>CM077023.1:0-10000000 GCA_039090855.1 Macrothele yani | reverse complement strand
TAACAACAGAATATGTTGTTATATTTATATATATATATATATATATATATATATATATATATATATATATATATATATATATATATTAGTTTTGAAAACTAAAACAACAACAGAATAAGTTGTTATTTTAGTTTCCAAAACTAGTGATATTATGCATTTTTGTAGATGTACAAATATTATTCCTTTTGATGTCAGCATCCTGCTATTTTATATTCTATAAAATCAAACCAGTACTGATGCACTGTTGGAAGAGCGCCCTGGTATTCAGACTTTTCCATCTCTTTCATATTTTTACTGACTACCCTCTCGTACACTTATTCATTTTAAATTTACTTGACGAATAAAGCCAACAAATAAATACCAAAAATTATGAGAGACGAAAACGTTAGAAATAAAGACATAATATTCCACTGAATAATATGTCTTTATTTCGTTAAAGCACACAATTTGTGATCTCGAAGTAGAACAGTAAAATGAATAAGCTCCAGTACATTCACTATGAATGATCATCTAATTGTAAAACTGTAAATCATGAGTGAAATTCGTGATGAAATTTATTCCTTCGAAGTCCATGTCTAAGAATAACGATAGCGAGTACGTACGTGTAATCCTCAAATGTTATTTAGCAGAACTGTAACGAATCTGTCGGATTTGTCGTTCAAATGAAACTTTTATCAGGCATAAATCAGGAAAAGATGTTGCCTAACTGTTTTACAATTTTCTGATAACTTTCCAAACAAACAGATAGAAAACAATATAGTGAATCATAGAGTTTTAAAATCCACACGCTAATTTAAGTTGGTTGTCACCGAAAGTATGTTATTACGTATCGATGAAATGTATCCTTCTGATTTTCATAACACAACAAAATGCCGTTTGGTGTTTGGTGTTCGGTAATTACTCCTTTTTCTTCCTTTTCTTTTCTGTGTGTGACCGATTTTAATCACTTTCCCGTAAGTCATTCTATAAATAAATGGAGCTGCACTTAGTTGTTCCCGAAACATGGACCAAAAACTTGTCTACATCGGGATCATTCCCCCAAAATAATCAATATATATATATATATATATATATATATATATATATATATATAGGAGTTATATTTTAGGAATAACAAAAATAAACTAAATTTAAAATTCTGATGACTCGTAAAAAATGGGCTTTGCGTTGGGTTAGAAGTATTAATAACTGCAATGTTTTTACCAACCGTAATAATGTTTCAACATGCACAATTTGGAATTTATTGAATTTTCTTTAAAAATCTTATTAAAAAGGGGAGGTCAACAGAGCTATCAATACTAAAATATATGACAGCTTTGTTGACCTGTTCCAGCTTTTGTGAAAACCCTAGGTGTGTTGGTTTTTCGGAAAATTTGGAAGAATGTTGACTATACTTCTCAAGATAAGACACGCAATGCTGATCTATATTTGCAGCATCTCTTCACATACCTGTTGAGGTTGTCTTATTTTACTTCATTTAAATGGTAGTTTTGGCAAAGATTTTTTATGGAACTCTAACGAGGAATTGTTGATTTTCATATTTTCTTATATATATATGCATTGTTACATAATTAATACCCTCATAGAATAGATGAAAACTTATCGCACCATACGTTTAATAAAATAATATTTGGATTAATATGTTTTAAATGTAATAAATTTGTTTAATCACAAAGCTGTCAACCTACAAGCTTATTTATGCAAGTTGTCAGGAAAGTTGCTTACCAAGCATCAATAACACTGGCTTGTTTTTGCACAGAGCGCAACATTAATCCATTTATGGCGATTTTTTTATTCCGTAGTGTCCTGATCATTGCTTTAAGCTGTATGCCGTAATTATTTTTTCAGTTTTCTTATCCATGATGTAAATTCTAGTTCTAATAGTTGTATGTTGTTTTTACAAAATTTTGGACGGAATGAGAACGCAGAAAAGATCCGCTCCGCTGTCGTCCTGTAGCTCCCATTTGACATCAACGCTTACGGCGGGATATGAATTCTTTATATCAATTGCTGTCGCATAGTTGTAACTCTGGCCATTCTTGAGAGGACAAGCCAATCCTGATTTAACGCATCCATCTGGCTGAGGAGGTGGGAAAGGCAGAGGAACACCTGCAATGATTCCATGAACTACTGCCTTCGCCGAGTTAGTGTCCGTCTCAGACTGGAAATTTACCGTTACCGAAGCACTTGTACCTCTCTTTAGTTCGCACACAGGCTTGTTTTCACATCCGGACACAGAGACAGCACTCACCTTGCCTTTTACAGAACCACAGTCAGTATACTTCAAACTCAAAACTACGTCGCATAGCAGGAAAGAAGCGAGGACTGCAACGAACAACTTCATGCTTACTAGGGTAATGCAGCCTTGATTTTCTGAAAGTCGTGTTCTTCACCGGATATTTCAGTAGCAGGAAGCAACTAACAACCCTTTTCTCGAATTTATATACCAACGTCTGATTTAAAATTATATCTGTTCAAAGTATGGGTGCGCCTTATCCTGGAACTCCACTTCTCACCGGACGCTGATATCAATACAAGCAGCTGCTTATCGAACTGAACTTTGTTTCATGCTTCAAAAGTCACGCCACACTGTTCCGAAGTCAAGAGGTTACACGTGACACATAAACAAACCGACTTTCACTGCACAGGGGGAAATTTACGAAATGTGTTTGGCGCAAAATAGATATCTGTTGCATGTTCTTAAGTAAACATCCATTTATTTAACGCATAATAGACGCATGCACAGTCTTTTTCTGCTTTTGCACATCTGTTAAAATTTCCAGGAGCGAAAGGTTTATACTAATACTTTTGCGTTTCTTCTGCTAACCATCTTTCTCACATCTAAAACTTCCTTCTGTTAACTCGATTATGAAGATTTGTATTGTTTTATTATGACCTCTTCACGCATTTATCAAAATACAGTATTGGAAAAATAGGCAATCTGAAATCTGTGGAAGAAACTGTTCAAATACATTTGATATGTATGCCACAAACACGGGCGATTCTGACAGCTGTCTGAATTTCCGACCCATAAAAGACACCCTGAACTTTGAAATTTTTTATGGAAAAGCTATTTCTCTCCTTTTTTTACTTGTACGTTTCACATACACTTGTATATTAAAATATTTCTCATTCCACCATTGACATTTTTTTTCATTTTCAAAATATTCAAATCAGATACTTGCATTTTAAGTGCATAAATATGTAGTCCTATCTGTCTCAGAAATTGAAAGTTCATACTCTAAGGGTGGCATTGTCTAGTTGATACCATTTAAAAATTCAGATCTGGTGACATTTTGCGCAGAGAACTTCGTGCCTTTTCACTGAGACCTGTCGTACTAACGTTTGAATGTGGACGCGTTAAGTTTTGAATTTAATGAATGATAGTTCACTTCTGTATTAGAATATTGGTGTATATTGCTTGCCACACAGAGTTAAATTTGAATTTTTCGTGATAAAAATAATTCCAGACTTGATGTTATTTTTTCTGATCAAGAAAAAAATTCGAAGAACATCTCTGTGTGCCCCAGTAGCTAAGTTCTTCTGTGGCAATGCGGTTGCTGCAGTAATGACACCATAATACACGTTTAGTTTTCAGGCACTTTAGGAGTATATTGGCAGAAAGCGATTTAAACTTAGAAAAATATAAATACGTCCGCTCCGGTTTTAACTTTATACCTCCTATTTCTTTTTCTTTAACTTCCTGGAGAGGAGGGTTAAACACATCCGGCGCTGTAGTGGGGAATTTCTGTAATTTTGAACAACACTGGTTAAGAATATCGAACAGGAAGCATTAATGCCATAATTATTTTCAGTAAATTTCTTGTTCCAGCATTACATGTAGAATATCGCCAGAAGTCATGTCTTCTACAAGCTCTGGTAAATAAGTAAAATTCATTTACATGTAAGTTGGCGTTCCCCAACATCATAACACTCTCTTTACTAAAGGGCGTTGTTTAGCACAGGAATTTGACCAAAAAGTATGACTTGCTGGAAAGGAGATTCAAATGAAATTGACGAACCATCTAGAAACATGGCGTCACTCTGTGGTAGATGCAAAGATATGGTGTGCATAGAGGGATGCACTGGCACATAGGCAAATTGGCACATAAGCACATTCTTTTTTTTTTTTTCAAAAGACATACTAATTGTTAGCGGAATGCACACCAAAATATTTCCTCATATCGAACAAAAATGCAAGGCTCAAGATAAGTGACGAACAAAACTTACCAAAACTTCCTGACATCCATATTTCATATTTTTATTTGATTTTTTGAATAAAAGCATTTTTTTTTTGTAAACTGGGCATGAAAGCGTACATATCTAAAATGGTAACAAGAATGATGTCACCGAATTTTCTGTTGTAATCAAGCACGTCTTCTGAGTCGTTTCCAAAGCGAAAAATTTATGTCAAAGCAGATTTTTAGGAAATCAAAAATATCAGCACAAAAGAAAATGCACTTACAAAACTACGCATAAATTGAAATACGTAATGTGAGCAGGGTTATTCATAGTTAATGGATCCGGTTTATAAATCAACCGTATTTTGTGACGTGCCTGCACCGCAGGACGCACATGAGATAAAGGCAGATAGCAGTGAGAGCTCATGTCCGCGGCAGTGCTGCTGATTTTCGAGCTCGTCTTTCATCGATCGGTTAGTGCTCTATCCTGGATTTGTAGCTCGTTATTGTGTGTGTGTGTGTCGTCCGTTAAGCTTTCGTTTCCCTTTTTGTGTGCCTTCCAAGCCGGTAAGTGCATAATTTATTTAGTAATTATCATTTTGTCTTGGCCAAGTCGGCCAAGGCAGGCAATTCTTATCGCCATTGCAAATTGTGGCTTCCGGCGAGACTGAAGTCCCCGCCCTCGCTTCCGGAACTGCACAGCTCCCGTTGAATCATCCACCACTGATAAGCAGCTCTCACTAGGCCCCTTCTCTCCTCAGCGTTCTTCTGCTGCCCTCCCAGCTGATCGTGCTTCTTCTTTCGGAGTACCAAGCGACGGCTTGCTGTCCTCTCCAAAATCAGGAGGTGAAGCAATGGATGTTTCGCACCCCGTTGTTGATCCACCTTCATCGCAGCGTACTACTACCGTAACTTACGCTGACGTCACCTCGGCTAAGTCTCGACCTGCTCCTCAGCCTTCCTCTTCTTCTTCTTCTACATGCCCATTTCGGATGACGCGTGATGCTCACTCCATTGATGTTGATCTCCCGGTAGACTTTCCTCGTCGTCACGACTTCGTTAGTACTGTGGAGCGCGTAATCGTCTTTCCAAGCCTACAGAATACTAAACTCACTGCATACAGTGCCGCCTTCGCAAGACTGTTCCTCCTACTGCCATCACTCACGTGAGCAGATAGCCTGGCAAAGTCATTGCATATTTCACCACTGATGAATATACTCTCAAGGTTCTGACTAATGGGATTTCCATTGGAGACCATCTCCTTCAGGCAGATCCTATCTCCCAAATGCCAGTCCTTGTTAATCTTTTACCTGTACCACCAGAGGTGTCTAATGATCTACTGATTGCTGCTCTGAGTCCCTACGGTCGAATTGTTGGTCCAGTTCATACCTATTCTTCATTTCCTGATGTGCCTGAAGACCGGTACCTGCTGCGCTTCCGTCGTAACATTCAAATGATCTTTCCATCGGACGAACATATGCTTCGTGTTCCACCTGTACTTCGTGTTCGTTGTAGCACACATCTCCGTCAAACAACCATCACTGTAAGCTCTATCTGCCCGATTTGCAAGGGTACAGGGCACCCTCGCGCCGGCCCTTTGCCTTCATAATGCGCCGTCAGGCCCAAGTAGACAGGACGACCTCCTCATCCTTCACTTCCTCCTACAGCATCTGCTTCCCGTGCCTACGATCAGCAGGAGTCGACTTATGAAGAAAGTCGTACTAAAGCCGTTGGTCGATCGATGTCTTATGAAGAAAGTCGTACTAAAGCCGTTGTCGACCGATGTCTTCGGCTCAGCCTACGTCTTCTTGTTCCACTTCTATGCTTCCAGCGCAACAACAGTCTGATGCTCTACCTGCTGGAGGTTCCGCTGCCTACTATTCGGCTTTCAGCGGAAGATCATCCACTCGCATCTGTGCCTGATTACACTGCCCCTTCTTCTATGCATTTTAAAGTGCCGGATATTTCTTAATCGGTCTCTGCTCAGACTCATAACCACACAAAGCGTCGCCGTGCTCCTCGAAATTGCACGAGGAAGACTAAAACATCGCCCTCTTTCCAGGGTGGTCGTGACCACTCAACTAGTCTTCCAGACACATCTGATGGTTCTGTTGAATCTTAATTAGAAGTTTGCTCTGTTCCTCTACTCCCTCTGGAAGATTTTCTGTGTCTCCTGGAAGGTTCCTTCCTCCCTCAGACACCAGTTCCTGGGGAAGCGTTAAACGCTTTTCTTACTGGTCTACTGCAGAACAAGATGTCTCGTAAATTCTTAGCACCGCACCAGGACCACCTAGCTGAGATGATGACGCAAATGCTGGCCATTCTTACGCACTTCCGAGCCATGCCCCCCAGGACCTTTGGGGATTCTTCTTGGGCCAAGACCATCCGCAGCCGTCTTGACAAGCTTCGGCAGGCTGCTGATAATCTCATCCAACCACCATCAAATATATCTCTTCAAGGTAGCAACACTGAATAGTAGGGGCTTTTGTACCCCTTTCGCAAATTCTCTTGTACATGAAGACATCCATTGCCTCAACCCAGCTATCTACAGCTTCGATCCGTTGCTCTTCCGCCATCTCTGTTCCGGGCGGGAGACGAACTCTGTTGTCAATTCCGAAACAGCCTTCTTTCCCGCCTACGTCTAGCGTTTGCTTCCGCCCAAGCTCATGTCCTTCTGGTCTCCATGTCGGAGGTGGTTCACCGATCCTTCAGACGACCTGCGTCTCTTGCTTTGATCACCGTGGCATCGCCGGGACTTTCATTGTGCCTTTCTCCGTGACTATCTGGTTCATTGCCATCTCCTGCCCACTGGATTCTTCCTCCACCACCGCATCACCTCACTCCTTGCCGACCTGGCAGATCTCAGCGTCAATCTGACTTTGCCTCCTCATACCGTACATACCTGACCTTAGAATCATGTCAGTTCTTTATGTTTTTCTGCAGATTACTTGTTATTATTATTATTATCGTTGTCAACATTATTTTGTACCAGTGCATTTATTTTTTCTCATGTTTTTCAGCACATATTATTACGCCTGCATAGGATTCTTACACTTGCATCTTGTGTATATTACATCCTGTTCATATTCTTGCACGATGTTATGTTTTTCAGCACTTACACTAGGTCTGCAATGTTCTTTGATGTTCATTATATTATTTGTCATATATTTATACATACTTATTTTGCACATTGCATGCTTTCACTGTACTTATGCACTTCTCTTTGACGTGTGCATATTTCTTGGATCCTTGTAGTTTTCGTTATGTTTTCCTGTTGCTAATTTTGTTATCATTACTATTATCATTATTATTGTTGCCAGCATTACTTGGTACTCATGCAATATTCTCTTATCCAATTTTTCTGCTTATGTTATTACGCCTACATTGGATTGTACATATGCATCTTGTATATACAGTAGTGGCCAAAATTGTGGAAACCTTTTGGGAATAGTGTATTTTTGAGGTTTGATGGCTCATAACACTACTTTTTTCAGTAATACCATAAAATTATATATCAATGGAAAAATAATTGCATCAAGAATGTAATGCAATAACTTTTATGAAGGATTTTGTATTAGAACAGCAGTTATAAAGAAGAAAAGTGAAACACATAGAAAAAATGAGAGATACAAAAATTCTCACCATGTCAGTTAATACTTAGTTGGGTAACCTTTAGCATTAATTACGGCATTACAACGCCTTCCAATGGAGTTAACCAAGTTTTTTAGTTTTGCAGCTGTTATAATGTGAAACCAAGATTGAATTATTACTTCTATTAATTGGGTTTTATTGCTGGGTAGCTTCTGACTAACAAGTTTCTTTAGTCAGCTTCATAGATTTCGATGGGGCTAAGGTCCCAGGCCATTCCAGCAGTGGAATATGATTATCTTGAAACCACTTTTTGCACACTGCAGCAAGATGACATGGAGCTGAATCCTGTTGAAATATAAATGCTTCATTATCTTGGAAAAGATCACGTGCGGTAGGCTTCAGTTTGGGCTCAAGTAATTCATTAATATATTTTCGGCCATTTATATTCCCATTGATCAAGCAAATTCTGCCCACACCTTTCGATGGCATACAACCCCAGATCATAACACTAACTGGGTGTTTCACGGTACATGTAATGCAATCAGGATGCAAATCTTCTCAGATTCTTCTCCTTACGTATTTTATGCCATCACTACAAAACAGGGAGATTTTGGTCTCATCACTCCAAATAACACTGTCCCATTGTTCCGCTGTCCAGTTAATATCAGTTTTAGCCCAGTTTAATCTTTGCAACATTTGTTTGAGAGATAAAAAGGCTTTTTTCGTGGAATTCTAGCTTTTAGGCCAAATTCCTGCAGTCTGTGCCGAACAGTCTTTGCACTCAACTTCGCATTGCATTGCGATGAGTTTTTTCTGTCACCTATGGACAGTCTCTTAATTCTTTTATCATCACTTGCTGTTGTGCACCTTTTCTTGCCTTTCCCAGTCTGGTTTCGTAGTGACTCAGTCTCTTTATACCTCTTCAAAAATTTTGAAATGCCATCTTTTGTTAAGTTTCTACCACCTTTTCTTCTAATTTCTACACAACTGAAGCCTTGTTCACTTATTAGTACTATTTTACGTCGTTTTCTGGGTGACCAGTCAACTCTTTGCGCCATTTATTTAATTTTATTACGTTTTACAAGCTCACTAATGAAAGAACACAAAAAAATCCCTACCCAACTTGATAGCAATCACATAACACACAGACAAATGTCCTCCTCTCAGCTCCAGTACATGACATCAATAGCTGAATCCTACTGTGGCCTGATTGGCTCACTGCCAAAACAAGATGACACCTGATTGGTTCATTGCCAAAACAAGATGACACCTGATTGTTTCATTGACAAAACAAGATGACACCTTTTTGGCTCTCTAAACACTCATGCTTATTGGCTACATTCAAATGAAGGAAAGCTACTTCATATCAACCTAAGCAAGTTATGCTTCCTTTTTCTGGTTATTTGGTTATAACTTTTCACAGAATACAGATAATTTAACAACCTTTGTTGCATTACATTCGTGATGCAATTATCTTTCCATTGATATACACTATCTACCAACAAGTATTTGGACACCTGTGATAGCAAAGGAAAACGAAGTTTATTCACCTTCAATAGTTGGTGGAGCCTCCACGAGTGGCGATTACAGCTGCGACCCTCCGGGGCATACTCTCAACCAGGCGTTGTACGACGGCTAGCGGTATTTTCTTCCACTCGGCTTGGAGGAGACAGGTCAGTTTCTTCACCGATTTCGGATGGTGGGGGCACCCCTTAAGTCGACGCTGCAACTCGTCCCAGAAGTGCTCGATAGGGTTAAGGTCCGGGCTCTGCGCAGGCCAGTCCATTCGATTAACCCTGTTGTCACCATACCAAGCCATGGTGGACCTCGCAACATGACAGGTGGCATTGTCATCCTGAAAGTAACATGGGTCCACCCCGCAAAACTGCCACGACGTAGGAAACGCATTGTCATCCAAAATGGTGTAGCAAGTCTCGGCGTTGAGTCTACCAGGAATTGCGACCAAGGGTCCCGTGCCATACCAGGAAAAACACCCCCATAGCATAATTCCACCGCCGCCCAACTTCACAGTTAGCACAATACATTCCAGTAGGAGGAGTTCTCCAGGCAGACGCTAAACCCAGACCCTGCCATCCGAACGGATAGAGGGTGAACCTTGATTCGCCGCCCCAGAGAACCTGTTTCCACTGTTCAACGGTCCACTGTCGACGTTTTTGCACCACGTTAGCCGAACAGCACTATTGGACTTGGTGATCAAAGGCTTGTGGGCGGCAGCACGTCCATGATAACCGAGCAGATGGGTTTCTTACGGATGGCTTTCATTGAAAGAACACTCCCGGATGCCTGTTGAAACTCCTCGCGGATGTGGCCCATCGATTTGGTGCGGTTCTTCCGAATTTTTCTGGCCAGCACCCGTCGGTCTCTAACTCCCAGTTTTGTGGGTCTGCCGGGTTGGGGCATATTCCGACAGTCGCCTCTCATCTTCCACTTGCCAATCGCGTAGGCCAATGTCGATTTTGGGTACTTCAACTCGCTGGATATGTCACGCATATATCGGCCATTTCTGTGATACCCGACGATTCCACTTTTCTCGAAATCAGAGAGCTCCGAACTGCGTGGCATCTTGCATGCGACTGATTGCGTTGTTGTTTCCCACGCGATATTTAACGGCGGCGGCCGGGACGTGTATCAGGACCGCATATATCGTCGATTGCAGGGGTGTCCAGCTACTTGTTAGTAGATAGTGTATAATTTTATGGTATTACCACAAAAACAAGTGGTGTTATGAGCCATCAAACTTCAAAAATACACTTTTTCCAAAAGGTTTCCACAATTTTGGCCATTAGTGTATTACACCCTCTTTGTAATCCTGCACGATATTATGTATTTTCCGCGCATGTTCTGGTTATGCTCTGTCCTCGCTGTTCATCATATTATTTACCATATATCTGTGCATATATCTTCCATACATCTCTTGGTTTTTCACTATACCTGTG
Source organism: Macrothele yani (assembly GCA_039090855.1). NCBI lineage: Eukaryota > Metazoa > Arthropoda > Arachnida > Araneae > Macrothelidae > Macrothele > Macrothele yani. The sequence goes on along the minus strand of CM077023.1, from coordinate 9,989,271 downwards.
TACATTGCAATGTTGTATCATGTATTATGTCCTCAGAGTCGTCTTTGACGTATTTTCGTCCTATTGTTTTCTTATTGTCACTATTGTTATTCTTATTAGCTTTGATTCTTGTACATATACATCTTGTAAATATCACGTCACTTGGAATATATGTACATATTTATCATTTGTTGCACATGCTCCAGCTATGAGCTGTTCTATTTATTGTTGTACCACCTTGTATATATTGTACATACGCTTCTCGTACATAGTACGATCTCATTGTACATTTTACATCTTTTGTCTACTTTTCTGGCACTATATTGTCCGTGCCATCTGTATCCAATTTCCCTTCATTTGCTCTGAATAAAAAGATTATCAGTGAGTTGCTCCGTGTAGCTCAGTTAGGAGAGCGACTTACTCCGGAGTGAGGGCACCCGATTTCGATGCCCGGCGCTGAAAAGCTTGTACGTTATATTGGCGCCTAAACTTTCAGGATTACCCGGCTGTCAAGTTTCACGCAATCATGTGATGTTCTTTCCCCACGGCGAGACAGGAAAAATGAGAATCCCTTCTTCAGTTCTTCAAAAAATAAATGTGTGTCATGTTACGTTCCACACACCAAATTGTCTGGGATTTCTCAAATTCACGTTCTTCATGGGATGACTGCCTACAGCGATACATGGTCCCGGCTGACCCGTGTGCCATTCCCCCGGCCCTCTTTCGGGGGGGGGGAGGGGGAATATGACGTGCCTGCCCCGCAGGACGCACATCAGACAAAGGCAGATAGCAGTGAGAACACATGTCCGCGTAGCTCAGTTGGGAGAGCGGCTTACTCCGGAGTGAGGGGACCCGATTTCGATGCCCGGCGCAGAAAAAAACTTGTTCGTTATAATTTCTACAGTCGATAAAAAAAAACAGAAATAGAAACAGCTACTTTCTTCCACTAGGGGCTGAAAAGTATGTTACGGAAATTAATAAATCGTACACAAGAGCACTGTCATACCGGAAGGAAGATATAAAAGACAAAGTGATTTTCAAGTCGAACAGTTAGAAAAGATATCGAGGAAAACATTTTAAAGGCTATAACCCATATACACAGTCGAGTCACATTATTGTGACCACCTCAGACTTTTGACGTCAACAACGCGCAGCCAACAAAAGAAGGCACGTGTCATGAGCTAGCTTGGAGGCTATCTAAGGTGTGCTGTAGGTATTCTGAAAATATATCACTCGTTGTCATGGATAAAAGGAGCGATGTATCACATTTACAAAAAAGGATTATTACCGGCTTTCGCGCGAAGGGTGACAGTATTTCTGAAACAGCGCAGTTTATGAAGTGTTCGCGTACTGCTGTGGTTAAAGTGTATCGTGATTGGAGAAATGGAACGATAGCAAATAAGCGACATGGAAACTGCAGAGCGCCATGTGCCATTGATGTGAGAAGTGAAAGTCGGCTTCAAAGGCGTGTGAGGGCCGATTGACTCGCTACATTAGAGCAACTCACTGGGCGAATGAACCAGGGGACTACCGGAAGTGGGTCTAAAACGACGGCTCAGCGAATCCTGCTGCGTATGTAGCTCCGATGCAGACGGATGGTCACTGCACCCATGCTAACAAAAGTGCATCGGCAGAAAAGCCTCAGATTTGGACAGAACTATCAGAATTGGACCTCCGCTGATTGGCAAAGGATTGCCTTCTCCGATGAGTCACGTTTTCTGCTTCATCGAACTGATGGATGTTGGCGTATAAGGCGTGAAACATCGGAGATTAAAAACTCTTCAGCCATTTCTGGAAGACCACAAGCTGGTGGGGCAGCGTTATGGTCTGGGGAATATTTTCGTGGCATTCCGTGGGGCCACTCATACGTGTGGAAGGAACTATGGACCGAATTCGTTATGAATGCATCCTTGCAGACCACGTACACCCATACATTCTGGTTGTCTTCCCTGGAGCGGATGGGGTCTTCCAGCACGACAATGCGACGTGTCGCACAGCTAGAAATGTCTTAAAGTGGTTGGAAGAGCGCGATGAAGACTTCAAAGTACTTCCCTGGCCCCCTGATTCCCCAGACGTAAACCCAATTGAGTATCTGTGGGACCACCTCGATCGTGTTGTTCGCTCTACGGATCCTCCACCACGCACCCTCTAGCATCTGTCAGATGCACTGCAGTCAGCATGGCTTCACATACCTGTGAACACCTTCCAGCACCATATTGAGTCACTCCCATCTCGTCTAGCTGGTGTCCGCGCTGCACACTTCGGTTACTCTGGATATTAGCTGGTGGTCACAATAATATGACTCGACCGTGTATAACGAGCTCGCATAAATAAGACGTAGTTCAGCATAAACCGAAGTCTTTATAGATGCCTTGAATTTCGTTAATGTTCTCCCTTGTTATTTTAACCACATATGATGAAAAACAATTTTTTAATAAACCGGACATATCGAAGTTCAGCATGTTATCATCAAACAAATTTAAGTGGCATTAAAGCTGTAGAGTCGCTGTTTGACCCGACTAAACCCAAAACCACTCGAAAACTGAACCCTGTCCTACCCGAACCCGAACAAATTTTTTTTGAACCCAACTATTTTTTTATACCCTTGTATTTCATTACGATATCAATGAATGTGCTTACGTGATCACAGAAGAATTCTCCAGGTAAGCAGATAACCTTTATTTTAACTAAATATTTATTATTATTTTACTGAACGCAGCCATAGTTCTTCCTGATTTTTTACTCCTTAAGTACCACGTGAGAGGAGAAAAGAACGCAAGATGCTGCTCACTCGATTGACGGAGTCCCTTTCTTTCTGTTGTTTCAGGATCTCTACCTGACGCAAAAAAAAAAAAAAAAATAAATAAAAGCGGGCTTTTAGAAGCCATACTATAACCGGACATTACGCTTAATTTCTTTTAATAGCCATACTGTAACCGGAAATTACGCTTAATTTCAACGTGTGACCTTTTGGTTATGTAAATAGCAATTTAACTTTACGGCCCTAGAAGAAAAAAGGGGCTTACTTGAAAAAGAAAGTGTATCCAAAATAATCATACTTATAAATGGTATCGAAGGTAAGAAATATTTTTTTCAATTGGATATTTAGAAGTAATGATACGGAATAAAATGTATTTTGCATTCAATAGCATATTCATTTACGCAACACTAACTGCAAAGTTATGCATCGGGATGAAATCGAAAAGACAGAATCGTCATTCTCACATTTCAAGCTTCCCAAGACAAAGAGAATTTTTCACATGGGACTAATAGTTGCAGACATATGCTGTGCACTGTCGGACGGACAACGTGATTTCATAAGCACGTCTTTTTTTACAAAAGACGTGCTACAAATAAATCACACGTTGAAATTAAGCGTAATTTTCGGTTATAGTATGGCTCGGTACATCATTAACTATGGAATTAAGAGTTTCATGAAAATCTGATGAAGATTTAAAACACAGGAGTCAATCTTCAGCAACTGATACAATGAAATGGAAATGACGAGGTACCACATCCATTTTTCATTTGTCAGTTGGTATCATTAAAGTAGACTCAAGTAGATAGAGCCCGAAAATTCAGTTGACCAATTATGTGACGATGATCCTGGTAATAAACGCAGACTGAAATTTTATAGACTCAAGTAGATAGAGCCCGAAAATTTAGTTGATCAATTATGTGACGGTGATCCTGGTAATAAACGCAGACTGAAATTTTATCGAAGTGCAGGAATGCTTTAATTGCATCTCTGTTGCCCGTAGCAAAGAAACGGAAAGGATGGAATCGACTTATTGCTACGCTTTGCAAAACAAAAGCTTATCTAGGTAGTTCAAACCTGGGAAGGAGGGGCGCTTAAAAAGTTTGAATTGATGGCTCGAAGGACATGATAATAAATTAGCTGATTTACTGGTTCTCCTCTCAGTTAGATAGATACACAGCGCTTTAAGTGTGATGCAGGAATTCTTTTCATTAATTTCTGTTCCTAATGGCATGAACTAATTATTATTACGTTCATTGAGTCTTTCATAGGGTAGGCTGAAAGCTTTTCTGGGGAAGCTGAGCCTGCACTGGCAGCCCCCAACTACTGCCCTGTTTGAAAGTGATACATTGTAGATACATTTAATTTTTAATGCAGTGATGAATGGAATTTAACTGTGTCCAGTTTGATTAACTAACTATTAAGTGAAGGATATTTATCTCCTCCCATTGCGGTAACTTAATCCAAGGTAGAAATGTTGTGACATAAAACTAGTTAACAGAAACAGAAGTCAGTCATTTGGCTAGCTGCATGCTATAATAAAAGGTATCATTGTAAAAATAAATTTCCAATATTTTTTATTTAATGTTATAAAGGCATACCCAATGATCCTGTAATAAACTGAATTTTTAATCTTACTGTCTCCTTTTGGTTATGTAAATTAAAGTGATTTACTCACACTATTCGAAACATCATATTAGATGTTTATTTTCAGGAACTAGATAAACTTACCTGTAGGTCTTAAGATCTATAAATTTGTCAATAATCTTTTTCACTGGTCATGTAAAGCAAAAAGAAAAATTAAATCTAAAACTTTCAAGCCTTTCTAAACATTGTTTGCAAATCATATATTGCTGCTCTCTGTGAATAGAATTCCATAATTAATGGGGTACCACACTTCTCAGGGTATTATTAAATACTCTGAGAAGTCTGAATCATTTTTAGTTTTCCTTCCTTTCTTTTTGGCGTGATGTTCAATATTACTTTGTGGTAATTAAATAAATGAAGATTCTTTTAGAAAATTTGTCAATGTGCTTGGCAATTTTAATGCGTATCTGTGTCATAAGTTTAGTCTATAATGGATATCCACATACAACTGGGCTGTGGCTCAGATTCTGAAGTTGGAAATTTTATTATTGATACACCATAGTGAGGGGTTTCACACTAAGATTGTTTTCAACTAGGGAAACGCCGGTATTTGAACTAATTGAAGTACTAAAGTTTTTTCTTTTGTTTTATTTTGTTTTGTTTTTGTTACAAAATAATTGTTTACTTGTATATAGGATGTCACTTATTCAATACATGTTATTGTTTGGGGTTTCCATATTATGTTTACGTTTCTGTGCACTGTTCACATTTTAAAAATATTATCAGAAACACCAACCAACAAACTTTTATTTATTCACATTAGACGCAGTGGCACGGACGACTCGTTATAGTCTTAGATGCCTACGGTGTCGTTAAACTGAAAAAGAAAGCAGAAAAAATGGGGTAATACTGAGTTTGGTATCTTTAAACTTTTCCAGGTGTGAACGCATCGATTCATTTGTGTAACAAAATTGTGAATCGAATAACTCAGAAGTAGAGCAATGAGAGCAGACGATACAGAAGATTTTAAAACGTGTGTTTTCTGCCTATTTGTAGGAAGTTAAATACTGGTGTAATAGAGGTATTTGTAGTGTTCTTTTAATGGAAAACGATGATCAAAAGGCAGCAATAATTTCAGCAATTATTTCAACAGCCAGTTGATTATGGGACAAAACAAAAAACTAAGGAGTAAAATGAAATCAAAGTATTTACTTTAATAACAGTTTCATAAGGAAAATGTAAATTGTTTTAAACAATTTTTCTATGTTACACAACTGAGATAAAGTGCTTTGCTTTCTCTAGAACTTCCTAATTTTTTCCCTTCACCGCAACTCAAAACTCCTTCTCTTAAACGAACATTCAAATTTAATGATTTAAACTTTTTTCCATTTTGTCTTTATCCTACCCTTTTCCTTAATCTTCTTCGTCATATCTGTAGTCAGATCAAAGGGATTAATATATTTCCGGGTATTTATTAAATTGAAGAGTTTACAGTTTCGATGAGGGATTTTTACTCCATATATAACCTTAGCAATGGAAGAGATGGTCATTTGAAAAAAAAACCCAGTGGCTATATTAGAGGTGAAACAGGGATCACCTTGGCGACAATACCACTTAGACAGAAAGAAAAAGCTAGCTCTCGTAAAATGATGGTTAGACTATTTTTGGAGAAGTGGTTGATCTTAACGATAATACTTTAATTCCTCGGGAAACAATTTCATGAAAGCTCCTTAAGTGACTACAGCATTTTCTTCAAGTTCAGAAGAAACAGTTACCGGATTTCAACGCCTCAGCTGAACATGTTTTTCTATTTCTCTGTTCTTTAATTGACAATTTGCTTCTCTGTAGAGGATAAGGTTCGCCTAAAACATGAATGTTTTATTTGTCGATTTAAATGCTGCTTTTATTGATAATGTATAGCATTTATGTAGAGTAAAATATAGTTTAGGGCTGTAAACTTGATTTTGACGACAAAAGAATTTCCAAGAAATGTGATTTAAAGTTTCACATTTTATGTACTAGGGCTTTACTGGTACTTGTGTCGTCCAGTAATCAGGCAGAGTTGTATTCTTGGGCTTTGGTCTAAATCCCTGAGTAGACATGATTGCCGTCCTTTACTCTTTTCCTCTCTCTCTCTCTCTCTCTCTCTCTCTCTCTCTCTCCCTCCCCTTCCCTCTCTCTCACACACACACAGACACACACTCACTCACGCAAATTGTGTGTATGACTACCTGCTACCGTAGGTACCACAAATCCAATTTTTCTCGAATTTTCTGGTATCAGATTGTACCTATGGATATGTTATTCATGAAGGATGATTAAAGCGACAGTATACTATCTTCAGTACCAGCTGGAAAAACTGCGTTACACTATACTCGCACATTAAGAACCAAGCCGCTTCGCATTAACTACCCAACACCCTATTTCTCTACATATACCTTCTCACCGAGAATCAGTCTAACAACAAATCGTAGTTTCATGTGCTGACTATTTATTAACGGCATAAATTAAGTAATTGTATTTGCAAAATAACGCCACACATTTAAAAAGCATTTTCACCCATACTTTAACTAAAATAAACCGACGAGCCAAAATATTATGACCTGCCCATCTTCATGCAAATCGAAGCAACTTCAGGTAAATGATGGCGTGTGAGAAAGCCATGAAACGGTATTAAAAACACCTGATACTTACCTCTGTTCATCGGTGTTATTCGTGTTCTTCAGGTGGGAAAGTCAGAGGACTTAAGCGAGTTACACAAGGGCCAAATTGTAATGGCCAGTCAGTCAACTGGGTCAGAGCATTTTCGAGACAGCAAGGCTTAGTGGGGGAGGGGTCACGGTCAGCCGTGGTTAGTATCACCAAAAAGTGGTCCGTGGAGAGTATCCCCAGAACTGCGCAGGCATGGTGTGACCCTAACACGGCTCATCGACGGTAGAGGTTAGAGAAGGCTAAGTCGGGTTCCCGATAAGTCTTTAGCTTTTCCTACTTTACCTACTCTTATAGTGATAACACTTTTGACGTATCAAAAGTGATTCTTATGTATATGTCTGACTAAATATCGTAATTGTAGCTTGAATATTTCATTTGTTTTTGCAGGTCTGAAGTGACAATGTTGCAAAACAGCACAGATTACACATCAAAAGGGTGGTGAGCTGTGATGAAATATCTTTTCTTGAAAGGGACCTCAGCCAAATAAATTTATGATGAAATGTCGGTGACATTAAGTGAGAAGTGTTCTTCCTACTCCACAGTGAAAATCTGGATGGCTAGTTTTGGAACAGGACATTTGAGTACCGAAAATGAAGAACCGTCTAGTAGACCAGCACAAGTAACAATTCCAGAAACGCAGAGGCCATTCATTCCATGATTCTGGATGATCAAAGAATATCCACTGAAATGATAGCAGAGACCCTGGAGATATGCCGAGATGGAGTAGGCAATATTATTCACGAGAGTTTAGAAGTAATAAAGGTCTCGGCCAAATGGGTTCATAAATACACTCACTGCCATAACAATCCGCGCACCAAAATGGAGGCTTTGGATTGAAATGAGATATTAGTCATGAAATGGTACATACCAATAACAGAAGTGATTACAATAGCACAGCAGCAGGACTATTTTCAGCGGACATACGGTACACATTCCGGTCAGCGTTAGTACCACGTCGGACAGCCAGGTGTTCGGATACGTGCGGTGATACGGTCCGGCATGGAGTCAAAGAGACGCCGTATGTTGCGGTGGAACAGATTGGCCCACACTTCTTGCAACTGAAGCTCTAAATCCCAAACACTGGAACATGGAGAAAGCTGACATCCCATCTGGTCCCACACGTCCTCGATGGGAGAGAGATCCAGTGATCTGGCAGGCAACGGAAGCATCGAAGCATGACGTAGACAGTCGTGGGAAACCTGAGCGGTGTGAAGACGGGAGTTATCTTGTTGGTATGTCTCCCAGCCGCCCCACCAGGAAATGAAGCTCATGGGGCGGCAGGAGTACTGTACGTTGTGCTGGGATGTCAACTCTCTCGGATCACTGCCAGGAAACTCCGGCTATCATACACTATGGCTTCTCAGACCATCACGCCTACAGTTCGGGAGGTGTGCCACTGTACATTGAGATTGGGACTGTAGCGCTCACCTGCGGTCCTCCATACTCTATCACTGTGGTCTCCGTTCCCATACAGAAGCGGGATTCGTAGCTGAACACTAGACATCGACAGTTAGTAGCATTCCACGTTGCTCGCGGCTGACACCAATGCAATCGACGCCGACGATGGTCAGGTGGTAATGGCAGAAAACGTAAGAGCCGTCCAGAGTGCAGATTCGCCTCGAACAGGCGTCTGGAAATGTTTCTGGCGGACACAGAAGTCCTTTATACAGCCGCCACATGTCTCTGGATATTGGACAAGGACGTCGTTGCATCTGTGCGTGCCGCTCTCAAGATCTCACGGTCCTCTCTGCTGTTGGTATGTCTGGGTTACCAGAGCCACTCCGCCGTGTCTGTGTGCCTTCCCGTGTCAATTGCTCCCAACACGATCGCATCGTACTGTCCTAAGGGCATAAATGGCCGCCGATTTGGCGCGCCGGCCACCCTGCCTCTCTAATCCCTACGATACGGCCTCGTTCAAACTCCGTCAGTTTTCGGTACGCACATCTACGACGGCTCCTCTGCATGCATATCACTCAAGGATCTCACCTGACCCTTACCGTGCACTTCAGCACGAATGTGGAGTCCCCTGCGCGGCGCCATATACGTAAGCCCCAATGATTGCGATTGCGGCGCCTCGAAACTTTAATCATTTGCATGTCCGCCCTCCCTGTAGCTATTCGCCGAGTTTCACGTTAATCGCACGGTTTTTTCTTGGTGCGTGGATTTTTATGACAATGAGTGTATCTCAATACTGACTAAAAGCATGATCGACTGATTGCTTCACAAAGCCATTTTGGATACTCTAGAATTTAATTATTTTTCGTATTCGGTGCAAAGTATTTAAGGGATACAGTATTATATTTCTAATCTCAAGCAGTCAATTATGGAATCCCATCCAATCAAGCTCGAATGAAGAAATCATGTCCAAAGTACACTCATGAACCACAGCATTACGAATGTCTGCGTAATACATGATTTTTTCATTCGAGCTTGATTGGATGGGATTCCATAATTGACAGTGTGAGATCAGAATTGTAATACTGTATCCCTTAAATTCTCTTTGTACCCAGCGTGGCATTGAATCCACTAGACCGCGGAAGCTATCCTCAGGTGCACTGTACCTGCTGGGTAGAATGACTTCCCGGAGTCCAGCAACGGCGCGATGCAGCTTCTACCTCAGAATGCTGCTTCCTATAATTCACTACATCCCACAGAGGTTCAACGGCATTCACGTCTGGCAATTTTGGTTCACAGGGGCGCATACGAAACTTTTGCACTTTATCTTCTAATCATTCCTGCATAATACGGGCCTTGTGACACGGGAGCAGTATTTCTGAAAACGTTCGGAGCTATCAGAATACACGAGCGCTATATAGGGCAAACCTTCTCTTGAAACAGTGTCTAGGTAGGCTATGACCGTTAGCATGTATTCAATAGTGACATGAGGAACCAGTGATGTCCTAGAACGATCCCCATTCGATGATAACACCACCCGCGCCCTGTTTCCGTCCCACCATTGCAACTGTTCACCCGCATGGTATCGAATGCGAACCCGTCTGTTGACATGTTAGAGCTGGAACTTGGACTCATCGGAAAAGGAGACACTTTTCCAGTCGGTCAATGAACAGTCTCGGTGCTCCCGAACCCACTGCAGGCAGAGCTATCGATTATTATCAGTCAACATAAGTGCATGAAATCGCCGCCGACTTCTTAAAAGGTTTATCTGTGAGCCCTGGTCGTATTCTGCCGTGAACTGAGGGGTCGTGAGCAGCCTGATATTCCGGACAGCACGTGCCCACCAGTGGCCACCATGACAGTAAACTAGTTGTGGCTTTTCCTTTCTTGCACATTACGAGGATGTGTGTTCCTCATGGGACTGTTCCCGCTAAACCTTCGTCCTAAGGCTTCGAGTGGTGGTTGAAATTAATTCCCACACACAGTGTTTTCATTAAGAAGAGAAGGTTCGTTCAGCAATCATATCCTATTTGTGCTGAGATCATCGGGTGTGCAGTTTCTTGACAAGGCATCCGATACGTTCAAGCAACTGTGGTACAAGCGCTCCCTAAATGGCGCTACAGGTCACGTTTTTATTTCCTTGTGGTTTCAAATATTACACCTAATCTTTCAGAGTGTGCTAGCCAAATACAGCACGGCTTGTAATCTCATGGAGCAACGTGATTCAACGCTTTAATACGAGTTTGTCTTATATTATGTTTTTAAAAACAAAACTCCCCAAAGTTTTCCCTAAGGCATAGCGTGGTGGCAAAAATTTATTCCCTTATACAATGTTTTCGTAAAGTGGAGAAAGTTTGTTGCTCCGTTGAGTAAACAAAACATCCAAAGGTGTGCTGTTTGGCCAGCGACACCCGAGGCGTGTAAAACAACTCTGATACAAAGCACTCCAGATGGCGCTGCAGGTCACGTTTTTATCTCCTTTTGGTTTCAACGCGGAATTTGAAAACTTCCCAGGGTGTGTGCGCCTAGAAAAACGCTACGGCCATATGTTTGCGTTTGGAATCGCGTGGAGTCATAAATACAATTCAACGTATTGCCAGGAATTGCAGTTTTTCTGTCTTTTCGTCGCAGTGCGAATCGTTGTGTTTATGAGCACAGATCTAAAAACAGAATTTGAATTTTTATTAAACGACCACTAAATAATAAAAAAGCTTTCGTATGTTGAAAATCAATGCGTAATTCTTCAGCTCGGGTTACATAATAAAATGTTTGCACGTTGTTTTGCCCGTAACAGCGCACACCCAGCTTAAATGGATACGCCATGCTACTGATATATATTAATATACACTGTTGGCCACCCAAAATGCAGCACCAAGAAGGACACGAGATAGCAAATCCAGATTTCCTGGACACATAACAACAGATACAAAGATGAAACGATTGAGCTTACAGGCCCGCGCGACTTGCGAAACACGCAGACATCAATAGTTCGTGTGGCCCATATAGCTCGTAATAACGGCCGCTACACGCCGCGACATCGAACGAAAGAGACTTTGGATGTGGGCTTGGGATATGTCGGTCCAGGCTGCTTCCACACGTAGCCACAGTTCATCAGGCGTAGCCGCGGGTGGTGATTCCCGGGCCACCCGTTCGCCGATCAGCTACCAGACGTGTTCGATGGGCGACATATCAGGAGAACAGGCGGGCCACGGCAGCAGTGACACCTGGTAAGCCGTGAAGATTTGTTGCACGATGCGTGCCACGTGCGGGAGCGCATTGCACTGTTGAAACGTGGCCGCTGGCAGGTCCTGCAGGTAAGGGAGGACTACAGGCTCCAAAACGTCGGAGATGTAGCTTTGGCTGTTGAGTGTACCGGCGATGCATACCAGAGAGGTACGGGTGTCATATCCAATTGCGCCCCAAACAATAACGCCAGGCAACGGACCAGTATGGCGATGCGTAATGCAGCCGTCATACAGTCTCTCGCCGCGGTGCCGCCACACGCGGATCCGACCCTCATGGTGTTGTAGGCAGAAGCGGGATTCGTCGGAGAAGAAAATGTCATGCCATTCCGTAGTCCAGGTGCAGCGTTCAACTGCCCACTGCCGCCGCACTCGCCGGTGGTGTAACGTCAGTGGTAATCGGAGCAATTGGCGCCGTGCGACAAATCCCCGCTCCTGCAGACAACGTTGAACGGTACGTGCTGACACAGGTTGTTGCGCAACGCACCCTAATTCCTGCGCTAACGTTCGTGATGTGGCGGTGCGAGCCGTCAATGCCCGCCGCACAACATGCCGGTCCTCTCAATCAGTGGTGTGCCGCGGCTGCGGCAATCGCTCACGTCGATCCGTCCGTCCCTCCTGCACCCACCGAATCCATACTCGCCTCACTGTGGATGGATGTCGTCCCACGCAGGCGCCGATGTCTCGGTACGATAAACCGCTGTCGCGATAAGCCACTATTCGTCGTCTGTCGAACCCCGAAACGTGATGGAATGACTGCCGTATTCTGGGATGAGGCATCAGGAAGCTTCGCACGCACAGGTCCGGCAGCACAATACACTTCCACTACTTACACCCCGCCTTCTGTGCACCGTTCTTATAGTGCTTCTCGGTGGCGTGCCGGGCGCAGATGATTTGCATATGCCCTGCAATTCTAATCATTTGCATGTCTTTTCGCGGGCGACGCAAGCTGCGAATTTCAGGCCAATCGGATGCTTCCTTCTTGGTGTTGCATTTTGGGTGGCCAGCAGTGTATATCATCATCATCATTGTCAACCGCTAAAAATCCACTGTTGGATGAAGGTCGCCCCAAGTCTGTTTCACAACTGTCTGTCTAGAGCCGCTCTCCTCCATGTTACTCCGGCATGCTTATGAATTTCATCCATCCATCTCCCGTATGGTCTCCTTCTGGGTCTTTTTCTGACCCTTGAAATCCAGTCTAAAATTTCACTTGGACAAGTGATATATATATATTAATATATTAATAATTTCCCTTGGACAAGTGAAATTTTGGACTGGATTCCAAGGGACAGAAAAAGACCCAGAAGGAGACCACACGGGAGATGGATGGATGAAATTCGAAAGCATGCCGGAGTAACATGGAGAAGAGCGGCTCTAGACAAGCAGTTGGGAAACAAACTTCGGGCGTCTTTCTTCCAGCAGTGAATATATACATAAAAAAGGTGACATTGAGGATCTCAGGAACTACCGACCTATCAGTGGTTTATAAAATCTTCACTAAAGTTCTTTCACACCGCTTGAAGGTAACACTGGACATGGCTCAACCGAGAGAACAAGCTGGATTCAGGAGTGGCTACAGCACAATAGATCATATCCACGTACTGAGAGAACTAATTGAAAGAGCGAGGGAATATGAACTTCCATTGTGCATGGCTTTTATCAATTATGAAAAGGCCCTTGAATCGGTGAAATCATCAGCAGTTACAATGGCTTTGAAATCGTGCGGTATTGAAGATGCATACATTAATATTATTCATAACATCTGTGAAAATGTAAGTGCAAAGATTCGGCTATTTGAGAATACTGCAACCATAAAAATTGGAAAGGGAGTGAGACAAGGTGACACTATATCTCCCAAACTCTTTAATACCACATTGGAAAATGTCTTTCAATCACTGAACTGGGAAGACGAAGGGATAAAGATTAATGGAGATTATCTAACTCACTTTCGTTTTGCTGATGACGTAGTCATTTTTGCAACTACCCCATCATAGCTGCAGAGTATGATCCAGGAACTTGCTGGCAAGAGTAAAGAAGTGGGATTAAAAATGAACTTTCAGAAGAAAAAGTGATGTGCAATGGCTTTTACAAGAAATGAAGATTTATCGATTGATGGGGAAAAGCTGGAGATAACCAATACCTACATTTATCTTGGAAAGCAGATATCAAGTGAGGGTCGCATTGATGAAGAAATTAATTGGCGTATAAAACTTGCCTGGAGAGCGTTTGGAAGAAACAGTATAATTTTCAAGAGCAATATTCCATTATGTCTTAAAAAGTGTTTGATCAATGCATCCTTCCAGTGCTTACATATAGTGCAGAGACGTGGACCTTAACTAGAAGAGACATACAAAGACTGCAGACAACTCAAAACAGCATAGAGAGATGCATGCTTGGTGTAACCAGAAGAGATCAGAAGAACTCCTGGATCAGAAAAATGACAAGAGTGGAAGACATCATGATCAGAGTAAAATCCCTGAAATGGCAATGGTATTGGTATTGGTAACTGTGGGTACCATAGTGGTACCCAGTTTATTGCTATAACGAAATACAGACATAGGAGATTCATTAAAAGCTGCAGTACAGAAAACAACAGTGCGGAAAGTCAGTATATCCACGATGCAGCACAACGGTACACAGAAAGGAAATGAATATGCACACGAACAATGAATGGCCGAACGGCATGTCAAACACTATAACACATGTGCACAAATGCATGCAATGTACTATGCTATCATAAATCAACCGAATGGAGCTGAAATGTGGTTAGAGCGCAAAACAACATTGAGTACCTCAGCAACTGTATAAAAATAACACAGGTAACAAACGTACCACTATAATAATCCGCGATAGAGGAAAGCACTAATACAGCAAACACTCACACTTATAGGTAATTTAAAAAAAAACAGGCACAAATTCAGGAAACAACAGATAAGATAATGAGGAGATCACACAAGTAACGAGACCGATTAGTTGTGAAAACACAGCAAAAACACTCAATTATCGCAAATTTAAAATACATAACTTGTGACACACAGCCAAAGACACAAATAAAGCAAATTTACAATACATTACTTGTGAATCACAGTAAAAACACACAATGAAAACATCAGAATCAACATGCACTAAGTCTGCAAAACCAGGGAATCTGTGAACGGGTTCGCAAATCCCCTAGCATTGTGAGAACAAAAAGTAATCGGTGTGAGGAAGAGAGCTAAAGGTCATCGGTAAAAGGATAGAAGGTATCACATATATGCTTCTCAACGAGCTCCTTCAAGGAGGCGAGACGGCGCGTGTAACATCTCAAAAAGGCTGATACCGAGGATCGGTGGCACACAGAGATTTAAAAAGTGACACATAAGATTCGAATTGCGATGCCGCTGCATACAGGTCCAGATCAGGTGGGTGAAGGAATTCTTCAGAACCAACAATCGTACGTGCAGGTTGAAAAAGACGTAAAAGTTGCTGTCTGGATAGTGGTCCAGGAACTGGAGGAAACGTATCAACAGTCTGTAGAACCTCAGCATCAGAGAGAGGATTGACAGGACCTGAGCGGAGAAGCATACTGTTTGAAGAATCATCAGGTGGAGAAACACCGGAACCGGAAACCTCGGGAACACTAGATGAATCCTCAGAATGTGGCACAGAAAGTTGTTTTAACTTTTTCGGTTTAACAGCGTCTTTGGAAGTTCCACTCCGCTTCGAAGAAGAAGCTGAGGCGGATGTATCCATTAGTGGATCAGGCTCACCTCCCAAGTCAGGAGACGAGGAAACGAACGTCGCCGAAGAAGCAGTACGTAGCTGAGCTGCCTGAGTAGAGACTGGTACAACAGCCGAGGCTTCAGGAAGATGTTGCAAGAAGGGTATGGTAGACAAGGTTGTAAATGGAGATCCGATATCCGAGAGGCTAGGAGAAGAGCCAGACGGCCGATCTGCCAAACCACCACTCAACACACCCGGATCGGAACACTCCGCTGTAGACACATCTGTAGTCGAAGACAACTCTGTCAATCTTGAAGGTGGATGCACAATCGTACGGGTCGGGAGAGGAGGAAAGGCAGCATTGTCCGTGACGGAAATCTTCGTCTGACGGAGAAACGAAGAATTCGCGTCAGGCAAACTACCGGTAGTGGGGATAGTAGAAAGACCAATGTGGTCTTTCTTTCAGTGAAAATCCTGAAACTGTACGATCGTGCGCCAATTTCAGCAGTAGCTTCTGTAGGGCAATCCGCCAAGGCTGTCTCGGCGGGAAAGACGACCAATAACTGACGGCGAGGTCCGGTAGCATGTGCAAATCGAGTTCCGCGGGGAACGTCAGAGAGGCGACGAACCTTGCCAACAATTTTACAAACATGACTGACAAGGAGAGGAAGTGCAGTATCAGGCACTTCCTGTGGAACAGGATAGAACGTGATGTTCACCGGTCGCTTGGAAAGAGGCGACGGGATGAGATGGTTCGTCCCAATCGAAAGTCCGTTTGCAAGAAAAAAGTCAGCATCCTCCTTGTAATTAAACTGAACCGAAATACCCCGTGGAGTACGGGAAATTCCTGCAATAGACGCAGACGACACATGTCCAGAGAGGGCTTCCATGTAGCGTGGCAATGGAGTATTTGGTAAAGCATGAAAGAGCACACCTCTATCCAGGAGGTTATTGGACTCACGGCCAATCTGCGAATTGTCATCCATCGTTACCTTCACCTTGTGGTTGGATACCTAAATAATAGGTGTTGCTTGCAAAAGACCATCTGGTTGAGAGGAATCGGACGTAGAAGTAGCGCCTCGTTGCACTTTAGAGGCAAATGACATCCTCGGAAGAGAAGTCTGTTCGGATCCGGCAGGCACAGAAGGCTGTGAGGGAAGAGAAGCACAGACCGAAGGCAAGGCAGTAGAATCAGTAGTACCCAGGGAGGGCACCGAGGCAGATGCAGGAGCTGAAGAAGAAAGCGCAGCCAAGTCCAGTGAAGGCACCGGTGCAGGAGCACTAGAAAAATGGGAAGGCATCGGAGCAGACACATCTGAGGACGAGAGTATGTTAACTTCCATGGACGTGGGAAGTGTGACGTGACGTGCATCCGCCACGCCCATAGATGATAAGGAAATACCGGAAGCCGCCATGTTGGCAGCTTCCAAACGTGAGCAAACGATAAGAAAACGGATGAATATGAACTAATATGAGGATGAGAACGCTAGAAAAGTAGCTCAAAACGTACACAGTACCTTTAAACAGCCGAGTCACGCAACAGGTGAGTGAGGGACGAGGTATTCCACACTAAAATGCATAAAATATTGGAGCCACCAACACTACGTCTATCACGAACGAGCAATGGGCTGGACATATTGCCAGAAGGACAGGCCATCGATGGACAGCTGAAATTTTAGAATGGATTCCGAGGGACACGAAAAGACCCAGAAGAAGACCACATGGGAGATGGGCGGATGAAATTCGAAAGTATGCGGGAATAACATGGAGGAGACTGGCACAAGACAGACCGTTGTCTAAGAAGATTGGAGAGACCATCGTCCAGCAGTGGATTGATAATCGTTGAAAATGATGATGATGATGATGATGATGATATATATGTATATATACTCATATGAGTTTAGTCTACGAAATTTCGAAATTTCATTAATTCGCACTTTTTACGCTTTCCAAACGTAGGTTGAAGAAGCGCATATTCTCCAGCTTTGTCCGTCTGTCTGTCCGCACGATATCATCGCGTAAAAATGGTTTGATTTCGATGAAATTTTTGTATAGCCGCCCCGGTGGCGCAGTGGTCTAAGGCGCTGGCCTCTGATCATTCGTCCGTACGGGGTCCGGGTTCGAATCCCGGTCAGGCATGGATGTTGTGTTTGTCTTACGGCACTGGCTCTCTCCCTTCCCTGGAACCAGTGACCCTAAATTAGGGACGGGCGACTGCTTATAGCCCTTTGAGTTGCTCACAGTGGTCGTTAAACCTCCAATCAAAAAAAAAAAAAAGAACATTTTTGTATATGGGTAGGGGACAACTTGGGACGAACCCTATTGAAAATGGGTGAAAAGGGGTCTAGGAGCGGGATCCATTCCAACGCCCTTATGCGTCATAAATTATGGGAAAATGCTTCGATTGCGACAAAACTTTATCATGTTGTTTCGGAGGTATACTGAACCAATTTTCTTTAATATCATCGAAATGTGGTCAAAGGTCAGAGCACAGGAGCGATATTTATTCCACAGCTTTTGTCCTCATAACTTGAGTAAAAATGCTTCTATTGCGACAAACCTTTAGTATGTTTTTTCAGAGGTATACTGAACAAATTCTGTTTAAAATCTCCGAAATGGGGTCAAAGGTCAGGGCTCAGAAACGAGATTTATTCCACAGCCATTATCCTCATAACTTGAGTAACGATTTCTGGTATGTTGGAAAGCATATCATAATCAATGCATTGCATGATTTTACTAACTTGTTTCATACACGGGCGCCTGTATTTGAGGCTTGATCTCAACTGGTGGCAACTATCAGATTCTGAAGCAAATATTATTAACTCTCATTAGTTGGTCCGCAGGTAACTGGAGGTTAAAGGGGTGCAGCCCTTGCCCAGAGGCAGTCAAATCTCCACATGGAAAATGAACGTTGTCCTAAATTGTCTGAACATTTATTTTCGGCTATTTAAGAAAATTACTCTTGTCTTTCTTAATAAGCATAAATCAGTTACCTCATTTTTGTGGGCACTGTACTTTTGGTTGACCCTGGTAAAGCAGAACCGTTAGTAAGTTCCGAATACTTGGGCAGAATTCTGTTCTCATGGAACAAGAGCTGTGGTAACATCGACAGGTATAAGTTTTTCCTGAAGTCGGTTTCTATTTCTGGCACCACATAGCTTGACTTCACTTCTGTATGTAGCACATATTTTCAAAATAAAGTTCTACGTGATGCAGTGAATGTTGTAGGGAGTTATTGACAGCATACAGCACAGAGACGTTGTGTTCTCGCACGTTTAGAAAGAGGAGACGCAAACTCACATAAGAAATGCAATGATCAGAGAAAAAATATTGAACTTGTAACATAATATATATTTAAATTCAAGCGAAACAACTACAGCTGACCTCATTAATCTTGCAAAGCTGAGGGAAAAAAACAATGCATAAATTTTTAATATTAAATAGGTAAAACCTACTTATTTTGAATTGATTTTATAACAATCCGAAAAATAATATTGTTGTTAAAAAATTTCGAGGAAGAGTAAGGACTCTTAGAACCACCACACCTCTTCTCCTTGGATACATCCCTGGCTTGGAGTGGTGAATTTTTTTTTTTTTTTTTGAAATATGCGGTTAAAAAAAGAAATCAAAAGATCTTTAGCTTAGCAGGTTTAATTTTTTTTTCAAATGACGAGCTCATTGTACAACAATATTCAATGCCATCATTATTTTTTATTTACTTCAGGTGGGATAGTTGCACAAATAGTCCTCAAATAACACCATACCGTTTATAAAATACGTTTCCGTATACCCTGCTGATTTCAACAAAAATTTACAGGAAATGCTTCATTACAAAAGGGAAAAAAAGCGCGAAGGAAGCAACTGCCATTTCTTCTCTTTTTCTGCCAGTGCCCGCACTTTATCTATTAATTCTTCTGCTATGTTGCATATAGTTAATATTATTTTTGTTTGTTTTTAAAATATGTGCTCATATATTTTTTCTAAGGTAAAAATATATCAATAAAAATTTTCCTATGGAAAGCAAAATGAATATACCCATATTGAGGATTTAGGATTTCCAAAGAACTGGTTTATCAAATGCTGTGTGCAAATTTCTGGGAAAGAGAACAGAAGCTTCAGCTCAACCACTATAGCAGCTGTTAGCTTGCTGATAACAACATGTTTGCACATTTCAGAGATGAGGTCATTGCGAAACGGCGTTAAATGTACTTCTTGCGAAAACCCATCTGTTTTCGAAAGGATATCAGTTTTTAAATTTACGTTTCCCAGCAATGTTTCTTGACCTTCGACATCGGAGATAACACACTGATACTCTCGGAAATCGATAAAACAAAAGCTGTTGCTTGAATTTGTAGGCAAGCATGGCATTCTTGAAATCTTAGAAGTAAGCATTTAAAACGAGTCTCAGGTAAATCGACGTATGTTGTCGTTTCCCACGGAAAAAGAAACCTGATATAGATAATAGCTTGACTCAGCAGTTTGCGATAGGAAACTGACTCGAATTTTAACGAATATCTGTTGCGACAGTGTTGTAACACATCAGACTCCCAGATCAAAGCAAGAAGAATCGGAAAGGCTCCTTTCCACGCTTTCCAACCTTAGGTTGAAAAAGCGTATATGCTCCAGGTTTGTCCGTCCGTCCGTCTGTCTGTTGGCACGATAACTCGCGTTAAAATGGTTCGATTTCGATAAAATTTTAGTAAGTGGTAGGGGACCTCCTGCGGATGAACTCTATTGGAAATGGACGAAATGGGGTCAAAGGTCACGGCATAAGAACGGGATCTGTTCCATTGCCCTTATGCGTCATAACTTGCGTAGATATGGTTCGATGTCGATGAAATTTTAGGATATTGTAGGGGACTACCTGGGAATGAACCCTTATTAAAAATGGGTGAAGTTGGGTCAAAGGTCAGGACATAGGAGCGGGAGGCATTCCATTGCCCTTATGCGTCATAACTAACGTAAACAAGGTTCGATTTCGATGAAATTTTAGTATGTGATAGGGGACCACCTACGACAAACCCTATTGAAAATGGGCGAAATGGGGTCAAAGGTCAGGACATAGGAGCAGAATTACTTCCATCGCCATTATGCGTCATAACTTACGTAAAATTTATTCGGTCTTGATGAAATGTTAGTATGTTGTAGGGGCCTGCCTGGGGACGAATCCTATTGAAAATGGGCGAAATGGGGGTCAAAGATCAGGACACAGGAGCGGGATCTATTCCATAGCCCTTATGCATCATAACTTACGTAAAAATACTTCCATTGCGACAAAACTTTATCACGTTATTTCGGAGGTATACTGAACCGGTTGTGTTGAATATCATCGAAATGGGATCAAAGGTCAGGGCACAGGACCTAGATTTATTCCACAGCCATTATCCTCATAACTTGAGTGATAACTTGAGTAATGATTTCTGGCATGTTGGAAAGCGTATTATAATCAATGCATTGCATGATTTTACTAACTTGTTTATTTTTTGATTGGAGGTTTAACGACCATCTTGAGCCACTCAATGGGCTATAAGCAGTCGCCCGTCCCTAATTTAGGGTCACTGGTTCCAGGGAAGATAGAGAGCCAGGGCTGTAAGACAAACACAACATCCATGCCTCACCGGGATTCGAACCCGGACCCCTTTCGGACGAATAATCAGAGGCCATCGCTCAGACCACTGCGTCGGCGAAAGTCTGCTGTTTATTAAGAAGTCCAATTCGAAACTTTTCATTCAAATTTTAGTTATGACTCAGTTCCATTTGACATCTTTAAAACCGAAATAATTTCGTCAGGTACTTCTTTTATGCAAACTGAAACAATGACTCATCAGTTGTTATTTGCACAAGAATGAAAAACGAAAGTTTAAACTCATGATGGAAACAGAGCGTTTTGTTTAACTGTAAGCATGAGCTATATCACATAAAAGTTTGAAAAACATAAATTGTCGTTTACGTGTTTAAAATATTGAGTTGTGTATGCTTGAAACCCAAGTTACTCTACTGTCAGTGGAAATTTTGTGAATTTAGATAAAATGCATATAATTTCCAAAATCAGTCACTAAAGATGCATGGCATGGGCAATAAAAGGTAATGTTTTTAGTGCTCAGCTACATCTTAGATTTTCAATTTGCTGCCATTTCGATGAAAATTACGCATTTCAGCTATGTTTTCACAATGTGTACTGGTTAATGGAGACGTTTGAAAAATTATGGGTGACTCGTTTTACCTAGAACGCCGTTTGCTTCCGTCTATTAATTTTCAATCACTGATTTAAATTTTAATACTTTTGATAGCTAATTTCGACGAGTGAGGAAGCACGGTTGAATCTAATGATGCTCTACAAGCAGAGAATTGAAAGATGTTATTTAGAAATACAGAGACATGCAGTAGCATTTTCTCCGTACATATTCGTTGGAGGTGCGTCTCTCTACAGTTAGGTTTCTGAAAGTTATAAATTTAGTGTTGATGTTTCGTTAATATGCGCTGCATTTATCACCCACAGTATTATATAAAAAACATGAAACTTTAGAAGATGTATCGAAATTTAAAAGCACTAATCATGAACCAAATTTCCAACGTTCGGTGGATTAAATACATGATATGCATTCTTCGGTGTCTTTAGGGGCATGTACCTAATTTTGCTAAAATTTGGAATAAAAGTTCATATCCATTAGTTGCAAGAATTTATTTTGCGCAAACCAGTGTATTTTGACATTTACAAAAAGGAATGGTCCTGTTTCCTCAGAAAAGTGAAACCCTATACAGCCATATTATGGATTAAAAAATACTCGATACGAAGTTCAGTTATTTCGCACGTGGCTTTTATGTCTACGTAGAACGCAAATGCATACCACTTTCAGCACAGTTTTGCAAATGTTACGTTAATTTGTTGCAATTTTCCCGAGATATTGGTTAAGATGTCTAAAGGCGTAATTACTCAGCTCAGCCTAAACTAAACAATTCGCTTGGAGTTGGAACTTTGATGTAATACATTTTTAGGGGGAGGGAATATCGACCAACGCGAGCAACTCGTTAGACTATAAACAGTCTCCCGTGTCTAATTTGGGGCTACTGATTCCAGGAAAGGGAGAAAACCAGTGTCGTAAGACAAAAACAAAATCCATGCCCCTAACCAGGATTCGAACCCGAATTAATCTTGGACGAATGGTCAGAAGCCAGGGCTTAGACCACTGCACGGGTCACTTGTAATTCCTTAAGAGACGTAATCTATAAAATAAACTTTTTTGTATTGTATTTATATTTATGAATGTATAACGAAATAAAACATAGTAAATGACATAACTAGAATGAAGTGTAACCGGGGCTTCCATATTTATCAGAAGCGAGATTCTGTAGCCATTTTTGGAGATAGTGAATTGTAGTCATTTTCTTTCATTTCCCGCCATTGGGATGGGAATTGCAGCAACAGGCAAAGTTTCCTTTCCCGCGCGTCGCAGCAGAGGGAGCAGCTAAGCAATTAAGAACATAAGAGTTTTGAGAGTGAAGGCGTTACCGCGCTTTCTTGGAATAAGTCGGACCAGATTTTTGACGGGGTTTCTCTCTCCGGGAAAAAGAGGAAGGACACGGTGGCGAAAAGTCGAGGGAGGAGCAGAATATTTTTAGGAAGCTCTGAAAACCTTGGGGGTTTTGTCGGAACGGATGAAGGAAGAGGTTTGAATGGCCGGAAAGAGATCATGAGCGGGAGAATATGTAGAAAGAACGGAGATCAGGACAAGGCTTAAAGACATTCCCCGTAACATCTGAATAAAAGTTTTCCTCACTGCAAAATTTAGCCTCAGTCGATTAACTTTTCTATACTTTGTATTGTATTTATCTGCTCCAGTTGGGACAATTACGGATTATACCACCGATACAGAACTTACTGCAAAGGAAGCATCAAACGAACCCTCCACACAGGGCGCTGTAATAGAACTCAGTTCCAAGCCCTGTAACAGAAGCTTGGTAATTTCTATTAGCGCCATTTCTGAGTTGAAATAATATTTCGTACCGCTGTTATCCCCACGAGCATCTTTTATCGAGAGGAAATGCAGTTCATGTTTTCAAGCAAACCGAAGCTAAATAAACGCATTTGTTTTTCGCATTTATTAATAGCTAGTCACAATCGAGCTCCTGCTATACGATGACAAACCTAATGGTGCGAAGAAAATGGTAGCCATCATTTTCAGAGCTATAATACTTCGTTCGACAAAATGGGGTGTCCAAAATTTTAGATTAGCAGGTGCTAGGAAAGCTTTCGAAACTCATATGCGATAAGGTTTCCTCGGACAAAACCCAGCTTTTTCCAAGAATTTTGTCGAAACATATGGCTGCTCTATCGAAGCACGCGATTTGCTGCTGCGTTAAAAAGCGAATGAAAATGTAATGCGGTTTTCAATATTACCTTTCGCAAGGAAATGCTACTACACTGTCCGGCCTGTTGTTTTCATGTACGTTCTTCTGTCAATTCACTTTATCTAATCCCATATCATGAGGGCTTTGAGTTCAAGAACGGAGTTTTGAAAGAGTATGAGGTTTCAGACGGAAAGTTCTCTCTCACCCCAATGATTTCCAAAGGGTCAGAAGTCTAGCGATTGGGCAACCTTGCAAAGCACAGGAAAATTTTCTCATGATCTAAAGAAATAAAGCATTCGACATAAAAGCAATAAATCGTAGGTTTGTTGTTCTGTTCCACAAGAACTCGGCTGAGATGAAAATGATGCATCACTGGAGAATCCTATAGTTTCGAAGGAGATATACACACTCCTGGGAAGTGACGTATCCAGACAGATACTCTAGACCAGCGGTTCCCAACCTTTTCTACAGTATTCCTCCCACATCGGGGCTAGCTAGCAATGGCGCCTCCCCCCCCCCCCACACACACACACATACGCACAGGTGTTGTTTGCTCTATAATCAGCATTTTTGTTATTACAAATTCAATGATACCGGTAATGCTTTATTGAAAATATTAAACAAAAATGCAACTGCAGTACTAAAGAATTATATATGCAACTACAGTACTACCTACAGCCCTTTGCACAAATAAAGTGGGTAATGTCTGTACATATTATACAACCAGAAGTTTATTGCTTCTGAATAAAGTTTTAATAATCTAAATTTAAAAAAAAATCCATATTTTCACAAACGGTACACATCAACGTTAAACTTGTGGTTGTTTTGAATTTCACAAACGATCGATGTTTGGTTCTAACTGTGTCAGTCCTGCATGCAGGTCGTTCTCCACATTAAAGAGTTTCGCAGGTCTAAGGCTGTCATTGGCGATAACTTGAAAAGAAATGACACACTGCGGCTGATGAACGCCGGATCTGGTACAAAAACAAGAAAATCCAAACTTGATATAACTTGCATCATATTGCCTGCACTTTACTTTCTTTATTTATCAGCAGCTCTATTTGTGTAGTGAGTAGAAATCCTGCTACTATTACTAGGTTCACTTTGGTCTGAAAATTCTGCACTACCATAGTTCTCTTCAAATAGCGGTTTATTCTTAATGTCAAGTTGATTAGTTCTAGATTAAGCATACTATATGGTGACATTCACAACGAGCGTTATTTGCGCGATGACAGAAAACAAATGAAAACTGACGGGAAAATACCATATGCGTGTGGAGGATTATCAAACTGTGTTTTAAGGGGTGTCCGTCTCATCTCCGTACAGTGAATACGATTGCGTGCATCGGCTCACGCCTCACCGGTTGGAAACCTACGCTCTAGACAACCCAGTCCGCGTCATGTTAACACTAACTCCAAATGCACACCTTCAGCAGAATCTTGAGCAGTGTGAGTTACTCATGATGGATTCATGATTTCGTAGGGCTTCCACTACATTCTTTATCGTCACCCATCTGCGGCAATCAACATATAACGCGATTAACCCGACCATACGGGAAATCGCCATTTCCCCCTCTACATCCTAGTTTTGCCCTTCCTTACATCATCTTAATAGATCAAGTCAGTTGTCTGAGGAAACGAAATCTGTCACATCTTCCACCATTAGCAGAAGACTATAACACTATTCATGAAACCACACTACACGTTTTTATTTCTATACCTTCCAGTTATGTCGTTCTTTCACCATCTTAATAACTACCTAATTGGTTGTACGGGGAGACAAAAGACTGCTAATAAATGCACGATGGCTACACTTTTTATGGTTCAATTTCATGTGCACGGTTCTTGCAGACGTGAATGAACCAAAGCATCCAGTAAGGCCAAGTGTTCAATAGCTTCAGTACTGTAACGATCCAACGGAAAAGAATAGTCTGTTCGTCCTGATCCCCACTTAGTTCTATGCTCTACGGCACAGAAGCGACAGCCAATCCATATCTGACAGATACTGAAAACGTCTGCAACAATGAAGGCTCTTACTTTATTGTCCATGATTCCGTCAGGGCCAAAGTTTTTCTCGTGTTACACTTTAATAAACTGTGCCGTGTGAAGTACTACAGAGGTGAAACCATGTATCACGACGACACATCTGCAGCGAGACATTCTGTCCGCGTAGCTCAGTTGGGAGAGTGACTTACTCCGGAGTGAGGGGACACGGACAAACTTGTGTTTTCACATTGGCGCCCAACTGTGGAAAATGGATCCACTGACTGTTGGGTTCTTCGAAAAAATGTTTGATGTTTTTTCCACACATTGTTTGGAATTAATGAAAAATTCCTACTTTGCTTCAAAGACAAAAAAAAAATTAAGAGGAGATGATGTGACGTACTATACAAAGGTGAAAACATGTGTCGAGACGACAAATCTGCAGCGAGACATTCTGTCCGCGTAGCTCAGATGTGAGAGCCACTTATTCCGGAGTGAGGGGACACGGACAAGGCTGTGTTTTGACAGCCTTCCTCTGAGTTACGTAATCTTCGCTGCTACGCAGGAATTACTGGGAGTTCTCAGCTATGCAAGTCCTGCTGCTGTTATGGAACGTTCTTCAGAATTCAGACACGCCCTTTTCTCCATGGTGTACCAGTAGCTACCCCTTGGGCTACTGTCCCGGTATTTACAAGACTGTGAGGATATTTTGCAGAACGTTATCGTATTAGGATATCGGTGCTACTTGTATCCCTGCTCGTTTTACGTCACGTGCTCAAACCAGTTTAGCGAAACAGTTTATGTACGTGTGTGTATGTGTGTGCGCGCGCACGTGATTGCTTTATTACACATAATTTTACAGAACGTAAATATGAAATAAATCATAGAAGATGAATGATATTTGAAGTTTGAAGAATGGTTGAACTTTCAAAAGAAAGTTTTAAATATAACTTCATTTAAGTAAGCAGAAAATAAGTTGTCGTATTGATGCCGGAGTTAGTTACAATCCTTCGGTAATTGGGTAGGTTACTGATCTACTTACAAAACTCATCTGCTCAGAACTGGACACTTTTGTCTCACGTACCTGCAGCGACATGTCTTTGGTAGCAATTGGACGAAATGCAGAGCAACCGCCAAGAGTTTGTTAATTCTTCCAGTTGATTGGGGGTTGGCGTTCCAGAGATCCGAGCTGATCTTCGCGTATCATTGTTATCATATATTTAGGTGCTCTTTGTGCAAATATGGAGTTAGTGTCAGTTTTTCTAAACAAACAAACAAAAATTCAGAGCAGCTTTTATCATGTTGGTATTAGCCTGAGATCAGTATTATGTGTTTCCGATTGTCACTGCAGGATATTGTCCTACCTTTAATGCACAAAATTCGACTGAAATGCAGTAAAACCGCTGAGTAGATGACAACCTGGGACTTCAGTATTTGTCTGCTATTCGGGGGTTTGTTCTGAGCCCAACTAATCTCATGACATAATCTGAAACGTTTACATAGGGCTATCCGATTTAGTGCTTCATCTAAACATTTATGAGAGATTAGATGTGAATAAGTATTATTATATCTGTGCTAACCAGTTTAATCTACTTCAAAAGCCTAACGAACTTTAGGTGAAGTTTTACGATGTGTTTCGTGAAGTTTCAAGTTGGCAAACCTAATTAGTAAAATGGTCTCCAACGCATATTGTATCAAGAAGTCCATAGTGTTCATTTAAGAGACGCATATGGCGTATTAAATCAATTTATTTTTGTGGCGTAGTAAGTACAAAGATTCGCCAAGCTTTCGCACTCCACTGGCAGGTTTTTCAAGGCAATGGTAGACATAAAAATGTCTATCATTTGACATAAAAACATCCATCGTGTTTCTATGATGTGGAATCATGGTCTAAGTAGTAAGTTAGCATCGCTACAAATGTTAAATCAAATTGGCTTTCTGTTTGAAGCAGTAGCAAAAAATAACGTCTCGAAGGCAATAACAAAGAAATCTCACTCTAAGGCACTAAAAAACTGATTGACAGAAAGTTTTTGCATTTGAAACACTGTGCTTTTTGAAAACTATGGATTTCTTATCGTGATCGGAAAACAGATTAGTGGATATTGAAAACAGCAAAAAAGACCTGAAGTTCCACCCCGGATCTTCAGCAAAAGAAGGCTTGTATGTTATTGACATATTTCCGGAAAGGGAACATTTTTCACAAAACGATTTTAGAGAGAAATCTGAAAAGATAAATAATCACAAGTGGGACAGAAACCGCAGGTGGGGGTGGAGTCAGTAACCTACTGAAAATGGTTTATTTCTAATGTCTTTCATGGAACGCAAAATTAGCTCAGTTAAAACAGAGGCTTTAGATACAACGGACCTTACTCGTGCGACGCGACACAAGTAAAAAAAAGCAGTTTATGATATGAACAGCGTGATATGCAAAAAATTAACAGCGGTGCATTAACCATTTTGGACATACTCTTTAGTTTACAACTTTAGTTGATACTTAAGACCAAAAAAGCTATTTGGCAAATTAAATGTGCTTAAAAGATATCGAAATTGTAGTTGCATGAAACATACTGTAAAACACTGTGCACATTTTCATCACTTGTGGCGAAATGAAGATACCACATCATTGATAGCGGCTTAGTGGATTTTTGAATACATAAACCAAAATTCCTTGTAATCTATGAAATGTGTAGTTATTTTAATTGCACATGATCTACAAACACATATATACAAGTCTTTCAGATTGCAAAATATGAGGTAAGAACATATTGTTCTAAGGTGAATTGAATACATTGCACACAATATTGTAGTATACTAAAAACGGACTATTTCATTAAAACCTACACTGAAGAGCAATTAAATTAGAGACAGCTGGCGTTATGCAAATGTGGCGCTGTGGGCGGCCCTGTAAACGGAAACAACATGACTTATGCAGCGATCCGACAATATAAGGAGTGATGCGACGGGAATCAGTAAGAATCGGTGCGCAGTACGGGTAAGACGAAGGATCTAAGCGCATTTGATCGTGAGCAAATTGTCGGGACCCGACGAATGGGTCACTCCATCTCGGAAGTCTTGCAGACAATGGGATTTTTACGAGCCACTGTGTCACGGGTGCACCGTGAGTACATCGAATCCGGTAAAACCATCACTGCAAGGGCCAACTGCCGTGGACTACAGCGTGTGGATGAGCGGGGTCATCGTCGGCTAGCTCGCATTGTAACAGCGGATAGACGGGCCACAGCGCAAGAAATCACTTGACAATTTAACGCTGGTGCACAAAAACGGATAAGCAGCCACACCATCCAAAACCATCTCCTCGCTATGGGATACAGAAGCCATCGTCCCACGAGGGTACCGCTGCTGATCGCACATCACAGGGTGCAAAGATTAGCATGGGCGCGGGAACATCGCCACTGGACCCTAGACATGTGGGGAAGTGTTGCCTGGACTGAGGAGTCAAGATTCACGTTGGCTCATGCGGATCGCAGGATACGAGTACGGCGCAAACCACATGAAGCGATGGGCCCTTCTTGCCAGCCGGGTACTCTTCAAGCTGGTGGGGGTGGCATTCTCGTCTGGGGACTGTTTACTTGGACTGAAATGGGACCCCTGATATGTGTGACATCGTTCCTTACAGGTCAGCGTTACCGGGATATCCTGGACGACCATTTCTTCCCGTTTGTTCGTCTACAACCTCCCACTGAGGACCTCATCCTACAACAAGACAATGCACCGTGCCATCGCTCCCGAATTGTATCCGAATGGTTGGATGAACACTCCACTGACGTGACCTCGCTTCCTTGGCCAGCTAGGTCACCTGACCTCAACCCAATCGAAAACATTTGGGATGCCATCGAGAAAGATGTTCGAGGCTCTGACCCCCTCCATCAAATCTTCGTGAACTGTGAGAGCTTGTTCACGGGTCGTGTATCCGTATGGCTTCCCAACGCTTCGGTGTCTTGTCGAGTCCATGCCGAGACGAATCGCCGCCGTCATCAGGGCGAATGGTGGTGCTACACGTTACTAAACAGGTATCTCTAATTTAATTGCTCTTCAGTGTAGATGCTAGTTAAAAGGTCTTAAGCAATAAAAGCCTTGTTCCTCCGGCTTCTAATAAATTTTCCGTAGCTGACAGTAGGCCTTCTCAGAGGTATTCCAGTCTCTCTTTCAATAGTCAATCTGTGGACTCCGAGCCTGTAGTTAAAATCAAATGAAGAAGTAAAACTACACAACTGTCACTGACATCACCACAATACCCCGTCACAAGTATATTCGTGTGATCTATCTGACACGCGCGATGCATTTCGGTATGTCTCTTATACCATTATCAAGCGGTTCTTAATATTGCAAGTAAAGCATCTGGGCATTTATAACCCATCGATGCGTATCATTGGCTGTCACGCCTTGTCAACGCCATCTGTGATGTCATGTATTGCTTCGTCATAGTGAGGAACTTCGATTAGCTATGATCCTTAATTGAGTGCACTAATCGGCTTACAGCAAATTGTTAACGACGTTTCTCACTATGACGTCTTGTCAACGCCATCTGTAATGTCATGCATTGATTCGTCATAGTGAGGAACTTCGATTAATTATGATGCTGAATTGAGTTCACTAGTCGGCTTACAGCAAATTGTTAACGAAGTTTCTCACTATGGCGAATCAATACATGACATCACAGATAGCGTTGACAAGACGTGACAGCGAATGATATGCATCGATGGGTTATAAGTACCCAGGTGCTTTGCTAGCAGTACTAAGAACCGCTTGATAATGGTATAATAGACATACCGAAATGCATCGCGCGTGTCAGAAAGATCACACGAATGTACTTCTGACGGGGTGGTGTGGTGATGTCAGAGACAGTTGGGTAGTTTTACTTCTTCATTTGGTTTTAACTACAGGCTCAGAGTCCACAGATTGACTATTGAACGAGAGACTGGAATTCCCCTGAGAAGGCCTAGTGCCAGCTACGGAAAACTCATTTGAAGCTAAAAGAACAAGGTTTTTATTGTTTAATAGCTCTTAACTAGTATCTGGGTTTTAATGAAATAAACTGTTTTTTGTATACTACAATATGTGTAATTCATTTTAATTCACCTTAGAAATGTATGTTCTTACCTCATATTTTGCAAACTGAAAGACTTGCATATATGTGTTTGTAGATCATGTGTAATTAAAATAACTACACGTTTCATAGATTACAAGGAATTTTGGTTTATGTATTCAACAATCCATTAAGCCACTGTCACGGGTGCCGTATCTTAATTTCGCCATAAGTGATGAAAATATGCACAGAGTTTTACAGTATGTTTCACACAACTTCAATTTCAATGAGTTCATACTTGCTGTTACCTGTTAGTGTAGTCTGGTTGTAAAAGTTCAATGAATAGTTCAAAAGTGTAATGGCATTTACCAGTTCATTATTTGCAGGGTTGCAGTTGTTGCAATTATCCGTACTCTGTTATTTTTTAAGTAAAATGATGTTATAAATGAGTAACTAAATGTTAAGAATTAAGCACTTTGTGAAAACACAAGTTTGTTCGCGGTGGACATCGAATCTGTGTGCCCTCACTCCGGAGTAAGTCGCTCTCCAACTGAGCTACGTGGACAGAATGTCTCTTGCAGATTTGTCGTCTTGACACATGTTTTCACCTTTGTAGTACGTCACATCCTCTCCCTCTTCATTTTTAAAGCGAAATAGGAATGTTTTCATTAATTCCAAACAATGTGTGTGAACAAACTTCACACAATTTTCGAAGAACCCAACTGCCAGTGAATCCATTTTCCACAATCGGGCGCCAATGTAAAAACACAAGTTTGTCCGTCTCCCCTCACTGCGGATTAAATCGCTCTCCCAACTGAGCTGCCTAGAAAGCATTTCTGGCTGCAGATTTATCGTCTTGACACATGTTTTCACCTCTGTAGTACGTCACAACGTTTTTCATTTCTGTTACCATTTCCTCCTATTTAAATGACCAGGGTGAGTAAAATGTTCGAT
Source organism: Macrothele yani (assembly GCA_039090855.1). NCBI lineage: Eukaryota > Metazoa > Arthropoda > Arachnida > Araneae > Macrothelidae > Macrothele > Macrothele yani. Next base: position 9,957,564 of record CM077023.1, on the reverse strand, counting down.
TCGTTTGCAGTTAAAACGTTTCCGATGCAAGAAAGCCGTACATGCTCATCTCGTTCTGCAACGTACATGCTGTTGTTTTCTGGAGTACTTCTTTGTCAAAGTTCCACCAGAGCCACGATTCCTCCATGGTACCACACAGCAGGTTTCAAGGAGAAACTCTCTGATGCCGGATTCCTCATCCACCTATGAAGTAATATGCCTGGTAAGAAATGGGCTATAGAGTGAAGCAGGTGTTTGTCAGATGGTGCAAACTGTGGACTATGTAGAGGATAGGGTAGGATCTTAATCCCTTCCAATTCCGGTTGTTTTCAACTGACCACTCTGGAAGTGTGTCTTGGGCTTTATCCATTTACAGCAACGCCCCCTTCCCATTGATGAGCGCTAGGTAACGTTGGCGCAGAGCATCATGAATCCGCTGCAGTTGTTCGGCATATAGGTTCTGGTCAACAGCCTGACCATCCGGCACAAGTCTTCAGTTCACAGTATCCTCACAATTTCATCAAATGCATAGCCTATCTTTCCTCTCGAACAGCAGTTTTTGCAGCACAGACTGTACTATCTAGCGTGGCCTCAGTCACTGGTTTCCAGTGGTAGGATACGATAGGAGTATCCACCTTTCATCACTTGTGATGGTATTACGCTAAACCGTGGTTTTGACAGTAACCTGCAACAGAGAGCGACACGTTGTTTCTCCTGCTCGGATGTCATTTCATGGGGAACGTTTCGATAGCGCCTTTAGTATAAACCAAGCTGATGCGGGTGATGAACGATTGAAGATTGGGCTGACCACCCTCTAAGCTGCCAATTGCCATGTACCGGTACGCGGTTCGCTGTCAAAGCTACGACCAGAGTGTCAGTGTTGATGGTTCCTAGATGTCCTGACTTCAGCTTGTCTTTGATTCGAGACAAATGTTCCCAAAGTTTAAATGCCGGAACCAGTACTGTGCAGTGCTACGGTCCACCGTTTTCTCTCCTTAACTACACAAATTTCTGTCACTGCTGCCGTGTTTAACCTTTTCTCCCAATAACGGCGCAGGAGTACCGGAACAGTAAGCTGATCGACCTTCATCCTCTGCTCACCTGATAACGCAATGTAGCTCAGTGTCAAACGCCCATCATCAGCATGATGTATTCCACGGAATCGCGATATCTGGTTAAAGCTGGCACGAGTTTCCAACAGAATTCAACATTATGTATAGCACAAAACGAGACTAATACTTGGCTCACTCTGGTACAAGACTACTCAAAATATCATTCTTGCCTTGTTCGAATTTTTAAATTTTCTAATGTCTCAGAAATGGTCCAAGTTCACCTAGGATATAAATTTCGTAAGGCAGAAATAAAAGTACTATAATATACTAATATTTACAACAACCATGAAACGATGAAAGATAGTTACAAAAATCTTGTGGGAATGCGTTTAAACCTGACCTTTTTGTGATATCCATAAATAGTGCCAAATTATTAGCTTAACACTTACCCATTCGTACATAAATTTCAAGCAATGCTTTAAACCACGGTAATCCATATGGAGAATAACTATATAGAACTCCTGATCACTTCTGACGGCCTTTTTGTTGGTGCACAAGAAAATGAGATGAAATCATCTCCTGTTTTTGAAATTTGCAGCAAAACTATACCAATCAAGAAGCATATTCTTAGTCAGAGAATGTCGGGGTATTAAACCCCGCGGTAAATTTTATTTATGAAATTCACGTGACATTTTCTGTGATTCCTTTCATGAATTATCGAAGCATATTTCAGACCCAACGTTTCCGAGAAATGACGGGAAAAGAATCCTAAATTTCACGTATTTTTCGTACGCCAGGAAAATTCTGAATTTTCAGAAACCTTTCTGCAATTTATTTCGTATATTAACGGTACATTACCGTTTTTAAGAGGTTTTAATGGATTTTTGTTTTCAATTTTCAGAAACCTTTGCCCAATTCCTGTCGTATGTTAATGGAAAAGTATATTCTCCATTTTTCTGTATCCATATGACGGAAACTTTCTGGTAATAGGAGCGATTCGCGGGAATATTTGAGGTTTCATTGACTATAATTAATGAAACCTCAAGTATTCCTTCTTGTCGACGAATGAAGTTCAATAGTTTATTTATTATTAAATTTCAATCGTTGACAAGAGGATCTGATTTGTAAGTTCTGTAGCGAGATCGGATATTATGGATAGCATATCGCATGAAATTTTGGTTATTGTGGCAGCGAATATTTCATTCCCTCTCCCCTATTTGGTACAGCTGAAGTTGTACAAAATTTGTGCAACTGTATATTGTACTACTGTAAGAAACCGGGTACTTAAATTGTTTTACGGGTGACTGTCGTATGTCTATCTATTAGTTTGTGGAGCCTGAGTACAGAAGCTGTTATAGCTGTCAAGAGTAACTTTCATATTTAGAAGTTTTGTCAAATCCTAATATATAATCTGCTAGAGCCCTTCTCCTCCTCCGCGCCCCTTTTTTTGTCGTCATAGCAACAACCGAGAAACAAATGTTTGTGACGTCACGCTTAGTTTTTCGTGTTGGGGACGTCATCACCTACACACGCACAGTCCACGCGTATACCACTTTGTTTTGTTATCATAGCAACAAAGAACACAGCTGCTGGTGTGACGTCATCTCATCCAAATCATTCTCACATGACGTCAGACATGCGTTACGTCACACAGTCAACTCTAGAGATACGAAAACGTTTTTTTTTTATTTTGGTTGGAGGTTGCACGACCACCGTGAGCAACTCACTGGGCTATAAGCAGTCGCCCGTCCTTAATTTAGGGTCACTGGTTTCATGCAAGGGAGAAAGTCAGTGCCGTAAGACAAACACAACATCCATGCTTCACCGGGATTCGAACCCGGACCCCTTTCGGGCGAATGATCAGAGGCCATCGCTTATACCACTGCGCCACTACGAAAAACTCTACATCAGGAATTTTGCTTCACTACCTGAAACGGTGTTTAGTCATCTGTATGTGGCAACGTCAAGATTACGACGATCTGACGACGTCAAGATAAAAATAGTTAACGGAAAAGAACAGAAAAAAATGATACAGGGTTCACAGTCAGTGTATACGAAAAATGTTGCGTACAAAGATGTGTTGTCAAAATAGGGACTAAAGGTTTTACAAAATGCATAACAAACAGACAGCCCGGCGTATCAAATTCCATAACCGACTGTTTGGGAAATTTTCAGAAAGCTGTGAGCCAACGTCGCCATCTATTGACGTGGAACTCAAAAACTCAATAAATAAATGTCAACAATTTCTGTATCATATATTTTATTTTTCCCAGGCATTATTGACGGGCCTTCATCTAGTAATACTAAAAAGTAGTATATTGCACGTTTTCTTAAAGATAATTGAAAGTCATTGGCGGTTTAAAAAGGTCTCAAGTTCCAAAGTATTCTGTTACTTCGGAAAATCACGATGAAAATATACGTAATTTGTAGTAAGTCCTCCTACATGAAAAATGATTTATTACAATCCTACTTAAAAAACTAATAAGCTCCAACAGAAAATAAGATGACTAATCCACCTGCACTAACAGCAAAATATAAAACAATTGTGCTTTACGAATCTTTCTGGCTCAACGGTTGCACGCGCGCCTGCAATTGAAAAGGAAGCCGAACGAGAGTATTATCTGATCCCCACCAGGGACAAAGGGAAAGAATCCGGAAACTGAAAATCAAAGATTTTGTGGAATTACTGTATAAATACGGAAACACCAAATACTGACATTTCTGAAATAAACTGACTACTGAAAATCTGTCAAAATATGGAAGTTAGAAGAAACAGGAACTATTAAAAACGGAAATTTCGTTAAAGAAAGGACACGTAGCTGTCCGTAATGTAGAACTACTGGTTCCGAGAAAGGATCAGAACTAGAGCGGAAAGGCAACAACATGCTGATCATGGATTTGAGTTCAGACATAACAGAACAAGAAGTCCACACCATAGACCACTCACCCGCTGGAAAACCTATCTGCACATGCAACTCAAGATTGCAATCAACGCTGCAGATCAGATCATATGTAGAGGATTTTAGGAAGGGGGTTCTGAACCTAGGTCTTAAACAACCCTTAGAAATAGGAAGCTAGGAGATTTGGGCTAGAGTACCCGATAGGAAAGTCACACGGAAGCGAGGTAGAAGACGCCCTTATTTACTACCGGGGGCCAGTACCCTAGGTCCGACGGCTTAACGTGCCCATCCGACGCACGGCGGATATTTAGTGGTTCGAGCATTCGTACCTGCCTCGGATTAAACCCGAGGTCTTCTCCGTGGCGGTCACGAACGTTGGGCACTAGGCCACCCGCGGCCCAAAATCAACTCTTGGTCAAAGAAATATTTGTTTTTTCTAGAAATGTATCATAGTATATATTAAAATACCTATAGATTAAATATTAAGCATATATAGAAATGGTACATAGGATATAAGGATTACGCGAATCAGTGTTTTGTAAAACTTCTGAGTAGAAAAGTACTTGAGGGTTTTTGCATTTTAGCAGAAACATTAGGTTTCTTCTCGGAATATCGTAAAACCAACTGCAACCATTTGAAGAATAAAGTAAAAAATTATAAATTACTTTTGACATTAATTATTTTAACTGACATCATGGAAAATCACAATCGGCGTAGAAAATTCTTAAAAAGAGGTTCTTCGAATGATTTTCGGCAACTACTGAAAAATGACATGAAAGTCGTTACAGACATTAAAATTTTGAGCAGCATTTCACAATAAACATGTTTGTGAAAGCGTCCTTCTTTCTCAAAATAGTGAAAGAGAAAGAGCATATCTCAGTTAGCAGGGCATTAATAACACAAGCAGAGCTTGTTGTCTCGTGCAAGAAAAAGTCTTAGGATCTTCGTTTACATTGAAGTTTTAAAATCATGGAAAAACGCCTTGGCTGTTCCGGTGGCGAAGCCATGTCCTCTGTTCATTCGTCCGAAAGGGGTCCGGGTTCAAATCCGGTGAGGCATGGATGTTGTGTTTGTCTTACGGCACTGGTTCTCTTCCTTCCGTGGAACCAGTGCCCCTAAATTAGGAACGAGCGACTGCTTATAGCCCATTGAGTAGCTCATGGTGGTCGTTAAACTTCCAATAAAAAAAACGTCTTGCCACAGAAATTCTTTTCGTTCATGGTCAAACTAATATGCAAATATTTCTTTTCATAGTTTACGCAAAATTTCAAGTCGCTTATCACTCTGGGCTTAAAAGAGATGAAAAAAAAAATATTAAAGAGTAATTAATATTCCACAAAACATCTGTGTGCTGTACGAAAGTCTTACATTTTAGCTGTAATTTTTGTACACAACACACTCTAAGGTAACTTCAACCAACTTGAAATGTGAGTAAATTATCGCAAAGAATAATGTTTTAAATTTTTAATTCTAAAAGGATTTGCTGAAAGTTTCAAATTACCTAATCCAGAACTTCCTGGGAAAGAAGGTGTTTCAGATATGAACTCAGATTTTATCGTGCGAACATGGTGTTAAGCTTAGCAACTTTAAAGGAACTGCATTTAGCAGAGCAACGGTAATAACCTTGAGCCAACAAGCTGAACGTTTGAGCAAAAATATTTCATATAAAGTCTTAAAAAAGCGAAAAGTTTACATTTCATACACACGTAATTTATGATTTTCTCTAAGCATGAAGCTGAGTGACAGCCTTGAATAACAATATTTCCATCTGAAGGGAGAAAAGATGTCATTCGGTGTGAATATATATATTTTTTCCGAGGAATACGATGGTATACTTGGTCGGAGATAAGAAATTGTTTTCGCGTCTTCCTTTCTTTGTTCCTTTCCCCCATCTTCATCTGGCAGAAGGGGAGGCCAAGAAGGATGTAGTGGAAAGAAAATATTTCCGAATTAATACAAACTCTCAATAAATCAACAAGGCAACCGAAATTCCCTGCCCAAAGATATCTAACTACCGGTTACGAACAGACTCTCTCTCTCTCTCTCTCTCTCTCCCCCTCCTCCGTCTCCTTTTCTAGTTCGTTCTCTTTTCCGGTTCGAAAGATTTAATTTATTACCAGCGTCGGCATAAAATTGAAATTGTTTTCTTCCCCCAGCCTTTGCCGATGCGTTACAAAGATAGGCATTCCACAACAGCAGACTTTATGCTTTCATTTCCTTCTACGTATTATCGAAGGCTCAGGAAGCGAAATTTTTACAACCAAGACAACAAGATGTTTGCTCCAGCAGATGAAATACGACTGCTATTAAATTCAGCCATTTTTTTCTTTGGTATCATTCCTCTTTCTGGCAGCCGCTTGATATCAATTAAGTGTAATGGGACTTTTAAACTTTTCAAACAAATCCGAAGTAAACAAATGCGGAGCGTTACAAATTTGTCGATAATACATTAATTTGGTTTAAATGTTCCTCCATTAACGACACGCGTTATCGTTGCGGGAACACAAAGGTACAAACAGCTCGATAGCTAGCTACCAGGGAATCATGACGATTCAGCTGTTTATCACAAAGCAATTCTCTTTCTCTCTGCATGCAACAGTTTTCTCAGCAGAGCGTCAACTTCAAAGAAAAGAATGCAAAACGGGAACACTTCTGCTCGTAGGTTATTTTCCGTTAATTTGGCATAATAAATTAATGTTTACATCACAGTTATCGCTCACACTTCCAGTCGCTGAGTAATTCGTCGGCAGTATTTTTATTCTAAACTTATAACTTTGCGACCGACACAAACTACGCATAAAACAGGATGAGCTCGATCATCAGGCAAAGCGCATAATGGGCAGATGAAATGATGATTAAATATTCATACGTCGAGCCTTTTTGTTAAAAAGCACTTCCGTCCACTTGCTTCTCAGGGTAAATCTACGGACATCTGGCTTTAGTAACAAGCTGACACAGACTCGAATTGTACTTAATGAAAACTCATTGTAAAAACTAGCAAATGAACCCGGTGCTGCCCCGGTTTCACAAAAAATGTATCAATCAGCTTCTAGGCCAGGATTTCCAAGTTTTTCTGAAATTAGCAATAGGATATATTGTACGGAAACATTTAACTGAAATGTCTTCCAGTAGCCACAGGAATTAGAAGGGGAAAAAAGAATAAAGTTTTGTAAAGGTATTTAGAAAAAAAAAGAAAAGCTTCTGTATAATACCTGTGCCGGCACAATCAGCCGAAACCGGCAGTCTTTATTGTCTGTGAATATATGAAATTTGAAATATTTGAAACATCTACGTTTTTTCTGCTTTGCTGTGATCTATGAAATGTGTAGTTCTTCCGAAGCGCTAGTACGTAAGTTGAGTGCTTTCCGTTTTAGAGCCAAGATGAAGAGGTTTTCATTTTTGCCAACTCTATAGCAACAAACATAGAGCTAACAAGGGAACGATCTGGACACAGTGCTTGTTATATCATTTGACAGTACTGAAGGGGTAATGTATAATGGCAAACTTTTAGGTGCTATGGAATATAAATGATGAAGTTATATGAAATCAAAGAACACTGGCAGAGACAATATTCATGGAATCTCCATTACTGTTGCGGCCCTTGTCAGAACTGTTTTTGTTCTTTTTAGCAATTGGTATACATTACAAAGTATTCATGAATGGATATATAATATAGCCTGTTCAATAATGGATATACATTGCACTAACCTTTCATGTACAACAAAAAAATGAAGATCTTTAATTATGAAATGATTCATACAAAATTAGTTCTCACAGTGAGCATATTTCATGAATGCTGTTTCCTCGCAATCTTCTCTACCGCATTCCTCAATTAGACCCGATTCAAAACAATACTGGAGAGGTGTTGGCAGTATTCAGGAATAGGAAGAGACTTAACCACACTTATAAAATGCAAAGCGGATTAGGTTTTGAAATCGAGGCGCTGACAACTGACAGTGAACAAATAGCTGCAGACGGAGAAAGTGGTCTCTGTGCCAAACGTTCATGTCGCATGTTACCAACACAGTGTCCGTTATGAATTTGACCGTATTTTATAGGGACGTTTTACACTTACTTTTATAGAAAATAATTGTAAGAAGTTCTAATATAACATTCATAATGAACATAAATTTCATAATATAATGCTCATGAACAAGGTTCTAGTGGCTCCCCCTGTTGTCCATAGCAGCTCAAAGTTTGGATATAAACATACACTGACGGGAAAAAAATCCCAACACCACGAAAACATAGTTGTAGATGAATGAAATGGCGGCAATACATTTGTATAGGTAACATATTTAATCGATTAAGGTTTCAAGATCACAGCTTATTGTCAGCGCGAGAAGAGCCATTTTAAATGTGAAATGCTGGTACCTTAATAAACCGGTGTAACCGCCAGAATGTTGAATGCAAGCACGCAAACGTTCATCCATTGTGTCGTACAGGTGCTGGATGTCAGTTTGTGGGATGGAGTTCCATGCCTGTTGTACTTGGTCGGTCAATACAGGAACGGTTAATGCTGGTTGGGGGTGACGCTGGAGTTGTCGTCCAATGATGTCCCATACGTGCTCGATTGGTGAAAGATCTGGTGATCTAGCAGGCCACAACAACATGTCGACACTATGTAGAGCATGTTGGGTTACAACAGTGGTATGCGGGCGAGCGTTATCCTGTTGGAAAACACCCCTGGAATGCTGTTCATGAATGGCAGCACAACAGGTTGAATCACCAGACCGACGTACAACTGTGCCGTCAGGGTGCGTGGGATAACCACGAGAGTGCTCCTGCTGTCATAGGAAATTGCTTCCCAGACTATAACTCCAGGCGTAGGTCCAGTGTGTCTCGGCCGCAGACAGGTTGGTTGCAGGCGCTCACCTGGCCTCCTTCTAACCAACACACGGCCATCACTGCGCACCCAGACAGAACCGGCTTTCATCAGAAAACACAACAGATCTCCACTCCGTCCTCCAATGAGCTCTAGCTTGACACCACTGACGTCGCAAACGGCAGTGGTTTGGAGTAAGTGGAATACACGCTACAGGGTGTCAGGCTCGGAGCTGAGAAAACGTCGAAGCCTCAGGAGAGTCGTTACAGCTAATCGACGGAGTACTGGACAAAACCTCAATGTGCAGGGGAGTAAATATTCTGGAACCTCGGTATGTACACGTACCATTCACAGAGAACTTCATTTCATAGGTTAGCGTGGTCGTGCGGCTGCTCATAAGCTCTTCATCTCCACTCGGAATACTACTCGTCGTTTAGTATGGTGTAAAGAACATCTATCGTGGACCGTAGATTAATGGAAACGGATCCTATGGTCTCATGAATCCAGATGCACGATTCATCAGTCTGGTAGCCGTGTGTGGGTAGAGCGGCAGCCTGGGGAACGCTATTTACCACAGTGTACTGTTCCTACGCTCACGTTTGGAGCTCGCAGTGTACTTGTGTGGGGGTGTTTTTCGTGGTATGGTCCCGGTCCATTGGTTATCGTGGACAAACCTGTTAACCAGCACGTCTACCTCGATATTCTGGACACTTATGCCCTACCAACTCTGTGGCGATACTATGGAACCGAGCCTTGTTGGTACCAGCAGGATAGTGCACCGAGCTATAAAGCTAGGACTGTTACGGCGTGGTTTGACGATAATTCCGTAAAGTGTGTGGACTGGCCAGCACAGAGCCTTGACCTTAATCCCATAGAGCACCTATGGGATGAATTAGAAGTGCCGCATAAGAAGTTTGGAACCAAGGCCTACTACTAAGCAACAGTTAGCGGCAGTATTATGTACTGAATGGAAGCGCATACCTATCGCTGTGTTCCAAATCCTTGTCGAAAGCATGTCTCGAAGGGTCAGTGCATGCATTAAGGCCAAAAGTGGACCGACACCGTACTAATGTATGTCAATAAATGCTATGTGGTGTTTCTAGTCTAGGTGTCTGGTGACTTTTGTGAATATAGTGTAGTTCTGCAGGGGCCTTAAATTTTCAAAGCCCAGTCCGGCTCGTCCCCATCCGTTTCAGACTTTCATGAAGCGTTCTCTGTCACTTATTGCAAATAACGCAAGGCTTCCACTACAGCACGGGTTTTCATCCGTTGGCCCACGGAGAATATTTTTTATTGCCCGGAAGACGTCCACAAATGAAATTCTAAAATGAAAAAACTAAAAAAACTAAAAAAAAAAAAAAAAACATTTCGTAATGATGAATATCCAGGTACGTAGGGTTCGTGGATTTTGAATATCGAAATCTCCTATGAGCTATGCTGTAATAAATTATATAACTGAAATTTTTAAAGAGTACTAAAAGATGTTGGCATATTAAGAACCTACTTCGGACATGTTGGTAAATTAAATATCAAGTTAACTGCACCGGCGTTTTACCCCGAAAGTTAAGTTTTAGGATTCAACAAATAAATCCACCGCTCCGTCCACGCCAAGCAACGCACAGCAACCGAAAAATTGTCACTCGGCCGCCGCCGGGGAATTGAATCCCGAATCTCTCGATATCTAGCCGAGCGCGTTAGTTTTACACCACAGCGGCCAACAATCCACGGCGCTATGTGTGTTTTTTGTTTCTCATTGAGCATCCGACATCATAAATCCCTAAGATGAGCTCAGCTACTGAGACGTCTCCATCTGGTGGGCATTAACGGCACTATCTATATATAATTATAGCAATAATCCAAAGGGCGAGATCCAAGAGTGGCAATGTTTCGGTTGCTGTGCGTTGTTTGGCGTGGAGGGAGCGGTGGATTTATTTGTTTAACTGGCGCCACGTGTTTAGATGATTTTCACTTTAGGATTCAAACTCTCTCTGAGAAAGTCGGCATTTATAATAAACACATACAGTTTAACTTTTCTTTTTCATGTGGGCCGTGAGTGCTATTCTATTTTGTCGTGTTGTCTACGCTTCAGAAAAGGCTGAAGACCACCTGCGCTAAAGAAACAGAGCTGCATGGGTGGTGGAACGAAAGGAATGTAACGTAGAGAGGAATACCATTTCTCGCAGGAATTCCTCCCACAGATGAGATTTAGACCAGACTACATAACTACGTTACACATATATAAATGCTTTTGCTCTTCTACACTTATGTATAAAGAAGGTAGCCCTCATTCCATGAATATGTAAACAAATGTTTCAAACTTCCTCATCTCTGTTGTAACAATGAATTGCGCGAGAAGCTTGTTTGGGTTTGGGTTTCGTGCAGCTGAAAACTCTGTTCATGTAAACATTTATCGGAAAGGAAAAAAGTCACGTGTTTTAGTCGCTATTGCCAACGAAGAGAAAAGGGAATTTTATTTAAGCTTTTAAAGGAATAAACCGTTCTATTTCAGACTTATCTTACAGCCCTACTTGTCGGTTTCAGCTGTAATTAATTAATGCATCCGGTGGTGGATATACTTCTTATCTTTCGTTTCACTCAGTGATTTTCGCCATCTGACTATTTAACAAGTCAGTCTTTGTTTCGTGAGAGACGAAACGGGTTTTATTTTTAATGCAGGAGCAGCAAAATGCTAAACCTTTCATTGCAGGCCCACCCGGACTGAGCCCGGAAATTTTCACTTAACTGCTGAGAAGAAAAACCCGGCCAATGCGGACCTCTAGTGCACACACTCAGATGCCTCTGCAGATTTCTTCAGACTTCTGTAGGTAACTGACTGCCATACAGACAGACAGACAAGATAATTTTATTACTATATATGCATATATTACGTAATTAGCGCACACCTACTTCTATGATAATGTGTACCTCATTTCTTAATACAACATGTAAAGGTGTCACTCGGTATCATCATCATCATCATTGTCAACCATTATCAATCCACTGCTGGACGAAGGTCTCCCCAAGTTTCCTCCACAACGGTCTGTCTTGTGCCAGTCTCCTCCATGTCACCCCTGCATACTTTCGAATTTCATCCACCCATCTCCCATGTGGTCTTCTTCTGGGTCTTTTCCTGTCCCTTGGAATCCAATCTAAAATTTCGGCTGTCCATCGATGATCTGTCCTTCTGGCAGTATGTCCAGCCCATTGCCATTTCAGGGATTTAACTCTGATCATGATGTCTTCCACTCTTGTCATTTTTCGGATCCACGAGTTCCTCTTCTTGTCTCTCCTGGTTACACCAAGCATGCACCTCTCCATGCTTCTTTGAGTTGTCTGCAGCCTTTGTATGTCTCTTTTAGTTAAGGTCCACGTCTCTGCATAATACGTAAGCACTGGAAGGATGCATTGATCAAACACTTTTCTTTTAAGACATAATGGCATATTGCTCTTGAAAATTATGCTGTTTCTTCCAAAAGCTCTCCAGGCAAGTTTTGTACGCCGATTAATTTCTTCATCAATGTGACCCTCACTTGATATCTGCTGTCCAAGATAAACGTACGTATCTGTTATCTCCAGCTTTTCTCCATCAGTCGACAAATCTTCATTTCTTGTAAAAGCATTGAACATCACTTTTGTCTTCTGAAAGTTCATTTTTAATCCCACTTCTTTACTCTTGTCAGCAAGTTCCTGGATCATACTCTGCAGCTCTGATGGGCTAGTTGCAAAAATGACTACATCATCAGCAAAACGAAGGTGGGTTAGATAATCTCCATTAATCTTTATCCTCTTGTTTTCCCAGCTCAGTGACTGAAAAACACCCTCCAATGTGGCATTAAAGAGCTTCGGAGATATGGTGTCACCTTGTCTCACTCCCTTTCCAATTTTTATGTGTGTTGTATTTTCAAACAGCCTAATCTTTGCACTTGCATTTTCATAGATGTTATTAATAATATTAATGTATGCATCTTCAATACCGCAGGTTTTCAGAGCCATTGTAACTGCTGATGGTTTCACCGAATCAAAGGCTTTTTCATAATCGATAAAAGCCATGCACAATGGAAGTTCATATTCCCTTGCTCTTTCAATTAGTTCTCTCAGCACATGGATATGATCTATTGTGCTGTAGCCACTCCTGAATCCAGCTTGTTCTCTCGGTTGAGCCATGTCCAGTGTTACCTTCAAGCGGTGTGAAAGAACTTTAGTGAAGATTTTATAAACTACTGATAGGAGGCTGATAGGTCTGTAGTTTCCGAGATCCTCAATGTCACCTTTCTTATGTAGCAGGATCATTGTAGCGGTGTTCCAATCCTCAGGAATCTTTCCTTCATTAAGGCATCGAGTGAAAATTTGGGCGAGTACTGTTTCGATTTCTCCACTTGCTTCTTTTATGATGTCTACAGTAATTCCATCTTCTCCTGGAGCTTTTCCCCGCTTCATGTTCTTGATTGCATGTGCAACTTCTGCTGGAAGGACTGGAGGAACTCTGGTACTGGTATCTTTCATGGTGTCTGGAGTGCATGTATCATCCCTTTCATATAATTTGGAGTAGAAATCTTTCACTCTTGTAAAAATTTCGCCTCTATTTCTTGTTACAGAACCATCTTCTTTTCTCAGTGCCATAATCTGTTTTCTTCCCTTACTGAGATGTCCCTTTGCTATCTTTAGGCTTTGGTTGTTTTCAATTGCTTTCCTCACTAGTTCACAGTTGAATTTTCTTACGTCTTCAGTGATACTTTTTCGTACTGTCTTGCATAGCTCTATATATTCCACTTTGGAAGTCACATCTTCTTTAGTTGTCCTCATCTCTCTTCTTTTTTGCATCAACATTTTCGTTTTTCCTGATAATTTATTTACATGCAACTTGTTCTTAGACCCAGCTAATTTTGTTGCTGTTTCCATAAGAGCTTTGGTTACTTTTCTGTTAACTTCAGAGATGTCCACTTCTTCCGATGTTAGGCCTTCTAAAGCAGAGAACCTGTTCTTCAGTTCCAACTTGAAGGTATTATGGTGTTTTTTAAGGTTGGTTATGTCAATAGATTTTGTTTGTCTTATGAGCTTGCCACGTTCAAGTTTAGTGTTGAGGTGCATTTTACATCTCACCAATCTATGGTCACTACCTGTGTTGAACTTGTTTAGCACACTGCAGTCTTCTATGACGAATTTTTTGTTACACATAATAAAATCAATTTCACTTGTCATCGCATTTGGATGTCTCCATGTCCATTTCCTGTGTGGCTTTTTCTTGAAGAAGGAGTTCAAGATGAAAAACCCTTCTGCCTCTGCAAACTCAACGAGAGTATTTCCATGCTGGTTTCTGTTGCCGTGACCGAATTTACCTACTGAAGTTTCATTCTGTTGCCGTTGCCCTATTTTTGCATTGAAATCTCCCATAATTATTTTCAAGTGCTGCTTACCTTTATTATTTAGATGACAAATTTCCTCATAAAATTCTTCAATTTCTTCTTCAGGATGACTTGTGGTGGGTGCATAAGTTTGAATAATCTGAGCCTGGTATCTTCTCGATAGTTGGATAACGAGTCGTGCAGCTCTGTCAGAGGAACTTTCAACTTCTACCACTTTATCCTTCAGTTTCTTGTTTATTATAAATCCAACACCACTAGTTCTGCCAGTATCTGTCCCACGATAGTAGAAGAGATGTCCACTTTTCAGTTCAATGAGATCTTCTCCTTTTCTCCTTACCTCACTTAGCCCCACGATGTCCCACTTGATCCTTTGTAGTTCCTCTTCCAATTCAAGAAGCCTTGAATCAGAAGATAGAGAGCGTCCATTGTATGTTGCCAAGGTCAGCATCAGATGGCAGCCTAGTCCGGTCCTCCGGGGATTCTTAGCACCCTCTGCCTTCATGTCGCACTGGCCGCTGCCTTGGCCAGGTACATTCCAGCTGCCGGAGACTGAGGGCCAAGATTTAAGTTGTGGAGTCATTTTGGAGGGGTTTGGCCATAACTCACCACGCTGGCCAAGCGGGTTGGTGAGTGTGGGATAGAATTTCCTCTGATCCCGATGGTATAGTTATACCGCTATTGGCGGTCGTCAGAGCCCCTTTAGTGGGAACAGGATGCACCACGAGAAGGCGGGGTTGACATTTGTCAATGAGAGGCTGTGATGTTACGCATCACCTGACCTTACATCCCTCACTCGGTATAAGCGATCTAATATCACGCCTTTTGCCTCTAACGCGGTTCCGAAGAAAAATCAAAACAAAAGCTGCATAACTGCAAGACCAGCGGAACTAGAGCGAATAATAATTTTATATACTTTGTAACCCCGTGGATTGTGATTGGGATTGGCGCGTTGCTCCTGGCATAAATCTGTAATAAAAATCACCGTGTGCGCACATCTTTGATTTTGGCGGCACATACTACGTGCCGTAATTCCTCGTATAAAATCAGATCATTTTATCTAAAGATTAAAATCAAAGGGGAAATTCAAGAAATCACTTTAGGCTTGAAATTTTCGCATAATCGGAGAGAAATGCTTCGGACCTCACTGTATTACCAGCAAGCTCGGACAGTACGATGCACATCGAACTGGGTAAGTGCGGTAGCTAGATATCACAGAGATCAGCTGCTAATGGAGGAAAATAGCGGTCACACCGTGCAGCAGCCAGTTGTTAACGTCATGGTGATTCACTCATCCCCTCCTACGTGACCAAGATCACGTAACGGAGCATTACGCGATGTCGACATTATCTGGCGAAATGCAGTGCAAACTCAGTCTTTCTGAAGCTGTAGATCCAGAGGAACCGCAAACGGTATTAGCCGCGGTTTTCCGTGCTAAGGTAGCATAATCAGTTGCCATTTAATTGAAAGCCAGAATGAATGGCCTAACATGTTATCATCTTTATTAAAAGGTTTACTTAAATCTTTCTTGGGTGTAAAAAGACTCCCATGCTCAAGGGGACTCAAAATCTTGCGTGACTCACTTTATTGAATGGGAAATTTCTGCTTTTTTTCGTGTATTTTTTTCTCCATATGACCAAAATTTTCAAGCTTACGGGTAATAAAGTTAATTAAATTTCAGTTTGTCAGAGAAGAAAATATTCCTCAAATAAGCCCTATATTTTTGTTGAAGAAGAAAATATTCCTCAAATGAGCCCTATGAATTGAGTCTTTTTCCCGTTGGTAATAATATTTTTAGAGCGCCCCACCTCTTCAAAAGACAATAACTGTAACCTTAGTATCAGGGTTGTTCAAATTTTATCTTATTTTAGAACCACTCCGGTTAACTCCCTAAAGTAAACAAAAAAAACCTCATACACCACATTAAAGACACACCCACCTTAAAATAAGAATCATACAGTGCTGCTGTTCATCTATACACCCTAATTCCTGTTCGCGAAGCGAAAAAAATGGGGGAAGACATAACTAAGTCTAGCTGACAGATTCTGGAGAAAATGATTGTCTCTCTGATTATATTAATTGGTGGGAGGGCTGAAATATTCTCAACGGTGAAGATAAATCATCAAAAGATAATGTTGGGGACTTTAGGGCCTGGTTGATTAGTTTAAGTAAAATATGAACTTTGTAAGTTTAAGACCTTAATATTAATATAGAAATTGAGAGGGGGAAAAAGCAATAGCTAAAGGGAGGAAGATTTTTCAATTACGTTTCATGAGTAAATCGTAACGGATTTTATATTATAGACGCAGAAACTGCCACACCAAGAAGTATGTTTCGGAGCGCTATGAAAATTTATGGATATGTGTTGACAGTTGGGTTATGTAAAGATAGCAGTTGCGAACCGAATAGGTAATTGCAGTTGCGAACCAAATACGTAATTGCAGTTGTAAACCATTCACAAGGGAGATAAAAGAGCAAAACTGCTATACGTAGCTAAGTTCGGTCGTCCTAACCTGCGGCGTATGGACCAATGTATCGGAATGATTTCGGGGACAAAAGCGCGTGTAAATAATTATAATGCCAGTACGATGTCATTGGGAATCTTACCAGCACACGAACATATCTTTACTAGAGGCTTCGTCACAGAGCTCCGCACTGCTAGTTAATCCCTGCATCGGATCGCAGCGAAAACCCACCGGAATGCAACAACCGTCAGCTCAACGTGGCGACAGCGTTTGGAGGTAGGTAATATGCGTTGCCGTAGTTGGACAAGTGCAGGTAGGTGGACATCCGAAAGCGTCGATCGGTAAATTCGATGGTAAGCCCCACAATCCACAGCGGGCGACATTCGACGTGCGTCACAGACAACTAAGGACGTCTACATATCTACACGTACTGTGAATCGCAGATTGGGTGAGGCACGTTCACGCAGTCGCCAGCCATAGAGACGACTGCCACTAACTGCAACACATAAGCGATGAAGGTTGCAGTTGTGCAATATTAAGCATCCGTGGCGCGATGCATTGAACCATAACGTATTCAGCGAAGAGTCAAGCTTCTTCTTCAGCGTCGACAATCGCAGATTTAGAGGTTGGAGATGACGTAGTCACCAGGCTGTTGTTGCTTCCATCCGTTAGCTTCATACGGCTCCTCAGCTGGGTGTCATGTTTTGTGTCTCTATGAGTTTCAACAGCAATTCACCCCTCGTACGCATAGTGAGTACAATGGCAGCGCGACGATACGTCCATGAGATGCTGCAGCCTGTTTTGTCTCCGTATTACCGTGGAATATCTGATGCCCAGTTCCGAAAAGATAACGCCCGTCCGCACAATTTAAACATTGGCAGACCATGCGTACAATGTGTCCAGGTGCTGCCCTGGACAGCGCGATATCCAGACTTCTTTCCAATAAAGAACGTGTGGGGCTGCCATTGGTATACGACTTAATGCCTTTGCATGGCTCCCCCACAATGTCGATAAGTTGGGGAAGGGGGTTCGGTTGGGGCTTTAACGACCACTGGTAGCAACTCGATGGGCTATAAGCAGTCAGCCGTCCCTAATTACCACTGGTCCCA
Source organism: Macrothele yani (assembly GCA_039090855.1). Lineage (NCBI taxonomy): Eukaryota > Metazoa > Arthropoda > Arachnida > Araneae > Macrothelidae > Macrothele > Macrothele yani. The sequence continues at coordinate 9,939,874 of CM077023.1, read as the reverse complement.
GGGAATGGACAAAGCTAGTGTCATAAGACAAACACAACATGCATGCCTCAACGGGATTCGAATCCGGACCCATCACCGACGAATGATCAGAAGACAGCGCTTAGAAGTCACATATTAAGCATCCGTGGCGCGATGCATTGAACCATAACGTATTCAGCGAAGAGTCAAGCTTCTTCTTCAGCGTCGACAATCGCAGATTTAGAGGTTGGAGATGACGTAGTCACCAGGCTGTTGTTGCTTCCATCCGTTAGCTTCATACGGCTCCTCAGCTGGGTGTCATGTTTTGTGTCTCTATGAGTTTCAACAGCAATTCACCCCTCGTACGCATAGTGAGTACAATGGCAGCGCGACGATACGTCCATGAGATGCTGCAGCCTGTTTTGTCTCCGTATTACCGTGGAATATCTGATGCCCAGTTCCGAAAAGATAACGCCCGTCCGCACAATTTAAACATTGGCAGACCATGCGTACAATGTGTCCAGGTGCTGCCCTGGACAGCGCGATATCCAGACTTCTTTCCAATAAAGAACGTGTGGGGCTGCCATTGGTATACGACTTAATGCCTTTGCATGGCTCCCCCACAATGTCGATAAGTTGGGGAAGGGGGTTCGGTTGGGGCTTTAACGACCACTGGTAGCAACTCGATGGGCTATAAGCAGTCAGCCGTCCCTAATTACCACTGGTCCCAGGGAATGGACAAAGCTAGTGTCATAAGACAAACACAACATGCATGCCTCAACGGGATTCGAATCCGGACCCATCACCGACGAATGATCAGAAGACAGCGCTTAGAAGTCACATATACAGTAGAAGTTATTGCCACCGGTGTGGCCGATAAGTTGCGAACACAAGACAACGACGCATGGTCAGCAATACCTCAGGACACCCTTCAAGAACTTTTCCACTCGATTCCACGCCGTTATTTTCAAGTATAGCTGAGCATGTCGATCATACGACCTACTTACTCTGGCCACAATACACTATCGCCTCGCCCATCGCATTCATGTAATCCCTGAGAAAGTAAACCACTTCTTTCCCATACATGTCTGGTAAGTTTCATCTCATTTTGTGAATTCCTCCATTGGTGTAGATTTTCCTTTCTTGAGCAGACTATCTTCCAACATTTTCTTAAGTATTAACGTAGCATTGTCTAATGAACTCTAGGTTTTTAAGGTTAAAGAGATAGTCGTCCTAAATAACTAATAGTAAAACTAATGCCGTCTCTTACACGATTAAAATAGTTTTATCTTATCTTCCATCAAAAGTGATAGGGGCTTCATACCGGCGACTCAAAATCAACACGGAGTGTATGCTATTCCCTTGAGAGCTACGGAAGATGATGAAACCGACAGCAGCTATTGTATGTGGTTCCACTACTCGTACAATTAATTGCCGAATATCGGAGCATAAATATAGCATCAAAACAGGCTCAACATCAACTGCTCTTTCAAGAACATGCGAGGTACGTATCAACTTCTGCGAGGTACCCATCAACCACTTTGGACCGAGGCGACGATACTTAGTACCCTAAAATTACGATCGTCCTTGCTTTTAACTGAAAGTTTGTTAATATACAAAATGGACCAGAGGTGATGCAACGAGGATTTCCCATGCGTTATAATCTACCGTGGAGACTTTTAATCGACAAGGATAGACAAAATGAGACTGAACTTATTCCATCGTCCCATTGATGATTTCGTGACTTTCATTGGACACGCTCTTTACCATATAGCTACGTCACTTCATAACGTTAATCTAATGTACACCAGTATACAATCTATGTTCTTGTCCAGTTTAAGTGCATGAAGATGAGTAAAAAGCTAAATCGAAAGGTCTTATGTATTTTAACTGCTGTGTTTTTAACATTAAAATTATTTTACTCGTGTATAAGACGGCACTAGTTTTACTATTAGTTGTAGGCTTTCAGCTTATAGGAAAAGAAAAAAATGTTTCCTGTCAGCCTCTCTTGACTATTTCTTTCACAGAGTTATAAATAGAAAAAAATAATCCCGATTTATCTGTATCATTCAATTCATTATCCGATTAATTTAATCACAGTGCCAAAGAACTAACTGGTGGAATTTTAAGCAAATGAATTTCTTTAAAAATTTTAGTTACGTAGTTTTTTTGTTGTTTTTGTTTTCTGTTTTGTTTTGGAACAAATCCCTGTTTTTCCCACACGTTAAAGTCAATTCACTTTATAGGACCATATGTTGGAACTAGTTAATCTCCTAATACGAGAGATAGCTGTAGTTAGATAACGCAGCTTGTGCCTACTACAGATGTGAAGCGTGTGTCAAGACCAAAAATCTGCAGCTATACATTCCGTTGGTGTAGCTTATTCAGGTAGAACAACTGGCTCCGGAGCAAAGAGGCTTGGCTTCGATCCGCACCAACGTCAAATTTGTGAATTTTACAATCTTAACAATAAAACAATTTGTTCTTTAAGGGAACATTTTCCCCATTTCTTCCACTAACATGACTGTAGTTGCTCAGCTGGCTTTGTCACAAGTAATTTGGAAAAACGAGAGAACTTAAAGATTTTCCCCAGGCTGTACCGCTATTACTGGCGCACTGAAAATGTCATTGTTTTTGTCGCATGTCTACATAAATATTGAGTATGAAGAGCCGTAGAAGCATTAAGCGTTTTATAAGGCAGAGCGCAGAACTTCAGTTAAAGGTAGGCCATAGTTGCCAGATAATACCTAGCAAGCAAACTAATTCATGTGTAAACACTTCAAAACATTCTAACATGTACATCCGATAAAGTAAAATATAGTACACATTGGTCTAAAGATGTACTGAGGCATCCATGTAAGCATGCTGACATACACTATATTAACAAAAGTCCCGGACACCTAGAAGAGAAACACAACATAGCATTTATTGACATACAGTAAGTAGTACGGTGTCTGTCCACTTTTGGCCTTAATGGATGCACGGATCCTTCGAGGCTTGCTTTCGAAAAGCTTGTGAAACACAGTGATAGGTATGCTCTGACATTCAGTAAATAATGCTGCCACTACTTGTTGCTTAGTAGTAAGCCTTGGTTCCAAACTTCTTATGCGGCAGTCTAATTCATCCCATAGGTGTTCTATGGGATTAGGATCAGGGCTCTGTGCTGCCCAGTCCACACACGATATGAAATTATCGTCAAGTCACGCCGTAACAGTCCTTGCTTTATGGGACGTAAGTAGTGTCTGCTTTGAGCTCCGTGTTTCGCCGTCTACTGAGTGTGTTTTGTGTGCTCTGTCGTTTAACTTTTGTGCGTGCCTTCAAGACGAAGGTTGTATCTTTCATTTAAGACATCTCCCGAGTCGGTGAGTACTTTTTTCAATTAGCTATCAGCACTTTATTTTCTCGACCAGTTGGTCGTTTTTACTAAGTTAGGCCTCGCCATCGGCGATGGCGACTGCTGACAAGAGCAGCGTTCCCGCTCTCGTCACAGCTTCTCCTACTACGTCGATCCTTATCCCTGACGGAGCAAACCAATCAGCGTCCGTCCTTGATGATAGGGAATATCGTCCTCCTCCTGATGCCTATTGCTCTTCTTCTTCTACGCTTCAACTCTCTCTGACTCCACCACCCCTCCTGGTGGTGAGGCTATGACGTTCGTTCCTGATGCTACCGATGACGTAATGGATATCTCTGAGGGCGTTGCTTCTCTGCCCTCGGTAGCCTTGCCCAGCGTTGTGTCAGCTCCTTCATCCAGCGCTGCACCTCTGCCTTCCAATGGAGGATTGCCTTCCCGCTCTTATTCTAGCGTTACCTCAGGTGCGTCCCTTCCGACGCAATCGACTCGCCTTCCCCTTGCAGATGCCCATGTCCAGATACATGGTGACTCACTTCAATTGGACGTTCCGCACTTCTCACCCGCTGCGCAGGAACTTCACTCCACCCGCGAGTTGGGAGTGTGCCTAGATGCTCTTCCGAATACACCGCTGAAAGTCTATTGTGATACGCTCCTTGCTTTTCTTCCAGCCGGAGCCATTACTCACCTCACCCGCCGGCCGCGGACGGTGATTGTTTATTTCACATCCAAAGAGCATGCAGACACGCTTCTAAACTTTGGTCTTGACCTGGGAGACCACCACCTGGAAGCTGAACCGATTTCCAGGCGCCCTGTTCAGGTCTCCTTGCATCCGGTGCCCCCGAAATCTCGGATGCGATGATATGTACTGCACTTAGTAAGTGTGGTAAGATTGTTGGTCCTGTTATCACACATTCAGCTGCGCCCAAGGATCCTGCAAATAAGAATGTTCGTAGTTTTCGCCGGAGTGTTCGACTCATCTTTCCATCAGAGGAGCATCTCCGTAAGTTCCCACGGATCCTAAACGTCCGATGTGGGCAGCTCTCCTACAGAATTGACATGCTAACATCAGAACACTGTGCTAATTGCAAAGAACTTGGGCATCAGCGTGCTCGATGCCCCAACAACCAGTATCCAGCTCCCACGGCTTCTACAGTGCCTACCGCCTCTAAGCAGCCTCCTGCTACATCTCGCTCTCGACCTGCACCGTCTTCAAATGTGCCAACTGCCCCAGGGCCGAGTTACACAAAAGTATATCTACAGCCTCTCGTCCACGAGCGTCTTTTGATGCTGATCTCACCTCCCACCTTCAATTTCCAGTGCTCACCTCACCTATTACTCCTCATCCCGTGGCAACATCGGGAGACTTCGCCGCTGGTTTCCCACCAGTCTTCACTGTTGGTGTCTCCGAGTGTGACGGCGGTGCCGATAACTCCTCTGACTCTGCGTCAGCTTCCCGAGCATCGTCGCTCCCTGGAAAACGAATTTCTGGCACTCGTACAGGTACCCGACGTAAGAGGAAGAAGAAGAAATCTTCCTCTGCGGATGGGCAACCGTTCCGTACTACCAAATCTTCAGGAGATATCTCTCCCTCTCCTGCGCCAACAGAAATTGAAAGGGACACTGATGATGATGGGTCTCCGCCTTCGTTTGAGGTCTTTTCAAGTGTTCTCTCCAAATGTGGTGCTCCTTCAGAACCTCTCAATCTTGGAGATTACTATCAGTTTTGCACCCACACCACGAACCTGGAGTCGACGTATGACTACCTCCGAGAGCGCGAAGACATTCTTCCCGCGCTGCTCCTGCAAGCCGGATGCATTGCTAAGTACCTTCGTGGGTTTGTTCATGACCCCCTGCACCACTCATGGACCCTTGGCTGCGTAAACCGATTACAACAACTCCTGAAAGTTGCTCCGCGACTCCTCCAACCAACGACTGACCAGTCCATTCAAGGTCACGACCCTTAATTGCAGAGGGTTCGCTAGCCCCTAGCGAATGCTCTTGTAATGGAAGACCTCTCGGCCCTCGGGGCCGATCTGTTACTACTACAAGAAACAAACTGCCATTCCTCCACTCTGTTTACTCGCTGGCGTGCTAGCGATTATGTGTTCCATCATGCTTTCCGCTACTCATCTCATGGTGGACTTGCTATCGGAATACATCAACATTTCCGATCCACCCTCACTGCACTCTCAGTGCAGAACTTATGTCGAGATTTACTCCAGCAAGTGTCCTTCACAGTTGGCGGAGCTCGATTTCACATCTTTAATGTGTATATTCCATGCACCTCTATTCATTTATCCATCTTGTTCACCAAACTCCGTAAAGCTCTCTCGAAAGTCTCACCTTCGGATCGTGTGCTCTTGGGTGGAGACTTCAATTGCACCCTTGACCCGGCTCTGGATCGCTCTCCTTCATCACGAGAGCGTCGGACGGATCTCGTCGCACTACTCCATGACCTTGTTGCTGATTTCTCCTTCACCGATGCTTATAGGCGCCTTCATCCACAAGAGACCTCACACACGTGGCGCTCGTCTGGGAGTCAGCTTCCATCAACTGCACGCTTGGATCGGGTTTACGTTTCCACACCGCTTCTTGCGTCTATTACCGAGTTGCAACATCAACCTACTGCTTCCTCAGACCACTGCACGGTCACCCTCACAGTGTTTGTTGCGGCGTCACTCCCTCGGACTGTACGTCCGTGGACATTTGACTCCAATCTCCTCACTGATCCTGAATTTTGTGCCTCTGTCCGTTCTTTTCTCGCTGCTCGTCGCGCAGGGTTGCATTCCGCACCCTGTACCTTGACGTATTGGCTTCGTGTCAAGCATCAGCTCCTCTTACATATCAAGCAACTTTCCTTCACCATGAAGACTTCTAGTCAGATGCGCCTCGATCACGCCAGGCAGATGCTCACACTGATTGGGTTATCAGATCCGCTTTTTCCAGCATATCAGGCGGAGCTACAGGCTTTGCTGAAACCTCTTGCGCAGCAAGCACTTTTACGTCTGCGCATTAAACATCTCAATCCGGAGGAATGCACCTATGATTTTCTAACATCAATGGAATCTGCACGTAAGTCTTCTACCTCGCTTCGTCATCTTCGCCTCCCCTCTGGCGAAATCACATCCGATTCGGCAGCGATTTTCTCTCACGTTCGTCAGTTCTATACCACCAAGTTCAGTGAAACTCCTCCCCCTTCTCCCTCTGCTCTCCCCCATCTTCTCAATAACCTACCTCAAGTTCCGTCTCATCTTGCTCACACCCTGTCTCTTGCACCCACATCCACGGAGGTGTCCGACACCTTCTCTTCCCTTAACTCCCCATGCCGCTCCGGGTCCGGACGGCCTCTCTTTTCCTTTTTTACCGTGCGTTCTTGCCTCTTTTGTTGCCTTTTCTCCTCTCCGCTTTTTCTGCTGCATTTAACTGCTCCCCCTCCCGAGGAGTTTCACGGACGCACATGTGGTCCTATTTCCCAAGAAGGGTGACCCTCTTGACTTGGGAAATTGGCGCCCCATTTCTCTTCTCAATCAAGATTATAAACTCTATACTAAGCTTCTTTCCCGTCGACTAAACTCTATCCTCCCTCACATCCTTGCTGACTCTCAAACCTATACTGTTCCTGGCCGTTCTCTTTCCTCCAATGTTCAACTTCTTCGCGATCTCATTCATCTTGCCAAGACTCATTCTGAACCTCTTGCTCTCCTTTCCTTAGACCTCCGTTCCGCTTTCGATAATATCTCACACGCCTATTTAACACAAACCCTGCTACACTTTGGCTTTCCTCCACAATTTGTCTCCGTTCTTCTCTCCCTCTACCGGGACGCCGTTTTCCATGTCAAGACGGCATCTTTTCTCACAGCACATGTTCCCTTCAAGCGGGGAGTTCGTCAGGGCTGCCCGCTTTCTGGTCAACTGTTTGCGATTGCCGTCGAGCCTTTTCTACGCTCTCTGCAAACATCTCTTCTAGCACAACTTCCACCACCAGTTGCCAGCTCACGGCATCACTCAGTAATTTACTCTGCTTATGCAGATGACATCACCGTCTGCATTCGTAGCGACTCACAGTTCCAACTGCTTCGTCGTTTGTTCTCCGCATATGCTTCATGTTCTGCAGCTGAACTGAATACGTCTAAGAGCACTGGATTGTGGTGCGGGTCGTGGTCCAATCGCTTGGATGCTCCATGGGGGGCCACATGGTCATCCACTACCCAACGCTTCCTGGGTGTGCACTTAGGCGCACCACAAGCTACATCCAGTGCAACTCGCTCGGAACTCCATCCTCGCCTCCTTCGCACAGCTGCATTCTGGTGTCGTGCGCAGTTCTGTACGTCCTACTACCAGCGTGCAAATCTCACCAGGACATACCTTCTGTCCATCTGCAAGCATTCTTGGATTGCATCTACGACCCCGCTTTTCTGTCTCCAGGAGGTTACACGCTGCCTTACTCGAGTAATGTGGGCGGGTCATCACTGGATTAACGTCCACAAGCTCTGTGCTCCTCCCTCCTATGGTGGTGCTGGCCTACCTGATGTCCCGCTGTACTACAAAGCAAGCCGAGTGATCAACTTCATTCACCTCTTCACGGCTCCAGTGGCTTCCGCAGTTCAGGTACGTGACGTTCTTGCCTCCTTGCGTAACCCACATTTTTCCTTTCTTTCTTTAGTTCTCATGGATTGCTGTCCTTTCCCCCTCCAAACTCCCACCTGCATATTCTGAAGCCCTCATTCACCTTCGCTCTCTCCCCCTCATTCGCTCCCCTCCCTCTTCAACTCTAGAGCTTCTTTCTGAACCCCTCTTCTTCAACTCCCTTGTTCATCCCCCCCATCTCCCCTGTTTTTCATTCCCCTCTTGGCTCCGAGCAGGTGTAGTAACTGTACAAGACCTCACTAACTCGGATCTATCCTGGCGCCCTCTCTCTGGCCTCCCCCTGCTATTCTCTCGTCCCCATCCGCCCATTTGGTCTATGACTCTCTGCTAACTGCACTTCTTTCGCTTTTCCCTGATCTTGTCTCCCCCACCGGTCTCGTCTCTGTCTTTTCTGCCCCTCTTCCGCTGCCGTTTTTCCTCCGACTCACAAACTCAGTTCTTCCTCTCTCCTCTCTCTCCTCTAAATCTCTTTATCGTTTTCTAGTGCACCTTGCCACCCCTTCACCGCTTTCTATTCTGGAGGTTCCCCTGCTTCTCTTCCTCTTGTCTGGGCCGCTGCCCGCTCACCCTTATCTGCCCCTCTTGAAATTAATACCCACTGGCTCTTTTTGCATAATCGCCTCCCTGTTCCGTATTTTCTCTTTCGCATGTCTCTTCTCTCCTCCCCTCTCTGCTCCTTCTGCGCACAGGAGGCAGACGTTTCTCACGTCTACCTTTACTGTCCCATCCTGATGCCTCTCCTCCACCAGGCTTTCCGGATTGCCAGTCGCTCTTGTTCTCAAGATCTTCCGTTCACTGCCTACAGACATCTTCTTCTGCGGGCTCATCCACCTACAACTCTTCCTTCAGTATGTGCCTATCTTTTCGTGCTGGTTAAACACGTTATTTACGTATACCTTCAACAACTCCGCAGCATTTCCTCGCCGGTCTCTTTACACCAGGCCAGCGCAGCACTTTTGTGCCATTTTCAAGATCGATTGCTTTCTCGACTCCGCCTGGAGTACCAGTCGGCTTCTTCCAGTCGTCGAGAAGCCACCTTCTATGCTACCTGGGCGCCAGCCGCTCCATGGTTTGCGATTGATTCTGGACTGCTACACCTATCAGTACCCTAGGACATTCTACACCTCCTTTGCTGAGTTCCGTGGCACCCTGGTGGCCCTCCTCCACTCTACGACTCGTGCAATCCACATTACCGTTGAATTGTGAATGCTAATGCCATCTCAGTGTATTTTCATGCTTACTCGTGTACATTACTTACTTTCACCCCGCCTGTATTATGTTGCTTTGGTGCCCTCGTTAAATAACTTGCACAATTGCGCACGCTGTGTTTTTATCTCTTGTATGTAATGTTTTACCTTCACGGCGATGTTTGTGCTGTTCTTTTTCTAATTGTGTACTATTGTTTCGCCTGTGTTATCCTGTAAATCATGCCCAGCCAATGTCATGTGACACGATGTGTTTCTCTTTGTCACTTCTGCAATTTTTATTCAATAAGCTTTGCTTGCAGCATTTGTTATTCATCCCCATTGTCATTGCAGTGTATATACCATCATGTTTTTTACCAGTTTTGTATTTTTCCCAGTGAGACGCCCAATACTGTACGTCTCCCTCTTATGTTTTCTTATGATAAATTAGAATAAAGCGATTTTGAAACCTTGCTTCATGGCTCGGTGCATTATCTTGCTGGTACCAACAAGGCTGGGTTCCATAGTATTGCCACAACGGTGTAGCGGGTTAACAGGTTTGTTCACGATAACCAATAGGATGGGACCATACTACGAAAACACCCCTACAAGCGTACACTGCCAGCTCCAAACTTGACCGGAGGAACAGTACACTGTGGTAAATAGCGTTTCCCCGGCTGCCGCCCTACCCACTTACGGCCATCAGATTGATGGGTCGTGTATCTGGATTCAGCAGTCCATAGAACCCGTTTCCATTGATTTACGGTCCACGATAAATGCTTTTTACACTATGCTAAAAGACGAGTAGCATTCCTAGTGGAGATAAAAGGCTTATGAGCAGCCACACGATCACGGTAACCCGTGGAATGAAGTTCTCTGCGAATGGTACGTGTACATACCGAGGTTCTAGCATTTTTACTCACATGTACACTGAGGTTTCGTGCAATACTCCGTCGATTAGCTGTAACGACTCTCCTGAGGCTTCGACGTTTTCTATCACTGATTTGCTTTGGTCTGCCGGTACGTTTTACTACTTCAGGCATGCCATGTGCCTTCCACTTATTCTGTACATCCAAAACAGTTGACTTGGGTATGTTTAAATGCCGCTTGGTTTCTCTTATGGACAACCCACTAATATAACACCCAACAATCTGTCCTTTCTCAAAGTCAGTTCTCCCCCGCAGGGACATTTTCACTCAACCTCACTGTTCGATATGATCGCGGTCAGCTGCAGGCTTATTTTTATACCTTTCGCAGCTGTACGCGCATCTTAACAATTCAGCGGATCTCTTCATTTGCTTTTCAAGGGGTGTCCGGTGACTTTTTTCAATATAATATATATCTATTGACATGCGAGCACTAGACATGATATTAAAAAGAATATCAAAATTGTGAAATTGCAACCAAAAGTGCTATCCCTACGTTTTTCATCGCTTATGATGGGAAAATCGTATTTGTATTATACACGCTTTATCTTTTCTTCCGAGTATTAAAAAAACCAGCTAGCTATTACTTCTTGTAAGTAATTCTATGGTAGCTTGTTAACTGAAAAAAAAAACAATTTCTGTGGAATTAAATATATAGTTTCGCCAAGGAAAGAAATACAAGTTGCACAATTTTGACGTCACACCTAAATGCTGCGAATTGGGAAATTCTGTGAAAAATCATCATTACTGCGCAATAGCATCTGAAACAGAACGAACAGTCAGCTCTACCTCTGTCGTCAGATTAATATTCAATTGACCTAACCAAATACTGAAGAACTATGTCTCTCACTGACAGCAAAGCAGCTTTAGTTGCAGCGAGTAGAGGGAAGAACTTTTTTTGCCTATTATAAGAAATAGTACACGCTGCTCTTCGACAGTGCATTTGTCCTGCACATGCGTACGGTAATTCAGTTGACAGTCGTTGGCGCAAATTTACGCATTATGGAAAACGCTCAGGAGTTTTCTTTCTTTTATAAGATACTTCAGAATATTTAAATGGTCCTTTTTTTTATGAGATACTTACTATTCTATGTAGAACCGATGTTTTTTCTCAATAGTTTTTAATGACGGCGCACGATAATTTTTCGTTTTACATTAAGAACAAGAAACTTTACACCAAATATGTAGAAAATAGTGTAACTCTACTAGGAATCCGGATTTATTGGCATAGGATAAAAAACAATTTTCCAAGCTTTCGCACATCACCCAGATGACTTTTTCAAGGCAGACAGACAGAAACTGTCTATCTTTGTTGGCGTAGGATAAAACTCAGTTTTCCAAGCTTTCGCACATCAACCAGATGGCGTTTTTAAGAACGATAGACAGAAATGTTTCATGTTTGTAAAATTATTTTGACCTTTGTCAAATTCCGCATCTTCCTTTGTTACTACCTTCAGAAGCAAGATAATTATGACGACCGTATATATATATATATATATACACGGTCGAGTTACATTATTGTGACCACCAGCTAATATCCAGAGTAACTGCCGTGTGCAGCGCGGACAGCAGCTAGACCGGCTGGGAGTGACTCAGTTAGGTGCTGGAAGGTGTTCACAAGTATGTGGAGTAGGGTGGAGCGAAAAACACTTTTTTTTTTAATTTGAAACGTCACCATGTGCAATAGTTGCGATTTTATTACTGAAATGACCCCCCGAAATATGGATGACATTATTTGATATCTTAGGCTGCCCCAAGAACCTCGAAGTTTGAAAGTTATAGGGAAAAATGGTTTAAAACCACCCGCTTACTCCATTTTGTAAATATAAAAAAATACCTGTGTCACCATGTTATTTAATATCACCTTTGAGTGTATAAATTTACACGGGTAAAAATTCAGCAGACGTGAGTTAATTTCTTAGGCTTCCCCAGATCCCTTAAAGTATGTAATTTTTGCCAAAATGACATGATAAGTTGCGTAAGCATTTAATTCGACAGCAGCCTTATTGTTACCAACTTAGGCTTAACATTAACAATCCCCTTCCTCCCCCCTCTCTCATACTTTCTGGAAACCTCTTGTTGATTTTCAGAAACATAGCTTGCTGTTTAGCGCTTTGCTTTGTTTTGGGGACCTTTTTCATCTCAGCCCACCCCTCTCTCACAGCGCAGCTCTGTTTGCGAACTCGCTGAGTCATATCATCACTTTCGCACAGGTCCGTTTGGGAGAGAGTGTTGGCGGGTTTGCTTCATAATGATGCAACAGTTTCTTTCACTCCTAGTGACATTGATTGGATCGTACCGGCATTTTCGTTTTGTCGTCCAACTACTTAAGATGGCTGAAACAAGAAATAAAGCTGATTGCCATATCCTCGGCAGTTATAAGGAGATACACGAAAATGTGTTGCCTACGTACGAAGATGTAATGCGCCGTTACTACCTTGTGAGGAATACTCTTAGGCAGAAAGGTGCAAATTATGAGCTTGCTGCAGCAGAATAGCAAGTATTGTCCCTGACAAAGTGCTAAGTATATGGAAGAAAGCATCTCTTCCGAAATCTCTCCACAAATTTGTTGCAAAGCGTATTACTGCATACAACACTGGAATCCAAAAGCTGAAAAAACACGCTGCAAGAATGGATGAAACCTACCGAAAGAAGATTGAACAATTTCGTGCAGATTCGCAACGTATCTTTGACATGTGCTCATACAAGTGCAAATGTTTTAGAACCTGCAAATGCAGCTCTGCAGAGGTGATACCCGTGAAAGAGCGAGACTTTCTGATGGACCAGAGAACAAACAGAAGAATGATAGTAGGTAGGCTTGACGCAAAACCACCAGTGTACTGAAGAAAAGATCAGCTCGAAAGAGTGATAGAGCATGTCCGTAGGAAATGACAGAAAACTGAATCACTGAAATTGGCGCTGCGAGTCGAGGATGATCCTTCAGAAGAGGATACAAATACTAATTCTGCAGGAAAACCAGACGAGCCGGGTCCTAGTCATTTGTTGGCCTCGGAGAAAGATTACGATTTCACTCCACGTCGTATTTCGAAACCTAGGCGTCAGATGACACTGTCTGCATTTTCTAGAAAGTGCGATAGGCGAGGCATCAGCGACCGAGCGGCAGCTGATCTTGCGTTGGCGTTGCTTCATGATGTAAGTGAACCGGTTCATTCGAAAGAATGTAATGTATCTGTTATTGACCGGCATAAAGTACGACGAGAAAGGAAAAAGACCTGTCAAACAATTCAAGATGAGGTAAACTTGACTGGTCGCAAGACTGTAGCTTTATTTTTGGACGGAAGAAGGGATGGAACTCTTACGAATACACAGACAGATGATGGCAAGTGGCACAAGCGAAAAGAATGGGAGGAGCATATTACACTTGTTGAAGAACCGGGTTCAGTCTATTTGGGACATTTAGCACCGAAGAGCAAGAGTGCAAGGGACATTTCTGACGGTATCTTCAGCTTATTGAACCTGAAGGCATTTGACTTGTCGGAGTTAGTCTTTATTGGAAGTGACGGGGAAGTGACTAATACCGGCACAAGTGCAGGTGTAATTAGGCGCCTTGAAGAGAAGCTCAATTCTCCCGTACACTGGATTATATGTCAACTTCATTTTAATGAACTGCCTTTACGCCACCTCACTGAAGCACTTGATGGAAAAACATCAGGTCCAAGAGGATTTAGTGGATTGATTGGAAAGAGCCTGAAGGCGTGCGCAAACATTCTTATCGTTAATTTCCAGAAAATTGAATTTTTGCTTCAGTCCGACATTAACTATGGAGATCTTAGCTGGGATAAACTTTATTTGTGGGAAATTTGTAAGGCAGTCTCTGCAGGTGATTGCCCACAAGATCTGGCAAATCAGGATCCTGGAGCACTTGCATTCCCGTTGGCTGACCCTCGCAAATCGCAATCTGGAACTAGTGATCCAACACCACAACTTGTCTCATTAGCCACCTTCATAATGAAAGTATATGCACCATCGTGGTTCACGATCAAATGTAACGGTACCTGTAAAGATGGTCCAAGAAATTTGCAGCTTTTTATATCTAGGTTTCAGTATCTTCCAGAAAATTTAAAGGATATTTTAAAAAGAGTCGTCCAAGACAACGCATATTTTGCCCATGAAGAAAACTTGCTCGCTGCAATGTTGTTTGACGACAGAACGTATGGCCGTGAGCTTGCTGCTTGACGTATCATGAATTATATGTCAACTTCAGGAAATCTTCCGAACAAACAACTACCATTAAGAAGTTTCGGACTCCTAAGCTGAATTTCCAGAGCAATGATTACATCGACCTAATCGACTGGCAAGAGTGTAATAAGATTGAGCCTCCCATCACACGGAAATGGAAAGACGGTGAGCTTCTGAAATTACTACAGTCGGATAAATATCCAAGTTTTTGCCACGAATTTACCAAAATGCCCTGCCATTCTCAGGCAGTAGAGAGGATGGTTAAGATTGTAACAGATTCTTCTGCTCATGTGTGCGGCCTACTTGCAAGAGATGGATTCATCAGAGCAAAAATTTTGGACAGGAAGCTGATGCCAAGTTTTGAAAAAAAATCTGATTTCCAAGTGAAATAAACTCACTCCTCAAGTTATGCTACTAGGTAAGGTTGGTGTCTATCATATTTACATAACTTATGCCATTTTTGGAGAAATATGACAAATCTTGAGCTCTTTGGGGAAGCCTAAGAAATTAACTCACGTCTGCTGAATTTTTACCCGTGTATATAAACTCAAAAGTGATATTAAATAACATGGTGACACGGTATTTTTTTATATTTACAAAATGGAGAAAGCGGGTGTTTTTAATCCATTTTTCCCTATAACTTTCAAACTTCGAGGTTCTTGGGGCAGCCTAAGATATCAAATAATGTCATCCATATTTCGGGGGGTCATTTCAGTAATAAAATCGCAACTATTGCACATGGTGACGTTTCAAATTTAGAAAAAGTGTTTTTTGCTCCACCCTAATGTGGAGCCATGCTGACTGCAGTGTATCTGACAGCTGTTGGAAGGTGCGTGGTGGAGGATCCATACAGCGAACAACACGATCGAGGTGGTCCCACAGATGCTCAATTGGGTTTACGTCTGGGAAATTAGGGGTCCAAGGAAATATTTTGAAGTCTTCATGGTGCTCTTCCAACCACTCTCGAACATTTCTAGCTGTTTGACATGTCGCATTGTCATGCTGGAGGATCCCATCCGCCGCAGGGAAGACAATCAGCATGGATGGGTGTACGTGGTCTGCAAGGACGGATTTATGACGATTGCCGTCCATAATTCCTTCCACTGGTATGAGTGGTCCCAGAGAATACCATGAAAACATTCGCCAGACCATAACGCTGCCCCCACCAGCTTGTGTTCTTCCAATAATGGTTGAAGAGTGTTTGTTCTACGATGTTTCTCGCCTTATACGCTAACGTCCATCCGTTCGATGAAGCAGAAAACGTGACTCATCGGAGAAAGCAATCCTTTGTCAATCAGCGGAGGTCCAATTCCGATACTGCCGTGCAAATGTAAGCCTTTTCTGCCTATGCACCCTTGTTAGCATAGGTGCAGTGACCATCCGTCTGCATCACAGCCCGATGCGCAGCAGGGTTCGCTGAACTGTCGTTTTAGACACATTTCCAGTAGCCCCCTGGTTCATCCGGCCAGTGAGTTGCTCCACTGTAGAGTGTCGATCGGCCCTCACGCACCTTCGCAGCCGACGTTCACGTCTCACATGAATGGCACGTGGCGCTCCGCAGTTTTCACGCCGTTTATTCGCAATAGTGCCATTTCTCCAATCACGATACACTTGAACTAGAGCAGTACACGAACAGTTCACAATCGCGCTGTTTCAGAAATGTGGCCAACCTTTGGCCTCAAAGCCAATAATTATCCCTTTTTGCAAATCTGATAAATCGCTTCTTTTATCAACGAGGCAGCAACGAGGGATATGTTTTCAGAATGCCTACAACACTCCTTATACAGTATACCCTCCAAGGCAGATCACGACACGTGCCTTCTTTCATTGGCTAAGCGCTGTTGACGTCAAAAGTAGGAGTTTGTCACAATAATATGACTCGCCTGTGTATATATTAGTATATTACCATGGGCCAAGTTCCGGACCGTATGAAGAATAATGGGGCAGTATCTTAACAGCTTCCAGTTCTTGTAACTTTCGTCGGACCAATTTAGTGGTGCGACTTCTGGCATTATCCACTTGTAGGAACACGTGCTTCCAACTGATGAACACTGGGTAACATTGGTTCAGAGCATCATGGACCCGCTGCTGTTGTTCGGCACAGAGGTCCCCGTCCACAGCTGGACTACCTGGCACGAGTACTCAGTGCACAGGACGCTCACAATTCGACCAAATGCACACCATTTCTTCCCTCTCGAACATCCCTCTTTGTGCCACTGGTTGTTCTTCCTGGAGTATCTTTCAGGACCTGTTTCCCAGTGGTGTGTAGGATAACGTAAGAACATCCACTTTTCACCACCAGTGACGATATGACGCCAAAATCTATCGTCCTGTGGATTTGATGATAATCTGCGACAGAGAGCGACACGTTACTTCACTTGCTGGGTTGTCAATGCAGCGAGCAATAGGATGTCTCATGGAAGAGAAACCAAGCAGGTGTAGTTGTCGAACAATGGTGGATTGGAATGATCCCACGTCAGCTGCCAATTGTCGTGTACTAGCACCGGGGTTCGCTGTCACAAGTTCGACCAGTTTATCAGTGCTTGTGGTCATTGTACGTCCATATCTCAGCTTGTCTTCGAGACTTGTGTCTCCGGTTTTGAAGTTCCTGAACCATTTCCGTTAAGTGCTATTGTTCACAGTTCCCTCGCTTTCAATGCTGTTCGGGTGCTCCTACGTCGTTACTGGAAAGAAAAAACCTTTTTTTCTTTAATAACTTCGTTGGATCAGCTGGAGAACACGTTTGTTGATCTCCTTCCTCATCGCCCCGGTGGGGCAGTGGTCTACGCTCTGGCCCATGACCATTTGTCCAAGATGGGTCTGGATTCAAATCTCGGTGAGGCATAGATGTTGTGTTTTTCTTATGGCACTCGTTCTCTCTCTTCCCTGGAACCAGTGTCCTTAAATTAGAGAAGAGCGACGGCTTATAGCCCATTGAGTTGCTCACGGTAGTCGTTAAACCCTGATAAAAAAAGACCTCCATCCTCTGCTCACCTGATAAGGCAATGCAGTTTCGTACCAAATGCGCGTCTTCAGCCTCGTATGTTATACATCAATACGACACTCACTCATGTGGTCTCTGGGTCGCGTTTCGCAACGGAATGGTTATGTTTAGCTCAAAACGAAATGAACTCTGGTACATAAAACGTTCGAATCTTCAAAACTCGTGCAAAGGGGAAAGGGAAGGACTTGTATAAGTTTGACCGGGAAATGGTCATGACTGTTAAGAAGGAAAGGGAGAGCGTCGCGACACCCGCAAGTTTTGTTTGATGTTTGAGTATTACCATACTAAAACTGTAGTGGCAATTGTCTGAAAGCATCCAGGCACTGTGCTTACGGAAATGGAAAATCAAACTGGCTGAGTACCAAGGTGACCTCTGGTTAGCACGTCCTGTCTCTGACAAAAAATGGCTCACGATCCTGCAGTTAAATGCAGAATACAACCGGGACACACAGAGAGACATCTAAGCGCGCACAATACAGCAGGCGGTCATGTGATTGGACTAAGGTGCCGACGGCTCGCTCATGTTCCCACATTAACAGCCGTCATGGACAGATGTGCCTGCATTGGTCACGGGAGCACCACAGCTGTACACTGGGCATTGAATAACTGGAAAGAATTTCCTTTCAGGTGAATCTAGGTTCCACCTCCCACATGCCAATAGACATATCCATATTCGAGACCGTGAGTGTCAACACCTGCAAAACCAAACCGAACGGTTTGGAGAGAAACAAAGCAGAGGCGGATGTCTTATGGTATGGGTATTGTTCTCATGGACATCAATGTGTCTTCCCTCAACGCAGTTGAGCGCACACTCACTGCCAAATCCTACCCAGGTAATGTTTGCGACCAAGTGTTGCCCTAAATGGCGAACGTGTATCAGGTTGTCTCTGGAATTTTTCAGTGCCCCATCCTATCGTGGAACAAGACCTGCATTACGCAGGAATAGTTAGAGGTTTACTCCTCCAACTATTCCGTGCTCCCTTAACGTCTTCATTTTGTACAACGGATTACTTAACCTCATCATTTTGTACAGCGGATTACTCCTCCAACTATTCTGTGCTCCCTTAACATCTTCATTTGGTACAGCTTGGAGCATACTATTCGTGTGGTCCCTTAACGTCTTCATTTTGTAATGCTTTAACCTCCATCGAACATTTTAGGAGTACAGCGGAACGGATCATTCGCCGATTCACGCTAGTGCCTCACTCCCTAGCCGAATTTCGGAACGTTTTCCTTCCTACTGGTAGTGAACACCTGAAGACAACTTCCGTGTCTAATGGAGTCGATGGTACAGAGGGCGCAGGTAGTTATCGCTGCGAAGGGATGTGTCTCACATTATTTTGTATGTTGCCATAATGCTAAGCCCATGAGTGTAAAACGCAACACATCGAACCACAGGAAAAATTACAGAAACTGGTTAATTATAAACAGTTTTATAACGAAGTGAATTTCTCCGTCATTTCTATCCGCGCCGGGGTTCGAACCCGGGTCCCCTCATTCCGGAATAAGTTGCTCTACCAGTTGAGCTACGCGGACATTTGTTCTAATTCCTATCTGCCTTTATGTCGTGTGCGTCCTTCTGGCAGGTACGTCACATCTCCTGGTACGTTACATCATCTCCCCCTTATGTATTTATTTTTTTTTTCGAAGTGCTGGAGAAGGGATTCTCTTATTTTTCCTATCTCGCGGTGTGGAAATAACATCACACCAATGCGAGATTTTGAACGGTCGGGTCATCCGGATAGTTCGGGCGCCATTATAACGAAGTAAATTTATTTGTCATTTTTATCCGCGCCGGGGTTGGAACCCGGGTCCCCTCATTCCGGAATAAGTTGCTCTACCAGTTGAGCTACGCGGACATTTTATTCTGATTGCTATCTGCCTTTATGTCGTGTGCGTCCTTCTGGCAGGTACGTCACATCTCCTGGTACGTTACATCATCTCCCCTTATTTTTCTCTTTCGAAGTGCTGCTCATATTTTTCCTATCTCGCGGTGTGGAAATAACATCACACCAATGCGAGATTTTGAACGGTCGGGTCATCCGGATAGTTCGGGCGCCATTATAACGAAGTGAATTTCTCCGTCATTTTTGGTCTACGCCGGGATTCGAACCCGGGTCCACTCATTCCGGAATAAGTTGCTCTACCAATTAAGCTACGCGGACATTTTATTCTGATTCCTATCTGCCTTTATGTCGTGTGCGTCCTTCTGGCAGGTACGTCACATCTCCTGGTACGTTACAGTTTATAACATTGTTTAAAAAGTAGTATTCTAAAACTTACTTTCCCGTGTTTTAAAACTGCTCCACTTACAGTACATATGAAAAAAAATCTGCTTATAGGAAAATTCGATTTTACTGTACTATACGGAGGGTAATGCTTGCCATTATGTACGCAAGTCTATTTGATCTACAGAGCAGATCACGTGTGGCAGAAAACGTTGCGTATATGTTCTGTGGTTTGTTGTACAATGAAGTAATAACACAGCTCTGGCTTGTTTCCATTCGTCCGAGATTGGCTCGGGTTCCTGTCCCAGACAAAGTATGGGTGTTGTGGTTGTCTGATTGGTCTAGCACTGTCGTTTCCCAGGAGTCAGTGTCCCTAAATTGGGAACGGAATACTGCTTATAACTCTACGAGTAGCTCATGGTAGTCGTAACTTCCATTTCCCCAGCAGCTAAAATGGTGTGTGTGGCCATTCAAATAATATAAAAATAAGTTCATCTATGCATATCTTAAAAATACGTTACTGTTCTTCACTTTTTGTTTCAGTAATAACTTTTACGAGTCAGATTAGAGCTGTTAGTTTTACGTAGTGCGTTAGTATAAATATCTTAAAAATACGTTTCTGTTCTTTACGTTTTGTTTCGGTAATGTTTTACGAGTCAGATTACGAGTCAGAATGAGATTCATTGATTATTATTTTCTAGATTCGTACAAAATAATATAAGTTCATCTAGTTTTCGAAAGATAAACAACTTTTTTTATGAAGAAGGAAGGTGGATTCGCGAAATCAATGGTTTTTCTGGTGAGTTGCTATATGATATTACAGAGGAACTTTATCGATTTCCTTTCTTTTTCCCTTAAGGGAATAAAGATGACCAGAAAATAACGGAACTGGAGACGTACTGAGCGCAACATTTCCTGATAGCTCACGATGAATGCAAAATCGAAGCATCTAAGCATCTTTCGGAAGCCAGATATTTTACGATAAGAAAAAAGATGTAACATTCTCATTACAGAGACCCTTCAATTGAACAATGTACTGTACGTACACTAATTGTGGTTGTTTAAATGGTTTTAGGTAAAGGCTTTGCATAACAAAGGGTTTTTTTAATACATAGTAAGGCAAATGGAACAATTCGGTTGAGATATATAAGCTTTCTTTTTATTTTATTTTGCACATCAAACTCTGCTGGTGGGAATGCTGTGTTTTAAAAATCATTACTTAATAAAACACAAGAAGGTTTTATGATTCTTAATACTGAAACCTATGAATAGTACTCTTACTAATAATACAGCCAACAGTCTTATTATACACCACGGCGTTTTCTATTTCAAGCATATCGAGTAGCAGTTAAAAAGTTGAAGAAGAGGTGGGCGAATGATTACAGGTGCGGGATTCTTCCGGGTTTGGCATGGACCCGAGATCGGTTGAAGCATTTCTAGTATTGGGTTGATGAATAAGTTCATGCCGTTTTTTTCACCGCACTACAAGAATGTATTAGATCAGAATAGAAAACGGAATCAACCAACTATATATACTCCACATTTTTTACGATGGTTTTCCAATGTCTGGATAGGTCTGCAATGCCATACTTGAAAACACGTGCAGCTTTTGCTCATACGAAATCATCAAGGAAATACTGGAGATCAACATCATTGTTGAACGTTCTGCCACGGAGTGCATTCGACAGAGATCGGAACAGGTAATAGTCTGAAGGGGCGATATTTGGGGAATAGGCCGTATGTGGAAGGATCTCCCAGTTCATGTCCTGAATAGCCATTTTGGTCATGTTTGCATTGTGAGGGCGTGCATTATCATGTTGGAGAAGGACACCATGGCGCCGATGTGGCCGTTTCGGCTGAATTGCTCCCTTCACACGGCGGAGTTGCTCACAATAGACTGCAGCGTTGATGGTCCGATTCCTCGGCAGCATTTCCCAGTGAATAATGCCTTCCATGTCCCACCAGGCACACAACATGATCTTCGTAGAATGAAGATGGTGTTTTGGACGTGGTGTGGGCGACTTGTTTGGACTTAAGCATTATGTCCGATGTCTAAAACTCACGTACAGGCACCACATTTCATCTCCAGTAACAATACGTGACAGAAATGGTTTGTGTTGCTGAGAACATTCTCGATAACAAGCGAGCTAAAGAACCACATATGGCAACACGTGTGAGGCACCCAAGACCCCAATTTCTGGACCTTTCCCATGCGTTCCAGGTGTCGCACTACTGTGGCTTGATCACAGTTCATCTCAAAGGCTAAGTAGCGTGTGGTTTGACGCTGCTCCAGGTGGATGAGATGGTTCAAACGATCCTCATCAAAGTGAGATGGACGACCTGAACGTGGAGAGTCGTTGAGGTCAAAATTGCCCCCCGCGAAACCGCTCAAACCATTTGCGGGCTATCCCCGGAGTAATAGCATCCTCCCCATACGCAGCACAAATTTGTCTAGTGGGCTCGGCGTCTGTGGAACCCTTGTTAAACTTGTAGAGGAGCAGAAGTCGGAAATGTTTATTTCTCTCTACTTGACACTTCATACTTCCGGACCTGAAAACCAAAAAACCATTAGCCACAATTGCACAAGTGGAACCTCGGTTATACGATCGAATTATAATGCAGTGGAACCTCGGTTATACAATCGAATTATAATGCAGTGGAACCTCGGTTATACGATTGATTTATAATGCAGTGGAACCTCGGTTATACGATTTATAATGCAGTGGAACCTCGGTTATACGATTTATAATGCAGTGGAACCTCGGTTATACGATTTATGATGCAGTGGAATCTCTGTTATACGTTTTTACAGGTGATGGCTTTAAAAACGAATAGATGTAAAAAAACGTATGAAAGAAATTTCTTTACGTTAAACACTACTGTAAAATTTATGAGAAAAAGATATTCCTTAATAATTATTTATTTCATGTCAAATTGGCCGCGAAAATAAAAAACACAAACTCACAAATTGCAATACACTTTACCGCATTGCCTATAAAAATCAAAGTTATATGCTCTGCAAGAGAAAAATGCATACACGTTTCCATTATTTTCATTTGTTCCCTAGTTGTCATTTTTAGAAAAGACACGAAACTAACCACGGCAATTACTCAAAGATCTTAACATAAATAGAAGAAACTGAAATTTGTTGGAGACTTTCTTGTTTTGAGGTTTATCAACCACGGTGAAAAACTACAGAGGGTGAGTAAAACGTTTTGCAATATATGAATCACTTTATATCTTCACACGTACCTTTACAAAGAAAGCTGACTAGCATTCAAAGTATAGGCCATCGTATTACACCGTCTTTAGCCATCTGTCTGCAAGTTCTTCGATTCCGCGGCGGTACCAGTTCTTGTCCTTCGGGGCGAAGAACTCCTTCCCCCAGATGCCACCACCTCCTGGTTGTTGAAGTACCTCCAGCGAAGGACGTAGGCCATGGACCGGAACAAGTAATAGTCCGACGGGGCAAGATCCGAACTATATGCTGGGTGTGGCATCAGTTCGATGGCCTCAAGTTCCTGGAGTTTTGCCTGGGTCGTTTGCGCGGTGTGAGGCCGAGCATTGACCTGCTGTAAGACAGCGTGCTTTCTGTTCACCAGTACCGGGTACTTCTCCAAAACAGCATACATCCACTCTAGCTGTTCAGAGTAGAGGTTGTCGTTGATGGTCCGATCGTCTGGAACAAATTCGTAATGGATTATCCCCTCGAAATTCCACCAGACACAGAGCATCACCTTGTGCTCGAAGGGCCTACGTTTGGCAACAGGTTCAGGAAGCTGACTCGGGCTCAACTACTGCGGTTGTGTGTTAGGATTACAGAAATACACCCACTTTTCATCGCATGTAACAATTCTCTTGATGAAACGTACATCGCGCGGGTTTTCTAGGAGTTTCGTTCACACTTCCACTCGGCGGTTTTCTTCAGCTGGTGTCAGTTCGTGAGGGACAATGCTGCAGCTCCTGTAGATCTTGTCGAGGTTCTGAAGGTGACGAACTACGGTGGTCTGTGATATGCCCAGCTCGCCTGATAATCTCCGTGTGCTGGTTGTTGGATTTGCCTCTACGGCCCGGCGCACGGCCTCCTAATCTACAGTTCGCAGCCTACCTGACCTTGGCTGATCGCCGAGGTGTCTGTCACCCACCTGAGCAAAATTTCTTGAACCATCTGGTTGCGGTGCTGTGGCCCACGGAATCTTGTCCTTTCGCATGACAAATGTTTCGTGTTGCTTGAACAGCGTTCTGCCCGAGTTCAAACTCGTAAAACAAAAGTTCTCTAATTAGCCAGTTGTGGCTGTTCAACTTTTAGGCGTCCCATCCACAGACAGAACGAGGACATGCAATGCCGTTCACGGCAACGACTACCACTTTATATCCCCTTCGACTGACTGCAATGCGCAACTTGAACTAGTTTAAACGTGTGACATACCAGCCGCAGCACTTGCGTTTATGCAAACATTGCAAAACTTTCGATTCACCCTCTGTAAATGGGTTATAAACGATATTCCTTCCCTAATTTAGGGTGACTAGTTCCGGCAATTGGAGCAGGTGCAGGGCCATGGGACACTGCTAACGCCTCATTCGGAGCTCAGACCCTGACCCACTCGGACGAACGGTCAGAGGTTAGTGCTTAGACCACTGCGCCGTCGGAGACTTTTCATGCTCAGCACGAGATATTTATGTTAATCACTGAACTCCAAAATGAAATCTGTGTAGCCAATACATCGTGCAATGTTGTAAAAAAATATCTTACAGTGCTTTTTCGTACTGCCTTCATAAAATATCAACTAAATTTCAAAAATCTTGTGACCAATATTGTAGCAAAAAACGCCTGCATATCTGCCAATATAGTATCGTCCTTCTTATTATTACAAATGCAAAACGTATTATGAACATAGATATTCGTATGCGCATAATATATGTAAAATCAAGATAATAATTGTCTATAAAATGCTATTTTGTAAATAATTGAATTTAAATAATCAATGTGTTTCAAAGAGTGCTTTGAGGACAGAACTGACACATGTGAATGGAATTTTTGGCCTTTATTAATTTAAACTGCTGGGATAAATTGTGATTCCGTAAATATATTTTACGGAACTTTTTGTACGCATGTGCTCTTGGCAGGGGCGGACTGGCCTGGAATGCTAGGGTGCGATCGCACCCATGGCTCTTACGACGTCCACGGACCCTAGAAATAAAAACATCCCCAAAAAACGTACCTAAAATACCTATTCAGTGCGTTTAAATATTAAATAAAATTTTGAAAATTGATAAAACTCACAGCGACTCAAATTGGCCAAAATAATTGCCCTGTTTTTGTCTCCTACCCTGCTATGTGCGTATGTACTGTGTATGAGTACATCTCTCTCGCATCTCGTGTTCGTCCATCTATCTCCCTTGCACCTCGCCATCTCACTTGCATCTCGTGTGCGAAATGTAACTGCTCTCAACCTCGACAAACCCCTCTTTCTCCTTGCATCCCCCACCTTTACTTCCGTACCCCCAAAAAACTGTTCCAGAAATGGAAAGGTCCGCTGATAAAACATTCCCACCGTAGCCTAGAAGATCCTTTAACCCAAACATCAGATCATTTAACCCAAACATCAGATCATTTAACCCAAACATCAGATCATTTAACCCAAACATCAGATCATTTAATCCAACGTCAGAGAGGAATTCATAAAGTATGAATAAAACTAAATGACTAATATGCCAGGAACAGATGAAAGGACTCCTTGCGACTTCGAAAGCCGCATGAGGCATAAATAATAACACCGGCAGCTCATTAAAACTCCCATCTCAAGTTACACCGCGAGCGCACGCCGAGGATCCTGGTGAGACATCTCCCCGTGTTTCGGTGTTCTTGTTCTGACATGTGTTCAGCCAACATTTCAAGGGATTGGAAGGACGGATACGTACAGGGCCGACTTCAAAGGGAACCCTCGTATTCACGTGTATTCCTTCCACATTTCGGCAAACACACACGTGCACACACACACACACACACACCACACATGTAGTCCAAGCCCGTAGTAGCAAGCAGCATACCGGGCATTTTGTCCCAGTCCCCTACTGGCTCTTGGTGCAAAGACTTCATCTAATTGGAGTATTTTCAGCAACAGGGTGCTGTTTTAAAAACGAAAAAATTTCTAGTATCAGTATTTCTCTGATCCCTGCTATCAAACTCATATCTCATGATACCAATTATGGAAACAAAATATATTTTCTAAGCTGACCTACAGATGCAAAGATCTCATGCCTGGAAACGAATAATATACGGACAATATACACTGAATGATCACTGGATTATTGCCTCCCCTATCAAAAGTGGATGCGGACCGTTGACCACGTGATTTCCGAGAGGGCGCGATTAGTCGACCGACGTTGCATATATCAAGTGTGAGTGGAGCAGTAGTTAGAAAATTTCGGAGCAGTATAGGTAAACCAAAAGATGTGTCGAGCTTTGAGAAAGGACAGATCTGGGGAGCTCGGAGAGCGGATGCCTATATTTCCCAAACAGCTGAACTGGTAGGTTGTTCGCGAGCCGCCATAGTTAAAGTGTATCAGGTCTGGCATGAAAATAGTCAAACAACGACCTGGAAGCAAAACTTAACAGGACAGCGAAAGGGTGATGTGAGAGGTAAGCTCCGGGTCCGACACTTGTACAGGCCAAAGAACGTAACACTGTTCAAGTGACTGCTCTGTACAGCAGAGGTCAACCCGGGACAGCATCTGTCATAACTATGAGGCGCACGCTCGCACGTATGAGCTATAATAGCAGGCGACTCCGACAACACCCTCTTCGAAACACGGTTCATCGGTGCAAAAGACTCGCCCGGAGCAAAGATAATGCAAGTTCGACGTCGGATGACTGGAAAAAGGTGTGCTGGACTGACGAGTCGCGTTTTTCACTACACTCGGTGGACGGTCGTGTATGTATTTTGTACAAACAACATGACGCACTTGATGCATTCTTCATGGTCTCCAAAGTGGAAGCCGGTGGAGGTGGTTCCATAGTATGGGGCATGTTTACCTGGCAGAAACTTGGACCCCGTGGTTCATGTGGAATAACGCATGACAGGTACCTACTATTGTGAATTCGTTGCTGACTCTGAACACCCATGAATGTTGTCCGTTTTCCTCAATGGGGACGGTATCTTCCAAGATGCCCATCCGCCGAGCCACAGGTCCAATATTGTGCAGAATGGTTTGAAAAACACAGTTCAGACTTATAACACATCGACTGGCCTCCGAATTGCCCCCGATATCAGTCCCATAGAGTACTTGTGGGACACTATGGAACGATATCTCAGGCGTCTGGATACACCAGTAACCCTGTAACGTATACTCTCGATTCACTTTCCTTTTGATTTTACTATCTCTGGTTATTTTATTTCTCTATGTAAATTATCTTCTTACTGAACGAGATGTTATTTTACCCGCTGAATGAGATCTGGCAATGAGTGTAAGTCATGACGTGGTGGTAGCCAGTATAAATAGGCGCGTTCAGCGATACAAATGAGAGCGTTGTTGTTGTACGGAGAGCGTTTGTTGTTGTACGGGAAGAGCGTTTATTGTTGTATAGGGAGAGCGTTTGTTGTATAGAGAGAGCGTTTGTTAGAGCTTCGTTCATGTGCAAGGAGCTACGTGTTATTTGAGTAGCTATGTGTGATGATACCAGTAGAAGTTCATAATAAAAGGTTTTAAGTAAGTACGTCTTTCTCAGTTCATAGTACTGTCAGACCTCTGTCTGGCTGTTAGGTTTATTTCATTAAGTGTTATTAGTAACAACCAGAATAAGACTTTATTCATCTTAATTACTACTACAACATTACTACCAGTTATAAGTTGGTTCATTACTATTCCTACACTACTAGCAGGAGACTTTATTCATGATCTTAATTAACTAGTAACAACAACCATTTGAATTCACTATTAGAAGCTTAGTACAAGCATTGAATTCATTATAATATTAGTGAAAGCTATATTCACGATAATTAGCTTGGTAGCAAAAGCCTTATTCATTATAACCCCCATACCTGCACTGAAGGCCGCATTACACACATTTTGGTTGGCCATACCTTCCGACTGCTTCGGGCATCTTATTTAATCGATGCCTCGTTGCATAGATGCTGTACTGATGGCGAAAGGAGGACCAACAAAATATTAGGTAAGTGGTCATAATTCAGTGATCGCTCAGTGTAATGCTCCGAGTAGCTAACATTGTTAAAAGACGTTATAAAAGTGCAATGTATTTGAGCGTTCCAACACGGCAGAACCGTATGCAGAACTTTAGAAGTAAATTGGTAGATAGGGAGAATGAATTGATTTTCCCTAATAAATCGAATCTGGCTCCAAAGAACAAAGTTCCAGTGGATGAGAACAAATGGCACACAACCCCGCCCGAGACTGCAACCGAATTCCTCAACATGCCGCCATCTTAACAATTTAATCACAGGTTAATTGGATTTGTAATGTAAGTAATGCAAATTTAAAATCAAGTATGTCCACCTATTATATATTTAGTCATTTAATCAGAAAATATTGCTCTTCTACCTGAAACAACGTTAAAATTTGATATTGGTCATGCACAGAGATTTGGGACTGGTACGTCTTAATATACATAGGTTCGATGAGTTGCCGAAAATTTTGAAAATTCTTAGACCTCAAAGAACGATGGCTGGTGGCACAAAAATGAATAAATAAATAAAAAGTAGATTATATTTCGACACAAGACAAGGAGTATGTTACTCTCCAAAATTTAATGTTGCATGAGGTGTTTAAATGAGACCCCCAGTACCTGGTTTTCATACAGATAAAAATCATATACCTGTGGAATGCTTTAGAGCCTCCGAAGAGTCTAGAATATCATAATCGTGCATTGTTCTCTCATTAGTTTACAGATTGTGACATTATAGTTGTTTCAAATAAAAGAAAACCATCTACCTAGCAGTTCTAAATTCGAGGACTATATACAAAGAAATAATTTAAAAGTGTCGAATGTGAAAACATGTCTCCTTTAAATAAAATTTGGGATTCACTCTCTTGCCGCGAATGCTGAACGTCGGCCTTTTCTATTTCATGATTGTCCCTGTAACAATTTTTAGAGGTATGTAGTTGTTTTTTAAATTAGCGAATATAACTTACAAAAGGGGCTTGTTCAGATCTTGTACACAACTATAACATCCACTGTTGGAAACTTCAAAATGGTGGTATTGTGGACCATTGCGTAATCGTTTATCAAATTTAGAGAACACATACAATGATCTCGTATTTTTAATGTTCGTGATTGCATCTTCATGTTTCATAACAATTAAATTAGATCCATCATGCCTTCAGTCTCGAAACTTACTTAACTTTGTATGTGCTTCCCACCTTTTCAATATGTCAGTGTCTACAACACTTCATTAGCGTAATTTCGGTACGAAAACGGTGTCTCAGATATTTGAATATTTCTTGCTGAAGACACAATTTGGGGTGGTCTTTAACTTTCTTGGAACGGTATACGTCATATTGAAATAAAAAGTCGGTCCTTGACATGAAACTGTCACAAAAGGGCTTTTATTAAAGCTTTAGCGTGGAATTTGTATACGTTGTCACGTAACGAATTTCGTCAGATTTCACGATTCATTTGTTTACATTATCTGTGCACTTCCCAATTTCCAGCGTTCCTATATGTTTGGGCCATTTAGCATCGAGAGGTTGCAACTGGAATAAATATAACTACTTATTGCTTTTCAAATGGAATTATGGTCGTCATTAAAAATACTTAATCTTCCCCGATACAAATTAATGCTGGAAGATTCGTTTCGGTTTAGGGATTAATTCTTCTGATTTCTGTTTGTACGCATCATTTAACTTTATTATAATAATATGATCTACAACTGAGCCATAACTATGCTTTAGTGGAATTCTCGATCCTCAGAGTTAACGACTAGGCCCTCCGTGCACGACTTCACTTCAGCAGCGAAGTAACATCCATCCATGCAGACGCCATAAACCAATGGTCGAAAACTTAACTGTCAAAGTTTCCACCGCGGTTATTAATCTGGCAACAGCTCGGATGACCCCGCAGCAAGCTGTTGGATAGGGGGGCGATCTACCAGAAGAGGCGACGTGCTGCAGCTTCGCCCAGGAACTTAATAGGTCCCCTGTTTAATTTGCGAAGCGACGGGAACTTGCGACTACTGTAAACAATGTTCTCAGCGTTCGGAACTATAAAACCATATTACTGAGGATACGGCGGCAGTATTGGCGAGGGTGGTCTTTGACCAATAGATTTATAGGCCATCACCGCCGAGTCGCCATGACGGGGAGTGACCAAATGACACTGTGTACACTCCTTGTTAAGCGATGCTCATTAACCGCGGACAGGAGCTGTCCGAAAGTGAATGGCTTTGGGTAACTTCAGGTCACGCTGAGCACGGAATACATACGCTTCGGTTATGCATAATACGCGGGAACTTTCCCAATTGGAAGCTTTTAGTGCGCTGGGAATGAGGCTCACGCTTCGGATTCGAACGACCTCGCCTTAGATCCATCATCACAGAACTGATGGAAATAATTAAGTAAATTACTTTATCTATGGTACACAGAAATCAACGAGGGAGAGATAAAGTTGGAGATGCTTTTCAAAGTGCTGTCAGACTTGATACCCGGTTCCCGGAGTGACGTAGGCTTTGCAATTTGGGTTAAACGCACGCACTGAATCTTGTTTCTCAATCTATAACTGTCTATATTAGGATGTGCAACGAGTACGAGACGTGAATCAAACCCATACCCTTTGTTACCATAACACAGTTTTACGAATTAAGGAATCAAATGTTGAAAATATCTTAATATTAGCTTTTCGCGTCAGTGGCTAAAAAAATTCCATTATGAAGAAAAGCAAACTGCTTTTGGTGTTCCACCGGCTAAAGGAACTCCATTATATTGAAAAGCAACTACCCGTCTTAGGTTTGGCAGTTACTATACGTTCATTATTTATTTTTCATAGAAAATTTCGCAGAATCGTGACCCTGCTTCTTAACGCATTTCCCGGTCAACGTTTCAAAAACATAATCAACATAAATCCAGTTCTATAACATGCTGTGAGAGTTTTCATTGAGTTAACTTTGTTTAAACTGAGTGCTTACCGGACACTTTTAGTGGACATGATCCAGGTGCTTAACACCAAACACTAAATGCATTCGCCATCTGTGTAGAACAAACGTAACCGCATGCACATATTCTATGCACAGAGCCGTTTTTAGGGTGTGCAGGGCACCGGAAAAATACTTTGGCGGAGACCCTGTCTATGTAAAGAATTTGATTAAAAACTTTATTACAAATTCATGGACCCACGTGTAGTATACTGATCTAATAATGAAGATTTAGAATAATGGGTAGAGAAGAAGTACTTTCGTGTTTGTTTATTGTTCAATCAGTGCGTTCTTGAACTCTTTAGGTCGTAACCACTGCATACCTAGAATGTGATTTCTTTCAATGTTGACCATAGTCTCTCTATGGTGTTTATACTCGTATAATACCCGTCACCACGGGCATCTTCCACAGTTCTTGACAATGAAACAAATGTCAAAAAAGAGGGCAGTTTCACTTGTTTTCGGAATCCCATCATCAAACGTGTCGATGTCATTGGAAGAAAGCTTAAAACTTTATTGTAGTTTATCACATTGAGACGAACGCAATGGTATGAAATTTGTGAAATGTAAGGCTGAAATCCACATTACAAAGCAGTCTCCCTTTTACATAAAATACTGCATATGTTTAGATGTTCTATTCATAGACTAAAGGGTATAAGATATAACATTATACACTGGTGTGCATAAAATTAAGGACGGAGAGGAGAACTTAGCATAACAGCGGAACGAGCAGGCAGAACGGACCGAAAGACCACTCAGGAGATAGACTAAGGTCCGATACGGTAGAGCATGCGCATATATGCAGCATGACGTAGAGGGGGTGTCGGAAGGGTATAAGCACGCGGGCGGTGTACGCTCAGCAATTCAGTGAAAGCTATTGCACGGTGTACATCGGTTTGAACGATGTCGAGTTGCTGCCACCGTGTGATATGGCCCAACAGGCAATCCAGTAGACGACATCTGCATGTCTTTACCCGAGATCACGTCACTGGGAAGTTGGAAGAAGGTCGAAGTGTGACTAGTGTGGCCGAGGAGTTCGGGATCGCTCACAGCATCGTTTCACGAGCTTGGAGAGCATTTCAAACGACAGGAACAGCTGTCCGAGAGTTTAGCAGTGGTCGTCCACGAGCAACCACGGCGGCGGACGACCGGTATATTATCCTACAGGTGAGAAGAGACAGACGGCAGACAGCCGGAGAAATCGAAAGGCACATGCAACAGACAACTGGACGTCCGTTATCGCGTTTCACCGTGGCCAGGAGGCTGCACAAAGGTGGTCTATTTGCACGACGACCAGTACGGTGTGTGTCATTAACGCCTGCTGATCAGAGACGACGGTTTCTGTGCTGCCAGGAACAAAAGAACTGGACACATCAGCAATGAGGTCGAGTTCTCTTTACGGATTAGAGCCGATTTAGTCTGAC
Organism: Macrothele yani; assembly: GCA_039090855.1. NCBI lineage: Eukaryota > Metazoa > Arthropoda > Arachnida > Araneae > Macrothelidae > Macrothele > Macrothele yani. Next base: position 9,907,804 of record CM077023.1, on the reverse strand, counting down.
GAGCGATTTTGGACGTATACACATCTGGGAAGAGCAGGGAACACGCAATCACACCTCCAACATCATCGAAAGGGACCAGTTTGGAGGTGGCGGAGTTCTCGTTTGGGGCGGTATCATGCTAGGTAGCCGTACTGACCTCCACATCTTCCACGGAGGTTCAGTCACTGGTGTCCGCTATTGTACCGAGGTTCTCCTGCCTCACGTGCGTCTGTTTAGAGGTGCTGTGGGTCCTGAGTCAATTGTTGAACACTGTTGCATCTGTTGGCCTGTACGGGCAGTCGGGCCAGGCGCTCACCTATCACATCAACCATTCGTTATCCTGTGCAGTTTTGCCAGCGGGTCCTTGTTTGACCATTTTTACGCTAGTCCTGATACACTTTAATTACCGGCGGGTAGCGAAAAAACCACCAGTTCAGCCGTTTGGGAAATCGAGGCAACCTCTCTCAGAGCTATCTCAACCTGTAATTTGTCAAAGTCTGATAAACTCTTTCGTTTACACTTCATGCTCAGAATTTTACTACCTAATGCTCCACTCACATCTTATATATGCCACGTCGTTCGACTATTCGTGCCCTCTCGGAAATCACGTGGTCAATGGGCCAGATCCGCTTTTGATAGCGGTAGTATCCGTGATCACTCGGTGTACTGTCACCAAATATTTACCCACAAGCGCTTTACGTACGATCGCTTGGAAACTGTGTGTTTATGGGAATTTTTTACGGGTGAGTCATATGTCCCTCTAAAGCACTGGGTGCTGACAAACATGTTAAAAACTCAGATGTGGCTGTAATGTACGCATGTAGCTTTGAAAGTTACTGATGGGGGAAACAAAAACTTCTATTCAAGCAAATGACTGGAAGTTTCAAAATTCGGCCCAAGTTTTTGAAATGCCTAATATACATCTGTCTATTGGTAATATTTTCTTAGAGCTATTTCAAGAGAAGATTATAATTGCCATTGCCAATTCCTGGGTTTCTGAAGGCATGCCACATTCACTGTGGAGCAACTGTTACACCTGTGTGGGAAAATAGGGGAGAGAGAGAGATACTAGGATACCAGAATGGGAAAAGCCCAAATGCGCTCCTAAAAAAAAGTATAGATAAACCAGGGAAGAAACACGTATATACAAACAAAAGAAGATAACACAAAATACCTTTTTCCATTTGTGAAAAGGAGAGCATGGGCTGCATTCGCCAATAAGGAGCATCCTTGCTCATCAGAAGGGATACACAAAAATAGATGCATTGTAGAGGAGGAAAAAGAAGACTAAAAAATCGGGGGGGAAAAGCAAGAAAAAGAGTACGGCAACATAAATAAAGGGGAAAGAATCTTCCAGTAATCTACTTGCCGATTTCATCGCAGCAAAGAAACCAAGAAAGGAGCGGAGCTTGTATTCTGGAGACCATGGAAAAGCATCACCTAGAAGACTAGTGGGACCACCAGACAATTCCTAATAACCAGTTGCAACGTTGCACGGCAGGAAACTGGTAAAAAATCATTGGATACGATACATCCACACCGTGTGGGCCTCCAAAATTACTATAAGCCGAGCCCCCACACCAGACCTAGAGGGAAGAGAGAATTGCTGCTCAGCAAATTCTTGTACGCAGGTTTGTTAAATGAAGACCTGGTGATTTTTCCTTCAAATACCACATCTGTTTTTCAGGCCATAGACAAGGGCACAGTTTAAGACTTCAAAAGTGGTTTCAGATGTTTTTTTCTGCCCAGGTGACTGATCAAAGAGAACAGTTTCATGACAAAATGTCTGTTCAGGATTCTATTATTTTGATGAAAGGGGGCTATTTTATGTACAGCAGTTATGCATCGCTTTCGAATATCTGGTTATCATCGGTAAGGTTTGTTAGACTAACAACTTGAACGTGATTACTCTAAATTTTGTAGAGTAACAACTAAAACATTAATAAAGGTGATCTATGGCATCTTTACAAGAACGTTGAAACGAAAAGGAATTAAGAATTTTGATAATGATATTATTTTAACATTTTCACTCATGTTTTTGATTGTTTTAACTTCCACAATTCCTTCTATGAGTGATGTAACCGATACTGATTTACATTTTCAAAAATACGATGTTTGACTATTATTATTGACAATTATTATCACAGTTTGATCTTGACAATTATTATTTTGTAAATGACAGTGTTTGAGGGAGTTAAAGTGGCTTTTCTGTAACGGTTAGAAGTTCTACTACTTATATCTGTATAAATGTGGTGAATGAAATATCCTAAGTTATGTTTTGGGTTATTTACTGTTAGAAGTTTTAATTGTTTGCGCATTTACTATGCTTTGTTATCTCATAAAAGAGTAATTATGCAAACATACTCATAGAGGTTTTTCTAAATATTGTAATTTGTTTTACACATGTTGATATGATTTAACGTTCACCGAAATAACCAGTAATGGATTAAATAAGCAAAACTCCCGGTTGCGTTAGGGTTTATTATAACCGAATTCCATTGAAATTCGTTCACATTGTTTATTCCAGTGCTAAGGAAAGCTGTAAGTTTCTGTGTATGAAGATCAAATTAATTGCCAAAGTGATATATGTGATACTTTCCCTAGTGGACACAGCAGAATAGGATGGTCCAAGTCATGCGAGAGAAAACTGAAAAAAAGGAGAGAGAAGTTTTATGTGCATTGCCTCCAAAGGTGTCTGCAAAAGACCCACTAATAAGCTACTTCACATCTGCAGAAAGGGACTAAAGTGAAACAGAGAGTTCAGGAAAGTTGTCAGATGGACTTCTGTTGGTTATTTTCTTTCCTTTTCTGTGCAGCATCAAGAAGCTTTACTCTTGATCTGGGTGTACGAATCCAGATGTAAAAACAATGCAACGCAAAATTGAAATTTACATAGTGACAAAGCTGTTCATAGTAAAATTACGATCCAGACTGAACGAGAAAATTTGTACCACTTTTGTTACGTACAGCAAAGTATTGAGTTTCGCAAGAATTAAACTTGACAATATTATTCTCACTGCGACGGAAAATAGTCTCAATAATACAATTCAAGGTGGAGGCAAAATAATGGCCTCATTGGGCTGCGCCTTAGAACTAAATGAAAGTGCGAAACGTACGATGCAAGAATAATGCTGTCCGTAAACCTGCGAACTGGGTCAGATAAAACGTAAAGGAAGTTACCAATAAGCAATAAATAGTAAGTGATAGAACTCAGCTCTGAGGCAGAGCTGAGTTGTGTTATGGTCTCTTGCATATCTCACACACAAGTCGTCGTATCGTGGATGTGCCACACACAGGTGGACTCGTACATAAGCAATTAGAGTCAAACACGGGGGAAAACTTGGGGTTTACACTGTCAAGAGCAGCGATAAGATGTCATTACGTTTCACACAGTTCGCTTAGATGATTCGTTGCGATGGAGAGCAATAGAGAGATTAGAAGCAGATTAGTCTCAAGTTGAAGCGGTCTTATTGTTAAATGTGGATCGATGCGTCGCCTGCAGGCTATGGAGTCAATTTAAAATATCTGGAGAAGACTTGGGCAAGGACGTCTGAGGGTCACTTCTGCCCGGTAAGACCTCGTTTTCAAATTAACAATTAGGCGCAATCCAAGCAATACGGTACGTCACGTGGCTCAAACGCTCACTGCTGCATCTGGCAAAATATATCCCAAAACATGATATACCGAAGATTTCATAACAGTGGTTTGTGTGCAAGATTGCGTGTTGCGTGTGCATGTCCCAGTGAAGAGCTCTCTTTGAATGGTGTCGTCAACATGTTCAGTCGATCCCACTAAAATAGGCACGCGTACTCTTTACCCGTGAGAGTAGATTCTCTTTGCTACCAGATTCTGAGTGAACATTCATATGGCGAGAAGGTGTGACACGATATCAGCTTATGTACGTTGGGAAACGGACCATTTCAGAGATGGTGAAATAATGGTTTGGGCCATACTCTGTATCAACGGTCGCTCGCCTTTCTACGTGATAACCAGGGAGAATCGTTAAAATCCCACTGCAGCCCGATACCGTGACGAGATCCTGGTTCATCATTTTCTACCTTCTAGAGGTGCATTCGGTATGAATTTCCTGTTAATGGACGTTAACTCCAGACCTCATAGGGCATTGCTGGTCAAAATATACATGTATCTTGAAAACGAATATATTGCACGTATGGATTAGCCTCTACGGTCACCAGATTTCAATCCGATTGAGCATGTATGGGCCACTTTAGATCGACGAAATGCTGCTCGCTCTCCTCCTACTATAACTCAACATGACTTATTGTGTGCTGTTCTGGAAGAACGGTACTTAAATCCCACATCTCTTGTGGACACCCTATGTAAAAGTATGTTTTTGTGTTGTGAAGCTTGCATTGTTGTTCGAGGTGATCATATTTCGTACTGACGACTGTGGTACCACTTTTTCTGCTGATTTATGCGATATCGTTTCATGCCATATCACACTTACTTTTTTCACAGGTCCATAATTTGGGCGAATTTGCATACATCTGAGTTCTTTGATGTTCACAGATCTGAAGCAGCGTACTACACAGCATACATAAAGCCCCTCGTGTTATGTTCATTACTTTGACAGTCGTTGTCTGTTAACTAAGTTTGTGTGGTTGTTGCTTTAATTTCGAGCATTAGTGTAGCATGAGACTATTTTGTTTTTTGTAATCTGTATCCCTTGGCCGTGCTCTCCGTCTTTGAAGGCCATTTCTCATATCTTATCTAAGCATGATCTAACAGATTAAACATAGCGGGATTATGTACACCAGCTGATACGTCAGTCTTTCGAAGCATTACATCAAGTTCTCGTCGCCAGTTACCTGACTGTGGAATCGTTCCGACTATTATACTCACATTCAATGAAGGGATGAATCCGGATATGGCAGTAGAAACAGCAATTATTTCAAGACATCAGATATGACATTTGGATGGTATGCTCATTCGGAAGTCGGAATATGAATTTATCACTTCGGGTTTTACGTACCAGTCCCGGTAACCGAAAGGTCTGAGTCTTTGGACTCTAACCATTAGCCCGAGATGATCCTGGACTCAGATCCCCGATGAGAAATGGGTGGGGCGTTTGTCGATGTCATTGACTCTGTCCCTTATCTATAACCGGACGACATAAATTATGGCTAGGCGACTGCTGTATATGCAATAGGTTACGGCGCTGTTAGGCGGAATGTGATCATTTACTAACAAAATAAAAAACGATAATTAACTTCGTTGGAAGATGGCTGTTTTATAAAATTTTAAGAGAGTGAATTTCAGTGACCTTAATTTATCATATTAGAATTTGGAAGTGTACATGCCCGACATAATTTTTCGATTAAAGACCGGTCGTTTGATTTTTAGTAAAACGTAGAAGTCGTTTTGAATAGTACTGTATCTTGCAGTCAGTAACTGTGATGCATTCTTTCCTGTTCGGACCACGTACAGAGATTTATACTCAATGAACTGAATTACAAAAAATATACAAGTCCTCTGAAGTCTAATTTTCCTTCAGTACAGGTCTTGCTCATAAAACGTCATCTCAAAAGTTACATATCTTATCTTCTGCCTATCTCAGAAACGAGATCGCACTTAAAAGCTGAAATTCAATTTTCTCAAAGAGTATATGTAGTTTTTGATAAATGCAAATTAGTACTTTGCTCTCAGGCATGTAACTACCTTGATGTATTTATCCCTTAACTTCCGATTAGTGAGAAATTAAGAAACCATGAATGAACAAATCACGTTCATATCTGAAATTTTTGTGAAAGTTTTTGCTTAAATTCGTAAGTCCGTAATATCGGTAATTGATCTTATACAGAACTTCGGGCGACTGAGTGCCAGTCTGAGATATCATGAATAATGTGCCCCGTAGTTCAATCAAGACATCCACTGTTAACCTAATGAAGAACCAACGGTAACGAAATGTTCATGATTACAGGGAGCGCAGATGCCAAAATCGTCCATCTTATGCCAAGCCTGTTGACTTGATATTAGTCATATATAATTATTCATTTCAAACTTTTATGTTTTTCCTCTATGGAAAAACCGTTGAAAGCATTTGTTAGTCGGAAGTATTCTGTTACTCATCGATTGTGAAACTTGTCCTCTTAAATAAGTTACCGTTTTGCAAGTGGACGAGTTTTTAAACGTAGCTCTGGAATTTTACGACATTTGCGGATTTGAAGATCGTAACGAGAAACTTCTGTACACGTATTTAAAAATGTTGCCTTCCTGTGCGGAATGTTTGTGCTGACAGCGAAACAATCCGTTCGCAAGCATCCGCTTAGCAAAATAAACAAAATCCAAGATGGCGGCTGTATTGAGAAGTAGCTACAGTATCAAAGCAAAATCAGTTGTGAAGTATACCTCTGTTTACCCTAACTTTAGAGTTTGTTTTTTTATGCAAATTTCGTTATTTCTCGTTTAAGATTTCATCACTCAACGGCGCGTCACTTCCTCGAGCAGCTTGTACATTTTAGCAACGCTAATAGTGAGTCAGAGAAACATAAATAGATTACCAACGTTGAATGTGAAGAGATGGTAGGTAGGGACAAATAGATCGAATATAGCGATAGAATGGAGAGTTGATATAGCTAAACAGATTGAAGTTTGTTGCATATCGATGTGAATCTATGAATACGTATTATTCCTGTATGACTGAGATTGATATTTTGATACAAGAGCCATTTAGTGCGTCCTTGAATAACTTACATCGCGAATATTATATTGTATTGATGACCCTAACTTTAAGTATGTGGAAAATAGAGAATAAGTTTATGTTAATCGTAAGTGTTGATTCTTTCAATTTTAAAGTTATTTTAATTTACTTAGATTCACATCGAAAATGACATATGTGTTCAACTACAGTAGGTATCAAACAACATTAGTTAACTGAATAAACTGCTTCATCAAAAAGTAAAATCACTACACAACGTGAACTAGAATGTCAGTTATGTGTGGATTTAGCAAATATTAAAAACATTGACTCCAGACTAAATGTCACCGAACATAAAAGAAACCTGAAATGTAGCCACACTGAAAATATTTACATTATCACTGAAACATTTGGTAAAGCCATAAAAGAGCCAAGGTTCGGCTATTTTAAACAAGAAATGCATTAACATGAGAAAAATCAATGATGTAAACAGATACTACTGAACAAAATATTTTGGTGCTAAACTGATGAATTCTTGGGTAATAAACTTCTACAGATTCTTGTAAAAATAGTAAGGATTTGCATTGATGATGTGTCTTATTTTCTATTTGCAATATTTATTCAAATATTTTAATCTCAACTTTAAAGACACAGAGAATTCGCCTCAAGTTTGTAGAAACGCTACAGCAAAGCACTCTTCAAGACACAAGTTCCGGCTTTTTTAACTTTTTTAGGATTATGTTGCGGTTTGTTTTTAGTTTGGCGACCCCTAACGATATCTAATGGTTACTCTTTCGAGGCAAAAAATAGAACCACCCTGAAAGGACAAGTATATCGACAGCTTATCTGGGTTTAGAAACTGGGCAATGAGGACTGAACAGCAAGAAGGTTTTGAGCTGTTGACCACAGGATGGCCCGAAGTAGGTAATTTAAAATTATAACCTAATGAGAATAATTATAGAAATGTTTTTATATATTCTTATGAATTTTAACAAACTTGGCACGAATAGCGTTAAGAGTGCTTCAAGTGACAGTCTGAAATCAAGCTGAAGTGTCATCCAATTTTTAGAGGCAATTTGGGCAATTAAAATTGCCTGTTAAGTTTCTTTCATTTCTTACAATCCCCTCGTTTTTCACTTGACATAGAAGGCGCAAGTTCTGTGCACGGATTTTTACGAAACTTCACACCTTGGCTTCTTCCGATATTGCAAGTTCAAAACTGTACCTTTTATTAAAAGGAAAAACTGGAAAAAGCCTTTTGAGTGTATATGTATCTGAAAGTTTTTTGTGTAGACACGAATTAAAGCGTTTATAGCTGAATGAATTTTCATACTTTAAAACAAACAGTAAACTCCATAAACTTTCAATTGCTGCTTCTCCAATGAGGTGGTATTTTTCTAAATTATTTAGTTTTACTTTTTTTCATGCAGCATATCTCTCACTTTCTCTCTCTCTCGTAGGTTTTTGTGTTATTCACAAAATATTTTATTCAATTACAATGCACTTCTTTCTGTGTCATGCAACGTAACATTGAAACCATACATAGCTGTCCTGTTTATTTCATATTACACATAGAATTTAATGCATACAGATATATATGGCTTTGTTGTCTGTTGTTCAGACGTAACGACTATGAGTCTGTGAGCTAATATTCTCAAGGGTAGTGCTGCGATGTTAGTATGTGTACGTGACCGGTCAGCCGTAATGATCGCCGGTAAACACAGCGTGATAGCAAACAGGGGGTTGATAAGTATTTGGAGTGCGTGAACAGTCCCCAGATGCTTCAGATGTTACAGATAAATCACTGAAAATGTCTCACATCTCGGAGATGGGATCATCCATCTCAGGTGATGGGCTAAACAATCATCCCGCACACCATTGCCATGAACAGTGAGCGGAGTAATCATGGAAACTACGTCACGCCAATAAAGTGAACTTCAAATAACTTGAAAGAATGTTTTGGCATTATGCAACCTGTGAGAGCACACTTAATTTGATGAGCTTTGAATCTTATTTATAATGCAGTTGTTCTAGCGTTATGGAAAGGGTACGTCTATTTATGGCGAAGTTTGGTACTATCTCAACGATGGAAATGGAAGAATGCATCTTAAATTTCAATGGATGTGGTGAGAGGAAAACATCGTATTTCATCTAAGAACATGTGAAACTACTGCATGAAACGTTTTAAAAGTTACGTTAAGCTAAAGTGAAAATAAATTATACTATATCGTCAAACGGGTTACTAAGTGAGGTCTGCACGACCCCTGCCGTGCTTTTTTAACCGATAAGTTATCCATCCTCTACCGGATGCATTGACTAATTCCAGCTGAAACCGACGAGCCTGGCTGTAAGATGAAATCTTTGAATGGGACTGTTTATTTCTTCAAAGGTTGAAATAAAATTCCATTTTCACTTCGTTGGCTTTAGTGACTATGACTTTTTTTTCTTGTTTTCCTTGACTTTTTTCTTGTTTCCGAGAAATGTTTACGTGAACAGAGCACACTTGACTTTTTTCTTGTTTTCCGAGAAATGTTTACGTGAACAGAGTTTTCAACTTCCCGAAACCGAAACAAGCTTCTGGCGCGACTCGTTGCTGCAACAAAGCGGACGAAGTTCGAAGTATTCCTTTACACATATGGGAATCGATGATACTTAAGTGTAGAAGACGAAGAGCCTCTACATTTTTAACAGAAGTATGTAGTCAGGTCTAAACTTCATTCGCAGAAGGCATCCTTATAATAAAATAGCACGTCTCCCTGTGTTACATTCCGTTTACTGCTAAGGTAGTTAAATTTATTAGAGCATCATTGTTCCTCTAAAACAGGAGGTCTTCAACCTTTTCTAAATCTCGGACATGGCAAAATGGAATAGGACCCGTGGGGTACATGAAAAAGAAAAGATGTACGTGTTTATTATGAATATCGATTATTTCGGAGAAGTTCTGAATCCTGAACGCTGAATGTGTGGCTATAGTTAAAACCAGAGTTGGAAACGGGTCAAACATTTTGTACCCGGACACGGACGTCATATAATTGAGCCCGACTTGAACTTGACCCAGAAAAATATGCTTTGAACAATAAACTCGAAACTCAATATATTCAGGGGCAAATATTCTGGGTGTGCTAGGTGTGCGGCGCACACCCACACAGATATCGCAATTCAACCTATATTATCGATATTATTTTTTCGGATTTGTTTCTAATAAAACTCGCCAGAGTTCGTGTTAAGGCTTTTAGTGGTGGTTAAAATCAATTGCCCCACATAATATTTTCATTAATAAGAGAAGGTTCGTTTAGTAAGCATATCGCATTCGCGCAAGAATCCCGGGGTGTGCTGTTTTGCGTGCGCACATCCGACGACCTTAAAGCAGCCATGGTTGGTACAAGCGCTCCCAGACAGCGCTGCAGGTCACGTTCTTATTTCCCTGTGGTCTCAAACGTGCCAGCGGAGCTCTCAAAGTGTGCTATCCAATACCAGCACCGCATGAGTCTCACGGAGCAGCCAGTTGTTGTAGTATTTACAGTCATATCAGACTAATACATGTATTACCACTTACCTAATAATGGGAATAACCACCCTTGGTCCGAATGACAGCGGCAAGACGGCGTGGCATGGAAGCAATGAGAACCTGGAAGGTTGCCCGATGCACGCATGCCTATTCGGACAGCAGCAGAGCACGGAGGTCCCGGAGATGACTTGGTTGTGGGTCGGCAGGTCGACCCTGTCGATCCAAATAGTCACACAAGAGCTCTATGGGATTGAAATCGGGCATATTCGCCGTCCAAGGGAGAACGGAGACATATCTGTCGTGTTCCTGGAACCAGTCAAGCACTCCCTTAGTGATGTGGCACGGCGCATTACCCTGTTGGTAAACACCATCACCAAAAGGGTAAACGTTCAACATGAAGGGATGTATGCGGTTAGCGACGATGTACAGGTAGCCATTGGCGTTCAGGAATCCACCTAGCGGTCCCAGGTCATACCAGGAAAGCGTTCCTTAGACATTCAAACTGCCACCGCCGGCCTTTACTTGACCAACAAGCGCGTCCGGATGTTAGTTCTCGTGTGTCTGATGCCGTATCCGCCACCGTCCGTCACTTCTGTGGAGCAGAAACCTCGATTCGTCGGAGAAGGCAACCTTTCCCCACTCTCGCACTATCCACTGACGGTAGTCTCATACGAAGTGCAGGCGTCGTTGCTGATGTACCTGGGTTAACATGGGCGCCTTGACATAGCGTCGATTCCGAAAATCCATGCGTAATAAAGCTCGCTCTACTGTTATCCGGGACACGTACCCGGGTGCCCCAGTGTTTATTTGCGTGGTAAATTGCTGCACTGTTGCGCGTCGATTGTCCTTTACCAGTCGACAGAGGTGATGTTCTCCTCTGGAACCGATGACCTTTGGGGCTCCACAGTTATGACGTTAGGAGGTACTCGTTGTGCCAGCGGTCCATTCTTGGTACAACCTTACTACAGCACCTTGCGGACAGCCCACGAAGTCTGCTGTTTCTGAGATGCTTCCACCCTTGGCACGGTAGCCGATGATCATTCTTTTTTGAACGTCCGTCAGATCGCTACCTCTGTCCATTGTGCTCACGTAACGCACTGGCTCATCTGTCCTGGACGGTCGCTTATATCTCCTTGTAGTTGACCTTGTCACGTGCACTCTGTTACGCGCCTGGGAGAGTACACTGTGATTCCGGGGGTTGTGGTATTATTATGATACGACTGTATATATATATATATATATCGGAAGCATGTTTTAGCGACCCGCCGACGTCCGAAGCTCACGCCCTCCAGCAGTCGTACTTCTGTGTAGTGACCTCGGCATTTCACCATCAGGACGACACATACCGAAACCCCACAGTCTCGGCCTTGCTGACTAGGCGCTGTCCCCAGCGCGGCTCCTGCATTCGTTAGTGTTCTGGGCATTTAGACAACAAAAGAAAACAGTTAAATAAAACACATACTCAGAGTCATTGAAAAATGAATTGAAAGTCCTGCAGTGACCGCATGTAGGCCATGGCTTCACATGGTCAGCTGCGGTAGATGTGTTGTTCGGTCCTTCGTGGTTTCTCACTTTCTCGACGTCGTACTGATCCTTTGGCTTCATTTCCTTGACACGATAAGGGCCAAAGAACTTTGGTCGCAGCTTTAAATCCACACCAAACTGCGCCCTCTGAACTGCAGCTAGGTCGTTGACTTTGTACAGTTTAGGTGGTTTTCGCTTCCGGTTGAATTGTCGACTAATTTTCTGTTGCAGTCTTAAAATATTACTCTTGGCGTCTTCACGCATATCATCTCCATCACGTAGCGTGCAGTTTAAATGTTCCTCTTCTAACAGTTATCTAACTTTTAGATCTCCAGAATTCTTCATTTTAACGCCAGTCATAAATTCATATGGGGTGTATTTAGTGCTTCTTGAAATCCTGCTATTTTTTAAATTGGTACTTTTGGTTTTGTTTGGCTTGTAGCCATGCACAAGATCCGAAACTTCCCTGCGCAACTTTAAATCTCATATATGATCCAAGTTCAACATGCCCGAATCTTCCGCCACACTCGCGACATGCAGCAGAAAACTATTAAAGACGTTCTCATTTCGCTTTCCTGAAGCAGCGATAACAGTCTGCTTTTCTGAAAGGCTTGGCTGCCACGACGCCAGCATCTGACCTTGACCCACTTTCATCTTGGCAAACAGGTTTGCAGGGATTATACACTGAGCGTTGAGGCTATTCGAAACTGCTGTCGTTACCTCTAAAACAACGTGAGAACTCTTTAGTGAGATCTGGAACTTTGCCAGGGGAACTTCATGCTTATCATTAAAACAACTGAAAGAATTACTCTACCCTCTGTTATTTTTTTGGTGGGGACCACATTGCTATTTACTACCGCAATTTGGGCGCCTGAATCAATAAGAGCAGTTACTTCTTTACCATCAATCAAGATGTCAACATACTCCAGTTCGTTTATAAAACCTTTTCTCTCAACGGGCTGTTTCGATTCCAGTAAATTGACTGAACTTTCACCCCGCCCGCTTTGCTCACTCACGACCTCAGGTTTTCTTCAGAAAAGTTTAGAATAAAATTTTGCAAAATGTGTTCCTCCACAAACGTAGCAGTTGGGTTTTCCCTTATTTTGCCCATGGTTATTTTTGTTGGACCTTTCGTACTGTACATTCTTAAAATTTCCGCTTCCATCTTTACTTGTATTTTCCACCGATTTGTAGTCAATTGCTTGAACGTCGTTTAACGATTTTCCTTTCGACACAAAATGAACATCGCACTCTTTCGCTAATCTTACAGGGTCAAACCAACTTTCTCCCTGCTTTATCCCTATGTGAGATGCCGTGTCTCTGTCTAAGGTTTGGTACAATTTGTCCGCCACCATCAATTTGCATAACGAGTTAAAATCACTAACCTCACGCAGTTTACAATAATACTTAAAGTTTGCTGTTAATCTCGATGCATATTGAATATGTGTTTCACTCGGCTGTGGACGAACTTTCCGAAAATTATTCAGGCATTCCTGCGCTGTCGGCTGAAACTCTCTTAATATTAGCGACTTAAGTTTATCATAATCTTTCATCTCTTCCTCCCCGATGTAAAGCAATACGTTGCTAGCTTTTTCTCCGAGAAGGTTTATCAAAATCTCTGACCTCATGTCCAGCGGCACCCTTTTATACCAAAAGCTCGTTCCACAGATTGGAAAAACAAATTGAGATTCTCTGGTTTAACTGGAATAGTCATACTCAGTGTACGAACACTTTTAATCAGGTTTTCAAGATTAAACGTAGGCCGCTCAAGTCCCGTAGTATCACTTCGCTCATTCAGCTCCAATGCCGAACGGCTTCGAATACTTTCCAGTTCTACTTCCTTCTCCAATTGCGCTAATTTAATTTTTTCCATCTTTAGTACTCGATCATTTTCAGCCTTTGCCTTCCTCTCTTCTATTATAGAACTTAAGACGTCTTTTACAAAATCCGGATCATTTTTATAGATTTCAGTCCTCTCTATTTTGTATTTTAAATCAACTATCGTCGCTCTTGTTGGCACCGTTTCCCCGATCTCTTGTGCTACTTGAATCAAGTCTTCTTTGCGAGGATTTTTATACATGGTTGACAAGAAAGCTTACCTTCAAGATGTGAAATAAAAGCTCCGTCTTTGTCACTGCGTAATCCACAGGCGATTCGGAACAGATCTCACTTGCTGACACCAGAATTGTAGGGTATTGAGAAACTTCCCCACTACGGTTCCATCGAATCACGACGAACTCTGAACACACACACATTTAATCTGACGTACACTTACAATTAATATCAGGATACACTAACAAAGGAATCTACTCGTGCCGCTAAGAAATACAAAATGGCGAACACATCGAACACCCTTCGGCACACAACCCTGTCTCGGTGTTCACGCTTCAGAACTCTCCGCAGCTCTACTTCTTGTCTGTGGAAGCATGTTTTATCAACGCGCCGACGTCCGATGCTCACGCCATCCACCGGTCGTTCTTCTGTGTAGTGATCTCGGCATTTCACCATCAGGACGACGCACACCGAAAACCCACATATGCATATTGCTCTTGAAAATTATGCTGTTTCTTCCAAAAGCTCTCCAGGCAAGTTTTGTACGCCGATTAATTTCTTCATCAATGTGACCCTCACTTGATATCTGCTGTCCAAGATAAACGTACGTGTCTATGCCATTATGTCTTAAAAGAAAAGTGTTTGATCAATGCATCCTTCCAGTGCTTACGTATGGTGCAGAGACGTGGACCTTAACTAAAAGAGACATACAAAGGCTGCAGACAACTCAAAGAAGCATGGAGAGGTGCATGCTTGGTGTAACCAGGAGAGATAAGAAGAGGAACTCGTGGATCCGAAAAATGACAAGAGTGGAAGACATCATGATCAGAGTTAAATCCCTGAAATGGCAATGGGCTGGACATACTGCCAGAAGGACAGACCATCGATGGACAGCTGAAATTTTAGATTGGATTCCAAGGGACAGGAAAAGACCCAGAAGAAGACCACATGGGAGATGGGTGGATGAAATTCGAAAGTATGCAGGGGTGACATGGAGGAGACTGGCACAAGACAGACCGTTGTGGAGGAAACTTGGGGAGACCTTCGTCCAGCAGTGGATTGATAATGGTTGACAATGATGATGATGATAATGATATATATATATATGCAGTATATGATACAAGGGATGATACAGGTCGTTCAAAAAGACTCTCCGCAGTGGGTGTCGTAGGTCATGTAAAAACCGAACAGGTGTATTACGGGAAAATATAATTTACCTACTTAACGGGAAGTGCTGAAACCGTCGTCCTTCATTTGCAAGACATAACCTAAATCTCTTTGACACATGTTTTCAATCACATCTGCGAGAGTCAAAGGGTCCCTCCGTAGTAATATGTTAAGGCTGTTTCTACTTAATTCTGATGGCGCTACAGTCAAAATTTTGAAATTAAGTAACTTATATATTTAATTTCAGTTTTTGTTGTTTTCTTGATAACATATCAAGCTTCAGAATATGTTTCACAGCTGTACCGATTTTCACAAGCTTCTGGTGAGGTGAAAGTTTCCAAAATGTGGATGTTGATTTCACCATTGTTCCTCAGAAGTAAGGGGCACTCATGAAATCAACATTCACATTTTGGAAACTTTGAACTAATCACAAGCTTATGAAAATTGGTGTTGCTGTGAAACATATTCTGGCTCCTTAATGAAACGAAACAACTTTCAGCATTCAGTCTTTCCCTTTCTGGTTTCAATAAACACGTATTTGTTGGCCTCGATGCTTTTTTCAATCTGCTTAATGTTAAATTCATCCATATCAACAAATAAGGAGGGATGTTAGCACGTCAAACGAAAACCTCTGCATGCTCAGTGCAAAAGATGCGATGTCAAAAGTAACTTTCAGTCTTAAAATGTGGTACGCGGGAAGTGAGAGTGAATTATCAGAGAAGCAGGCGACAAGCGTTTGCCCGTGCCTTGCTGCCAACAATCGCACTGAAAATAAACGCACAGTAAGTATCGTTTTACGATGTCGATGTATCTAGCGTCGATCAGTGGAAATTTTCTTTCTTTAAGGAAGAGACGACGATATTTTTTCATGACAAATCATTTTTCACTCCGCTGGCAACGGTATCGAGCACAAAATTCCTCAGTACGCATTTTTTGAAATATTTTCATTTTCTTTTCAAAAATAAAACGAAAATAAAACCGGGTTGAAATCAGGTCAGGAACACCTTGACTCCACCCGTGTGACCCGCAAGAAACTGTCGATCCGTTGAACCGTGGCCCGTTGCCATCTCTGGTTGGAACAGCAAATCCGATCTGTTGCGGCTCAACTACGAAATTTACAGGATTTAAAGAACCTGCTAGTAATGTTTTAGTACCAGATACCATAAAACATCTTTCGAAATCTTGTAGTGTCCGGCCTTGCCGGATAATAGTTGTTTTGGCGGCACGTAGAAGGCCAACCTCATATTAGTAAGGTGGTCATAATGATTAGGCTCTTCGGTGTATAACGCAGTGACTGAATGTAGTAAAAGTGCAGAGCGCAGAGTTGAGGCCTTAACAAAAGCGCAGTTTAGAGATTTCTTGTTAACCATAAGTGCATCTGTAACGTATACTCTAGATTCAGTTTCCTTTTGATTTTACTATCTCTTGTTATTTTATTTTCCTATGTAAATTATCTTCTTACTTAACGAGATGTTATTTCTCCCGCTGAATGATATGTGGCAACGAGTGTAAGTCATGACGTGGTGGTAGGCAGTATAAATAGGCGCGTTCAACGATACCTAGGAGAGCTTTTGTTTATGTGCGAGGAGAGCTTTTGTGTACGTGAGAGAGCTTTTTGTTATATGTGGAGAGGTTTTGTTCGATGAGAAAAGAGCTACGTTATTTTGTGCCGAGAGCTTCGTTCTATGTGATTAGGTTCTTCTTCATTATTGTGATACGATTAGTGTGACTAGTAGTGTGTGTGTTGGATGATACCAGGAGTTTTCAAATAAAAGGTTTTTTTAAGTAAGTACGTTTTTCTCAGTTCATAGTACTGTCAGACCTCTGTCTGGCCGTTGGGTCTCTTTTCATTAAGTGTTACTATTAACAACCAGCATAAGACTTTATTCATAATTAATTATAACACAGCAATCCAGTAAAAACTAATTCATTATACATCAAGTTAAGAGCAGGGCGAAGTAACTATTTGAGCAAATCGTTTTGAGGTAATGTTCTGGTAACTACAAGTGTATGTTGGATTGAACGATTTGATGTTGTGATTCGATTTGAAGCCAACAAATTGTATTATGGCTATTGTGCTCACCCTGTGATAAAGTTCCATAGCGACAAATAAACCAATGGATTTAATTTAAGTGCATATTGATTCATTCAGCAACCTTTGCCGTTACTGTATTTTGTAGAATTACAAGTGTCAATATTGTGTTCACAAGTTCATAGCTTGAGCAACATCGATATTTAAACAAATAAATCTTACAGCCTACAGTTAAAACATAAGTCTTAAACCATCTATCACAGTGAAACAACTACTACCTACCTTTAAACCTAAACCTAATATTGTACAAGCAACCCATTTCTTGATAAGTCATAAAACATTTCAGACGTTTTTTCATCTTACTAGCTCTATCTGTTGAAAAACTGTGAAAGAATTAAAATTGTCTTTCATTCATTCATCGTGCACGTCGAAAAAGTTATACATGGTTGAGATAAATTTAATATATTTTGCTTTAGTACCTATAGAATCGCCTAAGCTTTAACTTCTGCTGTTTAGATAAAAATAAGGAAAGACGAATTTCAGATAATTCATGTAATATTTTACTTTCTTTATGACTGCCACCTTATCTGCAAAATGAAGCTACCCATCAAGCTGATTTCACCAGCCTATATCGTCATCTCGCTTGCACTCTTACACACGCATAAAGAAACAAAACAGATAAAGTGAAATAAAGGTTGATAACTTCTTCCACATTAGATGCATTGACTTACAGTATATGCGCATTAGTATGGCTAGGGCGAAACCTTTCCTACAATTAAAAGGGCTGGTGTCCCTCTTTCAGCAGAATAAATCAATAAATGAGTAAAAGTAGAAATAAATAAAAATATGAAAGAGAGGAAAAGCAAAGGATTTTTTTACCTTTCATCATCTGGAGTGTTTGTTTTCGTTTAGTATGCCATTCAACCTACACAGTAACAAATTCTGATTATTTGTATTATTTACATTAAAAATTGTTAATAATAAAAAACTATTTTGAATAACCACAATGGTTGTTCATTTGAAATTTCATTCGTTGTTTTACATGAGTGTAATTATGCATAGCACCCCGAAATCAGCAAAATACGTTTGTGCTTACCTGAAGCAAACAATAAATTAATTTTACCTAATTACTCACATACAAATTATCGTAATTTTTCTTAATGTGTTTTGAAGGTTGATACACTGTCTAACCGAACTGTGAATTTCGTTGAGACTCTCATTAAGATGTATACCATAGGGAAACTGAATGAAATAGTGTATACTGGCTTAAAGCAATAAAACTGTCCTTTTAACGTATAATTTACTTAGATTACAAAACACTAGAAAATAGCTTAGAGAAACGCCTATTTGCATAAGATATTTGTAAATTTTCCTCCTGAGAGTTTTATCCTTTTTAGAAAATAAGTAACAGTAATTAATACCTTCATTCGTCTGTGCGTAGTTATAAATATATCTTGTTTGTTCTGTGTTTAATAAATCGTTTTCTTGGTACACAAGGGAAAGAACTGCCACGTACGACATTGCAAAGATTTAAGTTTCAGAAGATAATAATTGACAAAACCCTCCGAAAAGGAGAGAAAGGTATATTACAATTGTGAGAGTATTTTATTAAAGAAATGTACACATTCCCTCATATTGCGGGGGAGAAATTATAGCAATTAAGTATCCTTAGTACATGGAGCTCCAACATACTGGGAAATAAGGCAATAAATATTAAAGCTACGTTACCCAAAAAAATGAAACTCATAAATAATAGTCGAATTTATTCGTTCCATGTAATGTTAATTTACCCTTATAAGAATAAATATCAATTTGCTGTATGTATTAGATCCGATATGTGTGGTGCTTCTTTTGTGGCTTCTTCGCAACTTCATTTAAAATTTCCATAATTCTGATGTGCTTAAGTCAGCCATATTACTCACTTTCTCTTTCTTGAACACTGTTTGTAAAATGAGCTTACTCAGAAACAGCTTAAGAGTTTATTGCAGTATCTGTAGATCAATATCAGTCTTTCCTCGGGAACTCAGAGTAAAGGCTTTATTAATCGGCATATCCATTCGGCTTAGATTTCAAAACGTTATTCAGTTCAAGATGAAAGGCTTTACATTTCATTTTTTTCCTTCTTTGAAGCTTAAGAGCAAAAGTTCCCTGCATATTTTTCGGAAGACCAAAAGAAAAGCTTTTCTGCAAATATTAGAACAGATAAAGCAGAATTAATGGCCTGGTTATTTCGTGGCATGGCTTCCTCATTAGTAAATCGTTGCCTCCCAGCTATATTCCCTGAACTGTTTCTTTCGCTGTTCCCTTTTATTATGCGTTTCACTTATGTGGAATGCGTTTTTGCTTTTTCCACTTTTTTTCCAACATCAAAGACATCAGCTATAATTCTGAGATTTAAATAAGAGCCCAAATAAAAATGCATCGGGAAATTGCACTTTTCGGCAAACGTGACCAAACTTCATAGTTAAGTCTTAGAAATAAGGAAACTCAGCCTAATGCCCTAGTGTATACATTTTGTCCAGCACGTGTCCGGCGTTAAATGAATCTCAATCCCTACTTCGTGACAATTCCTGATCATGGGGATTAGGCAACTCCAGAGTAAAGATTGGAAGAGGAGGATAACAGAGGTGGGGGCAGTTGCGCAGATATACATAGATATATTCCGTTTCAGCCGATGCTGATCACCTATGCTGCACTCAGTGGGAGCAGTAAGTTACTGATGATGGCGATTTGCAGTTGGTCACGTTTAGAAACAACGACCCTGCCATGTGCACGGTGTTCTCCCCCTCCTCTCCCACTTACTTTCTCCTCCGCAGATGCGTTCCTCACTCAACCTATTCCATGCAGACCACGCGAGCTCTCCTCGTAAATATTTACGAAAGACATGCTGGGCTTAAGAAAATGTGGGTTCCCACAGCCGAAATTGTTTGGTATCCTCGAATCAGGGTTACCTTAATGTTTTAAGTCCGCAGCGATTTTGAAACGAACATATTGCACGGTGCTTGCTTTAAGTAGGAAAGCCCCCTAAATGGATGTTCGTAGCTGTTGTTTTGAGTATCAATATTCCATTTTCTTGGCAGATCTCAGCGATTTGATGGGCGAGGGTACCTATAGGCAGGTGTAAAATCTTTGTGAGCTTTTAAGAAGTCAAATGCTCAACATTTGCCACAATGCAGCTCCAGCTGTACATAGGACCCGTTAAATGCATTGGAACATATGACCGAGACGTGCTACTCTCAGCAAATTAATGAGCTGTATCCTCAGTTCAAAGTGCTTGTCTAAAATACATATGTATCCTTCGTAAAGAAGTGCACGTTTAACCGCGGAGATGGTCAGCCTTTTAAGGTGTGTGGGCAGTGTTAACAGAATGGAAGCAAAACGCGGTCAGAAAATTATTTGATAACATATTATTGTCTAAATTAAGAAACTACACATATTCTTTTGTTGAATAATGATTTCATTTATCACATAAACGTAAGTTCTTCAAAATATGAGGTTCAAAGGCCTTCACTTCATGCCTGAATATTTAGTACTTTACATAGGATGCAGAAAATAAGGTGTCATTTTGTAAAGTTGTTTGAACATAATCTCTTACTTGTTTATTATTTCCGCATGAAATCTTCGTTCCCCAGTGTTACAATCAAGCTTTGACAGCAAATTTTACTTCGTCAACTGCGGTGAAAGGAAGCTCTTTTCGGTAATGTTTGTTGTCGGAAAGATATAAATTCCGTGAGTTCAAAATTTGGACTGTTAGAAGAAAGCACGTGCGATTTTCAGATGTACTTAGAGAGAATGAACAGAATGGGGGAGAGAGAGAGATTAATATGTTGATGTATACACTAAATTTAAATATTGCTGTGGATATATATTAAGAGAATACAACGTGGTTTTTCACAAATATTTATTTTTTCAAGTCGACCATGGTTTCGCTGGGTATTGATCTAACTTCATCAGGACGAATGGCACGCAAATATTTAAATTGCACACTGAGGAGCAATTGAATTAAAGATACCTGTCTAGTAACGTGTAGCACCACCTTTCTCCCTGATGACGGCGGCGATTCGTCTCGGCATGGACTCGACAAGGCACCGGAAGAGTTGGGAAGCGATCCGGATCCACGACCCCTCAACAGGCTCCCACAGTTCACAGAGATTTGATGGAGGGGGTCAGAGCCTCGAACATCTCTCTCGATGGCATCCCAGATGTGCTCGATGGGATTGAGGTCAGGTGACCTAGCTGGCCAAGAAAGCGAGGTCACGTCGGTGGAGTGTTTATCCAAACATTCGGATACAAATCGGTAGCGATGGCATGGTGCATTGTCTTGTTGCAGGATGAGGTCCCCAGTGGGATGTTGAAGACGCACAAATGGGAGCAAACGGTCGTCTAGGATATCCCGCTAACGTTGACCTGTGAGGGACAATGTCACACGTACCAGGGGTCCCATTTCAGTCCACGTAAACAGTCCCCAGACGAGAATGTCACCCCCACCAGCTAGAAGAGTACCCTGCTGGCAAGAAAGGATCCATCGCTTCAAGTGGTTTGCGCCGTACTTGTAACCTGCCATCCGCATGTACCAACGTGAATTTCGACTCATCAGTCCAGGCAACATGTTTCCACATGTCTAGGGTCCAGTGGCGATGTTCCCGCGCCCATGCTAATCTTTGCACCCTGTGATGTGCAGTCAGCAGCGGTACCCTCGTGGGACGATGGCTTCTGTACCCCATAGCGAGGAGATGGTTCTTGATGTTGTGGCTGCTTAAACGTTTTTGTGCACCAGCGTTAAATTGCCGAATGATTTCTTGCACTGTGGCCCGTCTATCTGATGTTACAATGCGAGCTAACCGACGATGACCCCGCTCATCCACACGCTGTTGTCCACGGCAGTTGGCCCTTGCAGGGATGGCTTTACCGGATTCGATGTACTCACGGTGCCCCCGTGACACAGTGGCTCGTGAAAATCCCAGTGCATGCACGACTTCCGTGATGGAGTGACATTCGTCGGGCCCCGACAATTTGCCCACGATCAAATGAGCTTAGATCTTTCGTCTTGCCTATACTGCGTCCGAATCTTACTGATTCCCGTCGCATCACTCCTTGTATTGTCGGATCGCTGCATACGCCATGTCGTTTCCGTTTACAGGGTCGCCCACAGCGCCACATTTGCATAACGCCAGCTGTCTCTAATTCAATTGCCCTTCAGTGTATATGATATCATAAATGGTGTTTACAGTCACGGGTTTTGGTTAGTTGCTTCCACGCGCTTGATACAAATGGGGTGGATGTCATGTCATTGATAAGTTGCGAAGACTTCTGATATATATGGAAAGTTTCCAAAATATCAAGTTTGGTGGTTGAATCTGGCTTGTCAATTAGTTTTGCTTCTTCAAAGAGAAATGTATGGTCCTTATGCTGCTTGTGTTCAACAGAGAAATTTATGGTCCTGGTGGACTTGGAAAAATAAATATTTGTGAAAAACCGGGTTGTATTCTGTTAATACATATAATCGTCACAAGGCTGGTCTTTGAGATCAAGAATTGCTGTGGATGATGTAAAAGGTACCTTCGGTGGAAAAACACGAAGCATTGCGATGTCAGGAATAATGATTGTAAATATACCAACATACATGCTTTAGCATTTGGCAATGGCTTTACTATAAAAAATACACTTTTAGAAAAAACTGAAAAAGATTTTTCTCATTAAAAAGAAGAGGTATTGTTGCTTCATTTGTGCGCTCAGTGACACTGCTGTGGGAAGAATTGTTTTTCACCGAAACAATAATATTGAACACTGTTCGTTTTAAATTACTACGGCGGCTTTACAAAGGCCGTTCCATAAAAACTGAGAGTATTTTTTTAGTTGACAACAGTGCGAAGGGGGAAAATATCCAAACAGACGACTAACTGAATTAAGGAAGTATCTATGGCAACAATTATTAGCCGTGGCAGACGATTCTGGTTTTTTTATTGCGCAGTTGATTAAGGTGCGTCTGCATTTCGCCATACAGCTATGGAGGTGAGTGATTCAGAGTTAAGAAGTGAAATGCGTCGTGCGATACAATTTTGCTTTCGTTAGGGTAAAACGGCTCCAGAAAGAGTTCATTTAATGAAAAATGCTTACAAAGATAAATGTTTGGGTGAGTCAACGAATTTTAGAAGGCACCATAATTTCAAAAAAGAGCGTTTGTCGGCAGAACTTGCACCTAGGCCTAGTCAACCTGAAAGTGTTGTTACGGAGCGTATTGTTAACACTGTTTGGGCAATCCTGCAGCATGATCGACGAATGACGTGTGAAGACATAACGGCGTCAACTGATATTTCAAAAACGTCGTCATTCCGCATTATACGCGACGAATTACTGCTGCATCGTGTGTGTTCCAGATGGGTACCTCATCACCTGACGAAAGAACAATTGTTAGCCAGAGTTCAGGTGTGTCATGAGTGGAAACAAATGATTGCAAAGGATCCAAACTTTCTAAACATAGTAATACTGCCGATGAAATATGGGTCCACTATTTCGACCCCCTCACGAATGGAAAAGTTGAAAAAAGGCAAAAAATATTCATCATGGGGAAAGCTGTGCTAAGGAAATAGATCTTTTCAAATACGTCTCCCGGAAGCATAAATACGAGAAAAAGCTTTTGACCTTTAGAGGATAATGTTCTACATCTCTATTGTAGCGAATGTCATAGAGTAAAAAGTGATATCTCTAAACAAGGATTTTAGAAGCGGAGATGCAGCTGCAAAGAAAAGTATACCAGCAGCACCTAGCGACAAAACTGTGAAATATAAAACTCCCCAAATACAAACCTAAACTGTTCCACAATATAAATGGCATCCGGTGTTAAATGAATTTTCCCCTAGCAGCGAAACTGTGCGTTATTTTGGGAAGAAAATATATACAAAGGGTTTCCATAGTAAGTAGTATTTGACAGAAAGAGAAGTTTTTCAATCGAATTTTTAGTCCGGCAGATATTGCTGTAAACAAAAGCGTGAACT
Source organism: Macrothele yani (assembly GCA_039090855.1). Classification (NCBI taxonomy): domain Eukaryota; kingdom Metazoa; phylum Arthropoda; class Arachnida; order Araneae; family Macrothelidae; genus Macrothele; species Macrothele yani. Next base: position 9,883,889 of record CM077023.1, on the reverse strand, counting down.
TACGTCCTCTAGTGGTACACTTGTGCGTTAAGAAAAATTTGAAATTATATGGGAAACATTTCGCGCTGGAAACGCTGTTCAACAAAGAAATAATTTATCATAGGGGACTCTTACAAGAAGAGATATCGACAAAAATATAATACACGTCTACGCCTTCTAGCGGAAAAACTGTGGACTATTTTACACAGGAGGTATTCTCAAAGGGTTTTCAAGGAGGTATTCCCAAAGGGTTTCTGAAGGAATTCTTTCGTGGACCTCGGAAAACCCTTTGAGAGGTATTCTCAAAAGATTTTCCGAGGTCCACGAAAGAATTTTGTCAACCGAGTTTTTAGAAACTCGGATTTTGCTGCAAATACATCAGAAGCAGAAATAAAAACTCGCGCCCACTTGTGGCAAGACCATTCTTTATGAAAAATGAAAAATTATGTATAAAACATTTTCCATCAGAATTTGTATCCGATGCAGAAGAATTTTTCAAATCGGAATTTTAAAAGAACAGATATCGGGGGAAACGCAATTTACCTTTACTCCCTGTTGGGACTACGCCGACAGAAGCCGCAGCAGAGGAGGCCAACGGCAGACGTGAGAAAATTGTGGACATGTGAAGACGCGTGGGAACTGATGGCAGAGGACGTGAGAACTGATGGCAGAGGCCGCAGAGCTGATATGGCGAAGGCCGCAGAGTGAAACTGATGTTAAGACTTATGAGGCGAAGGTCAAAACAACGAACTTTGTGTATGTGTTTGTGTATTTACATCTAAATCATGTAAAATTATCTACAATTCATTAATTTCCAGGATGTGTGACCCTAATTGGAATATGTGAATGTTATTGTGTATACGACCGTGTGAACAGGAGAAAATAAAGATGTTGGAGTGCTGGAGGGCCCGTGCACGGACTCACGGAAGAAGCAAGAAGTTAAATATTAATACCTCTAATTACCTGAATTGAATTGAAACGCGAAAAGCAAGAACACTCCCCATAAGGAAAAACCTATGTGTTACATGAAAATTTTAAAATTATGTGAGAAACATTTCGCACCGGAAACGCTCTCCAAAAAAGAAAAGAATTTTTCAAATCGGACCCTTAGAAGCAGAAGCATCGACCAAAATAAGATATACATCCACGCCCCTGGCGGAAAAACTATGCATTATTTTTAAAGAGAACGTGTTTGTAAAGGTTTTGAGGGTGAAGGGCATCGGTTCACGAAAGGAGTTTTTCAATCGAGTTTTCTGAAGCTCAGATTTTGCTACAAATACATCGGAAGCAGAAACGAAAACTTACGCCCCTGGTGGCTAAACCATTCTTTACCAAAAACTAGAAATTATATGTAAAACGTTTATCGTGAAGAGCTGCATCCGATGCAGGAAGAATGTTTTAGATTAGAGTTTTAGGAGCAGAGATATCGAGAAAACGCAATTTGCCTTTACGCCCTCTGGCGGAAATTCTATGCGTTACTTGAAAAAGTGACTGTACCTAAAATAGTCTTCGATATAAATGACATCGAAAGAAAAAAGAATTTTTTTCAATCAAATATTTGGAAGCAAATAAATGGAATATACTGTGTTTTGAATTCGATATCATCTGCATTTACGCCCTCTAGCTGCAAAGTTTGCATTAAAAAAACGGAAGGGAAGGATCTTCATTCTTACGTTTCAAGCTTCTCAATGGAAAAATATTTTTTTAAATCGGACTAATATTTGCAGATACAGGCAGACGGACGAACGGACAGACAAAGTGGTAACATATATGCACGATCTTTTTTTTACAAATGACGTACTAAAAAAGGGAGACGAATTAGAAGATTGCTATCCTGAAGACTGGTATACGGAGTATTGGTACAGTGAAAACTTGTAGGTGACAGAAAGAAGTTACATGGTCGAACTCTGCCAGTTTGGTCTCAGAAACAGGAGATGAACTAAAACATTAAATGTCGTGAAGATCCGTGGAACGATAGCGGCTGTACTACATTGCACCTCAAATATTCGAACTCCCATTTGCTCCTTCCTAACTAAGTTTACTGATCGTAAAGCACAAAAACCCAGGAACGTCGCTGTAAACAATTAAGTTTAATTTCTTTCGGCTGTGTTACTAAGTTACAGATGGACCGACCAAGTTTCGGTTTCTGTCCAAATAAACTAAATGCTAATGAGGTCTAGCGAAAATATTTCTTGGGCGGGCCAATTTGACTTTCAGTGATCATAACCACTCCAGAGAAAGATTTACGATTCAACTTAAACTTTTTGAAGCCATTCTGTATCATATTTCCTCGCTGGTTTACGGAAATCGACCTGCTTTTGAAAAAAAAAATCCGTAAACGAAAGTCATTTAATGTTTATAGAGATTGGTTATTAATTATGTTTTATTGCACATAAACACAAGCTTTTTACATCCACCAAACGGATAACCAAAACGTTTCTCCAGAAATAAAAGTTGACCAGAAACAACAGCTTGAAAGGACGGGGAAAATCTTTCACAGTGGGTGAATTGACCTTAGAAACGGGTGTACACTGTTTCTGGTCAGTTACACGTTCCCCAGTTTTATGGCCGCAGTATTAGCTAAATAGGATTAGACAAGATAGGAACCAGAATGCGACTGAAATTTCTAATTCCCTTTCTACGACCACTAATACGGGTTATAACCTTTTCGATGTAATTTTATTTAACCAACATTCTAATTTCCCTGTTCTAAAGCTTCTGTATAGCGAATTATTTTGCTATACAATATGTGCGTGATGATAGACATTTCCTTGGGGTACGAAAATAGTAGGAAAGCTTTACTGAAAGAAGGCATTCGTTTACTAACGTATGCGTCATGACTTCTTCACGCAGCTGTTTTCGAACGCTGTCACTTACTTCGTTGAGATTAATTTGGAGCCTTTCATTTGATGTAATTTTGGAGACTTTTCATTTCTGTTTGCAGGCGATATGCTTTACTGGTAGGGCACTGAGAATCCGACTGACATGAAAGGTCATTTCCTGAGTTAGACATATTCGTTTAGTAAAGGAAACAAAATCGATCTGGAAAGGGGCAACGAAAGATTTTGATGTTTTATTGATATTGGAACACGTTAAAGCTGCAGGCTGATGTGTACGCAAATCAATACGTGGGTGCGCCGTGTATGGATATGCAAATGATTTCAATAGGACCAATCCTGCCGAAGCCCTTGGCAGCTTAACCGTGGACACTTCGACCTGTTTGGCAAACCGTACCTAGAGTTTGTGGCTATGGTCCGTGTTTCCCACCTTGCATGATAACCGGATGAACAGCACCTTGTTCAACATAATGAGTTGACACGTTCGCCAGCCATACGAAAAGCTAACCGACCTTGAGAGGGAAAGTATTATTGTCATACGAGAAAGTTCATGATCCACTGGTTATAGGTCAGAATATGTGGGATGGGACAATACTTTAGTCAACTAATGTTGGTTAAAATGATTGTGAGAAATCAAGATCACCCTTTGGATTCGAACTAGTGCACACTAGATGACTATACCACAAACGCACCGTACGATGAGTCAACATATATAACAGGCACCTAGAAGCAAGCTAGATTCCAACAGCAGTGAGGTGACACCAACTTTCAGTCATTCCATTTCACAGCGAAGCACTTTCCTTTTGTTGACGGAAGCATGATTATATGCACGGTGTCCATTGCCTCGCGTGATCCAGAACTATGCTCCTCTTCACCTGTGTTTGGAGTGGTGCAGCTCGCCAGTCAGTTTCAATACAGAATGGGGTCGTGTGGTATGCTGGGTTGGGTCACACTTCTGCCTCAAATCCACTTATCTCCTGATACATTGGTGGAGACGATGCGTATAATAATCGATCCAGAAGCAATCGTTATACAGTATACTGTATGAAAAGCAGACGTCATATTGTGATGAACGAGTGATAGCAATAGGCGAGCATTTCCAGTATACCTCACGGACAACTTGACAGTGCGGAGCTATGTCGCAGATATTCTGGAACCTGTAGAAATCCCCCTTCGTAGCCAAACAACGTATTTTAGCCAAACAACTCGACTGCGAACGTGTCGCGAGAAAGTTTTCATAGTGAAGACTTAGTACATTGGACAGTCAGATCGCCAAACGTTTTCCAAATCTCTGCATCCTCAAACAGTGCAGAAAATAGCTGCTCTGCAAGTCCAAGAGCAGGAACTGGAATGGGAAGTGCCACAGGGCAACGGACGACTACGACTCTACTCAACGACATATAAGTAAGTATATTCCCAAAAGAATGAATTCTGCGTTGCATTGATATACAATGAGTAACCATCTGTCCGTTGCATTCAAGCACTACGAATTTTATTATGTCGTCTGCACTTCTATTTAGATGTCCTGACTCGTGGGTTTCCATTGAACTGAGCAATCGCTTCTGCGTACTGCAATTTCAGTGTCACTGAGTGTACATAAACTGTAATTTAATCCCAATATAGGAAAGGGCTTAATGTCAATTGCAACAGATATAAATAAGTAGAAAAAAAAACAACTGCAAAAATAGAAGTAACAAAATTATGTTGAATATCATACCCATGCATATGATTCTCTACAACTTGATACATATTCCAGAGGAAGCAACACTTGCGGCCTCCCAAGGAAATTTGAAAGATTCAGGATAGCATTCATACTGATAACTAATCTTTCTCTTGAATTGCTGCTGTGCAAATGCGTGTGGGTACGTCAGAGTGCATGTTTGTGTGCGCGCGCGCACTAAAACACTTTGGACAACGGCGAGGACACATAGGAAATTGGCAGTAGAGAGTGATACTGAAATTTCTCACAGTCATGTCGAGGGACATTGCAAATGCTGTACTTGCTACATTCACTGCTGTACAAAGTTCTTCCTAAGTTTCTTTCAAATTTTCCTTCGCTTAAAATATTCCTTATTGTTGTCGGATTGACTGTTTGCTGAGATTTTGAAGCGCAGAAGTGGAAAAAGATTCGAAATTGAAGTAAAAATGCTCACAAAACAAAACACCAAAGAATTTTTCTCATTTTTTCAAAACGATGAAAAATTAAATCCAAGACTATTATTATTAGAACAATCAATGAATAAATAATCGTCCCAAGTACATGTCGAACACAGATATGCGCGATATTTTTTATATTTAATCGACGATTTTTACTGTTTTACAAGTTTCCATCACTTCAGAAGACTTGAAAACTATTTATTCTTGGATCGCGAATCGAGCCCGCGTCTCCGAATTTCCTTTCATATATGCTACGGTTACACTCCCCAGTGAAAAGAACATCCGAGAACTGGAACTGAATATTTCAGCTTAGACGTCCGAAACTTCATATCTGCATTAGTTGAAGCATTCCAATATGTCCTTAGAGTGTCGACGACCATTTTAATCTAGGAGCGGAGATCGGTCATAAATTACCATTTCTTCAGATATCATCACAAAAATTACCATAGAAATAATGTTCCGTATACAAGCTAAACGCACATGCATAGGTTTTTCGGCCCTGAATCGCATTTATTTCACTGTTTTCCACGTAGCCCTTTCTTCAGATTATTGGTCGTAGTACACTGTCGAAAAAATTAAGGCAACACAGGATTTTCCATCAATATTTGTATTTTAACTAAGTCCTGTATAACAAATCGACGTAAGCATAATGACATAACTGTACATTCATAATGTACAATCAAACACATTTCTGAGCTCACATGTTTTATAAAGGCCCTTTAAAAAGCTATGGCATTAAGGCCATCTGCCGGCGGTGGAAATCGAGCACGCAGCCTGCGGCTCCGGAGACGAATGCTTTCCCAATTAAGCTACAAGGACAAGTGTTTATCACTGCTCCTTGCTGTCTTCGCATGTGCGTCACCTCTAAGGTAGGCACGTCACAGTTTGTGCAGCATGCAACTGTCTCATTCCTATAAGAACATAAGTATCTAAAACATCGTTTCATTCCCGAATTTTAGCTTGTTCATAAGCTTACGAGGATCTCAAGCCATGTCGTTTAGATACTGTTTTGGGATTGCAGCCCATTAGAAGACTTAAAATAGAAAAGTCTCAGAGTAAGGCAGCACGATATTTCAATGAGTGTAGAATGACCATTTTGATTTTGCGGCAACAGTTCTAGGAAATGAGAAGCATTGCCAAAATACGTAATTTGCTAAGGCTGCAAGAGAGCTACGTCAGTCCGAACTGACCGTTATTTGGTCGTAACGGTGAAACAGAACCCAACGAGGATTTCGCAGCAAATGTCTCTCGAGGTTGCTGTGGCCACACGTGAAAGAATATTTAGAATAGCTGTTTTACGGGTGCTGTATGCCAGTGGACTCTATCCCAGGACGACCATGAACTATGTCCCGCTGACTACAGTCAGTGAAAGCCCACAAAAACTCATGCCGACAAAATATGACTTGGTGCCCTAACCTATGGGTACTGTTTTGTTTTATAATGAGTCCCGTTTCAGTTTACAACCACGTTCAAGACGTTGCTTATTATGGGGAACACCAGAACGGGATTATCATCTCTCCAAAGTCAGGGAAAGCGATACCTATGTTAAAGGCTGTTTTGTTTGATTTTTGTTGCGAAGTTTAACGACCACGGTGAGCATCTAAAGATACAGACAGTCCGCCGGTCCAAATTTAAGGCTACAGTGTCTATGGATGAGAGACACCACACAGACTGCCGCCTTGGTGGCCGAATGGTAGAGCATCCAGCGCCGTAGGAGACACCACTTATGCCTCATCCAGGAGTTGGACCAGGGCAGAACTCGGATGATTATCAAGAAGCCCGCGCTTCTGGTCATACGGCCACCAGGGCGGCAGGCTGTGCGGTAGTGTGGAGTGGCATAACGCTGAACGCGAATGCTCCGGTTATGTTTTGGTGAAGGAGACATAACTGCTCAGAGATAAAGAGACCATTATCTTGAACGCAGCTGCGGCTTTTGAGAGGTGCTGTTGGCCAAGATTTGCTGTTTATGAAAGACAGCAAGCGTACTCACGCAACTCAGGGTGGTGAAATAATACTTCGCAGCTGTAGATATCCAGCAAACTGCATGTACAGCAAACATTCTAGACCCAAATGCCATCGAATATATGAGGAATGCTCTTGGAAGGTGCACTGTAAGTAAGCAGCCAAATCGTCGATCGCTTGATGAGTTAAAGGCAGATCTGAGACCAGAATGAAATTCGTTGCATCAAGTTCCTCTAAACACTTTTATATTGAGCACGGTTCACAGCTGTCAAACAAGTTCCGCCGCTCAAGAAGATCACGCTTCTTATTGATGTATTTGTTTTCGTTGTGAGCACCTTACATGAACTTCTATAATATTCATTATTTTTTTTTTGGATGCAAGTAGTGTAGGTGTGAGCTATAAACCGGTCTGAGGGTGGTTTCTGTGTGCTCGGGTCATTGTTACGCTACAGTTCACCGTTGATGATATTTGTGGTTTCATTGCACCGGACATTAAAAAGTCATGACAGATCTGTCTTTAACACATCAGATCGGTCTTTATCTCATTTTGTTGGCTTAGTTTTGTCGACAAGTGTAATTTGGTGGTACAGAATAATTTACAGAAGGAAAAAAATGGTTAAATAAAACACCAAAAGCTTTCGATTACTTCCGGCCACTTTTAAAGAAAGTTAACGAAACTTTGTAGAATCCAACTTATGGATTTGAACCTGGAATACTACTTCAAAGAGCGATTAGGTAGTCGCTGGAGACACACCCAGATGAAATATTTTACGGCAGCATAAATTCCAAGAGAAATTTGAATCTTAAGGCTAATGAGACTGTCAGCCCAAGCCTTACAGATCTCAAATAAAAAGCAATATTCAACATTCTACCACATTTTTAGCTAGTAACCTTTTTCCAGAGAAAAATATCGCTTTTGCATCCGACATGGATCTCTACACCTTTCTTTCAGAATTCTTGCTTCACATAAGCGAGGGATCTAGAATCTTATATCAAACTCATCATTCATGGCCATTCTGGGACTTACTTCTACAGGAAATCAGATAAGTTAAATCTCTGAAACCTCCAAAGCACATATCACTTATTTATGCTGTAACTCGTTTATTTATTTGTTAATAAATCTGAAAAAGAGTGTGGTATGCAATTTTGTTACAGTTCACAAAGCAGGAAATATTTGCTTAATTATGAGAACTACATTTCTTTATTCATTACTTCGAAGGATATTTCTTCGAAGTTCTTATAAAACACAACTCAAAATGAAAGGTTTTAGTGAATACCTGCTCGTTGTGGTGCGCGCGCGCGCATTCTTTTTCAAGAAACAATATCTTTTCTTAAATAGGTCTCACGAAAAGTCACTTCTCAGCATAACTTAATAATGATTCTTAATAACGATTCTTCTATGCTTCGATGAGACAGCTCTTGAAGAAGATGTTACTAGTTGTCAGTCCTGTCAGAAACCCGCGGGCACTGATTTGGTATTAAGGAATAATGATCCTGCGAGTCCATCTCCTTCTCATCATGGTCGTTGTGCTTGAGTGCTTGGGGAATTCGATCCCTAATTGCTTTAGGAAAGGGATACAGGGGAAGAAAAGGTTGTCCTGAATTAAAGCAAATCTCGTGAGAGATGAAACTTACTTCATCTGCTACCTCTCTCTCTGTCTCTCTCTCTCTCTCTCTCTCTTGCCTTCGATGGAGGTGTGTCTCAAGATACCAGCGAAAGACACGGTCGCTAGTGCGAAAGAATTAGGATGAAAAACTACATATTTTACTAGTCAATTATCGAAACTTTAAGTGAAACTTGATAGCTTTCTTTTTAACTTTTTTGATTTCTTTCAACGCATCGTAGAAAATAGAGAACTCGGGAAAGAACAAACAAAACATTTTTGTCGCAATTCCAAGCACAGCTTTGTGCAGGCAACCGGAAAAGGTATCTTAATTCATGTATAAGCCTAATATGATTGTATTAGAATTACATTTAGCACTTTATGTAAAATAAATCGACTGTCAAGAGATCGGATTTTCAAAGCTGAAAATCAAAGAAAGAATATTACATTGAACTACAGTTTCGTTATTTTGTATGATCTCTAATTTCATGCCAGTCAAAAACATAAAACGTTTCCATAATCAAAAGACAATGATTTAACAATATCGAGATACCAAGAATCATTAAACTAATCTGCTGTATTAAATTAAAAAACAACTGAAATAGCACTCGGAATTTTGACCGAAAATTTAGGTTTTGTACAAATAGTGGTTCGACAAAGATAAGCGTTTGTGCAGTGTGTTGGATCAGGAAAACGTCCACATAAGGAATAAGTACAAAACTATGTCATTAAGTTCTGCATCCATTACGTGCGAGAATTTAGCTTTCCTTTGGGGGAATCACTGACACGCCTTTAACACAGTACAGAAAATTTCATAGACACAGTGCAGGGCATACCGAGTTGTAATGAATTTAAAAATGATCCATTGCAGTGTTGCTAAACCTTTCCTCGCTGTTCCAAGCGATTTAAAAATACGTTAAAGGCATCTTTGGCTCTTCCCTATGAATAATGTTAGTTAAATATTCGTAGTAGTCTTCTCAGAAAAACAATGCTTCACTTCTTTAAGATGGCATGCATATAATTCGCATTGTTTATAACATACGTTACGCAATTCTTACAACTTTCAAACTATCAATAATAACAATTTGGAATCCATTTATGAAACAACAAGCACCCATCTTTCTCATTTCAACTTCCAACAGTCATTTCATCTTATTTTATATCCATTTTTCATAACAAGTGGTGGTATTTTTGCCAATTCCACGTATTCTCTTCTAGTTTTTTTTTCAAATTACGTATAGCTTACATACCCTGTTAAAAAAATGAGAGAATATTGCGGTGTCTGCATTTAGTGACGGAAAACCTGTGTTGAACGACCACTCTTTGCGAGATACATAACAAGAGAGAGATCAGAATACACAAATGTGCAGTAATGGCGCATTTGTGCACTCTGCTAAAGCGAAAAGCAAACGGGTGGTAAGTATCGTCCTCGCTAAGTCGTTCTCATTCAGTAAGAACTATCAACTGCAGGTGTGCTTCTGTTGAATGATATCTCAAGAACGCGATTTACGAGAATCGACGGTTTAGAGTGCAATCCGAATGCTGGAAGCTGGTCAGACACAGGAAATAATGCCAGGAACTCTTGAGGTGCCTCAAAGAGTCATCAGTAGACTGTGAAGGAATTTTTAGTAGGCCTAAACAGTACGAAGCCCATGGCAGGGTAGGACAACATCAACAACAGCACAAGACAGCCGTTGTTTGACTTTACTAGCTCGTAGGAACAGCTGACGAAATGCAACCGAACTGCAACGTAATTTTATTGAGGCCGCAGGATGTCATGCTCATGCAGATCATCATTATACGTTGAGAACAGTAAATACAGTCAATTCAGAGGTGTTTGATTGCCGTATTAATTATTATGGAGATCACTTTCCCCTGGAACACGCAAACTTTACATGATCATGGGAAGCGTTAAACTCAAAAACGAAAAATACGAAAAAAAAAAAAAAAAAAGAAAGTGTGCAGTTGCAGTCGTGCGTGTTTAAGCATCAAATCGGAAGTATAAAGATAAGGTCCCAATATTTTAGCCTAGAAGATGAGTTGTTCTTGAGTAGTGCATATTAAATCAATGGCCACACAATTGTTTAGTGAACACGTGTCCATTGCCAATGGACATACTTCAAATCCCTGATTTCTGATTGCTTGAATTGGTTTATCCTGAAATTCACTTTTGACGGCGCAGATTCTGACCTATACAACATGTCCACCATTAAAATTGTAATATGCTTCTATAGCTGTGTGGATGTGTGTTGCGCATGACAAATGGCCGTAAATACTCATTAATAAAAGTCATCCAGACGAGTACATTTTCCATCGTAACAACTAAACACCATTCGATAACATTTTTGGATACACTTGTACGAAGACAAATATCCTATCTTTTGCTTCCGACACCCTGCATTCCGTTTTGATTTTACTTTAATTTTTGGCATGAGACTACTTTTTTTTGTATTGGTTTTCGTCTTTATAAGTAGTTTCTTGGTGTACAACAAACCTGCCCTTTCAGTACTTCAATTACTTGCCAAAAGCCTTGTCATACAATTTTAGTTTATGTCTGATACATAATCCATTGGTGTTGTTCTGTAGATTCCCAGATTGAGGGATCTTTTAGAAGTGCAATTAACATTGGTGTGTTGCCATAAAGTTGGGCAGAACAGTTTGCAAGACAAAATTACATTGTGTTGACGAAAGTACTCGAACACGTTCCTGTAATTGCAACAAACGCTTTTATTTCAAAATTTCGATAAAAAGAAGGAAAGCAACTGGCATTAATAGCAGCTGCAGTCATTCTGCTCGTTCTTTCTACTATTTCCTTTAAGTCTCTACCGGAATATTGTTTCCATCCTTCCACCGAAACTACTTTCCAAACTGATTTGGAAAAAAGTCACTGTATTCAAGATCTAATTCAGCGTGTCAATTCTTCTCAAATATTTTCTACTGGACTGGGGTGCATAATTGGAACTGACCAGTCAAAACTTTCAACCTTTTTCGGCACTGATCAGTCGGGCACACATTGTGCACTGCGGCATGAATCATAGTTGTGCTCATACAAACTATGGTCCGTAACGAAGGAGTGCTACAGTTTAATGAGTGAAGAATTATCTAAATTATCAACGCAGAAGTTGTACAAGTATTTCATGGTTCCAGGTACAACAGCCGCAATCCATTACAGCGCTGCCACCAAGTGTACGTAACAGCTGAAAGATGCAGTCTTGAGTCAGTTCACGAATCAGTTCTCCGGCAATCGGCACTTCCAAAAACAGTATGAAGAGTGAGTCACAGTTCCGCAGAAATTCCTTCCACTTCTCTTTAGCCCAGTAACAGCTGGTAAGTCATCAGTCAGAACGTCGTGCAGGTTTTTCAGAAGTGATGTTAGGCCAGTATATACACTACATTGACAAAAGTCACCGGACATTCCTTTAAACGCAAATGAACGGATCCGCTGCGTTGTTAAGATGCGCGGTGTAGCTGCAAACGGTATAAAAACAAGCCTGCAGATAACCGCGATCATATCGCAGTGTGAGGTTGAGTGAAAATGTCGCGATGGGAGAGAACTGACTTTGAGAAAGAAAAGATTGTTGGGTGTGATATTAGTGGGTTGTCCGTAAGAGAAACTGAGAGGCGTTTAAACATACCCAAATCAACTGTTTTGGATGTACTGAATAAGTGGAAGACACATGACGAGCCTGAAGCAGCAAAACGTACCGGCAGACCCAAAAAAATTAGTGATAGAGGACGTCGAAGCCTCAGGAGAGTCGTTACAGCCAATCAACGGACTACTCCACAAGACCTCAGTGTGCAAATGAGCATAAATGCTGGAACCTAGGTATGTGCACGCACCATTTGCAGATAACTTCATTCCATGGGTTACCGTGGTCGTACGGCTGCTCATAAGTTTTTCATCTCCACTCGGAATGCTACTCTTCGTTTAGCATGGTGTAAAGAATATTAATCGTGGACCGTAGATCAATGGAAACGGGTCCTGTGGACTGATGAATCCAGATACACGATCCATCAGTCTCATGGCCGTGTGTGCGTATAGCGGCAGCCGGGGGAACGCTATTTACCACAGTGTACTGTTCCTACAATCAAGTTTGGAACTGGCAGTGTACTCGTGTGGGGGTATTTTTCGTGGTATGGTCCCGGCCCATTGGTTATCACGGACAAACCTGTTAACCAGCACGTCTACCTCGATATTCTGGACAGTTATGCCCTACCAACTCTGTAGCAATACTATGAAACCAAGCCTTGTTGGTACCAGCAGGATAATGCACCGAGTCATAAAGCAAGAACTGTTACCGCGTGGTGTGATGATAATTCGGTATCGTGTGTGGACTGGCCAGCACAGAGCCCTGATCTTAATCCCATAGAGATCATATAGGATGAGTTAGTGCGCCGCATAAGAAGTTTGGAACCAAGGCCTACTACTAAGCAACAGTTAGCGGTAGGATTATGTACTGAATGGACGCATGTGCAGGGTCAGTACATTCATTAAGGCCAAACGTGGACCGACACCGTACTAATGTATGCCAATAAATGCTATGTTGTGTTTCTCATCTAGGTATCCGGTGACTTTTGTCAATATAGTGTACCTACTATATCATGAAACCCAAGGAATAGATCTAGTGATGACAGATTGTTCTACAGCATTTCCAAGCTTCAAAGAGGGGTCTGATGTTAATAACATATATGAATTTCAAATTCTTCTCAATTGGGTTCTTTGGGTCATGTTTGTCAGATGCCGGGGCCTTCGGGTGCTTTTTATTTTCGCTGTAGTAGCCATGCAGGTGTTTCGTCTTGAATTGCATCTGCTTTAGTAGATTATAGAATACAAATATGGTTTGCAAACGTACATGACATATTCGTGATATGTACACTATATGATCAAAGGTATCCGAACACCCCTTTTGAGTTGTGGATTTGTACATATACAGTGGGCAGAAAACGTATTTGGACACATACATTACTTTGCATAAATAAACGTGGAAAGCGACTGTGATGAAATAGTTTTAACCATTGGATTACTTTAACAATAAACACACACAGACGTTTCTTTTTTACTAATCAGAAAAAATATATACGTAACAAATGAAAATCTTATTTTTTCATGCCAAAAAAGCATCTGCACAGTAGTAATAAAGATAAACAAAATCCAGAAACTTTCGAAATTAAAAAAAACGATACTTGTCCTTAGTATGCATGCCTTTTGCTTCGATTACAGTTTGTAATCGCCTGGACATTGATTCTATTAGTTTTCTAATTGTTTCTACACTGATTTTCAGCAATTCTTCGCTGAGTGCTAGCTTAAGTTCAGTTTTGTGGAAATTTTCCTTTTCATCACTTGCAAATCCAAAAAATGTCACAAATTCTCAATAGGATTGATGTCTGACGATTATGGAGGTATTTTCAGTTGATTTTTCACTTTATAAAGCAACCACGACCTTGTTATGATGGCTTTATATTTAAGACCGTTGTCCTGTTGAAAATAAAATGAATCTGGAATTCTCAATTTCGATGCATTGGCTAATACATTACATTGCAGTATGTCTATATGCGGTCTAGCATTCATATTACCTTCAATAAAGAACATATTGCCAACTCCATTAAAAGCCATGTATCCCCAAATCATTACATGACCACCGCAGTTGGTCTTAATTTTTTCGTTTTGAGGAAAGTGTTTGGCTTTCTCGACACACATTTCTTTCCATCCGAATTGAAAATATTAAACTTGCTTTCGTCAGAAAATATCACATTTTGCCAAAACTCTGCTGGTTTGCTGCCATAAGCTTTGGCAAACTCAAATCTTTTCTGCCTATTTGTTCCACTGATATAAGGTTTTTCCCTAGGTGTCTGTCCTGATTCGATTTTGTGAATCGCGAAGAATATTACGAACAGTTTGAGAACTTACTGTTATCCCCGATGTTGAAGCGATATCAGTAGCCAATTCTTGAGCACTTATAGAGGGACTTTTCGATACTTTCCTAATGATGTCCCTTCGTTGCCTTGCATTTAGCTTCTTCGGACTTCCAGATCAAAGATTATTCTATGTACTATAACACTTTATTTTTTATTAGGCCTACGTACCGAAGTATTGAACACTAGAAAAGTTCAACTTTTAACTTCTTACCACTTTCGCGATTACTTTTTTTTTTTTTTTTTTTGATTGGAGGTTTAACGACCACCGTGAGCAACTCAATGGGCTATAAGCAGTCGCCCGTCCCTAATTTAGGGTCACTGGTTCCAGGGAAGGGAGAGAGCCAGTGCCGTAAGACAAACACAACATCCATGCCTCACCGGGATTCGAACCCGGACCCCTTACGGACGAACAATCAGAGGCCAGCGCCTTAGACCACTGCGCCACCGGGGCGGCTCGCGATTACTTAAACAACAATCACGAAGAGCTATAATCCTCTTCTGTATTACAATGAAAACCTTGTACTTTTTCGGAGCCATGATAGCTAAAACTAACTAAATTGCTCTCCAAAGATCTTATAACGTGTTTTTTAAACCGTGCGGGACTTGCATTTGTTATCAATTTGCATAATGCAATGTTTAACTGCTTTAAAACAGAGTGTTGTTATGTGTGCAAATACTTTTCTTTGCATGAAAAATTAACATTTTCATTTGTTATATACACTCACGGACAATGAAATTTGTGCACCGAGAAGGAAGCATTGGATTGAGCTGAAATTTTATGGACGTAATGATACACATGATGGCAAAAACAGAGCTGGAAGACAATGAAAGAGGGATCTGTGGCACGCAGTCCGGTCATCTTCAATAGCGGGTCGCACCTCATCGTGCGGCGATACATGCTGCAATATGTTCAGGCATGGAGGCCAAGAGACGCCTGATGTTGACCTGCGGCGGACTGGCCCACAAGTGTTGGACGATGTGCTCCAAATCTCGGATAGTGCGGCACGGCGGTAGCCGGCGTTTCAACTAGTCCCACACATGCTCGATAGGGGATATGTCCGGGGAGCGGGCAGGCTATGGAAGTGTCTGGACATGACGTACGCAGTCCTGGGCAACATGAGCCGTATGTGGGCGGGCATTATCCTGCTGATATAGCGCACCTGGAATACCAGCCAGGAACGGGCGATCATGGGGCCGTTGGATGGCATCCACATACCGCTGGCCCGTCAATGATCCACGTACCAGTACTAGAGCTGATCGGCTATCGTAGGCAATGGCTCCCCAGACCATAAGGCCTGCAGTGGTAGATGTGTGGCGCTCGATAGCGAGGTTGGGACTGTGTCGTTGACTCGGGGACTTCCACATCCGACACGATGATCATCTGTTCCCAAAACGAAGCGACACTCATTGCTAAACACCACACGTCGCCAGTCTGTGGCGTTCCACGTCGCTCTAGCCTGGCACCATTGCACACGGAGTCGGCGATGTTCTGGTGTTAATGGCAGCACACGGAAATGACCCTGGGATTGCAGATTCAAATGATTCGTGGGCACGCAGGATCCGCTACATCTGCTTGTATAGTGGACTGGGTTTCCGTGCGTTCCGTTCCTGCCTGGCGCACGATCCGTTGATCCTCTCTACCGGTGGTCCTTCTGGTCAGTTCGAAGCCTCTCCTCCGTGTGGCAGTGCCGTCACGTGTCCAGTACTCCCAAAACAGTCGGACGGTATGATCAGAAAGATCCACGTGGCGGGCCATACGGCGCGCCGACCCCCTGCGGTTTTCAGTCCGATGATGAGGCCTCTCTCATAGTCCGTAAGTTGCGTAAATCGACATCTCTGGCGTCTACCCGACATTCTTGTCACTCTGTAGTCTTGCTTGCGTCGGCGGTGCTTTTCGCTTTCATAGATCGTCGACTATACGCCGGTTTACAAGGCTACCGGTTCGTGATTGCAGCACCACCACAGGGTGTGCGGTCAAGCACACTCTCACCAAACAAGGATCATTTGCATACCAGCACGCACTCTAGGTATTTGCAAAGTTTCGCTGTTGTAGCATGTTTTCTTGCAGGTGCGTAAAATTCATTGTCCATGAATGTATATATTTCTTCTGATTAGGAAACAAAGAAACACGTTTGTGTGTGTTTATTGTAAAAGTAAGCCAATGGTTGAAAATATATCGTTACAATTGTGTTCCACGTTTATTTATACAAAGTAATGTGTGTGTGCAAATAATTTTTTTTATCTACTGTACATCACAACAGCCATGACCCCACACAAAAATAAAAAAAACGTACCTCACCTGGCAAAACGTTAACACAAGCATGAACAATGGAAAGGCCGTGCGGCAGAGTTCAGTCACTTTAAAGGTAGCACGGTCATAGGATTTCATCTTAGCAAGGAATCAGTTCGGGAAATGTCTGTCCTGATCAATTGTAAGTAATGTCATTGTGAAGTGGAAGCGTCTAGGAACAGCAGCAGCTTAATGGTGACCTCGTAGGCCATATAAAATGCCATAACGGAACCGCCGAGTGCTCAAGTGAATGGTGGGACTAAATCGCCTGTCCTCGGTTGCTACACTCATCACCGAACTACAAAATGCCTTTGGAAGCAATGCTAATCCTCTGACGATTCGTCAAGAGCTGAATACAATGGGGTTCCATAGTCGAGAAGCCGCACACAATCCTAGCATCAGCAAGATCAAAGCCAAGCGTCGGTTGGAGTGGCGTAAAGCTCTGCCCCAGTGAACTCTGGAGCAGTAGAAACGCGTTGTCTGTAGTCACAGTCACTCTTCATCATCAGACAGTCCGACGGACGACTGTGGTTGTGGAGGATGCCAGGTAAATGGTACCTGCCCGACTGAACTGTGGCAACTGTTCAGTTTTCTGGTGGAGGCATCATCATATCATTTTCTTCTTCCTTTTTTTCTGGTTGGAGATTTAACGACCACCGTGGGCAACTGAATGGGCTATAAGCAGTCGCTCGTCCCTAATTTAGGGCCACTAGTCCCAGGGAAGGGAGAGAGCCAGAGCCGTAAGTCAAACACAACATCAATGCCTCTACGGCATTCGAACCCTGACCCACCTAGGACTCATATCATTTTCAACATCTGTTTTTTCTTGTTTTTTGGCTGGGCCTTCTAGTTCCAGTGCCCTGGAATTTTAGCGATGCTGCCTATAATAACATCATTCTCAACGATTCTATTCTCCCAACATTATGGCAACAGTTCGGTGAACGCCCTTTTTTTACCAAAATTACAATGCCCTCATCGCCAAAGTGATATCCGTGAAGGAATGGTTTTATGTGATAAGAATGGAAGAATTTGACTGTCCTGCACTGATCACCGATCTCAGTCACATGGCACGCATTTATGATGAATTAAAACGCGTAATGTGACAGAGGTTGAACTGCGTGACATCGGTGACCTACCGGACAAATGCTCTTGTGACAAAATGAAGGCAAATATCGCAGCAGCCTACCATAATCTAGTGGTAAGCCTTCCCAGTAGAGTGGAAGCTGTAATTCCAGGAAAGGATAGACTAAATTGATATTATTTCCTGACTTATTATAGACATTTTTTGGATAGGTAAGGGTTCAGATACTTTTAATTTGATTGTGTATGTCGAAAGACGCTGATGTGTTATTTACTTGATATTTGTGTGGTTGTACTCTAAAGATTTATCGGCAGGTTCAATCCGCAGCTGTGGGAGTTACTGAAAGCACTACTCGACATAGAAATGCCACAACATGAACGAATGCCCGAAATGAGAAAAATATTACCAGACATGTATGCATTTAAGTGGGAAAGAACTGATTTAATTTCTGAGGGATTACATGAATGCGATGTGGGAGCAGACGGCATAATGTAGCCTGAATCAGTAACCGGCATGACTGCCATGCTGGGCTATACACTCGGCACTACAGAGTGGTAACGAATGGAAAAAATCCCTGATGGTGTCCTGAGTTATCGCTGGCCATGCATCGTCGACCTATATGTACAATTCATCGATATTTTAGGGAAGAGGGGGTCGTTCAAAGGAGTTAGATCGTCTTCCAATGACGTCCCACACGCTCCCCATTAGGGAGACGTCTGCGGATCGTGCTAACCAGGAAGCACATAGACACGGTATAGGCACTGTCTGCTTATGTTCGCAGTGTGCTGGCTGACGTTATTTTTCTGAAACTAGGCATGAGGAATATCACGGAAATATTGCAACAAAACTTGCTGCAGTACCACATCGACGTACCACCGTGCCTTCATTGTACCTACTATGCGTACGATCGGTGAATATATTTTGAAACTAATTGCGCCCTCAAACATGACACCAGGATATGAACCCGTATGACGCTTACGGGTGATAGCAAGGTCATCCCGATCCCGATGTCATCTCCAGACTTTCAATCAGCAATCGTGGGCGCTGAGACAGAAGCGAGACTCGTCGCTGAATACAAATTGGTTCCATTCACTCCGTCGCATATGCCCAGTACGTGACCACTCCAACTTTCAGGGACGATGTGCTGCGATGAATGTCAGTCTTCGCAATGGCTGGCGAGGACGGAAAGCTTCCTGATCCAGTTTGCGTTTAACAATCCATGTCGATACGGGGTGTCCATTGCTGCCTGTACACCTCGACGAATGTCGTCCACTGATGGTTGTGCAGTTGCTATGGAGGTGTTCGGACGTCCGTTTACTAGCACCAGTCCCACTACAACGGCGCACGTTACCTTCCTCCAACCAGTGACGCCACATTCGGCCGACAGTTGTTTCTTACCGATGCATTTCTGCCGCAATGCAACGGACGGCCCAACCAGCTATACGTAGCCCTACGATGAAGCCTCTAATAAAGGTGTTGTGTACATATGATGGTAGGATTCCCAGTGACGTTGCTCAGGCATACTCACTCCTTATACGTGCTCGTTTTCCAATTGTACGTTCGCAATTTTCCAAGTGCGTCCGAAACTTTCACGCCATTCAAATATTCATAGAGCAATATTGCCCGCACACCTTCCTTCGATATCACCATGGTATCTTCGCCACGTGCAACTAATTTTCACCACAACAGCGTACGTTTTGTCCTTAGAATCTATTCTTTCGCGCACAGCACTGTGGGATTTTTACGTCACCACAGGCCCGCAGTATCTTGCATTCCGCAAGCCACACGCGATTTTTTCGGGAAACTTTCTTTACAACCCGATATTAGGTTGGTGATTACGAAACGAATTTCAAGTCTTAAAAAATAAGCACAAACTTGAGGGTTTTTGGCGCAATAACTGAGCGAGTCTTTTAACGTTTGTTTAATGTCTTCTTTTACCAGAGAAATTTTTAAATTTCCTGGTAGATGGCTGAAATATATTTGCATTAGTGTCAAACCATAACGCCTGAATAAGCAGATTGGTGTCACCTGTATCATGAGTTGTAAGAACGGTATTAATTACATACAATGAAACTTCGCTGGTATTTTTAACAGTTTATTCTTTGGTATTACATTTTATTTTTTGATTGGAGGATTTTTTTGTTTTGTTTTTTTATTTAAATTATTCATTGGACTTGATTGACAGACATACAATGACATATATATTGAACATATATTGGACTTGGTTGACAGATAAATACAGTACAGATATTTTTTTATTCAACGCTAGCAATGTACATAGGTGAACAAGGAACTCAACGAATAAACCCCCGAAAGACAAACTCAAACAACCATGCTTTACCTGGGATTCGAACCCAGACCCCTCCGTTGGGCGAATGATCAGATGCCATCGCTTAGAACACTGTGCCACCGGGACGCCGTATTACATTTACAATAATAGTAAGATGAAATACCACAAACAGAAACCCGTAAAAACTCCTTTAGTCTTCGAAGATACACACAATAGCTCTTTGAAAGCTTTCTTTCTACGGTATATGTTTATAGGGCTCATGTTGGAATAATGTAATAGATAAAACAAATTTTTAGATATTGCTTTCCATCGTAAGTCGGAACCTAAATGAGAACTAAAGCACGATATTCTCTCTACGAAAATCCTGAAGTGTTGTGCACATGTTGTCAACAGGAAGGACTGATGAGCATAAATTAACACTTTTGTTTTTTTCTTTTTCAAACACCGCGACGAAAGCTTAATACATGAACTTCAGATTAACAAAAATAGAGAATGTGTTCAAATATTAAAACATTTCGTATTCTGAAAATGTAGCAATGGAATATGGGATTAAGCCATTATATTGATACTTAAAAAGACGCGACAGATACCGTGGGAAAGTGCAGGAATCCTTAAGGAAAATATGCAGTTTACCCTTATATGTATCCAAAAGATTTCGGTATCCCAGGTGCATCTTCATATTTTAGATTGTATAAGTTATTTTAAATTTTCCATTTCGAGATGAGAGAAGATAAGTCCTGAAAACAGCATTTAACTTCACCCAGAATCAAGCTATTAGAAATTTTTAAATAAATGATAAACCAGATGAGAAATTATTAATCGCCTCAGTTATATTCATCGTTAAATTCCTACTATGAGAGGAGACCACCAGCGTAAGAGTTCCGCATATCCACCATGACCGTTTGTATTGACCTGTGCGCCTCACGTTTTGAATTAATGCGGAGTAAAGTTTAAAATGGGGACCATGAGGGTTATTTTTGTCAAGAATCTGTGCCTTCTTTCCAAGTCTGAAGTGAGTTAAGGGTTTCGATACCCTTACCAACATTTCCAGAGGTATTCGATATGTGGCATACCCAGTAGGAGCAAATCTTTATGACCTCACTCATTTTATGGCGCTTAGATCGTTTCTGGTGGTGCAGTGGCACCTGTGAAAGTCAAGGGCATACCATTCGCTATCTGCGACACGTGTAGTATCAATTGGCGCTAAAATCGTGGTTGCAATTGACGAGAGATAAGATTTAACAGCCTCGGAAAAGGACATGGTCATCGGATACAGAACACAGGTAGCAGTTTCCGGAAAACGGAGAACTTAGTCAAATGTTTGTTCTGAGCTGCTGTTAAAGTGTACCAAGACTGGATGGAAAGAGGCGCAACGTATACCCGGCGGGTTGGTATGGGATGGCCGCGACTGCTTAATACTCGGCCCGAGAGGTTGCTCGGCCGTATTGTCCAGAACCCCAGATATGCTGTTTTCGCCTAGCTCACCATGGTCTGCTACCAGGGAGCACAGAGGAGAGTATCCTCAGCTGCAATACGTCCATCTCTTTACTGCATGGGCCTACGAAGAAAACGTATGACAATGGCAGCCCTCACTACATTACGTCATCGGCGTCAACTACGGAAGGTTTGCCAGAAAACGTCAGGAGTGAACCAGGGAAGTTTGGAAGAAAGTTGCCTTCACTGATGAATCACTTTTCCTATCGAGGGATGGACGGTGAGCGTTAAGGCAAACAGTTACGGGGAAATGGTAAAAGATGCTGTGATGCACAGTTAGAGGTAAGTGGCGAATGAATTCTGTGGGGGATGTTTTCCTGTGACCCTGTCGGTCCCCTGATAGCAGTAGATGATCATATGAATGCCACGGCGTACCTCTCCAGCATTGCAGATCTGGTTGAACCGTTTCCTGACCGAGATGGGCTGTTCCAATAGAACAACTCCCCATGTCGTCCAGGACTGGTTCGATAAACTCGATGGTTGTTTCCATGTTTCTCCATGGCCACCAATGTCGCTCAGCATGAACCTAAATGAACACGTTTGAGACCATACGGATCGAAATATGTGGTGCATGTACCCTCCACCAAGGAACGTGGACAAGAAATGGGTAACACTTTCAATAAGGAAACTGCATAACGGACAAACAAAAAACTGCATCGGTTTTTCTTAAATTCTAAGACTGTTCCAGTTGCGAGAAAAATGGTCAGTACACGAATTATCTAGAGCCTACACGATCTTGCTTCATAAAACGCTTTTCGACTGACATATACACTGAAGAGCAATAGAATTAGAGATACCTGTCTAGTAACGTGTAGCACCACCTTTCGACCTGATGACGGCGGCGATTCGTCTCGGCATGGACTCGACAAGACACCGGAAGCGTTGGGAAGCCATACAGATCCACGACCCCTGAACAAACTCCCACAGTTCACGAAGATTTGATGGAGGGGGTCAAAGCCTCGAACATCTCTCTCGATGGCATCCCAGATGTGCTCGATGGGATTGAGGTCAGGTGGCCTAGCTGGCCAAGGAAGCGAAGTCACGTCGGTGGAGTGTTAATCCAAACATTCGGATACAATTCGGGAGCAATGGCACGGTGCATTGTCTTGTTGCAGGATGAGATCCCCAGTGGGATGCTGAAGACGCACAAACGGAAGCAAATGGTTGTCCAGGATATCCCGGTAACGTTGACTTGTGAGGGGCGATGTCACACGTACCAGGGGTCCCATTTCAGTCCACGTAAACAGTACTCAGACGAGAATGTCACCCCCACCAGCTTGAAGAGTACCCTGCTGGCAAGAAGGATCCACCGCTTCATGTGTTTTGCGCGGTACTCTTATTCTGCCATCCGCATGTACCAACGTGAATCTCGACTCATCAGTCCAGTCGACATTTTTCCACATGTCTAGGGTCCAGTCGCGATGTTCCCGCGCCCATGCTAATCTTTGCACCCTGTGATGTGCGGTCAGCAGCGGTACCCTCGTGGGACGATGGCTTCTGTACCCCATGTCGAGGAGATGGTTCTGGATGGTGTGGCTGCTTACACGTTTTTGTGCACCAGCGTTAAATTGCCGAGTGATTTCTTGCACTGTGGCCCGTCTATCTGCTGTTACAATGCGAGCTAGCCGACGATGACCCCGCTCATCCACACGCTGTTGTCCACGGTAGTTGGCCCTTGCAGGGATGGTTTTACCGGATTCTATGTAATCACGGTGCGCCCGTGACACAGTGGCTTGTGAAAATCCCAGTGCCTGCACGAGTTCCGTGATTTAGTGACCCATTCGTCGGGCCCGGAAAATTTTCCCACGATCAAATGCGCTTAATCCTTCGTCTTACCCATACTGCGTCCGACTCTTACTGATTCCCATCGCATCACTCCTTATATTGTCGGATAGCTGCATACGTCATATCGTTTCCGTTTACAGGGCCGCCCACAGCGCCACATTTTCATAATGTCAGCTGTCTCTAATTCAATTATTCTTCAGTGTATTTCCGTCCAAAGATACTGAATAAAATCTTTGCTGCAAAATTTCACTGAGTCTTTTTACCTTGAACGTTCATGTTCGTAACTGTCTCGTGAGCAAGATCACTATCCGTTATTGAGAGAGACCGCTATTTGAAGGTAAATTTACAGAGCCGTATATACTTCGGGAACGGGGATCAGAAAACTCTCTGCTAAATGGAAGGGCCCGCTCTCCGGGAGTGTCCGTTAAGAAGGTTTATAACGTAATGTCTTGTCTTTTTCTTGATCAAGATTGACGTTACGCTAAGTCTAAAACCATTAAATAAGAATACGATGCAATAGTTTACGGCCAGACGAAACATAAACAGAAGTCAACTTACGATAACATTTTATTGGTCCACCAATACTTCAGTAGATCCAACATATAGCACAGCAGGTAAACTTCACATTATTCTTAGCGATCGAACGTCTACACACACACACATCCACACGAGCAGATCAGATCATATGTAGAGGATTTTAGGAAGGGAGTGTCTGACCCCAGGTCTTAAACAACCCTTAGAAATAGGAAGCTAGGAGATTTGGGCTAGGATGCCCGATTGGAAAGTGACACGGAAGCGAGGTAGAAAGGGGAGGAAGACGCCCTTATTTATTTCCGGGGGCCAGTTCACGGGGTCAGACGGCTTAACGTGCCCAACCGACGCACGGCGGGTATTTAGTGATTCGAGCGTTCGTACCTGCCTTGTATTGAACCCGAGGTATCCTCTGTGGCAGTCACGAACGTTGACCACTAGGCCACCCGCGGCCCATCCACACGAGCAGTATTGTCCGTTTTATCCATCGTTCTTATCACATCCATACGTCACTTTCTTTCTGACCTCAATTGTGTTGCCAACCTCATTCTCGTGAGAGAAAATATATCACGTTAAGTTTGGAAGTATAAAGGAGAACAAACTCAAATTTACATAGGAAAATGAACTAAAAATGAAAGTTATTTTAGAATATACGTCACAGGTTTCACTGTACAATAGAAACAGTCCGAACGGTTAATACACCTGCGCGCACCCAAACTGCCACACAAACTACTATTCATTAGATTAAAACCAAATACAAATGCGGTAGACAATTGATAGGTTCTGTTCGATGCAGAGACATAGATCCAACTAACAGATTTCATCCTTACAGATGAGCTCAAATGCAAGTTCAGTTATGTGTGGACCTTTTTCCCCGCATGTTTCGGCTTCTGTTACTTTCTTCTCTCTCGGTTCCTTTTCGTCCCCTTTCCAAGTCTTACCAGATTCATGTTCATACCTGTTACACAGTAAGTTTGAGTAGCAACATTATTTTGTAGGCGATTGATCAGAATCACTAACTTATAAAACCTTTATTTTTTGTTTTACCCGATGATTTAGAAATTTCATTTTGTTGAAAAACGGTACCTGATAAACAAATTTGGGCATCATTTTTTAAATCAGCACTCAAAAATTATTAACAAAGAGACAAAAAACTTTTAAACAGTAAACATGCCGTAGACCTATATAATTCACGGATTTCGTAATAACGCGGAGTCTTGATCTTCGTGATTACAAATTCACTCTCGTAGAGCATTGCTGTGATGGTGACGGAATTTCTCTGTCCCAAAGAAAAAACAAGGTGATCTTTCTGGAAACACATCTCAAGTATGTGTTACTGAAGACTGAAAAACACTGCAGTTATTGAAAATTCGACTACCTACACAGTTTGGGAATTACAATACATTTTCCATTTCATGATAAATATCAGTTTGAAATCACATTAAGGAAATAAAATGCGCACCAAAATAAGTATCTTTGGTTGAATCGAAACTGCAATGAAATATTTCGATATGTTCTGTGTCGTATTTTATGAATTTCCTACAGTTCTGAGGTTGAGAGTAATATAGGTGGTTCTGTTACAATTGTGGAAAACAAAGCAATTACACAAAATGCAATTACATTGGTGCATCATTAACTGAAAATTGCGCATCACGTATGTCTGTAAACAATTTTCAAATGAAAGGATCAACACTGCATGCGTTGATGCTTTAGTGTCACTCGAGACTTGAGAAGCAGTAAATGTAACCCCAGGAATAAAATTAGAGTTTCTGTGCATTAAGCTATTTTGATCCTTGAATTAAAATCTCCTTCAGCTCTTTATATGTATTAGAACTTTCTCATTTGTTTCCTTTAATATGTAACGTGAGTTTTACTAATTCATCTTAATTGACTGTTGTTCAATCAGCGCACTGTGGTACCTCGTATAACTTTGTGTTTACACTGTGATAGCTTGAAAGCGCTGTCGTGCGAAATAGAACGATCATCATCTCTGGCGTCTCAAGAGTGAAGGCTATCACTTCAGTTAAGCGAATTTCCATCTCATTATGATCTCCACACGTCTCTTCTCTCCCACCCCTTAGCAGATACACACACAGAGATGCGGTTCCATTTAGCAATTTACCGGCGAACTTTCTGTTTACCTATTACGCTTAAGAACAGTTTTTTCCCGCTCATGAGCGGGAACAAAATGGCTCATTAAATCTTTCAAGTTTGAGAGCGAGCATCAGCCTTTTGGATTTTGAGTAGTAGCCATTAGAATAATGAGCCCGCTTATTGCGGTGCGCGCTTATCAGGTGTTAACACGTGGTCGCGCTCGGTTCTAACTTAAACTTCGTCTGGGAATCTTTTAAACTTCACTTGATTCGCTTTTTAACGCAGCAGCAAATAGCGTGTGTCGATGGAGCAGCCATATGTTTCGACAAAATTGTTGGAAAAGCTGGGTTTTGTCCGAGGAAATCTTATCGCAGATGAGTTTCGAAAGCCTTCCTCGCACCTGCTAATCTGAAATTTTGGACACCCCATTTTGTCGAACGAAGTATTTTAGCTCTGAAAATGATGGCTACCATTTTCTTCGCACCATTAGGTTTGTCATCGTATAGCAGGAGCTCGATTGTGACTAGCTATTAATAAATGCGAAAAACAAATGCGTTTATTTAGCTTCGGTTTGCTTGAAAACATGAACTGCTTTTCCTCTCGATAAAAGATGCTCGTGGGGATAACAGCGGTACGAAATATTATTTCAACTCAGAAATTGCGCTAATAGAAATTACCAAGCTTCATTCTAGTTATGTCATTTATTCTGTTTTATTTCGTTATACATTCATAAATACAATGCAAAAAAGTTTATTTTATAGATTACGTCTCTTAAAGAATTACAAGCCACCGGCGCAGTGGTTTAAGCCCTGGCTTCTGACCATTCGTCCAAGATTAATTCGGGTTCGAATCCCTGTTAGGGGCATGGATTTTGTTTTAGTCTTACGGCACTGGCTCTCTCCCTTTCCTGGAATCAGTGGCTCTAAATTAGACACGGGAGACTGTTTATAACCCAACGATTTGCTCGCGGTGGTCGTAACCCCCCCTAAATATTATATTTCATCAAAGTTAAACTCCAAGCGAATTGCTTACAAGGTTCGAATGCTGAGCGAATTTCCATCTCATTATGATACATTCGATATAACAAATTCTCCCGCATCGAAAGAATTTGAACCTCATCTTTAAACCTTATTAAAAACAGTTGCGTCCATGGCGGCCATCCAAACCCCTCACTCCGGAGTAAGTCGCTCTTCCAACTGATCTACGCGGACAGAATGTATCGCTGCAGAGTCGTCTTGACACATGTTTTCGCCTCTTAGTACGTCACATCATCTCCCTCTTTTTTTTTTTTTTTTGTCTTTGAAGCGAAGTAGGAATTTCTTATCAATTCCAAACAATGTGTGGAACAAACATCACACATTTTTCGAAAAATCCAACGGCCAATGGATCCATTTTCCACAATCGGGCGCCAATGTAAAAACACAAGTTTGTCCGCGACGGACATCGAAACCGTGTCCCCTCACTCCGGCCTAATTCGCTCTCCCAAGTGAGCTACGCGGATAGAATGTCTCGCTGCAGATATGTCGTATTGACACATGTTTTCACCTCTGTAGTACGTACGTCACACAGTTTTTAATGAGGTTTAGTCGGTCTTTACAGGTTTTCCACGTACACGTGCAGCTATCATTTAAGTTTACTCTCTTATAGGCATTAGCATTATTAAGCTGTTCTTTACAACACGTAAGTCCCTCTCAGTAATAAAATTTGCATTAATACAGAGTTTCCGCACTTCCATCTGATTTGTCCAATTGATTTCGAATAAACATTGATTCTTTCAGCACGACCAAAATTTGCCAAGAATGTCAACTTCCATTCAAATGACCACGTACAGAAATTTCCTGATTCGTAGTTTTTGAGCATTATAGCAACTAGACCCTATTGGAATAAGCGATGTACACACATCTTTTCTTCTCTTGACAGTTTCATTTCGTGGCGGTTTAAAGTTACTGTTGTTTTCGTTTTGACATTAAATTCTTGTACTCCGTTGCTCACACACACAGCAAAAAGTGTTTTGTTGAGCATAACAAAATGAAAAATATTTTCCTTTACCCGAATAAAATGAACTTTCGAACCAGTTACAATCAATGTATTTCAACACCACGCAGTCTTATGCAGTGTTTAGCATTTCATTCAAAAACCATAGGTGCATATTACATCGCTTCGTCCATCAGACTGTAGACAACATTACTCCGCAGTCATATATCGAGTTCGAAAAATTATTTTTGTATCAGATTGCGCTAACCATGAGAGCCTTGAAATTTCTGTGATGCACACTTTAACGAAAATGTGTGTCCCTGTGTGGTTACATGTGTATTTGCGTTTTGGAATATAACTTCTCTTCTACTGGTCATTTTTCAGAAAATTGTTTTTATAGTCGATAGCTCTAATCACGAGAAAAATACTATTTCTAACATTTCTGAACGCTTTTAATGCAAATATTTCGCTCGTTTCCGTAACTTTACATTCTTAGTTCAGTGATGTAACCGTTTGTATCTATGAGATTGAAAAAATTATTTTAACGCATGCGAACTTTGCCTAAGATCAACAGTAATACGCTTATTGTCTAATTTTTCCAGATCCACTGCTTTCCCACTTGGAGTGTAACGGTGTATGAGCATTTTGAACTATATCTGTGCTCCAAATTGTCTGGTTTGGAAATTCTGTTTTCATGTAATTTATACAGTTCTGACCACCATTTCCCATACAAAATGGTGGTCAGAATGGTGGTCAAAAATGGTGGTCATACAAATGGTGGTCAGTTGCTAGCCCACCAACTTCTTACGTTAACCTCAGTAGTCACTTATTAAATCCTGTGCAAGCCCATGCCCTTCAGCGAGGTTCCAAGTTTGCTTTCCCGGTTCTGAAAAGTAATGCTTTTTCTATTATCCCTCAAGTTGAATCAATTGCTAAATGGCTCCCTGAAACAGACCAATGAGTTCATCCGTGTTAAGTTGGCACGCTATCTTGGCAGCCCAAACCTTCCTATCTCTCTCTCTCTCTCCTGGCGTACGTTCTGATTTTGCTGAGGAAAGGCGACAGCTTGCTCTGCTTAAGAAAGACTCGCAGATATCTATTGTGTTGTCTGATAAATCTTCACAGTTGGTTATTGTAAACAGCAGTTTTTATTTTCAAATTATGAATGAAGTAATTGATACTATCTTGCACAAGGAGTTACGTGTCGATACAACGAAGTCCACAATTTCTTCTTTAGGTAGGTTAAAGAAAGCTCATGAACTTCCTGAGGGCTTTGCGTCTGCGTTTACTCCATCCCCAGGTTACCGTGTGCCTGATATGTTTGGTCGCATTAAATTGCATAAGGAGGGGTACCCGTTTCGTCCTCTGGTATTGGGCTATGTTAGCCCCACCAGACCTTTAGAAAAAGCCTTGGCCAATTATCTTGCCAAATTTACCGGGAGTTCGCTTTACTCGATTAAGAGTCCCGTTGAGGCTTTAGATAGGCTTAGTGTACTTCAGCCACAGCCAGGGCCTCTCATTTTGCCATATTTAGATGTTGTAGCATTGTATCCTAATGTACCCATAGAGGCTACACATCAAATTATCGAGGTTAAACTTGCTGATACCCACGTCTTCCCCCCTCGAAATTTCGGCTATTATGAATGCTTTGCGATTTGTTAAGCAGCATTCGTTTTTTAAATTCCAAAGCAGCATTTATCAGCAACTTGAAGGTTCCCCTCTTTCAGCAGTTCTCGCTGAGATCCTGATGCAGGATCTTGAGAACAAAGTTATTAGTGAATTTCCCCTTCCCCCGCTTTTATTTTTAAGGTACTTTGACGATATCTTGGTAGCGTGGCCTCACTCCCAAGATGATTTATTTTGTTTCGCCGACGTACTTTCTTCAAAGTATCTCACTATCAAACTCACGGTACAACTTGAGTCTAATTGTGAAATTCCTTTTCTAGATTTTTGTATTCACAGGCACCCAATTTCGAATCACTTTTCTTTTTCGGTCTATCGTAAGCCTTCTGCCCCGGGTTCCTTAATCCCATTTACCTCTTTTCATCCAATGCAACATAAAGTTGCTGCACTTTACTCTTTGTTTAATAGAGCATTTACACATGCTTCCACCAGGTTTTTCTTTAACCAGGAAATCAATTACATTTTTGATTTAGCCCACTCGTTCGGCTATCCTCGACAGATTGTTTGTAAAATCTTTCGTCGAGTTTTTGCATCCCGTCGACCTCTGTCAACTTTGGTCGGTGATCCACATGTTATTAAAAAGTTTGTTGGAAAAATGGATTTCCTACCTGGTTTTACTACCTTAACGTCTAAAATTTGCTCTAGATACCGGCTACATTTTGGCGTGGGTGTTAACAACCTATCATCCGTTTTGAGGAAAGACCGCCAAGGCATTAATGATTCACAGAGGTGGGATGTTTATTACATCCCTATATTGGACAATGACTCGCATGAGAGTATTAACTATTACATAGGCTCCACTCGTCGGAAACTGTGCTTCAGGCTGCAGGAACATAAATATAGTTTAAAAGCAAGCCATATCTGTACAGCCCTTACCAAGTGCATTGATTCAGAAGATTTAATCCCTGATTGGGACAATGCCAAAATTTTGATAACCCCAGCCTCTACACACATGCTACTGGTGACTGAGAGTTTGTTCATTTCCGCGTTCAAACGGAGTTGCTGTAATGATAATTGCCCTTGGGATCTACCTGATATTTGGAGACGTCTTTTGTCTACAAGTGTTGGACAATCCACAGAACTATCTTCCTTTTTTAGACTTTAATACTTAATGTTGCAGTTATAATCATGTTTACGATTTGTGATGTGGTGTCGCTCTGATCGTTTTTTAACCGCCGGGACAGATGGCGGGTACGACGCAAAATTCTGTTACGTCGATTGCAGCTATGGCGCACTTCAGATATTTATACTGAACGGTTTGGGAGATCCGATCACACCTCATGATGGGGCGACAGTCACTCTAAAAGTGCTAGTGTGTTTTAGAGTATTTTAATTGTGCATATATTTCATATTTTAAGATCATTAAAATCGTGTGAAGACGGTATTCATCCTAATGGTTCATGTGCACGAATGTTTTTCTGCATTTATTTTTCATACAGTTTCCAGCTCTGTTGATACATAATTTTTTGTCATGTGGCTGGCGTAAATTTTTTAATATTGTTTTCCATGCATTTTCTGAATTTTTAAATGCGACGTTTTCTCCAGCTGGATGGTGTAAATTCTAATTTTTGATAGAATTCCACTATTTTCGAAGTTTGAAATTAGAGAACAAAAAGCATAATTATTGGGGTTTAGTAGATTGAAGGCATTTGTCGAAATTTGTGCTCATTACTTCCAAGAATTCAGTGTCATAATTTATGCTGTCTGCGTTCATATTTCCTTACGATATGTTGCTGTTACATGTACAGTCATTTACAATCTACTACACATTCCATAAGTCTTGCGGGGCAAACATAGCTCAGTTCTGTTGTCTAATGGACTATAAAACTTATCATCGCATATACTTCCACTGGCTTTATATCCAGTATATTGGCATTTACCTGTTTTTCAAGCTGTCTAACATTGAGCTTCACTTTTTACACAGTGCTTACAACAAAAGTTTCGTATCCTCATCACAAATGACAGAATTTATTAGATTTTTAATATTTTAATTTTGTGTTTTTTGCGTGTTGCTTGTTCAAACAACAATCACTTAAATAAACAATAGCACTTAATTAATACAGCTAGAAGGCGTTTAAATAAGTACATTTACGTGACAATCCAATTATTCTTTCACTTCCTTGTTGTCAGTAGAAGTACAGCTTCACAAAGACTTCGATACAGACCCTCTTTAAATAATTACAAGATCTTGCAGACTGAATCACATTATCAATCTAGAATGAATTAATGCGGCGTACAGATTTTAAAGATAGCACGTCGTCTAAATTTCATCGGTGAATCATATTTCGTCGTAAAACCACCACACCACACACCTTTGCATTCGACGTAGCGTTTTATTCATCAGTCGTTGCCAAAAAGTATAAAGAAATTTCGAGAAGGTGACGTGCCATTTATATAAAAAAATATTAAGAAGAAATAAGATCATTTACAACAGGAAAGAAACTCAAAAAAATATTAAGAGATATGCGTCCCAATGTTCAATGTTTCGTGTGTACGCGTGCAAATGCACTCGTACGTGTGAAAAGTGAATTAACCAACTACCAACAGATTTCAGTTAATTTCTCATACGGTATTCCATCATGCATTGCGTTCTGTGCAGCTAATATAACATTGAAATCCCTTGTCAGCAAACCACTACCTCTAAAACCAAGCAACTTAAAAAATAATAATTTTACTTTTTTTTCTCATTCACGAGTTTTTCTGAAGGTCAGTTCTCTGTATAAAGCTCGTCTCTCAAAGATCGAGGAATTCTACAACCTATGTTAAACTTTTCGCTCAAAAAATGACCCCACATAATGTCATCTCCCTGTATTCATTTCACCAGAATATGCACTTATTTTCGCACTCGTACTGTTGATGGACTTTTTCAGTGCAAGTGATCCAATTCTCCATTTGTTCCTCCCGCATTCTTTACATTCACTTTGCCATAACCATTGCTGTTTGTCACTTCTCGATCGCTTCTGTGGAGGACTGTCCTCCACGAAAATGATAAGTTAATTATCCTCCAGTTCTACGTCTTGCATATTCTTCATTTTATAAATATACGATGTCATCGCTCTGTCCACGTTATTTTATAAACAACGAATAGCAACTGAAAAGTTGTTCATCGACACCACTGGGAGCGAATCCCAGATCTCTCGATAACTAGCCGAGTACGTTCGCTTTACGCTACGGTGCCAACAATTCACAGTGCTATTCGTGGTTTATCAGTCAGCAACTGACTACACAAATCCAGATTGATAGGCTCAGCAACTGAAGTATCGCCATCCAGTGGCATTCAACAGAGCAAGCTGTTTAATTACATGGGCGATAGAAATGTTTATAAAATAACAATAATAGAAATTGTTTATAAAATAACGTTTATTTATAAACAATTCTATTATTGTTATATATATAAATAATAAAAATTGTTCATAAAATAACGTGGACAGAACAATGACATCGTATATTTATATAATCTCCACGTATTTGAAATATATTCACCATTTCTATCGCCGTTTGGATTTATCAGCTGTAATTGAACAGCTTGCCCTGTTGAATGCCACTAGATGGCGACACTTCAGTTGCTGAGCCTATCAATCTGGATTTCTGTAGTCAGATGCTGACTGATAAACCACGAATAGCGCTGTGAATAGTTGGCACCGTAGCGTAAAGCGAACGCACTCGGCTAGTTATCGAGAGATCTGAGGTTCGATCCCAGCGGTGTCGATGAACAATTTTTCAGTTGCTCTTCGCTGTTTATAAAATAACGTGGACAGATCTTATATTTATATTATCTCCACGTATTTGAAATATATTCTTCATTTTAAATATGTGGGAACCCAAAGAAATTGCAAGTTACAAGCATCCAGCAATCCATTTTATTGGCGCAGTAAATGAGACCGCAAGACACCCAAGCTTTCCCTTATATCAGAATCCCAGAATAATGCGAGCAACAGATTACAATCTGAAAGCCCAGACTTGACTTGACTTGAATAAGGAAACGAGAACACTAGCTATAACTTAGCTAACAGAAAACATGACGAGCCTTAAACAAATGGAAGCAAAAATTGCAAACGTGCGCCAAGTAAAACATGATTCCTGCTCCTCAAAAAATGCATTAAGGAATGGAGCTATTTTTAAAAAAATGTCTCCACGATTTAGTCAGGCCCGTGGACTAGTATAGGCTAATACCTTCCAGAGTCTCCATGGACTACCTATTTGTGGTGTCTTGCTGGCTAATAAACGTGTTATGAGTCTTTTTTCTGACCATCCTGGCGTAAATGATGAGAACCTCCCTGGCTAGCGCTGTGGTCTGTTTTCCTTACATGTTTCTCTGCTTTGTTCAGTGCATTTTTATTTGACTTAATAATGCCGTCCCAAGATGAAAGAGCGCTCGGCTGTTATACGATAATCTTTGCTATCCAGAAAACACATTACTGGTAGTTTATTACTTGTTTATTTTCTGTTTATGACAAGACAAAAAAGCATTTCATAAATCAACCTTTTTTAGATGTGTATAAACTTACAGAGATCCAGAATGTAGCACTGTTGCTCACACAGAAGATCAAATCACTTATCAATAAAGTTGATTATATTGATAATGCACTCTGTATGATTGAACTTGCAACACCTTGAAGCGGTGAGAAAATTCAACTGATGCTCTCAGATGTAATAGTATGGGAGACAAGAAGGACATGATTAAGATTTCAAAATTAATGGACACCATTTCATTACGTGAAAAAGAAGCGCATCGGTAAGAGATACAACCACCTCTGTTGGGAATGCATTCAGAAGTGTGTCATGGCACTGAGTCGAAGAGACGTCTGATGGCCTCTTGGGGCAATGATCGCCATGCTTCTTTCACTTGGTCTTGAAAGATGGCCACTGTTTGCGCTGGTGGGATGTGGTATTGAGTGCCTTCCAACCATGTCCCATACATGTTCTCTTGGGAACAGAACTGGGGATCTAGCTGACAATTCCAGAGCATTGATAGGGCGTAAACACTCTTTGGATATATTTGCAGCGTGTAGACTCCCATTATCTTGATGAATCATGCTACCGGTTGCACCCTTCCTTACAAAAGGGATACCAACAGCATCCAAGATATTGTCTACGTAACTCGGAGTTGACGAACTTCCTACGAGGAATACTAGAGACGTTAGGCTGTCATAACTCGTTGCTCCGAAGACCACGACCCCTGCCGTACCCGCTGGGCAACTGCTATTGAAATGGACGGTTCTCTCCACCGTCTCTATTTGCGAACTCGACGATCATTGGACCCAAGCAAAGCGAAATTCGTTGTTGAAAATCACACGACCCCATTCTTCTTGCCGGACTCGAGCACGGCAGAACTCCAAAAACGATGATCATTGGATAGGAATTAGCGACGCAATGTGTGAAATCCTGCTTCTGTCAGCATTCGAGATAGGATGATAGGTTTTGTGACGGGACGTATTTTATTTGATGGTATGACGCATGCATTAATTAAACTTTTTCAGTTTCTTTCTCTATGTAAATCTTTAGTTCATTCCCTTTAAGCGTTTGAGCCTTAAAGTTATATTTTTCTCGCTCATAGAATGATGTTGACAACAGTCTTGAGGTCAGAGTGCGTGACGTGTGCGTGTTGACTTATTAGAACGAGAGATATAATGCCGAAGCAAACTGCGAAAAGTGTGGGGATGTTGTGTGGAGTGGATAGATTATTGTTGCGCCACGTTGTATTTTCACAGCTTTCTATGTGTAAAAACTATGTGGTTTTCTTTGAAAAGTAAAAATACTCGCTATTGTTCGGCTGCTAATTATCGTAGATGCCTTATTGACCTGAAGCATTTTAATAATAAAGAACAGTGAATTCATAAGTTGAAATTGGCCCTTTTCTGGCCGTTAGGTCATCTAATTTAGCCCAGTGGGTAATTAAAGTTATTGTATACACTCAATGTCATAAAAATCCGCTCACCAAGAAAGAGGCGTCAGATTGAAATGAGAGTTTAGTAGTGAGATAATGAGATTTTAGTAGTGAGATAATGAGATTTTAGTAGTGAGATAATGAGGTTTTAGTAGTGAGATAATGAGATTTGAAATGAGATTTTAGTCGTGAGATAATGAAATTTGAAATGATATTTTTATTAGTGATGGTACATACCACGGACAGAAGTGCTTACAATATCACAGCAGCACGACGATTTCCCGCGGACATACGGTACACATTTTGGTCAGCGTTAGTACCGCGTCGGACCACCTCGTGCTCGGAAACATGCGGTGATACGGTACGACATGGAGTCAAAGTGACGCCGTATGTTATCCTGGAACAGCCCACACTTCTTGCAACTGACGCTCTAAATCATGAGCACTGGGACATGGAGAAAGCTGGCGTTCCATCTGGCCCCGCACGTGCTCGACGGGCGCGAGATCAGGCGATCTGGCAGGCCAACGGAAGTGTCGAAGCATGACGTAGACAATCCTGAGAAACCCCAGCCCAGTGCGTACGGGCGTTATCTTGTTGGAAAACGGGCGAGTTGCGTCACAGTATCCCTTCTATTGGCTCGTACCATACGGGATAGCCTTTGCTCACCTCTAGCATCCATGAACTGTGGTCGGCCCACACCTGGCCGGCGGTTCGTTGTCTTTGCCCTCCTTGGACCACTTTCTTAAGGCACTAACCACGGCAGACCGTGAGCACACCACAAACCTTGCCATCTCGGAAATGCTGTGACCTAGTCGTCTGGCCATTACAGTGTATTCTTTGCCAAACTCGCTTACGTCCGCTGCCTTTCCTATCTAAATAACAAAAATAACGGTGATTAACAAAGGTGGTCATTAACATAAGTGTTATTTATACTGTTTCACGACTTTCACACTCGCCGTCGTTTATCTACAGTTGCTTCGATTCGTATAAAGACGCGCTGGTCATAATGCTTCGGTAGCTGTATTTTTTTCACACTATTTCAGAAGAATAAATTTAAGCTAGAAGAAACGTATCGATAAAAAACTGTCTTAGCACGATTTAAATTAAATATCCTTAACTGAATTAGACTGCAATATTAAAACATGACATTTATTTACAATCCTAAAACAGTAAAAGAGATTTAAAATTGGCTAGATCTTTCGCGACTACACTAGTTGCATCTTCAGGCCCAAGCAAGTGAAAATACTAGAGCGATTCACATCATGTGGTACACACTGAAGGTCCGAAGGATAATTTAGACAGAATTTCAAACACCTGAAGAAGACAGATAAAAGCCACTGTTATGATAATGACGCATCCTAATTTGTTACTCAGAAATGCTTGGAAACTTAAAGTTGAAAATTATTATTCATAAATATAAGTAAATAGGAAGTATGATAACTGGTGATGCCGCAGACATCTTCGAAATTAACGTAATTCGCCACCCGATTATCTATACAAGTGATCACTTTAAAGTGTTAGAGTTGTCATAATACTGGTAATTGATTTCAGTAGGTTAAGAAATTTTAAAATGTTAGTTTCCTAATTTAATTGGTATTTACTAGAATTAATTGAGCTTTTCAGCCTTACTCGGTGTTTCCTTGAGCGAAATTCCTAATAAAAAAAACATAATTAATTCCTCCATCTGTGTTCATTGGGTTCTCAAATTCAAGGAACCATAAGCATTTCCACAACGAAACAAACCTTCATATTAAATTATTTTCCAAGTCGCTACTTACGGTTGCAAGATGGTTGAGTTAAACTTTACTAAAACTTTAAAATTTTTGTAATACATAGGAATTATATCAGTGTTTTTTACGGATGGTGAAGAAAATGTTAACATGAACAACTGTGAAGCCTACCTTTTTCTAGAGTAGAAATTCAGAAAACTCATATTTTTTTCCTGCTTCTAGGAAAACAAAAATGTTTATGCTGCATCGCACACTGAAAGCTAAAGTGGTTGGTGGGAGACATACAGTATAACCTAAAAGAAGCACGGAATAAAAGCCTTTCTGGAAGTCATGTGAAATATAAGGAACCATACAAACCGCTGAGAAGCAGAAACTGGGGAAGATTAACAGTGTTTTATAAAATAATTAAATGCGTGGCGTGCCTGCCCCACAGGACCCACATGAGATAAATTTAGGTAGCAGTAAATAGCACTCGGAGCTCTGGAGCCGAGAGTTTCGTCATATTGGCACCCGAACTTCCAGGATGACTGGGGCTGTTAGGTTTCTCGCAATGGTGTAATGTTCTTTCCACACGGAGAGACAGGAAAAATGAGAATCCCTTCTACAGTGCTTCGAAAGAATAAATCAGTGTGATGTTACGTTCCACACACAAATTGTCTGGGATTTCTCAAATGAACGTCCTTCGTGGGACGACTGCCTACAGCGACACATGGTCCCGGCCGACCCGTTGGCCATGCTCCCGGCCCTCTTTCGGAAGAGGGGAGATGTGACGTGCCTGTCCCGCAGGACGCACATGCGATAAAAGCACATGCCAGTGTAGTATAGTGGATAGCACTCGGAGCTCCAGAGCCGAGAGTTGCAGGTTCGTATCCTAATCCTGGCATGAAAATAATGAAGAAATTTACTTCGTCATAAATGGTACGACAAGAAATGACATATAGAGGTGCAAAAACTTTCAGTTGTCAAAAATCGTCTGTGGAAGATTATAAAACAATAACCTTGGGCAGTTCTTTGGATACCTGTCTTCCGTAACCTACTGTTTCACTACTTTAATATTTTATCTCTAAAGAG
Organism: Macrothele yani; assembly: GCA_039090855.1. Lineage (NCBI taxonomy): Eukaryota > Metazoa > Arthropoda > Arachnida > Araneae > Macrothelidae > Macrothele > Macrothele yani. The sequence continues at coordinate 9,845,524 of CM077023.1, read as the reverse complement.
AACTGCACTTTAGTGAACATACTTCTACCATTTAGTGCATTTTGTCTCATATTTGCTAATCACCTTCGAATAAGATACTTACTTAAGAGGCAATTTTTACAACAAAAACTTCATCCAGACTGTTTTAATTTTATATTACGAAATTTCAAGCTTACATGTGAGTGTTGTTGTATGTTTTTTTTAATTGATGTAATAGGAAAGTTTCTATAATCATGAGACTTCGACAGTGGGAAGGAATAAAACTACTTGGATTTTAACATAAGTTGTTCTCATTCACACGAACTCTGACCGTACTTTATTCGTTAAGAGTAAAACTGTGTTAATTAAATGTACAATATGCAAAGGCTCAACCCTTAAGCATCAAAACATCATAAATCATGTTTGGAGAGCGCATTCTTTTCCATAACAGACGCTGGGAGGTCCTTCCTTGGGACAAAGAAGAAGAGGAAGATCTGGAACCACTTGAATGGGCAGTGTCGAGAACTTTATAAGGTGATCCACCAAGGACTTGAACTAAATTTTGGAACAAAAAGTGATCGGAGGAAGTTCGTGAAAAATATGTCACATGATCTGCCGTAACGGTCGCCCCAGGATTAACGGATGAGATAAAAGAAGAGTATTACGTAATTTTTTCACGTGTGACTCTTTTAATAGTGATTGCATAAAGTATTCCTTCTTGGGAGTTCATTAACCTTTCACCGTTCAGGCAAAAGAATCACTTACGAATGATGTTTAAACGAATGGTCCACTTTCCAGTTTGCCATTGCACTCACTGGGTAAGTGATTCATTGCAGGGATCTTTTTTTTTCTTTTGAGTGGAGATTTAACGACCACCGTGAAAAACTCGATGGGCTATAAGCAGTCGCCCGTCCCTAAGAGTCAGTGCTGTAAGACAAACACAACACCCATGCCTCCCCGGGATTCGAACACGGACTCCTTTCGGACGAATGATCAGAAGCCATCGCTTAGTTTCAGTTTCAATATTCGCTTTTATTCACTTAAAAGAATTACAACAGAACATCCCCAACCTCACACGCAGTGTGAGAGAAGAGGAAAAATAAAACAAAATGTAGATATTTACAATGAAATGATAATTATACAAATGAGCAATGACAGGCATTGCATTATTTGCTGTAAACAGCAGTAGCTCTGGGATAATTGTTCATTGAAGTCTTGGAACATCACTGGAGCGAAACAATTTACAGAAAAAATTCGCGCAGTTCTAGTGACAGTTCCAGGAGAAAACATGGTGAGGGAACAGTAAAAATAGAAAGTTCCGACGTAGGTTTAAAAGTATTAAAACAGCAGATGAACAGCCTGGGCACTAGAAAATCGAAACCAGGGACGACACGGCGACCATGTTTTGAAGAAGGCAGGTAACCGTGCCATGTCATTCGCCAAAGAGTAGTCCAGGGTGAGTCTGGCTTTAACCCTGTTGCGGTAGTGTGCAACCAAGGAGGTAGAGAATGTGATAGGATCTGGATTTTGTAACTGTAGCAGGTGAGAGAAAATAATATATTTAGCTAGAATAAATAAATACGAACAAACTGGTAAAATAGAGGAGAAACTTGTAGAACTGTTTCCGAGGAAACGATAATCTTCTAGGGTGAGATCACTGGTACAAGAAGGATGTGCAAGTTGGAACATACTGTGAAATAGTGGGAGCAGTGTCGGACAGTAAACAAACATGTGTAAGACGTCTCCAACGACGTTACAAAAAGGACAGCGACCTGATGATACTATATTTCTCCGGAACAAAGTCGAAGGGACAGGCAGTCGATTGTGCAAAAACCTCCAGTGCACATTAAGTTCTGAGGAGAGGGCCGGTGAATGTTGGGCAGTAGACCAGACCGAGGTTGGTGCAAAAGAAGAAACAGAGGGAATTGGGCAAGGTACCGCAGAGGAAGAACTGAGAAAACGGTACAGGGTGCGGGTGGAAAGACTGTGGAGAGGGAGGAGGTCACCGGAAAAGGGAAGGAAGAACGGGAAAGGGAAAGAGGCAGAGGAAACGGAAAGGAGGCCGGAGGAATCGACTAGGGAAGGAAAAAGTGATTGAAGAGCATTTTTAAGTTAAAGGAAGTTATCAGAGAGTTCGAACGATTGTGGGAGGGTGGGAAAAATGTCGGAAACGGGTTTCCATGAAAAATCGGGGAGGACCAGTTGTGAAACGGAGACTACACCAGCGTGTAGCCATGCGGGGGAAAAGAAAAAGTTGGCTGTAGGGGGATGGAGGACGGAGGAGAAAAAAAGAGGCTCGGAAAAAAGTTCAAGAGTGCAAGAGGGGGTTGACGAATGAGCGGTAAAGAACGAAGGAACTGAACAGCTTCATGAAAGACTAGAGGAAAACGGGGAGGAATGACAGTGTGAATATCCATCTTGAGAAGAAGATGGACGGTGAGGCAAGGATTAAGAGGGGAAGTCAGAACATTAAGCAGAAGAATGGAAGCGGAAGAGTCTGGTTGAACTGTCAAACGGAGGAAATTGAAAATTCTTACAGCTTTAAAACGTATGGCAATCTCTTGCATATTGAGGTAACCACAAGTCAAAGGTAGAGATAATACTGAGGAAGATAACCAATGAGTGGATGACCAAACAATGCTGAGCATTGATGACGTTGTTGCAGTTTGAACGTAGGCTGGTGGTGGTTGTGCAATCCAGGAATGATAAAATAACGAGAGGATGTGGGTGCCAGCAAGCCGTGCACGACTGTGGTAGGTCAGACAACACTTGAACTTGGACTAGTAAGCAGCGGTGTGACGTAGTTTCCTGACGAGGGGTCTCCAGGCGGCAGCCGCTGCTGAGACCCGGCTGCCAATGTGCACCCCAAGTATCTTTTGGCTGGTGGAAGTCCAATAAGCGCCCCACGGTGCATCGGGGTGATGTCTCCAGGAGCCACACCACAAGCCTGTACACTTTGAAAGGTTTACCGAAGCGCCGGAAGCCGCAGCATACACTTGATACCATGCAAGAATAATTGTATAATTGTGAATTGCCATTCTTCTCGGATGAGAACTGTGAGATCATCGGCGTATGCAGTAAGAACGATAGAATGGTGCCTGGTGCTATGCTGAATGGTGGAGGGGGCAGGTTGTAGGAGAGAACGGATAGAGCAAAGAAACGGTCTCAAAGACAAGAGAGAAAAGTTGTTCGGAAAGAGGACATCTTTGACGGATGCCCTTACGAAACGGAATGGGGGCTGTAAGGAAGGAGGCCGTCCGGATATGCACAACTGAGTCCTGGTACTTGGCAAGGAGGACTGTGATGAAGATAGATGGGAAACCGAAGGCAGAGAGCACAGAGGCAAGCCACTGATGACTCGCGTTATCAAAGGCCTGCCACTGATCAAGATTGAATAAGGCTAAAGTTCGGAGGAAAGTGGGCAAGGCAATATGAGTCACGGAGGAGATTAATATTAGTATGAATGCTTCGGCCAGGGATGGTGTACGTTTGGTCGGGATGTATGACGGTGGGAAGGACAGGGTTCAATCGAAGGGAGAGTATTTTAGTATAAATCTTGTAGTCAACATTAAGGATGGATATAGGACGCCAGTTATCCAACTCCAGCAGACACCCCTTCTTTGGAAGAAGAATGATGTGAGCTAGAGTAAAAGCGGGGGGAAGAACAGATAAAGAAAAAGCAACTGTAAAGCAAGGCAATAGGAGAGGGTGTAGGAAAGAGGAAAACGTACGAAAGAAATTAACTGTTAACCCGTCAGGACCAGGTGACGAGTGACAGTTAAGTAAAGCAAGTGACTGTACTACTTCTGCTGGGGTGATAGGCATAGAAAGAGATGTAACAAGATTCGATGGAATATGTGGTAAGGCACGAAGAATCGAATCAGCATGCGGAGAACTTGACTGGAACTGAGCAAAACGTGACTGGAAATATGTTCTAACACCGGAGCAAATGAGAGTGGGGTCATTAGTAACAGTTCCATCGGGTAACTTCAGATTACGGAGGTGATGAGCAGAACGTTTGTGGAATTCCAGTTGTTTTTACCTGTTCACATAGATAGTCATTTGGCTGGAGATAAAGGAGCTTGAAGCGGTGAAGAGCTTGTTGGGAGACAGGAAGTAGCAAGGCACGAAGTTCAGCTTGGTAATGAGAAAACAGCGGAGAATCAAGATCTAGGGGGGAAAAATCGAGCGTGCAGCATCAATCTTCATAGCGGCGGTAGTACGTATAACGAAGTGAATTTCTCCGTCATTTTTATCCGCGCCAGGATTCGAACCCGGGTCCCCTCATTCCGGAATGAGTTGCTCTACCAATTAAGCTACGCGGACATTTTATTCTGATTCCTATCTGCCTTTATGTCGTGTGCGTCCTTCTGGCAGGTACGTCACATCTCCTGGTACGTTACATCATCTCCCCCTTACTTTTTTTTTTTTTTTTTTTCGAAGTGCTGCTCTTATTTTTCCTATCTCCCTGTGTGGAAATAACATCACACCATTGCGAGATTGTGAACGGTCGGGTCATCCGGATAGTTTGGGTGCCATTATAACGAAGTGAATTTCTCCGTCATTTTTATCCGCGCCAGGATTCGAACCCGGGCCCCCTCATTCCGGAATGAGTTGCTCTACCAATTAAGCTACGCGGACATTTTATTCTGATTCCTATCTGCCTTTATGTCGTGTGCGTCCTTCTGGCAGGTACGTTACATACGTTTTTCGTGGGAATATTGTTTGGTATAAAGAAGAATTTGGGATTTGACATTTAACCAGCGGTGCAAGGGACAAGAAACAAAAGGGAGCATATATAAAGCTTGTTGGAGCTGCGATTGGATGGAATTTACGTAGGTTGAATCAATTAAAAGATCATCATCAAGGGGCCAAGTTCGGTAGTATGCCGAGGAGATGGACCGGTGTGAAGACACATTACGACACAGCTGTGGTCGGAAGAAACTGTCGGTGTGTGAGAAAGGGAGATAACTGAAGAAAGAAGAATTGAAGAAACATTAAACCGGTCAAGTCGGGCAGTTGTAGTTGAGGAAGTGGAGTAGGACCGCCAGGTGTACAAACGAAGAAATGGGTGCAGGTGTCGAAAAGAATCTTGGAGTTGTAGCTGGTTGATGGCTGTAGAAAGTGCTCGGGTACGAAAATACCTGGTATCCGTGGAACCGCCCGATCTGTCGAGGGATGGGTCAAAGGTGCAGTTTAAATCACCACCTAAGATGACAATATCAGTAGCTGGAAGACCTTGAACACAGGAAACAAGATGCCCAAAAAGACAGTCTGCATACTGTTGATTGCCGGAAACATAGATGTTGAAGGTATGGTATCGGAAGTTGGTAAGTCGGAAGGACAGAAGCTGCAGGAGGTCACGATAAATCGGTTTGACCGTGATATCAGTAATGAAGGATCGAAGACAAAAATGGATGGCCATCGCAAGTCCTGCGGGAAGATTAAGTCGATTGACATAGTAGAATTGAAATGGCCAGGTTCGCCACCGGTGGTATGGGGTGTTGGGATGACAGTTAGTCTCCTGTAGCAATAATATATTCGCATCATGCGGTGTAATGTCTTCAAACACTAACGCATTGGTAGGAGGGACGGAGCATCCCTTACAGTTGAAAGAAAGTAATTTTAACTTGAAAGAGGTTGTAGTGGTTGAATATTACTATCAGCACTTCTGTGAAGACTGGTTACACGTTTCTTTAAGTTAGATGTCTGCGCATTCGTGACTGTGTCAATTTTCGGCAAAAGAGCAACTAGATTCTGAAGTTGGGTGATAATAGTAGGAAGCTGAGCATTACGTGATTAAACGCAGTCTAACTGCTTGAGAGGACGTGACGGTTGATTGAGTATGATGAGAGCAAGATCAGACGGCGCCAGCGGCCCGTCTAATGCAGGGAATGTTTCCAGATATTCTGCGAAAGCTTTTTGATCCAACAATTTTGGAACAGCTGGGGACTTAAGAGATGTAGGAACTGCTGTTGGAGAGAAAGACTGTCGAATTGGCGAACAGGAACGAGAGCAGCGTGGAGAAGACGTCACCGGCGAGATTGAACTCTGTCTAGTACGTTTCAACGTGGGAACGCCGGGAGAAGCTGGTGGGTGTAGGACAGTTAGATCTGACTCCACATTAGGGGATCCAAGGGAAGAAGATGAAGCAACACGACGGAGGGGTTGCCATTCCTTTTCGGAGATAATACCCTCCGAAGAACGTAGAGGTACCACCGTAGCAAGTGTGTCCAACGATGGAGATGTGACCAAAGTTCCCGTAGTAGAAATCGAAGACTTGGAGACTGCTGACGAATCATCATCTGCTGGGGGAGAAGCCTCTGGAACAACAGTAGCAGGGATCAAGGACGTCTGTGGAGCTGAACTTGGTGTGGCCAGAAAAAATGATGTTGAGGGTGAGGTGTTGACTTCGGGAGGTATGGAAATAGGTGGCTTGGCTGATGCATGTGGATAACGTGATTGGATGTGGCCATATGCCTTGCATTTAAAACAATGCAAGGCAGTAAAGATATCGATCCGGAAAATCTGCTTCCCTACAACTACAGTGAGGTCAGTAGGGCAGTCAGCAATAGCATCTTCAGTAGGGAACAGGATCCTTGCTTGGCAACGCAGACCTAAGATGTGTCTTTCATCTGGGTCTGTTGGTGCGGAAGACAGAGTGGAAATGGAACCAACTACTTTTCCACAACGGGAAAGGGCCACCATTAAGTAATGGTCCTTGATTTCTGGTGGTACGGGGTAGCACGTAAGAAATACGGGGTGCTGCGTGTGCGGGATTCCCAGTAAGGTATGATCCCCAACATGCAGTCCGTCAGATAAGACGCGCTCCACAAACTCTGGCTTCGCAAAATAGATGAGAACAGTCCTAGGTTTCCTCGCCATATGGGTGATCGCTCCCTTAGGGAGGACTTGGCCGACGGCTAAGGAGTATTTCTTAAGCCTGGTGTCCGGGAGGGCATCAAAACATATGCCAAGTTTCTGTGTGCGTAAAACCTCTTGCCCAGCAGCTGAAGTTTCCGGAATTTCGATGCGTAATTTCTTGTTGTCTCTAGTGACAATCATGTCAAGAGGCATTGTTCATGGATTCTTCGCTGTAGAGGAAGATGAACTGGTACCCTTCACAACGGAAGCATAAGGTAGAGTTGCCGTAGGAATGGGCGGAGATGGGGAAGGTCGAGACGCAGTGCTCGTAGCAGCAAATGAAGTACCAGAGGCAACGGATAATGAAGAAGTTAATGACGTCACTGTGGTAGAGAATGTCGGGAAATCAACATCCATAGAGTTGGAAGAAGAGGTGGTAACATCAGATAACGCGGCTTGGAAACCAGCTGCATGTAGTAGTGACGATGACCCAACGTGGCCAGGCGGGGGCAGAGCTTTGCTATTAAGCTTCAGACCAGGCCTATCAGATGCGGTCGCCGCCATTTGCAATGGCTGGCCTGCTAAACCCTACCCTGGGCAAAGCCAGGACGGAAAAAAGTAGGTACAAGTAAAGTTTTACTTACAGGACGTCAAGGTCGGACTCCATCGACACAGGAGACGTTCACAACACAGGAAAAACACAAAATGACGGCACACACACAAAAGAACACCAATAAACGCCGGTCAAACATGGAGCACAGGTCAACACAACCTTTACAAAGCCATCGCAAAGACTACTGCGCCACCGGGCCACCTTCCAGGGATCCCGTGTTACGCTTTCAAGGCCACATCTATTTTTGGCAAACTGACCAAGAGAGCTCGAACTCTTTAACAATTAACCAATCACGATGAACAATTTGTCACGAGCGTTTAGCGATGTTATCGTTTCTATCAATGAGATTGAAAAAATTCTTTTAACTCATGCGAAGTTTGCCTAAGATCAAAAATAATACGCTTATTGTGAATGATACGTGAATTCCATTTAAATGAATGGCATTCACGGATCATTCCCATTCATAAGTTTCACCATTATTTCCTAGCTGGTTGCCAATCCTTCACTCACATAACGGTTGACATTTATGAATTCTCGCCCTCACTTTTCTTATTGAAATTTTGTTTCAGAACTTATGGGGACCGAAGAATGTTAAATGTTCTGCAACTGCAATGTGTGTCTCAGTAATGGTAGATATAGAATGATTATTCACAATGAAGTCATACGTTGTGAACGAATCGTTTATGAATGATCCATCGATCACTATTTCTTAAAAATGATTCACTGCAAATATAAATAGTCGCACCGGGAGCTGAGTAGTCAGAGGTGCGAATAATACCCTCTGCGACCTGATATCCAGTCTGTACTACAGAGCTGACTGGCTCTGACTCTTCTCTGTATCCAGTAGCCCTAAATTAGGAAAGAGGAAGGCCCAATTGCTTTAAATACTTGGAGGTCATTAACCCACAGTGAAAGTAATAATCACCTCATACGTCAATTCTTGAGCAAAGAAACTTTGCCTTGCCAGCTGGGAACTTTGCCCTGCCACCTTCTAGTTATAATTCTAATGTACTGAAATGCAGTATACGTGTAGTTCAGACGTTTTCCTCAGTTCTCCATTACAGCATTTTGAAGAAATGGTTAGCATTATCTCCTACCAGTTTAGATTGACCACAGTATGGTGTAGTTGGTTTCAAATGTGTTTTTACGAAAAACATGTTGATTAACGGCTTCAAAAATTATTAAATACTATTTAAAATCTTTGTACTCCGGCCAATCAACTTCATTTCGAGAAGTTTTTAAATTTCTCAACTTTTACCATCGGGTGTAATAAATAATAATCTCATTAAATACAGTTTGTAATGTAATAATGCCTTAAGGTTTTGTTGTAAATCACAATTAAGTTCACTTCGACGAAATTATTCTCAAACAATCCTTGTTTCTCCTTAAAAATTCCGCAAGTTTTCTGAAACTGTGCGAGGTAGTAAATTATTCTTAATTACCCGTCGCAGAAGCTCCAAACTTGGCCTTCAAGAGAAACCACAGATACAAAGGAAAACAGGCTGCGGCAGATATTACAGTGAATATAAATTTATGGCTCATTTATTTAATTACCTTTTGAAAACATGCAGCGCATTTTTAATTCTTGCAACAGCACGCCAAAATAAAGCAGTTGGACAGAGAGAGAAAGATAGATCATTAATTTAAGGCATCATTTGAAGATAAAAACAGGCCTTCGGATGAAAACCCTGCTCTTCATTCTCCTCTGCCTTTCCAAAGAGGAAAACTCCCTTATTTGATATCCAGATAAAGAAAGGCATTCATCATCATCACCAACCGTGATTAGCATAAACACAAATGAATATCTAACGAATTCCGAAAAGACCTGTCACTAAAGCAGGCTTAAGTGACGCTTTCTGGAAATGTTATGGATCTCATTGGAACACATACACAAACACACACACACACAAACACCCACACACATACACGCCGTGCAAACTAATAAAGAAAATGCACTTATTAGGCGCTGCTGGCATCGCTCGCATAGTGATACAGATAATTAAACTCTGTGTGTTGAACATCAAAATAAATTTATTGTGCTCAAACTTTTTTATGTACCCTGAATGCGCGATTTTTCGTAACAACGCATAATTAAAGATGAAGCATTGTTAGTACACTTAACTAAGCGCATTACCATTAATAAGTTTGCTCAAGGGGAGAAAGCAATACACCAGACAGTAGAATTATTGCACTTCATTTGGATTACATTGTATTTACCACACTTTATACAAATCCACCAAATGTTTAACTAGGTACTTCTGTAACACGGAGTAGCTTACTAATTGATAAAAAAAATCTGTGCTCACAAGCATTTGAAACTATCCGCAGATGATATTAACTTTTTGTTACATATCAGAAAAACGTCGAATTTTATTAGCATACCTTTCTAGCATTACGTTTTTATATTTATTTATTTATTGAATTTAACGACCCTTGATGAATATCACATGTTAGAAGGAAGTGTCTGTCCTTTATTTTTTGTCTGAGGTTTCCAGGAAGCCAGACCACCATACAACTGCCGTAAAAACAAACACAGCGTCCATGTCTTACTCGGGATTTAAATCTAAGAGCTGCATTACAAGATGACGAGAACTTTTACCTCTGGATCACCGACTGATAATTTGAATTCCTGTTGTTTATTGGATCTATTTACGATCCTCTACCTCATCAACACTTACATTAGAAATATTATAGATGAGTTAAGTATGTAATATTTCAAAAAGAAGAGAGTTCATTCAAGCAAAGCAAACTGAATTCGCTTGTACTACTTACTGGTCATCCATGTAACTCTTATCAGAAAACTTGAAAATTTCATCGCCCTGGAATCGAGCCTCGTCTCTCCCGATTATCGGTCAAGTATGCTAACCATTACACCACTCAGGACAGTGAACGGAGACATAGGAATCTTAAAGTTCTCAGATTTTCGCTAGTCGAAACATCCATGCTTCCTCATAGCGCTTTGACCCGATTCCCATTCGGACGGATGTAGGTCGGAGGTCACCAGTACCACAGATAAATCAATGAAGGAAGATATATTCTTCATAATACATGAAAAATAAGAATATTTCTTCCTTCATTAATTTATCTGTGGTACTGGTGACCTCCGACCAACATCCGTCCGAATGGGAATTGGGTCAAAGCGCTATGAGGAAGCATGGATGCTTCGACTAGCAAAAATCTGAGGACTTTCAGATTCCTATGTCTCAGTTGCTTGGAACTTCACTGTCCTGGGTGGTGTAATGGTTAGCATACTCGACCGGTAATCGGGAGAGGCGAAGTTCGATTCCAGATCGATGAAATTTTCAAGTTTTCTGATAAGTGTTACATGGATGACCAGTAAGTGGTACAAATTAATTCAGTTTGCTTTGCTTAAATATTCTGTGAATTTTCCATGTATTATGAAGAATATTTCTTTTTATTGATTTAGAAGAGAGTTTATTTTCAATTTATGTCGAAACGCACTTTAAAAGTTTTACATGTTGTTCAAAACAGAATTATTACAAAGTGCCAGTGTTAGCAGAGAAACAATGTTCAATTTTCCGCGATTACGCGTTCATCCGCCAACAATTCTCACGAAGATCACTTTGTAGGAGAAACTGCCCTTCCCGAAGACAGCTCTTGAAGGAGAAGATTTAAATTATTTAACAAAAGTTACAAGTATATCCCTCATCTTAATTCAGAATATTGATGTTTTTAGAGCGCTTAACAACCGTAGGGGTAGTAAGGATTTAGTAAATAAATTATCTTTACTTTAACATGCTTTTGTCAGTCATCACTTGATCAGGCATGCATGAAGTTTTGCCCCGAACTGGTCACCAAACGACAATTATGTTATCATATCACATAATTTTCTACAGGACAGAAAACGAGCAAGAATACATGTTCCTTAATCTCGGAAAATGAAAGGTTGTGTATGTCTCGGAACATATGCAACAATATACGAAGGAACTTTATAAAATCCCAAATAACCTGCGCCGTGAGGCTTTTTTTCTTTCTTTCATTTTTGTTTGAGAAGTGAGTTTCGACTCTAGATCAAAATATTTAGTCTAAGATTCCCCGTAAACAATTTTAGGTGATGGAAATTCCAGGTGCAAATTTCATCGGCCTCTTTGTCTTTACTCTGCTAATCGCTGAGGTCACAAAAATACATTTTACTTCATCACTGCGTAGCAGGCTCCTTAAAATAGCTGGTACAAGCACTCACACGCTACGCGAGACAATGACCTTTGCACTAGCAGCTAAAACAGCATAGTATTGCATAGCCATTTTGATGAAGGAGCCAAACGATGAGCAGTGTTGCTGCAATCTTTATTTACCTTTTCAATTGCATTTATAAATAGGAATAATACCTTTCATAAGTTATTCTCAAATCAACTGCCGGTTAAACATACAGTTCCTCAAATGACAGATTAGTCTTGTGTCACTCAAGATTCCAAGTTGGCTGATTTGCCATCACCATAATTACTGGTGTCCAGTCAGGAGAGCGCTCATTGCTGGACAGACATTAGCATATTTTGCATCGACAGTTTTTATTCGTGCGCTTTTATACACACAAGGACAATGAAATTTGCGCCCCTAAACGAAAACATGCTACAACCGAAAAACTTTGCATATAGCTAGAGTGCGTGCTGGTATGCAAATGATCCACGTTTCGTGCGATTGCGCATGACCGCACTCCCTGTGGCGGCGCTGCAAGCACCAACCGGCAGCCTTATAAACCGGCGTGTAGACGATGCCCTATGGAAGCGAAAAGCACCGGCCGACGCAAGCAAAAGTACAAAGGGACAAGAATGCCGGGCAGATGCCAGAGACGTCGATTTACGCACCTTTCGGACATTGAGAGAGGTATGATCATTGGGCTGAAAACCTCAGGTTGGTCGGCGCGCCCTATATAGCCCGCCACGTGTAACGTTCTGACCATACCATCCGACTGTGTGGGAAGCAGTGGATACGGGACGGTACTTCCACACGGCGGAGCTGCTCCTGACGTACTAGGAGAACCACCGGTAGAGAGAAGATATGGATCGTACGCCAGGCCTGAACGGATCCCACGGGGACCGTGTCCACTATGCAGGCAGATATAGCGGCTCCTGTGTGCCCACGAACCATTTCCCGACACCTCCCGGAAGCGAATATGCGATCCCAGAGCCCCTTACGTGTGTTGCCATTAACACAGGAACATCGCCGGCTCCGTGTGCAATAGTGTCAGGCCGGAGCGACGTGGAACGCCACAGACTGGCGACGTTGGGGTTTTAGCGATGAGTGCCACTTCGTTTTGGGGACAGATAATCATCGTGTCCGGGTGTGGAGGTCCCCGGGTCAACGGCACAATCCCAACCTCGCTATCGAGCACCACACTTCCCCACTGTAGGCATTATGGTCTGGGGAGCCATAGTCTACGATAGCCGATCAGCTCTAGTAGTGGTACGTGGATCATTGACAGGTCAGCGGTATGTGGATGAGATCCTACGGCTCCATGTGCTCCCATTCCTGTCCGGGATTCCAGGTGCGCTATACCAGCAGGATAATGCCCGCCTGCACACGGATCAGGACTGCTTACGTCATGTCCAGACACTTCCATGGCCTTCCCGCTCCCCAGACATGTCACATGTCCTTTATCGAGCATGTGTGGGACCAGTTGAAACGCTGGCTACCGCCGTGCCGCGCTGTCCGGTATTTGGATCACACCGTCCAACACGTGTGGGAATGTCCGCCGCAGGACAACATCAGGCGTCTGTTGGTCTCCATGCCGGACCGTATTGCAGCACGTACGTATCGGCGCACGAGGTGGTGCGACGCCCTATTGAAGATGACCGGACTGCGTGCCACAGATCCCTCTGCAATTGTTCTGCAGCCTTGTTTTTGTCATGATGTGTATCATTCATCTGTATCATTACGTCCATAAAATTTCAGTTCAATACGATGCTTCCTTCTTGGTGCGCAAATTTCTTTGTCCGTGGGTGGAATAAACTTTCATCAACAGTCATTAACTACCCTTAAGAAACGTTTACGCAGAAATTAAAAGAATTGTCTCTATAAAAGTTGGTGCAGCCGCCGCAGAAAGCCGTGAGACTTGTGACAGCTACTTCAGTTTCGCTTTTTTACAAAATCTCCTGTGAACATTCTGTTGAAGAATAAGTTAACATTCTTCATACGGTTTTTGATGATTGAAATTCAGTCTTTCTTTCGCATTTGCTTCTAAAAGTGGAGGCTGCTCCTTTTCTTTCATACATCACACTGTCCGTTTCGAAACGTAACTACGCCAGTGCTTACGTTTTATACAGTTGTTTACTAAATAAGCCATAATTTTAGCCGTTTCTGATTCAACAATGAGAAAAGCCGAAAGCTTGACTCTCTTCCATCGTAAATGTGCAAACAATTCATCGCAATAAAAGGCACTACATTTCAACGAAACTGATGCGAATAAAAGCCGTTTATCGCGTAGAACCTTTATTAACCTTCTCCCTTAAAAAAAACGATCGCGTTGAATAAATGCAGTTTATTTGTTTGAAGGTAGACACGTATTTCTTGAAAGTGTATCACTCAAAAATGAGAAAACTTCAGAACTTTTCGACATTTGTCTTATCTTGGAAAAAGAAAATCTGTTCAGAGAATTTAAAGAATTTGCCGTGCTTCGGCATGCCGGAAACCATTCACACAATTATAGTGCTAAGTTTTGATCCTCTCCACAAATTATAGAACACATTTCGAAATAACATCCCTGATGCGCTTGTCTCATCAAAACACACACCTCACAGTAACGGCATCAGGAAGTTACCGATATAAATTTCTAAGGTTTCCTGACAACTGGAGATGCTCAAAGGCACCCAAGGCAACTGGCATTCAAATTAGTGCTCTCGTAGTTCAAATAATACTCGAAGAAGATTCAGTCATTTCCCGTAGCAACTATCTTCACTACGAATCGCAATTCAAATGCCATTTGTTGACACCTCGCAACGTTCATGAATCGAGCAAGGAGATGCCGAGAACCCAAATAATTTATTTTCAATCACTGGAAAAACTCAGAATTTTGGTTATTTTTCCCACGAAACACAAGCATTCACAGGCTCCTTCTCTTTCCTAATGCATCCATTTCAGGGAGCCAGACTGCGGTACCTCTGGAACAATAGAAGCGTTATTTCTGTCTACCTTTATATTGCATCTCAGGGAAAAAGAACCAAAGCACAGTTCACTACTTCTCGCATCCAAACCTCAGACTAGCAGCCCCGGTGGCGCAGTGTTCTAAGAGATGGCCTCTGATCATTCGTACGAAAGGGGTCCGGGTTCGAATCCCGGTCAGGCATGGATGTTGTGTTTGTCTTACGGCACTGGCTCTCTCCCTTCCCTGGAACCAGTGATCCTAAATTAGGGACGGGCGACTGCTTATAGCCCACTGAGTTAGTTGCTCACGGTGGTCGTTAAACCTCCAATAAAAAAAAACAAAAAAACCTCAGGCTGCTACCGCAAGATAGTGAATTCACCTGTCTACGTGGCCGACCAAGTTTCGCTAATACTGGAACAGGAGACACGTGGCGAATAGTTCTGGTTTTAATACCACAAGAAAAGTATTCTATCTACCTAAAAGATTATAGTATGTCACCAGTATATCACTTGATCACAACCTCGTAGAAGCTTTCCTACTGCAAGGATAAATAGCACTTTGGAGTGATGATATTTTTCTTTAAAGAGGTGAATGCAAAAATATCAACTTTATCTTTATTCCACATTTCATCTTAAAATGTGAACATTTGCGAAATGATCATTATATTGCGCGTTTGAGTGTGGAAATTATGCTTGAAGTCAGCTTCGTAATAGGGAGAAGCATGAATTATTTCTTTTTTTGTGCAAAAGACCTTGTACTTTTAACAATAAATCAGTCTTCTGTACGGAAATTAAAGAAAAATATTGTTCAATATCAGGCATAACAGCAAGGAAAGAAGTGAGTGACATCAACAATCTCACAGTCCAGTGGCGGCAAAAGAAGTAAATCATATATAAATAAACTTCCGTAGTATTTAGCAACAAGATAAAAATCAAAATCAAATGTTATGAAACTTTTCAAGACGGGAGATTTTGCACACACAATCGAATCACCTGTGACTTCGAAATCTGTTTCGCCCATCTGCTTCTAGACATAGAATTCTATTTCGAAGCGAAGTCTTTCTTGGTCGCCATAGTGACGCTCTTTTATGTTTGTACCGCAACTAAGTGATATCACAGTCGCAACACTCACATGAGTTTTTTA
Organism: Macrothele yani; assembly: GCA_039090855.1. NCBI lineage: Eukaryota > Metazoa > Arthropoda > Arachnida > Araneae > Macrothelidae > Macrothele > Macrothele yani. The sequence goes on along the minus strand of CM077023.1, from coordinate 9,829,844 downwards.
CAATTGATGCAAAACGCTTCACGCATCGCCAACAAATTGGATTTAGTTAGGCGTATTTCGGTTAAACGCACTCGTAATCACAACTTTCACTCAATACTCATTGCAGCTAAGCAGCAACGGAATTTCTGGACTGGGAAAAATGTTGCGTCAACGCTGAAATTAATAACCGAGTCGCACTTTTACTCAGAGAATGAAGGCTTGATTTATCTACATTTCTTGTATATCCGTTCTGTCTTTTTCCACCCAAACTTTGCAGTTCTTCGATCGGTTCGCAAATTTTACTTCGAATCAGCCCAAACTCTAAAGTCGTCAGATTTTTAAGCGATTTTGAGTAAAATGTATCACTTCTAGGGTAAAAGACCCCAGTTGTTGACAGAAATTCTAGAGAGTCTAGAGAGCCAGTCTCATTCAGGGTCAAAGTGGCCTGTCATATCTAGGTCAGACCCTCTGAACCTTTAGGTTTTGACTGAAAAAAGGCCAGAATGTGTGAAAAAGTATGGCCTCTATCAATTGTATATAGCCCAACATTACTGAGAGAGTAATCAGGAATTTCTCTTTGTGGATGAGACAGTTTTGGAAAAACCTAAATCAGTGTTTGAATTTTTTGAAGTCTTGCCTTATTTTAAAAGTTGACGTATTTACTGAACGATGCAGCTTGTTTTTCATCTCTCCCAAATGCAAAGAAACATGTATCAAAACGGGCAATCACCAACGTAACATGCGACGTGAGCATCGGCTGATCAAGAACTCAATACGCCATTATTTTAATTAAACCGGGCGAGTATTCTAGGAAACTACATACAGTCCACATAAAATGATTTTACAATCGTCGCCCCGTTAACGCAGTGGTCTAATAGCTGAGCTTTAACCATACACGCGAACGGGTCCGCGCCCGAGCCCCGAATGATGCATAGGTGGTGTGTTTGTCTTAAGGCACTGTGTGTGAGTGGCCCTCTCCCCTTCCTGGAGAAAGTGACCCCCAATTAGGGAATGACGAATGCTTCTAGCCCTTAGTGTTGCTCGCGGTGGACGTTAACCCACACCCCAAATAAATTATCTTATAAATTGCATTTGGATACATTATTGATCTTCAGTGTTAAGCAGAATCCTTTATATAAGACGAGAACTTATGGAAAAGACTCTATAAAAAGATAAAGATGGTATAGAAGATCACAACCTCGAGAAAAGCATAGACCGACGTGGTATTTGTGTAGTTTTCTCCACCATTTCAAAGTATACCGCATGAGATGCATATTACTTACTTTTCATGTAAATCGTTTCTCATTATCTCGGTCAAATTATATGAGAAAATGTTTTAATTTTGTAAATAGGTTAATCAGCAGTGCAGCACATAACCAGTCACTTACATTACTGGAAATGAAATGCACAGTCGACTCACATTATTGTGACCAACTCCTACTTTTGACGTCAACAGCGCGCAGCCAATGAAAAAAGGCACGTGTCTGGAGCTGGCTTGAAGGGTATATACATAAGGTGTGCTGTACGCATTCTGAAAATATATTACTCGTTGCTGTCATGGATAAAAGGAGCGATTTATCAGATTTGCCAAAAGGAAGGATTAACGGCTTTCGGGGCAAGAGTGGCGTTATTTCTGAAACAGCGCGCAGTTTGTGAACTGTTCGCGTGCCACTGTGGTTAAAGTTTATCGTGTTTGGAGAAATGGCACCATTGCGAATAAGCGATGTGGAAACTGCGGAGTACCACGTGCCATTGATGTAAGAGGTGGACGTCGGCTGCGAAGGTGCGTGAGGGCCGATCGACATGCTACAGTGGAGAAACTCACTGGCCGAATGAACCAGGGAGCTACCGCAAGTGTGTCTAAAACGACAGTTCAGCGATCCTTACTGCGTATGGGGCTCCAATGCAGACGGATGGTCACAGCACTTATGCTGACGAAGGTGTATCGGCAGAAAAGGCTTACATTTGCACGGCAGTATCGGAACTGGACCTCCGCTGATTGGCAAAGGATTGCCTTCTTCGATGAGTCACGTTTTCTTCTTCATCGAACGGATGTACGTTGGCGTATAAGGCGAGAACCATCGGAGAACACACACTCTTCAACTATTGCTGCAAGAACACAAGCTGGTGAGCGTAGGGTTATGGTCTGGGGAATGGTTTCGTGGCATTCTCTGGGCCCACTCATACCTGTGGAAGGCACTATGGACCGAATTCGTTATGAATCCATCCTTGCAGACCACGTACACCCATGCATGCTGATTGTCTTCCCTGCTGAGGATGGGATCTTTCAGAACGACAATGCGACGTGTCACACAGCTAGAAATGTCCGGGAGTGGTTGGAAGAACACGGTGAAGACTTCAATGTACTTCCCTGGCCCCCTTATTCTTCAGACTTAAACCCAATTGAACATCTGTGGGACCACCTTGATCGTGTTGTTCGCTTTTTGCATCCTCCACCACGCACCCTTCAGCAGCTGTCAGACGCACTGCACTTAGCATGGCTCCACATACCTATGAACTCCTTCCAGCACCTTATTGATTCAATCCCAGCCCATCCAGCCTCTGTCCGCGCTGCTAACGGCGGTTACTCTGGATATTACCTAGTGGTCACAATAATATGACTCGACCGTGTACGTTCAGCAATATTTCTTTTTCTTTCCTTCTTTTTCTTTTTTTTTTTCTGTCCTCTCTTACAGAGTACGGTGACAGAAATAGCTCATCATACTCAGGTTTGGAGTTTGGTAAGAAATAATATACACTGCTGGCCACCCAAAATGCAACACCAAGAAGGACACGAGATAGCAAAGCCAGATTTACTGCACACATAACAACAGATACAAAGATGAAACGATTGAGCTTACAGGCCCGTGCGACTTGCGGAACACGCAGACATCAATAGTTCGTGTGGCCCCCATGGCTGGCAATATCGGCTGCTACACGCCACGGCATCGAATGAAAGAGGCTTTGGATGTGGGCTTGGGGTATATCGGTCCAGGCTGCTTCCAAACGTTGCCACAGTTTATCAGGCGTAGCCGCTGGTGGTGCTTGCAGGGCCACTCGGTGTCCGATCAGCGACCAGACGTGTTCGATGGGCAACATATCGGGGAGAACAGGCTGGCCACGGCAGCAGCGACACCTGGTGGGCCGTGAAGAATTTTTGCACGATGCGTGCCACGTGCGGGCACGCATTGTCCTGTTAAAACGAGGCCGCTGGCAGGTCCTGCAGGTAAGAAAGGACTACAGTCTCTAAAACGTCGGAGATGTAGCGGTGGCTGTTGAGTGTCCCGGCGATGCGTACCAGAGAGATGCGGGTGTCATATCCAATTGCGCCCCAAACCATAACGCCAGGTGACGGACCGGTATGGCGATGCATAATGCAGGCGTCACACAGTCTCTAGCCGCGGTGCCGCCACACGCGGATCCGACCATCATGGCGTTGCAGGCAGAAGCGGGATTCGTCAGGGAAGACAATATCGTGCTATTCCGTAGTCCAGGTGCGGCCTTCAACGGCCCACTGCCGCCGCACTCGCCGGTGGTGTAACGTCAATGGTAATCGGAGCAATGGGCGCCGTGCGACAAGTCCCCGCTCCTGCAGACGACGTCGAACGGTACGTACTGAAACAGGTTGTTGCGCAACACACCCTAATTCCTGCGCTAACGAGCCGTCAATGCCCGCCGCACAACATGCCAGTCCTCTAACTAATTCGGTGGTGTGCCGCGGCTGCGGCAATCGCTCACGTGGGTCCGTTCGTCTCTCCTGCACCCACTGAATCCATACTCGCCTCACTGTGGCTGGATGTCATTCCACACGGGTGCCGATGTCTCGGTACGATAAACCGCTGTCGCGATAAGCCACTATTCGTCCTCTGTCGAACTCCGAAAAGTGCTGGAATGACTGCCGTATTCTGCGACGAGGCATCAGGAAGCTTCCCACACACAGGACTGGCAGCACAACACACTTCCACTACTTACACCCGCCTTCTGTGCACTCTTGTTATAGTGTTTCGCGGTGGCGTGCCGGGAGCACATGATTTGCATGTTCCTTGCAATGCTAATCGTTTGCATGTCCTCTCGCGGGCGACGCATGCTACGAATTTCAGGCCAATCGGATACTTCCTTCTTGGTGTTGCATTTTGGGTGGCCAGTAGTTTAGATAAATTTACTAATATAGGGCGTCGCATAAATATAGAGACCGAACAAATTCTCAAATAAAAAAGAAACAACAACGAGCTGAAATGTACACCTCATATTTGTAGCAAAAATGGCATAGGGCACGCAGCTGCACAATAGTTTGACCGAAACATAACAATTCCGACGCCAAGTACAAGAAAAAACAGAAATACGCTGTCTCAAAAATATAAAGACTTACTAGTTATGAGCACCTCCGATACGAATAGTGAATCCGTTGTTCCGAATAACACTGAAAACCAGATTGGACATGATGTCCACCAAGTGATGTAAGTGTTCTGGACGGAGCGCGTACCCGCTTCGTTCAATCTGCTCTTTCAATGCCACCACACTTGAGAACTGCCGTCCATTTGCATACACATCACGAGCTAGGATACCCCAGAGGTTTTCAATAGGGTTCAGATCTGAACTGAGTGCTGGCCAATCCATTACGTTCACATGATGAGTGTTAAACCAGCTTTTCGTTGATGCAGACCGATGGATAGGTGGATTGTCTTGCTTGAACAGATAATCAACACCCGCTAGATTTTTGACAAATGGTAGAAGGTGGCTTCTGAGTATAACCTAATACGTTTCGGAGATTTGCCTGCTTTGCAGAAAAGCGATATCCGTTGTCCCATTGAACGCAAAAGCTCCCCAGACCATCACAGATCCACCTCCTTTCTGTCTGCTGAAGGAGGTGCGTGGCTCGCGTCGTAAATCATGCCGATAGCAGTTTCAACCGACAGGGCCGTCCGGGTTGAGCTTTTTCTCATCGGAGAAAATAGTTGTGATCCACTCGTCCGTCCAGTGCATGTGGCTGCTTGCCCATAACAATCTAGCTTCCTTGTGGCACCACGTGAGGTGTGGCAGACGGCGCATTTTACGGAGCACAATGCTGCGACTTTCCTTGATTCGTCGATGAACTGTGTCCTTTGAGACGCTGACACCAACAGTCCGAGAAACTTGACGGTGATAACCTTTGGGATGAAACTAAACGCAGGATAGCACGATCACTCGTTTGGTTATTATTCGAAGCCTTCCAGGCCGTTTCCTGGCAGTTAACGCACCGCGTTTCGATAAAGTCTTATAAATGACTGCCCTACTCCTCCCCATGGCTTTACAAATTTTCGCTACAGGCAATCCATTTGCTCTCAGTCCCCAAATCTTCTGTAACCTCCTCACCAGAAAGTTGACTGTTGCGTGGCATTTCGGCGAATGAATGTCTGACGGCAGATCCGCTGCCTTTTGTAGGCTGGACCGAATTACGGCCCATGCGCGTGCGTACAACATGCTAATTTGTACATCTCATTTGCATGTGGCTACTTTACATAGTTGTCTTTATATTTATGAGACACCTAAAATTGCACTATTTCACTTTGTGGTGTTCTTTTCACACAATCCTGTCATCTTGACGGATCGAAACGTTTGTTGTAGGGTTATGTCTAATTAGGTACCACTTCAGCTTCCTACCTATATTCGCACTGCGTTCACTGCGCAAAGTCGACTGTATCTATATTTATGCGACGCACCTTAGTAGCCTTTCTTTGCAATTGTAGTTGAAAGAACTATTTTAAAGAAGGAATCGTACAACAATATTTTTAAGCTGTTACTCTGAGCGGTTATGAATTATACTTTCAGGAACTCTTTCTTATTCTAATATTTAATGTTTGACGGTGCGAATGACATTATGTGCAATTGAATAGGACACACATACACCAACATTTCTCTCTGTCGATTCTCCAATGTTTTCCCCCTTCCCTTCTTTTGAATTGTCTCATGCAGATGATTTACAAGCACTCACACTATAAAGGCAACATGTTTTGTTTTACCCAATTCTGAACTTGGGTCCTGTAGGAATTAACACGCCGAACCTTACTATTAAGATTAGAACCTACAACACATAATTAATAGGTTCTGCCTCTGCAAAATTGGGCGTGGTGGCCGGTGAAATCACCGCCAGCGTCGCTGACCACTAGGATACCTGGGTAGCTGTTTGTACTTCGTTTTACATCCACACAATTTGCATTGACATTTCGTGAAAGCACAAAATGCTTTACTTCAAGTCAGGTGAACTTTTCTAATTGAGGTGAACGTTAACAGTAGAAAACAAAATACAAAAAATTTACTGATGTAAGTTAAATTTTCTTTAATAATATCAAAATATATTTCTAACCACTGTAGTTCAACAAGAAAGGAATTTTGACGATGTTTCGCATGATTATTCTCAATGGATTTGTTTTTGTGTTGTACTGCGTTCAAAAAACAGAAGAAATGCGCCTTGCACAGTTCTCTCCGACTAGGGAAGAATAGCAAGCGTATAGCTCAAAGAATCAAATTCCTTGGATAACTGATCGTAAAAGAATTTTCCAACAACGCTGTAAATCAGCTCCTCAATTACACTGATCACAAAGTCAGTTTGATACAATTTCTGGGGTCAGATAAACAAGACGCTTGGAAATTTTCCGCAGTTACATACGATACATTTAATAGATATATTTTCGGGCTCTCACATTTGTGCAATCGTAGTGTCATATTCTTTTTCTTCTGACTTCCTTTCCCAAGAAACGAGTTTTCCGCGCACATTTATCGGATGAAACGATGTTTATTTCTCTAAAAGCTCTTACCCTTATATAGCGTTCCCTTGTAAAGCTAAAAGCATTAATAGAACTTTAATGCTGCGGTGTCCTTTCTGGCAAAGAAAGCTTTCTCTGAAGTGGGGATTTATTTGCGAAACTTGTTACACTTAGTGAAAGAATAAAGCGCCACCGAACCTCGTAAACCACTTCTTGTTTCAGCCACTGTAATCCGCCTGTCATTGTTTCGTAATAGATGCTTTGAAGCGTTGGTTAATTTTGCGTTGAGAACGAACTCAAAATATATAAACTCCGATGTGAGACGGCACTAATATCACTCCAAAAGTCTTGCACTGCCTCTACTGTAAACATTCTTTGTAGAGATATTTCTAACATTCCTCGAAACAAGTAATGTAAGATGATCCTTTGCTCGGAAAGATGAAAGGAGCACAAATCCTTTTCAGAGAAGAAGTCCACAGGAAATAACACTATCATTTTGGCTTCCAGTAATAACTACGTGGCATCATTTTTCTTTTCGAAAATCAGTTTGCGTCATGGCATTTGTTTCTAAGAATTACCAACTGCTTTTTGTTTCGTGATTGTGTTAACTGATATGCTTCTTGGTTATAAGTACCGGTTATGCACGCGGACGTTTAGTCTTTTTTCTCAACCAAAACCTGGAATTCCATTTGTAGAAATTGAATACGTGGACGTTCTTACTGGTGTTTCCATTCATCAATAATTTAAATTTGGGCCAGTATAATGGCTGAAATTCACAAAACTCGTGCGAACAATAACAGAATTTATCGCTAAGTCAGTATTTGTACGATCTATAGAACACCAAATGTAATAACTGCAACATACTGATGATTCAGTAAAATATTTAATACATCGGAGCCTAAGTTAAAAACATGGTGTTTAGAGTTAAAATTACAAATTAAAAGCTCATTAGATCTTTCGGCCTTACAAAAAGGCCATGATCAGATAAAAGACTGTAAAAGGTATAAGGAACGCAAATATACACTGGTGTGCAAAAATTAAGGACGAAGAGGAGAAATTGGCATGACAGCGGAACGAACAGGCAGAACGGACCGAAAGACCACTCAGGAGATAGACTAGGGTCCGGTACGGTAGGGCATGCGCAATGCGCATATATGCAGCATGTCGAGGTGGGGGGAGTGTCGGAAGGATATAAAGCACACGGGCGGTGTACGCTCAGCAATTCGGTGAACGCTATTGCACGCTGTACATCGGTTTGAACGACGTCGGGTTGCTGTCACCGTGTGATATGGCCAACAGGCAATCCAGTAGACGACATCGGGATGACTTTACCCGAGGTCGCGTCATTGGGAAGTTGAAAGAAGGTCGAAGTGTGGCCGTGGAGTTCGGGATCGCTCACAGCATCGTTTTACGAGCTTAGAGAGCATTTCAAACGACAGGAATAGCTGTCCGAGAGTTTAGCCGTGGTCGTCCACGAGCAACCACGGCGGCGGGCGACCAGTATATTGTCCTACAGGCGAGAAGAGACAAACGGCAGACAGCAGGAGAAATCGCAAGGCACATGCAACAGACAACTGGACGTCCGTTATAGCGTTTTACCGTGGCCAGGAGGCTGCACAAAGGTTGTCTATTTGCACGACGACCAGTAAGGTGTGTGCCATTAACTCCTGCTCATCGGAGACGGCGGTTTCTGTGGTGCCAGGAACACAAGAACTGGACACATCAGCAATGGGGTCGAGTTCTCTTTACGAATGAGAGCCGATTTAGTCTGACGAGCGATTCTGGGCGTATACACATCTGGAGAGAGCAGGGAACACGCAATCACAACTCTAACATCATTGAAAGGGACCGGTTTGGGGGTGGCGGAGTTTTTGTTTGGGGCGGTATCATGCTTGGTAGCCGTACTGACCTCCACATCTTCCAAGAAGGTTCAGTCACTGGTGTCCGCTATTGTACCGAGGTTCTCCTGTCACACGTGCGTCTGTTTAGAGGTGCTGTGGGTCCTGAGTTCCTCTTCATGGACGACAAAGCTACATCTCATCGTACGGTGGCTGTCGCAGAGCTGTTGGAGAGTGAAGATATTCAACGCATGGATTGGCCCGCAAAGTCCCCGGACCTAAATCAAATCCAACACGTGTGGGACCTTCTCGGGAGACGCTTGGCGGCACGTCACCAACCGCTAGCAACGATTCCGCAGCTGCGATTGGCGCTACAAGAGGAATGGACCGCGATGCCTCAAGAGCTCCTTGACAACCTCGTCCTCAGCATGGACAGACGTTGTAAATCTTGCAACGCAGTCAGGGGTGATCATATCCCCTTCTAAAGACTGGATTTTTGTTGGCAGCCGCCTGTCACATGGACGTTTCTGTTTTCTGTTTAGTTGTGCTCGAAGCTACCTTTTTAATAAAGTGCCTTTGTATCCTTTGGATTCCTTGTTTGGACGGTTTAGCTCAGTTGTCCCATATTCTTACATCTTGGGGATCTAATGGTGTGATTTGAGTTGATGTGGAGCACTTCTGCACGACGTTACATTCGAAAAACCGTCTCGTCCTTAATTTTTGCACGCCAGTGTATATACATATGTATGTTACCGCTAAAGCTCGAAAGCCGTTAATGTGCACATTACCTAGCTAATCTGCAGATTAACTGATTTGCTCCGGTAACGTACGGAATCAAGAGTTTTCCGCATTTTACCTAAGTAATGTGCACATTAACGGCTTCCGTATCGTTAAAGTTCAAAGGTTTGTTGCTCTCATTTCCTTTCCCTACACCTTCCCCCTCCCTCTACTTTTAGTTTGGTTTCGCCTGTTTCTCTCATTTCCTTTCCCTGCACCTTCCCCCTCTCCCTCCACTTTTAGTTTCGTTTCGCCAGCATCCAGTCGTCGCCGGTGTTTTTGTTTCTCATAATTGGCGTCGGCTACCAGTGCGTAGCATAGCTAATGCATTAGAAACTGCTAACATTTTCTTTGCTTGCTTTTCTAAACCTTTCTTGGCTTCATCACGCTGTATTTTCTGATCCATATTTTCTGATCCAAAGCACCCAAATGTCGATGAAGGTGTCACCGTGAGAATTAAAGTACCCGACGTAGACAGAGCAAAAACTCATGCCCGCTCAATTTTAACTGTGGTTCTTAGCAAAACAGAGGATGGCTTTTATAAACTTGGTACTAAAACGGGTATTTTAAAACAATTGTATGCAAAATCTGAATTCAGTGTTTGCAAAGAAAGATTTTTAACGAAAGAAGATGTCCCTGCGGTAGAAATATCTTTACGTCAAACAGCAATAAAACAATCCCTTGGTTCTGGGCAGGGTTTCAGAAAATGTGACTGCAAATCTAAATGTACCACAAATAGGTGTGCTTGTCGCAAAAACCAATTGCTGTGTAATTCAAAGTGTCACCAATCTTTAGATTGCACTAATAAGTAAGCATAATTTTATCATATGTTTTGTAAATTTATTTTCTTAATTATAATAATATTTTAAACCGTTTGATTCTTTCTGTTATAGTTTTTTAATTGATTGATGATTGATTCTATCAACTAATTTGTTGATTGTTTGATTGTATTAACTTGATTCTTTATATATCGAAAAATAAATAAATAACATTATGTTAATTTAAGCGTACAGAAACGTTGCTGTTGTTCCAGAAAATATCTTATTTTCACTTTAACGAGTGCCTAGCAGGTAATGTGCAGATTATCTAGGTAATTTGCAGATTACCTAGGTAATTTGAGCAATGAAACAATTTTCGGCACTTTAACGGATCACCCTAGTTAATCTGCAGATTACCTAGATAATCTGTAGAATAACTGATTTCTGCACTTTACCGGTAGCATATATATGTCACTGATCAGGTCCAAGGGTGACGTAATGTCCTGAGGAGATCAGATATGCGAAGAGACTGCCTCTGCTGTCGTTGCCCCCTTGTTTTCTATACTTTCTAACCCCCCCCCTCAGCCCTGGAAGCAGATTCTGTGACTTTATATTATGTTACCATTAGATTACTGTATGCTGTACAATCCTGTTCTTTTCACTGTTCTTATTCTATGAGGAAAGTAGAAAAAAAGGGGGCAATGCCAACAAAGGCGGTCTCTTTGCACACCTGATCTGCTCAGGACACTACGTCACACTTGGACCTGATCAGTGATAGATATGTATATCTACGTTCCTTATAACTTTTACAGTCTTTCATCTCATGATTGCGTTATTGTAAGGCCGCAAGATCTAATGGGTTTTTAATTTGTAATTTTAGCTCTAAATACCATGTTTTTAACTTAGACTCCGACGTATTAAATATTTTACTGAATCATCATTATGCTGAAGTTTTACATTTGGTGTTTTATAGATCGTGAAAATACGGACTTATTGATAATTTCTGGGCCAGTATAGTGGCTTTATTCCAAAAACCGAAAAGGTTTACAAAATAAAGTAAAAAAACTACAATTTGAAGCATGAGACGGAACTTAATACGAATTGTTCGGATCTTCTAAATAAAGTAAATTATTTATTTTTACTTTTTTCAGTTCTCATTAAAACTGCAAAAGCCTCTGCTGCTGCCAAGTGGTCAGACGAATGGCCTGAGTCAAGAAAACCTTCATGCCCCCACGGAAGAATGGACAGTGTGTTTGTTTTACGGTGCTGGAAATTCCTTGGAACCGGTAGCCCCAAATGAATACACTGACGAATATTTACATATAGTTTTTGGTGCTCGCGTGCGCGCCCTTAATCTCCGAAACGAATAGAAAATTGAGCTGTAAGAGATTTGCGACAAACTCTAAATTTCTGTTTTCAAAATACTGGATATTTCTTAAGCGTATTGTGCCGATTCATATTTTGCTAATTGTAAAAGAGAATGGAGCAATTGAACGCTATTAGTAAGTTCATTAGAGCCATTTTTTATTAAAGGTTTAACGACCACCATGAGCAACTCAATGGGTTATAAGAAGTCGCCCTTCCCTAATTTAGGGTCACTGGTTCTAGGAAAGGGAGAGAGCCAGTGCCGTAAGACAAACACAACATCCATGCCTCACTGGGATTCCAACCCGGACTGTTCTCGGACAAGTGGTCATGAGCCAGCGCTCAGACCACTGCTCCACCAGTGCCAGCTTGGAGCCATTGCGGTCTTAGGACAAACAGATATCCCGTGACACACCTGAAACCCGAATCTGGGCCCTGCGCGGACAATTAGTCGAACGTTATGAATTGAGATATAAACTCTTGGAGCTTGAAACTGGGCAACAATCCGATGCGATATCAGATGCTTGGTTGTGCAGTACAAAACTTCAACTGCTAAATAAATCTTCCAGAACCTACCATGATCAATGTAATGAACTAATGGAAGACTGTATGAGATTCATGCTCCGGCAGAAACAAGACTAGATACAGTATTCCAACAGCTTGTATTTGGCAAAGTCTACTACGTTGCATGCATTTCGAGCTAATTTTTCTTTCATATGAGACTGTTGGCACGTTGACTGTGAACTCCCGACCGGTCACTACTTATGCTGTACAGGATCATAGATGGCCTGAGCTGATGCTCCAAGGATAAGCACCAAACTTGTTTTAAGGAGGACTCTGTATTCTATAACCAACTGCTCAGTGTGGCTTCAGAACCAAAGAGGGATACAAGCCGAAAAGCCCCGGACGTGAGCGTTAAAAACGAAACCAATTGAGGCATGTTTGTAATTAATTAATCAGTGGTGTTCCAACAACCATATCGTATACCTCCTTACCCACGATAAATACCACCTCGCCACCAGCTCCTAACTAGCCACTCTTCAGGACCAATTTTTGGCTTGCATAGTGAGCGTTAATACGTATGGTGCTGTACTTTTTCAAAATAAAAAAGCCGCGTTTCACAAGGCTCACACTGTACTTGAATGTTTCAAGGATCATGTCCAAGCATTAAGTGTGCCTGCTCACTTGTCCGACATATTCCCGAGACTTCAATCGATCAAACACTTGTGGAATGCAGTGGAATCCAACAACCACCGTTCCACCCCAGTTGCTCGATCCGTCGCCTAACTCCGGGATGTTTTCTGTCCTGCTAGTGTAGTATACCTGAGGATACCTTCAGCGGTCAAGTGAAATCAGTGCCAGCTCGGATAAAAGCAATTATCCAGATGATAGTAGGCCCAACACAAAACTAAGTAGTTTATCGAAAGGTTATATCTAATTAGTGCATTTACCTATTTCTAAATGCATTGAAGATTAGAAAAGACTGTAATGAATATATAAGCACTTTCACATATAAACAATTTGCAAAAACATGTCTTTCCATTTAATCTTCCTCGTTCGGATTTCCAGAAACATGTGAATCTGCCCATTTACTTTATTGATACTTATTCTTTTATATAGATGTGCAACAGAAAGCAATACTGCAATAAAACGCTGAGTAACGTGAAGAATAAGGATCATTTATTAATGGAGGTTTCCTTTATATAGTCGTCGGATTGGCAAAGGGTTATGGATGTACGATGGGTATTATTCCGCAGACGAGACTGATTTGAGTGCATCCTTTTTTTCCTTCTTTTTTTATTTGTCTTCAGCTCGAGTCATTTATGAGAAGAAAGAGAAGGATAAACAGGGTCCAGCAGGAAATTGGTGCGCGGGAGAAGGCAGAAATGTTCCTTAGATTGCTCTTCACAACATCTCAAATAGCCCCCTATTGGGCGCAGGGACAATGTTCTGGATAGAAAGCAAAGTTGTGGAAATGAGCAAAATTCCCTTGCCAGCGAGTGGATGGGGGAGCACCTGGTACGGCCCTTAACGGACCCCCGGTTGTTTCTCAAAGCTAACGATTTCGCTACGATGCTCGAGACTGGGGGGGGAGCACTCGCATAGAAATTCCGGTTTCTGATAAAGGCTGGCAACTCAATGAAGGAAGGAAGGCACACTGCCAATAAAGTGAATCGCAAAGTAGCCAATGAATTCCAAAGGGACTCAGTCCTATTTGTTTGAAATGATGAGAATGAAACTGCCAAGAGAGAAATCCCATCTACTTTCCACAAAAGCTACCCACTGTTAGTATCACGGGTTTTAAGTGTTAATCTCACTTTATGCCATTTATTGCTAGGTTGAGTGCGTCTTTGATTATTTTTAAGAAACATTTTCCTCTTTTCATTAGTAAATAACATTAACTGAAGTGACATTTCGGAGTAATATTCATTACGTACATTTTTAATTATTTGTCAAATTGAAGAAAACTTACCTATCCAATGAGTGTTCTAATTAAATCTGCTTGAAATGAGAAAGAAAAAGATTTCAGCATCTTCTTTTCCGAGATTAAAAACAGCCATGAGAATATAAGAACAAAAGAATTCGTCCGTTAGTAATTCTGGGGCGCTGTTTCTAGAGAGTGAAGACAACTAGCCCCCTAAAAAAAACACAGGATGCATGGCGTGCCCGTGATTCGAACCCAGAACCAGCAAAATGGGGCGCTGGAAGCCAGTTCATTAAACTTCTTTGTTTTGGTGTTTATCGACCACAGTGAGGAACTTTAAAGTCTATAAGCAGTCGCCCGTGCCTAATGTGTGGACAATGGCAAGTGGAAAGAGTGCGCTGCCCATGTCTCTTCCCGGATTCGAACCCAGGCCCACTCGGACAAACGGTTAAAGATCAAATAAATATATCGCTCTTAACCACGTTCCAGAAACACACAGCAACCGAAAAATTGTTTATCAGCCGCCGCTGTGGAAAATAACCAACAGAACTCTCGATATCTAGCCGAGTGCGTTACGTTTACGCTTAGACCTCTGTGCAACTGGAGCGGAGACAATAAGCTTCTCGATAACCGAAAGGCTCCACACTCCCTAACACAAATGCATTTATATATATATTCGTTTTCCTCGGGACTTTCTAAAAGATTGTTGAATCTCCAGACCATAAAAATAAAAAGTGCTCAGGTATCTTATCTTCTCCTTCAAGAAGATCATTGATTTAAAACAGAATGACGACGGGAAACATTATTTATCAAAGAATCATATCATTTGTAAATGTGAGTTCTCACTGCAGAAATTGGAATACATGCATACATACATACAGTATCTCTAAGCTCTTCTATGAAATTCAGAGGCTCCACAAAGAAATACAAATTACCAGATAAATTTTTAACTGATCATTTACTTACTGTCGCCGTATCAAATTTCTCCATTTAGAGCGATCTTGACACCCAACTCGGGCTTCACTGACATCCATCATACGACATACCCAAGACCTTCTTTACTACATACTCATAAACTTTTTCTCATGCATAGAGACTCCTGAATTTGATCATCCCATGACTTCTTTGTCCTTTCTCTGCCTCTCATATACATATACATACCTGCCACTTAGGCTAAAAAAATCTTAGAAAGCATCTCATCCCTCATTCTTTCAACATGGCCAAACCACCGAAGTATATTATTCTCCACCTTGCTAACAACACTTTGCTTCACGTTACACAACTGCAACACATCTTCATTCCCCACACAATCAGAACGTGTCTTGCCACAAACCCCCGTAATTAACACATTTCTCCAGCACACAAACTTTCAAAATGTTTTATTCTGAGCTAAAGTTACAGGGAATGTAGGCGGTAAGCGGAATGTGCCTTTACAATGCCTGAAATCATAATAACAGGAGTCAGATATATACAAAGTGTGCGCAATTTACATTATGCAAGAGGTATATACAATTTAAGTGAAATAGATGAGCGGACTACAAGACATAATTACCGTAGTATGTGTACAAGAATTGCGCTATTTACAGTATGAGAGGTGTATATATACAGCGAGTGCGCAAGTTACGGTATGAGAGGTGTATATATAATACAGTGCTAGTGAGATAGATGAGCGATGATACAACATAAGTGCAACATTGCAGGGGGTGATAATGGAAAAGATATAGGTGAGACTGAATAAATGTACAATTTAGGCGAAGTATATACAGATGTGCGTGAAGCCATACAGGAACAGGGAACGAACTGTGTGCAGCAAGTGAGATATACATACAATGCAATGAAAATATAAATACAAATGACGCAGAACATAATGATGCAATTGAAAATGTGTAATATATACAAGATGTGTACAAAAAGTGCGTGACTGAGATACGCATGATGCAGACAGTAAAGAATGAACTTGTAGGACGGCTCCGAAAAGGAGCATACACAGTATCAAGGAATGTGTATATGTACGGAATGAACAGCGAAATACTGTATATACAGGATGTGTATGTACAATTTATATGAGCAATATGACGAACGAATGAGCAGAAGATATATGACGAAATAAAAATATTGAGTATACAGGTACAATGTGAGGCACACAGAAGAAATCACTAAAAAAGATCACTTATTCAGCAGAGGGCACCACAAAGGAAGTGCACGTGAATACACTACAGACACTGACAGTAAAAATATAAACTGGAGATGGGGATATGAAGAATGTACAGAAGATCTAAGTCTGACAAGCTTAGGGAGAACACTCTCCAGATCCGGTGAGCCAGTCCAGGGTGCATCACAAAGATCAAAACGGGGAAGGTCCCGACGTACAGGATGGAAGTCAAATCAGAAGATGTAGGTCTGCAGAAGGCCCGGAAAACCAGCGGTGTAATGGTGACCATAAACTCAGGAACTACTGGCTCTGGTCAGTGGCCCGGGCTGTGGTAAACGCCAATCAGGGCCTGGAGGTCAGCCGGTTGCGGAATTCCGCACATAGAGTATCTCCTGCTTGAAGGAGCGTAGACGCATTAGAGGTACAACAGAGTTGCAGATAGAAGCAGTAAATCACATGCTTTGCGAGTACAAAGATGTATGCGCATGGCTCAGATAAAGGCACCGGTGGAGAATAAGAAACCAGCAACGCACTGTATGAAGAAAAAGGCAGCTCTTTGGCACAGAGACACTTGGCAACGGTAAAGGCTAGGTGTAGTAAAGGAAGGATAGCCGGGCAGTACTGGTAGATGTGTAGAACATCAGCATGCTCAGAACAGAAGATGCAGGCGGGTGCGGCTGCCAGCGTCATCCGAAATAACATGGCCGGCACTGGCAGGCGGCGGTGAAGGAAGAGCCAGTGAATATTCCTTTCATCTGGTGTCGAGATGGGTGAAGCTGTTGCCGACCACACACTCGGAAGAGCGGAGGGCGGCACTCCTGAAATGAGCTGGGGTGCGGGTGGCGATGGATCCTGAAGGAGAAAGCGATAGAGAGTACGGACAGTGAAACTGGAGATCGGAAGAAATGAGTCACGAAGAAAAAAATGAAGGGGAAGAGAAGCAGAAGAAACGAGAAAGAGGCCAGCCGGAGAAGCGAGAGCAGGAAAAAGAGTAATGATGGAGGAGCGGGGAGAATCGTAGAGTGCAAGAGAGGCAGAGGTGCGTGGAAGGAAAGGAGAGAGGTCGGAAAAGGGTTTCCATGTTATGTCGGAGGAAAGTAAGTCTCAGACGGATACGATCCCAGGGGGATCCAGGAAAGGTCAGTGAAATACGGTGCGTTAGAAGGATGGGGGAGTAGAAGAGGGGTTCAGTTAGAAGTTCTGAGGTGGAAGCGGGTGGGGCACGGAGTAGAGGCAGAGAGCGAAGAAAAGAAAGCGCCTCCGAATAAACGGTGGACAGAAGAGAGCGGAGGAAAGAAAAGTGATCCATCAGTAGAAAAGTTGTGAATTTGAAGCAGGGGTTCCGGGAAGAAATCATCACGTCTCGGAGAAGAGAGGCTGCGGATGTTCACAGAGTAGACGCAGAAGGGATACTATCCGGTGTGCTTTGTAGAACTGGTGAACATCCAGGAGCGCAATACCACCAGTGGAGATCGGACGACTTAAAGTTGAGACTTGTATCCATTGATGAGCTGACCAGATCATAGTAGAAATCATCCGTGTGACTTCAGCAAGATAGTAAGCTAGCATGCGAGCAGCTGTCCAAACATGAAGCCAAGAAAACAGAAGATATGTACGAGCAAAGGCGTGCCCGGGTGACGTAAGAGGCGCTGAACTGAGCTTTCCGCCAGAAGGCAGCCGATCGAGCAAGGCGATTACAAAGAGCAGCGCACGTGTTGTTTCGGGCAGCTATGGGAGCTCCCAGGTGTACACCAAGAAATTTCTGAGAAGGGGCAGTCCAGGAGGCGCCCCATGGGGAGTCCGCCCTGGACTCCCAGGCACCGCACCACAGGCCGGCACTCTTGGTAGTGTTGAGCATCGCTGAGGAACAAGGAGAGTAGAGTGGATATACATGAGCGAAGGTATTAATTTGCGACTCCATCCGGACGCAGAAAGTCGCGTCGTCGGCGTAGGCGGAGTAGGTTATAGAGAAGTGGCTGGTGCTTGCCGTGGGAGTAGGAAGAGCCGCAAGAAATGCACGATGTACTGTGCGTAGGAAAGGCCCGAACGCCAGGGCGAATAATTGCCCAGAAAGTGGACACCCCTGTCGTATTCCACGACGGAAAGAAATGGGTGTTGTCTGAAAGGCGGCTGTCTTGACCTGAAAGACGGCGTCGCGATAGAGAGCAAGAATAGTGGTAACGAAGACAGAAGGAAAGCCAAAAGCGTGTAAAGTATTTGAGAGAAATGAATGGGAGATATTATCAAAAGCTGCACGTTGGTCTAAATTTAGTAGGGCAAGAGATTCAGAATTAGTCCGGGCAAGATACAGAAGATCACTAAGGAGGTGAAGGTTAGTAGCGATAGAACGACCAGGTACCGTGTAGGACTGGTCGGAAGAGAGAAGATACGGAAGAACTTGATTTAAGCGGCGAGAGAGAATTTTAGTGAACAGTTTGGAATCAAGATTTATTAGTGAAATCGGACGCCAGTTCCCCAGGTCAAGGAGGTCGCCCTTCTTAGGGAAAAGTACCATGTGAGCAACAGTGAAGCCCCGCGGAAGGGAGATAGATGCAAAGGCAGAAGATTAAGCAGCGAGAAGGAAAGGAAGGAGTGAAAGTAAAAAGATAAGATAAAATGATAGAGGGAGGCCGTCAGAACCAGGAACGGCTCGGGGATTGAGAGAAGAAAGTGCAGTCCTGAGTTCAGATGGAGAGATAGGCTGCAGAAGAGAAGCGGAATGGTGAGAGGGGACTTGAGGGAGAGAAGAAAGTAAAGTATTAGACTCAGAAGCAGAAGGTGGAGGGGTATCACTGTACTTGTCGGAGAAGTATTGACGAACATGGGAGCAAAGCACATCTGGGTCCGAAGCCACATGACCGTCAGGCAGACGCAGCACATGGAGTCGATGAGAAGAACCGCGCTGATCCTCTAACGAAGACAAGAACTCAAAAGAGCAGTCTTCGGGAGACAAGTGCTGGAGACGAAGTCGTAAAATGGCCTGTCGGGCTCGAGGCTCCAGAAGATCATGGAGGTCTACCAAATATCCTGGATAGAAGGGGTGAGAGGCTTCAAGCTGGGCGAGAACGTGTCGGAGATTGCGTTCTTCCATGGTGCGCAGATTGGCAACTGTGAACGAGTGGCTCTTGAGAAAGTGGAGTAGGTGTGACTTGACATCCAGCCAGTAACTTAGTACACAAGGTGCAGTGGACAGTCCAGGGTGATAAGAGTGAAGGAAATTCCGGACGTTTGAACACAAGGCTTGGTCTTCTAGGAGAGAGGTATCTAATGTCCAGGAGTGAAACTCAGAGCGTTGACGGAAAGATGAGGTGAAGGTGGCCACAACGGAACAATGGTCAGAAGAGGCGGTGGGTAGATGCTGACAGTCCGTGACCACGGGCAGAAGGGGAGCGGTTGTGTAGAAACGGTCAAGTCTAGCGGAAGATGACGAGGTGGCAGCTGAGGATCTCCACGTATAGGAGACCGTTGTAGGATAAATTTGACGAAAGACGTCCTGAAGATCAAACTCCGTGATGAGGGAGCTCCACAAGACGCAAGCGAGTTTCCTTATGAATTGGAGCTCGATCAAGATCAGGGTCAAGCGTTCAATTAAAATCGCCGCCGATCAGCACGTGATCCGACGGTAACGTTGACTGAACAGCCGAACGGAGCGCCATGAAAAGGAGGGTGTGATGTTGAGGTGTGCACGGGACGTAGATGTTGAAAACGACATAAAGACGCTCGTCCAGAACAAAGGTGAGGCGTTGTAGCAAGTCACGGCAGAGATGCTGCACCGTCACTGAAGATAGAACTTGACGGAACTGATTGCGGATGCCTATGGCTAGACCGCCGATTGTAGAGTGTCGGAAAGCGTGGTGGAACGGATAGTTCCACGTACGCCAGCGATTGAAAGGCGTTGTAGACAGGCAATTCGTCTCTTGGAGCAGAAGAATGTCTGCTGTGAGGTGATGGAAATCCTCACGAGCAAGCGAGTTCGCCAGAGGGGACCCAAACCCCTAGCAGTTCAGTGTCGTTATCTTGAAAGGAAATGTCCGACGGTGGTTCAAGGAGCTTGTCAGCGGCTCGTTGGAGCCGAGAGAGACGATCGCAGACTTTCTTGAGACATCCGTTTTAGCCGAACAATGTGGATGGTAAGGCTTGAAGGTGAGATCAAACAACCGCCACTTGCGTCATAGTTGCTGCAAGCTCCGTGAGAGAGGATTGGAGAAAATCATGAAACATGGTTTTATTACGAGGACCGATAAGATAGGAGTATAACTCCGCACCAGAAATTGGTGTATGTGGTAGTGAGGAATATTCCAGTTGCTGTATGAAATCCTCTAAAGTAAGTGGGACCAGTGTGCTGTCGTCAGAGTCGGAGATGGAAATGCTAGAAGCGTCAGATGGGAGTGAACGACTTTCCGAGCGATCACGTCCTCCTTGAAAGGAGGGAGGTGTGCGTGTCTTCTTATTGCGACGTCGAGTAGTCCGACGGTGCTTTGAGCGTACACTCTGTTGCTCGGTATCAAAGGCAGGAGGGTCTGGCCCTGTGAAGGCATCAGGCGCAGCGACCCTATTATCGGGCTCTGAAGGGTGCTGTGGAGTAATTGTAGAAAGCAGAGGAGAGTTCAGCTGGTCTCCGGTTGAAGAATTCTCCTGCTGTGGGCACGTTTGGAGTGTAGAAGCTGAGTTGGAAGTGGAAGGTTGCGACGAGGTCACGCGTTGACCAACGGCTTTATAGATACTTTCAGAATAACTCTACTGCCGCTAGTGAGAAGCGCCAGATGAAGATGCCGGGGGTTCAGTTAACCGATGAGTAGGCTGTACTGAAGATTTGGAGGCAGTAGCTGCCCGATGAGGGCATAGTGCACTAGGGTGACCAGTGCTCTTACATACTGAACAAAGGGTGCCCACAGTGACGTCAGTGCGCCTAATATGAGTGTCACAGCGTACATTGAGTACCGATGGAACACGTAACATGGCTTCCTCCGAGGGAAAGATCACACGTACGTTACGGCGAAATCCTAAGAGATAACGGTCCTCAGGGACTCCTGGAAAGGAGGAGTACGTGATGACCGATCCAACAGTACGTCCATAATTCTGAGCGACGGAGAGCAATAGGTCGTCAGATACTTCCGGAGGAACAGGGGCGAAACTGACTGTAGTAGGTGCTTGTGTGAGTGGGGTCGCAAGGAGATGGCGATCGCCGATGGAAATGCCTTCGGTCAGAACTCGAAGAACGAAGGCAGGAGTCGCAAGATAAGCAATTACTTTGCTGGTTCTTCTACACACGTGAGTAATAGCCTCTTTTGGAACAATTTGTCGAAAAGCAGAGCTGTATGCCGTCAGCTTTGTGTTGGGGAGGCTGCGGAAAAATACACCCAGCCCGATTTTGTCAAGAAAAAGCTGACCTTGAGGGCAAGTAGTCGGAACATCACGTAGATCTGGTTTGTACCATACGTCATCTGATAAGGGCACTTTGAAGAAAGGGGCGGGTGAGAAGAAGAAGAAGTTGACGCACCTGAGGTGACGGCAGCATACGACACACCTGGCGCGCGTTGTGATGACGCGAAAGTGGCTGGTGGACGTGTGACGTCCATGGCGTCATCAGAATGCACAGGGGAAGGCAATGGTTCACCACTCTTCGTCAGATGAGAAGGAGATGACTCCATGGGCAAGGCAACTTTGTCACGCTGCGGAGAGGAAGGGCTCAAAGGAAGCCCTCCGTTGGCGGATTGCTGCTGAGCAGCTGAGAGGGATAAAGAGTCACTTCCGGAAGTGAGGATAGAAGCTCCGCTACCCCGAAAGCCGCCATTTGCAATGGCGATAAGATTACGAGCTTAGGCCACCTCGACCAAAGCAGGAAAATGAGGAATACAACAGAGAAAGGGCACTTACCGACCTGGTAAATGGATCAGAAGTAGGACGGCACCTTCACACACGCCGCACACACAAAATTAGGAGCTGTAGACTCGGACGTTATCACAAACGGAACAGAGTACTAGCACGACGTAAGCAACGACTGTCGTCCAGCACACAAACGACTCCCATGTTTCTTCTGTAGCACCCAGGTTTCACTGCCATACATCAGAGTAGGGACAATTACAGTTTCGTACACAGCCATGCGGGACTCTCTTGAGAACCCATCATTCCTGTGAAAACCTCCCAAAGCAGCCATAACTGTCAATGAAGAATTCACTCACCTACTAATTTCACCATCCAATTTATTCTCTTTGTCAAACATGCTTCCTAAATACACAAACTCATTCACCTGGTCAATCACTATACAATTTAGACTTATATTACATTCAGTACTAACAGTTCCTCCCTCAAAAACCATAACTTTGATTTTCTCCTTATTTATACTCCGTTTAACTTCATGCAAACTTCGTTCATCCGGAACAACATACTCTGTAACTCACTTTTGCTCTCTTCCAACAAAACTATGTCATCAGCATACAGCAATCTGCACACACGATATTACCATCTTGGCATCACGCATGCACGCATCCATAAATGCATTAAACAGCCATGGTGACATTACACATCCTTGTCTAACTCTTGCACCAATAGAAAATCATTTTGATAAAACACCATTTACTCGTACATAGACTATACTGTTAGCATACATGGTTTTTACACTATTAAGTAGATTCCCAGTAACACCATATTTATTCAACACTTTCCACAAAAGTGTCCTATTTTCTCGGTCGTAAGCTTTCTCTAAATATATGAAGGAAGCATAACCTTGCTTACTAACAGCCATATACTTTTCAATCATCATGCGTAATGCAAAGATTTGGTTAGTGCAGCCTTTATCAGGCATAAAACCAAACTGAACATCCCACTCTTTCTCTGATGTAAGACCTCGTATTTTTTCAATAATGGGTTTACCAAACACTTACCCTGGCACACTCAGTAGGCTAATACTACGATAGTTCTTGCAGTCAGTCTGATCACCTTTTTCTTATACAAGGGAACAATGATAGCATCCTTTCAATCCCGAGGGTTCACTACTAACTCCCAGCACAACTGACAAATTTCAGTTAACTAATCAATTGCAGAGTCACCACCATATTTCAACATCTCAACAGTTATGCAATCAACTCCCGGAGCCTTGCCATTCTGAATAGATTTTAGAGCTTTACACACTTCTTCTCTTGAGATCCCTCCTGTGCTTCCATCCTTTGGTGGGATATCATAAGCTTCTTCCTCAGAATCGCTTTTTCTTTCTTGATCTAATAACTCACAGAAATATTCGCCCCATTTTTCAGTTAACTCATTGGGCTCCCATATCCTTTCCCCGATCCTATTCTTGACACAACTTACAACTTTGTTTCCCCTATTTTTTCTGAGTCTCATGTACTTCCAGAAATTCTTCCTATCTTTCCAAAAAGCCAATTCATGCCTTTCCACTTTCTCCTTCCAATCTTTTGCCTTACTCTGGCTAACCAGCTTGGCTGCTTCACTCGTCTTACAGTGTGACGTACCTGCCAGCAGGACGCACACGACATAAAGGCAGATAGGAAGTTAGAATGAACGTCTGCGTAGCTCAGTTGGTAGAGCGACTTGTTCCGGATTAAGCGGACTCGGGTTCGATTCTCGGTGTAGACCAAAAATGACGGAGAAATTTACTTCGTTATAATGGCGCCCGAACTATCCGGATGACCCGATCGTTCAAAATCTCGCAATGGTGTGATGTTATTTCCATACCGCGAGATAGGAAAAATCAGAGAATCCCTTCTCCAGCGCTTCAAAAAATAAATGTGTGTGACATTGTATTCCACACACCAGATTGACTGGGAGTTCTCAAGTGCACGTTCTACAGTAGATGGCTGCCTGCGACGACTCATGGTCACGGCTGACCCGTGGGCCCGACCCTCTTTCGGGGGGGGGGGGGGAGATGTGACGCACCTGCCAGCAGGACGCACACGACATAAAGGCAGATAGTAGTCAGAACAAACGTCCGCGTAGCTCAATTGGTAGAGTGACTTATTCCGGAATGAGGGGATCCGGGTTCGAATCCTGGCGTGGACAGAAATGACGGAGAAATTTACTTCGTTATAACAGCGACATTCATCCACAGAAACTCTAACTTCCAACATCATTAAATAGGCTTCCTTCTTTCTAGTTTCGGCCTCTTCATTCTCACTATTCCACCAAGCATCACCTCCACTGTTATACACTATTGTGGTACCACAGACCTCTTCAGCACCAATGACAAGACAATTCTTAAAACATTCCCAATTCTTTTCTACATCCCTCTCACATGACTCCAGTCGTTCTCTGAGTAAGTTCGAGTAACGCCAATATTTTCAGGGAGCCTTTCAACTTTTATTCTTTCCATCATAGGCCGCTTCCTATTCCTTTTCCTCCAAGCAACATTCAGTTTCACTCGTGACACAACCAAGTAATGATCAGAGCCAACATCTGCACCTCTCATCACACGAGCGACAACAACTATATGTTTCAGACGCTGATCGTAAACAACAAAATCTATCACAATCTTTTGACCAAGAATACAATTTTCCCAAGTACATGTGTGCATATACTTGTGATTGAAAATATTATTAGATACACACAAACCATTTTCAATTCAGAGTTCAATTAATATTTTACCGTTATCATTCACACAAGGATCATTAAACTTACCCAGAACATTATCAGAAATCGCATTCTGCGCACCTACTCTAGCATTGAAATCCCCTGCTTCAATGCCTTTCTCTTTAGCACCAAACTGGCTCAAAACAGTGTTTAGCTCTTTCCAGAAATATTCCTTCCTATCAGAAGTTTCCGAGTCACAAGGAGCATACACTACAACAGTTACTATTCTCTGAGGTTTCACTTTCAAACGAATCCAAAGAATTCTCTCACTTATGCAGCAATAGTGAATCAAGTTATTCTTCATCTTTTCACTTAAAATCCCACCTACACCAGCCTGTCCTCTCATATTATCCAATACTCCAGACCACACACTCACCGTTCCATTCACTTCTTCTTTCCCGATTTTCTTCTTTTTGGTTTCACTTACACGCAGCACATCCAATCTGTACTTATTCATTTTTTCAATCACCTCATTCATTTTGTCATTTATACCTCTAGTATTCCATACAGCAATCTTACATTTACTCAGCCGAGATCTCTTTCTCATTCGCCTTTTTCCATTTCCACATTGTTTCGGTGGTGAACCATCCTTCTCAAGTGCGGTAGATCCACCATACCCCACACAAGATTCCTTTAATTTCTTTCTTTGTGTCCTTTTAGTTAGGTAAGTACATCAGTGTAAGGGATGAGCCCACAGCTGACGGTTCCAGTTAGTTATTCAACCTAAGGCTTCTGGAACAAAACCCAGTGAGTTAAGGTCTTTCGCCAATGTCACACACAACTAGCTGGCACCTCTCCGAGATTCACAGAGGCCCTTGTTGCTGTTTTGTGTGACATTGTTGCCCATGGAGCGCCCCGAGGTGGCAAAGAGTCTCGTATTAATAATTTGTTTTCGTAAGATCCTAGGCCGAACTACCATGCTTAGCCAATTGCTTTCTCCTCAATGTCTGTCAACTCATTCTTTAAGGCCCTGAACTCCAGAACCCTTAAATATTATTGGTCAACCATCATCTCCTAGTGCCTCATTAAACTTGTGTTCATCACAGGATGCCAGATCTCATTTTGAGAGAATACGCAACAGAAATTAATACAACGTCGCTGCAAAGTTCTCATTCATCACCCGTAATCACCAGATATAGCACTTTATGATTACCTTGAACTCCATGGACACAGATAATGTGATTCCATACAATTGACAACTCCAGTGCTAAGAAGAGTACTATGTCTTTTACAGTTTAGCCAATAAAATTTAAGGGAATTACGCGCTTGGAATAGGACAAAGAACAAAAGAATTAAAAAATACATCCCTGGGCAAAAACTATGGAATCACTGCAACATGAGCATAGGCGCGCATAGTAGGTAGTACACAGAAACGACACAAGGGCGAAACGAAAACATGGTTCAATGAAAGCTGTACATCTAAGCTACAGAAAGCAGGACTCATATAAAGGAATGTACAATATCTGACTGAAATAAGTAATGATGTGTAACAATACCTGTGGGAAATAATTATAGATTCACCGACATCGAAGGAAAAAATTATAGAATTAGTCCATATTGGATATGGTATTTATCCACTTTAATACTTTTAAACTCCTACACGAGCTTTGATGACAGCCTAAATCATTTGAGGCATAGATGTAACTACTCAAAAATGATAGTCTTCCAAGCTCTTTCTAATATTCCAAATAGCAGTCACCAAATCAGTTTTCCAACGTGGAGATTTTGACTGGGCTAGTTTCTTCAATTTTCACCACATATTCTCAGTGGGATTTAGATCCGGACTGTTTGCTGGCCATGTCATTGTACTCATATGTCGTTCCTGAAGAACCTGCTGCAGTCCTTTGACCCTGTGACATGAGGCAATATCGTCTTGCATTTTTGTGTGTACCATTGCCTTGAAAAAGCCTCCCAGTGGAGTGCGAAAGCTTGGCGAATCTTTGTGCTGACTACACCACAAAAATAAACGGATTTAATACGCAATATGCGTTTCATTATTATTCAACTCTGGTATATTTAAAATAAAGTTATCGTCTTGAAATATAACCTTATCATCGACAAAATCATTTTCAATTGATGAAAAGAGAAAATTCTCTAAAATGGCAATGTTTACATGCGCATTGACTGTTCCTGTGATGATTGTCATCTCACCTGGTCCTTCACTTGACATGTAATCCCATATCATGAATAACTGGGGAAACTTCACCGTTTTCTTGAAGCATTTATCTTTATAAGCTTCGTTAGCGCGTCGCCAGACAAACGTTACAACATCATCTTCATGACCACTGCACATCAGTGATACATCACTGAATATTACTTTCATCCAATCTCGTACAGACACTGATTGCTTTCCTTTGGCCCACTGTAAACATCTTTTCTTTTAGTTAGTTGTCAAAGTTGGTTTCTATTTTGCTTTTCTGTAAGAATATCCCATCTCCTTCAAACGGTATCTTACTGTTCTCTCACAGACATCAACACCCGTGTCGGCCGACTTTGTCTTCGTTTGTGTTGCTGTATATTTATGGTTTTGAAGATGTACACTGCTGGTGACCCAAAATGTAACACCAAGAAGGACACAAGATAGCAAATCTAGATTTCCTGGACACCTAACAACAGATACAAAGATGAAACGGTTGAGCTTACAGGCCCGTGCGACTTGCGGAACACGCAGACATCAATAGTTCGTGTGGCCCCCATAGCTGGCAATAACGGCCGCTACACGCCGTGGCATCGAACGAAAGAGACTTTGGGTGTGGGCTTGGGGTATGTTGGTCCTGGCTACTTCCACACGTTGCCACAGTTCATAAGGCGTAGCCGCTGGTGGTGCTTGCCGGGCCACTCGGTTGCCGATCAGCGATCAGACGTGTTCAATGGGCGATATATCGAGAGAACAGGTAGGCCACGGCAGCAGTGACACTGGTGGGTCGTGAAGAATTGTTGCGCGATGCGTGACACGTGCAGGCGCGCATTGTCCTGTTGAAACGTGGCCACTGGCAGGTTCTACAGGTAGGGAGGACTACAGGCTTCAAAACGTCGGAGATATAGCGGTTGCTGTTGAGTGTACCGGCGATGAGTACCAGAGGGGTGTGGGTGTCATATCCAATTGTGCCCCAAACCATAACGAGAGGCGACGGACCGGCATCGCGATGCATAATGCAGACGTCATACAGTTTCTCGCCGCCGTGCCGCCACACGCTAATCTGACCATCATGGAGTTGCAGGCAGAAACGGGATTCGTCGGAGAAAACAATGTCGTGCCATTCCGTAGTCCAGGTGCGGCGTTCAACGACCCACTGCCGCCGCACTCGCCGGTTGTGTAACGTCAATGGTAATCGGAGCAATGGGTGCCGTACGACAAGTCCCCGCTCCTGCAGCGACGTCGAACGGTATGTGCTGACACAGGTTGTTGCTCAACAGACCCTAATTCCTGCGCTAACGTTCGTGATGTGGTGGGGCGAGCCGTCAATGCCCACCACACAGCATGCCGGTCCTCTCGTTCGGTGGTGTGCCGCGGCTGCAAAAATCGCTCACGTCGGTCCGTCTGTCCCTCCTGCACACACCGAATCCTTACTCGCCTCACTGTGGCTGGATGTCGTCCCACACGGGCGTCGATGTCTCGGTACGATAAACCGCTGTCGCGATAAGCCCCTATTCGTCCTCTGTCGAACTCCGAAACGTGCTGGAATGACTGCCGTATTTTGCGACGAGGCATCAGGAAGCTTCCCACGCACAGGTCTGGCAGCACAACACACTTCCACTACATACACCCCGCCTTCTGTGTACCCTTCTTATAGTGCTTCTCGGTTGCGTGCAGGACGCACATGATTTGCATATGCCCTCCAATGCTAATCGTTTGCATGTCCTCTCGCGGGCGACGCATGCTGCGAATTTCAGGCCAATCGGATGCTTCCTTCTTGGTGTTGTATTTTGGGTGGCCAGCAGTGCGTTTCTTTTGATTTTATGTCCTCACGTTTTGATGTTTTCCATGGGCTATCGGTATGTTTCCCTCTTATTACCGTCCCGTTCAGTTTATAACTACACAAAATTTTTGAGACCCCCGGCTACAAACAACCGACACCCTTTGCCACGTCACTTGCCGATATTTCTTCTTAAAAACGCTTAACAATCCTTTCCCTCATTTCCATTGGTAACTCCCTCCTAGGTGCCATACTGTTACCGCAGCAACAGCGTGATTCTGCTGACTCACAGCTGTAATTACTTCTTTTTATCGCCATACTTATTTGCCTATGTATGAGTCCTGCTGTCTGAAGCTCAAATGTGCAGCTTTCATTAAACTATGTTTTCGTTTCGCCTACTTCCTTTGTATCGTTTCTTCATACTACCAAATATGCGCCTCTATGTTCATGTGTTGGTGATTCCATAATTTTTGCCACGGGTTATAGATCTCTCGTTATTTCGAAGACGAATACACCTGAAATGACTCACGAACTTCAGGTAGGGGTAAATACAAAAAGGCGTAATAGGCATAATAAAACAAAACATGCAGACTTAATCCTCAAACAAGAAAAGCAAATCTCTTCGGAGGAGTGGAGAGTCAGTACCATCAGAAGTGGGTTCCTCTAGCTTTTGTGTTTTCATTGCGCTATATTTTCCTGAATTCAAATTTGAAAATTGCCAACAGCTCATCGGCTGTACCTCCTTCTAAGCACACCGGACAAAAATTACGGAATGCTCATTTTATTGGTTAATATGGGGTTACATCACCACGAGCTCGAAGCACAGCCTTGATTTTCTTTGGCATGCTGTCAATATGGGAGCGGATGGCATTAATGTCCAGTTTTTCCCACGCAGTGAACAACTGGTCCCTCAGAGCAGTCAGATTGGGAGGGTGGTGTTGTCTCTTCTTAACAGCCAGTTCGAGCATGTCCCAAATTTTCTCTATAACACTGCGATCAGGCGAATCGGCGGGCCAGGTGAGATGCGAGACGTCGACCTCATGATCTGCAAACCAATCCTGCACAATGGCAGCTCGGTGGACAGTGCAGTTGTCGTCTTGATAACGTTGATCTGGAATGGCGGCATCTTGGAGGAACTGGACATATGGCAACACCTCATTATCCATCAGTTTCACGTAGTCCACCGCTTTCATGCCATTAGACATGTAAACTAAGGGACCCACCCCAGCACTGGATATACACTCCCAAACCATGACACTTCCACCCCTTCTGTACAGCCCTTTGCAGACACTCTGCGTTGAATGCTTCTCTGGCCTTCCGCATCACCCTGGATTGACCATCATTGGAATACAGGCAGAACCTGGATTCGTCCGGCCAGATGATACGTAGCCACTGTTCTGTGGTCCAGTGTCGGTGTTCCCTCGCCCATTTCAGCCGCTTTTTCTTGTGTATGGCAGACAGATTGGGGCGTACCCTAGCTACACGACTGAATATTCCTATACCATGCAGTTCTCGTCGAAGCGTTAGTTCGGAAACAGGCTGGCTGGGTCCCGCATTGTACTCTTACAGCAATTTCTGCCGGGTTTGGAACCGTTTTGCGGTTGATAATCGCCCCAGACGTCGACGATCACGGTTGCTCATGATGGTTTTTCTGCCGCATCTGCTCCGACGAGAATTGTCTCTGGCCAACTCCTTCCACGCTAAATGAACACTACTGACTGTGGACTTGGACACGCCAACGAACTCCGCCACTTCCCTCAGCGAATTACTATGTTCACGACCAAAGACGATAGCTCCCTTTTGCCACTCTGTTACGTCACCTATTCTACCCATGATACTACCTGTAAGCAACAATAAAACTGATTAGGCATGCACGTCTTACAAGGCTGAAAAAGT
The DNA here is from genome assembly GCA_039090855.1 of Macrothele yani. Lineage (NCBI taxonomy): Eukaryota > Metazoa > Arthropoda > Arachnida > Araneae > Macrothelidae > Macrothele > Macrothele yani. The sequence continues at coordinate 9,799,411 of CM077023.1, read as the reverse complement.
AGCAAGTAATATACAATACTTTCCATTCCATTATATACACGCATTTTTCTCTGCCTGACAACTGCTCCTCCGGATGACAGCATTCCGTAAATTTTTGTCCGGGGTGCTTACTTTGGGATTGCTAAAGAGTAATTTCGGGTTTTAAAATGAAAAAAGAAACCCTCATTTTTTTAAAAAGTGTTTCTGTTTAGTCAACTGCATAATATCCATTGTTAGTGCGCCATCTTTCTATAAACTTGTAAATACGCTGTTGTAAAGGTATGCCGGTTTCGATTCCTAAAAAATCACCGATGGACGTTCCGACAGCATCGACTGAATCCAGTTTTTGCACCTTCAATATGTTTCTGCCAGTGACGAGAAAAACCGGAAGCAGAAAGTCCTATATCTGGTTATTACGGGAACGAAGATCGTGTATTTGGATTCATCAGTCTATTGGATTCATCAGTCCAGACTGATAGATCGTGTATTTGGATTCATCAGTCCATAGGACCCGTTTCCATTGATCTACGGTCCACGACAAATGTTCTTTACATCACGCTAAACGACGAGTAGCATTCCGAGTGGAGCTGGAAGGCTTATGAGCAGCCGCACGACCACGGTAACCCATGGAATGAAGTTCTTTTTGAACGGTACGTGTACATACCGAGGTTCCAGCATTTTTACTCACCTTTACACTGAGATCTTGCGCAGTACTCCGTCGATTAGCTGTTGACGACTCTCCTGAGGCTTCGACTTCCTCTATTACTGATTTTCTTTGGTCTGTCGGTATGTTTTGCTATTTCAGGCACGACATGTGTCTTCCACGTATTCAGTACATCTGAAATAGTTGACTTGGGTATGTTTAAATGCCTCTCAGTTTTTCTTATGGACAACGCACTAATATAACACCCAACAATCTTTCCTTTCTCAAAGTCAGTTCTCTCCCGCCACGACATTTTCACTCAACCTTACAGTGCGATATGATCGCGGTCAACTGCAGGCTTGTTTTTATACCGTTTGCAGCTGTACTGCGCATCTTAACAACGCGGCGGATCCGTTCATTTGCTTTTGAAGGGGTGTCAGGTGACTTTGTCAATATAGTGTATACCGAGATATCTGCATATGTTGAGTTAGAGCTATATCTGCCATGTAAGAAAAGCAGTCCTTCGTGTGTATTAATTTGGTTTGCTGTTTTTCAGGGGTTGCTGAAATGGAGAAACAATCGCATGATTCATGAACTGTCGTGCAAAATGGAAGCGTGCAGTGAGTCACATAACTGCAAGAAGATGGTTTTACAAATTCAAATCTGGCAACCTGAAATTGGAAGATCAGACTCACCCAGGCATGCCAACTACAGTGAATTCTGAAACCCTACGTGAAGCAGTGGGATCCAATCCTACACCAACACACGTAGATTGTCCGGACAACTTGCTACTTCACAATCCAGCGCGGTACGCCATCATCACAAACTCATGACGACCAACACAAGCTTCCGAGTGGTTACGCATGAATTGACACCTGCCTAAGCTTACAGACGAGTGGAGATCTGTCATTAATTGCATGGAAACCCTACCGATGAGCCTTTCATCAGACTTATCGTGAGGTCTGATGAAAAATGGAACTTGTACCGGAATTCAGACATGCAGAACCAGTGGCTAGACTTCGGCCAGATACCACAACCGGTTGCCAAACGTGGAAGGTTCGACCACAAGGTGATGCTGCGTGTATGGTGGAACTGTGATGGCATCGTGCCTCATGAATTTGTCCCAAATGATCGTAGAATTACTGCTGATCTTTACTAAGCCCAATTAGATTGAATGTACGTTGTTGTGGAAGAAAAATACCCCGCCCTAGTCAACCTCAGGAAAAGCAGGGGGGTCGGCAGAAGAGTAACGCGCTTCCACGTGTGACACGTTCAAATAAAGCAAAAATTCGGAAGCTTAGGGGTATCGAGCATTTACCCTACCTAGCCTATTACACGGACCTCGCACCAAGTGACTAACATATGTTTCGCACCATGGCTCACTTCCTGCGCTGCAGGCACTTCCATAACCAAGCTGAAGTGGAGACAGAAATCCAGGAATTCTTCGTTTCAAAAGACAAGGAATAATATCATGCCTGAATCACAAGTTTGGCACAACGTTGTCTGAAGACCATTGAACATATTGGCCTTTATTTCGGGGTTATAACGAAGTAAATTTCTCCGCCATTTTTGGTCTACACCCAGAATCGAACCCAAATCCGCTTATTCCGGAACACGTCGCTCTACCAACTGAGCTACGCAGACGTTCATTCTAACTCCTATCTCCCTTTATGTCGTGTGCGTCCTGCTGGCAGGTACGTCACATCTCCCCCCTTCCCGAAAGAGGCCGAGGGCATGGCCCACTGGTCAGCCGTGACCATGAATCGTTGCAGGCAGCCATCCACTGTAGAACGTGCACTTGAGAACTCCCAGTCAATCTGGTGTGTGGAATGCAACGTCACACACATTTATTTTTCGAAGCGTTTTAAAAGGGATTCTCTGATTTTTCCTATCTCGCGGTGTGGAAAAAACATCACACCATTGCGAGATTTTGAACGGTCGGGTCATCCGGATAGTTCGGGCGCCATTATAACGAAGTAAATTTCTCCGTCATTTTTGGTCTACACCGAGAATCGAACCCGAGTCCGCTTATTCCGGAACAAGTCGCTCTACCAATTGAGCTACGCAGACGTTCATTCTAACTCCTATTTGCCTTTATGTCGTGGGCGTCCTGCTGGCAGGTACGTCACATGGTATTATACTCGCTGTAATTTGTGTTAACACTGATACAAATACATGTATCCCATTGAATCAATATTTATCACTCACCCTCTCTACATGGATGACCTTTTTCAAATGACGGTGAGACTCCAAAGTTTACAGCACAAAGTTTTTGTAGCAATTCGCTGTTTTTGAAAGCACATACATCTGCGAGCAAATATTTTCACGAATAAAATATGTCAAACAAAAATTTCATTAAAGAATGTGTTACGTGCCTGCACCGCAGGACGCACATGAGATAAAGGCAGATAGCAGTGAGGGCACATATCCGCGTAAATCAGTTGGGAGAGCGACTTACTCCGGAGTGAGGGGATCCAAGTTCGATGCCCAACGTGAACGAACTTGTTCGTTATATTGGCGTCCGAACTTCCAGGATGACCCGGCTGTTAAATTTCTTGCAATGATGTGATGTTCTTTCCACACAGCGAGACAGGAAAAATAAGAATCCCTTCTTCAGTGCTTCGAAAAAATAAATGTGTGTGATGTTACGTTCCACACACCAAATTGTCTGGGATTTCTCAAATGCACGTTCTTCATGTGATGACTGCCTACAGCGACACATGATCCCGGCTGACCCGTAAGCCATGCCCCCGGCCCTCTTTCGGGGTAGGGGGTGGGGGTAGATGTGACGTGCCTGCACCACATGACATAAAGGTAGATAGCAGTGAGAGCACATGTCCGCGTAGCTCAGTTGGAAGAGCGACTTACTCCGGAGTGAGGGGACCTGCATTCGATGTCCGGCGCGGACGAACTTGTTCGTTATAAATGAGTCGGGATCATTTTTACCTCTAGCTCAACAAATCTTCAATAACTGTCCAACAGATATTGAACTTCCTTTCTACTAATATTGAGTTTCAAGGTTTTCACTGCTGTTTACGTGAAATGTCAAGATCTTTAATTTGTTAAAATTCCCACTCCCTTGTGATTGATGTCATAAGCTGTCAAAATTTATGGGCTGTTGAAATGAAACATTCCCACCGGACAAACACAAATGAAAATCTGCGGTTACTGGTACAAATGTTTGTTTTATTTGTTACTTATTGGTGCATTTTAATGCCATTTTTAAAAGGAATAAATCAGCCTCTAATGTATTTCAGGGATTTTCTTAGTGTCAGTTAATGTTAAATATCTACCCCCCACCCCCTACCCCGTATGCAGAGAGTATTCCGTCCAGACTTTTTTCGACAGCTTCCAGTTACTTGTTGGTGGCACTCTTATTTCAGTGCTTTGTGAAATTTATTTTTTCTGGGATTTGAGTTTATTCTCCAGTGAATTTATGAAAATTTATCAGTATTATTACACAACACTTACTTCCTCATTTTCGAACATTTTGCTGAAATTATTGCACTTGATAAAGAAGCTGCCAAGTCTAACATCGATGTCCAATACATTTATTTTCCCTTGCAAATTTTTTCCAACATGTATTGACTTTCTCAGTAAAAATTTGTAAATTCGTTCTCTTTCTTTTCTTTTCAAGTCAGTCGGCGAGATAAGCAGTTAATGAGTTCTTGGACTACCCTTCCTTATGTAGTATAGTAGCTTACTTTAGATTGCCCTACAAATAATGTCTTGGAAACCAACCATTCTTTGGTCGTCCAACAATTTTTTAATGAGCACGCGTTACCCTTTTCTCTTTTTACTGCATAAAACTGATCACTGAAAATCTATCTTGTTCGTTCGTGTTCTTCATTGTCCTTTACGTTTGTCACTTCTGGCTACGCATATATTTGAAATTCACGAGAGTTAGTGTAAATGTTACGGAACATTTAATCAATCGGATTCATCGCCTAAAACCAAACAATGTAATAAACAAAAATGGAGCTTTATCGATCCAATTTTCCTTTATTAATTATGTGCGCTAAAATTTATTTCAACATCTCCTTTCTCTTCTAATTCAGCTAGAGCATTTTGCAGTTTTAGTTTCGGCGATTTCACTATCGCTAAAAAAACGGAAATAGTTTGACAATGAGCGAATACTGCAGAGTGTTGCATGGCTCAGATCGCTGGTTATTTCAATGCGTCTACCCATACAAGGGGGTTTACTTAGTAGCTTTAAAAAAGTCAAAATTTAGTCCTTAATTTAATGCAGGATTATTTTCAATCCTTTTGTTTCATTAATTAAATGAAATCAGCATTAAATGCCTTTGGCGCTTTCTGAAATCAGTTAGTTTTAAAGGTTTGCTGCTTCCACTCGGCTCTTTTTTTATATTTTTCTAAAGTATTGAGGTCATCAGATAGGAAGAGTGTGTGTGTTTTATTGTTAAGAAGGCGGTTGCAGCCTATGGTTTGGTGCTTTTTTCCTTATCTGTTGATACCTTACTTAGCTATTTTACTTATTTCCTTCTTTCTGAGCCGTAAACACTCTATCTCATTACCGGGAAAAGTTATAGAGGAATAAACGTGGTGCCATTATCCGTAACAAGCTCCAACCCAGATCGTTTTCTCGACCATACCAATTACGATCCCGATCGAGAGCAAGGAACCCTAATGGTTGTTTTCTTTGCAGATGTCTGGGGTTGTGCAAGAAAGCAACATTGAGAAATAAAGTCTCGGGAGACAGATTAGATCTAAGTCTATTTATTTTAACGACCAAATTGCAAGTAACTCCAAACTTAAATTAAATGAAACTCTTTATACAGTGCACTCTCGCTTTATTCCTTTATTCTTCATGCGTTCATTGACGATTTTTCTGATGTTTGTTGCATTTCTTTCTTTTTTTATTTTTTGTGCGGTTAAGTAAAGTATTTCAATTAAGATTAGCCGCTGAAAGAAGTTGGTACATTTTGCAAATGCCATGGTTATTTTTAAATGTTAGTGCAAAAACTCCACTTACTGAGATCAGTTTCGTAGAAAATCAGTCGTTAATTTTCATTGGTCTTGCGCGCCGTCGTAGCGTCACAGGATGATTTTTTAATAGAATAAAACCAGAGAGAGGTGAAAAAAATCTCGTACTGTTATCATCATGCCTTCCCATGAAATTTTTAGGTATGTAGTACTGATACAGTAACAATCCTTGGCAGTTTTCAAATACTTCATCTAAAGTGGCAACGGAGAGACCAAAAAGCTCATAGTGGTTACGTTGATAGCAGCCACCCTAAAGAAACTATTTTTGCATTTGTGTTAACTCCCAAAAGAAAACGTAAGGCAGGACAGCCAGAAAAATAAATGTTTTCGGACACACAATTTTCCATCCTAACAGAACTGATAACGTGTGTTTCTACTCATGTGACCATGCCGATATTATCCTATGATCTTGGCATCTTCATCACACAACGAATTTTATAAAAAAAAAAAATATGCATCACTAAATTATTAAAAACACGAAGATTAACTGTTTTATTTTAATAAAAGACATAGATTTAAGAAAAAATATGAAAACGGGCGTCTATAATTTAAAACTTTACAAAAACAGTCACTCATGAAAGGTCTACGAGGTCTGACAATTAAGTAATGAGACTGGGTCAAAAAATCACATTTGCTTACACTTTTAATCAACTACAATGTGATCACCTTCGAAGTAATTCCCTTGAGCTTGCATACACTGTAACACCACAGAGAATATCAAAAGTAATCTGAACTTATTCATCAAAACATTATTTGTAACAGCTGTGCCTTTGCACACTTAGAATTTTTCAGCTGAGCGCAACTCTTTCCAATACCTTGGTTGGTGTAGCGCAAGACGTGGTTTTCCTGTTTGTGTTTTAGCTCTGGCGATTTGTGTTGTTGGTTCTATTCGTAGAATACACAACTTATAGATTCAAGGTATGTCGTTAGTTAACATTGGAGTTCCTCCTGTTAATATCTGATACCAGAAATGACATTTCATAGCAGAATCGAGCTCCCTTGAAAAAATCAGTTCTGTGTGATAGCTATCTTTCCTAGAATCCCTATGTTACAATAGTCCATTCTGATATTCTCTGTGGTGTTATTCCAACGGTGCTGACATTGCAGGTAGCAGCTGTGGAACTCATCAGCTGAGACACTGTTCAAGCCTGCGTCACAGCCTTTTGGACGTCTGCTGCTGTGTCAAAATGGGGTCCTTTCACAATTGATTTAAGTTTTGGGAATAAAAAAAAGTCGCATGGAGCCATGTCGGGTGAATACGGAGGATGCGGTAGTGTTGCAATGCATTTGGAGGACAAAAATTGGCGTACCGACAGTGCGGTATGGGACGGCGTATTTTCAGTCAGCATTCGGCGAACACTTTCGCGATTCATGTTCAGTTCTTCCGCTATCATTCTCACTGTTAATTGCCTACCACGTCGCACAACTTCACTCACCCGGGTTGTGTTGTCCTCTGTCCGTGTTGTTGTTGGTCGCCCACTCCGGTGTTCATCTTCCACATTGGTTCTGCCTTAGTATTCCGCGAGTCCCTTTTCCTGACGAGGAGCACACACAAAACTTCCCGAGTCAAGCAACTACTACAGTTCCAGGTTGCTGCCACTTGGACTACGGGTGGGGGAAGAGCCAATGTCACACATATGTGGCGTACGAGACTGCAGCGTTGCCACTGAGCGCGCGACAAAATCAGTCTCATTACTTAATAGTCAGACTTCGTATGTCAAGGACATTGTGATGTACTTTCCTCAAAGGTGGAGCACATGTCAAAACGGCAAGGTGCAGCGATAAGTTTTAGTCGGTGTAGCATCAAGCGGTAGAATGTCCGACTCCGGAGAGGAAAGATGTGGGTTCGAATGCGATAACCAGCAAATTTAGGCTTTTACGCTATTATGGCGCCCAAACGTAAAATTAATTTCTTGGCAGTGTGGTTCGAAAGAAACGTGTTTTCTTCTTCCTCACATCGTCTGGAATTAATCAGAAATCCTTCTTCTAAGCTTCGAAAAATGTGTGATGCTTCTTCCACACATCGTCTGGAAGTAAATCAGAATTCCTTCTTCTAAAGAGTGTTCCTTCAAGCATCGTTAAGACCAGAAACCTACGATTTTGTTCCAGCTCTTCCTCAACTGGGGCGAGGTAAATGTGAGGTACCTTCTTCAGAGGTGCCGTATATGTCAAACTGGCAAGTTGCAGAAATACGCCTTAGTCAGTATAGTTCAAGCGGTAGAATGCGCGAGACCGGAAAAGGAAGATGAGGCTTCGAATCCCATCATCGGCAAATTTGGGCTTTTAAGCTATTATAACATCCACAGAGTGAGATACCAATTTATTAGGATCAACAGTACATTTTATGTAAATTACCTGATATGTTGTTATCCTTTGTTATCACGTCCCTGTCATTATATAAAATATAAACTGGAATACTCCCAGTAGTAATTGAAATACGTTACTGAAGATCTGTTGGAAAATTGATGTGATCTAACGAGCTTTGGGCGTGAATAAAAGTGGGTTCTCAATTGATTGGTGCAATTATCAGCAAAACTGTTGCACATGTGTGATTTGGAAGAGAAATCACAGTAAGAGTGAACAAAGATGGTTTAGCGCAGAAAACAACCGGTAATGAGTGCATGATATGACTTGTGGTCACAAACGACTAGTCGACTCCTAAGGTGTGGGAAGGGTAACCATATTTGTAAGGGCAAACTGATGCCCAACACATAATCACGTGACATTTGAATCAGGGGCAATGCTAAATAGCATCCCAGTGCACAGTTCGCCATACACTGCACTGCCTGCATTACAAACGAATAAGACCTGTCTGTATTCCCTTCCTGTCCGCAGCGGACAAGGCACAATCGCTCCAATGGGCTTTGGAGCATCGAAGGGGCCCTCAATGATTGAAAAGGGTGATTTGACCTGAAGAATCAATAACGTTTTCAATTGCCTCATTTCGATGGGAGAATGGGATTTTGGAGACAACATAGTGAGAGCATGGATCAGTCTTTCATGATCAGGTCTCAGCAAGCTAACGGAGGCAGTGAAATCCTTTGTATGGGTCATGTTTCGATCTGAGATGTTTGATACCTTGATTCAAATGCACCCGCTCCTGAATCTCTAAGCACATTTAAACATTGTTGCTGGTCAAGTTCGTTCGACCACTGTCACTCTTTGCCCCGCTGTAATAAATACTTTCAGAAGGGCAATGCAACATGGTACAATGATGACATTGTGTCGTAATGATTTCAGCAACATCGTGGAGCCTTTTCCCTACTTCGTTGGCCGTCTCAGTCCAATACAACATTTCTGGAATGAGGCCAAATGCGCCAGAAGACATTCGGCTTCAGTGCTATCCAATCTACGTGAATTGGAGAATACTATTAGACATGAATGAGCCAATATTTCGTCGAAAAGTTAACAAAACTTTGATGAATCAATAACAAGACAGTCCATGAATGGAATACGGGATTACACCATACAATACAAATTATGAAAATGACAATCCGTCTTTTGGTGTAAATATGACAAGGATGGTAAGCCAGATAACATCCGAAAACTTGAAAATTTCGTCGTCCTGGACCAGGAATCGAACCCGCTTAAATTAATCGGAAATTTCAGACTTGGTAGTTCTGGGTGGTGTAGTGGTTAGCATACTCGGGTGCTATCTGGGAGACGCGGATTCGATTTCCGCTTAAATAAGACAAAATTTTCAAGTTTTCGGATATTTTCTGACTTACCATCCTTGTCATATTTACACCAAAAAACGGATTATGATCTTCAAAATTTGTAACAAAACAGTTTTCTGTTCTTCTAATTGCCAAATTTCGTCATGCACATTATTAGGCAGTAGGTCCTAATAAATACACCACTCACTGTATATACATTGATGTTTGTGAAAATTGCAACACAGAGAAAGAACCGTTCTATTCAAATGAAATTTATAACACAGATTCCTCATGTTACAGGAGATAACTAATTTCAGTTGTACAGCTATAGAAGATTTTTTCGCTTCAAAACTCAGTGTCGTGTGAAGATAATAACATCCTCTACACGTCGTGGCATTGAATGGAAGAGGTTTTTGGTATCATCCTCAAGCCCGACAGGATGCCTCAATGCGAGACCAGAGTTCATTTGTGGTGACTGGCAGAGCTGCTTGATGGGCCGGTCGCTTAGCTACCATGTTCGTGACACGTTCGATCAGTGACATGTCCGGTAAACGTGTAGGCCAGGGAAGAAGCAATATCTGCCGTGCATGAAAACAATTTTGGACGCTCCACGCAACATGTGGCCGAGCATTGTCTGCTGGAGTATAGCGCCAGGAAAACTCTGAAGGAAGGGTATCACCTCGGCCTCTAAAACATCCCTAATGTATCTCTGGCTGTTGAAGATTCTCTAAATTCATATCAAGCGAGATCACGAATTGAACCCAATGTCGTCCCAAATAATGACGCTTGGCCTTGGGCCGGCAGGACGCTGCATAATGTATGTTGCAGGTTGCGATTCACCGCGATGTATTCGAACACATATGAGACCATCACGGTGCACCAACTTGAATCATGACTCGTCAGAAAACTGGACATGTTGCCGAATCACCGAGCCAATTTCTGTGTTCGAGACCCAACAGCACCTTGAACCGTGTGTGGTTGAGGGTCAAAGGAATGTGCAGCAATGTGCTACTATCGAGCAGTCTTCGGTTAAGCATACGACGTCGAACTGTGCTGGAGGATAAAGCTTAACCTGTGACAGTGCTCCACTGCTGTGCTAACACCGCGGATGTCGTTGTGCGATCGGTCACTACCATGCGGTAGATGTGTCTGTTCTTCTGCATTTTCGTGCGATTTTGCAGTCTATTTCTCGGAGTTCTGTGCGTCCGAGTGTTATCTGTCCACTGACGGTACGTTTGCATCACTCTACCGGCGTTTCGTCCCACCGAGTGGCAATTTCGCGGTAGTAAAATCCATCTTTTCTGATCCCAACAATCCTTCAAAGTCCGTCAGGTGTTCATAAGGCGACCTTCTTCGGCCACGGGGAATAGTGAAACACAAGAAACACTCTTTCGACTCAATGTCGGATCTTCACTGATTGCAACATCTCGTTTGAGCCAGCTTTTTGTACCCAAGCCGGACAGTTCAGTGGGCGCGGCTCAGAAATCGCATGCACATTTTCACTGACATTTTGATCATTCGCATGTCCTAACCTGTTGTACATACCCTGTAAGTTTCAAGCTAATACCTGTAGTCCTTCATGCTGTTTCAATTTTCACAAACAGTAGTGTATATTCCTCCTTTACTGGCGCTTGACTCTAACCTTGATTAAGCTTTGGGCTCTTAGGGAATACTCTTTCGAATAATATGTGATTAAATTTCTGCAACTTTCTTGCCCTATTTACACCTCAAAATATTTTATCATGTCTCACTGTCACGTAGGTGTTATAATACACAGTACTTTGTGTGTGTGCACACGTTGCAATGTGTACACAATGCTTTCTTTTCTCTACTCATCTCGTTTACTTGTAGTATCAGTGCTCATTCCCTTTCTATTACAACAGATACAAAATAAATTAAGGTGGTCCCCTATGTATGTGCCGTGGTCAAAATACGTGTGTACGAATATGGAGATAAGAGCACAGTACCGTTTGCGACTGCAGTTTCCTGAGAACGTTATGTAGTGACAAGATGAAATTGGAATAATCTATTTCAAGCATGCAAATAAGCCCTTGTATGGCATTTGCTCCGAATTTAGGCTTCCAGGAAATCTTCCGATCTTCATTATTTGTATCCTCTTTGGTATCGTTTCACAGGTAGATTCAGACATACAATGTTTTCCTTACTTTAATTTCAAAATCAGAGCTTTCCTTTGTGCTCCATCTGTAAGTTAAAATGTTCATACTGCCCATAACAAGACCTCACATGGCCCATACTTTATCTGGGACTCAAATACAAGCCTTCTTAGACGGTCCGACCACTGGAACGGTCACATATCTTTGTATAGGTAACCATATATGAAGCATGTAAGATAACTGTAGCAGCCTTATGAACTTCTCCTTGTTTTATATTTTGCATACCTCTGTGTTACAGCAAACAAAAAATTCAAGTTTTGGTTGAACAGATTATTTTCTTTTCTTATATTGTTCATTGGCATAAAATCGTTTTGAAAATAAATTAGACCACCAGGATATCAGTAGATCGATGTAGAACAAAAGAAGCTCCTCGTTTATTTTTATTTTTTCTTTATACTGCAAACAGTTTCTTTATCGATGCAAAGAACTGATGACCTTATTTGAACTAATAGACTTAAATACCAGTAAGAATGCAAACGGATCACAACAGGAACATACGTACATTACTGTGAATTATGGAGCAACCTTCGTTATTTACGACTGTGTGTACAGCATTATTCAAAGCTTTTGCTGATTTTTCGTTTTTCTTTCTGTTTTGTTTTCCCAAAAGCAAGTGTTCTCTTTAGTTATAGGAAGGTTTTGCAGTTAACTGAAAAACTAAAAACATGCTTTATAAGTGCAGTAAGTAAAATATCTGACGAGGAAGCAAAGAAGGAAGATGAAATATTTTATTTTATTTTGTTACCTTTTTCTCGAAGCGTTATGTTTGTTTTGCATTCCATTTATAGAGAGCATTCTATTTCCTAGGAATGTGTGCATTTCTGTATAAATACGAAGTCCCCGCCTTTGCATTCGATGAAAAGCTCGTTGCGAGAGAAGGGATTGATTCTGCCGAATACAAAGACGAAGAGAACTGTGGTGACATATAAATACGCCTTTGCAAAGACGTGAAAAATTGGTTTTATCCTTGGTGACAATAAAGCCACCTTTTCGTTGCTAACTGATTACACGGAATTCCCACTTGCAAGGTGCTTCGGAAATTGAATTGCAAGGTTCTATGTGCGATGAGGAAAGATGTACCTCACACACACGAAAAAGTTTCTCTTATATTTATCGTTATAAGAAATTCGGCTGTATGACATAATCTATGTGTTTTTGTTTTTTTGCGCTGATAGGGCCATAATCTTTGGCTGAAAGCACCAATACTTATAAATTTCAAAAGGAATTAGAAGTACAGCCATATAATGTATTTCATTTATTGAACTTTGCATGTTTAATGTTTACTCTATCTACTTATTTTCTTCTTGACTTATTATACATCATGAAACCATATTTTACATTTTTCCGCATCAAACAGATGTGTTTAGTGGGAATGAAATTTAGTCTTTAAAGTTGTACTGGCACAAGGAAGGCATAAAGTCTCGCTCCACATCAAAGACCAAAGTTTCTTGAATTTGAAAGACAATCGTCTTTTCCTTGACTTCGCTGCATAATACACATCAATACTTTTCCACATAATTGCCTAGTAATTCCCACCGTTTTAATCATGTGACCAAGTGGCGTCATACATATCTGAAAAAAGTGACGCCATCGTTCAAAAATTTGCACTGTTTTACCATCACTCAAAAAAGTTCTTGGTTATCACTGAGAATCACCCGCTTAGCGTGCATACGCTGCTCTCCATGGCATCATCATCATTCAGAATGGAGCATAACCCTGCTTTTCCCCCTACTTGCAAAACATTCAATAACATGAAAGCTGTCATATAAGCGCATTAGAGAGTAGAATTACCAGATTTTTTTATTACCCCTGTACCCTATTAGATCTGTCTACTGTTATGATTCCCCAGTAACTGATATTACATTACACACTGAAAGGACAAATTATTACAAACACACCGATAACAATATGCAAAGCCGAAGTATCGCGTCAACTCAAGTGAGACGCTGAAACTGTCCATGTCTATAAATAAAACAGGTCTCTACGCAATGAAAACCAGTCACGGAAAAGTAATCATGAATAAAGGCAGCGACCGAAGTGAGACTCACCGTGGCCAGATAGTAGTTGCAAGTCCAGTTTTTCGATCACCACAACTGCTGAACTGTTGAGATTTTCATGTCAGACCATCACACGTGTATACCAAGGGTACGTGAAATACGGTGAAACTTCCAACCAACGGGATAAATGTGTCAGTAAACGTGCAGTTGACTCTCGATGTGAGGGCAGACTATACCGCATCGTTACAAGGAACTGCATGGCTACCGCGGAATAGAAACAGTCGTAATTCAATGAGGACATGCCTACACGAAGATTATATGCTGTGGCGTGGAAAAAATAGGCTATGGCAGTTGACGTCCACATTGTTGACTGCAAGGCACCAAAAATTAGTTGCAGTAAAAGGCCAACCGCAACTGGATAGGGGAGGACTAGAAACACGTTATCTGGTCTGAATAATCATGGTTTCAACTCTATTGTTTCAAATCATGGTTTTAACTCTGGCGGTGTGACATTTTCCTATCTTGCCGGTGGAAGGGTGTGCGTGTTTGCGTAAACCACACGAAGCGATGGACCCAGCTTGCCAAGTTGAGGCCATGCATGCAGTTGGAGGCGGTGTAACAGTTTGGGGTACATTTACATGGGCTTCCTTGAGGCCCGTCGTACCCGTCGAGACCTCCACCACCGGCACAAAGTACGTGAACATCTCGACGAACTATTCTCTTTTCGCACCATGACGTCACATCTCAACAGGAAAACGCCACACCTCATTCTTCCCGGGTGGCGACTAATTGGCTCCGGCAGCATTCAAGTGAGTTTACCTCACTCGAATGGCCACCTTGATTACCAGACCTCAACCCTATTGAGAATTTGTGGGACGAATTGGAAAGGTCAGTTTGAGCTCGCCAACCCCCACGGGTAACTGTGGATGCTCTACGACAGGCGATCCTCGCTTCATAGGCGGCAATACCACCTCCATGTTTTCAGTACCTCACTGAGTCCTTACCAAGACGTCTGGCTGCTGTTGTGAGGGAACATGGTGGAGCAACGCGTAATTAAGTAGGAATACTTAATAATTTGTCCATTCAGTTCACAATAGCAAGAAATCTTTTATGATGCCAGAATCATAAATATTGATTTTCACAGTCATTCGCAGCATTTAAGAGCTTCTGTTTCTATTTTGGTGTTTAAACTCGTTATATTTCTCTTTAAAACTAAGCACACATCCATAACAAGGGCTTCAGAAGATCCGCATGTCATCATAAACATTGTTGTGGCGCACAGAACCTATTTAACCTTCCTTTTTGTTTACTTATGAAAATTTTGGTTATCGCTTTTTACGATTTTTGCATTTAAAGTCAGGTCCGAATTCTCAATGGTTTATTTCTTTAGGTTTCAGAGGCAGTCAGTCAAGTCAGGCAGACTTGGATAAAATAGGACCGTGTAGATAAACTGGTGTGTTCGGTGTGACAGCTATCAGAGAGATGCGAAGATCGACGAGATGGGCGAGATAGGCTAATGCTGTCATTGTGTTACTACGCTTTACGATTGTTAAGGTAATTGGGTTTGACGCTAACTTACGTTGTACTTTGTGGAAATTTTAAAAAATTGTGATTGATCTACGACGGATGTTGTTAATGTTTTCAGATTCATCTCATGTTTACCATTAGTGAATCTACAAAATTAGGAATTTCTGGAAGACATTACTTGTAAGTCACTTTTATTTTTTATAGCACTCTTTTCAAAGTGTGAACCCTGAAACTTTTTGTTGGGGCCCGAACTCGGTTGTTATTAGTGTTACTACATCATGGATGCAGCAGCTAATGCACCATACCAGATATAAAATCTGACTATGAAGCGTGACGTTTTCACGTGCGTAAAGCCATACAATAATCTACGTCAACTTTACGAACTCCACTTTCAAATAATTTGTGCTGCAAGACGGTATCACACAGTATAATGGAGTGGAAGGCTCCTTGACATTCGTAGTAGATATAGGGGTGGCCATTCGAGTGAGGTAATCTTCCCTCAACAGTATGCCAAAAGAGTATCGTGTGAAAATTGTAGTCACCTACTTAAAAGATAACACATGGTACCGCAAGTGGCATGATAACAGTAGTGGAACATCTTACCAAGTCTTTCCCTGAGAATTTTTGGAAGTCGTCCTCAATTTGTTAACCGGGACGAAGGTAACATACTAGCTCTTCGCCCACAAGAAGAAGTCGTCAAACGGCCCAGGATCGTTTCATTGACAACAGATCTTTACACGTTGTGGGAAGTCTACGCTTTGCATGTAGAAATCCTGGACACTCTTCTTCCACAACTAGATCATTACTTACGTGATTTTGGGGAAGTAAGAAGACCGCAGATAATGCATAGGAGTTCTCGTTTTATGCGTGTTTTTGTGGAACGTCATGCTAACACAAGGTCTCCTTCTCCCCGTCCTACGGAACTTCAGAGGTATGTTCCACCTCACCGCAGGAATTTTCTCCACCGGCAGAAAATAAAATCTAAATAAGACATAAGTACACCTTCTATCGTCAACAGCCTGTAATACAATATCACGCAGTCCTAAGTCAGGTTGGAACGTAGGCCAAAGATCCTCTTATAATAAAGTTCAATTTATTAGCGCAGTGCAGAGCTAATATACGAGAGACTGTCTATTAAGCAGAAATTTATAACCCATAATACCTGTGACGTGCCTGCCCAGCATGACGCATACGACATAAAGGCAGATAGCAGCGATAACGAACGTCCGCGTAGCTCAATTGGTAGAGCGACTTATTCCGGAATGAGGGGACCCGGGTTCGAACCCCGGCGTGGGCAAAAATGACGGAGAAATTTACTTTGTTATACAGCCCCAAGTAAATCCTATGGAAAGGTAAATCCTAATCTTGTTAAAATCATTTGCTGCAACGTTTTGGAGCATCACGTACGTTAGAATGTGCACCTGAAAATCTTTCGTTACACTCTTCTTTCTTCTGCGCAAAACATCACTACGCTTACATTTGTAGTTCTGTTTCTAGTTAGAAAAATTGGAACATCGTTTGAGGTTCTAACAGGGTTCCTGGATGAACGAAACCCAAGACAAACACCTAACAAAGGTAACGAATTAACGTCTAAAGCTCGGCTGGCTTTAATGAAAATTCAAACATCGCAAATTAAATACTACAATTCTCTGACCTTTTTTCTGCTTTACTTGACAGTGGAAGATCACGACTTACTACCAACACGTTTTTAGACATCGTTTTCTTGTACCGTTGTTAAAACGTTTGCATCGTTATTTGAGAATCCTTTTGAAGTTCTTTAACTCCATGGAAATAACGTGCTTTTGCAAAAGAAAGACGGAGAGGTTATTTCAGACCATGTCAAACAATTCCAGAAATATCACTATAGGGATAGCATTCAAGTAATAGTTATTAAATTCCTGGTATCACAGGTTAGTGAAAATCAGCCTGCAGTAGTTACAATTTCTTTCGCAACGCGAACTTTCGTCGGTCTTAACAGGGTGCAATTTCGTCAGCATTGCCTCCCTTTAGTGAATCTTTTTCTCTTTTCCACATGTACTTCTTTGTTGTGTATGTTGTTTTCACAGTATCTTCAAGTACTGTGTTGTTACCTGCAGTGACAAAGCCTGATTCCTCTCGCTCGAGATCGTCAGGTGCTAAAATTCCATTACCTGACGTGATGACATCTCCACTGTCTGCCTGCTCAAGACATATTGTAACGTACCAGGAGATGTGACGTACCTGTTAGAAGGACGCACACGACATAAAGGCAGATAGGAATCAGAATAAAACGTCCGCGTAGCTCAATTGGTAGAGTGACTTATTCCGGAATGAGGGGATCCGGGTTCAAGCCCCGGCGCGGATAAAAATGACGGAGAAATTTATTTACTTCGTTATAATGGCGCCCGAACTATCCGGATGACCCGACCGTTCAAAATCTCGCATTGGTGTGATGTTATTTCCACACCGCGAGATAGGAAAAATAAGAGAATCCTTTCTCCAGCACTTCAAAAAAAAAAAAAAAAAAAAATTACGGGGGAGATGATGTAACGTATACTCTAGATTCAGTTTCCTTTTGATTTTACTATCTCTGGTTATTTTATTTTCCTATGTAAATTATCTTCTTACTTAACGAGATGTTATTTCTCCCGCTGAATGATATGTGGGAATGAGTGTAAGTCATGACGTGGTGGTAGGCAGTATAAATAGGCGCGTTCAACGATACCAGGGAGAGCGTTTGTTTATGTGCGTAGAGAGAGCGTTTGTGTTACGTGAGAGAGCTTTGTTTTATGTGTAGAGAGATCTTCGTTTATGTGAGAGGAACTTCGTTATATGTGAGAGCCAGATATCGAGTAGTTGTGTGACCTGTGAAGTATGTGTGGATAATACCAGGAGTTTCCCTAATAAAAGGTTTTCTCAGTAAGTACGTTTTTCTCAGTTCATAGTTTTGTCAGACCTCTGTCTGGCTGTTAGGTCTCTTTCATTAAGTGTTACTATTAACAACCAGCATAAGACTTTATTCATCATAAATCACTACTACTACAACGTTACTAGCAGTTAAGCTTATTCATTATAACTACTACAACAACTACCAGTAAAAGCTTTATTCATTATAATATGGTATATCCGTCGTAGTACATTGCGACTGCTTCTCTGACAACGAAACCTACTTCTTCGTGAACGTCTCCAACGTCAGTGCTTGTCGAATCTCCTTTCGTGTTGTTCCAGTTCCCGCCAAGACTTCCGAACGTAATGCACACAGCATCGAATCGTTGCGCTTCAGCAGAGATTCCCCACCATACGACCAGCTACCACTACAAAATATCGCTGAGAAATCCTGTTTCTGATTCTTCGATTCTTCCTCGATGGGGTAGACCTCTACCTCTTCACCTTTCTGGATTTCATATCTGAAACCTGCAGTCCGGTCATATCTGCATCATCCTTCCTTCCAAAGAAAAGAAAAGAAAGTATTTCAAGCTAACGTCCTCTAGCTTCAGTCATCTTGAAAAGCGGCCTCTGGGACCGTCACTGTGGATGCCATGGCATACCTCTACTTCGTCGCCAACATCGTTTGCTTCTCGTCAACGGTACCAAGGAAGTGTTCCATCAAATTCAACTCAGGTTCAGTCTCCTGGGGAGACGTTCTCAACCAGATATTTCTACAGGGCTACGACCTTACTTAGTTTTCATTTTATTCTTTAGCCAGGATAATTTTTACTGGAACTATGTAGTTATCTCCTTAGATTTTTTCCTGTTCAGGAAATTTTTCAGATTTTGTTTTTTTACTTACGAACTGTAAAAGAGTTTTTGTCTTTTACTTGAAGGAACTTACGCCTTCACTGTGTACAACACTTAGTTCTATGAACTTTTGTACTTCGGAATATTTTCACATCACAAAAGAACTTCATTTGGAGTAATATTTCTTACCATGAACGTGCAGACATGACAACATTTTCTACAATGTCTATTTTTTTAAGACCTTCGAACTCAAGTGATTCCATGTTTAACTTTAAGAGAAAAAAATTAATAAAATCTCTACATCATTTCCACAAATAGATATTCTCGGTCCTTTGAATTTTGATTTCTAAGGCTGTCTGCCAGTTCAAATTTTTATAGGTAAAAAAAAGTACGGGAGAACGATATGACAAATACTACTTGCTCAACCTTCCGTTTTTGTATACTTTCTCTTATGTAAATTTTATTTATCTCTTTTTAAGCTATCTGCACTGAATGTCACGTAGGAACTACCAAGAGTTTATTTCTTTAGGTCACATTGGTAGTCAGTAAAGTCACGCGGAATTAGATAAAGCAAAGTCGTGTAGCTGTACGGGTGCGTTAGGTGTGAGAGCTATCACAGAGAAACGAACGATCGAAGACATACGCTAATACTGTCTTTAGCTTTCTAGTTAACTGCGTTTCACGTTAACTTACGTTGTTTTACTTCGTGGAATGTTAAAACAATTGTGATTGATCTACGGCGAACGTCATGAATTGTCTTCGGATTCATATGATGAGGTCCAACAGTAGACCTACAAAATAAGATATTGCTTGAGGACATTACTCGCGTTCTCTGGAGTGATAAATCACACTTCAGCATCTGGCAGTTCGGTGGACTACTCTGGGTGTGGTGGATGCGAGGTGAACGCTACCCAGCCGACTATGTTGTGCCAAATGTGACGTTTGGTGGGAGAGACATCATACTCTGAGGCTGTCTTTCATGGTTTGAGCTGGGACCCCTAGTTCAAGTGTTCGAGAATCTTAACGCTGTGGCCTATAATGTTATTCTCTACAATTCTGTACGTCCACCATTGTGCCAGTTCGGTGTTAACAAAACGAGGTCTGAGCAGGAATGGCTTAATGGTGTTCGAAGAACTTGATCGTTCTGCAGAGAGTCCCGACCTCCCCCCAATGGAGCACTTTGGGATTAATTGGAACGCAGACAGCGTGTCACGCCAAACCTCCCGACATTGGTGGTCCACCTGACAAATTTTCTTGTGCAGAATGGAGGGCAATTCCCGCAAAAACAGGCTGAAATCTAGTGGAAAGCCTTCCCAGTAGAGTGGAGGCCGTGATAGCAGCAAAGAGCGGATCAGCTGCATATTAATTCCTTTTCTACTACAAGGGGAATGTCTGGTGTCCGGATACTTTTGATCAGACAGCGTGCTTTAGATTGCCCAGCTTCATGTTTCACTGTATGAAGTTACGGATGTCACCTATCTCTCGCTTAAGGATCCTTTTTAATCTGAAAAATAACTGATTTACTAAAACGGAACGTATGCTCGCAGTGCCGTTAGCAACGTTAATACTTTCCTCATAAGCGATTTGCACTTCGTCAGTGTTTTTCCATTTTTGTTACCGAACGGTTTCTTTATTCAGTTTTGAAAATTTAAGTTTAGAAAGCTTTAAAATGTTTGCTAGTGGTATGTACTGAGATGCTAGTTTATTAGGTACACCTCTACCAAATAGAGTGTGTGTATACACCTCTAAAAAATTCTTCCTTTTGAGTTTCTGCATTCTTATGTAAATTTGGATTTTTCTCATTTAATGTTTCTGAATTAATGGCACATTATTTTACCCAACAAGTTTGCTGAGTTGGCATCACTGGCAGTAAGTCAAATGTCTATATAATGATATTCTCAGTACAGCTTAGAGAGCTAAGTGTGTGATTTTAAGAGAGTGAATTTTTACGAAGGCGATCTGTTACGTTAGGATTTGATATATTCACGCTAAAAGCAGTTCTTTCGAGCAAATGATTTGTTAAAAGGCAGTATCTTTTGAGTTAACGATTTGTTGAAGAGAATTTAGATAACATCTTAATATTGCCTGAAGTGATGTTGATATCAGATTTTATTGTTGTGAAGTGAATTACATTCAACGTTGTGCTACTATGATGCGCCAATGAGAGAATGAAAGCTGGAACATCGAAATGAAAGTATTACTTCTGTCTCATTGACTCTGAACCGTAATCTAAATGTGTTCAAGTGTTTAGTTAGAGACATTTTAAAATGCTTAGTCAAGTTTGCAGCTCTTACAAGCAGCAAGTCGAACCTACTATTAAATGTTCCACAAGTAGCTAAAATACCATACTTCCGGAGTAAACAAACCAATATATTTTACAGGGCCTAATGCGTTCCAGGAAAAAATTCCTCAGACCAGCACAGCGCCACTACCGGCCTGTACTGCTGATACTTGACAGGATGATCCCCGGGCTCACGTTTCTTGGCAAAATTCGAATCCTGCCATTCTCATGATGTAGAAGAACTCTTGATTTGTCTTTCCAACAATCTTTTTGCTGACCTCAACGAATCAGTCAGATGTTCCCCCACTCACTAAAAGCGCTTTTTCGTGTTCTGTGCTGGCAACAGCACTCGACATGGTCGTCCCCTGCTGTAGCTCGTTCACGGCATAGTCCAAATGTGTGGTGCGTTTGGAGATGACCCATGAAAAATCAATGTTAAATTCTGCAGTGATTTGCAAAGTTCTAGCCCCCTTGTTCGCTTGCACGATTCTCCCCAGTCTTCTTTGACCCCTCTGATCCACTAGCTGTTTTGGTCAATAGCATCGCCGACTGATGAAAGTGTTTATGAGTGGCGTACCATTCACGATAAAACCTTGCTACTCACGTGTGTGAAAACCCCAGGAAAACGTCCGTGTGGGACATGCTCGAACCTGTACTCCTGGCGTCAATTATCTTGCCAATTCCAAATTTTCTCAGATCACTAGTTTTGTTCCTTCCGACTCTCTATGGGCCACTGATTACTGCTCGACGAGCTGAAATGCCTCATTTATACCATACATCGCGCTTGCATACCGTCTTATATGTTGGAGTGAGTGTTTCATGTGCCGCAGGCAGGTGTACTTAATGCACAGGTATTCAAACCTTTTTCTAACGAATTAGATTATCTTCTAAATTAATGATATTTTAATGAGCTCTTACGTGGCTTGTTGATCATCACATTTAGAACAAAGCCCTTGGAATACGACAATAAACCTAGCACGAGCACTCCTTCTTTCTTCCATTCATATGCACATTTGGTCCATTGCTATTTTCTTGCCAAATGGGGTTAGTTGGAGTCTGAACCACCCCCTTGGTCTAAGACTCGACGTTTTTATCTCCTTATTCTAAAAAAGTAACTGCCGCCGCTGTCTTAGAAGTTTCGCGACACTAGCGCTTCCCTAGTTCGCAGCGCAAAACGTATTGAACACAAAAATATGATATTTACATCGTTTGTAGAGAATTGCTTGGAGAACACGCTGAAGTAAACTGTTTTTCGATTCTGGCGGTACTTCAAAAGCTATTGTATTTCAAAGTTAAGGTAAGCAAAAAAGATCATCAGTTCGCATTCCGGACACACCAGCAGCAACAAAACCACAAAACTTTGTAGGCATGTTGGGCCATGGCCGAATTCTTGCATCTTGAAACCCGTTTTTTGAATTTCGACTTAGTTTACGAGAAATTAAATTTTTAAATTTCATAAAACTCTCTATTTCGCGATGGGATCCATTTAAAAAAAAGGATATATGGCAAACTATAAATCATAACGCATTGCAATTTTTACGGAATAAACTCAGAACTATCATCCTTCTTTTAAAAATAATTTAAGAAAAAATCATTTTCTGTTTTTAAGCATTTCTTAAAGACGCAAAGGAAAGGAACAAACGGCTTCCTCTGTCTTCTATGGTAACCACACAGGAAAGTTCTGGTCCCGTGATCTGCTGCCATGGTGACGCAACTATTTTTACAGCTCTCTTCTCACTGGGTGAAAGAATAGGCTACAATCAAACTTGTAATGACGCAATGCTTAATAGCGTAGCGACGTTTTTAAAGTTCGGCGTTTTCCGCCGGCGTAAAATAAAATAAAATAAAATAAAAATAAAAATGGTGGCTATGGAAGATTTCTCTGCTTGAAAATTCCGCGAATTATTCGACCATTTCTACATGATCTGGAGATTTGAAAATTATCATGTTGATAGGTCTTAAGGTCCGAATACCTAGAAAGTCCGAAAACAAAACAAAAAAAATCAAAATGGCGGCTTTGGAACATTCTTTGCTTGAATTTTTCGCGAATTATTTGACCACTTCTCAGTAACCTTGAGATCTGAAAATTGGCATACTGATAGTCCTTAAGATCCGGTTACCTAAAAAGTCTAAATACCAAACTGTTCAAAAGGGAAGCTTAGCTTTACTGCTCAAAATGCTGATACGTTTAAAGATTATTTATGCCAGAAACGTTGAAATGCTGTATAAATTCCATTAAATTTTGATTTAAAATTAAGGGGGCTAAAGTCTGATCCGTTTTACGTCAAACCGTATGCATTGACGTCACGACCCTGTTCTAAATTGTGAAACAATTACGGATCTTAAATTACTTTTCTTTCCCTTAATTACTTTTCCTTTCTTTAATTTAATGTTCAAAAAATTATAGATTCACCGTTCGGAGAACAGGCATAACTGCTAGTTTTTAAAAAAATTGATGAAAAAAAATGAAACTTAAATTTAAAAAAAATTTACTGTTTGGTGGAAATTGGAAGTTCATAGAAAATTTTACGAAAGCAACTCAATTTAAACTAAAGTGCAAAGTATAAAAAACGAATTCAGTTTGATTTTTTAATCGGTGGAGTATAGGGACATTCATCCACACCAGCAGATCGCGTGGATGACGACACCACATCACACATCCAAAGGAACCGCACGTCACAAATAAAACGGCGTGTGATTGGTAGTTACTTGTTACGGAGGGCTCTGCCTCTTCTTGCTGCAGGGGTCCCATGTTTGGCCTTGGCTCACTCTCTTGACACACGTCCTTTAGACTTCTGACTAAGTGATGAACTATCTAATCTTGATGAACTATCTAAAACAGCACGTCGAATTGAGTTACGTTTGAAATAAGTCAGGAAATAAATACTTCAAACTGTAATGGGGCAGAGTTTCTTTAAAACACTTAAGATTGCGTATACCGTGCGTTGTTGGGATGTGAATCAACTAAAAATTTTATCTGATTGATCAAAATTCGTTATTCGATTGATCGATTGATTAATCAAAATTCGTTATTCGATCAATCGATTGATTAAACAAATTCGTTATCCGATTAATCGATTGATTGATCGGCCCTTTAAATAAAATCGCCTGCAGCACTATTTCTGGGAAGTCATTTTTTCCGCTAAACCCTACCCGTACCAGCATCCTACAAACGCCACTGCTCTGTACATGTGCATAATTATATTACTAGCTAATTTTCTATTATAAGTTTATTTTTTTAATACATATTATTTTATAATTATTACCATTTATTTTTATTATCAAACCCTTTTTGAAAACAAGTTTATTTGAAAATGCTGTAAAATGAGCACGCCACTCCACCAAAATAATGAACCACTGATTTTTGCATTTCCGAACTGATTTACTTACATTCGTACTAAAACTGTGAACAATTATGAAATTTTATAGTACTGGTGATTGTTTCTTAGTTTCGATGCTATATATCTTTCCTAGCAGTAGTAAAGTAAATCCCAAGTAAAAAATTTCGATGTAAGAAAAAGGGTAACGGTACGTCACTGTCGAAACCATTGCTGAAATCTGATCGTACCGCATGCTGTCCCACAAAGGGACGCAATAATTGTTAATTTCATTGTTACTCAACAATATATTTTGCTAAGCTATCGCCGAATATTATTTCATCACGTTTTACATAAACGTAACAATATGTCATTACAATCTGCGTAAATTGCGAGAACCTGATGCTAAATGTGGTAAAATCCATTACAAAAATGAAGTATGCGTCGTACCGAAATTAGGCTTTCTCTCAACACTTCCTTAGGTGGGGGATGGGGGGATGGGTTACTAAAATGATGTGTAACACGATGGGATGTAACTTGTAGACGTCCTGGACCAAACGTTACCAACCTGTGATGTAGCTACGAAAGTCCATCTGCGCACGCGCAGATGGACTTTCAGCTACATCACATTTCATCGGTGTCAGGGTTGTTCCTTACGTTTGTCTCAATCTAAATATATAAGAAGAATAAAAATAAAAATAAATATTGTTTTAGAAAAACTAGACAGTCGAAACATATACTACTGCTGCCGCCATGATTTAGTAAATATTTACTTTATAACTCACATATCTTCTTTCATTGGTTTTACGATAATAACATTCATTAATTCACCTACCTAAGTACCCTTCAATCAATGGCGTAACTATCACCCCCGCTGCTGCGGGAGGGCTCAGGTAACGAAGGGGCGTATTGCAACTGCCAGTTATAGTTTTATGAAAAATTCGAACACGCACAATACTTAACCCAAAGATTCATATTTTGCTTTAAGATGTACTTAGCTTTGCCTAAATAAATGCCTAGTTTCACCTTTAAAACACTGAATGTCCTACAGATTGAAAGTGTTCGGCTCTTTGGCTTCGGGTTGTAATACGATTGCTCTGCAATGGGTTATAAATAATGCGATCGCTCTCCAATCGCCCTCTCTCTGAGCTGCTGAGGAAAAGCGCGAGGCTACAGTGGGATTCCCCGTGTAGGATGTGGGAAAACAGTAGGTTACCTAGGATTGCGTGCACGACAAGCGTCAACATTTATTCACAGCAGCCGCGGATCTGCCATGTGTGAGATGGTGATTTCTTCAAGTGATTTATTTTAGTTTTCGACAAAGCATTTATACGTATTGTCAAATCTATTACTTAAAAAGTTCAAACTACAGGGATCTAGGTACCACCATTACTTTTGCAGACACTGTCTTTGACTTCCTAACCCCTCCTACGCCCCCCCCCCAACCACCGCACACACACGCACCGTGAAAAATGTATCCTTCCTCGTGTTCGAAATCCGGGAAAAATTACTGTGCTTAGGGGTGCTGAAGTAAATCTTGCGGGGGGGGGGCACGTTGTTCTAGTTACCTCTGCTCTCAATGTCAGGAATTAGCAAACCTTATTATTTGTTGTTATGATTTAATTCCACTTAGTATGTACCAGACTGTGGTCGTGAGTGATGCATAAATTATCTACAAAGAGTGCCAGGGTACTCTCTCGCTTTTGTTTTTGGAGATTATTATTTTATGATTGTAAGTTATCAGCTATCATATTCACTGGTGGAAAATTTCGTGCGTACATAAAACTATTTCCATATCGAAAATAGAGACTCGAACTTTTTCAAAAGATCGGTCTTTCCATGAGCTTCTGGATGTACTAAATTGTACATTTGATCCCGTGTGTAAAATACCAAAGATATTTTATTCATTACATGCTGAAAGGAAGTTTAATTTTGGCTTTCTCTTGCAACCTGCGTATTTTGTATTAGTATGCTTTAATCCATATTGTAGCTTTTACGCACAGAAGGGTCGTTATGGTTAAGAAAACGACTTCGCCTTTGTGAGGAGACGGGCGAGGAGTTTTATCATTAATTTCACTTGTCACGGTCCTTTATTTACGAGTTATCCTTAATCACTGTTTAATGACAAATTTCTTTCTTTCGGCCTTTGTACCAAAAAGGCCATCAGCAGTGCTTAATGGGCCTTGACATCGCGACGTTCTGATCGCTTCATCAAAAGGATTCTTACCCATTTAGCCACAAGTGAAGATTCTTGCTGGTTCAGGCGGAAGTAAAAGAAACACAGTTGCACTTCTCTTGACCCCTAAATATCAGTGCCGAAAGAAAGAATACAAAGTAGAATTTAATAAAGTTCACGTTTATTAGCTTTTCTTAAAGCACGTTTCTCTTGTTCGCCGAAAGTTTCCGAACATTTGGTTCATAACGCAAAAGAAATTTAACAGTGAATTTTAATGAAATAAATCATGTATACAGATTTCGAGATATATGAATTATAACCATAAACTGAACATTTTAAATGCGCATTTTTCTTCATCGTAATCAATTGTAAATTTATTCTCTCTGCACTAAAAGGAATTATATAAGACAAAACGATCAGTGTTTTTTTTCTCGTTTCCCATAATTCTTCAACATAACTTATAATCGTTCTCAGTTTTCTGCAAAATATACTGAAAATAAATAATAAGAAATGGATTAAGTAATGCGTGAGAGTAATTACCTAAAATATCACAGTCCATAGTAACCTAAGTTTGGACTATCAGGTAAAATAAAAATTAAACAAGATAAAAATTAAAATTATCCGATACTCACGTAAAAACTGTTTTTATTTTTGTTAATCTTTTATTGTCTGTTTGTTTAACGACCACCGTAAGCAACTCGATGGGCTATAAGCAGTCAGCCGTCCTTAATTTAAGGTAACTGGTTCCAGGGAAGGGAGAGAGCCAGTGCCATAAGACAAACACAACATCCATGCCTCACTGAGATTCGGACCCATCTCGGAAGAATAATCAGAAGTCAGTACTTAGACCACTGCTCCACCGGGTCGGCCAAAAGCAGTCAAATTGGCTACATGGGATATTGTGTCGAGAACTTTACTTCTGCCGAAATTTTTCCAAAATTGCTAGGGAAAAACTCTACCTAACATCGAACTCTTAAGTTTGTCAGTTTACCTAGTTCATAAATTAACTTGAATCTTAGGGTCAGCAGCCTGATACCACGATAGTGAAAAAACGCCGCTGCTGCCATTGGTGTCCAACAGAAGTTGGTGTTCAAGAAGTTGATTTGTCACGTCATTCAATAATGGCGTGCCAAATTGCAAATATTAATGAACCAGCATTGAATGAATGTTTAATGAAAGAAAGAATTCCTCAGACGAATATTCTCAAGCAAAGGATTAGAATCTGTGAAGTGTGCAACACATAAACACATCATTCTGTTCTTCGTCGCTTCTGAAACCGCACTATACTTTACAGAGATGGAGCTCTTCAAGAAGACACACAAACGCCTAATTTGAAGTACCCGATAAGTATTTTATAATCAAGAGCTGACAGCTTTCGTTGCGATATCCTAAGCGCACCAAGGACTACAACGAAAGGCATTTATTGGTCTTTCTTAGTAGCTCATCAGTTTACGTTACAAAATATTTTATGCTTTATAGTAACGATTCTTATGCCTTCTTATATTTTCTGATTTATGGGTTTATTACGTCAGTACAAAATTCTTCTAAATGGCAAGCATTTACTGCAAAACACAAAATCCTTATTTTCAAACACTCGAAGCATACATCTCACTAAGCTCGTGTGCGAGATTCAGATCAGAGGTTAGCTTCTCAAAGAAAGACAGTCTGCCAAATTAAAATTACTGAAAATTTTAATCTTTATTTGCTGTTCATATATCACAGCTCCTTATTTACACCGTTTATAGCATACAACTCGAGTTTCATTCTCATATATTACTCGTCTCCTGCATGACGTTTTGTACTTCATACTAATTATCTTGACCTCTTTTGAGGCATTACAGAATCTGATCCTCTAATGGTTCCTTGACTTTCCATTAGCTTTATTTGCTGCCAAATGAGCTGAATAAATTCTCTTACTCTACACCTCATCATTCTGTCTTTGAAAATGGCCGCAACCCTATACCTCTCTAAATACACTGGTGTCCAAAATTAACGTGACAAACATAAAATCATGAATAACGCAATGTCCACACGACAGGGTTTAATTACAGGTAGTACGGACATATATCGATAACGCAGAAATACGAAACAGAAAAGGAATGTTATTACCGCATGAGGACGAAGCATACGCATGACAACATGGCAATCCAAAAGTGATGCAGCAAGTGCAGCGGATTTCGAGGGGCTAATAGAGAATGTAATTACCCCGAGCAGCGATATAGCTCGCATATAACGATTCCTCATGCTGTTTACAAGGCTGTGAATGCGAGTTTGAGCGAACAAGCACCACTCTTCCACCAAGGTGAGTCGGAGTCCCGGAAGATTTCTGGGAGTCGGCTGTCGGCCTCCAATTGCCTTTCCCAGAGTATCATATACATGCTCTATCGGGTTCAAGTCCGAGGATCTCGCGGGCAACTCCATCCTGTGAATAGCATATCTTTCCAGATATTTCTAGACTAGCCGATCTCTATAAGGAAGGGCGTTATCGTCCATAGAAAGAGACTCAGGGCCAACATCTCCCCTAAATAGCCGTACATAGGACAGTAGAATGTCATCCATGTATATCTTGCAGAAATCAGGGTGTATCCTGGAAACACATGCAGCAGCGTGCGTCCATCCAGCATGATACCTTGCCCAAACGAGGAGTCCACCACCGTAGTGGTTAATTTCCCTAATGTTCGAGGGAAGATTTCCTCTTTCTGCCCCTCTCTAAATGTACACACGTCGAGAATCCGTGTTTAGGCAGTACCACGACTCGTCACTAAAGCGAACACAAGGCATTGGTCTGGGGTCAAGGGAGTGATGCCCAATTCAGACTGATACGATGCGTCGAGTGGGATACAGCCTCATTGGCCTTCTTGCGCACAGTCCTCTCTCGTGGAGTCTTCTGTAAACTGCTTGCCTCGACATCGCGGTTCCCGTAGCAGAGGAGAACTCCTATGAGAGTTGCCTGGCTGTTGATTCCCTGTGACGGTGAACTATTAGAGACAAATACCGGTCGTTTACACTTGTTGTTGCTCGTAATCATCCTTGCCCGGGTTTCCTGGACCTGTGTCAAGAGATTGAAGACCACTTGCTTCGGAACATTCCGCCATCTTGTTAGCTCAGCTTGCGATTGCCCTTCTTTCAATCTACCGTTCGCTCTCTAACATAAAGAGTCTTCTAAGCGTTGGTGCGGAACCATTCTTCCACTAACAGTCCAATTCAAGCTTCAATTACCTCACCCAGCTTAGAACAACGTTTATTAAGGTCGCTTGCCTGCCAGTTTTATGACGTACGGCCACCATTCGTTCGAGATGCTTCCGGGTTTGAGTCCCGGTGAGGCATGAAAGTTGTGTTTGTCTTACGGCACTGGCTCTCTCTCCCTTCCTCGATCTAGTAGCCTTAAATTAGGCAGGGTGCGGCTGCTTATAACCCAGCTAGTTGCTCACGGTGTTCATTAAATATCCAAATAAAAACAAGAAAAATGACACCGAATTTTCGTTTGTAATGAGCACGTCATTTTGAATCCGTACTGAGAAGAATTAAATTTCTCAAAGCTGTTGAAAGTCACTGGAACCGGTATGCAAAACAGTAGTATCTGACCAAAGAAAGAAATTTTTCAGTCGGGTGTTTAATCCCGCAGATATTGCTCTAAACGGAAACGTTAACTTACGCCCTATGGTGGCAGACTTGTGCGTTAAAAAATTTGAAATTATAAGAGGAACATTTAGCAGTGGAACGCTCTCCAACAAAGAAAGATTTTTTTAATCGGACCTTTAGAAGCAGAAGTATCGACAAATATAAGATATGCAGTTACGCCCCCAGGCGCAAAGACCACGCATTATTTTCAGAAGCAAATATTCTCAAAATGTTTTTGATGTGGGCGGTATCGGTCCACGAAAGAATTTTTTCAATAAAATTTTTCAGGAGCTCAGGTTTTGCTGCAAATATATCAGAAGCAGAAATTAAACCTTACGCTCCCTGGTCGCCAAACCATTGTTTACCAAATATTAGATATGATATGTAAAACATTTCCCACCAGGAGCTGTATGCAATACAAGAAGAATTTTTCAAATCGGAGTTTTAGAAGCAAAGATGTCGGGGGAAATGCCGTTTACCTTAACGCCCCCTAGCAGAAAGTCTATGAATTAGTTGAAAATTTTGAATTTTTATGAAAAATATGTCGCACCAGAAATCCTATCCAACAAAGAAGGAATTTTTCAAATCGGACCATTAGAAGCAGTGATATTTACAAAAATAAGATATACATCTACGCCCCCTGGCGGAGAAACCATGCATTATTTAAGAAGAAAATATTTCGAAAGGGTTTATCTACGTGACTAATATCGGTCCACGAATGAATTTTTTTAATCTAGATTTCAGAAGCTCAGATTTTGCTGTAAATACATCAAAAGCAGAAATTAGTGCTTCTGCACCCTGGTGGCCAAGCCATTTTTACCAAAAATCAGTAGCTACATGCAAAAGATTTCCCATCAGCAGCTGTATCCGCTGCAGATAAAAAAATTCAATTCGGAGTTTTAGAAGCAGAGCTATGTGGGAAACGCGATTTACTTTTACGTCCCCTAGCGGAAAACATATGCGTAACTTGAAAAAGTGAGTATTTCAAAAAATAACCTTCGATATAAATGGAATCGAAAGGTAAGGAATGTTTTTCAATCGGATGTTTAGAAGCAAATATATGAAATAAAATGTGTTTTCAATTCGACGTTATCTGCGTTTACGCCCTCTAGCGGCGAAATTGTGCATCTTTTTAAAAAAGACGAAATGAAGGATCATCATTCGTACATTTCAGGCTTCCCAATGCAAACAATTTTTTTCAAATCGGATAAATAGTTGTGGAGATATAGTGTCAACAGACGGACCTGACGGAGAAACCGATAACATAAGCGCGATCTTTTTCACAAAAGACGTGCTAAAAAAGACGTACGGTCTTCATTTGCATATTTGCATAGGAGCTATCACAATATTATTGGGTACGTCTACTTAGGGTTTCCCCTTGCATACGTTTCTCAAAAACCTTTACAATCCGCCTTGTCGTTTTGGACATAATCTCGAATTTGTATTTATTACGTAATTTTTGACACCAGTTTATACACTGAGTGGCCACTTTATTATGACCACCTGACAGTTTTAAGCAAATAAGCTATGACTGCACGCTGTTGCCGCCAGAGGGCGAGGCTAGTATAAAAAGGGAAAGCTTAGTGCTTGCGACAGTAGTAGAAGTGATTTTTGGGTGACGAGATAGGTAAAAAATGCAATTTGACGGACTTTCAACGTGAGATGGTAGGAGCTCGGAGCCTTGGAGCGAGTATCACCGAAACCGCCGCCTTCGTGAAATGTTCCACAACAGCTGTTGTTAAAGTGTTTAAAGACTGGACTGTCAGCCAAAAAACTGCGTCTCTACGTGCAACGTGTGGTTGTCATCGACTAGTGACTACTCGGGCGGAACGGAGAGTGTCCAGACTGGTAACATACAACAGAAGGGCAACAGTGCAGCAAATTACAGACCATCTTAATCAAGGATCCCCTCAAAGGATATCTGCACGCACTGTTCGCCGTACACTGCATCGGATGGGATATGGCAGCCGAAGGCCTGTTCGAAAGCCTTTACAGTCTGCAGTTAAGAAGAAGAAACGTCTCCATTTCGCACAGCAGCACAAGGATTGGACAGTCGATAATTGGAAACAAATTATGTGGTCCGATGAATCACGTTTTCAGTTGCACCATGCTGATGGCCGAGTGATAATATGGCGGAAACAGCACGAAAGCATGGACCCCAAATGCATTGCTACAACCCTTAAAGCTGGTGGAGGCAACGTTATGGTTTGGGAAATGTTTTCCTGGCACGCTTTGGGCCCTTTAATTCGTGTTGATCAACGTCTGACTGGCACATCATATCTAAACATCGTTGCGGACCAAGTGCATCCTGTCATGTGGATGGCTTATCCCAATGGCGATGGCTATTTTCAACAAGATAATGCGTCCTGCCATAGTGCTCGTATTGTACAGGATTGGTTTCAGGAACATGCCGGTGAGTTTACTTTGCTTAGGTGGCCCCCACAATCTCCAGATCTCAACCCCATCGATAATTTTTGGAATGAAGTTGGACAATCCATCAGACAGCTGGATCCGCAACCCTGCAATCTCACACTTCTGGAAAGTGCTATTCATCAAGCATGGTCTCAGATTCCACAAACCGCCTATCAACATCTTATGGAGCCTATGCCACAAAGAATCGACGCAGTATTAAAGGCAAAAGATGGCCCAACGAAGTACTCAGGGGTGGTCATAATAAAGTGGCTACTCAGTGTACAGTGTTTTGGCCGTTTGAAAGACAGAGTAAATAACATTTTGCTTCAGACTACACAATTGCAAAACATTGTCATTTCACACATACGCAGCATAAGTATTGCCACAAATGCACCATTAAACCTTATTTCTCCAGCACAGAAATTACTTCTGTGCCTTTACTGCTGTATCCAAGTTTCATCAACATATATCAAAGCAGGAACAATTAATTACCCTTTCGTTCGCAATCATTCTAACCCATTTTACAGCCCATCACCCCTGTGAAATCCTTCTGAAACTACACTAACCTTCTGACCCGAATTTACTAGACTGGCAATTTCACCACGTAATATATTTTCCCTGTCAAACCTCCTTCCTAGACACACAAATTCATATCATCTCAATGAATTTTGTACCATTCATACTGATCTTACATTCATTAATAAGAACCCCTCAGTAAAAAACCATCATTTTGGTACTTTCCTCAATTGTACTCAGTTTGAATTTGATATGCAGCTTCCTCACATTGATCAATATATTCTGCACCTCATTTTTCCTATTCCACAGCAGGACTGTATCATCAGAATGCAACAACCTGAATACACAGAACTTCTCAAGAAGTAAATCAGTACTGTCTGCTTTGGCATCTCGCATGCACGCGTCCATAAATACTAGGTTGATACATAAGTTCATGCCGTTTTTTTCACCGCACTACAGGAATGTATTATATCAGAAGGGAAAACGGAATCAATCAACTATGTATCCCCCCTATTTTTTTACGATTCTGTCCCAACGTCTGAATAGGTCTGTGCACTGCCATTCTTGAAATAAAATGCAGGTTTTGCTGCGAAGAAATCATCAAAGAAATTCTGGAGATCAACATAACTGTTCAACGTTCTGCCACGGAGTGCATTCGACAGAGATCGGGTTAGGAATAGGCTGAATATGGAATGATCTCCCATTTCATGTCGTGAATGGTCATTTTAGTCACGTTTGCACTGTGAGGGAGTGCGTTATCGACACCATGGCGCCGATGTGGCCGTTTCGGCTGATTTCCTCCTTCCTCACTGCGGAGTTGCTCACAATAGAGTGCAGCGTTGATGGTCCGATTCCTCGGCAGCTTTCCCCAGTGAATAATGCCTTCCATGTCTCACTAGACACACAACATTATCTTCGCAAGATGAAGGTCATGTTTTGGACGTGGTGTGAGCGTCTTGTTTGGGCTTAACCATTCCTTTCGATGCCTGAATTTCACGTACAGGCACCGTTTTCTTCTCCAGTAGCAATATGTGATAGAAAGGGTTTGTGTTACTGAGAACATTCACTATAACGGGCGAGCAAGCAGCCACATATGGCAACACGCTGATTCTTGTTGTCTTCGGTGAGAGTGTGAGGTACCCAAGTCCCCAATTTCTGGACCTTTCCCGCACGTTCCAAGTGTCGCACTACGGTGGGCTGATCACAGTGCATCTCAGTGGTCAATTCGCCGGTGCTTTGACGCGGATCCAAGTGGATGAGATTTTTCAAACGATTCTCATCAAAGTGAGATGGACGACCTGAGCGTGGAGAGTCGTTGAGGTCAAATTGCCACCTCAGAATCGCTCAAACCATTTGCGGGCTGTCCTCGGAGCAATAGCATCCTCCCCATACACAGCACAAATTTGTCGAGTGGCCTCGGCGGCTGTGGATCCCTTGTTAAACTCGTAGAGGAGCAGGTCGGAAATGTTCATTCCTCTCTACTTGATACTCCATACTTCCGGACCTGAAAATGATAACACCATTAGCCACAATCACATAAAGCAATATGATTTAGATACACGATATTACTGGCTACATTTTGATACACAACTGGACATCTTCACCGTCACTAGTGACCTGGGAAACACTCGTGAAATAAAACGGCATGAACTTATGCATCAACCCAATATATTGAACAGCCATGAAGACATTACACAACCTTGTTTGTCTTCTATACCAATGGAAGCACTTCTCCCTGGAACATTCAGTAGGCTGTTACTAAGATAGTTCGTCTATGACATTCTTTCATTTAAAGAGACAATGATAGCATCCTTATAATCCTGAATGAAAACTAACTCGCGCCACAACTGACAAATGTACTCAAACACATGCTCTGTTGTCAGAGTTAATAGCTTTTACACATCCTAGTAAATTTACACTTATATTATAATTTATCGAACTGTTCCTCAGAAGTACCGTGTTTTCTCTATCAGGAATAACAGAATAAGTCTCCTCCAATTTCACACTTGCAGCAACACTTTCTTACCAACAGACCATAACTTTTCAATTAGCATAAGTAATCCAAAGATTTGATTACTGTAGTTTTTATCAGCATGTAATCACGCTGTATATCCGAAACATTTTCTGCCTGTCATTTCTTCATTGATAATATATTCAAACCATTTCCGTGACACGCTCAGCAAGTTATTCCACGATAATTCTTCCATTCAGCCTGATCGCCTTTTACCTTGTACAGATGAACAAACAGCATCCCTGCAAGCCCGAGGAACCAGTAACACAAAACTAGTAGCACAACTTACAAACTTCAGCTGACCAGTCAATAATACCATCGTGACCATGCTTCAAGATCTCAGCTATTATGTGATGTATACGTACTCGAGGAGCCATACTATTTTGCAGACATTTGCTAGAGTTACTAACCAGCCGCCCCGGTGGCGCAGTGGTCTAAGCGATGGCATCTGATCATTCGCCCGAAAGGGGTCTGGGTTCGAATCCTGGTGAGGCATGGATGTTGTGTTTGTCTTTCGGCACTAGCTCTCTCCCTTCTCAGGAACCAGTGACCCTAAATTAGGGACGGGAGATTGCTTATAGCCCATTGAGTTGCTCACGGTGGTCGTTAAACTTCCAATAAAGAAACAAAGAGTTACTAACCCTTTCTTAATATTTCTGCAATGCTTACTTCTTTCTCTATAGCATCATCTACTACTACTCCAAAATCATCTTTGATTTTATGTTCAGATAACTCACAAAAGTATTAACCCATTTTTTACTTAACCTATGAGGGTATCATATTATTTCTCCGGATCTATCCCTCTAATAGTTTAAATCTTTACTTCCTCTGTTTTTTCTGTGTCTTATGCACTTTATGATGACTCAGGGTTCAGTAGTATATTAAGAGAACACACAGTAAATAATTTCACTTACGAACAAATCCTTGAAATGACGGATTTATTCCTTGAGTAGTTGAAATTTTAACACCACTACAATCTTAGACTTTACACCATGTGGTAGCACCTCTACTATCGAAGACTCACAAAGGCATAAGCGCAAGTATTAGCACAGTAAAAATGTTGTAATTGGCAGCAAAAAAAAGCACACTTTGAATGTGTTAATTGCTCCTAGCAGAAGATCCTGACTATCTTCTGCTAGGAGCAAGAGAAAAAGGAACGTCCAAAGTTGAAGAACATTCTTTTTAACTTTTTGCAGATGCTAATAGAATTCGACAAAAAGAACACAAAATCTACTTCAGGTCATTCGTTCATACCTAATTATACATGCACATCATGGGTGTCTAAAGAGCAAGACAGTGTTGCGTTATTATCAGTCGAAACAGAATATGTTTCATTTGGTTAATCAGTGCAAAAACCAAATTGTATACTACAACTTCTGAGAGATCTGGTCCTGTCTCAAAATTCAGCTATGAAATTTTTCAGGATAACCTCTCTAAAATTAGATCGGCCGCCCCGGTGGCGCAGTGGTCTAAGGCGCTGACCTCTGCTCATTCGTCCGTAAGGGGTCCGGGTTTGAATCCCGGTCAGGCATGGATGTTGTGTTTGTCTTACGGCACTGGCTCTCTCCCTTCCCTGGAACCAGTGACCCTAAATTAGGGACGGGCGACTGCTTATAGCCCATTGAGTTGCTCACGGTGGTCGTTAAACCTCCAATAAAAAAAATTAGATCGAATTAGTCAGAAAAGAATTCATCTACGTAAAATGAAAGAAGACATAGATATCAAATATCACTAAATGAAAAACCTGCTCAACAAAAACACAATTGAGCTGCAAGCGTCAATAAACGTTTGTGTGTTGATAAAGCTTTTCATACGACCTGAATTTACAAAGTGTAGAGAACGACTGAACATAAAAGAGAAATTCCCGTCAAGAAATGATTTGATACGTAGTAGTGTTATGTGACGTGCCTGCCCAGCAGGATGCATATTAGATAAAGGCAGATAGCACTGAAAGCACCTGCCAGTGTAGGCATGTGGAGGTTTGGCATAAAAATGATGGAGAAATTTACTTCGTCATAGTTAATGCGACAGCAATAATTTTTTCCGTTGTGTGTTTTCCTCTTCGAGCTTACTTTTAAGTACATGAGTGTTATTTTTTTGTTTGTTTGTTTAAAGGTTTAGCGACCACCGTGAGTACCTAAATGGGTTATAAGCGTCCCTAATTTATAGGGCCATTGGTTCCAGAGGGAGGAAGGAGTAAGCGCAGTAAGACAAACGCATCATACCTGCCTCACTTTGGATTCGGGGCCGGATCCATCTTTGAAGAATGGTCAAAAGCTAGCCCTTATACCGCTCTGCCACCATGCGGCTGTATTTGAGTATTTTCGCTTTTGCTTTTTCGTACAAGCATAACTGTTTTTCAAAAGAATAAAAAGCTGTTCCTATTTCTACCACCCAGCTAAGTTCTCGAAGTGGTCCTAGGGAAGAGGCAGAGCAACTACCGCAGGAACGTAACATCTGATGCCTCACCTGGGACTCAGGTCCGGTCCCGGATCTGAGGTCTAGTTGGAAATCCATACCTCTGACCTCTCCGCCAGCGGGGCGGCGAACCATTACAAGCATCTAGCCCCTGCATAGACGATGCCATTTCCAAGTGAAGGTTTTTTCCTCACTCGTCTGGGGCACTCAGCTTCATGTGTTAGCGTTCGTAAAAACTTCCTTTCCTTCGCTGCTGTTAGAAATATTCCTTACAATAAATACTGTTTCATATTTTATGAGAATTTACTCACTCCGTGTAGAACGTATTAATTGTGGTTTCCATATTTAACTCTGAAAGTTGAACAATACACTATATGGCACACGTTGAACTATAGAAATCACTTCAGTTTCCTTCAAATTGACATCAAAATAGCCAAGCATATTTCATTTAAGAAACTGTTTTTCTCTGAAGAAATTTTTTTAATGTATCACCTTCTTAACTCGACTAGAAGTTCGGAAAGATCTCACTCAGGTGTTCTTAAATCGATTGGTCAATTTTTTCACACCAACTCATATTGCATTTTTGTGTTTCAGCGCTTGTCTGAATTTCGGATCAATGTTGTCAATCTTTCCTGTCAAAAAATACAGCAGAAGATAACCGTTCGGAAAAATGGAGTTAATCAAATAATCTGTAGAAAGCACCCATACGCTGGCAAAGTATTGTTCGCTCATACCATACTCTACAGCCTTTTGCCTCACAAAATTGTACGGAAGAGCAGCATGTTCCGTGCGTGTTTTAGTAGCTGAAGTGAGTATTAATATCGCTTAATGAACTTTGTCGATTTTAGGAAGTTACACCTCATTTACAAAGAAATACCTCTTCTGAATTAAATTCAAGATTTTTTGGCCGCCCCGGTGGCGCAGTTGTCTAAGCGATGGCCTCTGATCATTCGTCCGTAAGGGGTCCGGGTTCGAATCCTGTGAGGCATGAATGTTGTGTTTGTCTTACGGCACTGGCTCTCTCCCTTCCCTGGAACCAGTGACCTTAAATTAGGGACGGGCGATTGCTTATAGCCCATTGAGTTGCTCATGGTGGTCGTTAAACCTCCCATCAAAAGAAAAAAAAAAAAAATTTTTGGTGAATGCCTACAAATGTTCAATGGCGGATGATAGCGTGTGACTATACAGTTCCAAAGTCATAACAAGTGAGAATAAATACACTATTTACCAACAAGTAATTGGACACCCCTGCAATCGACGATATCTGCGGTCCTGATACACGTCACGGCAGCCGTCGTTAAATATCGTGTAAGAAACAACAACGCAACCAGTCGCATGTAAGATGCCACGCAGTTCGGAGCTTACTGATTTCGAGAAAGGTGTAATTGTCGAGTATCACAGAAATGGCCGATCCATACGTGACATATCCAGCTAGTTGAAGTACCCAAAATCGAGAGTGGCCTACGTGATTGGCAAGTGGAAGATGAGAGGTGACTGTCGGAATGTGCCCCGACCCGGCAGACCCACAAAACTGGGAGTTAGAGACCGACGGGTGCTGGCCAGAGAAATTCGGAAGAACCGCACCAAATCGATGGCCCACATCCGCGAGGAGTTTCAACAGGCATCCGGGAGTGTCCTTTGGATGAATACCATCCGTAAGGAAGCCCATCTGCTTGCTTATCATGGACGTGCTGCCGCCCACAAGTCTTTGATCACCAAGTCCAATAGCGCTGCTCGGCTAACGTCGTGCCAAGAACGTCGACAGTGGACCGTTGAACAGTGGAAATAGGTTCTCTTCTCTGGAGCGACGAATCAAGATTCACCCTCTACCGTTCGGATGGCAGGGTCTGGGTTTGGCGTCTGCCTTTAAAACTCCTCCTACTGGAATGTATTGTGCCAACTGTGAAGTTGGGCGGCGGTGGAATTATACTATGCGGGTGTTTCTCCTGGTATGGCACGGGATCTTTGGTCGCAATTCCTGGTAGACTCAACGCCGAGACCTACTGCACCATTTTGGATGACCATGGGCTTCCTACGTTGTGGCAGTTTTACGGGGTGGACCCATGTTACTTCCAAGATGACAATGCCACCTGTCATGTTGAGAGGTCCACCATGGCTTGGTATGGTGACAATGGGGTTAATCGAATGGACTGGCCTACGCAGAGCCCGGACCTTAACCCTATCAAGCACCTCTGGGACGAGTTGGAGCGTCGACTTAAGGGGTGCCCCCACCGTCCGAAATCGGTGAAGGAACTGACCTGTCTTCTCCAAGCCGAGTGGAAGAAAATACTACTAGCCGTCGTACAACGCCTGGTTGAGAGCATGCCCCGGAGGGTCGCAGCTGTAATCGCCGCTCGTGGAGGCTCCACCAACTATTGAAGGTGAACAAACTTCGTTTTCCTTTGCTATCACAGGTGTCCAATTACTTGTTGGTGGATAGTGTATTTTGTCTCTTGGATGCATGTGACAAACCTTTATCTAAATCTAACTGGAAAGTGTCAGCGGTACACTTTAATACACTGACGGAAAAAACAATCCCAACACCAAGAAGCGGTTGTGTTAGATAAACGACAGTTGGTAGGCGGTGAGAGTACATCTGTAAGATGACGTCTATGCAAATTTCGCGCTCGGCGCATACGTGTGGCGCTAGTAGCGCCCCTCGGAACATGCAAAGCAGGTTTGCTGTAAATACGCGCTGAAACGTTCGTGAGCGTTAGTTA
Organism: Macrothele yani; assembly: GCA_039090855.1. Classification (NCBI taxonomy): domain Eukaryota; kingdom Metazoa; phylum Arthropoda; class Arachnida; order Araneae; family Macrothelidae; genus Macrothele; species Macrothele yani. The sequence goes on along the minus strand of CM077023.1, from coordinate 9,759,242 downwards.
TCGTTGAGATTCGACGTAGTGTGTTGATGTTAGTCAAGAATGCCTTTAAGAAGACGAAGAAGCCATTATCAACAGCTCACGGAGTTTGAACGAATTCGTGTAATAGGGCTACGAGAAGGTGGATTTTCTTTCCGCAATATTGCAAAACGACTTGGCAGGAATGTAGCCACTGTGCATGATTGTTGGCAGCGGTGGTCAAGGGAAGGTACTGCCTCAAGAAGACCGGGTTCCGGATGGCCACGTGGCACTACTGAGAGGGAAGACCGCCGTTTACGGCGTATGGCCGTGGCGCATCGTACCGCGTCTGCGGCAGCAATTCGAGCTGCAGTTGCCACCACAGTAACACAACGAACTGTTACAAATCGGTTATTTGAAGGACAGCTCCGAGCCAGACGCCATGTAGCGTGCATTTCCCTTACTCCGAACCACTGCCGTTTGCGACGTCAGTGGTGTCAAGCTAGAGCTCATTGGAGGACGGAGTGGAGATCTGTTGTGTTTTCTAATGAAAGCCGGTTCTGCCTGGGTGCCAGTGATGGCCGTGTGTTGGCTAGAAGGAGGCCAGGTGAGCGCCTGCAACCAACCTGTCTGCGGCCGAGACACACTGGACCTACACCTGGAGTTATGGACTAGGGAGCAATTTCCTATGACAGCAGGAGCACTCTCGTGGTTATCCCACGCACCCTGACGGCACAGTTGTACGTCGGTCTGGTGATTCAACCTGTTGTGCTGCCATTCATGAACAGCATTCCAGAGGGTGTTTTCCAACAGGATAACGCTCGCCCGCATACCGCTGTTGTAACCTAACATGCTCCACAGAGTGTCGACATGTTGCCGTGGCCTGCTAGATCACCAGATCGTTCACCAATCGAGCACGTATGGGACATCATTGGACGACAACTCCAGCGTCACCCCCAACCAGCATTAACCATCCCTGTATTGACCGACCAAGTGCAACAGGCATGGAACTCCATCCCACAAACTGACATCCAGCACCTGTACGACAAAATGCATGAACGTTTGCGTGCTTGCATTCAACATTCTGGCGGTTACACCGGTTATGAATGTACCAGCATTTCACATTTAAAATGGCTCTTCTCGTGCTTACATTAAGCAGTGATCTTGAAACCTTAATCGATTAAATATGTTACCTATACAAATGTATTGCCGCCATTTTATTCCTCTGCAACTATTTTTTCGTGGTGTTGGGATTTTTTTCCGTCAGTGTATATCGAAGAAAAGTGTTGCATGTGAGTCAGTCTTTTAGGACTCATATTTTCTGTGAATTCTGTCTGTCTGGAAAATGATAATCATAAATTACTGTTTCAAGTGGCAAAAACGATAAAATGTGAGTAATAGAGTGAGCTAGTGGCGAGTAGACTACCCGTGCTCATTAACTCAATAATAGTTTAATAGAAGAACTTCGTGCATCCAAGCAGTTTTGGTGGTCGAATGGTCAAAGGCGTAGGTTTCTGATTAGGCCCTGCTGGGTTGGGGACCCGGGTGAGGCATGGGTAATGCGGTTTTCTCATACTGCCGGTTTTCTTCCTTCCCTGGAACCAGTGGTAACCAAATTGGGGCAAGTGACTGCATATAGCTCGAAGAGTTTTTCATGGTGGTCGTTAAACCTCGAAACAAAAGAAAAGACATGCATCCAAACTGAGTATCACGCAAAATGAGTTCTGGAGCTAAAAAAGTAAGACATAGGAATCAAGTACATAGTCAGTTCGAGCAGCAAAACTAATAGCTAGACTGGTAAAACAGTAATTTAACCTATGAGATGAGAAAGGCACTATTCTAAAGCAATAACACATGACACTTCGGTTACATCGGAGTCAGTGCTTAGATTTGCAATAAATAAATTCGGATGATGAAATCATGAACCTACACTTATGTTCAAATTCTAACCTTAAGTGAATAAAATGGGCGCTCAAATCTTCGAACACATACATCCTCTGGCTTTGTGCTTCGTTCCTACAACATTAGGAAGATACCCGTTTACCACAAAAGAAGCACACACAACCAAAATAGTTTTACCAGGTCCATGTTATTTTATGTACTGCGTCTTTTCTGAACTTACTTTTCTGCCATTTAGTGCTTCACTACTAGAAAGCTGAATCCCCCAAGTGGTAGGTCAGGCAAGGGGGAGGACGAGCGCTTAAGCTAAGGGCAGAACCCATGCTTCACATTTGGCTCGGGTACGGTCCCTGCTTTGACGACTAACCAGAGGTCTACTCCACTAACCACTCGGACACAGGAGTGACCTCCTAGGAAGTAGACATCTCCTGCGGAGGGCATATATTCGGAATAAATTCCTTATCTTTTCTTGAGTGTATGAAGTTTTAGTGGAGTTTCCAAACTCAAGTTTGAATCTGTGTATGAATATGCAAGTAAACCGTGAAAAAATTCGAAATTCATATTTCGCCGTATCCATGGAAAACACGCACATGAGAATAAAATTCCTTCTCCCTATACCGCATACCTACATGCCATGAGACTGTGTAACGTTTAACAGGATAACTCCAATTGCCTGAGTAAAACTTGAAATTCTCGAATGTGAAAAGCTCTACTTGTTTTGAATATTAATGTCATCTGAGAACATCTGTTTAAAACACAATCATTTAAGCAGGAGACACCGTTGTGACTGTGAGGATGAAGGAAGAAGTATGCCTAAAAATATGGGCAGTGGTTTGAAATTCCGTTACCAGCGAGCCTGTATGTGGTCCTCCATTTTCTTGATGGCCGTCGAAAACAAAACTCATTCTTTTCCTACAAAGACAACTATATTAATATCTTTATCTCTGGGATTAAAGACAAATATCCAGGAAAATTTCTACTTACTATTTTCCCCTACGCTAACTTTTCAATGCTATCCGACACTTCTTGCAAATGTTTTTACTCATTTAAAACGTCCAAAAGAGACGTGTCTATAAAATATGATAATGGAAGATCAGGTTCCGTTCATAATGCATCAATCCAAGACGAAGTTCGTACATGTAATTTGTGACTATACACTTGTGGTGTTGAGATAGAATGAAAATGCCAACGTTTACCACAATAAAAGGGTTATTATACATCGACTATAGTTTCGCAGAGCTTTTGGCTCGGCATCATCAGGATGAATGGAGCATACTGAATGTTTATGCTTCATTCGTTCTGATGATGCCGAGCCAAAAGGTCTGCGAAACTATAGTCGAAGTATAATAAACCTTTTATTGTGGTAAACGTTGGTATTTTCATTCCACGAAGTTCGTAATAAAAAATTCGTGGTTTCAGTAATTCTAACAACTGCCATATACACTGAGTGGCCACTTTATTATTACCACCCCGTCAGTTTTTTGTTGGGCCACCTTTTGCCTTTAATACTGCGTCGATTCTTCGTGGTATGGACTCCACGAGATGTTGATAGGTGATTTGTAGAATCTGAGACCATGCTTGATGAATAGCACTTTCCAGAAGTGTGAGATTGCAGGGTTGTGGATCCAGCTGTCTGATGTCTCGTTCAACTTCATCCCACAAATCCTCAATGGGGTTGATATCAGGAGATTGTGGGGGCCACCTCAGCAAAGTAAACTCACCGGCATGTTCCTGAAACTAATCCTGTACAATACGAGCACTATGGAAGGACGCATTATTTTATCCAAAGTTCTGTGTGAGAATTCGTGTTACCATTCACAAATTTATTAGGTTGTAATGCTGTCTAAAACACGATAAAACTTCGTTAAAACCACAACACACTAGTTGCAAGATGAAGTGAAAGATTTACTACAATTAAAACCAGTATGTTACAGTTAAAATGATAAAATTACATGAGATGAGGCGAGATCTTTCGGGTCACCCCTTGGTGTCCATTGTCAAGCCAAGTGTGAATACATGTGGTGCGGCGACAACTTATATGCTTTATAACAGTCACGTGATGTCGCCATGGTAACAGTAATGCGCATTTGAATAAACATAAATTTCAAGGTTAAAATTAAAATCATATTAACAATGGAGGTTCAAGTGAATGTATATGACGTTGCCAGGTTAAATGGAGGGCATAAAGGAGGTCATCGTTACCATTAGAGAAAGTTATTTCTACTTTCCTTTCCCCTACTTTTTGCCTTCAAAATTTTTCATCCAAACTTCTCGTCAAGCACTTGATACTATTAAGGCTTTAAACCGGACTGATATTCCGTTTTTTATGGCAACCCTTGATGTTAATTCATTATTCCCCAATGTACCTATTTCACTTGCCCATGAACGTATTGAACAGAAATTAATCTCTACGTCTAATATTTCACCTGTTGAAAATGAAGCTATCATGTCAGCCTTAAAACTTGTTGCAAAGAGGTCATACTTCAAATTTCACGACATCATCTATCAACAGCTTGATGGGGCTCCAATGGGATCCCCATATCACCTATCCTTGCCGAAGTTGTGTTACAGTTTTTAGAAGAATCTATCATTTCACAAACCCCATTCCCCCCTTTACTTTATTTACGTTATGTAGACGATGTTCCTATTTGTTGGCTTCATTCACTGCAACTTTTTCAACAATTTGTTCAAACACTCTCCTCATTCATTCCCACCATTAAATTTACCATAGGTACCGAAGAAAACTGTTCCCTTCCTTTTTAGATTTTTGTCTTCATCGTCAACCCGGTACCAATCGACTATCTTATTCAGTTTTTCGTAAACCGACTTTTGTACCATCACTTATCCCTTTCTCGTCATACCATCCGATACAACATAAACTAGCAGGATTACGTTCATATATAGCAAGAGCTTTTACTCACTGGTATTTTTTTTTTTTTTGATTGGAGGTTTAACGACCACCTTGAGCAACTCAATGGGCTATAAGCAGTCGCCCGTCCCTAATTTAGGGTCACTGGTTCCAGGGAAGAGAGAGAGCTAGTGCCGAAAGACAAACACAACATCCATGCCTCACCGGGTCGAACCCGGACCCCTTCGGACGAATGATCAGAGGCCATCGCTTAGACCACTGCGCCACCGGGGCGGCCACTCGTATTCAATTTGTCGTCGTCGAACTGAACTTACATTTATTTCAAACTTAGCTAAGACCTTTGGTTACCCACCTTATGTAGTGCCGACGCTTATTTCTCTTTACCAGCGGACTGTCTCCACAAAACTACAAGTAGACAAACCGACTGTGAAATTTGTTGGCTCTGTAACCTTTAACATCCCTATTGTCAACATGCTTAACAAATTTTGTAATAAACATAAATTACATTTCGGGATCCGAACAGCTAACATTTTAAAGAATTTACGTTCTGACCGAGATGTTTTATCAACAGGCGAAAACCATGGTGTATATTGTATTCCTCTACCCCTAATCACCCGAATTCGAGTTACATTGGCTCCTATTTACGAACAATGTCGGTTCGATCCCCTGAACACCAATACGACATTTCCAGGGAAGCTATAACCACGTCTTTAGCTCGCACAGTAACCCTCAATCAATTTACTCCGTGTTGGAACGAGGTCTCTCATCTCGCCTACACCAAATACAGGAAAGAGACCTTGTTTACGGAAGCACTTTTTATAGTGTGGTTTAACAAATTATGCTGTAACGATGACCTCCCTCATGCCCTCCCTTTAACCTGGCAACGTCTTATACGTTCACTTGAACCATCATTGTTCATGTGATTTTAATGTTAACCTTGAAATTTATGTTTATTCACATGCACATTACTGTTACCCTGGCGACATCACGTGACTATTATAAAGCATATAAGTAGTCACCGCACCACATGTATTCACAGTTGGCTTGACAATGGGCACCAAGGGGTGACCCGAAAGGTTTCGTCTCATGTAATTTTATCATTTTAATTGCAACATACTGGTTTTAACTGTAGTAAATCTTTCACTTCATCTTGCAGCTAGTGTGTTGTGGTTTTAATGAAGTTTTATCGTGTTTTAGACAGCATTACAACCTAATATATTTGTTACGCATTATCTTGTTGAAAGTAGCCATCGCCATTGGGATAAACCCAGGTAGCAATATTATGTTGGACCAACCGTGGGCTTTCAACGGTCGGCCCAGCGAGGAGGCGACTCGGCGGCCAACAATTGGATATGTGTTGGTTCAACGGTTGGACCCACATTGGAAAACTGTTGCAAACAGTTTTCCAATGGGATCATGTGTTCTTGGACAACCATGGTTGGTCATGTGTTGTTGGACAACCATGGTTGGTCATGTGTTGTTGGACAACCATGGTTGGTCATGTGTTGTTGGACAACCATCGGACAACCGTTAAGTGGTCATTTGTTGATAAATGGTTGGTCATGTGTGGTTGAAAAAACTGTTGGCCAATCTTCGATAAACAACGCAACCTTCGCCCAACGCTGCCGACGCAAAAATATCATTGGGCCAACCGTTGGCCAATGTCAGTGTGCTACTTGGGAACCATCCACATGTCAGGATGCACTTGGTCCGCAACGATGTTTAGAAATGATGTGCCAGTCAGACGTTGATCAACACGAATTAAAGGGCCCAAAGCGTGCCAGGAAAACATTCCCCGAACCACAACGTTGCCTCCACCAGCTTGAAGGTTTGTAGCAATGCATTTGGGGTCCATGCTTTCGTGCTGTTTCCGCCATATTATCACTCGGCCATCAGCATGGTGCAACTGAAAACGTGATTCATCGGACCACATAATTTGTTTCCAATTATCGACTGTCCAATCCTTGTGCTGCTGTGCGAAATGGAGACGTTTCTTCTTCTTAACTGCAGACAGTAAAGGCTTTCAAACAGGCCTTCGGCTGCCATATCCCATCCGATGCAGTGTACGGCGAACAGTGCGTGCAGATATCATTTGAGGGGATCCTTGATTAAGATGGTCTGTAATTTGCTGCACTGTTGCCCTTCTGTTGTCTGTTACCAGTCTGGACACTCTCCGTTCCGCCCGAGTAGTCACTAGTCGATGACAGCCACACGTTGCACGTAGAGACGCAGTTTTTTGGCTGACAGTCCAGTCTTTAAACACTTTAACAACAGCTGTTGTGGAACATTTCACGAAGGCGGCGGTTTCGGTGATACTCGCTCCAAGGCTCCGAGCTCCTACAATCATCTCACGTTGAAAGTCCGTCAAATCGCATTTTTTACCCATCTCGTCACCCAAAAATCACTTCTACTACTGTTGCAAGCACTAAGCTTTCCCTTTTTATACTAGCCTCGCCCTTTGGCGGCAACAGGGTGCAGCCATAGCTCATTTGCTTAAAACTGTCAGGTGGCCATAATAAAGTGGCCACTCAGTGTATAAACTGTCGAATTCTGAGTGTTACGCTGGAGGTTGTTTATAGACTACTAACCAGAGCAGCTGAATGTCAACCAGATCTTTGCGAGCTCGAAAAGGACTGTTGCTGAAGAAAACCTAGATCACCCGAGGTGTTACGGAGTGTACTTTTAGCTGACGAAACCGGGGTAAGCATCCCCGGGAAAAATTGGTTCATCATCTCTTTCACAACTCTCTGTTCTGTTCTATTTTTTGGAGGCGGATAACTCAGTGGGCTATAGTTAGTCGCCCGTTCCTAATTTGGGGCTTCTGGTTCCAGGGAACGGAGACAGCCAGTGCCATGTTTCGGAATTCGAACCCAGGCGTGATTAAAAAAACAAACTCTTCGTGCCACTCGACTATCAAGGCGGCTTCACACCTCTCTACATGTCTACTGTGCTGCACCTGTTTCGCGACTTTCTTATCTGGGTGCAGCAACCCGTCTTTCCGTTATTTCGACTATCATACCTTACACAAAGGTTTCTTCAGACCAAAGAAATGAGGTTTGTTTTTCTTTCTCTATTGGTTTAGGATTTTAACGACTACTGTGAGCAACTCGATGGGCTATATAAGCAGTCAGTTTCCCCTTAATTAGGACCACTGGTTCCAGGGAAGAGAGAGAGAGAGCTAGTGCCCGAAGGAAACACAATATCTATGTCTCACCCCGATTCGAACCAGGACGCATCTCGAACGAATAATCAGAGGCCAGCGCTTGGACCACTGCCCCACCGGGGCTGCAAAGTTAGGTATAAACCGAACATATGGAGAAATCTTTACGAGAAAATGAGGGGTATCTTTGATACTGTTGTGCCGTATCTATCATTAGTGTTTTTTTTTATTGGAGGTTTAACGACCACCGTGAGCAACTCAATGGGCTATAAGCAGTCGCCCGTCCCTAATTTAGGGTCACTGGTTCCAGGGAAGAGAGAGAGAGCCAGTGCCGTAAGACAAACACAACATCCATGCCTCAACAGGATTCGAACCCAGACCCTTTCGGACGAATGATCAGAGACCATCGCCTTAGACCACTGCGCCACCGGGGCGGCCATTCGTAGTTGGAGTATTGGGTATAAAATATTTGTACAAATCGATTGACACCTTCTTGAGTTTTGTGTCACAAAACAAGCAACGCTAATCTTTCCGGCGCCGCCCCGGTGGCGCAGTAGTCTAAGGCGCTGGCCTCTGATCGTTCATCTGTAAGGGGTCCGGGTTCGAATCCCGGTGAGGCATGGATGTTGTGTTTGTCTTACAGCACTGGCTTTCTCCCTTCCCTGGAACCAGTGACCCTAAATTAGGGACGGGCGACTGCTTATAGCCCATCGAGTTGCTCACGGTGGTCGTTAAACCTCCAATCAAAAAAAAAAAAAAAAAAAAAAAAAAATCTTTCCGGCCGTCGCATTGCACAGTGATCTAACCGCTGGCTCCTGAGCATTCGTCCAAAATGAGTCCGGGTTCGAATCCCGCGTGAGGCATGAGTGGTGTATTTTCCTTATGGCACTGGCTCTTCCCGGTTCCTGGAACAAATGGCGCCAAATTAGGGACAGGCGACTGCTTATAGCCAATTGAGTTGCTCATGGTGTTCGTTAAACTCCCAAATAAAACAAATCGCAGCTCTCTTGTACGCGCATGCCATTAAAAGTATATGTTCTGCGTTGCACAAAATAGTTACAACGCAGGAGTTAAGCGCAAGTTTGGAACAAACACTGCATTCAGGCTCAAATCAGATTCGTTTTCGGTGGCCAGGCCCTGGCTCTCCCTTGCAATAAATTGCGATCTCAATCACTGGATCCCATGAAATAAAAAATAAGTTGTGCAACATTGTAGTTCTGTGTTTGTGTCAACGTCGACATCCTCATCAACAGCATGTGGAATAAAATTGATCACTTTCTGTTACGGTGTGAGTCACCTAAAACACTCCTGAATACTTCAGGAAAAGAGACAGTAGCCTGTTTTATAGATGGCTTAAATCTATTGCTCGAGACATAAAGTAACATAAAATATCACATGAGTACATCATTGATGTAATTTTTCAGTTTAATTGCGATACTTAGCTGGTGTTTCAGGGCTTTGTGTGACGCATGTACAAAAAAGTACCTGTACACGTTACGAATGCATGGTTTAAAAGATTTGTGTGACTAGGTATTATGACTTACAAACCGTTTTTGGACATTTTTAATCGGTAGCTGAGTGGCTTACCGATGCACGTTTAGAGAAATTAGGTAAATCACATTAAAACTAAAATGATATACCTCGTGTTTACGAGTTGGGTACGATATTTCAGTATCCCATAATTGTTTCGAGCTGTGCAGTTATTGCTTCCTCTGGGACCAAATCTGGTATTTCAGATTGTATCAGTTCATGTCGTTTCTCCTCAACAAGATCTGATGGGTGCTGTATTAGGCTATGAATGATTGAAGCCGCTAAAATAAAGGTGTTTTATTATTACGGAAAATTTAATGCGAGCACGACACATAGTAAACATTCGAAATGAGGGCGCCTATCGTTTCCCATAAAATCATACATCTTTCCATGGACTGTAAAGACCTCCAAAGCCCTTTGATGGAAGGGCATTGTTCTACCTCCCACGGAACACGACCATAAAAGCAGGGTCTGCAACGAAACTCTTAAAGCAAACGCCTGGAACCGGTCTTACTTCCAGAGATCATTCGTCACTTGGGGATTTCCGCGGGAGCAGTTATGTCTTTCAACGGCCGTTTCGTTCGGCAGTTATAAACTGCCGACGTCCGCTGAAAACGACCGGCTACGAATCAGGAGCTGTGAGAAGGCGAAGGCCTCAGCCACATGGTCTCTCCCTGGCCGTACGTGACGTCACAAGCAGCTGAAAATACAAAGAGCACGTACGCATTATGAATGTACTTGAAGAGGATTGATTACAGACCTCAAAACTACGGTGATATTTAGAATCCAGTTTTCCCCGCTTTTGGAGAAACAGATATGCCATCAGCTGTCATTATACTCGTTTGAGCACTGACTCGATGAAACTCTCAGAGCCCTTACTTTTTTCCGAGTTATCGACTGTTTTCTGGGAATGACAGCTCTGTGGCATAAGAGGTTATTAGCAAGCCATGGAGGAAGATAGTTTCTCATTTATCCCTCTTTAGCTTAACAACTCCTCATGTGTGTATCGAAATCTATTAAGTTTCTGTCATCGCGAATTCAGAACCACTTCTTCCAGGGAAGGAAGGCAACCAGCGCCGTTGAACGCGCTCAACTTCTATAACATACTCGGGATTTAAACCCAGACCCATCAGTATGAGGAGCCATGCATCCATAATCTACCCTATGGTGACATAAAAGTGCTGTACAACCAGTGGCGTGCCGGAAAAACTCGGGGCCCCTCAACCAAAAATATCTTCGAGGCCTTTGTGAAAATCTGTTATTTATTTGATTGGAGGTTTAACGACCACCGTGAGCAACTCAGTGGGCTATAAGCAGTCGCCCGTCCATAATTTAGGGCCACTGGTTCCAGGGTAGGGAAAGCACCAGTGCCGTAAGACAAAACACAACATCCATGCCTCACCGGGATTCGAACCCGACCCCGTTCAGACGAATGATCAGAGGCCATCGCTTAGACCACTGCGCCACCGGGGCGGCGAAAATCTGTTAAATTTCACACATTGAAATTTTTAAATTCCATATTATTAACTAGATTTTATTGGCGTTTTAATAATTAAAACACTTCGGAACCTAGAGAAATTTTCGTAAAACCAAAATTATTGCATTTTACTGCGTATAACACTATTGTTCATGCTGTAACTAAAATGATTGCTCTAGTTTTACAGCAATAAAAATTACTACGAATGAATTACGCTAAAGTTAATCATATCAAAAAAACAAAAAATTAAACTACTTAAATTATTTACCCTTGAATACAAAAAACACGCTTAAAATAATGGCCCAATGTTTTGCGCAGAACCAAAAAAATGTTTTCTTGATTTTGTTATAAAAAAATGAGACAAAAAATATTTCATATTCTCTTGTTAATATACACTGGTGTGCAAAAATTAAGGACGGAGAGGAGAAAAAAGCATAACAGCGGAACGAGCAGGCAGAATGGACCGAAAGACCACTCAGGAGATAGACTAGGGTCCGGTACGGTAGGGCATGCGCATATATGCAGTATGACGTAGGGGGAGTGTCGGAAGGGTATAAAGCACACGGGTGGTGTACGCTAAGCAATTCGGTGAAAGTTATTGCACGGTGTACATCGGTTTGAACGACGTCGAGTTGCTCCCACCGTGTGATATGGCCAACAGGCAATCCAGTAGACGACTTCTGGATGACTTTACCCGAGGTCACGTCATTGGGAAGTTAAGAGAACGTCGAAGTGTGACTAGTATGGCCGAGGAGTTCGGGATCGCTCACTGCATCGTTTCACGAGCTTGGAGAGCATTTCAAACGACATGAACAGCTGCCCGAGAGTTTAATAGTGGTCGTTCACGAGCAACCACGGTGGCGGACGACCGATATATTGTCCTACAGGCGAGAAGAGACAGACGGCAGACAGCAGGAGAAATCGCAATGCACATGCAACAGACAACTGGACGTCCGTTATCGGGTTTTACCGTGGCCAGGAGGCTGCACAAAGGTTGTCTATTTGCACGACGACCAGTACGGTGTGTGCCATTAACGCCTGCTCATCGGAGACGGCGGTTTCTGTGGTGTCAGGAACAAAAGAACTGGACACATCAGCAATGGGGTCGAGTTCTCTTTACGGATGAAAGCCGATTCAGTCTGACGAGCGATTCTGGACGTATACACATCTGAAGAGAGCAGGGAACACGCAATCACACCTCCAACGTCATCGAAAGGGCCCGGTTTGGAGGTGGCGGAGTTCTCGTTTGGGGAGGTATCATGCTTGGTAGCCGTACTGACCTCCACATCTTCCAAGGAGGTTGAGTCACTGGTGTCTGCTATTGTACCGAGGTTCTCATGCCTCACGTGCGTCTGTTTAGAGGTGCTGTGGGTCCTGAGTTCCTCTTGATGGACGACAACGCTACACCTCATCGTATAGTGGCTGTCGCAGAGCTGTTGGAGAGTGAAGATATTCAACGCATGGTTTGGCCCGCAAGGTCCCCGGGTCTAAATCCAATCGAACACGTGTGGGATCTTCTTGGGAGATGCTTGGCAGCACGTCACCAGCCGCCAGCAACGATTCCGCAGCTGCGTTTGGCACTACAAGAGGAATGGGCCGCGTTGCCTCAACAGCTCCTTGACAACCTCGTCCTCAGCATAGACAGACGTTGTAAATCCTGCAACGCAGTCAGGGTTGATCATATCCCTTACTAAAGACTGGATTTTTCTTGGCAGCCGCCTGTCACATGGACCTTTCTGTCTTCTGTCCAGTTGTGCTCGAAGCTACCTTTTCAATGAAGTGCCTTTGCATCCTTTGGATTCCTTGTTTGGACGGTTTTGCTCACTTGTCCCATATTCTTACATCTTGGGGATCTTATGTCATGATTTGAGTCGATGTGGAGCACTTCTGCACGACGTTACATTCGAAAACCCGTCTCGTCCTTAATTCTTGCACGCCAGTGTAGATATACGGGAACTATTGCTAGGACTGTGAAATAGAACTTCAAGTCCTCTGAAATAAGTGATTTCCCGTCACCCAGTTTTTATGAACTACAACCACAAAAAAAAAAAAAAAAAAGAAAAAGACGACAAAAATTGCTTTTCTTTTTTAGTACTTCATTCAAAACTGTCGTCAAAAATTCCTGCCTATTTCTTTTTAACCAGTTTCATATGAAGTTTCAGCAAGAGATTTTGTAAAATCTTTAAGTTGAGGCCAGAGACCCTCTTAGTCGTGAGCTCCCCACGCCGCAGTGCGGGAGGGGCTATCTGTACGCCCCTTTCTTCAACATATAAACATTTGCAACTTATCAAAACACACATTCGCATTAAATTTTGTTGTATCAAAGCAAAAGTATGCAGCGTTACATACAAGTTTATTTCCGAGCGCTGTCCCACTTGCGGAACAAATATTTAAAAGTTGAAGAATGAAGTAAAAGTGTGGTTTTTGAAGGAGATCAAAGCATCCGAAACGAGATAGCACTTATCTAGACAGAGCCCAGTGGATTTAAATTTAAATTGAGATATACAGGGTGAGGCAAAAGTCGCAGGATACCCTTGTATTTCAGAAAAGGGAGGGAAATAAAATATCTGAATACCCCAGCAAAGAATCAGTGAGGGGGCCTATCTTGTAGGCTATTTTCGGAACACGGCCGCCATCTTGAAATCCGCCATATTGGATCAAGGTCAAATTTTTCAAATGCTAAAGAGGTCATGTCGCTTATCAAACAAGGCCAGAATTTTCTCAGAAATTGATTGCTATAATCAGATTTGACATATGAGTTGCTGTTCATAAGTTATCAGCACAGAAATTTGAAATAACAAATTCTAGGGCACCCTGTGATGAGCAGCTATTTGATGTGTTCAATGTGTTGTCCCTGTTGCTGAACACAGAGCTGAAGGTGCTTGATCCAGTCGTTATGCACCCGCACGAGAAAATCGGGAGAAATGCTGTTACAGGCCTCCAGGATGCGTTGCTGAAGGTGGTGTATGCTGTTGATTTTCTCAGAATACACCAGGTATTTCAGATGACCCCACAGATAAATTCGAGTGGTATGAGATCGGAGGATCTGGGTGGCCATTCCACTGGACCACGCCAGCCAATCCAATGACCAGTGAATTGAACATCCAGCCACTGACGAACAGTTGCTCCGTAGTGTGGTGGAGCCCCATCGTGTTGGCAATAACAGGGAAAACTGCCTTCTTCATTCAGAAGGGAATGGAACAATGTTTCCTGTAGCATTTCCAGCTAGCGCTGAACATTTAGGTTATTGTCGATGAAAATGGGCTCGATTACTTGGATTCCCCATATTCCACACCACACCATAACATTTACATTACCAACGATTTTGGATGGTTCCGCCCAGTGAGGGTTCCTGTCATTCCAGTACCTGTAGTTCTGACAGTTAACCTCACCCCTGACATAAGAATTGGCCTCGTCACTGATCAAAATGCCCTGTGCAAATGAGGGACCCCGTTGATGTTGGTCTGAAGCCCAGATGCAGAACTCGACGAGTCTATCAGGGTCAATCTCTGATAGTTGCTGCTGCATCTGGATCTTGAACGGTTGCCAATAAGCGGTGTGAAGAATCCGTAAAATGGCGGACTGGCTGATACCACATTTGGTTGCGATACGTCGTCTGCTACGTTTTCGTCTCTATGCAAAGGATGCCAAGACCTCTGTTGAGGTCCCCTCGTCGGTAGCAGTTTTCGGCCGACCACTACGTGGCATTTTGTCCACAGTCCCTCGTCCTTGGAATTCGGATATCAGGTATGCGACAATATGTGAAATTGATGATCTTTCTGGGTGTCGGTTGTTGAAGTCGGCGGCTATGATGCGGCAACTCCGTTCCCCAGACATTAGGATAACCTCAATCCTCTCCTCTTTCGTCAATGCCATCTTCAGTTTCCTGCAACAAACAATGGTTATTTAAACTTTTTGTGTTGATAACTTGTGAACAAGAACACATATGTTAAATCTGATGACGACAACCAATTTCTGAGAAAATTATGGTCTTGTTTGATATGCGACATGACCCCTTTACCATTTGAAAAATTTGACCTTGATCCAATATGGCGGATTTCAAGATGGCGGCCATGTTTTGGAAATACCTTAAAAGATAGGCCCCCTCACCGATTATTTGCTTGGGTATTCAGATATATCATTTTCCTCCCTTTCCTGAAATACGAAGGTGTCCTGCGACTTTTGACTCACCGTGTACATACGTATTTCAGTGATATTAAAGAAACATGCGAGTTCTACGGTTTTTTGGTTTGCAGGATTCTAATGCACAACATGAGCAAAATAGTTTTGAAAATTCTTAATGATGGCTGTTTTCTAATTTACCAGTAACAACATGTCTTCATTATCTATCTGACAGGGAATAGTTTTATGGATGTTCCTCCAATAAAAAAAGTCCATGAAAAGTGATGAAGTGTGTTCAGTGACAGAATGACTTAGAAGAAGCCATCTAATTAAGAATAACCGGATCATGATGCCAATAAACATTTCGCTATTCCTAGTATGAGTTTAAGCATTCGATTTGACGAGCCAGTTCCTTTAGTAAGATAGCTATTTATCGAAATTTCTGGAGTTCAATAAATGCTAAAAGGTAGGTTGTTTACCGAATTTGGAAAATGTGCTATTCAAAAATACCATATACATTACACTCCCGTTATAAGAAACCCGGACATCAGAAATTTACGATTATGAGAAAGAAATTTATAACTTTGGTTGGCTCAGGGTTAAAGTATCGAAACGTTTCGTGTTTATATAAGAATGCAAAAAACGTCAAATCTCGGTTATAAGAAAGTTCCAAAACATTTATTTCCAAAATAAAAACTTTTTCGACCTGAATTGGAATGTTTCTTCTCTTTATCTTCCATGGAATTTTAAGGCCATTTTCTGAGCGACTTCCACCAGATAATGCGCGTCTTTTTTCCCCCTTCGCCTCTCCCCACAATGCATGATAAACGTTTTCTCGAAAAGGGTAAATACCGTTCTGTCTTAATCCTTCCAAGAGTTCTAGGTCATCACCTGTGCGTTCATAGCTGAAGATCGGTACATTGCTACATACAAACGTATGAACTCTCTGTTCTCATCTTTTCATTTTGCACTATTTTTGAGTTTTATTTGCATTAGCGAGCGAACTAGCGATCTGACTGTTTGATATGAAAGGGCGCGCCTAAAATTGCGCGTCAAAGGTTGGAACGACCGAAAATTGATGTGAAAATTGCCAATGATTTTGTACACGCCGCTTGAAATTCAGTGGACTCTACAGTAATTAAGAACTGCTTTCGAAAAGCTAGATTTTATAATGAAGAAAATTCTGAACTGGAACAAGGCTTTTAGGATGAAGTTTTCCTTGATGAGTGGGTTTAATTGGATGTGGAAGGTGTTTCTTTTGAGGATTTTAGCACCGCAGATAACGGTGTGCAAACATCGCCTGAGATGACAGACGCCAAACTTTTGGCCCAAGTGAAACCTGTTGAAGAAACTGGAAGCAACAGTGAAGTAAAGAATGACAACTTTTCTGAGCCGCGGCTACCGACGCGGGTGGTAGTCATGGATATGATTCAGGAGGTGAAGGACTATGTGTGTAGGATTCCAACTGCTCAAGAAGCAGGTAAAGAGCAATATTTTGTTTTGATTGGAGGTTTAACGACCACCGTGAGCAACTCAATGGGCTATAAGCAGTCGCCCGTCCCTAATTTAGGGCCACTGGTTCCAGGGAAGGGAGAGAGCCAGTGCCGAAAGACAAACACAACGTCCAATCCTCACCGGGATTCGAACCCGGACCCCTTTGGGACGAATGATCAGAGGCCATCGCTTAGACCACTGCGCCACCGGGGCGGCAGAGCAATGTTTGATTGGACTCCAAAATGTTTGCTGATTGTAATGGTAAATGTAAAAAAGCAGACTTTCATAACAGATATTTTTAAATAAAAGGTATGTATTGATGTACACTTGTTTATTCACAAAATATATGTACTTTACGTTATGTATCTGCTTTAATTTGAAAGTTTTAACCATTTTAATATAAATTCGGTTATAAGAAATTTCTGTTATGAGACTCTGATTTTCAATCCCCTTTAACTTTCTTATAACGAGAGTTGACTGTATTATCTGCCTTTGGCATCCTGACGAATTCTGCTCAATGGGCATTATGAATGCCACTAAAGGAGGTGTCTCCCCAACTTGAACACATTTCGTGCTGATAATAAATTGCTGGTCCCTGATGGTCGCAATGTGTGAAATATGAGTTCACATCAAAGAACCGAACAACTTACTTTGCCTTTGTTGTTCAGACCAAAGGACTTAATAACAAAGTCTACTCTGAAAATATGCATCTTTTCCTCCTCTCAAGGAGTTCCGGGTTACTCCGGTGGCAGAATGGTGCAAGGCGTGGACTTCGGATCAATCCTTCGTGACGGGCTCGGGGCCGAGTTCCAGACGACGCACTGGAGGTGAGCCTGCTGAACCGCACTGTCTTCCACTCTTCCCTGGAACCAGAGGCCCTAAATCAGGGATGGGCGACTACCTATGGAAAGTTGCTCATGGTAGTACTCCGAAATGAAAAAGAATTATATTTTTTTCTGCGAGAGGGCTTACTATAGTGAATAATATTCCGGTGATTCCATGCTAATTTATGTAACAGAGTTTTAAAAAAGAAAATTTCATTTGCGGGTAGATAGCAAAGTAGACCTTCGTTATACGGCTCAACCCAAAATACCGTGCGAATCATCTTAACTCTGAAGACAGAAAATTTAAAAAAAATGCAATTTTCGCTTATACCGCAAGTGTTGAAATGTGTACCCCTCCACTCGGGAACAACAAAAGTGTTTTCTATTTTTAAGTTCTTGTTTCAAAAATGGGGAGCCAATAAAGTAGAAGCACTGAAGAATAATAAAAAGTACAAGCTATAGTTGTTCCAGTCATGCTGACCTGAGACCTCGTAAATCTGTAAGTTTTCACAATCATAACAGTCTCTGAAAGTTTGATGTTCAATTTGAAAAACGGAGTTACTGGACCATAACTCTTCAAAAAATCTCTTTAACTATTATTAGTTAAGCCAAGAAACAATGAAGAACATTTTATACTATGCTTAACAATTTTGCACCATTATAAATTCAGAATGGCACAAGTATGGACAGTACAGTTTGTAAACTGCAAAAGTTAGTGGAAAACTGCAGTTATTATTACATTTTCCCTAAATATTTCAAGGCCAAACTAGTATCGCTTTCGTAATTGCTATGAAGAGAAATATTGTATTGTGGAAAGTGATATCAGTCTTTCTCAAAATGTAGTTTAACCTCTGAGCTACTTATTGGAATTCACAATTATTTGAACACAATTATAAAGTTCCTTTGATCTCAAAGAGTTTAGTCATTGTCGTACATAACTGGGTCACAAACACTACGTTACACACAACAACACGAAGCAGTTAATATTACAGTCCAATATTTTCCACTCTAGCAGTACGATTTTCATAATACGCTTTTTTTTCAGAAAAAACGAAGCATCCACAGAAAGTCGTCCCATCCTAATGAAACCCCGCGTGGACGTACCTCAGGGATGAATATACAAGTGATTAAAGAATAATGACCAATGACAAAATAGTGACCCGCCACAGTGCATGGAAACCGCACATCTAGGAGAGTATTTCAAGAGCAAAGCTCGCAACGAGGGCACAATTGGGGTTGCATTAACCTCCGCGGAGAGTGACGATGCCTCGGCATCGGATCCGTGCACAATGCGAGCAGTTGAACGAGTTTTAGAAAGGAAGTATAACTAGGCTAAGAGAGACCGGTTGGTCAAGTCACCGTATCGTCAGGCATTTGGATCGGAGCGACGCGGGAATCGGACAATGTTGGCGCCGTTGGATCGAGTAGGGCACAAACCAGCGGGTCGCAGGCAGTGGACGGCCGAGGGCAACCACAAAACGCGAGGTTCTAGCGATTGTGAGACCCACACTAACAGAACCGAATTCGTTGATCTCGAATATCCGTGGCCATGCTGTGTTGTCTATAGGTACGGAAAAGACATCCGGACCGTCGCCAGACAACTTGTCGCACGGAGGCTACATTCGAGGAGGCTGCTGTGTCGCCTACAACTCACGGGCGAGCATCGCCGGCACCGGTTGCTGTAGTGACGGGCCCGATCAACGTGGGATGGTGTCCAGTGGCGTCGTGTTGTCTTCAGTGACGAGTCACGGTTTGCTTTTGGCGCCGATGACCAGTGCATACGT
Source organism: Macrothele yani (assembly GCA_039090855.1). Taxonomy (NCBI): domain Eukaryota; kingdom Metazoa; phylum Arthropoda; class Arachnida; order Araneae; family Macrothelidae; genus Macrothele; species Macrothele yani. Next base: position 9,740,128 of record CM077023.1, on the reverse strand, counting down.
ATCTGGAAACGAGCCAGCCAGCGGACGGATCTTGCCTTTGCCGGAAGTGACTCTTTGGGGAGCCATATCCGACGATAGCCGAACTCCCTTTGTAGTTCTCCGTACCACCCTCACGGCTCAACGGTACGTCGACGACATTCTACGACCTGTTGTGTTGCCATTCCTGTCACAGCATCACCGAACATTTTTTAACAACAGGATAATGCCCTGCCACATAAAGCATGGCCCTCCCAGGTCTACCTCCGTAACGTCGACACCCTTCCATGGACAGACCGATTGCGCAACCTCTCACCTATCGAACATATTACGGAATGATGGGACGCCACCAACGCCCATCCCGGAATGTCGGCGAACTGGGCCGGCAATTTGGACACCATCTAGCATCCTGTACCTCATGACAGTATCCGTGAACTGCATGCGTCTGCGTCTGTGCCACGCCGGGTAACGGCTTGTGATGGCGCTACAACGTAATGACTTGTTCCACACGTATAGCTCTTTTCCTCCGAACAAATGGGCCAACTACTCTGGAATTACAATAATTTACTTTCCTATACATGTACATTACACATACTAATATTCATCTCAATTGGAGGATTTCTTCTCGGTGCTTCGGGTTTTTTTCTTTTTTGTTTTTGCAAAGAATGTATTTCCCCAACAAATCATTCTTTCCCTGCGATCTCGCTACATTTTGTACTTAGAGCTATTCATTCTGAATAGTTATAGTTCGAATGCAGGTTCATTCCAATAAATAATTAGACTTTTTGTCCAATTTCTGTGAAGATGATGCAAATACAAGTTAGTAAAATCACGCAATGCATTGATTATGATACGCTTTCCAACATTCTAGAAATCAGTTCTCAAGTTATGAGGATAATGGCTGTGGAATAAATCTCGCTCCTGTGCCTTGACCTGTGACCCCATTTCAATGATATTAAACAGAATTGGATGCGTATACCTCCGGAACAACCTGATAAAGTTTTGTCGCAATCGAAGCATTTTTACGTAAGTTAGGACGCATAAGAGCCATATAATGGATCTCATTCCTATGACTTGACCTTTCACCCCGTTTCGTTCATTTTCAATAGGGTTCGTCACCAGGTGGTCCCTTACCACATACTAATATTTCATCGAAATCGTACCATTTTTACTCGAGTTATCGTGCGGACAGACGAACAAAGATGGAGCACATACGCTTCTTCAACCTACGGTTGGAAAGCGTAGACAACTCTACATGGAAAATGCCACACCAGGAAATGCTGTACAGTTGGGTTAGGTAAGTGATTGCAGTTTGGAACCATTCACATGATAGATGAATGAAATCAAAGAGCAAAACGATTCAGCGTAGCTAAGTTTCGTCGTTCACACCTAGGTGTATGGACCAATGCATTGTAGTATCTCGGCGACTAAAGCACATGTAAGGAGTCAGGATACCTGACCGATGTCGACGAGAATCCTACCATCACACTTATATCTTTCCAGAGGCTTCATCATAGCGCTATGTACGGCTTGTTAGCCACTGGGTCGTATCACGAAGAATGCGCATAGGGATATAACAATGCTCGACCGAATGCAGCAACAGTGATTGGATGAACGTAAGGTGCGTCGCTGTAGTGGAAACGGTGGCCGTACTCTGACGTCCGATCACCTCGTTCGCCACATTCGATGGCATGCCGTAGCAGCCTCGCAATCCACAGCAGACGACATTAGACGAAGTGTACAGGCAGCTTTGGACATCGCCCGTATAGGCACGGACTGTTAACATCAGATGGGCTGAGTCAGACTGCCCATTGCGACGACAGTCACTAACACATCGACGCACAAGCTTGCGGTGGTGCCGCACCAGATATACGTGGTGGCACAAATAGAACTCTGCAGTGTTCAGCGACGATTCCCGTCTGTCACAGCGCCGACTATTGTCTATTGAGAGTCAAGGAGATGACGTGGTCACCGGACTGATCTGATGACGTGGTCACAAAAGGAGATGACGTGGTCACCGGACTGCTGCCATCCGTGAGTGTCATACGGCTCCTCAGCCTCGTGTGATAGCTCCTCAGCCTCGTGTAATGGCTCCTCAGCCTCGTGCCATGAGTGCTATCACTTTCAACAGCTATTCAACGTTCGTGCGCATAATGGGTAAAATGAGAGCACGGCGATATGTCGATGAGGTTCTTCAGCCCGTTCGGTCATTCCTGATGCCCTGTTTAACAAGATAACCCAAAATCAGCAGACAGACAATCCCTACAGGGTACTCAGGTGCTGCTCTTTCCCCAGACTTCTCCCTAATACAGAACGTGTAGGACGTCATCGGCAGACGACTTAACGCCTCCTCATCATCCCCTTGCAATGTCCGTAAATTGTGAGACACAGGTCAACGACTCATGCTCAGCGATACCTCAGGACACCGTCTTGGGCTTTTTCCAACAGGTGCTACGCCGTGTTGCCGAATTCATTGGGTTGATGAATGAGTTCATGCCTTGTTTTTCACCGCTCTACAGGGATGTATTACATCAGAAGTGAAAACGGATCAATCAACTATGTATCCCCCCTCCATCGTTTATGATGGTGTTTCAACGTCTGAATATGTCTGCAATGCCATTCTTGAAAAAACATGCAGGTTTTGCTGCGAAGAAATCATCAAGGAAATTCTGGAGATCAACATCATTGTTGAACGTTTTGCTACGGAGTGCATTTGACAGAGATCAGGACAGGTGATAGTCTGAAGGGGCGGCATCTGGGGAATAGGCCAGATGTGGAAGGAGCTCCCATTTCATGTCCTGAATGGCTATTTTGGTCATGTGTGAACCGTGAGGGCGTGCTTTATCATGTTGGAGAAGGACCCCATGGCGCCCATGTGGCCGTTTCTTCTGCATTGCTCCATCCTCACGGCGGAGTTGCTCACGATAGAGTGCAGCATTGATGGTCCAATTGCTCGGCAGCATTTCCCAGTGAATAATGCCTTCCATGTCCCACCAGACACACAACATGATATTCGCAGGAAGAAGGTCATGTTTTGGACGTAGTGTGGGCGTCTTGTTTGGGCTTAACCATTCCATCCGATGGCTGAAATTCACGTACAGGCACCACTTTTCATCTCCAGTAACAATACGTGACAGAAAGGGTTTGTGTTGCTGAGAACATTCGCGATACCGTGCGAGCAAGGAACCACATATGACAATATGTTGATTCTTGTTGTCCTCGGTGAAAGTGTGAGGGACCCTAATTTCTGGACCTTTTCCATACGTTCTGGGTGTGACACCACGTTGACCTGATCACAGTCCATCTCAGTGGCCAATTCACATGTGGTATGACGCGGATCCAAGTGGATGAGATGATTCAAACGATCCTCTTCAAAGTGAGAAATTGAGATGGACGACCTGAGCGTGGAGAGTCGTTGAGGTCAAAATTGCCACCTCGGAACCGCTCAAACTATTAGCGGGCTGTCCTCGGAGTAATAGCATCCTCCCCATACACAGCACAAATTTGTCGAGTGGCCTCGGCGGCTGTGGATCCGTAGTTAAACTCGTAGAGGAGTAGATGTTGGAAATGTTAATTCCTCTCTACTTGACACTCCATACTTCCGGACCTGAAAACCAAAAAACCATTAGCCACAATTACACAAAGTAATATGATTTAGATAGACGATATTACTGGCTACATTTTGATATACAACTGGCCATCTGCACCGTCACTACTGACTTGGGAAACACTCGTGAAATGAAACGGCATGAACTTATGCATCAACCCAATATAGCCCAGCATTGCGGTCATGCGACCTACTGACTCAGGCAACATTTTACTGTCTTTTCGCCCATCACATTCGTGTAATCCTTCAAAAATTATATCCCTTTTTCCCCATCAATTTTTCTACATGTGTTGTAAGTTTTGTCTAATTTCGTACATTCCTTCATGGTGTGGCATTTTCTATGACGAGCAGTGTACTTAAACTAATTAGTGCCGTATATTATTGCCTATATCAGCAGCCGTGATGAAAAATTAGAATAGAGCTGAATGTAAACTTCCTGTTCCTCGAAATTTAGAATTTTTTTCTGAATTATAAATCTGCCTAAATTTGGTGTACTCGTTGTATTGAATGTGAAGACTCTAAGGGCCGAAGATAGCTATTTATAGCCAAAGATGATAAGCCTGGGGAGAAATATGTGTTTACACTAAAAGTCAAGAAAGAACTTCTTCTTCCCATTTTTTTTTTTACCAAAGCCCTCACATTTCCAATTTTTCGCCATCATTCAAAGGCTGTTTGTATTGGTGCAGGATTTCTGATACGTAAAGCAGAAGTCGGCCGAATGTAATCCCTCTCTCCTCCGAGTGCTCTTTCTCCAGAAGGTTTGACTTTGTGACAGCCGTCTGTCTGATAAGGGAGGACTTCCATCTCATAGAAGCCGCGTAGACTTGGACGTTTTGCCTCAAAAAGTCTTATCTGTTTATATTTTCTGTGCAGGCAGGCAAACGTGACTTCAACTTTGGCTCTTTCCTCGAATACACACACACACTCACTTCATAGAAGTTCTTACAGAGAAATGCGGTATTTCTGCTTATTATTCCCAAGCGATAATTTTTTTCCAGGGTTACCTTTTTTAGATACACAAAAAATAATGTTAGGTCCCTATGTCTTTTTTTCTTTTCTTTCTATCGCCTTGTCCTCACATTTATCTTTGAAGCGAAAAAAAAAAGACTGATAGTCGAATAAAATGCAACATTTCAATTGTGTAATGGAAACAAGATTATTTGTCCCACATCGTCAAAATAACTTAGATATTTTTGTTACTATGAAATTTTCGGCACTATATTTCTTACATGAACACCTCTTCAGCATAGAAGTATCTGTACACCACCTCTTATTATAGAGAAATCATTTTGCTAGTGTTTTATATTTTCTTTCCCAACCTGTTCTTTCCAAACGGGATTGTAGCGAAGGCGGGAAATTGCAACCAGAACATTGCTTACTAAGAATATTTTTTCTGCTCTCCACTAATGAATTACGGTGTGACTGTAGCAGCAAAAAATTAACTTTGCTGAAATTCCCTCTAGCACCATTTATAATTTTGCGAAGGAATTGAAGTGTAAAGGGGCATCTAATTCTTTTTACTTTCATTCTGAATGAAAGCTTTACATGTTAATGCAATTCAGAGGCACAGAGTCGAGCAGGTGCCCTCGGGTGACAGTCTGTAGAAACTCCTGAAAGATTAGAAGGATAATGCTGGTAAATACACTCCACATCCACAAACTGAAATAAAATTCACCTTTCGTTGTATCTACGAGAGCACGATGTACAACATATATTCAGTACAAGTACTTTTTTGTGGCAGCTTTTTTCTCAAACAGAGCAAATTATGTCTATATCCACAAGGCGCTGTTCACCTAAGAATACCTCATCGCAATTTTGCGTACATTACAAGAACATGATGCTAAACGTAATAGAAGCCATTACAAAAATGCGTTTTTTATTGGTGCAGCAACTTATACGTGCCAAACTTTCATGCATTTACGAGTGGCTTTATCAACGCAGACCAGAATAAAAGTATGCGATAGTTTGCGAAGTTTGAAATAAAATAATGGACGAATACGCGAACACAGAATGATATTCAAAACATAGATTAAGTTAGATAGGGGGAATTGAGAAGAAAAACGTCTGTTAGAAAGAAATTTAAACATACAGCAAAAATGAAGAAAATATTGTTTCAATTGAATTTTAATTACTATAGATATGTATATTTCTTGTACACACATAGAAAAGCACGATCGAAAAATACACTGACGGAAAAAAATCCCAACACCACGAAAAAATAGTTGTAGAGGAATGAAATGGCGGTAATACATTTCTATAGGTAACATATTTAATCGATTAAAGTTTCAAGATCACAGCTTATTGTAAGCGCGAGAAGAGCCATTTTAAATGTGAAATGCTGGTACATTAATAACCGGTGTAACCGCCAGAATGTTGAATACAAACACGCAAACGTTCATGCATTGTGTCGTACAGGTGCTGGATGTCAGTTTGTGGGATGGAGTTCCATGCCTGTTGCACTTGGTCGGTCAATACAGGAACGGTTAATGCTGGTTGGGGGTGACGCTGGAGTTGTTGTCCAATGATGTCCCATACGTGCTCGATTGGTGAAAGATATGGTGATCTAGCAGGCCACGGCAACATGTCGACACTCTGTAGAGCATGTTGGTTCACAACAGCGGTATGCGAGCGAGCGTTATCCCGTTGGAAAACACCCCCTGGAATGCTGTTCATGAATGGCAGCACAACAGGTTGAATCACCAGACCGACGTACAACTGTGCCGTCAGGGTGTGTGGGATAACCGCGAGAGTGCTCCTGCTGTCATAGGATATTGCTCCCCAGACCATAAATCCAGGTGTAGGTCCAGTGTGTCTCTGCCGCAGATAGGTTGGTTGCAGGCGCTCACCTGGCCTCCTTCTAACCAACACACGGCCATTACTGGCACCCAGGTAGAACCGGCTTTCATCAGAAAACACAACAGATCTCCACTCCGTCCTCCAATGAGCTCTAGCTTGACACCACTGACGTCGCAAACGGCAGTGGTTTGGAGTAAGTGGAATGCACGCTGCAGGTCGTCTGGTTCGAAGCTGTCCTTCAAGTAACCGATTTGTAACAGTTTGTTGTGTCACTGTGGTGGCAACTGCAGCATGAATTGCAGCCGCAGACGCAGTACGATGCGCCACGGCCATACGCTGTACACGGCGGTCTTCCCTCTCAGTAGTGCCACGTGGCCGGGCGGAACCCGGTCTTCTTGAGGCAGTACCTTCCCTTGACCACCGCTGCCAACAATCATGCGCAGTGGCTACATTCCTGCCAAGTCGTTCTGCAATATTGCGTAAAGAAAATCCACCTTCTCGTAGCCCTATTACACGACCTCTTTCAAACTCCGTGAGCTGTTGATAATGGCTTCTTCGTCTTCTTAAAGGCGTTCTTGACTAACATCAACACACTACGTCGAATCTCAACGATAACTAACGCTCACGAACGTTACAGCGCGTATTTACAGCAAACCTGCTTTGCATGCTCCGAGGGGCGCTAATAGCGCCACGCGTATGCGCCGAGCGCGAAATTTGCATGGACGTCATCTTACAGATATACTCTCACCGCCTACCAACTGTCGTTTATCTAACACAACTCCTTCTTGGTGTTGGGATTTTTTTTCCGTCAGTGTAGATCAAACCATACATTAAAAGCAAGTAAGAAAAAAAATATTTTCAGATGGAAAAAATAAAATCTGAAGTTTCGTCACATCTTGTAAAATAAATAGATATCAAGTCGTTAAGATACGTATGTTGGTTTAAATCTGATAAAAAGAAACAGATACTATTACGATCGAATTTTATGTATAGGTGCTGTAGATCTGCATATTTCTTGTACATACACGAAACAGCGATATAAAAAATAGATTAAGTCACACATTAAAAGCAAGTAAGAAAAAATAGTTTAAGAAGGAAAAAAAATAATAATGAAGAAACGTTTGCTTGTTTGAATCAGAAAAATAAAGCCTCGATAAAAGTAGTTTTTAGTTTGTAAAGTTAGAAAATAAAATAATGTTGGTATAGCAAGAAATTTAACGAGCACACAAGCATTTAGAAAAAAAAGTAGATGACGATATGCATTAAAAGACACATTTCATTGATTAATCATGAAGAAATAAAAATACGAAAAAAAAATACTTTAACTATGTATAAAAAATTACCGCTTTGTATGGTGGAAAAAGGTACAACGTCAAAAAATGCAACAGGAAATGCCTTGAATATGTAAACACATTAATAAACAATCGTGTTTTAAGATTAGCTCTACAGCACAAAACTTTGGAAAACGTCTTTATGTTGGTAAGTCGGTTGAAAATGCGTGAAGCTCAAAGAAAATAAAAAAAATCGTTACGTTGAAAAATTATGGAACCCATTTTTAATTCCTTCCATTTGTTCACAAGAAAAGTTTAGCGCCGACTCCGTGGAGGAGAAAATGGTGTTGGCTGACGTCATGGTTTTGCCTGCTAGCACGGCGGTGTCACCCATCACAGTGACTCATCCCAAAACACGTGGCGCACAAAATGACAACGTGGTGAAACTAAAATGGTGGACAAAAGATAGCGGTGAGACATGTGGGAGGAAATTAAAATACGTGGCACACAAAATGACAACGTGGTGAAAATAAAATAGCGGACAAAAGATAGCGGTGAGACATGTGGGAGGAAATAAAAACACCCGGCATACAAAATCAACCAAGTGGAGCAAATAAAAATGGTGACAATTGACGTCATAGTTGACCACATCCCTCCGTGAGGTAGCACGTGGACAACCGAGGGGAGCACGTGGACGGCTTCTTTTGTCGAGGAGAACACGTTAACTGCTGGGGACGGCTGTGGGCAAGGGCCGTGGTGAGCTTTCTTTTGTCATGCGGAAGAACACCTACGGGAGAACTGAAGCGACAATATCGATAGACTGAGCTGAAATTTTTTGAGATGGAATTCCAAAATCTGGCGTGTATCATTTAGCCGCAGTCGCAGGCGGGTTTGTTCAAAATTTTAGTTCGCGGCCCTCCGTGTGTTTCCAAGCACTATAAGAAGTCCCAAGCTATTTCTGGGGGAAATTTTGACTAGGTATCATCAACCATTTTTTCGAATTTGTCATAACACGCTCGCAATTTAGAAAAAGGAATTTGATCTTGCTGTTTACTCGGTTAGGCTTCGGAAGTATGTCCTTCAGCCGCAATTTCCCGCGCTTTGTTTACATTTCGGACTTGGGCTCCCATTAAGTTACTACGCACTACATACAGGTTCCAAAGAAAAATCGATATCAACCCCTGTTACGCCTGAAGGAACGGTTCCCGACTATAAATGTTAGGTCTGTCTCTAGTAAAGTGGACATGCCCGATCGATTAAAAGCTATTGCAGCGCCCCTAGTGGCGAAGTGTGAAACTTAACAAATCTAACTCTTCAACGAAGCAAGATAGACGCAAAAGGTCAATTACGAAGTTGTAGAGCATCGTCGAATTACAAAGAATCGACACAAAGAAACTGCAGAACGCGCAAGAATATTCTTGCGCTTTCACCAGTTAGACGTCATAGGAAATGAATAATTAGAGATGCATTTAATCGATACAAAAATGGTTACAAGTGAGTAGCTGACATACATACGACGTAAAACAACGCGTCGAAGATATTGTTCAAAATGTCCGCCATCGGCGGCGATGCACATCTGAATGCGAGACAATACATTGCTGCGTACTGTAACGAGCATTGCTGGTGCCACAGTGTAACAAACACTCATGATACGCTGTTTTAAATCGTCCAAACTTGTAGCCGCTGTAATATACACCCGGTCCTTTAAGTATCCCCAGAGGAAGAAGTCCATAAGGATCAAGTGCGGTAAACGCGGTGGCCATTCTACAGGACCACCATACCCGATGATATGTTGCCCGAACGTGTTGCAAGCTGCGCACGAACGTTTCCAGCTTTATGCGGAGGAGCCACATCATGTTGGAACCAAACACAGCATGCATCACTTATAGGCAGATCATCGTACCAGTCACATACGGTGTCATGTAACAGGTACAGGTATCGTTCTCCCGTTAAAGGCCCGTCATAGAAGATGGGTCCGACAATTCGGGTTCCCCATAACGGGCACTAGACGTTATTCGAGCAGCGTACTTGGTGCCGTGCGGTGCGTGCAATGTTATGGTTGTCCAGGACCCAGCAATGCATATACGCTGCTTTAAATCGTCGTATTCTGAGTATTGACGATTCCATCACGTATAAACAGCAACTCATCGGCCCAAAGTATGTCGGGCAAAAAGGAGGGATTCTCCTGCAAGCTGTTCATCATGAAATTACAAAAATCGCACCTCCGTGCTTCGTTGCCAGGCATCAACCCTTGCACAAGCAACGGACGGTGCGGATGAGCCCCATGCTCGTTTAACAGTTGCCACACACGTTGAGGGGTGTATCCGAATGATTCGTTGATCTTCGCTGTGTTCAGGCGTGGATTGGAAAGAGCGTATCCCAGGACCGCCTCCGGTGTCACTCGAATACCCGACCTTCTCGGTCTGCCGGATCGAGGTCGCGGTGCAACACTGTCCGTCTCTGGGAGGAGGACACTGTGTCGGATATCGTCTTATGCGTTGGATGTCGACTGGACGGAAAACGCTGGGCATACCGCCTTGCTGCCTCTCGCATTCCGATGACACTCGCCATACATAAGGACCATCTCGCAATACTGCTCGGACGTGTAGCACGCCATCAGGTCTGCGACGAAGCGCTTATCCCCTCCAGTGCAGACTGCCTTTTATCCTCAGCGGGATCATACGTCACTATCGTATTTACATACTCTCGTAAGTCGTTCACCGCCGTTCCTCTGGATGGGGCATGGTTGGGCCTCTAGCTTTCGCTAACGTCTAACTGGTTATTCTTGCGCTTTCTTCCGTTTCATTATGTCGATTCTTTGTAATTGGACGATGCTGTACATCTTCGTAATTGACCTTTTGCGTCTATCTTGCTTCGTTGCCGAGTTAGATTTGCTAAGTTCCACACTTCACAACTAGGGGCGCTGCAATAGCTTTTAATCGGTCGGGCATGTCCACTTTACTAGAAATAGACCTACGTTTATAGTCGGAGACCGTTCCTTCAGCCATGAAAGGGGTGGATATCGACTTTCTTTTGGACCCTTTCTATAGTTCCAAACTATTTTTACGGGAAAATTCTCACTAGGTTTCTTCAACCATTATTCCGAATTTGACATAACGCGCGCTGCTACAATTAGGAAATTTGATCCTTCTGTTTACTACTTTAGACTTTCAAGGTATTACGTGTATCCTTCCACCTCAGTTGCCTGCGGATTTGTTTACGTTGCATCCACAGTTATCTGTGTGTTCCTTCTCGGTATGAATAGTTCCAAATTATTCCTACGGTAATATTTGACTAGGTTTCTTCAATGATTGTTTCAAATTTGACATAACGCGCAATTTTACAATTTAGAATTTGATTTTGTTATTTATTGCGTTGGACTTCCAAAATGCCACGTATCCTTCCGCCGCATTTGCCGGTGAGTTTGAATATGTTTCACACCGCGGGTCTCTATATGTTACTACGCGCTATAAATAGTTGCACTATTTATAAAACAGTAGTTCCTCAATTTGTAGAGGGTAAATATGTTTCTATTAATGCAAATTGATTACATGAAATGAAATGAGAGAAAAATGTGCATTTTCTCGCATATCATTTCTTCAAAGCTTAATATTGCGATTCCTCCGTTCGAGCATTCCCCTACATCATCTTAATGTTTCATTTATTTTATCGTGATAAAATCTGGATCCCTCAGCACTCTACAATGGAAAAAATCTGACCATCAAACAATACACGTCAAATGTCATCGGAGCTTACAACCATGATTTTATTCCACGCATTCCGATCGTCCCATTTGACCTTTCGTTTTAGTTTACACGCCCATGGTTACCTGTTTCTCTCAGTTTTGCCATGAGTGTCAACATGACACAGGTTCAGCGTTAAAAGTTGCTGGACTCAACCTGGAAATTCATGCTTTTCCCATGGCCAGCTCTATGTTGGTTACTCCCGAGTCAGTAAAAAAAACTTCTTCATCTTGGTTCCACATAAAAGAACATTCAACGTCATTTGCCCAAAGGTTGTTCAAGGTTAAATTACTTGCGCTTCCGATTAGCTGTGTTTTACGCTGATCACAACACGATAGAAAAATGTAAATGTTTCATATATTCCTGTATTCACAGTCAATAAACACTGCTGGGTTACAACTAATTATTTTGTTCGTTTTTTAATCTTCTTCTTTCTATTACTGGAACACATTTCCGTTAAATTTAAATGTTTCCGTGCAATATATCCGATTCATAATTTCAGGTAAGTTCAGAAAATGCTGGCCCAGGAGCTGATTTATGTACGTTTTGTTAAACCCGGACAACGCCGGATACCTCCGCTAGTTTCTTATAAATGAATGTTTCCAAAGCTTACTTCAGAAAATTATCATATCCGTAATGAAGACATAATTGTCTCAAAAGTCCTGAAACTCGTGAGCCATTGTACATTTCAAGTGATCTAAACTCAGTTGCCTGTGCCAAATGCGTTGAAAACAAGTCGAGTTTATGACGCTTCCGTCACTAAATGTTTTTTCCGACGACAGAAGGGTTCTCGTAAAAATAAGTGAAAGCTCTCTAGGTTAACGACTCATACCTTACTAATTAGATCCTTAAAATCAAATTAGGCAAATCACCTGTAAAAGAACTGATTACCAGAAACTGAAAGCGAATTAGCTTAGGGTATTGAAGATAAATTGCATATTATAACATAGGAACTGAAAAGAATTTCTTTTGAAGTGCAGTTTTAAATGTGCTCAATGAAACATTACTTCGTTAAGAAAAGTACTGAACCTTTGTTCAGTGTGATTTTTCTTGAAAATAAAATGCTTTCCGTCTTTCAAGAGATTTGATTCAGATTTCTTTTTTAAAAAGTTACTTTCTCGCATTTCGAACATTCCTTTTACCTTTAATTGAACGTTTTCACTGTATGAAAACCTGGTATGACCTGCGAGGTTATTTCTTCCTTTTCTGTTCTTAAACATTGATTCCCTGAGGGTTATCTGAAAGTGCAGCTTAAGGGAAAATATTGCTTATAGATACTGGCCCCACATTTTAGCAGTCAAAATCCCAGCTTTTTTTATGTTGAAAATTCAAGAACTTATTATTGCAGTGAATAATAAATATGCCAGACGTCATTTTCAGGCAACTAGACGAATTATATACAATGCACAACACCAATTAAGAATAAATCACAGTCTTTTCTTTAAAAACCGTTAATTTTTGAAAATAAAGATTATGGAAGAGGAACTCATGGCGAAAGTATTTCAATCTGCATTTCAAAATTATTTTTAAATGTGTAAGTGATTTAAAATTTTTACAAAGGTAAAGTAATTTTGAATAGCTACATTATTTAAGTTAGAAGGGAAATAAACAGTTTATGCTTCAGCTACGTATCTTTGGGAGAGCCGCAGTGGAGACAGCTTTTTGAAACAAGAGACCCAGGAGGATTTTTTCATCAGACAAAGTGTTACACAGTTTGCATGGAAGATTAACCGGATTTTTTAAGGTTTTCATTTTACAACTTTCGATTTTAAAAACATGTACAGGATCCGGCGCTGTCATTTTTCAGCATCGTTTTTGATTAGAGGAAGCATCACTGCTGTTCTTCCTTCCTGGGGACAGATTTCCGTCTTTTGAAAATTTGGGAAACCTGTCATGATTATCTAATTATTTTAAGACTCTGTTCCTCCTTTCCTTTTCCCTTTAAAAATTACGTAAAACTCGTATTATAGTAATCACAAAATTGTGGAATTGCACAACCGTTTTAAAATTGTTCAAAATGTTTAAAACATTTCGAAGCAATTGCATACCTTCTTGCCAGTTTTCCGGATTTTGCTGTTGTCTTCTGGTCGGAAAAAGCTTCTTTCCGGATTTCATCACATTTCTGGAAATGTCTCAGACGTCTGTTAACCAGCCGAACTTTTTTGGAATCGGCAGAAATGCCCATTCTAACGGGGATGGGAATGTTCCGTGATTTTCTGCATTTTGAATTTTTCTCACGATGTTTTTTCTCTTCCTGAATGTATTCTTCAATGTTTCTGGTAATGTTCTTTATTTCTTATTTTTCCGCAACGATGAAAAAGAGCGACTTCGTATTTTTTAAAGGATTTTTCTTAGTGAAATACATGTTTTCCTATTTCGTACTGTCTGCGATATGCTAAATACATTCTTTTTTGGCAAATAGTGTATTGCAATACCTCAGGCAGCTCTTCCGATTCCGCATTTTTTTGTAATTGTCCGCCCTTTTTTTCTTGGTGTTGTGAATTCACTGTTGAAGAGTGTATATAGTAAGTGCCTTTTGCATTTAGTAAACAATAAATCAGAAGATAAACATGATTTTAAAATTATCTTCACTGTTTTCAATTGAATGATTACGTAGGAGAAATTTAGTAAAGTAAGTAAAATTATGCCACAGTGAACAGTGCATGTTGAAGCCCCGAACATGGCATACTTAGCAGTGTTAGTGACAGGAAGATGCGTCAGGTTGAGGTATAACCTCCCTCGAGAAGAAAGCATCAAGGGTTGACCGACTTTTCCCCGAATCTTCTTCTCTTGGATTATTTTCTTTCCAACTGGAGAACTCATCGACATTTCTTTTCACTGCAGCACTGCTATTTCATTTTCAGTGAAGAGAACCAGGCCATCTACTAATAATAATTGATGTACTTTGTCAAACTTCCTTCGATGCGATTTCTTCCGGGACACTTTACATATAGTTGTCTTCTTCAGAGCGCTGTTGGTCCAGCTCTATGAGCTGTTCGTTAGGGAAACTGAAGTAGTTACTGCATAACGTGAAAATCAAAGTCTTCCTGTGCTAGTTGGTTAGCAGTCTAAATAATGCCTCTGGTAAACGCTGTTTCGTTTCCTCTAGTTCTCATAAAGCTTTTGTGATGCTTCCGGCTGTACACCGAAGAGATAAAACGTTATGACCACTTGCCTACTGTGATGTTGGTCCTGCGCATGCCTCCAAAAGAGCTCTTACCCGACGAGGCATGAACGCTACATGATTACTAAAAGTGTCTTGTGCTATCCGGTGTTCATAAAATACCACGAGATCCTTTGCTTCTTGTAGGTTACATCGTTGAGCCGCCGCATATCCGATTTGCTATTCTAACACAAACCACAGATACTCGATTGGATTGAGGTCTGGGAAATTCGGAATACCTGGAAGTCTTCTTCCTCATGTTCTGCGAACCATTCTCGAGCAATCTGGGTAGATCGGATTTGCTATTCCAACACAAACCACAGATGCTCGATTGGATTGAAGTCTGGGGAATTTGGAATACCTGGAAGTCTTAGTCATGTTCCACGAACCATTCGCGAACAATTCGGGCAGATCGGATTTGCTGTTCCAACACAAACCACAGATGATCGATTGTATTGATATCTGGGGAATTTGGATTCAGTGTAATCAATACCTGGAAGTTCTGCTCATGTTTCTCGAACCATTCCCGAACTTTCGAGGCAGTGGGGCATGGCGCATATGCTGTAAAAGAAGACTCTACTACAGGGAAATATCACCGGCATATAAGATTGTACCTGGTCTGTAATGATATTTAGGTAGGTGGTAGACGACATAGTATCCTGCATGTTGGACACGGGGTTTCCTAGCAGAATATTTCCCAAAGCATTACACTTCCTCTACTGGCTTGGTTTCCTCCCCCTGTGCATTCTGGTGTCAACGTTTCCCCATGTAAATGACGCACACATACCCGGATGTCCACATGGAGCAACAGGAAACGGGATTCGTCGGACCAGAAGACCTTCTTCCAATCATTCGAGGTCCAGGTTTGATGCTCGCATACCCATTGTAGGCCTTTTGATGGTGTACCGAGGTTATCATGGGCACCCGGAGTGGCCTGCTTCTACGCAGACAGATTTTCAGCAGGGTTAGATATATTGTGTGTTGGGACATTACTGCCATCTCCAGCATTAAAATTACTGGCGAGTTGCGCCTCAGTATCCTTTTTGTTGGCTTGTACCATACGGCATAGCCTTCTCTAACCTCTAGCATCGATGAGCCGGGACAGGTTCACACCTAGCCTGCGGTTCGTGGTTTTTGTCCTCGGACCCCTTTTTGAAGGTGCTAACCACTGATGACCGTGAGCACCCCACAAGTTTGGCCATCTTGTAAACGCTCTGTCCCAGTCGTTTGGTTGTTAAAATTTGGCCTTTGTCAACCTCGCTTAAGTAATCTTCCTTTGGCATCCAAAGAACAAGAATAGCACTGATTAACAAGCTCAGTATCAGGTGTTATTTATACCGTTTCACGACCTTCACACGCACTGTCATTTTCCTGCAATTGCTTCGATTTCCATCAAGATGCGCTGGTCATAACGTTTTAGCTCTTAGTTTCTTTCGTTACTGTCCATGTAATTGCTAGTCACTTCGTCCCAGGCTGCAGAGAGGTTTATGGTGTCGTTCATAATCTGAAGGGACTTTTTTCCAATCCCTGATTAACTGCCAATATTTACCATTGTTTGCTCAACCAATTACATGGAGGCGCGCCATAGGTAATAGAGCTTCAGATTTGCTATGATATTCTAATCCACTAGCAGTCAACAATGTGTTTGGCAGTAGGACGATCACTTCTAATGGTATGTAATGTTCTTACACTGGCGCTCAAAATTAAAGGATACTTTGTAAATTGGAATCGAAGATTTTATGAGGAAATTAAATTAAATTTGGTAAAGGGGTTTATTATTACATTACTTATGAAATTCAAGCAGAAGAAAATCATGATCTTATAATTTCCATATGTAATTATCATAGTCTTCTAATTTACTTGAAAGAACTGTCTATGGAAGAATATTTAAATGTATTTGCTTTAGGCATGTGATATTTTAATAAGGGGTATGATCATCCCTGAAAGCCACGTAGCTGAAGCAACGATTCCTCATACTGTTTTTAAGGGTACTGACGAGCTCTTCAGAGAGCTGTTCTGCATTTGAAATGTTCTGACAGGGGGCTGGCCAGCTCTAATGCGTCTCCCTAAAGCATTCGTATATGCTCAATGGGACTGAAGTCAGGGAATCTGGGAAGACACAACAATCCAGGAATATCCTCCTCTTCGAGAAAATTGTGGACCAAATGAGCATGATGAGGTTGAGCATTGTCGTCCGTAAGAATAAAATCTGCACCGAGGGCTGTTCTGAATGGCCCTGCGTATACGTTCAGAATCTGGTCCCTGTACCTTACGGCAGAAGCGGAGCAACTCTGAAAGTTGTGCAGGTCTGTGCGCCAGTTCGTCATGATAAGTGCCCTGATCATCATGCCACCGCCACCAGATCAGTCCTTTTCCGTGGTGTTAGAGAGACTGTTGGGCGTTCCTGATTCTATCAAGATGAGAACACGTCGCGAATCCGTACTTCGACTAAACCGTGACTCGGCTGTGAAAAGAACATTGGTCTACTGTCTCGAATCCAAGCGTGATGTTGGCGACTCTACGTTAAAGGTACTCTTCGGGCTGCAGAATTTAGAAAGACACAAAAAATTGGTCTTCTTGCATAAAGGCGTTGGTCACAAAGTCTTCTACAAAGAGTATGCCTTGAAACTATCGTTTCTGTAGCTGCTGCAAGATTCAAAGGAGTTGCCTAGCGGACATCTCTATGTTCTGTTTAGCAGTCAGACTTATCTATCATCTGCAGCAGTCTGAGATGGCCTTCACTTGGTCGACAACAAACATCTCCTGTTTGTTGAAACTGTCTCCAGTGTCTTGACGGCACATTCTGTGGAACATTCAGTGCTATGGAAGCTTCCATATGGGACTGACCAGCTTCCATCCTATCAATCGTTCTCCACCACTAAAAATCATCCACACAATGTCCTGGTGACCAAATTAGAGGGACGTGCCACTGGAGTGAAAGCAAGTGCTGCTTAGAACAGCTACAAAGTGTAAGTAGGTTCGTGCGCCTTTTAAACGCAAACCTAATTTTTATATTCCAGCTTACCTGCGGCAAAAGCATATGCAAGATAGTCTTCTTCGTAGCGAAATTTGTATGTTCGCTAATTTGCAGATCATTATTTTACATACATTGGTAGCAGCTACATGTTATATCCACTGCTGGCCACCCAAAATGCAACACCAAGAAGCAAGCATCCGATTGGCCTGCGATTTGCAGCATGCGTCGCCCGCGAGAGGACATGCAAACGATTAGCATTGCAAGGCATATGCAAATCATGTCCGCCCGGCACGCCACAGAGAAACACTAAAAGAAGGGTGCACAGAAGGCGGGGTGTAAGTAGCGGAAGTGTGTTGTGCTGCCGGACCTGTGCGTGGGAAGCTTCCTGATTCCTCGTCGCAGAATACGGCAGTCATTCCAGCACGTTTCGTAGTTCGACAGAGAACGAATAGTGGCGTATCGCGACAACGGTTTATCGTACCGAGACATCGGCGACGGTGTTAGACGACATCCAGCCCCAGTGAGGCGAGTATGGATTCGGTGGGTGCAGGAGGGACGGACGGACCAACGTGAGCGATTGCCGCAGCCGCGGCACACCACCGAACGAGAGGACCGGCATGTTGTGTGGCGGGCATTGACGGCTCGCACCGCCACATCACGAACGTTAGCGCAGGAATTAGGGTGTGTTGCGCAACAACCTGTGTCAGCACGTACCGTTCGACGTCGTCTGCAGGAGCGAGGACTTGTCGCACGGCGCCCATTGCTCCGATTACCATTGACGTTACACCACCGGCGAGTGCGGCGGCAGTGAACCGTTGAACGCCGCACCTGGACTACGGAATGGCACTACATTGTGTTCTCCGACGAATTCGCTTCTGCCTGCAACACCACGATGGTCGGATCTGCGTGTGGCGGCACCGCGGCGAGAGATTGTATGACGCCTGCATTAATCATCGCCATACCGGTCCGTCGCCTTGCGTTATGGTTTGGGGCGCAATTGGATATGACACCCGCACCCATCTGGTACGCATCGCCGGTACACTCAATAGCCACCGCTACATCTCCGACGTTTTAGAGCCTGTAGTCCTCCCTTACCTGTCGGACCTGCCAGCGGCCACGTTTCAACAGGACAATGCGCGCCCGCACGTGGCACGCATCGTACAACAATTTTGCACGTCCCACCAGGTGTCAACGCTGCTGTGGCCCACCTGTTTTTCCGATACGTCGCCCATTGAACACGTCTGGTCGCTGATCGGCAACCGCGTGGCCCGGCAAGCACCACCCGTGGCTACACCTGATGAACTGTGGCAACGTGTGAAAGCAGCCTGGACCGACATACCCCAAGCCCACATCCAAAGCCTCTTTCGTTCGATGCCGCGGCGTGTAGCGGCCGTTATTGCCAGCCATGGGGGCCACACGAACTATTGATGTCTGCGTGTTCCGCAAGTCGCACGGGCCTGTAAGCTCAATCGTTTCATCTTTGTATCTGTTGTTATGTGTCCAGTAAATCTGGCTTTGCTATCTCGTGTCCTTCTTGGTGTTGCATTTTGGGTGGCCAGCAGTGTATATGCGTTTTAGTGGATTATCCTTTAATTTAAATCACCAGTGTATTTGTAGCCGTATATACGCATCTAAAGCCCAATTGAAAAATTATTTTTCTTTCAGATACCTTTCACTTCGCAAAACATTGTATGCAAGTTTTCTCTCCGAAACACTGCACAGTATTCGTCAGGGTGAAGAAACAGTATTGCGTTTCAGTTTTCTCTCGGTATCCTTGCTTCAAAAATTCCGATTTGAAAAATTGATTTTTCATCGGATATTATTCTCTGAGGGAAACAGTTTGTATCATTTTTTTAACTTTTCGTAATGTACGATTCTGGCGCTAGATACCGTTAGTACGTATCTGTGTTTACAATTGCATATCCATTTCTGAATATGTGACAGGAAAAGTTATTTTTGTATAGTATGCCATTTACTATGAAAGACTTTGGACATTAAGCAATGCGCAGGCGGCACGCTAGGACAGTGCACGTGTAAACGTTTTTCTTGCTATCCCTTCTTCTAAAAATCACGTTTCAAAAAATATTTTTTCATGGCATAACTCCCAATATGGGTCATTTTTTTGTGTATTTTGTTACTTTTTCATAATGCATATATCTGCCGCTAGGAGACGTCAGTTCGTATTTATATTTATAAAAGTGTTTTCGATTCTAAATATCCAACTGAAACGAAAACGTCTATTCTCGGTAGGATACGCTTCGCTATGAAGAACATTTTGTGCCCATTTTCTTCTTCAAATGCTGCTCATTTTTCTTGTTGGTGGGCGTAAAGGGATAGCGCGTCATGCTATATATCTCAGCTTCTAGTTGTTCGACTTAAAACATTTCTTTTGCTTTGTTCGACTTAAAACATTTCCTCTGCTACGGGCAACATTTTGGCTTCAATTTCCAATTTTTCATAAAGGGTATTTCTGCCGCTCGTGGCCGCAAGTAAGTGTTTCTATTTGCGAATGTTTTACGGATTCTTGGAATCGAGTTGAAAGAAATTCTTTGTAACTAATCCCATTCCCTATGAAGAACACTGCGCCCATTGTGTATTTAAAATAATGCTCATATTTCACTGGAAGGTTAAATATATTTTCTTATTTGCCGATAATCTCCATTTATAAAAATCTGCTTTAAAAAATTTATTTTTTGTTCCGGTAGGCTTTCAAAGAGCGCGCTCAATTCATCCGAGAATTTGTTATAATCTCTGTTGCTTTTCTTTGCTTTTGAAAGAATAACGCAAAATATTGAAAAGGTTTGTGGAGGATTGTCATAAATTCAAAACAAAAGATTTGTATTAGTTGTTATCTCCGAGACGCTGAAAACAAGACAGCTGTTTCATTCGTGCCTTTTTCTAACCACGGCGCTATCACTTTGAATGTAAAATATCGTCTGTGTCAGAGCTGTTATATTATAAATAAAAACCAGAATCTCTACAGAAATTTCTCGATGTTTAATTGCATTTCCCTTTTTGATTCGGTAACACCGCAACTCAATTTTTTGATTGCAAACTCAATTCACGTGCAGTTTATAAGGAATATAAACAGCATATTTTATACTAACAGTATAATCGTTTGCGATGAAGAAGCCCCATAAAACACTTTTGAAAAGCTACTGTTGTAAATGGCCTCACACAGGAAATATCCTGTTAGTGCTACCAAATGTCTGAAATACGTAAGTTCATGTAAGCTTTAGTTCCAGATGAAAACTACTTGACTTTAGGAACCTATGATCTTCCTCGCTTGAATATTCGGAGCAGTTAATTCTTAAATAAGGTTATTGAGACTCAGGCCTTTTAAGTAAAAAAAAAACATTTAGCTTACAATAGTGCTCTTCGTTTATACGCACTGTTTAATAAAACCTATGTACTGATAGGCATTTAAAACTTGTTATTTGTTTTATCTGTTCTGACCTGATTATCGTCTGTTTGTTGACTACTTTCAGACATGCACTGAGTGATCACTGAATTATGACCACCTACCTAATGCTTTGTAAGTCCTCCTTTCACCCTCAGTACAGCAGCTATCCGACGTGTTATCGATTCAACAGTCGTTGAGTGATCACTGAATTATGACCACCTACCAAATGCTTTGTAGGTCCTCCTTTCGCCCTCAGTACAGCAGCTATCCGACGTGTTATCGATTCAACATACGTTGAGTGATCACTGAATTATGACCACCTACCAAATGCTTTGTAGGTCCTCCTTTCGCCCTCAGTACAGCAGCTATCCGACGTGTTATCGATTCAACATACGTTGAGTGATCACTGAATTATGACCACCTACCAAATGCTGTGTAGGTCCTCCTTTCGCCCTCAGTACAGCAGCTATCCGACGTGTTATCGATTCAACATACGTTGAGTGATCACTGAATTATGACCACCTACCAAATGCTTTGTAGGTCCTCCTTTCGCCCTCAGTACAGCAGCTATCCGACGTGTTATCGATTCAACATACGTTGAGTGATCACTGAATTATGACCACCTACCAAATGCTTTGTAGGTCCTCCTTTCGCCCTCAGTACAGCAGCTATCCGACGTGGTATCGATTCAACATACGTTGAGTGATCACTGAATTATGACCACCTACCTAATGCTTTGTAAGTTCTCCTTTTGCCCTCAGTACAGCAGCTATCCGACGTGGTATCGATTCAACATACGTTGAGTGATCACTGAATTATGACCACCTACCTAACGCTTTGTAAGTCCTCCTTTTGCCCTCAGTACAGCAGCTATCCGACGTGGTATCGATTCAACATACGTTGAGTGATCACTGAATTATGGCCACCTACCTAATGCTTTGTAAGTCCTCCTTTTTCCCTCAGTACAGCAGCTATCCGACGTGGTATCGATTCAACATACGTTGAGTGATCACTGAATTATGACCACCTACCTAATGCTTTGTAAGTCCTCCTTTTGCCCTCAGTACAGCAGCTATCCGACGTAGTATCGATTTAACATACGTTGAGTGATCACTGAATTATGACCACCTACCTAATGCTTTGTAAGTCCTCCTTTTGCCCTCAGTACAGCAGCTATCCGACGTGGTATTGATTCAGTAAGATGCCGGAAGCAGTTGGGAGGTATGGCCAACCAAGCTGTGTGTGATGTGGCCTTCAATGTAGATATGGAGGTCATTGGGGTACCCAAACTCCTGATATGCCGTTCTATAGTGCCCCACAAGTGCTCTATGGGATTGATATCGGGGGAGTTCGGAAGCCAGTCGATATGCTGGAAGTCTGAAATGTGTTCCCCATACCATTCCTGCACAACATTGACCCTGTGACTCGGCGT
Organism: Macrothele yani; assembly: GCA_039090855.1. Taxonomy (NCBI): domain Eukaryota; kingdom Metazoa; phylum Arthropoda; class Arachnida; order Araneae; family Macrothelidae; genus Macrothele; species Macrothele yani. The sequence continues at coordinate 9,717,760 of CM077023.1, read as the reverse complement.
ATTGTCATCTTGAAAGACACCGTCGCCATTTGGGAAGAAGTGCAACATTGCAGAGTGTACAGAGTCAGCAAGCAATTCACGATAGTGGACACCCGTCATACGTTGTTTCACATGCACCAGAGGTAATAAAGTTCTTCATAGGTACTTATGCTACAACCGCGAAACTTTGCAAATGGCTAGAGTGCGTGCTGGTATGCAAATGATCCACGTTTGGTACGAGTGCGCATGACGGCGCACCCTCTGTGGCGCTGCATGCACAAACCGGCAGCCTTATAAACCGGCATGTAGTCCATGCCCCATGAGAGCGAAAACACCGGCCGACGCAAGCAAGAGTACAGAATGACAATAATGCCGGGTAGACGACAGAGACGTCGATTTACGCAACTTAGGGACTTTGAGAAAGGCCTGATCATCAGGCTGAAAACTGCAGGGTGGTCGGCGCGCCGTATAGCACGCCACGTGGAACGTTCTGACGATACTGTTCGACTCTGTTGGGAGAAGTGGACACGTGACGGACCTGCCACACGGCGGAGCGGCTCCGGACGGAAAAGGAGGACCACCGGTAGAGGAGATCAACGGATCGCGTGCCAGGCATGAACGGATCCCACTGGGACCAGTCCACTAAACAGGCAGGTGTAGCGGTTCCTGTGTGCCCATGAACCATTTCACGACGCCTCGCGGAAGCGAATCTGCGAACCCAGCGCCCCTTACATGTTCTGTCATTAACACAGGAACATCGCGGGCTTCGTGTGCAGTAGTGCTTGGCCAGAGCGACGTGGAACGCCACAGATTGGTGACGTGTAATGTTTAGCAATGAGTGACGCTTCGTTTTGGGGACAGATGATGATCGTGTCCGGATGTGGAGGTCCCTAGGTCCACGGCACAATACCAACCCTCACTATCGAACCCCACACCTCCCACACTGCAGGCATTATGGTCTGGGGAGCCATTGCCTACTATAGCTGATCAGCTCTAGCAGTGGTACGTGGATCATTGACGGGCCAGTGGTATGTGGATAAGATCCTACGGCCCCATGTGTTCCCATTCCTGGCCGGGATTCCAGGTGCGCTATACCAACAGGATAATGCCCGCCCGCACCCGTCTCGGGTTGCCCAGGACTGCCTACGTCATGTCCAGACATTTCCACGGCCTGCTCGCTCCCCGGACATGTCCCCTATCGAGCATGTGTGGGGCCCGTTAAAAAGCCGGCTGCAGCCGAGCCGCACTACGTGGGATTTGGAGCACACCGTACAATGCGTGTGGACCAGTCTGCCGCAGGACAACATCAGGCGTCTGTTCGCCTCCATGCAGGACCGTATTGCAGCATGTATCGCCGCACGAGGTGGTACGACTCGCTATTGAAAATGACCGGACTGCGTGCCACAGATTCCTCTGTAACTGTCTTGTAGCTCTGCTTTTGCCATGATGTGTATCATTCATCTGTATCATTACGTCCATAAAATTTCAGTTCAATCCGATGTTTCCTTCTTGGTGCGGAAATTTCATTGTCCGTGAGTGTATGACACTGCACGACAAGTCTTTGGATTCTCGGAAAACAATCTGCGTGATTTACGTAAATTTTTACTCTGAATTAAAACATGTTTTTAGTTTCTCTCTAGCACGTAGAGAATTTTAGAAAATTAACTTTTTCAAAACAGAAAATTCAGAGCGCATATGTGTATGGAAATTCAATGAAGAAAGAGAATATATTTTGCAGTTCATCTTATGGTTGAACATGTGGAATGAAGAGGCATACCGGACTAGAACAAACGCAATTCGCGAGTATCACTCCACATTGCAAGTTCTCTCTTCTTGCAAGTTCAGAATGGACCACGCGACTTCATTTCAAATTCACGGTGCCGAGAGTGTACCATTTAATCACTCAGACGGTGTTGTACTTCTTACATTGTGTTAATTTCAGCGTTTCAGTGTGCTTATTTCATCAACTTATATAAGTGTTATGTGAATTGTTTTCTTTTTCAATTTATATCGTTATTGAGAGGAACACTTGGTTGTTAAAAGACAAACCTCAAATGAGGTACCATATCGCGTACATATGCGAACCATCCGCACATCATCTGGAGACTGGTCTTGTGCAATCCTCTTTAGGACAAACACACACACATATACATTCTCATGCATACATCTGTGCAGTATTAAATCCATCGGAATAAAAATAAATATTTTACAAAAACATTTCTTTTGCTCAGCCAGTTTTCTTGTAAAAGAGCTTTTTGTGTCAGTGGCTCTCACTTAGTAATCGTAGAATTTTAAGTACCTATTTCTAAGGATATCCTCGTTTTACAAGTTACAACTACATAATTATAAAGCATACTCTCGTTCAAAGAAATAAATGAAATAAATAAAGAGTGGATCTTGCGCGCAGTAAAATGGCATCCAAAGGATGCAGAGTTTATTTCTTATAATGTTAAAACGGTTTTCCCATACAAACGCGGCAAATTTTACCGGAACACTAAGGGTGTGAATTCAAACTTTACTTGCAGTTAATGAAATGGCGGAATTTCTCTCTGATTCAAGGTAACAGCGGTTATCTTGATTCAGATATAGATAATATCTGAATCAAGAGAAGATGACAATAGATATGATTCAGATATAGATACTATCTGAATCATATATATTGTTATCTATATTTCAGATGTAGATAATATCTGAATCAAGAGTAGATGACAGCAAAATGTCAGAATATTTTTTACACCAATGTCCACTTTTACTCTGCTTAACTGGAGCGCGTACACTCTGTGATATTTCAGCTCTATCCTGAATTGGTACTCCTCCACAAAGACTGTGCCAAACTGGACACCACAATTTAGCCCGAAGAAAAACTTTTAAGACCTTTCATTTAAGTTGCTTCTTCATCCAGCGTGTTGTCCAAACCTAGTTATTTCCGATTATGGGTTTATAGCAGTGCAGCAATGGAAAAAACTTGTGAAACTGTGTCGTTAGTTTACTGCCTCAAAAGATCAAGTATTGGATCAAAGAGAAATGTTCATGTTTGTCGACTCTGTGAGCCATTGTAAATGACGGTTTGTTTTGTTATATATTGCATATTTTAATAATCATTTCTCAAATGAATAATAAAATGAACAGTCTTATGAATCGCCATGTAACAAAAAAGATTCACTCATAGGAATTGTATTTTTAGGAACAAAATTTCGAGGAAAATATAATTGTAGGAATATTAAGCCTGCTGAGATGTAAGGAAAACATTAATTACGTTACCAGAAGCATGTAGTAGATAATAGTATATAGAGTATATAGGTTTCATTCGACTTATACATGTATACTCGATATTTCTTCTCATTTTAAATAAAAACGAAAAAGATCGAAATTCTGAGTAAAGGTGTTCTGTTTATTAAGTATTGACGAACATTAAAAATGTACGGAACATAACTGCTGATAGACCAAGTACATGAAAACAACTATAGCAGCTATTCCTTTATTGGCGTAAAGAATTAAATAAACAGCTTTTCCAAGTTTCACTCATCGATGGATAGCTTATTCAAGGCTTACAGCAGAGAACAAACTAAACACTAAAATGTTATAATTTAAATATGGATATGACTTGAGTAAACAAATACAGAGAGTATTCTGCATTTGAAATCCCACGAGGTATGCTGGTTGAGCACTTTGAATTTTGGAGAAGCAAAAACATTAAGGAATTTGTTCCAAAAAACAATTGGCAGCTCTAGGGAGACGCTGTTGTTGCACGCGTCACAGTTAGTGGTGATCTCCAAGATTTCTCAGAAAGCGGTTGATTGTGTGTTGCAGTAGGGAGCTAAATCTTCAGTACCGTCCCACATGGGGGCAGCAGACTTGAATTCCCCTTATCATGAGAGGGCTGTGCAGGTTCTACCTCCCTTAGCGCTTCTTTTGTGTTCGCTGATTCTGGTCCAGAAAGAGCATTTAGTCCTTCCGATATCTCCTCCGATGCATTGGTCTGACAATCCGAACTGGATAAAATAATAAAACTAGCTATTGAAGCGGGATGCACGTTCAACCATATACTCAACATCATCAAAAAGACCAAGGACGCGCTCCAACGAAGACGCACTAATCTATCCACCACACAGCTCCAGTACCTAGGATCAATACCCTATATTCCGTGTGTTTCTTACATTCTCAAGAACATCCTAAGAAAGATAGGCCTCGGTGTAGGCAAAATGTCTGCTATATCCTTATACGGCATACTTGCAAGATACTCTGACAGACCTACAATCACTAGTGCGACCGGTATTTTATGCTGTTCCACTATTATACCCTGACTAGATGAAAGGCCGTCAATAATGGCGGGGACAATAAAATTTATGATACAGAAATTATTGACATTTATTTATTGAGTTTTTGTGTTCCACGTCAATAGATGGCGACGTTGGCTCATAGCGTTCTGAAAATTTCCCGAGCAGTCGGTTATGGAATTTGATACGACGGGCTATCTGTTTGTTATGTGTTTTGTAAAACCTTTAGTCCCTGTTTTGTTCACACTTCTTTGTACACAACATTTTTCGTATACACTGACTGTGAACCCAGAATCAACTTCCCCTGTTCTTTTCCGTGAACTATTTTTATCTTGACGTCGTCAGATTGTCGTACTGTTGACGTTGCCACATACAGATGGCAAAACACCGGTTCAGGTAGTGAACCAAAATTCCTGATGTAAAGTTTTTCGTAGCCGCCCCGGTGGCGCAGTGGTCTAAGTGATGGCCTCTGATCATTCGTCCGAAAGGGGTCCGGGTTCGAATCCCGGTGAGGCATGGATGTTGTGTTTGTCTTACGGCACTGGCTTTCTCCCTTCCCTGGAGCCAGTGACCCTAAATTAGGGACGGGCGACTGCTTATAGCCCACTGAGTTGCCCACGGTGGTTGTTAAACTTCCAACCAAAAAAAAAACGTTTTCGTATTTCTAGAGTTGACCGTGTGACGTAACGCATCTCTGACGTCATGTGAGAATGATTTGGATTAGATGACGTCACAGCAGCAGCTGTGTTCTTTGTTGCTATGACAACAAAACAAAGTGGAATACGCGTGGTCTGTGAGCGTGTAGGTGATGACGTCACCTACACGAAAACACGAAAACCTGAGCGTGACATCACAAACATTTGTTTCTCGATTTTTGCTATGACGACTTAAAGAGTAGCACGGAGGAGGAGGCGGGCTCTAGCAGATTATATAGGGTGTTTTTTTGTTTTTTTTATTGGAGGTTTAACGACCACCGTGAGCAACTCAATGGGCTATAAGCAGTCGCCCGTCCCTAATTTAGGGTCACTGGTTGCAGGGAAGGGAGAGAGCCAGTGCCGTAAGACAAACACAACATCCATGCCTCACCGGGATTCGAACCCGTATCCCGTTCGGACGAATGATCAGAGGCCATCGCTTAGACCACTGCGCCACCGGAGCGGCTAATATATATGGTGTCCGATAATTATTAGACATATTACAAAATTATATAAAACAAAACATTAAACAGATGGAAAGAAACTGACTGTACTAACGTACAATGTAATTACACAAGTTATTAAATTTCGATGTGAGATCCCTTGGTTGCTCGTAGTACGTCCAAGCAACACTCGATTTCATGATGTATTGGCAAGCATCTGATGAGTTATTTAATTAATAGCAGCTGTGGTACGTTGCTTCAGTTCCTGCAAATCAGTACAAGGCGTCTGATAGACACAATCCTTCACATAACCCCACATGAAATAATCCATGGAGTTAGATCTGGAGAGCGAGGAGGCCACGTAATGGGACCACCACACCCAATCTATCTGTTGGGGAAATGCTCATTTAGGCACTTACGTACACACATTGACCAATGCGGAGGGCGCCGTCTTGTTGGAAAACGACTTTGTCATATCTTTTGATCTGGGGTATAGCGAAATTTTCTAGCATATCCAATTAAATGTCACCATTTAGGGTTTTTTCGCAGTAGAAGAAAGGGTTAATCACTTCTCTTTTTGATAGGGCGCACCACATATTAACTTTTGGAAAATCACGTTCCAGTTCAATAGCAGCATGAGGCGGTTCACTGCCCCATACCCTACAGTTGTGACGATTCACAATATCTGATATATGAAATGTGGATTCATCACTAAAAATTACAGTACTCAGATAGTTTTCGTCGGTTTCCACTCGCTTCAGCATATCCACAGCGAAATCGTATCGCAGAGTGTGATCATTTACATGCATTTTTTGCACTATTTTAATTTTATAAGCATGAAACTTTAATTTCTTGTGCAAGATGTCGTGAATTGTCGATTTCGGAATGCACAGTTCTCTGCTTGCTTTACGAACGGATTTTCTGGGGCTTCTTTGGAAACTTTCATTAACTTGGTCAACCGTCTTACCGCTGACGCTAGGCCTACCGGCTCCTCCACGATGTTCCACATTGCCAGTTTCTTTAAACTGTTTCATCCACCTCTTAATTGAATTCGCTGATGGTGGATTACAACCATACTCTAAACGGCGCCGTCTTTTAACTTCAATGACGGACTTTAATTCCGCAAGACATGACACACACATCGCCTTCTGCTGTACGGATGACATGACTACAGATTGCGCATTTCTCATACATTCCTCACCAGACCACACCTAGCGCCATCTATCGGATTCTGGGAATAACAATTCTGCAAAACAAAAATATAGAAACCGTGTTATTAATACGTGACATAGAAAAACAGACAATGCTCATAGTTTTTTTGTACATAATTTTGTAATGTGTCCAATAATTCTCGGACACGCTGTATATTTGGATCGTACTTAACGATATTACATTGGAATGACTGAACGCTCTCTCGGGGACAGAATCGGCAAACACAAAAGAGACACAAAGGAAGGAATAACTTCCACATCCCTCTCCAGAGAAGTGAAATTCAAGTCCCTATGTGATACAGTATCGAAACATGAGCTCCCTACTCCAAAATCAACAGTTTTTCGAAAACTTTGGAGATCGTCCTTAGCTGCTACGCGTACAACTGCATCGTTTCCCTTGAGTTGTCAAAAATTTGAATCTAGGCCTTAATAACGTTTTTCATCAACAACATGCCACGTGTCCAGCCAGCATGCCTCTTGACTTCAAATGCAGAACACTCTTTATTTTTTAGTCAACCTATGCTCATATTTAAATTGTACTGTTTTTGCACTAAGCTTGTTTTCCACTGTCACATTTAAAAAAGCCATACGTTGATGAGTGAAAGCTTGGCAAAAATGTTTGTTTAATTTCTTACGCCATTTAACGGGTAGTTACTAAAACTATTTTTTACTAAGAACGTAATCCACAGCATTGAGAACAGATCTCTTAACTTAAAATTTCTACGTTACTGCAAACATATAACCAGTTAATTGACAAAACATATTTAAATAGATGAAATATATTTAAATCGCATTTTTCAATATTTTGAATGAATTTTGCAAAATACAATTGTTTCTCATTCTATGAGTATTTACAAATAAAGCTTCATAATCTTTCAATGCAAGGTACGTTACCCAACAAAGAGACAAATGCGCAATGAAAATAGAGGATGATGAAGGTTAAAGACCAAATTAACTTCAAAAGACAAACCAAAATGAAAGCAAGAGTTGTTTTCAAGAGAAATATCAGGACCCGTTAATCTCATTGGATAAGATCTTGAACCACAACAGAGCAATATCCTTTCACAAACTATGTGTCTGGATTTCGCCTTTTACCAAGGATTCTTCAGTGTGTTTTTGCATGAAAACTTAGTTTCGAAAACTTCAAATATTTAACAGTAGTATCTCAGTTAATTGTGACACACACTTATGAGCACACGAAGCCAGATAAAAATTTCTTGACATTGTAGGATATATTCTTGTCCGAAAAAGGCTTTTTGTTTCGAAATCAGTGCATTTATAATTGACGTACAGCAAAAGCGAAATAGTGCTACGAGTTTATACCGAATAACTTAACGTTCGAAATCAGAGAAATAAAAGGAAGCAGAAAATCTCTGGAACTAATTTTATATGATTTTTAAACATTTGCTTACGAAAGGAAGAAGAAGCTATTCATTTCTTGTTTCTCTTAACAAACATGTGTTCACTAAGAGCTTTGGCGGAAGTGAATTGTTGTCATCTTCAACTTTGGTCCTGTAAAAGCATTTATTTGTTCCATTATCTTTGCGTTTCATTCGACGCTGGACGTGGATTACACCCCTGGGACGACGTTGGTTCAACAGCCTGAAATGCATTCGTAACATTGAGCGGCGAATGCGCCGTTGGTGATGACTTTCCAGTCAAGACCAGCATAATTTAGTTCTCAACACAAAGATCCTCCTAACTCCGAGTCATAAAACACAATTACTGCACACCACGGACTAACAAAGATGCTGAATAGCGCATAACAGCGCTGAAGCCGCATCGCGACGTTTCATTATTTAAGGATGCCTGATGAGAGAACACTGTTATCATCATACCAGTGCTATAAAGAGACACCTGTATTTGAAAACGCCCATCACAAAATCCCTGACGGTAGGAAGGGATAGGTGCTTGAACCTACTCCGGCGTTACTTATACTTATCGTCTAGTGTTAAAGAGGATTTAGACCACGATTTATTGCCGAGTTGAGTAGCGTTCGTTAATGAGTTTATGGTGGCCACTTTGTTAACGGACGGTCACTCCTGCGTTGTTTATGCACTGCGATAATGTAATTATTCTGAGATTCATTTGACATGATAACTATGACCTAATTGTCATTCCTTGTGCCCCTAATTTGCATGTGTGATAAAAAGTTACTAATATGAACCATTACTTTCCGATAGGAACGAAGTTTTTAAAAAATACCGCGACTACGATGTTGATGGATAAATGAGGGATCAAACATTAATTATATCCGTTGTCGTACAGGAAGAACAGCCGTTTTTAAAATAAAGCAGGATTATTACGATCCTAACTTAAGACAAAATCACATATAGAGTCATGTAAATTAGGCTTTTAGACAATCATTAAATTGCCGAAAGTTACGAGAAATAATTGTCGTAAGTCCACATTTTAGTCATAAACATCGGATTCTAAACTTAAGAAATCCTTAATGTATAAAAGTTAAAACTGAACTAAAAGCAGTGACAGTATTCGTAACTAAAATAATTTTTGATTTCCTCTGAAAAGTTGTAAATTCAGGCAACGATATCAGTCACGGTCGTGGGTTGAATACGGTACTTCCGAGGAGTCTTTAATCCGTGCAGAGTTGCATGACCCTAAAATCTGACCGATTGATGGCATGGATGTTCGTGGTGTGGCTTTTTGGAAGACGTTGATTCAGAACATCACCATGACATCGGAAAGGTGCAAGTCATTTCTAGGAGAGGGTATCCTGCCATGAAAACTGTGACATCTTTTACAACGATCTGTCCTCGTACACAATAATGCACAGCTGCCCAAGGCTCGGATTGTTCTGCTGTTCATTGAACAGAATTGTTGGGTGTAGTTTCTCCTGCCTTATTCACCGAATATGAACTCATGTGATTTCAACTGTTTTGGCCATTTGAAAAAAAGGAGATGTCATATACTCGCTGCAACAAAAAACAGGATTGGGATCTGCAAATCAAGACATTTTCCGCAGACTTTATGGTATGACTTTTAATGGTGTTGGTGAAATGCCCACACTTCGGGAACGTATTATTGACATTGAGGGAGCCCTCAAACATTGTGGTCATTGCTTATCTGTTACAGAAAATATGGTAAGTTGGAAGTATTCGCTTTCTTTCCGAACGACCTAATATTACTACATCAAAATTTAGCTTCGTAAGTACTTTTAATCGCATCTGTGTTTTTTTTACGAATACTTTGTTTAGGCAGAGTGATCTGAAGCGCAGACTTCGGGTCTCTCATCCGAGATGGGTTCGAGTCCCAGGTGAAACATGGGTGGTGCGTTTGTCGGATGGCTCTGAGTCTGTCCCCTTCCCGGAATAAGTGGCTCCAAATTAGGGGCAGGCGACTACTTATAGCCCTTAGAGTTTCTCAAGGTAGTCTTTAAACCCCGAAGCAAAGAAAATTGATGATGCTTTTGTGTAGATTTTTCTTTTACAGAGAACATCGTCTTTGTGTGTGCGTGTGTGTGCGCGCGCGAGAGAGAGAGAGGTGTTCAGTTGTTGCAGTTTGATGATTTCTTAATCTATGTTATTCATTTCATTCCATCTGTTTAATGTTGCATGAGTTTGACATCTGTATATCACAATTTGAATTATTGTTCCTGTCCGCATTCGATTGTCATATTGACCATTACTGATATTATTTAAATCTCGTACATGTTTTAAAGATGACAATCCGTTTTTTGGTGTAAACATGACAAGGATGGTAAGTCAGATGATATCCGAAAACTTGAAAACAATTTTAAAGTTTTCGGATATTATCTGGCTTACCATCCTTGTCATGTTTACACCAAAATGTGGATTGTCATATTTAAAATTTGTATTGTATGGTGTAATCCCGTATTCCATTCATTATTTACCTGCTCCTCCGGGCAATCACGGGATATGATTTTTAATCTCCAGATTCGCTAAACATGAATGCCGGTTGCTTCGACTAGCGAATCCTGCGATGGTTATATTCAAATTAATCGGAAACTTGAGACTTGGTCGTTCTGGGTGGTGTAGCGGTTAGCATACACGGGCGCTATCTGGGAGACGCGGATTCGATTTCCACTCCAGGACGACGAAAGTTTTTCAAGTTTTCGGATATTATCTGGCTGAAATTCCTCATTATGCTAACCATTTCTCTGATTACCTACCTCCGTCGTCTGATTCCTTATTCTTTTTTAAACCAGTGGATGATGACCTCTTGAGGGTAATGAGTGAATTGGACCAGTCCAAAGTGCGGGGCCTGATAACGTACATCCTAGGGTTATAAAGTTTGTTTCAGGAGAGCTACTTGTTCCGTTGACCTATATTTTTAATCGTATTTTGTATACAGGGTGTATCCCGTTGCCATTGAAATTAAGTCGTGTTACTGTTATACATAAAAAGGGATCAGTAACAAATGTTGCAAATTATCGACCAGTATCGGTAATTCCTGTGTTTGCTAAAATTATGGAGAGATTAATACTGATACAGTTGTTATCTTATATTGATAAAAAAAATATTTTAAATAAAAGCCAACATGGGTTTCCTAAGGGGTTTTCGACAGAAACTGCTATTTTGGATGTATTAAACTATTTACATTTTAGTCTTAATAATGGCACTAGTGCGGTGGGGGTCTTTTGGGATCTTTCTCACGCTTTTGATACCATTTGTCACGACACATTGTTATCTAAGTTAGAAAATATTGGCATCAGGGGGGTTGTTAAGAATTTATCCCAAAATTATTTAACAGGCCGGAAGCAATTTGTACAAATACAGGGTGTTCGATCTTCTGCTCTTGTGGTTCGTCATGGTGTTCCTCAATGATCGGTTTTGGGCCCATTATTATTTTTAATTTATGTTAATGATTTATTAACTATTACTTCAAGTGCTACTCCTATTTTATATGCTGATGACACAAGCCTATTTTTTTCCGGGGACACTCTATCTGAGTTGATCCCACGTGTGAATATGGAACTTCAGGATTACTTTCGTTGGTTTTGTTGTAATTCCTTAACAATAATTTTTTCCAAAACTACTAGTGTACTATTTTCGCGATGTAGGCGAAGAGTGGATATTGCGAATGGGATATTATTTAATGGAGTGCCCCTTGACTTTCAGGCTGTTGTAAAGTTCTTGGGTGGATATTTACAAGACAATTTGAGATGGGATGCAAATGTTAGTGAAATTGCAGTTGGGCTCAGATCCCGCATTGGGGTCATTTATAGGATTTCAAGTTTGTTGCCTGCCAGGGTTAAGTTGCTATTGTATTTTTCATTTGTTTATCCATTTCTATCTTATTGTCTCTTGGCTTGGGGTCGCACAACTATTGGGAATGTTAATAGAATTTATGTTTTACAAAAACAAATTTTACGTTTGGTGAATCCGTCTTTACAGGTACATTCTCTTTTTCTCAGTTATCAAATAATGCCATTTGATAAATTATATAGTTTTCGATTATTACTGTTTATGCATGAACGTATATATGCTAATAAATATTCAGATCTAATCACCTTGCATTCCCGTTCCCATTATCATGCCACTCGTGGAAATACTAGTTTTTTAATACCTAGAGCGCGTACTAATTTATTATTTAATAATATTAACTTGACCTGTCCTAGGTCCTGGAATGGGTTGCCGCTTCGAATCAAGACGATTACACACTTTTTGGTATTCAAAAAACAACTAAAGACCTTCAAAATTAATGGTTGATTAACGATTGGTTGTATATTACGTATTATTACTTTAATTTACTGCATAATGGTTAAATTGTTCTTTGGCTTGACTATTTAGATTCTTTTTTTGAGGGGGGGGGGGGGGGGCTAGGTGCCCGTCAGGCTATTGTTAGCCTTTTTCCCTGGCTCCCTTGCCACAATCACAGTGCACCGCACTGATTTGTTTAAGAACCTGTAGTGGTGCTTTAATTTACTCAAACTAAAAACAAAATTATTCATGTTATCATACGTATTTTTGTATTTCCTATTACTTCATTTATGCTTTTCAATATATGTATAACATTATTGTATAATATTTTTTATTGCATGTTTTTGTACAGAAATTGTATCTGTGATTTGATTGTGTGGTGAATGGTGTAGTGCGGCAAACAAATTAAAATTAAAAAAAAAAAAAAGCCTTGTCATGTTTACACCAAAAAACGGATTGTCATCTTTAAAATGTGTATTGTATGGTGTAATCTCGTATTCCATTCATGATCTTGTACATGTTATTATCCGTCATCATAATAGCTTCAATAATTTCTTTTGTTCTGTGATACATTGATTGCTTTCGATTATAACACAAAAATGATTTTATTATTTTTCAAAGGAAAACAAAGTTTTCTTTAACTCATTCTGCTCTACCTGTGCAGTGCAGATTAGAGAACTAATGACACTAGGGTATACTTATTTCTTTATACGTTCACATAAGACTCGTTGCTATATTTCCGTTCGAATATATATTTCTTCCAGAATTCTCTATGTAGCGCTTTATTTCATTGTACCCTTGAGGTCTAAAGAGAGAACTGAGCCACCCCAGCGGGTTGGTGGTTTGAGGTGCTGGCTTCTGATCATTTGTCCGAGATGAACCAGGGGAGAGGGGTGTTGCATTGTCTGCGGAAGCATGGGTGTTGCATTGTCTGAAGCAAGGGTGTTGCATTGTCTGATGGCGGTGGCTCTGTCTTCTCTCTGGAACCGGCTATCCTAAATCAGGGACGGGAGACTACACTGGTGTGCAAAAATTAAGGACCAAGAGGAGAAATTAGCATAACAGCGGAACAAGCAAGCAGAACGGACCGAAAGACCACTCAGAAGATAGACTAGGTAGGGTCCGGTACAGTAGGGCATTCGCATATATGCAGCATGACGTAGGGAGGGGGTCGAAAGGGTATAAAGCACACGGGTGGTGTACGCTCAGCAATTCGGTGAAAGCTATTGCACGCTGTACATCGGTTTGAATGACGTCGAGTTGCTGCCACCGTGTGATATGACCAACAGGCAATCCAGTAGACGACATCTGGATGACTTTGCCCGAGGTCGCGTCATTGGTAAGTTGGAAGAAGGTCGAAGTGTGACTAGTGTGGCCGAGGAGTTCGGGATCGCTCACAGCATCGTTTCACGAGCTTGGAGAGCATTTCAAACGGGCTGTCCGAGAGTTTAGCAATGGTCGTCCACGAGCAAGCACGGCGGCGGACGACCGGTATATTGTCCTACAGGCGAGAAGACACAGACGGCAGACAGCAGGAGAAATCGCAAGGCAAATGCAACAGACAACTGGACGTCCGTTATCTCGTTTTACCGTGGCCAGGAGGCTGCACAAAGGTGGTTTATTTGCACGACGACCAGTACGGTGTGTGCCATTAACGCCTGCTCATCGGAGACGGCGGTTTCTGTGGTACCAGGAACACAAGAACTGGACACATCAGCAATGGGGTCGAGTTCTCTTTACGGATGAGAGCCGATTTAGTCTGACGAGCAATTCTGGACGTATACACATCTGGAGACAGCAGGGAACACGCAATCACCCCTCCAACATCATCGAAAGGGACCGGTTTGGAGTTGGCGGAGTTCTCGTTTGGGGCGGTATTATGCTTGGTAGCCGTACTGACCTCCACATCTTCCAAGGAGGTTGAGTCACTAGTGTCTGCTATTGTACCGAGGTTCTCCTGCCTCACGTGCGTCTGTTTAGAGGTGCTGTGGGTCTTGAGTTCCTCTTCATGGACGACAACGCTACACCTCATCGTACAGTGGCTGTCGCACAGCTGTTGGAGAGTGAAGATATTCAACGCATGGATTGGCCCGCAAGGTCCTCGGACCTAAATCCATTCGAACACGTGTGGGACCTTCTCGGGAGACGCTTGGCAGCACGTCACCAGCCGCCAGCAACGATTCAGCAGCTGCGATTGGCGCTACACGAGGAATGGGCCGCGATGCCTCAACAGCTCCTTGACAACCTCGTCCTCAGCATGGACAGGTATAAATCCTGTAACGCAGTCAGAGTTGATACTAAAGACTGTATTTTTCTTGGCAGCCGCCTGTCACATGGACGTTTCTGTCTTCTGTCCAGTTGTGCTCGAAGCTACCTTTTCAATAAAGTGCCTTTGTATCCTTTGGATTCCTTGTTTGGACGGTTTTGCTCACTTGTCCCATATTCTTATATCTTGGGGATCTTATGGTATACTTTGAGTCGATGTGGAGCACTTCTGTACGACGTTACATTCGAAAAACCATATCGTCCTTAATTTTTGCACGCCAGTGTACTTATAACCCTGCAAATTGCTCACAGTGGCCGTTAAACCTTGGAAAAAAAAGAGAGTATTGGTCGCTCGGTTGTTATGTGTTCTCAGCTCAAATAATTTGAATGACTCGCATGTGCTTTCGTCTTCAGTACCTTAATTTTCAAAAAATCGAATTTTCAGAGCTCTGTGTGAAATGACCCTTTTATCTTATTGGAATATGTTTTACTCGAACAGTCCTTCGCTCATATTTATTCTAAGGTTAAAAAACTAGCCTTGAGTAATACGCTGGAGACACTGATCTTATTAGAAGTGCCAGAAGACGGAAGGCAAATCTGTATTTCGACAAGTAACACGTCAGCTTATCCTTGGGAGTGAGTAGGTCGATCCGTAACGGAAAAGCAAACAATATATCAACATCCCAGCGGTGTCGGAACACAATTTTTCAGTTGCTATGCGTTGTTTATAAAATAACGTGGACAGAGCGATGACATCGTCCATTTACATTATCTCCACGTATTTGTTATATATTAACAACATAGGAAGGACATTTTTATACAAACATTCCTATATTCCACTAAGTGGATTTGTTTAATGTGACATTCAGCCCTGGCCTATGGAATAAGAATTGAAAACCGTATGAGAGGTGAATCTAACAATATCAAATTCTTGTAGATTTCTGTATTTCATAGTAAAGAATAAAAGTTTTCAACAGGCATTCAACCACTGGCGTAACCATGCTTCAAAATCTGGGGGGGGGGGTTTACGATCACACATACAAAGTGATCGGATACTGTATAAAATAGTTTGGATCCCCCCCCCCCCACACACACACACACGCACGCAAGACCAAAGCAGTTGTTGAGGCGCGATCTAACGGGCACGACATAGGCGCCTCTGTTGGCGAATTGTGGAACTTGCGAACACAACTGTAAAACTATGATAGATAAGGCAGAAATGTAAATTACAAAGTTGTAGAACTGACTTTGCTTATTAGGAATCGATATCGCTGTTTCATTAATTACACAATTATACACGTGTTTGCATTGTACGAAAAATCACAATCCTATATTTTTAAATTTAGTCGGTTCACGTCATAAAAAAGTGTGCATTATATCATTATATTCCCGAAAACTTTGGGGAGGTCCTTTACATTGGGGATCCCCGAATCTGAAATCTGAAAATTTGGAGGGGCCTAACCCCCCCCTCCATCAGTGGTTACGCCTATGCATTCAACTAAAGATAGTTGGAAAAGTAAAATTTTTGAGTCTTGTAGTTAGTTTGAAGAATCTCCATTTGACCATTTCTTGAAAAGGAATTGAGATGAGTAGGAACACTGTTGAGGTTCTTTACATTTAACTGTGATTTCATTATAAACATGCCGAGAAAAATGCACTTTTCATTTCTTTTGCTATTTTTCTTCTGTTTATGAAAGAATTCGTTAAACTCATAATTATGCACCACATTCTCCTTCCATGAATAGCACTAAACATGTAGTTTTATGCTGGTAGCAACGAAAAAGTAATGAGATGCTGATTTTCCGTCCATTCATAAAAAAGCACCGTGTCATCCATTTCCGAAGAATAAAAGGAATAAACAGTGCAAGAAGTCAAATTATTGTGATTAGCAAATAAAACAATATTAGACAGCTTAGAATAAAACTGATGTAAACACAAAAAAGCAAGGAGAAACCATTATTTATGCCGCTCTTGGTCACAGATCTTGCCTTTTCTTTACATTTATTCAATTTATCATTACGTCTCATTTTATTTTTTCCTTCTTTTTTCTCCAGTGGCGTCAGCACTGGCCGCCTCGCAGTCGCATTTTGCAGACGCTCGTATTTGTCAATCACTAACGCATTGCGTGTGTGAGCCAGCAACAGGTTTTCTCCGAGTGACAACACAAAGCGGCTCTCTCTTTTCTTTGGTTCAATTGGAACGAAAAACCAAAAGGCAGAAATGTCAATTAAGTTGACTGTCGCTGTCTTCCTGACCCTCCTGGTAGCATGCATTACGGGCTTTATACACCATACCTAAACGTATAGAATCTAATGCATTTCTCTTGTCACTTTGACGTACGAATAAGAAGCACGCAATTTATCTATTCAAAAAATTGGTTTACAGTTCCATTCGGAATGCAGACACGTATCGTAAGCGATTCAAATTTAATCAAATTATTTTGGATATCTTCTTGAAAAATCTTTTAAGCAAATGGTTTTCCCATTCTCTATTGCATGTGGGAGAAAAACAGTTTTTCGTGTTTGTGCTTGGTCTGATATTGCTCTCAAGTGACAGCTGAAGCGAGAAGTATGGCGCGTGTTCTGTTCAAGCCTTCTAAATTTTGAATCGAAATATTTCAGAGGCCGAAAGAGAAAACAAATGCTTAAATAAAAAAAAATAGCAGAATAGCATATTTACTTTCTCGTCCTATATACTGTTCAGTTATAACGAAGTAAATTTCTCCGTCATTTTTATCCGCCGGGATTCGAACCCGGGTCCACTCATTCCGGAATAAGTTGCTCTACCAGTTGAGCTACGCGGACATTTTATTCTGATTCCTATCTGCCGTGTGCGTCCTTCTGGCAGGTACGTCACATCATCTTTCCCCTTATTTTTCTTTCGAAGTGCTGCTCTTATTTTTCCTATCTCGCGGTGTGGAAATAACATCACACCATTGCGAGATTGTGAACGGTCGGGTCATCCGGATAGTTCGGGCGCCATTGTAACGAAGAAAATTTCTCCGCCATTTTTGGTCTACGCCGGGATTCGAACCCGAAGCCGCTTATTCCGGAACAAGTAGCTCTACCAGTTGAGCTACGCGGACATTTTATTCTGATTCCTATCTGCCTTTATGCCGTGTGCGTCCTTCTGGCAGGTACGTCACATCTCCTAGTACGTTACACAGTATATAGGACGAGAAAGTAAACATGCAAGCATATAAGCGTAGGTTTGAAGCACAATGAAATTCTTGAAGAATACATAAAAAACTGTATTCAATTGTTTCCGCCAAAACTCTAACATAGTATTTTTATTTTATTTTTTTTCGTTTATTTGTTTCTCTATGCAGCTGACGACTTCGGATATATCTACATAAAATCTGTTTTTAAACAAATGAGATCATGACACAAATTCATGGAAACAAAGCCACTATCAGTCCACTTTAAAGTTAGTTTGCTTTTGTTTCCTTTGGACTTTGACGACCACTAAGAGCAACTGTCGCCCGTCCATAATTTCGGGCCACTGTATCCAGAGAGGCCAGTGCCGGGGTACAGGGTCTCCCCCACGCCTCATCTGGAACTCGGGTCACGATCCATGCAGGACCACAAGCCAGAAAGCTGCGCCTCTGACTACTCAACCACTGGGGTCCCTATCGAGTTCCACCATTTCGCGTAGGTCTTGCTATTTAATGCTGTGTCTTGTTCGACGAAGGCAAGTTTTTACGTAGATTATGATTTGGATTCTGGTAGAGAAGACGCGTGCTTTTCTCGGTATTGTGGCAGAAGATATCATTTAAAGAAATACGAAAACACGTAATTCCGGATGTTGGGATTCAAGAAACTACCGAACAAGTCTATCATTAAGAGTTTATGTGATAACTTCGGGAAATCGGGTTCCGTTCACAATACAGGTTTTCAGTGCCCCCATGCTGGCTTAAAAGTTGTACAAATGTTAGATACCTTTGCTCGTTATCTACTTCAATGTGAGCAATAATATGTATGACTTCAGTAAGTCACTTTCGTATTATAAGGCGCCAAAGTAATGTTTTACTGAGAACTTTATCTCTGGGCAGCAAATAGGAAAGTGAAAAACAATGGCGCAGTTGTTCTGCTGTTTAAATTTTTTTACCAAATACAGAAATATTATAGCATGAATAAACACAAAAGTAAGTCTGAAATTTGAATGAAGTGTTACGTCAACGTAGGACAGACGAATTTGAGAAGCAAAGTGAATGGTTTACAAGTTGTTAGAAGTCTCTCTTTGCAAAGACAGTGATTCAAGCTATAGAAATAAACGTGGATTAAGCAAGATAACCCTATCACACCATGATTTTATCTGATATTTAGGTTATTTTGAATGAAATGATGCTTACAGCCTTTTTCAAAGGCGATTAGTGGTGATTTTCTTCTTGTGCAAGTATTTCGGTTATTAAAGGTATAACGAAGTGGATTTCTCCGTCATTTTTATCCGCGCCAGGATTCGAACCCGGGTCCACTCATTCCGGAATAAGTTGCTCTACCAGTTAAGCTACGCGGACGTTTTATTCTGATTCCTATCTGACTTTATGTCGTGTGCGTCCTTCTGGCAGTTACGTCACATCTCCTGGTACGTTACATCATCTCCCCCTTATTTTTTTTTTTTTTCGAAGTGCTGCTCTTATTTTTCCTATCTCGCGGTGTGGAAATAACATCACACCATTGCGAGATTGTGAACGGTCGGGTCATCCGGATAGTTCGGGCGCCATTATAACGAAGTGAATTTCTCCGTCATTTTTATCCGCGCCAGGATTCGAACCCGGGTCCACTCATTCCGGAATAAGTTGCTCTACCAATTATTCTGATTCCTATCTGACTTTATGTCGTGTGCATCCTTCTGGCAGGTACGTCACATCTCCTGGTACGTTACAAAGGGAATACAGGAAACCCGTAATCAGCACGAAACGAGTTCTTTTATGGAAGGTCATTATCGAAATCTTAGCTTCTGTGCAAAGGATGGCGAAAGCTGATGCAGAGGGCAGCTGTTATATCGATATACACATATCAGCAAAGGACATGAAACAGTGATATGATTTTTGTGTTGCTATCTCTTTTTTTGTGTTTTTTTGGGGGGGGGGGGGTGGCGATCACTGTGAGCATATTCATGGGATATAGGCAGTCACCCGTACCAAATTTAGGGCCACTGGACCCAGGGAAGGAGACAGCCAGTGGCATAAGACAATCACAACATCCATGTCTTATGGGGATTCGAACCCCGACCCATCTTGGATGAATGGTCGTATGGCAGCGCTTAAATGACTACGCCACGGGAGCTGCTTGACCTGAACTATAAAATTAGGAAACGCAGCGAGCTTTTGGACTCTTAGAAGCAAATTTCCTTATCGGATTTACTTGCAGACCCTTGAGCATCAGTAGAAGAGAGGGACGCTCATATCTTCTCACTGACTGACAGAAGGGACAAGCCTTTGTCCCACATGCTCTATGAAGAAGCTATTACCAACGCCGTGAGGATTTATCTCGTGACAGTTACTTGCGACTTTACGCCGGATGTTCACTAGGGTGCATCGGTCTCCAATGTTGTTTTTTCTTCAAATCAAAATGGGGCGGTGTGGGAAAGTTTCTCTATCAAATCAACATTCTGAATATGAAATATCTTTGAAAAATACTAATATACAATACTGCCCAAACACCATCAAGCATTTTAAGAAAGCATATTATATTTTCCCCAATCTTTTTGAGCTTCTAAAAATATGAAATTATTATTAATATCAATTTATACAAATGAATTTTCTTCATTTATCACTACCAAATGACAATATATATGTACGCCACATATTCGAGCACCTTGACGGTACTACAAGTGGACCTCGAAATTTTACAGGAACTATTGGTAAATCCCTGAAAGACTGTAAACACTTTACAGTTGTGAAAATCCTCCAAATACGTGGCGTCAGTAAATAAATAAATACATTGCTCTTTCCACGTTCCAGAAACACATAGGAACCGAATAATTGTTTTCGGCCGCCGCAGGGTAATTGAATCAACGGATCTCTCGATATCTAGCCGAGCGCGTTAGCTTTACACCACGGTGGCCAACAATACACGGTGCTATGTGTATTTTTAAGTCAGCTTCTGATGTCATAAATCCGTAAGATGGGCTCAGCTACAGAGACGTCTCCATCTGGTGGGCATTAACGGCACTGACTATATACACTGCTGGTAACCCAAAATGCAACACCAAGAAGGACACGAGATAGCAAAGCCAGATTTACTGGACACATAACAACATATACAAAGATGAAACGATTGAGCTTACAGGCCCGTGCGACTTGTGGAACACGCAGACATCACTAGTTCGTGTGGCCGCCATGGCTGGCAATAACCGCCGCTACACGCCACGGTATCGAACGAAAGAGGCTTTGGATGTGGGCTTGGGGTATGTCGGTCCAGGCTGCTTCCACACGTTGCCACAGTTCATCAGGTGTAGCCTTGGGTGGTGCTTGCTGGGCCACTCGGTTGCCGATCAGCGACCAGACGTGTTCAATGGGCGACGTATCGGGAGAACAGGTGAGCCACGGCAGCAGTGACACCTAGTGGGACGTGAATAATTGTTGCACGATGCGGGCCACGAGCGGGAGCGCATTGTCCTGTTGAAACGTGGCCTGTGGCAGCTCCTGCAGGTAAGGGAGGACCACAGGCTCCAAAACGTCGGAGATGGTGCGGTGGCTGTTGAGTGTACCGGCGATGCGTACCAGAGGGGTGCGGATGTCATATCCAATTGCGCCCCAAATCATAACGCCAGGCGACGGACCGGTATGGCGATGCATAATGCAAGCTTCATACAGTCTATCGCCGCAGTGCCGCCACACGCGTATCCGACCATCGTGGTTTTACAAGCAGAAGCGTGATTCGTCGGAGAAGACAATGTCGTGCCATTCCGTAGTCCAGGTGCGGCGTTGAACAGCCAACTGCAGCCGCACTCGCCGATGGTGTAACGTCAATGGTAATCGGAGCAATGGGCGCCGTGCGACAAGTCCCCGCTCCTACAGACGACGTCGAACGGTACGTGCTGACACAGGTTGTTGCGCAACACACCCTAATTCGTGCGCTAACGTTCGTGATGTGACGGTGCGAGCCGTTAATGCCCGCCGCACAACATGCCGGTCTTCTCCTTTGGTGGTGTGCCGTGGCTGCGGCCATCGCTCACGTCGGTTCGTCCGTCCGTCCGTCCTGCACGCACCGAATCCATACTCACCTCACTGTGGCTGGATGTCGTCCCACACGGGTGCCGATGTCTCGGTACGCTAAACCGCTGTCGCGATAAGCCACTATTCGTCCTCTGTCGAACTCCGAAACTTGCTGGAATGACTGCCGTATTCTGCGACGAGACATCAGGAAACTTCCCACGCACAAGTCCGGCAGCACAACACAGTTCCACTACTTACACCCCGCCTCCTGTGCAATCTTCTTATAGTGCTTCTCGGTGGCATGCCGGGCGCACATGATTTGCATATGCCCTGCAATGCTAATCATTTGCATGTCCTCTCGCGGGCGACGCATGCTGCGAATTTCAAGCCAATCGGATGCTTCCTTCTTGGTGTTACATTTTGGGTGGCCAGCAGTGTATATTATAGCAGTTAAATCCAAAGGGCGAGATCCAAGGTGAAAATCCTTCAAATACGTGGCCGCCGCCGAAAACAATATTTCGGTTGCTATATATTGTTTCTGGAACGTAGAAAGAGCGACGTATTTATTTATTTACTGACGCCAGGTATTTGGAAGATGTTCACCTTGGATCTCGCTCTTTGGATTTAACTGCTATAATATATATAGCCAGTGCCGTTTATGCCCACCAAGGAGACGTCTCAGTAGCTGATACGCATCTTACGGATGTATGATGTCAGAAGCTGACTTAAAAAATACGCATAGCACCGTGGATTGTTGGCCACCGTGGTGTAAAGCTAACGCGCTCTGCTAGATATCGAGAGATCCGTGGATTCAATTCCCCGGCGGCGACCGAAAACAATTTTTCGGCTGCTATGTGTTTCTGGAACGTGGAAAGGGCGATGTATTTATTCTTTACAGTTGTGATTTTTAAAAAGAGGTGTTTCACTCTCCCAAACATTACTAATAAAAACGTCTTAAGAACAGACCACTTACATCTGTTGGAAATATGTAAAGCATTTAATTCTGGATCGTGTTCTGAAGGTCTGTCTAAAAGAAACCTAGGCAAGATAGTACATTCTCCGTGGCTTACAATGGAAAATAGAATCATCGACTGCACCTTCTGAAAATGTATTGATTCTAGCAACTTCCATAGTCAAAGTTTATGCACCTATGTAGTTTGCGATTAAAATACAGCCATTATGTACGTTTGGAGCTAAGCTTTTGAATCAAACCATGATGTTGTGTAGGCATTTACCAAACTCATTGAAGCCGGTCATCGAACCAGTAGTTCGACGAAACGGGTTTTTCGGACATCCGGAAAATATTCTGATTGCCATATTAGCTCTTGACAGGGAGAACATAAAAGTTTTGGCAATGCAATACATTTTAACAGCACATCAGGAAAAAAAATGCTTCAAGGAATATTCGTACTTTTGAGATTCTAAGTTCAACTTTGAAGTTACTACCGCCGCCCCGGTGGCGCAGTGGTCTAAGCGATGGCGTCTGATCATTTGTCCGAAAGGAGTCCGGGTTCGAATCCCGTGAGGCATGGATGTTGTATTTGTCTTACGGCACTGTCTCTCTCCCTTCCCTGGAACCAGTGACCCTGAATTAGGGACGGGCGACTGCTTACAGCCCATTGAGTTGCTCACGGTGGTCGTTAAACCTCCAATCAAAAAAAAATCCTACTGACTACATTGATATCATACTTTGGGCTAAAGTGACAGTCACTGAACCACCCTTAACTAAACATTTAGATGATCAAGTTTATTCAGGGTGCATCCGGAATCCAAAAACTACAGGTAACATCATATTTCCACATATCAAGCTATTCCCTTTTCATACTCAAGCCAATAAAAGGTGTGTAAAACTAGTAACGGAAGATTCCGCTGCTGTTCGTGGACCTTCTAAACTGGGTGGATTTATTAAAACTCGCAAACAAATGCCAGTTTTTAACACCAAAATACAATATAGACCATTGTAACACTATATTTTACTGATTGCCAATATGCTTTTATAACCAATGTGGTTGTACGTGACGTGATTGCCAATGTGATTGTACGTGATGCCAATGTGATTGCGATGTAATGTGAGTGTGTTTTCTATTATTATGATACCCTTCTTTATTAGACACTTTTGATTTATTTTTCAAAATTTGGGGGCCTTGGGGCAGTATAACGAAATTTAATTTATTATTATTATTATTTTACAATTGTTAGTGTGTGGCCTAAGCGCAACTTTCTCACATCACCCAAAAACGATTGTCCAAAAAAAAAAAAAAAAAAAAATTCGCTCCGCCTTAATGTTCACGTGAGGAGTAAACTTTTCGTCTGAGTGTAAAGACTGTGACCCCCTATGGCCCAGCCAATTAACGAGCTCCTTGCGTCGAGGATCACAAAAAGTACCCATTTTCCTCCAAATTTCAGAGAAAAAGAAAACACAGTTGACGGTAAGAAGTTGGTAGGGGGAGAAGAATTTTATCTTCAGGACGTAAATAGAAGAGGAAAATGGCGCGAGTTTTACGCGAGAAATTAAAGAAAAAACTATATACCGTACTCCCCGCTGGAAGTAAAGCGTAATTTGTCATATTATTTTCTCCAATTCAGAGAAATAAGCATTTTGGGTGTAATTTTGATTAATTTGTTTGTTCTTCCCTTCTCCAATGGTGTAGGAAACCTATGATCTACTGATACGTTTTGGCATCCATTTAATCATTCGATCTCTTGGCTTCCATTCCAATAAAGTTAACCACTCCCCAAACACTGTGACGAAATGAAAGAGATGACCGTTGATATGAGAACCCCAGCAGTATCTACCACGCTATACGAGAAAATGCTTCCCGTTCGATGCCACCCTATCTGACATCCTTTCAAAAACACAACGTGTAAGAATGAGCCAAAAAACTTTTTTTACGTGTTTCTCAACCGTGGTAACCACGTTATTTCAAAACTCCTAGCACGTAACAAAAGCTCCATGTCACTTTTGATGCTGCAACCAATCATGACAGCGATCCGTAAAGGTGTAACAATGCTAACAACAGTGAAAAACAGCGTTGAATGAATAAAGTGGTGTAAGCTATTTTCCTCAGAAGTGCAAGTCTCGCAGTACCAGGAGTAGCAGGTCTCACTAACTGATATACCACAAAAGGTTTGCCCGTGGTTCTGCAAAATCAGCAGAGTAGAAGATTAATTTCGCTCTAGAGTAACGCGTCTGCGCACGCAACGATACATGCAACTTATTTCTTGAAGCCAGACCACATCTCATTTGTGGAACAACTCCATTATTCTCCTGATTTGGCAATGAGACACGTTTTGTTATACTTTAACTTCAAAAGGAGGAGATTTCTGTTATTATAGATTTTTGGAGAACATTCGAAGATGTAACTGACTGTAAACTTTTTAATTTTGTAAAATTCGTTTTCAGAAATGTATTTACGCTACAGATAATTTCTTCGAACTAACAGTATGTTATTCACCTACCCTTTTCCACATCTCAGAATTTTCAGTGACCCTCGTGTAGATGAGGTTTCATGTTGCTTCCCACTGTTTGTTCATCTCCCTTAACTTTACACGATCTGCTCGAAAACTTTATTACATACCAGGCGCGATAGAACAGTCCGTCACTCTTCATGTCGTTCTATATTTCTCTACCACACACTTATTCCATACAAGAGCATCTTCCCGATTTCTCATCGATCGAACACTCATGTATAAATTTAATCTGTTCCTGCATCGAATTTCGGCGGCTGTAAGCTCTTGAACTTAAAAGAGCTCGATCCTAAATATTTAGTGAGAGGATCCTAGGTATCTACCTATTGAATTGTGACGATCCGGCAGAGGACAAAACACGCTTACGGCGGCTGGCCGAAAAGCGATAAGATAAGACAAAGCGACCATTTGCCGGCCGAATTGAAGCGGGAGAGCTTTCGTGCGAAAACCCCGTTTCAGATCTCAGCGTTATTCAGAAGAGGACGCTGATAGCAGGAGTAGAGTCCGTGTTTCACTTGGTCAGCAATCACGCCCTCCTTTCTAAAACAGCCTCTCCAACACCTGCGCCTCTCCAAAGATCTGTCTCATAGATCACTGCATCAATAGACATCAAGGAGTTGGTCAGTGGTTGTCACGTGCTGTACCACCCGGGCCTGTTAGTGATTATGATACAGGCAGCGATATCTGCTCAAGTATGTGCTACGGACTTGCTGCCTCAGCGAAAGGGAAATACAGTGCATCTTGTTTAATCATTGTTCACGAACTAGAATAGAAAACGACACAAAGGGAAAGTAGAGAAATCAAGTGTGCTACGACGACAGATCTAAAGCTTTCATTGCCAAACTTTAAGAGTCAAAACTCTTATAAAATTTTAGCTGTAGTATTATTTGTATAGCTTATATACAGAGAATTTGGTGCCCGATATATGAAACAGTTTATTAATTGCGCCTGATTAAGAAACAAAAAATCAAAACAGCAGCATAATAAATCAGTGGAAAAATAAGTAACAATCACCACTAAACAGAGAATCAAGAATTCAATAAAACCTAACCTACGCGCGGTTGTACCTCAGCTCAGGTTAACACAAAATGAAAACAGTTCACTTACGTATAATTTTCTTATTCCTTAAGCCAGCAGTTTTTCTCTTTTAAGTATGTATCATCATCATCATCATCATTGTCAACCATTATCAATCCACTGCTGGACGAAGGTCTCCCCAAGTTTCCTCCACAACGGTCTGTCTTGTGCCAGTCTCCTCCATGTCACTCCCGCATATTTTTGAATTTCATCCACCCATCTCCCATGTGGTCTTTTTCTGGGTCTTTTCCTGTCCCTTGGAATCCAATCTAAAATTTCGGCTGTCCATCTATGGTCTGTCCTTCTGGCAGTATGTCCAGCCCATTGCCATTTCAGGGATTTAACTCTGATCATGATGTCTTCCACTCTCGTCATTTTTCGGATCCACGAGTTCCTCTTCTTATCTCTCCTGGTTATACCAAGCATGCACCTCTCCATGCTTGTTTGAGTTGTCTTCAGCCTTTGTATGTCTCTTTTAGTTAAGGTCCACGTCTCTGCACCATACGTAAGCACTGGAAGGATGCATTGATCAAACACTTTTCTTTTAAGACATAATGGCATATTGCTCTTGAAAATTATGCTGTTTCTTCCAAAAGCTCTCCAGGCAAGTTTTGTACGCCGATTAATTTCTTCATCAATGTGACCCTCACTTGATATCTGCTGTCCAAGATAAACATACGTATCTGTTATCTCCAGTTTTTCTCCATCAATCGATAAATCTTCATTTCTTGTAAAAGCATTGAACATCACTTTTGTCTTCTGAAAGTTCATTTTTAATCCCACTTCTTTACTCTTGTCAGCAAGTTCCTGGATCATACTCTGCAGCTCTGATGGGGTAGTTGCAAAAATGACTACGTCAGTAGCAAAACGAAGGTGGGTTAGATAATCTCCATTAATCTTTATCCCTTTGTTTTCCCAGTTCAGTGATTGAAAGACATTTTCCAATGTGGTATTAAAGAGCTTCGGAGATATGGTGTCACCTTGTCTCACTCCCTTTCCAATTTTTATGTGTGTTGTATTTTCAAACAGCCGAATCTTTGCACTTGCATTTTCATAGATGTTATTAATAATATTAATGTATGCATCTTCAATACCGCAGGATCTCAGAGCCGTGGTAACTGCTGATGGTTTCACCGAATCAAAGGCTTTTTCATAATCGATAAAAGCCATGCACAATGGAAGTTCATATTCCTCGCTCTTTCAATTAGTTCTCTCAGTACGTGGATATGATCTATTGTGCTGTAGCCACTCCTGAATCCAGCTTGTTCTCTCGGTTGAGTCATGTCCAGTGTCACCTTCAAGCGGTGTGAAAGAACTTTAGTGAATATTTTATAAACCACTGATAGGAGGCTGATAGGTCTGTAGTTCCTGAGATCCTCAATGTCACCTTTTTTATGTAGCAAGATCATTGTAGCATTGTTCCAATCCTCAGGAATCTTCCCTTCATTAAGGCATCGAGTGAAAATTTGGGCGAGTACTGTTTCAATTTCTCCACTTGCATCTTGTATGATGTCTATAGTAATTCCATCTTCTCCTGGAGCTTTCCCCCGCTTCAGGTTCTTGATTGCATGAGCAACTTCTGCTGGGAGGACTGGAAGAACTCTGGTACCATTCATGATGTCTGGAGTACATGTATCATCCCTTTCATATAATTTGGAGTAGAAATTTTTCACTCTTGTCAAAATTTCGCCTCTATTTCTTGTTATAGAACCATCTTCTTTTCTCAGAGCCATAATCTGTTTTCTTCCCTTACTGAGATGTCCCTTTGCTATCTTTAGGCTTTGGTTGTTTTCAATTGCTTTCCTCACTAGCTCACAGTTGAATTTCCTTACGTCTTCAGTGATACTTTTTCGTGCTGTCTTGCATAGCTCTATATATTCCACTTTGGAAGTCACATCTTCTTTAGTTGTCCTCATCTCTCTTCTTTTTTGCATCAACATTTTGGTTTTTCCTGATAATTTGTTCACATGCAACTTGTTCTTAGACCCAGCTAATTTTGTTGCTGTTTCCATAAGAGCTTTGGTTACTTTTCTATTAACTTCCGAAATATCCACTTCTTCCGATGTTAGGCCTTCTAAAGCAGAGAATCTGATCTTCAGTTCCAACTTGAAAGTATTATGGTGTTTTTTAAGGTTGGTTATGTCAATACATTTTGTTTGTCTTATGAGCTTGCCACGTTCCAGTTTAGTGTTGAGGTGCATCTTACATCTCACCAATCTATGGTCACTACCTGTGTTGAACTTGTTCAGCACACTGCAGTCTTCGATGACGAATTTTTTGTTACACATAATAAAATCAATTTCACTTGTCGTCTCAATTGGATGTCTCCATGTCCATTTCCTGTGTGGCTTTTTCTTGAAAAAGGAGTTCAAGATGAAAAATCCTTCTTCCTCTGCAAACTCAACGAGAGTATTTCCACGCTGGTTTCTGTTGCCGTGACCGAATTTACCTACTGAAGTTTCATTCTGTTGCCGGTGCCCTATTTTTGCATTGAAATCTCCCATAATTATCTCCAAGTGCTGCTTACCTTTATTATTTAGATGACGAATTTCCTCATAAAATTCTTCAATTTCTTCTTCAGGATGACTTGTGGTGGGTGCATAAGTTTGAATAATCTGAGCCTGGTATCTTCTTGATAGTTGGATAACGAGTCGTGCAGCTCTGTCAGAGGAACTTTCAACTTCTACCACTTTATCCTTCAGTTTCTTGTTTATTATAAATCCAACACCACTAGTTCTGCCAGTATCTGTCCCACGATAGTAGAAGAGATGTCCACTTTTCAGTTCAATGAGATCTTCTCCTTTTCTCCTTACCTCACTTAGCCCGACGATGTCCCACTTGATCCTTTGTAGTTCCTCTTCCAATTCAAGAAGCCTTGAATCAGAAGATAGGGAGCGTCCGTTATAGGTAGCCAAGGTCAGCATCAAATTTCAGCCTAGTCCGGTCCTCCGGGGATTCTTAGCACCCTCTGCCTTCATGTCGCACTGGCCGCTGCCTTGGCCAGGTACATTCCAGCTGCTGGAGACTGAGGGCCAAGATTTAAGTTGTAGAGTCATTTTGGAGGTGTTTGGCCATAACTCACCACGCTGGCCAAGCGGGTTGGTAAGTGTGGGATAGCATTTCCTCTGATCCCGATGGTATAGTTATACCGCTATTGGCGGTCGTCAGAGCCCCTTTAGTGGGAACAGGATGCACCACGAGAAGGCGGGGTTGACATTTGTCAAGGAGAGGCTGTGATGTGACGCATCACCTGAACAACCAAATGCAAGTAAAATCTGGTAGAGCCACTTTATGCAATTTCTGAGATGATATCAGTTGTGCTTCATGACTTACCTAACGCAGTTCAAACACAAACCAAAAGGAGTATTCTCCGCTCAAATGCAACGTGCTGTAATTCAATATAAAAATGAATGACGGTGGCATACCTTAAAGGTTTCACTAAATATAGAAAGCCTCAGAAAATAATGTAAATACTCTTATTTGGTCAAATATTGATATCAGTGAAAACGACACATCAACTGAATATTTTTTAATCTGTTCTCTTTGTCATAAAATGAGTTCTTTTTTGCATCGCTATTGTGGGAGTAGTGTAAAACGGGTGGAAATAGCTTTTCATGTGGCGCCTTTAAATACGAACTGTTCGAAGCCAGGTAAAAATATGCCAGTTTCTCCTTTGATAAATCCTTCACGTGCATGTAAACCAGTCACTTACAAGTGTGAGGCAATCAAGTTTTGTAAATTTGGGTTCAGTTTAAAATGTAGTTCTCAGAGTCGAGTTTCATACAATTACCTGAACAACGAATATGTCTTCGCATGAATCTTTCAGTCGTCTATATCCATGCGTACACTCATTGGGTTAAAATACCAGCAGTTATCTTCATTCGTCTTGTTTTCCAAAAATAACTAGGGCTAACAATTTTTATTAGCACAGTATTTTTGGCACAGCAATCATTTAGCTCTTTAATATCTCAGACATTTTGAAATTTGCTTCATTCTGAATGCGGAGGAAATTGAACCCACATGCCCCGATTTTCATATCGTTACGCTACTTAGAAATGTAAGGTCTAACGGTGTGCAACGTATTGCCTCTCCTAGACAATTGCCATCCACATCTTTTCGCGGTATTTGCTGTTCTTACTGAAGAGGCTATGACGATTTAGACCAACAACGTATTCCACGTAGATCTGAAAAAATGCTAACCCATGCTCAATAACTTATATATGCCCAGCGTGCTATGAGTTTCGGTCAACCCCCCCCCCCCGATGACTTAAAAACTCAAAATGTAGCCCTCAGTCTCCAGCGGCGCGCAGTCTTGAAGATATATACGTTAATATTACTAACAACATATATAAAAATGCAAAAGGTTCGAAGTTCGAGGACACAGACAAAGTACACATCGCCCAAACTCTCTAATGCCAGATTGCAGAATGTTTTTCGGTCACTGCACTGGAAAAGCAAGGGAATAATGATTAATTCTTTAAGCGTCCGATGTATCTGAACCAAATGGTGCTCGAAATTTTCTGCCCCCTCAAACAGAACTGTTGACATAGTGGCCGGGTTATACGAAAGCTATGGCAAAACTATTCCTTTCCCTCTCTCATCTCAGCAGAATCGACTAAATATCCGTCGCTGGTAGTAAGTGCTCCTTTATGGTTCTTAGACTTATAGTCTATAGTCAGACACCCTTATAGTGCTTTATTCTCTGCTCCATGACTCAAGGAATCATTGGGAAGAGCTAGTCCCCCGGACACAGACATCATGCCACTGGGTAGAAGCAAATTGCTCATCTTTTCTCTGCTTTCTTAGGTTGTTCACCATTTTTGTAGTATTTTGAGGAGAAAGGGTAATATGATAGGAAGGATTAAGGAAAATCATTCCCCGTAAATGATCACTTTGGATGGCAAACCTAAAGGAAAAGCAACGCTTTCTGATGTGAAGGTTTACTCTTTCCCGTCGAGTTCGGCGCATTTCTTAGAAAGCGAATATATATACAAAGTTGCATATTCGTTTGAGCTGATTTCAAACAATTTTGCTCATCCCGAGTTAATTCGTTCCAGCCGTCATCGTAAAGATGGTGGCTTACACTGGAGATAGTGTAAGCCACCATCTTTACGATGACGACATAGCCATTTTTCGCAACATTTTCACTCACAGTAGCAAAGTATGATCCAAAAACTTGTTTTTGACGTACTACGTACCATGACGGAGATGACGTGCTACTGAGATGATGCATGAGTCAAATCGGCAGTGACGCAACGATAAGCCAGCCGACGTAGTTTAACTGAGAAAACAGCCGTTCCTGAGTAGCTAGATGTGGCTTCGAATGTCACCAATGGTAATAGCTTATACAGGGTGATTCACTCGGGACTGAACACATTTTTGAAATTAACTTACGATTGCAAAAGCACATTGGAATAAAATTAATGTACACTGCTGGACAATTGCTAAGGACGGATCATAAACGGCTATATAGCGCATAAAAAAGTAAGTGTGGTTGGATGCCAAGTGAAATAAAATAATGTCAGAATGCCAGGACATTACAAGAAAGACAATTTATTGTGCTCTGAAATCCAGAAGGCTTTGGAACGTGCTCAAGGGACAAACAGGCCATTTTGGGCAGAATGCGTAAACGTGAAAAAATGCAATTAGCGTCAGCATGCGTTCCGGCGTAAGATGTTAATACGGGATATGGCCACCATGGAGGGCGATGCAAGATTCCACACGTCGTGTCATGCTTTGCACAACATTATCAAGCAGCTGTTGGGGTAATTTATCCCATTCCTCTGTCAGTGCACGGATGAGGGTGTCCTTGTTTATTGGAGGGCATTGGCGACCAGCAAGACTCCTCCCCAAAGCATCCCACACATTTTCAATGGGATTCAGATCTGGAGAACGTGCTGGCCATACGAGGCGTTGAATATCCTCGCTCTCAAGACACTCCTGGACAGCGACTGTTCGATGACATGTTGCGTTGTCGTCCATGAAAATGAATCTATCACCAACAGCACCACGGAACATGCGAACATCAGGTAGCAGAACATCATTAATGTATCGTTGGCCAGTCATAGTCCCAGTTGGAAGCACATAGGGGGACGTACGGCCATTGATAATGATGCCAGCCCATACCATGACATTACATGTCGGATATCAGTCCTCTTCCTGTATGTTTGCTGGACAATATGCAGTACCACTATCACGCCAGATCAGTTGTCGACAATCAGACGATAGACTGTATCTACTTTCATCTGAGAAGAGGACAGCAGACCAGTCGTTATCAGTCCAATTGCGATGTTGATGACACCATTGCAAATGGGCGGTACGGTGACGTCTGGACGATGGGATGCACACAACAGGACGGCGGGCGTATAGTCCTCCTTCATGCAAACGTCTGGCGACAGTTTTTCGGGAGATCCACTTGCCAGTAGCAGCCATAAACTGATTTGCTACCTCACTAGCTGTGCTGCACCGGTGTCCTTTTGTTGATAGCACTATGTACCGATCTTCTTCAGGTGTCGTACTTCGAACACGACCTCCCCCGTGACGTTTGCTACACTCTCCATTTGTTTGAAATGATTTCCAAAGCCTTGAAACAACACTGCGGCTGACGTCGAACTCCCTGGCAACATCTGTTATTTTTCGCCCTTCTTCAATCTTGCCAATAATACGGCCACGCGTAAAATCATCTAGGTGATGTCGGTAAGACATACTGAAAATTGCAAGTTCGTCAATTGATTCTTTCCCTTTCAACTTTGCGTTTGAACAACAACGGTCAATACGCGTCAAATCCTTTATATCTTTTATCAGCGCTATGACGTCACGAACAAGTTCGGCAACCCAAAATTTGCATACGCACAACACGTCTTACTGTATCCCGCACTTATGCTAATTTTCACATTTTCCTGCCTTCCATTTTATGGTTGCTATCGTTGCTATTGTCATCCGTCCTTAGCAATTGTCCGGCAGTGTATAACATGCATTGATCCATGACAAAAAGGAATGTCTCATAGAAGATTCCGGAAGTGCCCACCGCCAGCCTCCAGGCACATATTCACCCGAAGCTCCATACTGGCGAATGCGAGATGTAGTGTAGTGACGTCAAAGGCAGCAACTTCACGTGTGATGTCTTTCAGTTCCTCAATCAACCTTGGCTTGTTGGCATAAACCTTGCTTTTTAAAAATCGTCCCCAGAGAAAGAAATCTGGAGGTGTCAGGTCGGGAGACTTAGGCGGCCACAGATTTTGGGAGATAATCCTGTCGTGGAACAAGCTGCAAATTTCTGCCATGCTTTTATTGAAAGTGTGGCACGATGCACCGTCCTGTTGAAAGTAATCATCTGCAAGTTCCTGATCATCCAGCTGGTTCACAAACTCATTAAAGATTTCTAAGTATCGGTTGGTATTCCCGTGTTTTTAAAAAAGATTGGCTTAATGGTACGACGTCGGGACACCGCACAGCAAACACCGATTTTCACTGGATGCAAGGGCTCTTCATGGCTGTAGTGGGGATTATCAATGGCCCACACCCGTGCAGTTTGCGAGTTTACATCGCATGATAAATGGAACCATGCTTCGTAAATAAAACCATGTTAATGTCCAACAGGGCGAGGTTTTCGGCAAAACATTTGGCAAACCATTGACAATATGCCAATCGCTTTACAAAATCCGGTGGATGTAACTCGTTCATAGCCGTGATATGATACGGCTTAATCTTGGCCTGTTTGGCTCCTCTTTGACATGTCGAATACGATCGTCCAGTCTCTTGGGGTAGCCACGAAATAGATTTGTGTGGGGATGCCAATAACCGCTACTTCACATCCTCTATTGTGTGCTCCGCCATCTGCGGTCATCCGCCCTAATGTGGATGCACCAAGCTTCTCGTTCTCTCCAGCTTCTTTGCCAATTTCGAAATGGTGACTCTGGTGGGCGGTTAACGCCCACCAAATTTCTTGAAAAACTCCTTCTGACATTGTTTGAAGGAACCGGTTAGCCAGTGAAAATTCTCCAAATACCTGGTGTCAGTAAATAAATAAATACATCGCTCTTTCCACGTTCCAGAAACACACAGCAGCCAAAAAATTGTTATCAGCCGCCGCCGTGGAATTGAACCACGGATCTCTCGATATCCAGCGGAGCACGTTACATTTACACCACGGTGGCCAACAATCCACGATGCTGTGTGTATTTTAAGTCAGCTTCTGACATCATAAATCCGTAAGATGGGCTCAGCTACTGAGACGTCTACGTCTGGTGGGCATTAACAACGGCACTGGCTATATATATTATAGCAATTAATGGCCACCGTGGTGTAAATGTAACGCGCTCGGTTGGATATCGAGAAATCCGTGGTTCGATTCCACGGCGGCGGCTGATAACAATTTTTCGGTTAGCCAGTGCTGACGCACAATGAACACACGCTCTTCAATTGAGTACACCATCTTCATTCAACCTCCTTGCTTAAACAGTCTGCGGAGACACGTTATTCCCCCACCGCCACTAGACCACCCAGCTGCCGGGGATACATTTTATTCACAGGTAATGCATGTTGACTGCTGCGACAGGGAATAAAGAACCAATCCGTTCGGGTATCACGCTCATTGTATATTCCCCATCTCACTATCTCATACAATGTATAAGTATTTCATATATTTTATATATTTCATAAGTTCTCATATTAGTGTTTCATCTCATATAGGGTTTTTTACATAATAAGTGTTCAGTCCCGTGTGAATCACCCTGTATGTTATATTTGCGCCCGAACGAAAGTGAATCTACTTTACCAAAATTTCTGCTATACCTTTCTTCTTTTCTTTTCTTTGTCTTTGTAGACAAAGTATTTTGATATTTGTCTGTTCTTTTAGAAATGTATTAATACAAAGATCAGGAGATGCAGAGAAATTGAACATTTGTGTAGCTTAGGCCAGCATGTGCTTGGAGTTAAATATTTTCCATTCATGTGTTCCTAAATCTCATTTGTGGTCATAAATTTCAGCGCAATAAAATTATTTCCATGTTACCAGATTATGTATGGAAGTTTGCAATTTGCTAAAGCGGAAATACATTATGCTGGAACACGACGCGGTAATTTGTGAGCACTAAAATTCAAAACAGGTTTATATCCACGCCACTAATTCACTTTCAAATTTTTGACTGCAATATGTTTTTTCTCACGAAGTGTTGCCAATGGAGTTTTGGTGTTTGACTGCAATATGTTTTTCTCACGAAGTGTTGCCAATGGAGTTTTGGTGTTTGACTGCAATATGTTTTTTCTCACGAAGTGCTGCCAATGGAGTTTTGGTGTTTGACTGTACACAGTGCGGGAACTGTGAGACGAGGCTCATTTCATGAGACGACTGATAGTGCTGCTATCTTCAATGAGTAAACACGAAATAAAGGAACGATTCTTGCTGGAATACTTCAATCTGGGTAAGCGGTAATTTGATAACATTGAGTAATCTAAACTGCACGATTTCCTGTGTCGGTGTTGTGAAGGGAGTATAGATCTAAGAGCAAACATGTAGCATTTATGTTCCACTGCACAAATGTGCTACAGAAAGGTGACAAATGATGAAGCAAATGTATGGAGAGGAATAATTTTCTTCTTTTTTCACGTCTTTTGTGGCATAAGTGTTTGTACCATGAAAGAGAATCAATGGAAGACGCCGAACATCCGGGCCAATCAGAAACGTTTCGATCGCCAGACTTGATTGATAAGGTGCAAGAAATCCTTGTCAATGACTAAAATGGAGCGCTAAAAGGATTTGATACGATCTGTGCGTTGACAAAGAAACAATTCGGTAAATAGTAACCCAGGATTTAAAAAAAGAACGAAGGCCTGTGTTCGGCTAGTTCCATATTCGTAAACAGACCATCGACGACATTCGAGTGTTGAACACTGCATATAACTCACTGAACGCAAACCGAACTTCCTAAATTCGATCTTTACGGATGCGAGACTTGGTGTTTTCAGTACGACCCCAAAACGAAGCAACAAACTGCGGAGTGGAAGTTGGGAAAATCTCCAAAAGCTAAAAAACATTCGTCAAGAAATGTCACAAATGAAATAAATTTTCACCATTTTCTATAGTAGCGAAAGAATTGTACACAGAGAATTGATGCCAAAAGGCAAACGTTTTACTATTTCCTTCTGTTTGGGTGTTTTCATTTGTTGCAGAGAATCCGTCGAGTGCGGTTTCAGTATCGAGCAAACGGATTTGGTTCCTCCTGCACGATAACGCGCTAAGCCATAAAGTTCTCACATGTGAGTCTGGATAATTCGAGGCCGCTGTGGTGCAGAGGTAGCATGCCCGGCGCGTAACTGGAAGACCCTGTGTTCTATTCCCCGTGGCAGCCGATGAGAATTTTTCCAAGGCTTACTTTTTAACGTGGAAAGAGCGAAGATTTCTGTTTGAAGTTCCTGTTCCACGTCGAGTGTTTGAGTTAATTATCCAATCGCCTCCTAGTTATTTGTTGAGTTGCAGTTTTCCATCTTTGGGGAATCCCCAGCATTGTGCGGGGCTTCATGAAGCAACCTGCCATGTAGTTTGGCAGTTAATCACATGTGAGTCTGGAGAATTCAAGACCGCTGTGGTGCAGTGGTAGCATGTCCCGCGCGTAAATGGAAGACCCTGGGTTCGATTCCCGGTGGCAGCCGATGAGAATTTTTCCGATACTCACTTATTAACGTGGAAAGATCGGTGATTTCTGTTTGAAGTTTCTGTTCCACGTCGAGTGTTTGAATTAATTAAGGTTCCCATTGTTCGAGAACTTTTGGCCAACAAAAAAGTCTGCGTACTGTCGCACCCACCATATTCACCGAACGTACTCTCGTGCGACTTCTTCTTGTGCCTGAAGATAGATACTTCAAAGGGATGCAACTTATTACACAAAGATAAATACTTCAAAGGGATGCTACTTATTACACAAAGATAAATACTTCAAAGGGATGCTACTTATTACACAAAGATAAATACTTCAAAGGGATGCTACTTATTACACAAAGATAAATACTTCAAAGGGATCTACTTATTGCTACCTTGTGAAACCCTTTTTTTTTACATTTTAATATATTATATTTTAACTGTCACTTGAAGATGTGCTGGAGGCCGGCACGAAAGATCTTCTGTTGTGAAATTTTAACTTTCATTTTAATTGTAATTAAAGTCATTACTATCAGTCACTTTAATTTGGAAGTTGGGATTATGCCCTGCAGTAACGGCGACTTTTATTAAACTAAACCAAAGATAGTTTATGAAAGCATTTTTTCCAGCATAAGTCTTGCTTTCCAATAGCCGCACTGAAGCGGAAATGCATCAACTTAAATAGCACCACACCTCACGGTTTGGGGCATAACAACAGGGTCACCATGTACGATTTCCAACTACTGAATAATATGAACTTTTAGGTTTCAAGAAAAACAATAAATCTCGGGGGCTTTAAATCGTGTCGGCTTTCGTCGGAACTAAAGCCTCTCTCTGTTTCTTCAATCAAAATCTTTTAAAAGGAAAAAAGTGTAAAATCAGAGCCCTTTCCATATGATAAACACGCACATAAGCTTTGTGCTTTCAGTATGCTATGAAGCAGTCTGCGGTCCCAAGACCTTGCGGTAATATATTTAAGTGAAGTGAAGGGCAAAATTTATGTTACAATAAATAAATCTGTATTCCCAGAGAATCGACTATTTCAGCCGCAGAAGGGGATTCTGTTATGCGCTTTAGCGAAATAAAGAGGAAAACTTAAAGCTAGGTTCTCCGCAGTAAACAAATGTGGAATATAAAGCGAGGTTCTTAATTCACGTTTTAGTCGGTTCATTTTGAGAGAAGCATAAATCGAATTTTTAGAAAACTAAAAGAGCAAAACTTAAGCTTAGGAAACTAAAATATGAACGGTTTTTTGAATAATAGAAAATGCCTCAGCGGTAGGAATACAATAAGCGAAGATATCTCAAGAAAAACAGAAATTAATTTCTAAACATATATATG
Source organism: Macrothele yani (assembly GCA_039090855.1). NCBI lineage: Eukaryota > Metazoa > Arthropoda > Arachnida > Araneae > Macrothelidae > Macrothele > Macrothele yani. The sequence continues at coordinate 9,679,525 of CM077023.1, read as the reverse complement.
TTGATACCAACCACATCAAACCTTCTGGTGATACTTTCTAACGTCATGATAGCGTACCGCGTCGCTGGAAAACAATTCGAAAACGCAATGTGGTTGTTTCGCTTTTCGTCCCAAAATTCAGCCAGCCACGGGGCTAATTCATTTTTACGCATGACTAAAAGCTAAAACCTCAGAATTTCGTTTAAGTCATGGCACCCCTATAGACGCCCAGAATATCTGCGTGTGCGTCGATATGAGCTTCGCTTTTCTGATGAATTAGTCACCTATTCACATTCAATTCCCTCTGTTTATTTAGGTTTGTAATGTATACCTCTAATTTAACCTTCCATTCGAGTTTATATGTGTAAATTTAGTTTCTTCTTGTTAAACGTTGTCTGACAGAAAGCCACATTACGTTTTCGCTTTGGCATAACTGACGGTGAGTCCAAACACAATGATGGAAGGTAAACACTGAATGTAATACGACGTGCTTGTTACAAAGAGGGCATGTTAGACATAGGTTTGTTAGAGACGTATACTACGAAGAGTTGATATGCAGATTTGTGGAACGAATGTTTCGCTGTGTTATAACGAATTATATGTGTGATGAGTACATTGTGATTATCGTCTGAATTCACCCCAGCGAGTTCACATTTTGGCAAAAGTTATCTCTATGTTCTGAAGTACAAGCCAGAAGCTAATTAAGAGTGGACTAACGTAAGTTGATTCGCTGATTCATTACCCGGGCCATGTTGATTCCTATATTGACAAGCTCCCAAACTTTTCAATGCTACAATGCAAAGTGTCTTTCAATCCCTGAACTGGGAAAACGAAGGGATAAAGGTAAATGGAGATTATTTAACTCACCATCGTTTTCCGGATGACGTAATAAGTTTTTGCAACTACCCCTTCAGAATTTTAGTGTATGATCCAGGAACTTTCTGGCAAAAGTAAAGAAGTGGGATTAAAAACGAACTTTGAGAAGAAAAAACTGATGTACAACGCTTTTACAAGAAACGAAGATTTATCGATTGATGGGGAAAAGCTTGAGACAACCGACACCTGAATTTATCTTGGGCAGCAGATATCTAGTGAGGGTCACATTGACGAAGAAATTAATCGGCGTAAATAACTTGGCTGAAGAGCTTTCGGAAGGAACAGTACCATTTCAAGAGCAATATGCCATTATGTCCTAAAAGAAAAGTGCTTAATTAATGTATCCTTCCAGTGCTTACGTAAAAAAACCTACAAAGACGGCAGACAGCATGGAGAGATGCATGCTTGGTGTAACCAGGAGAGATAAGAACAGGAACTCACATGGATAAGGAAAATGACAAGAGTGGAAGACATCATGATCAGAATAAAATACCTGAAATGGCAATGGGCTAGACATGCTGCCAGAAGAATGGACAACCGAAGTTTTAGCCTGGATATATATATATCATCATCATCATTGTTAACAATTATCCATCCACTGCTGGACGAAGGTCTCTCCAAGCCTCTTCCACAACGGTCTGTCTTGTGTCAGTCTCCTCAATGTTACTCCAGCATACTTTCGAATTTTATCCATCCATCTCCCATGTGGTCTTCTTCTGGATCTTTTCCTGTCCCTTGGAATCCAATCTAAAATTTCGACTGTCCATCGATGGTCTGTTCTTCTGGCAGTATGTCCAGCCCATTGCTCGTTCGTGACAGACGTAGTGTTGGTGGCTCCAATATCTTATGCATTTTAGTGTGGAATACCTCGTCCCTCAATCACCTGTTGCGTGGCCCGGCTGTCTAAAGGTACTGTGTACGTTTTGAGCTACTTTTCTAGCGTTCTCATCCTCATATTAGTTCATATTCATCCGTTTTCTTATCGTTTGCTCGTTTGTTTACGTTTGGAAGCTGCCAACATGGCGGCTTCCGGTATTTCCTTATCATCTACGGGCGTGGCGGATGCACGTCACGTCACACTTCCCACGTCCATGGAAGTTAACATACTCTCGTCCTCAGATGTGTCTGCTCAGATGCCTTCCCATTTTTCTAGTGCTCCTGCACCGGTGCCTTCACTGGACTTGGCTGCGCTTTCTTCTTCAGCTCCTGCATCTGCCTCGGTGCCCTCCCTGGGTACTACTGATTCTACTGCCTTGCCTTTGGCCTGTGCTTCTCTTCCCTCACAGCCTTCTGTGCCTGCCGGATCCGAACAGACTTCATTTCCGAGGATGTCATTTGCCTCTACAGTGCAACGAGGCGCTACTTCTACGTCCGATTCCTCTCAACCTGATGGTCTTTTGCAAGCAACACCAATTATTCAGGTATCCAACCACAAGGTGAAGGTAACGATAGATGAAAATTCGCAGATTGGCCATGAGTTCCATAACCTCCTGGATAGAGGTGTGCTCTTTCATGCTTTACCAAATACTCCATTGCCACGCTACATGGAAGCCTTCTCTGGACATGTGTCGTCTGCGTCCATTGCAGGCATTTCCCGTACTCCTCGGGGTATTTCGGTACAGTTCAATCACAAGGAGGATGCTGACTTTTTTCTTGCAAACGGACTTTCGAGTGGGACAAACCATCTCATCCCATCGCCTCTTTCCAAGCGCCCGGTGTACATCACGTTCTATCCTGTTCCACAAGAAGTGCCTCATACTGCAATTCCTCTCCTTGTCAGTCATGTATGTAAAATTGTTGGCAAGGTTCGTCGCCTCTCTGACGCTCCCCGCGGAACTCGATTTGCACATGCTACAGGACCTCGCCGTCAGTTATTGGTCGTTTTTCCCATCGAGAAAGCCTTGGCGGATTGAACTACAGAAGCTACTGTTGAAATTGGCGCACGAACGTACAGTTTCAAGATATTCACTGCTCACTATTGTACACACTGTTTAACACAGAATCACACCACTGCCTCCTGTGACCGCGTTCGACGTGGACGTTCATCAAGTTCGCATCCCACTGCTAACCACATTGGTCTTTCTACTATCCCCACTACCGGTAGTTTGCCTGACGCAAATTCTTCATTTCTCCGTCAGACGAACATTTCCGTCACGGACAGTGCTGCCTTTCCTCCTCTCCCGACTCGTACGATTGTGCATCCACCTTCAAGATTGACAGAGTTGTCTTCGACTACAGATGTGTCTACAGCGGAGTGTTCCGATCCGGGTGTGTTGAGTGGTGGTTTGCCAGATCGGCCGTCTGGCTCTTCTCCTAGCCTCTCGGATATCAGATCTCCAATTACAACCTTGTCTACCATACCCTTGTTGCAACATCTTCCTGAAGCCTCGGCTGTTGTACCAGTCTCCACTAAGGCAGCTCAGCTACGGACTACTTCTTCGACAACGTTCGTTTCCTCGTCTCCTGACTTGGGAGGTGAGCCTGATCCACTAATGGATACATCCGCCTCAGCTTCTTCTTCGAAGCGGATTGGAACTTCCAAAGGCGCTGTAAAACAGAAAAAGTTAAAACAACTTTCTGTGCCACATTCTGAGGATTCATCTAGTGTTCCCTAGGTTTCCGGTTCCGGTGTTTCTCCACCTGATGATTCTTCAAACAGTATGCTTCTCCGCTCAGGTCCTGTCAATCCTCTCTCTGATGCTGAGGTTCTACAGGCCGTTGATACGTTTCCTCCAGTTCCTGGACCACCGTCCAGACAGCAACTTTTACGTCTTTTTCAACCTGCACGTACGATTGTTGGTTCTGAAGAATTCCTTCACTCACCTGATCTGGACCTGTATGCAGCGGTAACGCAATTCGAAGCTTATGTGGCACTTTCTAAATATCTGTGTGCCACCGATCCTCGGTATCAGCCTTTTTTGAGACGTTACACGCGCCGTCTCGCCTTCTTGAAGGAGCTCGTTGAGAAGCATATATGTGATACCTTCTATCCTTTTACCGATGACCTTTAGCTCTCTTCCACACACCGATTACTCTTTGTTCTCTCAATGATAGGGGATTTGGGAACACATTCGCAGATTCCCTGGTTTTGCAGACTTAGTGCATGTTGATTGTGATGTTTTCATTGTGTGTTTTTACTGTGATTCACAAGTAATGTATTGTAAATTTGCTTGGCTGTGTTTCACAAGTAATGTATTTTAAATTTGCGATAATTGCGTGTTTTTTCTGTGTTTTCGCAACTAATCGGTCTCGTTATTTGTATGATCTCCTCATTATCTCATCATTATCTTATCTGTTGTTTCCTGAATTTGTGCCTGTTTTTTAAATTACCTATAATTGTGAGTGTTTGCTGTGTTAGTGTTTTCCTCTATCACAGATTATTATAGTGGTACGTTTGTTACTTTTGTTATTTTTTATAAAGTTGCTGAGATACTCAATGTTGTTTTGCGCTCTAACCACATTTCAGTTCCGTTCGGTTGATTTATGATAGCATAGTACATTTCATGCATTTGTGCACATGTGTTATAGTGTTTGACATGTCGTTAGGCCATTCATTGTTCGTGTGCATATTAATTTCCTTTCTGTGTAACGTTGTGCTGCATCGTGGATATACTGACTTTCCGCACTGTTGTTTTCTGTACTGCAGTTTTTAATGAATCTCCTATGTCTGTATTTCGTTATAGCAATAAACTGGGTACCACTATGGTACCCACAGTTACAAATACCAATACCATTGCCATTTCAGGGATTTTACTCTGACCATGATGTCTTCCACTCTTGTCATTTTTCTGATCCACGAGTTCCTCTTCTTATCACTCCTGGTTAAAACAAGCATGCACCTCTCCATTCTTCTTTGAGTTGTCGGCAGCCTTTGTATGTCTTTTTTAGTTAAGGTCCACTTCTTTGCACCATACGTAAGCACTGGAAGGATGCATTGATCAAACACTTTTCTTTTAAGACATAATGGCATATTGCTCTTGAAAATGATGCTGTTTCTTCCAAAAGCTCTCCAGGCAAGTTCTATACGCCGATTAATTTCTTCATCAATGTGACCTTCACTTGATATCTGCTGTCCAAGATAAACGTACTTGTCTGTTATCTCCAGCTTTTCTCCATCAATCGATAAATCTTCCTTTCTTGTAAAAGCATTGAACATCACTTTTGTCTTCTGAAAGTTCATTTTTAATCCCACTTCTTTACTCTTGTCAGCAAGTTCCTGGATCATACTCTGCAGTTCTGATGGGGTAGTTGCAAAAATGACTACGTCATCAGCAAAACGAATGTGGGTTAGATAATCTTCATTAATCTTTATCCCTTTGCTTTCCCAGTTCAGTGATTGAAAGACATTTTCCAATGTAGCATTAAAGAGCTTCGGAGATATGGTGTCACCTTGTCTCACTCCTTTTCCAATTTTTATGTGTGTTGTATTTTCAAACAGACGAATCTTTGCACTTGCATTTTCATAGATGTTATTAATAATATTAATGTTTGCATCTTCAATACCGCAGGATTTCAAAGCCATTGTAACTGCTGATGGTTTCACTGAACCAAAGGCCTTCTCATAATCGACAAAAGCCATGCACAATGGAAGTTCATATTCCCTCGCTCTTTCAATTAGTTCTCTCAGTACGTGGATATGATGTATAGTGCTGTAGCCACTCCGGAATCCAGCTTGTTCCTCGTTTAGCATGGTATAAAGAACATTTCTCGTGGACCGTAGATCAATGGAAACGGGTCCTATGGACTGATGAATCCAGATACACTATCCAACAGTCTGATGGCCGTGTTTGGGTATGGCGGCAGCGCGGGTAACGCTATTTTCCACAGTGTACTGTTCCTACGGTCACGTTTGGAGCTGGCAGTGTACCTGGTGTGGGGGTGTTTTTTGTGGTATGGTCCCAGACCATTGGTTATCGTGGACAAACCTGTTAACCAGCACGTCTACCATGATATTCAGGACAAATATGCCCTACCAACTCCGTGACAATACTACGGAACCGAGCTTTGTTGATACCAGGAGTATAATGCGCCGAGCCATAAGGTAAGGAGTGCTACGGCGTGTAATTCCTTATCGTGTGTAGACTGGCCAGTACAGAGCTCTGATCTTAATCCCATAGAGCACCTATGGGATGAATTAGAGCGCCGCATTAGAAGTTTGGAACCAAGGCCTACTGCTAAGCAACAGTTAGCGGTAGAATTATGTACTGGGTGGAAGCACATACCTATCGCTGTGTTCCAAAACCTTGTCAAAAGAGCATGTCTCGAAGGGTCAGTGCATGCATTAAGGCCAAAGGTGGACCGACACCGTACTAATGCATGTCAATAAATGCTATGTTGTGTTTCTCTTCTAGGTGTCCTGTGGCTTTTGTCAATATAGTGTACATACATATTCAAACATGCGTAAGGGCATTATATTGGGTTGGAAAGAAAGCAATATCTGTAAGTGCAAGACAATAGAAGAGTGCTAGTTATCGTATGTACAAGTACAAATCAGTCCAAAATAGAGTCGCCATTGTTTGCCAGGAAGTGCTCCCATCGTCTGGGCAACTGTGGAATGCGGTCCGGGTAGTTATGTGGCGGCCTGGATGCAAAGGAGTAAGTGCGCGGTCGATATCGTCCTGGTTAGTGAACCGCTGTCCAACCGGAACGATGCTGCATGACCGAAAAAGGTGGTAGTCGCTTGGGACAATGTCCGGGAAACAGGCTGGTTTCGGCAGCAAAGTCGGGAAAGAAGCATTCAGCTGGCATTTTCTACACCTAGACTCGTTCGTCTGACAGTCACATGGTGAAACGTGATTCGTCATTCCAGAGAACGCGTTTTCACTACTCCAGACTGGCATCGAGTTTTATGCCACTCCAACCACCGCGTCATGTTGATTTTTCTGTTGTTAGGCTTGGTACCGCTGCTCAGCCGTGGAAATTCATTCCCTTCAGCATGCGGCGATGTCACTCTAACATTTTACGTCGCTTATCAAATTGAGATTGCACTATTGTTGCTTCTAAGCGCTTCTACTACACAATAACATCATCTGCAATCCCTCGGCGCAGTTGCAACACAGCAGAAATTTCCGGTACTTACTTGTTGCTAAGATGGCATCCTATGACCGTGCCACATTCAAAGTCACTGAGCTCTACCGTACTGTCCATTCTAATATTCATGCTTGTCCATGATGTTTTTTTAGGACATGTGCGTCTTTTTATACCTCTTTGGGCCATGGCTGGGACGCATATAGGCTAATGTACAATTCTTATGTGTTGTCCGGATACTTTTGCTAATATAGTGTTGTTAAGCAGTTCTCTGGCATCGAGCAATTTTAAAGACGATTAGCGAATAATCAGAAGATGGATGTTGTGAAAACACACGTTTGTCCGCGAAGGGCATCGGACTCGCGTCCCCTCATTCCAGAGTAAATCGCTCTCCCAACTGAGCTACACGGACAGAATGTTTCGCGGCAGATTTTTCGTCTTGACACATGTTTTCACCTCTGTATTTCGTCACATCATCTCCCTCTTATTTTTTTTTCTTTAAAGCGAAGTAGGATTTTTTTCATTAATTCCAAACAATGTGTGAAACAAACATCGCACATTGTTCGAAGAATCCAACGGCCAGTGAATCCATTTACCCCAATCGGGCGCCAATGTGAGAACACAAGTTTTTCCACGATGGACATCAAAACCGTGTCCACTCCCTCCGGAGTAAGTCGCTCTCCCAACTGAGCTACGCCGACAGAATGTCTCTCTGCTGATTTGTCGTCTTTACACATGTTTTCTCCACTGTAGTACGTCACAATTTGTTATATCACGTAAGATAACACATAAAACAAGAAGAAGACAAACACATGATACTTCACCCTTTGTATGTTACTATGCAAAAGGAGCCGAAAGTACGCAAAGTTTCTTCCTGTAAGGTATATACAAAACCGTCACACACGTAATCAACTCGAAGCAGCAAGTACAGCTAACTCCGTAGTACAAAAAACTTTAATTAAGAGTTAAAAATTAAAAAAATAATTACACTTCCGTAACACCTTTCGGGAACACCGTGTTCCCATCTTCAGACAGATCCTGCGACTCAGCGAGTCTCATTATATAATATATATACGCTAATGACTTGCACCAGGGAACCAGGCATGCGCGTAAGAAGTCAACAAATCGTCACAGAAGTGAATTAGGCAGTAGGTTAAACTGCAAACGTTGGTTATGAGGATCAATGCTAACCACCCACTACACCTTGTCATAAAATAAAGATCCAAAATTACATAAAAAAATGGTTCAGGTAAGAATATTGTCACAAATCACACAGATGTACTAATCAATGCACACAAGTATTAACATCAAACTGGGTAGTACGAACTTAAATAAGCTGTTTCCAGGATGTAGGTATTTCACATGGAAATGTATCATTACAGCATGAAACGCTATTAGCATAAATACGTAAACTTTCAGCTAATAGTAATGATGGAATGTCAGAGTGTGTAGACAGAATACTCGCTTGGTTCCAATCAGGGTAATACGTCCCATCCTAAGTCAGACGTGCCAACGCAGTGTACACAGCACCATTTTGCACATCATATTTATGTTCAGATAGTCGAAAATGCAATGCTCCGTTCTTGGATACTATATACTGCTTATGTTATCCCTGTCTTTCTTTAAATAGTTATTATTGATCACTCTGCGTATCGTGATAAGATGTTAGTAGCTATAGACAAAATACCTCATTCGATTATTCAAAGTGGCTCAACCAGAGCTACAATACCCGTGCTTAGCTGCTTAAGAAATCATACTAGTCTTCAAGCCATTTTTCAGGACTATTTTCTTCAAGCCATTGGCAGTCCTGTTCCTACCCTTTTTGGCCAAATTGAAACACATTAACAGGACTTCCCAATTCCACCTTTGGTGTCGGGTCATGTTAACATGTCCATAGGTTTGGAAAGAGCTCTTTCCAGGTATCTAAAACCTTTAGTTAATTCTTCCAGGTTTTCGGTTACTAGTTCTGAACAGGCTCCGGCAGGAATTCGCTCTTGCCGGTCCCAATCTATTCCATTTATTAACGTCTCGCCTTTTCCAAGCATACCCCTGGATAAAGTTCACCTCATCATTGAAACCAGACTTCGTGCCCAAAATGTAGGCGACAGTAAAATTGCAGATATCCTCAGTGCACTTAAGTTGATTCAGAAGAGAACTTATTTCAAGTTTAATGGTGTTATACGTATATAGACAGCAGGGTGGATCTCCTATGGGCTTTCCGCGCTGTCCCCAGTATTAGCAGAGATCCTTTTGCAACATATCGTAGACAATGTTCTTTCCACCTATCCGGAGACACCGATAATGTATATCAGTTATGTGGATGATATTTTAAGGTTTTGGCCGCATTCCTTAATCAGTTTTCTCAATTCACGGAACACGTGTGTTCCCAATGTGGCCCTATCCAGTTATCATCAGAAGTTGAGGTCAATTATACTCTTCCTTTTTTTAGATTTTCAGTTGGTCAGACACCCAGTTCTTCAGACTATACAGTACTCAGTGTATAGAAAACCAATGGCTATTCCATCGGTAATTCCTGCTCAGTCGGCCCATCCATATGGTTATAAACTTATAAACTATCTGGTATTCGCTTTTTGGTTAAAAGAGCTATAACTCATTCATCGTGTAGAAGTCTTCGACTTATTGAACTTAAAAAGATACAATAAATAGTTAGTTTCTTTGTTTACGAGGTTAGTATTGTGGACCGCCTTTTTTCTAGTTTGATGGGACAACAATCATCCACATTGCAACGTAATCAAACACACCACAGATTTGTGGGTTCTGTTGACTATTATCCGGCTCCAGTGGCAGTGCTAAAGAATGTATGTGGACGACTTGGCTCAGATGTTAGTGTCAAGACAAGGAACATTCTCACTTCAATAAAGAAAGACAGCGATAACATAGGTTTACATGAACGACATGGTATTTAGCATCCCCCTGTGCCCCGTGGACGATTCCGTACAACCCAAACAGTATATAGGATCCACGAAGTAAGCATTGCATTTTCAACTGTCTGAACATAAATATGATGTGCAAAATGGTGCTGTGTACACTGCTTTGGCACGTCTGACTTAGCATGGGACGTATCACCCTGATTGGAACCAAGCGAGTATTCTGTCTTCACACTCTGACATTCCATCATTACTATTAGCTGAAAGTTTGAGTATTTATGCTAATAGGGTTTCATGCTTTAATGATACATTTCCGTGTGAAGTACCTACATCCTGGAAACTGCTTATTCAAGTTCGAACTACCCAGTTTGATGTTAATACTTGTGTGCATTGATTAGTACATCTGTGTGATTTGTGACAATATTCTTACCTGAACCTTTTTTTATGTAATTTTTATGTAATTTTGGATCTTTAGTTTATGACAAGGTGTAGTGGGTGGTTAGCATTGATCCTCATAACCAACGTTTGCAGTTTAACCTACTGCCTAATTCACTTCTATGACGATTTGTTGACTTCTTACGCGCATGCCTGGTTCCCTGGTGCACGTCATTAGCGTGACTTGTAGTGTATATATATTATATAATGAGACTCGCTGAGTCGCAGGATCTGTCTGAAGATGGGAACACGGTGTTCCCGAAAGGTGTTACGGGAGTGTAAATATTTTTTTTAATTTTTAACTCTTAATTAAAGTTTTTTGTACTACGGAGTTAGCTGTACTTGCTGCTTCGAGTTGATTACGTGTGTGACGGTTTTGTATATATCTCATCAGTTTTAACAACACGTTTATCATCATTTATTCTTCCTGTAAGCTGCTGAATTTAGCCCCAAATGAAGTAACAAGGCAACTAAACTGTTTTGATTTTCAATTAAAGCACTCTTCGTCCGTTTGAATTTGGACAGAGGGTTTCTTTGAAGTTAAGTGTGCATTGCTATGAATGATATTTCCTACCTTGAATATGGCACGGGATTTGTTTTTCCATAAATCATGCCTTATGATGAAACATGAGTCCAAATGCTGCATGACTGATTGTGTGACAAACCCATCGCGGTGGCCGAGTGATACGAAGCTTTGGCTTCTGATCGTTCGTCCGAGATGGGTCCAGGTTCGATTGCCGCGTCAGGCGCTGATAATGTGTTTGTCTTGCTGCATTGGAGGGGGGGGTCATTCCTCCCTGGAACCAAAGGCCCCAAATAAGAGACCGGCGAGACTGCCTGTAGCCAATTGAGTTGTCCACGAGGTTGTTAAACCTTCGAACAAACAAGTACTGTGACTTTCAAACACCATTTTAACAGGAGTAAATCATCGCATAGTCACTAATATGCGTACATGTTAATATATTCACTAATATGCGTACAGTGTCACATAAAAGAGGAGTTAGGTATGCTACTGCAAACCTATTAAAATTAATCAGGAATTTATAATCAATTACAGAGATTTCTGGTTTTGAATAAAATATCGATAGAAATTTAAAAATCGCACATGATAAGAAAAAAATTAATGATTGGTGCTTTTTGCCTATTCAGACCCTTGCGATGACATCGAATTGCCATTGTTAAGAGATGACACCGAATCATTGGACGTAATGAACATGTTTTCTGAATCAGAAAAATGTGTGTTCATTCATACAAGACGTAATAATTCATCAAACACTTAGCGGACGGGAAAAATTGACATCCATAGCGAATGAAATACAGTGCAAAAACACTTCCTTTGAGTTTTTCGAAGAGCAGATAGAATTGCGAATAGAAGTACCACACCCTTACGCCACTTAGAGGTAGAAATCTCCTCTGTGAAAAAATTCAAAAATATATGACATTTTTTCACTCAGATTGAATGGTATCCGTACCATACAGAACTTTTCAAATCTTACTTTTAGAGGAAGGAAAGCAGAGAAAATTAAAATGCACATTTATGATCCCCATCGGAAAACTGTGTAATAGAGGCATAAGAAAGTTTTCCATGAAGAGTGGTATTTAACTAAATATCAAATCGTGACTTTTAAATGAGCAGATAAGATTGGAAACGTGTTGCCAAGGGAAATATGTACTTACCCCCATAACCTCTACCGAGAACAATGTATATTACTTATGCAGGAAATATATGTAAATGTTTTCCGTAGTGTCATTTGATCAAAAAAGGAATATTTTTCGGTCCATGTTTTTGAAGCTTAGATGCGTCGTAGTATTTTCACTAATAGAAATATGCACTTACTTTCATAGTGTCAAAATTATGCGTTATTAGAAAACCAAATTATATGCAAAACATCTTTAGCATGAACGCTATCCAACGAAAAACGAATTTTTTAAATCGAACTCTTAAAGATACCAAGGAAAGCGCTATATAATCTTAAGCCGCTGGCGGGAAAACTGTCTTATTTGATGTATAAATTGTGCACAAAGTGGTCTTCGTGAGAAAAGGTACTCGAAGGAATGAAAACTTTTTTTTCCATTTTGATTTTTAGAAACAATTACATTGGTCTGAATTCAATAGCATGTGCATTTACTTCCCTGACGGCAAGGTTGTGCATCGTAAAAGTACCATCTGGTATGGATTTTTGTTTTCACAGTTAAAGTTCTCCATTGCAAAACGAGTTTTCTAAATACTACTAATAAATGCGGATAAATATATGGTGTCCACAGCAGGACGGAAATAGTGATGCTATAAGCACGTAATTCTGTTTTTCAGAAGACGTGCTAAAAGCACCCCATCTGAAGTGTTCATTTTCCACAACACGTCACAATCATTTGTGAAAGCTGAATAACCGTCCGTTTAGTTTCGTTAATAACACAGAGCTTTTGATTTAGGCAACTAGTAAAGCGGATTCTCATCTGCTACCTCTTACATTACCTTAAAAAGAGAAAAGCGAAGTAAGATGGTGTCGAGAGGATAAATTGACAAAACTGCCGCTCCACTTTTTTCATTTTTGTTGGCACCAAATTTACTTAACAGAAAAAAAGAAAATATGTTTTACGTTCTTTTAGGACAGGATGTCCCACTCGCTACCGAATCCGGCATTTCTTTAATAATATTAACACCAATGAAGATATTGCAACGAAATTTCAAGTGGACTTACCTCATTTTGTGCGAAATGTGATGATATAACAAAATGTGCTAGAAGTGGCCACCATTTGCGTCCAGACAGCATTGAACCCAGCGCTGTCCGCCAGCCAGCCGGAGTGCTTCTTAGTGGCAGACTCTTTCCTAAGTGTGGCGCCACTGAGGAGCAATCCGCCAGCCAGCCGGAGTGCTCCTTAGTGGCAGACACTTTCCTAAGCGTGGCGCCACTGAGAAGCAATCCGCCAGCCAGCCGGACGCGCCTTTCCGCTGCTTTGTTATGCCATTTTTCTGAGCGTGTCTACACAATACGGTTGTTGATAGTGTGTGCTTGTGCTCGTGTCTGTTCGCATACGTGTAAAAATGTATCGATACGCTCTGGCGGAACGAGTGTTTATTGTTCGCACTTATTGGGAAACAGAATCGATAAAGTCTTGTCAACAGCAATTCCTGGAGAGTTTTGCAGGCAGACATCCGCCGAACAAGTCCATCATTTGGGCATCGTCGAAGAAACTGGAAACCAAGTGGACTTTATGAGACCCCCGTGCAGGTGGTTGTCCACAAATGTTCGAGGAAATGATCCAGAATGTAAAAGGCCGAATACTTGCGTCTCCCAGGAAGTCACTTTTTTTTTGATTGGAGGTTTAACGACCACCTTGAGCAACTCAATGGGCTATTAGCAGTCGCCCGTCCCTAATTTAGGGTCACTGGTTCCAGGGAAGGGAGAGAGCCAGTGCCGTAAGACAAACACAACATCCATGCCTCACCGGGATTCGAACCCGGACCCCTTCGGACGAATGATCAGAGGCCAACGCCTTAGACCACTGCGCCACCGGGGCGGCGGAAGTCACTTCGCTGACTGTCACAGGAAACAGGGTTGCCCAAAAGCACTTGTCAACGTGCTGTGAAAAAAGAGTAGCTCCATTCGTACCGTATTTCCATGGTCCACGAACTGAAAGAGCCTGACCACGTGAAAAGAATAACATATTGTCGATGGTTTCAGACATTTCCTCAGAAAAATCCAGGCATTCGTGGCTACACGTTGTTCTCGGACGAGGCGTGATTTCATTTGTCCGGATACGTCAATTCTCAAAACTCCTGTATTTGGGCCAGTGAAAATTCCAACGCGATACATGAACAAACCCTTCATTCACAGAAAATTGGTGTTTGGTGTTGGATGACCCGGCGCCGCATAATTGGTCCCAACTTCTTCGATACAACTATCACAGCAGCTGTATATATGGAAATCTTCAACATCTTTGTAAATCAATTGGATGACGAAGAACTCTCCATTGGATATTACCAGCATGATGGAGCGACATCACACACCAGTATGACCAAAATTCAGTCCTTTTTCGGCGACCGCGTCATTTCGAAGGGTCTATGGCCACCGTGCTCGCCCGATCTGATGCCTCCTGATTACTTTTTATGGGGTCATCTAAAAGGAGGAGTTTGCCAAAAGAAACCGCGAACCACAGATGTCTTAAAAGCAAACATTACTGAAGAAATTTAGGCAGTGACATCGGACCTACTGGCCAGGACTTTCCACCATATGGTGCGCCGCGTTCAATGCTGTCTGGACGCAAATGGTGGCCATTTTCAGCCCATGTTGTGATATCATCAAATTTCGCACGAAATGAGGTAAGTCCACTTCAAATTTCGTTGCAATATCTTCATTGGTGTAAATATTATTAAAGAAATGCCGGGTTCGGTAGCGAGTGGGACACCCTGTATAAACCACATGTTATCCAATAAAAAATTTATCAACATTTTGAAAGTATTTCAATAGAACTTTTCATTAAATACAATTCAATAACGTGCAAATAAAAAAACTGAAGCTATTCTTATGTGCGCGAAACGGCGATGGGGAAGTTAAGCATAGGTTTTATAGTTCAAAAGAGGCGACATCACTTAAGAAAGCAGCTGTGCAGTTGAGGGTTGTTTCATATGATAATGCCATCCATTAGCAGAAAAGATGGATGAGCAAACGTGCGTTTAATGACCACTTGCGCTTGCTTGATGAAATTGGGGAATTCATAACTCAAGGTGCCGCTGTCTTCACACTTCACCTGATACGCAGGTTTCTGAACATACTGATATTGATCACAAAGTAACGCCGCTTCTAGGGAATGAATTATGGGATAAAATTCAAGAAATTCTACCATAAAAGATTTATGTTTCGAAAATGTTACTTACATCTAAAGACAAGTGTAAAAGTATTTGAAAATATAAAAGGATAAACCGCAGCTAAACCCTAAATCTTTTATTCGACCAACATTTCGGCTAGTAAAAATAAGTGCACACACTGTTTCGAATGTTTAACATATTCTTTTCAAACCCATATTTTAGATGGAAATAATTTACTCGCTAGAAAGCAACTCACTAAATTTGTCAAAAGACAAATTAGATATTTAGTCCATCCCATAAAAATACTGTAAAAAGGTTAAAACAACTATACTGTATGAAACTATCTTGCGGCAGGACTGTACTTTTTAGTAGCAGTCAGTCAGTTTATGAAGGAAATGCACATCGTTGTAATGGCTGTAATCACAGCATGGATAAATTAAATTTACGCATGATCTTTGAATTATTTTGGGAGGGTTTAAGGACCACCGTGAGCAAAATGATTAGCTAAGCACTCACCCGTGCCTACTTTAGGGTCACTGCTTCCAGGGAAGTGAGACACCCAGTGCCGTAAGACAAACACAATATGCACGCTTCGCCCGGTTTCGAACTCATCTCAGACCAGTGGTCAGAAGCCCGCGCTCAGATCACTGCGCCACCGAGGTGGCTATCTTTGAATTCGTTGAATTAATAATCTTTCCTTTTCGGTTGTCCTAAACTATCAATATCATACCACAAAAGAATTTCTAAAGCTGACGCAAGAACAGTTTACGTAAATTAAGAGTAATCAGATTAAAAGAATTAAGTGAATACTACATTTTCCGGCTATTACTATTGATCTTTCAGAAATAGCACACGTCAATAACTTCGAAAGTGTCCTAACTGCTTCAGTGAGAGACATTTGTACGAAAATTAGTCGAATAATTTATTGACGTCCCTTTTCTTTATTTTGAGAACTTCAGTGTCGTAGCTAGATTTCGTCTTTTCAGATGCCGTATTTGGTTATTCTCAATGGGTCTGATTACCCTTTCTTTTCAGTCATAAACGTTCTGGAAATCATAAACGTTATTTTAGTACTTCAACCGCTGACTTCTGGGAAATTTCAAAATATAACTCACTAGGTAAGTAAAGCTCTCTTTGCCATACATTCAAACAGTACTCAAAATCATTTGGAATGTTATGGGATTGTTCAGCCAGATTCCAATCTCACTGTCGACATGAGTTATTAAAGACTCCTGACTACCTCGGCAGCGCAGTGCTCTAAGCGCTGACTTCTGATCATCCGTCAGGGATGGGTCCGGGCTCGTATCCCGGTGAGGCATAAATGTTGTGTTTGTCCTACAATACTGGCTGTCTTCCTTCCCTGGAACCATTGTCCCTTAATTACAAACGGGGGACTGCTTATTGCCCACTGAGTTGCTCATGGTGGCCGTTAAAGCCCACAAACAAACGAAACAAAGTCTCTTATGTACTTCGATCGCTTGATTATTCCTCCGCCATTTGTGAGAGTGTAATACTCAAAGAAATGGTTTTTCGAATGCATAAAAGAGCACGCCTCAATAAGGCCTCTTTCACTCTATAATTAAGAAGAAACTGCTGCAAAATGTGTTGCTTGTCATGTGGATTCTGGCTCAGATTAGAGTTGATCAGTTCGTAACATTTTAGGAAAATATTGTGACAAATTAGAACGAACATATCCAGAAGGTAAATTTAGAATGTCCGAGATGAACCCCACTCTTCGACAATCGAGTGTATTGAAATTATTCTATTGCTTTTATTTCAAACGATGCCTTCTTGCCATGGAATTTTTTAAAATAATGCAGCCCAGATGGCTGAGTGTTCTTCATAGCTGAGTCTAGGTTCGAATCCCGGATGAGGCCTTGGTGGTGTGTTTGTCTTTCGGAGCTGGCTCTCCCCTTTACCTGGAACTAGCGCCCTAAATCAGACATGGGCGACTACTAATACTCCTTATAGTTGCCCATGGTCGTCATTATACTCCCCACTACAGTAAAATTCAAACGTAAAAGTCCTACATTGGAAAAGCGTTTTCTTTCATTTAAACTCCTAGTCAAATAGCTTAACATTTCAAAACTGAGACTTATATTTAAAGATTGTTTAGACTGGTAAGTCATTACGTACAACCGCATTTTAAAAAGTCTTTAGATTTGGAAAATTTACGTTTTGTTTGCATGCCTATTCACGCAAAGACGCAAATGTCTAATGTGCTTAAAATTTAGTCTCAGATATATATTTTTAAACAGTCTGACCGCAATTATCTTTCTTTTGTTTCCCTTTTTTAATTCATGTCCGCCAACTACGAAGAAGTTGTATTACACGATACGAAAAACGAATGGCACACATTTGCAGACGCTTTCAAATTGTAAATAACATCAGATAATCCATAAATTCAAATAATTTTCTCGGAATTCCGAAAAACTGATTCGTCAGTCATATTTCGTTCGGAATTCTATCTATTTTCTCATAACGTTCCTAAGTTAAGATCGCAATATAATTTTGGATATTAAATTAACAACTGGTTCGTAGTATTGGATTGCTTGATTTCCTTTTTTTTATTAGAGGTTTAACGACCACCGTGAGCAACTCAATGGGCTATAAGCAGTCGCCCGTCCCTAATTTAGGGTCACTGGTTCCAGGGAAGGGAGAGAGCCAGTGCCGTAAGACAAACACAACATCCATGCCTGATCGGGATTCGAACCCGGACCCCTTACGGACGAATGATCAGAGGCCAACGCCTTAGACCACTGCGCCACTGGGGCGGCCTTGATTTCCTTCAAGAAACTTATTATGTGCAGCAAAAATATCCTTTGAAGGAGTAATATTTTTCTTTCCCATTACTTTACAAAATCTTTCATCCTCAGAACACATTCTTCATGAAGAAAGAAAATAGTATTTCCTTTTTCTTCGTATACTTTCAAGGTAATCGACGAATAATTTAATATTTTCCAAGTTTTCTTCGAAACCACTAACGTGCTTATCCCATTAAGATCGGTGCTGCAGTCACGAGTGTGAAAATGATGCATTGAATTTTACGATATAGCCCGAAAATATAAGCAATGCAAGATGAAACAATGAGTCGTGCGTTATGTTACGAGCATTTCTATCATTTCAAATTTTGTCAGGCATAGCAAGCGCTCTGGGCTATCGAGAGTTTATGGAGACAAGAGGTTGGAAATTCCCGTACTCTCACGTTGTTTGTGCGAAGCAAAAAGCATTGCGTATTCTTATTCCAAGACATTTTAACTGCAGATTTACGTAAGATCGCCTCTGAGTCGAAGTTCTTATAATTATTGACTAAAAAAGCAAAATCATTTTGTCAGAATATTAAAGATAGGACAAAAGTAAGAAATGTTTAATTTATATGTTCGAAGAATTTCATTGACATGTGAACTTTCACAGACATATTAGTTCATTGAGAAATATAAATGATGAACTATCCGCCCAAAAAAAATAGAAGCACCCAGAAGGAGTCATACAATCGAGATGAAAATTGGTATGCGCAATGTACAGACATAAAAAAAGGAGCCACCTCCCCCCTTAACGTTGGATCCGTTTGCCTCATGTAAACAAGTAAGGTACCGTTGAAAAGGACTCGAAGTGAACTATCACGTGATGCAAAGAAACATGCTAATTAAGCTAATTAGCATTAAGCTGATTTCCTTCAAGAAACTATTCTATTCAGCACATAGTAAAACTCTTAAATTCCGAATTTCATTCGAATAGACCAATAAATACGTGTACAGCGAGCCACGGAAAAACATGCCGCTAATGTTAAACTGCGAAAGTTGTTTTTGTTTTGTATCCTTTAATCAAGAACAGATACAATGAGTCGGTGTTGCAACAGTAAAATACAAAGAAACCCAGATAATATGAGCCGCTATGCAAGAACAGAACTGGTGTATTAAGGGAATTATAAATTATGGAATATGATCATGAAAAAAGATGAATTATGACCTTATCTGATTAAAAGTCCATGGGATGTGAAATATTATTAAACCCTTAAATCCAAAGTTACAGCATGATAACATAAAAGCTTACTGAGATATAAGTGAAAATTAAAGCATACGTCGATTAAGGGGCCGTGCATAAAAAACATATTTTCCTTTACTTACTGTAAAGCGGTTTATCCCGCAGTATTTAGAAGCACTTAGGAGAAAGTGTTTCTACGTGACACTGATACTGAAATTGGGTGCAAGGAAAGAAACCATAGGATGCGAAATATTATGATACCACTAAATTCAAAATTGCAACTTTTAATGAGTATTATAAATTAATAATTTTGCACAAGAATAACTTAACTTACGACGTAGTTTGTGAAGTTACATATCTAATTTTTTCCTATTAGTTACATAGCTCTTTTATATTGTTCCTGGTCTCCCACAATGCCGCAGAACATTTCTACTGCTATGTCTTCTCAAGTTAACATACAACGAATACCTAAGCAGAGCTACCGTTAGTTTAATTCTAGCTTCAGGTTAAAGTAGATGTCACGCTGCTTCCGTAGCCAAATGTGTAGATAGATGACTTTCGCAGAAATAAGGTTTTAACTAAATATATCTCAGTGAACTACAGAAACCAGTGTCTATGTTACAAACCAATTATAATTGACTAGGTGAAAGCCCGTGAATAATGACGGAGGAAATAAGATGAGTAATTTTTTAATAACCAGGTATTCTTTTTGTTTGTGATGTCCAAATGTGAAATTATGTTTCATGAAAATTACAACAATAAACAAAATTATTCGTTCAGGCAGGGATTCGACAATTAAAACGGGCAACCGCAGGCATTTTCCCAGTGTTTGTTCGCCGCACATTAGATGTTTCTACAGGCAGCTGATGAAATATGAAAAACAAAAGCTTCAGCCAGTTGTAATATTTATGACATGTTTTTAATGAAATCGTTTAAAAGCAAGCCTTTTCAGTGGTTCCCGTCGTTCAACACCCCTCAAAAGAAGCATAATGGCCCTAAAGCGCGCATGGTTTCATTTACTGTAAAAAAAAATCCCGCAGATGGCAAGCAATTACGTTTTCCTGTTCCTGCTCTTGCCAGATAGCATAAAAGGGTTAACATTGTAAAAGCATTTTCGGAAACTTAGAACTCCGCAGTTGCAAATGTTGAAATGTCATGGTAAGTCATGCGCAGAACCACAAACAGTATTTTTTCTTTTCTTTCCTTTTTTCTTTCTTTTCATTTCTTCTACAAATATAAATAAAATAATAACTGGATATACTCTGCGAAACAAAGTTTAGTTATATTCTGAAAATTTCGTATTTAAGGAAAAAGAAAGTTTCCAATCATGTTTCTTCAGCATACTCATTAAATAATAAAAACACACTGTTACCTACTCTATTGGAACTCTCAATTTTTAGACTTAAATGAGAAAAGAAACTGGTTTGATAATCTAAAATAAACATTTGAGGTTCGCAAAGGAAATCTTAAAACTAAATTTAATGCCATAGGGTTCTAAATGAAAAATTCTATATGTCATTTATGAACGACAAAGTAGATCCAAAATTCCTGACGTAGCGTTTTTTTTTCTGTTTCAAAAGAGTTGATCGTGTGACGCAATGCATCTCTGACGTCCTGTCAGAATGATTTAGATGAGATGTCGTCACACTAGAAGATGTCAAAAATTGGTCTTTATTGCTGTGACAACAAAGCAAAGTGGTACACGCGTGCGGACAAACGTTCATACGTTCAAACAAAGAAAATTATATTGTTTTAATTGACACGTGGAATTAATATCAGAGATGCAAATTTAAATTACAAGACATAGCTGTTCCCATTAATCCGTATGTTAAGCGCTATAACTATGAAAGCAAAGTGAGTTTTTGAGGTGGAAAATACTAAGTAACAAATCTTTTGGAATAGATCGCACACTTTTGTAGCATTTTGCGAAAGCCATTTTCCACAAAAAGGTTGGTCATTGCGTTCCTCATATGTTCCCAAGGTATTCCGAATTTGTATGTGTCATCAATGCTCTCTCCTCCACAAAATGTTTTATGATAGAAGATAATATTTTTACATAACACATTCGGAATACTTTGTGGCAAAAGCATGGAACACTGTCGTAGCACACTGCGAACGCATTTTGCAGAATTACTTTCTCGGTATGTTCCGAATCATTTGGCAACCTTTCCGCAATGTGTTTCCAGTGGAACACATTAACGTGCTATATATTCCGCAATGCCACGGACAGCTAGAAAGGAAATTATCGAAATAGGGCATGGCTCAAGCGTCTGCATCATTTTAACTGTACTAATGCACTAATTACTTAAATAGTGGGGTTTAGTTAAATGTAACGTGACTTCATACATATCATGTGTCATTTGGTGCACGTAGATAGTTATGTGCTATCCATTCAGTTGGTTAACATCAGCGCCAATCCTTGAATATTCCATGGTATATATGTATGTGTATCAGAGTAGAGCATAAACTACATATATGTGCAGGTTTATTTCATTAGGTCGAACCAGTCCCTGCCCAAATTTCGACTATGTATTTGAACTCCTTGTTCATGTGTGACTGTGCCCGACTCGAATGTGTACTTTTCAGCTGGTTTATGTATAGCATGACCAATGTCAAGCAGCATACAGTTTTATGCGTATTTCCAGTTATATTTTATATTTACATCCTCGTTTCTTGCATTTGTGCCTTCCAAATATTTGAAATAAAAAAAAAAGATGACACCAAATTTTTGGTTGTAATGAGAACATCTTTTGAATCCTTTCTGACGCGAATTAAATTTTTCAAAGTTATTCAAAGTCAGTGCAACCAGTTAGAAAAATCAGTTGGATTTTTACAATCGATAAAACACCCAGAATAGAAACAGCTACATTACTTTCAACAGCGGCTTAAATGTATGTTACAAAAATTAACAAACGGCGCACAAAATTTTTTTATGGCAAAAGGATTTTGGAGACAAACAGATTTTTAAACCGATTAGTTAAAACACCACATGTAAAAGGAAACATGATATAACTTTATACTTTCTAGCGGAAGAATTTTGCATAATGGGAAAGTTGAAAACAAGCTTAAAATATTCTTCATGGTAAAAGCTATGCTAAGGAATAAGAACTTTTAAAATACGTCTCCCACAAGCAAAGGTAGCGAAAAAAAAAGGGAAAGGTATTAATCCTTACACCACCTAGCGGGAAATCGGTGCATTATTTAAAGAGGAAATTGTTCCACATATCTGTTGTCATGAATGGCATACAGTAAAAAAAGTGATTTCTCAATTGGGTGTTTAGAAGCGATGATACAGCTGCAAACAGAAGTACACAAGCACCACCTACCGGCAGACCTGTGAACGGCAAAATTCCTCATATATAGCTTAAAGCGTTCTACAAAGTTAATGGCATCCTGTGCTGAACGAATTTTTAAAATTGCACATGTAGAAGGAGAGACATTAAGGACAACAGATCAAATATTTGTGCCACCTAGCGGCGAAATTGTACATTATTTTGGGAAGAAAATACGCACACAGAGTTTGCATAGTCAGTAGTATCTGACCGAAGAAAGAAATTTTTCAATCGGGTTTTTAGTTCCGCAGATATTACTGTAAACGGAAATGTGAGCTGATGCCCTCTGGTTGCAGACTTGTGCGTTAAGAAAAATTTGAAATTATATGAGAAACCTTTCGCAGCGGAAAGACTCTCCACCAAAGAAAGCATTTTTCAAATCGGACTCTCAGAAGCAAAGATATCGGCAAATATATGATATACGTCTACGCCCTCTGGCAGGAAAACTATGCATTATTTTACGAAGAAAGTATTCTCAAAAGGTTCTCCGATGTGAGTGGTATCCGTTAACGAAATAATTTTTCCAATCGAGTTTTCAAGAGCTCAGATTTTGCTGCAAATACATCAGAACCAGAAATTAACATTTACACCCCCTGATGTCCAAATCATTTCTTACCAAGAATTAGAAGTTATGTACAAAAGATATCCCATCAGAAGCTGTATCCGCAGCAGAAAGAATTTTTCAAATCGGAGTTTTAGAAAAAGAGATATCGGGGAAAACGCAGTTACGTCGCCTAGCGGAAAATTAGAAAAAGAGATATCGGGGAAAACACTTTTACGTCGCCTAGCGGAAAATCTGTGCGCAACTTGAAAAAGTGACTATACCTGACGTAGTCTTCGCCATAAATGGAATCGAAAAGTTAAAGATCTTTTTCAGTCGGATATTTAGAAGCAAATGTATGGAATAAAATGTATTTTGAATTTGATATAATCTGCATTTACGCCCTCTAGCGGTGAAATTGCGCATCATAAAGAAAAACGAAAAAAAGGATCATTCGCACATTTCATGCTTTCCAATGCAAAAAGAATTTTTCAAATTGGACTGATAATTGCAGAGATATGGTGTCCACAGGCAGATGGACGGACAAACCAGTAACATAAGCACGATCTTTCTTACAAAAGAAGTGCTAAAAAATCAGATTTCGTGGTTCGGCTTCTATTTTCTATTAAGAAACACCCTTTCAGTAATGCGAGAATACTCAGTGCCTCGAGAAAATGTAATGATCGGGAACAAGAATATTCAAACCAAATTTCAGTTTGCACAAATTCGGGTCTTTCATTGTTAGAAAAAATACTGTTTATTCTAACACTAATTCAAGTCATTAGCACGAATAAATGAAGTTGTCATAAAGAAAACGGCAAGAGTAAGTGAACTCCGTCCATGGATAGGCTGTGCCCAAGTTACTGTACAGATCACTGTCAGGGCCCTGTGCTCATCTGTACTCTGTATTGAATTTGTTGGAGGTTCGGGCAAAATGCACTTTCCAGCATTATCACTATTCTTGCAGGGAAGAAAGCATTCCATGTGTGTTTCGCAGATGTAAATGTATGGGTAGCCCCTCTAACTTTGTTTGCAAATATCTTTGCTATCAATCATTGGATTTGGACGATATTTAAGATTTAGGGTTTTTTCCATGTGCTAAATAGAAAGCGCATAAAATAACATATCCCTTATATGGAAGAATTCGGAGCTAGAGAGCTAATTAACATATTAATTAGCATATATTATTCGCATCACGTGATACTTCCCTTCGAGCCCTTTCCAACGGTACCTTACTTGTTTACATGCGGCAAACGGTTCCAAAGTTAGGTGGGGTGGCTCTTTCTTTTTTCCTTCTTTTTTGATGTCTGTACATACACTGCTGGCCACCCAAAATGCCACACCAAGAAGGAAGCATCCGATTGGCCTGAAATTCGCAGCATGCGTCGCCCGCGAGAGGACATGCAAACGATTGGCATTGCAGGGCATATGCAAATCGTGTGCGCCCGGCACGCCACCGAGAAGCACTATAAGAAGGGTGCACAGGCGGGGTGTAAGTAGTGGAATAGTGTTGTGCTGCCGGACCTGTGCGTAGGAAGCTTCCTGATGCCTCGTCGCAGAATACGGCAGTCATTACAGCACGTTTCGGAGTTCGACAGAGGACAAATAGTGGCTTATCGCGACAGCGGTTTATCGTACCGAGACATCGGCGCCCGTGTGGGACGACATCCAGCCACAGTGAGGTGAGTGTGGATTCGGTGAGTGCAGGAGGGACAGACGGATCGACGTGAGCGATCGCCGCAGCCGCGGCACACCACCGAACGAGAGGTCCGTCATGTAATGCGGCGGGCATTGACGGCTCGCACCGCCACATCACGAACGTTAGCGCAGGAATTAGGGTGTGTTGCGCAATAACCTGTGTCAGTACGTACCGTTCGACTTCGTATGCAGGAGCGGGTACTTGTCGCACGGCGCCCATTGCTCTGATTACCATTGGCGCGTGCGGCGGCAGTGGGCCGTTGAACGCCGCACTTGGACTACGGAATGGCACGACATTGTCTTCTCCAACGAATCCCGCTTCTGCCTGCAACACCACGATGGTCGGATCCGCGTGTGACCGCACCGCGGCGTGAGACTGTATGACGCCTACATTATGCGTCGCCATACCAGTCCGTCGCCTGGTTTTATGGTTTGGGGCGCAATTGGATATGACACCCGCACCCCTCTGATACGCATCGCCGGTACACTCAACAGCCACCGCTACATCTCCGACGTTTTGGAGCCTGTAGTCCTCCCTTTCCTGCAGAACCTGCCAGCGACCACGTTTCAACAGGTCAATGCGCGCCCGAACGTGGCACGCATCGTGCTACAACTCTGCACGGCCCTCCAGGTGTCACTGCTGCCGTGACCCACCTGTTCTCCCGATATGTCGCCCATCGAACACGTCTGGTCGCTGATCGGCAACCGAGTGGCCCGGCAAGCACACCCGCGGCTACGCCTGATGAACTGTGGCAACGTGTGGAAGCAGCCTGGACCGACATACCCCAAGCCCACATCCAAAGCCTCTTTCGTTCGATGCCCGGCGTGTAGCTGCCGATATTGCCAGCCATGGGGGCCACACGAACTATTGATGTCTGCGTGTTCCGCAAGTCGCCCGGGCCTGTAAACTCAATCGTTTCATCTTTGTATCTGTTGCTATGTGTCCAGTAAATCTGGCTTTTCTATCTCGTATCCTTCTTGGTGTTCCAGCAGTGTATATAGGAAAGGAAATCGTTGCAATTCCCGAGCATGTGATAACACAAATTTGTCTGTAACGGAGATCGAAACCGCGCCCGCTCACTCCGGAGTGAGTTGCTCTCCCAACTAAGCTACACGGAAGGAATGTGTCACTGCAGATATATAGTCTTGACACGTGCTCTGTAGTGCGTCACAAGCAGTTGAGCCATTTATTCGGATAAAACAGTTATAGTAGTGAAACAAGTCAGTACGTTGGAGCGCCACCTCTGGCTCGGATATAAGATGTTACCCAGCGTGGCATAGACGCATACAGTTCATGGATACTGTCCTGAGAAATAGCACGCCAGATGGTGTCCAAATTGCCGGCCAGTTCGCCGGCGTTCCGGAATGGGCGTATGTGGCGCTTCATCACGTCCCTAATATGTTTGATTGGTGGTAATTCGAGCTATCGGGCTGGCCATGTAAGGGTGTTGGCGTTACGGAGGCGGGCCTGGGAGAGTCGTTTCGTGTGTGTCCAGGAATTATCCTGTTGAAAAAGTGCTGGGTAATGCTGCGACAGGCATGGCAACACAACAGGTCGTAGAATGCCGTCGACGTACCGTTGAGCCGTGAGGGTGGTAAGGAGGACTACCAAGAGGGTACGGCTATCATACGAAATGTCATCCCAGAGTGTCATTCCTGGTGTGCAAATTGTGTGCCGTTCCATGGTAAAGGCAGGATGCGTGCGCTAGTCGGCTGGTCTCCAAACACATATGCGCTGGCCGGCTTGTCTCCAAACACGTATGCGCTGGTCTTCGGAGCTAAGTGCAAATCGTGAATCATTACTGAAGACAACACCACGCCACTGGACACTATCCCTCGTTGATCGGGTCCGACACCACTGCGACTGGTGCCGGTGATCTTGCTGGCCAGTTGAAGGCAGTTGAGTGACCTCCTCGAATGTAGTTCCCGTGCCTCAGGTAGTATGGCAACGGACCGGATGGCCACTTCCGTACTTGTAGACGACGCAATATGGCCACGGATGGTTGAGAGCGCTGAATTTGGTTCTGTTTGTTACGATCTAAAACGCATTCTGTCGTTTTCCTCTGCCGCCCACTGCCCGCGTTCCGTTAAGTTGTGCCGTCGTCGATACATTGGCGCCAACATCATCCGATTACCGCATCGCTCCGACCCAAATACCTGGCGATTCGGCAACTTGACCAACCGGCCTCTCTCAGCCCAATTGTACTTCCTCTCTCAAACTCCCTCAACTGCTTGTATTTTGCACGGATTCGACGTCAAGGCGTCCTCGCCGTCCGTGGAGGTTAATGCAATCGCATTAACCTCCACGGACTGCAATATTGATTGTCTCAGGTTGCGAGTTTTGCTCTTGATACGGAGGTTGTGCCAAAAGTTTTTAGCTGCTGCTGAACACGTTTGTCTGCCGACAATCAAACAGCTGTAGTTGGGAAGCACGTGTTCGTATTGTCCAATTGCGGACGCCGTGACCACCTGCTCAAACCATATTCCGCTCACGTGGCAGGAGTTGACCTCATTTGTCGAGCTAAAGATGAAGCTTTCGAGACGTGATAATCGTGCAGTGAATTTCTATGACTTTTAAAAGGTTTAGGAGCACAGCAATGTTTTGAACAGCTATCAAATAGCTTTCTAGAGTCTGCTCCTTCTCTTGCCCCAGTCAGAAACTGGTTTCGTGAATTTGAAAAGGGAAAAGTTCTTTGGAAGATGACCTTCACTGTGGTGGGCTCCATATCGCCGTAACGACTGAAAACATCGATGCTGTAGGAAAATTTATCAAAGAAGATCCTTTTGTGATATATCATGAAATAGAGGCGGCCCTGGGCATTGGATTAACTGCTGCACAAACAGTCATTGTCATTCATAACCATTTGCTTGTCAGGAAGCGATGTGTCCGTTGGGTGCCTCATTCACTCACGGACTAGCAGAAGAAAACCCGAGTTAAATAGAGCCAATGTATGCTGTCTAAATTCAGATGCGGATATACACTGAAGAGCAATTGAATTAGAGATACCTGTCTAGTAACGTGTAGCTTTTTCGCCCTGATGACGGCGGCGATTCTTCTCGGCATGGACTCGACAAGACACCGGAAGCGTTGGGAAGCCATACGGATCCACGACCCCTGAACAAGCTCCCACAGTTTACGAAGATTTGATGGAGGAGTCAGAGCCTCGAACATCTCTCTCGATGGCATCCCAGATGTGCTCGATGGGATCGAGGTCAGGTGACCCAGCTGGCCAAGGAAGCGAGATCACGTCGGTGGAGTGTTCATCCAACCATTCGGATACAATTCGGGAGCGATGGCAGGATGCATTGTCCTCTTGCAAGATGAGGTCCCCAGTGGGATGTTGAAGAAGCACAAACAGGAGCAAATGGTCCTCCAGGATATCCCGGTAACGTTGATCTGTGAGGGACGATGTCACACGTACCAGGGGTCACATTTCAGTTCACGTAAACAGTCCCCAGACGAGAATGCCACCCCCACCAGCTTGAAGAGTACCCTGCAGACAAGAAGGATCCATCGCTTCATGTGGTTTGAGCCGTACTCGTATCCTTCCATCCGCATGTACCAACGTTAATACCGACTCATCAGTCCAGGCAACATATTTCCACATGTCTAGGGTCCAGTAGCGATGTTCCCGCGCCCATGCTAATCTTTGCACCCTGTGATGTGCGGTCAGAAACGGTACCTTCGTGGGACGATGGCTTCTGTACCCCATAGCGAGGAGATGGTTCTGAATGGTGTGGCTGCTTACACGTTTTTGTGCACCAGCGTTAAATTGCCGAGTGATTTCTTGCACTGCGGACCATCTATCCGCTGTTACAATGCGAGCTAGCCGACGATAGCCCCGCTCATCCACACGCTGTTGTCCACGGCAGTTGGCCCTTGCAGGGATGGTTTTACCGTATTCGATGTACTCACGGTGCACCCGTGACACAGTGGCTCGTGAAAATCCCTGTGCCTGCACGACTTCCGAGATGGAGTGACCCATTCGTCGGGCCCCGACAATTTGCCCACGATCAAATGCGCTTAGATCCTTCGTCTTACCCATACTGCGTCCGACTCTTACTGATTTCCGTCGCATCACTCCTTATATTGTCGGATCGCTGCGTACGTCATGTCGTTTCCGTTTACAGGGCCGCACACAGCGCCACATTTGCATAACGCCAGCTGTCTCTAATTCAATTGCTCTTCAGTGTAGTAAAGACACCTACAACATTGTGACTGGTGATGAATCGTGGATTTATCACTATGATCCGGAAACAAAGGAATAATCAACGGTCTGGTACTTGAAAGGTGACGCACCTCCAACCAAAGTCAGACGAATCCGCAGTGCAGGGAAGGAAATGGTAGCGTCCTTTTTCTGTAAAACAGGACATGTGACAACTGTTGTTCTTGAAAATCAAAGAACTGTTACTGCTAATTGGTATACCACTCAATGTCTGCAAAAGGTCGTCGCAGAATGGAAGAAAAAGCACCCATGACCGAAAAATGAGCATCTCCTTTTGCACCACGACAATGCATCACGGCTCACACTGCAGCCAAGACAGGTGATTTTCTGGCAACAGAAGGCGAGCAAGTTTTGCCTCATCCAGCCTGTTTTCTTAACTTGCCCCTTGTGACTTCTTCTTGTTTCCAAAAGCCAAAAAACCCTTCGTGGACGTTGATTTTCGTCTGATGAAGAGGCCGTAGCTTTTTATTTTGAGGCAGCTGACAGTCTGCCAAAACAAAGCTGAGAAGAGGCATTTGAAAAATAGTTTTATCGAATGCAAAAGTATATAGACGTCCATGGAGATTATTTTTGAAAAGTCGTAAGTAATTATTCGTGAATAAATTTGTATTTTTTAAACACTTTCGGCATGCCCACTGTATACTCTCCTCGATGCACGAGTCCCATGCGCTGTGGCGAGCCACTATTCAGGTGGTTCCACCTAAAATCTCTGCCTTATGTTCCAATGCTGAAACTTCTTTAGATATTTTCTTCGCAATTAATGCATTCCCAAGGATGAAAATTTGCACATCGATAAAACTAACTTTTAGTTATAGCATGGGATGCTTAATACTTGCTAAAACATAACCATAATTAAGCAATCCATCATTTGTTTGTCTATTGAAGTCATCAATGTACAGGTCGCGCCATCTATTAACAGGTCTGAACGTTACTCAAAGAAAAATGATTGATTTTTAATAATTACGGTTATGTTTTAGCAAGTATCCCATGCTATAACTAAAAGTTAGTTTTATCGATGTGCAAATTTTCATCGCCGCCCCGGTGGCGCAGTGGTCTAAGGCGCTGGCCTCTGATCATTCGTCCGTGAGGGGTCCGGGTTCGAATCCCGGTGAGGCATGGATGTTGTGTTTGTCTAACGGCACTGGCTCTCTCCCTTCCCTGGAACCAGTGACCCTAAATTAGGGACGGGCGACTGCTTATAGCCCATTGAGTTGCTCACGGTGGTCGTTAAACCTCCAATCAAAAAAAAAAAAAAAAAAATTTCATCCTTGGGAATACATTAATTGCGCAGAAAATATCTAAAGAAGTTCTACCAGTGGAAACATAGGGCAGAGATTTTAGGTGGAACCACCTTAATTCACTAGTCGTTATTTTTTAAGCATTTGCATAATAACCTTGGGGTACTTGCATGCAAAGTTACATCAGAATCGCACGACCATCTCAGGGTGCTTCTGTTTTTTTTGTTTTTTTTTTCTTTTTTTGGCAGAGTGTACACCGATGAGTCATTCCTTTATGACCACCCCCAGCCTAGTAAATGAACGCGC
Organism: Macrothele yani; assembly: GCA_039090855.1. Taxonomy (NCBI): domain Eukaryota; kingdom Metazoa; phylum Arthropoda; class Arachnida; order Araneae; family Macrothelidae; genus Macrothele; species Macrothele yani. The sequence goes on along the minus strand of CM077023.1, from coordinate 9,649,188 downwards.
CTGAAGACCGAAGAATGGCGCTGGTGAAGTTCACAGAGCAGTATATATACAACCCGAGGACCGGCTTTCGGATAGTAGAGTTTTCGGAGTCAGAATGGGAAAAGCTGCCGATTTATCGGAGTTTGATAAAAGACAAATTGTGATGGCACTGCGCCTTGGAACTACGATCTCGGAAAGGGCGCGGCTTGTGGGTTGTTTACGTGCGGCTGTAGTGAGTACGTACCAGAAGTGGTGCACTGATGGCCAAACAACGAGCCGTTGTCCACCTTGTGTCATTCGTAGCTCATTGATGCCAAAGGCGAACGGAGACTGTCGCGCATTGTTCACAGCGACCGCAAGGCCACAATGCGACAAATCACCCGCAGCTACAACAGTGGTGATCAAGGCAATGTGTCACAACACACAGTTCATCGCAGCCTTCTGCGCATGGGCCTGCGTAGCCGGAGATCCAGTCGGATCCCCATGCTCACTACACGTCATCGCCAACATCGCATGAAATGGGCCCAAGATCATCGAGATTGGACCGGGGATAATTGGAAGAAAGTGGCCTAGTCTGACGAATCAAGATTCCTGGCGCATCACGTAGATGGCCGAGCGCGGATACGCAGATTACCACCGGAGGCTATGGCATCTGGATGCACTGTTGAGAGGAAACAAGCCGGCGTCGGCGGTGTTATGCTGTATGCGATGTTTTTTTGGGACACTTTTGGCCCCATTATCCGAAAAGCACAATCCCTGACAGCTGTCAGAACATCGTTGCGGACTAAGTTCACCCATTCATGGCAACTATGTTCCTTTCTGGTGATGGCATTACCAACAGGATAATGAGCCATGCCACACTGCCAGAATCGTCACGGAGTGGTTCGAGAAACATGCCGGTGATTTTTTGTTAATGCCCTGGCCTCCAAATTCACCTGACATGAACCCAATCGAATATTTGTGGTTCGACTTTTAAAAACGGGTTTGCGCTAAATCACCGCCACCCCGAAATGTAGGGGAACAAGCAAAAGTGCGTGTCTGTGTAGTAAAAACAAGCTAGGTGCGTGTCTGTGTAGTGAAAACGAGCTAGGTGCGTGTCTGTGTAGTAAAAACGAGCTAGGTGCGTGTCTGTGTAGTAAAAACGAGCTAGGTGCGTGTCTGTGTAGTAAAAACGAGCTAGGTGCGTGTCTTCACTAAGCCTATGGCTCTAGCGACGGGAGATAATAGTGTCAGTGCCGCCAAATGAAACAACATCACAGATTCGAACTCAAGCGTGCGGATAAGTATTTTGCGCTAAGAGAGGAATTCAATCTAATACAGAGAGGTTTACTCTATGCGTAGTTTACAGTACTTGTCTCTCCTAAGACGATGGCTGCAGCACTTCCACTAACAACATTTAGTTTTTAATGGAGCTAATAATCCGCTCTTCTTAGTGGTCGAAATTTTCTTTCGCATTTTTTTCTTAAGTAGTTTAAATTTACTTTCTATTGGAACTTGTATCAGAATTTTTTGTCTGAATTTAAATAATGGCGAAAGCAAAGAGCCGGAAGAAAAAAGGAAAGGTGGTAGCTTCAGACAAAGCAACATGTCACAAGAGGGCGACGAACAATCCTTAATATATGTAGATTAGAAAGCCATTAAGTCGAGACACAGCGGTTCACGGTTGGGTGAGCTGGCAGATCCTCCTCCCCTATTTCCCAATCTCTCACAATCCCGGTCTCCTGCTCTTCCTTCGAACACATACATTCAGAGAGACGGATGCACACAATGATCAATGGTGGAGCATTGAATTATCACGCGTGACGTCGTAAATCGACGCGCCAATTATTTATTAACTTCATGAGTGATTGTCCCGCGCGTTCAGGAGTACCACCTCCTGTTTAAAAAGAAATTAATTACTTCGCTCACACACGCACATTTTCTTCTCTGCTTCAGCGAGACCTCGAAACTTTCTCTTGTTTCGCGCATGAGAACTGACAGCAGTTATTTTCCTCTAATGGAATAATCATTCGTGTTAAGAAGCTGATGAGTCAAAGGGTCTAAGCTTTCTCAATTCCCGATTTCAACACCAACGCCTTCTGCAGAATAAAATCGTTAATTCTGGACGTATTCTGGATCTCCCATTAGTGATTTAAAGGAAGCAGAAAAACAAGCTGCTGGAGAGAACATAAATAATTCACAAAGAAGGTATTTAACTAACATAGAATTCCTCAAAAAAAAATTAATGATAAAAGGAGAATTTGTATTCCTCCTTTTCGTAAGTCGTGTGTGTAAAGCACACATATTAGGCGATATTAGTCCTCGTAGAACGTTGTCAATGTATGAAACTGTGTCAAAAGCGCACAATAACAGTGGTGTCTAAAAGTTATTGTTACGGAGTCCCATTTTCAGAATTGTGGAACATGCCCTGTTCATCCTGTTTGGACAGCTTCCAACACGGCGTTTGTACAGTGAAACAGGGCTCATTGCTAGTTACGTAGGAAAGGAGATCCGATGAGATATCATACATAAATAATAGAAACTGCCTTTTTACGCGACAAAACCATGAATTACGACTGAAACCTGCAAACCGAACGGAAACATCACTGAAATGAGGAATGAGTAGTGATGGGAAAAAAGTATTCATAAACCGAATACGTTATTCGTGAACTGAGTGGTTATTCAGAAACAGAATACTTTAGTCATCAACCGAATACTTTATTCGGAAACCGAATACTTTACTCATAAACCTAAAACTTTACTCATAAACCGAATACTTTATTCGGAAATGGAATATATTACTCATAAACCTAATACTTTACTCATAAACCTAAAACTTTACTCATAAACCGAATACTTTATTCGGAAATGGAATATATTACTCATAAACCTAATACTTTAGTCATAAACTGAATACTTTATTCGTTAAGACAGAACAGTATTCGGAAACAGAATACGTTATTCAGAAACCGAATTATTGATCTGGAAACCAAATGAATGACTCAGAAACCAAATGAAAGAAATATTAAGCAGAAGAAAGTGCCCTGTTGACCTCTGAAGCTCAGGACTTACTTCGACTCAGTGGTGTCTCTTTACATCACAGTAGTTAGGCCCCTGGAGGCTATGACGTTGCCGCACAGCACAGTGATTAAGCGACGGTACCTCAAGACTATACCCCGCTAGCCTTTTATCGCGTCGAACACAACCTGTGACCCGGGAATGCTAGTTTCAGGACACTCATGTACAGTGGTGAAATGTCCCTGTCGTTAGCGAAAGTAACATAAAATACAGAAACAGAACTAATTGGGGCTCCGCCCCTCCAATCCGGAAAGCCATTCTTAGGGCACTGTGAATGATTAATTACTGGAATTAGTTTGCCAGTTGTCGGAATTGAAATAAAAAACGACAATAGATGCACACAAGAAAAAGGGAGTGGCGCCCCAGTTTGTAGTATTCATACATTTTTGTATTTTATTCAACTTTATGGCACTGCTAACCAAAATTTAGCACTGTACCCCCATAAATTATCGTCGCAATTATAGAATTTCAGGTTTGGAGGAGACCCCCCAGTGTGTTAGATTCATTTAGTCTATATACTCGTATGTAAAGCGAATGTCCACGAAGTCACTCCAATGCATTTCTCGTTATGGCATCGTTGCATTCGACTTTCACGAACTGCTAAAATGGGAGGTTACTTCGCGCGAGGTAAAAGGCCTACAGGGTGAGGTCATGTGAGGTAAAAAACGGGTGGGGTTCTGTCATGCGTGGTAACTCCATTATACGATAGAGGAAAATCCTCACCCCCACCCCCTTCCTCTCCCCGTCCTCTAAAAAACAACAACTGAAATTCTGTGTGTAAGCCAGTAAGTAATGGTGGTACAGAGCTGAAATGTGGTTGGTGTGTGGAGAAAGTTAAGAACAATAGAACAACAAGTCAATGACTCAATGTAACAAAGAGACGGGATGGTGGCCCCCGTTACTCATGTTTATGTATTGTGTTGTTTGACTACTTCATTGTTCTGCTTATAACATTGCAGATGCACAGTACCAGTACATGTCTGAAATATACAATTTTAGGCTGGGAACGTTACGCCTCCCCCCCTAATGTGTTACGTATTCCCCTAATTGATATCTGCTGTAGCTAAGTACACAAGACATTTCACCACCATTAGTGTCATAAATCGCATGTCCAGTAACGAAGTCAACGACGTTGTCGGTCGCGTCCCAAGGTAATGTAGTACGAGTACGTATCTGCAAGATAACATTGTGATATGCATTACTGTCCACTTTGGGGATATTACGCCTTTTCTGTTCTCACCATTAATTGGTGTGGACTGAGTATTTCTTTTTCTTTCTACAAATAAAAATAAAGCATTCGCTAGCAGCTACAATCGTTGTTGTCGTTACGCTGTCGCACTTGATACCTTCTTTTGTATACGAAAATAGTATCCGTGCATAAATATGCAAATCACCTTTCGGAAATCTCCCGCCGAAATGACAAATGGCTAGTATTTGGTGACCTGTGTATGTGGTCCAGGATTAGGGATTTGCTTGCTGCACTGGATTAGCTGTGCAATTGCTACGCTTCAGTGACGAGTGAATCTCTTCATGTGTGGATAGATTTTGCTCTTTTTCGTTCACACATGTCGGGGAGACGAAATGTATCTCTTGTGTGGGACCATTGTATGAGGCTGTCGAAGGACCTAGCTGAATGCAACAAATGTAATAAACAACTGAAATATTTTGGCAGTACTTCCAACATTAGACAGCATTTCCAAAGAAAACATCCAGATGTGGTGGCTACATTTGTAGCGGAGATCGATACTAGCAGTGTTATTTCACAGTCAGGCACCTCCTCAGATCTGTGTACAGTTGACGCTCTCTTTGTGCCAACGCCAACAACAGCCAAACGCAGACATTACGAACGTAGGACGTTCCTGTCGCCTACGGAAGTTGCGTCAATGGATAGGGCTCTTATAGAAATGATAGTTACAGACGTCCAGCTGCTTTCAATTGTAGATAACAGTGGACATTAATTACTGTAAAACATTGCAGCCATCGTACAATATCCCCAGTCGAAAAAAACTAACGTATCAGTTACTGGCTGCAGAATACGATAAGATTCGAGGAATTGTACAAGATGAACTGAACAAAGTTCAGTACGTATTTATAACATCTGATATATGGACCTAGGACGCAAACAACGCTTTTCTGACAGTTACAGCTCATTGCATTAATAGAGGATAGGTCATTGCACGTGTGGTACAAAGGTCAGACCTCACTGAACGTCACATAGGACAACATATCGCTCAAGTACTGCGATGTATCTTCGACATGTGGAACATCTCAAACAAAATAGTGACCATCGTTACGGATAATGGTTCCAATATGAAACACGCAGTGGAGAAATATTTTAAAATACCCAATCTCCCGTGTGTCGCTCATACTATCAACTTGATTGTTAATGACGTAGTTGTTAGGAATGAAGCTGTGTCAGCTTTACTTGAAAAATGCAGGACACTAGTAATGCATTTTAAAAGCAGCACATTCCCGGCTGAACCTCTGCGAAAGCTCCAAAAACAGATGGATTTACCTGAATTAAAAGTTAAATAGGAGGTTTTTACAGGGTAAAATTCTCGGCTCTTCATGCTACAGAGATTAAGGGAACTTTTTTTTTTTTTGATTGGAGGTTTAACGACCACCGTGAGCAACTCAATGGGCTATAAGCAGTCGCCCGTCCCTAATTTAGGGTCACTGGTTCCAGGGAAGGGAGAGAGCCAGTGCCGTCAACAAACACAACATCCATGCCTCACCGGGATTCGAACCCGGACCCCGTTCGGACGAATGATCAGAGGCCATCGCTTAGGCCACTGCGCCACCGGGGCGGCAGATTAGAGGAACTAAAGGCTCATCTCGCTGCAGCTATTATTTCACTCCCTAAAGCGCCGAACCTGATTGAGTCTGCCGAGTGGGATTTGATTGAAGACTGCATAACCCTCTCTCGGCCACTTGAGGTAATGAAGAAAGAAGTGTCCGGTGAAAAGTACATCACAATTTCCATGGTGGTTCCACTCGTAAGAGTTCATCGTTCGTTGCGGAAACAAAAGCCTACAACTGCGCCAGGGGAAAAACTGAAAACCTCCGGACTGATATATTTGCCAAGGTTGCCATACGCCTTACAGTTCTACAGAACCTCCAGATTGTAGCAAAAGATACTCTTTTGGATCTCCGTTTCAAAATGACCGCTTTTGGTGTAGATGAAGGTGATGAGTCTGGAAATAATGCAAAAATACGGGTCACGAAAGATTCTGAAGCCATTTTAGAAAACCAAAGAGCTGCTGGTAGCAATGAAGAAGAGCCGACATTGCCCGGTGAAGCAATCCATCCCCCGTGATCTTCTCCAGAGAAACTTTCTATCTGAGAGCAATTTGCAGAAGATAAATCGCAGTTGGAATCTACAATGACGCCAGCAAAAACTGGTGAAATGTTAGTACATAGATATTTACAACTACCGTTACTAAGCAGGCAAGAAAATCTATTGATTTTTGGGAATTGCATAAATGTGTGCTACGTGAACTTTACGAATAATCAACAAAATATCTGTGTGTACCAGCTACATCTTATTTTCTAAGGCTGGACAAGTCGCAAATGACAGAAGGAACCGACTTTCACCTCAACACATGAATTCCATTCCTTTTTTTAAATGGAAATTTGAAATCAGTGATTTCACATGAACAGAACCAAAATCATATTCATATGTCTCCTTAAGCTTTTCTTGCACGTGGACCGTACGTGCACATGGACTACATAAGTACAAGAACTGTACAATATTTCGAAACTTTTCTATACAACTTACGTTTTCTGCCCTTTTCTTGTTCCGTTCCATAAGTACTTATTTAGTTTACTGATTTATGTTTTCATTTCACTGGTAAACGAATTCGTTTCGTCACTTCTGCAGGGCAGTGTACATGGTTTTGCATTAATTACATGTCTTCCGAAATAAATCTTCGGTTCTTCGGTTTTTGACTTAGTTCATCGAAATGCGAATTTAAATAGAGGATTGAAGAAAACATAGACATCCGCACACTACTAACGTCGTCTGAACATCATTTCAGGTTTGCTGTGGCGGGGCCCGCAAAATTGCTTACATCCACGTATTTCCTCCTATTTTATGTGCTTCACCAGACTACAGTCAACCCTCCAGCATTTCACTGCTATTAGTGCGTTGAACATAACACCTCAGGGTTGCAGCGGCATGCGTTGCAGTTTGTTGTGTGCATGTGGGTTATGGTCTAGGTCATTGTACTTTAAATCACTAAAGTACTAATCAATGATCAGTTCCACACAGACATTAACGTTATCACGACATTTTCCGTAGGACAGCACCTCACGCAACGATACCACCACAGTATGTTACCTCCCGTTTTAGCAGTTCGTGAAAGTCGAATGCAACGATGCCATAACGAGAAATACATTCGAGTGGCTTCGTAGACATTCGATTTACATACGAGTATATAAACTAAGGGATGTAAGGTCAGGTGATGCGTAACATCACAGCCTCTCCTTGACAAATGTCAACCCCGCCTTCTCGTGGTGCATCCTGTTCCCACTAAAGGGGCTCTGACGACCGCCAATAGCGGTATAACTATACCATCGGGATTAGAGGAAATTCTATCCCACACTCACCAACCCGCTTGGCCAGAGTGGTGAGTTATGGCCAAACCCCTCCAAAATGATTCCACAACTTAAATCTTGGCCCTCAGTCTCCGGCAGCTGGAATGTACCTGGCCAAGGCAGCGGCCAGTGCAACATGAAGGCAGAGGGTGCTAAGAATCCCCGGAGGACCGGACTAGGCTGCCATCTGATGCTGACCTTGGCTACGTACAATGGACGCTCCCTATCTTCTGATTCAAGGCTTCTTGAATTGGAAGAGGAACTACAAAGGATCACGTGGGACATCGTGGGGCTAAGTGAGGTAAGGAGAAAAGGAGAAGATCTCATCGAACTGAAAAGTGGACATCTCTTCTACTATCGTGGGACAGATACTGGCAGAACTAGTGGTGTTGGATTTATAATAAACAAGAAACTGAAGGATAAAGTTGTAGAAGTTGAAAGTTCCTCTGACAGAGCTGCACGACTTGTTATCCAACTCTCAAAAAGATACCAGGCTCAGATTATTTAAACTTATGCACCCACCACAAGTCATCCTGAAGAAGAAATTGAAGAATTTTATGAGGAAATTTGTCATCTAAATAAAAAAGGTCAGCAGCACTTGAAAATAATTATGGGAGATTTCAATGCAAAAATAGGGCAACGGCAACAGAATGAAACTTCAGTAGGTAAATTCGGTCACGGCAACAGAAACCAGCGTGGAAATACTCTCGTTGAGTTTGCAGAGGCAGAAGGGTTTTTCATCTTGAACTCCTCCTTCAAGAAAAAGCCACACAGGAAATGGACATGGAGACATCCAAATGGGACGACAAGTGAAATTGATTTTATTATGTGTAACAAAAAATTCGTCATAGAAGACTGCAGTGTGCTAAACAAGTTCAACACAGGTAGTGACCATAGATTGGTGAGATGTAAGATGCACCTCAACACTAAACTTGAACGTGGCAAGCTCATAAGACAAACAAAATCTATTGACATAACCAACCTTAAAAAACACCATAATACCTTCAAGTTGGAACTGAAGAACAGGTTCTCTGCTTTAGAAGGCCTAACATCGGAAGAAGTGGACATCTCTGAAGTTAACAGAAAAGTAACCAAAGCTCTTATGGAAACAGCAACAAAATTAGCTGGGTCTAAGAACAAGTTGCATGTAAATAAATTATCAGGAAAAACGAAAATGTTGATGCAAAAAAGAAGAGAGATGAGGACAACTAAAGAAGATGTGACTTCCAAAGTGGAATATATAGAGCTATGCAAGACAGTAAGAAAAAGTATCACTGAAGACGTAAGAAAATTCAACTGTGAACTAGTGAGGAAAGCAATTGAAAACAACCAAAGCCTAAAGATAGCAAAGGGACATCTCAGTAAGGGAAGAAAACAGATTATGGCACTGAGAAAAGAAGATGGTTCTGTAACAAGAAATAGAGGCGAAAGTTTGACAAGAGTGAAAGATTTCTACTCCAAATTATATGAAAGGGATGATACATGCGCTCCAGACATCATGAAAGATACCAGTACCAGAGTTCCTCCAGTCCTTCCAGCAGAAGTTGCACATGCAATCAAGAACATGAAGCGGGGGAAAGCTCCAGGAGAAGATGGAATTACTGTAGACATCATACAAGAAGCAAGTGGAGAAATCGAAACAGTACTCGCCCAAATTTTCACTCGATGCCTTAATGAAGGAAAGATTCCTGAGGATTGGAACACCGCTACAATGATCCTGCTACATAAAAAAGGTGACATTGAGGATCTCGGGAACTACAGACCTATCAGCCTCCTATCAGTGGTTTATAAAATCTTCACTAAAGTTCTTTCACACCGCTTGAAGGTAACACTGGACATGGCTCAACCGAGAGAACAAGCTGGATTCAGGAGTGGCTACAGCACAATAGATCATATCCACGTGCTGAGAGAACTAATTGAAAGAGCGAGGGAATATGAACTTCCATTGTGCATGGCTTTTATCGATTATGAAAAAGCCTTTGATTCAGTGAAACCATCAGCAGTTACAATGGCTCTGAAAACCTGCGGTATTGAAGATGCATACATTAATATTATTAATAACATCTATGAAAATGCAAGTGCAAAGATTCGGCTGTTTGAAAATACAACACACGTAAAAATTGGAAAGGGAGTGAGACAAGGTGACACCATATCTCCGAAGCTCTTTAATGCCACATTGGAGGGTGTTTTTCAGTCGCTGAGCTGGGAAAACAAGGGGATAAAGATTAATGGAGATTATCTAACCCACCTTCGTTTTGCTGATGACGTAGTCATTTTTGCAACTACCCCATCAGAGCTGCAGAGTATGACCCAGGAACTTGCTGACAAGAGTAAAGAAGTGGGATTAAAAATGAACTTTCAGAAGACAAAAGTGATGTTCAATGCTTTTACAAGAAATGAAGATTTATCGATTGATGGAGAAAAGCTGGAGATAACAGACACGTACGTTTATCTTGGACAGCAGATATCAAGTGAGGGTCACATTGATGAAGAAATTAATCGGCGTACAAAACTTGCCTGGAGAGCTTTTGGAAGAAACAGCATAATTTTCAAGAGCAATATGCCATTATGTCTTAAAAGAAAAGTGTTTGATCAATGCATCCTTCCAGTGCTTACGTATGGTGCAGAGACGTGGACCTTAACTAAAAGAGACATACAAAGGCTGCAGACAACTCAAAGCAGCATGGAGAGGTGCATGCTTGGTGTAACCAGGAGAGATAAGAAGAGGAACTCGTGGATCCGAAAAATGACAAGAGTGGAAGACATCATGATCAGAGTTAAATCCCTGAAATGGCAATGGGCTGGACATACTGCCAGAAGGACAGATCATCGATGGACAGCCGAAATTTTGGATTGGATTCCAAGGGACAGGAAAAGACCCAGAAGAAGACCACATGGGAGATGGGTGGATGAAATTCGAAAGTATGCTGGGGTGACATGGAGGAGACTGGCACAAGACAGACCGTTGTGGAGGAAACTTGGGGAGACCTACGTCCAGCAGTGGATTGATAATGGTTGACAATGATGATGATGATGATATAAACTAAGTGAATATAACACATTGGGGGCGGTGTCCCCTCTAAACCTTAAAGGCTATAATTGCGACGATAATTCATTGGGGGCGGTGTCCCCTCTAAACCTGAAAGGCTATAATTGCGACGATAATTCATTGAGGTACAGTGTTGAATTTTGGTTAGTAGTGCCATAAAGTTAAATAAAATACAAAAACGCACAAATACCACAAACTGGAGCGTCGCTCCCATTTTCTTCATCGCACTGTGAGGTTGAGTGGAAATGTCGCGGCGGGAGAGAACTGACTTTGAGAAAGGAAAGATTGCTGAGTGTTATATTAGTGGGTTGTCCATAAGAGAAACCGAGAGGCGTTTAAACATACCCAAGTCAACTATTTTGGATGTACTGAATACGTGGAAGACACTTGGCGTGCCTGAAGCAGCAAAACGTATCGGCAGACCAAAGAAAATCAGTGATAGAGGACGTCGAAGCCTCAGGAGAGTCGTTACAGCAAATCGACGGAGTACTGCACAAGACCTCAGTGTACAAGTAAGTAAAAATGCTGGAACCTCGGTATGTACACGTACCATTTGCAGAGAACTTCATTCCATGTGTTACCGTGGTCATGCGGCTGCTCATAAGCCTTTCACCTCCACTCGGAATGCTACTCGTCGTTTTGCATGATGTAAAGAACATTTATCGTGGACCGTAGATCAATGGAAACGGGTCCTATGGACTGATGAATCCAGATACACGGTCCATCAATCTGATTGCCGTGTGTGGGTATGACGGCAGTCGGGGAACGCTATTTACCACAGTGTACTGTTCCTACGGTCAAGTTTGGAGCTGGCAGTGTATTCGTGTAGAGGTGTTTTTCATGGTATGGTCCTGGCTTATTAGTTGTCATGGACAAACCTGTTGACCAGCATGTCTACCTCGATATTCTGGACAATTATGCTCTGCCAACTCTGTTGCAATACTGTAGAACCGAGCCTTGTTGGCACCAGCAGGATAATGCACCGATCCATAAAGCAAGAACTGTTATGGCGTGGTTTGACGGTAATTCCGTATCGTGTGTGGACTGGCCAGCACAGAGCCCTGATCTTAATCCCATAGAGCACGTATGGGACGAATTATAGCGGAGCGTAAGAAGTTTGGAACTAAGGCTACTACTAAACAACAGTTAGCGGCAGCATTATGTACTGAATGGAAGCTCATACCTATCGCTGTATTCCAAAACCTTGTCGAAAGCATGTCTCGAAGGGTCAGTGCATGCATTAAGGCCAAAGGTGGACCGACACCGTACTAATGTATATCAGTAAATACTATACTGTGTTTCTCTTCTAAGTGTCCGGTGAGTTTTGTCAATATAGTGTATATATTTTTTTTTCACGTTTATGTTTTCACATAAATTCTGTGAGTATTATATTTTTCTTTTCATATTGTATACTTATTCTCTTTTAATTCAAGTCATGTATAATAATTTGTATGGTTGTAACACTATTTATTTAGCTGTTATTCCGAAAATTCGGTTTTCCATAAACTTTTGAGACGCAGGTTATAGGCAAAAAGGAAAAGAAAAATAGACGTAAAAATTTGCAAAATTTTCCAACTTCATACTCAGAGGGAAAAACCATTGCATGTCATTGCAGCATGCTTCCTGCTTTTTTAGCGCACTGGGTGCAATTATAATTCATTACTACTGTAACCAAGCATGAATTTCAACTGCGAAAACACAAGTTTGTCCGCGACGGAAATCGAAGCCGTATCCCCTCACTCCGGAGTAAGTCGTTCTTCCAACTGGGCTACGCAGACAAATGTCTCTCTGAAGATTTGTCGTCTTGACACATGTTTTCACCTCAGTAGTACGTCACACAACCCTTAAGAAATACATGTAATAAATTGTTTGTAAGCTAATTGGGTATCACTGCAATTAACGTTCATAAAAAACATGCTACTGTGTATAGGAGCAGTTCTATGTTCGAATCAATGTCTCTTGGGTACCAGTATTTACGTTACTTGAAGGAATTTCCAAGAACAGCTTTAACGTTTTTGTGTGTGCCGTACGTGGAACATTTAGAAAGGCACCGTTCAGGAGGTTGGTTCGAACATCAGGACCTAATGTTATCGCACTCAAAATTAATCGTGCTTACTGCATTGGTTGAAAAGTTTTAGTGACTGTATTGAACAATTATGCAAATATTTATTGATCTTTGCCCTCATCGATTTGGCTGCTACACTAAAATCCTCCGTGACATTTATTCTGTTCAAGATCACTATGTTGAAGATTTTAATGCTTTTGCCTTCCGCTAGTTAAATTGCAATACGGCTGGTCTCACCTATTACATTTAAATATGAAATATTTTTCTTTTAAAATATCAATGATTAAGATGAATGAAAATTACATGCAGACTCAAGTTGTAACGCTACTGTTTCATGTGCAAATTTCTCAGAAGGCATCATATTTTTTGTTATTCAAATTCTTGTTTTTTCGTGAAAAATCAGCTCATTTCTTCTTTCTTGAAAGTGCTTTTATGCATATTTTGTAGATATTTCGTGATGTTTACTTTCTGTGCATTTTCCATTTTCGTTTGAAGACGTCATGGAATCACCTTATTTGCATTAGCCTAAAGTCATCATCCGTGCTGAAAATGAAAGTATTGATCATAAAGAAGTGTCCTTATATAGAATCTTGGAATTTCTCTTAGGAAAACGGTTATCACCGGATCCGAACTTTTTACTCGTTCCCCTTCTCTCCCGTCCCTATGTCCTCTCAGTGGTTGATTTATTCTCATTTTTCTCCTTGCCTCTCGAGCGCACACCTCATCTTTGAACATCCAATCCTTTCTCCACTATACGGAGAAATGAGAATCTAGCCAAGGGCACGATCATGAATGGGGCAATTTCGCCGATTCCATTCACCGCGTATGGAGCCACTGGCACGCTCGAAAATGTTCTGTGGTTTCGAACGGCATTATGAATGACCGCGATTGCAACTTAGAAAAAAATTCAAGTAACAAAAAATCTATATAAATATATATCTTCTTCTAAGTCAGAAACACCCTCGAGTCTCAAGTAATCAGAAGTAGTTTTGTGCGCCCGAGCACTTCAAAAAAATGCTGCTTGGATGTGTGAATGTGTGTGAATCTCTCTCCCTCTCTCTTTCCGAAACTCTCCCTTTCGCATCTTTTCACGAAAAGAGCCCGGTGATGACAGTCTGAGGGCTGCTTCCTCCATCATTCTCTTGGGATGCGGTACAGTCAGCTGTTGGCTGTATATAGCCGCTTTGAAATAATTCTTTCCTCCCTCCTTCCATCTCTTCGTTCTATCCCCAAAAGCACGCACATGTGCTTAAAGCCCTAGTTTTATCGTCAACCACCCGCTACGACTTGGCCGTAAATTATGAGTTTGCATTTTAAAACTCTTTGCAGAATGGCGTCCTGGAAAAGAAGAGGAAGATATTAACTGCAGCTGGAGACATCACCGCAGGAGTAAAGGGAATGAAAAAGCACCGGAGGAGGTATTTTAGGTTTCATCCACACGAAATTTCCTCTTCAGTCGCGAATGGTGGCCTCTTCTAAGGGCACGCAGCAATTAAAACCAGTCCGCCATTACTAAATGCCATCGCATATTGTTGTTGCTTGTTAACGAAAGAGCTTATGACTGCGTTCATGTATTTCCTCTTATGTTTTCCTTTTTTTCCTACTAGTCGCAAAAGTTTTATGGGGATTTTTTTCTCATTTTTCAGTCATTATACGCTCTCGTGATTAGAGCGTATTTACAGTTAAAAACTTTGTTGATGAATACTTAACTCGAAACGTTGTGCTACCTTAATGTTTCTTATATTTACGTCTCTTGAAGATAATTGTGGGAAAGTGCGGACCTCGTATCCGAAAAGCTCTTATGTAAACTAATATAGTCACGATCACTGTTCGTCGGTTCTTTTATTGAACGCGTTCAACTCAAGCGCTTCCCATGTTTAAACGCTCATTGATGATTTAAGTTTTCTCTGCAAAACGCCCGTAAGTCAAAGGAGCATACAAAGCCGCATCAAAGCTTAAATGCACGAATGTAAATTACGAACATTCGTGGAACTTTCGACTAAGATAAATTTTGTTATCTGCGAACTGTTTCAGAAAACGTATGCAACGAAATATGTTTATTTTTACATCACATTTGCGATGCTGAATAGTAATAAGACTTTGTGTTCATGCTGTGTGAAAAAAAAAATATTTTTCGCATACTACATACTAAAAGCAACACAGAGTGGGGAAACTTTTCTTAAGAAAAATTATCGTTGAAGGCAAAATTTTTAATCTGTATTACCTCAAAAGAGAAATGTCGCGAAATTAATTAGCCGTTTATGTTATTCAAAAAATGCATATTCATTTTGATATGTAGCGTATTGGTGTAGCTATTAGTTACACTCTACTAATCATTTCTACAAATTACTCACGGATGCAGCCATTTTGTTCTAAAAACAATACCATTTACTTTACCAGCCGCAGGCATTTCTACGTGCTCAGGATATTCAGTATGAGCATTAAGGAATAATTCATGAGCCACTCAGGTAGCCAAGTGGTCAGAGGCGCTTGCATCCGGCTAAATATTTCAGTACGAGACACCAGTGGTATACTTGCAATATGGCGCTCTTTGTGTCCCTTTCGTAGAACCAGTGGCCCAAAATCACGAACGAGTCAGTCCTTATAACCTTAGATTCTCACCGGGGTCGTTAAACGGACGTAAATCGTAAATATAGAACATGGATGTTGAGAGTGATTGGCCAGCATTGCGACATACACTATATTGACAAAAGTCATTGGACATCCCTTCAAAAGCAAATGAACGGATCCGCTGCGTTGTTAAGATGCGCTGCACAGCTGCAAACGGTATAAAAACAAGCCTGCAGCTGACCGCAATCATATCGCACTGTGAGGTTCAGTGAAAATGCCGCGGCGGGAGAGAACTGACTTTGAGAAAGGAAAGATTATTGAGTGTTATATTAGTGGGTTGTCTATAAGAGAAACCGAGAGGCGTTTAGACATACACAAGTCAACTGATTCGGATGCAGTGAATAAGTGGAAGACACATGGCGTGCCTGAAGCAGCCCAACGCAACGGCATACTAAAGAAAACCAGTGATAGGGGACGTCAAAGCCTCAGGAGAGTCGTTACAGCTAATCGACGGAGTACTGCACAAGACCTCAGTCTACAGGTGAGTAAAAATGCTGGAACCTCGGTATGTACACGTACCATTCGCAGAGAACTTCATTCCATGGGTTCCTGTGGTGGTCGTGAGGCTGCTCATAAGTCTTTCATCTCCACTCGGAATGCTACTCGTCGTTTAGCATGGTGTAAAGAGCATTTATCGTGTGCCGTAGATCAATGGAAACGGGTCCTTTCGACTGATGAATCCAGATACACGATCCATCAGTCTGATGGACGTGTGTGGGTATGGCGGCCGTCGGGGGAACACTGTTCACCACAGTGTACTATTCCTACGGTCAGGTTTGGAGCTGGCAGTGTACTCGTGTGGAGGTGTTTTTCGTGGTATGGTCCCTGCCCATTGGTTATCATGGACAAACCTTTTAAAATGCACGTCTACCTCGATATTCTGGACAATTATCCCCTACCAACTCTGTGGCAATGCTATGGAACCGAGCCTTGTTGGTACCAGCACGATAATGCACTGAGCCATGAAGGAAAGACTGTTGCGGCGTGGTTAGACGATAATTCCGTATCGTGTGTGGACTGGCCAGCGCAGAGCCTAGATCTTAATCCCGTAGAGCACCTATGGGATGAATTATAGCGCCTCATACGGAGTTTCGAACGAAGGCCTACTACTAAACAACAGTTAGCAGCAGCATTATGTACTGAATGGAAGCGCATACCTATCGCTGTGTTCCAAAACCTTGTCGAAAGCATGTCTCGAAGGATCAGTGCATGCATTAAGGCCAAAGTTGAACCGACACCGTACTAATGTATGTCAACAAATGCTATGTTGTGTTTCTCTTCTAGGTGTCCGGTGACTTTTGTCAATATAGCGTACTTTGGCAATACTAAAAAGACGCCGCAATCACTATACAGCTGTTATACCTAACAAACTGTTGAGGTCCAAAACGTTTGTTTGTTACGACACTCAGAAATAGAGGAGAAATTACAAATCGGCAAAACATAGAAGTTCCTGAAGTTTTAAAAAACGAAGGAAATGCACTGGCCAATATTTTATAACACATGCTAGAGTCTGTGAGAGGCTTCACTAAGCTACTTCTTCTTGGGTTCTTCATCTCAGATTCTGAAATCGCGGAACAGATTTTAGTGACATCATTAAAGAAAGAATTCCAAGAAGCCACAAACTTAGACGATCACAAAGAAAGCGTGTTGTCAGAGTTAATGGGGATTATACACTATTGTATAACATCTTGGAGCTCTTAATCGTTTAATCTGAAACCACTGAAAACGCATCACAGAGGGAAACGGTGATGAAGCGAGCGTACAGTAACAGTTCATAAAAATTGTGCACCATGCTACGGTGCATAATGTACAGTGGGAGATGATGATGAGTCGAACGTAAAGTTAGAGTGTATCTACATTTTGAACCCTTTTATGCCATTCTGGAGATGTTTCTTTATTGTGTCCTTTCAAATGCTGTTACGTGTTTCAGAGACGATAAAAAGCTCAAGTAACAGAGAGCTCGCGCGCCAACATGCTTTACAGAACATACACCAAATAAAATAGCTCTTACCTGACGTGAAATAGACGTTACAAGATTTCTAAAGATTTCTTGTGGTATCTGGTATCAACATGTTACCAGGATATCCTTTAACTCTTGTAAATTGCATTGGTTCAGCCGCTGCAGATCGGATTTGCTGTTCCAACACAGACTCTCGATTGGATTGATGTCTGGGGAATTTGGAACCCAGAACAATACCTGGAGGTGTAGCGTTTGTGTGGAGTTGACTTCGTAAAACACTACGTAGGTCAAAAACTTCCCCTACAGTGAAATGAAAGTCACTCAAATAAAGTTCAGGAAGTTGTTACACTGCAGCTAATCCTTTATTGCTGTCAAAAGGCACTTGATCATTGGTATTTCAACAAGGCGAGATCAACAAAAACTTGGGTTAATATCCAAAATAAAAATTAACAATGAAACACAACACTGGGTCTGGAGTTAATATCCACAATAACACTTCATTACGAAACACAACACTGTCGTTAAAGTAGAACACGTAGCCTTCAAAATACTTAAACGGCAATTAAGTAATCTCGTATCCAAAAGGAGCATTAACGTTCACCATCAAAATCCCAATCTCACAGCTACTGCGTGCCATTATATATCTCTCGTCTTGTTCTTATCACATGCATACGTCTCTTACGTACTAGCCTCAAGGTGTTGCCAAACCTCCATTCATGCGAGAGAGACGATATACGTTAAGTTTAGAAAGTGCAAAAGAGAACAAACTCAAATTTACATAGGAAAAGAATCTAAAAATGAAAGTTAAAATAGAATATACGTCACAAAAATCTTCGATGAGTTCCCCGAACCATTCTCAAATAATACGGGCAGTGCGGCATGGAGCATTATGTTCCTGAAAGAAGGCACTGCTACTGGGAAACACCACTGCCATTAAAGAATGTACCTGGTCTGCAATGATGTTTTGGTAAGTGGTAGACGTCTTAGTTTCCTGCGCATGAATGACTGGACAAAAATGTTTCCCAGCGGAACATTTTCCAAAGCATTACACTTCCTCCACCAGCTTATTTTCATTCCAAAGTGCATCCTGGTGCCAACATTTCTCCAGGTAAATGACGCACACGAACACATGGTGCAATAGGAAAATAGATTCATCCGACCAGACGACCTTCACATGGTGTTCACATGGTGCAATAGGAAAATAGATTCATCCGACCAGACGACCTTCTTCCAATCATTCTAGGTCCTGTTGTGATGCTGGCGTGCCCATTGTATGCACTTTCAACAGTGAATCGAGGTTGGAATATGCACGCGGAATGGCCTGCGGCTACGCTGCCCCATTTTCAGCAGGGTTCGATGTACTGGGTGCTGTGACACGTTACTCCCGTCACCAGTATTCAAATTACCGGCGAGTTGCACCTCAGTATCACTTCTCTTGGCTCGTGCCATACAAATATCTAAGGAGGAATTCATCAATGATAGAGAGCCTTCGTCACCTCTAGCATCGATAAGGTGGGGCCGGTCAACACTTTGCCGGCGGTTCGTGGGTTTTCCTCCTCGGAACACTTCTCGAAGGTACTAACCACGGCTGACCATGAATCTAACAAGTCTTTCCATTTCGAAAGTCCTCCGACCCGGTCGTCTGTCCATTGCAATCTGGCATTTGTCAAACTCCTTTAGGTCCGATGGCATCTGAAAAACAAGGTCAGTAACAAGTATCAAGGGTTATTCCTAACTTTTCGTAACTTTCACACACGCCGTCGTTTACCTGTAGTTTCTTTGATTTGCGTAAAGACGAACTGGTCATAGTCTTTTGGCTCTTCGATGTAAATATGGAGCACCAACAAAGTTGTATTAAGTATACTGAAGTAACCAAGTAAAATATCGAAATGTAATGATACATTATTGCCAGAATACAGATCAAGTATGTTAGACTCGAAAAGTACTTAGAATCCCTCGTAAATCAAGGAAGACATTTCACGGTTTGAGAGTAAATAAAATTGCAATACGATGTGTACTTATACTCATAGGGGAAATTTCTATTTGATTTTACTGAGCAGTAAATAATTGCATTTATTGCCAGAGGCAGGGCATGAACAATGAGTGAAAAGCATAATCTAATGTCTCATGTGACGTTTCGGATAAAACACTCGTACGGAGAACAAGGCTAAGCTATGAGGTGAAAGGAATTAATCACGTTGTCGTTAAAAGGCACCACGAAAGCATGTTAGCGCGTTGCTTGTGAGATAAGTAGAAAGTAAACGAGAACATACAATAGTGCATATAAATATTCCAAATATTCCACTGATGGTGTACCTTTTAGACATTTCGGACCTATGCATTGAGCAAACTCGTGGAGGTACGTTGTGATACACTCTTTGCCAAAAAAAAAATGAAGCACCCGGAGAAAGTCGTTCGATATCCTTATGAAACACAGCATGAAAGTACTACCTTAGGGCCGAATATGCAAATGATTAAAACATAACAACCAATGACCAAATACCGGCCCACTGCAGGGCATAGGAACCGCAAATCGAGGAAGGTATATCAAGAGAAAAGCTCACACGCAGGGACAATTGTGCCAGCGGATTGCGGTTGCATTAACCTCCACGGACTGTGAGGATGTCTCAACGTTGGATCCAACCAATACGAGCAGTTGAGTGAGTTCAAGAGAAGAAGTACAACTAAGCAGAGAGAGAAACCGGTTAGTCAAGTCACCGTTTCGCCAGGAACTTGAGCCGGAGCGACGCGGCAATCAGACGATGTTGGCTCCAGTGGGTCGAAGACAGCACAACAAGCGGCATGCTGGTAGTGGACATCCGACGGAAATGGCAGAACGCGAGGATCCGGCGACTTGAGAGCCGCACGAACAAAACTAAATTCGTGGCTCTTAACCATTCGTGGCCATGTTACGTCGTCTACAAATACATAAGTGCGCATTCGGACTATTGCAAGACGACTTACAGCACGGGGACTTGATTCGAGAAGTCCACTGCGCCACCTACCACTGATCAGAGAGCATCGCCGGCACCGGTAGCAATGGTGTCGGGCCCGATTAACGTGGGATAGTGTCCAGTGGCTCCGTGATGTCTTCAGTGATTAGTCACGGTTTGTTCTTGGCGCCGATGACCTGAGAGCATACGTGTTCAAAGACGAGCTGGCCAGCACACGGGTCTTGCCTTTACCGTGGAACGGCACACGGCTCGCACACTGAGAGTGACTGTCTAGAGAGCTATTTATTATGACATCCGGACACCCTTGATAGTCCTCCGTACCACTCTCACGGCTCAATGGCACGTCGACGACATTCTACGACCTGTTGTGTTGCCATTCCTGTCACAGTATCTCCGAGAAATGCTTGGCCACACACGGCATGGCTATCCGTAATGTCGGCACCCTTCCATGGCCAGCGCGATCACTCGACCTCTCAACGATTGAATATGTTTGGGACATGATGGGCCGCCACCCACGCCCATCCCGGAATGTCGTAATTTAGACAACATCTGGCGCACTATACCAGTATCCAGGACAGTATCCGTGAACTGTAAGCGTCTATGCCACGCCAGGTAACCGATTGTATCTGAGCCAGATGTGGCGCTGCAACGTACTGACTTGTTCCACTCGTGTAGCTGTTTTATCTGAATAAATGGCTCAACTGCTCTGAAATTACAATCCTTTCCTATCCTATACATGTACATTGCGCATACTAATTTTCATCTCGTTTGGGTGATTCCCTTTTTGGTGCTTCTGTTTTTTGTCTTTTTTTAGTTTGCGAAGAGTACATTTGTCTGGCACCCCACAAATGTGGTCATATATCACTGTCCAAACTTTTGCGACATCGTCAAACTCTCAATGCATCTTGTAATTGTTTCCTACATCTGTTTCAACTTTGTTATTTAGTTTAACTACTTGAATCTTTCCTGTTAGTTTTGTCCTGCGGCCATTCCAAAACACTCTGTGTTACTTTCTCACTACAAAAAGTCATCCTAAAGTATTTATTAACTTATTTTGTTTGATTATGATCAAATACCGGCTACAAAGAAAAGTGTTCCAAAAGAGAGCATGCATCTTTTGTCGTTAAATGCATTTTTTTTTTCAATTATGCCAATCGTTTCAAGTCTTTAATCCGCTTTAGCGCCCTGCATATGCGCCAAGAAATGTTTCACTGATTTTGGTATCCCATATTAGATATGCAATAGCAACTTACGAATGCAAATGTACATCTTATACAGGGGTTTATTAAAATAGTGGAGGCACTGTTTGTAGAGCATTTTTTATTAATAAGCTGTAAGCCCCCTCGTGCTTTCAGTATAGAAGCAGTTTGACTTAGAATAGACTTATACAAGTCGTGTACACTGAAGTGCCAGAAAAACTGGTACAGACGATATTCTGCAAAATACATAGCAACGTCCCCTATGCGCGTACTCGGTTGCGTCCACCAGTGCGTAAATAAAGCGATAGACATCCTTGCCAGCTGTCAGAGCTGTTTTCGGCATGAGAATGACAAGTGATAAGGACTTAAGCGATTTTCAACGTGGTGTCATAGTTGGCGCTCGTTAGATGGGCCCTAGTATTTCGGAGGTAGAAACGAAGTTCGGATTTTCACGGACGACCATTGCACGGGTGTACCGTGACTACAAGAATTCCGGCAAAACCTCCAACCTACGATACCAGTGTGGCCGTAAAAAGACATTGGGTGAACGTAACCATCGTCGGCTGTCAAGAATCGTTTCGCGCGATAGGCGTGCAACACTTTCACAGGTATCATCGGAATTCAATGATGGAGCCTCAACAAGCATCAGCGTCTGGACTGTGCAACGTACCCTGCACGATATGGCCTTTGGGATCCGACGCCCAACTCGAGTCCCTTTGATGGGTGCACGACACAGAGCTATGCGCCTCGCTTGGGCACGGCAACACCGCCACTGGACACTTGATGACTGAAAACAAGTAAACTGGTCTGACGAGTCGCGTTTCCAACTGTATCGGGCAGATGGAAGGATTCGTGTGTGGCGCAAACCCCATGAAATCATGGATCCCGCC
This sequence comes from Macrothele yani, assembly GCA_039090855.1. Classification (NCBI taxonomy): domain Eukaryota; kingdom Metazoa; phylum Arthropoda; class Arachnida; order Araneae; family Macrothelidae; genus Macrothele; species Macrothele yani. The sequence continues at coordinate 9,626,808 of CM077023.1, read as the reverse complement.
TGTCAACAGGGAACTGTACCGGCTGGTGGGAGGTTCGTAATGGTATGGGGTGTCTTTAGCTGGACTTCACTGGGACCCCTGGTACGACAAACTTCTGTGACCTGGCCAACGCTATGTGCGCATCCTTTCTCACGAGGTGCACCCTTTCATGTCCTGCATTCATGCCGATGGGTTGGGCCTGTTCCAACAGGACAATGCACCTCCACACAAGTGTCGGGATTCCACATTATAGTTAGAGGATAGAGGAGCATTCATCTGAGTTTGGGATGTTTACATTCCACCCAAGTCGCCAGATCTGAACGTGATGGAACACATTTGGGGTGCCATGCAACGCGCTATCGAACACAGGAATCCGAGACCTCGGAATACACCCGAATTGTGGAATGCTCTGCAGGAAGTATGGTGTGCATTGCCTACAGCATATTTCCAGAAGCTAGTGGAGCCCATGCCGCGTCGTATTTCTGCAGTCCTGCGCTCCCGTAGGGGACCTACCAAGTATTAGACTGGTGTACCAGTTTTTCTGGCACTTCAGTGTATATACGATAGTAAAATTTGGGATCATTCTTCCCGTAAACTATGTCCAAACTGTGGCAGTGATTGTGGAGCTGGAAAGTGTGATCTGAATTTTCGCTCTAGATATTCCCACAAATGTTCAATAATATTGCGGTCAAGAGATTGACATGGCCAGGGCAGCTGCGGTACCGCATCTTTATGCCCTGCAAACCCCAACTTGACATGTTTCGCACAATGAGCGGGCGAATTATGTGCTTGAAACCGGGTACGATTATTAGAGAACAATGCCTGAAACATTCAAGTGGTCCCCAAGAATGGACTCCTACGATCCGGATGTGACAGTACCCTGCAGAAAAAACCAATGGTCCTAAGGAATACCATGATATAGCACCCCACAGCATCAGGATTCCGCCTCTTTGCCTCAGAGTCGGAACAGAACAGACAGGGCGGTACGCTTCGGGCTGGTGGACCTACGTGCCCTCTTCAGTGCTGGAAAACAATGTGACGCACCATTCATCAGACCAGGTGACACGTTACCAGCCACTAGCAGCCAGTTTTTGTGTGCTTTGTTGCACTGATGTTGGTATTCCGAGGTTTGTGGATTGCAGCATAGCCATAAATACGGCACGATGATTAATTTTTGGCTGGTCATGTGAGATCTATCGTGTTTAAATTGCATTAAAATCTTATTTTGCTGAGCCAAGCTGTTGCTAAAAGAAACAGAAATATGAACGGCCTAATTAAATGGTTTAAAAGAAGCACACGCTTTTCCCAATTTCTCCCCAATTCCTCTGTACGTCCAAGCTATTTTCTGCAGCCCTTTTTTCTATGTGTAAGACAGCATTTTTTTAATACTATGATAATTATTTCCCCTGCTCTTTAAGGTGGATCCACCTAAAATCTTTGCCTTGTATTTCCAATGGGAAAACTTCTGTAGTCATTTTCTTCACAATTAATGCGCTCCCAAGGATGAAAATTTGAACGTCGATAAGACTAACTTCATATTATAGTCAGGTTTACTTGATATTTTATAAAACGTAACCATAATTATATTAAAAATCAATAACTTTTCATTTAGTAGTGTTGAGACCAGAAAATAGATGGTGCGACCTATACACTGAGGACGTCAGTAAACAAACAAATGTTGGATTGCTTAAATATGGTTAAATTTAAGAAATATTAAGTATACTAAGTTATAATATGAAGTTATTTTTATCGTTATTCAAATTTTCATCCTTGGGAACTCATTAATTTTAAAGAAACTGGCTACAGGAGTTTGCCATTGGAAATACAAGGCAAAGATTTAAGGTGGATCCACCTTAAAGCAACCATGGTTCCGAATTTGGAAAATAAAGATTTAGATAATACAAACTGTTATGACGGAAACGGGATCACGCCGACAGGTGTTCAACTATACTGCTATTTGTGAAACCTTGGTCTTGTGCTTCCGTTGTATACTGCCTGACAGAGAAAACGCCACACATGAAGGAACGCTCGAAAACAGACCAAACTGCACACACAGATAACAAAGTAGGTCCTGAACAAATGATTTAATTGTCACACTCAGACTAGACTCCAATGGCAAAATATACAGGATGATCAATAAGGAGTGTGACCCCCATTTTGGGCGATACAGCGTTGAATACGACGGGGCATCGAGGCAATGAGAGCCCGAATAGAGTCATGTGGTAGCGTGGCCCACGTGGTGTTGATCCAAGTCCACAGTTCACCTTCATTTTGCGGGGGTGCGAGAGTACTCAACCTAAGTCCAATAGTGTCCCACAGATGCTCGATGAGTGAGAGGTCAGGGGATTCTGCTGGCCACGGAAGCATCCGCACACCGTGCAAAGCATTCAGGCCGATCCGAGCGGTATGCGGCAGGGCGTTATCCTGTTGAAAAACGGCGTTTGGGATACCCTGCACATACGGTAGTGCCACGGGCCGGAGCACCTCGTCAACATAGCGGCGTGCCGTCAATGTGCACGTACTGCGCACCAGCGGCGAGCGGCTGTTGGCGCTGAAAGCACTCTACACCGTGATTCCACGTTGCGGGGCAGTGTGACGCTCCACAATGGCGGAGGAATCCTCCCGTTGGCCACGTCACCTCTAGACTCTCACATGGAGATCATCCGTGGTGAGGCAGAACCGCGATTTGTCGCTGAACACCGCACTGTTCCATTCGGCACCTCGCGCAGATCTGGAGCGACACCACACCAAGTGGTGACGACGATGGCTCGTTGTTAAGGGTAGCCTTCGCAACGGACGGCTGGACAGCAAACCAGACGCTGCCAGTCAGCGCGACACTGTCCACATTGATATTGGAGTATCCAAGCCTCCCCGTACACTCCGTAAAATGTCTCCCGCTGTGGCCTGTGGGTCCGCCACGGCATGACGTCGGATGCGGCAATCGGTGCACTCGGACGTCCGTCTCCGTGCTGCTGTCCCCTTACGAAGTTGCATAGATCCTTTCTGTGATCACTGTTTATAAATGCGACTGACGGTTGTGGCCTCACGTTCCGTTTCTTCCGCAATACAACGCAAGGGCCATCCAACGGTACGAAGGCCTACGAAAACACCTCTCGTGAACTCATCCGTTTGACGAAATCGCGTCCGACGGCATCTTAACGGCATTGTCACCCCATGTTCGTTTTTCAGACACGGTTACAGCAGAACCACTCACTTCTCGCGGCCGTGACGACGTCTCTACTGATGGCCTCACGGGCTGGTTGTCCGCTTATATCCCGCGCGCCGTTCGTGCGATTAGCCTGTAAATGCAATCATTTGCATAACTTGTACGTGTGCACCCACCCTGCAATTTGCATCATGCTGCGTTCACGTCTTCGTGGTGTGGCATTTTCTCTGTCAGGCAGTGTACAATCCGTGCCAACGTTCTCCTATCCCTATCAGACATCTTCTTATGGGTTCCACAATTTACATGTTTGGAGGCAACCCCGTGGGCTTTTTGATAGGTAGTCATAATCTTCGATACAGTTCCTTGTGTGATACCGACTATTTCTGCCGTTCTAGTTACTGAAGTTCCTGCACGTCGCGCTAATGATCATGCTTTTTCTGATGTCACTAAGATCTGGCATTGTCGATAACTACTCCATAGCAGCAGTTTCACCTGCGACTGGGGCACTGCTACGAGATAGCTGATATCGCATTGCATCCCTTTATATACCTTACATCGCGGGTGATGTCGCCCTTGTGATTTGCATACGGCGCATTGCGTGTACGCTAGTAGCAGTCGATATTTCCATTATTTTGATAAAAGCTTGTACATTGATGTGCTGCACACTGAAATAGGAATTTGTTTTAAACACCTTCCTAATAACTTGCTGTTCGGCTCACGGTCTTCAAAACATCATCGATTCGATGTGGCATGGGTTCAACGAGGTACCGATATGGTTCTAAAGGTACGTTCAGCCAAGGGGATGTGTTGGTGTTCTTCAATTGCCGAATGTCCGCTGGAAGGAAATCTCTTTTACGAATGGATCTCTCAATTTCATCCAACATGTGTTGAATTGAGTTAGGATCTAGGGATTGATTGTGGGACGGGCGGTTTTAGCAATTTGAAATTACTGTCGTGTTCCTGGAATCACTGTGTGACGCCCCAAGTCTTCTAGCATGGGCATTATCTGTCTGAAAGTAGCTCTCTCGATCAGGAAATACCATGTACCTCAATGATATTACGATGCAGTGTGGCATCTCATTTCATATAAATTCTGTTCCAGAGGTTTTAAGGAACTTAATACCCGTAACGAAAACAGACTACAGACCATTACTATGCTTCTGCCAATTTCTACAGTTAACGCTAGGCAGTCGTAATCTATTGGTTCCTGTTGTTGACGCCATATTCCTTCCCTTCAGTCAACGTGTATTAACTGAAAACGTGGTTCATAGTACCAGTCGACCTTTTCCGAGACCCCTAGGGTCTAATTTTGGTGCTCTTTTGCCCACTGCTGCTGAATTTGTCGGTTTTAGCAACTACGAGTGGTACACGAAGAGGATGTCGCCTGTTACAGCTCATCTACGCCAATGTTCATCCGGCTGTGTATGCTGGAACAGTCTTCTCGGTACAGTTCTTATATTTCGCAATTACTTGACGTAATAGCGTTCGTCTGTTACTTCGTACTATCCTATCCAGTCACCGTTGCTTTCTAACATCGACCAGTTGTTTCCGCCTATAAACTGACTGCTTGTCTTCTTTGTGCACCACTCATTGCAAACACCCGATATAGTTGTTCTTGCATAACCGAAAAGGTTTGCAGTTTCTGAGATGCTTGCACCTGCCTGCCTGCCCTACCGAGCTTATTATCTTGCATCTTTTAAAGTCCCTTAAATCACGAGTTTTCCCATATTACTTTTATCTACGCTTTTATACACCTCTGAAACCTTTGCACACACAGACAGCTATTTATAAAGCCATCTCAACATCATATTTCGTTCGTAAGTGAGGATAGCACATATCTGAATGCTATTAGGTATTCCGAATAATTTGCTACTTTAGTGTATACGTCACTCAGTTTCTGTAGGAGCGTTTGGGCTTCAAGTTGCGTTATTTACAAAAACAATCTCGAAAAATGTTTATTTTTTATACCCTTGTTTAATTGTTAAGTGGCTCGGACTAGATCTCTAGTGCTTATATGTGTAGGGATTTAGTCTACCATAATCCTTTCTTGCAACTAAACCATTTCTCGAAAAGTGACATTCTGCCTCACTCGGTGACATTGATATTACTAAATTTTTCTTTCTATCGATGCTCAGTACGAGGTTCATAAATCATTCTTTACGCCATCTCTTTAGAAGGTTGAACATAAACGTTCCTGAGGTCTCTTTGTTCCTTTAATGTTTGCTCTGCGGATTAATAAATGAATAGCTTATTACACATGGCGAGTCGAAAGGTTTGCAATATTTGCAAAAACGCATGTGCTGAGACGAGTATGTCACGTGTTTAAACTACACTGCTGGCCACCCAAAATGCAGCACCAAGAAGGACACGAGATAGCAAAGCCAGATTTACTGGACACATAACAACAGATACAAAGATGAAACGATTGGGCTTACAGGCCCGTACGACTTGCGGAACACGCAGACATCAATAGTTCGTGTGGCCCCCATGGCTGGCAATAACGGCCGCTACACGCTGCGGCATCGAACGAAAGAGTCTTTGGATGTGGGCTTGGGGTATGTCGGTCCAAGATGCTTCCCCACGTTGCCACAGTTCATCAGGCGTAGCCGCGGGTGGTGCTTGCCGGGCCACTCGGTTCACGAACAGCGACCAGACGTGTTCGAAGGGCGACATATCGGGAGAACAAGCGGGCCACGGCAGCAGTGACACCTGGTGGGCCGTGAAGAATTGTTGCACCATACGTGCTACGTGCGGGCGCTCATTGTCCTGTTGAAACGTGGCCGCTGGCAGGCCCTGCAGGTAAGGGAGGACTACAGGCTCCAAAACGTCGGAGATGCAGCGGTGGCTGTTGAGTGTACCAGCGATGCGTACCAGAGAGGTGCGGGTGTCATATCCAATTGCACCCCAAACCATAACGCCAGGCGACGAACCGGTATGGCGATGCATAATGCAGGCGTCATACGGTCTCTCGCCGCGGATCCGACCATCGTGGTTTTGCAGGCAGAAGCAGGATTCGTCGGAGAAGACAATGTCGTGCCATTACCTAGTCCAGTAGCGGCGTTCAACGGCCCACTGCCGCCGCACTCGCCGGTGGTGTAACGTCAAAGGTAATCGGAGCAATGGGCGCCGTGCGACAAGTCCCCGCTCCTACAGACGACGTCGAACGGTATGTGCCGACACAGGTTGTTGCGCAACACACCTTAATTTCTGCGCTAACGTTCGTGATGTGGCAGTGCGTGCCGTCAATGCCCGCCGAACATTATGCCGGTCCTCTCGTTCGGTGGTGTTCCGCGGCTGCGGCAATCGCTCATGACGGTCCGTCCGTCCCTCCTGCACCCACCTAATCCATACTCGCCTCACTGTGGCTGGATGTCGTCCCACACGGGCGCCGATGTCTCGGTACGATAAACCGCTGTCGCGATAAGCCACTATTCGTCCTCTGTCGAACTCCGAAACGTGCTGGAATGACTGCCGTATTCTGCGACGAGGCATCCGGAAGCTTCCCACGCACAGGGCCGGCAGCACAACACACTTCTACTACTTACACCCAGCCTTCTGTGCACCCTTCTTATAGTGCTTCTCGGTGGTGTGCCGCGCGCACATGATTTGCATATGCCCTGCAATGCTAATCGTTTGCATGTCCTCTCGCGGGCCACGCATGCTGCAAATTTTAGGCCAATCGGATGCTTCCTTCTTGGTGTTGCATTTTGTGTGGCCAGCAGTGTAGTTCAAATCGCGCACTGCAGTCAGTCGAAAGAGTAATAAAGTGGTAGTCGTTACTGTGAGCAGCATTGCATGTAATGGAGCGAACTATATTGACTTTTCGTAGGTTCCGTCGAAAACTAGCGATCGAGGAAACACATTTGCAATTTTTGTTAAATGTTAGGGAATTTGGTATTATCCCTAAATTTCTGTCATCACGTTGCACGCCAAGATCCAGTCGTGACAGTCTGATTATTTCAAATGCCGAAAGAAAACGGTTAGCTACTGAGATTAGATTGAAAAGAGGTACAATTGATTATTTTTCCTGTCGATCTTATGGTGCTTATAAACAACTATGCCAATGGACACACCCTATTCAATTGGATAAACTTTTGGTGACAACCACAGCTTCTATTGAAAATGAAGTATCTAAGATTCACGAAACCCATGTAAAGAAACTGTGTATTCTTGTGGACCGTGATTTACAACATAAAGTTTCCAGTGGTGTTTACTGTACTAATAAACGTAATATGAGACAACATTTGAACTACTTTAATTTCAGTAGTTACTAACTGAATTCTTCTCAGAAACGTGCACTTCAGCGGGGTCTTAAGTTTGTCTACCTTGTGTTGCGGTTAAACAAATTTCGTACCATTTCACAAGTAGAAAATATTATCAGATTGCTACCCGAAGAAGAAAGGGATTGTATACGACTTAAGGTTCCTAGATCTATTCAATCATTTAGGTCTAACAATGAACAACATTGTAACCTGGAATTCAGAGAGGACATTAAACAGCTTAAAGCTTTTAAAAAATAACCCTAAACTATCTTTGCTGTCTGCAGATAAAACCGCACAAATAGTAATCATTGATAAAGACACTTACCAATCTAAAATGAATCTTGCACTTGATATACCTCATGTTTTGATTCGGAAGGACCCTACCAAGGCTATCAGCAAACTGCAAAACCATAGCTCTTTACCTGATTGTATTAAATCTCAACTTCATCGCCCAGTCGGGCCGCGAGTGCCAGCGTTGTTTGGTAAATATAAACTCCACAAAGAGAGTCCTCCTCTTCGACCCTTGGTATTCGAGTACGCTAGCCCAACTCGACCTTTAGAACGTGCTTTAGCCAATTTTCTCATCCCCTCCTCATTAATAAAATATTTTCGGTCTCCAGCTCTGTTGCTGCTCTGCGTCGGTTAAATTCATTAACCCGGGGGATAAGCCATTTATTATGCCATTGCTCGACGTTGTATCGATGTATCCTAACATTCCTATTGAGTTAGCGTATGATATTATTTACGACTAATTGTCTAGCATTCTTCCTATTACAGAGTCTCAAGCCCTTTTATCCGCCCTTCAGTTAATCTCCAACCTTTCCTATTTTAAGTTTGATAACACCATCTACAAAGAAACACAGGGTGCGCCTATGAGCTCTATTTTGTCCCCTTTACTCGGGGAACTTGTTCCAGGAATTAGAAACAACTGTCCTTCTCAACTATTACCCGCCGCCTTTATGTTTTCTTCGTTATGTTGAGGATATCCTTGTCCTTTGGCCTCATTTGCTTGATGATTTTTTTGTTTCTGAACTTTCTACTCCGTATTCTACGATTAAAATCTGTCGAGCTTTAAGTGGATTGTTGTCTACCTCTTTTAGACTTTACCATTCTTCAAGATCCCGGGTCTAATACTATCCGAACTACACTGAACGGCAAACCCACTTCTTCGGTTTGTATAATACCCGCTGACTCTTTTCATCCTAAGAATTATAAATTGTCTTCTGTACAATTCATGTTACGCAGAGCCATTACCCACTGCTCCACTTCAGAGCTTAGGCGTAAAGAAATTGCTACTATCAAGGACATTGTGGCACGATTTGGATACCCTGTAAGTGTTGTGGATGCCGAACTCAACAAGTTACTTAGAAGAACTTTCACAACCCTTTCATGTGACCCTTCATAATCTAGGTACATAGGCTCTATGGACTACATACCTTGTATTAACTCAATACTGCGTAACGTTTGTCGTAAGTATGAACTTAATTTTGGTGTGAAAACAACAAACATTATTGCTGTGCTTCAAAATAACAGAGATCCCATTCACATTGCTAATAAAAGTGGTATTTATTGCGTATCGATGAGCCCAGTGGATGTGAACAGCGAACAACGTGTTTATATAGGATCCACTGTACGTACCTTGGCTAATCGTCTCGACGAACATGAATACAATATAAACAAGGGCTCACAAAACACATCTTTAGCCAGCCTTGTTTACAGTGGTGAATATAGCCCAGATTGGGGCAATGTCAACATCCTTGCGTCACCACCTAACAGGCTTTTGACTTTAATTACCGAAAGCTTACCCAGCAAAAACACAAGTGTTGGGAAACTGCTGGCCACCAGATGGCAGTGATGGGTCACTTCTGGCTGAAATCTGCCGCTCCCGGCCCGGTAGCGGTCCGTAGGTGGCAGCGTCATCAGTTGGCAGCCATTGATGGCCCTGCAGCATCGCCACCAAGCAAATGCCACTAGTGGCCCGTAGCGGGCAGCCGATGAAACCCCAACACCAGCTGGAAGCAACGGAACTGCGCATGAGCAGAAGTAACACATGCTGTGTCTCTCATGGTACCAGTTAGTTGAAGACGACACTATCGTCATCGTGTTATTTTAGTGGATTATAAGAAAAAAACATATGGAGGAAGGCGAATTAATTTCCTAATGAAATGCCACGTCGACGAAGATATCAGGTTAAGCCATGAAATACAAGATTACAGCCATAAAATACACCCACTCCATTCCCATGAATAACAAGAAATAATTTCTGTGTAATCTTTCGTTTTAACATGACTAAACTGCTTGAAGCAAAAGTCCGGGAAAAACAATAAAAAAGCGTTATGTTGAAAAAAAAATATAAATACTACCAATTATTTAAAAAAAAACTATGCGGTTATAATGTATTCATCCATGGGTTCAATACATAAGACTGGAGGAATTCACTTCTAAAAATAACGAGGAGTAAAATGAAATATCTTTCCTCTTTAAAACAAATGTAGCTTCGGACAGCGTAACGGAAAGATACAACGTTAAAAATGTAACACAATGTGACATGAACGGGAAAATATATTAATTCAAGAATCGCCTTTCAAGACGACAAGGACAGCTCGAAACTTTGGAAAGCGCCTTTAATTTGGTACACTCGTTGAAAAAGTGAAGTTCCATTAAGGTAAAAAAAGAACAATCGTATGTTGAAATAATAAATTTATGAATTATATGAAACTAACATTTATGAAAAATACCTCGCAATATTGTAAAATTAAATAGAGAACCATTCGTTGCACATTCCGCAGAAATGAGGGTCAGCTTCAAGCTATGCTCGTGCGTGCCAAGTCAGTCCAGTTGGTAGAGCGCCCGCTTCCCACGCAGAAAGTCCTTTGTACGTTTCCAACAAGATCCAAACGGGCGTTTTACCGGAGCTGTTGAGAAAATTTCCCCAGCGCAGTGCTGTAATTCAGAAGTTTTGTAAGGCGAAAAAAAAAGTAGCTGTAGCTTTGGGAAACTGCGGTTATTCTTTATTATTTTTTATTGCGACTACTGGGGAATTGGCAGAAAAGATTCGGCAATTCCCCAGTAGTTTCCTGCCTACTGGGGAATTGCCGAATCTCAAGTTTCCTGCCACTGCCTGGAAACTTGAGGACCACATTAGGCTAGCCATCGGTTATGGCACGTGCTTGCAGAGCCGCTGAAGGGCCACTTGTGGCATCTACAGCCTGTGATGGATAACTGATGGCCCTGTTGTGGCATATGACAACTGATGGGATTGGCAACTGTAGGTCAGCTGCAGGCCTGAACTGCTGGCCCTTCTGTTGGCCGCCCGGACATTTTATTGACCGTTCGGCAACGGCAACATAGTGCTGGGCCATTGCTTGCAGCGCTGGCTGCCTGCAATGGCTCAGTGCTAGCCCATCAAGACGATTTTTGCTGGATATGTACACTATAATGACAAAAGTCACCGGCCACCTAGAAGAGAAACACAACATAGCAGTTATTGACATACATTAGTACGGTGTCGGTCCAACTTTGGCCATAATGGATGCACTGAACCTTAGAGACATGCTTTCGACAAGGTTTTGAAACACAGCGATGGGAATGCTCTTCCATTAAACATATAATGCTGCCGCTAACTGTTGCTAAGTTGTAGGCCTGGGTTCCAAACTTCTTATGCGGCGTTCTATTTTATCCAATAGGTGCTCTATGGGATTAAGATCAGGGGTCTGTGCTGGCCAGTCCACACACGATACAGAATTATCGTCAAACCACGCCGTAACAGTTCTTGCTTTATGGCTCGGTGCATTCCTGCTGGTATCAACAAGGCTCGGTTCCATAGTATTGCCACAGGGTTGGTAGGGCATAATCGTCCAAAATATCTAGGTAGACGTTAACAGGTTTAAAGGTTTGTCCACGGTAACCAATGGGCCGGGACCATACCATGAAAAAAACCCCATACGAGTACACTGCCAGCTCCAAACTTGACCGTAAGAACAGTACACTGTGGTAAATAGCATTCCCCCGGCTGCCGCCATACCTACACACGGTCAGAAGATTGATGGATCATGTATTTAGTGTCATCAGCCCACAGAACCATTGATCTACGATCCACGAAAAATGTTCTTTTCACCATGCTAAACGACTAGTAGCATTCCTATTTGAGATGAAAGGCTTATGAGCAGCCGCACGACCCCGGTAACCCATGGAATGGAGTTTTCTGCGATTGGTACGTGTACATACCGAGGTTCCAGCATTTTTGCTCACCTGTACACTGAGGTCTTGTGCGGTATTACGTCGATTAGCTTATACGACTCTCTTGGGGCTTCGACGTCCTCTATCACTGATTTTCTTTGGTCTGCCGGTACGTTTTGCTACTTCAGGTACGCCATGTGTCTTCCACTTATTCAGTCCATCCAAAACAGTTGACTTGAGTATGTTTAAACGCCTCTCGGTTTCTCTTATGGACAACCCACTAATATAACACCCAACAATCTTTTCTTTCTCAAAATCAGTTCTCTCCCGCATCGAAATTTTCACTCAATCTCACAGTGCGATATGTTCGCGATCAGCTGCAGGCTTGTTTTTATATCGTTTGCAGCTGTACCGCGCATCTTAACAACGCAGCGGATCAGTTTATTTGCTTTTGAAGGGGTATCCGGTGACTTTTGTCAATATAGTGTATATTACAACACAAAAAGAGTGCCTGTAATGATGATTTTCCGTATCATGTTCCCTACCCTTGGAAAATGCTCATAGATCGTGATGTATAACTTAATTGTGTTTATTGCGTTTCCTATGGTCATGATAAGATAACCATCTTTTTCTGTTAGATCTGCGCATGTGTCAAATACCTACCCTACGTCACTGATTTTTTAACTATATAACTCTGTAGGTTATCTCACTCTGTTAGTCAGACATCTGAAGATGGGAGTCGCAGGCGACCCCGAAAATCTCATGTATATTTATCACTCGTGCTGTTTTTAACTGTGATTAAAGTTTTAAATATCATATGGTTTCAGATATCAATTTCATGAATCATGCTTCGACGGCTATATAGTTTTGATGTTCTTACTCAGCACGAAAACCTGCTTTATCTTGCATTGCATGTCGTCGTTCTGTCAGTGGATGGGACGCCCTAAAAGATGAACAGCCACAACCGGCTAATTAGGGAACTTTTGCTTTACGAGTTTGAACTCAGCCACAGCGCTGCTCAAGCAACACGAAACATTTGTCATGCGAAAGCGGAAGGTTCCGTGGACCACAGCACCGTAAGCAGATGGCTCAAGAATTTTTGCTCAGATGATAGAAACCTCAACGATCAGCCAAGGTCAGGTAGGCCGCGAACCGTAAATTCGGATGCCGTGAGCCAGGCCGTAGAAGCGAATCCGACACCCAGCACACGGAGATTATCAGGCGAGCTGGGCATATCGCAGACCACCGTGGTTCGTCACCTTCAGGACCTCTGCAAGGTTAACAGGAGCTGCCGCATTGTCCCTCGTGAATTGACGCTAGCTGAAGCAAACCGCAGTGTGGAAGTGTGCACGAAACTCCCAGAAAATCCGCACCATCAAGAGAATTGTTACGTACGGTGAAATATGGGTCTATTTCCGTAATCCTAACACACAACGGCAGTGGTTGAGCCCAGGACAGCTTCCAGAACCTGTTGCCAAACGTGGGCTCTTCGAGCACAAGGTGATGCTCTGCTTCTGGTGGAATTTCGAGGGGGATTATCCATTACAAATTTGTTCCAGACGGTCGGACCATCAACGCCAATTTCTACTCTGAAAAATATAGCGGATGTATGCCGTTTTGGAGGAGAAGAGCGCATCAATAGTAAACAGACAGTTTGCTCTCCTACAGCAGGACGACGCTCCGCTTCATACCGCACGAACGACCCGGGAAAAACTCCAGGAACTTGAGGGCATCGAACTAATGCCAAACCCATCATATAGTCCCGATCTTGCCCCGTCGGATTATTACCTGTTCCGGTCCATAGCCGACTTCCTTAGCAGGCGGCTCTTCAACAACCTGAAAAGGCAAGAAGTAGTACCGCCGCGGAATCGAAGAACAGGCAGACAGATGACTAAGGACGGTGCAACACGGTGACCTATACTTTGAATGCTAGTGATCTTTCGTCGTAAAGGTACGTATGAAGACATAAAGGGATCCAAATATTGCAAAACTATCAATTCACCCTGTAACGTACCAGGAGATGTGACGTACCTGCCAGAAGGACGCACACGAGGGAGATGATGTAACGTACCAGGAGATGTGACGTACCTGCCAGAAGGACGCACACGACATAAAGGCAGATAGGAATCAGAATGAAATGTCCGCGTAGCTCAATTGGTAGAGCACTTTATTCCGGAATGAGGGGACTCGGGTTCGAATCCTGGCGTGGACAGAAATGACGGAGAAATTTACTTCGTTATAATGGCGCCCGAACTATCCGGATGACCCGACCGTTCAAAATCTCGCAATGGTGTGATGTTCTTTCCACACCGCGAGATAGGAAAAATAAGAGAATCCCTTCTCCAGCACTTCGAAAAAAAAAAAAAAAAAAAAAAAAAAAAAAAAATAAGGGGGAGATGATGTAACGTACCAGAAGATGTGACGTACCTGCCAGAAGGACGCACACGACATAAAGGCATTATAGGAATCAGAATGAAATGTCCGCGTAGCTCAATTGGTAGAGCACTTTATTCCGGAATGAGGGGACCCGGGTTCGAATCCTGGCGTGGACAGAAATGACGGAGAAATTCACTTCGTTATAACCCTCTGTATTATTTCCCGATAACGTTTCACTTCTTCTTCATGACTATTATTTACGAAAGTCTTGTTACTTGCACATGGTTAAAAACGTGTGTTTTGATGTACGGGTATTTATGCGAGTGATGGCCATCTGCTGCGAGTACGGCCATTTACATACATTTAGCAGAAATAATTCCTCTCCTCAGTAATTTTCTGAGTAATTCTGTCTAAATTCGACAATTCGGGATGTGACTAAACTTCACCCAACTTGGCTCAGACAGCTGTGAGCCAGGGATACCATAAGCTGAATTACAATTCGTCGTCGTCCCCCTCTTCCGCTCAGGGCGGGTTGAGTTCCACAAAGACGAATAATCCATCTATGAGGATGTTGGCGAATTAATGCAGCAGGCTCTCCACTCCTTTGCTGCATATCGGGACAAGGGACAAAGTGCGTCCGGGGCCGACTTCACAGGAAACCATCTACGCATTTGCGTCCCCACACACAGAGGGTCTGCGGAAACCCTCGGAAAAACGCAGACAGGACCGGAAGTCGAACACCTACCGGCAGGACTGGGATTCGAACACCTGTCAGAAACGACTCCTTCCCACACAGTGCACAGCGACTTAATCAACTGCGCTGTGCCGGCGGTGAATTACAATTACGCAAATCTATTTGAAACATGTGTAAGTGGACTTGCCTGATAGTTTCACTCACTTTTGTTATATGACATATACTATCTCATTTGCATGTTAAGTCAATCACTTCTGTGAATGCGGAGCTGTTCATGTAATATACATTTCTGGCCAACAAAAATGCAACACCAAGAAAGAAGCATCCGATTGGCCTGAAATTCGCAGCATGCGTCGCTCGCGAGAGGACATGCAAACGATTAGCATTGCAGGGCATATGCAAATCATGTGCGCCCGGCACACCACCGAGAAGCACTATAAGAAGGGTGCACAGAAGGTGGGGTGTAAGTAGTGGAAGTATGTTGTGCTGCCGGACCTGTGCGTGCGAAACTTCCTGATGCCTCGTCGCAGAATACGGCAGTCATTCCAGCACGTTTCGGAGTTCGACAGAGGACGAATAGTGGCCTATCGCGACAGCGGTTTACCGTACCCAGACATCGGCGCCCGTGTGGGACGACATGCAGCCACATTGAGGCGAGTATGGATTCGGTGGGTACAGGAGGGACGGACGGACCGACGTGAGCGATTGCCGCGGCCGCGGCACACCACCGGACGAGAGGACCGACATGTTGTGCGGCGGGCATTGACGGATCGCACCGCCACACCACGAACCTTAGCGCAGGAATTAGGGTGTGTTGCGTAACAACCTCTGTCAGCACGTAACGTTCGACGTCGTCTGTAGAAGCGGGGACTTGTCTCACGGCACCCATTGCTCTGATTACCATTGATGATACACCACCAGCGAGTGCGGCTGCAGTGGGCCGTTGAACGCCGCACTTGGACTAGGGAATGGCACGACATTGTCTTCTCCGACGAATCCCGCTTCTGCTTGCAACACCACGATGGTCGAATCCGCGTGTGGTGGCACCGCGGCGAGAGATTGTATGACGCCTGCATTATGCATCGCCATACCGGTCTGTCGCCTGGCGTTATGGTTTGGGGCGCAATTGGATATGACACCCGCACCCTCTGGTACGCATCGCCGGTACACTCAACAGCCACCACTACATCTCCGACGTTTTGGAGCCTGTAGTCCTCCCTTACCTGCAGCACCTGACAGCGGCCACGTTTCAACAGGACAATGCGCGCCCGCACGTGGCATGCATCGAGCAACAATTCTTCACAGCCCATCAGGTGTCACTGCTGCCGTGACCCGCCTGTTCTCCAGAAATGTCGCCCATCGAACACGGCTGGTCGCTGATCGGCAACCGAGTGAGCCGGCAAGCACCACCCGCGGCTGCGCCTAATAAACTGTGGCAACGTGTGGAAGCAGCCCACATCCAAAGCCTCTTTCATTTGATGCCGCAGTGTGTACCGGCCGTTATCGCCAGCGACGGGGGCCACACGAACTATTGATGTCTGCGTGTTCCGCAAGTCGCACGGGCCGGTAAGCTCAATCGTTTCATCTTTGTATCTGTTGTTATGTGTCCAGTAAATCTTGCTTTACTATCTCGTGTCCTTCTTGGTGTTGCATTTTGGGTGGCCAGAAGTGTAGATACAATCACTGATGCAGACAACTATTCTTCACAAAAACAAATAAATCAGAGAACATCTCAAAGCTTCATATTAAATGAATGCATTTATATGCAATAGATGTGTTTAGCATAAAAATGAACAATTATAATCGTCTTCATCGTTGTAAGATGGGACAGTGTTGTTGAGATGTTATCGACCAAGGAAAGCATAGATGCAGCAAAAGAAATTTACAAAAATGACTTCCTTAAATTAATCACATACCTAAACCAAAATCACATGCAAGCATTTCTTAAAGTCAGGTATGAAATAAAATATGAATATCAAAAGTACAGTACACCATAATAAAAATGGAATGAAAGTCACGGCACACTAAACTGGATATATGTCGAAATTTACTTCACTCAATGAACTTTTGCGTGGATTAAGAAAGCAGATACATTAAGGTGGTTCCACCTAAAATATCTGCCTTATGTTTCCAATGGTAAAACTTCTTTACATATTTTCTTCGCAATTAATGTGTTCTCAATTATAAAAATTTGCACATCGATAAATCTAACTTTAAGTTATAGCATGGGACACTTAATACTCGCTAAAATACAGTATAACCATAATTAAGCAATCCAACATTGGTTTGTCTAGTGATTGGTTTGTCATCTATTAACAGGGCTGAACATTAAAAAAATGATTGATTTTTAATATAATTATGGTTATGTTTTAGCAAGCATTAAGTATCCTATGTTATAACTTAAAGTTAGTTTTATCGATGTGAAAATTTTCATCCTTGGGAATACATTAATTGCGAAGAAAATATGTAAAGAAGTTTTACCATTGGAAATATAAGGCAGAGATTTTAGGTGGAACCACCTTAAATATCTGCACAAAAATCTTCAAATCAGTCTGCTATAGATGTACACCCATAATCTAGGATCAGGTAATGAAAATAAAACTTGATTTCAGAGTTTTTATAACTATATTTGCATAACTTTTCCCTTAAGTTTTAATAACAATTATTGGATCATATTTTAATTAGATTAAGGTAATTTCTAAACAACTGATGTTTCTAAGTTTCAAAGGAGTCCAAGTAGCCTTAATTTACTTAAATTAAGGAAACACGTAAAAGATCCGGCCCGAGGATCGGACCAGGATTTCTTTTGCATCACCTAAAAGACAAAATCCAGGCTCGAACGGGGACTGGGCTAACAGATTCAGCATTGTGTTGCAGTATTAAACAGAAAACATGTCGGCTGGCAAAATGATGACTGGCCTGTGACATATTCGGTTGTTCCTAACCGTATTACAATGTCAAATTAGCAAATAAAATGAAACCGTATTTGACTTCGTAAAAGAAAGGAAATCAGATTTAATTTATACCCGAAAGTTTATTTCCTCAAAACGCAGAAATTTTAAGGAAAATTTCAGTTAGATTTCTTAATGACATTTTCTTTTTAAAACTCATCTTGTAGTCTCTCTCTTGCCCGTTGCCACCATTCATACCCCTGTTCCCACTCAGTTTAATTCTTAAACTCTGGAACGTTGAAGTGAAATTTTGTTTGCATTCTCTGATCTATTCTCTGGACACCTTTTAATGAATGGCTGGTCAGTGATCTCTATCACCTTTTAATGAATTAATGAATTGATCACCATTCTCTGATCACCTTTTTAATTACCCATAAAAAGGTGCAAAGGTGACAGAGATCACTGAGAGAAACTGAAGTGACGGGAGTGTAACACGAACTAAGCGCGTTCATTAATTACAGCTAAAATCAGCAGGCCTGCTAGATCTGTTGCTTTTAGCTGTAATTAATGAGTGGCTGGCTGTAAGTTGAAAATTTAAAATTCGACACGCTCTAAGTTGGTAAATCGTAAATGGGCGGACTATGAATTGAAAGTCTTGAACAGGGCGGACTATGAATTGAAAGTCTTGAACACGCCGGACTGTAAGTCGAAATTCTTAAACGAGACGTGTTCTAATTTAGTTTAAATGCGAAACAAGGGGCTTCCCAGATTAACGCGCAGATCTCTAACACAAACGTTGTGTTTGTTTACCCTTCCAGAGTTGGTTGTTGCTCTACCTTGAAACCAGTGGCTATAAATTAGGAATGGGCTATTTCCTTGTAAACTCAGATGGTAACGGAAATCGTTAAAACTCGAACAGAGAAGAATGTTTTTCTAACTTGACGTACAGTTTACTTCAGACTTGTCCCATCAACGAAATTTTATGTCAATATCCGACAGCATCTGCTCTCTTGAAAGCCCCGTTGAAAACAGGAAAGCGACGTATTCTATGTACAAATATGTACAAAGTAGGAATCGTAGAATAACACACGCCTCTTCCAAAAGTTCATTTTAATCCGAGATCCAAAATTTATCGTTTAAACTCATCTTTGCTGTAAACCCATTTAAGTTCTATTAATAGCTTGGCACAGAAATTACTGTGTTTCCAAAATAACTCTCTGTGTTGAAGAGTTGTGATTTATTTTCCCTTTCTCCTCATTGCTGGCCACGAAGCTACTTATAAGAAAAAAGGGGAGGAGATATTAAATGCATTTGCTTGCATAAATGCAGTCCCTGTGGCTCTGGGACATTTCGCATCCACGCATTTGTTCCAGTTATAAATTGCGCCTGGCGGGCAGAAATGGTGCAATTAAAAGTACTCGCTGACATCAAGCACCGTGACGGATAGCTAATGCCCGAAACAGAAAATGCTTCACTTAATGCGTTCTTCCTCCGCTTCACGACGCTCTTGAAGAATATTTATAGAATGAGCAAGAAATGTTTGCACAGAGAACAATGGAGATTTGCATAACATCTCAGTGACTCCTGATGTAGTTTTTGTAATTTATGTAACTTTTAGGCGAGCCGTGATCGTAGAACTCGGAAAAAGTTTAAAAAATGAAGTGATTTACGTTTAGGGACATGTGCCAAATGAATTCTTCTGATTGCATGCTCATTGTTCCTTTGAAATTTCAGCACGTTAAACAGATTTGCTTTCAACAGCAAAGTTCTCTTCACTTCGAAATAAGAATCGCCTTCATGAAGTTGTTCTTAAAAATTGTAGAAAAACCACCAAATATAAAATCTTTCAAGTGAAACTAAGAATAATAATTATCAAAAGACAATTTTGAAATGTAATAACGCCAACAAACAATAGATCTTTATGAATTGGTAAGAGGAGAACGCATACTTTTAAATCTAATGTCATTTCCAGCCGAAAAAAATAAAAACTTGCATGATCTATATAATCTAGCATTATTCTGAAAAGAATAATACTTTCTGTGAACATAAAGCACCTCATTTTTCAAGAAGTGTTTTGAGCCCCGTTCTAGACGAAAGCCAGGAAACAGTGTTTTATTCATAGCGAGTTATCAAAGCGTAGAGAAATGAGCTTGCTGTTATCAATTAAAGTAAATATTTAATGTAGTACTTAAATACAAATGAAAGTTGATGTTATCAAAAAATACAAAATGTAAAATTGAACGAAGACTGCTTACTGGAAACAAAAGTAAATATATACATCATCTGTATTTGTCTGAACTCACTCTCTCTCTCTCTCTCTCTCTCTCTCTCTCTCTCTCCCTCAACAACTGGAAACTCTTTACAGTAGTATCATATTTGAAGGCTCCGATAGGATTTTGTTTATCTTACGATACTAAGAAATTTGATCAAAAGCCAAAGATTATGAATTTATGTAGATGGCAAATGAGACTATGACTTTCGTTAATACGCACTGACATGTCACTGTGAGTTCCAAAATATCTACCGATTATTCCATCACTTCAGTTATCTATTAACAATTTAATTTTAAATTCAGCGAGCACAGAAGAAAGTACAGGTATTACAATGTGCGGGCAAATTATAGACTGGAATCTTTAAATAGACCTAAACAGCACATGAGTTGAAATGGTACAGTGTACTGTAAAGCTTCTGTTGCTTTTAAAAAGGTAATAAACATCTGTGAAAATTGTCAAATGCAGAAGAAATTATTAGCAAGGCGCTCAGATGATTAATTCACTAAGAAGCGAAAGAGGGTGGAGCATTTGAGAAATGCTCCATCCTCTTTCGCTTAATTTTTGTATTAATTTCTTATGGGAACGCTAGACCATTTTAATAAGGATTCGGCAGTGAGGAACACATTAGTCAAGATCTAAACTAAATTTGATCCTAAAATTGCTAGTATCGTTTAATTGAAACGTGCTGTGGAGATATATAGTAATATCATACATCTTAATAAAAAGGGTGTGCTTGTAGAAAAAACTATTTACACGTTGCTCTTAAGTAGCTAAGGACACAGACGTCATTGAAGTATATTAAGTCCAATGGATGACAACTAATATGTATTTTACTGACATTTATTTTATAAAAAATTGTACAGTTAAAAAATGTATGATATTATAATATTTTATAAACATTTATATAATTAAAAAATGTATAATATTATAATTTAAGGAATGTTATTAAGTTGTTGCAGCAGGCATCGTGTTTCTTACTTAAATATGCATTTAGTGAATTACAAGAACATATCGATTAACATCTAACCGTAGTGTTTCATCGCCGTAGGTGGCGCACCTTATACAGTAGTAGCCATATACGTATATAAGGGTTTACCACAAGGCTCTTGTGTCCTTCAAGTAATGACAGTTTCTGTTTGAGGACGGTGTCTCTCCACCGAAATGCATAGCAGTTAGTCAAAATCATCGACTACTACTTGAAGTTAGGTTTTAACTTTTCAGTTCTTTTTTAGTTACATTTCGATGTATATCATCGTCGTAAGTTATGATTTTAAATATTTTTAAAGATTATATTTGAAGAAACTCCATTGCTTAGAACTGTATGATCCAGTCCTTGAAATCATAAAGCACCCAGGCAAGTGACATTCCTCCCCTCTACTCATTTGAAACAGTAGTGAGGTTCTTCTGTATGGAACCTAGCACCCTAACTACACTTGACTTTCTGTGTCTTCATTCTAATAATATTTTTTCAAGTGAATCGTCTTGTTTTGTTAGATAATATGTTCAAAACCATAATGAAAAGATGAAGGTCACACTTTTACAGTAGGATTTGTCTGCATGTTGGGGGGGTGGCATTTACTACCTCTATTTCAAGATATAAGGTATGAAGATGAATATTTAATATACTGGAACTTATACAATGTTTGCAATACCTACATTACAAAAAACAAAAAGTCAGCCTACAGTGGATGTTCGCAGAAATTCTGATTAATAGGTATTGAAAGTCAACCTACAGCAGATGTTCGCAAACTACAGTTCAGGTGGAGTTTTTCGTGACTAAGTATTTTGCTGCATCATAAGGAACTGTTCATTTAATTTTATGACATTTGCAGATTGGATTTGCCACAAAAAATTTTCCTTGAATATGATGAATATATATAGTTGTGTTTGAACATAATAGTGTATGTACATATATCTCTAAATCATTCGCATAGATAACTTTTGCAACGTGTTGTAATGACAACAGCAACGGATAGCTCATACACTTTTTTAATTATATAAATTTTTATAAAATAAATGTCAGTAAAATATATATTAGTTGTCATCCATTAGACTTCAATGACGTCTGTGTCCTTACTCAAGAGCAACGTGTAAATAGTTTTTTCTACAAGCATACACACTTTTTATTAAGGTGTATGATCTTACTATATATTAAGCAAGATCATTTTATGGTTATGAAATAGAGGAGCAGAAAAAGAAACACATCTGCCTGAGTTCTGATTTGTTTTAATGTTATTTTTATTGGAGGTTTAACGACCACCGTGAGCAACTAAGCGGGCTATAAGCAGTCGTCCGTCCCTAATTTAGGGTCACCGGTTTTAGGGAAGGGAAAGAGCCAGTGCCTTAAGACAAACACAACATCCATGTCTCACTCGGATTCAAACCTGAACCCATCTCGGACGAATGATCAGAAGCCATCGCTGAGACCAATGCGCCACCGGGGCGGCGTTTGAATGCTAAGAAACCAACAAAAATTTATATTGCATTTGCTGCAACATAAATCTACGGTCGTGGCCCACAATGAAATATCAATCATCAAACCGGAGAAAATATACGTCAAATGTTAATAAAAACAAAATTTATGCTAATTGTTCTCTGCATTTACAAGGTTATTACGTACTATGATTACACTCCACAAGTTCATACTCCAAAGGAAACTACCTACGCTTAGCTGTGTCGAAATGTCTCTGTGGCGTAGATAGTCGTAAATAATCTACAAAGGTGCATTTCGATGAAATAGCTGTGCTGTGACAGATCGTAGAATTTTCATCCCTTCTGCGGAACTAATGAGAATTTACGTGGCAATAATCACTGTAGAAGAATGTGTGCACTGTGACGAATAAGAGCTCACGACCAAACTTCTGATTTATGTCCCATAATGCCGCAGGACAGCATCCGGCAGCGTGTGTGGTTCGTCTAGAACGATAGCACTACGAATTTGCGAGAAATTTTATCTCTTCATTACGATCAGACTTTGGACACACAGAGCAGAGAGATGAGATCTTTGTGTTGAAGACAGATTTTTTAAACTGCTCAGTTTTTTATATTAATCTTACTTCAGAATAACATAAGATACATACTGAAGAATTAAAAATGTCTACTTCAGCGGAATTTCTTCGAACGAAATAGTGAAAGTGAGCTTTGCGCTTTAACTTATGACTATACATAGCTGCAGAGTTTTTTGAAAAACTGTCATATTCCTTTCATTATCAGGATCAGCATTTATATTCACCATAACCACGAGCACTTACTTAGGATGTAAGGTCTTTATTACAGGGAATAAAAATGTAGTTACGCCTTCATGTGCATACATTTTTTTACTACAAAAAGCAACCTTTCAAAGTCATCTAACGATGAACTCGCGTTACCACTTAAGCCATAGTCGGAATACTATTTGGAAAATACTGTAGTGAACAATGTCTTACGCATATTTTAACCAGATTTTGATGGCTTCCATGCAAACAAATCATTGTACTGGTGTGTTGCGTTTCGTCAGGCTGAATAAGTAAAAGTTCGGCAATACGAAATACGGGTTGAAACTGGAACCTGGTATAACAGTCCATACCAGCTTTACAGTTACCTAATGATTTTTGGCAAAAAACGTGTAAGCGAAAGGGTTTCAGTGGTTTGGCTAGATGCATTTCAGATATTCCTAAGGCTTCTTCTTCCTGACGACTTCCCCGGGTTCTCTTTACAGGTATCATGTTGCCGAACAGCCATGAGGGTCACAATGACATGACTGTTACCAGAACTATTTGTGCTGATCGTTCAGTTTTGTGCTGATCGTTCAGTTTTTTGCTTCTTACGTTGAGTGAGGTGACGTGACATCTCTGCATCGACTGATGCTTAAAACTGTAGACCACGCATATATGGCCACGCATCGATCATAAACGCAATCGTTAAAACCATTTGGGAAACCTTGGAGATCATTACCCAACAGCGATACTTGCAATGATGGTGTCTCACTCGAGTTGCCACAAATTTGGAACCAGTTCTTCAAGTAAAGCCTTCTCCCTACCAGGATACCGCACGCACAACCAACGTGATGCTTCGTATCTTTAAATGAATATAACGTCATATATATTTATTGTCAAGTCAAGTTCCCAAGTTAAAATTTTTAAAGCGTTTTATTATTCAGTTTGAAGTTTCTGTCTAACTTCCTGGGAAAAGCCATCTGGTTGATGTCCGAAAGTTTGGAAACGCTTATGTGCCTATTTCCTACGCGAATAAATCGGATCACTAGTATAGTATTACTATTTCCTACCATGTCTCCTTTATCTTCAAATACCGCCAACAGATTAATGTAAACCTTCACCCTCTTGGCTTTAAAATCACATGTCAGCTGACAAGAAACGTCAGTACCACACATTATCCGATAGTCAATATCTCTGACGACTGTTACCATGGTATTATGACCATAATGCGAGTGTATAGATATTCTGAACTGTTATCATCCTATTCGTGCGTGTATCGCCATCTGTAGTCACAATTGGCGATTCACCGTTTCGTGGTTTGTCCTAGATGGTCGTTTCTCCCTCCAGTATTGATCTTCTTCTATCATCTCTCATTCTGGACGTCAATTTTCTTCTCGCCATACACCTTGGTTAACCTTGTATCAATATTCAAATTATTGTAGCAATTCCTCTGTGTGGAACTTGATGAGAGCGTTTTTACTTTAGCTAGTATCGATGATTCATAGGTGCTTATTTCAGTAAAAGACGATAGAAATGACATAGAAGGAACAACTCCCATATTTTAAAAAGTACGTAAGCACGTAATTATTGTAATGCATATTACAGTACTGCAGGCATTCCTTTTGCTATGACCGCCGCAATATGATGATGTTTAGCTATTACAAATTTTTATTATTCCAAATAGTATAACTATAATAATAATCCGATTCCCTTGGCGAAGAATAAAAATAAAACTTTCCATGCTTTCGCGCATCAACCAGATGGCTTCAAAAAAGGTAGACAGCTAACTGTAAACTGGATAATAGAACGTTTCAACAATTTGAACTCGGTGACTTGACTAGACAGTAAATGAATAGGCACAAATGTGCTAATCTGAAGAAACGAGATCACGTAGGTTAGGCACACGGTACCATGGTAGAAAACGAAGCATTATTTGAAGAATTGATTCCAAATACGTGGCAACTCCAGAGGGATGCTATCATTGCAAGCCCCGCTGCTGGTCAAAATTTACAAGGTTTCGCGTATGGCAGTAGATTTGGCTGTGGGGTATGAAGCTAATTTCTTTACATCACTCTACATAGGATCGGCGGACTTGAACTTGACTTCTCTTGATAGGGCAGTGTTTTTTTCGTCTTTTGTATCCTTCTTATGTTTGCTGATTCCAATTCCGAAGGAACGTTTGGTCATTATGATGTAGCATCACCTGGAGCCGTCCGGATATTGTAGTGGAATGGCATAATCACCTGTCTCATTAAGAAGAAGGGGCTAATATTTCTCTTAAGCATCGTATATAAAGATACCAGAGACCTTACGCCGGCACCGAAGTTCATCCCCCTAAGCGCGTTTTTGAGTTGGTAGGAAACATTTGGTATGTAGGGAATAGAGCCCAGGTAGCGAATTTGCGGCATAGAAATATTAACACATCTGGTTATGGCTTTTCCGACAAAGTTATGCATCCGGTTCGACGTATATCCCTCCTCAGTCGCCGATTTGATGATATTTGTTTAGTTCGGATTGTCTAGAACGAACATCGGAGGAGACTGCTAAGGCCCTTCTATTTCGAGAACGTAAGAGCGCCGTCTGTAATCATCAGGGCAGAATGAACTGCGTACCATCAGGTTGGGAACGGAAGTGGGTTTATAATAGACTTCCTTATGAAGCCGCTTGTCATGCAATTTTTTCAAGACGTTAAGATAAGCTAGGGTGCCATTCTGTTCAAGCTCCACAGTGAACTTGATCGTTTGGTGTATATAATTGATTTTATCGAGGGAAAACGGGCGGGTCTCTTTTCCGTGTGTCCATATGAAAAAAACGTCGTCAGTATATCGTAGCCCGGTGGTAGGCATTGGGATGGTGTTGGTGAATATGTGTTGCTCAATGGGGCGAATTATTGCTTTCGCGAATTCGGCTGAAAGCGAAGATCCCATCGGAGCGCCATTTACTTGTTTATAAATTTGCCCTTGGAAACTGAAGTAGCTAGAATTTGAGACCAAGTAAATTAATTTCAAGATGCTGAGGCAAGACTCCTACGAATAAACTGATGAATTAGATACAGCCGCTTTCAATGTTCTGATGGCTTCCGGTATGGGGATCAATGGATAAAGAGAAACTACGTCGAAACTGCGAATAATGGTGCGTAGTTGAACAGTGAGCTGCTTGGTTTTCGTGATAATATCTAGAGTGGAAATTATTATAAAGTCCGACTCCGGTAGATGATTAGTTAGGAATTTAGATAATACTTTCTCTAGATGGTGCGTCGGTGCGAATCTTCTGGGCACGATCGGCCTCAATGGATTGCCGGGCTTGTGGTGTTTAAGCCTTCCGAAGAGTTTTAGGATCTGAGGGCCAGGCGGTAATTTAGCGACTTTCCTGAGGTCATCCGGAATTGCGGTTAGCTTTGCAGCTCTTTGTACCTGTGTAATCCAAAAATTTAGAGGATTCCTTCGTAAAATTATAGATCCAGAATCGGAAATAAATTCTTCTAGTTCTTTATTATAGTCCGTAACTTCCATTATCGGTATCTGACCGGATTTGTCCGTTAGCGTCATCATTATGGAGCGGTCGTTTATAAAGTTGGAAATCGCTCTTGGAATTCTGAAATGATTAGACGATTGCTTCTGATTGTATTCGGACGGCCCCAGGCCATACTGTACCTGAATGACCAAACGTTTGTCCTGAATTAGAATCAGCGAACATAAAAGGAATGCAAAAAACGGGAAAATAACAACTGCCTCATCAAGAGAAGTCAAGTTCAAGTCCACCGATTCTATGTGGATTGATGAAAAGAAATTAGATTCATACTCCACACTCAATTCTACTGCCATTCGCAAAACCTTCGAAATTTTGACCAGCAGCAGGGCTTGCAATGATAGCGTCTCTCTGGAGTTGCCACGTATTTAAAATCAATTCTTCAAATAATGCTTTCTGCCTAACCAACGTGATCTCGTTTCTTCGGATTATCACATTTGATCCTATTCATTTATTGTCTAGTCAAGTCACCGCGTTCAAATTGTTGAAACGTTCTATTATCCAGTTTACAGTTGCCTGTCTACCTTTCTTGATATTGGTTGATTTGCGAAAGCTTGTAAAGTTATATTTCCATTCTACGCCAAGAAATTTGGATTATTAGTATAGTTTTACTATTTTGAGGACAATTGGTGTACAGTTTCTACTTATTAATTACTTGTTGCACTCTCCGAGCAATGTGGAACACCTTTAAATTATTTCGACAGCTGAGACTCAAACTGGAGAAGGAACGGTCCCATCCAGACTTTTAATCGCTTGCGAGACATTCGGCTTGATGCCAAAGTTCCTAAATTTTAAGACGTCAGTAAAAGGATCATGGTTCGAGGACAAAGAGGACAAATTTCTTGGCCAGACATTGTCAAGGATAGTGAACCTGAGAAGAAAGGACATCATGTCATTAGAAATCAAGTGCTACAACCTACATATGACGTTGCATACGTTTTGCGACCTTACCCTTCGGGTTGACATGTTAGTCGAATGATTCCAGTCTTCCTTTTCCTCCAGACACAGCAAGAAACTGGATTACCTAAGGTTTTCGCACTCTCCTAAACCTAATGATTTCACCATTCCCTTCGTCAATATTTCTAACCGAACGCTCTCCCGAGAGGGAACTAAAGTTTTGGAACTTGGACCAAAGTTCTGCTTCCGATCCAGACCGAACCCAAACAGCGTCAGTACTGAGTTTGAGATCATAATATCACGATTTCCAGAAGATAACAAAGACGAACTGCGCCAACTGTGTTGCTCTAAGTTAAAATCGTGGTACAATCAGAAACAATCGTTTAATAATTTCAAAATTCCAAGGACGGTTTCCAACCTTAGAAATGACTGCTCCATAATGATGACGCTAACGGACAAATCCGGTCAGATAGCAATAATGCACGCAGAGGACTATAATAAAAAAACTAGAAGCATTTATATCCGATCCTGGATCTATAATCTTACGAAGGAATCCTCTAAATTCTTGGATTGCACACGTACAAAGAGCTGCAAGGCTAACCGCTATTCCGGATGATCTCAGGAAAGCAGCCAAATTACTGCCTGGATCTCAGATCCCAAAACTTTTGGAAGACTGAAACACCACTAGTCCGGTAATCCATTGAGGCCGATCGTGTCCAGAAGATTCGCACCGACGCACCATCTAGAGAAAGTATTATCTAAATTCCTAACTAATCATCTACCGGAGTCGGACTTTATAATAACTTCCACTCTAGATTTTATCACGAAAACCAAGCAGCTCACTGTTCAAGTACGCACCATTATTCGCAGTTTCGACGTAGTTTCTCTTTATCCATTGATCCCCATACCGGAAGCCATCAGAACATTGAAAGCGGCTGTATCTAATTCATCAGTTTATTCGTAGGAGTCTTGCCTCAGCATCTTGAAATTAATTTACTTGGTCTCAAATTCTAGCTACTTCAGTTTCCAAGGGCAAACTTATAAACAAGTAAATGGCGCTCCGAGGGGATCTTCGCTTCAACCGTGTTCGCGGAAACAATACTTCTCCCTATTGAGCAACATATATTCACCAACATCACCCTAAAGCCTACCACCGGGTTACGATATTCTGACGACGTATTTTTCATATAGCCACACGGAAAGCAGACCCTTCCGTTTTTCCTCGATAAAATCAGTTATATACACCATATGATCAATTTCACAATGGAGCTTGAACACAATGGTACCTTACCTTATCTCGACGTCTCAGTGAGCAAATCACATGGCAACCGCTTTCATACGGAAGTCTGTTATAAACCCACTTCCGTTCCCAACCTGATGATCCGCAGTTCATTCTCAAGTGCCTTCGCTGTCTCATCCGATGTTTGTTCAAGACAATCCGAACTAAAACTCATCGTCGAATTGGCCACTGAGGCGGGATATACGGCGAACCAGATGCATAACTTTATCGAAAAAGCAAAAACCAGTCGTGTTAATATTTCTATGACCCAAATTCGCTACCTGGGCTCTATTCCCTACATACCGACTGTTTCCTGTGAACTCAAAAAGGCGATCAAGAGGATGAACTTCGGTGTCGGCATAAAGGCTCTGGCATCTTTATGTACGATGCTTAAGAGAAATATTGACAAACTCCCTTTTCTCAATGAGGCAGGTGTTTATGCTATTTCACTACAATATCCGGACGGCTCCAGGCGATACCACATCGGAATGACCAAACGTTCGTTCGGAATTAGAATCAGCGAACATAAAAGTGATACAAAAGACGGAAAAATAACCACTGCCCTATCAAGAGAAGTCAAGTTCAAGTCCGCCGATCTTATATAGAGTGATGTAAAGAAATTAGCTTCATATTCCACACCCAAATTGACTGCCATTCGCGAATCCTTGAAAATATTGACCAGCAGCGAGGCTTGCAATAATAGCATCTCTCTGGAATTGCCACATATTTGGAATCAGTTCTTCAAATAATGCTGCGTTTTCTACCATGGTACTGCGTGCCTAACCAACGTAATCTCGTTTCTTCGAATTATCACATTTTCCCCTATTCATTTATTGTCTAGTAAGTCACCGCGTTCAAATTGTTGAAACGTTCTATTATCCAGTTTACAGTTAGCTGTCTACCTTCCTTGAAGCCATCTGGTTGATGTGCGAAAGTTGGTTGGTTGGTTAATATATTTTAATGGCGCAAGGGCCATGGTTGGCCAAAGAGCGCCAAAACAAAAGACATCAAAACAAAACTAAAGCAATAAAAACGTACACAAGGTTAAAAACAGGCTGATGTAGTAAAAATGAAATATGATAGTGAACAAGTTAAAATCTAGATAAGTTTAAAAAAGTCAATATCCTGTAAAAACGAAAACACTGCTTTCATGTCGCAGGCTTCGCCAATAATTGTCTGCAGCGTAGCTGCTCCTTCGTCCAACAGATGGGAGTGAAAATGACGAAAACGATTATCACAAAACCGAACACAAGTACACAAAACATGAAGGACAGTGAGACGACAGTCGCACGCCTCACACACCGGGACACTCTCGCCACACAGCAAAAAGCGGTGAGTAAAACGACAGTGCCCAATGCGGAGACGTGCAAGAACAACTTCCTCACGACGGTTCTTCCGCAAACTAGACATCCAAAGTCCGATCTGTGGTTTGATGGCATAGAGTTTATTGCTGCCCTGCTGAGACCACAGGGACTGCCACTCATCCAGAACAAATTTCCGGATCAACGGCCGATAATCTCGGAAAGACAGTGGCAGCCGAGCTGGCGACATGGAGGAAACAGACCTGGCAGAGAGATCTGCCAGCTCGTTACGGATCCCAACATGGCCAGGAACCCAACAGAATCGGACCAGGAAGCCATCACCCTCCAAAGTTCCAAGAAGACGACGGACATCACGGATGACAGGTGAGTCCGTGTCCTCTGGAGAAGACAAAACATGGATGACGGACTGGGAATCAGAGCAAACCATAGCGCGACGAAGTGATCGAGACTGTATGTGGCACAAAGCGAGGTGCACCGCACGCATCTCCGCCGAAAAGACGGTGGATTCAGGCGGAAGCCGCTCAGCATGTGAGGCTTCGCCACACACAAAAGCGGATCCAACGACATCCCCGGACTTCGAGCCATCGGTGAATACAGGCACGAAATCCGGGTAGACTGACAGTTTTTCAGCAAAGAGCTGCTGGTACACCAGAGCAGGAGTGGAAGACTTTGGCCACACACAAAGAGAAAGGTCAGCCGTTGCGTGAACCGGCTGCCAAGGCGGTTCATTGTAGAACCGGGTCAAACCAATCCTTGACAAGTCTAGACCAGCATCGCGCACTATGGCAGACATCCGAATCCCGAACGTCGGAACACAGGAGGGGCGGTTGGAAAACAAACGGACACAGTCCGGTTGGAAGATGGAACCATACAGTGGATGATCAGGGAAAAGACTTCAGTTTTGTATAAAACTGAAGAGACAGCTGCTTACGACGGATGCATAACGGCGGCTCATGAGCCTCCGCATACAGGCTATGCACGGGAGAGGTGCGGAAAGCACCAGTGCATAGCCGCAGAGCCTGGTGATGGACGGGGTCCAAAGGCTTTAAAACCGATGGACGCGCTGAATCGTAAGTAATGCATCCGAAGTCTAACTTTGACCGAATCAGAGAATGGTAAATGCGAAGCATTGAGCACCTGTCGGCCCCAAGATGTTCGAGAGAGGACCTTCAGGATACTCAATGACTTCGTGCACTTCACCTTCAAAGACTGGATGTGAGGCCGGAAGGTGAGCGCTCGGTCAAAAGTTAACCCAAGGAACTTGACTTCAGACACCACGGGGATGGTAGAGCACCCCAGACGGAGGCTGGGGTCTGGGTGAAGACCCCGTTTGCGGCAAAAATGCACGCAAACGGTCTTCTGCGGCGAGAAGCCAAATCCATTTTGGGAAGCCCAGTGAGAGATCTTGGTAATGGCAGACTGGAGCTGTCTCTCGATGGTACGCATGTTTACAGAGGCGCAAGAGATCTGCAGATCATCCACGTACATGGTTCCACGAACCGTGGGAGGAAGCAGTTGGAAAATATGGTTAACACGAAGGATGAACAACGTAACGGAAAGAATGGAGCCCTGAGGTACACCCTGTTCTTGCGGGTACACCGCAGAGAGGGTCGACCCGACGCGCACACGGAAACTCCGGTCCTGGAGAAATCCGGCGATGAAAGATGGTAAGTTTCCCCGCAATCCGCACTCGTGCAGATCACGGAGAATGCCGTATCTCCAGGTACGATCATAGGCTTTCTCCATGTCGAAGAAGACGGAGACCATGTGCTGACGCCGGACAAACGCCTCCCTGACAGAAGCCTCAAGGCGAAGATGATGATCGGTGGTGGATCGAGATCTACGAAATCCACTCTGATGAGGCGAAAAAATGTGATGAAATTCTAAATAAAAAATGAGACGAAGGTTAATGATGCGCTCGAGTACTTTGCAAAGGCAGCTCGTCATAGCAATTGGCCGGTAGTTCAACGGGTTGGTGGGATCTTTACCAGGTTTGGGAACAGGAACGACAATGGCCGTACGCCAAGACTCGGGAAAGGCATTCTCTAGCCAAATCCTGTTAAACAGGATTAGCAGACATTCAAGAGAGGACGGAGAAAGGTGCTTCAGCATTTCGTAATGGATGTTATCTGGTCCGACAGATGTCCGGCCGGACCGATTCAGAGCGGTCTTCAGCTCCACGGCAGTCAGCGGGCTGTTATAATCTGCGGAAGAGAACGGTCCAAAAGAAATCTTGGACCGTTCAAGCCGCGGCCGTAACTGCCGGAACGAAGCAGGGTAATTGCTGATGCTGGACACCGAAGAAAAAGCGGCGCCCAGACAGTCAGCAATACCCTGAGCGTCAGCAACCGTTCCTCCATCACTCTCAAGAATGGAGATTGCCCCAGATGGGTACTGTCCTCGAATCTTACGGATCCTGTCCCAAACGATCTTAGGGCTGGTAGCGGAGTTAATCCCGGATACGTAACGTATCCAGGACTCCCGTTGACTACGCCTACGAACCAATCGCGCGTAGGACTTGGCCTTCTTGAAATCAAGTAGGTTCGCGTCGGTGGGGTACCGACGAAACCTACCCCAAGCCCGATGTTGGGCCTGACGAGCTGCCATGCAAGTGGAATTCCACCAAGGTCTCGGGCAACGTGGAAGTTTAGTCGACGTCCTGGGGATGGTAAGTTCTGCCGCATGCACAACACAATCTGTTACCGCCGCAACAGCGTCATTGACCGTTCCCGAGGTCACCATAGCTGGAGTAATAATCGCTGAAGCCGTGAATGCGTCCCACTTGGCACGATCAATATTCCATCTAGCAGGGCGAGTAGGGTAACGGTACCCGCCACCCGCTAGACGGAGAAAGATGGGAAAGTGATCGCTGCCAAGGGGATCACCAGACACGCTCCAGGACCAGTCAGGATATAAGGATGGTGAACTCAAAGACAGATCAATGGCTGAGTGCGAACGGGTGGGTTCATGAAAATAAGTAGCAACTCCGGTGTTGTGGAGACATAGGGACGTGTTGGAGAGAAGGGACTCAACAACACGGCCCCTGGAGTCTCGAGTTGTAGAACCCCACAACGGATTGTGAGCATTAAAATCTCCAAAGATGAAGAAAGGAGGCTGCAGCTGGTCAACTAAATCTTCCAGATCCGAAAGGCTTACAGCTTCAGTTGGTGGTATGTAGAGGGAACACACCGTGAGCAGAGTGTTCACAGACAGTCTCACTGCCACTGCCTGCAAAGGCGTCCGAAGGGCAACCGCAGTGACAGGGACACCATGAGGAACAACGACGGCCACTCCTCCGCAGGCAATTACGCCGTCCTGGTGATCTTTGCGGAAAAGGGAATGTCTCCGCAGCGAAGGAGTGTCCGTCATGCGAAGCTTTGTCTCCTGGAGACACACGCACACAGGTGTGTGCGAAGACAGTAAGCCTTTTAAATCGTCAATGCGTGAACGCAGACCTCGGCAATTCCACTGAATGAGCGTGGCCATAATGAAAAATGTAATGAAAGAATGAAAAAGACAGACGACTAGAACGTCTCACTGTCGTCCATCACCTCCAATCCATCCGCAGTGTCGGGAGGTAACACAGGGCTGTTTTTACCCCTGTGTGGAGAGATGGTTTTTGCTTGCTCTGTTTCGGGGAGGATGAACCCGGTTTTACCTTTTCCGGCTTCTTCTTACCAGTGCCCTGGACCTGGGTCCCTGTGATGGCCGTAGATGGTTTCGGCATAGAGGTAGGTTTAGGCGACGATGTTGATGTCGCCTTGGATGCAATACGGCGAGACTTCAGTGCTTCCATACCAGCAGTGACGATGTCCCCAAAATCATAAGGACACCCCGCTGGGATGGACACCTCAGTCTGGACCGCCACTGAAGCCTTCCGCACCACAACTGAAGCATAGGACCGCCGGCCTGGTTGTAAAGGGGCGATCCGCCGTCTAGCCTCGGGATATGAGAGATGCTCAGTTGTCTTCAGGCGTTGGATTGCCTGTTCCTCTATCCACTTTGGACACTGCTTAGAAGAAGCAGGATGAGTCCCTTCGCAGTTGACACAATGATCAGACTCTGCAGAGCAATCCGCCAAAGAGTGTTCTGTGGAACCACAGCGGCCACACTTTGCAACATTACGGCAAGACTGCTGGGAGTGACCGTAATGCTGGCACCTGAAACATCGCAAGGGGTTCGGGATGTACGGTCGAACATCAAGCCGTAAATAACCTGCCTTGATGGAAGTAGGCAGGTTTGGGGAGTCAAACGTTAGGATGATGTTACGGGAGGGAATAGATTTCCCATCCCGCCTAAAAAGAATCCTTCGAACCCCAATGACATGCTGTTCACCAAGTTCCTCCAGCAATTCCTCATCGCTGCATTCAAGCAGGTCGCGGGAGTTGACAACACCGCGAGAGGAATTGAGGTAACCGTGTGGAGAAACCTGGACAGGAATGCCAAGCAAAACGGTCGTTTCCAGCAAGGTGGCACTGTGGCGTGGATTAGAAGTTTCCACAAGAAGATCCCCTGAAGGGAGCTTCTTCACACTCTTTGGAGAGCCAGCAACTGCCTGCAAAGCCTTATTGATCCAGAAAGGACTCTTGCTACTGAGTGACTGTGAAGAGTCACCAGATTTGAGTAACAGAAACAGAGCATTGCAATTAGTAGAGACAAGTTTCTTTGTTGAGGAAGGTGGATCTTCCTCCACAGGGCGCTTTAAATTTGTAGCATGGGAAACACTTTTGTGTTCCATGAAGAAGTGAAAAGATTCGTCCGCCAACCTCCCCACCCACTACCGAGCCCAACGAGGGAGAGCCGGAGGTCCGCAAGCCCAAGAGGACGCAGGACACGGCTCTAGGGATAGTCAGCGGATATAGCAAGTTGGTAGGGCAGACACACGCTCAGCGCGCACCCAGACTTTCCCTTGCCCGGAGAACACCCCTTTGGCATGCCCACCCTACCCCCAACTCACCCAGCCGAACAGAACGACAAGCCGCTAGAAGTCTGGACACCACTCGGGAACAGACTTCCTGACGAGGAGTGGGTTAGCTCCCAGCCTCCCGTTTAGGGTGAAGCAGAGGGCAAAGAGGAGTGTTGGCATCTGGAGACACTACAACCCGGCCCCCAAATACCTCAGCCTCCAGCATCCTCATTTCCACCGGTACGGGTCACCGCACACGGCAAACATGCAGGTAGGTCTAAGCTAACCAGCTCCGGAAAAACAGAAAATGTAACATAAAAAAGAAAAAGACAGGGAAGAGAACGAGGAACAAAACCCGGAGCTGGCGCCTCATCACAACCTCAGCAGCCTACAACTGAGGCGGGTACATGTCAAAATATGAACATAAGACGAAAAAAGCAAAACAATAAGAGAAAATCGGCTCGGGCCGTGGGGACGCCATCCCCCATCAGCTGGATGAACAGCTGTCCCTTCGGTGATGTAATCGTCAAAGCCGCAGAGGCAATAGAAACCGTCACAAGGTTAGCTCGGGCCGTGGGGGCGCCGCTCCCCAAATAACTGGAAAACCAGTTATCCCCGTGCGGGGGATGTGCGAAAGCTTGGAATGTTTTATTTCTATTCTACACCAAGAAATTCGAATTATTATTAGTATAGTTATACTATTTGGAGTATAATTGGTGTACAGTTTCTGCTTACTAACTATCATTTTCGTTGTTATGTGCTTTATGCCGATTGCGACAGTTTTTCAACTCTCTCTCTCTCTCCTCTACTATTTTTGTGTTTGATACATTTCATTAAATACATGCATTCATACATATCATTGATGTATTTTTTATCTAGTTTGTATTATTACGCATTTATGAAGATATTCGTTCATACTAGAACGTTTTCTTTAAATCTTCATCAACAGGTGGTTGCAGATGATACAGTGATAGAGATTTCAAGGAAGGAATTAGTGCTGCATTTGGATATTCACTATATTGAAAACAGTCACCGAACACCTAGAAGACAAAAACATCATAGCATTTATTGACATACATTAGTACGGTGTCGGTCCACATTTGGCCTTGATGCATGCACTGACCCTTCGAGACATGCTTTTGACAAGGTTTTGGAACAGGGCGATAGGTATGCGCTTCCATTCAGTACATAATACTGCCGCGCCGCCCCGGTGGCGCAGTGGTCTAAGCGATGGCCTCTGATCATTCGTCCGAACGGGGTCCGGGTTCGAATCCCGGTGAGGCATGGATGTTGTGTTTGTCTTGCGGCACTGGTTCTCTCCCTTCCCTGGAACCAGTGACCCTAAATTAGGGACGGGCGACTGCTTATAGCCCATTGAGTTGCTCACGGTGGTCGTTAAACCTCCAATCAAAAAAAAAAAAAAAAAAAAAATAATAATGCCGCTAACTGTTGCTTAGTAGTAGGCCTTGGTTTCAAATTTCGTATGCGGCGCTCTAATTCATCTCATAGGTGATGTACGGGATTGAGATCAGGCCTGTATGTTGGTCAGTCCACACACGGTACGGAATTATCGTCAAACCACGCCGTAACAGTCCTTGCTTTATGGCTCGGTGCATTATCCTGTTGGTATCAACAAGGCTCGGATCCATAGAATTGCCACAGTGTTGGTAAGGCATAATTGTCCAGAATATCGAGGTGGACGTGCTGGTTAACAGGTTTGTCCACGATTACCAATGGGCCGGGACCACACCACGAAAAACACCCCCACACGAGTACACTGCCAGCTTCAAACTTGACCGTAGGAACAGTACACTGTAGTGAATAGCGTTCTCCCGGCTGTCGCCATACCCACACACAGCCATCAAACATCGTGTATTTTAATTTATCAGTCCATAAGACCCGTTTCCATTTATCTACGGTCCACGATAAATGTTCTTTACACCATGCTAAAGAACGAGTAGTATTCCGAGTGGAGACGAAGGCTTATGAACAGCCGCACGACCACAGTAACCCATGGAATAAAGTTCTCTGCGAATGGTGCGTGTATATACCGAGGTTCCAGCATTTTTACCCACCTGTACACTGAGGTTTTGTGCGCAGTACTCCGTCGATTAGCTGTAACGACTCTCCTGAGACTTCGACGTCCTGTATCACTGATTTTCTTTGGTATGCCGGTACGTTTTGCTGCTTCAGGTACGCCATGTGTCTTCCACTTATTCAGTACATCAAAAACAGTTGACTTGGGTGTGTTTAAATGCCTCTCGGTTTCTCTTATGGACAACCCACTAATATAACACTCAACAATATTTCCTTTCTCAAAGTCAGTTCTCTCCCGCTGCGACATTTTCACTCAACCTCACAGTGCGATGTGATCGCGGTCAGCTGCAGGCTTGTTTTTATACCGTTTGCAGCTGTACCGTGCATCTTAACAACATAGCGCGGATCCGTTCATTTGCTTTTGAAGAGGTGTATGGTGACTTTTGTCAATATAGTGTATGTGAATGAAAAGATATTTTTCTTGCATTGATTAGCCAAAGATGCTTAGACGCTTTGCTTTCGACGTTGACTCAGTGGGGTACAAAAGAGAAAATCAAGAAATTAAATTTTGGGAATCAAATAATAAAAGTCAAATTAGACTTGGAGCTTAAGGTGGACTGTGCAACTGTGCATACATTTTTCGGTTCTGATGAATTTACCAAAATGAACTAATAAAATTTTGAAGATTATTTGTTATTACATCTCATAAAATTTTAAAATTTCCAGACTTTCGCTGTGGTTAAATTGCATGCATTTTGGCATCGAAAGCTGATCCACCACCTCGAGGGCCAGCGGGCTTCTGGCAAATCATCCAATTTGGGCCCCGACACGGACTCTCGGCAGCTATGGAGGGTGTTTTTATCCTTTGCCGCTGGGTCTCCCCATTCCTGGAACCAGTTTTCCTAAATATAAGACAGGCAATTCCTTGAGGTCTAAAATGCTCGAGGTGATTGTTAAACTCCGTAATAAAAAAAAAGAAAAAAGAAAGCTGATCAATCGGTAATTCACGGTAAATCCATTTTAAATCGAGTAGAACTATGCTGCATCAGCTGTCTTTCGTTTTCTTTTACAAATACCCCAACTTCCGGATTCAGAGTTTTTTCCTACAACCCCTAGGAGATCACTTAATTTAAATGTAAATGTTGTGGTTTTGTTTGAGCGTTTGAGAAACAAAGAATTTCCCCTGCGCTCGTGTCATTTCTGTAAAATAAACAAACCTATTTATTATACCCAAAATAATCAAAAGGGAGTGAAAGTTCACTCATGACGTGAAATATGAATATCCCGGGTTTCGTGTTGACAGGCTGAAAAAGGAGGCAGCACGCATCATTCCGGCACCGGAGTCTACATATTGATTGCCAACGAAGGTTCAAGAGACTTGAGCATCCATATATACTCAAAAAGGAAGAAAAATATACCCTGAACATTTCCTTGGAAACCAATAAAAAATCGTTTCTGATAATGATGAATGCTCCCGTGTCTTTCACTGAGTGCACATCATAACACAGTTGTATTCCTTTCATTTGTACGTCACGTTTGTTTGGTTGTGATGAAGCGATGAAAATATCTAATGCGTAGATAGATAAGTAGGCAATAATATATTATGTTATAGCTTCACACATTATAGATATTATTCACTCCGTAAATAATTCGATGGTTTTAATGATGCCAGTCAGTAACCATAGTGAGCATTCTTTATAGTTGCATTAATTTAACTGGAGAAACGGCGTCTCATAAATTTCAATTATTGATTTAAAAACCAAGACAAACGAATCTTCTGATTCGGCAAGAAGTGCAAAGGTGTGGCATTTGAAGAGGGGAATTAAATTGTAGTGGCTGGAAGACGTTGGAAGTGTCACGTTGACAAGGCATTTGCCATTTTACAAAAACTCCTAACATTTCCTTTAATGGACGTGTGCACATTTTGCGCAGATGGACGTTTTATGCTGAATTTAGAAAATATTCAGTTAATTTGGAAATGTTTAGATTCCTGTTTTTATAATCTACAAGGGAAAAGTTTAAAACAGGCCTTTGATATTGACGAAATAAGTCTCTTCAAGAAAGTACCTTGCATTTATTTTGACCAACTTCTGACTGGTATTTTTGCAAATGTAATAGGAAACCTTTTTATTCCAAAGTGATGCACCAAAGTTTTTAAAATATTTTTGATATTAGCATTGGAAAATTTAGTAAGTTCATTCGAAGTCTTTGATGCCCATATTTAACTGACATGTGTGCAAAAGGATGGAGCCGCAGTGGTTTAAGTGATGGCTTCTGATCTTTGTCCGAGATGCGTCCGAGTTCGAATCCCGGTGAGGCACGAATGTTGTGTTTGTCTTAAATCGCTGGATCTCTCCCTTCCCTGGAACCAGTGGCCCTAAATTAGGGAGGGGCAACTGCTTATAGCCCATTGAGTTACTCATGGTGGTCGTTAACCCTTCAATCAAAAAAAAAAGGGCAGAAGCGAGAGAGTTCTTTTTCTTTTTTCTGATTGGAGGTTTAACGACCACCGTGAGCAACTCAACGGGCTATAAGCAGTCGCCCGTCCCTAATTTAGTGTCACTGGTTCCAGGGAAGGTAGAGAGCCAGTGCCGTAATACAAACATAACATCCATGCCTCGCCGGGAATCGAACCCGGACTTTTTACGGACGAATGATCAGAGGCCATCGCTTAGACCACTGCGCCACCAGGGCGTCACGAGAGAGTTTATTATTAACAGTTGTAAAATCTTATGATTCTGTAAGGAACGTTTTGGGGTTTTTTTCGAAGAAGTTAATATTAACTTTACTACGTTTAACTTAAGGTAGAAATGTTGATTGGAAAATAGATTAGCTGACCCGGTGGCGAAGTGGTTTGAATGCTGACTTCTTACCATTCGTTGGAGATTAGGGACGGGCGACTGCTTATAGCTCGGTGAGTTGTTCATGGTGGTCGTTAAACCCTCAAACCAGAACGAAAAAAAGAAACAAAATAGAGAATCTTGAAAATCAACACATTTCATCATCCAAAAACAAAAAGATTTAGATGAGAGAACCACAAAGCCCACTATTTTTAACCATTCACCTCCTGGGTGAGGCATAGGGGGTATGCTTAACTGATGAGACTGTCTCTGTCCATTCCCTGAAAACAGTGGCCCTAAATTAGGGACGAGTCACGGCTTACAGCCCTACGAGTTGGTCACGGTGGTCTTTAAATTTCGAAACAAAAAAAGAAACATCCTTTCACCTGAGAGATTCATGATTAAACGGTTTTTTCCCCTTTTCTACTGCCTGTATGTCATCCAATTTTATATTTAAATATCTGTACAATTTGTCGTAACTTCATTAAAAATTTAGATCAGATACACGAAAGATAGAATGAGGAAACATTTTAAGGATCAGATCCTCATCCTATTTCTCATAAATTTACCGAGCTTTTGTCGGCGATATAAGTATTTTTTTGAGTTCGGGAAAACGTAAGATTTTCATGGAAAATATAAGAAATGTCTTCATGACTTTCACTATCCTAATATATAATTTGCCAGAGTCCTCCTCCTCCGTGCCACTTTGTAAGTGGTCATAGCAACAACCGAGAAGCAAATGTTTGTGACGTCACGCTTTGCTTTTCGTGTTTTCGTGTAGGTCACGTCATCACATACACGCGCACAGTCTACGCGTATATGACTTTGTTTTGTTGTCATTGCAACAAAGAACACAGCTGCTGCTGAGACGTCATCTAATCGAAATCATTCTCACATGACGTCAGAGATGCGTTACGTCACATGGTCAACTCTTTAGAGATTCGGAAACTTTACGTCAGGAATTTTGGTTCTATTTCATATAGGGTATATAAATAATAATAATAATGAATTTAATTTTTTGCAGCCTACAATGTAACAGCAAAAAATAAAATTCATTATTATTGATATTTATACACCCTTGATATGCTTTATTTCGCTGTTTAACAGAAAAAGACGAACAGGTATATTCTGGTGTTCAAACAGCCGGCAAAAATAGTTCACGGAAAAGAACAGGGAAAATTGATACAGGGTTCACAGTCAGTGTATACGAAAAATGTTGTGTTCCATCATGTGTTAACGAAATAGGGACTAAAGGTTTTACAAAACACATAACAGAATGCCCGTCGTATCAAATTCCATAACCGACTGCTTGGGAAATTTACAGAAAGCTGTGAGCCAACGTCGCCATCTATTGACGTGGAACTCAAAAACTCTAAATAAATATCAATAATTTCTGTACCATAAATTTTATTTTCCCAGTCATTACTGACGGGCTTTCATCTAGTCTGGATATATCGGTACAGTTTCGAAAGAATTTTACTGCTTCAAGCGCATATCGTCAAATTAGCATTCATGACAAAATATAGTCGTGAGTTACGTGCCTTTGTACTAAAAGAGTAACGCTAACAGTGGTGAATGCTTTAATTGTTTTCGGAACTGAAAATGTTTCCACGAAGAACTGCAATGTTAATGATGATCCTGTGGTTTTTTTCACGCGATAGTTGGATAAAATGTATTCAAGGATGTATGTATTTATTGAATTCTAATCGTTGCACAGTCGTGAAGCCTTAATAAATACAAATTGTATAATGTCAAAATACGCTAATGAAATTTAATTACTTTCCTTCTTGTGGATGCAGTGATCAATGAAAAGAAATTCCCTGGGTGTAAAGTCAGTGAAAGAGATCTAGTCGACAAAGTTTCTTTTCTGAATTATATTATGTAAAGAATTACATTTATCTGTGCTCTCCAAATCAAAGTCCTGGCAAACAAAAAATATATCCAAATCAAGACAAAGGTGTTTCAAGTAAATGTTAATGATTTTCTGGATGTCTTCATTTCTGACTTGATCTAATCTTATACATCGCTTGAGTAGTCATAATATTATCATTTGGTCTGCTTCAGTTCTGTTTTGGTCGATCTACTTCTTGCAGTCCAGGTTTCAGATTCATATAACAGAATGGCTGTGCCCTTTACTTCATGGAATTTCAACAGACTGTTCTTTGTTGTTTTTCTTCTTAAGGTGCTATTTACAGTGCAACAGATGTCCTGATATCTATGGACCTTTATATCAAGCTCATTACCATGGCCAAATGCGATGTCACAGCCAAGGTACGGAAAATGGCCAAATTGGATAAAGCAAGTTTTTCCCTGAAATGCAAGTTTTCCCTGAAATTTAGAATACTTACGCATCTTAACTGGTTTGACGTTAAATCAAAATTGATAGTATGCTGCTTTGTCTTCTGTGATTGCTTATAACATACTTCGCTTGTCCAAGTGCAAAGCTTCTTAACAACATGTATTGAAAAAAGCCTGGTGCTTTATAAACCTCGAAAAAAATAACTTCGCTGCAGTTTTGATATGGTTGCAAAGAGAAATATGCAGACGGTAATATTTCTATTTGCAAGGTATCTGTGCACCAAAAACACATAAAAAAACGAAAAAAAAACATTTTTGTGGCTGACACCATTCACAATGACGACCATTTTACGCATATTTTCAACTTGAGATATTGTGCAGTCGTTCCGGTAGGTAATTTAAGTGTATATTCAACTTCCCTGATTATATCTGCTTCGAAATGCCCAATATGAACCAAGTTTTGCTTCGCATCGAACCTTCAATGAAATACATTTCGCTTAGACCACTGCGCCGCCCTGGTGGCGCAGCCGTCTAAGCGATGTCTGAGTTCGAATCTCGGATGGGTGTGAGTTCGAATCCCGGTGAAGCATGGATGTTGTTTATGTCTTACGGTACTGGTTCTCTCCCTTCCCTGGAACAAGTGGCCCTAAATTAGGGACGGGAGACTGTTTATAGCCCACTGAGTTGCTCACGGTTACTCGTTAAATCCCCAATTAAAAAAAAACATCAAATCTGTTCCCTACAAAATTTAGCTTCAGATATTTTTCATAACTTCTATATGTTGTGAGCTGGGTCTTCGCCGCGACAACATTTTACCCCTTGAGCCGCCACTGCTATGATCGATTTTTTTATGAGAAACATCTTTACACGAGACACTCCATATTTTCAAAACACGTAAAGTTCTTGGATGTAAAGGAAATAGCCTTACAGAAATGCTGCCACCTTCCATTTCCTTAACCAGGAAAATAAAGCTGCTGCTCTCTACTCAACGGTCCGTCTGTTAAGCTGGCATCGCTCTTTAATTTATTTCATTTCCTTTCGATAGCTTCAATTTGTTAAAGCTGAGTAAAAATCAGTCTAAACTTCTTTCACATTGCCACTGTTTCCTTTTGCTACGGAATCTTTAATTCCCAAATACACTGAAGAAAAATCCGTGTTCAGAACAAAGGAGTTCTGCATTTCTGTGATACCACGCAATTTGAAAAGAACATTTGAAATTTCTTACATTTGGAATATGTTTTGATTTTCCTCTAGATCTTGCTTTTGATATTTCTTTTTTATGAAACTACGTATTAAGGATTTTGGATATGAAATAATAAAAATGTTAAATTACTTTCTCGGGTTAAAACTACAAAGAAGAACTAAATGTGCTACCGCGTGCATATGATAACAACTCATACTTGTGGTTTGAATTCCTCTGCAGTACAGAATCAGAATTAATTGGAAAAA
Organism: Macrothele yani; assembly: GCA_039090855.1. NCBI lineage: Eukaryota > Metazoa > Arthropoda > Arachnida > Araneae > Macrothelidae > Macrothele > Macrothele yani. The sequence goes on along the minus strand of CM077023.1, from coordinate 9,583,238 downwards.
CATTACCACTATTTTGTGAGGAATTGGTGAAAGACCGAGCGGATAGTGCTCAACACTATGAGCAGTATAACAAAGTAAATTTCTCCGTCATTTTTGGTCTACGCCGGGAATCGAACCCGAGTCCACTTATTCCGAAACAAGTCGCTCTACCAACTGAGCTACGCAGACGTTCGTTCTCGCTGCTATCTGCCTTTATGTCGTGTGCGTCTTGCGGGGCAAGCACGTCACAACAGTTCTGATGTCTTTTCAGAAATACGGAACTCCTATGAAATACTTAATTTACTTTATAAAAAAATAGATGAATTTTGGAATATTTAAGGAAAACCTTACACAATCTGCAATTTTGAAATTTTCAAGCCGACGGAATTAATAAATTGGCAGAAAAATCAGTCACACAGAATGAAGTGTGCTAATGATGTTCAATGGCCAATCTGGTTATCATGTGATTTTGGAGAACAATCCCTATTTGTTTTGTTTAAAAGAAGTTGTTCAACATCATCATCATCATCATCATTGTCAACCATTATCAATCCACTGCTGGATGAAGGTCTCCCCAAGTTTCCTCCACAACGGTCTGTCTTGTGCCAGTCTCCTCCATGTCACCCCCGAATACTTTCGAATTTCATCCACCCATCTCCCATGTGGTCTTCTTCTGGGTCTTTTCCTGTCCCTTGGAATCCAATCTAAAATTTCGGCTGTCCATCGATGATCTGTCCTTCTGGCAGTATGTCCAGCCCATTGCCATTTCAGGGATTTAACTCTGATCATGATGTCTTCCACTCTTGTCATTTTTCGGATCCACAAGTTCCTCTTCTTATCTCTCCTAGTTACACCAAGTATGCACCTCTCCATGCTGCTTTGAGTTGTCTGCAGCCTTTGTATGTCTCTTTTAGTTAAGGTCCACGTCTCTGCACCATACGTAAGCACTGGAAGGATGCATTGATCAAACACTTTTCTTTTAAGACATAATGGCATATTGCTCTTGAAAATTATGCTGTTTCTTCCAAAAGCTCTCCAGGCAAGTTTTGTACGCCGATTAATTTCTTCATCAATGTGACCCTCACTTGATATCTGCTGTCCAAGATAAACGTACGTGTCTGTTATCTCCAGCTTTTCTCCATCAATCGATAAATCTTCATTTCTTGTAAAAGCATTGAACATCACTTTTGTCTTCTGAAAGTTCATTTTTAATCCCACTTCTTTACTCTTGTCAGCAAGTTCCTGGATCATACTCTGCAGCTCTGATGGGGTAGTTGCAAAAATGACTACGTCATCAGCAAAACGAAGGTGGGTTAGATAATCTCCATTAATCTTTATCCCCTTGTTTTCCCAGCTCAGCAACTGAAAAACACCCTCCAATGTGGCATTAAAGAGCTTCGGAGATATGGTGTCACCTTGTCTCATTCCCTTTCCAATTTTTATGTGTGGTGTATTTTCAAACAGCCGAATCTTTGCACTTGCATTTTCATAGATGTTATTAATAATATTAATGTATGCATCTTCAATACCGCAGGTTTTCAGAGCCATTGTAACTGCTGATGGTTTCACCGAATCAAAGGCTTTTTCATAATCGATAAAAGCCATGCACAATGGAAGTTCATATTCCCTCGCTCTTTCAATTAGTTCTCTCAGTACGTGGATATGATCTATTGTGCTGTAGCCACTCCTGAATCCAGCTTGTTCTCTCGGTTGAGCCATGTCCAGTGTTACCTTCAAGCGGTGTGAAAGAACTTTAGTGAAGATTTTATAAAACTACTGATAGGAGGCTGATAGGTCTGTAGTTTCCGAGATCCTCAATGTCACCTTTCTTATGTAGCAGGATCATTGTAGCGGTGTTCCAATCCTCAGGAATCTTTCCTTCATTAAGGCATCGAGTGAAAATTTGGGCGAGTACTGTTTCGATTTCTCCACTTGCTTCTTGTATGATATCTACAGTAATTCCATCTTCTCCTGGAGCTTTTCCCCGCTTCATGTTCTTGATTGCATGTGCAACTTCTGCTGGAAGGACTGGAGGAACTCTGGTACTGGTATCTTTCATGATGTCTGGAGTGCATGTATCATCCCTTTCATATAATTTGGAGTAGAAATCTTTCACTCTTGTCAAAATTTCGCCTCTATTTCTTGTTACAGAACCATCTTCTTTTCTCAGTGCCATAATATGTTTTCTTCCCTTACTGAGATGTCCCTTTGCTATCTTTAGGCTTTGGTTGTTTTCAATTGCTTTCCTCACTAGTTCACAGTTGAATTTTCTTACGTCTTCAGTGATACTTTTTCGTACTGTCTTGCATAGCTCTATATATTCCACTTTGGAAGTCACATCTTCTTTAGTTGTCCTCATCTCTCTTCTTTTTGCATCAACATTTTCGTTTTTCCTGATAACTTATTTACATGCAACTTGTTCTTAGACCCAGCTAATTTTGTTGCTGTTTCCATAAGAGCTTTGGTTACTTTTCTGTTAACTTCAGAGATGTCCACTTCTTCCGATGTTAGGCCTTCTAAAGCAGAGAACCTGTTCTTCAGTTCCAACTTGAAGGTATTATGGTGTTTTTTTAAGGTTGGTTATGTCAATAGATTTTGTTTGTCTTATGAGCTTGCCACGTTCAAGTTTAGTGTTGAGGTGCATCTTACATCTCACCAATCTATGGTCACTACCTGTGTTGAACTTGTTTAGCACACTGCAGTCTTCTATGACGAATTTTTTGTTACACATAATAAAATCAATTTCACTTGTCGTCCCATTTGGATGTCTCCATGTCCATTTCCTGTGTGGCTTTTTCTTGAAGAAGGAGTTCAAGATGAAAAACCCTTCTGCCTCTGCAAACTCAACGAGAGTATTTCCACGCTGGTTTCTGTTGCCGTGACCGAATTTACCTACTGAAGTTTCATTCTGTTGCCGTTGCCCTATTTTTGCATTGAAATCTCCCATAATTATTTTCAAGTGCTGCTTACCTTTATTATTTAGATGACAAATTTCCTCATAAAATTCTTCAATTTCTTCTTCAGGATGACTTGTGGTGGGTGCATAAGTTTGAATAATCTGAGCCTGGTATCTTTTCGAGAGTTGGATAACAAGCCGTGCAGCTCTGTCAGAGGAACTTTCAACTTCTACAACTTTATCCTTCAGTTTCTTGTTTATTATAAATCCAACACCACTAGTTCTGCCAGTATTTGTCCCACGATAGTAGAAGAGATGTCCACTTTTCAGTTCGATGAGATCTTCTCCTTTTCTCCTTACCTCACTTAGCCCCACAATGTCCCACTTGATCCTTTGTAGTTCCTCTTCCAATTCAAGAAGCCTTGAATCAGAAGATAGGGAGCGTCCATTGTACGTTGCCAAGGTCAGCATCAGATGGCAGCCTAGTCCGGTCCTCCGGGGATTCTTAGCACCATCTGCCTTCATGTCGCACTGGCCGCTGCCTTGGCCAGGTACATTCCAGCTGCCGGAGACTGAGGGCCAAGATTTAAGTTGTGGAGTCATTTTGGAGGATTTTGGCCATAACTCACCACGCTGGCCAAGCGGGTTGGTGAGTGTGGGATAGAATAGATAGAATGTTCAACATACAAACAGATAAATATAATTCTTGATAAACGCAGATTTTAACGAAAATCGCTAAATCATTTTTAAGAAAAGTTGTCTAGACACTTTGCCTGCGGATGATTTACGGAAAAACAAGCAACACGAAAGTCCATTTTGTTTTCTTTATTACCGTAAACTTTCAGGCAAATGAAAACATAGGTACTGATTTTTCGGGCTAGTTACCCACAGACAATTTTACGATTCATTTCGGTGAGCCTCAAAAACCATAATTCTTTAAAGTGCTCATCGTGAAAAAAAAAACATCACTTTATTGAAATGTCATTTTACCAAATGGTTTTACTTGCTGAAGGTTTCTTTCAACAAACACTTCAGCTAACATGAAGATCATTTCAACAAGAAATGTGTTTCGTTAAATTATTTCCCACCCCGAAGAGCTGTGTCGTGCAAACAATGATTTCAAGGGATATGTTATTGTTCACACGAACAATTAGAAGTGTTAAGTTACTGAACACGTAATTTTTCTACCCATTAAATAGATGTTAATTGCTTTTTATAATACGCAGTTGTGTGACTAAACCATACTTTTTCACATGAATTAGAAATCAAAAATTTTGATATGCAACTGAGGGAAAAAGTCAGAAACAATAAAATTTCAAGTTGGGGAGAAACAATTTGAAGACTGTGTGGAATTACATTTCATAAAATTTTAAATTCCCCCGATGTTTAATCTGAACATCAGTAATTTATGATATTTTACATTTCATAGTTTAAAAGTTTCATAGAACACAAAATCACTTGCTAAAACTAACTGTTTGACAATATTATCCATTAGGGAATTGCCCAATCAATTTAATACGTGTTTCAGTCGTCTTTCACACACTGAAATTTCTGGTAAAATAATCTTTAAAAGACATTTAAGTGGCATGATCCTGAACCAGATGGTCGAGAAATATGTATTCTTGCATTAAAGGCTTGATTTTGAGTATCGTGTGTAACATAAGTGCAGTGTTGTTTGTTATTTGGTTCTGTTTATCTCCTTTGCTTAAAGTCAGAAACCTTACTCGATATAACTGTGAATTCACCCATCTTTGTACGATTTCTGGTTATTAAACTGCACTGCTGAAAACAATTAGGGGATATCGTAGTTTGGTATTAAAATTGTGAGTGACGTAGAACTTCGGAGGTTGGAATAGGAACTACAGACATAGTACGCTATGTGAGAATAAAAATATGGCCGAAACAATTAGTAATTTAAATTTAATAATTGTTGAGGAGACGAACGTAAAAATTGCATATTTATGATCATATCATAAAAATGAAAATAAAGGTAAAATTTTTTGCCATAAGATTTGATTTTATAGGGGTATGATTTCCTCTGACAGAAAGCAATGTTTCACACCTGCGAGGCATGGAGCCAATCAGAGTATTAATGAGGGATTGGGAAATTCCATCCCACTCCTGCAGAATGAAATGTTGGTATGTGGTAGGGGACCGCCTGGGGACGAAACCTCTTGAAAATGGGTGAAGTGGGGTCAAAGGTCAGGACATAGGAGCGGGATGCATTACATTGCCCTTATGCGTCATAACGTCCGTAAAAATGCTTCGATTTCGATGAAATTTTAGTATCTGGTAGAGGACCACCTGTGAAGGAACTCAATTGAAAATGGGACAAATGGGGCCAAAGTTCAGGACATAGGATCGGGATCCATTCCATCGCCCTTATCCCATACTAGTATTAAGGTTGACGTGAAGTAGTTTTGCTTCCTATACTTACAATGAAAAAACTTTTGTACACATTTCTTTCACAATTAGTGTGTTCCCATGGATGGAAATATGAACATCGATTAAAATAACTTCATATTATAACTTGGAATATTTAACATTTTCTAAAACATAACCATAATTATATTAAAAAAAAATAACGTTTCCTTTGGTGGTGTTGAAACCAGAAAAAAGATGGCGCGACCTGTACTTTGATGACGTCAGTAGACAAATAAATGTTGGATTGCATAATTATGGTTATGTTTTAGAAAATATTAAGTATTCCAAGTTATAAAATGAAGCTATTTTAAACGATGTTCAAATTTTCATCCTTGGGAAAATGTGTGCAGAAGTTTTTCCACTGGAATTATAGGAAGCAAAATTACTTGACGTCCATCTTAAAGGAGGAATTCTTGTATCTATGTAAATTTTATTTTGAAAACGGCTCTAAGGATTTTGATGAAAGTCGTTAACCCACCGTTTTCTGGTACTAGAAATCGATTTAGCTTGATCTCGATTTTAGGAAAATTCGTTTAGTGGGTTAAATATCCACCCCGAATTACCACGTTTTTAATGTCATGGCGTCGTCCCATTAATGTTACCCATGCTTAGAAATCTTATGACGTCACTATCTCGCGACTGAGATGTTGACGCGCGGTCACGCCACCTCTCTCATTACGTCACGCGTTGTGTGTGGATCCTATTAAAGTTTTATGACGTCACACTCTTGTGAGCAGATGGTCATGATTCCCATCTGCCTCATTACGTCACGCGTAGTGTGCGTATGTCCATCCGCACGATAACGTGCGTAAAAATCGTTCGATTTCGATGAAAGTTTAGTATGTGGAAGGGGAGGGAACACCTGAGAAGGAACCCTATTGAAAGTGAACGAAATGGGGTCAAAGGTCAGGACATAGAAGCGGGATCCATTCCACTGCTCTTATGCGTCATAACTAAAGTAAACAAATTTCGATGAAATTTTAGTATGTGGTAGGGGCCCATCTGGGGATAAACCCTATTGAAAATGGGCGAAATGGGGTCAAAGGTCAAGACATAGGAGCAGAATCCCTTCTATCGCCATTATGCGTCATATTTTACGTAAAAATGCTTCGATTGGGTGAAATGTTAATATGTTTTAGGGGCCTGCCTGGGGACGAACCCTATGAAAAATGGGCGAAATCGGGTCAAAGGTTAGGACACAGGAGCGGGATCTATTCCATAGCCCTTATGCATCATAACTTACGTAAAAATGCTTCCATTGCGACAAAACTTCATCATGTTATTTCGGAGGTATACTGAACCGGTTCTGTTGAATATCATCGAAATGGGATCAAATGTCAGGGTACCGGACCGAGATTTTTTCCACAGCCATTATCCTCATGCCTTGAGTGATAACTTGAGTAATGATTTCTGGTATGTTGGAAAGCGTATTATAATCAATGCATTGCATGATTTTACTAACTTGTTACCATTAATGAACAAGTTTTATGCTGTTGGACAAAAGATAACAAGTAGTTGTGTTCCCCGTCGAACTTTTTGTGTGACGGTATTTCTTCATTTTGCCGTAACTTGATGGCAAAACATTTTCTCCTTTGTTCAATGATCTCATTTCCTCTTTGAAGATAATTTTCACTGGAATAAAATGATGATGCTTGCAACCACGATGTCTTCCTTAAACATAATAGACTTACGTGAGCACTGTCCTTTCTAGAACTGCCCCAGAATTTTGCCGCAAATGGAATGAAATACCGAAGTTGCTACCAAGCAAAGTAATAAATTATACTGTGTGGCGGTGTTGAAATTTCCTATTTCGTCAATCTCGGCTCCTTCATTCTCTTTCGGCTTCCCTCACGTTCGAATCTCCCTGCCCTCTGATTAACGACTGTCAGTTGCGACACTTCGAAATGAAAGCTAGAATTTAATTTCCACGAGGATGAAGAGGGAAACTGCAGAGTAGACTATCTATCTACAGCAAGTGAAATGCCTTGGCGTGATGTGTGTATGTGCGTGTGTTAACATATAAATATGTACGAAGTATATTGCTAGGGGAAGTTTTCCTTGTTATTACTTTTCCGCTTTCCAAAGGAAACCCTGCGCTCTTAGCCTTAGACTGGAGAGATGGAGAACATTGTTTATTATTTCTCAGTTATATTCTTCACTTAGGCGAGATATGAAAACACGGTTACGGTTTACCGATCTTACGTCTTCTCTAAACACGCGACAAGAAAGCGCCGCAGCGCCACTATCAGCTTTGAAACGGTTGTTGCCACGTGCACAAAAACTTTGAACATTATTTTTGATGAGACGAGTATCGGTGGAAGCGCCGTCATTTCGAGGAGTTTTTAAGATGATTAAGCCATGATGTGGACTTGGATCATGCATTGGGGAGCTCACGGCGCCTCTATGCTCATATTCTATGTCCGCCTCACTCTCTCTCTCTCTCTCTCTCTCTCTCTCTCTGTCTTTCTCCACAACATATGCATTTCAAAGTTACTTAATCTATGTGTCCCTGGGGTTTTACTGTATAAGTAGAATGTCGTCCATAAAGAAGATTGTTGCTTTTGCTCAAATTATGTGTGCAAAATTAAAATGTGAAAGATAGATGATCTCTTTCTTCTTCTTCAGCAATAACCAAGAAAGAATAGATTTGAAAATAGAACAGCTTTTTTATGTTTACATGACATTTGCTAAACCATATGAATTCAAATATGAAAACATCTGATTTTTTCGTTCTTCGAATAGTAACCTGAATCTTGATCTGGATATTTTCTTCGCATAATATTCACATGGACTATTTCACCACACTCAATTCAAGGAAAAACAGAACTTAAAAAACAAAGTTATTTGGCCAGCAAAATCACGTTCTGATTGTGTGAGGAATGAAGGTGTGTTGCAGTTGTGTAATGTGAAGCAAAATGTTGTTAGCAAGGTGGAGACTAATATGCTTCGGTGGTTTGGCCATGTTGGAAGAATGAGTGATGAGATGCTTACTAAGAAAATATTTTTAGCCCAAGTGGCAGGACGGAAAGGTAGAGGAAGGCCAAGGAAGTCGTAGTAGGATCAGATTTAGGAGTGTCTGCATGAGAAAAAGATTATGAGTATGAAGTATAGAAGGTCTTGCGTACTGTGTGTGATGGATTTCAGTGAAGCACGTCAAGATAGCTGTAAATGGAGAAGTTTGATACAGCAACAGTAAGGTAAAATTATCTGGTAGTTTGTATTTCCTTGTGGAGCTAAACTCTGAATCTCAGAGAACAGCTTAGTGATATGTATGTATGTACACTGCTGGCCACCCAAAATGCGACACCAAGAAGGAAGCATCCGATTGGCCTGAAATTCGCAGCATGTGTCGCCCGCGAGAGGACATGCAAACGATTAGCATTGCAGGGCATATGCAAATCATGTGCACCCGGCACGCCACCTACAAGCACTATGAGAAGGGTGCACAGAAGTTGAGGTGTAAGTAGTGGAAGTGTGTTTTGCTGCCGGACCTGCGCGTGGGAAGCTTCCTGATGCCTCGTCGCAGAATACGGCAGTCATTCCAGCACGTTTTGGAGTTCGACAGAGGACGAATAGTGGCTTATCGCGACAGCGGTTTATCGTACAAAAACATCGGCGCCCGTGTGGGACGACATCCAGCCACAGTGAGGCGAGTATGGATTCGGTGGGTGCAGGAGGGACGGACGGACCGAAGTGAGCGATTGCCTCAGCCGCGGCCCACCACCGAACGAAAAGACCGGCATGTTGTGCGGCGGGCATTGACGGCTCGCACCGCCGCATCACGAACGTTAGCGCCGGAATTAGGGTGTGTTGCGCAACAACCTGTGTCAGCACGTACCGTTCTACGTCGTCTGCAGGAGCGGGGACTTGTCACACGGCGCCCATTGCTCCGATTACCATTGACGTTACACCACCGGCAAGCGCGGCGGCAGTGGGCCTTTGAACGCCGCACCTGGACAGCGGAATGGCACGACATTGTCTTCTCCGACGAATCCCGCTTCTGCCTGCAACACCATGATGGTCGGATCCGTGTGTGGCTGCACCGCGGCGAGAGACTGTATGACGTCTGCATTATGCATCGCCATACCGGTCCGTCGCCTGGCGTTATGGTTTGGGGCATAATTGGATATGACACCCGCACCCTTCTGGTACGCATCGCCGGTACACTCAAAAGCCACCACTACATCTCCGACGTTTTAGATAATGTAGTCCTCATTTACCAGCAGGACCTGCCAGTGGCCACATTTCAGCAGGACAATGCGCGCCCGCACGTGACACGCATCGTGCAACATTTCTTCACGGCCCACCAGGTGTCACTGCTGTCATGGCCTGCGTGTTCTCCAGATATGTCGCCCATCGAACAGGTCTGGTCGCTGATCGGCAACCGAGTGGCTCGGCAAGCACCACCCGCGGCTACGCCTGATGAACTGTGGCAACGTGTGGAAGCAGCCTGGACAGACATATCCCAAGCCCGCATCCAAAGCCTCTTTCGTCGGATGTCGCGGCGTGTAGCGACCGTTATTGCCAGCCATAGGGGCCACACGAACTATTGATGTCTGCGTGTTCCACAAGTCGCACGGGCCTGTAAGCTCAATCGTTACATCTTTGTATCTGTTGTTATGTGTCCCGTAAATCTAGCTTTCCTATCTCGTGTCCTTCTTAGTGTTGCATGTTGGGTGGCCAGCAGTGTATGTAGAAGCTTTTCGCGACCCATGAAAATTTTTTCATATGTGTTCGGAGACAGGTCTTTAAATACCTTATGTTTTCAGAGTCAGAGTTTTTAATCGTCCCACTGAATTTCTTCAAAACCAAGCATCTTCGGAAATGCCTTTTAACTAAGTAAAATTCAAGACTGAAATTATTTTTCTGCTGATAAAGAACCTGATCAAGGAAAAGGAACTTTGCAACAGCGCAAGATTGGTCGTAGGACAATTGCACCAAAAATTCATAACAATAGGTATTGGTATTTAAACATGATACATTTGCGGGGCATTGCCTTTCCCCAGGAAAGGATTTGAATCCGACGTATTCCTAATTAATGATTTTTAAAGATACGAGTTCTCATGCATTTCCGTTTCGTCAGTACGGTAAATACACACTGCCTGACAGAAAAAATGCCACATGATGAAGGAATGCTCGAAAACATACCAAACTGCACACACACATAGCCAAATAGGTCCGGAACAAATCATTTAATTGTCACATACAGACTAGGTTCCAGTGGCTGAATATACAGGATGATCCGTAATTCCATTGGGGCGATACAGAGTGTAATCCGACGTGACATCGGGGCAATGAGAGTCCGAATAGAGTCCTGGGGTATTGTGGACCATGTGGTGTTAATCCGAGTCCACAGTTCATCTTCATTTTACGGGGGTGGGAGGGTACTCAACCGACGTTAAATCGCGTCCCGTAGATGCTCGATGGGCGAGAGGTCGGAGGATCGTGTTGGCTACGGAGGCATCAGCACACCGTGTACAGCATTCAGGCTGATCCGAGCGGTATGCGGCCCGGCGTTATCCTGTTGAAAAACGGCGTTTGGGATGCCCTGCAGATTCGGTAGTTCCACGGGCCTCAGCCCCTTGTCAACATAGCGGCGTGCAGTCAATGTGCTTGTAATGCGCACCAGCGGTGAGTGGCTGTTGGCACTGAAAACACCCCATACCATGATTCCACTTTGCCGGGCCGTGTGGCGCTCCACAATGGCTGAGGAATATGCCCGTTGGCCACGTCACCCCCAGACTCTCACTCGGCAATCATCCGTGGTGAGACAGAACCGCGATTCATCGCCGAAAGCCACACTGTTCCATTCGGCACTCCACGCAGCTCAGGAGCGATACCACGCCAAGCGGTGACTACGATGACTCGCTGTTAAGGGTAACCTTCGCAACGGACGGCTGGACAGTAAACAAGACGCAGTCAATCGGCGCGACACTGTCCGCGTCGATATCGGAGCATCCAAGCCTCCTCGTACACTCCGCAAAATGTCGCCCGTTGTTGCCTGTGGGTTACGGCATGGCGTCGGATGCGACGATCGGCGCTCTCGGATGTCCGTCACCATGCTCCCGTCCCCCTACGACGTTGCACAGATCCTCTCTGTGACCACTATCCAAATGCGACCGACGGTTGTGGCATCACGTTGCGTTTCTTCCGCAGTACGACGCAAGGACCATTCGGCGGTACGAAGGCCTACGATGACACCTCTCGTGAACTCATCCGTTTGACGAAATCGCGTACGACGGCGTCTTAACGTCATCCCTTGTTCGTTCTCCAGACACGGTTACACCAGAATCACTCCTCACGGCCGTGACGACGTCTCGACTGATGGCCTCACGAGCTGGTTGTCCGTTTATATCCCGCGCGCCGTTCGTGTGATTGTCCTGCAATTGCAATCATTTGTATAACTTGTATGTGTGCACCTACCCTGCTATTTGCATGGCGCTGCGTTCACGTCTTCGTGGTGTTGCATTTTCTCTGTCAGGCAGCGTAAATAATAAAAGAAAACTTTTTAACACATTGACTTTTAATTGAATGAATTTGTCTTTTCTGAACGACAACTTACTTATCACGCAAAATAGAGATCGCACTTACGTTTTCATAAGCAACAATGCTAAACAAGGCGGTCTGCTGAAAAAGGTGAAAACAAAAACAATTCACAGATATTTTTATATATACAGAAAAGTTCAGTGTGGTTAAACAAAATAAACAGCTAAATCTTTTACGGTTGTTGGTTATAAATTGACTTTCACTTAAGTTATACGGTAGAAACATTAAGTGTATACTCCGTCATATGACGGACAAAACACCTGGTAAAAAAATCATAAGCAACACCGTCAGACACAGTACTTCCCAGGCCCCCCTAATTGTATGCATTCAAACCTAGAATTAAGGAAGTCTTCTTCGCATCCGATTTGCATGGACTTTTTTGATATGTTTTTAATCTCAACGCCATGATTTCTTCACTGTTGCTTTTACAAGGTATAAAGAAGTAAATTTCTCCGTCATTTCTGTCCACGCCAGGATTCGAACCCGGGTCCCCTCATTCCGGAATAAGTTGCTCTACCAATTGAGCTACGCGGACGTTTTATTCTGATTCCTATCTGCCTTCATGTCGTGTGCGTCCTTCGGGCAGGTACGTCACATCTCCTGGTACGTTACAAAGGGTCTTCAATAGCTCTTTTGTTAACTACGCAGATATCTACCTCTTCTGTCGTTACTCTTTCTAGTGCACAGAACAAATTTCTGAACTATGTCTCATCGCTTTTTGAGTTTAAATCATATTACCACTTTATTTTGATTTTATAAACTAGGAATGTTCTAGTTCTTTGTTTAGGTGGTACTGATATACATTGTATTTTCCGTGAGGTAGACACTTCCTGTGTTCGTGAGCAATTTAAGGTCTATAAGGAGCTTCCCGTCCTTAATTTAGGGCCACTGGTTCCAGAAAGTGGAGAGAGCTAGTGCCGTAAGACATAGACACGTCATCCATACCTTAGACAGGATTTGAACCGAGACCCACTTGGATCAATGATCAGAAGACAAGGCTTAGACCACTACGTCACAAGTGCGACTAAAGGCAAATCGGATTCCTTTCTGCTACATTTATTAGCAGAACAAACAAAATAAATTGCGGGAAAGCTAAATGATTATGTTACTGTAGGAAAAATCAAGATGCTATGTAAAATGTGAAAGAAACACTTGAATTTACTTAATTTTCTCTTCTTGTTTTTCTGTTAACATTTTCTCTAATTTCATTTAATACTGAAATGGTGAAGGAATGAAAGCAAAACGAAAGCGATGAAAACATGAACCGTAGAATATTGTTGGGAAACTTTTGCTTTGATTTGATTTTCACCGTTAAATATTTTAAGTGAATTTTCAATTTCATTAGGCTCAGTTCCCGCAAATACAATGTTGAAAATTTGAAAATTAAAAGAGAAAACGAAGTCTGAATGAGGATGTAAAGAAGTCGTCCATGTTTCCCTATCTGTTATGATTCTTAAAGCAAACTGAATTAGGAGACAGAGGTAATAGATGACGTGGATCCCCTTTCCCAAGTGCTGTTCTTTGGGTTATTATTCAGCTGTCTTGTGCATGTTTTAACTGCCAAAAAGTTCGGCTTCTAATGTCCTCGTTTTGAGCAGAGATAACGAATTACTTGAGAGCTAAAACGCTTATTTCCTTAGAAATCTGGTGTGATTCAATGACTAGTTAGTAGGAAAGAAATATTTGTTTCGTTTAACTTTCTACTTAATCCATTAGGATTTTAACAAAGTTTCTTTCACCACTAAGTTGGTAAACTTGCGCACAAGAAACACGTCCCTGAAGACATATTTTCTTACGTTACTTTACTAGAATTAATTCTAAAAAGAGACACTTTTGGAAAACGAAGCATTCCTGACTTGTGACGAAAATTTCACATCTGGCAATTTACAGTGGAGGAACTTTGGCACATGGTCAGAAATTTCAGGTTTGCTTTTGCGTTTCAAGCGACCGTAAAATTGTTCTTCGTGTATTTAAATGTGCCTTTATGAGCCTTACGGTTTGCACACCGATATGAGAAGTCAAAAACAGAATACTGAAAGTAAAACTGAACTAAAGCTTTGCCTTGCCAAATGGAGTAGAAGATTGGTTTCTTTATTCAAGGTACATTTTTTAAATGCAATTCTTAATTTAAAAAAGGAATATTTACTGTTTTTGTAGTTTTATAGGTAATTTATTCTATTGTTAGGCAGTAAAACTCCAGATGAAAAAAAGGGGAAATTACTTGTTGGATTCAAATCTCCTGCTCCCGAGTTAAGCCGCCACAATTTTAGAAAACAACTGCGACGTGTGAAATGGATATATATATATATATATATATATATCATCATTGTAGAACTGAAGAACAGGTTCTCTGCTTTAGAAGGCCTAACATCGGAAGAAGTGGACATCTCTGAAGTTAACAGAAAAGTAACCAAAGCTCTTATGGAAACAGCAACAAAATTAGCTGGGTCTAAGAACAAGTTGCATGTGAACAAATTATCAGGAAAAACCAAAATGTTGATGCAAAAAAGAAGAGAGATGAGGACAACTAAAGAAGATGTGACTTCCAAAGTGGAATATATAGAGCTATGCAAGACAGTAAGAAAAAGTATCACTGAAGACGTAAGGAAATTCAACTGTGAACTAGTGAGGAAAGCAATTGAAAACAACCAAAGCCTAAAGATAGCAAAGGGACATCTCAGTAAGGGAAGAAAACAGATTATGGCACTGAGAAAAGAAGATGGTTCTGTAACAAGAAATAGAGGCGAAATTTTGACAAGAGTGAAAGATTTCTACTCCAAATTATATGAAAGGGATGATATATGCACTCCAGACATCATGAAAGATACCAGTACCAGAGTTCCTCCAGTCCTTCCAGCAGAAGTTGCACATGCAATCAAGAACATGAAGCGAGGAAAAGCTCCAGGAGAAGATGGAATTACTGTAGACATCATACAAGAAGCAAGTGGAGAAATCGAAACAGTACTCGCCCAAATTTTCACTCGATGCCTTAATGAAGGAAAGATTCCTGAGGATTGGAACACCGCTACAATGATCCTGCTACATAAGAAAGGTGACATTGAGGATCTCGGAAACTACAGACCTATCAGCCTCCTATCAGTAGTTTATAAAATCTTCACTAAAGTTCTTTCACACCGCTTGAAGGTAACACTGGACATGGCTCAACCGAGAGAACAAGCTGGATTCAGGAATGGCTACAGCACAATAGATCATATCCACGTGCTGAGAGAACTAATTGAAAGAGCGAGGGAATATGAACTTCCATTGTGCATGGCTTTTATCGATTATGAAAAAGCCTTTGATTCGGTGAAACCATCAGCAGTTACAATGGCTCTGAAAACCTGCGGTATTGAAGATGCATACATTAATATTATTAATAACATCTATGAAAATGCAAGTGCAAAGATTAGGCTGTTTGAAAATACAACACACGTAAAAATTGGAAAGGGAGTGAGACAAGGTGACACCATATCTCCGAAGCTCTTTAATGCCACATTGGAGGGTGTTTTTCAGTCGCTGAGCTGGGAAAACAAGGGGATAAAGATTAATGGAGATTATCTAACCCACCTTCGTTTTGCTGATGACGTAGTCATTTTTGCAACTACCCCATCAGAGCTGCAGAGTATGACCCAGGAACTTGCTGACAAGAGTAAAGAAGTGGGATTAAAAATGAACTTTCAGAAGACAAAAGTGATGTTCAATGCTTTTACAAGAAATGAAGATTTATCGATTGATGGAGAAAAGCTGGAGATAACAGACACGTACGTTTATCTTGGACAGCAGATATCAAGTGAGGGTCACATTGATGAAGAAATTAATCGGCGTACAAAACTTGCCTGGAGAGCTTTTGGAAGAAACAGCATAATTTTCAAGAGCAATATGCCATTATGTCTTAAAAGAAAAGTGTTTGATCAATGCATCCTTCCAGTGCTTACGTATGGTGCAGAGACGTGGACCTTAACTAAAAGAGACATACAAAGGCTGCAGACAACTCAAAGAAGCATGGAGAGGTGCATGCTTGGTGTAACCAGGAGAGATAAGAAGAGGAACTCGTGGATCCGAAAAATGACTAGAGTGGAAGACATCATGATCAGAGTTAAATCCCTGAAATGGCAATGGGCTGGACATACTGCCAGAAGGACAGATCATCGATGGACAGCCGAAATTTTAGATTGGATTCCAAGGGACAGGAAAAGACCCAGAAGAAGACCACATGAGAGATGGGTGGATGAAATTCGAAAGTATGCAGGGGTGACATGGAGGAGACTGGCACAAGACAGACCGTTGTGGAGGAAACTTGGGGAGACCTTCGTCCAGCAGTGGATTGATAATGGTTGACAATGATGATGATGATGATGATATCATCAACAACAACAACCATTATCAATCTACTGCTGGATGAAGGTCCCCTCAAATTTCGTCTACAATTGTCTGTCTTGGGCCTGCCTCTTCCATGTCATATATCTATACACGCAGTCGGGTCACATTATTGTGACCACCTATTACTTTTGACGTCAACAGCGCTAGCCAATGAAAGAAGGCCCGTGTCGTGGGCTGGCTTGGAGGGTATATAAGGTATGCTGTAGGCAATCCGGAAACATATCACTCGTTTCTACCATGGATAAAGGAAGCGATTTATCAGATTTGAAAAAGGCTTGATTATCGGCTTTCGGGCCAAGGGTGGCAGTATTTTTGAAACAGCGCAGTTCGTGAACTGTTCGCGTGCTGCTGTGGAAAAATTATAGCGTGATTGCGAATAAGCGACATGGAGCACCACGTGCCGTTGATGTGAGAGGTGAACGTCGGCTTCAAAGGTGCGTGAGGGCCAATCGACACGCTACAATGTAGCAACTCACTGGCCGAATGAACCAGGGTGCTACCGGAAGTGTGACTAAAACGGCAGTTCAGCGAACCCTGCTACGTACGTTGCTCCGATGCAGATGGATGATTACTTCATTTATGCTAACGAAGGTGCATCGGCAGAAAAGGCTTACATTTGCACGGCAGTATCGAAATTGGGCCCCCGCTGATTGGCAAAGCATTGCCTTCTCCGATGAGTCATGTTTTCTGCTTCATCTAACGGATGAACGTTGGCGTATAAGGCGAGAAACATCGCTAGACGAACACAGGCTGGTAGAGGCAGCGACATGGTCTGGGGAATGTTTTCGTGGCATTCTCTGGGTCCACTCATACTTGTGAAAGGCACTACGGAACGAATTCGTTATGAATCCATCCTTGTAGACCACGTACATCCATATATGCTGATTGTCTTCCTTGGGGAGGATGGGATCTTCCAGCACGACAATGCGACGTGTCACACAGCTGGAAATGTCCGATAGTGGTTAGAAGAGCACGATGAAGACAGAGTACTTTCCAGACGCCCCTAAGTCCACAGATTTAAACCCAATTGAGCATCTGTGGGACCACCGCCATCGTGTTGTTCGCTCTACGGATCCTCCATCACGCACCCTCCAGCCGCTGTCAGATGCACTGCAGGCAGCATAGGGCTCCACATACCTGTGAACACTTTCCGGCACCTTACTGAGTCACTCCCAGCCCGTCTAGCTGCTATCCGCGCTGTACAAAGCGATTACTCTGGATATTAGCTGGTGGTCACAATAATGTGACTAGACCGTGTATATATATACCGTATATGAGGATTATCGAATATATATGTGGATTTGTCAATTTATGGGGGAAATTTGGAGGTAACCGATACTTACTTTGCCTGGGGTAACAGATACCAAGTGAGATTCACATGGGTGAAGAAATTAATCGGCGTATAAAACTTGGTTGGGGAGCTATTGGAAGAAACAGTACAATTTTCAAGAGCAGTATATCATTATGTCTTAAAAGAAGTGTTTAACCAATGCATCCTTCCAGTTCTTATGTACGGAGCAGAAACATAGACGTTGACTAAAAAAGATATACAAGGCCTTATACATCTGAAGTAAGCATGGCAAGCTATTACATGCTTGTAGTAACCAGGGAAGGTAAGAAGAGAAAGTCGTTAATCAGGAAAATGAGAAGAGTGGAAGACATCATGCTCAGAATAAAATCTATGAAGTGGCAATTAACTGGATATATTGCCAAAAAACGGACCACTGATAAACAACCGAAATTTTAGACGCGATACCAAGGGGCAGAAAAAGACTCAAAAGAAGACCGTGTAGGAGATGAGTAGATGAAATTCGAAAGCATGGCAGAGTGACAGGGATGAGACTGACTCTAGACAGATTGCTGTGGAAGAAACTTGTGGGTGACCTTCATCCAGCAGTTGCTTGATAATAGCATACAATGAGGATCATATATAATTACACTGACGGGAAAAAAATCCCAACACCACGAAAAAATAGTTGTAGAGGAATGAAATGGCCGCAATATATTCGTATAGGTAACATATTTAATCGATTAAGGTTTCAAGATCACAGCTTAATGTAGGCGCGAGAAGAGCCATTTTAAATGTGAAATGCTGGTACATTAATAACCGGTGTAACCGCCAGAATGTTGAATGCAAGCACGCAAACGTTCATGCATTGTGTCGTACAGGTGCTGGATATCAGTTTGTGGGATGGAGTTCCATGCCTGTTGGATTTGGTCGGTCAATACATGGACGGTTAATGCTGGTTCGGGGTGACGCTGGAGTTGTCGTCCAATGATGTCCCATACGTGCTCGATTGGTGAAGGATCTGCTGATCTAGTAGGCCACGGCAACATGTCGATACTCTGTAGAGCATGTTGGGTTACAACAGCGGTATGCGGGCGAGCGTTATCCTATTGGAAAACACACCCTGGAATGCTGTTCATGAATGGCAGCACAACAGGTTGAATCACCAGACCGACGTACAACTGTGCCGTCCGGGTGCGTGGGAAAACCACGAGAGTGCTCCTGCTATCATAGGATATTGCTCCCCAGACCATAACTCCAGGTGTAGGTCCAGTGTGTCTCGGCCGCAGACAGGTTGGTTGCAGGCGCTCACCTGGCCTCCTTCTAACCAACACACGGCCATCACTGGCACCCAGGCAGAACCGACTTTCATCAGAAAACACAACAGATCTCCACTGACGTCGCAAACGGCAGTGGTTTGGAGTAAGTGGAATGCACGCAACAGGGCGTCTGGCTCGGAGCTGTCCTTCCAGTAACCGATTTGTAACAGTTCGTTGTGTCACTGTGGTGGCAACTGCAGCTAGAATTGCTGCCGCAGACGCGGTACGATGCGCCACGGCTATACGCCGTACACGGCGGTCTTCCCTCTCAGTATTGCCACGTGGCCGGCCGGAACCCGGTCTTCTTGAGGCAGTACCTTCCCTTGACCACCGCTGCCAACAATCATGCACAGTGGCTACATTCTTGCCAAGTCGTTCTGCAATATTGCAGAAAGAAAATCCACCTTCTCGTAGCCCTATAACACGACCTCGTTCAAACTCCGTGAGCTGTTGATAATGGCTTCTTCGTTTTCTTAAAGGCATTCTTGACTAACATCAACACCCTACGTCGAATCTCAACGATAACTAACGCTCACGAACGTTACAGCGCGTATTTACAGCAAACCTGCTTTGCATGTTCCGAGGGGCGCTACTAGCGCCACACGTATGCGCCGAGCGCGAAATCTGCAGAGACGTCATCTTACAGATGTACTCTCACCGCCTACCAACTGTCGTTTATCTAACACAACCGCTTCTTGGTGTTGGGATTTTTTTTCCGTCAGTGTATAAGGTCGGTATATGGTACATATGTCGTGTAAGCTTTGTGTGTCGCATTTTGTCACAAGATGTATGACGTATTACGGAGGTGACGTACATGTCAAGATGGCAAAGATGAATCGCTAAATTTCGTCGGTGTAGCTTAATTGGTAAAGAAATCTGCTCCGGAGCAAAGGAAAGCTGGTTTGATCCCGGGTATCGGCAAATTTATGAATTTCACATTAGCGCCCAATTGTGGAAATGGATCTACAGTGCATGCTGTTGGATTGTTCGAAAAATATGTGATGTTTGCTCTCCACATTGTCTGGAATGAATGAGAACTCATACTTCGCTTCGAAAAAAATTACCAGGGAGTTGATACGTCGTGCTACAGAGGTGAAACACATGTCAAGATGGCAAAATTGCAGCGATAAATTCCGTCGGAGTAGTTTAATTGGTAAAGCAATCGGTTCCGGAGCAGAGGGATGTTGGTTCTACCTTCGTCGCCGATAAAAATGTGCTTTCACAGGTTCATCCGCGAGTTCACAGGTTTCGGTCAGTGGACATAGAGACAGACCAATTGCGTGTAAGTTTTCTGCATGAGTTCAAATACCGGCGTTCCGTGGATATGAAAATATTCCAAGGAAGAGACACGTGCCCTGAAATGCGCCTCGTAATCGTCCATCAGCAGCTCTAACGGATGAGGAGGTGAAGAACATCTCAGAAGCTAATAGACATAGTCAGCACTTTTTCCACGTTTTTCTTTTAATTAACGCACAGCAACCGAAAAATTGTGTTTCGACACCGCTGGAATCGAATCCCAGATCTCTCGATAACTAGCCGAGTGCGTTCGCCTTACGCTACGGTGCCAACAATCTACGGTGCTATGTGTGTTTATCTGTCAACAAGTAAACAAACATCGTCACTCTCTTTTGTTTCCACGCAGTCACTCTCTTTTGTTCCGAGTCGCCCTGGAGGTAATTAATCTTGTCTGAGCTTACCTCCAGGTTGGGGAGGCAACTCGTATTTATTGTTATTCTGACTATATATATATGCAAACATATACATATAATTAACAAGAGTCAACTAATTACACACTAAAACCAAAACGGCCAGAAACATGTTAATTGATTCTTACTTACAAGATTCAATATCTTTATTCGTCCAGGAGGAGTATTATGGCAAAACACTTGGCTTAATCAAATAATTTGGTCACAGAACGTACGCACCTAGTCATAATCTTCTCTCTTTCAGCAACGCACATTACTGGGTTTGCTTGATGCATTAGAAATTCACAACAGTTTTCAGTGTCGTGTTCCGAAACAGCGTAATCGTAAAATACCGCTAACTTTCGACAAACAAGTCAGACTCTAGAACAAAGAAACATAAACATTCAGTGAGAGAGTAAATGACTACTGAAAACAGCAGGAGCTCATGAATACCTCAAATCCAATCTTTCGTGCAAATCAAATCCCTAGATACATTTCAATGCAGCAAATCTTATCATCAGCTTTCGCGTACGTAATTACAGTTTTGTTTCTCGTCATGTTGCCCAAAACAAAATCACTAAGAGAGAAAATGTAACATTCAGACTTAAAATTGCTTAGAGAGAATAAGCCAAAATCTACATAAGACAAGAAATAAAAAAGAAAGTTAAATTAAAATACACAGTGTGGCAAAGAATATTTAATACTGGGTCTGTAAAAGGAAATAGAAACAAGAAATTATAATTTGTTTTGGTTTATTATTCAAAATAAGTCCCTCCGGCTTCAATACACTTGTTACAGCGATTTAATAATAATTCAAATGCCTGTTCCAGTTCACTTTGCGGAATTGCCTCCAAAGCACGCGTCGAAGCAGTTTGTATGGTCGTAATATCATCAAAATAACACCCTTTTAAGGTCATTTTAAGTTTTGGGAATAAAGAAAAGTCGCAGGGTGCTAAATCAGGCGAATACGGTGGATGATTCAACACGCAGACGTTATTTTTTGCCAAAAATCTACGAACAAGAAGTGAGATGTGACTGAGTGCATTATCGTGCAACAAACACCAACTGTTTTCATCCCGATATTCTGGACGAATGCGACGAATTCTGCCCATCAAACGCCTCAAAACATTTAAATAAAACTCACCAGTAATTGTTTGTCCACTTGGAACAAATTCTTTGTGGATAATACGTTTACTATCGAAGAATGTAATGAGCATTGTTTTGATTTTCGATGGAACTTTTCTTGTTTTTTTGGCTTCTGGTTAGTTTTTTGACTTCCATTCCGCACTTTGTCGCTTTGTTTTAGGATCATATTGAAAACACCATGTTTCATCACCTGTAGCAATCGATTTTAAGAAGTTTGGATCATTTTCATCGGCTGAAATGATGTCTCTGCAATGTGCACTTCTCCTTGCTTTTTGTTCATTGGTTAACGTGTGTGGAACAAATTTAGCAGAGACTTTTGTTTTGCCCAAATCTTCATGCAGGATGGTTCGAATCGTTTCTTTGTTGATGTTTAAAGACTCTTCCATCATTCTTAGTGACGCACATCGATTGTTTGCCACGAAATCACGCACTTTTTCAATAATCTCAGGTGTCCTAGATGAACTTGATCTTCCGGTATGCTTATCATTTTCTAGCGTATCCCTTACGTCCAAAAAACCTTTGTGCCACAGGAAAACATTTCATCTACTTAAACAAAACTCACCGTAAACTTGTTTCATCATTTGGTACGTTTCCGAGGCACTTTTACCAAGTTTTGCGTTAAATTTAATAACAGCCCTTTGTTCCATGTTAATAATTCAACATGAAAAAAATTTTACTTCTCTAATGAACGGCCGTTTCGTTTGAGTTACTTTAACAACTGCGCAGTACTTTTGGCAGAAAGCAAGCAGATGGTCACGGTTTATAACGCATTCGCGATTACACTGGTGGCGCCACCGTAGGCTGAAATCTAGTGCCAGTCTTAAAAATTCTTTGACGCACTGTGTATACGTCATAGAGTACCTTATGAAAAATCGCACTGAAAAAAGTAAAACTCCAGACGATCTTTCTTGCACAACAAAAGTTAAAAACAAGAATAAAATAGAAAGTTCAGTCTTAGAAGTTCTATTCTTCAAATTCCGTACACAAATTTGGCCACAACAGTAAAGACGTAGTGCGGTCACTACATTGAATTTCTTTATTGTTCAGATGTGCGATGTCCTTACTGAATAACATTAACGACGTAGTGCGGTCACTACATTGAATTTCTTTATTGTTGAGATGTGCGATGCCCTTACTGAATAACATTAAAGACGTAGTGCGGTCACTACATTGAATTTCTTTATTGTTGAAATGTGCGATGCACTTACTGAATAACAGTAAAGACGTAGTGCGGTCACTACATTGAATTTCTTTATTGTTGAGTTGTGCGATGTCCTTACTGAATAACAGTAAAGACGTAGTGCGGTCACTACATTGAATTTCTTTATTATTGAGATGTGCGACGTCCTTACTGAATAACAGTAAAGACGTAGTGCGGTCATTACATTGAATTTCTTTATTGTTGAAATGTGCGATGCACTTACTGAATACTTGAGGCTTTTGAAAATCAGGAAAACAGTTTTCCTTTGCTGGATAAATATGATGTTTAGGTTTCATATTCTTATATTTCGATAAAAAAATTGTGGCCGACGTTTAATGTTCTAGAGAAATGCTGCCAAGTTTTAATTTCCCTTCATTGTAATTCATTCTAAAACTTTTATTTTAAAATTCAGGGAAGTTTGCATTTTTCCCATTGAAACGCTGATTCTTCCCAGATAATCATGAAAGGTGCTATCGTTCCTCATGGCTTTTCAGGAAACGTTATTTGAAAAGAGACAAAGCATTAAATGCACCTGCCCAAAACACGGAATCGTAGCTGAATTTTGACATGGGCACATTTCTCTTTAAAGCTCTTGAAATATACGAATGCATTTTACCGTGGCAAATCTTTTCGAGCTAGGAGAAAGAATTTCCTTTTTCGCCTTTTCTTGTATTCGTCATGCATTATTTATGCCCGATATTAATCAAAACTCAGCTCGCCCCAAACTATATTAATTCCATGAAGAGTGCGTTACCAGGTTGGGAGGAGTCACAGTCTGCAACCAACAGGACGAGGAACATCAATCAGTTAGCTGCAAACTGTACGTTCTCTGTAACACTCTTAGAAAACTGAGACGTAAAAAAAACAGCTTCTTCAGAGTTAACTCTACTTCGTCACAGACAAATTCAATTGTACCTGCTTTGAAGGAGACTGATGTTTCCATTAATCATTTCTAGTCTAACCTTACAAAAGCTAGTCCCTAACATAAATGAAAGAATAACAAAATTGTGCAGCTCTTTAATTTCACGATACTGCTCACAGAGATCAAGATAAGAGAAAGAAAATTCAGTGATAGGAATAATAACGCATAACGCTTAATTTATTTGAAACCAAGATCGGCAGAACTGTTGCTCGTAATGTATTCAACTACGGTAATTATTACTTGAAGCTAATTATTCCTCGTGGAGCCTGTCGGACTTCTTAGGATACTGATATGAGTCTCCCAGCGCACTACTTCATGTACAAACTTATCCAAAAGTAATTCAGGCTTACTTTACTTACTTGAATCATGCAGAGAGTTTCACAGCAAGTAATATCGTGACCATAAAAATAAATACTTTCGCTGCTTGGATTCCAGGTAGGAAGCCTACAGCATATAACACAGATTTAACTGAACATCAGCACATGTACAACTGACTTAACTCTGTCTACTCGAACAAACTTGAGAAATTAACTTTACTCTCTTGAAACAAGGGTCATCATCAAACCATTTAGAGTTTGCGTTTCTGGGATATTACTGCCATTACAGGACTTTCACATTCCCCAAAGTTAGTCCTCTCTACTCCCTAAGTTTCTAAAATATGCAGCGTGGATTAAAATCTCAGATGACATTTTAAATATTAAAAAGTCGACTTTTTGAGGCATCTTCGTTTGCTCTGTGGATATGCTATAAACCTCTCTGTACAGCAGTACAAACGCCTAAACTGCATGAATTGCATCAATGTGCACTCAGCTAAAGGAAGGAGTTAAAAAGTTAAAGATATCTCTAAGATTACAATATTCCTGTAAATGTCTGTTTCAATGGGAATCTCTTAGTATAAAAGGAAACATGCTTAAATACTTAGGTAGAAATAACTGTTAAACTGGTAAGTATTTTTCTCGTATTCCAGAAAAGTCATAGAACATGAGAATATATTTTAGTAAAACTCTAAAAAATATTCAGATTTAAGAGAATACGGAATGATGGGAACCGTAAGGAAGATGCAAAACTGAAATGCTGAACAAACAGAGATACCTTAGGTAAAATGAATAGTCATGTCTTTGAACTTTAAACACTACTTCGCAATCCACCCCCAGAGCATTACTTCGTAGCACTTGGACTCTAAGCAATGTTAATAAACCCATTGGCGTATGTGTTGCTGGAATGAAAGTGTGTAGAACAACAAGCTCTGATTCTCTATCTAGTTTACGACTTCATATATTTTAGAGTTGAAAGTATCCACGCTAATCTAAGGAACTACAAAAACTGAACAACGTTTTAAAGTCTCTCAAGTAACACCAATTGCTTCTTAATGGCAAGCTTCCGGAAAGTGTTAGCCTCACTTTTAAGGGATATGTTAAACGAAAAATCCATCACGCTGAAACTGCAGGCTTAAATGCAGATGTTTTAGTGAGAGATTAACTTAATTAGAAATGATTTAGTGGTTTTTTTTGTTTTTGTTTTTTTTTAGCAGTAACGTGCAACACTTGTTTTTGGAGCAGTAACGTGCAATAACACTTTTTTGGAGCAGTAACCTTTGCAGTTGATGAACAATACCACGGTACAGTGGCGGCGGAACAGCCCGGGCCGCAAGGGCCCGGGTCCGGTCAATAATTTCAATAATTTCTGCCAAGACTTTTATTTTTATTATTTTTTTATTTGACATATTTGCGATTGTTGTGATCAGCCTTAGAACGTTCCTCTAGGTAAGTGGTCTGGTGGTCCTAATCCCTAATAAAGCTCCTTAGGCATTGTTTTTCTTCTGTTTGTTCCGGAACGCGGGAAGAGAGGGGGTGCATCCCTATTCGAAATTTCGGGCCCGGTCAACGAACATAACTTTCCACCGCCTCTGCCACGGTATATTAATTTTTGTTATTTTTCACTGTCGCACATGAATATGCTGCAACCTGATCCAATATGTTTATCTATGGAGCACCCTACCACAAGTTGTTTTATGTGTATGCGTCTAACAATGAGTCCTTCTCCATTCCGAGTAAGTGGCCCTGTGAAAACCCGGGTTTGTCCACGCCTGACATCGAATCCGAGTCTTCTCAATCTGGAGTAAGTCGCTCTCCCAACTGAGCTACGCGGACATGTGCTCTCACTGCTATCTGCATTTATCTCATGTGCATTCTGTGGTGCAGGCACCTCACAACCCGCAACAATTAGTGAACAGCAAAGAGTTTTCTCTGTACCTCCGTACTCTTCAAGAATTGCATCACTCCAGTAGTATGATTCTGCTCTGTGTCAGTTGTGCTGAGTAGTATGGGGCTTCTTTGCTTGGAGAGAGTCATGTTAACTCTTGATCGGATCTTTTAAAAAGATACTGTTATACAACTGACCCTCCACAAGTCATCGCTGAAATATCCACCATGGTTACAGTACAATGACACGGGTAGAATGTGACTGTGTTACAGTCATTAGCAGTCGAGACATTTTGTAGTACCTAACCTAATATCAACAAGACTGTGTTGTTTCAACATCGTGTGCAACTCATTCGGCTGCGGCTGAAACAAATTGCCCTGTCTAATATATTAATATTTGTATAAACCCCTCACCGTAGGGTGTGCCTCGCCGTTGGCTGAGTGGTCTACGGAGCGAGCTTCAGGTAGGTTGTCGAGGATGGGCCAACGTTCGCATCCCGATGAGACATGAGTGATGTCTTATCTGATGGAGCTGACCGTGCCTTCTTCCTGGAACCAATGGCCAAATATCAGGGACGGGCGGCTACTTATAGCCCTTAGAGTTTATCATGGTGGTCCTTAAACCCCGAAACAAAGCAAAGAAAAACTGTCGGCGTTCTTCATTCGGTAAGTGAGCGCTGTTATCGTACTTTAGAATTATTTTATTTTTCCCGCAATCGGGAAAGCAAAACGAAATGTATCTTTATTCAACAATTAGTATGCATATGTTTCTTACGCGGAACTTCGTTATCATGCGCTGCCAAATTGCGATCTTTTTCATATTTCAGTCAACATACAACCCTCAGTTTCATTTTCATGGCTCTGTCTCATCTTTTTGTTTTGAACACAATTCCAGATATATCTCATTCCACAAAAAGAAAAGAAATGATGCTTAAGTTGATTGTATGTTTTTTGTCCACATAATTTTCCTTCTTCTGCATGATTCCTTTTTGCTTCTGTTGCGCTAATACTGAAGCAAAGCATCAGTATTAGCGCAACAGAAGCAAAAGAATACAACTGCAGCATTCGGGCCCATACTGAACTGGAAATTACGTTTTTAAGCATCGTCGAGATTTTCACTTCACTATTCCTCAGTACATGACCTCAGAAAAAGACCATCACAGGAAATTTTGACATTCATTACGACTTCACAAAATGACATTTTTACGCTATCATTGTTCTATATCATTTTATTGCGCCCGTTAAACACCGTGCCCACCACCGTAAGTAAAGGGTTAAGAAGTTCTTTATGTCATCTGAACTCTAAAGGAAGGGGTTGAGGGATCACGATTAACGTTTTACTAAGGCGATTAGAGCGCCGATCTCAATCGCTATTCATATTTCTATTTTTCGCTGATGAAAAGCAGGAATTTTGGCTAAGCTTCCGTTTGGTATTTTATTCGTAATTTAAATATACTCTCTGGGAAATTTAGTGTGAAAAAAGAAGAAGTCAAGTCGCATTGACCTAACGGTACGTGAAGTACTTTGGATAAATGGTAAAGATAAAAGAAATCCCCTACCTTTGCAATGAAGTAAACAGCGGCCTATTGGGCAGAAGCGCGGGCTAGCGGCTAATCATCGGATTTGAGGCCCGAGTCCGAATTTCAGTTATGTGTGGTATGACGGAAGTGCTTCGAAAATAAGAAATTCTCTCGACATTACAGCGCCACGATCTCTTAGATGTGGAGTGATGTCCTGTGACTAAGACACAAATTACGTTCAACAGAACTCAACCCATGACGGAACAAATTTCGTAAAACTGTAACAATTTCATTAATGTTTTTAAGTACAATAAGCAGGGTAAAAAATAGTTGTCACACAAAGTGCACTGCGTTTTAATTCTTACAGTAACGTTATGTTTTTACTCAATGCTCATCTATTCAATAGAATATTTCAATTAATCAAAACTTTTCCATTTAGTAAAAACACATCTATATGGATCGTCAAAATTTTGACACAGCCTACATATACCAAACTTGCAGGGTTGATTGGGATAAGTTGATAGGTAATAGGGAGAGCCAGCTGTTTTAAAATAAAACATAATCATTGAAATTATTGTGACTCTGAAATTGTCAACAATTTCGTTCTAAACACAAATCACATTTTCCCCCTGAATATGATGTGATCCTAAGTTGTATAATCCTTAAAACAATAACAAGTTTTTGCTACTTGATTATTTGATTTGTATGTGTACATTATATAATTTGCAAGTATCCATTCAAATTAAATACTTTTCCTTTACATAGCATTACTATCATTATGCATTTAACGAATGTGAGTTTTTCATTCATTCTCATTCACTTTCATTGGAGAAAATCATTGCATTTAAAGTGCGATGAGACATCAAAATATCTCATTCATTTGATTTCGTGTATTTTCATAAATTTTGAATTTATGTTGCTCACCAAACTTGTTCAAAAAAACAAAATAAAGAAAACATTCTGAAGACGATATAAGAAGACGGATAGTTGTATGGAGAGTTGTTAGGTAGGTATAAGAAGATGGATAATTGTATGGAGAGTTGTTAGGTAGGTATAAGAAGACGGATAGTTGTATCGTACTGCTATTTCAAATAACAGTGCTATACACTAAAGCGCCAAAAGTCACGGGATACGTACCTAGTATCGTGTAGAACCTCCTCCAGCCCAGCGAAATGCAGCAACTCGACGTGGCATCCATTCCACAAGGGGCCGGAAGACTTCTGCAGAGATGTTCAGCCATTCTGTCTGAACAGCCGCTCACAGTTCCCTGATATTTGTAGGTGCAGGATCTTGGGTGCAAATGGACCTTTCCACCACGCCCAATCAGTGCTCTATTGGGTTCATGTCGGGACAACGTGGTGACCCACACCATACGTCGGAACTGTCCCGAATGCTCCTCGAACCAATTTTGGACAACTTCAGCACGATGGCATGGTGCATTGTCAGCCTAGAAAATCCCATCGTTGTTGAGGTACATGAAGTCTATGAAGAGCCACAAATGTCACCCACCCAGCAGAGCAACAAAGCGATTACCTGCTAATGACGTGTTTACGAGGACCAGAGAACCCAAACCGTGTAAAGACACCCCACACATGTATGAAACCACCACCAGCTTTCACAGTGCCTTTTTGACAGCTTATGTCCATGGCCTCATTGGGTCTGCGCCACACCCGAACCCTACCATCAGCTCGTAACAACAACTGGTAGCGTGACTGATCGGACCACGCCACATGTTGCCAGCCTTCCAGGGTCTAATTACCGTGTTCATGAGCCCAGGTGAGGCGCTATGTCCGATGTCGTGATATTAACAAAGACACTCTGGTGGGTCTTCTGCTCCCATACCTCATGGACGCTGGATTACGCTGCACTGACCTGATGGATATGTCTATGGTACATACTGCATTGAATGTGGATGTTATTTGAGTCATTGTCGCTTGTCTGTAAGCAAGGCAAATCCGGGTCAGACGCCGCTGGTTACGGTCATTCAGCACCCGTGGTCGGCCAGTGCACTGTCCACAGTGGGTGGTAATGCCTTCCATGATGCATTCTCGGTACACACGTGACATCGTGGATTGAAGAATGCTTAATGTTCGTACAACTTCGAAAATTGAATGTCCCCTCCGTCTGGCTCCCACAACCATGCCTCGTTCAAACTCTGACAATTCACGTCGGCTTGCCATAACCCTACTGGTGGTTGTTCAACCTGACTCACGAGATTACACCTCGCAACTGATAAAAACCGTGGGGTGCGTCGAAGCCTTTAAACGATGTCAGTACCAGTTAAAAATTTGCATACTGCTATCTCATGACTTTTGGTACTTCGGCGTATTATATTCATTTCACTTTGATTCAAATTCGTTTCATTTATTCTCTATTTAAAGTCATTTCGAATTTTATTTTAGCCATCAACAAAATAACCACATAGGTCAAAACGGACCACAGAATTACCATGTAACAGTCTACATCGGTGGAGTACAGACTAATGAAAAATAAGAGTGTGCTTTTGAAAACATTTTTATTATGGCTTTAAAAAAGAAGTTATTCAAGAAAATCTGGAGCATTAGCAGTCAGATCCTATTGTAGTCACACATAGCCATGTCAAATTTTAAAAGCAGCGCTGCCCAATGTTCCTTTGCAAATCTGAAACACAAAAGAAGTTTTACTTCAAGGTCTCAGCATTATGATCCAAGAGTGAAGCAAGGTATAACACTAGTTAAAGCCACAGCACAAGCACCCGCACAATAGGATGGACACAGGGTAACTTCCAGTAATGACGATGAAATAGTGTCACTGCGCTTGAAGCTCACTCTTACTGTAAAGGATACATTGAGTGATCACTGAATTATGACCGCCTACCTAATACACTCTTTGTCATCAAAATCCGCGCACCAAGAAGGAAGCCTCAAATTGAAATGAGATTTTAGTAGTGAGATGGTACATATCAAGGACAGATGTGATTACAATATCACAACAGCAGGACGATTTCCTACGTACATACGATACACATTCCGGTCAGCGTTAGTACCGCGTCGGAACGCCTCGTTCTCGGAAACATGCGGTGATACGGTCCGGCATGGAGTCAAAGAGACGCCCTATGTTATCCTGCGACAGATTGGCCCACACTTCTTGCAACTGACACTCTTAATCCCGAACGCGGGGACATGGAGAAAGTTGGCGTCCCCTCTGCTCCCACACGTGCTCGATGGGCGCGGGACCAGGCGATCTGGCAGGCCATGGAAGCGTTGAAGCCTGACGTAGACAGTTCTGGGAAACCCGAGCTGTGGATGGACGGGCGTTATCTTGTTAGAAAAGGGCTCCGGGCCGCCCCGCCAGGTAAAGCAGCACATGGGGCCTCACGATCCCGTGCAGGTAGAGCTGGGCTGTCAACCTCCTCGGATCACTTCGAGAGAAGTCCGGATGTCATACTTGATGGCTCCCCAGGCCATCACGCCTGCAGTTTGGGACGTGCGCCACTGTACAGTGAGGTTGGGATTGCAGCGCTCTCTTGCTGTCCTCCACACTCTAACACGGTGGTCGTCCGTTTCCATACAGAAGCTAGATTCGTCGCTGAACACTATACGTCGCCAGTCCGTATCATTATACGTTGCTCGCTGCTGATACCACTGCAACCGACGCCGACGATGGTCAGGTGTTAATGGCGGAAAATGTATGGGCCGTCGGGAGTGCATATTCGCCTCTGTCGGGCGTCTGGAAACGGTTCTGGCGATTCTTATACAGCCGCCACATGTCTCTGGATAGTGGACAAGGACGTCGTTGCATCTGTGCGTACCGTTCTCACGATCCCACGGTCTTCTCTGCTGGTGGTGTATCTGGGCCGTCCAGAGCCAGTCCGCCGTGTCTGGGTGTCTTCCCGTATGCATTGCTCCCAACACGATTGCACCGTACTGTCCGACCGGCCCAAAAGGCGGCCTATTTGTCACGCCGGCCACCCTGCCTCTCTTATCCCGACGATGCGGCCTCGTTCAAACTCCGTCAGTTGCTCGTACGCACATCTATGGCGGCTCCTCTGCATGTCTATCGCTCAGGGATGTTACCTGACTCTTACCATGCACTTCGGCACGAATGTGGAGTCCCCCTGCACGGCGCCTTATGAGCCCAAGGATTGCGATTGCAGCGCCGGTCTTGGACGCGCGGGAATGCGGAATCGCACGAAACTTTAATCATTTGCATGCCTGCCCTCCCCGTAGCTATAAGCCGAGTTTCGCGTTAATCGTACGGGGTTTTCTTGGCGCGCGGATTTTTATGGCAATGAGTGTACTTCGTAGGTCCTCCTTTCGCCCTCAGTAGAACAGGTATCCGACGTGGCATTGATTCAATAAATGCCGGAAGTAGTTGGGAAGTATGGCCAACAAGCTCTGTGTAATAGGGCCTTCAACGCTGGTATGGAAGTGATTGGTGTATCCAGATGCCTGATATGCATTCCATAGTGCCCCAAAAGTGCTCTATGATATTGACATCAAGAGAATTCGGAGGCCAATAGATATGCTGGAAGTCTAAATCATTCCAGCACAACATTGGGCCTGCGGCTCGGCGCATTGCCATCTTGGAGGACACCGTCGCCATTCGGGAAAAAGTGCAGCATTGCTGAATGTACAGAGTCAGCAAGCAATTCACGATAGTGAGAACCAGTCGTGCGTTGTTTCACATGCACCAGGAGTCGAAGTTCCTGCCAGGTAAACATGCCCCAAACCATACAACTGCCTCCATGCTTGTACTGTGAAGACCTGTAAAGACACAAATTTTGTCGAGCCCGGGTCTCCTCCCTCCGGAGTGAGTTGCTCTAACCGACTGAGTTACACCGACAGAACGTATCGCTGCAGAATTTTCGTTTTGACACGTGCTTCACTTCTGTAGTACGTCACAGCCATGAAGGATGGATCGAGTGCCTCATGTTGTTTGCACCAAATACGTTCACGACCATCCACGGAGTGGAAGTTGAAAACGCGACTCGTCAGACCAGCACAGTTTTTTCCTTGTCATCCGACGTCCAACTTGCATGATCTTTGCACCACGAGAATCTTTTGCGCCTACGAACTGCGTTTAAGACAGGATGTCGTCGGGGTGGTCTGCTGTTATAGCCAAATAGTTCCTCATGAATTGACAGCCCAGCTGGCAGAACAACGTGTTTCTTTCTGTCGCAGATTGCTGTCAAATCCACAGGACGATAGGCTATCGTCACAGGTGATGAAGAGTGGATATTCCTACGTTATATTACCACTGGGAGCCAGTGGCTGAGGCCATTTCAGAAGCACCGCCAGTGGTGTAAATAGGGCGGTTCGAGAGGGCAGTCATGCTGTGAAATTGATGGAATTGTGAGTGTCCTGTTCACTGGCAACTCGTGCCAAATGTTCAGGCTGGGGACGGGAACCTCTATGCTGAACAAATGCAGGGGTTCATGATGCTGTGAGCCAACACTTCTCAGCGCTTTTAATAAGGAACTGGGCGTGGCTGTATATGGATAATTATCCAAGTAACACCTACCGAATGGTCGGCCGAAAACTACAGGAATTGGAAGGAGGTTGAGGGCTTACCCTATCCTCCATACAGTGCTGATCTTGCCCATCAAATTATCGCCAGCTTCTCTGTATGAGCCATTTCCCACAACGACGATACTTCGCTTTAGTGGTGGATGTGGAATCTGGCATCAGGAAGTTTCTGTCCTTGAATCCTACCGAGTGGTCTCGCCGTCGATTCGTAGTTCTGGTGGAAAGTTGGCAAAGTACTGTAGAAAACAGCGGTCTGTATTTTGCAGAATGAAGTGAACGTGTATGGCTTTCTTGCACCATTAAACCTATGGAGTGGTACCGCCGTGGGATCGTGGCTCTGGTGAAACGTTGGCAAAGGAATGTAGAAAACAACAGCCTGTACTTTGCAGAATAAGGTGAGTGTGTATGACTTTCTTGCATCATTAAACCTTCCGAGTGATATCGGCGTGAGATTGTGACTCTGGTGGAACTTTGGCAAAGAACTATAGAAAACAACGGAATATACTTTACAGAATAAGGTGAGCGTGTATGGCTTTCTTGCACCATTAAACCTATGGAGTGTTACCGCCGTGGGATCGTGGCTCTGGTGAAACGTTGGCAAAGGAATGTAGAAAACAACAGCCTGTACTTTGCAGAATAAGGTGAGTGTGTATGACTTTCTTGCATCATTAAACCTTCCGAGTGATACCGGCGTGAGATTGTGGCTCTGGTGGAACTTTGGCAAAGAACTATAGAAAACAACGGAATATACTTTGCAGAATAAGGTGAGCGTGTATGGCTTTCTTGCATCATTAAACCTGTGGAGTGGTACCGCCATGGGATCGTGGCTCTGGTGGAACGTAAGCAAAGTGCTATGGAAAACAACGCCCTGTACTTTGCTGAATTAGGTGATCGAGTGGTACCGCCGTGGGATCGTGGCTCTGGTGGAACGTTGGCAAAGGACTATGGAAAACAACGGTCTGTACTTTGCAGAATAAAGTGAGCTTGTATGGTTTTCTTGCATTAAAACTTTTAGCTGTAAACGGGACGAACTTTTGACTTACCCTGTATTGATTCAATAAAATGTGCGGTGATCATACTTCTGATGAGATTATTGAACCAAGGTACTTGTGTGCATGCAAAATTAAAAGTTCAAAATATATATCCTAGAATAAAAACGTTACCCAATCACACAAAGAAAAATAGCTGCCGCTGAATAGAATAAGCATGTTCATCATGCTGTAACAGACGAAAATACACTGGTGTGCAAAAATTAAGAACGAAGAGAAGAAATTAGCATAACAGCGGAAAGAGCAGGCAGAACGGACCGAAAGACCACTCAGGAGATAGACTAGGGTCCGGTACGGTAGGGCATGCGACTATATGCAGCATGCGGTAGGGAGGAGTGTCGGAAGAGTATAAAGCACACGGGCGGCGCTCAGCAATTCGGTGAAAGTTATTGCACGGTGTACATCGGTTTGAACGACGTCGAGTTGCTGCCACCGTTTGATATGGCCAACAGGCAATCCCGTAGATGACATCTGGAGGACTTTACCCGAGGTCGCGTCATTGGGAAGTTGGAAGAAGGTGGAAGTGTGACTAGTGTGGCCGAGGAGTTAGGGATCGCTCACAGCATCGTTTCACGAGCTTGGAGAGCATTTCAAACGACAGGAACAGCTGTCCGAGAGTTTAGCAGTGGTCGTCCACGAGCAACCATGGCGGCTGACGACCGCTATATTGTCCTATAGGCGAGAATAGACAGACGGCAGACAGCGGGAGAAATCGCAAGGCACATGCAGCAGATAACTGGATGTCCGTTATCGCGTTTTACCGTTAACTGGAGGCTGCACAAAGGTGGTCTATTTGTACGACGACAAGTACGGTGTTTGCAATTAACGCCTGCTCATCGGAGACGGCGGTTTCTGTGGTGCCAGGAACATATGAACAGGACACATCAGCAATGGGGTTCAGTTCTCTTTGCGGATGAGATCCGAGTTAGTCTGACGACCGATTCTGGACGTATACACATCTGGAGAGAGCAGGGAACACGCACTCACACCTCCAACATCATCAAAAGGGACTGGTTTGGAGGTGGCGGAGTTCTCGTTTGGGGCGGTATCATGCTTGGTAGCCATACTGACCTCCACATCTTCCAAGGAGGTTCAGTAACTGGTGTCCGCTATTGTACCGAGGTTCTCCTGCCTCACGTGCGTCTGTTTAGAGGTGCTGTGGGTCCTGAGTTCCTCTTCATAGACGACAACGCTACACCTCATCGTACAGTGGCTGTCGCAGAGCTGTTGGAGAAGGAAGATATTCAACGCATGGATTGGCCCGCAAGGCCCCCGGACCTAAATCCAATCGAACACGTGTGTGACCTTCTCGGGAGATGCTTGGTAGCACGTCACCACCCGCCAGCAACAATTCCGCAGCTGCGATTGGCGGTACAAGAGGAATGGGCCGCGATGCCTCAACAGCTCCTTGACAACCTCGTCCTCAGTATGGACAGACGCTGTAAATCCTGCAACGCAGTCAGGGGTGATCCTATCCCCTACTAAAGACTGGATTTTTCTTGGCAGCCGCCTGTCACATGGACGTTTCTGTCTTCTGTCCACTTGTTCTTGAAGCTACCTTTTCAATAAAGTGCCTTTGTATCCTTTGTATTCCTTGTTTGGACGGTTTTGCTCACTTGTACCATATTCTTTCATCTTGGGGATCTTATGGTATGATTTGAGTCGATGTGGAGCAGTTCTGCACGACGTAACATTCGAAGCACTGTCTCGTCCTTAATTTTTGCACGCCAGTGTATCACATGAGTCAAATGAAAACCGTAAAAGAGCGATGAAAAATTCAAAATACAGTGTTATTGTCATGTAACTTATCAATATTATTACCAATGACTAAACGATGTTCTTACATGTGGCAGTACGGTGCAGACACGCTTAGTGACGTCACAGTAGAAGTGTAAAGATGGCCGCCTCACTTGAGATATGCACCAAAGAAGAGCAACGCCCTGCCATTCGCGTTTTGAGTAGTGAAGACCTAACCTACTGAAATTCATCTTCGAATGAAGTTGCAGTATAGTGATGTATGCCTGTCACTTCAGCAAGTATTCGAATGATACTAGAAAGGCGTGAATTCTGGGACAGATTCACCTCGACCGGGTCAGGTACACAGAGCAGTGGTACCAGAGTCCATTACAACAGTTGAAAGCATTGTGATGAAAAATCTCTCTGTGACGGTGGATGAAATAGCTGAACTTCTGAACACCAGTCATGGTTCAGCGCACCACGTCATTCATGATGTGCTCCAGTTCAACAAAGTGTCTGCAAGGTGGGTGCCACGCCAGTTGACTCCAGACTTGAAACAACGACGATGCCTGTTAAGATCTTTTGCGGCGCTTTGAAACAGAAGGTGATAGCTTCCTACAAAGAATTGTTACTTGAGATGAAACTTGGGTTCACTATCATCAGACAGAAACCAAGAGAGCGATCAAGAAATGGAGCCATTCCCCTTCACCGAAACCGAAGTTCCGTACGCAGCCAACTGCAGAGAAAGTTATGCTGACTCTCTTTTAGGATGAACGAGGCAAACGTTTGGAGCACTGCATACCCAGGGGTTACACTGTAACCATTGACACGTATGCAGATCTTATCAGTTATCATCTTCGACCTGCCATCAAATCCAAACGACGTGGACTTCTGAGTACTGGTATATTGTCGCACCATGACAACTCATACTGCCCATGCAACGGTTGAAATCATATAAGACCTGCATTTCGAGTGTCTTCCACATCCACCGTATTCACCAGATCTTGCCCCAAGTGATTACCTCACCTGTGGACCACTCAAAGATGTGATGGGAAGAAAGACTTTCAGGTCCGATTATGAGATGAAGCAGGTGGTGCATGAGTGGCTGCACACGTGACTGAATTTTTCTACAGGAATCTACGCACTTTGTAAACGCTGGATTACTTGTATGGCACAAAAGGGAGATTGCATTGAAAAATGATGCAGGTGTGCACCACTTTCTTCAATAAATTGTGGGGAAAAAATTATTTAGGGTTTTCATTTGACTCTCCCTTGTATACAAAGAATGAAAAGAATTGCAAAATGGAAATCAAAAATAATTTCACTGTTAATTCAAACAAAGACGTGAAGTGCTTCCACACGTCTGACAGATAGAAAACGACCACACATTGGTACTGTATTCCCTGTATAATTTTTCAAGACAAATAATATGTTTTATTAAAATGTATTAAACAGGATAACACTAAATCATTTTATTTTGCTCGTTTATTATTAAACATCTTTCGGTAATTATTCAGCTACGCCAAAACTATTGAATTTTTTTTTTCAAGTTTTCTACAAGAGCAGAACTAAAACAGACATTACACTTTTGCATCTGAATGATATTTTTCCTTGAAGAAATTAGTTTTATAGAAACGTTTCACTGCTTCAGAAATGTATCTCAATTGTAGCGATGAAGCTTTGTTGAAAACCATGTATCGTACTTAAAAAAATCGCATTTAACATATTTTGAATTTCATCGGTAATTTCGGGTAAAGATAGAATCTTAACATAGCTTTTTCAATATCTTATTAATTTCAAGTGTTCGTGCCGTTATTCCGTGTCCTGCTGCTTTTATATTTGCTATAAAAAAAATAACAAGTTTGTGTCCTCCTGACTGAAGTATGGCGTAATAACTCATTATTGTAATCCTGTTAATGTCACTTAGAACATTTAAATAAGCATGCATGCATATTTAAAACGATTAAAGCTGCATGTCACTCTTGTTTCCACTGCCAAAGCACGTCATGCATTCTCCTTTCCCTGAGTAATATGCATGCCTTGGTTCTTTGCATGAAACGTAGCTTTATTACTGTCATCCACTTATTTCAAAGCCTCTGAAACTTTTTCATTTCTCTATAAAAAAAAACATTAGAAAGTCAAATTCTAATGCTTGGAACAATTCCTTTATGAATAACAGAAAATAAAGAAATTTTCCCAGGTT
Organism: Macrothele yani; assembly: GCA_039090855.1. Lineage (NCBI taxonomy): Eukaryota > Metazoa > Arthropoda > Arachnida > Araneae > Macrothelidae > Macrothele > Macrothele yani. The sequence goes on along the minus strand of CM077023.1, from coordinate 9,545,235 downwards.
TCCTTCATCGCGGCATTTAGCTAAATCTCTTTCAGAGAATTAACAGTGAATTGAAATCTGCTGTCAGACTTTACAGCTAGAGAACTGCAAAGAAATCAAATGCTCTGCTGCTTACCAGAACTACACTGAAGAGCAATTGAATTAGAGACAGCTGGCGTTATGCAAATGTAGCGCTGTGTGCGGCCCTATAAACGGAAACGACATGACGTATGCAACGATCCGACAATATAAGGAGTGATGCGACGAGAATCAGAAAGAGTCGGACGCAGTATGGGTAAGACAAAGGATCTAAGCGCATTCGATCATGGGCAAATTGTCCGGGCCCGACGAATGGGTCACTCCATCTCGGACGTCGTACAGGCACTGGGATTTTCACGAGCCACTGTGCCACGGGTGCACCGTAAGTACATCGAGTCCGGTAAAACCATCCCTGCAAGGGCCAACTGCCGTGGACAACAGCGTGTGGATGAGCGGTGTCATCGTCGGCTAGCTCGCATTTTAACAGCGGATAGACGGGCCACAGTGCGAGAAATTCCTCAGCAATTTAACGCTGGTGCACAAAAACGTGTAAGCAGCCACATCATCCAGAACCATCTCCTCGCTATAGGGTACAGAAGCCATCGTCCCACGAAGGTACCGCTGCTGACCGCACATCACAGGGTGCAAAGATTAACATGTGCGCGGAAACATTGCCACTGGACCTAGACATGTGGGGAAATGTTGCCTGGACTGATGAGTCGAGATTCACGTTGGTACATGTGGATGGCAAGATACGAGTACGGCGCAAACCACATGAAGCGATGGATCCTTCTTGCCAGCAGAGTACTCTTCAGGCTGGTGGGGGTGGCATTCTCGTCAGGGGACTGTTTACGTGGACTTTAATGGGACCCCTGGTACGTGTGACATCGTCCCTCACAGGTCAACATTACAGGGATATCCTGGACGACCATTTGCTCCCGTTTGTGCGTCTTCAACATCCCACTGGGGACCTCATCCTACAAAAACACAATGCAGCTCCCGAATTGTATCCGAATGGTTGGATGAACACTCCACCGACGTGACCTCGCTTCCTTGGCCAGCTAGGTCACCTGACCTCAATCCCATCGAGAACATCTGGGATGCCATCGAGAGAGATGTTCGAGGCTCTGACCCACCTCCATCAAATCTTCGTGAACTGTGGGAGCTTGTTCAGGGGTCGTAGATCCGTATGGCTTCCCAACGCTTCCGGCGTCTTGTCGAGTCCCTGCCGAGGTGATCGCCGCCGTCATCAGGGCGAAAGGTGGTGCTACGCGTTAATGGGCAGGTATCTCTAATTCAATTGCTCTTCAGTGTACAACGTAGAGAGTAATATTATGCTAATGATGTGAAATTATTATATCAGCTACCGAGTGATATAGCAGTGCTATGACTGTGTTTTAAGTGAAATAATTATATAAATGCAGTTGTAATAAATTCTGGTCATTCTGCACTTAACGTTCGTCAGCTAACGCGACAGTTATATTTTGGAAAATATTAATATCAAAAACAAATTGTGTGTCTACAATTAAAATGCTTTCCTAAAACTATTTTTCATTCACTTTTCTTTTCTTCCTATTCTATTACAAAATGCTGTCCTGGTTTTTCCTGTTTCGTTCTTTCTCCAAACAAAAATCTCTTTGAGAAGTAAAAAAGTGTGCTCTAAACTTATCTAGGAACTTGGTAATTATCTAACTGTTTGTCATTGGCAGTGCGTTGAAAAATGAGGAGGAACTGTGTTGTGATACACTTTTCCGCACTTTATATGTTTGTAGTTTGTATGCATGTTTTCAATCAATCATTTTGATAAGCAAGTTATTCAATTAAACCAAAGACACTATCTTTAACTCTGCGAGCATCACTTCCAAGGTTTGCCAATAATATTTAGCATTAAAGCTACAGATGATAATTGTCAGATATCTCTGGTCTGCAAGCAGAAGTAAACTAGCTAAACAATATTCCTTTCAACATGCACTTGCACGAAAAGTCATTATTATTATTATTATTATTCTCTTTGTACATTTTATGCAAATGAATCTTTAATACATATTTTTTGGAAAGATAACGACATTTGCTGACAGAAGTGCTCTGTGCTTACATACTAAACACAAGGCTCATGAAATCCATTTAATAACTTGTGGATGCCTCAGAAAAATTTATAACAGGTGTTCATTTGTTAGTCATGCACAGTGTTCGACAAGGTAAATTTCATTGAGGAATCCAATGATTCACAGTAGCATGTTGTATTGAAAATCGAAAGAAGCCAATGGCTTGGTTTTTCAATTAAACTGCTGGTACTTCATTCGTGGCTGCCGATAGTAAGCTTTCCTTTACAGATCATCTTAAGACTGATACTTTTGAATTTGTGACTGGTTTATTTCTGTTGATGTCTCAGGAAACACTATTAAGAGAATCGAGAAACCGACATTTGTTACGTTCATCATGAATGGTTAACAAGATTTGCGATTCACGTTTTCATTTTCAGCGAATTATCAAATCCGGTTCCAAAATAATCAAGTAGGCATACTTTGATAATTTATCTCTCTGTTATTCAGGTTCAGTTTTATAGAATGTGCTTAATCAATTCTTCATATAGATGGGGTGTTAAAAATGTCGTAATATATGATCATTTCGTAAAAGCTCTTTTTCTGAAAGCTAAAAACTTCCAGAGCAAGTTCAAAAAACAAATGTTCTTCTCTTGTGTGTTCCAAATTTTAATGTGGATAACTGTTAATTAATTTCAGTTGAAAATATCAAAACCAGTACCCATTTGTCATCTTTCAGTTCAGGATATTATTTTTCCTTAAATAAATATGTGATATCTCCAAATAATTCAACTAATAACTTTAACACATTGTTTTATGATTATCACCTCTTAAGGCAAAACAAAGAAGTTTCGTTTGGGAGTTTTCAAGATTCAGGCTCATCGAGAAAGTCTGGCAATAAATCTTTTCGTCTGAGCAGCAGATGCATTTGACAGTTTTCGCGCGATTTTTATAATGCTTTTGTAATCGAAATATTTCGCTACCAGAGACTTTCATTGTGATTCCTCAGTAAACCGGAAGAAACTTGGAATGTTTTGGTCCCTCCTATACAGTCCTATAGGACATGCATTTCTGCTTAACACACTGCAGGTGCTTCACCTATTACCACATCTACGAGATTATTGAGCTATACATCAATATTTGCTAACATTTTATCATGCGCACCTTTCACATCAACTACGAGAGTTATTTCTCTCAACGGCGCGAGTGCAGTCATTTTTCTGTCAATTACATCTGGAGCTAAAACTTCCAGAGCAATAAAGAACAAACACAGCTAAATGAGAAATAGCTTGAAAGCCTATGACTTAATCAAGGGCTAGACTGAAAGCAAAACTATTCCTAAAACGGCTTTTGCAGCTTCTTTTTGATATCACTAATGATTAGAGGAATCGGCTGATGCAATGTGACGTGAAGTGAAATCCGAATTCGTGATATCAATCTCTGAAGTTTTGAATTACTATATACAGCATATACACTGAAGAGCAATTGAATTAGAGACAGCTGGCGTTTTGCAAATATGGCGCTGTGGGCGGCCCTGTAAACGGAAACGACATGACGTATGCAGTGATCCGACAATATAAGGAGTGATGCGACGGGAATCAGTAAGAGTCGGACGCGGTATGGGTAAGACGAAAGATCTAAGCTCATTTGATCGTGGACAAATTGTCGGGGCCCGACGAATGGGTCACTCCATCTCGAACGTCGTGCAGGTACTGGGATTTTTATGAGCCACTGTGTCAGGGGTGCACCGTGAGTACATCGAATCCGGTAAAACCATCCCTGCAAAAGCCAACTGCCCTGGACAACAGCGTGTGGATGAGCGGGGTCATCGTCGGCTAGCTCGCATTGTAACAGCGGATAGACGAGCCACAGTGCAAGAAATCACTCGGCAATTTAACGCTGGTGCACAAAAACATGTAAGCAGCCAAACCATCCATAACAATATCCTTGCTATGGGGCACAGAAGCCATCGTCCCACGAGGGTACCGCTGTTGACCACACATCACAGGGTGCAAAGATTAGCATGGACGGGGGAGCATCGCCACTGGACCCTAGACATGTGGGAAAATATTGCCTGGACTGATGAGTCGAGATTCAAGTTGGTACATGCGGATGGCAGGATACGAGTGCAGCGCAAACCACATGAAGCGATGGATCCTTCTTGCCAGCAGGGTACTCTTCAAGCTGGTGGGGTTGGCATTCTCGTCAGGAGACTGTTTACGTGGACTGAAATGGGACCCCAGATACGTGTGACATCGTCCCTCACAGGTCAATGTTACCGGGATATCCTGGACGACCATTTGCTCCCGTTTGCGCGTCTTCAACATCCCACTGGGGACCTCATGCTGCAACAAGACAATGCACCGTGCCATCGCTCCCGAATTGTATCCGAATGGTTGGATGAACACTTCACCGACGTGACCTCGCTTCCTTGGCCAGCTAGGTTACCTGAACCCAATCCCATCGAGCACATCTGGGATGCCATCGAGAGATATGTTCGAGGCTGTGATCCCCTCCATCAAATCTTCGTGAACTGGGGGAGCTTGTTCAGGGTCGTTGATGCGTATGGCTTCCCAACGCTTCCGGTCTCTTGTCGAGTCCATGCCGAGTCGAATCGCCGCCGTCATCAGGACGAAAGGTGGTGCTACATGTTACTAGACAGGTATATCAAATTCAATTGCTCTTCGTGTATATTAAGAGCAATCTGCCATTATGGCTTAAAAGAAATGTGTTTAATTAATGCATTCTTCCAGTGCTTACGTACGTATCAGAGGCGTGGACCTTAACTAAAAACGATAACGATATCAAAGACAGTAGACAACTGAAAGAAACCTGGAGAGATGCCTGCTTGGTGTAATCAAGAAAGATTAGAACGGGAACTCATGGATAAGGAGAATGACAAGAGAGGAAAACATCATGATCAGATTAAAATCCCTGAAATTGTAATGGGCTGGACATGTTGCCAGGAGAATAGTTCACCGATGGACAAGATAAATTTTAGACTGGATTTCAAGAGACAGGAAAAGATCCGGAAGAAGACCGCATGGGAAATGGGTGGATGAAATTCGAAAGCACGCGGGAGTGTCATGGATAAAACTGGCTCAAGACAGACTGTTGTGGAAGAAACTTGGGGAAACCTTCATCCAGCAGTGGATTGAAAATGGTGACAATGATGATGATGATACACATATATACTCAGTCGAGTCACATTAATGTGACCACCTCCTACTTTTGACGTCAACAGCGCGTAGTCAATGAAAGAAAGCACGTGTCGTGAGCTGGCTTGGAGAGTATATAAGGTGTGCTGTAGGCATTCTGAAAACATATCACTCGTTGCCGTCATGGATATAAGGAGCGATTTATCTGATTTGCAAGAAGGCATGATTATCGGCTATCGGGCCAAGGGTGGTAGTATTTCTTAAACAGCGCAGTTTGTGAACTGTTCGCATGCCGTTGAAGTTAAAGTGTGTCATGATTGGAGAACTAACACCATTACGAATAAGGGACGTGAAAACTGCGGAGTACCTCGTGTCATTGATGGGAGAGGTGAACGTCGGCTGCGAAAGTGCATGAGGACCGAGCGACACGCTACAGTGGGGCAGCTCAGTGGCCGAATAAACCAGGGGGCTACAAGAAGTGTGTCTAAAACGACAGTTCAACGAAGCCTGCTGCGTATGGGGCTCCGATGCAGATGGATCGGAGCCTCAAACGCAGTAGGTTGTGCTGAACTGTCGTTTGTGGAGTGTGGTCACTGCACTTATGCTAACGAAGGTACATCGGCAGAAAAGGCTTAAATTTGCACAACAGTATAAAAATTGGACCTCTGCTGATTGGCAAAGGATTGCCTTCACCGATGAGTCACGTTTTCTGCTTCATCGAACGGATGATCGTAGGCGTATAAGGCGAGAAACATCGGAGCACAAACACTCTTCAACTATTGCTGGAAGAGCACAAGCTGGTGGGGGCAGCGTTGTGATCTGGGGAATATTTTCGTGGCATTCTCTGGGTCCACTCATACCTGTGGAAGACACTATGGACTGAATTCGTAATGAATCCATCCTTGCAAACCACGTACACCCATACATGCTGATTGTCTTCCCTGGGGAGGATGGGATCTCCCAGCACGACAATGCGACGTGTCACACAGCTAGAAATGTCCGAGTGTGGTTGGACGAGTACGATGAAACCTTCAAAGTACTTCCCTGGACCCTTAATTCCCCAGACTTAAACCCGATTGAGCATCTGTGGGACCACCTCGATCGTGTTGTTCGCTCTATGGATCCTCCACCACTCACCCTCCAGCAGCTGTCAGATGCACTGCAGTCAGCATGGCTCCACATACCTATGAACCCCTTTCAGCACCTCATTGAGTCACTCCCAGCCCGTCTATCTGCTGACTGTGCTGCACACGGTGGTTACTATGGATATTAGCTGGTAGTTACAACAATGTGACTGAACCGTGTATGTACAACATATAGCTCACTCAGAGTTTTTAGTTGTTGTTGTTTCCGGATTAAACAACCACCATGAGAAAATCCTAGGACAATAAGTTGTCCCTTGTCTCTAATTTAGGGTCACCGATTCCAGGGAAGAGAAAGAACCAGAGCCATCACACAAATTCGCCACCCATGCCTCGTCAAGGACTGGAACCGGGGTCCATCTCGAACAAATGATCAGAAGAGAGTGCTTCATACCACTCGGCAGGGAGACGGCGTCACAGAGGTTTACCATTCTAACACGTAGTTGAAGGCAAAATCTTCTTTCCACTCAAACTCAAAGCACTTCCGTTTTCTTCTTAATATGTTTTCTCTTTTCTTCTTGTTCGGGGTTTAACGACCACCATGAACAAACACTAAGAGCTATAGGCCGTCACCCGTCCCTTGCCTGGGGTCACTGGTTCAAGAAAACAGACCAAAACCGAGCCACCAGACAAGCGCACCACCCATGTCTTATTTTAGAATCAATCCTGGGCAGATCTCCTTTGAGTGGTCAGAAGGCAGCGCCTCAATACACTCACGTTCCGGGCTTCTCGGATTTTTTCTTCACTTCGTCGCTTCATATTTCCTGATGTCATTTTTACACGCTCGTCAAATTCTATGATTTGAGGGACTGAATCAATAAAATGCTTTAATAAAAGCAGAAACGTAAATGCTCAAGCTATATTTTCAAACTGTGTCGTTTTTCCCAATCCAAATGCATTATGTTAATATGTTGTCTCAGCGCTTTCATACCACTGCAGTGGATGTTGTGACCGCGAGCAGTATTCTTTTATTCTGTTGAAAGCAGAATAAGTTTATACAAACTGGACTCCCTTTTCCGTCTTCGGAAGAAAACTGTTCGAGCAAGTAAAGCTGGGTTCAGCTTCGTCGACGGAAAGAAGTCTCATAAATGCTTGCGGACTAATATGAAATGTTTACACGTACGTCTCGGCGCAAGCGAAATGCGTACCATAGATTTTCATATGCCTAACGTGCTCTGAAAAACTACACTGCTGGCCACCCAAAATCCAACACCAAGAAGGACACGAGATAGCAAAGCCAGATTTACTGGACACATAACAACAGATACAAAGATGAAACGATTGAGCTTACAGGCCCGTGCGACTTGCGGAACACGCAGACATCAATAGTTCGTGTGGCCCCTATGGCTGGAAATAACGGCTGCTACACGCCGCGGCATCAAACAAAAGAGGCTTTGGATGTGGACTTGGGGCATGTCAGTCCAGGCTGCTTCCACACGTTGCCACAGTTCATCAGGCGTAGCCGCGGGTGGTGCTTGCCGGGCCACTCGGTTGCCGATCCGCGACCAGACGTGTTCGATGGGCGACATATCGGGAGAACAAGCGGACCACAGCAGCAGTTATACCTGGTGGGCCATGAAGAATTGTTGCACGATGCGTGCCACGCGCGGCCGCGCATTGTCCTGTTGCAACGTGGCCGCTGGTAGGTCCTGCAGGTAAGGGAGGACTACAGGCTCGAAAACGTCGGAGATATAGCGGTGGCTGTGGAGTGTACCGGCGATGTGTACCAGAGGAGTGGGGAGGTCATATTCAATTGCGCCCCAAACCGTAAAGCCAGGCGACGGACCGGTATGGCGATGCACAATGCAGGCGTCATACAGTCTCTCGCCGCGGTGCCGCCACACGCGAATCCGATTATCGTGGTGTTGCAGACAGAAGCGTGATTCCTCGGAGAAGACAATGTCGTGCCATTCCGTAGTCTAAGTGCAGCGTTCAACGACCCACTGCCGCAGCACTTGCCGGTGGTGTAACGTCAATGGTAATCGGAGCAATGGGTGCCGTGCGACAAGTCCCAGCTCCTGCAGACGACGTCGAATGGTACGTGCTGACACAGTTGTTGCACAACACACCCTAATTCTTGCGCTAACGTTCGTGACGTGGCGGTGCAAGCCGTCAATGCCCGCCGCACAACATGCCGGTCCTCTCGTTCGGTGGTGTGCCCCTCCTGCACCCACCGAATTCATACTCGCCTTACTGTGGCTGGTTGTCGTCCCACACGGGCGTCGATGTCTCGGTACGATAAACCGCTGTCGCGATAAGCCACTATTCTTCGTCGGTCGAACTCCGAAACGTGCTGGAATGACTGCCGTATTCTGCGACGAGGCAGCAGGAAGCTCCCCACGTACAGGTCCGGCAGCACAACACACTTCCACTACTTACACCCCGCCTTCTGTGCACCTTTTTTATAGTGCTTCTCGGTGGCGTGCCGGGTGCACATGATTTGCATATGCCCTGCAAAGCTAATCGTTTGCATGTCCTCTTGCGGGCGACACATGCTGCGAATTTTAGGCCAATCGGATGCTTCCTTCTTGGTGTTGCATTTCGGGTGGCCAGCAGTGTATTTTACACAATGACAAGCTAACATCCGACAACTGGATTTATTCACGTTTGTTGTTTTCAACATCTGAATTTTTACACGGGTTTACATGAAGTATAAAAAATGCAGATGCAAATTCACTACTTTCCTTTTGTCCGTACTAACTTCAAAATTTATATCCTTAACATTGACGGGCAATTGCCACCATCAGTTCTTAAAGTGCATTCGTCACTCAAAAGCATCAGATGGCCACGTGGTCAGAGGCTTCGATCACCGGATGAGGATTGGATGAGATGTTGTTCCAGTGGCGCTGATTATTTCCCTCCCATTAAACCAATGGCCGTAAATTAGGGCCGGGCGACTTCTTACTATCTTAGATTCTCATGGAAGTAGTTAAAACGCATAATAATCTAGTCACATCCAAATTTTATGTTTTCCTTTTGTTTCATGGTTCTTTTCTTAGACCACTTGTACATATAAAAAGTGAACTTTCAATGTTTTACGCCCTTTAAAGAACATCTGTCCGTCTTTTCTTCTGTAGAGTTGGAAACGGGTCAAACATGTCGGACCCGGAAGTCTTATAAATGGACCTGACCCGATTAGATCCGATCCGGACCCGTAACTGACCCAGACAAACATTCTTTGAACTATAAATTCTAAACTCAATTTATATACACTGAAAAGCAATTGAATCAGAGATACCTGTCTAGTAACGTGTAGCACCACCTTTCGTCCTGATGACGGCGGCGATTCGTCTCGGCATGGACTCGACAAGACACCGGAAGCGTTGGGAAGCCATACGGATCCACGACCCCTGAACAAGCTCCCACAGTTCACGAAGATTTGATGGAGGTGGTCAGAGCCTCGAACATCTCTCTCGATAGCATCCCAGATGTTCTCGATGGGATTGAGGTCAGGTGACCTAGCTGGCCAAGGAAGCGAGGTCACGTCGGTGGAGTGTTCATCCAAACATTCGGATACAATTCGGGAACGATGGCACTGTGCATTGTGTTGTTGCAGGATGAGGTTCCCAGTGGGATGTTGAAGACGCACGAACGGGAGCAAATGGTCGTCCAGGATATCCCGGTAAAGTTGACCTGTGAGGGACGATATCACACGTACCAGGGCTCCCATTTCAGTCCACGTAAACAGTCCCCAGACGAGAATTCCACCCTCACCAGCTTGAAGAGTACCCTGCTGGCAAAAAGTATCCATCGCTTCATGTGGTTTGCACCGTACTCGTATCCTGCCATCCGCATGTACCAACGTGAATCTCGACTCATCAGTCCAGGCAACATTTTCCCACATGTCTAGGGTCCAGTGGCAATGTTTCTGCGCCCATGCTAATCTTTGCGCCCTGTGATGTACGGTCAGCAGCGGTACCCTCGTGGAACGATGGCTTCTGTACCCCATAGCGAGGAGATGGTTCTGGATTGTGTGGATGCTTACACGTTTGTGCGCACCAGCGTTGAATTTCCGAGTGATTTTTTGCACTGTGGCCGTCTATCCGCTGTTACATTGCGAGCTAGCCGACGATGACATCGCTCATCCACACGCTGTTGTCCACGGCAGTTGGCCCTTGCAGAGATGGTTTTACCGGGATCGATGTACTCACGGTGCACCCGTGACACAGTGGCTCGTGAAAATCCCAGTGGCTGCACGACTTCCGAGATGGAGTGACCCATTCGTCGGGCCCCGACAGTTTGCCCACGATCAAATGCGCTTAGATCCTTTGTCTTACCCATACTGCGTCCGACTCTTACTGATTCCCGTCGCATCACTCCTTATATTGTCGGATCTCTGCATTTGTCATGTCGTTTCCGTTTACAGGGCCGCCCACAGCGCCACATTTGCATAACGCCAGCTGTCTCTAATTCAATTGCTCTTCAGTGTATATATATATATACATATAAACGTAATATATATATTCATCCGAATAACTGCTTGATATTTAGTAACTAAAATCCTTTTTTAATAATAAAATTTGGTTACGTGCTAAATTTTAGTGCCATTTTAGTGTAACTATTTTGCGTAATCCAGAAGTAGTGGCTGACTATGACCATGGAGTATATTACAAATGGGAATCATTATTTACGATTATACAAATGTATTTTTTTTTTATTTATTTAGATGGTTCACTCTTTCCACGCACGCTTTGAGTGAGGTGCGCATACTTACATATGGTCCGTTAGATTTTTGGTTCCATAATCTTTTGTTACACCGTCGACATCTTTCTTTGTAATTATACACTTTCCACATTTTGAACAACAAGCAAGACCAAACAACACAGAATTATTCACCGGTTCCTTAATGAGACGAAACAATTTCCAGCATTCTCTCTTCCCCTTGTAATTTTCAACAAGCACGAATTTGTTGGCATCGACGCCTATCTCAACCTCCTTCATATTAAATCCATCCATATCAACAAATAAGGAGTTGATTTTGACATGACATGTCGTGGGAACGGGATGTTAGCACATCAATCGAAAACCTCTGAATGCTCAAGGTAAAAGATGCGATGTGAAAAGTAAGTCTTTGTCATACAGTGAATTTCGCACAGAGAGAGTGAATCAGCTGAGAAGCAGACGAATGGCATTTGCCTATTCCTTGCCCTGGAAAATCGCACTGTAAAAGAACGCAAAGGACGTATCTTTTTACGATATGGTGTCGATGTGTCTGACGTCAACCGGTGGGAAATCATCGTTGCTTTAAGAAAGAGACGACAATATTTTTGCATGGCAAATCAGTATTCACTCCGTGGGCACCAGTATCGACCACAGAATTCCACAACGCGCATTTTTCTTTGGAATAAATTTTTCTCTTTTCAAAAATAAAACGGGAATAAAACGGGGTCAAAATGGGGGTCAAAATCGGGTCAGGAGCACCTTGAACCTACCCGTTGGACCCGCAAGAAATTGTCGACCCGTTGACCCTAGACCCGTTTCCATCTCTGTTCTTCTGCCCACCCTAATTTAGAAACCATCTCTCCACATGTACGAGCTGGATTAGGAAAGTTATTATTCCTCCGAACACAGTATAACATTTGAATGGTGAATCATGCACTTTCGAGCTTATGCGATGTGCAGTTTTCCTCTAGGATGAAGTGAAGGTATTTTTCTATCTACACTTCTAAAAATTGGAGTGGACAAATTCCATCTAAATTTAATAATCGGAGCTGCATGAAAAACAGTGCACGCATTAATTGTTGTCTTCTGTGCTCCAAATGTTTTCCCCTAGACATTGCAGAAACATATTTCTGAAAAGTGCCATAAATTATTTGCATTTGCCCTATATTTCAGTTTTAAAAAATATGATTTGAAAACTTCTTTTCCCATCCGTTAGCCATAACCACGATCATGTTATTTCCATATTTTTTAAAACTTTTTTGGTGTAAAAGATTTCCACTAAATCTCTGATTTGTAGTTCAACAAATGTCCGTTTCGAATCGCCGAACTAAAAAAGATTTTGCCCACTTGGTCTTGCCATTGCAAATATAATGCATAAAATATTCGACAATCCAGATGCATTATTTTTTCGTTTGGTGCTTCTTTATGTATTTGCATTCTGCACTCCTAGAAGTGTGATCTGAAAAATTATTTTTGCATGAGATTGACGCAATCACGGTCATGATATCATTTTGCAGCTATGTGACGCAAATTTTAATTTTTCATTTGACGATATCCCACTTTGTAAGGGTCTAATTAGAAATATTATTATAACACTTCTGACGTATATTCTATTTTAACTTTCATTTTTAGTTCCTTTTCCTATGTAAATTAGAGTTTGTTCTCTTTTGCACTTTCCAAACTTAACGTGATATCTTCTTTCTCACATGAATGGAGGATGGTAACACCATAAGGTCCGTGTTTAAGTGACGTATGTATGTGATAAGAACAAGACAAGATATACATATAATGGCTACGCAGTAGCTGTAGAAAGGGGATTTTGAATGTGAATGTTAATACTCCTTTTTTATACGAGACTGCTTAATTGCCGTTAAACTATTGTTGAAGACTCCGTGTTCTAATTTAATGAAAGTGTTGTGCTTCGTAGTTAAGTATTATTGTGGAAATTAACTCAAGTTCCAGTGTTGTGTCTCATAGTTAATTGTCATTGTGGACATTAACCCACGTTTAGTTGATCTCACCGTGTTGAAGTGAACAGCAATGAAGGATTAGCTGTAAGTAAAACCTCATGAACTTTATTTGAGTGACTCGCATTTCACTTCAGGGGAAGTTTTGATTTATGTAGTGTTTTAGTAAGTCAGCTACACGCAAACTTTACACACCTACCAGTTCAAGTTGCGATTACTAATACTGTATGATATCTGATTCTCCTCGGACACCGTTTTCCTACTAGGGGCGTTGTAATTTGTTTTAGCAACATTTTCAGTTCTGAAATCCCTATTTTGGAACTTCCTTTTTTCATCCCATTGCTGCAACACAGCCATCGTTGTTTACGAGTAATATTTTCTATGTAGTTTGAAGCTACTGATGCAAAGTTTTCCCGTCAGATGACAAAAAATTCGCTTCTACTTTTAGCAAACTATTACACTCACAGCTTAAAACAAAGAAAAATGAAATAAAATCAGCGTTGTAGGCTCCAACTTTTGTCAAAAGAAGTGTGTTCTTTACATCCAGAATTCTATGTTATTCTTCTTTAGTTCCTTTTCGCCCTCATTTCCTGTGCGAAAGTAGTCTCAACACTAACTGTTGCCATTTTGTTGTGCTTATCCCCTGAGCAATAGAATTGTAGACAATATTTCCCCGTGTTAATGACAGATAATAATCATAATAATGAACCTCCATATTGTCGGAGGAAACGCTGATATGTATGGCATCTGTTACGAAAGGTTTGCGTACAGTACATTTGAAGAGTAATTAGAGTGATCGGCTGTTTTAATTTGCCCAGAATTATCACGATCCATTAGATTTTACTACAGCAGTTAAGACAGGAGTACAGTAAGTCATATTTCGTAAATACAACTTCCCTTTAAAATATTTTCGCATGGGAAATTATCAGAGAATTTAAATTTTGTCTAATTCCCCACGTAAATGGAAATATTTAGAATACATTTTAAGAAAGAGTGCTTTCAGCTGCTATCAACAGAAAGGTTCTCAAAACACTTTAAAACCGTAGAGTTCTAGGAATTAATTCGTACACTCCACGTGAATCAGGAACACCAAACAGAAGTCATCGCTTTTTCCACGTTAATAAGTGAGTCACGGAAAAATTCTCATCGGCCACCACCGGAATCGAACCTAGGGTCTTCCAGTTACGCTCCGGACCACTGCACCACAGCGGCCTCACAAATGATTAACTGCCAAGTCACATGGCAGGTTGCTTCATGGATCCCTGCACAGTGCTGGGTATTCACCAAAGATGGAAAACAGCAACTGAACAAATAACTAGGAGGCGATTGAATAATTAATTCATACACTCGACTTGGATCCGGAACACCAAACAGAAGTAATCGCTCTTTCCATGTTAATAAGTGAGTCACGGAAAATTTCCGGTGGCGGCAGAACAGATTTTTTCCGTGACTCACTTATTAACGTCGAAAGATCGATGACTTCTGTTAGGATTTCTAAGAAATTCGAAAACTGTAGAGTCCTGGAAAACTTCTGATTTCCATCCTAATATACTGGGCATCATTCTACCCAAATGAATGCATTTCTAAGCAGCTGAAATATTAGGTGTGTGCAAAAGTTCTACCCGTTTTTGTAATAGATACAAATTGCGATACGAGTAGCTACGTCACAGATGACGCTGCGATGCCGAATTTTCGGCCAATAACGCGTGGGACAGTAGAGTATACAGAGGCACTGGGTTTGTCCGAGTAAGTCCTTCGTAACGTAAGTCGCGGACGGTGTAACATGGCATGCGATATGGATCACATTAGACATTGTTTACTGTACGAGTTCGATAAAAGCAGTACTGCAGTCGCGGCTTACCGCAACATCTGTTAAGTGTATGGGGAGAATGCAGTTGATGATATCACATGTTGCCGTTGGTTTCGGAAATTCCGGGACGGAGACAGAAGCTGTAAAAGTCAGCCACGTCCTGGACGTCCGTCCGTGGTTTCTGACGAGGATGTGAACCAAGCCATAACAAATGACCCACATCCAACCGTTCAGGAATTGGCGGAAACGTTGTCGGTACTCAAAACAACAGTCGAAAAACGGATGCATGCGCATGGGTTCACCACCAAGTTCGATAACTGGGTTCCGCATCAACGTTCTGCAAAGCAACGAGAGGAGAGAATCCGTAACTGTGTTTCTTTACTTTCTTGTCACAGAAATGAGCCATATTTGGGATGAATTTTAACGGGTGATGAGAAATGGGTACTGTACCGTAATGTAAAACGTCGACGGACTATGTGGCAAGGGGCGGAGCCTGCTCCATTGATCTCGAAAAAAGGACTGCATCCCAAAAAGGTTTTGTTGAGTGTTTGGGTGGGATGTCCAGGGAATAATCCACTGGGATGTGTTGGCACCTAACCGAACGATAAATGCTGACCTCTACTGCCAACTGTTGAACAGATTGCGAGAACAACTGATATCGAAGCGGCCAGCACTCGTCAATCGCAAAGGCCTTTTAACGCCAGGCCATATCCTGCTTCAATCACTCGGCAAAAATTACTGGACTTTGATTGGGAAGTGTTACCTCACCCGGCGTATTTCCCTGACCAGGCATCTACGGACTACCTCCTTTTTCGATCATTACAGAACGCCTTCGCTCTCCAAACCTTTGATGATGTGGACGATGTGAAAACGGCTTTACATGACTTTTTTAATTTTAAACACAGGAGATTTTCCTGCGTGGGATTCACCTACTCATAGACAGATGGCAATGAGTAGGTGAATACCACGTGTTCTCCTCCTTTCTTTGTAGCCTACAAAAACGGGTGGTACTTATGCACACACCTAATACTTACTTGAAGATTAATAGTCATCATCAGCCACAGTGCATTAGTGAAGACGGCGTCGCTCCCGTGGCCAGTGGTCTAAGAGCTGGCATCTGACCATTCTTCCGAAATGGGTTCGAGTTCAAATCCGGGTGAGGCATGCATGTTGTGTTTGTGTTACGACACTGACTCTCTCCCTTACCTGAGACCAGCGGCCCTGAATTAGGGACGGGTGACTGCTTTGTAGCCCATCGAGTTGCTCACGGTAGACGTTAAACGCCCAAACTAAAAATAAGTGAAGGCTGTCATTTGTCTTGAGCAGCTGCCCACGACAGTCACTGCTCTGTTTAGGTTATGCACTCACGGACAATGAAATTTTCGCATCAAGAAGGAAGCATCCGATTGAACTGAAATTTTATGGACGTAATGATACCGATGAATGTTACACATGATGGCAAAAACAGAGCTGCAGGACAATTACAGAGGAATCTGTGGCACGCAGTCCTTTCATCTTCAATAGCGCATCGCACCACCTCGTGCGGCGATACATGCTGCAATACGGTCCGGCATGGAGACGAACAGACGCCTGATGTTGTCCTGCGGCAGACTGGCCCACACTTGTTGGACGGTGTGCTCCAAATCTCGGATAGTGCGGCACGGCGGCAGCCGGCGTTTCAACTGGTCCCACACATACTCGATAGGGAACATGTACGGGGAGCGGGAAGGCCATGGAAGTGTCTGGACATGACGTAGGCAGTCCTGGGCAACCCGAGCCGTGTGCGGGAGGACATTATCCTGCTTATATAGCGCACCTGGAATCCCGGTCAGGAATGGGAGCACATGGGGCCGTAGGATCTCATCCACATACCGCTGGCCTGTCAATGATCCACGTACCACTACTAGAGCTGATCGGCTATCGTAGACTATGGTACCCAGACCATAATGCCTGCAGTGGGGGAGGTGTGGCGCTCGATAGCGAGGTTGAGATTGTGCCGTTGACCCGGGGACCTCCACACCCGGACACGATGATCATCTGTCCCCAAAAACGAAGCGGCACTCATCGCTAAACACCCCACGTCGCTCTTGCCTGGGACCACTGCACACGGAAACAGTGATGTTCCGGTGTTAATGGCAGCACGCCTAAAGGGCGCTGGGATCGCAGATTCGCTTCCGCGAGGCGTCGGGATATGATTCGTGGGCACATAGGAGCCGCTACATCTGCCTCTACAGTGGACCGGGTCCCCATGGGAAAAAAGAAAAAGTCAACTTTTATCATATTTGTTGCTCAAAGATTACTCTGATCGACCACAAAACAAATAACGAAAAAAACCATGCACTGGGAAACCAGACGTTCACATCCGCACAAAAGCAATTAGAATTCTACCCCCAAATAAACAGATAATAGAGTAAATATAAATCCATTTTTCTTAAAGCGCAGGAGATATTTTTTTAATAATGTATTACCAAACATTTATATTATGTAATTTCTGCGCATACAGTACCAATTGTACATAATTCCAATAAATTTAGTTTTGCTTGCCTTGTTGAGCGTGGCTGTTTCTGTTATTTTTGCTATAAAGTCATTTTTAAATGCTGCACTCGAAAAAACAACATTATTTCCGATGCTGAAGAAACAACATTTTCCGATTGCCAGCATTCCTGGTAATATTTCCGCCAAATGAAATGATACACTCGTACTTTCCTTATAGTAATAGAAAACGCAAATATAACGGGAACGGGAATGGGATATCGTTTCAGCATTAAAAACAAGTATTTCATTGGTCGACCTGTAAGCTTTGGGAGTGGCATTTCGGGTGGGCTTAAAAGGTGGGATTCAGATTAGCCGAATTCGAAGAGAAACTTTTCTATAGGAATAAGTATTTTTATTTTGTATGTATTTTTTCTACCACCTGCAGTTGCTATGAAGTTTAGCCAACACAACAAATTTCACACACAGAAGGGTAATGCCATCACTTTGTATTTATGAGAAGGAATATTCATGACACAGTGTAGGCTTTTGTATCGTTTTTCACGAGAACTCCACGATAAAGAAAATCAAAGCTCGGCAAAATGTTTCTGAAGTGGTCAAATATAGCACGCACCTCTCATCAAACTACAAAAAACACGCAAACTAAAATACGTGACTATTTTTCCTTGTTTTATAGACTTGATCTCTAAATTGGTTAAAACCGAGAAAAAGAGTATAGTTAATGATCATTTAGACTCAGTCATTGGTGACAAATTAGGCTTATTTTTAGCGTTATTGAAAATGAGAACAATAATTTCCTGTGAGATTAACTCCATGAGTGAGACCATTGTTACTTTAAAGTTGATAATTATCTGATATTATATTTCGAAGTTTTAGATAGATTTTAGGAAGCACACCTGTGTCCTGAAGTAGTTTGCATGTGAAAAAAGTTGTTCAGTGGATCTAACGTGAACTTTTCTGCTTTCTCATAGAAATACGTCTGTGTTTAAGTAAGTATTTTTGTCTGCAGCCATTATATAAGATCCTTTCTTTATGTCTTGTACACATTGAGTGGTTAGATTATCAAACTTATATCGGGCAAATAGAAATATCTGAAAGCAGCATTACAGAAAAGTAGCTCTGAAGAGGTTTAGACATGGCTTATGAACTATCCTAGCAAACTTTCAGTGTTTTCTGAGATAAGCCACCAGTGTATTTATTTCTGTAATAATGCTTAAGAATGAAGGTCACCCACCCACTGAGTGTCATCAGGAATTTATATTCAGTAAAAAGATTCTGAGAACTAACCATAGATTCTGTTGAATTTTCTTCGAGTAATGCGTGTGATTGCCATGTATTTAGGCACAGCTCCCCAAATGACGACATAAAGAGAATTCTACCTCTCGGTGTCTTAAAGGGTGTCAAACGTGATGATAAGCTTATTCCACGAAAGAAACATTGAACTTACCGCACAGCTTTACGACTTCCTGTGCCTTAATGACAACTACGCAGCTTTGCTATTCATGGCAAACATTAGAATCGTCCAGTTCAGAGCGCATGCATTAAAACCCAGAAACAATCCCTCCTGGCATGCGCTTTCTTCTACTCTTTAGCATCGAAAATGGCCACGACAATTCTGGCATTCCACCCATGTTTCGCTCGTAAACTTCAAACTGCGAAAGATTTGCATGCGAGACGCGAATGACAAAATCCAACGATATTTGCATAGAGATGGTCACATTGTAGAAATCGCCTTGCCACTCTCTAAGTGCCGATCATGGAAACAAAACAAGGAGAACCTAGTTCATGCTTTCAAAGTTTTCCAGTAGGTTTTGAGCACTTATGAAGCGACTTAGGCACTTTATCGAAGCCTTTCCCATCCGGTCGTAAAAAAATTGTGTGACTGGATTTTGGGGGCAATGTTTCAAAAGTTTAGATATTTAAACCGACACTAACACATTTAGAGATTTTTCAAGAGCAAAACATTTTGCGATGATGAGTGAAGGTCTCATTTAAGCAAGGATTTACTGCCCCGAAATGGTTTTTTATGGAGTATGCAATGCTGGAAAATCACGACGTCTTTGGAAAGTTGTTTTTTGCGGTAGACTACATCTCTAATGTAATAAATAAACAACGCAGCAAAATATTTCGTTTACGTATTATCAGTCGGCAAACAATTCAAAAAGTCTATAAGTTGATCTAATATGCGAATACGAAATACGTTTTACCCTCAGAAGTCAAATAAGTAGAAAATCTCATATGTTATGGGCAAACTAACTCAAAACTTAAAATCTTTGGTATGATCAAGAACACAAAAAAATGGAAATACTGTGATAACCGATTATCATAATCTAGAAGTTATCATTGCAAGTGTATTTCACCGTATTAAATTTTTTACTCGACGTATTTGAAATTTCTGTCATAGCAGATTTTTTTTATTATTTTTTTTTTGGACAACTCAATGGGCAATAAGCACTCTCCGTCCCTAATTTAAGGCCACTGGTTCCTGGGAAAAGAGAGAGCCAAAGTCGTAACGCAAACACAACATCCTAGCCTCACGGGATTCGAACTCAGACCCATGATCAGAAGCAGGTGCTTAGACCACTACCCCAGCGGGGAGGGGGGTTAGAAGTTTTTTGGTAAAAGTGTTTTGCAAGAGTTACTTCTATCACAATGATTTGAGTTTCACGCAATTAACTAAGCTCACTGTTTGCCATTTAGCGAAATCTCAAGTTTTATGATGCAACTGATTTTGAGAAGCCTTTGATCTTTCATTTTCTTTTGCACTTACGTAACAAGAGACGAAGAATAACCATGTTTTTTTTTCTTTGCTAATTGTAACTCCCTACGATCGCACTTCATTATATTTTACTCTCTGCTTTTGAAATTTCAGTTAGTGGATATAATGTTAGAAAAAGTGCGGCCATTACAGGTAAGTTGGAGAATCGGTTTTACAGAACTTTTTGTTTTGTTTTGTTTTGTTTTGTTTGTTTCTGGGTTTAACGACAACCGTGAGCAACTCAGTGGACTATAAACAGTAGCCAATCCCTAATTAAGGGTCATTGGTTCCAGGGATGGGAGAGAGCCAGTGCCGTAAAACAAACACACCATGTATGCCTCACCTTGAATTCGAACCTGGAGCTATCTCGGATGAACGATCCAACGCTTAGTACCAAGGACTAAGGAAACTACTAAGGAAATAAATTTACCGTCTTATGCTCGATAGGTTAAAAACTTTAACTAAAATATTTACAAGTTAAAGGTACTTCATTAAAATACTAATTAAAAGCACTTTCCAACTGTTAAAAATACAACGTTAGACCTTTCGGGCTTACTTTAGGGCCTACTTTAGGCCCTTCTTCAGACGTAGTTCAGTATTGATTGACTTAAATGTTACAACATTTATATACACAGGGTATTACAGAGATTTAGGTTTACACATATGCGCACATGTCTAAAAATTGTGAAAGCCAATAGATTAAGCAGGTGACCCTTCATTGTCCAACAACCATTTCCACGGTTCCGCAATAACACACGGGTAGTCCTCATTACAAGTTTGATGTCGTAACTTGTATATGTACATACTTTCAGTTGACAATAAATTTGATTTTCTTCTTGGTGTACTAAGAATAGTCACATCATCCCTGTAACGTATACTCTATATTCACTTTCCTTTTGATTTTTTACTATCTCTGGTTATTTTATTTTCCTATGTAAATTATCTTCTTACTGAACGAGATGTTATTTCACCCGCTGAATGAGATCTGGCAATGAGTGTAAGTCATGACGTGGTGGTAGCCAGTATAAATAGGTGCGTTCAACGATACGTAAGGAGAGCGTTTGTTGTTGTATAGGGAGAGCGTTTGTTGTTGTATAGAGAGAGCGTTTGTTTATGTGCGTGAGAGCTTTTTGTTGATGTGCGTAGAGTGAGCTGTTGTTGTATAAAGAGATCTTCGTTTATGTGAGAGCGAGAAGTTTACCAAATAAAAGAGTTTTAAGTAAGTACGTCTTTCTCAGTTCATAGTACTGTCAGACCTCTGTCTGGCTGTTAGGTTTATTTCATTAGTTGTTAATAGTAACAACCAGCATAAGACTTAATTCATCTTAATTTACTACTACAACATTACTACCAGTTATAAGCTTGTTCATTATTATTACTACATTACTAGCAGAAAAGTTTATTCATGATATAATTAACAAAACAACAACCATTAGAAGAAGAATTAGCTTAGTGAAAGCTGAATTCATTATAATTCAGTAGTAGAAGCCATATTCATTATATCCCATTGTCGTGTGTACGAACCTTGTATACACAGTCTTGACATTGTTGTAGATCCCGAAGCTGTCGGGAGGCTATATTTATGTTCTGTCAATCGGCATTTAAGAGATCAGGATGTTGAGCTCACATAAAATTTATTTTGTTGGCCTTCCTCCTCAGTTTTTAAGAGAATTGAATATATACCGTGTTTATTGTCAGGATCCACGGTATCTCTGTCGTTCTTAGTCATGGATGATATATTTCGAGACTTTACACCGAATCCCAAACCATATTTCCGGCACACTGTTCGTAAAGGATTCACAATTCTTGGTATGTATGGAAGAGAACATGCCTGATGGGTGCCCATCTCAAAATATTAACTAGAAATCCTAGTCTAACCACTGACCACCGGGAGACTAAAAAGGTTTGCTCTAGGCAGAAGACCTTTATTATTTTCCTAAGTGTTGCTCGTTTTCCGTGAACCCTGTTTCCACTGGCACAGTTCTGCATTATGTACTAATTCTGATGACACAAAATTAATTACAGGAAAATTGTAGCCAGACGGTTTGTCATATCATAACATTAATATATACTTGTTACAATATCAGTAGCTAGCGATGCTATGTTGAACTAGAGTGCAATATTTAAAAAAAATAATGCAAACTTTTCAAGGCATATTGTATATAATGCGACATGACAGATCATTTCAAAATACAGCAATCCATGTTTATATAGAGTTCGAATTATTCTTTTCCTCGACGAATGTTAAGGTGATAATCACGACTCACACTGTTTATTAAACATGCTCTAAAAGGGGATTTCTTGCATACGTTTTGTACGCCTGTGTGTGCGCGCGTGTGTGTGTCATATCCGCCGTATTACTTCGATATGCTGAGAAACTGAAAGTTCGCTGGTGTCAGGTGGGTTTCCGTATTTACCATCCAATGGCGATCATTTTCCAAGAAACAATCTGATGATGAGTAAGATGCGAACTCAACATTTGTTCAGGTTTGCGGCACATATTTACCAAGCATGCGAAAGGAGACAAGGACTCCTGTGGCGAAGTCCAGCAGGTGCATACATCATCGAATGCAAAATGTTCAGGTCTGGATTGCTCTATACTTGCGGAATAAAGCGTGACTTCACGGTTTCCTCATGGGAATCCAATACAACTTCGTGCATTTTATTTAAGATTTGTTGTAGATTTTAACAGCTGGGGGTAGCTGAAATGGCAGGATCACGTGTGCTCATTGTTTTTACATGTCTTGTTGTATTCATCGGCACGAAGCCAAGAGCGAGTAAGTGGATTTATTATATCACATGTAGTGTCTAATAACCACTTGTAGTTTTTGCTGTTTACAGCTAATTCGACTTCGTTTTTTCATAATTAGCGTTAGTAATTCCTTTCTATTTTCGGTTAAACAAAAAGAAAACGAACTATTAGTGCTCTTCGTTGTCATCTTTAAGATAATTGGATGAAGTACAGTTCTCATTAAAAAGGATTACTGCCTTTTTCCATTTAGGAGGATATTTATTACAAAAAACAAGTAATGTAATTTTGGTATTTTTTCACATACTAAGTTAACTCAATTGAATGTGGATTTGTTTAAATAGCCTGTTTTTCCGACTCGCTTATGAAATGCTGTTAATTAGGTTTATATAATATTAAAGATCGCATTTTTTTAGAACGAAACTTTTCTTCATTCTTCGCCAATGATGAACTACAAAAATAAATCATAATAAAATATTCTTTTTACAACTGGCCGTTTTCAATAAATATTTAGTACTAGATGAGATTTAAGTAAACATAATTTATTGCTACGGGCTCTAGGGAACTTAAATTACAGCAAGCATTACATTCATGCTTAAACTCTAACCAACATAAGTTCTCAATGAGAAAAGTTGCCCCTTTTAATTGCTCAGACGTGGAACGACATGAACAAAATGAGCAAATATGTTTTTACTACGTAAGGAACTTCAAATAAATAGTAGTTCTGAATTTTATGGTCAAACGTTTCATCGCACTACAGTCTTATTCTGATCCTAACGTGAAATACGAAGACAAGCGACGCTATTTTTGCAGTTATGTTTCACTTTTCAAAGCAATCCCTGGGGAAATGCTAGTACGATCTTCCATTCCCCAGTTTTGTCAGAATACTAAACTTCGTTTTCTTTTCTGCTTGTATTTAGAAATGTAATTGATTTCAGGCAACCTTTGGATGTTTCAATAGGTGATGGGTTTTATCGTGAAAGTCATACGTCTATACTGTTATTTACGAATAAGTCTAAAACTGTGACCCTGTTGCTTCCTTCAGGAGAGTATTTTCTGTTTAGCTTGTCTTCTGAAAATAAGCGTATGTTCAATATAACGCACGTCCGACAATCTGCCTGTAGAAAAGATATCCATTCATCTATGAGTTGGATTTGAAAAAAATTGGTTATAAATTCAATGAGAATAATGAGTCATTCAGTTTCGAATTTCCGTTGTACTGAATATTTTCACCAGATGACGTAAACTTATTTTTATCTTTGGCATAATATCTGCAATTTTAAAATTGGAAATGGAAAAATTCCTTTTGCGTCCAGTAGCTGGAATTACATGCAAAATATTGTTGCATTAATTTCGTTTCTGCTATGCAATATTTTGCCGTTAGATGATGTAAATCTGTCTCTGCTATGCAATATTTTGCCGTTAGATGATGTAAATCTGTCTCAGCTATGCAATATTTTGCCGTTAGATGATGTAAATCTGTCTCTGCTTCTGAATGTTTAATTTGAATTTTTTTCGTCTGGCATTTTAAATTACGAACGAAATTCATTCAGGCTCTTTTGAACCTTTTCCAATGCAAAACGCTCTGGTGGCAGGTGCAAATTTAAATTTTTAGTTCAAGGTATCACCGTTCCTAACTGTTGGTTTGGAAAAATTCTTTTGACATCGGGTAGATTTAGCGAGGCAGTGTATTTACGAGAGGAACATCCGCTCTCACTACACTGATTTAAAATATTATTGCCTTTTTTTCATCAGATCGTTTTATCCATGGTCATAATTTTTCTCTTGCAGCTACGAGACATTAATTTTAATTTTCCTTTCGGCGATAACTCAGATTCTACTGATCAAACTGGAGAAAACTATTTTAACAGGGGAATTTTCACAGCGATTAGTTTATCCACATACCTATAGACTGTTATGTGCACTATTTTCCCGCAAGGGTGTGTGAATATACGAGTACATTGTCACTATATCTTTACTCCAAAATGTCTAAATGTCCTACATAAAAAATTCATTTTCCGTCCTCATGATGGAGTTAAGTTGATTTTCAATAAAATTTTCAGCTTTTCTTGTGCAACATTTTCTCGCTAAATGGCATATAGTTCATTGCAAAGTTTAAATGTAACAAGTTAGTAAAATCATGCAGTACATTGATTATGATACGCTATCCAACATACCAGAAATCATTACTCAAGTTATGAGGATAACAGCAGTGGAATAAATCTCGCTCCTCTGCCCTGACCTTTGACCTCATTTCGATGATATTAAACAGAATTGGTTCAGTATACCTCCGAAACAACTTACTGAAGTTTTGTCGCAATAGAAGCATTTTTAGTCAAGTTATGAAGATAATGGCTGCGGAATAAATCTCGCTCCTGTGTCCTGACCTTTGACCTCATTTCGATGATATTCAACAAAACCGGTTCAGTGTACCTCCGGAACAACATGTTAAAGTTTTGTCGCAATCGAAGCATTTTATGTACGTTATGACGCATAAGGGCAATGGAATTGATCTGACCTTTGACCCGATTTCGCCCATTTTCGATACGATTCGTCCCCAGGTGGTCCCCTACCACATACTAACATTTCATCGAAATCGAACCATTTTTACGCGAGGTATCGTGCAAACGGACAGACGGACGGACAGACACACAAAGCTGCAGCATATACGCTTCTTCATCTTACGGTTGGAAAGCGTAAAAAAGAAGCTACTTGGAATACCTTAAACATAGTAAAATTCACGCTTATATAGCAGACGCACATATTACACCTGACAATTCGGTGTCACCCCCTTCTTATTTTATACACGTTTTCTTCGTGTTCTTTCTTCCACATCTTTATCACATATTCCGCTTACAATTCCAATGTTTTCCTTCCCCGTTTTACTTTCTTCTTGCTAAACTTCAGAGAAATTAAGGCCACCAGTTCCCCAGGAAGAAAAAAGGGGCAGTGAACAGTAGCAGCACATAAAATATCAATTAATGAATCAAGATAATGTTTTTTGGCTGTCGGGAGAGACAAAATATTTTTTTATCATTCTTATTTTAATTTTTTATTTGTCTGTTGGTAATGTTTGCATTAAATGATTAAGTGAGAGTACCAGTGTTTATTAAAATGAGTAAATGGCTCACACCTTTAAAACATTCTAATCTTTCAGACTAATGTCCTACTATGAAGAGCATTTTATTCAAATTAAATCAGATAATTATCCATGGGCAATGTTTTATAACATTATGACCACCTGCCTAGTATGATGTTGGTCCTTCGTGTGCCACCAAAACAGCTCTGACCCAAATTTCTTTTTCTTTTTTTTTTTTTTTTATTGGAGGTTTAACGACCACCGTGAGCAACTCAATGGGCTATAAGCAGTCGCCCGTCCCTAATTTAGGGTCACTGGTTCCAGGGAAGGAGAGAGCCAGTACCGTAAGACAAACACAACATCCATGCCTCACCGGGATTCGAACCCGGACCCATTACGGACGAATGATCAGAGGCCAGCGCCTTAGACCACTGCGCCACCGGGGCGGCAACCCAAATTTCTAAAGATATCTTGTGGTATCTTGTACCAACACGTTACCAGCTGATTCTTTAGCGCAGATAGGATTTGCTGTTCCAACACAAACCACAGATGCCCGATAAGATTTATGCCTGGGAAAGTTGGGGGCCAGGACAATACCTGGAATGCTTCCTCATGTATCGCGAACCATTCTCGAACAGTCCGGGCCGTATGGAATGGCGCATTATCCTGTGAACGAAGGTACTAACAGAGGGGAATACCGTCACCGTGAAAGGATGTATCTGGTTAGCAATGATGTTTAAGTAGGTAGTAGACGTCATAGTTTCCTGCACATGAATGATTAGACCCAGGGTTCCCAGCAGAACATTGCCCAAAGCATTACACTTTCTCAACAGTATTGTTTTCGTCTCTCGGTTTATCCTGGTGCCAACTCTTCCTCAGGTAAACAACGCACACGTACCCGGCCGTCAACATGGTGCACCAGGAAACAAAATTCATCAGACAAGACGGCCTTCCAATCATTCAAGGTTCAGTTTCGATGCTCGCATGCCCATTGTAAGCGCTTTCGACGGTGAACTGGAGTTAGCATGGGCACTCGGAACGGCCGGGCGGTTACGCAGCTCGATTTTCAGCAGGATTGGATGTACTTTGTGGTGTGCCACATTACTCTCGTCATCAGCATTGGAATTACTTGCGAGTGGCGCCACAGTACCCCTTTCTGTTACTCATACCATACGGGATATCCTTCGCTCACCATTAGTATCGATGAGCCGTGGTCGACCCACAGCTTGCCGACGGTTAGTGGTTTTCCCTCCTCAGAGTACTTTTTTGAGGTTGGGATTGTATCGCTCACCTGCGGTCCTCCACCCTCTCACGCAGTGGTCGTCCGTTCCCTTACAGAAGCGGGATTCGTCGCTGAACACTATACGTCGCCAGTCCGTAGCATTCCACGTTGCTCGCTGCTGACACCACTGCAATCGACGCCGACGATGGTCAGGTGTTAATCTCAGAAAACGTAAGGGCCGTCGAGAGTTAAAATTCTCCTCCGCCACGCGTCTGGAAATAGTTCTGGCTGACACAGGAGTCCCTTGTACAGCCGCCACATGTCTCTGGATATTGGGCAAGGACGTCGTTGCATCTGCGCGTGCCGCTCTCAGGATCCCACGGTCTTCTCTACTGGTGGTGTGTCTGGGGTCGTCCAGAGCCAGTCCGCTGTGTCTGGGTGCCTTCCCGTGTCCATTGCTCCCAACAGGATCGCACCGTACTGTCCGACGGGCCCAGATGGCGGCTGATTCGACGCGCCAGCCATCCTGCCTCCCTCATCCCGACGATACAGCCTCGTTCAAACTCCATCAGTTTCCGGTGCGCACATCTACGACGGCTCCTCGGCATGTCTATCACTCAGGGATCTCACCTGACTCTTACCGTGCACTTCAGCATGAATGTGGATTCCCGTGCGCATCACCTTATACGTAAGCCCCAAGGATTGCTATTGCAGCGCCGGTCTTGGACCCGCGGGAATGAGGAATCGCACGAAACTTTAATCATTTGCATGTCTGCCCTCCCCATAGCTAGTCGCCGGGTTTCGCGTTAATCGCGCGGTTTTTTTCTTGGTGCACGGATTTTTTTGACAATGAGTGCATGTGTATAAGGTAAAGTGGGAAAATGGGAAAATGCGAGTGTTTCCGTTCGCGAATTGTTCGACCACTTTTTAATGACCTAGACATTTGAAAATTGGCATGCTGATAGATCTTAATGTCCGAATACCTAGAAAAGTCCGAAAACCCAAAAATATAAAAGAGCGGCTTTGGAACATTGTCTGCTTGAACTTTTCGCGAATTGTTCGACTACTTCTAAATGACCTAAAAAATTGGCATGCTGATAGGTCTTGATGTTCGGATGCCTAGAAATGCCCGTAAACTAGAAAAATCAAAATGGCGGCTTTGGAATATTGTCTGTTTGAATTTGTTTACCACTTCTACACCTAGAAAAGTCTGAAAACCAAAAAATTCAAAAGGAAGGCTTAGCTTTACTGTTCAAAATGCAGATAGGTTTCAAGATAATTATGCCAGAAACTTTGAAATGCTCTAAAAATTCCATGAAATTTTGATTTGAAATTAAGGGGCGCCAAAGCATGTTTCCTTTTACGTCAAACCGTATGCATTGACGTCACGACCCTATTTTAAATCGTAAAACAGTTACAGATCTTAAATTTCTTTTCTTTCCCTTAATTACTTTTCTCTTGCTTTAGTTTTATAGTCAAAAAATTATAGGTTCACCGTTCGGAGAACGGACATAACTGCTAGTCATATATATATAATTGAACATCTTTTTGTTATTATTACTGTTATTTTTATTTTAACAATTTTGACAATGGAAAGTGACCTCACATGCAAACTTGATTTTGAAGATGTTATTGCGAGTTTCTTAACAAATATTTATAGTGATTCTTTAAAAGTAAAAGAAAGTATAGCTTGTGCGTAAGTATACTCATGTGCAAAAGTTAAGTTGCAAACATAAATACGAACACTGTGAGAAAACGGTTAGATATATTACAACCAAACGAGGCAGAAGAATAACATGGACAACAACATGTAATATACTCCAAAATGAAAATAAAGCACTGAATGAGTTGTAAATAAAAAACACAAATACACCAGAAGGACATACTTTGTCCTTAATATGGTGTGTGAACGCCTCTCATTGTGACAAATGATTAACAGCGTCGCTGCAGGCTATCCAAAAGAGACTCAATGAGTTCTGAGGGCAGTCTGTCGTACTGCTGTACAAGAGCACTTCGCAGCTCCTGTAGGTTTCTTGGAGGGGGTCTCAGAGCAGCCACCCGTCTCCCTGAAGCGTCACACAGGTGTTCTATATGATTCAGATCCGGAGACTTTGCTGGCCGTTCCATGACTGCAGCGCCTTCAATTTTAAAATATTCCAGTACCATTCGAGCAGTAGGGATTAGAGCATTGTCCTGCAGTAAAACAAATTCTGGTCCGACAGCAGCTGCGAACACGCGAACGTAAGGTGCTACGATCTCATCTTGATAGCGGATAACATTTATGGAACCCCTGTAAAATAGGTGCAGGTCGGTTCATCCGTTACGCCTTATGCCTGTCAACACCATACAGCCACCGCCTTCATGTGTATCCCTCTCTCGGGTGTTTGATGGATGGTAACACACGCCACGTTCTCTCTAGATGAATACACATCGGGAGATAATTTGCAATGAGAAACGCGACTCGTCCGTAAAGAGAACGTTAGACCGCTGTTCACGTGTCCAATGCAGATGTTCCATAGCCGAACGTAATCCTTCTCTCCTGTGGGAAGATATTAGCGGTACTAACACCACAGATCTTCTGGAGTAAAGATTGCTTTCCTGAAGCTTTCTGGTCACTGCCCACTGGAATACTGATCGTCTAGTTGCTGTTGTCAGCTCTGAAGCCAGCTGACGAGATGTCATGCTTCTGTTGCGTCTTGCAGTTGAGGCAAGAAAGCGGTCATCGGGGGCCAAAGTTTACCTTGGACGACCTGTTACAGGCCGTCCACGAACTCTTCCTGTATTTTAGAACTGTGTTGACAACCGTTCGAGACACACAAAGCCAACTTGCCGCCTCTGTTTAAGATTGCCCGGCCTCCAGTCTTCCAATCGCCCGCCATCTCATATCGTCGATTAAACGGTATCTATGTGACATTTTCAAGACATGTCCTTTACTTGCAGTTTGACAACAGCGAAGACCTTTTGTACCCTCGTTCCTCTCCGGCCTTTACGACTTTAGGCAAATCGGATCTATATGCAACGCCCACTGGGACGTCATATGCGTGTCATCATGCTGTCATGCGTTACTCTACATTCCCTTCATAGTCTGCTATACTACCTGTAAAAGCCTCAGACCATATTTTTCATTCCTTTTCTTACTACGATGAAAAATCATTTTGTAACTTAACTTTTGCACATTAGTGCATTTAAGCTCTAAGAATATCTTAGCCCTTTGAAGTGCTAAAACATATGTATGTAATTTCATGCTAATTACTGACAACCTTGCAAAGCCCTTACGAACTACTTAACTCTTTTTTATTGATTTCGCCAATGCTAATTCATCCGAGAATATTTTTCTTTAGGGATCTGATTTTGACATCAGTTGCATGTGCCATCACAGCATCCAGGGTATGAAACCAATAAACATCTCTCTTTCGTAACATCATTTATGTGAATGAAACTTTGCTTTCATCTTAATTTTTGTGGGACCTGTTGGAACTCTCCACGATATCCAGTTTCGATTTTCTCTAGAAAAAAGAATAGGAAAGAATGAAGAATAGCGAAGAGAACTCAAAATTTCCTCTCGACTAAAATGAGTATTTGAAATTTTATGTACCATGAGGATTTTTCAGACGAAATATATTTATGTATGTTTTAATTTTTTGGCTTTACCTCTACGCACATCATTAATATTTTCACGGCGCAATAGCCGACCAAATACACTGGCGGAAAGTGAAAAAAGAACACCAAGAAGGAATTGCCGGACGAACATGAAATTTACATATGTTAATGGGGTCGAGTTTAAGTAAGTGTGATGTTAATTTCGGGACCAACCGGTGAACGCTTACTCCACAGCACGGCATAACATGAAAATTATCGTCGGTGGTATTTAAGGAGTACGGCGAAGTGAATGTAATCAGTCGTCGGCGTACGAACACGTGCGAAGACCCTGAAGAAGCTGCAATGCCTGGACATGGAAGACTTGTACGATTTCAGCAGTTATCGTACTTTTGAGCGAGGTCGTCTAGTCGTACTCCGCGAGGCCGGGTGTTCGTATCGTCGTATTGCGGAGATAATTGGACGGGAATTATCGGTAGTGGTACGATATTGGCGTAGATGGTCCTAGGAACATTCCCACACGAGAAGACGTGGAACCAGGAGTCACAGACGTACTGATGAGCGGACCGATCGACGCATAAGAAGAGCGGCGATGTCAAGTCGAACATCCAATGCGACGCAAATCCGAGCTGCCGTTGCACCTGAGGTGACTGTGCGAACAATCCCCAACCGTCTACTGGATGCCGGACTACGTGCACGTGTGCCTCTGGCATGTGTACCTCTGACTCCAGCCCACCGTCAGGAACGGCTGCAGTGGTGTCGCCAACGTCTGCACTGGAGAACGCAATGGCGATCTGTCGTGTTCAGCGAGGAAAGCAAATTCTGCTTGGGAGCCTCCGATGGCCGTATGCGTGTTTGCAGACGCACAGGGGAGCGTCTCCACCCTTCTTGCACCCGCCAGCGACGCACAGGGCCTACACTTGGTCTCCTGGTGTGAGGAGCGATCAGCTATCACTCCCGTACACAACTAGTGTTTGTACCGGGTACGTTAAACAGCACCTCCTACATCAACAACATCATTCAGCCCGTTGTGCCATTTGTAAGGTCGGTCCATCGTGGTGTTTTACAGCAAGATAACGCACGCCCACACACGTCACGTGCAACGCAACATGCAC
The DNA here is from genome assembly GCA_039090855.1 of Macrothele yani. Classification (NCBI taxonomy): domain Eukaryota; kingdom Metazoa; phylum Arthropoda; class Arachnida; order Araneae; family Macrothelidae; genus Macrothele; species Macrothele yani. The sequence continues at coordinate 9,513,423 of CM077023.1, read as the reverse complement.
TGCAGGGTGTGAAACAACTTCCATTACCTGCACGTTCACCGGACTTGTCCCCCATTGAGCGCGTGTGGGATTTTATGGCACAACGACCTATCCGGTCTCCACGGCCAGCCACGACCATCCCCGATTTACGCGTCCAGGTTGAGGATGCTTGGAACTCAATACCCCAAACTTACATCCAACATCTGTACGACAGACTCCATGCCAGAATTGCACAGTGTGAAGCAGTCCATGGCGGTTCAACCTCGTAGTAACCATGTTACATGGAAATGTTATTTTTCAGTTTACCAGCAAATGCAGCTGTATTTTGCCATAATGTTTTGATCACGTTATCCTCTGTATTCCGTTATTATGCTGTATAAATTTCGTTGGTATCAGACGTCTCCTTCTTCGTGTTGTTTTTTCACTTTCCGCCAGTGTAGCATAAAAGCTGCATGTTGGGAAAGATTTAAACCGAATAAGGCATAAATTTGAAATTCAAAGCTCACGATAATTACAGCGTGTACTTTTAAATTTATAGAGTTACATGAACAGACAGTTTGATAAGTGCATTCGTTAGGGACGGCACAAACCCTTTTTATGGGAAGAACTTCTAGAAAAAGTAATTAATAAGGTAGAACTGATAAGCACCCCACTTCTGTAATGGTACGAGAAGGATTCTCTGAAGAGACATTTTACTTGTCTCAAACACAGACCTTTTTCCTTCATCCGATGGAAATGTTCAGTGACATATGCTCAGAACCTTTCCAGAAATATCGTATCACAGCACATCACATTAAGAACGGCACTTATGTTTGTGTCTCCGCGGTGGCGCAGTGGCCCAAACATTGGTTTTAAACAGTTCATCCAAGATGAGCCTGGAATCGAGTTCACGATGTGACATCGGTAGTATGTTTGCCTTATGGCACTCGCTCTGGAAAAAGTGGCCCTAAATTAAGGACGGCGGACAGCTTATATCCGTACAGTTGCTCACGATGGTCGTCAAACCCCGAAATAAGAAAAACATGTTTGACAAAGAATTGGTGTATTGCAATATGTCACCCACATTCGACAAAGTGTATTTCAATACACTAGTTGATTAACGACGTCTCAAGTATTATTGCACGTAAGACGTTAACGAGTGACCCCTAATACCAGATTCCAATGAAGCCTCACACAAAAGCTCTGAAGAAAGAATATATGAATTTAATTTTTCACTTATCACCACAGCGACTAAACATTGTCCGTAACAAGGCACAAGACTGTGGAATTTGTCAGTGAGGAAATCAACTTCGAAGGGATACTTACCCTTCCCAGAAGATCACCTTAGCTGTATCTTTGGAATGATCTTTGAAATGTTTCGTTTCAGCCTACTTTTTAGGGGAACAAACAGAAAGAAAACTGTGGTTGCTAGTATTGAGTCATAATACGCTCCACATGCCTTTGTCTGTAGTTACATACACTGAAAAGCAATTGAATTAGAGACAGCTGGCGTTATGGAAATGTGGCGCTATGGGCGGCCTTGTAAACGGAAACTACATGACGTATGCAGAGATCCGACAATATAAGGAGTGATGCGACGGAATCAGTAAGAGTCGGACGCAGTATGGGTAAGACGAAGGATCTAAGCGCATTTGATCGTGGGCAAATTGTCGGGGGCCCAACGAATGGGTCCACTCCATCTAGGAAGTCGTGCAGGCACTGGGATTTTTACGAGCCACTGTGTCACGGGTGCACCGTGAGTACATCGAATCCGGTAAAACCATCCCTGCAAGGGCCAATTGCCGAGGACAACAGCGTGGGAATGAGCGGGGTCATCGTCGGCTAGCTCGCACTGTAACAGCGGATAGACGGGCCACAGTGCAAGAAATCACTTGGCAATTTAACGCTGGTGCACAAAAACGTGTACGCAGTCATACCATCCAGAACCATCTCCTCGCTATGGGGTACAGAAGCCATCGTCCCACGAGGGTACCGCTGCTGACCGCACATCACAGGGTGCAAAGATTAGCATGGGCGCCGGAACATCGCCACTGGACCCTAGATATGTGGGGAAATGTTGTCTGGACTGATGAGTCGAGATTCACGTTGGTACATGCGAATGGCAGGACTCGAGTACGGCGCAAACCACATAAAGCGATGGATCCTTCTTGCCAGCAGGGTACTCTTCAAGCTGGTGGGTTTGGCATTTTCGTCTGGGGACTGTTTACGTGGACTGAAATGGGACCCCTGGTACGTCTGACATCGTCCCTCACAAGTCAACGTTCCCGTGATATCCTGGACGACCATTTGCTCTCGTTTGTGCGTCTTCAACATCCCACTGGGGACTTCATCCTGCAACAAGACAATGCACTGTGCCATCGCTCCCGAATTGCATCCGAATGGTTGGATGAACACTCCAACGACGTGACCTCGCTTTCTTGGCCAACTAAGTCACCTGACCCCAATCCCATCAAGCACATCTGGGATGCCATTGAGCACATCTGGGATGCCATCGAGAGAGATGTTCGAGGCTCTGACCCCCTCCATCAAAACTTCGTGAAATGTGGGAGCTTGTTCAGGGGTCGTGAATCCGTATGGTTTCCCAACGCTTCCGGTGTCTTGTCGAGTCCATGCCGAGACGAATCGCCGCCGTCATCGGGACGAAAGTGGTGCTACACGTTACTAGACAGGTATCTTTAATTCAATTGATCTTCAGTGTAAGGCCTGTCGATACGTCGCTTATTATTTAACTCACTGAGCCGATGACCGAATTTTGCTCACCATTCTGAAAAGTTACGGATATTCATGACTCCGTAAACTCCGCTTCCTATACCCATGTTTAAAGAGACCTTATTAAAGCGTGTACCTCTGATTGAGATGGCTCTCGATGTTAGCCACCATTTTCACTTTTGTTTTTATCAACTTTGCTATGCTTTTTCTCAACCTCAAACGTCGAGCAACGCCCTCCTCTCAGTAGAATCTCTTTCTGTGTCATCGACTCTTACTCCCGCTTAATTTATTTTAATCAGCCCATGCATTGAAGGAAGTGCAAAGCTGAAAATATGCTAATTGAGAAGCATTAGCCTCTTTTAAAATAATTTCAAAGTCACCGTTTACGTTGCTTCATGTCGGAAAACTGACCAGTTTGATGCTTCAAGTATCTGAAATCTGTTTCCTTAATCGGGTTTCCATGCAAGCCATTAGTGACATAAATTGTAGTTTTAGCATGCTTGAATAACATTTGAAATGGGTTTCAGCGCAGTCCTGGTGGCTGAGTGTTGCAAAGCACTGGCGACTAACAATTTGTCACAGACGGCTCCAGACTCGAATTCCTGGTGAGGCATCAATTGTGTGCTTGTCTTGCGGCACTTACTCTCTCCCTTTTCTGGAACCAGTGGCCCCAAAATTGGAAATCGTGAATGCTTATATCCACTTGAGTTGCTCACTGAGATTGTTGAATCCCCAAATAACTAAAACATGAATGAATACAATCAGTTTGATGAGAATTCTGAAATGTATATTTTGCTTCATATTTTTCCGTACCATCCTACCTACTTCTTTGATTATTTATTTCTTTACAGTTCCATTGTTTAATTCTCGGTTGGATTTGAAGCCTGCAGAATGTCCTTCGAACGAACAGTTCTCAATCTGTTCCTCGAGATGCAACACGTGCGAGGAGCGTGGAGAGTGTGAAGATGAAACTTGTGATTCTGGATGCGATTGCAAGCTGAACTATTACAGAAATTCTAGTGGAGTCTGCGTTCACGTTTCCCGCTGTCCAAAACGTAAGGAATTTTATCTGATGAGTATCATGATGCAATCTTTGATTTGAATGGTGGTTAATTTCTGAAAATTTTAAATATCTCGAAGAATTTTTCACGTGACTAGGATAAATAAAAAAAAAATATTTTTTGACAATGCATTTTCATTCGACATTTTTCTTTTATGTGAATTTTTAGAGTATTTAAATAAAACGAAAATCTATAATCCTTTTTAAGCACTTTTTCTGCATATAGTAACGCTGTACCGGCTATTAAAACATCCCAGTAATGGCTCACTTACCATCTGTATCAGAACAAAAGAGCAGTATCGCAGAACAAAGAGCAGTACAGAATGACACTACAGAAAAGCATTAGAAAAAAAAGTCATCAATTTTAATTTTTACTCATTATCAGGGAACTGATTTTCGAGAACCTGAAGGAAGATTTACGGAAATGATGGATAACGAGTCACTTTCACACAACACAGAGAACTCGTATCGAAGATGACGTCTGAAAAGGAAAGTTCTGGCAACTTTTGATACCTTTCTCGATAAGTACACTACTGATCAATAGTTAAACAATAAACACAAAAACACGCTTGCAATGAAACTTACATATGGGGTCCATTATGATTTATCCCAAAAATGCCTGAAAAAAATTATGAGGAATGCTTCACGATATACTGAAAAAAATGTGTTAACACTAAACGCAAAAGTTTAGTGTTAACACAATTTTAATTTGGTGTGTGATACCAGCCGCACAAGTTGATGCTGTTTACACGGACTTTGCTAAAGCTTTTGACAAAGTTTGTCATGCCAATTTACTCAAGAAATTAAATTGTCTTGGCCGCAGTGATAGTATGATGTCCTTGCTTAATACCTATCTTTCCGACCGGTCCCAGTCTGTAATAACCATGTTTCTGATCCCTATGTCGCCACTTCTGGAATACTCCAAGGCTCTAACTTAGGACCACTTCTGTTTTCCATATACATTAAAGATCTTCCTTTTCACATTTACGGCTCTTCTCTCTTGTTCCCTGAAGATCTCAGGCTTTATCGCAATGTACAGACTCTTGATAACTGTCTTGCTCTTCAAACTGACCTGCTTCGGTGGTGTACTTAAAACCATCTCAACATCTTCAAGTGTTGTCATTTCCTTTTCACGGAAAAGAAACCTAGTTCTATTTTACTACAAATCTGGCGACTATTCTCTTAGCGACCAAACAATGTCCAGGACTTGGGAGTCACATTTGATTCCAACTTGAACTTTAAAAGCCATATGTGAAGAATTGTACGTTCAACGTATAGAAATCTTGGGTTCGTCATGCGACATTTTAAGTATTTTTCCAATCCTCAGGCACTTATACGCATTTTTGAGACTATGGTCAGATCTTCACTAGAGTATGTTGCGATCATTTAGAGCCCTAGCCTCGTAACACTAATAAATGAAATTGAGAAAGTACAAAAAAGGTTTGTACTACACGTTTTTCACAAATCCACTGGTGTTTATATCGCGAATATCCCGACGGCTGACCTTCTGTCATTATTCAAGATGACCTCTCAACAATCGAGAATGAAGGCTTTCCAACTCTAGTTTCTGTACGGTATCATCAATGGAGAGATCGATGATATTCAAATTGAAAATCAATTAAATGTTCGTAAGCCACGTTCACCAAGGACAAAATGTGAAGCATTTTCAGTGCCATTCTGCAGGGCTGATACTAGAAAAATTCTCCCTTATGCAAAATGTACAGACTTCACAACTCACTTGAAGAATGTCCGAATATTTTAAAAGTAAGTTATAATTTTTTTCGGAAAGCATGTTTTGCAAGATTTTAATTGTCGCTTTTAATGTACTACGATATTAACACAATATGATGTTACAGCAATTCCTGTAACTAGATCTACCTTCTGTAGGGATGTGTTTGTGAATAAATAATTAAACTCGTCATGCTACAAATCAGTTTTTCAGCGAAGGTTTAAGAATGTGTTGTCCATTCTTGTATACATGCGGTTTCGAGTTCCTGGAATTTCGTAGGAGGTGTACTGTGATCAGCAATACCTTGTCCTACGCGTCCCGAACATGCGCTATCAGATTTTGGTCAAGTGATCTGGATTTCAAATGCACACGGCTTATGGTTTCACTCTCTAGGTATCGCTTCACTAAGCAAGCTCTGTGAGTGCGAGCATTATCAGCTATCAAAACGGAATAAGGGTCCATTGCTTGGGAAATGGACGAACATCCCAGCAAAAACACGTGTTGGGAAACTGCTGGCCGCCAGCTGGCAGTGATGGGTCACTGCTGGCTGAGTTCTGCCGCTCAAGGTACGGTAGCTTTCCGTTAGTGGCAGCGCCGTCTGTTGGCAGCCCCTAGTATAACGCTGATGGCTCGGACGCATCGCTGTAAATTACGAGCCACCAAGCTAGCGGCACAACTGATCCGAAGCTGGCAGCGGAAGCAACCCCAGCACGAGGTGCATGCAGCAGGACAGCGCATGCGCAAAAACCGCGCGTGCACAGAGTCTCATACCAGTTAGGTCGAGCGCATTTTTCATTGCCACTCTGCTCATCATTGCCACAATGGCTCAAATAAGTGAAAGCTAACAATTTTTTTCCCACGCTCTTAACAACGATGTTGGTTTCCATCTAAGTACATTTGAATAGTGTACTTAAAGCTGCGTCATACTTCTTGCCAAAATTCGTTCTGTTTGGAGAGCAGATTATTGATTTAGGTATTTTAATTGCTGTATAATAACGTGAATAATTTTTCTTTGACATTTTTTTTGATTGGAGGTTTAACGCCCACCGTGAGCAACTCAATGGGCTATATGCGGTCGCCCGTCCCTAATTTAGGGCCACTGGTTCCAGGGAAGGGAGAGAGCCAGTGCCGTAAGACAAACACAACACCCATGCCTGACCGGGATTCGAACCCGGACCCCTTTCGTACAAATGATCAGAAGCCATCGCTTAGACCACTGCACCACCGGGGCGGCTTTGACATTTCATTCAGACAGCGACGTCTTAAGAAAGTGAGGGAGGCACGTGTGAGCTGAGTTAACAGGAACTGTCACAACATTCAAACAGAATATGACATGAACATACACTGAAGAGCAATTGAATTAGAGACAGCTGGCGCTACTCAAATGTGGCGCTGTGGGCGGCCCTGTAAACGCAAACGACATGACGTATGCAGCGATCCGACAATATAAGGAGTGATGCGACGGGAATCAGTAAGAGTCGGACGCAGTATGGGTAAGACGAAAGATCTAAGCGCATTTGATCGTGGACAAATTGTCGGGGCCCGACGAATGGGTCAGTCCATCTCGGAAGTCGTGCAGGCAAGGGGATTTTCACGAGGCATTGTGTCACGGGTGCACCGTGAGTACATCGAATCCGGTAAAACCATCCCTGCAAGGGACAACTGCCGTGGACAACAGCGTGTGGATGAGCGGGGTCATCGTCGGCTAGCTCGCATTGTAACAGCAGATAGACGGGCCACAGTGCAAGAAATCACTTGGCAATTTAACGCTGGTGCACAAAAACGTGTACGCAGTCATACCATCCAGAACCATCTCTTCGCTATGGGGTACAGAAGCCATCGTCCCACGAGGGTACCGCTGCTAACCGCACATCACAGGGTGCAAAGATTAGCATGGGCGCGGGAACATCGCTACTGGACCCTAGACATGTGGAAAAATGTTGCCTGGACTGATGAGTTGAGATTCACGTTGGTACATGCGGATGGCAGGATACCAGTCCGGCGCAAACCACATGAATCGATGGATCCTTCTTGCCAGCAGGGTACTCTTCAAGCTGGTGGGGGTGGCATTCTCTTCAGGGGACTGTTTACGCGGACTGAAATGGGAACCCTGGTACGTGTGACATCGTCCCTCACAGGTCAACGTTACCGGGATACCTGGACGATCATTTGCTCGCGTTTGTGCGTCTTCAATATCCCACTGGAGACCTCATCCTGCAGCAAGACAATGCACCGTGCCATTTAGGATCACTGGTTACAGGGAAGGGAGAGAGCCAGTGCTGTAAGGCAAACACAACATCCATGCATCGCCGGGATTAGAACCCAGACTCATCTCGGACGAATAGTCCGAAGCCAACGCATAGACCACTGCGCCACAGAGCCGAATGAACAGTTTTATCAGGACATTACTAATCTCGAAAAAAGGAACTAAGGGAAATGAAATGCAGCAATGCTAGCAGACTATTGTTGGACCCTTGTGAGAGATGCTCCAGAAAATCATCACAAGCAACAGGAAAAGCGGCGTCGCTGTGAATCATTTCCTTTATGAGGATTATCATAGGTATGTACAGTATGTGCAAATGTGTAAAACGTGATTTATAGATATTTGAAAAACTAGAGTTAATCTGGTGTTTCACCGCCCCGGTGGCGCAGTGGTCTAAGCACTGGCTTATGACCATTCGCCCATGAAGGGTCGGGGTTTGAATCCCGGCGAGGCATGGATGTTGTGTTTGCCTTACAAAACTGGCTCTTTCCCTTTCCTAGAACCAGTGGCCCTAACGTAGGGACAGGTGACTGCTTATAGCCCATTACGTTGCTCAGGGCGGTCGTCAGACCTTCAATAACAACAAATAACGATAATCTGGTGTTTTAACGGCCATTTTCATATTCAGAAGCCTAAACAAAATAAATAACTCGGTTTAATCTCACAAGGGAAACTATCGGACCTCCGGACGACAATCGTCACGGAACGTTCTGTGGTGGACAAGCATGACACCAAAGTAACAGGTCTGAAGTACGGCATTACGCAATCGCCCGCAACACCTAGAACATGGCTTATAAAAGAAGGACGCCCGCCTGTAATGTATGCAGCGATAAAGTGTCAAGCAACATGTAAATGTGGGTGTGATGTGATTGGGTGATACTGCGCACGTATGGAAGGTGTCCTGTGTTGTGTACGTCAGTGACTGTTAAACGTGAGTAGTGTGAGACAGCGCACGGGCCTGTTCGTACGCATACAAATATTGTGTTGTGTGTTTTAAGAAAATGGCTAGTAACCCTCATGCTGTAGTTCAGATACTGGTGAACGAGGTGAAGCCGAAACACCAAGCCGACGACACGGCTCTAACGTACATCGACAGGCGAATTACAAGGCAGTTGTATAGCGTTTTGGAGCAACATATCATTGGAGGCGCTGACATGTTTGAAAGACAGACACTGTGGCGTGATAGTGATGAAACGTCGGACACGTTATCTGAACATAGTGATACACCGGGTACTCCAGCACACAACGTGCCAAGCAATTCGAGTTCCTGTGAACCATCACCCCCCAAAGTGAAACGGAAAAGCATTCACGAACAGTTTTCCGGACAAACCATGCAGAGTGTCTATGACAATGTGAAGGTTGCAAAAAACCTTGTGCAGCAGCTGTTCGTAAATGCAAGATATCACCAGAAAAAGTGCGGCAAATAGTAACGGCTGTTGAGAGTGGTGGTACGATGGAACACAAACCTGCACGCATTCGCCAGCAAATGTACACCAAATTCCATGATGCGCGTAACATGGGACTCTCAATTCACTACTGGCATTTAAAGACGTGGGCGAAAGAAGCAGCTAACGCAATGGGTATCCCCAATTTTAAAGACAGTACTTATTTCCTGCACAAATTCAAACGCCGCTATAAAATCTCATCACTCAAGATCACGAGGTTCGTTGCCAGGCGGGATGTTACCTTTGACACGGCCGTAATAAACAGGGCATTGAAGTTTGTACGAGATGTTACGGACTACATTACTGCCAATGCAACTGATGCCGACATGGTGTTCAATACAGACCGAACTCGATTTGAATACGAGCTCACGTCAAACAGGACGCTATCACTGACGAGAAGACAACTGAAGCTGTTGTGCAATCCATTACATCGACTACCCACTCCTATACCATTAAGGTGCTTATGTCCATGTCAGGACGCCTTGCAAAGAAACTGTACATCTGCTTTCAGGAAGCGGGTGGTAAGTTTGGCAAACGTGTTTCCTAAACAGTACGACGTAACCAACTTCCAAATATAGAATGTGACTGCAGCACCAGTGGTAAGATGTCTACAGCTCTCGTTCTGTCCTGGTTGCGTAAGGTACTGGAACCAGTGCTAACAGGACCTTTCCTTCTCTTACTGGATTCGTGGTCTGGTCAAACCGACACTAGTTTGCCAGACAAAGCCTTCGGTGACAGGGACGTCAATTTTCACACAAAAATCATACCACTGAAAGCCACCAAATACTGCCAGCCGATTGATGTGTATTTCTTTCGACAATACAAACTGTTTGCACGACGCATGGAAGAGTACACACGTTCTGATGAGGTGCATGGCGTCAACCTGCATGACAGAACCTTCATTTTCAAGTTGCATTCATTTATATACAACCAATTGTGTGCACCACAGTACCAACATATGCTTCACTATGTGTGGATGGCGTCTGGATACTTGCCACACGAAACGCCTCTTCCGTTCCGTACTGTGTTGGACATCAATTTTGCTGTGCGTCACATGTGCAACACTCCTGACTGTGATTCCAGTGCCGTCATTATCTGCTCGTAGTGTGAGATTCACCTTTGCTTGCAGCACTGCCTTCTCTCAACACATTACCATGACGTCAAATGAGGTATGTATATGATGTTTTAGGGGTTGCGGGCGATTGCGAAATGCTGTACTTCACACCTGTTACTTTGGTGTCATGCTTGTCCACCACAGAACGTTCCGTGACGGTTGTCTTTGGGAGGTCCGATAGTTTCCTTTGTCAGATGCAAACGGAAAGTCAAAATTTGTTGTCCAGTGTAATCAAGAGAACTAGATCACTTCCATAGTAGTTCAAAATACATACATTACTGAAGGTCTTACGGAAAACGACGCACTGCAACGGATTTTCAGTGTGAGATTATAGTGGGTGCTCGTAGGAGTGGTGCGAGTATCAGCTAAACTGCTGCACTTGCGGAACTTAGAATAGCAATAGTAGTAAGAATATGCAGAGAGTGGTTGAGGCAGCAGAAAATTGGTAACGAGTACGCGCATTATCTCTGATTTGGAAATTCCTGGTCAAAGCCCGAGGTGAGGGAAGGATAGCCAGACTTGTCTACGCAAACAGAAGGGCCACAGTGAGTCAAACAGCAGACGATGAAACATGGACAGTGCCAAGCCCACTATGAGCTAGGCATTACACCGTCTACATTGCAACAGCAAGAGACCTGACGTCGCATTATTGGTGTCTGCTGTGAACAAGAAAAAACGTTTTCAATTGGCTAGGAGCACCCATGGTGGATCTTAAATGATTACATGGGACAGTATGTGCTGTTTATCTGACGACAAGCCTTTTCAGCTGCCATGTGCTTATAAGTAGGTGAGACTTGAGAGACAATAACATAACCTCATCAATCCATTTTGCGTGGTGACGGCTATCAATGCTAACAGAGACAGTGCAATGGAGTGAATCATGTTTCTAAACGTTAGGTTCCTTGTTTTGAGTGAGCCCATACGCGAATACCCAAGCTATGTTTGAACAGCGTTGCTGAGGAAGGTCATGCAGTCGCAATCACTCTCTATCTCCGTAGTGATGGATACTTCAGGCAGTAAGATGAAGCATGCGATATGCCGCCCATTATATCGGAGTAGTTTCGGTAACATGATGAAGAATCTTCCTGATTCATCAGCTACCTCAGTTTCGTGGAACATTTGTGGAATGAAATCGAACAGGACATCAGACTTCTGGGTTCAATGCTATCCAATGTGTATGAATTAAAAGTCTATCCAGTATTTCGCTGGAACGTTCCCAAACTCAGTGGAATAGATGCCGAAGCAAATTGCTGCTCCTCTGAAAGCTGAAGGTAATTCAACCCATTATTAGGTAGATGGTTCTAATAAATTGGCAGCTCAGTGTGTGTATTATATGTACAAAAAGAGAATTGATATTACGTTATGATTGTTAGAGTGATCCTAAGCTGATGTGACAGATACGTTATTCTCCCTGGCATCGCAAAGGATGGATATTTGTATATTGAATATATTTTGGGTTCAAACTTTTTCGTATTGCATGTCTTTTAGATACAATGATAAAATTGCAAATTTGCAGATAGTAAACAAGTGCCATATGTATTGTCTGTACTGATAGCTAAATAGAAATTTGTACCAGAGTTATCGTAAAATTAATTGCAAATAACTCCTGTGTCAGTTGTGATTTGTTCATGAAATTTAGTACAAAAATACATTAAAATCTGCTGTACGTAAGGGTTCGGCTCAAAATAGTACTCTGCAGAAATCACGCATTCACTTTATCATTCAATCCAACAAGCCTAACCAGTTTAGAAAAATTCCATAAGCTGTTATTTGTCCCAGGATCTCACATCCTCTTCAGCTTCATATCTATCTTCAAAATGTTCACCACGCAGGCTTTGCTTCATCGGATCGAACAGGTGAAAGCCAGAAATGTCAAATCAGGTTGGGATGGCAGATGTGGGATTACTGTCCGGCCTGGTTTGCCAATGGCCCGGGGTATTCCAAATGAAGCGTGATGTCGGGTGCCGTCGTGGTGTAGGAGGACAGAACAAAGAGATATGTGTGGTCTGTTCTTGCAGATAGCTTTGCTGAACGTTTTTAGAGTTTCAGTATAGCGAGAACTGCTGATAGTGCCACCTTGTTCGAGAAAATCAACAATAATGATGCCTCTGACATCCCAGAAATCTTTACTGTCACTTTTTTTGCTGAACGAAGCGTTTTGAACTCCATAGCCTAGGCGAAGTCTGTGCCTCCAGACCATAGATTACGCTGTTGTCTCTGGGTCAGTAAGGAATGCTCAGGGTTTCATCTCCAGTAACCACAATGAAAAGCAATGTGTTTTCGCTCCATTCAAACATTCTCAACAGATCTCTGCACACTTCGACATTATGATCCTGCTGGGTCAATTGACGTGAACCCACTTTGCATGTACTTTCCAATATCCCAGGTTAAGGATCATTGTTTCCATAGCACTATGACCACAATTCAGTGCGTCAGATCTCCCGAATGGTCACATGTCAATCACTCCGAATGGTCACATGTCAATCACTCCGAATGAGTTCATCAACTTGGCATTGGTTTCTGTCTACGACTACAGTTGAAGAACTTCGGTTCCATTGTTTGTCGCCTACTGAGGTTTCTCCTGCTTGAAATTTCGTCTTCCATTTCATGACATTGCTGAAGCCGATCGTCGTACTTCTATAAACCTGTCTCAGTTTCATACGGATCCCCGTCGTCTTTCAACCTTCCATTTCTTAAAACTCAATTAACAGCTCTTTTTTTAGGATAATACTCATCCTTTGCCTAAACCAATCTAAACACGAAAACGTGTACGTTTAATCAGAAAGACATTCTTAATTTTTACGAACTTTCATGTAAATATTTCTAAAACTACAGGTGTAATTAGCAGAAAGGTATTACTTTTAGGACAACCTTCATACTTCAAATGACTCTTAGGAGTTACAACTATTTCGGAATGTCTTGTTATTACTTGTGGTACTCCGTCGGGCGTGTCGCATTCATATCTTCGGTGTGCTATTTGTGAATTCCCTCCGGGTGGAATTAATTATTTCTGGTATCTTTGCATCAATAATTTGCAGATCTCTGAACCGTCATTTTCGATGATGTGTCATAAAATATGTGTATTTAACATTTCCCGATTACACTAACTTTTCACTCAATTTTGTTTTTTTTCCAACACGATTTTACATTATCTTTAATGATGACAGCACTTAAAAAATATTTCTGACATTCAGACTGTCAAAGGATAAGAGTCTTAGCCTCTGATTAATAATGTTAATCACTTTTTTCAGTTCTAAGTTGTATTGTTTCACAGTAATATTTATTTCAAAATAGTTAAGTCTTTTTGAAAATTACCTTTCAATGTGCGGAACACTTCTATGTGTATAAGTGTTTACTTATTGTTTTTCTTCAGCGAAGTGCGATGAAAACGAAGTTTTCCACGATTGTGGACCAAGTTGCGAATCATGTGGACCTCTCCGGTGCTTAACAGTTGCCTGTAATTATAAGTGCTACTGTAAACCAGGATTCCTCAGAAACAGCCATGGAAGATGTGTCCTCTCTTTGTTTTGTCCAAGAGGTAAATTTCCCTATTGTTGTCCGAGAAAAAAAATGAAGCATGGGCATTCACCATTAAAATAAGTATACGCAATTTTCATTTCATTTAGACTTTCCGAATGTTTTAAGATATAAAATATTCTTATTAACCCTTTAACGACCATAACGCCCAAAACGCCCCGTGCATACAAACGGCCATAGCCGCCCAAAACGCCTGTTTAAAATGAGTCAGATTTCTTACCCTTGCCTGTTCTTAAAATTTTCTCGACGTATGAGGGATCAGCAGGAGTTACCCTCAGTCACTATTGTTGTTATTAAACAAAAAAGTGAACCAACAGACAATTTCGGGCGTTATGGTATTTGGAGTGATAAAAGATTTTTGGGTCATAGTCGTTAAAGGGTTAATAACAATGAATTTAGAAACTTTATTCTCATTTCCCGGGCATTTCATTCATTTACATTAATAATTAACGCCTAGTTTTGAAAGAAGTCTCACTTGACCTCTTGTCTGCAGAACATCGCAGTTCAGTCAAGACATTCCGATTTTTAATAGGGTTTGAGGAAAGCTGTAATATCTCATTTACAGATTCATACATGTTTTTCCTTTTCTTTTCACTTTCATGTAAAATTTCAGAGTTATTTTTCCGGTTTTTAATTACTTGAGCTTGTATCCGTACATTTGTTATATTTCCTACAAACTGCGAGATCGTAAGATCACGCAGTTTGCTAGCTCATATGTAGATAAAAGCACAATTCGTACAATATGTCTTACAAAACAAATACCACCGTCTATGTACTATATTTAATTAAAAGATGAAATCTATTTACAAATTAAAACCTCCACTAGCACTTCATGGGTAACACTTACCCCATCATCCATCATCAGATGGAGCAGAGAGGTTAATGCAGTACTCACGTAGACCTTTATAGGAGCGCAGCAATGCACCATGGTATAGTTCTCAAGCGTCACAAGGTTAAGGTGTTGCCATCACAGCCGAGCAATGGATACAATTTCCGGCTTTAGTTACACATAATGTGTAACTTAAGTCTGGTGCTGTAGAATGGCCACCGCGGTTTCCGTACTTGACCCCTATGGACTTCTTCCTCTGGGGATACTTAAAGGACCAGGTGTATATTATACAGCGTCTACAAGTTTGGACGGCCGCCCCGGTGGCGCAGTGGTCTAAGCGATGGCCTCTGATCATTTGTCCGAAAAGGGTCCGGGTTCGAATCCCGGTGAGGCATGGATGTTGTGTTTGTCTTACGGCACTGGATCTCTCCCTTCCCTGGAACCAGTGACCCTAAATTAGGGACGGGCGACTGCTTATAGCCCATTGAGTTGCTCACGGTGGTCGTTAAACCTCCAATCAAAAAAAAAAAAAAAAAGTTTGGACGATTTAAAACAGCGTATCATGAGTGTTTATAACACTTTGGCACCAGCAATGCTCGTTACAGTACGCAGTAATGTATTGTCTCGCATTCAGATGTGCATCGCCGCCGATGGCAGAAATTTTAAACAATATCTCCGATAGCTTTCGGAGCTTCGACGTGTTGTTTTACGTCGTATGTATGTCAGCTATACTCGCTTGTAACCATTTTTGTGTCGATTAAATGCATCTGTAACCATTAATTTCCTATAATGTCTAACTGGTGAACGCGCAAGAATATTCGTGCGCGTTCTGCTCTTTCTTTGTGTCGATTCTTCGTAATTCGACGATGCTCTAAAACTTCGTACATGAACTTGTGCGTCTATCTTGCTTCGTTGATGAGTTATATTTGCTAAGTTCCACACTTTGCCACTAGGGGCGCTGCAATCGCTTTTAATCGATCGGTCATGTCCACTTTACTAGAGACAGACGTAACGTTTATAGTCGGGAACCATTCCTTCAGCCATGACAGGGGTGGATATCGACTTTCCTTTGGAACCTGTATATATAAATATATACACTGCTGGCCACACAAAATGCAACACCAAGAAGGACACGAGATAGCAAAGCCAGATTTACTGAACACATAACAACAGATACAAAGATGAAACGATTGAGCTTACAGGCCCGTGCGACTTGCGGAACACGCAGACATCAATAGTTCGTGTGGCTCCCATGGCTGGCAATAACGGTCGCTACACGCCGCGGCATCCGACGAAAGAGGCTTTGGTTGTGGGCTTGGGGTTTGTCGGTCCAGGATGCTTCCACACGTTGCCACAGTTCATCAGGCGTACCTGCGGGTGGTGCTTGCCGGGCCGCTCGGTTGCCGATCAGCGACCAGACTTGTTCGATGGGCGACATATCGGGAGAACAGGCGGGCCACGTCAGCAGTGACACCTGGTTGGCCGTGAAGAATTGTTGCACTATGCGTGCCCTGTGCGGGCGCGCATTGCCCTGTTGAAACGTGGCCGCTGGCAAGTCCTGCAGGTAAGGGAGGGTTACAGGCTGCAAAACGTCGGAGATGGTGCGGTGGCTGTTGAGTGTACCGGCGATGCGTACCAGATGGGTGCGGGTGTCGTATCCAATTGCGCCCCAAACCATAGCGCCAGGCGACGGACCGGTATGGCGGTGCATAATGCAGGCGTCTTACAGTCTCTCGCCTCGGTGCCGCCACACGCGGGTCTGACCGTCGTGGTGTGGCAGGCAGAAGCGGGATTCGTCGGAGAAGACAATGTCGTGCCATTCCGTAGTCCAGGTGTGGCATTCAATTGTCCACTACCGCCGCACTTGCCGGTGGTGTAACGTCAATGGTAATCGGAGCAATGGGCGCCGTGCGACAAGTCCCCGCTCCTGAAGACGACGTCGAACGGTACGTGCTGACACAGGTTGTTGCGCAACGCACCGTAATTCCTGCGCTAACGTTCGTGATGTGGCGGTGTGAGCCGTCAACGCCCTCCACACAATATGCCGGATCTCTCGTTCGGTGGTATGACGCGGCTGCGGCAATCGCTCACGTTGGTCCGTCCGTCCCTCCTGCACCCACCGAATCCATACTCCCCTCACTGTGGCTGGATGTCGTCCCACACGGGCGCCAATGTCTTGGTCCGATAAACCGCTGTCGTGATAAGCCACTATTCGCCCTCTGTCGAACTCCGAAACGTGCTGGAATGACGGCCGTATTCTGCGACGAGGCATCAGGAAGCTTCCCACGCACAGGTCGGGCAGCACAACACACCTTCACTACTTACACCCCGCCTTCTGTGCACCCTTCTTATAGTGCTTTTTGGTGGCGTTCCGGGCGCACATGATTTGCATATGCCCGGCAATGCTAATCGTTTGCATGTCCTCTCGCGGGCGACGCATGCTGCGAATTTCAGGCCAATCGGATGCATCCTTCTTGGTGTTGCATTTTGGGTGGCCAGCAGTGTATATATATATAAGTAAATATACTTAGAAACGTGTATTATGAAGTTGTACAACTCACCAGGAAACTGCGCCTAGGTGCAAGAACCACGGGTAGAGTATATAAATAAAATTTTACTCACAATCAACGAATAACTCCCCAAGGAAACCCCCGAACCTTCCGTAAACTAGCGAACGCAAACCAAACCACATACTGTTACAAATATGCACACAAAAATAGCCATAATAGAGATGCAATGAAAGTAAGCACGTAAGGTCGGAAACCGGGAGCCAGTCAACAGGGAAAGACACCCCCGGTTCCCAACCCTGGTTCAGGTTTCATGCAGGTGTCGAATTAACTGAAAAACAAACTCCAAAATGAGGGTTAAGAATTTTGCAACATTTAGGTCTAGACACCTGGTATTTTGTACCTGAATCAAGAATACCAAACATTAAATATAAGGACTTACCTTAAGTAAAGCAATATAAACTCTTCATCTTAACGAACAGCGGACGAACCCCAACTCCAATCCGTCCCTCAAACACGCTAATCCCAAACCCCACGAAAGAAAATGAGCAAATGCCATACTGATTTCTAAACGCAATTCATGAATCCAAAAAGAACTAGTTAAAAAGTAGGAACTGTACACCAAATTATACTCAAAATAGTATAATTATACTAAAAATCCGAAATTTCTTGGCGTAGAATATAAATACACTTTCCAAGCTTTCGCACATCAACCAGATGGATTTTTCAAGGAAGTTAGACAGCTAACTACAAACTGTACAATAGAACGTTTCAACAATTTGAACGCGGTGACTTGACTAGACAATAAATGAATAGGCGCAAACGTGATAATTCGAAGAAACGTAGTCACGTTGGTAGGACACACGTTACCACGGTAGAAAGCGCAGCATTATTTGAAGAATTTATTCCAAATACGTGGCAACTCCAGAGAGACGCTGTCATTGTAATCCTCGCTGCTGGTCAAGATTTCCAAGGTTTCGTGAATGGCAGTAGATTTGGCTGTGGAGTATGAAGCTAATTTCTTTACATCGCTCTATATAGGATCGGCGGACTGAACTTGACTTCTCTTGATAGGGCAATGGTTATTTTTCCGTCTCTTGTATCCCTTTTATGTTCGCTGATTCTATATCCAAAAGAACGTTTGGTCATTCCGATGTAGTATCGTCTGGAGCCGTCCGGATATTGTAGTGGAATGGCATAAACACCTGTCTCATTGAGAAGAGGGGCTTGTCAATATTTCTCTTAAGCATCGTATAGAAAGATGCCGGAGACTTTATGCCGACAACGAAGTTTATCCTCCTAAGCGCGTTTTTGAGTTGATAGGAAACATTTGGCATGTAGGGAATATAGCCCAGGTAGCGAAGTTGCGGTATAGAAATATTAGCACGGCTGGTTCTGGCTTTCTCGATAAAGTTATGCATCTGATTCGACGTATATCTTGCCTGAGTGGCCAATTCGACGATGTTTTTTAGTTCGGCTTGTCTAGAACGGACATCGGATGAGACAGCGAAGGCTCTTCTAATTCGAGAACGGAAGAAGGTCGTCTTGTGGGTCTATAATAGTGGGTTTAAAATAGACTTCCGTATGAAGGCGATCGTCATGCGATTTGCTCATTGAGACGTCCAGATTAGGTAAAGTACCGTTGTGTTCAAGATCCATGGTGAAATTGATCGTAGGGTGCATACAATTTATTTTATCGAGAAAACACTGGAGAGCCTCCTTTCCGTGTGGCCATATAAAAAATACGTCGTCGGTATATCGTAGCCAGGTGGTAGACCTTTGGGGGATGTTGGTGAATATATGTTGCTCAATGGGGCGAAGAATTGCTTCTGCGAGGACAGCTGAAAGCGAAGACAGCTGTGAGGCTTGCAATGATAGCGTCTCTCTGTAGTTGCCACGTATTTGGAATCAATTCTTCAAATAATGCTGCGTTTTCTACCGTGGTACCGAGTGCCCAATCAACGTGACCTCGTTTCTTCGAATTAACAAGTTTTCACCTATTCATTTATTGTCTAGTCAAGTCCCTTCGTTCAAATTGTTGAAACGTTCTATTGTCCAGTTTGCAGTTAGCTGTTTACCTTCCTTGAAAAAGCCATCTGGTGGATGTGCGAAAGTTTGGAAAGTTTATTTGTATTCTACGCCAAGAAATTTCGGATTTTTAGTATAGTTATACTATTTTGAGCAAAAAGAACTAAATAATACCTTGTGGCGTCTCCTGTCGAATTTCTGAAAGACTTAAACTAGGTGCATGTGTACTAATGTATAAAAGCAGGTGTTATGTTAAACGTTCCGGGACGACTCGGAAGGAAATATTATTAATTGTAGCCAAAAGAATGGTTAATCAAAGGTATGAGATGTGGCAATATTGCGTAATCTAATTTTGAAAGATTTTCCTAAATTAAAAAGAAGTCAGCAGATTTTTAAAATGGAATAGACAATATTTCAATGGATAATGATTTTTTAAGCAAGAGGAGAAAAGTATTTTTTAGTTGTTTTGTAATGTCAGATCTGTTATTACAAATTCTTGTGACTCGAACAAATTGAGAGACAACGATATTCCTAAGAACATAATTTGAAATATTTGAATGCCAATCACTCGTAACATTGGTGTTAAAGTTGAAATGTACTCTTTTATCAAAAACATCCAAACTAATTCCCTGACCATGCAGATGAATGTCTAAATCAAGAAAATATGTGTGATCCATAGTACTCGTCTTACACAGTATCAACCCTGGAGGATAAATATCATTTACAGGAATAGAAAAAGGACTAAAGGGAAAGGTAATTAAGTTATCTACATATCTGAATGGAAAAAATGCAAATGAACTGAATGTCTCCTCATAATGACGGAGATAAAGGTTCGCCAGCAGACTGAAACAACAAGTACCCATTGGCACACGCCTCACCTGAATATACAATCGTTTACTATCATATATATAATTATTTAAAATACAAAAATTACATAAAGTTGTCCAATATTCAAATTCTATTTCCAACTGGTGACCAAATTGATCAAAATAAAGATCCAGAACTATACGTAAATAATTTAAGTCGATTGAAGTAAATAAATTTGAAAAATCATATGTGGTAATCTCTGAGTCAGTAGTACTAATCAAGTCAATAAATTCCTAAACTTTTTATTAATATTAATAATCCAAGACGTATCTGAGATATTATTATAAATAACGGACAGTAATTGTTTTAATATTTTACAGGCTTGATTATTATAACTATTAACTCTACAAGTGATGAATCTCAATTTTACTGGCTGCTTATGAAATTTAGGAATTGCAAAAACATAAGGATATTGTAATTGTATTTTATTTATTTTTAATAGTTTATTGAAACCAATCAACCTCTTTTTTAATGTATTTAAATTATAATTTGAAACTATTTTATAAGTGTCTTTATTTGATAATTGTGATGCAAGCACTTGGTAATAATATTTTTGCATATAATGGCGTAAATATTATTACTTTTATCTATGGGTGTAACTATGAAATTATCCTGTATTTCTTTAATTTGAGCTCTGATTCTCCTCCAGTTCTTAACATAACCATGTCTTCGAAAGTTTCTTTTCAACTGATTTATACACCTCCTTCTGAATTGAACTCAACCATTGAAAGAATAGCTCCACTGGAGTGTCAGTTCTGTCAGACCATTCATAAACAAAACCAAGGAGGTCCCTATGACATTTATGACCCTCACCGGAACAAAAATATTTGGTCTAAAATTTGCACCAAAACTCGGTAATCTGCTTAATTCCCCAGGTTTTACAATTTCAATGTCCAAGACTGTCATTCACAAAACGTTTATATGATCTATCTTCACAAAATCACGGTAAATCATCAACATCGAGAACTCCAAGAATTTTACAAAAGTCGTTATAATTAAACACCCTTCTACCCATAGGTAAAACATAAGTGAAGGATGGAAGCACTTGAAAGGACTCCCCAAGGGGAAACAACCCTGCTTAGGATTAAATATCCTCTTAAAAGGAATTCTGTTAAACCACTTAGCCTGGAAACTCAGAGCACAAAATTTTCTGGGAAGTAATAGTGATTTACCTGCAGCAGCCTTCAACCGGAAGTTACATTGATCAAGGAAAATGTAACTGACGTAACTTAGAAATTTTCATTTTCGTAATTTCCTTCAAGAGCGCTTTATTTTTCCTATTGTTTAAGTAATGTAGAGATGCAATAACTTTACAGATACCAAAAGGACTTTCAAAAATAGCTTCAAGTTCATTGATGAAATCAACAAAGCTGAAAAACGGTTGCTTGTTTTTACCATTACCTCTATTGCCTCTCCTATTTTCGTAACCAACGTCCTGAGGCCTTGCGGGAGCTGTAACCATCATATAGTATGAACGTTTCTTTTTATATCGTAGGGGACCATTCTTATATTGTTGAAAACGTTGTTGAGTCCATAAGGGTGCAGACTCCTGTGTAACAACATTTGGCGACTTTCCATCCATAGTCATACTTTTTCTTTAGGTTCCCGGTTTCGGACCTTACGTGTTTGCTTTCATTATGAAATCTCTATTATGGCTAATTTTGTGTGCATATTTGTAATAGTATGTGTTGTGGTTTACGTTTGTTAGTTTACGGGAGGTTCGGGAGTTTCCTTGGGGAGTTCTTCGTTGATTGTGAGTAAAATTTTGTTTATATATATTTTTACTATTACCTCTAAAATGAAAGGGAAGGGGGTGGGGAAGGTTGAATTTTGTCTTACAGATGGGGTTTCTTGGTTTCTTGTATTGATATGAGTGGTTATTGCTTATATGGTCTGTTCGTGGTTCCTGCAGCTTTGCACGGTTCCCGGAATAGATATGTAGTACACCAATGCATGTTCATTTACTTTCTTGTTATATATATATCATCATCATTATCATCATTGTCAACCATTATCAATCCACTGCTGGACGAAGGTCTCCCCAAGTTTCTTCCACAACGGTCTGTCTTGTGCCAGTCTCCTCCATGTTACTCCAGCATACTTTCGAATTTCATCTGCCCATCTCCCATGTGGTCTTCTTCTGGGTCTTTTCCTGTCCCTCGGAATTCAGTCTAAAATGTTAGCTGTCCATCGATGGTCTGTCCTTCTGGCAATATGTCCAGCCCATTGCTCGTTCGTGACAGACGTAGTGTTGATGGCTCCAATATTTTATCCATTTTAGTGTAGAATACCTCGTCCCTTACTCACCTGTTGCGTGGCCCGGCTGTCTAAAGGTACTGTGTACGTTTTGAGCTACTTTTCTAGCGTTCTCATCCTCATATTAGTTCATATTCATCCGTTTTCTTATCGTTTGCTCGTTTGTTCACGTTTGGAAGATGCCAACATGGCGGCTTCCGGTATTTCCTTATCATCTATGGGCGTGGCGGATGCACGTCACGTCACACTTCCACGTCCATGGAAGTTACCATACTCTCGTCCTCAGATGTGTCTGCTCAGATGCCTTCCCAGCTTTCTAGTACTCCTGCACCGGTGCCTTCACTGGACTTGGCTACGCTTTCTTCTTCAGCTCCTGCATCTGCCTCGGTGCCCTCCCTGGGTACTACTGATTTTACTGCCTTGCCTTCGGCCTGTGCTTCTCTTCCCTCACAGCCTTCTGTGCCTGCCGGATCTGAACAGACTTCTCTTCCGAGGATGTCATTTGCCTCTAAAGTGCAACGAGGCGCTACTTCTACGTCCGATTCCTCTCCACCAGATGGTCTTTTGCAAGCAACACCTATTATTCAGGTATCCAACCACAAGGTGAAGGTAACGATAGATGAAAATTCGCAGATTGGCCGGGAGTTCCATAACCTCCTGGATAGAGGTGTGCTCTTTCATGCTTTACCAAATACTCCATTGCCACGCTACATGGAAGCCCTCTCTGGACATGTGTCGTCTGCGTCCATTGCAGGAATTTTCCGTACTCCTCGGGGTATTTCGGTACAGTTCAATCACAAGGAGGATGCTGATTTTTTTCTTGCAAACGGACTTTCGATTGGGACAAACCATCTCATCCCGTCGCCTCTTTCCAAGCGCCCGGTGAACATCACGTTCTATCCTGTTCCACAAGAAGTGCCTGATACTGCACTTCCTCTCCTTGTCAGTCATGTTTGTAAATTTGTTGGCAAAGTCCGTCGCCTCTTTGACGCTCCCCGCGGAACTCGATTTGCACATGCTACCGGACCTCGCCGTCAGTTATTGGTCGTCTTTCCCACCGAGAAAGCTTTGGCGGATTGCCCTACAGAAGCTACTGTTAAAATTTGCGCACGAACGTACAGTTTCAAGATTTTCACTGCTCACTATTGTACACACTGTTTAACACAGAATCACACCACTGCCTCCTGTGACCGCGTTCGACGTGGACGTTCATCAAGTTCGCATCCCACTGCTAACCACATTGGTCTTTCTACTAGCCCCACTACCGGTAGTTTGCCTGACGCGAATTCTTCGTTTCTCCGTCAGACGAACATTTCCGTCTCGGACAATGCTGCCTTTCCTCCTCTTCCGACCCGTACGATTGTGCATCCACCTTCAAGATTGACAGAGTTGTCTTCGACTACAGATGTGTCTACAGCGGAGTGTTCCGATCCGGGTGTGTTGAGTGGTGGTTTGGCAGATCGGCCGTCTGGTTCTTCTCCTAGCCTCTCGGATATCGGATCTCCATTTACAACCTTGTCTACCATACCCTTGTTGCAACATCTTCCTGGAGCCTCGGCTGTTGTACCAGTCTCCACTAAGGCAGCTCAGTTACGTACTGCTTCTTCGGCGACGGTCGTTTCCTCGTCTCCTGACTTGGGAGGTGAGCCTGATCCACTAATGGATACATCCGCCTCGGCTTCTTCTTCGAAGCTGATTGGAACTTACAAAGACGCTGTGAAACAGAAAAAGTTAAAACAACTTTCTGTGTCACATTCTGAGGATTCATCTAGTGTTCCCAAGGTTTCCGGTTCCGGTGTTTCTCCACCTGATGATTCTTCAAACAGTATGCTTCTCCGCTCAGGTCCTGTCAATCCTCTCTCTGATGCTGAGGTTCTACAGGCCGTTGATACGTTTCGTCCAGTTCCTGGATCACTGTCCAGACAGCAACTTTTTCGTCTTTTTCAACCTGCACGTACGATTTTTGGTTCTGAAGAATTCCTTCACTCACCTGATCTGGACCTGTATGCAGCGGTAACGCAATTCGAAGCTTATGTGTCACTTTTTAAATCGCTGTGTGCCACCGATCCTCGGTATCAGCCTTTTTGAGACGTTACACGCGCCGTCTCGCCTATTTGAAGGAGCTCGTTGAGAAGCATATATGTGATACCTTCTATCCTTTTACCGATGACCTTTAGCTCTCTTCCTCACACCGATTACTTTTTGTTCTCTCAATGCTAGGGGATTTGTGAATCCGTTCGCAGTTGCCCTGGTTTTGCAGACTTAGTGCATGTTGATTCTGATGTTTTCATTGTGTGTTTTTACTGTGATTCACAAGTAATGTATTGTAAATTTGCTTTATTTGTGTGTAAATTTGCTTTATTTTCTTTATTTAATGTATTGTAAATTTGCTTTATTTTAAAGTTGCGATAATTGCGTGTTTTTGCTGTGTTTTCACAACTAATCGGTCTCGTTACTTGTGTGATCTCCTCATTGTCTCAGTATCATTATCTTATCTGTTGTTTCCTGAATTTGTGCCTCTTTTTTAAATTACCTATAATTGTGAGTGTTTGCTGTGTTAGTGATTTCCACTATCGCGGATTATTATAGTGGTACGTTTGTTACCTTTGTTATTTTTATAAAGTTGCTGAGGTACTCAATGTTGTTTTGTGCTCTAACCACATTTCCGTTCCGTTCGGTTGATTTATCATAGCATAGTACATTTCATGCATTTGTGCACATGTGTTATAGTGTTTGACATGCCGTTAGGCCATTCATTGTTTGTGTGCATATTCATTTCCTTTCTGTGTAACGTTGTGCTGCATCGTGGATATACTGACTTTCCGCACTGTTGTTATCTGTACTGCAGCTTTTAATGAATCTCCTATGTCTGTATTTCGTTATAGCAATAAACTGGGTACCACTGTGGTACCCACAGTTACCAATACCAATACCATTGCCATTCCAGGGATTTTACTCTGATTATGATGTCTTCCACTCTTGTCATTTTACTGATCCATAAGTTCCTCTTCTTATCTCTAATGGTTACACTAAGCATACATCTGCCCATGCTTCTTTGAGTTGTCTGCAGTCTTTGTATGTCTCTTTTAGTTAAGGTCCACGTCTCTGTGCCATAAGTAAGCACTGGAAGGATGCATTGATCAAACACTTTTCTTTTAAGACATATTAACATATTGCTTTTGAGAATTATACTGTTTCTTCTAAACGCTCTCCAGGCAAGTTTTATACGCCGATTAATTTCTTCATCAATGTGACCCTCACTTGATATCTGCTGTCCAAGATAAATGTAGGTATTAATTGTTACATGCCTAAACCACTGCGGTATATTTCTTTTCCAAACTAAGAAAACCATTATTTTTTCACTTTACGCATCTAAAGGAATGGCAAACCGGCTGCATTAATTTGCCAGTAACCCTCAAACATTCACAATCGTATTTATGGGACTCACCCCATCATAGAGGGACGAGAGAAAGAGATATAGCGACATCTGAAGGCGTTTTTGCTGGGCTCACATGATAAACACTAGTCATACAAAAGTCCCCAGTAAGTAACGCATCTCTTCAACACACAAATGGTTTTTGTATCTGTTCTCTAGTACTCAGGTTTCACTACCATAAAGCACAGCGGGAACAATTTCTCTTTCATGTCCAGTCCTTCTGGAAACCTTTTTGACAACCCATCACTCCTGTTGAAATTTTTCTAAAGCAGCAATGAATTTCAAAGCAGGATTCGCCGACCTAAGAATTCACCATCGAATCTGTTTTCCCTTTCAAACATGTATTCAAAATATACAAACTCATTCACGTGGCCTACATCTGCACTGTTCTGATTGATCTTGCGTTCGGTGCTAACAGTCCCTCCTTCTGAGACCATGTCTTTAGCTTTTCCCATTTTATACACAATTTGAATTTTGTTCACATTTATTCATCTTGGCCAACGTATTTCAAACTTCACTATTTCTCTCAGGCAAAAGAATTGTATCGTCAGCTTGCACCGTTTTTATTAACGTTTCACTTCTCAGCAGCAAAGCTTTTAGGGAATTATATCGAAACAAAGAAGCAGACACACTTTTTCCGACTTGTTTGTTTTTCTACTAAACGTAAACAGGCTTGTCGGACTAAACGAACGCCTTTTTTCTTCTCTTCCACATGATTTTAACTCTTCGTTTATTTTTTTTACATTGTATTAATTTCTTTCTTACGCTAATGGAATGAAAAAAAGCATTCGTTCTGAATATTTCTCTCTAATCCATTAGAGTTCAAGGGACTTCTAAAAAAGTGCATTATGTAATTATGAGTGTAATAGCAAAGAGACATGCATCAGGCTTCCACGAACAGAGATGAAAGCAGTAACTGGAATATTCCGTAAAGAATTATTAATTTTGACTTCAGTGAGATTTTTAAAATTCAACATTACCTTATTTATGTGTACCTGAATTTCTGTCTTCGAAAACTGTGAGAAATGTATGTTTTTCAAAATGCTTGGAATTACTGCATTTTCGAAACTCAAAATAGCAAAGCTGTTACAGAAAAGAAAATCTTCTAGGCCAAACTTTGTTTTTACTTGGTTCTTCTCTGCTATCTCAGCAAACAGATTACAAAGTGCAAGTGTTAGTGCATTTTTGTGTTGATAATAAAGACGCCAAAAAGCAAAGTTGAATTACCTTTCTGGTGCTCCAGAAAACATTTCAGCTGTTTTAATTGAGTAGTTGAAATTAACAAATTGTCATGTTTGTTGTGAGTAAAAAATTGGTGACGAATTTCTGTCTTCGTAAAGATAATAGAACTCCAAAAGTTACATAAAATCTGGAAACATATATTCTCTCTGACATCAACAGGATAACTCTCTCGAGTCTAAAATCTCTCTCTCTGAAAGCATCTCTCTCTCATCTCTCTCTCTCTCTGTCTCTCTCTCTCTCTCTCTCTCTCTCTCTCTCTCTCTCTCTCTCTCTCTCTCTCTCTCTCTCTCTCTCTCTCTCTCTCTCTCTCTCTCTCTCTCTCTCTCTCTCTCTCTCTCTCTCTCTCTCTCTCTCTCTCTCTCTCTCTCTCTCTCTCTCTCTCTCTCTCTCTCTCTCTCTCTCTCTCTCTCTCTCTCTCTCTCTCTCTCTCTCTCTCTCTCTCTCTCTCTCTCTCTCTCTCTCTCTCTCTCTCTCTCTCTCTCTCTCTCTCTCTCTCTCTCTCTCTCTCTCTCTCTCTCTCTCTCTCTCTCTCTCTCTCTCTCTCTCTCTCTCTCTCTCTCTCTCTCTCTCTCTCTCTCTCTCTCTCTCTCTCTCTCTCTCTCTCTCTCTCTCTCTCTCTCTCTCTCTCTCTCTCTCTCTCTCTCTCTCTCTCTCTCTCTCTCTCTCTCTCTCTCTCTCTCTCTCTCTCTCTCTCTCTCTCTCTCTCTCTCTCTCTCTCTCTCTCTCTCTCTCTCTCTCTCTCTCTCTCTCTCTCTCTCTCTCTCTCTCTCTCTCTCTCTCTCTCTCTCTCTCTCTCTCTCTCTCTCTCTCTCTCTCTCTCTCTCTCTCTCTCTCTCTCTCTCTCTCTCTCTCTCTCTCTCTCTCTCTCTCTCTCTCTCTCTCTCTCTCTCTCTCTCTCTCTCTCTCTCTCTCTCTCTCTCTCTCTCTCTCTCTCTCTCTCTCTCTCTCTCTCTCTCTCTCTCTCTCTCTCTCTCTCTCTCTCTCTCTCTCTCTCTCTCTCTCTCTCTCTCTCTCTCTCTCTCTCTCTCTCTCTCTCTCTCTCTCTCTCTCTCTCTCTCTCTCTCTCTCTCTCTCTCTCTCTCTCTCTCTCTCTCTCTCTCTCTCTCTCTCTCTCTCTCTCTCTCTCTCTCTCTCTCTCTCTCTCTCTCTCTCTCTCTCTCTCTCTCTCTCTCTCTCTCTCTCTCTCTCTCTCTCTCTCTCTCTCTCTCTCTCTCTCTCTCTCTCTCTCTCTCTCACACACACACACTTAAACAAGAGCTCTAAAAATAAGTAAATTTCAATAAAATGTAGGTGAAGTTTCTAAATTTAAGACCATGTATGTTTTTTTAAACACTGGAACCTAAATATCCTTCTTAGCAGCATTTCGTACTCCCATGGGTTCATATGCATTACTTTAGTAATGAGTGGGGCAAATTAACAATGCTTTATTTCTGTGAAATCCTTCATTGATAAATCATGTCCAAAAGAAGATTATTTTACCATACTCTTAGTAAAAATCACAAGATTTTTAGCTTAATATATTCAGAATTTAAAATAAAAGTTAACAGTTAATGTGCGCTCAAACCATTTCATGGAATTCAAAGAATATGTTATTCTTCACATTTCCTGTGTGGGATGAAGTGCTGCATCTATTTATTTACCTTCGAGCAAATAAGTGTTTAGCGTATGCTCTTCAGGAGATTATGTGTGTTTTGCATACGCAATTGGAGTATCCTGCGACAAATGTAAGTACATTTAATTGTATCCTCAAACAGATATTTAATTGTTTCCGCGGAAAGCAAGAAGTAGACTCAAGTAATGTGCTGGTTTGCTGAACACTACGGGATGTTTTGTTTAAAAAAATTAAAGAAAAGTATTTTAATAAATATTGCTTTTACCAATTCGCCACTTAAAATCGAAAAAAGGAAATTATTCAAGCTTCTGTAAAATGTTAAAATTCATAGTTACATGAAACAAGTAAGAAATTTTGAAGAAACTTCTATGAAGGGAGCACAATTGTAATCTGAACGGAATTAACTCGATTGAAATGGAGGAATTTGTTTTCTATATCATGTTTGTCTTTAAGATTTTTTTAAAGTGTTAAAAATGCAAAACATTTGGACATGTTGCTCCATCGTGTAAAAGGGTGTACTGTTCGAAATGCAACAAAACACGAAATTTAGGGGCAGGTCTTGATAAACGTTGTGTACAGCACGATGCTTTTGATTTTTCCAGACTACAATGCAAGAAAGGAAAAATATTATCAATACGTTATATTTCCATAAATTTCTTATAAGATGAAACCAAACATTTTTATTGGGTAAACTTATTTTTCGTGACGCGGAGGATAATATGTTCTTAATGTTTTTTAATATAACAAAGATATTTGACACCTCCATTAACACTATCAGCCATACTTTGAAAGTCGAGATTTTCAGTTGGAGTTCAACAAAACTTCAGAAATTATTGGCTTTTAATATGTTTTCCAATATACATGGTAAATTCAAAGTTCATACAATTCCTTCAGAATTAGTTGCCAAAGCTTGAAAGCTTGGAAAATCATGGATGGAACATAAAGTAACAATAAAAAGATTATTTCAGACACTTTATGTTATTTAAACTGCCTGTTTACTAAGTCCCAAAATTCTTGAGTTGTTTTCTTTTATTATAAACATTGCTACTAATGAATAAGTGGAAAAAGCATTTAATCTAATTTTTTGTAATGTTATTTTTAGTACGCCACTGTCCTTTCAACGAAATATTCAAAGAATGTGGTCTTGTTAACGAGTACTGTGGACAACGTACAAGAGAAACATCTTGTGAGCATAGATGTTATTGCAGAGACGGTTTTAAACGAAACAAAGCTGGCCAGTGCATTCCAGAGCGATACTGCCCACGATGTAAGTATTCAAATTCAGTATACTTTGTTTTGGATTCCATATGCATACATTTCTATTAAGCATTCGCATTTCCTCGAAAAGTCTGTATGTCTAACTACAGTCGAACTCGGTTATAGTGACACCTCAACAATATCGTGAAATATTGAGAGGTATTAATTAAATCTCCATGAATCATTAGTTGTAATGATTTTAGTGTAATAGGTTGAAGAAATCTGTTCATTGTTTATATAAAATAACAAGGCTTGTGCTTACAGATAAAACAATCTTTTATTGGTCCTTTCTAGCCATCAGTCAGCATGTCACAGAATTGAATTCAATTTGTATAGTTACCTTTTAGCTGAATAACAGCCACAGCTCATAACACACGAAATACTCTTCTGGTCTCACGACTTGACAATAACTTCAGACTTCAAATAAGTATAACAATCAACTCTAATCATAACAAATCTCCTGATACAATCTCACTTTAATCTTTCAACTTCTCACCAAAGCAATTACAACGATTGCACACTTTATCCGACTTCTAACAAGAGCCCTTATAAACATCACTCTTATCAGTCTCGATCACATACGTCATTCACCTTTGACGTAAAGCCAGGTTTCCAAACCAAAAATTCAGCGAGAGAGAACACGTAGCGTTAAATTAGAAACTGCTTAAAGATAATGAACCAAAATTTGCGTAAGAGTACAGAAACCATAAAAAAGGTTAAGTTAGAGTGTACGTCACGTAGTAATCTCGTTCACCGGTTAGTACGACACTTCTCTCGCTGTATGTATAAATTTCGGTGCCCCTTCGATGTCATTATAGCAGATTTCGATTGTATCTATTAAATAGAAATGAAGCAATTCAGAGGGTGGAAAGAGACGTGATGGAAATTTTATTGTCAGTAGGTTTAGCCACTAGTCTCGCAACTGATGCCTGATGAAGAGCGGACCGTACAAAGTCAGGATTAATACAACAGGATGAGATGGAATAGTTGAATTAATCCTTTAATCCACAGTGTAAAAATTAAATTGGTTACTTTTCTTTAAAGCGTCTGTTTCAGTGAGTCTGGAGGTGGAAAACGGTGTGCCAGTCTTATTGCCGCCTATATTTACGATTGCTTTTCAGAAATTTCCTTGGACAAGAGCGTAAAGAAGGAAATAGTCCAGTAATGCAAAATTGTCAGCCACCGTTGGTCGAATGTAGAGACATCACATCTAATATTTATGTACTCCTTAGCTAAAATTTGGCTCTTATTGGTGTGCTACAATTGAACACCTCTGGAGGATAGCTCTTCATCTACTGAGTTACACTACTGTTTACGGTGTTTTCAGAATGCTTCGCAAAATTAATTTGAAGAAGCGTTTGTGTTGCTGCTTTTATTCTTTACAGCTGATCTTTTTCATTTTCTAATTTTATCGTTTTGTTTTTTGTGAACTTGCTTTCATTTTATTTTTGTTTTTTGTTGTTTAGGTGTTTAACGACCACCGTGGGCTATAAACAGTCACCCAGATGACTGCTTATAGCATCGAGCTGACCACCGTGTGCTATAAACAGTCACCCAGTTGACTGTTTATAGCACACGGTAGTGAACTCAATGGGCTATAAGTAGTCGTCCGTCCCTAATTTACAGCCACTGGCCCCATAAAAGGGAGGGAGTCAGTGCCATAAGACAAACATAACATCCTTGTCTCACCGGGATTCGAAACTGGACCTATCTTGGACGAATGGTCAGAAGCCAGCGCTTTAACCATTGCGCCACCGGGCGGCTTTGTACTTTTCAAAAGAATCGCATCCGTTATATTAGCTACTACAACGGAATATCTCGTGTGACGTTTTATACTGTTATGGCTTTGTGGTGTCACCGAAAAATACTAAAACTCTCACTGAACTTGCATCATCGCCAATTGTCGTGTTCGGTTATAAAACCACAATTCTAGCGCAAGCGTACTGATACGAATGTTCACATGATGTCAGTACCACTTACGCCTACAGTAATTGTTCCAGTACTTATAAGAAATTTACGAGAGTTTCTGTTGTAGCTCATAAAGCAATCCTTTTGGAAATAACATACGGTCGTCCCAGTAATCAACGGGCCGGAATCCCACTTAAGGTATGGGTGGCGTGCTTGCCTCATAGCGCTGCTTCCCCCTCTTCGGATCCAGTGTCCCAAAATTAAGGAAGGGGACTGCTTGTGGGCCTCAGAGTTGCTCATGGTATTCGTTAAACTCAGAAATAAAAAGAAAGAACATATTAATTGCATTACATCGTTTCATTTTCATACCCTCTAAACTCTGCATCCATATCAACATGTCTCTCAGAATTTAAAAAGCATGCAATTGAAGTCCATAGAATTCTATGCTAATAAAATCAAGTAATTCACAAATAATAACACCCATAACTTTACACCAACTGCATTTATAATAGTATTACTATACGAATAATCCGAATTTATTGTCATAAAATACAAATCAAAGTTTCCAAGCTTTCGCATATCAACCAGATGGCTTTTTTAATTCTTGATTAAAAAGATGGCTCTTTTTTAATCAAGAATTGATTAAAAAAGTAAAAAATACTTCTCCGTTTTCTTAAGCTCTATCTATCTATTCACATAATAATGTACCCTACTTGGTTTTGAGTCAAATATGTTAATTTCACACGTGACCAAGTTGCAAGAATTTTCACGCGATTGTTTTCGTGTATCTGCAAACCCGATAATTTGTTCTTAAAATGTGTAAAACAAATTACGTGCCTCTCGTTCCTTGGTGATGTTTCACATTGTTTACTTTTCTTTTTCAGCTTTATGCTCTTCCCCTCAAAGTTTCTACAAGTGCATTCCTACCTGCAATCTCACATGCATCGACTTGCACAGGGACTGCCAATCTGGAAACTCAAATGAAACTTGTTTCTATGGATGCTTCTGCAAAAATGGAACAGTTATGAATAATGACGGATTATGTGTCCCGAAGGAACAATGCAAGGGTGAGTATTAACAGAAATATTTTGTGTTTGCACTATGGGAAATAATTCCTCGCTTGAATTACACTTTGTTTAAAATAAAGGTATCTTATTGAAATGGTAATGAACGTACCAAAGGTGATAATGACCGAAACTTTGTGGGTGTGAAGAAATTACATTGCTGTTCAAAACTAAGAGAATTTGCACATTTTATCGATTTTCACAAAAAGTACGGAACCAAAGGTACAAATTATTCCACCGAATAAGAATAAAATTTGCAGTGTCGAATTCGTAAGCGTATACGTGCGTGTGGGAAGATCTGTGATCGCGGAGGGCATGAAAAGCACACGTGGCTTTTTCCGCGATTAGTTCGCTCGTACTCCTCGGCGACATTCGTTGTGTTTCTTGCAATAATTGGTTCAATTTCATAAGCAATCAGGCAAAATCAGTTGCCACGAACGTATTCATGACGGAATGAGGTGGAGAATCGTCAGTAGATTGTAGGCAGGGCAATCGCAAGTGCAGGTTGCTACAGAGCTCAATGTAACGGCCAGTGTTGTCTGCAATTTGTGGAAACAGTTTTACGGCACCAGATCTGTATCGAGAAGGCTTGCGCAAGGTCGTCCAAGAGCTACGACGGCCAATGAAAAACGTTATTTGGCACTTTCAGCGAGGCGCCACAGGACTGATACAGCCACACAGCTATCTCATGAGCTGTATGCCTCCACTGGAACCCGAGTTTCAAGGGTTATTGTTTCCCGAAGGCTTCATGAGAGAGGGATTTTTGCCAAACGACCCACTGTGTGCGTCTCGCTCACTTCAGCACACTAGAGAGCGCGTTTAGCATGGTGCAGACAACATCAGCCTTGGACCAGACTTCAGTGGGGTAACGTTCTCTTCACAGACGAGTCGCGTTTCAGCCTGGACACTGATTCTCGACGTACCTTCATCTGCAGAGAACCTGGGACCCGACACCTTTTCTCCAACATTCGAGAAAGTGACCGTTATGGCAGCAGAGGTGTCATGGTCTGGGCAGGCATCATTTTGGACGGGCGCACACCTCTCCATGTGTTTGACAGAGGTTCCCTGACTGCTGAGAGGTATATGGATGAGATCTTACAGCCGTATGTTTGATTTTTCAGGGGCGCAGTTGGTCCTCTGTTCCTTTTTATAGACGACAACGCTCGTCCACGTAGGGCTCACCTGGTCGACGATTATCTTGAAAGTGAGGATACTCGACGGATGGATTGGCCAGCCAGATCGCCAATCCTAAATCCTATCGAACATGTCTGGGACGCTCTTGGGATGGCAATTGCAGCTCTCCATCTTCCTTAGAGAACCATCCAGGAGCTGAAAATTGCGTTGTTGCAGGAGTGGGACCGACTGCCACAGGGACCCATCAACTGCCTCGTTTCCAGTATGACGTTGCGCTGTGAGAGCTGTATGACTCTGAGAGGGTATACTTGCGCTGTGAGAGCTCCATGACTGTTGTATGCTATACCCCATATTATAGTCATTTTATGTTCGATCTTGCAACGTGGATTTTGGACATTTCTGCGCTGATGAGCCGTACTGACGATCATGAGTGTGTACCATGACTGTTGTATGGTATAATTTTTCTCTTACATAACTGTGTATCCATACCAAATGTCATTAAAATGTGTCCATTAGATTTTCAGAAATTCGACAAAATGTACGAATTCTCTTAATTTTGAACATCAGTGTATATGAAAACCAGTTATTGTGGTGAATGCATGCGACGCATATGCAAGTAAATATTTTTTTGCGTACACAGTTTCATGTACAAAAAATTCTTCACAAGAATTAATTTGTATCACACTCTTTGCCAAATAAAATACGAATCGAGATGAAAATTGGTATGTGCAATGCACGTCTATAGGAAAGGAAATAATTACAATTCTAGAGCAGTTGGGACATTTTTTGGATAAAACAGCTACACGAGGGGAATAAATCAGTACGTTGTAGCGCCACCTCTGGCTCGTATACAAGCGGTTACCCGGCGATACATAGACGCATACAGTTCACGGATATTGTCCTGTGTAATAGCACGCCAGATGATGTCCAAATTGAGGGCCACTTCGCCGACATTCCGAGATGGGCGTAGGTGGTGTCCCATCATGTCCCAAACATGTTCGATCGGTGAGAGGTAGAGCGATCGGACTATCCATGGAAGGGTGTCGGCGTTACGGAAGCAGACCTGAGAGATCCGTGCCGTGTGTGGTGGGAATTATCCTGTTAAAAAATTGCTCGGTGATGCTGCGGCAGGAATGGCAATACAAAAAATCATAGAATGTTGTCAACGTATCCTTGAGCCTTAAGGGTGGTATGGGCGACTACCAAGGGTGTCCAGCTATCGTACAAAATGGCTCCCCAGACAGTCACTCCCGGTGTGCGAGCCGTGTACCGTTCTACGGTAAAGGCAGGATCCGTACGCTGGCCGGCTCTTCTCCAGACACGTATGCGCTGATCATCGGTACCAAGTGCAAGCCGTGACTCATCCCTGAAGACAACTACATGCTACTGGACACCATCCCACGTTGATCGGGCCCGACACTACTGCAATCGGCTCCCGCGATGCTCACTGGTCAGTAGTAGATTGCTTACTGACTCCCTAGAAGTCCCTGTGCCACAAGTCGTCTGGCTACGGTCCGGATGGACATTTCCATACCTGTCGAAGACGCAACATGGTCACGGATGGTTGATAACGAAGAATTCGGTTCTGTTCCTGCGACTCTCACCATCGCTCGATCCTCGTACTCTGTTGTTGCCCTTGGCCGTCCATTTCTTGCATGCTTCTAGGTTGTGCCCTCCTCGACCCATTGGTGCCAACATCGTCCGATTACCGCGTCGCTCCGACCCAAATGCCTGGCGATACGGCCACTTGACCAACAGCCTCTCTCAGCCTAATTATACGTACTGACTCAAACTCGCTCAACTGGTCGTATTGTGCGCGCATCCGACGTCGATGTATCCTCACAGTCCGTGGAGGTTAATGCAACCGCAATCCGCTGCCACAATTGTCTTGTGTGAGAGCTTTGCTCTTGATATACCCTCCTTGATGCGCTGTTCCCATGCGCTGTGGCGTAACACTATTGAGTCATTGGTTGTTATTTTTTAATCATTTGCATATTCAGCCCTGGGGTACTTGCATGTAGATTTTCATCAGTATTGAACGACTTTATCGGGGTGCTTCGTTTTTCTGGCAAATAGTGTATTTTATCAGAAATACGTATTTTACGCAGTCTGTAGAAAAATACTTTTTTTATGTAGGAAACATTTACCCAGTTCAATCCAAGTCATCCCTTATGAAGGAAAAACCTTCCATTTTCATGGTACTGGGTATCTTACCACGTATGTATAAAATTACTTTCAAATGATATAAAGGTATGCTCAAGAAGACGATTAATCTTTATGGCAAATGCTATGAATATAGTGTATGGTATTATGTAGTGTAATCATATTTTAAATTTATTTAAACTCTCTACATCTTATCACAGCAAGATAAGATAACTATGAGGTACACTTACAACAAACAAAAAGCAAAAAAAAAAAAAACCTTATCTGGTAGGATGATTTTCTGTGAGCAAGAATACAGACATTATGGACATCATCTCAGGCTTTGAATGAAGTTTTTCAGAAGGCTTGAGGCACTAAACCTTTTTCCAAATTATGGGGGAAATAAAAATGGCATTCAGTTAAGTACCCTGCATACATCATACTAAATTATTTGTGGAATCAAGAGCAGGCAAGCTGACTAAGCACTCTATAAGTTTAAAATACAAGGTGACTTCAAATGGTCTCCCGGATTACGAAAATATGTGAGAAATAAAGGATTAGGGACAGAGAAACTGAGATGTCCTTTTCTTCCTTTTTTCGGTTGAGACATTTTACCTTAATTCATACGCAAGACATAAAAATCATATTTAGATATTGCACCTCTTCTGCGAAAGCTGAACCTCGTATCAATGTTAATCGAAAATAACCCCCTAGTTTTTCTCGCTTTAGGTAAATATCTCAATCATTTTGAAATCCAAGTCGTGATTCTCCATGAAATATCCTGAGCATCGTTGAGATACTCCCAACGCCATGTGAAGATTATTCTTACCATACGATGTAAAGCATTCTGTAGGAATATTTAAACCCATTTTATATCTGTAAAATCCATAGTGTCATTTCTGTGTATCTTTGCTCTGGGTACAAAATCAGAAGCCAGTCTTCTTGAATGGAGACGGTACCAGAACTCAGCTCATGATAGCTTCACTTGTAGCTACCTACATAAATATTGCTTTGGCTTCCTGAGCTCCTGTTTCTGAAAAATAAATATGGCTGATCCACATCCACCAGACAGGCACTGCACGAAGCGGTTTGTGTGTGTGTGTATGTGTGTGCACCGGGTTACCTAATTACACTACTACCACAACTCCATAAAACTGCATACGTTGAATGGTTCAAAGGCTTTACATAACTCATATGCAATGCGTCGCAATCATATGTAGACTGAATATCTTCTCGTAAAACGCTTTTTTGCAGCAGCAGTAGCAGTAGAAAATGCGTATGTTGTGCCGACTCTAGCGCAGGTGAATTTCTTGATCAATTTTTTTTAAATATGGGACATCACCTCATAGGTACATTTTCATACACGCTTGCATGCATGCAGGTAGTTATGTCTTTGAAAAGGTAAAATATTAAGCACCACTTTATGTTAAGTACGCTTAAAGCCCATTAATATTTTTAAATAATGTTTTCCTGAAAACGTTACATAAAATAAAAACAAATTGTTAAAATCCCTGAAGTTCGTGTGGGAAAAGTTAAACATTAGTGAATTGTCAACAATTCGAAATCTTATAAATTCTAGTGGAACAATATTTTACGTGATGATGAACATTTATGATCCAATAAAAGCTAAGTTCAAACGATACTTAGGGACGAGATAAATTTGGACTATAAGTTAGATATGACTGCAGTCGCAAAATAAATGTGCAAATTTGTTTCACACTCAGAAGGATTCCACGGAGACAGTATTACTTCGTAAATCTTAATGGATCGCGTTACACACAGCTACACGTCGCAGCACTGGATCATAGAAGCATAAAATAGCATCCAGGGAACGGTCCGCCATGTTTATAACAGAAGGTCTCTCAGAGCAGCTACAGATAGCGTAGGTGGCGAGAAAGTTTACAGATTACTGAAGTCCAAACATGTTCGATGGGCGATAACTCTCGAGACTTAGCTATCCATAGAAACATGTGGTCAAACAAACATTCTCTGGTGAAACATATGACCTGCCATTATTTTACTGAAACATGTGACCTGCCATTATTGTACTGAGACATGTGACCTGCTATTATTTTACTGAGACATGTGACCTGCCATTATTTTACTGAAACATGTGAACTGCCATTATTTTACTGAGACATGTGACCTGCCATTATTTTACTGAAACATGTAACTGGACTACTCCAAAAGGAAAGGAAATCTTATACTTTCTGGGACTCCATCACCATAGCACTGCGCGATCATAGCGCGTGGGAAACACACCAGAGATGAATCTCGTAAATGTTCGCACCTCGGATCATAGAGGTTGCTTCTTAGACAGTGTATCGTTCGACAGTGGCAGCTAAATTGGGAGGCTGATCGCAACGTCTCTACTTGTGTATACGGAAATCATCGGCTTCTATTCTAAAGCGGAATTCTGCGCTAAAGATGTCGCGACTCCATTTTGTGTCCCAAATTGTTCGATGTCGATACCATCCCAGGAAATGTTACTGATGCTTGATGGTCAGAGGGGACCGACACATAGACTACGGGCATGCATCCTTACTTGTGAAATCCATCGGAAATTTTTTTGTCGTGCAATAGTAGGACGTAGTACAGGGGCAACCGCTCGGCTAATTGTGAATAGTGAGTCGGCCTTCCCATGTGCTGTCTTACGGAGACGTTATGCCCTTGATGATGAGGGTATGCAGCTTGTAGAAACCACGCTTGCAAATATCGAATGACTGGTTTATTATTGCACCTTGCATATATTGTCTGCGATGCTGTGTAGACAACATGCAGTCCTTATTCTGCATGTTGTCTATACTGCATCTCTACACGGAGGCCAACGATCTATGATCTCCCAAACATTGACGTCTGCATTGTTTTAATAGACCCTACATGATGCTGTTCTTACAGATTTCTTTCTATGGAATCTCTTAAGATTCTACTACCCGCAAACTCGTAAGTCGAGGCGCAATATCTCTTTTCTTATAAAGTTGGCCCGTTACACCTGATTTGTTTGAAAGCAGAATCAATTGGATATGTCACCATGCTTTTCTCATATTGTTATAAATTTCTCAAAAAGAGAGCTGGAAATACAACTGACTTCGCTTCATAGTATTTAATATAGACTCGCCAATACTATTCGGCAAAAAAAAGGATATTTGGACTATTTACATCGACAAACATATGATGTTCACTTAAACTTAACTAAA
Source organism: Macrothele yani (assembly GCA_039090855.1). Lineage (NCBI taxonomy): Eukaryota > Metazoa > Arthropoda > Arachnida > Araneae > Macrothelidae > Macrothele > Macrothele yani. The sequence continues at coordinate 9,474,108 of CM077023.1, read as the reverse complement.
TTGACACACCCTGTTGTCCTGGACAGAACACTGACAATTACCAATGCCATTAGCCTATCTATCTGAGGACGCTAAAATACGGGAAACACATATTAAAAAGCTCCGACAACTGGTCGCACAAGAAGTTGACAATAGAGTTGTGAAACGTGGAACACTACCTAATCTACAGTGCCTGAACTCAACAACCTACATCAATCCCAGTGGTATCCAACTGCACCCAGTACAGCAATGTGCGCTTGATAGAGTACTTAAGTATGCCTACCCTATCAATGTTGTCAATGATATCCAGCTTATTCCACAGATTGAACAAATTGTTAAAGTGCTCCCTTATAATATTCAAGACGCTGCTAGATATCAAGTAGCTAGAGCCATCAAGACTATTCATAACTAATCTAGTAATAATCCTGCACATAAGAAACTCAAATATGAACTGAACCAACTTAGACATCTGCGTCAAAACCCCGACATCTCCATAATCAGTGCGGACAAGACCTCCCAAGTTATTACAATGAACAGAACTGATTACATTGATAAAATGAACCAAGCAATTTCAAACATTCCACATACCATCTGCACCCGTGATCCCACTAATGCTACTGTTTCGGCCCTCTTCAGGTTAAAATCTTCAGGCCTTCTTCCTTCAAATATCACTAAAGCTATGCACCCACCACCTGGAACCCGTGTTCCCTAATTATTTGAAAAATTTAAAACCCATAAAATAGGTAATCCCGTACGCCCCCTCGTTTCGGCCTATGCAAGTCCAAATAGACCCCTCGAGGTAGCAATGGTAAAATGCCTAGCCCCATTAACTATTTCATCCATATACTCGGTGTCCAGCTCCGCTCAGGCGTTAAATAAAATACATTCCGTTACACCGTCTAGCTCGCAGTTTATAATGGTCTCACTCGATATCATTTCCTTATACCCTAACGTACCTGTGCTTGCTGTCCACCGTATCATCGAAGAAATGCTGTCAGCCCACGGAGCTTACACCCATAATGAAATTCAAGGCGTTGTTAATGCCTTAAGACTAGTGTACAACTGAACATTTTTTCGATTTAATGATACTATTTACCGTCAATGGGAGGGGGGGCCCCTATGGGGTCACCCCTCTAAGCAGTTCTATCTGAGATGTTGTTACAAGACCTGGAAAACGAAGTCCTCACAAACTTTCATGTGAAACCTATTTTATACCTGAGATACGTGGATGATGTGCTATTGTTTTGGCAATCCACCCTTGAAAGCCTTACCGAGTTCACCACTTTGTTGTCTACAAAATAAAGTTCCATGAAATTTTCTACGGAATTCGAGACCAAATATGCATTACCCTATCTGGACATCTTGTTGGAAAGAAACCCTAATACGAACGAAGTAACTCACTCTGTATATAGAAAACCAACTGCAACAATATCTATGATTCGCTATAACTCCTTCCACCCACTCAGGCAAAAACTCTCAGCCCTTCACTTTATGTTTCACCGAGCCGTTACACATTCATCCTCAACCAAGCAAAGAGACCTAGAAGTTGCAAAAATTATGGATATTGCAGCATTATGTAATTATCCATCTACCACAGTTAACTCCATAATGCGCCGTGTCTTTAATGCATCATACTCAACATTACCAAGAACGAGACCAACCACTTCATATGTCGGCAAACTACCGTACATCCCTGCTGTCACAAATACCCTAAAAAACGCATGTCGACCATTTAATTTTGATTTTGGCATAAAAACGTGCAACATTCTCGCCCATATTAAAAATGACAGGGATCAGATTCCCCTTGGTTCCAAATTTGGTGTGTATGCAATCCCACTAAAAGCTATGAATGCTGATGTAACCGACCAGATATACATAGGTTCGACCCATCGCAATCTTAATTTACGTGTCTCTGAACATAAATACAATGTTAAAACATGCTTCACCTCCACCGCCCTTTCAAGACTATGCCTGAAGGGTCAACACCAACCTATCTGGAACGATGTTACTATGTTACATACGCCGACTACCTGTTCATCTATCCTCCTGTTAGAAAGCCTATTGATACATAAACATAGGGCAGAATGCTGTAACGACGATACTCCTATCATTACACCGTTACCATAGAAACTACTTTGTAACTACTACAGCGAAAGAGACAATACCGGCAGCTCCAATGAAACTACATGAGTATGTAATGAGCATGCGCATGCCAAAACATACTGTTTCGTCAATGTGCTTACTAAATATACTGTATATATACCCTCCCAGGGCATAATGCAACCCCATCATCTGATGACGGGTCCACAGTGGACTTGAAAAGTGCTCATGTTTTAATTTAATGTATATATATTTTAACTGTATTTTTTTAAATCGTGTAAAGACGGCAAACTGTGTTTTTAATAGAGTATTTAATATATTCTACATGCACTGAGATGACAGTCTTTTAGGTACACCTACCTAGTAGCGTGTTGCACCGTTCGTGGACTACAGAACAGTTTGAGTTCTTCAGGGCATGGAACATATAAGATGTTGGAAGGAACGTTGTACCATACGGAAATGACTGAATCTCGTAGTTTCTGCAGATTCAACGGTATCACAATATCGCAAGGGAAAGCACGTTGCATCTAATTCCAGAGATGCTCGTTGGGAGTTAAATCCCGGGAATATTCAGACCACTAAAGAAAGGAAAATTCGTCGACATCTTCCTGGAACTATTCAGTTATGACACGTTCCTTCTGAGCGAGTGCGTTAGCGCGCTGAACGTGTCCATCTGATTGAAGATAAACCGTAGCCATGAAGGAATGAATTTGATCGGCAATGATGCTCATATACTCATGGCGTTTAGATGTTCTTCGATTAATATCAAAAGGCGCAATGCGTGCCAGGAAAACATTCTTCATACCAACATTCCCTGTACTTTTTTACACCTGACAGGATAGCTCTTTGGCTCATAAAGCTTGCGCCAAATTCGGTTACTGCCATTTGTATAATGCAGAAGGAACTGTTATTAGTCCGTCCAGGCGACTTTTTAACGTCTTTTGTAACAAAACGATCGTGCTTATGTTATCACTTCGTCAGTCCGTCTGTGGACACCATATATCAGCAACTATTAATCCGCTTTGAGAAATTCTTTTTCCATTGTGAAACTTGAAAAGTGAGAACGATGATCCTTGTATTCCGGTTTTCATCGAATTCAAAATACATTTTATTCCATATGTTTACTTCTAAATATCCGATTCAATTTTTCCCCTTCCGATGCCATTTATAACGAAGTATTTTTTTCCCTTTCGATGCCATTTATATTTTAGGTGCAGTTTCTTTTTTCAAATAATGCATAGATTTTTCCTTATTGAAAAAGTACGAGGTCTTACATCAGAGAAAGTGTGGGATGTTCAGACTGGTTTTATGCCTAGTAAAGGCTGCACTAACCAGTATTTTGCATTATGCATGTTGATTAAAAAGTATCTGGCTGTCGGTAAAAAAGTTTTTGCTGCCTTCATAGATTTAGAGAAAGCTTACGACCGAGTAAATAGGACACTTTTGTGGAAGGTATTGAATGAGTATGGTGTTACCGGGAATCTACTTAACATTGTAAAAGCCATGTTTGCTGACAGTATAGCTTGTGTACGAGTGAATGGTGTTTTATCAAAATGGTTTTCTGTTAGTGCAGGAGTCAGACAGCGTTGTGTAGTGTCACCATGCCTGTTTAATGTATTTATGGGTGCGTGCATGCGTGATGCCAAAATAGATAATACTGGTTTATGTCTTGGTGACATCCGTGTGTGCAGATTGCTGTATGCTGATGACACTGTCCTGTTGGCAGAGAGCAAAAGTGAGTTGCAGAGTATGTTGTCCCGGATGTACGAAGTTTGCATGAAATTTAAACTGAGTATAAATAAGATAAAACCCGAAGTTATGGTTTTTGAGAGAGGAACTGGTAGTACTGAATGTAATACATGTCTACATGGCACGGTGATTGACCAGGTGAATGCGTCTGTGTATATTAGGAAGCATGTTTGACAGAGAGAACAAATTAGATGGTGAAATTAGTAGGCGAGCGAATTCTTCATTGAAAGTCATGGCTGCTTTGGGAGGTTTTTACAGGAATGATGGGTTCTCAAGAGAGTCCTGCATGGCTGTGTATAAAAGTGTAATTGTCCCTACCCTGTTGTATGGCAATGAAACGTGGGTGCTACAGAAGAAACATAGGTGTCGTTTGTGTGCTGGAGAAATGTGTGCTAGAGAAATGTTAGCCGTTTCTCTGCTGGAGTCGTTTGTGTGCTGGAGAAATGTTTGTGGCAAGACACGTTTTGATTGTGTTAGGTATGAAGGTGTGTCGCAGTTGTGTAATGTGAAGCAAAATGTTGTTAGCAAGGTGGAGACTAATATGCTTCGGTAGTTTGGCCATGTTGAAAGAATGAATGATGAGATGCTTACTAAGAATATATTTTTAGCCCAAGTGGCAGGAAGGAAAGGTAGAGGAAGGCCAAGGAAGTCATGGGAGGATCAGATTCCGGAGTGTCTGCATAAGAAAAAGGTTACGAGTATGAAGTATAGAAGATCTTGTGTACGGCGTGTGATGGATGTGAGTGAAGCCCGAGTTGTATGTCAAGATCTCTGTAAATGGAGAAGTTTGATACGGCAACAGTAAGTAAAAATTATCTGGTAATTTGTATTTCGTTGTGGATCTAACCTCTGAATATCAGAGAACAGCTTAGTGATATGATTTTTCGCTAGAGGCGTAAAAGTAAATTGTGTTTTCCCCGATATCTTTGCTTCTAAAGGTTCGATTGAAAAATTCTTTCTGCATGGGATACAGCTTTTGATGAGAAATGTTTTGCATGTAATTTCTAATTTTTAGTAAAGAATGGTTTGGCCACCTCCAGGGGGCGTAAGTCTGCATTTCTGCTTCTAATGTATTTGCAGCAAAATCTGAGTTCCTGAAAACTGGATCGAAAAAATTCTTTCGTGGGCTGATACCTCTCACCTCAAAAAAACTTTTAGGAAAGCCTTCTTAAATTATTACATAGCTTTTCCGCCGGAGGGCGTAGATGTATGTCTTATTTTTGTCGATATCTCTACTTATAACAGTCCGATTTGAAACTTTCTTTCTTTGTCGGAGACCGTTTCCGATGCGAAATGTTTCTCATATAATTTCAAATTTTTCTTAACGCACAAGTGTGCCACTAGAGGGTCAAGTTCACGTCTCCGTTTACAGCAATATCTGCGGGACTGAAAACCTGATTGAAAAGAGTTCTGGAACTCATTGCCTGCAGAATTAATATCTATTGATAATTTCAATTTGTTTAAAAAGAAATTAAAACACTAGCTACTTAACAACTAAAACTCATTCAAAATTGCAAGATGGGAAGTTATTGATACAGGGATTATTCGACTGGGGGGAGGCAGGGGGACTTACTAGGTGAGGATCTGGTGACCAGGGGAAGGCGGATTTATTTAATGAGCATTGGGTGGGGGGACAATTCATTATTTTCATTACTTTAACATTATATTTCCCTTGATATGTTGTCAAATCAATATCATGCTAGATATTTAATTCAGTTAACATGCTGTATCTTAGATATGTTACTCTATCTTACTTTTTGTTTTGTTTTTCTTTCTTCGTTCTCTTTTTATTTCTACGTTTTCTTTTCTGACTTTTTTGCTGTTATATGAATGCTCTTGGCTTGACTTATATCTAGCGAAATCAAAGCTGAGTCAGGTCTCTTCGAGGCCTTTTCCTTGTTCTTCCCTGCTGTTATTTACATATTTACGCTCAACTGTTCAGAATTTTTAACTTTAATATGTAACAGCAAGATCAATAAATGAAATGAAATGAAACGAAAAAATTCTTATTCGGTCGGATACTACTACGAAAACATTTTGTGTATATTTCGTTCCCAAAATAATGCACAATCTCGCTTCTAGGGGAGCAAATACTTAATTGATTTTTCTCAATATCTCTGCTTCTAATGTGCGATTTAAAAATTGCTTTTGACACCGGATAGCATTTACCTTTTGGATCACTTTAGATTAGTATCTGAGGAATTTTGTAGTTCACAGTTCTGTCACTAGGTGGAGTTTTTGTACTTCTGTTTGCAGCTGTATTTCAGCTACTAAAAACCCTGTTGAGAATCGTTAATGCAGCTATCAGACATCTCAGAATTGCCTGTGTTTAACGTTCTTCGCGTTACATTAATCACATCAGAAAACTTAAAAATTACTTCGTCCTCGAACGGGAATCGAACCAACCATCTCCCGAATCCCGTTCGAGCATGCTATCCGTTACACCACCCAGCACGATCAAATCTCAAGTATCTGTGTGTTGTGATACTTAATACTGCAACGGATAGCATGAGAACGTTGGCGCCCACTATCATGCCACGTTCAAAGCCACTCAGATCACTTGTTACGTCCATTCCGGCCCGTAGTCACGTGCCGTCTTACCTGTTGGAGGGAGCCATTTATGTGACGAAGTCTGGTGTACCTAATAAATGGTATCTCAGTATATTAAGGAAATATATGCGCCTTTATGTCCAAACGTTTAAGTATCCAACCTTAAAGAACATTACGCCCAATGACCTTTTTACCCTGAATAAATATGGAGCGTTTCTATTTGGCATCCTATCGTTAATTGAAATCGTAATTCTTTTGCGGCTATGGTTTCCTCCGTGGTGCAATACGCAATTTCTTTTGTACAATAATGCCTGCCTATACTCTAAATGACGTTCTTTTAGATGTCCAGGTTACTTTGCATATTTACAACGCTTTTTTTCTGAGTTCATCCAAACTAGCACAAAAATGTATCTTCGTCGTACGTACATAATTATCAGGTCATTCTGCTTTTATCTCAGGTCATACATATCACTGGACTAGACCCCTGAAGTTACGGCAGTTAGAAATACCAAAACAAGAAAGCAGAAAGGCAATACAAATCTTCAAAGTAGGCAGCAAAACAAAAAGGTACTTATCATATGCCACTGAAAACAAATAAAAATAATAGCTTGTTTTCTCAGTTGCTCATCAAAATAAGTGTTTTTGATATTGTAAAAATAAATACTACTCTCTGCTTCAACTGAGTCAATTAGGACGTACTGCTGTGGAAAGATCTATACTGATGAAGGTTGGGTTGCCATCGTCGATTGTAATAGAAATGTATGTGTATATACATATTTCAAAGTAATGTTATCCGAAAGGTCTGTTTTGCACTTTTCTCTCACCGTGCGTACTTTAATAAGTGCGCCAATAGAAGGTGTCATTTCGAATCTCTTTTCCGAAATTCTTTCCCATTTCGAAACGAACAGATGTCCTTCTCATTAAAACTCTGAGCTATCTAAATAATACGAGGGTTGTACCGAAAGTAATGCAAAAGTGGGGATGACTTTTTTATTAACTCACAGAAGTCGTTCAAATTGCACATGTTGGTACAGTAACTCTTCCTAACAGTAACTCTTCCTTCTCCTTCATTACGGATTTAAGGAGAGAAGGATGGAAGTCTGCTCTGATCAGCTGGAAGCTTTTGAAGCTAATAAAGACACGTTTTTTTTTTTTCGATCTGGTGACATGGGAGGAAACGTGGGCGTATCTTTACGATCCGGAAACGAAGAATCAATCCATAGAATGGCTTCACACCTCTTCACCAAGGCCTAAGATGTTCAAGAGCCATCGATCAGCACCGAAAGTCATGGTGGCTGTTTTTTGGGGGATGACAGGGGTACCATTCTTCTTGATTCTCTGGAAAGTGGCCTTACTGTGACAAGCAAGCCGTACATTGAGACACTCAAGAAGCTTAAAGAAGCCGTAAAGTGGAAGAGACCGAACAAGAATCTGAAAAGAATCCACATTCACCATGACAATGCGAGACCACACACATCTTTGGCAACAAATCAGACGATTAGAAAATTAGGCTGGTCGGTGGTCCCGCATCCACCGTACATCCCAGATCTGGTGACCTCCACTTCTACCTGTTCATTCCAATTAAGGGCAGTCTCCGGGGACAACGATTTGGTGACACAGACGCGGTGAAAGTAGTTGTGAAGAAGTGGGTTCAACAGTCCACACCTGAATTTTTTCAAAGAGGATTCGAGAGTTGGGTTCAACGATGGCACAAATGCATCGCTTGTGATGGGGACTAGGTTGAGTAGTACCTTTGTATAGAGAAAGAGTTACTCTACCAACATGTGAAATTTGAACGACCTCTGTCAGTTAATAAAAAAGTTAGGCCCACTTTTGTATTACTTTCGGTACAACCTTCGTATTTCTGTAATTGTCTGAGTATGTTATTGCATTCACATAGCTTCCAGTTTAAACTAGTAAGGGAAGATGTGACTATGAAACACTAAGTGTTGTTTGAATATTTAACGAAAGAAAGAACTGTTCCTGCCAATTTCCACGTGCAACTGATTACCTGTCTATGTCTGTCTTTTCCTTTTCCCTCTGTCTTTTGCACTGTTCCCCCACCATGTTCGAATTTATCATAAGAAACGGATTAATATTTTCAGTGTCAAATAACGATTAGGTATGAAACAAATTGTTGTATATAATTATCATGCTCCGGAGCTGTTTGGCCAAGCATGGCTCTTGCACCAGCAAATTTGAATAAATAAATAAATATAGTCTAATAAGTACTCTGAAAGAGAAGTCAGTTCCTTCAGTCCATTGCTTAACCTTCTGAAACCTGTACTTTACTTATTTCGTACGGAATGCTAGAATTGATTTTGTTATGTTTCGGAATATGCAGATATTTTGCACTGCACTGTGAACGATTCACTGCACAGGAACATAAAAAAATTTCTTTCCCTAATTTACACCAAAATGTTTTGTTGAAAAGAATTTTAAGAATAATTGTATTTCGTCCTTGTTTATGAAAGCATTTAAACTGGTGCTAGGCTGTTTTCAGATTCCGTCCATATATTCTAAAATTTTGAAGTCCGTAACAAATGTTCTAAAAAGTGGAACTGTCTCACTATTTACAGAATTATACGGTAAATCTCTAACACTTTTGTTTTCAGTTTTCTGACATATAATTTTAGGACATGCTGAATATCATGATTTTAATAATTTATATGGGTAATAACCAAAGACCTTTAAGATACATAGACTGGAAGTTCTTGTGTAAATAAGTGGCAGCAGCTGGCGACATTTTGATCGCAGAGCTTGTACGGTAAAAATGGCATGTGTCGTATGTGAGCAACGTTAATTAAGCTCTTTTACCTGTGCGAAAAAAGAAATTTTACATTGTTTTAATACTGCGTATTAATGTTTTTTCAATGGGGTAAAAATTAGACATTGCGCCTTTTAACTTACGATTAAAGAAAACATCATTATCGTAATTTTGGGGGATATGAAATAACTGAAGGGAAACGTCGCTTGTCCTACGTGTAAAATATATTTCGGCTTCAGTTGTTTGCAAACTGCGTGAACTAGTTGCATGAAATTCGTATTTCACACTCTAAGTAATATCAAAAATCATTTTAATGAGGCCATTCGTTTATTCTTAAGAGAAATTGCCGAGAGCAAAACTTTTAATTTCGGAAGATTTTCCCGTAGTATTATGAGTTCGTAATAGCTACTCAACGGGAGAAAAAATAAGTAAAATTAAATATGATAGAAAGAAATATCCTCTTCATATAATTTAGAGTTTAGACAATTACAAATCTCGAGGATGAAAAGTCTGGGAAAAGAAACACGAGTTAACAAATTATGTGTAAGTTTAACCAGAAACCTTCCCTTTAGAGCAATACACAGTCTGGTGAATGACACAAGGGTCTAGTAAAAACTAAGTCCCTGAACTTAATATTTAGAGATAAAGTAAGTGCAAAAGGTTACTAGATAACTATCGTGCACTTAAAATACTAAAACACCTCTATTATTTCCAGAGAAAGATTAGAAAAGAAGGTGAGAAGCCTAAATTGAAACTGCGAGTCACGGCAACATTGCTGTGACTAGCACTTAAATCCGGATGAAAATATGAATATGTTTTTTTTTCTTGGGTACAACTCGGTCGTCGCACTTCTCTTTTCTATTTCCAGACAGGGATACCGGTATAGTGAGACCGCAAAGGTGTGTCATACCTTGTAACGTACCAGGAGATGTGACGTACCTGCCAGAAGGACGCACACGACATAAAGGCAGATAGGAATCGGAATAAAATGTCCGCGTAGCTCAACTGGTAGAGTGACTTATTCCGGAATGAGGGGATCCGGGTTCGAATCCCGGCGTGGATAGAAATGACGGAGAAATTTACTTCGTTATAATGGCGCCCGAACTATCCGGATGACCCGACCGTTCAAAATCTCGCAATGGTGTGATGTTATTTCCACACCGCGAGAGAGGTAAAATAAGAGAATCCCTTCTCCAGCACTTCGGCAAAAAAAAAAAAAAAAAAAATAAGGGGGAGATGATGTAACGTACCTGCCAGAAGGACGCACACGACATAAAGGCAGATAGGAATCGGAATAAAATGTCCGCGTAGCTCAACTGGTAGAGTGACTTATTCCGGAATGAGGGGATCCGGGTTCGAATCCCGGCGTGGATAGAAATGACGGAGAAATTTACTTCGTTATAACCTAAATGGCAATCGTCAGATTTTGGCTTGGCTTAGCTTCGTTTCCAGTTAGCACGTCTTAGAGTATTTACCCACTTCCCCAAAGTATCACAATTATTATGAGGAAACTTACGAAATGAAAGTGTCTGCTGGACAGTTGTTTGTTTATTGGTACATCCGTACGCTACGCAAGATATAACCGTTTTAAAAATATGTTTAGCTCCTTAAATTTTACTATATTATTTTCTGAAATAAATACTTTACGATATTTACACACTATTTATAAAAACAAAAAATTAAATCTTACTGGTTATACATTAAACAAAATGGATGTAATTGATATAAACACACGAACGCCTATAGTGAAGAACGAGATGTGACAGTTTCTTTCCGTACAACGCTGAACTTCAAATGTCACCCGGTTAACTTACGGTTTTCCAGTCTATGTATCTTAAAGGTCTTTGGTAATAACCATTTGCAAATTTTGACATCAATAATTACTTTCCGAGTTCTTTCTTCTCTTCACAAATAGGTGTAAAAGTAACCAGCATTCCGTCCATATCAGAACTGCCGCAACAGGAGGATGAATTTGACTTCAATGAAGTAATTCCAGTTAAGAAATTTTCAGAATCTCATTTAAGTGATCCTCATAGCAACAGGGAGAAAAACGTGCAACATGAAACAACGTCAAGAGTATCAAAAGGAGAAACGGCGTCTAAGCATAGCCTAAATTACGCCAAAGGAACAGAAAATGTATCTGCTTCTATCGATACGATTCAACGATCTCATAGTGATACCTTCACAGAATCAGTTAAACTTCCTTTAGAGATATCATTGTTTCCATTCAATCTTCCATCTAGAGAAAGTTCTACCACTATTAACCCAATGTTAGAGCAAGGGACGATCCATGAAGTATCTCATCTGCCAGAGAATCTCTCAAAAAAACTGGCTCCTTCTTCACACTCTGCCGTACATCATGTACTTCAGAACGGTTCCATGAAACTATCGAATGAAACTAAAACAGAAGGATTTGTTGCACAAAATATAACAGCAGAAACCAAGAAAGCTCTAAATAGTACATCAACATTTACGGATATGGATTCCCCGAATGTATCGGCTGGCTTAGAAAATACATCGTCAATTTTTGTGAAAGACGACGAGACAGCTGGAAACAGAAGTGAGATCATTATCCCTCCATTGGCACCTATTCCAACTGCACCACTTACATTCAGCCCATGGGCTCCACCATTTGAAACAATGCCATTTTTTCCCTGGTCTATGCCGCCAAATCCAATTTATTTCCCTCCTCTACCACCTCCTTTGTTTCCTTTCAATTTTTCAGTTACTTTTCCACCGGTGCCGGCCGTTGTTCCAAGCGAGCCTCTAGTACTTCCCGAAGAGCCATTATTATTTCCGAACGAGCCATTAATATTTCCGAACGAGCCATTAATATTTCCAAACGAGCCGCTAATACTTCCAAACGAGCCACTAATACTTCCAAACGAGCCATTGATCCCTTCAAATGAGCCACTAATATTTCCAAACGAGCCATTAATACTTCCAAACGAGACACTAATATTTCCAAACAAACCACTAATACTTCCAAACGAATCACTAATACTTCCAAACGAGACACTAATATTTCCAAACAAACCACTAATACTTCCAAACGAATCTCTAATACTTCCAAACGAATCACTAATACTTCCAAACGAGACATTAATACTTCCAAACGTGCCATTGACTATCCACTTAAACACTACGTCTACAGTTCATGAAGTAGTGAATGCTTCTCCCAAATTAAAAATGTTTCCTCCTTCAAAGGATCTTTTTTCAACGCTAAACACAACAAGCACATCGTTTCATGAGTCCACCATAAGTGATGTTGCACCGGCATTAATTCAAAACGATTCCAATAATTCTGCAAATCAGACCAGTTCTTTGCATGAAGGGAGCAAATTTTCTGCATCGAATGACACTTCTGACAAATCAGATCCAGTTTTGCACAATGCTACAGCTGTTCTTTATGGGTCAGAAACTACTGAGCCTGAATTTCTTCTGAAAGAACCACAGGTTCTTCTTCAGGAGATTCCATCAGTTCCTAAGGAGGAAGAAGAAAGCATATTACCTGAACTGCCCCTACCACCCGAAACAAAGCAAAATGAAACGCTAAGAGAATCTGATTTAAAAACTGAAGTGGAAACTCCTGAACTTAAAATAGAAATTGAAATGAAAAATCTTAAGAATCAACATGCAGAAGAACTTCAAGCAGGTTTGGAGGAAAAGACGTTATTACAAGAAGCAACATATTCTCAAAATGAGCGTTTTGGTGAACAACACGGGACCAGAATTGCGAAAGATCATTCATACCACTTTAAACCTGACAATGTCACAGAAGTAGGGGAAACTATGCACAAAATATCATTTGAGACTGGCAGCACAAAAGATGAATTCGTTAAAAATGAAACTGAGAAAGTCGAAAAATCAGCAGCATCTTACAAAACTCTTTCAAAGTTTGAAGGTAAAATGAACGCAGAAAACGGGACTGTAGATTTACAGCATGACAATCTAAGTAACCGGGATGCTGTAGTTACAGTGCCAGAGAAACCAGCAAAAAATGTTACAGTGATTTCAAATAAAACAGAGGTCATCCTAGACCAGGAAGGTGGCGATGACGAAGAAAAACTTATGAGTTTACATAAAAATATGCAAATGTCAAGTGATGTTTTTCTGAATCCTCTCATCGCAGGTAATTACACAAGTAGCCAATTTACACAAAATATGAATGAAAACAAAAGTACTGTCATAGGTCTTTTGTCAGTAGGAAATTATTCAGAGCTTGGGCAAACAGAAGCAATAAGTGCAGATTCGTCTGACATTAAACGCCAAGATGCGCATCCGCATTTTGAACTTTCGGCTTCGTTGAATGGATCACTACTTCTAGGACCTTCTGCGATAGACCAAATAGGAAAAGCGACTGACACGGACGAAATGTTAAGCTCCTCCACTTTTCCACAAGCGAACGTGAAAGAAATAATTGACGAAGGAGAACACTTAGCGACTGAGATAGTACCTTCTGCATATAAAACTGTAAAACTTGGACACATATCCGATCAAACTCAGGCAGCTATAAAGAACGGTGAAACGCAAATTGACTCTGCAGTTTTCCCGTATACACAGGAAGAACATATGATGGCAAACAAAATGGAAGCTCCAGGTATGGAAAAAGTGACTGAGAGCAGCAAAGAGACAACAGAGTTAACATACACAATGCAGAATGACTCAACGGAAGGAAACATGTCAGAAATTCCAGGTGTAGAATTCACAACTGAAGATAAGCAAGAAGAAGCCATTCCGATAAATGCGTTCATTTATACAAATGAAACTGAACCTATACTTCAGGAAACAATGGCAACAACGGAAACAGCCATTTTGTTTAGTGGAAAGTTAAATAATTCAGATAATTCAGACAAAGGTGTCAAGAAAGAATTGAGCTTCATACAGGATGACTCAACCAAGAAAAATGAAACGGGAACGCCAAATCTTGAGGTAGTAACACAAGATACGAAAAGCGAAACAAACTCGGCAGATGTATTTATTAATGCTACTGAAATCGAACCAGAACTACCAGTGGTCACTACAAAGACTGAAACCACAGTTTTGCACAATGAAGGTTCAGAGAGTGGGATACAACTCTCCTCTAAGCTGAATGGTTCGGCAATGAAGAATGAAACTGAAGTTTCAAGAGCTGAAGCGGTGACTGAAAGTGCAAAAATGGGAACCGAGTCAACAGATATATTAAATTACCCAACTGAAAATGCACCTGTGCTGCAAGAACAAACTGCAAAAACGGAAGCGATAGCTTTTAAAGAGAAATCGCAAATGTTTCATGGAGAGGCCCAGAAAATATTGATCTTTCCGCAAAGTGATTCAGAAAATGAAAGAGAATATACAGGGAATGACTTTAGGGAAACGTCAGCTGAGACTACAAGCAAAATGGCAAATAGTGAGGCATTATCTGTCAGTAATGGTACATTTATAAGTTTTAAAGATATAACACCAAAGCCTGGCGAGGATATGGCGTTTGACGGTTTTTCAGTATTCAGTGATCAGAAAAGAAATTTTGAAACAAAGCAGGTAAGCGACAGTTTTGAAGTTTTACAAACCGCAAGACAAGATTCAGAAGTGGTATTTACCGAACCGCAGGAGGCCCAAAGACGTTCAAAGGGCGAATTATTTGCCTATGATGAAACACAGAGAAGAAAAGAGATGCCAGTATCGAGAAACAATACGAAATTCCCAAATGTTCAAGGGATATTAAAAAATAAAAACGAAAAGTCGAAAGTTGATGCCGTGTATGATTCTGAACTTTCACCTTCACTGCAAGAAAACGTAGCAGGTAATCAAACAAACTTTGTGCAGAGTAGTGAGCCATCCATTCTCACTATGACTATTACACCAGAAGGAAACTTAAATTTTATGTGGAATAGAATGGAAAATGACGAAATAGCAAACACAAACATCGAGTTGAATGGAACCGTCGCAGTCATGCCCAGCATGACATACGAAACTGAGGCATTCAGTAGCAACGAGTATGCCCTCATAACCCCCTTTTTAAACCAAACATACATCAAAGCAGAAACCAGTGGGACATTCCAAAGTTCACCATTCATGGATGATACAAAATCTACTCAGGAAATAGGAGTGCCTCAGCCCACGGCAGTTTTTCTAAACGGTGATTCCCAAATTTCAAACAAAAGTATTACTGAGCCACAGAAGACGTCGGAACCCTTCGAAGATATTCTGCTACCCAAGGAAGATGGAATGGATGACAAAGAACTTGTAATGGGTGCCATAAGAAACCTAACAGGAGCTCCGAGAGATGAGAGTGAGACAGATGGAATGGGTGACAAAGAACTTGTAATGGGTGCCATAAGAAACCTAACAGGAGCTCCGAGAGATGAGAGTGGGACAGATGGAATGGGTGACAAAGAACTTGTAATGGGTGCCATAAGAAGCCTAACAGGAGCTCCGAGATATGAGAGTGGGACAGATGGAATGGATGACAAAGAACTTGTAATGGGTGCCATAAGAAACCTAACAGAAGCTCCGAGAGATGAGAAGAGTGAGACAGATGGAATGGGTGACAAAGAACTTGTAATGGGTGCCATAAGAAACCTAACAGGAGCTCCGAGAGATGAGAGTGGGACAGATGGAATGGGGGACAAAGAACTTGTAATGGGTGCCATAAGAAACCTAACAGGAGCTCCGAGAGATGAGAGTGGGACAGATGGAATGGGTGACAAAGAACTTGTAATGGGTGCCATAAGAAACCTAACCGAAGCTCCGAGAGATGAGAGTGGGACAGATGGAATGGGTGACAAAGAACTTGTGATGGATAACATAAGAAGCTTAACAGAAGCTCCAAGAGATGAGAGTGGGACAAAATTTAGCGGCTCACCAACGGAGGTAACAGCTACTTCTGCTATTAGAAAACAAACTCTTCTATGGAACGAAGCAAAACCTAATCTAGATGATGGAAGCAACAAACCTAGTACAACATCTAGTGTAGCTCCTGAGACAGAGTCGGAAACATTTAGTGCTCATAATGTTACAGTCACAATGACGGATGGAATGACAAGTGATATTTACCTTTCCTCATTTGTGGGTGTTAAAGATGTATCAGAAACAGAAGACTTACTCAGTCATGGCACCACTATTCTGAATGAAACTTCGGAAGATTTAGGCGGAAAAGCTGCAAAATCATCAGAGGTCTCCGGCGCTTTAGAAGGTGCAGTGTCCTTCTTCAGCAAGAACAGAAACTTAAAAAATGATACCTCTACTTTTGTTCCAAAAATTTATCATCAAACGAATCCGGTGAAACACTCCGAGAACAAAATGTCACTTTTAAAAAATCAAGGAGATACTTTGAAAAGATTTTTGGAAGTCCCAGGAAATGATCAACGGACAACAGCAATTGATGAGATGCTAGGTTTTCAAAATAAAGCAAAGTTAGAAGTGGAAGATATTACGATGCATAACCGAAAAGCATCTGCAGGCCACAGAAAAGAGGAGCCATTAAAAATCGATTCCTCGGAACAAAATGTCTCAATGAAATTTTTAACTACATCAGGAGAAATAAATAAAGAATCTGGCGTAGAAACAGCAAAACATGTATTAGCACTTCAGTCAGAAAACTCAGAAGATGATGATTTCGCCAGCTTTTCAGAAACAAGAGAAATCAAAACACAATTAGTTAACCCTGAGGCGACTTCCATAAATCGTGAAATTCCCGATCTCCGTGACAAAATGTTTTCAACCAAAAAAATTGTGCATACAAAAGTAGACTCAGTAGAAATATTGTTCAGTGGAAATGAGAGTGATTCGGGATTTTCAACGGAGATCCCACTTTCCATGGACTATAGAGAATGGGAAATTGCAAACACTGAAAAGGATTTACCTCTATCTGATCTCGATTCCAATCTTTCAGTAAAATTAGATGATGTGCCTACAGGCTACTTTCATATTCCTCTGGTAATTCCGTACTTAGATTCTGATAGTGACAACATCACCACCTTCTTAGACGTGGAATTCAAACCAGAATATTTCACGTTCCCTGCTGTGGAATCTACACAGTCTGTCCTAAATGATCAACATTACGCCTTTATAGGTGAAACAAATCCTCTACCAGAAAAGTCAGTCGCATCAACAAAAGAAGTGGTCATTCATTTTGGAGATAGCAGAGAACCCTTAGATGTGGAGTCTACTGATGAAATATCAGCTGAAGCAATAGCAAATAAAGCTGCGTATGACCCTCCCTATTCATCTCCTAACGCACGATCAGATGAGGACTTCTCTTCGTCGGAAGATGCTTTGAATTTTACTGATAAGGTTCATGACAAAGAGATAAATTTGTCGGAATATTATTTAACTGAAACAGAAAATGCTAAACACTACACAGATTATACTTCCAAACGTTCCCTCTTTCCA
Source organism: Macrothele yani (assembly GCA_039090855.1). NCBI lineage: Eukaryota > Metazoa > Arthropoda > Arachnida > Araneae > Macrothelidae > Macrothele > Macrothele yani. The sequence continues at coordinate 9,456,590 of CM077023.1, read as the reverse complement.
AACGAAGAAGAAACATTACCATTACCAAAATATAAAACGGACTCTTTATTTTTGGAAAGCGCTTCCACCACTGAAAGATCTCTATCTACTGACGAACTCTATCAACAAATTACGCAGAAATATCTGAATGTAACAAGTAAATTAAACAGTGTGTCGTCAGTGGATGAAATTACTGGTCCTCAAACCAAATTATCAAAAGGAGAAAATTTGATAAATTCATCACAAACTTTCGAAGCAGAAGGATCGCCGTATGGTTTTTTTAACGAGTCACACGGAGCACGAATGAATGGAACAAAAGATTACTTGGTTGTAGAAAAATATTCTTCGGAAGGTATCGTACCTTCGTACGAAAGTATTGTTCCTTCTTTCGCAGCTGAAGAGAAGGATAAAGTTACGAATGAATTATCAATAGAAGCTAATTCTGAATCAAAAACACTGTTGTCGGACATTGATATTTTACTCGAGCAAATAGAAACTTTTACGGATATTCCTGTCTCTCCAACTGAAATAGAATCTACACTTGAAGCACCTTTTTTGCATGCCACCGAAATTTCACCAAAATCCAAATTCCCTGTTGTGAAAGAATTCATCACAGGTGAATACAGAGATAGTTTGAATGGCAATGAGTATTTAAAAAATACTGAATTAGATCTAGACGAAGCTCGAATGAATGTTTCGGCCGCTGGTAATGACACAAAGAATGTGGAATATAGTTCAGGGGACTTTAAAGTTGTGCAGCCAGAATTTGTCAAGAGAAAAAAGCACAATATTTCAAACGAACACACACGGACGGACGAAGAACCATTATATTTCGACAAAAACAGTACACTCTCTAGTCTCTCTTCATCTGATACTCAAAGCACACCTTCCTACATACAACAGGCTCCGAACGAAAGTGAAACAGAATCAAATCCTTTGAATCTAAATATCCCTAATATCGAAGAACATTTAAATGATACTGTACATATTGCAAGTGAAAGTAATCAACATCACGACAAGCATCGCGTGCTAAAGAATACTGACCAAATCGAAAAAGGAGATATACCTGTGGAATACATCTCTGAAAACATATCTACAGCAGAATTTCCAAATCAAAATCAAAAGCCAAGCTCGGTCTCTTTTAGATTTCGTTATGTTCCTTCAACTTCTGAAGATCTTACAAGAATGAAGCCAAATTTTGACTTTTTGACTTCTGAGAAACAACAGGAGTCTGTACCAGATATTTTGCTACCCAAGGATTCTTTGGATGGTGAATCTATCTCTTCAGGTGATGATACTGGAAAAGGGGGGCATCAAATCTTTGATAAAATAAAGCTTTCAAACGACGATAGGAACCTGGAGGATAAAGACAGTTCTTACTTCAACAGTAATGATACCTTCGATTCTACAGGATACTCTAGGAAAGCAAATTTTTCTTTTGAATCAACTGAAACAACACATGAGTTAAATACAAATATTTCTGTTCCTGTAATGCTACCAAGACAGGACGACATTATTTCAAAACAGTTTTATATATCCTCGCCTGAGGAAATGAGTATTCTTAATATAGGTCAAGCTGAAATCACAGATTCACCTAAACTTATTTCTGACGACTTCAGTGATTCGAACACTAAACAGTTACTTGCTGTAATTGACATAAAAAGTACTGTCACTTTTGACATGAATAATTTATCGGCTTTTTTGAGTTCCCCTTCTACAATTGCAGACTTTATCACGGATTCAACAGAGTCAATCTACAAGGAGGACAGACGAAATCCTGACACAATAAATTCGCTGAAAAATCAAAGTAACCTCAGTAGTTTTGGTCTTTCGCAACATGGTATTAGATACAATGGAAGTCCAGAAATGTTGATTTTGAAAACATCTGATGTGAAGCTTCATGTAAATCGACCGTCTGAGGAGCAGAATTTTAATTCCAAGAAAAGTGAAACTCCTACTCGAACGCTCAAACTTCGTCCAGGTTTCACAAACGCTTTCATAAATAAAACGGCGACTGAAGTGGAAAAAGAAGCGGTTCCCTTAAATACTGATGGTACACCACAGTTACCCTTTTCTAATATTGCAAATTTCAAATTGAATGTTGACATCTTAAAACGCGGTTCAGAACAGACGATGCATGATCTACATGCCACACACGTTTTAAGTCATCATGATGAGGATGCAAAAGGAACTGAAGAATATCCCTTAAATCAAAACAGAAAACCCTTTCGTGCCCCCAATACCGTATCTCATGCAGCAGGTATAAATTCACAGTATCAAATATCTCTAAGCAGTGAGGCAGAACGGATACCAGAAGTGGTAAGTATATTTCCTGTTATGCTGACTTTGCGCATTAAAGGATCAATTTTGACAGACACACTTCCTGCAAATCAAACGTCGAATGAACACCATACAGCAGAATTTGACGTTGAAGGAAGCAAAATTAAAAGTGTTCCTAAACAGTCATTACATATAATAGAAATGCCCTTAAAGTATAATATACACCACGATGGCGAAGAAAGAAGCTTGAGATCACATTATGGAGCCACGTGGAAAAATATTAATCACAGAACAGAAGAACAAGATTTCAGGTCTCAAGATGTTGATTTTAAGGTAAAGCGCATGCGCTCAGGTACAGACGGAGTTGAGTTTGATGAGACATTCCCCAGGGCCACTGAACATGATTTCGAATTTTTACCTACTACCAATGAATACTCTGATTATGAGAGTGAACATTGGATTGAAGACGAAAATGCTAAAAAACATGAACTGTTCGTCAGTTCATTTTTACCCACGTCTGCTATAAACGCTAATAAGGATCACTCGGAAACAACACCTGGATATTCAATGAATTATGACACTAGTGTTTCGAAAGTAGAAGAACACGTGTAATATTAATCAAATGGGGAATCGCTTGACCCTGAAGCTCTAAAAATAGCCTATAGTTTAGAAATATTACTTACTAAAATTCTCTTCAAGTTTACAAGACACTGATGCTATTATGAACTGCACTCTTTAGATTCCCACATTAGTTAAAATCTCAGAAAATTTTGCACGTAAAACACTGAACTAGTTTACATGGAGATTTATGTGAAATCTAATCATGCTATTAGCTGCGTCAAACAGCAGCGTACAAAAAAGCTGTTCAGCTGCAACTTATTGTCAGAAGTGATTAGGAAAAGAATGCTGCAGATAAAACCTCGAATGGACGACAGAATTTTAGATGTAGTTGCTCATGCGAAGTTCTATTCCTCTACATAAGGAAGTGAGTGATGAAGCTTCAATTTTTATCAAAAATGCATTTTCTTATTCCTGTTTATTTTTATAACAGAGTGAAATTTTAAGTCTTTTTGGTTCGTTGCCTGAGGACGTTTGTTTTCTAAATATATATTTAGTACATTTTATTGCTGCTTATTTCTTCAGGAAGAGTATATTTTACATTCAAATACATTGCTTCCTTTATTCATTTTCTGAATGACTGTATCATTCGACTTTTTCCATGTTTGTTTTCGAAGAAAAGTAATTACATATCATTCTTCACATATTTTAGGGAAGATCATATTTGGTTTTATCTATATTCAATATATTTTCTGATTTTCCAAGGCAAGGGACACTTGTTTTTTCCTTAAAGAGCACGTACGAAATGTAAATGGAAACTCAAAGTACCAATACATTTTTAATAAAAATATTTCATGCACAATGTTGATTTCTTTATGATTTTTCTCTGTTAAATAAACAAGAATTTGTGTGTGCGTGCGTGCGTGCGTTATAACAATACATTATTTAAGTACTCATGCACACTTCAGATTTCAGATGCTTGCTTTGCATGAAAGAAAATTTCATTCCATGTAATTAATTCATTTATTTAAATTCTTATGAGCAGGTAACAGCATAACTAAGTTTTCTGCCTATGAACAGTATTCTATTTAGTGTGCTGCCCCGGTAGCCGAGCAGTCTGAGGCGCTGGCTTTTGATTATTCGTACCATATGGGCTCAGGTTCGGGGTATGGGTGGCGTGTCAATCCCACGTCGCTAGCTCTATGCCTTCCGTGGAACAAGTGGTCCTAAATTAGGGATGAGCGACTACTTATAGCCCGAAGAGTTGTTCATGCTGGTCGTCAAACAACGAAAGAAAACTTCTATTTAATGTAATATTCAGCACAATGTAGTAGGATGGGGAATGCCTTGCAATCAATATTTTGGAATCCTTTAACAATTAATCTTACTGATTCCCAGGATCAGATAGTGGTGGTCTAAGCGTTGGCTTCTGACCATTCGTCCGAGATGGGTCCGGGTTAGAATCCCGTAAGGCATGAATGTTGTGTTTGTCTTACGGCACTGGGTCTCTCCCTTTCCTGGAACCAGTGGCCCTAAATTACGGACAGGTGACTGCTTATAGTCCATTCAGTTGCTCACGGTGGTCGTTAAACCACCAATTACTGGGTGTGTGCCAAAGTTCTACCCGTTTTTGTAATAGATGCAAATTTCGATCGGAGCAGTTACGTCACAGATGACGCTGCGATGCCGAATTTTCTGCCAATAAAGCGTTGAAGAGTAGAACATATAGAGGCACTACGTCTGTCCGAGTAAGTCATTCGTAACGGAAATCACGGACGGTGTAACATGGCATACGATAAGGAGCACATTAGACATTGTTTACTGTATGAGTTCGATAAAGGCAGTACCGTAATCGCGGCTTGCCGCAATATCTGTCAAGTGTGTAGGGAGGATGCAGTTGATGATAGCACATGTCGCCGTTGGTTTTGGAAACTCCGGGACGGGGACAGAAGCTGTAAAGATCAACCACGTCCTAGACGTCCATCCGTGGTTTCTGACGAGGATGTGGACCAAGCAATAACAAATGACCCACATCCAACCTTTCAGGAATTAGCGAAAACGTTGTCGGTACACAGAACATCATACGAAAGACGGATGCATGAGCTTGGGCTCATCACTAAGGTCGATAACTGGGTTCAGCACCAGCTTTCTGCAAAGCAACGAAAGAAAATAATCCGTACCTGTGTTTCTTTGATTTCTGGTCATAGAAATGAACCGGTTTTGAGACGAATTGTAGCATGTGATGAGAAATGGGTGCTGTACCGTAATGTAAAGCGTCGACGGACTGTGTGCCAAAGTGCGGAGCCTGCTACATTGACCTCGAAAAAAGGACTGCATCCCAAAAATGTTTTCTTGAGTGTTTGGGTGGGATGTCCAGGGAATAATCCACTGGGATGTGTTGGCACCTAACCGAACGATAAATGCTGACCTCTACTGCCAACTGTTGGACAGATAGCGAGAACAGCTGACATCGAAGCGGCCAGCACCCGTCAATCGCAAAGGCGTGATCCTTCATCATAATAACAATAGACCTCATGCTGCTTTGATCATTCGGCAAAAATTACTGGACTTTGATTGGAAAGTGTTACCTCTCCCGGCGTATTCCGCTGGCCAGGCACCTACGGACTACCACCTTGTTTTATCATTACAGAACGCCTTCACTCTCAAAACCTTCGATGATATGGGCGATGTGAAAACGGCATTACATGACTGTTTTGACTCTAAAACACAGGAGTTTTTCCGGCGTGTGATTCACCTACTCATAGACAGGTGGCAAGAGGTCATACAGAATGATGGCAATTATGCGAAATCCTAGGTACGTTATTTGTTGTGTTCTCCTCCTTACTTTGTAGCCTACAAAAACGGGTAGAACTTTTGCACACACCCGATGGAAAAATCAGATAGTGCTTTAGTAATAAAGATTTATCACAACTTCTGTAAAATGAACTGCAATAAATGCTTGTACTTTTTGAGCAGCATTTATTCTACAAAGGAATTAAAGAATGCAGTCGGCATGCATTCTACAAAGGAATTGAAGAATGCAGTCGGCATGCATTCTACAAAAGAATTCCTGTAAATTTTCAGAAATTAACAATTATAATAAACAAATCGCAGCTGAAAAGTCAAAATGATAGCTACAGGAGAAACGCACATTTTAAAATTTATATCGTTAATTTAATTATACTTTCAGCAAATGAAAATGGTAATCTATTTGTGACTATCTTGAACATCATGGGTCATCGTTAAGTAACTAACGCCGAGTATAAATGATCGAAAAGCATCTTGATACTGCAGGATCTCAACATATTATTTTTTTCGGAGTTTAGCGAACCCGTAAGCATCAAAGGTTAGAAGGAGTAGCTTATCCTAGGGCAGGGCTACTGCTTCCAGGAAAAGGACAGATCCAGAGCCATAAGGCAAGCACACCATCCATGCCTCATCCGGTTCCCAACACGGGGCCAATTATTCAGAATGCGGCGCCTCTGACTGCTCGTCCACCGGAGTTTCTTCGGTATATTATCGTATTACAATGTTCCTAAAACAAGCACACAAATTAAATACAAAAGACTTCGTTCCACGGATTTTAATAGGGAGATAATCAGACAGATTAATATGCAGTATTTGATGTACATTGCAGATAAATTCGATAATTTTCAAAAGAAAGATGAAAAACAAACCTTGGTAAAAAAGTGATCGTACCGACTAATACGTAACATTCTGTAGTTTTTATCATAGGTAATTCCGACCTAATTAGAAAAAGTAAAAGAAAAATGAAGCACAAGAGAACTTTTGAAACGAGCTGAAAGGGATGATTCGCTGTGCTACCATTTTTTGTTTTAAATCAATTAGATAATTATTAAAAGTTGTGAAAAGCACACAAGAGATATTAATTAATGAGCAGCATCTTTACCACCGTTCGTAATTTAGGTTCCACTGAAAATAAGGAAAAAAATCTTGAGTTAGGGTTCTAAATAACTGTGTATAATTTGTTTTGCTCTGTCCGAAGCCCTTCTGTCTGTTACAATATTATTTTCACACTTATTTTTCTGCTTTTAAAATTGTGAAATTAAGACACAAAGCACTGAATGGGTACAAAATTCAAAGTGTTAATGCTCATTTAAACAACTGTTTCCCAGAATACTTCTTTAGTAGGTCAAAGAAAGAGGACCAGATAATTTTTTCGTTGAGCAACAAAACTACGCATTTTGCATAATACGCTACGAGTTATAATTAATGTAGGACCAAAGACATTGGAGGAGAATAGACTGGCCGAGAGCATGTTACTTCTGGCATACATAGAAAGCCGCCATTGTAGGGAGTAAATAAAGGAAGCCGCCATGTTAGAGAGTAATGTAAATAAAGTACATAGAAAGCCGCCATTGTAGGAGTAACTAGTGGGTTGACGTGTTTGCGCGAGTATTTCAGTTCTAAATCTTTAAGATTTTGTTATATCTGTAAGATTTAGGTGTTTGTGACGCGACATTTTCCTGTTTAGCAGTTCTCTTATATTTTTTTTATTTCTTTGCTCTGCGTATGGCAGACCGCGATATAGCCGCGTAATTCCTTGCTTACTAGTCTTGTTTTTTTCTCGTATTTGAGCTCTTGCTAATTACAATTTGATCTAGAAAGTTCTCGGGTCGCACGCGAACATTCTTCCTATGTAATTTCTACAGTACATTATGATTTGAATAAAAGAGTCTTGCTTTCCAATACGCATCTGTTCACTACCAACTCCCTCCCCCATTCGTAGATGGCGCTGCTCATTCAGTTGGTCACCGTCATTTCAGAACCACTAGCATTACGTTTGCCACTCTATTCTCCTCCAATATATTTGGGTAGGACAGCGAAAATACGTCGTGCCTTTTTGATTTACGGTGTAATGAAACCACAAAAGTGCACAGCACTGTACAGTAGCTTAGAAACGAAATGAGAACCTCCTGAACCTGCTGAAATTATCGTGCAGATGCGAGAGTTGGCGCTACCTTTTGGATAGGTTTCGATATTCACCGTCGTTTGGCTCAACTTATACACTGAGTGGTCACTTTATTATGACCACCCCCTCAGTACTTTGTTGGACCACCTTTTGCCTTTAATACCGCGTTGATTCTTCGTGGCATGGACTCCACGAGATGTTGATAGGTGGTTTGTGGAATCGCCATGCTTGATGAATAGCACTTTCCAGTAGTTTGAGATTGCAGGGTTGTGGATCCAGCTGTCTGATGGCTCGTTCAACTTCATCCCACAAATTCTTAATGGGGTTGTGATCTGGAGACTGTGGGGGCCACCTAAGCAAAGTAAACTCACTGGCATGTTCCTGAAGCCAATCCTGTACAATACGAGCACTATGACAGGACGCATTTTCTTGTTGAAAGTAGCCATCGCCATTGGGATAAATCATCCACATGACAGGATGCACTTGGTCCGCAACGATGTTTAGATATGATGTGCTAGTCAGACGTTTATCAACAAGAATTAAAGGGCCCAATGCATGCCAGGAAACCATTCCCCAAACCATAACGTTGCCTCCACCAGCTTGAAGGGTTGTAGCAATGCATTTGGGGTCCATGCTTTCGTGCTGTTTCCGTCACATTCTTACTCGACCATCGGTATGGTGCAACTGAAAACGTGATTCATCGGACCACATAATTTGTTTCCAATTATCAACTGTCCAATCTTTGTGCTCCTGTGCGAACTCGAGACGTTTTCTCTTGTTAACTGCAGACAGCAAAGGTGTTCCAACAGGCCTTCGGCTGCCATATCTGATCCGATGCAGTGTACGGCGAACAGTGCGTGCAGAGATCATTTGAGGGGATCCTTGATTAAAATGGTCTGTAATTTGCTGCACTGTTGCCCTTCTGTTGTTTGTTACCAGTCTGGACACTGCAGTCACTAGCAGTCACTAGTCGACGACGACCACACGTTGCATGTCACTAGTCGATGACGACCACACGTTGCACGTAGAGACCCAGTTTTTTGGCTGACAGTCCAGTCTTTAAACACTTTAACAACAGCTGCTCTGGAACATTTCACGAATGCGGCGGTTTCGGTGATACTCGCTCCATGACTCCGAGCTCCTACAATCATCCCACGTTGAAAGTGCGTCAAATCGCATTTTTTACCCATCTTGTCACCCAAAAATCACTTCTTCTACTGTCGCAAGCACTAAGCTTTCCCTTTTTATACTAGCCTCGCCCTCTGGTGGCAACAGCGTGCAGCCATAGCTCATTTGCTTAAAACTGTCAGGTGGTCATAATAAATTGGCCACTCAGTGTATACACTTTCCTGTTAAAGAGTTTGATAAGAGGTGGGCAGTGGACATGCTTAGTTCACCCATTCTTTAACGGTCCTAAAACTTTTTACCAGTAATTTTAGGGAGTTTACAATCCACTCGCAAATGCAACTCTGTACAATGAAATTCAGCCTATCTCGCCAGATATTCTTCTTCTCCAAGAAACAAACTGTACACCGAACTTTACCTTTCACCGTTGGAGGCCATGGCCACACACATTTTATCATGAACATTCTATGTCTCGTTTTGGCTCCGGTGTGGCCGTTCACCGAAGAACAGCTGCTTAACAGAAATCTTGTAGGATAATCGATCGATGCACTGGTTCCTTTATGTACGTGTATCTAGATTTTATTAATGGTTATGTACAGAGCAGTCAAAAGATTAATTGCACTCGCATGCAAAAAAAAATGAAGATTTTAGGAAATGTTTATATTTACGTAGGAAATACAATAGAAAATTTATTTTTCGATGTAATCTCATAGTTTATTTAAACGTCTATCGTAGCGTGCTGCCAGTTTGTCTATCTGTTCTTGAAAAAATTGTCGCCCAACTTGCAATATTCATTCTCGCGTCGCATTTTTGACTTCTTTTTTTTTGATTGGAGTTTTAACGACCATGGGGAACAACTCAGTGGGTTATAAGCAGTCGCCCGTCCCTTAATTTAGGGCCACTGGTTCCAGGGAAGGGAGAGAGCCAGTGCCGTAAGACAAACACAACATCAATGCCTTACCGGAATTCTAACCCGGACCCCTTTCGGACGAATGATCAGAGGCCATCGCTTAGACCACTGCACCAACAGGGGCGGCTTTGACGTCTTCATCGGAGTAATATCGCTGCTTCGCAAGGTCATTTTCCATGGGGCCGACCACATGAAAATCACAAGGCGAAACGTCTGGACTGTATGGAAAGTGTTCCCACACCTCCCATTTGTATTTGTAAAGGAGGGCCTTCGTGACGCATGCCTAATGTGATTTCGCGTTGTCATGCGGAAGGACAATACTTCTTGACAGCTTTCCTGGCCGTCGATCTTTAATCACCTTTCGCAGCCTTTTAAGGTCTTCACAAGATTATTCCGCATTAACCGTGGTACAGTTTGGCTTGAATTCCTAATGCACAACACATTGAGTGTCGAAGAAAAGGGTAAGCATAACCTTTCAGGTGGAAGGAACAATTCGGCACTTTTCCGGAGGCGGAGAATGTTAATGTTTCCACTCACATGAAGTCTGCTTCGTTTCTTGTGAGAAGTGGTCGACCCAAGTCTCGTCTCCAGTCACAATATTTTCCAAAAACACTTTTCCTTTTCTGTGATAATGATCCAAAAAAGCTAGAGCTGCTTGAAAACGTTGCGCCTTGTATTGCTCTGTGAGTAAGCGAGGCACCCATCGAGTAGTAGTAACTTTTCAAAACTTAAGACCCTTGGTAATGATGTGGCGCACACTTCCGTGCGAAATATTCAATTCATCCGCGATCTCGTCCACTGTGATTCGCCTGTTTTCATGAATCGATTCCTTAATGAGGTCCACTTTTTTATTCGTCGTCGAAGTTGACTGCCTTCCCCCTGGTAATCGTCTTCGATATCCGTGCATCTTTTCTCTAACAACGGACACCATTTTGGGATCGCCTGCCGTGAAAATGATTTGTGACCGTACACTTCAATTAATTGGCGTTGAATTTCAGTGGGGTTCAACTTTTTGGCACACAAAAAACAGAGCACTACGCGGATTTCAAATTTGGACACTACTTTTAACGGGCACGACATCTTTCAAAAGTGATAACAGAAAAACTGTTCCCGCCACGTCGACAAAGTTAACACAGCTGCTTCGAGGAGGAAGCACAAGTGGCGCCCCCACATCGCATTCAAATATATTTTATACAAAAGAAGTTTGTAAAATCATGCAATGCATTGATTATAATACGCTTTCCAACATACCAGAAATCATTACTCAAGTTATGAGAATAATGGCTGTGGAATAAATCTCGGTCCTGTGCCCTGACCCTTGATCCCATATCGATGATATTCAACAGAACCGGTTAGGTATACCGCCGAAATAACATGATAAAGTTTTATCGCAATTGAAGCATTTTTGCGCAAGTTATGATGCATAAGGGCTATGGAGTAGATCCCGCTCCTGTGTCCTAACCTTTGACCCCATTTCGCCCATTTTTAATAGAATTCGTGCGCAGGCAGGCCTCTACAACATACTAACATTTCATCTAAATCGAAGCATTTTTACGTACGTTATGACGCATAATGGCGATGGAAGTGATTCCGCTCCTATGTCCTGACCTTTGACCCCATTTCGCCCATTTTCAATAGGGTTTGTGGCCAGGTGGTCTCCTACCACATACTAAAATTTCATCGAAATCGAACCTTTTTTACGTTAGTTATGACGCATAACAGCAGTGGAATGAATCCCGCTCCTATGTACTGACCTTTCACCCCATTTCGTTCACTTTAAATAAGGTTCCTTCCCAGGTGATACCCTACCAGATACTAAAATTTCATCGAAATCGAACGATTGTTACGCGAGTTATCGTGCGGACGGACATACGCACATAACGCGTGACGTAATGAAGCAGATGGGAATCGCGACCACATGCTCGCAAGAGTATGACGTCATAAAATTTTAATAGGATCCACACAAAACGCGTGACGTAATGAGACAGATGGCGTGACCGCGCGCCAACATTCTCAAACGCGAGATTGTGACGTCATAAAATTTCTAAGCATTGGAAACATTAATGGAATGACGCCATGACACTATTAACGTTATAATTCGGGGTGGTTATTTAACCCACTAAACGAATTATCCTAAAGTCGAGATCAAGCTATATCGATTTCTAGTACCAGGAAACGGTAGGTTAACGACTTTCGTCAAAATTCTTAGAGCCGTTTTCAAAATAAAATGTACATACATACATACAAGAATTACTACTTTAAGGTGGGCGTCAAGTAATTTTGCTTCCTATACTTCCAATGGAGAAACTTCTGTACACATTTTCTTCACAATTAATGCGTTCCCAAGAATGAAAATTTGAACATCGATTAAAATAGCTTCATTTCATAACTTGGAATACTTAATATTTTCTAAACCATAACCGTAATTATGGAATCCAACATTTATTTGTCCACTGACGTCATCAAAGTACAGGTCGCGCCATCTTTTTTCTGGTTTCAACACCACCAAAGGAAACGTTATTGTTTTTTAATATAATTATGCTTATGTTTTAGAAAATGTTAAGTATTCCAAGTTATAGTATGAAGTTATTTTAATCGATGTTCAAATTTCCATCCTTGGGAACACACTAATTGTGAAGCAAATGTGTACAAAAGGTTTTTCATTGGAAATATAGGAAGCAAAATTACTTGACGTCCACCTTAAAAGTGAGGGATAAAGGCGATGGAATGGATCCCGATCCTATGTCCTGACCTTTGACTCTATTTGTCCCATTTTCAATAGGGTTCCTCTCCAGGTGGTCCCCTACCACATACTAACATTTCATCAAAATCGAACCATTTTTACGCACCTTATGACGCATAAAGGCAATGGAATGCATCCCGCTCCTATGTCCTGACCTTTGACTCCACTTAACCCATTTTCAATAGGGTTCGTTCTCAGGTGGTCCCCTACTACATACTAAAATTTCATTGACATCGAACCATATTTCCGCTAGTTATGACGAATAAGGGCAATGAATGGATCCCAGCTCTTATGGCGTGACCTTTGACCCCACTTCACCCATTTTCAATAGGGTTCGTCCCCTGGGGGTCCCCTACCACATAAATGAAATTTCATCGAAATCGAACCATTTTTACGAGAGTTATCGTGCCGACAGACGGACGGACAGACAGACGGACGGAAAAAGCTGAAGCATATACGCTTCTTCAACCTACGGTTGGAAAGCGTAAAAAATTGTGGGCGCATGCAACTAACTTTTTGACTGCCCTCGTACATACTTCTAATACTCTCATCCTACAAACAGCTGATGATGCTTAATCCTTGCTCCAAAAAATTGATAACCACTTGAAATCCCTGTATATCTCTGCCGAGTTGTGCTTAGTGGAGACTTTAATTGTCCCTTGACCAGACACTAGATGGCCATTCTTTTGAAAGTTGTCCAAGAGTTCCAAATACGTACATTAAGATCTACTCAACACGTTTCACCCTCAACATGTGTACCGTCACTTTAATCCGACTACGCAATTTTTTACTTGGTGACGAATCGCTCAAAGATGATCGTTGTAGCTTATCTTTACCGATTCTGTCACTGATGCTACGCTCTCAACTGTCACGCAAATTTCTAACACTTCCTGTACTTTTTCGAATCATGATCCGACTGTTTATGCGTGTTCAGAACGAAAATCCGCGAACTTGGAGCTTTCCTTCCACGTTTTATCAACACATAGCAACCGAAAAACTGTTATCCGGTCACCGCTGGGGATCCGAATCCCAGATCTCTCGATATCCAGCCGAGCGCTAGATATCGAGAGATCGCTACAGTGGTCAACAATTAACGGCGCTATGTGTGTTTTTCTGTCAGCTTCTGACATCATAAATCCGTAAGATGGGCTCAGCTACCGACAAGTCTCCATCTGGTGGACATTAACGACACCGGCCATATATTAATTACAGCATTTAAATCCGAAGGGCGAGATCCAAAGTGAAAATCCTCCAAATACGGGCGTCAGTGAATAAACAAAGACATCGCTCATTCCACGTTTTATCAACGCATAGCAACCTAAAAATTGGTATCTGGTCACCGCTGGGGATCCGAACCCCAGATCTCTCGATATCTAGCCGAGCACGTTAGAGTTACGCTATGGTGGCCAACAATCAACGGCGTTATGTGTGTTTTTCTGTCAGCTTCAAGCGCTATGTGTGTGTGTGTGTTTTTTTTTTTTTGTGCGAACCCTTTCTCGCTTATTATTATTTTTAAGGGATGTTTAAGACAAGACGTCAGTCACTCCAAAAGTCCTCCACACCATGATTTATTTATTTAATTATTATATTGAGTTTTATTTAGCGTTTAATGTTTGTAGAAAGCACTGCAACCGTTTTCTTTATGCACAAAATTCGTACAGTTATTCTGCTTTTTTACAAACGCAACGGACTGGCAACGTAAACGTAGGCCTAACCTTCGACCAATGGCCACCTGTTTTTCGGTCAGAGAAGTGACCGTTATGCAGAGATTCCATTTATAACGAAGTAAATTTCTCCGTCATTTCTGTCCACGCCCAGGATTCGAACCCGGATCCCCTCATTCCGGAATAAGTCACTCTACCAATTGAGGTACGCGGACGTTTTATTCTGATTCCTATCTGCCTTTATGTCGTGTGCGTCCTTCTGGCAGGTACGTCACATCTCCTGGTACGTTACACATTGTACAATGGTAAAACGATCTATGAGAAAAATTTCTTCTCGACGAAACAAAAGCTCGAAAGGGGATTTGTTGGCAAACAACTTATTAGCAAATCATCGATCATATACAAAGCGACGTGTGTGTTGGGTAGGTATACAACATATTCCTCCGAAATAAACTCCAAACTAAGGTTTCCACTCAAATTCCCGAAAGTCGCAAGAAAAACATTTCAAAAGTCACCTTTGTATTAAAATTATTTCTTTCAGAGCTGTAATGTAAATGCTAGGCAATTTCCTGAGTAATTAAGTTATACCTTTCACTCTCTGAATGATGAGTTTACATAGGTGACCTTGGAGGGCTAACAAACTCTCCATCTATCATATATTTAATCGACCGGTTGTGTTTCAACCTAATCATCAACCTTCCATGATTTCATAACACCCTTGTTCAGTATGATGATGAACTCCAATCGTTTATCCAAGCTTCGTGTCATCAATCTAGTCCGATGTGGCATGTTTTGTAATTCAGCTGCAAATACACTCCTAATTTTTTTTAAAGTCCACTTGCAAAAAAAAATTAATCTGCGCCCTTTTGTTTTCTGACATTATAGTAATCCATTTACAACTAAGAAGTTCTAAATCACTTTGAGAAGTTTAAAAACTACTCTGCAAACGCTAATGTATTCGCTCATCATACGATTGTTGCCATAATTCATGTCCTAAATGAAATTTCAATCGTTTATCTCAACTACTGTCTCCTTCAAATGAATTACATGTTCCAATTTATTAAATGTGTCTCATATTGGCAAAAAAAGTCAAGGTAGAAGCTAAAAATCATTTCGTTCTTTATTCGCGCTGTTATGAAAATCTTTTTGAGATCTAAAGGATGCAAGAGACATTGTTTTTGTCACTGCCTGAAATATAAGGGCTGACTTACCAGAAATGCAATGTGTGCTCTCGAACTTTGGACAAAAATCTCAATGGATGCGCGATCTCTTGATAAGATGCCCAATGAGTGATTAAGCTCTGAATAAGTCATTTTTAGTACTGGAAATTAAAAACATGAAATCCAATAAATTTTCGAGCTCTGGACATGAAGTCTAATGAGTGATCGAGCTCTGAATAAGTTCCTTTGAGGACGAAACTCGGGACTTAAATTCCAATGGAGGGATTGAGCTCTGGATATGGAGTTTAATCTTTGATCGAGCTCTGAATGAGGCCCTCTGATGCTGGAGCTCAGAACGTGAAGAGTCCAATACGTTGGCAAGCTCTGTACAAACACAACATGGTGGAACGTCGATTACTCTCCAGTTTGGCATATGGTTTAATCACTGATAGGTTTTTAACACCTGAGCCGGATATACTAATAGTACAGTATAATAGACACGCTGTTAATTTTACTTATGCACTTTGTACAATTATGTGAGTTTAAATTTTGGTCTTTTGAAAGACGAAACATCGACGTGCCACTCTATTACATTTTCGTGTGTCTTTAAGCGTTTGCATGCGCATGTGTGTGTATGTATAATATACAGTATGTTTTTGAAAAGCATATTTCTGATCATGTTATTTCCGCCTCTTTTCCTTCATCACTCTTAGAGCATGATTCTAAAACTGGATTTTGAATGTGCTTCACGAGTAAGAGTAGTTTATGTTCTTTTCACGGTAGTTTAGGTCCTCACAACTGTATGAACCATCTAACCTTTCACCTCCATAAAATGGACGTAAATTGTCTTGAATAGCACCTTTGTTCAAAACATACACCTGCGTTGTAATAAATCGTTTTATGTATGGCAGTACTGAAAAGAAAGAAATTATAGTTTTGTCCCTCCAAAAAGTACAAATCAGCTAATCTATCTTTTTGTTTTACTTTTATTGATTCAGTTGACTTAATTGGTGCTTGCCCCCCCCCCCCCCACGTACCCACGTAGTTACCGCCTATAGCATGAAATACCGTCTTAAGAACTCTTTTTCTTTTTCCGGCTGAAAAGATTGTCATATCAATTTGCACAATTCACAACTGTTTGGAAGTAAGCGCTCTATTGTGTTCCAAGAAACTGTTTCATCTTATACACTGCTGGACAGTTGCTAAGGACGGATCACAAACGGCTATATAGCGCATAAAAAAGTAAGTGTGGTTGGATGCCAAGTGAAATAAAATAATGTCAGAATGCCAGGACATTACAAGAGAGACAATTTATTGTGCTCTGAAATCCAGAAGGCTTTGGAACGTGTTCAAGGGACAAACAGGCCATTTTGTGCAGAATACGTAAACGTGAAAAAAAATGCAATTACCGTCCGCAGGCGTTCCGGCGTAAGATGTCAATACGGGATATGGCCACCATGGAAGGCGATGCAAGATTCCACACGTCGTGTCATGCTTTGCACAACATTATCAAGCAGCTGTTGGGGTAATTTATCCCATTCCTCTGTCAGTGCACGGATGAGGGTGTCCTTGTTTATTGGAGGGCATTGGCGACCAGCAAGACTCCTCCTCAAAGCATCCCACACATTTTCAATGGGATTCAGATCTGGAGAACGTGCTGGCCATACGAGGCGTTGAATATTCTCGCTCTCAAGACACTCCTGGACAGCGACTGTTCGATGACATGTTGCGTTGTCGTCCATGAAAATGAATCTACCACCGACAGCATCACGGAACATGCGAACATGAGGTAGCAGAACATCATTAATGTACCGTTGGCCAGTCATAGTCCCAGTTGAAAGCACATAGAGGGACGTACGGCCATTGATCATGATGCCAGCCCATACCATGACACTACATGTCGGATATCGGTCCCTTTCCTGTATGTTTGCTGGACAATATGCAGTACCACTATCACGCCAGATCAGTTGTCGTCGACAATCAGACGATAGACTGTATCTACTCTCACCTGAGAATAGGACAGCAGACCAGTCGTTATCAGTCCAATTGCGATATTGATGGCACCATTGCAAACGGGCGGTACGGTGACGTCTGGACAATGGGATGCACACAACAGGACGGCGGGCGTATAGTCCTCCTTCATGCAAACGTCTGGCGACAGTTTTTCGGGAGATCCGCTTGCCAGTAGCAGCCATAAACTGATTTGCTACCTCACTAGCTGTGCTGCGCCGGTGTCTTTTTGTTGATAGCACTATGTACCGATCTTCTGCAGGTGTCGTACTGCAAACACGACCTCCCCCGTGACGTTTGCTACACTCTCCATTTGTTTGAAATGATTTCCAAAGCCTTGAAACAACACTGTGGCTCACGTCGAACTCCCTGGCAACATCTGTTATTTTTCGCCCTTCTTCAATCTTGTCAATAATACGGCCACGCGTAAAATCATCTAGGTGATGTCGGGAAGACATACTGAAAATTGCAAGTTCGTCAATTGATTCTTCTCTTTCAACTTTGCGTTTGAACAACAACGGTCAATACGCGTCAAATCCTTTATATCTCTTATCAGCGCTATGACGTCACGAACAAGTTCGGCAATCCAAAATTTGCATACGCACAACACGTCTTACTGTATCCCGCACTTATGCTAATTTCCACATTTTTCTGCCTTCCATTTTATGGTTGCTATCGTTGCTATTGTCATCCGTCCTTAGCAATTGTCCGGCAGTGTATATAAACATGAAACTTCTGTCTAAAGCAGCAAAAACTCTCGAACGCCGAACTGAGGCATCACGAAATTTGCACAGCTTATTAATTCTAGAATTTCTAGGTCAAAGCAACTATTTTCAGATCTCTAAGTTGTTCCGTTCGCGAGTTATGAATTAATTAATAAGCTAATCAATAAAGTCAGCTTCGTTTGCTACGTCGTCGTTATCTGTTCCAAATCTGAAAGCACGTGACTTCATTCATCCACAGGTGTTTCTATTCTTTGAGAACTGTGCATAAAAAAATGCAAAAACGAACTTTGCGAAATTTTAACGAAACGGGGTGAACTTTTAGTCAGCACCATTAATTGGTAATAAGAGGAGTCCCTCAAAATTTCACCGGAATCCTGTCAAAACTCTTTAAAATAGGCATGGAATTTTTAATTCATCGGTAAACAGAAATAGATACGCAGAAACGGTTAATAAAATTTTGACGGCTAATTTAAAAAGTTATTTACCGATTCAGGCGAAATTTGGAGGCCATGTTCCTATTAGCGATTTATGGTGGTCATTAAAATTTCAGCCAGTTTCATAAAATGTTCGCAAACATACGTTTAAAGTCAGCGTCGTTTGCTACGTCATCGTTATCTGTTCCAAATCTGAAAGCACGTAACTGCATTCATCCACAGGTGTTTCTATTCTTTTAGAAATGTGCATAAAAAAGGTGTCCCCTCGTTTCCCCGAATATCGCTTCCCCTAATCAGGTGGTACGTTGAGGCCCATTCTCCCTATGTATATATAGTATATTCCCGGTTCCCCTAATACTGTAACTGCAATTCCCGTTTCCCCTAATATACACTGGCGGAAAGTGAAAAAAGAACACCAAGAAGGAATTGGCGGACGATCATGAAATTTACATATGTTAATGCGGTCGAGTTTACGTAAGTGTGATGTTAATTTCGGGACCAATCGGTGAGCGCTTACGCCACAGCACGGCATAATATGCAAATTATCGTCGGTGGTATTTGAGGAATACGGCGAAGTGAATGTAATCAGTCGTCGGCGTACGAACACGTGCAAAGACCCTGAAGAAGCTGCAATGCCTGGACATGGAAGACGTGTACGATTTCAGCAGTTATCGGACTTTGAGCGAGGTCGTCTAGTCGGACTCCGCGAGGCCGAGTGGTCGTATCGTCGTATTGCGGAGCGAATTGGACGGGAAGTATCAGTGGTGGTACGATGGTGGCGTAGATGGTCCGAGGAACATTCCCACACGAGAAGACGTGGAACCGGGAGTCACAGACGGACTGATGAGCGGACCGATCGACGCATAAGAAGAGCGGCGTTGTCAAGCAGAACATCCACTGCGACGCAAATCCGAGCTACCGTTGCACCTGAGGTGACTGTGCAAACAATCCGCAACCGTCTACTAGATGCAGGACTACGTGCACGTGTGCCTCTGGCATGTGTACCTTTGACTCCAGCCCACCGTCAAGAATGGCTGCAGTGGTGTCGCCAACGTCTGCACTGGAGAACGCAATGGCGGTCTGTCGTGTTCAGCGATAAAAGCAGATTCTGCTTGGGAGCCTCCGATGGCCGTATGCGTGTTCGCAGACGCACAGGGCAGCGTCTCCACCCTTCTTGCATCCGCCAGCGACACACAGGGCCTACACCTGGTCTCCTGGTGTGGGGAGCGATCAGCTATCACTCCCGTACACAACTAGTGTTTGTACCGGGTACGTTAAACAGCACCTCCTACATCAACAAGATCATTCAGCCCGTTGTTGTGCCATTTGTAAGGTCGGTTCATCGTGGTGTTTTCCGGCAAGATAACGCACGCCCACACACGGCACGTGCAACGCAACATGCACTTCAGGGTGTGAGACAACTTCCATGGCCTGCACGTTCGCCGGATTTGTCCCCCATTGAGCACGTGTGGTATTTTATGGGACAACAACTTATCCGGTCTCCACGGCCAGCCACGACCATCCCCGATTTACGCGTCCAGGTTGAGGATGCTTGGAACTCAATACCCCGAACTTACATTGAACATCTCTACGACAGACTCCATGCCAGAATTGCACAGTGTGACGCAGTTCATGGCGGTTCAACCTCGTACTAACCATGTTACATGGAAATGCTATTTTTCAGTTTACCATCAAATACAGCTGTATTTTGCCATAATGTTTTGATCACGTTATCCTCTGTATTCTGTTATTATGCTATATAAATTTCGTTGGTATCAGACGTCTCCTTCTTGGTGTTCTTTTTTCA
This sequence comes from Macrothele yani, assembly GCA_039090855.1. Classification (NCBI taxonomy): domain Eukaryota; kingdom Metazoa; phylum Arthropoda; class Arachnida; order Araneae; family Macrothelidae; genus Macrothele; species Macrothele yani. The sequence continues at coordinate 9,436,262 of CM077023.1, read as the reverse complement.
CTTTCCGCCAGTGTAGTTGGGTCAGAAGTTACGATTCCTTTTCCCCTAATAGTTCGGTCAAAGTTACGATTAATTCCACAGCGTCACGTTCAGTTCTTATTTATTTTGGTATTCCTATTTGAATTTGCAAAGGAAGAGCGTCATGTCTTTCTTTATACAAACAGATTACATACATATATTTGTCCCTAACTAGTAGGCAGAAGCATAGCTACAACAGCATTTACGTATGTACAGTTTGACATTGAAAATAAGATACATTGTAATAATTTGTTGAATAACTAATTAAAACAGCATTTATTAAACATTGAATGGCATTTAGCAACAGTACTTGCTAAGTTACCTCGTATCTGTTCAATTAAATCCAACATATGACATAAAAAGAATTAAACTACATTCTTCGTTAATATATTCGTTTGTCAACTTCCTTATTTTTTCATTGATTTTCTTGTATTTCAATTTGAGGTGTGGAGGCCGGTTTCCAACGTCAAGCAAAGCCATCTGATTTTTAAATTTGGCCTGCTGGGTTTTTAATTGGTTGATGAATTCCTACAAACATCCATTTATAACATACATAGATTGTCCTTTTTTTGACTGAATAATTTCAACAGTGAATTCCATTTTTTTTTTACTACTAACCAAGAAAACCTAAATTTTAATAAACCAACGCTAAAACGTATGAAATCCTTGCCCGGAATGGTATTGTACGGCGTTTCTTGTTTGAAACTGTCCGACGTTGCAGTACGGTGTTGTCTACAAATGACCTTTTCTCACCCCACCCTCGAAGAAAAGATTGATAGAAAACGAGTAAGCCGGCAGAGGGAAGGCAAAAGAACCTTAGGGAAAGATTATGCATTAGGGGAAAAGATATTCATGGAAACGGAGGGGAACATATAAAAAAATGCAAAAACGAACTTTGCTAAATCTTAAAGAAACGGGCTGAAATTTTTGTCAACACCACGAATTGGTAATAAGAGGAGTCCCTCAAAATTTCACCGGAATCCGGTCAAAACTTTTTAAAATAGGTATGGAATTTTTAATTCATCGGTAAACAGAAATACAGGGTGATTCATAAAGAAGTAAACAGTTTCAACGCACTGTAAAACAAGAACAATGTCAGATATTTTATGTTACCTGTAACAGGGAATGTTTCAAGTTTTTTACACTGTAAGATATTTTATGTTACCTGTAGGGGAATAATGTTTCAAGTGTTTTTAGAGGCGGTCACAGATGTTCTATGTGTGCACCCTTAGTCACACGACACACAACGAGCCGGTAATCCATTTCCGCCCAAACACGAGGGAAGATATCTGAATCAAGTGCAGTGATTGTGGCTGTGATACGCTGTTTCAGCTCCGCTAGATCAACAGGTAGGAGAGGGGCGAATACCTTGTTCTTTACGTACTCCCAGAGGAAAAGGTCACAATGTGTTAAGTCAGGACTTCTGGGTGGCCATTTGGTCATTGGCATGTTTTCGAAGCGCTTTGTCTTGTCAAGGTCAGTGAGATTCTGTAACATCTGCACTTTGTATGGAATCATTTTCAGCTTCTTTCTCAATATTCTCCAGACAGTGGGCTGTGAAATCTGCACTTCACGACTCACCCTCTGCGTTGATTTTCCCGGGATTCGTTGAATGGCGGTGCAAACGCTATCGACGACTTCTTCCAATACACACGGTCGTCCAGGACTTTTAAGTTTGCACAAACAGCCCGTAGTTTCAATTTTTTATGCCAATCGTAGATAGATTTTCTGGTTGGAGGTTCTTTTCCTAATCGTGATCGAAAATGCCGTGGCACAACAGTTACAAATTCCGTTTTGCTCAATTCAAGAACAAAAAACGCCTTCTCCACTGCAGACGCTGCCATTTTGACTGACTAGTCAAGTGACACGCGCGCTATCGCCTACCTCACTTCCCTCAGTAGCGGGACACAAACTTTATGAGAACATCTGCCTAACAGTTCGCAGTTGTGGTCCGTGTCTTCAACTGTTACTGTTTTACAGCATCTGGAAACTGTATTCTTTCTGAACCACTCTGCATATATAACTGTATTCTTTCTGAACCACTCTGCATATATAACGGTATTCTTTCTGAACCACCCTGCATATACGCAGAAACGGTTAATAAAATTTTGACGGCTAATTAAAAAGTTATGTACCGATTCAGGCGAAATTTGGAGGTTATGTTCCTATTAACGATTTATGGTGTTCATTAAAATTTCAGCCAGTTTCATAAAATATTTGCAAAGATACGTTTTTAACTTTTTTATCCCAGAAATTTGCCCCTCAAAGACGTCTGAAACTGAAAGTACGTGATGCATTTGATCGTCATTAAGAAATTGTTAACGAATTTTGTTCAGTCAGTGTTTCAATGCTGTGTCTCCTGGACGCGTGTTAAATAATTTGTAATGCTTTTGGTCCGTTTGATTCTACAGCTGTATGTTGGAATGTCAAGAGCAAAGAATCCAACAAAATTATATATTGTCGCCGATGAAGGGGAAACCAAAAATGTTATGTACGGCCAAGTGCTGAAATAATCACACTATGAATAAATAATTTGTAATGATCGAATTTGTGAAATCAGTTGTAACGTACCAGGAGATGTGACGTACCTGCCAGCAGGACGCACATGACTTAAAGGCAGATAGGAATCAGAATACATGTCCGCGTAGCTTAATTGGTAGAGCAACTTATTCCGGAATGAGTGGACCCGGGTTCGAACCCCGGCGCGGATAAAAATGACGGAGAAATTTACTTTGTTATAATGGCGCCCGAACTATCCGGATAACCCGACCGTTCAAAATCTTGCATTGGTGTGATGTTATTTCCACACCGCGAGATAGGAAAAATATGAGCAGCACTTCGAAAAAAGAAAAATAAGGGGGAGATGATGTAACGTACCAGGAGATGTGACGTACCTGCCAGCAGGACGCACATGACTTAAAGGCAGATAGGAATCAGAATACATGTCCGCGTAGCTTAATTGGTAGAGCAACTTATTCCGGAATGAGTGGAATCGGGTTCGAACCCCGGCGCGGATAAAAATGACGGAGAAATTTGAAGTTGCCTCAGGTAAGGAAGACATGGATAATAATAGTCAGGATCTCGTGTTCGAGAAAAGTTCGGGCGCCAATTATAACGAAGTAAATTTCTCCGTCATTTTTATCCGCGCCGGGGTTCGAACCCGGGTCCACTCATTCCGGAATAAGTTGCTCTACCAATTAAGCTACGCGGACATGTATTCTGATTCCTATCTGCCTTTAAGTCATGTGCGTCCTGCTGGCAGGTACGTCACATCTCCTGGTACGTTACACAGTTTTTTCCTTTCTTGCAAGCATCAATTTTTTTTCCCGATTTTTTCAGTGACATATAAGGGAATAGGAAATTAATAAGCCTAAATCCCGGGCAAAGCAAGGTAGTAAAGCTAGTAATTTCATAATATCAATCCTTACATAATATCCAGGGTGCAGTTCCCTCATTGGTCATTTACATACCCTGGTATCCAACAACAGTGAATTAATAAGCGAGCAACAGACTGTGTTTACCTGATACCAGATGCCACAGTAAATGTGAAAAAATGTACATTGTTCTGCATTGTGTGAAAAACAATTAACTTTTATCAATCTAGGTAAAATGCTTTCTACCTAATGTATTATGAATATTGTCTGAACTCTGATGGTTAATATTGGCTCGTAATTACGTATTTGGTGGCAAGATTAATTTTGGTTTCATTGTTTGCACTCACTGCTCAAAGAAGTGGACGGTATAAAATTTCGGCGAATGCCGAAAACTTAGACTATTAATATTTAATGGAATGAATATTGAATTAATGTTTTGTTCTGTAATACAATACACAACTGACTATCATATACTGAATAAGGTGTCCTCCCACCCGCTTAAAGTTTACGGATTATATGTCCACTTGACAGCTTTCGTTGCCTATTGGTAACGTATAGCAGGCAATTTTTCTCCTTTAAAAGATCACAACTGATTCACTTTTATTTTTTCTCTTTTCAATCATGGAGTTTCCATACGGTTATTTGTGGAAATTTCTGGAAACGGAGACAGTCATGACTTCCTCGGGAATTAAATTCCCTCAAAAGAAGTTCAAATGGTTGAATCATCACACCCTGGTTCTCGAATACCCAACATGATGCACACTTCTCGGATGCAGTGATTTTCATTAAAACTGATAAGAAAGCTAATTTTCTTTTGCACAACAGTTTCAAAATTAAACATTTTAGATTCGCATGCTTTTCTTTGTGTTACGTGGCTTTCACCTGAATTTCCCCTGGTATGCCGTTGAAATAGTTTTTATGTATTCGCTAAGTGATAAAAATGTTTAACGATGCATTTTAATGGCCCATGTGCGCATATAAACTCCAGATTTCCGTGTTTAGGAGCCCCTGCTTTTTCGCGGTTACATGAACGCAGAGCAGTTAAACCTTCGTTTGATTGTCTTAACTTCGCAATAAAACTTACTCCACCGCTCGAAGGGCTGTGATTCCTCTAAATCTCCATCCTTTACTTCATGGGCGAAGGTATCACAAGTGTGAATTTTATTATGAAATAAAGCGCAAACTTGATGTTAGATTCGTTTTCACGAAACTCGATTTAAATCATTCTTATTTACTCCTAAGGATAAAAGTCACTTAAACGTCATTTCCACCAATTAAATGGCAGATTTGTGTTCACATTCAGTAACTTCATACAGAGTGTATGGCAGAGATCAGAGGTTATTCAATATTTTCATATCTAACGCTTTTGGTGTAGCTTCGGTCAAAATTTTCATTCAAAATGCAGGAAGCGGTGATATCATTACCTATCGTTTCGAAACGAACAATTTGGATGGATTCAGTAGACCCCTTTCGTGATTACCACATAATTCTTTTAAGAATAAATGTTCAGTGGTGCAGATACAAGGCTTGATCAGTAATGTAATATTTCATTTCATTTTCGAAATGATACATCCCATGGACATTCACAAACCGAGATTTTTTTCGTGTATCCACAACATATGAATTAATACAGTGAAACTTGTATTGACGGACACCTCCGAAAAGCGGTAACTTCCGAGCAACGGCAAGTTTTGATTCGTATGGGGGGCGGAATGTAGTGTCGTTTTTGGAAAAGAAGAGAAACACTGCTTATAACAGAGGAAATTTATTTCTTAATCAATTATATAATCGCCATCATTATCGATCAACCTTGCCCATGGTGAAACCAAACTTTCAATGCCGTCTTTATAAAAAGATGATGCAAAGAAATCCGAGAGCCCCGTTCTGACATCATCAATAGTGTGGAATCTTTTCCCATTAAGAAAGTGTTGCAAAGATCTGAACAAATGGTAATCAGATGGTGCACTTTCAGGGAAATAAGGGGATGGGACAGAACTTCCCAGCTAAAATTTATGATCGTCTGCTGGGTCCGTCTCGCCGTGTGAGGTCTCGCGTTGTCATGCTGGAGGATGACACCTTTTTTGTTGACCAGTGCTGGATGTTTTACAGTAACAGCTTACTTCAAATGGTCAAGTTATTGACAACAGAGGTCTGCTGTTACGGTCTGTCCGGATTCCAAGAGCTCAAAGTGAGCTATGCCAGCGGTAGTCCACCAAACACAGAGCAGAACCCTTTTGGGGTGTAGGCCTAGTTTTGGCGTAGGAACTGGTGTCTGACCTGGGGAAAGCCACTGATTTTTGCGTTTGTTGTTTACGTAAAGAACCCATTTTTCATCTCCAGTAACAATTCGATGAAGAAATGGATCCTTTTCCTGTCGGCCAAGCAAAGAGTTGCAGATGGTGGAACGCTGGGCTTTGTTACCAGGTGAAAGTTGGTGTGGGACCCAAACTCCTTGTCTATATACCTTCCCTATCTGTTTCAGGTGCTCTTAAACAGTAGAGCATGATGCATTAAGATGTTGGGATAATTCATCAATGGTTTGATGAGGAACTACCTTGACGGCTGCACGCAGCAGGTCATTGTCCAGCTCCATGGGCCTTCTGCACGAGGGGCATCAGAGAGGTCAAAATCGCCCGACCGGAATTGGGCGAAGCATCGCTGGCACTGGCGGACATTTAACGCATTCGGATAAACAGCGTAAATGTTATTGGTAGGCACAGTTGCATTGTTCCCTTTGTGAAATCCATACAGCATACAATGACGAACATGGCTCTCCTCGGGTTTTATGTCACTCATTTTGTTCTGCAAATCTGGAAGACAAAAACACCTACATACGTTACAGGCGAATAGTTCATTCGCTTGTATATACACTTACTTTACGTTGAACGTACATAAACACTTCACAACTGCTCCGCAAACTTAGCCCCCAAAAAACGACATTACTTTCCGGTCTCCCCAATACCAAACAGCTACCGTAGGATTAACATTAACGATAACCTCCAAACAGTGAAACCTCTTAAAGAGAGATGACGGACACCTTGTCTTTCTGGATTTTACGCAGTTCTTTTGGCACTTCGGCGAAAGTGATAAGATAGGAATAAAGAATGCCATAAAAATTAAGAACGCTACTGTGCCTCGAGATCGATGGGTTGGATTACTACGAGTACGATGGTGTGCTTAAATGAAAAGAATGGAGTTAAAATTTAGTTCTACGTGTTCTCCAGCTACTGTGTATGTTTCAGCCGCAACCTCAGTACAACCTCCTAGTCCGTGAAATGTTTTCCGTTGGCGGCGGTGTATCTTTCATTGGTCCCTGTGGGTTTCATTCCTACTTTTGGTCCTGCGGCTAGTTAACTGTGCATGTCCACTTCACTGTCTAGCATTTTTTTCTTTCCCTTAGCGTGCCCTAAATTTAACCTCCTAGTTTGAATATTTCTAAAGGGAAGTTTGAGACAACGTGTAAGAGATCACTTTCCCAAAATCCTCTGCCGCCGCGGTGGCGCAGTGGTCTAAGCTCTGGCTTATGACCATTCGTCCGAGAACGATTCCCGGTGAGGCATGGCTGCTGTGTTTGTATTTCTTGGAAAGGTTGATGTTGTGTTTTTCTTACGGGGAAATGTTGTGTTTATCTTATGGGGAACCCTTCCCTGGAACCAGTGGCCTTAAATTAGGAATGGGCGACTGCTTATAACCTAGTGAGTTGCTATGTGTTGATAAACGTGTTGATAAAACGTAGAATGAGCGATGTCTTTGTATATTCACTGACGCCCGTATTTGGAGGATTTTCACTTTGGATCTCGCCCTTTGGATTTAACTGCTATGATTAATATATAGCTGGTGTCGTTAACGCTCACCAGATGGAGACCTGTCGGTAGGTGAGCCCATCTTACGGATTTATGATGTCAGAAGCTGACAGAAAAACACACATAGCACCGTTAATTGTTGGCCACTGTAGCGTAAGGCTAATGCGCTCGGCTAGATAACGAGAGATCTGGGATTTGGATCCCCAGCGGTGACCGGATAACAATTTTTCGGTTGCTATGTGTTGATAAAACGTGGAAGGAAAGCTCTAAGTTCGCAGATTTTCGTTCTGAGCACTCATAAACAGTCGGATCATGATTCGAAAAAGTACAGGGAGTATTAGAAATTTGCGTGACAGTTGAGAGCGTAGCATCAGTGACAGAATCGGTAAAGATAAGCTACAACGGTCATCTTTGAGCGATTCGTACACCAAGTAAAAAATTGCGTTGTCGGATTAAAGCGACGGTACACATTTTGAGGATGAAACGTGTTGAGTAGATCTTAATGTACGTATTTGCAACTCTTGGACAACTTTCAAAAGAATGGCCATCTAGTGTCTGGTCAAGGGACAATTAAAGTCTCCGCTAAGCACAACTCGGCAGAGATATACAGGGATTTCAAATGGTGATCATTTTTTTTGGAGCAAGGATTAAGTATCATCAGCTGTTTGTAGGATAAGAGTATTAGAAATATGTACGAGGGCAGTCAAAAAGTTAGTTGCATGCGCCCACAATTTTTTTGTATAAAATATATTTAGATGCGATGTGGGGGCGCCACTTGTACTTCCTCCTCGAAGCAGCTGTGTTAACTTTGTCGACGTGGCGGACGAGCATTACCAAAAAATGTTTTGCTTTCTTTACAAATTCCTTGATTTTTGATTTTATGCCACTTGCTAAACCAGATATTGGGTTGTCGGAAAAGTCATGACGTATTTTAGCCATGTTTTGCAAAGGCTATTTATTGATAGAAAGAACAAAGATCAATCAATGATATAATGCCCGTTTTGTTCGATAACCTTTTGCCGTCTTTCAGTGAGCTGCAGAATGCCTCGTTCATAGAAGGACCTGTCTTTCGTGGCGAAAAACTTTACAAGGTGCTGATTTACAGCCTCGTCTGAATTGAACGTTATACCACGCAAGGACGGTAAAAGAGAGCGAAACAAGTGGAAGTCTGACGGCGTAAGGTCAGGCGAGTATGCTGGGTGTGGCAACACATCTCACCCAAGCTCCAATAATTTTTGGCAGGTGATCAAACTTGTGTGTGGTCTCGCGTTGTCGTGATGGAACACAACACCTTTACGATGAACGAGCTCTGGACGTTTCTGGATGATGGATTCATTCAAACTGTCCAATTGCCGACAGTACACATTCGAATTGATTGTTTGGTTCCGTGTTAGGAGCTCGAAAAACACGACACCTTTAAATTCCCACCACACTGAGACCAGAACCTGTCTGCTTTGGATGTCGTTTGAAGCGAAGCAGCACGTCGGGACCAAGACCGTTTGTGCAGCACATTGTTGTATGCAATCCACCTTTCGTCACCAGTTATCAGTCGCTTCAAAAAGGATCGTTTTCCTCACGTTTAATGAACATATCGCAGATGTTTATACGCGCCGTCAATTGAGCTTCTTTGAGTTCACGAGGAACCACACAGCGAGCTTGCTTGCGTATCCCAGTTTTTCAGGTGGTCGTGAACGTTTGAATGATAGATGTGCAATGTGTCTGCAATCTCTCGTGTCGTGTAACGTGGGTTTGACTCGATCAATGCCTTGATTTGGTCGTCATCACCCTCGGTGGGCCTCCCCGACCGAGGAGCATCGTTGAGGTCAAAATCACCAGCACGGAGTTTTGTGAACCACCGTTAGCACTGACGTTCTTGTAGGGCATTATCATCGTACACTTTACACAACTTTTGACAAGCTTGACGCGCGTTCTTCCCTTTACGGAAGTAAAAGAGTAAAATATGGCGAAAATGCATAGTTTAGTCTTCCATCTTCAACTTGATGTCAAATCTCTGCAAATCAACCAAATCACTCACTATTCCTTTTAGACTGCAGCTAGAACTGTCACCTGTCGAATGCCATAGCGATAACAGACATTCGCATGCATCTAGTACTTCCAAAACCGCCCAACCGCCATCGGGTGCCAAAATACATCATGACTTTTCCGACAACCCAATATGATTTCATATTGAAAAGCATGGCCTGAGTAATGAGACATGACTTTTAGCAGGTTGAGATTTTGTTATGCTATCGACATGCTGTGAGATAACGGGGTCAAATTTTGCTAACATTTATATAGCCTTTAAAAGGTTCCCAGTGTTTGCTTCATATGATTTATCATTTTCACCTCTGAAAGCTAAACACTGCCTTGCTAGAAACCAGACAACTGGAATGATTCTCTCAATAATGGCTTGCCATCGTCTTTTTTCAGATTCAAAGTACCGTTGTTCTTTATCAATTGTATAACTGTTGTCGAGGCGTGTTTTTAATTCAACTACTTTTTACAGTTTCGCTTATGTTCTACACTCGCTTCATGCCGCGATAAATGAGTAGCTACAAGTCGCCAATCTGAAAACCCCTGACAATCTGTTAGTTTGTTTTGTTCTAAAGCAAACAACTTGTAACAAAAGTAAAGCATACTGTTGGATTTTGTAGAATAGATTAACCAAGCTCTTTGAACTTTTTCACCGTTAGGTAAAACTCGCGTTGCCAATGCGAGTGTAGAGTAAAAATTCTGAAAATGGTGGTTCCGCAAATGTATCACCGAAAGAGGCGGTTCCGGCCGCCCTTATGATTTGGCCGACTGCGTGCATGCACGCACTGCACACCTGCCAGAACCGGCCCTGGGCATTCGCGTGCCTATACGGAAACCACTGATTTCTGCAAAGCACAGGAAAGTTCGTCTGCATTGGTGTCAAGAACACCGTGACTGAACACTGCAAAAAAGTCATGTAGTCAGTTGCGGTATACCATGTTCTGTACCTGAAGTTAGCAGAAAGTTTGGCAGCAACTACATGAAGCAATGGATCCAGATTGCCTTCCAAATACAACTCAGGGTTCTACATGTAGTGGCATGGTATGGGGCACATTCTGTTGGTAGGATACTTCTGGAAGGTCGGGTGTCCTCCAAGAATTATCTGAACATTGTAGCCGGTCAAGTCTATCCCGCAGTGTTGACTTTTTATCCAACAGACGGCTGTTTCATGGACGAAAATGCTACTGTCCATCGCGCAAAATGTGTTCAGCAGTGAATCAAGGAGCATGGCAGCGACTTCCACCATCTCCCACGACCACACCAAAGCCCGGATTTGAACCCCATTGAGAATGTGTGGGATATGTTTGAAAAACAGATCCGGGAGCAAAGTCCTCTTCCGTTGAATCTGAGCTAGTTAAAGGACTGTCTGGTAAACTACTGGTGTGCTGCAGACGTAGGTTCACTCCAATACCTTGTGGAATCTATTTCGAACTACATAGTGTTGTAATTCAGGTTAAAGGAGACCCAACCTGGTAAAGTTCCTAATTCAGTGGCCTGTATGTGCAGATAAAGAAAATGTCGTAGTTCTTTTACGAGAATGTGTTTATTTAAATAAAAGTGATTTCTCCTCCTTCATGGATCACATGCAGGAGCAGAAATCACTTATTTAAATAAACACATGGCGTCTACGTTCATCACAGTTCAATGAAAGGAAGCTGTCCTTGTGGCAAACAGTGTTCGAGATAGACGCTGAAATGCATTAACCTTCAGTTGATTTTTCATCTGAAGAGTGATGGGGAAAGTACATTTTCTGGCCAGTCTACGGACTTTACTTTCAACTCTAAAGACATAAATTACATCATAGTCTTTTGATACGACTAATAACTGTTACTCAAACAATTCATGACTGTACACGATAAGTTGTGTACAGTCGTGAACTGTTCGCCGTTGAACGCAAATAGTTTCGATGACCAAAATTCGCCGTTGAACGCAATGTTTCGACAACAGACGTGCCGCATTCTGAATCTCAACTTCACGATTTTTAAAGTAACAAAGAAACCAACTGCTGATCAACTCAGTTGACATTTACAGTGAGTTCGTGGTAGATTTTGTTTTTATTATTGTACGATAACTACACTTCTCAAACTGATTCATTGCAGTAAAATGAAGCTGTAAATGCAATGCATAAATACGCTACTCAACATTTCAATTGCAAAACCGAGAAGGAGTTGACGTAAAAGAATGCAAATGGCATAAGGGCAAAGTTACCTAAGTTATGCAAACGATCAAAGTTTTGCAGTGATGGTTCACTTGGAAGCCGACTAATAGGGTTTAAAAATGGTTCGAGTAAGGGTCTTACCTCATGGCATACGTTAGGTTCGTCGAGTGTATTCGTCGAAAACGTCTTTTATGCAGTGGATAAGCCAACGGGGAGTATACGTTCAACTGACTGACACAGAGCAGCAGAGGGTTATAGAGATGCGAGATATTGGCCTCAGCTCATGAGAAATTTCTGCACCGGTGCTGTGCAACGTGAGTACAGTGCAACGTTGCATATTACGCGATGACACAAAACTCCTAATGATGCGACGGGAAGGATGTGGATCAAGATGCCGGACCAGAACATGTAAAGATCGCATACACCGTAAAGGGGCTGATCTCGACCCCTCCACGGCAACCGCGCGGTATCGTGACCTGCACGTTGCTACAGGTACAGATGTGTTGACCCAAACGACACGACACGTCGGCAATGGTGTAGAGAGAGAGAGAAGATAATCATAGTCTTTTGATACGATTAATAACTGTTACTCAAGCAATTCATGACTGTGATAATGGACTACGTAATGGAAGTGCGTGCGATGCACAGACGACTCCAAGTTCTGCTGTCGTATGTCGGATCGCCTGTACGAGTACAGCGCTTTCGTTGTCAACGACATGCGGATGCGTTTATGATCAGCCACCATACAACGGTTCAACGTGGTGCACTGGTGTGGGGTGGAATCCGATACGGCAGCAGGATATCTCTTATCCATATTCTTGACACTTGGTCCGCGAGACGCTCCCTGGATGTCATCGTCAATCTTTTCATACGATAAAGTAAATAGACGATGTCATCGCTCAGTCCACGTGTTTTTATAAACAACGCATAGCAACTGAAAAACTGTTCATCCGACACCGCTGGGATCGAACCCCAGATCTCTCGATAACTAGCCGAGTGCGTTCGCTTTACGCTAAAAATATATTCACCATTTCTATCGCCCTTTGGATTTATCAGCGGTAATTAAACAGCTTGCTCTGTTGAATACCACTAAATGGCAACACACCAGTTGCTGAGCCCATGAATATGGATTTGTGTAGTCAGTTGCTGACTGATAAACCAGGCATAGCGCTGTGAATTTTCGGCACCGTAGCGTAAAGCGAACGCACTCGGCTAGTTATCGAGATATCTGTGGTTTGTTCCCAGGGGTGCCGGATGATCAATTTTTCAGTTGCTATGCATTGTTTATAAAATAACGTGGACTGAGCGATGATTTCGTCTATTTACATTATCTTCACATATTTGAAATATATTCACCTTTCACACGATCTTTCCTTGTCGCTAAGCCGGGAATGACCCTGTTGAAGGAAAACGCTCAAATACGCATTGTTCGTATTACAAGGAGCAGTTTTAATGCGTATATATTCATCCATGGCCGACTCAGCGGACTTCTCTGCTCATTTAACATGTGTCGACCTCATGAGTCACCAACTTCACTCTCTATCTCCGGCAAGGGACATGCAACAGCTGCGTGCCAAATAGGTCGCTTCTAAGAATGAAATAGCCCAGCGCGCTATTGATGATATGCCCCTTCGTGTGAAGGTTTTTATAAATACCCAAGGTGTACCAACTCCATACTGAACAGTCATGTATAAAAGCAGGTGTACTACCATCTCACATTCCATTTTTGAATGTTTACGTGTCTTCTCCAATTCTCTAGGTCCTGTGATTTTCGCGACCGTGCATAAATTATTTCTCGGTGTTTGGATTTCCATACTGAGCAGTGTAGATACACAAAGAAGTTAGAATTATTACAATGTAAGTGGTAACCTTATTTTTTACAGGATCTAGATTGAAACATCATCTGAACTGAAGTGGCTAACGAAGAACGTAATTTACAAAACTATAAATAGGTAATTTACGTAATTTACAAAACTACGATCTGCTCAAACAAGTTAGGGATATTTCGATTTAGAACCCCAAGTGAGTTTTCGTGTAAATATTGTCAAGTCATAATAATAGCTGGAAGAGACTCAGCTGCAAGCAAATATCGGGATCCATTTTGCTGTCACGTACGAGCAGGCAGAGGAAAGATGTACGAGGGATAACCAGTCTTGGAAGTAGCGAATGCGCTGAGGTGTTGAGGAGTGTGTTAACGGTGCGCTTCTGTAAACACAACTGTCAGACTGTGAACAATGCAAAAGAGGCATTTCACCGTCGGAGAACGCAGTATGGCCATTGAAATGATACAGTCCAGGATAAGACAGACAGATCCAGAAGTTCGATAAGTCGACACCATGCGCGTTGTCCCGAGTGAAGAGATGCTGCAGAACAACCAAGAAGTGGTTATGGTTTGGGAATATCGATATCTCATACAATAAACGGTAACAGAAATTCCACCATATCCAGTCGTCACATCGAAAATGCTAAGAGAAGTGCCACCGAAGTCCTTGTAAGCGTTTAAATGGTCCATAAACAACTGCACCAGGAAGGTCTGCTTTAGAGGAGTCTATTGTGCCGAATGCCACTGTCTGCGGTAACTCGGCAACAAAGATTTGAGCAGGCGCGACAACACCTATTGTGACAGAAAGGGTTGCAAAGCGATGCTTTTAGGCCTGGACTACATTCTGATTGTCGGCGCGACTTCGTATGTGGAATACCTCAGGAACACGCGGCAGTCATCTGCTGTGTCAACTTGTGCATCAACTGGGCGACGGCTCAGTCGTCATGTGGTGATAGTTCTGCTTCTGTGGCTACGTAGATCTGTATGTTTGTCTAGGGCGCATGAACACTAGTGTGTACAGAGCCAATATCGTGAAGATTACTGTGGCACTTTTTACGGTCCGACAGGTCATAGTGCTCTCGTCGTGGGTGATAATGCACAACCTTGTCGAGCTGAGATCGAGGTTAGGGAGCTCGAAAATTGCGGTATTCCACGTTTGCCTACACACACACACACGTCTTGATCCCACTGATCATGTCTAGGATTCACTGCAAAGGAACTTGGACAGGCATCACCCAGCCTCTTTGATGCGTTCAAAATTACATGACATTTCGCCCCATCTGCGGACGGTGCTACCCGAAATCCAGCTGAAACATTTCATCTACAGATATTCAAAACCACTGATATTCTAAGTGATTGTGAACGGAAGAGTTGTCACAACGTGCTGAATGACCAAGGTAAGCCTCGTGTACTTCTGATTCCCTCTGAATCAATGAGATGTTCTCTGGTTTGAATGTTGAAAGCATGAAAGCATAGCGCTGCATCTTTTATCTGTTCCTTTCATGTCTGTTTTGTGTTCCGCGTTCCATGTCGGCCATAATTAAACCACACAAGGTTGCTTTACGTGCTGTCAGTCTCCATTTTCTGCAATTTCTCTAACTTTTTGGCAAGTTTTTATGCAGACTTTCTGGAGGGGGGCGGGTTAACGACCACGATGAGCCACTAGAAGGTCTATAAGCAGTAGCCTGTCCCTAATTTAGGGCCACTGGTTTCAGGGAAGGGAGAGTGCCAGTGCCGTAAGGCAAACACAACTTCCATGCCTCACGGGATTCGAACCTAGACCCACTCGGACGAATGTTCAGAAGCCAGAGCTTAGACAAACGCACTATCGATGTAGCTCTGCAGAATTAAAAGGGACTTGGCAATACGAGCTTCAGGTAACACGTGGCAAACTTGCTCAACATGTGAAAGGTGGAAATTTCCTAGTCTTCCTTAAGAAGGAAGCATTTTTGGCCGCCCCGGTGGCGTAGTGGTCTAAGGCGATGGCCTCTGATCATTTGTACGAAAGGGGTCCGGGTTCGAATCCCGGTGAGGCATGGATGTTGTGTTTGTCTTACGGCACTGGCTCTCTCCCTTCCCTGGAACCAGTGACCCTAAATTAGGGACGGGCGACTGCTTATAGCCCATTGAGTTGCTCACGGTGGTCGTTAAACCTCGAATCAAAAAAAAAAAAAAAAAAAAAAAGGAAGCATTTTGTGTTTTGCAAAAGTATTCTCCACACTAAGCTTCTCTAGTTAACAAACCCGTGAACTGAAAACCAGTTCTGACTGCAATTATTTATTGTCCCGAAATAACCGATTCTTGGGAAGAACCAAAATTTTTGCTACGACAAAATCTAGTCCAAAACATACTGGCGTTTTGATACCTTTTCAGCAAACAATGGGAGTCCCAGTGGAGCAGGGGTCTCAGATGGCTTCTGATCATTCGTCCGAAAGCGAAAGAGGTCCGGGTTTGAATCCCGGTGAGGCAGGATTTTGTGTTTGGTTTACGGCACTGGTTCTCTCCCTTACCTGGAACCAGTGGCCCTAAACTAGGGACGGGCGACTACTTATTGCCCATTGAGTATCTCACGGTGGTCGTTAAACCTCCAATAAAAAAAAAGACAGTGGGAAATAGTTCCGGCTTCAGCAGTGAAAAATTCATACTGTGTATAAATGCATCTCTCTTGGAGAAGTTTTTTTTTTATTTGGCGACACCTGTTCAATATTTAATTGCAATTTTTTTCCTTGGTTTAAATCAGTATACACTCACGGACAATGAAATTTACGCACCTAGAAGAAAATATGCTACAACCGCGAAACTTTGCAAATATCTAGAGTGCGTGCTGGCATGCAAATGATCCAAGCTTGGTGCGAGTGTGCATGACCACACACTCTGTGGTGGTGCTGCAAGCATGAACCGACAGCCTTATAAACTGACGTGTAGTCGATGCCCCATGAAAGCGATAAGCACCGGCAGACGCAAGCAAGAGTACAGAGTGACACGAATGCCGGGTAGACGCCAGAGACGTCAATTTACGTAACTTACGGGCTTTGAGAGAGGCCTGATCATCGAGCTGAAAACCGCAGGGTGGTCGGCACGCCGTATAGCCCGTCACCTGGATCGTTCTGACCCTACCGTCCGACTGTGTTGGGAGCAGTGGACATGTGACGGCACTGCCACATTGCGAAGCGGCTCCGGACGGATCAGGAGGACCACCATTAGAGAGGATCAACGGATCGTTCGCCAGGCACGAACGAATCCCACGAGGACCTGGCCCACTATACAGGCAGTTGTAACGGCTCCTGTGTGCCCACGAACCCTTTCCCGACGCCTCGCGGAAGCGAATCTGTGTTCCCAGCGCCCCTTACGTGTGCTGCTATTAACAACGGAACATCGCCGGCTCCGTGTGCAGTGGCGCCAGGCCAGAGCGACGTGGAACGCCACAGACTAGCAACGTGTGGTGTTGTGCGATGAGTGCCGCTTCGTTTTGGGGACAGATGATCATCGTGTCTAGGTGTGGAGTTCCCCGGGTCAACGGCACAATCCCAACCTCGCTATCCAGCGCTACACCTTCCCCACTGTAGGTTTTATGGTCTGGTGAGCCATTGCCTACGATAGCCGATCAGCTCTAGTAATGGTACGTGGAGCATTGACAGACCAGCGGTATGTGGATGAGATCCTACGGCCCCATGTGCTCCCATTTCTGGCAGAGATTCCAGGTGCGCTATACCAGCAGGATAATGCCGGCCCACACATGGCATGTTGCTCAGGACAGTCTACGTCATGTCCGGACACTTCAATGGCCTGCCCGCTCCCCGGACATGTCCCCTATCGAGAATGTGTGTGACCAGTTGAAACGCCGGCTGCCGCCGTGCCACACTATCCGGGATTTAGAGCCCACCGTCCAACACGTGTGGGCCAGTCTGCCGCAGGACAACATCAGGCGTCTGTTCGCCTCCATGCCGGACCGTATTGCAGCATGTATCGCCGCACGAGGCGGTACGACACGCTATTGAAGATGATCGGACTGCATGCCACAGAACCCTCTGTAATTGTCCGGCGGCTCTGTTTTTGCCATCATGTGTATCATTCATCTGTATCATTACATCCATCAAATTTCAGTTCAATCCGATGCTTCCTTCTTGGTGCGCAAAATTCATTGTCCGATAGTGTATTTCTTTTTTCTTTCTTTTTTTTTTGATAGGTGGTTTAAGGTGGAGATATAGGCATTTCCAATGAATCCTTCTGCTCACAGATGACGCTGAAAATCGCGCTGTTTTTGCTACCCCTTCTTGTGGGTGTCTTAGTTTTGTGTGTGAATTTCGTTAAGTTTTACCCTTATAAGATGGTGATCTCTGAATAAGCTGCTGTCAGCATCTTAGATTACCAGCACCTGATTTCTGATTTACATACGTTTGAGGGTAGAAAAGCCAATAAACTGTAATGTAAGGGATTTAAATAATTACTGACATCCTAAACAAAAGTTTATAACCGCTCAGTTATTACTGTCTGTATGAAAACTTTTAATATTCAAGAAAAAAGGTAAGGAAGTGTCACGTTTCCAGTACTTGAAGTACGTAGAGCGCCACCTATTAACGATATGCAACAAACACTACTCCAACACGCGTAAATTTAATTTAAAAATATTCCCTATACTTTTTTCTCAAATTTACAAGACACTGCTTATAGTTCAGTGTCTTCTTCGTCCTTATGCCAATTTTCACGAGTCAACAAGCATTGCTTGTATGTGAACTTATGTAACTCAATTTTCACCATCGCAAGTATAGCGGCGCGTTTTTGCTTGACGTCCACCTTAACGACCACCGTGAGCAACTCTGTGGGCTACAAGCAGCCGCTTGTTTCTAACTTAGGGCCACTGGTGCTAGGGAAGGGAAAGTACCAGTGTCGTAAGACAAACACAAAATCTATACCTCACAGGAATTCGAAACCTGACGAATGATCGGTCGCCAGAGTTTATACCACTGCGCCACCGGGCCAGTGTACTTCTGTTCTTTTTCGCCAACATGTAAACATGTGTCTCTCGCCGAATTACCAAAAACGTTAACAAAACCCGTGTCATATTTCAGTTGTTCCGGTTACTTCTCAGAACATGTGAACAGATATGAACCATTTGATCATGGCACTTCGAATAAAGAATCTCGGAGGTACTTTACTGCTGTCGTGACGTACGCTCTGAAGACTTTCTGCTGTATAACGAAGTAAATTTCTCCGTCATTTTTGGTCTACGCCGGGATTCGAACCCGGGGCCCCTCATTCCGGAATAAGTTGCTCTACCAATTGAGCTACGCGAACATTTAATTCCGATTCCTATCTGCCTTTATGTCGTGTGCGTCCTTCTGGCAGGTACGTCACATCTCCTGGTACGTTACAGCTGTTATGACGTAAAATCAGTGTTTTGCATCTTTTCATTGATTCAGGAGGCAGTAGAATATTCTGGTTACATTTCGCGCCCAGAAAATGCAGCGTCCCAGCATACTGAGCCAATGCGCAATGTTATTGTATTTTCTTTTTCAAGACTTGCTTTAGAACGATTTTTTTTCATTTTTGGTTTGGTGGGTTTAACGATAACCGTGAGAAACTCAATCAACTGTAAACAGTCTCCCGTCCCAAATTTGGGGCCACTGGTTCAGTATCGTGATTTTCTTTTTCACTTTATAGTATATTATGCAGCCTTCAGATGCAAAGAAAAATGAATAAAATCGTATTGCAAGATTTGCAGGTATATATTTCCAAATGTAAATGTACTGATACACCCTGTAGCACAAAAATAGTACACCTGGAAAATCAAATAGCCTGTGGATTACATGAAGCATGACTGAATAAGTGGATGATAAAATAATTATCCCAAGCTGTAAATTAATAACCGAGATATGCGGAACTAAAAATCCCAATTTTCTCCAACTAGTGGCAACATGCTACAACAAAAAGGGATTCAGAAATGTACGAAACTTTGCGCTCGTTGTTACAGCTATTGGACACAAAGCCAGTTTTTAGATCCAAATTGCAGACACGAAAACCAGGTGCCCCATGCAAATATGAATTTGTCGCTTTGCAGAAGTATACATGTTACATCACCTATTGATATGTGCATCATGCAATGCAAAAAATTCATGGAAAGTTTGACTCACACTTTCAGTTTGTAACGTATACTCTATATTCACTTTCCTTTTGATTTTACTATCTCTGGTTATTTTATTTTACTATGTAAATTATCTTCCTACTGAACGGAATATTATTTCACCCGCTGAATGAGATCTGGCAATGAGTGTAAGTCATGACGTGGTGGTAGCTCGTATATAGGCGCGTTCATCGAGAAGTGAGTTGTGTTGTGGCGTTGTAGTTGTGTTGTTGCGTTGGAGTTGAGGGTGGTTGGTGTTGCGTTGCAGTGTGTTGTTATGTAGTAGTGATATATGAGTGCCTTAGTTGACCAGGAGTCATCATAATAAACAAGTTGTTCTGTAAGTTCAGTCTTTTTCAATTCTTAGTTTTGTCAGACCTCTGTCTGGCTGTTAGGTTTATGACTTTGATTACTTAATATAAATAACCAGCGTTGAGACTTTGTTTAAGTTCATAATTAACGAGTAACAACACCCTTTTGGGAATTCATTATTTTGAAGCGTAGAACATTATTCATTCATAATAATTAGCTTAGCAAAAAGATAAACAAAGCTAATTCATTATAATTGGCGCCCGAACTTTTCTCGAACACGAGATCCTGACTATTATTACCCATGGCTTCCTTACCTGAGACAACTGCAAATTTCCACCTTCCGGCAAGTCTCGAGGGTAATGGTGTTTGTTTGGACAATTTGTACGAAGCCTGTGGCTCTGACTTGGATATGAATAATCTACACATATCCAAGCATTCTTCACCATTTCCGGAATGCACCAGCTTCTTATCACTCTGAGTCGCGGGTCGTAGCTGAGGGAATTCAATCCTCTCAGCGAAGCAGAATGCTTGCCCATTTCGTGCCGCATGCAGGAACAATTTATTTCAATGGTTTGGAGTGGGTCTTTAAAGTTCCTCGAAGATCTGGAAGACCATTTTGATTTATATAATATTCCGGAAGACTGCAAGGTCCAAATTGCCGGAACTTGCTTGAGAGATACCGCCAAGACCTGGTATCGGCAGTGGCGAGGGTCGAACCCGGATTCTCATTATGAGAATTTCCGTGCAGAATTCTTGGAGGTCTTTCCTTTCGGCCTCAGTCGAGCTAGCCTTGCCCAACAGCTGTTTTCTCGTCAGCAGGGTCCCAATGATAGCCCTGTTGCATTTGCGTTGGAAACTACACGCCTATATAATCTATGGGATCCACATGCCAGTCATGTTGACATGTTGGATACCTCGTACAGCAGCTCGACCCATTCTTGCAAGATTTTCTTGAGGTTCGACACCCTACCACTATTCATGAATGCCTTCGCCTCATACGCACGTATGAAGAGCGACATGGCAAACATGCTGCAACTCACCATGCTCGGGCACCCCACCAGGCTTATTCCGAAAACCCTCAGCGGCATAATAGACAAAACTTTCAGCGCGAGCATACACACGTGCCCATTCAAGCTTCATACGTTCCACCACACAGAAGAGTGGCGAACCAGCAACGAGTTTTCGGAGCAAGCTACGGGGTATCGTCATAATGCACAGTATGCCTCGACCCCGTTCCACTCAGCAGCATTCGGAACGTTATCATGCTCAGGGCAATAATAATTTTTCTGCCCGTGCTGAGGGCAGACGTAACGAAAATGAAAATCTCAACAGACACGCGGAGTTCCCGACGCAGGGTGCACGCAATTTTCCTTATCGTGAAAATTTTCCCGATACCCGGCAGGGTCGAGGTTTCCGACCACATGATAACACCACCAGAATTCCTTTAAACTTCCACAGGAAGTAGACGAAGGGTCGGTCCTGCTTCCTGATACCAAACATCCTGACCCTAAAACAGTATTAGTGACTGTTCAAACTCCTCAGTTGCCTGATGTATTCTTGACACTTGAAGACATTATTGTCGAGACAAAGTTCGACACTGGGTCTGAGATATCAGCCCTAAATACAAAGTTTTGCAATGATGTTTTTTCTGCAATACATGTTCAGCCTGCAACGCAGTATTTGCGAGGTGCAAATAACGAAATCTTCAGTATCGCAGGAACTGTCACATTATCTTTAGGGCTGGGAAAAGCTCGTTTTACACATTCTTTCCTGCTTATAGACGAGCTACCCGTGAAATGTCTCATGGGTATGGACTTTATTAACAAGTTTCAAATAACTTTGAATTTTGTACAACATGTGATTTCTTTCCGGAACCTGTCGAAATGATTCCGACGGTTCCTGTAGATATTACGAGTTTATTGTTGAGTGACCAATTGAATGAGGGGCAACGAGACCAGCTTTCTCTCCTTTTACAGGAAAGCCCTGGTTTATTTTCGGATCAACCTGGTTTCACACAGGTGGTTTATCATGTTATTGACACTGATGGTTCGAAACCCATTGCGACGAAGCCTTACCCTTGTGCTCCACATAAAAAACAGGAAATGCAACGTCAAATTGCGGAAATGATTAAGCAGGGCATAATCAGGGAATCAACAAGCGCCTGGGCGGCTCCTGCCTTCTTGGTTCCAAAGAAACAACCAAATGAATTTCGTTTCGTGACAGATTTTCGCAAACTCAACCAAGTCACAAAAACAATCAATTATCCCCTACCTGTCATGTCACATATTCTAAATGACTTGTCGTCGACCAAATGGATGTCAACTTTGGATTTGGCAAGTGGATATTGGCAGGTGGCAGTACATCCGGACTCTGTCGATAAAACAGGCTTTGTGACTCCTTTTGGGGCCTATGAATATTTACGTATGCCTTTTGGTTTAGCTTCTGCACCTGCTACTTTCCAAAAGCTTATGGACACGGTTCTCAGACCTGTCCTGGGTCCCCATGTGCATGTCTATTTGGATGATATTATTATAACATCAGAGACTTTTGACGAGCACCTTTCTCTGCTCAAACAGGTGTTCCAACTTATATACAATGCTGGCTTGACGTTAAAACCTAGTAAATGCCAGATAGCGCGGGACGAGATTGTATATCTGGGGTTGAAAATTACTCCCCACGGCTTATTCACTGATAATGAAAAAATTAGGCCTATTGCTGACTTTCCTCGGCCTAAAACAGCAAAAGAACTATCCCGCTTTCTGGGAATGACCGGATGGTATCAGCAGTTCGTCCCCGCTTATGCTACAATATGTGAGCCATTGTATGCTTTAAAGCGTAAATACAAGAAGTTTATTTGGACACCTGAAGCTAACGCTGCATTCGAAACACTGAAGTCTGCATTGACTCAGCCTCCGGTGTTGGCTTTCCCGGATCATTCTAAAGAATTTGATATTTATACTGATGCATCCGGAGTTGGTCTTGGTTGCGTTTTGTCACAAGCTGGGCATCCAATAGCTTTTGCGTCTCGTACTTTAGCCAAAGCTGAACGCAATTATTCAGCTACGGAACGTGAATGTCTTGCTGTTGTGTATGCACTGAATAAATTTCAATGTTATCTTAACGAATTGACAGTTAACATAATTACGGATCATTCTGCCCTTCAGTATTTGAATTCTGCTAAACACCTATCTCAAAGACTTATGAAGTGGGCTCTGAAGTTACAAGAGAGCAATATCAAAATTTCGTATCAGCCAGGTAATAAGAATCAATTACCGGACGCATTATCTCGCGTTCCGATTAGTGGGGTCCCCACCGAAACTACTCCTGGATGTCAGCCTTACTTCTGATAGCTGATATCACATCCAGAGAGCAGATAATGGCAGAATTAATAAATGATCCAGATTTTGGGGATATTTACAATTTTTTGCTTGCGGGTTCGCCCCTACCAAGTGATCCTTCTCTGGCTGGAAGGTCACAACATTTTGAAGTAATAGAGGGTCTTCTTTATTATACAAAGTCTCGGACTACTAGGGCAGAGTTTCGCCCATGTATTCCGCGAACCCTTAGAATGGCTCTTTTAAATGAATTTCATGACAAACCTCTTGCAGGCCATTTAGGTATTCGCAAGACCCGTTGTAAATTGCGGGATGTTGCCTATTGGCCTGGGCATGTACCAAAGTGTGCTCGCATACGTTCAATCATGTCACTTGTGTCAGATTAATAATTATCGTAATGTAAGACCTGACCGGTCACTTGAAATCTAGTTCAAGTTCTCATGTATTTGATATTATTTCCATAGATTTATTGGGACCTTATCCATTATCTGTTAAAAATAAAGCTCGTTATGTTTTAGTACTAACTGATAATTTTTCTAAATGGGTTGAAGTTTTTCCCATTAAAGCCGCTACGGCTGAGGTTATTTGTAATGTCTTAGTTAATGAAGTATTTTCTAGATATGGTGCACCTAATAAAGTAGTTTCTGGATAATGGTCCTCAATTTATTTCTGACATTTTTGAAAGAATGTGTGCGAGATTACACATTAAACATAAATTCATTTCCCCATATCATCCCCAGAGTAATCCTGCAGAACGCGTTAACCGAACGCTAGTGAAAATGATTGCGACTTTCGTAATGGACCACCATGAAAGATGGGATGACCATTTAGAACTTTTTGCGTTCGCCCTCCGCTCGTCTGTCCACGAGTCTACTAAAATTACTCCTGCAGAACTTTTTCTGGGTCGCAAAATTAAAACCCCTTTTGAAAATTTAACGGGGATTATCGACGAACTAAATCAGCGACCAACTCCGCAATCAGTACACATTATGGCAGAAAAAGCTCGTGTTGCAATGCTAGGAGCACAAGCGGCTCAAGCACGATATTATAATTCTAGGCGTAGGGAACCAGATCTTGTCGTTGGAGATCTCACTCTCGTGGAAACGCACTTCCAGTCTTCTGTTTCGCATACTTTAGTGAAGAAATTTGCACCCAGCTACGAAGGTCCATATCGGGTGGCAAATGTCTTTGAAAATAATATTGTTCTGGAGAAACCGAACAACAATTTTCAATATGTACATGTTGATCAATGTCGCAAGTATCACGAACGGGATATCGAGTTCATTATCAATCCTACTCAACCTTCTGTTCCACAGACTCAAGAATCTATATCTCATGTTCAACCGCCAGAAATTGTGGACGACCCACCGAACATTTTTGACGAATCACCAGTGATTTTTCCTTCACCCTCCCCCTCCAGACGAGTTTCTACAACCGCAACCTGATTCTCCCGTGAGACCGAGGCTCGATTCGCGTTCGTCGAATACTAGTATCGTTCCTTTCCCTCCAACCATTGCCAAGACTATTGTTGCGCCGTTTCCGGCTAACTCTGCACCAACGCGGGATACTTCTTCTTTGAATACCTCATCGGAAAGTATTCCTATAGGCAAATCCAAACATCGCCCTGCACGACCGCTGAATTACAGCAGCGACTCAGAGGCGTCGGACATTTCGGATTTGTCAGTTATGAATCCAACATTTAATATTCCACACCGTCCAGCACCACCAAAAGCTGGGCGCAAACGTCACTTGTCTCCCCAATCTGCTTCGCCGCAACAGCGACGAAGGCAGAAATCTTTGCATCCGCCCGGGTTTCGCCCCTGGAACCTCCGTTCAGGGCAAACAGGGCCGATGCCTGCTACTACTATCATGCCCCGTGGGCGTAAACGAAAACAAGCGATGTGCCCGGAGACACGTCCCTCCAAAAAGATACTGGAAGGACACAACGGGCCCCAGCATCAAGGGACTTCATATCCAAAGCCTGGGGGAGCCCGTTCCTATCAGCCGCAGCAGGGATTTCCGGACCGCCAGACTTCTGACGTTCCTGACCGTTCTTCTCAGCCGCAGGGATTTCCAGACCGCCAGACTCCTGACCGTTCCTATCAGCCGCAGCAGGGATTTCCAGACCGCCAGACTCCTGACCGTTCCTATCAGCCGCAGCAGGGATTTCCGGACCGCCAGACTTCTGACGTTCCTGACCGTTCTTCTCAGCCGCAGGGATTTCCAGACCGCCAGATTCCTGACCGACAACAGACCGATGTTCCATTACCGTCCCGGAAGAGATCCAAGCCACCTGATTTCCCCAGTCCCATTAGGCCTGGAAAACGTTTTCGCACTAGAATTTTTTATGCGTCCTCGAGATAAGTAAGTTCTCGTGGACAGGTTCTTTTCTCAGTTTATTGTTTTTCCTGCTCGACCAGTTGGCGTGTCAGAATTTCTTTTTTTCGTGTGGGCCTATGCATTCTTTTTGTGTATATATGTGTGTTTTTTTTTATATTTCTTCTATGTCCATCTACTAATCCACTTTTTTTGTATATATCTATGTGCTTAGGGGTAAAATAATAAAATTGTTACTGTTAGGCAGCTCCAGGTAAATTTCGCTGCTGATACAGTTGTTCTGTATTTCAACGCATGAGGCAAACGTAATTTGAAATGAAAATAATAAAATTGTTACTGTTAGGCAGCTTCAGGCAATCTTCGCTGCTGATACAGTTGTTCTGTATTTCAACGCATGAGGCGCACGTAATTTGAAATTAAAAAGTGATTCCTGCTAGGCAGAATAAAAGGAAAGTATGCCGATGCAGGTTTGGTTTGTTCTACACTACAAATTTCACAGTCGAATACAGATTCGTAAATTGTTATGCCAAGTTGATAATGTAAATACGGCTACCACCAAACAACAAATCAAAAAAAAAAAAAAGATCGAGAAACGTCAATCATCGAAATGTAAGACTTACACTCCAAAATTGATAGATTTTTCGGAAACCAAAAAAAAAAAAAAAGGAAAAAAAAGAAGAAAAAATTAAGGGGGAGATGATGTAACGTATACTCTATATTCACTTTCCTTTTGATTTTACTATCTCTGGTTATTTTATTTTACTATGTAAATTATCTTCCTACTGAACGGAATATTATTTCACCCGCTGAATGAGATCTGGCAATGAGTGTAAGTCATGACGTGGTGGTAGCTCGTATATAGGCGCGTTCATCGAGAAGTGAGTTGTGTTGTGGCGTTGTAGTTGTGTTGTTGCGTTGGAGTTGAGGGTGGTTGGTGTTGCGTTGCAGTGTGTTGTTATGTAGTAGTGATATATGAGTGCCTTAGTTGACCAGGAGTCATCATAATAAACAAGTTGTTCTGTAAGTTCAGTCTTTTTCAATTCTTAGTTTTGTCAGACCTCTGTCTGGCTGTTAGGTTTATGACTTTGATTACTTAATATAAATAACCAGCGTTGAGACTTTGTTTAAGTTCATAATTAACGAGTAACAACACCCTTTTGGGAATTCATTATTTTGAAGCGTAGAGCATTATTCATTCATAATAATTAGCTTAGCAAAAAGATAAACAAAGCTAATTCATTATAAGTTATCGAATACAGAAAATAATTTTTCCAATCCGGCTTTTAGAAGTGTAGATGGTCTGCTCCTTTTTATTGCGAAATGAGCTGCTTCAGGTCTGCATTCTGAATGCTGTTCTCTTAATTGCATGTTTTGGACCACAACCATGGCACACACATGCAAAGCCTGAAGACACATGAAACTCATACATACAGTTTCATGGAACTAATTCCAAGCGTTCTTTATCTCAAGCATATTAATACCGTTAGAAGTCCATGTGACGAACGCCAAGACAACGTGAGGAGCTTGAGCTATTAGAAAAGAATGGACAAATTTCTGTAGCCTAGTGCTAAATGTTTTACTAAAACTGACTTACTAATAAGAAGTCGTGCTAGTCGATCTCGGTGATCTAGTTGTTTATTAGCATGCTAATGGACTTCGCGAGATATGCACTTCTGTGTGTCTTACACAATTCCTCGATTCTCGGCTGACAAGCAGTTGTTCTGAGAGCGATATTGTTGGTGACGCAAGAGACAGTTTGATGTACTCTCTTTGCCACAAAAAACGAATCACCCAGAGAAAGTCGTTCAATCCTGATGAAACTCCACCTGTATTAAAAAGGGCAGAATATGAAAATCATTAAAAACTAACGACCAAGGACTAAATAGGGGCCCGCCGCAGCGCATTGAACCGCGTAACGAGAAGGGTATATCAAGAGCAAAACTCGTACACATGAACAATTGTGGCAGCGTCTTGCGGTTGCATTGACCTCAACGAACTGTGAGAATGCCTTGACGTCGGATCCGTACACAGTACGAGCAGTTGAGCTAGTTTGACAGAGGAAGTATAATTGGGCTGAGAGAGGCCGATTGGTCAAGTCACCGTATCGCCAGGCATTCGGGTCGGATCGACGCGGCAATCGGACGATTTTGGAGCTATTGGGTCTAGGAGTGCACAACATAGAGGCCAGCGGGCGGTGGACAGACGAGGGCAACGACAGTACGCGAAGATCGAAAGATTGTAAGAGCCGTACGACCACAACTGAATGCGCTGCTCTCAATCATCCCTGGCCATGTTGCGTCGTCTACAGGTACGGAAGTGGCCATCTGGAACATTGTCAGACGGCTCGAGGCACGGAGACTACAGCCAAGGAGGCCACTCAGCCGCCTACCAGTGGACAGTGAGCATCGCCGGCGATGGTAGCTTTGCTTGTTTGGCCCGATTAACGTGAGATAGCGTCCGGTAGCGTCGTGTTGTCTTTAATGATGAGTCACGGTTTTCATTTGGAGCCGATAACCAACGCATACATGTCTGGAGACTAACCAGCCAGCGCACGGATCCTGCCTTTACCGTGAAACGCACACGGCTTGCACGCCAGGAGTGACTGTCTAGGAAACCATTTCCTACGAAAGCCGGACACCCTTGATAGTTCTCCGTACCACTTTCACAGCTCAACTGTACATCGGCGACATTCTACAACCTGCTGTGTTGCTATTCCTGTCGCCGGTCCACCGAGCAATTTTTCAACAGGATAATGCCCGGCTACACACGGAACGGTTCTCCCAAGCTGTCTTCGTAATGTCGACACCCTTCGATGGCCAGCCCGATTGCCCGACCTCTCATCAATCGAACATGTTGTGGACATGATGGGACGCCACCCACGCCTATCCCGGAATGTCAGCGTGAAATGGATGTAAATAGGTTAAGAAGCTATTACATCCATATTACTATTACATCCAAGAACCTATTTACATCCATATTACTATTACATCCAAGAACCTATTTACATCCATTTCACTACCGGGCCTACTCAAGTAATGAAAGAACTGTTTTTTTTTTCACTGGATAACAGCATCACGTCTCAGTACTGGCATTACCTAACAGACTTCTGCATTAGCCATAATTATGCAGTCGTAGGAAACAAGCTCTACCTGCAAACTCGTGGAATTCTAATGCGTAGCAGTTTTTCAAGCAGTCTGGCCAATCTTTACCTGCACCACTTCGAATCTACATTCCTTGCTACTCAGACTGATGATTCCGGAATCGTTATGAGATACATCGACGTTATTATTGTCGTCAATAAACCTCATTTCTTACAAATGAGTGAAACAATTTATCCCGATGACCTTTTCCTGAATCAAACTAACAGTGCATCCAATCACGTGAATTTTCTGGACCTTGACATTTTAACCAAAAACAAAATGGGTTTTCAAATCAACCTCTACGATAAAAGACAATATTTTAATTTTGACATAAAATTCTTCACCCACTGGTCTTCCAATGTCTACAATGCTATTCACCGTAACGTCATTATTTCCCCGTTTCACCGGATTGTAAAAATATGTTCTAACTCAGAAAATATCACCAAAAACCTTAGCAACTTAATCAATAAATTTAAAGATAATGACGTTCCAATCCACTTTCTCAGACGTTACATACATCAATTAATCTTTCATTTTAAATCTACCTCCCCCAGTTATAAATTACACATCAACAGTCTGTACTAACATAGGACCTTACAAATTTAATTTCAGCAGGTAATCCAAGTGTCACTTGATAGGTCCCCTGTGGCTGAAGAACATCTACATACATAGTCTTGCATCTATATCCATGCTCACCTGTTTCGGCCAATTAGGTTTCCTCCCTTCGTTTAATCTTAACTACACCAGTTCTTGGTACATATTTACTGTTCTCGTGTTCCTTCCATTCGTATTTCAGTCTTGGTAGTTACTCAGCTTGTTTAGTCCGACTGCTTGGTTCACACCGTCGTCGGGTGAGTTTTCGTTCCCTTACTTTCTATAGTTCAGTAACATTTAAGTGTTTCTTACTTCTTGGTTTTGATTTAGTGGCTTCGGGAGCATGGTCAGCCGACTATTGGTTTTTTCTTAGTCGTTTACTGATACCAGAAAAGCCACTTCCCCAGGTTGATGCTCTCTTGATGAAGACAACCTGGTTCTTTCAGTTTCAATTAATTTTGTTCTCAACGTTCCTGCATTCACAAAGATTTTTTGGTTCAATATTCCTTTATCGCTCTTTCTTTAATCTATATTTCGCTAATTCCTCCAGTCTGCTGCATACTGCGCAACAGAGATATTAGCTTCATTCTTTCGTAATTTCGCTTTATTGTGTTTTATTTTAAGTTTCTTGGACTTCAGTTACAAATTTTAGAAATTTTATCTTGATTTCGCATTTCTTCTGTTTGACCTTTCTTATTCAATATATATATATATATATATATATATATATCTTTCAGAAGACAAAAGTGATGTTCAATGCTTTTACAAGAAATGAAGATTTATCGATTGATGGAGAAAAGCTGGAGATAACAGACACGTACGTTTATCTTGGACAGCAGATATCAAGTGAGGGTCACATTGATGAAGAAATTAATCGGCGTACAAAACTTGCCTGGAGAGCTTTTGGAAGAAACAGCATAATTTTCAAGAGCAATATGCCATTATGTCTTAAAAGAAAAGTGTTTGATCAATGCATTCTTCCAGTGCTTACGTATGGTGCAGAGACGTGGACCTTAACTAAAAGAGACATACAAAGGCTGCAGACAACTCAAACAAGCATGGAGAGGTGCATGCTTGGTGTAACCAGGAGAGATAAGAAGAGGAACTCGTGGATCTGAAAAATGACAAGAGTGGAAGACATCATGATCAGAGTTAAATCCCTGAAATGGCAATGGGATGGACATACTGCCAGAAGGACAGATCATCGATGGACAGCCGAAATTTTAGATTGGATTCCCAGGGACAGGAAAAGACCCAGAAGAAGACCACATGGGAGATGGGTGGATGAAATTCGAAAGTATGCAGGGGTGACATGGAGGAGACTGGCACAAGACAGACCGTTGTGGAGGAAACTTGGGGAGACCTTCGTCCAGCAGTGGATTGATAATGGTTGACAATGATGATGATGATGATATACTGTATATATACAGTATATATTGGTGCAGTTAAAAGAACGTACCATGGCAGTCTCCTACACTCGGTGTGGCTCCGTCAACCACTACGAAATTGCGGGGAAAAGTGAGTTAATTGGAGCAGTGGTCAACCGCAATTTGAAATATGAAAAGCTCTGCAATGTACTCTGTATTGTCAGAAACACAGGAAACTGCTTTGATCAATGATAGCCCTTTGTCTTTGTGATTGATTACTTTCTTTGTCCGGACTTTGTAGATCCGATTCCGGCTCTGATAGTTTCAGCCTCTTCTTCGGCTCTTTCACCTGATAGTGCTCGTCGTCATCGAAAGCTTCTGTCAATTGCATATGTTCGCGAGGTACGGCCCTGCTCGTGCCGCTCTAACCTCAAGGCGTCCCAGTCCTGCCAAAAAGGGTCGTGGTGGCGCAAAGTTGTCAAGCTTTTCATCTGCAACCGTGCTTTTAAAAGAACCAAATCTTGTTGCTTCATCGATTGAGCCTTCTGTCGCTCCGAATTCTTCAGTCAGATCTGCCCGAGAGTCATCTTCACATCCTCCTGACTTGTTGCCGTCATCTGCTGCTGTGTCCTTTGATGAGCCTGGTACGGCTGTGAGAACACAAATTTGTCCGTGACGAATCCGCGGCCCCTCACTCCGGAGTAAGTTGATCTCCCAACTAAGCTACACGGACGGAGTGTACCTTGCAGATTTGTCGTCTTAACACGTGCTTTACCTCTGTAATACGGCACCAAGCCCGGTTACTATTGACTCGTTGTCAGATGTTATACTCTCATCAACGTCGCCAATTTCTTCTATAGTAGTTAAGCATTTTTTACCAGATTCTGTTGACTTGTCTGTTTACGATTCTTTCCTTCAGTGTAATCCAGATGCTTCTTGTTCAAAAGAGTTCTCCTGTCAAAGTGGATGATTTCCATTTTGCTGATGGTGTCCCCTCATCACTGCCGTTTTCTTTGCTCATTTCAACTCAGGTTTTTAACCATCGTTTTTCGCACTATTTGAACCTTTCCCCTGACGATGAGTCCCTTATCCCCGCCACACCGTGTAAGTAACGTAATGGTCACTATTCAGTAAAAGACGGTGAACTTATGCCATCAGCTGAAATTCGCTGTCAACGTGCTGAATGTGTTCCAAAGCTTTGGCATGCCTTAAAACACGCATCCAATCCAGACTTATTTCAGTTCGTGCGACTAAGGTTATAACCTGTTTCTCGACGACTGGAATTATTTCTGCCCTAGCGCTGCTTATGAGCCTACGTTCCGGGCTTCATTCTGGAACTGTGTTTGACTACGCCGTAAAGTCTGTCCTCATGTTGATCGCCCGTTATCTTCCCCAGAGTCATCAATGGATATGGTGTAACTAATTATAGTGTTCACAGACTATACAGGGTTTTTTTCATGTTCTTCTTTCAGATGCACTGTTCAATCGTATAGAGCTTCACACGACAGTTATTTACATTTGTATCCTGTGCTATGTGTTATTTTCTAAGTGTATGTGTTTTTCATGCGAATCGTGATTTTTTATTTTGTCATTGGTGATTCTTATTAAACAAAGTACATTTTTCACCTTCTTAGTTTACTACCACTTCGCTGGCTATATCTGAGCGGTTTCGGTAAACAAAAAGTTTAAGGATTTGTGCAGAGCCAGCATGAAGAAAAAATAACAATAAATTGCGAGAGAGAGACAAGAAAGAGAAGAAGAAGAAGAAAGGTAAACAACTCGGTTAAAATGATCATTTGTGTTTTAAAAAAATGTCGATTTCGATGGGTGACGACAGAATAAATAAATTTAAAAAAGTCCGATTCAGCAAGGTAAAGAGAATCATTACACCCCTGAGTGTGTTTACTTCATCAAAAATAAACTCACAAATTTTAAAATCAGGTCTCATTTTCAGTTTCAAAACATAACATTTAATATCGCATCAAAATCAGCTGTTTAATCTCCTTAGATACGTGTTTAATAATCCACCCAGTTTTTTCACCTGATATTAATTTTTAATCGTTATATCAATAAATGCTGCTCTATGTTCTAGTGTTACAGGGCTTCACCCCCTCTGTTGCGTGAGAAAAAGCGTTCTTTGACTGATCGTTGCCCAGCTCATCGAAATGGTGGGAATTGAAGGAAAATGATTTCAATTCTTTATCCCTCAAAATGGCTACTGAACTTCGCTTCTGATAAATATGGAAGCCTCGGTTACACTAGGGCTCCTACTTTCAATAACTGAGGGCCATCCAGGACTTTTCATTTTGCGTGGTATACGTATGTCAGCCTTACAGTTAAAATCACGAACAAACTTAGAATTTACTTCTAAAATTGCGCATCTGTCTGGAACTTGCTGATCAAGCATCTTTAAGTAGATAGGTTAGGCCGTTTCATTAGTGCTTCTGTCACATACTCGTATATATCAGTAGATCAGTCCCTTCTGTAGAAACCAGTGTTAGCACCGTATATTCACAATAGATCAAAGTCTTGTATTTTGAAAGAATTTGTTTTTTTTTTTTTCTTTTGGTACATTCGTCTCCGTCTGCGAAAATTAAATTTTACTTTACGTTTATACATTTTTTTCATATACTTGTATGCAGCGATTCTAAAATCTAATTATATTTATAAAATCCAAAAATGATATCGAAAAGTACTGATTCAGTACAAGAAAAACTCGGGAATTCTTTAAAGGATTCATGACGTTTCCTTTATGTTTTTGTGGAACATCTGAAATCTTAACATCAGTATGCGTACTAAAAGTTTTCATGGGATTTGGAGAATTAGAAAGGTTTGCCTAGGAGCATAGCTTTGATCAATTAAGTTATTTAAAGCCCTCTTGGAAAGGATTCAGCTGTGTTTGAATACTACAGTATTAATTAATATGCACAACCTACTGTACAATATACTCCCTGCAGTAGTATTTCTTTTACAAAAGTATGTAATGCATCTACTCTTCTTAGGATACAATAAGTAAGCAACCAGTATTATTTACGGCTGGATGCAAGTCCCGTTTTTTACTAATTGACATCTGACGTATGTAAGCTCAGGTGAAGGAAAGAAACAACGCACATGTGTATGTCGTAAACGTTCGTGTGAGCCCCCAACATCATTCTAGTCAGTCAGAAAACAAATGTGAGATACCTGATGTTCCTGTTGTTTGTTCAGGTGTTTACGTAGGTAGACGTTTCCTTTCCTATGTGAATAATGCATTGGCTGTCTCAATGGTGCAACACTCTACTGATCTACTGCACAACTAAGTTTCACGGGAAATCTGGACGATCGCCTAATGTTGATTCAGCAAATCGTGAAACAAAAGTCACCAACAAAAGGATTCCTTGCTGTCTCGATATCGACCAATACATTTTTCGTCTTCGATCTGTCATGGACGATCCTGTGAATATATTCTCTTGCTTTCTATGCTTCACAGTCTTTTGCCTGGGTTCCTTAGTTTCAGGTAAGTCCTGAACAAATGAATTTTTATATTTACTTTTATAGCTAAATATACAAACCACAGAGCAGCTAAATATCGAAACTGTATACAGAATACAAGAAAAAAGTGATTAACTTACAAGAACCACTGGACATTCTGTTGGCAGCCGAGCTGTCTTTGCATCCGTTTTACTTCTCGCGGTGTAGTGCGCAAGCCAACAAGGAACTTTGCCTTTATTTTTACATTTGCTAATACATCATGACAGAAAATATCTTTTGCTCACATTTACAAAATGTTCAATCTTCAGATTTCAAATACTCTCATTCAAACACACTTTATTTGAGGAACACTGTGAATTTTTCTTTGCACATGTTGGGTCGTGTAACAGTTTTTCTGCAACCTCTTCCTCCTGAACAAATTTAGAGGACTTGATTAAATTCTTTTGAGTTAAAATAGTCATGTGTATGCAACCTTTGTCTGAAAATATTTTTCTTAGCATAAAGGATTGAGATTTGTTTTGAATGTATTGAACACAGAACATTTTAGCAAAACAAATCGTTTTTTACAGGAATGGTTTACAGATAAAAATTAATTTCCTGGGAGCAGTTTATTTTAATTTCATTTTATTTCATTTTACATTGTTTGCAGTGGAATGTCTCAGTTAGTGAATTAACCTACCTCACTGGCACATATATTTCTGCCTAAATTTCTATCATACCTTATATTTAGTTTTGCTTTGACGGTCCCCTTTATTTTGTTTCCATAATTTCTTCTAAAACATTTCTTCACCGTTTCTAAGTTCTAGTTTTACACTCCAACGAAAGGGGTACTCTGAAATCAAATTGTATCATTAAAATTGAATAAATATTAATTTAGTTCCTTTCTTTACAATATGCATACAAAATCTCGTCATTATTTACTTCAACGTATCCCAAACTGGTTAGCCCCGGTGGCTCAGTGGTCTAAGCGATGGCTTCTGATCATTCGCCCAACGGAATGGTCTCGATTCGATTCCCGATAAGGCATGGTTGTTTGTCTTTTGGGGGTTTATTCACTGAGTTCCTTGTTCACCTATGTACATTGCTGACGTTGAAACAAAATGTCTACACTGTATATACACTGACGGAAAAAAATCCCAACACCACGAAAAAATATTTGTAGAGGAATAAAATGGCGGCAATACATTTGTATAGGTAACATATTTAATCGATTAAGGTTTCAAGATCACAGCTTAATGTAAGCGCGAGAAGAGCCATTTTAAATGTGAAATGCTGGTACATTAATAACCGGTGTAACCGCCAGAATGTTGAATGCAAGCACGCAAACGTTCATGCATTGTGTCGTACAGGTGCTGGATGTCAGTTTGTGGGATGGAGTTCCATGCCTGTTGCACTTGGTCGGTCAATACAGGGACGGTTAATGCTGGTTGGGGGTGACGCTGGAGTTGTCGTCCAATGATGTCCCATACGTGCTCGATTGGAGAAAAATCTGGTGATCTAGCAGGCCACGGCAACATGTCAACACTCTGTAGAGCATGTTGGGTTACAACAGCGGTATGCGGGTGAGCGTTATCCTGTTGGAAAACACCCCCTGGAATGCTGTTCATGAATGGCAGCACAACAGGTTGAATCACCAGACCGACGTACAACTGTGCCGTCAGGGTGCGTGGGATAACCACGAGAGTGCTCCTGCTGTCATAGGAAATTGCTCCCCAGACCAACTCCAGGTGTAGGTCCAGTGTGTCTCGGCCACAGACAGGTTGGTTGCAGGCGCTCACCTGGCCTCCTTCTAACCAACACACGGCCATCACTAGCACCCAGGCAGAACCGGCTTTCATCAGAAAACACAACAGATCTCCACTCCGTCCTCCAATGAGCTCTAGCTTGACCCCACTGACGTCGCAAACGGCAGTGGTTTGGAGTAAGTGGAATGCACGCTACAGGGCGTCTGGCTCGGAGCTGTCCTTCAAGTAACCAATTTGTAACAGTTCGTTGTGTCACTGTGGTGGCAACTGCAGCTCGAATTGCTGCCGCAGACGCGGTACGATGCGCCACGGCCATACGCCGTACACGGCGGTCTTCCCTCTCAGTAGTGCTACGTGGCCGGCCGGAACCCAGTCTTCTTGAGGCAGTACCTTCCCTTGACCACCGCTGCCAACAATCATACATAGTGGCTACATTCCTGCTATCCACGTTCTCGTAGCCCTATTATTACACGACCTCGTTCAAACTCCGTAAGCTGTTGATAATGGCTTCTTCGTCTTCTTAAAGGCATTCTTGACTAACATCAACACACTACGTCGAATCTCAACGATAACTAACGCTCACGAACGTTACAGCGCGTATTTACAGCAAACCTTCTTTGCATGTTCCGAGGGGCGCTACTAGCGCCACACGTATGCGCCTAGCGCGAAATTTGCATAGACGTCATCTTACAGATGTACTCTCACCGCCTACCAACTGTTGTTTATCTAACACAACCCCTTCTCGGTGTTGGGATTTTTTTTCCGTCAGTGTGTGTATCTGTCAACCAAGTCCAATCTATGTTCAGTATACATGTCAATGTACATATCTGTCAACCTAGTCCAATAAATAACTTTTTCAAACCTTCAATTAAAAAAAAAAACCGGTGAACAAATTTTATTATCTATGTTGGAAGTACAAGATTACTGCAAATTTCAAATCGAAACCGAGAAACCTTGCGGAATATAATTGGGCCCTGTTTGTCGCTGCAAATGATTAAACAGACAGATACTTTCATACCAATTTACATGCAAGCAAAGTTGTCAAGAAGTCATATCAAAATCATTTTACAATTTTCGGAAGCATAACTTTAATGATTTTTTTTTCATAACCATGAAATACTGTAAGAGCATTCATTGTATCATAGGTGTCTGCTTAAGTTAGTAAATAGGCATTGCTGCTTCAATTTTTAGATTTTCTGCCATACATTTAGTGTGAAAGTACAAGAAGTCATTCTTGACCAGTACGAAATTTTTGATGTCGGCAAGATACCGCTTAGTACGCTTGCAAAATCGAGTGAAATCTAGTAGAACATATTTCACAAAAACAATCGAGAGAGTATCCTGGTACTCTTGGTAGATAATTTATGCTACGCATCTTTCGCATGCCACAATTTTTATGGATATGAAATAAAATGAGTGATTCGAGAGTATACATTTATTTACATACAACGCATTGCATTTATTCGTATCACTCACAACCACGGTCTGGTATATACTACGTGGAATTAAATGATAACAAGAAACAATAAGGGTTACTAATATCTGACATCGAGCGGTAGTTAGGCAGGTGAACTGATGAATGTTATTTTCCTAAAACTAACGAAAGATGTTATGTGAGTCATAAAACTAAATATTTACTAAACTTTGACAGGAACAATAGTAAGTATTTCTACTGGTTAATTTTTCAAAAACAATATTTAGTTTTATTATTATTACTATACATTATTCAGATTAGCATAAGAAACGACGAGATCCAAAGTGAAAATCCTCCAAATACGTGGCGTCAGTAAATAAGCAAAGACATCGCTCTTTCCACGTTTTACCAACACACAGCAACCGAAAAATTGTTATTCGTTCACCGCCGGGGAATTGAAACCCGGATCTCTCGATATCTAGCCTAGCGCGTTAGCCTTACACCACGGTGGCCAACAATCCACGGCGCTATGTGTGTTTTTCTGTCTGCTTCTGACATCATAAATCCGTACGTGCCGTGGATTGTTGGCCACCGTGGTGTAAGGCTAACGCGCTCGGCTAGATATCGAGAGATCCGGGATTCAATTCCCCGGCGGTGACCGAATAACAATTTTTCGGGTGCTGTGTGTTGCTAAAACATGGAAAGAGCGATGTATTTGTTTATAAGAAACGACCTTGACTCCGGTGAAATGCGATGTAGCTACGAAAGTCCATCTGCGCACGCGCAAGTTCAAATCTGACCGCAAGATAAAAATAAAAGCTGAATTGCGAGTGTGTTAGTGAAGGGGATTGGTAACTTTTGGCCTAGCATATCTACAGGTTACACCCCATTGGGTTATACACTATCTACCAACAAGTAATTTGACACCTGTGATAGCAAAGGAAAACGAAGTTTATTCACCTTCACTAATTGGTGGAGCCTCCACGAGCGGCGATTACAGCTTCCACCCTCCGGGGCATACTCTCAACCAGGCATTGTACGACGGCTAGCGGTATTTTCTTCCACTCGGCTTGGAGAGGACAGGTCAGTTCCTTCACCGATTTCGGACGATGGGGGCACCCCTTAAGTCGACGCTCCAACTCCTCCCAGAGGTGCTCGATAGGGTTAAGGTCCGGGCTATGCGCAGACCAGTCCACTCGATTAACCCCATTGTCACCATACCAAGCCATGGTGGACCTCGCAACATGACACGTGGCATTGTCATCCTGAAAGTAACATGGGTCTACCCCGTAAAACTGCCAGAATGTAGGAAGCGCATGATCATCCAAAATGGTGCAGTAGGTCTCGGCGTTGAGTCTACCAGGAAATGCGACCAAGGGTCCCCGTACCATACCAGGAGAAACACCCCCATAGCATAATTCCACCGCCGCCGAACTTCACGGTTGGCGCAATACATTCCGGCAAGAGGCGTTCTCCAGGCAGACACCAAACCCAGACCCTGCCATCCGAACGGTAGAGGGTGAACCTTGATTCGCCGTTCCATAGAACCTGTTTCCACTGTTCAACAGTCCACTGTCGACGTTCTTTGCACCACGTTAGCCGAGCAGCACTATTGGACTTGGTGATCAAAGGCTTGCGGGCTGTAGCACGTCCATGATAACCGAGCAGATGGGCTTCCTTACGGATGGTATTCATCAAAAGAACACTCCCGGGTGCCTGTTGAAGCTCCTCGCGGATGTGGCCCATCGATTTGGTGCGGTTCTTTCGAATTTCTCTGGCCAGTACCCGTCGGTCTCTAACTCTCAATTTTGTGGGTCTGCCGGGTCGGGGCACATTCCGACAGTCACCTCTCATCTTCCACTTGCCAATCACGTAGGCCACTGTCGATTTTGGGTACTTCAACTTGCTGGATATGTCACGTGTGGATCGGCCATTTCTGTGATACCCGACTTTCTCGAAATCAGAGAGCTCCGAACTGCGTGGCATCTTGCATGCGACTGGTTACGTTGTTGTTTCCCACACGATATTTAATGGCGGCGGCCGTGACATGCATCAGGATCGCAGATATCGTCGATTGCAGGGGTGTCCAATTACTTGTTTGTAGATAGTGTATTTTACTCTCAAAAATTCCTTTACACGTCATTGGTTTTCTTTATAGGTTCTGTATAATGTCACCGTATTTTTACAAGTAACGAATGCATTAGAACGTATATAAAAAAGTGCGCACTACAAAAGAAAATACTTTGTTCTTCTGGTACTTAAGAAAAAAGCAAACTGTGTTTTGCCGCTCTTCATTGGCAAGCCATATCCCGTGTAAAACGCCGTAATTTAAAAAGTGTTCTGCCCTCTGAAAAGCATTTAGAAACACTTCAGTTATACGCTGATGTATTTGCTATTAACTACAAAAGCGTGTTGATCATCCGTTGACTGCTCTGTCTCTTTCTACTGTCCTCGGTAGTGTTTTCACCATCGAACGATAAACGGCACTCGGTACTGTCTTCCATTCCTACCGGAGAACACTGACCACTGAGCTACCGATATGAGCTATCTTGAGCTGGCTCTCACGCACCGTTCCGGTTCGTCTCACAGATATTCTATAAGGTTCATGCCGGAGCTGTACGCCGTCCAGTATAACTTCTAGCCATTCATATCCAAGAACCAGTTTGCAACAGCACCTGCATTATGTAAAGGAGCATTTTCTACTGAAACAAACATGGGTCTCTACCAAAGACCTACCAGGACTGCTGCGAAGTTGTCAAGAGGGATAGCGTAGGCTCTTATGTTCTTGATTGTTACATAGGTCCGAGGCTATACTATAAAAAACAGATTTGCACCATCACAATACCTCCAAAACTTCACTGTTTCCAAAACGCACTCTGGCAGCGGAAATTCTCCAGACATGATCCAAACTTACATCCGCCTGTCACATCAGAATAGAATTGAATAGAATATATCCGTTCCGGTAGCGCACTGATATAAGAGCTGGCTTCTGACCATCCGTCCGAGATGGATCCGAGTTCAGATGCCCGGTGAGGCATGGATGTTGTGTTTGTCTTACGACACAAACAAATTAAGGATGGATGACTGCTTAGAGCCCATTGAGTTGCTCAAGCTGGTCATTAAACTTCCAAACAAAAAACGTTAGAATGTAGCGTAATTAGGTATTCCACGGATTAGATTCGCACAGCTGAATGAAACAGTTATGTAGTTTTTTGCAGCATTCAAGGTGAAACCGTTGATTGTTTTGTTTTGTTATGTTTTTTGATTGGGGTCTAACGACCTGCGTGAGCCACGTGATGGGCTATAAGCAGTCGCCCGTCCCTAATTTAGGGTCACTGATACCAGGGAAGGGAGAGAGCCAGTACCGTAAGACAAACACAACAGCCATGCCTCACCGGGAACCCGGATCCATCACGGACGAATGGTCATAAGCCAACGCTTAGACCACTGACAACCGTTGATTGTAGTTGTTGATGTTAAGCTTATGTGTTGACGCTCACTCCTTGAAGCTATGTAGCACAGGTCTGTACGAAATATGCACTTAGAGAGTTCAACCTCTGTTTACCCCTGAATCTTCTGATTGATGTTTTGCAGGGATGGCTGACGTGTTTGGAGGATCTCCCTTTCATGTATCATCAGGGTGACGTATATTGAGAGCGTCAGAAGTATTTCGGTATGTTTTTCGACGAAAGTGGTACCTTAACGCTTCCATTTGCAAATAGCATCACCGACGGTCGAATTTCGATGCCACAGTTGTACGAATTGACAAGCTAGCGATATAGCACCCGACATGAACACTTCTTGCAAAATCTGTCAGCTAGGCTTGACGTACCACGGCGCGTGCAACAAACTTCCTTCGCTCACACTCCTCCGGTACATGCTGGTCTGAGTTGCGTGTTCTGATCGGAGGACACGACGGACTAAGCATAAAGGAAGGATATATAGAGAAGACACTGGCTGTATAAAGCTGAAACTCATGACGTCATGAAGTCGACTGCAGCGCACCAGCCACCTAAAACAGAACTACAGTTGATTGACAGCTGGTTTCCCAGGGAACACCCAAGAACCACGTGATTTTTGTCCGAACGAATGTTTTTACTTTGACTTTTGACTTTGGCTTGCTATCCGGCAGTGTTTAAGACGAATACACGCAATACTTTATTAATTTTAAGATTCTTTTTTGGTTTTCAATTCCTCTAGCGTTCTAATAAGTGGTATTATTTTGCTTATTGCTTACTGATCGTATACTTTTCCTTACAGAATTCATAACTTTTGGGTTTTTACGTGTCTGTTGTTCATCTGATCATCTCCGAGCGCTGGATTGCCGTAGCAACTATTGCCGACGTCACCGCGTCACGTCACAATTTGCTTCTGTTTTAAGTCCGTGGGGGCGCCACTTTCTATGTGAGGAATTTCCATGGGCTCCTATGTCTGTTTCCACTCTATATATCCTTCCTTTATGGGACTGAGAAAACAGAGGTGACTTTTTATATGGTAATACCTGTAACACCCTGAACCAACGGCTGAATTGGTGGAATTGCATTCGTTTGGCAACCTCGGCCGCGCCCACGTAATATTTCCTTCTCCAGATCAAAATATTGAGACATTAAAAATATTGCATCAAAATATCGACGACGATTTTAACGGTCATTCGAAATAGTGTCCTCCCAATGAAATTTCTAAATAAGCCACTTCAGCCATATTTTGGGTTAAAATTCGAAAACAGAGCCTCAAAAAGAAGACCTTTTCATCCCCCGTAATATTTTGTTCAGATGAATTTCTTCTAACAAACGTACATTAATTTCCGTTCAGTCCTTCTTTAACATGGGAAAAGTATTAAACACCGTAAAAATAGAAACACGTGAATACAAATGGGAATTTCATCATGTAAAACACAATCAGAAAACGAATGAGTATAGGAGATGAAATGTTCAACTTTATTTTGCTAAGGCGCCTTGTAACATTCTAAGTTAGGTAGGCTGACCGCCA
Source organism: Macrothele yani (assembly GCA_039090855.1). NCBI lineage: Eukaryota > Metazoa > Arthropoda > Arachnida > Araneae > Macrothelidae > Macrothele > Macrothele yani. Next base: position 9,394,228 of record CM077023.1, on the reverse strand, counting down.
TTAATTTGATGCAATTCGCTTCTCGAAGAGAATATGTCAGAACTTAATGGGTACTGACCAGAAATGCAAATTAAATAGAATTCTTCACCCAAGTTTCCAATTCAGATAGAGTTGCCGACGGTTCTGTGATGATGATAATATGAAGAAAGATAATGGGGTATGTTGAGCAATATATTTTTCGCACTTTAAAAGGCAGAAGTGGTATACTAAATTATTAATTACATTCGAGTTTTTTTCTTGAGAAAACCAAGGTCGTATTAGGTATGTCTTGATGAATTCGTTAATTTACTGGTGGGGGTGTATCGGCGTCGATCAGAAGTGCCGGCATGCCTTACTAGCGCGTATCGCCACAAAGGAAGCACCAAATATATTTAACAAAAGAAATGAATTGCTTTCTGAGTAAATTGATATAAGTAAAACAAACGTTTCTCCAACTCAGTATCATAAGACGTTTCGTCCATCATACTGAATTGGAGAACCGTTTGCATGCGCTAGATGCGTAGCTGAGTAATGTAAAGCTTTGCACGAGCTAGATGCAGTGGCGTAGAAGAACCTTAGCGCGGCTTAGCGACGCTGAAGTACTTTTCTTTCCAGCTTAGCGACGCTAAGGCACTTTTCATGGTTAGTTGGAAAGAAAAGCAGGGCAAAGGAATCTTTTTTGATGATCATGTAAAAAGAACACTGATTACTGATTTATATGAAAGGTACTCGTACCTTAACAGAACATTCGTATTGCAAAGACTAGACTAAACCAAAGAATATATAACGCGTGAAGAATGCGAACTCTCATAGAGATAACGTAAAACATGCGACAACAGCGCCACCACATCTTAAAAGGTGATATGCTCCGCTGGAAAGTTAACATTCAGGAGCAAAACACGTTAGGGGGACTACGGCAGTGAAGCTTTTCTTTGATCCACGATGGGTTTTTTCGATCTGATTACTATTTGCTTAGAGCAGTTTCTTTCTTCTTGTTGTTGCTGTTTTCTGATATCCCGCCCATTCCTTATTTTGGTGAGAAAAATATGCAATAACATTAGTATTACTATTTAAATTAAAGTTCAGCAAATATTACAGTTAGGCCTAAGTATCCGTACAAAATGCAGAAATTTCCTGGTATTTAGCATTACTGAAAATGTTTCTTAAAAACTGAAGAACAAACAAAAGCCTTAACTAACCCGATTGGTGTAACAAAACTAACATATCCGATTTGCGAAGTGATTATGCTACCGAGAAGGTAACAATCACGTGCTGTGAGTAGCTTGGCTTACTGTTCTTTACATAAAGAATTGAAGTCAACAGAAATACGCATGCGCAGTTTGCTCTGTCTGCTCCGCCGTCAGCATGTATGTTGACTTCTGTGCACTGCATTTTAATTCTTAAGATATGGCGGCGCTAGTTACGTTTGCCGAGCCTTAACTTCTTCTCGTTAGATATTCCTTTGACTAAACTATAAGCTCACACAGTGAGACGTGCTTTGACTGCCAGGAGGGAAAGCAACACAGAAGAGTTAAACATTTTTTTTTTTTTGATTGGAGGTTTAACGACCACCGTGAGCAACTCAATGGGCTATAAGCAGTCGCCCGTCCCTAATTTAGGGTCACTGGTTCCAGGGAAGGGAGAGAGCCAGTGCCGTAAGACAAACACAACATCCATGCCTCACCGGGATTCGAACCCGGACCCCTTACGGACGAATGATCAGAGGCCATCGCTTAGACCACTGCGCCACCGGGGCGGCAGAGAGTTAAACATGTACGTAGAAAGAGTGAAAAGTGGTCCCTACAGTAGCGAGGCTTCTCGTCGTTCGTCTGGGTGGGGCTGAGTGCAAGTCCCAGCCGAAGCATGGCTTAGCCTCCCCGGTGGTGCAGTGGTCTGAACTCTAAGCGATGGCTTCTGATCATTTGCCCTAGTTGGGTCCGGGTTCGAGTCCCGGTGAGGCATGAATGTTTGTGTTTGTCTTTCGGCACTGGCTCTCAATATGTTACTTGTCCAACACTGATTATCTGTGTACATTGGTCATTTAGCATACTGTAAAATCTATGCTTGATGTATACTTGTTCACAATGTGTTACATGGCCAACACTGTCTATATCTGGGTAAATTGATCATTTGGCATGCTGCCAACCATGTATGATTTGTACTTGTTGCTGTGTAATTTCTGTCTCCTCCTTATGTCTGCCTGTATGTCTTTGTACCACCAGGTCCAATAAATCATTATTTTAAAGTCATAAAAAAAGAAGCATTGCTGGTATGCTTGTCTTGCAGCGTTGCTGTTTTCTCTTTCCTGGAACCAGTGTCACTAATTAATTCAAACACTCGACGTGGATCAGGAACACCAAACAGAAATCATCGCTCTTTCCACGTTAATAAGTGAGTCACGGAAAAAGTCTCATCAGCCGACACCAGGAATCGAACCCAGGGTCTTCCCGTTACGCGCCGGACACTGCACTACATCGGCCCCTAATTCTCCTGACTCACATGTGATTAACTGCCAAACTATATGGCAGGTTGCTTCATGGAGACCCGCACAATGCTGGGGATTCACCAAAGATGGAAAGAAGCAACTGAACCAATAACTAGAAGGCGAATGGATAATTAATTCAAACACTCGACGTATATTAGAAACACCAAACAGAAATTATCGCTCTTTCCACGTTAATAAGTGAGTCTCATGAGAAATTCTTATCGGCAGCCACCGGTAATCGAACCCAGGGTCTTCCAGTTACGCGCCGAACATGCTACCACTGCACCACAGCGGCGTCCAATTCTCCAGACTCACATGTGATTATCCTGTTTGGTGTTCCTGATCCACGTCGAGTGTTTGAATTAATTATCCATTCGCCTCCTAGTTATTTGTTCTGTGGCTGCTTTCCATCTTTGGTGAATCCCTAGCACTGTGGGGGCTCCATGAAGTAACCTGCCATGTAGTTTGGCAGTTAATCACATGTGAGTCTGGAGAATTCGAGGCCGTTGTGGTGCAGTGGTAGCATGTCCGGCGCGTAACTGGAAGTCCCTGGGTTCGATTCCCAGTGGCAGCCGATGAGAATTTTTCTGAGCCTCACTTATTAACGTGGAAAGAGCGATGATTTCTGTTCAGTGTCACTAAAAAAGTGACGAACGGCTGCTTATAGCCCTTAGAGTTCCTCATAGTGGTCGTTAAGCGCTCCCCTCGCAAAAATGGCAAATATTTATGGTTGAGAAGGGCATTTCAGCTAAACTCACCATCCACTCCAACAAGAATAATCACCTGAGCACATTCTGTGATTCCTTACGTTTTTCAGAGGCACTGGCTTCTGACCAATTGCTCGAGCTCCGGTCGAGACATGGCCTTCCCGGAACCAATGGCTCCAAATCAGGGACTATGATCGCAGTGGTCATTGTAGCCCGAAAGGAACAAAAAACAAGGCAAAAGATATCCACCACTCCCACTCCATAATCTGAACAAGAGCGGCATATAAGTTACATGTATTGTGTGACTGATTCACTGAATATTTGGAACCGTACAGAATGACAAAACAGTATTTAGAGGGAAACATAATATTAGTAGAATCTGACGCCCACGTAACCTTAAATTAAAATTTCTCCAATTAAACAATTTTAATAAAAGTTGATAAAAATAATTAATAATAAAATTTTAATAAAATACACTGAAGTGCCAGAAAAACTGGTACAGACAAGCTTATGCAAAATACATAGCAACGTCACCTATGCGCGTACTCGGTTGCGTCCGCCAGTGCGTATACTGTATAAAGCGACAGACATCCTTGCCAGCTGTCAGAATTGCGTTCGGCATGAGAATGATAAGTAATAACGATTTAAGCGATTTTCAACGCGGTGTCATAGTTGGCGCTCGTGAGATGGGCCATAGTATTTCGGAGGTAGAAACGAAGTTCAGATTTTCACGGACGACCATTGCAAGGGTGTATTGTGACTACAAGAATTCCGGCAAAACCTCCAACCTACGATACCAGTGTGACCGTAAAAATACATTGGGTGAACGTGACCATCGTCGGCTGTCAAGAATCGTATCACGCGACACTCTCGCAGGTAGCATCGGAATTCAATGCTGGAGCCTCAACAAGCATCAGCGTTCGGACTGTGCAACGTACCCTGCACGATATGGGCTTTGGAAGCCGACGCCCAACTCGAGTCCCCTTGATGTGTGCACGACACAGAGCTATGTGCCTCGCTTGGGCATGGCAACACCGCCACTGGACACTTGATGACTGGAAACAAGTAGCCTGGTCTGACGAGTCACGTTTCCAACTGTATCGGGCAGATGGAAGGATTCGTGTGTGGCGCAAACTCCATGAAGCCATGGACCTCGCTTGTCAACAGGGAACTGTACCGACTGGTGGAGGGTCCGTAATGGTATGGGGTGTGTTTAGCTGAACTTCACTGGGACCCCTGGTACGTCTACAAACGTCTGTGACCGGCCAACGCTATCTATGTGCGCATCCTTTCTGACGAGGTACACCCGTTCATGTCCTGCATTCATGCTGATGGGTTGGGCCTGTTCCAACAGGACAATGCACCTCCACACAAGTGTCGAGATGCCACATTATAGTTAGAGGAGCATTCATCTGAGTTTGGGGTGTTGCCATTCCCAACCAAGTCCCCAGATCTGAACGTGATAGAACACACTTGGGATGCCATGCAACGCGCTATCGAACACAGGAATCCGAGACCTCGGAATACATCCGAATTTTGGAACGCTCTGCAGAAAGTATGGTGTGCATTGCCTAAAGCATATTTCCAGAAGCTAGTGGAGTCCATGCCCCGTCGTATTTCTGCAGTCCTGCGCTCCCGCGGGGGACCTACCAAGTATTAGACTGGTGTACCAGTTTTTCTGGCACATCAGTGTACAAACTGATGAAAACAACAAATTATATTTTAAACTGCTTGTGAAAATTTTAAGGGCCACTTCTTTTTAGGTTACTTTCACTTAACCCGTTCACCGCTAAGGCACTTTTTTTCTTGGAAATACATCACTGACTAGATGCATCACTGACATTGAGTAAAGAAAAGCTTAGCACGCGCTAGACGCGCCACTGACACTCAAAAGGTTAAATTAGATTGCAATCTGAGATGACGGTATTCGTTCTATAATCTTTTTTTAGGAGGGATGGGATCGCCGTGAGCAACTCAAAGGGCTACAAGCAGTTGCCTGTCCCAAATTTAGGGTCACTGGTTCCAGGAAAAAGAGCCAGTGCTGTAAGACAAACATACCATCCATGCCTCACCCGGTATTTGAACCTGTACCCATACCTCTCATGTGTCACATCTTGTTAATGCTCAGAGGCCCTACAATCTTTGACAGATTTAGCTGCCACTTTGGCAAATTCTTTGTTGAAAAACCTGAATTCTTGTGCAAAAATTGTGCTGCTCAAGAATTGTAAATGTGTTTCGTTCACCAGTGTTTAGATGTCACACACAAACTTTTACAGGTTGCATTTTGCATTATTTCAGAGTTCTAGTTAGTTAGCTTTTTAAATGAATAAATTGTTCTAGACAATTTAAAAACGCAAGGAGATTGTCCTTAGCAGAATAAAATAGTGTAGTTACGTCAGTTAATAGATCATACTTGCTGATTCAAGCAGCAATTTTACATACTATTACTTCTAGTGATTCCAGGTCATAGGAATAAATCAAGAATTTTGTTTGCGATATCATCTTCTGATACTGAGTAAGTGTCTGTTACGAAACAGCTAGGCAGTTATTTTAGTAGTATCTGTTACGAAACAGCTTGGCAGTTATTTTAGTAGACATGCCTGAAGAAATCGAGAAGTGCCGACATATTTCACAACGTTGCTTATGGTAAATATTAGCTCTTCTTGGGCTCAGAAAAGTTTCCGTTAGATTTATGAGATCACAATGGACTTGTTTCGAAAGCAAATGGTTGAAAGCTTAATGTTTAGTTTAAACCTCTGTCAGTACTGTTATAACAGTGCTGCTTCTTTACTTCATGATGCACTGATGGTTGCTCAGCCATTACAGCTCTTAAATGCTGTCGGAAGTTGTTTTTGTTTTGTTTTTCTGAACAAAAATACGGTTTATAGTTTACTACGTTTTTTAGTACTTAGTTTGTTCGCTATGATCCCTTTTTTTTTCGTGTTTTTTGGAGCCCTAATTTTGGGTCACTGGTCCCAGGGAAGGAAGAGAGCCAGTGCCGTAAGACAAACACAACGACCATGCCTCACCGGGATTCGAACCCAGATACTTTTGGACGACGAACGGTCATCATCCAGCGCTTAGACAACTGCGCCACCGGGCGGTCCTGTTGCCTTCGATTACGAAAGTAACACTGTACAACCTACACTTACCAGTAAATTCGTCCCACTTTCTATAAAAATCAAAATCCAGTTTTCTAATCTACCTGTTGTTAAAAAAAGAGAAATAATATTTTACTTGCAGTTTGGTTCCCTCGTTAATCTATATTTTCTTCAGGCTAACAAATTTTGACAACACTAAAAGTTATAATGCCGGTATATGTGCTCTTATGTACAACCTAAACTTAACAGTAAATTCGTTCCCCTTTCCAAAAAAAATCAAGACCCAGTTTACTTATCTACCCCTTGTTAAATAAAGAGAAATAATATTTTACTTGCAGTTTGGCTCCCTCGTTCATCTATGTTCTCTTTGGGCTAATATATTTTACCAACACTAAAAGTTATAATACCCGTATGTATACTCTTATGCCGATCTTATGGCAGTACACCTTTAAAGAGCCTGTAAAAAAAACAAGATTTCGTATTAACGTTGGCTGCCGATAAATACACTATGGGGCTAAAGCCACAGTCACATACACCAGAATCGTTCGCTTCAGATGCCCATCGACGACTGATTATATCAGCTGTCAGCAGTGTTGCAAATATGATTGACTTTCGACTTCACCTGGCTTCTTTGGGTTACCACCTAGTTACCAAAACAAAATGACGACTTGGTTAAAGATTGAATAATCGTTGAATGAATGATCGTCTGGAATTAATTGTTTCGTTCCACACATTGTCTGGAATTAACTGTTTCGTTCCACACATCGTCTGGAATTCATGAGAATTCCTTCTTCTGCAATGACTTCCTTCAAGCGTAGTTTGCCGGCTGACCCGGAAACTTACAATTCCGTCCCAGCCCTTTCTCAAGGGGGGGGGGGGTATATGGACGTACCTTCCTCAGAGGTGACGCACATGTCAAGACGGCAAAGTTGCAGCAACAAACTAACTTCGTCGGCATAGATTAATTGGGAAAGTATTCGTCTCCGGAGCAGATGAATTCAAATGTTCTTCCTTCCCGACATTGCTGACCTACGCAGTAAATTGGCTTCAATGTCGTTTCCTTTCTTTCGTAGGATGATGCAATGGTGACGAGCACACTGAACATCCATGCGTTATTTCAGCAGGTTTGGGCCTGGAGGTTACTGAACGCGCTCCGTCTATATATTTTTGGATCAAAACACACACATTTTTGTAAAGAAGATCCTGGATGCTGCAACAAAAGACAACCATTTTTCGTTGCACCATCCACAGAACCTTCATCCAAATTTTCCAGAGCAGTTCACCCTTAAAGCATTCTGTTTCTGTTTAAAGCAGCAACAAACGACTTTGAGGGGTCATGGACAATCTTTTTTCCTTCACTGGCCGAAATCTGAATTTCTGAAATTCTCAAGGGCAAGTTGATTAAAAGAAATCCTAATCCTCAAAATTTATTTCTGTTAATCAGGCGAATTTAGCAAATGGACTGACTGAATGTTTATCAGTTGTTTTATAAGATGAGAAATCAAATGAGCATGATTTGTATATGAGAATAATAATGAGCATGATTTGTATGTGAGAATAATAATGCGCTTTCATCATTAGGTTAATTATGTCTTCTCGCTGATCTATGTTCTTTTTATCTCGTATTGTGAAGGCGTAAGCATACCTGCTCTGCTTTTCGTGTGAACAACATGCTAGCTATACTTTTTTTTTAGTCGCAAGGATTCAAAGCCTCGAAAATTTACAAGAGGATGTTACATAGTGCATCGCACGAAAAGAATATAAACCCAAGAAGAACGTATGATGCGTAGTAAAGTCCAAGTCACAAGAAAACATTTCTTCTTAGGTGACACTAAAATCGATACTCTAGGCTAAAAAACTGACATTAAAATCATTTTGACGAATTTAAGAAGTATTTGCCGAAATCAATGCGTCTACCTTGAACAAGTTTTGAAATTTCCACATGTTACTTTTCCACATTTAATTGGAGAAAACATTGTCTTCACTTTCTGATTCAATTAATATGAATCAAAATAAGTGACATATTTTCACTGTATTCCATGTAACCACTTCCTTCAGAAAACTTGAAAATTTACATCGTCCCGGAGCGGGAATCGAACCTCCCGACAGGACAAGGAAATTTCAAGCAACTAAACGACAAGGAATTTATTGAGTTGCTTAGAATTTCTAGGACACGGAAATTCCAAGGCGCGGTTTCGATTTCCGCCCCAGGACGATGAAAAATTTTCGAGTTTTCTGAAGAAAGTGGTTGCATGGAATACAGTGAAAATATGCCAATAATACGAGGTCCGATCAAAACGTTCCGAGACTAGGCCGATATACAGGGTGTATAGGAAAGTCCTTAGACAGGGAAATAACTTTTGAACGCAAAATGCTAGAGTTGTGAAAGTAGTGTGTACATATAGTAAAGTGACTATGTTCTATCAGATGAGACCAATTGCAGCACCCCTAGAGGCGAATTTTGGAAGTTAGCTATCCTATCGCGAGAACCAAGAGAGATAGCGAAAAAAGTCAATAGCAAGTGTGTAGAGCGTCACCGATTTAGTATGAAATGACGCCCTACATTCACCAAAAACTCCAATAGAAGTCCGGAAATGCAGATCTCTCGGTATCCGATCACCGGCATAAATACGTCACTCATCGCGTGCAGAAGTGTGACATTATAAGGTGATGCAAATTTACTAATAAAACTAATACATGTACGTGTCAGCAATTATTATGTACTGTACAGTAAAGTAGTAGGACATTATGAAGACGAAAAACGCAAAATAATGTTCTAGAAATACAAAATGTCAGTACTAAAACTTAAGCATTCGCGATGTGTCCACCATCGGCAGCAATACACATCTGTATTCAAGCTAGAACTTCTTGTTGGACGTTCTGCAGCATTTCAGATGTTGCGTTACTGCATGCTTGGATAATACGGGTTTGTGGATCGTTCACATCGCGGGATGGCAAGCTGAACACCTGGTCCTTCACGTAACATCACAAGAAGAAGTCCAATGGGGTTAGGTCAGGTGACTTCGGTGGCCATTCCACATTACCTCCATAACCGATTATCCTGTGCTCGAAAGTGTCCGACAAAAAGCTTCGCACTGACGCCAGCTGATGTGGTGGGGCGCCGTCATGCTGAAACCACACAGAACGCAGATGGATTAACGGCAAGCCATCTAGGAAATCAGGTACTGTTGTTCGCAATAGCTCCAGGTATCTTCGTCCCGTTAAAGTTCCATCGTAGAACACAGGTCCTATGAGGCGAGTGTTCCAAATTCCGCACTAGACATTGAGGGACCACCGCACCTGATGACGAACTTCTTGTTGCCATGATGGGTTTTCAAGTGCTCAATAGTGCGCGTTGTGACGGTTTAAGACCCCACTGCGATCAAATTTTACCTCGTCCGTCCACAAAATGTTAGTCAAAAAATCCGGCTGTTCATCCAGTGTGTTCATCACAAAGTTGCACCAGTCGTAACGTCTCTGATAACCTCCTGGCAGCAACCCTTGCGTTAGTGTTACACTGTACGGGTGAGCTCGGAATTAATTTGCCATACACGACCAAATGTAAGGCCACACGTCGCACTGATATCTCTCGTACTGCAGTGTGGGTGGGCTAGCGCATAGGCCAGGACGTCCACTGGCTGCACGTGCACACCTGTGAGTGTCGGCCTACCTGAATGGGAAGGACTTGTAATGCTCCGGTTTCTCTCAGCCGGCGAACTACATTGATGATAGTAGCCGCAGTAGGATGAGAACGATTAGGGAAACATAATGCATATTGGCGTACTGCCTCTCTTGCCCGACGACCGCATTCCCCGTACAACATAACCATCTTGCAGTACTCCTCGTTGAAATAACTAGGCATGTGTAGACTCGAAGATCCAGTCACACACTGTCTGACAAACCTTCCCTGACCGCCAATGTATGCTTCCCGCTGAGGTATGACGTAGCGTTTCTATTTGCATACTTTTATCCATCCTTCACTGTTTTGCAGGCAAAATTCGTTTACAGATTTTACGCTTTGCGATGTCATTCGTGACGTATTTACGCCGGTGATCGGATACCGAGAGATCTGCATTTCCGGACTTCTATTGGAGTTTTTGGTGAATGTAGGGCGTCATTTCATACTAAATCGGTGACGCTCTATACATTTACTATGGATTTTTTTTCGCTATCTCTCTTGGTTCTCGCGATAGGATCGCTAACTTCCAAAATTCTCCTCTAGGGGTGCTGCAATCTGTCTCATCTGATAGAACATAGTCACTTTACTATATGTACACACTACTTCCAGAACTCTAGCATTTTGCGTTCAAAAGTTATTTCCCTGTTTAAGGACTTTTCTATACACCCTGTATAACAAAGTACCTACGTTACTAAAGTCTGGCTATGATCTCCCTCAAAGTAGTCTCCTTGGGCAGCAATACACTGCTGTCAGCGTTTTTGCCACTGTTGTAAAGCTCCCTGGAAGTCCTGTTCGCGAATTGTGTCAAGCACCGTCTGCTATTCGCGCTGGATCACGTCCACGGTTTCAAAACGGCGACCCTTGAGCTTCAGCTTCATCTTCGGAAACAGAAAAAAGTCGCAGGGGGCCGATTCCGTCGAGTAAAGCGGGTGAGGAAGGGTAGTCTGCTGTTGAGGCTGCAAAACTGGAGTGTTGCTATCGCTCTGTGGGCTGCAGCATTGTCGTAATGGAGCAGGAAATCGCCCCTGCGCCACATTTCAGGTCATTTGCGGCGAATGTCCTCTCTAAGATGCCACAGAACATCGCAGTAAAAAAGAGCGGTGACGGACGACTCATTGCTTCATTGCCATAAGCCTGCCGCAACATATCATGCGTCTCCGTTCCCTATTTGCCGAGTTTAACGCAGAATTTGATGTTCGCTTGCTGGTCTAGTTTGCAATCCATACCGAAATCGCAGTGTGCTCTGCACGTGGTCACCAAGTATTGTGTAGCACAGCTCCCGATGCTCACAGAACGACGCCACTCGGAACAATGACTCATGAAAGTCACTGTCCTCGATCGCTGCTCGCGCATCCGCGTACTGCCATCTGTTAGCGCGCTACGTACCTAGTCTCGGAACTTTTTGATAGCACTACGTAGCATTACAATGGCTACCATGTATTTATGAAGAATTATTTCTTCGGGAAAATTCGTTTCCTAATTGTATATAAAATAAGTGATATTATTCAAAAATTTACTTCGGATCGATCGAGAAAATTTATCGGATTTACACGTCATCACCAATGACCATAAAGATATAAGATTAAATCATCGGTTCAGCCAAAGCCATGTAGAAAGTTCGAGGCCATGACATTAGAGAGATGAATTCCCTCTTTTGGTTACGTCACACGGTAACTAAGGTCTCCGATTGGTTTCCAATGCTGTCTTGTATGACGTCAAATACGACAGCGATGTATCAGGCCGTGTACGTATCAGGCCGTGAGAGTAACGTCACAAAAGGAGGGTATTCATCTCTCCAATGTTATAGCCTTGTATTTTCTAGACGGCCTTGGAGGGATAAGAAATGAAACGCAGATGAAGTCTCACTTCAGTTTTTTAATGTCATGTAATTAGATTAGAGCAGAGCCGGTAGAGAATAAATTTTTTTCATCCATTCGATGACTACGCGGTATAATTTCGGAAGGAATCTCTATCACTAAACGATCTTTATTTAAGTTTAATCGAACCTAACTAATGAAATGAGCTTCATCTGCGTAGCCTAGTTTCCCAGTGAGATGCAAAGCTGCACAGTTGAAGTTCTGGAGAGGGTAATACATATTTCAATCCGATATCCGGTGGCTATCCTTATTTAATGAATGGTGCAATGTTTTACCAGAATATACCAAAATACAGAAACAAAAAGAAATGGTAACTCAAAGTTTTTTGGGAAACTTCATTATAATAAACTGCTTCTTATGAATTACTAGAAACAACTGAAATTGCTCGTAAACAAAAGTCGTAGGATTGCATATTGTTGTTACGGAACTATTGAGAAAGTTAAAACATATATCCTACAAAACTAAACTTTGCGTTCAGGGTTTTCGTGTAAACGCGATTCTATGGATTGTACATTGCTTTTGGTACTTTTACTGGCGAGTAAAAGTTAATTAAAATGCACATTGGAACACCTAGTGCCTGATTACAACGATAGATCTTCAAATATTATGAATTATTTTAAGACATTTTAAATAAAACAATGAAATAAAAACTAATGTACTGTGTCTTATTGGTTAACAAAAATTGTTGTATTTATTTCGGAATGCTTTTTGGTTAATGAAAAAACTGCATAATAAGAAAATAACTGCGTTCCCTCTACAGAAAATATGACAATAAAAATAATAAAAAGCACAGTAATTATTGACGATACCGGTATGATCACCACTTCAGGAATATAAAATTATTTAGTTTTCTTAGGAGATGGCTACAGGAAAAATAATGAAGTGAAGACGCTTCTGTGATGCAAATAATACTTTACAGCAAATTTTGGCTTGTAAGTTATAATAATGTCATCCAGGCCGGATTTACCGGAAAGCCCTAAAAGCCCAGACGCTGGGCCCCACGACTAAAGTCATTTTGGGAGAATGATTTTGCCCGAAATCAAAGTAGGTCATCTGCAAGTGTGAATTTATTAGGATAAATGCCGGCTGACTAAAAGTCATTTTGGGAGTAGTATTACCTAATTACGGCGTTATTACTGGCCAATTTGTTTAGAATGAAAGGAACATTTGCTTTTTAATTCTATATTTAATACAACCGCCCATCTTTCCCTTAAAATTATTTTTCCCCATTCAGCCTAGTTTAAGAGTCAATCACAAGACGTTGCCATACAACTAAAATGGCGTTAGAATAGCTGGTTTTACGATGGATGAAGTATATTTTTTATGAGAAAGTAGAAATAGATTTCATCCGTGTTTGGGCTCTTTAAGGGAAGCTGTCAGGTGGAATATGATGATAAGCAACAGCAGATGAAACACGGCATTTAGCACAAATGTCAATTAAAAAATTGCTGTAAATTAATCGTATGTCACAAGTTAAATGCCAGTACTGTGAGCTTCAGTGACCATCTTTATAAAAGCTCCGACTTTTCTTCCTTAACGAAGAATTTCCCACTTCTTCAACTATTTCGTCCCTATCAGGGAATCATAACACTCCTAATTATTAAATTTCGTCTTGATAGCTAAAATAGTTTCTAAGTTATGGCGGTAACAAACCACACACACACACACACACAGAGAGAGAGAGAGAGAGAGAGAGAGAGAAACCACGGTGAAAGAGGTCAAACCATGTTCGGAGGAATCCAAACTGTGCATTTCTGTTGAAATCTCGAAGTCGACATTTTTTGCTATACTTTCTCATGCATTGAAATGAGAAACTAAAAATGAGGCGTACGAGGGGTATACGGCAACAAAAGCTATTATTTTCCAACCATGTCCGGCAACCTGAGGAAAGTCCAAAAACCTATTCTGTACGCAGAGTTCCTGTAACTCTAAATCCGCCTGGCAGCGAATACATTTATTTACCTTATAGATTTTGGTATCCTGAACACGAAACCAGAGATCAAATGGACGGATGGGCTCTAGTTGTCCAAAAAACGTCGTTTCCTCACATTTACACTTTTGATTCAGCTAAGCGTGGTACAAACTTCTGGCCACTGACTTCAGGGAAAGGACAACATGCTCATGTGCGTGAGCATGTTGTCCTTTCCCTGAAGTCAGTGGCCCTAAATTAGGGACCGGCGGCTGCTTATAGCCCATTGAGTTGCTCATGGTGATCGTTAAGCACCCAATAAAAAAAGAAGCGCTTGTTCCCTCTTCCCTCTCTCTCTCTCTCTCTCTCTCTCTCTCTCTCTCTCTCTCTCTCTCTCTCACTCTCTCTCTCTCTCTCTCTCTCTCTCACGCACATGCGCGCGAGGGCTTCCCTTTACCCTTTAACTGGCCAACGTACCTGAACCGAATGATGCTCGAAATTTTCTGGGCTCTCCAAACAGAAAGAGTCACGTAGTGGCCGGAATTTACGAAAGCTACAGCAAAGCAGTCCTCTCATCTCAGCAGTGTCAACCATAAACCTGTCAAGGTGATAAGTGTTCGCTTGTAGTCATTTATTATAATTTTCTGCTCCATAATGCAAGACATGATGGAGTAGGGTAGGTCCCCCTGGCACGGACGTCATGCCACTGGGTAAAATCTGGTGACTCAAACATCTCACTCCTTTCTTAAGTTCGTTGCCATTGCTATAGTTCTTTTAGAAAGCAGTAAGTCAGAATGGATAAGACTCACTCATCTCCATAAATGACCACTTTGAATAACAATGCTGAGGGGAAATACCGCTTTCCGATGTGCAGGTTCACTCTTTCCAGTAGTGTTTAGCACATTTCTTAGACAGCGAATATATTCCATCCAGCTTATTGTAGCCCATATTTCTAACCATGAGTTAATTCGGTCTAACCGGTTACAGGGTTAAACACTATTTCCCAACGGCTAGGGGAATGCGCATTTAACTATACCACCAACATCCCCTCCCCTTGATATTACTTTTTTTCAGGCAATGAACTACATGGAAGTTTCTTGACAGCTACATACTCACCAAGTGGTTAACAGAGTTTCATCCTCCTGCGCATCTACGCATCCACCTCCGCCTCAGTTTTTTTTTTTTTTTTCTTCAGGGAGAGGGATAACATTATTCCATATTTTACGTTTCTTCGAAAAAAAAAGAGGGCATTTCTCTCTTCCCTGGTCCTTAACGCCAACAAGTCCTGTGTGGTTGAGAATCATTGGCGGAACTGTTCCTACTGATTCAACCCAAGAAATAATTTCCTTTTTTTTATTGGGGGTTCAGCGATCACCGTGAGCAACTCAATGGAAAGCAGTCGCCCGTCTTATGGCCACTGGTTCCAGGGAAGAGAACCAGTGCTGTAAGACAAACACAACATCCATTCCTAACCGGGATTCGAACCCAGGCCCATCTTGGTCGAATATTCTTAAGCCATCGCTTAGACCACTGCGCCACCGGGGCGGCTAAATTTCCTTTGAGTTATACATCGTGTTCGTCCTCCATTACTTCAATTTTGCTTTTAAAAAAAGTTCAAACCACGAATAAAAAAGGTATTTATGCTTACAACAAAATACAAGAATAATTTCATAAACCACTGAAAGTAAACGTTCACAGAATTTACAAGGTTCATCTTCCAAGGGGGCGGGGCTTGCTTACCTTGCAGGGGGCTGAGCCCTCTCCAGCCAGCTGCTACCTACGGCACTGTCTTTCAGCTAACATTTACTTAACACGCTTACTTTTTAAAAAGGACAGGCGTTAATCTCCCGATACCTGAAAAAGCAAGCAATATCCCAAAATCAAAAAAATTCTAAGCTCGGTAACAGATCAAAGAATCAGCAGTCCATAGAAACCAAGCGAATGAAGTGATAATAAATCCCCTTCGTCCACACGTGGCAGCAAGAGACGTGCATCAGAAATACCCTCTATCAGTCTCCAATGCAAAGTTTGGAGTACTTTGAGGTTTGATCCTTCTGGCTGAAATTTCTTTCTAATCACTCCAAAATCTAATACGATATTTATATGGAGGTGTGCATAAAAATAGCATGCGACATTTAGTTTTAAAAACCGGTTTTCAAACCTAATGACGTTGTCATACAAAATGTTAGCTAGGTTAACATAACATCACTGGGTAACTATTTTCAATCCCTGAATGTTCTGGTTATGTTCAGGAGTTTAAAAAAAGTTTATGTTTTCATCACGGTGATATGGTTGTGAAGTGCCGTCACAAATTCCATCAGGGAAAAAGAAACACTATAAATACAGTTCAATAACATCGGTAGACGTCTAGAGAACGTTTTCTGCAATAAAAATAGTTTAAATAGCAAAGGACGGTTGAACACTTAGAGCAACATATTGTGGTCTATATTAAGGTGTAGGAAACAAAATATACAATTTAAGAAACTTTTTTTATTAGTTTTATTGGTTATTATATATTAAGCAGTCACCCGTCCCTAATTTAGGACTATTAAGTATCTTATTCTAACCTCCTTGCATTGGGTCAAGGAAAGGGAAAGAGCCAATGTGGGATGGAGGCAACATCCATGTCTCACGGAATTCGAACATGGATCCATCTCGAAAAAACGGTCGCAGAGCTGCGCTCATGCAACTGTACCACCGGAATGGCTAGTTATTATATTTAAGAGTATTTGTGTGAGGTTTCACAATTCATATTAAAAAAATTGTTTATGAGTCCTCCGCATTTATTTGAAGATAAATACAGTTAAACCCCAATTTTCCGCTTTTCAGGGGACCAGCATAAAAAGTCGTGCGAGGCGGAAAAAAAAGAAACCCGAGATCGAGGTAAAATAAGCTACAGGCATACATAATGTGTACAAAAAATGGAAACCAATGTATACTAGTAGTACAGCACCTACTAGTGCATAGTATGTATTGTAGACAAATTTATATAAGAAATTAAAAAATACATTTGATAACAAGGAACAGTACACCAATTAAGTAGTAAATAATAACACTGTACTAGTGATCCGATTTATTGGCGTAGGAAGTAGACACATTAGCTTTCCTATCCTTAAAAATGTCATCTGGTTAATGTGCGAAAGCTTGGAAACGCTAATGTGTCTACTTCCTACGCTAATAAATCGGATCACTAGTACAGTGTTACTATTTACTAAAAATGCAGCATAACTACGTACGTACTTACATTATGGGATGTTGGTTTTTAAAAAATCGATAATTTCCTTTTACTTTCTATTTTTAGTGTTTAGCTCAAGTAAAGCTTTCTGAGTAATTGAAAGACTTTGCAAGTGTTTTTCTTGAGAATCTTGACTAAGGAAAATGTTTTTCACAAGTTTCAATTCATTTAATGCCGCTTGGAAAGAAGGCATAGGTTCCGAAATTTCGGGTGCATTGTCGTCATCATTATCTTCTTCCGACGAATAATCCATTACATCGGAGATTGTTTGAACTTCTGATGTTAACACATTTCCATTATATGCAGCATACCGCCCCGGTGGCGCAGTGGTCTAAGGCGCTGGCCTCTGATCATTCGTCCGTAAGGGGTCCGGGTTCGAATCCCGTCGGGCATGGATGTTGTGTTTGTCTTACGGCACTGGCTCTCTCCCTTCCCTGGAACCAGTGACCCTAAATTAGGGACGGGCGACTGCTTATAGCCCATTGAGTTGCTCACGGTGGTCGTTAAACCTCCAATCAAAAAAAAAAAATACTCTTCAAATTCTATTGCAAGTTCATTGATGTAATCATCCTTTGGCTCAATCGGAACGTCAAGTCCATTTGAATCATCCTCTACTTCCACGGGAACTTCATGTGATGTTGGCAATCAGCCATCCCCAAAAGGATAAGAAATGCAAGTTCTTGTCACGCTATTTCATTAAGATATGAAATGTATCGTTTCAAATCACCGCCTTCTATATACAGTATACACTGCCTGCTCAAACGTTGTTTTCCGGTTATGACCTAAATGTTCTCAATGCGGCGTTACATTAGCTGACCTCTTTCGTATTTGTTTACCTGCGTAGTTTAACATCAGCAATTTTACGTATTTTAACTGTTTAGATAATTTATATTATAATACCGAGGTTTTCTACTCCCCACAAAGTTCCTTGAAAGGTTGGAAACTCATTTTCTTGTAATTTCTTCATAAATTATTCTTATGTTTCGTTTGGGAATTATCTGTTTTGTTCATCCTAGCAATAGAAACTGATTTTACTATATACTTAGTATATACTGTATATATTGCTTCACTAAGCTTCTGTCTCCTAACTTGCTTAATAGGTGCGCTAAATCTTCATGGTCGTCAGATAAACGACAAATAAGCATTAACTTTTAATATCTAAAAAAAATTGTGTAAGCATTTTAATGTGTACTCTAAATTTAAAATCAAATCACTATACATGTCCAGGCATAATTTAGGAATGCTATGAGTGCTTATTAAGTCATATTTTTGACGTTGTGCTTATCAGATGCCTGTATGTGTAATAACGCTGATTTGTGTTCCACTTTAAAATGACATTATTACTTGTAGATCGCTCTTTCAATGTGATGAAAATTTAGAATTAGTTGCTCTAAAAAAAGAACGACTGTATAGTGCTTATCAATTATCAATGCCCACGGGTCACGAAACTATCGTTGGTAGTCGCCGATCGTTTATAATAAATACGACATGAATAAACTGAACTGAGATCGTAGAGATCGTAACTTATTTCATTTAATTCCCCTTTGCTATATTTCTGTTTAATTCTCGTCTGTTGTGCTAATTCTTTAACAAAATGCTGAGATACGTAACTTGCTGCATATAATTTGTTTTAAATCCAAAACTGATTTTATTATTAAAGACGCTAACTGGAAACTTCGTTTTCCTTAGCGAACTCTCAATGGAGAGAAAATTTGAATTTACAAAATGACGCCTAATTAAATAAGAAAATAATACTTCTGTGTGAAACTGTTTTCATTTCAAAACAATAATAATTTGATACCCAAACAAGCTTATGATTATCTTCTGCACATCAGAACGGAGTCAACGTATCTAGGCCGCCCCGGTGGCGCAGTGGTCTAAGCGATGGCCTCTGATCATTCGTCCGAAAGGGGTCCGGGTTCGAATCCCGGTGTGGCATGGATGTTGTGTTTGTCTTACGGCACTGGCTCTCTCCCTTCCCTGGAACCAGTGGCCCTAAATTAGGGACGGGCGACTACTTATAGCCCATTGAGTTGCTCACGGTGGTCGTTAAACCTCCAATCAAAAAAAAAAAAAACGTATCTAGCGCCGCTCGCGGCCAATGGCTGAACGATCGTCATCACGCCTTTGCACTGAAACGAGCTCGACTAGGAAGGCAGTGTGTACATAGAAGGCGGTGTTTCAATACGTTGATTTTCTGCTTCCACGCATCTTCAAGGTTTCCGGAATCAAGTTCAGATAGTGCTTTTTTCACTAACTGTTTTCGGTAAAACCCTTTGAAGGAGCGGATAATCCACAAATCGCACGGCTGAAGTTGGCTTGAGCAGTTTGGAGGAAAAAAACTGTATGTGCACATTTCGAAGTTTCAAATCAACATGGATAGAACACTGATCAATAAATAAGATAATGTCTCGCTTTTGCAATCTACTTTTCTTCTCTAGATTGTGCAAAAATATCTTGAAATGTAGTTTGCACCATCAAGGCACTTTTGTTTGCTTCATAGATCGTAGGGAAACTCTTCACATTTTTGAAACCACGTGGTTTCTTAGAATCGCCGATCACCAGAGGTGTTAATTTTTCACTCCGGCCGGCATTGCAGCATAATAAGACAGTCAATCGAATGTTTGACATTTTTCCAACGTTGCATGATTCACCCTTCACAATACATGTTTTATCAGGAAGAAGATTAAAAAAAAAGGCCAGTCCCATTGTCGTTGAAAATGTCCTTGGGAGCATAATTTGCGACTAAAGCAGGTGAGGTCTTCGTCTTCTATTCATCAATTGCAATCGAATCAACACTTGCAGATTCACCACAAAGGGATCGGTACGTAAGATTGTGGCGCTTTTTTAGTCGATCTATCTATCCATTTGAAGTGGTGAAGTCATTTAAACCAAGCAGAAGAGCAATTTCTAAGGCCTTTGCCTTCAATACTGATCCATTTAGAGGTACGTTTGAGGTTCGAGCTTGTCTGAACCAAGACGTTAAAATTGTTTCCAGTTCACCGTAAGGTAAGGTGACCAGATATCGGAACACTGATTTGAGGACAAAAGGGCGTGGCGTCCCCAAATCGGCAGTTCATTTGGGGACATATACGTACTCAAAATAAGTACACAAATCTTTTTGTTACAAAACTGCATTGCTTCAATAAGTGTGATATTACATATGAAAATTTGTGTCTTAAAAGGATATATCTGGTAAAATGTTGGTAATTTGTATTGGCAAAGTAGAATTATGATGGCGAGAACATATTAGCAAAAGTGAAACGCTTTATCTTGTACATGTGCCGAATTAAAATCAAGCTGCACACCAAACTAATTGCATGGCGAATTTTTCATTTTGCCAAGGTTTTTGGAGAAACTTAGATCAAGTACAGTCGAAATTTGACAGCGCCAGTAGTTCAGTGTCCTAGTGCTGGCCACTGACCATTCGTACAAGTGGGTACGACCGTACGGGTTCGAGTCCCAACTGAGACATGGATGCTGTGTTTGTCTTACAGCACTTGCTCTCTTTTTCTTCGCTAGAATGAATGTCTCCAAATTAGAGACAAGTGACTGCTTATAGTCCTTAGATCGAGTTGCTCTCGGTGGTCGTTAAACTCGGAAAGAATAAAAAAAGAAGACAAAATTTGTTTTCACAAGAAGCATGTCGGAAAATTAGTACAACGAAAACTACTTTTAAGAACATTTTTCATTAAAACTAATGAGGAAGTGTAAATTCGGGGACATTTGAGGACAAACATCAAAATTTGAGGACAATTTGCGTCCCCAAAGGCATCAGACGTTTTTGAGGACAGTAAACAAAATTCGAGGACTGTCCTCAAGAATTGGGGGCTTCTGGTCAGCTTACCGTAAGGCGAACTTTTAAAAGTCCTTCTCTTATTAGTACAATGACCTAACCTTTCCGAAGTAATTTTGATTGACCCTTTCCGTTTTAAAACTGTTTTCAGTGTTGAAACTGGTAACCCAAAAGACTTAGCTAATTCAACTTTAATTCTATGAAATTCGCTATCTTTTTGTATAATGGAGGGTTTTGCAGCTAAGGAAAAACATTTGTGCTTCTTACTCGGCAACTGCACTCTCACGTCTGAAAAACGAGATTTACACAGGCAGCAAACTGACTGAATTGCTCTCAGAACCTCACACCGTTATTGCCAAGCTGAAACGCAGGCCCGTTCAACACGGGGATTTACGGAACTAGACGAGACTCTCCAGCAAAGTTGGTTTGAGGAATGCGGCACTGCCCCAATTGGTCGCCACGTGCTTTCGACAAATTCTTTGGAGAAACAACCGTTTTAAGGCAACCTTGTCGTCAGATTCTGCTGAGGAATGCGGCAGGAGAGGAAAGAACCTGTTTAAAGCAATCTTACATGTACGGAAACCAAAAAAGATACGAAATTAGACGAAAATCAGGTTTGGCACCAAAAATTTTGAACGACGTGCGATGCGGGAAATCGTGTAATTGGAAAAACCTATAACACGGGGGAAATGTTAGAGAATTCTCAGGACTTCAGGAAAACATCGCTAGAAACAGAAAAAAACGTAAAATGCGAGGCTCTAAGATCGGGGTTTCACTGTAATGACATAAATGCACATTTTACATTTTAAGCACATAGTTGCAGTTATATTTTGATTTTTTAGGGCATTTAATCCGGTCTCTAGCTAGCGGTGATAAAGTCAAAGACCTTTAAGATACACAGACTGGAAGTTCTTGAGTAAATGAGTGGCAGCAACTAGCGACATTTCATCGCAGAGCTTGTACTTTTAAGTAAGCATGTTTCCTATGTAAACAACGTTAATTTAGCTCTTTTACCCGTGCGAAATAAGGAATTTTCTGTCGTTAAAATATTAAATATAATTTTTTTCGAATGGAGATAGATTAGGCATTGCACCTTTTAACTTACGATTAAAGAAACCATCATTATCGTAATTTTGTGGGATATGAAATAACTGAAGGGAAACTTCGCTGGTCCTACGTATAAAATATACACCGATGAGCCATTACATTATAACCACCTACCTAATAAGCTATAGGACCCACTTTAGCCCGCAAAACAGCGGCCACTCGGCGAGGCATCGATTTTTTTGATTGGAGGTTTAACGACCACCGTGAGCAACTCAATGGGCTATAAGCAGTCGCCCGTCCCTAATTTAGGGTCACTGGTTCCAGGGAAAGGAGAGAGCCAGTGCCGTAAGACAAACACAACATCCATGCCTCACCGGGATTCGAACCCGGACCCCGTTCGGAGGAATTATCAGAGGCCATCGCTTAGACCACTGCGCCACCGAGGCGGCCGAGGCATCGATTCGATGAGGTGGTGATAGGTATCCTGGGATATCTGGTACCATCATGTCAACAACATGTCCTTCAGTTCCCATACGTTTAGGAGTAGTGGGGATTTAGCGCAAACCCACTTTTCCAAGTCGAACCACAAATGTTTGATTGCGTTCATGACAGGCGAATTTGGAGGCCAGGGAATTAACAGAAAGTCACCACCATGTTCCTCGAACCACTCCTTGACGATTCTGGCAGTGTGTCATGGCGCGTTATCCTGTTTGTAAGGGCCATCACCAGCAGGGAACACAGTTGCCACGAATGGGTGAACTTGGTCCGCAATGATGTTCAGATACCTGACAGCTGTCAGGGATTGTGCTATTGAGATAATGGGTCCTAAAAAGTCCCAAGAAAACATCACCAACAGCATAACACCACCGCCGGCGCCGGCCTGTTTCCGCCCAACAGTGCATCCAGCCTCCGTTGGTAATCGGAGTATCCGCGGTCGGCCGTGTACGTGAGGCACAAGGAATCTTGATTCGTCAGACCAGGCCACTTCCAATCAGCCACGGTCCAACCTCGATTATCTTGGGCCCATTTATTCTGCTGTTGGCGATGACGCGCAGTGAGCATGGAGACCCGGCTGGGTCTTTGGTTATGCAGTTCCATGCGCAGAAGGCTGCGATGAACTGTGTGCTGTAACACATTGCCCTGATCACCACTGTTGTAGCAGCGGGTGATTTGTCGCACTGTGGCCCTGCGGTTGCTGTGAACAATGCGCAACAGTCTGCGCTCCCCTCTGGCAAGACGACACACGGCTGGACGATGGTTTGTCGTTTGGCCATCTGTGCACCACTTTTGATACGTACTCACTAAAGCGTCACGTGAACAACCCACAAGTTACGCCGTTTCTGAGATCATAGTTCCGAAGCGCCGTGCCATCACAATTTGTTCTTTATCAAACTCTGATAAATCAGCAGCTTCTCTCATTCTGACTCCGAATACTCTACTAACCGAAAGCCGGTCCTAGGGTTGTATATTTACTGCTATGTGAACTTCACCTGCGCTACTGTTCGGTCTCCAGGTGAGCTCATTTCTCTAGACTGGGGGTGATCATAATCTAAAGGCTCATCAGTTTACACTGCCGTTAATAAAAATTGCAACACCATAAAGAAATGCTCGGATTTGCATGAAATTTGCAGGGTGGATAGGGCATCATGGGAGATGCAAATGATTACAATTGCAGCGCACATGCAAAGGTAAGGCGCGCGCAATGCCATCGGAAACGTCACACCAGGGGGTATAAAGGAAGACGTACAGAGACAGGTGTTTAAACTTGTTATCGCTAAACTCGATCGTACACAGTTGTTAACATGTAAACATGCCGCGTAGGAGGACGAGACAATCATACGAGAACTTGACGTAGTTTGAAAGAGGTAGAATCTTTGGACTCAGAGCAGGTGGTTTATCATACCGTGATATTGCTGCACGCATTAGGCCTTACGCAACTGCCGTTATTCGCACATGGCGTCAATGGACAGCAGAAGGTTCCACGCATCGTCGTGCAGGGTCTGGAGCTTGAAATCGCACGACCGAGCGGGAAGACAGGCACTTGCACCGTATGGCAGTGACGTCGCGCACTACAACATCCAAGACGTTTGCGTAGCAAAGGAGAATGGTGACACATCGTCCGATGTCTGCAAGCAGTATTCATCACCGATTGCTGCAGCAAGGCCTCGTTGCTCGCCGTCCATTGCTGCGACTTCCTTCATTCTCAACCATAGGCATCAGCGATTGCAGTGGTGCCGCGAACGTCGGAACTGGAGTGCTGAATGGGAGAGTATTGTGTTTTCGAAAGATCCAGATTCAATCTAATCCATCACGACGGGCGAATCCTTGTTCGCAGATACCGTGGTGAACAGCATCTGGAAGGCTGCAGTGTGCATCGCCATACCGGTCCCACGCCTAACGTGATGGCCTGAGGCACTATTGCGTTTCATTCACGCACTCGCCTACTATGCATCGCAGGCACATTGAACAGCCAGCGCTTCATCACGGAAATGTTCGAACCTTTCCTTCAGACGGTCTTACCTTTCCACCACTTTTCTTCTATCCTTCCTTCAGACGGTCTTACCTTTCCACCACTTTTCTTCTATCCTTCCTTCAGACGGTCTTACCTTTCCACCACTTTTCTTCTATCCTTCCTTCAGACGGTCTTACCTTTCCACCACTTTTCTTCTATCCTTCCTTCAGACGATCCCGGGTGCCGTCTTCCAACAAGACAATACCCGACCCCATGTTGCTCGTACTGTCCAAGACGTACTCTGTGCGCATCAAGTCGTTCGTCTTTCTTGACTTGCTTGCTTGCCAGATTTGTCGCCTATAAAGAACATCTGGGCTGTCACCGCGCAACGACTGGCTCGAATGGCCTCGCTGCCTGTCACAATTAACGATTTTTTTATTGGAGGTTTAACGACCACCGTGAGCAACTCAATGGGCTATAAGCAGTCGCCCGTTCCTAATTTAGAGTCACTGGTTCCAGAGAAGGGGGAGAACCAGTGCCGTAAGACAAACACAACATCCATGCCTCACCGGGATTCGAACCCGGATCAGAGGCCATCGCTTAGACCACTGCGCCACCTGGGCGGCATTTTCGAATTGTGGATGCATGTAGAAGCAGAATGGAATGCAATACCGCAGACAACCATCCAAACTCTGTTTCATTCGATGCCATGACGTGTGGGGTCGGCTATCACGGCCCATAGTGGATTTACTTATTACCAATTTTTTGGCCTCCCTCATCACGAACCAGTATGTAATTGTGATCGTTTGCAGCTTGTTCCATTACATATCACTGCCGGCCCGGTTGCGCAGTGGTCTGAGCGATGGCCTCTGATCATTCGTCCGAAAGGGGTCCGGGTTCGAATCCCGGTGAGGCATGGATGTTGTGTTTTGTCTGACGACACTGGCTCTCTCCTCCCCTGGAACCAGTGACCCTAAATTAGGGACGGGCGACTGCTTATAGCCCATTGAGTTGCTCACGGTGGTCGTTAAACCTCCAATCAAAAAAAAATCACTCCTATAAATTTCATTCTGATTGCTCGTTTCTTTCATGGTGCAGCAATTTCTATTAACAACAGTGTATTTCCTCTTCTGTTTCTCGCACACTGCGCGATCTACTTGCATGAAATTCGTAGTTCGCACTCCTAAGTAATGTCAAGAATCATTTTAATGTGGCTATTTGTTTCTTCTTAAAACAAATTGTTCAGAAAAAAACACTTTTAATTTTGTAAGTCTTTTACGCAGTGTTATGAATTCGGAATAGCTACTCAACGGGGAAAAATAAATAAATAAATAAATAAAGGTAAATATGATAGAAATAAATGCCCCATTCACGTAATTTAAAGTTTAGACAATTTAAAATCTCAAGGATGAAAGGTCTCGAAAAAGAAATACGAGTTAGTGTTTACTGCATGAAAATAAATGTTCCGTTGTTCTATTCGAAAGAGAAATTGGGTCTCTTCTTCCTTTAAAAAAATAGGTTTCCTGCGTCGTCGAAATTAAATTTTTTTTATTGGATATTTAACGACCACTGTGAGCAACTCACTGAGCTATTAACAGTCGCCGGTCTTTAATTTAAAGCCACTGGTTCCAGGGAAGGGAGAGATCCAGCGCAGTAAGACAAACACAACAACTATAATACCCCCGTGTTCGAACCCTGAACCATCTTGGACGAACGATGAAAAGCCATCGCTTAGACCACTACACCACCAGGGTGGCATACTTGTTTTTAAAATACGTTCTATAAGCATTTTAAAAATAATATTTAAGTAGGCTTTCGGATAAAAAAAATGAAAGTCGCTTTTCCTGCTACGGCAAAAAGCGGGTCCTTTGCCTTTTCTATCATTGCACTTAGAATAAAACAGATGTTTCTCTTAGAATGATTTTATTCAAGGGAAATTTCAAAGGTTGACTGTTGCCTAAGTACATTGGGGCGCTTTTCCCAATTAAAAGCCTGGTTCTTAACCACTCCTTTCATTGCACGACGAAAGTATAAATTCAGAAAATAGGTGAGTTTCCTTAATAAGTAAGGTTCTCTGCCCTCCTAAGAGCGGATCCCTGTGTAAAAAGATAGGTTCTCTGCCTTATCAGAAGTCACTGATTTTTAATTAAAACTGACCACTTAAAAGGTCCTGTGCCTTTCTGGTTTTTAATCGGATTGAAAAGAATATGCTTTGTGGAGAGTTAAACTATTCAATAAAAAATTATTTACTAGTTTCTGAGAATTTATTTCCATGACCTAGTAAATGTTTAGCAAAATTCGATTGATTCTTCGGCACTTTTTGCCGAAAAAATCACCGAATTTATGCAGCGATTGAGCCCTAATTTGTTTGCACGCAAATAAATTTACCAGCTTAATTCCTGTCTGAAAAAAGACTAGCACACCAAAAAAATTTACATTCGTACAGTAATTTACGCTGTTTTTTTGCATTTTATTACAAAAGTGCGTTCCAGCCACAGATAAAAGCCTAGATGTTCTAGAAGCTAATTGTTTGGTGTTTTGGGAGAGTAAAACCATACAACATAAGCCTATAAAATTAAAACCCCCAACACCAATAGTAAAATTGCCTTAAAATGGGAAAAAGTGAGTGAAACTTCTAATTTTTGAAAAAAAAGTCGATGAAACGTGGTGGGGTGTCCGGGCCTCCTTTAGAAACTAGGGATCCTACCAGAACTTTTACCTGGCAAGAAAAGATAAAATATGTAATAACTTATAAACTGCACCAGAAAGGTCCCAACAACATAGCAGGTTTAATCAGAAACCTTCACGTTAGAGCCATACTCAGTCTGGTGAATGACATTAAGGCTATAGTAAAAACTAAGTCCCTCAACTTAATATTTATAGATTAAATAAGCGTAATATGTAACTATCTGACAGCCGCCCCGGTGGCGCAGTGGTCTAAGGCGTTGGCCTCTGATCATTCGTCCGTAAAGGGGTCCGGGTTCGAATCCCAGTGAGGCATGGATGTTGTGTTTGTCTTACGGCACTGGCTCTCTCCCTCCCCTGGAACCAGTGACCCTAAATTAGGGACGGGCGACTGCTTATAGCCCATTGAGTTGCTCACGGTGGTCGTTAAACCTCCAATCAAAAAAAAACTATCTGACAAACCTACACATAAAATACAATAACACCCCAAAACTTTTCACAAAATCTTAGAATAAACAGAGAAGACACCCAGAGCGAAAAATGTATGTAACGGTGCTATAGCTGGTTTACGCTTGAATAGGGAAAAAGATAATATTGCAAGCATGGTCATCTCAACTTCATTGTAAAGAATCGAACCCATAAATTCATCATACAGAATCAAAAGAGCAAAAACCATCAGTGGTTTGCCCAGAAACCTGCCTTATAAGGCCAAATCAGTTGAAAACCAAAGTTCACCCACATGCAGTACTGGTAGTGACACTAGATTAACGTTAAATCCAAGACCCTCAATACAATAATTAGAGGTGAAGTAAGTGTAAGAGGTTACTAACTAACTATCCTGCATTTAAAAATACTGAAACACTCCTATTATTTCCAGAAAAAGCTTAGAAGAGGAGGTGAGAAGCTCAGATTGAAAACTCCAAGTCACAGCCACATTGCTGACTCTGCGCCTAAATCCGGGCAGCCCCGGTGGCGCAGTGGTCCAAACGATGGGCTCTGATCATTCGTCCAAACGGGGTATGGGTTCGAATCCCGGTGAGGCATGGATGTTGTGTCTGTCTTACGGCACTGGCTCCCTCCCTTCCCTAAATTAGGGACGGGCGACTGCTTTTACCCCACTGAGTTGCTCACGGTGGTCGTTAAACCTCCAATAAAAAAAAATTAAAAAAAAAATCCGGATGGAAATATGAATATGTTTCAATTTTTTTCTCATTCTGATTTTCCTTGGCGAAAAATTGGCCCTCGCACTTCTCTTTGCATTTTTTTTATTGGAGGTGTAACGACCACCGTGAGCAACTCAATGGGCTATAAGCAGTCGCCCGTCCCTAATTTAGGGTCACTGGTTCCAGGGAAGGGAGAGACCCAGTGCCGTAAAACAAACACAACATCCATGCCTGTACGGGATTCGAACCCGAACCCCTTACGGACGAATGATCAGAGGAGATTGTTTAGAACACTGCGCCACCGGGGATGCCTTTTGCATTTCCAGACAGCGGATATAGTAAGACCGCAAGGGTGTGTGATACCCCTTAATAAATAGCAATCCTTTGATTTGGGTTTTGTTTTTTTCTTTTTTGATTGGAGGTTTAACCACCACCGTGAGCAACTCAATGGGCTATAAGCAGTCGCCCGTCCCTAATTTATGGTCACTGGTTCCAGGGAAGGGAGAGAGCTAGTGCCGTAAGTAAACACAACATCCATGCCTCACCGGGATTCAAACCCGGATCCCTTTCGGACGAATGAACAGAGACGATCGCTAAGACCACTGCCCCACCGGGGTGGCTGATTTGGGCTTGGCTTGGCTGGGTTTCAAGTCAGCACGCCTTACAGCATTTACCCACTTCCCCAAAATATCACGATTGTTATGAGGAAACCTTTGAAATAAAAGTGTGCCGCCCCGATGGCGCAGTGGTCTAAGCGATGGCCTCTGATCATTCGTCCGAAAGGGGTCCGGGTTCAAATCCCGGTGAGGCATGGATGTTGTGTTTGTCTTACGGCACTGGCTCTCTCTCTTCCCTGGAACCAGTGACCATAAATTAGGGACGGGTGACTGCTTATAGCCCATTGAGTTGCTCACGGTGGTCGTTTAACCATCAACCAAAAAAAAAAAAAAAAGAAAAAATGAAAGTGTTACATTCGTAGGTCAGTTGTTACATTCGTACGCTACACAAGATGTTTTTTTTTTTTTTTTTTTTTTTTTTTTTTTTGATTGGAGGTTTAACGACCACCGTGAGCAACTCAATGGGCTATAAGCAGTCGCCCGTCCCTAATTTAGGGTCACTGGCTCCAGGGAAGGGAGAGAGCCAGTGCCTTAAGACAAACACAACATCCATGCCTCACCGGGATTCGAACCCGGACCCCTTACGGACGAATGATCAGAGACCAGCGCCTTAGACCACTGCGCCACCGGGGCGGCAACAAGATGTAACTACTTTAAAAATTTGTTTAGTTTTTAGCTCATTAAATCTGGCTATAGTATTTTCTGAAATACTTTACGCCGCCCCGGTGGCGCAGTGGTCTAAGCGATGGCCTCTGATCATTCGTCCGAAAGGGGTCGGGTTCGAATCCCGGTGAGGCATGGATGTTGTGTTTGTCTTACGGCACTGGCTCTCTCCCTTCCCTGGAACCAGTGTCCCTAAATTAGGGACGGGCGACTGCTTATAGCCCATTGAGTTGCTCACGGTGGTCGTTAAACTTCCAATCAAAAAAAAAAAAAAAAAGAAATACTTTACATTTCCAATCTATGTGTCTTTTACTATTTATAAAAACAAAAAAATTAAATATTACAGTTTATACATAAAAAAGACCTAAAAAAAACCCCAGATGTAATTCATATAAACATCGGCCGCCACTGACGGTTTTCCATTCTATGTGTCTTAAAGGTCTTTGGATAAAGTGCATTTAGAGTTTAGGTGCCGCCTCGGTGGCGCAGTGATCTAAGCGATGGCCTCTGATCATTCGTCCGAAATCGGTCTGGGTTCGGATCCCAGTGAGGCATGGATGTTGTGTTTGTCTTACGGCACTGGCTCTCTCCCTTCCCTGGAACCAGTGACCCTAAATTAGGGACGGGCTACTGCTTATAGCTCATTGAGTTGCTCACGGTGGTCGTTAAACCTCGAAGCAACAAAAAAGAAAAAAAGAGTTTAGGTTTTTTTCTTGATTTTGGATTGGCAACAGTAGCATGTGTGTTGTGTAACTTGTGAATTGGAAATTTGGAATTAAGCCCGTTTACGTATTCCTGACGGTCGTAGCGTAGCGTAGAACACGCTGTGTTGTTGACATAATGCATCTACCTAATGGACGCTCATATTTCGTCAATATTGCGCTTTATAAAATTATGTTTAAAAAATTCGCTGATCGGCAAGAATGTGTAGAGAAATGGTGCCGTGGAAAAATGCCTTTTCATAAGAATTTTGGTTGTTGTCAAAGTGATGCTGTTCGCAAACGTAAATTCAGATTCTCATGTCCAGAAGGTTGGTACCTAAACATCTTGCCAACCGGCCTGTGGAAGAACGAAGACGGATTTTCTAGGTATCAGAAATTGAGCTCGTTAGATTTTATTGCACATTATTTTGATTAATATGTTTAATTCACTCAATGTTTTCTCGGTAATACTGATGCGAATAATAATTGTTAAAGAACTGTATTTCCTAATCAAAAAGAAAAAAGCTGTATGTATAAATATAAAAGTTCATGCTAATCCGCAGTTTCCTTCATGTTTTTACAAATTAAGCATGCCGCCCCTATGGCGCAGTGGTCTAAGCGCTGGCTTCTGATCATTCGTTCGTTCGTGAAGGGTCCGATCCCGGTGAGGCATGGATGTGTTTGTGTTACGGCACTGGCTCTCTTCCTTCCGTGGAACCAGTGACCCTAAATTAGGGTCGGGCGACTGCCCATAGCCCCTTTAGTTTCTCACGGTGGTCGTTAAACCTTCAGTCAAAATAAAAGAAAACTAGGCACGATAATAATTAAGGAATTACATTGTTACTAAACTTATTAAAAAATCCCAACGTTTTGAATCTACAACACTAACCAGAGATGTTAGAACCATAAAATTTGTGGGTTCTATCCCGTTTTTGCCACCACTTTCACATCTACTTAAAAATATCTGCAGACCTTTTCGTATTGACTTTGGTTTGTCTTGTAAATTATTTTCGTTGGTTCGTAGCGATCGTGACAGACCTGATTTATTAGGTAATTATGGAATTTACAGAATCCCTCTCCTGTCCTCTGAACCCGATGAAGGGAATACTTCCTACATAGGTTCCACATCTCGTAATCTAAAGGTCAGACTGCAGGAACACAAATATAGTATTAAAGTCGGTAATGGCTCCACGGCTATGTCATGTTTGCTTCTAAGCAAACCTTTTGAACCAATATGGTCTGAGGTTACTATTCTGACTATACCTAAGAATAAGAATTTATTACTATTTACAGAAGCTCTTCAGATTCTGGCTCACCGGAGAAGTTGCTGCAACGATGATATTCCTAACTATATTCCTGATGCTTGGAAATACCTTATACATGACTTACTGTGATTTAAATATTGTAATAATTATTACTAACTTCTGACCACCTGTTCTTTCTGTGTCTCTCTGCGCACCCGTCTGACCTGACACGTCATGTTGTACATATATGCTGACCATTGCTGCTTAGAACTGGTGGTCACACCTGAGGAAGTGACCGATGGCGGTCACGAAAGTACTAGTGTGGTTTTAACTGTATGTATTTATGTCCTATAGTGCGAGGTTCATAATTTTTAATATTAAACGTGTTTAGACGGCATGATTTTGGTTTTAACTTGAAACACGTATCTTCAATCAATTTTTTTTTTAATAATTAAGGATTTCTTAAAGTCTCGCAATTTTTTCTCTTGTTAGGGAATGCTAATTGTATAATATTTGTGTAATTTCACCTTCACAACATTTCATATCAGTTACTTTCTCTGACATTACCCTGGATAAACTCTTTACATGTATGAAAAGAAAGGTATGAGATAACCCACTGCATTTGTTACTGTAAGACAAAATATGTTTCACTAGGAAAAAGTCAAATTCCACAGTAAGTTCAAGAGTGATAATTTAATTTCTATTATGAGAAGAATGAAATTGCTTGTTACTTCCTCTGAATGCCACTGTACAACTAGGAAGTGTTTTTTTATCACTGCCACTGCTCCTTGAAGCATGTTTCTCTAATATTTTGTTTCATCTTTTCCTACTTTTTAATGCCATTGCATGTGATTGATGTCCAATGGGATAATGCAATCCATTGCATGTGACACAGTCCAACGGCATAATGCAATTAGGTCTTCGAGAGAGTTCGCTGTTCCGATTAGAAGAACTTTGATATGAATGCCTGCTAGCGTTGCTTTGCGCAACGGTTCGCTCAGAAAAGAGAAGATTTCGGCTTTACAGTCGAGTGATACCGTTTGTTTGATACACTGACCTGCTTGCTTTTCTAATCTCTTGGGTCTTACAAAAGGGTCTGTCTTGGCTGAAGACCTATGAACCATGGACAAAATTCTTGTATTGCAGCAATCTGGTCAAAGCTATTTTTTTTATTTACCACTTCTGCAGGTACAAGTGCGGTCAATGTAGCAAAGAAGATTAGCGGATAAGAAGTCCCATTTCAACTGCAGTCAAGTCGGCAAATAACTAATCTTTCTTGTGTCTAATGGCATCTTGAGAACACATGCTCACCACTTGCTGCAATTCACAAATGCTTTGTGGTGTTACTAATAGAAATTTTGTGGGAAAACACGAGTTTTCCTACGAAATAATATTTTGCGTTAGGCATGTGCCAAGTGTGAATTTGTGCACGAATACACCAGTGGCTCAAAGTTAGAAGCCAAAAACAAAACAATTACTTTCCATAAGGTAATTTGTCAGATGGCTCTATATGCTGAAAATTCACTGTATTTGTTTCTGTAGATTCAGGTTTGATTAATATAAAGAATTTGACTTAAGAAATATACATTGCTTACCAGATTGTTTTTTAACCAAAAACCAGAAAAGATTATTTCCACGAATCCTCATAGAAGTACCCAAAGGTTTGTTTATTAACATTTAAAAGAAATCTGAAAGTATGCTGTTAGGGTTAGGTCTAAAATTATATCAGAAAAAGAGTACCCATTGTGTGTGTGTCTACAGAAGGTGAGTCATAAATATTGATACAGTGGTATTTGGCTTAATTTAGTGCTAACACAAAATACCGTAAGTATCAGTCCTTCAAATAAAGGTCATTATGTTTGATGGTCTGTAGCCAACATTGTGCCAAATTTGTGACTCCTGCATGAGTTTATGCCTTGTCTTTTGAGGCAAAGAATTCCTGGACGCCTGCTTCCACTTCAGTTTGTAGAAGTCAATGCCATGCAGGAAGTGAGCCATGAAGTGAAATAGATTGTAGTCATTTCGTGAAAGGTCCAGGCTATAAAGCTGGGTGGGGGCAACAGCTCAATACCCCTGAGCTCCTTAATTTTTGCTTTTGTTGAATGTGCCATATGTGGTGATGCATTATCCTGCTGCAGAAGAACCCCTGTGATTCTTTAGGGTGGGGTAATTTTTGTCCCAGAACAGTTTACTTTCAGCATTATTGGGCTGAGTAAAAATCAACAGTGATACCACAACCATTTGGGACAAATTCATGGTGCACGATACCATCACAGTTCCGCCATACACACACCACCTTGTGCTTAAACCTTCCACGTTTGGCGACCAGTAATGGTATCAGGCCAAGGTCTACCCATTGATTCTGCATGTCTGGATTGCAGTAAAAGATCCATTTTTCATCAGACGTCATGATACGCCTGATGAAACGCTCATTGGTCAGATTTCTGAGCAATTGATGATAGATCTCCACTCATCCATGAGCTTGGGCAAGTGTCAATTCATATAAGATCACTTGGCAGCCTTTGTTGGTCTTATTGATCTTGTGAAGTACCAAGTTGTCTGGACAATCTACATGTGTTGGTTGTAGGATTGGCCACCACTGCTCCACATAGTGTTTCAGAATCCACAGCAGTTGGTCTCCCTGGGAGAGTCTGATCTTCCAATTCCAGGTTGCCAGATTTGAAGTTGTTGAACCATCTTCTTGCAGTTATGTGACTCACTACAGGCTTCCCTTTTGCATGACAGATGTTTCGGGTAGCCTCCGCTGCATTGCGGCCCAGTTGAAACTCACACGACTGAAGTTCATGAATCAGGTGATTTTGGCCATTTTAGCAACCTCTGAAAAATAGCAAACCAAATTAATACACACCAAGGACTGCTTTTCTTACATGGCAGATATTGCTGTAACTCAACACATGCAGATACCTTGGTATATAGGTTTGAGGAATCTGGGAGGACAAAGAAATCACCGACACTCTGGTGTGTATCAATATTTGTGACTCACCTTCTGTAATTGCCATTAGAGCCATTTATTTTATTCCAAAGGAAGTTCTAGTTAAAAAATTCCTTTGGAAGATGGACATACTCTTTTTAAATTGTAAGTAAATTAGTGCATCCATTTTGAACTTCATTTTGGTACTTACATAAACATTTCACATGCTTTTCTATTCATAAACTGCATTAAAAATATGTCAAGCATTTATGCCCCTACAGGAAAGCTGTTTATTATCTGGTTTGTTGACGTACGATTCACAATCATTGCAGGTGAGAGTTATTATGCATAGGTACAATCCCCTCCATGCAGATGTGATATAACTGGCAGAAGATCAGGGCCGCCCCGGTGGCGCAGTGGTCTAAGCGATAACCTCTGATCATTCGTCCGAACGGGGTCAGGGTTCGAATCCCGGCGAGGCATGGATGTTGCGTTTATCTTACGGCACTGGCTCTCTCTCCTTCCCTGGAACCAGTTACCCTAAATTAGGGATAGGCGACTGTTTATAGCCCATTGAGTTGCTCATGGTGGCGGTTAAACCTCCAAAAAAAAAAAAAAAAAATCAAGAAAGTATCACATAATTTGAAAAAGAATCTTGGGAACTGTGCATTTTCTTCAAAATGCAGTATCACAACTCGCTAAACCTAAGTTGATTAGGTTTAATAAGCAATAGAACGAGTCCAGATTAGTCAAAAGGCAAAGTACATTTGTGACCTTTCAGTAGTTACCATATTTTGTGACCTTTCAGCAGCTTTCACAGCTGCACTATCCTCCTATTAAAAGGGGGAGGAGATGCAGCTATGGATAATGACATCTGCATATGATCACCAGTTGTAAACAAACTGAATGTTTGCTTCCCTTCAGAGCCTGCTCAACATATTTTTAACAAAGTTTTATGAAAAATAAAACACGTGAAATGTGTATGTGTAAGTCATTTTCACTGTCGGAAATGTTAAAGTACCAAAACAAAATAAAATGCCAAAACAGATGCACTACATTACTTAAAATTCATAAAAATGAGTGTGTCCATTTTCTAACAGGTTGCCAAAAATGTTATGATTTCGTTTTGTGGGGTTCATTGAAAATATTCACTCTGAGGAATGAATTATTAAAGGGAAAAACTTTTCCAATGCCTGCAAAATTTATTTGAAATAAACAATGTCCAGCCAGTACAGCATTACTCATTTCACTGCTAGTAATTATGTGTGCATGTTCAGAAAAGTTGAAAGATGTGTTGCGGAACCTAACTCTTGGATGCAATCTGATTTCAGTAGCACATAGCTGTTATTACATAGGACATTGAAAGAGTGCACTTTCTCTCTGTTTAAGACATAAAAGTTCATTTTGAATTATTCAAGTTGCACTTAAAACAACTGCTGTGCATCTCGATCTCCCTTGCAATCAGTGGCGTAGGAACGGGGGGTACAATGTACTCCCCAAATTTTGGAGAGGGGTACATTAATATCTACTGTACCCCCCCCCAGATATGAGCAAACACAAACCAATCATTCATAAAGAGTGAACTGTAAAATTTATATGCTACTTTTTTTTTTTTTTTTTTTTTCAAGGAAATATCACGGGTCATCTGGTTTTTTTATATCCGAAGCTTGTAGTGGGAGGCTTTTCATTCACCAAAAACTGGCCAACCATCTGGGAAACTCCAGCAAATTAGTTCTGCAGGGAAACGACAAGTGCGAGGTTTTTGTTAATAACTTCAAACAGCATATGGTAGGGCTAGGGCTTGATAACATACTTGTGATCAGTGTTTCTTTTCTCTTAAAATTCCATGCATCTTGATCAGGTCGTACTTTCTGCACTTTTAAAAAATATATAATGCACAAGTGGACATTTCAGCTCCCGCAGCCCCGGCACTAAAATTGTTTTCTGTCTTAAGATCTGTAGCAATACAACAAGTGCATTACAAATTTTACATACCACTCATAAAACTCCAATTCCTTGATATCTCCACCATCATTTAGCTTTGCACCAGACCAATGTGCTTTTTACATCAATTGTCAGCCTATGTATCGTTCAAAGTTTTTAATATGGACTTCATAATGTTTCAATAGTACTATCTTCACGCATAGAGCAGTTTTTATCTTACTGCGGTTTTACTTTATTAACGTAAACAAAAATGATAAGAAATTTAATTCGTTCGTGTAAAGAGTTATATAACATTTCCTGAGAAATCCCTCTTTTCCAAACCCTGCTGACAGAAATCCATCCTAATGTTGACTTGTCCCTGCTCAATATTTTAATGGAAAAAAAAGTACGAAAATTAACAAGAGAGAACACAAAAAAAAAAGCTTCTCCATTGATTTTCTGATAAGAAATTAATAATGTGAACTTTTTGTCAGCAATAAAAATAATAATGGTAATAATTAATATTAATATGATGATAACAATGTTCATTCGGATAAATTCCTGATCAGTATACGTATTTTATAAAAACTCTAATATTCTACCCCCCCCCCCCCAAATTTTTTTTCGGAGGGGGTCATCCATAGATGGCTTAATCCTTGAGATGCAAGGTTCATGAGCTTGTACCCCCTAAATCAAAAGCATTCCTACGCCACTGCTTGCAATGATTAAATTTTAAAACTTTGATGTCATCAGCAAATATTCACACATAGTCTAGATCAGTGCTCTTCAACCTTTTTTACTTGCATACCCCACAGTACAAATTTTCTTAACTTTGAACCACCAATAATGTTTACAATTTATGAATTGCTAAGTGGAATACTTTAATACTAAAAGTACATTTGAATTGCCTAACAGCATTATTTATTATTATAAATATATATGAATTAGAAACGGTAATGCGTATTTTGAATCGCAAAAATACATCCATTCAGTGAGAATTCTGGGCTTGTTTTTGTTTTTTTTTATTATTATTATTTTGAAGCTAGAAATTCAATTTGTGGACGAATGTAAATGAGTGCAAAGATAAGGCCTGGCTATGGATCAAGTTGCTCTCGTAAATTTTGATTGATGTTGATACAAGTAAGTCAATGGAAATGGAAGAAGCTTTGAAATAATAGCAAGGTCACTTCCATGAACTCCTTTGAGATGCTGTCCAAAAATCGGATGTTGGCATGTTCTCGAATGTTGCTTTTAGTATCAGATCATTTTTGCTATCAGCAGATATTTTGATTAAGTCTTCTTATTTGATGGAAAGATCAGATGAAGTGCATGCAAGAGTATGAAAGGGATTTGAAACCAATCGTGGGTTTTGTCCTTTTTAATCTGTGGAAAGTATTTTAAGAATGGTTCACTCAGCCACACCAAACAGCGTTTAATGATTCCCACCAGGGTTTCACTAAAGGCAACTCCATTTTGTTCAGTAAATTCATAAAGATTTGGAAAAATCACAATATTTCCATCACTAATACAATTTAACCAAAATAAAACTTAGTTATAAAACTCCTTGATCGTGGTCGGTGTCTGAAAAGTATTTGGGCCAAACCCTTAAAGCTATAGTTTGAGTTCATTTAGTTTACTGAAAATGGACTTGCAAAGTAACTTTATTGGCAAAGCTAGTCTTCATTTTCAAAATATGTGACCAGTTCAGATTTCAGTTCTGAAAGAAATCACATTACTTCTTCCCACAAGTCAAACAGGTAGGTTAAAACTCGTTCTCATGGTAACCACTGCACCTCAGTGTGTAACAATAGTTGTGTATGTGCAGATCCCAAATCCTCATACATTTTCTTGAAAAAGACTGGGAATTTAAAGCTCTGAGCAGGATCAAATTGACTACTTTTACAGCACTGTTCAATGTTTCATGCAACTTAAGAGTCATGTTTTTCACAGTGAAACTTTGCATATGTAGAATGCAGTTTTGCCAATTGATGTTGGGGTTAACTGCAGGAATTGGCAAACAAGACCACTCTTTTAGCCTGTTATTGAAGTGGCTCCATCCGTGGATATTCTGATGCACCATTCCCACTATAAACCTAATTTAAGCCTTACAAAACTACACTGGTGTGCAAAAATTAAGGACGAAGAGGAGAAATTAGCATAACAGCAGAACGGACCGAAAGACCACTCAGGAGATAGACAAGGGTCCGATACGGACAGGCATGCGCCTATATGCAGCATGACGTGGGGGGGTGGGAGTGTCGGAAGGGTATAAAGCACACGGGCGGTGTATGCTCAGCAATTCGGTGAAAGCTATTGCACGTTGTACATCGGTTTGAACGACGTCGAGTTGCTGCCACCGTGTGATATGGCCAACAGGCAATCCAGTAGACGACATCTGGATGACTTTACCCGAGGTCACATCATTGGGAAGTTGGACAAAGGTCGAAGTGTGACTAACTAGTGTGGCCGAGGAGTTCGGGATCGCTCACAGCATCGTTTCACGAGCTTTGAGAGCATTTCAAACGACAGGAACAGCTGTCCGAGAGTTTAGCAGTGGTCGTCCACGAGCAACCACGGCGGCGGACGACCGGTATATTGTCCTACAGGCAAGAAGAGACAGACTGCAGACAGCGAGAGAAATCGCAAGGCACATGCAACAGACAACTGGACGTCCGTTATCGCGTTTTACCATGGCCAGGAGGCTGCACAAAGGTGGTCTATTTGCACGACGACCAGTACCGTGTGTGCCATTAACGCCTGCTGATCGGAGACGACGGTTTCTGTGGTGCCATGAACACAAGAACTAGACACATCAGCAATGGAATCAAGTTTTCTTTACGGATGAGAGCTGTTTAGTCTGACGAGCAATTCTAGATGTATACACTTCTGGAGAGAGCAGGAAACACGCAATCACACCTCCAACATCATCGAAAGGGACCGGTTTGGAGGTGGCGGAGTTCTTGTTTGGGGCGGTATCATGCTTGGTAGCCGTACTGACCTTCACATCTTCCAAGGAAGGTCAGTCACTGGTGTCCGCTATTGTACCAAGGTTCTTCTGCCTCACATGCGTCTGTTTAGAGTTCCTCTTCATGGACGACAACGCTACACCTCATCGTATAGTGGCTGTCGCAAAGCTGTAGGAGAGTGAAGATATTCAACACATGGATTGGCCCCCAAGGTCCCCGTACCTGAATCCAATCGAACACGTGTGGGACCTTCTTGGAAGACGCTTGGCAGCACGTCACCAGCCGCCAGCAACGATTTTGCAGCTGCAATTGGTGCTACAAGACCTTCACATCTTCCAAGGATGCCTCAACAGCTTCCAAGGATGCCACGATGCCTCAACAGCTGCTTGACAACCTCGTCCTCAGCATGGACAGACGTAAATCCTGCAACACAGTCAGGGGTGATCATATCCCCTACTAAAGACTGGATTTTTCTTGGCAGCCGCCTGTCACATAGACGTTTCTGTCTTCTGTCCAGTTGTGCTCGAAGGTACGTTTTCAATAAAGTGCCTTTGTATCCTTTGGATTCCTTGTTTGGACGGTTTTGCTCACTTGTCCCATATTCTTACATCTTGGGGATCTTATGGTATTATTTGAGTCGACGTGGAGCACTTCTGCACGACGTTGCATTCGAAAAACCGTCTCATCCTTAATTTTTGCACGCCAGTGTATTGCATCCGAGTATATCGTCAGTAATAACGCTTTTCTGAACATCAAAGTAATGACCGTACACAATCAGCTGGGTGTCATTAGAATGTCCATTGACTCATCAATTTGATTTACCAAGTTAAATTTTTCCACAATTTGTTCAATAACATTTTGTGCCATTTCATGAATTTGGCGACCTACAGTGGTATCAAAATTTGGAATCATTTTTATTGTGTTTGCAGATTTAGTATCTAACATTTTATTAGCTATAACTAAAGCAGCAGAAATAAGAAGAGATTCTACTGTTGTATATAATTTCTTATACACAACTGTTAGTAATGCCAGTTCGTATGATGTCTCCAAAGCCACTCTTGATGATTTTGTAAAATTGTGCAATACATGTAGGGTTTTGCTTACACTCTTTAACTTTCGGTTCAAAAAGGTCAACGGTCTTATCCTTAAACTCAACTGGTAATTAAGTGCATTTGCAGAAGAGATATTATACTGTTACTTGATGAAGTTCAGTTGCAAATTACACATAGTTGGAGAGGTGGATCACACATATCTGAATTGAATCCATATTTAGAATAAGATATGTTATAGTAGCAACATTTCACTTGTTTTGTTCTCTTCCACAGTTTTGGGGATTTTAGGTTTAGTTGGTTGTGTGAAACTCACATCAGCATTATTTGTATTGGTAGCACAAGTTGGCACAAAACCTGACATGGCAAAAATTGAGAGTGTCACAAATTCTATCTTACATGTTGAGAAGCCAGCAATCGAATATTTTCTTCGATCTGAAAACAATCATATCTGGCAGGCAAACTTCCATGCATCTGCCCATGAAGAGAAACCTGTGGTAGGTATGCGTACCACAGGTTGAACAACAGTGATCTAAAGATAAATTTCGCCAGTTAAATGATTAACTTTTACTTTATGTATTTTCTCATCAGTTTCTCCTTGAGGAGTGAGATTAGAGCTGCAACCATTTCTGAAATCTCTTTCTTTTACTGTAAGTACATTTAGGAATATTTACCGTATATACTCGTGTATAGGTTGACCCCCGATTTTTATCTGAATATTTGCAGTTTTTGTATATCCCGTGTATAAGTCGACCCCCGATATTTATGTGAATATCTGCAGTTTTTGTATACCTATCTATCTTGTGTATAAATAATAAAATAAAAAATTCTTTTCCGAGGATGCGCCTGCATGCGGAAATGTGAACCTACTGTTTATTGTTGTAGCTGGCTCTCGCAATGTTGCTTGCGGCAGTTTCCCACAAAATGTGAGTGGAATTGAGGCACAATTCTGGGAAGATGGTAGGGCTCACCACCCTGGTTGGGGAGTTTTCAGGGGAAGGTTACACATTTTAACAATATATAAACCCACTTTTGCACATAGTCCCCCCCCCCTTTTTTTCACTTTTTGCGAGCAAAGCATTTGTTCCAGCAGCAAACGAATCGTGATGCATTTATCAAATGTCGTAAGGCAGGCACATCGTTATTTAAAAAGAAAAAAAGAAAAACTTCTTGAAGCATATTTGGAAAGCGTAAATAGGTTTTGATGTCAACCTGATAGTTTTTTTATCCCATAAAGAATATGCATGCCATTAAAAATTAATGTGTAAGTTTTGAAGTTTTCAATGGATTTCTTCAAAATTTAAAATGAATCTTTATTTTGATGTATTGCGGATACTGTAAAATTTGCATGCAACTATTTAAAAAATTGAAGGAAATTTGTTCTATAAAATTTTCTCACACTACCCTGTGCAGCGTAGCAGCTGTCGGTCAACTGCTGAGTTGTACGAGTGTGTGATTGACAGAGAGGTCATTTTTCTACTCCCGAGTTGCATCCCCCTCTCCACTGTGTTTGTGACAAAACCAAACATCGCCCCATTCAGTAAAGATGCAATCCTTTTTTGCTCGCTCCTAGTCTTCAGAAAAGGTTACTGTTTGTTTAATTTTTAGAGCCAGGGCACACTCAATTTAATAACAAACGTAAGTAGGTTGTTAAACTAATGCACTTTTTTACTATCAGTAACAGTGTTATTCTGAGCGATCGGCCAAGTTTAAACACTTTCGTTTTCGGGATGCATTGATCAAGTTAACGCTGTTCTGTAGATTGTCACACCTCTCTTCGTCATCTCTAAGCAGGGGCAGCGGCCTCCTTTTGCAATAGTCTGTCCTTTTTCCTTTTCATCGCCCCAGTTGAAAATTGATCATTGTCGTAGGTCACCGCACACTACTGGCTGACACATTCACCTCAATTTCCTCTGGGTGATTTACCAGCGGGGCAGTCAAGTCAAGGCCATATCGACAGATCTAAAACAGACTTTGAGACATCCTTGCAAAATTAGTTTTTCTATTAGTGAATAAAAAAAACTCGTACATATAAAATCAAGAAAATTCTTAGCAATAATTTTCTTCTGTACCAGTAACACCCGGAAAATGACTAAATATGCAACTGCAAATGAACTGATGGCGCAAAGGGCTAAGTATGTGCATTTCTATAAGGCATCAAAATTTTGGTTTTCAACCTATCAGAAATATTTTCCGTGTTTAGTTCGACCCCTAATTTTGACCTAAATATTTCATTAAAAAAAGTCAACCTATACACGAGTATATACAGTATGTTTACAATGGATAACATCATTATAAAAAGAAAGTGTGATGGCGAGGATAGCATTTGTAAGGGTCATAATGTTAAATCACAGAAATCTTGCTGTGTGCTTTCACTTTCAGCTTCCCTTGTGGTGTGGGAAATGCTTCCTTAAAATGATATTTGTAAAAAGCCACACATTCAGTACTCAGCGGTGATGACTCATTAGTCTCGGTACATAAGCCCAGTTCCCATAATTCACCTAATGAACCATTGATAGCTTATGTCTGCCCGTTTTTTTCATCTAAAGCATTTTTTTCTAGTGTCAAGAATAATTTTTACAAAAAAGCCAGATTATCAATAAAATCAAGAAATATTAACAACTAAATTAAATATTTTTCATGTACCCCTTGGGAAGGCTTCACGCACTCCCAGGGGCACGTGTACCATAGGTTGAATAGCAGTGATCTAGATGGCCAGACCAATCGCTTAAAAAATAACAAAGAATAGCTGATACTTTTGTTTTAAAAGTTGAGGAACAAATCACAAATATATGTCATGATCAGATATTACATTCCCAATGCAATATACATACAAAACTGAAAAAATGCATGCTTTGATAAACACTGTCTTTTGACCAACATGTGACATATTTTCTGTGCTTTAATATGTAAAGAAAGTAATGTCTGCAAATGCAAGGAGACAAAAATGTGCTAATTACTGTATATACAAGTACAAATCAGTCCAAAATGTAGTCACCATCGTTTGCCATGACCTGCTTCCATAGTCTGGGCAGCTGTTGGGTACCGTCCCTGTAGAATTGTAGTGACTTGGACGCAAAGAAGTAAGTGTGCATTTGACATCGTCCCAGTTGGCAAACCGCTGTCCATCCAGCAAATGCTGCGACAACCGGAAATGACGGTAGTCGCTTGGGGCAACGTTCGGGAATCGGCTGGGTGCAACAACAGCTCATAGCCCAGATCCCTGATTGTGACATGTCACTCACGCTGTGTGAGGTCTCATTCCATCTTGCTGTACTAGAATGCCCTTATGGTTCAGCAGTGCTGATCGTTTTGACATGTGTGATGCTTGCAGATCATCAAGCTGATGACAGTACACCTTGGCGGTCATAGTGCTGTCCAGCAGTACCTCAAAAAGCATGACAGCCCATGTGTCCTACCAAACAAACAGCAGGACCTTACGTGGGTGTAAGCCGCTATGGGGGTGGCATGGGCTTCTTTCTGTTTTGGGTCCAATTACTGTTTCTGGGTGCTGACATTATCGTACAGAACCCATTTTTTGTCACCTGTCACATGTGGTCTAAGAATGGTTCAACTTGGTACTTGCAAGCAGGGAAATGCATGCACTCATGTGATTCACTCTCAGCTTAACTGTGAGTTCATGGGGTACCCAAACTCCCCTCTTGTGCACCTTCCCAAGTTGAAGATGCAGGTGTGTGATAATGTTCATGTGGGTAGTACCCAGCTGTTTGGCCTACTTCTGTGTGATCACATGTGGGTTGGTCTTCACTAAGGTTTTCTATATCCACTATTGTGAGTCTTCCGGTTTTGGGACTGTCTGACAGGTCAAAATTAGCCTCTTGAAATTGAACTAACAACAGTGCTGATGATGTGATATGGCATTGGGATACACACTGGT
Organism: Macrothele yani; assembly: GCA_039090855.1. NCBI lineage: Eukaryota > Metazoa > Arthropoda > Arachnida > Araneae > Macrothelidae > Macrothele > Macrothele yani. The sequence continues at coordinate 9,350,120 of CM077023.1, read as the reverse complement.
AATGTTCCTCGCAGCACTTGTGGGAGTGCTACTGCGACAAAACTTATTCAGCATGCAATGGGAGATGTGCTCCTTGTCCACTTCCATGTTGGCTGGCACTTACACTCATTGCCTCCTGATGGCTAACTGCCACTGACTTAAACTACCTACCTGCTGATGTCATGCCGATGTGCTGCGCAGTCTCAGTGGCCAATGTGCACCGTGGCCTGGGCTTCTACTTCAGGTACCTTGTCATCAGACATTACTTTTTTCCAACCCATATGTACACTATCTACCAACAAGTAATTGGACACCCCTGCAATCGATGATATCTGCGGTCCTGAGACATGTCACGGCCGACATCATTAAACAAATAAAGAAGATAGCTGTCTAAGCACGAACACTTTAGCTCAAACCAATTACAACACTCAAATGAAGCTAAGACGTATCACCGGTATCAAAAGTATACACAGTTAAAACCATGACGACACAAATAACTCATTCCATTGAGGTTTAAAAAGGTTTAATGTTAAAAACTTGCGAGATCTTTCGAACCTACGACTTATCGGTTCATCATCAGGCACCAAAACTCGCAAGGTGCACATGAAACGTAGTGGTTATATACACGTGTGGTTATGGGCAAAGAACGCGCATGCGTACAAGTCGGGACAGTATGAGGTCATAAAATACATACATTTAAAATAACCTGTAGGGTAAAAAACACATAATGGTTGTCATAAATATAAGAAATATAAAATGAAGGTCAAAGTTCCCTCGCCTGAGTTCTACACATGTACAACAAAATCAATGGTTGTCTAGTCTTGTTTCTTGGCCTTTCAGTAGGTATCGCCAAGGTGCTGGTATATTGGATGGAGCTTCATCATTACAACATTGTTCATTCAAATGATAAATATACAAGCTCTCGAGAAACAACAGGCCATTTTTAGTTTTGGTCGTCGATAACAGTTTTACATTGTCCCAGTCAGGATAGTGCTCTCCTTTTAGTACCTCTCGCGCTAAAGAAGTTGTTAGGGCATGTGTACGAACACTGTATTTGTGTTCTGTAATTCGTGTCTTTAATGATCTACAAGTGGATCCCACGTAAGAAGTAGACTGTGAGGTAGTTGAGAAAGAGTTCAGTGGTACCGAATAAACGCCGTATTTATCTAAGATTGGTGTCGGATCTCTGTCTGATTTGGTTAAATTGAACAAACTTTCCGAAGAAACACCAAAGGAACAATCGTATTTTTTGCATGAATTTTGTAAGATCGGTACAATGGTTGGATGGAAGGGAATGGATGCCACGTATTTTATGGTTACTTCATCACGTATTGGTTGTAACGTTGTGGAGATCCGTCGTTGATACCTGCGTAACAATTTTGTAAATAGATATCCGGGATAACCGGAAACCTTTGTTAGATTGAAAATCCTGTGTAATTCTAGTTTTAAAGATCTTTTTGTGGATGAATGACTATAAGCCCTACAGATTAAAGATGAAATGGAACTATGTTTATAGGGAAGTGGTGTGTACGAGTTATATGGAACGAGGGTAGGTGAACAAGTGGGTTTTAGGTAGACGGAGGTTTGAATGTCATTAGATGGGGTGCGTCGTAATAAAATATCTAAGAACGGAAGGGAGTTGGAGGATTCTAACTCTTGGGTGAAGGAAATAGTGGGAAAGACGGTTGATAAAGAGGCAGTAAAAGTGTCTAATTCACTAAGTGAGTATTGCCAAAAAACTAAAACATCGTCGACATATCGTATATAGAGTAATGGTTGGAATGTACCATTATGAAAAACTGTATGTTCGACGTGTTGCAGTACTATTTCTGCCAGGACGGGGGAAAGAGGTGACCCCATTGGGGTACCGAAATCCTGGCGGTAGGTGATGTTATTAAATTTAAAATAAGTCCGGTTCTTGATAAGGTTCAGGGCTGAAACTATAGCAGTGGATTCAGTAGAAGGGAGGTTTAAGGATGGAAGTAGTGGGGTAATCAGGTCAATGGCTACATCCACAGGGACATTGGGAAACAGGGAAACTACATCGAGACTGGCCATTTTAAATGGAATACCCGATGTAGCGGAATGGATCCGTTCCAGGGCGGACTTAGAACTCTTAATTGAAAAAGGTGAAGATGTTTTTAAGGGGAAAGGACTGAGGCAAGTGATTTTTCCAGATTTCGGGTGGGGTTAGTATAGCCTGATACTAAAGGACGGATGGGATGTTCCGGTTTATGAAGTTTAATTTTGCCAAACAAATCTGGTATACGAGGACCAAAAGGAGGTTGCATATTATTTGAAATGGCTGGGGGTAGTGTATTACTATTTTTAAGTTTTGCAAGAGCAGTAATAGTAGCTGGGATAGGGTTACGAGATAATACTGTATGTGGGATCTGATTTATAACTGCGGTCATCTTATTAATATAGGTAGATTTATCAAGTATAACTATTTGGTCCGATTTATCTGCAGAAACAATTGCTAATGATGCATCTCCGGAAAGAGATAACAAAGTAGTACGCTCATATTTTAATATATGTTGAATTTCAGTTAGTGGTTGAGTGGATTCCTTTTCAATAGTACGAGAGATTTTAACCGAAAAACATACAACGCGTATGGTTTCCTTGCTCACAACACCTCTTTAATTATTTTTGACAAATTAATGATAGTAAACTATGCCAAGATTACTCACGAGGTGGAAATGTACCAACAGAGACAAATACGGAAATTGAGGGTCTTGGTGCACGAGTCTACAACTAGAAAAAACTCTTTGACAAAATCTAATCTAAGGACCTCAACGAATGCTTTTGTGAATTTGAGTGCAAGACAACTAACAGAGGACGAATGCAGGGCACTAAACCGGGGATTTAAGTTCTCGTTTCCGGTTCTCAAACCAAAGACCTTCAATTACATTACCCAACTTGAACAGGTCATAAAGTCATTGCCGATTCATGCTCAGGACCCACTTAGATATAAAATCTCTCGTACTATTGAAAAGGAATCCACTCAACCACTAACTGAAATTCAACATATATTAAAATATGAGCGTACTACTTTGTTATCTCTTTCCGGAGATGCATCATTAGCAATTGTTTCTGCAGATAAATCGGACCAAATAGTTATACTTGATAAATCTACCTATATTAATAAGATGACCGCAGTTATAAATCAGATCCCACATACAGTATTATCTCGTAACCCTATCCCAGCTACTATTACTGCTCTTGCAAAACTTAAAAATAGTAATACACTACCCCCAGCCATTTCAAATAATATGCAACCTCCTTTTGGTCCTCGTATACCAGATTTGTTTGGCAAAATTAAACTTCATAAACCGGAACATCCCATCCGTCCTTTAGTATCAGGCTATACTAACCCCACCCGAAATCTGGAAAAATCACTTGCCTCAGTCCTTTCCCCCTTAACCACATCTTCACCTTTTTCAATTAAGAGTTCTAAGTCCGCCCTGGAACGGATCCATTCCGCTACATCGGGTATTCCATTTAAAATGGCCAGTCTCGATGTAGTTTCCCTGTTTCCCAATGTCCCTGTGGATGTAGCCATTGACCTGATTACCCCACTACTTCCATCCTTAAACCTCTCTTCTACTGAATCCACTGCTATAGTTTCAGCCCTGAACCTTATCAAGAACCGGACTTATTTTAAATTTAATAACATCACCTACCGCCAGGATTTCGGTACCCCAATGGGGTCACCTCTTTCCCCCGTCCTGGCAGAAATAGTACTGCAACACGTCGAACATACAGTTTTTCATAATGGTACATTCCAACCATTACTCTATATACGATATGTCGACGATGTTTTAGTTTTTTGGCAATACTCACTTAGTGAATTAGACACTTTTACTGCCTCTTTATCAACCGTCTTTCCCACTATTTCCTTCACCCAAGAGTTAGAATCCTCCAACTCCCTTCCGTTCTTAGATATTTTATTACGACGCACCCCATCTAATGACATTCAAACCTCCGTCTACCTAAAACCCACTTGTTCACCTACCCTCGTTCCATATAATTCGTACACACCACTTCCCTATAAACATAGTTCCATTTCATCTTTAATCTGTAGGGCTTATAGTCATTCATCCACCAAAAGATCTTTAAAACTAGAATTACACAGGATTTTCAATCTAACAAAGGTTTCCGGTTATCCCGGATATCTATTTACAAAATTGTTACGCAGGTATCAACGACGGATCTCCACAATGTTACAACCAATACGTGATGAAGTAACCATAAAATACGTGGCATCCATTCCCTTCCATCCAACCATTGTACCGATCTTACAAAATTCATGCAAAAAATACGATTGTTCCTTTGGTGTTTCTTCGGAAAGTTTGTTCAATTTAACCAAATCAGACAGAGATCCGACACCAATCTTAGATAAATACGGCGTTTATTCGGTACCACTGAACTCTTTCTCAACTACCTCACAGTCTACTTCTTACGTGGGATCCACTTGTAGATCATTAAAGACACGAATTACAGAACACAAATACAGTGTTCGTACACATGCCCTAACAACTTCTTTAGCGCGAGAGGTACTAAAAGGAGAGCACTATCCTGACTGGGACAATGTAAAACTGTTATCGACGACCAAAACTAAAAATGGCCTGTTGTTTCTCGAGAGCTTGTATATTTATCATTTGAATGAACAATGTTGTAATGATGAAGCTCCATCCAATATACCAGCACCTTGGCGATACTTACTGAAAGGCCAAGAAACAAGACTAGACAACCATTGATTTTGTTGTACATGTGTAGAACTCAGGCGAGGGAACTTTGACCTTCATTTTATATTTCTTATATTTATGACAACCATTATGTGTTTTTTACCCTACAGGTTATTTTAAATGTATGTATTTTATGACCTCATACTGTCCCGACTTGTACGCATGCGCGTTCTTTGCCCATAACCACACGTGTATATAACCACTACGTTTCATGTGCACCTTGCGAGTTTTGGTGCCTGATGATGAACCGATAAGTCGTAGGTTCGAAAGATCTCGCAAGTTTTTAACATTAAACCTTTTTAAACCTCAATGGAATGAGTTATTTGTGTCGTCATGGTTTTAACTGTGTATACTTTTGATACCGGTGATACGTCTTAGCTTCATTTGAGTGTTGTAATTGGTTTGAGCTAAAGTGTTCGTGCTTAGACAGCTATCTTCTTTATTTGTATATCAATCAGCACGATAGTCTTTTCATCATATCGACATCATTAAATATCGTGTGGGAAACCAACAACACAACCAGTCGTCGCATGCAAAACGCCACACGGTTCGGAGCTCTCTGATTTTGAGAAAGGTGTAATCGTCGGGTGTCACAGAAATGGGCGATTCATACGTGACATATCCAGCGAGTTGAAGTACCCAAAATCGACAGTGGCATACGTGATTGGCAAGTGGAAGATGAGAGGTGACTGTCGGAATGTGCCCCGACCTGGCAGACCCACAAAACTGGGAGTTAGAGACCGACGGGTGCTGGCCTGAGAAATTCGGAAGAACCGGACCAAATCGATGGGCCACATCCGCGAGGAGTTTCAACAGGCATCCGGGAGTGTTCTTTCGATGAATATCATCCGTAAGGAAGCTCATCTGCTCGGTTATTATGGACGTGCTGCCGCCCACAAGCCTTTGATCACCAAGTTCAATAGCGCTGCTCGGCTAACGTGGTGCAAAGAACGTCGACAGTGGACCGTTGAACAGTGGAAACAGGTTCTCTGGAGCGACGAATCAAGGTTCACCCTCTACCGTTTGGATGGCAGGGTCTGGGTTTGGCGTCTGCCTGGAGAACACCTCTTGCCGGAATGTATTGCACCAACTGTGAAGTTCGGCTGCGGTGGAATTATGCTATGGGAGTGTTTCTCCTGGTATGGCATGGGACCCTTGGTCGCAATTCCTGGTAGACTCAACGCCGAAACCTACTGCACCATTTTGGATGATCATGCGCTTCCTACATTCTGGCAGTTTTACGGGGTGGACCCATGTTACTTTCAAGATGACAATGCCACCTGTCATGTTGCGAGGTCCACCATGGCTTGGTATGGTGACAATGGAGTTAATCGAATGGACTGGCCAGCGCAGAGCCCGGACCTTAACCCTATCGAGTACCTCTGGGACAAGTTGGAGCATCGACTTAAGGGGTGCCCCCACCGTCTGAAATCAGTGAAGGAACTGACCTGTCTTCTCCAAGTCGAGTGGAAGAAAATACCGCTAGCCATCGAACAATGCCTGGTTGAGAGTATGCCCCGGAGGGTCGCAGCTGTAACCGCCGCTCGTGGAGGCTCCACCAACTATTGAAGGTGAATAAACTTTGTTTTCCTTTGCTATCACAGGTGTCCAATTACTTGTTGGTAGATAGTGTATAAACACTGCTGTCCAAATCTTAAGCACAAGGTATATTTTAACCAGTTGAAATTGGAAAAGGGGATTTTACAGCTCTAAGTGGTATCAGTAGTGATAGCAACTGTAAAATGAAATGTGTGACATCGAAAATCATGAGTAATATAATATGTAATAGAGATTGAAAGGACAAAATGTCACGAAGCAAGTATTGGCTCACATGTAATTCATTGACACTTTTCCAACAACACTGCATAAACTGACAATAGGATGAAGTCCTCTGCAAGGGATATGTCCACCACACACCACAATGCATGGTTGGCACTGGTGTTTCATGCTTATGACTAAGTGGGTTTAGGAGCTCTTGGGGTAAATTGTTGCATTCCTATTGGACAGCCCTGATAAGTGCTGGAATGGTTTCTGGTGTGGGATTCCTGTATGCAAGATGTCTCCCCAGAGCATCCTATGCATGTTCGATTTAGCTGAGATCAAGGCAGCGTGCTGACTGTCCCACCTCACAGATATCCTCACTGGCCAATGCTTTACCCACTGCTTCTGTGCAGTGAGGATGGGTATTATCATCCATGAAAAGGAAATCTGTACCCATAGATAGCACCCATGTTGCAGATGAACATGACAAAGAATCACATCATTGCAGTACAGCTGCCTGGTGATTGTCCCTTGATTCATGACCTGCAGTTCGTATATCAGAGCTGAGTTCGGGCTCAATTTTTGGAGCCCAAGCCCGAATTTTATATTGCAAGATAGAGCCCCGGCCCGAATGAGCCTGAAAACTGGCTAACCTGTGCAATCATTAATAAAAAACATCTCCTTTTCCAAACTTCCACTTTCTCCTCCTCCTGCAGTTAACCAATGTATTTATCAAATGGGGTGTGGGGAAGGGACCTCTATCTATTTTGCTAGTGTAACTGTACGATTTTCTTTGACCGTTCGTTTCCACCTGAAGTGCTTCAACTGGCCGGGCATCCAAAATGAACGGGTGGTGCTGCAGTTGTATGTTGCTTAAATGATGCCAGGCCCTGATTACCGACTAAGCACGGGCCTAGGGCCCCCAATTTTCAAGGGGCCCCAAAATCCCAGTATTTTCCCCCCAAGCTTTTGATTTTTTTTTTGGTTATATTTTTTTTTCTGTTTAGGTTTTTTTTTTTTGAGAATGTGTATCTAAACATCAAATTTCAGAGTGTATTTTGACCAATTTGGAAGTAAAGTTAATAAGACATGTACTAGATCAAAATTTTAGAATGTTTCTTTATGAAGAGAATGGTGTTTGTTGCAGTAACCTAGAATGAACCAGTCCTGAGCAATGTAAGTTACCGTAAACACCTGCAAACGCAAAAAACAGCGTGCGCCATGAAAAAAAAATGGCCGCTATTGGAGTTACGAAAATATAAAAAATATTCTTTTGGAACTCTACATTCATATAGGTAACCACAAACAAAAAAATTATTTTTTTCTAAAATGGTCAAGCAACCTCTGTTGGATCACTTGACATGGAATTACTCCCACTACCATATGATTTCGAACTAACGTTCTCATCAGGTAGCCTACGTACCAACAAGTAATTGCATCAACATATGTCAGTATGTTTATGAAGGGGGTTGGGATAAAACGCTTGGGAAAACCACATGCAGGATAGAAAAACTTCTCTGCCGGTGTCCATAATCCCCGTTTGAAAACAAAATAGGAATAGCAGGGTGTATTGCTCAATACAACGATAGTCCATGTGAAATGCGTATACGTAGGTTTAGCAGAGAAAGAAAAATGAAAAGAGTGAACGAAAAAGACATCGGAAAGTGTAGTACCAAGCCGCCATCCATTCGTAGAAGTAGGATCGGAAGAGGATGAAGTTCCAACTTCAAAAATTTAAAAAAACAAACAGCCAAGAACCGGCCCAACATAACACCAACAGATACATTCATAGATGAAGTAGACAGTAATTGTGGACCAAAAAAACCCAGGTAAGCGTGCGAAGTCGTCATATAGTGGAACCTCAGGTAGAAGTGTAGGGTAATTAAATTTTCAGTAAATAAGACAGCAATATATAGAACATTATATAATGACAAAAGTGTAGGCAGAAAACTGTCCTGAAAAAATATAGAGAGGTTCTATTGAGAATGAGATTATCATTTTGCTGTAGGGGCCCCGCAACGCTTACTGTGCCTAGGGCCCCATAAAGCCTTAAGCGGTCCTTGAATAATGCTAATATTATTGCGCCATAATACGCTTCAATATGTAAGTTGCTAAATAGAATTAGCAGGGAGCTACTGCATGGAGATAGGGGTAAATTATTGTCGGCAAGCTATCAACTATACAATATCTATAGTTCTTGAAAAAGCTTTTTCTTCTCTGCAGAAACACTAATGCTTGGCCTATGGCATTTTCTACCCAAGCCCGAAATAAATAGCCATCTCGAATGCCCGCTCCTCAACCAGAACCAGTTGCCGAAGAATTCCATTTACCAACTATAAAATGTCTCATTTGCTAAATCATATAAAATCCCATTTGTATATAAAAAAATATTTACTTCGGTTCGGGCTTGGGCTCCTCTCTAAAAGCCCGAGCCCAATTCGGGCCTGGGCTCTGCTTCGGGCTTTTCGGCTTGGGCTCAGCCCGTCTCAACTCTGCAGTACATCCATGACCTGCAGTTCAGTACATCCATTGGCAGTGATGCTAGCCCTCAGCATGATGCTGCAATCACCGTATGTCCCTTTCACCAATTTTGCTGGTATCATACGCAGTCCCACTCACTCAAGATCAATTACAGCTTGGAATCGATGGAAAAGCTAAAGCAGCTTTCAACTGTGAACAGATGAAAGCTGCTTTGGCTCAGTGATCAGAAGAACAGTCAACCTGAAACATACACCACTGATGGTGGGCTGTACAGTTCGTTCTGAATAATGGTGGACAGCATATGAGGTTCTAGGCATATCGCCCTGCTGCATTTAGATGTCTTGACATTGTCCGACATGAAATTCACATGTTCTTTCTTAAAGAAAATTAACTAACCTGTGCACAGTACTTTTCTGACTCCATTTTGCCATTATGGCCAGGTTATGATCATTCCAAGGCTCATACGATGGGGATGGCATCGAGCAAAACATTTGGGAGTGGATCTTCAGTTACAGTCCCGCCTTATTTTAGCTTGCCGATTATTTTGCCTTTGGTAAAATAATTAATATGGTGTCTGGGAGACATCCATTTGTTCACATCCACGTGCAGTTTCTCTCTCCATTGCAGAAAAATATAGTGCACTCATATGAAACACAACTCATCTTCTTGCCTGTATACACCTTCTACAGCTACCTTGTGCTTACAGCAAATTTTTATGTGGTTTGTGTATCATGGAATGTCTTCAAACTTCACACTGAAATCATATGCTTATGTAAGCTCTTTTTGCTCTATGATGCTTTGTAATTGTCCGAAACTTTAGGATCAGTGGGAAATATGACAACAGTTTATGTTATACATATACAAGTCAAGGGTTTATCAAAATGATGGAAATATTGTCTGCAGAGAACTTTTTATTGATGAGCTCTAGGCTGACCTTGGGTTTTCAGAATAATAGCAGTTCAACTTGGGATAGAGTTATACACTGAGTTAGCTTTTCATTAGGGACACCTTTCTAATGATGTGCTGATCCACCTATCTGTGAAATCATGGCTCAATAGATGCCTAGGAACAAATTCAACTTGGTGTCATACATTCTCCATGTGTACCTGGACCTACGTCTACTGCAGAAGCTCCATCAGCCCGCACTTATTCTATGGAGGAGGATTAGGAATTCTCACACCCTGTTCTAGCATATCCAACAATGTTTGATTGTGTTAGTGAGGAAAGTTTGGGGGCCAAAGCAATGTGGCAAATTCAATGTCATGTTCCTCCAACCACTTAGTAGTTATATGAGCCTAATGACACACTGCCTTTTCCTGTTGAAAGGTGGCACTGTAGTCCAGGTAAACCTCCTGCAAATATGGATAAAGATGTCAGGTAATAGGTCCCTTTGGTGTCCACCATTTATTGTTTGTGGAATGATAACCAACAGACGTAAGGCTTGCCAGGAAGCACACCCCAGACCAGAACACCACCTCCATTGGCCTGTCAAGCCCCTACTGGGCAGCCAGGGAATAGGGCTTCATGCTGTTTATGACATATCCGAACGTAGCCACCTCCACTGCCCTGTCAAGCTCCTGCTGGGCAACCAGGAGATAGGACTTCATGCTGTTTACATCATATGCGAACACGGCCATCAGCATGGTGCAGCAGGAAATAGGACTTGTCACTCCATACAACTTTCTACCATCTATTGAAGGTCCATTGCCAATGTTGCTTGGCCCAAGCAAGGTGTTGTTTGCAATGGCTTGCCAGTGTCATGGGTACCCTCATTGGTTTGTGGCTGTGGAACCCAGGTGAAGCAAGGTACAGCTAGAGTTGTATAAAAATAAAATGTATCTGCGTACACAACCATTGAAACAAAGCTTGCTGCAAACCCGCGCACCATGATAACGATAGAATAAGATTTGTAGAAAAATTAATAACCCAATAAATAATTAATAGAACATTAGATTCCAATGAGGACAAAATAAGTACATTACAGTTGAATGTGCAGCAATGTATGTGAAATGCACCTTTATCGCAAAATATTAAAATATTGGACTATATGAACCTCATAAAAACGAGACTAACTAAAGAAAGTTTTTTATATCTAGAAAAACAGTTCTGTTAATAAACCTAAATTTATAAATATCATTTTCAACTACTTAATGTAAACGTTCGAAATACATAAGGGAAATATTTTAATTAAATAACGGGCAACTGCAAGAGGAACCTGGCAATAAAATTTAAATTCTTTGTGCAAACGAAGCTTTTGGTGCAGTTCCTATACATCGAGGACAAGCCTTGATAAACGGACTTTTATATGTTATAGCAAAAATGGCCAGGAATGTCTGTAAAAACAAAAGGACTCAGATGTGAAAATTAATTGAAAGTTCTTCAAGTTAAAATTGAATTCAGTGTATTAATCTGAGTGAAGCCTTGAGTAAATGTTATAATTGCTGCAAATAACATTTTTATTTTATAGTATCTGAAACAATCATTTGATGTTTCTGAATATTTCTGTTTCACACGTTACGTTCTGTGAAAGTTCGACAGGCTGATACATAACGTCCGACGGTGAAAATAATTTGTGTCAATTGACTATTATAGTTAAAAAATACATATTAAGCATATTAATGTTTACCACTTGAGAACTACCCTGTTTTCCTTCGTTGTCAGTAGAAACCACGGTTCTTCCGGTTCGTCGTCCTTATCAAAACAAGGTTAGGCTTATGTGGTTAGGCTTGTTGCACAAGAGTACTGGTATATGCTTAATTCCGCCGTCATTCATAAAATTGTTGAGATGAACATTAGGGTGATAGATATTTGAAATTTGTACAAAGATATGTGGAATTTGTACACTGTTGAATGAGCATTAATGAAATGGAATGACTTGAACACAAAGGATAGCAAACAAGCTTCGAATTTAGCATTAAAAGAACTCTTACAGAAGTTAAAAACCTGTATTGAAAGATGATGAAATAAAATAGATTGAAGTCGCCACAGTGAAATTCATGCGACAGAATAAAAGATTGGTATCACACCGTCGTCGTCCTATCGCACCGTCGACATTTCTGACGTGTTTCGGAACACATATATCGTGGCCATTCTCAAGGTTGTTGACTCTGTAATGAACTCTAAGGTCTGTCTTATCGTTCCACTATAGCCAACCTTACTTCATCAGTTATAATTTGTGTCACATATATTGGAGGTCCCACCATCTGGTGTTCGTCTAGTTCTCAATCTATGTTGGTAAATTTTTTATTGCTTAGCACGGATGGAATGTTTTTTTCCGCGCTCGATTACATTCTTCCATGCGCTGGACAATTCGACAGGAGTATTTGAATTACAATTATTCTCCTTGATCTTTTCAATTAATACAGCCTTGGCTGTGAGAATCTTCCTATGGGTGTTATGAGATGTTAACAGTTTTATGTTGTCCCAATCGGGGACAGCATTATTATCCTGGCAATATTGAATGAGCGATGTTTGTGTTTCGTTCTTTGTCCAGTTACCAAGATGTTCCCTCAATCGAGATTTTATACTTCTTTGTGCTGCCAATCTATATTGGTTTGTTGTGTGAAGAACCATTATTGTTAAATATTGGAATTTGATACACACCAGCTTATTTAGTATACTGATATTGTCAGTATTTCTCTGAAGTATTCTGCTATTATCCGTGACTGTATCAGCAATAAGTAGATTAGCCTTGTTACATTTCTTTTTAATAATTCCAGATATTGGTGGACAATAAGGAAGTTTTCCACAAAACTTTTTTTGGTCACAAATTGGCTGGTTTGGTTTATTTCTGTCATTGATGAACTGATGGTATATGTGGTCGATTATATTGCTATTATATCCGGAATTATTGGCGAGATCTCTAATCCATTTAATTTCTTTATTTGTTGCTTGCTGGTTAGATGACATTGTGATGGCTCTTCTAATGAAATATCTAAAAGCTGCCATCTTATATTTCCATGGATGATTGGATTAAAATGGTATAATGTTAGGCACATATGAAGGCTTACGATAGACCTGATATTCAATTTGTCTATTGTTGTTGATTAGCAAAATGTCGAGGAATGGAATGGTAATTGGCCGTTATTTTCCCATTCGGTTGTCAATTTAATGGTTGGATAAAAACTTGAGTATGATGTTGTGAAATCTTCAAGTTCTTCTTTAGTATGGCTCCGAAAGACAAGAATATCATCAACGTATCGAATGAATAGGTCGGGTTTTTTTATATCATAGTAGTTCTTATTGAGAAGTTTATGCTCGATGTCTTGTAGAATTACTTTGGCAAAAAGGCCGGAGAGAGGTGACCTCATAGGGGCATCTGACAGTTGTTTGTAGATGGTTTTATTAAAGAAGAAGAAATTATCATTAATAAAATTCAGTGCAGAGATAATACTGGTTATTTTGGACTGTGGCAAGTTATGTAGTAGCAATTTTTCTTCAATCAATTAAATGGCAATTTTCGTGGGTGTATTGGGAAATAGTGATACAATATCAAGACTAACCATTTTGAATTCAGCATTTCCTTTATATTCCTTGATAGCATTGATAACTTCTGTTGAGTTTTTAACAGTGAATGTGTGTTCTTTATAATATTCATTAATGAAGTGATATAGTGCCCTTTCAATGTGAATAGTTGGTGACAGTTGTTTTGAACTATAGGTCTTATAGGGGTGTTGTCTTTATGTTGTTTTTTTTTTATTTGCCAAATATAGTAGGAATGGTCACACCCACAGGTGTATATGCCTTCTATTTTACTTCATCAGGGAGCCTGCTGTGATTTCTGAGCTCTGATAATTTCCTGATAATCTTCTCCATGGGATGTTGTTCGATAGTCATAGTATCTAGGAAGTTGATTGCTAAAAGCATTTTGTCTTGATACATTTCACAGTTAATGATTATGAGCTGCTTGGATTTGTCAGCCATTATACATGAAATTTCTGGGTTGTTACATAATTCCAGAAGTGCCTATCGTTCATATTGTATTATATAATTTTTGTTGTTGTTGTTGTTTTTCAACATTGTTAATAGCTCTTGCTATTTTATGTCTGGTTTGCTCTTGCCTCTTTCTTGGTAGCTGTAATATAACTTCTTTGATCTGTGGAAATAAAACTTCGGTAGATAGAGTTTTATATGGGTAAGAATATTTTAGTTCAGGTTCTAAAGCAACATGTTGTAATGGGGTAAGCTCAACATCAGATTGGTTAATATAATGAGGTTGTTTATATGTTACTTTACTAATTCTTTGAGATAGCATAGCCTGTTTTTCTGCTGTTAAATGTTCGATCTTGTTCCAATGCTTTCTTCGGTATTTGTTTTGTTCATGTTCTACAATAGCGAATATTCTAATGATCTCTACATTCATGGCCATAGTTGAAATCATATTAATAAGTTTGGTATAAACTTGGTATACGTCTCTACTTATTTTGTCAATCAAATATCTTTTAGAGCGTATTTGTGCTCGCAATCTCTTAACTTCAGCGGTAGTGATAATTTTAAGGTCATGGCTATTAATTGCATGATGGTGTATGCATAAATATCTTGGTATGAGGTCATTATTTTTGCATGTAGTTAAAAAATCCAGGTGTTCAACCTCATGTACAAGCTTAATTCTTATATTCTTGAAGTTGGTCATCAATTCCTGAACTAGTTCGGTTGGCATATTCATATTCCGTGATGCACTACTTTAGTTCATCACGTAATAAAGTTTGACAAGACCCTTAATATTATAATCTCCAGATGAGAAAATTCTAATTGCACATGTATTAACCAAATCGTGCCATTATACGTGGAATATACATAGCATATGAAACAATCATCTGATGTTTCTGAATATTTCTGTTTCGCACGTTACATTCTGTGAAATTTCGACCGGCTAATATGTAATGTCCGACGGTGAACATTATTTATGTGTCAATTGACCATTATAGTTTAAAAATACATATTAAGCGTATTAATGCTTACCACTTGAGAACTACCCAGTTTTCCTTCGTTGTCAGTAGAAACCACGGTTCTTCTGGTTTGTCGTCCTTATCAAAACAAGGTTAGGCTTATGTGGTTAGGCCTGTTGCACAAGAATACTGGTATATGCTTACTTCCATCTTCATTCGTAAAGTCGTTGGGATGAACATTAGGGTGATAGATATTTGAAGGTGGTGAAAGATATATAGAATTTGTACATTGTTGAATGAGCGTTAATGAAATGGAATGACTTTAACACAAAGGATAGCAAATGAGCTTCGAATTTAACATTAAAAGAATGTTACAGAAGTTAAAAACCTTTATTGAAAGATGTTGAAATAAAATAGATTGAAGTTGTCCCAGTGAAATTCATGCGACAGAATAAAAGATTGGTATGTATCACACCGTTGTCATCCTATCGCACTGTCGACATTCCCTGATGTGTTTCGGCACACATATATCGTGGCCATTCTCAAGGTTGTTGACTCTGCAATTTATAATAATATATATATCATCGTCATCGTCAACCTTTATCATTCCACTGCTGGACGAAGGTATCTCCAAGTTTCCTCCACAACGGTCTGTCTTGTGCTAATCTCCTCCATGTCACCCCTGCATACTTTCGAATTTCATCCACCCATCTCCCATGTGGTCTTCTTCTGGGTCTTTTCCTGTCTCCTGGAATCCAATCTAAAATTTCGGCTGTCCATCGATGATATGTCCTTCTGGCAGTATGTCCAGCCCTTTGCCATTTCAGGGATTTAACTCTGATCATGATGTCTTCCACTCTTGTCATTTTTCTGATCCACGTGTTCCTCTTCTTATCTCTCCTGGTTACACCAAGCATGCACCTCTGCATGCTTCTTTGAGTTGTCTGCAGCCTTTGTATGTCTCTTTTAGTTATGGTGCACGTCTCTGCACCATGCGTAAGCACTGGAAGGATGCATTGATCAAACACTTTTCTTTTAAGACATAATGGCATATTGCTCTCGAAAATTATCCTGTTTCTTCCAAAAGCTCTCCAGGCAAGTTTTGTATGCCGATTAATTTCTTCATCAATGTGACCCTCACTTGATATCTGCTGTCCAAGATAAACGTACGTGTCTGTTATCTCCAGCTTTTCTCCATTAATCGATAAATCTTCATTTCTTGTAAAAGCATTGAACATCACTTTTGTCTTCTGAAAGTTCATTTTTAATCCCACTTCTTTACTCTTGTCAGCAAGTTCCTGGATCATACTCTGCAGCTCTGATGGGGTAGTTGCAAAAATGACTACGTCATCAGCAAAATGAAGGTGAGTTAGAATATCTCCATTAATCTTCATCCCCTTGTTTTCCCAGCTCAGCGACTGAAAGACACCCTCCAATGTGGCATCAAAGAGCTTCGGAGATATGGTGTCACCTTGTCTCATTCCCTTTCCAATTTTTATGTGTGTTGTATTTTCAAACAGCCGAATCTTTGCACTTGCATTTTCATAGATGTTATTAATAATATTACTGTATGCATCTTCAATACCGCAGGATTTCAGAGCCATTGTAACTGCTGATGGTTTCACCGAATCAAAGGCTTTTTCATAATCGATAAACGCCATGCACAATGGAAGTTCACAGTCCCTCGCTCTTTCAATTAGTTCTCTCAGTACGTGAATATGATCTATTGTGCTGTAGCCACTCCTGAATCCAGCTTGTTCTCTCGGTTGAGCCATGTCCAGTGTTACCTTCAAGCGGTGTGAAAGAACTTTAGTGACGATTTTATAAACCACTGATAAGAGGCTGATAGGTCTGTAGTTCCTGAGATCCTCAATGTCACCTTTTTTATGTAGCAGGATCATTATAGCGTTGTTCCAATCCTCAGGAATCTTCCCTTCATTAAGGCATCGAGTGAAAATTTGTGCAAGTACTGTTTCGATTTCTCCACTTGCTCCTTGTATGATGTCTACAGTAATTCCATCTTCTCCTGGAGCTTTTCCCCACTTCATGTTTTTGATTGCATGTGCAACTTCTGCTGGGAGGGACTGGAAGAACTCTGGTACTGGTACCTTCCATGATGTCTGGAGTATATGCATCATTCCTTTCATATGGCTTGGAGTAGAAATCTTTCACTCTTGTCAAAATTTCGCCTTTATTTCTTGTTACAGAACCATCATCTCTCAGTGCCATAATGTGTTTTCTTCCCTTACTGAGATGTCCCTTTGCTATCTTTAGGCTTTGGTTGTTTTCAATTGCTTTCCTCACTAGTTCACAGTTGAATTTCCTTACGTCTTCAGTGATACTTTTTCGTACTGTCTTGCATAGCTCTATGTATTCCACTTTGGAAGTCACATCTTCTTTAGTTGTCCTCATCTCTCTTCTTTTTTGCATCAACATTTTGTTTTTTCCTGATAATTTGTTCACATGCAACTTGTTCTTAGACCCAGCTAATTTTGTTGCTGTTTCCATAAGAGCTTTGGTTACTTTTCTGTTAACTTCAGAAATATCCACTTCATCCGATGTTAGGCCTTCTAAAGCAGAGAATCTGTTCTTCAGTTCCAACTTGAAGGTATTATGGTGTTTTTTGACGTTGGTTTTGTCAATACATTTTGTTTGTCTTATGAGCTTGCCACGTTCGAGTTTAGTGTAGAGGTGCATCTTACATCTCACCAATCTATGGTCACTACCTGTGTTGAACTTGTTTAGCACACTGCAGTCTTCTATGACAAATTTTTTGTTACACATAATAAAATCAATTTCACTTGTCGTCCCATTTGGATGTCTCCATGTCCATTTCCTGTGTGGCTTTTTCTTGGAAAAAGAGTTCAAGATGAAAAACCCTTCTGCCTCTGCAAACTCAACGAGAGGATTTCCACGCTGGTTTCTGTTGCCGTGACCGAATGTACCTACTGAAGTTTCATTCTGTTGCTGTTGCCCTATTTTTGCATTGAAATCTCCCATAATTATCTTCAAGTGCTGCTTACCTTTATTATTTAGATGACAAATTTGCTCAAAAAATTCTTCAATTTCTTCTTCAGGATGACTTGTGGTGGGTGCATATGTTTGAATAATCTGAGCCTTGTATCTTCTCGAGAGTTGGATGAGATAACAGACACGTACGTTTATCTTGGACAGCAGATATCAAGTGAGGGTCACATTGATGAAGAAATTAATCGGCGTACAAAACTTGCCTGGAGAGCTTTTAGAAAAAACAGCATTATTTTCAAGAGCAATATGCCATTGTGTCTTAAAAGGAAAGTGTTTGATCAATGCATCCTTCCAGTGCTTACGTATGGTGTAGAGAAGTGGACCTTAACTAAAAGAGACATACAAAGGCTGCAGACAACTCAAAGAAGCATGCAGAGGTGCATGCTTGGTGTAACCAGGAGAGAGAAGAAGAGGAACTTGTGGATCCGAAAAATGACAAGAGTGGAAGACATCATGATCAGAGTTAAATCCCTGAAATGGCAATGGGTTGGATATACTGCCAGAAGGACAGACCATCGATGGACAGTCGAAATTTTAGATTGGATTCCAAGGGACAGGAAAAGACCCAGAAGAAGACCACATGAGAGATGGGTGGATGAAATTCGAAAGTATGCGGGGGTGACATGGAGGTGACTGGCACAAGGCAGACCGTTGTGGAGGAAACTTGGGGAGACCCTTGTCCAGCAGTGGATTGGTAATGGTTGACGATGATGATGATAATAATATAGATATTTGATAAGGACGTCGAACCGGAAGAATTGTGGTTTCTACTGACAACGAAGGAAAACGGGTAGTTCTCAAGTGGTAAGCATTAATATGCTTATTATGTATTTTTTAACTATAATAGTCAATTGACACATAAATAATTTTCACCGTCGGACGTTACGTATTAGCCGGTTGAACTTTCACAGAATGTAACGTGCGAAACAGAAATATTCAGAAACATTAAATGATTGTTTTAGATACTATATATATCCCACGTATAATGGCACAATTTGGTTAATGCAATAATGATCAACTAGAATTTTATTTTATTTTTTAATCTACAAGCAAAAATTATCTAAAAAATCTGCTAATAATTTAGAAACTATCCGTGTACATCTACATTCTGCTGCTCTGTGTACAACGCATGGTTAATGTGGAAATAGGTGAAACTGCACCACTCTTTGACTGGTGAGTGAGCTGGATGACTGCTTCATGTCATTGCTGATATACCAGTCATGACACTTGGTGGTCACCTCTAGGATCAACATCAACCATGCGTGGGTGACCAATGTGAGCCCTTCTGCTAGATGTCTGTTCATGGTTAATCCAGTCCTGGTAGACCCTTGATACAGTAGTATGGGAGCAGCCAACAAGTGTGGCGGTTTCCGAAATACTGGCACATTCCCTCTGGGCCCCAACTATCTGTCCTCGGTCAAATTGACTTGCGTTACCACGTTTCCCCATTAATGGCAAATGTTTACTGATTATGTACATACATAGGTGTGCACAATTTATACACGGTCGAGTCACATTATTGTGACCACCAGCTAATATCTAGAGTAACCACCATGTGCAGCCCGTACAGTAGCTATATGGGCTGGGAGTGACTCCGTAGGGTTCTGGAAGGTGTTCACAGATATGTGGAACCATGCTGACTGCAGTGCATCTGACAGCTGCTGGAGGGTACGTGATGGAAGTTCCATAGAGCGAACAACACAATCGAGGTGGTCACACAGATGCTTAATTGAGTTTAAGTCTGGGGAAATAGGGGCCAGGGAAGTACTTTGAAGTCTTCATTGTGCTCTTCCAACCATTCTTGGACATTTCTAGCTATATGACACACCGCATTGTTGTGTGGAAAATCCCATCCGCCCCAGGGAAGACAATCAGCATGTATGGGTGTACAGAACATGGTCTGCAAGGATGGATTCATAACGAATTCGGTCCATAGTGCCTTCCACAGGTATGAGTGGACCCAGGGAATGCCATGAAAACATTCCCCAGACCATAATGCTGCCCCCACCAGCTTGTGTTCTTCTAGCAATGGTTGAAGAGTGTTTGTTCTCCGATGTTTCTTGCCTTATATGCCAGTGTCCATCCATTTGATGAAGCAGAAAATGTGTCTCATCGGAGCAGGCAATCCTTTGCCAATCAGCGGAGGTCCAATTCCGATACTGCCGTGCAAATGTAAGCCTTTTTCTGCCGATGCACCTTCGTTAGCATAGGTGCAGGGACCATCCGTCTGCATTGGAGCCCCATACACAGCAGGGTTAGCTGAACTGTCATTTTAGACACACTTCCTGTAGGTAGCCTTCTGGTTCATTTGGCCAGTAAGTTGCTCCACCGTGGCATGTTGATCGGCCCTCGCACACCTTCGCAGCCGACTTTCACCTCTTACATCAATGGCATGTGGTGCACCGCAGTTTCCTCATCGCTTATTCTCAATGGTGCCAGTTCTCCGATCACGATACACTTTAACCACAGCAGCACGTGAACAATTCGCAAACTGTGCTGTTTCAGAAATACTGCCACCTTTGGCCCGAAAGCCGATAAGCTTCCCTTTTTGAAAATCTGATAAATCACTCCTTTTTTCCATGACAGCAACAAGTGATATATTTTCAGAATGCCTAAAGCACACCTTATATACCCTCCAAGCCAGCTCATGACATGTGCCTTCTTTCTTTGGCTACGGCTGTTGATGTCAAAAGTTAGAGATGGTCACAATGACGCGACTCGACTGTGTAGTAGTTGCACATGACATTGATATCATGTGGTACTTCCTTATCGCTCTGAATATGTAAGCAGGGGGTGTTCTTAATGCAAAGCTAACTCAGTGTACAAGTCATGCACATATAATGGAATTTGGGACCATTCTTCCTACATAATTTGTTCCAACTGTGGCAGTGACATTGGAGGTGAAAATGGGATTTGACCTTTTGCTCCAGATATTTCCACAAATGTTCAATAATATTGAGGTCTGGAGATTGAAGTGGCCAGGGTTGTTGCTGTACTGTCCAATTGCGGATCTCATGAGTGATGGTACCATTACCTTTCAACATATTTTGAGGTCGTGATATTTCAGCCTATTTGCTAGAGTGTGTTAAACAAAAATTGCACATCAATCAATAAGTTCTATTTTTCCTTTAGAAAACATGAAGTGTAGTTCTCTTTTTGATTCTCATTCAGAGAAAATAAGGTTTTGGTTTTTCAATCAACATTTGATAATTTATTACTTTTAGCAAACTTTTGTATGAAATCAAGAAAGGTATAGTCTTTTAGAAGTTAGACATTCTTGATTTTGAGGAAATTGGTCAGTGAATTGTTTTTCATTGATGATTCTTAGTATTTTCTGTGTTAGAGAGTGTAGGAAATTTACTCTGTATTTACTAGGAAAGGGTTCTGTTTGCACCGACACTCATTCCCATTGTCGAAATGAGAAAATTCTTCAGAGCCCCGGAATACTGTTGTGTGGCACAAGCCTAACTGGCTTTCCTGTCAGTTTATATCACTCCTCATTTTGAATTTTAATAGTGAAATCTAGTTAAAACAATATCAGGTATAGGTGATTCCTAGCATGAAGTTTTGAAATTGCTACTAACTGATGCAGGAGCTTATAATTAAATTTACCACCGAACATTAACTCATGTTGACTGCTGTAGCAGCTGATACCATGTTCCAGGAGGAACAGGTAGATGGAAGATAAAATAGCACTATGTGGCTTCATTGAAGTAGAACAGTATCTAGACTACATTGGAAAATAATGTCAATTTGCAACGTGATGAAATTAATTAATTAACAGTTTTGCAATGTGATGAAATTAATTTTCTAGATTCACCAATACATGAAATATCTAAAATTGGTGAAAAGGACAAAATTCAGCAGTGAATTTCTTCAAAATTGAGTGCATCCCATTTCTAAAATATTATCAAAAACAGTTGAATTTGTGTTTTGTACCCAGTGTTTGAAAAAACAAGAGGGTAAATTGCATCAACACATCCAGCATACAAAAAAAACAACAACATATGTATGTAATAGCAGAAACTATATCATATATTCTTTTAATTTTCCAGATCTGTTTTTATTTAACGATTGATCAGTTGATGAATCACCAGGTTTTCAAATTTTCAAAATGTCATGCTGTTCTGAATAGGTCCCATAGAGATCATTGGACCACATTTTGTTGAATTTTATTTTAGAAGTCACCTTGATGACTTAGTCATTGATGTTTGAACTCCGTTAATTGGGCCCATAAAATTTTTGTGAGATTCACAAGTTTATTACTACAGATTTGAAATCAGCTGAGCTTGTTGAATGCAGCCAAAAAGTTATTTGTTGGAATTCTGATGGGATTAATTTCTTTATCTGTGCAATTTAAGCGTACTGAGTATTTGCCAGCTGTTTCCTGAGTGTACCTCTAATCATGCTGAAAACCTATGAACTTGTGACTTGATCAACATTATATTCTCTGCATCCTGTCCCTTTATCTTATCAACTTCTGTGGTTTATCCTGCTTCCTCTGTTTGTCTGGATGTTTCTGTGGTTTCAGTGACATGACTGTCTGTTTGTACTTACTTAACTAATCTGTTACTGACATCTGTTTTTTCTTCCCTTTTTTTTTTTTTTTTTTTAATTTCTTCATTGGTATTTTTTTATTTTTGCATTATGTTATAAATCTTCCTTGGAACATTAGGTTAGTAGTGTTTGTACTTTTTCAGCTGATCTAGACTACATCGGTGAACATGAACCAAGTGTTTACACTTCTTAAATCAAATTTCTGCTTTGCCAGATGAATGTTTTCATTTCTTTCTTTTTCACGTATTTGTAGTCCTAAGCTTTCTTCATATTGAGCTGTGTTATCATCTGTGTTGGAATCAAACTTTTGTTCACTAATGATCAAGTATAAGTTTCTTTGTTCTATATGATTTGAGTTGAAATTCTTAGCTATGACTGTAAATTTCAAACCACATGTTGTGACAACACAAAGAAATGACAATACCTATGTCCCATTAGTTGGGAAAACAGGATCACTGCCTATGCATCTCAGCAGGATTCACCAATGAACAAGTTTTAACTTTCATCAAGGTCTACCTCTTCTAGATCATTAAAATCTGCACATACCAGGGCAGTGTTAAGGAAATCAATATAAGCCAACTCAAAAAATTGTTTGACAGATTTTGAATGAGTTAGCCAAGAAAAGTTTTTTCCCCAAAATAAGATTTTCCATTTAATTCTTTTGTGTTTATATGTCATATTTGACTCAGACCTAAATTAAAGAACAAATACAACAACGTATGAATAGGAAAAGCAAAAATTTATTGAAACAGTTTCATATTGGTGCAGGAGTCAGGCAAGGTTGTGTAATGTCCCCATGGCTATTTAATATATTTATGGATGCATGAGGCCAAAATAGACAGTACTGGTTTATGTTTTGGTAACATCCATTTGTGCAGATTGCTGTATGCTGATGAGAGAGATACTAGTAGAGAGCAAAAGTGAGTTGTAGAGTATGCTGCCCTGGATGTATGAAGTTTGTATGAATTTCAAACTGAGTATAAATAAGGGAAAAACCAAAGTTATGGTATTTGAGCAAGAATTGTTAGTACTAAATGAAAGATCTGTCTAAATGATACAGAGAGATAGACCAGGTGAATGATTTTGTATATTTGGGAAACATGTTTGACAAAGAAAACAGATTAGATGGTGAAATTAGTAGGTCAATGAAGTCATCTTCAAAGTCATAACTGCCTTCAGAGAATTCCACAAAACTAAGGGGTTCATGAAAAGGTTCCAAGTGACTGTTTATGAAAATATAGTTGTTCCTATTTTAATGTATGGCAGTGAAACCTAGGTTCTGCAAAAAAGACATAGCAGTTGTTTTTGTGCTGGAGATGTGCATTATTTGCGAGGGATTTGTGGCAAGACACGTTCTGACCACATGAGTAATGAAAATGTGTTACAGATGTGTGATGTGAATCAAAATGTTGTTAGTAAGATGGACAGAAATGTTCTGAGGTTGTTTGGCCGTGTTTAAAAAATGAGTGGTGAGATGCTTACTGAGAGAATGTATTCAGCATAAGTGGCAGGAAAGAAAGGTAGCGGAAATCCAAAGAAATCGTGGGAGGACTACATTCAGGAACGTACGCATGAGAAAAAGATAATGTCAAATGTCTTACACAAGCCCTTTCATGTGAAGTACGGAAGGTCTTTTGTAGAGAAGTGAATGGAGAAGTTTGATACATCAACAGTAAGTTTCAGGAGCTAACCTTTGAATATCAGAACAGCTTAGTGATATACATATATGTACAAAACATTTTTGCTGTAATGTATAAAAAGTCCATTTATTGGTGTAAATATACTAGGTGTTTACGAATGATTGGAGCGGTCTCATGATTTTTTTGTGGCTGTAATATTAGCTGTATGTTGCTCGAGTTAGATGTTACCAGACACGCATTGCTCAAAGTTTACTTTGGTCGCCGCTAGCGGATGCAAAAGGGCAATACTTGTCTTATAGTCGGTAAGATGGCTTCAAACAGCAAGAAAGCGTTTGCTCTCCTTGAATTTCATGCTAGTCAATCTGTGACAACAGTGCAACGACACTTTCGAATGAAATTTAGGAAAACTTCACCCTGCGCCAACTCCATTCAGCAATGGTATGAACAGTTTAAAGCGACAGGATGCCTGTGTAAAGGGAAATCAACAGGTTGTCCATCAGTGCCTGAAGAAACTGTGGAACTCGTGTGGTCAAGTTTCGTGCGTAGCCCACAAGAAGTCAATGCGCACACCGAGTAGAGAACTGGATATTCCACGATCGATCGTTTAGAAGATCTTACCCAAAATAATAATACCTACAATAAAATCATGAAACTGCTCCAATCATTTGTATAGACACCCTGTATATAAGAGCACAAAAGTAAGCTTTCACCACCAGATGGGTGGCTTCATCATGCACTAGCTGAGTCTAGGTATTTTACCTGGTGTTCTACGGGTTGTTTCAAACATTTTTATTTCATAATCAGGCATAGTACATCGTGATGAGGTTATACGAGGAGAAGTGAAAATTATTGAGAATGAAATGACATACATTTTGCAGGAAAGCGTTGTGAAAATTTTAAAATGACTGACAAGAAATTTTATGGAAATCGTAACTGTTGAGAAAAAGAATGTATCATACAAACCTCCATTACTTCTTTTCTGTAAAGAAAAATTGATAAAAGATTAGATTTCACGTTACAATAAAAAAAATGGTTATGTTTGCCTATGTTAAACTGAGATGTGGGTGGTTTGGTATCAGTGTGCTCAAAGAGATGAAATGGGATCATTTAAAGAGGAGCAGGGAGGAAAAAGTGAATAAGAGAGCAGTTGTTTTTGTTTAAAGAGCACCAGTCAGAGTTGGAGTGGAAAGGTTATAAATGACATTCCCCTTTTAGAAAGCCTGTTTTTTTTTTTTTTTTTTCAGCCAGTGGCAGTTATCAATAGTCATGTATTTAACATTCAGTCATACGTAATGCTTTTTTACCAACTTCCCTTGTTTACAAAGCACAAGACTGCAGTGATATTTCAGATTTCAACTTCCTTTTCTTTGTCAATTGTACACTGAGTTAGCTTTGCATTAGGAACACGCCCCATTTTACATATTCGGAGTGATAACTAAGTATCACATTATAGCAACATCACATTTGGCTGAAGCCCCTTTGCGTCCCCCTCCGAATACACTCCTGATGTACCAGAAAGGACTGGATTAACCATGTACAGACATCCTGTAGAAAAGCTCACATTGGTCAGCCACACACGGTTGATCCTAGAGGTGAGCATCTGGTGTCACAATTAGTATGTCATCAACAACATGGAACAGTCACCCAGCTCACTGAGTGAAACAGTGGTGTGGTTTTGACCTATTTCCATGCTCCATACCTTGCTTTTCCTGAGGTTCCATGGCCGGAGACCAGCGAGGGTACTCGTGACGGTGCGCAGTCATGGCAAATGCCTCGCATGGGCTAAGGAATGTTGGCAGTGGACCCTTGACAGATGGGAGAAGGTCATCTGGAGCGATGAGTCCAATTTCCTGCTGCACCATGCTAATGGCTGAGTTTGCATATCGTGTAAACAGCATTAAGCTCTATCCCCTGGTTGCACAGTTAGAGTTCAACAGGCCAGTTGAGCTAGTGTTCTGGTCTGGGGAGCTTTCTCCTGGCAATCTCTAAGTCTGTTAGTTATCATCCCACAAACGCTGAATGGTGGACGCTACAAGGACCTGTCAGCCGACCATCTTCATTTATATCTGCAGGAGGTTTACCCATCAGAGCTAAGACGAGCTGAGCCCGAGCCTGAAAGCCTGAAGCAGAGCCTGGGCCCGAATTGGGCTCAGGCTGTAGAATATTTAGTGCGGTTTGGGCACAGGCTCTTAGAGAGAGGGAAAGCGAGATAATTTTTTTTATATATAAATGAGATTTTATATGATTTAGCAAATGAGACACTTTATAGTTGGTAAAGGGAATTCTTCGGCAACAGGTTCTGGTTGGGGAGCGGGCATTCTAGATGGCTACTTATTCCGGGCTTGGGTTAAAAAGGCCATAGGCCGCGCATTAGTGTGTTTCTGCAGAGAAGAAAAAGCTTTTTCAAGAACTATAGATATTGGATACTTGACAGCATGCTGACGATATAATTTACCCTCTATCCTCGCGCAGTAACTCCCTGCTAATTCTGTTTGTCAATGTACATATTGCAGCACATTACGGAATGATGATATTAGCATTATTTGAGCAACACACAATTGCAGCACCACCCGATCATTTTAGATGTCTGGCCAGCACTTCGGGTGGAAACGAACGGAGCAGTCAAGGAAAATCATACAGTTACATTATTATTCGCCACTCCCCATTTATGATATACACTGGTTAATTGCAGGAGGAGAGGGTGAAAGTGTGGAAAAGATGGGGTTTTTTAATAATGGTTGAACAGGTTAACCAGTTTTCGGGCACAGTGTCTATCTTGCAATATAAAATTTGGGCTCAGACTGATAAACCACGGGCTTGGGCTCCGAAAATTGAGCCCAAACTCAGCTCTGTTACTCATACCACAGTGCCACTTTTCAATTGGATAACGCACCATGTCATCACGCTTGTATAACTACTGAGTGGTTGAAGAAACATGACAATGAATTCACCACATTGCCTTAGCCTCCCAACTTCCATGACTGTAATCCAATTAAGCATTCGTGGGGTATGCTAGAATGAGGAGTGAGAACTGCTGACCCTTCTCCATAAAATGAGCATGAACTGACGGAGCTGCTGCAGCAGATGTGGGTCCAGTTACACATGGAGAATGTTCGACACCTTGTAGAATCTGTTCCTAGACATCTGCGAGCCATGACTGCATAGAAAGATGGACCACCGTGTTATTAGGTGGGTGTTCCTGATGCAAAGCTAACTTAGTGTATATCTCCAGTGTTATAAAAATGGAAAAGACTTGGTAGAACTTTGGCCATTTTCATTTTGGATTTGCCAATTTTTTGGTTTAATCACATTTGTTGAACTGGCAAGTATTTAACATGGGCCTTGACACACAAACATGGAACAGAAAATCCTATAGTGGTATAAAGTAAAGCCAAGCTGTGTTTGGCTGAATTTTTTTTTCAGAGGTTCCAGTACTTCATTGTCCCCAGTTATTTTACCCAGATGCAGGAGCGCACCAAGGGTATATTCCGCCTGGGTGCAAGCCCAGATTTGCCGCCCCTTGTACGAGAATATTTTTCAACTTTTATTCATTTTTACATAAAATAAATACCTTTAGCAATAACATTTTCTATTTCAAATAAATTAAGAGTTTTCGTAAAACACAATTGTCTCATATAAAGCCGAAGGGAAAAAAATAATCTGTAAAACTCTATTTCAGACGATGCTGTGAATAATCTAAGAAGTCAGCTTCCGTTCTGTCAGTTTACACAAAAGTCCGCTTTACCTGTAAAAAAGTTCCATCATGTACGATGATAAACATATTACAGCTTCCTAAAGAATAAAAGTTATTTAAAAGTTGAGAAGTTTTATTATGCATGTTCAGGTATTCGAACCATTGATGCAATGATATTTTATTTTATTTTGTTTTGGCAGATCAATATTGCATCCATAGTTTGGTACCAAAAATTACTTTTTTATTTTTATTTTTTTTTCTTACGTGGTCCAACCAGTTCAACAGTTGGAAATTCTGTTTCACAATCTATTTCCTCGACAACTGTTTTATCTTTAGCTAACATGCCTTTAAAACCCCCATGTGTTATACATTCTTTTAAACAGCCATTTACTTGTTTTAACATTTCTACGTGGTATAACTAAACAGATTTTGGCATTAGTTTCGTTACTGACATTAGGCTAATATTTGAAGAAAGAGTGTACCAAATCTTTCTGGAGCAAATAAATTGCATGTTTTTTTTTTTTTTGCTTTTAATCTTTTTTTTAAAAAAAGATCAGTTAAATTTTGTGTATCATTGTCTGTAAAAGATTCGTTAAAGTGCTTATATAATGTATCATGGATTACATCTAAACTGTATCCCAATCCTCGTTACCCTTATTGTATCGATCCTATTTTCTCACCTTGTTTCACAGCACAGTTTTACGTTCAACGCTGGAAGCTCTTTCTTTAAAATTTGCCATCAGTAAGGTAATTCAGAAAAGAAAGCATATATTTCATGAACAATGCTGAAAATGTTCACAATTTCTAGAGAAATTTTTTCGTCATTGTTTACGACCAGATTTAAAGTATGAGCCGCTCAAAGTAGATAAAATACTTAAGGGTTTTAGGTCAAAAAATTATGTTTTTTAAAGTCAACTGTGTTTTTCCTTCATATTGGCCCCGTTCTCATACCAGTGGACATGCATATCATGAATGCTAAAATCTTTAAGATTTAAAAAAATTAGAAAAAGAAGTGCTAATCCCTTGCCTCTTCAAAAATGGAATTAAATGACAATAATTTCTCTTACATTTTGAATTGTGTTATTAGAAACATGCATTGTGTTCTGTTGATGTTTATCAAAATATAAGACTTGATGAACACAGAGGCCAAAAATGTCTATTTTTAATAAAATGACTAAGAATGCAGGAGAAATCATAGTTTGTTCCTTAATTCTATTTTGGAACAAACATTTTTTATAACTTATTTGTAAATACCACTGGCATGGCTCAGTTGGTTAATACGCTGTGTGCAGTGTGGGTGGCGGACGTTTCTGTCAGATGTTCGAATCCCAGTCCTGCTGGCCATGTAGTCAGCCATTTTTCCAGGGTTTTCCGCTGACTCCCTGGGCTCGGGGACGCAAATGTGTAGACGGTTTCCTGTGAAGTCGGCCCCAGACGCACTTTACCCCTTACCTACATGCAGCAGAAGAATGGCAAGCTGGCTGCATTAATTTGCCAGTAACCCTCAAAGGTGCATAATCGTCTTTGTGAGATTCAACCCGTCATGGACGGACGAGATAAAGAGAGACATATTTGTAAATATAGCCAAAGTGTATAATTGATTTTTGTTAATGTATGATACTGTTGTGTGTCATTTCCATTCTTGATCTCAGTTGTAGTGTTGAAAACTCTGTGTAATCATGGAACTTCTCAGAATTTTAGGTTGGTCTATTGCTCACCTTACAGTAATGTGAGGAATAGGATGTTCTAAATTTGTATTAGAAATACAGTCAACCCTTGATGTATTAGGTGTATAAATAAGTTTTAAAGCATTTTAAGACAACACAACATGTAATTTGAGAGAAAGCAACAGTACCTTTACAAATCAAAATATGTGCCATCATTATCTACCACCTTCTGCCATCAGTTGGGCAGCTGACGAATTCCAGCCATGAAGAATACTTCGTCGTGTGACGCGATGAAGTCATCAACCCATTTTTGCACTTCGTCACATGTCTAGAACTGTACAGAAAACAAACCATGTTGCATTGATTGAAACAAATGATAGTCTGAAGGGGCTATGTTGGGACTATACGCAAGGTGCTCAAATTTCCCAGCCGCGCGCCAGTAACGTTTCCTTGACCGATTTCGCGATGTGCAGCCTAGCGTTGTCATGCAGTAATTTCACAGGATGCAATCCTTTGCTTGTGAATGGACGTTTCCGACAGATTTCTTGGTTCAATTGCAGCAATTGTTGCTTGTAGCGATCAGCAATAACAGTTTGACCCTGTTCCAATAGTTCATAATAGAGTACACCCTTCATATCCCACCAGATGCACAGCGGAACTTTCTTGGAGTGAATATTGCGTTTCGATGTCGAAGTCATTGCATCACCGGGGTCTACCCAGTGTTTTCTGCGCTTGAAATTGTCGTACTATATCCACTTTTCATCACCCGAAATGATTTTCTGCAGAAAAGACTTTTTGTGTTGTTTATTCAACAGATTCAAACACTTCATGACATACTCATCCTTGTTCCTGTAGCTCAGGTCATGTGGCACCGATTTTCCTTCCTTCTGAATCATTCTCATTGCATGTAAATGATTGGAAATGGTTTGTTGAGTTAACCCCAGTTGTTCAGATAGTTCTTTTTGCATTTGAGACTAATCTTCATCCAGCAATGCTTGCAGTTCCTGATGTGCAACCTTCTGCGGGGCGCCGCTATGTTCTTGATCGCTAACATCAAAATCACCTGCTTCAAACCATCTGAACCAAAACTCTCACGTGCTTTTCGATACAATATTCTCCCCCAGAACAGAACAGATGGGTGAACATGCTTTTGCAGCACTTTTTCCTTGATGAAATTCGTAACGAATGCAGTGTCAGATAAATGCAGTTTGTACACTTAATACCACCACTGTTTGTTCCTTTACACTGTGGTGTTATGTCAAATTTGCCAATTATTTTTAAGCAATCCAAATCTTATTAATTATGATTCCTCAAAATTCATAATTAGCATTAAATTAAAAACATGTTAATTAGAAAAAATGCAGTTATATGTAGTGTACATAGTGTGCACTGTAGTTTGGAGTGTCCAATTTTATCTAGGAAGCTTCTAGTATGCAGGGATCGCACTGCCAATTGCATTCTTTGCCATTTGTGAAAAATTAATCATTTTGGCGATGGAAAAAGTTTTGGCGAAAATATTGGTGGTTACCTTTCTGTATTATAACACTTTGGCAAAAGATTTGGGCGAAAACTTTAAAAGGCCAGAGCAACCGCTAAGTATATATTAAATGCTGAAATTTACTTTGCGTAGTAGAACGACAAAATTAGCATTTTAATTATAAGGAAATGAAGAAAAACTCATGCTACGTTACTAAAACTTTATCAAGTGAAAATTAATAGCAGTACTCAAACTCGTTTTACACACCTTAGGTTTTTTTTTTTTTTTAAATCATCTATTTTCATTTGTGTTTTGGATTTCAATAATTTCATTGTGAGTATTCACAAATTACAGTCTTCTGCTTTATGGTAAGGACTGTTCTTTTTCTAAACAACAACAAAAACAAAAGTTTTTTTGTTTCTGATTTCAGTGCTTGTAAACAGTTGCAGACTTATTTGCAGAGCCAAGAAGATAAGCTATAGACAGCAATTATCGCGTGGGATAAAAGAAATGTTATGTCCCTGAAAAAAGGTGTCGACTCAGTTGTCATCCTAATTGGCAGTTGGTAGAGTGTAAAGAATGCAAGCTTTTCTCATCTGCCAAAAAGGACAGAGGGAGTGAGAAGAAGACAACACTTCAACTCACAAGACAGCTACTTGAATCAAAGGTAATCAGGCATCACAGGCACTCTTTGCAAATGCTTCTCTGTATGCAAATGGAGGACATGGTTAAGGAGTAAAGGGTTGTGAGGTGTCCACTAAGTCCTAATAAATAGAAATATATTTAACCCTTTCCCCAAATTGCAATAAATCTAGGCCGTAATGGTATCCCAAAGCTCTGTGCTTTATTCCTCTTCTTTTGACTCCTGTGTCAAAAAGTTGGAGCCATCCAGATGGCCCTCAGGCCCGTTTCACACAGGCATAAAAAAAAATTTCAAACAATAAATCTCTTGCTGTGCTACCATTCGTTTTCAAGCAGACTATGAAATTATATAAAGACTTCCAGACGTGCGGAAGCAGTAAAAATTCTGACACAGCAGCAGCTCGACTTCTGTCGGGTCTGCCACAAACCAGACGGAGAAAATGCTGTCCAGATTTTGAGAAGCATATGTGTAAGGCAAGATGTACACATGGGTGGCTGACAGATTGTGTCCACTACAGCAATAAAACAATCACTCCTGTGGGAGAGGGTGGGGCCCAAAAGTGCTGCTACCAGGCAAGTTCGATTGCCAATCACTAGACCTGACCACACAAAGAGCCAGTGATTTGGTTCCCACTGATCCATTGGACGTTATATTCTCAGTTATAGCAATGTAACCATTTGTCTGAAAGCTAGCCAAAAGCTGCACTGCAGAACAGTTTTACTGCTTCAACAGTTTTTTCCGTCTGTGTGAAACGGGCCTCATTTTGTCATGTTTTCAAAAGGAGCAGCAGACCGCTGCCATTTTCTCTGCCAAAAGGTTCACCACAATTAAATCATGGTCCAAAAATAAAAAACAGGAAGGCAATTCACACACATCTTGCAAGTGGTGGTACAACAAGTATTTTTTTGTGTTTGAAAATGCAAGTTGGTGCAGTAATATATGTTGGCGGATGTCAAGGCTGTAGTGGTATATCAAGGAATCAAAGGATGTTTTATGTGAGCATGTTTGTTTAGACCCAAGGGGTAGTATTGTGTGAGGGTAGCAGTAAATTGAAGGGTAGTACATTGAAGGTTGACTGTATTTAATCAACTTGCCAATGTTTTAATTTCCAACATGTGATTGACATTTAGTCACTTGGAATAACATGTGATTGACATTTAGTCACTTGGAATAACATGTGATTGACATTTAGATTGACATTTAGTCACTTGGTCTCCTCCTAGCCCATATTTTCTAGCATGTTTCCATATTAATAATCATAGAAAAAATTGTGTATGTATAGTAAGCAAGAATGTTAATAGCACGCTTGAATTGCAGAATTGAAATTATGTTGTAAGTTAGATGTGATGTAAAATGGTTATTGATGGCTGAAGTTTAACAAGACACTTGTAGAACCATAGCCAAAGTTTAACAACTGCCATCTATTTAACAAGACACTTGTAGAACCATAGCCAAAGTTATAGCACACACTCTAGTTATAGATGCACTGAGATAAGTAATGATTAAAGATGTCTCATGAAAATTCCTCGAATGCTTGCTTTAGTACTAAAATGTTCCAGGTCACTTTTGCACTTCTGTGGCATAATTAATGTGTAAGATTTTCATGTTTTAAATGATGTAGCCATTAAAGCAGAAAAAGTCTGTTTTATCTTTGATAAGTAACACAGTAGTACAAAAATGAATGTTCATGTATAAAAAATGGATGTAAAATTATCTGGAGTTGTGTTGCAAATTTTATGTGGAAGTGCAAAATTTTAAAAAATTGTACTTCTGGAAAATCCACCTTGTATGTCGGCAAAGATGAAATTTTTGCTTTTGCTAGCTTCTGGAGCAAAAGATGAATGATAAAAAATGTTCACCAAAATAAATGAAAAGTCTGCATGTGAGAAGCTGTGGTAAACATTTTAGTAATATTATCTGTATTACTATTAACATTATTGCATTGTTATTTATTTAAAGTGGAAGAGTTTTTCATATGTTAAATGTTGTTTTGTCATTTCTTTTATCAGGCCAGTTGGGTAATACAGGCTCTTCTGGGTCATGGCAGTGGCCATCTTCAAGTTTTCCCTCACCATCAGATGTACCTTCAGATAGTCAAAGATCATGGAATTCTCAACCACCTTCTGTCTTGCAGCCACCTGCATCTCCTCCTAGCCCATATATTCCATCTTTTCCTCCTAGCATGCCAAATGTACCTTCAGACAGTCAGAGACCATGGAATTCTCAACTACCTTCTCCTAGCCCATACATTCCGGCTTTTCCTCCTAACCCACCAGGTGTACCTTCAGATAGTCAGAGACCATGGAATTCCCAACCACCTTTTGTCTTGCCACCACCTGCGTCTCCTTCTAGCCCATATATTCCAGCTTTTCCTCCTAGCACGCCAAATGTACCTTCAGACAGTCAGAGACCGTGGAATTCTCACCCACCACCTGTCTTGCAGCCTCCTGCTTCTGCTAGCCCATATATTCCATCTTTTCCTCCTACCATGCCAAATGTACCTTCAGACAGTCAGAGACCACGGGATTCTCAACTACCTTCTCCTAGCCCATACATTCCAGCTTTTCCTCCTAACCCACCAGGCATACCTTCAGATAGTCAGAGACCATGGAATTCCCAACCACCTTTTGTCTTGCAGCCACCTGCGTCTCCTCCTAGCCCATATATTCCAGCTTTTCCTCCTAGCATACCAAATGTACCTTCAGACAGTCAGAGACCGTGGAATTCTCAACCACCTTTTGTCTTGCAACCTCCTGCTTCTCCTAACCCAGGTATTCCAGCTTTTCCTCCTAGCACACCAAACATACTTTCAGATAGTCAGAGACCATGGAATTCTCAACTACCTTCTGCCTTACAGCCCCCTGCTCCCCTTAGCTCATACGCTCCAGCTTTTCCTGTTAACACACCATCTTCACAGCAGAACTTTGGTTCCCCCAGTCCTCCCAGTATGCCATCTGATTCTTTGAGCCCATATGGTCAGACTCTTCCTTCCAGCAAGCCTTCTTCTCCTAGTTTTTCGTCACCACTACCTGCTGATGATTCCTTTGGTCAACCCTCTTTTCCAAGCAAACCCAGTTCATTTAGTATACCATCATTTCCTAATGATCATTTATCTCCCCCAAGCTTTTCATCATTCCCAAGTAAAAGTCACCCTGATGACAATGTGTCTCCCTTTGCACCTCAATCAAGCAAACCAAGCTTTTTGCCTCCTCCATCAATGTTTGCACCAGATGAACCATTAGGCCAATCTAATTATCAGTCTAAACCCTCCCCTAAACCCTCCCCATTTTCTCCATCAAATCCTTTTTCTAGGTTAACTCCTCCTGGCAAATCGTCGCCTGAACTCTCCAATGTTTCTGCACAACCTGCCTATAGTAGTCAGCAACCATCTAAAGGTTTGTTTACCCCAGATAATGGTGACTTTGATGATATGTCACCATATCCATCTACAACACAAAATCCACCACTACCCCCTGATGGGTCTTCTCAGGTTCTTCCATCAAATAAACCGGCCTTACCTTCTAGTCCGTTTAATAATGAACGTAAATCTCGATTTTCTCCTGGTGGTTTTGGTATTCCTGCTTTGCCAGACAGATCACCATCAGGTCCTCAACCATCTGTTTCTCCTGGATTGCCTTCACCATTTCCAGATTCTGATGAATTCCCTTCAACTTACCCTAAGCATAAAAAATCAAATCCTGTTCCTTCCCCTGATGGAACTTCTCCGCATAAACCTTTCCACGCCATAAACAAAGATTTCCTTCTGAATTTCCAGCTAATACTCCTTCATTTTTACCTTCCCCATCAAGTACTGATGGCATCCCTGGATCTCTCAGTAGGCCACCTCAGTCTCGAAGAATACCGCCTTCCTTCAATCAACCTTCATATCCCAGTGGCCCTTCTGATGGATTTGACTTTTCATCTCTCTTTCCAGATGATGATAATGGCTCTGATGATCACTCTGCTAGTGTTTCACCACCAATACCTGGATTAAGTAATTCAAGCCCTCAGTTATTACCACCCACTGGAAATTTGCCTCAAACATTATTATCAAACAAACCATCATTATCTTCCAGCCCCTCTGAGAATCAGCCTAATTATCCACCAGATAGTTCTTTTAGCAGCTCAGATGATCTGAAGAAGCCACCTCAGTCTGATAGTTTATTTTCATCTTACCCTAACCCTAGTGAAACAAGTTCTTTTCCATCTCCAGGTGGAACTTCCCATCAAACCTTTCCACGCCATAAGCAAAAATTTTCTTCAGTTCCTACTGCATTTCCAACTAATGCACCTTCATTTTTACCTTCCCCATCAAGCACTGATGGCATCCCTGGATCTCTCAGTAGGCCACCCCAGTCTCGAAGTGTACCTCCTTCCTTCAATCAACCTTCATATCCCAGTGGCCCTTCTGATGGATTTGACTTTTCATCTCTCTTTCCAGATGATAATAATGGCTCTGATGATCACTCTGCTAGTGTTTCACCACCAATACCTGGATTAAGTAATTCAAGCCCTCAGTTATTACCACCCACTGGAAATTTGCCTCAAACATTATTATCAAACAAACCATCATTATCTTCCAGCCCCTCTGAGAATCAGCCTAATTATACATCAGATAGTTTTTTTAGCAGCTCAGATGATCTAAAGAAGCCACCTCAGTCTGATAGTTTATTTTCATCTTACCCTAACCCTAGTGAAACAGGTTCTTTCCCATCTCCAAGTGGAACTTCCCGTCAAACCTTTCCACGCCATAAACAAAAACTTTCTTCAGTTCCTACTGCATTTCCAACTAATGCACCTTCATTTTTACCTTCCCCATCAAGCACTGATGGCATCCCTGGATCTCTCAGTAGGCCACCCCAGTCTCGAAGTGTACCTCCTTCCTTCAATCAACCTTCATATCCCAGTGGCCTTTCTGATGGATTTGACTTTTCATCTCTCTTTCCAGATGATAATAATGGCTCTGATGATCACTCTGCTAGTGTTTCACCACCAATACCTGGATTAAGTAATTCAAGCCCTCAGTTATTACCTCCCACTGGAAATTTGTCTCAAACATTATTATCAAACAAACCATCATTATCTTCTAGCCCCTCTGAGAATCAGCCTAATTATCCATCAGATAGTTCTTTTGGCAGCTCAGATGATCTGAAGAAGCCACTGCAGTCTGACAGTTTATTTTCATCTTACCCTAATCCTGGTGAACCAGGTTCTTTCCCATCTCCAGGTGGAACTTCCCATCAAACCTTTCCACGCCATAAGCAAAAATTTTCTTCAGTTCCTTCTGCATTTCCAACTAATGCACCTTCATTTTTACCTTCCCCATCAAGCACTGATGGCATCCCTGGATCTCTCAGTATGCCACCCCAGTCTCGAAGTGTACCTCCTTCCTTCAATCAACCTTCATATCCCAGTGGCCCTTCTGATGGATTTGACTTTTCATCTCTCTTTCCAGATGATAATAATGGCTCTGATGATCACTCTGTTAGTGTTGCACCACCAATACCTGGATTAAGTAATTCAACCCCTCAGTTTTTACCTCCCACTGGAAATTTGCCTCAAACATT
The DNA here is from genome assembly GCA_039090855.1 of Macrothele yani. NCBI lineage: Eukaryota > Metazoa > Arthropoda > Arachnida > Araneae > Macrothelidae > Macrothele > Macrothele yani. Next base: position 9,312,991 of record CM077023.1, on the reverse strand, counting down.
ATTATCAAACAAACCATCATCTTCTAGCCCCTCTGAGAATCAGCCTAATTATCCATCAGATAGTTCTTTTGGCAGCTCAGATGATCTGAAGAAGCCACCTCAGTCTGACAGTTTATTTTCATCTTACCCTAACCCTAGTGAAACAGGTTCTTTCCCATCTCCAAGTGGAACTTCCCATCAAACCTTTCCACGCCATAAGCAAAAATTTTCTTCAGTTCCTTCTGCATTTCCAACTAATGCCCCTTCATTTTTACCTTTTCCATCAAGCACTGGGGACATCCCAGGATCTCTCGGTAGCCCACCTCATTCTACAAGTGTACCTCCCTCCTTTAGTGAACCTTCATATCCAAGTGGCCCTTCTGGTGGTCCTGACATTTCATCTCTTCCTCTAGATGATAATAATGGCTCTGGTGATCACTCTGCTAGTGTGTCACCACCAGTACCTGAATTAAGTAATTCAAGCCCTCAGCTATTGCCTCCCACTGGAAATTTGCCTCAAACATTATTATCAAACAAACCATTATCTTCTAGCCCTTCCATGAATCAGCCTAATAATCCATCTGATAGTTCTTTTGGCAGCTCAGATGTTCTGAAGAAGCCACTTCAACCTGACAGTTTATTTTCATCATACCCTAACCTCAATGAACCAGATTCTTATCCTTCTCCAGGTGGAACTTCCCCTCAAACCTTTCCACGCCATAAGCAAAAATTTTCTTCAGTTCCTTCTGCATTTCCAACTAATGCCCCTTCATTTTTACCTTTCTCATCAAGCACTGATGGTGTTCCAGGATCTCTCGGTAGCATGCCTCAGTCACCAGATTATTCTGTTTCTGAAAGCCAGCCTCATACTCTTACTAACTCATCTCAGTCACCAGGTTATTCTGTTTCAGAAAGCCAACCTCAATCCCTGACTAACCCTGCCTTTAATCCTGGGTTTCCATCACAGATTCCTAATTCTGGTATGCCAGTGTTTCAGTCCCCTTCTGTTGCACCTGTTCCACAAACTTCACCACCTTATGAACCTGCATCTTCCTTTAGTACTCCTGTTCCATCAGATTATTCAGTAAACCATTCTCCATTCTCACCTTCCCTATTTAGTAGTCCAGGTGCACTCAAAAACCCTCCGTCATCTGGATTTGACAATGGACCTGAGGATAAATCTGATAAATCAAGCCTTCAGTCACCTTCAGTAGGGAGTGCACCACAAACTTTACTAACAGATAAACCAAACTTTCCTTCTGGTGCCTTAGACTATCAGTCCAATGTTCAACCATTTTCTCCCTCACCACCTGGTTCTTTACAAAGTCAAGGCACGCCATCTTATTCACCTGGATTCCCTAGCCGTGTAACTCGACCTTCACATAAAAGCAAGAGTAAACTAGGGCTTCCATCATTTCCAGAAGATAGTGATTTGGATCAGACATCCCCATATACAGCTGATGTACCAAAATATTCACCTTACGTGCCTACTAGTATATCTGGTGATCAACCAAAGTCCCAAACACAGCCTAGTTATCAACCAAAACCTTTTTCACAGACTCCACAGGATACTCTTCCTAACCAGGATTCAAGTAAGCCATTATTATTATTATTATTATCCCCACCCTCTACCAATGTTCCTGATCAGTTAATACAAAATGTTCCAATTCCTGGTGGTGAAAAGCAAAATATCAGTTCATATTCTACTACACCTCGTGGATTTCCTGATTTGCAAGAAAATTTAACTGGTGAGTTGTTCTCATTTGTTGATGTCATTTTGTTATGGTTATTCCCAATGTATAGAGATTAACCTTTAAATTTTTTAAATCTGCTATATTTTCAACCTTTGAAATTACAATGAGATTCATTCACAGTGATAAAAGTTGTAACAGGTTAGGATTATAGCAAAAAAAGAAAAGTACTAATGCTTTAAGTTTGGTTGCCAAACATTTACATTAACATATAATGTTTTGCAAGTATCTAGATTATTCATTAAGTAATGTCAGTTTATCTTTATCCTTTAAGTAGGCTCAAATAATGAAGTCGGACTGGCTTTATCACCACAGTTGACTCCTTACCTTCCTTCTCAGTTAATAACTAGTTATCAAAGCGCTCAGTTGTGTTTTACTGTGAGTTAAAAGGGTGACATTTTGGAACGCAATCTTAGTGGAAGATGGGCTTGCTTTCAAGGGGTGCCCTGCTGAGCAATATTGCCTCACATAACTGCAACAGGGTCCTCTATGAATCTGAGAAGTTGATATAAAATTAAGCTTCAGTATAAATATTGGTGAGGTACTAACTAGTTCTTTGTGGCATTGGCCAAACGACTCCAACTTAGTGGGTTTCATTCTAGAGTCTTTAGGTGGAATGACCAACTGGAGCCATTGTCTGTGAATTGATCCTTCATTCTGATGCAGTCTTGTTATTTGCAAGACTCAAAATAAAGTGATAAAGGACTTGAGTGTAGGATATGGTGGGTTTGCCATACTTGAGCAAGCTGGTCCACCATAGACATGGTCTAGCTCTAATAAATGGTATATGAGAATGAAATCTCGGCAGCGGGGATTGCAAGAGTGCTGTATGGAATATTAGGATAGATGAATGAAGTGTTCAAAGAAGTGAATAAATGTACAGTAAATGTGCTAACAAGAAATCTGAATAGAAGAGAATGGACTGGTGAGTGTGGGGTCTGAAGTGTTGTATGCTGAAAGAGTACATACTAGTGTAGGTATTATATTAAGTGAAAAGATAAACACGATTTAGTATAGACATAAGGGAGAAAATTTTGTGCTTGCATTTGAAAGTGAAGCTTCAGAGAATATAGTATCTAATTGTAATACTGTATACTCCTTGTGATTCTGAACCTACTAACTGATGAGGAGGAAGCTTTCTGGGTTGAGCTAACTGTTGTTTTGAGCTAGTTTGGTGTTATTCTTGTAGGAGATATTTCAGTGCTACAGTAGGTGTTCAGAATGATATATCTGACAATGTTCTGGATAAGTTTGATAATCATAGTGTGAAAGATTAATAGAAGTTTGCATTGAGAGTGGTTTTGATGTATCTAATGCATTTTTCAACCATAAGTACATCCACACATAAACCTGAGAGATTTGTACTTTTCAGCAGAAAAGGGTATTAGCTTTTATCATATGATCAGTGCCTGAAACATTTAGATGTGTACCCTGATGTGATGAGAGATGTTGGATCAGATCACACATTACTTTTTAATGTCAGAAGTGAAGCTAAATGTAGGTTGGAAAAAGAGGAATATGAAGATGCTAGTAATGAGAACGGTAAAGCATGAAAGGCTTTTTGAAGAACATCAAGATTACACTGAATTGCTCAGTGAACAAATGAATTAACTGAATACATTTCAGATCGATGTGGAAAAGAGGTGGGCATACTTTTAGAACTATGTTGCCACTGTTGCTTAGAGATTTAGAATACTGCAAAAGTGGGTAGCATTAAAGGTGAAGCATAATGGCACAGTGAGATTAAATAAGCTGTAAAGAAGAAACCATATCTGGGGAAGTTGCAAGGTAGAGTTACTGAGCCTAAATTTCACTATAAAAAGCATGGAGCATCAATGCAGGTTTGAATGAATAACTCTAGGTATGGGAATGATAAGATCGATAGAGAATAACTGGCTTTTCAGAAAGACATGAAATCATTCTGAAAGAACTCATGACATAGGAAGAATGGGATAGTAAAGTTGTGTGAAGAATAAGATCAGAGAAATGATGTGGGAGCCTAATGAAGTTAAGTAAAAGATGGGATGAATACATTTGTGAGTTTACATGCCTCTGAAAAGTTGAAAATCACATCATCCTGGAATGGAATCGAACCTGCAGCTCCCAATTTACGTTCAAGTGTGTTACCGTTACACCAACCAGAACAAGGAATCTCAAAGCAACTGAAGATGCTTGGAGGAAACTTAAAAACCAGAACGTCCCATTCCAGGACGTTCTGGTTTTCAAGTTTAATGAGGCATGTAAACTTGCTTGATTAATTTGGCATCCATCTGCCTGTAACATCTATTTGACTATCATTTATTTCTGGAGAGTTATGTCTTCAGGGGATTCACTTTCTGCTTGTGTGCCACTAAGATGAAGGATCATACACTCCTCGTCAAAAAAATAGTTGCACCCAGAAGGATGTGTTAGATTGCAATGCTATTCGGGAGGAAGGTAAAGGTTACCAGGAACAATAAATGATTGAACATTGAGAGTGATATGGGTAATATTTATTGAGCTACACGCCAATAAGTAGTGTTTCTCAGTATGGCTTCGGGCTGCCATGGTTGTACAGGTTCCTAATGGTGTCTTGCGATAAGCCATCCCATGCAGCTTTAATCTTCTCACGCTGTTCCTGCAGATTGTGCCATAGAGGCGGAGTGTGGATAGCGCGTCCAATAGCATCCCACACATTTTCCATTGGCGATAGGTCTGGTGCTGCGGCTGGCCATGGCAGAGTGTCAGTGCCTTGCAGGCAAGCTCTCGAGACAGCAGCAGTATGCGGACAAGCGTTGTCCTGTTGGAAAATCGCACTGGAGTGAGTGTTCAGAAAAGGTAGGGCCACTCGTTCAGAACCTCATTAATGTAACGTTGGGCTGTCAAAGTGCCTGTATTGAACACCTAAGATGGTCTGGCAGCGTAGGCAATTGCATCCCACACCATGACACCAGGCCTTCTGGACGAGTGACGCTCGACAACAAACCATTCATTTTGGCACTGACCATGATCCACACACTGATTCGGTGGTTGTCTTCTCCAAGACAAAAGCGGGACTCCTCACTGAAGACCACCTGCTCCCATTTTGAGTGACTCCATGACAGGCTGGCATGACACCATTGCAGTCTTTAGCGACAATGCAATAGTGTTAAGGGCAGTCATCGTAACGGTCTGTGTGCATGTAGTCCTACATCGTGAAGCCATCTGCCAATGGTGCTGGCACTAATCAGACGATGCATAGAGGGCACCACTTCTCGCTGAATATCTGCAATCGTGGCTGTTGGGTCACTCCATGCACGTTGGACAACACGTCCGTCCTCCCTCTCTGTGGTTCGTCTAGGTTTCCCAGACCCTTCCTGTTGCTGCTCCATGCCGTGTTCTATCCACTACCACCAACAGCGTGCTATGGTGATATCCACACGACTAGTATGGCATGCAATACAATACGGCAATAAGACCATACCGCTTCACGAAGCAAGATGATGCAGCCCCTCTCGAACTTCTCCAACTGCTCAATTGCTTCCGAACTTTTCTCTGAGGCATACTTCACTTGCAAAGGATGCAACCGACACAGCAGCATAAGTCAGAATGGCAAGCATGGCGCGCAACGGGACAACCTTATACAGTCAGTCAGGCACAGTGCTATGACCTCTCCTTGCTGGTGTCACATACGCAGCTGAGCATAATACTTGAATCATTTGCATGTCTCATTGTCTCACGATGTCAAACCTATCCACCAAGTTTCATTCCTGTCAGTTGCTTCCTTCTGGGTGCAACTATTTTTTTGTGTGTGTTTTGACGATGAGTGTATATGCTTCGATTTGCGCACAGCGGTGTGTTTCATCTGAGTCCCGATAAATATCCTCAGTTGCTTGGAGATTCCTTGTTCTGGGTGGTGTAACTGTAACATACTTGAATGTAAATCAAGAGCTGTGGGTTCAATTCCCGTTCCAGGACGATGTGGTTTTCAAGTTTCTGAAGCATGTAAATTTGCTTGATTAATTTGACATCCATCTGCCTATCGTGTTTGACTTCTGTGAGTTATTAGAATATGAAAGCAAACTGGAGTAGAAGCAGATGCCACAAAGAAAAGCACAACATGGTTCTCAAGAGAAGAAAAGGTTTGTAAAAGTATAAAATTTCTTCAGAATTGTAGGGCCACTGAAGTGGATTCCATAACAGCTGAAATGTTGAAATACGGTGGAAACAGTATAATTTTTGTTTAACTGAAATTTGTCAGTTTGGGGAGTAAGGAGTTATATCTTATCATTGTTTCTTTAGTGTAAGGAAATATGTGATCACACATACTCACAAAACATAAGAATTATTGTGGTTTCATCCTGTTGAGTATGCCAGGGAAAGTGTTTGGAAAGGTTATCATGGATAAGGTACAGGGCTTGACACCAAAGAATGTTTGGGATGTACATAGTGGTTTTATGCCAGGCAAAAGTTGTGCTAAATGGCATTTTTGCATTACACGTGTTAATTGAAAAGACTTTGTAAGCAAATTTTTGCTCTATTGGTAGATTTCAAGAAAGCTTATGACAAAGTAAACATAGTATTTCTATCTTGAAAGTTATGATGTAATCAGGAATTTACTTGAGTGTGTGAAAGCTATGTATTGAGTCAGTACAGCTTGTGTACATACAAATGATGGTTTATTGAATTGGTTAGCTATTTATGCAGGAGTCAGTCCAGGTTGTATAATACATATATTTCTGTTTTTGCATTTATGGAGACATGTATACATGATGCCATAGTAAACACTACTGGTTGATACCTTAGGAATTTATCTCATGAGGTGTATATCTCAAATGCAGTTCTCATTATCTCAAACTCTGTGCACATTATTTCATGTGAGTAGTTTAGTTTCACTTTGATGCATATACTAAAAAACTGTAGCTATCTGGATACTGCAGTAAAAAAATATGTATAAAAAAACAAGAGGTTCCCGGGACTATTTAGTTCAAAAGAGTATTAGTCTTATTGTTGACAGCATTTCACTAAAAAATATTTATTACTAATTTAGTATATAAAATTTTCCAAATGTTCACTGGATTTTGCTAACTTTATACAATTAAAATTTGAAGGAAACATCAAGAAAGGATAAAATATAAAGAAAGGATAATGAGAACTGTATTTGAGAAATACACTTCATGAAATAAGTTCTTCCACATATTAATACTGACCATATCCATATGGTTTTTATGTACCTTAGGAATTTCTATTTGTGAAGGTTGCTGTGTGCAGGTGGCACAATCATGCCGTCTGAAGGCAAAAGTGAGTTGCAGAGTATGTTGTCCGATAAGAATGAAGACTGAAATCCAAACTGAGTGTAAATAAGAGTAAAAACAAATTCATGGTTTTTGAGCAAGTGTTAGTAGTGAATACAAAATCAGTCTAAATGGTGCAGAATTAAACCTGGTATATATATTTTGGAAGTATGTTTGATGGAGAAAACAGATTAGATGGTGAAATTGGTAGGCAAGTGCATTCATATTTGAAAGCCATTATGCTTTAGGAGGATTTCTCACGATTGACTGATGTGTTCTTGAAAAGGCCCTGAATGACTGTGTATAAAAGTGGAACTGTTCCTACTGTGATGTATAACAGTGCAGCGTGCATACTGCAGAAGGGATACAGGAGTAATTTGTGTTCTGAAAAGGTGCATTACTTATAGGGGGGGGTGTCACAAGGCTCTTTTTGATGATGTGAGGAATGAAGATGTGTTGCAGATGTGTAATGTGAAACATATTGTTGTTAGCGTGGTTATGAGAAATATTTTGAGATAGTTTGTTTGGTCATGTTGTGAGAGTACCAGGGAAGAAAGGTAGAGAAACGCTGAGGAAATCATAAAAGACCAGATTCTGGAATTCCTGAAAGAGGAGATAATGAGAAGTACACATACCAGCCACTCAATTGGAAACTTATTCAATACTGGGTTGGACCTCCTTTGGACTGAATAACAGCAAATATACAGTTTGACATGGATTTCACTAGGTGTTGGAGTTCATCTATATCAACAGCATACCAGGCGTTCACCAGACAGTCCTTTAACTAGCTCAAATTTGACGGAAGAGGACTGCAGACGAACTTTCCAGTTCTTGCAGGAATCAGTGATTTCCGTATAGGCATGCAACTACCAATACCAATTCTCTTCAGTTTCCTATGCATAATTCACTGAGACAAGGGTCAGAAACAGACCTTGATTTCGTTTTCTTTAGTAGTAGCAACACTTGCTAGTGGCCTTATTTTTTACTAGTAAATTGAATTATCTACTAGCAAAAGTTTATTAACATTATACAAAAGAAACTTAAATCCCCCTCCATTAGTCAGTCATGACAAATTTTGATTTCACCCCCATAACTGTCACATTGTAATGCTGAAAAGATTACAAATATTTCGATGTAACTCACCTTTTCATGACCTGACAGATTAATTCTAACAATATAATTCCAATGCAAATATTTAAAAAAAACTTTTTTTTTTATTTAACTTTATTCACAAAATTCAAGAATACTATTCAAAATCTTAAGTTATTTTCCATATGGTTTACGATCTGGGTTTCGGGTCTTTTCATCACACCACTTTAAAACAGCAGGCCTGTGGTCAAACTTTTCTTCGGACGAACCTTCAGCCTCAATACTCATGAGAGCATTCAATGTTTGTAAGTTTTAACTGCCCCTCCAATCACCCTGGCTTCTCTTCATGAAACTGAACCCAACCTCACATGCAGAAGTAGATAAGGGAAATATACTGGATATTTCCACTAGTGCAAAAATGTTTTTACAATGTTTGTACTTTTCAAGAAACATTCGTTTTCAGAAAGCAGTTGTTCCTTTTTGTGTATGTCTGAAATATTCCACACACGCAATGCAGTGGCGCTTTTACAGTTCACACTAAAACATTCAAAATTTTTCCGCTAGCAACTTTTGCTAGAGCCACTTTTTATCGCTAGCAAAATGCATTTGCTTGCTAGTAATATGCGACTAACTACCGGTCGAAATCAAGCCCTGGTCAAGAACACCCTTCTTTGAATGCTTTGGTCAATTGCTGCACACAGGAAGTCCTGTTTCTCTATACAAGCCTTCTCAGGCGATGACAATCTCGTTTCTGTCAGATTGTTGTCATGCCACAGTTATGCCTCTTTGACAAGCAATTTGGGTTGTTTCTCCACTGATTAAAGACCTAGTATACCTCACCTTTTGAGAAACCAGTCAGCTGTGCTATTTTCAAAATTGTTGCTCCAGCCAGATAGGCACCCACAATGAGCCCTTTGATGAACTCTGAAAGTTCCTTTGTTTTTCCCAGTGTGATCAACACTACTGATGATTACTGATAAGCAGCAATCTTAATAGTTGCCTACATCATGTGGCGACCCATGTGACCACATATTTTGCATATACACTACGAAAGTGATGATTACATACAATCATTAAGTTTTCTCATTCAGTGGCCGATTTGTGTACAAAAGGTCTTGTGTGAGATATGTGATGGATGTCAGTGAAACTCGAGACGTGTGCCAAGATCACTGTAAATGGAGATGTTTGGTACATCAACCTTAATTAAAACTTAACAATATTAGTAACTTTGAGTTAGAAGATAATCTTGATTTAAGAAGCTTACCTCTGAATATCAAAGAGCACCTTAGTGTTACATGTGTGTGAAGTAAGTAACATAAGCAGTGGGGAAAAAAGTTCAACGGTTACAGTAATGTTTGTGATATTGGATCACAAACATATTATCTGAAAGTCTGATAGCAAATTTTTTTCATTTATTAACATACACTGCTGGCCACCCAAAATGCAACACCAAGAAGGAAGCATCCGATTGGCCTGAAATTCGCAGCATGCATCGCCCGCGAGAGAACATGCAAATGAGTAGCATTGCTGGGCATATGCAAATCATGTGCGCCCGGCACACCACCGAGAAGCACTATAAGAAGGGTGCACAGAAGGCGGGGTGTAAGTAGTGGAAGTGTGTTGTGGTGCCAGACCTGTGCTTTGAAAGCTTCCTGATGCCTCGTCGCAGAATATGGCAGTCATTCCAGCACGTTTCGAAGTTCAACAGAGGATGAATAGCGGCTTATCATGACAGCAGTTTATCGTTCCGAGACATCGCCGCCCGTGTGGGACAACATCCAGCCACAGTGAGGTGAGTATAGATTCGGTGGGTGCAGGAGGGACGGACGGACCGATGTGAGCGATTGCCGCGGCACACAACCGAAGGAGAGGACCAGCCTGTTGTGCGGCGGGCATTGATGGCTCGCACCGCCACATCATGAACGTTAGCGCAGGAATTAGGGTGTGTCGCGCAACAACCTGTGTCAGCACGTACTGTTCGACGTTGTCTGCAGGAGCGGGCACTTGTCACACGGCACCCATTGCTCCGATTACCATTGACGTTACACCACCGGGGAGTGCGGCGGCTGTGGGCCAATGAACGCCGCACCTGGAATACGGAATAGCTCGACATTGTCTTCTCCAACGAATCCCGCTTCTGCCTGCAACACCACAATGGTCGGATCCGCGTGTGGCGGCACAGCGACGAGAGACTATGATGCCTGCATTATGCATCGCCATACCAGTCTGTCGCCTGGCGTTATGGTTTGGGGTGCAATTGGATATGACACCCGCACCCCTCTGATACGCATCGCCGGTACACTCAACAGCCACCGCTACATCTCTGACGTTTTGGAGCCTGTAGTCCTCCCTTACCTGCAGAACCTGCCAGCGGCCACGTTTCAACAGGACAATGCGTGCAACAATTCTTTACGGCACACCAGGTGTCACTGCTGCCGTGGACCGCCTGTTCTCCCGATATGTCGCCCATGGGACACGTCTGGTTGCTGATCGGCAACCGAGTGGCCTGGCAAGCACCACCCACGGCTACGCCTGATGAACTGTGGCCACGTGTGGAAGCAGCCTGGACCGACATACCCAAAGCCCACATCCAAAGCCTCTTTCGTTCGATGCTGTGGCATGTAACGGCTATTATTGCCAGCCATGGGGGCCACAGGAACTATTGATGTCTGCGTGTTCCGCAAGTTGCACGGGCCTGTAAGCTCAATCATTTCATCTTTGTATCTGTTGTTATGTGTCCAGTAAATCTGGCTTTGCTATCTCATGTTCTTCTTGGTATCTCATGTCCTTCTTGGTGTTGCATTTTGGGTGGCCAGCAGTGTATTTAAAGAATTAAAGAATAAACAACTGAAACAAGATTTAAGAAAATTTATTAATAATTAGTCATCTGTAATATTTTTATATTGTTTATGGTGCACACATAATTTTAGCTGTACTCCGTGCTACAAAATTCAAAGCACAGTTGTCAGTTCAGCATTTGCCAGAGCTTTATGGGTTTCAGTTCCTTTCTCATCTGTTAATTTTGGGTCTATCAAAGTGATTGACCATTTCTGTCCGTGAAGGAAAAGTCCTAAGCTGTATCAGATGACATACTTTTGTCATATTGTATTTACATGACTGACTTCCACATGGCAACTTAGGAAAATTCTGCAGTCAGGTTTTCTTATTGCACAGAGAGTGTGTATGTGTGGGTGTGTTGATTAAAAAAGGCAGGAGATTCATAGTACATTACAAATCAGAACGTGTGGGCATTTAACCTTTTAACTATGTGAGGTGCAGGAAATTCTGTTGCTGATATAGGAAGAAAGAATTAATATGTAATATAGTAGACGGCATGTACTATTTAGTCTTCTGTTCAATACATTTATGTTTATCTTCAGACACAATGCTGATCACTTCATAAAAAGGCCCAATAAATGAAGCCTAGGTAGGCATTAAACCTTAAAAACTGTACAACTGCATAAAAATATACATTTAAAACACGTAAATGTACTCACTTCTTATGCCACATAAACAGGGAACCAGATACGGCATTATGTATTTGCTCCATGTCAAAGCTTCCTAAGAGGTTTCATTAGGTATAAAATACAAACATAGATTCATATGTGGTTTAGTTGAATCATTAAGTTATAAAATAAGGCCTTTTTGACAAAAATAAGATTGCTTCAGACGTAGAGCTAAAAATGATTTAGATGTTGTCAAATAGGCCTAAAGACAGGAGTTTGGTGCTTGTTAGGCCTATATCTAAGGCAAAATGGTATGGTTTTGAAAAATAGATAGAATGAACAAAATATCCTATGCAAATTCGCTGAACAATTTCAATATGTACAAACACCACGTGGATGACAGGAATGAAACATACAAGACAACAAATAAAGGTTCAAGAAAATGCTACACGGAAACACCAAAAGCACAAATGCAATTTTCATATGAGGGAATTGCTGTTAAAAAGCTTGATAATATGTCATATCAAGTAAAAAAACTGATAATTTACCTGATATGACATATCAATTTTTTTGGTAGGATATATTATCAAGTATTGTCAGTTCTTCTTACCTGATATGACATTATTAAGTTTTTTAACAGCAATTTCCTCAAATGAAAATTGGATTTGTGTTTTTGGTGTTTCTGTGTAGCACTTTCTTGAACCTTTCTTTATTGTCTTGTATGTTTCATTCCTGTCATCTGCATGGTATTCGTACATATCAAAATTGTTCAGTGAATTTCCATAGGATATTTTGTTCATCCTATCTATTTTACAAAAATCAAACCATTTTGCCTTAGATATAGGCCTAACAAGCATCAAACTCCTCCTGTCTTTTAGGCCTGTTTGAGTACATCTAAATCATTTTTAGCTATATATCTGCAACCATCTTATTTTTGTTAAAAAGGCCTTGTTTTATACTTAATGATTCAACTAAACCACATATGAATCTATGTTTGTATTTTATACCTCCTGCAACCTCTGAGGAAGCCTTCAGAAGATGAATGACATGGAGCAAATACATAGTGCTATATCTGGTTCCCTGTCCATGGAGCATAAGAAGTGAGTACATTTATGGTTTTTTTTATAATGTTTTGTTTTACGCAGTTACTGCAAAAACCAGTAGTATAAACATATAAAACGAGTGAAACACACAGAGTCACGTACGGTAAACGATTCGTTTAGCGGTAGCTTTCGGTCATCCTACGACCTTGATCACCCGCGATCGACTGAATGGGCTGGGCTGGTTGCCAGAACTACAATTTGAAGTTGGGGTGTTGGGAATGTTGCCATATTTTAGAAGAGAGATCCTTCTAAAATCTGGCAACATTTCCAACACCCCAACTTCAAATTGTAGTTCTGGCAACCAGTCGATCGCGGGTGATCAAGGTCGTAGGATGACCAAAAGCTACCGCTAAACGAACCGTTTACCATACGTGACTGTGTGTTTCGCTCGTTTTATATGTTTATATGTTATTGTCGCGTGAAGCCTGAGTTTTAAACCAGTAGTAATCACTCATCATCGAGGGATCCCACCTGCCTTGATACTTCTCCTCCATCGTTCAGATGTCTTGGTGGAACCTTTCTCCTTGTACGTCGCTAACTACTCCTGGGTTGTCAGGAAAAAGTCCAGATGCGAATGGAGGAAATGTATTTTTAAGGACAACTGGCACCCCAGGTTTTTATAATTCTTGAGAAGGTTGTGAATTGGCTGTTTGTAGTTGCCCTCTTTGTGGTTACCCAGAAATCCCTTGACCACAGATGTGAAAGATCGCTATGCGGCAAGCTCCGTGCTGTTTAGCTTTTCGGTAACAACAGAATCGTGCAGTAGTTTCCATATTTGAGAACCAACGAAGATGCCTTCTTGGAATTTTTCATCACTTAATTTTGGAAATGTTTAAGTGCAAGAAACCTGGGCCCGATATGTCCATAGCCTTTACAAAGTTTATCAGCTCCAGTTTGATATGAAGTGGTGGAAATAGCACATCAGAGGGATCAACTAGGGGTTTGTGCCCAACGTTTCTGTCTCCAGGAATGAAAACATCTCGTTTAGGCAAGTATTTTTGTCCGTAGTGTTCTGCTGTGGCCCTACTGTCCCACAATACAAAGAAAACATCAAAATTTGGTGAAGCCACTTTGAAGCCTGATCACCGCATATTGACGTCCTAAACTGATCATATTGTATTGCAGTGATAATTTTGTCCATGCTTTCATACGTCTTCTTCATTCCTACAGCATGTGTTACTAGAATGGAAGGCTTCTGGTTTCTGTTGGACAAAAGGATAGCTTTTAAACTAACCTTGGACAAGTTGATAAATAGATGCCATTCTGTAGGATTGTGAGATATTTCTAATTCTGCCATTAGCCCCGGAATATCTGAAAAAAAAAAAAAAAAAAAACACATAACATCCTACATTTCATAGAAAGAACATTGACCCAAATTTCTATTTCTGAACACAGACACACATGTACTCTTTGCTAGCAGGTTCCACTCTTGCCATTGTGAACCTAAAAATTCAGCTTGTTGTTTGGAAAGATGTAAGTCTCGAACGAGATCATTGAGTTCATTTTGCTCAATCAAGTAGGGCTTGTTTAAGTGTTTAGGAGTATTTGTATGATCCAGATCTTCATGTGCATCTGTATCTTTATTGGATGAATTTGAATCTTATCTCTTCACAGTTCAATAGGAGTTTTGGTATAAGATGATCTTCCCCATGATGATGGCAAATTTGGATAGTGTATTTTACTTTTATTCTTCTTTGAAAAGCCACTCACTTGGTTAAACAAAAATAACAGTCTTCCTCGTGATCAGTTGGATCACACCAAATCATCGGAACTGCAAAACGCATGGATTTCAGCTTACTTTTCAACCATTCACTCAGGCCAACAAAACAGGAAATGCAGCAGACATGTGGAGCCCACGATTTATTTTGATCTCCAACATGACATCCAAAGTACAAATAGTAGGTTTTCCCTCACAGTCTTTGTCAATGGATGACTGTGTGATTTTATAATATACTGTCAGCACACATAGCAAAACTTATCGGGAACATTAATACATCCGCAATCATCCCTTTTCTCCATTTTGCCAACTTTTGTTCATAAACATGCAGCACGTGTTTTTCCTTCAATGTCAAAAACAGCAATGGTGGTTTGGTTGTAGTTACATATGCTCTACCTGTGAAAAAATGAGTGTTGCAACCCATAACATGTCCAGTGGCAAAATATGACGATGAAAAGATCTAGTGTTCTTTTACATGCCTACAAGTGCTAATGTGGAACAACAGTACATATTTAATGCCCTATAACAAAAAAACATGACATGGTGGAAAATTTTTAAGGTCAGATCTGAAATCAGCACCCAAAAATTAGTCAAAAACAGCTACATTTGTTCATGTTATAAAAACCTTGTAGACCAGTACTATTGGCCTGGGCAGGTGAATAAAAAATCTAGTTGCCCGGTCCAGGCAACTAAATTTTAAAATTAAAATGTTTCGATTAGAATCTCTTACTACAAAAAAAAAAAAAAAGGTGCATGTCGTGTTTCATTTCACTGCTCATCACTCATCACAGGAAGTTGTATTATTATTATGGAGTGCCAAGGACAGAAGAATATCACTTCTATAATTATATTATGCTGTAGGTCCAGAAATTGAAGCCATATGTAGTTTTGCTCCAAATACGATTTTTAGTCAGCTGCAGGATGGGATGCATGCCTCTGATGGAACTAGCGTCTGGTGTTTAGTGACGAAAGGGCGAAAACTTTAGCAAAAGGAACATGGCAGAAATTATGAATTTCTCAAATGCCGATTTCATCTCATCGTATCATTTCATACCAATTTCAGCATCATCTTAAAACTTGAGATGCATGCTTTTGTGCATTGAACATTTTCAATACAGACCCTTAAAACGGAAATGGGAAGCATGTAAAAAAGTTCATATTTTCTTAACAAATCAGAACCCTGATTTTTTTTTTTTTTTTTTTTTTTTTTTTATCTTAAATGATAAATTTTCCTGGGCATCCAGCTTTTACTACCTGGGCAGGCAAATAATTTCTTCACGTGCCCAGCTAGGCACGTAACTTCTCAGATATTTTTTAAGCCCTGAGATCACATTGAAACCGTATGTGTCATATTTAGTATTAGCATTTTTGTCTTCTGAGTATGTCTATGAAAATCACTTTTATTGCCATTAAAAGCTTTGTTTTCGTATACAGAACTCAAGTAGTTTTCTGTAACATCAGCGTTCAGAAGAAACTGTACGTAACGTGCACGTGACCTTATTAAGAATATCCCTTATGTCATAATACTTCACAATTCTGTTCATGTGAAAAATTCATGTTGTTCAGAATAATTTCCTCTGATATCTGTACTTCAAATCTTATGCTACAAGTACACGACCTCTGTTTGAGAAAAGAATTTGATATGAGCAACGTTTAAAAGGTACCTGATTTAGTAGAATTGGGGTTCATATATAAAGTGTTCAGCCATGATGTGAATGTTTGAAATACTGTTTCATGGCTTGGAAGAGTGTCTTCCATTCACATTAGGTCTCATGATGCTTTCATCATGCCATTATTCAGAACCAGCACCTTATGCTATTGTAGAGTTGTGCATCTGCTTGAGGTAAGAGAGCTGTATAGTTTTCCCAAAGAATTCTGTTCTGACCTTCAATACCTTTCAGTTTATTTACACTGGAGTAAAATGGTTTATTTGAACTGTAAGATGTGATCTTATATCCCATACACTGCTTGTGGTTTCAGATACAGGTGTTTAGCCACTCAGAAGGCAATTGCCATGTGCAGGCTCAAACATTTTGTCTGGTATTTATGAAACTATGCAGTTCAATATGTGAACTGAAAGAGAGACAGTGTGCCTTTATACTTAGGTTCTGTAAAATGAAGAATATAATATGGGAGCTTTTAAGATATATCCCCAGTATAATATATTTTCTCAATCTTAATATGAGAGCAAGAATATACTTGGCCCTGTCGAATTGTAGTACTCTAGTTGGTACCTCAATTTTCTGTTCTACACGTTATTTACACTTCAGATGTATGCCATGTGGTCCAACTTCTAGGTCTGATTTTCAATTTTGATAGCGTACCTTAGATATAAAAATAAAATGTCAATAAGACTTACCCTGTTACTCCTCAGCAATGAAGTTCACACATCGTGTGCGTCGCCATTCTTTCAATCCAATTCTATCTGTTGGCACAACTGCGCTCGAAGGTTGATATCACGTATTCAATTCGCTATATATGCCTGTTTGTAAATGAGCTAATAAAAATGAATTGCATAGGCCTAAAATCATCAAAAAAAGTTTGTCAATTGGTGATTTTAGGCCTACGCAATTCATTTTTAGAAGCTCATTTAATAAAAGGCATATATAGCGAATTGAATACGTGATGTCAACCTTCGAGCGCAATTCTGCCAACAGATAGAATTGGATTGAAAGAATGGCGACACACACGATGTGTGAACTTCATTGCTGAGGAGTAACAGAGTAAGCTTTATTGACATTTTATTTTTATATCTAAGGTATGCTATCAAAATTGAAAATCAGACCTAGAAGTTGGACCACACGGCATACATCTGAAGTGTAAATAACGTGTAGAACAGAAAATTGAGGTACCAACTAGGGTACTATAATTTGAAATATATCCCCAGGCTTTTTCAACCAAAGTTTTGAATTTAGACATTTAGATTGTTGCCAGATTTCTACCCTTATGTTTTTGTAGATGGCTGCCAAACCATCTACAGAAACTGGAATCGTTATTTTGGCAGACTGAAAACAGATTTCTTGATCATGGGGATGATTTG
The DNA here is from genome assembly GCA_039090855.1 of Macrothele yani. Classification (NCBI taxonomy): domain Eukaryota; kingdom Metazoa; phylum Arthropoda; class Arachnida; order Araneae; family Macrothelidae; genus Macrothele; species Macrothele yani. The sequence continues at coordinate 9,295,614 of CM077023.1, read as the reverse complement.
AGGGGAGTCTGAATTGAAGTTGTCGAAGGAAAGATAAATTTCTGGGCTTTCATGGTAATGAAGTGCATACAAATTTGAGAATGGAGTAATTGGTTTAGTATCCTTCTAACAGGGTTCTACTGAGGTATTTCCATAGTGCGGGAAGCCAAGGCAGTGTTAAGTTTCCAATGTTTATGTCTTTCTGGTGTGCAGTCAATCTATTTTTTGTTGCTTTTGTAAATGCTTCCAATGTATATAGAAAGTCTGCCCAGAAGACAATTTTATGAGGATAGAGTAGACACCTGGAAGGTTAAGAGGGTTCACTTTTTCTGTCTCATTAAGCAATAACTTTAACATGGTGGGTGCAGATTCGAGTGTGAAACAGTAAAAAAAATTTTGGTACTGATATTTTTCCTATTAGGTAAAACAAGTCTCAAAATTTTTGGTTGCCACCTTGCAATCAGTTCTAACCTCACCAATATAAAGTTACTACTTAATGACAGATAAAGTGGGTGCATTTGACTACCCTGAATCTACTGTATCTCCATAAAAACTTCTGGACAGACAATCTACATCAGAAGCACTTACCAAAGAATCCAAAATACACTACTTTGCAAAAATTGCAACACCATGAAGGACTGCTGGTATTATTTTGAAACTTAATGGATATGTACAATAGGTTGGAACATGCAATGATGAAAATGTCAGTGAAAATGTACATGTATTGATAGTTTTGGAGCAGGGCTGTCTGAACTGTCCGGTTTTGGGTATAAAAAGCTGGCTCAAATGAGATGTGGCAATCAGTGAAGAGCTGACATTGAGTCGAAAGAGTGTTTCTTATGTCTCACTATGCCCAATCGCCACAGAAGGATACATTATGAACACCTGACAGACTTTGAGCGAGGAAGGATTGTTGGGATGAGAGAAGCTGGATTTTCCTACTGTGAAATTGCCACTGATACAGGACAAAATGCCAGTACAATGATGCAAACGTAACATCAGTCCACAAGTGAGGCTTGAACACACAGGAATCCGTGAAATGAACGGCAAAATTGTGTGACTGCTCAGGATGACAGACACCTCTACTGCATGGCAGTGACGATCGCACAGCAACATCCACGGTGTTAGCACAGCAGTGGAGCAGTGTCACAGGTCAAGCTTTGTCCTCCAGCACAGTCTGATGTCATCTGCTTAACAGAGGACTGGTTGCTAGCAGCCAATTGCTGCACATTCCTTTGACCCTCAACCACAGACGCCGCAGGCTGCAATGGGGTCTTGAGCACACATGCATTGGCACGCTGATTGGCAACAGGTTGTGTTTTCTGATGAGTCACAATTCAACTTGATGCACCATGAGAAATGCATATGTGTTCAAAGACATAGTGGTGAACAACACCTTGCAGTGTCATACTGGTGTAACACCAAATGTCATATTTTGGGGCACCATTGGGTTCAATTCACCATCTCGCCTGATATGGATTAAGGGAACCCTTAACAGCCAATGATATATCAGGGATGTTTTAGAGGCAGAGGTGATACCCTTCCTTCAGAGTTGTCCTGGTGCTGTGTGTTCTGCAGGACAGTGTTCAGCAACATGTGAACTAGAATATCCAAGACCTCTTTCCTGTACAGTAGATATTGCTTCTTCCTTGGCCTACACATTTGCCAGATATGTTTCCGATCAAACATGTCTGGAATATGGTAGCTAAGCGACTGGCACATCAAGCACCTCTTCAAGTCACCACAAATGAACTCTGATCTTGCATAAAAGCATGCTATTCCCCAGGGCGATATCAAAGACCTCTTCTATTCAATGCCACGCAGTATAGAGGCTGTTATTGTTGCTCAAGGTGGCTTCACACTATATTGAGTTTTGAAGCAAAAAAATCTTGTATAGCTCTACAAATGTAATCAGTTATTTCATTTGAATAGCACGATTCTTCTTGGTGTTGCAAATTTCACAAACAGTAGTGTAGATTGAACACGAAAAGATGCAAAAATTAAAAACTCTAGCACAGTGTTGACTTCTCTCACTATGGGAAATGCCTCAGCAGAACCTTATCAAAAAGACTAAATGAATTACTCTGCTTTCTGTTCAGTATACACTTACATTGAAAGCCTGGAACTTTCTTTTCTCTAATAACTGCAATTAGGACTCCCTTCAAATTCTCCCCATGATCCGGAAATTTGTTTTTGGTCTGAAAAAACATTAAAATTCTGATTTTGGTAGAGATTTTGCAGCACAACCTAAATGTTTCTTTCCAACACTTTGGTTGAAAAAAACTAGAAATGTAGAAACAATGTGAAGATAAGAAAGGTTCCTGATGCTTCAACTAGTGCACATCCAGAAAATTGTTTAGATTCCTATGTTACATCTGCGTTTCTTTGGTTACTTGGAACTTCATTGTTCTGGGTGGTGTAACAGTAGCATGCCTGTTTTGCCAAAATTCTCAGTGTCCATCTGCCCAGTTGCAAAACTGGTAGCTCACTTTGGTGAAAGTTTTTTATGTGATCAGCAAGTAGTAGTGATGAAGAAGGTTATGTGTGCAAGCAACCTTTTTTCTCAATAAAATTTAATATTTATTTAGATTTTTTTATGATTTTGCAAGAGCTGTGATAGTTCAGTGGAATTGGTGAATATTGTATTCAGTATCTGAAGAAGTGCTACAGTGCTTTCCATTTTCCAGTGTATCTGTGCCTATAAGAGAAACCAAGCTTTGGAAGCTTCCTTAGGCAGTTTTGTTGCACTGAATTGGTGTAATTCATTGGAAAAGAACATGGTCATAATGCAGTCAAAAATGTGTATAATAAAGTTGAAGGGAATACACACATATAAGATTGATATATGTGAACTTGCAATTACCAAATTGATTCCTACATTAAAAATAAGAGCATATTTATAGTTTTTCAAGTGCATGCTACATCACATATGATTAATTACTCAGAGTGTGAATCAAGCTCCTTGTCGTTTGGCGGGGGGGGGGGCATTTAGCCAATGTTTCCTGTACCAACATGCTTCACGCCATGACATTTCAAAAGTAAATAACATTTTTACAAGTTTCGCTAACGATGGCCGCGCAAAATACTGCAAATTAGACAAATAATTTAGCTTTTTTAAAAGAAACATATTTGTGTAATTATGAAAAATACATCAAAGAAAAACAAAGCAAAGAAAAATACATTTACCTTAAACAAATAGTTTGCTTGAATGAGATGATGTCCTTGACATTTCCTGTTGATGAGGTATGTCTGTAGCAGAGTGATGGCCCTCTTTTATCAGCAATTCCTTTTGTTTGTTTAGTTAATCAAACATTAACCCTATTCTATCTTTAATAGCTGGTCAGTGATTATTTCTGTAGTAGAAAATCTTTGTTACAAAATTAAATTTAATGTATGATGTGCAAAATTCTAGCAGATAATGCTTACCTTGGCATTCCTTTCTAGCGATGGGAACATTTCACGCACATGTTTTCCGGTCTTAGTTGATGTTATTGTCCTAAAGTCTGTTGTATGCGATGACTGGCTTTACTTCTCACACTTTTCGCTGGGTATACTCATTGGATCTTTGCCTTAGGATTCCAAACACATAAATTTTTACCGTTCTTAATACTCGAAATTTTCGCCCATCCTCTGGGCATCCTCAGGAGTTTGGCGACTTTACCACCGATGTTCATGGTTAACTTTGCGCTTTAGGACAATAACATCAACAAAGACCGGAAAACACGTGCGTGAAATGTTCCCATCGCTAGAAAGGAATGCCAAGGTAAGCATTATCTGCTGGAATTTTGTACAAGTTACTTTGAAATATCGCACGTAAAAGAGAATAGTAGAATGATTAGAGCTATATAATAGTCAGAATTAGAACTACTAATTGGAATTTAATGTATGAGTTAATTAAACAATAATACCTATATGTAACATATTTGACTTTCAACTTTCTTGGGATAGTTTGTAGTTGTATCAGAAGAAAGGAATGGGCTTGGATGTTACATATACCATATTTTTCAGCTTATAAGTCGACGTGGAGTATTAGTCGAATGGATTCAATTTCTCAGTTTCTTTATCTTCATTCATAGATAAGTCAATCCTGAGTATAAATCGAGGCTAGAACAAATACAGTTAGTGTTCCGAAATTCTGTAACTATATTTTTAATATTTCAGTAAATATTTAAAGGAAGAGAAAATGAGGTAACTTCTGCATATTTCTTTTCAGCAAAAAGGTGAATTTCATAAGGTTTCCCCCTTGAGAATGGACACTACCGTATCACTTCCCTCTGACCAACCATAAGAAGCTACCACACAATATTGAAAATAAAAAAAACATGATCACCAAAGTGTGCCAAATCAGAGGCTTGCAGCATGAGTTATCATTCATTGCATTTGCAGAGTCTGATTGAATCAAAAACCAAAAGAGCTTTTGATTTTAGTCAGAAACATGAAATAAATTAAAGTAAGCATAATAATTGGAAGCAATAGTTGATTTTAATTCAGTTGAGAGATATGATTGAGAAATTGACAGTGCGAAAGAACACCACCTTTGCTAGCCGCTGATCACTGCTGTTCTCAAAGCTCATGTGTTGCTGTCTGCCGACACGATTGTCACCAGCTAATCAACTGCATGGCAGTGATATGTTTCAGAGGTTGAATCATTGCAAGGCAGAGGAGTTGCACCCATTAGTTCTGGCGGCTTTGCAAAACCAGAGGTGAATGTCATCCACTGGTCTTTAGGGTTGGCAAGGAGGATGCAATTAACATATGATAGAGCTGCCACACCAAATTGGTCACAGTGATTTTAATGATTTTTCTATCAAAGAGAAATATCCGTTTCCATTTTCAGTAGCTTTTAAACAAATTCTTAGTGAATGGAATATTACATTTCACACACTTTAGGAATAGTTTCTTATGAACATAATATTAAGGTTTCGGTGCTCAGCTTATGACTGAATTTAAGGTGCAATATGTTTTTTCTTATTGAGAAATTTTAATGACCAATCAATGAATAAGTTTATGTGTTGTATAAGTCAAGGCCCAGACTTCTGAGGAAAACATTTAATCGTTTGCGCTGAAAAATATGCTAAATTGTGAAAAAGCTGCCATTGCATATATGTAGATCATTTTCTGTATGTTTTTTGCATGTGCTTTATTAGTGCTGCATTTAGTTTAAATTTCTGTTCATATATGACTTATCAGAGTAGATAAGACATAGGCTTCATTGATTCCTGGTAATATACTTAAATTGAATTGCACATTGTGCATATTTCACAGAATGGCAGCTTAATTTTGTAATAGATTATTGAAGTTCACCAATGGTCAGTTTGGGTCTATACATGCTACCATGGTAACTTTTTCTATTTTGTATATCATCTGCAGGGTTTTTTGGAAAGTCCTGTAAATTTTTTAGTCAGGCAGAAAGTTGTAAACAGGTACACAATACTCAAACTGGTAACTGTAGTTTTCTCCCCCCCCTTTTTTTTTTTGTTTTGTTTTAAATCATGTATTGCAGAATTAACATGAAAGAAAGAAAAAAGTGCATTCTCGTATGCTTCAATATTTGCTGATATGAAAATTTCTTTTTAACGCAATGGACATCAACTAACAAGGACAATAAATCTGAGCTCATCAGTGCAGATTGTGTTTGCTCACGAGTTTGATGCATAGCTGAGCCATATCTGTGCCTCCTTACTGCTTGTAAGTCTTGGAGCCCTATGATCTTCTGCATCAGTGTTCTGATGGAGCAGTGCTTCCTTGTCTACTCAGCTTCATCACACTTTGCTGGCTGTGAACTTATGTGTTATTGTCTTCAGTGAAAGTGTTTAACAGGATTCCCACGCCACCTGGAAAACAGGGAAAATCCATTTACAGCAATTTTGGCACAGAACTCAAGCTTTACTGACATCCATGAAATGTCTCACACAAGACCTATCGTACTTCTTACAAAAGGTCTTGTGTGAGACATTTGACATAATCTTTTTCTCATGCAGACATTCCTGAATGTAGTTGTCCCATGATTTTTTTGGCCTGTCTCTACCTTTTTTTCCTGCCACTTGGGCTGAATAAATTCTCTTAGTAAGAAGCTTCTCACCACTCATTTTTTAAACATGGCCAAACAACCTCAGAACATTTCTGTCCATCTTACTAACAACATTTTGATTCACATCACACATCTACAACACATCTTCATTACTCACATGATCAGAACATATCTTGCCACACATCTCCAGCACAAACACAACTCCTATGTCTCTTTTGCAGTGCCTAGGTTTCACTGTTCTGCATTAAAGTAGGAACAACTATACTTTCATAAGCAGCCACTTGGAAGCTTTTCAAGAAGCCCTCAGTTTTGTAGAATCCTCTGAAGGCAGTTATGACTAAAGATGACTTCACTCACCTACTAATTTCACCATCTAATTTGTTTTCTCTGTCAAACATGTTTCCTAAATATACAAATTCACTCACCTGGTCTACCTCTGTGCGATTTAGACTGATCTTGCATTTAGTACTAACAGTTCCTTGCTCAAAAACCATAACTTTGGTTTTTTCCTTATTTATACTCAGTTTGAAATTCATACAAAACTTCATACATCCAGGACAGCATACTCCGCAACTCTCTTTGCTCTCTGCTGGGCGGTGTCATCGATGGCATACAGCAATGTGCACCTTGGATGTTACAAAGACATAAACCATCACTGGCTATTTTGACATCACGCATACATGCATCCATAAATACTCATATATTAAACAGCCATGGTAACATTAAGCAACCTTGTCTGACTCCTGAAACAACAGAAAACCATTTCAATAAAACATTGGTCACACAAACACATGCTCTACTGCCAGCATACATAGCTTTCACACTATCAAGCAGATTCCCAGTTATACATATTTATTAAAGACCTTCCACAAAAGCATCCTGTCTACTGTGCCATAAGCTAAATCTACAAAGCCAGCAAAGACTTTCTTACCAACATGCAGATACTTTTCAATCATCATATGTAATTCAAAAATTTGGTTATTGCAGCCCTTACTAGGCATAAAATGACTCCATACATCCCACGCCTTATCCGCTGTAAGACCTCTTCTTACCTTATTGATAATGACCTTCCCAAACTCTTTATCTGGCACACTCAGTAGGCTGGTACCCCAATAGTGCTTGTGTTCAGTCTGATTACCCTTTTGCTTATACAAAGGAACAATGATAGCATTCTTCCAATTCTGAGGGACCATTCCTAACTCCCTGCACAACTGGCAAAATTCAGTTAACCAGTCAGTTACAGAATCACTACCACATTTTAACATCCCAACAATTATGCCATCTGCTCCTGAAGTCTTACTGTTTTGAAATTTTAGAGCTTTACATTTGTATGTGATAGTATCTGCTATGCTTCCTTCTCTTACTGTGGCATCATCATTTTGTGCCTCAAAATTATCTTTTCTTTCATGTTCTAATAACTCATAGAAGTGTTTACCCGATGTCTCACTTTACTAATTAAGCTCCCATATCATTTCTCTGATCCTATTCACACAACTTTACATCCAGAGTGTTTTCCCACCTTCTTCCTATCTTTTACCAGCTTTGCTGCTTCATGCTTTATACACCAATATTCATCCTGAGAAACTATCTTGCAACTCCCTAAATATTTAGTGAGATTAAAGAAGCTCTTTACCACTTCTTTAGTCTTACTAATCTACCAAGAATCATATTTAATGCTACCCACTGTTCCAGTACGACAGACCTCTTCAACATGACAGTTACAGTACAGTTCTTAAAACATGTCCACTTCTTTTCCACATCTCTCTCACACAACTTCCACTCATTCAGTCGTTCCTTAAGTATTTCAGAGTAACTCCAATGGTCTTCAGGAAGCCTTTCAGCCTTTATTCTTCTAGCTGTTCCAGAAATCATTCTTCCTCTCAGAAGGTTCTGAAATACAAGGGGCATGCACTGCAGTGCAACAATTCTATTCTCTGAAGTTTCACTTACAGATGAATCCAAAGAGTTATCTCACATATGCAGCCATTGTGAATCAAGTTGTTCTTCATCCATCCACATCTTCTATCCCTGTTGTTTCCTTTTTAGTTTCACTTACACACAGCAAATCCAATCTTTACTTATGCATTTCTCCAATCATCTCATTTATTTTCCCATTTATTCTTCTAGTATTCCATGCACCAATTGTACAGTCATTCAGCGGAGATCTCTTTTTTGAATGCAGTTTATTAGTCCCAGGTCGATTCTGTGGTGGATTAGCCTTCTCAAGTGTGGTAGGTCCACCATATCCCAGACTTTAGTCCTTCAGATATTTTCTTTGAGCCTTGCAAGTAATAAGACCACATCAGAGTGAGGGATCATCTCACAGCTGATGATTCTGGTTGGACATTCCACATAAGGGTTCTAGAGCATATCCCAATGAGTTAGAGTCTTTTGGTCTGTGTCACATGGAACTAGCTAGTACCTCAATAATATTTATACCAAAGCTTAATTTTGTGTCAGTTTCTCAGATTCATAGAGTGCCTTGTTGTCATGTGTGTCATTGTTTACCAGAGGAGCACCCCTTGGAGGTAAACCCATCTCTCACTACAATCGCTTACCAGTATGTTAGGTACATGCTAAAAATGGTGTGAAAATTATTAAACAGCTATAGTTGTTGATGGTTATATTGCAGATTTCAAAAAGTAATGGAAAAGTTTTCTTTAGTCAGTTTTAAAAGAAAGGTTTTCTTTTTCACAACTGATTGTGCCAAAGTGTCATGCTAGGAAAGAACATAATGGTTTTTAGCAAAACTGCCATTTAAGGCAGAATCTTTCCACTGTGTTTTGTCATTGTTTGTATGTAATTTGTTAATGATGGCAAGTAAGGTGCTGTGATTAATGCTACCAACACAATTGTAACAAAAGTTCTTGACTTTTAGTAAGGCATACTAAAACAGCTTTGTGAACTCGAGAAATATTCAGAAATGATAGAACAAAATGTGTGTGCAAGTTCTAATCAACATACTTGCAAATGGATTGCAGCAAAATATGCTGCACATTTGGCATTACTACATAATATGCTATGTACTGTACATCGAGAAAATGTTTATAAAGCTACAGATTTGTCTTAGATAAAAGGAATTTTGAGTAGTACTGAATCTGCACAATAAGTGTTTTGGCTACATACTTCTGCAGATGTATATACTGTTTTGGAAGAAAGATCTATAATAATGCAGAACAAAACTTATACTTGCCAGAGCTCTTGCATGAAATGAAGAGTTAATTTTGTTAGTTATAGTCTTTGTGGGTTAAGAATCACCAGCCAAATCAAAAGTGATAAAACCCTGTTCTTTAAAAGAATCTTACATTAAACAGTATAATGATTATATGAAAATCTCTTGTGTGAACATGTACATAGAAGAATAGTAAAGCAAGTTGAAAAGCATGAAAAAAAACCACATAATTTTTCATTGTAGGGCTTTAATCTCTTTTAAGTGTTTATCTTAATGGAAAGTCTGAGGATCATATTCTTGATAATCAGCACTGTGCATGGAATGGGTTTATTTCAAGTTAAGTGCATCTGTGAAAGGCATCTGTGTCTTCAGCTTCATTTTTAAATTATCATGTGTTACCTTTTGTCATCTCTTGTTAAAATTTGTAAATTTTATAGTTTAAGGATAATCACTGATTGATTACAAGTGATAGTGTTTCACATATTGGTGAACACTATATTATTTAATTAGAATTTTGCACATTTTACATACATACATATCACTAAGCTGTTCTCTGAGATTCAGAAGTTAGCTCCAAAAAGAAATACAAACTACCAGATATTTTTACTTACTGTTGTCGTATCAAACTTCTCCATTTCGTAGTGAGCGATGGGTTTGCCTCCTCGGGGTGCTCCATGGTAACAATGGCACACACAACAGCAACTGGGCCTCTGTGAATCTTGGAGAGATGCCAGCTAGTTCTGTGTGACATTGGCAAAAAGACCCTGACTCACTGGGTTTTGTTCCAGAATCCTTAGGTTGAATGACCAACAGGAACTGTCAGCTGTGGGCTAATCTCCCACACTGATATACTTACCTGATTAAAAAGACAAAAAGAAATATTAAAAATGACTTAAGTGTGGGATATGGTGGAGCTACCACACTTGAGAAGGATGGTCCACCACGGAATCGGCCTGGACTTTCAAAACAGCGTATGAGAAAGAAATCTTGGCTGAGTGAATGTAATATCGGTGTATGGAATACTAGAGGTATAAATGGCAAGATGAATGAGGTGATTGAGGAGATTAATAAGTATAGACTGGATGTGCTGTGTGTAAGTGAAACCAAAAAGAAGGAAAATGGGGTAGAAGAAGTGAATGGCATGGTGAGTGTGTGGTCTGGAGTATTGGATAATGTGAGGGGACAGGCTGGTGTAGGTGTGATTTTAAGTGAAAAGATGAAGAACAACTTGATTCACTATAGTTGCGTAAGTGAGCGAATTCTGGATTCGTTTGAAAGTGAAACTTCAGAGAATTGTAATTGTTGTAGTGTATGCTCCTTGTGCCTCGGAACCTTCTGATAAGAAGATTTCTGGAATGAGCTAAAAACTGTTTAGAGCCAGTTTGGTGCTGAAGAAAAACTTATAATAGCAGGGGATTTCAGCATTAGTTTAATTAGAATTTTGCACATTTTCGCATATTGGTGAACACTATATTAAACAGGTGTAAGATGATGATTGTTATCTGAAATTTGAAATAAAAGTTGTTTTTTTGTTTTGGTTTTACCTTCAGAAGCATCCACAATGCAAAGAAAGTAACAACAGGGCATGCCAATGTTATATAAGTTATGTTGTAGGTAGAATACATAAGTGGAATACCAGTAACCACTGCATTCACACACATTTTCACCTAAACTAAACAGAAATGGGTGTTAATTTGCATATACTCAAGTCATTGGGATCTGATTAGGCAAAGGGATATATAGAAAATGTTTTGTATGTACTCAAATTTGCTGCTGGTAAGTGACTATTGTACATCATTTCATTGTAACCATAATAAATTTTTGCAACAGTTTATCAACCAAAATGTGCTAACCATAAAAATGTATCACTGTGTGTTATTTCTTGAAATGTTTGTTCTACCAGAACGCCATTCATTTTGCTGTGAAGATCACTGCTAGTTTAAAAATTTTACATTAACCAAACAATGCAAAATTATCAAGTTCTGTGTTCTCCATTGAATGTGCTTTCGTGCTTCGTATCATCCACATCAGCGCTGCTTTGGTTTAAAATACAGCCAAAAATATTTCGTGTAATAAAGCCTGAATTCTATTCTTAAAATAGGGTAATATAAATAATCCTTATATTTATGTGTTCTTCATGCTCGACGCATTTGATACTTGTATATAGATTTTTTGACGGAAGGGGGAGGAATTTACAGATTATTTACATTTCTTTTAGTGAAAATGAATTTTATATTAATTAACTTCATGCAAAATAAACATTTTCTCACTGGTTTTCAGTTACCTGTGGAAAATATCAGGAGTTTCTGAAATGTGGTACACTATGCCCTTTGACGTGTTTGAATTATGACAAGAACATTATTTGCCCAGAGAAATGCACACCAGGCTGTTTCTGCATGAAAGGATTAGTCCGAGACAGTGATAACACTTGTGTCAAACCAGAATCGTGTAATCCTAGAGATGGTAAAAATTTCATTTTTCTGTTTTCCTTCTCTTTCTCTCTCAATCAGCTTTTTGATTGTACATGCCATGCATTTCCCTGAACCGATCAAACAAAATGGAATGTATTTCATTGTTTCTTGAAAAATCAAAATTCATACTGCACCCCATGCTTCATGATTTGAATGGTCATGTGCTAAATCAATGAGCACTTACACCGATGAGCCATTGCATTATGACCACCTACCTAATAAGCTGTAGGACCTCCTATAGCCCACAAAACTGCGGCCACTCGGCGAGGCATCGATTCGATGAGGTGGCGATAGGTATCCTGGGGTATCTGGTACATCAAAGTTGTATTTCTGAAGCATTTAAACTTGGTTTTGACCTAGAATGAATATATGTGTTAAATTTTACTAATCATTTGCCAGTTCCACTGTTTTTTTTTCAGTGATGCATAATTTGGTGTTACTCTCCAGTATTTCCACATCATACCTACCTGCTAATGTTTTTCTTTAGTTGATTGTGGCTTGTATTATGCAATGTAAACTGTTCATGTGCTAATGTTCCAGCTGCACACCTCCCATTTTTTTTTTTTTTTTTTTAACTTCCAGCCTTTTTTCCTTTGTAGAAAGTAATTAGCTGTTAGCCAGGATACTCTTCCTGTTGTATGGGTTTCTGTTTGTTGTTTGTGTCAGTGTTAAAGAATTGGCCTTAGGATGCTCCAGAACAGTAACTTAGAAGCAAGTTTTGTATCTTTCTGTTTTAGTATAGTATGAGGAGTGTTTGGACTATGCGCTATGTACATGGAGGTGGGTAGGATGCCAAGGGATTAGCTCAAATAGTTTTAGACATTGTCCCCACTCCATCTGTTCCAGTTTGAGTTTCTGTCACCCTTCTACATATCCAATTTGGAAACAGTTTAGTATGAAATGTTTTATGCTTTCAACTTATTCAGTGCTGCTTATCAAGATGGTTTTATTAACCTTTTAAGGCCAGTTAGCTATGACACCTAAGAGACTGAATTTAATGATCTGTATGATGTAATACATTATATTGTAAATCACTTCTGCAAACAATTAAAAAAAAACTCTAGAAGAATCCTCTGATATACACTATATTGGCAAAAGTCACTGGACACCCCTTCAAAAGCAAATAAACGGATCCGCTGAATTGTTAAAATGTGCGGTAGAGCTGCAATCGGTATAAAAACAAGCCTGCAGCTGACCGTGATCATATCACACTGTGAGGTAGAGTGAAAATGCTGTGGCAGGAGAGAACTGACTTTGAGAAAGGAAAGATTGTTATATTAGTGGGTTGTCCGTAAGAGAAACTGAGAGACGTTTAAACATACCTAAGTCAACTGTTTTGGATGGACTGACTAAGTGGAAGACACATAGCGTGCCAGAAACAGCAAAATGTACCAGCAGGCCAAAGAAAATCAGCAATAGAGGACGTCAAAGCTTCAGGATAGTCGTTACAGCTAATTGACGGAATACTGCACAAGACCTCAGTGTATAGGTGATTAAAAATGCTGGAACCTCAGTATGTACATGTACCATTCGCAGAGAACTTCATTCCATGGGTTACCGTGGCCGTGCAGCTGTTCATAAGCCTTTCATCTCCACTAGGAATGCTACTCGGCGTTTAGCATGGTATAAGAACATTTATTGTGAACCGTAGATCGATGGAAACAGGTCCTATGGACTGATGAATCCAGATACACGATCCATCAGTCTGATGGCCGTGTGTGGGTATAGCAGCAGCCGGGGGAAAGCTATTTACCACAATGTACTGTTCCTACGGTCAAGGTTGGAGCTGGCAGTGTACTCGTGTGGGAGTGTTTTTCATGGTATGGTCCCCGCCCATTGGTTATCGTGGACAAACCTGTTAACCAGCATGTCTACCTCAATATTCTTGACAATTCTGCCATACCAACTCTGTGGCAATACTATGGAACCGAGCCCTGTTGGTACCAGCAGGATAATGCACCGAGCCATAAAGCAAGGACTGTTACAGTGTGGTTTTGGCGATAATTCTGTATCGTGTGTGGACTGGCCAGCACGGAGCCCCGATCTTAATCACATAGAGCACCTATGGGATGAATTAGAGTACCGCATAAAAAGTTTGGAACCAAAGTCTACTACAAAGCAACAGTTAGTAGCAGCATTATGTACTGAATGGAAGCGCATACCTATCGCTGTGTTCCAAAACCTTGTTGAAAGCATGTCTCGAAGGGTCAGTGCATGCATTAAGGCCAAAGGTGGACTGACACCGTACTAATGTATGTTAATAAATGCTATGTTGTGTTTCTCTTCTAGGTGTCAAGTGACTTTTGTCAATATAGTGCATATTAATTTAGTTGTGTGAATGAGTAGCAATAAATAGTGCTTTCGGCATATATTTTATTTTCTCATCAGCAGAGGTAGAAAAATATTCTGAAATCTGGTGGCCAGCTAAATTTTTTAGTGGCCAGAATCAAAACATTTGACCAGCAGGCGGAGGTGCGGGTGTGCTTATATATAAAAGCCGTATACATTTCTGTTAAAAATAATGCTTTACCCTCAGCCTTTAGCCTTATCTCTCCCTAAAACAAAAAGTACTCATTGGGGGGGGGGGGGCTTGCAAATTCATGAATTACCATAATTTTCGTCGTATTATCTGCACCAGTGTATAATCAACAGACCCTGGAATTCACACAATTTCTTTTATTAGCTTCATATAATCCGCAGACCGTGACATTCAGTAAAAAAATTTACCGTATAATCAGCGCATCACAAATGTTGCTCCTGAAGCGTAATTTTCGACAGAAAAGTTGGTCACGTGATGACCCAGGAGTCCGAAGAAGTAAGAAGAAAACGATCTTATTAAATAAATAAATTCATTTTAAAGGTTCTTTTTTTAGCACTTTTATCTCTGGACAGAAATAAAGCATAGTGGTGTGGCATCCATAGGACACAAAATTTAATCACGCCGATGCAGCTCTAGAGCATTGTGTTACACCTTGCATATGATGAAGCGCTGATGCAGAACCATCCTTAGAAATACTGTATATACTCGCGTATAAATGGAAAGTTTTTGGAAGAAATCCTGCTTTCAAAGTTGGGGAGTGCTTACACATGGGTGAGTAAAAAGAGGGCTTGACTTTCGTGAATTCTCCCGCAGAGTTTACCGACGGATTTGTTTATGTTTTAAACAGCGGCTGTCCGTGCGATAGTTTTCTGACCTTCTGAAAACCAGTGACATCGTATCCCCAATTGTGCCCCTCCCATTTTAAGTTTAATTTCGGCAGTGTAACTGAAACATTTCCTTTTCGAAGACCTCGTGAATAGCAATGAAGGAAAATAACAGCAGCAAAGATGATCAAAACGGCATAGGGAGAACTAAACACAAGCAGCACAGCACACACAAGATGTGAAACAAGAGACTTTGAAAGAAGGCATGCATATGTAGGTTCATGCAGTAAGCGCTGTGTGTACATTTTCACTGGCTGGTTGACAAAGCTAGGGCTCCAGCAGTCAGCGTTGTCTTTCTCAACCAAGCAAAATGACTCCCGCCGTACCTCCTTACAACTTCCCTGATCTTTCGATAAAGTAAGGATCTGTTACTATGACACCATTACCCCGTCCTCTTCGCTCTGTACTAACTCCAGAAGTAAGAAACTATAACCCCTCTCCAATTACCCGGCCGTTTTTTTTTTTTTTTAATCAAATGGCCACAATTTTTTTTTTTTTTTTTTTTTTTTTTTTTGTGGGTTATACGACGAAAAATACGGTACATGTTTTTCAGTGATGTTTTCTGTGATGGCCTGGACAATTCTTTTTGGCCACCCTGAGCGACCATTCGACCCCATTTTTCGACCCCTGCTCATCAGTCACATGCAGTGGATGTAAAATAGCTAGACATTTTCCAAGGTTTTAAACTAGAACTAATGTATAGAAATGGTATAAACTGAAGAAATCGTTTGGGAACAGAATTGTTTCATGGCAGGGGAGAAGAATGAGAATATATTTATTTTCATTTGCACATATAAATATACAACTTACTGCTTTGTCTTTTCCTTGATTTTTAACGGCCTTACTCTGGTATGGTTTTTAGTCTTTAACCTTTGATAATGTTTTCTATGTGAAAAGAGTCATGAGCAATAGCCAGCAGTAGCCAATGATGAGCAAAAATATCATTTTAGTAGTGCATGTAGTTGTAATTCCATGTCATCTTTGTTTCTGTGATGGTATTATCAAAAAGGTAACTTCTTACTTTGTAGACAGACGTTTTGCTTTTTAAAAAATAATTTGTAACATATTTTGTTGATAAGATACACTGTGCTTGGTCTTTTATATTTGATGAATAATGTGGTGTTACTGCCATATTAATGTGGTTCACACCACGTACAAACTTACAATTGATCTACCTTGTGCAAGTTCTCTGGAACATATTTATGGTACTCTGATTGTTAATAATAATTCTATGATTGGTACATGAACTTAGGGAGTAGTTAGATTAAGACAAAAGAATAATTTTATAATTTCACTGTAAGGTGACAATTGATTGCATAACCATACTGAGAAAGCAGTTCAGCTTTCAGTTCATCTGTATGACACCTGTATTTTATTTTATTTTGTCTGGGAAATAGAGACTATATGGTTTGGTGTCATGCAGTAAGGCTGTGATCCTTTTTTTTTATTCTTTTTTTATTCTCATGATCAGCTTTTAATTTAGTATCGTGGTTGAAATTTTGAGTATTAGATTGCTAGTATTTATATTATTGTGCACTTTTGAAAATAGAATTTCATTTTGCCAAACACACAAGTTATTTGCATTTTTGGACTTCCCTTTTTTGTTGGTGAAGTTCGATTAACACTTACCGCACATGGGGCTTGGCAGTCATTCTTATATCCGTTATGTGGATGTGGCATGGGGGTTATTCATTCAGTATCGGGTCTACTTCATTTTTTTTTTTTCATTGGTTTTACTTGGCCTCTTCACTAAATGAGTTTTTCCTTTGCTGCTTCCTCATGAACTTCAATAATTTTTTCTACCCTAGTACTTTCGGTAATATTCCATTACCGTCATCAAGGGGACATTTTGCTCCGACTAGCACGGACCAAGTCAGCAGGGCATTTCGGTGGTTCTCGCGGGCTGCTTCTGTTATCGGCTATCGCTTCATCTTGGGCGTTGTGGCGCCATCTCTTGTTGGTCACTGATCTCATTTTAAGAAATTTTTCATGTTTTTGCTCAATTTTAATTAAATTCTTCCAACTGTTTCTTAAAATATTAGGGTCATTATGGTTGCATACGTTTGCTCTTTTTTTTTCAATCATTACCGACTCTGCTATTCTGAGGTGTTTTTCGGATTTACAGCTTTTTATGATTTTTATATTTTCAAATTTAGGAAATTTTTGGTTAGCCAGACAATATTGAATAAGTGCTGTTTTTTCTTCTTTTTTCTACCAATTTTTTACATGCTGTTTCAACCTGTGTTCAAGCTTATTTTTGGTACTTCCTATATATGCCATTGGAGGGTTTTCAGTAATAGGAATTGAGTAAATACCTGCTTTTTCTAAAATGTTTATTTTTTCATTATTTTTGATTACCATATTTTTGATGGTATTTACTTTTCCTCCAATTTGAATGTTATGCTTTTTACAAATATTATTAATTTCATTAGTAGTACCTTTAATGTAAGGAAAACCATTTAGATATTTGATTTCTTTTTTATTTACTACAGCATTATTTTTTATTTTATTTTTTACTTCTGTGTTCCATTTTTTTATTAAATGGTTAGGATAACCAAAGTTCCCTACAATTTTTTTATGAATTTGATTTCATCATTGATGAACTGCCTATTTTCAAAGAGCGTATATGCTCTTTTAATTAAGGTTTTTAGACTATTGCATTTTTGAGGATAAGGATGTGCTGAATTGTACGGGATTAGAACTGGAACAAATGAACTTTTTGATAAACCCTGTTGTAATTTATTTGTGGATTTAATAACTTGTACGTCCAAAAAGGCTATTGCATTATTTTTTTCTATTTCAACAGTGAGTTCTATAGTTGGGTATAAAGAGCTGTAACAATTGGTTAATTTTCTTAATTCTTCTTCGTTCAGTTTTAATAGAATGAAAATATCATCCATGTATCAACAGTTCACTTCTGGTTTTTCTTCCATACGATGCAGGACATTTTCTTCAATCTCATTCATCACAACCTCAGCATATAAAGTTGATAATGGTGAGCCCATAGGGCCTCCTGAATTTTGCTTGTATATTTTGTTCTTGTAGGTAAATACATTATTTTCATATAAATAGAATAAAACTTTTTTGAATTCATGGGTTTGTGTGTTATTTAATATTTTAAGATTATGCAACTTCTTAATGACAATTTCAATAGCTTCTGGAACAGGAGTGCTTGGATATAATGCTTTAAAGTCCATGCTTGCCATATTTAAGTCCTTTTGGTGTTATTACCTGTGCAACAATACGTGGTATGCCTGCTCCCATTGGTGGAAAAGAGCACTTGATTTCATCAGGTAATGTGCTATGATTTCTAATATCCGCTAAGAATTTAATTTGGTTACCAGTTGGGTCTTTCTTTATTTCGTTACAATTTAATTCTTCTATTGCTGTTATCATTTTTTGTTCAAATTCATCAAAAAAAAAAATTGCAAGGAACTTTGGTTATCCTAACCATTTAATAAAAAAATGGAACACAGAAGTAAAAATAAAATAAAAAATAATGCTGTAGTAAATAAAAAAGAAATCAAATATCTAAATGGTTTTCCTTACATTAAAGGTACTACTAATGAAATTAATAATATTAGTAAAAAGCATAACATTCAAATTGGAGGAAAAGTAAATACCATCAAAAATATGGTAATCAAAAATAATGAAAAAATAAAAATTTTAGAAAAAGCAACTATTTACTCAATTCCTATTACTGAGAACCTTCCAATGGCATATATAGGAAGTACCAAAAATAAGCTTGAACACAGGTTGAAACAGCATGTAAAAAATTGGCATAAAAAAGAAGAAAAAAACAGCACTTATTCAATAATGTCTGGCAAACCAAAAATTTCCTAAATTTGAAAATATAAAAATCATAAAAAGCTGTAAATCTGAAAAACACCTCAGAATAGCAGAGTCGGTAATGATTGAAAAAAAAAGAGCAAAAGTATGCAACCATAATGACCCTAATATTTTAAGAAACAGTTGAAAAAATTTAATTAAAATTGAGCAAAAACATGAAAAATGTCTTAAAATGAGATAAGTGACCAACAAGAGATGGCGCCACAACGCCCAAGATGAAGCGATAGCCGATAACAGAAGCAGCCCGTGAGAACCACCGAAATGCCCTGCTGACACGGTCCGTGCTAGTCGGAGCAAAACGTCCCCTTGATGACGGTAATGGAATATTACCAAAAGTACTAGGGTAGAAAAAATTATTGAAGTTCATGAGGAAGCAGCAAAGGAAAAGCTCATTTAGTGAAGAGGCCAAGTAAAACCAACGAAAAAATAAAATAAAAAATGAAGTAGACCCGATACTGAATGAATAACCCCCATGCCGCATCCACATAACGGATATAAGAATGACTGCCAAGCCCCACATGTGGTAAGTGTTAATCGAACTTCACTAACAAAAAAGGGAAGTTCAAAAATGCAAATGCATTAATGCACGTTAAAAAATAACCTCCAATTTCAGAAGTAAATTATAACACAAGCTATAGTTAAATTTCTGTTATGTTATCATAATTTGACCCACAATTCATTGCCTCTTGACTTCTAGTAGAAACATTTTCCTTTTGTTATTTTATTAACATAAAGAAATCATGTTTTTGTTTACTGTTTCTTATAGATAAACGTTTTGCTATTGAAAGTTCAAAATACTACTTTTCATTCTTCCTTAAATACATCTACCCTATCTCAAAGCAAGGAGTATTCTACATTCTATGTGCCTCCTTTTCTGTTGCTACTTACACAATCATCTAAACTTCACTTAAAGCATAAGTTCTCTTTCTGGTAGTTGTCCACTTGTTTGTTGAATCCTTTTACTTAAATTTACTTTCATATTTGATTTGGTGGGTATGTCTTGTGGCCATTGTTTACTTTCTCCTTGATTTAACCTAGCATCATCTCTTAAAGCTTGAAAAAAATTTTGTGCTTTTTTTTTTTCAATTCTCTGTCAGTATTGTCTCAAGTGGCACCTGGCTAGTTTTGCTTTGAGAATATGAGAAAACAAATATTCACTTTAATTTTTCTCATGTATGACAAGATCTAGATTTTAGTACTATGAACAGACTTGGAAAGATAGATCATTAGAGCATATGGTGCTGAAATTCATATGCCAGACAAACATTATTTCTTTTATTTTAGTGTCTTGTACTTGGTACCTTATGAGCGAAGTTTTTAGAATAATATTTTCACTTTACAATGCTGTAAATGAATGGGTAATGGACATTGTATATATAGATGGGCCTGTTCTGGAGCATCTTCTGGTTCTAGTGATGTTAAACTCAACAACTTCATTAACCAACCAAATGTTGCATTTTTTGCACAGTTCCTCTGTTCCGTGCATTGTTTGAATTATTCTTAAATTTTTAATAGTGATGAAATATTGTTCTGATTTGCATGTTTTCATATTCTCTGAGTTAATCTTTGATATTTTCTCATCCCTGTGTAAATCAGTCAGCATGCTTGATTTTTCCAAGCTTTCCTGAATAATACCAAGGAGAAAGACCAAAAATAAAAAATAAAAATCTGACAAAATGGACAAAATCATCTTGCATGCTGTGGCATTTCTACAGTATGGTGACTGATAATTTTCTTGTGTTGCTGTTTGCCTGTTATGGGATAGTTTCTCTGCAGAATGAAATCTGAATGTGCATTATGGGATAGTTTCTCTGCAGAATGAATTCTGAATATGCTCTGATTTTGCTTGTTTTCCTTATCGGCTATAGTTAGATTCGTTCATGGTCATACGATTACAGAGCGTAAATGATGAATGTCGCTTGTTTCAGATGTGTATGCATGGTTTGTTAAACAGCAGTGGGTTGCTTAATGTTATTCCATTTATGAATAAATAATAATTTTTCTTCCAAAGTTGCTTGTATTCATTTTTCATCTCAGATGTGTAAGTGTTCTCTACCATGATTATTTCTAACCTGCACTTTAGTTTTTTTCACTTGTTTTATAATGATCTAGTAGGGTATGTGCAGTTGACTTACTGTTTTCTCATGTTTACTGGCTTAATGTGATTGATCACCTGTTCACATACTTGGTTGAAGATGCAAACTAGGAAGGAAATGCTGGTATTAGTTCACTGTTGGTGTTTCTGGCATGTTATTCCATCTATGAATAAATAATAATTTTTGTTCAAAGCAATATTTCATGAAATAAATAATCTCTTACTAATATGGCAGTGAAAGTTAATTTCCTTTGTATTGTAGCTTTGTAAGACAATAAAAAATACCTGTCCCATGAACCACATAATGCTGTTGGTTATGCATCATAACAAGTTTTTGTGATTGATATAAATTAGCTTCAGAAATCTCTTTCCACTGCAGCCATGTGCAGAACATTTTCACAACTATACCTGTCTTAAAATAAGCAGCAACATTTTAAGCACAGTATTTTCCTTTTAATCTTTGCTGCAGTTTCACTGTGCAAATAGCATAGTTTCTTCAGGAAAAGGGGTGTTTCATTTTACTTTCTGTTAAATGATTAGGTGAATGCAATACTTTGTCATTTTAATGGACAACAGTATGAAACATCACTTATATTGCTGAAGTACAGTTGATTTTAAAATGAAAAGTATTGTGCTCAGAATATTGCCATTTATTTTAACTTTAGCTCAGTGTTGTAGCTAAACAATTTGTGCATGTTTTTATCAGTGTGACAGTCCTCACTAACAGTACTTTCTTTTAAATTTCTACAGTTTAAAATGATTCCAAGTGATCGCTTTTAATGTATGCTGTTTTTAATTGAGATGACCCTGTTGTTGAGATTCATTTTTTAGATCATCATACAGGAAATAATATTTGTTTTTTAGTTCTTGTTGTATGTATATATGGCCATTCATTCACAGGTTCATGTCCTGTAAGTGAGCAGTACATGGAATATGGTTCACCTTGTCCTAAAACTTGTGAAAACATTCTTCAAAGTGCAACATGTGATTCAGGCTTTGTAAGTGGCTGTTTCTGTAAATCTGGACTTTTGAGAGACAAACATGGGAAATGTGTTCGTCTTGCAGAGTGTGATCCAGGTATGCTGTCATTTTGCTTGTATTCATTTAAATCTGAGAAAATGCAGAAAATATGTTGGAATGTATTTAAAAAGATGAAAACATGCACTGAGATACTTTAAAACAAAATAAGGGGAAAATGTACAGTTCTATTGAACTATGAAATGAAAGACTTCCCTCTCACTCTCTCACAAATGATACAGGTAAGGGTAAGGCTTGCTCAAGCAGCATACACTGTGTGATGTCTTAAAACCAGTTAATTTTATGGGGTGAGCAAAAGATACATGGTTGTTTGATACAAAATTTACTGCACATGCTTAGAAAGATGCTAGCCAAATGAATGAAAACAATTTGAACTAGTAATGTGCAAAATCATGTTGCTATACTAAAGAACATTTTACAAAAACGGGGCTAGACGTGGATGATGGTGCATAAAAGAAGACATTAGTAAATATAAAAAGATATGAAAATGCTGAGGCTGTAAATATGACCAATGTTCAAAATAGAGGAGTGACAATGCATGAATATACATAAGGAAAGAGGCACTTTTCACTTGGTTCCATTTCTGGCAGTGTTAATGATATGCTTGAATTTAATGAAGTGTGCAGACAGGGTTTCCAGGATGTTTATAGATGGCCACAAAACTTAGAAAATGCCTGCATCCTTTTCTCTGTGGAGTGGTGTTTTAGGTGGTAGTTTTTATGTCATGGTAAATACTACTACACACCACACTCACCTACTACTTACCTTCATTCTTTGACAATTTTTATATGACTCGGATCTCTTATATAGGGAAATCAGGGCTTTAGTTAGGGCATATAAAGACCTTTTCCCTGATTTCCCTAGCTGTTATAATAATGACTTTTTACACTCAAATGTAAATACAAGTTTGATGAAGGTATAATGTAACAGCTAAAACAGTAAAATTATTGTTATTATTATTATTATTATTATTAGACCTGGGTGTACTGTCAGGCCAGAATCTAAATTGCTTTCCATAAAAAGGAGACATCTAAAATCAGCGGAAATCAGAAACTTCAAGATTGCATCTTCTGCTGGTAAGGTAGTGTCTTTAATTTTCCTAGACCAATGGGTTGTTTTAGTGTTGATCTCATACCAAAGGAGAGGAATGTGAATTGTGCTATATGTTATGAAACATTTCATGTACCTAAAATGATGACCAAAAAAAGATAAAAGGCTTCAGATGCATATATGAAGTTATTGCTCAGTTAGGTAATTCCTGACACGGTTTATCAAACTTACTAGTTTCTGGTGTCCTGCTACTGGATCATAGACCTTTTCCCTCTGTTTCTGACCATTACACCACATAACTTTAGTTATTTCTAATGTTGGAGGTTAATATGTTTTTGATTTTTTGATATGGAAGCCCCATTTTTAAGAACTGTCAACTGGATGTCCTACTAATTTCAGCAGCTTTGATTAATGCTTAATTCTTGTGTAAAATTCTGTCAGAAAGTAGTTAAAGGTGTTTTTTTAAAAGGTTTTGTGATGTTTGCAAGCTTTGTAATTAAGCCAGTTTCATAAAATGTCTTAAAATCAATTAGTTCTAATGCAATCCTTTATATTCTTTTCAACAATTTGAAAAGCCTTAAAATATAAAAATAGTTCAAGAACTCTAAAAGACATATTTAAATAGTCAATGAACTAGTTCAAAAATACACAGCTTAGTCAATGAATTATTTCAAGAAACATCACGTTCTTTTGGTTATTGTGCTATCTTGTCTTTCCATTCTTCAGATAAGATTCATCTGAAGATTATCCATTCTCCAGGTGAGGTCCATTTCTTCTTTTATGACATTGCTCCAGTGGCTATGATAAAATCAGGGTAAAACCATCCTAATTTTTTTTTTTTTTTTTAATTTGAAGGTTTAAAAATTAAAATTATGTAAAAAAATGCCTAGGAATTCCATGTTAATACATGGAAAATTGTGAAGACTGGTGAGCCTGTCTCAATGCTAAGGAATTATGGTTTATGTAAGGTTTATGTAATTTTTCTGTCCTGGACTGATGTTACTTCAGTTTTGGACTAAAGCAAAAACAGTGAGTACCCAGTTATTTCTCTTTATTAATTACAAAGAACCTGAATGCTTGAAGTTTGATGATGTAAGTGCTCCTACCCTGTTATTTAAAAATTCTTTCAGAACTTTTTCTGTACAGACCAGGACTTCTGCCATTCATATTCAAGATGATAATAAGTGACAGAATGGTGCAACTATGAAGTCTATCTCTCCCTCGTCCACACCTGTCTTCAGTAGAACACAGAACATTGTACTTTGTGTGAGTAAACAATGGTAGTAAAAAGGGGAAAAAATGGAAGAAAATGTCAAGCAACAAAAATGAGATTCACCATGTCACATTGGTTAGTGTGGCTTAAGATGCAATCACGGAGATGCAGTTGTAATGTAATGATAGCATAAGCTTTGTTTCCATATGATACTCAGTGCAGTTAGGTAAGATCACATTGAGGATGCTATGGATAATGAAGCAGCATGCTGGCTGCTTCTGTGTGTAGACTATGTTGGCATATTGTGGTTAATTGGGTCATCCAAAATTCTCTATGAGCTTGGATATGTATACATCTGAATGAGATGTAATTGCTTGCACATGGAGACAGAAATTAGATGTAGGTTGAATTCCTAAGCAGTTCCTTACATAGATTACCATTGCTTAAGGCACTACTGCATTTCATATGAATGAATCATAATGGCAAGCTCACCAAAAAACTTGTAAATATAATTAACAAATTACTAAAATGGCAGAGTTTCACATTTCACACTAGTGATGAGTTTGTGTGATATAACTACACCTAGACATTTCCCTAGGTATAAGATTTCTATGAATATATAAACATTAGCTTGAATCTTTGTATAAAATTTTTAGAATAAAGCTCATATTGAGAAATGGCTTCCTAGTTTAATTGAATTAATAATCTAAAGCAACTTATGGGAATTTACTAGGAAATTTTTTCATTTATAGCAAATTTCAAACCTCAAAAAAATTTTGATAATAGTCAATTAAAAGCTCTTAAAGATTTCAGAAAAAATGAAAGTATAGTTGCTGTGAAAACAGACAAAAGTAAGTTGATTACTATTATGGATAAGAAAGATTATCTAGAAAAGATGGAAGAAGAACTAAAAAAAACCTATGTATGAAGAAGTAAAAGAAAACCCACTACCAGATTTGATTAAAAAAGTCTCTAAGCTTATTTCACTTCAAAAAAAAGAAAAACCAGCTTCCAGAAAACTATAAACAATTCTCAAAATTACAGTTCAGATTACCTCAAATATATGGAATAGTCAAACTGCATAAAGAACACCAACCAATTAGACCAATAATAGACTCAAAAAACTCTATTCTTTCAAATCTAAACTATTTTTTAAAGGCACACCTTCAGAATCTTTTAAAAGAGCCACCTAACTTGATTAAAAACTCAATGCAGCTAAAAGAAAAACTAGAACTTCTTCCTAAATTAGATTCTCCTATTATGGGTAGTTTAGATATAGTGTCTATGTATACGCACATTAATATAGATCAACTTATAGACTTTATAGCGGAAGACTTGGCAGACCTAATAGTTTTTCACAACAAGGAAAAAAACATATTAGTAGGAATTTTTGAAATGCTTATTTTCTCTTTGCAGAACAACTACTTTCAATTTGGGAAAACTTTTTCATTCAAAAATCGGGGCTAGCTATGGGCTCCCCACTCTTAGCTAACTATTACGTGGGAAAACTAGAAGAAAAGATACTAGTACAACCCACATACTTCTGCTTATATAGCAGATACATGGATGACATCTTATTTATAATAGATAGCTCAGAAATTGTTCCAGAAAGAATTCTAGACTCATTCAATGAATTAGATGATTCCCTTAAGTTCACTATTGAACTTCAAAAAGAAAGAAGAATAAACTTCTTAGATATTACTATCTATTATGAAGATGAAAAATTCCTCACTAGTTGGTATAAAAAACCAATGAATACTAAAAGACTACTGGATTTCAATTCGTATCATCCAGTTTCTATTAAGAAAAATGTAGCAAGTCAGTTTTTAGAAAAAATTAATAAAATAGTTTCTACTGCAGATAAAAAAGAAGCCCATAAAGAAGAGCTTAAAGTCATACTTGCAGAAAATAACTATCCTAAAGAAGAAATTGAGAAGCTTCTGAATTTTAATGGTACGAAGAACCCACAAAAGCAAGAAGTAAAATTCACTAGAAAAATTTCGTATCACAAAGGTTTATTTGAGGCTTTAAAGAGAATTAGTAAAAAATACAATATTAGGCTAGCTCCAAGTTTAGAGAACAAAGTTAAAAATTTTTTCCCTAAAATAGTTCAAAGAGAAGAAGATATTTTAAAAATGCAAGGAGTAGTTTATGAAGTAAATTGTAGTTGTGGACTATCTTACATAGGTGAAACAGGTCGCAGACTAGAAACTCGTATAGCTGAGCATAAAGCAGCTATAAAAAATTGCTCCAACAAGACTGGATTAGATAGGCATGTTAGAGAAACTGGGCACAGCATGGATTGGAATTCCCTTAAAGTAATCAGTTTCCAAAGCAATTTCCAAAAAAGAAAACTGAAAGAAGGAATAGAGATTGAGAAAAATCAAAATTCCATCATCAATGACTGCAAAGGATTTTCCCTGCCTAACATCTGGCAAGATTTGTTGAAAAATAACCTAAACCGTCAAGGTTAACCGTAACCGTCAAGGTAAACCGTAACCATGATAGTGACAAGCAAAAAGTGACAACAACAAGAGAGCCTGAAGAAGGAGAAGAGTTTTCTCCGAAAATTTGCTATAAATGAAAAAATTTCCTAGTAAATTCCCATAAGTTGCTTTAGATTATTAATAAAATTTTTAGTTGAAGGCCTGCCAGATAAAATCTTGTTTTAAAGTTAGAGAAATAAATTAATCAGAATTACTTTTTTTTCCCTTGAGAAATATTTCTTTTAATTCATAAAGTTATATACATACATACATACCAACTGACCTACCTACCCGTCTGGCTGTCTGTTTGGAAACCTTTGAAGAATAAGGAATAAAGTCAAGATTCAGGCTTAAGCAATACACTCAGTAAACAAAACATTGGAGATAAGGTGATGGGCAGTTGACATCAGCATCCCACGTGCAGAGCGGAACAAACTCTACTTGAACGCAGGCGATATATAGCGGACAAGATTTCTATGAATATATGAACATTAGCTTGAATCTTTGTATAAAATTTTTAGTTGAAGGCCTGCCAGATAAAATCTTGTTTTAAAGTTAGAGAAATAAATGAATCAGAATTACTTTTTTTTTCCTTGAGAAATATTTCTTTTAATTCATAAAGTATACATACATACATACATACATACCAACTGACCTACTTACCTACCCATCTGGCTGTCTGTTTGGAAACCTTTGAAGAATAAGGAATAAAGTCAAGATTCAGGCATAAGCAATACACTCAGTAGACAAAACATTGGAGATAGGGTGATGGGCAGTTGACATGAGCATCCGACGTGCAGAGCAGAACAGACTCTACTTGAACGCAGGCCATATAGAGCGGACAGCAGAGCTTCCCAACAGTGTAACACAATCAACGAACATGGGTAAACGTGATCTGTGCGACTTTGATCATGGACACATTATTTGTGCAAGACAGATGGATCATTCTATTGCCCAAGTGGTAAGAACCCTAGGTTTCCCGGGGGCAACCATATCAAGGGTGTACCATGAATATACCATCAGCTGATGTACCAGAGCCCAGGGAACAAGCAGTGGCCGACCACATGCCATTGATGACCAAAGTCAGTGTAGACTATCCAGGATTGTACAGTAGGGGGTGGGCGTTGGAATAGGTAAAAAAAATAATTTTAGAATTTCAAAATGCAATAGGGCGCAAAAGATGCCCCGTTTTGTAACAAAAAACTTTTGTTAAGGAATTTTTTTTTTAAATACAATCTTGAAGCCTCTACCAGGCGTAATGTACAAAAAACAAGTAAAATTGTCAAAAAACACGTTTTTTTAAAAAGAAAAAAAAATCTCGTTTGACTTATCTATACCTTATTATATCATAATCATAAAAGTAATTCACATATTTAAACCATTTTATGAAAATCTACCTAAAACATCCTGCAAAGTTACACATAAAAGAAATTATTTGATAGTGTTATGCAGTGAAATAAACTCTTACATTTGTGTATTCAAATTAAAATGTCTTCTATTTTACATTATTGTACTAAACTTTAATATTTATATAATCTAGTATAATATTTTGCATTATTGTACTATAATATATAAATATAATGAAATTTAATATGTAAATATAATGAAACATAGCATGTAAATTACTGCAAAACACTAAAAATTCAATAACGGAAAAGAAAAATTAGAATCATAGTTACAACACCGAATTTATTTGTGTATTTTGTTTTTTGGTGTCAAACTTTGGCAGAATTTGCCTTGATTTTGATGTTACTCTGACGAATCCATCTCTGACTTCAGGCCCTATTACACAAACGGAGGCTTCAGACATCAGTTTTACATATCATTCAACAGCTTGCGTGTGACATGGGTATAAAGGGAAATCAATAGAGGAATTTCCTTCATTTCAATGAACTCTAACTCAGTATCCGAGACTGCATCAAGAATAGGCGAACAAGTGATGTCACAACCTGGACAAAATATGAGATCGGTATAATCTTGGGCTTCAAAATTTATAGTAGGAATTTTGAAAATTCTAACTGCATTTACACTTTGACCCTTTTTCACCCTAGCTTTCGAAATGCGTCTCAATCCTAATTCTCTGATGTGACGACGATCGTCTTCTATCATCGTAAACAGTGAATTTTCTGGATGACAAAAGTAAGCATTTCTTTGTATTACTGGGTCAACTATTGCCTTGAGACTAGAACTGAGATATCTTGAAGATTCTACTAATCTATGAACACGACAATCCCCATTTTTACAAGTTGGATATTCTTTTATATAGAACCATGAGGGTACATAAACTCTGACAATAAATTCAGTTATAAGCTTTAATTCAGGGGATGGATCCTGACTTCCTACATAAACTTCTAGTATTGCGTTGGCTGTTGTTAGCCACCTTGAATGGGACAAATTTCCTGGATGTCTGTTAGCAAGGGCCTCTGAGCAAGGACCCGATGAAATTGCTTGGCAAATTTCATACAGGTATTTTTGGGCTGTACTCAGAATAACATCAATGGCAGGTAAAATGCATAGTATAGGCATATAGTTTGCAACAGCTTTCTTTTCGCAATTCACTAATTGCTTCACAATTGGACCACCATGTTTTCGAGGCCCTGGTGTCGCTCCATCAAGTTGTCAAAATAAGTGTCGAAGAGGTAGTTTGTTGCTGTGCAATTGACACACAAACCATTGTAGGGGACGATTTAACTCATTTTCTAAACATTTGATCACATCATTTGTATGTCCTGTGTTGATGTCAGTTCCATCACAGCCAATAACTTTTACGTCACTTAGGTTGAGGTTTGTAGACGCAAAGTAATCAATTATAGACGTAGCTATATTTTTACCGGTACCAGGAGATGGTGTTGTATGACCTAAATATGAAGACCCCGGTTTGGCTAATAAAGTATAATGTTCTTCATTTTTGCTTCTCCTATGATATTTTCCCCAAGCTTTTCTTGATAAAGTGTTTTTTCCTTCCTCCCATCAAAGTACAGTCCACTTACAACATGATCTTAACCAGGATCACCAGCTTTAAAATTATCATTGAGTGTCTTACGGTTACGTTGCCTAACTCTTCGTACTTTATTTTTGTCAATTACAAGTGTTTTGTCTGTCGCAGTAATAATACCAAAGTCCTCTAAAACCGCCGCTGCTGCTCTGTGCGATATTTTATGTTGGTCACAAATACCTGCTACTGTGGGAATTGTCACGTCATTTCTTTTACAAGATGAACAATATGGCTCATGTGTGCCAAAATTCTGGCTTTCTTCACAGACTCCGTGTACTTTTAATGTTGTAGGAATATCGCATTCTTCTTTTGAAATCTCATTAGCTGAGGGAGGCCATTGCATGTTTTGATTTTTCCTCCCACAATGTACGTTTTCCTATTCTTGCATATTTCTTTGCTATTCTTTTTGTTTCTACTACATCAATATTCCCTATAATCATCTTCCTGCATGTCCTCTGATCCATAAAGAAACTTCTCTCCTTAGCGGGAACTTTTCGCGCCTTTTCACACTTGCATTTATGAAAATCCAGACATTTGCAAGAGCTAATATCAGATAATTTTTTTTGTGCATCTTCTTTAAAGTCATGGAATTTGAGTTCATAACTACTGTTTCTTTTGGCTTTTTGATAACGAACTAACTTAAGGTACTTGTCATGGTATGCTCGAATCAGTTGTACAACTTACAACATGATCTTAACCAGGATCACCAGCTTTAAAATTATCATTGAGTGTCTTACGGTTACGTTGCCTAACTCTTCGTACTTTATTTTTGTCAATTACAAGTGTTTTGTCTGTCGCAGTAATAATACCAAAGTCCTCTAAAACCGCCGCTGCTGCTCTGTGCGATATTTTATGTTGGTCACAAATACCTGCTACTGTGGGAATTGTCACGTCATTTCTTTTACAAGATGAACAATATGGCTCATGTGTGCCAAAATTCTGGCTTTCTTCACAGACTCCGTGTACTTTTAATGTTGTAGGAATATCGCATTCTTCTTTTGAAATCTCATTAGCTGAGGGAGGCCATTGCATGTTTTGATTTTTCCTCCCACAATGTACGTTTTCCTATTCTTGCATATTTCTTTGCTATTCTTTTTGTTTCTACTACATCAATATTCCCTATAATCATCTTCCTGCATGTCCTCTGATCCATAAAGAAACTTCTCTCCTTAGCGGGAACTTTTCGCGCCTTTTCACACTTGCATTTATGAAAATCCAGACATTTGCAAGAGCTAATATCAGATAATTTTTTTTGTGCATCTTCTTTAAAGTCATGGAATTTGAGTTCATAACTACTGTTTCTTTTGGCTTTTTGATAACGAACTAACTTAAGGTACTTGTCATGGTATGCTCGAATCAGTTGTAAAACACAATCATGAGAAACAGTTGGAATTGATGCTCGAATCTAGATGTTTTGGATTTTTTAGCAACTATCTGAATGATGTCAAAAACACTCGGATCTTTACCAGATGATGTATGTTTTAGGTCATGTTGAACAAATAAATAACACTTTATAACGTCTTCGTAGATGGGTAGCACACAATGACGTAAATTCGATGGTGCACCAAAAATAGGACATGAATTTACACTTCTAGTACTTACTTTACTTAAGCTCATTGTTGTCGCACAATTTGAGAAGACTTATCGCACCCAACAAACACTGTGCTGCAAAAATAACGTCATTTTAAAGCCTGTCCTCCCTCCGAGAGAGCTAACTTTCGACTGCTGACTTCCGTAGTATTGCAAAATTCACAGCTTCTAGGAGGGAGCTTGCAGTGCCATCTGTTGGACAAATTCGGACATAAAACATCAATCTATAAACTATTTTTTCGGAAAAGTATTTTCATTTCAAATTTTTGAAGTTTAATTTTTAAATTAAAATTACATCCGCTTGCAGTGTTAAAACATTAAATTTTGAAACTTTATGGACAGGTAGAAGCTTGAAGGTAATGGAATATTCTTTTAAAAATTTATACACTAACTAAGGATCAGGTAGAGCAACTTTTGGTCACTATTGTGTTAACGATTTCGAAAAAAAAAATTCGGCCCACCCTACTGTACAGACTGACTACTTGGCAACGTTAGCACAAATCACATCCAGGTCAAATGTTGGAGGCCCAAGCAGTGTCAGTGAGCAAAAGGTATGGTGCATACCGCATACCCTGGGCTACAGGAGCCAACACCCTACTCATGTGCTAATGTTGACTGCTTGTCATTTGAAATTTCACCATGCCTGGTACTGGGAACATCAAAACTAGACTTCTGCAGAGTGGTGCTGCATCATGTGGTGAGGTGAATCCTGTTTTCAGCTGTTTGTAGCCAACAGGAGGGTATGGATGTGGGATTGACAGCATGAGGCACCATGGCCCCATTGTGTCAGACCGGCTCCGTGATGGTTTGGGGAGCATTCTCGTGGGACACATCAGGTCCCCTTAGTGTGTCTGGAGAGGTGTTTAATTGCTGTGTTCTACCAGCATGTGCTGGATGATCACCTAAATGCTTTCATGGCCTTCATGCATTCAGCAATGCAGTGGAACGGAACATCAGATCCATGGATCCTGGACTGATGTCTCGGGTGGAGTTGTGGACACTGCTGCAACAGGCGCGGCTGGCGTTACCTATAAAAACCCTCCAGCATTTGGTGGAGTTGATGCCTTGATGTGTAGAAGCTGTTATTCATGCTAGAGGAGGACCAACAAGCTGTTAGGTAGGTTTCTCTAATGTTTTGTCTATTGAGTGTAAAATGAAAAGGTTTTTCTGAAATTTAAGTGATGCAAAAGCATATCTTACTGCATGAGAGAGATTTAGAGCATGAAGTCCCTATGTGCATTTCTTAAAAAAAAAAAAATTACAAATCGTGAATCTGCTAGTAAAATATTAAATAAAAACAAACTAGATACACATATAAAAAACAGTGTGTGATGAAATAAAAAATCCCTTGATTTTTTCTCTTCATTGTTGTATCCTTTAAAACACATCAGTCATGTTTCAAAAAAGAAAATAGGAAGATGAATGAGTAAATAAAAGAGGGAACTGTAACCAATTTTAAAGGATTCTTACTGAGTAACAATAATTATTGTTGCTCAGTCTCCTAAGAATGGGTTCAAACAGTGCTTCATGATTGACTCTGGCAGTAGAGTAGGTTAGAACCTCAAAACTCAGTGGAGAATTGCTTCATAATTTGAACCCATATATTTTTAAGTGTTAGTGATTGCCATGTGCTTTTTAATACCTGTAAATACATGGTCGAGTCACATTATTGTGACCACCAGCTAATATCCAGAGTAACCACTGTGTGCAGCGCGGACAGCAGCTAGACGGGCTGTGAGTGACTCAGTAAGGTGCTGCAAGGTGTTCACAGGTTTGTGGAGCCATGCAGACTGCAGTGCATCTGATAGCTGCTGGAGGGTGCGTGGTGGAGGATCCATAGATCGAACAACACGATCGAGGTGGTCTCACAGATGCTCAATTGGGTTTGAGTCTGGGGAATTAAGGGGCCTGGGAAGTACTTTGAAGTCTTTATCGTGCTCTTTCAACCACTCTCGGACATTTCTAGCTGTACGACACGTCACATTGTCGTTCTGGAAGATCTTGTCCGCCCCAGGGAAGACAATCAGCATGTGTGAGTGTACATGGTCTGCAATGTTGGATTCATAATAAATTCAGTCTATAGTGCCTTCCACTGGTATGAGTGGACCCAGAGAATGCCACAAAAACACTCCCCAGACCATAATGCTGCCCCCACCAGCTTGTGTTCTTCCAGCAATGGTTGAACAGTGTTTGTTCTCCGATGTTTCTCGCCTTATACGCCAACGTCCATCGGTTCGATGAAGCAGAAAATGTGACTCATCAGAAAAGGCAATCCTTTGCCAATCAGCGGAGGTCCAATTCCGATACTGCCGTGCAAATGTAAGCTTTTTCTGCCAATGCACCTTCGTTAGCACAAGTGCAGTGACTATCCGTCTGCATCGGAGTCCCATATGCAGCAGGGTTCGCTGAACTGTTGTTTTAGACACAGTTTCAGTAGCCCCCTGGTTCATTCGGCCAGTGAGTTGCTCCACTGTAGCTTGTCGATCTGCCCTCACACACCTTCGAAGCCAACGTTCACCTCTCATATCAATGTCACGTGGTGCTCTACAGTTACCGCTTTGCTTATGTGCAATGGTGCCATTTCTCCAATCACAATACACTTTAACCACAGCAGCATGCGAACAGTTCACAAGCTGCACTGTTTCAGAAATACTGCCACCCTTAGCCCGAAAATCGATAATCATCCCTTTTTGAAAATCTAATAAATCGCTCCTTTTATCCATGACAGCAATGAGTTATGTGCTTTCAGATTGCCTACAGCACACCTTATATACCCTCCAAGCCAACACATGGCACATGCCTTCTTTCTTTGGCTTTGCGCTTTTGACATCAAAAGTAGGAGGTGGTCACAATAATGTGACTAGACTGTATATATTTTATGTAGCTTTGATATCAACCTTCCACCTAGGAAATTAAAGAAACTGATTGCTGTAATGTTTATCATGTGTAGCTGTGAAAGCATTTTTTGTAGAATGTTTTATCTGTTCTTTCCTTAATTCCAAGTGTTTTTTTTTTTTTTTATTTATGTATTTTTATTTTATTTTTTATTTTCAGCTGTTTGTGGAGAAAATGAAATATATAAGTTCTGTGGTTCTGGTTGTCCAAAGACCTGTGATAATTATAACAGCAGTTTCACTTGCACTGCTGAATGTATGTCAGGCTGTTTCTGCAAGGAAGGATTGGTTCGAACTAATGAGGGAAAGTGTGTTAAACCTCAAGAATGCAAAACTGGTAATCAGTATATATATTTATGTGTATATATATTTACATTAAAGTATTTTTCAAATACGGATGCAAATTGTTATTAACTTCTTTCCTCTTCATTGATTTCTTTCAGCCACATAAAGTGTGTGTGTGTGTGTGTGTGTGTGTGTGTGTGTGTGTGTGTGTGTGTGTGTGTGTGTGTGTGTGTGTGTGTGTGTGTGTGTGTGTGTGTAGCATGCATGCTTGCAGTTTATTTTTTTCTTATCTAGGGCAGCTAATTTTAATTTGTTATACACAAAATGTTTCAGAAAACTATCTGAGTACAAATATATTATTCTGGCATTCCCTTACCCTCCTGAAGCCGCACTGTCCTCCACTGAGCAGAATTCCCAGCACTTTTCTAAGCTTAATATACGTGCACTATCCTGGCATCCCCTGTCTGTCCTGAAGCCACACTGTCTTTCATTGAGCTAAATTTCCACCACCTTGCTAAGCTTGTTACTCCAAATACTTGAGTAAACCTGGCAAGGAACACTAATTAAGGAGATGCCCTGTAATTATTATATTATTTCTCATTCCCTTCTACAGTATATTGGCATAATGACTGACTTTTACCAATCTTTAGAAGCCAAACCATTTTGTCATGCCACTTTAATAACTCAGTATAACCAAACAGTATCTGTTGATCCACTGGGCTTAATCAGTTCTGGATTAATTTCATCATAACTTGTATTTGCCACATTTTGAAAACAATAGCATTAGATCATTTTTAAATCAAAGATGATACTTATTAAAATGCCAGTAAAGGAAACCCATGGTCTTATTATAGTTTTCCTTTACTGGCATTTTAATAAGTATCATCATTGATTCAAAAACGATCTAAGTATAATGAAATGCCATTAGCAATTTTTGCTCTGATTTATTATATAAAATAGCATTGACTTCATGATCATCATCATTAACATCACATTGTTATCAGTAGTTACCTTCCCCCTTGTTCTCTGATTTTTATTCCACAGGTCTCCAAAATAGTCACTCCATCTCTTCAATATAATCCTTCTCTAATATAAGGAGCTGTCCTTCCTGTCTCTGGGTAACAGACTTTCTACACTTTTTCAAACCTTTGAAATGACTCCAAAGCACTTTTACAGTAAATTGAACATGTCTTCCAAAGAATTCCTCCAATCTACTGATGCCTTTCTTTTTTGCATCCTTTACACATTGCTTTACCTTGTTGGCAAGCACTTTTATAATGTTCCTTGCTAACCTATGACAAACAGTTTAAGCTCTTTGTAAAAGCTCTTTTCCTTGAAAGCTTTACTCATTTCTACTGTCCACCAAGTGGTTCTGACTTTCCTATCCTTACTACTGCTGTATTACATGCTTTCCTCACATTCTTACTGATCCGTGTTTTGTAACCTGTTCCACTGAATCTCAAGACTCTGCGGATGAGGCTTCATATTTGCTGTAGCCTGCAATAATGTGCTTGTAGAAATCCAGCATCACTTCTACATTAATTTGTTGTCAACACTGATGCATCTTAATATCTTCATTGGATTCTTAACTGCTGGACAGAAGTTTTTAAGTGGATACCACTAAAAATGATCCTATTTATCTCAAATCCTCTGAAAACTGTTACTGTATATCCTTAATTAAATTTTTAGACATTTCCACTATGACGTAATAAATTATTCTTTTTCTACTTCCAGCCTCTTCAAAAGTTCATTGCTTGATCTTTAGTCAAGAGTTTTTCACATTCACATTTGTCATATAGTTATCTCTAAATTCACCTATCATTTCTTCGGTTCCTTGATGGCCATTTTCACAACTCTTTTGTTGAAATCCTTAAGCACACAATATTTTCCCTTTGTCTGATTTTAACCGCCATGTCTAAATCCACAGAAGGAATCCACTTCTTCAGGACTATAAGCTTTTGCTGGAGATAATAAACTCTCACAATATTTAGTGCATGCTATCCTTTTTGAAATCAGACCACACAATTCACTCTTGTACAGGTTCCCACCTAACTAGCATAGAAGCCATTGTATCATCAAAAGGGCATTACCATAAAAACTTGTGCTTGACCTTTCCTTGCATTTTCAAACCTGCCACAAAGAACATATTCTCCTGATATGTGATTCTTGTTCTCACTGATGCCTACTACATAGATTGAAGTTTCCTAATTGTTTAGCAAATGCTACTTCTTTTCCATTTATTTCCCATACATTTATGCAACTGAATCTGTTGATCATTTCATAATTATCTGACAGTCTTATGACACTTTTCTTGTGTGTGCAGGAGTTTTTCCGGGAAAGACATTTACGATTTTTAAAATGTTTCTCATAAGCATTAAATGCATAAAGAGGGCTATAAGTAAATGTCACCATTTGTTTATTTCCCTGGCAGATGAAAGACTGGTTGTGATGGGATTCTGGCGGGTTCTCTGAAGAGACCATTTGTGACACTGTTTCAGTGCTACACGGGTCTAAGCATGATACAGGGTTCCCACTCAACCTGGAAAACAGGGAAAACCTGGAATTCTCAGGGAATTTGAAAATGGTTCCAAAAATCAGGGTAAACTCAGGGAAATTGCCCTTTTTTGTAAAAGTCAGGGAAAACTCAGGGAAAATTACCATTTTTTTTTTTTTTGTAAAAATCAATGGATACTTTATTTTGCCAAAAAAAACTTATTTTTTCAAGATTTCAAACTTTTGCTTGCAATTACTTCCTGCATAGAATTTGGTGGATCTTACTTTCAGTTATATTAAGTATTTCCTTTATTCTCTAAAAAGAGATGCAAATTTGAATTTTTAAAATTGCCAGTTATTAAGCTTTTGTTCAATTTCTGCAGGCAGTTATTATAAAATGGAACAATTAGGCACAATGGCTCCTGCTTGAAGAAACACTTCACAAGAGAACCAATCAAATGATGGATCAAAGTCTTTTGTCTGTTGGTTCTCTTGAAACATGTTTCTTTGAACAGAGCCATTCCATCATTAAGCTTAGCTGCATTGTGTTATAGAAAAACTGAAACTATTCAACTGACAGATTTTCTTTTACATATGACCTGTTTCTATGGGAATGTATTTACAAATTCCGTGTCGGTAGTATTCACAAAAGTTTATGGAAATTTGGTACAGAAAATAATGTGCACAGTTAGTTGTTATTAATGTAAAGCTGGTAATTTTATAAAGACAAATTACGTAAAGTATTTACAAGTGTGTGCTTTGGTGAGAAAAATGAATGGAATGGAATGAAATGTAA
This sequence comes from Macrothele yani, assembly GCA_039090855.1. Taxonomy (NCBI): domain Eukaryota; kingdom Metazoa; phylum Arthropoda; class Arachnida; order Araneae; family Macrothelidae; genus Macrothele; species Macrothele yani. The sequence goes on along the minus strand of CM077023.1, from coordinate 9,257,973 downwards.
CAATTCTTTGCAACATGCCAAAACTTTAAAAACCACCTAGACAACCTGGAAAAGTCAGGGAATTTTTTATTACTTTTGAGTGGGAACCCTGATGATACCAGATACCTTAGCTTGGTCTGTTAAATGTTAGGTGCTTGGTCTAAGAGTATTGCAGACCAGTCAGCCTGCTGATTTTATTGTTTCATTCTTGTGTACCTTTTCGATCTGTTAGTTTTCTATGAAGAGTTTTCATGTCCTATTTTAAATGGACACAGGATTACAGATTGTAACATATTTTCTCAATTTGAAGGTGATGCTGCAACTATTTAAATATGCGACACCTTTTATTTTGAAGCAGTATGAATATAGTTCCTGAAATAATTAAATCAACTTAGTTTACTGAATTTAGTTCTTATCGTATTGAGTGGGTGCAGATGTAATGCCCATTTTCAGTAGATGGACACATTCAGTTCCTCCAACGGAATGGTGGCATCCAACAATGTCACATGGCATGCATAACAAGGTAGGCATATGTACTGTGTATCTGGTGTATGCGTTGTGTGCCTCATTTTGTGACAAGGTTCAGCCATGAGCATACACACTTTGGTCAAAGTGAACCATGGAGACAGGTCATCTGACATTCTGTGGGTATGGCAGCACTTGGGCAGGGTGAGTGAATGCACCACATGCTGGTTGTTCACAAAATTCCAAGCAGGAGACATGTCCCTTACAAATGCACCCTGTAGTCATCCACCAGTAGTTGCTGTAACAGATGCGAAGCTGAAGAAGATTGTGGAAGCTAATCCATGGCAAATGTCCATGAAATTGCAGTGAAGGTCTGTGTGCATTATTCGATGGTTGTGTGGTGCATGGCAGCCCTGGGAAAGGTGAAAAAGCTGGATGTCTGAGTGTTGCACTAATTGATAGCAGCCAATAAGACACTTTATCTGGAGATGAGCATTTCCCTTCTTGCCAGGAACAAATGGGAGGGATTCCTGCATCAGATGAAAAGTGGGTCCTCTACAACAATTGTAAGCAATTAGAACTGTGTGTGTAGTGTGTATGTACTCTCACTAGACAAAACATTTAAGATAGGAGTGATGGGCAGTTGACATGGGCATTATGCACACAAACTGGAACAGACTCAAACTGAATGCAGGCGATAAATAGGTTAGCAGCAAGGCTTCTCAACAGTGTATCACAATCAACAAACGTGGTGATCTGAACGACTTTGATTGTGGATGCATTGTCAGCTCAAGACAGATAAATGGGCCATTTGGTAGAAGGTCCATTTATCTGTCTTCAGTAGCCCAATTGGTAAAAACCCTAGGGTTCCTGAGGGCAACCATATCAAGGCTGTACTGCGAGGACGCCATCGACGGACATACCAGAGAGCCAGCGGTGGTCGACCACCTGCCATTGATGACCAGGGTTGACATAGACTAACCAGACTCATACAGACCAATCGCTTGGTAATGGCTGTGCAAATCACATTCAGGTTAAAGGTCAGAGGCCCAAGCAACAACAGCGAGCAATCAGTACAGTGCACGCTGCATACCATGTAATATGGGAGCCAATGCCCTACTTGTGCAGGCATGTGATTCTTCTGCTAATTAGTGAAATTCTGTGAATTCACTTTTTAGAAAAAACGGAAATCCGCTAAACTTGTCATTTGTAATCTCATGCTTTTGACAAAAGTTGATTTTTGATATGTTGGGGGAAAAAATCGGGCCAAAAGAGAGAGAAATATGCGTTGGGTAGGTGGCAATATTTCAGTCGTAAGGTGTAATCTTTCTGCTTCTGCGTGGCTGACCGGCAGCTCCGGGCTGATGCAGCGTCACAGCTTAGCTTTCCGCTGCTGCTCAGCCAACAAGATTGACGCTGGTGATGTAATTTCAAACGTCTCAGCTTGCTCAAAACCATATTTTTCAGGGGAACACTCCACTGTTTCAGTTCACCTTTCCATTGCTATTTGTGCTATATATTTGCTGGGGGCAAAATCAGTTGAGAGATTGGGCGGAGTCCTGAGCCATCGACGCAAAGAAAAAAAAAGAAAAGTTCTGTTCACATGTGATTGGACATTTACGTTACAAACCTTCTCTCTCTCTCTCTCTCAAGAAAGAAAAGTTCTGTTCACATGTGATTGGACATTTACGTTACAAACCTTCTCTCTCACTGGCGGGCGAAAGTGTCATAGGTGTCCAGATATCCAACCATTGCGGTGACCCCCTCCCCTCTCCCCAGGATTGCAGAGTTACAGGTGATTAACCTAAAATTACGGAAATTCAGATTTTCGCTGATAGTAAGAATATTTTACTGGTTTTTTAGAATAATTCCATAATACTCTGAGATTACGGATGAATAACGAAAAATTGCGGAAATTCAGATTTTTGCTGGTTTTGTAATTAATCAATGTAAAAGCCTCTGAACAAAGTTCATGATGCAGCTCCTTATTTCTTTATTTCTGAGGAGGAAGAATTTGTTTTGCTGGTTTGAAAGCTAAGTGGGAAAAAAGCTAGGCGCCGGGCCGGGATTACGTTGGCCCAGCGCGTTTCTTTCCCCGTGGCATGATTACATCGGCCCGAAGCCTCTGAATAAAGTTAGAGACTCAGCATTTTGTTTCTTTTTTTTCTGATGGAGGAGGAATTTGTTGAAAACTAAGTGGAAAGAATGCACCAAGAATAACCTTGGAATGCACGGCGCTGGGCTGGGATTACATCAACCGGAAGTCTCTGAAAACGAATCGTGATGCAGCTCTTCGTTCCGTTCCTTTTTTTTTTTTTCTGAGGAGGAGGAATTTGTTTTTCTTGTTTGAAAGCTAGGCGCTGGGCCAGGATTACGTCGGTTAGAATCCTTTGAACAAAGTTCGTAACACGGCCCTTTGTTTCTCTCCTCTTTTTTTTTTTTTTTCTTTCTTTCTTTCTTTCCGTGGAGGAGGAATGCCCTTTGCAAGTTTGTAAGTTTAGTGAAAGAAAGAAAGCACGGCGCCGGGCCGGAAACAGGGCTCTATTTACACAGAATCGGGCCCTAGGCACAGCACAAGATGAGCCCCCTCCCTCCCCACATTCTTGAAAGAGTAAGTACATTTGTCGCTACTAAATATTACCAATTGATTTAAAAGTTGATTTAATAAATGGGATACTGTGTGGGGGAAAATAGGAAATGATATATACTTTTATTAAATATTAAATTTGCTAGGAAATTCGCACTTAAAAATGCAGACAGGTAAGTAAAACACTTTAATAGTTCAGTATTGCTATTTTTGCATTTAATTTTACTTGCTTAAATACACACACATATCATCATCATCATCATCATCATTGTCAACCATTATCAATCCACTGCTGGACGAAGGTCTCCCCAAGTTTCCTCCACAACGGTCTGTCTTGTGCCAGTCTCCTCCATGTCACCCCGGCATACTTTCGAATTTCATCCATTCATCTCCCATGTGGTCTTCTTCTGGGTCTTTTCCTGTCCCTTGGAATCCAATCTAAAATTTCGGCTGTCCATCGATGGTCTGTCTTTCTGGCAGTATGCCCAGCCCATTGCCATTTCAGGGATTTAACTCTTATCATGATGTCTCCCACTCTTGTCATTTTTCGGATCCACGAGTTCCTCTTCTTATCTCTCCTGGTTATACCAAGCATGCACCTCTCCATGCTGCTTTGAGTTGTCTGCAGCCTTTGTATGTCTCTTTTAGTTAAGGTCCACGTCTCTGCACCATACGTAAGCACTGGAAGGATGCATTGATCAAACACTTTTCTTTTAAGACATAATGGCATAATGCTCTTGAAAATTATGCTGTTTCTTCCAAAAACTCTCCAGGCAAGTTTTGTACGCCGATTAATTTCTCCACCAATGTGACCCTCACTTGATATCTGCTGTCCAAGATAAATGTACGTGTCAGTTATCTCCAGCTTTTCTCCATCAATCGATAAATCTTCATTTCTTGTAAAAACATTGAACATCATTTTTGCCTTCTGAAAGTTCATTTTTAATCCCACTTCTTTACTCTTGTCAGCAAGTTCCTGGATCATACTCTGTAGCTCTGATGGGGTAGTTGCAAAAATGACTACGTCATCAGCAAAACGAAGGTGGGTTAGATAATCTCCATTAATCTTTATCCCTTTGTTTTCCCAGTTCAGTGATTGAAAGACATTTTCCAATGTGGCATTAAAGAGCTTCGGAGATATGGTGTCACCTTGTCTCACTCCCTTTCCAATTTTTATGTGTGTTGTATTTTCAAACAACCGAATCTTTGCACTTGCATTTTCATAGATGTTATTAATAATATTAATGTATGCATCTTCAATACCGCAGGTTTTCAGAGCCATTGTAACTGCTGATGGTTTCACCGAATCAAAGGCTTTTTCATAATCGATAAAAGCCATGCACAATGGAAGTTCATATTCCCTCGCTCTTTCAATTAGTTCTCTCAGCACGTGGATATGATCTATTGTGCTGTAGCCACTCCTGAATCCAGCTTGTTCTCTCGGTTGAGTCATGTCCAGTGTCACCTTCAAGCGGTGTGAAAGAACTATAGTGAAGATTTTATAAACTACTGATAGGAGGCTGATAGGTCTGTAGTTTCCGAGATCCTCAATGTCACCTTTCTTATGTAGCAGGATCATTGTATACTGGTACACACACATATACTGGTATATAATAAAATTAGCGATAATAATTTTTGATTTCTGTGTTTGTCACGTTCATTTTATTTACGTGTATCTTGGAACAGCTTTTGGTGTTTTCAGTTAATTGGATGCTTAAGACAATCACATGCCTGCTTGTGTACCACTGTTGACTGCTCGTCATCAGAAATTTTGTCTCGCCTGGTGCCGGGGACATCAAAACCGGACCTCTACATAGTGGCACCACATTGTGTGGTCAGATGAATTCTGTTTTCAACTGTATCGACCTGAATACGGTAGGGTGCTGGTATTGCATTGACGGCATGAGGTCATGGCCCCTGTCATGCCAGATCAACTCTGTTCAAGACAGTGGTGGCTCTGTGATGGTTTGGGGAGCCTTCTCATGGGTCGCATCAGGTCCCTTAGTGTGTCTGGACAGGTAATTAACCACTACATGCTACCAGCACTTGCTGGCTGATCACCTACACGCTTTCATGGCCTTCGCGCATCCTGCAGCAAAAGGTCTGTTTCAGCAGGACAATGCGCCAACTCACCGAGCCACAACTACCCAGACATGGTGCAAGGAACACTAATCTGAGTTTGTAAACATTCAATGGTCCCCAATCCTGGATTTAAACCCTGTGGGAGCTCTCTGGGATGCCATGAGCTGAACATCTGATTCGTGGATCCTGGACTGACGTCTCGGGTGGAGTTGTGCACAATGCTGCAACAGGCATGGCTGGCATTACCTCTGGAAATGCTCCAGCATCTGGTGTTGATGCCTCAGTGTGTCATCATCATCATCATTGTCAACCATTATCAATCCACTGCTGGACGAAGGTCTCCCCAAGTTTCCTCCACAACGGTCTGTCTTGTGCCAGTCTCCTCCATGTCACTCCCGCATACTTTTGAATTTCATCCACCCATCTCCCATGTGGTCTCCTTCTGGGTCTTTTCCTGTCCCTTGGAAATCCAATCTAAAATTTTGGCTGTCCATCTATGGTCTGTCCTTCTGGCAGTATGTCCAGCCCATTGCCATTTCAGGGATTTAACTCTGATCATGATGTCTTCCACTCTCGTCATTTTTCGGATCCACGAGTTCCTCTTCTTATCTCTTCTGGTTATACCAAGCATGCACCTCTCCATGCCTCTTTGAGTTGTCTGCAGCCTTTGTATGTCTCTTTTAGTTAAGGTCCACGTCTCTGCACCATACGTAAGCACTGGAAGGATGCATTGATCAAACACTTTTCTTTTAAGACATAATGGCATATTGCTCTTGAAAATTAGTGTGTACAGGCTCTTATTCGCGCTAAGGAGAACGTCACACTATTAGATAGGTATCTCTAATGTTTTGTCCACTGTGTGTGTGTCATCAATTTTATCAACCATTTTCAGTCCACGGCTGGATGAATATCACCCCAGCTCCTTGTTGTCTGGATGAGCATCTCCCCAACTCCCTGTGTTAATACACCTCATCACATTGTGCGTATATCTTATCGATCTGTTAGTCCTATGTACAAACCTACCAATGTGTTGAACTTGAAATCAACACAGCTGATTCCACCAAGCTGGAAAATAAGTTGTTATTCTCTGACTCGAGTTGGTTGTTTAGAGTAATTTTTATTTAGTATTGTCATTCAAATACATGTGCAGATCAATAACTAATTACTACTCATATATATTTTCATTTTTTATGGCTTTGACATTTGTCTAAAACCATCAGATTAGTTTTAGAATATCTCATTTAAAGTTTCCATAACATTTCTGCTGAAGAAGCAATCAAGTGGGTGCAAATATTTTTGTGTGATTATTTAGGGTAGGGCAAGTTACATAATTTTTTATGACTTCACAAGGAATTTTTAGACTTTGAAAGAGCTATATCATGTGTCACTGACGTGAAATAAAAAAAAAAAAAACGTGTTAAACGTTTCAAAAATTTTGGTGTGACAAACATTTTGCCACTTGTGATTTAAATACTACATTTTATTGCTCATATTAAATATAGAGAATACCTGTATTTGACCTTCAAATTTGGGTCAGTTGCTGATTATTTTGAGTTCCATTGTTTTAAACTGACATCATCCATCTCTCTCGTACGGTTTGGATGTATGAAAGAAAGCAGACCTGCCAGGTTTTATGATGTACCCATAAAATTTATGGAAATGTGATTTTTTTTTTTTTTTTACGGTTTTATGGACAAGATAGATGTTAATTTTATGAATTTAGCATTTCACCCAGATTTTTTCTCCTGATGATTTTGCACCCCCCATCATTAGAACCTTTTTTTATTTAACTTAATTCATTTAAAATAAAGCAGGGATGTATGTTAGGAATAAACTTCTCTTCAGCTACATGTACGTATGTGGGAAAAGTTTTTCACATGTTTTAGGTTATCATTTTGCGTCATTTCAAACACTAAAGCTTGCACCGTGCGTAAACTGAACTGTCCCAGCTTTGGGCTTGTCTATCTCTTGCTATGTTTACCTTATCCCCCTTTTCAGATAATGCATTGTCCCCCCCCCCCCAGTTACAACTTCTTAGTAGACCAACATTGGGTGTCTGGCATTGGAGCACCTGTCTTTATTACCCCCAGTTCAAAATGCTATCTCAGAACGTAGTTATCATGGGGAAAAAAATTCAAATAGATTTTAAATCTGTGGAATTTTTAGCCCAAATCGATACTCGAACATGACAAAATTTCAGTATGCTATTCAGGATTTGTAGTGGACCAATCCTATTGAAAATGGTTATCAGCACTCGTGAAGATGTACATGCGCAAGATTTGTTTGTCAGAATTTTCACACAATAACTTCCGTAAAAATTGACTGATTTGGATGGAATTCTTAATTATAAAATGGTGCATGTGTGATAGCTTTTTATTTTAGAAATAGCGTGCAAAAATAATAATCTGTAGTAAAGCAACAATTAAAAGTTAATACTTGATTTGTGTAACATATCAACTTTTGATTGATGTGTTCACTACAGAATATTCAAGAATAGCAAACTGAATTTTGCTTGTACCACTTACTGGTCATCCATGTAACACTTCTCTGAAAAACTGATGGACCTGGAGAGGGAACCGAACCCCGCATCTCCCTATTAATGGTCAAGTATGCTAACCATTACACCACCCAGAACAGTGAAGTTCCAAGCAACCTAAGACATAGGAATTTGAAAGTCCTCAGATTTTCACTAGTCGAAGCATCCTTGCTTCCTCGTAGTGCTTTGACCCAATTCCCATCCAGACAGATGTAGGTCTGAGGTCCCCAGTACCACAAATAAATCAGTGAAGGAAGAAATATTCTTCATAATACATGGAAAATTCACAGAATATTCAAGCAAAGCAAACTGAATTTTGCTTGTACCACTTACTGGTCAAGTTTTCTTACTGGTCATCCATGTAACACTTCTCAGAAAGTTTTCTGAGAAGTGTTACGTGGATGACCAGTAAAGTGGTACAAGCAAAATTCAGTTTGCTTTGCTTGAATATTTTGTGAATTTTCCATGTAGTATAAAGAATATTTCTTCCTTCATTGATTTATGTTCACTGCATTTAATCAAAATGTTAGGCTAAGTAATTTAATCTAAGATATCGATTAAATTTTCCATCGAATATATCGATGAATTTTTTTTTTTTTTACAGATTTCAGTTTCTAAAAGTTGGCAGGTATTTGAAAGTGAATGTCATCAGTTCATCCCTCAAGCATGTGGAAGGCAATGTAGGATGTAATTTTACTTTGTTTTCCAGAGATAGTGATTGCAACACTGTTTGACCCCTATGCTGTTCGACTTTCGGCATGGTGCAAAACACCTTTACTTGGGTTTAGATTTGTGCAATGTGAGATGCTTGGTCGAAATATATTCCCAAACAACTGGTTTGGTTGCCCTCCCCATTAGTCTGTCTTCACTTAATAGATAGTTTCTGCTTCACACAGTGAGAAGATGAGGTTGGACACTGGGTGATAGGCTGGGCCAGTTCCACACATCTCTTCTTCAGTTCACTGTGTGGGTCTCCATCCAGTTTGAGTACTTGTCATCCTTTTGCCATAACACTGTACTGTTGCACAGGCATAAAGTGTCTAATGCATCATCTATGTTTTAAGCAAGATTGAATTTCAGTAGTGGAAAAATCTAAAGTGAGAGGAATAGCTCTTCATTGCAGTATCAGGGCTTTTTATTTTTTTACAATTTTACGTATTCCTAACAAGCCAACTGGTTCTAGATTCGGGAGAAATGCAGGTGTACCAGAGGTTTGAACCTGAATCACATAACCACTGAGGTGGCCCATGAGCAGTTGAGAAAACTGTTTTGAAATAAAGAAATAACTAAAGGAAAAGATCTAGAAATTATTGTATGTCATTAGTATTGACTTAAAACACATACTGGCATGTAATTGTGAGTGTTATTATATACTATTTACCACAAATAAATTGAGTCAAAGAAACATACCACATGCAGAGTACGCCTTTGAAGTCTCACCAAAGTAAACACTTGAGTTATTGCATACTTTCCATGCTCTCCAAGTGATATTTCTTTGCTGTATTTATTTGCCAAACTGGTTTCCATCAGTGTAGATGAAAAGATTTTCTGTCTGCCAACAAGTGTGTATTGGGAAACACTTCAGCGATTTCACTTTAAAACTTGATATCTAAAAATAGAATATTTTCTTTAATGGAAACATATAGATCTGTTAAAACCAGTAATGTTCTTCGGCTGAAGCCCAACAGTGCAAGGCTTGTTCTGGTATCTGAGGTGGAAAAATCTGGCTTCCATAAAATCTTCAAACACTATTAAAATTATTTCTATAGTAAACAAACAGTAAGCACTTTAAACAATTACCATTTATTTACCATTCTGAGGTTTGAGGAAAACTGTTCATGTGCATTCAAATGTTGTCAATGCATTTTACCAGATCTTCCTATGCTGCCATTCTCAGGCCATGTTCTCAGAAGCACTGACTGTGCCTTTCCTCTGGAATTCTCTCCTCTGCCCCTTCATCTTCTCTGCACATGCTGATCTCCTCATTGTTCATGTTTAAGCAATGGCACCATTTATCAGTGGTCTTTGAATTTTCTCTTCTGTATTTTTGCATTATGTTTTAGTGTTCACCCTAGAAACTGAAATAGGCAGGGTAATTTTCTGAAAAAGGGCACATTTCTATAAAAATAGAGGCACACTATGCGTGCAAAATGTGGTTAGTAATTGTTTCATTAGTTTTTTAGTATAAATAAATAATATCAAAAGGTATTCCTTACCTGTTATTGAAAAACTATTTTGCACGTTTGTTGCTCAGTGAGGCACGTGCCCCATCCCGAAAGGCCAAGTTTGTGTTACTTTTTTTTTTTTTTTTTTTTTTTGTTAGTTATTAGAAAGTTTTACAAATAAAACAATTTAGTTAAAGATTTCCCGTTAAAACATTCATTCAGTAGTACATTCAAACATTTAAATTTTTTTCTATTAATTAAAACATGCATAAGAAAAAGGTATACTCATCGGGTCGGGGGACATGGCTCACATAAAAAGCTCTTCTTTGACGATATTACGGCAAGGGCTGTCTGTACTCCTTGAGTAACATCTTCAGGCCATCCATTACCTACGCGAGGGTTCTTAGCGTGCGTAGCCGCAGGAGTTGCATGTCGGGAAACGAAGGGAGGTTTTCGGTCTTCATGGCGTGTAAGGTGATTGCTCCTCAAGTGCCACCATCTATTGGATTGGCTAGTAGGTATATTCGTCGTAAGTATATTCTTATTTATTTTATAAAGGGATATTGGATTGTTACAGAGTGTCCATATTCTAGAAAGTCAGGGAAATGAAAATTGGTCAGGGAAAGTCAGGGAAATGCCTGAAATGTTCGTAAAAGTCAGGGAAAATCAGTGATATTTAAAAAAAAGTCAGGGAAATTTCAGTCACAGTTAGACTACAACTAGTTTTAACCCGGCGTCGGGGAGTGACGCCCTCATCGCCCAATACACTTGCACGTGGTGTTGCAGACAGTCACTAACTTCCCCATCCTACTAATGTAACCTTGTATTTCCTACCTATTATTGTAAGTTGTGTTACATTACTTGTTAACATTTCTCTTTTTGTTTTAGGTCAAAGGAGTAGAAGAAAATTTGTGATATAAGTTATACCTTGTTAAAAGGCAATTAAGACTGCAGCAATGTCAAAGCGTTGTGTGTTTAATGAACAATGGTTGGACAAACAATTGAATCCTGAGTTTTCTGGTTGTATAGCTACTGTGAACGGTGACAATGAATCAGCATTTTGTAAAGTGTGCTCTAAAACTTTCAAGCTTAGCAACATGGGACGTCAGGCAGTCTCCAGCCACAGAAATGGCCCTAATCATTTGAAAAACATCCGTGCTAAAATGTCTCAGCCCAGTCTTGCTTCTTTCACTTCCTCTGTGAAAAAGAACTCTCTTTGTAATAACGAACTCTTGCCATCAACAAGCTCAGGAAATGTGGAATCAGTACTTCTAGAAAATATTAAGTCTAATGACTCAAATACTTATGTTGTGAAAAATGATGTGAAGCCCAGTGACCTTAATGCTTATGTAGTGAAAGATGATGTAACAAGGTCGGAAATAATATGGGCCATGGAAGTGTTGTCCAAGCGAATGTCTCTGAACTCTTGTACACAGATTAACAAAACATTTCAGTTAATGTTTCCTGACAGTGCGATAGCTTCAAAATTTACTTTAGGCAAAAGCAAAGCATCTTATGTGATAGACCATGGATTGGCATCACATTTCAAAGAGTGCTTAATGGATGATCTGAAGCAGAGCACTGACTTTGTAATTTGTTTTGATGAATCACTAAACAAAATTGCTCAGCATGGGCAAATGGATCAGTTTGTTCGTTATTGGGATGTCAATCTGCAAAAAGTTTTCACTAGATACTTAAGTAGTGTGTTTTTAGGACGGGCAACAGCTAATGACCTTTTAGAGAAATTCATTAAAGGTGCACCTCTTCCCTTGGATAACATGCTACAAGTGTCAATGGATGGACCTAACGTTAATCTCAGCTTTCTTCAAAAGCTGAAAGATAAACTTAGAACTGAAAATCCAGATGGTAAATTATTAATTTGACATTGGAGTATGTGGTCTTCACGTGGTCAATGGAGCTATGAAAACTGGACTTGAAGCAGTGAAATGGGATATACATCACTTTCAGCGTAACTTGTACTACCTTTTAAAAGATAGTCCTGCTCACCGTGCAAATTATCCTATGATTACTGGATGTAAAGATTTCCCTTTGAAATTTTGCACAGTAAGGTAGTTGGAAAACGTTAATTGTTTGACTAGGGCATTGCTTGTCTATGATCATATCAAGAAATATGTTCAAGAATCATCACATCAAACAGCACATGTTTCTTGCAGAATTCATGGAAAGTCCACTGTTGAAATGCAAATTGGCTGCATTTAGGACTATAGCTTTAGTGTGAATCTTTTTTGAAAAGGTTCCAGAGCCCAAAGCCTTTAATTCCTTTCTTACACACTGATTTGCTGGATCTGATGAAAAATTTGATGGCACGAAGCTTGAAGCCTGACAAATTAAGTGAAGCTGATAGTGTCTCAAAACTGTTAACTTTAGATGTATCAAAAAGTGAAAATCTTCTCTCAATTGAGAAAGTTGATATTGGATTTAGTGCTAAAAAGCTATTAAAAGAAGTGAAGTGCTCAGAAAGGGAGAAATTAGAGTTTAAGCTTGAATTTAGGAAACTTGTGACCAGTATGATTGAAAAACTTCGTGAGAAAAGCCCACTAAAATTTAAGTTTGTCTGTGGGGTAACTTGTTTGAATGCTTATGTAGTGAAAGATGATGTACAGCAGCCGAGTCTAGGCAAGAAAAGAGTGGAAATTGTGCTCAAAGTTTTACTTAGTGCAAACAGGATTTCAGATGACTGTGCTGAAAAAGCTAATAAACAGTGTGCTCCATTGTGTGTAGAAGCTCAATCTGCTTTAAAGTCTCAGTTTGATGAATTTTTAGACAGTCATGATGATTCCATTGGATTAGACAAATTTTACAGTGCTCTACTTGACAACCAAAAGCAATTCAGTGAACTTTGGGATGTAATAAAAATTTGTCACATTATGTCTCATGGAAATGCTTCAGTGGAAGGTGGATTTTCTGTCAATAAGTCTCTTCTTGTGGAAAATCTCCTGGAAGAATCTCTGATTTGTCAGAGAACAGTTTTTGATGCCATTAAAAATGTGGGAGGAGTAGAACACATTGCCATCAATAGAAGGCTTCTTCTTTCTGTAAGAGCCTCCAGACAAAGATATCAGGATGATCTTGAGAAAACAAGGGTTCTTCAAAATGAAGAAGAAAGAAAACTGAAGGAAAAAAGAAAAATTGATCATGAAATAAAGGAATTGAAGGAAAAAAGACAAAGAGTACGGAAGGAACTAGAGTTGGAAGAAGCAGCATTGCAGGTGAAGATTTCAGATTGGGAAAAGAAGAAAAGTGGTTTGTAATATAAAAACAGTGACTGTGTTCCTACTGTAATATTTTTATAGTAACTGTTCTGAATATTGTGTATGGGTTTGTTTGAGTGTTTCTTCAGTAAATGTAAAACCATGAAAAAAAGATTAAAGTTAAAATTAAAAAGGTGTGAGTTGGACGGCTATGGGGAAAGGTGGAGGCCAATAAACATAAAAAAAAAAATATCAGTTATTTGGGAAACTTTATACGTCAAATGGAAACACTTTTAAACAATATAAGTTTCTCAATTATCCAATTCAATTTTATTTATTATCATGGCACATATATCGAAAAACTTAAATAAACCTATTTGTGTAAAGTCAGGGATTTCTTATATATTTGGTCAGGGAAATCAGGTTTGATAATTCTGTGGACACCCTGTGTTACTCTCTATTTAAAGTAAACTGTTGTATTATTATTATTATTATTACTATTTTTTTTAGTCTTATTAAATGATGTGATTTTTTGTAATGTTATTTTTTTTGTCATTACAAAAAATCATCCCATTTAATAAAGGACTAAAAAAAATAGTAATAATAATAATACAACAGTTTATTTAAATAGATAGTAACAATCCAATATTCCTTTATAAAAATAAAGAAGAATATACTTACGATGAATATACCTACCAACCAATCCAATAGATGGCGGCACTTGAGGAGCAATCACCTTACACGCCATGAAGACCGAAAACCTCCCTTCGTTTCCCGACATGCAACTCCTGCAGCTACGCACGCGAAGAACCCTCACATAGGTAATGGATGGTCTGAAGATGGTACTCGAGGAGTACAGAAAGCGCTCGCTGTAATATCGTCGAAGAAGAGCTTTTTATGTGAGCCATGTCCCCCGACCCGATGAGTAAAACTTTTCCTTATGCATGTTTTAATTAATAGAAAATTTTTTAAATGTTTGAATGTACTATTGAATGAATGTTTTAACGGAAAATATTTAACTAAATTGTCTTATTTGTAAAACTTTCTAACTAACAAAAAAACCCGTAACACAAACTTGGCCTCTCGGGACGGGAGCACATGCCTCACTTAGCAACAAACGTGTGCGATACTTTTTCAATAACAGGTAAAGAATACCTTTTGATATTATTTATTTATAATCGAAAGCATGTTTTTAACATAAGACAACCATTAGGATTTGTCTCATGAATTGCACATTTCGTAATTTTTTAGTATGGTTTTTTCACTGGTTTGGCAAAATTATATTTCATTTTGATTACAACTGATTGTACCAGTTTAATTTTGGATTCGGGCAGATGTTGTACAACACATTTTACAACACATTTTAATATTGAACCACATGAGTAATAGCCAGATTAAACACCTATCAAGCTTCTACAGACATCGTAAGGTAAGCAAATGCTATTTTTTCATTGTTCAGGGTGACAGGTGCAGCGTTCGAATTACCCAGTGGTCCGCTGGCCATTGGCCAGTAAAACTTTTGTCAGACCACTGAACTATTGATTTTAGTGGCCCGGATGGCCAGTAAGTTTTTTTTTTTTTTTTGTTTTTGTTTTTTCTAATTTGTCACAAGTTAAAAAATGAATTTCTGTTTCTTTTATCTTGCTGTACGCTTTTCTTTGTAGGCTGCAAACCAATGATATGTTCAAAAACAAATATTGGAGATAATTCCATTGAAATTATACGTTATTTTCTACAAATATTGAAAATGTCTTTAAAGTTTTTTTATTATCTTTTTACAGACCAGTGGGCATTTTGGTGGACCAGTGGTTTGCAAATTCTAATGGTCTGCTGGGCCAGTAGAAGATTTTATTTCTAATTCTAACACTACAGGTGTATAGTTATATAGACTTTTATCCAGATGTTATGATTATCACAAACAAATTTAAATGTGTGAAACATAACTTTATAATAAATATTGTGAAATATTTATATCGATAATATTGTTATATTCCAACATAGTGCTGTTTAGGCAGGCTATGAATGCTGCTAGAACTAAATATACATTTTAAGTTTTCAAATTCTGGTATATGTTGATTATTTAGACAATATTTGATTAAACTCATTTTTTTCTTTTTGGTGATAGCTAAATGCAACAACCCAGGAGAAGTTTACTCAGAGTGTGGCTCACCATGTCCTAAGACATGTGAGAACTACAAAGAAAATCAACTCTGTTCATTAAATTGTGAAGTAGGTTGTTTCTGCCAATCTGGTTTTGTTAGAAGAAAAGATGGTCAGTGTGTATCTCCTGAAAATTGCCTACCTTCTAAAGAATCAGAATCCCAAGGTATGTTTTACATACTTTTCTTTTTGCTTGCCTTTTACCTTCACATTTATTATAAAAAAGGAGGGGGGGGGAGGTTACATCCACTCCAGTAAAAAAGGTCTGCACAACTACACAAGGAAAGCATTCTTTTGCAACAACACAACCTTAAAAGCCAGAGAAAAATGAAGTTAATAAAAATAAGGTAGCTAAAGATTACAGATAAAAATCTGGTATTATCAACTTAATAATGTGTAAAGTAAAAGATAATAGTAACAAACCAGAAAAGAAACCACCATCTATCAAAGCTTTCTTGTATAAAAAACATAGCTGACTGAAAAGGGAATGCTGTATTTTGAGGGAGCCATGACAAAAGGATGGTTAGATAAACCTAACTGCAAAAAGAAATAAAGCCCATAGCTATGAGTCTTCAAAGAGCAAGTGATCACATCTGTAAGATTTATGGAGAGATACATTCTGGAATCTTTTCAACTTTAGCCAGTGGATATAAGGCTTAGATTACTACAAAGTTCTGTTTTCAAGAATAGTTGTGAGTAAAGTACCGTATATACTCGTGTATAAGTCGAGAAATTTGGGACAAAATGAGAGCTTCAAAGTAATGGGGTCGACTTATACGCGGGGTCTAAAAAAATCGTAAGTCCAAAAGTTCTTCCTGTGAGGCAAAAGGCAATCCATCCCAAAAGAAATAAAAATGCCGATGCGGTATTAATTACGAAATCGCAACCCTCCGAAAGAAAGAAAAAAGAAAGAACACCGATGTGGTAGAATTACGAAATCGCGACCCTCCGAATTCCTCCGCGCTTTGAAAAGTCTCCTCTCTCCTGGCTTTGCGTATCCACAGCGCAGTCACAGCCGCGCATAGAAAGCTCCGCCCTTCCGACTACCAGTTGATTGCGCTGACCTTTGACGTAACAGAGCCATGCGACAGCCAGTGTTAGGTGTTTCTTGTTCTTAATCGCACGTGTCTCGCTTCTCCTATTATGGGTGACACGGATTGTGTAAAGAAACGGATGTCCTATAACGCAGGATTCAAGTTGAAAGTGGTTTCTTTTGCAGAAAATACTAACAACTGTGCTGCTTCACGTCAATTTGGCATTAACGAAAAACTGATTCGAGATTGGCGTAAAAAAAAACAGACTTGGTGAAAATCCCAAAATTGCAAAAGGCGCTGCGCCGTGGAACGACATCTTTCCCAGAGCTGGAAAGTGTCTTGAATGATTGGATTGTGGGCTGCAGACAAAATGGTTACATTGTAACGCGAACTGGTATATGTTTGCGAGCAATGAAGCTCGCAAAAGATGAAAAGTTTGCAGCCGCAAATAACACTTTTCGTGCCTCACCAGGTTGGTGCACAAGGTTCATGAACCGCTATGGGTTGTGTCTACGCCAGCGCACCAAAATTGCACAAAAGTTCCCTCGTGACCTCGAAGCTAAGATAATGGAATTTCAAAAGTATGTACCATAATTTTTGGGGCTAAGAGTCCCGGCTCTTACGTTACTAAAAGTGAAATTTTTCGGGTGTGCGGCCCTTATGCCGAAGCGGCTCTTATGCCGAATTTGTTTTCGATAAGACTCTTCCCTCCCTTTTTTTTTTTTTTTTTTCATGCAGATGCTTAGTAAATTTTTTCAAACCACGTCTTTTTTTGTTCACGAACTCGACTGTGATCATGTCCTACCCCCCCCCCTTTCTACTCATACGTTAGACAATAACTCCGCTGTCCTGATGTTGGTTTAGGAGGGAAAGTGGGGAGAACAGGAATGCCTGACTCAAATGCCCTTTGCATGGGGGATGGAATGGGGACATAAGCACACAGACGAGTAGCGTGACGTCCGAGGCTTCTGTGGATAGCGCGACCAGCGGTAACGGCTCAGTACGCAGTAAATGAAAGTAGGTCAAACCACTTGAAAGAGAGAAAGCGCACCGCCGTTTCGAAGTGTTAGCGGCAGATCAGCGAACACGTGCGAAGCAGCTGGTAAAAGGAAACGTCTCTACATGAGAAAAAAGCATAACATAGAAGGAACATATTATTAAAGAAAACATTAATCGAAAGCATAACAAGCGATAATTTATAAGTTAATTACTTCTGAGACGGATTCTATTGCAGTGAACAGAGAACCATCCTGTAGCAGACATCCACATTGAATGGAATTTAGACAATTGTGCGGTTTTACGAGCAATGCAATATTCTAACGGGAGTCTTAAGATTAACTGTGATTTATATTGATTATATAAATGGTTCTGAACATTTAATAAAGGCAAACAGATAACATCATTAGCATGATTAATAAAAAATGTATAAATAAAAATGTTTGCCAGTATGAAAAAATAAGTGTATAAAGCAGATCGACACTGAGTTGCAGAATTAGCCTTTGAAGTATACATATAATCACATTGGGCATGAGTTAATTCATGAAAATAAGGAAGATAATTTAGCTTTTTGAGCAGCACCACGAATTCACAGGTGCGGCCCTTACGGCAACTTTTGCTTCCAAGATTACAAAAATTCTCACCTGCGGCTCTTAGTCCGAAAATTACGGTAATTCAAAAGAGAAAAGAGACTGCTTTTGAACTTTCCCAAATAGGGAACATGGATGAAACCACCATGTGTTTCGACCTTCCTGGAAATAAGACAGTGAACCAAAAGGGCGAAAAAAATATCTTGGTCAAAACGACTGGGCACAAAAAATCCAGTTTCACGGTTGTTCTTTCCTGTTTGGCCGATGGCAGTAAGCTACCTCCAGTAATTATTTTCAAACGCAAAACTCTGCCGAAAAGCGTTGTCTTTCCGTCTGGTGTGCTCGTTCGTGCCCATGAAAAAGGATGGATGAACGAATCCGGAACAATTGACTGGTTAAAGAATGTGTGGAACAAAAGGCCAGGTGCACTTTTGAGGAAACCTTCTCTTTTGGTGTGGGATATGTTTGTTGCACACCGTTGTGCAGAAGTGAAAAAAACTGCAGAAAATTAAAAAACAACTCTTGCTGTCATCCCAGGTGGGTTGACATCTGTTCTTCAACCACTAGATGTCTGCCTTAATAAGCCCTTCAAGGACAATGTGCGGAGGTATTGGGCAGATTGGATAAGTTCCGATTTGCCGACTGAAACCAAGGGCGGAAATCTAAAGAAGCCGGATATTGTTTTGATTGCGCGATGGGTCAAGGATGATTGGGATGCAATACCTGTGGAAATGGTCGTGAAATCATTCAAGAAATGTTGCCATTAGTAACAAACTTGATGGCACAGAGGATGATGAGATTTTTATGAGTGATGATGACAGTGATTCTGATGACACAGGCATAGATGGGAATACTGATGTTTATGATGATGCGCCGATGACGGAGAAAGACTTTTTTGAACTTGTTTGGCGAGTCTGACTCGGAATCGGATTTTGAAGGGTTCCGATGAAGTTTTTGGGTATGCAAATTAAATTTAGTATTATATATATAATTTTTTTTGTTTTCAAATGTTTTTGAATAAATTCATTGAAATTTTTTTTTTCTCATTCCGGGATCGACTTATACGTGAGTTTCCGATTTCTTATGATTTTTTCCTCTGAAAGTGGGGGGATTGACTTATATGCGAGTTTCCGATTTCTTACGATTTTTTCCTCTGAAAGTCGGGGGTCGACTTATACGCGAGTATATACGGTAAATCAGCTGACTGATTATCAGGGGTCATTCCAAATTTTTAAAGATGATACCCATTTTTGTGAAAATTTCCTGCTTTTGAGTTCAGAGCAATTTTGCCAAAAATGTTAAAAAAAAAAAACTGAAAACAACAACTCAGAAGTACACAAAGGTTCAAAGTAAGTGATGTAGATTCATTAATAGAATAATCACTATCAGTTCAGGACTTGCAAAATGCATTTGCCAAGATGCAAGGATTATCAAAATGATAGGTCTGGGTATATCCAATTGGCTGAATGGTTCTGTAAGAAAAAACCTTTCAACACCAACCACACTGTTTTACTTTCACAGCAAAATAAACAGTGTGAATGCAATATATAAGTTAAACACAGCAATTATACATGCACTTGACGATATACATCAGAAGATGCGATATGGGCTATGTCACAGGATGCAATATGAATACACACCACCCTTCATGTCTGAAATTTTTATGATATTTTCTTCAGTGACAGGTGAACCAAATTGTGAACAGTTATTTTTTAAAGAATTTTTGTGCTGTTAATTGAATTAGGTTCAATCTGAAGTTATGGGGGAATCATACATTTTGCGCATAAGTGTTTTGCCTTTGTTCAAAAAATCTTTCTTTCCCTAAAGATATAATTTAAATTCCTTCATAGTTACAGTGTATTTCAACATTTTCATGTTTAGGCAAAAGAAGATCCTCAGTTCCATGTATTGTAATTCTATATCTTGGAATTTTTGTATTGCCATATAGACAATAAGCATTTTAAGGAAACAGTTGCAAAAAATATTTTATGTTTATAACTAACCTGTTTCGTCCAGAGGTCTTTTTGTCATAATTGTCAAGAATGACTTTCTTATTGCATCTATGTCAAGTCAGGTTGACCAGTCAATTTGTTCTTATTAAAGTCTGTCTGAAATGCCAAAAATGTCAAATTGTATTTTCAATACAATTTGATGTTTTCAAATTAAAACTTTTAGAACTGCAATGAAGGTATCCTCTATCATTAAAAGCATGAAAGAACCCATTGGATAGATAGAATGTATGTCATGAGGGTATTAGAAAGAGCTGCAAGAATGACTTCAAGGCTTAGCCATTATGTTGAAGGGAATTACTAGTGACAATATGAAATTAACCCTGAAGTTGAAAATGGTTGGGTGTTCAATGTGCATCACATATTTTTAATAATAGACAATATCTCCTGCAGAGTTTTAAAGTTTTAACTTAAAAATATCTATTCATACCTAAAGTATTTTTGGTAATATAAGAAGAAATTGACTGGTGAACCTCGATTTTACATTGCAGCAGCAAGACATATAATATGAAAATTGTGACTGGAAGACCTGTGTAATAAATTTTTGCCACCCCGGTGGTGCAGTGGTCTAAGCGATGGCTTCTGATCATTCGTTCGAGATGCATCCGAGTTTGAATCCCGGTGAGGCGTGGATGTTATGTTTGTCTTATGGCACTGGCTGTCTCCCTTCCCTGTAGCCAGTGGCCCTAAATTAGGGATGGGCGACTGCTTATAGCCCGCTGAGTTGTTCATAGTGGTCGTTAAACCTTGAATCAAAAAATAAATAAATGTTCAGGTTCACAAATGATCTTCATTGTGAGTACATTCATACTCCAGTATGAGACTAGCAAATAATCAAAGAACGGTGTAGATTTGCAACCAAAAACTGAGTTAACAAATAGCAGAAGAACTTCCAGGATTTTTTGATTTCCCAAAGTTGCTGCCAATAAAATGCTGTAATTATGTATAATTGATGAAATGTTTCAAGTTGTTTCTTTTACCCTTCTCCCAAAATATATTATCAAACCATTTTTTTTATCCTTTGCCTATAAAAATGTAACCAAAGCATTTTTTTTGTCTTTTGTCTATAAATATGTGATTAAACCATCCCCTTCCCCCGCCTTCACGTGTGATATTTCTGTTCCAAAGACTTAGTCATACAGCTCTATATTCCAGAGAAAAAGCTGTAGATTATGTATGGAGATGCTGATCAATACTGATTTGCCATAATATTTCATTTTTAGCGCGTCTTTTGTAACAAAAGATTGTGCTTATGTTATCAGTTTGTCCGTCCGTCCGTTCGTAGACACCATATCTCTGCAACTATTAGGCCGATTTGAAAAATTCTTTTTGCGTTGGGAAGCTTGAAATGTGCAAATGATGATCCTTTATTTCATTTTTTTTTTATGATGTACAAGTTTGCTGCTAGAGGGCTTAAATGCAGATGATGTCGAACTCAAAATACATTTTATTACACGTATTTGCTTCTAAGCATCCGATTTAAAAAACATATTTTATCTTTCGATTCCATTTATGTCAGAGTATTTTAGGTATAGTTACTTTCTCAAGTTACTCATAGATTTTCCGCTAGGGGGCGTAAAAGTAAATTATGTTTTCCCCGATATCTCTTCTTCTAAAACTCTGATTTGAAATTTTTTTCTTCAGCGGATACAGCTCCTGATGGAAAATCTTTTGCGTTTAATTTCTAATTTTTGGTAAAGAATACTTTGGCCACCAGGGGGCGTAACTGTTAATTTTTGCTTCTGATGTATTTGCCATAAAATCTGAGCTTCTAAGATCTCGATTGAAGAAATTCATTCATAGACCGACACTACTCACATCCACAAACCTTTTCGGAATGTTTTCTTCTTAAAATATTGCATGGTTTCTATGCCAGGGAGCGTAGATGTATATCTTATTTTTGTCAATATATCTGCTTCTAATGGTCTGATTTGAAAAATTCTTTCTTTATTGGATAGATTTACTGGTGGGACATGTTTTCCATACAATTTCAAAATTTTGAAGTAATTCATAGACTTTCCACTTGGAGGCGTAGAGGTAAATCGCATTTCCCCCGATATCTCTGCTTCTAAAATTCCGATTTGAAAAATTCTTTCTGTACCGGATACAGCTTCTGATGGGAAATCCTTTGCATGTAATTTCTAATTTTTGGTAAATAGTGGTTTGGTCACCAGGGGGCGTAAGGCTTAATTTCCGCTTTTGATGTATTTGCAGCAAAATCTGAGCTTCTAAAATCTTGATTGAAAAAAATTCGTTTGTGGACCTATACTACTCATGTCGACAGACCTTTTAGAAATATATTCTTCTTAAAATAATGCATGGTTTCTACGCCAAGGGGCGTAAATGTATATCATATTTTTGTCAATATCTCTACTTCTAGGAGTCCGATTTGAAAAATTCCTTCTTTGTTGGATAGTGTTTCCGATGCGGGCCGCCCCGGTGGCGCAGTGGTCTATGGCGCTGGCCTCTGATCATTCGTCCGTAAGGGGTCCAAGTTCGAATCCCGGTCAGGCATGGATGTTGTGTTTGTCTTACGGCACTGGCTCTCTCCCTTCCCTGGAACCAGTGACCCTAAATTAGGGATGGGCGACTGCTTATAGCCCATTGAGTTACTCACGGTGGTCGTTAAACCTCCAACCAAGAACAAGAAGAACAAGTTTCCGATGCGAAATATTTTTCATATAAATTTAAAATTTTCAAGTAAATCATAGACTTTCAGCTATGGGGCGCGAACGTAAAGCGTGTTTTCTCCGATATTTCTGCTTCTAAAACTTTGTTTTGAAAAATTCTTTCTGTATCACATACAGCTCGTGATGGAAAATGTTTTTCTTATAATTTCTAATATTTGGTAAATAATGGTTTGGCCACCAGGGAGCATAAGTGTTAATTTCTGCTTCTGGTATATTTGCAGCAAAATCTGAGCTTCTGAAAACTCGACTAAACATTTTTTTTCTTGGACCAATACCGCTCACATCGAAAAACTTTTTAAGAATACTTTCTTGCTAAAATAATGCATGGTTTTCCCGCTAGGGGGCGTAGATGTGTATCTTATATTTGTCCATATCTCTGCTTCGAAGAGTCAGATTTGAAAAATTCTTTCTTTGTTCGAGAGCGTTTTTGCTGCCAAATGTTTCTCATATTAATTCAAATTAAGTCTGCAACCAGAGGGCGTAAGTTCACCATTCCATTTACAGCAGTATCTGCGGGATTAAAAACCCGATTGAAAAACTTCTTTCTTCGGTCAGATATTACTTTTTTCGGACTTGTTCCATTGACTTTGTTTAGCTTTGATAAATTCAATTTGTGTCAGAACGGATTCAAAAGACGTGCTCACTACACCTGAGAATTCGGTGTCATCTTTCTTGTTTTTATTACCATTGTATCATTATGTACATGTCAGTTAAATTACAGTAATTGTTTTTTTTTTTTTTGGTATTTCTGCAGAAGGAAGAAGTTCTTCATTGAGAAATAGCTGCACTAATGATTTTATTGTGTAATGCCATTGCAATACATTGATTTATATTTTTTGTTAGTTTGCCCGATTTTTCTATGAAACAGTATAAAAGTTTTATAATACGACCAGTATTGGTCATGGTGGTCACAACATAGCTCATTGACACAAATTTTTGTAATCACCTTTTTCATGTAGCTTACTCATGATCAAACTTAAAGAACATTTTCCTCCCTTGAGGTTCTCTTGTACAATTTCAAATTTCTAACCATTTGAAAAGAATATTTTGAAAAACATTTAACCTACTATAAATACCTAATTAAAATTCCTAAAAACCCTTAAAATCATAAAATACTTAAAAATTCTTTCAACTCATTTTTACTGCAAGCACCTGCGATGGTCCAACCCTACCTAACTCTTTGCCCCAGCCCAACTAGCTCTACCCCGCATGGAGGACTGTCCAAGCAAAGTTGACATATACATTAAGTTACTGACAGTGCACAAAAATTTAACAAACACAAATTATGAACTGAACTGTTTAATATATCTCTCTAAGACACTTGCACTCAATCAAAGAACAAACATTTACCTTATCAAAAGGTCTCTCATTCTCCTTGACAATTCGAAGCCTGGCTCAAAATCAGAAGAATTCAAAAAGATATATAATAATTTCCATCAAAGCGAAACAGTCAGAATCTTGTAGACAGGAGTTGTCACCTCATCACACTCAGCCGGTGGGTAGTCGCACAAAGTCACACGAGATTGGATTCCATTCCTCAGAGGGCAGACACGACGTCAGCAGGAACAATGAGAACAACAGTTCAGCAAGTGGTCATGCTCACATGCTTGGCCTACACGCCACTCCTTAGCAAACACGACATCAGCAGGAACACTGGGAACAAGTGGTCATGCTCACATGCTTGGCCTGTACGCCACTCCTTGGCACACACAATGTCAGCAGGAACAATATTTCAGCAAGGACGGCTAACTCCCAGCCTCAAAGGTTCAGTGGCCTTTTTTGCAATGAAGGAAAAGCAGCCCAAAGCACACAGCTACACAAAGAAGCGATGAAATCTTCATTCCATGCTCTTTTATCTCACTTCAAGCAGTCTCCAAGGAACGTGAATTCAAGGTTATGCAAATGCACACCAAGATGATGTACCGAAGAAGAGGTACCAAAGAAAAAGAAGTGCTTTAAGGCCTTTATGTTTCATTCAATGCCTCATAAATGCCTTTCTCTGATAACTATTTCTCTTGTGGCCCCATAACATGACACACTTCTTTCACGTCAGCCATGTGGTCACCATGAAAAGGAAGTTTCCTTCTTTGTAGAACAAAAGGATTTCAAATCCTTGAACATTTACTTGCATGCGTATCACTAAGCTGTTCTCTGAGATTCAGAGGTTAGCTCCACAGTGAAATACAAACTACCAGATAATTTTCAGACTGAAAGAAATACTAACTAACAGATAATTTTCAGACTGAAAGAAATACAAACTACCAGATAATTTTCATTATCTGGTATTTTGTTAAACATTTGCACAAACTTAAAACTAATTAAAACCTTAAAAACACATTTGAAGTATGAGAGTTCTCTTAGACGTTGACATCATATTCAATTTCACTGTATCAGAACTTTCCCTTAAACCAATTAACTGGTTTTCAGTGTGTTTTCCCATCATCTTCAGATGCAATGCAGTATTTGTGACACCTCCGCCTTTGCTGTTCAGCTGCGAGTGCTTCTGTTTCGCCCAGGACGTGGTTCATCTGCATCATTCAGAGGGATTTACAACAGTGCACCAACTACGTGAATTCAATGTTCCACTGCAGCCCATCTATTGAGATCAAGGAGTCTTACAACATTCTTTCATAAAAAAGAATGGTCTGAAATGCAAATTGCGCATTATAACTATTAAACATTTTTCATCTTTTTTTTTTTTTTATATAAATTATACTTGTATTTTCAATATTACTTGAATACTTTCTGAACTTAGCGTTTTACCAGGTTCTTTGCAACATTCTTTTTCTTTTTAGATAGTCGCTTTTCATGGATCTGGCAAAATTGATGGGTCTTGAATGGTCTTAGCAAAGTTAGGGGTCTTGAAATAGCTTATACGGTATCCAAGATACACTTCAAATCATCATTAAATCTACACAGTTATAATTTTACCCATTATAATTGCATTATAGCTTCTTTACCCATTATGTTGTACATTATAATGTTCTACCCATTCTGGTGTACCAACTATGGTCCCAATAACACATGTCTGCTGTTCTGTCAGGTTGTAAAGAAAGTATCCAAAACAATAGAGAAGCATGTATTTCAAGCTTGAAAAATCATGCAAAATATTTAACCTAATCATCCAAGTAGTTCCCATTGGAACTGATGATCTTGTTCCACCAATCTATGAGTTCAAATATCCCATTGCAATAGAAGTCTGGCGAGCAGGAGTTGAAGTTATCCATGCAATGTGTTTTCCTCAGCAAGAAAATTCGACAAAGACCAGAAAAGATTAAAGTCAGATGGGGTAAAGTCCGGGGAATAACGGTGATGCGACAATATTTCCCATTCCAACTCATGCAATGTTTGCTGGGTCCATAAAATGGCATGTTGACAAGTGTTATCCTAGTGAAAAACAACTCCATGGTGATTAATCAACGCTGGGCATTTTTCTTGCAGTGCAGCATGGAGACGGTCCAATTGTTGGATGTAAACATCCACTGAAATGGTATTGTTCCATGGTTAGAGTTCATAGTGGATCACACCGCGACAATCCCACCAGCAACTTGGCATCACCTTCTGTCCATGATGGTGTGGCTTAGCATCCATCTGTGGGAGTTGTCCCTGCTTGGTCCATGCTCTTTGTTGCATAACATTCACGTATGTTATATACATGTCATGAAAGTTATCTAAATTAATAACTTCATGTTTCAACTTGCATTTAAAACAATTACAAGTAATAGAGGTAACAACTTATTTCCAGTTGAACGTATATGGCACGTTATGAGCTCAGCAGACACGTGCTCCCATCCCGAGAGAGGCCTAACATACGTGCATAGCTATTTGTTAGTTAAAGTGAAATATTTACAAGCTAAAACACTATTAATAATATTAATTTTCAATACTTAATTAAATTATATTTACATACCTTAAACATTTAAACTTCTAAAATATCCTGAAGTTAAAACATACAAACATCAAACCTAGTTATTTCAACGGGCTGGGAGACACCATCTGCCCAAACACTCTGTCATCGATTTGCGAGTGCTTTCGTCAGTACTCTACTGACATTCTCAGGTAATCGGCATTCACACGAAGATTTCCTCTTGCATCCCCGGCTTTTGAAGTTGCATGCCGGAAAGAGTAAGGCGTGTGTGGCTCATTTGTTACATATCTAAAATGCACGCATCTCCTCAGTGCTGCCATCTATTGAAGAGCCAGTAAATGTAGACATCGTAAGTATGTACTCTACTTTTATTATTTTATTTTATTTTTAGTGACACAATATATATCTAGATATGCATAAAATAAAATAATAAAAGTAGAGTACACACTTATGATGTCTACATTTATCGGCTCTTCAATAGATGGCAGCACTGAGGAGATGTGCGCATTTTAGATATGTAACAAATGAGCCACACCCCTTCCTCTTTCTGGCGTTAAACTTCAAATGCCGGGGACATGTGAGGGAATCCTCTTGTGAATGCTGATTTGCCTGAGAATGTCAGTTGAGTACTGATGAAAGCACTCGCAAATCAATGACAGAGTGTTTAGGCAGACGGTGTCTCCCAGCCCGTTGAGAAAACTAGGTTTGATGTTTGTATGCTTTAACTTCAGGATATTTTAGAAGTTTAAATGTTTAAGATATGTAAATATAATTTAATTAAGTATTGTAAATTAATATTATTAATAGTGTTTTAGCTTGCAAACACACTGCTGGCCACCCAAAATGCAACACCAAGAAGGAAGCATCCGATTGGCCTGAAATTCACAGCATACATCGCCCGCGAAAGGACATGCGAACGATTAGCATTGCAGGGCATATGAAAATCATGTGCGCCCAGCATGCCACCAAGAAGCACTATAAGAAGGGTGCACAGAAGGCGGGGTGTAAGTAGTGGAAGTATGTTGTGCTGCCGGACCTGTGCGTGGGGAGCTTTCTGATGCCTCGTCGCAGAATACGGCAGTCATTCCAGCACGTTTCGGAGTTCAACAGAGTACAAATAGTGGTTTATCGTGACAGCGGTTTATCGTACCCAGACATCATCGCCCGTGTGGGATGACATCCAGCCACAGTGAGGCGAGTATGGATTAGGTGGGTGTAGGAGGGATAGACGAACCGACGTGAGCGATTGTCACAGCCGCGGCACACCACCGAACGAGAGGACCGGCATGTTGTGCAGCGGGAACTGATGGCTCGCACTGCAACATCACGAACGTTAGCGCAGGAATTAGGGTGTGTTGCGCAACAACCTGTGTCAGCACGTACCGTTCGATGTAGTCTGCAGGAGCGGGGACTTCTCGCACGGCTCCCATTGCTCCGATTACCATTGCCGTTATACCACCGGCATGTGCGGCGGCAGTGGGCCGTTGAACACGCCGCACCTGGACTACGGAATGGCACGACATTGTCTTCTCCGACGAATCCCGCTTCTGCCTGCAACTCCACGATGGTCGGATCCGCTTGTGGCTGCACCGCGGCAAGAGACTGTATGACGCCTGCATTATGCATCGCCATACCGATCCGTCGCCTGGCGTTATGGTTTGGGGCGCAATTGGATATGGCACCCGTATCCCTCTGGTACGCATCGCCGGTACACTCAACAGCCACCACTACATCTCCGACATTTTGGAGCCTGTAGTTCTCCCTTACCTGCAGAACCTGCCAGCAGCCACGTTTCAACAGGACAATGCGCTCCCGCATGTGGCACGCTTCGTGCAACAATTCTTCACAGCCCACCAGGTGTCACTGCTGCCGTGGCCCGCCTGTTCTCCTGTTATGTCGGCCATCGAACACGTCTGGTCGCTGATCGGCAACCTAGTGGCCCGGCAAGTACCACCCGCAGCTATGCCTGATGAACTGTGGCAACATATAGAAGCAGCCTGGACCAACATACCACAAGCCCACATTCAAAGCCTCTTTCGTTCGATGCCGTGGCGTGTAGCGGCCGTTATTGCCAGCCATGGGGGCCACATGAACTATTGATGTCTGCGTGTTTCGCAAGTCGCACGGGCCTGTAAGCTGAATCGTTTAATCTTTGTATCTGTTGTTATGTGTCCAGTAAATCTGGCTTTACTATCTCGTGTCCTTCTTGGTGTTGCATTTGGGTGGCCAGCAGTGTATTTCATTTTAACTAACAAATAGCTACATATGTCAGGCCTCTCTTGGGGTGGGAGCATGTGTTTGCCGAGCTCATAGCGTGCCATATATGTTCAATTTGAGGTAAGTTGTTACCTCTATTACTTGTAATTCACGTATGTGACCCATTTTTCATCACCCATGACGAACCGATGCAAAAATCCCTGCCATTTTTCTCTTTCACACAAAGCAACAGCAATGGAGTAGCTTTGCATCCGATTCTGGTCAAACAAAGCATGGGGTACCCATTTGCACAATTTACACGAATATCCCAACTTCCGAAGTCAGTTGTTGATGGTCGTATGGAAGGTCTTCAGTTTCTCTGCCAGTTCCCATTGTGTTTCGTTAGGCTTGGTCAATAGCACGTGTTGCAGTGTATCATCTTCAACTTTATTGGGTCTGCCACTTCTGGGCGCATCGGACAGATCCTGTACACCAGTGTCGAATCTCCTGTACCAGTCATAGCAAGTACTCTGTCCGATAATATTGTCACCACACGCGTTTCACAATTTTCCACGTGCTTCCAAAACTTTCACGCCATTCAAATATTCATAAAGCAATATTGCATGCAGATTTTCCTTCGATATTGCTATTGTATCATCGCCACGTGCAACTAATCTTCACCACAACAGAATATGTTCTGTCCTTAGAATCTATTCTTTCATGCACAGCACTCTGGGATGTTTATGTCACAGTAGGGCCGCCGTATCTGGCATTCCACACGCCACATACAATATTTACCGGGAACTTTCTTTACAATCTGATAATAATGCTTGTGTGAGAGTTGCATTTCATGCAAATAATTTCCATAAGGCTGAATCAACTTTAGTAGAGAAATGAACAGGAGAAAAGTTATAGAGTTGTTACTGTATAATTTTTGTCTGTTTTCGTAACTCTTTGCATATGCTGATCCAAAGAAAAAAATTTCTAATAAACATACAACAAATAAGAACCAAAAGGAAGTGAGTTAAGTTATGAATGACACATTTTAGGTAACATCTGAATGTAGAACCATAATCTGCATGGGAACATTGTTGACAATAAAACAATAACAACATGAGGTCTAACAAAGCATGGCACATTATGAAAATCCTGATGCTTCTGCTTTCATCCATGTCAGGGAATTTCAATAAAAAAGAAAGAGAAAAGACTGCCATTGTAAGCATAAACTTGTATAAATGTAACACATTACATTTGTCATCCTAGAGAAATTAAAGAAATATTCTTCTCTTAAATGCATGTGAAATTCAAAAGTACATTATTTTCAGGAATCAGATTGTAGTACTGAATTGATTTTATTTCACTGTTCATAGTATGATGTAATACATGAAAATTACATCCTGCACCAGGGCGAAGCAATTTTCTATTTTCTAGGTTTATGACGAAATGTTACACTGAGAACAGTGAATTAAAAGCAATTCAGTACCACAATCTAATTCCTGAATAAATATATATATATAAATATATATTTTAAGTGAAAAAAGATTTGCATTCTTATATGTGCTGTAGTTGTTATGCTACATACTATATCAAAATTTGGTTTTAATGCTTTTAATTTGTGGTAGATGTATGTTTTATTTTTACTTATGTATAAAAAAGTATAGATTTTGGCATTTCAGAGTAAAACATGTATTCATTTAATCTCTGTTTCTTTTAGCACCATCTCCAGGTTATAATAATCCTTTAGTTTCCACTGAATCAAAACCAGCAGAGGTGATTCCTGCAGGATCATCTTCAGAATCATCATCTCTGCCATTTACTGCAGCTGCATTAAGTGCTCCAGCAAGTGCTGAGAAAATATCAGACACCTCACCAGGGTCATCATCAATTGTTGATGGTTCCCAAACCAAACAGTCCAATTTCGTAAGTGATACAAATGCAGTGCAAGGGCCTGGTACTTCAGATAAATCCTCACCATTGACACAGCAACCTGTCATGGTTGCTCCTGTGCCATCATCAATTCCCAGCACCTTTACAGAGCAATCCCCCACAAATCAAGCTGTTCCAAGTACTCTTGGAGGACAATCTACACTTGAAGACAGAGGTGGCACCTCAAAGTCTTCACCATTATACAATGCTTTCTCATCTCCTGTAATATCACAGGAGAATGTTGATGCTATTCAACCTTCTCCTTCTTCAACAGCTTCCCTTGAGAATTCATCAAGTCCTCAGAATCTTTTGAGTAGTCAGGATCACACATTAGAATCTATTGGAGCTGAAGCTTCTACACTAGCTTCTACACATTTCTCAAGTGATAAGGGCATTGAAAGCTCTTCCTCAACCCTCAATTCACCACCTGTAGGCAAACTTGCACAAGATCTAAATTCATTTCCTACTTCTAGTTCCCCTGTGGCTGTTTCATCTCAAGGATCCCCAAACATAGTAAATACTTCTTCAGCACCTGAAGTATCTAAAAAATATACACCATATGTGGGCCAAAGTGTCAATCCTAGCAATTCTGTGCCTTCTTCAATTTCTGAATTGCCAGTAGGACCTCCACAATCTCAAACTTCACTTGATGTCCAGAAATCACCTTTAAAATCTGATAGTTCTGTAAAATACTTACCAGTTGCTGATCAAGGTGTATCAAACTCACCAAATGTCCTTTTATCAGGAGGAACTTCACCATTTGCTGGTGGAAGTAATGCAAGTGTTTCAGACTCATCAGCTGTTGTATCTTCTAGTGGGACTTCACTGTCAGAATACCAGAATATGGCAGCACCTCAAGTACCTTCTGTTTCTGGTATTACAAGTGATACTTCTCAAATCACAAACCAACAAAAGCCAAATATTTCAGTGAGTTCACTACTACTCTCTGGAGGAAGTAGTTCTGGTGTTGCAAAATCATCAACAGCCATTTCTTCTGAAGAGAGTTCATTGTCAGGACACCAGATTATAGCATCTCCTCAAGAACATCCTATTTCTACAGTGGATACTTCTCAAATCACAAACCAAGGAATTTTAGAGACTTCAGTGAAGCCTTATTCTCAACAAGTATCCTCACCAGAATCTTCAACAATTCCAGATATTCATGAGATCATATTGCCGTCTTCAGTATTACCTCTTTTTACAGGTTTGTAATTATTTTCATAAAAGGACTTGATGACTTATAAATTAGAAAAATCAGATGGTTGTGTGTGTGTGTGTGTGTGTGTGTGTGTGTGTGTGTGTGTGTGTGTGTGTGTGTGTGTGTGCTGATGTTGATGTTTTCCACACTTGT
Organism: Macrothele yani; assembly: GCA_039090855.1. Lineage (NCBI taxonomy): Eukaryota > Metazoa > Arthropoda > Arachnida > Araneae > Macrothelidae > Macrothele > Macrothele yani. The sequence goes on along the minus strand of CM077023.1, from coordinate 9,226,127 downwards.
AACTGTTATGTATACCCACTATAAATAATTACCTCACTCATTGGTTATGCATATGTCCTGCACATTGTAGGATTTTTTTTTATCCATGACAGGCAGCTATCTCTATCACTAATGGTCAGCTTTTTACACCTTCAACTCATTTTGTTGTCTTTCCCTTTGGTGTACAATCTGCTACCTTGAGAATGTAATATCTATTGAGGTAGTATTTTATCACACCTATAAAATGCATGTGCCCAGTCCACATTGATATCCTTTCATAAACCTTGTCATTTAGCAGAAGTGCCTCAGATCTAATATCTGTACATACCTTCTTGGTTTTATGGCATACCCATTTAATTTTCAGAAATTCTACTTGTTTTATATATAGTAATTTTCTGGATGGCATGTTTTATAAATTTCATTCTTTTTTTTTTTTTTTTTTTCTTTTAGATTATTACAATTTTGAGGTGAGAATTAAGTGCTGTTCCCAAGGAACCACCATGCCTGTAATCTGATTGACCTGATCACAATTTTTCCTACTTCTGCATCCCCAACCCTCTCTACTTGCAGCCTAGCAGGAAAGACTGGGTAAAAATAAAAAATGACTGAGCAAAACACACTGTACAATTAGGATTGGTGATAACTGCTGAAAGAGAGAGAAAATTTTTAAATATCAGCCTCACATATGATTTATTGGTTTTTTCACCAATCAATCAATCAAAGACTTGTAAAGCAATATTAATAATAATTTTCCTGGGCACAGAGGCACCACACGATTTATAGGTGTTTTTCTTACACCATAAATTGTGAAAATAATAGGTGTAATCAATTGTTGGCTATTTTCAAATTTGGGAGATGAGTAGATGAAAATGGTAACACAATAAGAATAGTATATGGATAGACACCAAAAAAAAAAGGAAATTTCTTTAACAACGTTTATTTATTGTTTGTGTTGTTTGTGATTGTAGCGCTGACAACCTGAAAGTGTTAAAAGGTGTTATTGTCACATGTGTAAAAAATACACTGACGGAAAAAAAATCCCAACACCAAGAAGGGGTTGTGTTAGATAAACAACAGTTGGTAGGTGGTGAGAGTACATCTGTAAGATGACGTCTATGCAAATTTCGCGCTCGGCGCATACGTGTGGCGCTAGTAGCGCCTCGGAACATGCAAAGCAGGTTTGCTGTAAATACGCGCTGTAATGTTCGTGAGCGTTAGTTATCATTGAGATTCGACGTAGTGTGTTAATGTTAGTCAAGAATGCCTTTAAGAAGACGAAGAAGCCATTATCAACAGCTCACGGAGTTTGAACGAGGTCGTGTAATAGGGCTATGAGAAGGTGGATTTTCTTTCCGCAATATTGCAGAATGACTTGGCAGGAATGTAACCACTGTGCATGATTGTTGGCAGCGGTGGTCAAGGGAAGGTACTGCCTCAAAAAGACCGGGTTCCGGCCGACCACGTGGCACTACTGAAAGGGAAGACCGCTGTGTACGGCGTATGGCCGTGGCGCATCGTACTGCGTCTGTGGCAGCAATTCGAGCTGCAGTTGCCACCACAGTGACACAGCGAACTGTTACAAATCGGTTACTTGAAGAACAGCTCCGAGCCAGACGCCCTGTTGCGTGCATTCCACTTACTCCAAACCACTGCCATTTGCGACGTCAATGGTGTCAAGCTAGAGCTCATTGGAGGACGGAGTGGAGATCTGTTGTGTTTTCTGATGAAAGCCGGTTCTGCCTGGGTGCCAGTGATGGCCGTGTGTGGTTTAGAAGGAGGCCAGGTGAGCGCCTGCAAACAACCTGTCTGCGGCCGAGACACACTGGACCTACACCTGGAGTTATGGTCTGGGGAGCAATTTCCTATGACAGCAGGAGCACTCTCGTGGTTATCCCACGCACCCTGACGGCACAGTTGTACGTCAGTCTGGTGATTCTACCTGTTGTGCTGCCATTCATGAACAGCATTCCAGGGGGTGTTTTCCAACAGGATAATGCTCGCCCGCATACCGCTGTTGTAGCCCAACATGCTCTACAGAGTGTCGACATGTTGCCGTGGCCTGCTAGATCACCAGATCTTTCTCCAATCGAGCACGTATGGGACATCATTGGACGACAACTCTAGCGTCGCCCCCAACCAGCATTAACCGTCCCTGTATTGACCGACCAAGTGCAACAGGCATGGAACTCCATCCCACAAACTGACATCCAGCACCTGTACGACACAATGCATAAACGTTTGCGTGCTTGCATTCAACATTCTGGCGGTTACACCGGTTATTAATGTACCAGCATTTCACATTTAAAATGGCTCTTCTCGTGCTTACATTAAGCTGTGATCTTGAAACCTTAATCAATTAAATATGTTACCTATACAAATGTATTGCCGCCGTTTCATTCCTCTACAACTATTTTTTCGTGGTGTTGGGATTTTTTTTCCGTCAGTGTATGTATCACAAAAATTAAAGTGGCCTTGTACTCGTTCTGGCAGTGATTTAATGACACAGCAATTATGCCACAATAAGAACCGAGTTCGTTTCCACCCTAGGCTGAGGTGGATACAAATTCTAAAGAAACAGTTTAGAAATAACCCTTTTTACTCAACAAATTTACTGCCACTCAAATTTTTGATTTTTGAAGAACCCCATTGGGTTCACCTTTATTTAAAAGTGGAAATGATAGGCTCAAGAATTACTCAATTTCAATTACAATTTTGGTGGAACACTTTCCTGTGGCTGATCTGAAATTTAGGTTAGAGTCCAACAAATCTTAATGGAAAATATCAGCCCTTTGCTGGTAAATCACATAAGGTGGTGTTAAATCACATAAGGATTTATATTTTCAGACTAGCTTGAATACAGCTTATTGCACCAATTATATTCAACAATTCTTTCCAAACATTAATATTTTGTTTTTCTCAAAAGCACTATGGAATATCAGTGGTGGTATGTAAACATCACACAAATACACAAGCTGCCAAAATAATATCAACAAAATTTCTTAAGCGTCACTGAAATCATAATTTAGCAGAACAAATTTTTCTCTACGCTAGCAAAACTAAAATTCAGGATTTTCAAGAACACTCATTCCACTACTTCTTGGTTAACTGTGTAAACACTTGCACTTTATATATATACACTATCTACCAACAAGTAATTGGACACCTGTGATAGCAAAGGAAAACGAAGTTTATTCACCTTCAATAGTTGGTGGAGCCTCCACGAGCGGCGATTACAGCTGCGACCCACCGGGGCATACTCTCAACCAGGCGATGTACGACGGATAGCAGTATTTTTTTCCATTCGGCTTGGAGAAGACAGGTCAGTTCCTTCACCGATTTCGGACGGTGGGGGCACCCCTTAAGTCGACGCTCCAACTCGTCCCAGAGGTGCTCGATAGGGTTAAGGTCCGGGCTCTGTGCAGGTCAGTCCATTCGATTAACCCCATTGTCACCATACCAAGCCATGGTGGACCTCGCAACATGACAGGTGGCATTGTCATCCTGAAAGTAACATGGGTCCACCCCGTAAAACTGCCACAACGTAGGAAGCGCATGGTCATCCAAAATGGCGCAGTAGGTCTCAGCGTTGAGTCTACCAGGAATTGCGACCAATAGTCCCATGCCATACCAGGAGAAACACCCCCGTAGCATAATTCCACCACAGCCGAACTTCACAGTTGGCACAATACATTCCGACAGGAGGTGTTCTCCAGGCAGACGCCAAACCCAGACCCTGCCATTCGAACGGTAGAGGTGAACCTTGATTTGTTGCTCCAGAGAACCTGTTTCCACTGTTCAATGGTCCACTGTCGACGTTATTTGCACCACGTTAGCCAAGCAGCGCTATTGGACTTGGTGATCAAAGGCTTGTGGGCGGCAGCACGTCCATGATAACCGAGCAGATGGGCTTCCTTACGGATGGTATTCATCGAAAGAACACTCCCGGATGCCTGTTGAAACTCCTCACGGATGTGGCCCTTCGATTTGGTGCAGTTCTTCCGAATTTCTCTGGCCAGCACCCATCGGCCTCTAATTCCCAGTTTTGTGGGTCTGCTGAGTTGGGGCACATTCCAACAGTCACCTCTCATCTTCCACTTGCCAATCACGTAGGCCACTGTCGATTTGGGGTACTTCAACTCGCTGGATATGTCACGTATGGATCGGCCATTTCTGTGATACCCGACGATTACACCTCTCTCGAAATCGTAGAGCTCCGAACTGCGTGGCATCTTGCATGCGACTGGTTGCGTTGTTGTTTCCCACACGATATTTAACGGCGGCGGCCGTGACAGTGTATCAGGACCGCAAATATCGTCGATTGCAGGAGTGTCCAATTACTTGTTGGTAGATAGTGTATATACATCACGGTTCAACACTTAACTATTCACCATATCAACATGTCATGAACCAACACTGTTTACAGGTATACTATGAACTAACCAGACTGAATGTGCAAAAACTGACGCGAACTAAGCATTGATTTTTATCTTTCTAGACCATTTCGGCAAAATAACAAAACAAAAACGGAATGCAAATAGTAACAACAGGAACATCTCTTTCAAGCCCGTCCTTCCTCCTTAAAAATTACAAGTTACTTTAGCGACAAATCCGAATACCCAAAAATTATATCAAAACTGCGGCATAACTTTATACTGTCAAATGTTACTGCAAATTACTCAGGCATTAAGCATTAGAACTCACTAAGTAAAAATAACAACTGCTAAGGACTCAAAGAAAAAAATTACTCGCTTCAAATACAACTATTACTTTAAAATTACTTTAATTTGGAAACACTGTTACCACTTTTCTTAAGAACACTCACTAAACAACTCAAGTAATTAATTATCCCTATTAAATTCATTTCATAATACTCTAAGACCAGTACACTTGCAATAAATTAAACTTCATGAAACCTTATATTGACATTACCAAATAAAAATATTCAAAAGCATCTCCTAAACAATTACTTGAAGCTAAAACAGTTCCCACTAGCAATTACCATAATTATCACTCAATCACTTAGGCCTTTTGAACTTCTCTGACAAAGTACATATGTCATTAAAGTACTGTTTAAAATGCAAAATAACTCAGACGGTTTATCTCATATAGTCAGACCATGACACATAAGAATGCAATTTCACTAAAAAAAAAACAAAAAAACTAGCAGCTCCTAAGAAAAAGGCTAAAGAAATCAGGAAAATAAAACCTATTGCAGGCTTTTCTTGCCTATGCATGACTGGGTGTATTTGTTTTCTTGTTTGACATATCGCCATGTACATTCATTATTCCCAGAAATCCTACCACTACACGAAGAAACACTTATTTCCAGAAATCCTACTACTACACGAAGAATCACTTATTTCCAGAAATCCCTACTACTACACGAAGAATCACTTATTTCCAGAAATCCCTACTACTACACGAAGAATCACTTATTTACAGAAATCCTACTACTACACAAAGAATCACTTATTTCCAGAAATCCCTACTACTACATGAAGAATCACTTATTTCCAGAAATCCTACCACTACACGAAGAATCACTTATTTCCAGAAATCCCTACTACTACACGAAGAATCACTTATTTCCAGAAATCCCTACTACTACACGAAGAATCACTTATTTCCAGAAATCCTACTACTACACGAAGAATCACTTATTTCCAGAAATCCCTACTACTACACGAAGAATCACTTATTTCCAGAAATCCTACTACTACACGACGAATCACTTATTTCCAGAAATCCCTACTACTACACGAAGAATCACTTATTTCCAGAAATCCTACTACTACACGAAGAATCACTTATTTCCAGAAATCCCTACTACTACACGAAGAATCACTTATTTCCAGAAATCCTACCACTCACTTAATCATTACTCGAAGAAATCATATCACTACATGAAGAATCACTTATTTCCAGAAATTACCACTCACTTATAATAACTCAGTACACATACAGGTCAATATTTATGTCAACAATCAAATTCCTCAGATCTGATGCATGCCTACTCACTAGCCCATTATTTTTGAGTAAATTAACATTCCCGCATGATTGTCATTGGACTTCAGCCTACTGAGAGAAACTACTGCATAGCTTATGAAGTACACCTATAATGTATATTTGCTTAAGAATACTACCTCAAAGAAAAAATTGCAATGCATTATTATTTAGTTACTAGCCGATCGTAAAGTGAAAAAAAAACTACGCAAAATAAAGCACTGTATTAACTTACTAATTAATTTAGAACTTGAGGAAGAAAAATACATAGTTTGAAAGAGTGTTCAGCTCAATAAACTCTCAACTAGAATCACCCTGTCGCTAATTCATTTGTTACTCCATTCGTTAACATTTAAAACCTTCATGAAATTTGTTTACCAAAAGTTAGACATCATTTTTCATTCAAAATCAAGTATTTAAGAAGATTAGTAATTTTCAACTCAAATTTATATCACTAGTTTCTTTTCCACAGCTTTGCACAGATAACAGATTAATTTTTTGAAGAGCATTGTTAATTTTAAAAAAATGCAGACTTTCCAGTTCAAGAATTCTTTCGCTTGTAGACGACCCATTTGGCAAAAAAAAAAATAAAAAAATTAAGATGGCTTACCTCGGCATCACGGCGAGAAACAACTCGGCATAAAGAAAAAACATTAAGTTTGTTCTTTTGGCGTGAATGCATGACAGTCTGTTTCTAGCAGTCACTCAATGTCTCTAGTGGTCTTCCAGCGAAAGTTCCTAGATCCTTTCTTTTTTTGTTTTCGTCGCCTGGCTGGACGACGACACCCATGATTCTCTACGTGGGGAATTTCCATAGTTTCGGAAATGGCGGCCTTCGATGGCTGTGGCGATCTTCATCCCATGCAGCGAATTGGAACCAACTCGGCTCACTCGGCCACCGGACAACAGATGCTTTTTTCCATGTCCATCCCTGTCAGCTAGCAGAACCTCCATAGGTTCGCAAAGGGGATCAGCAGGCCCATGTTTCTTTACTTTGCTACATTTTTTTTTTTTTTCAAAGGGGGCTGGCCTGGCCAACCAAGCTGACAGGGACGCCCTAGGCACCTCTCGCCAACGAGGCCGGCCTCTCTTCGTGCAAGAACGCTGAGTTATCGGTACAAATGTAGAGCAGAGTATCAGCAAAAAAAACTTCTAAAAAAAGAGAAGTTTGACGAGAGAGTCAGTTGTGAACGAGAGAGTGTCTGACTGACCTTGTAAGTAGTAACCCGGACTTCAACGCTCCGCTGGGTCACGTGTTCAACTCCTGAGCTGTGGGCTCTGAGCTGCAATTAAACGAAAAGTAACAGGGGATCATGCAACTTGCGCTTGACCCCAACGCCAACCCCAAATTTTTTTTCTGGGAACTTCTCCAAGGTCAGCAAAATACGTTGGCGTGACCTTTCTTCCCAAAGTAACATCCGCTTGTCGAGATAGCTCTAAAATTAGAATTCTTAAAACCAGAGCTTTCTCAACGGAAACATTTTCCCTAGTGAAGGAAGTAAAAAAAATAAAAATGGTGTGTTACTTAACAAAGAACCTTCAGCCTGGCTTGTCTTATAAACTTTACAGATTTTTGAATATATATACACTGGAAGATAGATCTAAATATCATCTTACAAAACCAGCATTTCAAGTAGAAATGGATCGGAACAGAGACAAAAACAGTATTATAAAACCATTTGCCTTTTTTTTTAATATATATTTTGAAGTTGCTTTACTGCTGAAAAAGTTTATTGCACAATTCACACTTTTCGCTTTCATTTTACGCTCTCATATTTACAAATGAAAATCGCCTATCCTTATATCATATGCTGAGCTCACTTTGCGTGGTGTACAAAAAGGAAAGAGAAAAAAAAATACAAAGATATGCATACAAATACTACCACGAAACAAGATTGATAACAAATGCGAAGACAAATTTTTTTTTTCTCTCTCTCAATCAGAACCGCAACACTGAAATTTTTATTGGAGCAATTCTTCCCCGAATGAAACAAATGAACAAACATTACTCCTCACTAGGATTGACAACATTTAAAACAATATGCAAAGAAGCTTTAATCTCGGCACATCCAAAATAACGTTCGATCCCAGAACAATAAACCAAAGAACATACACGTACATGTCATTCCCACACTTCACTCAACATACACACACATCGCAAAAATATTCTAGCACTCGAAAAGGAATTGAGGAATGATAGGGGAAAAAAGAGAATTTGGAAATTAAAGAATTTCATAACTTTTTACTCGACTTCCCAGGTAAAATGAACTGAAAACTTATAGAAAATTGATTCAAGTTCCTTACTAAAATTTTTGGGAGTCGATGATAAAAAAAACAAAAGAACTTTGCATCATTCTTTTCTTCTTTCATCTTCTCCCAAAAGGAATCAAGATACGTGATGGGAGCCTGTTTTCCTTTCCGAAAATGAGATGGCCAGTCTCCTTTTCAGAAGCTGGAAAATGGCGACACATCACATAAGACAAAATTGTGGTTTTGAAAGGTATTCCCGCATGGCACAAAAATGTCAGGTCAGAACTTCAGTTAAGTTAAAGTAAATAATTACTGCAATACTATACATATACATCGCTATAATTTTGCAATTACAAATTAAATTTTTATCTGTGTATGTAGCTTAAAGATAGCATACTAATGATAAAATTTCACTTGTATGTTTATTGCATTTTAATTGTGCTAAGTGTGGAGTAGTGCCAAATACATTATGACAAATGAAATTGATTAAAATAGACATTCTGCATAATAAATCAACTTTTAATCGATATGTTTGAACCAATTTGATCGACATGGTCTTTATATCAGTCAATGGAAAATATCAATTAAGCGTCACTGATTTTTTTTTTTTTTTTTTTTGATTTCAGTTTTTTAAAGTAGGCAGGTTTGTCTGTAGTGCTGGTATTATGAAGCCATTGATTCCACCTGTTTTTCCCTTATATTTTTTTTTCCACTGCTGTATCAGCTACTCCTAATTTTCTAATACACGTAACTCGTGTGGCAGTAAAAGAGGACAGGTCTAAACACTGCATTTAATTCACCAAGCTACATTCTTTGGCCAACCTCATTATGGAAATAGGCAAGTACATCCAACAAGACTTTCCTTGCTTTTCTAATTCTGTTGTTCGATTCCTTATCACACTTTTTGCCTCACTAATTTATACACCAAAGTAATTAATATAGGTTAGGTGTTCGGGCACTTTCCCATAAATTTAACAATTAATACTTTTTAGGCTTCAACTCAAAATTAGTGATTTAGATTCCTCATTTTTACTTGTCTAGTACAATTGCACTGGAGTTGTGCAAGTAAAAAAGACATTAAGATAATAAAGATCAACATAGTAAAAAGTTTGGCTTACTTTTAACCCTTGTTTCAGTTAAAGTGGAGCCAAAAAAGTTTCAACCCAAAACAGTTACCAGATATTGCTTCATATTCAGTTGCATAGTTCAGTAGGAAGGACACAGAATGTCTTTTCTTGTATTTTTCAGTTTGTTAACATTTTGCCGTGGGAGAAAAACAGAATAAACATGTCTATATCCCAGTGATTTGGAAGTTTATGCTTTACATGGTGATAATTACTTCAATGCCATTGTTTAGGAAGTTGTACAATCACCTTATCTGAGCTAACCTTGTGAACAATCATTGCCAAAATTCAACATTTTCCTTTCTTGATATAACTGCATAAAGGAAATTTTCACTCAGTTGCTAGGAAACAGAAATCTTATGGCCCAAACTAAAATTTTTTAACTGGAAAACTTTGCATACATTTGGTGCAAGGCATTTGTTTTTCAAATGCAGCGAAGATCCTCCTTATGGCCCAGCTAATTTTTCACTATCATTGTAGTTGTGGTTATGTTATTAACATGATTTTACCTTGGTTTTGAGCTTATGATATGGATATTCCCTTGATCCAGTGTTTAGTTCTTTTTTCTTTTCTCATCTTTGTATCATCTTTACAGTTTTTCAGGCCAAGTATGCTAAGTTTACCTGCATGCTTGACATATACTGTAACAGTTAAGGTGGAAAGATATCTGGAGGATAAGTTGTCAGGTAACTGGATTGTTGCATGTGGTTGACACTCCTGTTTGGTCCCTTTTTTACCATAACTGCTAGAACTAATTTATTATATTCAGTAAAATGTGAATAAGATTTGCCCATTTACTCATTATTTTGCCTCACCGAAAAACAGGGCAAGTCTCAGAGCTGTGATGCTATAACAAAAGCCTATTACTGTGTGTAGCTCCTGAATGATGACTTCATTCAACATTTCATGCAAAGTTGGATCAAGCATACATTAGTGCTACAAAAATATAGGTAGCAAGCTTGCTCTTTAACAGTAAAATATATGCTACTATAGCACCACATATGCGGCAATGCTAGCTACTTAGCTGCCAGTTATAGGTATTGTTCCAAAACTTTTATATGGTTAACAAGCTTATAGAGTACATGAGTGTAACTGTAACAATGTCATAGCAAGCACTCAACAATATTAAAATACATTTTTGTATGCAGCCACACATGCATTTGAATGTTGGATATACATATTGTATACTGCTGTAAAAATAGTTTTATATGAGAATTTCATATACGGATTATTGAGACTACAAGGAAGTCATGTGGTGTGGATAGGAAATTCAGGACCTGTTTTGATGGACAGCAGAAGTAAGCAAAGCTATCAAGACAAAGGTGGAGTAAAAGATTGCAGGAAGTGTTTAAGTTGTTTTTTATAGGCTAACAAGAAACATGAAAGATTTTGTTGAATTACTAAGTGGTACGTTAGACATGTAAAAAGGAATGCATTTTTAAATTTCAAGGAACTACCAAAATATTTTGCAAAATATGAGAAAGAGTCCAAAGTCTAGCCTGTGGTTTGCTGGGCAATGATGAGTATCTTTTTATATCTGTGGAAGCTGTAAGAAGCTATAAAAACTGAATGAATCTTTTTAAGACTTGGTGAATGAAGATCCAGCAACTGGTGATGACAAAAATGCTAGTCATGATGACTCGGAGGGTGTGGAGGTCTATAGCTGTTCATAAAGTCAGAGATCTTATTTTGTCCATGAAGTGCGGTAAAGGTTGCAAGTTATGATAAAATTTATCTAGAACTACTTAAGTATAATGAAATGATAGATATTGTTAGGTTACACCAAATCATTAATATGGAATGGGGAAACTGGCTGGTTTCTGAGTACTGGCAGAAGTCAGTCATTGTACCAGCGTGCAAGAAAAAGAATAGGAAGTATTGTAGGAACATACTGAGCAATCTACTTAATCTGTGTGCCCTTCAAAGTTTACTCAAGATTATTTAGTAAGCAGCATAAGAAGGTGATGGAAAATCTTTTAAGTTCTGGCTTTCATGAGAGATGCCAGGATATTGCATTTGTACTGAGGCATCTTTCTGAAACATCTGTATATCAAATCAGGATATATATATATATATATATAATGTTCATTCATCTAAATGAAGCTGTTCAGTATTTAAGTTAATCATGAACTTACATGCTAAAACTCTTGTATTTAGGTTGGAAGGAAAGTACAGGTAAGTGGACTGACATCAACTAAAAAGTAAGGCAGTGATGTAGGATGTTCTCATTTTTTTTCAATCTATATAAATAAACTAATTAAACAAAGTCATTTAGTAAGTGAGGTGGTTTTAGTATCAGCAGCTTGTTGTACACTGATTACCTAACTCTAATTTCTACAGTTTGTCATAAATTTTTGAAATTACTGCTTTGACATCACAAGTAGAAAAAGCCACTGGTGCCTGTGGGCAAGACATGTATGTCATTTGCACCACTTAGGGAACAACAATGCTACAGGTTGTGTTATGCTTTTTTTCATTCTTTCTGGGATTTAATGAACCCTGTGCATGTAAGAAGGGGTTAATCTTATTTAATTTAGGGCCAATGTTTTCTGAGAAAGGGAGAGAATTTGTACTATAAGGATAAATACAACATCCGTGATTAAAACTTAAGCTCAGCAGTTTAAAAGCCTGCACTGTAATGAATAAACAACATCTGAGATTTAAATGTAGAGTTACTACTGTAGTATGAGGAATCAGAAGCCCATGCCTTAGACCTCTCGACCTGGACAGCACACAAATGATTGAGAGAGCAATTTTAGGAAGCAGCTTGAGTATTAGCTAACACCCACTTGCATAAACACCATGGATATAAAGAAAAATATGTGTGAAGTGCTTATTTCAAGTCAAAACAGACTGGCAAATCTTATACCTCTGACATAAATAACAAATATATTTTATAAAGGTAGTAAACATTCAGCTGTGCAAGAAAAAGATGTTTCTATACTGATAAATTACTTGCCATGGTTGCATTTTTAACTTTGTCAACAAAATCAGTGTTGCAGTTTTAGTGCCCTGGGAATGAGTGCTCTCATCATTACACTACTCGTTAATTGGTTATTGGAGTTTAATGGCACTAGTGCCTTAGAAGACTAAAGTGCCCCTACACCTCTCATTGGCATAGACATTCCCTTTTTCAGTTGATAACAGTACTTGCACAGTTCAAGAAACCTGGATGTTGTGAATAAATTGCTTGGTTTCATCAATTAAATCAGGAAAAAATTGGGAGGCTCCTCCCTGAAGTAGGTCATATAATACCTGCACAGTAAATGAAGTGAATGTTATCCAGTGCAAAGTAATATCCAGATGTACAGCTTCAGATTTCTTTTAGTATGCAGCTTGAAGTTTCAGGGTTCTAAATCTTAAGCATAATTTATATGGTCCTTGAAAACCATGAAAAGTGCTCAAAAAAGCTTCTTAATTCCATTTAGTTCCTTAAAATGTTTTGTTTTTTATAAACCAAAGGAAAAAAAAGTAATGGATTTTTCCTTTCAGTATCAGAAAAAGAACAAACAATTGAGCGTAAGTAACTCCCCTGAAAATGTTTGTAAAAGCTCCAGAGTCCAGACAAACAGTGAAGTAAATGGGAGGTAGATGGGAGATGGGGAGGGGAATCCTACATCACACACAAATGCACTTTCCTGATGTGCAGCCTTTTGGCCATTCTGTGTCTAGCAGAAACTCCTTTGTCTATGTATCTAAGAATTGGAAGCTTACAAAAGGAGGGTGAAAGAAAGGGGTTTGTGGTTGGAAGAGAAGATCAGAGAAAAGCTGCAAATCAATAGTTGACCTGCTCATCTATCTGAAAAGATATTGAACACTGGACAGAGGTTGGGATTTTAGATCAGAATTTATTACAGAAATTTATGCCGAATGCAGAGATGCCGATCATTGTGAATGTCCCATAATATGACACCCCCTGCCCCATTCTGCCATACCCGAAAGAACAACTGCCATCAACATGATGTTAAGATTATGTAGATCATCAGATTCATTATTCCAATAACTGACCATTTTCAGTACATTTCTTTTTATTTACTTTTACTTCATATTAGAGATCTTGATGACTGAATTTCATCTTAGAGGTGTTCTGTCACTACAGTTGATTGGGCCTATGAAACAGGGAACAACTGTGTGCAGCCTCTCTTAAATTTTTAAGCCTTTTTCCCACTGTAACACCTTCATACTTTCAAAAAACTCTTAGACAATAAACCAAATAACTTGACATTTAAAAAATGTGTAAGAATAAATGACATTACAAATAATAAATTCTACCAGAAGCATGACATTGGGAGGCTCCCCCCCCCCCCCCCAACTTCAAAACATTAAAATGCAAGAGCAAGCTTGCAATGGGGCGACTAATCAGTGGGAGGTTTAATGGAGCCACTGCGCACTTCAAAGAGAAAGAACCAATGTTGACCTTATTAGTACAGTGAGAACTGAGTGTAGCACAAAAAATTCCTCACGTGGAAGTGTTTCACAGGAAAACAATGTGTACTGAATGTTCTATTGTTTGAAAAAGAGTTTTTATGCTTGTTTTTCCATGAAGGAAAATGCACTCAACAGGAGCAAATGATTTGCTTATGTAATTATTCACATGCTTTTACACTAATAAATATTTTAATTTTGAAGCCACAAAGTTAATCAAATGCAACTGACTTTTTAAATTGGACAACTGAAATTGCTTCGTTTTTCTTTATTTTCATATTGTTTGATTACCTTTTTAAAATATGCTTGTTGTTTTTTCTAGATAATTGTGGTGAAAATGAGGAACACAGTGACTGTGTTTCAAGTTGTCCGAAGACCTGCGATAATTTAAATGATGCCACACATTGCACCCAGGATTGTGTAACAGGCTGCTTCTGCAAAAATGGATTTGTAAAAAACAGGGATGGCAAATGTGTTTCTCCAGAAACTTGCAAAGCATGTAATGTTTTTATTTACACTTGCAGTGAAGAGAGAGTTTCTTTAATAACACACTTTTATGATTTATGTGTAGGAATTATTTATATGCTGCAGTAGATTTTGATATTCTTTTATTCAAACGTGAAACATTTGGAATTGTGCCATTTTGTATCTCCTATAGTCAAATAACCAAATGGAAGATGAATATTAAAAACAAAAGATAAAGGGCTACAAGAATCGTTTAGCCATTCCAGAAGAGTTTAATTTAAAAATGTGTCACATTCTGTGAATGCAGTGTGTAATTTTAAGTCATATTTGTTTAGAAGGGCATTGTAACCCTTAAACTCTGTAAATTCCACATGCTTTTTGTAATTATGTTAGACCAAATACTGTACTTGTTTAACATTCCTCATATTGGGGTGATGCCTTACTTACAAATATCCAAAGAGAGCATGTGCACTTGTGGCCCAAAAATGCAGATTTTAATTGCTGATTCTTAAATGTAAACATAGAATAAGATTCTTTTGTAGAAAATGTTGCAAGCTATTTCTTACCAGAGAACAATAAATGTCTGTATATATAGACACCCAGTCACTGATGTAAAGAAGAGGCTTCCTGCTTTCAGTCAACAAGGTTCTATAATTCTTTGGTGGGTTTTCTCTGTTAACTTCTGTCACATTGGAGTCATTGTGGTGTCTCATCTAGTGCATATAACATCAGATGTTTTGAGAGGTTATACTGAAAGGTTTAAAGGTTAGAGTTAGGCAATATCATACGACTTAAGCCTAAATTAGTGTCAAATGTAAAATTAAGCATTTACAACACTTATTTTCACAGCGCTGTATTTCAATTTTCTACACATTATACTTGGAGTACCTGGGATAGGTGACACAATTAGAAAAAGCCACTACAAATCCAGAACACAAAACTTAAAAAGTATGTAATTACCATGGAGATTAACAATTGCTAGGTTTCATCCATTCCTGTAAACAGGTGTTTTAAACAGTTAAAAATATTTAAAGTTTAATAATTGATAGAAAACAGCACGGAGATGTTCAATTGCAGTTGTAGAATTTCCACTCCATGAAAGAAATGTCGGATTCATGAAATGTCCAAGGAGTTTATTCAAACGGATAAAGTCGTGTTGAAAATCACAAGTCTACATCTATATTAGGGTTACAACAGAGACCGAAAGTACCACTTTAAAAACATTCAAAGAAGAAAGTAAAACTTAAAAACCGTAAAAGCTAAAAAAACTGTTGAAGTCTACCTCCAAGTACTTCACGGAAAATCGTAGTTAGAGGAAATTCTCTTTCAGCGATGCATTTTGGAACCAACTAGGTCCGTCTTGGGCTGTTTGACCTTAGTGTGTGAGCACTCAACCTTACCTGTGAGTTTCACATCAGCAACTGACTTGTTGCAGGCTACATCTGGATTGTGTCGGTCGCATCATGTAGTTACATCATTGGCATTGGGAACATATGCACACATGTCATGTCTTGAAGTTGAGGCAGTGCTGTGGTTCTCGTTTGGTTGCCAGCTGGTAACTTGTAATAGTTTTTCTTTTTTGAAATCCTGTATTGCTGTCCCACCTTTTGCTTCCCCTATTCTTGAATGAGCATTTTCTAGAGAGTCGAAATGTCGATGGTACTATGTTTGCTACAATTATGATTTCTCATTTGTTCGATAACTAATGCTTCTGCCATCCTTAAGTTCACTTCTTTTCTTTCCATACGAACTATTTCGAATTTCGGAAATGCATTATTCTCTACGCAAAAATCCACTAAGGTGGTTTTTCCTAATTCCTTTTTGCTCCAGTTAGTCAGATATTGTTCTAATCTATATTTTAATTTATTTTTCATACTTTCAACATATATAGTTTGTTTAGTATTGGGGTTAATCTCTTGAATAGGCATAATATAATATACACCAGATTGATCCAGTAATCTTTTTTTCTTTATTGTTCAAAAACATGTCTTTAATAGTTGTTACTGAAATACCTTAATCTACACTGGAATTAACACATTCTTTTTTTAAAACATTATTCATTTTTAGTACAAATGGAGCTGCTCACAAATTTTCTTGTAGTTTTTCTTTCATTTCGAATTTTCAAATGTTTGAAATCACAGACAAGCTTTTTAATCACTGTTTTTTTTTATATCCAAACCTTCTTGCCAAATCAAGGATCCATGAAATGTCCTGGTCTCTATATTTGACATTACAACTGTGTGTAAATGTAGTAAAAGCTTTGCAGCAAGTTTTGGGTGAAATGAATCACATAAAATAATGACTGGTCTGTAGGTGGGCTTCCTGTAAACTCAGAATTTGAGAAGTCTTGGGAAGCTTTTTATCACAGCAACATCCAAAAATGACAGTTGTTCATTCTCTTCTTTTTCATAGGTTAAATTAATAGAAGGAAAGATTTTCGAAAATTGATTCTTTCTATAAGTAATATCACTGTCATCTGCAGAATTCAAAAGTATGAAAGTGTTGTCAACATAACGGCAATACAGGATGACTTTGTCCTGCCAGTGTGGTAAAACATTATTTTCTATGTCCTCCATGATTGCTTTAGTGAAAACTGAAGACAAGGGAAGCCCATTGGAGCTCCTGTCTTCTGTCTAAATATGTAACCATCGTATTGAAGGTAGTATGATCATTAATATATTTCAGTGCTTTGATCATTTCATTAATCTGAACCAATGTGTATGAATTTTTTTCCAAAAGTCTACTTTCAATTAAGTTGATCATCTCTCGATCTGTAGTGGCTTTTTTAAATGTGTCACCTATCCCAGGTACTTCAATTACAATGTGTAGAAAGTTGAAATACAGCACTATGGAAGAAATAAGTGTTGTAAAATACTTAATGAAAGGTTTGTATTGATGAAGCTTCTTGCATTTTCTGGTGTGAGGAGATCAGAGTTGCCTGCAGATTTTCAAGGGCCAATGGAAGCCCCCTGAAAAGATGCAGTGCATTATGGAAACAGCATTTCTACTTTCAGACATGCTGATTCTAGGAACAGGGATGTCCACAAACAAAAGACAATTCTTCCTGGAACTCTTATTAGTGTCTGAGAGTTGGGTTACATCACCACCCTGGGACATGAGGGCCCAATCTCCATGCCCAGGCTTAGGAATAGTGACCCTAATTTCCTTTTGGTCAGTGGCAGAGCAAACATGTGTTCAACATATAGTACCTTTGGAGCAAATTTCTTAGGACTGACTGACCCACATTCTACTAATGTGGAACCCTTCTTCATGTCAGTCCTCAAGGTGTGACATGAATGAAAGGCACGAAAGTTATTTTATATATGTAAGAAATGAAGTGTCACTTTTTCTTTTGAACAAATACATTTTGCTTTTCCAGCACAGCCAAGAAAACCTCCAAAATTTTATTTTAAGAACCTTTGGGAGGTAACTGTGGTGGCAAGTAAAAGCAGTGCTATTTTATAGCTACTGACGTCAGCCAGCAAACGTGTGTGACCATCTAATATTGTCTGTGGTAAAAAATACCAACTGATGGCCATTTTCTGTAAATGAATTTATAATAATGCCATAGAGCATTTAAATCTAAATTGTACCTTTTATGTTGAATTCATTAGATGGAGTAATATAAATACTTTTTAATGGCAGTGAAGGAGAAATTTAAAGGATTTTGATAGGCTAATCATGATTTGTTTTTCTACTATCTGCCTAGAATGTTAAAAATATGTGATAATTTATGAAGAAATTTATTAATAATAATTTATGACGAAATTTATATTAATAATTTATGAAGAAATTTCAGTGTCATTCCTCATTAACTTGCTGGTGATTAAATCAAAGTTGGTGAGATCCAGCTATTTATAATACTAAAAAAAGTTCACATAGTGGATTCTTGCTAGTCAAATTCATGTATAAGGTTATTTTCAAACTGAAAGTGAGAACATACACAGGAGGAAATCCAGGGTTTCCATCAAGTTACTACCAACACATTCCTGAAAACATCTAAACAGATGTCTTAATAGCAAGGATTCTAATGTAGTGACCATTGATAGTAGATGTGGTAGAAATAGTTACACCATCTTGGTGATTGTCTATAAGTTGTACATTTTAATGTGTCATCATTGATATGGGTATTTTTTTTATTAGATAGCACATTTTTGTTGGCTTTGCTCAGAGATATTGTTATATTATTGTTCAGTTAAAGAATGCACCTAAATTCTCCTCCTTTGAGTTTTTTTTTTTTTATTTTCTTGCAGATATTTGTGACCTTTGATAATTATCAAGGCCTATGCTCAGTGCTGTACTTTGCTTCTTGCCTTGTTGACGTTGGATATATTTTAAAAGTTATTGTCAGATCCCACATCATTGTGGGATCATGCATACAGTGCAAACATGCTTTGAGAAGTGAAGTTACTCATTGTGAACAGACCTTGGTGGTCACCCCTTCTGGTAGGGATCACATGGTTTCCAAAATATTTGAGCAGCCCTATGTAAAGAATGAACTGACCTGATTTTTCTGTACTCATTCATGGGGTTGTCATGCTGGAGCAGCACTCCTCTTGCCAGCCTGGATGTTTTTTTTCGAATTTCATCCCAAAGCATCAACAGAATTTCACAGTGCTATGCAGCATTCACATTCTCACCTCGTTTCAGGAAATGGGCTAACAGCACTCCTTGAGAGTCTCAAAATACTTTAAGCATAACCTTCCCTGCCAATGGCGAAATTCAGAATTTCCTGGTTGAAGGTGAAGAGATGACATGCGTACCAAGAGATAAGTTGTAAGGACCGGCCCATTCGGTTCATTTTGTGTTCCTGAGTCAGTTCTCCTTCACATGCTACTGAGAGAGATGTTGCAATGACAGGTTCATTCTGTGTTCCTGAGTCAGTTCTCCAGGCATGCACCATGCACAGACTTTCCGGAAATTCAAGCAATTATGCTGTAGGCTAAACCGTGAGAACACTATTGCAGTTGCTGCACTGTCTATCATCACTCACCCATCAGCTTGAATCATCTCCTCCACCAACTTCACAGTTGCTTCTGTCACAATCTGAACAGGATGACCAGGTCGGTCTTCATCAGCAACTTTTGAGCATCCTTTGGAAGAATATATTGACCCAGTTGTGTATCGCTTTAGGTAACAAACATTTCTCACATAAACAGGAAACATTTCCATATGAATTTCCGTGCAGGAAGTCCTTTTGCCCAAAGAAAATGCACAACAACATGCTGCCATTCGGTCGTACACTCCCTGAGCACAGTCACCATTTGCAGTGTAAGTTGGGCATGCTGTACCTAGCATCTGCTACATTCAAACTATGATTAAGCTGGATTGTGCTGCCACCTAATGACACCTTTAAAAACTAATAACTACCACTCTCAGCTATCCCATAACTGTTTGTTAATTATTTACTGACTTCTCATAATTTATGACATTGCAGTTTAAAGTTCCACTAAAAAGTTCTGATTCAGATACTGAAAAGAATGAGATTCTTGTCTTCCCAATGGATTGTGCCTCATGTATTTCCTTGACATCAGATGTTTGGCATACATATGTTGCATGTTTGAGTGCAGTTTTGAATTTGTGTGCCCTAGTTTAATTTCAACTTCTCATTTTCATCGCTGCAAGAGTATAAAGTGTGTCATCATTTTTTGTCCTGTAAATGTTTAAGAGAAAAAAGCCATATCACCCACACATTATTATATATATGTTATAGGTTTTCACTTTTTATTTTGAAGAAATACTTTTTGCTTTGCCAAAAAGCAAAAGTTTATATTATTCCAAATCTGTATTTATTTTTAAAAATCAGCAATTGAAAATATGGAATTGCATAGTCAAACCTACAAGTGGTATATCATAATTCTTTTGCATCATTTCTTTAGCAGACATGATGTTTTTATTCATTTCCTTGGTGAAAGAGACAATGCAATGCCTTGTGTCACTAACACGAGTTCAATTATTACACTGCTGCACAATTGCTAAGGACGGATCATAAACGGCTATATAGCACATAAAAAAGTAAGTGTGGTTGGATGCCAAGTGAAATAAAATAATGTCAGAATGCCAGGACATTACAAGGAAGACAATTTATTGTGCTCTGAAATCCAGAAGGCTTTGGAACATGTTCAAGGGACAAACAGGCCATTTTGTGCAGAATACGTAAACGTGAAAAAAATGCAATTACCGTCCGCAGGCGTTCCGGCGTAACATGTCAATACGAGATATGGCCACCATGGAGGGCGATGCAAGATTCCACACGTTGTGTCATGCTTTGCACAACATTATCAAGCAGCTGTTGGGGTAATTTTTCCCATTCCTCTGTCAGTGCACGGATGAGGGTGTCCTTGTTTATTGGAGGGCATTGGCGACCAGCAAGACTCCTCCCCAAAGCATCCCACACATTTTCAACAGGATTCAGATGTGGAGAACGTGCTGGCCATACGAGGCGTTGAATATCCTCGCTCTCAAGACACTCCTGGACAGCGACTGTTCGATGACATGTTGCATTGTCGTCCATGAAAATGAATCTATCACCGACAGCACCACGGAACATGCGAACATGAGGTAGCAGAACATCATTAATGTATCGTTGGCTAGTCATAGTCCCAGTTGGAAGCACATAGAGGGACATACAGCCATTGATCATGATGCCAGCCCATACCATGACACTACATGTCGGATATCGGTCCCTTTCCTTTATGTTTGCTGGACAATATGCAGTACCACTCTCACGCCAGATCAGTTGTCGTCGACAATCAGACGATAGACTGTATCTACTCTCATCTGAGAAGAGGACAGCTGACCAGTCGTTATCAGTCCAATTGCGATGTTGATGGCACCATTGCAAACGGGCGGTACGGTGACGTCTGGACAATGGGATGCACACAACAGAACGGCGGGCGTATAGTCCTCCTTCATGGCAAACGTCTGGCGACAGTTTTTCGGGAGATCCGCTTGCCAGTAGCAGCCATAAACTGATTTGCTACCTCACTAGCTGTGCTGTGCCGGTGTCTTTTTGTTGATAGCACTATGTACCGATCTTCTGCAGGTGTCGTACTGCGAACACGAGCTCCCCCGTGATGTTTGCTACACTCTCCATTTTGTTTGAAATGATTTCCAAAGCCTTGAAACAACACTGTGGCTGACGTCGAACTCCCTGGCAACAGCTGTTATTTTTCTCCCTTCTTCAATCTTGCCAATAATGCGGCCATGCATAAAATCATCTAGGTGATGTCGGGAAGACATACTGAAACTTGCAAGTTCGTCAATTGATTCTTTCCCTTTCAACTTTGCGTTTGAACAACAACGGTCAATACGCGTCAAATCCTTTATATCTCTTATCAGCGCTATGACGTCACGAACAAGTTCGGTAATCCAAAATTTGCATACGCACAACACGTCTTACTGTATCCTGCACTTATGCTAATTTCCGCATTTTCCTGCCTTCCATTTTATGGTTGCTATCGTTGCTATTGTCATCCGTCCTTAGCAATTGTCCGGCAGTGTATTAATGTGAATTCATGGCAGTAGGATTCCAAAAGCAGAATGTACTACCAACATATAATGTATTTCTTTACTTGGGACCTTTTCCTGTCAAAGAAACCATGCTATCCTTCCAACCTTTCTGTTATACCTTTAGGAGTTCCATACAAAGTAAACACTATTTGGCAGTTCAGTTATGTTTTCCTGTACTCTATGTTGTTTCTTGTTACCACTAAGATTCATCTGTGTAGTTCAAAGTTAACCTGATGTGTTCTTGCATTAATTTATAAGTCCTGATATTTCACCTTTAAATTTGTAGTTCCACTCAAATGATCACAGATATGGTAGTGTAATGAATAAGCATTGTAATTCAGTCTGTAATTCTCTGTTAAATTGCTGGTACTAGTGCATCTTTTAGTTAAAGAAATTATCTTTTGGAAACCACTCATATCAACTTTCCTAACATGCTTTTTAGCAGTAAAATGTTTAGTGAAATTTAAGCAAGTAATAAGTTACCTTAGTGTGTGTGTGTGTGTGTGTGTGTGTGTGTGTGTGTGTGTGTGTGTGTGTGTGTGTGTGTGTGTGTGTGTGTGTGTGCAAATGCTTATCTTGGATAATCATTGTATTTATGGCACAGGAATGCCATCAGCAGCATGGAGAAATGCATGCTTCGTGTTCTGCTGAAGGGAATTCCTCAGAAAACTTTTAAGACTGTATTGTCACAGAGAAGGAATTTAATTTGCATTTTGCAATTTTTTTTTTTTTTCTGAGAACACCCGCAGGACAGTACATTCACAAACAGTGGAACAGTGAGAAACTGATAAGCCATAATTCATTAGTGAAGGTTTGTGCTTCTCTGAGCAGTCACTGTCAAGCCTGATACAAGGCATGCAGGTTAGAAATCCAGTCTAATTTCATAGAAATATTGTGGTATTTACGTAATTCCCATAGGACATGGTAATCCATTTTAGTATGAGCATTCCTGTAATAAAATGCCATATTTGGAAATTATCGATGTATGTTTGTGGAAAAGTAAGTATAAAGTGTATACCTGTCTTAATACGTTTTTCTAGATATTCTACTAAAACATTGACCAAGTGGATTAAATAAATTGAAATGTGTGAGTCAGTGGATTATATCCATGTTATCACTGTCCTATACATGAATTTTGGATAGCATTGTATGCATCCTGCTATATACAAGGGTTGTACCAAAAGTAATGCAAAAGTGGCCATAACTATTTTTATTAACTGACAGAGATCATTCAGATTGCACATGTTGGTAGAGTAACTCTTTCTCTATACAAAAGTACTACTCAACATAGTCTTCATCCCAAGTGATGCATTTGCGCCATCATTGAACCCAACTCTCAAATCCTCTTAGAAAATTTCAGGTGTGGACTGTTGTACCCACTTCTTCACAGCCACTTTCACCTCGTCTGTGTCATCAAATTGTTGTCCCCAAAGACTGTCCTTCATTGAACCAAACAGGTGGAAGTCGGAAGATGCCAGATATGGGCCGTATGGTGGATGGGAGACCACTGACCAGCCTAATTTGCTGATCACCTGATTTGTTGCCAAAGATGTGTGTGGTCTCACATTGTCATGTTGAATGTAGATCCTTTTCAGATTCTTGTTTGGTCTCTTCCTCCTTATGGCTTCTCTAAGTTTCTTGAGTGTCTCAATGTACCTCTAGCTGGTTAAGGTACGGCCATGTTCCAGAAAATCAAGGAAAATGACACCCCTGTATCCCAAAAAACAGTCACCATGACTTTCTCTGCTGATCGCAGGCTCTTGAACTTCTTAGGCCTTGGTGAAGAGGTGCGACGCCATTCCATAGATTGATTATTCATTTCCAAATTGAAAAGATGTGCCCACGTTTTATCCCCTGTCACTAGATTGGAAAAAAACATGCCTTCACTTGCTTCAAACACTTTCAGCAGATCAGAGCAAACTTCCGCCTTTCTCTCCTTCAAATCGGGTGTCAGCTGCTGATGTACCCACTTTGCACACACTTTCTGATACCCTAAGTCTTCCACTTTCGGTATGGCATTGTGACCATAGTCCAATTGTGCAACAAGCTCACGGATTGTGACTTGTCTCTCTGTGTGAATCAAGTCGCTGATGATTCATGTCAGTGGCCGCAGATGATGGTCTCCCACTGTGTGGTTTGTCTTCAATGCTGGTTTCCCCTTATTTAAACTTCTTCATCCATCTGTGCACATTGCTCTTGTCAATGGTGTCATCTCCATAAACATTCTGTAACCTTCTGTAGATGTCTGACAGCCTGCACCCTTCCTTCATCAAGAACTCAATGATGGCATGTTTGCTTCTGCTAGGAATCCATTATTTACCTGCAATGGGTAATAAGGGTTACTATAGAGGAGGAGTTACTCTGCCAACATGTGCAATTTGAACGACCTCTGTTAGTTAATAAAAAAGTTATGCCCACTTTGGCATTACTTTCCGCACAACCTTCGTATATATCTACATGGTCAGGATATTTATGAAGATCTGGCAATGGTTGCAGCCTTTGTCACCTCTATTTGCTTTGAGATGTGAAAGGTAGCTGATGTTTAGTCAGCATAAAGCATTAAGCTCAACTCTGCTGACTTGTTTTGCTACTAGGAGAAATTCATATTGAATTTCTGGAATTTGTGTACTTATCCTCTTCAGTACCAAAACTGCAAATTTGGATTATATGTACTGTTACAGTGAGAATGTTAGTCATCTGTAACATGGTGTTATATTAATGCCTGAAAAAGATGCAGAATATATATGTTTTGAAAATCCATTTGCTTTAGTTTTAATGTTTCTGTTAATTCATTTGTGTGTGTTTGTTACGTAAGATAGCATTTGTTAGATCTTTGTCCATAACATGATAAAACCATATAAAACAAATAGAAGTAAAAAATATCTTTCCTCCAATATACAGATGACTGTGGTGAAAATATGGAATACAAGGAGTGTGGAAGTAATTGCATAAAAACATGTGATAACTTTGACAAAGAAGTCACTTGTACTGATCAGCAATGTGTTAAAGGATGTTTTTGCAAAGAAGGGTTTGTCCAGAATGCTGATGGAAAATGTGTTACCCCTGAAGCTTGCAGATCTAAAAAAGCAGGTATTTTTACCGCAATTTATTCTCGCAGTTCACTAAGGAAAGTGATAATTTCAAATATTTGCAAATCAGCAGAAATGAAGAGTCATGTTTGTTTCATAGTACCCTGTATAGTGCATAATTTTGAACATACATGTTAGATATCTAAATCAAAGAAATTCTTGTAGAACTTTAAGTTTAAATAATTGTGAAAGAATACTATAAACACACAAAAGAAATCAAATGGCATTAAATTTGATGAAATGCATTAGTCATGCATAAAATTGTTATGGGATTTTGATTAAAATTTGAATGATATGAAACTACAGCTTCATGTCAGATATTGTACATTATCAAATCTACCATGTTTTCCTAGAATAACAGCTCGCCGATTGTAACTCCATAGTTCAATTACTAATCAAAAACAACTATTATGGGAATTTTACTAGGAAATGTTTTATTTAAATTGCAAATTTTTGGAGAAAACTCTTCTTCTTTAGGCTGTCTTTTTGTTGTCACTTATTCCTGTTACGGTTAGCCTTAACAGTTATGGTTATTTTTCATCAAATCCTGCCAGATGTTAGGCAGGGAAAATCCTTTGCAGTCATTGATGATGGAATTTTGATTTTTCTCAATCTCTATTCCTTCTTTCAGCTTTCTTTTTGAAAATTGCTTTGGAAACTGGTGACTTTAAGGGAATTCCAATCCATGCTGTGACTAGTTTCTCTAACATGCCTATCTAAACCAGTCTTGTTGGAGCAATTTTTTATAGGAGCTTTATGCTCTGCTATACGAGTTTCTAGTCTGCGACCTGTTTCACCTATGTAAGACAGTCCACAACTACATTTTACTTCATATACTACACCTTGCATTTTTAAAATATCTTCTTCTCTTTAAACTATTTTTGGGGAAATTTTTTAACTTTGTTCTCTAAACTTGGAGCTAGCCTAATATTGTACTTCTTACTAATTCTCTTTAAAGACTCAAATAAACCTTTGTGATAAGAATTTTTTTTAGTGAATTTTACTTGTTGCTTTTGCGGGTTCTTCGTACCATTAAAATTCAGAAGCTTCTCAATTTCTTCTTTAGGATAGTTATTTTCTGCAAGTATGACTTTAAGTTCTTCTTTATGGGCTTCTTATCTGCTGTAGAAACTATTTTATAATTTTTTTCTAAAAACTGACTTGCCACATTTTTCTTAATAGAAACTGGATGATAGGAATTGAAATCCGATAGTCTATTAGTATCCATTGGTTTTTTTATACCAACTAGTGAGGAATTTTTCATCTTCATAATAGATAGTAATATCTAAGAAGTTAATTCTTCTTTCTTTTTGAAGTTCAATAGTGAACTTAAGGGAATCATCTAATTCATTGAATGAGTCTAGAATTCTTTCTGGAACAATTTCTGAGCTATCTATTATAAATAAGATGTCATCCATGTATCTGCTATATAGACAGAAGTATGTGGGTTGTGCTAGTATCTTTTCTTCTAGTTTTCCCACATAATAGTTAGCTAAGAGTGGGGAGAGTGGGGAGCCCATAGCTAGGCCAGATTTTTGAATGAAATTTTTTTCTCAAATTGAAAGTAGATGGGTTCCATTTCAACTCAGGCAGGGTCGTACCATCATGGTCTCAGATTTCTCTAAAAAAAATTAAGGGATGTTCCTTGACTAAAATAAGGAGACCCATGTTTTTTCTTTCGGCAAGAAAAAATTTTCCCTTCAAGATAGAGGGTTTCAAATCTTGCACCGTCAAACAAGCTCTCTAGAAAACGGTTATTTTTCCTAACTTCAGCGAGTCATTGCAGCAGAGTTAAAAAAGATATCGTGTTCTTGTATTTTTTACATTGTGTGTATAACATATAATAAACATATAATAATATATGGTGCTAATATTTCCTACACATCATATGATTAAAATTTTTAAAAATCATAAACTTTGTGATTTTTAAAAAAAATTGAATTTTTTAAGTTTTTTTTAAACAGGTTTGGATGGAGTTTTTTCTATATTCATTTTTTTCGTTAAAGACATACAAATGTGCACTTTATTTGTAATTTTTTGTGTGTCTGTGAAACTGCTAGTTTCCGCGTTTCGGCAGCGTTAAAAACAGCCGATTTTGAAAAATCTCTAACTTTACCAACGATTTTCTCAAAAAGGCCATTTTTTAAAATTCTGAAAATTAAATCCCTGTTTTATTATCAACAGGAGAATACCTGTGTAAATTTTCACGGACCTAAAAACGCTCGTTTCCGAGTTAGACTCGTTTGAATTCGGTTTGAAAGCCTACGATTTCCCGTGTTCTAAAGGCGCCATTTTGGAAAAATCTCAGGCGCAAAGTACGTACATTATCTCTTACCCGAATCAAAGCATTAGATATTCTTTGTTCGAATGATGGAATGAGAGCATTGGGTCAGCTGGCCCTGGTTGGATACATCCACCTCACCCTTCCCCGAGTGATGACATGCCTATAAAACTGTCGGGGGGGGGGGGAGTTGGTAACCAATACATAAAGAAATTTCTTGCTGCTCCACTAACAAAGTTGAGTTGCGAAAGACAGCAGCAGTTGCTTGTTTGTTTGTTTGTTTACGTATATACTTAAACATCGCATTAGAAAAGACTATGAAAAAGTAGAAAACTGTTGTGAAATAATTTTAAGTAAAAGAGTGCAGGCACGTGTACTGTAAGTTAATTTTCGATGGCTAAACACCCTCGAGTTTTTCTGGGAGTTGCTAATTGTAGGCTACTGTCAGAAGAGCAGTTGCTGTTTTGTTATAGTTGCTAAAATTAACTTCTTAGTTTTTCGTAATAGTAAAATATTCGTTCAGGAGACTTTTGTCCTCTGCGAACGGGGGGAGAAGGTGCAATGCTCTTGACCTCGCTGCTGGGTTGATAGCGCTGGTCGCTACCGAAACTCTGCTTACCTCCGCTCCAAAACGTAATGGCAATTGCCTAATCTACTAAATAAATAACAATTAACACATACGCGTGCATGCTTATTCATAAAATGTAAGTTGAGTATATTTCCTGTTCAATCAACTGATTTTACAAGTAAAATTCATATACAACTTATCGCTTATAATGGTGTAAAGATTTTTATCTATTTAAAACATATTCAAAGATTTCAATTTTTTTAAAGAGGGGGGGGATTGTGTTCGTAGTGATCTCCACCTGGGCCACGATAAACCATGCACTGCCCATGTCTTCTGCTCCCTTAGAAGATAATCCTGGATCGATGGGAGACCAGCGGAGGTTTGACATCCCCCTCCTCACGTGGTGGTGAGGTGTCTCAAAGCTAGGTTGCTTTCAAAAATCTTTCAACTTAGTTGGCTGGTAATAAGAGAGGGATTCCATTTCAACTCTGGCAGGGTCGTACCATCACAGTCTCAGATTTCTCTAAAAAAAATTAAGGGGGTGTTCCTTGATTAAAATAAGGGGACCCTTTTCTTTCGGCAAGAAAAAATTTTCCCTTCGAGACAGAGGGTTTCAAATCTTCCACCGTCAAACAAGCTCTCTAAAAAACCGGTTATTTTTCCTAACTTCAGCGAGTCATTGCAGCAGAATTAAAAGATCTTTTGCTCTGGTATTTTTTATTACATTGTGTGTATAACGTATAATATTTTATGCTAATATTTTATACACATCGTATGATTAAAATTTTAAAAAAAAATTTTAAACTTTGATTTTTAAAAAAAAATTGAAATTTTTAAGATTTTTTTTTAACTGGTTCAAATGGAGTTTTTGTTTTCTATACTCGTTTTTTTTTGTTAAAGACATACAAATGTGCACTTTATTTGCAATTTTTTATGTGTCTGTGAAACTGCTAGTTTCTGCAGCGTTAAAAACAGCCGATTTTGAAAAATCTCCAACTTTGCTAACGATTTTCTCAAAAAAGCCCTTTTTTAAAATTCTGAAAATTAAATCCCTGTTTCATTATCAACAGGAGAATATCTGTGTAAATTTTCACGGACCTAAAAACGTCCGTTTCCTAGTTAGACACGTTTGAATTTGATTTGAAAACCTACGATTTCTCCGTGTTCTAATGGCGCAATTTTGGAAAAATGTCAGGCGCAAAGTACGTATTCTCTTACCCGAATGAGAGCGTTGGATCCGTCCACCTGATCCCACCCTGGGCGATAACATGCCTAAAAAACGGTCTTGGAAAAAAAAATAACAAATCTATATATATAGAATTGAATGTATGTCTGCTAAACAAATTTACAGTTTTCAATTTAGAACCACCAAACTTGGTATACTATCTCATGGTACCCTAACTTAAACCGTAGATGGTTTTTGGAAGGGGTCGGAGCCCGGGGTCAAGGGACTCCACACAAAACTTCCATAAAATCTAGTTTTCAATTTAGAACCACCAAATTTGGAATACTATAGCATGGTACTCTAACTTAGACCGCGGACTGTTTTTGGAAGGGGTCGGAGCCCTGGGTCAAAGGGCCCCCACGCAAAATTTCGTAAAATATACTTGTAAACTATAGTGCCCTAACTGAGACCGTAGATGGTTTTTGGAAGGGGGTAGAAGCCCTGGATGGGTGGGAGCCCGTGGTCAAAGGGCCTCACGCAAAATTTCCGTAAAATCTAGTTTTCAATTTAGAACCATCAAATTTGGTATACTTTTTCTTGGCACCCTAACTTTGTAAAATATTTTACGAAAGTTTTGTAGGGGTGGGGGCTTGACCCCGGGTTCCGACCCCTTCCCAAAACCGTCTAGTCAAAGTTAGGGTGCCAAGAAAAAGTATACCAAATTTGATGGTTCTAAATTGAAAACTAGATTTTACGGAAATTTTGCGTGGGGCCCTTTGACCCGTGCTCCCCCTTCCAAAAACCGTCTACGGTTTTGTACCATGAGATAGTATACCAAGTTAGGGTACCATGAGATAGTATACCAAGTTTGATGGTTCTAAATTGACATACATTTTCAATTCTCTCTATATATAGATTTGTTATTTTTTTTTTTTTTTCCCAAGACCGTTTTTTAGGCATGTTATCGCTCAGGGTAGGGTGAGGTAGACGGATCCAACACTCTCATTCGAGTAAGAGAATACGTACTTTGCGCCTTAGATTTTTCCAAAATGGCGCCTTTAGAACACAGAGAAATCGTAGGTTTTCAAACCAAATTCAAACGCGTCTAACTCGGAAACGGGCGGTTTTAGGTCCAGGAAAATTTACACAGATATTCTCCTGTTGACAATAAAACAGGGATTTAATTTTCAGAATTTTGAAAAAGGGCTTTTTGAGAAAATCGTTGGCAAAGTTGGAGATTTTTCAAAATCGGCTGTTTTTAACGCTGCAGAAACTAGCAGTTTCACAGAAACATAAAAAATTGCAAATAAAGTACACATTTGTATGTCTTTAACAAAAAAAAACGAGTATAGAAAAAAAAAACTCCATTTGAACCAGTTAAAAAAAAATCTTAAAAATTTCAATTTTTTTTAAAAATCGAAGTTTACGATTTTTTAAAATTTTAATCATACGATGTGTAAAAAATATTAGCATCACATATTATTATACGTTATACACACAATGTAATAAAAAATACCAGAACAAAATATCTTTAATTCTGCTGCAATGACTCGCTGAAGTTAGGAAAAATAACTGTTTTTTAGAGAGCTTGTTTGACGGTGGAAGATTTGAAAACCTCTGTCTCAAAGGGAAAAATTTTTCTTGCCGAAAGAAAAGATATAGGTCTCCTTATTTTAATCAAGGAACACCCCTTAATTTTTTTAGAGAAATCTGAGACCGTGATGGTACGACCCTGCCAGAGTTGAAATGGAATTCCTCTCTTGTTACCAGCCAACTAAGTTGAAACATTTTTGAAAGCTACCTAGCTTTGAGACACCTCACCACCACGTGAGGAGGGTGGGGGTGTCAAAACTCCGCTGGTCTCCCATCGGTCCAGGATTATCTTCTAAGGGAACAGAAGCCATGGGCAGTGCATGGTTTATCGTGGCCCAGGTGGAGATCACTACGAACACAATCCCCCCCCTCTTTAAAAAAATTGAAATCTATGAATATGTTTTAAATAGATAAAAATCGTTACACCATTATAAGTGCATAAGTCGTATATGTATTCTACTTGTAAAATCAGTTGATTGAACAGGAAATATACTCAACTTACATTTTATGAATAAGCATGCACGCGTATGTGTTAATTGTTATTTATTTAGTAGATTAGACAATTGCCATTACGTTTTGGAGAGGAGGTAAGCAGAGTTTCGGTAGCGACCAGCGCTATCAACCCAGCAGCGAGGTCAAGAGCATTGCACCTTCTCCCCCCGTTCGCAGAGGACAAAAGTCTCCTGAACGAATATTTTACTATTACGAAAAACTGAGGTTAACTTTAGCAACTATAACAAAACAGCAACTGCTCTTCTGACAGTAGCCTACAATTAGCAACTCCCAGAAAAACTCGAGGGTGTTTAGCCATCGAAAATTAACTTACAGTACACGTGCCTGCACTCTTTTACTTAAAATTATTTCACAACAGTTTTCTACTTTTTCATAGTCTTTTCTAATGCGATGTTTAAGTATATACGTAAACAAACAAACAAACAAGCAACTGCTGCTGTCTTTCGCAACTCAACTTTGTTAGTGGAGCAGCAAGAATTTTCTTTATGTATTGGTTACCAACCCCCCCCCCCCCCCGACTGTTTTATAGGCATGTCATCACTCGGGGAAGGGTGAGGTGGATGTATCCAACCAGGGCCAGCTGACCCAATGCTCTCATTCCATCATTCGGGCAAAGAATATCTAACGCTTTGATTCGGGTAAGAGATAATGTACGTACTTTGCGCCTGAGATTTTTCCAAAATGGCCCTTTAGAACACGGGAAATCGTAGGCTTTCAAACCGAATTCAAACGCGTCTAACTCGGAAACGGGCGTTTTTAGGTCCGGGAAAATTTACACAGATATTCTCCTGTTGATAATGAAACAGGGATTTAATTTTCAGAATTTTAAAAAATGGCCTTTTTGAGAAAATCGTTGGCAAATTTAGAGATTTTTCAAAATCGGCTGTTTTTAACGCTGCCGAAACGCTGAAACTAGCAGTTTCACAGACACACAAAAAATTACAAATAAAGTGCACATTTGTATGTCTTTAACGAAAAAAATGAATATAGAAAAAACTCCATCCAAACCTGTTAAAAAAAAACTTAAAATTCAATTTTTTTTTAAATCACAAAGTTTACGATTTTTTAAAATTTTAATCATACGATGTGTAGCAAATATTAACACCATATATTATTATATGTTATACACACAATGTAAAAAAAAATACAAGAACACGATATCTTTTTTAACTTTGCTGCAATGACTCGCTGAAGTTAGGAAAAATAACCGTTTTCTAGAGAGCTTGTTTGACGGTGCAAGATTTGAAACCCTCTATCTCGAAGGGAAAATTTTTTCTTGCCGAAAGTAAAAATATGGGTCTTTTTATTTTAGTCAAGGAACACCCCTTAATTTTTTTAGAGAAATCTGAGACCATGATGGTACGACCCTGCCTGAGTTGAAATGGAACCCATCAGTAGTTGTTCTGCAAAGAGAAGGTAAGCATTTAAAAAATTCCAACTAATATGTTTCTATCTTTGTTGTGAAAAACTGTTAGGTCTGCCAAGTCTTCCGCCATAAAGTCTATAAGTTGATCTATATCAATGTACGTATACATAGACACTATGTCTAAACTACCCATAATAGGAGAATCTAATTTAGGAAGAAGTTCTAATTTTTCTTTTAGCTGCATTGAGTTTTTAATCAAGTTAGGTGGCTCTTTTAAAAGATTCTGAAAGTGTGATTTCAAAAAGTAGTTTAGATTTGAAAGAATTTAGTTTTTTGAGTCAATTATTGGTCTAATTGGTTGGTGTTCTTTATGCAGTTTGACTATTCCATATATTTGAGGTAATCTGAACTGTAATTTTGAGAATTTTTTATAGTTTTCTGGAAGCTGCTTTTTCATTTTTTGAAGTGAAATAAGCTTTGAGACGTTTTTAATCAAATCTGATAGTGGGTTTTCTTTTACTTCTTCATACATAGGCTTTTTTAGTTCTTCTTCCATCTTTTCTTGATAATCTTTCTTATCTAGAATAGTAATCAACTTACTTTTGTCTGTTTTCACAGCAACTACACTTTCATTTTTTCTGAAATCTTTAAGAGCTTTTAATTGACTATTCTCAAAAAATAATTTGAGATTTCTTTACTTGCTTCTGGAATTTTGTAAGGCTGTTGTAGTAATCTTTTCTGAGGAGGTCTGCTTTAATTTGGTCTTCTTTTTCTAAAGTGCTGCAGATGCTTTCCAATTCAATTGCCAATTTTTCTGTATTTGTTTTTTCCTTGAATAGATTGAAATTACTTCCTTTATTTATCTCTTGTAACAATTCTTGGCTAACTCCAGTAGCAGTGTTGTCCTTTACATGACTAAGAACTGCTGTTTCTTTGTTTTTACTGGAATAGTTTTTCTTAAAAAAATTCTTTTCTTTAAGGTTCAGCTTTTGAACAAATTTCTTATTTTTGTTTTTTATTCTGATAGTTATGTTTATTCAGTTGTATTGTTATTAGGAATAATGTTGCACCAAATTTCAGGTAAAAATAAAGACACAGGTAAAAATACACTGAAGAGCCAAAACATTATGATCACCTGCCTAATGGGATGTTGGTCCTCAACATGCCTCCAAAACAGCTTTTACCCAGCAAGGCAGGGACGCTACAAGATTTCTAATGGTGTCTTGTGATATCTGGTACCAACACTTTACCAGCAGATCTTTTAGACTCTTGTAAGTTACGTGGTTGAGCCACTGCCAATCGGATTTGCTGTTCTCCAACATAAACCCCAGATGCTTGATTGGATTGATGTCTGAAGACTTTGGAGGCCAGGACTATACCTGGTGTCTCATGTTCCATGAACCATTCTCAAACAATCTGGGCAGTGTGGCATGGCACGCATTTTCCTGCTGAAAGAAGGCCCTAATAAAGGAAAATACCATTGCTGTGTAAGGATGTACCTGGTCTGCAGTAATGTTTAGGTGGATGTTAGACGTCATACTTTCTCGCACATGAATGACTGGACCCAAGGCTTCTCAGGAGAACATTACCCAAAGCATTACACTTCCTCCATGCTCTTGTTTGAGTCCCACAATGCATTCTGGTTCCAACACTTCCCCAGGTAAATGATTTACACATGCCCAACCATCCATATGGTACAGGGTGATTCAAAAGTCCCCGAACTCTGAATTCAAATATTTCTACCACGAATATAGTGATATATAACTATTTTTACATACTGTTATATTGACACTCATACTTACAGGTAATGAAAACCACTTTACAATACATGCTGGAATTGTCCACCATTCTGTTGAAGACAAATTCACCCAACGACACATGTTGGCGGACACTCTTTTCAGCGTGTTGGCTGGTATGTCCCTCACGGCTGTAATGATATTGTTCCGCAGGTCCTGTACCATGTTAGGGTTGTTGTGGTAAACTGTGTCTTTCAGATAGCCTCACAAATAAAAGTCTGGAGGACTCAAGTCTGGTGAGCGAGGCAGCCAGAGTTTTTTCAAGATTAATCGATTGTGGAAGAACTCACGGAGCATCTTCATTATGTCATTTGATGTGTGACACGTTGCTCCATCTTGTTGTTCGTGTTCTTCCAGCATCACTACAAATTGATGGATGATGTCTGCATACACATTAGAATTTACAGTTGTGTAAAAAAAAAAAAATGGCCCTACAATTCGCTATCTAGACATGGTGCACCACACTCCAACTTTCTGAGAGTGAAGTCCAACCTGCAATGCGTGTGGATTCTCTGCAGCCCATATGCAGGTGTTTTGGCTATTGACATATCCATTCAAATACAACCATGCCTCTTCACTGAAAAAAGTGTTGTTAAGCTGGTTAGTCACATTGTTGCGCGTGAAACTCTTAAACCATTGGCAGTAGGCAATGCGCTTTTCCGAGTCCAAAGGACGTAGCTGTTGCACTACTTGAATTATGTACGGCCATAGCTTTAGACGTTTAGTAGCCCTCTGGCAGGCTGAATGCAATGACCCTAACTCTTGAGACAGCCGCCGAAGTGACTTAGCGCTGCAGGAAAATATGAATTTTCTTCAGAAACGTGGTCGTCACCACGGACGGACAGACACTTTTAGGTTAATCCTGAACACTGCCTGTCTCGCGAAACCGGTTCACAAGGTCATACACAGTTGTTTTTCCTGGTATAGAAGCATCAGGAAACTTACTTTGAAAGAGCTGGATGCAACGTTGGTAAGATTTTTCCAAAAAATAAACTTCTAACAAAGAGACTCTCTGCTCTTGCATGAGATTCATGGCTGACTGAATGTTACTGCTTGCCAGTGCCCACGTAAGCGTAGTGTCACATGGTGCTACCACATGGCGCAGCTCGTTCCCCAAGGTCACACAACAACAGCTTCAAGCAGCAATACTCAGATATCTTTTATGGTTTTACAGCAAATATGTTTAAAAAATAGAGTTTGGGGACTTTTGAATCACCCTGTGTAACAGGAAATGAAGTTCATCTAGCCAGACGACCTTCTTCTAATCGTTCAAGGTTTGGTTTTGATGCTCACAAGCCCAGTGTCAGCACTTTCAACAATGAACAACGTTGACATGGGCACTTGGAGCAGCCTGTGGCTAACGCAGCCCCATTTTCAGCAGGGTTCAATGTACTATGTGTTGTAACACATTACTCACCAGCATTCAAATTTCTGCCGAGTTGCTCAACGGTATCCTTTCTGTTGGCTCGTACCATACGTGATAGTCTTCACTCACCTCTGGCATTGATGAGCCGTGGTTGGCCCTCTCCTTGCTGGTGGTTCACGGTTTTTCCTTCCTTGGGCCTTTTGAAGATACTGGCCATGAGCACTCCTCAAGCCGTGCTGTTTTGGAAATGCTCTGGCCCAGTCACCTGGCCATAGCAATTTGGCTTTTGTGAAACTCACTTATGTCTGCATACATGAGATTATTTCGATGCAAAACTGAAGAGAAATGGGGGAAGGCTAGGGAGGGGGTCGTTTTTGTTTGGGGATGGTATTTCAAAACTTTCGAAAACGGAAGTTAAACGAAGTAAAGACCCCCCCCCCAATAATTGTACAAGTAATTTCTTTATCCTCACGATGTTGCCTGTGACCAGTATTGTTGTTAAATATCATTTTATTGCATAAATGTTCGTATTTTAGCATTAAACTGTGGGCAATGATTTCCGAAAATGGAATTAAGATGGCATAAAAATTTCCCTGTAGTCTTTTCAGGCATGAGATTCTTCCATGGATTCGAAGACTTTCGTCATCATTTTGGGCATTCTTGAAATCAATGCACAGCTGAACAGAAATTTTCTGGGGGAACAATGGGGGAGGGAGATTTGTTTTTCTGTTTGATGATGGAATGCCATCCTTTGAAGCTTTCGTAAATGGAAGTTAGGCGCAGAGAAGAATTCTCCAGTAATCGTTTTGTTTGGTTGTTTTTTTTTTCTTTTTTCTCGCTATGTTTCTTCTGCCCAATATTGATCTTAAATATCCTTTTATTCCACGAAAATTGCGCTTAAAAATGGAGGAAAAAATTTCCGAAAACGGAAGTCAGTCAGAGCGAAGATTTCTCCTGTAATCGTGATTTTTTTCTTTCGGCGATGTTCTCACTATCCTATGTTGTTGCTAAATGTTACTTTCTCCCCATAAATGTCTGCACTTAAGCTTGATAAGGGATGGGAATTTTTCAAAAAATGGAAGTGACGAAGTTTGAAAATTTGTTAGAATTGATGCATGGTGTTCAAGAGTATTCATATTCTCAAAGTTACACCATTTATCTATAAGTAGTGAAAGCTTTGTTATTATGCATTCATGGTCCTCAGGCTAAAAGTTCTTCCAGCCTGAGGACCATGAATAGATAAGTATTTTCAGAATGCAACATCACCTGTGACTAAAAGTTCTTCCAGCCTGAGGACCATGAATAGATTTAGTATTTTCAGAATGCAACATCACCTGTGACAGAGCAGTTGATTTTTTTCCACAATCACACAATCATTGTGCTAGTAAAGTCTTATACATATTGGATGTATATAGTCATATTGCGAGATCCATAAAGTCATGTGCATTATTTCTTTTTAAAATTGGTTTCTATATTAATAGTATGATGAAAGAGGAATCAGAAATTGGGAATTTTTGTCACCTCCAAGAACTGCAATTCCATTCTGATTTCCCTTTCATCATACCATTAATATGGAAATAAATTTAAAAATAGAAATTATGTATATGACTTTACGCATCTGGCAGTCTCTACTATTGTCATCGTTCATCTGTCACAAGGCTGATGAAGACTGAAGTTATCAGTCGAAAGCTCCCTTAAATTAAAGTTCCTTACGTAACTTAAGTGTGTTTTAAAGTTTCATACTTACTTATTTTCTTTACATGATATATCTGTAAATGTGGCAACCCCACTCGTCCTACTACAAATGATGAAAAGTTTTGTTTGGGAGTTAATCAAGCATATTTTTTTCTTAATTTGCTTATGATAAAAATTAAATTGGTTTGCTTTTTCCTGAGTGAGTGTCTGTCTGTTGAAGTATTTGTAATTCTAGCATCAAAACAGCCACAACAACATTTCTTCCATTGTGGCTTTTGTATTTGATAATGGATCACTCTAAGGTTTAGGGTAAGAGTACCTCAGATTTTTTTTTTTATTCCAAGCAACATAATTAAACTTTCCTTTTTGAACTCAGAATAGTGTGTCTGTGTGGCAGGAAGAATAACAGAGAGGGCTGTCTCTTAATTCAGAGGATCATGAAAAAAAAATCATCTTCCCTAATTTTTTACAAAACAACACGATATTTTACCAGTCTTCTGAATTTGGAGACGACCCACTGTATCAGAGGGAAACCTTTTCAGGGTTCATTGAATCATATCAGGTTTCAAGATTTCATTTGGGTTACTTCAAAGCTCCCATGTTAATATATAATCAAGGGAGTCAGCACTCCAAATTCTTAACAGCTCGAAGTTGGCCATAAACGAGTCTCCAAGAATTTTTTTGTTCATATATCGTGAACGACTGTTGGAATTTGTAATGTTACTGAAAACAGTTATAAGCTGCATCTAGTTAAATGGCGCATTTCAGAGTTGCATCTTTGTTAAATTGAGTTGAGTGCTGTGTCATTACAATCGGTAAATACGGTATGTACTAAGAAAGACATAATAGGGCAGAGTGAAAAACAGGAATTTCTGAAACTGATATTGTCTGGGTACATAGTTCAGTAATCAATTTTTGCATAGAAATTTTTGACCAAGCAATATCTTTTGGTTCTGCTTTGCAAACCTGCCTAAGCCGATCTGCAATACACAGTTCATGTTGGTACAGGGACATTCATGGCTCCCTGTACACCTTATCAAATGTCATCTACTGTAAATTGTGGGGTTGCTACTGTGATCAAGGCATTTGGACATCTGCTGATGTGTACCAGTCCCACTATGGCAAAATCCATTACCTTCCTCCAACCACTGTTGCCATATTCGACTGACAGTTGTTGCATCTTGATGTGATGCAGGAACCAGCCAGCCATACGTAGCCCTACGGTAAAGCCTCTGATAAAGATGTCCATGTGATAGGATTCCTGATGGCATCGCCCAGATATTCTCACTCCTTACATGCACTCTCACCACCAAGATCACTCTGATTCAGTGGTCCTCATGCTCAGGTGAGGACTACCAAACTTAGCTATGTTGAGCCGTTTTGGCCTTTTATATCCCTCTCCTGTCATGTGATGGTTCACAACTACAATCATTTACATAACCCAAATCATACCCACCTATTTGCATGGTGGTCTAACAAATATTTCCTGGTGTGGCTATGTTGAGCAGTGCACATTGCCCTGAAGCAGAAGTCTCTCGATTTTCATTAAATCATTATGTACAGATCAGAAATTTGGAGATGCAGATTCAATTTTTATTTCAGAATAGCATGATCTTCCAGTTTTGTAAGGAGTGCCTTATGTAGATGACAGTTGCAGATTGCATTTACATGCTAAAAAACCTAATCCTCGTGGTTTAACCATCATGTGCTCTGGAAATTAAATATTAATTAATTTCCATGATCCTTCTGTAATTGTTTTGCAAAACAAATTCTGATATTTCTGTAATAACTTTGCAAAGCAAATTCTGTAATATTAAATTGAAAATGTTACTTATACAGAAGTATAGTTCACGTCATCTTTTTTTTTTTTTTTAAATTGGGAATTTAACAACCACCGTGAGCAACTTGATTTACTATAAGCAGTTGCTCATCCCTAATTCAGGGTCACTGGTTCCAGGGAAGAGAAAGAGCCAGTGCCATAAAACAAACACAACATCCGTGCCTCACTGGGACTCCAACCTGGACTCATCTCAGACAAATGGTCAGAAGCAAGTGCTTAGACCACTGCATCACCGGGACAGCAGTTCTTGTCTTCATGTACTTCCGTATAAGTAATGCTTTCAATTAATATAAATACATTAGCATGTTCAAGAAAACAGCCTATCAATTTCATAAAGCTCGTGTTTACTTTCAATCAATTCTGTATATCTATCATATTTCCTTTTTTCTTAGCATCCACCAAATTGAAATGTACTTCTGTGTTATCATATTATTTGTATTGGATTGAATAAAAGTGAAGAGATGTAATATGAAATGATAATTTATCTTAACAAAATATTCTCTATATTTTAAGATGTAACATCCTCTAGTTATATATAACTGATCATTCTCTATTACACCCACCAGCAGAGGAATCATACCAGCTAACCAACATGCAATCATAATTGTTAATGTGTGAGTTTGATATAGTTAATAAAAATACTGCTCAGTAATTCTTCTCCTATTACCTTCTGTGCATTACCATTCTGCTTAGCACTGTGAGTACATTTTTCATGTATGTAGTAATGTTCATCATTTTGTATTGTAATTTATTCATTTAGAGGCTTGTAAAGAAAATGAAGTATTTGATCCATGTGGATCTGCTTGCCAGAAGACTTGCAACAATCACCAAGAACAAGAAGATTGTGACCAAAAGTGTGTCAATGCATGTGTGTGCAAAGAGGGCTTTGTTAGAGATCCAAATGGGAACTGTGTCAATCTAAAGACATGTACTTCAGGTAGGTGTGGAAATTGGTTATTATGCAATTTCATGTCATTTAAGAGCATAATCTCATTATGGTTATTATTAGACCAACAACCATAAACGTTACGTGGTTGCTATAATATTATTCGAACAATAGGTTATTGTTACTAATACTACTGTTTCACACGTTGTATGCGATAATGTCATTTGGTGCTGGACTCCTTGCTATAAATGTCGAATATAATACTATAATCTATCACAGTATCAAAGTTATAAGGCACTAAAAATAGAGTAAACTCACCATTATGCTGTCTTAGGTTGTTATTTTTTATTCGCTGAACAGTACTCGTATTCGTGTCCTTGGTCCATTTATTCATGATTCATTCTCATTTTCACAAAATGGCTGACTGTTGGTGCCATTCTATTTGGTGTGTATACGGCATCATTTGATGAGCTTGACGAGCTATTGTGGAAACTTGTTGAATTTGAATTCAATTCTTCACGACCAAAGGCTCAAAAGATTTGTTGTTAGTTCAAAGTGAAAAGTAGCCAATTTACTAAAATCAATTATTTGAATTTACAAAACGAAATCAACCCTATAAAATCATAGAACAGAAACATAAAGCAAAGGAACCTTTAAACACCAATAAAATATTTAAAACCTCTAAAACAGTTGTAAACAGCAAACATTGCATCCAGCCCTCAAACATTACCAGACTAGTTTCCACAGCATATTTTCCGCTGTTATCTTCAGTGGTCACATATGCCGACATTGCAACCTGCTTTACTACATGCAGTGTCAGTCTTCTTCACGAATTCCCCTGAAACCTGTTGGCACACGTAAACGTTTTTCAAAAACTCCGGAATTGGGCAATGAAAAACGTTCACGTGTGCCAACAGGTTTCAGGGGGATTCGTGAAGAAGACCGACATTGCATGTAGTAGAGCAGGCTGCACCATCGGCATATGTGACTACTGAATATGACAGGGGAAGATATGCTGTTGAAACTAGTCTGGTAACATTTGAGAGCTGAATGCAATGTTTGCTTTTTACAACTTTTTTAAAGGTTTTTAAGATTTTATTGGCTTTTAAAGATTCCTTTGCTTTCTGTTTCTGTTCCATGATTTCACGAGGTTGACTTTGTTTTGCAAATTCAAATCATTGATTTTAGTAAATTGTCTACTTTTCGCTTTCAACTAACAACAAATCTTTTGAGCTTTTGGTCGTGAAGAATTGAATTCAAATTCAACAAGTTTCAACAATAGCTCGTCAAGCTCATCAAATGATGCTGTATACACACCAAATAGAATGGTACCAACAGTCAGCCATTTTGTGAAAACGACAAGAACGAATCATGAATAAATGGACCAAGGGAACGGATACAAGTACCGTTCAGTGAATAAAAAATAACAACCTAAGACAGCATAGTGGTGAGTTTACTCTATTTTTAGTGCTTTATACTTTGATACTGTGATATATTATAGTATTATATTTGACATTTATAGCAAGGTGTCCAGCACCAAATGACATTATTGCATACAACATGTGAAACAGTAGTATTAGTAACAATAACCTATTGTTAAAATAAAAAAATGAAAAAAAAGCATTTAAGAGCAGTTTTCTAGTTATAGATTTCATAAAGTTTGAATAAATTGCTTATTTTGTGCAAACTGTAAATTTAAATTTCTTGACTTCTGAAATTGTTCCTAATTCATGTATGAATATATGCAATCACAATTTTGTGCCAGTAAGGAAAATATTATTTTTAGTGCAGGCACTCCTCATAACCCTACAATAAATTGTATCTTTTGCTGAAACTTCCTAATTTTTGCATGTGGACTTCATGTATTACAAAGTTATTAACCTTGTATGTTTGTCTCTTAAAATTGGAAATAGTGGCATAATGAATCATGCACTTTCATATGTGTGCATTCCCAGAAGCATGTCATAAAATGGTTTTTGTTTTTATCAGGAAAATATTCTGCATCCATTTTGAAAAGCTTTTTCTTCTGTGGAAATTTAAAACAATGTTAGAAGGGTAAAAAGAGTGATGTGCTTCCACTGCAAGTATTGAAATATCTTTACAACCATTGAAATGAGAAAATAAAAAATGGCCCATAAATATCTGCCTTAGCTATCTATACTCATGGCTAGAGTTCAAACCTGGGTAGGAATAATCAGAATTTCAAATATAAAACTGGAAAATGAAACCCAAAACAGCCTTGTGTAATATTTGTTTCAAAGTTTGTGTGGTTGGAATTTAAGTGAAAATTGGATAATGTGACTCATATAAAAAAACGAACAGTTTTTCTCATTTGAGTCACATTCCTTTCTGATTCCTAATGGGTTTTTCTGGTCTTGATGTTCTTAGGGATCTAACCATCCTTTATTTGAATTTTATTTGAACATAAGCATGAAGTAAATGAAATCATTAACATCTAAGCCTCGAAACAGTAGACTAAGATTTAGGCCTAACTTTTCATGAATGCCGACTCAGCTGGAAATTTTTACAACTAGGCCTAACAACCATCTATATCACACTGTGTCAACTGTCTAAGACTATGAATTTAAGATGCTGACGTTTAATCATTTGATTTCAATAATATGGTATTCATACAGTCCACATGGCACATACTTTTTATGCAATTCCAGCTTCATTCAGAACATGATGAACAGGTATATGAGGTGGATTATCATTGACCTATATACCAATTGTACCTAAACTTTCTTTGGAAAGTTTACTTTAAGTGACTGTGTTTTGGTAAGATGAATAATGAACACATGTGCTTGGTGAGCAGGAAAGCAGTGTGTCAGTGAAATGAAGATACTAACTGAAATTAAAATTCATGTGGGAGGGCAGTTTTGGTTTTATTTTATGTGGAGTGTGAAGCAACAGAGCAAAGTTATGGATCATGGCCATTCTCAGCTAGCTGTCAAAGACCTCTGGCTTCCAATATTTTAACCACATTCTTTATAATGAGTATGTGTAATGTATCTTAATACAATAGGAGCAATTAATTAAAACAAAAAAGTAAAGCAGACTAATAATACTGTACAAAATAATTTAGTTGTGGAATCCATTTCCAAAGACTACAATGTAAACAATATAAATTGCAGTTAGAAGGTCATGGAAAATTACCTAAGAAAAGCAAAACCAGTTGTAGAAGCTGTTTTCAAACCTAGAAAGATTGTTATAGTCACACAATTAGGTAAGTAACAGAATAGAAGGTTTACAGTGTTTGGTATTTAGTAGATGTGAAATAAAAAGTGTGAAACTTATGAGTAGGTGTATCTGAAGACCTTGTTGAAGTATCAACCAAGTCATTAAATTATGAAACATTGGAGATTTTTCCTGCTTATTATAAAATAAAAAAAAATAAAATATATATATATATATATATATATATATATCATCGGGATGTAAGGTCAGGTGATGCGTAACATCACAGCCTCTCCTTGACAAACGTCAACCCCGCCTTCTCGTGGTGCATCCTGTTCCCACTAAAGGGGCTCTGACGACCGCCAATAGCGGTATAACTATACCATCGGGATTAGAGGAAATGCTATCCCACACTCACCAACCCGCTTGGCCAGCGTGGTGAGTTATGGCCAAACCCCTCCAAAATGACTCCACAACTTAAATCTTGGCCCTCAGTCTCCGGCAGCTGGAATGTACCTGGCCAAGGCAGCGGCCAGTGCGACATGAAGGCAGAGGGTGCTAAGAATCCCCGGAGGACCGGACTAGGCTGCCATCTGATGCTGACCTTGGCTACGTACAACGGACGCTCCCTATCTTCTGATTCAAGGCTTCTTGAATTGGAAGAGGAACTACAAAGGATCAAGTGGGACATCGTCGGGCTAAGTGAGGTAAGGAGAAAAGGAGAAGATCTCATTGAACTGAAAAGTGGACATCTCTTCTACTATCGTGGGACAGATACTGGCAGAACTAGTGGTGTTGGATTTATAATAAACAAGAAACTGAAGGATAAAGTTGTAGAAGTTGAAAGTTCCTCTGACAGAGCTGCACGACTCGTTATCCAACTCTCGAGAAGATACCAGGCTCAGATTATTCAAACTTATGCACCCACCACAAGTCATGCTGAAGAAGAAATTGAAGAATTTTATGAGGAAATTCGTGATCTAAATAATAAAGGTAAGCAGCACTTGAAGATAATTATGGGAGATTTCAATGCAAAAATAGGGCAACGGCAACAGAATGAAACTTCAGTAGGTAAATTCGGTCACGGCAACAGAAACCAGCGTGGAAATACTCTCGTTGAGTTTGCAGAGGCAGAAGGGTTTTTCTTCTTGAACTCCTTTTTCAAGAAAAAGCCACACAGGAAATGGACATGGAGACATCCAAATGGGACGACAAGTGAAATTGATTTTATTATGTGTAACAAAAAATTCGTCATAGAAGACTGCAGTGTGCTAAACAAGTTCAACACAGGCAGTGACCATAGATTGGTGAGATGTAAGATGCACCTCAACACTAAACTCGAACGTAGCAAGCTCATAAGACAAACAAAATGTATTGACATAACCAACCTTAAAAAACACCATAATACCTTCAAATTGGAACTGAAGAACAGATTCTCTGCTTTAGAAGGCCTAACGTCGGAAGAAGTGGATATTTCTGAATTTAACAGAAAAAGTAACCAAAGCTCTTATGGAAACAGCAACAAAATTAGCTGGGTCTAAGAACAAATTGCATGTGAACAAATTATCAGGAAAAACCAAAATGTTGATGCAAAAAGAAGAGTGATGAGGACAACTAAAGAAGATGTGACTTCC
This sequence comes from Macrothele yani, assembly GCA_039090855.1. Taxonomy (NCBI): domain Eukaryota; kingdom Metazoa; phylum Arthropoda; class Arachnida; order Araneae; family Macrothelidae; genus Macrothele; species Macrothele yani. The sequence goes on along the minus strand of CM077023.1, from coordinate 9,181,400 downwards.
AAAGTGGAATATATAGAGCTATGCAAAACAGTACGAAAAAGTATCACTGAAGACGTAAGGAAATTCAACTGTGAACTAGTAAGGAAAGCAATTGAAAACAACCAAAGCCTAAAGATAGCAAAGGGACATCTCAGTAAGGGGAAAAAACAGATTATGGCACTGAGAAAAGAAGATGGTTCTGTAACAAGAAATAGAGGCGAAATTTTGACAAGAGTGAAAAATTTCTACTCCAAATTATATGAAAGGGATGATACATGTACTCCAGACATCATGAAAGGTACCAGTACCAGAGTTCTTCCAGTCATCCCAGCAGAAGTTGCACATGCAATCAAGAACATGAAGCGGGGAAAGGCTCCAGGAGAAGATGGAATTACTGTAGACATACAAGAAGCAAGTGGAGAAATCGAAACAGTACTCGCCCAAATTTTCACTCGATGCCTTAATGAAGGGAAAATTCCTGAGGATTGGAACAACGCTACAATGATCTTGCTACATAAAAATGGTGACATTGAGGATCTCAGGAACTACAGACCTATCAGCCTCCTATCAGTGGTTTATAAAATCTTCACTAAAGTTCTTTCACACCGCTTGAAGGTGACACTGGACATGGCTCAACCGAGAGAACAAGCTGGATTCAGGAGTGGCTACGGCACAATAGATCATATCCACGTACTGAGAGAACTAATTGAAAGAGCGTAGGAATATGAACTTCCATTGTGCATGGCTTTTATCGATTATGAAAAAGCCTTTGATTCGGTGAAACAATCAGCAGTTGCAATGGCTCTGAAATCCTGCGGTATTGAAGATGCATACATTAATATTATTAATAACATCTATGAAAATGCAAGTGCAAAGATTCGGCTGTTTGAAAATACAACACACATAAAAATTGGAAAAGGAGTGAGACAAGGTGACACCATATCTCCGAAGCTCTTTAATGCCACATTGGAAAATGTCTTTCAATCACTGAACTGGGAAAACAAAGGGATAAAGATTAATGGAGATTATCTAACCCACCTTCGTTTTGCTGATGACATAGTCATTTTTGCAACTACCCCATCAGAGCTACAGAGTATGATCCAGGAACTTGCTGACAAGAGTAAAGAGGTGGGATTAAAAATGAACTTTCAGAAGACAAAAGTGATGTACAATGCTTTTACAAGAAATGAGGATTTATCGATTGATGGAGAAAAACTGGAGATAACAGACACGTACGTTTATCTTGGACAGCAGATATCAAGTGAGGGTCACATTGGTGAAGAAATTAATCGGCGTACAAAACTTGCCTGGAGAGCTTTTGGAAGAAACAGCATAATTTTCAAGAGCAATATGCCATTATTTCTTAAAAGAAAAGTGTTTGATCAATGCATCCTTCCAGTGCTTACGTATGGTGCAGAGACGTGGACCTTAACTAAAAGAGACATACAAAGGCTGCAGACAACTCAAAGAAGCATGGAGAGGTGCATGCTTGGTGTAACCAGGAGAGATAAGAAGAGGAACACGTGGATCCAAAAAATGACAAGAGTGGAAGACATCATGATCAGAGTTAAATCCCTGAAATGGCAATGGGCTGGACATACTGCCAGAAGAACAGACCATCGATGGACAGCCGAAATTTTAGATTGGATTCCAAGGGACAGGAAAAGACCCAGAAGAAGACCACATGGAAGATGGGTGGATGAAATTCGAAAGTATGCGGGAGTGACATCATCATCATCATTGTCAACCATTATCAATCCACTGCTGGACGAAGGTCTCCCCAAGTTTCCTCCACAACGGTCTGTCTTGTGCCAGTCTCCTCCATGTCACCCCGGCATACTTTCGAATTTCATCCACCCATCTCCCATGTGGTCTTCTTCTGGGTCTTTTCCTGTCCCTTGGAATCCAATCTAAAATTTCGGCTGTCCATCGATGATCTGTCCTTCTGGCAGTATGTCCAGCCCATTGCCATTTCAGGGATTTAACTCTGATCATGATGTCTTCCACTCTTGTCATTTTTCGGATCCACAAGTTCCTCTTCTTATCTCTCCTGGTTACACCAAGCATGCACCTCTTCATGCTCCTTTGAGTTGTCCGCAGCCTTTGTATGTCTCTTTTAGTTAAGGTCCACGTCTCTGCACCATACGTAAGCACTGGAAGGATGCATTGATCAAACACTTTTCTTTTAAGACATAATGGCATATTGCTCTTGAAAATTATGCTGTTTCTTCCAAAAGCTCTCCAGGCAAGTTTTGTACGCCGATTAATTTCTTCATCAATGTGACCCTCACTTGATATCTGCTGTCCAAGATAAACGTATGTGTCTGTTATCTCCAGCTTTTCTCCATCAATCGATAAATCTTCATTTCTTGTAAAAGCATTGAACATCACTTTTGTCTTCTGAAAGTTCATTTTTAATCCCACTTCTTTACTCTTGTCAGCAAGTTCCTGGATCATACTCTGCAGCTCTGATGGGGTAGTTGCAAAAATGACTATGTCATCAGCAAAACGAAGGTGGGTTAGATAATCTCCATTAATCTTTATCCCCTTGGTTTCCCAGCTCAGTGACTGAAAAACACCCTCCAATGTGGCATTAAAGAGCTTCGGAGATATGGTGTCACCTTGTCTCACTCCCTTTCCAATTTTTATGTGTGTTGTATTTTCAAACAGCCTAATCTTTGCACTTGCATTTTCATAGATGTTATTAATAATATTAATGTATGCATCTTCAATACCGCAGGTTTTCAGAGCCATTGTAACTGCTGATGGTTTCACCGAATCAAAGGCTTTTTCATAATCGATAAAAGCCATGCACAATGGAAGTTCATATTCCCTCGCTCTTTCAATTAGTTCTCTCAGCACATGGATATGATCTATTGTGCTGTAGCCACTCCTGAATCCAGCTTGTTCTCTCGGTTGAGCCATGTCCAGTGTTACCTTCAAGCGGTGTGAAAGAACTTTAGTGAAGATTTTATAAACTACTGATAGGAGGCTGATAGGTCTGTAGTTTCCGAGATCCTCAATGTCACCTTTCTTATGTAGCAGGATCATTGTAGCGGTGTTCCAATCCTCAGGAATCTTTCCTTCATTAAGGCATTGAGTGAAAATTTGGGCGAGTACTGTTTCGATTTCTCCACTTGCTTCTTGTATGATGTCTACAGTAATTCCATCTTCTCCTGGAGCTTTTCCCCGCTTCATGTTCTTGATTGCATGTGCAACTTCTGCTGGAAGGACTGGAGGAACTCTGGTACTGGTATCTTTCATGATGTCTGGAGTGCATGTATCATCCCTTTCATATAATTTGGAGTAGAAATCTTTCACTCTTGTCAAAATTTCGCCTCTATTTCTTGTTACAGAACCATCTTCTTTTCTCAGTGCCATAATCTGTTTTCTTCCCTTACTGAGATGTCCCTTTGCTATCTTTAGGCTTTGGTTGTTTTCAATTGCTTTCCTCACTAGTTCACAGTTGAATTTTCTTACGTCTTCAGTGATACTTTTTCGTACTGTCTTGCATAGCTCTATATATTCCACTTTGGAAGTCACATCTTCTTTAGTTGTCCTCATCTCTCTTCTTTTTTGCATCAACATTTTCGTTTTTCCTGATAATTTATTTGCATGCAACTTGTTCTTAGACCCAGCTAATTTTGTTGCTGTTTCCACAAGAGCTTTGGTTACTTTTCTGTTAACTTCAGAGATGTCCACTTCTTCCGATGTTAGGCCTTCTAAAGCAGAGAATCTGTTCTTCAGTTCCAACTTGAAGGTATTATGGGGTTTTTTAAGGTTGGTTATGTCAATAGATTTTGTTTGTCTTATGAGCTTGCCACGTTCAAGTTTAGTGTTGAGGTGCATCTTACATCTCACCAATCTATGGTCACTACCTGTGTTGAACTTGTTTAGCACACTGCAGTCTTCTATGACGAATTTTTTGTTACACATAATAAAATCAATTTCCCTTGTCGTCCCATTTGGATGTCTCCATGTCCATTTCCTGTGTGGCTTTTTTCTTGAAGAAGGAGTTCAAGATGAAAAACCCTTCTGCCTCTGCAAACTCAACGAGAGTATTTCCACGCTGGTTTCTGTTGCCGTGACCGAATTTACCTACTGAAGTTTCATTCTGTTGCCGTTGCCCTATTTTTGCATTGAAATCTCCCATAATTATTTTCAAGTGCTGCTTACCTTTATTATTTAGATGACAAATTTCCTCATAAAATTCTTCAATTTCTTCTTCAGGATGACTTGTGATGGGTGCATAAGTTTGAATAATCTGAGCCTGGTATCTTCTCGATAGTTGGATAACGAGTCGTGCAGCTCTGTCATATATATATATATATATATATATATATATATATATATATATATATATATATATATATATATATATTATAACAGATCTCAAATGAAAAGGTGATTTTCAGGTATTCATTTCTCCTGGTTTTTTTCTTTCACTACTGCAGTGAGCTTTTCATTCTACATTCATACTCATGCTGTTGATATTTTTTTTTTTATTCATGTTCTGCATCAGTGGTAGAAATATCAATATCAGTGAGATGTTTCTGGATCATTTAAAAAAAAGAAACAATAAATAACAGTTAATGCATTTTGTGGAAATTTATTGGACATTCAACTGTAATTTTTTGCCCTCTTGTCTCTAAAAATTAAGTGCATTTCTGAAATGTATTTGTTCTCAACCGACTGTTCGCCTTCCTTCTGTATAAATGTTAGTTAAGTTTTTGCATTGTAGAACATAATTTTGTTCCTTTTGAAAGTAATTTGATTGTCTGATACAACCAAACGTGTCTCTGACTAAATAAAATAACCAGTAAATTTTCCACTGTGGACTTTTTTCCATTTTGCAAGATTGTGTGTCTTTTTTTCCCTCCTGTATCTCAACTAAAGTATGTTTTTATTTTGTAAAGGGAAGACATGTGATAATCCAAATGAAATCTTTTATGACTGCATCCCTAGTTGCAACACATGTGAGAATCACAACAATACGTCATGTTCTTCTTCATGCAAACCAGGTTGTTTTTGCAAAGATGGACTTGTCAGAAATAGTGCAAATGAATGTGTTGCTCCAGATCAATGCATTAAGTGTAAGTAACAGGCCTCCTTTATATCTGTGATAGTGCAAATGAATGTGTTACTCCAGATCAATGCATTAAGTGTAAGTAACAGGCCTCCTTTATATCTGTGCCATGTCATTCGTGTTGTCATGAAAAAAAAAAAGTAAAACATCCACGTTATTGATAAAATTAAGTAATTTTGTAACCTTTTTCCATGTTTTCAACTAATTTTGAAAGCTTTGTCTCTGTTTTTGATATACTGTTTTTCTCAAAGCTTGTTATTATCCTTCTCTTTTTCTGTGGTACTGAATTAATACAAACATTCATTAAAACTTTATATGCATGCACAAATATTTATAAACTGTACTTAAAAATCCATGAAGAGCAGAAAAAAACTGAAACAGCCTTAAACATAATTAAGCAAAGAAATAGTGATGAAACTCTGAAATTTATGGACAAAATGAAATATGTACTCATGATTTCTTTAGTGATACAGGTAAATGTAATACAATATAAAGAAGATTGTCAGCTTCTTACTAATATAATCAGCTCTTAAATTGTTAGGGGTTTCAAACATGTCATGAGCTGTCGCTTCAATCAGGGAAAAAGTATAGGCTGTGTATGACATTATTGGGATTTGTTAAACCTGATGTGGGCTACCTTCTTAAATTTCACACAAGCATTTTGAATTTCGGTTTTTACAAATAACACTGGTCCACAAGGTTTTTATAACATGAACAAATGTAGCTGTTTGTAACTTATTTTTGGGTTCTGATTTCAGATCTGACCTTAAAAAATGGCCACCACATCATGTTGTTTTGTTATGGGACATTAAATATGTACTATTGTTCCACATTAGCACTTGTAGGCATGTCAGAGGTGCCAACTATTACGGATTGTCCGTAATTATTACGGATTCGACTGTCAGATTACGGAATTACGGATAGGTTGGAATAATTACGGATTTCAGTGTGTTTTGGAAAATCTCAATTTTGTATCCTTTTGTGTTAAAATATTATAAATTTAGGGAAAATTTTTAAAACTAAATAAGAAAAACATTTAACGGTTTCTTAAAAAATCTCAAAAGCCAACTTTTTTTTTTTATCTGCTGCTTGCGGAATGTTTGCTGTGCATGATTACAACATTCTGCGTGCTTAGTAGGTGTCTGAGTCGTGGATTGATTCTTGCATTCTCATTGGATAGACTTCCCACCGCAAGACATCTCAAACAATGACGTCGCACGGGTTCCGCACATACACAGGCGCTCGTAACGTCACGAGGTGGGAGTTGAAGCACAAGTCAGCCTATGACCCGGATGTCTACCGGCTGTTGCAGTGCATTGAGGCCGAGTGGGGGAGATAAACCAGTTTTTGTAGGAGCAGTGTCATTTTATTTTTCTGTGGCGCTTTGCTGGAGATAAGCGGCAACGCGTTCTTTAGTGACATCATCGGCAAACATCAATAGTTTTTTTATTTCTTCTGACAACAAATCGTCACTTCTAATAGCAGTAAGGTTTATTGTTTTTCCTTAATTGTCTGTTTTTGACAATTAGTGGAAATATGAAAGGGAGTAAGAGAGTCAAAGTCCAGCAGCGTTACAGAGATGAATACTCTAAAACATGGCCGTGCATAATGAAATCAAATGTTTCTGAAAACCACGTGTTTTGTACCGTGTGTGGCTGCGATTTTTCAGTAGCCCATGCGGGACGAGATGATTGCCGAAGGCATATCCAGTCAAAAAAACATGAAGATTATGTAAAATCAAAGACTCAATCAAAGGCTTTGGATAACTTTTTGTAAAGAAAAATGAAAATAGTGTGATAAATGCTGAATTGCTGTTTACTACATTTGTTGTGGAGCATAACCTACCTATAGCAAGCTGTGATCATGCTGGTCCCTTGTTTCGTGCTATGTTCTCACATTCGGATATCGCAAAAAAATATGGCTGTGCTCGAACGAAAACTGGTGCACTAATCCAAAACATGGCGAGCTCAACACAGCAAGATGTCTCTGCTTTGCAGAAAAAATCATTTTCGTTAGCAACAGATGGGAGTACCGATTCAGGTGATCACAAGTTATATCCACTTGTGGTATCGTATTTTGATGAAGCCATCGGTCAAATCTGCACTTTGTTGTTGACAATACTAGAGTCCAACGACAACACAGGTAAGGGCATTTTTAAAAATATAAATGCTGAATTCAGTAAGAGGAATATTCTATGGAAAAACTGTTTGTCTTTTGCATGTGATAATGCAAACACAATGTTAGGCCATATTAAAGGTGTTGCTGCTTTTTTAAAAGAAGTTCAACCCACAATAGTTATTCAGAGTTGTGCTTGCCACTTGATTCATTTGGCTGGGAAAAAAGCCACAGCTGCTCTTCAGGAAATAAATGTAGAACAGTTTTTAGTACAGCTGTACTATTATCTTGATAAAAGTTCAAAAAGGAAACAGTCTCAGCTTGTGTCAGGCAGTCTGTGGTGTTAAAGGTCATAAAATTTTAAAGCATGTCAGCACTCGTTGGCTGTCACTTCTTGATGCTGTGAACAGGGTCCTGGAGCAGTGGGAAGCTTTGCAGCAGTTTTTTGGGGAAAATGAAGAAAATGTGCAACTTACTGCCCAAATTAAAAATCCGATGTTGAAACTGTATTGTTTATTCTTTAGCAATGCACTCCCAATGTTCACTTCTTTCAATGTATTTTTCCAGTGTGAAGAACCTGCCATAGATCTCTTGCACAGAAAACTAATAAGCCTTTTCACAGATCTATTGGGCCGCCCCGGTGGCGCAGTGGTCTAAGCGATGGCCACTGATCATTCGTCCGAAAGGGGTCCGGGTTCGAATCCCGGTGAGGCATGGATGTTGTGTTTGTCTTACGGCACTGGCTCTCTCCCTTCCCTGGAACCAGTGACCCTAAATTAGGGACGGGCGACTGCTTATAGCCCATTGAGTTGCTCACGGTGGTCGTTAAACCTTCAATCAAACAAACAAAAAAAAAAAAACAGATCTATTGGCAAGGTTTGTCAAACCGTCGGTGTTATGTGAAACATCAACCTCAATCATAGATGTAAATTTTACAAGAATGAAATATCAAAAAGAAGATTGTGACCTGGTAATTGGTGGGGCAGCCAGAGCTTATATACGCTCCAGTAGTTTTTCTAGTATGCAGTTAAGCAAGTTCTATTCTAGTGTCAGAAACTTCTACAAAGCGGCCTGTGCATATATACTGAAGAAGTTTCCCATGCAAAGTGAACTTCTGAAGCATGCTGTAGTAGCGGATATCTCAATGCGAAAGAAGGCTTCTTATGCTTCCATAGAATACATGGTCTCCTCATTTCCAAATGTGCTGAATTCTGAAGAAGTAAATAAACTAGATGCAGAGTTTGCTGCTTATCAGTTTGAATCTATCAATGAAGCTGTATATCCTAGAACAGATGTGGCATGGAATGAAATATCTAAGATGAAGGATTCATCTGGCCTTCCCAAGTATTCTGCATTGCCTAAACTAATGTTGGCAATATTGACTATCCTCACAGCAATTCCTCTACAGAGAGAATATTTAGTATAGTGAGGAAAAACCACATAGATTTCCGCCCAACAATGAGCACCAAAACATTAAGTGCCCTCCTTGTGCAGAAAAGTAAAGCATTTTCCTCAGGTGAGCCGTGTTATAAAAAAGAAGTTTTCTGAAAAAGAATATACCACTGCAAAACAAGCGGCAAGGGAGTCTTTATGTCAGCAATGATATGAGGTAAGTAGAATATTGATAATTTAATTTCATAATTTTTTGTCAGGATAGTGTAAACATATAAGGTTATTACTCATTTCACGCATTAATTTCTCATGAAATACCCTTTCTGTGCGTTAATGATGAGGCTTCGTATGGTGATTACCAATAGGCACCTCATACAAGTATTACTGGTTACACAGTAGTACTATAATATTGTCCTTAACTTTGGAAAAAAATGGCGTGTTACATTACTGAAACATTACTGAAAAATCCCCTATTGATTACTGATACGTTCTGCTAGAGGTTGGCACCTCTGGCATGTGAAAGTACACTAGATCTTTTTATTGTCATATTTTGCTATCGGTCATGTTATGGGTGGCAACACTGATTTTTTCACAGGTAGAGAATATGTAACCGCTACCGAACCGCCATTGCTTTTTTTTTACATTGAAGAAGAAACACGTGCTGCATGTTTATGAGCAAAAGTTGGTGAAATGTCGTAAAAGGGATATATTCAGAATAAGTTTTACTATGTGTGCAGACAGGATATTATAAAATCGCAGAGTCATCCATTGGCAATGACTGAGGAAAGCCTACTATTCATACTTTGGATGTCATGTTGGAGATCAAAATAAATCGTGGGCTCCACATGACTGCTGCATTTCCTGTTTTGTTGGCCTGAGTGAGTGAATGGTTGAAAGGTAAGCTGAAATCCATGCCTTTCGCAGTTCCAATGAATTGGCGTGAGCCAACTGATCACGTGGAAGATTGTTATTTTTTTTTTAACCTAAGTGAGTGGCTTTTTAAAGAAGAATAAAAGTAAAATACAGTATCCAAATTTGCCATCATCATGGAGAAAATCTTCCTATACCAAAACCTCCATTGAACTGTGAAGAAATAGATTAAAATTCATCCAATAAAGATATGGAAGCACGTGCAAATCTGAATTCTACATATATTCCTAAACACTTAAACGAGCCCCACTTGATTGAGCAAAATGAACTGAATGATCTTGTTCGAGACCTACATCTTTCCAAACAACAAGCTGAACTTTTAGGTTCTCAACGGCAAGGGTGGAACCTGTTAGCGAAGAGTACATGTGTGTCTGTGTTCAAAAATAGAAATTTGGGTCAATGTTCTTTCTATGAAATGCAGGATGGTATGTGTTTTTGTTCAGATATTCCAGGGCTAATGACAGAATTAGGAATACCTCACAATCCTACAGAATGGCATCTTTTTATTGACTCATCCAAGGTTAGTTTAAAAGCTGTCTTTTTGTCCAATGGAAACCAGAAGCCTTCCATTCCAGTAACACATGGTGTAGCAATGAAAGAGACGTATGAAAGCATGGACAAAATTTATCACTGCAATAAAGTATGACCAGTTTAGGTGGTCAGTATGCGATGATCTGAAAGTGATATCACTCTTTCTCGGGTTTCAAAGTGGCTTCACCAAATTTTGTTGTTTTCTTTGTATGTGGGACAGTAGGGCCACAACAGAACACTACAAATGGACAAACTGGCCTTAACAAGATGTTTTCATTTCTGGAGAGAGTAATGTTCGTCACAAACCCCTAGTTAATCCCTCTGGTGTGCTGCTTCCATCACTTCATATCAAACTGGGGCTGATGAAAAACTTTGTAAAGGCTATGGACAAATCTGGCCCAGGTTTCTTGCACTTAAAGCAAACATTTCCGCAGTTAAGTGATGCAAAACTCAAAGAAGGCATCTTCGTTGGTCCTCAGATATGAAAACTACTGCGTGATTATGGTTTTACCAAAAAGCTAAACAGAACGAAGCTCGCTGCATGGCAGTCTTTCACATCTGTGTTCAAGGGATTTCTGGGTAACCACAAAGAGGGCAATTACAAACAGCTGATTCACAACCTTCTCAAGAATTATAAAAACCTGGGGTGCCAGTTGTCCTTAAAAATACATTTCCTCCATTCGCATCTGGACTTTTTTCCTGACAACCAGGAGCAGTTAGCGATGTTCAAGGAGAAACATTCCACCAATATATCTGAACGATGGAGGAGAGGTATCAAGGCAGGTGGGATCCCTCGATGACGAGTGATTACTGCTGGTTTTTGCAGGAGGAGGACAGCACGACACATAAGAGAAAAAAATGAACTACTTGTATAAGTATATGAGTATGTGTGTATACATTTACATTGGTGTTAATATTGTCAGGGGTGAAAGAGTTCTGCCAAAAGGCGAAATTCTGCCTTTTTGGAAGTCATCTGGGGAGTTCCTAAGATTGAGAAAAAAAAAATAGCTGTTTATAAAAAAAATACCTCGTGTGTTGTACATATGTCCATAGGTATCAGGTTTCCAGAACTTGTGCCTGCAACATGTAAATTTTTGTGTCAGTAAACTATCTAATTACTCAAGCTGGAAAGGAAAACAAATTAGATCAATGTAAATATTGGATTGACATTATTGGTTTGGTGTAAGCACATTGACTAAAATAAAATTGTTATTCGTTCCTAAAAAAATGTTAGACAATTTTATGGATTTTATATGTGCATATATGGTGCTTTGGGTAGTTAATAAATGCTGAAAGGTTAATTATTTTTACATATTCCTATGTGGGAAAAGTTCAGCCTTTTTGCTGCCATGGCCACTTTTATGGCTGTATTGTTTACTTTGTCTTTTTTCTTTTGCTGTCTCATATACAATGATATATGAATATGGTATTTATACTTGGTAACACTAATTCTATAGCTAACAAGACACATAACTGCTGTAATACATTACAATGTGAAACTGTAATGTGTACATCTTGCATTGTATATATGTATCTGGAAATATAGCAAATGTTCATACACAAAAAACTGTACTTGATGGAGAGTTGTTACAGTCATATTTTAATGCAGCACCCCAAAATTGGTTAAAACACCTTATTTAACCCATGTTGTGAAAACGAAGTTCAAAAACGTTGACTAGTGTAATGGTTGCTATGAGCAAGATCACATAATATGTGACATAATTTGTAGCCTGCAAATAATTTTAATGAATCTTGAAGTCACTTTTTCATGGATGTGTTGGTGTTCAAGAACAAATAAGTATTTTGAATTTATAATCTGGTGGGGGCAAAATAAGCCCTAAATGCATGTAATGAAACTGACAAATAACCAAAGTCTTAAGTATGTAAATTCTTGGTAATTTCTTTTAAATCAAAATTTTTCTGAATGCCACTTAAAACATATACAAAAAATAATCTGTTGTGGGTTGCAATTTATGAGGCCACCCTGGTGGTGCAGTGGTCTAAGCACTGGCTTCTGATCATTCGCCTGAGATGGGTCTGGGTTTGAATCCTAGTGAGGCATGGATGTTGAGTTTGTTTTATGTCACTGGCTGTCTCCTTTCCCTGGAACCAGTGACCCTAAATTAAGGATGGGCAGCTGCCATTGAGTTGTTCAAGGTGGTCGTTAAACCCCCAAGCCAAAATAAAGAAATATATGAGTTACAAAATGAAAAGCAATCACCAGAAGAGCTGAGACTCCAGAACAGAAACATATTTGGTTTGTAAATGATTAAGCAAGACATACAGTTTCTGTAACATCTGAGATTCATGAACAAGGGCAAGTCTGATTACAAAATTCTCAAGAAAAAAAAAGGGCATGCAGCTGCTACAAAGAAGAAACTTGAGAGCAAAACCCAATTTGCACTGAAGAACAATATGCTGAACAAGTCTTCAGAATAGTATGATGAATAGCTGTAAAAGGTTAAATATTGTGGCACAATCCAAATAGAAACTATGAAAATTATTTTAAATTTGTTATTGGACAAAATTTGCATTTGGTGTAATGGTATCTTATGCTTTGGTGTAATACAAAGTATGAGCTGCTCTGGTGGAAAGGTAAAGCACCAACAGCTGACACCCCACTAGAAGTATTGAAATCACAGATATTAAAACCAATATCAACATCAAAATATTTCCTTTAAAATACACACACATATGTGTGTGTTTTTAAAAATTTCCATTGGCACCTTCTAGTACTGCAAATGTAGTATCTGTCAGATTCATTCCCACAATTAATGTTCTGGGTAAAGTTTGCTTTTGTGTGGGACTCCATGCTAGTATGTCTAAGTGAAAACCAATATCTTTCAATTTATTTTATTAGTGGAAAGCAAAATGATATGTACCAGCATTGCACAGACTATCCAGATATAAAATAAAGCTCTTGAATTTTGCATCAATAGATGCACTGTAACAGCAATTATACATCAAAAGTTTCCAAACTGTACTTAAAGCGATGCTGACAGAGAAGTACAGGGTAGTCATTGGTACTAACAGAAGTCACCTTTGAAGAGCATGACAATGCTTCAATATACCTGTGATAAATAGTGTAAGTGATATCATGGTGGGAAATGATTTTGATCAGCAAAATATTGTTTTGATGAAACAAAATAACTATCTGCTGAGAGAAACAGAGACAAATAGTTAGCTGCCTTCTCCTTGGCAGAAGATTAGAGGTAATATAATCTGTTCAATCATGTGATAATTTTTGCAGTATCTTTTCATCTTCTGTCAAAGATAAGATACTCAACTTGTAGGAACATCTAGAGGAAACCCATAGATCCCCTGGATGCAGCTTGGAGTCTTGTGGTTTTGAAACACTGATTAAGAATCATTGGCAGGGCCATCATTTCATTTCAGTTGGTATGGTATTACAGTGCTTAAACTTTTTCCATTCATGTTTCTGCATTTGAGCTAGTTCTTTAATTTTTCTATGATGACATTATACAGAAAACATGCATTGGACTTACGAACTAAAATAATGTCATCAACCAGGAAAAAAAAAATAATCTCAATATGAAATAAATTTCAGAGAAATTTGAAGTCAGAAAAACACAGTTATATGAGGTTATGAGGTGAAGAAAAATAAATGAAATATAATGGATGTGTGGTTAAATGGAAATGATTCAAGTAAAAGAAAAATGCTTAGGACTTGTTTTCAGTATATTAGTGAAAACTTTTGGGAACAGTTGGTTGAATCAAGGTCCCAAAATTTATCTGTATCTAGACCTATCTTAAAAGCTCATGCTGAAAACATTACTGAGAAACTTGAAAGGACGATTATCATGCATCTGATGGATGGCTTGACAGTTTCAGGAAAAGACATGGGTTGAGTTTTAAAGAAATTTGCAGCAAAGCTGGAAATGTGTCTATCAAAACAGTGAATAAATGAGCAGAAAACTCCAAAATCTCATTGACAGTTATGAGACCCAAAACAAAGCAACTGATTTTCATGCACTGCCCAACAAAACTGTTTGTGCCTAAAGGTAAAGCATGAATGGAAGGGTGCTTCTGAGTGCTTCAATGACTGGTAAGATGATAAAGCCTTTGGTTATTAGCAAGACTACAAACTGACTTTGTTTAAAAAAAAAACAGACATCAGAAATCTACCAGTTGAATGGGAATCAAATGAGAAAATTTGGATAACTGCAAAATTTTTGGAGGAATTAGTTGAGAGCGTTAACTAAAGAGTGAAAAAATATCATGCATCTGATGGATGGCTTGACAGTTTCAGGAAAAGACATGGGTTGAGTTTTAAAGAAATTTGCAGCAAAGCTGGAAATGTGTCTATCAAAACAGTGAATAAATGAGCAGAAAAACTCCAAAATCTCATTGACAGTTATGAGACCCAAAACAAAGCAACTGATTTTCATGCACTGCCCAACAAAACTGTTTGTGCCTAAAGGCAAAGAATGAATGGAAGGGTGCTTCTGAGTGCTTCAATGACTGGTAAGATGATGAAGCCTTTGGTTATTAGCAAGACTACAAACTGACTTTGTTTTTAAAAAAACAGACATCAGAAATCTACCAGTTGAATGGGAATCAAATGAGAAAATTTGGATAACTGCAAAATTTTTGGAGGAATTAGTTGAGAGCGTTAACTAAAGAGTGAAAAAATAGAGACATGTTCTTTTATTTCTAGATAATGCAGCTTGCCATCTGCATATTGAAGTATCAAATGTTAAACAGACATGGCTGCCACCAAACACTACAAGTGTTACTCAATGGATCAAGAAATCATTCATGGAAAGCAATTATTGAAAACTAGTTATGCAGTGATTGATTACAAGTAAATATGAAAAATGCTTCAAATGCTAGAGAATTAACATTATTTCTAATCATTCTGAATATTATAATGTGGTTGGTTCTCAAGGTCACTGCATGGAGTGGAACATGGAGGCAATAAAATAAGGCTGTGCTTCCAAAAAGCAAAATTCCTTGAAAAAAGCAGTTGTGGTAAATTCTCAGATGGGTATGTAACTGACAACATCAGAGCTAGATGCATTTAGTAATATTAGTGTATAACAATATGAATATACAGTATACATGGTGTTCATAAAGTCTTTCTCACATTATGAAAATTAACATAAAAAAATCTATGTAAGTTAAAGTAAAATGGTTGGCAACATATAATATGTATAGCAGCACTCATATATATAATTTTTTTTTTTTTTTTTGTTCTTTAGGTGAGGGCTACTGCTGAATAAGAGGAGCATCATTTCATCAATAATGGCTTCCATGCAACCATGCAAGAAAAAGCGACGTGCATGTTGTGGTTCCATGAGACCAAATCGGCAGTTACTGTCCAGTGTCATTTTAGAAAAGAGTACAGACGATCACCACCGGACCAAAAAGCATAAAAGCTTAGTATGAAAAGTTTAAAGTGACGGATAGTGTTGCCGATCTACCCCGAGTTAGCTGACCACCACCGGTTACACAAGAGACAGCTGCAGCTGTTCAGGAGACTTTGCGAAGCCCCAAGAAATCCACTCGTTGTGCTTCACTGGAAAGCCACAGTTCACAAAATTTTACACAAACATCTTCATCTGTATGCTTATAAGGTACAGATCGTTCAAGCTCTTCTGTCTGATGACCAGCCTTGCTGTGATGCATTTGTGATGGAGATGTTGCAGCGCATAGCTTATGATAATGATTATCTGCTCCGTGTCTGTTTCTCAGATGAAGCCACAATCCATGTCTCTGGTTCCGTAAATAGGCACAATGTGCGAATCTAGGGATCAGAAAATCCCCATTATGTCATAGACCAACACAGGGCTAGGCTGAAAGTGAATGTATAGTGTGGCTTGATGCATGACAGAATCATTGGGCCCTTCTTTTTTTTTTTTTTTTTTTTTCTCTATAGAGCCCAAAGTAACTTGTTCCTGGGCATGCTGGAACTTTTGTAGCACCTCATTGCATGCACTCCAACCTTCGGTTGTTTTCCAACAAGGCAGTACCCCAGTTTCTGAATGCCACATTTCCGGACAGATGGATTGGCCACGACAGTCCCATGACATGGCCACCTTAATCGCCCGACATAACCCTTCGAGACTTTTTCCTGTGGGGTTACATGAGAGACCAAGTTTACTCTAGCAGTGTTCCAGATATCGAGACATTGAAGAGCAGAATAATGGACGTCATTGATTGTCTCTGCTGAGATGTTAAACAAAACATGGCGTGAAATCGAATATCGCTTAGATGTCCTCAGGGCCACAAATGGCTCCCATGTGAAGGTGTACTGACACTGAAAAAAAAAAAAAACTTTGCTTGTTCACCATCATTGTCTTGCAATCCCTTTTTTGTACCTGTAATACATTTTTTTTTTTTTTGTATTAATTGTGGTAATGTGGAAAAGACTTTATGGACACCCTGTAGATGCATGTACAGTATCAGGAGCTCCCACAGAGTTTAAACATCATTCAGAAGCTTCAAATGTCTGACAGTAGCATTAATGATGAAAATACATCCACAAATCGAGAAAAGTGCAAAAAAGAATTAACTGTAAACTCCATGTTAATGTTTTGTCTACAGAATGTCTCGTATATTCAAGAATTTTCATTTCACAGAATTGTTAGAAATGATGAGCTGTTTCATATTTGACTGAGCATCATATCATGAGCAAGTCATTTGTGCTGAAAACTGTACTAGATTATTTAAAGGTGATGCTTCATAAGTATGTAAGAATAACATTAATTGAAAAACTGCTGCATTTTGTAAAAATTAACAGTTAAGTTAAAAAGGCACTGTACTTTTTAAAGAATAATCTTGAATATTAATTATAAGAGTGAAATGCATTTTTATTGTACAAAATAGACAAATTGTTTTTTCTTATTTTATCATACATGAGATTCTTCCGCGAATTCGCGGAATTCCGCTTTTTTCGGCATCATTTTGGTCATTCTCGAGGTCATTGCAAAAATGAAGAGAAATTTTTCAGGATTTTTTCGGGGGGGGGGGGGGGTCGTCGTTCTATAGAAAAATAAAAAAAAAAGCGGAATTCCGCGCTTTTTTGTGGAGTAAAAGAACTAAGCGCTTTCTAGCTGAAAGCGTTGTTTTTGGAGCAGACGCGGGGGGCAAGAAGAAATGTTGGAGGGTGGAGTCAGGAGCTCAATTCGTTTACTGCTGTCAACAATGGATGGAATGTCAGTCACTTGAGCATCGCAGCGCAAAGGGTGGAAGCTCCGCCTACTTCGTGCGTTAGGGGAAACTACTGCAGCCCTTTCCGTGTCTTGCGGGAAATCGCCACTCTGCATTCTATCAGGGCCAAACTATCTGCTTAATTCTATCCGTGACGTCATCGCCAGAAACTCTCACTTGTAATTTGCAAATGTACCGGAATGCGTTCCCGCTTTTCTGAGATCGTTCGAGAATCGAAGCACTCGTGAATCCTCTTCCTACGGAGTATGCCAAAAAATACGGAATCTCCGTAATTATTACGGATTTCCCCCGGGATTACGGGTGACTAACAAAAAAATTATGGATATTCAGATTTTCGCTGTTATTAAGAAAGTTTTACTGATTTTGTAAATAATCGACGTAAAAGCCTTTGAACAAAGTTCGTAACACAGCCCTTTGTCTTTTTTTTTTTCTCAGGTGGTGGAATTTGTTTTGCTTGTTTCAAAGTGTGAAAAAAAAAAAAAAATGTTCGTCGTGCTTCTTTCGCCGTGGCCCGAGATTACGTCGACCTGAAGCATCTGAATAAAGTTCGTGACGCAGCTTTCTTTTCTTAAATTCGTTCTACCCCCCCCCCCCCCTCCCGAAAAGAAAGAATTTGTTTTGCTTTGTTTGAAAACTAAGTGGAAAGGAAGAATGGCGCCACGCCGGAATTATGTAGGCTTGGCGGGCTTCTTTTGCCGTGATCCGGAATTACGTTGGTTCGGACGTACTTCTTTGCCATGATCCGAAATTACGATGGTTCGGACGTGCTTTCGCTGTTGCCCGGAATTGCGTCTGCCCGATGCCTCTGAACCATGTTCGTGACGAACCTTCTGGTTTTTTTTCTAAGGAGGAGGAATGTGTTCTGCTTGTTTGAAAACTTAGTGGAAAGAAAGCACGGCGCCCGGCTAGGATAACGTCGGCCCGAAGCCGCTGAACAAAGTTCGTGACGCAACTCTGTTTCTTTCCTTTTCTTCTTTTTTTTTTTCTAAGGAAGAATGTGTTTTGCATGTTTGAAAGCTAAGTGTGTGTGTGTGGGGGGGGGGGCACGGCTTCGGGGCCGTTATTACGTCGGGCCGAAGCCTCTAAAAAGTTCGTGACGCAGCTTTCCGTTTTTTTTTTTTTTTTTTTTTTGCTTTTTATTTTATTCTTTTTTTCTAAGAAGGAATTTGTTTTGCTCGTTTGAAAGCTAAGTGGAAAGAATGTGTCATGGGAGGCTCAAAAACAGGGTGAAAAACAAGAATTCGGCAGAGAAAATCTCCCCACAGCAGTTAATATATCGAAGAAAACATTTTCATAAGATTGAGAATTTAATAAAGGATAAAAATAATAGAAAAAAAAAAAAAAAAATAATACCTCAAGAAGACATGCAAACGTACATCAATAAATCTAAAATTGAGTTGACGTCTTTGCAGGTCAAAGCACTCAGCAGAGGTATTAGGTATGCATATGAGCAAAAATACCAAAAACTGAGGTCTTAATTCCCTACAATGAAGATGTTATCAAAAAATTACCAAAGGAAAGACAAAATCCAACAAGATTTTAAATGGTTAAATGGAGATTCATGTCACCATATTCACAATGCAAGCAAAAAATTTTGCAAGCCATTTTATAAGGTTACATTGAGAAATACTTTATTGACTTCTTCAATGACTAAAAACTAAGCTGTGGTTATATGTTTCTAATTCTTGCAAGTTTCTAATTGCTTGACTAAATTCACAAACTTTCCTAGACAAATACTTTTCACCTCAGGATTTAGCTAGTAAAGATTCACATGTAAGTTTTAAATCTGATTTTTTTAAAATATTTCATTTTATTTTGTTCTTAAATCCCTACTTTTCTATTGTGAATATAATAATGTGCTTCACTTTAATATTTACTTACATAATTTACAGAAAATAATTCCATATGGCTAGCATGCTCTTAAATATTGTATATATGCTGTATTTGAATTTGCTCACTGCGCGTTCGCGTGTCCCAATTTTCCACCCAGTTAAAAAGTTCAGCTTTTTTGTCATCGGCCGGTCTCATGTATGTTTTATGGCCAATAGAACTATACATTTGGTAAGTAAATCAATTATTTCTGTTTTAAGAATTAAAGATATATGAAAGAGGAAAAAAATAATATGTAAATACATTGAAATTTATCTGAATTAATTTTTTTGTCTGTTTCTGTTCACAGTATATGGAAATTATAAAGTTGAATAGAATGCATATATATTTAAATTAAACAAAAATTTATCAGTTACTATCAAATTACCCATTAGAATATTTCAAAATCATTTCTGTAGGTAAGCAGAAGACTGTCTGTAAAGCCTTAATATTTTATTGTTTTAAAAAAACTGTATGAAACAAACTTTTTCAAGGTAGGAAAACTTTTTGGTACTATGAATAACCATTTTAATGAGTTTCATTATATTATACCAAAAGCCAGTAACATTTTATAACAATGCTAAGACAGCAGCAGCAAGTGAAATGTTAATACTTTGGCCACCTACAAAAACATATGTTTCAAAGTTACATTTAATCAATTTATTTGCATAAATTTAGAGTAAAAGCAAATTTGCATTCTGAAATTCACCATCAATTTTAACTCTCTAGTCTTTGCAATGAATGCTTTTGATCATTTTCAATAACTTCCCTTAAACTCATTAGGTTTTTGATACTGAATTTATCATGTAACTTGTTGCTTAGTTTTCTTTTGTAAAGTTCTTTGGAATTCCACTAACACCAATTTACCTGAACTGTGAGAAGCAGGTTTTCATAGTGCTATCTAGGTATAATAAGCATGTTTCAAATACCACGAAGTTATGACAAATTTTTGGCTTATGTATTTTTAAGCAACAATTTTTGTAGCTTATTTGCATATTTAGTATGCATTTCAATCTCTACAACATTTCTGATTAGACAGAAGTCACTTTGAGTGGCTGTTTCTACCCATATGAAAACATTGAATCAGTACTGGAGAAGTATTTTGGTGACAATATTCTAAAAAACACTTTAAGTAAGGTAGTTTCTATCTATTATTAAAATTGAAAGGAGAAAAGGGCAAGGAAGTGAATGCATCTTGACTTGAATCTGTATGTGCACCAGTCTCTGGTGATATTCATCTATTTGCTGTTCTAGTAAATTGCTTATTTCATTTGGATAAGTCACAAGACAGGGCCCATTGCTTCTTTTTGCAACCAAGAATCATGATCAAAAAACATTTTTGCAGTGCCGTAGTATCTCGCCTAATGTTCATAGCCTTCACTATTAGGGTCTGTGTTGCATGTCAAACAGATGATGTGTATAATACTGTACTGGTATGTAGTGTTTAAGCTGTCTCACATTTTTGCTAAATCGTGATAATGATGGTAATTTTGCGACAAAAAGTCCCCACTGAATCTCCAAAAAGCGAATGTTTGCCATCATTTTGCTTTTATCCTCTTGCCCACTCTTGCTTTGCCCTTGCTTTGTGTTTTTCATCCCAGTCAGTTTTCCTTTCCGTCAACCCGCCCACACCTGTTTTGCCCTTGCATTGTTTTTCATCCCTATTATTTTTTCATTCTGTCATCACTGCTTGGCCTCACCTACCTGGTTTCCTTCTCTGTCATTTTTTCTTTTCATCATCTCGCCCACCCCTGTTTCACCCTTGCATTGTTTTTCATCCTCATCATTTTTTTTGTAAAGTCATCGCTACTTCGCCCCATTGACTTCCCTGTCATTTTTCACTTCCATCATCACTGCTTGGCGCTGCCGACCTGGTTCCTTCTCTGTCATTTTTTTCTTCTGTCATCCTGCCCACCCCTGCTTCACCCTTTCGTTGTGTTTTTCATCTCCGTCATACTTTTTTTATCATCACACCCACCCCTGCTTCGCCCTTGCGTTTTTGTTTTTTTATTGCCATCATTTTTTCGTTCCATCAGCACTACTTTGCCCTGCCAACCTGGTATCTTTCCCCATCTTTTATTCTTTCCACCATCGCTGTAGCATTCTGCTTTGCCTTGTTGTTGTTTTTCCATTCCTGTTGTCTTTTCTCCTAGTGCAGATAAGCACTGGCGAGGTTCGCGAGCAACTTTCACAAGGGCTTTGCTGCGATAAATAAGGGAACAGTGACTTCATTTGCTTTTTTGGTGGTTCACTGCCGCAGCAGCAACCGCGGGAGTAGCACATGCCGTTTTGGTTTGGTTAGCCAGTGTGTCATCAGTTGTGGCTTTGCTCAGTCCTGGTTTTGTATATATTTTCAAAAGATGTATGCATCAGCAAATGTAAGTATTTTTGTTAAAATTAAAAGTGTAAAAGCTTATTTGTTCTTATTTTTGAATTCTATTTAAACTACAAAGTTTTATTTACCCAATGCATTGTGCTTGTAGTTTGATACGTAAATATAGAAAAAAGTAGAACCGTAAACTTGGCTAATCTGCATGGCATTTTGCTACAACTTTTGCTGACAAAATAGCCAAATTGCTACAAAAGAAAAAATTCCAGCTTAAACACTGCTTATATGCAAGAATTATCTGTATGCAACAAGAAAGCAACTCAAATATTTTGGGGGATAAGTAATATGTTATGAAAGTCGCTAATTGTTTTCTCACCTGGCAGTAGTATTAATATCTTGTGTGTTTTTACATTTTTGATTGTATCCAGACAACATCCAAAATTAAAAGAGACTGAACATTCAAAAGTTAGAGATAATTGGCTGCTTTTTTTCAAAATAGATTTTATTTTATTCATATGTCACAAAGATTATTTATTCGTTTTTTGTTTATAGATATCTGTCCATCAAGGCAAACATATTATGAGTGTGCTCCCACTTGTAATAACACATGTGAATACTTCAATAGGGATAGTGTAAAGTGCCCCAGAACATGTAGTCCAGGGTGTGCCTGTTCACCAGGATTAATTCTAAGCAATGGAGAATGTATCCGTCCAAACCATTGTCCTTTAGGTAAGTTTTAAGGAGGATACTTTATGTTCAATATTTTGTAAAACATGTAAGTGTTCATGAATTAACATGTTCTAGATTTCACCTAAAAAATCCATCTACATTTATCACTTTTGTCTTTTCACCCGGTTGTTATTGCTACCTTATGAATTCAGAAATATTTACCTTTTGTAGACTATCTTCATATTTTAATGTAATGTACCATATGATGTATCCAGCTGGAGTGGTATGTAATGTAAATCTAATTTCATCCAGTAGACCTTTGGTAGTAAAGACATCCAGGAAGAGGTGCAAAGTAGGCTTACATTTGTACTTTATGTTAGCTTTCAATGCATGACATTAATTTTAATACTATGAATATACCTGTATTGTGAACTACAATCCGAATAACAAATCTCGGGATACTTGCAGTAATGAAATTCCCAGTTGAAGGTAAAATGTGCATTATGTAATATTTGAAGAAGTTGTAAAAAATGTTTCAATTAAAGATATGTAACTAAAGTAGGCCTTTCACTTTTAAACATATGCTTAACAAAGATTAGATGTGTTTAAATGGGCAACTTTTCATGCATCTGACAAATCATTTCTTAGATATGTCATTGTTACTTGTAGTGATGTTACACTGTTAAGTAGAGTTATCTAGAAAATTGTTCCAATTTTAGTTTATTGACATGTTATTGCAAAAAGCCAGGAAATTACATGAACAGGAAAATGAAATTGAAGATAATCAGCAGAAAAGGAATTCGGTGATTAAATATAGACAGTGGTACAGATCTACCTTTCTAGAAAGTAAGAGTCTAAAAGATTCTTAAATTAGTGTGAAACTTCTTTTTATTTATATGATATTGAAAATTTGAGTCATGCAAGATACTCCGAGGATTTTTATTGCACATTATCATGTCATGTTATTTGTGATAACATAACATCACAGCTGAATAATAAATGATATCATTGCCATTCTTACACCTTTACAGTGTAAAAAGAATTCTTCCGGTATAACTCCTGGAAGGTGAAAAATGAAGAACATATTCACTTGATGTGGCACATGACTTCCCATTTCATTTTCATAAGTATTTACTTCAGTTTCTTCCCAGAGTTGTGACTAATTCGTTCCAGTGAAAATGTGTTATCTTTTTTCTTCCAGATATATTTAATGAAATGGATGTGCAGAGATGTTCACAACCTGTTTGAGTTTGGCAATGACCTTATGTGACAGGCAAGAGTGTGTTGAAGTGATGGATTGCCATGGTGCCTTATGTGCAGCACTGTGTGGGAATGGTAGTGGCTTTGACTTTGTGCATGAGAGTTTCATTAACAGGCTGCTGCAAGCTGAGTTTTTGGGCTCTGTGCTGTTGCTCTGTATGGTGAGGTTTTTCTCCTGCAATAGAGCCTTGGAGAATATTTATGTTGGGGCTATTCCTTTGGAAGTGGATGGCCCTGTGATGCACAGTGGTTTGGTGCCATATGGAGATGTTTTGCAGTGGCTGGTACAGGGAAGTCTGCAACTCACATTGTGGTTCTCCATGTGGGAAGAAAGATGCCTGGCTTCTTGTGGATGAAAGCTTATCAGGCAAGATTATATGCATCCAGTTTGTTAGGCTTTGCAAAAGGTGTGCTGGACCAGGTCACAAGACTATGATAGACTAGTTTATTGTTCTATAGCCTCATGTCAAGGTGGGGGTGTTCAGGTGGCCATAAAGGTCTGTGTCACTGAAAGGCAAGGAGCTGGCTCCTGTGTCTGACCATCATGGAGTGTGGTATGAACCAGAGGGTGATGTGTGGGCTCCTGTCTGACCATTATGTGGTGTGGTGTGAACCGAAGGGGCAGTGTGGGTTCTAGTGTCTGACTGCCAGGAAGTGCAGTGTCTGTTGGGATTGTTGATTACTGATTAGGTTCCTGTGTCTATTGAGGGAGAGAAGCATGAAGCAGCAGAATGTTCAGGAAGGAGGAGATTGTGTTTCAGTATTCTATGAATGTCCGTATGGATGTGTCATGTGGTACTTTTGAATTCGATACTGGCCTCTCTTCTGTAGAAGTGAAACCTGAGGCAGTTTGAGGCTCTGTGGACATTCGCCTTGATATGTGATGTGGTGCTATTCAATTGGATACTGTCTTCCCTGCTTTAGAACCTGAGACATGTTGTTTAGAACATTCTGAATTTAATGAGAGCTGGTGGTGTATGTATTATTATATTATCAAGTGAAGAGGTCCTTTTAGTTTTGAGGTCAAACAAGACATACCCGAAGATGAATTTTTGTCTATAACCTTACTAGAACAATAAGCAGTACTGGAACATCACTACAGGGCAAAATGATGTTCAACTATGAACTTTGCTGTAAGCTAGTGTGATACATATAGTCATTCCTGTAACAAAAGAATTAATTTAACATAGTTGCCACATGGATCAGCTGTTTTTCCAGTTGTTTGGGGTGGCATCTTTGTGGCCTAAGATGACATTTTCAAATATGGATGTCATGCTTCAAATAAACAAACTGTTTCTTCCCATCACGTTGCCTCATGAATACTTGTATAGTTTAATGTCTATAAAAAAATTATCATCCAAGAAGAACAGTACATTGTGTAAGTCTTACAGATGCGGGAATGGTAAGCACAGTCCAAGAAATACTTGATTTGGTTTGCTCTAAAATTTGTGCTAATAACATGTGAATGTGTAAAGATTAACAGGATGCCAAAAAATAATCACCAAGGAGATTTTGAACGTTTTGCTTGTTCTGGTCTTCGGAATCAATAAATCTCAGTGGCAGGACTTTTTAAATGAGAATAAATAATTGAAATAATAATTTCTTAAAGGAACTGAGCATTAAAAATGATAATATGGCTTGGTTGGGTACTTACATTTGACAACTGGATGGCACGGAAGTCAAGCCAATCCCAGCCCCGAAATTGTCTTGTGGAAACCACAACAAAAAAGGAATTTCTCAAGGAACTGTAATAAATGCCACAAAAAGGCTGTTTGCCTGCTTGTGGTGTTTCTGTTTTACAGCAAAAAAGTGGAACCCCAGTTGTTACAATAAAAAGGCGGGATTAAAATGTAGTTGACTAAAAACTGCTCTAAAAAATGGAGTATTTCATGCAAGTAACGTTAAGCACTAAAAAACCAATGAAGGTACCAATGAATTCTTATATTTGTCTGGCTATACATTAGCCAGACAAATATAAGAATTGAATCATAACATACTTGTTCAAAAGAAAGGTTTAAAACTTGGTTCATCACAATAAAACATACAAAATGAAAACTTATTTAATATACATTTGTAGCAGAAGGCTTAAATATTAATACCATTTTGAAATATTTGCTGTAACTTATATCACTGAAATAATTCAGGCCAACAGGTATTACTCTCTTAGCCCAGCCTTGTAGAAACTGTCCTCATAAGACCAATTTGTAAATACACGGTCGAGTCACATTATTGTGACCACAAGCTAATATCCAGAGTAACTGCCGTGTGCAGCACGGGTCACAGCTAGACGGACTGGGAGTGACTCAATAAGGTGCTGAAAGGTGTTTACAGGAATGTGGAGCCATGCTGACTGCAGTGCATCTGATAGCTGCTGGTGGGTGCGTAATGGAGGATCCATAGAGTGAACAACATGATCGAGGAGGTCTCACAGATGCTCAATTGGGTTTAAGTCTGGGGAATTAGGGGTCCAGGGAAGTACTTTGAAGTCTTCATCATGCTCTTCTAACCACTCTCGGACATTTTTAGCTGTGTGGCAGGTTGCATTGTCGTGCTGGAAGATCCCATCTGCCCCAGAGAAGACAGTCAGCATGTATATGGGTGTACATGGTCTGCAAGGATGGATTCATAACGAATTCGGTCCATAGTGCCTTCCACGGGTATGAGTGGACCCAGAGAATGCCACAAAAACATTCCCCAGACCATAACGCTGTCCCCACCAGCTTGTGTTCTTCCAGCAATGGTTGAAGAGTATGTGTTCTCCAATGTTTCTTGCCTTATACGCCAATGTCCATCCATTTGTTGAAGCAGAAAACTTTACTCATTGAAGAAGGCAATCCTTTGCCAATCAGCTGAGGTCCAATTCCGATACTGCCGTGCAAATGTAAACCTTTTCTGCCGATGCACCTTTGTTAGCATAGGTGCAGTGACCGTCCATCTGCATTGGAGCCCCATATGCAGCAGGGTTCGCTGAACTGTTGTTTTAGACGCACTTCCGGTAGCCCCGTGGTTCATTCAGCCAGTGAGTTGCTCCACTGTAGTGTGTCGATCGGCCCTCACGCACCTTCGCAATTGACGTTCACCTCTCACATCAATGGCATGTGGTGCTCCGCAGTTTGCATGTCGCTTATTTGCAATGGTGCAGTTGCTCCAATCACGATACACTTTAACCACAGCAGCATGTGAACAGTTCACAAACTGCGCTGTTTCAGAAATACTGCCACCCTTGGTCCGAAAACCGATAATCGTCCCTTTTTGCAAATCTGATAAATCGCTCCTTTTATCCATGACAGCAACAAGTTCAGGGTGCCCACATTCTGGAAAGTCAGGGGAAATCAGGGAAACTCAGGGAAATGAAAATTGGTCAGGGAAAGTCAGGGAAATGCCTGAAATGTTGGTAAAAGTCAGGGAAAATCGGTGATATTTAAAAAAAAGTCAGGGAAATTTCAATCACAGTTAGACTACAACTAGTTTTAACCCGGCGTCGGGGAGTGACGCCCTCATCGCCCAACACACTTGCACTTAGTGTTGCAGACAGTCACTAACTTCCCCTTCCTACTAATGTAACCTTGTATTTCCTACCTATTATTGTAATTTGTGTTACATTACTTGTTAACATTTCTCTTTTTGTTTTAGGTCAAAGGAGTAGAAGAAAATTTGTGATATAAGTTATACCTTGTTAAAAGGCAATTAAGACTGCAGCAATGTCAAAGCGTTGTGTGTTTAATGAACAGTGGTTGGACGAACAATTAATTCCTGAGTTTTCTGGTTGAATAGCTGCTGTGAACGGCGACAATGATTCAGCATTTTGCAAAGTGTGCTCTAAAACTTTCAAGCTTAGCAACATGGGGCGTCGGGCAATCTCCAGCCATGGAAATGGCCCTAATCATTTGAAAAACATCCGTTCTATAAAATGTCTCAGCCCAGTCTTGCTTCTTTCACTTCCTCTATGAAAAAGAACTCTTTTTGTAATAACGAACTCTTGCCGTCAACTAGCTCAGGAAATGTGGAATCAGTACTTCTAGAAAATATTAAGTCTAATGACTCAAATACTTATGTTGTGAAAGATGATGTGAAGCCCAGTGACCATAATGCTTATGTAGTGAAAGATGATGTAACAAAGTTGGAAATAATATAGGCCATGGAAGTGTTGTCCAAGCGAATGTCTCTGAACACAGATTAACAAAACATTTCAGTTAATCATATATTCACGCAGCATTGCAAATGTCAAATGTCATCTAGCTGCTTAATTATTCACGTGCCATTTAGACATAATCTATATTTTGAGGTTACTCACTTTCTTATTTACATTGTGGTTCAAGGCCGCAAAAAAACAAACAAAAAAACTTCAGCCTCTGCCCAGGCCATCCTTGAGAATGACCTGGGCAGAGGCTTGAAAGTGCTTATTTCTGAGTAGATAGAGGTCCATGATTGTCGAGTATAGTGGTTGTGTCAGGTATTTAGGTTTGTTTTAATTGGGCACTGATGTGCAATTGTAAATAATTATGGGTTACAGTTTTTTAACTTTGACGTTTTAGGAAATGCGTAATATAGGTTTTTATTGATTGAAGTTTTAATTAGATTAAAGTGTTTTAGGGAGTTCAAATATGTATATTTGTGGTAGATTATTTTGAATCCGAATTTGGTCATAGGGAAAAGAAGGGAAGGGAATGAAGTTTGCGTGAGTTGAAAAGGTTGTTGTTTTTTGTTTGTTTTTTTGTGGCCTTGAACCAAGATGTAAATAAGAAAAATATGTGTTGGAAATGTGTAGAGATGAAAACCTCCTAAAAGATTAAAAGATTTAGGGAATAAAGGTGAGTAACCTCAAAATATAGATTATTTCAGTTAATGTTTTCCTGACAGTGCGATAGCTTCAAAATTTACTTTAGGCAAAAGCAAAGTATCTTATGTGATAAACCATGGATTGGCACCACATTTCAAAGAGTGTTTAATGGACGATCTGAAGCAGTGCACTGACTTTGTAATTTGTTTTGATGAATCACTAAACAAAATTGCTCAGCGTGGGCAAATGGATCAGTTTGTTCGTTATTGGGATGTCAATCTGCAAAAAGTTTTCACTAGATACTTAAGTAGTGTGTTTTTAGGACGGGCAACAGCTAATGACCTTTTAGAGAAATTCATTAAAGGTGCACCTCTTCCCTTGGATAACATGCTACAAATGTCAATGGATGGACCTAATGTTAATCTCAGCTTTGCCGCCCCGGTGGCGCAGTGGTCTAAGCGATGGCCTCTGACCATTCGTCCGTAAGGGGTCCGGGTTCGAATCCCGGTGAGGCATGGATGTTGTGCTTGTCTTACGGCACTGGCTCTTTCCCTTCCCTGGAACCAGTGACCCTAAATTAGGGACGGGCGACTGCTTATAGCCCATTGAGTTGCTCACGGTGGTCGTTAAACCTCCAATCAAAAAAAAAAAAAAAAAAAAATCTCAGCTTTCTTGAAAAGCTGAAAGATAAACTTTGAACTGAAAATCCAGATGGTAAATTATTAGTTGACATTGGAGTATGTGGTCTTCACGTGGTCAATGGAGCTATGAAAACTGGACTTCAAGCAGTGAAATGGGATATACATCACTTTCTGCATAACTTGTACTACCTTTTAAAAGATAGTCCTGCTCACCGTGGAAATTATACTATGATTACTGGATGTAAAGATTTCCCTTTGAAATTTTGCACTGTAAGGTGGTTGGAAAACGTTAATTGTTTGACTAGGGCATTGCTTGTCTCCGATCATATCAAGAAATATGTTCAAGAATCATCGGTTTCCAGCAAACAGCACATGTTTCTTGCAGAATTCATGGAAAGTCCACTGTTGAAATGCAAATTGGCTGCATTTAGGACTATAGCTTCAGCGTGTGAATCTTTTTTGAGAAGGTTCCAGAGCCCAAAGCCTTTAATTCTTTTCTTACACACTGATTTGCTGGATCTGATGAAAAATTTGATGGCACAAAGCTTTGAAGCCTGACAAATTAAGTGAAGCTGATAGTGTCTCGAAACTGTTAACTTTAAATGTATCAAAAAGTGAAAATCTTCTCTCAATTGAGAAAGTTGATATTATATTTAGTGCTAAAAAGCTATTAAAAGAAGTGAAGTGCTCAGAAAGGGAAAAATTAGAGTTTAAGTTTGAATTTAGAAAACTTGTGACCAGTATGATTAAAAAACTTCGTGAGAAAAGCCCACTAAAATTTAAGTTTGTCCGTGGGGTAACTTGTTTGGACCCAAATATTATAGTGCAGCAGTCGAGTCTAAGCAAGAAGAGAGTGGAAATTGTGCTCGAAGTTTTACTTAGTGCAAACAGGATTTCAGATGACTGTGCTGAAAAAGCTAATAAACAGTACGCTTCATTGTGTGTAGAAGCTCAATCTGCTTTAAAGTCTCAGTTTGATGAATTTTTAGACAGTCATGATGATTCCATTGGATTAGACAAATTTTACAGTGCTCTACTTGACAACCAAAAACAATTTGGTGAACTTTGGGATGTAATAAAAATTTGTCTCATTATGTCTCATGGAAATGCTTCAGTGGAAGGTGGATTTTCTGTCAATAAGTCTCTTCTAGTGGAAAATCTCCTGGAAGAATCCCTGATTTGTCAGAGAACAATTTTTGATGCCATTAAAAATGTGGGAGGAGTAGAACTCATTGCCATCAATAGAAGGCTTCTTCTTTCTGTAAGAGCCTCCAGACGAAAATATCAGGATTATTTTGAGAAAAAAAAAGTGTTCTTCAAAACGAAGAAGAAAGAAAACTGAAGGAAAAAAGAAAAATTGATCATGAAATAAAGGAATTGAAGGAAAAAAGACAAAGAGTACAGAAGGAA
Organism: Macrothele yani; assembly: GCA_039090855.1. Lineage (NCBI taxonomy): Eukaryota > Metazoa > Arthropoda > Arachnida > Araneae > Macrothelidae > Macrothele > Macrothele yani. The sequence continues at coordinate 9,151,215 of CM077023.1, read as the reverse complement.
CTAGAGTTGGAAAATGCAGCATTGCAAGCAAAGATTTCAGATTGGGAAAAGAAGAAAAGTGGTGTGTAATATAAAAACAGTGACTGTGTTCCTACTGTAATATATTTATAGTAACTGTTCTGAATATTGTGTATGGATTTGTTTGAGTGTTTCTTCAATAAATGTAAAACCATGAAAAAATGAGTAAACTTAAAATTAAAAAGGTGTGAGTTGGACGGCTATGGAAAAGGTGGAGGGCGATAAAAAAAATAATAATTAAATGAATCAGTTATTTGGGAAACTTTATACGTCAAACGGAAACACTTTTAAATAATATAAGTTTCTCAATTATCCAATTCAATTTTATTTATTATCATGGCATATATATTGAAATACTCTAATAAACCTATTTGTGTAAAGTCAGGGATTTCTTATATATTTGGTCAAGGAAAGTCGGGGAAATCATGTTTGATAATTCTATGGACACCCTGTATGTTTTCAAAATGCCTACAGCACACCTTCTATACCCTCCAAGCCAGGTGATGACACATGCCTTCTTTCATTGGCTACGTGCTGTTGATGTCAAAAGTAGGAGGTAGTCACTATAATGTGACTCGACTGTGTATAATGTTATTAGATTATTATTGTAATATTCTAGATGGCTTATCAATTTAGATGAATAATTTCAGAAAATTCAATGGTGCATTAGGGAAATTTTTGATTCTTGATTTTGTTTTCTCTCTTTTAGGTTCATGCAGAGAAAATGAGATTTTCACTGACTGCAAATCACCATGCACTATCTGTAACACTTGTGGGAAATGTAATTTCACAATATGCAAACCAGGTTGTGATTGCAAGGGAGGATTTAAGTGGTTTGAGGGAAAATGTATTAGAGCTAACCAATGCCCACCATGTAAGTCCTTATGCTGATTAATTATAAAGCCATCACATCCAGTTAATATATTTGTTATTAAAACTTTTTATTTTATTAATTGTGAAACCACATTTACACCATGGAGTTTTCATGTTGTGAAGTTTTTCCATATGCACAACAACTTTTCACAAACATTGGATGTTTATAGGAGAATTGTTAAAGATAGTGATGAAATTAGTAATTTGATATTTTGATTGATGTATTAGAGCATAGTAACCACCATGTATGAGTCCTTACACTGATTAGTTTCATGGCCAACACATCTAATTCAGTGGTCCTCATCTCGTGAAGTTATTACATATAAGGTGCTACTCAAAAGTTTGCAAAATGATTTTTTTAAAGGATCTTAACTTGAATCACACCTTATTGTCTGCCATCACCTTCAAAATAGTCTCCATTGGTACATATATGCCGATTCTAGCAGCCTTCCTCTGCTTGATATGCCTTGCTGAAGTCATCTTTTGTTAGTGTATTCAGCACCACCTGCAATTCTGCCTGGATCTCGTTTATGGTGTCAAATCTTCTCCCTTTCAGTATAATTTTCATTTTAGGAAACAGGCAGAAATCTCGGGGAGCTAAATCTGGCGGGTAAGGCAGGTGAGAGATGGCTGTTGTTTTATGGGATGTCAAAAACTGGCACACTACTAACATCATATGTGCAGGGATGTTATTGTGGTGGAGGACAGACCTGAGCCCGAAAGCCCGAAGCAGAGCCCAGGCTTGAATTGGGCATGAGCTGTAGAATATTTACTGTGGCTCGGGCTCTTAAAGAGAGAGGGAGAGAGCGATTTTTTTTTTTTTTTTTATGTATAAATGTGATTTTATATGATTTAGCAAATGAGACTCTTTATAGTTGGTAAAGGGAATTCTTTGGCAATTGGTTCTATTTGGGGAGCGGGCATTCCAGATGGCTATTTATTCTGGGCTTGGGTAGAAAATGACATAGGCTACCATAGTGTGTTTCTGCAGAAAAGAAAGAGCTTTTTCAAGAACTATAGATATTGGATAGTTGATAGTATGCAGACGATGATTTACCCCCTATATCCACGCAGTAGCTCCCTGCTAATTGTATTTAGAAATGTACATATTGCAGCGCATTATGGCACGATAATATTAACATTATTTGAGCAACATACAACTGCGGCACCATCTGATCATTTTGGATGCCCAGCCGCCCAAAGCGCTCAGGTGGAAACGAATGGTCAAAGAAAATCGTAAAGTTACTCTGTAAAAATAGATAGTGGTCCCTTTCCCACTCCCCATTTGAGAAATACATTGGTTAACTGCAGGAGGTGGAGAGAGTGGAAGTGTGGAAAAGGAGATGTTTTTTATTAATGGTTGAACAGGTTAGCCAGTTTTCGGGCTCTGTCTTGCAATATAAACTTCGGGCTTCGGTGGGCTCGGGCTAATATACCTTGGGCTCAGACGGGCTCAGACTCTGAAAATTGAGCCCAAACTCAGCTCTAGTAGAGAAGCCAGTTGTTTGCTTGCCACTCTCGGGATGTTTTCTTCACATGTCCTCTCTTAGCCGACGCAGGACGTCACAGTAGAACTGGGTGTTGACAGACTGACCAAGTGGAACAAATTCCTTATGAATAATTCTGCTCATGTTGAAGAAACAGATCAACATCAACTTGATTTTGCTTTTCACCTGTCGAGCTTGCTTTGGTTGCAGTGAACTGGGAGACTTCCATTGTGATGATTGCTGTTTGGTTTCAAGGTCACACCCATAAACCCAACTGTTCCTGAAATTCCCTACAGATGCCCATGTGATGCTTCTTCTGATTGTCTTTCAGTAATCTGGACACAAACTTGGCAGAGATTCTGCTTGTGTTCAAGACGTCAGATGAAGTGCGCTGACATGCACCATAAGACAGTCCAACAATCTCACTGACATCATGAATTGTCCGCCTCCAATCCTCCATGATAATTTCACGCACTTTTGCAACTGTTTCTGGCATTGTGCTGGTCGATGGTCATCCAGAACAATCATCATTTTCAATTGACATGCGGCCATTTTTGAAGCGGTTAAACCACTAGTAGGTTACTGTTTGACCTAAACCATTTTCACCGAATGTTTGCGGAAGTATTTTGTGAGTTTTTTTAGCACTTTTACCAATTTTTGTAACAAAATTCAATGTATATGCACTTTTCTTTTACATCCTCCATTTAAAAGCTCGAACAAATCACAGAACACACTGAACATGACATCAAACAACCAAGCACAAAAGTAGAACAAGATGACCTTCAACACTGTTACGTGCCAGAGTCATTCAGAAGGGATGTGTTCAGCGCCCTGTGGTGTGGCTCTTCCAAACTATAAGTGGTTCGTGGGTATTTGCACTACGTCACGTACTTTTCAGTAGCACCTCATATGTGCCTCTACTTTTCACCAAAAAGAAAAACATCATGGGATGTAGTAAAATCACTGAACATATTGCTGAAATGAGTAGTTTGTCCTGTAGGAAACTTGGATTCAAAACGCAGAAAACTTATTAGTGCAAAAAGAATGGAAATTACATAATTTATTTCTTGCATATGTGTGACAGTTTTAGAGGGAGAAAGATCAACATCGGCAAAGTAATCGCACACGAGAGGTGTTCAGCAACCCTTTTCTAATACGCCTGTGCCTTGTATTCCAGTGATAGTGTACTATTACTTTTTTACGTAGTCCTAGATAATAAAACTCTTTATTATGTCCTGCAAACCACTTCTCCATCTCTTCCTGGAACTCTACATTGTCTTTGAATTGTGTTCTGTAGTTTCAGAAGTGGTAATGAGTTCCAGGGTAGCCTAAGCTAATGCAGAATCTTTGTGCATTGTAATTATGCTGAATATTGACCACAGAAGTACCTTCATTTATTAAAATTTCAGTCACTGTCTCATTCTCCACATTATTTGCTTCCTCAGTGGTGCAGTGGTCTAAGTTCTTGCTTTTGACTATTCATCAGAGATAGGCCCAGGTTCGAATCCTGTGTCTTACGGCACTGGCTCTCTCCCTTACTTGGAGCCAGTGGCCCTAAATTAGGAATGAGCAACTTCTTGTAGCCCGTCGAGTTGCTCACAGTGGTCTTTAAACCCCTAAACAACAAAAAAAAAAAAAAAAAGTTTTATCTTCTCACTATTGACCTGAATAACAGATTAACGTGTTGAGCTTCAACATCTTGTGTGCAGTGGCTTCTTCATTGTTTTTATGCTACTATAATTTTGGTTCTTGTTTAAATGTCTCATGGTTTAGTGAAATAGAACACAGTTTGTGTTAATTGTACTTATGTAAAGTTGCTATTCCTGTTTTCATGGCAAAAGTGTAAAAAACCTGAACAAAATATCCAGTAACAGAATCTGGACTCCGTATACAGGGTGTCTCAAAAGTGTCCATACTCAAAGTTTAAAAATTCATTGTGTGATATACCTATAAGGTACGTATCCTTAGAAGTATTGTTGAGTTACTTTCTGTCTGTGTATATACACTCATTGTCATTAAAATCCGCGCACCAAGAAAAAAACGTGCAATTAATGCAAAACTCAGCGAATAGCTACAGGGAGGGCAGACATGCAAATGATTAAAAATTTTGTGCGATTCAGCATGCCCATGGGTCTGAAACCAGCGCTGCAATCGCAATCCTTGAGGCTTATAATCATACATGAGATTCTTCCGCGAATTCGCGGAATTCCGCTTTTTCGGCATCATTTTGGTCATCCTCGAGGTCATTGCAAAAATGAAGAGAAAATTTTCAGAATTTTTTTCGGGGGGGGGGGGGTCGTTCTATAGAAAAATCCTTGAAAAAGCGGAATTCCGCGATTCCGCTTTTTTGTGGTGTAAAAGAACTAAGCGCTTTCTAGCTGAGAGCGTTGTTTTTGGAGCAGGCGCTGGGGGCAAGAAGAAATGTTGGAGGGTGGAGTCAGGAGCTCAATTCGTTTACTGCTGTCAACAATGGATGGGGTCAGTCACTTGAGCATCGCAGCGCGAAGGGTGGAAGCTCCGCCTACTTCGTGCTTTAGGGAAACTGCCGCAGCCCACGAGCCATTCCGCGTCTTGCGGGAAATCGCCACTCTGCATTCTATCCGTGACGTCATCGCCAGGAACTCTCTCTCTTGTAATTTGCGATGTATCCGAATGCGTTCCCACTTTTCTGAGATCGTTAGAGAATCGAAGTTCTCGTGAAATCTCTTTCTACAAAGGACGCACATAAATTACGGAATCTCCGTAATTGCCAAAAATTATGGAATCTCCGTAATTATTACGGATTTCCCCCGGGATTACGGGTGACTAACAAAAAATTATGGATATTCAGATTTTCGCTGTTATTAAGAAAGTTTTAATGGTTTTGTAAATAATCGATGAAAAGCCTCTGAATAACGTTCGTAACACAGCCCTTTGTATCCCTTTTTTTTTTTTTTTTTTTTTCTTCTGAGGTGGCGGAATTTGTTTTGCTTGTTCGAAAGTGTAAAAAAAAAAAAAAAAAAAAGCACGGCACTAGGATTGCATAAATCCGGCGTGCTTCTTTCGGCATGGCCCGCTATTACGTGCTTCTTTCGCTGTGGCCCGAGATTACGTCGGCCTGAAGCATCTGAATAAAGTTCGTGACGCAGCTTTCTGTTCTTAAATTCTCTCCCCCCCATCCCGAAGAGTAGGAATTTATTTTGCATGTTTGAAAGCCAAGTGGAAAGGAAGCACGGCGCCGCGCCGGGATTACGTATAGGCATGGCGTGCTTCTTTTGCCGTGATCCGGAATTACGTTGGCTCGGACGGGCTTCTTTCGCTGTGGCCCGGACTTGCGTCAGCCCGATGCCTCTGAAACAAGTTCGTGACGCACCTCTTTGTTTTCTTTTTTTCTAATGAGGAGGAATGTGTTTTGCTTGCTTGAAAACTTAGTGGAAAGAAAGCACGGCGCCCGGCCAGTATTACGTCGGCCTGAAGCTTCTAAACAAAGTTCGTGACACAGCTTTCCGTTGTTGTTTTTTTCTTTCTGAGGAGGAGAAATTGTTTTGCTTGTTTGAAAGCTAAGTGGAAAGGAAGCATGGCGCCACGCCGGAATTACGTAGGCCTGGCGTGTTTCTTTTGCCGTGATCCGGAATTACGTTGGCTCGGACGTGCTTCTTTCGCTGTGGCCCGGAATTGCGCCGGCCCGATGCCTCTGAACCAAGTTCGTGACGCACCTCTGTGTTTTTTTTTTTTTTTTTTTTTTTTCTGAGGAGGAGGAATGTGTTTTGCTTGTTTGAAAACTTAGTGAAAAGAAAGCACGGCGCCCGGCTAGGATAACGTCGGCCCGTAGCCTCTGAACAAAGTTCGTGACGCAACCCTGTTTCTCTCCTTTCTTTCGTTTTTTCCTAAGGAAAAATGTGTTTTGCATGTATGAAAGCTAAGTGGGAAAAAAGCACGGCTTCGGGCCAGTATTACGTCGGCCCAACCCTCTAAACAAAGTTCGTGGCGCAGCTTTCCGTTTTTTTTTTTTTCTTTCTTTCTGAGGAGGAATTTGTTTTGCTTGTTTGAAAGCTAAATGGAAAGAATGTGTCATGAGTGGCCCAAAAACATGGTTAAAAACAAGAATTCGGCAGAGAAAATCTCCCCACTTGCTTGACATTGATGGAGATTCATGTCACCATATTCACAATGCAAGTAAAAAATTTTGCAAGCCATTTTAAGCTTACATTGAGAAATACTTTATTGACTTCTTCAATTACTTTAAATGGTCGGCAGATCAACATGAAGCCCTTGCTGAAATTTGTGAAATTATAGGGCTAAAATTCACTGAAATTAAGAACATGGTGCAATGCAGGTGGTTGTCATTCTATCATGTGGCATTAAACAGTTTACATATCCATGATGCCCTTTTGCTGCTGTATTATGGATTTGTGCAGCCTAATGAAAGACCAATATACATGGATGTGATAAATAAAATATGTAAAGATTAGAAAGAAAAAGTTAAAATTCCAGGAGCTTTGGAAGAAATTACGGGGAAAAAAATCTAATAGAAGATGGAAGAAAATGGAAATCTAGAATTGTTGCAAAATTATTTGAAAGCTCAAAAAAAAAAAAACCTTGCTTATATTAAATTTTTATGTTGCAGCTCTACCTCTTTTGAAAAAATATGTATGCTTATTTCAAACAAAGGAGCCATTAATTCATAAAGTTTTTGATGAGCAGAAGCAACTATTCTTGGATTTCTTAGCTTGTTTCTTAAAACAAGAGATACTGAAAGGCAAACCTATGAAATATTTGATAAGGCAAACCTGTGAAAGATTCTTGGATCAGGAACATTATTTTGAAAAGCGAATCAAATGACATTGTGGGGAATTTTTTTAAGCCAGGCTGCTGAAGCTTATATTCAGCATGCAAAATACATGCAAAAGACACTACCATTATGTAGTGATCTTTTAATGTACATATCATTGATCCTTCTACAAGGGGACATAATCTAACTTTAAAAAGACTGAAAAACTTCCACAGTTTCTTTGAAATATATTGAATTCAGAGGAAATGGAAAGCTATGCTCTAGAAATTCACCAGTATCAGTTTGAATCACGACTTCCATCTCCTGACTTTGTAAAAATTGATGCGTGGTGGGCAAAGGTGTTTGACCTCTACAAGTACACTATGTTATCTAAAGTAGTAAAAGCCTTTATATCATGCTTCCATGGTCCACAGGTTGAAAGTTCTTTCAGCATGATGGCTGAAACCATAGATATAAAATCAGGAAGAATGAACATTGAAACCTATTCAGCTATACAAACTGTGTAGTATAAACTTAAAGCACAGGGTAAGTCTGCAGTTAATTTCTTCAGTAAAGAAATTTTTTTCCAAGAAGCAGTTGATGCCAACCTCTGCCAAAATCTTAGGACATCAGAAACAAGTTATACCAAAGAAATAGAGAGGAAAAGAAAAGGTATTATCAGCAAAAAGAAAAAGTTAGCAATGGATGCTGTTCAGCTGCAGTCAACGTAAAATAAATATGGCCATGCAGTTTGCTGAGAAGAAAGCCAGGCTTGCTCAGAAGAGGAAATTCGAATTGTTGTGCAAGCAAGTACAACAAAAAAGGGGCAAAATATCTTTGAAGCAATCTGTTTAAAAACCATAACTTCTAGTCATGTTTTTTTTAATTTGTACATATTCAAATACATATTCCAATTATCATTTAGTAAGAATCTGTGAATTTAACTTATTTCCACACACATTTCATTTTTGAAAAATTTGGTACATTAGAGTGCTACTAAGCCAACAAGACTGACTTATCTCTTGTACTCTGATGTTTGACCAAAACTAATCTGTGGATATGCTTCTAATTGCTTGACTAAATGCACAAACTTTCCTAGACAAATACTTTTCACCTCAGGATTTAGCTAGTAAAGATTTACATGTATGTTTTAAATCTGATTTTTAAAAATATCTCATTTTATTTTGTTCTTGATTCCCTACTTTTCTATTGTGAATATAATAATGTGCTTCACTTTAATATTTACTTACATAATTTACAGAAAATAATTCCATATGGCTTGTGCAATCTTAAATATTGTATATGCTGTATTTGAATTTGCTCACACCGCGCGTTCGCGTGTCCCAATTTTCCACCCAGTTAAAAAGTTCAGCTTTTTTTGTCATCGGCCGGTCTCATGTATGCTTATAATGTGCCACGCAGGGGACTGCACATGCATGCTGAAGTGCACGGTAAGAGTCAGGTGAGATCCCTGAGTGATAGATATGCATAGGAGATGCTCCATATGGGCAACTGACAGAGTCTGAACAAATCTGTATCATTGGGATGAGAGAGGCAGGGTGGCCAGCCCGCCAAATCGGCCGCCATTTGGGCCGGTCGGACAGTACGGTGCGATCGTGTTGGGAGCAATGGACACGAGAAGGCGCCCAGATACAGCAGACTCGCTGTGGACAACCCTGACACACCATCAGCAGAGAGGACCATGGGATCGGGAGAGCGGCACGCACAGATGCAACGACGTCCTTGTCCAATATCCGGAGACGTGGCGGCTGTGCAAGGGACTCCTGTGTCCACCAGAACCATTTCCAGACGTCTGGCAGTGGCGAAAGTGCACTCTCGACGGCCCTTACGGTTTCTGCCATTAACACCTGACCATCGTCGGCGTCGATTGCAGTGGTGTCAGCAGCGAGCAACATGGAATGCTACAGACTGGCAACTTATAGTGTTCAGCGACGGATCCCACTTCCGTATGGAAACGGACGACCACTGTGTCAGAATGTGGAGGACCGCAGGTGAGCGCTACAATCCCAATCTTGCTGTACAGTGGCACATGTCCCGAACTGCAGGCGTGATGGTGTGGGGAGCCATCGCGTATGACAGCCGGACTTCCCTCGCAGTGATCCGAGGGATGTTGACTGCCCTGCACTATGTACAGAAAATCCTGTGGCCCCATGTGCTGCCTTTCCTGGTAGAGCAGCCCGGAGCCATTTTCCAAGAAGATAACACCCGTCCACACATGGCTCTGGTTTTCCAGTACTGTCTATGTCATGCTTCAATGCTTTGGTGGCCTGCCAGATCGCCTGATCTCTCGCCCATCAAGCACGTGTGGGGTCAGATGGGACGCCAGCTTTCTTCATATCTCAGTTTTCGTGATTTAGAGCATCAATTGCAACAAGTGTGGTCCAATCTGTCCTAGAATAACATATGGTGTCTCTTTGACTCCATGCCGGATCGTATCACCGCATGTATCCGAGCACGAGACTGTCCGACGTGGTACTAACGCTGACCAGAATGTGTACCGTATGTCCGCGAATAATCGTCCTGCTGCTGTGAAATTGTAATCACTTCTGTCCTTGGTATGTAGCATCTACTAAAATCTCATTTGAATCCAACGCTTTCTTCTTGGTGCACAGATTTTTATGACAATGAGTGTATGTACAGGAACACAGATTCAGGTTGCAGGAAGTGTGGAATTACTCGCCCTTTTGCTGGAGACACAATTGTGCCTGGTAATACATGTTCCAGAACATGCTCTTCCATGCATCAGAGCTGATGTCTTGCACAGCGTGGACAATATTGTTCCATAGATGCTCCAGTGTGTGAGAGTTTTCTTAGTGCACTGTCTCCTTTAGATACTACCACAGCAAAAAGTATGGTTGAAATAGCAGAGCTGCCAACCTCTAGAAGTCAAGCGTGTGTAGTTCCGAGTGGAAAAAAACAGAAAAACAGCATGTGGTTTTGTGTGTTCATTTGTAATCAACACAATCGTTATTATCACTGCTGAACGAAGTTATTTCTTTGCAGAATAACTTTTCTTTTTCTGATTTCTTTAAGTGAAAATGTCATTTAATTACAGGAATAATGTAAACAGATGCAGATTTTTGGAGAGGCAAGGCTCTTTGTGGTTTTAATTAAGGCACAGTTTAAACAAAAAAAAGAATATTTCTTCGTTTTAGAAGAATATTTCTTCAACTCTAAATACTTAAACAAAAAAATTATAAACTCTTCCACTTTTCACATGTCAAAAATTTCTAGATCTACTCCTGGAAGTTTATAAAATTATAACTGGTGTGGCTGGTTTTTCATTCAGTTATGAAAATTTGTGCAAAATGTGCCATAAAAAAAGAGAGCAAAAGAACTTTTAATCACTTTGAATATCAAGAATTGCTTTAAAAATGTGTGAATGATCTGTTTTGATGCAGTGTGACATGAGCAGTTGTAAATCCCATCATGTTCAATTGAAAAATTACAATTGCACGATAAACAAAATGCATATGGTGCAATGGGAGATATGCCAAACATAGCCACTGCCCAGTATAAGAATGTCTTAAATCATTTGGCAGGAAATTTAGACAAAAAGTGTGTGCATATTATAGAAAATGCAATTTGATATATGGAGTACGATCCAAAAGTTCACGGACTGCACCTGTACAGTAAAGTAAGTGTATTGCATACCCATGGTGATTATAGATTACATTACATTATACCCCCTCACAGGGAAATTGTTTTTGTCCATCTACAACATGCACTTGTTGCGGTACATCCCGGTATTGTGAGAAACTTACTCAGTATTCGTTGATTGGTGAAAAACGTTTTTTGAGCAGTGTGTTAACATTAAGTTTTGTGTTTATTTGGGCAGAAGTCCAACAGAAACTTATGAGATGCTGAAGCAAGTTTATGGCAAAAACACTGTGTCGCTGTCACAAGCATCTGACTGGCATCGACGCTTCAGAGAAGGCATACAGGAGGTTGAAGACAAGGAATGAAGTGGGCGGCCAGTGACAGCTCACACAGGTGAAAACATTTCGAAGATCGCGGCCGTCATACAACGCCAACAGACAACAGATGATCAAGCAAATAGCAGAGGTTGCTGGAATATTGGAGACAATGTGTCAACGGATACTAACAGATGATCTGAAGATGCACCAAGTGTATCAACGCATTGTCCCACACATGTTAACTGAAGATCAGTTGGCCATGTGAATGGAAATGGTAAGCGATCTTGTAACCAATGCCGACAAAGACACACAATTTCTTAGAAGAATCATAACGGCAGATGAAATATGGTGGTGCTTCTTTGACCCACAGACTAAGCGAGCATCAGCTACGTGGAAATCACCATCATCCCCATCTAAGCAGAAATTCTGCCAAGATTGAAGCAAAGGCAAAATCATGCTCGAGGTTTTCTTCGACATCCAGGGTACTGTTCATCTTGAATTTATCCCTGAAGGACACACTGTTAACAAGCAGTTCTATGTGGACTTCATACAGCATCTACGTCAGTCAATCCACAAGAAGAAGCTTCAATTGTGTGCGCTGTTGCACGACAATGCACGAGCACACGGGTCACACCTTGTTCGTGAGTTTCTCGCCAAAACAAGAACTGTTGTCCTCCCATGCCCACCGTACTCACCTGATCTTGCCCCCTGTGACTTCCACCTCTTCACTGTGCTGACACATAGACTTCAGGGTCATCGGTTTTCAAGTGCAGAAGCAGTGGAAAACGCATCGCTGGTTGCATTGTAGGATATTGCAAAGAATGAGTTCCAGAAGTGCTTCGACGAACTCTACAGTCGTTGGCAGAAGTGTGCTGTTGCAAGAGGGTCTTATTTTGGAGGAGGATGTTCTTAAGCTGTGTAACTCTATCTATGGACTTATGGACCGAGTCTGGGAATTTTTGGATTCTACCAAGTAAAATGGCATAAAATTACTTTAAAAATGGTTTTTACCATATTATCATGTACAATGATACATAGGAAGACTGTAGTGAGTCTGTGTAGCTGATCAGTGGTAACCATGTAGGAAGATTCAGTGGTGACTATGTAGCTGATCCACCAGAATGACAGTCTTTGTATGTGTAACTCTTACAGCCAAGTCAAGTGCAGGGCTTGCATCCATTACCAGGAATTGGTGACTTGGCTGTTGCATCTTTCGTCTTCCACCCCACTCCGCCCTAAAATTGTAACTAGGAAGAACACAATGATGCCTTTTTTTTTTTTTTTTTTTTTGTATCATTTCATTTAAGACAAATAATTGTTCACCAATTGTTTGTCTTAAATTAAAAGTGTGGTGTTGGTGGCTCCACATTAAAGAGTTTGCAGGGCGGTAGAAATTCGAGGGAGACAAATAAGTGGTCTCCTTGCATAAACACATTGGTCACAAAGTCTTCTAAAAATAGTATGCCTTGAAACCCTTTTTCCTGTAGCTGCTGCAAGCTTCAGAGAGAGTTGTCTAACAGATATCTCTCTGTTGTGTCTGGCAGTCAGACACACAGCAATCATCTGCAGTAATCGTGGCTCTGGAACAACCTGAAGCTGGTTGATGACAAACATCTCCTGTCTGTTGAGACTGTCTTCAGAGTTTTGACAGAACATTTTGTGGAACATTCAATGCTCTGGAAACATCTGTCTGGAACTGATGTGCTTCCATCCTACCAATTGCTCTCCTCCACTGAAAAATGCCCTTATGATGTCTTCCAGGGTTTGAAAATTGTATTATCTGATGTGCCCTGGGGCACATAAAATTTCTACCCTTGCCTGTATTTTTCTTTCCTACATGCCCAATCAGGCATGTAAAAAAAACTAACTCTTTTCAGGGTAAAAAGTTTAAAAAAACATTGTTTTTTTATTTCCCAGTCAATTTTCTTATTACTCTGTGACTCCCTCCCTCTGCTTTATTTAATAAAATTAATGGGATTGGTTTTAAGAAATTAAAGGTCAGATATCTTTTGGCCAGAAGATGGCAGCCCAAGATAATAGCCCAGTGATGGGGGATTCAAGAACAGAATAACATAAGTGTTCGATGGCTGATGAGAGTGCAAGTGGCTAAAACCATGATTGCAGTTTGTACCTTTACTGGCATTTAGTGATGTAATAATTCTGATTCAAAAACGATCTATGCGTAATAAAATGCCATTAGCAATTCTGCTCTACTATTTTGTTTGATGTCTTAGTACTGTTTCAATTTTTGTATCAAATAAATATTTATTATGACTTTAAATTGGTTTGTATCATTGTTTGCTAGTTTTATATGTTGGAAACATTAGTCATAAGTATGTCTCACAGCAGACGCCAAACAATGTTCGCACTTGCAGAGAAAAAAAGTTTTTTATTATTTCTAACAGCTCTGTGGTAACTGCATTACTTTACGTTTAGTATTGAAAGTGTCACATGATTACTTTGTAGAGAAGCATGTGCACGAGAAATTCAACTCTCTTCTATTCACAAGCTTTCAACGCTCAATGTTGATCTTCCTATTATATTGGTATTTCCGTTTTACACTGCAACATGTTTTGCAAGTAATACTTGTGTCCTGTGTTCTCTGTTTATCTTCAACTGATATAATTTCAAAGATCCATTTATTCCTTTAGTAAGCTTTAGTTTTGAGTTCATCTTCAACCTTTTATTGGGTTACCTTTTATGTGGTACAAGGTGAGTCATTCATCTGCGTACAGTAATCTCCGAAGTTTCTAGTCCGTCCATTGGAACACAGCGCTATAAGCATACCAAAGGCATGTGTAGATATATAAACATCCCGTTTTTCCATATCCCACTAATAATACAACAAACAGCATTATGTATCATTATTTTTTGCTTTTATTATTGCATGAATTTGTCCCATTTCTACACAGTTAGTTAAAGTATCTTAATAATCATAAAACATGACCCAGTGGGGAAATATGTAATTTAAGTCATGTCACTTTAGAGAAGTAAATATGAAGTGAATCAGTATGGAAAGTGGTTACATTCATAGTAGTTGAATCCCTGAAATTCATTCAAAACAGAATATTCATGAAATCTGGTCTGACATTGCGATTCCTGTTCACTTGCTTCTTTTTGTTATCAGGCGCTGAAATGAAATACAGTCAAACCTCATTAACATGAGCATCACAGAGATCCAGAAATTTGTTCACATTAAAACTGGTTTGTGTTATTGATATCTAATTAATTGAACAACTGAATGTGTACTAAAATACGTAGAAATATACCATAAACTTACAGAAAAATGTACTAAATACCTTTTAACTTCTAAAACATTAATTACATTGCTGTTTTCAGAAACTTGACAAAACAAAGACAGGATCTATCCAGGCTGCATTTGATACTGTTGGATGGTATCTTCACAAAAATATTTTGAACTGTGATGGTGTCTTCACTTTTAGTAAAATTTTATCTTAAAAAAAAATATTTTTGTGTGAGAGGCATCTCGAATATTGTTTTATCTGTGCTTTCTTTCTTTTGTTGTTATGAATTGTTGTTTTCGGTAAAACGGTCTCTGTCGGATGCGTATCAATCACTGCGTCATCACTAGCTGCAGCTGAGGTGAACCTCGCTGAACGGAACCCCAAAGCATTATGGAAGGATTTTTTTTTTTTTTTTCTGGCATGCATTTTCCAGAGCTCAGAAGTAGTGATGGGCATATTGGTGGATACTCATTCCCGAAGCATTCACACATCGGTATTATCGGTGAAAATTTTCCATGTATCAGTGAAAACCTTGATGTTTTGCTAAAGTGCCGAAGAACTCTAATCTTTCCCATCTGCAGCAGTTATTGGCACATCGATGAATAAATCGCTGTTCAATATATCGGTGACAGCTCGCTAATTCAACATCGAGTAACCATAATGCTGTTAGAAGAATTTCCAAAGTTTGTCTGTCATAGTTCAAGATGATAGATGGCGCTGTCGCACTGGGCGAAACTCTCTCGCTCTTTCCTACAGGCAAAGTGAAGCTGCTGCTGTTGTTCTCCTCTCTTGTCACCAACGAAAAGGTTAAAATGGCGGTGTATGTGCTTGTCTTATTGTAAAAACAATATCAACTTATGTGTGTGTTAAATCAACCTGCAGTTATTAGTGAACAATTATGGTGTGACTTAACTCAATGTGAATAGATTTGGATTACTTAATGAAT
The DNA here is from genome assembly GCA_039090855.1 of Macrothele yani. Lineage (NCBI taxonomy): Eukaryota > Metazoa > Arthropoda > Arachnida > Araneae > Macrothelidae > Macrothele > Macrothele yani. The sequence continues at coordinate 9,135,958 of CM077023.1, read as the reverse complement.
GGTGGTAAGTACTCTCTCTCTCTCTCTCTCTCTCTCTCTCTCTCTCTCTCTCTCTCTCTCTTTTCAGTCTTCCGTTCAGTGAGATGGAAAATTCTAGTTCTTTTTCTAATCATCTAGTTCTTTCGTTAGTCGTCATTTAAGATCAATGCGCAAAGTGTTATTGAGTGCGCATTATGGAGTATTAAATCACTAACAAATACGAGTATTTGTTGAAACGCTTGATGTGTTGTAAACCTCAATGTATCGGTGCCTGTAACATCGACGATAAGAACTCTACTTTCGCCGACGAAACATCGAGAAAAAAAAACTGCGAAAAAATCGTTGTTTCTCGGCATAGAAAGGTGATATTCCCTTTCTCTTTATAAGAATACAAAAAAGATAAATTTATTTTACTTATCTCAGAGAAATTTTTGAGTCGATTATGCTTTTGGAGTTTCAAACATCAGTCGTGAAACTTTGATTGAAGGGGGGGCTAAATTGGTTCCTGCAACATCGAGGGAAATGTCTCTATTTTTGGTGATGGAACATTGAACAAAACGGTGAAATAAATCGCTAATTCATGTCATAAGAAGATTATATATCCTTCCTCTTTAAAAGAATGCAGCAAAGTAAAATTCATTTACTTCTTGTTGAAAATATTCTTTTGCAGTTCCAAACATCACTGCTCCAAAACGCAGACATTTTTTGCCCATCCCTACTCCGATTAATCTTTGCCGCACTGGATGGGATTCTGGGAAACATATTTACATATCAGGAAAAGAGCATGATGGGGAAGGTACTGACCGTTAATTTTATAGGGGATCGAGTTGTGACATATGAGCAACTATTTTGTTATGCTATTTTAGTTATTTCTTTTCCTCCGAGACTTAAAAATGCTGATCTTTGATGAATTTCCTAGTTTAATACAACCTGGAGTGTTATCATTACTATTATTATTTTTGGAGATCTCAGCTGAAGCATAATCACAGTTGTCTAAAAAAAAAAAAAAAACTATCTGTGTCACAATCATCAGAACAGAAAACTTGTGCAAATCCTCCAAAAAGTGTGAACCACGATTAGCAATAGAATAAGAATAAATAAAAGTAAGTAAAACATAACTGAAAAAATTAAACAATAATTACTGCCAGAATAAATATAGAGGATTAAAATTACTCTAAACACAAAAATAGGGCAAATTTCACAAAAATGGGTATGATCTTTAAAAACCTGGATCGACCCCTGAAAGATGAAATTGTACATACAGCTGTAGCTCTTTATACTGCACTACAGTATACATGTATGAAATCAATTTTTACAGTGCATTCAGTGAGAGTTGGATTTTTAAAATTTTTGTATTGGAAGCTGCTGTGGTTTCTTATCAGAACAATGCCTCAAAAATTAATTATTCCAGTTCATCAATGTTTGCTAAAGGTGCCAAAGTATTTGCCTGTTTCATTACAAAACAGCACATAGTTTGTGATGCACTGAAAGCTTCTGAAAATTTCAGTGTTGTGTCAGGGACTTTCTTCTCATTATCTTATCAGTATCAGGTAAATTCTGTGACTTCATGTTCTTGCTGTTAATCACAACGTTTACAATTTCGACATCTATCAAAATGTCTGAAGTCATGGCATCATCGTTTAAAACTTCTTTATCTTTAACCCCAAGACTTCTCTTTCTTCAATGAGGAGGGAAATCAGCCTAAGCAGATGAAAGGGATTGATAGGAGATTCAGCCTCTTCCAAAGCCTCACCCTTTCTGAAATTTCTTATCTCTTGTTAAGGTAGCAGATTCGACCAAAATCATTTTCCCATCGCGAAAGTATTCTCCACTGTCCCCTTCCCATCATTTGTGCAGTCAGAACAAAATATGATGCACGTGCTCCAATGGGCTTCAACAGGACCAAACAGTAGCCAGCAAAAAAGAAAAACAAATTGCTAATTTGCATTAAAAAGATGTATTTTTCTATGTTGATGAAATATCTGTTTGCTAAACCAGTATTTCATTTTAAGCATGTTCATGTTAAAAGAGTAAGAACACTTGATACATATGAAAATGCTTGGGCAATAAGGAAACAGTTTGCAGTAAAAGTAATTCGTGTTCAGCATGTTCATGTTATTGGCATTTGACTGTATTAGTTTTCCTTTTATCACTTTTCATTTCTTCATGTTCCACACAAACACTGTGGACTTCTACCATAGTACAATACTGTTTGTGAAAATTGCAGCAATACTAAGAACGAATTGCGCTATTCAAATAAAATTTATATTGCAGATTCCTCATGTTACAGGAGATAACTACATGTGTAGAGTTATACAAGGTTTTTTTTTTTTTTGTTGTTGTTTTTTTTACTTTAAAACTCAGTATCTTGTGGAGCCACCTCGAGAAATAATAGAGCCTCTACACGCTGTGACATTGAATGGAAGAGGTTTTTTTATATCATCCTGGGGAATAGGCTGCCGGGCTGCTTCTATGTAAGACAAGAGTTCATTTGTGGGGACTGGCAGAGGCTCTTAGCAAGCCAGTCACTTAGCTGCCATGTCACAGACATGTTCGATCGGGGACATATCCGGCAAACATTCAGACCAGGGAAGAAGTGGTGTCTGCCATGCATGGAGGAGGTTTTGAACATTCTTGGCCACGTGTGGCCGAGCATAGTCATGCTGGAATATAGAGCCAGGACTATTCTGAAGGAAGGATATCTCCTCTGCCTCAAAAACATCCGTGATGTATCTCTGGTTGTTGAGGGTTCCCTCAATTCATATCAAATGAGAGCACAAATTGAACCCAATGGTGCCTCAAACCATGATACTTGGCATTGCGCTAGTATAACACTGCAAGGTGCCATTCACCATGATGTCGTTGAACATGTATGAGACCATCATGGTGCATCAAGTTGAATCGTGACTCATCAGAAAACATGACCTGTTGCCAGTCAGCGTGCCAACGTCTGTGTTAGAGACCCCATTGCAGCCTGAGGCATCTGTGGTTGAAGGTCAGAGGAATGTGCAGCAATGGGCTGCTAGCGACCAGTCCTTTGTTAAGCAGACTACATTGAACTGTGCTGGAGGACAAAGCCTGACCAGTGACAGTGCCATGCAGTAAATGTGTCTGCCAACCGTGGTCAGTAACATATGGTAGAGGTGTCTGTCATACCCTGCAGTTGTGAGATTTTGCAGTCCATTTCCCAGATTTCTGTGTGTCTGAGCCTCATCTCTCCACTGATGCCATATTCACATCACTGTACTGGCATTTTGTCCTGTGCGAGTGGCAATTTCATGGTAGGAAATCCAGCTTCTCTCATCCCAACAATCCTGCTTTGCTCAAAAGTCCATCAGGTATTTATAATGCGACCTTCTTCAGCGATGGAACATAGTGAGACACAAGAAACACCCTTTAGACTGAATGTTAACTCTTCACTGATTGCAACATCTTGTTTGAGCCAGTTCTTTATACCCAAGTCCGTATAATACAGAGGGTGATGCCCCAACTAGTTGTACATAATCTGTAAGCTTCATGCTAATGTCAGCAATTCATCATGGTGTTGCAATTTTCCCAAACAGTTGTGTATTTGTTGGAATTTTTGATGTAAAGTACGTTTATGTTGTTTTCTAAAATGTGAAGGAGAACATGTCATGAGTTCAACATTAACCAAGCTGAGTAGAAAAAAATTTATTAAACACTCATATCTAAATGTCCCTTAGTTCAAAGGGAATTTTAAGAAAGATATGTCATTTAATGCCAAAGTAGCATCCTTGAAATATGTTACTGACATTTTCTGATTGTCATGTTTGATAGTGTTATATTTTCTTATGAAAGCAGCATAAAAAGTGTAATTTGGTGGCTGAATTTCAGTTTTTTCAACAGGTTCAACGGCTAATCAAGCAGCTGCTAGTTCAAGTGCATCATCCTCAGCTAGTGCATCATCCTCAGCTAGTGCATCATCCTCAACTAGTGCATCATCCTCAACTAGTGCATCAAGTTCTTCCTGAGAGTGGACACTAATTATTGCATCATTACTGACAGAAGAAACTTTCTCCAGTGTATTGTTTTTTTTTCAAGTTTTCTATGCAATATTTTGTTTCTCAAATAAAATAATTTAAAAAAAATTATGTAGCAGCTATTTATGATATGCCTTGTCTTTAATGTTTAGCAAGCATTTATTAAAATGCACTAAATAATTAATGCACACTTGATTGGTCTTTAAAATATGAACACCACCCTGAAAATATGACAGATGTAAAAAAATGACAGAACTCATCCCACCACAGAGTTCACAGAATTATGAAACACTGTGAAACATAACTTGCTGTACTGCCTGCAGAACATCTTGTAGTTGTTATAAAACATGGCAGTAAATCTAACCATTCAACATACATACATATTACTAAGCTGTTCTCTGAGATTCAGAAGTTAGCTCCACAAAGAAATACAAACTACCAGATAAATTTTTAACTGACTTCTTACTGCTGCCATTTCAAACTTCTACATTTACAGCGATCTTGACACACAACTCGGGCTTCACTGACATCCATCATACGACGCACACAAGACCTATACTTCTTGCTCATAATCTTTTTCTCATGCAGGCTGTTGGGACTACGCCGACAGAGGGCACAGCGGAGGAGGCCAACGCCAGAAGTGAGAAAATTGTGGACATTTGAAGACTCGTGGGAACTTATGGCAGAGGCAGCAATGTAAGAACTGATGTTAAGAATTATGACGCGAAAGACAAACGATGAAATATTCGGTGTGTGTGAGTGTTTATGTATTTGCATCTAATTCATATAAAATGATCTGCAATAAATTAGTTTTGCCAAGTATACCTTGGATGTGCAAATCTCTTGGAATATGTTAATGTGTATACGACCGTGTGCATCATACCCAAAGAAGATGTTGGATTGCTGGAGGGCCCATACACGGACTCACGGAAGAGGTAAGAAGTTAAATATAAATACCTCTAATTACTGAAATTGAATTGAAATGCAAAAAGTAAGAACAATATTGGAGCCCAACTAAGGTGCTCCCTAGCAAATATAAACTGAAGGCAATATTTTTACCTATATTGAATTTGAAGTGTGAAACTGAAATTGCTTAAAATACGTAATGGTGGAGGATTTAGACAAACTAAAAAAGAAAAGAGCGGTCAACCGCAGATTAACAACCATTGTTATTAATAAACTAAAGGAAGCTCTTGAAGAGGATCCCGTTGAAAGAGAAGTTGTCGAGAATAATTTAGCTCAGTTATTGATTAAAGAAGAGATTTTGATTTCTGTTGGTGAACAAATTGAGCGAGTTATTCCTGTAGAGGAATTTGAAGACGATTATTGTGCTAGTCGGGAATACTACGAAAACGTGCTGTTATGGAAAACCAAAGCGCAGCGTTGTTTAACTATGATCAGAAACACTGAAGAAAGCGACACGAAAGAAATAAAGAATAGACCATCGCGGTCAAGTAATATACCTGGAGCTGTAATAAGATTACCAAAATTAGAGCTTGCAAAATTCTTTAGAGATCCATCGTATTGGTTGGAATTTTGGGGTCAGTTTGATACGACCATACACTCAAATGAGGGTTTAAATAATTTGAACAAGCTTAGTTACTTGAAATCTTATTTGGGCAAAGCACAGCTGCTAATGCAATATCTGGATTACCTATCACGGAAGCAAATTATGACAAGGCCATAAAAATTTTGAAGGATAGGTTCTAAAAAAAAGATGTTGTTATAAGTTCACATATGATGTCTCTACCACCTGTTAAGAGATTAACAGACACCTTGGGTCTGCGGAGGTTGTATGATAATTGTGAAGTCCAATTAAGAAGCCTCGAATCGCTTATGGAAGTTTGTTGTGTCCCATGATATTGAAATTGATTCCCAGTGAATTAGTACTAGAATTCAACAAACTTCGGGAAGCTGATGAGATTTGGAATATAGAAGAGTTATGGAATTTATAAGAAAAGAAATTGAAAGTCGTGAGTGTTCCCAGGCGATTTGCGGAAACACAGAATTAAAACCAAATCTTTCTCAGTGTTAAGGCAGTTAACAATACGCCCATCAGATCTGATCACACGTCCGTAAAAGAATTCATGAAGCAAAATAAAATGTTTCCTTCGGCTGCCGAACTGAATGCTACTGTAGAAAATAACCCAGAGTCCTATGAAAAACGCATTGAAAACAGAAGGACTGCGGTCAACGTTCAAAGGAATAACAAATATTGTGTTAGAGGAAGTTGTTTATTTTGTTCGTCGGATCACGATTTAGACAGATGTCCTTTAACAATAGGCGAAAAAAGACGCAATTTATTGCGACAAGGAAGATGCTTTAATTGTTTCAAAAAACATCACTTGGCGAAGTTTTGTTTATCAAAAGATTGGTGTTAACTTTGTCATCAAAAACACCATATATTCATGTGCGATGCAGAAAAAGAAAACACAACAGCCGTAAAACACGTATCACAAGCAGATCAGCAAGAGAGCGGTATTCTGTTACAAACCATGACCGCTACTGCAGTGGGAAAAAGAATCGGAGCGTGCGAATTCTTCTCGACGCAGGCTCACAACGGACATTTGTTATGGAAACTCTTTCTAAAGAGCTAAAGTTAAAAGTGACAGGAGAAGAACAATTAATGATATTTTCATTTGCCACGAATTCACCAGTAACAGAGAAAAGAAAAAGAGTTCGCTTGGTTTTAGAAGATGCAAGAAGTAGACGTAAAATTGAGTTCAGGCTTTGGAAACAAATAACATTAGCTTAGCTTTAATAAGTACGCCAGGGAAAGAAATACGAAGTTATTGTGAAAAAGAAGAAATGTTGTTAGCTGATGGAGTGGAAAAATGTAACAACTTAGAATTATCGGTTTTAATTGGAGCTGACTATTATTGGAAGGTTGTAACCGGAAGAGTGCTTAGGATAACGCCATCCTTGGTCGCTTCAGAAACTATTTTTGGTTGGACATTTAGTGGCACCTCGACGTTGTCAAATGTGTTAGTGTCACAGTCTGTGATTAATGTTGTGAAAAGTGCCACAAGCATAAGTACTACTGACTATGAAATGAACGAAATGTTGAAGCACTTTTGGGATCTTGAAATGCTAGGAATAAGGGAAAATATTGACCAAACTAATAAAACAGAAGATAATCGAATTTATGAGGAATTTCGCGAAAATCTGAAAATGGAAGATGATAGGTATGCGACATGGTTTCCGTGGAATCAACAAATAGAAGAATTGAAGGATAATTACAACTTGGCTGAAAAACGACAGATCGCTTGTTTGAAAATTCAATAGGGAACCACAATTCTACAAAGAATATAAGAAGGTTATCAAAAATTTTTAAAAGAAGGAATTGCAGAGGAAATGAAGGATGATAGCAGCAATGTAATATATTACATGCCACATCAGGCTGTAATCAGGGAAAACAAGGATACCACTAAATTACGCGTAGTATCTGATGCATCATCTCGTGCCGAGAACTGTTCATCATTAAATGATTGTTTACTTGCAGGGCCAAACCTAAATCTCGATGTGCTGGATTTGTTGATCAGATACCGTAACAATAAAGTCGTCTTTACAGCTGACATTCAACAGGCATTTTTACAGATTGCTCTTGCCAAAGAAGACCGAGATGCAGTTAGATTTTTGTGGATTTATGGGGAAATAGGTGACGGCAACTCCCTCAAAGTAAAAATGCTGCGAATGACTAGAGTCATATTTGGTGCAAAATCAAGCCCATTTATGCTGGCTGCAACACTAAGAGTTCACATAGACAAATATAAACAACAGTATGAGGATGCACACAAGCTACTGAGGAATTGTCTATATGTGGATGATTTAATTGGAGGAGCAACAGATGAAAATGAAGCCATGATATTATCAAGAGATGTTAGATGTATTTTGAATGAGGGGAACTTTAACATGAGAAAATGGAGAACAAACAGCGAATCCCTTCAGCAATTGTGGAATAATGAAGTAAATGATATTCAATGCGCTGCAAGAAATAAAGTTTTGGGATAGAGAAAAGGATGTTATACGAATAGACGTTTCTGAAGTGATTGCATATGTAAGTAAGAGAAAGGACAAGGTATGCAAAAGAGAAGTTCTGAAGACTGTTAGTCGTCTATATGACCCGATTGGTTTTTTAAGTCCATTTACAATAAGAGGCAGAATTATCTTGCAAAATGTTGGGAAATCGGGCGCAAATTGGGATGCAGAATTGTCCGTAGAAATAGAGACAAATTGGAAAGATTGGTACACAGCTGGGAAATGTTGACGTACCAAGATATTATATTGGAGACATCGAAGAAAGGGAATTGAGAAATATGAAGTTGCATTGTTTCACAGATGCGAGTCAAAAAGCTTATGGTGCAGTGATATATTTGAGATATGAAACCAAAGATGAAATAAATTCAATAAATGTGATTTCAAAGGCAAGAGTAAAGAAACTATCCTTACCTAGGCTAGAATTGATGGCGGCGTTAATAGGAGCTAGACTAGCTGAATCTGTTGAAAGACAACTGAAGCAGAAGTTTGATTTGACCTTACATTTTTGGATTGGATAAAAGGAAATGCCGAAAAATGGAAGCCGTTTGTGCAAAATAGGATAAGAGAAATACAAGGGAAGTCTGATCCATTATCATGGACATACTGCCCAGGAAAAGAGAATCCTGCAGATTTACTCACCAGAGGAGAGCAGATTGACACCATAAAAGGTAATAGTCATTGGTGGCATGAACCAGAATGGTTAATTAGAGAGGAAACATCTTGGCCAAAATTACCAGCTGACTTGTCCACAGACGACAGTACAAGGGAAGAAAGAAAACGAAAGAGTAAAGAGACTTTTCAAGTAAGCTGTGTGATGGAAGAAGGGAGGACTCCTATTTTTGATATCAGAAAAAACAGTGAATTGAAAAGGGTTCTTCATGAGACAGCATGGATTCTAAGATTGGTACATAATGTTCGAAATAAAGACTCAAAGAGAACAGGAGTTCTGACAGTTAAAGAATTAAACTCTGCTGAAATGTATTGGGTTAAGCAGTCCCAGAGAGAGTGTTTTCCAAATGAAGTAAATGCTTTGAACTATGAACAGGACATTTCTTCAGATTCGAAAATCTACACGTTTAATCCATTTCTGGATGAAGACGGCATAATGAGAGTTTGTGGAAGACTTACAGAATGCAGATTTAAACTATGACCAAGTTCATCCAGTAATTTTGTCAACCAATGGTTATTTGTCAGACCTATTAATAAAGTGAAGTCATATAAGGGTAGGACATGGTGGAGTTGCGGAGACTAGCACAAATCAGAGAAAGGTACTGGATTCTACGGGGACGGCAAAGAGTGAAAAGCATTATACATAGTTGTTTTAACTGCTGGAAATTTAAAACAAAACCTTTCGACCAAGGTATGGCACCCTTACCACTGGACAGATTAAAGGAAGTTTCTCCTTTTGAAATATGTGGAGTGGACTTTGTAGGACCATTATTCACTAAGAATGAAAATAAGAAGGTTTACGTCGCCTTAATTACCTGTGCAGTTACTCGTGCTGTACATCTGGAATTGGTATCTGATTTAACAGCTTGCAACTTTTTGTTGGCATTTAGAAGATTTTTAGCAAGAAGAGGTGTTTGTAAGACCCTCTATTCAGATAACGCGAAAACATTTTAAAAGGTAAACTGAGATATACCAAACTGTGGAGCATGGTTACCGATCCAGAAAATTTAAGGTTTTATGGAGAAACCGGAATAAGATGGAAGTATAATTGTTAAAAGAGCTACATGGTGGGGTGGCTTTTGGGAGAGGCTCGTTCGCTCAATCAAAACATGCCTAAAAAGAATACTGGGAAAAGCTTCTTTATGAAGAATTGGAAACTACTCTTGTTGAAGTAGAAGCGATCCTGAATTCCCATCCTTTGACATTTGTATATAGCGAACCAGGAGAGCCAGAACCACTCTCACCAGGACATTTCTTAATTGGAAGAAGATTGACAACAATTCCTGATGGGAAACTAAGTTCTGAGGAATCCAAAGGAAGTGACCTTACAAGGAAATACAAACACAGAGCACTAGTTATAGAGAGGCTGTGGAGAAGATGGCGACAAGAATATCTCTGGGGATTGAAATCAGCCCACCAGTTGAAAATTGCCAAAAGGAGTTTAGAAGTGAAAAAGGATTCCATAGTTCATATAAGAGATGAAAGATTACCTAAACTGATGTGGAAAACCGGTATCATTAGCCAAGTATATGCGAGACGTGACAAAAAGCTCCGTTCATGTAGTGTGAGACTGCCTAACGGAACATTGATCAAAAGACCAGTACACCTTTACCCTCTGGAGCTGAACTTAGAAAAGACTGAACCCAACTCTTTGGGGCCGGAGGATGTTGGGACTATGCCGACAGAGGGCACAGCAGAAGAGGCCAACGCCAGACGTGAGAAAATTGTGGACATGTGAAGACGCATGGGAACTCACGGCAGAGGCCGCAATGTAAGAACTGATGTTAAGAATTATGACGCGAAAGACAAGCGACAAAATATTCAGTGTGTGTGGTGTTTGTTTATTTACATCTAATTCATATAAAATGATCGGCAATAAATTAGTTTCACCAAGCATACCTTGGATGTGCACATCTCTTGGAATATGTTAATGTGTATACGACCGTGTGCATTATACCCAAAGAAGATGTTGGATTGCTGGAGGGCCCGTACATGGACTTACGGAAGAGGTAAGAAGTTAAATATAAATACCTCTAATTACTGAAATTGAATTGAAACGCGAAAAGTAAGAACAATACAGGCACTCCTGAATCTGATCCTCCCGTGACTTCTTTGGCCTTCCTCTGCCTTTCCTTCCTGCCACTTGAGCTAAGAAAAATTTCTTAGTAAGCATCTCATCACTCATTCTTTCAACATGGCTGAAGCACATTAGTTTCCACCTTGCTAACTACATATTGCTTCACATTACACATCTGCAACACATCTTCATTCCTTACATGATCAGAATGTGCCTTGCCGCAAACTCCCAGTAAGTAACGCATTTATCCAGCACACAAATGACTCCTATGTTTCTTTTGTAGTACCCAGGTTTCACTGCCATACATCAGAGTAGGAATAATTACACTTTCATACACAGCCATGCGGGACTCTCTTGAGAACCCATCATTCCTGTGAAAACTTTCCAAAGCAGCCATGACCTTCAGTGCAGAATTCACTCGCCTACTAATTTCACCATTCAATTTGTTCTCTCTGTCAAACTGCTTCCTGAATACACAGACTCATTCACCTGGTCAATCACTGTGCCATTTAGACATATTACATTCAGTACTAACAGTTCTTTGCTCAAAAACCATATGGTTTTTCCCTTATTTATACCCATTCAAGCTCTGTTTAATTTCATCAGAGTAATTGGCCCAAGTGAAATGGAATTTTTCGCACATTTATTAGTTACACTGTTGTAAGTGAGAATTGATTTCATTGTGGATTTACAGGGCTCAAGATAAGGAAAACCAGAACAGATTACACATGCTGTAACAAAAGAAGGGAAGAATGAAAATGGTGAAAAAAAGAGGGCATTATAAGCACCTAGGATCAGATGGGCATTCCATTGATGAGAGGAGTTATTAAAAGTATGTTAGAATTGCTCCTAATCATTTTCTTTCACTTGCAAAAATAGATTGTAAAGCAATTTTATTGCATTCTTGATGACTGCAAGATTACAGTGTTTCTGGAAATGTGGGGCTTCATGAGCCTAGCAAATTGGAAATCACTATCATCTAAAAAAGGAACTGTAAATATGAAATTATGCCATTTTTTCATATGTCATAAGCATGAATTACATCTTTTAATATAAATTTCATCTGCTCTTCTCAAAAATTCAGGAATTGCTGTTTTGAAGTAGATCTCCCTAAAAAGTGTGTGTGTGTGTGTGTATGACAGAGTATTCACTGTTACTGATTTACTTCTGTATATATTGTAATTCACAATACATTAGATACACCATGTTCATAATTTTCTTGTGTCATGGTGTATGCATACATATTTGCTCTTAAAGTCTCGCTGATCATGAAATTCCATAGGTCCTAAAACTTCACACTTCTGTTCTTGAAAATCCTATAAAATTTCTACAAAATTTGCTTTTGTTGAAAAACTCAGAACATAGGTTTTACTATAATTTTGAAACATATTCTACACTTCAAAAAACTCATGCATTCATTTACCTTCTGCTCATGAAACTCCAGTTTTCCTGAAACCCCATAAATTTCTGGCTTCAAAATAGCTATCAAAGCACTTTGGCATTTGTTTTGTCAGGTAAAAGTGGATAGCATATTTCTCTTTTACTACCAATTTCAAGTAATTTGTATTAAAAAAAAAAAAAAAGCCTCTCAGGTATCCAAAACTATGAATACCGTTGTCGTTGTTTTTATTCTTAACTTACGATACAAAAAGTATCTTACACTTAACATAAATAAATTTGACATTTGAATAGAGCAATTCCGTATTCAAATCAATACTAGCTACTTTTTTGTTTTGTTTTTCAAAGATGAGATTTCAAATTTCATTTTCAAAGGCAAATGTTCTTTATTGCCAGCATCAGTGGAAAACGTAAGTTTCACATTAACAGCCTAGGAGAAAACTAGAAATTTTAGTGCTTTGTTGAAGTAAAGACACTTGTCAGTGCAAAGCACCCAATCCAATTCAACTTAGCATTAGCTATGAATCAGATCACAAAGTTTGGAATTAGCACAAAATCGTATTCTGTTGCGTATTAAAAAAACTGACTACTAATTTTAATGGAAACAAAATGCTTGCTTTTCAGGTATTTTCCATAAAATATTTTAGAATGTGCATTGGTCCATATTATTAATGATAAATGGTGTATTATTTGAGCTCTATAAACTCGGAACTGGTTTGGTAGATAACTGAAGAGAGAAAAACAAACACAAACTATAGCTAAATGTTCATAATTGTTTCAGCTTTTGTCCATGCAGTTTAAACTCATTCACTGTTCATAAAAAAATTTAAAAAGAAGCAAACTAAGGACAATTCAGAAAGTAAATGACCCCATCCGTATCTGGAGAATACTACCTGGCATCAGTCTTCATAAGCTCTCATGAATACTGACCATTTCAGTTCAGAAAGTGAAAATAAATATGAGTTTGAAGTTTATAGTGTTACAGAGTTAATTCTTGTAATGGGTTCAATGAAACTTTTTGCATGTAGAGTGGCATTTATTTATTTTCTGAGATTGCTGCACAAACAGTTAAGCAGGGGCTGGTTGGTTGGTGATTTAGGATTTTATGTGTTAAGGGCCAAATTTAACACAGAATTCCAAGGATGAGTTAAAAAACAATTCATGCCCTGAAGATGTAACTGCCCAATACAGGAACAAACACAGGTACTTATTCAAGAATAAAAATTCTGGATGGATTAAAATGTTTCTTCACAAAAGTCACTCTGGAAAATTTGCATTTGAGAGATACTTGACTGAGGAGGGAGTAACATATCTTGTCTGGTAATTGGTATCATTGGGGAATGGTACTCTGGAACTCAATATTTATTTTTCACAAAAAGGTTCTAGACTACTACATTGCACCAATGTCTTTTACAAACCATAGTTCATTTTATACCACATTACAATGCTCACTTTTTTTATATAAGTTTTTTTTTGCATACTTTGATATAGTGACAAATCACATTTTCATGTTTTTATACTGCAGATAATTCTATCAGTATTAAAGATATAGGTCTCTTGCCTAACCAACAAAACTTTGTGGGTATTTTTCAGATTTAAGTTTCTCACACTAGATTCAGGAGCATTTATTTTTATTGGTGTCTAAACGTGATTCAAATATTTTATTATTATTATTATTGGTAGCACAGATGAAACATTATATTAATGAATCATCTCTACTGGAACCCACAGCTGTCTTTTGATCTTCAATTAGAAACAAAAACATCTATCACAGATCCAGTTAATCACTTGCAATAACTGTTTCTGGTGTCAGAAATAGAGATTCTGTTGTGCTCAGTGCATGAGATCCTTATCTTTGCAAGTAGGATCATTTATTGGTCTAGAATGAGGGCTTTTGACTTCTTGCAGTGGGATTTAATCCTTGGGCAAGACATGGATAATATGTTTGTTCTTCTGACACTAATTTCCATCCTGGAACAAATGGCACTAAATTAAGTGGATGGAAAATTAGTTATCGTTTTTGATGTTCATAACTAGTCATCAAATCTGGAAACTAAAAAAAAAACCACACACACACAATTAAAGAACAAGCAAGTTTGGTAGTGTGTTCCAATATGAGATTACATATTCTCCCCTTTCACTGTAGTTTAAATTAGAGTTATCATCCATCCTCATTTCACATTTTCCAGGATATTTTTCCCCATTTTGATTGGGAACTCATAATAGAAAACAAAACCTCTAGCACATAGTATCCAGAATGATTTTTGTTTTTCTATTCTAAATTATAATTAACTAGAAGATAGTCATTTTGTAATTTTGCACGAAAATACAACCAAATAATGATTCCTAAGTTTCAGTAGAGCACATATGATTGAGATGGCAAAGCGATTAGTGTGGCATTCGTTCAGCTGGACCCTGGATAGATGTTTGGTTACTGATGTTTGAATCACAAAGGAGAACTGCAAGAGATGGGACCAGAAATGGCTGCTTTTGCAGTATAGCCCTCTGTAGCTCTAGTAAAAAGCCTGGTTGGCAAGTGATCTAGGCTAAGGGCTTTTTGCAGCTCATCTTTCTGGGCTGGGAAAGACACAGATGTTACTTTCATTTGTATGGCAATAATTGTCTTCATACCCTAAAACTTGTAGCTCAAAATTAGGGATGGGCAACTCCTCCTAGCATTACTGTAGATACTTGTAGGATCTTTTCCCTCACACATTCTCATATACACTATAATATATTGACAAAAGTCACCGGACACCCCTTCAAAAGCAAATAAATGGATCCGCTGCATTGTTAAGATGTGCTGTACAGAGGCAAACGGTATAAAAACAAGCCTGCAGCTGACCGCGATCAGAACTGACTGAGAAAGTAAAGATTGTTGGGTGTTACATTAGTGAGTTGTCCATAAGAGAAACCGAGAGACATTTAAACATACCAAAGTCAACTGTTTTGGATGTACTGAATGAGTGGAAGACACATGGCGTGCCTGAAGCAGCGAAACGTACCGGCAGACCAAAGAAAATCAGTGATAGAGGACGTCGAATCCGCAGGAGAGTCGTTACAGCTAGTCGACGGAGTACTGCACAAGACCTCAGTGTACAGGTGAGTAAAAATGATGGAACCTTGGTATGCACACTTACCATTCGCAGAGAACTTCATTCCATGGGTTACCGTGGTCGTGCGGCTGCTCATAAGCCTTTCATCTCCACTCAGAATGCTACTCGTCGTTTAGCATGGTGTAAAGAACATTTATCGTGGACCGTAGATCAATGGAACCGGGTCCTATGGACTGATGAATCCAGATACACGATCCATCAGTCTGATGGCCGTGTGTGGGTATGGCGACAGCCGGGAGAACGCTATTTACCACAGTGTACTGTTCCTACGGTCAAGTTTGGAGCTGGCAATGTACTCGTGTGGGGGTGATTTTTGTGTTATGGTCCCGGCCCATTGTTTATTGTGGACAAACCTTTTAACCAGCGCGTCTACCTCGATATTCTGGACAATTATGCCCTACCAACTCTGTGGCAATACTATGGAACCGAGCCTTGTTAGTACCAGCAGGATAATGCACCAAGCCATAAAGCAAGTACTCTTACGGAGTGGTTTGATGATAATTCCGTATCGTGTGTGGACTGGCCAGCACAGAGCCCTGATCTTAATCCCATAGAGCACCTATGGAATGAATTAGAGCGCCACATAAGAAGTTTGGAACCAAAGCCTACTACTAAGCAACAGTTAGCGGCAGCATTATGTGCTGAATGGAAGCGCATATCTATCGCTGTGTTCCAAAACCTTGTCAAAAGCATGTCTCGAAGAATCAGTGCCTGCATTAAGGCCAAAGGTGAATCGACACCGTACTAATGCCAGTGAATTTCGTCAATATATTGTATGTACCAAGAGAAGACATTCTGTCAGCTTGTAGGAAAGGAAGCAAAAGAAATCTGTGAATGTGCTAGTTGTTGTTTGTCAGGTTAACTTCTCTTCCCTGAGTAACGTCAATAATTTTTTTTTCGTGTTTCAATTACTTCTGTGAGCATCTGAGGCTGCAAAAGTATTCACCCATCACTAATTTTGTGCTACTGGTTATAGTGAACGAAGAGAACCAGTACCAAAAGGAGAAATGCAGCATCCATGTCTCACACCAGTATTTGAACCCACTTCGAGCTATCAAAAGCCCACTGTCTAGACCACCCGTTAACTTGCAACCCAAGATTCCAGGCACCCCCTACCCCCAAGTTTAAGACCAGTACTCTATGGTGGCAAAGGAAGGGGGGGGGGAGAATGATCTTGTTTCGAATGGTTTATTTGGTTAAGATTTCCAGAAATCAAAAGACACCCATTTATTCTAAAAGGTATGCTCTGTAGTATGTTGCTTGTAAGGAAAATATCTGATAGTTATTATTAGACATTTGTAAATACTTAGAAGCACGAACTGAAATTAAAAAGTATAATTTTAATTACATTATTGAACTTATACTCTTGCTGTTCTAGTGGCTGAATGGTTTAAGCGCTGGCTTCTGATCGTTAGTCCGAGATGTGTTCAGATTCGAATATCGGTGAGGCGTGGATGCTGTGTTTGTCTTCCGTCACTGGGTCTCTGCTTTCCCTGCAACCAGTAGCCCTAAATTAGGGATGGGTGACTGCTTATAGACCATCGAGTTGCTCACAGTGGTCATTAAATTTCCTCCCCCTTCCCAAATAAAAATTGCACTTTACCAAAGATTTTTTAGGTAATGATTAATGTGTTTGTAAAGAATTTGGAAATTTTGCAACATCTGGAAATAGTGTAAATAAAATTCTGCCTAGCAATGGGGAATGCTGACAATATGTTATCACGAGATATATTTATCTGTTTAAGTTTGATATAACAATAGCCATCTAACTACATAGTGAACCTGGATGTCAACTTTGTTTTGTTTTTATTGGAGGTTTAACGACCACCGTGAGCAACTCAATGGGCTATAAGCAGTCGCCCGTCCCTAATTCAGGGTAACTGGTTCCAGGGAAGAGAGAGAGCCAGTGCCGTAAGACAAACACAACATCCATGCCTCACCGGGATTCGAACCCGGACCCCGTTCGGACGAATGATCAGAGGCCATCGCTCAGACCACTGCGCCACCGGGGCGGCGATGTCAACTTTGTAATGGCACAACCTGCTGCCAAGAATTGTTTAGGGCTTTGGTAAATTTTCTGTGCTCCAAACAATTCTTTTTTTTTTTTTTTTTGATTGGAGGTTTAACGACCACCGTGAGCAACTCAATGGGCTATAAGCAGTCGCCCGTCCCTAATTTAGGGTCACTGGTTCCAGGGAAGGGAAAGAGCCAGTGCCGTAAGACAAACACAACATCCATGCCTGACCGGGATTCGAACCCGGACCCCTTACGGACGAATGATCAGAGGCCAACGCCTTAGACCACTGCGCCACCGGGGCGGCCCAAACAATTCGCTAAGTCTCCAGTGTCTGGAGTTTCAGCAGAATTATGCAACACTCAGCGAGAGCTTAGCAGCTGTTCAAGACATCATGAAGCCATCTTTCAGGCTGCAATACATCTAGATAGCTATGTGAGGTGCCGGTAAGCAGGGGTGGATTGGGTCAACGAAACCAGGCAGGGAATTTTATTCTTGTGGTCCACTACAGAAATACACATACCTGAATTTTCTCATGAAAAAAATCTTTTAATTCCTGGATGAAATAAGAACTGTTGAAATATGCATTGCCGCCCCGGTGGCGCAGTGGTCTAAGGCGCTGGCCTCTGATCATTCGTCCGTCAGGGGTCCGGGTTCGAATCCCGGTGAGGCATGGGTGTTGTGTTTGTCTTACGGCACTGGCTCTCTCCCTTCCCTGGAACCAGTGACCCTAAATTAGGGACGGGCGACTGCTTATAGCCCATTGAGTTGCTCACGGTGGTCGTTAAACCTCCAATCAAAAAAAAAAAAAAATATGCATTGTAAAACTAATTCAGTCGAGAACAAATTTTAGCAGCAATTTAAGGATGAAATAATTTTGAAATTCCACTCATGATTGAAAGTAACATATCAAACTATGCTCAAAACGGGATGTTGTACCTGTTAATTTTGTTTGTTCGCAAATTCGTCTTCTGCACGACGGTATTCGTACTACCTCCTTAGATAGACGTCTTTTTTACGTTTTCCAAGCGTAGGTTGAAGAAGCGTATATGTTCTAGCTTTGTCTGTGTGTCTGTCCGTCCACACGATAACTCGCGTAAAAATGGTTCGATTTCGATGAAATTTTAGTATGTATTAGGGAACCACCTGGGGACGAACCCTATTGAAAATGGACGAAATGGGATCAAAGGTCAGGACATAAAAGCGGGATCCATTCCATTGCCGCCGCCCCGGTGGCGCAGTGGTCTAAGGCACTGGACTCTGATCATTCGTCCGTAAGGGGTTCGAATCCCGTCAGGCATGGATGTTGTGTTTGTCTTACGGCACTGACTCTCTCCCTTCCCTGGAACCAGTGACCCTAAATTAGGGACGGGCGACTGCTTATAGCCCATTGAGTTGCTCACGGTGGTCGTTAAATTTCCAATCAAAAAAAATTCCATTGCCCTTATGCGTCATAACTTGAGTAAACATGGTTCGATTTCGATGAAATTTTAGTATGTGGTAGAAGACTACCTGGGGACAAATCCTATTGAAACTGAACGAAATAGGGTCAAACGTCAGGACATAGGAGCGGGATCCATTCCGTTGCCCTTATGGGTCATAACTTGCGTGAAAATGCTTTGATTGCAATAAAACGTTGGTATGTTGTTCCGGAGGTATACTGAACCGGTTCTGTTGAACATCATCGAAATGGGGTCCAAGATCAGGGCACAGGAGCAAGATATATTTTACAGCCATTATCCTCATAACTTGAGTAATGATTTCTGGTATGTTGGAAAGCGTATCATGATCAATGCATTGCATGATTTTACTAACTTGTTTATGTCTACCTATTATTTTTTGACTCATGAACTACCATTTTGATCCATGAAGCAGTAAATCGTTGTTTTCGTTGAGATAAATGTGGGTGGGGCACGCACTTCGGAACATCTCGTTTTGTGCACTGAACGTGGATTAGAGTGTGGGGATGATGGACCACCAGAATTGTTACTAGCGTCTTCATCAAGATTACAAAACGACAGTAGGGCCTACCTCTACCACTGTACCGATGGCTCAAAGTCCAACGACCTACGTTTAACAGTAGTTAGCTTAATTTATTTATGACAGTGTGCTTGGTTCGGCTACAATTTTTTCACCGAAGTACAGATAATTTTTTTCGTCACTTCAGAGCAAACTCCCAAAATGCATTGCCTGGCAAGAGAAAGTGCTACGCCATGAAGGAATGCTCGAAAACAGACCCAACTGCACACACAGATAGCCAAGTAGGTTCTGAACAAATGATTTAATTGCCACATACAGACTAGGCTCCAGTGACCGAATATACAGGATGATCAATAAGGAGTGTGGCCCCCATTTTGGGCGATACAGCGTTGAGTCCAACGTGGCACCGAGGCAATGAGAGTCCGAATAGAGTCCTGGGGTATCGTGGACCATGTGGTTTTGATTCGAGTCCACAGTTCTCTTCATTTTATGGGGGTGAGAGGGTACTCAACTGACGTCCAATCGTGTGCCACAGATGCTCGATGGGCGAGAGGTCAGGTGATCATTCTGGCCCCGGAAGCATGCGCACACCGTGTAAAGTATTTAGGTTGATCCGAGCGGTATGCGGCCGGGCGTAATCCTGTTGAAAAACGGCGTTTAGGATTTCCTGCAGATACCGGACTGCCACGGGCCGCAACACAGCGAAGTGCTGTCAATGTGCTAGTAATGCGTACTAGCAGTGAGCGGCTGTTGGCGCTGATAGCACCCCACACCATAATTCCCCGTTGGCGGGCCGTGTGGCGCTCCACAATGGCGCAGGAATCGGTCCGTTGGCCACGTCGCCTCCAGATTCTCACACGGCGATCATCCGTGGTGAGACAGAACCGCGATTCTTCGCTGAACACCACACTGTTCCATTCGGCAGCTCTGGAGCGACACCATGCCAATCAGTGACGTTGTTACGGGTAGCTTCACAACGGACGGTTGGACAGCAAACCAGACGCAGCCGATCGGCGCGACACTGTCCGCGTCGATGTTGGAACGTCCAAGCATGCCCGTACACACCTCAAAATGTCGCCCGTTGGTCCGCTACGGCTTAATGTCGAATGTGACGATCGGTGCGCTCGGACGTCCGTCTCCGTGCTCCGGTCCCCCTACGACGTTGCACAGATCCTCTCTGTGACCACTATCCAAATGCGACCGACGGTTGTGGCATCACATTGCGTTTCTTCCGAATACGACGCAAGGACCATCCGGCGGTACGGAGGCCTACGATGACACCTCTCGTGAACTCATCCGTTTGACGAAATCGCGTACGACGGCGTCTTAACGGCATCCCTTGTTCGTTCTCTAGACACGGTTACACCAGGATCACTCCTCACGGCCGTGACGACGTCTCGACTGATGTCCTCACGGGCTGGTTGTCCGCTTATATCCCGCGCGCCGTTCGTGAGATTGGCCTGAAAATGCAATCATTTTCATAACTTGTACGTGTGCACCCACCCTGCAATTTGCATGGCGCTGCGTTCACGTCTTTGTGGTGTGGTAGTTTCTGTGTCAGGAAATGTATATATCGATAGAAGGAAACGCCAATTATTTTTTTTAAGACGACGTTTTAGACAGATAATACAGTGTAAAGCTCAAATGAAGTTAACGATTCTTATTCATAAGTACCAAAATAATTATTCGTTCTTTCCAGACAAAGAGAATACAAAAAATAGTGGGCCATTTCTTGAGTGGTCCACCGGGAAATGTCCCTGTGGGCCAATCCGCCCCTGCCGGTAGGGCTGGTTGACCATCCAAGTTGGACCCAGATTCAAGTCCGAGGTGCGTTATGGATGGCGCATTTGATCTATCTAGCATTAGATGTTTTTTTTATTGGAGGTTTAACAACCACCGTGAGCAACTCAATGGGCCATAAGCAGTCGTCCGTCTCTAATTTAGGGTCACTGGTTCCAGGGAAGGGAGAGAGCGAGTGCCGTAAGACAAACACAACCTCCATGCCTCATTGGGATTCGAACCCGGACCCCTTTCGGACGAATGATCAGAGGCCATCGCTTAGACCTCTGCGCCACCGGGGCGGCCATTGGGTGTTTACAGAAGTAATTTAACCACAATATCCACAGAGGCTGTAACGTCCTGCCACTTTTAGTAGCGACGTCAGCACGAAAAGTTTTTAATGGTTTACATCAATTCGTTGTGAAAGGAATTTTTAAAGCACAATTATATTTAAATACAATACGCGGTTTGTCAACACTTCTCACTACTGGATTTGCTAAAGATAATTTCACGTTTGCACTTTAAGCGGCCGAAATACCTGAATCAAATTGTGGCCAAAATTTTCTGCTCCTTCCAAATGTTCTCACAGCAGCTGGGTTTAACTAAAGCTATGGCAAAACATTTCCTCCTCTAATTTCAGCACTACCAAAAATATACCTGTAGCAGGTGATGAATACTCCTTTCTAGTCCTTTATTATCTGTTTTATGACCCAAGGTAAGTCCGCCTGACACAGACGCCATGCCAAAGGGTTAGAAAAAGTGACTTGAACGTACCTGTTCTTTCTTAGGTTCCTTATAATCGTTATAGCCCTTTTAGCACTATATCGATCGAAACGTGTGAGTGGCGGTCATTCTCCTAAATGACCACTTCAAGTAATAATGCTCAGTCGAAAACAACACTTTCTAATGGGCAGGCTCACTCATTCCAGCCACGTTCAGTTTACTATACTGTGCAAATTAATTGGGACAAAGTAAAAAATCACTCTTTTTTTCTAAAACTATGCCTTTATGTCATTCTAGCCGCCCCGGTGGCGCAGTGGTCTAAGCGGTGGCCTCTGTTCATTCGTCCGAACGGGGTCCGGGTTCGAATCCCGGTGAGGCATTTATGTTGTGTTTGTCTTACGGCATTGGCTCTCTCCCTTCCCTGGAACCAGTGACCCTAAATTAGGGACGGGCGACTGCTTATAGCCCATTGAGTTGCTCATGGTGGTCGTTAAACCTCCAATCAAAACAAAAATGTCATTCTATGCCTTGATATACACTGATAAATACCTGTATTAGTATGAAGTATGTCCTCCTTTAGCAGACGTGACCTCTTGAATTCGTTTTGGCATTGATTCCACTAATTGAGTGCACATATTTTTGACTTCATAATCGTGGAACCACACTTTTATAGCATTCGTTATCATGCGTTCTTTGGTTGTGCAGTCCATTTTACCTAAACGTCTCTTCAAAATATTCCACAAGTTTTCTATGGGATTTAAGTATGGTGAATTCCCAGGCCAATCAAGCAAATGAATTTGATTTTCCAGCATGAAATTCTTGACCAATTTTGAATTGTGACATAGGGCCAAGTCATGTTGAAATGTCCCGTCAAAAGTTTGCAAGAATGGAACAATCTTACGTTGTAATATTTCTACGTACTTGACTGAATTCATCATGCCTTGAACAGGAACTAAGCTTCCAGTGCCATTTGATGTGAAAAAACCCCAAAACATCTTTCAGAGGGTGTTTTACAGTTTGTTTGACATGCTCAGGTCTTAAGAGTTCACAGTTGCTTCGTCTAACGACATTTGCTTGAAAACCCTGCACAAATAAATGAGTTTCATCACTGAAAATTACCTTTTTCCAGTCGTCAGAAGTCCATGATTTATATTTTTTGACCCATGCTAAACGTTTTGTCTTCATTTTCGCATTCAAATATTGCTTTTTCAATGGTCTTCTTGCCTTCCGGCCAACTTCCAGAAGCCTACGGCATACAGTTGAATCCCTAACATCACAACCACTAGCCAATAAATCTCTTTGAAGGTCGGTGCTTGTTTTTGTTTGGATTCATTTTACTATTTCTGATCGGCCGCCCCGGTGGCGCAGTGGTCTAAGGCGCTGGCCTCTGATCATTCGTCCGTAAGGGGTCCGGGTTCGAATCCCGGTCTGGCATGGATGTTGTGTTTGTCTTACGGCACTGGCTCTTTCCCTTCCCTGGAACCAGTGACCCTAAATTAGGGACGGGCGACTGCTTATAGCCCATTGAGTTGCTCACGGTGGTCGTTAAACCTCCAATCAAAAAAAAAAAAAAAAAAATTTCTGATCAGATATTTATCAGTTCGTGTAGTTGTTTTTCGTTTTCTTCCACATTTACCTCTCCATTTTGGAGACGATGATCCAAATGAATTGTATCGCGTAAGCAGTCTTTATACACTTGATTTGCCTACACCAACTGCAGACAGAAGCGATATCTCTCACTGTCATAGAAGTGTGATCCTTCAGAGCAATTATTTTTGCACGCTTCCTTGGGGAAATATCCATTTTTCAATACACGAAAGCTAAACGTACTCACAGAGAGCAAAAACTAACTTCCACCTGTCACACACGAAAGCTCACAACTGAAGCTGAAGTGCCTATTTCCTGTTTAAAGTCAGTCAAACCACATTCTTACTATCAAGTTCTAACAGTCACACCACCTCACAGCTGATAAAACCGGTTTACGTGGGCTTCCGACATCAACTGGCGATCACATTACAATTCTGAGAATAAAATAGCTTGCCCCAATTAATTTGCACGGTATAGTACTTCGTAAACTGCGAATATATTCATTGGAGCTTATTTCAGCCCATTTTGCTAACCCTGAGTTAATTCGTTCCAGCCGGTTAACGAGGAACTACCATGAAAGTCTGCTTGATACCATTTGCCATAGAAAAAATGTACCATAGAATTATTATTAACCAATACCATAGGAAAAATACGTCATGACAAATAGCAGCCGAGCGCATGAAATACAGAAGAGCCAATCGGATCGCTTTAGGAGCTTAATACTAGTGAGTTAAGACAAGGAATTGCAACCCAAATTTTTTTTTTTTTTTGATGGGAGGTTTAACGACCACCGTGAGCAACTCAATGGGCTATAAGCAGTCGCCCGTCCCTAATTTAGGGTCACTGGTTCCAGGGAAGGGAGAGAGCCAGTGCCGTAAGACAAATACAACATCCATGCCTGACCGGGATTCGATCCCGGACCCCTTACTGACGAATGATCAGAGGCCAGCGCCTTAGACCATTGCGCCACCGGGGCGGCCAACCCAAAATGACACTTGAGCAATCGCAGATCAAACGAAAATATTTGAATCATTTTTTTTTATTTGAGGGTTTAACGACCACCATAAGCAACTCGATGGTCTATAAAGCAGTCACCCGGCCCTAATTTAGGGTCACTGCCGTAAGACAAACCCAACATTTTTGCCTAACCGGTATTCGAACCCAAACCACCTCGGATGAATGGTCAGAAGCCGGTGTTTAGACCACTACGTCATCGAGTGGTATTGTCGATTATCAAAATGCGACAACTAAATCGACATTATGCTTTAATGTTTTTCTTTAAAGAGTAGTAGTGAGGTGCAAAGTCCACCATCTGGTACCACTAGTTCAAAGTTAATTTCGAACCACGGAAACGATTTCGGTGGCGCACTGGGCAAAACACTGGCTTCTGACGAATAGTCAGAAGCTAATACTTATACAATTCGTCTGGCTTCCGACCACTCGTCCGGGTTCGAATTCCGTGAAGCATGGATGTTCTGTTTGTCTTACGGCACTAGCTCTCTCCTTCCCTGGAACCAGTAGCCCTAACTTAAGGACTGGCGACTGCTTATAGTCCATCGAGTTGCATATGGTAGTCAACCCGCGAAAGAAACGAGTTTTACAAGTTTTTTAGGAGCTCGATGCTCCAGTCACTTAGTGGGCAGAGGTGGTGGCTTCTTACTGATGGTCCGATTTGGGCTGTGTTATTTGTCCCGCATGGGGGATGTGTTTATCCAATAACGCAGGTTCGCTTCCTCCACTGAAAGCAGTGGCTCTAAATTAGGGGCGGATGATTTCATACAGTCGTAGACGCTCACGGGAGTCACCAAACCTCGAAACGAATGGCATCGACACCTTGCATAAACTCTGGAAGAAACAATTGTTCTCTAAGCAGCGCCTTTGCAACTATGAGAACTAATCTTACTGATAAAAAGGAAAGACCCACGTACGATTTTAAAATTCACCAAGAGATTTTATTTTTCATGCAATTGACTGGCTCCCATGAGCGTCGAAAGCTATGAAGGAGTCCCGAGTTTGAAGCCCGGTTAGATTTATTATTACACGCGTCGCTTATAAATTCTATTCACGGAAAATCCTCAAAATGTTGCTCATGGTGGCCGTTAAACCCTGTAGCACAGTGGTCTAAACTCTGGCTTTTAACCGATGGTCCGAGATGGGTGAGAGTTTGAATCAAGGAGGTTAGAATAGATGGAGTAAGGATGACGTCACAAATTTGAAGCTTTTTGAGCAGACGATGCGGAGCTGATGGCTACGCCCAGTGAGACGTTGCTAGCACTTTTTCTTGATTGGAGGTTTAACGACAACCGTGAGCTACTCAATGGGCTATAAGCAGTCACCCGTCCCTAATTTAGAGCTCCAGGGAAGGGAGAGAGCCAGTGCTGTAAGACAGACACAATATCTATGCCACACCGGAATTCGAACCCGGACTCGTCTCTGGCGGATGGTAACAAGCCAGCGCTTAGACCACCGGGGCGCGGTTAGCACTTTTTCACCAGTGTGGGAATAGACCATTTTCTGTCAAAAAACTGACATTTCTTTTTAAATGATATGCACTGCTGGACAATTGCTAAGGACGGATCATAAACGGCTATACAGCGCATAAAAAAGTAAGTGTGGTTGGATGCCAAGTGAAATAAAATAATGTCAGAATGCCAGGACATTACAAGAAAGACAATTTATTGTGCTCTGAAATCCAGAAAGCTTTGGAACGTGTTCAAGGGACAAACAGGCCATTTTGTGCAGAATACGTAAACGTGAAAAACATGCAATTACGGTCCGCAGGCGTTCCGGCGTAAGATGTCAATACGGGATATGGCCACCATGGAGGGCGATGCAAGATTCCACACGTCGTGTCATGCTTTGCACAACATTATCAAGCAGCTGTTGGGGTAATTTATCCCATTGCTCTGTCAGTGCACGGATGAGGGTGTCCTTGTTTATTGGAGGGAATTGGCGACCAGCAAGACTCCTCCCCAAAGCATCCCACACATTTTCAATGGGATTCAGATCTGGAGAACGTGCTGGCCATACGAGGCGTTGAATATCTTCGCTCTTCAGACACTCCTGGACAGCGACTGTTCGATGACATGTTGCGTTGTCGTCCATGAAAATGAATCTATCACCGACAGCACCACGGAACATGCGAATATGAGGAACCAGAACATCATTTATGTATCGTTGGCCAGTCATAGTCCCAGTTGGAAGCACAAAGAGGGACGTACGTCTATTGATCATGATGCCCGCCCATACCATGACACTACATGTCGGATATCGGTCCCTTTCCTGTATGTTTGCTGGACAATATGCAGTACCACTATCACGCCAGATCAGTTGTCGTCGACAATCAGACGATAGACTGTATCTGCTCTCATCTGAGAAGAGGACAGCAGACCAGTCGTTATCAGTCCAATTGCGATGTTGATGGCACCATTGCAAACGGGCGGTACGGTGACGTCTAGACAATGGGATGCACACAACAGGACGGCGGGCGTATAGTCCTCCTTCATGCAAACGTCTGGCGACAGTTCGGGAGATCCGCTTGCCAGTAGCAGCCATAAACTGATTTGCTACCTCACTAGCTGTGCTGTGCCGGTGTCTTTTTGTTGATAGTACTATGTACCGATCTTCTGCAGGTGTCGTACTGCGAACACGAGCTCCCCCGTGACGTTTGCTACACTCTCCATTTGTTTGAAATGATTTCCAAAGCCTTGAAACAACACTGTGGCTGACGTCGAACTCCCTGGCAACAGCTGTTATTTTTCGCCCTTCTTCAATCTTGCCAATAATACGGCCACGCGTAAAATCATCTAGGTGATGTTGGAAAGACATACTGAAAATTGCAAGTTCGTCAATTGTTTCTTTCCCTTTCAGCTTTGCGTTTGAACAACAACGGTCAATACGCGTCAAATCCTTTATATCTCTTATCAGCGCTATGACGTCAAGAACAAGTTCGGCAATCCAAAATTTGCATACGCACAACACGTCTTACTGTATCCCGCACTTATGCTAATTTCCACATTTTCCTGTCTTCCATTTTATGGTTGCTATCGTTGCTATTGTCATCCGTCCTTAGCAATTGTCCGGCAGTGTATTACTGTACATTTGGATTTGTCAGCTATCAACTAAAGCACCTGCTGACGTAAATTTTCATCGGTAATTTTGCATTCAATATTAAGTTTTCTATAAATTTTGTGTTTTAGAAAGTCACCAAAGTATATCGTTAGGAAGTGCTGTTTCTGAGATTTAACGACCACCATTGGAGGTTTAACGACCACCGCGAGCAACTCAATGGGCTATAAGCAGTCGCCGGTCCCTAATTTAGGGCCACTGGTTCCATCCAACACCGTAAGAAAACACAACATCCATGCCTCACCGGGATTCGAACCCGGACCCATCTCGGTTGAATGGTCAAAAGCCAACGCACTGGGTTTTTCACGTGACCAAGAATCAAGAGACAGTTGGTTTTCGGTCTTCAGCGAGCGAGGAGTGGAGACCTCGCGGAGGGAAGTATGATTCGGAGTATGTAGCTCCGTATGTCCCCGGGTATGATCGAAAGGGGAAATTGACGTCCTTGCGATACAGGCTGACTTTGGCTGTTGCATACGTGTGGAGCTTCTGTACAAAATTGGCGGACAGACTCCGGCGGTAAGTTTTACGATAAGAGAGATAAGGCATAAAAAAGCTAACGGCAATACGACGAGAAGTAAAACGGACGATATTGGAACGAACTTTCATCGAATGACGAACTGAATCCTATATGCGCAAATCCTGACACTAATAATTTTCCATTAAGAAGTGAATAAACCTTTGTTAAGTTTGTTAAAGAGATGAAGGAATTCTTTCAAGGTATGAGACGTTGTCAATTTATTTATTTTATTTTTTATTTTTTTTGTGATTGGAGGTTTAACGACCACCGTGAGAACCTCAATGGGCTATAAGCAGTCGCCCGTCCCTAATTTAGGGTCACTGGTTCCAGGGAAGGGAGAGAGCCAGTGCCGTAAGACAAACACAACATCCATGCCTCACCGGGATTCGAACCCGGACCCCTTGTGGACGAATGATCAGAGGCCATCGCTTAGACCACTGCGCCACCGGAGCGGCGTCAATTTATTCACCTCCTCTCCTATGATTAGCAGATATATCGAAGTTGAGGAAGCAGAGCTCCTGGTTGACCAGTTATCGGTCGTTGTACATCATACGAACCTATCCTATTGTTGGTGGGGTAGATGCTCCCATAACTGGACTCTAATTAATAAGCCATACGAATCTAAGATCTGTGTAAGATAGGCAGAGCATTACGTCCACCCCTACAAATATAGAGCCAAATACTCGGTGCCGCCCCGGTGGCGCAGTGGTCTAAGGCTGTGGCCTCTGATCATTCGTCCGAAAGGGGTCCGGGTTCGAATCCTGTGAGGCATGTATGTTGTGTTTGTCTTACGGCACTGGCTCTCTCCCTTCCCTGGAACCAGTGACCCTAAATCAGGGACGGGCGGCTGCTTATAGCCCATTGAGTTGCTCACGGTGGTCGTTAAACCTCTAATCAAAAAAATAAAATAAAAAAATACTCGGTAAAGAGCAGCCTCATCCTACAATTCAATGTAATATTTTGCTCTCAATCGTCTCACCAACATGGCGTCAGAGGCTGTGACGTCATGATCTTGACGTTTCGCTAACTTCTCTTCATTGCACGTGTGGAACGGCTGACCCTTACTCCATCTATTCTAATCTCCCTTGGCTTGAATCCTGGGTAAGGCATGGATGGTGTGCTTGTCTTATGGCACTGGATCTTTCCCTTCCTTGGAATCAGCGGCCCTAAATTATGGTTAGGCCGCTGCTTATAGTCCATTAACTTGCTCATGGTGGTTGTTTAACTCCCCAAACAACAACAACAATAAAATACATTCTATTTTATTATTTGGAAAGCCAGGATGTAAGCCAGCCCTCCAGACAAATAAACAAATGATGCTCATCGCAAGCACGTTTCAGTCTTGTTCGAAGCTGCTCGAACAGCTATTCGATTCCACCTTACTCTAGATAATGAGCGCCGAAGCAGCGACTAAACAATGAATCGTTGACTTCAATTTACAAATGAAAGCCAATAATCTCTTCTGCATCAAAAGTCAGCTGATCTGACTG
The DNA here is from genome assembly GCA_039090855.1 of Macrothele yani. NCBI lineage: Eukaryota > Metazoa > Arthropoda > Arachnida > Araneae > Macrothelidae > Macrothele > Macrothele yani. The sequence goes on along the minus strand of CM077023.1, from coordinate 9,106,462 downwards.
CCTCGTCCCGGTGGACAGAGGCGCTGTCTTTTGGCTAATCATCCGGGTTCGAGTCCTGGATGAAGCATGGGTGGTGTGTTCGTCCTACTGCGCTAACTTTGTCCGTTCCGTTGAACTGGTGGCCTTAAATTAGAGACTGGCGACTCTTTATAATCCTTGATGCTCATAGGATCCTTACACCGCGAACAAAAAGCGAGTGTAGAACAATATAAGTTTTTTACATCAAGTTTTTAATGGCATTCAAAATTCTATAGGGACAGTCAAGAACAGGGGCGTATTTAGAGGGGTCCTTGATCCCCCTAGAAAGTGTTTCATTTTTTTATGTTGTTGGTTAAAATGCGATTAACACTAGAAAAAATGCCTTAATTTAATAAAAATGCATCAACTTACATTACAAAAAATGCTTCAATTTTTTCTTCTATTTTCCATTACTTTTTGTTTTGTCCTGGTAGATTTCCAAAACTCACATTTTTCGTCTCCCCCCCCCCGATCCCTCACCGCAAAAAAATTATATATACGCCCAGATCAAAAAGGTCCATTCCACGGCCCCGAGATGTGGCCGGGTTCGAATCCCGGTGAGGCATGGATGTTGTGTTTGTCTTACGGCAATGGCTATCTCTCCCTTCCCTGGAACCATTGGCCCTAAATTAGGGACGGGCTACTGCTTATAAACCATTGAGTTTCTTACGATAGTTGTTAAACCCCCATATTAAAAAAAATCAATAAGTATCAAAACAAACTGTGAACTGCTACATCATTTTTTTTAGGTCTTTAATATCTACTACGAAGTTATGGCACATAGGTAGATTATGCGACAAGTCCTGCTAGGAATACATATTTGCTTTATCAGAATAATTGAAATATAGACTGCAGATGTGATTTTTTCTTCATTCACTTATAGTTAACAAGTTAGTAAAATCATGCTATGCATTGATTATGATACGCTTTCCAACATACCAGAAATCATTACTCAAGTTATCACTCAAGTTATGAGGATAATGGCTGTGGAATAAATCTCGCTCCTGTGCTCTGACATTTGACCCCATTTGGATGATATTAAACAGAATTGGTTCTGTATACCTCCGGAACAACATACTAAAGTTTTGTCGCAATAGAAGCATTTTTAGTCAAGTTGTGAAGATAATGGCTGTGGAATAAATCTCGCTCCTGTGCCCTGACCTTTGAAATCATTTCGATTATACTAAACAGAATTGGTTCAGTATACCTCCGGAACAACATAAATACTAAAGTTTTGTCGCAATAGAAGCATGTTTAGTCAAGTTATGAGGATAATGGCTGTGGAATTAATCTCGCTCATGTGCCCTGACCTTTGACCCTATTTCGATGATATTCAACAGACCCGGTTTTAGTATACCTCCGGAACAACATGATATGTCGCAATCGAAGCATTTTTACGTAAGTTATGACGCATAAGGGCGATGGAATGGATCCCGCTCCTATGTCCTGACCTTTGACCCCATTTCGCCCATTTTCGATAGAGTTCGTCTCCACGTTGTCCCCTGCCACATACTAAAATTTCGTCGAAATCGAACCATTTCTACGCGAGTTATCGTGCGGACAGACAGACGGACGGACGGACAAAGCTGGAGCTTATGCGCTTCTTTAACCTACGGTTGGAAAGCGTAAAGAAGATATTATTATGAGGCCACAAGGCTATGCAGAAATACATGAACTTTCATCATTGAACGAATATTACGATACTGCAGAAGCCTTTGTCGTCTACAGTATCGTAAAATATGCAAAACAGTTGATACGTGGCTTCAAAACAACTGCGGGAAGATGGTTAAAGAAAAATGATAGGGAGAGGGATATAAACTTTCGTTGAGGCTACTTATTTTCTGTGATACATCAACCTTCTACGAGAGGCGAAGCTCCGTATGTGTGCCTGAAAGAAACATTACCTTACGGAAGAGGATAGTAAAATTATTATTATTATTATTATTATTTTTACAATTCCACGAATAGAAGATTTTGGAACATTTTCATGTTTCAGTGCTCTTGACTTCTCCGTTTCATTCTTGCGTCTTTAACGCAATTGCTTCTGGGTCAACGTAATTTAGCGTTAATTATGAGGCCCAGTCTACATCTGTTATTGTTGTCCTTAAATACAAATCACTCGTTTTGCAACCAACCTGGGTACTCTGTCTGGGAGTTTCGAATTCCTGCTGCAGTTCATCCTAAATATAGAAAGAAAAACTGAGAGATTGGGTTCTAAAAGTTGCAAACAAGTGCAATATTGTTACCAACGGCGTCAGATTAATTCCATGACCGATGGAACTGAAACTGTGAAATGCAAGCAATTTTGCATGAACTGAATTTACGGCGAAGCGAATTTTAAACTTCAGACTGTGATCTATGAGAATCTTGCCAACTCATGAATTTTTTCGCTATTGGCGTTATCTCGCATCACCTTGCTTGTTACCACAATGAAATTAGTTAAGGCTAAAACGCAGTTGAATACGCAACAGCTTGCTGCTGCATGTGTCACTAGGTTCAGGGTGCAAATTTGGACAGTACGTATCAGTCTCCACATTCATAAGAATTGTGCACTTCCCTACGAGCTGAATATTTTGAGGCTAAACTGTAAAGATGCTGGATAATTTTTTTGTACTTTGTGCTATTTTCGTCTCTCTACGTTCTTTTATTTTTTGTTACGACAGCAGTCAAGGTAAGGTTGTATTTCTGTGACATTTAACACCCAAAGCCACCTTTCCATTGAGCATTTTTAGTTTTTTGCTTAATTCAGATATTTTAATTTCGTTTCTGTCAAGTTTTGTTTCATTCTGTAATTTGGTTTTGAGTTTATCCTTAAGGATAACTGATCAAAATTATAGTCAACTTCAGTTTTCTTTCATTGCATGGTAAATATTAAAGCAATTTGTTTTCCCCGTGATTCCAACATTTAAAGATTGCAATCTTTATTGAACTCATTACCGGTAGGGATTTTTAGTGTTTAGATGTGAAAGGAATAAATGAATTAAAAAAGCTGTCAATGCGAGGCTTTGTCACCTGATCGTAAGATGGATGTTAGGTGAATGTGTTTTTGCAGTGCAAAGTGAAATTGCAGGAGGTAGAACAAATTCTGACAGTTTTTACAGCAATGTCCATAGTAATCACAACAAAAATTCGAGACACGTGAGAATGAACCGCTAGACAGCTCCAAAATAAACCCAAACAAAAAGGGACGCTGGTCTTGTTGTTTTTTATTTGTGGGTTTGACACCACAGTTAACAACTTAATAGACTATAAACAGTCCCCCATTTTAAGGTCACTGGCTCCAGGGAAGGGAGAGAGCCAGTGCCATAAGGCAAATACAAGATCCATGCTTCACCGGACGAATGTTCAGAAGCCAGCGCTTCAACCACTGTGCCACCGGAGCAGCGAATTCTAGTGTTTTCTGGTTACAGATAAATCCAAAGATTAGACTTGGTCAAGTGGACTAATGATCAACTACAATAATAGGCGCTTTGTCAATAGATACAAATACAATGAGTAAAAATTGCAGGCAGCTTCCTTCGTTGCACGATAAATTAAATCCTTAAAAACCTAAAAGAGTTAAAACCTTCACTAGTCCAAAAGGATTTTATTTGATTATTAAAAAATTAAAACATTAAAATGAGACCTTTCGGGTTTCCACTAAGCCCATCTTCAGATGAATGAAGCAGTAGCACAAATGGGGAAGACATATAAGTATATATGTGTCAGTGTAACTGATGACGTTGTAAAACGGGCAGGTTTTGGGTGCGCCGTAAACATAGTAACAAGTTTGTAAATCCAATAAATCGTTGTCTGATAACAAAGAGATATTTTGATGGAAATTAAATCAAAGCTACAGTTATATCAATCCTGTACACAATTGAAAAGGAATATTTCAATTAATACAAAAGAAAAGATAACAATTCAAATTGTTCGGTATTTCAAGTCTATATAGTATTAATGTATGAGGGAAATATAACAGTTTAAATTGTTTAGTATTTAAAATCCATGTAATAATAATGTGTAAGGAAAGTTCATAGTCTCTTCCACAAAAGAGTTTATATATCCCTGGGCCGCTTTAAATTAAGTGTTGCAATCCATGAAGAAGTCATGATGTCGAATATACTTCATGGTTGTTTTCATCATGTTTCTCGGTGGAAGGAGGTATATATAACCAATTGTCTCCACGGCCTCGGGACGAAAATAGGTGTTAGTTCGCTGCTTCAGTTCCTGCAAATCAGTACAAGGCGTCTGATAGACACGATCCTTCACATAACCCCACATGAAATAATCCAATGGAGTTAGATCAGGAGAGCGAGGAGGCCACGGAATGGGACCACCACGCCCAATCCACCTGTTGGGGAAATGGTCATTTAGGCACTTACGTACACACGTTGACCAATGCAGAGGCGCGCCGTCTTGTTGGAAAAAGACGTCATATCTTTTGATCTGGGGTATAGCGAAATTTTCTAGCATATCCAAGTAAATGTCACCATTTATGGTTTTTTAGCAGAAGAAGAAAGGGCCAATCACTTCTCTTTTTGATAGGGCGCACCACACATTAACTTAGGGCGCACAATGCTCATAGTTTTTTTTTTGTACCTAATTTTGTAATGTGTCCAATAATTCTCGGACACCCTGTATAATACTCAGAGATCAATAGATCACAACTTCAAGTAACTCAATTTCGCAACTACTAGTATATCGTCATACTACCAACATCTCTCCATACTGCTGCTGCTCGAACATTATATATATATCTTCAGTTCTCATCGGACACATGCACACGTCATACGTTCTGACCTCAAGGTGTTGCCAACCATACTCTTGCTAGAGAGAAGATATTACGTTAAGTTTGAAAAACGCTAAGGAGAATGAATTTAAATTTACATAGAGAAAGAAATTAAAAAGGAAGGTTAAATTAGGGTATACGTCACAGCTTCAAGTAAGTCTGAAACGGGTCGAGCCGGACTTCCCAAATTAAGGCCCTTGCAGACGTCCATCTGGAACTACGCTGCAACAGACAGTGCCTTTCGTACAATGTGAGCATTACTGCGAACAGTTTACATATCGTGGCCATGTGACCATGGCATTCATATTCTCTGGAATTTCGTCCCATCGAACTCGTGTGAAGTGTGAAACTAGCGCACACAGCATCGTAAAGCTTTAGTAGATATGGCTCGCGACACGAATGACAGCTTGTCGACTTGTCTCGTGGTTCTTAGTGCCTATTCCGCTGATAAAAATTGACGCATTACATCGTGAAGGAAGACCAACATCTTAAACTTTTCCAATTTTAATTGCTAGCATACGAGTATGTACTTGTACTAGACTTCATGAGATACTTCAGATGACCTCATGGTGCTATGATTTTCATGTTACAAAATATGTAATACAACGTCGAGAGTGTTCATTTTGTTCCGTTTTAAGTTTTTAAAATCTTGTTGAATGTATGATTTTAGTTTTAAATAGACGGTGAAAATCTGAATCTAACTGAAAGAAACATTCAATCAAAAATGGCATGAATTTGGGAACCGTTTTCTACTGATTTTAAAGTGTTATTTTGTAGTCTTATCTTCAAGCAAAGTGATGTTCAATAAAGATACAGATCAAGGTTAATTAATTCATGTAATAAGTCAAATTACTTTTTAAATTTTTCTTTGTTTTAGCTCACTGTAAAAACAGAGATGAAGAGCGATATGTGTGCATGCCTTTTTGCAAAAACACGTGCAAAAACTACAACAACCGTCATGCGATCTGCCCCATCATATGTGTCCCTGGATGTTTCTGCAAACCAGGTCTAGTGAAAAGAGAAAGCGACGGGAAATGCATTTTACCTAAACAATGCACTCATGGTAATTTTCCTCAAATACCTTTTTAATTAGTTTTGATAATATTTTTCACTCATCATGTGTGTGTGTGTGTGTGTGTGTATGTGCGCGTGTGTGTGTGTGTCTAGTTTATTGAATTTGCATTTACTGGATCAAATGACTAAAAACAATTACTATAGGGGAAAATAATTGCCTGAAGTGGAATTCGTTTTCTTCTTATTAATCTAAAGACTGAGATAGAACTTAGTCTTCAAGATCACACGGAGAAATAAAATGCGATGGCGCATAGACAACGCTCAGTAAGATGATTTAGTCAGATGAGGCCAACTGAGAAACTAACAGTAGTGGCAAAAATTGTAGACACCTTGAAATTTTCATGTTTTGCAACTTTGCACGCTTATAGGAAATGGTATTTTGCACCAAATGCAATGTGACAATTTAAAGAACATTTAATGCTGAATTCAATACAAAAAACAGAGTGCAAATATACGCAGAACAAAAAACGTTATGCAGGGAATACTGCAATCATGCTGAATATACTGTAATGCACTTACGATTTCAATGTACTATCAATATTTAGTAGGGTAGCCTTTATTCTTTGAAACCGCATTGAGCCAACAAGTGTTTGAAACTCTGCCTTCGTTATTACGTGGTGTCAGGAAGCAATTATAGCCTCAATTAATTTCCTTTTATTTGATGGACACCTCATTTGTGCAAGGCTTTTCAAACGGTGCCACAGATTTTCTATCGGGTTCAGCTCAGGGCTGTTTCCTGGCCAGGTCAACAATGGAATGGACTTTATTGTGAAACACTGAATGCATACTTTTGCTGTGTGGTAAGTAGCTGAATCCTGCGGGAAAAGAAATGTGGCATTGTTGGGAAAGACATACCTGATGGAAGTTAGCAGTTTTGGTTCCAGGATGGTGTCAATGTACACTGCTGGCCACCCAAAATGCAACACCAAGAACGACACGAGATAGCAAAGCCAGATTTACTGGACACATAACAACAGATACAAAGATGAAACGATTGAGCTTACAGGCCCGTGCGACTTGTGGAACACGCAGACATCAATAGTTCGTGTGGCCCCCATGGCTGACAATAACGGCCGCTACACGCCGCGGCATCGAACGAAAGAGGCTTTGGATGTGGGCTTGGGGTTTGTCGGTCCAGTCTGCTTCCACACGTTGCCACAGTTCATCAGGCGTAGCCGTGGGTGGGGTGGTGCTTGCCGGGCTACTCCGTTGCCGATCAGCGACCAGACGTGTTCGATGGGCAACATATCGGCAGAACAGGCGTGCCACGGCAGCAGTGACACCTGGTGGGCCGTGAAGAATTGTTGCACGATGCGTGCCACGTGCGGGCGCGCATTGTTCTGTTGAAACGTGGCCGCTGGCAGGTCCTGTAGGTAAGGGAGGACTACAGGCTCCAAAACGTCAGAGATGGTGCGGTGGCTGTTGAGTGTACCGGCGATGCGTACCAGAAGAGTGCGGGTGTCATATACAATTGCGCCCCAAACCATAACGCCAGGCGACGGACCGGTATGGCGATACATAATGCAGGCGTCATACAGTCTCTCGCCGCGGTGCCGCCACACGCCGATCCGACCATCGTCGTGCTGCAGGCAGAAGCGGGATTCGTCGGAGAAGACAATGTCGTGCCATTCCGTAGTCAAGGTGCGGCGTTCAACGGCCCACTGCCGCCGCACTGACCGGTGGTGTAACGTCAATGGTAATCGGAGCAATGGGCGCCGTGCGACAAGTCCCCGCTCCTGCAGACGACGTCGAACGGTACGTGCTGACACAGGTTGTTGCGCAACACACCCTAATTCCTACGCTAACGTTCGTGATGTGGCGGTGCGAGCCGTCAATGCTCGCCGCACAACATGCCGGTCCTCTCGTTCGGTGGTGTGCCGCGGCTGCGGCAATCACTCACGTCGGTCCGTCCGTCCCTCCTGCACCCACCGAATCCATACTCGCCTCACTGTGGCTGGATGTCGTCCCTCACGGGCACCGATGGCTTGATACGATAAACCGCTGTCGCGATAAGCCACCATTCGTCCTCTGTCGAACTCTGAAACTTGCTGGAATGACTGCCGTATTCTGCGACGAGGCATCAGGAAGCTTCCCACGCACAGGTCGGGCAGCACAATACACTTCCACTACTTACACCCCGCCTTCTGTGCACCCTCCCTCCTTATATTGCTTCTCGGTGGCGTGCCGGGCGCATATGATTTGCATATGCCCTGCAATGCTAATCGTTTGCATGTCTTCTCGCGGACGACGCATGCTGCGAATTTCAGGCCAATCGGATGCTTCCTTTTTGGTGTTGCATTTTGGGTGGACAGCAGTGTAGTATCGTGGTCCAAACGCTCTACTCCTCCGTTAGTGTATCAGCAGTTTTATGCCGAGCACAGTATCCGCTACTCCAAATTTGTACCGATGTTTTCACGTGAATCCAAAGTGGTGGAGTCGTGGGAAAAATTGTGCTGCCTTTGTTGGTGATGTCTGCAGTGAGCTGATTCTAACTGAGGACACAGTGTTTACAAAAGAGATGTATAGTGTGTACTTTGTTATACGTCAAGTACAGTAAAATTCTCATTATCGTGCGGTGATGCACCTGGATTTCCTAAGTGCTTTACAGAAAGTCTCCTCCGATTGTAAATTGGAGTGCATCATTGGGTTATTACATATCGGTTATAAAAAGTAGGCGTCAACGGGCAAAATTTAGGCCGACCTCTGAGAAGGCCAATGTTGAAAAGTGATACAGGAAAAACATAACGAACTGATGACTAATGCTTGGTCATCATATCCAGGCAAAAGAAACCGTGTTTAGGGATTCTCCCATCTCTAGTAAGCAATCCAATGATTGCTTACTTGGCCTCTTTTGCCTTCTCCGTGTACAACTTGAATTTTCCTCTTGATCCAGACTTTTTATGACCAATTTGCAGCAAACGAATGATGCTCCCCAAGTTTGAAATTGTCATTTTTGCTGTATCATATTTTAGGAGCTCGGCGAGCTAAGTTCGCGAATTCGCCACTAGAGGCACTGATGTCGATCTCATGGGATCAACCTCCAGCGCTTATACCAGTCCTGTTTGCTCTGCATACGTTCGCCTTCGAGGCGGCTGGTGCGCGAATTTACTGTACACCCTGTATACACCTGTTTTTATATTTACATGAGTTTTTGTCATCAGAATCCGCGGGAGAAAATGTACTCAAAGTTGGCGAAACATTTTAGAAACCCCCTGTATATATACATGTGTGTGTGTGTGTGTGTGTGTGTGTGTGTGTGTGTGTGTGTGTGTGTGTGTGTGTGTGTGTGTGTGTGTGTGTGTAAAGAGCTGTATTAAGTTAGCCAGTCTCAGGAGTAGAACAAAAATCAGGAAGTGCTTTCTGAAAAGCTGGGAGACGAACCGATTGAACACTGATCAGTAGAAACGTTCAGCGCAGTGATTTGCTCTCTATTTTAATTACTGACACTGATTCTCAGAAAATGTTTAAGCTGTCACCACTCGTACAAATAAAAGCATTATAATATTTCTAAAATTATAATAGCTCGTTCATCCTATGCAACAAAAACGGTACTCAAAAAAGATTTTTTAATACTAAAGTTTGTGACGTGCCTGCCCCGCAGTACGCACACGACATAAAGGCAGATAGCAGCGAGAACGAACGTCTGCGTAGCTCAGTTGGTAGAGCGACTTGTTCCGGAATAAGAGGACTCGGGTTCGATCCCCGGCGTGGACCAAAAATGACGGAGAAATTTACTTCGTTATAATGGCGCCCGAACTTCCCGGATGACCCGGCCGTTAAAGATTTCGCAGTGGTGTGGTGTTCTTTCCACACCGCGAGACAGGAAAAATAAGAGAATCTCTTCTTCAGCACTTCGAAAAATAAAAAATGTGTCTGATGTTGCATTCCACACACCAGATTGACTGGGAGTTCTCAAGTGCACGTTCTTCAACGGATGGCTGCCTACAACGATACATGGACCCGGCTAACCCGTGGGACATGCCCCCGGCCCTCTTTCGGGGGGGGTGTGTGGCGTGCCTGCCCCGCAGGACGCACACGACATAAAGGCAGATAGGAGCGAGAACGAACGTCTGCGTAGCTCAGTGGGTAGAGCTACTTGTTCCGGAATAAAAGAGCTCGGGTTCGATCCCCGGCGTTGACCAAAAATGACGGAGAAATTTACCTCGTTATAGGTTATTATAAATCAGAGTACTCAGCAGTTAATTTTAAAAAAAATGAAAAACAAGATAAAAATATATTTTTAATGTAAACATTTAAAAATAACATAGGGTTTCTCATTATGTGGTACTGTGTGATTGGGGCAGTATACAAGCGCTGGTCCAAAATCTTCACCGCCGTCCCGGTGGTCGAGTGGTCGATGCGCTGGCTTCTGACCATTTCTTCGAGATGGGCCCATGTCCTAGATATGGATGAAGAATGAATAGTATTGAGATGGATGGGATATATAATATATTATTATATATATATTATATAATGTATTCGTTCGAGATGGGCCCATGTCTTAGATCCGGATAAGAATGAATGCTTTACAATGACTCTCCCTGCCCTGGTAAGCAGCGGTTCTAAATTCGGGACGGACGACTTGTTATAGCATTTCCGGTTTTAACGAAACGGTTCATGGCGTTCGTTAAACCCGGAAACGAAAAAATATCTTCGCCATTGAATTGATATCTCTGATAAATCGAAATTTGTAAGGGCTTCTATGGGCTTGTACAGAATTAACACTACTTCATGACCTGGCGAGTTTACAGCTCATTTAGTTGATTGAGCTTTTCGTAATCTGCTTTTGAAATCAGTGTGCATTTGGCAAGCCTTCAGCTTGACATTTGAAAAGACTTCCCACTCAGCCACCCTTGCGCAACACATAAACACAGCACTACTTAAGTAACACAAATTTTCGAATTCACAGGAAGCGGCTCCAAGTGTGTTAGGTTTCATAAATTTAGTGAAATACTTTTTGATGAGCGCTTACATTCCTGCCCCAAGTAAAAGATAAAAAGTGTTTTATCATTTTTGTTTTTGTGTGTCTTTGATTCCACAAATGGATTGAACCCTGAAACGAAATTCTCCAAGAAATAATCCATAATGCAAATTTTGTTTTGCATTTAGCTGTGTTAGAGGATTTTTCCCTTATTAAGGTGGTTCCACCTAAAATCTCTGCCTTATGTTTCCAATGGTAAAACTTCTGTTTATATTTTCTTCGCAATTAGCGTATTCCCAAGAATGAAAATTTGCACATCGATAAAACTAACTTTAAGTTATGGCATGGTATAAATAATGCTTGCTAAAACATAACCATAATTATATTAAAAATCAATCATTTTTCTTTCAGTAATGTTCAGACCTGTTAATAGATGGAGCGACCTGTATAATAATGACGTCAGTAGACAAACAAATGTTGAATTGCTTAATTATGGTTATGTTTTAGCAAGCATTAAGTATCCCATGCTATAACTTAAAGTTAGTTTTATCGATGTGAAAATTTTCATCCTTGGGAACACACTAATTCCGAAGAAAATATGTGCAGAAGTTCATAAGAAACATAAGGCAGAGATTTTAGGTGGAACCACCTTAAAGCAATAAAGCCACATTTCGTATTTTAGGTTGTTTTGTATAGAGAGCAAATTTTTCTCGTTCTTACAAACACGTGAATCTAAGTGTTGCATGCGGTTTTTTTTTAATCTGTTTTCTTCTCCTTTTAGAAAAAAAAAAGTATGCATATATCTAATTTTCTTTACAGTTTCATGCCCTAATGAAGACGAGATGGAGTACATGTGTAAGCCAGATTGCAAAAATACTTGCCGAAATTTTAAAAATCCTAATGCCGTTTGTCCTGCAATCTGTACTTCTGGCTGCTTTTGCCTTCCAGGTCTTTTAAAAAGGGAAAGTGATGGCAAATGTGTGAAACAAGAAACATGTTCTCATGGTACGAATTTTGATTAAATCTGTATGCTTGTCCAACACTGAAATTTTTAAAACAAACACTATTTATTTTTTACTAATTTTAAATACATAGCTTGGACTTGTAAAACACTCTGATATCTTGAGCTCTTAAACATGATAACATGATTGTCATAATTAAGAAACATGATTTGCCATCATAAAGTTACTATTCGGCTTGATGACCAATATTTCAAATGATTTGTGAAAAGCATCCTAAGTCAGTTAATTTTACGAGCAACTACAACATGCTTGTTTATACCGTATATTCTGCACTCGGTAAGAAGGCAATGGTTGATTCTTCTCCATGCACTGGATGCTGGAGGAGAAATGACCTGAATGAGAGTAATTCTGTTGTTAGGGATGGCCGAGGAAGTGAAGAAATGTTCAGACAACAAGTGTTTTCCTTATCTCCATGCGAATTGGCTTCAGTCTGATACATATACCTAATTGCTCAAAATTTCTGTCTATAACTTCTGATTTATGATCGTTGGACAAAGGACCTGACACTAACCTCAAACCGCGTAATGAAACTGAAACGTGTTTCTTAAATAATTACAGTATGTTGTTGCTTCGGAATGCATTGCGGTCAGATGTTCCTTATCAATTTTTTCTTTGATGCGTCCTTATAAAATGATATTTTTAAAGGGGTCTAAGTAAACATAAACTTCAGTCATTTTCATTTTATTTCATCGTTTTTAAATATCTTTCCTTTACGGAAGTGTTACCACGAGATTTCTGTAAATTCTCATATTGGATCCTACTTCACATTTTCCTGAAACTTCTTTGATCATGATTTGAAGTTTTGCAGGTTATTTTCGAAACTAAAAACATCACATCACCAAAACGAAGGCATATGAAGTAAGACCTGTGTGTATTGCTCCCTTCGTTGCTCCGTTTCATTCACTGAAAAATATTCTGCATTTCTGCAATGAAAAATTTGGGGAAGATTATACCAGCCTCGCCTCATCATTTTTCAAGTTTTATATATTACGTATAAAACAATTGAACTTTGGCGTTAGGTCATTCACTAAAGATTTTATGGTATTTAAAGTGAGAACCTACAAAGTAGAAACTTTTCACAGAATTGATAAATTCTATGAAATCATAGCACTGTCACATAATCACCTGTTTTGGCACAGAGTCAAAAATATTTTAAAATATAATTGTAACACGCAGTCAGAGTTCATATTTATTATGTGCCTCTGCTCTTAAGTTAATCTCCTGAATTCATACAGTAGTCTGCGATGAAGTGGTTTCTACTAAACCCATTACGATCTTTCGATTTAAGAGTGACTATGACTTTTGTTTTTGTAACCAATGCCGTAAAACAAACGTTGTGAGGTTGCCTTTCTTTCTGTCATTTTGTTTTCGTTCTTTTAAGTGCAAAATAAAATCCCTTTAATTAAATGCATACATATCATAAATGACAAAACATTCTGCTCCTGTGAACTGCATTAAGCAATTTTCAAATTAAAACTACTCTGGATGCTTTTAATGAAACTATAAAAGTGTGCGTACTACAATATGCAGTCCAGTATCATTTTATTAAATTTGTGTTCCAGTTTGATATATCCCAAAAACGAATAAATTTTTGGTTTTCGATTTTTCGCTCACTTTATTAAAGGCACAAGAAAGTTGGTTTCAAGAGCTGGTTAAAAAAACCTCATTATGAAAATGATCAGCTTTTGAGTCATGTTTATTTAAAATAATTTACTGTTTGATGTATCAGCTTTATGAAATCACTGTGAAAACTTCCAGAAATGTGACGAAGAAACGGATTTTCGAATCGTTTTCGATGTTTCAACTTAATCCATTTCATAATGCTTAAAAACAACTCAGAGTTGTATGCTGTATAAAATAAATCAGTGAAGAGGCGCGTTTCTTAAGTAGTGAATGCATTCGTATATTGAGATGTATGAAGACTTTTACGTTTGGATTTCGAATAGTTCGATTTCCACAGATGTTTCAGTCAACTGCGTTTCGGAAATGGGAAAACTACTGCTTATGCGATCACCCTTGAATAAGTTAAACAGGAAGACAACTTTTTTTAATCATCAGTTCAGACTTTAAAATCATTCACCACTTGCACAGAGTTTGCCAATTTTGCTGTTGAAATAAGAAATCTATTCTAAAGGTTCTTGGAATTGTATCGTTTCGAAGGAACAGTATTTTTCAAAGCAAGAGGTTAAAAAATTTCAATGAATTCAGAAATAATTTTGTTTTTTCATCAAATATCAAGTTAGTTTTCAATGATATTTTGTATTATCAGTAAAAACATCAGACTTCGTATCCAGTTATTAGTTTGTACCAACGGATAAGGCATTCCCTTTTCTCAAAGACAGCTTACAACTAGCTCCAATGAAGAAACAAATCACTTTAAAAAGTTGCTGATTGACAACCATCTCAAAAGGCAGTAGAGTATAAAATAATGGCATTCGGTTTTCCTAGCTCTTCAAAGACAGCGTATATTAATTTTTGTTTGTTTTTGTTTTTCTTAATTCCTGAAAGCTGAGACAGTTAAGTTTTTCAAGATCATCATTGCTGACAGAAAAGATCGCAATGTATGTAAACCTGCAGTGATAATTATTTCTGCGCTTTCAAATACCAAAATTGTTTGTCGTTTGAACACGTGTTACTAAATTCTTAAACAATTTCAACTTCAATTACTAGCATAGAAGTCCGAGATTTTCATGGAATAGAATGTTTTTTTTTTTTTTTTGTTTCTTTTTTTTTGAAAAACAAAAACTGACTACAAATATCGTAGGAGTTAGAATAGCACATTTAAATTGCAGCTAAGAAGAAAGTTAATTAATTTTGATTCAGATATTAAGAATGGCTCTCCATTCTGCTATAAAGATATTAAGTTCTGTAGTGTGAAAGCAAAATGGAATGTGCATATATTTATAATCACAGAACACCATGTGTGTGTGTGTGATAACTCCCCAGGAAATCGTTGTAGACATTTCAAACTCCGACAGATTGTGTTTTTTTTTTCTTGCTGTCTAGTTGCAGTGGCCAGTTTCAAGTCCAAATTTCAAAATGGTGATCCTGTTAGTAGAAAAAATATTTGCCAAGCTATTTTTATAGCAATTAGGAAGTAGTGAAGGAGACATCTGAAAAAATGCATGTGTCCTTGAAGCCGCCGACTTGTATACGCTGCAAAAATGTTGGCGCCGGCTTGAAAATGTTCCTGTCACTTGTGAATCAGAAGAAGCAAAACAACTTCATGGTTGCAATCTTTTATGGCAACGAAGCTACGTCACTCTACTCGTGCCGTGCTGACTACTGGTCTTTCTTCCGTACGTTTCCTTCAGTTCGATAAATGATTTTACTTACGATTCATAAAGGATTAAACGGGGCGTGTTTTTCAACAAATTTTCTCTTTAGTTTTACAGCTGAAAATGTAAACACTATTTAAATAAGATTCATTAATACAGATTAAGAAAAGCAATCATTTACTGCAGGAAAAATCAGAATATAAATATTTCATTTTACAGCTAGAGTCTACATATACCCTGAGTAAACACTTAATAGTGCCACTATTTTATAGTATTTATGGAAAGAAATATTCCGTTAGTGCAACATTACATATGAAATAGCAGTTTCATGAGAAGAAACGCACAAAAGACAAGTTGAGTTGACGTAACTTATCAAAAGCTGTTAGTGATGAAATATGCTTACAGATTCCTGAAAATAGAAAGTTTAGGAAAATATTCGGATCCAGAAATGACGGTAAAACTGGAGAATGGTGCCAGAAACAGAACGAAGAAATATATGCATTGTATGTGTCTCCTTTCTTTAATAGGTGTAATAAAATATTATGGGTTGAAAGGGTTTGGTCACGTGAATGGAATGAACCAAGGAAGAGACAGAGGCTCAACATGAAGAATAATAAAAAATCACCTTGGAGAGATCGAGAAAACAATGGAGAGATCGCGTCCTACAAGACAGGAAAAGAATGGAAGTGCCTGAATGAAGAGGGAAAGTAAACGACAAACTGCTTTAAGAGAAAGACTGGGATTGCAGTAAGAAGCCTTGGGGGCTTGAGAAGCTGAAGAAGATATGTACGTTCAAAAAGTTCCGTTACTTTTTGAATATTTGCCAAATGTCAGTGAATTACGTCATTCCCCGCTAAGCAAACGAAGAGCATCATGTGACCGACTAGCCAGAACCGGTTTGATCCAGATCCAACACGTACAGCGTATGTGCGTAGTTCGTGATTGCAGGTATTCGAGACTATGCGTCGCGAGGACAACGATGTGGAATCTGAACAGCGTTCAAGTGTAAAATTTTGTGTTCTGTTCGGAAACTATTTCGCTGAGACTTTTCAAATGATTAAGTCAGCGTACGGTGAGAGTGCAATGAGTCGAACTAGAGTTTATGAGTGCCATCGAGGATTCGAAAACGGGCGACAGAGTATCAAGGATGATGAGAGGTCAGGACCACCTTCAACATCCACAACATATGAACAAATCGCCATTGTTAAAGAAATTGTGAAAAATTACCGTCGAAAAACTGTTGCAGCGATTGCAGAAGTCGCCGGCATCTCACTTGGAAGTTGACATGCCATTTTAACAGAGAAACTGGGCATGCATCACGTGTGCCAACAAATTGTTCCCAAAAACCTGACACAAGAAAAAATGGATGAGCTCATGCAAATTTGCGGGGGATAACATCGAAGCAGTGGATTTAGATCCCGATCTATTGAATCGATTGATCACTGGCGATGAGACTTGGTGCTTTCTGTACGACCCCCAATCGAACCGACAGCCAAAAGTGTGGAAATCACCGTCGTCACCACGACCAAAAAGTTCAAGGCTGACCGCTCCAAAGGAAAGGTCTTGTTAACAGTTTTCTTCGATTGCAAGGAGGTCGTACACAAGGAATTCCTTCAACATGGTCGTACAGTCACTAAAGAAGAGTACGTCAACATCCTGAAGTCTCCGAGAAACAGTGAGACGCAAGCGACCCGATCTTTGGAAGACCAACTCGTGGGTGCCCCATCACGATAATGCGCCGGCTCACAGATCCCTCCTGGTGTCCGATTACCTGTCCAAACATCCCATTCCCGTTCATCCACAACCAGCTTGTTCCCCTGATTTCGCCCCGTGTGGCTTTTTCCTTTTTCTCCTAATGAAGGATTTACTGAAAGGGCGACGCTTCTCAAGTTCCGAAGAAGTGCAACGAGCTGCGACAGAGGCACTAGAGGATGTGGCAGAAGAAAGCTTGAAATCTGCATTTAAATCTTTATATGAGCGCTGGAAAAAATGCATAGTTGCACAGGGTAACTACTTCGAAGGAAACACCGAATAAACAGGTATTATATGTACTCATTCTTTTTTTCTTTTTTTAATATAAAAAGTTCCGGAACTTTTTGAACGTACTGGTACATGTGTGCGTGTGTACAAATTTTGTTTTATACGTAGGCTGTCAGAAAAAGAATGAGACTGTAGCTGTAATGCACCAACGGAGCAAGTCAGTGTCAAGGTGACTGCGGTCCTTTTTTAAATATGCACAGTTAGCAGAAATGCACTTGTCCTATCTTCTCTTCCATTCTTGAAACACGTGAGAGAAACCATCTTTTGACAGTTCCTTCAAAATCGCCTCCGTCGTTTTGGTAACGGCCTTTTCTGTGGAAAGCGCTGACCCCATAATCATTTTTTAATGATCGAAAAAGAAAAAGTCGCAAGGGGCCAAGTCTGGGCTGTAGGGTGAATATGGCAGGAAGGAGATGTTGTTTTAGGCTAAGTGTTCCGTTAACATTGTTCAAATGGGGTCTGGCGTTATCATGATGAAGTGTCTACTCTCCTGCGGGCAGAGTATGCCTTTTTTTTCAGATGTGCTCCAGCAAATGTCGCAGAACTGTGAAATAATAAGCACCTGCGACGGTCGTATGAAGTAGCACGGTATGTTGATAAATCATTCCGACACTACCGAAAAATGTGATAATTATTGTCTTGCCAGCGGAATGCACAACCTTGGCCTTTTTAGATGTGGAAGAAGAAGGTGGCATCCACACATAACTTTGTGGCTTTGACTTCGGATCATAATGATGTATTCAGGATTCATCTCCGGTTATTATGGTATCCAGGAAAGCATTGCCGAGCTCCTCAAACTTCGTTTTCCGTGTTCGGCAGACATCAACGCGCACCTGCATCTCTTTGGATGTTAGCAAACGTGGAACCCATCTTTCACACACGCGTGTCATATGCAAATAAATGATCATGCAATATCCCATGAGCACTGTCGTGAGACATTCCCAGTTGTTCTCCCAGTTGCGTCACTGCCCCTCGCCGATCTTCTCGCACTATGACAGTAGCAGTGTTGATCACTCCACCAGTAACAACCGTCGCCGGACAGCCTGGCTCACCTTCCTTGCTTGCTGATTGACGGCCTTCTTGAAATTTACTTAAATGCTGTTGCACGTGACAGAACATATTCCGCATATGCCTCCTTCAACATTTCGTATGCCTCGGTGGCTGTTTTGTTCAGACAATAACAAATGTTCAACGCAGTATACTGCTTTTTTCTTATCGCAGCCATTATGCAAGCAATCGAAATCGGATATGACTTCACTTCCCTCCCTCTGTCTGCGGAACAGCCAATCAGTGATCGACACCTCTCACCACGCCAACTCAACAAACAGCGGTCTTTTTAAGTATCATTACCATTTTAACGTAGGTGCGTCACGTCACGTCACGTCTTTGCCTCGCTACAGCTGCAGTCTCATTCTGTTTTGGCAGCCTTCGTAATACGTAACCTATTTATCATATTTAGAAAATGTTTATAAACACAGTGTGGCAAAGAATTTTTAAGACTGGGTCTGTAAAATGAAATAGAAACAAGAAATTATAATTTGTTTTGGTTTTTATTCAAAATAAGTCCCTCCGGCTTCAATACACTTGTTACAGCGATTTAATAATGATTCGAATGCCTGTTCCAGTTCACTTTGCGGAATTGCCTCCAAAGCACGCGTCGAAGCTGTTTTTACGGTCGAAATATCATCTAAATAACACCCTCTTAACGTCATTTTAAGTTTTGGGAATAAAGAAAAGTCGCAGGGTGCTAAATCAGGCGAATACAGTGCATGATTCAACGCACAGACGTTATTTTTCGTCAAAAATCTACGAACAAGAAGTGAGGTGTGACTGGGTGCATTATCGTGCAACAAACACCAACTGTTTTCATCCCGATATTCTGGACGAATGCGACGAATTCTGCCCATCAAACGCCTCAAAACATTTAAATAAAACTCACCAGTAATTGTTTGTCCACTTGGAACAAATTCTTTGTGGATAATGCCCTTACTATCGAAGAATGTAATGAGCATTGTTTTGATTTTCGATGGACCTTTTCTTGTTGTTTTTTTTTGGCTTGTAGTGAGTTTTTTGACTTCCATTCCGCACTTTGTCGCTTTGATTTAGGATCATATTGAAAACACCATGTTTCATCACCTGTAACAATCGATTTTAAGAAGTTTGGATCATTTTCAGCTGCTGAAATGATGTCTCTGCAATGTGCACTTCTCCTAGATTTTTGTTCATTGGTTATAACGTGTGTGGAACAAATTTAGCACAGACTTTTGTTTTGCCCAAATCTTCATGCAGGATAGTTCGAATCGTTTCTTTGTTGATATTTAAAGACTCTTCCATCATTCTTAGTGACGCACATCGATTGTTTGCCACGAAATCACGCACTTTTTCAATAATCTCAGGTGTCCTAGATGAACTTGGTCTTCCGGTATGCTTATCATCTTCTAGCGTGTCTCTTCCATCCGAAACACATTTGTGCCACAGGAAAACATTTGATCTACTTAAACAAAACTCACCGTGAACTTGTTTCATCATTTCGTACGTTTCCGAGGCACTTTTACCAAGTTTTGCGTTAAATTTAATAACAGCCCTTTGTTCCATCTTAATAATTCAACATGAAAAAAATTTTACTTCTCTAATGAACGGCCGTTTTGTTTGAGTTACTTTAACAGCTGCGCAGTACTTTTGGCAGAAAGCAAGCAGATGGTCACGGTTTATAACGCATTCATGATTACACTGGTGGCGCCACCGTAGGCAGAAATCTAGCGCCAGTCTTAAAAATTCTTTGACGCACTGTGTATGTAACCATACGCATAATTATTTAACAGATGAAAATTGCCTTGTAACTATCTGAACTGTTACAGATCTGTTATGAAGCCCGCGAAAATTTGGTAGAAAATCAATATTCTCTGCATCTAACAGTTGTGTTCTTGTAATGTGCGTGATAAACGGTTGTTTCTTTCCTTAAAAAAAGTGTTCACGTGTTTTATTTTCTGAATTTTAGTTCTACATGCAAAATTTACTTTTGTGCTCTTTTACTTGCATATAGAATATTTCTATTGCTTTCAAATAAACTTGAACATCTAAGTAGGATTTCTTCTGTTGTCATTGCTGTATGGTTCAAAATGTTTTCCCTGACTTTAAAGATTACAAATTTAATAAAATAAATGCCTGTTTCTTGCAGCCCCTTGTAAAAAAGAAACCGAAGTGGAATATTTCTGTAAACCAGATTGTAAAAATACTTGCCGTAACTTCAGAAACCCGGCAGCTGTCTGCCCTACGAGATGCAAGTCAGGTTGCTTCTGCAGACCAGGACTCGTAAAGAGAGAAACTGATGGCAAATGTGTTCCACCATATCAGTGCAGTCATGGTAATTTGTTTTCATATTTACATCATGTCATGACGACCTAAGTGCTGAAAGAAGTCGTTTAGCTACGACACCAAAGTTTCGGAATAGAAAAATCTATCGCTGATTCGGAGACTTGAAATCGTTCTCGATATACACTGCTGGCCACCTAAAATGCAACACCAAGAAGGACACGAGATAGCAAAGCCAGATTTATTGGACACATAGCAACAGATACAAAGATGAAACGATTGAGCTTACAGGCCCATGCGACTTGCGGAACACGCAGACATCAATAGTTCGTGTGGCCCCCATGGCTGGCAATAACGGCCGCTACACGCCGCGGCATCGAACGAAAGAGGATTAGGATGTGGGCTTGGGGTATGTCGGTCCAGGCTGCTTCCACACGTTGCCACAGTTCATCAGGCGTAGCACCAGTACAGGTGAGTAAAAATGTTGCCACAGTTCGTCAGTTACTCACCTGTACAGGTGAGTAAAAATGAATTCTTGTGCAGTACTCCGTCGATTAGCTGTAACGACTTTTCTGAGGCTTCGACGTCCTCTATCACTGATTTTCTTTAGTCTGCCTGTACGTTTTGCTGTTTCAGGCACGCCATGTGCCTTCCACTTATTCAGTACATTGCAAAACTGGGTATGGGTATGTTTAAACGCCTCTCGGTTTCTCTTATGTACAAACCCACTAATATAACACCCAACAATCTTTCCTTTCTCAAAGTCCGTTCACTCCCGCCGCGACATTTTTACTCAACCTCACAGTGCGATATGATCGCGGTGAGCTACTGTTATACCGTTTGCAGCTGCACCGCGCATCTTAACAACGCAGCGATTCCGTTCATTTGCTTTTGAAGGGGCGTCCGGTGACTTTTGTCAATATAGTGTATACTGTATACAGTCTCACGGAGCAATTCTTTTATGTGTAAGTATTTCTTGTGATATTTCCTCAGTAGTCAGATACGCAATTTTTGCTAATGACGGAATTATCTTTAATTTCAGTGCCATGTCAAAATGAGGACGAAATTGAATACTTTTGCAAACCCTCCTGCAAAAATACATGTCAAAACTACAAGAATCCGAATGCTGTCTGTCCAGCGATCTGCATTGGGGGATGTTTCTGCAAACCTGGCCTTGTCAAAAGAGAAAGCGACGGGAAGTGCCTTTCCCCAGAGGCATGTGGTACCGGTAATGAACATGATTCTCGTTATTTACTCTAATATAGTTTACTGGACAAGAAATCGGAAATTTATCTTCCTGCAGAACACAGAAATGCTCTTATTGTGTGTAGAATGATGCATGTCTGTTTGCTCTGTTAAATGATATTCAGCAAATTGATCATGCCATGCCATTATTCAGCAAATTGATCATACCACGTCAACGATGAGGTTGATGATCTCCCGTTTGCCTGTGAACTTCAACGGGAGATCCATCTTGCGCACACAAAAAGCGTAAACTGCACTGCTCAAAAGAATCAGGGGAGCCAGAGATGTAAGGAAAATCATGTGCGACTGACGTTGTTGAACGTAAAATATTACTTTTATGTAAGATACATTAGAATATTCAGTATATGGGTAAAAAAAAGCACATTAGCGAATTTTTATGCAATATTATCATTTAATGCAAATGGTGCAATATGCTACATAATAATGTGTGTATCTATACAACAAGAAATACATTAATTTTTGAAGGTGGTAACTGAACTCTAACAGGGTGTGAGGTCCCTTCAAACTACTAAGGCCGCTTCACATCTGTGTGTAATGGAATTGATGAGGTTATCGAGATGTTGGGGTTATTTTCGCCACTATTTAATGAGGGCAATCTCCAGTTCACGAAGAGTTGGGCCGCGGATGGCCTAGTGGTCAGCGTTCGTGACTGTCTTGGAGAAGACCTCGGGTTCGATCCCAGCGGGAACGAACGTTCGAACCACTAAATATCCGCCGTGGGTCGGATGGGCACGTTAAGCCATCGGGCCTCGGGTACTGGCCCCCGGTCGTAAATAAGGGCGTCTTCTACCTCGCTTCCGTGTGACTTTCCTATCAGGCACTCTAGCCTAAATCTCCTAGCTTCCTATTTCTAAGGGTTGTTTAAGACCTGGGGTCAGACACTCCCTTCCTAAAATCCTCTGAATATGATCAGATCAGTTCACGAAGAGTTAACGTAGGTACCGGCCGAGCTGCAAAACGTCTCTCAAGTGCGTTTCAGGCATGCTCACTTGGATTTAAGTCAGGGGAGCATGCTGTCCACTCCACAAGCTCGGTTCCCTCCTTTTAAAGTATATTGTCCACTAGCCCAGCTCTATGAAGTCGAGCATTATAGTCCATGAAAAGCAACGAATCACCGACGGCTGCATCATACGGCATGACAATAGGTCTGATATCTCTGGGTCGTCAGACTACTGTTTCGGATGACGTACGTAAAGGTCCATATCTCTGGGCCTTCAGACTGACTCTATATTTCTGGGCCGTCAGACTGACTCTATATTTCTGGGCCGTCAGACTGACTCTATATTTCTGGGCCGTCAGACTGACTTTATATCTCTGGGCCGTCAGACTGACTCTATATTTCTGGGCCGTCAGACTGACTTTATATCTCTGGGCCGTCAGACTGACTCTATATTTCTGGGCCGTCAGACTACTGTTTGGATGACGTACAGGTCCGTACGTCCACCGATTCTTATGTCTGCTCAGACCATCAATCCGTGCCAGCCGTAATGTGATGTTTCCTGCACAAAAGCTGGGTTATTTCGTGTGCCAGTGTCCTTCCAGATAAGAACTCGTTAATTGCCAGACTCCAGACTGAATCTCGAATTGTCAGAGAAAAGAACTTTACTTTACTCGTCGTGTCCCTAACCACGATGTTCTTCAGACCAGTTTCTACGGGCCATTCGGTGTCATGCAGTTAAGCAGATGAAATATTGTCTGTGATACTCTGACCTTCTATTTAGTAGGTCAAGAAATTGTACCACGGTGATCGTCGACCACTGAGAAGCACCAGTTTTCAAATACGACTATCCGACGGAGAAACTGTTGTCATATGTTCAAATATAGTATCATCAAGTTCAATATTCAGTATGCTCAAGTTCAATTCTGTCCTGCTTGCATAAAACTGAATGGACACCTTCTTTGGAGCTACAGGTCACGTATGTTCATGGTCCAGTGTGACCACCACGTGTATCAGGACAAATGACAGGATATTTCGCCCTATATTTCTGACCTTTTTCCGCCGTGATGCTTGCACCAAGGTTATGTACTTGTAGAATTTCGTGGTTGGGACTTTGCCGGTTTATGATTTTACATGATCATTTTACCAATGACTATCCATCAGTTTCGAAAAAATGTACTGCGCAGTGTGCACTGCTATGGGAGTCGTCAGATATTATCGACTTTCAGTGTAGCACTAATACCACGAAGTAAGATTTTATCCACCTTGTCTGAGCAGAACAAAGAGATTGAAATGGACAAGCCATCATGGAGTCTCGACTTCTTTAATCCTACCGAACACCTCTGGGATGAACTGAAATCTTATACACGGCAAAGGCATCACACATATTTTGCATCCTACAACGAACGGAGACTTTGAATTGTGACCCGGTATTTCAGCTTTCCGTTGCTTGCTACCATATCTTTTGAACAGTGTGCTTGTAGTAGTCAAAGCCTACATCAGGTCCAGTACTGTTCGTGTCAGTACATTAAGGATTGAAGTTTTCATCTTGATTCAGTATGCAGTCATGTTCTTAAAAAACAGAGCACCTGAAAGAGTCGAGCTACGAGTTTGACTTTATAGAAGATGCTAATCAGGCTATATCGCAGAAATGTTAAGTATTTCGGTGACATAGATGCATGCGTACCGCGTCTAGGCAAATCATAGCGCGCAACGTCACAGACCGGAAACCACCCATTTTTCCGTTATAAGCGCCACGTGGCTCAGCCAGCATGTCTATCAGTGCTTGGTCAACAGCTGGTAAGGATACCTCGTAGTCGTGTAAGACATTCGTATAGCGAGTTAGACACAAGTCGCATTATCGGCATGAGAGACTGGAATGCTTCCCTCCGTGAGATTTCCGGTCGTGTGGGGCGCAGTGTGCCCGTCGTGGAACGAGTGTACAGGGAATGGTATGAAAAGAACATTATGGACGTCGTACACAGACAACGCCGAGGGACAACCGTCATCTCATAAGGATGCCTTTCAATGACCGTTCTGCATCATTAATGGCATTGGCGCAGCAGTGGCAAACTGTGACGAATTCTCCAATGTCAGCTGTAACAGTACTTCGCTGGTTATTACAGTTCAGACTGCAGGTTCGTCATCGCCTTCTCAGGCTACCTTTTGACACCGCAGCAACGGACTGCCAGGCACTCTTGATGAACTTTGGACGCGGGTCAATACAGCCTGCATGGCTATGCTACAGGACACCATTCACACATTGATTCAATACCACAGAGCGTACGACCGTCCGCCAGCAACTCTTGATGAACTTTGGACGCGGGTCAATACAGCCTGGATGGCTATTCCACAAGACACCATTCACACATTATTTGATTCAATACCTCAGAGCGTACGACCGTCCGCCAGCAACTCTTGATGAACTTTGGACGCGGGTCAATACAGCCTGGATGGCTATTCTACAGGACACCATTCACACATTATTTGATTCAATACCTCAGAGCGTACCACCGTCCGCCAGCAACTCTTGATGAACTTTGGACGCGGGTCAATACAGCCTGCATGGCTATGCTACAGGACACCATTCACACATTATTTGATTCAATACCACAGAGCGTACGACCGTCCGCCAGCAACTCTTGATGAACTTTGGACGCGGGTCAATACAGCCTGGATGGCTATTCCACAGTACACCATTCACACATTATTTGATTCAATACCTCAGAGCGCACGACCGTCCGCCAGCAACTCTTGATGAACTTTGGACGCGGGTCAATACAGCCTGGATGGCTATTCCACAGGACACCATTCACACATTATTTTATTCAATACCTCAGAGCGTACGACCGTCCGCCAGCAACTCTTGATGAACTTTGGACGTGGGTCAATACAGTCTGGATGGCTATTCCACAGGACACCATTCACACATTATTTGATTCAATACCTCAGAGGGTACGACCGTCCGCCAGCAACTCTTGATGAACTTTGGACGCGGAACAATACAGCCTGGATGGCTATTCCACAGGACATCATTCACACATTATTTGATTCAATACCTCAGAGCGCACGACCGTCCGCCAGCAACTCTTTATGAACTTTGGACGCGGGTCAATACAGCCTGGATGGCTATTCCACAGGACACCATTCACACATTATTTGATTCAATACCTCAGAGCGTGCACGACTGTCCGCCAGCAACCCTTGATGAACTTTGGACGCGGGTCAATACAGCCTGGATGGCTATTCCACAGGACACCATTCACACATTATTTGATTCAATACCTCAGGGCGTGTGACCATCCGCCAGCAACTCTTGCTGAACTTTGGACGTGGGTCAATACAGTCTGGATGGCTATTCCACAGGACACCATTCACAGATTATTTGATTCAATACCTCAGAGCGCACGACCGTCCGCCAGCAATTCTTTATGAACTTTGGACGCGGGTCAATGCAGCCTGGATGGCTATTCCACAGGACACCATTCACACATTATTTGATTCAATACCTCAGAGCGTGCAACTGTCCGCCAGCAACCCTTGATGAACTTTGGACGTGGGTCACTACAGCCTGGATGGCTATTCCACAGGACACCATTCACACAATATTTGATTCAATACCTCAGAGCGCACGACCGTCCGCCAGCAATTCTTTATGAACTTTGGACGCGGGTCAATACAGCCTGGATGGCTATTCCACAGTACACCATTCACACATTATTTGATTCAATACCTCAGAGGGTACGACCGTCCGCCAGCAACTCTTGATGAACTTTGGACGCGGGTCAATACAGCCTGGATGGCTATTCCACAGGACACCATTCACACATTGTTTGATTCAATACCTCAGAGCGCACGACCGTCCGCCAGCAACTCTTTATGAACTTTGGACGCGGGTCAGTACAGCCTGGATGGCTATTCCACAGGACACCATTCACACATTATTTGATTCAATACCTCAGAGCGTACGACCGTCCGCCAGCAACTCTTGATGAACTTTGGACGCGGGTCAATACAGCCTGGATGGCTATTCCACAGGACACCATTCACACATTATATGATTCAATGCCTCAGAGCGTACGACCGTCCGCCAGCAACTCTTGATGAACTTTGGACGTGGGTCAATACAGCCTGATTGGCTATTCCACAGGACACCATTCACACATTATTTGATTCAATACCTCAGAGCGTACGACCGTCCGCCAGCAACTCTTGATGAACTTTGGACGCGGGTCAATACAGCCTGGATGGCTATTCCACAGTACACCATTCACACATTATTTGATTCAATACCTCAGAGCGAGCGACTGTCCGCCAGCAACTATTGATGAACTTTGGACGTGGGTCAATACACTCTGGATGGCTATTCCACAGGATACCATTCACACATTATTTAATTCAATACCTCAGACCGTACGACTGTCCGCCAGCAACTCTTAATGAACTTTGGACGCGGAACAATACAGCCGGGATGGCTATTCCACAGGACATCATTCACACATTATTTGATTCAATACCTCAGAGCGCACGACCGTCCGCCAGCAACTCTTGATGAACTTTGGACGTGGGTCAATACAGCCTGGATGGCTATTCCACAAAACACCATTGACACATTATTTGATTTAATACCTCAGAGCGTTCGACTGTCCGCCAGCAACTCTTAACGAACTTTGTACGTGGGTCAATACAGCCTGGATGGCTATTCCACAGTACACCATTCACACATTATTTGATTCAATACCTCAGAGCGTACGACCGTCCGCCAGCAACTCTTGATGAACTTTGGACGTGGGTCAATACAGCCTGGATGGCTATTCCACAGGACACCATTCACACATTATTTGATTCAATACCTCAGAGCGTACGACCGTCCGCTAGCAACTCTTGATGAACTTTGGACGCTGGTCAATACAGCCTGGATGGCTATTCCACAGGACACCATTGACACAATATTTGATTCAATACCTCAGAGCGTGTGACCATCCGCCAGCAACTCTTAACGAACTTTGGAAGCCTGGATGGCTATTCCACAGGACACCATTCACAGATTATTTGATTCAATACCTCAGAGCGTACGACCGTCCGCCAGCAATTCTTTATGAACTTTGGACGCGGGTCAATACAGCCTGGATGGCTATTCCACAGGACACCATTCACACAATATTTGATTCCATACCTCAGAGCGTGCGACTGTCAGCCAGCAACCCTTGATGAACTTTGGACGTGGGTCACTACAGCCTGGATGGCTATTCCACAGGATACCATTCACACATTATTTAATTCAATACCTCAGACCGTACGACTGTCCGCCAGCAACTCTTAATGAACTTTCGACGCGGGTCAATACAGCCTGGATGGCTATTCCACAGTACACCATTCACACATTATTTGATTCAATACTTCAGAGCGTACGACCGTCCGCCAGCAATTCTTGATGAACTTTGGACGTGGGACAATACAGCCTGGATGGCTATTCCACAGGACACCATTCACACATTATTTGATTCAATACCTCAGAGCGCACGACCGTCCGCCAGCAAGGCTTTATGAACTTTGGACGCGGGTCAATACAGCCTGGATGGCTATTCCACAGTACACCATTCACACATTATTTGATTCAATACCTCAGAGCGTACGACCGTCCGCCAGCAACTCTTGATGAACTTTGGACGCGGGTCAATACAGCCTGGATGGCTATTCCACAGGACACCATTCACACATTGTTTGATTCAATACCTCAGAGCGTACGACCGTCCGCCAGCAACTCTTTATGAACTTTGGACGCGGGTCAGTACAGCCTGGATGGCTATTCCACAGGACACCATTCACACATTATTTGATTCAATACCTCAGAGCGTACGACCGTCCGCCAGCAACTCTTGATGAACTTTGGAAGCGGGTCAATACAGCCTGGATGGCTATTCCACAGGACACCATTCACACATTGTTTGATTCAATACCTCAGAGCGTACGACCGTCCGCCAGCAACTCTTTATGAACTTTGGACGCGGGTCAGTACAGCCTGGATGGCTATTCCACAGGACACCATTCACACATTATTTGATTCAATACCTCAGAGCGTACGACCGTCCGCCAACAACTCTTGATGAACTTTGGACGCGGGACAATACAGCCTGGATGGCTATTCCACAGGGCACCATTCACAGACTGATTAGGTGCCTCAGTGCGTGGTGCAGCAGGTGATACAAGCCAGAGGTGACCACACTGATTATTAACTACATGGACGCATATGGTACGTATGACACCGAGATGCTAATTTGTTCTGTATTGCCTAATGAACATATCCTGGAAAATCAAAGTCGTAGCTCGAATCCTTTCAAGTGTTCTGTTTGTTTATGAACATGAGTGTATACCTTCAAAACGCGAAGCATATGTACATCATTCCCATGAACATTAGCGTTATTTTATTTATTTATTTATATATTTTCATATCAATATGGGAATACTGAAACAGTACCAACTGCCGTTTGGCGGGAAAAGATCAATTCAATCGCCTACTACAACGCTTATACACATTTTGTGCAACTGTTACTGTGTTTCGCTTCAATACTGGAAGAATATAACTCTAAATCTTTGCCTTTCAGTTCAGTGTCCACTAAACGAAATGTATTCCGAGTGCGTAATTCCATGCAACGACTGCAAGATAAAAAGGCAAGTGCAAATTCCTCATCTGCAATAAAGGCTGCGACTGTAAGAAAGGTTATTATAGAAACCATGCTGGAAGATGTATACCTGAAGTACTCTGCCCAGGTAGCTAAAGTTTTCAGTTTCAATCCGCTTGATATTTCTCTGTGCTTTCTGTTATAATCTTGAAACGTAATTATAAACTTAAATACGTAAAATCATGATGTGTAGAAAGTGCACACACTCATCTATAACGAAGTAAATTTCTCCGTCATTTTTGGTCTACGTCGGGATTCGAACCCGAGTCCGCTTATTCCGGAACAAGTCGCTCTACCAACTGAGCTACGCAGACGTACATTCTGAATCCTATCTGCCTTTATGTCGTGTGCGTCCTGCTGGCAGGTACGTTTAGAAATCAGTATTACAATTTCTTAAATATGTATCAAGTTTTTTTTTTTTTTTTTTTTTTGGATTGGAGGTTTAACGACCACCGTGAGCAACTCAATGGGCTATAAGCAGTCGCCCGTCCCTAATTTAGGGTCACTGGTTCCAGGGAAGGAGAGAGCTAGTGCCGTAAGACAAACACAACATCCATGCCTGACCGGGATTCGAACCCGGACCCCTTACGGACGAATGATCAGAGGCCAGCGCCTTAGACCACTGCGCCACCGGGGCGGCTGTGTCAAGTTAAAACACATGGAATAAATAATACAGACATACCTCAAGCTGTTCTTTCCACGAAACATAACCACAGAATACCAAACAGAAATCATCGCTGTTACCACATTAAATAAGTAAGTCACGGAAAAATTCTCATCGGCCACCACCGGGAATCGAAACTAGGGTATTCCAGTTACGCGCTGGACATGTGCGGGACTCCATGAAGCAACCTAGCATGTCTGACGCGTAATTGAAAGACCCTGGGTTCGATTCCCGGTGGCGGCCGATGAGAAATTTTCCGTGACTCACTTATAAACGTGGATAAGAGCGATGATTTCTGTTTGGTGTTCCTGATCCACGTCGAGTGTTTGAATTAATTATAACCACAGAAATTTTAAAATTTCATCGTCCTGGAACGGGAATAATATCCGCATCTCTCACTTTGTGCGCGAGTATACTAACCATTACAATACCAGGACAACGAAATCCAAACAACTCGAGCAAAACGGGAGATGGGGGTTCGATTTCCGTTCTAGGGAGATGAAATTTCCGTGGTTATGTTACATGGAAAGAACAGCTTGATTTATGTCTGCATTCTTGAATATGTGATTGTAGTTCTACACATATTATTTTGCATTACAGCATTTCCATTCTCCGCTTTACAGTAGATCTCAACAAAATTTTGCTTCTTTATGCTCACTTTGCAGCTGCGTATAGAGCGCGTCCGGATGTTTTGTTTGTCACATCACTTGTCATCCTCTTCTAATTTTGGTCGAAGTATGCAAGCAAAAGCCATAATTCTTCCTTCTGGCGCATGCGCAGCAGTCTCCATGCACTTCTGTTTGTTTTCTATTAAGGCTACAGCAGAAAGCCTTTTTTCAGCCTGCCACAGTTAGAGAGTGGCTTGCGTATGTGCACCAAACACGTACGTCTGGTAAGCAGGAATT
Source organism: Macrothele yani (assembly GCA_039090855.1). Classification (NCBI taxonomy): domain Eukaryota; kingdom Metazoa; phylum Arthropoda; class Arachnida; order Araneae; family Macrothelidae; genus Macrothele; species Macrothele yani. Next base: position 9,075,571 of record CM077023.1, on the reverse strand, counting down.
CTGCTGAATACCGTGGCTCCTCTCTCTCTCTTCCATTTAAAAGTTGTTGAATTTTTACCAGTTTTTCAGTAGGAAATGTAAGAGCTTATATTATTGCATTTGATTTTGTATTCCGGCAAGATATTTGATGTGCGTGACAGAACATTTAACATTTTTGAAGTACATTCACAGAACATTTTAACATTTCGTTTCGCGTTTACTGCATGTAAATATACTACTTGTTTTTCGATAACGCCGCATGTTTCATTGTTTGCATGGCTTGCTTAGTGTCGTGATTAACAACAGATTCTACATACAGGATGATGAAACGTTACAGGCAAAAAATTTGTAATTCGACAATATTAAGTACTAAATGAAAGGCCGTCAATAATGACGGGGGAAAATAAAATTTATGATACAGAAATTATTGATATTTATTTATTGAGTTTTTGAGTTCCACGTCAATAGATGGCGACGTTGGCTCACAGCTTTCTGAAAATTATTCGAGCAGTCGGTTATGGAATTTGATTCGACGCGCTGTCAGTTTGTTATGTGTTTTGTAAAACCTTTAGTCCCTATTTCGTCAACACTTCCTTGTACACAACATTTTTCGCATACACTGACTGTGAACTAGAGCTGAGATGGGCTGAGCCCGAGCACGAGAGCCCGAAACAGAGCCCGGGCCCGAATAGGGCTCGGGCTCTTAGAGAGAGGTAAAGCGAGAGAATTTGTTTTATGTATAAATGTGATTTTATATGATTTAGTAAATGAGACACTTTATAGTTGGTAAAGGGAATTCTTCGGCAACTGGTTCTTATTGGGGAGCACGCATTCGAGATGGTTATTTATTCTGGGCTTGGGTAGAAAATGACATAGGCCGCGCATTTGTGTGTTTCTGCAAAGAAGAAAAAGCGTTTTCAAAAACTATGGATAGTGGATACTTGAAAGCTTGCCGACGATAACTAACCCCCCTATCTCCACGCAGTAGCTGCCTGCAAATTCTATTTAGCAACGTTTTATAGATATTGCAGCTCATTGTGGCGCGATAATATTAGCAATATTTAAGCAACATACAATTGCAGCACCGCAGAATAATTTTGGATGGCCGGCCGCCCGAATCACTCAGGTGGAAACGAATGGTCAAAGAAAATCGTACAGTTACACTATAAAATAGATAGAGGTCCCTTCCCCACTTCCCATTTGAAAAATACATTGGTTAATTGCAGGAGGAGGAAAGAATGGAAGTGTGGAAAAGGAGATGTTTTTTTATTAATAGTTGAACAGGCTAGCCAGTTTTCGGGCTCGTTCGGGCCCCGGCTCTATCTTGCAATATAAAATTCGGGCTCTGGTGGACTCGGTCTGATATACCACGGGCTCGGGCTCCGAAAATTGAGCCCGAACTCAGCTCTACTGTGAACCCTGTATCTATTTCCCCTGTTGTTTTCCGTGAACTATTTTTATCTTGACGACGTCAGATCGTCGTATTCTAGACGTTGCCACATACAGATGGCGAAACACCGGTTCAGGTAGTGAACCAAAATTCCTGATGTAAAGTTTTTCGCAGCCGCCCAGGAGGCGCAGTGGTCTAAGCGATGGCCTCTGATCATTCGTCCGAGATGGGTCCGGGTGCGAATCCCGGTGAGGCATGGATGTTGTGTTTGTCTTACGGCACTGGCTCTCTCCCTTCCCTGACACCAGTGACCCTAAATTAGGGACGGGCGACTGCTTATAGCCCACTGAGTTGCTCACGGTGGTCATTATATCTCCAATAAAAAAAAAAGGTTTTCGTACCTCTAGAGTTGACCGTGTGACATAACGCATCTCTGATGCCTTGTGAGAATGATTTGGATTAGATGACGTCACACCAGTAGCTGTGATCTTTGTTGCTATGACAACAAGACAAAGTGGTGTACGCGTGGACTGTGCGGGTGTAGGGGATGACATCACCTACACGAAAACAGGAAAAACCAAGCATGATGTCACAAACATTTGTTTCTCGGTTGTTGCTATGACGACTTAAAAAGTGGCACGGAGGAGGAGGATGGCTCTAGCGTACTATTATTAGAGATCACTCTGAACAGACGCTATGTATGAGCTTCCTTTAACTGCATCCCCTCGGTTATTTTTTCTTTCATATTTTTATATTATATTTCACAGAGAGCTTTCTTCTTTTAATTAAAAAAAGGTTCGTTTATTATTTGATGCACACCATTCAGCAACTGCGATATGTAAATTTGAGTTTCCAATATATTCAATAGTTCAATCACAAGCAGTCAAATGTGTGAGCTAGTATTTTTAGCGAACTTGCTTCTGAAGATACTTTGACGCTTTGGTCGACTAGTAATTGCTTCTTTTTACGACTTGTTTGATATATGCGTGGGTTTTTTTAATTGAAGGTTTAACCACCATCGTGAGCAACGCAATGGGCTATTAGTTCTCATTCATCCCTAATTTCGAGCCATTGGCTTCATGTAAGGAGAGAGCCGGTGCCGCAAGAAGAACGCTACATCCATGCCACACAGGGATTCGAACCCAGACCAATCTCGGGAGGATGGTAACAAGCCAGCACTTAGACCACTGCTCCACCAGTTTGATTGGTACATTACGTTAAAATGATAGATTTAAACAGGTAATTTTAAATAAAACTTGTATCAGAAATGCATCCAGCGGGGGACGACTGGGCCGATCGCCCTCTCTCATCCCAAGCAGATTTTACCTTTTCAAATGGCCAATATCTAAATAATTAATGCGTTTATTTCAGTGAAATTGTAGTAATATATCCACAAGTTTTCGTAAAAGCTTTAATAACTGCTAAAATTTGCTGCAAACTTGGAGATAAAATATCCTGTTTTAGCTTCAGCAAAAAAAAAAAAAAAAAAAAAAAAACGCAGCGAATGACACCGAATTCCGAATTTTCGATTGTAATGAGCACGTCCTTTGAATCCTTTCTGACGCGAATTAAATTTATCAAAGCTATTCAAAGTCAATGGAACCGGTTAGGAAAACAATCAACCGCTTTCTATAATTCTATAAAACATCCAGAAAGAGAAACACCTACTTACTTCCACCAGCTGCTATAAAGTACAGTACGTAATGAAAATTTACAAATGGCGCACAAAACATTTCTCATAGCACAAGGAAGTATCAGAGACAAAGAAATTTTCAAATCGAACAGTTAAAAGAAGAAATCACATGTAGAAGAAAACATTATATAACTCTACGCCTTCTAGCGGAAGAATTTTGCATAATGGAAAAGTTGAAAATAGGCTAAAAATGTTCATCATGGGAAAGGCTATGCTAAAGAAAAAGGACTTTTCAAATACATCTCCCTGAAGCAGAGAGAGAGCAAGAAAAGGTTTTCTACCTTTACGTCCCCTAGCGGGAAATCTGAATTATTTAAAGGGGATAATGCTCCACATCTCTATTGGAACGAATGGCATACAGTAAAAAATAAATTTCTCAATAGTATTTTTGGAAGTGAGATACAGTTACAAACTGAAGAACACAAACGCCACCTAGCAACAGAACTGTGAACTAGAAAACTCCTCATATACAACTTAAAGTGTTCGTTCTACAAGGTAAATGACATCCGGTATTGAAAGAATTTTTTTTGCACAAGGAGAGGCAAAGATATTGAGAAAAACAGATTAAGCATTTGCGCCACCTAGCGGAGAAATTGTGTATTATTTTAGGAAGAAAATACACACACAGAGTTTGCATAGCTGGTAGTATCTGACTGAGAACGAAGATTTTCAATCTGGTTTTTAGTACCGCAGATATTGCAGTTAACGGAAATTTGAACTTATGCCATCTAATGGTAGACTTGTGCGTTAAGAAAAATCTGAAATTACATAAGAAATATTTCGCACCGGAAACGCTCTGAAACAAAGAAAGAATTTTTTAAATCGGACTCCTAGAAGCAGAGATATCGACAAAAATAAGATATATATCTACGCCCTCTAGCGGAAAAACCATGTATTATTTTAAGAAGAAATTATTTTGAAAAGGTTTTCCGAGGTGAGCGGTATAGGTCCACGAAAGAATTTTTTCAATCGAGTTTTCAGAAGCTCAGATTTTACTGCAAATACATCAGAAGCACAGAGGAACACTTACGCCTCCTGCTGGTGGTTAAACTATTCTTTACCAAAAATTAGAAATTATAATCAAAACATTTCCCATCAGGAGTTGTATCTTATACAGGAAAAATGTTTCAAATCGGAGTTTTATAGAAGCTGAGATAACGGGGGAAACGTAATTTGCCTTTACGCCACCTAGCGGAAAGTCAGTACATTACTTGAAAATTTTGAAATTATATGAGAAACATTTCGCACCGGAAAAGCTATCCAACAAACAAAGAATTTTTCAAATTGGACCCTTGAAAGAAGATACAAAAATGTGATGTACATCTACGGCCCCTGGCGAAGAAACCGTGCATTATTTGAAGACGAAAATATTCCGAAAAGGTTTATCCACATAGTGGTATCGCCCACGAAATAATTTTTTAATCGAGCTTTTAGCTCAGATTTTTCTGGAAATACGTCAGAAGCAGAAATTAACATTTACGCCTCCTAGTGGCCAAACCGTTCTTTACCAAAAATTAGAAATTATATGTGAAACATTTCCCATCAAGAGCTGTATCCTCTGCAGAAAGAATTTTTCAAATCGGAGTTTCAGAATCAGAAATCTCCTGGGAAAACGCGCTTTAATTTTACACCGCTTAGCGGAAAATCTATGCGTAACTTGAATACCTAAAACAGTTTTCGATATAAATGGAATCGAAAGGTGAAAGAACTTTTTCAATCGGATATTTAGAAGTAAATATAAAAATAAAATGTATTTTGAATTCGATATTATCTGGATTTACGCCCTCTAGCGGTAAAATTGTACATCTTAAAAAAATGCGCATGCAAGGATAATCATTTTCTCATTTCAAGCTTCCCAATGCAATGGAATTTTTCAAATTGGACTATTAGTTGCAGAGATATGTTGTCCACAGACGGACGGACAAACCGATAATATAAGCACGATATTTTTTACAAAAGACGTGCCAAAAAGTAGAGGTTCAGAAACACAGAAAGATGAGAGCGGAAGTGAAAAATGATTTGGCCTGATAAGGAAAAGCAATGGTGAGCTTTGTTCTGTTTTTAAAGTATTGTCTGGCATCATCAATAATGGGGAGCTTGGAAAACCACCGCTGGGGTAGACTTTGAAATGTGTGTGCCAGATAGTGAGGGTGACAGAGGGAAGTACGTACCTTGATTGGGCCATAAGCAAAAACTCATGACAAATTTCCAAACTCGAAATATTTCTGTTAAATTTACCCGTCTGATTGGAAGGAGTCAAACTTTATTTTGAAAGATTCTATCCAGACCTCAGATTCAAAAACTGTCAAGCTGGTTTCCTTGAAAATCGGGCAATTGAACGAAAATTGTGTTGATTTTTCTGTTCCTCCATCGAAGTATGTGACTTAAAAATTTAAAGCAATTTTTAATGGAAAATTTTAAATAGCCTTGCGGTGCCAGGAAGGGGCAGCGTGGCAAGTCTACATACATTGTGTATGTATCCTCCACAAAGTCTCCTTTTTTCAGACAGGAGCAACCCCCTCCCCTCAAGATGAGCTGCTTCTGGATCCGCCCATGACTTGCATTCAGTTACCATTCCTGCATGTTTATTTACTCTCCATAGACATAAAGTGAGTGAGATCCCAATAAAATGGTCAGTCAGTTTATATTACAGATCAATATGTACCGGTGAGGGACGGTCGAAAATTTAGGGCGTTACCCTATGCACAATATACCGAGCGGCCCTCGGTGCACCAGTGATATGAATGAAAGTGCGTGCAGCAGGTGATACAAGCCATAGGTGACCACACTGATTATTAGCTACATGGACGCACCTGGTACGTATGACACCAAGATGCTAATCATTTGTTCTGTATTGCCTAATGAACATATCCTGTATTAATAAAAATCAAAGTCGTAGCTCGACTCCTTTAAAGTGTTCTGTTTTTTTATGAATATGAGTGTATAACTTCAAAACGTGAAGCATATGTACATCATTCCCATGAATATTAGCTTTATTTTATTTATTTATTTATTTTCCTTTTTTAGCTGTTACATAAGATATTAGTACAAGTATTACAATTATTTTCATATCAATATGGGAATACTGAAACAGTACCAACTGCCGTTTGGCGGGAAAAGATAAATTCAATCGCCTACTACAACGCTTATACACATTTTGTGCAACTGTTACTGTGTTTCGCTTCAATACTGGAAGAATATAACTCTAAATCTTTGCCTTTCAGTTCAGTGTCCACTAAACGAAGTGTATTCCGAGTGCGTAATTCCATGCAATGACTGCAAGATAAAAGACAAGTGTAAATTCCTCATCTGCAATAAAGGCTGCAACTGTAAGAAAGGTTATTATAGAAACCATGCTGGAAGATGTATACCTGAAGTATTCTGCCCAGGTAGATAAAGTTTTCAGTTTCAATCCGCTTGATATTTCTCTGTGCTTTCTATTTTAGTCTTGAAACGTAATTATAAACTTAAATACGTAAAATCATGATGTGTAGAAAGTGCACACACTCATCTTATTTCTTCTCTGAAAAGACTGAAAAATTGAAATACTGGCAAATTTCAAAGTAAAGCATAATTTTATTTTAGCAAGGCGCCAATTACTGTAAATAAGAACAAACGGGAGATGCATTTTCAAATTTCTGTGGTTATGTTACATGGAAAAAACAGCTTGCTTTATGTCGATATTAATTATTCCATGTGTTTCAACTTGATACATATTTAAGAATTTGTAATACTGATTTCTAAAATATACTAGGTATGCAGTCATACCCAGTATACACTGAAGAGAAATTGAATGAGAGATACCTGTCTAGTAACGTGTAGCACCACCTTTCGCCCTGATGACGGCGGCGATTCGTCTCGGCATGGACTCGACAAGACACCGAAACCGTTCAGAAGCCATACAGATCTACGACCCCTGAACATGCTCCCACAGTTCACGAAGACTTGATGGAGGAAGGGGGGGTCAGAGCCTCGAACATTTCTCTCGATGGCATCCCAAATGTGCTCGATGGGATTGAGGTCAGGTGACCCAGCTGGCCAAGGAAGCGAGGTCACGTCGGTGGAATATTCATCCAACCATACGGATACAATTCGGGAGCGATGGCACGGTGCATTGTCTTGTTGCAGGATGAGGTCCCCAGTGCAATGTTGAAGACGCACAAACGGGAGCAAATGGTCGTCCAGGATATCCCGGTAACGTTGACCTGTGAGGGACGATGTCACACGTACCAGGGGTCCCATTTCAGTCCAAGTAAACAGTCCCCAGACGAGAATGCCACCCCCACCAGCTTGAAGAGTAACCCTGCAGGCAAGAAGGATCCATCGCTTCATGTGGTTTGCGCCGTACTCGTATCCTGCCATCCGCATGCACCAACGTGAATCTCGACTCATCAGTCCAGGCAACATTTCCCCACATGTCTAGGGTCCAGTGGCGATGTTCCCGCGCCCACGCTAATCTTTGCATCCTGTGATGGGCGGTCAGCAGCGGTACCCTCGTGGGACGATGGATTCTGTACCCCATAGCGAGGAGATGGTTCTGGATGGTGTGGCTGCTTACACGTTTTTGTGCACCAGCGTTAAATTGCCGAGTGATTTCTTGCACTGTGGCCCGTCTATCTGCTATTGCAATGCGAGCTAGCCGACGATGACCCCGCTCATCCACACGCTGTTGTCCACGGCAGTTTGGCCCTTGCAGGGATGGTTTTACCGGATTCGATGTACTCACGGTGCACCCGTGACACAGTGGCTCGTTAAAATCCCAGTGCCTGCACGACTTCCGAGATGGAGTGACCCATTCGTCGGGCCCCGACAATTTGCCCACGATCAAATGCGCTTAGATCCTTCGTCTTATCTATACTGCGTCCGACTCTTACTGATTCCCGTCGCATCACTCCTTATATTGTCGGATCGCTGCATAGGTCATGTCGTTTCCGTTCACAGGGCCGCCCACAGCGCCACATTTGCATAACGCCAGCTGTCTCTAATTCAACTGCTCTTCAGTGTATTTAGCAGTATATTTTGCATATAGCCTGCATACCCACAGTACATTCTACAGGTGTCTAGGACAGGAGGGAATGTATTCCAGTTGACACATTGAACCATAAATCGATGAACTTCTTCAAAATCCCCCTCTTGATTTTTGAATGAAACGCATATCGTTACTAAATCGTTGCCGCATATTTTCTGGGTATCTGCCGTTTGCGGGACTAGAATCACAAATGACGGGAGAGAATGTTTAATGCAACAGTTTAAAAAAATCAATGCATAAAGTTCCATCAAACTTAGTTCGTCCGTTTTTGAGTAACAAATTTTGCTCCGAATCTCACATCGCATGCGCTTCCGTTTGATGTATTTTCTTTGCTAATAAGAATTGGAGGCAATACAGATCACTTATCTATTCTTATATACAGAATTTATAAGTAATTATTCAACTTCACACAGTCAGCTTGTCCCATTTGCTGACTGCGATTTACTTGTCCGTGGTCCAATCGTACTACTTTAACCACTGTTTTGTGATATGGCGCTACTTGGCCGAATACAGCCGTAAAAATGAATAAAAATACACAGGTTTCATTAATTCTTGAAATGCACTACTTAGCACAGCAAAGTGCTATCGGGTCACGAACTACATCAGACAGGTAACGCAAGCAAAGACTTTTTTTTTGGCTCCATGCCAGGGGAACTTTTCAATCAATTAATGCCTGTAGAGCAACATGTTACCGTCCGTCATAAGACTGTATTGCTCGAGCATTCTAACCATTACACCACCCAGAACAACGAAATCCAATCAATTCGAGCGCAAGTCGGGAGGTGGGGTTTCGATTCTTGTTCTAGGACGATGAAATTTTCAAATTTCTGTGATTATGTTACATGGAAAGAACAGCTTGATTTATGTCTGCATTCTTAAATATGTGATTGTAGTTCTACACATATTATTTTGCATTACAGCATTTCCATTCTCCGCTTTACAGTAGATCTCAACAAAATTTTGCTTCTTTAAGCTCACTTTGCAGCTGCGTATAGAGCGCGTCCGGATGTTTTGTTTGTCACATCACTTGTCACCATCTTCTAATTTTGGTCGAGGTATGCAAGCAGAAGCCATAATTCTTCCTCCTGGCGCATGCGCAGCAGCCTCCATGTACTTCTGTTCGTTTTCTATTAAGGCTACAGCAGAAAGCCTTTTTTCAGACTGCCACAGTTAGAGATTGGCTGGCGTGTGTGCACCAACCACGTACGTCTGGTGAGCAGGAATTCTGCTGAATACCGTGGCTCCTCTCTCTCTCTCTTTCTCTCTCTTCCATTTAAAAGTTGTTAAATGGAAGAGAGAGAGAGAGAGAGAGAGGTGCCATTCAGTTACCATTCCTGTATAGAAGAGAGAGAGAGAGAGGAGGAGTCATTCAGTTACAATTCCTGCATGTTTATTTACTCTCCATAGACATAAAGTGCGTGAGATCCCAATAAAATGGTCAGTCAGTTTATACTACAGATCAATATGTACCGGTGAGAGACAGTAGAAAATTTTGGGCGTTACCCCATGTGCAATGTACCGAGCAGCCCTCGGTGCACCAGTGATATGAATGAAAATCCTGGTCTCCAATTTTTGTTCAACTTGTCTCTTCCAAAAAACAAAAGTTAAAAAAACACTAAATTAGCAATTACACTGCTAGTTTCTAGGACATAAGATGTTGGAGATTACCCTAAATTTTCGGGATGACTATCAATCGTCAAAACAAGTATTACGTAGACCATATTCGTACGGTGGATCCAAGTTGCGTGCAATTTTGGAACTGTTCATCCAGTGTGCTGAATTCTTCAAATTCGTATAACATCACCCTGTTTAGGGGACAGAGCAAAGGAGGAATTCAGGAAACTAAAATAAGTTAATCGTGTCGCAGTTATTAATTAGCCGTAGAAATCCTTGATTTCATTATTTTTTGGTGTTGAAAATTGCAAACAATACATGATGCTCGAAAGCTTTGTGACGTGCCTCCCCCGCAGGACGCACACGACATAAAGGTAGATAGCAGCAAGAACAAACATCTGCGTAACTCAGTTGGTAGAGCGACTTGTTCCGGAATACTATACCGTGCAAATTAATTGGGACAAGCTATTTTATTCTCAGAATTGTAATGTGATCGCCAGTTGATGTCGGAAACCCACGTAAACAGGTTTTATCAGCTGTGAGGTGGTGTGACTGTTAGAACTTGATAGTAAGAATGTGGTTTGACCGGTTTTAAACAGGAAATAGGCACTTCAGTTTCAGTTGTGAGCTTTCGTGTGTGACAGGTGGATGTTAGTTTTTGCTCTCTGTGAGTACGTGTTGCTTTCGTGTATTGAAAAATGGATATTTCCCCAAGGAAGCGTGCAAAAATAATTGCTCTGAAGGATCACACTTCTATGACAGTGAGAGATATCGCTTCTGCAGTTGGTGTAGGCAAATCAAGTGTATCAGGACTGCTTACACGATACAATGCATCTGGATCATCGTCTCCAAAAAGGAGAGGTAAATGTGGAAGAAAACGAGAAGCAACTCCACGAACCGATAAATATCTAATCAGAAATAGTAAAATGAATCCAAAAAAAACAAGCACCGACCTTCAAAGAGATTTATTGGCTAGTGGTTGTGATGTTAGGGATTCAACTGTACGCCGTAGGCTTCTGGAAGTTGGCCGGAAGGCAAGAAGACCAACGGAAAAACAATATTTGAATGCGAAAATGAAGATAAAACGTTTAGCATGGGCCAAAAAATATAAATCATGGACTGCTGACGACTACAAAAAGGTAATTTTCAGTGATGAAACTCATTTATGTGTGCAGGATTACCAAGCAAATGTCGTTAGACGAAGCAACTGTGAACCCTTAAGACCTGAGCATGTCAAACAAACTGTAAAACACCCTCTGAAACAGGTGTTTTGGGGATTTTTCACATCAAATGGCATTGGAAGCTTAGTTCCTGTTCAAGGTATGATGAATTCAGCCAAGTACGTAGAAATATTACAACGCAGGATTGTTCCATTCTTGCAAACTTTTGACGGGACATTTCAACATGACTTGGCCCCATGTCCCAATTCGAAATTGGTCAAGAATTTCATGCTGGAAAATCAAATTCATTTGCTTGATTGGCCTGGAAATTCACCAGACTTAAATCCCATAGAAAACTTGTGGAATATTTTGAAGAGACATTTAGGTAAAATGGACTGTACAACCAAAGAACGCATGATAACGAATGCTATAAAAGTGTGGTTCCACGATTATGAAGTCAAAAATATGTGCACTCAATTAGTGGAGTCAATGCTAAAACGAATTCAAGAGGTCATTTCTTCTAGAAGACATACTTCATACTAATACCGGTATTTATCAGTGTATATCAAAGCATAGAAGGATATAAAGGCATAGTTTTGGAAAAAAGAGTGATTTTTTACTTTGTCCCAATTAATTTGCACAGTATAGTAAGTGGATTCGGGTTCGATTCCCGGCGTGGACCAAAAATGACGGAGAAATTTACTTCGTTATAGCTTCTTTTATAGAACCATATCATTTTGAATTTCAAAGAGCATCATACCATTATATCAAATCATACTTTTTTTCAGTTGTAAACTTCGGTAACTTAGAAAATGTTAGTTTAGTTAGGAAGCAAATGCCTAAAAAGGAAACTTCAATTCTCCAAAAACACGTGGCTGAAGCACAAAAATAAAGCAACACCTGTGATTTTTGCGATGGTATGAAACTTTGAGATATTGCTTCTTTGTGCAGCCAGCATTATCGTTTTCTAAAAATCAAAGGAACTATTATGTAAGCTAAATGGCTTGCGTCTAACCTATAAATATGATTTCACGAGCCGTTTTCATCTTTAGATGTATTGATTAAACTCATCACGTGGTACAATAATTATCCTACATGTTACAGTTCTCAATATCTGCAGTGCGACAGATAGATACAGCTTTTTATTAGGAAGCAATGCCACAGACAGATAGAGCTTTATATTTGTGCTTCAGGTTTCCACAATTTAACCATAAATCATAATTTATTGTTAAATTGTGGAAACCTGAGAAAAAAGCCTTTTCGACATGCGATGTTTCTATAAAATGGTAAACAGGTTTTTTAACTCTACAGAACTTTTCTTGTGTCGTTTCTTTAAAAGTAAATTGAGGTGCTGTTAAAAAATTCGGCATCGAATGAAACACTTCTAACGTTACAGCACCTTACGGTGTTCATGAAATTCTAAGCAGGGTTTTCTTTCTTTCCTTTTCAGTTCACTGTCCTCTAAACGAAATATTTTCGGAGTGTGTGATTCCATGCAATGACTGCAAGACAAGAGGAAGGTGCAGGTTTACAGTTTGCAACAAGGGATGCGACTGTGTGAAAGGTTATTATAGGGACCATACTCAGAAGTGCATACCTCAACAACAATGTCCAAGTATGTTCACGACATTTGTTCTTCCACGACTACAGAAGTTCTCATGTATAACGCAGACAAATCTAAAATGTTTTCCAACTTTTTTCTTAATTTGGCATATTGTGTTGCAGTCAATATTCAGCGCAGGCATATGAGAGATATGAGAGATGAGCCCTTAATATGTTTGCAACAACTTTCCATCTGGAATACATGCGACAGGTGGTAACACTATTCTTTATTAATTTAGCACCATTCCAGATATGGCATCTCCTTTGTCCACACACACGTCAGAGGAGAAATCAAACGTTGTGAGTTTTTCCTGTTTTCATGTTTTTGGTTGCCAGCGAGACAAACAAACGTCCACACAGGTGAGAGGGCCCGTCTGAAACTCCGTAATATCCGTTGCAGTTTTGTGACTTGTCTCCAAAACTGCAGAGGAAACATTATTAAACACACATCAACAGTTCATCTTTAATGTTCAAATTCGGAAAAGTTTCATGCTCTATGCCAAATTTAAAACTAATACGTTTAGAAAATCTGTTTGATTTACCATCATACATTTTTATGCCTTCGTGATGAATATCCAGCTTATTTGAAGCTTTAGTCCACCGAATAACGAAGACGAAGAAGACAAGAAAGAATTTCAAAGCGCTAAAACGAAGTTAAGGAAAAAATATTTTCAGAGAGTTTGAGCCAGTGCTGTAGTTCTGAACGAAATAAAATCAACAATCAACATTCTATCGTGAAACGGTTAGGTGTGGGTCCATCCAGAGACCATGGTGTTCTTTATGGTTCTGACATACACTATATTGACAAAAGTCACCGGACACCCCTTCAAAACCAAATGAACGGATCCACTGCTTTGTTAAGATGCGCGGTACAGCTGAAAACGGTATGAAAACAAGCCTGCAGCTGACCACAATCATATCGCACTGTGAGGTTGAGTGAAAATGTCGCGGCGGGAGAGAACTGACTTTGAGAAAAGAAAGATTGTTGGGTGTTATATTAGTGGGTTGTCCATAAGAGAAACCGAGAGACGTTTACACATACCCAAGTCAACTGTTTTGGATATACTGAATAAGTGGAAGACACATGGCGTGCATGAAGCAGCAAAACGTACCGGTAGACAAAGAAAATCAGTGATAGAAGACGTCAAAGCCTCAGGAGAGTCGTTACAGCTAATCGACGGAGTACTGCACAAGACCTCAGTGTACAGGTGAGTAAAAATGCTGGAACCTCGGTATGTACACGTACCATTCGCAGAGAACTTCATTCCATGAGTTGCCGTGGTCGTACGGCTGCTCAAAAACTTCTCATATGCACTCGGAATGCTACTCGTCGTTTAGCATGGTATAAAGAACATTTACCGTGGACCGTAGATCAATTGAAACGGGTCCTATCGACTGATGAATCCAGATACACGATCCATCAGTCGTGTGTGGGTATAGCGACAGACAGGGGAACGCTATTTACCACAGTGTACTGTTCCTACTGTCAAGTTTGGAGCTGGCAGTGTACCCGTGTGGGGGTGTTTTTCTTGGTATGGTCCCAGCCCATTGGTTATCGTGGACAAACCTGTTAACCAGCACGTCTACCTCGATATTCTGGACAATTATGCCCTACCAACTCTATGGCAATACTATGGAACCGAGCCTTGTTGGCACCAGCAGGATAATGCACCGAGCCATTAAGCAAGGACTGTTACGGCGTGGTTTGACGATAATTCCGTATCGCGTGTAGACTGGCCAGCATAGAGCCATGATCTTAATCCCATAGAGCACCTATGTGATGAATTAGAGCGCCGCATAAGAAGTTTGGAACAAAGGCCTACTACTAAGCAACAGTTAGCGGCAGCATTATGTACTGAATGGAAGCGCATACCTATCGCTGTGTTCCAAAACCTTGTCGAAATCTTATCTCAAAGGGCCAGTGCATGCATTAAGACCAAAGGGGGTCCCACACCGTACTAATGTATGTCAATAAATGCTATTTTGTGTTTCTCTTCTAGGTGTCCGGTGACTTTTGTCAATATAGTGTATATATGTATACGAGTATATAAATATGCGCATATATTATTTCATTTGTGTATAGGGATTGCTGCCAGTAAATAATGGACGATCTATTCATTACTCAAAAGTAGCTCCTTCAGCTGCACGAAGTTAGAAAATGGATTCTTTGACAGATTCTGTTGGACGGAGAAAGTAAGCATCGCACAGAACAGAATATTCATCCATTTCAAAATGCATATTTGATCTAACGATAATCGGCGTGTGTCCCGAGAAATGGAGTATTTGTTAATTTTATTGGATCATAAGCCCATGGGCTGGTATGGTGGGAAACACCCTAGTCTGCCCATTCCTAAGTCCAGGTAGAGTGAATCGTAAAGACTACTATGTGTTATTATCAGAAATACTCTGTAAACTATTTGAAACTATGCCTGTAAATACTCTACGGTTTCAGCATGATGAAGTTCCTGCGCAGCTTGGAACACACGTAAAGCGATATTTAGATGCATCAAACAAAGATCTTCGCTCTTTCCCCGTTTATAAGTGAGTCACGGAAAAATTCTCATTGGCCGCCACCGGGAGTCGAACCCAGGGTCCTCCAGTTACGCGCCGGATATGCTTCCGCTACACCACAGCGGCCTCGAATTCCTCCAGACTCACACACGCTAACTGCCAAGCCAATTTGGCAGGTTGCTTCTTGGAGCCCCGCACAATGCTGGAGATTCACCAAAGATGGTAAGCAGCAACTGAAGAAATAATTAGAAGGCGAATGAATAATTAATACCGACATTTGACGTGGACCAGGAACATCAAACAAAGATCTTTGCTCTTTCCACGTTTAGAAGTGTCACGGAAAAATTCTCATTGGCCGCCACCGGGAGTCGAACCCAGGGTCTTCCAGTTACGCGCCGGATATGCTTCCGCTACACCACAGCGGCCTCGAATATATTTAATGACTCGTTTCAAACCAAAGAATAAGCCATCGATATGCGATAACCTGGTTCCCTAGTTCTTGCGGTTTTAAAACGCCCTATCTTATTTTGTTTAAAAGACTTGTAGGAACTTGTTTCCTTGAAGCCATACACACGGGAATCCGGAGAAACTGATGCAGACTGGTCTTATCAAAACAGATGCTGCTATTTTACAAAGATTACAGACCAGTCCTCAGCGGCGCTTTGTAGCTTACTGCATCATGCAAGACGATTATTTTCATCATTATTATTGCAAACTGTTATTATAAACTTAATTATGGAATACACTACACCATCTTTATAAAATAACACATGACTCACGAGAATCCAAAAACTTCATTTAATGGCGTAAATAAAAACACTCACTCAATAATTACAGAGCTCCCCCCCTCCACGATTATGAAGTCAAAAATAGATCAGCAGAGCATTTTTAGAACAGTAACAGACGACGCTGAAACAATTCAATCAGAGCCTTCTTAGAAAAATAGCAGAAAACGCTGGTCATTCAATCAGAGCCTTTTTAGAACAGTAACAGAAAACGTTGAATTCATTCAATCAGAGCTTCTTAGAACAGTATAACAGCAAACGCTGAATTCATTCAATCAGAGCTTCTTAGAACAGTTAACAGACGACGCTGAATTCTTTCAACGTTGTCTGTTACTGTTTTAAGGCTCTGGTAATCTAGCCCAGACGAAGCCTCCCAGTGGAACGCGAAAGCTCGGCAATTATTATTGAATGAGTGTTTTTATTTACGTCGTGAAATCGAAATTTTAGACTCACATGAGCCATGTGTAATGCCATTATAAACATTAAAGCTACTCGCACTGTTGCTGGCCTTTTCTTTCTCTATCTTTCTTTCTTTCAGTTTTATGTATTTATTTATTGCAGAAAGCATTATTTTCATAAAGGATGTTCAGCTTTATTCTGTTACCAGTGACATTTCGAGTAGCATTGTTTTGCGAACATGTGAAAGTGTTTTTATTAATGATATCAATTTCTATCATTGTTTGCAGCACTCGTTGTACTGGTACACTGTTCCAAATAATTTTGCTCTTGTTCAAGACACTGCTGTTATCAGCGTTACTGTTTACAAGAAAAAAAGTAGCGTTATGAGTCTACTGTTGTATAGCAATATGTTGTCATCTCATTTGTCTGTGGATTTTTCCAATTTCATTATTTCGTCTGGTGTTCCTAGTTGATATCGCTTTTCAGCACGTCTTTTGGGGAAAAAAATATATGCTGACAGTTTCTCTTTGCCCATCCATTCGTCTGTCTGTAAGAGTCATAGCTCTGTACCTATTAATCCTATTAGAAACGTTTTATTCTTTTCTGGGAAGATATCACCTACTCCGAAAAACGTTTTGGTAATATTTTCTGCTCAAAGTAATGCACAGTTTTTCCTTTTGGAGACAGAAAAGTATATTCTATTTACCTCGCTGTCTTTACTGCTGTAAGTTCAACTTGAAAAAATTAATTTTGTATCTGATACCTTTCCGTTCTCTGCTTCTAAAAATTCGACTGAAAAATTTATATTTTAACTAGATGCCATTCAACGTGACAATTATTGCGCACGTTTCCCACTTCGGACAACGCCCTTTTCCAAATAGGGTCGTATATGTATTTTTTGTTTTCTTGCTACACCTGCTTCAAAAAGTCCATTTCGAGAAATAATTTCTCAATCACATAGCTTCCACTGTTGAATATATTTTTCATATTTTTTATTTTTACATAATGCAGAGTTTCGTCACTAGGGGCAACAGTGTATGTTTCTATTTGCCGCAATGTCTTTGCTTCTGAAGATTGGACTGGGAAATTCCTTTCTCGGTCGAATACCCTTGACCGTAGAAAACATTATGCACGCATTTTTTCTTTAAATAACACATATGTTTTCCTTTTATCAAGTTTTATGAGCCGCCCCGGTGGCGCAGTTGTCTAAGCGATGGCTTCTGATCATTCGTCCGAATGATGTCCGGGCTCGAATCCCGATGAAGCATGGATGTTGTGTTTGTTTTATGGCACTGGCTCTCTAACTTCCCTGGAACCAGTGGCCCTAAATTAGGGACGGGCGACTGCTTGTAGCCCATTGAGTTGCTCACGGTGGTCGTTAAACTTCCAATCAAAAAAACAAAAAGTTTTATCATGTTTTCCTCTTTTACCTGCTTATAAAAGTATGATTTTATCGACTACTATGCCAAAATCCGATTTAATCGAGTACTGTTATATAGTCCGATATAAAATTTCATCGACTACTATGCCCGGTCATTGGATAGGTATGTGACTTCCATGCCCTCCTTAAAGCTAATAACATGGCAAAAACAGCTGTTAACTTCTGGAAACATTTGATTTAGCACATGTTATTTTTCTGAGGCTAGCTTCTGACCACTTGTTCGTGATATACTCCGGGTTCGAGTGCCGGGTGGTGCATGTGTATTGTGTTTGTCTTCTGGCACTAGTTATCTCCCTTCTCTGGAACAAGTTGCCCTAAATTAGGGACGGGAGACTGCTTATAGTCCAAAACAGTTGCTCTCAGTGGTCGCTAAACCTTGAATTTAAAAAAAAAATCCTTGTGCAATTTTAGGGCTAGTTACTTTTCTTTTTCTGTGAGATGATGGTTGCACCACAAATATACAGTGTTATTTCAAATGAAACAGATAGTTTCAATATTTTATAAAATCGAAACTTTGTTTATGTAAGATATTGACACTCACGATGCGCCGTTCTGTTACTAATAGTAACGATAAAGATTGCACGTTTTCACCGTCACGTGACAAGTCAGGTAAGATGGCCGCAAATGCTATGGAGAAGGAGTTCTGAGTGCTTGATTTAAGCGAATTCTGTTACTGTTGTACAACGGCATTTTAGAACACGTTTCAAGGAATCACAGCCGAATAGACAATCCATCTACGACTGGAACACGAAATTTGAAACAATAGGATGTTTGTATAAAGTCAAAAGTCCAGGGAGACCACGTGTATCCGATTAACAAGTGGAGCGTGTTCGTGACATTTTCCAACGCAGCCCAAGGAAATCCCAAACGATGGCGAGTCGGGAGTTACAAATTCCATAACAGACTGTTTGAAAAATTTTGTGAAAGCGACTAAAAATTATTCCCGACAAACTGCAGTTACGGCGAAGTCTAAGTGACAATGAAAGAACCGGACTTTGCGATTTCTGTACAGAAATGCAGCAGCATTTTGAAGAAGATTGTTTTAGTGAGCGTCTAATTTTCAGCGACCAATCGACATTCGACACAAATGGGAAAGTTAATAAACCTAAGATTTGCGTAAGGAGAACATAAAATCCTATAGCAACATTGGAGCATGTGCGGGATTCCCTAAAGGTTAGTGTGTTCTGTGCTATATCCTATAAAAAAGTGTGTGGTCCCTTCTTTTTCTAAGAAAACAGTTCTTATCTCGATATGCTAATTATTTGGTTGATTTCTCAACTAACGAAGACAGTGACATCATTTTCCAACAGGATGGAGCACCACCCCACTGGCATAGGAAAGTTAGAAATTACCTCGATGAAAATCTTGTACATTGTTGTATTGGCCGCCTAGCACGCGATAACATGTCACTCACATAATTTTTGTAAATAATGGTCATCGCCGCCCCGGTGGCGCAGTGGTCTAAGCGATGGCCTCTGATCATTCGTCCGAAAGGGGTTCGGGTTCGAATCCCGGTGAGGCATGGATGTTGTGTTTGTCTTACGGCACTGGCTCTCTCCCTTCCCCGGAACCAGTGACCCTAAATTAGGGGCGGGCGACTGCTTATAGCCCATTGAGTTGCTCATGGTGGTCGTTAAACCTCCAATTAAAAAAAAATAATAATGGTCATCAATAACCTTATTTAATAAGTTCTGTTCCACACGTATTATAACAAGTCTTATGCAGAAGGAAAAGTCACGTAACTTGGTTGTCTAGGACATAGGAAGAGGCCTGATAAAACACTGAACTATAAACACAATGGAATCAAAATGTAGCAGGAAGTTCAAGATTCAATCAAGTTGAAAGTTTAAAATAACAATGATTTCGTTAAAAAAAGTGATGAGAATAAAATAGTGAAATAATGTTGACCCAGTTAAAAAGATTTGACAAGAGTAAAAACCAAGTGGCATCCCATTGCGTATAACACAATGCAAAGGTCGATGTTAGTACTAGCGACGCGTTTCGCCGTCCTATGCAGGCATTCTCAAGTCAGAAAATGCAATGGATCTCCGGCCAAGGGGAACTCAAAGTCGAAGGAGGTCGGCGTCACCCAAGCTCAAGCAACGTGTCAAAGGATACGTCACGATCATAAAGTAAGGATATATAGAGTGGAAACAGACATAGAAGTATGTGGAACTCCTTCCATAGAACGTGGCGCCCCCACCGACCTACAACAGAAGCAAAATGTGACGTGCCTCATCCCGTCGGCAATGGTTACTATGGCAATCCCAACCCAGTGCTGGGGTGGTTGAGGAGCAGCTGCTCTGTTCCACTCTTCCGTTGCACCCCCCCCCCCCCCACACACACACACGCGCGACCTTTGTCCTCAGCTCCTGTCCCAATCTAAGCCAAGTGAGGCGTCGGAAAGAGGACAATAACGTAATATCCATAGATATCACAGCCAAATTAGTAGATATCGAGACAGATGACTATGGAATACAAATCATAACTGAAAGTAAAGCCGAGTCACAGCTTATATTGTGAAGAAACTAATGACAAAATATGCGTGAATGAAATTTACAACAAAAACAGGTAGAAACTTAAGTTATGGAATTTGCAAAGGAAAAGTTAACGATCAGTAAGGAATAAGCAAGAGCAATGCCACTTATTACAATGCTATAGGAAACTGAAAGATGCAAACCAAAAAGAATCCTGAAAATGAAAGGTATATGTCGTATACTTCGTCTTCCACTCTGCTGGGTGGTTAAAGCTCAAATGGACAAAATCACGTTGTTCGTGGTGATTCCTAGAAAGCCCAGCTGTCAATCAACGATAGTTCTGTTGTACGTCGATGGTGCGTTGCAGTCGATTTCATGATGGCATGAGTTTCAGCTTAATACAGCTAGTAACAATTATATACCCACTAATAGAATAAATACTTTTTAGTAGAAGTTCAATATATACATATATACACCTGAACACCAAATTACGTGGGAGATAGGCAATGTATATTAGGACAAGGTCCTTTATAATACTGTTACACACGTAGTATATGAGTTTCGAATAGACAAGTTGACTTCAATGATAATGAAATATTTATAGTTGAAATTAAGAATATTTATTTATGTACAGTATTTGAATGTTGAATCCTAACATAGGTTATATTTAGTGAGACATAAAAACGGCAATGAAGCAAATGGAGCAACACGTATTGCGCTCACCTTACCCCGGTTTCAATCCTTCTGGGCCGCCCCGGTGGCGTAGTGGTCTAAGGCGGTGGCCTGTGATCATTCGTCCGTAAGGGGTCCGGGTTCGAATCCCGGTCAGGCATGGATGTCGTGTTTGTCTTACGGCACTGGCTCTCTCCCTTCCCTGGAACCAGTGACCCTAAATTAGGGACGGGCGACTGCTTATAGCCCATTGAGTTGCTCACGGTGGTCGTTAAACCTCCAATCCAAAAAAAAAAAAAATCCTTCTGGCTTGCAATCGATCATGCTTCTTGTCTGGTGCTGTACCACGTCATTGAAAAATTTCCGCGTTCAAATTTCGACACAAGTACGAACATCTGCACAATTCTACAAGAAGGGGGTGATGAGTTAAAAAAATTTTGAGATCACTGTCAAGACAAGATTACGTTGACGCGGCCAGAATTTTAGCAGTTGAAACATTTCGCTGTTCTATGCCAAGCTGCTATAAAGTATCCAGATTAAAAGATTTAAAACTTTAAAAAACCTTCAAAAAAATTAGAATAAATACTGTTACGTACCTCTAATCCTTAGTTTTTATGATTCACATTGTTGGTGTGTCATTTTTCTTTGTTTGTGGATTCATCGACGATTCTCAACACCTGTCGCGACATTCCAATGATAATTCCTTGGGAGATGAAACTTTTTGGTTTTAATCTTTCCTTTTGTGTACACTATTTCTCACAAATCATTGCACTCTGGTTCTAGCTCTTTTAATGTTAAAATCACTATATACACTTTGATAAAAACATTCCATTCTATCGATGTTCACTGTACTTATTACACCAGTAGTTTAATTTGAAGTTTAAAAATTCATCATTAAAAAATCACATTCGATCGATGTTCACTGTACTTATTACACCAGTAGTTTAATTTGAAGTTTAAAAATTCATCATTAAAAAATTCCATTCCATCGATGTTCACTGTACCTGTTGCACCACCAGTTAAATTCGAAGTTTAAAATATTTTACTATTAAAATCCAATAAGAAGTTTAAAATCACGGCATGCTTGAGATCACCACCATTCCACCAAACTCTCGCTGAAGCTTTTCAACCTCTGTGAGGTCATCATCAGAACACTTGTCCTAACCACGATGTTGCAAACCGACCATGTGCACCAGATTCCCTACGGGGTCTCTCTACAAGTGCGAAAGGGCCAAAAGATCACGTGCTCCACACTGCATTCCTGAGTTTCATGTTTTTTTCCTTGATACTGTGCTGCCATCTTTATTTCATTCGCTGTTTGATTCTCCTATGTTTCCTTCATACCTTTTTGTCCCACCCTTCCTTCTCCATTGCTGTTCTTTATATTATTTTTATCTTTTTATTAAAGCCTTCCAAGGCTCTGCTATGGTGATTGGTTCATTATTATTACAGGCTATGTGTTTATTTTTTCTATGCTGAGAGCCACTGAGTACTTCAACTCCCATTCATTCTTATATCCACTTTTTATTTGAATATCTTCAAATTTTGGTTTCGCATTTTCTTCAATACAGTACTGCACCATTGCTGTAACATTCTCCAGAGTATATATTATATATGTTAAGGATCAACCAAAAATAAACTTATAAAAAGAAGAAATCAACATATTAAAAATTGGGAAAGCACGTCATCCTTTGGCCCTTTCGCACATATAGAGAGACCCCGTAGGGAATCTGGTACACATGGTCGGTTTGCAGCATCGTGGGTAGGACAAGTGTTCTGATGATGACCTCACAGAGGTTGAAAAGCTTCACCAAGAGTTTGGTGGAATGGTGGGGATCTCAAGCATGCCGTGATTTTAAACTTCTTATTGGATTTTAATAGTAAAATATTTTAAACTTCGAATTTAACTGGTGGTGCAACAGGTACAGTGAACATCGATGGAATGTGATTTTTTAATGATGAATTTTTAAACTTCAAATTAAACTACTGGTGCAATAAGTACAGCGAACATCGATAGAATGGAATGTTTTATCAACATGTATATAGTGATTTTAACATTAAAAGAGCTGAAACCAGGGTGCAATGATGTGTGAGCAAAAATGTACATAAAAGAAAAGATTAAAACCAAAAAGTTTCATCTCCCAAGGAATTATCATTGGAATATCGCGACATGTGTTGAGAATCGTCCATGAATCCACAAACAAAGAAAAATGACACACCAACAATGTGAATAAAAAAAACCTCAGGATTAGAGGTACGTAACAGTATTTAATCTATTAGTAGATATATAATTGTAACTCTTAACTTTCGGTGTGAGTTATCAAAGTGGACTCGAAACAAAACTTTTGTGGTTCTACTGAGATATTTTATTAATACAACTAGTGTCCTCAGTGTGCATCCTTACTTTATGATCACGATAACATGTTCCGTCTTCGCTGGAGTGCTACACGCCATCTATCGGTGAACTCATCAACTGGAAGTTTAATATTTTTGTTCAGCTTTCTTCATAAGGATAATTTTTTCTCTGTCAACGAAATGTCTCCAAGCATAGGGTAGATCTATGGGGCTGTCACTATTGCATGCAAAATCAGAAAATTTATTGATACAGACAGACTCAGCCACCAAGTTTTCAATTCATGTTCTATGCTGTACCAGAACTGCTACATCGTCCAATTGGGGGTAGCATCATGTTGCATGCAGCAATCTATTAATGCACTTTTATTTTCTAGCTTATTCCAGTTCTGTGTTGACTCAATCGAATTCCAAGATTATGCTTCGTACTTTTGATGTATGATATCGGTTTGTTTCGGTTGTTATCTGCGATTTTAACGATTCACTCCGGATCGCTGTAACAAGGGTGTTTTTTCGTGATTTTGTAGCAATTCTGGTACAGACAGCATAGAACACAAACGGATGTAGCAATTCCGGTACAGCATAGAACATAGATTGAAAACTTGGTAGCCGAGTCTGTCTGCATTCAAAAGAATTTTGCATTCAAAAAGAAAAAAATTCTGATTTTTTTGAAAGTTAAAATAATGATGCTATTCAAATTTAATTTAAATCACATATTACTCATGCTACAAGTGATAACTGATTACATTTGTAGAGCTATACAAGGTTTTTCGAGTCAACATTCAGTATCATCCTGGGGAATATCTTGCCATGTTGCTTCTATGTGAGACCAGAGTTCATTTGTGGTGACTGGCGAAGACGCTTGATGAGCCAGAATTCCTACATCCTGCGAACGTGCAGGCCAGGGGGAAGCGGTATCTGCCGTGCATGTTAGAGGTCTTGGACATTCCGGGCCACATGTCTGCTATAACATAGCATCAGGACAAGTCTGAAGGAAGGGTATGACCTCTGCCTCTAAAACATCCCTGATGCATCGCTGGCTGTTGAGGGTTTTCTCAATTCGTATCAGGCGAGATCGCAAATTGAACTCAATTACGCCTCAAACCATGACGCTTGGCGTTGAGCCGGTATGAATCTGTAAGCTGCGATGTCTTCGAACACGTTTGCGACCATCATGGTGCAACAAGTTGAATCGTGACTCGTCAGAAAGCACGACCTGTTGCCAGTCAGCGCGCCAATGTCTGTGTTCGAGACCCCATTGCAGCTTGAGGGTCAAAGGAATGTTCGTCAATGGGCTGCTAAGGACCAGTCCTTTGTTACGTAGACGACGTCGAACTGTGCTGGAGAACAAAGCCTGACCTGTGATAGTGCTCCTCTGCTGCGTTAACACCGTGGATGTCGCTGTGCGATCTGTCACTGCCATGTGATAGATGTGTCTGCCATCCCGTGAAGTTGTGCGATTTTGCTGTCCAATTCTCAGATTTCTGTGGATCGGAGTCCCATCTGTCTATACTGATGCCAAGTTCGCATCACTGTACTGGCGTTTTGTCCCAAACGAGTGGCAATTTCGTAATAGGAAAGTCCAGCTTCTCTCATCCCAACAATCCTTCGTCGCTCAAAGTCAGTCAAGTGTTCGTAATGTGACCTTCTTCGGCGACGAGACACAGTGACGACCACGAAACTCCATTTCGACTCAATGTTGGCTCTTCACAGATTGCAACATCTCGTTTAAGCCAGCTGTTTACACTCCAGCGGGATATTCACAGGCTGCGCCGACCCGCATGCGCATTTTAACTGACACTTTGTCATTTGCATATCCCAACCTGTTGTACATATCCTATAAGTTTCAAGCTAATGCCAGCAGTCCTTCATGGTGCTGTAATTTCCACATACAATAGTGCATTTATTTTTAAAATATCCGAAAATGTTGAACTTCTATTTCGGGATTTAAAGACCGCGAGCATCTAAGGCTATAAGGATTCGCCCGTACCTAATTTGGAGTCATTGGCTCCAGGAAGGAGACAGGAACGGTACGGTAAGGCGATCGTAATAGCAGTGCCTTATCTGAGACTCGCTACCACACTCACTCTTACAATCAGCCAGATGGTTTGCCTCTAGCCATTGGGCATCAAGATAGCATATTGAAGTTCAATCCTTTAGTACCGTTTTCTCCATTAAAATTGTTTGTTTCCGTTGTGGAAGCATGAATTACGAAACGTGTCCAGAAATTATTTTTCTCTCTATCTCTGCCTTTGCTTCAGAATCAAATAAATTACACCCTTAATATGAGACTTCTCTAAAGTCTCACAACTTTAATATCCTAAAACTTTCGAAATAAAAAAGGTAGCTGTTCCAAATGAGTTAGTCAAGTACTGCAGTTAGCTTGTAAAGATTTCCTTTTCAAGTGATACGAACTGACAGCAAAATGAAAGTGATGAATCACCTTAGAACAAAGGCTGAGACGTTCAGAGACGGTGTGATCAGCAAGTCTATATTAAGTTTTCTAAAACAACAATTTTTCAAAGATATTGATCAACATTGTAACGGTATAGCTGTGATGTCTTTTAAAACGAGGGATATTGCTCTCTCGCTTTAAAGTTCCTCTGAATTTGTGTTTACTGTGTAAATAACTAAAAGCATAGTTTGTCTCCACCTGAGGATGCATGACAATGGATGTATAATTAAACCCTGATGTTTCAGTTTTGTTTCCAAGTGAGAATGCATACTTTAATTTGGTTTTCCATTCCTTCGTAGATTTGTGCAGAGCAGATGAAGAATATTACAGCTGTGCTCCAAACTGCAATACTTGTCAGAATCACAATAGAAAAAATGTGGCGTGTATAAAGATCTGCAGGATAGGTTGCTTCTGCAAGAGAGGTTTGTTGCTTCGGGATGATGGGAAATGTGTGCTTCCTGATCAGTGTCCTCCACATGGATTGATTCATCCAGTAAAACCTTCGGAACTCTACGGCAGGGACATTTTCTCGGGTCCTAGTTACCGCAGAATAAGCGATCATTCCGTTGAATACGACGATGCTGCTGATTGGTTGCATACCAGCAGAGTTAAAAATGTCAGTCCACAATATAATCCCGATGACTCAAAAGACAAAAATCCTGGAAGTCATCTTTTACCCAATGCCACTGAGAAGTTTTCAAGTGAAAGAGATTTACCTTCAAGAACGCAACATCTTCTACCAAAACGTGAGTGATGTTACAGGTTTTTTGTTACTTTTCTCAACGTTCTTTTGATTAACAAATAATTAATTATACTAGAAATTCGTTCAAGTTTTGCTTTTTGTGAATACGTAAGTGCCTATAATGGAACTAAGACTGCAGTGTTTTAAGAAAAACCATCTGCCCGTGCAAGAGCAGAGATGACTTTTCCCGGATCACATCTTCGGTCCTGGTGTTGGGTGCCATCTTTCCACAGTCAGTCATCTGTCGGCCATCAAAGGAAATTTAACCACTCAACGGTAAGTTAAAATCATTCTCCCTCTAGTGGTACTATCACTCCTTTCCAGAGTGCAAAACGTTACATTCTAACACGATAATGCAGATCACATACCACACGATTTGCTAAGTACTGTCTGCAAGATGTTCAGATGTTTCTTTACTCCCATGGGCAACCCCGTTGCCGACTTTTGTCCAAGTGAGCGCATCAAGGACCGACTTCTGTGAACAAGAATAACTTTAGACCATAAAGTAACAAATTTTCAGGTGCAAGTGCATTGAATCTAGAGAACTATAGACCAAGACATTATTAAAGTCTTTTTGATGTATTTCCTAACCGTATTAGAGCTTATATCGCAGCCAGAATCGATCGCACTTCGTAATGGTTTTACTCCATGAATACCGGCTCACTAGAAAAACTGTAAGTGTGATTATATTTGTTATGCATGAAACTGCTTCTGGATGTCGCATTTTTTATGAATATTTTCCCTGTAAGTTACCCTGATGTAAGCAAACTGACTTTTCCTTGTCATTTACTACCAAATTAAAAACTGGTACACTCTTGATCATGGGAATTCTAGAATTGCGACAAAGGAGAAACTTTAAAAAACATTTCGCAAGTGTAGATGTTTTTTGTAAAGGAGTGTCGAAATTTGGCTGGCAGTGTACTTCTGTGGGGGTGTATTTGGTGCTATGGTCCCGGCCCGTTGGTTATCGTGGACAAACCTGCTAACCAGCACGTCTACCTCGATATTCTGGACACTTATGCTCTACGAACTCTGTGGCAATACTATAGAATCGAGCCTTGTTCATACCAGCAGGAAAATTCACCGAGCCATAACGTAAGGACTGTTACGGCATGGTTTGACGATAATTCCGTATCGTGTGTGTACTGGCCAGCACAGAGCCGTGATCTTAATCCCATAGAGCACCTATGGGATGAATGAGAGCGGCGTATAAAAAGTTTGGAACCAAGGCCTACTACTAAGCAACAGTTAGCGACAGCATTTACTGAATGGAAGCGCATACCTATCGCTGTGTTCCAAAACCTTGTCGAAAGCATGTGTCGAAGGGTCAGTGCATGCATTAAGGCCAAAGGTGTACCGACACCGTACTAATGTATGTCAATAAATGCTATTTTGTGTTTCTCTTCTAGGTGTCCGGTGACTTTTGTCAATATAGTGTATATACATAATTACGTATCATATTACAGCACGAGCTGATATGAAAACATAAAAAAACAAGGACTTATCATGTTAAGCACTAACTTCAATACTGACATTAAAAAGGCAAGAAACATATGACTGCGTAGGACTGATACACACATTGTGACGTACTACAGAGGTGAAGCACGTGTCAAGACAACAAATCTGCTGTGATTCATTCCGTCGGTGTAGCTTAGTCGGTTAGAGCAACTTACTCCGGAGAGAAGAGATGCGGATTCAGTCACGGAGAAATTCCTGTTTTCACAACATTTTATTACATATGCAATTGATTACAAAAATCATTCGACCTTTCAACAGATGTGTGTAAAAATGCATAATTGATGATTAAGCATGGCGTTTACTTTTGATGGCAGAAAAGTAGATTTAGAGGAAATTGCCTCATTATTGCTATTTTAACGTAAAAATATTGAGATACTTAAAAAATTGGTTATGGGCATTAGACAGTTAAACCCAAAATTTTCATTCTCACGAAAAATGCGGTCTGTAGTCGAAAAGCAAATCGAAACTGATGTTGAAAAATAAATAAAAAGTGACTAACTTTGTTCATATCCATTAGATATCTCATGTGTTCAGAGCACTTGATGAAGCGATTGTTCTTAAACTCTTCTTACAGCGCTTTTGAATTACTGATCAAGATCGTATACTCAGTTTTCTGAATTACAGGTAGAAACATACACTATACCATTAAAAGCAGGATACCCCTTTTAAGTTGCGGATTTGCACATAAATACGTCACAGTTATGGTCCATAGAGCTACAAAAAGACGCTCGTGACGTAGAAAACATTATAGAAAAAAATGAACAGTAGAATGAGCAGTAGGGCAGACCAGTGTTCTTCAACGTGGTATGGTCATAGGATGCCTTCTTAGCGATAAGTCAGTTTGGGGAATTTCTGGCCTACTGCAGTTGCCTAGATCAACTGTAAGGGATGTTATTGTGAAGTGGAGACGCCTAGGAGCAACAGCAGTGCAATCGCGACCTGGTACGCCACGTTAAACGATAGGGCCAGACTGCCGAGTGCCGCAACAGGTGTTGCAACAATCAGCAACGAGTTTCAAAATGCCTCTGGAAGCAACGCCAGTATCATAACTGTTCGTCGAGAGCTGAAGGTAATGGGTTTCTACAGCCGAGCTGCCGCTCACAAACCTAAGATCAAAACGAAGCGTCAGTTGGAGTGGTAGAAAGCTCGTTTCTAGTTAACTCCGGAGTATTAGAAACGCGTTCTCTAAAGTGATGAATCAGCATTCACCATTTGGCAGTCCGACGGTCGAATCTTGGTGTGGAGAACGCCAGATGAATGCTATCTGCCTGACTGAGTTGTGCCAACTTTGAGGTTCAGTGTAGGAGTCATCACGATCTGGGACTGTTTTCATAGTTTGGGCTGGACCCACTAGTTCCGGTGCCTGGGGAATCCTAACACGCGGTCTATAATAACGTTTTCGGCAATTCTGTGCTCCCAACATTATGGCAACAGTTAGGTGAAGGCCCTTTCTTCTACTAACACCACAATGCCGCATCCACAAAGCTAGATCCGTGCAGTAATGGTTTCATGAGATTTGTGTCGAAGATCGTGGCTGGCCTGCACAGAGCACCAATCTCAACCCCACGGAATGCCTTTGAAATAAATTGGAGTGCCGCCGACTGAGAGCAAGGCCGAACCTTCCGACACCGGTAACCGGCCTGACTAATGGTCTTGTGGCACAATGGAAGGGAATGTCCGCAACAACGAACCAAAATCTAGTGAAAAACCTTTTCAGCGGAGTTGAGGCTGTGATAGCAGCAAAGGGTGGAACAACTCGATATTTATTCCTTTCCTATTACAGGGCGATTATGGATAGGCAAGTGTCCGGATACTTTTGATCAGATAATGTAGGTTTAACAACGTAAAGTCGCGATAGATACCGGTATTTCTGATGAATCTACCTTGTAAATCTATCAGTTACGTCCAGAAGACTACGACTTTATGTCCAAAGGCGTACCGTGGTATGAGTTAGGGAGCTCGGAATCCCTGCTTTATGCTAAAGTACAGCCTTATGCGGTACAACATTTACATCAAGAGCATGGTCATATCCTTTCAACCATATTATTCGTACTTCATGTCTGGGTCCATGAAGTAATGTCAGTAGTATGTTAGTATGGTATTTCCTAGTAATATGTCTGCCACTTAAAATTAAACGACATAATGGGAAGTTTTAGTCCGTAACAACACAGTATATGCCCTAAATTAATCAGACAGGCTTTGCCATTTCAGTAGATGTATTAAATTCAGTTGCTTCTCAGTTGTCAATACTTAGACGCGCGCTCTGAGTGACAACCGCAATTGAATAAACGTTGCAGTAGCAGGTATAATGAGTTGTATTTATAAATTTTGGCACATTCTCAGCAAGAAATTTGGTAATAGAAGTACATGTCAATGCAATGTTTTTGAGCTTTCCGTTTAAATGTTCCAAATGAACCATTCGTAAGTCCAGTGTATTTGAGATAAAATTTCTACGAAGTGCTCCGAAGTTCTAAGACAGCAAGCTGTATATACTGTATAACTGAGTACATGAAATTTTTATAGGAATTTAAAATCTTATGAGCTTAGACATGTACATAACACGAAATGTATGTGTAATAATTCCTGTGGATAGCAGTACATATTGTGCGTTTCTCTACATGTGGTAACGCATTCCATAAGCTGAAAACACAAACAATTTCAAAGGCATTTCGGGCAATAACAGTTGTGGTAAGAACATTTACAAAGCTGTTGATGATTAAAAGCTATTATTTATTTCTTTGAAGTAGTAATTAATAACTGCATTTTTTTTAAATTCATTTCCTTTTGAAATTTTTAACGAAATATGCTAAGAATGACCTTGTATCTCTACGTTTTTGGAAAGATGTATTTATAAAGTTTTAAAGAATTTTCTCTAGACATGGATTTTAATACAAAGGTAAATACCTGGTTAGATGAAACTGAAATCTACCCTTGCCTACATTTCACGTTAATAAAACATGTTAGCCTAATCAGAAAAACCCAATGGTTTTACATTGAAGCAGCGCACAAAGTAAAAAAATACCTTTGTATTTTATTTAATATCATAATCTTGTTCTTAACAGAATTAAAAATCTAGCCTTTACTGCCTTGATATTTATCACAAGCGCCAAAAATACACTCAACTTTCACTATATATAAAAATTCTTCTAAATGCTCAGTTTACTGATGAGTGATAGACTACTCATGCAAATTTACGACGCAAGATCCAGAAGTGTTCAGAGTTCTCAAAGAATTGCTGAGGATAGCTGCTACAAAACTTTTCCATCAAAAACCGTATCACGCAGGTTTCGAACGCATGTTTATCTTGCAGTAACGTATGAAGGAATACTCCATTAAATTATTTTTTTATTGGGGGTTTAACGACCACCGTGAGCAACTCAATGGGTTATAAGCAGTCGCCCGTCCCTAATTTAGGGGCACTGGTTCCAGTAAAGGGAGAGAGCCAGTGCCGTAAGACAAACACAACATCCACGCCTCACCGGGATTCGAACCTTGACCCCTCCCGGACGAATGATCAAAAGCCATCGCTTAGACCACTGCGCCACTGGGGCGGCCAAATTAATTCGCAGAGATGGTTCTAATTATACTATCTGTTCGAAATGCAATCTATTTATTGGATGTCAGGGGAAAATTGCGTTTCTGATATTAAATGTACTTACTCAAAACTTCTAATAATCAATGTTTATATTTCAAAGTATTCACCATCAAGTTTAAGAGATCACACCCACCTTTTTGCAAGTTGTTCCATCCCGGAATAGGACTATGCCTTCAGCTTAGAGGCGAAGAACTCTTGACACCCATGGTTAACGTCGTTCGAATCAGCGAAGTGCATATCACGGGTAAAATGCGTCATCGTCCAAAATATGTGATAATCAGATGGGAACGGTGTATGGGGCCGCACGCTGTGTGTGCGAAAGAAACTCGATTTCCTCAAGTTCGTGAAGATTTACCTGAATCAAAATGGCGGTATGAGGCTTGGCATTGCCCTCTTGAAGGAGTGCGTGGTTTCAATTGGCTAAAGTAGAGTACCGTTGCTTCAGATTCTCGTGTGCCTGGTCCAGCTGCTCGGAATACTGTTTGACGTTGATAGCCTAGCCATCAAGAACGAGCTTCAAATGGATCACACTGTCGTAATTCCAGCAGATACATAGCCTGACATTTTTCTTGAAACGTCTACGTTTGGCAACAAGTAAATCTGGAACACCGTGGTCCAACCACTGGTTGGATGTGTTTGAACTACGTGAATAAATCCACTTCTCATCTTCAGAAGCAATTCGCTTGATAACGAAGTTTGAGGCAAATTCTTGAGCAGTCCCTTGCACCTCTTCGTTGAGGCTGAGCTAGGTTCAACCCATGCAGCACCTCGCGCCATCGCCTATTGACATTTCCGAGATTGCTTGGATATCGGATGGTCAAGGATGGTGGGCCGCCCCGGTGGCACAGTGGTCTAAGCGATGGCTTCAGATCATTCGTCCGAGATGGGACCGGGTTCGAATCCCGGTGAAGCATGGATGTTGTGTTTGTCTTACGGCGCTGGTTCTCTCCCTTCCCTGGAACCAGTGGCCCTAAATTAGGGACGGGCGACTGCTTATAGCCCATTGAGTTGCTCACGGTGGTCGTTAAACCTCCAACAAAAAAAAGGGGTGGTGGATTTAGAATCTCCTATTTTAAAGATGACAATCCGTTTTTTGGTGTAAATATGTCAAGAATGATAAGTCATCCGTTTTTTGGTGTAAATATGACAAGGTTGGTAAGTCTCCAGGACGACGAAAATTTCAAGTTTTCGGATATTATCTAACTTACCATCCTTGTCATATTTACACCAAACGGATTGTCATCTTCAAAATGGCATTATATGGTGCAATCCCGTATTTCATTCATGATAGAATCTCCTACTTTGCTGAAGGATTTAAGAGTTCCGATTATTAAATTTGCTTTGAGCCCCGGAAGCAAAGCTCCTGAATCAACCACAGTGGGTTTTTCCAGAAACTCTTTGGCCTACGGTGCTAGCTTTGTCTCTTCTGTGGAACCAGTGGTCTTAAATTACGGATGAGTAACTCCTTACTGCTTCAGATGCCTTTGGGTGTTTTTAAACCCTAAATAGCCATCCCAATGCCCGAGTGGTCAGAGGCGATGGTTTCTGACTATTTGTTCAATCAGGACTCGGGCTCGAGTCCCACATGAGGAAAGAGTGGTGCACCTGTCTTACGGTGCTGGTGGCTCTCACCCTTACCTGGAGCTAGTGGATCTGAATTAGGAACAGGCGACTAATTTGATTCCTTTCCTGGTGTTATATCCTAAAGTTTCAATGTTAACTAAATGAAGTAGACTTTTGGTTGGACTTTAATTAGCTGTCAGAAATACTTTCTATCCTAGTCTTACAAATTAAAACCAATTAAAACTTGTTTCTCTTTTAGATACCTGTAGGAGGAATGAGAAGTATTATGCTTGTGCTCCCATCTGCAATACCTGTGGAAACCATGATAGAACTGCGGTCGCTTGTTCAAAGATCTGCCTAGAAGGTTGTTTTTGTCTGGAAGGATTTTTGAAAAGATATGATGGGAGGTGCGTCCCACCGGAAGAATGTCAACTAACGAATCTGGAAAATTTTGATCCTTGGACGGCCGATGGTATTACAAACCCTTCTATTAGAGATTATTATGACACCGTACATTCAGAAGATGAGTCCCTTTGATGTGTCACGAATGAAGTGAAAGAAAATTGTCCATGATGCGTCTAGAAGAGGTAAGATAATAATATCCATTGGTATTTGGAAAAAGAAAGAAAAATAGAAAAACACTCTGTTACCCTTGTTTTATAGGTCTCATACTTCTCAGAATACGAAAATTTATCTATGAAAGGGGAGGAAATTAAGCCAAAAACACTCAGAAGTAGTTTCCTCGATAGCAGTTTTCTGACTTTATAAAGTGAGGGAATTTTATGTTTTGATCTCCAACAAATAAAAATATAGCCTACACAAAGGTGCTAGCTATCAATGCTTGATAACTAGCATCTTTGCATTTACAAAAGCGTGCCAAAGTAATGTAATTAAATTTGTACAACATGCAGTAGTTATTAAAAAACTGAAAACAATCCGAGGTAAGGAAGTTAATAGCGGATTTAAGGACGGTTTGTTCTTATCTTCATGAAATTTTAGAGATGTGATTTACTGTATCTTTTCATTTTCATGTTCAGAATTTAAGGTAGGCCATCCTGTAAGCAGTAAACGTTACATAGAACGATTTGTTTTCATTACTATGCAACTTTTAAAAACCGTCCCGGTGGCGCAGTGGTCTATGCCCTGGCTTATGACCATTCGCCCGAGAAGGGTCCGGGTTCGAATCCCGGTGAGGTATTGATGTTGTGTTTGTCTTACGGCACTGGCTCTCTCCCTTTCCTGGAACCGGTGACCCTAAATTAGGGACGGGCGACTGCTTATAGCCCATTGAATTTCTCCCGGTGGTCGTTAAACCTTCAATAAAAAAATAAAATAAAATAAAAAACTTTTAAGTGCGGGTACCGTTTTATTGTGCAATGGCCATATATAGAAAAAACACCAAACGTGGGACAGGTGAAACTAAAAATTATCTAGTGCCAAAATATTTTAGAGCAGATGGGTTTAAAAAAGCAAGTGTTCTTCTGTTTGGTTTTGATTTTCAAAGTGATTCTTCCATTCACGTCCAAACAGCCTTTTAGTTGACATGTTTCAGCATTTGTGTCCTATCCATTGTGTAGGACAGTATTTTTGTTTCGGGGTAACGACCACCATCAGTAACTCACTCGTGGGGGTCTTCAAAAGCTAGGCCAGCGTTCTGGCAATGCACCACTGAGACAGCTGGGCAGGGTTATTTAGTTCAGAATTGTTTGAAGAAGCTATCCCAAGATTATCACATATTTTGTTCTGTATAAATAAAAACAAACGTGTGATTATGACGTTTCGAGAGCACTTCTATCCTGATTTATGTAACCACAAGTTTTTGAACAAATGTTGGTAAATATATATCAAACACGTGGAGATAATGTAAATGGACGATGTCATCACTCTTTCCACGTTATTTTTTAAACAACGCATAGCGACTGAAAAATTGTATTCCGGCACTGCTGGGATCGAACCCCAGAACTCTCGATAACTAGTCGAGTGCGTTCGAATTTACGCTACAGCGCCAACAATTCTCAGCGCAATGCGCGGTTTATCAGTCAGCATCTGACTGCACGAATGCGTATTGATGGTCTCAGCAACTGAGATGTCGTCATCTGGTGGCATTTAACGCAACAGCTATTTTTTTTAAAAGTAGCCGATAAACCCAAAGGGCGATAGAAATGGTCAATATATATCAAACACGTGGAGATAATGTATGTTGGTAATATTGTGCGACTGTTTCACATTCCTCGTCGACAGCATAAGGCCATGGCCCCGTCTTGCCAGGTCGGCTCTGTTCAAAGCGGTGGTGGCTCTGTGATGATTTGGAGAGCGTTCTCATGAGACAAATTGTGTCCTTTAGTGTATCTGGAGATATCCTTAACCGCTGTGCGCTACCAGCGTGCGCTGTCTGATCACGTACACCCTTTCATGGCCTTCGCGCATTCTGCTGCCGATGGTTTATTTCAGCATTATCCAGGCATGGCTCGAGGAACACTCATCTGAGTTTGAAACCACCCAGTATCCCCTAAAATCCCCGGATTTAAACCCTGTTGAAGCTCTTGTGATGCCGTAGAGTGGAACATTAGATCCATGTATCCTAGATCGACGTCGCAGGTGCAGTTGTGGAGAATGCTGCAACAGGCAGGGCTGACATTACCTCCGGAAACCTTCCGGCATCTAGTGGACTCGATGCCTCGGCGTGTAAAGGCTGTTATTTGCGCTAGAGGAAGACCAACACGCTATTAGGTAGGTGTTTCTAATATTTTGCCTATTAAGTGTATATATTTTTAGAGCAGTAATCCACCTAGGTGCCCTGGTATTCGGAGGCGAGGGTTTCTGGCCAGTCGTCTGGGCTAGACCCGGCTGGAGCTTCGTATCAGATATGAATGGTTTGTTTGTCCTACGGCGTGCACTGGCTGTCTCCCGTCCCTGGATCTCATCCCTAAGTTAGGGACGGGAAACTGCTTATAGGCCTTAGCGTTGCTCATGATGGTCGTTAAACCTCGTTAAAAAAACAGTCAGTGATTATGTACCTTCAAGATAAAACATATCGCAAAAGAATTTCATTGTGCACTGTTTTTTCATTTCAGCGTTCGGATGTGCAACTTGCCATTTGTAATAACAGAAGAAAGAATCATTTTTATGTTTTTCCTGAAACCCATGATATCAGCGGTCATAACGACGAGCATATTTACTACGGAGGAGACTCAGATACCATGTGATAATTATGAAAATTCCAAAATAGAAATCAGAAATAATTTATGCTAATGAAAAATCATGTTATTTATTAAAATGCTTGTGGTATGAAGTATACAAAAGTGTTTTGCTGTCACTGTTTCATTTGAAAATGAAACCATTTTGCTTATCTATCATTTCTGACAAATAAAATTATCATTACCCGCCATAGCAGACTTTTTGTGTCAATCATGATGTTCACCAACACTTTGGTATGACTAAATGAATACTTTTTAAAACAAGTGTGAATTCATTCATTTCCAACATACAGAAATCTGACTTGTCTGAAATATGCTCAGTTGGAAAGGAACAGTTATTCGCAATCTATAGCTATAGAAGGTAAACAGTGTATCAGGAATTTAAGAACTTTGCGTTAGGGTACAGAGTATCAAAACGACAAGTATGGTGAACCTCGGAAATTTAAAGTGCCTTTTTATTGTTTCTTTTTAGTGTTCTAATGCGCAACTCAATACTTGTCATACGATAAAGAAAAATTAGCATGCATTTCGTTCTGTATTATTTTAATGTTTCTCCTGAAACTCATGATATTAGCACTCATGACAACGTATGTACTTACTTTCGAGAAGACTCGGTCACCACGGAATAATTCCGAAATGCCCTAAATATAATAGAAATCGGAAATAATTTATTCTGATTTGAAATAAGGATATTTATTGAAATACTTGAACTATGAGATACATGAAAAGTATAGTTCTTTTAAAATTGAAATTAATTTACTTTTGTGTCCATTTGTGACAAAAACTATTGTCGTTACTCGTGATAATAGCTTTTGTGCATCAATCATGGAATTCGCCGGTTGTGCGCAGTTTTTTTTATTATCACATAAGCAGTTGGTTACAGAGGAAAATGCAAAAGCAGCATCTGTGGCACAGTTACAAAGGTACAAGGGGTGCCCTAAAATGGTGAAAAGCTCCTCTAGTATCATGAAAGCAATGCCTCCTCGTTAATAACTTTTGAAATTTTGAAGTGGTTTAAATAAAACTGCCTTGACATGTACTATGGCATGTTACCAATGTGGGAACAAATTTTTTCAGAATCGGAAATAAGGATAATGAATGACAGAGAAAAGCAGCTAGCCGTAATTGAATTCATGGAAAAAGAGGGTTGTATGGCTCCAGAAATCCCCAAAAGACTCCTGGCGGTGTATGGAGCTGCTACAATCGATATCAGTAATGTACGAAGATGATTGAAATACTTGAAATATGAGATACATAAAAAGTTTTCTCACAGTTCCTTTAAAAGTGAAATTAATTTACTTTTGTGTCCATTTGAGAGAAAAAAAATTGTCGTTACTCGTGATAACAGCTTTTGTGCATCAATCATAGAATTCGCCGGTTGTGCGTAATTTTTGTTTTGTTATCACAGAAGCAGTTTGTTACAGAGGAGAATGCACAAGCAGCATCTGTCAGCACAGTCACAAAGATACGTAGCCGCCCCGGTGGCGCAGTGGTCTAAGCGATGGCCTATGATCATTCGTCCGTAAGGGGTCCGGGTTCGAATCCCGGTGAGGCATGGATGTTGTGTTTGTCTTACGGCACTGGCTCTCTCCCTTCCCTGGAACCAGTGACCCTAAATTAGGGACGGGCGACTGCTTATAGCCTTTTGAGTTGCTCACGGTGGTCGTTAAACCTACAAAAAAAAAAAAAAAAAACCTCCAATCAAAAACAAAGATACGTACCAGAGAACAATTGTCGTGATAGGGTGAGCATTGCATAAAACGACACCGTAAATCCCCACCAGCGTCGAGTTAGTAAATTAGCATGAGTGCATCATGCGCTAATAGAAAACGAGATAGCCAACACGAAAAGCACATTACACTACGTAATTACACAATACGTAGGTAACAACATGACACTATACCAAAGTACGCAGGCAAGCCACCTTCTCGTAAAAACAATCCATTGACGTAAACAATGCTTCTCATGCCAACAGCATACGGATTTTATATACATTTTTTTTATTGGAGGTTTAACGATTACCGTGAGCAACTCAATGGGCTATAAGCAGTCGCTCGTTCCTAATTTAGGGGCACTGGTTCCAGGGAAGGAAAAGAGCCAGTGCCGTAAGACAAACACAACATCCATGCCTCACCGGGATTCGAACCCGGACCCCTTTTGGACGAATGATCAGAGACCATCGCTTAGACCACTGCGCCACCGTAGCGGCGCATACGGATTGGAAGATATACTGCTGGCCACCCAAAATGCAACACCAAGAAGGAAGCATCCGATTGGCCTGAAATTCGCAGCATGCAACGTCCGCGAGAGGACATGCAAACGATTAGCATTGCAGGGCATATGCAAATCATGTGCGCCCGAGACGCCACCGAGAAGCACTATACGAAGGGTGCACAGAAGGCGGGGTTAAAGCAGTGGAAGTGTGTTGTGCTGCCAGACCTGAGCGTGGGAAGCTTCCTGATGCCTCGTCGCAGAATACGGCAGTCATTCCAGCACGTTTCGGAGTTCGACAGAGGACGAATAGTGTCTTATCGCGACAGCGGTTTATCGTACCGAGACATCAGCGCCCG
Organism: Macrothele yani; assembly: GCA_039090855.1. NCBI lineage: Eukaryota > Metazoa > Arthropoda > Arachnida > Araneae > Macrothelidae > Macrothele > Macrothele yani. Next base: position 9,036,827 of record CM077023.1, on the reverse strand, counting down.
TGTGGGACGACATCCAGCCACAGTGAGGCGAGTATGGATTCGGTGGGTACAGGAGGGACGGACGAACCGGCGTGGCCGCCCCGATGGCGCAGTGGTCTAAGCAATGGCCTCTGATCATTCGTCCGAAAGGGGTCCGGGTTCGAATCCCGGTGAGGCATGGATGTTGTGTTTGTCTTACGGCACTGGCTCTCTCCCTTCCCTGGAGCCAGTGACCCTAAATTAGGGACGGGCGACTGCTTATAGCCCATTGAGTTGCTCACGGTGGTCGTTAAACCTTCAATCAAAAAAACCCGACGTGAGCGATTGCCGCAGCCGCGGCACACTACCGAACGAGAGGATCGGTATGCTGTGCGGCTGGCATTGACGGCTCGCACCGCCACATCACGAACGTTAGCGCAGGAATTATGGTGTGTTGCGCAACAACCTGTGTCAGCACGTACCGTTTGACGTCGTCTGCAGGAGCGGGGACTTGTCGCACGGCGCCCATTCTCCGATTATCGTTCACGTTACACCACCGGCGGGTGCGGCGGCAGTGGGCCGTTGAACGCCGCACCTGGACTACGGAATGGCACTACATTGTATTCTCCAACGAATCCCACTTCTGCTTGCAACACCACGATGGTCGGATCCGCGTGTGGCGGCACCGTGGCGAGAGACTGTATGACGCCTGCATTATGCATCGCCATACCGGTCCGTCGCCTGGCGTTATGGTTTGGGGCGAAATTGGATATGACACCCGCACCCCACTGGTACGCGTCGCCGGTACACTCAACAGCCACCGCTACATCTCCGACGTTTTGAAGCCTGTAGTCCTCCCTTACCTGCAGGACATGCCAGCGGCCACGTTTCAACAGGACAATGCGCTCCCACACGTGCACCAATTCTTCACGCCCACACGTGCAACAATTCTTCACGCTCACACCTGCAACAATTCTTCACATCGTGCAACAATTCTTCACGGCTCACCAGGTGGCACTGCTGCCGTGGCCCGCCTGTTCTCCAGATATGTCGCCCATCGAACACCTCTGGTCGCTGATGGGCAACTGAGTGGCCCGGCAACACCACCCGCGGCTACGCCTGATGAACTGTGGCAACGTGTGGAAGCAGCCTGGACCGAAATACCCCAAGCCCACATCCAAAGCCTCTTTCGTTCGATGCCGCGGCCGTTACTGCCAGCCATGGGGGCCACACGAACTATTGATGTCTGCGTGTTCCGCAAGTCGCACGGGCCTGTAAGTTCCATCATTTCATCTTTGTATCTGCTGTTATGTGTCCAGTAAATCTGGCTTTGCTATCTCGTGTCCTTCTTGATGTTGCATTTTGGGTGGCCAGCAGTGTATATCGCCGAAAAATAGGAAACAACACAAGAATATATTTTTGTTTCTTCTCCTGCTTTTGCTGACTGGACCCCATTTTTGGAACGTATATGCTGTACTGATACACAGCACCCAGAATTTCCCAGAGGGGGGGGGGAGCGTGGGCTGTGAAGCAAAGAATTTTCCCAAGGCGGCGGTGACCCCTAAAGTTACCGGGGAAAATAGTCAGGTGCCATAAAAATTAAGAAGGAGGTTAATTTTTGCACATTTATTCTTATCCAGTCACTAGTAGTGTTACACTGCAAGAAAGGTAAAGGAGTAAAAGAAGCAGTAGATGAAATTTTTTTCTCGTTAGATTTTTCCGAATTTATTAAACAGAACTATCTACTTCCTAATAATTATTGTATTTTATAATTATACGTTACATGATTAAGAAGTATATGTAGATCGCGTGTCGTGATTTTTTGTTTCAAATCTCGACGTAATAATTTTTCGTTTTGTCAGCCCAAGGGGGGGGGGAGGCATTGGCCCCTACCCGTGCGTGCGCCACTGCGCACAGCTACAATATAGTTGTATATCATCATCACTGTCAACAGTTATCAATCCACTGTTTCCTGTCTCTTGGTATGCAGTCTAAAATTTCGGTTGTCCATTGCATGTTCGTTCTTCTAGCAATATGTCCAACCTACTGCAATTTCAGTGATTTTACTCTGATCATGATGTCTTCCACTCTTTTCATTTTTCTGATCCACTAGCAGGCAAGCGCGACCGTACGACTCAACTTTTCCTGAAGCTCCCCCTCCCGGCCCCCTGCAGCGCAAAAAAAATGTTTGAGCAATCACAATACAAGGCGAGTGCAACCATTTAATATTTCAGGAAGCTTGGATAAACGTACGTGGATTTTTTGAATTCACGGAAATTCTATTATATTAAAGGAATTTTTTGTTAAATTTAGTATTGTACCATTCTGTGAAATGGAAGGGATCCTCTGAGCGAATGTATGACAGAGTTGTAGAAAGACACCATTTTGTAATTATAAGTTTAAAATATTGGGGAGGCAGCCCCGGTGACGCAGTGGTCTAAGCGATTGCTTCTGATCATTCGTCCGAGATGAGTCCGGGTTCGAATCCCGGTGAGGCATGGATGTTGTGTTTGTCTTTCAGCCAGTGGGGTAACCATGTTTTCAAAATCTGCGAGGGTGGGTCCAATCACATACACTCATTATATATATACACATATATACACTAGCGGAAAGTGAAAAAAGAACACCAAGAAGGAATTGGCGCACGATCATATAATTTACGTATGTTAATGGGGTTCGAATTTACGTAGGCGTGATGTTAATTTCGGGACCAACCGGTGAGCGCTTACGCCACAGCATGGCATAATATGCAAATTATCGTCGGTGGTATTTAAGGAGTACGGCGAAGTGAATGTAATCAGTCGTCGGCGTACGGGCACGTGCAAAGGACCCGAAGAAGCTGCAATGCCTGGACATGGAAGACGTGTATGATTTCAGCAGTTATCGGACTTTGAGCGAGGTCGTCTAGTCGGACTCCGCGAGGCTGGGTGGTCGTATCGTCGTATTGCGGAGCGAATTGGACGGGAAGTATCCGTGGTGGTACGATGGTGCGTAGATGGTCCAAGGAACATTCCCACACGAGAAGATGTGGAACCGGGAGTCACAGACGGACTGATGAGCGGACCGATCGACGCATAAGAAGAGCGGCGTTGTCAAGCAGAACATCCACTGCGACGCAAATCCGAGCTGCCGTTGCACCTTAGGTGACTGTGCGAACAATACGCAACCGTCTACTGGATGCAGGACTACGGGCGCGCGTGCTTCTGACTCCAGCCCACCGTCAGGAACGGCTGCAGTGCTGTCGCCAACGTCTGCACTGGAGAACGCAATGGCGATCTGTCGTGTTCAGCGATGAAAGCAGTTTCTGCTTAGGAGCCTCCGATGGCCGTATGCGTGTTCGCAGACGCACAGGGGAACGTCTTCACCCTTCTTGCATCCGCCAGCGACACACAGGGCCTACACCTGGTCTCCTGGTGTGGGGAGCGATCAGCTATCGCTCCCGTACACAACTAGTGTTTGTACCGGGTACGTTAAACAGCACCTCCTACATCAAAAACATCATTCAGCCCGTTGTTGTGCCATTTGTGAGGTCTGTCCATCGTGGTGTTTTCCAGAAAGATAACGCACGCCCACACACGGCACGTGCAACGCAACATGCACTTCAGGGTGTGAGACAACTTCCATGGGCTGCACGTTTACCGGATTTGTCCCCCATTGAGCACGTGTGGTATTTTATGGGACAACGACTTATCCGGTCTCCACGGCCAGCCACGACCATCCCCGATTTACGCGTCCAGGTTGAGGATGCTTGGAACTCAATACCCCAAACTTACATCCAACATCTGTACGACAGACTCCATGCCAGAATTGCACAGTGTGACGCAGTTAATGGCGGTTCAACCTCGTACTAACCATGTTAGATGGAAATGTTATTTTTCAGTTTACTAGCAAATACAGCTGTATTTTGCCATAATGTTTTGATCACGTTTTCCTCTGTATTCCGTTATTATGCTGTATAAATTTCTTTGGTATCAGACGTCTCCTTCTTGCCGTTCTTTTTTCACTTTCCGCCAGTGTATATATATACAGTATATACCCTACAGCTCTGAAGGGGTAGTTGCAAAGATGATTACATCATCAGCAAAACGAAGGTGAGTTAGGTAATCTCCATTAATCTTTATCCCTTTGTTTTCCCAGTGCAATGATTGAAAGACATTTTGCAATGTGGCATAAAGCTGTAGAGTATGATTCAAGAACTTGCTGACAAGAGTAAGGAAGTGGGAATAAAAATGAACTTTCAGAAGACAAAAGTGATGTACAATGCTTTTACAAGAAACGAAGATTTATCGATTGATGGAGAAAAGCTTGAGACAATCGATACTTACATTTATCTTCGGCAGCAGGTATCAAGTGAGGGTCACATTGATGGAGAAATTAATCGGCGTAAAAAATTTGAATGGAGAGCTTTTGGAGAAACAGTACGATTTTTAAAAGCAGTATGCCATTATGTCTTAAAAGAGAAGTGTTTAATCAATTCATCCTGCCAGTGCTTAAGTACGAAGCAGAGACATGGACCTAAAATAAAACAGATATACAAAGACTGCAGAGAACTCGAAGAGGCATGGAGATATGCATGCTTGGTGTAACAAGGAAAGATAATAAAAGGAACTTGTGGTAAGGAAAATGACAGGAGTGGACGACATCATGACCACAGTGAAATAACTGAAATGGCAATGGGCTGGACATGTTGCCAGAAGAACGGACCATTGGTGCACAACCGAAATTTTAGACTGGATTCCGAGGGACAGGAAAAGATCTAGAAGAAGACACCATGAGAGATGGATGGATGAAATTCGACAGTGTGCTGGAGTGACATGGAGGAAAACGGCTCAAGACAGACATTTGTGGAAGAAACTTGGGGACACCTTCATCCAGCAGTGGATTGATAATAGTTGATGATGATGATATATATATATATATATATATATATATATATACTATATTGGCAAAAGTCACCACACACCTAGAAGAGAAACACAACATAGCATTTATTGACACACATTAGCACGGTGTCGGTCCACCTTTGGCCTAAGTCACGTTTTTCTGAGCTCCGTGTTGTGTGCCTATTTAGTGTGTTTTATCGTGTGGTTCGTCATTTTCCTTTCGTGTTCCTTCAAGCTGAAGGTTCGTGCTTTGTTTTGATACATCTCCCAAGTTGGTGAGTAGTTTATTTTTTCTGTTATCATCATTTGAATTGTCGACCTAGCTGGTCGATTTCTCAGGCAGCCCTCGTCATTAACAATGGCGGCGGCTGCTGCTGATAAGAGCGATGTCCACGCCCATATCAGCGAGGCATTTCCTGCCGCCTCCTCCTCGACACGAGACCAATCTCCTCCAATGCTTGTAGGTGACGTCACCCAACCACTAGAAGTGGAAAGTGACTCCTCAACTACAGCTCAAGCTTCTTGCCCTGCTTCGACCAGTGACGTCAGTGCAGCGCAACTCTCTGTTGCTTTAAGTGAAGACATGGATGTGTCTGACAGCGCTGCTAATTTATCCTCTACTTCCACTCAGTTCAAACAACAGGTTGCGTTGCAGCCCTCACGCTCGAGTCCTGCTCCTAGGGCATACTCTGCCGCTCTTACTGGAACAAAAGCTCCTTCCAAGTTTGTTGCAGAAGTCTTACCAGACTCGTACGTCATTGTTGATGGCCTTACTGCCACCATAGATATTCCCGAAGATTCCCCAGCGGGAAAACAATTCTATTCTAGAATGGACTTCGGAGTGTGTTTTGATGCACTCCCAGACACAAAGTTGAAAGAATATAGTATGGCTCTCAAGCAGATACTTCCAGCTGGAGCCAGTATTACTCACATGGCTCGAAAACCTCGAGCTGTGTTGGTGTACTTTGCTCTTAAAGAGCATGCGGATCTTGTCTTGACAGAAGGTTTGTCCCTCAAAGACGTCCATCTTCTACCAGAACCTGTCTCTCAGCGTCCAATCCAGGTTACATTTTATCCGGTTCCACCTGAGGTGTCAGACGTTGCGCTGTGCACTGTACTCAGTAAGTTCGGCCGAGTTGTTGGGCCAGTTACTACTCTTTCAGCCGCGCCGAGAGATCCAGACGATAAATCCATAGGAGGATTTCGCCGAAGTGCAAGAGTGATCTTTCCATCTGATGAACATTTGCTCGCCTGCCCAAAGGTGCTCAACGTTCGTTGTGGACAGCAACGTAGGAGAATTGAAGTGACTACCTTCCTCCACTGCACTTTTTGCCACGGAGAGAATCATTTACGTGTGCATTGCCCACATCTAGCATCACAGGCTCCTGATAATTCTCCTACAACTTCTGGCCCTCTTCTGAGCCGAGCAACACCTTCTTCCACTGCACAGAAAGCTTCAGAATCGAAACTTTCACAAAAGTCGACTGCAGGAGTTGGTCAACGCGTGTCTACGGACCCTTTATCCTTCGACCAGCAACTGGATTTTCCCTCACTTAATTGTTCGCTTCCCATGAGTCGTCATTCTGTAGCGGAGTCCCCTTCAGGGGGTTTCTCCACTGCCCTTATCATTGATACTTCTAAATCTGCTGATGACTGATTTTCTGGCCACGAATCTCGAGTTAATGAGAGCTCAACTGAGCCTTCGCTGAAACGTCGTGGTTCTTCTCGAAGACGCCCACCGAAGAAGCCGACTGCCGCATCACCCCGCACCTCTCCCCGTACTGGTAGTACCTCTCGAAAGAATTCACCATCAAAGGCTGCTACCTCTTCTGTCCAGGCCGACGAAGAGCCTCCTCTTAAATTTGAGGATCTTGTCGAATACCTTAAGGATGGCTCGGTTCCTACTGGGCCGATTTCATTTGAAGATTTACATCAATACCTGTCACATAAGACAGACCACTCCACAACGCATGCTTTACTCTCAAAGTATGCATCGTTTCTCCCTCTAGTGCATGATCAGATCCAAGTCCTTAATCAATGCATCTCCCACCTTCGCAAGGAACATCCGTGGGCTAAAACCTATTTTAATCGACTCAAATCATTTCCTCCTGTTGTGAAGGCTCTTCAGCAAGCATTAATGGAAAAAAGTCTTTAAGATTGTATCTCTTAATTGCAGGGGATTTGCATCCCCATTTTCTAATGCCTTGGTACATGAAGACCTCACTCCGTTAGGAGCTGATCTTCTCTTACTACAAGAGACGAATTGCCAATCCACTACGATATTCTCACGATGGCGCCAGTGGAACTACACATTTCACCACGCCTACCAACTATCATCCCATAGTGGTCTAGCTATAGGTATCCGCCATACTTTCAACTCCATAATCACCTCTTTTTCGGTTCGAAACTTATGTCGAGACCTATTACAGTGTGCATCATTCACCATAGCTTCCACATCTTATCATATATTTAATATTTATATTCCAAGCTCTTCAACCCACTTGACAATACTTTTTACTCGCCTTCGTCGTGCCTTGTCTCGCATTCCTCCCATAGATCATGTTTTAATTGGAGGGGATTTCAATTGCACTCTGAATCCTACCCTGGACCGATCTCCTTCCACCAGAGAACGCCGTGTTAACTTGGTGAATCTTCTTCAGTCAGTGGTCTCCGACAACTCATTCATTGATGTTCACCGTCACTTCCATCCTTCATCGACTGTACATACTTGGCGCTCGCAACATAATCAAAATCCGTACACAGCTCGCCTTGACAAATACTACGCCTCATCTACTCTGCTTACAGCTGTGACAGAATCTATTATCACTCCTACAGCTTCTTCTGACCATTGTGCCATCGTTCTTATTATTCAAGCAGTTCCAGCACAACCCCGTACAATTCGTCCATGGACTCTTGACGACACTCTTCTTACAGATCCAGACTTCTGTACTTCAGTACGCTCCTTCGTTGAGGACAAACGACCTCAACTTCAGTCAGCTCCTTGTGGTCTGACTTTTTGGTTGGACATTAAACAGCAACTCGTTCTCCACGTTCGCAATCTTTCTTTTAAAGCAAAAACGCTTCAAAACATGCGTCTCAACCATGTCCGTTCCATGCTCTCCATCCTAAGCCTAAGTGATCCTCTCTTCTGCCACTATCAAGAAGAACTGCGATCAATCCTCCTTCCTCTGGCTCAACAAACTCTACGACGTCTCCGGCTACAACATCTATCGCCAGACGCATCCAATTACGATTTCCTTACATCCATGGAAAAAACACGAACAGCATCGAATTCACTTCGGCACCTTCGCCTCGCATCTGGAGAGGTGTCTGATGATCCACTCACTCTATGTTCCCAGGTCCGAAAGTTCTATACAGAGAAGTTCTGTGAATCTCCTCCGCCATCCTCTTCAGCTTTGGCATCACTTCTTTCTAACCTACCACAAGTTCCTCCCCATCTTGCCTCTTCTCTCCTCCTTCCTCCCACGTTCTCTGAACTATCCTCTACGTTTTCTTCTTTAAACTCTAGGGCCGCACCGGGTCCGGACGGCCTCACTTTCCTCTTCTATAAAACCTTTCTACCTCTCCTTCTACCATTTCTCTTTTCTGCACTTTCTGCTGCTTTCAATCACTCCCCTCTACCGAGGCGATTCACAGTAGCATATGTTGTACTATTCCCTAAGAAAGGTGATCTCCTTGACCTGGGGAATTGGCGCCCTATCTCCCTCTTAAATCTAGATTATAAACTTTATACTAAACTTCTTTCCCAACGCCTTAACCCCATTCTCACTCACATTCTCTCCCCAAATCAAACTTACACAGTTCCCGGCCGTTCACTTTCTCATAACATCCATCTACTAAATGATCTAATCCATCTTGCCCGATCTCGCTCTGAACCCCTCGCCCTTCTCTCTCTTGACCAACAATCCGCTTTTGATAATATCTCACATTCCTATCTATCGGCTACACTCCTTCACTTCGGTTTTCCTCCTTCCTTCGTCTCTCTTCTTTTCTCACTCTATCAAGACGCCGTTCTCCAGGTCAAGCTGCCCACCTTTCTCACAGCGCCTATTCCCTTCCGCCGGGGAGTGCGGCAGGGTTGCCCACTCTCCGGACAACTCTTTGCAATCGCAATTGAACCCTTCCTCCGCTCTGTACACCAATCTTTTAAAGCAGTTCTGCCACCACTCTCTGCCTGCACAAGACATCATGCCACTACCTCTGTTGCATACGCAGATGATGTCACCATCTGCATCCGTCATGACTCACAGTTTCCGTGTCTCCAACGTCTATTCGCAGCTTATGCCTCATGCTCCGGTGCAGCGCTCAACTCATCTAAAAGCACTGGTTTATGGTGCGGCTCATGGGCACATCGTGTAGACACCCCTTGGGGAGCAAGCTGGTCGTCCATCTCACAGCGCTTCCTTGGAGTTCATCTTGGTTCCTTGCAAGCTGCCCCCTCTACACGTGGAATGCTATTCACCCACGCTTGCTCAGGTCAACTGCCTCCTGGAGGAGAGCCCAGTTCTGCTCATCATTCTTCCAGAGAGCTCGCCTCTCTCGAACTTACCTGATTTCCTTGTGCACACACTCTTGGCTTGGTGTCAAGTCTCTACAACTCCGCCTTCATGAAATTACCCGATGTCTTACTTCTCTGATTTGGACCTGCCACCACTGGGTCAGTGTCACAAAGCTTTGCCTCCCTCCGGATCACGGCGGCATCGGACTCCTTGATACACAGGAGTACTACAAGGCCGTCAGAATCACTACTTTTCTCCGTCTCTTCACGTCGCCAGTACCAGATGCCGTTTTAGCTAGGGACGTCATCGCCTCCCCGAGCAACCCTAACTTTTCTTTTCTCTCCTTACTACTCATGGACCACCGACCCCTCACCCTCATTCGACTTCCCCCTGTTTACCGTGAAGCTCTAACTTTCCTTCGTTCCCTCCCTCTCTCTCGTTCTCCACCTGATTCCACAACTGAGCTCCTTGCTGAACCCCTCTTTTATTCTTCGATTATTCACCCCTCTCATCTTCCGTACTTTGCCTATCCTACCTGGCTCCGAGCAGGTGTGGTAACAGTTAAAGATCTCACTAACCCTGACCTTTCTTGGCGACCCTTCGCCAGCCTCCCTCCCTCTCTTCTCCTCTCCTCCTCCTCTCGTGACATCTACGACTCTATTCTTTCATCTATCATTTCTCAATTTCCTCATCTTGCTTCCCACTCAGGTCTTTCCTTTGTTCCTTCTGCTTCTCTCCCATTTCCTCTTTTCTTGCTTACTTCTGGCTCAGCTCATCCCATTTCTTCTCTCTCGGTGTCAGCTCTTTATCGGTTCCTCTCTATGTCCCATTCTTCTCCTCCTCTCCCCATTCCTGATGTTCCCCCTGCTGCCACTGCTACGGTGTGGTCAGCCGCCCTGTCTCCTCTTTCTGCTCCTCTAGAAATTAATACCCATTGGCTTTTCCTCCATCGCCGCCTTCCTGTTCCCTCCGTTCTTTTCCGAATGTCTCTTCTCGATTCCCCTCTTTGCCCTTTCTGTGCTCGGGAGGCTGATGTCTCCCATGTCTATCAACACTGTGTTATATTACTCCCAATGCTGAACTTGGCATTTACTATCGCCCAATGTTCCATTACAGCAGATCTTACATTTGATGCATATCGGACTCTTCTGCTACAGAACTATCCCCCAGTCAAGCTCCCATCAGTCTGTGCCTATATTTTTATTTTAGCGAAGCATGTAATCTACGTGTTTCATCAACGCTGCAGATATTTGACTACTCCTCTGACTGTGCATGAAGCTTCTACGGCATTATTATGCCATTTCCGCGACCGTCTGACATCTCGACTTCGGCTAGAGTATTCTGTTGCAGTTACTCAGCGTCGGGAGAGCCAGTTCCTTGCCACCTGGTCACCGGCTGCCTCATGGTTTACCAGCTCGCCAGCGTCATTGTACCTGACGGTCGGCAGATTTGGTATTTGACCTTTTTGAATCAGAAATGCATATGTAAATATCAACAATCTGTTTTCAAGATCTTTGCACAGCTTGGAAATTTACCGCATGGGTTTTTTTATAAAGGGCTGTACGTGTTTACACAGCAAATTGTTTTTTGTGACACTCATCTTGTATTTTTTTTTTCCTACATTGACGTTCAAGTTAGTTCGTCTTTAGTTTACATTTTGAGTATAAATATTGCAGTTAGTCATTAGCATAGTGCTGTATAAACATAGATATTGTTTCTGCAGTGTAGTTTTTTTGTAATTTTGTTCTATTTTGTTTCCCGAACATGTTTGCACTGTGCTGTATAATTGTACATAGTTTTCAAAATATTGCGGAACAAGTAATCCATCTTATTTGCATCAGAATGTCCAAGTTTAGTTATTTCCTGTTATTAAACATTCCAATGATTTGTCTGATAATCAGTTTTTTAAATTGCATAGTACTGTACATCCTTGTAAATATGTTGTGTTAAAACTCACTGTCATATCGTACCTTCTTTCAAGAGACATGTTGACTAATGATTCTTACTGTATTTATTTTTGCACAAGTTAGTCAATTGCATGGTGTTGTACTCATGAGTAATATATTTTGAAAAACATTTTACCTATTTTGTTCTTTTGTGTGAGGTGATGCTTGGTACTATCATTCTTCTATCACTACATATGGATAGTGAGAATATGTTAAAGCTTTATTCATCGTGTGTTTTCTTATTATACTTACATTTTCTATCTGGTCAACAGAATAGTGTTACATTTCTGTATATGGTCCGATTTTGATTTGTAACATGTTGACACTGTGCTGTATATCTGTACATTGTTTTTGAATATTGCCGAACAGGTAATATATTATATTTACACCAGGAAGTCCAAGTTTGTTCTTCTCCTGATATTCATCATTTCATTGATTTGTCTTATGATCAGTTTGTCAATTGCTTTGTACTGTACATTCTTGTAACTATGATGTGTTACACCTTACTGTCTTATTGTATTGTATTTTTTTTTTTTTTTTTTTTTTTTTTTTTTGCAAGAGAAATGTTGTCTCCTGAAGCTCTCAATTTTCTTGAACAGGTTTGTTAATCGCACAGCAATGCATTTATGAGCAATAAGTTTTTTTGTTAAAATCCTTCCTCAATGCCCAGGCATGCTTGTCGCTGTTCATTTATCACGAGCTGTAATTTTGCTCCATTTTTCAACTTGTGCACTATGCTGTATATTTTTATATAGGTTTTAGTAGTTTAACGATTTTTGATCGTATTTTATTTGTATTTAGACGTCCTTATTAGTTCGTCTCCTGATTTCTACCTTGAATAAAGATATTTTGAAACCACCTTTGGCCTTAATGCATGCACTGACCTTTCGAGACATGCTTTCGACAAGGATTTGGAACACAGCGATAGGTATGCGCTTCCATTCAGTACATAATGCTGCCGCTAACTGTTGCTTAATAGTAGGCCTAGGTTCCAAACTTCTTACGCGGCGCTCTAATTCATCCCATAGGTGCTCTATGGGATTAAGATCAGGGCTCTGTGCTGGGTAGTAAACACACGATACGGAATCATCGTCGAACCACGCCGTAACAGTCCTTGCTTTATGGCTCGTTGCATTATCCTGCTGGTGCCAACAAGGCTCGGCTCCATAGTATTGCCACAGAGTTGGTAGGGCATAAGTGTCCAGAATATCGAGGTAGACGTGCTGGTTAACAGGTTTCTCCACGATAACCAATGGGTCGGGACCATACCACGAAAAAAACCCTCACACGAGTACACTGCCAGCTCCAAACTTGACCATAGGAACAGTACACTGTATTAAATAGCGTTCCCCAGGCTGCCGCCATCCCCACACGCGGCCATGAGACTGATGGATCGTGTATCTGGATTCATCAGTCCATAGGACCCGTTTCCATTGATCTACGGTCCACGATAAATGTTCTTTATACCATGCTAAACGACGAGTAGCATTCGGAGTGGAGATGAAAGGCTTATGACCAGCCGAACGACCACGATAACCTATGGAATAAAGTTCTCTGCGAATTGTACGTGTACATACCAAGGTTCCAGCATTTTTACTCACCTGTATACTGAGGTCTTGTGCAGTAAGTACTCCGTCGATTAGCTGTAACGACTCTTCTGAGGCTTCAACGTCCTGTATCACTAATTTTCTTTGATCTGCCGGTATGTTTTGCTGCTTCAGGCACACCATGTGTCTTCCACTTATTCAGTACATCCAAAACAGTTGACTTGGGTATGTTTAATCGCCTCTCGGTTTCTCTTATGGACAACCCACTAATATAACACCCAACAATCTTTCCTTTCTCAAAGTCAGTTCAGCGACATTTTCACTCAACCTCACAGTGCGATATGATCGCGGTCAGCTGCAGGCTTGTATTATTCTCTTATGGACAACCCACTAATATAACCCCCAACAATATTTCCTTTCTCAAAGTCAGTTCAGCGACATTTTCACTCAACCTCACAGTGCGATATGATCGCGGTCAGCTGCAGGCTTGTATTATTCTCTTATGGACAACCCAATAATATAACACCCAACAATCTTTCCTTTCTCAAAGTCAGTTCAGCGACATTTTCACTCAACCTCACAGTGCGATATGATCGCGGTCAGCTGCAGGCTTGTATTATTCTCTTATGGACAACCCACTAATATAACACCCAACAATCTTTCCTTTCTCAAAGTCAGTTCAGCGACATTTTCACTCAACCTCACAGTGCGATATGATCGCGGTCAGATGCAGGCTTGTATTATTCTCTTATGGACAACCCATTAATATAACACCCAACAATCTTTCCTTTCTCAAAGTCAGTTCAGCGACATTTTCACTCAACCTCACAGTGCGATATGATCGCGGTCAGATGCAGGCTTGTTTTTATACCGTTTTGCAGCTGTACCGCGTATCTTAGCACAGCAGCGTGTCGCGTTCATTTGCTTTTGAAGCGGTGTCCGGTGACTTTTGTCAATATAGTGTACTTCTGGCTCTGATGGGCTCGGTGTGGAATATTTCTGGCTTGGATGGGCTTGGGCTGGGATATTTCTAGCTCGGGTGGGTTTGGGATGGCATATTTTGGCACGGACGTGCTTGTTCTGACATACTTCTAACTCAGACCAGCTCGGGCTCTTAGAATTGAGCGCGAACTCAGGTGTGATGCCGACACATGCTGAAGCTTTGCGACCTTTTTTCTGTGGAAGTACATCCAGTGTTTCTTTCAAGCATAAATCCAGGGTGGCGAAGCCCTCCCGGAAACGGCCATTCGCTCCCTCGGAGACATATTAGGTTACCGAGCCAAATTTTAATAAATATAAGCTATGATGAAAAAGGAAGTTTCGTTTCTTTTTATGCTACAAATATTTCTCCAATTATATTTTTTAAGATATTTGTTCAAATGGTACTAGTTATAGTTTATTTTATTAAAAAGTGTATTACGACGCATGATATTCTTCAAAATATAATAAGTAGACTAATCATACCTAATTATCTGTGAATCGTGATTCAGGCGCCCCTGTGCTAGATATATAGTAATTACTTCTATATATATAAAAATATAGTAGTTAAAGTTATATATATATATAGCAAATGGAAAACTTGCCACCTCTAAGGTTCCATTTGCCCCCCCCCGCCCAAAAAGTCCTGAAGGAAACACTGAGTACATCGTTTCCCACCCAAGCTGAGGTCCCACCCGGATATTTCCGTTCCCCTCCAACTCTCGTACAGAATTCCATGTTGTCGTGACGTTCAATGGTTCAAAAATCCGCCTCTTGCGTTTCCCAGCGATATGACATCCGGTGACTTGTCTACGTGCGAAACTTTCAACTCATGCTCTGCGTGCTGTTTTAGTTGAAAACGACACCGGTGTTTACTAACGTCTCCATTTCATGTTCCAAGAGCGTGATTTCTACATCATTTTGTATAGCATCCCTTCCTGTTCCAATTCTTTTGAAAACAGAGTGCGAGGGCTTTTTTCTTATGTTAGTCTAATTTAAATTTGATTTTCATTTTCCGAAAGATGACACACAACACTATTGCTTTAAAATCTCATATGCATTTGAGGAATCACGCACAAATCCAGTCAAACAAACAGCAGAAAGAAAAAACAAGAAATCAGAGAAACATAAACTGCCGATTTTGAATCCTTGAGTCTAAATTCCCTTTGTCTGTATTCATGTGAAGAGAAGGAAAATGTTTATCTTGTTATATTATAAATTGCTATTGCAAATGTATTTTGAAGAGTATTCCGACTTGTGAAATAATGTAATGGATTTTTATGTGCTGTAGTCTGCATATTATTTTGTGTGCTAATATTTTCCAAGAAGAGTAGTTTTATGAATTAAGTATTTGCTGGATAAATTCTCATTACATTAATTACTTAAAATAGTACAAAAATCGTAAGCTGGAGAAAAGCTGTTTCGAATTTGATTTCTATTTTTTTTTTCCTAAATACGCTAAATTTCGTTGAACTCGTTTACATCTCAGGCTATATGTAATAATTTTAGACATTTTAACTAAGCATGCAATTCTTTGTGTACTATCACTGCATTTCATATATTTAACAAAATCATTATTTGGTGGAATGTATTTGCTTACTTTCTTGATGCCTTCTCAGAAAACCATCATTAACTGTTGTTTTGAAGCATATTTTAACATGAAGCGGCTGCTTTTGATGTTGCCAACAGCATCAACGTTTTTCTGTTGCATGAAATGTTCTGTACGTATGGACTCGAATTTCATGCATTTTAAATGCACCTATTTTATTTCTTTTATATTTGTACATTTCCGTGATTCATAACTAGCGCGTGGCTGTTGTCATTACGTATTAAAAATGTTCAGTATTTCTAAAATGATGAATGTGCTTCTCGCCTTTATGTCATATGTATAATTTCTTATACGAGGTGTGATAAAAAAATATCCAGACTTGTTGCATGAGTTCAGAAACGCGCGACACACAAGAAGCGGTTTCGCAGCACAGGTTGACCTTGGAACCTACTACACATGTTCCGTGAGTCACTCCTCCCCTTCTCGTACGTTTTTTTTTTTTTTTTTTACAGCAGTGCTTTGTTCTTGCGTGTGCGAAACTGTTCGTCGCATTTGTAATCTCGAAAAAACTTGATCAACGAATTTGCATCAGATTTTGTCAAACACTTCGCGAAACTTGCAAAGACACATCGCTAAAGTTACAGAAAGTCTATGGGAAGGATTATGCACTATACTGACAAAAGTCACGGGACACCCCTTCAAAATCAAATGAATGGATCCGCTGCGTTGCCAAGATGCGCGGTACAGCTGCAAACGGTATAAAAACAAGCCTGCATCTGATCGCAATCATATCGTACTGTGAGGTTCAGTGAAAATGTCGCTGAACTGACTTTGAGAAAGGAAAGATTGTTGGGTGTTATAATAGTGGGTTGTCTGTGAGAGAAACCGAGAGGCGTTTAAACATACCCAAGTCAACTGTTTTGGATGTACTGAATAAGTGGAAGACACATGGCATGCCTGAAGAGGCAAAACGTACCGGCAGACCAAAGAAAATCAGTGATAAAGGACGTCGAAACCTCAGGAGAGTCGTTACAGCTACTCAACGGAGTACTGTACAAGACCTCAATGTACAGGTGAGTAAAAATGCTGGAATCTCGGTATGTACACGAAACGCTCGCAGAGAACTTTATTCCATAGGTTACCGTGGTCGTGCGGCTGCTTATAAGCCTCTCATCTCCACTCGGAATGTACTCGTCGTTTAGCATGGTATAAAGAACATTTACCGTGGACCGTAGATCAATGGAAACGGGTTCTATCGACTGATGAATCCAGATGCACGATCCATCAGTCGTGTGTGGGTATAGCAACAGACAGGGGAACGCTATTTACCACAGTGTACTGTTCCTACGGTCAAGTTTGAAGCTGGCAGTGTACTCGTGTGGGGATGATTTCTTGGTACGGTCCCGGCTCATTGGTTATCGTGGACAGACCTGTTAACCAGAACGTCTACCTCGATGTTCTAGACAATTATGCCCTACCAACTGTGTGGCAATACTATGGAACCGAGCCTTGTTGGTACCAGCAGAATAATGCACCGAGCCATAAAGTAAGAGGACTGTTACGACGTGGTTTGACGATAATTCCGTATCGTGTGTGGACTGGCCAGCACAGATCCTTGATCTTAATCCAGTAAAGTACCTATGGGATGAATTAGAGCGCCGCATAAGAAGTTTGGAACCAAGGCCTACTATTAAGCAACAGTTAGCGGCAGCATTATGTACTGAATGGAAGCGCATACCTATCGCTGTGTTCCAAACTCTTGTCGAAAGCATGTCCTGAAGGGTCAGTGCCTGCATTAAGGCCAAAGGTGGACCGATACCGTACTAATTTATGCCAATAAAGGCTACGTTGTGTTTCTCTTCTAGGTGTCCGGTAACTTTTGTCAATATAGGGTATGTATTTATATACAATATTATACACTGAGTGGCCACTGTATTATGACCACCTGACAGTTTTAAGCAAATGAGCTATGGCTGCACGCTATTGCCGCTAGAGGGTGAGGCTAGTATAAAAAAGGAAAGCTTAGTGCTTGCGACAGTAGTAGAAGTGATTTTTGGGTGACGAAATGGGTCAAAAATGAGATTTGACGGAATTTCAACGTGGGATGATTGTAGGAACTCTGGGCCATGGAGCGAGTATCACCGAAACCGCCGCATTCGTGAAATGTTCCAGAGCAGCTGTTGTTAAAGTGTTTAAAGACTGGACTGTCAGCCAAAAAAACTGAGTCTCTACGTGCAACGTGTGGTCGTCATCGACTAGTGACTGCTCGGGCGGAACGGAGAGCGTGCAGACTGGTAACAGATAACAGCAGGGCAACAGTGCAGCAAATTACAGACCATTTTAATCAAGGATCCCCTCAAATGATCTCTGCACGCACTGTTTGCCGTACACTGTATCGGATGGGATATGGCAGCAGAAGGCCTGTTCGAACACCTTTGCTGTCTGCAGTTAACAAGAGAAAACGTCTCTAGTTCACACAGGAGCACAAGGATTGGACAGTCGAAAATTGGAAACAAATTATGTGGTCCGATGAATCACGTTTTCAGTTGCACCATGCCGATGGCCGAGTGAGAATTTGGCGGAAACAGCACGAAAGCATGGACTCCAAATGCATTGCTACAACCCTTCAAGCTGGTGGAGGCCACGTTATGGTTTGGAGAATGTTTTCCTGGCATGCTTTGAGCCATTTAATTCGTGTTGATCAACGTCTGACTGGCGCATCATATCTAAACATCGTTGCGGACCAAGTGCATCCTGTCATGTGGATGGTTTATCCCAATGGCGATGGCTACTTTCAACAAGATAATGCGTCCTGCCATAGTGCTCGTATTGTACAGGATTGGTTTCAGGAACATGCCGGTGAGTTTACTTTGCTTAGGTAGCCCCCCACAATCTCTAGATCTCAACCGCATTGAGAATTTGTGGGATGAATTTGAACGAGCCATCAGACAACTGGATCCACAACCTGGAAACTCACACCCCCTGGAAAGTGCTATTCATCAAGCATGGTCTCAGATTCCACAAACCACCTATCAACATCTCGTGGTGTCCATGCCACGAAGAATCGACGCCGTATTAAAGGCAAAAGGTGGCACAACGAAGTACTGAGGAGGTGGTCAGAATAAAGTGGCCACTCAGTGTATACATACTGTATAAGTTAAAGTTCGCCCCCCCTTCCCATGCATGAGCAAATCTGTTGCTGACAAACAATGCTACCATTCATGAAATTCCGCAATAGATAGAGGAGAATCTGTAATACAGATAACACATCATAGAATTTTAAGAACATTGCCCGAGAAACTAAGGCCGAAATAGAAAAATGCCAGAGCTTTTTCGACGTACTTCCCAAGAGGAACTGCAGGGGGTTTTTTGCACCAGGACTCGAAATTCAGTTAGTGATAACCTTTCCTCGGACCCTGAGTGACTCAAGGCAATAAATAGCACACAGCCCTTTCTTTGCTTTTGCTGCTCTTCACAGTTCTGTTATACGCCCACGATGTTGGTAACCATGCTTAATCGATATCGCTGTTTTATTAAGTACACATTATGCACATGTTTGCATTCTACGACAAATTACAATCTTATATTATTAAATTCAATTGGTTCACATCATAAAACGTGTGCATTATATTACACTGCTGGCCACCCAAAATGCAACACCAAGAAGGACACGAGATAGCAAAGCCAGACTTACTGGACACATAACAACAGATACAAAGATGAAACGATTGCGCTTGCAGGCCTGTACGACTTGCGGAACACGCAGACATCAATTGTTCGTGTGGCCCCCATGGCTGGCAATAACGGCCGCTACACGCCGCGGCATCGAACGAAAGAGGCTTTGGATGTGGGTTTGGGGTATTTCGGTCCAGGCTGCTTCCACACGTTGCCGCAGTTCATCAGGCGTAGCCGCGGGTGGTGCTTGCTGGGCAACTCGGTTGCCGATCAGCGACCAGACGTGTTCGATGGGCGACATATCGGGAGAACAGGCAGGCCACGGCAACAGTAACACCTGGTGAGCCGTAAAGAATTGTTGCACGATGCGTGCCACGTGCGGGCGCGCATTGTCCTGTTGAAACGTGGCCGCTGGCAGGTCCTGCAGGTAAGGGAGGACTACAGACTCTAAAACGTCGGAGATGTAGCAATGACTGTTGAGTGTACCGGCGATGCGTACCAGAGCAGTGCAGGTGTCATATCCAATTGCGCCCCAAACCATAACGCCAGGCGAAGGACCGGTATGGCGATGCATAATGCAGGCGTCATACAGTCTGTCGCCGCGGTGCCGCCACACGCGGATCCGACCATCATGGTGTTGCAGGCAGAAGCAGGATTCGTCGGAGAAGACAATGTCGTGCCCTTCCGTAGTCCATGTTCGGCGTTCAACGGCCCACTGCCGCCGCACTCACCGGTGGTAATCGGAGCAATGGGCGCCGTGCGACAAGTCCCCGCTCCTGCAGACGACGTCGAACGGTACGTACTGACACAGGTTGTTGCACAACACACCCTAATTCCGGCGCTAACTCTTGTGATGTGGCGGTGCGAGCCGTCAATTCCCGCCTCGCAACATGCCGGTCCTCTCGTTCGGTGGTGTGCCGCGGCTGCGGCAATCGCTCACGTCGGTCCGTCCGTCCCTCCTGCACCCACTGAATCCATACTCGCCTCAATGTGACTGGATGTCGTCCCACACGGGTGCCGAAGTCTCGGTACGATAAACCTCTGTCTCGATAAGCCACTATTCGTCCTCTGTCGAACTCCGAAAAGTGCTGAAATGACTACCGTATTCTGCGACGAGGCATCAGGAAGCTTCCCACGCACAGGTCTGGCAGCACAACACACTTCCACTACTTACACCCCGCCTTCTGTGCACCCTTCTTATAGTGCTTCTCGGGGACGTGCTGGGCGCACATGATTTGCATATGTCCTGCAATGCTAATCGTTTGCATGGCCTCTCGCGGGAGACTCATGCTGCGAATTTCAGGCCAATCGGATGCTTCCTTCTTGGTGTTGCATTTTGGGTGGCCAGCAGTGTATTATATTCCCCGAAAAATTGGAGGGATTGGTCCTTTACATTGGGGATCCCAGACTCTGAAAATAAAGGGGTTCTGACGACCGACCTCCTCAGTGGGTGCGCTTGTGCTTACGGCACTGGCTCTCTTCCTTTCCTGGAACCAGTGACCCTAATTTAAGGACGGGCAACTGCTTACAGCCCGCTGCACTGCTCGCGGTAGTCGTTACACCCCCAATAAAAAGTAAATAAAAAAAAAGGAGTGAGAATAGGAGATATTCGTTGTCAGGTTACAAATCGAAATTCATAAACAGTCTTATGACAAGAGATAAAAAACGACGTAAGCAAACTAAAATTGTGAGGAAATAGTAACAAGTCATGGAGACCCCTATCCTCCATAATTCCTATTACTACATACACTAAAGAGCAACTGAATTAGAGATATCTGTCTAGTAACGTGTAGCACCACCTTTTGCCTTGATGACGGCAGTGATTCGTCTCGGCATGGACTCGGCAAGACAGCGGAAGTGTTGGGAAGCCATACGGATCCATGACCCCTGAACAAGCTCCCACAGTTTACGAAGATTTGATGGAGGTGGGTCAGAGCCTCGAACATCTCTCTCGATGGCATCCCAGATGTTCTCGATGGGATTGAGGTCAGGTGACCTAGCTGGCCAAGGAAGTGAGGTCACGTCGGTGGAGTGTTTATCCAACCATTCGGATACAATTCGGGTGCAATAGCATGCTGCATTGTCTTATTGCAGGATGAGGTCCCCAGTGGGATGTTGATGACGCACAAACGGGAGCAAATGGTCGTCCAGGATATCCCGGTAACGTTGACCTGTGAGGGATGATGTCACACGTACCAGTGGTCCCATTTCAGTCCACGTAAACAGTCCCCAGACGAGAATGCCACCCCCACCAGCTTGAAGAGTAACCCTGCAGGCAAGAAGGATCCATCGCTTCATGTGGTTTGCGCCGTACTCGTATCCTGCCATCCGCATGCACCAACGTGAATCTCGACTCATCAGTCCAGGCAACATTTCCCTACATGTCTAGGGTCCAGTGGCGATGTTCCCGCGCCCACGCTAATCTTTGCATCCTTTGATGTGCGGTCAGCAGCGCTACTCTCGTTGGACGATGGCTTCTGTACCCCATAGCGACGAGATGGTTCTGGATGGTGTGGCTGCTTACACGTTTTTGTGCACCAGCGTTAAATTGCCGAGTGATATCTTGCACTGTGGCCCGTCTATCTGCTGTTACAATGCGAGCTAGCCGACGAAGACCCCGCTCATCCACACGCTGTTGTGTACGGCAGTTGGCCCTTGGAGGGATAGTTTTACCGGATTCGATGTACTCACGGTGCCCCCGTGACACAGTGGCTCGTGAAAATCCCAGTGCCTGCACGACTTCCGAGATGGAGTGACCCATTCGTCGGGCCCCGACAATTTCCCCACGATCAAATGCGCTTAGATCCTTCGTCTTACCCATACTGCGTCCGACTCTTACTGATTCCCGTCGCATCACTCCTTATATTATCGGATCGCTGCATACGTCATGTCGTTTCTGTTTACAGGGCTGCCTACAGCGCTACATTTGCATAACGCCAGCTGTCTCTAAATCAATTGCTCTTCAGTGTACATTGAATAAACAATACATACAGTATGCGACTAAAAACTTTTTTTCGATGGGGTAAGATCATCAACCTCGGGTAAAATCTACATAAATGAAATTTTTTTGCCAACATTTTTGCCAAGCACTTTAAAACTTGTGCCCTTCTCCCCCAATCATGCTTAGCCCCCTAATAGCCCACTTTGTTATGAACGGCTGGCGTCGCCACTGGCTTCAGCCCACCCAACTGATCTTTGGGTCTATCGTTAACCCCCCCCCCCTTCCCCCATAAAGATAAGCAGTTAGAACACATGGCGAGTGCAGCGATTTAAGATTTTAGAAAACTTGGATAAGTGTATGTGAATTTTCGGATTTCACAGAAATTTTGTTATACAAATGGATTTTTTGTTAAATTTTGTTTTGTACTGTTCTGTAAAATGGAGGAAATGCTCTGAGTGATGTCTCAGAGAGTATCATAAGGACACCATTTCTGTAATTATAGTTTTAAAAGATGAGAGAGAGTCTCCTTGTCAGGTTACTAACCAAAATTCATATCCAACCTTATGACAGCGAATACGAAACAAAGATAAAAATATGAAGAATTATAGTAACGTAAGTGAGCTAAAATTGCCACCAGTAGCTTGTTAAAGCTCATGGAGGTTCGAATCCATGGTTCCCAGTACTACACACACTGAATAAATACTCCGTACAGTATGTACCTGAAACTCTTTATTTTACTGGGAATAACATCATCACTTGAACTTGGTCCATGAATATTGCACCATGATGGTTCCCAGTACTACATACACTGAATAAATACTCCGTACAGTATGTACCTAAAACTCTTTATTTTACTGGGAATAACATCATCGGCGTCGGGTAAAATGTACATAAACGTAATTTTTGGCCAAATTTCTGCCAAGCCCTTCAAAATGTTTGCCCCTCTCCTCACGACGCCTATCCTCCCTAATATCCCCCTCTCTTCCAGTTCTGAGCTGTTGGCGTGGCAACTGTAAACGAGTTCCACTTCTTATCTTTCCTGGTTTTACCAAGCATCCAGGGCAGCAGCTACAGGGAGGGCGGTTGCTTTCAAAGGAAGGTCATATCAAGGGCGTAATTTCATACTCTGAGGAGCATAAAAATATAAATGAACAGAGTGTGAATGAATTTGACGAACATTTCCCTCAAAAAGAGAATTCTACACTTTAATATCTTCTTTTGTAAATACTTTAATTAGCCGCATACACTATTACTCGCAACTAGCCAGCACACAGAGTTTACACTGTGAGTTGTGAACCATCTTATATGGATGAATGGAATTGCCCAAAACAGTGGATGGAGGTATGTAAACACTATACTGATATGTACCCTTCTAAAGGTCCCTATTATTACCCTTAAAAGGGCCTTTAACAATGTAAAATATCTTCCGCCCCGAAATGTTTATTGTGTCATTAAAGTTTTTTTCCCCTCATGAATGTGAAGATGTCTATCGAGCAGGAAAAAATCACCTAGATCGATTTTCTGCTAGAAAAAAACTATCTAATGATGCGAAGATAAACATGAAAGCAGTGCTCCGTGGAAATAAGACAGTTCCGTCGAAATACATATTCCAGAATGTCTGCCATACGGGGGACCTAACAAAAGTGTAAAGTAACGGAGAAAACTTACCTTATTGTCGTTCAATGCACTCCTTCCGCTGCTAATGATAGCTTGCCAGCGATGAGGTAGGTCCTGGATGCCCCGTAGTACGTCTCCTATGTACAGCTGTTGTATTACTCGGGTCACGTCCAATGACAGTTAGTCCTGCTATTCGTAGCGGATGTCACGGAGTCGATTTTTTTAACTTTGGGAAAAGATCAAAGTCGGATGGACTGAAATCAGGGCTGTATGGTGGGTGGGGTAAAGTTTCCGAGCCATATTTCGACAAAAGTCCCCGTACCGAAGCTGCACCATGACACGATGCGTTGTCATGCAGCAAAATCGCTCCCGCTTCCAACAAGTTGGGGCGATTTTGATGAATTTTGGGTCTCAACTTTGTCCTCAGAAAGTCACGATAATATTGTGTGTTGACATTTTGCCCTACCGGCACTCGATCAGAGACCAAAACACTCTGTGCACCGTGCGCAAAAATCATCATTCGCTTCACTTTGGATTGTTGCCGACGAAACTTTGAGGGGCGTGGGGAACTTGGATGCCTCCATTCCGCTGATTGTGACTTCAGTTCCGGCTCAAAATCACGGGTCCAAGTCTCATCATTTGCGACAATTCTGTTCAGGAAAGTGTTGCCCTTCCTTTTGAACCTGTGGAGGTGATCCTTGATGGAGCACCCAGCGCGCGATGATTTTTTTCTAGTGAGTCGGTCAAAATCCGGTGAACAGACAAGGTGGAAAAATTTGCCTGATGAGCAATCTCCTCGACTGTCAAACGGCGATTCTCTTCGAGAAGCGTTGCAACAACAGTGACAGATGTTTTGGATGTTGCCGTTTGAGGTCGGCCTGAACGGTGATTATCTTTGATGCTGCTTCGGTCGTCCCGAAAGCGCGATGCCCAGCTACAAATTGTACTTCGATCAAGAATTCCTTCCCCACGAACTTTTTTTATTGAAGGTTGAACGACCACCATGAGCAACTCAATGGGATATAAGCAGTCGCCCGTTGCTGCCCCGGTGGCGTAGTGGTCTAAGCGATGGCTTCTTATCATTCGCCCAGAAGGGGTCCGGTGAGGCATGGATGTTGTGTTTGTCTTACGGCACTGGCTCTCTCCCTTCCCTGGAGTCAGTGACCCTGAATTAGGGACGAGCGATTGCATATACCACATTGAGTTGCTAACGGTGGTCGTTAAACCTCCAATAAAAAAAAGTCGCCCGTCCCAAATTTAGGGCCACTGGTTCCAGGGAAGGGAGAGAGCCAGTGCCGTAAGAGAAACACAACATCCATGCCTCACCGGGATTCGAACCCGGGCCCTTCTCGGACGAATGATCATAAGCCCTCTCTTAGACCACTGCGCCACCGGGGTGGCAAACAAACTTCTTGCAAGGCAGTGTGGATCTGTGTCGGAGTTTATCCCCGCATAGTTTCTATTTTTAAGTAGGAGCGTTGATCTAACTCCGTGTCTCGACCTGAGGATCTGCACGCTTCCATTTCCAAACCCTCCCACGTCCACGGAGCAGATGATGGCGTGTCGTTCTGACACCACTGCGTTGCTGAGAGTCTGACTTTGACATGAGGCAATCATTTACCCGATTGCATCATCCGCTTCCGTTTTAGATTAACGTGTGCAGAACTTTTGTTATGACCCTCGTATGTTCATCCGCTTCCGTTTTAGATTAACGTCTGCAGAACTTTTGTTATGACCCTCGTATGTTCATCCGCTTCCGCTTTAGATTAACGTCTGCAGAACTTTTGTTATGACCCTCGTATGTTCATCCGCTTCCGTTTTAGATTAACGTCTGCAGAACTTTTGTTATGACCCTCGTATGTTCATCCGCTTCCGCTTTAGATTAACGTCTGCAGAACTTTTGTTATGACCCTCGTATGTTCATCCGCTTCCGTTTTAGATTAACGTCTGCAGAACTTTTGTTATGACCCTCGTATGTTCATCCGCTTCCGTTTTAGATTAACGTGTGCAGAACTTTTGTTATGACCCTCGTATATTCATCCGCTTCCCTTGTTGATTAATGTGTGCAGAACTTTTGTTATGACCCTCGTTTATTCATCCGCTTCCGTTTTTCATTAACGTGTCCAGAACTTTTGTTATGTTGTCCCTCGAATATTGCGTGTGATTAAATAGTAAGTGGTCTGTCGTATATTATGTTTCTAATGTTTAGAAAACTCCTTATATTCTTGTCCCTCCAAACTTCATCAAAAATGCTTTGAGTTCTACATCCTCCTGAGAAAAAAAAAGAAGCAAAAAAGGTTAAACAACTTACGGGTTCTCGCTGCAACACATGTTGGAAGTAATCCGAAGCAGAGGAGTGAGAGATGACATCTTTCAGCCCTGTGACAACTAGGTCGAGTGTAATTTGGAAGATAGCATACAAGAATTACAGGGGATGGACAAAAATGTGAAAACACCTGATAAAAAATATGGGTAAAACGACCAACGTTTTTCACGTGAAAGTGTAGATGACGCCGGAGGTCTTGATAGTGGAAGTGTGCTACGAAACATAGCAAACCAGCAGTTAGCCACAGTTGCTCTCCAGACATTGATCTGTGCGTTGCAAAGGAATTATGTCGGAGCTTACAGAGTTTCAAAGAGGGTAAATTGTTCGGGCCCGTATGATGGGTGCTTCCGTGACCAAAGTAGCAAGTTTATTTGGTGTGTCGCGAGGTACTGTATCGAAAGTTAAGACAGCGTATTGTGCTTCTGAAAAAACATTAGCCAATAAACACCAGGATTTCAAACCCTGTCTGTACAAAAACAGTGCGGAGAGAACTCCATAAGCTGGGAGTTTATGATCGAGATGCAATCTCTAAATCACTGGTTAATAACGTGAATGCAGCACGCAGGAGAGACTGGTGCAACACTCATAAAACACGGATTGCTGAGAAATGGAAGACTGTCATCTGGTCCCATGAGTTGACCTTTACACTGTTTCCAACCTGTGGGCGAGTTTACGTGTGGTGAACACCGCCCAAACTTACGATTCGGAGTGCCTTTTGCCGACAGTGAAGCATGGCCGCGGGTCTATTATGATTTGGGCAGCCATATCATGGTATTCTACCTGCCCCATTATTACCTTGCGAGGTCGTGTCACTTCCAAGGACTATTTAAGCATTTTGAACGACCAAATCCATCCCATGGTACAAACAGTGTTTTCTGCAGGCGGTGCCATTTATCCAGACGATAAAGTCCAAATTCATACAACTCATATAGTTGAATCATGGTTTTTTGAGCATGCTGATGAGGTTTCCCATCCTCCCTGTCCCGCTCAGTCGCCAGACCTCAATATAATAAAGCCCCTATGGGCCGTTTTGGAGAACAAGGTTCGAGCGCACTATCCGCTTCCAGCATCTTTACAGGAACTTGAACGCGTGTTGCAGGAAGAAGGGTATAACATCCTATTATCCACCATCCGAGCCTTATATTTGTCTATTACCAAGAGAATCCAGGCCGCCTTGAATGCAAAAAGTAGTCCTACACCATATTAGGTATGGAATTCCTTTTTTTACCAGGTGTTTCCATATTTTGTCATCTTACAGGGAAACACCTGTAAAAGAAAGAATTGCACCATATTAGGTATGAATTCTTTCTTTTACCAGGTGTTTCCCTGTATGTCATCTTAATGTGAAAGCTGAAAAGTTCCCCCTCTACCAATAGATTACTATCTCTATTTAACTCCTCTTTCATTCCCACTGTACGGGTAGAACAACTGAAGGTAACTTTGCACTTATCTTTGTTGGAAGTAATTTTAGAAAGGGAGACTCTGACCCCAGGTTTAAAACTGCCCTTAAAAATTGGAAGCTAGGAGATTTGAGTGAATCAACCCAAAACGAAAGACAAATTGTAGACCGGGGAAGAGAGTTGATCTTTTGAGGAAACCGCGACCCCAGTCCGGGAGGAAGGAGGGAGAGGGCATGGGAGAGGAGAACAAACGCCACGGGACACCATACCCATTCAGTCTCCGGGAAGGAGTGAAACTCACCAAACCCCAATTCGGATGCCGGAGCAGCAATCAGTACTCCCCGTCTCACGACAACTTGAAAAATAAAGGAGGTAGTGTTTTGTCTAACACCCACTTAATGTTCACACACTTACTCTCCATCCGATCCAGTCCCCCCTCTCATCCAAAGCCTCCAGGTCTGGCAACAGTGCTGCTTTTCCTCAAGACCCTGTTAGGGGAAACAACGATCGCCGCCTGAGTTCGGGGATACCTAAGGAAATTCGCTGGGATCGTAGTCAACCGCACCCCAAACAAGTTCGTTACGGTGGGCTTCCGCTTTTTTGAAGAATTTCTTGGCGAGTCTGGTCGAGAACTCATGCACCTTCTCAACTCCAAGTCTGTTCCTCAGGTTTCGAAGTGGGTCCAGGGTGGAGCCCCAGTGATCATGCGAAGTGCTCGGCTCTACTCCCTCTCGATTCTCTCTCGCTGATTCCTACTAATACCTATCCAGATAGGGGTAGCGTAGGTGACCACGGGCCTAACGACAGTCTTATTCAGAAGTACTTTATGCTGTGTTGTAAGGGAGCTTTTCCAGTGGAGTACTGGAGCTAGCTTCCCAAGGCATTGTCTAGCTTTATTCGTGTGGTAGCTGCTGTTCGCTACCCAAGAAAGTCGACAATCTATTTGGAGCCACAGGTACTTAGTGGAAGTAACCCAGGGAAACGTGAAATTTCGATAGACCCTGGAAGGATCCATAGAACAGCAGCACACTGTTCTTAGACGGATTGATCGTGATCCGTCAGTCAATGTAGTAGGTTTCGAGCTGAGAGAGAAAGTGCTGGAGCAGCTTCACTGCTGTGCTTTTGTTTAGGTCCCTGATGACGACAGCTGTCGCAGGGGCGTAAAGGAAGGCATAGTGTACCTTGGACCCCCGAAAGTGTATCATGTTTTTTATATAAATAAATACATCGCTCTTAACCACGTTCTACAAACACACAACAACCGAAAAATTGTTTTTCAGCCGCAGCTGTGGAAGTGAACCAACTGAACTCTCGATATCTAGCCGAGTGCGTTACATATACGTTTTTTATGTTTTTGGTTAAAATGTGACTTACATTAGGAAAATTACTTAATTTAATAAAAATGCGTCAACTAACATTTTAAAAAATGCTTTAGATTTTCTGCTATTTTTCATTAACTTTTAATTTGTCCTGGTGGATTTCAAAGCCTTCCATTTTTGTGTGCCCCCCCAATTCTATATACGCTCCTGCTCTGTCGCTAAGAAAACACCAAAATATTAAAAGGATTTATGCGAGTACAGTAATGGGTATATGTCCCATCACGTGACTTTCTTCATAAACCCCGCCTACTAGAAATCTCCAAGGCAGTTCTGAACCAAACGCGTGTGCGAAATGTATCATAATCGCGAAATATATCATTTACAAAATATGCATCCTGGTGGCGTATAGTATCGATGTTGTTGACATCTTAGAGAAAAGCTATTCATTCCAGCAAATAATAAAGTCCTGTACAAGCATTGGTGGAGAATCCCGTGATGTCACATTTTCTTGCAGCCAATGGATTTCGCTTTTGGCTCAGAGGATCGCTTCCCAGAATGGCTGATGTGTCACTCCCGTCTCTGTACCGAGATTCTGTAGCATACGAACAATCCAAGTAAAAGGAGATTACCCGCTTCAGAAATGAGCCATTATACAATCATTGGCAAAAGTTTAAGACCACCTGTTGGTATTGGGAGATTTCTGCCGATTGCGTCAGCTACTGTCTGTATTACTAAACTTTCTGTCGGTGTTGGATCATCCTGTAGCAATACCTGTTCATAGAGTTGGAGGAAGCGTGCGAGCGTCAGTTTGCTTCTGGTTTTCATGCTCAGATATTTTGTACGTATTTTCTATATAGCAAAAAATGGGCAAAAAAAGCGTCATTAAGTGTTACTCAGAGGGCACAAATAGTGACTTTATATCAAGAAGGATACTCCAAACGTGACATAAGCAGAAATCTGAACGTGAGTAAAACTTCTATTCATAATACGATCACGAAATATCGAGATATAGGT
Organism: Macrothele yani; assembly: GCA_039090855.1. Lineage (NCBI taxonomy): Eukaryota > Metazoa > Arthropoda > Arachnida > Araneae > Macrothelidae > Macrothele > Macrothele yani. Next base: position 9,007,154 of record CM077023.1, on the reverse strand, counting down.
ATAATGGCTAGAAGAGATAGTGTGCCGTGCTTTAATACCTCATTGTTTAAATTTTAGATCCTTCTTTTCATGAAATCACGAGGTGGCGCTCCTGCGAGTTTCGATGCTATGATTTCTAATCATTAGCATGCTTTCCTATGGCGTGTTCGGTGGATAGCGATTGAAAAGGCGATTTATTTGTTAGATCAGTTATGAAAAGTAGTAGTAATAAGTGTAACGTTGAGAACGTGTTTCGTACCTGGATGCAACAGTGGTTACCAATGAATTTTTTTACTTGTCCTAAAATCAAATTGGCAGCCACTCAGTAATTATTCACTTAAGTGTGCCACTTTTGCTTTGGTCTTCTACAGCATATGTCAATGCATTTTGTCTAAAATTATTGAAATTGGGTGGGGTTTTTTTCTAAAGTTCTGTGAACTTTTTCAGGGAAGATTTGATTGATATCATGTGACATCCACTTAAACATTTTGTGTCCTGTAGAGTAAGGAGGTGCCTTGAGTCTCTTAACCGTGAAGCCTCAAGGTGTGGGAATTTGATGTTGTTTACATGATACCTATGTAATTTCAACTGTGTGTATTTCGGAATTGCGTGGCTTCTGGTTGCAGAAATCGTGTTAATATCAAACCGGAATGAATTATACTTCTTACACGAGTGAAGTTTTCAATTTTAACGTTATATTTTGTTTAGAATTCGCACGAACATTCCTGTATTTCAATTTAAAATAAAAATGCGAAGGAGTCTTAAAATAATTAAGGATTCTATAAATTCATCGTTTTCGGACACAGTGGTAGCAAGTTACAACGCAAAACTAGAAACATTTGCGCCGAAAGAATGCGATTCGGCCCACACAAAATGCATTGCAATAGCCTTGAAAACCATGAGCTTTCCCACACTTTGACGGCTGTCGCTCGTGGTTATAGTCTTCACGCAAAGTGATTAACAAGGGCATCTCTAAATATCTTATTCTAACCTCCTTGCTGTAGAGACAGAGAAAAGAGTTGCAACAAGGTCAGAACAGAATTCAATACGGTGTTTGGGCAAAAATCCCAATAATTACGGAGAAAATTTTCGTCCAGTAATGTGTTCATAGCCTTGTGATACGTAGATTCAATGCGAGATAATGCATTTCCCGAATAAAGTTGGCGAAGCTTCCCAAAAGCACACCACCTGGAAGAATATTTTACTTATACCTATCCATACATGACATTAAGCACTTTTAGTATAACTGCAGGCTTAAAAAAAATATATTCTTTGGTAAAATTTTAGTGAAATTACTGTACTGCACGGAACGAGAAGCACGTATATCTATGAGCATAGTTTACAGCAGTAGCATTGAAGCTGTCTTCAGCGCACTCTCTGATTTCATGATTTAAAGAACCCGTCTGCAGAAGCGCACGGCACACTATCTCTTCTAGCCACTACAATACAGGTGAATTTAGCGACCAAAAGAGAATTAGACGTCCAAGGGAAACAACCCTACGTGATGGCAATATCATAAGGCGAATAGTTATACGCTCACCGAGGAGTTCGTGCAAGAAAATCAAGGCCTTTCTACATTCAAAAGGGTCTGATATTAGTATCAGCACTATTTCCCGACTTCTTAGCAAAGATTTTGGATTAAATCCTTATAGACTGAGTGGCCACTTTATTATGACCACCTGACAATTTTAAGCAAATGAGCTATGGCTGCACGCTGTTGCCGCCAGATGGCGAGGCTAGTATAAAAAGGGAAAGCTTAGTGCTTGCGACAGTAGTAGAAGTGATTTTTGGGTGACGAGATGGGTAAAAAATGCGATTTAACGGACTTTCAACGTGGGATGATTGTAGAAACTTGGGGCCATGGAGCGAGTATCACCGAAACCGCCGCATTCGTGAAATGTTCCAGAGCAGCTGTTGTTAAAGTGTTTAAAGACTGGACTGTCAGCCAAAAAAACTGAGTCTTTACGTGCAACGTGTGGTCTTCATCGACTAGTGACTGCTCGGGCGGAACGTAGAGTGTCCAGACTGGTAACAGACAACAGAAGGGCAACAGTGCAGCAAATTACGGACCATTTTAATCAAGTATCCCCTCAAATGATCTCCGCATGCACTGTTCGCCGTACACTGCATCGGATGGGATATGGCAGCCGGAGACCTGTTCGAACACTTTTGCTGTCTGCAGTGAACACGAGAAAACGTCTCCAGTTCGCACAGGAGCACAAGGATTGGACAGTCGATAATAATTGGAAACAAATTATGTGGTCCGATGAATCACGTTTTCAGTTGCACCATGCCGATGGCCGAGTGAGAATTTGGCGGAAACAGAACGAAAGCATGGACCCCAAAAGCATTGCTACAACCCTTCAAGCTGGTGGAGGCAACGTTATGGTTTGGGGGAATGTTTTCCTGGCATTCTTTGAGCCATTTAATTCGTGTTGATCAACGTCTGACTGGCGCATCATATCTAAACATCGTTGCGGACCAAGTGCATCCTGTCATGTGGATGGTTTATCCCAATGGCGATGGCTACTTTCAACAAGATAATGCGTCCTGCCATAGTGCTCGTACTGTACAGGATTTGGTTTCAGGAACATGCCGGTGAGTTTATTTTGCTTAGGTGGCCCCCACAATCTCCAGATCTCAATCCCATTGAGGATTTGTGGGATGAAGTTGAACGAGCCATCAGACAGCTGGATCCACAACTCTGCAATCTCACACTCCTGGAAAGTGCTATTCATCAAGCATGGTCTCAGATTATACAAACCACCTATCAACATCTCGTGGAGTCCATGCCACGAAGAATCGACGCAGTATTAAAAGGCAAAAGGTGGCCCAACGAAGTACTGAGGAGGTGGTCATAATAAAGTGGTCACTCAGTGTATACCTGCACATAAACCTAGACTAGCCTTTATCATGAAAAAAAAAAAAAAAGAAGAGACTCCAGTTTTCGAAGCGTCATCAATCGTGGACTGCTGAAAAGTGGAACTAAGTTATTTTTTCTGATGAATCAATTGTACGTCAGTTTGAATCACGGGAAGCACATGTTCGACGACCAAAAGGCAAAAGGTTTGATGAAAAATACACCGTTAGCACCGTGAGACATCGACTTAGTCAGATGACATGGGGTGCTATGTCAGCATCCGGTATTGCTTCATTAACCTTTTTGCCGATAAGCACTACCATGGCTGATCTTTTTTATGTGGAAATGTTACGTGAGAGTCATATGCAAGTGCACAGATGCACAATCTTTATGCATGATAGTGCTCCATTCCACAGAGCAAAGACAGTAAAGGACTACTTGCAGAGGAAAAACATAACTATGCTTGACTGGCTCAGTAACAGACCCGCTCTTAATCCCATCGAGTTTTTATGGACCATTTTAAAAGACAAGGTAGCAGATAAACAGCCGAATACACAAGGAACGCTTATAAAGTAGTAAATCCGTTTACTTTCATGGTGTACATTTGTATAAAGATTCGCCAAGCTTTCACACTATTTTTTTTTCAGATCAGAAGATTGCCTCCCAGTGGAGTGTGAAAGCTTGGCGAATCTTTATTCAAATTTACACCACGAAGATAAACGGATTTACTTCGCTATAAGCGTTCCTTGCGCGTTAACGACATGGTGTATTTAAAATAAGAGAAAAACATCCATCAAATTCCCAAGCTTTGATTGATGCGATAAAGTACGTGTGGAGCAAAGACATTACAAGTGAGTACTGCAAATCCTTCATTGAGAGTATGCCACATCGTATTCTGTCCGTTATACAAACAAAGGTGCCCACACAAAGTACTGATTTCGGTGTTTGTGTGTTCTAAAGAATGTAAGTATTCATCTGTGGTGTCATTTTTTCAAATATCTCCGACTAGTAATTAGTTGTTTCCTTGAAGATCTTAATTTTCAACGAATTGACATTTAGTCTTAAACTTTTTCAAATGACCGTATTTTTCTTTCTCAACATCGGAAATTTAATTCCTTTAGAAGAGAAATAAAATTCGTAAGCGAGGGCGGCGATGGGCCTAGCCAATGAGGAATAACTCAGGCTGCAGCGTTGCCTATTGTATGGATAAATCTCCTTTCTGATCTTCCTAGGGGGACATTCTGGGTGCTCGCACTTCTGTTTTCTATTTCCAGACAGGAGATATAGTGAGACCGCAAAGGTGTGTGATACCCCTTCCTAACAGGCAATCAATCTCCTTTGCTTCTCATTCTAATCTTCCTTGGGGCACATTCTGTGCCCTCGCACTTCTCTTTTCTATTTTCAGACAGGGGACATAGCGAGACCGCAAAGGTGTGTGATACTCCTTCCTAACAGGCAATCGTCTGGTCTACAAAAACACTTTTAATAGTTTTACCTGAGCTACCTGTAAACCTCTCGAGCTTCTTTGCAATAAATTCCCACCCCGTTTTTTAAAAATCAGATTGTGTTTTATAGATCAACCCTGTAGTTTCGCATCGCTTGGGGATAAAAACGGTAGTACTCTCTGTCCTGCAGAAATATTCTAAAAACGTGTTAATAAATTCCACAACATTTAAGGCTAAAAATTTGATTATTCGTGTCCTGGAGAAATATTCTTTCAGTTTGTTATTAAATTCTACAATATTTGAAGTTAAAAAGATAATAATAATCCCGGTCTTGGGAAATATTCTCACAATTTGATAACTGATAATAAATTCCACATCATTTAAGGCTACGAAAGGTAATTAACATTGTCTGGGGGAAATTTCTTAAAAAATGATTATAAATTCCACAAATATTTAATGCTAAAAAGGTAATAAACACTGTCCTGGAGAAATATTCTAACATGAATCTATAACTACTACTTACAGTAGCAAAATACTGTTCTTCACGTGTTTATACTAGCAATTTTAAGCAGAAGTCAACAGGTTCCTTGTAATATTAACAAAAAGCAAACTACAAGCAGCACAATTAAAAGGACTTACCCCGACTTTGAAAAGTAGGCCTACATCCATTGTCGTCCGGCTTCTTCTGCTAGCAACCGAATATAAAAGGTCGACAAGGCATATATCACTACGAACGGTAAAAACGACCAATTGAGTAAAACGTGAATTAAACGGCATAAAACCAAGTACAAAATGGTGAAGTTCGAATGAAATGATAACATTAAAATCTATTGAGAAGTAAAACCAACAAAGTTAAAAGCTGAAAATGACAAAACCACGGAACCTATCTACATTCTACCCGTGCTACCAGCATCCATACATGTTTCAGAAAATATCATGCTTTCATCAGTGGAAGAGTTCACGAGTGCCTAGTCCTCCGCAATTAACTGTAATATGACATGCCTGAATGAAAGACACTATGTCAACTTCATCGCATAAGCTATGAACACCTATACCCTATCGCGCAGTTCTGGTATAGCGCCATCTGTGGGGACTTTGCCGACATATTCGTCCTGCTGATCGACCAAGTTAACAAGCAGAGTTTATTTGACTTCTGTTTAATCATACGTTGATTTTCAGAATGTAACAGGTATATCCATGCGTGTGGAATATCAATAGGTGAATTACTGTTACAACACTTCCCTTTATATTTTTCAAAAATTAGAGCCTCTGAAGTGAGAATTTGTTTATGAGATCGAAATGATGTTGGAATTTTGACATTTAACCAATCGGGTACAGCATTGTGTTCGATGAAATATTGAATAAGTGCTGTTTTGGGCCTTTTCTTTTCCCAATCGTATACATGTCCTTTTAATCGAGTAATAAGGCGTCTCTTAGTACTACCTATTTACATAGAAGAATTACTGTTACAACACTTCTTAAGGAAGTGTTGCAACAGTAATTCACCTATCGATATTCCACACGCATGGAGATACCTGTTACATTCTGAAAATCAACGTATGATTAAACAGAAGTCAGATAAACTCTGCTTGCTTGGCTTGGTCGATCAGCAGGACGAATATGTCGGCAAAGTCCCCACAGATGGCGCTATACAAGAACTGCGCGATAGGGTATAGGTGTTCATAGCTTATGCTATGAAGTTGACATACTGTCTTTCAATCAGGCATGTCATATTACGTCTGAGTTAATTGCGGAGGATTAGGCACTTGTGAACTCTTCCACTGATTAAGGCATAATATTTGCTGAAACATGTATGGATGCTGGTAGCATGGGTAGAATGTAGATAGGTTCCGCGGTTTTGTCATTTTCAACTTTTAACTTTGTTGGTTTTACTTCTCAATAGATTTTAATGTTCTTATTTTATTCGAATTTTACCATTTTATATTTGGTTTTATACCGTTTAATTCACGTTTTACTCAATTGGTCGTTTTTACCGTTCGTAGTGATATATGCCTTGTCGGCCTTTTATATTCGGTTGCTAGCAGAAGAAGCCGGACGACAATGGATGTAGGCCTACTTTTCAAAGTCGGGGTAAGTCCTTTTGATTGTGCTGCTTGTAGTTTGCTTTTTGTTAATATTACTAGGAACCTGTTGACTTCTGCTTAAAACTGCTAGTATAAACACGTGAAGAACAGTATTTTGTTACTGTAAGTAGTAGTTATAGATTCATTTTCTTTAGCCACGTATTATTCACTATATGCATAATACGTGGCTGGTAAATATTCGCATCCTGGGGAAATATTCTTACAATCTGCTAATGAATCCAAATAATTTAAAACTAAAAATGCAATAATCCTTGTCCTGGAAAAACTTCTTAAGATCTGGTAACAAATTCCACATCATTTAAGGCAGCGAAAGGTAATAGTCATTGTTCTGAGAAAATTCTCAAAATCTGATGATAAATTCCACATCGTTTAAGGCTAAAAAGGTAATAAACACTGTCCTGGAGAAATATTCCAACAATTTGTTAATAAATTCCACAGAAGCTAAAATGGTAAAATTCGCATCCTGGGGAAATATTGTTACAATATGATAATGATCCATAGCATTTAAGGCTCAAAAAGGCAACAATCCTTGTCCTGGAAAAAAATCTTACAATAAAATAAAGTCCACATCATTTAAGGCTACAAAGGTAATCATCATCATCATCATCATTGTCAACCATTATCAATCCACTGCTGGACGAAGGTCTCCCACAAGTTTCCTCCACAACGGTCTGTCTTGTGCCAGTCTCCTCCATGTCACTCCCGCATACTTTCGAATTTCATCCACCCATCTCACATGTGGTCTTCTTCTGGGTATTTTCCTGTGCTATTGTGTTTTATTGTGCTGTAGCCACTCCTGAATCCAGCTTGTTCTCTCGGTTGAGCCATGTCCAGTGTTACCTTCAAGCGGTGTGAAAGAACTTTAGTGAAGATTTTATAAACTACTGATAGGAGGCTGATAGGTCTGTAGTTTCCGAGATCCTCAATGTCACCTTTTTTATGTAGCAGGATCATTGTAGCATTGTTCCAATCCTCAGGAATTTTCCCTTCATTAAGGCATCGAGTGAAAATTTGGGCGAGTACTGTTTCAATTTCTCCACTTGCTTCTTGTATGATGTCTACAGTAATTCCATCTTCTCCTGGAGCTTTTCCCCGTTTCATGTTCTTGATTGCATGTGCAACTTCTGCTGGGAGGACTGGAAGATACCGTACCATAATATAATTTAATTAATATACTAATAATAATTTTTTTAAGGACGTCTATTACCTTTTGTATCAACATTTTTTTTTACCTTTTGTATTAAAAATGTTGATACAAAAGGTAATAGACGTCCTTAAAAATTCTCAAACTCTGATAATAAATTCCACATTATTTAAGGCTAAAAATGTAATAAGCTCTTTCCTGGAGAAATATTTTTGTAATTTAATAATAAATAACATATCAATCAAACTTCGAATTCGGGGCATCTTCTTTTGCGAAATTTTTCTTTTAAACGCCTCGCCTCTTCTTGAGTGTTTCTTTCTGTAAACATATTTTGAAAACATTCGAAAATTAAACGGCCCGACAGTGTACATATTTATCTGCGTAGAGTTATATCCTACATCGCTGCAATCATAAAATTTGTGAATTTGGGTTACACAACTTTTCATTTCTGATTCCTTGTAATCCTTAAAAGTTTTAAATAGTTCATAGCCGTTAACAACAGCAAAAACAAAAGAGCAATGGAAAGATGAATATTGCTCGGTGATTGACGAGAAACGAAAGCAGAGCGCTTTCCGTAGAAATGGTCACAACATCATGTTTTTACACCCACGCTGATTTCTGAGAACTGGAGAAACTACGTCATACCTTAACACTATTTATTTGCAACCATCTGTTTTATGCGCAGTTTACACTTGAGTCCGGTAATGGCTGCACCTCGAAGACTTCGCGTATTTCTCTTCGTAAGTATTTCATTAGTAATTGGGCCTATATATATATATATATATAAAACTAGCTAAATACCCGTTCTTCGAACATGATGATATTGAAATTATTTCTATACAGGATTTCATACCGTACCATAATATAATTTAATTAATATACTAATAATACACTTAACCTGCTAGCCAACTGTTTCACAGTATTTTTGAAAGAGATTTCGTGGGAAGGAAATAGCCCAGAAAACTGATACACAATTTCTATACGTAACACTGCACAGTTCGAATTAACAGTAGGAATAATATCTTCAATAGAAAGAAAAAGATGTCTTACTTGATTAATAGTTTTGCACTCTATGTAAAACCTGTCACCTCTCCTTAAAATAAAATCTATTTGGTCCACTGGAAAGAAAGATTTTGATAAACCTACACCATAACAAATTGCGACAATTGAAATGACCATACTCTGCATATTTCTTCGCTCTTTTGGGAAACACATGTCTCCCTGACTCATTTTGCCAGACGACACATAAGCAATTTCGTTCATAACTGTAAATTTAAAACTTCAAGTCTACACGAAACAAATCAAAGTACGTCGTTACTCTTCACTTTCATCGTTAAAATATTAATAGACAACAGAACAAAATAATAATAGAAAACAACAAAATAATGATAGAAAACAGCACAAAATACGTTGTTACTTTCAGCATAAATGTAAAAAAAAGCTTGCATATAAACAATTTCGTAAACAATTTTGTTCGAAACTGTAGATTTTTAGCTAGCAATTCAGATGTTTATGGAAGCGTGAGCAAAAATGGGTTGCCATCGCTAATATCTCAAGGGGGAAACTTTTGTTTTTACAAATTTCAGTTTCTATGAAAATCTACCCGCACATTTATATTTACTGCAGTCACCTTACCACTTATATGACCTCACCGTTACTTCGGTGAAAACGAATATTAGTAATTTGATTTTGACTCAAAAAACATTTATATGACGTCACCGTTGCTTCGGTGAAAACAAATGTTGGTAATTTGATTTTGACTCAAAAAACCTTGACATTCGATATATCAAACGATAATATCAATGTTTAAATGCAAAGCATATTATGATATAGCGCTTTTTTGGTGATATTTTTAAGTTGTTGTTTTTTTGTTAAATAAATTTAGAACAAATAAAAAAACCTTGAGATTCGATATGTCAAACGATAATAAATGCAAAGCATATTATGATTAGCGCTTTTTACGTGATTTTTAAGGGTTTTTGTTAAATAAATTCAGAACAAATAGATTTTGAACAAAATATATACTGAGCAGGTCAACTCAAGTCATTCAAAACTTAGGGCGGGGCTTCAGTTGCTGGGCAACAATGGTTCGATCATTGCAAAACGTCCTAGCGTTATCAAAGCTGGGTTATTTAAAAAACCCATTTCGACCCACTTAAAGTTATCGCAGGAAAAATCCTTTTTTAGTGCGCCTCTATGTTGTAAAAGGAACATTCCTACTAAATATGAAAGTTTTAAGTTCAGTAGTTTCTGAGATTCGGTGATGAGTCAGTGAGTCAGTGAAGGCTTTCAGTTTTATATGTACAGATTAAATGTCTGTTGGTTTGTTTGTATGTCCGCTGTAGAAATCTAGAGTTTTCAATTTAGAACCACCAAATTTGGTATACTATCTAATGGTACCCTAACTTAGACCGTAGATGGTTTTTTGGAAGGGGTCGGTCGGAGCACGGGGTCAAGGGGACCACATAAAAATGTTTGCAAAATCAACAGTTTTCAATTCAATTTAGAACCACCAAATTTGATATACTATCTCATGGTACCCTAACTTAGACCGTAGACGTTTTTTGGAAGGGGTCGGAGCCCAGGGTCGGTCGGAGCTCGGGGTCAAGGGGCCCCCAAACAAAATTTCTGTAAAATCTACAGTTTTCAATTTAGAACCACTAAATTTGTTATATTATCTCATGGTACTCTAACTTAGACCGTAGACGGTTTTCGGATGGTGTCGGAGCTCGGACTCAAGTGGCCCCCGTACAAAATTTTCATAAAAAGTTCCATTTTTTACTTTTAAGAATTGCAACACAATCAGTACTCTAATACTCGATCTATGTCTAAGTTAGAGACCATAGATAACATAAAGTGCAAAAATATCCGTTTAATGGTGTATTAAAAATACAAATGAATAAACGTTAGCTTTGACCACCAACGGGCGGCTTCTTCAGGCAGAAGTACCATGTAATGTAAATAGAGTTCCAGATATTCAAAATTCCAAACGGTAAACAAAAGAATGATCAATGTCACGACGCATGCACGCGACATAACATACAATGGTGGCAAAAATTGTGGACACTTTCTGAAATTTTCGTGTTTTGCAACTTTGCTGGCTTATAGGAAATGTTATTTTACCCCAAATGCAAAGGTTTATATATCACTTAAAAAAAAGTTAATGCTAAATTCAATACAAAAACAGAATGCAAATATATGCAGTACAAAAAAAGTTATGCTTACTTAAGTCAAAAAAAGAAACACAAGTGTGATTCAGTTAAGAAGCAGATTATAAGTGCAAACCCTACTGGCCAATCACAGTCCTTGTTCTGGGGACCAATAAAATTGCAGTAGCTGCAGTACATCTTGTGAGAAGTTGAGGGAAGTCAGTTTTGCTGTTTGTTCTGTAGAAGAAAGACTGTTAGCAGTGTAAGTGAAGCGTAATTGTAGATTGTGTGAATATTTTTAGTTTTTTTTTTTTTTAATTTAACGTGTAGATAATAAGTATAGCAATGGCACCAAAGAAAAGAGTTGATTATTCACCTACGAAAAGAACTAGGATTGTTTTATTACATGAATCGATCCTTTCTTATGCTGAAATTGCAAGGCAAGTAGGTGGGCCAGGGACAACATCTGGTGTACGAAAGTGTTGTTTACGTTATCAGGAAACAAAGTCACTGAAAAAGAAACCAGGAAAAGTCCGAAAAAAGTGCACAAAAGCTGTTGACGACAGAAGAATAAAAAAGACTGTCTGAAGGACAGAAAAATTTCATCTGAGGCTATCAGAGCTGAACTGCGTTCAACTGATGTTTCTGTCAGTTCAAGAACAATTAGGAGCAGACTAGCAGATATGGGACTAAGAGCTAGGATTTCGAGAAAAAAAGTCATATCGGAATCTACAGCAGCGCAAGAAATGACTACAGTCGGTAAAAGAACACATTGGATGGACAGGTGATCAGTGGAAGCAAGTTATTTGGAGTGACGAAAGTAAGATATCCTTATTTGGTAGTGATGGCCGAAAATACGTGATACGTATAGTAGAAGAAGAGCTACATCCTGACTGCATGGAGGCCAATGTAAAGCACCCAACAAGTGTAATGATTCGGGCATGTATGGCAGCAAATGGTATTGGCCGCCTTCATGTAATCGACGGCACTCTGAGCGCAAGAAAATACATTGACATCATCCTGGAACCAAAACTGTTACCTTCCTTCCATCAGGGATCTCTTTCCCGACAATGCACCATTTCTTTTTCAGGATTCAGCTCCCTGCCACACAGCAAAAATATGCCATCAGTGGTTCACAACAAAGCCCATTGCATTGTTGACCTGGCCAGGAACAGTCCTGACTTAAACCCGATAGAAAATTTGTGGCACCGTTTAAAAAGCCTTGTACGAATGAGACGTCCATTAAATAAAAGGCAATTAATTGAGGCTATAATTGCTTCCTAGCACCACATAATAACGAAGGCAGAGCTTCAAACACTTGTTGGCTCAATGAGACGTCGCTGTGATGCAGTTTTAAAGAATGAAGGCTACCATACTAAATACTGATAGCACATCTAAATCGTAAGAGCATTACAGTATATTCAGCATGATTGCAATATTCCGTGCATAATTTTTTTGTACTGCATATATTTGCATTCTGTTTTTTGTATTGAATTCACCATTAAATGTTCTGTAAATTTACTAATAAACATTTGCTTTTGGTGCAAAATAACATTTCCTATAAGTCTGCAAAGCTGCAAAATATGAAAATTTCAAAAAGTGTCCACAATTTTCGCCACCATGGTAGGTATATTGCATTTCAGTGTCGCGGGATTCTCAGAAGCGGCAGTTCTATAGATGCCTCCTGGAAGGTAAGTTTTTCCATTCTCTTCCTTTCTTTTATGTTTCGTAAAAGGAAATTTACTAAATCAATTTTTTTTATTTTTCACATTTGCAGCCATCCCGACTGCTTTTTTTTCTAACCCGGAAAATACCGGGTACCCCTGCTAGTTTTTACATACCAAGGAATACGTTATTTATTATGATAAAGTATAATGTTCTGTTCGGCAATTTTTCGAGTTCCTGTCTCTCGGTAACCCACAGGTAGTCAAATATTTCGATAAGTTGTTTAAGATTGAAATTTCTTTGCGATCATCTTAAATACCTATCGTACACAAAAAGCACTTTAAACTAACAAAATTCGTAATGGCTGATTGAAACCCGTTTACTCAAATTTCAGAAGTTGAAATGATTAAAAAGCGTCAATTTTCATAAGCTGGAAACGTCATCTTTATTGACGGTTCCATCTAATAAAAATTGGAATAATTAGTAGAAGGTTAATTTATACCTCTAAATTTCAACGCTATATTTGGGGTTTCTGTTCGTATGTAAATTAAGCTACTTCGTTGTATTTCTTACAGCGCTTTGGCTTCTGTTTTGTTGCATTTATAAAGTTATTCGTTAAATGTTCTTAGAGAACGCTGTGGAACATATGTGCTGCCCCGGTGGCGCAGGGGTCTAAGCGTCGGCTTCTGATAATTCTTCCGAGGTGGGTCCGGGTTCAAATCCCGTTGAGGCGTGGATGTTGTGTTTGTCTTACGGCACTGGTTCTCTCCCTTCCCTAGAACCAGTGACCCTAAATTAGGGACGGACGACTGCTTATATCCCGTTGAGTTGCTCACAGTAGTAGTTAAACCTCCAAAAAACAGAACATATACATTGCTTGTCCCAAAACAACTGAGCCGCCCCGGTGGCGCAGTGGTGTAAGCGATGGCCTCTGATCATTCGTCCGAAACGGGTCCGGGTTCGAATCGCGGTGAGGCATGGATGTTGTGTTTGTCTTACGGCACTGGCTCTCTCCCTTCCCTGGAACCAGTGACCCTAAATTAGGGACGGGCGACTGCTTATAGCCCATTGAGTTGCTCACGGTGGTCGTTAAACCTCCAATCAAAAAAAAAAAAAAAAAAAAAAAACAACTGAAAATATTTTTTTATAAAAGATGTGCAATACTGCGCTCCCTTGGCACGAGTCTCGGAAAAACGGTAGTCGTTGTAGTAACCATAGGAACCGTCCACACCTGTTTATCACGCATGCGTCGTCTGTAGTGCGCAGTTTAATAAGCATCGTTTCGTGAACCCCTAACAAGTGTTTTTACGCTGTGATCTTTCGTAAACATGAATGTGAAAGAGTAACAAAGACGCGCAACTAAATTTTGCTGTCGACTTAAGAAGTCTGTCGGACAGACTTTCTGTCTTATGCAAGAGGCATAGAAAGATGAAAGTCTAGGAAAATCAACAATTAAAGATGGCATAAAAAAATTATAGATGGTCGTGAGTTGAAGGTCTTCCTCCATGCGCTTTGATCGCGCATAGAGGAAGACCTTCAACGAGTGTTACAGAGGTAAACATCAATACAATAGATATCATTATACGGGAATACGGGCACCTATCAATTAGAGATATAGACGATATGGTTCACATTTCGAAATCATCAATTCACCGAATTTTAACCGAGCATTTCGGCATGAAGGGAGTTTCTTGAACTTGGGTTGCTCATGGCCAGTTGTGTCGTTTCTTACTTGAAAAACATGCATATTAAGTTGATGCACCAACCTGCATAAAGTCCACACTTGTCACCGTGTCACTTCTGGTTGTTCCTCATTTTAAAAGACATTATGGGGACGACAATTTGAGTCTGATCAACAACTAATTACAGCTACGCAGGAGTGCTTCAACAGCATTTTAGAAAAAAGATTTTTAGAAGACATTCAACAAGTTTGTAAAATCATGCAATGCATTGATTATGATACGCTTTCCAACATACCAGAAATCATTACTCAAGTTATCAGGATAATGGCTGTACAATAATTCTCGCTCCTATGCCCTGACCTTTGACCTTATTTTTATGATATTAAACAGAATTGGTTCAGTGTACCTCCGGAAAAACATACTAAAGTTTTGTCACAATAGAAGCATTTTTAGTCAAGTTATGAGGATAATGGCTGTGAAATAAATCTCGCTCCTGTTCCCTGACCTTTGACCCCATTTCGATGATGTTCAACAGAATCGGTTCAGTATACCTTCGGAACAACATGATAAAGTTTGGTCGCAATCGAAGCATTTTTACGTAAGTTATGACGCATAAGTGCGATGGAATAAATCCCGCTCCTATGTCCTGACCTTTAATCCCATTTCGCCCATTTTCAACAGGGTCCGTCCCCAGGTGGTCAGCTACTTCATACTAAAATTGCATCGAAATCGAACCATTTTTACGTGAGTTATCGTGCGGACAAGCAGACGGATGGACAGACAGACGAACAAAGCTGGAGCGTATACGTTTCTTCAACCTACGGTTGGAAAGCGTAAAAAAGCGGGAGGAACGCTGGGACACCTGTATTCGATGCAACGGACAGTATTTCGAAAAGGATTACCACTTCCTTGATAATTAAGGTACGCATAGTGTTTTCATAAAAGCATTTTCAATCGTCTTGGGAGAAACTCTGTATTTATACAGGTTTCCCTCGTTATCCGAAAGTAGAGCGTTCTTGTGAAACCTTTCGTAAGCCGAAATGGCGGAAGTGAAGAAATAATTGCCATTAGTTTATATGGGAAACTTTTTAAGCGTTTCCAGAACCAACAAATAACCTGCCAAATCATAACAAATAAGACATAAAACATACTGTAAAATAACGCTAACATATACAGGGTGTCTAAAAAAGAACTGTGCACTGAAAGTAACACGTACGATGTCGAACTGGTTCCTACAATAGGTGTTGGAAATGGACCCCACCGACATGTCTGCACACGCATCTGCATGTTGGTGAAGACCTTTCTCAGGGAATGTGCTGTGATCTGTTGGATGTGGGTCCTTTCCCAAAACCTCGCTATGAACTGACGTTTAGCATTATAGTGGGAGACGTGTGCATCATGAAATTTCCTAGCAAACTATTTTTGCACTTCGTCCGTGTACTTGTCGTCATGGTGAAAGACATGTTCCACCAAAAACACTCTCTGTTCAACCGTCAACACCACTGTCCTTGTGCCGAGACGAGTGATCAATCGACACGTCTGCCTTTGTCGACTAAGCCCTCGGGAATAACCTTCGCTCGGAATGACGCCTCGGGGTGGGGAGACATGAAATTTGCCAGACAGAGCACTTCCACGTGGCGGGTCACTTTTACTGTAATTCCATTCAAAATTTCTTTATTATTACATTACTGAAATTTGTACATTCAGTTCGCAGACATTATTCGGACATCCTGTATTATCCAGTTCGCAGTTAGATGTCTGCCATTCTTGAAAAAGCCATCTGGTTGATGTGCGAAAGCTTGAAAATCGATTTCTACACCACGCAAAGAAATTCGGATTACTATGATAATATAGTTACTATATTCAGTATTGTTGCTGTGTAGATCCGTATTATTAATTCATTAAGGAAGAAGGTGTAGGAAATTCCATGGATATGTATTAATGCCTTAACCGATGGATTGCGATCAACATTTCCAAATGTCGAAACAATATTGAATATTTTATTAACAATGCCAGTAACGAATTCCAGCGGCGAAAGGCCCTTTTTAGTTTTGAAGAGGATAAAAAATTACTTATGCAATTCACCAGGGCAAGAAAAATTGTCTCATAAAGTTGTCTCATTTATCTATGATACTTATAGAATCAGACTTGATAAATTCTCTCAGTTATGATGCCATAATCGACACTTTTTCAAAACGAAAGCGCGAAATAAAATAGTTTAAAATTGCGAACATACTATTAAGATGTTTATTTTATCACACTCAGACATGCGTTCCAGCCAATTTGATATTGCTAATAAAAAGGGCCTCTACTTCAAATAGCGCTTAGGGCTTCAGAATGCCCAAATTCAACTCTGCGTTGAGTAGAGCTCAATACCAAAGGGAACTTATAAAATTAAGAATCGCTCGTAACCCTGAATATCATTCTACTCTCTACGTGAATACATTTCCCTCAAATCACGTTGAATACTGAACGCAAAATCTTTCATGAATCTTCCTTAAATAAGAATATTGCTCAGTTAATATCTCGCTGAGATCTTATCCCAGGAAACTTTTGCTATGCAGCTTGCTCTTGTACTTGCTGTCGGGATTGCCAACATCCAATTCATCGTCCGTGGGGGTAAGTTAGAAAATGTTTAACGAGAAGAAATCAATGTTTTGCATAAGAACACAGAAACTCAAAAGGAAGGTTAAATAAGAGGCATGTGTCTCATACCTCAATTTGATACTTTCACCTTCCTTCATTTTGTAATCTTAAAGCCAGCAGAGGTAGAAAATTCGAAATACTCTTTCAAATGGTTCGCTATTTCAAAACATTAACTACGCTTCGTACGATTTTAAACTTTTTTAAACTTTCACTTTTGAGATGGTGACCTTAAAACAAGATACTCCACATTTCCACATTTGCGATCACCTTTCTTCATTTGCGAACAAGATACTTTCTTCATTTGCAAACAAGATACTTTCTTCATTTGTGCTTCACCTTTTTGAAGAAGTATTAGGTAGTATCTTAATCATTTGTGATTCACCTTTCTTCATTCATCCTTCATGAAGAAAGGTGAAAATGTCAAAGGAAGGTATAAAAAAGATGAATGAAGGAAAGTCAAAGTATCAAAGATGAATGAATGAAGAAAGGTGAAAGTCTCAAATTAAGGTACCTTTCTAGAAAATGAGGAAAGGTGAAAGTATCAAAGTATCAAAGAAAGGTGAAAATGTCAAAGAAAGGTGAAAATGTCAAAGAAAGGTAAAAAACAGATGAATGAAGAAAAGTGTGAATGAGGATGAATGAAGAAAAGTGTGAATGAGGATGAATGAAGAAAAGTGTGAATGAGGATGAATGAAGAAAGGTGTAAGTATCAAAGAAAGATACCTTTCTTCATGACGACAAATAAATAATAGTGAAAGCATTTTGTTTGCAAATGGAAAAGGACATCTAGAAGTATCCTTTCTTCATTTGTGATTCACCTTCCTTCATTTGCAAACAAGATACTTTCACTTTTCTTCATATTGTGATCTTAAAAAAGCCAGCAGAGTTAGAAAACTAAAAATACTCTTTTGAACTGAGTTTCAGAACGTTTTTTCCGTCCTAAACTTTTTTTAAATTTTTCAGGTGCTTTTCATCACTTCCGTTAAATGTGATGAAGATTCAACAAATAACACACCGGAAAGGTGTTTATTTGTGAAGTGTCCCGATATGAATCAACAGTGTTCTGGACAGGATTCAATCGTTCGAAAGAAAAAGGGATTTTGTCGATGCGACCTGTGCGTCATTAAGCGAAGTGAGTTTGATTTTCATAATGCACTTCACACATTTATTGAACCAAAAATTAGAAACAGGGGCGACAAATTCTGGTGCTAAGATCGTCATACACTAAGAGACTCTATGTTCTGTGACATGGAAGATATTAAAAAACCAATGCACTATTATTATTACGTAGGTGCAAAAGTTCTTTGCCTTTTGCATACATGAAAAACGGATCTTTTTACACGACTACAATGTTTTATTTCGATCTACTGCATAGTCTCCATTATTAGTGATGATCTCTTCCCATTGTTTGACTAGACGTACAATTTCCCATCAAAGAATGTTTTATTTCAATCTATTACAGTCTCCATTATATATAATCTGTGACTACTAAGCTTGCGGTGTTGAGATAGAATAACAATAGCAACATTTCGCACAATAAAATGTTTATTATACATCGACTATAGTTTCGCAGAGCGTTTGGCTCGGCTATAGTCGACTATAGTCGATGTATAATAAACATTTTATTGTGCGAAACGTTGTTATTATTATTCTACAGTCTTCATTATTAGCGCTGATCTTTTCTCATTGTTCGGTTAGCTGTTTAATTCCTCATCAAAGAATGTTTTGTTTCAATCTATTGCATAGTCTCAATTGATCTCTTCCCATTGTTTGGTTAGCTGTTTAATTCCCCATCAAAGAATGTTTTATTTCAATCTATTACACAGTCTCCATAACATAAATAACAACACCGTCTATGTACGATATTTAATGTTAAAAAATGAAGAGCATTTACAATTAAAAACTCCACTAGCACTTTCGAGGTAACCCCGAAAGTACTAGTATATTACCCTGTCATCAGGTGAAACAGAGGTGGTTCTACGTCAATTCGTCGCGTGCGTCAATTCGTCGACTGCGTCAATTCGTCGACTGCGACGATTCGTCGCGCGTCAATTCGTCGCCTACGTCAATTCGTCGCGCGTCAATTCGTCGACTGCGTCAATTCGTCGCGCGTTAATTCGTCGCGCGTCAATTCGTCGACTGCGTCAATTCGTCGCGGACAAATTCGTCGACTACGTCAATTCGTCGACTACGTCAATTCGTCGCTTTTACAGATTTTGGTTACATGCAAAACGAATGCAGGAAAACGTACGATTTCGAACGTCTTGCTCCCTGATCAAATTTATAAAATTTGGACACGCAGACAGGATAGGAATATTACGTTTTTCTTTGGCACTAAAAATATTAGACGGTAAACGGTTTTTGGAACGGGGCAGGGCCCGGTTGGACAGAGCCCCCCATATACAAAATTTTCGTAAAATCTACAGTTTTCAATTCAGAACCACCAAATCTGGTATACTATCTCGTGGTATTCTAACTTAGACTGCAGACGGTTTTGGGATTAGGTTGCAGAGGGGGGTGAGCCCCCTCCTACAGAATTGCCGTAAGATATAGTTTTCAATTTAGAACTACCAAATTTGGTATATTATCTCATGGTACTCTAACTTAGACGGTTTTTGGAACGGGTCAGGGGCCCGGTTGGTCAGAGCCCCCCACACACAGTTTTCAATTCAGAACCACCAAATCTGGTATCCTATCTCATAGTACTCTAACTTAGACGGTTGTCGGTTTTTGGAACGGGTCAAGACCCGGGGAGTCAGAGCCCCCCCCCCCCCCATACAAAATTTTCGTAAAATCTAGTTTTCGTTTCAGAACCATCAAATTTGGTAACATGAAACTCTAACTTAGACGCTAGACGGTTTTTGGAAGGGGTTGGAGGCCCCCCCTTCCCTCATAAAAAATTTCGTAAAATAGACAGTTTTCATCTTAGAACCACCAAATTTGGTATACTATCTTATGGTACTCTAACTTAGACGGCAGACCGTTTTTGGAACGGGTCAAGGCCCGGGGGTGAAGCCCCCCACATACAAAATTTTCTTAAAAACTACAGTTTTCAATTTAGAACCACCTAATCTGGTATACTATCTCATGGTACTCTAACTTAGACGCTAGACGGTTTTTGGAAGGGGTTGGAGCCCGGGGGATCAGACCCCCGAATAAAAACTTTTTCGTAAATACTACAGTTTTCAATTTAGAACCACCAAATTCGGTATACTATCTCATGGTACTCTATCTTAGACGCTAGAAGGTTTTTGAAGGGGTTGCAGCCCGGGAGGTCGGCCCCGCCTCATAAAATTTTGTAAAATCTACAGTTTTCATATTAGAACCACCAAATTTGGTATACTATCTTATGGTACTCTAACTTAGACGGCAGACCGTTTTTGGAACGGGTCAAGCCCCGGGGGTCACAGCCCCCCACATACAAAAAGAACAAAAACATAACAAAAACACCCATACAAAGTAAAATGCCCAAAACATAAAAAGAAGTAACCACACAAAATGAAATGCCCAAAACATTAAAAAAACTGCAACCACACGAAACAAAATACCCAAAACATGGTAAGAAATTCTGTTTAAAGCACAATCAAGGTATACGATAGCAGAAATATATGTTTTTAAAACTTAATACAAGTGTCAAAACTGAAATAAAAAGAAAGAAAAAAGAAATATCCCAAATTTCATTGTTACTTTAGATATTTTGACCTGTTGACATTTCGTAAACTGTACTTGCACTCGGTCAAAAAATATTACTTACAAGGACTCTTTAGTAACTTTTAATCGCTGTGGTCGTATTTATAAGGTTTGCATAACAAATCAAGTTAATAATGTTGCGCTTTCACTTACCGTCTCCCGCTAAGTTAGAGTTTGATGACACAAAATTTGGCGGTTCTGAATTGAAAAATAAAGATTTTAAGAAAATTTTGTATGTGGGGGGGGGTCTTACCCCCGGGCCTTGATCCGTTCCAAAAACCTTGAAAACTGTAGTTTTTAAGAAAATTTTGTATGTGGGGGCCTGACCCCCGGGCCTTCATCCGTCCCAAAAACGGTCTACTGTCTAAGTTAGATTACCATGAGATAGTATACCAAATTTGGTGGTTCTAAATTGAAAACTGTAGATTTTACAAAAAAAAAATTATTCGGAGGGGGGTCTGACCCCCCGAGCTCCAACCCCTTCCAAAAACCGTCTAGCGTCTAAGTTAGAGTACCATGAGATAGTATACCAGATTAGGTGGTTCTGAATTGAAAACTGTAGTTTTTAAGAAAATTTTGTATGTGGGGGGCTCTGACCCCCCGGGCCTTGACCCGTTCCAAAAACGGTCTGCCGTCTAAGTTTGAGTACCATAAGATAGTATACCAAATTTGGTGGTTCTAAGATGAAAACTGTAGATTTTACGAAATTTTTATGAGGGGGGACCCCCGGGCTGCAACCCCTTCAAAAAACCGTCTAGCGTCTAAATTAGAGTACCATGAGATAGTATACCAAATTTGGAAGTTCTAAATTGAAAACTGTAGTATTTACGAAAAAGTTTTTATTCGGGGGGAGGTCTGACCCCTCTGGCTCCAACCCCTTCCAAAAACCGTCTAGCGTCTAAGTTAGAGTACCATGAGATAGTATACCAGATTAGGTGGTTCTGAATTGAAAACTGTAGTTTTTAAGAAAATTTTGTATGTGGGGGCTCGGACCCCCGGGCCATGACCCGTTCCAAAAACGGTCTGCCGACTAAGTTAGAGTACCATAAGATAGTATACCAAATTTGGTGGTTCTAAGATAAAAACTGTAGATTTTACGAAATTTTTTATGAGGGGGCCCGACCCCGCGGGCTCCAACCCCTTCCAAAAACCGTCTAGCGTCTAAGTTAGAGTACCATAAGATAGTATACCAAATTTGGTGGTTCTAATATGAAAACTGTAGATTTTACAAAATTTTATGAGGGGGGCCGACCCCCGGGCTGCAACCCCTTCAAAAAACCTTCTAGCGTCTAAGATAGAGTACCATGAGATAGTATACCAAATTTGGTGGTTCTAAATTGAAAACTGTAGTATTTACGAACAAGTTTTTATTCTGGGGGGGTCTGACCCCGCTGGCTCCTACCCCTTCCAAAAACCGTCTAGCGTCAAAGTTAGAGTACCATGAGATAGTATACGAAATTTGGTGGTTCTAAGATGAAAACTGTAGATTTTAAGAAATGTTTTATGAGGGGGGGGCTCCGAACCCGCGGGCACCAACCCCTACCAAAAACCGTTTAGCTTCTAAGTTAGAGTTTCATGATAGCAAATTTGATGGTTCTGAAATGAAAACGAGATTTTACGAAAATTTTGTATGTAGGGGGTGGCCTGACTCCCCGGGCCTTGACCCGTTCCATAAACTGACAACCGTGTAAGTTAGAGTACTATGAGATAGGATACCTGATTTGGTGGTTCTGAATTGAAAACTGCAGATCTTACGAATATTTTGTGTATGGGGGCTCTGACCAACCGGGCCCCTGACCCGTTCCAAAAACCGTCTACCGTCTAAGTTAGAGTACCATGAGATAATATACCAAATTTGGTAGTTCTAAATTGAAAACTATATTTTACGGAATTTCTGTAGGGGGCTAACCCCCCTCTCCAACCGCTTCCCAAAACCGTCTACAGTCTAAGTTAGAATACCACGAGATAGTATACCAGATTTGGTGGTTCTGAATTGAAAACTGTAGATTTTACGAAAATTTTGTATATGGGGGCTCTGTCCAACCGGGCCCTGCCCCGTTCCAAAAACCGTCTACCGTCTAATATTTTTCGTGCCAAAGAAAAACGTAATATTCCTATCCTGTCTGCGTGTCCAAACTTTATAAATTTGATCAGGGAGCAAGACGTTCGAAATCGTACGTTTTCCTGGATTCGTTTTGTATGTAACCAAAATCTGTAAACGCGACGAATTGACGTAGTCGACGAATTGAGGTAGTCGACGAATTTGTCCGCGACGAATTGACGCGCGACGAATCGTCGTGGTCGACGAATTGACGCGCGACGAATTGACGCATGCGACGAATTGACGCGAGACGAATTGTCGTAGTCGACGAATTGACGCGCGACGAATTGACGCAGGCGACGAATTGACGTAGTCGACGAATTGACGCACGCGACGAATTGACGTGACACCAACAGAGGTTATGTGATACAATCACTAATATATAAGAGTACAGCAATGCACCACGGGTAAAGATCTCAAGCGTCACAAGATTGCGATTGTTACCATCGCAACCGAGTAAACGCACCCATGTAATTTCCAACATCAGAACATTCACATAGTTAAACAGAAATTTTACTACATTATTAAAGGATATTGTCAAATTTACATATTGTTTTTAATTACTATAATTTAAAGTTCCAATTAACTACGTGGTTTTTCCATATTTTTGATATGTCCACAAGTGCATTGTCATTACAGCATCTGTCCCCCAGGGCTTCAATGTACAGGCTTTCAGCAAGGTGTAGTGAGTGTACGTACGCCGGAGTGTCCAACAGTCTAATATTCGCCCAGTCTGGTTTCAATGTTCCATTTGCAACATTCCTAGATAACGCCGTATTATTGCAGTTGGTTTGGATATCATATTTGTGTTACTGTACGCGAATACCCAAGTTTCTCCTTGTGGATCCCACGTAGTTGCTAACATGTTCACCTGTTGAGGAGTCCAATATTAGAATGTTATGCACTCCACGTTTGCTCATTATGTCAGTTGTTGACCCACCTTTCCTAATATACGAAATAAAATTCCTTGATCGGGTACCAAACTGTATATCATGTTTTGAGCACATACATGATAGTATGTTAGTGATATGTGGGTGATGATCTAATGCTCATACAAATCGTTTGTTATGCTTTGGGTCTTGCTTCAGCCTTGTGGATCTATTATTTATTATTCTGTGGTATATTCTCCAAATTTCTTGGATATCCACGTTTGTCCGCCAACTCGAAAATGAACTTTATCTCAGACTGTAAATAACTTTCACTTGTGGAGTGCGTGAAGACTCTTCTGAAAAGAAAGTTAATGGCAGATAATTTTTGTTGAATTGGATGTGAAGAGTTAAACGGAATATGGCTGTTATTGCAATCAATTGTCTTACGATAAACAGAAAAAGACAGTAAATTAGTTTCTGGATTACGGAATATACAAAAACCAGAAAAAACAGTGAGAAATTAGATTCAAGTTCTATCGTGAGCCCGATAGTGGGAAATACTGAAGAGAGTGCGTCGGCGAGTTGATTTAAGTCATCTGGTGAGTGAGGCCAAAACACGAGGATGTCGTCTACGCATCTAAGGTATAAGCTAGGGACTAGAGGAAATTAATTGAGAACTTTGTTTTCAATGTATTGTAGCAGAATTTCTGCTAACAGCGCGGTGAGAGGGAAGCCCATGGGCGATCCTTCAGTTTGCATGTAAATTTTGTTGGGAAATTTGAAATATGAACGCCGTTTGACTAAACGAAGTGCGTTCATAATGGCAGAAATTTCAGAGGTGGGAACTTAAATAACAGCAAGTTTAGCCTCAATAATACGATGGGTGGCGTCCACAGGTACATTAGGGTACAGTGAAACTACATCCAGAGTGGTCAGTATGAAAGGACCAGCATGTGGCTTGAGATCTTTATCCGTGGTGCATTGCTGTGCACTTATATATTAGTGCGTGTATCACATAACCTCTGTTTCACCTGATGACGGGTTAATGTCACCCCGAAAGTACTAGTGGGGGTTTTAATTGTAAATACTCTTCATTTTTTAACATTAAATATCGTACATAGCCTGTGTTGTTATTTATGTGACATATAGTACGAAACTGATTTTATCTTTACAGTCTCCATTATTAGCGATGCTCTCTTCCGATTGTTTGGTTAGCTATTTGATTCCCGATCAAAGAATGTTTTATATCAATCAATTTCACAGTTTCCATTATTAGCGGTGATCTGTTCCCATTGTTGGTTAGCTGTTTAATTCCCCATCAAAGAATGTTTCCTATCAATTTATTGCGCAGTCTCCATTATTTGCGATGATCTCTTCCCATTGTTTGGTTTGCTGTTCAATTCTTTTTTTTTTATTGGAGGTTTAACGACCACCGTGAGCAACTCAATGGGCTATAAGCAGTCTCCCGTCCCTAATTTAGGGTCACTGGTTCCAGGGAAGGGAGAGAGCCAGTGCCGAAAGACAAACACAACATCCATGCCTTACCGGGATTCGAACCCGGACCCCTTCGGACGAATGATCAGAGGCCATCGCTTAGACCACTGCGCTACCGGGGCGGCGTTCAATTCCCCATCAAAGAATGTTTTACTTTCGCTGACAATGAAATTTGCGCAACAAGAAGGAAGCATCGGATTGAACTGAAATTTTATGGACGTAATGATACAGATGAAGGATTCACATGATGGCAAAACAGAGCTGCCGGACAATTACATAAGAATCTGTGGCACGCAGTCCGGTCATCTTCAATAGCGCGTCACATCACCTCGTGCGGCGATATATGCTGCAATGCGGTTCGGTATGGAGGCAAACAGATGCTTGATGTTATCTTGCGGCAGACTGGCCCACACGTGTTGGACAGTGTGCTCCAAATCTCTGATAGTGCGGCACGGTGGCACCTGGCGTTTCAACTGGTCCCACACATGCTAGATAGGGGACATGTCCGAGGAGCGGGAAGGCCATGGAAGTGTCTGGACATGACGTAGGCAGTCCTGGGCAACCCGAGCCGTATACGGGCGGGCATTATTCTGCTAGTATATCGCACCTGGAATCCCGGCCAGGAATGAGAACACATGGGACCGTAGGATCTCATCCACATTCCGCCGGCCTGTCAATGATCAGCGTACCACTAATAGAGCTAATCGCCTATCGTAGGCAATGGCTCCCGAGACCATAATACCTGCAGTGGGGGAGGTGCGGGGCTCGATAGAGAGGTTGTGATTGTGCCGTTGACCCGAGGACCTCCACACCCGGACACGATGAACATCTGTCCTCAAAATGAAGCGGCACGCATTGCTGAACACCACACGTTGCCAGTCTGTGGCTTCCAAGTCACTATGGCCTGGTACCACTGCAAACGGAGTCGGCGATGTTCCGTTGTTAAGGACAGCACATGTAAGGGGCGCTGGGATCGCAAATTCGATTCCGCGAGGCGTGGAGAAATGGTTCGTGGGCACACAGGAGCCGCTACATTGCCTATAGTGGCCCGGGTCCCTATGAGATCCGTTCGTGCCTGGCATACGATCCGCAGATCCTGTTTACCGGTGGTCCTCCTGGTCCGTCCTGAGCCGCTCCGCAGTGTGGCAGTGCCGTCACATGTCCACTGCTCCCAACGCAGTCGGACGGTATGATCAGAACGATCCACGTGGTGGGCTATATGGCGCGCCGACCACCCTGCGGTTTTCAGTCCGATGATTAGGCCTCTCTCGAAGTCCGTAAGTTGCATAAATCGACGTCTCTGGCGTCTACTCGGCATCGTTGTCATTCTGTACTCTAGCTTGCGTCGGCCGGTGCTTTCCACTTTCATGAGGCATCGACTACACGCCGGTTTATAAGGCTGCCGGTTCGTGTTTACAGTGCCACCACAGGATGTGCGGTCATGTGCAATTGCACAAACGTGGATCATTTGCATATCAGTACGCACTCTAGCTGTTTGCAAATTTTCGCTGTTGTATAGCATGTTTTCTTCTAGGTTCGCAAATTTCATTGTCCTTGAGTGTATGTTGAAAGTCAATATCGTGCCGATACCGGCTTTAGAGCGGCAAAACAATATTGGATACACCGGCAAAGCGAATATCGGACATATATCGGCTGAAGAATGGCAAGACGATATTGGATATGTCGGAAATGCCGATATCTGCTGAAGAACGGCAAGACGATATGTTTGATGTTCCTAGTCCACGTCAAATGTCTGTATTAATTATTCATTCGTTTTCTAATTATTTGTTCAGTTGCTGCTTACCATCTTTGGTGAATACCCAGCATTGTGCGGAGCTTCAAGAAGCAATCTGCTAATTGACTTGGCAATCAGTGTATGTGAGTCTGGACGAATTCGAGGCCGCTGTAGTGCAGTGGAAGCATATCCGGCGCGTAACTGGAAGACCCTGGGTTCGATTCCCGGTGGCGGCCAATGATAATTTTTCCGTGACTCACTTATAGACGTGGAAAGAGCGATAACTTCTGTTTGATGTTCCTAGTCAACGTCAAATGTCTGTATTAATTATTCATTCGCCTTCTAATTATTTGTTCAGTTGCTGCTTACCATCTTTGGTGAATCCCGAGCATTGTGCGGGTCTGCAAGAAGTAATTTGCCAATTGCCTTGGCAGTCAGTGTATGTGAGTCTGGAGGAATTCGAGGCCGCTGCAGTGGAAGCATATCCGGCGCGTAACTGGAAGACCCTGGGTTCGATTTCCGGTGGCGGCCAATTAGAATTTTTCCGTGACTCACTTAAAAGCGTGGAAAGAGCGATGACTTCTGTTTGATGTTCCTAATCCATGTCCAATGTCTGTATTAATTTGTGAATGGCAATGATTTATGTGTTCATTTACATAATGTGCATTACTTGTGCTCCTATCTGTCACTATTTAACCTTGTGCCGTTGTAATCTGGTTTCACTCAGCGTCCTGATGATGCGGCCATAGTGGTTACGAAAGTGCTTGCCAGAGCTTTTATCTACCATATTTTAAATTGTAAATAAAGACGTTTTTTAGATCCTACGTTTTTAAAGGGAAATTTAAAGTGTGGTGTGTGTGCTTTGGCTGCTCCACAAAAGTTACCGTGCTTCGACAGCTTTCAAATCTTCTTGTTTACAACTCAGCACGAAATACCTTTCATTCTTACACACACAATAAGGTTTATCTCACATACTGCATAGATTAAATGTTGTTTAAATCTACTTTTTATTTATTCGGCTCATTTTTAAATTGATATGTCATTTATACGTACATACATATCATTAAGCTGTTTTCTGAGATTCAGAGGTTAGCTCCTCAAAGAAAGACGATGTGCCAAGTAAACGTTTACAGGTGGAACAAAAATTTACTTACTGTTGGTGTATCAAATGTCTCCATTTACAATGATCTCTGCACACTGCTCGAGTTATCGATCACACGCCGCACACAAGACCTTTTGCACTTCGTACTCACAATCTTTTTCTCCAGCAGACACTCCTGAATCTGGTCCTCCCATGATTCCCATGGCCTTCTTTCCTTCCACTTGGGCTGAAAAAATTATCTTAGTCGGCACCTCATCACTCATTCTTTCAACATGGCCAAACCACCTAAGAATATTAGTCTCCACCTTACTAACAACATTGTGTCTTACATTACACAACTGCAGCACATCTTCATTTCTCACACGATCAGAACATGTCTTGTCACAAACCTCACGTAAGTAACGCATCTCCCTAGCACACAAACGACTCCTATGTCTTCTGCAGTACCCAGGTTTTACTGCCATACATCAGAGTAGGAACAATTGCACTTTTATACACAGCCATGCGGGACTTTCTTGGGAACCCATCATTCCTGTGAAATCCTCTTAAAGCAGCTATGACTTTCACTGCAGAATTGATGTGCCTACTAACTTCGCCATCTAATTTGTTCTCTCTGTCAAACATACTTCCTAAATACACAAACTCATTCACCTGGCCAATCTCTGTACCATTTAAATTTATCTTGAATTCAGTACTTAATAGTTCCTCGCTTAAAAACCATAACTTTGGTTTTTCTCTTATTTATACTCAGTTTGAAATTAATGCAAACTTCAAACTGAGTACAAATAACTGTCCTCTCGAAACATTGGAGCCATTTTTTAATGCGTGGAATAACCACACATTTAAAAAATAACTCCAATGTTTCGAGAGGGCAGTGTTCATTGTTCAGTACTCATTGAGACTTCATGTCAAAATTGCATTTAATCATTGCTTTTACACAGAGTCCGCAAACACTATAACTTTTTAGTAATCAAAATAGGATTCTAATGTGAACGACTGAATTCTATACAGAAAATCTTTCATAGAATCCACAATAATAAGGAATTGATCTGATGGGCAAATTTAGAAATAGGAAAAATAATATCACTGCTGAAACTAAAGGTGATTAATGATATTCAATAATAGAGCAACAGTAAAATATAAAAGTCATTGAGACAATCATTGATAAGGAGCAATTTGGGATAATTCTGCCCTACCGATAATATGGCAGTATTGTGAAAATGTCTGTTGAATCTTCCAACATGACCGAGCTCCCTGTCACCCTGCACAGCATGTACAACACTGGTTTCTTGAAAACGAGGTAGAATTGTTAGGCTGGTCTGTTCAGAGTCCTCACCTTAATCCCATAGAGCACTTTTGGGATGTAACACCAGAGAACACATGGAGTCCTAATCTTAATCGATAGAAAGTGTGCATTCGGCAAATGGTTGATTTAAAAAAAGGATCAATCGGAGTTCGATAAAAGGCTTATTGTGGGTACCCGTCTGGCAGAAGCAAACAGCTGACTGATTTCTCAAGAGGTGAGACATACCGGGTTTTTAATCAGTGGAAAAATATCCCACATCGCTTGTTTAAGAGGCGTAACTCTGGGACGATGACAATATCTCAGAAGCGAGATTGCCGTCGTCTAAGAAGGCTTGTAAAGAGAAACAGGACATCCTGTGTGCAGCAAATGACAGATGCATTCAATGAAGGCTGTTCTTCGCCCATATCTCAGCGAACTATGTTAAAGTAATGAAAAGAACCGGTATTGGTAGTCGCATGTCTATACGGAAAGCATTGAGTTATGCGAAGAACCGGAAGGTTCGTCTGAAGTGGTGTCAAGAGTACCGTGAGTGAATACTGGAAGACTGGAAAAAGTCATGTGGCCCACAAGTCGCTATACACCTTGTTCTGCACGGACGGTAGCAGAGAGTTTGGCTGGAGCCCCATGAAGCAATGGACCTGGCTTGCCTTGTTGACACAACTCAAGGTTTCTGGAGGTAGTGTCCGTGGATAAAAGTCATGTGATCGAACGATTTGCGGTACACCTTGTTCTGTACCGACGGTAGGCAGAGAGTTCGGCGGGAGCCATATGATGCAATGGACCAAGCTTGCCTTGTAAACACAACTCAAGATTTCTGGAGGTAGTGTCAGTGGATAAAAGTCATGTGGTCCGACAAGTTGCGGTACACAGTGTTCTGTACCGACGGTAGGCAGAGAGTTTGGCGGCCGCCCCATGAAGCAATAGACCCAGCTAGCCTTGTAAACACAACTCAAGGTTTCTGGAGGTAGTGTCAGTGGATAAAAGTAATGTAGTCCGACGAGTTGCGGTTCACCTTGTTATGTACCGACGGTAGGCGGAGAGTTTTGCGGGAACCCCATGAAGCAATGGACCCAGCTTGCCTTGTAAACACAACTCAATGTTTCTGGTGGTTCTGTCAGTGGATAAAAGTCGTGTAGTCCGACGAGTTGCGGTTCACCTTGTTCTGTACCGACCGTAGGCAGAGAATTTGGCGGGATCCCCATGAAGCAATGTACCCAGCTTGCCTTGTAAACACAACTCAAGGTTTCTGGAGGTAGTGTCAGTGGATAAAAGTAATATAGTCCGACGAGTTGCGGTTCACCTTGTTATGTACCGACGGTAAGCAGAGAGTTTGGCGGGAACCCCATGAAGCAATGGACCCAGCTTGCCTTGTAAACACAACTCAAGGTTTCTGGAGGTTCTGTCAGTGGATAAAAGTCATGTAGTCTGACGAGTTGCGGTTCACCTTGTTGTGTACCGACAATAGGCAGAGAGTTTGTAATTTACCGGTGACTTAGACGAATCCGCATGGATGCGGATTCGTCTAAGTCACCGGTAAATTACTTAGACGAAATCCGCATGGATGCGGATTCGTCTAAGTCACCAGCAAAATTGTGAATTTCACATTGTGTGCGCTGTTTTACGTACATTTTTCACGTAACGACATTTTTAAAATATGAGATTTATTTTCTCGTGCCAACGATGAAATTTTGATATTGTGCCCCGCAATGAAATTTCACCCAGGACCCCGCTAAAGCTCCTTCCGACTCTGATCCTGGGTCTGTAGATTGGATAAATCATCCGGAGCAAGCAATGGATATTAGGAAAGATGAAATGCCGATGGAGGTGCTCAGAGCTCGGACCATGTCCTGCTCACTCACGTCATTCAGCAAATTCCGTTCCCACGCGTAATATGACGAAAAAACAAAAAGCTTTGACTCATAAAATAGCTTTCAGCAATTCCGTTCCCATGCAATAGACAAATGCGGTGCTCAATTATTCTGAATTTAAATTTGAATTCTAGATGTAACGAGCTTTCGAAATTTAAAAATTTAGGGAAGCGTAGCATGTTGTATAACAAAACTAAAGCTAAAAATTGAGGGGAACCCTTCCTCCTAAGGAAATACGGGTAGGCTTAGTTCTGATTGAGCCATCAGATGACAAAGCTAAAGCTAAAAATTGAGGGGAACTCTTCCTACAAAAGAAATACAGGTATGCTCAGTTCTGATTGAGCCGTCAGTTTGGAACGTAAGACTACGACTTCCAGATCGGGGAGTTCGAATGAGCCTGTCGAGTATAATTTCAAAGCGTTTATTTAATTTGTTTTAGCCAACACAGGTCTATGATATGAAAAGTAGCTTACATAATTTTTACAAATAATGCTAGATGCATTGCGAACAAAAAGCAGATCGATACACGAATTACCCAACGTGGTGTTCTGTCTTCTTGGGCTTCTTACATTCCTCATCACTTGCTCTTGCCCCTCGTTTTGATTTTCTCCATTTTTGCTTGCTTTCATTCTGCGAATTCCGCACATTGTCCAAAATTTTAACCCATTCACACGAAAATAATTTTTTTAAATTTTAGTTTAAACCACTGCGATATGTTCTATATATATTTGAATAGATCTCGTTGAGAGCTTTAAAACGATACCACGCGCAGTCATTTTGCACTCACGGTTATCCAGGTAAACCACGGTATTTTCAAAAGTGCTCACCGGTTCAGAAGAAAACAATTTTTTAAATGTTCACTTCAAACCCCTGCAAAATGTTCTTCATATATTTGAATAGATCTCTTCAAGGGCTTTAAAATGATATTACGCAAAGTCGTGTTCCGCTCACGGTTGACGAGATAGATTGAGTCAAACGCGACGGCGCATCCAGAAGTTATTTTTTTATTGGGGTTTAACGACCACCGTGAGCCACTCAATGGGCTATAATCATTCGCCAGTCCCTACTGGTTCCAGGGAAGTAGAGCCAATGCACGTAAGACAAACACAACAGAGAAAGCCAGTACCGTAAGACAAACACAACATCCATGCCTCACCGGGATTCGAACCCAGATCCTTCACGGACGAATGGTCATAAGCCAGCGCTTAGGCCACTGTGCCACCGGGGCGGCCCCAGAAGTATTGATTTATCTCACCCGCGCAGAGGGAGCGAGGAGAGCGTCGCCCGTACGATGTATTGCGCAGTACGTGAATTGAACTCCATGCTGTTTACGAATATGCTAACAGGATTCGTGTGTGGCACGTATTTTTAACGCTGTAATGATTTCAATTGGGACCTATTTTTTGTCACAGGCGATCGGCTGTAAGTCGTCCCATACTATACGCGGAGTTAGACGTAGTCCTACGTCAAAAAGAACAGTTGAGGGGGACACGTCCCCCTGCGATTCTATGCTCGTGTGAATGGGCAATGTCCGTTTTGAGTGCCACACACACACACACACACACACGCGCGCGCACGCACAAAGATGTGTAACAACCCTCCATCTTTTCTACCTCTTTCTTTACATAGCCGCTATCCAACCTGAGCCGTTACCTAATTTTGTTGGTTCGATCCATAGAATCAACCACTTGAAGAAGACTTCGGGCCCTTTGTAACAATAACGAAAAAGAAACAGTTTATTTAACTAAAACTATGCGGATTGGGACTCATCGAAAGGCCGGTTAATGGAATGTTCAATTGACTCCGGCCATGCTATATGTACCTTAGACACCGCACTTCGTGCTTTTCGAACACGGAAGCCAAACTTCGTGCTTTTCACACACGTACGTCAAATTTCGATCTCTTTCTCTCTCTCTCTCTAAACCGAATATATGAAAATTGGACGCGGAAAACTTGACACACGAAAATTGGACGCGCGAAAAATGGACGTGCAGGGATTTTCATTCTATTTTTGACTTTCATTATACTTTCCAAAACAGAACGAATTGTAAACTAAGGGAGATATAAATAAAAGAATTGAAGTTTAGTTTTCTAAGGTCTGGAACGTTGGCATGCAGGATCAGGAATGTTGCCACGCTAGTCTCTCCCCAGGTGGAATTAATCTGTTTCAGAGGCAAGTGTCTAGGGACAGAAGGATGCCTATTGCTTTTGGACTTAAGCATGCGCGACTTGAAGTGGTGTAACTAGTCGATTGGCATCTCAGTGGTCCGCTCTCCCTCTAGCGGCCAAAATTAGTGCGATCGTTGCTTAGGTTTGGTTGGCTTGTTTGGGGTTTTTGTTTTGTTTTTGTAACATTTATTCTGAAATTAGAGGGTAGTATACTGGAGAATTCCTGAAGAACAGTATTGTTGCGTCCAGCAGTGTCGTTCCCAAAGTTGCAGCTGTGGTTTTCACAAGTGGGTATAAACTTTTGTGCTTTAAAATTTCGTATTTCAACATGCTGTGGGAAACAACTAATTGGTCCTATGCTCATAAATTTAAACTCGATTAAGGAGCTAGATTTCCAATGCTATGTCGACAGTCACCAATTCAACAGAATGTACA
Organism: Macrothele yani; assembly: GCA_039090855.1. NCBI lineage: Eukaryota > Metazoa > Arthropoda > Arachnida > Araneae > Macrothelidae > Macrothele > Macrothele yani. The sequence goes on along the minus strand of CM077023.1, from coordinate 8,973,710 downwards.
AATTTGAATTTGTTATTGTTAACAGAGTATTGAAAATGATTCCCGGGAAAACATTAAGTGAACCGAAATGTCATCCTTTAATAAAGAACATTTAAAAAAAGTCTTATCACAAATGAAGCACTTATTTTACATATTTTTAAGTTCCCAAATTATAAAGCATAGCACAAACTACTAAACGTTCATTAACAAACACAACACGGACATGGAAATAGCGTGGGGTAAACAAATATTGTCGAGTACTTACACCAACTAAACTTGAGCATGCGCACGACGGTGAAAGGGAGCACCAAATTTTTTCACAGTCCAAAAGCATTAGGCATCCTTCTGTCCCTAGACGCTTGCGCTTCGAAGATCTGTTTCAGAAATTTTCTGCGGGCAATGGCCTTCGGTCATTTTCAATGTCAAGAATTCAAGCAGTGCTCGAACTCCTGATCCGCTCCTGACCCCTGACCCCCTTGAGGGCACGAATTAACAGTATACCTATCGAAGATACACCGTCAACGAAATTGGTCCAAATCCCCTAAGGCTACATGATCCCATGAGGGCACAGAGATTTCAGCTACTTCCTGCGTGGGCGTATAGAACCGCTGCTAAAATTTCGAGTCAGTGGGGGCTCTTAGACTCGCGTTATAATTTGGTTTGTTAGTTTTCGAAGTTTTCCAATAAAATGGAAACCACGCTGAAGTTTATCAAGAGCGAAAGAGGAAACGATATGCTAGTGTACGAAGGATTTATCCATAAAAAAGAAAAAACAATTGGAGAGAAAATCATATGGAACTTTAATAAGCGACGATGTTACGGCAGAGCTCATAAAGAGAGAGGTAAAGTTGTAAAGAGTACAGTTCATAACCACGTTTCTGATTCGACAAAAATTATTGTGAAAGAATCTATCCATAAAATGAAAGAGGTGGCCAAAGTAACAGTACACACTACTCAAAAGGTGTTTGCCAATATGTCTTTGCATTTGCCTACTACAGTATCAGCCCAAATGCCTTCAACTGCATCTTTAACAAGAAAGATGACACCGAATTTCCCGGTGTATTGAGCACGCCTTTTGAATCCTTTTTGACGCGAATTAAATTTACCAAAGCTATTCAAAATCAATGGAACCGGTATGGGAAACAGTAGTACCTGACCGAAGAAAAAAAAAATGTCAATCCGGTTTTTTATCCCGCAGATATAGCTGTCAATGGAAACGTGAACTTACGCCCTCTGGTGGTAGACTTGTGCGTTAAGAAAAATTTGAATTCATATGAGAAACATTTCGCAGCGGAAACGCTTTCCAACAAAGAAATAATTTTTCAAATCGGGCTCTTAGAAGCAGAGATTTCGACAAATATATGATATGCATCTACGCCTCCCAGCGGAAAAACATGCATTATTTTAAAAAAAAACAGAGTATTTTCAAAAGGTTTTTCGATGTGAGCGGTATCGGTCCATGAAAGAATTTTTCAAGTCGAGTTTTCAGGAGCTCAGATTTTACTGCAAATACATCAGACTCAGAAATTAACTCTTACGCCCCCTGGTGACCAAACCATTCTTTATCAAATATTAGAAATTATATGCTGAGAATTTCCTATCAGGAGCTGTATCCGGTGCAGAAAGAATTTTTTTAAATCGGAGTTTTAGAAGCAGAGATATTGAGCAAAACGCAATTTACCGTTACGTCCCCTAGCGGGAAGTACATGCATTACTTGAAAATTTTGAACTTATAGGAGAAACGTTTTACACCGGATACGCTATCTAACAAAGAAAGAATTTTTCAAATCCGACTTTCAGAGGCAGAGATATTGACAGAAATAATATACACATCTACGCCCTCAGGTGGAGAAACCATGCATTATTTTAAAAAGAAACTATTCTCAAATGCTTATCGACATGACCGGTATCGGTCCACGAAAGAATTTTTTCAATCGGGCTTTTAGAAACTGCGATTTTGCTTCAAATACCTGCGAAGCAGAAATTTAACGCTTACGCCCCCTAGTAGCCAAACCACATTTTATAAAAAATTAAAAATGATAATGAAAAAATGTTCCACCAGGAGCTATATCTAGCGTTGGAAGAATTTTTTAAATCGGAATTTTAGAAGCAGAGATATCGGGGAAAGCGCAGTTAACCTTTACTCCCCCTAGCGGAAAGCTGAGATACCTGTGGAAAAGCAAGTTGCTTTTACGCCCCCTAGCAGAAAATCTACGCGTAACTTGGAAAAGTGACTATGCCTAAAATAATAAATAATTTTCCGCATGAATTTAATCGAAAAGTAAAAGAATTTTTTGAGTTGTATGTTCAGAACCAAATATATGGAATAGAATGTGTTTTGAATTCGCTATTTTACGTCCTCTAGTGGCGAAATTTTGCATCGTAAAAAAATCGAAATGAAGGATCATCATTCACACTAAAGCCGATAACATAAGCATGATCTTTTTTTTTACAAAAGACGCACTAAAATAGAAGGATGCGGAGTCCTATCTGGTCAACCTCTCAGGTACTGCCCACGCCTAAAGCTGCCTAACTTTTCTAAACATACTTTACTTTCCTGAGAGAATGATACACAGAACTTCTGAGAAGGACGAAGCCCCAGCTCGTTTGAATGAAAGATAATTATGATGAAGAGATGAATGAACGATGAGTATTTACAAAAGTGACTATTATACAGAAGAATTGTTCGATGGGTTACAGAAAGTGGCTATATACAGAAAATTTGCTCTTTTGAGCTATGAATTGGTGAGTGAGTGTTGATGCTGTGAGAGTCTCTAGTAGCGTGGAGAGAGTTCATGATAAAGTTTCACTGAGGATTTACAAGCAGATTGAGTTGTTTACATGAAGCCATTGTATTGCTGCTGAGAGTTCATGAGAAAAAGTGCAGGCGTGATTTTCAGTCATTCAATGAGAGTGAGTAGCGCAGATGAACAGATGAGCTATTTACAGACACGATGCAAAGGTTTTACAGAAGATCAGGAGGCCTGTTTCCAGGCGCGTTCTGCGTTTCGCAGCGTGAGTGCATGTGCATTACAGAAGAAAAGATGCTATTTACCGGCGATGAGTTACAGATGGAAAGATGGATCACTTTACTGGTTCGTTTCTTTGCTGCATTTGGTAGCAGAGGTGAGTAGTGAATAGTAGCGGCTTTAGTTGTGGTGCCGGTAGCCGCTCTGAATGAGAAGGAAGATACAGGAGCTGTGGCTGCGTGAATCAGTCTAGGCTGATCCTTTTATTTTTGACAGAGAACCATCTCCGGTGAATGTTTCATTGCTGGTTGAACTCGCCGGGGGTCTCCATTCTGAGGGCTTCTGTGTATTCTGCTTGGAGGCGGGCGATGATTCTGTTTTGAAGTGTTGTGTGAGTTGTGTGCTTGCTAGGGGGGTCAGTAAGTGGGGTGTTGTTAGAGTGTTGTAAGTAGAGTTGGTAAATAATGTATTTGGCTAGGACGAACAAGTAGGAGCAAGTTGAACAGGCGTGGGGTGTGGTGGGTGCAGCGGTGAGGTATTTGTAGTGTTCCAAAGTGTGTGTGATGGTGCAGACTTTGGTGGATAAGGTGAACATGAGGTGAAGCAACGGGAGGACAGGGCAGTGCATGTAGGTGTGGTGTAGGGAGCCTGGCTCTGTGCAGAAGGGGCAGAGGGGGTAAAAGAGAATCTTCATCTGGTGGAGTGTGTTTGGGACGGGAAGGCGAGAGTGGAAGAAGAGCCACTGAGTGTTGGTTTCGTGTGGGTAGTTGATGAGTGAGGTGAGTGTGGTGGTTGATGAGTGAGGGGAGTGCGGACCAGACGGGTGTGGAGGAGGAGGACGTGAGAGTGAGAGCGGGGCAGGGGTTGCGGGAGGATTCCTTGAGGTGGTGGTAGAGTTGCTTCACAGTGATGAAGTGAATGGGGACGATTGCAGTGGACCAGTGGTGGTGTACAATGTGAATGGAAGGAGGATGGGTGCAGCCGTAACGGTGCGATGACCGTAGGGTGAAGCTAGGGAGGGGAAGAGTAGGCAGAGGGCATCTTCGAGAGTGGTGAATTTTGTGTTGTTGGAGTTGGAGCCAGGCAGAGTGGGGGAGAATTCGGAGACATGTCTCCAGGATAGGTTGGTGTTCACTAGCTGGCGAACAGTAACGACTCCCGCCCGGAGCCATGTGGGAAAGTGGAAGAAAGGGAGGAGGGGAGGGTGAAGGAGAGAGGAAAAGAAAAGTGGTTCAGAGAGTAGTTCGAGTGTGGAAGTTGGAGGTACCCTAGAGATAGGTAGAGAGCGGAAGAGAGTGATGGATTCGTGGTAGGTGGGACAGACGAGAACCGGTGGTTCCAGCTTGGTATGGCCGTTGACTTTTGAATACCTTCAAAATTAGTTGCATAAGCTGCGGGTAGAGTTACATGTCAAAAACTGCATTGCACAGAGTAGATGGTAAGTCAGGTCCTAGCTCTTTAATGCACGATCAAAGAACGAGGTCTGTGAAACCACGTAACACAGAATGACGATACACTTTAATTAAAAACACGTTAAAACTATGTATAGTCCGGCCATTATTATCTGACAGTTGGGAAAGATTCACTTTACCAGTTTTAGGGGAGTAAGCAGCGTGACAAGCAGCGTGCCTTTTAGGAACTAACCGCTTCCAAACCTTGGAGGAGGGGAATAAACAATGCCGACGCGAGGTGGAAGGGGAGGGAGTGTTGGGGGTTCCTCCTAGTGTTGATTCCTTGTGGCGCTGAGAAGCTTCTCGTTTAATAGTCTTTTCGGGAAGGAACACGCAGACTTTGCATGCTCGGTAGCCTCTATGGTTTTGTTACATAGTTTTACCAGTTTTAGGGGACCTTCGTATGGTCAGCAGCGTGCTTACAACTAATCGCCTCCAACCCTTGGAGCAGGGGATTAAACAATGACGACACGGGGTGGATGGGGGAGTGTTGGCGGTTCCTCCTAGTGTTGATTCCCTGTGGTGCTTAGTGCTTCTCCTTCAATAGTCTTTGAAGTTCATTAAAACCTTGAAAAAGGAGGAAAACTTGAATCGTATGAAAATTGAGAAGTAAATTGCAGGCGAAGAATCACAGAGAAAGAAAGTCTACCAAGATACTACTTTGAGGATTAAAAACGTTTGCAAAGATTATGAAAACAGAGATGTTGGGATTTTCTTCGAAGAACTGCGCGTAACTTTCAGCTGCAAGTGTAATGACATACAAAAAACAACATTCAATGTAATTAACTAAAAACAAAAGCAAAAGGCATATTAAAATGCACCTAAGTTAGCGTATTGAATAAAATGTTGAGTAATAAATACCTAATGAAATTTTGTGTAGTGAAAATGTAATGAAATGATGTGCAATAAAAGTGTAATGAACTAAAATAATAAAATAAGCGAATGGAAAAGATATGTAAGAAAAACAAACTAGTAGTGTTGTTTTTATTACACATCTTTTCCATTCGAAAAAAAAATAGAAAGTAAGAAAGAAAGAAGAGAAAAAAAGAAAGGAAATTATATGTATCGGAATGAATTTTATTTCCGGGCGTCCAATTTTCCGCGTCCACTTTCGCGCGACCAGTTTTCCGCGTCCAATTTTCGGTTCACCTTCTAAACCAAGGTTCCATCCCTCTCTTTCTCTTCCAATTCCAAAGTTTCCCTTTTCTCTTAAAAACTTCTAAAGATCTTCACTGCCCGCTTAATCGGATTTCGGAGTTAATTCTCGCCTACTTTAGGCTACCTGTAAATACTATTAAGCTTGCGATTCTCTCATTAACGCACCCTTGAGATAGTCCCATTGCCACGCAAGACAGGTGCAGTACAGTTCAAATGCTGTGGTGACCGGCTTCGGCCCTTCTACAGTACTTCCCGGCTACCACTGGCAGTAATCGTTAGTTGTCAAGCGTTATGTCTGGATTTAAAGAAAATAGCTATTGATTGAGGAAAATGTTCAGGATAAAATTTTGAGGACTAAAACAATTGCTTAAAAATTATTGTACTTGCCTTTATTTGCATAGCACGTTTAAATTGCAAGAGAGACCTGAGTAATGAATACATTAAATCATAACTTACACCTCTAAAGGTTTGGGGCTACCACTCCAGTGAATAATAATAAATCTCTAGTCTCTTCATGAAGAGACTAGAGACCATGAAAGACTTTCCTCCTCATGAAAAGACTAGAGATTTCTAGATACTTTTCTCCTCATGGAGAGATCAGAATTCACTGGAGTGAGTAATAATGTGGTTGCTAGACACCCGCCCAACTCCCAGTCCGAGAGTAGGTCAGAGCCCGGCTCACCTTGGTTTATCTCTACGGGTTCTCAGAAAGACTTCTTTTTTCTTTCAGAAGTGAATTCCCGTTTACTCTGAATACTAGTATTAAAAGTAATCCGTCTTGTTGTACGATGATATTTATTCAGCTAAAAAACGAAATCTATATACAGTTTAAAAACACATGAGCACTTTCGGTGTCACATTGACACCTTCATCAGATGTGATTTCACCATGTGGTTACATGCTGGTCTTAACTTTTTTACCAACAAACCGACGGGACAGCCATGGGTTCACCTTTATCCGCAGTCTTAGCAGAAATTCTTCTACAGCATATTGAAAATAAAGTCATACAAGAATTCCCACAAAAACCTAGTCTCTATATCCGTAACGTTGATGACATCTTGGTAATTTGGCCATATACCATAAATCAGTTTGTCAACGCTATGTCTGCTCAATACCCCTCCATCAAACTCACGATAGAACTTGAAAATAATTTCGTCTTACCTTATCTTGACTTTCAAATTACTCGTAACCCTTCTGACAATTCCCTGTCTTTTGCCGTTTATCGAAAACCTACTTCCACACCCACTCTAATTCCGTACATTTCTGCTCTGCACTTCCTATTTAGAAGAGCATATTCACATTCTTCTAGCCATTTCGCCAGAGCTCAAGAACTACAATGGATATCATCCCTCGCTAAAAACCATGGTTACCCGGACAACGTTGTTAAGGGGTGCACAATAAAGTACGGTTTTCTATGTCAACTGCTTTAATTAGTGAACAAGTGCCTAAAAAGTATGTTGGATCTGTTGATTTTAATCCACATATTGTAAACCTGCTTACCAACATATGTTCTCGTCATAAAATACAATTTGGAATACGATCATGCAATCTATATACCATTATCCGCAACGATCGTGACAAAATTGACAAAGGGAAAAAATGGGGTGTGTATGTTATTCCTATGCTCGACACTATCTCTGATGAACTAAATAATCATTATGTGGGTTCTACCAAAAGAAATTTGGATTTGAGATTAAATGAACACAGATATGATCTAAAAATGAATCACCAAAGCACCTCTTTTGCAAGAACCATAAGTGCTGGAAATTCCATCCCAGACTGGGACAACGCTAAGATCATAAACACACCTAACTCTGTTTATTCCTTGTTATTTACAGAAAGCCTCTATATTTCGGCTTATAATACACGTTGCTGTAATGACTATTATCCTTATGTTTTACCTGAACCTTGGAGCAATCTTGTTGGGAAGGACAGCAGAATAGCAATTGCTTCTGTTAAGTGATCTTCATTGGCTAATTATGCATTTTTAGATTGTCTTGTTATCTGGTATATCATGTGACATTGACATTAGCTTTCCCATGATGCATCTACTCCACGTACTTAAGACCAGCATGTAACCACATGGTGAAATCACATCTGATGAAGGTGTCAATGTGACACCGAAAGTGCTCATGTGTTTTTAAACTGTATATATATTTCGTTTTTTAGCTGAATAAATATCATCGTGCAACAAGACGGATTACTTTTAATACTAGTATTCATGCACGAATTATAGTGTCTACCGTACTCTGAATACTTCTTTTAGCAGGAAAACTAACATTTATGGGAAGGTTTTCTCCCTATTGTTTAATATTATTAATTTCATATTACAACACAAATACTTAGACATAATTTTTTACTAAGCAGACTGAAATGCGGCTAGTCGCGTTCATCGGACATCAAGAGCCTTAAATAAGGCTTTTTCTGTGAGCTCTGCCCTAAAATGGCGCGAACAAAGAAATTTCCAGCCTAAAGAAATGAGCGCGCCTAGAGACTGAACGGTAGCGCAGGTGAGGTTTAGAGGACAGTACATATGCAACCCAAAGAACCCGCTTTCGGTTAGTAGAGTGTTCGGAGTCAGAATAAAAAAGCTGCCGATTTATCGGAGTTTGAGAAAGGACAAATTGGGATGGCACAGCGCCTCGGAACGAAGATCTCGGAAACGGCGCGGCTTGTGGGTTGTTCATGTACCACTGTAATGAGTACGTATCAAAAGTGGTGCACGAATGGCCAAACAATGGACCATCGTGTAGCCGTGTGTCGTCCTCAGCTCATTGATTCCAGTGGGGAGAGGAGGCTGTCGTGCATTGTTCACAGCGACCACCTTGCCACATAACACCCGCAGCTATAACAGTGGTGATCAGGGCAATGTGTCACAGCAAACAGTTTATCACAGCCTTCTGTGCATGCGCCTGTGCAGCCAAAGACCCAGCCGGGTCCCCATGATCACTGTACGTTATCGCCAACAGCGCATGAAATGTGCTCAAGACAATCTAAGTTTGACAGTGGATGATTGGAAGAAAGTAGCCTGATGAGACGAATCAAGATTTCTGGTGCATCACATAGACGGCCAAGCGCTGATACGTCGATTACCAACGGAGGCTATGGCACCTGGATGCACTGTTGTACGGAAAGAGGTCGCGGTGTTGTTCTGGGGGCGATGTTTTCTTGGGACACTTTAGGCCCCGTTATCCCAATAGCACAATCCCTGACAGCTATCCGGTATCTGATCATTGTTGTGTGCGGACCAAGTTCACCCATTCACGGCAAGTGTGTTCCCCGCTGGTGATGGCCATTACCAAAAGGATAATGCGCCCTGCCACACTGCCAGAATCGTCTGGGAGTGGTTCGAGGAACATGGTGGTGATTATCTGTTAATGCCCTGGCATCCAAATTCACCTGACGTGAACCCAATAGAACATTTGTGGTTCGACTTGGAAAAGCGGATTCGCGCTAAATCACCACCATCCCAAAATGTACGGGAACTAGAGGACCTGCCATTGACATTACGATACCATATACCCCAGGATACCAATCGCTAATCGATGCCTCACCGAGTGGTCGCTGTTTTGCTGGCTAAAGGGAATCCTACAGCTTGTTAGGTAGGTGGTCAACTGGTCATAATGTAATGGCGCATCGGTGCATGCATACATATTTACTATTTTTTTTTTTATGTTTTGGGGTTAGCGAATCTTACACACGTACTTATGAAGTTTTTATATCCTTGAAATAATAGAAATAACTTATAAATTACTTGATTCAAGCTGTTTATCTTTTGATGAACTGGAAAAAATGTTCTTTTCCATGAATAAATATCAATTTTCATTTGGTTTCTTTTTTCAGAAAGAGGCGAACCTTGTTTCAAGATTTGGAAAGAATTTTTACACCCGGTCTTCGAGTGCGAGCATGGAACTTATTGTGGTAAAGCTAGTAGGGTCTGTGAAACGTATGCTGACTTATTTTATAAAAACCTCCCAGAATTTTGTTTCTGAACATGCAAATAAAATGTCGAGATGTTCATGTAGTTTTGCTAAAAATTTGGAAAAAACATTTACACCCGGTCTACGTGTGAGAGCATGGAATTCATTGTGATTTATATAGTCTTGCCTGTAAAAATTCTCCTGTATTCTTTTATAAAAAGCACCCGAAACCTTCTAGCTGAACGTGCAAATAAAATTTTGAGATATCCATGTAGTGTTGCTTTTTATTTCAGTTCTCTAGAATTTTTTTTTCTTTCAGGCTCTTATCGTATACACAGTCGTATCAGAATAATATGAACACCCCCGGAATCACAGTGTACCTGCCCAGGCGCGTCAGAGAGTGTACGGGACAAGGTCGACCACATGGAGATATAAGCGGTCGTCAAGGACAGATGAGTCCCAATGCGTTACGTGAGCACAATGGGCAGAGGTAGTGATTTGAAGAACGTTCAAAAATGAATGATCATCGACTACCACGCCAAGGGTGGAAGCATCTCAGAAACGGCAGACTTCGTGGGCTGTTCGCGAGATGCTAAAGTTAGGGTGTACGAAGAATGGACCGCTGGCACACCGAGTACCGTATATACTCGTGTATAGGTCGACTTTTTTAATGAAATATTTAGGTCGAAATTAGGGGGTCGAACTATACACGGAAAATATTTCTGATAGGTTAAAAACCAAAATTTTTATGCCTTATGGAAATGAGCATACTTAGCCCTTTGCGCCATCAGTTAATTTGCAGTTGTATATTTAGCCATTTTCCGGGTTTTACTGGTACAGAAGAAAAATATTGCTAAGAATTTTTTTGATTTTATATGTGCGAGGTTTTTTTTATTCACTAACAGAAAAACTCATTTCGTAAGGATGTCTCAAAGTCCGTTTTAGGTTTGTCGATATGGCCTTGACTGCCCCGCTCGTAAATCACCCAAAGGAAAGAGGTGAACGCGTCAGCCAGTAGTTTAAGTTGCACCGTGCCGTGACCTACGACCGTGCTCAGTTAAAACCACCTGGACTTAATCTTCAGGAGTTTTTGGCTCAATTCTCTACGGGGGGATGAAGAGGCAAAAGAACATACTATTGCAAAAGGAGACCGCTGCCCTTGCTTAGCGACGGCGGAGAATAGAGGCGTGACAATCTACAGAACAGCGGTAACTTGATCAATGCATCCCGAAAACGAAAGTGTTTAAACTTGGCCGATCGCTCAGAATAACATTGCCACTGATAGTAAAAAAGTGCATTAGTTTAACAACCTACTTACGTTTGTTATTAAATTGAGTGTGCCCCGGCTCTAAAAATCAAACAAACGGTAACCTTTTCTGAAGACTAAGAGCGAGCACAAAGGATTGCATCTTTACTGAATGGGGCGATGTTTGGTTTTGTCACTAATGCCGATTGTTTGTCACAAACACGGTGGAGTGGGGGAATGAAACTCGGCAGTGGATAAACAACCTCTCTGTAAATCACACACTCGTCTAGCTCAGCAGTTGACTGACAGTTGCTACACTCGCCGCACAGGGTAGTGGGAAAAACTTTTACAAGACAAATTTTCTACAATTTTTTAAATAGTTGCGTGCAAAGTTTATAGTGTCCACAATATATCAAAATAAAGATTCATTTTAAATTTTGAAGAAATCCACTGAAAAAATAAAAGTTACACATTTATCTGCCGTAAAAAATAAAAGTTACACATTTATTTTTTACGGCATGCATATTCTTTATGGGATAAAAAAAACCTAACAGGTTGACATCAAGACCTATTTACGCTTTCCAAATATGTTTCACGAAGTTTTTTTTTTTTTTGTAACTGCAGAAAACTCGTTTGCAAAATGTGGGGGAAGGGGGGCTATATGCAAAAGTGAGTTCATATATTGTGTAACCTTCCCCTGAAAGCTCTCTAACCAGGGTGGTGAGCCCTATCATCTTCCCAGAATTGTGTCTCAATTCCACCCACATTTTGCGGGAAACTGCCGCAAGCAACATTGCGAGAGCCAGCTACAACATAAATAGTAGGTTTACATTTCCGCATGCGGACGCATCATCGGAAAAGAAAAAAACATTTTTTTAAATTTATGTACAAGATAGGCAGGTATACAAAAACTACAGATACTCACATAAAAATCGGGGGGGGGGGGGTCGACTTATACACGGGATATACAAAAACTGCAGATATTCAGATAAAAATCAGGGAGTCGACCTATACTCGAGATCGACCTATACACGAGTATTTACGGTACCTCCCGAAGTTAAAACTATGGAGCTCCGAAGACCATCGACCTCAGAAGAGAACGTTGCCTCCGTCGACTGGTAAAGGGCAATCGACAACGCAAATGAACGCTGAGGCACCCAGATACGTGTCTCCGATAACAGTAGAGCAATTTATCCGTAATACAGCAGTTACTGTATTACGGTTAAATTGTTCCTTGACTTGACGATTTAGATTATTTGGGGGGGGGGACTAGGGCTCGTCAGGCTATTTGTTAGTTTTTTTTCCCTGGTTCCCTTGCCACATTACATCGCAACGATTTGTTTTAAAGAATCTGTTGCAGTGCTTCAAATTATTTAAAACAAAAAGTTTATAGTGTTACTTTGGTGTTTTGTGATTGTTATTTACTTCGGTTATGCTCCCTGTGGTGAGACTTTTGATGTATTGGTTATGAAGTGTTCGCACATTCTTCTTGTTAGTTTGCGTGACTTAATAATTTATTTTAGTATGTAACTTTTTGAAAAGGTCACTTTCGTTAGTATATATTTCATCAGGTGTATGTCTTAACGAAAATATTGATTGTTATTGATTGGAGGTTTAACGACAGCCGTGAGCAACTCAATGGGCTATAAGCAGTCGCCCGTCCCTAATTTAGGGTCACTGGTTCCAGGGAAGGGAGAGAGCCAGTGCCGTAAGACAAACACAACATCCATGCCTGACCGGCCACCCTGGTGGCGCAGTGGTCTAAGGCGCTGGTCTCTGATCATTCGTCCGTAAGGGGTCCGGGTTCGAATCCCGGTGAGGCATGGATGTTGTGTTTGTCTTAAGGCACTGGCTCTCTCCCTTCCCTGGAGCCAGTGACCCTAAATTAGGGACGGGCGACTGCTTATAGCCCATTGAGTTGCTCACGGTGGTCGTTAAACCTCCAAACATAACCAACCAACCATGCCTGACCGGGATTCGAACTCGGACCCCTTACGGACGAATGATCAGAGGCCAACGCCTTAAACCACTGCGCCACCGGGGCGGCAACGAAAATATGATGTTACTTGCAAAAATCGGATTGTATTGATATAGTTATACTTTTGAAGTGCTACAATTTTTTAGTTACTTTGGTTACATTTTAGGCTGCGTGAAACCGTTGATTTCTATTATATAAAAAACCTCAGTTCATTAATTTTGTTTGCACATTTATATTACCATTGGTATTATTGTTTTCTTGGACTTTTGTTGTTTATTATGATTGTAGATGTAGCCCCTGGTGTGTATGGACTAAATTCTGTTTTGTTGTGGTGTGGCATGAAATTGTTGTTAAATAAATAAAAAAATAAAATGCTGTTATGTATGGGTCTCCGTAGTCGACGCTGCGTCAAGGCGCCCATGTTAATCCAGGTCCATCGGCAACGAAGCCTGCAGTTCGCTTGGGACTATCGCCATTGGAGAGTGCAAGAGTGCAAAGGTTGCCTTCTCCGACAAGTGAAGGTTTCTTCCGACGAGTCAAGATTTCTACTTCACAGAAGTGACGGGCGGTGGCAGTATGTATCTCTGGGGGATGTTTTCGTGCTATGACCTGGCACCGCTGGTACCACTGGATGGGACCCTGAACACTAATTGTTACCTGTCCATCCTTGCTGACCATATACATCTCTTCATGTCGGATGTTTATCCTAGTGGTTATGGTGTCTACCAACAAGACGATGCTCCGTGTCACGTTGCTTAGGGGCGTGTGATTGGTTCCAGGAACACGACGATGTCTCCGTTCTCCCTTGGCTGGCGAAATCGCCGGACCTCAATCCCATAGAGCACCTGTGGAACTATTTGGATCGAGTGGTTCGACGTGCCGACCCACAACCACGTCATCTCCGGGATCTCCGTGCTCTGCTGTAGTCCGAATGGGCACGTATGCCTCGGGCAACCTTCGAGTGCCTTATTGTGTCCCTGCCACGCCCTCTCACAGCTATCATCATGGCCAAGGGTGGTTATTCCCAATTATTAGGTAGGTGGTCATATTATTCTGATACGACCATGTAATTTCCTTCTCAAATTTAGAGCGATTCTGAATTCGTAAGAAACTGCTGCTCTAATTCTGCGTTGTTACGTTACATGTGAATTGCAGAGGGTGAGTAGAAAGTTTTGTAATATTTTGATCACTTTATGTCTTCATACGTACCTTTACGACGAAAACTGACTAGCATTCAAAGCATAAGCCATCGTGTTGCACCGTCTTTAGCCATCTGTCTGCCAGTTCTTCGATTCTACAGAGAGTGAGTTGTGACGTATATTCTAGATTAACTTTCCTTTTTTAGTTTCCTTCCCTATGTAAATCTTGAGTTTATTCTCAGTATTCTTCCCGCTTAACGAAATATCTTTTCCTTCAAACGAATACGTTTGGCAACAATTGAGGTTGAATGCACGTTCTGTAGAGGATGGCTGCCTGCAACGCTTCATGGTCACGGCTGACCCGTGGGCCATGCCCCCGGCCCTCTTTCGGGGGGGGGAGACGTACACGACATAAAGACAGAGAGCAGCGACAACGAACGTCCGCGTATCTCAATTGGTAGAGTGACTTATTCTGGAATGAGGGGATCCGGGTTCGAGCCCCGGCGTTGAGAAAATGACGGAGAAATTTACTTCGTTATAGAGTCGAAAGTTTTGCAATATTTGGAACACTTTATGTCCTCATACGTACCTTTACGACGAAAGCTGACTAGCATTCAAAGCATAAGTCATCGTATTCCACCGTCTTTAGCCATCTGTCTGCCAATTCTTCGATTCTACAGAGGGTGAGTCGAAAGTTTTGCAATATTTGGAACACTTTATGTCTTCATACGTACCTTTACGACGAAAGCTGACTAGCATTCAAAGCATAAGCCATCGTGTTGCACCGTCTTTAGCCATCTGTCTGCCAATTCTTCGATTCTACAGAGGGTGAGTCGAAAGTTTTGCAATATTTGGAACACTTTATGTCTTCATACGTACCTTTACGACGAAAGCTGACTAGCATTCAAAGCATAAGCCATCGTGTTGCACCGTCTTTAGCCATCTGTCTGCCAGTTCTTCAATTCCGCGGCGGTACCAGTTCTTGCCCTTCAAGGCGAAGACGAATTCCTTCAACCCAGCTGCCACCTCCTTCTGGTTGTTGAAGTGCCGCTCGCTAAGGAAGTGGGCCATGGACCGGAACAAGTAATAATCCGACGGGGAAAGGTCCGGGCTATGTGCTTGGTGTGGCACTAGTTCGATGCCCTCAAGTTCCTGGAATTTTTGCCCGGGTCTTTTGCGCGGTATGAGGCCGTGCCTTGTCCTGCTGTAGGAGAGCGTTCTTTCTCTTCACCAGTGTCGGGTACTTCTCCTCCAACAAAGGCATACATCCGCTCCAGCTGTTCAGAGTACAGGTTGGCGTTGATGGTCCGACCGTCTGGGACAAATTCGTAATAGATTATCCCCTCGAAATTCCACCAGACACAGAGCATCACCTTGTGCTCGAAACGCTCACGTTTGGCAATAGGTTCAAGAAGCTTGTCCAAGCTCAACCACTGCCGTTGTGTGTTAGGATTAGGGAAATAAACCCACTTTTCATTGCACGTAACAATTCTCTTGATGATACGTACATCGCGCAGGTTTTCTAGGAGTTTCGTGAACACTTCCACTCGGCGGTTTGCTTCAGCTGGTGTCAGTTCGTGGGGGACAATGCGGCAGCTCCTGCTGAGCTTGCCGAGATCCTGAAGGTAACGAACCACGGTGGTTTGTGATATGCCCAGCTCGCCTGATAATCTACGAGTGCTGGTTGTCGGATTTGCCACTACGGTTTGGCGCACGGCATCCGAATCCACGTTCGCAGTCTACCTGACCTTGGCTGATCGTCGAGGTTTCTGTCACGTGAGCAGGGCTGTAGTTGAGGGTATACGGCGGTATACGCCGTATACCCTCTGCTTTTTTTGACAGAATAGCGTATACCTTCAATGTCTATATTATCAACAGAACTTCAATCTCGAACAACATCGCTGCCAAGAGCTGAACATCTAATAAGAAGAACCATAAGAATAATACAGAGCTTCGGAGAAAATCCTGGGGAAAAAAACTCATTTAGCATTGGCAGCAAACGAGGAATTAATATTTAAAAATATTCCATTGATTCCTAACAACAAAATTGTACCTATTAACCAAACCAGTTTATCCAAAGCACGGCTGACATGATGAAATGAAGACTGTGTTCAGATTCAAACAGTGAAAATGCACAACTTCTTAAAGATATTTCTTCATTAGAGCGAATAAATATTAAAACAGACGACGTGTGCTCTATGGAGAACTAGAAACAAGGCGAATCTGTAGGCTTTTTAATGTTGATGAAATGTTATCAATGAGAGAATATACTGAAAGCGTCCAAGTTGTACTCTCTCAGAGACTGAGAGAATATTCTCTCGTTTGCAGTATATTCTCTCAGAGACTGAGAGAAGATACTGAAAACGTCCAAATTGTGCCAGAAAACTTAAAACCCCTTTTAAGAACGATTTCAACTCTGCCTTGTTCGACAGCTGAATGCGAACGAGGATTCAGTTTAATGAGCAACATTATAACCGATCTCAGAGCATCTTTGTTAATCTCCACTGTATCTAACCTGATGTTAATAAATTCAAACGGACCGCCCATTGAACGATTTAATCCAAAAAAATAGGTAAGATCTTGGTTGATGAATCATCGTTCAGCAACTGATAGTAGATCAAAAGTTTCTTCCAGAAAAGAACAGTGCTGTAAGGACTTATTTCGTCAAACATTTTTTTAATTGGAGGTTTAACGACCGCTGTGAGCAACTCAATGGGCTATAAGCAGTCGCCCGTCCCTAATTTAGGACCACTGGTTCCAGGGAAGGGAGAAAGCCAGTGCCGTAAGACAAACACAACATCCATGCCTCACTGGGATTCGAACCCGGACCCCTTTCGGACGAATGATCAGTAACCATCGTTTAGACCGCTGCGCCACCGGCGCGGCTCAGGCTTTATGGGATATATTTCAATACACTCACCAACCCGCTTGGCCAGCGTGGTGAGTTATGGCCAAACACCTCCAAAATGACTCTACAACTTAAATCTTGGCCCTCAGTCTCCGGCAGCTGGAATGTACCTGGCCAAGGCAGCGGCCAGTGCGACATGAAGGCAGAGGGTGCTAAGAATCCCGGAGGACCGGACTAGGCTGCCATTTGATGCTGACCTTGGCTACCTACAACGGACGCTCCCTTATCTTCTGATTCAAGGCTTCTTGAATTGGAAGAGGAACTACAAAGGATCAAGTGGGACATCGTCGGGCTAAGTGAGGTAAGGAGAAAAGGAGAAGATCTCATTGAACTGAAAAGTGGACATCTCTTCTATTATCGTGGGACAGATACTGGCAGAACTAGTGGTGTTGGATTTATAATAAACAAGAAACTGAAGGATAAAGTTGTAGAAGTTGAAAGTTCCTCTGACAGAGCTGCACGACTCGTTATCCAACTCTCGAGAAGATACCAGGCTCAGATTATTCAAACTTATGCACCCACCACAAGTCATCCTGAAGAAGAAATTGAAGAATTTTATGAGGAAATTCGTCATCTAAATAATAAAGGTAAGCAGCACTTGAAGATAATTATGGGAGATTTCAATGCAAAAATAGGGCAACGGCAACAGAATGAAACTTCAGTAGGTAAATTCGGTCACGGCAACAGAAACCAGCGTGGAAATACTCTCGTTGAGTTTGCAGAGTCAGAAGGATTTTTTCATCTTGAACTCCTTTTTCAAGAAAAAGCCACACAGGAAATGGACATGGAGACATCCAATTGGAACGACAAGTGAAATTGATTTTATTATGTGTAACAAAAAATTCGTCATCGAAGACTGCAGTGTGCTGAACAAGTTCAACACAGGTAGTGACCATAGATTGGTGAGATGTAAGATGCACCTCAACACTAAACTGGAACGTGGCAAGCTCATAAGACAAACAAAATGTATTGACATAACCAACCTTAAAAAACACCATAATACTTTCAAGTTAGAACTGAAGAACAGATTCTCTGCTTTAGAAGGCCTAACATCGGAAGAAGTGGATATTTCGGAAGTTAACAGAAAAGTAACCAAAGCTCTAATGGAAACAGCAACAAAATTAGCTGGGTCTAAGAACAAGTTGCATGTGAACAAATTATCAGGAAAAACCAAAATGTTGATGCAAAAAAGAAGAGAGATGAGGACAACTAAAGAAGATGTGACTTCCAAAGTGGAATATATAGAGCTATGCAAGACAACACGAAAAAGTATCACTGAAGACGTAAGGAAATTCAACTGTGAGCTAGTGAGGAAAGCAATTGAAAACAACCAAAGCCTTAAGATAGCAAAGGGACATCTCAGTAAGGGAAGAAAACAGATTATGGCTCTGAGAAAAGAAGATGGTTCTTATAACAAGAAATAGAGGCGAAATTTTGACAAGAGTGAAAGATTTCTACTCCAAATTATATGAAAGGGATGATACATGTACTCCAGACATCATGAAAGGTACCAGAGTTCTTCCAGTCCTCCCAGCAGAAGTTGCTCATGCAATCAAGAACATGAAGCGGGGGAAAGCTCCAGGAGAAGATGGAATTACTATAGACATCATACAAGAAGCAAGTGGAGAAATCGAAACAGTACTCGCCCAAATTTTCACTCGATGCCTTAATGAAGGGAAGATTCCTGAGGATTGGAACAATGCTACAATGATCCTGCTACATAAAAAAGGTGACATTGAGGATCTCAGAACTACAGACCTATCAGCCTCCTATCAGTGGTTTATAAAATCTTCACTAAAGTTCTTTCACACCGCTTGAAGGTAACACTGGACACGGCTCAACCGAGAGAACAAGCTGGATTCAGGAGTGGCTACAGCACAATAGATCATATCCACGTACTGAGAGAACTAATTGAAAGAGCGAGGGAATATGAACTTCCATTGTGCATGGCTTTATCGACTATGAAAAAGCCTTTGATTCGGTGAAACCATCAGCAGTTACCACGGCTCTGAAATCCTGCGGTATTGAAGATGCATACATTAATATTATTAATAACATCTATGAAAATGCAAGTGCAAAGATTCGGCTGTTTGAAAATACAACACACATAAAAATTGGAAAGGGAGTGAGACAAGGTGACACCATATCTCCGAAGCTTTTTAATGCCACATTGGAAAATGTCTTTCAATCACTGAACTGGGAAAACAAAGGGATAAAGATTAATGGAGATTATCTAACCCACCTTCGTTTTGCTGATGACGTAGTCATTTTGCAACTTCCCCATCAGAGCTGCAGAGTATGATCCAGGAACTTGCTGACAAGAGTAAAGAAGTGGGATTAAAAATGAACTTTCAGAAGACAAAAGTGATGTTCAATGCTTTTACAAGAAATGAAGATTTATCGATTGATGGAGAAAACTGGAGATAACAGATACGTATGTTTATCTTGGACAGCAGATATCAAGTGAGGGTCACATTGATGAAGAAATTAATCGGCGTACAAAACTTGCCTGGAGAGCTTTTGGAAGAAACAGCATAATTTTCAAGAGCAATATGCCATTATGTCTTAAAAGAAAAGTGTTTGATCAATGCATCCTTCCAGTGCTTACGTATGGTGCAGAGACGTGGACCTTAACTAAAAGAGACATACAAAGGCTGCAGACAACTCAAAGAAGCATGGAGAGGTGCATGCTTGGTATAACCAGGAGAGACAAGAAGAGAAACTCGTGGATCCGAAAAATGACGAGAGTGGAAGACATCATGATCAGGGTTAAACCCCTGAAATGGCAATGGGCTGGACATACTGCCAGAAGGACAGACCATAGATGGACAGCCGAAATTTTAGATTGGATTCCAAGGGACAGGAAAAGACCCAGAAAAAGACCACATGGGAGATGGGTGGATGAAATTCGTAAATATGCGGGAGTGACATGGAGGAGACTGGCACAAGACAGACCGTTGTGGAGGAAACTTGGGGAGACCTTCGTCCAGCAGTGGATTGATAATGGTTGACAATGATGATGATGATGATGATTTCAATAAAAATTAAAATAATCTTGTGCATGCTCTTCAACGTGTCATAATTGACAGGAGAGAGGAGAAGATACTTTATTCATATTGGTAGGTGAGCTCATAGTCATAATTGTTAAAAAGCACCGTACCCCCCAAGAGGGTACCGTGCCTTTTCTTTTTTCCTTTTTTTTATCCATGTAGTATTACGTCTGAAGTTTTAGGATTTGCTATGCTGATTTTACGACAACAGCACTGCACGTGAGCGAAATTCCTTGAACCATCGGGTTGCGGTGCTGCGATCCACGGTACCTTCCCCTTCCTTATGACAAATGTTTCGTGTTGCTTGAGCAGCGTTATGGCCGAGTTCAAACTAGTAAAGCAAAAGTTCCCTAGCTGGTTGTGGCTGTTCATCTTTTAGGCGTCCCAACCACAGACAGAATGATGACATGCAATGCTGTTCACAGAAACGACTACGACTTTATATCCTTTTCGACTGACTGCAGTGCGCTACTTGAACTAGTTTAAGCACGTGACATATCAGCAGCAGCACATGCGTTTATGCAAATATTGCAAAACTTTCGACTTAATCTCTGTAACCTTACAATGTCCTACTATTGATTCAACGCCTGGGTACTTGTGTTTCCTTTAAGATTTCAAAAACAGGGTAAGGCTTACTATAGCCACTATAGGGACTATCAATGACTCTGGCCTCCAATGACCTACGGTTAACTATTTTTAGATTTAGTTTTGTCAATTCGTAAGAGCGTGCTTCGTCCGGAGATACTTTTCGCACATAAGTAGAGAGAATCTTGCTATATCATTTCAGAGAAAATGCCCAACACATAGATACAGAAAAATGTTCTGCAGAGGATCTTCACACATTCTTAGAACCCATTGCTTTACTAACAATACTATGAACCGTTTGATAATGATATAATAGACATACCGAAATGCATCGGGCGTGTCAGAAAGATCACGAGAATGTACTTGTGACGGGGTGGTGTGGTGATGTCGGTGACAGTTGTGTAGTTTTGCTTCTTCATTTAATCTTAACTATAGACTCAGAGTCCACAAATTAACTATTGAACGAGAGATTGGAATACCTCTCAGGAGGCCTAGTGCCAGCTACGGAAAATTCATTCGGAGCCAGAGAAGAAACCTCCTTCCTCTGGCTCCGAATGAATTTTCCGGGCCCGTGCGACTTGCGGGACACGCAGACAACAATAGTTCGCGAGGCCCCTATGGCTGGCATTAACGGCCGCTACACGCCGCAGCATCGAACGAAAGAGGCTTTGGATGTGGGCTTGGGGTATGTCGGTCCAGGCTGCTTCCACACGTTTTCACAGTTCATCAGGCGTAACCGCGGGTGGTGCTTGTCGGGCCACTCGGTTGCTGATCAGCGACCAGACGTGTTCGATGGGCGACATATCGGGAGAACAGGCGGGCCACGGCAGCAATGACACTTGGTGGGCCATGAAGAATTGTTGAACGATGTGTACCACGTGCGGGCGCGCATTTCCTGTTGAAACGTGGCAGCTGGCAGGTCCTACAGGTAAGGCAGGTCTACAGGCTCCAAAACGTCGGAGATGTAGCGGTGGCTGTTGAGTGTAATAGCGATGCGTACCAGAGGGTTGCGGGTGTCATATCCAATTGCGCCCCAAACTATAACGCCAGGCGACGGACCGGTATGGCGATGCATAATTCAGGCGTCATACAGTCTCTCGCCGCGGTGCCACCACACGCGGATCCGACCATCGTGGTGTTGCAGGTAGAAGCGGGATTCGTCGGAGAAGACAATGTCGGACCATTCCGTAGTCCAGGTGCGGCGTTCAACTGCCCAATGCCGCCTCACTCGCCGGTGGTGTAACGTGGATGGTAATCGGAGCAATGGGCGCCGTGCGACAAGTCTCCGCTTTTGCAGACAACGTCGAACGGTACGTGCTGACACAGGTTGTTGCGCAACACACCCTAATTCCTGCGCTAACGTTCGTGATGTGGCGGTGCGAGTCGTCAATGTCCGCCGCACAACATGCCGGTCCTCGCGTTTGGTGGTGTGCCGTGGAAGCGGCAATCGCTCACTTCGGTCCGTCCGTCCCTCCTGCACCCACCGAATCCATACTCGCCTGACTGCGGCTGAATGTCGTCCCACACGAGCGCCGATGTCTCGGTACGATAAACCGCTGTCGGATAAGCCACAATTCGTCCTCTGTCGAACTCCGAAACGTGCTGGAATGACTGCCGTATTCTGCGACGAGGCATCAGGAAGCTTTCCACGCACAGGTCTGGCAGCACAACCCACTTCCACTACTTACACCCCGCCTTCTGTGCACCCTTTTTACAGTGCTTCTTGGTGGCGTGCCGGGCGCACATGATTTGCATATACCCTTCAATGCTAATCGCTTGTATGTCCTCTTGCGGGCGACGCATGCTGCTAATTTCAGGCCAATCGGATGCTTCCTTCTTGGTGTTGCATTTTGGGTGGCCAGCAGTGTATTATAGGCGAATTTTGAAGAACGCCAAGCTTTGAGGGAGAGGGTCTTGCCCTGTTACCCCTACACCGGAAGCACGAGGTGCCCAAATCGAAAAGTAAAATGACGTCGAAAAGGGTTGTATATTTATGCGAGTGACTGGTACTCACTCTGCCTAAAAGTATTAGATGCCAGTAAATTTTCAGAAAGATGAACGAACTTGATTTATTTTAAAACAATAAAAAATAACTCAAGAACAAAGGCAAAACGTTATAACTATTCAGATGGAAACAGCAGAAAAAACAGCAAGTTAAATTCCTCCTTACTACAGTGAAAGGCAGAGAGCCATGGGAGCATATAATTGACGGAGTGATGTCATAAATCATTCCTTCATGGGAGTTCATTCATCATTCGTAGCAGGGATCCTGTATTGTGATTTCATGGCCACAGTTCTTTTTCTTAAAAATCCCAAAGGAGTGCGAACCCTTCAACCATTCACCACTCACAATGAATGATTCGCCACAAGCTAACGATTCGGGCACAGCATTCAAATTAATGGTATTCACATATCATTCCTATCTTAAGTTTCAGCATTATTTCCTAACTGATTGCTCGCTCACATAGCGGCTGACACTCAATATTTCTCGAAATTTCTTTTCTAACGCGAATTCTTTTCTAAATTCATGCCGACGGAAGAACTAGAAATGTGCTGCGACGTCAGTGTGTGTCACAGTAATGGAGGATTGAATCATCATTAACGGCTCTTTTTAGCAAACTCCCCAAAAGAGCGCGAACTCTTCAGCCATTCACGATGAATGATTTGCCAGGAGTTTGGACATACCATTCAAATTAATGGGATTTCATTATCATTCATAAGTTTCACCATTATTTCCTAGATGACAGCTGATTGCTCACTTCCTCACTCACTCATTAGTTCTCGACATTAGCTTTTTTACTGGTCATTTGTTTTAGAACTCCTGAGGACAGAAGAATGTTAAACGTTCTGCAACTGTAATGTGTGTCTCAGTAACGGTAGATTGAATGATCACTCACAGCGGTGCGAGCAAACCATTGACAGTGAAGAGTCATACATTGTGAACGAATCGTTCACGAATGGTCCATCACCAATATCCATCTCTTCCAAGTTTATCACACATTTTCCACTTGTCAGCTTCAGCGGTGGTCCCTTTAATTCCTGTTTTTCGATTAAAAGAGTTAACACCTCGCTGCTACAATTATTCTGTAGGCACGCCTCCAACTTTCCATTTTGCTTAATATATTCTGGGTTCCATAAAATTCCCATATACTTCGTTTCATTCATTTGTGTGTCTCTTAGACGGAGAACTTTTCCCTTGGCGCACTAATACTAGACGTCAGAAGTGCAAAAAACAAACACAGCGTCTGGATTCAATACCACATACATGCCAACTTCCGAAATTATTTGATGGGCTGACATTCGGAAGACCTGCACCAATTTTAATATTGTTTATGAAAAATAACAAATATATTTAACAAAAGACAACTGTACATTAAGTACGGACTGGGCCGTTAAGACACAGGAAAATTCCCTATGGGCCGTCGTATTCTGGACCGGTAGGCCTCATGTTACCTCAAAAAAAAAAAACCTTTTTGTTTTGTGTTTCACCATGCTATAGAAGGAAATTAAGTTATGTTAAACAGTGAAAGTTTGTTTAGCACTTTGACAGCTTAGAAAAAAGGAATACTTATTTATAAAATGGTTTGTTAATCCAGACACTGTTTCATGCAAGCCTTCTCCCAGACTTTCGAACTTATGCTCCGGCACTTTCTTCCCTTGGTTACCTGTATCTCAAACCACATTCACTAACTGCAGTTGCAGTCGAATGATCCATATAAGTAAATATATTATCAACAAAATAGCATGAAATTGATAAAGGCACTAAATTTTCCCTTTCTTATCTCACGAATGCATTATTTAGATCTCGGAAAGAAACTGGAAATTAATTGCATACATTAATGCATTCAGGTTCATTTAGGGCAAATTATGGGGTTGCTTTCTGTATGTATAAACACACATATTTTTCTTTCTCTCTTTTTTTTGTCGAGGTCTACATCTGTTTTCTCAGTTTTTGGGCCTTAAAGTTCAACAAATTCCTGAAGGCAGTTTTGAAATGTCTATTTCAGCTACAGCAAAAATGCTACTTTTATTTGAAGGAAATTAAGTCAACATTAATTTTCGCACCCTCCAATTCCTCTCATTTTGTAAATTTGCGCTGAAATTCTTGTAATTCGCGAAATTGTCGATTTCTTAAAGCGATTTCTTCGTTAGTATTTTGTTTATGATGGATAAATCTTGGAAATGTTTAATTTTGGCATTTTCAGTTTTCCGTTCTAACTTAAAGCAAAAATGTTTTTTTTTTTTTTTTTACAATTCTGCATTCAGCTATTGCAATAAATATCGTAAGAGTGGGAAAATATGTTTGACAATCTCTCTCTCTCTCTCTCTCTCGCTCTCTCTCTCTCTCTCTCTCTCGCTCTCTCTCAAAGGGATATCTATTGCTGCAGTCTGGAAAGACAGGTAAGATATTCATTCATTTATATTTATTAATTATTGCCTCAATGCAAACACTGAAGTAATTCTTAGACGTTTATTTAGAAAATGGTAATGCTGGCATGCTGTTAATTTTAGATTTGGACACCTTGATATTTTTTTTCGAACAGTGGTCCACAAAAAACCCTGTTCTAGGATGGTTTATGGATCGTTAGTCCGACACTGCTGTACATTCTTCTTTTTTGTATATTATTTCATTGGCATTAGAAAAATATTCAGCAGATGTATATATTAGGCTAAACAAATGGTCCTTCTGAATGACCCAGCTACTGTCATGAACAATTTGCAATAAATATACAATATTATTGAGATATTTTCACTGTATTCCACGTAACCACTTCCTTCAGAAAACTTGAAACTTTTCATCGTCCTGGAGCGGGAATCGAATCCATACCTCCCGATTTTCCGAAAATCCGATAGGCGGAAGGTTCAATTTCCGCTCCAGGACGATGAAAATTTTCTGAAGGAAGTGGTTACATGGAATACAGTGAAAATATGCCAATAATAGCATTACAATGCCTACCATGCATTTATGAAGAATTATTTCTTCAGGGAAATTCGTTTCCCAATTGTATATGAAATATACAATGAACAAAAGTTATAGTTTGAAACATACAGGTTAGGTTTCCTAACTTTCACAATAAAGCAACAATAGTAAATGAAGTTCAATATTACTCTGCCAGTAAAGAACACAAAAGGAAATTTACACTTTCTTCTACATACATGTCACTGCATAACATTAAAATAAAATAATCTCTTATTACTCAGTAACATATCTTCAGCATGTCTTATGATATATGAATGAATGCAAAAATGTATGTTTATTATATAATTTTGACTCTGTGAAAATACCAGCTAAGTGCATATAAACCAGATTTGAGAAACAGCTTTATGTGTTCAGTAGCTGCTGAATTTTCGTTCACTTATGTCTCAGTGCCACACCACAGAGCAGGAGACTCAGAGTTTAATCTTCCATTGTGGCACATGGCAACAATTTGGCCCCGAAGATCTCAATAGAACAGCGCGCCAGTGGACGGGCATGGAACTAAAACGTCGAACCGTAAGCGTCTGTCTGTTCTTTTTTTTTCAAGAATTTACTGTCCGCGGTGTTACTTATATAGCCACTAGCACCGTATGACGTGACAGACGCCATCGTAGTTTCATGTCCGACCACTGGGGCGCTGTCTTAAACACGAGAGTTGGACCTCTGTCTCTCGCCCTCTGTGTGCCACACGTTACAATTAATGCTGAGCCCATTCAAAATACAACTTCAGTAAGAATAAAGTACTTGCAATTCTGGTCAAACAATGGAATTTTCAATAATATCATGAAAGTATAAATTCTTTGAAAAACAAGGTACACTTCTTGATTTGAATTGCATGCAGTTAGCACCAATAATTAAATCACTATAATAAAACCAATTCAAAATAATTGTAAAAGGCACGTGAATATCAAGTAAGGTATTTGCATCAATCTGCTTGTATATTACATATTTTATCTGATACATGACTGTTCAACTTTGCCATGTTTAGTACTAGCGTAAACATCGCAGTCAATCAACAAGCAGTAATTCATCATTGAATGTTAGTGAACCATTTTGAGTCCATAACAACTCCAAAACAGCAAACAAAAAGGACTTTTGGATTTTTGTAGTACATCTTGTACTACAAAAATCCGAAATCTGTTAATCATGAAACTTCGAATAGTATTTTATAAAATAGAAAAACGTGTGAAATGCATTGAACTCTAACACTCTGAATAAGCTGTTTCATATGCTTCATTCAAAATAACATTTGTTAATGATTTGCACCCTGTGTTTGCATAAAGTTTATACTTATAACCTGGGAATTATTATAAGGAATTATAAAAGTCTTGTTCATTGTGTTTTATAGTTTATAACTAGTACAAATAAGATCGCCACTCTCTTTCTGTCTGTCCCCTACCGACACAAACTTTCAGCTCCGATGCCGTAGTGTACGCAAGCATAACAGCTTAAAGAGCATCCATAAAATGCTTTCATGAGCAAAGAACTGATCCTGTAACTCTTCTGACACAATGCCAAACTATGTATTCTCTCAGAAATCCATGTGCTGCTGTCAAACAATTTTCTTCTTTCATGGATGTAACTGCGATTGTTTTCAGCTCATATACTTTTAAAAGTTATTCATCCGAGGTTAGTGGACGTGCTTGAGTGTGTGTTCAAAGAGATTATAAAATAGTGAGGAATAAACAATTTGTTCGGTACCTAGGAATGCTGTATTGTTACCAGTCGATTTTTATACTTGCAGTTGACACAACAGTTATGTCAACAGAGCAAGAGACACTTCAATAAAGCATTATGATAGAATAAATATTGGAAAAGTAGTTTTTTATAACAATCGCATTTTTCTTAGTTTAAAGTGGTTGCTAAAATAGCAAGAGTTCCGCTTATCTAACCATCTTTTTTTTACTCAACATTATTTTTCAAAATTAATTAAATGGATACTGTGAAATTCATCTCAAAATCATATACTCTTAAATATTTAAATATGCCACGAAAACGAGGTCAGAAGACATGCATTTTGATTTTAATAAAAGAATACGCTATTATTCGAGTAGGAATAAAAAAACAATTCCGAACAAACCGAATACACTTTTTTTATGAAGAATAAAACAAAAAAATATCAAAAGGTGCAATTACAATCGTCGAAGAAATTTCCACTTATCATAACGTGTCAATCATGGCACTTATAAACCATGAACTTATAGACGCTTCTATCAAGGTTCAGTGCTGCAGCACTTGGAGTTTAATTTTTTTAACTGTCATAACAAAATCAGGTAGCCCTCCGTTGACAAAAAAAGGGATCCTGAATGTTTTCATTTACGATACTCATTTGTTTCATCGATGTAGACAATACTTTGCCTCATTTACAAAACAGATCAATGAAACAATATGTAGAGAGTATTCGTCCATTATGAGAGGGAGGTGGGGTAACATTAACAAACTCTTGTAATGGTGATATCCTAATGCAAACAACTTTGAAGTCCACCGGAAGATTCAGTACTCTCGCGGCGTAGATCGCGGGAAGACACGGCAGCTGTCTTCGCTGACGACCGTCGATTCTGGGACTCCCTAAAGGGCTCATCTGTAAATTGCGTTGTAAAAGTAACCTAGGAAACATCCAGGATTGTCAAGGGGCTGCATTTAAATTCAATAGGATTTACTAAATTGACAGAAAAGCCTCTGAACTCTACTATAGTATGATGAGGTGTTTCGTTTATACACTCGCACATGTACTTCTTTTTTTCTCATATTAGCACATTGTCCCCTTACTGCTTTCCCTGCTTTACTGCTTTCCCTGCTTTTTGTCCCCATTATTGTTTAGGGCTGGTGCCCTGCTACTCTGCCTATACTATATATAAGAGTTGGTGTCCTACATTAACTTACATTTTTTGTCTGTCAACCCTTCCATTGGAGTCCTAAGTGGCATGCTCCGACAATTCTTAGCCTAAAGAGTTAAGATCCATTTATTTAAGCGATTGAGAAAAATGGATATTATGCAAATTATTAAAATGGTCCCTGGTGCTTGAACTAGTACTTCCTTGTGTCCTACGTGTTCTGAGCTTACATGTAAGGGCTGTTATTATTTTAAGTTCAGAAGTAGCTTTATTTTCACCAATTGCCTCACTGTTTTACCTGCTGTTAGGCTAATAACATTGAATAACTTTTTTGGTATTAGCCCTGGGTTCATTCCGAGAATGTAATAGAAACAGCACTTATTCTAATCTTTAAAACAAGTGGCATTAGATTTCTCTATCTCCTTTAGTTTGGGAGATAGCCCTTTGTGTCAGCTCATTTTCATACACTGACCTCTATTTTTTTTTCTGATTTGGGATCTCAGTCGTTTTCCTGCTGCACAACAGCTCGGAGTGTATTATACCTTCTCGTGATATATTTAAATAAAAAAAGGATCCTGGAATGGGCAATGCACTAATACCAAAAGCATTCATTAGTCTATTGAAGCATTAATTAGTCTATTGTTTACAGATCTCACAATGAGTCAACTGAGAGTAGTTGGCATAAACAAAAAGGGCAAAAGGCTTTCAAAGATACCATGCTGTTGAAAAAGTTTCAAATTATATCATGTGCCAGATTTTTGTCATCACTTGTAAACATACACCCTACTATACCGCTTTCACCTTTTCTATTATTTTATTATTGTTCAGTATTTATTCATGGCTACAATCTAAATTTAAAGCAGATGTATTGAAATTTAGTAAGAAATCAGAAATACCAGATTTTCACGTGGATTTCAATATTTTTTCTGTCTCTCTCTCTCTCTCTCTCTCTCTCTCTCTCTCTCTCTCTTTCTCTCTCTCTCTCTTACACACCCAATTTTTTCAGCTGCAATTTCACAAAAAAATATAATCATTTGTAACATGAAAGACATCGAAAATATGTTTTCATTATAAAAGAATTCATCCCATATTAATTTTGACACAGTGGTATAACAGTTATTCTACCATAAAATCCTGTATTGTCAAACAACGTTTCAATTCATCGATACAACTGGAGTTTATTCAGTTGTTTCGAACAATGATTAAGCCTAATGATTAATATTCATAAATATTTTGATAAGAATAATCATCGATGATTGGTTATTCCTTTCAAAATGTTCATGAATGTTGTATTATTACCCTTACTTCTGATTAAGCCTAGGCAACAATTTGGTGTTCTTAGAACACATTGGAATATTTCTGTTTAATATTCATTTTCTCTTAACACAACTCCTGACGTTCCAAAATATCGATATTAAAAGGTTCAATCAACCTCTTAAAGAGCTTTGCATAATCACTGAACATCTTTCGGAAAGAGCCTGGCTACAACAACTGGAAGTAATTTTCTCACGAAAATACAACACGCCACTTTTTGATATTTCGGCTATTTTTAAAAGTAATAAGAAGAACCCTAAGGTGACGCAGTGGTCTGAGGTCTGGCTTCTGATCATTCGTCCGAGATGGGCTGGGTTCGAATCCTGGTAAGGCATGGATATTATGTTTGTCTTATGGCGCTGGCTCTCTCCCTTCCCTGGAACCAGTGACCCTAAATCAGGGATGGGCGACTGCTTATGGCGCATTCAGTTGCTCACGGTGGTTGTTAAAACTCCAATAAAAAAAGAACCTGAAACGGATCTCCGTACCCTCTCACAAACTATAAGCATCCACGAAAAGCAGGGTGATTAGATTTTCTGAAGGGGTACTTTTAACGACAACCCTGAACAACTCAGATAACTATCAGCTTCCCCTGTCCCTATGTTGATCCGGTAGTACCAGGAAGGGGACAGAGCCAGCCCCAAAGAACAAGCTTACCCCCCCCCCCCCAATCTCTCATCCGGGGATGTAACTCGGGCCTATCTCTGACTTATAGCCAGACATCAGCGCCACAGACAACTTGTCCACCGCGGCGACAGTGATCAGGTTCCAGTATCACTTGTCATGAGAGTCCACGGACAATGCTGAATTGACAATTTAAAAATGAACTTAGATTACTGCTAGATCAGTGCCTTATTCAGAAAATAATTTTTTTCAATGCCTGTCTAAAACTACTCTACGTCTTTCATCAAATAATTCATTCACTTTTTCAAATTTATCCCGGTATTAAAATTAAGTTTTCGCTCCGCTAGTATGAGATGACTTTGTTTTCAATTTCTAGCTATAGATGGCGTTAAACGTTAGGCTGAATTTCCAGCGTATGCTAAACGATTTAATACACCATGTCACTAAGGTAAAAGTTTCCAGACCAACCATATACCAAATATAAACTATCAGAAATTACGTTAAATATTGTAGAAAGGTTCTTGTATTGCTTCGACGGAATCGTTAAGCATCAGGCGCGTGTATCCAACTTGTCGGAGGTAAACGAATGTTATCCATTGTTTTCTCATTTTGAGTGATTCAGAGGCCACATGATTCGATATGGGAGGGATATATGTTCCCTCTGAGCTTCGTACCACTTTGGTATGTATCCAGAAACCTGAACACCTCCATCAGCCGGCTACTATTTTACATATTTCTATCTCGTGGCCTCTCCCATAGAGATATCCTCGTTGAAATAAGAGATAAAAACCATTACTGCATCGAAAGATAGGTTACGTATAGAAAAATTAGAGAGGAAGATCACAGAATTTCATTGGCTGTGACCTTGAAGCTTGTGAGTCGCTTCAGCACGCGGACGTGGCGCAATCTACCATCGACTGTGTGTCTTTAAAAATGCATGGCTGTTTTGAAATAATGAAACCCAGCACAGGATCAAAGTACGTCTTCAAGTGAACTGTGCATTTGTGGAAGACGAGCTTTTTGTACACACAGAACGTCCGCACACTTCTTACGATTTTAACTGTTGAGTCTGACCTCCTTTGCAGCTGTTGGGATTTTGTTCCAGTTCCCACACCGTTTCTTAGATTTGCGTGTTTCATGTCTCGATTGATCTCTGACTGTCAGCATACGACAGCTTCTTTGAAAGACCATCTCTTTTTGGTGAAAGCATATTTTCCTAGCCTGTATCACCTCCCCGAAGTTAGTTAAGAAAATAATTTCCTCACGTTTACTTTCAGCGGCGTATCCAAGGCAGTGATCTTCGGGTCTGCTCCTTCCCTCTCCGTCTGGTTTTAATCTTATTGCACAGGTCTGAAAACATATACTACTATGCAAGTTTTTGTTTCCATTTAAATAATAACATTTATAATAATAAAAGCAACTGCTTGTACAAATACGCTCAGTGGGTGTGTTAAATACGTACATTTCTCCCGCTTTTCAAAATTCCGTGAATATTCCAGTTTGGAACATTTTTGGGGGAAAGAGCGGGGTTAGCGGCTACCGTGAGAAGCTCAGTGGGCTATCTTCAGTAGCTCGTCCCTAATTTGGGGTCCTCTAGCACCAGGGAAAATAGACTGTCAGTGTCGCAAAACAAACACACCAGCTATGTCTCACTCAGGATTCGAACGTGAATATTCCAGTTTGGAACATTTTTTGGGGGGAAAGGGGGGGGTTAGCGGCCACCGTGAGAAACTCAGTGGGATATCTTCAGTAGATCGTCCTGAATTTGGGGTCCTCTAGTACCAAAGAAAAGAGACAATCAGTGTCACAAAACAAACACACCAACTATGTCTCACTCAGGATTCGAACCCAGACCCATCTCAGACGAATGGTCAGATTCCAGCGCTTAGGCATCTGCTGCCCCGAGGAGGCGCCTACTTTTCTCTGAAGGCTTTCTCAGATGACACAAATCAACGGGACACCCACTCCAAGAAATTTCTAGTACATCACTGTTTCAATTAATCATCATAATAAAGTTATTTATGCACGTTTAGTATAACAGAGCAGCGATAACATTTTTGCAAGTTTAATGACGAATAGATCTCCACAAAATCGCAGCAATCATACAAGCTTCTTCGTTTGTACCGAAAAATGCGGTACCTCAAGAAATTTTAAAGCTTATGGCCCTATTGTGGAAATTTAATCATTTTCTTCTTATTTAAGTTCTAGCAGGCAACCGTTACGTTATAACTACGTGGCCACAGTTAAATACGGCACTTCTGTATCGAAAGGTAAAGAAAGTGGTTGATGTAATTTACGACTGACCTGGATAGTGAGGTGTAGCGTCTTACGTAAGAGAGTACACTAGTTTTCCAGTAAAAATGGTTTTTCAAACACTATAGATACGCTTGCCATCAATAAGATATACACGTTGTTACAACGAAATGTTAAGTAAGTTACGGAGAACACCCAAAAAACAGCACTGAATTCCAAGGGTCTTCTACACTTGAAGGGATTTGAGCTGGGTAAGAACGTTCATTTAACCAGTAAACCAATAGCAAAGGTAAAGGTTTGAATGCACATGCGCAGAACACGATACCCTGACACGATGTTAAACTTTCTCGACTCTCCCTGAATTATAGGTTCCTGTGTACCTTACTGTTTCGTACTGAACATGAAAAGACAAGCATACTTTTGAAACACAGAAAATTAACATTTTAAAACGGAGTACGAAAAACTTTCAACCTAATAAAATCTATATGCAGAGTCGTCCTTTGCGTTTTGTTGTAGGTTACGACCAGACGTCAATTCATGCTAATTCTTATTATCCAATTATTAACTGCTTTTTTAAGAAATCATTTGTGCGTAGCTGTATTAAGTACTATATACTGTATATATATACTGAATTAGTGTTTAATACAGTGTCGCACAAATTTCATTTTCAAAACCTACGAATGCTTGGGAAAAAATACTTTCCCAAGCATTCGTAGGTTTTGAAAATCAAATTGCGCAAAAAGCTGCATAAAAGATTTAAAAAAAAAACACAGAAAAATTTGGGTATATACTGTATATATTAATAATACTTAAGGTCAAGCATCTGCTGGTTCAGTTTTATATATCTATTCAAGAACAAGGCTTCGGTCTCTTTACAAATTATAGATGGCACCGTTTTAGAAGGGCTTCGGAAAAGTTTCGCGGCAACTCTACGAACGAAGGTTGCCTGTTCCTGTGATCATTGGGTCGTGTGGGGGCCAGTAATAAAGATAATGTAACAAACGTTAATTATGCAGTGATACTAATTGAACATTTCTCCCTGAAAAATAGTTATCAATGATAACTACATTGATTGTGACACATTAGTTGGATAATCAAAGGCATCTACGCTCGAGGGCTTTTTTAATGTGATGTATTGGCCTCTTTCAAGATTAGTTCTTCACATAATACTAGACTAAATCATTTTACAACATGGAACCTATTTTTTGAGATTTTTGTTCAGATTTGGGGTTTTTACTTTTAGATGGAATTCTACCACAATAGTTACTTAACGTTGAGTTCTTTCGATGTATGCCTCGTTTCTAAGGTACCTCTAGTGTGTAGCTGTGACTAGTAGTCTCTAAATATTATTTCACGAATTGGAAATCTGGTTACCTGTCGCTAATCTTTGATGGCATTTCTAGCTTTGCTGTGTTATGCGGTTTGCTTTATGATTATCAAAAGATATAAACATTACAGTACAAATTATTTTTAATTCCTAATTTTTACGTGATTGACAAAGAAATCCCACGGTTGCGTCAACACATTGATCAGCGATAAATTCTAGTACGAGTTCAATGGCAAAACATTCCCAAATGTATGAAAGATTTCAAACCACATCTGATACGATTTATTGCTAAATTTCATTTTTTCTTTTAAAGATCTTGCCAAACGCGAATGTAGCAAATTTTCATCTTTCCAAGATTACCGAACGTGTTCATTTGAACTTCCGACGGATTGTGTGTATGGGTTGTTTTCAAAACCCATTTCTTCGTTTTATTATATTTACAACCTGCCTCAATTATCTTATACACAAAGTGTTGCACAATTTTAAAATATTTCTGGTTAAAATTACTGTGCACCCATCAGAATTACTGTGTCCTGCTGCTGTCTTTCCAACAGTTGACATGACATTTCAGCATCTCTGTAAATCGAATACGATTTTTTTCCTTTCATTGAATGAATTAACCAAGGTAATGGCTATGCAAGAGCTTTAGATTTCCTTGACATACAGTTCTCCAGATAGGTAGAGCAATCCGATATTTTGTTTACCAAAACATGCACCACAGTCTTGGCATTGATAAAACATTCTCAAATGTATATATATACGGTCGAGTCACATTACTGTGACCACCAACTAATATCCAGAGTAACCGCTGTGTGCAACGCGAACAGCAGCTAGACGGGCTGGGAGTGACTCCATAAGCTGCTGGAAGGTGTTTACAAGTATGTGGAGCCATTCTGAATGCAGGGCATCAGACAGCTGCCCGCTGGATGGTGCGTGCTGGAGGATCCATAAAGCGAACAACACGATCAAGGTGGTCCCACAGATGCTCAATTGGGTTTAAGTCTCAGGAATTAGGGGCGAGGGAAGTACTTTGAAGTCTTCATCGTGCTCTTCCAACCACTCTCGAACATTTCTAGCTGTGTGACAAGTCGCATTGTCGTTCTGAAAGATCCCAGCCGCACCAGGAAAGACAATCAACATGTATGGGTGAACGTGGTCTTTAAGGATGGTTACATAACGATTCGGTCCATAGTGCCTTTCACAGGTATGAGTGGACCCAGAGAATACCACGAAAACATTCCCTAAACCATAACGCTGCCCCCACCACCTTGTCTTCTTCCAGCAATGGTTGAAGAGTGTTTGTTCTCCGACGTTTCTCGCCTTATACGCCAACGTCTAT
This sequence comes from Macrothele yani, assembly GCA_039090855.1. Classification (NCBI taxonomy): domain Eukaryota; kingdom Metazoa; phylum Arthropoda; class Arachnida; order Araneae; family Macrothelidae; genus Macrothele; species Macrothele yani. Next base: position 8,938,658 of record CM077023.1, on the reverse strand, counting down.
CCGTTCGATGAAACAGAAAACATTACTCATCGGAGAAGGCAATCCTTTGCCAATCAGCAGAGGTCCAATTCCGATACTTCCGCATAAATAATTTCTGCCGATGCCCCTTCGTTAGCATAGATGCAGTGACCATTCGTCTGCATCGGAGCCCCATACGCAGCAGGGTTCGCTGAACTGTCGTTTTAGACACACTTCCGATAGCCCCCTGGTTCATTCGGCCAGTGAGTTGCTCCACTGCAGCGTGTCGATCGGCCCTCGCGCACCTTTGAAGCCGACGTTCACCTCTCACATCAGTGGCGCGTGGTGCTCCGCAGTTTCCACGTCGCTTATTCGTAATGGTGCCATTTCTCCAATCACGATACACCTTAACCACAGCAGCACGCGAATAGTTCATAAACTGCGCTGTTTCAGAAATACTGCCACTCTTGGCCCGAAAGCCGATAATCATCCCTTTTTGAAAATCTAACAAATCGCTCCTATTTTCCATGACAGCAACGAGTGATATGCTTTCAGATTGCCTACAGCACACCTTATATACCCTCCAAGCCAGGTCTCCACACGTGCCTTCTTTCATTGGCTACGCGCTGTTGACGTCAAAAGCAGGAGGAGGTCACAATAATGTGACTCGACTGTGTCTATATATGTAAATAAAATTATATGTATAAATAAAACTATGTATACTGTGTGTGTGGAATACATTTGACGAGCTTTCTAATTGTATAACTGAAATACGAATGTGCAATATAAAGATTCCTATAAGTCGCTGTGATACGACTACCTAAAGGGACTTTCGTATTTAAAAAGCTTATGCCTAAGGTACTCGTTCTATGGCTGCCAAAATGTCTCCATTGCAGACTGCGTTACTTCTTTTACCAACGAAATAACTGACTGCAATACAGAGCGAGAGTTAGTGTGCAGCAAGCATGTAACATGACCTACTGCTGTTAAAATGTTTTAAAGAACAAAATAAACAAACACTTCCAGAAAACACCCTACAATAAAACACCAAATACAACTTTCAGACCCTTCTTGCCATCTGAACTAGTATAAAATTCGTCACTACTCCAGCTCAAAACACAAAGGTTTTTAGTAACGCACAATATAACTACTCAAGATAATGTACTTGCCAGACCATATTATGGAATATTTATTCCGACAGAATTGTCGTCTTTCCTCAGAACATTGCTTTGAAGTCAAGATTCGTGCGATCAGTCAGTTCTTCCCTGGCACACAAAACTTTTCTTGCTTTTATTCTGCTAGGTACACAATTTCATATTCATGAGGAAAACTTATTCTTCCGTCATAATAAATATTTCACACATATGCGACAATCTACATTCATAAAGGTCCTTTTAAGGGCCACCTTTTATCCATATTATTCATTTCCTTTGCCACTTGAACAAGGTAACGCAACGCTTTACGATGTAGCGATAACGCATCGCCATCTATCGTCGTTTTAGAAAACTATTTCTGGGCCACATTTGGAAGGTTTACCTAACACTTCTAGAGCTATCTCAAATAATACTGATAAAAAAATATTATAATTACAATAATAAATCAAAGAGGTCACCGCTGTAAATCCTGATAATAACGGGTTGTTGCGCGGCTGGTGACACTCCATTATTTGATAAATGTAAACTGTGTCAGCACGTGAAGTATAAAACATCAGAATTATTGCAAATAACAATAACAGTAGTAATATGATATGTAATTTCGTGATCAACGCGAAATAAACCTACATTTCCGCAAAAAAATTTATTGCTATGTATTCTGAGTTAAAGAAAAACCATAATTATTTCCGTTTACTGCAATATTTTCTCCCTTTAAATAATAAGCTGCAAGCAAACTTGCCTGGAAGCTGTGATAGCTTATACAAAAATGACAAATTTTTGGTGATCCGTAACAGCGGCGTCGGAACCGCGGGGGCAGAGGGGGCATTTGCCCCGCACGCAGATGAGTGTGGGGGCAAAATATAACATTTGCCCCCTCAGTTTTCTTCCTTTTCAAATTACATAAGTTTGTCTCAAACATTCGTTTCTTTTTTTTTTTTTTTGAAGTTCATTTTGATAAAAATTGAATATTGCTCTTCATTTTCTTACCATGAATTATATAGAAATCTGAATATTTTTTTTAATGCCACTCCTGAGAGGCCAAGAAATGTTAGAACCATTAAACAGTCCAGAGGGCTGATTCTCGTTTGAAGAACAGCAACGTTTTGTGTCTCATTAGGTGTAAAAAATTAGTCTTCCTCTAAAAAAATGAGTAAAAATAAATGGAAATAGGGTGCGAAATGAGATATAAGTTCCTTCAATGTTTAATTATAGCGTCTATGGCTACAATTCCTGAGGAATTCTTATCGATCCGGAATTATCAAAATGTATAGTTTAACGCCGTTTATGTGTACAGTTAGTTTACATTTAGAAACTATATGGATATGAAAGGTTTTTTTTTTTTTATATATATGATGAATGTTTAATCGAAAAAAAAAATTCCAGCAAATTTTTGTAATGAAGTCTTCTTTTACAGCAGTACAATAAATTTTATGCCATGATAAAGTATTTTGTTCTGCGACATCTTGCCCCCGCTGTCAAAAAATAGTTCCGACGCCACTGATCCGTAATACCAGTGTGTGAACTTTCCTTTCCTAGGATTTATCGTAATCAGCAGCAAGTGAAACAGTGAGTGGTCAGGATGTCCTAGAGAGGTGTTCAGAATTTATTTGCCGTTCTGCTTTCTTTTCTATTGATTTATCAGCGACGCGTCGACATGCGGACCTGCAACTGATAGGACAAACCTGGATTGCATTCTTTCTATATTTTTTTCTCCGCTTTATTACAGGTTCTCTTAAAAGTTCCTGTATTTCCAAACTTTAAAAGACGGATAGTTTTCAGCTACCCTCAAAATATTTAGCACAGTGAAACGATCGATCTTTTGCTGTAACTATTGTTTTCCCTGAACAAGCCCCACACAAAATTGAGTAATTTTTCTCGCTTCGATTTTTCAAGAAGCTGCTGTTTTATCTCATCAGTCGCTCAAAAATATTAGTCGTGTGAGAAAATTTCCCCGCCAATATTCATTTCTGAGAAATTACTAACGAAAATTTCCCCAACATTTTTAGAATTTTAAATTATCACTCTGGAGACAAATTGGCATCAAACGACCCACAATGTTTCTGAATTAAACAGTAGAAGCACTCTGTTATATTTCCCGACACGCATCAAGTCGTTTGGATGAAGAACACGCAGCGCTTGATTGCAACGAATAGCGGTGTTCATGGATGATAAGAGTTCAGGGGCAAAAATCGACGTTTTCTTTTTTTTAAATAATTATTTTATTTTATTTTGTAAAATTTCTGCTGTACAATATTATGGAAAAGTAATATAATACTCAGCAACAATACAATATGTGCCACAATCATAAACTAATTGTACAAATAAAGTAAACAAATTCACCAATGAAACTCACAGCGACAAATCAATAATGAAACTCACAAAAAAAGACAAATCACCAAAACTTTCACAATAAATACAAATTCTGCACAACAACAACAAAACTCATTCCATAGAAAATTAATATCAATTGTCAATATGAATCAAATATTATATGATAGTAATAATTAAATGTACAGCAAGGGGCCAGGGGAAAATGCTGAAATACTGCCTGACAAGCCCCTGATCCCCTCTACATAAAAACAAAATATTCCAGTTCAGTCAAAACAACGAAAGCAATTTTGCAATCCTTTTTTCTACAAATCATAAACAAATAAATTCCAATATTCGATTTCCCGTCAAAAAAACTCCTTAGCACTCGCTTAAATACCGGATAACGTGCCTCTGATCTAATATCGGTCATGCAATCTAAAAACTTAGTTTATGGTTTGAAGTTTCGGCTCTTCCGGTTTATATCGTGCTAAATGTATATCTTTGCATCGTTAAATGTGTGTGTTCCGATGTCTCAAAGATATCTTTCCAACTTTAAAGGCATCATCATACGTTAAATTTACCATGCATTTATAAAATAACTTTTGCGCTGCAACAGACTTTTCACTACGGTTACACTAAATCAGAATTTGGATATACACGGCAACTAGGAATATAACTTTCATTACTTTCAGTTTTATTTTATAAAAAACAAATAAAAATAAAAATTTATTAGTTCGTAAGTCATGGGATTGATTAAGACTGAAAAGTTATGCTCCAGTACGGTCCTTCGGGATCACCCGTTTGTAACATCAGACATAGCAGGCTTGCTAAGGTGGCAGTTCATCTCATTGGTGCTAACCAGACGTGTGGTATCGGGGGGCGCCGGATGCAATGGAATACTAGGTGCGTACGAGACGCTATCACTTACCTGGGCGAGAAGGGCATTAAGATGGGGCTCTTCTTGGCAGGCCAGAGCAAGGCTTTCGATAGGGTATCGCACGAGTTTGTCGGAAGATTGTTAGAAGCCCACGGCTTCGGAGTATTTGTCCGAAGTGAGATTGGGGCGTTGTACAGAGATCTCTCCGGGAGAGCCATTATTGCCGGTCGTCTCTCCCCCTCTTTGAGGTTCAAAGAGGAGTGAGGCAGGGATGTCCTCTCTCTCCCCTTTTGTTTGTTTTGGTCTTGGAGACCCTTTTGAGAAGAGTTGCTGGGAAGGATAGTGTTAGGGGTTTTCCGGTCCCGGATAGGAGGGAGTCGTTGAAGTACCTTGCGTACGCGGATGATGTTTCCTTCTTCGTCGACTCGGAAAGGAGCTTGAACGGGATGCGTGATGCTTTCGCTGAGTACTGCATTGCGACCGGTGCCCGTCTCAATGAGGAGAAGTCGAGTATTATGCTCTGGGGCAAATGGGAGAGATCAGCAGTTACAGGTTTAGCTGTGACCGATGGGCCCGTTCGGATACTCGGTATCCAGTTTTCTAAGGAAGGGTCCGCGTGAGCACTTGGGGTAAAGTTCTGGCTGAGATGAAGAAGGAGCAAGAGCGGTGTGGTAGGAGGTGGGCATTTCTAGAGTGAATCGGGCCAAGTTAGCTAATGCGCTCCGACCCTTTCATCAGCGGTTTAATCTGTCTTCTCTCCGTTCGAAGTCGGCGGTGCTGGCCGCTGACCGAGACGGAAGGAGCCTGTGTGAGTCGGCGGGAGTGAGTGTTTTGGTTCTGTCTCTGCTCTTTCTCTTATGATGTGGTATGAATGGATGGTATCTGAAGGGAGGGTGTTGTGTATTTGATGTTTGTGGTCTGCCGGTTCCGTGTGGAATTAGGCCGGGGAGGTGCCTGCCTTTGTGCACCCGTCGGCCCGGTGTCCTCTCTGACAGTCTCCCGTCCGGGTCGCTGTCACTTGGTCACCTCTGAAGGGGACATTTGTCCGCCTACATGGACGTTCCGGGTGTACCTTCGGGCTGCACCCACCGTTCTAGGTGACCTCGCCGGCTCTTTGTGTGCGGGTCCTTTCGAGTTCTTCGGAGGATCTGTATGACTCGGGGGTTTGTCTGGTGTTGCTTGTTGGGCCGTGGTAGGAGTGTGTGTAAACATCAGTGAACGATGTCTAGGTGTTTATTTTGGGCGTGGTGAACAGTGTGAAGATGTGTTGCAACAAAGTTCGTGTATGGGGGAGGGGACGTCGTGCGAGAGCACATTAGGGCGCTCCCTTCCCCAGCCCCCATGATTTGAGGGTCTTATACGAAGACAAAATTTTTGCTAACAGTGTGCGTGTCATGTCTCGCACTAACACTTGTGTTCGGTAAAACGTGAAATCTGCAGATATCATTGCACTTTATATTAACAATACAAAAATTTTCACTTGCGGGTGTTCAATATGCACAATGTTTATTGAATTCCGCTGTCGTATAGCACACCACCATTAATTACAGATTACTCAAAAATAACAGTACGCTATTTTGACAATACAGGGCGCTGAACTAAGATATAATTTTGATTTATATGTTTCTTATAATGCTAATTGTTTACAGTGCTTTCACAATGTACTTATACGTATAGAAAAATAATCGCTTAATTTCAAACGTTGTGGTTCTCTTGTGTGTGTGTGTGTGTGTGTGTGTGTGTGTGTGTGTGTGTGTGTGTGTGTGTGCGTGTGTGTGTCCTTATCGAGGTTTCCCGGCCACCATAAGCAACACTATGGGTTACAGATGGTCGCAAGTCCCTAATTTGGAGCTACTGGTTCCAGTTTTTGAAAAATAATTGTGTGGGTGTGCGCGCTCGCGTGCGCCAACGAAACACTTTCTGATGAACAACTCCTACACATTCGATAAAAGCTGCACGATTCATTGCGGAGAACTTGAATGAAGAAAAGAACTTTTTGTCAAAAATAAACTTCTGCATGGGCTTTTAATAGTTATTATTACATTTGACAAGCATGCTAACTGTATGAACAGCACATGTGAATATAAAGACCCCTCTGAATAGCTGTGCTAGAACTACCTAAAAAGAGTATGCTATCTAGCATGCTCATGTCTGAGGCACTCATTTTTATGGCGGAGGAAAATGGCTTCATTGTTGACTGCACCACTTCCTTTATTAGCAAAATAACTGACTGCAATAAAGATGCAGAAATATACGCTACATGTAACATGCACCCACTGTTGTTCAGATGTGTTAAGGAACAAAATAAACAAACTATTCCACAAAACGCCCTAAGCAAATAAAGACTGTAGTCAACAAGTACGACTTTCAGACGCCTGTTTGCAAGACTTCAACTCAAAACATAGGAGCTTTTAGTAACGCACAAGATAAGAAAATGAAAGCTCATCTGTTCTGAGGAGTTGAAAACACCAGGGGTTTTGTGTTAAAATCAGGACGCATGTAAAAACTGTACAGCAAAATTTGTCAGATGAAAAATAAATTTGTACTTGAAGATTAAGTATTAGTAGAACTGACTAACTGATTTAATTAATTTTTTTAAATTAGCTTTGAGTATAAAACTTTCTGGTAACTGGGGAAAAGAGGACCTTGTCTGAAACGCATTTACGGTCAGTAGAAATGAGCTTTGAAATGCATAATTTTTTCTCTGTATGGAGTAAAAGATGAGAGAGTATTAAACAATAGAGATCAAAATGTTCAGATCTAAAGGATTTTATCAAAGGCATTAGTCACAGTATATTCATCTCACGCAAAATACCAGGAAACAACTCTGCAACATCTACAGTTATTTTATGACAGTTCCGTAGTTGTTCATCACTACAGCCAAATTTTGGAGCAGATATCTTGGGACTTAGTAAGCAATCAAAAATACCAGATTTTGTTTTTACTAATGTTCCAGTTTTTGTACTCTCAGTCCTGATTTCTCCAGTTCATTTGCTATCTCTCTCTCCTTCTCCCTGTCTGGCTGACTCCCCCTCCCCCTCTGTCGCTCTCTCTCTCTCTCTCTCTCTCTCTCTCTCTCTTAAATACGCAATTGTTCTACCTCCAATTGCATAGCAAATAGCAAATATAAACAACTGTAACTTAAAGAACATCGAAAATATGTTTCCATATCCTAAATATTGTTCCCATACTATTTCTCACACAATGATATATGAGTTGTTCTGTCAGAAATCCCTGTTTTGTCAACCATCGTTTTTATTCGTGGATGTAACTGCAATTTATTTAGTTTCCATACATTTTGGTAACGTTATTAACCACAGGTTAATGCATGTTCAAAGGGATTTTAAAATAATAAGAAGTAAGAAGTTTGTTCAGTGACAGTTAGGTAAACAAAATGCGACTCCTAAATGAGAAGTGCGTTTACCTTATGTACAATACAAAAATTGAAAATACCCCATTGCAAAATGACAACTGAAAATAATCATTTTAAGCATCATAATTAATTACAGAAGTTTGTATTTTTCTGGATGATTTTTCTTTCTTTTTGCGGAATGAACAGTATTCCCTTTAAAAAGTTTACGAATGTTGTATTGCGTCTATCCCTTGTTTATGATTAAGACTAGAGAACAAATTGAGTTTATTTGCACACACCGTAGTATTTCCCACTTAATACTTACGTTCGCTGAATATAAGTTCAGAATGTTTAAAAAAGCTGATATTAGAAGGTACGTGCAACCTCATAACTGATGCACATTCTGAAAGAGTATGGCCCAGTCAACGAAAAGTAAATACTAAAATGGCTTGTAGAAATTCACTCACCAGTTTTAATGTTTTAAACAAATTGAAAAGTAATAAACAGTGCGAGGAAAGAATTGCAGAACCCCCCACACAAGCAAAAAGCAGCCACGAAACGCAGAGGGATCGGGTCTTTTTCTGGGGTTGGTGCATCTTTCACGACGACCATGAGAAACTCGGAGGGCTATAGGCCCTTTCGCTTTCTTAATTTGGGGCCGTTGGTTCCACTTAATGATCAGAGTCAGAGCCTTTTAACAAACACACCTCCCGTCTCTCATCCGGAATTGGAACACGTGCATATCTCTAAGGAGCGGTCATAATTATTTCTATACCGCAGTGGCAGTTATCAGGTCTAGGTCTCAACCTCTAGTGTGGATCCACGGAGAGCAGTGAATTACCACTTTAAAAAGGAACTGAAAAGAACAGAAATCTTATTCAGTAAACTTTCATTGCCGCACCTAAAGGTGCTACAGGTATTTCGGCATAAAACCGATGCACTTCTCTTCAAATTTAGTCCATTATTAAACATTAGTTATCGCTTCCATTAGTACAGAATGATTTGGCTTTAGTTTCGGACGACAGATGGCGCTAAACGCTGGGCTGAATTTCCAACGTTTAGTAAACTAGTGCATACTATCTTTGCCGTCTGCGCACGATCAAACACTTGAAAAGAATAAAAACCTTACAAGTTAAAAATGTATTACTTTACAATCATAAATTAAAAACATAAGATCTTTCGGACCTACATTAGGTCCATCTTCAGATGTGACAGGGAATGGAACAGATAGTGAGAGGTCTCTAAATGAAAACGTATGTTAGTTTATGACGTGTGATATGGGCAGACCCAATGCTCCGTAACACGTCGTGACGTTGACAGAACAGTTCTCCGCCCAGTTTACGAATTCAAGTGGGTAAAGCAAACATCAACTGTGAGAAATGTCTTTGAACGTTGATGAAAGTTTCTTGTGTTGCTTTAATGGAATGGTTAAGAATGAGGCGCGTGCGTCCTCTCCATCGTAGGTGAATTAATGCGAAAAATAGATTTCTCATCATTTTGATACGTTCAGACTGCATATGACACTCTATGGGAGAGATAAGTGTTTCAGAAGACGGACTATGACTTTCCTGCGTACAGCTCCACTCTCAACTTAATGCAAATTTCCCATGTATTCAAGATACGGGAGACCTCCATCAACTAGCTACTGTTTTGTGTTGAATTTGTCTCGCTGTCTGCCTCATGTCTCACATGTTCCTCGCTTAAACAGATTTTTTTTTTTTGGGGGGGGGGGGTTACCGACCACAACTCAGTGGTGCGCTATAGGCAGTCATATGTTCGTAAATTTTGAGCCACTGGTTCCATGGAAGGGGGAGAGCCAGTGTCGTAACACAAACACAACATCCACGGCTCACGGGATTCGAACCCGTACCCATCTCGCACGAATAGTCAGAAGTCGTCGCTTGTACCACTGCAGCACCGGGACAGCCCTAAAGGTTTCAATTCACATACGCAGAACACAATACTCTGACGCGATGATAAACTTTCTCAACACGAAGGACAGGTTAGGCACAGAAAAACAGAGGATGATCATAGAATCTAATGGAATGTATCCGCGAAGTTTCCTCATAGCTTCAGCGCGCGGATGTGGCGCGATCTATTGTCGAAAATGGGTCTTTGAAACCACATAACTGCTTTGAAAAAATGAACCGTGATATGCTAACAAAGCGGATTTTCAAGTTAATTGTGAATTTGTGGACGATATGACCCCATCATTTCCCAATATTTTGGCCTCGCTAAGTCTATGCCCGAAGTCACTGCTGATAAGATTTTTCGCAGCAGTGTGTTTTTCCTATTTATTTAAGTATTTACATTTAATAAAACATCGTGCTTGAACAAATATGCACAGTGGATAGGCTTGTCAGTTTCGCTTAAATGGTTTAACCCCCCCCCCTCCTCTTCCTCGTGGAAAGGTATTTCTCCCGCCTTTCAATATTTTGCACGTATTCCAATAGGAATACTTTTCCCTAAAGACTTTTAGAGAAGTAAATCAACAGGACACCCCTAAAGAAATTTCTAGCTGCGTCTATTAATTATCATAAGAAGAATCACCAGAAGGCTTTCACCAATTACGCACATAGAACACTCCCCGAAAGACATTTGCAGCTGCTTCACTCTTTCTATTAATCATCATAATAGCACCACTTATGCACATTTAAAATAACAGAGCAGCGATAAGATTTTTGCAGGTTTTAATGAAGAATAGATCTTCAGAAAAATGTAGCAATCATAACAGTTCGTTCGTTTCTGTAAAAAAGCCATAACTCAAGAAATTTTTTCTTCGTATTGCGGAAATTTAATCCTTTTCTCCTGATGTAAGTTCTAGCAGGCAACTGTTACAAATACTTGGCCGCAATTTAATACGGAATTTTCGTGTCGAAAAGTAATGTGCTTGATGTAATTTACGATTGACCTGGATTGTGATGTGTAGCGCCTTTATGCAACAGAATACACTAGCTTTCCAGTAAAAGTGGTTTGTCAAACTCTCTAAATACCCTTCCCATCTATAAGATATAAAGATATGCATGTTTTTACTGCGAAGTGTTGAATAAGTAATGAAAGACACCCAAAGAACAGCACTGAATTCCAATGGTCTACATATGACAGCACTGAATTCCAATGGTCTACATATGACAGCACTGGAGTTGAGTAAGAACCCTCATTTAACAAGTAAACCAATAACAAGCGTAAAGGTTTCAATTCATATACGCAGAACACGATACTCTGACGCGATGATAAACTTTCTCAACACTCCCTGAATTATAGGTCATGTGTACCCTCCTGTTTTGTACTGAAAATGAGAACGAAAGCCGACTTTTGAAACTTGAAAAACAAATATTTTCAAACGAAGTACGAACAACTTTACAACGACATCTCTATGTGAAAAATTTGGTTATAAGTATGCAGTATTTCATTTCTACACCTTTCAAGGAAAAGGCTTCGGCCTTTTTATAAACTAATGGTAGCACCGTTTCAAAAGGGCTTTCGTAAATATTCCGAAGCACCTGGAAGATTGCTTATTCCTTTGAGAATCGGGTGGAATAGGTATGAATAATAAATATAATGTAAAAAAGTTAAATCTTCAGTAAGCAGATCACCGAAAAGGAATTAACACTAACAATTACTACAAATATCTGTGATTATCCTAAGAATATCTTTGATTAATCATGAAAGAAATACGGGATTACACCATATAATACAAATTTTGAAGACGACAATCCGATTTTCGGTGTAAATGTGACAAGGATGGTAAGTCAGATAATATCCGAATACTTGAAAATTTCATCGTCCTGGAGCGGGACTCGAACCCGCGTCTTCCAGATAGCGCCCTAGTATGCTAACCACTACATCACCCAGAACGACCAAGTCTCAAGTTTCCGATTAATTTGAATATAACCATCACAGGATTCGCTAGTCGAAGCAACCGGCATTCATGTTTAGCGAATCTGGATGTTTAGAATCCTATCCCGTGATTTCCCGGAAGAGCTGATAAATCATGAAAGAAAAATAAATGTGTGTGTGTGTGTGCGTGTGTGTGTGTGTGTGTGTAACATAAAGATCTCTCTGAATTGCTGTAGTAGGAGCATTCTCTTGTAAAAAGCAATCAATTTGCCAATGTGAGAAATGGCACCATTGTAGCCTGCGCCATTTTTTTTACTAGCGAAATAATTGAGTGCAATAAAGAGACAGATTTATGCGCAGCATGTAGCATGCACCCACTGTTATTAAAATATCTTAAGGGAAAAAATAAACAAACTCTTCCAGAAGACACCCTAAACAAATAAGCATTGGAGACCACAAATACGACTTTCAGACACTTTTTGCCATCTGAACAACTATAAAATTTGTCACTACTCCAGCTCAAAACACAAAGGCTTTTAGTAACACACAAGATAACCAGGTTGCGGCACATCCGTGCTCACCAGTTGAAAAAAAACAGGATTTTTGGGCTTAAATTAGGATCGACTAGAACAGAACGCATATAAAAACACACGACGAAATTTGGTGGATGTAAAACTTATCGGTACCTGAAATATAAAACAGTCCCAGTGCTATCTCCAATAATAATAAAAAATACTTATTATAATTCCAAGAATAAATCAAAAGAATAACTGCTGTATATCCTGACAGTAACGAATTGTCGCGCGGCTGGAGACACTCCAGTATTCGATAAATGTAAATTTCGACAGTACGGTAAGTATAAAACATCAGAATTATTTCAAATAATAATAAAAGTAGTAATATGGTACGTAATTTCATAATCAACGCGAAATAAACTTACATTTCCGCAAATATTTTGATTGCTATGTATTCTGAGCCGAAGTACAAACAAAATTACTGCCGTTTACTGTACTATTTTCCCTTTAAATAAATAAGCTGTAAGCAAACTCGCCTTCAAGCTATGGCGGCTTACACAAGAATGACAAATTTTCCGTTATCCATAATACCAGTGTGTGTGAGATTATAAGAATTTTGTAGTTTAGCGTCCTAAATTATTTCGTCGGAAATGTTGAAGGATTTTGAAAGAGTGAGACGTACAGATTTTCAAGTATGTAATTTCATGGCAAAGGGTGAAAAAATGCCATTTGTATAGCGCATTTTAAAGATTTTTGCCGTAATATTTACATGTAACTACGACGACGTGAACAGCTGTGCGGTAAGCCTACCACAACGCCACGGCGACACGTCAGGCTTCGCTCCGCTGAAACGAAGGTCTCGATCCGGTGGCCATTTTGCTGGTGGAAGAATACAAGAGGAACCGGGAACGTTCTTTCCAGGAGAGACACATGGTGACAATTGCTTCGACCTTACGCATATGATTCCCTGATACGAAATAGAAAGTATGCAGATGCCTTCTTTCTTCTAGAAAAGTGTTAAAGTACATGTCGCGTTCTCTCCAACGGAAGTCACATGGCATCGAAAAGTTAACGTTTTGCTCCTCCTATTGAGGGAGCGGTTCGCAGTTCATTCAAATTAGATTATGAAAAAAATACCGTTGACGACGAAGTGACCTCATACATTGCGTATCAAAGAATCGTACCGAAAAAAAAAAAACAAAAAATTGTCAGATGTGATGTTAAAAATTGAGACAGAAACGATGAGCTATTTTTTGTATCGTAGCACTACAAAATGGGACGCTTTCCTGGCAAGAAGATTCCCCCTTTCTCCTGTACTCTTCCGCCAGCAAAATGGCCGACGAACGAGACCATCGTTTCAGCAGAGCGAAGCTTGGCGTTCAGCCTTGTGTTAGGCTTGCCACAGCTTCTGTTCACAGTGGCGTACTTACATGGAAATATTAGTGTAATAATCTTTAAAACGCACTATAAAGATGACATTTCTTTATCATTTACCATGAAATTGCTTACTTTAAAATCCGTACTTCTCACTTTTTCGAAATCCTTCAACATTTCCGACGAAATAATTTAGGACGCTAAACTACAGAATTACCAGAACTTTCTTGCCTAGAAGTCACCGTAATGAGCAGCAAACGAAAACAGTGAGTGACATTCAGTTTCCAGGATGTGCTGAGGAGGTGTTCGGGATATACTTACCGTTCTGCTTTCTTTTCTATGGATTTGGTAGCGGCGCGTGGAGATTCGGCCCTGAAACTGTGATATGACAGATCCTAGATTGCATTCTTTCCCTTTTTTCACCGCTTTATTACAGGTTCTCTTCAAAGCTCCTGTATTCTCAAATTTTAAAAGCCGATAGCTTACAGCTCTCTCCTCAAAAAATTTAATGAAGTGAAACGGTAGATCGTTGCTATAACTACCGTTTCCCCGAGCAAGTCCAAATAAAATTACGTAATTTTTCTCGCTTCGATTTTCCCTCAGTCTGCTGTTTTATCGCATCAGTCGCTCAAAAATGTTAGTCGTGTGAGAAAATTTTCCCCAATGATCATTTCTGAGAAATAAAAGTTGACATTTTCTTTATTTCTTAATATCGGGCACACAATCTAAATACTTAGCTGGTAATTTGAAAGTTTGGCCCTTCAGCGTTTATATCGTGCTAAATGTATATCTTTACATCGTTCATTGTGTTCTGAAGACACCATCGTAAGTTAAATTTATCTTGTATTTATAAAATAACTACTGCGCTGCAACAGTCTCATGACTAATGTTACACTGAACTAGAAGTTAGATATACAGAGCAAATTACGATTATATAAAATTACTTATTTGTTTTCAAGCACTTTAATTACTTTCAGTTTTATCTTATAAAAAACATATACAAATTGAAATTTTACAGCTCTTAATTCATCGGATTATTTGTGGTTGAAACTTTTGCTCTAATAAGATCCTTCGGGATCATTCAATTGCAACATCAGATATTTTTACTAAATGTGTCCGTGTCATGTATGGACAAATACGGCAGTTCGGGAAAAAGTAACATCTGCTGATATCGTTTAACTTTATCTTAACAGTAGAATAAGTTTCCCCTGCGGGTGTTCAATGTGCACCATGCTTATTTACGTCCCCTGTCGCACAGTACACCACCATTATTTTCAGGTTACTCATGAAATTGCCAATATGCTATTTCGACAATACAAGACATCAAACAATGATATAATTTATATGTGACTTATAATAATAATAGTTTACAGTGTGTTCACAATGTACTTATACGTTTAGAAAAATAATCGTTCAACTTATAACGTTATGGTTGTCTTGTTTCTAATTTGTGTGCGTTTGGGCTTTTATCCGGGTTTCGCGACCACCATGAGCACATCTATGGGCCATATGTAGTCGAAAATCCTTAATTTGGGGCCACTGGTTTCACGGACAGGAGAAAAGCACCGCTATTGGACAAGCGCTCCATCCATTACTCATCAGGGACTCGAACTTGAGCATATGTTGGACGAATGATAGAAACAGCGTCTCAGACCGCTCGGCCACCGTGACGACTTTCTGTGATTTAACGGTCTCCTCCAGTATCTGAGGATATAGGATCTCCCATCTGTAATTGTGCGCTGCTGGACCCGAATGGGAGGGGTAGGACCAGCGCCCATGCTTCAACCGGGACTCCAGTCAGCGTATGTACGCGGCTACTTGGCCTGCTACCATCCGTTTCCAATTGCACATTTTGAAATAGAGAATTTCTTTGCAAGATGTACTCGCCATACTCTGAAAAACTGCCATTTACATTTCATAATAATTTACCTCATAATAAGGTCATCATATGAAAGTACAATATACGTGGTGACTTATTCAAAGCTTCAATAGCATTTGCCGTGCAATAATACTGTTACTCACGTTGATTCATACCTCTGTTAATAAGAGCCGGCCGACTAAGTATCATATTATTTCAATATATATTCCCGGTATTCTTTTTTTTTTTTTTTTTGATTGGAGGTTTAACGACCACCGTGAGCAACTCAATGGGCTATAAGCAGTCGCCCGTCCCTAATCTAGTGTCACTGGTTCCAGGGAAGGGAAAGAGCCAGTGCCGTAAGACAAACACAACATCCATGCCTGACCGGGATTCGAACCCGGACCCCTTACGGACGAATGATCAGAGGCCAACGCCTTAGACCACTGCGCCACCGGGGCGGCTATTCCCGGTATTCGAATGTATAATATCATTTAAATCTATTCAATTTATTATATAAAAACAATGCTGTGTTAAAAATCCTTAAAAGCCTTTGCAACAGTTCTGCATTGATATTAAAATTGTCCGTGACGAACACAGTGTATGATAACACAAAGACCCAACATCTTTTTTTTTTTTTGATTGGAGGTTTAACGACCACCGTGAGCAACTCAATGGGCTATAAGCAGTCGTCCGTCCCTAATTTAGGGTCATTGGTTCCAGGGAGAGGAGAGAGCCAGTGCCGTAAGACAAACACAACATCCATGCCTCACCGGGATTCGAACCCGGACCCCGTTCGGACGAATGATCAGAGGCCAGCGCCTTAGTTTCAATATTCGCTTTTCAGACCTAACATGTTCCTGTCATCTGGGTCTGTTGGTGCGGAAGACAGAGTGGAAATGGAACCAACTACTTTTCCACAACGGGAAAGGGCCGCCATTAAGTAATGGTCCTTGATTTCTGGTGGTACGGGGTAGCACGTAACAAGTACGGGGCGCTGCGTGAGCGGGACTCCCAGTAAGGTATGATCCCCAACATGCAGTCCGTCAGATAAGACGCGCTCCACAAACTCTGGCTTCGCAAAATAAATGAGAACAGTCCTAGGCTTCCTCGCCATATGGGTGATCGCTCCCTTAGGGAGGATTTGGCGGACGGCTAAGGAGTATTTCTTAAGGCTGGTGTCCGGGAGGGCATCAAAACATATGCCAAGTTTCTGTGTGCGTAAAACCTCCTGCCCAGCAGCTGAAGTTTCCGGAATTTCGATGCGTAATTTCTTGTTGTCTCTAGTGACAATCATATCAAGAGGCGTTGTACATGGATTCTTCGCTGTAGAGGAAGATGAACTGGTACCCTTCACAACGGAAGCATAAGGTAGAGTTGCCGTAGGAATGGGCGGAGATGGGGAATGTCGAGACGCAGTGCTCGAAGGAGCAGATGAAGTACCAGAGGCAACGGATACTGAAGAAGTTAATGACGTCACGGTGGTGGAAAATGTCGGGAAATCAACATCCATAAAGTTGGAAGAAGAAGTGGTAACATCAGATAACGCGGCTTGGAAACCAGCTGCGTGTGGTAGTGACGATGACCGAACGTGGCCAGGTGGGGGCGGAGCTTTGCTATCAAGCTTCAGACCTGGCCTATCAGATGCGGTCGCCGCCATTTGCAATGGCTGGCTTGCTAAACCCGACCCTGGGCAAAGCCAGGACGGAAAAAGAGTTAGTACAAGTAAAGTTTTACTTACAGGACGTCAAAGTCGGACTCAATCGACACAGGAGACGTTCACAACACAGGAGATACACAAAATGACGGCACACACACAAAAGAACACCAATAAACGCAGGTAAAACACGGAGCACAGGTCAACACAACCTTTACAAAGCCAGCGCCTTAGACCACTGCGCCACCGGGGCGTCCCCAACATCTTTAAAGACAGTGTCCTTATAATGTCAATGTCTGACCTTAGGCAATGTTTCAAAGCTATTATGTTGCATATATAGTCTTTAATTGTTCGTTATCAACTGAATTCAAAAGTACGTAATCAGCCGTAGCTCGCATTCCAAATTTTACTTCCAGATAATAAGTGCAAACGTAAACACAATGCAAGTAGTGTTTCACCAAAAAGCTAATTACAAACAGTAAAACAGTTCAAAGGTCTAAAAGAAATATGTACACTTCAAAATGTCTTATAATAAATACTCATTTACAGAATCAAACCTTGTCGACCGGTCTCCATCCCCCAGTCTTCCGTACATGTTTCGCAGCACCTATCACTTCACAACAGAGGAGTGCATAATCCGATGAAAATGGACTTAATTATATTTAAGTGCTTGATGTAAATATATACATACATATATATATAGGGATGTAAGGTCAGGTGATGCGTAACATCACAGCCTCTCCTTGACAAATGTCAACCCCGCCTTCTCGTGGTACATCCTGTTCCCACTAAAGGGGCTCTGACGACCGCCAATAGCGGTATAACTATACCATCGGGATTAGAGGAAATGCTGTCCCACACTCACCAACCCGCTTGGCCAGCGTGGTGAGTTATGGCCAAACCCCTCCAAAATGACTCCACAACTTAAATCTTGGCCCTCAGTCTCCGGCAGCTGGAATGTACCTGGCCAAGGCAGCGTCCAGTGCGACATGAAGGCAGAGGGTGCTAAGAATCCCCGGAGGACCGGACTAGGCTGCCATCTGATGCTGACCTTGGCAACGTACAACGGACGCTCCCTATCTTCTGATTCAAGGCTTCTTGAATTGGAAGAGGAACTACAAAGGATCAAGTGGGACATCGTCGGGCTAAGTGAGGTAAGTAGAAAAGGAGAAGATCTCATTGAACTGAAAAGTGGACATCTCTTCTACTATCGTGGGACAGATACTGGCAGAACTAGTGGTGTTGGATTTATAATAAACAAGAAACTGAAGGAGAAAGTGGTAGAAGTTGAAAGTTCCTCTGACAGAGCTGCACGACTCGTTATCCAACTCTCGAGAAGATACCAGGCTCAGATTATTCAAACTTATGCACCCACCACAAGTCATGCTGAAGAAGAAATTGAAGAATTTTATGAGGAAATTCGTGATCTAAATAATAAAGGTAAGCAGCACTTGAAGATAATTATGGGAGATTTCAATGCAAAAATAGGGCAACGGCAACAGAATGAAACTTCAGTAGGTAAATTTGGTCACTGCAACAGAAACCAGCGTGGAAATACTCTCGTAGAGTTTGCAGAGGCAGAAGGGTTTTTCTATCTTGAACTCCTTTTTCAAGAAAAAGCCACACAGGAAATGGACATGGAGACATCCAAATGGGACGACAAGTGAAATTGATTTTATTATGTGTAACAAAAAATTCGTCATAGAAGACTGCAGTGTGCTAAACAAGTTCAACACAGGCAGTGACCATAGATTGGTGAGATGTAAGATGCACCTCAACACTAAACTCGAACGTAGCAAGCTCATAAGACAAACAAAATGTATGGACATAACCAACCTTAAAAAACACCATAATACCTTCAAATTGGAACTGAAGAACAGATTCTCTGCTTTAGAAGGCCTAACATCGGAAGAAGTGGATATTTCTGAAGTTAACAGAAAAGTAACCAAAGCTCTTATGGAAACAGCAACAAAATTAGCTGGGTCTAAGAACAAATTGCATGTGAACAAATTATCAGGAAAAACCAAAATGTTGATGCAAAAAATAAGAGGGATGAGGACAACTAAAGAAGATGTGACTTCCAAAGTGGAATATATGGAGCTATGCAAGACAGTACGAAAAAGTATCACTGAAGACGTAAGGAAATTCAACTGTGAACTAGTAAGGAAAGCAATTGAAAACAACCAAAGCCTAAAGATAGGAAAGGGACATCTCAGTAAGGGGAAAAGACAGATTATGGCACTGAGAAAAGAAAATGGTTCTGTAACAAGAAATAGAGGCGAAATTTTGACAAGAGTGAAAGATTTCTACTCCAAATTATATGAAAGGGATGATACATGTACTCCAGACATCCTGAAAGGTACCAGTACCAGAGTTCTTCCACTCCTTCCAGCAGAAGTTGCACATGCAATCAAGAACATGAAGCGGGGAAAAGCTCCAGGAGAAGATGGAATTACTGTAGACATCATACAAGAAGCAAGTGGAGAAATCGAAACAGTACTCGCCCAAATTTTCACTCGATGCCTTAATGAAGGGAAAATTCCTGAGGATTGGAACCACGCCACAATGATCTTGCTACATAAAAAAGGTGACATTGAGGATCTCAGGAACTACAGACCTACCAGCCTCCTATCAGGGGTTTATAAAATCTTCACTAAAGTTCTTTCACACCGCTTTAAGGTGATACTGGACATGGTTCAACCGAGAGAACAAGCTGGATTCAGGAGTGGCTACAGCACAATAGATCATATCCACGTACTGAGAGAACTAATTGAAAGAGCGAGGGAATATGAACTTCCATTGTGCATGGCTTTTATCGATTATGAAAAAGCCTTTGATTCGGTGAAACCATCAGCAGTTGCAATGGCTCTGAAATCCTGCGGTATTGAAGATGCATACATTAATATTATTAATAACATTTATGAAAATGCAAGTGCAAAGATTCGGCTGTTTGAAAATACAACACACATAAAAATTGGAAAAGGAGTGAGACAAGGTGACACCATATCTCCGAAGCTCTTTAATGCCACATTGGAAAATGTCTTTCAATCACTGAACTGGGAAAACAAAGGGATAAAGATTAATGGAGATTATCTAACCCACCTTCGTTTTGCTGATGACATAGTCATTTTTGCAACTACCCCATCAGAGCTACAGAGTATGATCCAGGAACTTGCTGACAAGAGTAAAGAAGTGGGATTAAAAATGAACTTTCAGAAGACAAAAGTGATGTACAATGCTTTTACAAGAAATGAAGATTTATCGATTGATGGAGAAAAGCTGGAGATAACAGACACGTACGTTTATCTTGGACAGCAGATATCAAGTGAGGGTCACATTGATGAAGAAATTAATCGGTGTGCAAAACTTACCTGGAGAGCTTTTGGAAGAAACAGCATAATTTTCCAGAGCAATATGCCATTATGTCTTAAAAGAAAAGTGTTTGATCAATGCATCCTTCCAGTGCTTACGTATGGTGCAGAGACGTGGACCTTAGCTAAAAGAGACATACAAAGGCTGCAGACAACTCAAAGCTGCATGGAGAGGTGCATGCTTGGTGTAACCAGGAGAGATAAGAAGAGGAACACGTGGATCCGAAAAATGACAAGAGTGGAAGACATCATGATCAGAGTTAAATCCCTGAAATGGCAATGGGCTGGACATACTGCCAGAAGAACAGACCATCGATGGACAACCGAAATTTTAGATTGGATTCCAAGGGACAGGAAAAGACCCAGAAGAAGACTACATGGAAGATGGGTGGATGAAATTCGAAAGTATGCGGGAGTGACATGGAGGAGACTGGCACAAGACAGACCGTTGTGGAGGAAACTTGGGGAGACCTTCGTCCAGCAGTGGATTGATAATGGTTGACAATGATGATGATGATGATACATAGATATATAGATATATATATATATATATATATATATATATATATATATATATATATATAATATAGATCAAAAAATCTCCCTCCGATATAAAGTCGTCCCTCCCCCATTCCGTTACTCTAGATCCGCCTTTGACAAATTACTAAAATGGTCCCTGGCGCTTCCAACTAGACTTGCCTGTGTGCTACGTGTTCTGAGCTTCCTACCAAAAGCTGTTATTACAATGTAAAAACTTAAGCTCAGGAGTAGCTTTATTTTCACTAGTAGCTTCATTGTTTTACCTAGTGTCAGACTAATAAAATTTAATAACTTTTTCGATATTAGCCCAGGCCCCATTCTGACAGCATATTGCAGATAGCCCTTGTTCTAAGCTTTAATACATGTGGTATTAAATTTCTGTATCTCTTTTAGTTCCGGATATTGCTCTCGTTGTCAGTCATTTGCATACACTGACCCCTTGTTTTTCTCATTTCGGCTCCCAAGCTCTCACTCGTTTTCCTGCTGCACAGGCACAAAGTTATGGACGAATCACTTCATCGCACTACAGCAGATGCTTCTGTCAATTTCAGATTTCCAACTAAAATCTGAAAGTGAAACTTAAATCAGATTTCCATTTGTATGCCGCCCCTTAATAATCCTGGCCATGTTTCCTAGGTTACTATTACAAACTCGAATTGCAGACAGGCTCCTTAGGGGTCCCAGCATCGACGGTCGTCAACGAAGAAAGCTCCCGGTTCAGCCCGTGATCGACGCCGAGAGACTTCCCTGCATCTATCGGTGAATTTCAAAGTTGCTTGTATTTGGACATTACCGGATTAGAATTGCAAGGAGAAATAATTACACTTATTTAGTCACACGGAAAATCAACTCAACTTTAAACTGGTGCTCCTCAATAACCGCGTCAAACCAAGCATGAAAAAATTTAAAACTCTGATGTCAAGAATTTTACTAACAGAGCAATCATTTCTTCGCTCATTAGCTTCAGTGAATTCAAAGAGACAGAGTGGATCAAAGAAGTACTTAAACATTCCGTATATCCTAATGTAAGTGTTAAAAACGCAATTCACGTCGACAAAAACTCAGAAAAAAACAAGACAATTTTGTGGAAAGTTTCAATATACATTTAAAGAAAACTGTAGCAATACCCCAAAGCATATCTACAGTACGTAACACTTGAAAATAGCAGGATTTTTGTAAAATCACAACATGATATACTTCAGAAAAAAAGGAGCTCTTTTGTCCAAAGTTCGACTCCTTCCCCACACAAAAAAATCAATAAAAGGCGCAGTACTCCCACTACAGATGACCATCCTCCAGGAGACATACATCTAAGTAGGAAACACAAAAACAGTGTAAAAAAGACTTTTGTAGAAAATACTCCAAATACGTGGCGACAAGTAAATAAATAAATACATCGCTCTTAACCACTTTCTAGAAACACACAGCAACCGAAAAATTGTTTTTCAGCCGCCGCTGTGGAATTGAACCAACAGAACTCACGATATCTAGCCGAGTGCGTTACATATACGCAACGGTGGCCAACAATCCACGGTGCTATGTGTACTTTTAAGTGAGCTTCTGACATCATAAATCCGTAGGATGGGCTCAACTACTGAGACGTCTCCATCTGGTGGGCATTAACGGCACTAGCTATATCATCATCATCATCATTGTCAACCATTATCAATCCACTGCTGGACGAAGGTCTCCCCAAGTTTCCTCCACAACGGTCTGTCTTGTGCCAGTCTCCTCCATGTCACTCCCGCATATTTACGAATTTCATCCACCCATCTCCCATGTGGTCTTTTTCTGGGTCTTTTCCTGTCCCTTGGAATCCAATCTAAAATTTCGGCTGTCCATCTATGGTCTGTCCTTCTGGCAGCATGTCCAGCCCATTGCCATTTCAGGGATTTAACTCTGATCATGATGTCTTCCACTCTCGTCATTTTTCGGATCCACGAGTTCCTCTTCTTATCTCTCCTGGTTATACCAAGCATCCACCTCTCCATGCAGCTTTGAGTTGTCTGCAGCCTTTGTATGTCTCTTTTAGTTAAGGTCCACGTCTCTGCACCATACGTAAGCACTGGAAGGATGCATTGATCAAACACTTTTCTTTTAAGACATAATGGCATATTGCTCTTGAAAATTATGCTGTTTCTTCCAAAAGCTCTCCAGGCAAGTTTTGTACGCCGATTAATTTCTTCATCAATGTGACCCTCACTTGATATCTGCTGTCCAAGATAAACATACGTATCTGTTATCTCCAGTTTTTCTCCATCAATCGATAAATCTTCATTCCTTGTAAAAGCATTGAACATCACTTTTGTCTTCTGAAAGTTCATTTTTAATCCCACTTCTTTACTCTTGTCAGCAAGTTCCTGGATCATACTCTGCAGCTCTGATGGGGTAGTTGCAAAAATGACTACGTCATCAGCAAAACGAAGGTGGGTTAGATAATCTCCATTAATCTTTATCCCTTTGTTTTCCCAGTTCAGTGATTGAAAGACATTTTCCAATGTGGCATTAAAAAAGCTTCGGAGATATGGTGTCACCTTGTCTCACTCCCTTTCCAATTTTTATGTGTGATATATATATATATATATATATATATATATATATATATATATATATATATATATATGGGATGTAAGGTCAGGTGATGCGTAACATCACAGCCTCTCCTTGACAAATGTCAACCCCGCCTTCTCGTGGTGCATCCTGTTCCCACTAAAGGGGCTCTGACGACCGCCAATAGCGGTATAACTATACCATCGGGATTAGAGGAAATTCTATCCCACACTCACCAACCCGCTTGGCCAGCGTGGTGAGTTATGGCCAAACCCCTCCAAAATGATTCCACAACTTAAATCTTGGCCCTCAGTCTCCGGCAGCTGGAATGTACCTGGCCAAGGCAGCGGCCAGTGCAACATGAAGGCAGAGGGTGCTAAGAATCCCCGGAGGACCGGACTAGGCTGCCATCTGATGCTGACCTTGGCTACGTACAATGGACGCTCCCTATCTTCTGATTCAAGGCTTCTTGAATTGGAAGAGGAACTACAAAGGATCAACTGGGACATCGTGGGGCTAAGTGAGGTAAGGAGAAAAGGAGAAGATCTCATCGAACTGAAAAGTGGACATCTCTTCTACTATCGTGGGACAGATACTGGCAGAACTAGTGGTGTTGGATTTATAATAAACAAGAAACTGAAGGATAAAGTTGTAGAAGTTGAAAGTTCCTCTGACAGAGCTGCACGACTTGTTATCCAACTCTCGAAAAGATACCAGGCTCAGATTATTCAAACTTATGCACCCACCACAAGTCATCCTGAAGAAGAAATCGAAGAATTTTATGAGGAAATTTGTCATCTAAATAATAAAGGTAAGCAGCACTTGAAAATAATTATGGGAGATTTCAATGCAAAAATAGGGCAACGGCAACAGAATGAAACTTCAGTAGGTAAATTCGGTCACGGCAACAGAAACCAGCGTGGAAATACTCTCGTTGAGTTTGCAGAGGCAGAAGGGTTTTTCATCTTGAACTCCTTCTTCAAGAAAAAGCCACACAGGAAATGGACATGGAGACATCCAAATGGGACTACAAGTGAAATTGATTTTATTATGTGTAACAAAAAATTCGTCATAGAAGACTGCAGTGTGCTAAACAAGTTCAACACAGGTAGTGACCATAGATTGGTGAGATGTAAGATGCACCTCAACACTAAACTTGAACGTGGCAAGCTCATAAGACAAACAAAATCTATTGACATAACCAACCTTAAAAAACACCATAATACCTTCAAGTTGGAACTGAAGAACAGGTTCTCTGCTTTAGAAGGCCTAACATCAGAAGAAGTGGACATCTCTGAAGTAAACAGAAAAGTAACCAAAGCTCTTATGGAAACAGCAACAAAATTAGCTGGGTCTAAGAACAAGTTGCATGTAAACAAATTATTAGGAAAAACGAAAATGTTGATGCAAAAAAGAAGAGAGATGAGGACAACTAAAGAAGATGTGACTTCCAAAGTGGAATATATAGAGCTATGCAAGACAGTAAGAAAAAGTATCACTGAAGACGTAAGAAAATTCAACTGTGAACTAGTGAGGAAAGCAATTGAAAACAACCAAAGCCTAAAGATAGCAAAGGGACATCTCAGTAAGGGAAGAAAACAGATTATGGCACTGAGAAAAGAAGATGGTTCTGTAACAAGAAATAGAGGCGAAATTTTGACAAGAGTGAAAGATTTCTACTCCAAATTATATGAAAGGGATGATACATGCACTCCAGACATCATGAAAGATACCAGTACCAGAGTTCCTCCAGTCCTTCCAGCAGAAGTTGCACATGCAATCAAGAACATGAAGCGGGGAAAAGCTCCAGGAGAAGATGGAATTACTGTAGACATCATACAAGAAGCAAGTGGAGAAATCGAAACAGTACTCGCCCAAATTTTCACTCGATGCCTTAATGAAGGAAAGATTCCTGAGGATTGGAACACCGCTACAATGATTCTGCTACATAAGAAAGGTGACATTGAGGATCTCGGAAACTACAGACCTATCAGCCTCCTATCAGTAGTTTATAAAATCTTCACTAAAGTTCTTTCACACCGCTTGAAGGTAACACTGGACATGGCTCAACCGAGAGAACAAGCTGGATTCAGGAGTGGCTACAGCACAATAGATCATATCCACGTGCTGAGAGAACTAATTGAAAGAGCGAGGGAATATGAACTTCCATTGTGCATGGCTTTTATCGATTATGAAAAAGCCTTTGATTCGGTGAAACCATCAGCAGTTACAATGGCTCTGAAAACCTGCGGTATTGAAGATGCATACATTAATATTATTAATAACATCTATGAAAATGCAAGTGCAAAGATTCGGCTGTTTGAAAATACAACACACGTAAAAATTGGAAAGGAGTGAGACAAGGTGACACCATATCTCCGAAGCTCTTTAATGCCACATTGGAGGGTGTTTTTCAGTCACTGAGCTGGGAAAACAAGGGGATAAAGATTAATGGAGATTATCTAACCCACCTTCGTTTTGCTGATGATGTAGTCATTTTTGCAACTACCCCATCAGAGCTGCAGAGTATGATCCAAGAACTTGCTGACAAGAGTAAAGAAGTGGGATTAAAAATGAACTTTCAGAAGACAAAAGTGATGTTCAATGCTTTTACAAGAAATGAAGATTTATCGATTGATGGAGAAAAGCTGGAGATAACAGACACGTACGTTTATCTTGGACAGCAGATATCAAGTGAGGGTCACATTGGTGAAGAAATTAATCGTCGTACAAAACTTGCCTGGAGAGCTTTTGGAAGAAACAGCATAATTTTCAAGAGCAATATGCCATTATGTCTTAAAAGAAAAGTGTTTGATCAATGCATCCTTCCAGTGCTTGCATATGGTGCAGAGACGTGGACCTTAACTAAAAGAGACATACAAAGGCTGCAGACAACTCAAAGCAGCATGGAGAGGTGCATACTTGGTGTAACCAGGAGAGATAAGAAGAGGAACTCGTGGATCCGAAAAATGACAAGAGTGGAAGACATCATGATCAGAGTTAAATCCCTGAAATGGCAATGGGCTGGACATACTGCCAGAAGGACAGATCATCGATGGACAGCCGAAATTTTAGATTGGATTCCAAGGGACCGGAAAAGACCCAGAAGAAGACCACATGGGAGATGGGTGGATGAAATTCGAAAGTATGCAGGGGTGACATGGAGGAGACTGGCACAAGACAGACCG
This sequence comes from Macrothele yani, assembly GCA_039090855.1. Lineage (NCBI taxonomy): Eukaryota > Metazoa > Arthropoda > Arachnida > Araneae > Macrothelidae > Macrothele > Macrothele yani. Next base: position 8,912,114 of record CM077023.1, on the reverse strand, counting down.
TTGTGGAGGAAACTTGGGGAGACCTTCGTCCAGCAGTGGATTGATAATGGTTGACAATGATGATGATGATGATATATATATATATATATATTATAGCAATTAAATCAAAGGGCGAGATAAAAGTTGAAAATACTCCAAATACGTGGCGACAAGTAAATAAATAAATACATCGCTCTTAACCACTTTCTAGAAACACACAGCAACCGAAAAATTGTTTTTCAGCCGCCGCTGTGGAATTGAACCAACAGAACTCTCGATATCTAGCCGAGTGCGTTACTATACGCCGAATGCGTGGATAGCGTATATGTAACGCACTTGGCTAGATATCGAGAGTTCTGTTGGTTCAATTCCACAGCGGCGGCAATTGCGGCAATAGGGGAGTAAGCGTTAATTTCTGCTTTGTAGGTAATTCCTCAATTGAGAAACTTATTTCGTGACGGATACCGCTCATGTTGTTAAACATTTGAGAATATTTTCTTCTTAAAATCATGTATGGTTTCTCCGCCAGGGGGCGTAGATGTACATCCTATACCTGTTAATATCTCTGCTTCTAAGAGTTAGATTGAAAAATTCCTTCTCTGTTAGATAGCGTTTCCGATGTAAAATGCCCTCATATAATTTCAAAATTTTCAAGTTACATACATAGACTTTCCGCTAGGAGACGTTAGAGTAAATTGCGTTTTCCCCGATATCTCTGCTTCTAAAATTCCGATTAGAAAACTTCTTTCTGCACCGGATACAGCTACTGATAGGAAATGCTTTGCCTATAATTTCTAATATTTGATAAAGAATGATTTAGCCACCAGAGGGCGTAAGTGTTAGTTTCTGCGTCTGATGCATTTGTAGCAAAATCTGAGCTCCTGAAAACTCGATTGAAAAAATTATTTCGTTGACCGATACCGCTCACATCGAAAGACCTTTTGAGAATATCTTCATCTTAAAATAATGCCTGGCTTTTCCACCAGGGGGCATGGATGCATATCTTATTTTTGTCAATATCTCTGTTTTTAAGTGTCCGATTTGAAAAATTCTTCCTTTATTGGAGAGCGTTTCCGTGGGGAAATGTTTCCCATATAATTTAAAAATTTTCGTAGCGCACAAGTCTGCCACCAGAGGGCGTAAGTTCACGTTTCCGTTTACAGCAATATATGCGGGACTAAAAGCCCCATTGAAGAACTTCTTTCTTCGGTCAGATACTATTAACTATGCACACTGTGTGTGTATTTTCTTTCCAAAATAGTGCCCAATTTCGCCACTAGGGGCGCATATGATTATTCTGTTTTTTTCAATATCACTGCTTTTACATGTGCGATTTAAAAAATTCTTTCAACACCGGATGTCATACACCTTGTAGAACACTTTAGGCTAGTATATGAGGAATTTTGTAGTTCACAGTTCTGTCGGTAGGTGGTGTTTGTGTACTTCAGTTTGCAGCTGTATCGCCGCTTCTAGAAACGCTATTGAGAAATTTCTTATTCACTGTATGCCATTCGCTACAACAGAAATGTGGAGCATTATATTCTTTAAGTAACGCGAAGATTTCTCACCAGCTGCGTAAAGGTCGAACGCTTTTCCATGAAGAATAATTTTCGCCTAATTTCAACTTTTCCGCTATGCAAAATTCTACCGCTAGCAGACGTAAATTTATATCATGTTTCCTTTTTGATATTTCTTCTTTTAACTGTTTGATTTGAAAATCTCTTTGTCTCTGGTACCTTCTTTGCAGTATGAGAAACGTTTTGTTCGCCATTTGTTAATTTTCGTAACATGCTTTTTAGTCCTTGGTGGAACTAAGTTGTAGATGTTTCTATTTCTGGATATTTTATTGGTTGTTAGAACCAGTTGATTGTTTTCCAAACCGGTTCCATTGATTTTGAATATCTTTGATAAATTTACTTCGCGTCATAACGGAGTCAAAAGACGTGCTTATTACATGCGAAAATTCAGTGTCATCTTTCTTGCTCATTCTGCGTTTCGACGGAGTGCTGTGTTGTTGGCGTTCATATAGCTTTTACACTTTACTTGATATTTACAACTATTGGCTCTTGGGTATTTAACTAGTTTTTACATTTTAGTTAGTTCATGTAAAAAACCGGAAGTGCTATTTTTGAACGATCATAATACTTACATCTAATGGCGGTACGGGAAAGTAAAAACTGCGTACTCTGTAAGTGGAAATGGAAAACGTTTAAACTCCAAGGGATGTAATTTCAAGCCTTTCCTCCTACAGACGTGACAGGACTGCAGATAATAACTCTGAAGACAAAACGGACAAATAATGTCAAGTAACGTGAGCCACGGAAATCGTAAGAGCAGTCGCGGGCTGTTCTCTTGTATGAACCGAACGTCAATAGGTGGCGCCACAAAAGCAGGTTATTATCTAAAGGATTGCCAAAGTTTCAGCAGCACATCAGCAACTGGATTAAGAAAGATAAATTGGCTTTAGTTTGAAAACAGTGAACCAGATTTTGAAAATATAATGCATGCATGACAACATTAGGAAAGAAATCGGAAAGCGAAGGCTGCGTTATTTGAGAAATGCAGCAAGTTTGCGATGTCTTTCAAATTCACGAACTCCCGAAAATTTCTTATCAATGGAGGTAAAAAAAAGACGGGTAATAGAAAGAAAAGAAAACAGTAAAAATTTCCTTAAAAGTTCGATTGACATTGCATTCTAAGTCAGTAGGGTTCACTACATTATGTAAACAACGAAACTATCTTGAAGTCTAATTCGGTTTGTGTAGTGATCGTTCTGGTGAACTGATTGAAAACATTTTTGCTTCCCTCATGATACAACGGTGTACTGGCATTGCTTCAAATCCTCGCAGATGAAAAATTATCCCATCCTGTCATACCAAGGGGCATGGATTACATACATGTAAGGGCCAAGTACCACTTGCCATTTTTACAGCAGGATTTATCTTTTTAACACTTCGTTTTACTTATCACTATGTCGGTCCGTTCGTCTGTGCAGACCATATCTCTATATCTTTTAGTCCGCTTTGAGAAATTCTTTGCACTAGGAAGCCTTTGAAATTCGAGAACGACGATCTTTGTCTTTTGATCTTTTTCTGATACATAACAGTGCTGCTAAGGACCGAAGCTGTAGATTCTATCAAAATATCTTTTTTTCCACATCACTGCTTGTAAAAACCAGATTGAAGCATTTTTTCTTTTCGCTCGATACCTTTTAGGAAAGATATCCTTTTGCGTACAACCTCGATTAAAATAATGCATAGTTTCCAAGCTAGAGAACATAAATATATACACTCTTTGCCAAATGAGAACGAAACACCCCGAGAAAGTCGTTTGATCCTAATGCAACTCCGCATGCAAGTAGCTCTTTAAGAAATATAACGACCAACGACTATATAGTGGCCCGTCGCAGAGCATAGGAATCGTGCATCGAGGAGGGTTTATCGAGAGCAAAGCCCGCATGCAGGAACAATTCCGACAGCAGATTACCGTTGCATTAACCTCCACGCACTGTGTGGATGCCTCGACTTCGGCTCCGTGCACAATGCGAGTAGTTGAGCAAGTTTGAAAGAGGATGTATAATTGGGCTGAGAAGCCGTTGGTCAAGTTGCGGGATCTCCGGGCATTTGGCTCGGAGAGGCGCAGCAGTTGGACGACGCTGGCGGACGCGGGTCGAGGAGGTCACAAGCCAGCGGCACGAGGGCAGTGGACGGCCAAGGGAAACGACAGAACGCGAGGATCGAGTGATTGTGATAGCGCACGAACAGAACCGAATTCGTAGTTGTACATCATCCGTGGCAATGCTCCGTCGTCTACAGGTATGCAAGTGGCCATCCGGACTGTTGCAAGACGACTTGCGGCAATCTTCAATAGCGCGTCGCACCAGCTCGTGCGGTGATACATGCTGCAATGCGGTCCGGCATGGAGGCGAACAGACGTCTGATGTTGTCCTGCGGCAGACTGGCCAATACGTGTTGGATGGTGTGCTCCAAATTCCGGATAGTGCGGCACGTCGGCAGCCGGCGTTTCAACTGGTCACACACATGTTCGATAGGGGACAAGTCCGGGGAGCGGGCAGGCCGTGGAAGTGTCTGGAAATGACGTAGGCAGACCTGGACAATCCGAGCCGTGTGCGGGCGAGCATTATCTTGCTGTTGTAGCGCACCTTTAATCCCGGCCAGGAATCGGAGCATATAGGGCCGTTGGATCTCATCCACATACCGCTGGCCCGTCAATAATCCACGTACCACTACTAGAGCTGATCGGCTATCGTAGGCAATGGCTCCCCAGACCATAATGCCTGCAGTGGGGGAGGTGTGGCGCTCGATAACGAGGTTGGAAATGTGACGTTGACCCGGGGACCTCTACACCCGGACACGTTGATCATCTGTCCCCAAAACGAAGCGGCACTCATCGCTAAACACCACACGTCGCCGGTCTGTGGCGTTCCACGTCGCTCTGGCCTGGCAGAACTGCACACGGAGCCGGCGATGTTCCGGTGTTAATGGCAGCACACGTAAGGCCCGCTGAGATCGCAGATTCGCTTCCGCGAGGGGTCGGAAAATTGTTCTTGGGCACACAGGAGCCGCTACATCTGTCTATATAGTGGACCGGGTCCCCGTGGGATATTTTCGTGCCTGGCGCACGATCCGTCGACCCTCTCTTCCAGTGGTCCTCCTGGTCCATCCGGAGCCGCTCCGCCATGAGGCAGTGCCGTCACGTGTCCACTGCTCCCAACACAGTCGGACGGTATGGTCAAAACAATCCACGTGGCGGGCTATACGGCGCGCCGACCACTCTGCGGTTTTCAGCCCGATGATCACGCCTCTCTCAAAGTCCGTAAGTTGCGTAAATCGACGTCTCTGGCGTCTACCCTGCATTCTTGTCACTCCGTACTCTTGTTGTGTCGGCCAGTGCTTTTCGCTTTCATGGGGCATCGACTACACGCCGGTTTATAACGCTGCCTGTTCGTGCTTGCAGCTCCACCACAGGGTGTGTGGTCATGCGCACTCGCACCAAACGTGGATCATTTGCATACCAGCACGCACTCTAGCTATTTGCAAAGTTTCGCAATTGTAGCATGTTTTCTTCTAGGTGCGTAAATTTCATTGTCCGTGAGTGTACGTATATATACGTATATATCTGATGACATACAAATTTTTGCAACTACCCCTTCAGAACTGCAGAATATGATTCAGGAACTTGCTGACCAGAGTAAAGAAGTGGCATTAAAAAGGAGCTTTCACAGAACGAAACTGATACACAGTACATTGATTTTACAAGAAGTGAAGATTTATCAACTAATCAAGGAAATTTGGATGTAACCGACAACGACTTTTACCTTAGGCAACAAATATCAAGCAAGGGCTACATTGATGAAGAAATTAATCGTAATACACTGCAGTGCCAAAAGTCATGGGATAGGAACCTAGTATCGTGCAGGACTTCCTCTACCCTGGCGAAGTGCATCTACTCGACGTGGCATCGATTCCACAAGTAGCCAGAAGACTTCCGGAGAGATGCTGAGCCATGACGTATGAATAGTCGCCCACAGTTCCCTGGTATTTGTCGGTGCAGAATCTTGGGTGTGAGTGGACATTTCCATCACGTCCCATAAGTATTCTATTGGGTTCATGCCAGGCGAACGTGGTGACCACACCATCCATCGGAACGGTCCAGAATGCTCCTAGAACCAGTTTTGGACAACTTGGGCTCCATGACATGGTGCATTGTCCGCCTGGAAAATCCCATCATTGTTGGGTTACATGAAGGGCTGCAAATGGTCACCCAGCAGAGCAACAAAGCGATTACCGGTTAATCCTTTAAACGGCTGGAACGAATTAACTCGGAGTTAGGAAAATGGGCTTAAATCAGCTCGCACGGATATATTCGCTCTCTAAGAAGTGGACCGAAAGCGGTTGACAAGGGTCAACTTGCTCATTAAGAAGATTTGCTTCCCCTTTAGCTATGTCGTTCAAATAGGTCATTTAGGGAGATGATTGACAATAAACTTTTCTGACTGATTACTCTTTAAAAGTGCTGCATCAATGATGAAGAACCTAAGAATGGAGAGAAAAGATGTTTGAGTCACTTGTTACTATCCAGTGGTATGATGCCTCGGTCAAAGAATAAAGAACTTTAAACGCCTATCACCAAGAAACGACTATTGGGATACCAATACCAAGGACTATCACCAAGTAGTAGTTGGATGAATATCACTATAGACTAGTGGGATGCCTATCAACAGTGACAGGTTCATGGTCAGTGCTGACCAGGTGAGAGGCGAAAATAAATTGTTGTACGGCAGCTTTCGTAAAACCGGGACGCTATGTGAATATTTCTGTTTGGTAAGCGTGGAGAGTTTTGGGTAACATTTAGTTCAGAATCATCGGCCGCTTAAAGTGTTAATGACGTGTTTACGAGGACAAGAGGACCCAAACCGTGCGACGTAAAGACATCCCACACATGTATGGAACCACCACCAGGTTCCATACATGTTATAACGAAGTGAATTTCTCCGTTATTTTTATCCGCGACAGGATTCGAACCCGGGTCCACTCATTCCGGAATAAGTTGCTCTACCAATTGAGCTACGCGGACATTTTATTCTGATTCCTATCTGCCTTTATGTCGTGTGCGTCCTTCTGGCAGGTACGTCACATCTCCTGGTACGTTACATCATCTCCCCCTTATTTTTTTTTTTTTTTTTTTTTTTCGAAGTGCTGCTCTTATTTTTCCTATCTCGCGGTGTGGAAATAACATCACACCATTGCGAGATTGTGAACGGTCGGGTCATCCGGATAGTGCGGGCGCCATTATAACGAAGTGAATTTCTCCGTTATTTTTATCCGCGCCAGGATTCGAACCCGGGTCCACTCATTCCGGAATAAGTTGCTCTACCAATTGAGCTACGCGGACATTTTATTCTGATTCCTATCTGCCTTTATGTCGTGTGCGTCCTTCTGGCAGGTACGTCACATCTCCTGGTACGTTACAATGTGTGGGGTGTCTTTACGTGGCACGGTTTGGGTCCGCTGGTCCTCGTAAACACGTCCCATGAGGTCATGGACTCAAACTGTCAACAAGCCACTGGTGGTGGTTTGTATGGAACAATCACTAGTGCCTTGTTGACAGTTTGAGTCCATGACCTCATGGGGTCTGCGCCACACCCGAACCCTACCATCAGCTCGTAATAACTGGTAGCATGACTCACTGTACCACGCTACATGTTGATAGTCTTCCAGGGTCCAATTACCGTACTTACGAGCCCAGGTGAGGCGCTGTGTCCATTGTCGTGGTGTTAACAAAGGCACTCTGATGGGTCTTCTGCTTCCACACCCCATGGACGCTAAATTACGCTGCACTGACCTGATGAATATGTCACTGGAAACTCCTGCATTGAATGCGGGTGTTATTTGAGCCAGTGTCGCTTGTCTGTTAGCATGGACAATCCTGGTCAGACGCTGCTGGTCACGGTCATTCAGCACCTGTGGTTCGACACTGCGCTGTCCACGGTGAGTGGTTATGCCTTCCATGAGGTATTCTCGGTGCACATGGGGCACCATGTATCGAGGAATGTTCAATGTTCACACAATTTCGAAAATTGAATGGCCCGTCCGTTTGGCTCCTACTACCATACCTCTTTCAAACTTTGATAATTCACGTCTGTTTGCCATAACCTTACTGGCGGTTGTTCAACCTGACTCGTGATATTACACCTCGCAAGTGATAAAAATTGTAGCCAGCGTCGAAGCCTTTATTCGACGGCAGCACAAGTTTAAAATTTGCATACTGCTATCCCATGACTTTTGGAACTTCAGTGTATAAAGCTTGGTTGGAGAACATTTGGAAGAAACAGTACAATTTTAAAGAACAATTCGCCATTGTGTCGTAAAAGGACAGTGTTTAATCAATGCATACTTTTCCAGTTTTTACATATGTAGCACAGACTTCGATGGATTTTAACTAAAAAGACATCCAGAGGCTGCAAACAACTGAAAGAGGCATGGAGAGAGATGTCTGCTTGGTGTAACCAGGAATGATAAGAAGAGGAGCTCGTGGATCAGAATAGTGGCAAGAGTGGAAGACACCATAATCAGAGTAAAATACCTGAAATGGCAATGGGATGGACACATTGCCAGAAGAATGACCACCGGTGGACAACCGAAATTTTAGACTGGATACTAAGGGACAGAAAAAGACTTAGAAGATGACCTCGTGGGAGATGGGTGGATCAAATTCCTAAGTATGCCAGAGTGATATGGAGGAGACTGGCTCGATATTGTTGTGGAAGAAACTTGGGAAATCTTCATCCATCACGTGCACATAGTGGATTGATAATGGTTGACAATGATGATGATGACGATGATAATAAGATAGATTGGGACACAATATTTTGTGCTTTGCCTCGGCATGAGAAATACTTAATTACGCCTCGGTTTCTTTTCCCTTTTTTACGCTTTCCAACCATAGGCTGAAGAAGCGTATATGCTCCAGCTTTGTCCGTCTGTCTGTCTGTCTGTCCGCCCGTCCGCACGATAATTCGTCTAAAAATGGTTCGATTTCGATGAAATTTTAGTATGTGGTAGGGGACCACCTGGGAACGAACACTATTGAAAATGGGTGAATTAGGGTCAAAGGTCAGAACATAGGAGCGGAATCCTTATGCGTCATAACTTACGTAAAAATGCTTCGATTGCGACAAAACTTGTTGTTCTAGATGTATACTGAACCGGTTCTGTTGAATATCATCGAAAGGGGTCAAAGGTCGGGGCACAGGAGCGGGATTTGTTCCACAGCCATTATCCTCATAACTTGAGTAAAAATGCTTCTATTGCGACAGACTTTAGTATGTTATTCCGGAGGTGCACTGAACCGGTTCATTTGAATATCATCGAAATGGGGTCAAAGGTCAGGGCACAGGAGCGAGATTTATTCCACAGCCACTTTCTCATAACTTGAATAATGATTTCTGGTATGTTGGAAAGCGTATCATAATCAATGCATTGCATGATTTCACTAATTTTTTTACGTGTTTTTATTTATTATTCTTTTTTCAGAAGAAGGTCAAAACTAAAGCTTTTAAACCGTCGAACTGTAACATGTCTTGACATACGGTTATAATTTCGCAGTTCGTAAACCGGAATTATTATACTTATGGAACTTAATTCTATCTTTAAGTGACAAAACATTTGCCTCACCTTAAGTAAAAGATCATAAAATGTGTCATGCATTTTTATATTTAGCAATTCACAAATGTTAGTACCTCATATTCCACTCCTGAATAATTGCTGTCTTGTATGCAATGCAATACACACACACACAGAATCTACTGATTTTCCTTCACTAGAATCATCATTCAATTTGCCCAAGCTTTTGAAAAACGTGGGACAGAAATTAAAGTGACGAAAGTTTCTTTACACAAATTTTAGATAAATAAAGCTTAACACTTTCCTCAATGTGCGTATCATCCTTCACTTTTCCCATTCACTGACATCGCGACGAAATGCTTTGGCACTCTGTGTACCTGAAAACTACGCCTTCAACCTCCTTTAGTTTGTCAATCAAGTGCAGCAGAGGACTTGAAGAAAAATAGTATTAAAAAACAAAACAAAAAGGAAACGAGGAAACCGTGAACTCAGAAAACAACAGCTACCAGGTAAATTGATGACAACGATGGATATGTCTTTTTCTTAAATACACTCATCGTCAAAAAAATCGTTGCACCCAGGAGAAAGCAACCGACAAGAATGAAACTTGATGCAAGTATCATGCTCGGCCGCGCATGTGACGCAAGCAAGGAGGGGTCGTAGCGCTGTACCTGACCGGCTATATAAGGTCGTCCCGTTGAGAGTGCTTGCATTCTGACTCGTGCTGTTGTGTTGGTTGCATTCTTTGCAAGTGAAGTATGCTTCGGAGAAAAGTTCGGAAGCAATTCGGGCAGTTGGAGAGTTCGAGATGGGTCGCGTCGTCGGGCTCCGGAAAGCGGAATGTTCTTATCTCCGTACTGCGCTCTATACCGGTCGTGCGGAATCATAATAGCATGCTGTTGGCGGAAGTGGATAGAACAAGGCGCGCAGCAGCGACAGGAAGGGTCTGGGAGACCTGGACGAACCACGGAGACAGAGGACCGACGGGTTATTCCACATGCGTGGAGTGACCCAACAGCCACGATTGCTGATATTCAGCGAGCAGTGGTGCTCTCTATGCATCGTCCGGTTAGTACCAGCACCATTGGCAGACGGTTGCACGACGTAGGATTTCACGCATGCAGACCGTTACGACGGCTGCCCTTAACACCATTGCATCGTCGCCAAAGACTGCAATGGTATCGTGCCAGACTGTCATGGAGCAGCTCAGAATGGCAGCGGGTGATCTCCAGTGAAAAGTCCCGCTTTTGTCTTGGAGGAGACGACCAACGAATCCGTGTGTGGAAGCACCGTGGTCAGCGCCAAGATTAACGGTTTTTTGTCGAGCGTCACACGTCCAGAAGGCCTGGTGTCATGGTGTGAGGTGCAATTGCCTACGATGCCAGATCGCCTTTGGTATTCATTACAGGCACTTTGACAGCCCAACGTTACGTTAATGAGGTCCTGAACCAGTGGCCCTACCTTTTCTGAACACTCACTCCGGTGCAATTTTGCAACAGGACAACGCTCGTCCGTATACTGCTGCTGTCTTGAGAGCTTGCCTGCAAGGCACTGACACTCTGCCATGGCCAGCCGCATCGCCACATTTATCGCTGATTGAAAATGTGTGAGATGCTATTGGACGCGCCATCCACACTCCACCAATACCGCACAATCTGCAGAAACTGCGTGAGAAGATTCAAGCTGCATGGGATGGCTTATCGTAGGAAAACATTAGGAACCTGTACAACTCCATGCCGAGAAGTCTGGCATGCTGTGTGAACAACCATGGCGGGCCGACGTCACACTGAAAGACACTACTTATTGGCGTGTAGTTCAATAAATATTGCCCATATCAGTCTCAATGTGTAAGCATTTATTGTTCTTGGGAACCTTTACCTTCCCCCCGAATAGCATTGCAATCCGACACGTCCTTCTGGGTGCAACTATTTTTTTGACGATGAGTGTAAGTTTTCGTTTTTGGCTACCTATTTGTGGAGTTTTTTTTATTGACGTTAAAACAATATTTCCGTCGGCAGAAATCATTTCACACGAAGAAACTTCTTTTTCTTGCGGTCACTTTTCAAGACTAACAAGTATTGGATTACGTGATTTGCAACGACCACCACGCGCTCATCTTCGGAATAGGATTGGATAGAGCAGCCCGAAAACGAACAAGAGGTTGACGGCCCAGAACCTCGACTGGTTCAAAACACGCATAGGAAAATTGTTAGGGGAAAGAACAAGTCAAGAACGCGATAGCATCACCGATCTGAGTGAGCGCTTTAGCTCAATGACAGAGCAGGTGATATCCATTTGCGAAGTGAGCAAGAGATTTGGAACGGGTCCTATATCAAGGTTTTCGTGGTGGTCGGAAAAACTGAGGTTTCTAAGGAGCAGAGCCAGGTTCCTCAGAAGGAAGATGCAGAGGGCGAGAAAGGACCCTCGAGATCGCGAAGTACTACTTCCCAGCGGACGATGAGACGGAGGACACTCTCCGGGGCAAAGTCAAATCAGAAGGTAATGCAGGGTGCCCCCGGACACGAAGGACGACCTACCCTTCACCACAGAGGAAGTTGAGTTTGTCATTGGAAACCTGAACAGCGGAAAGGCACCGGGAAAAGACAGGTTGGATCCTAGCTTCGTAAAATAAGTGCTCGATGCCAACCCGGAGTACTTCGTGAGCCTGCTCAACGAGAGCCTGAAGACAGCACAACTGGTGCTGTTCAACAAGACGGGAAATGGTAGATAGGGCTGACCCATCGACCTATATAAGGATCTGCCTTTTTCACAACCTGGAGCAAGTTGTTGGATAGACTCATAAGAACTCGAGAAATCCAGTTTCTCGTGGGCCAGAGGAAACTATCCAGCAGCCAATTCGGGTTTTTACCTGAAAAGAGCACCACCCAGGTGTTTCAGAAATTAAAAGAGAAGGTAGAAAAGAATAAAAGAAGACGATTCCACACATGCTTCGTTTCTCTAAACGTGAAGGGGGCGTTCAATGGAGTTTGGTGGACCCTGGTTCTCACGAGGTTAAAGGAACTGGGATGCCCAAGAAAACTCTTTTGCCTGATTAGTGACTACTTATCGGATAGGAGAATAGAATTTTATACGGAGCTAACACAGTACCATAGACGTTATAGCAGGGGCTGCCCACAGGGATTCGATTTGGGGCCTCTGTGGTGGAATGTAGTCGCAGATACAGCCCTGCTAATAACCTGGAAGAGTACCTGGAAATACAGACGCCGATGACTTTGTCTTGGTTGTCTCCACGTCAGAGAGTCACACAATCGAGCAAAAAATCCACGGAGCATCGTCGGTATTAGCGGAGTTGAGTAGGAAGTGCAAGCCTAGCTTCGCACCGGAAAAGAAGACGCTAGTAGTACTAGCTAAAACTGCAACATAGCGTCCCCGCATTGTCGATTCCAGAGACGTACGATTAAGGCACTAAAGGAAATGGGATACCTAGGAAATTTTCATAGACTCGAAATTCTTGGGGTTAGTCCACCTGAGAGCAATAAGCGAGAGATGATCCCGGATCGTCAACAGGATCAACGGCATGAGGCTGACTGGGACAGCCAAAAGGGCCTTGTACAATCGGGGAATAGAATGGATTTTGACCTATGCGTGTGGGGCATGGTGGTCCGATACTGTGAAAATGACAAAAGGCGTGAATCAAATCCAAAGACTGGTTCTATTAGGGATTACTAGGTGTTTCCGTACGACGGCCACGCTGACGTTAAAGGCATTAGCATGGTGCGAACCGGCGGACCTAGTAATCGAAGAAGAGGCGATGCTGCAACGCCTCAAGAGTGGTGCGGACGTGGAGTTTCTCGGAGTCATATATCGTGCTTCCGAGATAGAGAAACCAAAGGTGGATTAGTCAGTCCACCTTGCGTGGGAGATCTGCCCCTCTTGAAATACAGACCCTCCGATAGGAGTGGGCAGAGAACTGTTCACCGACGGCCCCAAATTATAGGGGAAGGTAGGTGAGGGGTTTTGTGCGCTCTCGGGTGGCTACTAGGCGTATACAAAGCGTATTCAATTCTATGAGAATACGTCCTTATTTTAGGCGGAGCTTCTAGCAGTCAGAGAGGCGCTACTCTGGGCAAACCCTAGTAAAAGTACAAAAGAAATAAAAGCGTATTCGGATAGTCAGGTGGCCTTAAAAGCCATAGGCAAGTTTAGAAACAAGAATCCTCTGGTCAGAGGAATTAAGAAATTACTGGCAAACAGCGGAGAGGCGGACGTGAGTTTCCACTGACTCAGAAGCCATGTAGGAACCAGCGGCAAAAATGGAGCCACCAGATTAACAGAAGATGTTAAGTTGGTAACACCACTGCAGAACGAGCGCACTAGCCTTAAGTACGCCGTATTGGTGGAATGGCAGGCTAGATGGGATGCTAGAGACACGTGGAGAAGGACCCACGCTGTCTTCCCAAAGGTCTCGGTGAAAAGGACGGAATCAAATAGATTCATCAACCAGGTCCTCACGGTCCATGGTGTCTCGCCCACGTACTTTCCGAGGTTTGCAGTGAAAAGCTGCGATTGTAGCTGTGGCGCCCAAACAGAGGACATTGCGCATATGATCTTTGATTGCCAATCTCTTGCAGCTAGAAGACAGGTCCTAATCCCCCAGGTAAGTGAAACGAAGAACATTGTCATTCTCTTAGGAGTACCAAAAGCCAGAGAAGGCACAGCAGAGATGATGAGGGAACTAGCGGCAAACCAAGACGCCGAACTGGTAAGGATAGCCACTAGAGAGACGGGATCAAAGACTGAAGATGAGAATGAAGAAGAGGATGACGCGAGCCCAGGGTCAGAAGACTAACGACCACCCATCTCTGAGTAAAAATGTAGATAATGTAGATAATAGTTGTGTGTGTCATTGTGATTTCTGTGTTATGCTCTAATCGTTGTAAAATACTCATCTTTCGGAAAATAAAGTATCAAATAGTCTAGAAAATGGGTATTCAGGGTAATTAATGAGTAATGTACTGTGGTTTTAATGAAGGTCTGAAGAGACCCAAACAAAAGTGTTGGCCGATGAATCTCCCAGTTACCGACGGCGGGGTCTGGGTTGGAAGTGGATGGTGGTGGTTCCGTGGGGGAGGCTGATGCCAGTCAGTCTCCCGGCCAATCCAGTCCGAGTAGAAGGCCAAGCGGATTCGAGCAGGATTGCTTCGTAACGCCTTCAATAACATCGTTCGAAAAAGAGTTCCATTAATCCCTGCTGAGTCAGACAATGACGGCGCAGGAGAGGTCATCTAGGTTTACCTTTTACACCGAAGAGTCAAAATATTATGACCAGAGCGTCTTTATGCAAAACGACGTAACTGCAGGTAAACTACTGCGCGTATGAAAGTCATGGAACGGTATAAATAACACCTGCAATTGAGCTCTGTTAATCATGGGGCCGCGAGTGGCCTAGTGGTCAAAGTTCGTGACCGCTACTGAGAAGGCCTCGGGTTCGATCCAGGGAAGGTGCGAACGTTCGAACCACTAAATATCCGCCCTGCGTCGGATGGGCATGTTAAGCCTTCGGGCCCGGGTACTGCCCCCCCCCCCCGGAAATAAATAAAGGCGTCTTCCTCCCCCTTTCTACCTCGCCTCCGTGTCACTTTCCTATTAGGCACTCTAGCCCAAATCTCCTAGCTTCCTATTTCTAAGGGTTGTTTAAGACCTGGGGTCAGACACTCCGTTCCTACAATCATCTACATATGATCTGATCTGATCTGCTTTGTTAATCAGTGCTATTCTTGTGCTTCAGATGGGAAAGGCAACGCACTTAAGCGAGTTAGATAAAGCCCAACTTGTAATGGCCACACGGCTGGCTCAGAGCATTTTCGATACTGCAAAGTTTGGGGGTATTCACGGTCAACCGTGATTAGTACCTTGAAAAAGTGGTCCGAGGAGGGACAACTACAACCCGCCGGCGGCCACATGTGTTCAATGTGAGAGGTGTCACAGCACACGGTACATCGAACCCTGCTGTACATCACCACAGTACATCACCACGGTTCATCAATGTTATAGGTGAGTGAAAGGTATTCCGTACGGTACGAGCCAACAGAAGTGATACTTTGGAGCTACGCATCGGTAATTTGGATGCTGTTAACGGGAGTAATGTGTCACAGCACACAGTACATCGAACCCTGCTGTAAATGGAGATGCGTAGCCGCAGGAAGCTCCGAGTGCAAATGATAACCTTGGTGAACCGTTGAACACGCCTACAAAGGGCACGTGAACATCAAAACTGGACCTTGAATTACTGGAACAAGGTCATCTGGTCAGAAGAATCTCGTTTCCTGTTGCAGCATGTGGACGGCAAGTACGTGTCCGTCATTTACCGGGAGAAGTGTTGGCGCCAGGATGCACCATGGGACGAAAACAAGCCGGTGGAGGAAGTGTAATGCTTTGGGTAATGTTCTACTGAGAACCCTGGGTACAGTCATTTATGTGTAGGAAACTATGACGTCTACTACCTACTTAAACATAATTGTAGACCAGATACCTCCATTCATGGCAATGGTATTCCCCTCTAGTAGTGCTTTCTTTGAGCAGAATAATGCAGCATGCCACACTGCCCGAATTGTTCCGTAATGGATCGCGGGACATGAGGAAGACTTCCAGTTATTGCCCTGGCATCCAAATACCCCAGACCAGCATCTTTGGTTTGTGTTGGAACAGCAAATCTAATTTGTACGGCTCAATTCCCTAATTTCCTAGAGTTAAAGGGTCTGCTGGTATCGTTTTGGTACCAGACACCATACGACACCTTTTGAAAGCTTGTAGCGTATACGCCTCGCCGAGAAAGAGCTGCTTTGGCGGCACATGGAGGACGAACATCATATTAAACAGGAGGTCATAAAGTTTTGGCTCTTAGGGTGTATAATAATTTTTTGAATCTTACTGCGATAGCTCATTCTGATACAAGACAGACGATTTGCCGTTGGAGTTTATTAGAAATGATGAAACTTCAAAATCTCCTCTTCTGCAAATGTTTGAATGGTAACTTTCCTTAACGAGTTAAAATTCTTTCCATTTACGAATTTATGATAAATGTTTAGTTTCATACATGAAGTGAAGGCTGATAAAACCTTTTCTTTGCAGATCTACCAAAGACTCCGAATGTGTTTCTCGTGTCATTATACTGACTCTATGAATGTAGCGCACTTTAATCTTGCCCTCAGGTAATGATCTGTGAGAAGTAATATCACGGAAAAAGCTTTACATGCACTTATTTCAGTTCTACTTCAGGGTTCTTAACGCTAAAAACAATCTCTCCAAGACACTACACAGAAAGGTTCGTATCTAAATGTTTGTAGCTCTTCAAACCAACGCATGAAATGTTCACAAAAGTTAAACAACACACGGTGGACATCATTTTCCTTTACTGCGATGCTTTGCAAAAGAAACTTAAGTTTTTCATCATTGTTTTGCGTTTTGAAAGTGTAAGTCCAAATACACTGACGGAAAAAAATCCCAACACCAAGAAGGGGTTGTGTTAGATAAACGACAGTTGGTAGGCGGTCAGAGTACATCTGTAAGATGACGTCTATGAAAATTTCGCGCTCGGCGCATACGTGTGGCGCTAGTAGCGCCCCTCGGAACATTCAAAGCAGGGTTGCTGTAAATACGCGCTGTAACGTTCGTGAGCGTTAGTTATCGTTGAGATTCGACGTAGTGTGTTGATGTTAGTCAAGAATGCCTTTAAGTAGACGAAGAAGCCATTATCAACAGCTCACGGAGTTTGAACGAGGTCGTGTAATAGGGCTACGAGAAGGTGGATTTTCTTTCCGCAATATTGCAGAACGACTTTGCAGGAATGTAGCCACTGTGCATGATTGTTGGCAGTGGTGGTCAAGGGAAGGTACTGCCTCAAGAAGACCGGGTTCCGGCCGGCCACGTGGCACTACTGAGAGGGAAGACCGCAGTGTACGGCGTATGGTCGTGGCGCATCGTACCGCGTCTGCGGCAGCAATTCTAGCTGCAGTTGCCACCACAGTGACACAACGAACTGTTACAAATCGGTTACTTGAAGGACAGCTCCGAGCCAGACGCCCTGTAGCGTGCATTCCACTTACTCCAAACCACTGCCATTTGCGACGTCAGTGGTGTCAAGCTAGAGCTCATTGGAGGACGGAGTGGAGATCTGTTGTGTTTCTGATGAAAACCGGTTCTGCCTGGGTGCCAGTGATGGCCGTGTGCTGGTTAGAAGGAGGCCAGGTGAGCGCCTGCAACCAACCTGTCTGCGGCCGAGACGCACTGGACCTACACCTGGAGTTATGGTCTAGGGAGCAATTTCCTATGACAGCAGGAGCACTCTGTGGTTATCCCACGCACCCTGACGGTACAGTTGTACGTCGGTCTGGTGATTCAACCTGTTGTGGTTCCATTCATGAACAGCATTCCAGGGGGTGTTTTCCAACAGGATAACGCTCGCCCGCATACCGCTGTTGTAACCCAACATGCTCTACAGAGTGTCGCATGCTCTACAGACTGTCGCATGGAACTCCATCCCACAAACTGACATCCAGCACCTGTACGACACAATGCATGAACGTTTGCGTGCTTGCATTCAACATTCTGGCGGTTACACCGGTTATTAATGTACCAGCATTTCGCATTTAAAATGGCTCTTCTCGCGCTTACATTAAGCTGTGATCTTGAAACCTTAATCGATTAAATATGTTACCTATACAAATGTATTGCCGCCATTTCATTCCTCTACAACTATTTTTTCGTGGTGTTAGGATTTCTTTTTCCGTCAGTTTATGTCAACTTACCTTGCAGAATTTCAAATGCAAGTGCTTAGTTTCTAAACTTGGCATCTTAAAATCAAGTAATGTAAACAGCCAAATTAATGGACCGTTATAGTTAATATCACATAGTAAAATTATCGATACTAAAGACAGTTGGCTGAAACATCCTTTTCTGAAATTAGAAATCGAAAACAGAAATTCGGAATCAAAAGACTGGCTAAACTTACGCTATAATTTAAATTAAAGTCAAAGTGTAAAGATAAAATTGTGGAGCGGATCAGAAAGTTCAGTTCCTTAAAATTCAATAAATATGTGAGACATCAGAATGGGTGAAAATTTTTGTTCCCATAATTATTCAATCTTGTGCCTCCCATACGTGCTGTTTACTTCAACATTTTGATCCCCTTTAATTGCATTCATATTATTAAGTTTGTACTCCCCACACTGCAAAAGTATCTGAAAACCCCTAGAATATTTGAAATCCAGTACTACGGCTTTCGTTTTGAACTACAAAATTCCGATATTTTTATTGTCTTGCTAATAAGATCAAGAAGCACGTTGCGTCTCCCGAAATTGAAGAAACTCGTGTTTCAAATAACTAAAAACAGTTTGGAAATTTATCATTATGTAAAACTTGAAAAGAAAAAGGCAATGTTTTCCTTATAATGAAGCTTTCTGAAAGAAAACAAGGTTTTATTACGTCATTGCTATGCATGTCATTGCTACATTGTCTTCGTTAATCAAATCCTCTCAGGTAAGTTATTGATATTATCCTCTTCCTTCTGCAAAGTATAATGCAATTAGTGCACTAAGTGCGTTTTAATTGGAGCGTTCAAAATGGCTTCATCTTTCATTGGAACACATACTCATTTCAGCTTCTTGCTCTTTATCATTTCCTTCCTATTTCCTGGAACAACTTCCTGTTTCACTCGTAAAAGCTGCAGACTTATTTTATCAGCGTCAGACACAACTTGCACATTACCAGTTCCTGATGTTGAAAGCAATGTTTTCACCCAATGAAAACAGTTCGGCCAGACGGTTTTTCTTATGGAACAATCGAAGCAAGTGATCGTGAAAACAGTGACACAGAAAAAATGATTTGCTACAAATTTCTGTTCTATAACTGCTGCTCCTGTGTAAGAAATAAAAAGTCCTCGCTGAGATCTGTTAATAGAAAGCGCTTATCGACAGATGCTGAAACTGAAGGTAAGACCATCCCTAATATTTCAGTGCATTAAGTACATTTTTAATACTTTTTTATCGCTGCTATTTGCGAGTACAGGGAATGTGAAAATAGAATGCAAAGATATGAAAATATCATTAGATGATAGGTACTGCGATAGAACTATTAAACAATTTTGTAGTATAGGGTTTTTATAGGTCTCGTATTAGGGTTTCATTTAGTCAGGGTTCGTCTAATATCAAACTTTTGATGTATAATGCCGTATTTGTCTACCATTTGCTTACTGTGTATATTTGGCTACTCAGCCAGGCAATTATTCTTACAATTATTAAATTCGCCATCGCAGTGTCCCAGTTTTTTTTTTTTTTTTTTTTATTGGAGGTTTAACGACCACCGTGAGCAACTCAATGGGCTATAAGCAGTCGCCCGTCCCTAATTTGGGGTCACTGGTTCCAGGGAAGGGAGAGGGCCAGTGCCGTAAGACAAACACAACATCCATGCCTCACCGGGATTCGAACCCGGACCCCGTTCGGACGAATGATCAGTGGCCATCGCTTAGACCACTGCGCCACCGGGGCGGCGTGGCCCAGTTGTCTGAGGCATGGCTTTGGATCTCTGGTTCAAACTGACCCCTTCCGCAATCGGGGTATGGGGTATAACGACCACCATGAGCAACTCTAAGGGCTGTAACAAGTCTCTCGTCCCTAATTTAGGGCCACTGATTTCAAGTAAAAGATACAGCCATCGCCGTAGTGCAGGGTCACCACCCACTCCTCACCGGGACTCGAACCTGGGCCCATCTGCGAAGAATGATCAGAGGACATCGCCTCAGACCCCTCGGTCACCGCGGAGGTACGAACGGTGAACTTCCATGGTCTGTTATGGGTATGGTAAAAATATTATTAAAGCACCTTTAGTTCCTACATTACTATGCTGGACTAGTACCGCATGCTTCCGTAGCACCGTAATAAAACTAAACCCCATGAAGTTAGCTAACTTTTTGAAGCAACAGTACTGCGATATCAATTAACTAATAAAATGCCTTTAACATAATCAATATTCATTTCTCAAAATTCTTACTTTCCCGAGATTTCTAAAACACTATCGTCATCTGTACAAAAAATGTTTTCTTTTAGTTGGCAATTTTTTCTCTGGAGCAATGCAACTGAAAAAATGTGAAACTTTCAATGATTATTTTAGACAATCATTGCTCTCCTAATAAAATTTAATTTTTATCTGTGATGGATTTTAGAGCCGGATTTTTTTTTTTTTTTTTTTTGATTGGAGGTTTAGCGACCACCGTGAGCAACTCAATGGGCTATAAGCAGTCACCCGTCCCTAATTTAGGGTCACTGGTTCCAGGGAAGGGAGAGAGCCAGTGCCGTAAGACAAACACAACATCCGTGCCTCGCCGGGATTCGAACCCGGACCCCTTTCGGACGAATGATCAGAGGGCATCGCTTAGACCACTGCGCCACCGGGGCGGCAGAGCCGGGTTAAATCTGATAATTTTCTAAAAGTTTCAATAACTTCTATCCAGGAGAATTCTGTCATTGAAACTTCAGAACTTTTATTTTTTATTTTTTGAGAGGTGGGTTAGCTACTGAACAATCTCAAGGGATGTAAGCAGTCGCCCGTTCCTAGTTTAAGGCCACTGGTTCCAGGGAAAGGAAGAAGGGAGTGACGAAATCCAAGCACACCACTAATGTCTCATATGGGAGGTCGAACCTGGGCACAGTAGGGGTAACGGTCGCACCAGTTAGACCTCTGCGTCACAGGGGTGGCTAATTTTGCGTTATTGTTTTGAAATGTTAATTGGAACAAACGAGTTTTTTCTTTACAGTTGCTTTTTAGAAACTACGTATACTATTGGAAATCTTCAAAGTGCCGATTTTACTAGCAAAGAAATTTGTTCAGTCAGGTCGTTTCTACAAAATCATTCATTTTAACACACGTAAAATTTATCTTTTATATTATAGTGTGACGTACTACAGAGGTGAAAACATGTGTCAAGACGACAAATCTGCAGCGAGACATTCTGTCCACGTAGCTGAGTTGGGAGAGCGACTTACCCCGGTGTGAGGGGACACGAGTCCGATGCCCGTCGCGTAAAAACTTGATTTCACAATAGGTCTGACCTGGAAACAACAAAACGCGAAAAAAGGAGGTAAGACTGAAGTGGTACATCAAAGTTTTGCCCACTTCCTTCTCATTAAAAAAATACACTGACTGGCGAATTCATTAGGACCATAAGACCACTCTGGGAAAATTGGCTGACATGTCATCCATGATCATAAAGACATTCATGCTATATAATCAAGTGAATGAGGACACTCCCAGAAGTAGTGCAGAAAGCGTTACTGAAGGCGCAAAGGGAAAGCGACATGACCTAACGGGCTTTGAACTTAGAATGATAGTGGTTTCTCGGTGGAGTTTTGTAAGTATCAGCAAAACTGCTGAATTTGTACAATATGGAAGAGCAACAGTTGTAAGAATACACAGGGAGTGGTTGACTCCACAAAAGAGAAGTAGTGAGCTCATGATCTATGGTCAGAAACGGCTAGTCGACGACCGAAGTGAGCAAAGGGCAGTCAAATTTATACTACCCAACAGACGAGTAACAGTGAATCAGATTTTAGGCAGGTATGAATCAGGGATAAACAGCACATAGTGCATTGAACTCTTTGCTTTACAAAGGCAACGGACCTATTCCTCCATACACCATTGCTGTCTGCAACTAATAACACAAAACGTCTTAAGCGGGCTCGTAAGCTTTGGAGGTGAACTCTTATTTAGGAAAATGTGGTCTGAACAATCGCATTTTCAATTGAACCATTCCGATCGGAAGGTAAAAATTTGCTGATAACTGTATGAGAGCTTAGATCAATAGACGCGACTCTCTGGCTGGTAATGGTGCGGTAGTCTAATAGTAAGAGTCATGTTTCTCTCAGACTTTAGGTGACTTGTTTCTAGTGGACTCACACCTGAATGCTAAAGTGTATTTAAACATTGTTGCTTTTCAAGTTCATTCAACCATAGTTACTCTCTACCGCAATGGTGATTGATGCTTCCAGAAAAACAACGTGCCAGGCCACAATGTCCAGGTGTAACGTACCAGGAGATGTGACGTACCTGCTCGAAGGACGCACACGACATAAAGGCACATAGCAATCAGAATAAACGTCCGCGTAGCTCAAATGGTAGAGCAACTTATTCCGGAATGAGGGGACCCGGGTTCGAATCCTGGCGTGGACAGAAATGACGGAGAAATTTACTTCGTTATACAAGTTGTTTTAGGAGCATGGCAGATGCTTTTCCTTACTTCATTGGCTACCTCAATCCCATGGAGAATTTTCGGAATATAGTCAAATGGGATATCACACATCCAAATCCAGCGCCATCTAATCTGTGTGGATTGGGAAGATGCAATTTGACATTGTGGGCTAGTATTTCACCGAAGTGTTACCAAAACCTAGTCGAATCAATTTCGGGGTGAACTGTTGTTACTCTGAAGAACCAACGTGATTCAACATGTTATTAAGTAAGGGGGTTCTAATAAGCTGGCCACTCTAGACATACACCGATGAGCCATTACATTATGACCATCCCCAGCCTAGAGAAATGAGCGCGCCTGGAGACCGAACGGTGGCGCAGATGAAGTTCGGCTACTAGAGTGTTTGGAGTCAGAATGGGAAAAACTACCGATTTATCGGAGTTTGATAAAGGACAAATTGTGAGGGCACGGCACCTCGGAACTACGATCTCGGAAACGGCGCGTCTTGTGTGTTGTTCATGTGCCGCAGTAGTGAGTACGTATCAGAAGTGGTGCACAGCTTGCCAAACGACAAACCGCCGTCCAGCCGTGTGTCGTCCGCAGCTCACTGATGCTAGAGGGGAGCGGAGACTGTCGCGTATTGTCCACAACGACCGCGGGGCCACAGTGCGACAAATCACCCGCAGCTACAACAGTGGTGATCAGGGCAATTTGTCACAGCACACAGTTCATCGCAGCCTTCTGCGCATGGGCCAGCGTAGCAGAAGACCCATCCGGGTCCACATGCTCATTGCACGTAATCGCCAACAACACATGAAATGGGCCCAAGATCATCGGATTGGACCGTGGATGATTGGAAGAAAGTGGCCTGGTCTGACGAATCAAGATTCTTGGTGCATCACGAAGACGGCCAAGCACGGATACGCCGATTACCAACGGAGAGTATGGCACCTGGATGCACTGTTTGGCGGAAACAGGCCGGCGGCGGCGGTGTTGCGCTGTGGGCGATGTTTTCTTGGGACACTTTAGGCCCCATTATCTCAGTAGCACAATCCCTGACAGCTGTCAGGTATCTGAACATCGTTGTGGACCAAGTTCACCCATTCATGGCAACTGTGTTCCCTGCTGGTGATGGCCATTACCAACAGGATAAGGCCTCATTCCGCACTACCAGAATTGTCAAGGAGTAGTTCGAGGAACTTTCTGGTGTCTTTCTGTTAATGCCCTGACTTCTGAATTCACGTGACATGAACCCAATCGAACATTTGTGGTTCGACTTGGAAAAGCCACCACCCCGAAATGTACTGAAACTGGAGGACCTGTTGTTGACCTTATGGTACCCGATACCCCAGGATATCTACCGCCACCTCATCGAATCGATGCCTTGCCGAGTGGCGCGGTTTTGCGAGCTAAAGGGGGTCCTACAGTTAATTAGGTAGGTGTTCATAATGTAATTATTGCTCATAGGTGTATTTGCACTAGATGCACCTTGAGTGACAAGTACGACCAAGTAGTGTCGCAAATTTTTTCGCTAAGTAGTAAAAATATTAGTTTTTTGATCTACGATTTCTCAATCAGGCTTTTGTGAATAACGGGTTGTCAATTTTGAAGATGTTTTGGACAATGTTATTTAAGTAAATCAAATATGGCTCTTCATATTGAAACGCATAATTGGATACTGGTTGAAACTGGCTTATAAAAGTGGAGGCACGTTTTCTTTTTCAGAAATGTAGTCTTCTGTATTTTCATTGTCGTGAAAATGGATAACCGCTTTCTTTCGAAAGTGAAGAATAAATTTGTTTTGAAAATGAATGACAAAATCTAAATTGATGAAATAAATGCGGTTCTTGGAATAGTCATGGTGTCGGAATTTGGGTGCTCCGGTAACAGGTCTTTCGATTGCGTTTGTATGCATTCGAATCTCAGTAAGTCTCGTACAACTGAACAGTTTAATAAACGGAATTGGGTTTCCAGCAACGGCTCCTACTTTAATTTGTATCTAATTTCAAAGTATGACGATTGGTGTAAGGCAATTTAATTCTACCGGAAATGCAAGCTGACTTACTGTGTAATCACTCTGAATACTGTAGTATCAACTGAGCTGAAGACCAGTTCAGAGTCATCAATATGGCAGGTTACTTTACCTTGAGTTGAAGCTTCGTTTCTAACCCTCAATGTTCTTACTTTTCAGTTGATGAGGAGCTAAATCTGTAAGTTGAACAAAAATTGTTCATTGGTTTGATTGAGCCATCAGTCTTTGTCGAGATACACTCTCGGATGAGACAAAAGCCTCCAGCTTAGTTAACGATGCTTACGAAGCATGCTTAACTACAACTGCATGCTTTGCGGTAAACTTCTACTAAGAGAATAAGTAACTGGGCTTTCGTTACGTCTCATTATGAATAACATGAATAAAGAAGTAGCTAAAGAAAATCAGGAAGCACTTAATTCTGGTGACGCAAGGACAGGGCAAGCTCTATTTGGTGGGGCTACATCTGGCGTAAAACTGTGTCAAAGGTATAGCGAGGAAAGGATGCTACATGGTAAGACACTGAAGTCGACGTTCAAACATTTTCTCTTAGCAGCCAGTTGCAATTAATTGCAATTCTTCCTCTGCATATGTATCTAGATCGTCACAATTTCAACCGGAAGTGTCGTCTTGGGTGTAGAATGGTCAGAGGACGGAGTCTTCTACTGATCATTTGAGTTTGGTCCACGTTCGAATCCCGGAAGCGGCGTGGAGGTGCACCTGTCCCACGGTGATGATGTTATCCACTTCCTGGAAGCAGCGGCCTTGAATTTGGAACAGGCGCGGGCTTCGATAATCACGGTGTTCATCAAAAAAAGGGAAAGCACAAGCTGATTTTGTTTACCCTCCTATGATTGTGTAACTACGGTAACAGCCCGCCGTTCGAGGAACTTTTAGCTTTTGATCGAATTTTTCCTTCTTGCTCCTCACACTTTTTTCAGTTTGAATATTTTTCTTAAAATTTTTTTATTTTTTGCGTTTGAATTCAAACCAAAACCAACGTTTCGGGCTTCTTTGTCCTATCACATGTGTAATTTCCCCACAACCATATTTTGGATCGTATTTTTCGTAGCATTTCTGTATGCATTTTTATATTTTAGAGATTATTTCATTTCAGGTCTATTTTTATTTTGCTGCCAAGACTTTGATTGCGACTTATTTCCAGACAGCCAGTTCGTCAATACTTAAGAAACTTTACACTGTTTTAGCATTGAGTGTTAACCTCAGGCCCTCAGAAAATGTAGAACAAAATGCGTGCCTTTTTTAACACATGGTGCTTATATTCAATAGATCATTCTTCCCCCATTGTTTACTTAAAACAATTGAGACTTACTTGCCGCAGAGTTGACGCACATGTCAAAACGTCAAGAAGTGGCGATAAGCCTTAATCGGTATAGTTCAAGTGGTAGAATATCCGACTCCGGGGAAGGAAGATGTGGCTTTGAATTCCATCACCGAAAATTTTGGGCTTTCACGCCTGGTTGGCTCCCTGACGTAAAGTGAGTCTCCTGTCCGTGAGGTTCTTCGAAAAATGTGTGATGCTTCTTCCACACGACGTCTGGAATCAAGAGAATTCCCTCTTCAACAGAGAGTTCCTTGAGGCATCATTTGTTGGTTGACCTGAAATGAATTTGAATTTATTGTAATTTGTTTTTTTTTTTTTTGGTTTTTTTGCTACACCACACCAAACAGCATTAAATACATGAAACACCGTAACTATACAAACTGGAAAGTGTCCAAAACATAATGTGAATACTCAAAACATCAAGGTCATTTACGACACTTATTAGTGAAGGAAATTACGAAAAAGTAAATGATAATACGATTTAGCTATAAGTAAAATAAAATAAAGATAGGTGAAAATCATGAAAATACGTGACGTCAGTTGAGTAAATAAACACATCGCTCTTTCCACGTTAAGCAACGCACAGCAACCGAAAAATTGCTATTCGGCCGCCGACGGGGAATCGAAACCCGAATCTCTCGATATCCAGCCGACCACCTTGGATCTCGCCCTTTGGATATTCACCACCTTGGATCTCGCCCTTTGGATTATTTCTATAATTATATAAAGCCAGTGCTGTTAATACCCACCAGATGGAGACGTCTCAGTAGCTGAGCCCATCTTACGGATTTATGATGTCAGATGCTGACTGAAAAAGAAAAACACATATAGCACCGTGAATTGTTGGCCGCTGTGGTGTAAGGCTGACGCGCTCGGCTACATATCGAGAGATTTGGGATTCGATTTCCCGACGGCGGCCGAATAACAATTTTTCGGTTGCTGTGCGTTGTTAACGTGGAAAGAGCGATGGATTTATTTACTCAAAATAAAGATAGTTAGTTCGTTTATACCACAATCATAATAAAGGGGAATAATCTATTAAAGTCAACAAAAACTCACAGTAATATCAATACGGATACAATCAGAAGCACAATAATATATAATACAAGAACGTATGATACAGTATAGCAAAGGGCCAGGGGAAAAGCCTAAATTATTTGGCCTGACGAGCCCTGAACCCCAACGTATAATATGACAAGTCAAGACATCCTCAAGTTAACTTTAACTGCCAACTGTGTAAAAATAAACATTTCTGTGGTATCAAAACAATATTTAACCAAACGGCAAGAAACCGCTCAACACTCTTCTAAAAGCAGTGTAGTTTATTATATATCTAATATGTAAGGGCAACTCGTTCCAGAAACGAGGACAGGTTGCACAAATATTATTTAACAACAAATTTGGGTGTGCTCTAGGGATCACAAACTTAGTGTACTCTCGAGTATCGTAGAAATGAAAAAATGATGCAATGTTATTAGATTAGAATACCTATTTGCATAAACTCTCATGCATAAATAACAAAAGTCTGAAATTATATAATTTATCAATAGATAGTAGATGATAACGAGCAAAAAGAATTTTATTATCAATCGCCAAATTTATCAAACGAATAGTTTTTTTGAAGAACATAAATTATTTTAACATTACCCCTCGTTGTCTGGATCCAAGCCAGAATACAGTAAGACAATAATGGGTAAATAAATGAATAATGCAACGCTAACTTGATCCTAACCGACAGAAAACTCGAGATTCTAGTAATTACAGCGATGCGAGATACCAGCCGCCGTGCGAGTTCCAACGTAAGTTCTCATGTACATGAACACCCAAGAATTTCACTGATGCGTGAAAGACCCCCAGATATCAACTAATTGCAGAATAGGACGTACTGCCACCTTTCCTGCCACAACAGGTGTAATCGCTCCTAGTCGCATCCTTCTTGACTGGCTGCCGTACACATTTTATTCGACTCAGTTGAAGTCTCAAAATAGACCGTTTGATCGTTTACAGCGACGAGGTGTCATCCTCAGAGAATCCCGGATGTGGCGACTGAACATTGTTGGGTTTCCGCGAGTGTTTCTTATGAGATGTTTATCTTACCAGGCCACAATTGTCATCGGAAGATTACTTCTCGGGGTTTTACGATATCGCCTTGTTCCCTGCAATGGAGTCGACTTATCACACTTTGGGATATATGAATAACTGCTGCAACATCTCTCTGTCTGAGCCTGCATTACAGCACTCCAATGGCACTGTTACGTTCTCCAACCGACAAATGCCTTCTCTGAATTGTTCATAGTCTGACAGTAGCATTTTACAGATGTGCACCGTTAAGACACGCCTTAGCACGTTGACTACTCCGAAGTCCAATTATCCCTCGCACAATTTTCTTGCGCCTGAACGAACGATACAGTGTGTCCAGATGGTAGGTATCCAAAATAAGATATTTATATCTGAGAAAGTATTTATTATATACACTTCTGGTTTGCGCCATTGTAAAGGGAAAATGTCAAAGTTTTTTACTCACTATATAATTGTCTCAGTGAATTTCAACGTCGGTACCCTTGATATCCCCACAAACATCCGGACGACAGTCGTCCTCATTCCCCTTTGCTTGAAGCATGTTCGATGTAACGATATCCACTGCGTCCGTTATGGAGTCTTTTAGGTGCTAAAGGTCGGTGATCTTGATCTGGTAAACATTGTTTTTGACATAATTCCACAAGAAAAACTCCAGTGGGGTTAAATCTAGCGACAGAGGAGGCCAAAAAATTGGTCTGCCTCTGCCGATCTATCTCCCAGGCATCTCGCGATCCAGGTGATCCCTAACGATAAGGCTGAAAAATGGCGGCTCCTCGTCGTGTTGAAAGGCGGTTTGAGGTGGTAGTTGAGGTAGCGCATGCAGTTCTAGTATGCCCAAGTACGAGATCCCGGTGACAGTTTCTTCCGAAAAGAAGAATGGTCCGATCTGCTTATCGTGTATTAAGCCGACCCAGTCGTTAACTTTGGCGCTGTATCTCTCTAGCTCACATATGACCTGTGGATTTTCATTACCCCAAGTCCTGCCGTTGTGCCTATTCAGTCCCACTGACATGGAGAAGCACACTTGGTGGAGAAAATCGGGTGTTGTGTAAATTCTTTTACATGTCTACAATGACGTTTTTGCGTGCGACATGGTCATTCGGTTTCAGTGCCTGAAGTATTTGAACCTTGTACGCCCTTAGACGAAGCCGTTTGTGTACGACATCGTGCACCGTTGAACTTGGAAGGTTTAGTTGCTAGCTAGCAGCCCGGATTCATTTGCGCGGACTTCGGAGAAATGCCTGTCTGATGGATTCAACATTTTCCTCAGATGTCCGTAGCTTTTCAGGAGACTTCTAACGTAACAGACTTCCGATAGTTCTCAGTTTGTTGTCCCAGAACCGATGCTTTTCCGTGTTGGAGGTTTTCGTCTATATTGCTTTCTAAAACGACTCTGAATAGCAGCAACAGACTTTAATTCGGCAAACCGCAGCACGCATGCAACCTTCTCCTGCGGTGTCGACATTATGACTGAGCTCGTCTGTGGTCAGTAGGGATGTCGATCCTAGTGGGCGCATGCGTGTGAGCGGCTATCAGTTGACTCACGCACGTGAGTGGCGCATGGAAAAAAACTCAGAACGATTCCCTCTGCGATGGCGCAAACCAGAAGTGAATATAATACATACTTTCCGAGATATAATTTTTTTTATACCTTCCATTCGGACACCCTGTACAAAACCCGAAATTTGCATATTGTCCGTTTCATGCTCTCCCAGCTGTTTCAAATTTGACTTTTTTGTTGTTGTTGTTGTTGTTGTTGTTGTTGGAGAGTTTCCATTAAGGGGAGCACTTCGCATACACTTTTCATTTTTCCATAAAGCACAGTTCTGCGGATAAAGGCGAAAATGCATATTTACATCTGAAGTCATAGCTTCAGCCCTGAAATATCAATTGAAAGAAATATCAGTTACTATAAGAGATATCTGCGTACATTTCTTGCTTTATTGAAGCGGGATTTTTTTTTTCTCTCGCTGTTGCTGCTTTAACACTTTTTACCAATTATGGCGTAGAAGCACCCAAACAACACGTTTACCGACCTACTTAAAATACTTCCCAGATAACTAAATGTGGCCTGATGCCAAATGCATGTCATTAGCCTCGTGTTTTCTAAGTCATCGCGGTAACTGGTCGACGCTGATGGGCTTTACGAACGGAAATGGATGGCCAACATTAAGTGTAGCCCAAAATGGGACGAACTTCTAACTCACCCTGGCAAAATAGGAATTTTAGCCTTCGTTATAGTATACTCCAACATTTAACCTAAGTGAACATACGAACTCTTGGTTGGCATATACGTATGTCCAATTAATTTAGAATACCACACAGAACATATGAAGCAAACTGCATCTCTCTTTATAAAACATCTTCTTTGTGTATTTGTGTCCCCAGGTGCATAGTTAATACACACACATGACATCACATGTTTCGGGAGAAACACTTAAATTCGCCTTCATTCAAATGAAACGCTATGTTTCACTTATTTAAAAATCCACTGATTTTTTCCTCCAGGGGGCTATCCCTTATATTACTATTACAACGTGTGTCCTGTTGTTCTTTTAAAAACACATCGTTTTTTTTTGTTTTTGTTTTTTATTGGAGGTTTAACGACCACCGTGAGCAACTCAATGGGCTATAAGTAGTCGCCTGTCCCTAATTTAGGTTCACTGGTTCCAGGAAAGGGAGAGAGCCAGTTCCGTAAGACAAACACAACATCCATGCCTCACCGGGATTCGAACCCGGACCCCTTTCGGACGAATGATCAGAGGCCAACGCTTAGACCACTGCGGCTTTGTGTGTTTACTATCGCTATCTACCATTTCACTAGTGCAGACGTTTTTTCCTATGGATAAAGCGGCATTTGACGCTAAAATACTTCTGTGCCCCGAAATTTTTCTGAATATTGTTTGTTTGAAGTTCTATTGCAAGAACCATATTTCGCTGGGATGCTCCGGGTACAATGAAATCAGTTAAAATGCCGCCTCGGCCAGTAGGGACGCCAACGCTAAATCATCGGGAATACCAGTTGAACCCGTGCGGTTTTTCTGAGTATTCTTGGGTTTTAATGTCCGTTGTTATTATGTCAGTTTCACCTTGCAACTTGTCAACACGTTTGTGATTGGGTGTGTGACTTTTGTTATTGGACATACGAGGCGCTACTGAACTTCCTGCCATGTTTTGTAATTGTTTCCTTTTAAGGTGGGATTAAGACAGCTTGTTAAAAGATAAGGCTTTAACTCTGACCATCTACAAAAATTTTCTGTAAAGTTTCACCTGGTTTATTAGAAAAATGAATAAATTAATACTTATTTCTCGAATATTTATTTCAGGCTGCGTTCACTTTTCGGCTCTTGAAGCATCTCAAGAAGCTGAGGGTGACACCGTGGACTTGAATCCTGATGAATCAATTCACGCTTTAGCTGGAGGAAAAGAACTGATATCTTCAACTCCAAGACTTCGAAGTCACAGAGATGAATCTAATAACGAGAGTGGAAAACAGGATACAAGTTCAGTACCGCTAATATCTGTATTGGATTGCACAGAGGTATGCCAATTTTTCTTGTAGGTTGTTGACAGCTTTTGAATTTTTGGCACGTCTTTAGTAGAAAAAGGACGTGCTTATGTCAGCGGTTTGTCCGTCCGTTTTTGGACATCATATCTCTGCAACTATTAGCCCGCTTTGGAAAATTCACTTTGCGTTGGGAAGCTTGAAATGTGGGAATGATGTTACATGCATTCCGGGTTTTTTTTTCGATGAACAACTTCGTCGCTACAGGGCGTAAACGCAATGATATCGAATTCAAAATGTATTTTATTGCATATAATTGCTTCTAAATATCCTATTGAAAAAATTATATCTTCCTTTCGATGCCATTTAGAACGTGAACTACTTTAGGCACAATTTTTTTTTCAAGTAATGCATAGATTTTCTGCTAGCGGGCGTTGCGTTTCCCGAAACCTCTGCTTCTAAAAGTCCAATTTCAAAACTTCTTCCTGCACCGGATACAGCTCCTCATGGGAAATGTTCTGCATATAATTTCTAATTTTTTGTAAGGAATGTTGTGGCAACCAGGGGCATAAGTGTTGGTTTCTGCTTCTCACGTATTTGCTGCAAACTCTGTGCTTCTGAAAACTCGATTGAAATAATTCTTTCGTGAACCTATACCGCTCATGCCGATAAACCTTTTCGAAATATTTTCTTCTTCACATAATGCATGGTTTCTACGCCAGGGGGCGTAGATTTATATCTTATTTTTGTTTGTATCTCTGCTTCTAAGATTCCTATTTGAAAAATTATTTCTTTGTTGGAGAGCGATTCCGGAGTGAAATGTTTTTCATATGGTTTCAAATTTTTGAAGTAAGGCATAGATTTTCCACTAGGGGGCGTAAAGATGAATTGCATTTCCCCCGATATCTCTGCTTCTAAAACTCCGATTTAAAAAATTCGCTCTGTATTGGATACAGCTCTTGATGAGAAGTGTTTTGGTTATAATTTATAATTTTTGATAAAAATTGGTTCGGCCACCAGGGGCGTAAGTGTTTATTTCTGTTTCTGATGTATTTGCAGCAAAATCTAAGCTTCTGAAGAGTCGATTGAAGAAATTCTTTCGTGGAGGGATACCGCTCACCTCGGAAAATCTTTTCGGAATACCTTCTTCCTAAAATAATGCATAGTTTTTCCGCTAGCGGGCGTAGATGTATACCTTATTTTTGTCGATATCATTGCTTGTAAGAGTCCGTTTTGTAAAATTCTTTCTTTGTTGGAGAGCGTTTCCGTTGCGAAATGTTTCTCACATAATTTCAAATATTTCTTAACGCACACGTTTGCCACTAGAGGGCGTAAGTTCACGTTTCCGTTTCATCAATATCTATGGAAAACCCGATATAAAAGTTCTTTTTCCGTTAGATACTGCTATCTATGAAAACTCTTTGCGTGTATCTTCTTCTCAAAATAATTTACAATTTCGCCGCAATGGGGCGCCAATCTTTAATCTGTTTTTCTTAATATTTCTACTTCTAAATGTGGGATTTAAAAAACTCTTTCGACACCGGATGCCTTTTACCTTGTGGAACGCTTTAGGTTAGTGTTTGAGGAGTTTTATAATTCACAGTTCTGTCGCTAGGTGGTGCTTGTGCACTTCTGTTTGCAGGTGTATCTCCGCTTCTAAAAACTCTATTGGGATTTTTTTATACTGTATGTCATTCGCTACAATAGAGATGTGGAGCATTATCCTCTTCAAATAATGCACAGCTTTCTCGCTATGAGGCGTAAAGATCAATACCTTTTTTTTCACTATCTTTGCTTTCGGGAGACATATTTGAAAAGTTATTTTTCCTTAGTAAAGCTATTTCCATGAAGAATATTTTTAGCCTATTTTCACTTTTCCATTATGATCATGTTTCCTCCTATATTTCTTCTTAACTCTATGATTTGGAAATCTGTTTATCTCGGTTATCCTTCTGCTGTGAGAAACTTTTTGTGCGCCATTTGTTAATTTTCGTAACATACTATTTAGCCACTAGTGGTATCGATTGTATTAATCTGGTTGTGTCAGTGCTTTTTAACCGGTTCTATTTTGACTTTGAAATATTTTGATAAATTTAAGTCGCGTCGGAAAGGGTTGAAAAGAAGTGCTCATTACAACCGAAAATTCGGTGTCATTTTTCTTGTTTCCGTTTGATATTGTTTGGTGTGTAACAAAGATGCTTGCTGTGTAATGTAGTGCAACATAGATCCGAAAAAAGCATTCATATTTTCATATTGATTTACCAGTGAGATTTACGAATTTCATTTTACAAAATGTCTGCACTTAAACTCCATAGCTTAAGTGGAATATAGGAATTTGTTTACATTCGATTTTTTGTGCATGTTAAACACTTTCTTCCCAAAGAAAATAAAGTGTGTAAACAGTTGTTTAGAATTTTCATCCATACTTGAATGACTGAGTTTAAACAAAATTCATAGCTTTCTATTTTTTCTGATTTATTGCATTTGTACTTTCTCATTTGGAATTTTAATTGAGCCCCTTGTAAACAGTGCATTATTAGTTCATTGGCAAGTATTTCTTGTTTCTCGTTTTTCTTTTCACTTTCCTGCCGTAGCGGAGTGTTTCCTTGATTAATAGTAGTTGCACTTTCTAATAGTCAGATGCAGACAGATAAACACACAGAGCACCGTGGATTGTTGGCCACCGTAGCGTAAGGCGAACGTACTCGGCTAGTTATCGAGAAATCTGGGGTACGATCCCAGTGGTGTCCGGAAACAATTTTTCATTTGCTGTGTGTTAATTAAAGGAAAACGTGGAAAGAGCGATGACTTTGTCTCTTTATATTGTCTCCACGTATTTGGAAGATTTTCAATATGACTCTAGCCCTTTGAATTTATTAGCTATAACTAAATAGCTTATGCCGTTAAGCCCCACCAGATAGAGACGTCTCAGTTGCTGTACCCATCTCTACGGATTTGTGAAGTCAGATACTGGCAGATAAACACACATAGCGCCGTAGATTGTTGGTCACCGTAGCTTTAGGCGAACGCACTCGGTTAGTTACCGAGAGATCTGAGGTTCGATCCCAGCGGTGTCCAGAAAAAAATTTGGTTGCTGTGTATTAATTAAAGAAACTCGTCGAAAGGGCGATGACTTTGTCTATTCACGTTGCCTCCCCGTATTTGGAAGATTTTCACTTTCTAATATTCGAAGTTAAAGTATAACAGTGAAAAAAGCAGAACAAGAAATTCAGAAGCAATCTGTTCTTTTTATATCATATATGATAAAAAGGACGAAGGCTTATTGCTAGAAATGCAGCACTTTTATGAATTGTGTTGTTTATGTGTTGTGACGTACATACCTCAGAGGTGACGCACTTGTCAAAACGGCAAGTTGCAGCGATAAACTTTATTCTCTAGGAGTTTCGTGTTTACGTTGTATATTAAGTAGATCACTGCCGTCTGAACACGATATTATAGAGTAAAAACTGTAATGTAAAATCCCCATAGTTAAAATACACCATAGTTAAAAACATTTACATTTAAAAATTACACTAGCACTTTCAAATCCGCATCGGATTCATCATCAGGTGTGAGACTGATTGTGTGAACGGTGGGTTATATACATCGAGGAGAGGATGTGACGTGTGTTATGTTGAAGGCCATGCGTACAGATGACCCGCATAACGGAACATAAATACAATATAAAAAACGGATCTACCAAATCAGCATCGTCGCGCCTACTTCGTTACGAAATGTTTCAACCCTTATGGGAAAAAACAAAAATACTTACTACCCCATTGTCAAAAAATCTAATTCTTTTCACCGAAAGTCTACATATATTTGTCAATCAACAACAGTGTTGCAACGATGACTTTCCGTGTGTAATACCAAACCCCTGGAAACATTTACTCCAATGTGACTCACTTAACTTGTAGCCTAACTGACGGCATTGCTATTGTTACTTACGAACTGAGATCTTGACTCATCATCTGTACGCATGCCCTTCCACATAACACACGTCACATCCTCTTCTCGATTTATATAACCCACCGTTCACATAATCAGTCTCACACCTGATTACGAATCCGATGCGGATTTGAAAGTGCTAGTGTAATTTTTAAATGTAAATGTTTTTAACTATGGTGCATTTTAACTATGGTGATTTTACATTAACGTTTTTACTCTATAGTATCGTGTTCAGACGGCAGTGAGCGATAAGCTTTGTCGGTGTAGTTTAATTGTTAGAACAGTCGAACCCGGAAAAGACGCATGTGGATTGGAATTCCATCATCGGGCAAAGAGCTTTTCATCATATTGGCGCTCGAATAATAAATCAATCTCCTGGCCGTGATGTTCGAGAAAACTACGTAATGCTTCTTCCACACATCGCATGGAATTAATAAAAAATCCTTTCAACACCGCTTCGAAAAAATGTATATTTTTTATCTTAACACGTCGTGTGGAATTAATCAGAATTCATTCTCCTACAGTAAGATCCTTCAGGCATGGTTTGTGGCGGACCTGAAGCCTACGATTTTGTGCCCTCGCCTTTCTCGAGGAGAAATACACTATATTTACAAAAGTCACCGGATACCTGGAAGAGAAACACCGCATAGCATTTATTGACATACATTAGTACGGTGTCGGTCCACCTTTGGCCTTAATGCATGCACTGACCCTTCGAGATATGCTTTCGACAAGGTTTTGGAACACAGCGATAGGTATTTTTTTTTTTTTTTGATTGGAGGTTTAACGACCACCGTGAGCAACTCAGTGGGCTATAAGCAGTCGCCCGTCCCTAATTTAGGGTCACTGGTTCCAGGGAAGGGAGACAGCCAGTGCCGTAAGACAAACACAACATCCATGCCTGACCGGGATTCGAACCCGGACCCCTTACGGACGAACGATCAGAGGCCAGTGCCGTAAGACAAACACAACATCCATGCCTGACCGGGATTCGAACCCGGACCCCTTACGGACGAACGATCAGAAGCCAGCGCCTTAGACCACTGCGCCACCGGGGCGGCACGATAGGTATGCGCTTCCATTCAGTACATAATGCTGCCTCTAACTGTTGCTTAGTAGTAGGCCTTGGTTCCAAACTTCTTATGCGGCACTCTTATTGGTCCATAGGTGCTCTATGAGATCAAGATCAGGGCTCTGTGCTGGCCAGTCCACACACGTTACGGAATTACACGACGTAACAGTCCTTGCTTTATGTCTCGGTGCATTATCCTGCTGGTAGGTAGACGTGCTGATTAACAGGCTTGTCCACGATAACCAATGGGTTGGGGCCATACGACGAAAAACACCCCCACACGAGTACACTGCCGGCTCCAAACTTGACCGTAGGAACAGTTCACTGTGGTAAATAGCGTTCCTCCGGCTGCCGCCATACCCACACACGGCCATCAGATTGATGGATCGTGTATCTGGATTCATCAATCCATAAGACCCGTTTCCATTGATCTACGGTCCACGATAAATGTTCTTTACACCATGCTAAACGACGAGTAGCATTCCGAGTGGAGATGAAAGGCTTATGAGACGCACCACCACCACGGTAAACCATGGA
Organism: Macrothele yani; assembly: GCA_039090855.1. Classification (NCBI taxonomy): domain Eukaryota; kingdom Metazoa; phylum Arthropoda; class Arachnida; order Araneae; family Macrothelidae; genus Macrothele; species Macrothele yani. Next base: position 8,875,273 of record CM077023.1, on the reverse strand, counting down.
ATCACTGATTTTCTTTGGTCTGCCGCTTCAGGCACGCCATGTGTCTTCCACTTATTTAATACATCCAAAACAGTTGGCTTGGGTATGTTTAAACGCCTCTCGGTTTCTCTTGTGGACAACCCACTAATATATCACTAAACAATCTTTCCTTTCTCAAAGTCAGTTCTCTCCCACCGTGACATTTTCACTCAACCTCACAGTGCGATATGATCGCGGTCAGCTGCAGGCTTATTTTTATACCGTCTGCAGCTGTACCGCGCATATTAACAACGCAGCAGATTCGTTCATTTGCTTTTGGACGGGTATGGTGACTTTTGTCAGTATAGTGTATGTGTGACGGACCGACCTCAGGGGTAACCCTCATGTCGAAATCGCAACGGCAAGTTGCAACGACAAGCCGTCATCAGTGTAGTCCAAGGGTTGAATATCTGACTGCGGAGAAAGAAGATAAGGATCCAAAATTCCTTTACTGGCAAATTTGGGCTTTTACGTTATGTGTTACTATTGAAACTGTTTCGGAATCTCTTAAAAATTACTTTTGTTTTCATTCAGATGTATTTCCCTTGGATATTATTCATTGCTTGTTTGGTAAATAAAAACATTAACGGCCGAGAAATATTTTTGCCCATCGTTTTAGGCATGATGAAAAAAACGTTTGAGAAGTGACTTTTGATTCGCAGAAATGTGCTGTTCGGGTTACGCAGAGCAACATATTTCTGCTAATCAAAACGGTAATCCTTGTTACCCCACCAGCTGATATGGATAGAACAAGGAAGAAAAAGGTTAAATGTTGTTTTTAGGTAATCAGTGGTTCACAGCTGTCCCATTTGTTTGTTTGTTTTCTGGGAGGAAGGAGCTAGAAGAAGTGTTGTCCGTGTTGCCGTAGCCAACCATTTCAGATCTCTCTCTAAAACGTCGTACCTTTGGTGCTTTGCCTTTTCTCCGATGAGTTTTAATGTGAGGTAATGGAAATGGGAAGAATCTACATGGGAAGCACCTTTGGCAGCGAACGATATTTTATCAACAACAAGAAAAAAGAAATGGCTCTGGCTAATATTCACAAACTATAGCGTAAAAGCCATTTGCCGGTGGCGCCTATTGAACTCGCACCCTTCTGCCACGGAACCGAATACTTTCCCAATTAAGCTACACCGACCAAGTTTCTCGCCGTAACTTTGCCGTCTTGACATGTGCATCACCTCTGAGGTTAGTACGTTACAAAGCTTATGGTTTGACTCTGTAACGGTTGCACCATTCCGTGGCGTACAGCTTTTTTCAGAGACGATTAAGACATCTAGTAAGCAACAAAGGACGGCATGGGCATTCTACAAATTTACGCTTTGAGAAACTAACACAGCTCAAACAAAGATGACTGACCTATAGCTCTAATTCAACCTTCCTTTTGGGTTTCTGTGTTCGTGTATAAATTTATTTTCTCCTCGTTATACACGGTCGAGTCACATTATTGTGACCACCAGCTAATATCCAGAGTAACAGCCGTGTGCAGTGCGGACAGCAGCTAGCCAGGCTGGGAGTGACTCAATAAGATGCTGCAAGGTGTTCACATGTTTGTGGAGCCATGCTGACTGCAGTGCCTATCAGACAGCTGCTGGAAGGTGCGTAGTGGAGGATCCATAAAGCGAAAAACACGATCGAAGTGGTCCCACAGATGTTCAATTGGGTTTAAGTCTGGGGAATTAGGGGGCCAGCGAAGTACTTTGAAGTCTTCACCGTGCTCTTCCAACCACTCTCGGACATTTCTAGCTGTGTGACAGGTCGCATTGTCGTCCTGGAAGATTCCATCCACCCCAGGGAAGACAATCATCATGTATGGGTCTACGTGGTCTGCAAGGATGGATTCATAACGAATTCGGTCCATAGTGCCTTCCACGGGTATGAGTGGACCCAGGGAATGCCACGAAAACATTCCCCAGACCATAAAGCTGCCCCCACCAGCCTGTGTTCTTCCAGAAATGGTTGAAGAATGTTAGTTGTCCGACTTTTTTTGCCTTATACGCCAACGTCCATCCGTTTGATGAAGCAGAAAACGTGACTCATCAGAGAACGCAATCCTTTGCCAATCAGCGGAGGTCCAATTCCGATACTGCCGTGCAAATGTAAGCCTTTTCTGCCACTACACCTTTGTTAGCATAGGTGCAGTGACCATCCGTCTGCATCGGAGCCCCATACGCCGCAGAGTTCGCTGAACTGTCGTAGTAGAAACACTTCCGGTAGCCCCCTGGTTCATTCAACTAGTGAGTTGCTCCACAATAACGTGTCGATCGGCCCTCACTCACGTACGCAGCCGCCCTTCACCTCTCACATCAATGGCACGTGGTGCTTTGCAGTTTCCACATTGCTTATTCGCAATGGTGTCATTTCTCCAATCACGATACACTTTAACTACAGCAACACGCGAACGTTCACAAACTGCGCTGTTTCAGAAATACTGCCACCCATGGCCCGAAAGCCGATAATTATCCCTTTTTGCAAATCTGATAAATCGCTCCTTTTATCCATGACAGCAACGAAGGATATGTTTTCAGAATGCCTACAGCACACCCTATATACCCTCCAAGCCAGCTCACGACACGTGCCTTCTTTCATTGGCTACGCGCTGTTGACGTCAAAAGTTGGAGATGGTCACAATAATGTGACTCGACTGTGTATAATTTCTGACTTAACGTCACAATGTTTGAAGTTTTCAACCAAACAGGTCAAAGGCCAATCTAGATAGAAAAAGTTTTCTGAGATACGAGCTCAGTTTGCAGAGAAGTGCAGTGCAATATTGAGAAGAAGTCTTGTCTGTGCAATGTTGATACGAGAAAATAGCGAAGGATTCTAGTAAAAGCAGTTTGTATTGAATGAACAGATTGTTATGCAAAGAATGTTACTTGTCACGTATATTGCGAGACATCATTTCATTGAGTTTAGTTCAGCGTATTGTGTTATGAATGACTTTTTGATTATCTGGATTTTTTGACGTACTTACATACGAATAAAGTTGAAGTGGCTTTAAGTAAGTACAAAGTAGATTTCTGTTGTCCTCGAAATATGGCTGTAAAGTTGAAAGCGAATTCTATGTGAAATTAAGATTTTCAGTATCAGTACGAACGACTGCGAATAAACCGGAATACTGGCAGTCAAAGTCTCCAAGCTAGGTTAAACACTAAGTTAAATTGCAGTGAGTATAAATCTTAAACGTAAAGCCAAATTGAACAACCTAGATAATATCATTTGTTTTATAGATCTGTTAAAGGCATTGAAATTACTAAATCAAAAAATAATGGTAATCCATTGCCAAAATACAGAGCGCAGGTATTATAATCTTAGAACTTGCTGGACACTTTGTTCAAATTTCTCCTATGATATTGTACTGACAAGACTGCTCAACCTCGATTGTATTACACAATTCTTACATGAATTTCCTACTTATTCGGAACAACAAGCGTGGAGTCCTCTGATCAGGAAACATGAATTCCTATAGTTAATGATTGATTGATTGAAGGTTTAATGACCACCGTGAGCGACTCAATGGGCAATAAACAGTCGCCCGTCCCTAATTTAGGGACACTGGTTCCAGGGATGGGAGAGAGCCAGCGCCGTAAGACAAACACAACATCCATGCCTCACAGGGATTCGAACCCGGACCCAACTCCGACGAATGGTCATAAGCCATCGCTTACACTGCGCCACCGGGGCGAAAAGTCCTATAGTTACTCTGAAAGAAAATATATTGAACAATATACCAAAATATACATATATGCTACATTTCTCGAAATATAAATTATAACAAAAAATGGAAGTTACTGTGTAATGAAATACTGTATATTGATGCTACAACTGGTTATATACATAACGTGAATCAGTCGATGATAACATCAAATAATTGATTTTAAATTCCATTTCTTTAATTTTGTGTTTGATAGATCCCAAATGAGTTGAAAAAAACAGTTGTTACGTTATCACAAACTGAAATAGAGAAGATATATATACGGAATCGACAATAGAAGCACCAACAAATCAAAAATTCAATCCAGTTTTGCTTTCTTCACGGTTTTTGTTCCAACAAACAACATTTCAAAACTGTACGCGTTTGTCGTCATGTCCAGAGAATTCCGTAGTTCTTTATGATTGGATGAAATGCGGTAAATTGATTTGTGCTTGCGCAAAAGAGGACAAACTGAGGAGAAATTCTTTCACTAGAAAAAGGCATACTTGGCTTTTTTTCATACCGCCCGTTAAAAAATAAACACGAAACATATAAATAAGTGTTAATAAGAAAGAAAGCAGTGCATAATACGTACAAAATCTTGACTGTGGTGAGTAATATGATAATCTGCTCAGCGAGTAATACGCCAATCGGAACACCGAATAAAAGTAGTGCTTTCCATTGCCGGCTATCGGCAGAATGTGCAATGTTTCATCGTAAATCTGGAATAGCCGTCTTCGTCCTCATATTGTAAAGGAGACCTCGAGAAGATTCAGAACAGCGGAGAACCGTTAGGAGATCGAAGACGGATATTCCAGATTTACGACGAAACATTCCACATTCTGCCGATAGCCGGCAATGGAAAAAATCCAGCTAGTTTCGTAGTAGCTGGATTTTTTAGTGTCAAAATTCTACGATCTTACGGCCCTGAAACCAGTTTCGGACAAGTGGAACAGTTGTCCTGATACCTGTTTCGGGCCGTCCAGAAGACCGCTGCTCAAGTTTTCAAGATGACTGCTGCACGTACTATTGACTAGACGTAATCCGGCAGCAACAGCATCCAGTATGGTTCAAAACACATCACAATCACAGGCAACCAGGTAACCCGTCTTTACCGTGACCAGAAGGCTCCATACCTTCTGTATGTGCGCCGTTATGTGCAAACCACAAACGGGTCCTCTTAATGGACTTTTTGTCAAAAAAAGAAAAAAAAAAGAAAGAAAGAAAACGCAGCACCCAGAAGGAATCATCCACTCGAGATGAAAATTGACATGTGCAATGTACATGTAAGGAAAGGAAATTATTGAAATTCCAGAGCAGCTGGGACATTTATTCGGATAAAACAGCTACACGAGTGGAACAAGTAGATACGTGATAGTGCCACCTCTGGCTCAAATACAAGCGGTTACCCGGAGTGGCATAAGCGCATATAGTTCACGGATACTGTCCTGAGGTATAGCATGCCAGATGGTTTCCAAATTGCGGGCATGTTTGCCTACATTCCGAGATGGACGTATGTGACGTCTCATCATGTCTCAAACCTGTTCAATTGGTGAGAGGTCGTGCAATTGGGCTGGTCATAAGGGTGTTGACAGTACGGAGGAAGACCTGAGAAAATCGTGCTCTGTGTGGCCAAACATTATCTATCCCACGTTGATCGGGCCCAACACCACTGCAACCGGTGCCAGCGATGCTCGCTGGTCAATGGTAAGCGACGGAGTGGCCTCCTTGAATACAGTCCCCGTGCCGCAAGTCACCTGGCAAAGATCCGGATGGCCATTTCCGTACCTGCAGACGACGCAACATTGTCACGGATGGTTAATAGCGACGAATTCGATTCTGTTCGTGCGGCTCTCACAATCTTTCGATACTCTCGTTATGTCGTTGTCCTTGGCCGTGTACTTCCCGCGTGCCGCTGGGTTGTGCCTTCCTCGAACCACTGACTCCAACATCGTCCGATTGCAGCGTCGCTCCGAACCAAATGCCTGGCGATACTGCGACTTGACCAACCGGCGTCTGTCAGCCCAGTTAAACGTTCTCTCTCAACCTCGCTCAACTGCTCGTATTGTGCACGGATCCGAAGTCCAGGCATACTCACAGTCCATGGAGGTTAATGCAACCACGATCCGCTCTTACAATCGTCCCTGCGTGCGAGCTTTGCTGTTGATATACCCTCCTCGATGCGCGATTCCCATGCGCTGTGGCGGGCCATTATTTAGTCACTGGTCGTGATTTTTTAATCATTTGCATATTCGTCCCTAAAGTACTGGCGTATAGTTTCATCAGGATCGAACAAATTTCTCGGGGTGCTTCTTTTTGGAAAAGAGTGTATGCTGTCGAGATTATGTCGAATGGACCTTTGAACAGTGGTATAAAGTTTTGTTCAAGGATGAGTTCTGTTTCTCTCTAGAATTGGACAGTAGACGTGGCATAGGACTGGCATAGGACTGGAACCCTCTACACGTTTTATGGCATCATCGAACAAAGTGCGTTTTGTGGTGGCAGTGTGAGTGTGTGGACCGGTTTTTCCGTAAGTGAGTACAAACCTTAGTGTTTCTTCCTAATAGCCTTATGACTGCCGAACAGTACTGGGATGAAATTCTCAACTCCTGTGTGATGCCATATCTCCTGCGCAGTTGAACATTTCATCTTAGTGGTTGAAAACGCACGTTCCGACAGAACTAACGTAGTAGACACATATCTTGAAGAACAGTGTACATAGTGAGTGGAAATCATCTGCATTTTTTGCAGTCTTCAGTCGCACAGAACATCTGAGCGTTACCTTAGGAAAGAGTGCTTCCTTTTCCCTCCCCCGCCCTCTGAGCCCTCCAAGACCTTAAGATTACTCTCATTCTCCAGTAGAAATTATTTTCTTCTCACTCGCTGGATCAACTTATTGAGGAATGACTCTCGGTGCCACGCCTGCATTACTTTTGGATGGTGTCTCTGACGCACTACAGAGGTGACGCACATGTGAAGACGGCAAGCAGCAGTGATAAGCTCCGGCCCGAATAGCTTAATTGAGAAAGCATTCGCTGCGGAGCAGAAGGATGTGACTTGGAGTCCACCACCGGAAAATTTGAATTTCACATTGGAACCTGAATGTAAAAATGGATCTACTGACCTTTAGGTTTTTCAAAAAATGTGCGATGTTCCTTCCACACATCGTCTGGAATTAAAGAGAATCCCTTCTTTGCTTCGAAAAATGTGTGAGTCTTCTTCCACACATCGTCTGGAATTCAGAATTCCTTCTTCTACAAAGAGTTACTTTAAGCATGCTTTGGAGCGGACCCGAAGCCTGAGATTTGGTGCCCCCACCATTTTCAACGGGATGTACTAAAGAGGTAACGCACACTTCAAGACGCTGTGTAAGTGATAAGCCACGGCCGGTGTAGCTTAATTGGGAAAACGTTGGGCTCCGGAGCAGAAGGGAGTAGCTTTGTGTGCGCCACCGGCTGAGAGAGAATATCAATTTCACATGTCATATTCTGTATTGACTATACGTTTTGTATACCAAACACTCACGCTGTTTCAATGTTGAATGTTTGATACAAAAACGTATTTAATTTATAACACTTTTCCTCAATGTAATTAATTTAATTCGACCCTTACGTTGTTCTGTATTAAGCGTTTTCACCGATCGCAAAACCAGGTTTCTGTAGCTCCGTTGTGCTGCGTGGGAGCGCGCTGAATGCACAGGACCAAAAGAGAAAGTAGCGTTTCATTCATAACACAGTACGGCTGAGACTGGCAAGATCACTGAGTACAGTTTAACAAGAGACAGCTGACTGCTATATCCAGCATTCCTGCGGCACTAGATGCAGTCGGTTAATAAGTAAATTTCACCGGCGTAGTAGTCTGGTTTCTGTAACACAACCTGTTTCGTTGTTATCAACCAGTGCTAAAAAATGTGTTGGCCATTTACCGTTTTGACAGTGAATGAAGAATACGTAAATACTTTTTCGTAACTGTCTTTGAGTGTGAAAGCTGAAGTAGAAAATCATGGCTGGCCTATTCCGGATTCACAAACAATTCAAAGAAAGGCAAAAATGCTACTTACCAAGAAACATTTAACGGATAAATTTACTTTATACACGATTGTCCATATTGTTGCAGTCAGGGTTGGCCGTGAAAATTACATGACACATGTTTTACATGAATTACGCGCAATTTATGCGTATTTTACGTCGCCTAGAAAACAAATTGGTTACACGATTTTCTACGTGGGGTAGTAATTTATTTACATGAAAATAAATTAATAAATATCCATGTTAATGCAACTAGAAGTAAGCATTTATTTTTAAATTATTTAGTTTATAATTAGTTTATAACTACAGAGATGAAAATAATTATAGTGGTAAACTATCAAAAACACACATAGCTAATGATAGAACACTTTTTTTCAAAAAGGTACACTTTTTATTTTAATTTCGCAGTTGTTGTTAATGTACATGATTACCCACCAAAACTAATATCACTCTTAACAGCTTTAGTGCCATTTATTTTATCCAGAATAACCAGAAAAATAAATGTATTTTACAATTAAACTCGAATCGCACTTTTTAAATACTAAATAATATGTTATGCAGTGACATTAATTTTATTCTAAGGAAAACAAATAAAACGTTACGACAAAAATGCTTCACTCTTTTCACTGTGATTTTTTGAAATTGAAAAATTACTCACATGTTCATACACTTTTTGATCATCATTAATATTTATTAATAAAATCACTATATCCAGGCGTCATTGTTGCTTTAATTTGTGTTCTACTTTAATAATGTCACATTGTTAATAATTTTATCAAAACGAAATTCAAACTAAAATAACATTTGGAGTCACATTATCACATATTGTTTACATAGAATTTGTATAAAACTTGCCTAACAGTTTCATTCATTCTTATTTTTCTTAGCACATTTTAATAATAATCGCATTTTGGATCTTTCATTTTTATAGCGTATATATGCACCAGTTTCTTAGAACTTTCAAAGCTTAGTCGGTTTCTTGTTGCGTTATACAGTATATGTACTACCAGTTGGAAAACAACCTTTGAAGCTGTACTGATGATGCTGGTATGTTGAGTAGTCTAATAGCTAATTTCGCGAGCTCTTTGTGATGTCTTGTTGCTGGAGTTTGAACTTCTTTTTCAAGTAGTTTACCGAATATTCGCACACGATCTCTATATTTTTGGTAGCCTGTGATTTGTGAGGTGCCTGCCCCGCAGTACGCACATGAGATAAAGCCAGATAGCAGTGAGAGCACATGCCAGTGTAGTATAGTGGATAGCACTCGGAGCTCCGGAGCCGAAAGTTGTGGGTTGGAATCCTGACATAAAAATGATGAAGAAATTTACTTTGTCATATTGGCGCCCGAACTTCCAGGATGGTCTGGCTGTTAGGTTTCTCGCAATGGTGTGATGTTCTTTCCACACAGCGAGACAGGAAAAGTGAGAATCCCTTCTTCAGTGCTTCAAAAAATAAATCAGTGTGATGTTACATTCCACACAACAAATTGTCTGGGATTTCTCAAATGCACGATCTTCATAGGAAAACTGCCTACAGTGACACATGATCCTGGCTGACCCGTGGGCCATGCCCCTGACACTCTTTCGGGGGTGGGGGTTGTGACATGCCTGCCCCGCAGGACGCACATGAGATAAAGGCAGACAGCAGTGAGAGTACATGCCAGTATAGTATAGTGGATAGCACTCGGAGCTCCGGATACCAGAGTTGTGGGTTCGAATCCCGCTCTTGGTATAACAATGATGGAGGAATTTGCTTCGTCATACCGTATGAAACTTTCTAAAACCTCAAGACCTTCTTCATTTAGTCTCTTTCCCTGATATTTAGGATGCAGCACGTTGGTAGGGAAGCTGTATTATTTTTTGCATTTATGACATAAATTATGCATTTTTACGCGTAGTAAATATTGCTGCTCGGTTTAGTGCAGATTCACGAACAAGTATTAACAAACACAGCGCGGAAATGAAAAGTATATGTACAGGGTGATTCATAAAGAAGTATACAGATTCCAGAAACTGTAAAACGGTAACAGTTAAAGACACGGACCACAACTGCGAACCGTTAGGTAGATGTACTCATAAAGTTTGTGTCCCACTACTGAGGGAAGTGACGTAGGCGATAGCGCGCGTGTTACGTGACTAGTCAGTCAAAATGGCAGCGTCTGCAGTGGAGAAGGCGTTTTGTGGAGAAGGCGGAATCTGTAACTGTTGTGCAACGGCATTTTCGATCACGATTCGGAAAAGAACCTCCAACTAGAAAATCTATCTACGATTGGCATAAAAAATTTGAAACAACGGGCTGTTTGTACAAATTTAAATGTCCTGGACGACCGCGTGTATCGGAAGAAGTCGTCGATAGTGTTTGCACCACTATTCAACGAAGCCCGGGAAAATCAACGCGGAGGGTGAGTCGTGAAGTGTAGATTTCACAGCCCACTGTCTGGAGAATTTTGCGAAAGAAGCTGAAAATGATTCCATACAAAGTGCAGATGTTGCACCTGATTCAGATATTTTACCTTGCGTTTGGGCGGAAATGGATTACCGGCTCGATGTGTGTCGTGTGACTAAGGGTGCACACATAGAACATCTGTGACTGTCTCTGAAAAAACTTGAAACATTCCCCTACAATTCTGTTACAGGTAACATAAAATATCTTACATTGTTTTTGTTTTATAGTGCGTTGAAACTGTATACTTCTTTATGAATCACCCTGTATAACAATTGACTGCCTCAAGTTTTGAGGGAAGTTCGATGTTCTAGTTCGTGGAAACACGCCAAAGTTCAGACTGCTAACGCTGGAGATTTGCGGGAGCTGGTAGAATTCGCTGGCCAGCTGTAAGAAAATTTAATAACACATTTTTAAACAACTACTTTATTCAAAAGAAATCAAGGTAATCTAAATAAACTGCGGAGCTGTATTTTAGAAGTTTTCTGAGCTGAAATAACTTGAAATTAGTTGCGTAAAATTTCTAGTTTTTATGTCGGATGACGCAACAAATATTCGTTGGGAAACACAGAAAATGGTATTTCGCTATGAGAGCAAGTGATCCGTTCGTTTCTCCCTCCAAATCTCCAAACTTATATGAAACGGCGGTTGAAAACTTTCATGTAGGATGACAAAACGTCATGAATTCCAATTATCAATAAAAATCACAAATATGTATTATACGCAGTTCACTCTTCAAAAACGGCAAGTATTTATGGCGAAACCGATATTATGTAACACTTCAAAACTCAAAACTAATAATGCCTCACACCATCACCAAGGGTCATCGTATGACGTAGTCACGTTCAACATTTTAGAATATGCCTCTGTTACTAATTGTCCTAGCATGCGACGTGCCATTCTAGTATTTTCTTTCCGACCAAAAAAACCTAATGTTTCTCACTTGGGCAGAACTAACTATGTGGCTTTTTCTTAAGCTTCCAATATGCCCTTTCAACGAGCATTGCATTGATTGTATCATATCAATAACCTGAGCAAACTGAATATCTGTTTGCTAGTGCTGAATGGTTTAGGTGCTAGCTGCTCTCGCCTATGGCCTTCGTTTAAATTTAGAATGACAAGTGTCGATTGGTTGGCTCTGATTCTATCCAGTTTCTGGGCTTCGAAATTCAAAACAACTGTAGAAATAAATGACTCCTAGACTTCAATGCGTTAGAGATTAGATAACTGAACGTCAAAATTGGCCGTACTATAAATCTGCGCACTGTAATCGAATCACAACAGAAACCCGCGATTCTTATCTATAGTAAAAACTACATATTTGAAATGAAATTCCAAACTTATTATTTTCTAACTGAATTTATTTTACATCATCTGATATTGATGAATTTGTTAAAGCCTGAAGAGAATAATTTTACCCATGGAAAACAGGTGTCGTTACTGCAAAAATGGACGTTTTGTCTTGTAGTCAGTGAAGAAGAAATTTTGGCAATTATTTTTCGTAAATTCATGGATGACTGTAACTGGTTTATTTTCATGGAAATTAAGCAAAGTATATTGTTTTTTATTCTGTGCAGGACGTATCAGAAAATCCATCTATAAAGAGTTCCGAAAAAGATGAAATTGATCAAATAGACGCTGACGAAGAGAAGGAAGACGTTCTTGTTTTCGGCAACCAAAGTCAAACTTCATTATCTTCAGTAAAAGTACGTTCTGGATATTGCACATTGCAAAAGCTTTGAAGATATTTCTACGTTTTAGTTCCTCGTCTGTTCATTTAACTTACAAAGCATTTGTTTTAAAAACATCATGTTCTTCATCCATTTTTGCGACATTCTATCAGAAGAACTAGTGATTTCTGGCCTGAATTACAAAACACTAACAGAATTTCTTTTTAAGAAGCAAACTCTGCAGGATTATCTCTGTGAAATCTGAACTGCGATTAAAGAAAGTCTTGTGAAAACTGTCTCACTTGAGGTCTGAAGATGGAACTATTGTTTGCGGACGCGTATTCTACCTTGCTTGTATCATTTTCCTTGAACACATAGCGAAATAAGACTTCAGAAAGGTTAGTATTAAAGGAAAAGGATGAAACGTATTTGTCGTATTTAGCTGCAGACAGTTTTATCATTGCAACAATCATAATGTTTTGGAAAATATTATAACTAAACAAATATAAGAACAGCATATACACTATATTGACAAACGTCACCGGACACTTAGAAGAGAAACACAACATAGCCTTTATTGACATACATTTGTACGGTGTCGGTCCACCTTTGGCCTTAATGCATGAACTGACCTTTCGAGACATGCTTTCGACAAAGTTTTGGAACGCAGCGATAGGTATGCGCTGCCACCCAGTACATAATGATACCACTAACTGTTGCTTAGCAGAAGGCCTTGGTTCCAAACTTCTTATTCGGCGCTCTAATTCATCCCATAGGTGCTCTATGGGATTAAGAACAGGAATCTGTGCTGGCCAGTCCACACACGATACGGAATTATCGTCAAACCACGCAGTAACAGTCCTTGCTTAATAGCTCGGTGCATTATCCTGCTGGTACCAACAAGGTTCGTTTCCATAGTATTGCCACACAGTTGGTAGGGCATAATTGTCTAGAATATCGAGGTAGACGTGCTGGTTAACAGGTTTGTCCACGTTAACCAATGGGTCGGGACCATACCACGAAAAACACCCCCACACGAGTACACTGCCAGCTCCAAACTTGACTGTAGGAACAGTACACTGTGGTAAATAGCGTTTTCCTGGCTGCCGTCATACCCACATACGACCATCAGACTGATGGATCGTGCATCTGGATTCATCAGTCCATAGGACCCGTTTCCCTTGATCTACGGTCCACGATAAATGTTATTTACACCATGCTAAACGATGAGTAGCATTCCGAGTGGAGATGAAAGGATTATGAGAAGCCGCACGACCATGGCAACCCATGGAAGGAAGTTCTCTGCGAATGGTACGTGTACATAATGAGGTTCTAGCATATTTACTCACCTGTACACTGGGGTCTTGTGCAGTACTCCGTCGATTAACTGTAACGACTCTCCTGAGACTTCGAAATCCCCTATCACTGATTTTCTTTGGTCTGCCGGTACGTTTTTCTGCTTCAGGCACACCATGTGTCTTCCACTTATTCAGTACATCCAAAACAGTTGGCTTGGGTTGTAACGTACCAGGAGATGTGACGTACCTGCCAGAAGGACGCACACGACATAAAGGCAGATAGGAATCAGAATAAAATGTCCGCGTAGCTCAATTGGTAGAGCAACTTATTCCGGAATGAGGGGACCCGGGTTCGAATCCTGGCGTGGACAGAAATGACGGAGAAATTTACTTCGTTATAATGGCGCCCGAACTATCCAGATGACCCGACCGTTCAAAATCTCGCATTGGTGTGATGTTATTTCCACACCGCGAGATAGGAAAAATTAGAGAATCCCTTCTCCAGCACTTCAAAAAAAAATTAATAAATAAAATAAAGGGGAGATTATGTAACGTACCAGGAGATGTGACGTACCTGCCAGAAGGACGCACACGACATAAAGGCAGATAGGAATCAGAATAAAACGTCCGCGTAGCTCAATTGGTAGAGTGACTTATTCCGGAATGAGGGGATCCGGGTTCGAATCCTGGCGTGGATAAAAATGACGGAGAAATTTACTTCGTTATAATGGCTCCCGAACTATCCGGATGACCCGACCGTTCAAAATCTCGCGTTGGTGTGATGTTCTTTCCACACCGCGAGATAGGAAAAATAAGAGAATCCCTTCTCCAGCACTTCAAAAAAAAAAAAAAAAAAGGGGGGGGAGATGATGTGACGTACCTGCCAGAAGGACGCACACGACATAAAGGCAGATAGGAATCAGAATAAAACGTCCGCGTAGCTCAATTGGTAGAGCAACTTATTCCGGAATGAGGGGACCCGGGTTCGAATCCTGGCGTGGACAGAAATGACGGAGAAATTTACTTCGTTATAGGGTATGTTTTAACGCCTCTCGGTTTCTCTTATGGACAACCCACTAATATAACATCCAACAATCTTTCCTTTCTCAAAGTCAGTTCTCTCCCGCCGCGACATTTTCATTCAACCTTCCAGTACGATATGATCGCGGTCAGCCGTAGGCTTGTTTTTATACCGTTTGAAGCTGTACAAGGCAACGGATCTGTTCATTTGCTTTTGAATGTGTGTCCGGTGACTTTTGTCAATAGAGTTTATATCTAAAGATTCAGTGACAAATATACTTACAGAAATTCCAACGTTTATTCAGTCCTTTAGGCACTTTAAGAAGTTAACACATGCCACTATATTATTCGTAACGTGTAATATTCTTCAATTATAACAACCTTGGTAACCGATTAAAGCTGTGCGCTCGAAACAGTATACTGAGTGCATCAGCTGGCTCCGTCCAACAAAGGACTCTGCAAGAATTGATGAAACTCTCTCTTCACGTTTACTGTCCGTAAACGTTACGGTACAAATCCTGATCTAGGGACCGCAGATTCGGCCACACCGACATGTGGTGCGAATAGGGGAGGTCGTACATGACGGACCGTATGCTCCACTAAGACTTCCCTGAGAGATTGGTTCACTACGCGAACCATCTTTTTTATGGGCACGAGGCCTTTAATACACAATTCAAACACAACACAGACAAGATTATAATCGCAATGATACAGACAAGATTACAATCACATAGTCTATTTGCACTGATACAATGACACATTTTTAGATAGAAATCACAGACACAGAGGAACGCACAATGCGCGTTGTACAATTCACTGGGGTACGCAGTCCCGTCTCATCTTCACTCGTCGGTCGCTGGCTGGTCAGCCATAGTCGATGTGAGTCCGGAGTCTCTCAAGTTCTCGTCTAAGTCTCGGGCAGTTCGAGTCTAGACTGGAGTGTGCGGTGTTGAACTTCAGGTGGAATAAAGCTCAACACCTGCTCTCAAGCAGTTAGGGCACTTCGCTTCGTTTTGGCATCGCCAGTGCCTGTGACCCACCTGCCACAGCAAGCACAGGACTCAAACACTGCCGAGTATTTGGCCCTGTGGTAGCCAAACCCGTTGCACCGGAAGACCTGCAAGAATTCCTTGCAGGACAAAACTCGCCAGCCAAGGTTTACTTTCCCTTTCTTCATTGGGGCGCGAAAGTCCACTGGGGTCATCTCAATCACCCGGTGGAACTCCCCGCCTCCCTTCCCTTTGATGGGGAAGAGCCCCTTATAACTCTCCGATTCCTTTAACTCATTTTGACCGGTGAACCGGTCCTGAGCTCGTTTCGTGTCATTATCATCGTCTCCGTATACGATAAGTCTGGGGAGCTTCCTTGCTGGTTTTTTCGTTTTGAAGTAGTCATTCAGTTCCGGATAGAGATGAAAGCATTCCAAAAATCTGTCCACCCCTTCCGCTTTGGTGCATTCGATGAGAATTCCACTTCCATTCACCTTCTTGAGTCCTTTGATTCCGACTCCCATAGATTGGGGTGGAACACCTCCGGCACAAGATTCTTCACCTCCGCCGAGGACTTGGCCGGGTCCTTCGGGTACATTATCAGAGCGTGAAAGTTTTGTGGCTTTTTCGGCACGCCGGGTGGTGGCTTCACACCGGCGGCTTCAGCATACGACTTAGGTTTCTCTATTCCTTCCACGCTCTTCTGCCTTTTCCTCCAATCGTCCTTTCAGCAGTTCGATTTGCTGGGAATGTTTGGTTAGGGCTTCAGGCATCCGATCAAAGATCGGCCGCATGAGACCCTCACACCGTGTGACCCCCTTGTGTTGGGGTTATGAAGAGCTTGTTCATCTCTAGGAACAACCCCAAATACTCTTCTGAGCATGAGCTCACTAGGATTTCTGTGCCACCATCCCCCGTGACTGGGTTCAGGTGGCCCGAGCAAGTTGGACTTTGGTCGTTTGACCCCGCACTTGGTCCACTCATATTGAACGGGGAATCAGCGCGACGACGACGCGGCGGGGTCGGTGGTTTGGCGGGAGCTGTTAGCCCTCAAAAGAGCTGTTTTCGTTCGACTGCGAACTTACTTTGCAGGCGCATCTAGCGCGGGGACCCGACCGCACCTGTTTACGCTTTCGCTTCAATCACACTAAAAAAAAACGCCTCCTCGCTCCCCGGGATTGGACCAATCAGCCGGTCCTCGAAACAGTATAGCATTCAACTTCTAACAAACTCGATCCTCAAAACCGAGAGCTCAAAACATCCAACTAACAACTCAAAATGGTTAACAAAACAGCAATTTTACGTAAAGCAACTAGAAAGTATCGGACCACAGCCAGCTAAAACGCCACCTAGCTCGTACGCAAGCCTCACAACTCGTAGGTCAGCAAGCATACACCGTAAACCTTCTTCTTGCCTCTGTTTTTCTCATACGTTACTCGATCTCCGACCTCAATTCACGTTGCCAAAAACATTCAGTCGAGAGAGAAGATATAGCATTAAATAAGAACCTGCTTAAGAAGAATGAACCAAAATGTACGTAGATACAGGAACTAAAGAGGAAAGATGTATTAGAGTATACGTTACACAATGACATGTTCAAAAATTTTCTCGAAAGTTGAAGTGATTCGTACAGATAAGCAATTAATCATTTCCTTCGTAAGGTAATTAGTAGTTATTGATGTAGAAGTGCGTCAATTTAGAATGGAAAGCATACTGAACTCTGGAGATCTACAGTACTAAGTGATTAAATACTCAGTACCGTAGGGGAAGTTGCTAAGATTTAGAAGCTAATGTGACATCATCGACGACGAAGAGAGTAAAACAGGAAGCTGAGGCGTTAGCAAGGGGAGCAGGATTGGAAACAGCCGTAACAATTCGGACTTAAGGCAAATCGAACATCATTGATGAACAGATGAATGGTGTGATAAGAAGCTAGCTCGTAAACGGAAGGAGAGAAGAAAACAAGAAGGTAAAGGTTTTCTGTGGCATGAGCATTCCAAATATTATGAGCGGCAAGTGCTGTACAGAAGTACGGCATGATCTGTCAAAAGAAAATAAAACAATTTCTTAAGTAATTTAGGAAACCCAGTCGCCCAACTCTTATTTAGAATCACTGTTTTCTAGGAGATGAGAGAGTCAATTCCAAAGAACAGACACAACGCCCGCTCTTGCCTGAGTTTTGGATCCAAGTACACAGAGCAAGAAGTTAGCATCGCAAAGCCTCAGCAACAGGAGATGTAGCTCCAAATAAGAGCTGTTATTTTGCTGACCATTAAGAAATTTTTGCAGCCAAGCGTGTGCGTTGTAGACATGTGCCGTAGTACAGAGGTGTAGCACATGTCAAGACGAAAAATTTGCAGCGATAAATTCCGTCGGTGTAGTTTAGTCGGTAGAACAACTGGCTCCGGAGCGAGGAGGCGTGACTTCAAATTCCACTACAGGCAAATTTGTGAATTTCACAGACACTTTTCAGTAATAAAAGATACTCTACTCATTTTCATGACAGTTGAGAAGTTCAGCAGTCAACAACATACATATGTAGTTATCGTCATTTATGATCTTAAATTCTCTGTCTTTGCTTTGTTGAAGCACGTGGTGGATAGCACTTGCCTTAAAACGCGAGGGAACTTCTGCATCGTGGTAATAAGTGGAACAGTGAAAACCGTTTTGAAGAACTATGCACGAATCTGTAGTCTTCATCGTTCTTAACTCGTACGTCAAATTATTAACACTGTATAAAATATTCTCGTGGTCAGATTTCTTTTTCAGAAACATAATTTTTACGATATTTCAGACTTCAAACTTATAAATGATATTTCTTTCACGAACGTAGGTTTCTAAATTACATGAAATATATTTTTGTTTTTCTTGAAATGTAAACATTGCATTTCTTCAGGAGGAAAAGGTGCCGAACTTCTCATAAGTTGATGTAAAAGAGGGGGGGGAGAGCTTGATCTGCTAAATAACTCAGTATCTTTGTGATTGTTCTTTAAGCCTTATTATTGTTGTACAAAATGCAGAAACATAATTTACATGCTCATATTATACACGGTCGAGTAACGTTATTGTGACTACCAGCTAATATCCAAAGTAACAGTCGTGTGCAGGGCAGACAGCAGCTAGACGGGCTGGGAGTGACTCAATAAGGTGCTGGAAGGTGTTCACAGGTATATGGAGCCACACTGACTGCAGTGCATCTGATAGTTGCTGGAGGGTGCGTGGTGGATGATCCATAGAGCGAACAACACGATCGAGATGGTCCCACAGTTGCTCAATTGGGTTAAAGTCTGGGGAATTAGGGGATCTGGGAAGTATTTAAAGTCTTCATCGTGCTCTTCCAACCACTCTTGGACATTTCTAGCTGTGTGACACGTCGCTTTGTCGTGCTGGAAGATCCCATCCGCCCCAGGGAAGACAATCAGCATGTATAGGTGTACGTGATCTGCAAGGATGGATTCATAACGAATTCGGTCCATAGTGCCTTCCACAGGTAGGAGTGGACCCATAGAATGCCACGAAAACATTCCTCAGACCATTATGCTGCCCCCACCAGCTTGTGTTTTTCCAGTAATGGTTGAAGAGTGTTAGTTGTCCGATGTTTCCCGCCTTATACGCCAACGTCCATCCGTTCGATGAAGCAGAAAACGTGACTCATCGGGGAAGACAATCCTTTGCCACTTAGCGGAGGTCCAATTCCGATACCGCCGTACTAATGTAAGCCTTTTCTGCCACTACACCTTTGTTAGCATAGGTGCAGTGACCATCCGTCTGCATCGGAACCCCATACGCCGCAGAGTTCGCTGAACTGTCGTATCAGGCACACTTCCGGTAGCCCCCTGGTTCATTCGGCCAGTGAGTTGCTCCACTGTAGCGTGTCGATCGGCCCTCACTCACGTACGCAGCCGACCTTCACCTCTCACATCAATGGCACGTGGTGCTTTGCAGTTTCCACATTGCTTATTCGCAATGGTGCCATTTCTCCAATCACGATACACTTTAAATACAGCAACACGCGAACAGTTCACAAACTGTGCTGTTTCAGAAATACTGCCACCCTTGACCCGAAAGCCGATATTCATCTCTTTTTGCAAATTTGATAAATCGCTCCTTTTATTCATGACAGCAACGGTGATATGTTTTCAGAATGCCTACAGCACACCTGACATACCCTCCACGCCAGCTCACGACATGTGCCTTTTTTCATTGGCTGCGCGCTGTTGACGTCAAAAGTAGGAAGTCGTCAGAATAATGTGACTCGACGGTGTATTAAATTATTATGTTTAAATTATAAATTCTGTAACAGTTTTATAACACATAGCAAATGCTGAAATTAAAATTTCTGCCAAGCCTTTTATTATTATTTTTTTTCGAGGCTTAATGACCACCGTCAACAGCAGCTCCCTGGCTTGGGGCCGTTGATTCCTGGAAGGGAGGGGGGGCAATGTCGTAGGACAAGCGCAGTTCCATTCCTCATCCAAGGCTCGAGCGTGGCCCTCTCAAAGGAACAGTCAGAAGTCAGCGCGGATGGCAGGCTTACCGACAAACGAGAATAAAATTTGCGCTAAGGATTACATTACACTGAGGAACAGAAGGAAACTGCATTTCGGTCCTAAAATATAACCCAATTTTTTTCCGCTCTTCAGATGTTTATACCATTTTTCCCCGCTCCTTTCTTTTCGTGTAACTGCCAAAAGATGTGCTCGAGGAGCCACGATCGGAGGCAATTTTGTAAGATCAAACTGAGTGACAGCGATGGCCCAGAATTTTTTTATCAATAATAAGGTTTTTGTTGTGATGGAAACAGAAGACCTAGCTGGGGTGATTATCAAATTCGTCCAAGAAAATCCTCTTTCACATTCTCTATAATATACAGAAATGGTTTGCAAAGTTCGCTTCAACTGTACAATTTGCCTAGATATGTATTTTCCTTGAAGCTGTAGGTATTCCCTAAAATTATGAATCATGTCTCTTTCATTACCTGTTAGATAACTTCCTGATTTCATCTTTTCCGATAACTTCCTGATTTCTTCTTTTCCATTTACATTTTTTGGAAAATTATTTGCATCTAGCACTTTGGAACAGCTTGACAGATCAGCATCTTCACTAGAAAGTATTATTTTCTCAACAGAAAAAGAATGCTTTCTTTTGAGACTCTAATAAAATGTGTCTGGGAGGATTGGTGGTTCATCTATCTTATACCCCGTAAGGAAATCAGCTGCCGCAAGTGATTTTCTATAGAATAAACCTAGATTACTTCGCCGCAATTCAAAAACGTTAACAAGACCAACAATATTGGTGTGTGGTTTGTTTAAATTAGTGTTCCTTTCTTGTAGATTTAAGCTCAGTTCAGATAAATATTGTAAGGTGTCACACATTAGTCCTGAAACTAAATGAACTCAACAAATGTAATTTTTCTAAGCCAACCTTCGTAAATGCATCTCTCTCTCTCTCTCTCGATCTCTCTCTTTCTCCCTGTTCTATATTTTGCTTTTTGAAATTGAACAGCAAAGATTTATAATCCTGCCGAACAGCCACGACATACCGGAAGCCAGATACAAACCTTCGTATACCTAGAACTCTTCCAGTTTTTAAAATCTGCATGTCCAGCATAGATTTTTTTATTGGGGGTTTAACGACCACCTGTGAGCACCTCGATGGGCTATAAGCAGTCGCCCGTCCCTAATTTGGGGCCACTTGTTCCAGGGAAGGAAAGAGCCAGTGCCGTAAGACAAACGCAACACCCATGCCTCGCGGGATTCGAACCCAATCTCATCTCGGACGAATGGTCAGAAGCCTCAGCTTAAATCACTACGCTACCGGATCGGCTCACCATAGATGCACATGCACAACTGGAGCTTTCTTGCATATTTTGGTGACTCATGGAATATATATGAAATATGAGCTTTTATCTACTCTGGAATATTTGCTATTAAAGGGTTGTACAATGGGTTTACTTTTAAAATTTAACTCAACCTTACTTCATACACATGAAATTAGCTTAGGTCTGAACTTAAATCTTAGGTGGCTGAGACTAAAATGTCACTTTCCCGGATTACTTCAACTTGTCCGTTTGTAGCTGAAATCTTAATTAGACATTGAATATCGCGTTCAGATAACGGCCAGAATTCAATGATAAGAGATTTCTATTTAGGAACCAAATCTACGTTTATTGAACTATTCAGCACGTCAGTTCCTTCGTAACAAGACGATACGACACACATAAAATAACAACGCGTACTTAAACCATGGCTTGCACAATATCACTCAGATAGCTTTTATAATATCATTTTCAACTCATATTGCTATTACAACATGAATACAACTAGTCATCGAATACAATCTCCGAATACTGCACACAGAATCTTATTCTTACAAGAATCGCTCTCTTCTCGGCTCATATCAGCATCGCACATTGCTCTCTGAGTTCTTATCTCATCACACCTTATTTATGTTGATTGTCCCTTGCTGTACTGTCAGTTAGACAACTACAAACTCGTCGGAAGGAAATTTGTGGCGTTAAGTTAGAAAATATTTAACAAGGATGAATGAAATTTTCATAAGAACACAGGAGCTCAAATGAAAGGTAAAATTATAGACGTATGTCACAAATACTACATCATACAGCTTGTCTAGAAAACCTTTTATTCTGTTAGTTCGTGCTAAGTATTTTATGGAATCATATGTAATCCTGTGGTTGGCACACTGCCGCATAACAATAGAAGGAAATTTATCTTTGAATAATTTTGAGATACTCCCAGGAGATCCAAACGCCACAGGTGCTTCATCGCAATTCAGAGTTGTTAAATTCTCTATGAGAAGCTCTTCTGTCATGCCAAGAGATTCAAGACATGAAACCAGAGCAGTGAATATTCCATTGGCTATAACATCGTCCAATTCTGTTAAGTCAATTAATATAGGTTCTGTTAAGTTGAATCGTTGAATATACATTTAAGCAAGCACTGTTAATGTAGACTTTTTGTTATGCCGCTCATGTCAACATCATTTAGCTCTTGCAAATTTATTTCATCCTCAAAATTATTAAAACACATAGTGAAGAGACATCCTTTGCTATTGAAGCGCAAAATTACTGTAGCAACAATCATAGTTCAGACTATTTCGTAAAAGTGAGAAACAAATGTAATTTCGTTGGATATTTAATAGTAATATCTGAAAAGTCGTCATTGCAAAATTTCCAAATGAAATTAATAGTGATTTCCTTAATTTTAGGAAGGAACAGAAAATGGAATTAAGAAAGCAGAAAACGGTGAAAACACCCAAGTTTCCCAAGACAGCGAGGTTGACCACTTACCGGCATACCACAGTCGGAGCCAGCTGTCTGTATCGACAGAATTTGTATGATGTTTTATATTTTAATGCTTGATTAAACTTATGAGTTTATTTGACCTTATGCTTTTTATATACACAGCTCGACACAGAAAATGCTGCACTAAGAAGTATTTGTTGGACAGCCATGCAAATTGGTGGGTATGTATCGACATTTGGGTTATGTAAATGATGGCAGTTGCGAATCAATCACGTGATAGGAGGAGATAAAAGGCCAAAACGGCTCAGTGTAGTTAAGTTTGGTCGTCCTCACCTGTACGTGTGCACCATTACATCGGAGTGATCTCGGTGGAGAAAGCACGCGTAAGGTGTCAGAATACCTGGAGAACGTCATCGAGAGTCCTACCATCACACGGACATCTTTATCATAGGCTTCATCATAGGGCTACGTTCGGTTGGTTTGTTCCTGTTTCTCATCGCGACGAGAACGCATCGGGATGCAATAATGTGATGACAGTGGTTGAAGAAAGGTAACGTGTATCTCCCTAATGGAACTGGTTCACGTAAGCGGGCATCCGAAAGCTTCGATCGTCGCATTCGACTGCAAGCAGTAGTAGACCCACAAATCACAGCAGACAACATTTGACGGAGGTTACAGGAAGATATGGACATCCCCATATCGACAGGGAGTGTACATCGTAGATTAGCTGAAGTAATATTGCGCTCTCGCCAACCATTGTGACGACTGCCACTCATTGCAGCACATCTTCGCTCAAGGTTGCAGTGGCGCCGGACCAGATATACATGCGTGGCCGGACGAATGGAAATATGTATTCAACGACGAGTCTCGTTTCTGTCTCAGTGCCGACGATCGCCGATTGAGAGTCTGGAGACGACGTGGCCACCGGGATGATGTTGCTGCCATCCGTGAGAATCATGCGGCTCCTCAGCTTGACGTCATGGTTTGGGACGCTATCAGTTTCAACAGTCGTTACCGCTCGTACGCACAGTGGGTACAATGACAGCAGGGCAATAGTCGAGGAAGTTCTGCAGCCCGTTTTGTTGCCGTATCTGCGTGATAAACTGGATGTCCAATTTCAACGAGAGAATGCCCGCCTTCACACTACCAGCATCACCAGACAGTGCCTACAAAGTGTCAAGGTGCTGCCCTGGCCAGAGCGATCCCCATACTTCTCCCCAATAGAGAACGTATGGGACGTCATTGGCAGAGAGAATCGAGACTCATCACTGAAGAGAACCAACCTTCTCGCCATGTCTATTTATTCTGGACACAGGCCAGCGATACTTCGGGACATCCTCCAGGGACCTTTCCACTAAGCGCCTCGTCGTGTTGACGAATGTACACTGAAGAGCAATAGAATTAAGATACCTGTCTAGTAACGTGTAGCACCACCTTTCGCCCTGATGACGGCGAAGATTTGTCTCGGCATGGACTCGACAAGACACCGGAAGCCATGCGGATTCACAGCCGCTGAACAAGCTCCCACAGTTCACGAAGATTTGATGGAGGGAGTCATCTCTCTCGATGGCATCCCAGATGTGCTCGATGGGATTGAGGTCAGGTGAGCTAGCTGGCCAAGGAAGCGAGGTCACGTCGGTGGAGTATTCATCCAACCATTCGGATACAATTCGAGAGCGATGGCACGGTGCATTGTCTTGTTGCAGGATGAGGTCCCCAGTGCGATGTTGAAGACGCACAAACGGGAGCAAATGGTCGTCCAGGATATCCCGGTAACGTTGACCTGTGAGGAACGATGTCACACGTACCAGGGGTCCCATTTCAGTCCACGTAAACAGTCCCAAGACGAGAATGCCACCCCCACCAGCTTGAAGAGTACCCTGCTGGCAACTCATACTACGTCCGACTCTTACTGATTCTACGTTACTCATACTACGTCCGACTCTTACTGATTCCCGTCGCATCACTCCTTATATTGTCGGATCGCTGCATACATCATGTCGTTTCCGTTTACAGGGCCGCCCACAGCGCCACATTTGCATAACGCCAGCTGTCTGTAATTCAATTGCTCTTCGGTGTATAACCCAGCATGACAGTCATACAACCCACTGACGCAGGCCACATTATACTGTTTCCTCGCTTATCACAATACAAACCACAATACAAACCGATTATCACAATAGAAACCTCAGAAATTAAATCACTTCTTTTCCACCTACTTGTCTATATACAGAGTGCATAGGAAAGTCCCTTTAGCCTGGAATAACTTGAGAACGGAGAGAGGTACAGTTATGCAAGTGAGATAACTGTATAGTAAAACGACTACGCCCCATCAAATGCAACCAATAGCAGCGCCCCTAGTGGCGAAATGCGGGTTAGCCATTGCAAATCGAAAACGAAAAGAGATAGAGCTACATTTCCAATTACAAAGTTGTAGAGCATCAATTAATTAATAAAAAACGTCATTTGTTTCACACGGATAAGATAAATTGTCGCCTGAATACCCTACAATGTCCGAAATCGATGCGCGACGATTCGAATCTCCATATTCACATTTCGCAAATGTAGCGGTATGCAAATGCAGATTGTGACGTCGTACCGTACCTACGATATAAAAACCAGTAGCATGATGTACCCTGATCAGAAGTTTATGTCTACGTACGCTGTGTGAGAATGGCGAGCTTGGATTTCTGGGGTTACGTAAAAAATCAGGTCTATGCAACAGCGCCTACAAGTCTGCTGGATCTACGTCGTTGTGTTACAGATGCTTGCAATAGTGTGACACCTTCCATGCTGAGGAATGTGCATGCAGAGTTACTTTCACGAATACAAATGTGTAGCGTGGGCAATGGCGAACTCTTCGAACATACTCGACATTAACTTTTTATCACTGTGCGCCAGTTTGCTTTTTTTGTTTTTGATTTGTCTGACGTCACCAAACTGTATTGACATAAGTACGCATTTATGCAATAAATTGTGTGTATTTGCTCATACCTATGCCTGTTCCCTTCAAACGTTCACACAAAAGGTCGCGCATCGATTTCGTACATTTTAGGGGGTATTCAAACGACAATTTATCTTATCCGTGTGAAACAAATGTGGTTTTGTACTAATTAATTGATGCTCTACAACTTTGTAATTGGAAATTTTGCTCTATCTCTTTTCGTTTTCGATTTGCAATGGCTGACTTCCGCATTTCGCCACTAGGGGCGCTGCTGTTGGTTGCATTTGATCGGGCGTAGTTGCTTTTACCATACCATTATCTCACTTGCATAACTGTACCTCTCTCCGCTTGCAAGTTATTCCAGGCTAAAGGGACTTTCCTATGCACCCTGTATACGTATGGTAAGGTTCGTCTCATTTTGTAGATTCCTTTATGGTGTGCAGTTTCTATGTCGAACGGTGTATTTATCTGTTACTGTTTCTGTTTTGCTGTTGTTGTTGTTGTTAGGATTTTAACGACACGTGAGATCATCTCAGGCTATATGCAGTCACCCGTCTCAAAAATAAGGCCAGTGGGCAAAGCAAACACACCGCCTGTGTTTCATCTGGGACTAGAACCCGAACGAAACTCGACTGATTTGCTAGAAATCGTGCATCTGAACTTAAACGTACAAGAGCGGGAGAAATTACAATTTACTGTCACGGCCACAGATACGATTTCCCGCGTCATATAATAAATTTATGGAATACTCCATTATTAATGTGAATACTTCAGGAATTTCGGAGTTCCCGATTGATTTTTTCGACTGAATCGTTTTACACTGAAGTAGCAACTTATTATTAACACCTACCTAATAACGTGTTGGTCCAGCCTTGGCCTTCAAAACAACATTCGACATGGTATTTATTCAACGAGGTGCAGCTATCGTTCTACAAGGGCATTCAGCTAAACTGATATGAAGGCGTTCGTCAACTGCCGAATGATTACTGAAGGAGAAACTCTGTTACGAATGGCTCACTCAATATCATACCACGTGTGTTCAATTTCATTAAGATCTGGTGACTATGCCGGCCATTTTAGCACTTTGGAGTCACTGTTGTAATCCTGAAACCATTATGTGACGATTCGAGTCTTATTGCATGGCGCATTATCCTCTTGGAAATAAATATCTGTGCAAGAAAATCCCATGCACGTGTACGGATGTGCCTCATCCGTAGTGATGTTGAGATACCTCGTGGAATCCAAATGTTGCTTCAGAAGTATAATGTAACCCAATGTCCCCCACGAAAGTAGACCCAAGGCCATTATACCTCCCCCACCAGACTATAAGTTAACGTTAGGCAGCTGGGATCCATCGGTTCGCGCTGTAGACGTCGAATTCTGTCCCATTAATCGGCGTGTACTGGGTGCTGACTGAAAACATGATTCATAGAACCAGGCGACCTTATTCTAGTCTTCAAAGATTCAGTGCTCCCATTCCCACTGCAGACGAATTTGTCGGCTTCTAGCAAAGACTAGTGGTTACGAAGGGGAGGTCTGCTGTTAAAACCCATTCGCGCGAATGTACGGCTGTCTGTGTATGGTGAGTTTCTCATCTCGATGTCGCTGTTGTATTGAGTGGTTACTTGACGCAATTGAGCTCATCTGTTGATTACAATTCTGCTAGCTAATCCATTTTCGTTTGTTGTCATAATTACGTGCTAAGAAAGAAAACTGAGCACAAGCAGTTTCATCTGAAATACTTAATAGCAATCAAACACATTTGCTTGAGAACAATGAGTACCGATATCGGCACTCAATAAGAAGACTGCATTTCATCTGAGTTATTCACTTGTAGACCATCTCCTGAGATTATGACTGGGTTAAGCTTTCAAAACAAATCTTACTGTATTTTCCTCTCTCTCTCTCTCTCTCTAATTTATTTACTTATTATTAAATAAATTAGAGAGAGATATTTAATTTATTTAGTTGAAAATGAATAAATCAAGTATTGCAGATATCTGATTGATTTATTTTTTAATAAATTAGAGAGAGAGGAGGGGGTGGATAATAGGGTTTGTTTTGAAGGCTTAACCCAGTCATAATATCAGGAGGTGGTCTACTCACATAAAATGCTGTCTTCTTATTGAATGTCAGTCTCAGTACACATTGGTCTCAACCAAATGTGTTTGATTACTATTAAGTATTTCAGATGATGCGTTCAGACTGTCTGTGTTCAATTCACAGACAGTCTTAACGCTTCATCTTGGAAGTTTTATGTTTGTTAAAATTATGCAGTAGTATAATCTACACTTATTGTATATATTTAAATGTTAAGGTCACTCCCTTGTAGCAAACTTTCCACAGTGACAAAGATCATGCAAGCCAATGAATATTAGCAATCTGAAGTCTTTATTCTTTTGCAGAAATCATGCTAACCAAAAACTATCTTATATACATACATTGATGATAATAACGTGTTATAAACAGCCATAATCACACAGGCCCCAAACCACCTCTTTATTTATACATCTTCAGGTTATGTCTGCCCAAAGGAATACTTACGAGTGGTGAAATCCCGGAAACAACAGGTGCGAAATATTATTATTAACCCTACCGAACGTATGCGTTCTTATTTCTAGAATATTCTATCCTTTTCTTGAGTATGGTAAAAATATTCGTATTCACTCTCTGGACGAATTCTTTATGTCATACTGAATTTGGAAGGAGTGTGAGTACGGAAGAATGGTGAAGAACAGTTTCTTAAAGGTTTATTTTACTCAAAACTAGAGAGAAAATCCCTGTACTACATAAACCGGTCTCACGTGCTTGAACTACTGAACTCCTTGCAATTAAAAAGGTCACAGATGCGTTAAGTTTTAGTGTTTTATAAAGGTTAGATCAAATTCATCTCGTCTTTACAATATCCTTTTTTTGCAAAACTATTAGCCGCCCCGGTGGCGCGGTGGTCTAAGCGATGGCCTCTGATCATTCTCCCGAAAGGGGTCCGGGTTCGAATCCCGGTGAGGCATGGATGTTGTGTTTGTCTTGTGGCACTGGCTCTCTCCCTTCCCTGGAACCAGTTACCGTAAATCAGAGACGGGTGACTGCTTATAGCCCATTGAGTTGCGCACGGTGGTCGTTAAACCTCCAATCAAAAAAAAAACTATTAAGACTTAACTCTGAATGCAGTGTTCCTTTCCAGTGACAAAATGTGAAAAAGTTGCGTAAAAAAGCTGCCATTTAATTCATACCTGTGTACAAAATTTATATAAAATGCACATGAAACACATTGTATATATTTAAGAGCATGTGGCCCTTAAATATACTCTGTGGACATTGAAATTGAAGCACCTAGAACGATTGATCGAAAGTGTAGGCAGATCGGCAAGCAAATGATTTATGCTAATTTATGCAAATAATTCAAATACGGAATTAATCGTGCGATAGCTTTGGCTGATATAAACACAGACGTACAGAGCGTGGAGTTCAATGCAACTCATGTGTGAAACAGTTAACAGGCTTTGGTCTCGCAGAGACCCAGTGAAGAGTGTAAAGGAGATTAACCAGAATGCCAAGGCGGAACGTTCGCTTCGTCGTGGAGGGAAGGCGTGGACCGTAACAATAGCATGTTGCAGAGATGTTGGCAAGGGTGGCTGCAGTAAAGTCAGAGTATCCCACTGATTTGGTAGTGTGAGCACTATACAGATTTGATATTGCTACACATCTTCAGCAACCTCTCGAATGGTGCAGCGCACGGGCCACCTGGATTATACAATATCATGAAGTGGTATTCAGCGATGAATTCCACTTCTTCTTGGAGCCTAATGATAAGCACATAAACGTGTGGCGACGATGCGGTGAACGTATGGATTCTACAGTCATTGTAGAACGCCTAACTTCACTCCCTGCTGTAGTTGTAGTGTGGAGCGCGATTAGTTACCATCGTCGTTCATCTTTGGTGTTCGTCAACAGCAATCTAACTGCACACTGTTATGTCGCCCATATTCCAAAACCCCTTGTCTTCTCCTTTCTTATTAAGATACCTGACGCCATTTTTCAGTATGATTAACCCCTTATGCATAATACAGAGGCTTACTCTGAATGACTTCTTGGTGTGCACGTAACTGTCCTAGGCAACCAGGTCCACTGATTTCTCCCCAATCAAGCACGTAGGTGCCATGACTATACTCCAATTCATCCTAAAAGTGTACTACTGGGAAAGGCGGGAGAGCCTTATCACAACTCGTCGTGGAACGCAAGAACAATATCCATCCGCGTTAATGTGCTCTTCTACTGCTTTCTTTCTGAAACCCCCACCCACCCACACATCTCACAAGCAGTGGGGGTCTGGTGGAGGCCGAACTGCTTCCCCTACTCCCTGTTTAAGTAACACACCCTTCGAGTTCCCCCTATTGTCAATTTATTGCCTCTGTGTTGTTAATGTTAGGAGAGGTCTTCACCAATTCCCCCTGTCCGAGTTGTGTCCCAAGTGGGCAGAAATAGCCGAAAGTGCGAAGCTCTTGATTCAGAAACTTCTCAAAACAAATTTATTTCTAAAAGCGCTCTAACTTCTATACTTTTTTCTTAGATAGCAGTTTTGTCTGATAAACTGTTGAGCAAACAAAAATGGATTCTAAGCAATAATTCTGATGTTTTTCGCTCTAAACGAAAGGGACTATTTTTCGTAGCGGAGGTAACTGTTTCGTACTCTTCATAATGATTCACTCTTAGGTTGACTCGGAGTATAGACGATATCAACAGATCTACCCGCAGCTGGCGCGGACCACGTCTGTTCTGCGGAACAAGGTGCAAGAGGCTTGGCGGGAAATACTGTAGAAGGCGATTCAACAGAAGTACGACTCCATTCACAGAAGTTTATCTTCCATTTTGTGTAAGTAAGTTTGTTAGTTAAAATCTGTAGATTTTATCATGTGTTACTTACCTTGTTAGCTGCCTTTGTATCTTAACTGTGTTCCTCTTGTTTCAGGGTGCTGCAATTTCAATGTCACAGAGTGTATGTACATGTTCTTTTTATCACTGTTTTAAGCTTGGCATAACCAGTTAGGATGAGTCCTACGTATATAATTGAATATTGTTTTAATAGAACATCCTCACATACCAGTCTCTTGCTTGATCTCATTTGTTACCATCGTAGAATACTTCCAGTAATCTCACTTCCGCCGTCTCCTCATTTCAAGGCTTAAAATGGACACATGTGTCCGTGAACAAACAGACGATTGGATAGTTACTCTTCAACAACAATGACTGCACCATTGATGTACGAGGTGATATTTTCTGTTCCGATGGTTCCTCTCGAGAACAGGAAACATCAGCGGAAGATATCGCTGATATTTTTAGTAACTTTGGATATAAAAAACTTAATATTGCTGGCTATGTCTCAAAACAATCTGCACGTTAAAGAACAAAAGCTGATGACCTGGCATACCGCGAAACAGCTGCATACCACAATGGCATTGAGGATTCAGTTTTACTGGAAACCGCAGATTACAAGGTTTGTCTTCCTTTTCCGACCACCATAGACAACACATAGTCTCCCTGTATACCGAAAATCCCAAACTCACAAAGGTATTTTCTGCTTATTGCAATAGACATACGAAAAACGAAAATTTAATTATTTTGCACAATTTAATGATTTTTATGCTTGTGTTTATTTAAGGTTCAGGACGCAAGCATGGCGGATATTAATAGCGCTTCCCACGAAGACGACCACTATGATAACATAAAAGTTAGTGGAGACATTTTGTTTGGTGTGAACTACGACTACAAGAATGAATGTTTAGAAGTACATGTGAAAGAATGCCGAAACCTCTCACCTGTTGATGCCAAAAAGAACAGGTCTGATCCGTAAGTTCATTCTTCAGTTTGTTAAATGGTATGAAAATTGGTGGTGACGTGATTTTTGCCTTAGATTCGAATAACGAAACTTTAACACGACTTTGGTATTTTTGGCAGATTTATGTTCTTGCTTTTTGTTTATGTGAAAGAGTCAGAGGAATATTCTGAGAGATGACGCCCACTAGGAATATAATATTCATAATCTTATTCCTAGTGGGCGTCATCTGTCAGAAAGACGAAAAACGTTCTTAAAGAAGTTTCTGCTCAGAGTACCAATACGCACTCCTCAAGATATTGATTTTAAAGGTTTGATGAGCAACAATTTCTTTCTTGGGGGAGGGAGCTTGCTGTAAGTACTTTTTGGTCAGCTAAAAAGCCAGTAAGTTAATTACTTAGTGAACGAATGGTGCTAGTTTTACTGTCAGTTCATTTCTCTCTACGAGAAAAAAATTTGAAAATCAGCCTTCTTCCGATAAAGCATTGTATATGAATGATATATTACCTATACTCGGTTATAAAGATTTCTAGCTACATATGAAAAACCCACGGTAGAAGTAGTAGCTCTGTCTCCTTGGTATTTATATTCCTGGTTGCTACACACAAAGGCCGTTCTATAAAAACTGAGAGTATTTTTTTGAGTTGGTAACAGTGCGAAGGGGCAAAATAAGCACGCAAACGACTAACTGAATTAAGGACGTATCTGTGGCAACAGTTATTAGCCGTGGCAGACGATTCTGGTTTTGTTATTGCGCAGTTGTTTAAGGTGTGTCTACATTTCGCCATACAGCTATAGAGGTGAGGGATTCAGAGTTAAGAAGTAAAATGCGTTGTGCGATAAAATTAGACGGCTCTAGAAACAGTTGATTTAATGAAAAAAGCTTACAAAGATAAATGTGTATGTGTGTCAACGATTTTTAGATGGCATCATGATTTCAAAAAAGAGCGTTTGTCGGCAGAATTCGCTGCTAGGCTTGGTCGACCTGGAAGTGTTGTTACAGAGCGTATTGGTAACAATGTTGCAAGAAAATCGACGAACGACGAATGAAGACATAGCGGCGTCAGCTAGTATTTCAAAAACATCGGCATTCTGCATTCTACGCGAAAAAATACTGCTGTATCGTGTGTGTTCCAGATGGGTACCTCATCACCTGACGACAGAACAATTGTTAGCCAGAGTTCAGGTGTGTCATGAGTGGAAACAAATGATTGAAAAAGATCCAAACTTACTAAACACAGTAATAACTGCCGATGAAACATGAGTCCACTATATCGACCCCCCTCACGAAGCGCGCAACCAGTGTCTGGAAACCCACAGGCTCGTCTCCTCCGAAAATAAGACCGCCAAACCAAATCAGCTGGGAAGGTGATGTTAATAATTTTCTTTGTTCATAAAGGTGTAGTCTACCAGCATGTCGTTCTTCCACAAATTATTGTCAATGCTGAGTATTACATTTCAGTCTTGCAGCGTCTGCGACGACACATATCGATTAAGCGACCGGAATTGGTAGGCAAGTGGACCCTACACCATGATAACGCCAGCCCACATGTGCCTGCTTGTGTTCAACAGTTTCTTACGAAATGCAGTATTGAAATCATGCCACAGCCTGATTACAGTCCTGACCTCGCCCCGTGCAATTTCTGGTTGTTTCCAACAATGAAGGAGAAGTTCCGTGGTGCAACATTTAACACAGATGCTGGTGTTATTCAAGCTGTATAGGGGTCGCTAAAGCCACTTCAACAAAATGCCATCGCCACATGCTTTGAAAAGTGGACTGAACGTTGGGACCGTTGCACATCATCCGAGGAAAGATACTTTGAGAAAGAATAACATATATTTTGCTGTACCTATATTTCTTCATTTTGTGTGATTTTTCTTTCAGTTTTTACAGAACGGCCGTTATAGTTCCGAAATATCTTCTGTGTAAGGTGTTAGATTGATTCTACGCTAGGTGCTAGAAATCTTCAAAGTTAGACTTGCTTGATGTTTGTCACCTAGCTCACCGTCGGTTAGTCTGTACGACTTTATATTGTTGTTATCTTCACATTCCTTGTTACTTATTCTATAATCCTTGTTGACATTTGCTCATTCAACGATTATCCAAAGTGTTCAGTTCTGTGAAGATGTGTGTGTGTGTGTTCGTCAACGTTAAATCATTATCATCATGTTTCACTATGTCAACCTCATAAATAATGTATCGTCTAAGAGACTTCAAATAAACATGGAAGCTGGAAATGTAAGTTAGTTATCTTTTCATTTAGTTTAGTTATAGCGTGTGGTCAGTTAAAATATTATGTAGCACATTCAAATTTACATCACACCTGTAACAATCCCGTTGAGATAAGGACAATTTTTGAGATATTTCAATTTGTAAAGCAATTTGCGTATAATATTAGCATTGATTTAATCTGCCAAAAGGAAATCTTTAAAGGCCATTATAAGAAAAAAATCTCCAATGTTCTGAAACTGAACACGCACTTTTCTTTTATTTAAATCTGTATGTCCATGTGACGTACACTGTTACGTTTGTTTCATTATTAACTGAAGCCAAATCAGATGATTCGAACTAGATGGGATGACCATACAAAGTGATATAGTTTCTCAAGTAGGGTAACAGTAAAACGGTTTGCTGTTTATTTCCTTTTATTGCGTAGTATCTCTTGAAGTGTAATAGCTTACTTTGGTAAGTAAGAGACGTTTTAAACTATTGTAAATAACACGCATTTAAACGATTCGCTCAGAACAAGATTATCATCCTGCACTTCAATCTGGCTTCGAATACGAACTACCAGTTTTTCCATTAGTAAGTTGTTTTCTTGGAGAGTTAAATGAACCCACGAGAACTCAAGACAGACGGAATCACCCCTCCTAATCAGCTCTGCAAAGACGAATAAAACACCAGTCTTTAACGCAGGGTTCGAACCATGGTCTGATCATCAAAAACGGTGTCCAAAACCTGAGCTTAGGATCCCAAAGCTTTATGCCCCCCCCTCGAATAACTTTAATATTAGCATACCTTTTTTTACACTTGCAATTTTTCAGTTTCTCTCTGTGACGTATAATCGAACTAAGTTTCATCTAATCTTTTAGTTACTTTCCCTATGTACATTTTGAGTTCGCTCTCTTTAAGCGTTTCAATCTTAATGATACATTTTCTCACTCACTGAATGTTATGTGGCAGGTCAGGTTGTATTACGTGAATACAGTATATAATGTATGGTGCGGGCAGCAAAGAGAGCGTGGTAATCTGAAAGCTGTCTGGAGTGTAACCGGTCTTTTCATCAAGCTGTCTAGAGTGTAACCGGTCTTTTCATCAAGCTGTCTTCTGTAAATCTAAGTTGTGCCAGCATGCCACTGCACCACAGCGGCCTGGCGCGTAACTGGGAAGACTCTGGGTTCGATTCTCGGTGGCGGCCGATGATAATTTTTCCGCGACTCACTTATTAACGTGGAAAGAGTGCTGATTTCTGTTTGGTGTTCCTGATCCACGTCGAGTGTATGAACATGATATTTCAGTCTGCTTCAGCTACAATTGGATATCGTACTTTCTACTAATGTCTATATTATTTCGACTGTTACGTATAATGTATGTGAATTACATATATTTTATATTGTTTTATTCTTTTTTCGTGATTGTTTGTCTGTTTATAAACAATGACTTAAATACTAAAGTTATTCTTGAGTACTGAAGATATCACCAACACTAACGGACAGAGTTTCTGAGTCTAAAAAATAAACTAATACTTCTTGACCTTCAGTGCTCTCTTTAATAATCGTCAGTTATTGATGAACACCCGGCGAACCCTGCCACTCTCGTGAAACAAACTTCCCTTGAAACTACTCTTCGTATCAAATATTACTGAATTATAGTTAACATTCGTATTTGCCGCCCCGGTGGCGCAGTGGTATAAGCGATGGCCTATGATCATTCGTACGAAAGGGGTCCGGGTTCGAATCCCGGTGAGGCATGGATGTTGTGTTTGTCTTTCAGCAGTGGCTCTCTCCCTTCCCTGGAACCAGTGGCCCTAAATTAGGGACGGGCGACTGCTTATAGCCCATTGAGTTGCTCATGGTGGTCGTTAAACCTCCAACCATAACCTTTTTCCTGCGAGTATCAACCTTTTGCCTACGAACTGACTTGTTACTACTTGCTGCCAAAACGTGCGGAGAAACTTGGAGTTCCGATAAGCCGTTCAGCATAAAATTGTAACTGAAGAGTAATATAATTTACATAAGAGAAAGGAACTAAAACTTAACGTTAAAATAGGGAACGATGCAATGACTTCCAGACCACAGTTGGAAACGGGTCAACATTTTTGGACCCGGACACGGACTTCACATATTTGGTTCCGACCCGGACCTGACCAGGATCTGTAATTGACCGGGACCCGACCTGGACAAATCTGCTTTGAACTATAATATATGCGTAGGGCGTTCAAAAAGTCTCTGCGCAGTGGGCATCTTAAGTTATATGAAAAACAAACAAATGTATTATAGGAACGTACACGCCGATGGGTCATTACATTATGACCACCTACCTAATAAGCTGTAGGACCTCCTTTAGCCCGCAAAACAGCGGACACTCGGCGAGGCATCGATTCAACGAGCAGGCTGTAGCTATCCTGGGGTATCTGGTACCATAATGTCAACAGCAGATTCTCCAGTTCCCGTACATTTCGGGGTGGTGGTGATTTAGCGCGAACCCGCTTTACCAAGTCGAACCATGTTCGATTGCGTTCATGTCAGGTGAATTTGGAGGCTATGGCATTAACAGAAAGTCATCAGCATGTTCCTCGAACCACTTCTTCACGATTCTGGCAGTGTGGCATGGCGCATTATCCTGCTGGTAATGGCCACCACCACCAGGAAACACAGTTGCCATGAATGGGTGAAATTAGTCCGCAATGATGTTCAGATACCTGACAGCTGTCAGGGATTGTGCTATTGGGATAATGGGGCCTTAAGCGTCCCAAAACAACATCGCCCACAGCATAACCCCGCCGCCGCCTGCCTGTTTCCGCCCAACAGTGCATCTCCAGGAGCCATAGCCTCCGTTGGTAATCGGCGTATCCGCGCTCTGCCATCTACGTGATGCACTAAGAATCTTGATTCGTCAGACCAGGCCACTTTCTGCCAA
Source organism: Macrothele yani (assembly GCA_039090855.1). Taxonomy (NCBI): domain Eukaryota; kingdom Metazoa; phylum Arthropoda; class Arachnida; order Araneae; family Macrothelidae; genus Macrothele; species Macrothele yani. The sequence goes on along the minus strand of CM077023.1, from coordinate 8,838,933 downwards.
TCATCCACCGTTCCATCTCGATGATCTTGGGCCCATTTCATGCGTTCTGTGCGATGACATGCAGTGAGCATGGGGACCCGGCTGGGTCTTCGGCTACGCAGGACCTTGAGTAGAAGGCTGCAGTGAACTGTGTGCTGTGACACATTGCCCTCGTCATCACTGTCGTAGCTGCGGGTGATTTGTCGCCCTGTGGCCTTGTGGTCGCTGTGAACAATGCGCGACAGTCTTCGCTCCCCTCTGGCATCAATGAACAGCGGACGACACACGGCTGGACGACGGTTCGTCGTTTGGCCATCTGTGCGCCACTTTTGATACGTACTCACTGCAGCGCACGTGAACAACCCACAGGCTGCGCCGTTTCCGAGATCTTCGTTGCGAGGTGCCGTGCCATCACAATTTGTCCTTTATCAAACTCCGATAAATCGGCAGCATTTTCTATTCTGACTCCGAACACTCTACTAACCGAAAGCCGGTTCTCGGGTTGTATAACACTGCTCTGTGAACTTCACTTGTTCCACCGTTCGGTCTCCAGGTGCGCTCATTTCTCTTGGCGGGGGTGGTGATAATGGAATGGCTCTTCTGTGTAATTTACTCGCTTTCTTACAGAAATTATTGAAACTATCGTCTTTCATTTACAAGACATAATATATAACTGTTTTACATATGTTTTCAAACACATCAGCGAGAGTCAAAAAGTCCTTCCGTAGTAATGTTAAGGCTATTCCACCAAATTTTGATAGTTATAACGAAGTAAATTTCTCCGTCATTTCTGTCCACGCCAGGATTCGAACCCGGATCCCCTCATTCCGGAATACGTCACTCTACCAATTGAGCTACGCGGACGTTTGTTCTGACTACTATCTGCCTTTATGTCGTGTGCGTCCTGCTGGCAGGTACGTCACATGGTGTTGCAGTCGAAATTTTTCAAATAAGCAACTTGTTGTATGTTTAATTTTAGTTTTTGCTGTTTTCTTGATAACAAATCAAGCTTCAGGATATGTTTCACGGCAACGCCAATTTTCGCACATTCATGATGAGTTGGAGGTTTCCAAAATGTGGATGTTGTTTTCATCATTGCCCCTCAGATGGGAGGAACACTTTTCCTTTTGAGAACACCGTTCCTTCGTATTACATGACAAATCATTTTTTAATCCATGGGCACCAGTATCGAGCATAAAATTCCACAGTGCGCATTTTTCTTTGAAAAAAAATGGGGTTTTTTTTTGTTTGTTTGTTTGTTTGTTTTTTGATTTTCAAAAGTAAAACGGAAATAAAACCGGTCAAAATCGGGTCACGGACACCTTGACCCGACCCGTTTGACCCGGTAAAAATTGTCGACCCGTTGACCCCCTGATCTCTGTTCCAGAACGCATATACACGAAACAGGTAATGAAATACTTCACAATATCAATATTTAGGAGTTATGCAGTTTGTACTGACTCAGGTAAATCGGATGTGATATAAGCTAGTTTTCGAAATGAACAACCTGGCTAAAATTTCTTCATCGTATCTGTGCATCTTCCATAGAAATTCTCTACTTAAGTACACATAGGATGGGATAATTATTTTTTTTTATTTGGGCATCGAATACCTCCCCTCTCAGTAAGTAATTTGCTGACTGAGGATTACTGTTTTCCCGGTAAAAATATTTTTTTTTTCATATACGTTCTTTGAAAAATAAAATATTCTTTCAAATGAAAAATTGATAATGTTTTATAAACAATATTTAATGATTTTTTTACATCGTACTTGAATATGAGTTGTATTGGAAATGGTTTAAGCAGCTGATGCAACTTAAAGGGGTACCCCAAGTTTGGGGTCCCACTAAATACATAATAACCAGACTCTCTGATTCAAATTTGAGCCCAGTAGTGCAAGGAGCGAAAATCCGCCCGTTAGACTTCTGCGAAAATGAGAATTGGCTGCACAAGAAACACTTTTAGAAATTTCTGTATTTCTCACAATTTTTTTATATTTAATATTTCGGATTTCTCAAGGTAGGACTGCTTACAGTAAGAAACAGCGTCTTAAGGCAGACTGGCAAGTGCTAGGCACGAAAGCAGACCCTAAGTATAGCTTTTGGGCACAAAAAGGATTAACAAAGAAGAGTTTTTTTTTTCATTCTTTATATGTTATCACAAAGACTGGAGACTACCTGCAAAAATGGATAACAAACATTTTTAGACACCAGTAATTAAAAAAAGCTAAGATTTTTACCATCGTTCTAAAATTCATATTTTTAAGAAGTTGACACCATGTGACGAACTACAGAGGTGAAAACATGTGTCAAGACGACAACTCTATAGCGAGACATTCTGTCCGCGTAGCTCAGTTGGGAGAGGGACTTACTCCGGAGTGAGGGGAAACGGATTTGATGCCCGACGCGGACAAACTTGTGTTTTCACATTGGCGCCCGATTGTGGAAAATGGATTCACTGGCCATTGGGTTCTTCGAAAAATGTGCGACGCATATTCCACACATTGTTGGGAATTAATGAAAAATTTCTACTTCGCTTCAAATAAGAAAAAATTAAGAGGGCGATGATGTGACGTGCTACAGAGGTGAAAACATGTCTCAAGACGACAAATCTGCAGTGAGATTTTCTGTCCGCGTAGCTTAGTTGGAAGAGCGACTTACTCCGGAGTGAGGGGACACGGACGAACTTGTGTTTTCAAAACCAATCCAAACGATTTAAAGACATATCAAACACTAACTGAATTAAAGAAGATTTTTTTCTTCTGTTAGCAAATGTATATATATGTTATTTCGAAAAGCACGTTTTAGATAATATTTACTGGAAGGTTTCAGTGTCATTACTGAAAGCTAAAGATAATATCTGCCGTGTATGATTACACGAATGAACAAAAAGAAAAAAAAATTTAAACTTGGATTTTTTTTTATTTCTTACATCAAGTTTTCCTTCTTTTTACTCCTTGTTTTAGTGAAGAATCTTTTGAATGCAGAATTCATTATAATCCTCTAGTGTTCAAGTCTTCCTTCAGAATAAGTGGCTTCTGCTGATAAATCTGGTAGCTTTGTTTTCACGTGGCGGAGATGAACTTTTATGGATTTGGGTGCAAAACTATGACTTTAAAAATGCAAAAGCTTATCAGCTGGCCACACAGTACCTGCTCAAAGAATGTAATTTATCATTAAATGGAAAAGTAGGGTATACTACGTATTAAAAAGTTTTCTCTACATTTTTCGTCTGATGATAGTAACTTGTATATTCTATTATCACACACATGAAAATTCACCACCAACCAGCAATTAAAAATGTATTCCTACTTCTGTGTAAAATGAGTACAGTACAACTACAGATAGTTTGTTTCGAATTTTATAAGAAAACACCACACGGATATTTCAGTTTCTGACATTTTATACTCTTTCGTAGCTAATTCTCTAAACGTTTTATTACTTTAAATTATTCACCTTATTAAATTAAGGTATCCCACTACGTTGAAAAGATAGTTTTGGGCCAAATTTCACATTTTGTAAAAAGCATTCATTTGAAAGCCCCATTCCTGAGGATTCCAAAACTGCTTTTGTTTCTTGTCTACGATGAATAGATACAGAGTTATAGCAATCGGAATATCTAAACCTAGGTGTCAAACGAACGGGAAGTGACACTTGAAAGACTGGAATTTGGGAAATAATTGGGTTAGTCTTACTATTTGTGCATAAAATTGTCGCAGTAAATATTTTGTACAAGGGTGACGGATCTGGCAATACTTCAGATACCATTATGTGATGCAATGTTTGAGAGGTTGGCATACTTTTCAACCCATCAAAACTGTGTCTTTTAAACTTTAATGGCGTTTTTTGCAGGATGAGATTTTCGTCCCGAACTCTTTACGAAAAACCTGATAACTGTAAAAGGTATGTAAATAAATTGATTAAACTTGGTATACAGTACATCTCGTTTACAATGCTGTGCATGCAATGAACTAAAGGTTTTGCTGTTTGTCAGTTCAAAGTTAGGTTATAGCTATTTGCATTCAACATAGTGAAGACGTTTGTCGAAAATTCACACTAATGCATGTAGGAATGAGAGTATCGCAGCAGTGTTTATTAACATAACTTACTTTTTAGTTCACTGCATAGATAATAGCCATGCGCATATACTGATGCAAAAAATGTCATCATATATCTGAAACGTTTTTATTTAGAGCGTTTACCGTAAACTACATACACTATATTGACAAAAGTCACCGGACACCTAGAAGACAAACACAACATAGCACTTATTGACATATATTCGTCCGGTGTCGGTCCACCTTTGGACTTAATGCATGCACTGACCCTTCGAGACATGCTCTTTTGACAAGGTTTTGGAACACAGCGATAGGTATGAGCTTCCACCCAGTACATAATGCTACCGCTAACTGTTGCTTAGTAGTAGGCCTTGGTTCCAAACTTCTTATGCGGCGCTCTAATTCATCCCATAGGTGCTCTATGGGATTAAGATCATGGCTCTGTGCTGGACAGTCCACACACGATAGGGAATTGCACGCCGTAAAAATCCTTGCTTTGTGGCTCGCTGAATTATCCTGCTGGTACCAACAGGGCTCGGTTCCATAATATTGCCACAGAGTTGGTAGGGCATAATTGTCCAGAATATCGAGGTAGACGTGCTGGTTAACAGGTTTATCGACGATAACCAATGGGCCAGGACCATTCCACGAAAAACATCCCCACACGAGTACCCTGCCAGCTCCAAACTTGACCGTAGGAACAGTACACTGTGTATAAATAGCGTACCCCAGCTGCCGCCATATTCACACACGGCCATCAGACTTATGGATCGTGTATCTGGATTCATCAGTCCATAGGACCCGTTTCCATTGATTTACGGTCCACGATAAATGTTCTCTACACTATGCTAAATGACGAGTAGCATTCCGAGTGGAGACGAAAGGCTTATGAGCAGCTGCATGACCATGGTAACCCATGAAATGAAGTTTTCTGCGAATGGTAAGTGTACATACCGAAGTTCCAGAAATTTTTACTCACCTGTACACTGAGGTCTTGTGCAGTACTCCGTCGATTACCTGTAACGACTCTCCTGAGGCTGCAACGTCTTCTATCACTGATTTTCTTTGGTCTGCCGGTACGTTTTGATGCTTCAGGCACGCCATGTGTTTTCCACTTATTCGCTACATCCAAAACAGTTGACTTGAGTATGTTTAAACGCCTCTCGATTTCTCTTATGGACAACACACTAATATAACACCCAACAATCTTTCCTTTATCAAAGTCAGTTCCCTCCCGCCGCGACATTTTCACTCAACCTCACAGTGCGATATGATCGCTGTCAGCTGCAGGCTTGTTGTTATACCGTTTGCAGCTGTACCGCGCGTCTTACCAACGCAGCGGATCCGTTCATTTGCTATTGAAGGGATGTCCGGCGACTTTTGTCAATATAGTGCATTTCCTTAAATTTTTTCCCAAATTTCCCAATTTCTTGAACATTTATATGGATATCATTTTTTTTTGCAACGTTTATGTTTTTTGTGTGTCAGCCTTCTTAAAAAAATTACCCATTCTTGAATTTTTTCAAAAACGGTGCCCCCAACGTAGTGGGATAATTTAATAGACTAACGATGGCTGTATTTCTAAATAATGTGGTTTACTTCCTCTAACATAATTGAATAAATTGTCGAGATTTCAAAACATTGTCCATGCACTGCTTGACTTGAGTTTCATTTGTTGATAAATTATTTTCAGATATGTTAAAGCGTATTTACTGCCAGACAGATCGAAGACTAGTAAAAGAAAGACGAAAGTGAAGAAACACTCCTTAAACCCCGTATTTGATGAAAAGCTCAAAGTGAGTAATATATTTACTACTCAACATTCTTGTTTCATTTCTGTTGAGCATTCATTATCTCAGATGAACACATTTTTTTAATTACACCCTAACCAACTGGTTCGATATCTGAGCACTTTCCACCTCTTTATCAAGGATGTTAGACACCTGTGGCGAGACCTATGGGCTATAATTTTAATTCTCGGAGTCTGCTGCTATTATTTCTTTTGTTAATCATTGCAAATACTTCTTAGCCTACACACCTCACCCGTTTTCATTCATCACTCTTTGTTCCTGGAGTTCGACATGGAATGTATATTTCGTCTCTGTCTATCAATTACACTTTTAATCATTCATATGGGTTTCTCATATGGTTCTCGTAACCTGTTCCCTTGATACAATTTCTAATTAGTAGTTTTTTCGGTCCAGGGCCGTATCTTGGGGGCGCCACGCCCACCTTCAGAAATACATAAGGAACATGGTAATAATTAGCACATGCCATTTTTCGAAAAAAATCTAACAAAAACATATTGAATGATCACACTTAAAACAATATATACAGTCGTATCAGAATAATATGACCACCTACCTAATAATGGGAATAACAGCCCATGGCCCGGATGACAGCGGCTACATGGCCTGACATGGACGCAATGAGGCCCTGGAAGGTTGCCCGAGGCATACGTACCTATTCGGACTGCAGCAAAGCACGGAGGTCCCGGAGATGACGTATTTGTGGGTCGGCACGTCGAACCTGTCGATCCAAATAGTTCCACAAGTACTCTATGGGATTGAGGGAGAGCGAGGCAATTTCGCCGACCAAGGGAGAACAGAGACATCGCTGTCGTGTTCCTGGAACCAGTCACGCACCCCCTTAGTCACATAGCATGGCACACTGTTCTGTTGGTAGACACCATCACCACCAGGGTAAACGTCCAACATGAAGAAACGCATGTGGTCACCGAGGACGGACAGGCAGCCATTATCATTCAGGGACCCATCGAGTGGTACCAGCGGTCGCACGTCCTACCAGGAAAACATCCCCCAGACATTCACACTGCCACCGCAGGACTGTACTTCACCGACAAGCGTGTCCGGGTGTTGGTTCTTGTGCGTCTGACGCCGTATCCGCGCGTCACTTCTGTGGAGTAGAAACCTCGATTCGTCGGTGAAGGCAACCTTTTCCCACTCTTCAATGACGGTAGTCCCATGCGAGCTGCAGGTATCGTTGTCGATGGGCCTGGGTTAACATGGGTGCCTTGACGCAGCGTCGACTCCAGAGACACATGCGTAACAAGGTTCGCTCTACTGTTATCGGTGACACGTACATGGGTGCCCAGCGGTTACTTGCGTGGTCAATTGCTGCACTCTTGTGCGTCGATTCCCCTTTACCAGTCGACGGAGGCGACGTTCTTCTCTGGAGTCGATGGCCGTCAGGGCTTCACAGTTTTAACGTCGGGAGGCACTCGGAGTGTCAGCGGTCCATTCGTCGTAGAGGTACTCTGAGTGTCAGCGTCGTCGTAGAGGTACTCGGAGTGTCAGCGTCGTCGTAGAGGTACTCGGAGTGTCAGCGTCGTCGTAGAGGTACTCGGAGTGTCAGCGTCGTCGTAGAGGTACTCGGAGTGTCAGCGTCGTCGTAGAGGTACTCGGAGTGTCAGCGTCGTCGTAGAGGTACTCGGAGTGTCAGCGTCGTCGTAGAGGTACTCGGAGTGTCAGCATCGTCGTACAGGTACTCGGAGTGTCAACGTCGTCGTAGAGGTATTCGGAGTGTTAGCGTCGTCGTAGAGGTACTCTGAGTGTCAGCGTCGTCGTAGAGGTACTCTGAGTGTCAGCGTCGTCGTAGAGGTACTCGGAGTGTCAGCATCGTCGTAGAAGTACTCGGAGTGTCAGCGTCGTCGTAGAGGTACTCGGAGTGTCAACGTCGTCGTAGAGGTACTCGGAGTGTCAACGTCGTTGTACAGGTACTCGGAGTGTCAGTTTCGTGGGCTGTTCGCGAGCTGTCCTTACTACAGCACCTCGCGAACAGCCCACGAAGTCTGCTGTTTGTGAGATGCTTCCACCCTTGGCGCGGTAGCCAATGATCATTCCTTTTTAAACGCCCGACAAATCACTACCTATACCTATTGTGCTCACGTGACGCACTATGGCTCGTCTAATCCTGGTCGGCCGATTATATCTCCGTGTGATCGATCTTGTCACATGCACTTTGTGACACGTCTGGACGGTTACACTGGGATTCCGGGTGTGGTCATATTCTGATACGACCGTGTATATCTATTTATCTGATTCAGAAGGCTCTACAGAGAATACTGAAATGTTTTCTGTATTACTGTTAAACACACAATAATACAGTTCGTAGACCAGTTTGTAGCCCTGACTTCCATTTTACATTGTATTTCCGTTTATTTTCCCGTACTCATTACGATTGCTCATTTTTTAAATGTTTTTGCATTCAGTAGATAGTAAAAAGATTTATTCTTTTTAACAAAAATCACTTCTCTTGAATCACATCTCAAATTGAAACACCTCCTTTTATTACCGGTACCTGCAATAGAGAGAATCTTACTCACTGCATTTTCAAGTTAACATATACCGAACCCCAGCTATGGAATCGACTGTTCGTTTAGGAGGGAGATGTCAGTACGTCAGGTAGTGACTACCAGAAAACACACGTGGGCAGCTGGGCTACAGTTGTTAAAGGGATCTCTTTCTTCTGAAGAGATATTTCGACGGAAAAGAATGAACCATAGTAAATATCAAAAGTAAAGGCGCAGCTTAATTCTCGTGCAAGTTAATTAACCGTTTGTTGCATCAAGTAAATAATTAATCATCCTATTCCTCTGCTGATTATCTCTATAAGAATAGACAAAAACATCTTATCTGGAAGCTTTTAAAAAGTGTACATCAGAAAAAAAATTTATTGATTATGAAAAGGCTTTTGATTCCGTGAAACTGTCCGCAGTTATGTCTTTGAAATCCTGCGGTATTGAAGATGCGTATATTAATGTTATTATTGTTTAATAACATCTATGTAAATGCAAGTGCAAAGGTTTGACTGTTCGAAGACACTGCACTTATAACAATTGGAAAAGGAGTGAGACAAGATGAAAAGTTCTTAAAAGCCACAGTTCAGAAAGTTTTTCAGTCATTGAACTGGGAAAACAAGGTGATAAAAATTAATGGAGATTGCTTAACCCACCTTCGGTTTGCTGACGTCATAGTCATTTTTGTAAGTATAAAGACAAAAAGAATTTCTGACATGAATAAAGAAATGGGCTTAAAAATGAACTTACAGAAAACAAAATTTTGTATAATGCTATTTCGAGAACTGAAGATTTAGCAATTGATGTAGCAGTCTAAAAGTAACAGATTCCTACATCTGCCTTGGACAACAGATATCAAGCAAGAGAATTTATTGATTTTTCAATACTGAAGAAGAAATTAACAGGATTATAAAACTTAGTTGTAGAGCATTTGGAATAAACAGTACAATTTTCAAGAGCAATTTATCGTTATGTCTTAAAAGAAAGGTGTTTAATTAATTCATCCTTCCAGTTTTTACTTTTAGATCAGGGACATGGTCTTAAACTAAGAAGGCTTTCAGGGGCTGCAAACTACTGATACAAGCATGGAGAGGTGCATGCTTGGTGAGTCCAAGAAAGATAAGAAAAGAAACTCTTGGATCAAGAAAATGACAAGAGTGGATGACGACATGATCAAAGTAAGACCCTGCAGTGGCAATGGGCTGGAAATATGGCTGGAACAACTGACCATTATTGGGCTGCATTACTAGTAGGCCTCCCCTATAATTCATCACTAGCAACTGCCCTGTTTCAGACCTGACTAAATTACTTACCAATTGCTTTTCTATTAGCTTAGTATGAAGCAATGCACCTTTCATGGAGAATAGAATAAGGGGAGGGAGCAAATGCTCTCACAGCTGATTTGCGTGGCCGCCATTTTGCTTTACCCTCATTTGCTCGTTTTTGCTTTGTAAGTTACGGTAGATTTCAATTTTTTATTTCCTGTGAGAAAGACGTTTGCATATGACTGATTTATCGAATTGTTTACTTGAAGTTCAACTAACATTAAAAGCTGAGGAGAGCTATTTGCAAACGAAGACTAAAAAATTAAGATGGAATAACTAAAAATGTCCAGTACGAACTAGAAAGTTGTACAGTTTTCAGTAACTCCCGGTCAAAAATTCCTGAAAACGTTTTATTAAAATTTTGTAAAAATCGGTCGTTCCTAGCGCACAATAAAATCCGTGATTTGTTTTAAAGATTTGTAAATTTTCGCGTTTATTATTGGCGCATAGTCATCTATCAACGCCAAAGGATTTTATTGTGCGCTGTAAATGTTTTTCAATTTTGTATGTTTCGTGTACTCTTCGTTAACATTTTAAAAATTCAGTTTAGCACAAACTATCATTTTAAGGTAACATTTCGTTGCGTTTGTGTTTTCAGAAATATTCACTCGTTCACATGAAATAAATCAGCATGTTTTCATCGCTTTAAAGTTTGTGAACTGCTTCATGCATTACTTCAAACAGCATACACTTTTCGTGTGATAAGTTAAAGGGTGCTGATGTTATAGGCTATTGTGGACTATATATTAACAGTGATGATATTATGGACTATATCCATAAATGTGCATAACATTTTTTCTTTTCGCAAGAAGGCTTTAAAAGGGCTAATCTGCCTAACGTTGTTAGATACGTAATTCGATGGGAATGCAATCAGAAGGGTAACATAAGATGGCTGCTGCTGGAAGCGTCAGCAGCCATCATATCGTAGCCATCAGAGCTTTACGTAGGGCTTGCTTGTTATGCTCGCTCCACTTATTCTATACTGCTTTTTTTTTTTTTAACTCATTTTCTTCTGCTGCTCCTGAAACTTCACCCATTTAAGCTTTTAGACGAACTCACGAACTTTTCATTCATTTTCATTCAATACTCAGTATTGAACGGAAAAATCCAATGCATATATACATTTCTTTTATTTATTAATAATTATTTAATCTCTCTTCTGAATGCGTTTTCTTTTTTCGTAATTTTTATGAAAATGTATATCATGTAAATTATTTTTAAATTTTTTACAGTACGAAATATAGATTAAAACGATTCATGAAACATGCGCATTCGCAGATTTAAAAATACTTTCTTTCATCAATGGAACTTTGGTCTTATATAATTGAATGTGGTTCAAAAGAAGGTTCTCCACTCCGGTGGAGCAGTGGTCTAATGCGATGGCTTCCATCAGTCCGTCCGAGGTCGACTCCCAGAGGAGGCATAGGCTGTATGTTTGTCTTATGGCGTACTGGCCATCTTGCTTCCTTGTAACCAGTGGCCCCAAATTAAGATGGGCGGCTACTTATAGTCCACAAAGTTGCTCACGGTGGTCGTTAAACCCGAAATACTAAAAAAGCGATTCGTCTTACGCAATTATATTTTGCTCTTCTCAAAAAGCTCGTTATTTTTCTTTCACACGTAGTAGGAATTCCTACGATATGTGTACAACATGCGAAAACTGTGCCTTCGTATAATTCTCGATCTCTTTAAGTCCAACGTCCAATAACCAAGCGCTGCAAGTTCTGTCACTTAAAACTTGTTGCTTTGCATCACTATGTAAACGTAATTTACTGACTTTTAAAAAATAAAAGGACAAGAAGAACTTACTGTTATAATTAATAATTAATCGCATGCCCTATTCAAGGTTTTCTGATCATAAGATATCAAACTACAGTGGATTTTGGTTAATTGGGCCATCGGTTAATCGGGGCAGCCGTTTATTTGGGACAATTCCTGAAGAACATCCCAAATTAGATCTTTGGGATGAAGCATCGCGTAATTGGGGCAGCCACGTAATTGTACCATGGATCTCTAGCTCCGATGTGTCCCAATTAACCCAAATCAACTGTATCCATATATTTTTTGTAAATAAATAGAAGTATATATACTGTATTTTCTCTTTTGATGTCTTTCTCTATAATCGCAAAAAAAAAACTTATAGTCTCTGTTTTTTTCAGTTTCCTATAAAAATTAGTGAGTTGGAAAGAAGAATACTTTGGCTATCAGTGTGGCATAGTCAGTGGGGAAGAAATGACTTCCTTGGTGAAATGATGCTACCTCTCACACGCGAAACAATTGAAAATTATGGATACAAAATGCAACCTTTGAAGGAAAGAGTAAGTATTGAATCCGGGATTATTTCACCTATGAAAGAGTAAGCTTTACAGAAATTTGCTTATTTTTTATAACTCTATTGTTTTAAAATCTTCATAACGACTTTATTGCTTTCGAATGAAGAATTTAATGAACCTTCGAAATTTAAATCTGATCATTACTAGAATTAAATAAGTGTAGGAATTCTGATTAAGAAGTTATTATATCTTAACCCTTTAACGACCATAACGTCCAGATCGCCCGTACATAGAAACGACCATAGCCGCCCGAAACGCCTGTCTGAAGTGGGTCCGATTTCCTACCCTTACCCGTTCTTCAAATTTTCACGACCTATGACGGATCAGCTGCAGTCACTCTCAGTCACTATTGTTGTTACTAAACAAAGAAGTGAACCAACGGACAGTTTCGGGTTTTATGCTATTTAGAGTGATACAAGATTTTTGGCTCATGGTCGTTAAACGGTTAAGGACAAAGCTTCCATTGAAGACAAAATGATCGACAGTTGCACTTCGTAGCTAATTACAGTAACAAAATCTCTAAAAAATGTTCAGAAAGCTCTTAAGTGATAAATACCAGGGCGTTTCAAAAGTCATTACCGTTTTCTGACATTTGATGAAAACGTGAATAAACGTAAAAGTTCAATCTTTGAAATAGAGTCCACCGTTCTCGATGGTCCTATACCATCGTGATGCCATGTCTTGAATCCCCCTGTGAAAAACTTCCTTTGGTTTAGAGGCGAAAACATCTTTGACCCCAAATTCAACATTGTGGATGTTTTGGAAATGTTTCCCTCGTGGAAAATGTGCCATAGACCGGAATAAGTGGTAGCATGAAGGCGCAAGATCCTAACTATAAGCACGGCTGGGCATTAGCTCAAAATCCTCCAGTTCCAGTATTTTTTCCTTAGTTGACCGGGTACGATGAGCAGCAGCATTATCTTGTTGTAGGATAACTCGCTTACGGTTCACCAGAGCAGGGTACCTTCGGCTTAAAGCGGGATACATCCTCTCCGATTGACCAAAGTACAGCTGCGCATTAATGCCTTGGCCATCTCGAACCAATTCGCAATGAATAGGGTCCTCAAAGTTCCGCCATATGCATAGTATAACATTGTGCTCAAATTATCCCCTTTTGGGGACTGGTTCTAGTGGCTTTATTGGGTTCTAATAATAGTTTTCTCATGTCAGGATTATCCATTTTTCATCACATGTCACAATTCGCCTAAAGAAACTGTTGTTCTGGAGATTTTCCAGCAATTGGGGACATACTTGCAGACGTCGCTGAGCTTGAGCAGCAGTCAGTTCATGGGGTACTTGTCGACAGCTTCTGTACGCCTTGCCGATCTTGTGCAATTAGCGAACAATCGTTCATTTGAGAGTTGTATAATGCTTGTGAATAGATTTGACTCTACGGTTTGGCGTACAGCTTCAGAATTCACCGTCGAAGGTCTTCCAACACGTGTTTTGTCTTCATGGCTACAGTCCTGATTTTTAAATCGCTGAAACCAAAGTCTTGCCGTTCTTTCAGACACAGCTCGTTCACCTTCCACAGCATAAATTTGCCTCGCTGCAGCTACAAACTTGTTTTTTAAAGAAACACCGGAACAGCACTCAGATCGTGTATTTCTTTTTCATAGCTTTTGACGGCAAAAATTTTTCCAATACACAATGGCAGCAAGTGCTCTTATTTATACCAACTAGACGATACTGGTTTTTCGCTCATGCGTTGTTCTTATCTGCCTAATGCATGAGCTCCGAGTAATTGGCTGACACAGGACGACTCTTTAAAACTGCAATGACTTTTGAATAACCCCAATATAAGACTTCATAATGCAAGGCGGCTTTCAATTCTGATTATTTTTTATACCTTCATTTTATTTCCCAAATTATAATAGAGAATGACGAGTGTCTTCAAAGTTTTAAAAGGCCTGTAGAACCTGTGACTTCTGTGAAGAAATGGAATTTCCTTTTATGTCGTAACATTGGGATTTTCTCGCAATCCTTTCCCACAGCAGTCGAAGTGCGAAAGAACATGTAAATCATTTTATAAAGAAAAGTCATTCTACATTTGCGGAAGAACACCTAGATTATTATTAATAACATTTTTTCGGTTTTCGTGTTCATCTTTTTCTTCACTTATAGAATTATTCTGTTTTCACATAGGTTGGAAGAAATGACTCCTTGTTAGCGTACAGTGGTGACATAGAATTAGGTTTAAAGTTCGTTGCCTCCCATTATGCTTCTCCTCAAAGTCAAGAAATGCCCGATGACCATACGATCGGCCAACTTCATGTGCTAGTGAGAGAAGCAAGAAACCTGAAAGCAACACACTCTAATGGAACATCAAATCCGTTTTGCAAAAGGTTTGCTACGTATTTTCTTTATCATGTGAGCAATGCATTCACACTTTTTCAGAACACATATGTGCTAATACTGCGCTTGCGTTTGTGTGTGTATGTGTGTGCGTCATTTTATTTGTGTTCCAACTTGAGATCAACTGTATCCCTTCATTAACATAAAAAATTCCCTTGATAAAGTCAGGCATGCGTACCAGTACTTCCTTTCACTATTGTATTAATTTTAAGTAATTTCCTATGTAACCTTCTTTAGAGTTGTAGTATAGTTGTAACATGCTACTGCTGCAGACACGTTCAAAAGCTTTCCCTGATCAACCAAGTTTACTTACGATGCCATTTCTGAAACTTGCTCTTTTTTTACGGGATAATATTTTTTCCCATTTTAACTAATCTGCTTTACAATTTTCCTGATGATAAAATGTTTTTCATTTTATGCTTTGAGTTATTTTCCTGGCTCTACTGAGCATCAGCAAAACCATTGCAGCGTTTTTTAACGCTATACTTTTCTTTAACCTAGATATCGAGGCTACATGTGACGGCGATAAGGAAGACTTCCTAATTTAAATTTGGTGAAAAGCTCATCCTTTGTTGCTAATAAAATATTAAAACTAAATTTTCTCCTTATTATCGTGACATTAGACCATTTAACAAAAAACTGCGCACCTCTGAATTTTAGCTTGAATATTCCTCCCAACTTGTTTATAATGCTCTCATAATAAATTCTGCTTCAATGAAGTTAGAATATTAATTTGGAGGTACATGATAAATTTCCAGCAAAAACTTTTTCATGTTGTGTAAATCCCAAACTGGAGCAAACCTTAAGTGTTTTTCTCACATTTAGTGAGGGCACTGTACTAAACTTCTACTCTCACACTGCATATCTGCTTCCACTAAGAAAGTGTCGCTCATCTGATTTGCAACACGAAATGTATTCTCTCTAGTCTCCATCGTACACGCAGGTAGTGAGGATTTTGTGTGACTTGTCACGTTACGGGTAATCAGAGAAAGGCATTTATGAGGCATTGAATAAAATCTAAAGACCTTAAAGCACTTTGGCACTTCTTCTTCGGTTCGTCGTCTTGGTGTGTATTTGCATATTCTTGGATGCACATTCCTTGGCGTTGTTTGAAGATAAAAGGGCATGCAACGAAAGTCGCTTCGCTTCTTTGTGTAGCTACTGCTGCATTATTTTTGAAGTTGGGAGTCAGCCGACCATTATGCAGTTTAAGGAATGCAGGAGAGGCTGAGAATTGCTGTTCATGAAAAGTGATGCCGAATTTCCAGTTCATCTTTATAACCGATAGCGTTTACGGAGGAGAGGCTTTTAGCCCAAGCATGTGTTCCCTTCTCATCCGTCTGCCGTTAAGTGCCTCTGCCGAGGAGAGGTGTATGGGCCAAGTTAACTGCTTCGTGCCGAGCTGGACTGAGCTGACTGCTTCTTGCTGCACTTTCGTTTCCATCCGCCTGCCGTCAGTTGCATCTGCCGAGGGGAGGTGTATGGGCCAAGTTAACTGCTTTGTGCATATTCTATAGCGTAAATGCCTCTCAAGGTAAATGTTATCTGATTTAAAGTTAATGTTCTGTGGAATTAATTAGTTGAAATCTAAAAAATTGTGTTTGTTAAAATTCTTGTACACTTTCAGTATCTTAATTTAGCATGTCAACTTAATTTAAGACAGTCCTTCCTGCGGGGTTTAAGCTAGTCGGGCAGGGTGAAAGAGCTAGGCAGGTTGGACCGTCGCAGACTGTCATAGGTTCTCTCATGGACATGACTTCGAAAAAAAGAAAATATAAATCCCATTTCGTGCGGTTTCTCATTGCAATGAGAACTCATTCAGTACGTGTAACAACTCCAGCTGAATACATGTCCAACACAATGCGTGGCAAACTCATTAGAACCAGTATACCACTTCATGCGAATGGGCTGATACGTCATTCACTAGCACGACGTCACTACGACTGCATGATCAAATGAACGGTAACGCTACCAGTGGTAGTTCGAAATACGTTACTGAAGGTCTTATGGGAAATCGGTGTGATCTAACTAGCTTTGGGAAGGGAATGAAAGTGGATGTTCGGTTATTTGGTGCGATTATCAGCAAAACTGTTGCACGTGTGTAACTTGAAAGAGCAATAATAGTAAGAGTGAACAAAGAGTGATTAGCCGCAAACAACGGGTAATGAGTTTATGACCTGACTTGTGGTTGTAAATGACTAGTCGACGCCCGAGGTGAGGAGCAAACAGATGCCCAAGGCTTAGTGACATATTTGTAAGAGCAAACGGATGCCCAAGGCTTAGTCACATGACACAGAATTTGAATCAGGGTCAATGCTAAACAGCATCCTAATCCACGGTTCGCCATAAATTACACTGCCTGCATTACAAAAGAATAAGACTTGTCCATATTCCATTCCTGTCTCCAGAAGACAAGGCAAAGTGCCACCAATGAGCTTGGGAGCACCAAAGGCGCCCTCATAATGATTGAAAGAGGGTCGTGTGGTCTGGTGACGCGCGCTATGCGTATGGGGGGGATGCGAGGTGGAAAATAATAGAATGATGGCATTTTTTTCGTTTCGGGGTTTAGAGACCACCATGAATCACTAGATGGGCTATAGGCAGGCGCTCGCCTCTAATTTAGGGCCACTGGTTCCAAGGTGGAGAGAGATACAGCGCTGTAAGTCAAGCACATCATCCATGCCTCACCCAGGATTCAGACGTAGACCCATCTCGGACGAGTGTTAGGAGCCTGTGCCTCGTACCACTCTGCCACCGCGGTGGCGAGTGAAAGCATGAATCCATCTTGTGTGGTCAGGACTTTCCAAGTTCCCTGACGCAGTGCAATGGTGTGACCATGGGTAACTTTAGGTTCCTTGATTTAAGTGGGCTCACGGCTGAATGTACAAGTGCATTTAAACATCGTTGCTGATCAAGTTTATCAAACCATGATGATAGATGCTTCCAAAGGGACAATACACTGTGCCACAATACTCACATTGGTCTCTTGGTGGTTTCAGGAACATCTTGGAGACCTCTGAATATTTCACTGGCCACTTCAGTCGCATGAAAAATTTGTGGGATGAGTCCGAATGGGCCAGCAGACGTCTAGATACACTGGCTCCGAATCTACGTGACTTGAAAGATGCTATTCGGTATGCGTAGTCCAATATTTTGCCGTAACGTCACTAAAATTTTGTTGAATCAATGCTGAGGTGAGTTCCCGCTTCCGGCTAATAATGGTCAGAAACATTACTAAGTAGGATGTCCACATATATTTGCTGCTCGGTGTTGATATATTTACCACCTTATTCTTTACTGTCACATGAAAACTTTAGAATTCACATGTCCCTGTGGGGTAAAAAGTTACTATAAATTAGTTAAATTAAATTAACTTCTCTGGGAACAAAACGTTTTCATGATCCAAAGGGAAGTGTAGCATCCACTCCACCACCACCCCCAGAAAAAAAAATAAGATTTAAATTTGGCATCTAAACGCAAATTGGGAATTGTTTCACTAACTTGAATCTCTGTTTTGAAATTATGAGAAAAATACAAATGCCTGCATATTTCCTTGTTTGCCAACTAAATTTGGTATCCAGAAATTGAGTTAGTAAAATTTCGTCGATATGCAACAGTAGGGTAATGACAGCAGCGTAACTACGTAGAGCAGGAAAATCTTAAATTAATTTTTAATACTGCATGGAGTAAAAACACATTGCTATGACTCTAAACTAAAAGTTATTGCAAAAATGCACTAACGTGAATTAGTTATCTTAAAAACCAAGAAAACCTACTTAAGGTACCGACAAAAATCTGTATAACCCCACGCTTAACATAAATTGTCTGGAAACTAAGAACTCTAAAATGTGCAAAACTCAAAATATACACAAAACGTGGAGGATTCATTTCATATTCAGTGGAACAGACACGTAACGAGCTCTCATAATACGAAGTTCTTATAGGTCCCTTGAATTTCGTAATGTTCTCCCTCTTATTTTAACCGCATATTGAGAACAATATTTTTTGGAAAAACCGGATATCGAATTTCAGCCGAGTTATCAGCAAACAAAATAAGTGGCATTCATTCACCAAGTTTTTTAACACATTCTCTTTCACTGGAAAATTAGGATTCACCTGCTGTTGACAACACTGTGGTCCCCATTACAGACTGGTCAGTTTGCGTGAAAATAAAAATGTTTCAGTTGTTTTTTTACTACTTTTCGTAAAGGTTGTCTTTCATCCCCTATCCTCGCCACCCTTCAATCCCTTAAACTCTGTTTAGAAAATCTTAGGATTTATTTTGCATCTAGACACATCTTAACTACAGCGTCAGAGGAAGTTTGGAAGCATTCGAAAAAGCTATAATGACAGATGCTTCTCGTTTTGTGCTCTTGACAAGCACAAAACAAGCAACAATTCACTCGTTTCATAACATAATGTGCAAAAAGCAAATCAAATGTAATAGGTGAAATATCAAATTGTTTTGGCATTTACAATAAATTCTATAATTTGTAAATGTTATGCTTATTGCCTATGTCACTCATATTTTTGCTAACTTTTTTAATTAACTGTTTATCAATTGCCTTCAATTAAATGATAAATAGTTTATGATTGACTAATTTAAACCTGGCATAATATAATATGTCAAAAATAGCCAGTCTTTTATTTGTCCAGTTATAACAAAGTTCGCATATATCGAATGATTTTAACTCTCCCTTCGACTTCGTTATACGCTGAGTGGCCACTTTATTATGGCCACCGCCTCAGTACTTCGTTGGGCCACATTTTGCCGTCAATATTGCGTCGATTCTTCGTGGCATGGACTCCACGAGATGTTGATAGGTGGTTTGTGGAATCTGAGACCATGCTTGATGAATAGCACTTTCCAGGAGTGTGAGATTGCAGGGTTGTGCATCCAGCTGTATGATGGCTCGTTCAACTTCATCCCACAAATTCTTAATGGGGATTATGGGGGACACCTAAGCAAAGTAAACTCACCGGCATGTTCCTGAAACCAATCCTGTATAATACGAGCACTATGGCAGGACGCATTATCTTGTTGAAAGTAGCCATCGCCATTGGGATAAACCAGCCACATGACAGGATGCACTTGGTCCGCAACGATTAGATACGATGTGCCAGTCAGACGTTGATCAACACGAATTAAAGGGCCAAAGCATGCCAGGAAAACATTCCCCGAACCATAACGTTGCCTCCACCAGCTTGAAGGGTTGTAGCAATGCATTTGGGGTCCATGCTTTCGTGCTGTTTCCGCCAAATTCTCACTCTGCCATCTGCATGGTGCAACTGAAAACGTGATTCATCGGACCACATAATTTGTTTCCAATTATTATCGACTGTCCAATCCTTGTGCTCCTGTGCGAACTGGAGACGTTTTCTCTTGTTAACTGCAGCCAGCAAAGGTGTTCGAACAGGCCTTCGGCTGCCATATCCCATCCGACGCAGTGTACGGCGAACAGTGCGTGCAGAGATAATTTGAGGAAATCCTTGATTACGATGGTCTGTAATTTGCTGCACTGTTGCCTTTCAGTTATCTGTTACTAGTCTGGACACTCTCCGTTTCGCCCGAGCAGTCACTAGTCGATGACGAACACACGTTGCACGTAGAGACCCAGTTTTTTGGCTGACAGTCCAGTCTTTAAACACTTTAACAACAGCCGCTCTGGAACATTTCATGAATGCGGCGGTTTCGGTGATACTCGCTCCATGGCTCCGAGCTCCTACATCCCACGTTGAAAGTCCGTCAAATCACATTTTTTACCAATCTCGTCACCAAAAAATCATTTCTACTCCTGTCGCAAGCATTAATCTTTCCCTTTTTATACTAGCCTCGCCCTCTGGCGGCAAGAGCGTGCAGCCATAGTTCATTTGCTTAAAACTGTTAGGTGGTCGTAATAAAGTGGCCACTCAGTGTACATGGGTACGACTGTATATCATTTTATTTCATTTTCCAGTCTCAATTTACGCAGTGTGTTTCTTTTTTTTTTTTTTTTTTGTTTCGATGTTTAACGATTCAGAAGACAGCCATCGAACAAACACATCACCCATGTTTCATCCGGAACTTGCACCCGGGCCCACCTAGGACGAATGATCCGACTCCCGTGCCTCAGAATACATCCTGTTTCAAAAATCCATTCTGCTCATCACATTAAGGTTGATGCGTTCCAAAATGTTTTCCCACATTTCGATTGCCGATCATGTGGCCGGGAAGTTGAGTCACTGGCTTTAACAAAGTTAAAAACAAACTTCTTTAACAAAGTTCAGACGCAAACGGTGGCTTCTTTGTTTCCCTTTTTATGGTGGCTTCTTGTTTCCCTTTTTATGGTGGCTTCTTTGTTTCCATTTTTATGGTGGCTTCTTTGTTTCCCTTTTTATGGTGGCTTCTTTGTTTCTCTTTTTATACTTCTTTGTTTCACTTTAGGTATTTAAGATGGCTTTTTTGCTTTTAACTTCAAACATTGAACAAATTTAGGCATTTAAGATGGCTTTTTTATTTAACTTCAGACATTTAAACCAACTTTAGGCATTTAACCCTTAACAGCCCAGGTCCGGTCTCACGGACCGCATTGGAAACGAATTGTTTTCTTCTAGCCTACTTCCAAGAAAGGTTTGAGCCCACGTGCATGTGTAGTTGTCCCCCTCTCCGTCATACACAAAACTTAACATGAAGTAAACGATAAAAATGTGGCGGTCTGAGAGACCGGACGTGGGTTGATATGTTACAAACATAAAACCTGGGCAGTTAAGGGTTAAGATGTCCTCAGAAATTTGGTAACTTACATCTAAATTATAAAGAAAAATATTAACTGACTATAGTTTGAAAGAGATGATTTGCAAAAAGATACGTAATATCTGTGTGTTGAACATATGAAATCCAAAACAAAAATCATGTCAAATACTGCTTCATCTTTGCGTTGAGAAATGCTGTCTCGAAATTTGAAATGAGAAATAATTACAAATAAGAAAACGTTGTAATGTGCGCATAATACCATGTGTCCTATCTTTGTTTTTGTTTTTTATTTTTGTTCTTTTCTTTCCTGAACAAGTAATAATCACTTATTTCGCTTACCTTTCAAGTTATCTGTTGCCCAAGAAGTCAAAAGCCAGCAAACAGAAAACTGCCGTTGTACAGAAGAATTGTAACCCGAAATGGAATCATACTTTCATATTCTGTGATGTGACTTTATCTGATTTAAGAGAAAGATGTTTGGAGCTCACTATATGGAGTCAGGACAAAACAGCGCGCAACAACTTCCTTGGAGGAGTTAGGCTAAGCATGGGAACAGGTAAGCCATTTTTAAAATTGGGTCATTGAAACTCCAGTACGAAGAAAAAGGCTGATTTGTACTTTAAAATGTTAACAACAAACGGCCATTCTAATTCATTTAAAACTCATGTTTTTTATTTCAAAAGCAGTCTAAAATGAAATACGCAGGTATTTCAACGTGATTTTTTTATTTCCTTTGAATCCATAAATTTTCCAATTTGATATTAACCTCATTTAACTTCAACAAAGGATCTAATCATTCATATATATACCTATGTTTTGGCTAGGCATCTATATTTGATGTTACACACCATATATACATTTAAAAATATACACTGACGGGAAAAAATATCCCAACACCACGAAAAAATAGTTGTAGAGGAATGAAATGGTGGCAATACATTTGTATAGGTAACATATTTAATCGATTAAGGTTTCAAGATCACAGCTTGAAACCTTAATCGATGAAATATGTGCCATTTTAAATGTGAAATGCTGGTACATGATGTAAGCGCGAGAAGAGCCATTTTAAATGGGAAATGCTGGTACATTAATAACCGGTGTAACCGCCAGAATGTTGAATGCAAGCACACAAACGTTCATGCATTGTGTCGTACAGGTGCTGGATGTCAGTTTGTGGGATGGAGTTCCATGCCTGTTGCACTTGGTCGGTCAATACAGGGACGGTTAATGCTGGTTGGGGATGACACTGGAGTTGTCGTCCAATGATGTCCCATACGTGATCGATTGGTGAAAGATCTGGTGATCTAGCAGGCCACGGCAACATGTCGACACTCTGTAGAGCATGTTGGGTTACAACAGCGGTATGCGGGCGAGCGTTATCCTGTTGGAAAACACCTCCTGGAATGTTGTTCATGAATGGCAGCACAACAGGTTGAATCACCAGACTGGCGTGCAACTGTGCCGTCAGGGTGCGTGGAATAACCACGAGAGTGCTCCTGCTGTCATAGGAAATTGCTTCCCAGACCATAACTCCAGGTGTAGGTCCAGTGTGTCTCGGCCGCAGACAGGTTGGTTGCAGGCGCACACCTGGCCTCCTTCTAACCAACACAAGGCCATCACTGGCACCCAGGCAGAACCGGCTTTCATCAGAAAACACAACAGATCTCCACTCCGTCCTCCAATGAGCTCTAGCATGACACCACTGACGTCGCAAACGGCAGTGGTTTGGAGTAAGTGGAATGCACACTACAGGGCGTCTGGCTCGGAGCTGTCCTTCAAGTAACCGATTTGTAACAGTTCGTTGTGTCATTGTGGTGGCAACTGCAGCTCGAGTTGCTGCCGCAGACGCGGTACGATGCGCCATGGCCATACGCCGAACACGGCGGTCTTCCCTCTCAGTAGTGCCACGTGGCCGGCCGGAACCCGGTCTTCTTGAGGCAGTACCTTCCCTTGACCACCGCTGCCAACAATCATGCACAGTGGCTACATTCCTGCCAAGTCGTTCTGCAATATTTTGGAACAAAAATCCACCTTCTCGTAGCCCTATTACACGACCTCGTTCAAACTCCGTGAGTTGTTGATAATGGCTTCTTCGTCTTTTTAAAGGCATTCTTGACTAACATCAACACACTACGTCGAATCTCAACGATAACTAACGCTCACGAACGTTACAGCGTGTATTTACAGCAAACCTGCTTTACATGTTCTGAGGGGCGCTACTAGCGCCACACGTATGCGCCGAGCGCGAAATTTGCATAGACGTCATCCTACAGATGTACTCTCACCGCCTACCAACTGTCGTTTATCTAACACAACCCCTTCTTGGTGTTGGGATTTTTTTCCGTCAGTGTATATTGTCATTCAATAATGGCCCATTTTGATACGCTATTACGTATTTGAATAACCATTTCACATTTTCACATTTTTGGTGCGACATTATTTTCTTTAGCAAAATGCAGATATAAAGAAAATAATGCCACACCGAAAATGTGATAATGTCAAATGGTTATTCAAATACGTAATAACGTATCAAAATTGGCCATTTGTGAATGACAATATATATTTTCAACAAAAGATTCGATTTTTCGTAGGAAAGAAGAAAATCTTCAAATTATAACAAAAAAAAATTGTTTTTCTACCTTGTGTACTAGCCAAGAACAAATTTTACCTTTTTAAATCCTTATTGCATTTAATCATACATACTACGAAATTAAAAATTTCACCACAAGTCATTCAAATTTTGATACAATTATGCAAGTTATTCTTTTTTCATGCAAATTAAGTCCAGAGTGTCTGTGCTATAAAGTAAGGAAAGTTGCATTTACGACGACCATTAGGTCTCTCCTCGTACTGAATACCACGCATCTTCTACAGCACCCGGAATGGTACCGATCTGGAACAATCCTGAATGATGTCTTGTCCACTTTGGCGACAAAGCGCATTCTTTCCTAGGCGTTAATATTGTTCGTGTATGGGGATTGCAAACGGCGCGGTCAACACTTTGTTGAACTACCACCATTGAACGACATACTGCCGAGCAGCAGGCGTTGTGTTGTGCGATAACTGGTCGTCCATGGTTTGGGTTCTAGTCACTCTGAATCCGCGGGGCTATGTCGACGAAATCCTGGAACTGCTTCGTTAGGAACCTTTTCGATAGGACTCAGTTTCAATGAAACTGTATGTGGTGCCTTAATCTTGCCATATAACACCAGGCCATGTAATGCTAGCATCACTCGGGAACATATCTGCGACTTACGACTGCTCTTTTATAACTATCCAGATTCTCATATTTATCGCCAATCAAAAGTGTTTGGGATTGGCATCGCGTCACCTGAAGGCACATCTGCAACAGGAGCAGACTGTTGTCGCACTGACAGATCAGCTACAACAACCATAGTTGATTTTTTTCTTTTGATTGGAAGTTTAAAAAACATTATTTATTTGATCTGGTGGTTATTTATTTGCAACATTATTATTTGCCTGTTTATCCTGTCACAGATACAGTGACAGGATAAACAGGCATAGTTGTACAGTATTGACAGGCAGACATAGACAGTACATTCATTATATTCACTTCACATCAACAATGTGCATACAGAACATGGTATACAGTATGCCAAATGATCAAGTAACACAGCGAGAGCCAGTGTTGATCAAGTAACATATTGAGAGCCAGTACCGAAATACAAACACAAACATCCATGCTTTAGCCGGGATTCGAACCCAGAACCCACCCTGGTTGAAGGATCAGAAGCCATTGCTTAGACCACTGCGCCATCGGGGCGGCAAAATAGATATGACTGAATATTTCCCGTTCGCTCACGAACTGTCAAATATGTGTATTATGTGTGATTGGGGGTTTAACGACCACCGTGAGCAACTCAGTGGGTTATAAGAAGTCGCCCGTCCCTAATTTAGGGCCACTGGTTTCAGGGAAGGGAGAGGGCCAGTGCCGTAAGACAAACGCAAACATCCATGCCTTACCCGGATTTGAACCCAGACCCATCTCGGACGAGTGACCAGAAGCCATCGCTTAGATCACTGCGCCACCGGGGCGGCCAACCATAGTTGACCATGTGTCAGAAGACTATTCGATTCCCTTATGACCCCATACTGTGATGTGTGTCATGAATCATGGTAGATTAAGAAGTTATTTACTAGCACCTCGTAATCCGCACATGCGTGAAGTATGTTTTTGCATTTGTTTTGAAAATGCAATCGTGTATTACAAATATGTACATGTACAAGCCTCTGGTTTTCATCTGATCACAACTGCTGCTCGGAGTGGTGTAATTTCAGTGTCACACGGTATATTACTAGATTCCCGCTATATAACATACGAAGAGGGAGTTTTATTGGAACACAAGGGCAGCGGGTGGCCTAGTGGGCAACGTTCGTGACTGCCACGGAAAGGACCTCAGGCTCGATCCCAGCCAGGTACGAACCCTTGATCCACTAAATATCCGCCGTGCGTCGGATGGGCACGTTAAGCCGTCAGACCCCGGGTACTGGCCCTCCGGTAGTAAATAAGGGCGTCTTCTAGCTCGCTTCCGTGTGATTTTCCTATCGGGCACTCTAGCCCAAATCTCCTAGCTTCCTATTTCTAAGGGTTGTTTAAGACCTGGGGTTTTTGTTTGTTTTGTTTTTTGTTATTGGAGATTTAACGACCACCGTGAGCAACTCAATGGGCTATAAGCAGTCGCCCGTCCCTAATTTAGGGTCACTGGTTCCAGGGAAGGGAGAGAGCCAGTACCGTAAGACAAACACAACATCCATGCCTCACCGGGATTCGAACCCGGACCCCGTTCGGACGAATGATCAGAGGCCATCGCTTAGACCACTGCGCCACCGGGGCGGCAGAGACCTGGGGTCATACACTTCCTTTCTAAAATCCTCTACATATGATCATTTATTGGAACACAGAAATGCTGGATCATTTACAGTTTTATCGCTTAAGCATTCTTTCATACCCGGAGAAATCTAACTTTCGCGACATGAAATCCCCATCCTCCATTTCACCGCTCTTTTATTAAACCTCCTCAGGGTTATCGTAAATTTTACTGCGACGCTCGAATAGCAAAGGGATTATTTTTTTGAATTTTGAGAGATAATTAAACTAAAATTTATTTAAACGGATTTTTTAAGTAGTTGCAATATCACCACATCATTTTGATTACGCTGTATTACACTATACTGAAATATATTTTTAAAGCCCCCGAAAGGCTTCTTAAAATCATTGTAGTTTTTTTTTTTCTTTTAATAAAGGTAATATGGGTGAGAAAGAATCGAACTTGCTTTTTCTTCAACCTTTAGCAAGTTTTTTCCATACGTTTTATTTTAAATAAACGTTTTAGCAACAAATTATTAATGCGTCAGCTGGAAAGTGTTTGAAATCAAAAACACAGAGACGCACACCCACAATTTTGCATAGCATTATTAAACGTCCAGTTTTTAATTCATGTGCTTTAGCACAAACAGGGAAAGCCCTGTCCTTTTACGAAAGAAACAAATGTACGTCTCATTCCATAAGTACTTATCCTAATAGTTTCTGGCATTGTTTTCTTAATAACGCCTTAATTTGTTGGTTTATGGAGAACGTAATGTTTTTCACTTTAGCGAAAGTTTCTGACTGATTAAAATCACAGCACCCTTGTATGAATTTGTCTCTCATGTAGGGAAGAATATCAAAACTGTCTGCAAAAGCATTTACATTCGCTTTAAATTAACTGAGCGGAATAATCGCAGAGAATAATACAATATATGTATGAATATTAAGACAAATATCACTTTGTCAAGTAGGACGAACAACAAGCGTCACCTTAAAACAGAGCCTTGCAGTGCACCAGCTGTAATTTTTCAGATTGGTGATCATGTCTTTCTAATTTCAGCCGAACAAAATCTACTCCTAACACAGGAATCGGTGACTCAAGATAACTGGGGGTCTGTGGCAGTTGGTTTAATTAGCTTGTACAGTAAATTATTCCAGTGAGACAGACCTTATCACAAACTTTACTCAAATCGACGAACATAACCATGACTTTAACATTAGAGCTCGACTTTTAGTAACTGCTGTATCGTGGAGTTCCTAGTCATAAGTCCATTCTCTGTATTTGACATATTACTCATATCAAAACGTAAAAACCGTCCGAGGAATGATTTCTGAAAAAATTTTCTTGTGATTGCTGGCTGTAAAATTGGCTTATACACTGACGGAAAAAAATCCCAACACCACGAAAAAAGTAGTTGTAGATGAATGAAATGGCGGCAATAAATTTGTATAGGTAACATATTTAATCGATTAAGGTTTCAAGATCACAGCTTATTGTAAGCGCGAGAAGAGCCATTTTAAATGTGAAATGCTGGTACATTAATAACCGGTGTAACCGCCAGAATGTTGAATGCAAGAACGCAAACGTTCATGCATTGTGTCGTACAGGTGCTGGATGTCAGTTTGTGGGATGGAGTTACATGCCTGTTGCACTTGGTCGGTCAATACAGGGACGGTTAATGCTGGTTGGGGGAGACGCTGGAGTTGTCGTCCAATGATGTCCCATACGTGCTCGATTGGTGAAAGATCTGGTGATCTAGCAGGCCACGGCAACATGTCGACACTCTGTAGAGCATGTTGGGTTACAACAGCGGTATGCGGGCGAGCGTTATCCTGTTGGAAAACACCCCCTGGAATGCTGTTCACGAATGGCAGCACAACAGGTTGAATCACCAGACGGACGTACAACTGTGCCGTCAGGGTGCGTGGAATAACCACGAGAGTGCTACTGCTGTCATAGGAAATTGCTCCCCAGACCATAACTCCAGGTGTAGGTCCAGTGTGTCTCGGCCGCAGACAGGCAGGTTGCAGGCGCTCACCTGGCCTCCTTCTAACCAACACACGGCCATCACTGGCACCCAGGCAGAACCGGCTTTCATCAGAAAACACAACAGATCTCCACTCCGTCCTCCAATGAGCTCTAGCTTGACACCACTGACGTCGCAAACGGCAGTGGTTTGGAGTAAGTGGAATGCACGCTACAGGGTGTCTGGCTCGGAGCTGTCTTTCAAGTAACCGATTTGTAACAGTTCGTTGTGTTACTGTGGTGGCAACTGCAGCTCGAATCGCTGCCGCAGACGTAGTACGATGCGCCACGGCCATACACCGTACACGGCGGTCTTTCCTCTCAGTAGTGCCACGTGGCCGGCCGGAACCCGGTCTTCTTGAGGCAGTACCTTCCCTTGACCACCGCTGCCAACAATCATGCACAGTGGCTACATTCCTGCCAAGTCGTTCTGCAATATTGCGGAAAGAAAATCCACCTTCTCGCTCGTAGCCCTATTACACGACCTCGTTCAAAATCCGTGAGCTGTTGATAATGGCTTCTTCGTCTTCTTAAAGGCATTCTTGACTAACATCAACACACTACGTCGAATCTCAACGATAACTAACGCTCACTAACGTTACAGCGCGTATTTACAGCAAACCTGCTTTACATGTTCCGAGGGGCACTACTAGCGCCACACGTATGCGCCGAGCACGAAATTTGCATAGACGTCATCTTACAGATGTACTCTCACCGCCTACCAACTGTCGCTTATCTAACACAACCCCTTCTTGGTGTTGGGATTTTTTTTTCTGTAAGTGTAGTTCAAAACAAAAGTGAGGACTTCCTTTGGTTTGGAATTCCTTATCTTTAGTTTTACGTTCCCCACACATTCCAGAGTTTGAATTTGTGGGTAACGTAAACTAATTTGTCATTTCCAAAGTTTCGCAAGATCTTTTAGGTGTTGTGAAACTTTGGAAATGTGTAATTGATTTAATTCGAAGAAGTAAGCGCTCAAAAATGCCTGAACAAATACAGTACGGAGTAATTCACTGGAAAATCTATGTTGCAGGAGCACATCAAGGACGCACCGTAGACTGGATGGACTCTGTTGGAGAAGAAGTCAACTTATGGCAAGCGATGCTTAATAAACCAAATGTGGTCGTTGAAAGCTCTCTCCTGCTGAGATCACAAATGACTCGATAACACTGACGTTTTATTGCAGTTCATGTATTGACTTTGTATATTTAATGCTACTAATCCGTTATTTTGTATTGCGGCGAAGTGTCAAATAACTGAACTCTCTTATTCATGGCAGATATTCTATTTACCTTTTTATAAACTGACAAATATTTTAATCGAACTGTAACAATAATAAAATATACATGTCTCTCGCTATCTGTGGTCAATGAATTTCTGATAACGTAAGCTATCTCTTGTAAAAATGCGTCTTCTCTTTGTGACGTCATATAGTATTTTTATTTGTATGGCTTCCAGAAAATGAATCGCCCAATTTATTATTATCACAAAAATTTCCCATGACATCCACTTTTATCACATTCTTCAGGTTAGGCTTTTACCTGTTTACGAGATACATTTTTAAATGTCACTTCAGAGAACCCTGACGTTATTATATCACAAGGTAGCATACACCGCTCCTTACTGAAATCATCTTAGCGCAAAAAAAGTAAAATATGTTCACCGAAACGTTGAACTGCTAGGAGCATTCCTCTTGAAGCAAAAGAATTTGCTCACGGAGTAATGGGACATAAACAAAGTGTATGGTATGTGCGAGTGTATGTTAAATGTTCTTCTTTGGCGGGGGTTAACGACCGCCATAAGCAATCCTTTGGTATATAGGCAAGAGCCCGTTTCTAATTTGAAGCCACTGGTGCAGGAAGGAGACAGGTGAAGTGTCATCGAACAGGGCAACCATACATGCCTTACCCAGGTCTCGAGCCCAGGGCAAATAGTTGCCTATAATGAAATATCCGAATTTTGATCTCTCGTGTTTTGACAATGTGTTGTGTTCAATATAGTGAATAAATACCGTATATACTCGTGTATAGGTCGACCCCCCCCCTCGATTTTTATCTGAATATTTTTGCAGTTTTTGTATATCCCGTGTATAAGTCGACTCCCCGATTTTTATGTGAATATCTGCAGTTTTTGTATACCTACATGTATTTATTGTTGTAGCTGGCTCTCGTGACAGTTTCCCGCAAAATGTGGGTGTAATTGAGGCACAATTCTGGGAAGATGATAGGGCTCACCACCCTGGTTAGAGAATTTTAAGGGGAAGGTTACACACTTTAACAATATATGAACCCACTTTTGCACATAGCCTCCCCTTCTTCTTTCTCCCAATTTTTGCCAGCGAGTCTTCTGCAGTTACTTCATTCATGGAGAGTAAAGCAGCAAACGAATCGTGATGCATTTACCAAACGTCGTAAGGCACATCATTATTTAAAAAGAAAAAAAGTACTTCGTGAAACATATTTGGAAAGCGTAAATAGGTCTTGATGTCAACCTGATAGGGTTTTTTTATCTCATAAAGAATATGCATGCCGTAAAAAATAAATGTGTAACTTTTGAAGTTTTCAATGGATTTCTTCAAAATTTTAAATGAATCTTTATTTTGATATATTGTGGACACTATAAACTTTGCACGCAACTATTTAAAAAATTGTAGAAAATTTGTCTTGTAAAATTTTCTCCCACTCCCCTGTGCGGCGAGTGTAGCAGCTGTCAGTCAACTGCTGAGCTGGACGAGTGTGTGATTTACAGAGAGGTTGTTTATCCACTGCCGAGTTTCATCCCCCCACTCCACCGTGTTTGTGACAAACAATCGGCTTTAGTGACAAAACCAAACATCGCCCCATTCGGTAAAGATGCAATCCTTTTTGCTCGCTCTGAGTCTTCAGAAAAGGTTACGGTTTGTTTGATTTTTAGAGCCGGGGCACACTCAATTTAATAACAAACATAAGTAGGCTGTTAAACTAATGCACTTTTTTACTATCAGTGGCAATGTTATTCTGAGCGATCTGCCAAGTTTAAACACTTTCGTTTTCGCGATGCATTGATCAAGTTACCGCTGTTCTGTAGATTGTCACGCCTCTATTCTCCGCCGTCGCTAAGCAAGGGCAGCAGTCTCCTTTTGCAATAGTCTGTTTTTTTCCTTCTTCATACCCCCCCCCCATCGAGAATTAAGCACGGCTGTGACCTTCGGCACGGTGCAACTTATAAACTATTGGCTGACGCGTTCACCTCTCTCCTCTGGATGATTTACCAGCGGGGCAGTCAAGCCCATATCGACAGATCTAAAACGGACTTTGAGACATCCTTCCGAAATGAGTTTTTCTTTTAGTGAATAAAAAAAACTTGTACATATAAAATCGAGAAAATTCTTAGCAATAATTTTCTTCTGTACCAGTAACACCCGGAAAATGACTAAATATACAACTGCAAATGAACTGATAGCGCAAAGGGCTAAGTATGCGTATTTTCATAAGGCATCAAAGTTTTGGTTTTCAACCTATCAGAAATATTTTCCGTGTATAGTTCGACCCCTAATTTCGACCTAAATATTTCATTAAAAAAGGTCGACTTATACACGAGTATATACGGTATGTATGCAAGTGTAATATATCATTGGAAAGCTGGAAATCTGCAGATTGTAACCTTTTGGTTCACTTTATTAACACATAATATTTCCAACACTATATTTCCGTTTCAGTGAAAGATGAGTAATCGTGATTTTTCGGGCAGTTTTCCTCTAAGCGTGCAAACTGGGTCACAACGCAGCGCCAGCGACGCGAAACATTGTTGGTGCCTTTTGGGGAGGACGCGGCTAACGAGCGTACGGTGCGAAGATGGTTCGCAAAATTCAAGGCTGGCGACACGAACTTCGACAATGAAGACCGTGGACGACCCAGTACCGTTATCCATGAAGACTCTTGTTGAAGCAGATCCACACACAACTGCTCGTGAGCTTACGGGAGAGCTGGGAGTAAGCAAATCAGCTGTTTCTGTGTACCTCAACCAAATTGGAAAGTCCAAGAAGCTCGACAAATCGGTGCCATATGAATTGAACGAAAATTAACAAAATCGTCGTTTGCAAGTCTCGTCGGGGCTACTTTTGCGCAAACAAAACCGATCCTTTTCTCGATCGCATCGTGCCATGCGACGAAAAGTGGATCCTGTACGATAATCGTTGACGTTCCGCGTCGTTGTTGGACCACGACGAAGCTCCTCAACACTTCCCCAAACCAAAACTCCATCAACAGAAGGTTATGGTGACTGTTTGGTCTTCAACCCGTTCAATCCACTGAAACTTTCTGAATACGGGCGAAACGATTATCGCGGCAAAGTATTGTCAGCAAATCGACGAAATGCACCGCAAACTGCAATGTATTCGCCCATCATTAGTCAACAGAAAGGGCCCAATACTTCCGCACGACTACGCGAGACCGCACGTCGCGCGTATCGCTCTGCAAAAGTTGAAGGAATTGGGCTATGAGACTCTACCTCATCTACCATATTCACCAGACTTTCGTCAACCGACTACCATTTTTTCAAGCATCTGGGCCAATTTTTGCAGGGGAAAATTTTCCACAACCAAGCTGATGTTCAAAACACCTTTCAAGCTTTCGTCGCTTCCAGAACTCCTGATTTTTATGATACCGGAATACATAACCTTGTTTCTCGTTGGCAAAAATGTGCTGAATCGCATGGTTCTTATTTCGATTAATCATATTTATTCTGATCTGAGATATGTGTGATTGACGAACAGTGTACAAATCGAGCATTTCATTATGGAAAACCTAATAGCCAAGGGCCAGATCCTCAGACCACTCGGGCAAAAGTATGACTTGCGCTCTTACACAATTAACCTCATACCTATGACTTCCCAATTTGCAATACCCAGTGCTTGCAACCATTTTTTTCGTGCCAGAAAGTTCCTAAAATCTGCTAATTCGCACCTGGAGTTCGCGTGTACGAAGACGTGACGAGACATCCTAAGCAGGTTATGTGTAATTTCACTCTATAAGAAAACATTCACGTGTGCTTCAGCAATACGTAATCAAGAGCAAAGAAGACAATTTGATAAATGAACTAATTCACTCACCTCTTTGTGAGTACAGTATTGTATGTAGTGTGCTGATCAGAGCTGGAATTCATTTTCCTCTTAGTAGAAAAGATTACTAGTACC
Organism: Macrothele yani; assembly: GCA_039090855.1. Taxonomy (NCBI): domain Eukaryota; kingdom Metazoa; phylum Arthropoda; class Arachnida; order Araneae; family Macrothelidae; genus Macrothele; species Macrothele yani. Next base: position 8,805,807 of record CM077023.1, on the reverse strand, counting down.
AAAACTTCTCACTGGCAAATCTTGTTCATTATAACAAGTAGCTGTAATACACATGAGTTAAATGTCTTAGAAATGTGAAGTTAAATGTGTCATTTAACTTCACAGAAACTAAGAAATTTAACTCCTATGTGTGGTACAGCTACTATTTCGAGATAGACCCAAACGTTTCTTTGGAATGCAATTAAAAGAAATTCATAAAATCTTAAGCTTCGATGTTTCAATTAGAAATATGAACAGTAAAAATATTAAAAAGTGTGCCTATGACGAGTATAAAGTTAAGCTCTCATGTTACACTTTGCACTAAGACTTCGCAGTTTGTTTTTTTCATATAAGATATCCCGCCTTATCAAAACATTTTACTACAATAGCTTGCGGATTAAAATCTTCTTTTGGGTCTTCAATTTTATTACTCATCAAAGCATATAGTTTCAAAACGTTTCGGCCGCCCCGGTGGCGCAGTGGTCTACGCGACGGCTTCTGATCATTCGTCCGAGATGGGTCCGGGTTAGAATCTCGGTGAGGCATGGATGTTGTTTGTCTTACAGCACTGGTTTTCTCCCTTTCCTGGAACCAGTGACCCTAAATTAGTGACGGGGCGACTGCTTATAGCCCATTGAGTTGCTCACGGTGGTAATGTTTTACACCCACAATAAAAAAATGTTTTTCGACATGCACACAGAATTCTTATCATGAAACCGAAACCATCTCTCAACATGATATGGAAAAGGCAAAAAGCGAACTTATTTCCATCAGAACATGCACATTTTTATACTCTCCATGCATTTTCAGAAACTTCCTTCTCCAAAAGTAACTGTGCATATTGTTTTAATTCATAAAATTCCCTCAAAATGTTCAAACCCTCAACACCAGAATCTTCCAAAAGTGTTCGGAAATGGTATATCAGTGCTAATATTTCATCATTGCTGTGCATCCGCAGATTTTTCTCATTATCAGGCAAATTGGTTGTTTGAAGCACTAATATCAATTTTGATACTACTCCATTGACAAAAGATGAGAATCGTTTATCGATATCTTCAAAGATTGCTTTAACCAACGCATTTCTATTAAAGAAATTAACATCATCATCCTTTCTGTTAATGCTTGGTCTTGAAATGCAAACTTACACTATCCGTTTTTATGGTAAATTTTAACATTTTCAGTGAAATCTTTGAGATTTATGCCATCGGACAATGTTGCAGGTTTTTAGCAGCGATAAATTTTGCTCTACATTAGATATTCGAAAAAGTACTTGTTGCAAATTTGTGTTGTGCTCCTGTAAACAAAGAGAAAGTAGATTCATTACACCTAAAATACCTGCATAGAAATACAGATGCAAAAAGAACTTTTAAGTTAAAGCGTACTTCAAAATATCTTAGCATACTTCAAAATATCCTTATTTGCTACTTGTTCATCTGAAGAAGTTGATGAAGAAGAAACGACCTGTAAATGGATATCAATTGACTTCCAATCATTTATAAAGCTTTTGCAATCTCTGTAATGATCCATCTCACTCCATCCAATCTCTTGGATTTTACAATGCTTTCTTTATACAACAAAGCAGCTTGTTTCAGTGAATTGATTGAAAGGTGGCTCATTACCACTGAAAGTGAGTGTACAAATGTAGCGTTTAGAAAATAAATTTTTAATGCCCAGCTCGCTCGAGACGGTGAGCCATGCAGTGCAAAACGACCATCCAAGGATAAGCATCCTTCAGTCCTGCTACATGAGAAGAAACGAGAATTTTTAAACTTTACCAGCAATGAATCAGTCATATCTTTTCCGATGTACATGGTGAAAGTGCTTTACGCTTTGTCGATATGACAAATTACACCTAAATCCGATTGTTTACTTATTCTTGTATGACACGCAATAAGCTTTTCGAACTGGAATCTGACTTCGGATTTTGATATTGTGCACCCTATGCGAAATAGCTCATTCATCTTTTTTAATTTTCCCTTATCATCAATTCGCATACTACAGTGGTGGCCATTAAAAGTGCAACACCACGAATGACAAGAGGTGTCAAAGTCATATACACAGTGCGTCAAAGAATGTTTAAGACTGGGTCTGTAAAATGAAATAGAAACAAGAAATTATAATTTGTTTTGGTTTGTTATTCAAAATAAGTCCCTCCGGCTTCAATACACTTGTTACAGCGATTTAATAATGATTCGAATGCCTATTCTAGTTCACTTTGCGGGATTGCCTTCGAAGCACGCGTCGAAGCTGTTTGTATGGTCGAAATATCATAAAAATAACACCCTTTTAACGTCCTTTTAAGTTTTGGGAACAAAGTAAAGTCGCAGGGTGCTAAATCAGGCGAATACAGTGCATGATTCAACACACAGATGTTATTTTTCCGCAAAACTCTATGAACAAGAAGTGAGGTGTGACTGGGTGCATTATCGTGCAACAAACACCAACTGTTTTCATCTCGATATTCTGGACGAATGCGACGAATTCTGCCCATCAAATGCCCCAAATCATTTAAATAAAACTCACCAGCAATTGTGTGTCCACTTGGAAACAAATTCTTTGTGGATAATACCCTTACTATCGAAAAATGTAATGAGCATTGTTTTGATTTTCGATGGAACTTTTCTTGTTTTTGTGGCTTGTGGTGAGTTTTTTGACTTCCATTCCACACTTTGTCGCTTTGTTTTAGGATCATATTGAAAACACAATGTTTCATCACCAGTAACAATCGATTTTAAGAAGTTTGGATCATTTTCAGTGGCTGAAATGATGTCTCTTCAAAGTGCACTTCTCCTTGATTTTAATTCATTGGTTAACGTGTGTGGAACAAATTTAGAACAGACTTTTGTTTTACCCAAATCTTCATGCAGGATGGTTCGAATAGTTTCTTTGTTGATGCTTAAAGACTCTTCCATCATTCTTAGTGACGCACATCGATTGTTTTCCACGAAATCACGCCCTTTTTCAATAATCTCAGGTGTCCAAGATGAACTTGGTCTTCCGGTATGCTTATCATCTTCTAGCGTCTCTCTTCCATTCAAAAAACGTCTGTGCCACAGGAAAACATTTGATCTACTGACACAAAACTCACCATAAACTTGTTTCATCATTTGGTACGTTTCCGAGTCACTGTTACCAAGTTTTGCGTTAAATTTAATTACAGCCCTTTGTTCCATCTTAATAATTCAACATGAAAAAAATTTACTTCTTTAATGAACGCCCATTTCGTTTGAGTTACTTTAACAATTGCGCAGTACTTTTGGCAGAAAGCAAGCAAATGGTCACCGTTTATAACGCATTCGCGATTACACTGGTGGCGCCACCGTAGGCTGAAATCTAGCGCCAGTCTTAAAAACCTCTTTGACGCACTGTGTATATTGTACAGAAAGCAGATGATACAAGGGTGAATCGATTATAAATACAGCACGGTGAGACGAGCGGAACACATAACAATCAGCATCTGGTATAGCCACCATGGGTGGCAATTACATATGCTACTCGGCCTGGCACCGAGAGGAAGAGATGTTGGATGTGTGTTTGGGGAATGTCTGTCCACGCAGCTTAGATACGATGGCAAAGTTCCTCCGTTTTAGCCGGTGGTGGTCGCTAGCCTGCCAGTCGTCCAGCGATCATGAACCACACGTGTTCAACACGCGACATGTCCGAGGACCGCGCGAGCCAAAGAAGACGTGGCACATGGTGGCGATCCAGGAAGTCTTGGACGTTGCGTGCCACATGCGGTCGCGCATTATCTTGTTGGTAAATGGCACCAGACAGTCCCTGAAGATATGGTACAAGAACAGACTCCAACACCTCAGCGATGTAACAATAGCTGTTCAACGTGCCGGTAATACGAACGAGGCGCGTGCAGAAGTGGAATCCGATGACACCCCATAACATAACGTCGGGTGCCGGACCGCTATGGTGCAGCATAATGCAGGACTGACTCAGCCGGTAGCTACGGTTCCCTCCAGACACAGATTCTTCTATCAAGGTGCTGAAAACTGAAGCGGTATTCGTCGGAAAACACGATGTTTTGCCACTCTCTCCTCCATGCGCGACATTCTTGGCACCATTGCAGTCGCAAATGCTGGTGTTGTACAGTCAAAGGAAGCGGAAGTAATGAGCGTCGTGCAAAAATGCCCCATTGCTGCAGACGACGTCGAACCGTTTGTGCGAAGACTGATTGTTGTGCCACACACCCGAACTGTTGAGCTACGGTGCTCGATGTGGCTGTGCGATCCGTCAGAGCCATGCGTATCAGATGTCAGTCCTGTCGTTCGGTGGTGTAACGGGGCCGTTGGAATTTCTATATTCAGTATTTACCTCTAACTGACGAATTTTTGCAATGCATATTTCAGCGGATTTATTTAGCTTCCCACCATTTTGTTAATCCGCATGCCAATTTTAGGGAATAAAAGGTGTTTTCAGGAAAGAAAATGAGGGGTTTATGTTTAACATTATGAGTATAGAAATTAATTATTCTATTTGCAACTGCTCTTTGGTAGCTAATCAGGTCATAACTCCGTAGCTCGCTTGTATATGTAGATATCACAAGATATCCCATAAAAATCCTTTCAAACCGTAGAGGTGAACCACATAGGTGCAGAACATCGGCCAGTTAAAGACCTCTCTTTACTCGTTAGAGAGGCTATCTGCTTCACACGTGACTCATAGTTTCAGTTTATATGCCACGCAAGTCCATTAAGTTTACAAATTGGGACTTGAGATTCCCGTTAATTTTTTTTTACTAGTAGGATGGTATAAGCTCGTCCAGTATTAGAACTCCGTAGATTTATCATTAGAGATGAAAATTTATTATGATGGGTTTTCATAAATCGTTCATATCCGTTACAGCAAACATTATACAATACAATACAATTATTTATTGCACACATTTAAAACTTACAGTTATATAAAAATGCAATACAACAGGAGGAATCTGAACACATTGGTTGTAAGGCGATTCCCCCTATCAAATGTAAGAAAAATAATAAAACGTATGGCATATATGAAAGCAAGTAAGATGGTTATAACAGAAGCACCACTGTTAGCAGCCTGCTTAGAACTACAATTTAATGATAGGGTTGAGATTCGTTATGGAGATCAGGGTGATTTACAATGTAATTTCGCAGAGACAAGGAAAACTTTTTGATATTTTCCAGGGATCTGATGCTCTCTGGGAGATTATTCCATAGGATAATGGCTTTAAACAGTATGTTATTTAAACCATAATTAAGTCTAACACACGGCTGACATAATTTGTTGTTTGCAACAGATCTGGTGAAGATAGAATAATCCAGATATTTGATGTAAAATTGAAAAATAGGCAGTTTAAGATGCATTATTTTGAAAAAACATGATACCTAGTTTCAAGGTAAAAATTTCATGAATTTTCAGAATATTTAGTTTTAGAAATAATGGTTTTGAATGAGACACGTAATCTGTGTTCAGCATATAGCGAACATATTTCTTCTGTAATTTGAGCAAGCATAACTTATTGTTTGCACTTATATTTGAATACCAGGATTCCAGACAATAGGAGAGATGGGTATAAATAAAAGCATAGTAAAATATTTTTAGGACATTGAAAGGGAAGAGATGCTTAATTTTACCAAGCAGGCCAACCTGTAAGGAAACTTTTTTAGAACAAACTGAACATGTGTATTCCAGTTAAAGAATTCATCAAACCAAACACCAAGATACTGAACTTTGTCCACAATTTTAAGGGGAGATCATTAATCCTGACTGGAAAGTTACTGTATTTATGTCCTCACTTTTATGAACGTTTCGGAAATATACGGCGTTGGTTTTTAGAATATTAAGTGATAATTTGTTAGAGCATAACCAATGAGATAAATTTGATAGATCATTATTAATCATTATCTGTAACTTATGCAAATCATGACATTTTTGAAAAATGACAGTGTCATGAGCGTATAGCAAAGCATGACTTGATTGCAGGCACAGAGGAAGAACATTAATATATACCAGGAACAGTAACGGTCCCAATACCGAACCTTGAGGCACTCCACATGAAATATTAAGTAGATCGGAGTTTATTTTATTTACAGTGACATACTGTTTGCGATGAGAGAGGTAGCTCATTAAGAGGGAAAGAATTTTGCCACGAAAACCGTATTTGAGTAATTTATGTAACAGAATGTCGTGATTTACCGTGTCGAAAGCTTTTTAGAAATCAATAAAAACACAAGTAGTCTAATAACTGTCATCTAGTGCTTCGGAAATGAAGTTTGGCAACTTAGCAACAGCCATTTCAGTAGATCTGTTTCTTTGGAAACCGAACTGTTCCAAAGAGAGCATACCATGGGTGTGTAAAAAATCAACCATTCTGCTGTGAATAGACCTTTCAAAAATCTTACTCAAAACGGGTAACAAAGATATCGGTCTGTATTTACAGATAGATTCCCTATCTCCTTTTTTAAAAATAGGAATAACCTTAGCGATTTTCAGACTGTCAGGAAACTGACCTGAATAAAAACTCAGATTAATAATATGTGTTATAAGTGGTACTAAAATAGAGATCGAGTCTTTTATGACTCTGCTATTAATATTGTCTGAACCAGCACTTCTTTTTAGGGACAATAAAGTGATAATATTATAGGTTTCAGTATCATCCAAAGGGCGTGGAAACATTGAAAAAGGAACTTCCTTAATTTTGGATAAAGAAGCATAACCATTAGTTTTTGTGGGCAAGTTTTGCTGAGATGCTAAATCATGACCTATGTTAATGAAGTAATTGTTGAATTCATCAGCGACTGATTTTGAATCAACATTAAAATTACCATAATTTCCTTTTAACGTCAGCGGGGTTTCAGTAGCACAGAATCGTTTGTTAATTGCTGATTTGATTATTTTCCATTTTTTGCTCGACTGCAGACACTCCGAGATATGTTTTTTCAGTCACCAGACTTCTCGTAAAGAATATCTGGGACATTCTCGGACAACAACTCTGTAAGGACACTGTTACTAGACTTTCAGAACCTACAATCTAGATTGATTGATTGTGAACGAACACAATTTGAGATCATGATTAGCAGTATACCTCGTCATTTGTCTTGCTACCATAGTCTCCATTTTTTTCTTACCTTAATGAACCCCAAAAGCCTCAACAGCAATGAATATGTGCGCGATATGCCAAAAGTTAACATGTGGTGTGGGGCGGTTATGGTCTTATCCAAATTGCCCCACCAAAGAAAAACAAGATTATCGGTCTTTTCTTCTTTGAAAAGTCTGCTGTGACTGTATGACGTACTACAGAGGTAAAGCACGTGTCAAGACAACAAATCTGCAGCGATTTTTTTAGAGGTTTAACGACCACCGTGAGCAACTCAGTGAGCTATGAGCAGTCGCCCGTCCCTAATTTAGGGCCACTGGTTCCAGGGAAGGGAGAGAGCCAGTGCCGTAAGACAAACACAACTTCCATGCCTCACTGGGATTCGAACCCGGACCCCTTTCGGACGAATGATCAGAAGCCATCGCTTAGACCACTGCGCCACCGGGGCGGCCTGTAGCGATGCATCGATACATTCTGTTCGTGAAGCTTAGTTGGGAGAGCAACTTACTCCGGAGTGAGGGGGCGGATTCAACCTCCGTCATGGACAAATTTGTGTTTTCACAACTGGTAAGACGTCGTCAAACTAAAAATGGGCCCACAGAGTATTATTTCCTTCCAATAATGGCATACGCATCTTGTAATTGCAAATGTCCCATGATCTTTGTGAAGACAGAGCGGGCCACCCCGGTTGTCTAAGCGATGGCTTCTGATCATTCGCCTGAGATGGATTCGCGTTCAAATCCCGGTGAGGCATGGATGTTGTGTTTGTCTTATGGTGCTGGCTATCTCCTTCCCTGGAACCAGTGGCCCTTAAATTATCGACGGGCGACTGCTTATGGCCCACTGAGTTGCTCACGGTGGTCGTTAAATCTCCAATAAAAAAAAAAGACAGTGTGGAACTTCTAAGCAGTTTGATCTACACACATTGGGAATTGAATTAGAAACTTTTATGCAAATATGCAGATGTGCGTAAACGTCACTTACGCATGGTATATGCAAAATAATACGTGATCAATTGCGTCACCACATGATCTAGACAAATATCTAAGACTACTTGCTGCTCATCAGTAATCGTTAGTAGTGTTGATCACAATGGAAAAAACAAAGGATCACTTCCTGTCCGGCAAAACAGTTCCCGACAGACAACGAGTTCAACGTGCAGTTGATGATTTCTTCGGGTCCCAGCCACAAGACTTTTTTCGTTCCGGGATCATGGTCATGCCGGACAGATGGCAACTATGTGTCGATGACGAGGTGGATTATTTTGCCTACGTAAGTTGTCCTACTTCTCCGTTCTCGTCGTCCACGTGTGCTGGTCCTTTTCCGGACATTTCATTCTACATTAGGTGACTTAACGGCCAGAAGACATGTCTTTGAAACCACTTACAAAAATTATCTTTACTGTAGAAACTTCAAGACACTTCACATTCAGAACGCATCAGAAACGATCACATTAGCATAATTCACAATGCTGAACCTCTATCAACTTAGTTCGACGTGTTTATATCTAATCTACCAATTACAGCAAATTGCAGCAGTAACTACCCACATCAGACCACAATTTTCCTGCTAGCTCCCATTATATAACTCGTTCTTATCTGTCAACACACACACACTTCATTCACCTTGGCCTCAGACTGCTGCCAAAAAGCTTTCATTGAGCGAGAAAAATATAAAGTTAAGATTGAAACGCTTAAAGAGAATGAACTCAAAATTTACGTAGAGAAAGAAACTAAAAATGAAAGTTAAATTAGAGTATTCGTTATTCACTCTAACACCTTGTGGAATCTATTCCAAACCACATACGTACTGGGATTCATGCAAAAAGAGGTCCAACCTGGTATTGAGTAAACGTTTCTAATTCAATGGCCGGTATGTGTATGTAGCTGCTTCAGAGGAAGTAAGTTTAAATTGAAGAACATTCGAGAAAGCGATAAACTATAGATGTGAACAGCACAGTATTCCATGCTTTGTTTTTGAATTTAAGAAATCACTGTTCACGGTAACGAAATGCTTGCGTGGACCAGACGGATCCCGAAACAGCTGACCAAAAGCGATTTCCACCCAGTTTTTGCAGCATGACAAAGAAGATCCAGCTTTACTGGGAAGGATTGTCACTGGGGAAGAAACCTGGGTGTGCACTATTTGGATCCCGAAAGCAAGACACAAAATATGATGTGGAAACACCCTTCATCCCCAGCAAAAAAGTTCAAAAGTGTCCCATGTGTCAAAATAATCTTGCAAAGCATGTTCTAGGATATGTATGGACCTGTTTTCGAACACTATCAGAGACATCGACAAACTGTCAACAGCGCAAAATATTCAGCAATGCTTATAAACATGCTGAAACTTGCAATTCACTGCAAAAGGAGAGGATTGTTGTCAAAAACCGATCTTTTGCAACACGGCAGTTTTCGTCTCTTACAGCGGCTACAACAGTTGAGACAATACAAAACTTTAAGTCTGAGGTTTTTCCACATCTATCTTACAGCCTGGACTGCTTACCAAGCGATTTTCATCTGTCCGGACCTCTTGCGTCGTCGGCTGTTTGATAGTGATAAAGAGGCGAAACAAGCGGTAAGTACACGGTCGTATCAGCATAATATATTTACCTACATAATAATGGGAATAACCACCCTTGAGCCAGACGATAGCGGTGAGATGGCGTGGCAACGACGCAATGAAGCCCTGGAAAGTTGCCCGAGGCCCACGTGCCCATTCGGACTTTAGCAGAGCACGGAGGCCCCGGAGATGAAGTGGTTGTGAGCCGGCACGTCGAATCTGTCGATCCAAATAGTCCCACAAGTGCCCTATGGGATTGAGGTAGGGCGATTTCGCCGGCCAAGGGAGAATGGAGACGTAGATGTTGTGGTCCTGGAACCAGTCACCTAAGTGATATGGCAGGACGCATTGTCCTGTTGGTAGACACAATCACCACTAGAGTAAAGGTCCAACATGAAGGGATGCATGTGGTCAGCGAGGATGGACAGATAGCCATTGGCGTTCAGGGACCCATCCAGTGGTACCAGCGGTCCCAGTTCATACCAGGAAAACATCCCCCAGAAATGCACACTGCCACCACCGGCCTGTGCTTGACCAACAAGCGTGTCTGGAGCGAAAAATAATGAACGGGAATTTCAGAGAAGGCAGCCTTTTCCACTCTTCCACTGTCCAATGACGGTATTCCCATGCGAACTACAGGCTTTGTTGTCGATGGAGCTGGCTTAACATGGGCACCTTGACGCAGCATCGACAGCATAGACCCATGCGCAATGCGCTCTACTATATCGCGGACACGTACCTGCGTTCCGCAGCGTTCATTGGCGTGGTGGATTGCGGCACTGTTGCGCGTCGATTTCCTTTTACCAGTCGACGGAGGCAACATTCTCCTCTGGGGTCGATGGCCTTTGGGTCTCTACAGTTATGACGTCGGGAGGTACTCGGTGTGCCAGCGGTACATTCATAGTACACACTTACCCCAGCACCTGACGAACTGCCACGAAGTCTGCTGTTTCTGAGATGCTTCCACCCTTGGTACGGTAGCCTATTATCATTCCTTTTTGAACATCCGTCAAATCACTACCTCTTCCCATTGTGCTCGCTTTACGCACTATGGCCGATTTGTCTGGCCGACAGCTTATATCTCCGTGTGGTCGATCTCGTCACGTGCACTCTATGACGCGCCTGGGCGGATACACTGTGATTCCGAGAGTGGTCATATTATTCTGATACAACGATGTACATGACTTCGGGGACAGCCCCGAAAACCTGTTTCTCCGGTGGGATCAAGCAGCTTGTGGACCGTTACAAAAATTGCATGGAACTACAAGCAGACTACACTGAAAAATTATGTTACACTCATGTAAGATATTTACTTTGTTTTGGGTAAGTACAAAGAAACTGATTTTACCTTTTAATTTACCCTCATGTATCTAGACAACTGAAATAGGTTCCGATAAATGTGTTATCGGCCACTGGATCAAATAGCCCACCAGAAAAAGTGGTCAGAACGCAGCAAATGTTTTTGCATAGGTTGCATGGCAATTGCTAGTTGCAGCTATAACTGGAGTTCGCGAATCTATAGGGTGGGTGTAAAGGGAACGGAGAGTTTTCTTTTCCTTTTCTATCATCAAACAAACGTCCAGGAGAAAATACATCAAAAGAATTGCCTGGAACTGACATCAGCACAGTAGAGTTGCATCAAGATAAGGCATAACTCAGCATCTACAAGGAAATATCTTCAACGAATGTCAGAGAAAGCAGAAAATTCTAGCATTATCATTCAAGGACATTCCCATGCAATCACAGTATGCTTACTGCGCATACTTTTGCGCATTTGGAGTCCTGACAATAGCTTCTGAGTAACGGTTGGTACCACGGGCTGTTGGTGCGTTGTGAAAAATTCATAACAACAAATGGGACCAATTATTGTTGATATGACAATTGTGATGTACTACAGAGGTAAAGCACGTGTCGAGACGACAAATATGCAGCAGTACATTCCGCCCGTGTAGCTTAGTTGGAAGAGCAACTTACTCCGGAGTGAGGGGGCTCGGAGAAACTTGTGTTTTCGCACAATGCTGAGCAAAAGCTCGTGAAAAAGAATAAGGCCTACTAAATAGAGATCTATATGAGTCTTCATTTGTAAATCCCTGCCCGGTTCGGAATTTCCAGTTTACGGACCGGCCGTTTTCAAACTTACATCAAGCGTTCTCTCCACTTATTGCAAATGACGCAAGGCCTTCTCTAGCGCTTCAATTCGTGACGCGCGAAGCACTTTTTTAATGGCCTGCGAAACGACCGCAAAAGAAATTCTAAAGTGGAAAAAATACATTTTGAAATGGAGAAAGGAATGTTCAGATACCTTGGGTTCATGTACTTTTAATTTCCAAATCTGCTATGAGCTATGCCGCAATCAATTATACAACTGAAATTTATAAAGAGTGCTGAAAAACATAGGCATATCAGGTACTTCGGAATTCTTTGTAATATAGATATCATGTTAATTTACTGCATCGTTTCTTTCCACGAAGGTTAAGTTTTAGGATTCAAAATCGCTCAAAAAGTAATCGATATTCATCATAAACACACGCATTTGTACTCTTCTCTTCACGTGATCCGTGAGTATTCCATTTTGCCGTTCTGCCCGCAATTCAGAAAAGGCTGAAGACCTCTTTCTCTAAAGAAACAAAAAGCTTCTCTATTGAACTGACTTACATTTAGTGGTGTGCCTAAGGGGTGTTAAACACGCCCACCAAAAAATTGGAGCTTTTCGATATTTCAAAAACGCGACTTTAAAAGGCAAAGTTTTGTTAGAATTTGAAATTGTTTTTATGTCTCATGGCAACAATTGAACGTGTTTTCTACATGAAGACAAGGAAACGGCAAGTAGCTAAGAACCAGAATGTCCTATTGCAATTAAATGTCAATACATGTGTATGGGATGTAAGGTCAGGTGATGCGTAACATCACAGCCTCTCCTTGACAAATGTCAACCCCGCCTTCTCGTGGTGCATCCTGTTCCCACTAAAGGGGCTCTGACGACCGCAAATAGCGGTATAACTATACCATCGGGATCAGAGGAAATGCTATCCCACACTCACCAACCCGCTTGGCCAGCGTGGTGAGTTATGGCCAAACACCTCCAAAATGACTCTACAACTTAAATCTTGGCCCTCAGTCTCCGGCAGCTGGAATGTACCTGGCCAAGGCAGCGGCCAGTGCGACATGAAGGCAGAGGGTGCTAAGAATCCCCGGAGGACCGGACTAGGCTGCCATTTGATGCTGACCTTGGCTACCTACAACGGACGCTCCCTATCTTCTGATTCAAGGCTTCTTGAATTGGAAGAGGAACTACAAAGGATCAAGTGGGACATCGTCGGGCTGAGTGAGGTAAGGAGAAAAGGAGAAGATCTCATTGAACTGAAAAGTGGACATCTCTTCTATTATCGTGGGACAGATACTGGCAGAACTAGTGGTGTTGGATTTATAATAAACAAGAAACTGAAGGATAAAGTGGTAGAAGTTGAAAGTTCCTCTGACAGAGCTGCACGACTCGTTATCCAACTATCGAGAAGATACCAGGCTCAGATTATTCAAACTTATGCACCCACCACAAGTCATCCTGAAGAAGAAATTGAAGAATTTTATGAGGAAATTCGTCATCTAAATAATAAAGGTAAGCAGCACTTGAAGATAATTATGGGAGATTTCAATGCAAAAATAGGGCACCGGCAACAGAATGAAACTTCAGTAGGTAAATTCGGTCACGGCAACAGAAACCAGCGTGGAAATACTCTCGTTGAGTTTGCAGAGGCAGAAGGATTTTTCATCTTGAATTCCTTTTTCAAGAAAAAGCCACACAGGAAATGGACATGGAGACATCCAATTGGGACGACAAGTGAAATTGATTTTATTATGTGTAACAAAAAATTCGTCATCGAAGACTGCAGTGTGCTAAACAAGTTCAACACAGGTAGTGACCATAGATTGGTGAGATGTAAGATGCACCTCAACACTAAACTGGAACGTGGCAAGCTCATAAGACAAACAAAATGTATTGACATAACCAACCTTAAAAAACACCATAATACTTTCAAGTTGGAACTGAAGAACAGATTCTCTGCTTTAGAAGGCCTAACATCGGAAGAAGTGGATATTTCTGAAGTTAACAGAAAAGTAACCAAAGCTCTTATGGAAACAGCAACAAAATTAGCTGGGTCTAAGAACAAGTTGCATGTAAACAAATTATCAGGAAAAGCGAAAATGTTGATGCAAAAAAGAAGAGAGATGAGGACAACTAAAGAAGATGTGACTTCCAAAGTGGAATATATAGAGCTATGCAAGACAGCACGAAAAAGTATCACTGAAGACGTAAGGAAATTCAACTGTGAGCTAGTGAGGAAAGCAATTGAAAACAACCAAAGCCTAAAGATAGCAAAGGGACATCTCAGTAAGGGAAGAAAACAGATTATGGCTCTGAGAAAAGAAGATGGTTCTATAACAAGAAATAGAGGCGAAATTTTGACAAGAGTGAAAGATTTCTACTCCAAACTATATGAAAGGGATGATACATGTACTCCAGACATCATGAAAGGTACCAGAGTTCTTCCAGTCCTCCCAGCAGAAGTTGCTCATGCAATCAAGAACATGAAGCGGGGGAAAGCTCCAGGAGAAGATGGAATTACTATAGACATCATACAAGAAGCAAGTGGAGAAATTGAAACAGTACTCGCCCAAATTTTCACTCGATGCCTTAATGAAGGGAAGATTCCTGAGGATTGGAACAATGCTACAATGATCCTGCTACATAAAAAAGGTGACATTGAGGATCTCAGGAACTACAGACCTATCAGCCTCCTATCAGTGGTTTATAAAATCTTCACTAAAGTTCTTTCACACCGCTTGAAGGTAACACTGGACATGGCTCAACCGAGAGAACAAGCTGGATTCAGGAGTGGCTACAGCACAATAGATCATATCCATGTACTGAGAGAACTAATTGAAAGAGCGAGGGAATATGAACTTCCATTGTGCATGGCTTTTATCGATTATGAAAAAGCCTTTGATTCGGTGAAACCATCAGCAGTTACCACGGCTCTGAAATCCTGCGGTATTGAAGATGCATACATTAATATTATTAATAACATCTATGAAAATGCAAGTGCAAAGATTCGGCTGTTTGAAAATACAACACACATAAAAATTGGAAAGGGAGTGAGACAAGGTGACACCATATCTCCGAAGCTCTTTAATGCCACATTGGAAAATGTCTTTCAATCACTGAACTGGGAAAACAAAGGGATAAAGATTAATGGAGATTATCTAACCCACCTTCGTTTTGCTGATGACGTAGTCATTTTTGCAACTACCCCATCAGAGCTGCAGAGTATGATCCAGGAACTTGCTGACAAGAGTAAAGAAGTGGGATTAAAAATGAACTTTCAGAAGACAAAAGTGATGTTCAATGCTTTTACAAGAAATGAAGATTTATCGATTGATGGAGAAAAACTGGAGATAACAGATACGTATGTTTATCTTGGACAGCAGATATCAAGTGAGGGTCACATTGATGAAGAAATTAATCGGCGTACAAAACTTGCCTGGAGAGCTTTTGGAAGAAACAGCATAATTTTCAAGAGCAATATGCCATTATGTCTTAAAAGAAAAGTGTTTGATCAGTGCATCCTTCCAGTGCTTACGTATGGTGCAGAGACGTGGACCTTAACTAAAAGAGACATACAAAGGCTGCAGACAACTCAAACAAGCATGGAGAGGTGCATGCTTGGTATAACCAGGAGAGATAAGAAGAGGAACTCGTGGATCCGAAAAATGACGAGAGTGGAAGACATCATGATCAGAGTTAAATCCCTGAAATGGCAATGGGCTGGACATACTGCCAGAAGGACAGACCATAGATGGACAGCCGAAATTTTAGATTGGATTCCAAGGGACAGGAAAAGACCCAGAAAAACACCACATGGGAGATGGGTGGATGAAATTCGTAAATATGCGGGAGTGACATGGAGGAGACTGGCACAAGACAGACCGTTGTGGAGGAAACTTGGGGAGACCTTCGTCCAGCAGTGGATTGATAATGGTTGACAATGATGATGATGATGACATGTGTATACTGAAAGTTTCTGTGACACGAGGCAATGCCAAATTTGAGTTCTTTCAGATTACTCTGAAGAACGCTGAAAAGCAAGGAATTAACATAAACATAAAAACACAGAAAACTCAGAAGATTAATACAAAATTTCAATTTATGTACCATATTTAGACATATTTATTAGTGCTTTGGAAAATAGGTTTCTCGCACACAAACCTGGTCTTATCAGGATTCCAGTCACTGTTCCCAACAAATCCCAATGCATTGCCATCTTCTCAAGATATTGATGGTTTAAAGATTTTAACTGAATTTTACATAGGTGACTTGAATGGCTCGCAAGAAGAACTACTAGCAGAATTGAAACTGTGATACCGTAGGATCGCCCGCAAAGAAAAGGAGCACTGGCCAAAAGATGCATTAAGTACTTTAAAACTGTGCTGCAATGAGGTGTTACTCAATGTAAAAACATTGTTTCACATTTTAGTAAAAGTTCAATCTGAACAACAAAATACGTGGGAGATAGTCAATGTACAGGGTGTCCGAAAAGTCTTTCCCTGATTACAAACGTCATTCATATCCGCTGTATGTACGTTACAGATGTGAAACTGGTGCCAAAATGTTGGAAAACTAACCAAGTTTTTTTGTTGCAGCTTTCTGCAACGTGGCTGTAGTGTAGCAGTGTCAGTGTCCAGGAAACCGGAAATGTTCACAAATCAGGAAAAAGCTCAGTGTATCCTCTGGTATCACGACACCCGGTAACCAATAACAGTGCAGAGGAACTTTCAAACAACGTATGGAAAGAAGCCGCCCGATGTCAAGAGCATTAAGTCGTGGTACGACAAGTTGAAGACCACAGGATCTGTTGCTGACTTACCGAGAACTGGCCGACCATCAACCTCAGCTGAAAGTGAGACAGTCTTTTGTGTGAAGTCCCAAGAAATCAGTGCGTAGGGCCTCACTTGAATTAGAGATGACAAAAAGTTCTGTTCATGATAAAAAGTTCTGTTCATGATTTGTGAACATTTCCGGTTTCCTGGACACTGACACTGAAACACTACAGCCACGTTGCGGAAACCTTCAACAAAAAAACTTGGTTAGTTTTCTAACATTTTGGCACTAGTGTCACATCTGTAACGTACATACAGCGGATATGAATGACGTTTGTAATCAGGGAAAGACTTTTCGGACACCCTGTATATTGGGACCAAGTCTCATAAAACAGCCCAAACACGACAAGTTACATGAGCCCAAAAAATGACAAGTTGACATTAATGACAATGAAGTATTTATATCTGAACTTAAGAACATCTCTACATATTCAATATACACAGTCGAGTCACATTATTGTAACCACTTCCTACTTTTGACGTCAACAGCGCGTAGCCAATGAAAGAAGGCACGTGTCGTGAGCTGGCTTGTAGGATATATAAAGTGTGCTGTAGGCAGTGTGAAAACATATCACTCGTTGCTGTCATGGGTAAAAGGAGCGATTTATCAGATTTGCAAAAAGGGATGATTATCGGCTTTCGGACCAAGGGTGGCAGTATTTCTGAAACCGCGCAGTTTGTGAACTGTTCGCGTGCTGCTGTGGTTAAAGTGTATCGTGATTGGAGAAATGGCACGATAGCGAATGAGCGACATGGAAACTGCAGAGCGCCATGAGCAATTGATGTGAGAGGTGAACGTTGGCTTCGAAGGCGCGTGAGGGCCGATTGGAGCAACTCACTGGCCGAATGAACCAGGGAACTACCGGAAGTGGGTCTAAAACAACAGTTCAGCGAACCCTGCTGCATATGGGGCTCCAATGCAGAAGGACGGTCACTGCACCTATGCTAACAAAGGTGCATCGGCAGAAAAGTCTTTCATTTGCACGGCACTATCGGAATTGGACTTCCGCTGATTAGCAAAACCAATGAGTCACGTTTTCTGCTTCATCGAACGGATAGGCGAGAAACAACGGAGAACAAACGCTTTTCAACCATTGCTGAAAGAACACAAGCCGGTGGGGACAGCGTTATGGTCTAGGGAATGTTTTCGTGGCAGTCTCTAGGTCCACTCATACCTGTGGAAGGCACTATGGACCGGATTCGTTATGAATCCATCCTTGCAGATTACGTACACCCATACATGCTGATTGTCTTCTCTGGGGCGGGTCGGATCTTCCAGCACGGCAATGAGACGTGTCACACAGCTAGAAACGTCCGAGAGTGGTTGGAAGAGCACGATGAAGACTTCAAAGTACTTCCCTGGCCCCCTAATTCCACAGACTTAAACCCAATTGAGCATCTGTGGGACCACCTCGATCGTGTTGTTCGCTCTATTGATCCCCGACCACGCACCCTCTAGCAGCTGTCAGATGCACTGCAGTCGGCATGGCTCCACATACCTGTGAACACCTTACTGAGTCACTCCCAGCCCATTTAGCTGCTGTCCATGCTCCACACGGCGGTTATTCTGGATATTAGCTGGTGGTCACAATATTGTGACTCGACCGTGTATTCCCATTAAATTTTGTAAGCTTATGTATGTTTCAGCCACTGAGACGAAAATTCGCCAATGTGATATATCGAGCTACACACATTACGCTCATCTTGTTTCAGCTTCAGTCCACCTTGTTTGCACATGTCAGGTGCAAACATACGTATTAGATTTCAGTTCAAGTTTGCCACTATTCTGGTGTCCACTGTTGCACCAGCCGCCCCGGTGGCGCAGTGGTCTAAGCGATGGCTTCTGATCATTCGCCCTAGTTGGGTCCGGGATCGAATTCCGGTAAGGCATGGATGTCTGTGTTTGTCTTTCGGCACTGGCTCTCATTGTGTTACTTGATCAACACTGACTCTCTGTGTACATCGGTCACTTAGCATACTGTAAAAACCATGTTTGGTATGTACTTGTTGGTGTGAAACATCTGTATCTTGTCTTTGTCTACCTGTTTGTCATGTCTCCGTACCACCAGGTCTAATAAATCATTTTTTTAAACCTCGAATAAAAAAACAAACTGTTGAGCCATACCATTAAAGGATATTCAATGTTCATAGTTCAACACAAACACAAGCAATTGCACAATTCTAAAAAGGGGGTGATGAGTTAAAATCATTCTAAGACTATTGTTAAGACCAGACGACGCAGTAAGAATTTCAACAACTGAAGTGTTTCACCATACCTCCTTTAATGGTATGGTGCAACAGTGGACACCAGACAAGTGACAAAGTTGAACTGAAATGCAAGAGGTATGTTTACACCTGTGTGTGTGTAGCTCGATATGTCTCATTGACGATTTTTTGTCTCACTAGCTTAAACATACATAAGCTTACAAAATGTAATGGAAATACACTGACGGAAAAAAAATCCCAACACCAAGAAGGGGTTGCGTTAGATAAACGACAGTTGGTAGGCGGGGAGAGTAAATCTGTAAGATGACGTCTATGCAAATTTCGCGCTCGGCGCATACTTGTGGCGCTAGTAGCGCCCCTCGGAACATGCAAAGCAGGTTTGCTGTAAATACGCGCTGTAACGTTCGTGAGCGTTAGTTATCGTTGAGATTCGACGTAGTGTGTTGATGTTACTCAAGAATACCTTTAAGAAGACGAAGAAGCCATTATCAACAGCTCACGGAGTTTGAACGAGGTCGTGTAATAGGGCTACGAGAAGGTGGATGTTCTTTCCGCAATAATGCAGAACGACTTGGCAGGAATGTAGCCACTGTGCATGATTGTTGGCAGCGGTGGTCAAGGGAAGGTACTGCCTCAAGAAGACCGGGTTCCGGTCGGCCACGTGGCACTACTGAGAGGGAAGATCGCCGTGTACGGCGTATGGCCGTGGCGCATCGTACTGCGTCTGCGGCAGCAATTCGAGCTGCAGTTGCCACCACAGTGACACAACGAACTGTTACAAATCGGTTACTTGAAGGACAGCTTCGAGCCAGACGCCCTGTAGCGTGCATTCCACTTACTCCAAACCACTGCCCTTTGCGACGTCAGTGGTGTCAAGCTAGAGCTCATTGTAGAACGGAGTGGAGATCTGTTGTGTTTTCTGATGAAAGCCGGTTCTGCCTGGGTGCCAGTGATGGCCGTGTGTTGGTTAGAAGGAGGTTAGGTGAGCGCCTGCAACCAACCTGTCTGCGGCCGAGACACACTGGACCTACACCTGGAGTTATGGTCTTGGGAGCAATTTCCTATGACAGCAGGAGCACTCTCGTGGTTATCCCACGCACCCTGACGGCACAGTTGTACGTCGGTCTGGTGATTCAACCTGTTGTGCTGCCATTCGTGAACAGCATTCCAGGGGGTGTTTTCCAACAGGATAATGCTCGCCGGCATACCGCTGTTGTAGCCCAACATGCTCTACAGAGTGTCGACATGTTGCCGTGGCCTGCTAGATCACCAGATCTTTCTCCAATCGAGCACGTATGGGACATCATTGGACGACAACTCTAGCGTCACCCCCAACCAGCATTAACCGTCCCTGTATTGACCGACCAAGTGCAACAGGCGTGGAACTCCATCCCACAAACTGACATTCAGCACCTATACGACACAATGCATGAACGTTTGCGTGCTTGCATTCAACATTCTGGCGGTTACACCGGTTATTAATGTACCAGCATTTCACATTTAAAATGGCTCTTCTCGCGCTTACATTAAGTTGTGATCTTGAAACCTTAATCGAATAAATATGTTACCTTTACAAATGTATTGCCGGCATTTCATTCCTCTACAACTATTTTTTCGTGGTGTGGGGATTTTGTTTTCCGTCAGTGTATATTGAATATGTAAAGATGTTCTTAAGTTCAGATATAAATATTTCCATGTTATTGATGTCAACTTGTCGTTTTTGGGCTCATGTACAATAACGTGTGCAAGAGTATTTTATGGGACTTGGTCCCAATATACAGTACATTGACATTGTTTCACATACTATGTTCTCAATCTACCAGTGCCAACTTCAGAAATTGAGCTTTCGGTTTAAAAACTGCGTCTCTTAAAATCATATCTACGTGATACTGTATCAGAACTGAGACTCAATGAGTTAGCATTACTTCACATTCATCGAGAATATACACCGAAAGCTGAAGTTTTAGATGAACTAGCATAAAAACCCAGAAGGCTGGAAATACGACTCAAGTAATAGTAAGTAAAAGTAACATAAGAGTTGAATCAAATCAAAACATATTTGTCGAAATGAGTCGTCAGGGATTGTTAGTCTTACTGTGCAATGAAAAAAAAGTGTCATTATACAAATGAAGAATGTTTCATTAGAAGGTAAATTTTTATTTCGTTCTAGATTTACGTGTATCTTTTAACCATTTAACAGTAAGTAATGTAGTATTCTTGTTTTCTGCACAGAAAAATAGCAAAACATAAGTGGTCAACCATTATGTGATGATAAGATATCAATAACACTGAGGAACACACAACTTTTGGTGCCTAAGATGTTAGACCAATTTTTGGGGTATTTTGGGGTCACAGATTCCGAAAATGGCGCTAGGTTTTGTCCATCAGATCTGCTTCTCACGATATGACATATGCAGAGAAATTTCAAGAAGCCTAGAACATGAACAACAACACAAGTTCCGTCATTGAGACATGCTGCTGAACACGCGTTTCTGTGATTTCCTGCGATACGATGTTCCTGGACATTCGCGGTGGATGCTCCAACAATAGTCCGCCATCATATGCGTATCCCATCGTTCACGGTACCATTCTTCCGTGGCCCTTATTTCCTGGTGAAATCGCTCCCCTTGTTCATCGCTGATATCACCAAGACAATGTGGAAATCAATCCGAATGACTGTGGAGGTAATGCAATTTGATGCTCATGTTACAACCAAATGTACAAAACGCAGTGAGCATATTCTCCACGAGTTCATGGTAGTTAGCGGCCTTACGGTTCCCAAGAAAATTCTGTACAACCATATAAAACGACGACCACGCACATGCCTCAATATTGGCCATTGAGTCTTGGAAACGCTGGTCTTTCATGATTTCCAGGATTTGTGGTCCATCGAATATACCTGCTTTTATTTTCTCCATGCTCAACGCTGGAAAGTTTCTACATATGTAGCCGAAACACATTCCATCTCTCTTAAGTGCCTTTACAAATTGTTTCATCAAACCAAGTTTGATGTGCAATGGTGGCAATATGACCTTTTCTCTGTCCACCAAAGGTTCTGTGAAGATATTTTTCTCTCCAGCTACCATGTTTTCTCTCACAGGTCACTGTCTTCAAACCCAGTGTTGATCTGTAGCTATATTGTCCGACAGACATACAAAGCACGGGTACTTGGTATACCTAGCTGCTGCCCTAGGAGAAAATTCACCATTTTCAAACCCACACAGATGACCTATTGGTGATCGTGGTATGCTATTTTTTTTTTTATGATTGGAGGTTTAACGACCACCGTGAGCAACTCAATGGGCTATAAGCAGTCGCCCGTCCCTAATTTAGGGTCAGTGGTTCCAGGGAAGGGAGAGAGCCACTGCCGTAAGACAAACACAACATTCATGCCTCACTGGGATTCGAAGCCGGACCCCTTACGGACGAATGATCAGAGGCCATCGCTTAGACCACTACGCCACTGGGGCGGCATTGTATGCTATCTTCTCTAGGACTATGATGGCTATTGTCGCCCGATCTTCTTGCATACCAACTGAGTGACCGATTGGGATTGATATGTATCTGTTCCCGTTATGTAGAAGTACACATTTGGGGCTGCGTTTGGAGCTATCTATGAATAACCGCCATTCACTTGGTGTGTATTCCCGTACGCCCAATTTCATCAGCAATCCTGGCACATTGCTGCAAAAAACGAATTCGTTTTCTTTTCTGAAGAATGGCAGAAACTCTTCTTCTATGTTGCGATACAATGTGATTTTTGTTCCCGGTAGCAGTACATTTTTTTTGCCAGCCTGGAAGCTAACAATTCAGCTGCCTTCTTTGGAAGACTTAGGTCCCTTATAAGGTCTTTCAATTCCGTTTGAATGAAACATGATGCAGCTGATGAAGGTCCTTGGAAATCACTATCATGTTGCTCAGCATAGCTTTCTTTCTCACCAGCCGATTCATCCGACTCTTCGGAGAGCTCTGGAAGCCTGCTACATGTTGGGACAAGTATCTCTTCTGAATGTGGAACAAGGAGTCTAGCGGAAGCTAGATCAGGATACATCCACTTACTCCGGTTCTTCCTATTGATGCCCTTTATATTCACCATGTAACGTATACTCTAGATTCACTTTCCTTTTGATTTTACTATTTCTGGTTATTTTATTTTCCTATGTAAATTATCTTCTTACTGAACGAGATGTTATTTCTCCCGCTGAATGAGATCTGGCAATGAGTGTAAGTCATGACGTGGTGGTAACCAGTATAAATAGGCGCGTTCAACGATACCTAGGAGAGAGCTTTTTGTTGATGTGCGTAGGGAGAGCTTTGTTTTATGTGTAAAGAGATCTTCGTTTTGTGTTACCTAAGAGAGCTACGTTTTATTGAGTAGCTGTGTGACCCGTGAAGTGTATGTTGGATACTACCAGGAGTTTTCCCTAAATAAAGATTTTTCTTTAGTAAGTACGTTTTTCTCAGTTCATAGTTTTGTCAGACCTCTGTCTGGCTGTTAGGTTTATTTCATTAGTTGTTATTATTAACAACCAGCATTAAGACTTTATTCATCTTAATTACTACTACAACATTACTAGCAGTTAAAAGCTTGTTTATTATTATTACTACACTACTAGCAGGAAACTTTATTCATGATATAATTAACAACACAACAAGCATTAGAAGAAGCTATATTCATTATAACCAGACAAAAGTAACAGTCATCACTGTGGTTGTTCTGTTCGCGCCATACCATTGGTATACCAAATTTCATGTACTTCCTTTTCCCATTCGTCCACTATCGCAGGTGCTCGTTTTACACACGACATACGGTACCTAAGGCATATCTTGGTCACCTAGTTTTACTGTGAAGTAGGCAAAATAAGCTCTTTTCACAAAGCCCGTTATAGCTTGTCTCTGTTGAGCGATTGTGTACTCTCCGCAAATGTAACAAAAAACATCCGGATGATTGACACATTTTCTTTGTGATGAATCCATGTCAATGCCTGAAACAGAAATAAAACACGTCTGAACATGTAACGTGCACACGCAAACACGGACAGCAACAGAAAGTTCGAATGCATGTATGCGAACTGGTAAGAAATGCTGGCGGGAAAATAAAGTAATACTATGTAATAACGCTAACAATATCTCGAAAACTACAGCTGCTAGAGCAAAAAGGATACCATTTCCGAAATTAGCAGCACAAAAATACCCATAAACAGGTCGAAAATTCCAGGCACCACAAAAAAAATATTTTTGTTCCCCAGTGTAATAATTTCCAGCAATATTTATTTGAATATTTTTGAGCGGATGTTGCAGACATTTTACAAATGCGCTCATAACACACTTACACATTTAGTTTTGTAAAAAATATAAATTTCGTACCTTCCTCCCCCCGAAAAAAAAATTCTGGGCACGCAACTGCTTACCATAGTAGTAAAATGAATGTAACGCACCAGAGTATATGCTTATGTTACAGATAAGGGGCCGTCCATAAAGTAGGTCCGAGATTACAAGGGGAGGGGAGGGTTCCTGACAACCGCACCAAATGTGACGTGGAGGAAGAGAGAGGTTTAGTAATTCGGACGTCCAGCGGTGAAAATATAGTGGATGGTATTTTTTAGTTTTGTTTTGTCTTTTTTCTTCTTTTAATAGTTAAAAAATGTATGAATTATTTCAGATTTCTGAGGATATTTGCTAAATCAGGATATTAATATTAAGTTCTGGTATTCGTACTACCAAATCTATCGTGTTTTGTAGATGGTATAATCGGGAGTGTTGCAACCTTGAATGCGTGCGTTCATTTGTAGATCTTTATTTCAGAATGATAAAGTTCGGGTAGCATTTGGGAATAAATTAATGCCTAAATAATAAAACTTTTCTGAAGCAAATTTGTAAATATCTGGAAGATTCCTTTAAATAATTACATGTTTTCTTTCTGTTTCTCAACGGACTTCTAAAAACAGCCGTCAAAAACAAAGGGGTTGTGGGAATTAGGACGCACGGTTTAGAGGGGGAGGTGTCAACAATCGGACAAAATGTGACATCGGGGAAGGGGGAGTCTAAAAACAGTAAAAAAATCACGGACGTACTTAATGGACGGCCATAATTATGTAAACGCTTTTGCTCTCCTACACTTAAGTATAAAGAAGGTAGCCCTCGTTCCATGAATATGTAAACAAATGTTTCAAACTTCTTCATTTCCGTTGTAACAATGAAAGGCGCGAGAAGCTTGTTTTAGTTTTGGTTTCGTGTAGCATAAAACTCTGTTCATATAAACATTTCTCGGAAAAGAAAAAAGCCACCTGTTTTAGTCGCTACAGATAACGAAGTGAAAACGGAATTTGATTTAAGCCTCTAAAGGAATAAACCGTTTTATTTCATACTTATCTTGCAGCCCGACTTATTGGTTTCAGCTGTAATTAATTAATGCATCCGGTGGCTGATGTACTTCTATGTCTTTCGTTTCACTCAGTGATCTTCGCCATCTGATTATTTAACAAGTCAGTCTTCGTTTCGTGAGAGACGAAAAGTTTGTTTTTAATGCAGCAGCAAAATGCTAAACCTTCCAGTACAGGCCCGCCCGTCCGGAGCCCGGAAATTTTCACTTAACTGATGAAAAGAAAAAAAGCCCTGCCTTGCCTTCTGACCGGGCCAGACCCGTGTAGACTTCCACTACTAAATACAATAATGCTTTCCGAAAGTTTGTTTAAAATTATTATGGCGCAAATGCCATATTGGGCCAAAGAACGCCGGAAAATGTTACAAATATATACAAGGGTCGATTCGGACCGTGGGGACACCAACTTTGAGGCAATACGCTGTAAGATAATTTTTGTACACATCGTATACCAGCCGACGGTCGTAAAGCTGTGTGGTATTCAACGTTGCTGAAAACAGCAATAGTTATTATAATAAATATGTTATCGTTAAAGTATGAAATCCGTTATTTCATAGAATACCTAGTTATTTCATGAAATAACTGATCAAGTCAGTTAAAGCGTAAAACTCACTTGTATTCTATGGTTTAACTAGTTATTTCATAGAATAACGATCTACACCCAGTTAAAGTGTAAAATCACCGAGTAAATAAATCCCAAATTCAAAAGGCTGTAAAGTGAGAACCACTGGTCAGAAATAGCACACCATTTTCAACCCACTATAAAGTGTTATATAATAATAATGATATTAACTTATGAGTACTTCGTCTCAACCTGATAATGAAGTGCTGGTTGAAAAACCAAGGTTAAATATGCCATTAGTAAAGTATGTATAGTTTGTTCACAAAAATGCCGTGAAAACGTAGTTTGTTCGAAATGTAATGAGCCTGTCGACATGTCATGTTTAGAAGACTGTGTTTTGGAAGACAAAGTTGTACAGAAGATCTGCAAATTGTGTTTTAATGAAATGAATGTTCAGAGAGAAAGAGAAAACTCTAAAGAATGTTTGGAAATTCAAGCTAAGAAGATGAAATTAATGTCAGATAAATCTCATTCTGAAGCCTCTGTGAGGCTTACAGTCCGTATCCCAGTACCTGAAGTTGACAGAGGAAGAGGTGACGCCAGATCTATTTTAGCTGTTATCATGAAAATAACCGAAGAAGGATTTGTTCAATTGGGAACAAGAAACAGCCGCATAAAACAGCTATATTCCCGATCTCAGTTCAGCGTCTGTGAACAAAAACTAATTCAGATCGAAGAAGTGCCATATATAGAGAAATCGCTCCGGTCGGTTGCTACAGCTCAAAGTTTCGGTACCGGTCAGGGATTTAAAAAATGTTCATGTAAAATGCAGTGTGTCAACAAAAAATGTATTTGTTTTAGAAATAATGTTCTATGCAATTCCAAATGCCATTTTAGTAATCCCTGTTGTAACAAATGATTTTATTGTCTTTATATAATAACATTTTGCATGCTGTATAATTCAGTCAAATTGTTTATTTTACACTTTAACTGTCTATCATTAGTTAATTTATAGAATACCTAGTTATTTCATAAAATAACTAGTTAAAGTGTGGAATTATTAATTTATTACACGCTTTAACTAACTTGATCAGTTATTTCATGAAATAACTAAGTATTCTATTAAATAACTGAATTATACACTTTAACGGTAACAAATACACTCTTTTTTTGTGATTGGATATTTAACGACCACCGTGGGCAACTCAATGGGCTATAAGCAGTCGCCCGTCCCTAATTTAGGGCCACTGCTTCCGGGAAAGAGAGAGAGCCAGTGCCGTAAGCCAAACACAACATCCATGCCTCACCGGGATTAGAACTCGGACGAATGATCAGAAGCCATCGCTTAGACCACTGAGCCACCGGGGCGGCAAACACACTCTTTGCAACAACAACAACAAAAAAAAAAAAAAGAACGCTGCACCCACAAACCCACAAGAAATCATCCAATTGAGATGAAAATTGGTATGTGCAACGTACATCTATAGGAAAGGAAAGTATTGCAATTCCAGGGCAGATGGGTAATTCATTCGGGTAAATCAACTACACGAGTGGAACAAGTCAGTACGTTGTAGCGCTTCCTCTGGCTCGGATACAAGCGGTTACCCGGAGTGGCATAGACGCATACAGTTCACGGATACTATCCTGAAGTATAGCATGTCAGATGGTGTTCAAATTGAGGGAAAGTTCTCCGAGATTCCGGGATGGGCGTAGGAGGCGTCCCATCATGTCCCAAACATGTTCGATGGGTGAGAGGTCGGGCTGGCCACGGAAGGTAGTCGACATTACGGAGGCACGCCTGTGAGAGCCGTACCGTGTATGGTCGGGCATTACCTTGTTGAAAAATTGCTCGGCGGTGCTGCGACAGGAATGGCAACACAACAGGTCGTAGAATGTCGGCGATGTATCATGGAGCCGTGAGGGAGGTACGGAGGACGACTACAAGTGTCCGGCTATCGTAGAAAATGGCTCCCTAGACAGTCACTCCCGGTGAGCGAGCTGCGTGCCGTTCTACGGTAAAGGCAGGATCCGTGCTTTGGCCGACTCGTCTCCAGATACGTATGCACTGGTCATCGGCGCCAAGTGCAAATCGTGACTCATCACCGAAGACAACACGACGCCACTGGACACTGTCCTATCGGGTCCAACACCACCGCAACCACCACCGGCGATGCTCGCTGATCAGTGGTAGATGGCTGAATGGCATCCTGAACTGTAGTCCCCTTGCTGCAAAGCGTCTGTCAACGGTCCTGTGGCCACTTCCGTACCTGTAGACGACGCAACGTGTCCACGGATGGTGGAGAGCGACGAATTCGGTTCTGTTCGTGCGACTCTCACAATCGCTCGATCCTCGCGTTCTGTTCTTGCTCTCAGCTGTCCACTGCCCGAGTGCCGCTAGGTTGTGCGCTGCTCGACCCAGTGGTGCCAACATCGGCCGATTCCCGCGTCGCTCCGAGCCAAATGCTTGGTGATGTGGCGACTTCACCAACCGGCCTCACTCAGCCCAATTATACGTCCTCTATCAGCCTAATTATACGTCCTCTATCAGCCTAATTATACGTCCTCTATCAGCCTAATTATACGTCCTCTATCAGCCTAATTATACGTCCTCTGTCCAACTCGCTCAGTTGCTCGCATTCGACGTCGGGGCATCCTCACAGTCCGTGGAGGTTAATGCAACCACAGTCCGCTGCCACAATTGTCCCTGCGTGCGAGCTTTGCTCTTGATATGCCCTCCTCGATATGCGATTTCCATGCGCTGTGCCATGCGCTGTGCAGTATTTAGTCATTGGTCCTTATTTTTTTATTATTTGCATATTCGGTCCTGAGGTACTTGCATGAGGAGTTTCATCAGGATCGAACGACTTTCTCGGGGAGCTTCGAGAGGTTTATTTTGGCAAAGAGTGTATCAGTATGTATAAAGCGAAAATCACACAGTATTGATTGACCGAATAACATGCTGTGTGATAAACAGGACTTAGGAACCCTTGCAATATAGAGAACAAAATTACACGAGAGTCTTCTCTCCGAGACAATGGCAACTTTAATATCAGCTAGATATCAACACATGCACCAACACACTTTAGAGAGAACATTCAAGTTCTTTAATAATGTTGCATACCCTATAACAAAGTAAATTTCTCCGTTATTTTGGGTCCACGCCGGGGATCGAACCCGAGTCCTCTTATTCCGGAACAAGTCGCTCTACCAACCTGACGTTCGTTCTCGCTGCTATCTGCCGTTATGTCGTGTGCGTCCTGCGGGGCAGGCACGTCACAATCTCCCCCCCCGAAAGAGGACCGGGGCATGTCCACGGGTCAGCCGGGACCGTGTGTCGCTGTAGGCAGTCATCCGCTGAAGAACGTGCATTTGAGAACTCCCAGTCAATGCAACATCACACACATTTATTTTTCGAAGCGCTGAAGAAGGGATTCTCTTATTTTTCCTGTCTCGCGGTGTGGTGGAAAGAACATCACACCATTACGAGAACTTTAACGGCCGGGTCATCCGGGAAGTTAGGGCGCCATTATAACGAAGTAAATTTCTCCGTCATTTTTGGTCCACGCTGGGGAACGAACCCGAGTCCTCTTATACCGGAACAAGTCGCTCTACCAACTGAGCTACGCAGACGTTCGTTCTCGCTGCTATCTGCCTTTATGTCGTGTGCGTCCTGCGGGGCAGGCACGTCACAACCCTCATTATTTTCAGCAAAAACTAAAGAAAAAATCTAAATGCAAATGCTGTTTTTTCGTAGGGGGATGCTTTAAAACTAATTTCTTACTCAAGCAAGAAATTTTTGTATATTAATGCTTGGAACAAATAACCTTTGTTTCTAACATTTTTCTATATCTGGATTATGCTTTATTAATTGTCATTAATTAATCTAAGCATAGATGTTTGCCTGCATCTTTTAAGTTGGAAGCATGGGATATTTACTTGGCTAAATTTGTAATTAGTCATGTGAATACCGATTTAAAAAATCATGAAGATTTGTTTCTTATCCAAACAGAAATTCTGCTGGGTTTTTTAAAGAAAGGAAAGTGTTTTACTTTACTGAACCGCAAATGGCGTCATGACCTTCACACGTAATGATATTTTACGCGTTAGTTGCAAAAAAAAATCTTACGCCAGTACCCTTTTTTTTTAAAGTTCATTCTCTCCGTTTTGAAGTCATTCTTAAAGAAAATGATCACTCCTGAGGTAGATAGACTGGATATCAACATGTCGTGCGTTCCTTTCTTTTTTCTTTCATGTTTCTTTTAATTTGGGTGATTTTTATTTTCATTCAGCGCAAAACCATCCTCTTTGAAACACACCTTAATGGCACCTTTGTCCGAAATTGTTAGTTTCTTTCCTCGTAGGCACCAAGGTCATTTTCATGCTTTGGCTGTCAGACGGGTCCAGTTTCCTGGTGGTTTTTTCATCATTCGCTGCTCTTATAGAAGGGATAGTAATCAAAAAGTGAAACCAATGAAAAGCCACTATAATACGTCATCCAAATGTGTATGACGTATATCTGAAACCTTAGGTCAGTGCATTTCTAATACTTGTTTAATCGTTGTCAGTAAAGCAACTTATACGACATATCGAGCATATTTGTTTGCAGACATTTCGATGTAAACAGAGAGTTGACTGTCAAAGAACTTTCACCTGTAGGGAAAAACCGACTAGATTAGTTTCTGCTCTTAGTTTTCAAAAAGGTATGTCTATTTTTTACATTATATCAGGTTTGAAGGGGAGTTTTCTTTGTTTAGGTTAATTAATCCTTTCTTTTAGTCATTATTAATGCGGTTCTTTAAGCCATTTCGAAAAGTTTCAGGGAATTTATTAAGTTTCGGGGAATTTATATTTATATTTTTTATTGGGTTAGAGAGAATATAATGTCTGCAAATGCAAGGGAACAGAAAAGTGTTAATTACCGTATCATCATCATCATCATTGTCAACCATTATCAATCCACTGCTGGACGAAGGTCTCCCCAAGTTTCCTCCACAACGGTCTGTCTTGTGCCAGTCTCCTCCATGTCACCCCTGCATACTTTCGAATTTCATCCACCCATCTCCTATGTGGTCTTCTTCTGGGTCTTTTCCTGTCCCTTGGAATCCAATCTAAAATTTCGGCTGTCCATCGATGATCTGTCCTTCTGGCAGTATGTCCAGCCCATTGCCATTTCAGGGATTTAACTCTGATCATGATGTCTTCCACTCTTGTCATTTTTCGGATCCACAAGTTCCTCTTCTTATCTCTCCTGGTTACACCAAGCATGCACCTCTCCATGCTTCTTTGAGTTGTCTGCAGCCTTTGTATGTCTCTTTTAGTTAAGGTCCACGTCTCTGCACCATACGTAAGCACTGGAAGGATGCATTGATCAAACACTTTTCTTTTAAGACATAATGGCATATTGCTCTTGAAAATTATGCTGTTTCTTCCAAAAGCTCTCCAGGCAAGTTTTGTACGCCGATTAATTTCTTCATCAATGTGACCCTCACTTGATATCTGCTGTCCAAGATAAACGTACGTGTCTGTTATCTCCAGCTTTTCTCCATCAATCGATAAATCTTCATTTCTTGTAAAAGCATTGAACATCACTTTTGTCTTCTGAAAGTTCATTTTTAATCCCACTTCTTTACTCTTGTCAGCAAGTTCCTGGATCATACTCTGCAGCTCTGATGGGGTAGTTGCAAAAATGACTACGTCATCAGCAAAACGAAGGTGGGTTAGATAATCTCCATTAATCTTTATCCCCTTGTTTTCCCAGCTCAGCGACTGAAAAACACCCTCCAATGTGGCATTAAAGAGCTTCGCAGATATGGTGTCACCTTGTCTCACTCCCTTTCCAATTTTTACGTGTGTTGTATTTTCAAACAGCCTAATCTTTGCACTTGCATTTTCATAGATGTTATTAATAATATTAATGTATGCATCTTCAATACCGCAGGTTTTCAGAGCCATTGTAACTGCTGATGGTTTCACCGAATCAAAGGCTTTTTCATAATCGATAAAAGCCATGCACAATGGAAGTTCATATTCCCTCGCTCTTTCAATTAGTTCTCTCAGCACGTGGATATGATCTACTGTGCTGTAGCCACTCCTGAATCCAGCTTGTTCTCTCGGTTGAGCCATGTCTAGTGCTACCTTCAAGCGGTGTGAAAGAACTTTAGTGAAGATTTTATAAACTACTGATAGGAGGCTGATAGGTCTGTAGTTTCCGAGATCCTCAATGTCACCTTTCTTATGTAGCAGGATCATTGTAGCGGTGTTCCAATCCTCAGGAATCTTTCCTTCATTAAGGCATCGAGTGAAAATTTGGGCGAGTACTGTTTCGATTTCTCCACTTGCTTCTTGTATGATGTCTACAGTAATTCCATCTTCTCCTGGAGCTTTTCCTCGCTTCATGTTCTTGATTGCATGTGCAACTTCTGCTGGAAGGACTGGAGGAACTCTGGTACTGGTATCTTTCATGATGTCTGGAGTGCATATATCATCCCTTTCATATAATTTGGAGTAGAAATCTTTCACTCTTGTCAAAATTTCGCCTCTATTTCTTGTTACAGAACCATCTTCTTTTCTCAGTGCCATAATCTGTTTTCTTCCCTTACTGAGATGTCCCTTTGCTATCTTTAGGCTTTGGTTGTTTTCAATTGCTTTCCTCACTAGTTCACAGTTGAATTTCCTTACGTCTTCAGTGATACTTTTTCGTACTGTCTTGCATAGCTCTATATATTCCACTTTGGAAGTCACATCTTCTTTAGTTGTCCTCATCTCTCTTCTTTTTTGCATCAACATTTTGGTTTTTCCTGATAATTTGTTCACATGCAACTTGTTCTTAGACCCAGCTAATTTTGTTGCTGTTTCCATAAGAGCTTTGGTTACTTTTCTGTTAACTTCAGAGATGTCCACTTCTTCCGATGTTAGGCCTTCTAAAGCAGAGAACCTGTTCTTCAGTTCTAACTTGAAGGTATTATGGTGTTTTTTAAGGTTGGTTATGTCAATAGATTTTGTTTGTCTTATGAGCTTGCCACGTTCAAGTTTAGTGTTGAGGTGCATCTTACATCTCACCAATCTATGGTCACTACCTGTGTTGAACTTGTTTAGCACACTGCAGTCTTCTATGACGAATTTTTTGTTACACATAATAAAATCAATTTCACTTGCCGTCCCATTTGGATGTCTCCATGTCCATTTCCTGTGTGGCTTTTTCTTGAAGAAGGAGTTCAAGATGAAAAACCCTTCTGCCTCTGCAAACTCAACGAGAGTATTTCCACGCTGGTTTCTGTTGCCATGACCGAATTTACCTACTGAAGTTTCATTCTGTTGCCGTTGCCCTATTTTTGCAT
The DNA here is from genome assembly GCA_039090855.1 of Macrothele yani. Classification (NCBI taxonomy): domain Eukaryota; kingdom Metazoa; phylum Arthropoda; class Arachnida; order Araneae; family Macrothelidae; genus Macrothele; species Macrothele yani. The sequence continues at coordinate 8,772,748 of CM077023.1, read as the reverse complement.
TGAAATCTCCCATAATTATTTTCAAGTGCTGCTTACCTTTATTATTTAGATGACAAATTTCCTCATAAAATTCTTCAATTTCTTCTTCAGGATGACTTGTGGTGGGTGCATAAGTTTGAATAATCTGAGCCTGGTATCTTTTCGAGAGTTGGATAACAAGTCGTGCAGCTCTGTCAGAGGAACTTTCAACTTCTACAACTTTATCCTTCAGTTTCTTGTTTATTATAAATCCAACACCACTAGTTCTGCCAGTATCTGTCCCACGATAGTAGAAGAGATGTCCACTTTTCAGTTCGATGAGATCTTCTCCTTTTCTCCTTACCTCACTTAGCCCCACGATGTCCCACTTGATCCTTTGTAGTTCCTCTTCCAATTCAAGAAGCCTTGAATCAGAAGATAGGGAGCGTCCATTGTAAGTAGCCAAGGTCAGCATCAGATGGCAGCCTAGTCCGGTCCTCCGGGGATTCTTAGCACCCTCTGCCTTCATGTCGCACTGGCCGCTGCCTTGGCCAGGTACATTCCAGCTGCCGGAGACTGAGGGCCAAGATTTAAGTTGTGGAACCATTTTGGAGGGGTTTGGCCATAACTCACCACGCTGGCCAAGCGGGTTGGTGAGTGTGGGATAGAATTTCCTCTGATCCCGATGGTATAGTTATACCGCTATGGGCGGTCGTCAGAGCCCCTTTAGTGGGAACAGGATGCACCACGAGAAGGCGGGGTTGACATTTGTCAAGGAGAGGCTGTGATGTTACGCATCACCTGACCTTGCATCCCAATTACCGTATATCTACATAAATATAAAGCAAAGTGGGCAAATGGTGGGGGGGGATGCGAGTGTTTCCATCTGCGAATTGTTCAACCACTTTTAAATGACCTAGAGATCTGAAAATTTGTATGCTCATAGGTCTTAACATCCGAGTGCATAGAAAAATCCGAAAACCCAGAAAATCAAAATAGCGGCTTTGGAACACGGCCTGCTAGAATATTTTCGCGAATTGTTCAACCACTTCTAAATGACCTAGAGATCTGAAAATTGGCATTCTGATAGGTCTTTTGGTCCGAATACCTACAACAGTCCGAAAATAAAAAAAAATGTCAAAATGGCAGCTTTGGAATATTGTCTGCTTTAATTTTTCTACCAGTTCTACATCTAGAAAAGTATGCAAATCAAAAAATTCTAAAGGGTGTCTTTGGAATATTGTCTGCTTGAATTTTTCTACCATTTCTACACCTAGAAAAGTCTGAAAACCAAACAATTCAAGACGGAGGCTTAGCTTTACTGTTCAAAATGCCGATAGGTTTCAAAATAATTATGCCAGAAACATTGAAATGCTATAAAAATTCCATGAAATTTTGATTTAAAATTAAATTGGCGCCAAAGGCTGCTTACTGTCTTACGTCAAACCGCATGCATTGACGCCACGACCCTGTTCTAAATCGTAAAACAGTTACGGATCTTAAATTACTTTTCTTTCCCTTTCCTTAATTTTATGTTCACAAAATGATTTTATAGGTTCACCGTTCGGAGAACGGCCATGACTGCTACTATTTTATAAAACAGACGTAGATTCTCATTATCACGAAAAGACTTTGCTAGTGTTCGCGAAAGATATTTTTCATTTTTGTCGGTAATGGGGTATTTCAGTGAGAAATTAGTATGGAGGTGCTTAGTGGATTTCAAGTAACGTAGAACATATTATGTAAGACTGGCTTTTTATAAAGCTTTGTGTGAAACAAAAACAGTGTGACAGATTGTTGTGGGGTAGAACTATAGCACCCAACCACCTCTTTAGGTCAGGGCCTGATTTCTGCACGTGCACGCGGTGCACGTGCAGAAATCAGGCCCTGACCTAAAACGCTGCTGTTGTAATAGGGCCTCAGAATTTGGGGGGCCTCCAAACTACTTTGAAAAAGGTTAATAAAAAATATCAAAAGCTTTCTTTTTAAGTCATCAAATTGAATATATGTATATGTATACAGTACAGTGAGTACAATGCTTTGACCGATTATGAAGCACTTTGCAACATACCAAATGCCACCTTCATAGAATACTTTGCTTCTGTGTGAAAGGCAGGAGGTTCTCCCATGTGGGCAGAATTCAGACAGATGGGCAAAGCCAAAGCGTAAATGGGTCTTCATCCTCTAGTTGGAAAGCATAATAAAAGACCCGTACTCTGAGGTCACTACTTGGGCAAAAAGTGGTGCTGTCTTAATCCAAATATTTTGATTTGGACCTCGGTTTCCTACAGTCCAAAATTTTCATTAAACTGAAGTATGACCTGCAATTCCGTTCTTTGTCTGGCGCTCTTTGGCCAAACCTGGCCCTTGCGCCAATAAAATCCAACAACCAACCAACCAACCAACCTGCAATTCCGTTATTCAGATTTTGAGCAGTAAATATCTGAATTTCAAAAAATTCGAAAACTGCCATAAACAAACCTCAATATTTTGAAATTTGGTTCAGTTCTTTATAAATCTGTAAGTTCCAAAACAAACCGGACAAAACAATAGTGGCCATTCAGGCCAGTAGCATAAATAATTCACTGGCCCGATTAAATTTTTACTGGCCAGTGGCCAGGGTAATTCGAACGCTGCTGTTGTAATAATTTACATGGACTGCTGCAATAATTTATCCCACAGTGGGTGTGGTCAGCTGTAACACTTTGTGAATGATTACTTCTTACAGCTTAAATTACTATCAGTTCGAATAATATTAACAACGTTTCGCACAATAAAATGTTTATTATACATCGACTATAGTTTCGCAGAGCGTTTGGCTCGGCTTCCTCAGGACGAATGGAGCGTAAACATTCAAATCATTGTGACATCATCAGAATTCTGACGGTCACGGGTTTTGGCGAGTTGTTTCCACGCGCTTGAAAGAAATGGAGTCGACGTCATGTCGTTGACAAGCCGTGACGAGTTCCGGTATATGTGGAAAGCTTCTAATATATTAAGCTTGAAAGTCGAGTCCGGTTTATCAATAAGCGTAGCGTTTCCAAACAAAAAGTTATGGTTATTTTCGTGACAATGTTGAGCTATAGACGACTTCTTCAGTTCATAGTTCCGTACATATGTCTTGTGTTCCTTCACACGGAAACTTAAAGCCCTGCGGGTCTGTCCTATATATGAAAGTCCACATTCACAAGGTATCTGATAAATTCCCCAGGAGTTTAAGTCTTCGATGTAGTCTTTTGATCCGTAAAAATTCATCTTGTTTATGGGTTTGAAAATAACTTTGAAATTAAAACTTTTAAGGATTTTTGTAATTCCGAAGCAAATCTGAAGAGCAAATGGGATAACTGCCCAATTCTTTCGTATTGGGAGTTCTATAGGCATGAGCGTGCAGACAGGCTTTGGTTTTCTAAATTTTTGGACAGCTTTGTCTATGACGGAAGGGCTGTATCCTCTGTGTGCTGCAATTCGCTTAAGAAAATTAAGCTCTTTCTGTAAGGAATCCTCAGTTGAGCAGATATGTATTGCACGATATACGTATGTGAAGAAGGCCGAGATCTTTTGTTTCCATGGATGATTTGATTTTGCATGAGGGGGTAAGGAAATAGCAAATGGTTTTCGATAAACTGTTGTACTAAAGGATCCTTGAGAGCGTGACACAAGGACATCGAGGAATGGTAAGCAGCCATTATTCTGAGTCTCATATGTGAACTGTATATGAGGATCGATTGAATTGATAAGTTCAACTAATTTAGGTATTTCCGAGTTCATGCCATTCCAGAGAACAAAAGTATCATCTACATATCGAATCCACAGGTCAAATGTAACAAGCTGAAGATGATAGATGATACTTTTGTTCTCTGGAATGGCATGAACTCGGAAATACCTAAATTAGTTGAACTTATCAATTCAATCGATCCTCATATACAGTTCACATATGAGACTCAGAATAATGGCTGCTTACCATTCCTCGATGTCCTTGTGTCACGCTCTCAAGGATCCTTTAGTACAACAGTTTATCGAAAACCATTTGCTATTTCCTTACCCCCTCATGCAAAATCAAATCATCCATGGAAACAAAAGATCTCGGCCTTCTTCACATACGTATATCGTGCAATACATATCTGCTCAACTGAGGATTCCTTACAGAAAGAGCTTAATTTTCTTAAGCGAATTGCAGCACACAGAGGATACAGCCCTTCCGTCATAGACAAAGCTGTCCAAAAATTTAGAAAACCAAAGCCTGTCTGCACGCTCATGCCTATAGAACTCCCAATACGAAAGAATTGGGCAGTTATCCCATTTGCTCTTCAGATTTGCTTCGGAATTACAAAAATCCTTAAAAGTTTTAATTTCAAAGTTATTTTCAAACCCATAAACAAAATGAATTTTTACGGATCAAAAGACTACATCGAAGACTTAAACTCCTGGGGAATTTATCAGATACCTTGTGAATGTGGACTTTCATATATAGGACAGACCCGCAGGGCTTTAAGTTTCCGTGTGAAGGAACACAAGACATATGTACGGAACTATGAACTGAAGAAGTCGTCTATAGCTCAACATTGTCACGAAAATAACCATAACTTTTTGTTTGGAAACGCTACGCTTATTGATAAACCGGACTCGACTTTCAAGCTTAATATATTAGAAGCTTTCCACATATACCGGAACTCGTCACGGCTTGTCAACGACATGACGTCGACTCCATTTCTTTCAAGCGCGTGGAAACAACTCGCCAAAACCCGTGACCGTCAGAATTCTGATGATGTCACAATGATTTGAATGTTTAAGCTCCATTCGTCCTGAGGAAGCCGAGCCAAACGCTCTGCGAAACTATAGTCGATGTATAATAAACATTTTATTGTGCGAAACGTTGTTAATATTATTCGAACTGATAGTAATTTAAGCTGTAAGAAGTAATCCCTCACAAAGTGTTACAGCTGACCACACCCACTGTGGGATAAATTATTGCAGCAGTCCATGTAAATTATTACCACAGCTGCGTTCGAATTACCCTGGCCACTGGCCAGTAAAAATTTAATCGGGCCAGTGAATTATTTATGCTTTGTAGTCCTAAATTAGATATACTATCAGTTCATCATTTGCATTAAATTTACAGTAAACTAGAGGTTTTAAATTATAACTCTGGGAGGATAGTTATTTGTTTCCGTAAATGATATTATAAAACAAAAGAAAATTCCAGAGCAATTAATGTTACAGCTGTAAGCACTGCGGGTGTGGGGAAGTACAATTGGTTTGAATGCTCGTGTATTACAAGCCACATTGGCTATAAAGTTGACTAGCATATGGGATGTGTTTTAATGCTTTTACCATTACTCGTAGAAAAACTGCTTGCAACAAAATATTTACCGAAAAATACTCTTTTCAACTGTTGACTGAAACGTTTTGATCGAGGGGGGCCTCGAACATAGGATGTGCACAGGGCCTCGACCGACCAACGTCGGGCCCTGCTTTAGGTCTAGATTCATCTGATCCATCTTTGGTTCTTTTTCTTAGTTCTTAATTGTCCTTTGTTTAGCGCTTTAGGAACATTACTGGTTACATTAAAACTAAGGTGAAGCAGTCTTATACACGGTTTAACTTTTCCCTAAAAACTTGCAAAGTAAAATTATTTTCTTTTTTGTTTCTTTGATTGGAGGTTTAACGACCACCGTGAGCAACTCAATGGGCTATAAGCAGTCGCCCGTCCCTAATTTAGGGTCACTGGTTCCAGGGAAGGGAGAGAGCCAGTGCCGTAAGACAAACACAACATCCATGCCTCACCGGGATTCGAACCCGGACCCCTTTCGGACGAATGATCAAAGGCCATCGCTTAGACCACTGCGTCACCGGGGCGGCAAAAGTAAAATTATGTTTATGTACAAGTGGAAAACATACATGAAGGTCAAGAATTTTCAAAACTACCCTAGCTCCATCATCAGAAAGAGTGCACGAAGGAAACAGTCAGCACTGGTTCCCTAGCAGTCACAGTACTGGTTGTTACAGCTTGATATCAAAATAAACTACTGCCTCTTCTTGCGAAGAAAAGATCTGCCCTGAGCGGACTGACGTGACATAAATGCGTTTCCAGGTTGCAACAGAAAAACCGTTAAATGCTTATATCATAAGCAACTAACATACTGGCGATAGAACTGCATTTAATACTACAGGGTGTCCACAATGTCTTGTTACCCCCCTCCCTGTAATAAGAAATGTAAGTGAGCTATGTATCTGTTGTATGATGTATATGTTGAGGCATCCTTAAACATCCAGTGGATCCGTTTGGGCTCCGTCATTCTCGTGACGGAATAATTTTACGCCATGTTCTGCGGGACATTTTCCGAAGCAGTTGCGGGGTGATACGAGAGAAAGCACGTCTCACTGCTTGTTTAAGTTCATCAGTGGTTTGTTAGCGCTGCTGTGCAACAACCTCCTTTATGAAACCCCTAAGGGCATTATCACACGTTGAGAGATCAGGGCTTCGAGGTGGCCATTGAAGTGGAGTGGGCAGCACTGCCGAACCTCGGCCGATCCAACGATCCCGAAAGACTTCATCAAGGTATTTCCGAACAGCGATTGCGTAATGGGCAGGTGCCCCATCCTGTTGGAACCATACCTCATTCAGAATGCCAAGATTTCCAAGTTGTGGCACAAACCAGGTTTGCAACATGTGCAGATAAGTTGTCTGATTCATTGGACCATCAAAGAAATACGGTCCAAGCAGATGTCGACTATTCATTGCAGCCCATATCATGACATGCGGAGGATGATGTTCCAATTCTTCGACATAATGTGGGTTTTCCTTGGATCAGAACACAACGTTCAGTGATCGACAGCTACAGTATATCGCACATTCATAACTGAAAATGACCTTTCCACGTTTTGGGATTGTGGCCAATGTCTGAAGCATCATTGCACATGCATCCCATCTGCGGTTAAATTCGATGTCTGATAACTCCTGAACGAACATCGGGCGATATGCGTGCAAATGCAGGTCATTCTTCATGTGCTTATGCAGTGTCGATCGTGGTATTCCAAGCTCCGCTGATCGTTTGCGGAGCGACTTCGTCGGTGACCTGATAATTGATTTCTCGGCCGCTTGACACTGTTGCATTCTGGTTGATAGTCTTCCCTTTCGTGGTTTATCCTTGATGTTGTCTGCTTCGAAGAGTTTATGTTCCCACCGCAGAAGAGTCTGTTTTGGAGGCTCCTCTTTGTCGAATCGGTACGCACGTCACGCATCATCTTCCCTGTGTGTGGACGTTCGTGTACCCAGACACTGGCAACAATCCGCTGTTCCAGGGTGTATTCGGTGGTATCACACATGGTTCCAGTACCAAATCTGTAAATAAACACAATACAGACCATAACTCAATATATAGATCATACAACAGGTACATAGCTTACTTACATTTCTTATTACAGGGGGGATAACAAGACATTGTGGACACCCTGTACATAATTTAATTATGTAACTTTACTGTAAGAAAAAATGTAGTACTGAAAAATATGATAACATATACACCGAAGAGCCAACGTATTATGACCCCCTGGCTAAATGATCCACATGCCGCCAAAACAGCTCTTACCGGGCGAGGCATTGACGCAACAAGATCTATAAAGGTTTTTTGTGGTATCTGGTATCAACATGTTACCAGCAGGTCCTTTAACTCTTGTAAGTTACGTGGTTGAGCCGCCGCAGATAGGATTGACCGTTCCAACACAAACCACAGATGCTCGATTGAATTGATGTCTGGGGAATATGGAATACCTGGAATTCTTCCTCATGTTTCGCGAACCATTCTGGAACAATCTGGGCAGGGTGGCATGGGCATTATCCTACTGAAAGAAGGTATTACTAGAGGGTAATACTGTGCCATAAAAGGATGTACCTGGTCTGAAATTATGCTTCGGTAGATGGTAAACGTCATAGTTACCTGCTCATGAATCACTGGACCCAGGGTTTCCCATAGCAGAACATTGTCCAAAGCATTACACTTCTTCCATCGGCTTGTTTTCAACCCACGGTGAATCCTGGTGCCAATACTTCCCCAGGTAAACGACACACACGTACCCGACCGTCGACATAGTGCAACAGGAAAAAATATTCATTGGACCAGACGACCTTCTTCCAATCATTCAAGTTCCAGTTTTGATGCTCGCGGGCCCGTTGTAGGCGCTTTCGAAGATGAATCGAGGTTAGCATGGGCACTCGGAGCGGCATGGGGCTACGTTACCGATCCCGATTCTGAAGAAACTTTATTTGCTGAATCTGATGACGACTCTCCTGCCCCCTCTCTGGTTGACATCACCTCTATGTTTGCTGACATTGAGGTGCCCTTAACTCCTCTCATTCACAGATCTGTATGCCTTGATTGCTCGCCCCAGACGGGCGAAATTGATTACTCTCCCTTGTATAGCAAGTAAACTCTCTCACCTTCCGGAGATGCTAACCCAACTGACGTTCCTGCATGAGTTCTTATTAAATGTTGATCTGCCATCCGGGACAGAGCAGTACGCTCGCCGGTTGGCGTATTTACTTAAAGTTTTGAAGGCAGAACTGGAAGGTTGGATGCAGCCGCCCCAGTGATGCCTTCCCTAAATGTGCTCTGCTTTAACTGTAGAGGCCTTGCGTCTTCAGCCGCGAATGCTTTGGTCTTCGAGGACGTTCGTTTCCTGAGGACAGATATCCTCCTCTTCCAGGAGACGAACTGTTCCTTGGCGACCGGGTATTCCTGCTGGAGACGCTGGCCCTACGCTTTTTATCACAACTACCGGACGCACATTGGGTCCGGTACAGCGATTGCATTCCGTACTCGGTTTCATTCTCTTCTTTCAGATATCGTTGAGTCACAGAGTCTGCTGGGCTCCTTTCAAGGTATCTCCTTTAGTTATCTTTCCCGTCGTTTTCATGTTTTCAATTTGCATATGCCACAATCATCGGTTGATGCTGATGCTCTTCTTTCGCATTTGATTTCCCTTCTTTCCCAAATTCCTCCTTCTGAAATCGTTCTTATTGGTGGTGACTTCAACTGCACTCTCCAACCGGGTCTTGACCGTGATGGTTCCGGGGAGAGTCGCCTTTACCTTTCCTCCCAACTGTCTCAACTAGTTAGTAATTTTTGTCTCATTGACGCATTTCGTACCATCCACCCTCTGTCCCGTGAATTCACATGGTTTCCTCCGGCCGCCTTAGCGCATGCTGCGGCTCGTCTCGACCGGTTTTATGTTTCTAGTTTCCTCCACTCCTCCCTTGTTGAAGTAACCCATCATCCTTCTGTTTCCTCCGACCATCGTCCTGTTCTTCTGGAAATATTTTTGTCCTCTTTCTCTGTCCCCCCTCCCCGGTTTGGTCTCTCGATGATTTTCTCCTTTCCGATCCCACGTTTCAGGCCGAAGTTCGTTCGATTATTTCTTCATCCATTTCTGAACTTCCTCTCACGGTTGACCCAGCAGCTCTGTGGCTTTCCACCAAACTTTCTATCCTATCGTTTGCACGTCAGTTCTCTTTTTTCGTCCCGTTTTCACCGCTTTCATGATTTAACTATTCTTCACCGTAAACTACAGTTCCTTTCTCCTTCAGATCCATCGTTTGCAGCTCTTCAATCACAACTTCATAGCATTCTATCTTCCTTTGCTTCTTCGTCTCTTACCCGGTTAAAGTTTTCCAAGTTACATTTTCATGATGACCCGTTTCAACACCTTCGACATCTTGAATCCCACCGTGCTCTGAGTTCCAACATTTCTTTTCTCTCGCTTCCAGATGGCTCAACTGTTTCTGATCCAGTGCAGATCTGTGATCGAACTTTTCAGTACTTCACTGATCGGTTTCGATTGCGGGTCCTGCCGCCTGCAGAGAATTCTCCATTATTATCACATCTTCCTCAGGTCCCGTCTTTTTTTTCCCCCTCCTTGGTTTCACCGATCTCTCCCTCGGAGGTTCGTTTTGCCATTTCTAGTCTGAATGACCGCTCCGCCCCTGGGGCTGACGGTCTTCCACTTTCTTTTTATAAAACCTTTCTTCCTGCTCTGCTTCCTCTTCTCGTTGCTTGTTTCAACTCGATCTTTTCTTCTTCGACTTTCGTTTCTTCTGACTTTGCTTTTGCTTTTCTCCGCCTAATTCCTAAAACTGGTAATCTTGGTCTTCTATCTAACTGGCGCCCCATCTCGATTCTTAACACCGACTACAAGATCTTTGCAAAAATTCTGGCTCTTCGCCTTAACCCTGTTCTACAATTTATTATTCATCCTGACCAAACTTATACGATCCCTTCCCGTTCGATTGCAACTAACATCACTACCATCCGTGATTTACACTCTCTTGCTTCCCGTCTTTCTGAACCTCTTGCTATTTTTAACCTAGATCAGAAACAAGCATTCGATTCTGTCCATCATTCTTATCTTTTCTCTGTTCTTCGTCACTTTGGCTTTCCTTCCCTTTTCTGTCAGGCACTTTCCAATCTATATTCCCATTCTTACTTTCGTGTTCGGACCTCTTCTTTTATGACGGCTGCTATTCCTTTTGCAAGCGGTATCCGGCAGGGTTGTCCCCTGTCGGGTCAACTGTTTGCCCTCACGTTTGAACCACTTCTTATTTCCCTTCGATCTCGTTTGCTAGCAGGCATTCCGCGTGGTGTGGCCTCCACACGGCACCATCGCGTGGTTTTGTCGGCCTATGCGGACGACCTTACTCTTTTTTTACGTTCCCAACAGGCTTTTGGTGTTGTTTTATCTACCTATACTGAGTATGCTTCAATTTCAGGTGCGGCCCTTAATACCTCTAAATCTGTTGGCTTGTGGGCTGGCTCGTGGTCGTCCCGCGGCGACCGCCCTTGGGGTGCCCGGTGGTCGACCACGGTCATCAAACTTCTTGGAGTGTTCATCGGGAACCCGGTGGCGGTTGCTGCCGCCACTTGGTCCCCTTTGGTGCAGGACATGAATCGACGCCTTGCCCCTTTTCGCCGTTTGAAACCGTTTCTTTCTTTTTTTAGCAGGTCGCATCTTCTTTCCGCTTTTCTTCTTCCGGCCCTTTCTCATACTTGGTTTGCTCATTTCCCTCCTCCCCTCTTTCTTCGTCACGTTCAATGTCTTTTTACAAATTTTATTTGGGATGTCGTACATTGGGTTCATCGATCCACGCTTGTCCTTCCGGTTTCTTTTGGTGGTCTTGCCCTTCCGGATTTGTCCCTTAAATCGAACGCTTTCCATCTCCAACATTTTTTGAGGATTTTTTCCCTTCCTTGCGGTTCTTCGATTACTATAATTGACACTTTGCTCTTTCCACGAAGTCCTTTTCTTTCTCTAGCTACTTTTATCCGCATGGACCTCTTTCCACTCATTCCCAATCACTTTCCCGCTACTTACCGTACCGTTTTCTCCCTCTGGCACTCCTTATGTCCAGTCCGCCTCCCCCCAGCTTCGACTAACGATCTCCTTGCGGAACCACTTTTCTTCTCCTCTGCCCTTCGTTCTCCAAATTCTCAGTACCTGAACTTCTCCACTTGGTTTGCAAGTGGCGTCGTTCAGGTTTCTCAACTTTTTGATTCTTCTCTTCACTGGAAATCTTTTGATCGCCTTTCCCCTCTGTTACTTGATACCCCTCAGCATCGTGCACAGTTCTGTCTTATTCAATCCTGTCTTATTCGTCTTTATCCTTTACTTGTCAATTCTATTGGCCTCATTCAGTCTTCCGCCCCGTCGCTCAGTCTTCCCTTTCTTCTCTACTTAAACGATTCTCCATTTTTACCCCATCAAGTTACAGCCAAGCTTCTTTATTCGCATTTTCTTACCAATTTCACAGCTCCATTAGCAATTCCTTCTGTTTCAGCTACAGATCTTCCAGGTACATGGAGTGATCCATCGACTTCCCTGGCTTCCCCGAAAGCCCGGGACATTCATTGGCTGCACCTACACCGTCGGTTGCTCACTCCGCGTACCCTTCATCGTTTTCGTCATTTGGCTTCCCCGCTTTGCTTCTTTTGTTCTACACTTGGTGATGTGTCACATTCCTATGATTCTTGTCTGGTGTTGCAGCCCTTGTTTTCGATTATGTTTTCCCTTCTTTCCAAAGTTTGCCCTTGTCCTCATACAATGTTCCATTTTTATTTCCTCCGACGCCATTCTCCCCCTGTAGATGTCCACAGTTCTGTTTGTGCATTCATCATTCTCCAAGCGAAGTTGACGATTTATTTGTTTTACCACTCAAGCGTGGATCGAGCTTCTCTCCGGCGTTATCATCCGGCCCGGGTGTTTTTGTGCAGGAGGTACCGATCATCCATCAGATCGGTCCTCCAACTTGAGTATGACATGGCGCGGGTTCGGCAGGATGTGCCTGCCTTTTTCTCTCTCTGGTCTCCATATTTGTCATGGTTTCATGTTTCTGCAGGCATTATTGCTCTCCTCCCATAGCCAGAGTTTATTATATTTATATTTATTTTTTTTATTGGTGTTTTTGTTTAGTGCATAATTTTTGTACATACCGTAGATCTGTGTCAGTGGGTTAGTGTCTCCTTTAGTTTATCTTCTTGTTGCTTTCCGTGCACACACATTCCCGTTAATTTGTTGTCGGTAGCGTTTACTGACTTTTTCTTTTCTTTTATTTTATTTTCCGTCGGCCTCAAGCCGTTGGTCGACAAACTTTTTTGTGTGCCGGCTAAGCGTTTTGGTATTTTCTGTTTATTGTTTACTGTTACCAAGGTGTTTTATGTTGTTTTGTTGATGTTGATTGCATTTTTGCTGTGGCATGCACATTGTCTGATGTGTTTTTGTTTTGTTTTTTGTTGCTCAAGTGTCGATTTTTTTTTCTAGTTTGCTTTTGGTGTCGTTCACCTATTTTATATTTATTACTCGTCGGTTTCACACAGTTTACTGTCGCACGGTTTTGTGTTTAATGTTGTGGTTGTTTTTATTTTTTTGTTTTAATTTTTTTTTCTTGCTGAACGGGTACTGCTGGCGCGTGGTACCGAGGGTTTTTTGTGTGTTGGTTCTGAACCTTACCGACGTGTTTCTGGATTTTGTTTGTGTAATCGGTGTTTTATTTTTGTGGTTAGTGCTGTGCATACAGTGCGAATTCACTGTTTCGACCCGAGTTTATTTGGTGGTGATGCTTGTCTGCAAGTTTAACTCCTGTGTTCTTTTTCACAAAGTTTTTCATGGTGTTATTTGTGTATTGTGCATTCTTTATTGTGTTCATGGTGCTATTTGTATATTGTGCATTGTGTGTTAATTTCTTGGTGTTATTTGAATATTGTGCTTTGTGTGTTGTGTTAATGGTACGGGGTGTTAGTTTCTAGTGGTTGTTTTTTTCTCTGTGTTGCTGTCGGTCTTACTGACCGAGATACGCTTTAAATGTAAATTTTTGTTGTTCGTCGGCTTACAGCCATTTGTCAACGCATTTCTCCGAACTACCAGGTTTTGTTTTTTTTTCGGCTGCAGCTTGTTGTCGGACCGTGTGTGTGTTTGTTTTTTTTTCCCTTGACAGTTTTGACAAACTCGGCTGACTTTTCTTTACCGCCTTGCTTCATTAGTGGTCTGTCCTGTATGTATTGTTTGTTGTGCAACTGTTTTCTTTTTATCTTGCCGTGTGTTATTCTTCAACTTGCTCTGATGTCGTCTGCTTCTTCCTGTAGAGTACTCTGTTTATTGCGATATTGATTGTGTGTTGTTATTGTCGTTGCCGGTGAGTTATTGTGCAATTTTTTTCCCGGTGAAAATTTGTGTTTGTATGTTGTCTTTTTTTTGTAAATAAATGCTCTTTTGAAGTACACTGCCCCATTTTCAACACGGGTCGATGTACTGTATGTTGTGACACATTACTCCCATCACAAGCATCCAAATTACCGGCGAGTGGCGCTACAATATCCATTCTGTTTGCTCGTACTAATATGGTACAGCCTTCGATCAACTGTAGCATCTATGAGCCGTGGTCTGCCCACACTTTGCCGGCAGTTGTTGGTTTATCTCCTCGGACCACTTTTTAAAGGTAATCTCCACGGCTGATCGTCAGCATCCTTGCCGTCTCGGAAATGCTCTGACCCAGTCATCTGGCCATTACAGTTTGGCCTTTGTAAAACGCGCTTAAGTCCGCTGCTTTTCCCATCCGAAGAGCAAAAATAACACTGATTAACAGAGCTCAGTATCAGGTGTTATTTACAACGTTTCCTGACGTGCACACGCGCCGTCTTTTATCTGCAGTTGCTTCGATTATATTTATTTAACGACGCGCTCGTCATAATGTTTCGGCTCTTCGGTGTACAAACTGGTTTATGCTTTTAGTTAAATTTCCAAAATGGAGAATGCTATGAGATACCTGTTATCAATCGTATACCGAATTTTTGCAATTCAACATTCGCTTAATCAAATTTAAACCACATCTACACAGCTTCTATGAACATTTCAGTTAAATTCGAAGAACAGTCTGAAGTGGAATATTTCATGTTTTAAAAAGGTAAGAAGTTTAGAAACTTTCCAAATTTTGACGAAAGTTAAACAAATTAACCGTGATGTGATGCATTATGGTCTCTGTCGTTCATGACCAATTACGCATCCAAAAAATAAAAGTATTTCAGTGGATAAAGTAGTACGCAGGCATATTTCCGAACTCGATAAATAGATGATTCTAAATTTGACATTTTCGGTATTTTGTCGAGTTTCGGATGTTTTGCGCGCCATTGTTCTCATTTTCTTGGAAAACAATATTATTTCTAGAGATATGGACGTAAGATTAATCTCATACCAATCTTAGTCATGTTCTCAAACAGTAATGAAATTACTTTCACGGCCCCGGTGGCGCAGTAGTCTAAGCGATGGCTTCTGATCATTCGCCCGAGACAGGGTCAGGGTTAGAATCCCAGTAAGGCATGATATTGTGCTTTGTTTTTTTTCCTTTTCTGAAGCTAGTGACCTTAAATAAGGGACACTACTGTTTATACACTCTGAGTTGGTGGCCAAACAAACAAAAAAGAAATTACTTTAATTTTGTTGATAAGGGTTAGAATCCCAGTAAGGCATGATATTGTGCTTTGTTTTTTTCCCTTTTCTGAAGCTAGTGACCTTAAATAAGGGACACTACTGTTTATACACTCTGAGTTGGTGGCCAAACAAACAAAAAAGAAATTACTTTAATTTTGTTGATAAGTACAAAAATGTGGCATGTACACTCATGAGCAAAAGTTAAGTTACAAAAGGTTGTTTTCATTGTAGTAAGAAAAGGAATGAAATATATGGTCTGAAACTTTTACAGGGAGTATAATAGACTGTGACGGGTATGTAAGGTAATGCATGAACACATGATGATACGCTTATGGCGTCCCAGAAGGCGTTGCACATAGACTCGAGGAGCCAACAGTCGTGAAAGGCGGACAGGAACAAGGGTATAAAAGATCTTCGCTGTTGTCAAACTGCAAGTAAAGGACACATATTCTTGAAAATGTCACACAGACACCGTTTAAGCGCTGGAATGCGATGGCAAGAGATTGGTAGACTGGAGGCCGGGCAATCCCAAACAGAGGTGGTAAGTTGGCTTCCTGTGTCTCAAATGGTTGTCAACAGACAGTTCCAAAATGCAGAAAGAGTTCGTTGACGATACTATTATACGTCTACAGGTAAACTTCCGTCCACGATAGCCGCTTTCTTTCCTTAACTGCAAGACGCAACAGAAGTATGGCATCTCGTCAGCTGGCTTTAGAGCTGACAACAACAACTGGACTATCAATATTCCGCTGGATAGTGACCAGATGGCTTCAGCAAAGCAGCCTTTATGCCAGAAGACCTGTGATGTGCGTGCCGCTAACATGTTCCCACAAGAGAGAGAGAGAGAGAACGACTACGTTGAGCTCAGGAACATCTGCACTGAACACGTGAATAGTGGTCTAACGTTCTCTTCACTGTTGAGTCGCGTTTCTCATTGCAAACGGATTCCGGGCATGTATTAATCTAGTGAGAAAGTGGCATGCATTACCATCCATCAAAACCAGAGAGAGGGATACATACGGAAGCGGTGGTTGTATGGTGTGGAAGTAATAACGCGTAACGGACGAACCGACCTGCACCTGTTTTGAGATCACAGGACACTTGTTCGCAGCTGCTGTCAGCCCAGAATTTGTTTTATCCTAGGACAATGCTTTAATCCATACCGCTCGCCTGGTGCTGGAATACCTTAAAATTGAAGGCGTTGGATCATGGAGTGGTCAGCAAGATATCCGGACCTTAATCCTATAGAACACCTGTGGGACGCTTTAAGCAGACAAATGACTGCTCTGAGCTCCCCTCCAAGAAACGTTCAGGAGTTGCGAAGTGCTCTTGTACAGCAGTACGACAGTCTACCCTCAGAACTTATTGAGTCTTTTTTGGACATCAAAGGTCTCCGGACCTTAATTCTATATAACACCTGTGCGACTCCTTAGGAAGACGGGTGGCTGCTCTGAGACCCCCTTCAAGAAACGTGCACGAGCTGCGAAATGCTCTTGCACAGCAGTACGACAGTCTTCTATCAGAACTTATTGAGTCTCTTTTGGACATCAAAGGTCTCCGGACCTTAATCCTATCGAACACCTGTGGGACGCTTTAGGGAGACAGGTGGCTGCTCTGAGACCCCCTTCAAGAAACGTGCAGGAGCTGCGATGTACTCTTCTACAGCAGTACGACAAACTGCCCTCAGAACTTATTGACTCTTTTCTGGACAGCATGCCGCGACGCTGTCAGTCATGTGTCACAATGAGAGACGCTCACACCCCATATTATGTCCTTCTGGTATATTTGTGTTTTTTATTTACAACCCATTCAGTGCTTTATCTTCATTTTGGAGTACATTACGTGTTGTTATCCATGTCATTGTCCTGCCTCGTTTCTGTGTAATATCTGTAATCGTTTTCTCATAATGTTCGTATTTGTGTTTGTAACTTAACTTTAGGACATGAGTGTACATAATAATGTGACTTGTATAAACAGTAATAAGACCACTCAGTGAAATTTAATGCATGATCTTTAACGACTTATTTCGAACTCGTCTGGCACGCGATCATCGCCACATACATACCTGGAGGAGAGATGGAAACGGGTCACGGGTCAGCGGGTCGACAATTTCTTGCTGGTCAAATGGGTCGGGTTAAGGTGTTCTTGACCCGATTTTGACCCAGTTTTATTTCCGTTTTATTTTTGAAAAGAAAGAAAAATATTTCAAAGAAAAATGCGTACTGTGGAATTTTGTGCTCTATGCTCGTGCCAGCGGAGTGAAAAATGATTTGTGATACAAAACTATAGCCGTCTTTTTCTTAAAGCAACGAAGATCTCCACCAACCGACGATACGGCGCAGACGATAGACTCCGGAGCAAGATACAGGCAAACGCCTGATTCTCTGGTGAATCATTCTCTCACACATCGTATGTCGTACTGTAAGACTGAGAGTCACTTTTCACATCGGATATTTCGCATTGAGCATTCAGTGGTTGACGTGCTAACATCCTGTTCCATTGCATGTCTTGTCGGAATTAATACCTTAATTGTTAATACGAATTAATTTAAGGATAAGCAGATTGAAAAAGGCGTCGAGGCCAACAAACACGTGCTTGTTGGAAACAGAAAGGGGAGGAGTGAATGCTGGAAGTTATTTGGTATCATTAAAAAACCAGAACATGTTTCAGAGCAACACCAATTTTCACAAGCTTGCGACGAGTTGAAAGTTTCCAAAATGTGAATGTTGATTTCATGTTTCTTCCTTCTGAGGGACAATGATGAAATCAACATCCATATTTTGGAAACTTTCAGCTCATTAGAAGCTGGTGAAAATTGGTGTTGCCACCTTGGTGGCGTAGTGGTCTAAGGGATGGCTTCTGATCGTTCGTCCGAGATGGGTCCGGGTTCGAATACCAGTGAGGCATGGATGTTGTGTTTGTCTTAAAGCGCTGGCTCTCTCCCTTCCCTGGAACCAGTAGCCGTAAATTAGGGACGGGCGACTGCTTATTTTTTTTTTTTTTTTTTTTTTTGATTGGAGGTTTAACGACCACCGTGAGCAACTTATAACGAAGTAAATTTCTCCGTCATTTTTATCCGCGCCGGGGTTCGAACCCGGATCCCCTCATTCCGGAATAAGTTGCTCTACCAATTGAGCTACGCGGACGTTTTATTCTGATTCCTATCTGCCTTTATGTCATGTGCGTCCTTCTGGATGGTACGTCATATCTCCTGGTACGTTACAAACTCAATGGGGCCGCCCCGGTGGCGCAGTGGTCTAAGGCGTTGGCCTCTGATCATTCGTCCGAAGGGGTCCGGGTTCGAATCCCGGTGAGGCATGGATGTTGTGTTTGTCTTACGGCACTGTGACCCTAAATTAGTGACCCTAAATTAGGGACGGGCGACTGCTTATAGCCCATTGAGTTGCTCACGGTGGTCGTTAAACCTCAACTCAAAAAAAAAAAAAACTCAATGGGCTATAAGCAGTCGCCCGTCCCAAATTTAGGGCCACTGGTTCCAGGGAAGGGAGAGAGCCAGAGCCGCAAAACAAACACAACATCCATGCCTCACGGGATTCGAACCCGGACCCCTTTCGGACGAATGATCAGAGGCAATCGCTTAGACCACTGCGCCACAGGCGCGACAGGGCGACTGCTTATAGCTCATTGAGTTGCTCACGGTGGTCGTTAAACCTACAATCAAAAATAAAATCGGTGTTGCTATGAAACATATTTTATAGCTTGATATGTTATCAAGAAAACAGCAAAACCTGAAATTATACATACAATAAGTCACTTAATTCAAAAAGTTTGACTGTAGCACCATCAAAATTGAGAGCAATAGCCTCAACATGACTGAGGAGGGACATTTGACTCTCTCAGACGTGTTTGAAAACATGTGTGCCGCCCCAGTGGCGCAATGGTCTACGGCGCTGGCCTCTGATCATTCGTCCGTAAGGGGTCCGGGTTCGAATCCCGGTCAGGCATGGATGTTGTGTTTGTCTTACGGCACTGGCTCTTTCCCTTCCCTGGAACCAGTGACCCTAAATAAGGGACGGGCGACTGCTTATAGCCCATTGAGTTGCTCACGGTGGTCGTTAAACCTCCAATCAAAAAAAAAAAAAAAAAAAGAAAACATGTGTAAAACAGTTAGGCTATGTAAAGTACATACATATACAGTATATACATATATGGACATCATATATAATATACACTGAAGTGCCAAAAGTCATGGGATACGTGCCTAGTTTCGTGTAGGACCTCTTCTAACCCGACGTAATGCAGCAACCCGATGTGGCATCGATTCCACAAGTGACCAGAAGACTTCTGGAGAAATGTTGAGCCATTCTGTCTGAACAGCTGCCCACAGTTTCCTGGTATTTATAGCTACACGATCTTGGGTGCGAATGGACCTTTCCACCACGTCCCATAAGAGCTCTATTGGGTTAATGTTCGGCGAACGTGGTGGCCACACCATCCGTCGGAACTGTCCAGAATGCTCCTCGAACCAATTTTGGACAACTTGGGCCCGATGACATGGTGCATTGTCCGCCTCGAAAATCCCATCGTTGTTGGGATACATGAAGTTCATGAAGGGCTACAAATGGTCACTCAGCAGAGCAAGAAAGCGATTACCGGTTAATGACGCGGTTACGAGGACCAGAGGACCCAAACCGTGCAACGTAAAGACACCCCAAATATGTATGGAACCACTACCAGCTTGCACAGCGCCTTGTTGACAGCTTGGGTTCATGGCCTCATCGAATCTGCGCCACACCCGAACCCTACCACCCGCTCGTAACAATTGGTAGCGTGACTCATCGGACCACGCCACATGTTTCCAGTCTTCCAGGGTACAATTACCATCTTCACGAGCCCAGCTGAGGCGTTGTGTCCGATGTCGTGGTGTTAACAAATGCACTCTAGTGGGTCTTCTGTTCCCGTTCCCCATGGACGCTAAATTACGCTGCTCTGACCTGAGGGATATGTCACTGGTACCTCCTGCATTGAAAGTGGATGTTATTTGAGCCAGTGTCGCTGAACAATCCTGGTCAGACGCCGCTGGTCACGGTCATTCATCACCCGTTGTCGGCCACTACGCTGTCCACAGTGGGTGGTATTGCCTTTCATGAGTTATTCTCGGTACACACGTGACATCGTGGATCGAGGAATGTTGAATGTTCGATTAACTTCGGAAATTGAATGTCCCATCCGTCTGGCTCCCACTACCATGCCTCGTTCAAACACCGATAATTCACGTTCGCTTGTGATAATCCTACTAGCGGTTATAAAACGTGACTCACGTGATTCAACCTCGTAACTGATAAAAATTGTGGCATGCGTCGAAGCCTTTATACGTCGGCAAAGCCAGTTAAAAATTTGCAAACTGCTATCCCCTAACTTGGTACTTTAGTGTATAATTAATTATACACTATATTTACACTGAAAAGCAATTGAATTAGAGATAACTGTCTAGTAACATGTAGCACCACCTTTCGTCCTGATGACGGCGGCGATTCGTCTCGACATGGACTCGACAAGACACCGGAAGCATTGGGCAGCCATACGGATCCACGACCTCTGAACAAGCTCCCACAGTTCACGAAATCTTGATGGAGGGGGTGTCAGAGCCTCGAACATCTCTCTCGATGGCATCCCAGATGTGCTCGATGGGATTGGTGTCAGGTGACCTAGCCGGCCAAGAAAACGAGGTCACGTCGGTGGAGTGTTCATCCAACCATTCGGATACAATTCGGGAGCGATGGCATGATGCATTGTCTTGTTGCAGGATGAGGTCCCCTGTGGGATGTTGAAGACGCACAAACGGGAGCAAATGGTCGTCCAGGATATCCCGGCAACGTGGACTTGTGAGGAACGATGTCACACGTACCAGGGATCCCATTTCAGTCCACGTAAACAGTCCCCAGACGAGAATGCCACCCCCACCAGCTTGAAGAGTACCCTGCTGACAAAAAGGATTCATCGCTTCATGTGGTTTGCGCCGTACTCGTTTCCTGAACCATCCAGTGGTCTCTAGGGTACTTGGATTTAAACTCTGTGGAAGCTCTCTGGGATGGCGTGAATGCCTTGATTTAAAAACTAGTAATGCCAGCCAAGCCTGTCAGGATGGCTCATAGGCATGGCTGGCATTACATCCGGAAACCCTCCGGCATCTGATGGAATCGATGCCTCGGCGTGTACAGGCTGTTATTTGCGCTAGTGGAGGACCAA
Source organism: Macrothele yani (assembly GCA_039090855.1). Lineage (NCBI taxonomy): Eukaryota > Metazoa > Arthropoda > Arachnida > Araneae > Macrothelidae > Macrothele > Macrothele yani. Next base: position 8,751,610 of record CM077023.1, on the reverse strand, counting down.
TACGCTATTAGGTAGGTATCTCTAATGTTTTGTCCATTGAGTGTTGTGACGTATATTCTAGATTAACTTTCCTTTTTTAGTTTCTTTCCCTATGTAAATCTTGAGTTATTCTCAGTATTCTTCACGCTTAACGAAATATCTTTTCCCTCAAACGAATACGTTTGGCAACACAATTGAGGTTGAATGAACGTATGCCTGATCTTGATAAGAGCAAGAGATAAAAACGACGACTGATTTATTGCAAGAGAGCGTTGTATGACAGCATTGTTGTAAGAGCGTTGTAAAAGAGCGTTGGGTTGTAAACTGATTATTGATAGAAGTGTTGTGATAATGCGTGGTGTGTGGAGCGTTCACTACAATATGCTATGTTACGATATGTGTGCTACAGCCTGAATAAAGCATCTTTCCGTAGTTGACTTCTGTTATTTACATGTTTCGTCTGGCCGTTAAGGTTTCTTTCATTTGCGAACTATTTCTTAGTATGTTGATGTGTTAAAACAACGTAGAAGTACAAAAGACTTTTACGCTATATTTTTTTTTGATTGGAGGTTTTAACGACCACCGTGAGCAACTCAATGGGCTATAAGCAGTCGTCCGTCCCTAATTTAGGGCCACTGGTTCCAGGGAAGGGAGAGAGCCAGTGCCGTAAGACAAACACAACATCCATGCCTCACCGGGATCCGAACCCGGACCCCGTTCGGACGAACGATCAGAGGCCATCGCTTAGACCACTGCGCCACCGGGGCGGCCTTTTACGCTATAGTGTACAACTGTGCCTTTAAGCTAGGGCACAGTATAGTACCGTTACTGCGAGGGTTACCCAAAAGGAACTTTTTCTAATCCCCAAAATTGCGCGTGAGTATGCCCCTAGATCAATATATTTTTAAAATCAACTCTCAGTTTCTCTTTTACGAAAATTGCGCATGGGTGTAAAGTTAGTGTGCGTACAAGTGATATTTGCTGGAAAATATATGAGTAATATGCCTTGCTCTAGAGAATGACTCACAGTTATTTCTTTTTCCTGTCTTAGGATATTCGGAATGTCACTGCAGGTGGTATTTAAAAATGTTCGTTTTCTTCCAATGATGACAATGGCTGCTTACATTCTAGGCATGGTGTTAGCTTACCTCGTTGCTGTTGTACTGGACCATGTTGAACCCGTCCTCCCTTTCATCAGGTAAGATAAAAAACGCTACATTTAAATTGATATTTTTTAAGAATATAATGCACGGCGTCGCATATAAATATAGAACGCCAGGTGACTCCGTGATAATAAAGGAAACCAGGTGAAATCGTCAATAATCAAACCTGCGTAGAGAGACCATTTCCGCACATATTTCAGAAATAAATTGTCTTTGAATAATGATTTATGCTTCCCTAATTTTCCATACTAGAAATAAAATCCTAATACGGTCTTGCCGTAAAATTTCCTTTTGTGTTCACTTGCTGTTAAAAAATACACTGTACGGACAAAAGTCACCGGACACCCCATCAAAAGCAAATGAACGGATCCACTGCGTTGTTAAGATGCGCGGTACAGCTGCAAACAGTATAAAAACAAGCCTGCAGCTGACCGCGATCATATCGCACTATGGGGTTGAGTGAAAATGTTGCGGCAGGGGTGTACTGACTTTGAGAAAGGAAAGATTGTTTGGTGTTATATTAGTGGGTTGTCCATAAGAGAAACCGAGAGGCGTTTAAACATACCCAAGTCAACTGTTTTGGATGCACTGAACATGTTAAAGACACATGGCGTGCCTGAAGCAGCAAAACGTACCGGCAGACCAAAGAAAAGCAGTAATAGAGGACGTCGAAGCCTCAGGAGAGTGGTTACAGCTAATCGACGCAGTACTAGACAAGACCTCAGTGTACAGGTGAGTAAAAATGCTGGAACCTCGGAATGTACACGAACCATTCGCAGAGAACTTCCTTCCATGGGTTACCGTGGTCGTGCGCCTGCTCATAAGCCTTTCATATCCACTCGGAATGCCACTCGTCGTTTACCATAGTGTAAAGAACATTTATCGTGAACCGTAGATCAATGGAAACGGGTCCTGAGGACTAATGAATCCAGATACACGATCCATCAGTCTGATGGCCGTGTGTGGGTATGGCGGCAGCCGGGGGAACGCTATTTACCACAGTCAAGTTTGTTCCTACGGTACGTTTGGAGCTGGCAGTGTACTCGTGTGGGGGTGGTTTTCGTGGCATGGTCCCGGCCCATTTGTTATCGTGGAAAATCCTGTTAACCAGCACGTCTACCTCGATATTCTGGGCAATTATTCCCTATCAACTCTGTGGCAATACTATGGAACCGAGCCTTGTTGGTACCGGAATGATAATGCACCGAGCCATGAAGCAAGGACTATTACGGCGTGATTTGACAATAATTGCCTATCGTGTGTGGACTAGCCAGCACAGAGCCCTGATCTTAATCCCATAGAGCACCTATGGGATGAATTAGAGCGCCGCATAAGAAGTTTGGAAACAAGGCCTACTACTAAGCGACAGTTATCGGCAGCATTATGTACTGAATGGAAGCGCATACCTATCGCTGTGTTCCAAAACCTTGTCGAAAGCATGTCTCGAAGGGTCAGTGCATGCACTAAGGCAAAAGATGGACCGACACCGTACTAATGTATGTCAGTAAATTCTATGTTGTGTTTCTCTACTAGGTGTCCGATGACTTTTGTCAATATAGTGTATGAGATAGATGTGGCTCATTTCAGTTTTGCGTAATGCACTCATGGTCATAAAAAGCAGAATACCTAATAGGAGTCGAGTTACGGATTTGATTACTTGATATGTTCATTAAGCAATACAGAACAAATGATTAGCTTCTCGGTGTCATGCGTAACAGGTGCGTCGATGTAGCTAATAATCGGTGTGGCCACCTCTGGCTTGCATCACCTGCTGTACTCGATGATGCATCGAATCAAATAATACACTGCCGGACAATTTCTAAGGACGTATGACAATAGCAACGATAGCAACCATAAAATGGAAGGCAGGAAAATGTGGAAATTAGCATAAGTGCGGGATACAGTAAGACGTGTTGTGCGTATGCAAATTTTGGATTGCCGAACTTGTTCGTGACGTCATAGCGCTGATAAGAGATGTACAGGATTTGACGCGTATTGACCGTTGTTGTTCAAACGCAAAGTTGAAAGGGAAAGAAACAATTGACGAACTTGCAATTTTCAGTATGTCTTCCCGACATCACCTAGATGATTTTACGCGTGGCCGTATTATTGGCAAGATTGAAGAAGGGCGAAAAATAACAGATGTTGCCAGGGAGTTCGACGTCAGCCACAGTGTTGTTTCAAGGCTTTGGAAATCATTTCAAACAAATGGAGAGTGTAGCAAACGTCACGGGGGAGGTCGTGTTTGCAGTACGACACCTGCAGAAGATCGGAACATAGTGCTATCAACAAAAAGACACCGGCACAGCACAGCTAGTGAGGTAGCAAATCAGTTTATGGCTGCAACTGGCAAGCGGATCTCCCGAAAAACTGTCGCCAGACGTTTGCATGAAGGAGGACTATACGCCCGCCGTCCTGTTGTGTGCATCCCATTGTCCAGACGTCACCGTACCGCCCGTTTGCAATGGTGCCATCAACATCGCAATTGGACTGATAACAACTGGTCTGCTGTCCTCTTCTCAGATGAGAGTAGATAGTGTCTATCGTCTGATTGTCGTCGACAACTGATCTGGCGTGATAGTGGTACTGCATATTGTCCAGCAAACATACAGAAAAGGGACCGATATCTGACATCTAGTGTCATGGTATGGGCTGGCATCATGATCAATGGCCGTACGTCCCTCTATGTGCTTCCAACTGGGACTATGAATGGCCAACGATACATTAAAGATGTTCTGCTACCTCATGTTTGCATGTTCCGTGATGCTGTCGGTGATAGATTCATTTTCATGGACGACAACGCAACATGTCATCGAACAGTCGCTGTCCAGGAGTGTCTTGAGAGCGAGGATATTCAACGCCTCGTATGGCCAGCACGTTCTCCAGATCTGAATCCCATTGAAAATGTGTGGGGTGCTTTGGGGAGGAGTCTTGCTGGTCGCCAATGCTCTCCAATAAACAAGGACACATTCATCCGTGCACTGACAGAGGAATGGGATAAATTACCCCAACAGCTGCTTGATAATGTTGTGCAAAGCATGACACGATGTGTGGAATCTTGCATCGCCCTCCATGGTGGCCATATCCCGTATTGGCATCTTACGCCGGAACGCCTGCGGACGGTAATTGCATTTTTTTTTCACGTTTACGTATTCTGCACAAAATGGCCTGTTTGTCCCTTGAACACGTTCCAAAGCCTTCTGGATTTCAGAGCACAATAAATTGTCTTTCTTGTAATGTCCTGGCATTCTGACATTATTTTATTTCACTTGGCATCCAACCACACTTACTTTTTTATGCGCTATATAGCCGTTTATGATCCGTCCTTAGCAATTGTCCTGCAGTGTATGTGAATGGTGTCCTGTGGAATAGCCATCCAGGCTGTATTGACCCGCGTCCAAAGTTCATCAAGAGTTGCTGGCGGACGGTCGTACGCTCTGAGGTATTGAATCAAATAATGTGGGAATGGTGTCCTGTGGAATAGCCATCCAGGCTGTATTGATCCGCGTCCAAAGTTCATCAAGAGTTGCTGGCGGACGGTCGTACGCTCTGAGGTATTGAATCAAATAATGTGTTAATTGTGTCTTGTGGAATAGCCATCCAGGCTGCATTGATCCGCTTCCAAAGTTCATCAAGAGTTGCTGGCGAACGGTCGTACCACTGAACCTATCGTTGCAGCATGTTCCAGAGATTTTCTATGGGTGATGAATCCGGCGATATAGCGGGCCACGGCAGACGTGGAACGCTGTTATGCCTGGAATAGCCACGTGTTGTCGCTGCAACGTGCGGTGTGGCATTGTCCTAGTGACATATGGCTCCGGGGACGTCCTGCATGTACGGAAGGGTGATTGGTCCTAGAATGCCAACGTCGCAACTGGCACTCGTTATGGTGATACGGACTCTCACAAGAGGTGATCGGTTTTCGTACCCGATAGCGCCCCCAAGCTATAGTACCTCCTGTTTGGCGCGAAATGCTGGTGCGAATACACTCTTCCCGACAGCTGCTTCACCCCTTGTTGTCAGCGGACACGAATGCGGACATCAATTTCGCCTAAACAAAAGCGCGTTTCATCCGAGAACGCGATATTGTGATATTCGTCACGCCACTCCCTTCGTTAGATGCAACATTTCAGCCTGGCAGACCGTTGCTGCGATGTCAAAGGTAGCCTGAGGAGGCGGCGACGAACCTGCAATATGAACTGTAATAACCGGTGACGTACTGTTACAGCTGACATGGGAGAATGTGTCACATTTCCCAACTGATGTGCCAACGCCGTTGATGATGCAGAACGGTCATTGAAAGACATCCTCATTAGATGACGATTGTCTCTCGGTGTTTTTTGTGTACGACTTCCAGAACCTTCTCTTCGTGTCCTACGCCCTTCTTCGCATGCTCATGCCACGGTGGACACCCTGCGCCCTACAACGTAGGCAATCCCCTGGAGGGAAGCATTGCAGTCTCTCGTGCCGATAATGCGACCTCTGTCGAATTCCATGATGTACGACCGTCTTACAGGACGACGAGGCATCTTTGCCCGTTACTGACCAAGCACTCACATGCCGACCGAGCCACGCAGCACTTATAACAGAAAAACAGCCTGCTTCCAGTCTGTGGCTGCGCGATCTGATTTGCCTAGACGCGGTACGCATTCACCAATTGCGCCGAAATGCGAATTATTTCTGCGATATTGCCTGATCAACATATCCTGTAAAAATAGAGTCAAAAGATTTGCTCGACTCCTTTCAGGTGTTATATGTTTTATGAACATGAGTGTATGTTTAATACTTTTCAAAAGTTAATGTTGAGATATCTGAAATAAGAGAGATTCTATCGAATTTTCGAATGTAATGACCACATCTTTTGACTCACATGAATGTGCGGTAGCACGAAATGCAATAATCGAACATTTATTGGTATGTAAAACCTATGATTAAAGTTTTATTATCATTAACAAAGTGTTTGCCATATAGAACGCAGTTCCGATGCAAAAACAATTTTCAGTCTGTCTTTTAGAAGCACAGATACCGTTTTAAATAGAAGTATTCTTTTGCTTCCCTACGAGAAAGTCGAATTAACGTAGCAGGAAATTCATGGAAAATGTTATTCATGAAGAAATACATTCCAAGCAAAAAATCGTTTTTTCCGTTGGACGTCAGAAAACGGAGATATGGAGCAAACGGAAATTTATATTTGCGTTCCTTAATGGAAAAACTACAGTGTTAAAAATTTTGTGGTCGGTTGCACCAAAAAGTGGTGCTGCACCACTTTCTAAGAAAAGATACACCATTGTGCGGTGCAAACATAACCTAATAATATGGTGCAACCCTGTACCATAAGATGCAACATAGACCATGTTGTTGGGTTTGATTTGCACGACACAATGGCGTATCTTTTCTCAGAAAGTGATACAGCTGGTGTAGCACCACATTTTGGTGTTATACCAGTACCAAAAAGTGGTGCTACACCAGCTTTTCGTGCTGGTGTGAATTTTTAATAGTGCATGCACCATTATGTCCAGAAAGTGTACGTAAATGTTTATCATAGTGACCGGTATCATATGTAGAAGAAATTCTTCCTATTCGTATTCTACGAGCAAATCTGTGACTTCAGATGTAAATATGTATTTCCGTCCCTAGCAGCAGAAGTGTGCATCGTGAAAAAGTAGAAAGTGTGCACCAAGGGTTTCTCTAATAGATGGTTTCTGACACAGAAAGAATCTTTCAAATCGAACTTTTGCAAGAGGAAATAACCAAGGATATGCAATACACTGTTAAAAATTTTGTGGTAGGTTGCACCAAAAAGTGGTGCTACCCCAGCTGCACCACTTTCTGAGAAAAGATTCACCAGTGTGTGGCGCAAAAAAAAACCCCAACAAAATGATGCAACTTTGCACTACGATATTGTACAAGGTTGCACCATGTTGTTGGGTTTTGTTTGCACCACACACTGGTGTATCTTTTCTCAGAAAGTGGTGCTGCTGGGGTAGCATCACTTTTTGGTGCAACCTACCACAAAATTTTTAACAGTGTACATATATTTCAACCAGTGTTGGGAAGAATGTGTATTACGCAGATATATCCACTTTTTAACCACAGTAACTATTCATTTGATAAATCGAGTATCGCGTGGATTTCTGAGCAGTTCCTTGCATATCTCGACGCGTCGTTGAGCTTGAGCTGGGGTGAGCTCATGAGGCATCCGGCATCGTCTGTAAACTTTTCTGATCTTGCGCAGGTGCTTAGCGATTGTACATTTAGAAACTCTCAGTTCTTCTGACAGTTTGTGAGTGCTTGTTCGTGGATTGTCTTCTACAGCCGCTCGCAGGGAGTCCGAAACAACAGCAGAGGGCATACTCGAATCTTCCTTTCTTTACAAGCTCAAATCACCAGTCCCAAATTTCTTGAGCCATGCTTGCGCAGTCCGAGTAACCGCCAGGCCTTCACCTTCGTTAATTTTTCGTACTGTTTCAACAGCTTTGAACCCTGTTTCTAGTAATGTGACAATAGAACCAATGTTTCAAACTCTGTGGCCATTGCAATTGACCGTGGTGCAAGTTCAATGCATGGATCGCGACACGTAGTTCACGCTTCGTTTGATTCCCCACAGTTCGCGCTTTCATTCGTCTGCAGCACAGGAGGACTGCCCCACAGAAAATATGCGTATTTACGTCGCGGAACTTTCCTATGCAAAAACGCCGTTTTTTTTTGGGGGGGGGGTGAAAATGCTTTTATTCCGGCAGTAATTTTTGGGAACTCCTCAAACCCGAATGGACCTTATTCGTGTGACGTCAGACGTAGATTTTCCGTGGGCCAACATGGCTGCTGATTCAATGCTGTCGCTATTAGATTACCATTTACTGTTGGCCAATTTTTTAAATATTAACGACTTGGAGTATGCCAACGAATTAATAGAGCTACAGGGCGAAGAAGACGAAATTAATTTCTTAGAAGAACAAATCAATGTTGCAAAGATATACCAAGACAAACCTTGAATACGAGATTACACCAGTGTACAATACAAATTTGAAATTGCGATTCCGTCAACTCATGTAAATGATGACAAGAGTGATAAGTCATATAATACCGAAAACTTGAAAATTTCGTCCTGGAGCTGGAATCGAACCCGCGTGATGTCTTATATTCAAATTACTCGGAAACTTCTCAGTGGTCTAAGCGATGGCTTCTGGTCATTCGTCCGAAAGGGGTCCGGCTTCGAATCCCGCCGTGAGGCATGGATGTTGTGTTTGTCTTGCGGTACTGGTTTTCTCCCTTCCCTGGAACCAGTGACCCTAAATTAGGGACGGGCGACTACTTATAGCCCATTGAGTTGCTCACGGTGGTCGTTAAACCTCCAATCAAAAAAACAAAAAAACTTGCGGCTTGGTTGTTCTGGGTGGTGTAGTGGTTAGCATACTCGGGCGCCAACCGGGAGACGCGGATTCGATTCCCGCTCCAAGACGATAAAATTTTCAAGTTTTCGGATATTGTATGACTTAACACTCTTGTTATAACTTACACCAATTGACGGAATCACAATTTCAAATTTGTATTCTACCAAGACACTTTTGTGTTCGATGTTCATTTCAAATGATGCAGGACAACATCGCCATTAGTCATGGTGAAATTTTTAATGAAGCATTTCTCAGACACAGTAAATTAAATTTCACGTTCTTCTTTTTCAAGCATTGGCGAAACATCTCAAACATAAACTTGGATTGATTTATTTTTTATTTTTGCGAAAGGAAATGTTTCGAAGTTCCAACAAATAGGTAATATGGAAACAAACTGGGCTTAAAAAACAACTAAAAAGTTTCCGTTGTCGTCCGTTAGGCAATCTACACTGCTGGCCACCCAAAATGCACCACCAAGAAGGACACGAGATAGCAAAGCCAGATTTACTGGACACATAACAACAGATACGATTGAGCTTACAGGCCCATGCGACTTGCGGAACACGAAGACATCAATAGTTCGTGTGGACCCCATGGCTGGCAATAACGGCCGCTGCACGCCGCGGCATCGAACGAAAGAGGCTTTGGATGTGGGCTTGGGGTTTGTCGGTCCAGGCTGCTTCCAAACGTTGCCACAGTTCATGAGGCGTAGCCGCGGGTGGTGCTTGCCGGGCCACTCGGTTGCCGATCAGCGACCAGACGTGTTCGATGGGCGACATATCGGGAGAACAGGCGGGCCACGGCATCAGTGACACCTGGTGGGCCGTGAAGAAATGTTGCACGATGCGTGCCACGTGCGGGCGCGCATTGTCCTGTTAAAATGTGGCCGCTGGCAGTTCCTGCAGGTAAGAGAGGACTACAGGTTCCAAAACGTCGGAGATGTAGCGGTGGCTGTTGAGTGTACCGGCGATGCGTACCAGAGGGGTGCGGGTATCATATCCAATTGTGCCCCAAACCATAACGCAAGGCCACGGACCGGTATGGCGATGCATAAAGCAGGCGTCATACAGTCTCTCGCCGCGGCGCCGCCACACGTGGATCCGACCATCGTGGTTTTGCAGGTGAAGCGGGATTCGTCGGAGAAGACAATGTCGTGCCATTCCGTAGTCCAGGTGCGGCGTTCAACGGCCCACTGCTACTGCACTCGCCGGTGGTGTAACGTCAACGGTAATCGAAGCAATGGGTGCCGTGCGACAAGTCCCCGCTTCTGCAGACGACGTCGAACGGTACGTGGTGACACTGGTTGTTGCGCAACACACCCTAATTCCTGCACTAACGTTCGTGATGTGGCAGTGCGAGCCGTCAATGTTCGCCGCGCAACATGTCGGTCCTCTCGTTCGGTGGTGTGCCGCGACTACGGCAATCGCTCACGTCGGTCCGTCCGTCCCTCCTGCACCCACCGAATCCATGCTCACCTCACCATGGCTGGATGTCGTCCCACACTGGCGCCGATGTCTCGGTACGATAAACCGGTGTCGCGATAAGCCACTATTCGTCCTATGTCGAACTCCGAAACGTGCTGGAATGACTGCCGTATTCTGCGACAAGGCATCAGGAAGCTTCCCACGCACAGGTCCGGCAGCACAAGACACTTCCACTACTTACACCCCACCTTTTATGCACCCTTCTTATAGTGATTCTCGGTGGCGTGCCGGGCGCACATGATTTGCATATGCCCTGCAATGATAATCGTTTGCATGCCCTCTCGCGGGCGAAGCATGCTGCGAATTTCAGGCCAATCGGATGTTTCCTTCTTGGTGTTGCATTTTGGGTGTCCAGCAGTGTATTTAAAAATAAAATGAATGCGTAACATTAAATAAAAGAAAATTAGGGGAAAGAACGTAGAAGTTAATTCGCAACTTACCGATCTAGATATGCAATTCGTTTACCCTTTTTCACATTTCTTTGGAAATGAAATATCGAAGGAATACCACCAGGTATTAACCGCCTTCTATTAGTGTCATAATGTTCAAACTCTGCCTCATTAAAGTGGGCAGAACATATTCGAGAATGCTCGTTCGGATGGAAATTATCGCGTTACATTTTACACAGCCATTCCGTTAACAGTTTCGGCCTTTTCAGAGGAAAATTATGGAAAGTTATTCCTGTTTCTGTACATTTTTGGTGACAGGATTTTTCCGCACAACCATACAATGAGAAAAAGTTAAACATGTCGTTAATAAATTTACGAAAATCCCGATTTTCCTGAACCCCTGCAATGGAACGCCTTGTTAAGCAATGGGAAAATGCATGTAAACAAACTGAAACGGAAAAGTTTTACCATGATGCAATGTAAGGTAAATAAGGTACATTGCTCAACTAATTGGATGGAATGTTGCCACTTGTCATAGGGTTGCATAAATCACAAATGAATTCTGTCCCTTCTCTGATGTGATGGAAATAATCAGAGGCTTACTAGGCGCCCGCGGTAAACCACAAAATATTGCGCCTCCATCTTTCTTTCTTTCTTTCTGTATTATTTATTTATGGTGCCCCGTCATACTAATACGCTGCTCGATAAATTAAAATTAAAACCCTACCCCAATGTTGTTTCTATGCGGGAGGCACAACCAAACTGCGACTGCTTGCCCAGCTTTCCCCACCTGCTTCGGAGTTCAGAATTTCGGTACCACATCAAGCAGACCGAGTGCAGCTGGCAGCAGTGGCTTATAGCCGCAGTAATGATCGAATAGCCTCTTCAACAATAAGAATCTTCAACGTGTCATCCGACAATAAAGAAAAACCGCAATCTTCAATCCTTATTGTCGACAACGATTACGGATTTCCTTCACTTGGACAGATCATCATACCACGTGCACGATTTCGATAATTTTGTTGGGGCTTGAGCGATTGAAGTTTCAAATAAATTGATAGTTGTGACATTTTTACGTCACTGTATAGACTGCCACCGTGAATCAGCTATTTGTCGTGTAAGTGAATGTTCGTGATGTTTGGTTTAGTAACGGGATATTTTTTTAATGTGGCACTAAGTTGGCATTAGATTGAGTCGCTGTTTAAGAGAAACTTCCTCCTGGAAGGAAGGATAAACAGATTAGTCATTACCGATCCCCTGGAAAGTCGTGTCGTTGAAATTAAGATTAGGGAGCGGTTGTTAGAGATGTGAAAACTTACACGTGGGTATTATTTCAAAAATGTGAAAAATATTACAGTTGAATGATAACTTTTGAGACGGTGAGTAGCGTAGAGAAGGAAGGCCGCCCTGGTGGCGAAGTGGTCTAAGCGCTGGCTTCTGACAGTTCTTCCGATTTGGGTCCGAGCTCGAATCCCAGTGAGGCATGGACGTTGTGTTTGTATTGCGGCACTGGTTGTCTTCCTTTCCTGGGTCCAGTGACTCTAAAATTATGGACGGGCGACTGCTTGTGCAGCCTATCGAACTGCTGCTCACAGTGGTCTCTAAACCTCTAAAAACAGGAAGACCGACCAATATTAAACTCAGATGATTAGTGTCACAGAAATTTAAACAGAGTGTGGAAACCCAAACCTGGAAAATACTTTTGGCGAAACGTTTATCCAACGATCAAATGAACGTAAAATTTTCGCTATTTGTTTAACTGCAAAAAGCATTAAGCAAAACAGCAAGTAAACTTGTTTCAGAACTCACTATAACCACAGCTATGGTAGATACTGGAAAAGTATGGGGCATAACATCTGCTGCGGTCGAAGCACGAATTGATAATACATTCAGTAGACATTGAACTGTGGTCACCCTACAACAGACAAAAAGTGGATCATAACACTAAAATTAAAGCTAGCCTGGGAGAAGACAGATGTCAGTTACTGTGTGACAGCGCCAGCTAACGAGTACAGCTATGTCAATGTAAGACAAAATGGTTAAATGATGCCCTTTAACTGAGTTGGAATGGGGCACGATTGCTGGTTCCTGGAGAGTAGGTAACTCAAATCACTGAAATAACAAGTTCAGTGGTATGTTTAAGACCGGTCCCGGAAGATTCGTCCAACGACGATTGGTCCAATGCCGATTCGTCCAATGCCATTTCGTCCAAAGGGACAATTGGTCCAATGTCCGATTCGTCCAATGGTAAGATTAGTCCAATGTCCGATTCGTCCAATGCCGATTCGTCCAATGGTACGATTGGTCCAATGCCGATTCGTCCAATTGTACGATGGGTCCAACGCCGATTCATCCAATGCTATCATCTTACCAACGGTAAACTTTTTTATTTTCCAGAAAGGAATAATAATTTAAATTATTCTCTTTATATCCTTTTAAAAGATAATTTCCATATATTTAGTAATTGTAAACATTTTACATAAACCTGGTAAAAGGCACTCAATGGGGCATTTCTCAGCTGTTTGCAAAGCATCTAGGCCGCGGGCATTTTTTGAAGATTTTAATTTACAACCTAGATATTTGGTATTTGTAAATCTGTTATAAAACCTAATAAAATGCACTCATCCTATCATTTCTCAGGTCTTTACGAGGCACCTAGGCCCCGGGCCTTTTTAGAAGATTTTGAGTTACAACATAGATATTTGGCATTTGTAAACATTCTATAAAACCTTATAAAAGGCACTCATCGTATCATTCCTCAGGTCTTTACGAGACACCTAGGCCCCGGGTCTTTTTAGAAGATTTTAAGTTACAACCTAGATATTTGGTATTTGTAAACATTTTATAAACCCTTATAAAAAGCACTCAACGAATCATTTCTCAGCTATATACCAGGCACCTAGGTCGCGGGCCTTTTTAAAAGATTTTAAGTTACAACCCAGATATTTGTAAACATTTTATAAAACTTTATAAAAAGCATTAATCGTATCATTTCTGAGGTCTTTGCAAGGCACCTAGGTTGCGGGCCATTTTAGAAGATTTTAAGTAACAGCCTAGATGTTTGGTATTTGTAAACATTTTATAAAGCTTTATAAAAAGCACTCATCGTATCATTTCTGAGGTCTTTGCTAGGCACCTAGGCCGCGGGCCTATGAATTAATATTTCGTGCTTAAGTGAAAACGCAATATTATTAACTTGATTTGATATGTAAACGTTATGAATATTACATCGGTAGAATAAAAAGTCCTAAAAAGGCCTAGGCCTAGGCCTAGAGCCTATGAATTAACATTTCGTGCCTAAGTAAAAGCTCAATATTATTAACTTGATTTGATATGTAAACGTTATGAATATGACATCGGTAGAATTAAAACTGTTAAAAAAGCCTAGGCCTAGGGCCTATGAATTAATATTTCGTGCTTAAATAAAAGCGCGATATTATTAACTTGATTTAATATGTAAACGTCATGAATATGACATCACTGGAATAAAAACTGTTGAAAAGGCCTCTGTCCAAACCCCGACCAGTTGTTTCCATTGGGCCGTTGGCGGAAAACCCCACTGCATTCTACAAACAGAAACGGAACACTAGTATTTTATATTATTTCATGCAAAAGAGAAACATTGAAGTTGATAGAACGGCTCGTACATCAGTAACTTCATACGGCAGCAAGGACAGTATAACAAGAAAACGCGATTTCAAAAAAAAAAAAAAAAAAAAAAAAAAGGAATCTCTAACCACAATATTACGCATGAAATGTAACATTATTCTACATTCTTTGGACTGCCGGTACTTTCGTATAACATCGGAGATAGAATCAGAACAGATGAGACTGACTTTTATAACACGAGTAGCACTTCGGACAGATAGGACGGAATTGGACCAATCGTCCATTGGACGAATCGTCCCTTTGGACGAATCGGCATTGGACGAATCGTACCAGACCCGTTTAAGACATGTCGTGGTGTACGCGTATCAGAAAGGGCAACATCGTGGCGAAGCAACGAGCCTGCACAAAAATTGCTTTGGAAAACACAAGGTACATGCTTAAGGGACGAGACACGTAGAACGTATTTGCAGACCAGTAGCTCGGCTTCTAGAAAGAAAATCAACTCAGAATGCACCTCAGAGCTGTAAAAACAGTTTCGACGTACTCTTTAACTGCAATCTTTAACTATATAACAGTTTCGACGTCCTCTTTACTTCTGCATGACAGCTCAATTAGTCAGTTTGGTATTGCCTCGTGAATGGCAAATGCTTCTTGCACGGCCTCAAGGACACCAAATTGGACAGCATTTGACTGGAGAAAAGTTTGGTTGTCAGGCGAATCATGTTTCCTGTTTCATCAGGTTAATGGTAGGGTACAAATTTATCGCTACATCAGGCGATGAACATGGCATGCATGGTGGAAACCTTACAGGCTGGCAGCAGTGTCACGGTTTGAGAAACATCTTGTGTTGAAATTTTGTGTCCTACTGTAAGCGCGTGACAGCTATTGACAGTTGAGAGCTAACATAAGATATTGTATCCCGTTATTACAAGAAGTTGCTTCGAAGAACATTGGTATGGGTTCTCAGCCTTCTAAGTTTTCCATATGCGAACCCCATTAAACATCGTGGGATTAGATCGAATGAAGTTACAGAAAAGCAGACAGGTAATTTTCCATATTTTAATAATTCTGTATTTAAGCATTCTTAAATGTTTCTAATAATAGTGGGATTAGTATTATCATTTTTCTGTATGTTTCTAAACAGTATACATTTTTTATATTAACAAATTTGCTACTAAAAAATTGTTAACGAAAACTGAAAACGTGCTAGATCTTCTCGAGTTCAAAAATATCTTTGGTGAAGGAGCTCTTACGAAAAGAAATAAGAAATAAATTACATGTTCATATGGATCTATGCTTGTATGCAGATATGTATGTACCTGTATACGCACATGCGTTCATATGCATGCATGTTCAGATGTGTATGTGTGCGTGTATATGTATGCCTGTATGAAAATTATCCTTTATTTCTCTTCTTGCAGTCACGTCTTGGCATATCCACCTCAGACAGCCTTTGGGGTAGTATTCGGCTGGTCAGGCGCTGTTCTAGGTTTGCATACATTTCTCTTATTTTAAAACCCTATAAATTATTTGTTGTGAATCATCATATGTGCTACCTTAATCCCAGTCAGCTAGCAAACTGCTAAAATTTATGGCATACCGTTGCCTTTCGCCTTAGGAGTATTTTTTGTTTTATAGCCTTTGTCTACATACGACTCTGAGGAGCTCACATTCACCTACTGTTACTCTAAACGCCACGGAAATTTCTCACACGCATAAAAGATCATGAGACTGTCGCCACACACACAAGCACGCAAGCATACTAATTACGCTTTAGTGAAAGAAAGACTCCGATTTTGTTAATATTTGATTTGACCTCCAGCCTCTTTCTCGGAGGTTTCTGCGGATTATTACACAAGAGATAAATTAGCTACATGAACAGACATCTCCAAATATATTTTCTTAGTTATTTACATTTTAATAATGCTTATTATTCAACTGGTGTACAAAAATCCTTCAGAGTCAAAAAGGTCAGTCAGCTCCACAATGACGTCAAGTTCAGACAGCGTCCAAGGTCGAAACACCAACTTAACAGTACACAATGCAAAAATGACCAACGAAAAACGTTTCGTTTATCATTTCGTGCAAAACATCTCCTGTTACGCATGAGTAAGCACGTGAACTTCGCAAGTTATTCATTTAAAGAGTCGTCAAAAAAAGAGTTGCAGGAAAATTACAAATTCTGGAAAACTCCACAACAAAGTTTATAGTTGAGTACCACAGAATGAGTTACAGTTTATTTGGTTTATAGAACGCATTATCTGTATAAAAACCACTCGTACAAAAAGAAGTACATAACGTTGGATACATGAAAAGATATCAAGCTATCACCTTTTAGCATGAACAACCATTACAGTGAGTTATCCGAAAAGTTTACAATATTGGCTATAAAATGAAGGGATGAAACATGGTTTGCATTCTTTCAATCGAAACTGTTACTTGTGTATGCTAATTTTTCGACTAAGAGTTTGTTTTTGCGTATTTCCCTTTCTGTTTCTTTTTTCATTTGTGGTTTTAATGACCACCGTTAGCAACTCAATGGGCCATAAGCATTCGACCGTCCCTGATTTTGGGCCACTGGTTCCAGGAAAGGTCACTCTGCGCATGTCTGACAACCCGGTGGTCCTCTTTCTCTCCGGGGTTCGTCTAGGTCTCTCAGACCCTTCCTATTGCTACTGCGTGGCTTGTTTTATTCATCGCCGCCAACAGCGTGCTATGGTGATATCCGCACGACCGGTATGCGCTCAATACGGCGATAAGACCATCCGGCTTCCCGAAGCCTGACAATGCGACCCCTCTCGAACTCATCCAACTGCTCGAATTGCTTCCGAACTTTTCTCCGAGGCATACTTCACTTGCAAAGGATGCAACAAACATAACAGCACGAGTCAGAATAGCAAGCACGCTCAACGGGACGACCTTATACAGCGGGTCATTCACATCGCTACGGCCCCTCCTTGCTGGCGTCACATGCGCGGCCGAGCGTGATACTTGATCATTTGCATGTCCCACGATGTCAAACCTGCCCACCAAGTTTCAGTTGCTTCCGGTTGCTTTCTTCTGGGTGCCACTTTTTTTACGATGAGTGTATACGTAAAGTAGATGATTGCGTGTATTTGAACACATCCTATTTTTTCATATGCCTTAGGTTGTATGATAACAGTGGTGATCAGGCCAATGTGTCACAGCACACAGTTCATCGCAGTTTTCTGCGCATGGGCCTATGTAGGCTTGTGTGAATACCCATCCAGATTCCCATGCTCACTGCACGTCATAGCCAACAACGCATGAAATGGGCCCAACATCATCAATATTGGACCGTGGGTGATTGGACGAAGGTGGCCTGGTCTGACGAATCAAGATTCCTGGTGCATCACGTAGATGGCCGAGCGCGGATACGCAGATTACCACCGGAGGCTATGGCATCTGGATGCACTGTTGAGCGGAAACAAGCCGGCTGCGGCAGTGTTATGCTGTGGGCGATGTTTTCTTGGGACACTTTGGGCCACATTATTCCAATAGCACAATCCCTGAGAGCTGTCAGGTATCTGAACATCGTTGTGGACCAAGTTCACCCATTCATGACAACTGTGTACCCTGCTGGTGATGGCCATTACCAACAGAATAATGCGCCATGCCAAACTTCCAGAATCGTCAAGGAGTGGTTCGAGAGACATGCTGGTGACTTTCGGTTAATGTCCTGGCCTCTAAATTCACCTGACATGAACCCAATCTAACATTTGTGGTTCGACTTGGAAAAGTGGGTACGCGCTAAATGACCACCACCCCGAAATGTAGGAGAACTGGAGGACCTGCTGTTGACATTATGGTACCAGATACTCCAGGATATTTATGGCCACCTCATTGAATAGATGCCTCGCCGAGTGTTTTGCGGGCTACAGGATGGTCCAACAGCTTATTAGGTGGGTCGTCATAATGTATTGGCTCATCGGTGTACAACAGCTGCTGAACATGTTTCATGAAACACTAAAAACGTTGGACGAGAAATCCCTATAAATTTAATGCTAACCATTTTTCGTTTTTTGTTCAGTTTTTTCCCCTACTATGGAAACAAGAAAGCTCGAATAGAGTTGGGCATATTGCAGCTTTCATTGTTATACGAAACTTTAATTGCAAAATAAAAATTCTTAAAGTCAATAATGTTATATCCTTAACCACATCAAAACAATAGAAACTCTCTTGTTGTTATTCGAAAATTTGATCTGTATTCCAATTACAGGTATCTTATCATTAATTCTGAGATACGTAGTCGTTAATCAGCGGGCCAGATCTCTGTCGCAGAACAAGGAGGAGAAGGACGTGCAAGCTCTAAATAAAGCTTCATTGTTATTTGGCATCTTTTCCTTGATTTCCTTGTTTATCGTCATGCTGTGGCCAGTGGGATTCCCAGGTGATAATCAGTCTGATTTCGTAAGTATTAAGCTTTCCATATCTCTCTTTCATACATTATTTTACCAC
Source organism: Macrothele yani (assembly GCA_039090855.1). Taxonomy (NCBI): domain Eukaryota; kingdom Metazoa; phylum Arthropoda; class Arachnida; order Araneae; family Macrothelidae; genus Macrothele; species Macrothele yani. Next base: position 8,733,116 of record CM077023.1, on the reverse strand, counting down.
ATAATTTCAATGATCATTATCCGTGCCGATTTCTTTTCGAAAACTGCAGGAAAAGTGTTTCTTTCAGCGTATTTTGCTTTGGCCTTGATTTTGATGATAAACCTAGAAAAAGATTTTTGCCTTTAGTTACCCTTATAGATGTTGCTTTTTCTAAAAAGCTGTGAAATCAACTAACAATCATTTCTTCGTGTTATTTCTCGAGAGCTAGTAGATTCCTAATGACACTGGAGAGAAACATTTCGAAGACAACCTAGTGTAAAAAATATTTTGATTTTTTTCTCGGTTTAACGAGCACCATGAGCAACTCAGTCCCCGTTCCTAATTTGAGGCCACTGATTCCACGCAACGAAATGAACCATCCAGACAACAACAAGGAATTCAACGAACAATTATCGAACAATATGACACGAGGCCAAACAACAGCCTCCCGTTACTACTTTGAGGCCACTGATTCCAAGTAATGAAATGAACTATCCAGAGAACAAGAATTAAATCAAAGGAACAATGCCAAACAACATGACGCGATGAGAAACTACATCCTCCTGTTCCTAATTTAAGGTCACTGATTCCACGGAACAAAATGAACCATCCAGAGAACAACAAGAAAACCAACGAAGCGATATCGAACAATATGACACGAGGCCAAACAACAGCCTCCCGCTACTAATTTGAGGCCACTGATTCCACGTAACGAAATGAACTATCCTGAGAACAACAAGGAAATCAACGAAACGATATCAAACAATATGACACGAGGCCAAACAACAGCCTCCCGTTACTAATTTGAGGCCACTGATTCCGAGGAATGAAATGGACCATCCAGAGAACAACAAGAAAACCAACGAAATGATATCGAACAATATGACACGAAGCCAAACAACAGCCTGCCGCTACTAATTTTAGGCCACTGATTCCACGTAACGAAATGAACTATCCTGAGAACAACAAGGAAATCAACGAAACGATATCAAACAATATGACACGATGCCAAACAACAGCCTCCCGTTACTAATTTGAGGCCACTGATTTCGAGCAACGAAATGAACCATCCAGAGAACAACAATTAAATCAAAGAAACAAGCCAAACAACATGACGCGATGCCAAACAACAGCCTCCTGTTCCTAATTAAAGGCCACTGATTCCACGGAACGAAATGAACGATCCAAAGAACAACCAGGAAATCAACGAAAGGATACTAAACAACATGACCCGATGCTAAGCAGCAGCCTCCCGTTCCTAATTTGAGGCCTCTGATTCCGCGGAACGAAATAAATCATCCAGAGAACTACAAGGAAACGATGCCAAACAACAATAACGCTTTATTTCCAGAGCTATCGGAAGACACCACCCATGCCTCAACCGGGTCTCGAGCCCGCACCCATCTCGGAAGAATGATCGGAAGACACCACCCATGCCTCAACCGGGTCTCGAGCCCGCACCCATCTCGGAAGAATGATCAGAAGCCAGCGCCTCAGACCGCTTGGCCACTGAGGAGATAAATTTTCTGAAGTGTGGCAAATTATTCCTAAAGTTCTTGAATTTCTTATCACCTACTTAATGTATTGCAGGAGTATTTAAGTTCAGACATGATGGATCACTCTCTTCAGTATTATCTTAGATTCCCGCCCATTCAATATTGTTATATATACATTTCAGCATAAATGAAATTTACTTTCAGTTTATCGGTTTCTTGTGCAAATTTAAGTTGAGGAAGCCTACAAAATCTCTATAATCTTGCAATGTTATGAACAAGATATATGATTTTCCCAACCGAGATTTTTTCAAGATCTACTTCCTTTAATAGACTACTCAAAATTAAAGGAACAACCACGAAAACCTAGTTGATGGGGAACCCTGCCCCGAAATCACAAGTAATAAGAACATAAAGGGCCGGTTATGTAAAGTAGGAATTACTGGGGTTAATAAAGGAACAACGTCGTTATAGTTATCCACGAGACAGAAAAAGTTGCATATGCCAGACACCCAAGTGGATTCGGTACACAATCCACTTGGGTGTGTGGCATATGTGATCACAAGTGGATTCCGTAAAATAGCATAATAGATAGGCTACACAAGTTGTTGGTTTTGTGTGTGTGTGTGTGTGTGCATAAAACAATAATACGTTTAACATAAAACATTTCAAAATTTGTTTAATTTGAAATCTTTCGGCAGTGTTCAATATCAAAACTTTGATATTGTGTAAGATTCGGATCTCTCAAGACTGTCCCAGTGGCGCAGTGATCTAAGTACTGGCTTCTGACCATTCGTCCGAGATGGGTTCGGGTACGAAGCCCGGTGAGGCACGGAAGCTATGTTTGTCTTATGGCGCTGGCTCTCTTCCTTCCCTGGGACCAGTGGACCTAAATTAGAGACCTGCAACTGCTTATAGCCCATCGAGTTGCTCACGGCGATCGTTAAACCCCCAAACAAAAAGAAATCTGAAGATTACAATCAATTCTTTGAAAATGTCTTGATTAGGTGAACGACCGTGCAACGAACGTAAACCTGCAAGATCTTCAGTAATTTCAAAATTATTATTTACCCCAGGTATACAGGGTGCTCACTAAAGTCCTAAGTCACCCAAATAACTTGGGAACGAGGATAGCTTGAGCTATGGAAGTTAGGTATAGTAAAATGACCATGCGCTATCAGATGAGATTGAGGGCAGCGACCATAGTGGCAAAATTAGGAAGTTAGCACACCTATCTCGGAAACTATGAGAGATAGAAGAAAAAAATCAATTTGAAACTTGTAGAGCATCAACGAATGGGTGGGAAATGACACATTGTAGATACGAAGAAAGTGATTAGATGACTGTAAACGCTAACTTTTCAGAAACCAATTCTTGTCGTAGCAAAAATCTAGCCCACAAGCATCGAATAGTTGAAATGCAGCGGAGAAAGACCCAAACGCACATACGTAAGGGAAACACAAGATTTATTATACGCAGCCATGGATACAGCTTGAGTACAGGGTAAGCATTTAGTGCAAACGCGGTACTTACATAACCTTGAGTTTAACGTCGAGAGTGTTGAATATATCCACCATCTGCCACAATACACATTAGTATGCGAGAAAGAACTTCCCGTTTTACGTTCGCCAGCATGACAAGTGTCAAGTTCTCACAAGCAGCGACGATTCGAAGTCATAAATCTTGGAGACTCGTCAGTTCCACAGTGTACACTTGATCTTTAAGATGGCCCCCAGAAGAAGAAATCCATGGGAGTTAATAATGGGGATCGTGGAGGCCACTCTACGTGACCACCATAACCGATTATCTTTTCCCGAAAGTGTCGGACATTAAGTGCTGCACCGCTGTTGGCTGATGTGCTGGAGCGCCATCATGCTGAAACCACAAAGATCGTAGATCTTGCAGAGAAATATCATTTAACCAGACAATTAATGTGCTCTGTAACAGCTCCAAGTACTTTCGTTCAATTAATGTTTCCTCGTGGAATACAGGCCCATCAAGTCGGTCGATCCGGATGTCAGACCAGACGTTGATCGACCAGCGCACTTGATGTCTCATCTCTCGTAGAAACAATGGATTTGTAGTCGCCCAATAATGGATGGGGTTTAAGCACTCTGGTACGTGTGAACTGTGCCTCGTCGGTCCAAAGGATCTTTGATAAAAAAAACGCAATTTCTCCTAAGGTGATCATTGCAAAATTGCACCAATCAAGGTGCCATTGTTTATCCTCTGACATCAGCCCGTGTATCGGTACTGCACGGTAGGAGTGGGCACCATGCTGATGTAAAAATTTCCACACACGGCAAAGTGATAAGCTATATGCCATACCGACTTCTCTCGTACTCATGTGTAGATTGACCATGACGTATACCAAAACATCAACTGGTTGCACATGCATACCTATTTCACTGGGTCGACCGGAACGAGAACGAGCAGCAATACCGCTAGTCTTTCTGAGTCGTTGAACTGCGCGACTGATGGTCCACGCAGTCGGAGATGGATCAGTAAGAAATCGTAAGGCATACTGGTGTGCAGCTCCCCTAGAGTGTCGTCCTAATTCTCCATATAGCAGTACCATCTCGCAATTCTCTTCATTAGAATAGTCTGCCATGATCTTTGCTTTCACGATACGAATGGAATAGCTCATGATCGACGATTCTTTATACATTGCCATGTCGGGGTTTATCCGACAGGAGAGGTGTACGTCACAGCCATTATTTACATACGAAACTCAAATGCGTACGATCGACGACGTCTTACATTCCTCCTGCGGCTTGTCGGCTAGATTTCTGCTGCGACAGTGACAAAAATTGGTTTCCAAAAAGTTAGCATTTACAGCCTTTTAATCTCCTTCTCCGTTTCTATAGTGTCATTTCCTACTAATTCGCTGATGCTCTACAAGTTTCTAATTGTTTTTTTATCTATATCTCTCATAGTTTCCGAGATAGGTAAGCTAAATTCCTGATTTGCCACTACGGTCGCTGCCTTCAATTTCATCTGATAGCGCATGGTCATTTTACTATACGTATACCTAACTTCCTCTATCCTCGTTCCCTTAGGACTTTAGTCATCACCCTGTATATACCCGCAAATAAAATATGTCTTTGGTTTGATTGGGTGTTCAACGACCACACCGTGAGCAACTCCATGGACTATAAGTAGTCGCCCGTCTCTAATTTAGGACCACTGCTTCTAGTAAAGGGGGATATCCAGTGCCGTAAAACAAACACAACATCCATGCCTCACGAAATTCAAACTCGGACCTCTCGGATGAATGGTCAGAAGCCAGCGCTTAGACCACTGCGCCACCGAGGCGGCCGGGGCGGCATTGCATCATTTGTGCGCCTATTGTCGTTTAATAAAACGGAATAATAATAATTCTTCATTTTTAATATTAATTACGTTTTCTGATACATCACAAATTGTGCACTATATCGTCATTTTTTTAAAATCCTATCTGTTGAAAAGGATTTCTTTTTCGGACGTGATTTTAAGAAAAAACAAGCGTTTTTTGTAAGATCTCTGTTTATGAACGGAAACTGCTACAGCAACGGAGACCGTTGGAAACCTCGTGGGTACGGACGCACCCTTTGCATTCCAGCTCTGCCTAAAGCTTATATTGTGGGAGACAACAATGTAACCTTCGACAGAACGACGATCATATACAAATTCCACACATATTGAAGAGGAAGTTTTTGCCGCCCCGACCCCAAACTTCCACATTTTTCAAATAATTATTTGTTCGTTGTGATTAATCCCAACAGGGCAAGATGCAAAATGCGGCGCAAATGATAACACAACTTAAGATAAGTTCTTCTAGTAATAGTAATAAGGATAAATTCTTCATAAAACTGAAAAACAATTTAAAAAATAGATGTCAAATAAACTTCGTCATTTCCACAATGAATTAAACTCAATGTAATGATTTTTTGGAGTCTGGTATATACCGTGTCAGCAAAAATGGTTTAAGAAGTACCTTTCCCATTGCACGTTTTGTTAGTCTTCCTTACCGGAGCTCAGTTTTTGATAATTTTAGGAGTCACTTTAATTTTTAAACAATATATAATTTCATTTAATTTCCCCTAAATTTTTACAACCATCTACTGAAAGCTATTTAATATTTAATAATTTGTTTCCAATCATACAGCATAGTTTAACACCAATTTGTGCAGTAAATACATAATAAAAAAATGCTTAAAATTTGATAGAACAAAAATAGCAATTTTTACCACAATTAAATGTTTATTATTCAGTACATCGACTATAGTTCCGCAGAGCATTTGGCTCGGCATCATCAGGACGAAATTTAATCTTTGCTAATCTTTGAGCAAATATTGCACGGATAAAATTCTTTGATGAACAGATTATTCGACCAAAGAGCTTGATCTCTACAAGCGAAGCTCAAATTAAAAAGGCAGAAAAACAAAATAAAAAATAATTGTTGAGAGACGGATTAAATACTGAATAAAATTATATACGCAGTTATTACGGTATTTCATTCTCCGCTTTAGGCAAGGATAGATACTCAGTATGTGAAGTGCAAAAAAAAATTCATATTATTGTAATTCAACAAACATTTTTATGTTAAATGAGATTCGTTCTTTACTGTATAATTTACATCTAAGTGTTCCTGAAAAAAGCATTATATATAAATGAGTTTCAAATTGTGTTGCTTAAGCTAAACGCAAATACTTGACAATCGTATCCACTATTATTCATATCAGGGGGAAAATCTTCCATTAGAGAAATTATTGACAAATCTGAGCGCTCATATTCTTGTACATTTCGGAAAACTGACATTAAATTTGATTAATTCAAATGATGTTAAATCTTTTTGGGTCAATTCTCCCATGAAATGCTGCCGGCAGAAACTTCGTATGTTGTAAGTGGGATTTCCAGGCACCAAGCTTCTAGAGACAACTTTTTTATGAATTCTTATCAAGAATCATTTCTCTGTTCCATTATAAACTTGAGAATCGTAGATACATGTCAAATTATAGTAAATGGATACAGAACAGAATCTGAAAACATTCGGCACGTTCTATTGTCTCACAGCTTATTTTTATGACCTGAAAATTTTAAGGTGTTTAGTATGTCCAATAATTTTGAATGAAAAGAGGTGAACACATCGTAAATTGAAGCACTGAAATGCGCTAAAATGAAAAAACTGGTTGTTTTTAGAGTGCATCCTGAAACTGCGATTTTCCCCATTCCGTGTAATAATCGTTCACAGTTTTAGGAAGTTTGTGTATAATTGCTTGTACCTTCGTTCGTTTACAGTCAAAGCGTTAGTGATGAAATCAAAATGATGAAAGTTGTCCAAAATAAAATGCAAATTTTCGTTTGTCAGTGCAGTGCAATTTTCATTACAAGTGCTTTTCTGTATTATGTGTTAAATTTACTGCATGCTTTGTCATTTGTTTAGGTGGTAAATACTGCTGTTCCACACCACCTGGGTGACTTGCTTACGTTTATTTTCTTCTTCCTCTACGTTTTCACGGAAACTTACGTAACATTCATTCAGCGGTCTGTTCATAAAGAAAACGTTATTTTTCACTTTGCCGTCCTCACTGGCGTCATTGTCAGTGGTGCTATGAGTATCCTTTACATGATCTGCATTTTCTTTATAAAAATAACTTTTAAGGATTCTTTTTTACTGTGCACAAACATGTGCGTCGTATAGGAGAAAATGAAGCGTAGAATTCCAAATTAGAGGAGAGGAACTTGTTTTATCGGATCTCTGCAGTACACACTTTTTGCAATAGTCATGTAAAAAACCCATTGCCCAGCGGAATTAACACTACAGTAACATACACTGGCGTGCAAAAATTAAGGGCGAGACGGTTTTTCGAACGTAACGTCATGCAGAAGTGCTCCACATCGACTCAAATCATACCATAAGATCCCCAAGATGTAAGAATATGGGACAAGTGAGCAAAACCGTCCGAACAAGGAATCTAAAGGATAAAAAGCCACTTGATTGAAAAGGTAGCTTCGAGCTCAACTGGACAAAAGACAGAAACGTCCATGCGACAGGCGGCTGCCAAGAAAAATCCAGTCTTTAGTAGGGGATAGGATCACCCCTGACTGCGTTGCAGGATTTACAACGTCTGTCCATGCTGAGGACAAGGTTGTCAAGGAGCTGTTGAGGCATCGCGGCCCTTTCCTCTTGTAGCGCCAATCGCAGCTGCGGAATCGTTGCTGGAGGCTGGTGACGTGCTGCCAAGCGTCACCCGAGAAGGTCCCACACGTGTTCGATTGGATTTAGGTCCGGCGACCTTGCGGGCCAAACCATGCGTTGAATATTTTCACTCTCCAACAGCTCTGCGACAGCCACTGTACGATGAGGTGTAGCGTTGTCGTCCATGAAGAGGAACTCAGGACACACAGCACCTCTAAACAGACGCACGTGAGGCAGGAGAACCTCGGTACAATAGCGGACACCAGTGACTGAACCTCCTTGAAAGATGTGGAGGTCAGTACGGCTACCAAGCATGATACCGCCCCAACCGAGAACTCCGCCACCTCCAAACCGGTCCCTTTCGATGATGTTGGAGGTGTGATTGCGTGTTCCCTGCTCTCTCCAGATGTGTATACGTCCAGAATCGCTCGTCAGACTAAATCGGCTCTCATCCGTAAAGAGAACTCGACCCCATTGCTGATGTGTACAGTTCTTGTGTTCCTGGCGCCACAAAAACCGCCGTCTCCGATGAGCAGGCGTTAATGGCACACACCGTACTGGTCGTCGTGCAAATAGACCACCTTTGTGCAGCTTCCTGGCCACGGTAAAACGCGATAACGGACGTCCAGTTGTCTGTTGCATGTGCCTTGCGATTTCTCACGCTGTCTGCCGTCTGTCCCTTCTCGCCTGTAGGACAATATACCGGTCGTCCGCCGCCGTGGTTGCTCGTGGGAGACCACTGCTAAACTTTCGGACAGCTGTTCCTGTCGTTTGAAATGCTCTCCAAGCTCGTGAAACGATGCTGTGAGCGATCCCGGACTCCTCGGCCATACTAGTCACACTTCGATCTTCTTCCAACTTCCCAATGACGCGATCCCGGGTAAAGTCATCCAGATGTCGTCTACTGGATTGCCTGTTGGCCATATCACACGGTGGCAGCAACTCGACGTCGTTCAAACCGATGTACAGCGTGCAATAGCTTTCACCGAATTGCTGAGCGTACGCCGCCCGTGTGCTTTATACCCTTCCGACACCCCCCTACGTCATGCTGCATATATGCGCATGCCCTACCGTACCGGACCTTAGTCTATCTCCTGAGGGGTCTTTCGGTCCGTTCTGCCTGCTGGTTCCGCTGTTATGCTAATTTCTGCTCTTCGTCCTTAATTTTTGCACACCAGTGTAACTCCAAATATCTCTTAACTGCATTTCATGGGTTACCTAAGAATCACCGGATTAATTCACTATCATTTCCACTTCCTGCCGCAATATTGTCGGCTGAAGAACAGAGGGATGTCATCCATTGTGTAAATGAATCGTTTTTCTTCATTAACCTGTCTCATCTGTTTCCTTTTTTTATACGAACGTGATGCAATAATTCTGATACCATTTCTTTCGCCTCTTGTTCACCTGCATAGGAGATGGCGAATGTAGAGTTGTGCGTTACAAAAATGGGTCAAAATACCGAAACTTTTATGTATATGAAAAACTTGTTATCTCTCTACATCATCGGGCTGTCACGCATGTAGTCGGAAGTCTTTACGCTTTCTACTTCCAAAGAATCAACATCTTGTGTCAGTAATCTACGGATTCATTATGAAATCAAGGACTTTTTGAATCTCTTTCTTCACTCTGTATAATTGTAGGCAATTCCTTCCTGCAATTTTTTTAGAAATGCAAATTGGTTGGTATTTTTCGTCTTTCATTGTCTACGTCATCTTGGAATCAATTAAATATACGGTATTCTTTGGCAATCTAAAAGATGAAATATATAACACCTCCTTTTCACATAATCCCACCCGAGAAAGTACGTCAATGCCAGCAGACCAGTTATCAAATATAAACAACATCCAACAGGTCTTTGCGGGCCAGTTATTATCTTTTTTTATCTCAATTAATACGAAAACATTGTCGTGAAAGATCTTTTATTTGATCAATCTGTTATGCTTGTCGAAAAGAGTCACTGACTTCCATCAGTCTGGCGGTTAAAACGGTAAAATTTCCACCGATAACGGCTATTGAAACTTCACGAATAATCACTTATCTCTTCTTTTAATGTTTCAATAAAGACAACAGTTTCTTCAACGAATTTATTAGATAAACAAGGGCAGAATTTCTTATCTTGAAATCTTGACTTTAAGTTTTGCAATCCTGCCAAAATATCATGTAAACTAACAATTTCCTAGGAAATTTAATAACTTATTTATTTTGCTGGAAATTAGGATTTTTTCTCTTGGTCTTCTATGCTACTTTCTGCTGCAAACGTTCTTAAGAATCACTTGTTCCCTACGTTTGTCTGGAAAACTGCTACAAAGCAAAGGAAATATTTCATTAAAAAACCGAAACTGATTAACATTGTTATGATATTTTTGTTTGGGGTTTAACGACCATCGTGAGCAACTCATGTTATGATTGAGAAGGATCTAATTGATACTTCAATTGGAGAATTAAGTGAATTAAAGAAGCATATTGATATTCCACTTAGATAATTTTTCACCTCAAGATTAATTTCCGAACAAAGCACCAACTCTATTGCACTTAAAAGTAATAAATTCTTAAAGTAATCGTCATCTGAACCGTAAAAAATTAACAATAATTTTCGTGCATATAATAGGCTTCTGACCCCAGAGCTCAGTGGGATCTAAGAACGCTTTGATATCTTCAAAATCCAAACCTTCCGGTATATTTTATTTAAAAAATATTGTTTCCAGAGAGATTTAAGATCATTAATCAATACTGAAATTTCAGCCTAACTTTCCACATTTCCCAGATTTCTTTTACAATTCATTGCTAATGATTTTAAACTGGAAAATTCTCACACGAATGAAGCAGCATGCACTTTACTAAATTAAATAAATCAGTTTGATTATGAAAAGAAAATTTGTTTTCATACAGTTATCTCACTTCATTTATTTTGATTAAGTAATCATCATCATCATTGTCAACCATTATCAATCCACTGCTGGACGAAGGTCTCCCAAGTTTCCTCCACAACGGTCTGTCTTGTGCCAGTCTCCTCCATGTCACCCCTGCATACTTTCGAATTTCATCCACCCATCTCCCATGTGGTCTTCTTCTGGGTCTTTTCCTGTCCCTTGGAATCCAATCTAAAATTTCGGCTGTCCATCGATGATCTGTCCTTCTGGCAGTATGTCCAGCCCATTGCCATTTCAGGGATTTAACTCTGATCATGATGTCTTCCACTCTAGTCATTTTCGGATCCACGAGTTCCTCTTCTTATCTCTCCTGGTTACACCAAGCATGCACCTCTCCATGCTTCTTTGAGTTGTCTGCAGCCTTTGTATGTCTCTTTTAGTTAAGGTCCACGTCTCTGCACCATACGTAAGCACTGGAAGGATGCATTGATCAAACACTTTTCTTTTAAGACATAATGGCATATTGCTCTTGAAAATTATGCTGTTTCTTCCAAAAGCTCTCCAGGCAAGTTTTGTACGCCGATTAATTTCTTCATCAATGTGACCCTCACTTGATATCTGCTGTCCAAGATAAACGTACGTGTCTGTTATCTCCAGCTTTTCTCCATCAATCGATAAATCTTCATTTCTTGTAAAAGCATTGAACATCACTTTTGTCTTCTGAAAGTTCATTTTTAATCCCACTTCTTTACTCTTGTCAGCAAGTTCCTGGATCATACTCTGCAGCTCTGATGGGGTAGTTGCAAAAATGACTACGTCATCAGCAAAACGAAGGTGGGTTAGATAATCTCCATTAATCTTTATCCCCTTGTTTTCCCAGCTCAGCGACTGAAAAACACCCTCCAATGTGGCATTAAAGAGCTTCGGAGATATGTTGTCACCTTGTCTCACTCCCCTTTCCAATTTTTACGTGTGTTGTATTTTCAAACAGCCTAATCTTTGCACTTGCATTTTCATAGATGTTATTAATAATATTAATGTATGCATCTTCAATACCCGCAGGTTTTCAGAGCCATTGTAACTGCTGATGGTTTCACCGAATCAAAGGCTTTTTCATAATCGATAAAAGCCATGCACAATGGAAGTTCATATTCCCTCGCTCTTTCAATTAGTTCTCTCAGCACATGGATATGATCTATTGTGCTGTAGCCACTCCTGAATCCAGCTTGTTCTCTCGGTTGAGCCGTGTCCAGTATTACCTTCAAGCGGTGTGAAAGAACTTTAGTGAAGATTTTATAAACTACTGATAGGAGGCTGATAGGTCTGTAGTTTCCGAGATCCTCAATGTCACCTTTCTTATGTAGCAGGATCATTGTAGCGGTGTTCCAATCCTCAGGAATCTTTCCTTCATTAAGGCATCGAGTGAAAATTTGGGCGAGTACTGTTTCGATTTCTCTACTTGCTTCTTGTATGATGTCTACAGTAATTCCATCTTCTCCTGGAGCTTTTCCTCGCTTCATGTTCTTGATTGCATGTGCAACTTCTGCTGGAAGGACTGGAGGAACTCTGGTACTGGTATCTTTCATGATGTCTGGAGTGCATATATCATCCCTTTCATATAATTTGGAGTAGAAATCTTTCACTCTTGTCAAAATTTCGCCTCTATTTCTTGTTACAGAACCATCTTCTTTTCTCAGTGCCATAATCTGTTTTCTTCCCTTACTGAGATGTCCCTTTGCTATCTTTAGGCTTTGGTTGTTTTCAATTGCTTTCCTCACTAGTTCACAGTTGAATTTCCTTACGTCTTCAGTGATACTTTTTCTTACTGTCTTGCATAGCTCTATATATTCCACTTTGGAAGTCACATCTTCTTTAGTTGTCCTCATCTCTCTTCTTTTTTTGCATCAACATTTTGGTTTTTCCTGATAATTTGTTCACATGCAACTTGTTCTTAGACCCAGCTAATTTTGTTGCTGTTTCCATAAGAGCTTTGGTTACTTTTCTGTTAACTTCAGAGATGTCCACTTCTTCCGATGTTAGGCCTTCTAAAGCAGAGAACCTGTTCTTCAGTTCTAACTTGAAGGTATTATGGTGTTTTTGAGGTTGGTTATGTCAATAGACTTTGTTTGTCTTATGAGCTTGCCACGTTCAAGTTTAGCGTTGAGGTGCATCTTACATCTCACCAATCTATGGTCACTACCTGTGTTGAACTTGTTTAGCACACTGCAGTCTTCTATGACGAATTTTTTGTTACACATAATAAAATCAATTTCATTTGTCGTCCCATTTGGATGTCTCCATGTCCATTTCCTGTGTGGCTTTTTCTTGAAGAAGGAGTTCAAGATGAAAAACCCTTCTGCCTCTGCAAACTCAACGAGAGTATTTCCACGCTGGTTTCTGTTGCCGTGACCGAATTTACCTACTGAAGTTTCATTCTGTTGCCGTTGCCCTATTTTTGCATTGAAATCTCCCATAATTATTTTCAAGTGCTGCTTACCTTTATTATTTAGATGACAAATTTCCTCATAAAATTCTTCAATTTCTTCTTCAGGATGACTTGTGGTGGGTGCATAAGTTTGAATAATCTGAGCCTGGTATCTTTTCGAGAGTTGGATAACAAGTCGTGCAGCTCTGTCAGAGGAACTTTCAACTTCTACAACTTTATCCTTCAGTTTCTTGTTTATTATAAATCCAACACCACTAGTTCTGCCAGTATCTGTCCCACGATAGTAGAAGAGATGTCCACTTTTCAGTTCCATGAGATCTTCTCCTTTTCTCCTTACCTCACTTAGCCCCACGATGTCCCACTTGATCCTTTGTAATTCCTCTTCCAATTCAAGAAGCCTTGAATCAGAAGATAGGGAGCGTCCATTGTACGTTGCCAAGGTCAGCATCAGATGGCAGCCTAGTCCGGTCCTCCGGGGATTCTTAGCACCCTCTGCCTTCATGTCGCACTGGCCGCTGCCTTGGCCGGAGGTACATTCCAGCTGCCGGAGACTGAGGGCCAAGATTTAAGTTGTGGAATCATTTTGGAGGGGTTTGGCCATAACTCACCACGCTGGCCAAGCGGGTTGGTGAGTGTGGGATAGAATTTCCTCTAATCCCGATGGTATAGTTATACCGCTATGGGCGGTCGTCAGAGCCCCTTTAGTGGGAACAGGATGCACCACGAGAAGGCGGGGTTGACATTTGTCAAGGAGAGGCTGTGATGTTACGCATCACTTGACCTTACATCCCGATTAAGTAATAAACAGTATTAAACACTTTAACTGAGTCGTCCATGCTGCTAGAAAGATTTACCAATATGTTTTATAAAAATTTCTTTTCCTCCAACTTTGAAAACTTGTTTCACATTTCCAGAGCTTCAAAACAGTAAAAAAAATACAACCCGCGATTTCAGTTTCTCCTCTCGTACATCTTCACTCCAAGGTAAGTAAAGAATTATTTGTCTTATAATGAAATGCGCCTCGCACGAATTTCTATGATACGAAATTGAAGGTTCACAGCGCTCTCTCCAATTAATAAAACTGCATTTTGCGTCAAATCCAAGAGATTTTAATTTTTTTTCATTACATTTTACAATCGTAAAAGTTTTCTTACCATCAGAAAGTAATTTCCTACATCCCTGCTATTGTTATTACATGCAGAGATCGAAATTCCCGAATTTTTCGACTCATTGCATTACTGAGTATAAATCGAGAAACAAAGTTGCATTAATGAGTCATGTAAAAACATAATTGTCCAAATTAACTCCAATAACCTTTTCTTGAAAAAAGAAACTGAAGAACATTTAAAGAGTGCTTCATATTTTGGTAGGATTTTTCAAAATTAAATTCACCCTATTTTCTCCTAAAATTTGTGAAATGCAATTGTTTCACTCGAACGATCGTTGACTTACGGGATGGCTGAAGCTCAACATATTGATGTTCCAAAATTTAGCAGCATAGAGATTTAGAACAAAGTACTCCTAATACGGGCTGTACAGAAACTAGGAGAATAATGACCTATGCGATGATTCCAACAGAAAATTCCAGCAAAAAAAGCAGATTCCTGAAAACGTTTGCTTAGTTTTTTGATGGGGGAGGGAGAGATTTAACGACCACACTGAGTAAATCTAAGCAGTCGTGCGTTCCTAATTTATAGCCACTGGTTCCAGGAAACGGACAGAATCAGCAGCATCAGACAGACACACCATCCATGCCTCATCTGCGACTCGAACCCGTCCCATCTCGAACGATGGACAGAAGCCAGCAACTCTCAGGTGTCACAGTTTTGTGTCGTCACTTTTGTACCCGCCGACATTCATGCTTCGATAAAAATAGAAGGAAGGGAATTCTTCTGACGCATATCGTTTTGAGAAATTTTTAATGAAATACACTGCTGTTTGTGAAAATTGCAACACCAAAAAAGAATCGCGCAATTCAAATAAAATTTATATCACACATTCCGCTTCAAAACTCAGTATAATGTGAAGCCACCTCGGGCAACAATAACAGCCACCACACGACATGGCATTGAATGGAAGAGGTTTTTGATATCGCCCTGGGAAATATCCTGACAGGCTGCTTCTATGCGAGACCAGAGTTCATTTGTGGTGACTGGTGGAGGCGCTTAGCGGGCCAATCGCTTACCTTCCCTGTCCCAGATGTGTTCGATCGGGGACATCCTGCCGCCCCGGTGGCGCAGTGGTCTAAGGCGCTGGCCTCTGATCGTTCGTCCGTAAGGGGTCCGGGTTCGAATCCCGGTCAGGCATGGATGTTGTGTTTGTCTTACGGCACTGGCTCGCTCCCTTCCCTGGAACCAGTGACCCTAAATTAGGGACGGGCGACTGCTTATAGCCCATTGAGTTGCTCACGGTGGTCGTTAAACCTCCAATACAACAAACAAACGGGGACATCCTGCGAACGCACAAGGCAGAGCCAGGAAAGAAGCTGTATCTGCCGTTCATATAAGAAGTCTTGGATATTCCGGCCGACAAGTGATCGAGCATTGAACTGCTGCAATTTAGCACCAGGACAACTCTGAAGGAAAGATATCACCTCTGCCTCTTAAACATACCTGATGTGTCACTGGCTGTTGACGGTTCACTCAATTCATATCAGGCGAGAACGCGAACTGAACCCAATGGCGCCCCAAATTATGACGCTTGGCATTGGGCCGATATGACTGTGCAAGATATCGTTCACCACGATGTCTTCGAACACTTATGCAACCAACATTGTGCATAAAGTTGAATCGTGACTAGTCAGAAAACACGACCTGTTGTCAATCAGCGCGCCAATGTCTGTGTTAGAGACCCCAGTCCATCCTGAGGCGTCTGTGGTTAAGAGTCAAAGGAATGAGCAGCAGTGGGCTGCCCGCGACCAGTCCTCTTTTAACAGATGACGTCCAACTGTGCTGGAGGACATAGCCTGGCCTGTGACAGTGTTGCGCTAAAACCATGCATGCCGCTGTGCGATAGGGCACTGCCTTGCGGTAGAGGTGCTTGTCGTCTCGTACAGTCGTGCGATTTTGCGGTCCATTTCCCGGATTTCTGTGAGTCCGAGCTTCATCTGTCCACTGACGCCACGTTCGCGTCGCAGTACTGGTATTTCGTGCCGAACAAGTTGTTATCTAGCGGTAGAAAAATCTAGCTTCTCTCATCCCAAAAAACCTTTATGACAAAGTAAATTTCTCCATCACTTTTATGCCATGGGCGGTATTCGAACACACAACTCTCGGATCCGGAACTCCAAGTGCTATCCACTATACTACACTGGCATGTACTTTCCCTGCTATCCGCCTTTATCTCATGTGCGTCCTGCGGGGCAGGCACGCTAATATCCACTCACAGGCAAACATAATATCCACTTCCTTTCTAGGAATTCCAACCCAGATCCTGCAACGCAAGAAGTCAGAAGCCACCTCGCTGACTTCTGACTTCTTGCGTTGCAGGATCTATGTTGGAATTCCTAGACAGGAAGTGGATATTATGTTTGTCCTCCCTGCTCTAAGTTCTCTCTCTTATCGGGTACCAGTGTCTCTAAACTAGGAATGGGATATTCATTAGAGCCTTAAATGCTCACTCCAGGTCGTTAAACTCCGATACAAAATGAAACAAATGACGACCCGGTGGCGCAGTGTCTAAGCGCTGGTTTCTGACTATTCCTTCGAGGTAGGTCTGGATTCGAATCCTGGAGAGGCATGGAAGTTGTTGTTTTTTAGGGCACTGGCTCCTTCCCTTAGAAATAGTGGCCCTAAATTATGGACGGGCGACTGCATATAGCCCATTGAGTTGCTCAAGGTGGTCGTTACACACCCAGGAAAACAAATATTGTCTGTTTCAATATTATAATATCAACCTTTTGAGAAAGATATTCAAAGAGCTGTTAACATTATTGGAAGGTTAGTGCAAGCAATAGATGAATTTGATGCAGTATGGTAAGATGATTTGAAACCCCACATGTAAAATCAATGATAACTCTTCTCAGTCGGCAAGGAGACAACATGGAACATCTGTGATGAATTCACACGTACACACTACAACGTAATACACTCAAGGTTCAAAAGTAGAGAGACATAAAACTGAACTTGGCTTTATACATTAGTGAGAGACAGCCGATCGATTCAAATCCTTTATTTAAAATGAAGTTTTCTTATTACCAGACACCTTTAAAAATGTTACGACTAACTACCGTTGAACTTCACGAACGCTAAGACAAAGCTCATGCGTTAAATGATGCGACTCCATATCTTGTTAAATCTCAATAGTAACACGGTCCTGTTTTATATTGAATCAAATAGAGACGTGACTGACTGTCAGACATCGGCAAAAGGGAAATAAAGTGCATAGAGGTTCAGATGTGGCGCTCAGAACAGAGAGATAACAAGAAGCATCAAAGCTTTAAATAAGAGTAAAAGATAAATTATCTGGAATGTTAGGCAGGCGGTATATGTCATAACACATATACCACACAGCCTTTGTGGTAAAAATTACGGTGTAGCTTGTAACCAGGAAAACATATATATGAGGAGTATGCAAGCAAAACCAAACATGTAGATCAGATCTAGATTTGCAGTAGGCAGAAAAAACGTTCATTGAGTTACGCGCAATGAATTTCGTACTGTTCAACTATCAGCCACTTTCCTTTTGATGCCCCAAACTCGTCTATGGATGTGATTCAGATCAAAAATATTTTAAAATTAAAATATTAAACTTTTTGTTGTTGACATGTTTGTTTTTGTTCGGTCTTCAAGTGGCATGTTTGTTTTTGATCAGATGCCCTAGTGACTTCTTGGATTTTGCTTGAACGTATTCTGAATTTAATATACCTATCTATGCTACCTATCTATAATCAACCTGCGTTTAATAGAATACCTGTTCGCTGACAAAAATCTTAAGGTTTGAGAGAAAAAAGCTGATGGAGAAAGAAGCATTTTCAGTTTTCAGTTGATGTTGTTTTTTTTTATTTTTATTCATTATTTACCAAAGTTGCTATCACATATTGGTATATCTTTATTTCGCTCAATAAAATGTTTCATCGTGTTATCTGTGTTTCTGTCAAGTGCACATGTGGAATGAATATTTCTAGGAATTGATTCATATCGTGGATATTCGTTTTAAAGTCACAGGCAAAATCAATAAAAGAACAGTGGTTGGCGATAGTATAATGACCCACATCCTTACATCTTTTATTTCTTTTCGAAAGTTTCCATCGTGATTTATAAAGCTGTCACAGAAAAGCTGAAGCTGATTTAATAAATGATGTATGAACACAGTAACCCTACTCACGTGATTCATGGGCCTTTCCTTCATCACAGCTATGACGTGGATAGCGAAAACTTACATCGCATCTAAGGACAATTAGTCAAAGTACAATCTAAGAGATAATATACTTCTGTGTAGCGTCCTGGAATATTGTCACCATCAGATGCTAACCACTAATTACCTGGCTAATGGATTGTGATACTGTTTTAGCTGTTATACCCTCTGCCAAAGAAGTGCGGAATCCAACCATGTGAGAGAAAAAAAGGTTACATGTCTTCCAAGATCAACAAATGAAATGGAAACCTTATCCGGAAATCAGAACATGAATATACCAGTTCAGAATTAGTAATGATCGCGGTAGTAGTCCTTCCCACAGAAATTAAAGGAACTGTAGTAACTATAAATAAAGCGTTTCAAAAAGGTAAATATTTTGTGATGATAATTTTATAAATCCAAACACATTTTGGAGATGAAAATTTAGATTGCCGCAGTGGTCTAAGTGCTGGCTTCTGATAACTGAGAAATCGCACTTTTCGAAGCTCCCGAGATTATTTTGGGATTTTGGGAATTTTGAAAGTTTTATACTAATTGTTTCGTGTTCTAGAGTTTTTGCTTACCTTATAGTTCATTAGTTGTGTTAGTGGCTCACTACAACTACGTGGTTCCTTTTTTTTTTTTTTTTTTTTTTGCTCTTGTGGCTGTTGCGCATTGCAACACTCAACTTCGTTAGGGCTAATTTACGGCAGTGGCATAATTTACATAGAAGAAATGCTATGTGATAACGAAGTTGTCACATTGCATGGAATAGAAATTAACCTTCGTTGGATGTTCAGCTTGTCTAATCATTGACTACATTTCACTCTGAGAACATACTTCTTTTATTTACCATCTCACTATCAGTCAGATGTTGGCAAAAACCCATGCAGAAATTTTCAGGTTCGATGTGCCGTTCAGAAAGGAAATGCAACTAAGGAGTGGCATATTTTTTTTTTTGGTTGGAGGTTTAACGACCACCGTGAGCAACTCAATGGACTATAAGCAGTCGCCTGTCCCTAATTTAGGGTCACTGGTTCCAGGGAAGGGAGAGAACCAGTGCCGTAAGACAAACACAACATCCATGCCTCACCGGGATTCGAACCCGGACCCCTTACGGACGAATGATCAGAGGCCAGCGCCTTAGACCACTGCTCCACCGGGGCGGCAGTGGCATAATTTGCATAGAAGAAAGAAATTAAAGACGAAGGTATGGAGATATACGTCACAAACACCAATTTGTGCCTCCCTGCGTAAACTGTGGAGATGTGATCATTGTTCACGGAAAGTCTTTCCATAGGATCTATTTTTAATGTATCATAAGAAGTTTTCTTAAAATTTCTGTCTTTGTCTTTTTACTTCATTTTTCCAGTTTCGCCTTCTTTTTTCTTTGTTTACAAAAGCTGTAAGTATTCAGATTCATTTTCTTTGTTAATGTAATCGCTTAGTCATATACACTCAATAAACAAAGCATTAGCAATACCTACCTAATAACGTTTTGTTCCTCCTCTAGTGTGAATAACAGCTTGTACACGCCAAGGCGTCTACTCCACAAGACGCCGGAGGGTTTCCGGAGGTAATTTTTTTTTTTTATTGGATATTTAACGACCACTGTGAGCAACTCAATGGGCTATAAGCAGTCGCCCGTCCCTAATTTAGGGTCACTGGTTCCAGGGAAGGGACAGAGCCAGTGCCGTAAGACAAACACAACATCCATGCCTCACCGGGATTCGAACCCGGACCCCTTTCGGACGAATGATCAGAAGTCATCGCTTAGACCACTGCGCCACTGGGGCGGCTCGGAGGTAATGCCAGCCATAATTGTTGCAGCATTGTCCACAACTCACCCGCGACGTTTGTCCATGGATCTGATGTTCCGCTATACGGCATTCCAGAGAACTTCTAAAGGGCTTTAATCCGGGAACCTCGGGGGCCACTGGATGGTCTCAAACTCATATTAGCGTTCCTCGAGCCATGCCAAAGTGATTGCAGCTCGATGGGATGTCACATTGTCCTTCTGAAACAGACCATCGGGCGCAGGATGCGCGAATGGCTATGAAAGCGTGTAAGGGATCAGCCAGCTCATGCTGATAGCGCGCAGCGGTTAAGGACCTCTCCAGACACTAAGGGACCTAATGTTTCCCATAAGAAGGCTCCTCAAACCCTCACAGAGTCATCACCGTCTTAAACAGAGCCGGCGTGGCACGATGGGGCCCCGTGTCAGTTTGGTACAGCTGAAAACGGGATTCATCTGACCACACGACGAGGCACCCCTCTGCAGAGGTTCAGATTTGATGTTCTCGGCACCAGGCGAGGCGTAATGTCCGATAATGAGCAGTCGCACACGAGTAGGGCGTCGACTCCCGTAGCCCAGGTTATGTGGCGCGCGCCGTTCCGTTTGTTCACTGACGCTGCATGGCTCCGACATTTCATCTGGATATGTTTTCGGCCGTCGTTGCCAATGGGTCGGTCTGCATGAGCCTGGATAGTCTACGTCGACCCCAGTCATCGATGGCATCTGGTCGGCCACCCCTTGCTTTCTGGGCGCAGGTAGATCCGTCGATGGTATACTCGCGGTACACCCTTGATACGGTTGCCTTCGGGAACCCTAGGGTCCTTACCACTTGGGCGATAGAATGACACATCTGTCTTGAGCCGACAATGCTTCCACGATCAAAGTCGCTCAGATCACCATGTTTACCCATGTTTGTCGATTGCGATACACTTTTCGGAAGCCCTGCTGTCCGCCTATTTATCTCCTGTGTTCGGTTTGGGTCTGCTCCATTCTGCGCGGGAGATACCCATTTCAACTGCCCATCATCCCTATCTCTAATGTTTTGTCTACTGAATGTACTCGTTGAAAGGCTTTCTTCAACCTTATTTATTCCATCTTGCATAGTTAGCATTACTTCCCTTCAAAAGCAGAAGCCTTTTTTCTACGTTATTGGATACTTATGCTGTGAGAATTCCGTAACCTATTTACAGTAGTTTCGTTCGAATATTATTGATCCCTGTCCTCTTTGTTTCTTTAGGGCTTTCTATTATTCCTGCTCAAATAATTTTCTTCATCGTGTACGTTAAAATTTTGGCAAGTTCACAATATGAACTTTCTGTCAATGAGACACCTTAATTTTCACAGTTTTTGAGTTCTTAGTTTTTGAGTAGTGCACTTTACAGTTAATGCACATCTATTATGCATGCAGATACCTACCGCAGTTGCATGGGCTAGTTGGTCTCTTCCACACCAATAGTTTCCTGCAGTGTGGTCGAT
Source organism: Macrothele yani (assembly GCA_039090855.1). NCBI lineage: Eukaryota > Metazoa > Arthropoda > Arachnida > Araneae > Macrothelidae > Macrothele > Macrothele yani. The sequence goes on along the minus strand of CM077023.1, from coordinate 8,711,539 downwards.
CTTCAGTATATGGTGTTCTTCTTACAGTAGATCCATTTTGATGGTTAATCAATCGCTTTCAATCTACGATGAACGAAAGTTGAATGCCATTTTAATGAGCTTAGAGGTCTTTCTCTTGAGACAGTTAAACTGATTTTTTTGGAGAGGGGGGTCTAACGACGTTACGACGGGCCGTCTCTAGGGAAGTGAGACTGTAAGAGCCGTAAAACAATCGCATCACCCATAACCTCATTCGGGACTCGAAATCTGACCTATCTCGAACAAGTGGTCAGAAACCAGCATCTCAAACAACTCGGCCACTGGAGCAGTGATCTGTTTTCGCAAGAACGCTTGATTGAGATGAGTCTGTTCATCCATGATTTTTAATCATACGTATGTTTAAACCCAGAGCCTACATTTGTAAAATCTGCTTCTAATGCAGCATTATTAGTCACACAGTTAGATGAGAACACTATTGTGTTTTGTTATTCTACACACAGATCTGGCCTGGGTCATCTAATAATTTGAACTATTCTCCTTCGTGACATTGCTTAAACAATCCCCTCATCTCATCTTTGGCCTTCTGACGTTCCGTTTCCTGTTGGTTTCATGTCCACAACTCTACGTCCAATGTACCATTCGTTTTTTCTCAACACATATCCACCCTACAGCAGTCTTTCTTTTTTGACGTTCTTTGAAATCTTTTTCACTTGAACTGGTATTGCTCTTATACTCTAACTTATGCTAATGCCCTTTCTAGTGGTACAACAGATTCCACGCTGGCACCTGCATTTCTGAAGTGTTCAGCCTATGTTTCAGCACTGACAAAAATCTCAGCACCCTACAGAATGACTCGTCTTGCTGCAGTCTTGAAAACTTTGCTTTTTTGTTTCATTGTCAGTCTTCTATCCCACCGCAGACTTTCTATCACACATTCTTCATTTTGTTTTTCTTGGTTCAGTGTTTAACACCTACCGTGAGCATCTAAAGCTGTAAACAGTCGCCGTTCCTGATGTGATGCCATTGGTTCCAGGGAAGGGATAGATCCAGCGTCGTAGAAAAGGATCACCATCCTCATCCAGGGCTCGAGCCCAGGACCCAAATCGGACGAATAGCCTGAAGTTTACGCCTCTGACCACTCGGCCACAGGGGAGGCCTTCACTTATTCCATTCTTTCTTCACTCTGCTTCTCGCTTATCCCTATATGTACATTCCTACTCATGCTCTAGCACTTATTTAAATTTTCATACTCTTCTTATTATTATCTTGGAAAATACATCCAAAAAAAGTGAAGTGCAGTATAAAGGGTGATTGTAAACTCCTTCAACAAAACAAGAGAGGTGATAGTACACATCAAGATGAACAATATTTGCAATGGAACCTTGGGCCGCATTCCATTCCTAGTGCCAGAAAAGAGTAAAATTACATTTCCACGTTGAGCCTTCAACAGTGAAAACAAAGAGACATACCTAATTTATGAGTTGCACAATTCCTATCGCATCAGAGAAAGACTCAAAGGAGCTGCTCAAACTGGCATCCAAGGGCGTCGTTGCACAGCCCACGACAGCGAATGCAGGACTGTTGCACCCTCTCGTAGCCTCTTGGTGTGTTGTTGATCTTGTCCGCAGCAACAGCGATTCGCGCGACGATATCTTCCAGGAAGTCCACAAGTGTCTCGTACACCAATGGTTTTATGTGACACCGGAAGAAGAAGCCCAGTGGATTAAAGTCTGGGGAGCGTGGAGGCCAAGCCAAAGCCACAGGTCCACCGTGTCCAATCCACCGTCCGTGATATGTCGCATTTAGGAAGTATCGGACCTCGGTGGCAAAATGTGCTGAGGCCCCATCATGCATAAACCACATGTCCCTCCGTGTGGTGAGCGGAACATCCTGCAACAGACCGGGAAGCATTTGCTCCAGGAACACACGGTACTCTGCGCTGGTCAGACGTATACCTCAATTCTCATGCGATGTTCGCACGGTAATATCGCCGAACGGGTTGGGCTGCGTTTTTAAATGTTTGCTCCTCATCGTCTAAGCACATGTTCAGCGCACCTGATTTGCATCTTGTGCTTCTCAGGCACTGATTGGAACTCCGTGTGCCTGCTGGACGTTTTTCGAACGTGCTGTTTTCTGGCACTAGGAGTGGAATGCGGCCCAAGGTTCCATTGCAAATATTGTTCGTCTTGATGTGTACTATCACCCCTCTTGTTTTGTTGAAGGAGTTTACAATCACCCTGTAGATTCTTTCCAAATGAATCGCTAGTTTGTTTACAGAAATATTTTTGTTGTTGTTTTTTTCGATATGCAAACAAAATTTTCCTTTACAACTGTGTACCAGTACTAATCAACGTCTACCCAGCTCTAGTGGATGCATTGAAGAGTATGCAGCAAGACACAAGTGGGATCTCCCAGTTTATCTACAAGAAGGTAATATGCACATCATTTTCTTACCAAATGTTTGCAGTAATGTTTCGTTTAACTATACTTTTACCTCTAAATGTTTCATTTATTTAAATGAAACACTTGTACAATTGCAATAGTTTAAAGTATTAATTTGGTGTCAAAAACAAAAGAAAATAAAGTTACATTAAATGCTTCTTAAGGTTATAACGAAGTAAATTTCTCCGTCATTTTTATCTGCGCCAGGATTCGAACCCGGGTCCACTCATTCCGGAATAAGTTGCACTACCAATTGAGCTACGCGGACATTTTATTCTGATTAATATCTGCCTTTATGTCGTGTGCGTCCTTCTGGCAGGTACGTCACATCTCCTGGTACGTTACATCATCTCCTCCTTATTTTTTTTTTCGAAGTGCTGCTCTTATTTTTCCTATCTCGCGGTGTGGAAATAACATCACACCATTGCGAGATTGTGAAGGGTCGAGTCATCCGGATAGTTCGGGCGCCATTATAACGAAGTAAATTTCTCCGTCATTTTTATCCGCGCAAGGATTCGAACCCGGGTCCACTCATTCCGGAATAAGTTGCTCTACCAATTCAGCTACGCGGACATTTTATTCTGATTCCTATCTGCTTTTATGTCGTGTGCGTCCTTCTGGCAGGTACGTCACATCTCCTGGTACGTTACAGGGTATATCGAATTTTGAAATGTAATTTAAGGGCATACTGTTTTTTGCCAGCTGAATTATTCCATTACACTGAGTGGCCACTTTATTATGACCACCTGACAGTTTTAAGCAAATGAGCTATGGCTGCACGCTGTTGCCGCCAGAGGGCGAGGCTAGTATAAAAAGGGAAAGCTTGGTGCTTGCGACAGTAGTAGAGTGATTTTTGGGTGAAGAGATGGGTAAAAAATGCGATTTGACGGACTTTCAACGCGGGATGATTATGGGAGCTGGGAGCCATGGAGCAAGTATCACCAAAACCGTCGCATTCGTGAAATGTTCCAGAACAGCTGTTGTTAAAGTGTTTAAAGACTGAACTGGCGGCCAAAAAACTGAGTCTCTACGTGCAACATGTGGTCGTCATCGACTAGTGACTGCTCGGGCGGAACGGAGAGTGTCCAGACTGGTAACAGACAACAGACAACAGAAAGGCAACAGTGCAGCAAATTACAGACCATCTTAATCAAGGATCCCGTCAAATGATCTCTGCATATATTGTTCGCCGTACACTGCATCGGTTGGGATATGGCAGCCGAAGGCCTGTTCGAACACCTTTGTTGTCTGCAGTTAACAAGAGAAAACGTCTCCAGTTTGCACAGGAGCACAAGGATGGGACAGTCGATAATTGGAAACAAATTATGTGGTCCGGTGAATCACGTTTTCAGTTGCACCATGCCGATGGCCGAGTGAGAATTTGGCGGAAACAGCACGAAAGCATGGACCCCAAATGCATTGCTACAACCCTTCAAGCTGGTGGAGGCAACGTTATGGTTTGGGGAATGTTTTCCTGGCATGCTTTGGGCCCTTTAATTCGTGTTGATCAACGTCTGACTGGCACATCATATCTAAACATCGTTGCGGACCAAGTGCATCCTGTCATGTGGATGGTTTATCCCAATGGCGATGGCTACTTTCAACAAGATAATGCGTCCTGTCATAGTGCTCGTATTGTACAGGATTGGTTTCAGGAACATGCCGGTGAGTTCACTTTGCTTAGGTGGCCCCCACAATCTCCAGATCTCAACCCCATGAGAATTTGTGGGATGAAGTTGAACGACACATCAAACAGCTGGATCCACAACCCTGCATTCTCACACTCCTGGAAAGTGCTATTCATCAAGCATGGTCTCAGATTCCACAAACCACCTATCAACATCTCGTGGAGTCCATGCCACGAAGAATCGACCCAGTATTAAAGGCAAAAGTTGGCCCAACGAAGTACTGAGGGGGTGGTCATAATAAAGTGGCCACTCAGTGTATATGTAACTGAAGAATTTGCAAACCTCATTTTGGTAACATAAATTTCTCAGTATAACTCTGACTAGCGAAAATCACTTTAAACTAAAATTGGGTTCCATTACTTTTACCTCAAAATACCGGTTTTATAAAATTTAAAGCAGTTGCCTTTGAAATTATCCTAAAATGAGAAAGTGCAGCTATCTAAAGAAATGAGAGTTCTTGGTTTTTAGTTGTATAGCATTAAATGTTCTTTCGGGATTAACCACAGAGTATCGAGAGTGAAGTACATACAGGGGTTGGACAAAATAATGTCAACACCACGCTCAGAGACGTGACTTTTAATGCAGTTGCGTACGTCGCAATACGATAAGGCGTGCACCACATTTTGGTTCTAATAGCTTTGTTTAGAACCTCAAGGTTCTGTTTAAGTGCATTTAAAGCTTCTTGTAGCAAAATTTCTTTCAAAGTGACGACAAAATGAGCGACCTAACGAACATGGAAAGAGGGCTAATTGTTGGTGGCCGGCTAGTTGGTGCCTCCGTGACAAAAGTCGCAGTGTAGTGGAGGTATCGCGAGCTACTGTGTCTAGCGTCATGACAGCATACCGTGTTCTTGGCAAAACCTCGTCTGCGAAACACAAGAGCGGCCGGAAAACGACCCTGACTGATACAGACAGGCGAGAATTAAATAGCATTGTTACCCGTAATAATAAGACCACTTCGTTGAAAATTAGTGTGGAGCTGAACTGCATCTCCAGAATCCAGTATCAACAAAAACAGTGCGCAGAGAACTGCATAAACAAGATGTTCATGGCAGAGCTGCTATTGCAAAACCTCTGGTGACCCGGGTGAATGCGCAACGGTGACGGCAGTGGAGCCAGGAGCATACAACGTGCACTTCCGATGCATGTAAGCGTGTAATGTGGTCGGATGAATCCACATTCACACTGTTCCCCACCGCAGGATGTGTTTACTTGTGAAGAACACCGTCAGAAGCGTACCAACCTAGATTGTCTGCTCCCAACAGTGCAGCATGGTGGTGGCTCTGGGCGGTCATATCATGGTTTTCATCAGGTCCTCTAATCATTTTGAAAGGACGGATGACTGGCAGGGCGTATGAAACCATTTTGGCAGACCAAGTCAAACCAATGGCTCAGACATTGTTTCCTGCAGAGGATGCCATCAATCAAGATTATAACGCCCCAATTCCCAGAGCTCAAAATATCCAATCATGGTTTGAAAAACATGAGGGCGAACTTTCACACCTTCCTTGGCCTCCCCAATCACCAGACTTAAACATCATCGAGCCACTGTGTTCTGCGTTGGAAAACACAGTAAAATTTCGTTTTCCTCATGCTGCATCTCTCAAGGACCTGGAGCAGTTTCTGCATGAAGAATGGTGTGTAGCATCTCACTAACCTCCGACCAGCATTTGTATGGTTCTATTCCAAGGGGGATTCAGGCGGTTTTGAATGCCAAAGGTGGTACCACACCCTACTAGTTACGTAAAACCTTCTTTTCCTAGGTGTTCACATTATTTTGTCCAACCCCTGTACATACTTTGGTGCGAATAAAGGGAATTATTACAAAGTTTCGAGATTGAATTCGCATCTTTAATTTGAATTTCTCGGAGGGCGAAGAGGGAAGACTCAGCTTCGGGTTATCAAGCAACCGATTCATCGTTAGTGCTAGTGCTTATTTTAATAAATTCAGTAACTATTCGTGAGATAGCCGAACAGGATGAAATTTTCTTTTAGTGCTGAACCGAGTCTATTCGAACTGGAGACTTGGTAATTAGACATCAGTTCATTCTCCGTCGTCTAACAGAGAAAACAAAAGCAAAGCAGTTGGCGGGAGTTTCTGGCCTGCATGATTGGGCAGAAATATTAATTATACTCTAAATATCGTTAGTGGGGTGAATGACTTACTCTGATTTACTTGCTTTTTCCGTTTGTAAACAGTGAGAAATCCCAAAAGACAAAAGGTTTCTTGAGACCAAACACCTGTTGGAAACTCCAGAAATTAAGTTTCAAAAGTGCTTCTAGTTCGCAGCTGTAAGAACAGCGTGTTTGTTCTGCTGAAGATTACTAATTTAGCACTGAGAGATAATCTCATGACCTAGAAAGCAGGTTCGACTTCATGTACTGCTGGGTCTGAGTTCGTATCCCAGTGCAAGATAAGAATTTCGTGTTTGTCTTTCCCAAGATGGTGTTTTCCTATCCATTAAACCTGTAGCTCTAAATCAGGAACAGAAGACTCCTTATAGCAAAAATGCCCATGCAGATCGTTAAAGTCCAAACCAAAACAACTTCCAGTTACTATAAGGTAAAATACAGGGTTAGAAATTATTTAGTGAGAATCGTGCTGCTGAGGAGATGGGAGTCCTCAAAGAGAATCTAACGGGTATCCCCTATTTCATGTACCTTTTCGACTTACCCCTGGGTAGAATGACTGCACCTTCTCTCGAACAGGATATGTGCAGTAGCAAAGCAAACACTCCCCGTGGTTGGTTAGGCGATCTAAAGCCACGTTTACGAAGTTCGAGCAGCGTTGTTGGCTAAAAATATAATTTAGTAGAGGTCGTACCGTGAAGAAATGTTATGAAGGATTACAACAAGCTTGTGGAGCATCTGGTTTACAGCGTGTGGATCATCTGGAAGAAAAATGTGTGACGTACCTGTCAGCAGGACGCACACGACATAAAGGCAGATAGCAATCTGAATGAACGTCTGCGTAGCTCAGTTGGTAGAGCGACTTGTTCCGGAATAAGCGGACTCGGGTTCGTTTCCCGGCGTAGACCAAAATGACGGAGAAATTGACTTCATTATAATGGCGCCCGAACTATCCGGATGTCCCAACCGTTCAATATCTCGTAATGGTGTGATGTTCTTTCCACACCGCGAGATAGGAAAAATCAGAGAATCCCTTCTCCAGCGCTTCGAAAAATAAATGTATGTGACGTTGCATTCCACACACCAGGTTGACTGGGAGTTCTCAAGTACACGTTCTACAGTGGATGGCTGCCTGCAACGATTCATGGTCACGGCTGATCCGTGGGCCATGCCCCCGGCCCTCTTTCGGGGGGGGGAGATGTGACGTACCTGCCAGCAGGACGCACACGACATAAAGGCAGATAGCAATCAGAATGAACGTCTGCGTAGCTCAGTTGGTAGAGCGACTTTTTCCGGAATAAGCGGACTCGGGTTCGTTTCCCGGCGTAGACCAAAAATGACGGAGAAATTGACTACGTTATAAATAGATGTAAGCCTTTAAAAAATGGAAGGGAAAATGTGGCGTGTGCTTCTGGGTGCGGACGTTCCCGGGTGATTGAAACTTAAGTGTTCACTTTGTCTGCATTGTTGGAAAATGACCGGCGGTGGAAAATTCGTAAACTCGCCCACTAGAGTAACCTTTCGCATACGACTATGCTACACATTTTGAAAAAAGGCTAAACATGCGAAACATAGCATCACGTTGGGTGCCTCATACATTAAGTGATGTTGCGAAATGGAATAGCAACATGACAAGGCAGCTGGACTCCATTTGGAACGGTATGAGTGTGAAAGGGACACATTTTCTACGACGTATCCTTACGTTGAATTTCTACGGCGCATCCGTTCGTTTTACGTTTGTTGTGTTTCTCATTCCCGAGGTTTTCGGTTGCTTGTTTGACACAACGGATGTTGATGTTAATTTTTGCTTGCTAGTGGTGTTTAGTGTTCTTGATTGTGACTGTTAGTTCTGTATTTAGATAAGTGTATATTATAGTCTTTTGATGAATGAAGGACTGGTCGGTCCCAGTTTGTAGGGAAACTCAGTCGGGGACGGGTCTTGGAGGAGTTAGTGTTCGGGTCTGTCATTCTGCGGGATTGTTGCTGCAACATCCTACAGTTTTTACAGTGAGTTCGATTAATCCCTGTTATGTCTTTGGCGGTGCAAGTGATTGTCGTTGGTACTGACGCTGGATGAAACATGGGCGCGGTGTTATGAACCGGAACTCAAACACCAGTCTAATGAATGGAGGCATTACGGCTCGTGGCGCCGAGCAAAAGTCCGGCCGAACCCCAGTAACGTTAAGGTAATGATCATCGCCGTCTATGGCCAGGGTGCTGTCGTACGTACACACGCAGTACCTCCAGAACAGACGGTAAATACAGCGTCTTATGCGCATTTCTTCAAATATAACCCGCGACGTCCAGCCCTCCGGAAGAAGCGGCGTCATTTGCCGATAACTTTGTACGTGAACGCTCGCTGCCATGTTGCTGGTGTTGTTACTGACCTGTTCCACCGTTCGGGTTGGGAAGTGTAGTAACACCTTCCCTATTCGTCTTACCTAAATCCCTGTGATTTCGATTTGTTTCCGAAGGTGAAAGCACTGCTTCGGAGGATTCGTCTAAAGACCGCCGACGACAATGTAAGAGCTGTAGACCGGTCCATGGCGAAAATCAACACGTCGTGCCTTGCTGACGACATATTGAGACTTCTACACCGATGGCAAAGGGTTTTCGATAATGCTGATGACTTAATCGAAGCAATATAGCCGATTAGGGTTAGATCCTATATTTTCATTTCATTTATTTCATATTTCAGTTGTTACAAATATGCAGTAGACATTCAAATGTAAGACAAATCAATACAGCAACAACGAGGAAATAAGAGGAAAGGCCTCCACGAGGCCTGACGAGCCCTCTCATCCTGACGACTGAAACACATAAAAAATGTCCAAAAACAAAGCAAGCCAGACACACCTTACATCCCCTTCAGGAGGTTAAAATGATAATAATAAGGGCGTTAAGAAACTGATTTCAGGATAGTAAGTATTGTTTAAGTTTTCTCTTAAACAAATTTTAATTATTAATAGCAACAATTGTGGTGGAAGAGAATTCCAAATCTGCGGACCAGCATAATTAATTAAAGCTCTAAAACGTTCATGTGAAGGGGAAAAAGGGATCAGTAAAGTTTTATGTCTAGTTGAGTAAGGATGGTTAGGGACTACTAAATAAATTAAAGAAGAGAATAAGTCATTCTCTACCCTTTTAAACATGAGTTTTGTAACGTACCAGGAGATGTGACGTACCTGCCCGAAGGACGCACACGACATAAAGGCAGATAGGAATCAGAATAAAACGTCCGCGTAGCTCAATTGGTAGAGTGACTTATTCCGGAATGAGGGGATCCGGGTTCGAATCCTGGCATGGACAGAAATGACGGAGAAATTTACTTCGTTATAATGGCGCCCGAACTATCCGGATGACCCGACCGTTCAAAATCTCGCATTGGTGTGATGTTATTTCCACACCGCGAGATAGGAAAAATAAGAGAATCCCTTCTCCAGCACTTCGAAAAAAAAAATAAATAAGAGGGAGATGAGATGATGTAACGTACCAGGAGATGTGACGTACCTGCCCGAAGGACGCACGCGACATAAAGGCAGATAGGAATCAGAATAAAACGTCCGCGTAGCTCAATTGGTAGAGTGACTTATTCCTGAATGAGGGGATCCGGGTTCGAATCCTGGCGTGGACAGAAATGACGGAGAAATTTACTTCGTTATAGTTTTGCTAAATTAAAACGGTATAATTGAACAATATTTAGTAACTGAACATCATTAGGCTGCAATCTGGAGATCAAATTAAGATTTCGAAAAGAGGAACCTGAAAGTCTGAATTGCAACAGTCTCAAAAATCTGTTTTGTAATCTCTGAAGTTTAGTTAAGTTGTAATTGGTAGTCGAGCCCCAGACCGAAATACAATATAAAAAGTAGCAATAAGTTAAAGTGTAATAAAGTAAAATTAAAATTCTCGGAGACAAATAAGCTATTACTCCTCAAATGACTCCAATATTTCCAGAAATTAGGGAAATAAGATAATCTACGTGAGAGTTGGATTTAAGATCTGACTGAATAAAAACACCTCAACTTGTGTGTTATTTAAAATTATAGAATGTATAGGGTTGGTATTCCGACTGTAGGAGAAAATATTACTAGTATATTCTGTGGAGAAAATATTACTAGTATATTCTATGGTGAAAATACTACTAGTATATACTATGGAGAAAATATTACCAATATATTCCAATATAACCATTACGTTCTAACAAATAAATTTCCAACCCTTGAACTTTGTCCTCTACAGACTGGATCTACATATGTTTTTGACCTGCAGTAGTGTACTGAACGCAGCACATGCGCACGCTTACCCCTTTTTACAAAATTAAAAAAAATACATGCATTCCGCGATATTCTATAGTTGTCAGTATTAACTCATGATGTTGAATCTGTTGGTTCCGTGGGCCGTTTAGTTAAAGATCTTTCCAACAAACTAACCAACCAAGTGATAATTTCATTCAAAAATATCAAAACGGAACTCTCTGCTACTGATTTCAAGCCTCTGTCTTTTATGTTTCTCTTGGGTTTTCTTCAAAACGTCTTCCTAATAAGTGCATGCTGACTAAGTATCAAAATGCTGAATTCACTGCAAAATCTTTATCAAGAAAAACATATCGCATAGGACACGGTGATATAAAATACAACGGAGCCTGTGTTGATTGATAAAAGTCATATTTACATTTGTGTAAGCGTCGTGTCTGTAGTCGAGTGATACTCGTACAATTTGAGCCTCGGATTGAGTCCCGGGATGATGTACACACAATTAACAAAATATTAGGTACCTACCTAATAGCTTGTTGTTCCTCCTGCAGCGCGAATAACAGCCTGTACACGCCGAGGCATCGTCTCCACTAGATATCGGTGGGTTTCCGGAGGTAATGCCAGCCATGCCTGTTGCAGCATTGTCCACAACTCCGCCCGAGACATCGGCCCAGGGTCCATGGATCTCATGTTCCCAGGCATGACTGTTGCAGCATTGTCCACAACTTCACCCGAAACCTCAGTCCAGGATCCATGGATCTGATGTTCCCAGCCATGCCTGTTGCAGCATTGTCCACAACTCCGCCCGAGACATCGGCCCAGGGTCCATGGATCTCATGTTCCCAGGCATGACTGTTGCAGCATTGTCCACAACTTCACCCGAGACCTCAGTCCAGGATCCATGGATCTGATGTTCCCAGCCATGCCTGTTGCAGCATTGTCCACAACTCCGCCCGAGACATCGGCCCAGGATCCATGGATCTGATGTTCCCAGCCATGACTGTTGCAGCATTGTCCACAACTTCACCCGAGACCTCGGACCATGATCCATGGATCTGATGTTCCCAGCCATGCCTGTTCCAGCATTGTCCACAACTCCGCCCGAGACATCGGTCCAGGATCCATGGATCTGATGTTCCCAGCCATGACTGTTGCAGCATTGTCCACAACTTCACCCGAGACCTCGGTCCAGGATCCATGGATCTTATGTTCCCAGCCATGCCTGTTGCAGCATTGTCAACAACTCCTCCCGAGACATCGGTCCAGGATCCATGGAACTGATGTTTCGTTCCACGACATCCCAGAGAGCTTCCACAGGGTTTAAATGCGAGGACCTTGGTGACCACTGGATGGTTTCAGACTCAGATGAGTGTTCCTCGAGCCATGCCTAAGTGGTTGTGGCCCGATGGGGTGTCGCACTGTCTTTCTGCTACAGACCATCGTCCGCAGGATGCGAGAATGGCCATGAAAGCGTGTAGATGATCAACCAGCACATGATGTTAGCGCACAGCCGTTAAGGACCTTTCCAGACACAGTAAGGGTTGGTTGGTTGGTTGGTTGATTGATTTTTATGGCGCAAGGGCCATGTTTGGCCAAAGAGCGCCAGACACAAGACAAACAAACAGTATTAAAAAACGTGGCATAAATCCCAAAATCTGGCTGACCAAGTAAAACCGAACCATGAGAATGATGGAAGGGCCAAAAAATACAATGAAACAAACAGTATTAAAAACATGGTACAATGGTTAGAAACTAGCTGAATAATTATAACTGAGGAATGAGAATGATGATAGGGCCAAAATCCAGATACGTTTACAAAAGTCAATTTGTTTAAAAAAATGAAAACACGGCAGCAGTATCGCAGTGGTCATTTAGGAGCCGCTGCACTGCAGCGGCGTCCCCGATCAACAAATGAGAATGAAAAAAATGAAAACGCACATCACGAAAACGAACACAACTACACAAAAGATGAGTCACAGGAGAGGGACGAACTGTCACTCTCCTCCCCCTTATGTTCCCCCATAATGTTGGTTGAGGGCGGGGACCTCACTGAGTCTGGGACAGTTGCAATGTTGGTCAGTTGGACCGCGACAGTTGGATGGGTTGGATGGACACTGCACACCTTTGTGGATTTAGGGCCGGCTCTTCCACACGTGCAAGCTTTCTGCTGGGAACTGGAAGAGTCAGTCGTCTTCAAAAGAGAAGGCGCAGAGTCAGCTGGTCGAATAAGCTGGAGCTCGGAGAAATCCACCTGTGTCGCTTGTTCAGCTGTAGATCTTTTGGCAAGTCCGGCGAGAGCTACAGGGCGCGGAACAAAGGGCTGCACGGGTTGTGGCAGAGACTGAACTACTGCGGCAAAAGTACGCTGTCGGTTGTTGGAAATACCCAACGTGGCCTTGGCAGCAGGATACGAGAGGCCCTCCAGGGTCTTGAGGCACTGGATCGCCATCTCGTCGTTCCATTTCATACAGTTGCGGGAGTAAGCTGCATGGGCCTCACCACAGTTAACACAGCAGGCCGCAGAAGTGCAACCTTCCCCGTCATGTTCACTGGAGCCACAATTTGCGCAACGAGCGGAACTGTTACAGGACCGTTGTGAATGCCCGTACCTCTGGCACCTGAAACAGCGCAGAGGACTAGGAATGTACGAGCGAACTCCACAGACCAAGTAGCCAGCCTTGATTTCGGTCGGAACTTTCGAGGAGTTAAAGGTCAAGATTACATTTTTAGACTTAATCAAAGAACCATCGCGCCGGAACATCATACGACGTGCAGCAACAACACCCTGATCTGCCAGTTCACTCACTAATTCGTCCTCACTGCACGCTAAGAGATCAAACTCCGAAATAACACCCCGAGAGGTGTTAAAAAACGGGTGAGGTGTCACTTTGACAGGAATGCCTTGAAGACTAGTGAGGTGCAGAAGAGTGTTACTCTGAGAAACACTGCAAGTTTGGACAAGCAGGTCCCCAGAGCGAAGCTTCCTCACAGACTTCAAGGAGCCAACCGCAGCGTCCAAATCTTTAGAAATGAAAAAGGGAGATCTGGTGGACAGTCTCTCATTCGGATCGATGGATTCTACAACTAAGTGTGTAGCATGTGCATTCACAGCAATCGAGGGGAGACGACGCTTCAGAGCGACTGGTACAGCTGCCGAAGAAGAGGTTCCACGTTCTTGATCCAGGTCGTGATCTAAAGACCGTTTAAGGTTATGGGACTTGGTAGGTTGAGAAGACGAAGGGGAGTCATTGTCAACTATCATTTTCTCAGGTGAACTGAGTTTGGAGTTTTTGTTTTTGTTTTTACCCATGGAAAAAAGGAGGAGGATTCGTCTGCAGACTACTCCACCCACCACCGAGCCCTACAAGGGAGAACTGGAGGTCTGCAAGCCAAGAAAATGACGCTGGACACAGTTCTGGAGCTTATGGCGCTGCAGATATAGTCCGTTGGCTGTGATCACACGCACTCGGCTGACACTTCGGCCTCCAGAGTTCCGTCATGCCAACGCCTTTGGCATGATCCCACAGCCCCCGGGCTTACCCTGCCGTGCTATACGACAATAAAGCCGCTAAAACCCTGTACCCAACTATAATGAAGTAAATTTCTCCGTCATTTCTGTCCACGCCAGGATTCGAACCCGGATCCCCTCATTCCGGAATAAGTCACTCTACCAATTGAGCTACTCGGACGTTTGTTCTGACTACTATCTGCCTTTATGTCGTGTGCGTCCTGCTGGCAGGTACGTCACATCTCCCCCCCAAAGAGGGCCGGGGGCATGGCCCACGGGTCAGCCGTGACCATGAATCGTTGCAGGCAGCCATCCACTGTAGAACGTGCACTTGAGAACTCCCAGTCAATCTGGTGTGTGGAATGCAACGTCACACACATTTATTTTTTGAAGCGCTGGAGAAGGGATTATCTGATTTTTCCTATCTCGCGGTGTGGAAAGAACACCACACCAATGCGAGATTTTGAACGGTCGGGTCATCCGGATAGTTCGGGCGCCATTATAACGAAGTAAATTTCTCCGTCATTTTTGGTCTACGCCGGGATTCGAACCCGAGTCAGTTTATTCCGGAACAAGTCGCTCTACCAACTGAGCTACGCAGACGTTCATTCTGATTGCTATCTGCCTTTAAGTCGTGTGCGTCCTGCTGGCAGGTACGTCACACTAGCCATGTGTAGACTCGAAGATCCAGTCCCCGCACTGTTTGACAAACCTTCCCTGACCGCCAATTTATGCTTCCCGATGAGGCATGACGTGAGGGGACATGAGTTCGACGTCCATCGCGGACGAGCTTGTGTTTTCACACCATCGCTTGGACCACATGCGCCACGGAGGCGGCCGTCGTGATTTCAATGGCAATTCAAGAGGATTTTAGTACACTTTATGTTTATTGCATAGCACGGTTTACAATAATATAAAGTTATTTATTAAAATGATTTGTTGATTTCTATTTAAAGCTATTTTTCCCACAAAATCTATATTATTTTTTATATCGCATCTATATTATTTTTTATATCGCATCTATATTATTTTTTTCACAATATATTCCTGGCCTAACTCTTGCGAAGACCGAATGTACTTTAGGGTTTTCCACGCGCCGAACTAATATCAGCGTTAACTGCAAGATCATCTCTTATATTATTTAGCAACTTTACATTCTGATAACCTTCGGGCAAACCATCCACAGCAGATATCTGACAAAAACCGCAAGTCTCTCTCTCTCTCTCTCTCTCTCCTTTCTGCATTAAAAGTACGTGCAGTCACTTTAGAAAATCAATTCATAAAACTGCCTTGACATGTTGCTGTGTCATCAAAATGAATTAAGCTCACGAACAATGGAAATGCTTGTTATGTTACACCAGTGAAATGATATTTCTCGGTACATTTTTACGTTACGGACATGAACCTCCTGAACTGTTCGTAGTTCATTATTATAGTAATTTATACGTTATGCTTTTTTAAAGTACTAGTTAGTTTGCCAATATATAGAGATAATTCACTACATCAGAACCATTCTTAAGTTTTATTATAATAATTTTCTTTGGAATTTTTTCTATCGCTTTAAAATAAACACAAAAAAATGCTATTATGAAGACAAGAATTTTTTCAGCAATATTATATGTCTATAAGGTAACTATGCCTGTTCTATGAAAGTGATGCTATTTTGAGCTCAGCGCTTAATCAGTAGATGGCTCAATAATTTGGGAAACTATTACATCGCGGACCCCACATATTATTCCTAACACAAACATTTTCATTCATAACTTGGAGTTTGTTACTGCAGAATATTTTTTCTCGTTGTAGTGCATTTATAAGGAAGTTATTGCTAAAAAGAAAAATTATTAAAATAAAAATAGGCACTGAAAACATAATACACTCTTGGCCAAAAAAAAAAAACTAAAAACAAAATTAATCATCCAGAAGGAATTATTTAATCGAGATGAAAATTGGTATGTGCAATGTACATGCATAGGAAAGGAAATTATTGCAATTCCAGGAGAGTATGACCATTTATTCGGATAAAACAGCTACACGAGTGGAACAAGTCAGTACGGTGTAGCGCCACCTCTGGCTCGGATACAAGCGGTTACCCGGCGTGGCATAGACGCATCACGGATACTGTCCATAGGTATACCATGCCAGATGGTGTCCGAATTGCATGTCAGTTCGCCGACATTCCAGGATGGGAGTAGGTGGCATCCCATCATTTCTCAAACATGTTCGATCGGTGAGAGATTGGGCGATCGGTTGGCCATGGAAGGGTGTCGATATTACAGAGACAAGCCTGGGAGAACCGTCTCGGGTGTGGCCGGATATTCTCCTGTTGAAAACCTGCTTCGTGATGCTGCGACAGCAATGGCAACACAACAGTTCGTAGAATGTCGTCGACGTACTGTTGAGCCATGAGGGTGATACGGAGGGCTTCCAAGGTAGTCCGGCTATCGTAGGAAATGGCTCCTCAGACATTCACTCCCGGTGTGCGAGCAGTGTGCCGTTCCACAGTAAAAGCAGGATTCTGCGCTGGCCGGCTCTTCTCCAGACACGTATATGCTAGTCATCGACGCCAAGTGCTAACCGTGACTCATCAATGAAGATAACACGGCGCCACTGGACACCATCATGCGCTGATCGGACCCGACACCACTGCTATCGGTACCGGAGATGCTCAGTGGTCAGTGGTAGGCAGCGGAGTGGCCCCTCGAATGTAGTCCGCGTGGCGCACGTCGTCTGGCAACGGTCCGGATGGCTACTTTTGTACATGTAGACGATGTTAAAAGGCCACGGATAGTTGAGAGCGACGATTTCGGTTCTGTTCGTGGGGCTCTCAAAATTGCTAGATCTTCACGTTCTGTCGTTGCCCTTGGCCATCCACTGCCCGAGTGCCGCTGGGCTGTGCCCTCCTCGACCCATAGGCGCCAACAACGTGCGATTGCCGCGTCACTCCGATCCAAATTCCTGGTGATACGGCGACGTGGTCAACCAGAGTCTCTCAACCCCATTACATTTCCTCTCTCAAACTCGCTCAGTTGCTTGTATTGTGTACGGATCCGACGTCCAGGCATCCTTACAATCTATGGGGCTTAATGCGAACCGCAATCCGCTGTCACAAATGTCCCTGCGTGGTAGCTTTGCTCTTGATAGACCCTCCTCAATGCGTGGTTCGTATGCGCTGTGGTGGAACTATTTTGTCATCGGTCGTCATTTTTTTAATCATTTGCATATTTGTCCCTGAGGTACTTGCATGCGGAGTTTCATCAGGATTGAACGACTTTCCCGGGTTGCTTCGGGGGTTTTTTTTTGGGGGGGGGTTGTTTGTTTTTGTTGTTGTTTTTTGCAAACAGTGTATAAGTATCACGTAATTTTAAAATATTTGGGAGTTTCTTCCGCATTTTTACGCAAAACTCAACAACCAATTTCACCCTCATATTATTTGGAGTCCCTCTAAATTGAAGGAAGTAGATGTCTCACTTCCATAAGTCAGAAATGCGTGAATCGCTTCAGTCGAAATTTGGTATGAAATGTTCTTACACTTTATTGTGTGTGTGTGTGTGTGTGTGTGTGTGTGTGTGTGTGTGTGTGTGTGTGTGTGTGTGAGCCAAACATAGGATGATCAAAATTCTACTGCACTGAATTCGATAGATAAACCTAGGTAGAGAACTAGTGAAACACATTTATTGCGTGTGATATGCAAAGTTGTTTTATGAATTTCTGTTGAAATGTTTGTGAAAACACAGTTTTGTCCACGCCGGACATCGAAATCGGGTCCCCCTCACTCCGGAGTAAGTCGTTCTCCCAACTGAGCTACGCAGACAAAGCTCTCATTGCTATTTGCCTTTATCTCATGTGCGTTCTGCGGGGCAAGCACGTCACATCCCTCCCCCCAGAAAGGGGACCTGGGGCGTGGCTTATGGGTCAGTCGGGACCATGTGTTGCAGTAGGCAGTCATCCTATGAAGAACGTGCATTTGAGAAATCCCAGACAATTTGGTGTGTGGAACGTAACATCACACTGATTTATTTTCTTCGAGGCACTGAAGAAGGGATTCTCATTTTTCCTGTCTCGCCGTGTGGAAAGAACATTACATCATTGCGAGAAACTTAACAGCCGGGTCATCCTGGAAGTTCGGGCGCCAATGTGAAAACACAGTGTTGTCCGCGCCGGCATCGAATCCGGGTCCCCTCACTCCAGAGTAAGTCGCTCTCCCAACTGAGCTACGCGGAAATGTGCACTCAATGCTATCTGCCTTCATCTCATGTGCGACCTGCGAGGCAGGCACGTCACATGTTCGCATTGAAAGAAACGCCCGTTACTTAAGGAGCTCCAGTGAATTTATTAGCAAATGAGTGTATTCGCCTTTTTAATGGTATTAAGACATTATTATTTCGTTTCTCAGAAAATATACTACGGAGAATGCTTGAAATAAAGAAATTAGACAACGGAGAATCATTGAGATAAATTAAAAAGCAAAGGCATGTACAAATGAACACCGAATTTTGCAGAGAAACGTTTAATGTTTATGATGAACCTCGATGTTTTACTGAAGCTTTGAACTAAAGGTAATGACAAATAGACTTTTTGAATTGCAGTGTCCCGGAAGAAAGACTTTACAATGATGGTACTCGAAAAACGTTTCTGAAAAAAAATGCTAAAGGTTTTTGACATATACTGTAATATAACTTTCCTTTTTAGTTTCTGTATCTATGGAAATTTTGGCTCGTTCTCTTTAAGCAGTTTCTAACTTAACACGCGCAACATTTTCTCTTTTGATTGAATGTCTTTTGGTGACGGCAAATGAAGTCGGAGGTTGAGCGACGTGTACAAAGGGATTAGATAAGGCGGTTATTTTCAATGGATGTTCGTTGGCTGACTGGAATACGAGCTGTTAGTCTGGTTTACGACCTGTGAAGTTGGTTTTCGGTATGCTATCTTTCGGTAGATATTCTTGTTAACTCACGTCTGTTAGTCTGGTTTACGAGCTGTGAAGTTGGTTTTCGGTATGCTATCTTTCGGTAGATATTCTTGTTAACTCACGTCTGTTAGTCTGGTTTACGAGCTGTGAAGTTGGTTTTCGGTATGCTATCTTTCGGTAGATATTCTTGTTAACTCACGTCTGTTAGTCTGGTTTACGAGCTGTGAAGTTGGTTTTCGGTATGCTATCTTTCGGTAGATATTCTTGTTAACTCACGTCTGTTAGTCTGGTTTACGAGCTGTGAAGTTGGTTTTCGGTATGCTATCTTTCGGTAGATATTCTTGTTAACTCACGTCTGTTAGTCTGGTTTACGAGCTGTGAAGTTGGTTTTCGGTATGCTATCTTTCGGTAGATATTCTTGTTAACTCACGTCTGTTAGTCTGGTTTACGAGCTGTGAAGTTGGTTTTCGGTATGCTATCTTTCGGTAGATATTCTTGTTAACTCACGTTTGTTAAATTTAAGCTCTAGTTAGATATTGTTATGCGATAGTTGATGTTATATGTATGTTCAAAGTCGTAGGTTATTCGAGCTTGATTGGAGAGTATGTTGGAAGGTGCTTTATTATATTGATGAAGTGATGTTCGTTGTCCCGTGAAGTGGATATTATTGTGTGCCATGAACTGTCGTTTATTCTGCTACTGAAATAATAGTTGAAGTGACTTCTGATATGCTGACGTAAATGAAAGGTTAAAACTTTAAATAGCTCTTGAAGGTTTCTTGAAGTGGCATTACTGTGATCAGTTAAAGACAATAATTATCCAGTGTTCCAACTAAAGCGAAGCAAACTTCATTTAATGTTAATGTTTTGATTGAACTGACATTTTCATTACTTACACCCTTAAAAACTTAAGAACAATACAGACCTTTCTGGACTAAGAAATGAGACCTTTGTCTCAGTAAATTGTTTCCTACCGATATTAAAGTGTGCAGAGATTTCTGGAAAAAAATATAAATATGGAGACATGGAATATGGAAGTACATCGGTGATTTTAGTAAAACGTTATATGTGCGTATATTATCACGTATTATATGCTGTGATTGGAAGTAGCACGCTCCTTTTAGAGTAGCGTGGCATGTAGCATCGCTCCAAATAGGGAAACGTAGTTGTAGCAGTAGCACGCTACAAAATTAAGTAACTTGTAGCGGAAATCACCCTACAAATCGTGCTACTTTATAAAAATGATTAAATATTGTATTCTTCAAATTACGAGAACTTTTTTTTGAAGGTTTAACGACCACCGTGAGCAACTCAATGGGCTATAAGCAGTCGCCCGTCCCTAATTTAGGACCACTGGTTCCAGGGAAGGGAGAGACCCAGCGCCGTAACACAAACACAACATCCATGCCTCACCGGGATTCGAACATGGACCCTTCTCGGCCGAATGATCATAAGCCAGCGCTTAGACCACTGCGCCGCCGGGGCGGCCACGTGACATTTCCAAACTTCATGAAGTGTAATTGGCTGTAAGAGGGGAGCCAGACTGTGTTCTGCCTACAACAACGTACCTGACTTAACTTACACTGTGAAAGTTCGATTAAGAACAAAGACTAATTAAGAACGATAGAGATACAGTGGATCCTGTCGATAAACACGGAGTATATTCAGTACCCTTAAAAGCTGAGGGGGAAGGCCAACAAATTAAAATCTATGTCGGCTCAACATCCAGGGTTCTTAAATGTCGATTGGCAGAACATAAATATACCCTCCGGACAGCTTCGGGGTCTACAGCAATGTCAAGACTATGTTTACAAGGTGAGTACACACCTTAGTGGGATGATGTGGCTATTCTTAATACACCAAGAAGAAAATCAAACTTATTATTAACTGAAAGTATGTATATATACAAGTTACGACATCAAACCTGTAATGAGGACTACCCGTGCGTTATTGTGGAACAATGGAAACGGTTATTGGACAATGAAGGACCACTTGTTTAACCTTTTGGTCTTCACAAATTTTTTAACACATGCGCAAATGCGTAAACCTAGATCATTGTAATATCCTATGTATATAAAGATTGTAGCATTTAAGTTGCATTGTACTGAACTACGTCTGAAGTAGGCGTGAAAGGTCTACTAACGTTGTGTTTTTAACTGTTAGAGAGTGCTTTTAATTAGTAATGTAATGAAGTACCTTTAACATGTAAATATTTTCATTAAAGTTTTACCCTATCGGGCATAAGACGGTAAATTTATTTCCTTAGTACTCCTAGCGCGAAAATTTCGTTGGATTTGAAAGCTCACCAAATTGTTAACTGGGAAATCTCAATTCAATTAGCTAGCGTCAAACAGAAATCATCGCTTTTTCCACGTTAATAAGTGAGCCTCGGAAAAATTCTCATCGGCCGCCACCGGGAATCGAACCCAGGGTCTTCCAGTTACGCGCCGGACATGCTACCACTGCACCACAGCGGCCTCGAATTCTCCATACTCACATGTGATTAACTGCCAAACTACATGGCAGGTTGCTTCATGGAGCCCCGCACAATGCTGAGGATTCACCAAAGATGGAAAGCAGCAACTGAACAAACAACGAGGCGAATGGATAATTAATTCAAACACTGGACGTGGATCTGCAGTGGTAGCCTGTGCGACGCGTAACTGGAAGACCCTGGGTTCGATTCCCGGTGGCGGCCGATGAGAATTTTCTGAGGCTCACTCATTAACGTGGAAAGAGCGATGAATTCTATTTGATGTTCCTGATCCACGTCCAGTGTTTAGTGTTTGAATCAATTAGCTAGTGAAGACAGCAAGTACGAGGCAAAAACGCTAGCTTTTTTTTTCTTGGTTGAGACGTTAGCGACCACAATGAGCGACTCGATGGACTATAAGCAGTCGCCCGCTCCTAATTTAGGGCCACTGGTTACTCCAGGAAAGGGAGGGAGGGTGACAGTGCCACAAGACAAACACAACATCCAAGCCTCACTGGGATTCAAACCCGGACCCGTCTCGGAAGAATGGTTAGAAGTCATCGCTTAAACCACTACCCACGGGGTATGGTTTTATTGAAGTCTGTTCCTTGATTGCGAGTTTCGATTCTTTAAAGTCAAAGGAAATGGATTCGCAGAACTACTAGAATGGTACTTGGCTTTTAATTGAATTTCCTGGGTTTCTTAAATAATCTGTCTAGCTTGATATAGCACCACTGAATGTGTCAAAATGTGTCACATATACATCGATAAATTACTTGTGTAATTTACCTTGGCTTTTATCTCTGAATACCATATGCAATAATCTAGATGTAAATATCCACAGAATTGGCACATTTAATTTACATCTAAACGTTATAAAGTAGCTGAAAAGTAGCAAAACTTGCTACTTTTCAAAAACAAAGGTAATGTAGCTAGTTCAGAAAAAGTAATTGTAGCTGTATCAAGCTACTTTTTAAAGAATGTAGTTGTAGAAAGCTACTTTTTAAAGAATGTAGTAGTTGTAGCAAGCTACTTTTTAAATAATGTAGTTGTAGCAAGCTACTTTTTAAATAATGTAGTTGTAGCAAGTCACTTTTTAAAGAATGTAGCAGTAGCAAGCTACTTTTTAAAGAATGTAGTTGTAGCAGTAGCAAGCTACTTTTGAAAAGTAGCTTTCCAATCACTGAATGTATATGTATATTCCCAAGTATTTATTCCCTGTGTGCCTTATTTCTTTTTATTGTTTCAGTACTCATTTGAAGCCTTCCTGTGTGCTGTATTCGAATGGGTCTTCGTGGTGCTTTTCTTTACTTTTGTGGCCTCCTTCTACAAGGACTTCAAAAATGTTCGCGTTCACTTACGCCTGATACCCAAACAACGTTCTTCTGAACTTCGTGAATCGTCACCTTCTTCTCCTTCGGCCAGCACTTCAACTCCTTCAAACTCCTAAAATTTATTTTTACATATAAACCGCACAGCCTAGAAAAATCCCTATCTTCGGAGAATGAAAATCTCAGAAAATGTGGCACTAAATTTATGACCGGCTAAGCGAGAGTGCCAATTTTGTGTACTGTTTCTGTATAGAGCTTGCCTAAAAAATCAGTGTGTAACTAGTCTAAATAGATTAAATGTATGACTCATGAAATTTAATGTACAGTAATAATCAATTCACATTACTCATATGGTATGCTTTTCTCTTCAAAATCTTGAACAATAAATTTATGTTTCTTACATTTGTGAAAAGTACTGTCTTCACACACCGTTATGTGGTGAAGCAAATTCTCTTATCTATATATCCTACGGTTTGAAGTTTTCACTTGATTATTTGGAATTACGAAGTGAAAGTTAATGTCGTTCTATAACAAAAACTAATTAGCAGACACTTTTTCAGAATCACACTTTACCCTGCGTGTTTTTTTATGTCTGAAAAAGCAATCATAAGATAATTTTTATTTTCCGGCAACAGAAATAAATACACACACCAGCCGCTGGATTAGAAAACTTTATGCAGATGTGCGTAAACGCCACTTACATATAGTATATGCAAAATACGTGGTCACGTGCGTCACCCGTGATTTATGCAACTATTTAAGAGTGTTACTCGTCAATAATCGTTAGTAGTGTTGACCACAAGAGGTAAAACAAGGGATCTTTCGGAGTTCAACAAAGGGCTTATTGTGCCAGCCCGTGTGGCTATAGCGACGATTTTGAAAACAACAGAGCTGACTTTTTCTAAAAAGGCGAGATAACCTGGATCTTTAATCAGTGGAAAAATAACCCACATTACTTTTCTATGAGGCGTACTGTGGCGCGATGACAATCTGTCAGGACCGAGATCGCCGCCGTCTGAGAAGGCTTGTACTGCGAAACAGGACTTCTTACGTGCAGCAATTGACCGAAGCATTCAATGAAGACTGTTCCCGATCAATATCTTAGCGAACTGTACGTAGGGAATTGAATAGAATCGGTATTGGCAGTCGCATGCCTGTACGGAAACCACTGATTTCTGCGAAGAACTGAAAGTTCGTCTACTGTGGTGTCAGGAATACAGTGACTGGACATTGAATGGCTGGAAATAAGTCATGTGATCCGACGAGTCGCAGTATACCTTGTTCTGTACCGACGGTAGGCAGAGAGTTTGACAGCCGGCCTTGAAGAAGTGAACCCAGCTTGACTTGTAAACACTACTCAAGGCTCTTAAGCGGTGTCATGGTATGGGGCATGTTCTGTTTGTACGAAACTGGTCTCCTGGTGTTGCTGGACAGTGGGGTGTCCTCCAAGGATTATCTGCACATTGTCTCCTGTCAAGTCCATCCTTCAATGTTGACTTCTTATCCAGAAGGTGAGGACTGTTTCATGGACGACAATGCTACTGTCCGTCGCGCAAAATCTGTTTAGCAGTGGTACAGCGAACATGACCGCGACTTCCACCATCTTCCCTCGCCACCACAAAACCCTGATCAGATCCCAACTGAGAATGTATGGGACATGTTAGAAAAACTGACCAGGGTACAAAATCCTCTTCCGTCAAATCTGAGCCAGTTTAAGGACTGTCTGATGAACGCCTGGTATGCTGCAGACGTAGGTGCACTCCAACAACTTGTGGAATCTATGCCAAACCGCAAACGTGCTGTAATTCGTGCTAAAAGCGGTCCAACTCGGTATTAAATAAAAGTTTATAATTCAGTGGCTGGTATGTGTAGTTTAATTAATAATTTATAAATCATTCATGTTTAAATTTGTGTAGTTAATAAATATAGGAAAAATATCCAATTTGCAAATGCTTCACTAAATCCTGGTTCCTTTGTTCTCCAAAACATTTCTCCTGCTGAACGTCAGATATACGTCACGTATATGTGTGATACAAGAAAACTTTTTTTTAGGGACACACCTGGGTTATTTAATTTTGTCTGTAAAAGCGAGACGTACATAAAAGGGAGTTTTGCGTTATTCCTAGGTTACAGTATACACTATATTTACAAGTCACCGGACACCCATTCAAAAGCAAATGAACGGATCCGCTGCGTTGTTAAGCTGCGCTGCACAACTGCAAACGGTATAAAAACAAGACTGCATCAGACCGCGACCATATCTCCCTGTGAGGTTGAGTGAAAATGTCGCGGCAGGAGAAAACTGACTTTGAGAAAGGAAAGATTGTTGTGTGTTATATTAGCGGGTTGTCTATAAGAGAAACCGAGAGGCATTTAAACATACCCAAGTCAACTGTTTTGGATGTACTGAATAAATGGAAGACACATAGCGTGCCTGAAGTAGCAAAACGTACCGGCAGACCAACGAAAATCCGTGATAGAAGTCGTCGAAGCCTCGGGAGATTCGTTACAGCTAATCGACGAAGTATTGCAGAAGACCTCAGTGTACAGGTGAGTAAACATGCTGGAACCTCTGTATGCACACGTACCATTCGCAGAGAACTTCATTCCATGGGTTACCGTGGTTGTGCGGCTGCTCATAAGCCTTTCATCTCTACTCGGAATGCTACGTCGTCGTTTAGCATGGTGTAAAGAACATTTATCGTGGACTGTAGATCAATGGAAACGGGTCCTATGGACTGATGAATCTAGATACACGATCCATCAGTCTGATGGCCGTGTGTGGGTATGGCGGCAGCCGGAGGAACGCCATTTACCACAGTGTACTGTTCCTACGGTCAAGTTTGGAGCTGGCAGTGTACTCGTGTGGGAGTGTTTTTCGTTGTATGGTCCCGGCGCATTCGTTATCGTGTTATCGTGGACAAACCTGTTAACCAGCACGTCTACCTTGATATTCTGGACAATTATGTCCTACCAACTCTGTGGCAATACTATGGAACCGAGCCTTGTTGGTACCAGCAGGATAATGCATCGAGCCATAAGCAAGGACTGTTACGGCGTGGTTTGACAATAATTCCGTATCGTGTGTGGACAGGCCAGCACAGATCCCTGATCTTAATCCCACAGAGCACCTATGGGATGAATAAGAGCGCCGCATAAGAAGTTTGGAACTAAGGCCTACTACTAAGCAAAAGTTAGCGGCAGCATTATGTACTGAATGCATACCTATCACTGTGTTCCAAAATCTTGTAGAAAGCATGTTTCGAAGGGTCAGTGCATGCATTAAGGCCAAAGGTGGAACGACACCGTACTAATGTATGTCAATAAATGCTATGTTGTGTTTCTCTAAATCATTCTAGAAGACATCACAATGAATTTCACAAAAATCATTCTAGAAGACATCACAATGAATTTATGTTTCTGTAATGTTGTCAGGCATACATTGTACATTTTCGTAGAGCCACCCAGATGGCGCAGTAGTCTTCGCGTTGGCTTCTGACCGTTTGATCAAGTTGGCCCGGGCAGAAGTCTCGGATGAGGCATAGGTGGTGTGTTTGTGCTACAGATGTACACTATATTATCAAAAGTGTTCGGACGCTACCAAATATTTGCATAAAGAACGGTTGCGCAGGAAGTTGGGCTGGGGTGGTGCGTATATGAAGATGAGATGATCTGTCGTGTTATCAGTAACTTTGAAGCGGATACGTATACCACGAGGACATGAACTTTCCGATTTCCAGCTTGGGCTGGTCCTAGGATGTCGTTTGAGCAACGTTTCCATACGGAGCATTGCAGCTAAACTAAGCATACTAAAATCGACTGTAAGTAATGTCATGAAGGGATGGAAGGACAGTACAACTGCAGCAAAAAAGATAAAAACGTTCAGGAAGACCTCACAAATTGACGGAACGCGGCAGAAGAGCCATTGTAAGAAATGTTAAGAAATCCCGTTCTTCTTCTGTCGTTTCCATCGCTGCTGAAGTAGGAAATGCTTGTAATGGCTCTGTTAGTACCACAACTATAAACAGAGAGTTTCACAGTGTGGGTTATTATGATAGAGCAGCGGCACACATGCCACATATCACTATCGTGAATGCGAAGCGCCGTTTGGAGTGGTGTGTCTCCCGTTGTTTCTGGACTCTGGGCGACTGTAAATTTGTTCTTTGGGATGATGAGTCACGCTATTCACTTTTCCAATCTGACGGGCGTGTTTAGATTCGGCGTCAGCCGGCGAACGATTTTTGACGGACTGTGTTCTTCCAACTGTTAAGTTCGGCGGTGGCTCCATCTTGATATGGTGTTGTTTTTCGTGGATCGAACTCTGCCCGTTGGTTAACAAACCGTGAACTGTGAAGTGGACCTCGACGTTCTGGATAATTTGGCTTTACCAAAAATGTGGCAGTATTTTGGAAATGACCGTTGTCTCTTCCAACACTATCGAGCTCCCTGCCACACTGCACGCCGTGTTCAGGACTAGTTTCTTGAAAGTGAGGTGGAATTGTTAGACTGGCCTGCTCAGAGTCCTGATCTTAATCCCATACAACACTTCTGAGATGAACTGGAGCGGTGGATACGAAATCGATCACAACGACCGTCTTTGCTCTCCACTCTGGCAGTAGCTTTGCAAGACGAATGGAGAACCATTCCTCTGTCAAAACCTACTGAAAATTGGTTGGTAATATGCCTCGACGTGTTGCTGCTGTCATACAAGCAAAAGGTGAACCAACTAAGTACTAATTGCAATAATAAAGTCATTTGTCCCAAACATTGTGATGTCCGAATACTTTTGATAATATAGTGTAACTTTGTCCTTTCCCTGACTCTCGTGGATTTTTTAGTTCGTAGTTTTGACTTTATGTGGTGTTAGTGTGTATTTGTGTTTACAACTATCTCTGCTTCTAAAAATCCGAAACTACCTGTACATGGCTTCAAAAGACAGACCAAAAACTGACTCACAGAGGTTACATGTCGAAGCTACCTTCTACACAAATCCGAAGCTACCTTGTACATGGCTTTTTAATGCCTTGACCTAAAGACTGTCTCACAGAGGTTACATACCGCTGGAAAGAAACAGCCTGTAACATTTTCAAACTGCACGTTAGTATGAGAAGATGCGTTATCGAGAAACAGAATAATTTCCTTGTCATTTTTAAGGCATGTTTTATCCAAGCTTATCATATTCATACTAACCAGACGTCTTTAGTCACTCATGTTTTATTATTCGAATTGTAATCCACAGGCAGCTTCATGACATCAGGATTTTTAAAACATCGAGGTTTCGTGGATTTTCCAATCACAAGTGGCTTTTCTTTCCGGTCATATTTGCACAGAAAAATGCTGTAAGACGCTGTTGGAAACCTTCCCTCCTCTGCATTCCTCGCCTCTCGGAGCCATTGTTTTTGTGGAAGCGCTGTTTAATTAAAAACCAGGGGGTTTCACAGCTGCGCGTTGTGGTTCTGATCTTTTTTTGCTGATGTCTTTATCTCTAATATCTTTAACTTTTTCATCACCACCCTACCAAGGAAGGATCTTCTTATCTTTCTAGAGCATGAATCCCATCATTCTTGATTCTGGAGCTAAATCGAAAAACATTTTCTACAACATTTCCTTTTTCCCCGTCGACTACAAAATCGCTGTGGAAAAAAGTTGATATGAGCTTTGATTTCTTAATGTTTCACATTAAACTCAGTTATGCACTTTTTAATTTCACTCCGTTGATTAAGTCCTTAGATCTCAGCTCTCTTCTAAAGAGTAGAGTCTACATAACTCAGATTTTTGATGTTACGGCATCCAGATTCAGTACTAGCTGTCGTCTCATCCAGACCTGGCGTTCTAAAAACATATTGATTTCTGTAGCGTAGCAAGTAATATCGAAGCCCTGGCGTTCTAAAAACATATTGATTGCTGTAGCGTAGCTAGTAATATCGAAGCCCTGTCGTAGAATCATGCGGTGAGTCCAGCTGTTTTGCAGAAGCACCGTATATTTATGCGAGGTGCGCCTAGGCATGTTGCCACCAATTTCATTTTACATATGACATTTTATACACACTATACCGGCAGCTCATCATTCAATCGGAGGTACAGAATATGGAATATAAGGTTGTCCACTCACCAATATTCGTATCAACACTAAAGGATCTCCTTGTTTACTGTCGTGGAAAGACCTTGATCGTCTAGAAAATGTCCAATTTCCGTGCACGTTCATTATCAGTTGACAATAAAGAACAAGAAAGTTGACACCGAATTTTCGGGTGTAATAAGCACGTCTTTTGAATCCGTTCAGACGCAAATTAAATTTATCAAAGCTATTCAAAGTCAATGGAACCGGTATGGAAAACAATAGATCTGACCAAAGAAAGAAGATTTACAGTCGGGCTTTTAATCCCTCAGATATTGCTGTGAACGGAATCGTGAGCTTACTAACTCTTAGAAACAGAGATATCGACAAAAATAAGATGTGACTTTACGTCCCCTAGTGGGAAAACCATACATTATTTTAAAAAGAAAGTATTCTCAAAAGGTTAATCCGTATAAGCGGTATCGATCGAAGATAAAAAAATTGGTCGAGTTTTCAGGAGCCCAGATTTTGCAACAAATACTTCAGAAGCAGAAATTAACACATATGTCCCCTGGTGGCTAAACCATTCTTTACCAAACATTAGAAATTGTGTGAAAAATATTTTCCATCAGGTCTTGTATGCGATACGGGAAGAATTTTTCAAATCAGAGTTTTAGGAGCATAAAGAACGCAGAAAACGCAATTTACCTTTGTGCCCCCTAGCGGAAAATCTATGATTTACTTGAAAATTTTGAATTTATAGGGAAAACATCTTGCATCGGAAACACTATCCAACAAAGAAGGAATTTTTCAAATCGTACTCTTAGAAGTAGAGATATTGACAAAAATAAGATATACATCTACGCCCCCTGGCGTAGAAACCATGCATTTTTTCAAGAAGAAAATTTTCCTAAAAGGTTTGTCGACATGAGTAGTATCGGTCAACAAACGACGTTTTTCTCAATCGAGAATTTAGAAGCTCATATTTTGCTGCAAATACAACAGAAGCGGAAATTAAGATTTACGCCCCCTGGTGGCCAAACTATTTTTTACAAAAATTAGAAATTATGTGCAAGCGATTTCCCATCAAGAGCTGTATCCGGTGCAGAAAGAATTTTTCAAATCGGAGATTTAGAAGCAGAGATATAGGGGGAAACGCAATTTACTGCTACGCCTCCTAGCAGAAAGTCTATGAATTACTTGAAAATTTTGAAATTATATGAAACACATGTCACCCTGGAAACACTATCCAACAAAGAAGGAATTTTTCAAATCGGACTCCTAGAAGTAGAGATATTGACAAAAATAAGATGTACATCTACGCCCCCTGGCGTGGAAACCATGCACTATTTTAGGAAGAAAATGTTTCTAAAAGGTTTGTCGACATGAGTAGTATCGGTCAACAAACGACGTTTTTTTCAATCGAGAATTTAGAAGCTCATATTTTGCTGCAAATACATCAGAAGCGGAAATTAAGATTTACGCCCCCTGGTGGCCAAACTATTTTTTTTGGAAAAATTAGAAATTATGTGCAAACGATTTCCCACCAGGTGCTGTATCCGGTGCAGAAAGAATTTTTCAAATCGGAGATTTAGAAGCAGAGATATAGGGGGAAACGCAATTTATCGCTACGCCCCTTGCGGAAAGTCTATGAATTACTTGAAAATTTTGAAATTAAATGAAAAATATGTCACACGGAAAACACTATCCAACAAAGAAAGAATTTTTCAAATCGGACTCATAGAAGTAGAGATATTGACAAAAATAAGATGTACATCTACGCCCCTTGGCGGAGAAACTGTGGAATATTTTAAGAAGAAAATATTCCGAAAAGGTTTATCGATGTAAGTGGCATCAGTCCACGAAAGAATTTTTTAATCGATATTTTAGAAGCTCAGATTTTATGGTAAATACATCAGAAGCAAAAATTAACACTTACGCCAGTGGTGGCCAAAGTATTCTTTACCAAAAATTTGAAATTATATGCTAAAGATTTTCCATCAGGAGATGTATCCGCTGAAGAATTTTTTTTTCAAATCGGAGTTTTAGAAAAAGAGTTATCGGGGAAAATGTAATTTACTTTTACCCCCTAGCGGAAAATCTTTGCGTAATTTGAAAAAGTAACTATATCTAAAATACTCTTCGGCATAAATGGAATCGAAAGATATAAATTTTTTTTCAATCGGATGTTTAGAAGCAAATATGTGGAATAAAACGTATTTTTGAATTCGACATCATTTGCATTTACGCGCTCTACCGGCGAAATTGTACATCGTAAAAACAAACGAAATAAAGGATCATCATTTGCATATTTCAAGCTTTCCAATGCTAAAAGAATTTTTCAAATCGGACTAATAGTTGCTGAGATATCGTGGGTACAGACCGACGGACGGACTGACGGACGGACGGACGGACGCACAAACCGATAACAGAAGCACGATCTTTTTTTACAAAAGACGTGCTAAAAACCACTAAGCCGTTCTGCCGGTATGCTTCGTTTTTGATCAGTTTTAGTTTTGAGAGAGAACTTTCAGCTGCTGCCACAGACATAAGCATCATCAAAAACAAAAGGTACGCAGAACATACTTCGGGGAAACTGCACGGAAGTGCATGGTTTTCAATGAACAACTGCTCAACAACTTCTTTTGTGATAACTTTTTGGAAATGTCGTTCTTTAGACAAGAATGAAAAGAAAGCAGTTCCACTGAAAACAATGACGGAATATCACAACTGTATTGATTTGCGAGAATTTCTGCTGCAGTACATAGTTATTTGTAGCCGATGGTAGTTAGTGTTTGTGGATCTATAATAGAATGCGAAACAGAGTAGCAATTTCATTCAAACCTCCAAAGCGCCGCCTCAGTTGTGCAATGGCCCTGTCGAGCGCTGCGAAGTAGACGTTGATCTTAAAACTGTGCTGTCGTTATGTCAACTTTTGGTAATCACAAAGCTCATCAAAACATCTTCTTACACCTGACACCTGTCTTTCTTCAAATTCTTCTGAAATTCCCATGCTGTGGCTATGTCAGATATCGTATTTCTCATGGTATCGGAATAATTTCTGATGTGAGTTCGTTCTGACACGCACAACAGCCATGTAAAAGTGCTGTTACTTTACACAAATCGACGTGTGGAAATTTCAGCAATTTTTAAATAGCACCAATAAGTTCCAATGGTTTCGCTGAAAACACCAATAGGAACACAAACTTTATAGAGGAGGTTAATTCCTTACTTTATTTGGGGATTACCTTTCATAGAGATCTTAGATGGAACCAACATGTGGACTCTCTTCTTCTCAAGTTGTCTGAAAACATCGGAGTTATCAGCTTGGTATTTACAAACCTTACCTATAAAACACTAATGCCTTTATATTATATTATGTTTCAGACTCATATTAATTATGCTATCTTATCGTGGGGACAGACAACTAAACATAATTTCAAAAACTTCAAATTCTTCAGAACAAATATATAAGATTAATTGACCTAAACTTTGATAGAAATACACAACTAACACTATATAAAAACACAAGAGTTTTCCCAAACAAATACAACATTTTTACGATTAACCAATTATATTACTTCAATATCGGGAAAATTATGTTCAAGCGCATTAAGAATAATTTACACGCCGACATCATACATATTATACCCCAGATACACACACCATGACACAAGCACTAAATCACATATTCGGCCTATTCATCCGAAAACGGAGACTATGAAGCAAAGTATAAATTGTATAAATTACATTGGCCCACATTACTGGAACTCATTACCGACGGAATTAACTTGTTTAAATAATTTTAACCTATAAAAAAAACTAAAAAACTTCATAATTAATTGCAGCTCCTCAGATTAATGATTACAGTGGATGGGAACTATGACTAATATTACGACTTGCATATCGTGATGTAAATTGCTTTTTCAATGGTATTATTTGTAATGTTTATTATCTGCTCATATATCATTACCTTTTTTTTTCCTTTTAGTTTTATTTTGTCACTATGAAACTCTTGTTTGTAATTACAACTACTAACCTCAATGTAAAACTAGCCTAGGGAGCGTGGGACCCTGTCAGACCTGGCTGGCCTTTTTGCCCTGCTTCCTTACTATGCATTGTTTCAACTGATATTTTTGCAACACTACTTGCTTTTTTTTTGTTTTTTTTTTAGCTCAGCAAAATAACTGAATTGAATTTAATTGAAACTGAAATCTTCCATTCTGTGCTTTCAATAATGCTGCCACAGTTATTTCTTGGCTACAAGAATCATATTGATGAGTACCTTCAGAATACAGCATCTTGGTAGCAACAGCGGGTTCAAAAAAAATTATGTCTTGATTATAACCTTATTGTGCATAATCTTTTTATTGTCATCTTTAATTCTACAGTTAATAAGGAAAACATATTTCATCTTTTGATGCTTTCTGCACAGGAGGAGTAATTTTTTTCTCTGCCGTTTTAAAAAAGTTTCTCAGTTCTGTTATATCGATCATCTCATCATTGATTACCAAATTTAAATTGTGGGCAACACAATGTACGTACTTTGTGTTTAGCTGTATCTGTGATATTCTTGCTAGAACCCCTGTATGTACGCCTCTCACGGTACAGCAGCACCGTCATAGCATTAGCTTCTTAGCCTTGAAATGTCTAACGCACTCGTTTCCAGAGTGAGCATTATTAAATTCGTATATCTAGATTCTGAAGGATACTCTACTTCAAAAAATCCCTGAAAAAATTCCTAGGTATTTATGCTCTGGGTTTTGCGTTTTCTCCCATAACAAAAGATACGTGTTGAATTATTTGGCTCAGTTGATCCTTTCTGCTGATATATTAAGCTGTGTCCATTATGATAGTAAAGAAAGGACATTTCTTAATGTCAGCTATTATGCTTTCTTTAGCCTTATTTGAAAGCATGACAATTAACTTGTTCTGAATATCTGGGCTCAAATATTTTGTCATTTCTTGTGGCATACTCAACCATTTGCTTTGCTCAGTACAAGGTCGTACCTAGAAAGCACAGAAAATTTCCACAATTCTCACTTGCTTTGTGTTCTCTATTACCTCTAACCAGCAAGTTACACAACGCTAAAATCCGAGTAACATTGGTTACTCTGTCGTACTTGCCTCCAGAATTTTGCCTCTTTTCTAAATACCTCTTCCATTTCTTCTCATGATGTTTTATTTAGTCGTCATTGCTGAAGATGAGACTGCGCATCTTAATGCCAACAGCATTCCTGACAATAAACAGCATCTAATGTTGGCGAATTGCAAAGCCATTCTCGAGAAATTGTTACACCAGTTTTGTTTCTCTTTATATAGAAGTTCTCTGAAAATCGTCTCCCATTTTTTCCTCACAGTCCCTTTGGTTAACACGACCCATTATACACTATAAATCATTCCTCGTTGTAATTAGATGCTTGTGAAAAATGGGTTTTATCAGCAGGATATCTGCTGCAAGCTAAAGCTGAGCGCGATATCATCAAGCACGGGGTACATCCCCGTGCTTGATGGTATCGCGCTCAGCTTTTTGTCCACTTACTGCATTATCTAGAACAGGTGTAACCGTATATGGTGACTTTACCTGCTCCGTCGAAATGCCGACTTTGCAGGGATAAAATGAATTCTCCCAAAATTGTTAAGTGAAGGCGTTGCAAGAGCAATCCCGCCAGAATCTGACTGGTCTTCTGCCTGGACAGGATCGGTCAGGGGACCTGTTGAGCTCTGCTGCCCTCGCGCAACCACCACTTTCCCCTCCCTCGCCATTGCCCGTTTGTGCGACGTGTTAATGGGCCGGGGATCATAATTTTGCGATTCGCTAGGAGATTCTTTCGCCATCGCAAAAGAAATAGGACAAACGTCCTTTATTGGTGTCTAGGCCTCATTCATATAAAAAACACTGATGTTCTCATGTGTCTGGGAAATTAATCCTTTATTCTCATGAGACCCCTCACAAAGATGAAATGATATGAAGTAATGATATGCAGACTGATAGATGCGTACACCATCACACTTGGCGTTCCGCCCGTATGATGCTCGACAATGCATGCTGGAAGAAGGCGATCATCACAATACCGTTTAATGCGCATGCGGCCGTCATGGTAGCCCAAGTTGAATCGGGACTCGTCCTAAAACACGACGTTGCCAATCAGCACGCGTCATTGTCTGTATTGAAACCCCCATTAAATTCTGAGGTGTCCATGGTTCAGGGTCAAAGGAATCCGCCACAAAGGAATACGTGCAACCAGTCCTCTGTGCAGGAAACAGCGTCGAGCTGTGGAGGCAGACAATGCCACACCTGTTGCAATGCTTCACTGTTGTGCTAACACTTGCAAAGATGCGGAACGGTTCGTCACTTCCATGCGGACGAGATGTCGGTCATCCCGCGGTGTCGTCACATTTCTCGGTTCACTACCGGATTGTTGATGCACCTGGTTCACCTCAGTCCATTGCCGCCACACGCGCATCACTGTCGTGGCGTTATGTCCCGTCCGAGCCGCAATGTCGCAGTACGAAAATGCACCTTCACGCAGACCAATAATTCGCCCCCGTTCAAACTCTGTCGTACGTTGATATTGCGCCCTTCGTCGTCGCCGAGGCATTATTGAATCCTAGAGTTGCTTTTACAACTCGCTGCCCGCTATGCACTACTGGTGTGTATCCTAAACAGCTCTCTCTTTATACCCCTCACTCGACTGTACAGAGGGCTCTGCAGGGCCCAGACATGCGCAATGACTCTGCACTTCTAATCATTTGCATGTCCTACCCTGCACTTCATATCCAGAAAGTTTCACGTAATTACCATCATCCCTTCACTGTGTTGCAATTTTCACAAATAGTAGTTTATTTGTCTGGACAGTATTTCAGCTTCTTCGGGGGCTATTTCAAAAAATATCTTTTAACATCAACTAGCTTTCGCCTTTATAAATAATCCACACGCCAATTAATTTTCCAGACCCCCTATTTTCCCCCTAGTGGGCGTCATGATGTATAATCGTTTGCAGCTACAATGGTCACAAAAAGTTAGGGATATAGCATGAAATGAAGGATGTATGTATCTGACTCAAATAGCAAGCACTGAAATAACATCAGTGTGGTTACGTAATACAAACGATAAAGAGTGCGTTTACAAAAAAAAGTATGTGCGATTTCTGCACACAACAAAGTAGCACTGCAATATAGACAAAATGGTAAATTCGGAGAATGTCCATACCTCTCGATTTCAATAACACCACCTCTGTGTAAGAACGCCTTGACACCTGCCAGGCAGACTTCTTGCAAAGACATCATTGATGAGTGTCTGGGGCAGTTCATCCCATATTGTTGGTAACACGTTACGGAGGACTGCCAGTGTAATGGGGAATGAAACGTGCTGATTCATAGGATTAAGGTCAGAAGATCTCAGAGGCAGCTGTAACGATTCAATTCCTTGATTTTCCAGCTCCTGAAGTACGCTCCAGACACGGTGCCTGATTGCATTGTCATCGAGAAAACGGAATGCACGTCCAATAGAAGCGTAAAACAGTGTCACAATAGGCAGGATGATCTCGTTTCGGACCAATGAGGCATTCTTGCGGCCATGACAAACATACGAGGAAGTATGGACATTAAAACACGCTCCTGCCCTGACCAGAACTGACTGCCACTGGGAAGGGTAGACGGACGCATTCGTGTGCCGGATCTCCTGCACACTTGCCTTCGTCGAGTGTCAGAATAAAGAGCGAACGAGATTCGTGTGTGAAAAGTACGTGGTGTTACTCTGTATTCCATGACATGTACTGTTGGACCATGGTGCGTCTATGACGACGATGAGCTGATATCAGTGCTATACATCTCGGCGGCCTTCTCGCTCTGAGTTCGTACTCGTGAAGACCGTTTCGAACCGTTTGAGTACATACCGTGACACCAGAAGCAGCTAGAAGTGATTCACGGAGTTTGCTACTGGTGATACTAGGCCTTCTCCAATCAATTACTGTCAGGTAGCGACTTACCTCCTGATGGTTATCCTCGGGCAATCCTGGATCGATCTGCAGCATTTCCATGCTGTAGAAACCTTGTGTATAGCTTACTTACTACACTTTGCAGAACTCCTAAAGCAGCAGCCACATCGATCTGCCTGTAACATGCCAACAGTCTTATTTCTTCTGTCAATGCTTAAACGTTGTCTGGAGATCATTTGAGGTTAATCCCACACTAAAGGCAAATACATTGAGCTAACTTCTAGACCAAGCGGTGAAACAATCCGTTTTCCACTTCTTCTCTCATTGGGTATTTCTATTGGAGCTCACACGCCCCATGCTGTATTGTCCTGATGATAATTTACATATGACGTAGCTACCCACGATGATAACCGATCTCCAGTATTCGCTAAATTTGCATATCACCAAGTTTTTACTGAAACAGAAGTATCCCTAACTGTTTGTGACCAGTGTACAGTGACGTACCGGAAAATCTCGGGGCCGCCCGCAGGAAATGTCTTCGAGGCCCTTTTGCGAAAATTTATTAGCTTTCAATTAATTAGGGTTCTATTAGGTGAACAAATAAGTTTTAAGGCGTTCTTTGTGTGACATATACCTCTAATTTACATATCCGGCATTCACCCGCTTTGTTGTCATGTGAACGCAACTGGTCCAGAGTATAAAATGTGACACAGAAGTTTGCCCAACAGTCAAACGTAGGTGAAAGATGGCAAGCGATACTGCATTTATTCGCCACTGCATTTGTTACGAAATACATCAAGGAAAAAGTGCTGCAAAAGAATGTGCATCGATCTGTTCTGTTCTGGGGGAGAATAATGTATCAAACAGCACGTGTGAGTTTTGGTTTAGATGGTTTAAAGCAGGTGATTTTGATGTTAGCGATCGGAAACGTAGCGGCTCCCCGCAGAAGGTTGCACATGAGGAACTGCAAGCATTGCTGGATGAAGATTCGTCTCAAACGCAAAAAGAACTAGCTGAGCAACTGGGGGTAACTCAACAAACTATTTCCAATCGTTTACGCGCAATGGGAAAGATTCAGAAGGAAGGGAAATGGGTACCATGCGACCTGAGCTAGAGGAACAAGGATGAGCCTGTCATTAAGTGTTTAAATCTGTTGAATAAACAACACAGAAAGTCTTTCCTGTGGAAAATCGTTACGGGTGATGAATAGTGAATAACGTACGACAACCCCAAACGCAAAAAAACACTGGGTGGACCCCGGTGAAGCAACGACTTTGACACCGAAACGCAATATTCACTCCAAGAAAGTTGTGCTGTGCATCTGGTGGGATATGAAGGGTGTGTTCTATTATGAACTATTGGAACAGGGTCAAACTGTTACTGCTGATCGCTACGAGTAACAATCGTTGCGATTGAACCAGGAAATCAAGGAAACGTCCATTCACAGGCAAAGGTTTGCGTCCCGTGAAATTACTGCATGACAACGCTAGGCCGCATGTCGTGAAATCGGTCAAGGAAACGTTATTGACGCTTCGCTGGGAAGTTTTGGAGCACCGGCGTATAGTCCCGATACAGCCCCTTCAGACTGTCATTTGTTCCGATCGATGCAACATGGTTTGTCTGGTGAACGGTTCCGGACATGTGACGAAGTGCAAAAATGTGTTGACGACTTCATCGCGTCACACGACGAAGTATTCTTCATGGCTGGAATCCGTCAGCTTCCCGACCGATGGCGGA
Source organism: Macrothele yani (assembly GCA_039090855.1). Lineage (NCBI taxonomy): Eukaryota > Metazoa > Arthropoda > Arachnida > Araneae > Macrothelidae > Macrothele > Macrothele yani. The sequence goes on along the minus strand of CM077023.1, from coordinate 8,673,090 downwards.
AGGTGATAGATAATGACGGCACATATTTTGATTCGTAAAGGTATTGTTGTTTTCTCTCAAATTATATGTTGCGTTGTCTTAAAACCCTTTAAAACCTATTGGTACACCTAATATAGGCTATTCCTTCTATTTAACACTGTTTTATGGGCGTTTTAATAATTCAAATTCTTTGGAACCTACAGGTATTTCCGAGAAAACCAAAGGTATTGCTTTTTCTTTCGTATAACACAAATGTGCATGTTGTAATTAAAATGATCCCCATAGTTTTATACCAATAAAAAGTACTGCGAAACACTTATACCAAAGTTAATTATATCATCCAAATGTTATTCTTTTAGAGAACTGAGGCCAACTTCTTTGAAACGCCTCACGATCACACACACACACAAAACACGTAACTGCCGAGCGACAGTGTCTAATAAACACGTTTTTTAAGATTATGGATTATTTAATCAGCCATTTAGCAAACAGGAGGAAATCATACGAAGTTGTTCTGAAAAGGTTTGAACTCTTCAGGGATTTGAAAGAGACCAGTGCTAGTGACATAGAGGCTAGATAAAATAAACTTGTTCATAGGTACCAAGGAGACATAGAAAACTTTCTCAGCAACGAATGTCTATATTTCCAGTCATATATGAATGCCAAAGACTTGAATACACCACGGGATATGTACACTTTCATCATTGATAACAATCTTCTGAGTACATTTCCAAACTTTGAAATAGCTTTGAAAATGTTTTTAACCTTACCAGTCACGAATTGTTCTGCTGAAAGATCATTTCCAGCAATCTCAATAAATGAAAAAAAGGCGTTATTCGGAGAAAAAAAGTTTAACTCACTCGTGGTAATGTGTGTAAAAAAAGGACATAACTCTGGGTATACACTACTCCTCAGTAATTGACAATTTTGCCCGCGCAAATTCCCATCAAAAACCGATGATCATGCCGTAATTATGGTGCAATCAGACATTGGGTGGAAAAGTGGGTAATTACGTAAGTGTTAATCAAATTTTCATTTGCATCGTAAGTGTTCATTAAAATTGTTTTGATATTTGCTTCTTTTCCCACATTGTGTCTTTCTGGTGCATTATATTGTTTTATAATAATAAATGTTATTATCATAATGTACAGTATTTTATTTTGATGGGAGGTTTAAAAACCACCGTGAGCAACTCAGTGGGCTATCAGCAGTCGCCCGTCCCTAATTTAGGGTCACTGGTTCCAGGGAAGGAAGAAAGCCAGGACCGTAAGACAAACACAACATCCATGCCTCACCGGGATTCGAACCCGGACGAATGATCAGAAGCCATCGCTTAGACCACTGCGCCACCGGGGCGGCATATATTTTTTACAAAATCCTGAAGGTCAATAATTTGAAACGTGCACTGGTACACTATGAAATAGACCTACTATATTTTTCTTTAATAATAAATATCATTGCAAAATTGCTTAGCATCACGCAATAAAACACACTCCAGACAAACAGACACGCCACGCGCCGCAACCTATAGCAAAAGAAAAAATTTGGAGATTGGGGGGGGCGCCTATGTCGTCAGAGACACTTACTTCGTCCCTGTAACTCAGACTATTTTCAGGTACTCAACGCTGCACACTAATTAAGTGCTGTGTGTCAGATAACAAGGAATGCGTCCTGCATATTTAGGATAAAAACGTTATTCGAAAAGATGTAGTTTTTGTCTTCGTTAGTAGCTGCTTTTATTTATCGACTCGTAAACACTTCAGGAACTTTATCTCGCTATATTTATGTCTATATCTAAGGATAGTATTTCTCCTCAAACGAGTTTGTGTCTTCAGTTCGAAATGGTGACGGATAAATAGTACGTGACTTGTTGTAATATGATTCCGTCAGTAGTATTCAAAACTCATTATCAAAACCAAAAACAATAATTACTGTTATTTAAATCACAGTGAGCTTTCTAACCTCGCGATAAGTAAAAGGCATGGCGGTATCACACGCTCTCGTTTGTATTCCACTTCGCCTTGAGAGCTATGTGTCCTTCACAACAGAGAAAGAAGGGAGTATTCACGTGTTCTGAAGTTACAAGCTGCAAAGCAGCTGAATTCACAGTCGCTGATCGCATGGATCCCCGTCAACAAATACGAGGTCGAGTGTCTTTGACCCACCTTGAACAAGAGTCGGTCGATGACTTGCCGACTATAATCTGTCGACATGAGACCTCCAGAAATAGTCGTATGTTTGGCATTTTCATTCCTTTGTTACTCCGAATCTTTTATCCCAATCAGATTAGTCAGCTTTTTTAAACCAGCAGGGTAAAATACATATATATCACAGAAAGTCACCAAAAAATAATCGACTTATTTCGCAATCAACAGTGAGGTGAAAGACAGACAGCTGCATAAATTGACACACGCATATAGACAAAGAATATTTTTAAAAAAAAACAAAGCTACTATCAGTATTTTGTAGCTGAACATAATGCACATAATTTTATTAATTCATTGCATTGGAAAACGAAATAGCATTAGAAAATTTATTTTTATTGTAATATTTGTCATAGTTGTGAAGATTCTCCAAACTCTAGCTATCTGCTTACAATGAAAAGGCCATAAACATGAAGAATAAAATTTTGATTTGTAACTTCACTCTCTCGAACGAGTTGTGGTCGTTCCATCGCTTCGTGATGAAATTTGTGTTTTTTTCTTCGTTGACGGCTTGCTATGTTCCCAGGAGTCTTTGCCTTAGGCGGCTGCCAATTCGTGATTTGTCATTTTGGATGGTGGGTCCCACGATCTTTCGAAATCTGTCATCCAGTTTGGTAAAATTTATGATGAACTAAGTAGACCGTGAAATTTGAGTCCTAATCGATCGTCATTATGGAATAAGTGAAATTACATCGTTTCGTACAATAAGAGCCTCCTAATTTAGGGCCACTGGTTCCAGGGAAGGGAGAGAGCCAGTGCCGTAAGACAAACATAACACATAACATCCATGCCTCCGCGGGATTTCGAACCTTGACCGAGAGGCTTAAACGGTAAGCAATTTTCATGTTGAACTTGCTAGAAACTGCACACTATTAAGTGCAAAGCTTTGTAAATGTTACATAATGCAGAATAATCCGGTCTAAAATGCTCATACGTTGTTTTTTTTTTTTTTTTTTTGAAATTTTCTTACGTGTTTTTTTAAACTCTACTACATCACTGTAAACTATCTTTACCAGTTAGAATATATGTAAATTTTGCAAAGTTTAGCATTCTAGAGTCAAAATTTAAAACACGTGCGACTGTCTGTAAAGAGTTGTATGTTTTGTAATGTAATTTATTCAAAATAAAAGTAAATTTAGAAATTAAAAAGAAATAACGAATGGAATATTTTGTGTTTCTAAAAGATTTTCTTATCTTCAACTTTTGGCAAAATCACTCATTCCTCTTGTATAGTCGAACGGCATGTGCATGGACTATTTAGTTATTTTCTAGTCCACATTTTAGAATATTTGCTTTTATGCATAGTGTTTCGAAGAACATATTAATATTATGAAGTGGATTAACTCGTGTAAACTTTTTAAACTAATGATTTTTAAACTAATCCTTGATTGAGCCATAGGTTTGTGCATAATGCAAGCCTTGCTAAGATAAAATTTCGGAGAACCCGGGCCCGGGCTTAGTAAACACATGTAATCAAAGAAAGCGGGCCGGGTTTGGGCTCCAGGCCTTTGTACCCGGCCTCCTAAAATTGAGCCCGAACTCATCTCTAGTGCACAGTACCGAACGCTACATCGCAGAAACACAGTCTTATGCCAAAACGTGGTCCAACTTTGTTGTACAAAGCAGGAAATGTAAGAAACGTTTTGATCATGGTTTCAGATATACAACGCAAAATAAATTTTTCCTATCAAAAGTGTAGATACGATGCCAAACTTAAAAATGAGTTTACGCCACCAAGCAGGAAAATTATGCATAACAGAAATTCGAAAATTATCATCACATAAATCATCTTCATTATTAGCGCTCTCCTGGTCAAAAGGAATTTTTAATCAGGCTTATACATATGCGGAGATATTGTGTGTACAACGGATGGACAAAGTGATATTATAAGCACCAATATTTTCCTATCCATTAGCTTTTATTGTCTTGGTTTCATTTTGATAACGCAAAATGAAATCAACTAGGCAAGAAACAGGACTTGACTTTTGTAGTTGAAATGCTAAATTGAATTTATTCTCACCAGAGTCCCAGTCGCTGAAAACTGCAGAAACGCTTCGGCAGTTTGAATTAAAAATCTTGTTGAATTCGGCCTATGTTCGTGTAGGTGTTGTCCCGAAGTAGCTGTTTCGAAGTCATTGGGCTGTGAATGTAAATTTTCATGGTCATGCTGCTTCAGTTTTTACTGTGTTTATGCAGGGTGTAATATTTGTCGGTTAAATGTGTCACTGCTTAAACATTACGTTCGTACCATCAGTCGGTTGTTCTCGTATCACTGGAACTATGTACTGTTAAACCTCGGATAGTTAGTTCATAAACAATTCTTAATTACACACTATGCTAAATTAGGCGACCTAACGGCCAGAAGATAGAATTCTTGAAAACACTTACGAGCAAATGGTCTTTATTGTCGAAATTTCAAGGCACTTGAAATTCATAACCTATTAGGAATTATCATATCATCAGAATTCAGAATACTGAACTCTATCAAATTAGGTTCAACGTGTTTACATCTAATTTACCAATTACGACAAATGGCTACGGTAATCTATCAATAGTACGCCACAACATCCCACCACATCACACGTTGTCTGCTAGCTCCAGACATTATATTTCATTCTTCGATTGCCAAATATGTACACGTCATTCACTTTTGGCCTCAAGCCTGCTGCCAACATAATTTTCAAATATCAGGAACACCGAGCATCATAAAGGGGAAGATGAGGGCACAAAAAAATTATATTTTGATAAGTTATTTCCTAGTATTGTAATGCTAAGTCTAAACCATCAAGGTTAATAATGATAGACGAATTAGAGACAAATTAATTTAGAATAAACATCAAAACAAAGATGAATGATAATTTTTCATTTGTGTTAGACTAAGAATTTTTTTAAATTGTGTTTATTTCCGAACATGAAACACCAAACAATAAATGTTAACATGGGGTTCTTCATCGAACCCCATGGTAACATTGGTTCTTCATCGCCGTCTATTTATTCGCCGCATTTGATCGAGGTTTTCTTCCGATATAGATTCATTGAGGGTTATAATAACGTCGGATATTATTTCCATGCTCTTCGCCTTAGCTCCTCGGAATGGTCTTTTTGTAGGCTGATCTTCTTCCAATGGAAGGGCATATGTTTCGAGACTGGAATGTTATCGGAAACCATCGGCTCTTGAATGTCCAAGCTGTTCCCTATTTATTTCTTCCGCTTGTTCTTGTTCCAACAGTGCCGAAACGTCCACGTTTCGTAGGGGGTCGACCAGCCATATTTTTTTATATTGTGTTACCATCCACGTGACACTCTGTTAACAGTAACTAATAAAAATGAACTAATCATATTTTAGCACAGCGGTACGCTCGTCATCAAGTGACTATTCAAAAATTTAACAAAAAATTGCTGTATTAACAGTTTACCTTTTGAAGGGGAAAACACACGAAATCAGCGTCCCGCTGCTCATACTGTACTACGCATCAACTCCAAGCAGCTAGCACAACTCACTTTTTGTTCTAGAAGAAAATAGAAGCAATGCGCATTACGCACACAACGCGTGACGTAATGAGGCAGATGGCGTTACCGCGTTCCAACATCTCAATCGCCAGAGTGTGACGTCATAAGATTTCTAAGCCTGGGAAATATTAATAGGACGAAGCCATGACACTACAAACGTTGTAACTCGGGGTGGTTATTTAACCCACTTAACGAATTTTTCCAAAGTCGAGATCAAGCTAGATCGATTTCTAGAACCAGAAAACGGTAGGTTAACCACTTTCATCAAAATCCTTAGAGCCGTTTTCAGAATAAAATGTACATAGATACAAGAATTGCTCCTTTAATAGTATGGGATGAGTGAGAAAATATAATGTTAAGGTTGAAACGCTAAAGAGAACGAACTCAAAATTTACGTAGAGAAAGACAATTAAAAATGAAAGTTAATTTAGAGTGTATGCCATAACAGATTTTCATTTTACGATAACCATGTTCGTCCAGGTTTATAATTTCAATGCAAAATCTTACAAGTATGCTGACATTTTAAGGTTGCTCAGATGGTTCATGATTAAAACTTAATGTTACCACGCGTAATTCCTCTTCGATCAACGCTGCTTATAGTACTTTACCAGCTAGCAGGAAAAAGATTTTCTACGAGTGAAATTCTAGTCTGTGAATGGTATATCTTCGTAGTGCTTGCACAATATTCAAACACGTCTCGACATCTGTTACTGTGCCACAGCGGCAAGCTGATATTGTCTCAGACATGTTGGACTCAAACTCTTAACTAGGGTAACTGAATGTTCACCAGTGTTTCTTCTCCGGTTGTATGTAAGTTCTTGTCCACTATGCCTAAGACAATAAAGGTCTGCAAGGGCATTAATGGGAAAGATCATGATCCGGACCCAAAGTTTAGGGAGCCCGGCCAGTGCCCTTTCTAGTTTAGGGCCCGACCCGTTTCAAAACTTCATCCTGCGTTCTGCGCTACTTATTGCAAATAATGCAAAGCTTCCTGTGGAGAAACAAATCTGCTCTTACTGAACTGAGCTACCTCAGTAGTAAACGGAATGCAACACAGAGATACGTGACATTTTTCGAAGGAATTTCTCTTACTTATGAGGTTTAGACCTGACTACCTACTTCTGTTACGAATGTAAACATACTTCATCTTTCACACTGAAGTATAAAAAAGATAGCCACCTCCCCCAAATATGTTAACGAATACTTTGCACTTCTTCATCGCCGTTGTAGCAATGAATCGCACCAGAAGCTCGGTCATCTGGTTTCGTAAAACTGAAAAGTCTGTTTATGTAAACATTGCTCGGAAAAGTTAAAAAGCCACATATTTTAGTCGCTAATTCTGCATATATAAACATCGCTTGGAAACGACAGTCAAGTTATGTATGAGGGTTGTACCGAAATACCGAAAGTAATGCAAAAGTGGGCATAATTTTTTTATTAACTGACAGAGGTCCTTCAAATTGCACATGTTGGTAGAGTAACTCTTCCTCTATAGTAACCCTTCTTCATTGCAGGTAAAGAATGGATTCCAAGCAGAAGCAACGTCCATCATTGAGTTCTTGACGGAGGAAGGGTGCAGGCTTTCTGACATCCGCAGAAGGCTACAGAATGTTTACGGAGATGGCACCATTGACAAGAGCAATGTGCGCAGATGGTTGAAGAAGTTAAAAGAAGAAGAAACCACGCAGTGGGAAACCATCATCACCGACCATTGACACGAATCGTCAGCGAGTGGATGAATTGATTTGCGCGGAGCGACGAGTCGCAATCCGTGAGCTTGTTGCACAACTAGACTGTAGTCACAATGCCATACAGAAGATGGTGGAAGACTTTAGGTATTGGAAAGTGTGCGCAAAGTAGGTACCTCATCAGTTGACACCCGATTTGAAGGAGATAAGGGTGGAAGTCTTCTCTGATCTGCTGGAAGCGTTTGAAGCCCATGAAGATACGTTTTTTTTTTTTCGATTTGGTGACAGGGGATGAAACGTGGGCGTATCTTTACGATCCGGAAACAAAGAATCAATCCATGGAATGGCGTCACACCTCTTCACCAAGGCCTAAGAAGTTTAAGAGCCAGAGATCAGCACAGAAAATCACGGTAACTGCCTTTTTGGGGGGTGATAGGGGTGTCATTCTCCTTGATTTTCTGGAACGTGTCCGTACCATGACCAGCGAGCGGTACATTGAGATACTCAAGAAGCTTAGAGAAACCATAAGAAGGAAAAGACGGAGCAAGAATCTGAAAAGGATCCACATTCACCATGACAATGCGAAACGACACACATCTTTGGCAACGAATCAGGCGATCAGCAAATTTGGCTGGTCGGTGGTCCCCCATCCACCGTACAGTCCAGATCTGGTGCCCTCCGACTTACACCTGTTCTGTTCAATGGAGGAAAGTCTTCGGGGACAACGATTTGATGACACAGACGAGGTGAAAGTGGCTGTGAAGAAATGGGTACAACAGTCCACACCTGATTTTTTTTTCAAAGAGGATTAGAGAGTTGGGTTCAACGTTGGCGCAAATGCATCGCTTGTGGTGGAGACTATGTTGAGTAGTACTGTTGTATGGAGAAAGGGTTACTCTACCAACATGTGCAATTTGAACGACCTCTATCAGTTTATAAAAAAGTTATGCCCACTTTTGAATTACTTTCGGTACAACCCTCGTATGACACCCCCTGACTAATGATCAATCCCCAGTACTTATCGCATTGTATATGGAATCTTTACAACAGTCATGGCGACCGTTGCCGCAGTTCTAGGTATAAATGGCGAATAACAGATTTCCCTTTCCAAATATGAATTCCAAAAATCCCACAAAGTCATTAAGTAACTGTTGTGGCCGCCCCGGTGACGCAGTGGTCTAAGCTCTGGTTTCTGACCATTCGTTCGAGATGGGTCCAGGTTCGAATCCCGGTGAGGCATTGATGTTGTATTTGTCTCCAGTCCCTAATTTAGGGCCACGCTGGAACCAGTGACCCTAAATTAGGGACGGCGACTGCTTATAGCCCATCGGGTTGCTCACGGTGGTCATTAAACCCCCAATAAAAAAACTGCATCTTGTGTTAAAGTTGTGCGTAGGGTGGTTACTCAGACCCCGACGCTGCAGCGGTCATAGTGTTTAAGGAAATTAAAGCCAACGAATCGAAAACGGAATTTGATTTCAACCTTTAAAAAACATAAACCACCCCATTTCAGACTCCCATCTTACAGCCAGGCTTTTTTCAGCTGTAATAAATCAACGCATTCGGTGACGGATTCACTTTCATGTCTTTCGTTTTACTTAGTGTTCTTCAACATCTGACTGTTTCACAAGTCAATCTTCGCTTTGTGAGTTCGAAACATTTTACTTTCATCCAGGAGAAAAATGCTAAACCTTACAGCATAAGCCTGAGCCCGTAACTTTTCGCTCAACGGATGGAAAAAATGGTCGGGCTCGGGCTTTACGTACCGGGCCAGGCCTCATAGGACTGCACGGGTTTCTTGTTGTTGCAGTAAACGTGTTTAAGAAACAAAAATTGTGAAATAGGGAGCGCTATGGCTTAGTTATTAGCAAAATGAGTGCCTTACGTCTTAGTGTTGCAGAATTGGCTGAGTTTTACCGAAGTCGACAAAAATAATATTATCTGAACCTGTGTGCACTAAAACAAACAAAACAGGATCATATGAAAGGGCTTCGAATGTAGCACCCAATCTCGATAATTAGGTTATAGAACCTGTTAGGCGTATAAATAGATAAATAAATCTGTTAAAGAATTAGAATATACGGACATAAGAAGTACACAATGAGTCTCGTAAGCCAACACTTGAAACATTGCTAAGTAATCTACTCAGCCGAAGCATTGTGGTGTTAGTTTCTTTCTTCTTTTTCTTTAGTACTTAAAGAACTTACAACCCTCTCTCAGAGTGGAAATTAAATCTTCATTGGAAGGTGGTTAGAAATCTGTTTCCTCCTTCATTACGCATCTCCGCCCATTTTTACTCTCAAGCAGCTGAAGCCGTCGCAAACAAAATGGTTTTTTGTTTGTTTGTTTTTTCTCTCATCAGTGTTTTAACCCCGCCTGACCTCGTAAAAGAACGACTCAGCAGAATTCAGAAAGGCTAGCGTATGTTAAGTGGGTCAGCTTGTCCCACCTTGAATCAGTGTTTATGACCTTGTGGATAGAGTTCTTTTCACTATCACTTTCTCTCTCTCTAATTTAGTTAATAAGAACATCTCGACGACTGAACTCAAGATAGATTCCTTGCAGAAATTAATCTAGCCGGGCACTTCACATCAAAACATGGAGAAGCCAAGAGGCGTAAACATTGACAAGCCGAGGAGTGCATCCTTTCCTCACATCAAATTCGAATTCCCAAGAAAGCCATTTCCTCGTAAGTTATCATATATATACTAAATATATTGTTGTGTATATGCAATAGTAGTTATGGTAAAAAACATTTATCTACGGAAGCAACTAATTGCTGTCCCCAACTGAGAAGTTTATTACAACGAGCAAAACGGAAAAAGCCGAAAGATAAAACATTTCCTTATCGGTGTTTCCATCTATCTGGGGGACAATTATTTATGTAAAAGAAAAAGTATATGATGTGCAGTTCGGTTTTCCAAATGTTTGTTTTCCTTCTATTTTTTTAAAGGTGCGTTGCTCATTTACTCTGTTTCGCACATGTACCTAAATTGGCACTGTGGAAAATTTAATTGTTAAATTTTCATTCCACAGCTACGGATTTTTACAAAAAAGAAACCAAAATAAATCTTTGTTTTTCATTATTTAGTAATGCATAAATAAATACTGAATGAAATGCGATAGCCCCGTGGGTTGATAACGTGTGACAAGAGGCAAATATCTCTTGAACGTCAGAATGTTAAACTGCTTTGTGGTTTCCATTTTTTATATAATAAAATAACCCGTCAGTTTTCATTTTTATACCCACGGAAGGCATATATGCTCTCGTGATTGGGAAAAAATATTTAAAGTGTGTTATTTTTGTCAAGGAAAAGCATTTCATGTGTCCGAAAATCGGAAAAAGTAATTTCCTAAAGGTAAATTAGATTATGCTAGCTAAATATAGGTTGCTTAAGATCAGTCATATCACTACCTGGTTGTATTGGTTGGTCATGGCCTCCACCTATCAATGGTCACTCAGCGATTCTTGCACACTGTTCATACTCTCAGGCACTTTAGGGCATTATATAAGATGCAAAATGCAGCAGTAAGGTGAGAAATTTATAATCAAAGGTGCTGTTTAGTGATCATTTTCAAACGTTATGCATTACATCGATGATTTTTCCCTATGTTGTCATTTTGCTTTAAGAAAATATGACATTACGTTGTACTAATACTGGATCACAAATAAATGAACAGACAACCTTCTAATTTAAAATGCTTAAAGATATGCAACCTTCGTGGCGCAAAATTTTAGAGTGTATGTACAAGGAAATTTTTTGAGATTAGATTATTTTAAAGCATATATGCTTCCATCACGAACACTAGAAATCTGTAATCATTCTTTTTAAAGATCCGTTGTTTTCTTCCCATAACAATCAAGGCTATTTTGAATTTTTTTAATGTCAAATCACGTTAGTTGTTGGCATTTTGTTACCGACAGATAGATATGACCAATTTCATAAAGTAGGTTTTCTTTAAAAGGAATTCTTATTGTAAAGAAGCTAGGGAGTGCGTGATGGGAAGGTTGTCCGCATCACGGGACTTCGTGGTAACAGCATGCAATGAAATTTGCTCGAATGAATCTTTCAGACTGTTTGCAAGGCAAATGGTTTCTAGAAAAATTGCAACGTACGAGTAATTTGTCATCTTGAAATTATTTGTTTGTGAAGTTCGAATGTACACCACACTGTCGATATTTCGCAAAGGTACCTCTTAGATGGCTTGCTTCACTTCACAATGCACAAGGCTGAAAAAAACAAACACTTAACGATGCACAAAGCTGTTGAAAAGAAGTGATTCAAAAGTCCCCGAACTCTGAATTCAAATATTTTACCACGAATATAGTGATGTATAACTATTTTCACATTCTGCTATATTGACACTCATACTTACAGGTAATGAAAATCTCTTTACAATAGATGCTGGAATTGTCCACCATTATGTTGAAGACACAAATTCACCCGACGACACATGTTGGCAGACACTCTTTTCAGCGTGTTGGGTGGTATGTCCCTCACGGCTGTAATGATGTTGTTCCGTAGGTCCTGTACTGTCTCAGGGTTGTTGTGGTAAACTGTGTCTTTCAGATAGCCCCACAAATAAAAGTCTGGAGGACTCAAGTCTGGCGAGAGAGGCAGCCAAAGTTTTCTGGAGATTAATCGATCATGGAAGAACTCACGGAGCATCTCCATTGTGTCGTTTGATGTGTGGCACGTTGCTCCATCTTGTTGAAACCAACAGTAACGTTCATGTTTTTTCAGCATCGCGACAAATTGATGGATGATGTCTGCATACACAGCGGAATTTACAGTTGTGTCGAAAAAAATGGCCCTACAATTCGCCGTCTAGACATGGCGCACCATACTCTAACTTTCTGACAGTGAAGTCCAACCTCATGCAATGCGTGTGGATTCTCCACAGCCCATATGCGAGTGTTTTGGCTATTGACATATCCATTCAAATGAAACCATGCCTCGTCACTGAAAAAAGTTTTGTTAAGCTTGTTAGTCGCATTGTTGCGCGTGAAACTCTTAAACCATTGGCAGTAGGCAATGCGCTTTTTCGAGTCCAAAGGACGTAGCTCTTGCACTACTTGAATTCTGTACGGCCGTAGCTTTAGACGTTTAGTAGCACTCCGGCAGACTGAATACGATGACCCTAACTCTTGAGACAGCCCCCGAAGTGACTTCCGGGGAGAGCGCTGTAGGGAAATGTGAATTTTCTCCAGAAACGTGGTCGTCACCACGGACAGCCGGCCGCTTTTAGGCTAATCATTAACACTGCCTGTCTCGCGAAACCGGTTCACTAGGTCATAACACAGTTGTTTTCCCTGGTATAGAGCATCAGGAAACTTCCTTTGAAAGAGTTGGATGCAACGTTGGTAAGATTTTTCCGCAAAATAAACTTCTAACAAAGCGACTTTCTGTTCTTGCGTGAGATTCATGGCTGACTGAACGTTACTGCTTGCCAGCTCCCGCGTAAGCGTAGTGTCACGTGCTGCTATCACGTGGCGCAGCCCATATCCCAAAGTCACGCAAAACAGCCACAAAGCAGCAATACTCCGATATCTTTTATGGTTTTACAGCAAATACGTTTTAAAATAAAGAGTTCGGGGACTTTTGAATCACCCTGTATTTTGCATCGAAGTGCAGTCACAAGAACATGGAAATTCATCCAGTGAATGTTTTAAAAGACATCTATCTACCTTTCGGTTTTACCTCATAATCTCTAAACTTTCGCCAACATACCACTGTCTCGTTCCCTGAAAGAAGCAATTTCTTGTTATCATTGTGGCAACCATAAAACACTGTAACAACAGTCCTTAATATTTCTGCACTGAACATGATGTTATGAATTGCATTCGTAGGTTATTTTTACCAGTTTCGCACTTTCGTGAAACAACTTTTCCCGACTTAAACGATCTGCGTCTTTACGGTTTGGCTTTCCTGAGCTGCTTACAGTAGATTCCCGAAACTGGAAAGCAGTTGTTCGGCTGATGTTAAGATGCAAAACGATTTTCCTTTCAAGAAGCACTAAAATAATAAATGTTTCTAAAATGAATTTTCATGTCCTGAAATTATCAAAAGATAGTAACTGTCAATGAATTCCTGAACTTAATTTTGGCGGATTAATCTTGATTTAAGTAATATTACTGTATGAGTAGGAACGTAGCAAGCTTTTCTTATCTGGGACAGAGAGATTTGAAATTGCGCCCCCTTTGAGTTCAAAATTTCCTTACTTCCACTCAAATTCCTTTAATCGAATTACAAAATCACAGGTAAAGCTTGAAGTTCTTACTTTCTCATACCTTCGTTAAAGGAAAGTATTATGATCGTTAAAAAATCTCACTTCCAGTTTTCGGCATAATTTTACTCACAGATTAAAAATTAGGTCAATATCCAAGAGCCAACGGTTTTAAATATCAAGTGAAACGTAAAGGTTATGTGGACATCGAAAACACAACACGTGCAGAAATGCAGAATGAAGCAAACTAGCACAGATCGAATGGGTATTAGATAGTAAACGTAACAATAGGAAGTTGTTTCGGAGTAGGGCTTGGAAAAATTCCGTTCAAGGTTAAACGCTAAGAGGAACTTTCGGCGACAGAGCACAAATGAGTAATTAGCACTTCACCCCTACGACGCATTCGGAAAGGTCACGGACGTTAGGCATATTTTTACATGCCTCCATCCAGTGTTTCGGACAGTGCCATACATCCATATGAGCTGGTCCACAACTTAGAGTGCAAGTTCTGTACGTTGGTCAGCTGCGAGTAATAGGGTATGCGGCTAACTAAAGTATTTACAAAAGAAGATGCTTAAGTGTATAACTTTGTTTTTGAGTTAAAATGCTCAGCACATTTATTGGCACTCTGTTCATTTCTATTTCTCTACGCTCCTCATAGTAAGAAATTACACCAACAAATAAGTTAACTGTAATGTTCTTTAGAAGGAACATTTAAGAGTACAGTTGCTTTAAAAAATATCTTCAGCGAAAATTGCCAGCAAAATACAGTTGTGGCACAAGAAATAACAAGAAAGATGACACCGAATTTTCGGGTGTAATAAGCACGTCTTTTGAATCCGTTCTGACGCAAATTAAATTTATCAAAGCTATTCAAAGTCAATGGAACCGGTATGGAAAACAATAGATCTGACGAAAGAAATAAGATTTTCAATCGGGTTTTTCATCCCTCAGATATTGCTGTAAACGGAATCGTGAGCTTACGAACTCTGAGAAACAGAGATATCGACAAAAATAAGATGTGACTTTACGTCCACTGGTGGGAAAACCATGCATTATTTTAGGAAGAAAGTATTATCAAAAGGTTTATCCATATAAGCGGTATCGGTCCAAGAAAAAAAATTCAGTCGAGTTTTCAGGAGCCCAGATTTTGCTACAAATACATCAGAAGCAGAAATTAACACTTATGACCCCTGGTGGCCAAACCATTCTTTACCAAACATTAGAAATTATGTGAAAAATATTTTCCATCAGGTCTTGTATGCGATACGGGAAGAATTTTTCAAATCGGAACTTTAGGAGCAGAAATAACGCAGAAAACGCAATTTACCTTTGTGCCTCCTAGCGGAAAGTCTATGATTTACTTGTAAATTTTGAATTTATAGGAAAAGCATTTCGCATCGGAAACACTATCCTACAAAGAAGGAATTTTTCAAATCGGACTTCTAGAAGTAGAGATATTGACAAAAATAAGATACACATCTACGCCCCCTGGCGCAGAAACCATGCATTATTTCAAGAAGAAAATTTTCCTAAAAGGTTTGTCGACATGAGTAGTATCGGTCAACAAACGACTTTTTTGTCAATCGAGATTTTAGAAGCTCATATTTTGCTGCAAATACATCAGAAGTGGAAATTAAGACTTACGCCCCCTGGTGGCCAAACCAGGTTTTTACAAAAATTAGAAATTATGTGCAAAGGATTTCCCATCAGGAGCTGTATCCGGTGCAGAAAGAATTTTTCAAATCGGAGATTTAGAAACAGAGATACGGGGGAAACGCAATTTATATTTACGCCCCCTACCGAAAAGTCTATAAATTACTTGAAAATTTTGAAATTATATGAAACACATGTCACCCTGGAAACACTATCCAACAAAGAAGGGATTTTTCAAATCGGACTCCTAGAAGTAGAGATATTGACAAAAATAAGATATACATCTACGCCCCTTGGCGTAGAAACCATGCACTATTTTAGGAAGAAAATGTTTCTAAAAGGTTTGTCGACATGAGTAGTATCAGTCAACAAACGACGTTTTTTTTAATCTAGAATTTAGAAGCTCATATTTTGCTGCAAATACATCAGAAGCGGAAATTAAGATTTACGCCCTCTGGTGGCCAAACCATTTTTTTTACAAAAATTAGAAATTATATGCAAACGATTTCCCATCAGAAGCTGTATCCGGTGCAGAAAGAATTTTTCAAATCGGAGATTTAGAAGTAGAGATATAGGGGAAAACGCAATTTACCGCTACGCCCCCTACCGGAAAGTCTATGAATCACTTGAAAATTTTGAAATTATACGAAAAACGTGTCACACGGAAAACACTATCCAACAAAGAAGGAATTTTTCAAATCGAACTCCTGGAAGTAGAGATATTGACAAAAATAAGATGTACATTTACGCCCCCTGGCGGAGAAACTGTGGAATATTTTAGGAAAAAAAATATTCCAAAAAAATTTATCGATGTGAGTGGCATCAGTCCACGAAAGAATTTTTCAATCGATATTTTAGAAGCTCAGATTTTATGGCAAATACATCAGAAGCAAAAATTTACACTTACGCCCCCTGGCGGCCAAAGTATTCTTTACCAAAAACTTGAAATATATGTAAAAGATTTTCCATCAGGAGGTGTATCCGCTGAAGAAAACATTTTTCAAATCGGAGTTTTAGAAGAAGAGTTATCGGGGAAAATGTAATTTACGTTTACGCCCCCTAGCAGAAATTCTAGGCGTAATTTGGAAAAGTAACTGTATCTAAAATACTCTTCGACATAAATGGAATCGAAAGATAAAAGAATTTTTTCAATGGGATGTTTAGAAGCAAATATGTGGAATAAAAGGTATTTTTTGAATTCGACATCATCTGCATTTACGCTCCTAGCGGCGAAATTGTACATCGTAAAAAAAACGAAATAAGGGATCATCATTCGCATATTTCAAGCTTCCCAATGCAAAAAGAATTTTTCAAATCGGACTAATAGTTGCAGAGATATCGTGGGTACAGACGGACGGACGGACGCACGGACAAACCGATAACATAAGCACTATCTTTTTTACAAAAGACGTGCTAAAAACCTTACTTTTTAACGCCAATTTTCTTATAGTGGTATAAAGGCTATAGCGTTTATTTGCTATAGCCTTTATACCACTGTAAGAAAATGGGCATTCAAAACCTCTGAAGAGGTGAACGACAGCATTCCTTTTATCGAATCACAAAATCACAGGTGAAGCTTAAACCGGGTAACATTTCAGCGTGTGAGGAAAACTATCAAATTTCTTCAAGAAAGAGATCTTGCATAAAAATATAGGTTATTTCACGGTACGTTATGAACAAGTACCGTGTCTTTGTGCTTCTCGGAGGAAATCATTCCTTGATAAACAGTACCTTCTGAAGAGCTGAACTCTCACAAGTGGCGATATGAACAGAAATTCGATGTGGCATAGTAGTTTTTTTAAAATAGCGTATTCTTTGCACATTTTTCTTTTCCCAAGAAATCCGAAATGACCTGTGTAAAAAATTAAAAAAAACGAACACATATCTTTAAACTCATATATTCCGGTAGTATGTTATCTAAGGAGGATTGCTACTTCCCGTTGATACAGACCTGGCAATGATTATAATGATAATCTGGCAATGATTTTTTATTTGTTTGTTTGGGGACTTAACGACTACCGTGAGCAATTCAGCGGGCAGCAATTTGGGGCCACTGGTTCCAAGAAAAGGAGAGAGTCAGTACCGTAAGACAAACATAACATCCATGCCTCACCCGGAATTTGAGCCCTGACTCATCTCGGACGCCTGCTACCACTCGGCAAACGGCAAGGTCTAGTAATTATTGCAGGCCAATTTTTTTGATTGGAGGTCTAACGACCGCCGTGAGCAACTCAATGGGCTATAAGCAGTTGCCCGTCCCTAATTTAGGGTCACTGGTTCCAGGGAAGGGAGAGAGCCAGTGCCGTAAGACAAACACAACATTCATGCCTCACCGGGATTCGAACCCGGACCCCTTTCGAACGAATGATCAGAGGCCATCGCTTAGACCTCTGCGCCACCGGGGCGGCGTAGGCCAATTTTCAGTTCCACTGAGAAAAAACTAATTGTTCAGGGAATAAAATGTCAACGGTAATTAAAGTGTGCATTTGGTGGGGAGTAAAAGAACCCTTGGTGTGATGTGTCCGGATTCAATTTCATCCGATTGAACTCTCATGATTCTACTGCAAAAATGCCTGTACCATTAAAACTATACAATAAATCGATTTCTTTCACAAGCAGTGGGTTGAAGTAGAACTTCCATTGCTTTTTTCAGACTGAAAATAATATTTTCTACCTACGTAAAGCATCACACACCATTTGAGAAAAGCAAGTTCAATCATTTAAAACGAAGGTGTGTTAACTTCTTGAACCCAAGCAACTTATAATGAATAAAGTCCTCCGCTGGACGTGTAGTGCAGGGAAGCTTACGTTAAGTCACGTTAGGGTTATTGGAAGGTTACTTGACGTAGCTAAAGTGTGCCTAATCTTCAAAGTGCTAGAGTTTGTTTCGGTAAGACACGCACGTGCAATAAGTTCATTGAATATGGAACTTCTTTTACTCAGCGTTCCTCATTATCTTGAATATCAGTACTATAACTTCGGTTTTAGTACATTAGTACCTTGAAGGCTCCTTATTAGAGCGGTAAACACAATATACCCTGAACTTAACGTAGACACTCAATGAAATAGACTAAACAGCCAGACAGAGGTCTGACAATAAAATGAACTAAGAAAACGTACTCACTTTTAACCTTTTATTGGGGAGCTCCTGGTGTTACTCAAATACACACTTTAGAAACACAACTACTGATAGCTCGAACTTTCGTACTATCGTAGATAACAATAATAATGGAAGAACCTATCACAAATAAAACGAAGCTGCTTGGTATAGTTGAGCGCGCCTATATATACTGCATACCACCACGTCATGACTTACACTCGTTGCCACATATAATTCAGCTGGAGAAATAACATCTGGTTAAGTGAGAAGATAATTTGCATAGGAAAATAAAATAACAAGAAATAGTAAAATCAAAAGGAAACTGAATCTAGAGTATACGTTACAAACTGAGTATACAGGATTATTATAAATTAGTTGAATAAAAATATATTTTAATTATTTATGAGGAGAAAATGGTAAATACAAAAAACATGAGTTTCCAATGATGCAACATAACGCCGCCCCGGTGGCGCAGTGGTCTAAGGCGTTGGCCTCTGATCATTCGTCCGTAAGGGGTCCGGGTTCGTATCCCGGTGAGGCATGGATGTTGTGTTTGTCTTACGGCACTGGCTCTCTCCCTTCCCTGGAACCAGTGACCCTAAATTAGGGACGGGCGACTGCTTATAGCCCATTGAGTTGCTCACGGCGGTCGTTAAACCTCCAATCAAAAAAAAAATGCAACATAACAGGTTTCAATTATAAATGCTCAATATGGCTCCCTTTCCTCACTGGACAGATGTCCCACCTGTAAGAAATTCGTCCGAAATCCGGCGAAGGGTATCTGCATCCACTGTTGCGACTGCATTCAAAATACGTGAGGGTAACTCATCTCAAGTAATGGAAAGTGGGGGACATTCACGTTGTCCTTCGAGTAACCCCCATAGACAGAAATCAAGTGGCGTTAGATCTGGAGATGCAATTGAATCACATCGAGCAATCCAAAGAGGCACCTCCTGAGAATGAAAATGTATGATTTTGTTTTCGTTTCCGAGCTTAACGATCACCCTGAGCAACTCGTATAGCTATAAGCAGTCGCCCGCCTTTAATTTAGAGCTACTGGTTTTAGGGAGGAGAAAGCCACTGTCATCTCACAAAATGCGACTCATACCTCATCTGTGACTCGAACATGGGCCTACCTCATGTATGGCCTCACCGTAGTATAGTTGTGGAGATTAGCTGTTTTGCGAACAGACAAATTGCTGTTCATATCCTCCTGTAGCTGTGGCATCAAGATAATCTGCAACCTAACTAGATACACCATACGTGTGATAGTGCCCCGATGAAAACAAAAAAAGGCGTAGATTTAAATATGCTTCTGGGGATTTGGGACAAAATCTCTTACAAGAGGGGCACCTACCGAGTGACGAAAGGAAGCCACGCATTGAACAACATTTGTGATTGAAATTTGAAGCTATGTTACAGAATTGGAAACTCACTTTTTGTACAAATCCTTTTCTGTTCAGAATTAATAAGATCAAATTTTGCTCAAGTAATTGTGATAACCCCGTGTGAATCAACTTGGTATTTTTCCATTCAATATTTGAAGACTGTTCGTAATTCATATATAGTGATTCCTTTCTTCTTGTTGTTGAGCTTAAAATATTCATCATAATTTTTTTAAGCTCAATTTGTCTGCGCTAGTTTTCATCAACATGTGGTAAATTAAGCACAGCAGTGTACGGTGCTTAATTTACCACATTGCCATATAACTTGATCTATGTGCGATGTACTTAATGACACTTCTTAAGTGTAACTACTGCCGAGATATTCGTCTCCCGAATCTTGGAGGGAAAAAGTGGCAAGGTTTTTGTAAAGGAGTGGTGCTAGTAGAGATAATGACCTTAGTTTTAGTCGTTTGCCTGTTCCTTTCGTATGCGTTCCACGCAAACGGAACTGCGATTAACCGCCAACAAAAAAAATTATGAGATATGACAGTATTATTCACAATTGCATACTTCTTCTTGTGGATGTTTTGCTGGTGTTTAAATTCTATGTTCGTGGAGTTCTGAAAAACAAAAGTTGAATCCGCTTTTACTTCTTACTTTGGCATTCTACAGCTGCATTTCCTCAAATGGTGGTTGACAACCACACAAATTATCATTTAATATCAGAGAGTTGCTCAAGACATGTATTTCGAGTGGTTTGGTTAACTCAGTGGGCGTTTAAGTCTGTAAGAGGTCCCCCGTCCTTTAATTTGTTGACCCTTGTTCAAGGAAAGACGCACAATCGAAGCCGTAGAAAAAGCACACACACCACCCATTCCTTACCCGGGACTAGAGGTCTGCACGGGCCTTAATTTGGAAAGCCCGGCCCGCCTTGGCCCGGCCCAAGCCAGCACGCCCACGGCCGGGCCCGTTTCAAAGCCCGGCCCGGCTCAGTCCCGCGCGCCCACGGTCGGGCCCGTTTCAGTGTTTTTAATTAAAGCCCGGCCCTGCCTGGCCCGTATATTTCTCCTGTTTCCAAGGCCCGGGCCTCCCCGTAAAATTTCAGCAATTACCAAAACACGGATTTGACACCTGGTGCACTCGGTCATTCGACTTCTGAAGAGTTTTCGTTTTCTTAATTGCTACACGTATTCTATTACAATAAACGTTAAGTCACAATATTTTTGAAACTATGTATAAGTCACGTGACGTCCGAGGAGGGGAGGGCTTGTATACTCAAAAATATTGCATGAAAAGGACAATTTCCATGCCTTTCAAATTTTCTGGGTTTTCAAATTACCATTCTCTACCGCCGGACCCGGAAATATCCTTGGGGATAAGGAGGGTGGTGGGAGGGGGGGTAATTCGAAAAGTATGAAATATCCAGAATTATGAGTCCGATCATTCTACTGGAAGAAGATTTAATGGCTTTATAAACTGCACCTATTTCTACTGGCATATCATATTGCTGGAATCCAATATGTCTCTCGTGTGTGTGTGGGGAGGGGGGGCACATTTGTGCCGCTTAAGATGCTATACTCCAGATTTTGTGCTATCGTAACTTAAAAAGGTTTTTGCATTTAGTGCACTGCACAACGTTTTCCAGCCGACTAGTTTCAGAACGGGACAGTAATTTAAAATATTTCCAAATATCGCTTTTCCCCTTTACATTGTCTACAAGTACATATTCTCCGGAAGCGAATTTTTCGCGAAAATCTTTTGCTTTCTTAAACTTCAAAAAAAAGGAAGGAAGAGTATTTATCAGCAACACTGAACTGAGCATATGCTAAGGGAAAACAGCGACAGACTGCCCAGCAAACCAGTGTCATAAAAGTTTTGAAAACGGCTGCCTGAGAATACAAATGGGGAAAATACGGCACAGTTTTATACACAGAAGTTTCTCCCAGCCCATTTCTTCCGTGCCATTTAAGACAACTTAAAAGCTTTTCACACATCTAGAGAACAAAGTGCCGCCGACCAAAACAATAAAAAAGATCGTCTATGAGCGGGTGGCTTGGTTTAGAAATGTTGCAGTTAATAGCCTGCCCTGAAGCATGAGAGGAGGGTGGAAGTTACACAGAGAGAGAGAGAGAGAGAAGGGACCACATTAACATTGAAAAACTAAGGGAGCTGACCCACTCCAATTGTTGTGTGGGATGGGAGGATGTCGTAAAACTTCTATTTTTTCCATGAGCGGAAATTATTCAATCTTATCCTGCTGCTGTATGTTGCGAGTTTTCCAAACGAGAAAGGCACCGTACAGCGATTGTTTTGCTCTTAAAAAAAACCCTGCTCGGCCCGTGTCTGTTTTATATTAAATATAGAAGGCCTGGCCCGGCCCATTTTTCCAACTTAGAAAAAAGCAAAGGCCCGACCCGACCCATGCCTCTGCAGACCTCTACCCGGGACAAGGGTCAATGCCTAGCCTTGATGATAAGTAAGAAGCCCCGTTTCGGACCACTCAGCTACCGAGCCGTATTTCCTGCTATTCACTTATCAAGGTCATGATTAGCCTGTTCTCCATTTCCTGCATTTTATTTTTGTCTGTTTTTCCTTTCTATGTGCATCATATATATGAACCCGCAGGATATGGCCCACATAAAAAATAGAGAGGTACTATCTCATCCTCGCGGCAGGAAGAGATTGGGCCTCTCGTTACCCTGGAAAAGCTTTATGCCGGAAGAAAAAGCTTCAGAAAAAAATTACATACTATTAGTACATCTAGATAAGATCGCATATACATTTGCCACGTACAAAGGGATGTGTTTCTGTCCTAAAAGGTGGTACAGCCGTAACTAGGGTGGGGCAAGCGGGGCAGCTGCCCCAGGCGCAGCTGAAGAGAGGGTGCAAAACTCAGTGCTTACAGTCTGATTAAAATTGGAATTGAAACTTTGCACCAGTTTCTGCTACAATTTTTATCATTTTCCCTCAGACGTTCGGGGGATATTAATTGCTCACATTCAAAAATTAAGGTGCAGTTGTACGTGTGGTGCAAGATAAGGATGTCGTTCACGTTATTGAACATTCTCTGGGGACTGTTTAATGATTTCTGAGACTTTGAGCCTCGACTTCCATTTGATGTGGTACTGAACGTCGTTAAGTCCTAAGCCGTGCAAACACGCACAGCCAGAGTTTTTTTTTTTTTTGTTTGGGGGGTTTAACGACCACCGTGAACAACTCGATGGGCTATAAGCAGTCGCCCATCCCTAATTTTGAGCCACTGGTTTCAAGAAAGGGAGGATCCGTCCCTAATTTAGGGTCACTGTTCCCAGGGAAACGACATCCACGCCTCATCGGGATTTGAAACCGGGCCCATCTCGAACGAATGGTCAGAAGCCAGTGCTTTGACCACTGTACCACCGGAACGGCAGTTCGATTATGCCTCCCCTATAGGTAGATACATTGGGATGAGACGTTTTGTTTAGCCCAGCAATATGCATTTATGTGTGTGCATATGTATACGCGATTAAATCAAAAATATATATAACTAATTTATAAGATAGATGGGGGCGCAATATTTTGTGCTTTGCCCCGGGCGCAGAAATGCCTATTTGCGCCTCTGGAAGTGGTAAAATATATTTGAACATATTTGCAGCATCGATACAAATAATAAAATTAGAACAATAACGTTACATGTTTTGGTAAACAGCGCTCTGCCGCCCCCGGTGGCGCAGTGGTCTAAGCGATGGCCTCTGATCATTCGTCCGAAAGGGGTCCGGGTTCGAATCCCGGTGAGGCATGGATGTTGTGTTTGTCTTACGGCACTGGCTCTCGCCCTTCCCTGGAGCCAGTGACCCTAAATTAGGGACGGGCGACTGCTTATAGCCCATTGAGTTGCTCACGGTGGTCGTTAAACCTCCAACCAAAAAAAAAAAAAATAAACAGCGCTCTTTCATTTCCCGCCTGTCGCTGAACATCTGCTTATTTTATCCGACCACCAGCGCTTGCCAGTTGCCACAGGTGTTTTAACTAAAAGCGCTTTCTAACGTAACCGCCAAGGAGCCGAGTGGTCAAAGAAGGGGCTCTGGATAATCTTTCGAGCTGAATTCAGTCTCGAATAGACATGAGTGGTATACCTGCGCTACGTCACTTCCCTGGAGCCATAGGATTCAAATTGCGAATGATCATATCAGATCATATGTAGAGGATTTTATGAAGGTACTGCCCCCTCCCCCGGTCTTAAGCAACCCTTAGAAATAGGAAGCTAGGACATTTTGGCAAGAGTGCCCAATAGGAAAGTGATACGGAGGTCAGGTAATAGAAAGGGGGAGGAAGACGCCCTTACCTATTACCGGGAAGCCAGTACCCGTGGTCCGACGGCTTAACGTGCCCATCCGATACACGGCGGATATTTAAAGTGGTTCGAGCGTTCGTACCTGCCTGGGATCGGACCTGAGGTTTCTCCGTGGTAGTTACGAAAGTTGACCACTAGGCCATCCGCGGCCCAAATTGCTAATTTCGAACTTCATATACCCTTAAATAGTCAAGGGGGTCTCATAACTCGAAACAACAACTTCCACACTTAGAATGGAAAATAACCCTGGCTAACCGACCTGATGTGGATTCGCATACCATTATCGATTACAAGAAGAATTTCAAAACAGATGAAGTATGAACGCTTCTAAGCGAATCGGGTTCCGTTTAGGCTGAACGTAAAATTCCCTTGGACGTTGAGGATTTAAGGGTGGCGGGTGGCTTAACGGCCACCATGAGAATTAAAGGCTAGAAGCAGTGCCCCCTTCCTCCCTAATTTAGGGTCACTGATTCCAGGAAGGGGAGAGAACTAGGTCAAGACAAGCGCTCAACCCTGCCTCACCCGGAATTCGAACCCAGCTTGGAAGAATAGCCGGAAGTCCGTGCGTCTAATCACTCGTCCACTGGGGCGTAAAGGAATTTCACAGTCGATTCCAGCCTTTGCTCTAACAAACCTCTGTTCAATTTTTAATAGAACTGTATTTCGCCAACGTTTATATGTTTTTCCCCTGATGTACAGCAAAAACAAAGACATGCACAGTCCACCTAATTGAGGACTGGCATCCTTAAAGCCTAAGTGAAGTAAATCTGATTTCCATGACTACTTTTCCGAGCTTCACTTTGAGCCTGGCGATCTACGATCATTCCTGTTCCTTACAATATAAAATATCATTATTTGTTAACTTAACATCTCTCAAACGAAATTCATTCTGGCTGACGTGCAAGCGTTAGTTTAGTTTTAAACTTTCGCTTGAATGCCAATAGGGATAGGGTATCAAGTGTCCTTAAGCTAAGAGCACATCCACCGCCTCCTACCAGATACACCATAACGCGCGCTGATGGTGTGGTCCTGGGTGTGGTCCTGGGTACTCGCACAAAATTAAGCAAAAAAAAAAGATAATTTCTACATAATGAAAAGAATTGTGGCATTGCTCACTGTTAGTAATACTGACGGGCCACCAGCACACGCTTCCGTGCGTGTATGTGTGCAAAACCTACTCTATCTAATGAAATAATTTTTGGAAGCAGAATGTTACTGAAATTATTTCGTTTCTTTGGGTGAAAAAGTTTGTTTGTTGTTGTTGTTTCGCCGTTCAACGATCCTCCATTCTATAAGGATTCGGCCATCCCTAATTTAGGATCACGGGCTTCAAAGGAGGAACAGAACCAGCCCCATAGAGCCAATACGCCACCCATGCATGCCTCATCCGCAGCAGGAGCCCTTGCCCAACTCGGACGATTGGTAAGAGACCTGCGCCTCTAACCACTCGGAGAATATGTTTGATAACGAGAAATTTAATCAGCGTAAAATGTGAGACTTATCAACCGTGGAAAACCAAAAGTTTTCCTTTTTCTATACCGCTTGTCAAGCTACCTCGTGATTTTATTATCCCTTTCTTTGAAGTTTGACTTCATTCAAAAAGAGTTAAAATTTTCATCGAAAACGATGGAAACAAAAAGGATCATAATCCCCGGAGGTCGGACAGAGTTTTCTGACAAAAGTCTCGAACAGTGGAAGTTCCTTAAACTCTGCAATCAAGTAACTTTCTGACAATAAAAGCAAAAATCGAATTTTATGCTACCTACCTGAAAATTCTGGCATATAAACACTTGAAAGTACGTGGATAATTATGGATGTAATTATAACTAGAGATGTGACGTTCGAAAGGAACAAATCAGCAAACTGAGCCATTGGCGAACGAATCTTTCTTGAGAAGAATCGGTTACCTGAAAGAATCACTCAGAATTACTTCTTACTAGACAACAAAATTTTATTCCGGTGTTTTGGTGAGGTTCATGTTCTAGTCAGAAAATCTCACCTTATTCAGAAGTGTACAAATGCAATAAATTATGTGAACGTTTCGAAATGAAATTATAAGAAAAAGGAGGAACAAAATTTTCGTAAAAAATGAAAACAAATTTAAACTTAAAAAATTGGTTACTAAACCGGAGACTATCAACGAACGAAAGGATCTGACTCAGAATCGTTTCCCTAGATACAAATCGTTCTCTAAACTGGAAGAATCAAACGACCTAAACGAACGAATCTTTTTAGTGAGTCGAATCGAAAGAATCTATTCTTTCCAAAAAATCGGTTTGCCTGTCTCTAATTACAACAGTCGGATTCGGAAGAAATTTTAACAATGGGACGTTTAGAAGCGAATATATAGCAACGAATATTGTTATGCCTCTAGTGGTAAAAGTATGCATGCGAAAAATCATAAGAGATGAGAATGACATTCATTCTAGCCTACAGTTCTATAACGTTAAAATATTTTTTTTTATCTGACTTATCAATGCTTAAAGTAAAGCTGAATGATGAAACTTAGAACTTCCACCCGACTGTGGAAGAACGTTGTTTCAGAAAAGCTGAAATAGATACCGAAGATTATGATTATTGCTAGAGCAGTCTGATCGTAAAAAAAAAATTGAAAATCGGACCTTTAGAAGCGCAGATATAGTGTAGGTGTTGCATTCATCGTGGCTGAAGTCAACCGATGCTGAAAGAAATTTGCCCATCCTACAGTGCTTTTGCTTACTGCCTCCATGAGTAACTCGATGGGCTATAAGCAGTCACCCTTCCCTAATTTAGGGCCACTACTTCCTGGAAGGGGAGAGAGTAAGTGCCTTAAGACAAATACAACATCCAAGCCTCACCGGGATTCGAAATAGGACTCATCTTGGATGAATGGTCAGAAACCAGTGTTTAGACCACTGCGTCGTTAATTCATATATTTCGACTTATGCAACGAGAAAGAGAAGGTATTGTCTCAAATGCAAAGTATATTATTTTACCCTGGAGAGAGAGAGAGAGAGAAATTCATATATTGAATCTCTGCCTCATATATTTTACCCTAGAGAGAGAGAGAGAGAGAGAGAGAGAAATTCATATATTGAATCTCTGTCTCATACATTTTACCCTAGAGAGAGAGAACACTATGCATTTGCCTCATCTAGAGGCAAAACTGCGCGTCCTGCACAGCAAAATAATGGCCAAATTTGCACATAATTCCAGCTATCGAATACAGAATGAGTTTTTCCAGTCAAATTTCGGAAGCACATACATTGTGTTACACATCAGTAAACATGTTCTCCATCTAGCAATAAACTCCACTTAATTCATAAGTCGTCCTGCATACAAAAAAGAATCCAATCTGACTTCTAGGTCTAAAGAAAGACGGACGGAAAAAGTGATAATATAAGCTCATACTTTTTTCGAAAGAATGGAATGAAATATTTACTGGCCTTAATTACAGTTTCATTTTTATTCTTCATATTGAGCGGACATGTTTTTCTTGCCGTAAATACCCCATCTCAAAGGTCGCATTCTCCTTGATCGAGTTTTGAAGGCTTGACGTCATATGAAGTGGTGGCCTGCGGCAAGGTTTGAGCTTGGCGTGCTTGACAATGACGTGCTATTTTGTTCCACGAAGGCATATGTTTTTCAACAGTAAAGGAAATTGATATCTTGGTGTCATCGGCGAACACCTACTGTGCTCTGTTGACCAATTATTATCCTGAAATTTTCCTTATTTTCTTTTAGTAAACGTTAAAGATTCAGAACAGGTTTTCTCCCCGTCAATGTAAATAAGCATGTTAAGAATGATGTACGTAAGTCATTATTTTGTCAGTCCGTCTGTCCGCTTGTGAACATGGAATCTCTGTCTCTGTACGAGGGGCTTCTAAAAATCCTTTCTGCACTGTATGAATGCAAAAGTGACCAAGACAATCTATATATTTTTTCCACTTTTTCTGATTCATAAATGTCCTACAGTTGTATACGCGTAAATTTATCTCGATATCTCTTTACAGAAAAGAGCTCCTAAAAAATATTTTTGGTCAAGGATAAATGTAAACCAGATAGAAATTTTGCTTATAATTTCTGCGGGTGTTTCGATGCGTGGCGTAAATATGTACAAAGAGAACTGAAAAGGTTTTTTTAACAGATATAGTGAACAGTTTTTGTTTGAATAGAGCTTTTCCAGTATATGGGAAACAATGCAGGTCAAGAAAAGCATACAGTTGTTTTGGTGAAAAAAAATAATTTATTTTGAGTATATTGAATTGATTGTTATCTATTAAAAGCATTACTATATTTATGCTGATATTGAAATTTCTATGGAAATTATAGAAAATTTAAATTTGGGAGATGGGTGGATGCATTTCGAAACAAAAATATTTTCTAAGTATTAGAAGGCCATGAACATCCTAATCAAAAATGCATCTGAAAATTTACATTCCACAAGAAGTTATTGGAAAGTTTGCGTTGTTTGTGTTCACTCAGAGTTGAGTCACCTGAAAGTGCAAAAATAAGTGAATATTGTTGCATGTGTATGAAAAGATGTCACTATAAGTCATAGGATAAAATGTACTCGTTCAATAACAACTTGTGGAGGCGGTGAAAGTCAATTTAAAAGGATAGGACAAAAATTGCAGTTATGAAATACCTTATAATACCAGGATTCGGATCGATAGCCTTAGTCAAGCTAAGGTGGGTACATGGGCTCAAGTCATGGAAGACAACAGCACACAAAATTTTTCACACTGCACTCATTTTGAACTTTTTTTGAAAGGCTACTGCCTGTATTTATTATTTTTCTTTAAAAACTTAACAAGTTAATTTAGTGGACAAACAGATGGTATTTCTTTTTTTTTTTGTTTGCTTAAACACAGCAGTATACAAACAGAATCTCAATTTTCTTTCTATTTCTATTTGGCCACTGGCCTTATGAACAGCATAGCCTGACATATTTCAACACAGTTGGTTTGAACACTAGGCTTTGAATTTATGCCTCCAAAATCATACTATGATTCACATGGTTTACACACTGTATGCATCCAAAATTCCACTACGATTCACATAGCTTACACACAAAAAAAATTACTGTATTCTTTTGAATTCCACCAGGTGGACAAGTTCTGTTCTTTTGAAACGTACTCTCTTCTCTCTCACCTAGTTAGCTCAATGACAAATTTACAATTTTACACTTATTGATTTAAATTTACAGCACCTAAACAATCTTAGCAAACTCCGCAATCTCCCAGACCAGCTTCAAAGACTTCAATTAAATTTACAGTTATTTTAAGAGCCACAAATTATACATTAACCAAATCTACTATCTGAAAGTAAACAAACTAAGTAAATTATCCTCACAACAGAATTTACACTGAGCACAAGCATTAATTAACATTACATAACCCATAGAACTATCCTGAATTAACCCACTTCACTTATAAAGAAACCTCACTAACTTAAAAATTATCACTACTCATAACATCAACATAATTCAGAAATTCAAACAATCTTCTTGCACTAGCTTGCTCATAAAAATCACCTCACTCTGCACTTCACATAATAGCTCAAGATACTTAATAACTCTATACTGTAAACAAAAGCTCAAAAATACCAATTAACTAAATTTCCAAACCAAATATCAAGTTCACTAACACTAACAACCAGAATTTAGAATTTACATCCCTAGCACTACAGCATATCATAAACAAATTAATTTAGATACCCTAAATCACAAAATAAAAATTAAATTTAACACCTGCAGTGAATTACTGAGGTAGCGGCGAGGCAAATACTCTCAGTTCAGACACTACCCTGGGTTTTTGAGAACCAACACAGGAAGAAAATACCAGTCAGGCTGAAGGCGTGAAATTGGGTCGTGAATCCAATTTCAGCCTATGCAAAGGGAAAGAAAAAATCCTCAAGTGCGACACATCATCATCAGGCACAGAATTTCCTCTAACATGATCTCGCCACATTTCTTGAAGCAACGCCCGACCGACCCTCGCTGGCAGTACATATCTCCGTGAGCAGCGAAACTACTGGGGGGTTTGAAGACAAGTTTTCCCCCAAAAACCACGTCCTCAAGGATCTCCCTTTTCGAACCAATGCATGATCCCACCTTGATCAACCACGCCTGCAAGAGCCTGTCATACTTCAACCCTAAATACTCCAGGCACATCCGGCCCAGAACTAACACAACTATATCCCAGGAAAAATCACTTATCTCTCTATATCCCAAGAAATCCAAAATCACAATATCCACATATATCCCAAGAAAAATCACTTATCTCTATCCACATATATCCCAGGAAAAATCACTTATCTCTCTCCACATATATCCCAGGAAAATTCCCTAGCAAGGAAATTCTTCTGCACCATGGCAATGCGCAGGTCCACTGCAGACAATAACACTGACCATTTACATAACCCACTAAATATTTTCACCTTATTGAAAATTAAAATTACATTTAGACTTTTAACCTTATAGTAAAAACAAGAAAATTTAGGCCAAAGAAAAGAACAATTAATACTGGAACTGGTGAGCAAAAGTGTGTCTTCTCAACCCATGATGTTCATTCTTTTTGTGAAAATACTAAACTTGAGAACCCAAATACCTTCACTTCTATTTTGCACCTATCGCATCCTGGTGAAAATTCCCTACTCAGAGCCCTCTGCCCTAGGACAAGTTCCCGGCTTGCCCTAAGATCACCCCTTTCCAATGGGAGATTAACACTCATCTGGAGCATGTAAAATACTGGTCCTCAAATAACACACCTACCATCTTAATTTCGACACTCAACACTCCAAGAATGTAAACAGCACTTTAGGTTTCCAATTTCATCACACTATAATATGTTCCCAAAATCCCAATATAAATCATCCCATAATTTATCTTCACTCATAAAAAAAATAACTCAACGCTGTAAAAGGCTAGAGAAAAATGTTTACAATTATTTCATCACCCACGGCATTACAATAACACTGCTTTTCAATTATCACATGCCCAACTAAACTACAAACGATTGCACCAGAATTCACTGTGCTCAAACAATAAACCAAATTTTTCCGATACATTAAAATTTACTGGCCTGGAGAGTTGCTAAAATACCAGACATGACAACACAAAAAAACATAAATGAAAGCATTTTCAACTCCCCTTTCTTTTTTTCTTTCTTTTTTCTGAACTCATCCTGAGGAACTAATAAATTGTAATTTTGAAAACTGAATGACAACACAGCCATAATCAGAGGCAAAAAAAAAACTTGCTCTTTTTCTTTTTGTTTCTTATGCTCAGCTCGAAGTTTAGGTACCCTGCGTGGGATTTTATGTATCAACAATAAAAGATATGGACTAAAGCATTACCTTTGAGCTGGCGTCTCCTTTTTTTTTTTTTAATTTTTTTTCTCTTGTTACAGTCCTGGCACAACCACAGTCTCGTTAGTATTTCTTTCTTTTCTTCCTCCCTGTTCCCTTCCTTAAACGGTTAATAGCCGAGGTAACCATTTTCGAAACTTCGGGATGAGATGGAACCTTTATTTATTTATTTATTTATTTATTTATTTATTTTTTGGCTTCTTTCCTCCGGCCTTTGAAGCAGGCCTCCTTTTCGGAGTAGCAACAGAATGGAGAGGCTGTATATATGTTGTTGTGGGATATCAAATAAGGGAGAAGGCATGTCTTGCCATTCTCGGCTACGTTCTCTCTCCACGAGCGACATCGTCTTAGCCTCCCGACATTTTTCCCTTCCAGGGAAAGTTCCCGGCCGGCGGAAGGTCGCATTAACTGCGTTCTGCTTCGTCAAACCTTCCATAAGCTGGATCCGAACCAGGGTGTCACATCATGGTGGTCAGCAAAGAGCAAAAAGGCAGTCGGGAAATATTTTCTGTGGGTCCTCTCCCACCAAAAGGCGAGGCGAAAAACCCCGCCGTCCCCTCTTTCTCTGCCGGCCAGCAAGAGGACAAGAACAAAAGTGACTGAGACAAGCGTCTCAAAGTGTCAAAGAAGCTCTGGGATGCTGGAAAAAATGCTGACCCCTGATTGGCTGACCTTTTGCATGGCAACAGCGGAATTTCTCTCCCACGCCTCGAGTGACCCCCGACCTTCACTCAGGCATCGTTGCAGCGTCCAACACTCTCCACGAAAAAAATGTTACTAGGCACGTGCATCCTCTGGTCGGCCAGGGGAAGATGAACTTGACCTTCACACGTAGGGACCAAGCCTCTTGACCCTGAGGTCTAAAAATAGATTCTGTTGTTGAATTCCTTACCCAAAAGACGAAAAGATGTTGCACTTTTGGGCGACTTTTCTCGACGTTTGGAAACGAGGAACGAAAAATGGCGAATTCTTGCCTTGCAGAAAATCACTAATTTTAATTTTCTTTTTCTCTCGTTCCGTGATGTTAAACTAAAATTAATTTTGATTCTCTGAGCTGCACACCTACTCGCCTTTTCCTATCGCAATAAAAGAACAGATAAAATAATTATTTTCAAAAGCCCAAAGTCAGTTAAATCAAATATTATTCTCTTTTTCTTTATTTTTTTTTTAATTAACATGAAATTTTGTTTTCCTGGTTGTGATTAAGACAAGCGAATTTTGCGCATGAATTCCCCTGCCTTTCAACCAGGAATTTTCTTCTAACGTATGTCATGGGAGAAAATTTTTGCATTAATTAATCTCCGATAAACCAACAGAAAGATTGATCAGGTCTCTCTGAAATTCACCAGAGGTTAAAATTTTCGCCATGACACAGTGTGGATTTTATGTAGGACCGATACCATCATGTGATGAAAGATTCTAAATTTCACTTTCTTTCTTCTTTTTTTTTCTTTTTTTTCTTTTTGCCGTTTCTGTTAAAAAAGACTAGTTCATGATCATGGTCGGATTAAGGGGTGGGGTCTACAGGAACTATATCCTTGTGGCCCACTAGTGCGAGGGGTTCAATAGGCATGCCTGGGCAAATAACAGAGAGAGAGGTTTATAAAATAATTTTACTATTTTTGTCTCATATGATTTCCACTTGGTCAGAAACAGAAGCTAAAAGACTCACAGATTTCAAGGCAGTGACTCACCAAGGGTAAAGATTCCATGACGCTGAGTACAGCGGATTCGGCGAGACAGTTTCAACTTTTTCACTACCACCTACCAACACCTTCCGGTTTGCACTTGGAACTTTTAACGGTCGAAGTCCCCTGTGACTTCGCATTGCATAACAAAAAGAAGTTGCACTAAGAAAAATATACAATGCTAAACCATTAGAAAATCCAAGACAAAATCTAGGAATCTTAAGCTTTTAACTCATGGTTTATGAGAACAATGAAAGATACGGTGACTTATGAAAACTTCGCAGATAATTTATTAGTTTAAAGAATGCACTTCGTATTAATTATCACAAGCATATTGCCAGTGGCGTAGGAACGCTTTTGATTTAGGGGGTACAAGCTCATGAAACTTACATCTCAAGGATAAGGCCTTCTATGGATGACCCCCTCTGAATTTTTTTTTGGGGGTGTAGTATATTAGAGTTTTTATAAAATTCGTATACTGATCAGGAATTCATCCGAATGAACATTGTTATCATCATATTATTATTAATTATTACCATTATTATTTTTATTGCTGACAAAAAGTTCACATTATCAAATTCTTATCAGAAAATGAATGGAGAAGTTTTTTTTTGTTTTTTTTTTTTGTGTTCTCTCTTGTTAATTTTTGTACTTTTTTTCCGTTAAAATATTGAGCAGGGACAAGTCAACATTAGGATGAATTTCTGTCAGCAGGGTTTTGGAAAAAGAGATTTCTCAGGAAATGTTATATAACTCTTTACAAGAACGAATTAAATTTCTTATCATTTTTGTTTACGTTAATAAAATAAAACCGCAGTAAGATAAAAACTGCTCTACCCGCGAAGATAGTACCATTGAAGCATTATGAAGTCTATATTAAAAACTTTGAACGATACATAATTTGACAATTGATGTAAAAAGCACATTGGTCTGGTGCAAAGCTAAATGATGGTGGAGATATCGAGGAATTGGAGTTCTATGAGTGGTATGTGAAATCCGTAATGCACTTGTTGTATTGCTACAGATCTTAAGACAGAAAACAATTTTAGTGCCGGGGCTGCTGGCGCCGAAATGACACTCCGTTTCGACCCATCGCAATGTCATTAGCTGTAGGTGACTGACAGGTGTGATAATATCGGCGCCTTTCTTCTGCTCAAGCTGGCAGTCGTTTGAACTCGTTTCCCTGCAAAACTAATTTGCTGGAGTTTCCCAGATGGTTGGCCAGTTTTTGGTGGATGAAAAGCCTCCCACTACAAGCTTCGGATATAAAAAAAACCAGATGACCCGTGATATTTCTTTGAAAAAAAACAGAATTAAAAAAAAATAAGTAGCATATAAATTTTACAGTTCACTCTTTATGAATGATTGGTTTGTGTTTGCTCATATCTGGGGGGTACAGTAGATATTATTGTACCCCTCTCCAAAATTTGGGGGGTACATTGTACCCCTGTACCCCCCCGTTC
This sequence comes from Macrothele yani, assembly GCA_039090855.1. Taxonomy (NCBI): domain Eukaryota; kingdom Metazoa; phylum Arthropoda; class Arachnida; order Araneae; family Macrothelidae; genus Macrothele; species Macrothele yani. Next base: position 8,638,506 of record CM077023.1, on the reverse strand, counting down.
CTACGCCACTGCATATTGCAACAGTTTCGTGTTTTAACGGACTTCATAATAATTCCTCGTCGTAAGTTCTTTGCTAGCCCACTCGGATAGGGGGCCCACTCAAATGTCTTAGCCTATGGGGCCTGTGAGGATCTCTGCAAACGAGAGACTTCTATAAGTATTTATATATGATTTAAATATTTAATTTATGCAGTATTCAAATTTGCCTTACAGTGATGAATATCATTTTGTGTGTGTGTGTGTATATATATATATATATATATATATATATATATATACACACACACACACAAAATGATATATATATATATATATATATATATATATATATACACACACACACACAAAATGATATATATATATATATATATATATATATATATATATATATATATATATATATATATATATATATATATATATATATATTCGTAGGTGTTTAAGTAACAGCAGTGTAAGATATACAGTGGAACCTGGTTAAGTGACCACCTTGGTAAATTGACCACCTGAATACAGTGACCACTTTTTATAAGAACCGCTGGTTTCCATATCTTGCTAATGGTTAAATTTTCCCCTAACGTGACCACCTGTCTATTGTGTAAAGTGACCTTTTTGACAAAATTCAAGTAAATCCCACCTGTTAAAGTGACCAGTTCTAAAAGCAAAAGGATATTAAAGTCATGCAGAGGCAAGAGAGTTGGAGCATAGGTTTTAGGTAAAACTATTGTTCCTTTGTTCAAAGGGCTTGTTTCCCAGTCTCATCTTTGCAACACCACTCTTTGCCCTTGGGCTACAAGGGAACTCCCCTCCACTCCCCCTCCCCTTCTCATTTTTGGAAAGGGATGTAATGGCACAGGGGTTTTTCTGGTCCCTTAAGGCTCTACGAGACCCGCCATCTTGTATTGCTGCCTTCTCTTATTAACCAACGGGCAAGCGTATTTCACAAATTGCTCGGGCAATTTTGCACATTTTGGAACACCGTTTTTGGCTAACGCAAGATATATGATAAATAAAGTTTCCTGGTTTTAGAATTTTTATTGACCTTTCCCTTCATTTTTTATCTGCAGCGAAAGTCGTACCAAGGCGTCTTCCATAGTTTTATTAATTAAAAAAATACTTAAAGGGTCCAAAATGAAAATTTAAAACCAGGGAACTCTTTATTTATCATATATCTTGCGTTAGCCAAAAGCGGTGTTCCAAAATGTGCAAAATTGCCCGAGCAATTTGTGAAATACGCTTGCCCGTTGGTTAATAAGAGAAGGCAGCAATACAAGATGGCGGGTCTCGTAGAGCCTTAAGGCACCATTTACAGGGTGGAAGGACAATAAGCATTATCAGAGGTTTCACAGGCACCTGTTCCATCTTAGGGGCAACAGATATCACATCAGGGGCATCAAGACACAAGTCATTGCCTAGTCAAAGATTGTTCAGGACGTTTCTTGGTGCTAAAAAGCTTTCCTTCCTAGTTTCTAAAATAATTTTTTGCATTTAAATTTCAAGAAGAAATTTTTATCAAAATGCTTCCTGTGAATTCCAAGCCTTACAAAGAATTAACTTTAAAAGAGAAAATAGATCTCCTGAATTTTTTGGAACATAACAGCCAGCGAAAAACCGCTGAAAATTTTCAAGTCAGCAAAACCTCTGTGTGTAACATTAGTAAACGTAAGGCCGAATACTTAGAACGGTATGAAGAAGCTAATGAAAATGGATTATGCAACAGGAAAGTGCGAAAGACTGACAATTTGATGTAAACCAAGCAACGTGGTTTCAGAGAATACGTGGAATGAATGCACGAATATCAGGCCCAATGCTGCAAGAAGCTGCATTAGATTTCTCAAAAAACCTTTGTGTTAACCAGTTTACTGCTTCTAATGGCTGGCTTGAATCATTCAAAAAGCTGCATAACATTTCACAAAAAAATTTATGCGGAAAATCTAATGATGTGGATTGTGAAACTGTTGCAAGTTTCAACAAGTTAGTAAAATCATGCAATGCATTGATTATGATACGCTTTCCAACATACTAGAAATCATTACTCAAGTTATTACTCAAGTTATGAGGAAAATGGCTATGGAATAAATCTCACTCCTGTGCTCTGACCTTTGACCCTATTTCAATAATATTTAACAGAACTGGTTCAGTATACCTCCAAAATAACATGATAAAGTTTTGTCGCAATCGAAGCAATTTTACATAAGTTGTGGTGCATAAAGGCTATGGAATAGATCCCACTTCTGTGTCCTAACCTTTGACCCCATTTCGCCCATTTTCAATAGGATTCGTCCCCAGGCAGGTCCCTACAACATACTAACATTTCATCCAAATCGAAACCTTTTTACGTAAGTTATGATGCATAATGGCAATGGAAGTGATTCTGCTCCTATGTCCTGACCTTTGACCCCCATTTCGCCAATTTTCAATAGGGTTTGTCCCCAGGATGTCAAAGGCGTAATCCACTGGGAACTGTTGCACCTAACCAAACGATAAATGCTGACCTGTACTGCCAACAGTTGGAAAGGCTGAAAGAAAAATTGAAATCTAAGCGTCCAGCACTGGTAGATCGCAAAGGCGTCATCTTGCAACACGCAAGACCCCATACAGCTTTAGCCACTCAGAGAAAATTACTGGACATTGAATGGGAAGTGTTGCCTCACCCTCCGTATTCCCCAGAGCTCGCACCTACGGACTACCACCTTTTAAACCTCTACAGAACAACTTCGCTGGTGAAACCTTCGATGAAGTTGAAGATGTGGAAACTACATTACAAGTGTTTGACTTCAAAACGGAGCAGTTCTACAGAAGGATAAATCAATTACTACCAGAAAGATTGCAAAAGGTCAGATAATAATGGCAATTATGTAAAAAAATAAAAATATTATTTATTAAAAAAAATGTTTTTCTTTTCTACTAAAAAAACGGGTAGAACTTTTACACGCACCTAATAGTTTAGGAATGCATTTTTATAGAGGAAGATTGTAAGAACGACTTGTTAGAAGGAAGTGTATTTTGATAGGAGCATTTGATATACACACTGTCTTGTTAGAAAGGCATGAATTGCGAATGCCATATGAATGAAGTCGGTAAGCTCATATTCTGGCTAGTGTTGATTAACCTGTGCTGAAGTGTTATTGACGAGAATAAATATGGGTACATGTAAGTTGTTTCAGCTGATTCATTATCTTGGTTGTCAGTTATTTCTATGTTTGATATTTATGTTCACAAGTTTAAGTTCATAGCTAAGCATTTAAGCTAACGTAAACATAAGCAACGGTAGCATTTAAGTAAGTAAATTTTACAAATGCAACTACAAACGATTAAATATAATTAATATATTTAATATTACGCTCTGTAGTCCCGCGGGGTTTGGCATCTCTTTCACAAATGCAACCAGCCTCCGAGTAAATCCATCTACTCTGTGATTAGAAGACTCGGAAGTTTCTCTTTGGACTAAAATTCATAAACCATTTCGTCCATAAACTACAGCACATTATGCAGTCTTCCTTCGCCATACACAGCTGGCCGAAGGCACACATTTGCCCCTCGTGGAAACAGCGAATTATTCGTCTCAAGCTAGTAAACACTAACTAAATACCGGGTGTTCAATAAATGACCGAACGCTTAGTTTGGGAATAACTTTTGAAATACGCACGAGAGGGCAGCACTATCAGTTTTTTGTCGACCAAGTGCTTATAGGTAATTGATTCAGTGTTGGTTCGATTGTGTTTTCGTGCAAGTTGAAAATGGTGAATTCAACCGAACAACGCGTTTTTATTGTGAAACCTTGGTACGAAACAAACAAAAGTCCTTCTGAAACACTGAGAAAGTGGTCAACAGCTTACAAGAGTGTTCGAAAGCCATCAAAGTCAACAGTTCTGGACCTGGTTAAGAAATTCGAGACAACTGGTTCTGTTCTCGATGCTCGTAAAGGAAATGTGGGATGGTTTCTGGATCATGCAAGATGATGCACCTCCGCATCTCACTCTGGATGTTTTTAGGACCATAAGGAGCCACTTTGGACACAACGTGCTCGCCCTCAACTACCCCAATCATTACCCTGGAGCTATCGAATGGCCTCCTTATTCTCCCGACGCAAATCCTTGCGACTTCTTTCTTTGGGGATACATCAAAGATTTGGTCTACAAATCCCGCCCTAACATTGTGACTGAGCTCAAAGACGCTATCACTGAGGCTTTTTCCATTGTAACTGGAGATGCTCTAGGCCGAATCATAGAGAACTTTGAAGCCCGAATGCGCCATCTTGTGGTAACGGGAGGCAAACACTTTGAAAATGTTATCACTTAATTACTTTTTGAGCCCACTTCAAAGAAACACTGTTTCTTAAATTATATCTTTTGTCTATAAAACTTTTTCTACAAACTAAGTGTTAGGTCATTTATTGAACACCCTGTACTTCTTTCAGTTCAGAGACTGTCATGAACAGAAAAGCCTTGTAACGTATACTCTAGATTCACTTTCCTTTTGATTTTTACTATCTCTGGTTATTTTATTTTACTATGTAAATTATCTTCTTACTGAACGAGATGTTATTTCTCCCGCTGAATGAGATCTGGCAATGAGTGTAAGTCATGACGTGGTGGTAGCCAGTATGAATAAGCGCGTTCAACGAGACGTAGAGAGAGCTTTTTGTTGATGTGCGTAGGGAGAGCTGTTGTTGTACGAAGTGAGCTGTTGTTTATGTGTCAGAGAGCTGTTGTTGTATAGAGAGAGCGGTTGTTTATGTGCGTGAGAGCTTTGTTTCGTGTGTAAAGAGATCTTCGTTTATGTGAGAGCCAGAAGTTTACCAAATAAAAGATTGTCTTAAAAAGTACGTCTTTCTCAGTTCATAGTTTTGTCAGATCTCTGTCTGGCTGTTAGGTTAATTTCATTAGTTGATTATTATTAACAACCAGCATAAGACTTTATTCATCTTAATTACTACTACAACATTACTAGCAGTTAAAAGCTTGTTCATTATTATTACTACACTACTAGCAGGAAAGTTTATTCATGTTATAATTAACAAACAACAACCATTAGAAGAAGCTTAGAAGAAGTTGAATTCATTATAATTCAGTAGCAGAAGCGATATATTCATTATAGCCTAGAAAGTGTCGCCCGTACCTGATTTAGGGCTTCAGCGAAGAGAGGGAACTGGCGCTTGTAAGGACAAGCAAGACACCTGTAACTTATCCAGATTTGAAGTGCATGTCCAGAAGTAATGGGGACTTGAAGCCCTCACCCTACAGCACTGTCCCACCAAAAAAGCGTAACGTTGTATGCTCCTCCACTACAATACTGCAGTGCAAACATCCGGGCTTTATCATGAACTCTTGCAAGCTCAATGAACAACTGCTCTTTTCAGCACAGCACGTCAAGTAGAGAGCTACAACTGACCTCTCTTTTCTCTGGTAAACATCTGAGTCTCAGCAGCACTTACAAATATACGGACACTTATGCTTACCAATACGTATACGACATCAATACAGACGGACCAATTTTCTACTGCTAAATCATCATTGCTCATATTTCTGCAGTATATTTTAACTGAACAAAATGAAAATTGGAGCAACAAAATATGAGCTTTGCAAACTGCTGCAGAATGACACTGTTGGCAGCTACCAAATATAAACTTGCACACAGTGCAATGCATATCAAAGACAAACTGTGCATGCTTTTCGTTTTGCGAAAAGGGAACACATACATGCCAAAGCTGACTGACAAAACCAATTCTTTCGCACTTCATGATTAGATTAAAAGATGACAACCCTTTCCAGAGACGCGATCATTGGTCATCAAGGCTATTCAACGTTTCTTTCCCTCTTGAACGAAGATTGTTTAATTTTTGTAAGTGCTATATCGCCGATTGCCCTACTAGGCTTTTGACTTTCTTGGGTTCAAAAAATAGTTTTCTTATGAGGTGATATTGGTTTGGCAGGCTGTCTTTAGCATCGCTGGTAAAGTGTGCATTTTACGATCGACCTGTATGTACTACAAGGTGTGTTGTGATAAGCCTTAAAACTTCTTCCCAGTCACAATTAAAATGGTACATCAACTTTCCAATAAAATTTATACCTCTACACAGATGAAACGATAAATTATATCTAAAAACAAGCATAGAAAGGAAGGCAAAATGATCCAATAAAAGGCGAATTATATCTATTGGTAGTAACGTTTCTAATTTATATTAATTCTTTATCATTTTTGTACGCATTTATTATTATGGTTTACTGCTCGATTAAGCGTAAGTGCTGGAAGTAAGCGAAAAAAGTGCTGTTTCATATCAGTTGGAAAGAAGAGAAACAGTACGCATATATTTATAGCTGGGGAGGAATCTGAAAGTCTGATCTTTGGTTAGCATTCCGGAAAATAGTCTTTAAAACCTCAACAACGGAGCTCAGTTGCCGCGTTGGCTATTAATCGTGTTTCAGTAATCCCATTTGTTCAAGAAGGAACAGATGAGAATGGTTCCATGTTAAGAGAAGAAGCAGTTAAAATAACTGAAATTTCATCATCACCATCTTCGAGGTTTATAGGCAAGAGACTTGTTCCGACTTCACTGGTCCTTCCATGGTCTTCGTGGTCTTCCTCGATCCCTCTTTCCTCCGGGTTTAGAGAGGGAGGTAGTTCTCGGGAATAATTCCTTATCATTATTTTTAAATGTTCTTTCCATCTCTTTTTAAAATCATGAATTTTATTTTTTTAAAGCAGACAGCAATTAGTTCATTTCTGTCTTTGTTTCTTGTTCGGTCTAATTTAGTACATCCTTTAACTGACCTTAAATATTTCGTTTCAGCTGCTTAGATTCTGCTCGCGTCCTTCTTTCCCTCAGTCAAGTTTCGGCTCCATACAGCAAAGAAGGCATTACTGTAGCTTTATGAAATTTTAATTGGGTGACCTTCCTTGTGTTTTTCCCTTCAATGTTCTTCTTAGAGTTACATAGATATTTCGGAATACGTGTAGTTTTCTGTCTAAATCATTATTAATGTTGAAAGAAATATAACAGCAGAGGTAGGTAAAATGGCATAACGAAATATCACAGCCGAGGTAAGTAAAATGGCATAACGAAATACCACAGCCGAGGTAGGTAAATTGACACAACGAAATATCACGGCCGATGTTGGTGAATCATAGCCAAGGTACGTAAAATGGCATAACGAAATATCACAGCTGAGGTAGGTAAAATGGCACAACGAAATATCACGGCTAAGGTAGGTAAATTAACACAACGAAATATCCCGGCCGATGTTGGTAAATCATAGCCAAGGTACGTAAAATGGCATAAAGAAATATCACAGCTGAGGTAGGTAAAATGGCACAACGAAATATCACAGCCGAGTTAAGTAAAATGGCATAACGAAATACCACAGCCGAGGTAGGTAAATTGACATAACGAAATATCACGGCCGATGTTGGTAAATCATAGCCAAGGTAGGTAAATTACAGCCGAAGTAAGTAAATTCCACCCGAGGTAAGTGAATCCCACCCAAGGTAGGTAATTTCCACCTGAGGTAGGTAAATCCCACCCGAGGTAGATACTATGACCTGGTTACCTATTATAATTTTTGTTCTAATTAGATAACTTACTTTTACGCACCATTGTTTTTGTTTTAGAAATCGATATTTTCATATTATAATTATTCCAAATGTCTTGTAGTATATAAGTACATCTCCTGGACCTCATTCTAAGTTTGCACGATTACTTGGTTGTCTGCAAAAAGCATGGTGTTAAGATAAGTTTTATTGTTGAGCTGTATGCCCAGCTGCAGGGTGTTTTTTTATCACCAAAGAATATCATCAATATACAGGAGTTTATGAAAATAATGGAAACACCGACTGCGACAGGAGTACACGCAATGGGCCGTATACAAATAACTGGGACGACGTCACCCGCGATGTGAGGTATATAAATAGGTGCATTACAATGCCGGCTATGACATAGCAATGCCACAGTTGCAAGTGAAACAGTTGTCGTGGAGTCATTGTCGATAACGTCAGATAGCAGTGTCTTATAAAAAAGGCATGATCATTGGCGCGTGACTTGCAGGAGCTTCAGTAACTGGAACAGCAGAAATAGTGGCGTAACACAAGGAACTGCATCGAAGATTACGACTACCTATCAAAAGACACGGCGTTGCCTCCAAACGCGATATTGTGGACACCTTACGAAGATGTCTGGTAGGGATAGGCGAACGTTGGAACGAATTGTACAACGAAAACACAAGACCGCAGCACCGCAAGTAGCAACAAAGTTGAACACCAGTCGAAATGATCCTGTTTCTGTCATAACAGTTCATCGGGAGCTCTATAGTGCTGGTATTTATGGCGGTGTTGCAATCCACAAACTTCTGATTACCAACATTAATGCCACAAAACGTGTAAGGTGGTGCAAAGCACATGATGCTAGAGACTGGCAACGTGTCATCTAGTGTGATGACTCTTGTGTCACATCGTTTCCCACCACTGATAGAATGTACGTCTGGCAGAAACTTGTACCACTCCGACTGTGAAGCATGGAGGTGTATTCCTGATGTGTAAGGTGCCATATCAGTACATTCCTTAGGGACATTGGTTATGCTACAATATCGTGTCACATCTGCAACGTACGAATCCATTCTTGCCGCCCCGGTGGCGCAGTTGTCTAAGCGATCACTTCTGATCATTCGTCCGAAAGGGGTCCGAATCCCGGTGAGGCATGGATGTTGTGTTTGTCTTACGGCACTCGCACTCTCCCTTCCCTGGAACCAGTGGCCCTAAATTAGGGACAGGCGACTGCTTATAGCGCATTGAGTTGCTCACGGTGGTCGTTAAACCTCCAATAAAAAAAGAATACATTCTTTGGGATCACTTACACCAAATGTTGCAGACGTCTTTCCTTAATGACCGTCTCTGGTTTCAAGCAGATAATGCACCCGTGCATTGTACGGAACGTGACAAGCTATAGTTTGCAGAGCATTAGGATGAGGCACAGCGGCTACCCTGGCTGCCTCAATCCCCATACCCCAATATTTTTGAACATTTGTGGGAATATCTGGAGAGAAAGGTCAGATCACACTTTCCACTCCCAACATCACTGGCCCGGTTGGGACATATTTTCCAGGAAAAATGATCCCAAATTCCATTATCGTTTGTGCATGACTTATATAAGTCTATCCCAAGTCGAATTTCTTCTGTACTGAATGCCCGAGGTGGGCCTACACCTTATTAATAAAAAGTTCTCCACAAACAGTAGTAAGTGTTTCCCTTATTTCGATAAACCCCTCTTATGTTAAATAGAGTTGGTAATAAGCTGCAGCCTTATCTAACATTTTGGTTGGCAAGAATTTCGCATACGTGTTTATTCTCCATACCTAGTAAAACTTTCTTTCTGTAGTATATGTAGGCTATGGATGACTTGGAATAGATGTTTGGTAAATTCTTTTTCCCTCATTATCTGCCGTAACCTTACTCTATTAACACACTCTGTTGCCTTTTCATAGTCTATATACAGTACATAATACGTGTTTCTAAATTAAATTATCCACGCTTCTCTATTACTTGTTTCAAAGTGAAGGCACTATCATCGCAAGATCTACCCAGTCTAAAATCATTCTGTTCCTTCAATAGCAAAGTTTCTGAAATCTTTGTAATTCTACTATTAATTATTTTACTATCTGAGTATTGATGATAATTAGCTTTTTCAAAATCAATTGTTTTAGAAATTAGATCTGGAAGAGAAAGTTATGAAGTTTTATAGAGAAAGAGTAGAAGAGTGACAAGGACAAGGCTAGATAGGAAGAAGTTGGGAGCCGTCGGCTTGTTCCGGTGGAACGTCTCCCTCCAACCACTAACACAGGAGCAAGATAGCAGCGAAAACTACATAGCGTACTATAGAAACAAAGATGTTTTTTTCGGGAGGGGTTGATGACCACCGTGAGCAACTCGATGGGCTGTAAAGCAGTCGCCATCCCTAGTTTGGGTCCACTAATTCCACGGAAGAGAGCCACTGCCGTAAGACAACTGCAACATCCATGCCTCACCGGGGGATTCGAACCAGGACCCATCCCGGGCAACTACTCAGAACCCAGTGCTTAGACCACAGCGGGAGGCGAATCTGCGATGTTAGCGCCCCTTACGTGTTCTGCCATTAACACCGGAACATCGCCGGCTTCGTGTTCAGTGGTGCCAGGCTAGAGCAACGTGGAACGCCACTGACTGGTGACGTGTGGTGTTTAGCGATAAGGGCCGCTTCGTTTTGGGGACAGATGATCATCGTGTCCGGGTGTGGAGGTCCCCGTGTCAACGGCACAATCCCAATCTCGCTATCGAGCGCCACACCTGCCCCACTGCAGGCATTATGGTCTGGGGGCCATTGCCTACGATAGCCGATCAGCTCTAGTAGTAGTACGTGGATCATTGACGGGCCAGCGGTATGTGAATGAGATCCTACAGCCCCATGTGCTCCCATTACTGGCTAGGATTCCAGGTGCGCTATACCAGCAGGATAATTCTCTCCCGCACACGGCGCGGGTTGTCCAGGACTGTCTACGTCATGTCCAGATACTTCCATGGCATGCCCGCTTCCCGGACATGTCCCCTATCCAGCATGTGTGGGGCCAGTTGAAACGCCGGCTGCCGTCGTGCCGCACTATCCGGGATTTGCAGCACAGCGTCCAACACGTGTGGGCCAGTCTGCCGCAGGACAACATCAAGCGTCTGTTTGCCTCCATGTCGTACCGTCTTGCAGCTTGTATCGCACGAGGCGATACGACGCGCTATTGAAGATTACCAGACTGCATGCCACAGATCTCTCTGTAATTGTCCTGCAGCTCTGTTTTTGTCATCATGTGTATCATTCATCTGTATCATTACGTCCATAAAATTTCAGTTCAATCCGATGCTTCCTTCTTGGTGCCCAAATTTCATTGTCCGTGAGTGTATGTTATAAAGAAGTACTTTTTTCCTCCAAAGTTTCTGCATTAACATTGTCTTTTTCATCAATATACCTCATGTCATCAATCTAAATATTGTGATGAAATCGTGGAACTAATTTTTGAAAAGCTGAATTTCTTCAGAGGAATTATCGAGGTTTGTTTCGATAAAATCGATTTTTCATATTCGAATGAAATTTGTCTTATTAAAGTACTTTAAATATTTTCCCAGTTACCTGGAAATTGGAGAAATTTAGCGAACTGCGATATCTATAAAATATATGTGAAAGTGAGGTTAATTGTTATGGGTCGAAAAAAACGCGTATATATACTGTATGCAGTGTTTATCAAAAAAAACGAAGCACCCCGAGAAAGTAGTTCGATCCTCATGAAACTCCGCATGCGAGTAACTCACGGCCGAATATGCCAATGATCAAAGAATAACGATGAATGACAAAATGGTGGCCCGCCACAGCGCATGGGAATCGCGCATCGAGGAGGGTGTATCAAAATCGATTCATCTCACGCAACGACAATTATGACAGCGTATTGCGGTTGCCTTAACCTCCACGGACTATGAAGATACCTCAACGTCGGATCCGTGCAGAGTACCAGCAGTTTAGCGAGTTTCGGAGAGAACGTATAAATAGGATGAGAGAGGCTGGTTGGTCAAATCGCCGTATCTCCAGGGGTCGGAGTGACGCGGCAATCGGACGATGTTGGAACCAATGGCTCGAGGAGGACCCAACCTAGCGGCACGCGGGCAGTGGACGGCCGAAGGAAACGACAGAATACGAGGATCGAGCGATTCTGATAACCGCACAAACAGGACCGAATCCTCGCTCTCAACCATCTGTGACCATGTTGCGTAGTCTACAGGTACGGAAGTGACCACCCGGATAGTTACCAGACAACTTGCGGCACGGGGACTACATTCGAGGAGGCCACTCCGCAGCTTACCGCTGACCAGCGAGCATCGCCGGCACCGGTGGTAGTGGTGTCGGGCCTGATCACTGTGGGGTAGTGTCGTGTGGCGTCGTGTTGTCTTCAGTCATGAGTCACGGTTTGCACTTGACACCGATGACCAGCACATATGTGCCTGGGAACGAGCCGGGTAGCGCATGGATCCTGCCTTTACAGTGGAACGGCTTACGGCTGGCATACCGGGATTGACTCTCTGGGTGGCCATTTCCTACGATAGCCGGGCACCCTTAGTAGTCCTCCGTACCACCCTCACGGCTCAACGGTACGTCGAAGACGTTCTACCACCGGTTGTGTTGCCATCTTTGTCACAGCTTTACCACCGAGCAATTTTTCAACAGGATATTACCCGGCCACACACAGCACGGCTTTCTCATGCCTGCCTCCGTAATGTCGACACCATCCCATGGGCAGCCCGTTCGCCCGACCTCTCACTAATCGAACATGTTTGAGACATGATGGAACGCCACCAACGCCCATCCTGGAATATCGGTGAACTGTCCCGCAATTTGGACACCATATGGCATGTTATACCTCAGGACAGTATCCATGAACTGTATGAGTCTATCCTACCCCGGTTAATCGCTTGTATCCGAACCACAGGGGGCTCTAAAACGTACTGACTTGTTCCACTCGTGTAGCAGTTTTGTCCGAAAAAGTAGCCCAGCTGCTCTGGAATTTCAATCATTTCCTTTTCTATACATGTACATTGTACATGACGATTTTCATCTCGGTTGAATGATTCCTTCTGGGTGCTTCGTTTTTGTTTTGTTTTTTTTGTTTTTGTTTTTTGCAAAAAATATATGTATAGAGAGAGTTTAACTCTTCCAGTTGTCAGCTCTTATTTGTAAGCAATAAAAAGAGTTCGCTATTTTTCACCTGTTTTCTTGTAGTGTAATCTTATGATAAGGTTTCTTCTCTACATATCCTTTGTCTGAACATATCCTCAAGTTTGTTTTGGCCACATTTCTTCCATTACTAAAATGGTCTCATAAAACCAAGGATTTCTTTTTGCGATAAATTATGCTTTACATCTAAATTTTAACCACTGTGCCACCCGGGGCGACTCCGCTGTACTTTAAAGCGCTGACAATGAACGAATTTCACAATGCATCGCTGATATTTGTTTTAAGGATTCTGTAGAACTGAAACTAAAAATGACTGAAATGAAATATGTGATCCTCTTAAACCTTTTAATTCTCAAATCGAAATATCCCGATATCAAATTTGCGTTCAAAATATGTTCATATGAAGCTATTTCTTCCTTCAAGAATTTAAAACTCATCGGAAGATGAAAGCTTTTAAAACTCATCGGAAGATGAGAGCTTTTAAAATTTAAAACTCGTCGGAAGATGAGACCATGCTCTGGGCATAAGAGAAAATTATACTTTTTCGTTAATTCAAGGATGGGGATCATGCATGTGCACTAATTCAGATTCAGGATTCAATTGCATTTTCATGATCATACAGATATAATTTCTTAGTGTGTCCCTTTTTTATTGGTTCACTACTGCTTTGCTAACAGTTCACATTTTGTTGCAGATTTTGCCATTCATACACGTGTAATGCAATTTGGATGGCGAAGAAGCGGACGTTTTGCCTTGTGGTTTGCTTTTCTGTTATTCATCGCAATTTTAGTTCCGTATACCATCTCCCTTGCAAGAGGCCATGTGAAACCTTTGCTTCCACTAATCAGGTAAATATTTTAAAATATTTTAGGTTTTAGGAATGATAAATGATTTCACGTCAACTGAAAAGAAACGCAAGCACCAGAACGACTTGTAATACAGATGACGGATGTAAACGATAGTTAAAAGTCCTATTTTCCTGTGGCTGTGATTCAAAATTTCAACAGCAGGTTTGTAACAGTAGGCTTCCGAAAAAAATTAATAAACCACAGATTCGAGAAGCTCATATTTTAAAATCTTTCTTTAAAAGTACGGGGATTTTGTATTAGACATGGCAAAGAAGAATCGTTAAAACTTACAGTTATAACTAAGTGTCGATGCCGAGAAGCTGCTGATTCTGCACGCTTTCACTTATATACACATGCTGTATATATCTTCCAATTAGAGACTTTATATACAAACACACACATATATATATATATATATATATATATATATATATAATCTCTTAAAGGTGTACTACAAAGTTGCTATGTCTGGGAGTGAGTTTGGCAGCTATTGGTATGCTTTTGCATGATATGGAGGAGGGATGTGTTAGGATCGAACTTTACATTTATTGGAGTTCAGTGGAGTTGTAAAGTTTACAGTTGTTTCATTTCAGGTAAGTTTTTTGTATTTAAGTTCTGTGTTGTTGATTCAGGTAGGTAAAACCAGGTGTATAACACTAAAGAAAAAAATTTTAACCCTTGTTTCGGAAATCACATATTTCAAAGACACCTGCATGAAACCTTAACCAGGGTTCGGGGCCGGGGAAGTCTTTCCCTGATGAGTGGCTCCCGGTACCCAACCCCAAGTGTTTAAAATTATTATTTTTATTGTTTATATTATTTTTATTATTGTTGTATGTGAATTATGAGAGTTTTAGTTTTAGTTTCGGTGTGTTAATTTAGTGGGATTCAGGGATTTCTACGGGAAGTTCTTGGTTGAAGGTGTAGAGAATTTGACTTAAATACACTATCTACCAACAAGTAATTGCACACCTGTGATAGCAAAGGAAAACGAAGTTTATTCACCTTCAATAGTTCGTGGAGCCTCCGCGAGCTGCGATTACAGTTGCGACCCTCCGGGGCAAACTCTCAACCAGGCGTTGTACGACGGTTAGCGGTATTTTCTTCCACTCGGCTTGGAGAAGACAGGTCAGTTCCTTCACCGATTTTGGAAGGTGGGGGCACCCCTTAAGTCGACGCTCCAACTCGTCCCAGAGGTGCTCGATAGGGTTAAGGTCCGGGCTCTGCGCAGGCAAGTCCATTCGATTAACCCCATTGCCACCATACCAAGCCATGGTGGACCTCGCAACATGACAGGTGGCATTGCCATCCTGAAAGTAACATGGGTCCACCCCGTAAAACTGTCACAACGTAGGAAGCGCATGGTCATCCAAAATGGTGCAGTAGGTCTCGGCGTTGAGTCTACCAGGAATTGCGACCAACGGTCCCGTGCCATACCAGGATAAACACCCCATAGCATAATTTCACCGCCGCCGAACTTCACAGTTGGCACAATACATTCCGGCAGGAGGTGTTCTCCAGGCAGACGCCAAACAAAGACTCTGCCATCCGAACGGTAGAGGGTGAACCTTGATTCGTCGCTCCAGGGAACCTCTTTCCAGTGTTCAACGGTCCACTGTCGACGTTCTTTGCACCACGTTAGCCGAATAGGGCTATTGGACTTGGTGATCAAAGGCATGTGGGCGGCAGCACGTCCATGATAACCAAGCAGATGGGCTTCTTTACGGATGGTATTCATCGAACGAACACTCCCGGATGCCTGTTGAAACTCCTCGCGGATGTGGCCCATCGATTTGGTGCGGTTTTTCCGAATTTCTCTGGCCAGCACCCGTCGGTCTCTAACTCCCAGTTTTGTGGGTCTACCGGGTCGGGGCACATTTCAGCAGTCACCTCTCATCTTCCACTTGCCAATCACGTAGGCCACTGTCAATTTTGGGTACTTCAACTAGCTGGATATGTCACGTATGGATCGGCCATTTCTGTGATACCCGACGATTACACCTTTCTCGAAATCAGAGAGCTCCGAACTGCGTGGCATCTTGCATGCGACTGGTTGCGTTGTTTTTTCCTACACGATATTTAACGGCGGCGGCAGTGACGTGTATCAGAACCGCAGATATCGTTGATTGCAGGGGTGTTCAATTACTTGTTGGTAGATAGTGTATATATATATGTCCTGAGGTATTGAAGATGCATATATTAATATTATTAATAACATCTATGAAAATGCAAGTGCAAAGCTTCGGCAATTTGAGAATACAGCACCCATAAAAATTGGAAAGGAAGTGAGACAAAGTGACACTATATCTCCCAAACTCATGAATGCCACATTGGAAAGTGTCTTTCAATCACTGAACTGGGAAAACAAAGGGATAAAGATTAATGGAGATTATCTAACTCACCTTCGTTTTGCTGATGACGTAGTCATTTTTGCAACTACCCCATCAGAGTGCAGAGTATGACCCAGGAACTTGCTGACAAGAGTAAAGAAGTGGGATTAAAAAGGAACTTTCAGAAGACAAAAGTGGTGTACAATGTTTTTACCAAAAACGAAGATTTATCTATTGATGGGGAAAAGCTGGAGATAACCAATACCTACATTTATCTTGGACAGCAGATAACAAGTGAGGGTCACATTGATGATGAAATTAATCGGCGTATAAAACTTGCCTGGAGAGCGTTTGGAAGAAACAGTATAATTTTCAAGAGCAATATGCCATTATGTCTTAAAAGAAAAGTGTTTGATCAATGCAATCTTCCAGTGCTTACGTATGGTGCAGAGACGTGGACCTTAACTAAAAGAGACATACAAAGACTGCAGACAACTCAAAGAAGCATGGATAGGTGCATGCTTGGTGTAACCAGGAGAGATAAGAAGAGGAACTCGTGGATCAAAAAAATGACAAGAGTGGAAGACATCATGATCAGAGTAAAATCCCTGAAATGGCAATGGGCTGGACATATTACCAGGACAGACCATCGATGGACAGCCCAAATTTTAGACTGTATTAAAAGAGACAGGAAAAGACCCAGAAGAAGACCATATGTGAGATGGGTGGATGAAATTCGAAAGTATGCGGGAGTAACATGGAGGAGACTGGCACAAGACAGACCATTGTGGAAGAAACTTGGGGAGACCTTCATCCAGCAGTGAATTGATAATGATTGACAATGATGATGATATATGTGTGTGTGTGTGTGTGTGTGTGTGTGTGTGTTTATTTATAACATTTTCATCATTTAAAATATCATGTCCCCACATTGCCTAATCCAATATTTATTTTGCAAAGAACTGTGGACTTTCTATCTTTTTTTTTTTTTTTTTTTTGTTTCGGGGCTTAACGACGTGAGCAACTCTGTGGGTTGTAAGTAGTCTCCCGTCCCTAATTTAGAGACACTGGCTCCAGGGAAGGGGAAGATCCAGAGCTTTCCGACAAGCACACCAGTCATGCCTCACCCGGGACTCGAACTGGAGACCATCGCAGACGAATGGTCCGAAGCCAGCGCCTCAGACCACTCGGACACCGGGGTGGTTTCTACACTTTCCCACGTGTTGTTCGGTAAAGAGTTCCTTGCTTGCTTTCTTGTTGTTGTTGGGTTTTTTTCTAATTTCCATTTTTGCTAGTCATCTGCGCATTATACAGTTAGGATACTTAGCAACCTAATTTCTCCAGATCTTTTTCATTCTTTTCATAGAGGTACTTCTAGATTCTCTGTCAAGTTTTAAAGCCTGTTAGACTTCTTTTCTCACTTTGTGATGTCACTTCGCTTCATCCTATCTCTATATGCAGTTCGAAAATTTCTCTTAGTTAATACTGGAACTATACAAGTGTGGTGCTTAAGTCCTTTATCAGTCTGCTGCCTGTCAAATACTTGAATATCTTGCTTAGTTCTGGCAGAATGGCATCTTTTGCACACTTTGCTATACCCGTTGAAATCTATAGATTAACTGCATACAAATTTGTCACAAGGAACGAAAAGCAATTTAGTGGTCAGAAAAATCCAGTTAATATATTTTAAAACGTTAACTGAACTTTTCGGAGCCAAAGCAAAACTCATAATTACAGTAATTGCTTTCACAAAATTCTTCTCTATCCGTCTAAAGGGCTCCTTTTCAACATTTCACCCCTATTCTGATAACGATTTCATCTTTCATCTAAAATGACTTTCCGGATGATAACTAGCTAGCGGAAAACGAAAGTTAACAAAACGTTTATGAAATTTAGACAAACATAACTTATCTATCTCCCACTGTTTTTGGTTTATGCATAAATTTCGATATGTGAAATACCCCTAAGATTTATCATCACCAAGAGGTGTATTTCATTTTGTGAAGAGGTATTAGCAGCATGGCTGACAAGAGCCCTGAGTTTAAGAGAAGGCAATAGAAATCGCAATTGATTATGTAATGATGAAACTCAGCATGACGCAAAGAAGAAAGAGTATAATGCTCGTATCATGTTCCATCGTCCTTGTGCGCATACAGAACTTCATTTAATAACATTGGATTAATGTTGAGACTCCGCCTCTAGATTGAAAGGATGAAATATTCTGGAGAGGTAGGCACTTCCTTTTATTTACGAAAAGTTTGAAAGGTTTGTAAAATGTTTTTCTTTCAGGAAGGGAATATAGTATGTTGCTATAATGCGGAATCCCTTCTGGAGACTTCTGAACAAAAGTGCAGTATGATCCCAGATAAATGAAGTGCAAGTATTCTTGCCGTTGATGCACGATAAAAGAAGCTCAAAGCTACGATTAAAGACAGTCCTCTATTCCAAGACAGTCCGCAGCAGATTTTTTCTTCCTCGTTAAATAGGAATTTCATTAAAATTTATTAGGTTGCTTGTTAAGATTGATCATCTTAGCTTTCCCCTCCCTCATTAAATCTGGGAACTTCATTAAATTTTGTTCATTAAAAACGATAAGATTAGCTTTGAATTAGCATTTTACTGACCAAAAATTCATATTTTGCTCGTTAAATCCAATATCTCACTAAACGCGGGCTCGTTTTAAGCGGATTCCACTGTATTTGAAATCTATGAGTCATATGAACTTTCTGGCTATTTTATTGTTTTTCGCTGTGATTCATGTTTATTTTGATATTGCATGAAATGTTTTTGCTACTCTTTTCCGCTCTGAACAGTGTTTTGAAATCTGCGTAAGCATCTAGTGTTTACGTATTCCATGCACACGTAAGGCTTACCTGTTTTGTTTCTTCCCTGAGGCTTCACGACGCTGATTGCGCGCTAGTTTATTCGGTGGTCTCGCTCTTGAGGACAGACATCATCATTTACCTACTCTTTACGTTTTCTTCTCCTTTTTATCTTGTTCCTCGTTCAATGGCTGTTTTCCATTTAAACCTCATCAATTTTTACTCTGTGGAATTTGGAATTTTGTACTTCAAAAAGTGTTAATCCCTACACTGGATAATTTTCCCTATTTTTATTTATTTTTTGTTCAGCTAGTATCATTAGCAACTCTTAGGGCTACAAGCTATCGCCCGTCCCTAATTCAGAGCCACTGATTCCAGGAAAGGGAGATAGAGCCGGCTCCATCAGACAAACACACCACCCATGTCGCCAGAGCCTAAGATCACTCAGTCACCGGGGCATCATATCATTTGTGCGTCGGTCGACAATCTTCTTAATATTAATGAACATTGCTGCTGTTTTGGAGAAGGTTCTTTAAAGAAGTTTTGCATCTTACACAGTTCTGCGCCGGAAATCGTTTCGAATTAATGAATTGCCTACTAAATGAATAAGAATGTGTAGCAGCCCTAATTGTTATTTATGCACGTGAAAGTACGTAACTTTTAGAAAGGAACCATTGAAATCAAGAATTTATTGAATGACTCAACAGAACGGAAACCGTCGAATTCATACGCATTAATAACGAAGAAATAAAAGAAAGGAATGCCTATTTTTGCATAAATTAGGAATCATTTCGAAGCAAAAAGAAATTACAATAACAGAAAAGAACGTGAGTTTTTCGTTTGTTTTTTTTTAGCTAACGTGCGCCCGATCGAAAAGACTAATAGTTTTTATTAATTTCTAAGAACTGTTCTGGGTCGTATTTAGAAGGGGCCCCCCTTCTAAATACGACCCAATTTTATAAAAACGCATCAACTTGCATTAGAAAATAATGCTTCATTTTTTTCTTTTATTTTACATTAAATTATGTTTTGTCCTGATTGATTTCAAAAATTTCCATCTTAAGTCGCCCCTTCCCCGAAAAAAATGTCTGTATGCGCCCTTGAGTCAGATCGTTATACTTTCATGTTTATCATACAGAAGGAATCTTCAAGTCCACGCACTGCTTGACCGTTTCTGGTCGAAGCTTAAAATCATAAACAAGGAAAAAGTAACCTTTGTGACAAGGAAAAATAAGCTACATTTGTGCAGCTGTTCATATGTAATTGTATAAATTCAAGGTAAAACAACTGTAATTCCCTAGAGACGATGTTCTTCGGAGAAACTTGTAGTACTAACATACTTCCCAGATTAAATGGGTGGGCACAGAAAAGAATAGCATAATGAAACAGGAATGTTTCAGCTCAAGTTAAGAACCGGTCTCAAAACGTCTATTTCCCAATTAATGTGACCTTGTAAAATAGAAGCTTCCTCCAGAGAAGTATTGCATCAGATAAATACGGAGTAGGATCCAAAAGCTCCCAGACTTCGCCAGTACGACATAGTTCGTGTATCGCATACCCACGGTGATTATTGTGTAGATTGCATTACGACATTACCCCCCCCCCAGGGAAATTGGTTTCGTCCATCTACGTCATGCGCTCGCTGCGGTACAACCGGGTATTGTGAGCAACTTACGCAGTGTTCAGCGATTGATGAAAAATGGTGTTTTTTAAGCAGCGCCTTAACATTAAGTTGCGTTCATTTGGGCAGACGTCCAACAGAAACTTACGAGTTGTTGAAGCAAGTTTATGGCGGAAACACCCTGTCGCTGTCAGAATCATTCGATTGGCATCCATGCTTCAGAGAAGGCAGACAGGAGGTTGAAGACGACGAACGAAGCTGGCAGCCAGTGACAGCTCGCACGGGTGAAAACATTTCGAAAGTTGCGGCCATCATACACGTCAACAGGCAACATACGATCGAGCAAATGGCAGAGGCTGCTGGGATATCGGAGAGTATGGCGTCAGCGGATACCAACAGATAATCTGAAGATGCACCGGGTGTGTCAACACATCGTCCCAATCCTGTTAACGGAAGATCAGTTGGCCGTACGGATGGAAATGGCGGGCGATCTTGCCACCATCGCAGACCAAGACCCACAATTTCTCAGAAGAATCATACTGGGGAATAGAAAATGGCGCTTCCTCTTCAATCCGCAGACTAAGCGGGCATCATCTACGTGGAAATTGCCATCATCTCCGTTCAAGCAGAAATTCCGCCGAGATCGCATCAAAGGCAAGATCATGCTAGAGGTCTTCTTCAACATCCAGGGTATTGTTCATCTTGAATTTATCCCTGGCGGACGCACTGTCAACAAGGAGCTCTATCTGGACATCATGCTACGTCTACGTGAGTCTATCCGCAAGAATAGGCCTCAACTGTGGGACGATCAATCGTGGGTGCTGTTGCCCCACAATACGCATAGGTCACTCATCGTTCGTGAGTTTCTCTCCAAAACAAGAACTGTTTACCTCCCGCATCCACCGTACTCACCTGACCTCGCTTCCTGCGACTTCTACCTCTACCCTGAGCTGACACGTCGACTTCAGGGTCGTCGGTTTTCGAGCGCAGGAGAAGTGAAAAACGCATCACTGATTGCACTGAAGAGCATTGCAAAGAATGTGTTCCAGAAGTGTTTCGACGAACTCTACAGCCGCTGGCAGAAGTGTGTTGCTGCTGCAAGAGGGTCTTATTTTGAAGGAGGATGTGCTTCAGCTTTGTAATTCTTGCTATCTATGGACTTACGGACCCAGTCCGGGAACTTTTGGATCCTACGTCGTATTGACAGCGCTGCAGAGGCTAATAAGGGGAAAATGAACTGATATTAGCTGTGCTGAAACTACGATGAAGTGTCCAGAAAAATATCACTATTGCAATGATGATGGACTCTTCCCACAGTCCTAAAATATTAGACGTGAGAAGTGCGAGACCTTTTTAAGTCTCAGAGGAACTCATAACCTTCCAGCCACCCAAATCATGATAGTATTTTTTTCAGGAGTAGTTATGCAATCAAAGATACTCCCAGTGTGAATACTTCTGCAACTTTAAGTGAAAAGCGTTAATAAATAAATAAATAAATAAATAAATAAATAAATATAATAGAAAGAGTGTGGAAGAAAGGTTTTTAACCGTGTTCTTAATTTTGAAGTAAAACTACAAGGAGCTTACTAATGTACCAGAACAACCAGTATACTTAGGTTAAACGCGCACAAGCCCTCATTCTTTGTCATTATTTTTTATCTTTCATGGGGCTCACTTTTACCATAAAATACTATGCGAGTTCCCTCACTGTACCAGTTTTTTATTTCACTAAAATTTCGTGTTGTCTGTTCTAAACATGAATTGGTGTTTACTGTGATGTGACTGTGGGGTGTTGTCTTGGTAATGTATGTTTTACATGTTTTGATGTGATTGTTTTAAATTTCTGTTTCTGTTTTCTGCAGATTGTGTGGATTCCAAAGTGTGCAGTGTGGAAACCCTGTTGTGTGAAGAGTAAATGGAGCAGGATCTGTATATGTTAATAAGCTTCAAATGTTTGATTATTTTTTGTGTGTGATAATTTGTGGTAAATGTGGAAACGAGAACTTGTAGTGTTTAATGATCAGAAGAAAGTGAATGGCAGTATCTTATATTCCTTAAGTTATCTATAAATTTAAACTAACGGTATTTTTTCCACACATGGAATTACGTAAAACAAGAATACACTCATTGCTCTGAACGATATGTGAAAGTAGTGGATATATCATAGATTTGGTAAATAAATATGCTGATTTTGACAGCAATCTTACAGAAAACGCATAAAGGTGCTAAAACAACTAAAATCATTTGAAACACCTATTATTCTTCAAGTAATGATATGCATCTTTAGAATCACAGTTACACCAGTGCGCGATTTTAAATTTTTGAGGCCCTAGGCTAGCTTTGCTCTTGGAGCTCCCTTCCCACCCAAAAATATTTAACAAACTGATGTATGTCAGCGATTATTTGGCTATTTAATATTATTTTACGTATCGTTCTTTAAAATTGCACGTGAATGTATTTTATCATAGCAAAAGTACTGCAAAGTAAAGAAAAATATTCAAATTTTTTCTATATTTAAATAAAATACACCTACAAACTCCAATAATTTTAATTGCAAAAAAGAAAAAATCTAATTAAAACATCTGACTGCATTAAAGTTTTAAAATTCATCTTGAACTATTATTATCCATATTAAAAAAGAAGCTGATAATGACACCTCTTCTTACAAGTCTACTCGACGTGCTTTCGTGGCAGATAAGTCTTTAATGATATCTTCAAAATGAAGTTATTTTGCAAGATTAGCATTTGCATCAAAACTAGCCAAACTGAGGTGTATCAAATTTTGCCTTTGAAAAAAGAAGTACGCTATTGGAAAATTTTGTTTTGTGGTGTAACACAAAACAAAAACAAATCATACACGAGGTGCCGAACACATCAGATAAATTTCAGAAATTTTTTTCCACAACTGAGAAACTGGCATTAGGAAGTTTAAGTCATAATAAGAAACAAGTGTCATCAAAATACTAATCTAACTAAAAGTAAGCAAAAAGTTTATACACCTTAAACATAAATGTATTTTTGAATTATAAACAGATTATAAACAAAAAATATTGCTTAAATGTTCATCAACGAATACTACTGTTGGAACCAAAAAGAAGCATAAAACTTTTTGCCATGCGGTAAGCAAAGATTTAAGAAATCGTCTAATATTAAGGAAAGATACCAGTTGTGTTCAAAAGATAATAGCGAAATTATGCCGATTAAGCATCGACATACTTTGACCGAAATTTGGAGAACCTTTCCGTTCATGCATGTTCTTAAATATTATCACTAAATCCCTAAAGTCTAAGCAAAATATAAATTCGTTTTGCTTTGTTTTTGCTTTAAAATATCGTTCCAAATTTCTATTGGAATTTATTTTCTAGATAGAAGAAACAAAATCGCTAGATGTGTCACTTTTATGTGCTATATTGCTGTCGGTATATACTTGTGTAGAGTTTAAAACTTAACAGTACTTTAATAAAGACCGTGAATTTTATAATAAAGATTTAGGCCAACCCCAACGGAGATTTCAGTAGCTGTCATTGAATAAAGAAAACCTGTTTGAAGGGTAGATGTAAGAAACTGAAATGAAATTCTAGTTTAAAATGGTCAAGAAACTAATTAGAAATTTCATTTGAATTGGCTCCATTTTCAATGTTACATTTCATTTGCTAATTGTCTCTTTCGAAATTGGGATTTTAATAGCTCACCGTCATGAAGGCATATATACAGATTGTTTTTCTTGTCCGTTGTCTCTATCGATTTATCTTCTCCTAATAGAAAACAAATGAAAAGAGTTAGTTCAATAAAGAAAAGCATACTTTTTACGAAGAATAAGGAGGTGTTGTTCGATCATCTGGCGTTAGTCTTCACATAAGAATTATATTTTTCAGCCAGACGTCAAGGCCGATTTTGCTATCAGCTGACGCAGTGTGTGTCAGTATCATTACGTCTCTCAATGTCAACTAACCCGTTCCACTGTGGGCGAACACTGTTTTTCTAATGCAGATGGATGTCATGTAACTTTAGCAAATAAAATGATTGATACCCGCAGTTCAACAGTAGCAGAAGAATTACTAATCAGAATTTCCCCTGGACGAAGTAAGTCTCATGGAACGTATCAGCATCATCTGTTACTGTTCTAAGAAGGCTCTGACAATCTAGCTCAGAAGAAGTATCCCGGTGGAGCGCCAAAGCTCGGCAATTACAGTATTGAGTGAGTGTTTTATTAACATTTACGCCATTAAATGGAGATTTAGACTAACATGTGTCATATGTTATTTTACAAAGAGGGCGTAATGTATTTGGTAATTTCGGTAATTAAGGTTACCACACTGTAAAAAATAAATGGTGTGAAGTCACGGAAAATTCCTGAGAATAACGTGCAGCAGAGTTGCCGGTATAAGTGTCCGTTTTTTAAAGAAATTTCCGTTTTTAAAAGTTCCCATTTCTTCTAACTTCCGTATTTTAACATATTTTTGGTAGCGGTTTATCTCAAAAGATTTGGTTTCTGGCTTTTCCGTATTTTTACACAGAAATTTCGCAAAATATTTTATTTTAATTGTTTCAGCCCCTTTTACCAGATGCTTTCCGTTTCCTCCTAATGGATATCGAATTGGTCTCGTTTTCAACTGCAGATACGCGTGCTACTGATGAGCCAAAAGACCGGTCTGAATAGGTTTATAATAGTTTGACTTTTTTTCTGTATGAGGACTTCTTACAAACTGCACAGTTTTTTTCACAGTGATTTTTCGAAGCAATAGAATGCTGTAGAACATGACATCTTTTTAAACTGACAATTTAAAGAAGAGGTGAAATGTGCTGCTTTATAATAGAGTATTGTTTAACAAAACTCCTAAATATAAAATTCACTCTTGATAGCTTTTGTCTTAAGGAATTCACAGTCAGATTCATAGACATCATGCAATCACCTGTACAATAATTTAAGTGGCCGTTTTCTTACGGTAACACAATACGGGGTGATTGTAAACTCCTTCAACAAAACAAGAGCGGTGATAGTACACATTAAGACGAACAATATTTGCAATGGAACCTAGGGCCACATTCCACTCCTAGTGACAGAAAAGAGCACGTTCGAAAAACGATCAGCAGGCACACGGAGTTCCAACCAGTGCATGAGAAGCACAAGATGCAAAGCAGGTGCGCTGAAGACGTGCGTAGGCGATGAGAAGCAAACATTAAAAAACGCAGCCGAACCCGTTCAGCGATATTACCGTGCGAACATCACATGAGAATTGACGTATACGTCTGACCGGCGCAGGGTACCGTATGTTCCTGGAGCAAGTGCTTCCCTGTCTGTTGCAGGATGTCCCGCTACCACACGGAGGGACATGTGGTTTATGCATGATGGGGCCCCAGCACACTTTGCCACCAAGGTCCGATACTTCCTAAATGCGACATATCACGGGCGGTGGACCTGTGGCTTGGCCTCCACGCTCCCCGGACCTTAATCCACTGGACTTCTTCTTCTGGGTGCACATGAAAACGTTGGTGTACGAAACACCTGTGGACTTCCCGGAAGATATCGTCGCACGAATCGCTGTTGCTGCGGACAAGATCAACAGCACACCAGGAGTCTACGAGAGGGTGCGACAGTCCTTCATTCGCTGTTGTGGGCTGTGCAACGACGTTCTTGGACGTCAGTTTGAGCAGCTTCTTTGAGTCTTTCTCTGATGCGATTGGAATTGTGCAACTCATAAATTAGGTATGTCTCTTTGTTTTCACTGTTGAAGGCTCAACGTCGATAAGTAACTTTACTCTTTTCTGGAACTAGGGGTGGAATGCGGCCCTAGGTTCCATAGCATATCGTTCGTCTTGATGTGTACTATCACCCCTCTTGTTTTGTTGAAGGAGTTTACAATATCTCTGTATACAATAGCAGGTGCCCAAATTGGGGAGAGGGGAAGGAAAATCCGGTGCCACAATAACCAAGATTTCATGCGATATGCTATCCACAATACCCGATATCGCTACTGAACTTCAAAATCAGATCATCCGACAGACGATTGAAATCTAATAGTTAATCAGACCTCAAGTATTTCCGCGAATCGCTCCTATTACCAGAAATTTTCCGTCATATGTATGATAGAAAAAGTGGGAACAGAATTTTTCCGTTGATATACGAAAGGAATTGCAGAAAGGTTTCTGAAAATTCAGAACTATCCTGGCGCATGAAAAATTCGTGAAATTCAGGTTTGTATTCCTTCATTTCACGGAAAAGGTTGTATTAGGAATATGCTTTAATTCATGAAGGGAATCAACAAAAATGGCTCGTGAATTTCAGAAAATATTTTACAGTGCACGTTTTTCAGTTTATGGGGAAAGAAAGAGCAAGACGCAAATAAAAAGGACAAAAACTGAAGTCGGAATGCATTTTACCTAGAATTTCTCCCTCTTCATTCCTTTAATCATTGTTCGTTTTGTTTTATTTTTTCATGAGAAAAATTGTTACCTTTGTTTTTTGTTTTTTTTTAATTTGGGGGTCTGACGACCATCGTGAGTAACTCGATGAGTTATAAGTAGTCTCCTGTCCCTAATTTAGAGCCAATGGTTCCAGGGAAGGAGAAGATCCAGTGCCGTAAAACAAATACAACATCCATACCTCACCGGGATTCGAATCAAGACCCATCTCGGACGAATGGCCAGAAGCCAGTGCTTAGACCATTGCGCCACTTTTGGTGTTTCTTCAGTTTCTCTTGGAAAAAGGACTATCGTTTTTATTTATTTCTTTCATGAATAAATTATCACTACCAAGAAAGAGCAAGAACACTCTAAACAGAAATCCGCTCTTAACAAATAATTTCGCTTGACCACACCTTAGGCACCTCAGTTTTTTTTTTTTTTTTTTTTTTTTTTTTTGCTTCATTCTTCGTTGAAAGGTATCTTTCCCGTTATCTACATTTAATTTTTGCTTTCTTTATTATTAATTAGAAACTATGGCTATAATTCATAGCGTTTTTGCACCCTCGCTGAATATCTAAGGTTCAGAGGTTCTTAGATCATCTAAGGTTCTCATCCCTGACTAGTATTACTTTCTACAGAGATAGGAGACAACCAGAGGCATGAAACAAGCATGTAATTTGTGTCTCCTTCAGGAATGAAAAACCAACCCCCAACAGGAGAATCTCATAATCCTAAAAACTCAATCACTGCTGACTTCATTATTCCTATTGTGCTGACATATGTTATTTTGTCACATTTTATTTACGTTACGCATTTGACAGTACACACATCGGCCTCTGAATTAGAAACCTTTATGCAGACGTCACTTACGCAGCGTATATGCAAAATACGTTGTCACGTGCGACACCACGTGATCTAGGCAACTATTCAAGACTGCTGCTCGTCAGTTGTGTTGATCACAATGGGTAAAACAAAAGATCTTTCGGAGTTCGATAAAGGGTTTATTATTTGTGGTGGCCCGAATAGCTGGAGCGACTATTTTGCAAACAGCAATACTGACTGGTTTTTCAAAAGGTGTGATATCCTTGGATCTTTAATCGGTAGAAAAATAATCCACATTACTTGTCTAAGAGGCATAACTGTGGCACGATGACAATCTGTCAGGAACGAGATCGCTGTCGTCTGAGAAGGCTTATACCGAGAAATAGAACTTAGAAAACATATTTTAAATATTGGGAAACGATAAAAAATATCCGCTATATTAAAGTGCGTTTCCAATGATTCGCAAAATATATAGTTAAAATCACATACAAGCACACTGTCTAACAGAGAAACTGCCACACCACGAAGACGTGAACGCAGCGCCATGCAAATTGCAGGGTGGGTGCACACGTACAAGTTATGCAAATGATTGCATTTGCAGGCCAATCGCCCAAACGGCGCGCGGGATATAAGCGACCAACCAGCCCGTGATGACATCAGTCGAGACGCCGTCGCGGCCGCGAGAAGTGAGTGGTTCTGCTGTAACCGTGTCTGGAGAACGAATAAGGAGTGCCAAGGCCGTTAAGACGCCATCGTACGCGTTTTCGTCAAACGGATGAGTTCACGAGAGGTGCCATCGTACGCCTTTGTACCGCCGTAGAAACGCAACGTGATGCCACAACCGTGAGTCGCATTTGAAGACAGTGGTCACAGGAGGGGATATGTGCAAGTCGTAGGGGGACCGGAGCACGATGACGGACATCCGAGAGCGCCGATCGTCGCATCGGACGTCATGCCGTAGCGGACCCACAGGCCACAACGGACGACATTTTGCGGAGTGTACGGGGAGGCTTGGATGCGCCGATATCAACGCGGACAGTGTCGATACGATTGGCTGCGTCTGGTTTGCTGCCCAGCTATCCGTTGCGATGGCTACCCTTAGCAACGAGCCATCGTCGTCACCGCTTGGCGTGGTGTCGCTCCAGAGCTGCGTGGAGTGCCGAATGGAACAGTGTGGTGTTCAGTGACGAATCACGGTTCTGTCTCACCACGGATGATCACCGTGTGAGTGTCTGGAGGCGACGTGGCCAACGGGCGGATTCCTCCGCCATTGTGGAGCGCCACACGGCCCGGCAGCGTGTAATCATGGTGTGAGGTGCTATCAGCGCCAACAGCCGCTCACCGCTGGTACGTAGTACAGGCACATTGACGGAACGCCGCTATGTAGACGAGGTGATGCGTCCCGTGGCACTAATGTATCTGCAGGGCATCTCAAACGCCGTTTTTCAATAGGATAACGCCGGGACGCATACCGCTCGGATCAGCTTGAATGCTTTACACGGTGTGCGGATGCTTCCGTGACCAGCACGATCCCCCAGCCTCTCGCCCATCGAGCATCTGTGCGACACGATTTGACGTTGGTTGAATACCCTCCCAGCCCCGCACT
Organism: Macrothele yani; assembly: GCA_039090855.1. Classification (NCBI taxonomy): domain Eukaryota; kingdom Metazoa; phylum Arthropoda; class Arachnida; order Araneae; family Macrothelidae; genus Macrothele; species Macrothele yani. Next base: position 8,609,316 of record CM077023.1, on the reverse strand, counting down.
CGGATCAACACCACATGGTCCACGATACCTTAGGACTCTATTCGAACTCTCATTGCCTCGATGCCATGTCGGATTCAACGCTGTATTGCCCAAAATGGGGGCCATACTACTTATTGATCATCCTATACATTCGGCCACTGGAACCTATTCTGTATGTGACAATTAAATCATTTGTTCAGGACCTACTTGGCTATCTGTATGTGCAGTTTGGTCTGTTTTCGATCATTCCTTCACGGTGTGGCATTTTCTCTGTCAGGCAGTGTATATTTAAAAATAAGCAGCCAATTACAAAGAACAAGTGGCACCTCATGGAGAGGGCCCAGGCGCCTGTAGCATCCCCACACAGTGCGTAAATGTTTACAGCACAAATGTCTCAGGACAAAATCTACTCCATATGCTGGCCATCACAAGAAATGACATGCTGCAAAGGAAGAACGGCAAGTGATACTACTACTCGCAGCATGCCGCGGTCGATGTTGCCCACTTCCCGTCTGATACTCGTTTTCAGATCTGAGAGAGGGCGTATGCCGTCCTGATAAATTCTGCCCTTCAGATATCCCCAACGCCAGAAATCACAAGGAGTAAGTTCTGTTGAGCGCATTGGCCCGGACTGCGGAAACCCTAGATAAATTATGCGTTGATTGCCGAACGTTCGACTCAGCCATTCCTCTGGCACTGCTGCGTGAGAGTGCTTTCTGGCTTGCCCTGTTGGCAATTGCATTTTCATCCAGGATGTTTTCGGAAACTGGTGATCCCCTCTTCCCGACACTATACCCAATTTTCCAGTGTCTTCGAACTATCATATTTCTCAATGCTGTGGGTGTAAGTGGTCCTCTCGGTAATCCTTTGATTCGTCGATACTGGCATTTTCCTGATTTCGATAATAGAATTTTACCAGTAGCGCGCGTTTCTTCTTTGCAAAAGCCATAATGGCTACTGGCAGCCTGATCATTGACGCTTTTATCCTGACATACGTAGCATGCCAAATTTGCATGGGAATATTTGCACACAAGTTTCCACGTGAACGACCTGCAATTTCTTGGATTTCAATAGTGATGCTTCGGCTGTGCATGACAGATAATATCTTGTGATGGCCAGCATATTGAGCAGATGTTTTCCTGAAACGCTTTTGGTGTCAATAACCAGTAAATTCACGCACGTGTCTGTTCTTTTCTTGCTCCTGCAACGCCATTGTTTCCCTAGCGGCGCAATTTTGAACTATATTGTTCGGCGCTAAATTGTTTTTTTTTTGTGTGTGTGTGTGTGTGCCCTCAATAAGCTACCTACTAAGTTTCGTCGCGATATTTCCACTTTTCGCTTTTCTAGAAACCTCCAGAATAGGGATACTTATTTTATAACCGCACGGTATAAGTACTATGTATACGCTGAAGCCTGAGTAGCATGAATCCGTTTTTCACCAACACATGGGGTTTTCTCAGTGTCATTTCATTCATTTCTGAGTAAGAAGCGCTCACTTTCGCTGTCTATCTACCTTTTCTTTTCTTTCTTTTTGCTTAACGAGATGCAGCCGCAAACAGGTCCAAAATTCGGTCTGAGTCCTAGTTTTCCCTTGATGCTGGCCACGTTTAACATCACTAAACTTCCGGCAATTTGCCAGTGGCCACGAAATGTTCCGTTACTAACCTGTGTTGCTTAAGTTTTGTGACGTACCTGCCAACAGGACGCACACGACATAAAGGCAGATAGGAATCAGAATAATCGTCTGCGTAGCTCAGTTGGTAGAGCTACTTGTTCCGGAATAAGCGGCCTCGGGTTCGAATCCCGGCGTAGACCAAAAATGACGGAGAAATTTACTTCGTTATAATGGCGCCCGAACTATCCGGATGACCCGACCGTTCAAAATCTCGCATTGGTGTGATGTTCTTTCCACACCGCGAGATAGGAAAAATCAGAGAATTCCTTCTCCAGCGCTTCGAAAAATAAAAATGTGTGATGTTGCATTCCACACAGCAGATTGACTGGGAGTTCTCAAGTGCACGTTCTACAGTGGATGGCTGCCTGCAACGATTCATGGTCACGGCTGACCCGTGGGCCATGCCCCCGGCCGTCTTTCGGGGGGAGATGTGACGTACCAGCAGGACGCGCACGACATAAAGGCAGATAGGAATCAGAATAATCGTCTGCGTAGCTCAGTTGGTAGAGCGACTTGTTCCGGAATAAGCGGCCTCGGGTTCGAATCCCGGCGTAGACCAAAAATGACGGAGAAATTTACTTCGTTATAGTTTGGAAAAGTTCGCTTTCAGCAAAACAGTTCTCGATTATACAAGAATTAGTCACAAATTTCAGTAAGAGTTCAGTAGCACGTGTTAGGCTTTCGACATTCCTTGAAATTTTTGTACATAAAAAGAAAAGCAGTTCTTAATCGTTCGCCGTTATGAAATGCCCTGAAATCTTTCATGATCGTATCCCCCCAAAAAAGCATTTATCAGGCATTTGTTTCGCAATGACGTTCTTCGTGTGACCTTTGCAATTCAAATGTTATCATTTAAGGAAAACTGTCCAAAAGCGACTCTGTGTTCTGCTCTTTCATCCATAATGCTCTTACTTGAACACAGAGTCGCTTTTGGACAAGACTTTTTCCTACAAGGAAAACACCGGATTATCCTACAATGAAACTCAGGGGTGCATCCAGAAGGGGGGAGCTCAGGAACCCAGGAAAAGCTTCTAGTTGTTAGGTTTTAATGACAAATTATATATTTTTCGTGAAAGAAAGTATTACTTAAAAATATATTACTTTCGTTAATTAACTGGAAGAATTTATAGACATACTAAGAACACTTCTTCATTTCGCGGGAAAATATTAGAAAGGTCCCAGGTTATTCCCGACACTTACGCCCCCCCCCCCCCCCCATCCCTCCTATCCTCACGAAAATCCTGGATCCGCCCCTGATGAAACTATACAGAAGACAAAGTAATTCATTATTGCGGAATAAGTTCTTTGGTGTATCACAAGCGTACAATGTTGTTCCGAAAAAGAAGCTTCTTGGAAAACGTGCTGGAGTGCTATTGACACTACGGTGTGCTACATGTGTGGTCATGATGTCCATGCGTTTACAAGTGATATTGGAAACGTTCTTCTTGTATTCAGCAGCTGTAACTATGGTAATAATTATACATGCATTTTCTGCTCTTTCCAAGTCACACAAAAAGCAAATTAAGTGGCATGAATGTAGTGCATGCTACTAGACGGTATACATATTGATATGTATTTCTTATACATTGATATTATTATTGTTCCATTGCCTTTGGCCCGAAATCTCTGCCTCTAAGGATTAGATTGTAAAAACCTCACATCTCGTAGCTTTAACTATGACCAAGATTTTCGCAGTTTTTATAGTTTTCCTGTCGTAAATTTCCCACTAGATAACGTAAGAGAATATTTGTGTTCTCTTTCAGCTTCTAAGAATTCAACTGAAAAAATATTTTTAAATTAGATGTCTTAATCATTCCCAAGATTATCCATATAATTTTCGTAACACACAAATGCACATTTGGCATGGTAAAATAACCAAAGGCGAAATGGAACAGATCCTAAAACTCGTGAGTTTTTTTCTTTTCTCTTTTTACAAAACTACTTACTCATTACGGGCCTAAAAATACTTTCAGGATTATAAATTTGATTTTTTTTTCTAAAAACTCTTCTCATATCCTAAGATTTCAGATCAGATCATATGTAGAGGATTTTAGGAAGGGTGTGTCTGACCCCAGGTCTTAAACAACCCTTAGAAATAGGAAGCTAGGAGATTTGGGCTAGAGTGCCCGATAGGAAAGTGACACGGAAGCGAGGTAGAAAGGAGAAGGAAGGCGCCTTTATTTATTACCGGGGTCCGACGGCTTAACGTGCCCTTCCGACGCACGGCGAGTGTTTAGTGGTTCGAGCGTTCGTGCCTGCCTGGGATCGAACCTGCGGTTATCTCCGTGGCAGGCACGAACGTTGACCACTAGGTCACCCGCTGCCCAAACCTAAGATTTGATGGCATCCTTCTTATTTCTACTTCCTTAAGTGACAGAGAAAAATTCTGGTTTAATATTGATCCCAGCCGTTACAAATATCATCAAGAGGTGCTGCTAAGAACTTCAGATACTAGCAACTAATCGTGCCGAGATGCTGAGACTTCCAGAAGAGATACAAATTTATTCTTGGTCTCTCCCTTACCTGAAGCCAGCAGTCTTACAGATGGGCAGTATCTCTCTCTCTCTCTCTCTCTCTCTCTGCTTGTTAATCTAGGCTATTCCGTTTGCAGCCATTTTGATCACGAAAAACTTTGGTTGTCAAACCAGCTTTAAGGCAGTGCAGATGATGGACGCTGCGTGGGAAATTCTCCGTGGCTATTTTCTATTCACAAAGACCTTTTCATGCTGATAGATATATTAGTTTTACATAGATAGAGAACTTCCAAATTTCATTATGGCTCCCAACTTATTCACTTGGAGAGACGTTATGTTTATAAAAAAAGTGAGAAATAATTTGTTTCTAGAAATGGTATATTTTCATCCGCACTCAACTGTTTTCTATCTATCAAAGGGACACATCTATTAAATACCTAGGTTCCATTTTAAATTTCATCAAGTAATATGATATTTTCTTAATTGCGTTAATATTCGCACAGTTTGCACTGTTTTCCAGATTTGTTTTAAAATGTTAAATCAAACTTTTTTTTTTAACATTAGTGCGGTGCACGTAAATGTTTACCAATCAAACATGATAACCAAAAACAACAGGCTAAATAATTCCTAGTTTTTCGTAACAGCAAAATTTTAGCAGTGTTTTAGGGATCTTCATGAGAAACAAAGAATGTGGAGCAACTGGTTGATAGCCGAAAAAAAAGTACTAGTGTCCTGCATTCTCGTCAACATGCTTTTAGTCAAAATAAAATTCGCAACACGGTCGCTTATAACGTACTATTTTAATCTCTTTGTCCGATCTACTGGAGGATATCAAAAAGGGTACGAAACGGAAATGATACCGATATTTTTATGTTTCTGAACAGTTGTTTCAGTTCAGTTCTGTTTTAGTCTGGCCTGATAATGCCATTTCTTAGTGTTCGAGAATTCGACAATTTAATACAATCAAAGTATAACTATAAAAGAAATTTCTTAACGTTTCTTCAGTGGTGGTCATTCTGACACATTTAGTTTGATTCGTGGCAGATGAAAACGGATTAATTACATCGCGCGATAAAAAGAAATTATGATTGGGGAAAAAAACACGTAGCCTGAACCAAGGCCGTTTAGAAAACACAAGTCTAAGACATTAGATAGATGAGTTCCCTCTGTTTGTGACGTCACTCTCGTGTTAAACAGGCTGATACGTAGGTATCGTGTGTGCCGTCCCACACGACAGCGTTGGAAACCAATAGGAAGCCTTGGTTTCCGTGTGACGTCACTAAAAGGGGTGTCTCATCTCACTAATGTCGTGGCCTTATGTTTTCTAGACAGCCTTGCCTGAACCTGGTAAAAATTTTGAGGACATTTATTGTAGAGGACGTACCAAAGCCAAATAGACAACAGCAACAATTTACAAATGAAACTTACGAAACTTAGGGTAAAACACAATCTTAGAAATTCTGAGGAGTATTGTTCCCTGCTAGAGAGATACATGGAAATAGTACTAATAAGAAATCTGGTATGAACAAGGAGTAGAGTATAAAGGCAACTGATTTATAAGTCACTGCCCTCATAGGATATTAGACTAATACTGAAATTAAAATTAGTGAAAGTATTTTACTTCAATTGATTTTACTGATACGTGCGTTTGTCCGACTTTTTAAGAATGTAGAATATTCAGATTTTGATTTGTGTACGTGCAATAAGCACTAAACTGTTCACTTCTTTTTTAACAAGGGGAGCACAAAAATCAGGCATTATTAGTGAATAAAATTTATATTGTCATTTGTAATTCATATGGAACTAAAGGGACGCTGCACCGACAAGAATTGGTTGTGTAACTTAACTGTGTGATGTACATGCACTATATTGACCAAATTCACCGGACACCTAGAAGAGAAACACAACATAGCATTTATTGACATACATTAGTACGGTGTCGGTCCACCTTTGGCATTAATTCATGCACTGACCCTTCGAGACATGCTTTCGACAAAGTTTTGGAACACAGCGATAGGTATGCGCTTCCATTCAGTACATAATGCTGCCGCTAACTGTTGCTTAGTAGTAGGCCTTGGTTCCAAACTTCTTATGCGGCGCTCTTATTCATTCCATAGGTGATCTATGGGATTGAGATTAGGGCTCTGTGCTGGCCAGTCCACACACGATACGAAATTATCGTCAAACCACGCCGTAACAGCCCTTGCTTTATGGTTTGGTGCCTTATCCTGCTGGTACCAACAAGGCTCGGTTCCATAGTATTGCCACAGATTTGGTAGGGCATAATTGTCCATAATATCGAGGTGCACGTGCTGGTTAAGAGGTTTGTCCACGATAACCAATGAGCCGGGACCATACCACGAAAAACACCCCCACACGAGTACACTGCCAGCTCCAAACTTGACCGTAGGAACAGTGCACTGTGGTAAATAGCGTTCCCCCTTCTGCCGCCATACCCACACACGGCCATCAGACTGATGGATCGTGTATCTGGATTCATCAGTCCATATGACACGTTTCCATTGATCTACGGTCCACGATAAATGTTCTTTACACCATGCTAAACGACGAGTAGCATTCCGAGTAGAGATGAAAGGCTTATGAGCAGCAGCACGACCACGGCAACCCATAGAATGCAGTTCTCTGCGAATGGTTCGTGTACATACCGAGATTCCAGCATTTTTACTCACCTGCACACTGAGGTCTTGTGCAGTACTCTATCGATTAGCTGTAACCACTCTCCTGAGGCTTCGAAGTCCCCTATCACTGATTTTCTTTGGTCTGCCGTGACGCTTTGCTGCTTCAGGCACGCCATGTGTCTTCCACTTATTCAGTACATCCAAAACACTTGACTTGGGTATGTTTAAACGCCTCTCGGTTTCTTTTATGGACAACCCACTAATATAACACCAAACAATCTCTCCTTTCTCAAAGTTAGTTTTTTCCTGCCGCGACATTTTCACTCAACCTCACAGTGCGATATGATCGCAGTCAGCTGCAGGCTTGTTTTTATACCGTTTGTAGCTGTACCACGCTTCTTAACAACGCAGCGGATCCGTTCATTTGCTTTTGAACGGGTGTCCGGTGACTTTTGTCAATACAGTGTATCTCAGTTGTGAATGATATATTAACATACTTAATATTGTTGAACTTATTTCACTTTTGCAGCGAGACTGGTGGAGTACCACCCGAAAATGGAATTTACAGTATAGCCTTGTATATTGCATCAATTGTGGGTAAGTGGAAAATTCCTGTTAATTTGGATTCAGTTAATTAATTACAAGTTCATGTGTGATTATTTGACGGATCTTCAAATTAATTGCGTACAGATTCTTTATGTAATGAAGTAGTTTATGGTGAATTTAATGGCACCGATTAGCACCCGTGGCTAACAGGAGGAGTTGTTCCTAAATTTAAAGCTCCAGCTTCCAGGGAGGAAGGGAAAAAAACAAAGATGTAAGAAAAGTTCAACATCCATCTTGACCAGAATTCTAATCTGCACCCAGCACATGTAGAGCTAGAATACCGCACCCTAGATTACCAAAGGACATTGTGTTTCAAAAAGAGAGAGAAAAAAACGAGTACTGATTGAGTTACTGTGATGCTTGCCTGCTTGCTTGAAGCTCGAAATAATTTTAATGCTACTCAACATTCCTTGCGGCTGAGGGAAGAGAAAAAGAAGGGGGGAAATGTTTATATAGGAGCATGTAGAATAACAGCTGATCACACAACACATTAAATGATGAGTGTGAGAAATATACACGACAGAAGGCAGCGTGGAACCACAAACCGTCAGTGGAAAAACATGTGATACGTCGTACAGCGTTTGAAGTTTAAAGAAAAAAGAAAACCAGGATAAAGACAAATTGACACTTCAAAAATCTTCTGAGAGACACCTGAATGGTAGTCTCAGAACTCGGCAAATTCCAGAAATATGGAGGCATGATAGAAGAAATTTGCTTCTCAAAGCAAGGGGGGTTTTTTTTTCGAAAAAAAATTTCAAAATTTTCATTTAAGCACCAAAACATTTAGTTTGAATTGATACAAACAGTAACTGCGTTTTCTTCTCTTTTTTTGCCCTCTCCAGTATGGAGAAAATGTTTTTTTTTGTTTTTGTTTTTGTTTTTTTTGTTTCGGTGTTTAACGACCACCGTGAGCAACTCAATGGGCTGTAACGATTCCCTCGTTCCTAATTTAAGACCACTGGTTCCAGGAAGAATAGAGATAACTGGTGCCACAAGACAAACACAACACCCGTGCTTCTTAGGGATTCGAACACGAACCCATCTCGGATGAATCGTCAGATGCCGAAGCTTAGACTTTCTTGCCACCGGGGCGGCAAGAAAGTGTATAAGCTCGCATTATTATTTTAATTTGATGAATATATAACTCCTGTTCCATTTGTATGATTTAGGGAGATTTTATAAGTTAGCATGTTTTTTTCAATTCATTTCTTCTCCTGTCATGTTACTTCGGGAAACTGTTTCGATCAGCATGTGCATTCCAGGTGACCAAATGTGCGGATGATTTAATTTTGTCGGGTGGTTTGTTAAGTTATTAGATGGAATACTTTGCTTTCAGCTTTATTTTTCCCTAAGGGCGAGATTGTACGCGCATTGCCCCATCAAAATTTGTTCTTTTCTTAACCGTTGAGATCTTTGGCATTTGATGAAAGTTATGAAAGTAACGAAGAAATTTCATTTTATCTGGAAACATTATGTGAGCCTGTGCTTCTTTTGGAGTTGCTGAAGATAGGTGGTTCTAGGCTTACTTGTCCACTAGCTTACTGCTCTTTTAATATACTTCTAGCACTTGTAACGTACCAGGAGATGTGACGTACCTGCCCGAAGGACGCACACGACATAAAGGCAGATAGGAATCAGAATAAAACGTCCGCGTAGCTCAATTGGTAGAGCAACTTATTCCGGAATGAGGGGACCCGGGTTCGAATTCTGGCGCGGATAGAAATGACGGAGAAATTTACTTCGTTATACACTTCTACCTTAAGGACTTGTATAAAGTTGCTACGCAGACGCAGAGATGAATCTTCTACCTCATTAAAGACTTCTATAAAGTTGCTACGCAGAGATGAATTTTCTACCTCATTAAAGACTTCTATAAAGTTGCTAAGCAGAGATAAATTTTCTACCTCATTAAAGACTTCTATAAAGTTGCTATGCAGAGATGAATCTTTTACCTTATTAAAGACTTCTATAAAACTGCTACGCAGAGATGGCTTGAAGGATAGAATTTCCGCCTATTTTGTTTTAATTTGTACCTCATGACCTACAAGTTTACCACGACTGGGATTTCTCACAACATCGCTCAATAATATCTTTTACAGCACAAAATATTTATTTGTCTGATGTTTAATGACCAGATGGTTGAAACAGGAACTTGTGTTCATCTGTATATACAGTCTGTACTACCTATCTCTCGATTCCAGATGCAACACAAGTTCAAATATTTGGAAAATTAGAAATTCAGAATAACAGGAAAATTAGAAATGCAAATATCAGTATTTCGGAATATCAGCAACTCGTTGTGTCCACATTTGTTTCAGAAAGGACCCGTTAGATAAGCTAGTCGGAAGTTTCGAAGGCTTTAGTGTTCCCGCCCATTAAATACACCTGAAACACGCTTACTCCGAAATACGTTTATTGGAAAATGACGCGTACAAACTTGAAACTGACTAAATGACGACATTCTATATATCTAGTGAAGTATGAAGATTAAGGTCTGATTGACATCAGCACTTCTTTTTTTTTCACGGTATTTTTATTGTACTATTTTTTTTTTTTTTTTGCTGTTCTCAAATAGTTCCTAGATATTCAATACTAGTACTTGAATAAGAACAACAATGATATTAATAGTTCGTAACTGACACAGGGATCATAACCCTAAGAAATGGTACAGCACTTACTGAAAAATTAAAGCTTCTTTATTCGTAACCTACAGATGTACAATTCAACTCGAAGACCTACAATTCTTTGTTTTAGAGTTTAACAACCATCGTGAGCAACTCAATGAGCTTTAAGCAGTTGCCGTCCCTAATTAGGAGCCACTGGTTCCAGGAAAGGGAAAGAGCTAGTGCCATAAGATGAACACATCATCCATGCATCACCGGGATTCGAACCTGGACCCATCTTGAAAGAATGGTCATAAGCCAGCGCTTAGACCACTGCGCTACCGGGACGGCGAGATACAACTTCGTGTTACTAATACAAATTCACAACTCGTCGAAATGTGTAATAACAGACCTACAGCAACTGACAGATTATCACAATATCATTGAGTCTCAGATAACATTCGTTTTGCATGTCTACACCGATCTTGTTTCTATTCAAATTCTGACCAGCTGCCAGCTTAACGTTGTAGAAACGTGACAGTTCCGGTATGACGTTCATAATGAAAAATATGCGAAAGAGGTACCAAAATTTGCATAACAGAAATAAACTCGAAAAGGAAAGTTAAATTAGGGAATAAGCCACAACTATTTAAAGTTGGCAGTACAGCATGGAGATTTCCTCATTGGTTTCGAACGAAAACAAAGAAATCAGCGTTCACTAAGACTTCATTATAACTTCATAAAAATTCGCTGTAGACTACTAGAATCTTCGCAACATTCGAACAAGGCTTACCTTATGTGCGCAAGAAGGAACCTTCCTCTTTACTTCCTCCACTGAAAAAATCATGCCATACCGGTCTTCTAGGAAATCAAAAGAACACGAAAATTCCTCATTTAATATATGCCAAGGAATAAGTTTTCAGACAGCAATTCAATGACGAATTTTCTGTTCTGTTTTTCTTGGGGGGTTAACGACTACCGTGAACAACTTGATAAGTTACGTACAGGCAGTCGACAATCCCTAATTTAGGACCCCTGCCTCCTGTCAAGGGAGGGGGCCAGTGCTGTAAGACAAACACACCATCCATGCCTTACCGAGATTCCAACCCGGGCCTATCTTGGACGAATGGTTAGAGGCCTGGGCCTCGTACCACTCGGCCACCGAGGCGGCAGTTCTGTTTGCAAATTCCATGTTGCGTAAATACTAAACTTATCTCTCTCGCAATGAAAAGGAGTATATGGATTATCACGGGAGAACCTCAAAAATCGACCAAAGGAGAAATCTAATTCATTAAAAATGAGAGAACTGATTAGTCAAATTAATGGTATGACCAGGAGTGCCAGTCATACCATTAATTCCCCGGCGGTGACAGAATAACAATTTTTCGATTGCTATGTGTTTCTGGAACGTGGAAAGAGCGATGTATTTGTTTATTTACTGACGCCACGTATTTGGAGGATTTTCAGGAGTGCCGGGATTGCAGGGGCTTTAAAATTCATGCCCCAAAAAATTATCGAAATATAAAACGAGAAAGAAAAGATTTCGTTATTTTTGCTCGAAGAACGACAAGATGAACCTCAGAACTACTATGTTCTTTGATTTTCGCTCTCTCTCTCCAAGAAGTTTTGCACTCTTGCTTTTCTGGACATCATCCAAGAGCCTTAGCCTTTGTTTTAATGGAATTTATCAAATTTGTCAACACTGTACAAATTATTTGCACATGTTCTTTCACAAAAACAAGTGTCTTGTTGAACTTCGACTGAAGGGGCATCAGAAACGCTTTCGAATTGTGTTTCTCTAGAAGAGGTTACAAACTTATTGCTGTTCTTTTTCCCTCCTTGACATTAAAGAATTTGTCAAGGGTCCCTGCATCCCGAAACTGTACCGTGCTCATCCCAAAATTGTACCCATCAAAGAGTTACCTACGCTTTGAATTCTGGGATAAAAAAAATCGTAGCATTTGTTTTGGAAAATCCGATCTAAAGTACTTGGTAGTATTTACAACATAAAAATGCTTCTTTCTTAGTAATGAGTTTTTCTTTTGATGTTATGTTTTTCAGCGACGTCATTACGTTTCACCGGTTTCATTTCCCTCAGTGAATGCAATTTCTTTTTCTCTACAGGTATAACAGCCATCGTGATTAGGTACGTAGTGGTTTCCAGTGAAAACGAAGCACATGAATGGAGAATGGCGATCTTCAACAAACTTGCCTTAGGTGCGGGATTAATTTCTTTCGTGGGAATGATCATAATAGCATCCTATCCTCTCAGTACCTGCAACAAGCAAGAGGAGTGGGTTAGTAGAATCCGAATGACAATTTTGTTCTTGCGGTAACGTTACAAGTGTTAATTTATTTAATTTTGAGCATGTTTTAAAATGCTTTCGCACCTGTTTAAAAGCAGGTGGTACGTATGTATGTCCTGAAAATATGAGTAACCAAAATTGGTAGAGAGTAATTGTTTATCTCATATGAGATATTCAGGCATTTTTCTCATCATTTCCTGTTTTGAACTTCTTTTTCTGGATTATTACAGCGACCTTTTAGAAACTGTTCCAGTACTTTTCACGCACAGACTTTCATAGCATCATGCCTCTGGGCTACAGATATGTCACTAAATTTATTTCCGAAGGACAGAAAGATGAGAATCTGACCGTGGCATCGAAGACGTTAATCATATAGGAAACCGTTGCTTTAGAACCAGTACGGATTCAAAACCTTTTTTTTTTAAATTACAATGCATTTCTGAAGTACTACCAAAATTAATAGAATGATTCTCAGGTCTTCAATTTAAGCCTGTATCAATAAGATTTTATGCACAAAGCATTTTTTCATCCTTCGGTTTTAGCCGTTTATCAGAAAATGGTCAGTGATATGGTCCCTGATGTGAAAAGCATTCAAAGCCTGAGAGTGCTTTATTTAAACAATGCCACCACATTATTTGAAGCAAAATAAAAAACTGTATGAATGCAACGACAGGCAGGAAACATGGTAGAACCCAGTATCTCTTTCTTTTTGTCTCGTATTTTCTTCTTCACTCTGTTTTTTTCTAACAAACAACTAACGACCGATAGTTACCCAGGTGTACGGCGATTCATTTTATATCATCACTTTCTCACAGAGTGATGATCCCCGGGCTGTTCTTCAACAGTTTAAGCGGCCGCAATAAATGGTTCCTAAAATTCAGGGCAGTGATGATCCCCGGGCTGTTCTTCAACAGTTTAAGCTGCAATAAATGGTTCCTAAAATTCAGGGCAGTAGCTCGGGAGCCACCAGAGAAGGCTCAGCCTCCTGAAAAGTTTTGAGCCTCCCCTAGAAAATACTCTTCGAATGTAATAATAATTAGCACATGCCATGTTTGGAAAAAAATAATGAAAGGAATTTCAGTATCACACTTAAAAGTTGACCACCGTTGGAGAACTGAATTACTAGACTGGACACCAAGGACAAAAAAGACGCGACAGATGGATTGTATAGCGCTATACACCAACACATTATGACCACTCCCCAGCCGAGAGAAATCAGCGCGCCTGGAGACCGAACGGTGGCGCAGGTGAAGTTCACAGAGTAGTATACACTGACGGAAAAAAGAATCCCAACACCACGAAAAAGAGTTGTAGAGGAATGAAATGGTGGCAATACATTTGTATAGGTAAGATATTTAATTGATTAAGGTTTCAAGATCACAGCTTATTGTAAGCGCGAGAAGAGCCATTTTAAATGTGAAATGCTGGTACATTAATAACCGGTGTAACCGCCAGAATGTTGAATGCAAGCATGCAAACGTCCATGCATTGTGTCGTACAGGTGCCGGATGTCAGTTTGTGGGATGGAGTTCCACGCCTGTTGCATTTGGTCGGTCAATACAGGGACGGTTAATGCTGGTTGGGGGTAACGCTGGAGTTGTCGTCCAATGATGTCCCATACGTGCTCGATTGGTGAAAGATCTGGTGATCTAGCAGGCCACGGCGACATGTCGACACTCTGTAGAGCATGTTGGGTTACAACAGCGGTATGCGGGCGAGCGTTATCCTGTTGGAAAACACCCCCGGAATGCTGTTAATGAATGGCAGCACAACAGGGTGAATCACCAGACCGACGTACAACTGTACCGTCAGGGTGCGTGGGATAACCACGAGAGTGCTCCTGCTGCCATAGGAAAATTGCTCCCCAGACCATAACTAAAGGTGTAGGTCCAGTGTGTCTCGGCCGCAGACAGGTTGGTTGCAGGCGCTCACCTGGTCTCCTTCTAACCAACACACGGCCATCACTGGCACCCAGGCAAAACCGGCTTTCATCAGAAAACACAACAGATCTCCACTCCGTCCTCCAATGAGCTCTAGCTTGACACCACTGACGTCGCAAACGGCAATGGTTCGGAGTAAGTGGAATGCACGCTACAGGGCGTCTGGCTCGGAGCTGTCCTTCAAGTAACCGATTTGTAACAGTTCGTTGTGTCACTGTGGTGGCAACTGCAGCTCGAATTGCTGCTGCAGACGCGGTACGATGCGCCACGGCCGTACGCCGTACACGGCGGTCTTCCCTCTCAGTAGTGCCACGTGGCCGACCGGAACCCGGTCTTCTTGAGGCAGTACCTTCCCTTGACCACCGCTGCCAACAATCATGCACAGTGGCTACATTCCTGCCAAGTCGTTCTGCAATATTGCGGAAAGAAAATCCACCTTCTCGTAGCCCTATTACACGACCTCGTTCAAACTCCGTGAGCTGTTGATAATGGCTTCTTCGTCTTCTTAAAGGCATTCTTGACTAACATCAACACCCTACGTCGAATCTCAGCGATAACTAACGCTCACGAACGTTACAGCGCGTATTTACAGCAAACCTGCTTTGCATGTTCCGAGGGGCGCTACTAGCGCCACACGTATGCGCCGAGGGCAAAATTCGCATAGACGTCATCTTACAGATGTGCTCTCACCGCCTACCGACTGTCGTTTATCTAACACAACCCCTTCTTGGTGTTGGGATTTTTTTTTCCGTCAGTGTATATGCAACCCGAGAACTGGCTTTCGGTTAGTAGAGTGTCTGGAGTCAGAATGGGAAAAGCTGTCGATTTATCGGAGTTTGATAAAAGACAAATTGTGATGGCACGGCGCCTCGGAACGAAGATCTCGGAACGGATGTTCACGTACCGCTGTAGTGAGTACGTATCAAAAGTGGTGCGCGGATGGCCAAACGATGAGCCGTCGTCCGTAGCTCATTAATGCCAGAGGGAAGCGGAGACTGTCGCCCATAGTTCACAGTGACCGCAGAGACACAGTGCGACAAATCACCCGCAGCTACAACAGTGGTGATCAGGCAATATATCACCGCACACAGTTCATCGGAGCTTTCGTGGGCCTGCGTAGCCGAAGACCCAGCTGGGTCCTCATGCTCACTGCACCACCGTCACTACTGTCCTGGGAAACACTCGTGAAATAAAACGGCATGGACTTATGCATCAACCCAATATGTCTCCGTGTTTCATGACTGACTTTTTTCTTCATGCAGACTTACAACGTATACTCCTTGTGATTGTGATCAGTCCAAACTTCGATCCCTGGAATTGTGACACAAGATTGAGTAGGGCTTAAGCTGTAATCTTCATATACACTTGCACTTTTGGTGCAAGTGGAAATCATGTTCTCTTTGCAACAATTTGAGTCTCTTCTTGATACACTACGAGTCAACATCAAATCCCAAAAATTCTTGCTAAAAAAAGGACTAACAGATTAAAACTGTCTTGAGTTCCGATAAACCAACGGCTAGATGAGACTTCTTCAGGAAAAATTATATACTTACAATTTGTATAATATGTAGACTAGAGGAATTCGTTCGTTTTTTGTTTCTGTTAGGGAACCGAATATTAATTTTATTACATTTGATTCGGAGTATTTGGAAGGACTTCAAAATTGTTAGATTCTGTGCTCTACATTGAAGCTTTCAGTACTTTTAATTCAAAATTTAGGAGACGGGATGTTATTTTGGAAAATAATAATAAAAGGAAGTAGAAAAGAAGACTTTTAAAGACTTGTCCTTTTCTAGCAAGAATTTTTGGGTTCATTTTTAGATATTAATTAAGTTTAGAAACAGTGCAGCACAACTGTGTTTGTGCATAATCCATGTGTGTGTGCGTTATTTTCAGTTTACTTGTTCCGAAAAGTAGTATTGTGAAAAGATGAGTTTCTTCGATGTTTTACTTGGTCGCGAGTTCTTGGATGTTTCGATTGTTTGAGGACGTATAGAGTAAATCAACAAAAAGTAAAGACTATTTGTGAATTCAATTGATACCGCAAGCGAAAGAAGCCGACTAGCGTGAACTCATCATAAGGATAGTTCGACAAGGTGGCACCTGTATCGCGCAATGCTACAGATCAGCCTGGTCCTGACGGTGATTGTGTAAACATGGAAGCTCTTCCCTTCAATTGGACCGCTGTTGAACAGCGTGCCTTAATAAGGTTTCTTTAGGCTAAGGAGTTGAAAACTTACTGGAGAATGGTAGCACAGTATAGTAATAAGTGTACAGGCCTCAGAAACGTTTACGAATGGGTAGATCTGGCAACAACAAGTATGACTGATGAAGATCGATTAGGACGCCAGCCAACGTCGGGAACTCAAGACCATGTCGATCGTGTGAACTCTCATTCAAGAAGACCAACGGATTACTATGGCTGATATGTTAGACATAAGTTATGGTTCTGTCTGTGCAATAGTGCATGAACAGCTGACCGATCAACACAAACAACAGCGCATGGAGATTCCCAGTCAGTTTTTTCTGTCTTATGAAGAAGGTTCAGGTTTACTGGAAAGACCTGTTACTAGGAGCGAGATCTGGGTGCACCACTTTGACAATGAAAGCAAGAGCCTAAGTATGGAATGGAAACATCCTCCGTTCCAAGCAAAACGAAAGTTCAAAACTGCCACACCTGTTAAAAAAGTATTGCTAACCTTGTTTTGGGATAAGCGTGGGCCTATGTTGAAGCATTATCGGGAACAAGGACAAACTCTTAACGGTGCGATATATTCATCAATGCCTAAAGACAAACTTAAGAAGTATTAACTTCAATCCGCTTGAAGAAGTACTGTATTACGTGGTCGACGGTTTGGATGAAGAAGTGAAAGAAGCGGCGTAAGCATTTTCAGGGACCGCAGAAAACTTCCTTCTCTGATGGGATCAAGATGATTGTGGACTGTTACAAAAAATATGTCAAACTGCAGGAAAGCCACCCTGAAAAATAGTGGTGCAGTTATGCATATTTTACCTTGTTTTATCGTAAATTCAACGAAATGCCCTTTAAATTTTATTTTTTTACCCTCGCATTTTGATTTGATAACTAACACGCTTTCTTTCAAATGTTAAACGTCACTCAAATTTGTAAAAGCTATATCATGCATGGATCTATCCTAGAATTTAAAATGCCATATTTTTGTGGAGTACTTATAATTTTCAGTATTCAGTACTTTAACCAGAATGGATTTTTTTCATCAGATGGTCGTTCAAGTGTACACCAAATTTCACCTTGAAATTATGAACTGCTTTTAATAAGATAAGATAGAACACACATTTGCCAAACTATGGTCTGCGTTTTGTTTAACTTGAGCAAATTAAAGTAATTTTGTTCTAAGCTTTTCGAGCTCCTACGTTATTTCATTCATTGCACTCTGATTCGATAGGTTTATACTGAAAGTTTCGCTTTCTTTTTTAAGCCAAAATTACTTCGACAAAAACTTGTTCCTTTCTTATGACATAGCAATTGACATAATTAATGCTCTTTATAAGTAAATGGTGAATATATAAACTGCGCTATATTTTACTCTAATATGAAAAAGTTATTTCACTAGTCGAAGCTTTTTACTTTAACACTGCTAAGGATCTCCTGCCTTTAAAAACAAAGGTTCACTCAACACTTACTGACCTAGTAGTTTCGTCAGCTGGACACACGTGTTATCATTAACGCATCAGCTTATTCCTTTTTCCGATACAGTTTCTTTTTTGTTTTGAGAATCTCAAAAATGTTGACAAGTGTTTATTCACTGCTGCTGCAATATAGCCGAAGATTTGATGGATTCTAAAACGAAGCGACAAGCTGAACGGGAATATGGGGTCTATTAATATAGCCATGCGTTCATCGAAGAACTGCCAAGAAGAAAAACATACAAATAAACAGAATATTTTTTCTTGGTGCCACACTAGACTTTGCATGAACAATTTTCAATAATATCCCTATAATATATTTGCTCGTTCTGTTTTTGGCAGTTTTCAATGTGTTTGTTTCTTGTGTTTTTAAGATTTTCATTTGTTCATATACACCGATGGGTCATTACATTATGACCACCTACCTAATAAGCTGTAGGACCCCCTTTAGCCCGAAAAACAGCGGACACTCGGAGAGGCATTGATTCGATGAGGTGGCGACAGGTATTCTGGGGATTCTGGTACCATAATGTCAACAGCAGGTCCTCCAGTTGCCGTACATTTCGAGGTGGGGATGATTTAGCGCCAACCCGCTTTTCCAAGTCGAACCACAACTGTTCGATTGAGTTCATGTCGGGTGAATTTGGAGGTCAGGGCATTAACAGAAGTCACCAGCATATTCCTCGAAGTACTTCTTGACGATTTTGGCAGTGTGGACGCAATCACTGACAGTTGTCAGGTATCTGAACATCGTTGCGGACCATCCTGTTGGTAATAGCCATCACCAGCAGGGAACACAGTTTCCAAGAATGGGTGAACTTGGTCCGCAACGATGTTCAGATACCTGACAGCTGTCAGGGATTGTGGCATTGGGATAATGGCGCCTAAAGTGTCCAAAGAAAACATCATCCACAGCATAAGAACGCCGCCGCTGCCCTTTGTCCGCCAAACAGTGCATCCAGGTGCCATAGCCTGCACCAGGAATCTTGATTCGTGTGACCACGCCACTTTCTTCCAATCATCCACGGTCCAATCTCAGTGATCTTGAACCCATTTCATGCGTTGTTGGCGATGACGTGCAATGATCATGGGAAGCCGGCTGGGTCTTCGCAGGCCCATGCGCAGAAGGCTGCGATGAACTGCATGCTGTGACATATTGCCCTGATCACCACTGTTGTAGCTGCGGGTGATTTGTCGCACTGTGGCCCTGCGGTCTCTATGAACAATGCGCGACCGTCTCCGCTCCCCTCTAGCATCAATGACCGGCGGACGGCACACGACTGGACGACGGTTCATCGTTTGGCCATCTGTGCACTACTTTTGATACGTATTTACTACAGCGGCACGTCAGCAACCCACAAAGCGCACCGTTTCCGAGATCGTAGTTCCGAGGCGCAGTGCATCACAATTGGTCCTTTATTAAAACTACAATAAATCGGCAGTTTTTCCCATTTTGACGCAGAACACTCTACTAAGCGAAAGCCGGCTCTCGGGTTGAATATATACTGCTCTGTGAACTTCATCTGCGTCACCGTTAGGTCTCCAGGCGCGCTCATTGCTCTAGGCTGGGGTTGGTCATAATGTAATGTCTCATCAGTGTAGTATGTGTGTGTTTATGTGTCTGTCTGTGTACGTGTGCATGTGCTTGTGTGTTTGCGCTCGTGAATGAGCATGATGTTCAAAACAAGCTTTTGTGAAAAATTATTCCGTTAGCACTTCAGCATGTTTTATTACTGCACTGGGTTAATGCATTTTACAGAAAAGTATTTTCCAAATGGAAATTCGTAGTTGTTTATAAGGAAGTTATTCATGAAACTGCCTGACACATTTTTCTGTTTGATTTATACGTTTCAGATATTCAAGACGATTCACTGTTTCTGATGTGTTCTGCATGCTAGGATCTAATGGCATGGTCATGTAATATAGACAGTTACGGGTCATTTTAATCTTTCTTTTCTTTTTTCCTAGAAATCGGCAGTTTGGTATCCTCACCTGTTTGGAGCTTTCTGTCTGTTCTTCTTCGGTGCCGTGTACTTGCTGCTACAGACAGCCATCTCAATGCTCTACTGCAAAGGCCATAACACCCTTGTTGCTGTCAGATGTGTCCTGTTTCTTCTGTGTGCTACCTGCTTTGTAACTTGTATCCTTTTGAAAAAACGCAAATATCATTTTACAGAATTCTTACTCTTTAACGTTTTAAATCATTTCCGCAAATTCGTTTCTATGTTTAGGTCAACTTTTGTGCCTAATCACACATGCAAACCGTTAGTAACAAATTTAGCTCCCTGTTCAATTATTCTCAAGCAACAACACACAGCAACGTAGACATACTCATACTGGCCACTGAATTAAAAACTTTTTTATTTAATACCGGGTTGGTCCTCCTTCAACCCGAATTACAGCACGTACGCGATTTGGCGTCGATTCTGTTGAAGTGCATCTAAGTCTACAGCATACCAGGCGTTCACCAGACAGTCTTTTAACTAGCTCAGATTTGACGGAAGAGGATTTGGATCCCGGATCTGTTTTTCTAGCATGTTCCATACATTCTCAATGAAGTTCAGGTCCGGGCTTTGTAATGCCCTGGGAAGATGGTAGAAGTCACTGTCATGCTCGCTGAACACATGTTGCGCGATGGACAATACCATTATCATTCATGAAACAGCCGTCCTCTGCTGGATAAAAACTCAACACTGCAGATGCACTTGATCGGCAACAATATTCAGATAATCCTTAGAGGACACTTAACCTCACAGCAATATCGAAGGACCAGTTCCATTACAACAGAAAGGGACCAACACCATTTCACCACCTCCAGAGCCTTGAGTTGTGTTTACCAGGCAAGCTGGGTCCATTGCTTCATGAAACTCCCACCAAACTCTCTGTGTCACAGAACAATGTGTACCGTCACTCGTCAGACCACGTGACTCTTTTTCCCAATGTCCAGTCACGGTGTTCCTGAATCCATTGCAGATGAACTTTCCGGTTCGTCGCAGAAATCATTAGTTTCCGAATATGCATGCGACTGCCAATACCGATCGTCTTCAGTTCCCTGCGCATAGATCTAGAACAGCCGTCTTTGAATGCTTCGGTCAATTGCTGTACACAGGAAGTCCTGTTTCTCCGTACAAGCCTTCTCAAACGACGGCGATCTCGTTCCTGACAGATTGTCGTCATATGCCACAGTTACGCCTCTTAGACGTGCAGTCTGGGTTACTTTTCCACCGATTAAAGACCCAGGATATTTCCCTTTTTGAGAAACAAGTTAGTTTTGTTGTTTGCAAAATCGACGCTACAGCCAGATGGGCACCCACAATAAGCCATTTATCGAATTCTGAAAGATCCTTTGTTTTACCCCCTTGTGATCAACACTACTGTCGGCTATGGACGAGTGGCAGTCTTAAATATTTGCATAGATCACGTGGTGACGCACGTGACCACGTATTTTGCATGTACGCTGCGTGAGGGACGTTTACGTACATCAGCATAAAGGTTTCTAATTCAGTGACCTGTGTGTGTGTGTTTACGTATTAAGGCACAAGGATTATCACACAGAAGTGAAGCACTGTTACATTAAGATGCACTTCTTGAAATTCATAAGAAGCAACTTACATTGTAGTATATGTTCGCAATACCTTTCCGACCACCGATATCGTTTTGTAGGATTTTGTGACCACTCTTAAGGTGGTCCTACCTTATATCTCTGCCTTATGTTTCCAATGGTAAAACTTCTTTACATATTTTCTTCGCAATTAATGTATTCCCAAGGGTGAAAATTTGCGCATCGATAAAACTAACTTTAGGTTATAGCATGGGATACTTAATACTTGTTAAAACATTACCATAATTATTTTAAAAACCAATCATTTTTCTTTGAGTAATGTTCAGACCTGTTAACAGATGGCGCGACCTGTACATTGATGACGTCAGTAGACAAACAAATGTTGGATTGCTTAATTGTGGTTATGCTTTAGCAAGTATTAAGTATCACGTGCTATAACTTGAAGTTAGTTTTATCGATGTGCAAATTTTCATCCTTGGGAATACATTAATTGCGAAGAAAACATGTTTTACCATTGGAAACATAAGGCAGAGATTTTAGGTGGAACCACCTTAAATATAAACACAAAGAGACTGCCAAGTGACTAGGATGTCAACGTTTCTCGTCGAGATCTGCATTTGTTTTCCAGGGAAGGGGATGAAAGTCGTATTCGTTTTTAGATTCAGGTTTACGCCTCTGCGTGACGGAAGAAACCCTAAATTAGGGAGAGGCGATTCCTCCTGAGGGTTGCAAAACTGAAGATAGCAACGGCAAAGTCGGGAGGGAGTGAAAGGAGTGACTGAGAAATTGTTTGCTTTTCAACTCTCCCATTTTTGCTAAAGGAAAGAATGAAGATATCGCATTTTAACTCAGAATAAGAAGTACCACATTCGCGATAACTGCAACACCAGCCTAAGTTTTATTACACGCAAAAATCCACATGCGATCAACTGTTCGTATTCAGTACGTCATTGCCCACAGATTACAGGGTGCTAGTTGGTGTGGGTATACAGCAGCGTATGACTTGAACTTTCAGCGATGGGCTTCGCTTTCCTTAACCTCCTTATTGCACTCACGGCAAGAACATGCCTCCCAGACATTTTTTTTTTTTTTTTTTTTTTTTGCAAGTGTTACAGCCAAAGGTAATTGACATTAAGAAGATAACTATGAGAAAAATATAGTCACTCGCGTGAGTATCGCTCACACAGAGCAAAATTTTCCGGCACACAGACATGGCTTTTCTTTCCAAATTTTTAAAGTGATCTTAATGGAATTGAATCTTGTTCTTGGAATCAAGAACCATTCCAAATGTGTTTCACGTTTACTTCAAATATACCAAGGCGAGTCAAAAGTTCGTCCGCTTTTGCGCTACACATAACGTTGGGCCTTAATTCGTGTGCGAAATACGCGCCTGCGTTGACTGGGTACCGCGATGACGTGGAACACACGAGGCCGATTACGTACATTTGACACGGAGTTATATTGTGTTATCGGGTGAGCAGAAAATGGAGGTGGGTAAACGTGCTGTTCGGGAGCTCCTATGTCATTATTGGGAAAAGGGCTAAATGCGGCGGTTGCAGCGAGAGAAATTTGTGCAGCTGAAGGCGAGAATACAGTGGACAGCAGCACTACAAGAAAATGTCTCCAGCGTTTCTGCCACTGGGAACTATGTTAACCTGGGGACACCAGTCTCGAAAACAAGCCGAGGTCAGGACGTCCAGCGACCACCAACACTGACACCCAGGACGAAGCTGCTACGGCTTATCCTGGTACCAGTACACAATTGGCATCTGAGGAGGTGGTCTTCCCAATCCACCATCGTTTGTCGCCTGCACTAGTCTGGTTTCTCCTTCAGGAGCCATCGAATGGTTCCTCATGCATTGACATCCCAGCAGGCGGAACACGTCTCAGATTTCTGTCAAATTCACAGGACGGTAGGTTTTGGCGTCGTATCGTAACAGGGGATGAAAAGTGGCGTGCCACTGGGAAACAGTTGTTAGCCTGCCTCTGGGAACTACAGGGGTTGTCCAAAATAATGGAAACACCTTGAAACAATAGGTGTTACGCACCTAATATGGTGTGGGAGCACCCTTAGCATTTAAAACTGCTTGAATCCTCCTTGGAATGGACGCATACAAGTCCTGGATGGTGGTAAGTGGTATGTTGTGCCATTCTTCCTGCAGAAACTGCTCCAATTCCTTGAGAGACGTCGGAGTAAGATAACGGGATCGCACTCTGTTTTCCAACACAGACCACAGGGGCTCAATGATGTTTAAGTTCGGTGATTGTGCAGGCCAGGGAAGGTGTGCAACTTCATCCTCATGTTCCACAGACCATGCTTGAACAGTTCGACTTCTGTGAATCGGTGCATTATCATCTTGAAAGGTGCAATCCCCTGACGGAAACAATGTCTGCGCCATTGAATGCACATGGTCGGCCAAAAGAGTGACATAGTCCCAACTAGTGATCCGTCCGTGTAAGGTTATGATGGGGCCTGCTGCAAACCACGAGATTGTGGCCCAAACCATTACGGAAACGTCCCCATGCTTCACTGTAGGAAGGAGACAGTCTGAGTTGTAGGCTTCTGAGGGGTTCTCCACACATAAACCCGTCCTGTGGTGGGGAATAGTGAGAAACTTGACTCATCGGTAAACAAGACATGTTTCCAGTGATCCACAGTCTACGTTTTATGTTCCTGGAACCCCTGTAGTCTCCGTTTCATATTCACCTGTGACACCAGGGGTTTTGCAATCGCAGCTCTGCTGTAATTATTGTGCTTATGCAATTCCCTTCGCACGGTATGGGTCGACACTGGGTTGTGGAGATGTGCATTAAGCTCAGCAGTCACTTTCGACGCCGTGGTCTTCCTTCTTGCTGTCACAATCCTCATTAATGTCCTCCTGTCTCTCGCAGGGAGTTTGGTTTTCCTTCCACAGTTGTTTCTTGCAGATGATGTGCCGTGAACGTTGTATGCTGTCATGACCTTCGACACGGTACCTCTCGATACCCCCAATACCTGTGCCACTGTGGTTACCGACGTACTAACCAGACGGGCTCCTGCAATCGGCCCTCTTTGGAACTCCGACAGGTAACTCATTGTGCCTTCACCTGGAACGAAATTATGCAAACACCGATTTACAATGCAATCACGCAGACCCTTGAGACTATAACCAACACTTTTTTACAAAACATATTGTAGCTACATGTTCGTTTTACTCAAAAAGCAACACATACCAAAGTTAATATTTTCAGCGAGGTGTTTCCGTTATTTTGGACAACCCCTGTATGTTAACCTGCCACTGGGAACTACGTTAGCCTGCCACTGGGAACTATGTTAGTTGCCACTGGGAACTATGTTAGTTGCCACTGGGAACTATGTTAGTTGCCACTGGGAACTATGTTAGTTGCCACTGGGAACTATGTTAGTTGCCACTGGGAACTAGTTGCTGAGGCCACGCCAAGAAGTACAGCCAATGGTAAAAAGAGAAAGGTTTGAGAGGAAAGTCATGCCGTGCATTTGGTGCAATTGCGAGGGTCCTGTGCACTGGAACTCGTGCTAGATGGTCAAGCTGTGGATGGGAACTTTTATGACGAACAACTAGAGGAGGTCCATGATGCTCTGCACCAACACTACCCAGCGCTCATCAATGCGGGCATTTCTGCAAATGGATAATGTCTCATGTCACGCCTCTGCAGTAGTCCGCCGAAAACAACAGGAATTGGAAGGAGTTGGGATTCTACCCCATCCTCCACACAGTCCGAAACTTGCCCCAACCGACAACCACCAGTTTCGTTTCATAGCCCATTTCCTACAAGGAGGCACTTCGCTTCAGTAGTGGACGTGGTCTGGCATTTTCTATCCTCGAAACCTACCGAATGGTACCGCCATAGGATCGCGGCTCTGGTGGTCGAAAGTTGTCAAAGAACTATAGAAAACAGCGGCCTGTACTTTGCAGAATGAGGTGAGCGTGTATGGCTTTCTTGCATCCTTAAACCTTCCGAGTGGTACGCCGTGGGATCGTGGCTCTGGTGGAACGTTGGCAAAGGACTATAGAAAACAACGGCCTATACTTTGCAGAATGAAGTGTGCGTGTACGGCTTTCCTGCATCATTAAACCCTCCGAGTGGTACCTCCGTGGGATCGTGGCTCTGGTGGAACGTTGGCAAATGACTATAGAAAAAAATGGCCTGCACTTTGCAGAATGTGATGAGCGTGTATGGCTTTCTTGCATCATTAAATCTTCCGAGTGGTACCGCCGTGGGATCGTGGCTCTAGTGAAACGTTGGCAAAGAACTATAGAAAACAACGGCCAATACTTTGCAGAATGAAGTGAGCCTGTATGGCTTTCTTGCATCATTAAACTTCTTAGCTGCAAATGGGATGAACTTTTGACTCACCCTGTCATATGTTTCGAGGATGCATTCGTACTAGTAGTATGCCTGCCAGCAAAGCATAAAAAGAAATATTGAATAAATTTAACTGCGCAAATTTACAAGTGTGATCAAAACGTTGTAGAGCTAATCTAGATGCGTAGTGCAAACTGATGAGTTGTTTGCAATTTACGTCAAGCTTAAAATTTAAATTCAGATATATCATTCCATGTATATTTTTACCATAGTTTTAAAAATCGTTTGTAAAGAGCGTTTTGTTCAGATCTGTGCTTTCGGGACACATTTTGATCCATTTCTTACAATTTACCAGTCATGCACATTGCATATCTTTGAAATGCATATTGTGATGAAATTTATCTTATAATGTTCCTTGACTTTTTGAAGCTTCACTGAACCACGTTTCGATGATGGAAGAAGAAGAATCGAAGGGACTTTTCAATGGCACTTTTCTTATGACAGATAATGGCAAAGTAAGTTATGAATATGCTACATACAATCTCATGCTTTCTGTAGCTTTGGAGATACGAATTATCATGCTATTTTAGCTGATGCCATCCAGAAACATTAATACATCAACTCAAAAGTGACAACTCTAAAAATCACATTGCCCAATTTAACGATTACTCCCCTACCCAATTTGAAATACATTTACGTTCCAATAATTTTTGATGTAATTAATAAGGAAAAAGTTGACCCGAGGAAATCGTAGAATTCAACAAAATCTCTCATAGTCCAGCGGCATAGCAAAAGAATTGTGCACTTTTGCATAAAAGCATGAACTTTGGCATGATGAATAGGCATATCCTAAGGGTAATTTTAAGATATTGGGCTACTTCAAAATTTACCCAGAAGCCCCTGAATTCCAAGATGGCGGCCAATATTTCAATTTTCTATAATTATCGTCTGATTTGATTGATTTTTAGTTTAGAAGTTTAGACATGTATTTTCTGGTGCTGAATACGAATTCGAAATTACACTTGACATTTTTCAATCGAAAGCCCATAAAATTACAAGATGGTGGCCAAAAAACCACATTTTTTAATTTTTGGTATGATTCCATTGATTTTTTTATACACTTAATATAAGTGTATAAAAGGTTTTATACTTTTATAACTTTGTTCAAAAGGGTTTTATAAAAAAATCATTGCTTTTTCAATCAGTTTATTTAATTGTC
The DNA here is from genome assembly GCA_039090855.1 of Macrothele yani. Taxonomy (NCBI): domain Eukaryota; kingdom Metazoa; phylum Arthropoda; class Arachnida; order Araneae; family Macrothelidae; genus Macrothele; species Macrothele yani. The sequence goes on along the minus strand of CM077023.1, from coordinate 8,582,321 downwards.
AATGTCAGCTATGCCTAATACAAATAAAACTACACTTCATTAACTCACTAGTTTTAAAATAATTGACTTCAAAGTTTTACAAGTAATGTTTAACCATCCCCGCCACACACACACAGTCCAGTGCATGGAAGTTTAGTTTTTTTGCATTTGCGTCTATGCTTCTCACAGTTCTTGGACCTTGGTACATTTGCATGATATAAGCTCAAAGCATGATGAAAGTGCATCTGGTAGATCTGTCCAATGGGGTTCATAATCCCATCATCCGTTTTCTGCCATCCCCAGTCTAATCTTACCAGTGTTTTATCTGAAAGTTATCTGAGCTCGTGAAACTTTAGAAAGTTTTCAGCCAATACAGCGTAGGTATTTTGTTCTATATCTCTTCTTTTGGAATTTTCTGGACATGTTAACTTTTCATTGGGGATATTTTGGCGTATCATACATAAATTCTAATTTGTCCTGGTCTCATCTTGGGCTGATGTTGATGGCTCCCTTGGGTCAACCAGTTTGAAACTTTTTTACATCACTGCGTAAATGGGTGGCAGTCTTTTTCTATTCATCAGCAACTATTTCTGCACTTCCAAGAATCTGAAACAAAATACAATAATTAGTTGAAATATGAAACCTACATATATAAATCAAAAATCAATCGAATCTGACCAAAAATTTGATTTTTTGGTCAGATTCGATTGGCCACCATCTTAGAATTTTATGGGCTTTTGATTGAAAAATGTCAAGTGTAACTTCAAATTCGTATTCAGCACCAGAAAATACATGTATAAACTGAAAATCAATCAAATCAGGTGATAATTATAGAAAATTGAAATTTTGGCCGCCATCTTGGAATTTAGGGGCTTCTGGGTAAATTTTGAAGTTGCCCAATATCTTAAAATGACCCTTAGGATATGCCTATTCATCATGCAAAACTTCATGCTTTTATACAAAAGTGCACAATTGGTCGGATATTTCGAGCTATGCCGCTGCACTATCAGTATGTCAAAGTTTACGTTAATTCTCTGCAAAATTTTCAGGATATGAAAGCATCTAGTAATGCAAAAATTTCACAACATAGAAATTAATGCATATAACATTTGGTTAATCTATGAGCAAAGTAATCAGTTAAGTTAACTTATTGTTAAAACACAAAGGAACAAATAATACTAGTTACGAGTACACCCGACTATTATGTGTAGTCAAAACGCTTATAGCGTAGTAAAAATCCGTTTATTTTGTGGCGTAAAAAGTACATAGAATCGCCAAGTTTTCGCTCTCCATTGGGAGGCTTGCCCTCCTGGAATCGATAGCCCTAAATTAGGGACGAGTGCGACGTCTTGTTCTTAAATACTTATGGGAGTACATTAAACACCTAAATAAAAAAATTAATAGTTTTATCCAGTTCAATGTTTGTTTGCTTTTTTATCTTCTACTTCTTTCAACTTTACTAGTCGCCGGCAACAATAGGCTCCACATGTGATGACAGTCATTAAATACCTGATAAACACAACTCACTCGGTATTGTGCATTGCCAGATTTTCAACGATCAATAGCAGTACAAATGTATTGAAAAAAGATATGGGTTTTCACTTTCAAGTTGCATCATATGCTGAAAATGGTAGCTACGTACTGTATTTGCAGAGTAATAGACATTCATGTACACATTTTATCTTGTTTTTGAAGACATTTACTGATTCAGGAAGGCAAATGTTCCTAATCAAGTTAATTATCCTTTCTTCAGATTAATGAGAGGAAAAGAGGAATGTATGCTAATTTCAAGGGGGGTTTTCGGGGGAGGAAGGGAGTCAAAGTTCACCATGAGCAACTCTAAAGCCTATAAACAGTTGCCTGTCCCTGCTAATTTGGAGACACTGGTTCTAGGGAAGGAGAAGAGCTAGTGCCGTAAGACAAACACCTCACTCATGCCTTACTTGGTACTCGAACCCGGGCACACTCGGGAAAACGGTCAAAAGCCATACCGGAAAGAAGCTTAGGCCGGAACGCCACTGGGGCGGCTTTTTTATATTATTATTAGGTGTTTAAAGACCACCATGAGCAACTCAGTGGGCTATAAGCAGTCGCGCGTCCCTAACGTAAGGGCAATGGTTCCAGGAAAGCGAGGAAGCCGACAAACCCAAAATCCATGCCTTACCGGAATCCTAATCCGGATCCATCTCGGACGAATGGCCAGAAGCCATCGCCTACAACACTGCGCCAGCGGTGCGGCGAGGCGTTTTTGCAAGGTTGGAGTTTGCGCGGAGAAAAATCACCTTGAAAAGCTACATGAAGAGCATGCGTGCTGTGACATTTCAGTCACAAACTTTACACAGTCGCATCACAATAATATGACTACCTACCTAATAATGGGAATAACCACCCTTGGCCCGGATGACAACGGCGAGATGGCGTGGCATGGACGCAATGAGGCTCTGGAAAGTTGCCCGAGGCACACGTGCCCATTCGGACTGCAGCAAAGCACGTCGAACCTGTCGATCCAAATAATCCCACAAGTGCTTTATGGGATTGAGGTAGGGCGATTTCGCATTCTAAGGGAGAACGGAGACATCGCTGTCCTGTTCCAGGAAACAGTCGTGCACCCCCTTAGCGATATGGCAGGGTGAATTGTTCTGTTGGTAGACACCATCACCACCAGGTTGTCCAACATGAAGGAATGCATGTGGTCAGCGAGGATGGACAGGACGCCATTGGCATTCAGGGACCCATCCAGTGGTACCAGTGGTCCCAGGTCATACCAGGAAAAAATTCCCCAGACATGCACACTGCCACTGCTGGCCTGTACTTGACCTACAATCGTGTCCGAGTGTTGGTTCTCGTATGTCTGACGCCGTATCTGCCACCACCCGTCACTTGTGTGGAGTTGAAACCTCGATTCGTCAGAGAAGGCAACCTTTTTCCACTCTTTCACTGTCCAATGACGTTAAGTCCCATGCGAAGTGCAGGCATAGTTGCCGATGGATCTGGTTAACATGAGCGCCTTGACGCAGCGTCGACTCCGGAGACCAATGCGTAACAGGGTTCGCTCTACTGTTTTCGGGGACACGTACCTGGATGCGCCAGCGTTCATTTGCGTGGTTAATTGTTGCGCGTCGATTGTCCTTTACCAGTCGACGGAGGCGACGTTCCCTCTAGGGTCGATGGCCTTTGGGGCTCCACAGCTATGACGTCGAGAGGTACTCGGTGTGCCAGCGGTCCATTCTTGGAAACACCCTTACTACAGCACCTCGCGAACAGCCCACAAAGTCGGCTGTTTCTGAGATGCTTCCACTTTCGGCGTGGTCACCGATTATTATTCCTTTTTGAACGCCCGTCAAATCACTACCTCTGCCCGTTGTGCTCACGTAAAGCGCTATGTCTCATCTGTCCTGGCCGGCCTCTTATATCTCCGTGTGGTTGACCTTGTCACGTGCATTCTGTGACACACCTAGGCGGGTACACTGTGATTCCGGGGGTGGTCATATTATTCTGATACGACTGTGTACAGTGCACAGTCAAAATATCTGACATAATATCATTTGTAAAGTTTCGTGAACGGCAGCATTTCGTCCATCAGTGAATAATCCCCTTATACATAACTTACCAACCAACTACGATCCTCCTTGTGTTTACTAACAGAACAAAACACGTTTCATCCCGATGTTTTGTCTCGAAAAACAACACTACTGTCCCACACTCACGAGTGGAATGGTATATCTGTATGCGCAAATCACTTACAAGTACTTCATGTGCCTGCATAACCATTCGCTACTAATACTTTTGGTTCATTTTTGTTTTTGGGGGACACAGAAACTTTCAGTTAAATTTTAATAAGACCTGTTCCGCTATAAATAATGCATGATTGATTTTGAGAAAGCCTAGTGTACTTCGCGCGTGTTCCTTGTAACAACGTAAATACACTACTGTTTGTAAAATTTGCAACACCAAGAAAGAATCGCACTATTCAAATGAAATTTATATCACAAATTCCTCGTGTTGCAGGATATGACTGATTACATTTGCAGAGCTATACAAGATTTTTTCGCTTCAAAACTTTATCGTGTGAAGACACCTCAAGCAACAATAATAGCCGTTACATGTTGTCACACTGAATGGAGGAGGTTTTTGATATCATCCTAGGGAATTGCCTGCCAGGCTGCCTCTACGCGAGACCAGAGTTCATTTGTGGTGACTGGCGGAGGCGCTTGATGGGCTAGTCGCTTAGCTACCATGTCCTAGACATGTTCGATTGCAGACATATCCGGCAAACGTGCAGGCAACAGAAGAAGCGGTATCTGCCTTGCATTGAAGAGGTCTTGGATATTCCGGGCCAAGTGTGGACCAGCATTGTCCTTCTGGAATATAGCGCCAGGACAATTCTGAAGGAAGGGTATCTCCTCTGCCTCTAAAACATCCCTGTTACATCGCTCGCTGTTGAGGGTTTCCTCAATTCGTATCAGATGAGATCGCAAATTGAACCCAATGGCACCCCAATCCATGGCGCTTGGCCGGTATAACGCTGCAAGGTGCCGCTCACCACGATATCTTCGAACACGTATGTGACCATCACGGTGCATCAAGTTGAATCGTGACTCGTCAGAAAACACGATATGTTGCCAATCACTGTGTTCGAGACCCCCATTGAAGCCCGAGGCGTCTGGGGCTAAGGGTCAAACGAACGCGCAACAATGGGCTGCTAGCGACAAGTCCTCTGTTAAGCAGACGACGTCGGATTGTGCTGGAGGACAAAGGCTGACCTGTGACAGTGCTCCACAGCTGTGCTAACACCGTGGATGTCGCTGTGCGATCGGTCACTGCCATGCGGTAGAGGTGTGTGTCATTCCGTGCAGTCGTGCGATTTCTTGTTCCATTTCTCGGATTTGTGTGCGTCCGAGCCTCATCTGTCCAGTGACTCCACGTTCGCATTACTGAACTGGCGTTTCGTTCCGCACGGGTGGCAATTTCGTAGTAGGAAAATCAGCTTCTGTTATCCTGAAAATCCTTCCACGCTCAAAGTCCGTCAGGTGTTGATAATGAGATCGTCTTCGGCGACGGGGCATAGTGAGACACAAGAAACACCCTTTCGACTCAATGGCGCCTCTTTGCTGACTGCAACATCTGATCTGATCTGATCTTCAGTAGAGGATTTTAGGAAGGGAGTGTCTGAGCCCAGGTCTTAAACAACCCTTAGAAATAGGAAGCTAGGAGATTTGGGCTAGAGTGCCCGATAGGAAAATGACACGCAAGTGAGCTAGAAGACGCCCTTATTTACTACCGGGGGCCCGACGGCTTAACGTGCCCATTCGACGCACGGCGGATATTTAGTGGTTCGAGCGTTCGTACCAGCCTGGGATCGAACCCGAGGTCTTCTCCGTGGCAGTCGCAAAAGCTGGCAGCTAGGCCATCCGCGGCCAATACCCAGGAAGTAAATGTCAATTACCCAGATAGTGTGCTCTCAGATCGCAGTTTTACCGACTGCATTGGGATGCAAGTTATTTCATGTCAGGAAATATTTGATGGTAATCAGTGCTCGAAATGGAAAATTTGAAGTACTGGTATGCTCATATTTAGCAAAAAACGTCCGGAAAAAATACCTTTGCCAGAAAATCTCCAAAACTGAAAAAGTAAAAAAATATCTCTGGAAGAAAACCCCTTTTGTTTGAAAATGTAATTGACAATTCCGTGGAATACTATTGCACCATAAGTCAGACACGATGGCAGTCGATTTCAGTTGGTTGATGTGTGAATGCAACGGGCAGTACTTATGCTACACAGAGGACAATGTAGACTTGATTAGAACGAGCAGTCTGTATCCTGGGACCAACGGATTAACGAAACTTCCGAACCTCGGCTAACCATTAGTGATTCAGCTGGACTCGAACCCTAGAACTTTAAGGTTCCAATAGGGACTTTCATGAAATAGAAAGGTCTTAAACAACCCTTAGAAATAGGAAGCGAGGAGATTTGGGCTAGAGTGCCCGATAGGAAACTCACACGGAAGCGAGGTAGAAGACGCCCTTATTTACTACCGGGAGGCCAGTACCCGGGGCCCGGCGGCTTAACGTGCCCATCCGACGCTCAGCGGATATTTAGTGGTTCGAGCGTTCCTACCTGCCTGGAATCGAACCCGAGGTCTTCTCCGTGGCAGCCACGAACGTTTACCACTAGGCTACACGCGGTCTGATTGCAACATCTCGTTTGAGCCAACTTTTTATACCCAGAACTGGTCAGTTCAGAGGGCGCTGCTCCGAAACCTCATGCGCATTTTCACTGACATTTTAATCAGTTGCACGTCCCAACTTGTTGTACATATCTTATAAGTTTCAAGCTAATACCAGCAATCCTTCATTGTGTTGCAATTTTGACAAGCAGTATGTAACAAAAAAAAAATTTCCATTTTGCAAATGACCTCCACTAAAGCTCTTGAATAGCTTTTGCGAACTTTCTGTTTCAACCAGATCTCCAGTTTTTGGAAATACTTCGCAGGAACTTCTGAAGTAATTATACTCACAAAAATCATAAGACGATATAAAAAGAAGTACAGATGCTGGCATTCTTTTGAAGCTTTTGCTCCACTGAAATGGTTTGTTTCTTTGTGTGTGTGTTTAATGACCCATGCGAATTTAAAATTGTAGCCAGGAACAGGACAGATCCAGTGCAGTGACAAAAACACACCACCAGTTACGTGGAGCTCAAACGATTAGACAGAAGCGCCTACCTCTGATCACTTGACTACTCAGCAGGCAGTGGCGGCTCGTGGTTGAAAAAATAGGTGAAGAGCTACAAGAGCAATATGAAAATGTATCTACTGTCTTCAATGAAAATCACTATATGAGGACTGACCTATTTTTTGTATATTAGATCAATTCTTCTTTCTTTTAAAGCTGCAAATTTGTCGATTATGTCGTCATAGAATGGTTGTTTGTTCGTAAGCATCAATAAAATATCTTTCTGAACAGAAATATTTGCCAAAGAAGCAAGTCTGTCTTGAGAAATGGTGTTTCTTGAGTAAGTTTGTATTCTTTTAAGGCAAGAAAAACTTCTTTCCACTGACACACTTGTAGATGGAATGGTTAAAATGAGGGCAACCAATTTATAAGCTTCTGTAAAAATGTCTTTATCTTCATGAAGCACTCGAAGAAGTTCTTGAGGCGATATATTCCTTAACTTTTCGTTGGCATATACAAGACTCAGTTCATTTTTAAGGCGCTGGAGTTTTTTAGTAAATACACTGGCGGAAAGTGAAAAAAGAACACCAAGAAGGAAACGTCTGATACCAACGAAATTTATACAGCATAATAACGGAATACAGAGGATAACGTGATCAAAACATTATGGCAAAATACAGCTGTATTTGCTGGTAAACTGAAAAATAACATTTCCATGTAACATGGTTAGTACGAGGTTGAACCGCCATGAACTGTGTCACACTATGCAATTCTGGCATGGAGTCTGTCGTACAGATATTGGATGTAAATTTGGGATATTGAGTTCCAAGCATCCTCAACCTGGACGCGTAAATCGAGGATGGCCGTGGCTCGCCGTGGAGACCGGATAAGTCGTTGTCCCATAAAATCCCACACGTGCTCAATGGGGGACAAATCCGGTAAACGTGCAGGCCATGGAAGTTGTCTCACACCCTGAAGTGTATGTTACGTTGCACGTGCCGTGTGTGGGCGTGAGTTATCTTGCTGGAAAACACCACGATGGACCGACCTTACAAATGGCACAACAACGGGCTGAATGATGTTGTTGATGTAGGAGGTGCTGCTTAACATACCCGGTACAAACCCTAGTTGTGTACGGGAGTGATAGCTGATCGCACCCCACACCAGGAGACCAGGTGTAGACCCTGTGTGTCGCTGGCGGATGCAAGAAGGATGGAGACGCTCCCATGTGCGTCTGCGAACACGCATACGGCCATCGGAGGCTCCCAAGCAGAATCTGCTTTCATCGCTGAACACGACAGATTGCCATTGCGTTCTCCAGTGCAGACGTTGGCGACACCACTGCAGCCGTTCCTGGCGGTGGGCTGGAGTCAGAGGTACACATGCCAGAGTCACACGTGCACGTGGTTCTGCATCCAGCAGATGGTTGCGGATTGTTCGCACAGTCGTCTCAGGTGCAACGGCAGCTCGGATTTGCGTCGCAGTGGATGTTCTGCTTGACAACGCCGCTCTTCTTATGCGTCGATCAGTCCGCTCATCAGTCCGTCTGTGACTCCCGGTTCCACGTCTTCTCGAGTGAGAATGTTCCTCGGACCATCTACGCCCCCATCGTACCACCACCGATACTTCCCGTCCATTTCGCTCCGCAATACGACGATACGACCACCCGGCCTCGCGGAGTCCGACTAGACGACCTCGCTCAAAGTCCGATAACTGCTGAAATCGTACACGTTTTCCATGTCCAGGCATTGCAGCTTCTTCAGGGTCTTCGCACGTGTCCGTACGACGACGCCTGATTACATTCACTTCGCCGTACTCCTTAAATACCACCGACGATAATTAGTATATTATGCCGTGCTGTGGCGTAAGCGCTCACCGGTTGGTCCGGAAATTAACATCACACCTACGTAAACTCGACCCCATTAACATATGTAAATTTCATGATCGTCCGCCAATTTGTTCTTGGTGTTCTTTTTTCACTTTCCACCAGTGTATTTTCCCGTAAAAATGTTGTAGATTTTCAAAAGCGTGAGAGGGAAAGCTTGAATTAAATTGTTCGAATTTGGTTGTGTCAGCAAGACAAACAAATTGAAGTTTTTCACAGTCTTGAAATCTTATATCCATTTCCATAAGAATGTGGTCTAAAATTTCAAAATACAATTGTTTACAATTTTTAAAAATTGTTTCTTGTGTAAGAGCAGCATATTTCCGTTTAGATCTGCTTATTTCTGTGATTTTTCTAGCTTTTCCAAACAGTGTTTCAAATACTTCATCGTTCCTTTTATGACTCAAAATTTCACGAGTTTTTTTAATTTGAGTTACACAGTAGTTTATGTCTAGTGATTTTTTCTGCAAAATTTCGAATAATAGATCGTTGGGGCCAAAAATTTCATTAAATACTATTGCCAAAAATGTAAATTCAAAAGTGGTCATATCATTTAAAAATCCCTTGGCAAGTTGAATTGATTTTTTGTCTGATTGCTCACTATTTGTCAGAAATTCGAATACTTCCTTCAATTTATCCCAATCTTCAACAATTACACTTACTAACTTCGAAGTGGAGGACCATCGAGTTTCTGCTATGGTTGGTATGCGTCTTGCGGTTGTAGATGTGAGTGTATAAGATTGCTTCACTAAGTGGTGAAAAACGAAGGAATTCCAGTGAGGCTTGCGTAAAATATACGACACTTTGAAATTTTAGAAAAACTCTGCTGTAGTACAAGGTTCAAACGATGTGCTAAGCAATGAACAAAAATAGCTTTAGAAGCTTTATCCTTGAATTTTTTCTGGAGCCCATTCAAGTGTCCAGACATTACACTTGCCCCATCGTAACATTGTCCTATTAATCTGTGTTGATAATCGAATTGTTCCAAAATTTTGTCTAACATTTTGTATAAAGCTTCTAACGTTCGATCTCCACTCACATCGTGGAAACCCAAAAATCGCTCAGCCAAATCACCTTCCGAATCAACAAATCTTATTATTAAAGAGCACTGAGAAGTCTGATTTATGTCTGTGGTGTCATCTACTTGAATAGAAAAGCATTGAACTTCATTTATTTCATTTTTAACGTGATCGTTTATATATTCAGAAATACATTCAATTTATTCATTTTGAATAGTTTTTGAGTCACCTGTGAAGACATTTTTTATCTTTTCGTATTGATTTTGAATTTCGAAAGGACTTCTTGATATCAACAATCAAAGTAATTCCTTGAAATTTCCACGATTTATCGAGTCCATGCTTTCGTCATGGTCACGGAATGCTAGTTCTTTTTTGCTCAAATATAATACTGCATCAATCACTGTCTGCAGGAAAAGTCTATTTAAACGAACGTTTTCGTTGAAATGCATTTTAAAAAGCCTAGCATTCTCCCTCAGGGCATCGTCAATGGTGTTCTGATTTTTTTCAAAATTCCTTAGCATTAACTCGCATTTCAGGTGTTCGCTACAATCACTATGTTTATGAAGTGAGCGTGTTATATTTAATAAATCTGAGAATCCGTCTTTATTCCACGCCGAATGTTTATTACTAAAAAGTAAGCAGGGCCAACAAAATAATTTTTGTAACACAGAAGTACTACAAAGCCATTTATATTCAGTAAACCAACAATTTTTAAAAATAATATTGTAGGATTTACCGCTCTTCTTGATTTCTTCTTTGGCAACAATTTTCAGTGAATCCGTCGGTCGTCCTTGAAGTAAAATGTCTCTTTTATTCATCTTTCCACCGATTAAATGGAGTTTGTAATAAATTACAAACAATGTCGTTCACAGGATACATACTTTAATTAAAACTATCACTAACTGTTAAACTGTACACGAAACTACAGTAACAGCTAAACTTTTTGACAAATTATCACAAAGCACGAAAAAACAAATCCCTTTCGGAAAGCATGTATCACAACACTGCAAGATGCCCTGGGTAAAACATAACGTTTCACCGTGATCTCCTTCGAAGGTCACGATTCCATCTGCAGAGCTTCGGAGCCGAAAGATAAAACTCGACAGCTGCAGACTTCCAAGGGTTTTCATTTCGGCTCTTCACTTGCACTGTTTTGCGTATGAGGACTTGTTTTCCGTCTTGAACGCGCTATGTGAATTGATATCTAATCAAAATTTTGAGTATTTTGTAACACAATAGAGACAAAAAAGAATATATTATACAAATTACTGAATAAAACTTTATTTTAAGTAAAATAGGTGAAGAGGCACTTCACCTACTTTACCTGAAAAGCCGCCACTGCCAGCAGGCTTATTCATATCAGCTTCCTTATATGCTGGCGATTAAGGAACGTACATCTGCTGCTGTCTTTCCCTGCCAAACACAAATGAATGGTTTACTGCTCATCTGAAACAACTGTGAGTGAACATTTTAGGTGTTAAGGGCATTAAGAACAGCTGCGGCTACAGAGAGACAAAATCAGGGCTAAATTAGGAACAACAACAAAAATTTCTAAATGAGCATTCATCTTCGAACAAAGCTTCATATGAAATTCAAACCATAACTTTAAACTCGTCCCCGGACAACTCAGTTTTGTGTGAAACAAAAATGCAGTAACATCCAGTGCCATGACAGTAGCGCAACTGATATGAATATTTGCTTCAGACGAGAAAGAATTCTGCATTCTTTATTTTTTTATTAGAACTCAACCAGATGACTTACCTCAAATATTCTAATCTCTATATATATATATGTACACTACATTGACAGAAGTCACCGGGCATCCCTTCAAAGCAAATGAACGGATCCTCTGCGTTGTTAAGATGCGCGGTACAGCTGCAAATGATATAGAAACAAGCCTGCAGCTGACCGCGATGATATCGCACTGTGAGGTTGAGTGAAAATGTCGCGGCGGGAGTGAACTGACTTTGAGAAAAGAAAGATTGTTGGGTGATATATTAGTTGGTTGTCCTGAAGAGAAACCGAGAAGCGTCTAAACATACCCAAGTCACCTGTTTTGGATGTACTGAATAAGTGGAAGACACATGGCGTGCCTGAAGCAGCAAAACGTACCGGCAGACCAAAGAAAATCAGTGATAGAGGACGTTGAAGCCTCAGGAGAGACGTTACAGCTAATCGACGGAGTAATGTACAAGACCGCAGTGCACAGGTGAGTAAAAATTATGGAACCTCGGTATGTGCACGGCTGCTCATAAGCCTTTCATCTCCACTCGGAATGCTACTCATCGTTTAGCATGATGTAAAGAACATTTATCGTGGACCGTAGATCAATAGAAACGGGTCCTATGGACTGATGAATCCAGATATACGATCCATCAGTCTGATGGCCGTGTGTTGGTATGGCGGCAGCCAGGGAAACGCTATTTACCGCTATTGCTATTTCCTACGGTCAAGTTTGGAGCTGGCAGCGTACTCGGGTGGAGGTGTTTTTCGTGATATGGTCCCGGCCCATTGGTTATCGTGGAAAAACCTGTTAACCAGCACGTCTACCTCGATATTCTGGACAATTATGCCCGACCAACTCTGTGACAATACTATGGAACCGAGCCTTGTTGGTACCAGCAGGATAATGCACCGAGCCATAAAGCAAGGACTGTTACGGAGTGGTTTGAAGATAATTCCGTATCGTGTGTGGACCAGCCAGCACAGAGCCCTGTTCTTAATCCCATAGAGCACGTATGTGATGAATTAGAGCGCCGCATAAGAAATTTGGAACCAAGGCCTAATACTAAGCAACAGTTAGCGGCAGCATTATGTACTGAATGGATGCGCATACCGATCGCTGTGTTCCAAAACCTTGTTGAAAGCATGTCTCGAAGGGTCAGTGCATGCATTAAGGCCAAAGGTGTATCGACGCTGTACTAATGTATATCAATAAATTGTATGTTGTATTTCTCTTTTAGATGTCCGGTGACTTTTGTCAATATAGTGTATATACAGTGGAACCTAGGTTATACATTTTTTTTTTTTTGGGGGGGGGGTCGCCTTAAAAACATATAAATGTAAAAAACGTATAAAAAAAACTTCGAAATGTTAAATATTGTTGCAAATTTTTGAATTTTGAATGCCTCCAAAAAGAAAAGTAAAAAAAAAAACCTCGTAATTTTAGATTACGTAATTTATAATCACTGTGTAAGACAAAAATCAACCAAAGGTGTTTTTTTCTTTTTCGTTTTGTCATCAAAACTTGTTTAGTTATCTTAAATTTTTGTGTTTTTATTAATACACTTGCACTGGTTGTAAAAACGCAAGACGATTGTAATCTGCTACCATCTGGTGGCCGTCTCCAATGGGCATTTATCCCATGGTTCATGATGATGATTAATACACTGTCATTCGCCTCTGTTGCAGGGTAATGTATGAAATTTTATATTCTAATTTTTAACAGCCTGTGTCTATTTTGAATTTTGTATGAAATTTTATATTCTAATTCTCATTTAAAAAACTAGGCTAAGAAATTCACTACAATTTCATGTTTTCATTATATGAAAAAACACTTTACCTTGAAAAACGTTGTAGAGTAAATCCAAATACGATTTTGCTTTATGTTCAATATACATACTTTTTCTTAAGGATAGTTCTTTTCAAATCAGTTTGTCATCTAGTTGATAGTTCTTTTCAAATCAGTTTGTCATCTAGTTGATTCACCATTAGTGCCGAGTAAAATATTCTCTAATCTTTGTTTAAAATTTCCTAAATTCAGTGAAAAAAGGAAACAAAGTTTTTTAGCAAATTTTTAGTTGTATCATCTATTTCATGGGGAGAAAAACAAAAAAAGAACTCCCGCATCAAATCAAAAGAAGCCACAGCTTCCCTAAAAGATGGTAGCACTTTTTACCCAGAGCGTGGAATGAAGAACTAGTTTTTCATCCAAACCGAAAGTAAACAACATACCCTTCTCTGATGGAATCAAGGTTCAACTTTGGTTGCACCAAGAATGAACTCAGAAACGCTCTTTCAGAGTTGTAACCTACCGGATTACGCGAAAAAGAATAAAAGAGCCGTATGTTTTTAATTACCTGAAATTCAAAATTTAACGTATAAATGAATTACGTATAACCGAATTGGAAAAGCGATAGGAGCTACAGTAAAATATTGTGACTAACTCAGAATTATGTATAAATGGGAAAAACATATAAAACGGAGTTTATTTTATCCAGTTTCTATACAAGTGGTTTGAAGTGGCTAAGGAAGAAAATGCTTTCTTTGTCCCCCACATCACTTTTTCTGGCATACGCATCTAACAACCGCAATCAGATTTGTTGAAAATCTGTGTTTTCCTCACATAATCAGTTTTTTAACAACATCCACACATCTTTCTTTCCCTGTGAAATTCGGTGTACAAGTCCACATCTATATACACTATATTGACAAAAGTCACCGGACACCTAGAAAAGAAACACAACATAGCATTTATTGACATACATTAGTACAGTGTCGGTCCACCTGTGGCCTTAATGCATGCACTGACCCTTCGAGAGATGCTTTCGACAAGGTTTTGGAACACAGCGATAGGTATGCGCTTCCATTCAGTACATAATGCTGCCGCTAACTGTTGCTTAATAGTAGGCCTTGGTTCCAAACTTCTTATGCGGCGCTCTAATTCATCCCATAGGTGCTCTATGGGATTAAGAACAGGGATCTGTGTTGAATAGTCCACACACGATACGGAATTATCGTCAAACCACTCTGTAATAGTCCTTGCTTTATGGCTCGGTGCATTATCCTGGTGGTACCAACAAGGCTCGGTTCCATAGTATTACCACAGAGTTGATAGGGCATAATTGTCCAGAATATTGAGGTAGACGTGCTGGTTAACAGGTTTGTCCACGATAACCAATAGGCCGGGACCATACCACGAAAAACACTCCCGCACGAGTACACTGCCAGCTCCAAACTTGACCGTAGGAACATTACAGTGTGGTAAATAGCGTTCCCCCTTCTGCCGCCATCCCCACACGCGGCCATGAGACTGATGGACCGTGTATCTGGATTCATCAGTCCATAGGACCCGTTTCCATTGATCTACGGTCCACGATAAATGTTCTTTACACCATGCTAAACGACGAGTAGCATTCCGAGTGGAGATGAAAGGCTTATGAGCAGCGGTTACGACCACGGTAATACATGGAATGAAGTTCTCTGCGAATGGTACGTGCACATACCGATGTTCCAGCATTTTTACTCACCTGTACACTGAGGGCTTGTGTAGTACTCCGTCGATTAGCTGTAACGACTCTCCTGAGGCTTCGACTTCCTCTATCACTGATTTTCTTTGGTTTGCCGGTACGTTTTGCTGCTTCAGGCACGCCATGTATTTTCCACTTATTCAGTACACCGAAAACAGGTGACTTGGGTATATTTAAACGCCTCTCGGTTTCTCTTATGGACAACCCACCAATATAACAACACCCAACAACCTTTCCTTTCTCAAAGTCAGTTCTCTCCCGCCGCGACATTTTCACTCAACCACACAGCGCGATATGATCGCGGTCAGCTGCAGGCTTGTTTTTACACCGTTTGAATCTGTACCGCGCATCTTAACGACGCAGCGGATCCGTTCATTTGCTTATGAAGAAGTGCCCAGTGACGTTTGTCAATACAGTGTATATATAAGCAAATTCATTAGGCTTTTAGGAAGCAGTGATATTCAAAGCTTAGTCCTTGTTGGAAACACCAGTCAGTGATGTGATCAGTGTTGCTCATGTAAGCACTAAATACACTTTCAGCTCACTCTAAATGCAACAATTGTGCGAATTTTGGTGAAACGTATTTAAAACTGCCTCATGTCAATTGCTTTATAACTTTGACGATAAAGCCTTAGCCTCACAGTGATGTGAATTTTTTCTTATTTTGTTTATTTGCAGCCTTCCAGTTCTCGCATTATTACAACCGTATGTGAATGGATAATGGTGTTTTTGTTTGCCGTTTACTTCACCACGTTTTTCAGAGAGAGTCAGAGAGTATCGGTGGCCATCACATTCAGAACTCTTGCAACCGGACGGAAAATATCCCTTGCTAGTCTGGGCAACATGGCTAAAATCTGAGCATTCCACCAAAGAACAGATGAAGAAACCCATCATTTAAAGAATTACGTTTCAGTTGAAGAAAGAGATGAATATTGCAGTGATGGTTGCAAGATAACCTAGTCCGCGCTGAGAAAACATGTTTTCTTTTACAAAACTAATGTTTTCAGGTTTGGGGCTGTGAGGCCGTATGTATATTATTCATACCATTCATTCACAATTACTCGAAGAATGCTTTTTAACAATTCTAGTCAGCTACGGAGGAACGTGTTCTAAAACATTGGAGATATATTAATCACGGACATCTGTAATGCAGAGAAACTGATTAATGGTTAAAATGAAAAAGTAACACTGTGAAAACAATTGAAGTTCAACTCGAGTTTCCCCTTCTGTAGGAAGTTGCAGAGTGCATGTTCCAAAAAAGCTTGTCAAGACAGGCAGGCAGGTATCAGCTACTTGAAAGGATGCCGACTGACGCAAGTTTGAAAGCACGTCAAGTTACTTAGGGGATACGGAGTGTGGACATTCAGTTATAGCGGACATGGAAGAACAAAGAGAACAGGTTTCGTCTTTGTAATTCTGCTGATGTGTAATTAAGTGAACTCTGATCTGAAATGTGGCTTGGCCCTAAAATTTTAGTTAGGTAATCCAGAACATTAATTTGACTGTTTTCGACATCAAGATCCTATTCTGCTTCCCTGCAATTTAAGAGTCCTCCATACCCCGTATTGTTTCAATTCCGCCGAATGCGAAATTGAAACAAATATAACATCATACAGATGGAAAAATCAGTATATCATATCACTCGTATGTGTTCCCAAATTTTTATATTTCGAGAGCAAATATCAAACTATTTTTCTGCTTTTTAACCTAGCAGATATCGAAAGTAGAACTTTTTAAAAATAATTGTCAGTCTGCCCATTATTTTACACTTTTGGGATAATAATTAAAATATTACTTCGCAAAGTGACGCTAATAGATGGTTCAATGTTTATTCTACATGTGAAAAAAAACCGGATTTCTAAATTGTATTTTTATGTATGTAATTTCGTTCTGCAAATGCGTGTTTTGAGCTATTTTTCACGAGGTATGGAGGACCTTTAATATATGCTGCAGGCAACGTCATATTGGAGCACAACAGCATAACTGTGATACCAAAGATCTTTGTTTGATGATAATTTGTCAAAATATTGCTTAAGCGGACTTTTAATCTAGGTGTTCATACAGGGTGCTTACTAAAGTCTTAAGTGACCCAAATATCTCTGAAACGAAGATAGCTAGAGCTATGGAAGTTAGGTATAAGTATAGTAAAATGACCATGAGCTATCAGATGAGATTGAGGGCAGTGACCCTAGTGGCAACATTAGGAAGTTAGTACACCTATCTCGAAAACTATGAGAGATACATGGAAAAAATCAATTAGGAACTTGTAGAGTATCAACGAACAGCGGCGTCGGAACCGCGGGAACAACTGCCTCTGCGCTCATTCGCGTGCAACGGCGAAAAATCACATTTGCCCCCTCACTTTTTTTAGTCAGAAATCGGATTAATACTTGTTTTGTTTTTCCGCCATTTAAAATTCCTTCTGATAAAACAAAATATTATTTTCTACTTGAATCAATAATTAGAATTCGAGAACTCTAAATTCCGTCGAGAACTCTGAACTCCTGAGACGCAAGACGCGAGTTAAACTCTCTCCCCTTGTCCAGTAAGATTCCTAACACGCAGATTATTCTCCTCGCTTGCCCAGTGTGAGAAGAAAAAGTTACTAAAATCAGTTATCCTAGAATTCCTAAAAATTAGTGTGTTTTTATTTAAAATAAAAGTAGGAGCGTTTTCTATATTTCAAATATAATAAGATCAGTCTTTCTTGAAGAAAACAATGGAAGATGGAGAAAGGGATGAGATATATGCTTACGTTGTTTGATGAATAACGCAAGGACTACGGTTGTTGTGGAATTCGTACCTGCGTGGAGGTGTTCAAATCGATCAGTCTTACATGTCGTGAAACGCTTTATATCTAAAAAAATGTAACATAGATATAAAATTCAAAGTCCATATTAATTAAGATTTTATTGACATAATCGTTTTATCTGTAGCACGTCCAAATGACGTTATCACGTCCTGTTTTACAACAGGGAAATAAGTTATATGATCTGACCAAAAATGCACATGCTCCCCTGTGGGCGAAAAACAGTTCTGACGCCCCTGTCAACGAATTAGTAGGAAATGACACACTATGGAGACGGAGGAGGTGATTAGAAAGCTGTAAACGCTAACTTTTCAGAAGCCAATTCTTGTCGTTGTCGCAGCAAATATCTAACCGACAAGCCTCGGATGGTTGTAATGCAGCGGGAAAAGATGCAGACACGTAAGAGAAACACAAGATTTATAAGAGCAGCCATGAATACAGCTTGAGTATAGTGTAAGCATTTAATGCAAAAGCGGTACTTACATAACCGTAGTTTCACGATACGAATAGGATAGCTCACGGATCAAGAATCGAAATTTTGAGGCACACACTCCAAATTTCGATAACATCTTCTCATTACTGGGCCCCTAAAAGGTTTAGCCGCCAGCATGCAAACTCAACCAAGGCCTGGAAGACGAGGAAAGACATGACATCACAGGTCCAGCCGCCAGCTCAACCAAGGCCTTTTTTTTTTTTGATTGAAGGTTTAACGACCACCGTGAGCAACTCAATGGGCTATGAGCAGTCGCCCGTCCCTAATTTAGGGCCACTGGTTCCAGGGAAGGGAGAGAGCCAGTGCCGTAAGACAAACACAACATCCATGCCTCACCGGGATTCGAACCCGGACCCCTTTTGGACGAATGATCAGAGGCCAGCGCCTTAGACCACTGCGCCACCGGGGCGGCCAACCAAGGCCTGGAAGACGAGAAAAGACGTGACGTCATAGGTCCAGCCGCTTTGAAAAAAATTCAATGTTTGGTAGGTTTAGAAGCCAATTCACCACCTGCTGTATGACTTGAAGAGATGAAATTTGTAAGAGCAGGCAGGGTGCTCTGATACAAAAGGTGTTAAAAGGAAAAGTGAAGTATTAGAGTTGAAGGAGTATGTTACCGGGAGGAGAAAAATTTCTCCTTCCCGTAACTAAGTAAATAGCGCATTTGTCCAGGGAACACAGGAATTTTGAAAAGAAATTTGGCAGCATGTCTGGGGGTGGGAGAGCCTGACAGGGTGGGAAAATCAAGCCAGGGACGAAAATGCATGGAAATTTCTACGTCGCTCTTAGGTAATTCCCGGGCTATTTGGTAACTCTTGGGCGATATGGTAATTGCTGTCAGTGATGTATTCAGGAATCTTCTCGGGTCTACTGACGACATCAATGTACAGGTCACGCCGTCTTTCTTTCTTTTTTTTTTTTTTTTTGGCTCAACACCACCAAAGGAAAAGTTATTGATTTTTAATATAATTAGGTTAAGTTTTAGGAAATATTAAGTATTCCAATTTATAATATGAAGTTATTTTAATCGATGCTCAAGTTTTCATACTTGGGAACGCATTAATTGTGAAGAAAATGTGTACACAAGTTTGCCCATTGGAAGCAAAATCATTAGACGTCCACCTTAAGAAATTCATTTCTCCTCCTTTGTCCTACAGACCGTATGCATATGACGTCACAGCAAGGTAAACCATCCTAGCAGACGTCCCGGTGATCAACTGGTGTACAAGCGCTGCTTGGATTTGCATTGTGAAGCGTTAAGGAAGATGGTGTTATGTGCTATTTTCGGCTGCAGTAACCGAAGTGGGAGCGATAATGATGATGTGTCCTATTATAAATGACCATCTGAACGAGCGAAGTGGGATCAGAATTATAAAAATTTAATTCAGAAGTGCCAAAAATTGTGGTCATCACGTATCAGCAGAGTTGACATTGATGACCGGAAACGAAGGAACATTAGAGTGTGTAGTTTACATTTTGTAACAGGTATGTTCATAAATTTACTGATGCGTTATCTACGAAAACTCTATGACGATCTTTAGGCAAAAATTAACCTTTCTTATGAGTAAGATTATGCTGTTCTTTATCGTGAATGTATCCACTGCTATAGGGGAGTGAATATCTTATGGAACCTTCATATGTTGGGTTTTTTTTTTTTTTTTTTTGATTGGAGGTTTAACGACCACCGTGAGCAACTCAATGGGCTATAAGCAGTCGCCCGTCCCTAATTTAGGGCCACTGGTTCCAGGGAAGGGAAAGAGCCAGTGCCGTAAGACAAACACAACATCCATGCCTCACCGGGATTCGAACCCGGACCCCGTTTGGACGAATGATCAGAGGCCATCGCTTAGACCACTGCGCCACCGGGGCGGCTATGTTGGGTTCCCAGGCCGATTTTGGAAAAATGGTCTCATGATAACATACACCAGCTTATTATTGTCAGGGAAAGTGAGTATGGAATTTGATATGGGTCACCACAATTGCCCAATAACTTTAATTTATCAGAATAAAGCTGTTTTTGAAAACCAGATAACCCACTAACGTAGCCCATGCAATGCATCTTTGATCTCACTTGCACACCAGTTGTTCCGCAAGAAATCAGCAGACGAAAAAGTGACGCGACCGCGGTTTCGTGACGTCAGTGCATACGGTCTATAGTTCTACTGATTCGTTGGCATACTCCAAGACGTTAAAATTTCAAAAATTGGCCAATAGTAAGGGGTAATCTAATTGCGACAACATTGAATCAGTAGCAATGTTGGTTCGCAGAAATCCACTTCTGACGTCACATGAATAAGATTCATTATTGTTCGTTTGAAACCACCTAACTTCCTTCCCACGAATAAATGCGAGGTCAATACTGTCCATTTGTAACTGCCACAGAGCTCTCGGCAGCAGATGAGCAGTGATCACGCTTCTCTATGCGTACCACCTATGCGAAGTGGTCACGTTCTTTTGTCCGTTTGTCTGCGTTTTGTAATTATGTGTGGTCATTCGGAAGGAATACTCTTTTAACCGTTTGTCTGCGCTTTGGAATTATTTGAATTTGTGACGAAAAAGATTGAAAACTAATGACGATCCATTTTTTGAAATTATGAAAGATATCGTAGCTTATTGGCCCCCAGAGTGATATTGGTACCTAATTTGTAGCTATTTGTTTTATATATTTCTTAAACAGAGTAAATTTTATTAAAAAGTGAATAAGTAGGCTTCTGCTATTTATAGTGTCCTTTTATATACCAATAAAAAAATCCCCATAACATTTATCGTGAACTACTTTCATGTTGGGTGTAATCAGGTTTCATGTAAACAAAGCAGAACGATACACTCAAAATCGGAAACTGCTTGAAAGCGTTCTTATTCGGAAGTCAAATAATGTCATTTTATGTAACAATAAACAAAAGCAAACAGTGGCGGGCAGATAACAGGAAAGGTCCTAAAAGTGTGCATATTAAAAAATGAGTTCCTGTTTTGACGAAATTTAACACCTCAGAATTATATTTGATGATAATCCAAAAGTCGGCAATATTTTTTAAGATGTTTTTTAACTTTCAAATTTTAGATTAGCCTTACTGCTGAAGCAGTTTCTTGCGCTAGTGATAAATCTGAAAGTAACAGGATGTTTGTGAAATTTAGGAATTACATAGAGAAATGGGAATTGTAAATTGACATCGCCAAGCCTCAGTTTTTCGTGCAGAACAATAAATTTCTTACAGAGTAGCAGTCAGCCGCCTTGATGATCATGATCATATGTAGAGAATTTTAGGAAGGGAGTGTCTGACCCCAGGTCTTAAACAAACCTTAGAAACAGGAAACTAGGAGTTTGGGCTAGAGCGCCCGATAGGAAAGTGACACGGAAGCGAAGTAGAAAGGGGGAGGAAGACGCCCTTATTTATTACAGGGGGCCAGTACCCGGGGTCCGATGGCTTAACGTGCCCATCCGACGCACGGCGGATATTTAAAGGATCGAGCGTTCGTACCTGCCTGGGATCGAACCTGAGGCCCTTTCCGTGGCAGTCACGAACGTTGCCCACTAGGCCACACGCGGCCCCTCAGCCGCCTTGAAAGCTCATGATCGATCATTTATACATTGCCACGCCGGAGTTTATCCGGCAGGAGAGGTGTGACGTCACAACCATAATTTGCATACGAAATTCAAATTCGTGCAGTGGACGTCATCTTGCATTCCCCTGCGGCTTGTGGGCTAGATTTCTGCTACAACGACAAGAATTGGTTTCCGAAAAGTTAGCACTTACAGCCTTCTAATCACCTCCTCCATTTCTGTAGTGTGTCATTTCCTGCTAATTCTTTGAGGCTCTACAAATTTCTAATTTGTATTTTTTCTGTACCTTTCATAGTTTCCGAGATAGGTGTGCTAACTTCCTCATTTTAACACTAGGGTCGCTGCCGTGAATTTAATCTGATAGCGCATGGTCATTTTACTATACCTAACTTCCATCGCTCTAGCTATTTTCGTTCCAGAACTATTGAGTGACCTAGGACTGCCAGCATGGTTCTATGGTAATCTATATGAGAAAATGCATTTCGTATGTTATCTGCATTTATTTTTCTGTATTAATTTCATATTTACAATATACATTCCGGGTCGTAGCTAGATCAAAACCAGAGGTGGGCTGAAGACTTATCAGGGGGGGAGCTCTGTGTAAAACGTGAAACTATATGCATCTACGAGTATAGTGCAAGTTTTGCTTTGTACTTTCTGTTCTTTTGTTAATTTACTTCACTAACGAGCAGTTTCTCCATGCCGAAAAGTAAAACAAAAGAAAATGAGATTCAAAATAGGAAAAGAGGGAGAGAAAGAAAACTGAATTCTCTTGAAATATAAAAAAATAAATCGGTTTATCAGATTTTTTTTTGGAGGTGGCTGAGTTGCAGAGTCATTATCGCAAATTCTTCTTGATTACTCAGTCCAAGGACTGGTTGTTCAGTAGAAATACTGTCTTTCCATCCCTCTCTATTCTCCGCCGCTCTCTTCAAGTCATAGTATGTCCTGGTGTTAGTGTCTTGGAGTAATTTGTGCCACAAAACAATTCCTTGGCAGCCCTCTTCCTCTCTTACCCTAATTTTCCCTTCCAAAACTTTCAGAATCGGGCCTCCATGGCGTAGTGTGCGTCCATCGCAAACTAGCATAAAAAAAACTATTTATTCTTAGTTAATTATTCTGGTTCCTTTCCGCGGATCTACGCAATGGCATCGAGGAGTTTTTGATTCCGAATTTCGGCTCTTTTCCATTTTTAATCACGTACTCTCTTTCGCTGGTGCTCGGAGGTAGCCTTTTCTTACCGTGGTAAACAACCAAACCTCTCTTCCCCACTCAAAAACCCTGAGATTTCACCAATAAGTACTTCTCCCACATATGCATCGCAAAACCATTTCAACTGAATGTAAAACAATGAACAGGAAGAAGTTGAAAGCTCGCTCTCTCTCTTTAAAATTATCTTTAGCATTGTTTTACATCACCTAGAGGGATACATTTAGGTAAAAATTCCCACGACACTTCTTTGTTGGCAACTAACTACCTGGAAGTGTTTTAACAGCAGCTTAGCATCGCATAGTCACTTATCAAGTCACGAAGTGTTTCGTCCGTATGCGAAACTACATTTCCATCTACGCCTCCCCATCCGGTTTTTTTTTTTTTCTTCCTCTTCTATGGTAATGTTCTTTTACATTTTGCACTTCTCCAAAAGAAAAAAAGCTGCCCCGGGGGCGCAGTGGTCTAAGCAATGGCTTCTGATCATTCATCCGAAAGTTCTCCGGGTTCGAATCCCGGTGAGGCATGGATGTTGTGTTTGTCTTACGGCCCTGGCTCTCTCCCTTCTCTACAACCAGTAGCCCTAAATTAGAGACTGGTGTCTGCTTATAACCCATTGAGTTGCTAAGGTGGTCATTAAACCTCCAATAAAAAAAAATCTCTCTTCCCTGACCTTTGGCAGCAACAAGTCCAGTGCCCATGTGGCACAGAATTATTGGTACCGCTGTTCCTACTAATTCACTTCCAGAAGTCATTTCTTTTGAGTTATCCACCGCTCGGGCTGCATCATTTCAATGTTTCTAAAAACGTGCAATGCACGAATAAATAAGGCTAGGTATTTGTGTTTATACCAAAAAAAATTAATAAACCATCGAAAATAAAAGTTCAGAGAATTTACAACACTCACTTTCCAGGTGAGATGAGCCCCGCTAGCTACGGCCGGGTGGATATTACATTTACAATATGCGGAATCACAGCAGCACAATGCAATCTTGCTTACTCATAGTTGCAGAACAGAATGCATTGCGGGAGGATCACACTGCAGTGAACTGAATACCGTTACAGAAAACAGCATTTGGTCGGTAAAAATAATTATCAAATTTCAGTTGTATCAATTTTTTTTTTTTTATTATTGGGGGTTTAATGACCACCATGAGCAACTCAATGGGCTATAAGCAGTCGCCCGTCCCTAATTTAGGGTCACTGGTTGCAGGGAAGGGAGAGAACCAGTGCCGTAAGACAAACACAACATCCATGCCTCACCGGGATTCGAACCCGGACCCCTTTCGGACGAATGATCAGAGGCCATCGTTTAGACCACTGCGCCACCGGGGGCGGCTGTATCAAATCAAGAAATGTTTTTAAATCTTGGAACATAATTATTTTAGTTTTGAATTTATAAAAAAAAATAGAAAAAACCAAGGGCTTCATCGCAATAATTCAAGCGTCCTGTGATATTATGTTATGCGAAAAATAAAAATTATGCATTGTTTTTCTAATTAGTGGAGTTTTGAATTATTCTTACGTATATTGTTTTTATTTTTGTTACACAAGTATTTCTTCTTCAAATGAAGTATCACTTATAAACACAATAGATCACTGGCTTTGCTGTACAATACATGAACTAATGGCCCTTCTCTTTGGACAAGAGCAAGAAATTCAACATAGATTGGCATCAGAGATAAAATATACCTGAGATACACAAACGTTGTTGAATCCTGGAGACAACTTCGAATTCTCATACATCGGGGGAATATAAGACATCCTTAGACCCTTTGTTTTCAATCAATTTGAAGTACTTTATCATTACATCAAACTGCTCCACAATTCTGTGGACCACAGGTTTTAATGTCAACCAGCGTGAGTTAACATGATGAAGAAGAAAGTGCTGTTCAACATCCAAAAGTTGCTGAATAGATCTGAAATCCTCTCCCCGTGCTGCACTTGTTTTAAAGAAAGAAAATACGTCACTTAAAAATTAATCTACATTTAGATCTAACACAAACAAACCTTGAAAAAGGGCATTATGCGCAGTATGTAATGGACAAGTGCCAATACTAACAAGTTCTTCAGCACCATGCAGCTTCAACTCTTCATTCACCTTCCTTTGCAGTGCTTTGTTCACATTTGGCCCATCCATTGAGAGCATAAGTAACTTATCTATAAAGGCAGTTTTTTGTTTCGTAGTACTGTCAACAGGCAACGCTTAATAGTCTCTGCATCTGCATGGCCTAAAAATTCACTTGATAAATATGCAGTTTTGATCCTGTTTCTAAGGCCCAAAATTTAACAAAGACATCAAATTGTTTTTTCACCTGAATGGTTGTTGTTTCATCAAAAGCGATGCTGTACATACCTTTATTATCAGTACATTTTCTTATTTCGCTTGTTAGATCTTGATCAAAGTATTTGGCAAAACCATGGGAAATTATGTAGGAAACTTTCCTTTCACTAAGACGCATTTTCCCAGCAATAAGATCATTGGGAAACATCATCTGGAAGACATCTGTAACATCTGTGCAAGAAGCAAATTAAAAGTTTGACCTTGCTACTTTTAAACACCAAATGACTTCAGCCTTGGTAATCTGTTGGTCCAGGCTGAACTGCAAACACAAACTAGATGCAGCACCTGCCTGCTTATGTATGTCCAGTAACAAACGTGTTCCTTTACCTGCAGTTCTCTTCTGAATATGTTTCTGTTTCGATGAATGACTTATTAGCTGATGCCTTCCACAATTTGCTATGGAAAACGATGTCTTACACAACAAGCAGTGTGCTTCATATTCATTATTTTTTTGTGTGCACTAGCATACAATTTTATCTTTGTTGAAATCATCAGTGCTCAACCAGGATGTCTGAAACTTTGTCTTTCTACGTGGCATTTCACTAAAAAGAGGAAGAAACAAAGGATGTGTAATCAACTGTCAGTAATACCACAAATAAATATCAAATAATATTGTTTTTTAAACATGTAAAGAACATAAGAAAACTATTGCACGGCAATAGTAAACTCGGGAACATTTAAAATATATCTGGACTATACTGCGAAAGTTCCGACCAATGAATGAATGTGTTGAGAGTTTAGTGTAATTTTACACTCAACTGTGAAATGCTTTTCAACATGCCAGAAGGCCACAGAAAAACACCTTGCTTTTGGGGTGGGGAGGTTTTAGCAGACAGACGGACAAGGTGTTAATAATGGCTGAAGGTAGACAGTAATAAGTATCATATGTTATATATTTGTGTTACTACTTCATTAAGCATACATGCACCAATAATGTCATATAAAATATCATTGAAATCAGACTCTTTTTACTGAAGTAATTGGGTGAAAGTATGTTAACTAAAAGCCAGAGCATAAATGCTTCAACCTACAGTTGGAGAGAGTGACATACTGATAGGCTCCGCAAGTCCCACATAGTGGGAGGGGCCTCTGGCCTCAGCTGAAAAAAAATTTTTTTTTTGGAGAAACTTTATATGAAACTGAAGAGAATAGCCTCAGAAATTTGCCAGCATCTTTTAAAAAAATACTAAAAAGAAAAGCATTTTTTCTAGATTTTATTTTCAATAAATAAGTAAAATCTTCAGCAATCATTTTTGCGATTAGAGTTTATATTAAAAAACAAAACAAAAAAAATGATGACGAAAAATCTCATCTAAAGGACTTGAAGTCTCTTTTCACAGCCATAGCAATAATTCCTATACATTATATTAACCAGAGAATGTAAAAGAAACATCAGTTCCATAAATGAAGTTTTTACAGCAATTAGGGTAAGGAATTATGTATCACAATAGTTTGTACATAACTACAAATCCTTCAGAATATAATGTATTGAAAAGTGTTCTTCACGGGGACAAAAAAAAAAGGATTTTTTTTTTTTTTTAACAACAGTCAAAAGGAAAAAAATATGATGCGCAAAATTTTTTAATCAGTTTATTTTGTATTCAAGAGTAAATAATTAAAGCACAGGAAACATTTTTCAAATCGGTGTTTTAGAAGCATAGATATCGGGGGAAACGTTTATGAACTACTTGAAAATTTTGAAATTATATGAAAAACATTTTGCACCGGAAACGCTATCCAACAAAGAAGGAATTTTTCAAATCGGACTCTTAGAAGTAGAGACATTGATAAAAATAAGATATACATCTACGCCCCCATGGCGGAGAAACCATGCATTATTTTAAGAAGAAAATCAAAATGATTTATTAACAGGAGTGGTATCGGTCCACGAAAGCATTTTTTTCAGTCAGCGTTTTAGAAGCTCAGATTTCGCTGTAAATACATCAGAAGCAGAAATTACCACTTACGCCCCCTGGTGGCCCAACCATTTTTTACCAAAAATTAGATATTACATGCAAAAGATTTCCCATCAGGAGCTGTATCCGCTGGAGAAAGAAAGTTTCAAATCTGAATTTTAGAAGCAGTGATATCAAAGAAAACCTAATTTACTCTTACGCCCCTAGAGGAAAATCTGAGTAACCTGAAGATGTGAAACTTCATTAATTTAATGATTATGCATGAACTCTGTAACAACTAAATTGCATTAATAAAAAAAAAATTGAAACGGCCTAATAGTTGTAGAGATATGGTGTCCACAGACAGACGGACAAACCGGTAACATAAGCACGATCTTTTTTTTAAAAGAAATGCTAGGAAGCTTGAATGCAAAAACTTATGGGACCGGAGATATTTAACAACGCAGAAGAGCGGGAACGTTGCGCGCGGCGGGGGGAGATTATGGGAGAAATCTTTGCTCTGTCCGACTTCCGGTTTTGAAAATTTCCCCCATAATTTCAAGTTGAAATGCAAATGCAGGAAAATGTTATTTAACAATAATACTCGACGGAAGCAACATCACGAGAAGAAAGAAATTACGATTACGGAAAAAAATCTGAATTCCGTCGACCTTCCGTTTTCGAAAGTTTTGTGAAAACGAATTCCGTCCTCCTCCGAACCCCCACCCCCGTCGCCGTCGCCGCCACCAACTCCTCAAAAATTTCTGTTCACTTGGCATCAATCTCGCAAATGACCAAAATAATAACGAGAAAGGCAGAATTCTTCGAATTTGCGAAAGATCACGAGGAAGTTTTTGTGGCGTCTATCTTCAGTTTTCGCGGCGTCTAACTTCAGTTTTCGCAAATTGTTGCCTACAGTTTCAAGATGAAATACTAACATTTATGCAATAAAATGATATTTTACAAGACTACTGGAAACAAAAGCAACATCGGGAGAATAAAATTACGATTATAGCAAAAGCTTTTACTCCGTTTAACTACCGTTTTCGGAAGTTTTGAAACACGAAATACCTTCACCTGACGGAAAACGACCCCCCTACCCCCATAGTTTTACACTGCTTTAAAATTACATTTAACAAGAATACTGAACACAAACACATCGGGAGAAAAAAAAATATATATGATTACGGCAAAATGTTTTACTCCGTTTAACTACCATTTTCCAAAGTTTTGAAACACGAAATACCGTCCCCAGACGGTATTTCGTAATAGCAAAATAAAAAAAAAATAAAAAAAAATAATAGTAAAAATACAATAAAATAAACAAATAGAAAATTCGTAGAATCCGTAGTTTCGACAGTGAGTTGCGTAGCTCCGTAGTCAAACAGCTAAATCTGTAGAAACTACGGCATTCCGTAGTAATTTTGGCAGGTATACATTTTGATTATAAAACATCTTACTCACTATAGGTACACGTTTTACGAGTACAGGGAGGGGAACTCTTTCCTCAAACAGAGAAAAGTTTGGTCTGTTCCGTTTTAAGAACGAAGTAAATGAAACCTTTCAGTTACCTATCAACATCCACGATAAAATATTGATGTTTCTGATAGTACAGAATATATACCAATTTCATGAAATTACAACTTTCACACACAAAAACTTCAATTACTCTCATTTTATAACACAATCAATAAAATCCAAATTGTTTATGAAG
Source organism: Macrothele yani (assembly GCA_039090855.1). NCBI lineage: Eukaryota > Metazoa > Arthropoda > Arachnida > Araneae > Macrothelidae > Macrothele > Macrothele yani. The sequence continues at coordinate 8,553,489 of CM077023.1, read as the reverse complement.
AAAAGTATTTATCTTCTTTAATTCCATGAAAACAAACAGTTCGTCGTCGATCAATCCAAAATGCATGAACCTACAGGTTTAGAACACAAAGCATAAAACTTTCCAGAGAACACACCACAAGCCAACGTTTTAGTTTCGACTAAGAGTTTCTCGTCGATCAATCCAAAATGCATGAACCTATAGGTTGAGAAAACAAAGCTTTCCAGAGCACGCACCACAAGCAAACATTTTAATTTCGATTGAGACTCCTCCTCCCTCAATGAACTGTCAGTGATTGGAGTCAGCCGCAGGAGTTAACCCAGCAGAAAAGCATTGCGTCATCGGCGTTTTGCCGACGTCGCGACATTGCCCTCCGTGCATCCCTTGCACGCGCACACCAGAAAGAAAACTCTTTGCTGAGGAATGATTCAGACACAGAGTCCTGAGGCGAGAAGGAAAATTAAGTAGTACGCTCGGACGCGCCGCCAATGTCCCTTCAATTTCACCCCGCGTCGGAATGCTGAAACCGAAACTCCGGAGATCCGTGCTTATCTCCTCCTTAGCTCACCGTCGTATGCCCAGGGAGAAAATTTTATAGCCCCTCGTTCGTCTGACCTCTCCGAATCGAGTGGCCCCGTTCCCCTCTCCTTTCCATACCGTCCGGATTTTCATAGCTACAGGTATTGGCGTCCAGCCATTCCCACGAAAGGAAAAATCACAAGCACATTTGCCTTGGCAGGGCAACGAGCCAGCAATCTTTGCGTACGGGACACAAATTTCCAATGCAAGAAAATTTCTCTCGAACAGTGACTATGGCACGGGGCGCATAACTATTCGTTACGTGTCGAAACCGAAAGAAATTCTCACCACATAACTGCCATGACCTCATACATTTCGCAACAAATTCTTTCAGTTCATAACTGGTAAGTCGAACCACTGACAACTGCGCTCCGCGACTACCGATTCTCGAATAGGCTTACCACTTCTATTCCGTTTGGGAACTACGTTTTCTCTCGGACTGACGTCTGCCAAGACGAAGAACTTTTTTTTCTCTCAACATAACTCACATACATTTTCTCGAATAGGCTTACCACTGCTATTCAGTACATTTTCTCGAATTTAACCTTCTGCCTACGTTCCGCGACAGACGTGAGAATTTGCCTACACAACACATTTTCATACAAACTCAATATACAATTCCAAAATCGCAATCCTTTTTCCCGGTCCGCATCAGTTCCTAATGATAAAGACACACTTTACCTGTCATTAGTTTCTTCGTTTGAAACGTTTCTTCCGACGGACCCTTTTCATGTTCCATCGCATGAACTGATCGAACCCTAATCCCGTTACATCTCCCTCGCTGTGTTTATTGACAACAGCGCTACAAGAAAAACAGCTAACTGAATTTTTCTTTTTTCGTCTACCCCTCTCCCAAAAGTTAATTTCATCGGTTGGGCTCCGCGGTAGTCGCTACTATCACATATCTCATCTTCACAGGTAGAACTCTTCAACACGGGGAGCATACATTCAATTATGACTGCTTCCCTATCATCCCCTTTTATACCCGGGATGGTTTCTACCCAGCGGAGTTCGGAAACTCCCTCACAGACAAACTTTACGTCGCTCCGATGACTACACAATTCAGATTCTAGCCCTACGCCCATCACTAAGGTCGAATTATCATTCCCTTCGAAATCCTTATCTATGGGTCCCTGCACCGCAAATTCTTCGCGCTGAGTGTAACATGCAATGCGCATTTCAGCACTCAATTGATCAATTGAACTTCATTATTATTGACATGCTCATTAACTATACCAAGCTCAGAATTTGCTTCTTCTCTGGGCTGCAATATATCTGTAGTGAGCTCAAACTTCTGTACCTATTGTGACGCTTCAACATTTTCCACAAGTTCTATCGGTCTTGTGCCAAATTCTTCACTGGGAATCTGCAACCGAGTTGTCAGCTCATTATTTCTTTGGGCTTGTTCCCGTCTGCGTAATTCCATCTGTTCTATGAAAGCTCTTATTTCTCCTCCTTGCGTCGTAATCTCCTTTGCGAGGGACTCTAGTCTTTGCTCCTCATCAGCCAAAGTTGTTTTTATGTCCTCCATTTCTGGTGTTATCTTACTCTTGGCTCTGGTGTTTAAATAATGAAAATGTCCTGCTCAGCATCGTTCCGCCACCAGTCTCCTTTCGGCAATTTTTACCCGAACGTCACACAGCTGCCACCATTTGATGCGAACTCGGCCGCTCTACCAATTGTTGCGGTCTCATGGGTCATTGTCTCACCATTGACCACCAATTGATACGGTACCGGGCCGAGCCGGATTATGTATTCACTGCTCGTTACCAATTGATACCGCCGCTGGCACCAATCGATACCGCCGCTGGCACCAATCGATACGAACGTGCCGAGCGATATTATTTATAAGCACTCGTGACCAAATGATACATACCTTTGTGGTCTCGATCCTGACGCAGCCGGCAATTATTCAGCTACTTGGAAACGAGACTGGTAGGTTCTTGTAATTCGGGAGCTGGTATAAATGGGCGAGCACATGATGCTTGCTGAAACACAGGGATTTAATACAAAGAATTATCTACAACACCAGAGCCTTTAGAATGACTAGAGTAAGATTAACACTTAAACATCTTTATTTGTAGGAGGAAACTCTGTCCCGGGGCATTGCCCACGGTGATACAAACACATGTTATGCTCCTATTGGAGCTCATATCATCTACCTCTGGATTCGGGAATCAGACTTCGGCCTCAAAAGGGCGTATAAAAAATCTATTTTAGAGTCTGGTATTAGTTAATGTTCTCAGTTCCTCCATCTCAGTGACAGGATAACAATAAACAGAAAAAAAAAAAAAGAGTATTCACTTATTGCTGACTGCTGGTTTTAAAATCCAGGGTATACGAAGCACTATTCAAATTATTATGGGGTTCTGTCGGCACCGCACACACTTGCGCTTTATTTTCGTTTGATAGTTCTTTCACCTGTGTGTCTTAAGCGCAGGAGGATTATCACCCACTCCGTCCCACTTTTCTCTGATGAGCCGAGATTTTTGTTGTGGATGCGGTTGACTGCAGGAAGAACGGGGGTTGTCGCTTTCGTCGTCGGCTTGAAGCGGACGCTCTCATGTGGTCCCACGCAGGTCAGCAACCTTACGCCTCCTCGGAAGAGAACGTTAGCCAGAGGAGAACTTCCTTAAGAGAAACAGATAATCTTTACTTGGCGTCCAGCGCTTGTTTGCTAGCGGGAGATTCGTCGTGATTTCTTGGTTGGATGCAGGTTGTTTCCCTAATGCTTTTTATTAGGCATTCTCAATTTGGCATATTTGGGGGTCTTACCCGGCCGCCTAATTATTGTTAAGCTCTCCTCTTTCCTCATACTCTGGCGGTTTACCGCTACGCTAGAAGTACCGTGGCAATCTTAGGTAAGCGTCGGACGTCAGGTTTTGCACATAGCAGGCTCGCTACGTCTGACCGCTGCGTAGCGCCATATCGCGTATTCTCCTCATAGCAATTTCTCAGTGCAACTTACAACAGCGTACCGAGAAAACTGTCTCTCTTCATCTGCCTCTTTTTGGCTATCCTCCGTCACGTGGCTTGATCTGCTTCTTTTCAGTAGACACTTGAGATTTCTAGTCCTTCGTACGGAACACCGTCGCTTCTGCCAAAAAGTTCCATTTCTGACCCTCGCCTCTCATAATCATAATTTTCAGCGTTCTCTACAGATTTTTCTCACTAATGGCACACTTGAAGTCATATTTATGAGTCTGTGTGCCTCTCAGCTGCCGTCTGGATGGTCCCCTGTTGCTAAGCAGACCTCCAGAGGCGATCTCCTAATTCCCTTTGTGTCCACATTGACAAAGAGAATTACACGACTTCCCCAATTAAAAACAAGTTAATTTCCCAATTTAATTTGCAATAGGCCAAATATTTAATTTAATCATCAACATAATTTAACCACGCCTATCAAGTCCGTCCTTCATTTTAATAGTAATTAATTTAGACCCAATTTTCGTATCAATATGCAGCATTCAGAAAGAAAACACTATTGCACATGCTGTGGCAACAGATAGTCTATTTAAATTAATAACTGTTCCAGAAGTAGTCAAAATGATAAATCGTGTTTCCCAAATGCAAAACAAATGTTGCAAACATGAAAATTGCATTTTTAAGTGGCATTTAAGATTGGGGCACAGAAGCCTAGAAGCAATTAGACAAAAGGAAAGCCTAGCTAAAGGCATAAAATTAAATCATTGTAAACATGATCTCACATGCACAATATGCATCAAGGCAAAATTAACTGAAGCTCCATATCCAAGAAAGGCTAGCTTTAGGGCAAAGAAGCCACTGCAATTGGTGCACACAGTCTTGTGTGGTCCCATGGAATGTCCCAGCCTAGGGGAAAAGAGGTATTTTATCACCTTTATTGATGATTATTCCAGATACAGTATGGTTTACTTAGTGACAAGAAAAGATGAAATAGCAGATAACCTTAGAGTTTGTAACTTCCACACAGAACAAATTTAAAACAAAAATTCAGTCAATCCGTACAGATAATGGTAGAAAGTACTGCAATCAAGAAATTGAGGTATATCTTAATCAAGAAGGAATTGCTCATCAGAAGACAGTCCCATATTCACCACCTCAAAATGGAGTGGCAGAGCTCCACCATTGAGATCTCAAAGGAAAACAAAAGGAGTACCTCCTGAAAAACTATCACTGAAAATTGAAGAAAGCATAATTCTTAGGGATGATCCTAAAAATATACAAGAAATAGAAGAACTGTCTCAAGTTGAAAAACACAAATGGTACAATGCCATGGAACAAGAAATAAATACTCTGAAAGAAAATAATACTTGGTCACTCACAAACTTGCCGAAAGATAAAAAGGCAATAGGCTGCAAGTGGGTGTTCAAGACAAAATATGATAAAAAGCGAGAAGTAATCAAGTACAAGGCTAGACTAGTAGCTAAAGGCTATAGTCAAACAGTTTGGCTCAGACTATGATGAAACCTTTTCACCAGTAGTCAAGCATACAACAATTAGAGCTTTGTTTACAGCAGCTGCATATAAAAAAATGTTCATTCAATATGTAGATGTCAAATCTGCATTCTTGCATGGAGAACTACAAGAAATTTACATGCATCAGCCTGAAGGTTTTGTAGAAAGAAATCATGAAAATAAAGTGTGCGAATTGAACAAATCCCTATATGGCTTAAAAAGTAGGCTGCCAAAGCATGGAATCAGTCAAAAGAAAATACCTTGACATCTCAGGGTTTTATACAAAGCAAAACAGATTCCTGCTGATTTATAAAACATGAAGATAAAGGTACAATTTATTTGATCATTTATGTAGATGATATATTAATAAGTGCTCAACATCAGTCACAAATACAGCAGGTAATAAAAGCTTTAAAGAATGACTATGAGATCACTAATCTTGGAGAGGTCAAATATTACTTAGGTATAGAAGTCACCAAAGATAAAAGAGGAAATTTCTTTCTTAGTCAACAAAGCAAAATTCAACAATTAATAGAGAAATTTGGTCAACAAGATGCCAAACCAACATGTATTCCAATGGAAACAAATTAGTACCAGCATAAAGGAGATGATTTGCTACCTAATAACAATAAATATCGACAAGCCATTGGATCTTTGCTATATATATCTTCAATCAGAAGACCTGATATTACAGCAGCCACCCACATACTAAGCAGAAGATGTGAAAGTCCACAACAAAGAGATTGGAATGCTGTGAAAAAGGTTATGTGTTATCTCAAGACAACCGAATAATTAAAACTGCAAATTTCATCAAAAGAGCCTCCTGTACTAAATGTGTATTCTGACGCAGACTGGGCTCAAGACCAAAGCGACAGGAAGTCTACCTCAGGTCATCTTGTTTTTCTTGGAGAAAACTGTTTATCATGGAAATCCCACAAACAGAACTGTGTTGCATAGTCATCCTCTGAGGCTGAGTATGTTTCCATAGCACAGTCAGCACAAGATTTGACATGGTTATTGGAGTTAGTGAAGGATTTAGACCTAAAACAGGATTTACCAGTGAAGTTTTGGGAAGATAATCAAGCAACCATAAAACTGACGCAATCTGAGAAAAATAATTCAAGAGTAAAGCACGCTGACGTAAACACCATTATATAAGGGACTTCCAAAGCAAAAATATTTTAGAAGTGTGCTATTGTCCTATTCAGGAGATGAAGGCAGACATAATGACAAAGCCACTGGCCAAACCAGCTTTTGAATATCACAGACAGTCGCTATGCCTTCAGGACTTTGCCAGAGCAAGAGGGGAATGTTAGCGTAAGACCACCATTTACGCTCCGACAGACGTTCAAAAAAAAAAAGAAAAACTCAAATGTAAACATTATTTTTGTACGTCAAGAGAGGGCGCTCCGATGAAACTAGCGCTCTCGCGCTCGGACAGAAACATCAAAACAACATAATCTCTCTACAAAGAAGAAGCTACGAGGTAGTGAGTGATGTTCCTGGCCTGAAGAGTCGTGTGATTAAGTCTCTTTTTATAAGTGTTTGTTCTTTATCTTCTCGGCAGACGATGGAACTCTCTAATTCACAGAAGTTATGTTCCTGGTGTAAATATTCCTTTCCTTATGCAAGAAGAAACCGTTTTGGGAGACTCTTTTAAGTGACTGAGAGTGAAGGTTATACGTTCGCTTTTCACCCGGAGAACCAGATGGTTTGCAGAATGCCTCTTTTGTTCACTAAGTGAACTATTATTCTTAATATTACCTTCAATCATTCTTCACATATTCAGCAATTAAGTTCTTTCAAGTATTTTGTTTATGTCCATTAAAAAGAAGTCATCTTTATTGCAAAGGTATGTTTTGTTCTTTTAGCGCTATTCTATTTATTTGAATCAAGACATCAGATATCTAAATAACATGAATACAATATTGACTATGCGAGGCAACAATAACAGTTACACTGTACTACATCAAATGTGCGCACACAATGCTACAACTGTCTGGTACTGGGGTTGCAAACTTCCATGAGCATATGTATATAAGCAGCTCTGTTTCCCTAATTTAAGGTCACTGGTTCTAAGGAATGTATAGACCCAGCACTTTAGTGCAACACACCCCCCTTGCCTTATCTAGGATTTGAATCACAGCCCAAGTCAGACAATTGATCAAAAACCTACATCTCAAGCCACTAGGCAGCATCAAATGACAATGCTACTTGAAAATTACAAAGCAGCAATACAATGTGGACTGAACACTCAAGGAATTAGAATGTACTAACACTGCAGAAAATATTAACAAGGCAGTAAGCTTATTATACCTTATATGAAAAAAGCAATGGCTCTGATGTAGCTTCCTACATTTTTCATCTTTAAAGACACAAGAAAACAAGGTTTGGTCACAGCACGTGGTATCTGGTAGTATGGATTTTACATGACTCCCACAATGCTTACAAATATTTTGGCACATTAGCATAAATGAAAGGTCTTGAAAGGACAATCTGGTCGGTCTTTCCTTCTAAAAATAAGGCACCATACAACATCTTACACTGTCACGATACTTCACAGAAAATCTTGAAATTTCTATTGCACTTAAAATATTTCGGTTTATCATGTTTCACTTACTGCAAATAGAAATATACTTTTTTTAATCTAAATAAATAATGGCATTTAAACAGGTTCTTTATTTCCACTGTTTTTCAAAATAGTTGAAATACAGAACCTTTTCTCTAACTGAAAATATGAGCCACATAAGAATATCAAAGTATTAAAATTTTATTTAAACATTTTGATAGCTTTATGTACACTATTTAAAGAAACAAGCAAAAATTCTGCTTGTTGTTGCAAACAATTTTACACTTGAATTTACACATATTGGTGGCTGATAAATGACTTGCTGATAAATGACTCTTCTCATGAACTTCACTTCATCACATATCCATATCCTGACCCTGATTATTCATAGCCTGTCTTCTCAGGAGTATTTAAATTTTCTCCTTGATTCAATCCTTATTTATAGGGTGCATAAGGACGTGTCACCTTCTGGAAACTGATAAAATAAAAAAATAAAAACAATGAGTGAGAATGTATGCATACAAAATAAAATGAATGAAATCACAGTTCACATATGGCCAATAAATGGTACAACTCAGAACAAGCTGCATTTACTTTAGTTTTTATTTTCATTAAAAAGGTTCAGAGGGAGTGAGTGAGGGTTAAGCAGAATTGCCAACTTTCGAAAGGGGCTGTCAGGAGCAGAGTCGCGCACTCGGCGGGGTATTTTTTCGTGTGGACAATTGGCTATGTTTTTACAAAAACAATGCAAATTATATAAGAAAAGACAAAATAAATTACTTAATAATTATATTTACCAGATAAACATTGCTTTGAAGCACCTCTGCTTCTTTGAAACATAAAAATTCTGCTTGTTTTTTTCATCCAGCTACCACAACAAAAATCCTGTACAGTAAAGTAGTCTATTAGCAAAATGTTGACACACACATCATCATCATCTCTCTCTCTCTCTCTCTCTCTATATATATATATATATATATATATATATATATATAAGGTCAGGTGATGCGTAACATCACAGCCTCTCCTTGACAAATGTCAACCCCGCCTTCTCGTGGTGCATCCTGTTCCCACTAAAGGGGCTCTGACGACCGCCAATAGCGGTATAACTATACCATCGGGATTAGAGGAAATTCTATCCCACACTCACCAACCCGCTTGGCCAGCGTGGTGAGTTATGGCCAAACCCCTCCAAAATGACTCCACAACTTAAATCTTGGCCCTCAGTCTCCGGCAGCTGGAATGTACCTGGCCAAGGCAGCGGCCAGTGCGACATGAAGGCAGAGGGTGCTAAGAATCCCCGGAGGACCGGACTAGGCTGCCATCTGATGCTGACCTTGGCAACGTACAATGGACGCTCCCTATCTTCTGATTCAAGGCTTCTTGAATTGGAAGAGGAACTACAAAGGATCAAGTGGGACATCGTGGGGCTAAGTGAGGTAAGGAGAAAAGGAGAAGATCTCATCGAACTGAAAAGTGGACATCTCTTCTACTATCGTGGGACAGATACTGGCAGAACTAGTGGTGTTGGATTTATAATAAACAAGAAACTGAAGGATAAAGTGGTAGAAGTTGAAAGTTCCTCTGACAGAGCTGCACGACTCGTTATCCAACTATCGAGAAGATACCAGGCTCAGATTATTCAAACTTATGCACCCACCACAAGTCATCCTGAAGAAGAAATTGAAGAATTTTATGAGGAAATTTGTCATCTAAATAATAAAGGTAAGCAGCACTTGAAAATAATTATGGGAGATTTCAATGCAAAAATAGGGCAACGGCAACAGAATGAAACTTCAGTAGGTAAATTCTGTCACGGCAACAGAAACCAGCGTGGAAATACTCTTGTTGAGTTTGCAGAGGCAGAAGGGTTTTTCATCTTGAACTCCTTCTTCAAGAAAAAGCCACACAGGAAATGGACATGGAGACATCCAAATGGGACGACAAGTGAAATTGATTTTATTATGTGTAACAAAAAATTCGTCATAGAAGACAGCAGTGTGCTAAACAAGTTCAACACAGGTAGTGACCATAGATTGGTGAGATGTAAGATGCACCTCAACACTAAACTTGAACGTGGCAAGCTCATAAGACAAACAAAATCTATTGACATAACCAACCTTAAAAAACACCATAATACCTTCAAGTTGGAACTGAAGAACAGGTTCTCTGCTTTAGAAGGCCTAACATCGGAAGAAGTGGACATCTCTGAAGTTAACAGAAAAGTAACCAAAGCTCTTATGGAAACAGCAACAAAATTAGCTGGGTCTAAGAACAAGTTGCATGTAAATAAATTATCAGGAAAAACGAAAATGTTGATGCAAAAAAGAAGAGAGATGAGGACAACTAAAGAAGATGTGACTTCCAAAGTGGAATATATAGAGCTATGCAAGACAGTACGAAAAAGTATCACTGAAGACGTAAGAAAATTCAACTGTGAACTAGTGAGGAAAACAATTGAAAACAACCAAAGCCTAAAGATAGCAAAGGGACATCTCAGTAAGGGAAGAAAACAGATTATGGCACTGAGAAAAGAAGATGGTTCTGTAACAAGAAATAGAGGCGAAATTTTGACAAGAGTGAAAGATTTCTACTCCAAATTATATGAAAGGGATGATACTTGCACTCCAGACATCATGAAAGATACCAGTACCAGAGTTCCTCCAGTCCTTCCAGCAGAAGTTGCACATGCAATCAAGAACATGAAGCGGGGAAAAGCTCCAGGAGAAGATGGAATTACTGTAGACATCATACAAGAAGCAAGTGGAGAAATCGAAACAGTACTCGCCCAAATTTTCACTCGATGCCTTAATGAAGGAAAGATTCCTGAGGGTTGGAACACCGCTACAATGATCCTGCTACATAAGAAAGGTGACATTGAGGATCTCGGAAACTACAGACCTATCAGCCTCCTATCAGTAGTTTATAAAATCTTCACTAAAGTTCTTTCACACCGCTTGAAGGTAACACTGGACATGGTTCAACCGAGAGAACAAGCTGGATTCAGGAGTGGCTACAGCACAATAGATCATATCCACGTACTGAGAGAACTAATTGAAAGAGCGAGGGAATATGAACTTCCATTGTGCATGGCTTTTATCGATTATGAAAAAGCCTTTGATTCGGTGAAACCATCAGCAGTTACAATGGCTCTGAAAACCTGCGGTATTGAAGATGCATACATTAATATTATTAATAACATTTATGAAAATGCAAGTGCAAAGATTAGGCTGTTTGAAAATACAACACACATAAAAATTGGAAAGGGAGTGAGACAAGGTGACACCATATCTCCGAAGCTCTTTAATGCCACATTGGAGGGTGTTTTTCAGTCACTGAGCTGGGAAAACAAGGGGATAAAGATTAATGGAGATTATCTAACCCACCTTCGTTTTGCTGATGACGTAGTCATTTTTGCAACTAGCCCATCAGAGCTGCAGAGTATGATCCAGGAACTTGCTGACAAGAGTAAAGAAGTGGGATTAAAAATGAACTTTCAGAAGACAAAAGTGATGTTCAATGCTTTTGCAAGAAATGAAGATTTATCGATTGATGGAGAAAAGCTGGAGATAACAGACACATACGTTTATCTTGGACAGCAGATATCAAGTGAGGGTCACATTGATGAAGAAATTAATCGGCGTACAAAACTTGCCTGGAGAGCTTTTGGAAGAAACGGCATAATTTTCAAGAGCAATATGCCATTATGTCTTAAAAGAAAAGTGTTTGATCAATGCATCCTTCCAGTGCTTACGTATGGTGCAGAGACGTGGACCTTAACTAAAAGAGACATACAAAGGCTGCAGACAACTCAAGGCAGCATGGAGAGGTGCATGTTTGGTGTAATCAGGAGAGATAAGAAGAGGAACTCGTGGATCAGAAAAATTACAAGAGTGGAAGACATCATGATCAGAGTTAAATCCCTGAAATGGCAATGGGCTGGACATACTGCCAGAAGAACAGACCATCGATGGACAGCCGAAATTTTAGATTGGATTCCAAGGAACAGGAAAAGACCCAGAAGAAGACCACATGGAAGAAGGGTGGATGAAATTCGAAAGTATGCGGGAGTGACATGGAGGAGACTGGCACAAGACAGACCGTTGTGGAGGAAACTTGGGGAGACCTTCGTCCAGCAGTGGATTGATAATGGTTGACAATGATGATGATGATATATACATATATATATATGTTTATACAAAAAATATTTAAACTGTTTTTCCTCATCAAGTCTAATTCTGTTAAATTATTCATAATTCACTAAAATTGGAGCTGTGATAAAAATGTAAATACGATGAATTCATCTGCAAAGATGAAAATGCAAAAGAAAAAAATATATATATATATATTGTTGTTTACTGGTCCGTTTTTAGAACCAAACCTGTTGTTTTTTTAGCTTTCATGAACACTTCAGTCGTAAAGTTATGCTGGTGGCAACTCAGATTATGGGCAGCCATTCTTGATTTTTCCACAAGTAGGGATTGCAATGTGTGCACAGACAAATTAGAACGGAAATCGTTATGATTCTTGCGAACAGTGCTGAACCCTCGTTCGCAAGCAGCATTGCTGTGTGGTATCAGGAGTATTCTGTGGATTAGTAATGGCAAGACTATGTACTTTAAGACACCATTGTGATCTTTTAAATCTTTAATTAACGACCACGCTTGATCAGTTTGCTCACAGTTTACAATGTCACTGTTTAACTTATCTACTTGGAAACGTGCAAACTCAACTTCTAACAGATTCTTTTCTTCATCAGAGAAATCATCAAAGAGGTCAACAAAATAGTTAGAACAAAATTTACTGCTTGTTCTAAGCCTTACATCAGCCACTTCAGCATGCAGTAGAATCGGATCATTCAACTGAAATTTTTTATGCATGTACTCACAGCATTTCTGATAATATAATCTCACAGACCGATAGAAAGAAATTACTTCATTTTTAGACAAATTGCTGCTATTCAGGTACTGCCGAGTTTTACTTCCAATGACAAGTTCCTCATCTGACTTTTCATTTTTCCTATCAGAAATTGGTATGGTCAATTCATTCTCAGCCTGTACAACAGCAGATGGTTTAATGAATCGTGCCATAAGTTCACTATGTTGAGAATTTAGTTCATGATGTAGTCGATGAACAATTGGGGATTCATTTTGCAGTAGGATATTTGTTTTGCAGAAAAGTGGCAAAGCTTGCTGTAGAAAAAGAAACAACTTTGTCTCAGGAGACCCAATTCTCTTCTGAATAGAAAAGTATTTCTCAAAACCTTGCGTAGTCATATTTTTCTCGCCAAAATATTTTTCCAAGGACTCCCACTGCTCAAGAAAACGATTAATAACTTGATCCAATGAAAGCCATCTGGTACACACATATTTAATAATTTGGTGACTTTCAAGATTACAAGCTTTTTGGCACATATTAAATGCATGCTTGATGCTTTTATGCAAAAAATAGTATATGTCAACCACAAAATCTTCAACATCAATTTTGAGCTCCGTAGCTCCCTTTTTGGTAGCTAAATGCAATAGATGGCAGGTGCAACCATGAATTACCATATTTGGATTTTTTCCTTCAGAAACTTTGTGACACCTTTATATTTTCCTACCATAGAAGATGCATTATCTGATGAGAATGCAATACAATTGTGCCATGGTATTGATTTTTTCCCCAGTTCAGTATCCAGTAACTTAAACATATTTTCTCCCGTTGCATTACCATCCAACTTTGGTAAGCTTAATAATCTGGGAATAATTTTCCCCACTGTTGTATCTAAATATGAAACAACAAGAGGAAATATTTTCTCTGCAGAATTAGTGTTGCTAGCATCGGTTGCTAAACTAAATTTTGAAGTTTTTAAAATTTCTATCATTTCATGGGCAGTACCATCAGTCATACTGTTAATAATAGCTATTGTTTTCGTCCGTGCACATCCGTATTTTTTGGCGATGTCCGAATCCGGGAACATATTAATAAACAAAGACCTGGCATGGTCTGCTACAGAGATGGGTAAATTATGCTCTATAATAAAAGCTGTGAACAATGTTTCTGCACGTATTACACGAACATCTTCCGAAATGGAAACAAACGAAGATGTAAGGGTTTGATTAGATGCCTTTACTTTTGCATTGTCTAAATGTCAGCAGCATGTGACATGGCGTTTGCAGTCGCTTATACCACCATGTGCGATAGTGAAATCAATATCACAAACGGAACAGTAAGCGTGCGTTTCGGATTTTTTGGAACGCTTTAAAACGGGCCATTGTTTCTCATAAGCATCTGAAAAGCGTTGACTATGCGGTCGTTTCGACATATCTCACAATAAGATTAAATAAATTCACCTTGTTCTAAATAACTACAATGAAAACGTAGCAAACAACTATGTCCAGCGCAAAGTTCCAACACTCCACTGCCGAAAGCAGAAACTTCCGTCATCAGCTTTGCTTCCCGCCCTACACCGCGTTCTTCAACAGCCAAGGCGGGGCCAACGGTCTCGCAGCCTACAAGAAAGACTCCGCTATGACGTCACTCACGTAACTCCTCCTGCCACGCACAAAGCCGTTTCGGAGTAATGCCCCCCTCCCACTCCACTCAACTCTCTGTTGCACTCCAATGCCGTTGGCCATGAACAACAAGCTCCAATGCTTGGCCTTGATAATACGGCAAGCGACAAGAAGAGCGAAACATCCCATTCTTCCGTAGTTACAAACACACACACACACACACACAAAAACGGCATTAAAGGAAAGAGAAAAGAAAAAGGGGAAAGGCATACTTTAATACACTTGGAAGACTTTTCAATTTAAGCTTTTAAAAAACACCAAATTAATAAGAATAATTACAAAAAAAATTAAAAATTTCTAAAGACCAAAATAAAAACTTCTAACGACCGGAGTTTTTAAGCCTTGAGCGGAGCACGCGGATTTAGCTGTCCAAAACAGAGAAACTCCGCTCAAAGCGGAGCACTTGGCATGTCTGGGTAAGATCCCTTCAAGAAGTAACCAAAAAATAGTACAGATGAAGCAGACCTCTGGGGAGAAAGAGGTATCTTTTCATCATAAGAAAGAAAATGTAAGGCTGTTATATTTTTATTAGATAACTAAAACAATTTTTTAATAAAGATTTGCCTTCAGTTTTTTTAATAAAAATCTCAATATGCTATGCCAAACTATTTCCTCCTATTATCTCTACCTAATGTCGATTAGATAAAACAAAAAGGAAGAACAGCTAAGAGTAAAGAAAGGTCTATGGAAGGGGAGACAATATCATAGAACTCTGTAAGCTTTGTAAACAAAAGCTGTTAATAGTATATGATGTACAATCAAGATATTGCACACAAATTAATGTAACTGGCAGCAATGTACACAAATACACTAAACATTTAAAGTATATTTTGAAGAAATTCCCAGGTCTGGAAAATTACAAACAGGAGTTGTATTTTTAACATCTGACAAACTTCTAAATATGAAATTCAGATTTGATCAAATAAATGGTTTCTGAGTTACTTGATTTAAACAGGCTAGTCTTATTCCATATCTTCTCATAAATGATCTATTTATGAATTTTTTTATTCATGCATTTCAAAAGTACCTCACATTCTGATGTTTCATTCATAATTTTTCATATACATTCATGTCCATTTTGATTTAATTTCTTAATAACGACCAAATCATTTCTTACAAGAACGATCGTTACAAACACACAATTTCAACATATGAGTTTCAATGAAAAAGAAAATGTAAAAATTTGTAACTGCATACCTTACAGCAAAAACCATAATTTGCCACTGCACTGATATAAATATGTAAACTGCAAGAAAAGTGACAGATATATTTACATTCACGGACAGCGACATTTTTGCGCACCAAGAGGAAGCATCGGACTGAACTGAAATTTTATGGACATAATGGTACACATGATGGCAGAACAGAGCTGCAGGACAATTGCAGAGGGGTCTGGGGCATGCAGTCCAGGCATCTTCAATAGCGTGTCCCACCGCCTCGTGCGAAGGAAGATACATGCTGCAATACAGTCAGGCATGGAGGCAAACAGACGCCTGATGTTGTCCAACTGGGCTAAAACAGACGCCTGATGTTGTCCAACTGGGCTAAAACAGACGCCTGATGTTGTCCAACTGGGCTAAAACAGACGCCTGATGTTCTCCAACTGGGCTAAAATCCATGTTAACCAGACAGCTGAACAATAGGACAGTGCTATTTGGAGTGATGAGACCAAAATCTCCCTGTTTGGTAGTGATGGCATAAAATATGTAAGGAGAAGAATCGGAGAAGATTTTCATCCTGATTGCATTACATGTACCGTCAAACACCCAGTTAGTATTATGATCTGGGGTTGTATGACATCACAAGGTGTGGGCAGAATCTGCATGATTAATGGGAATATAAATGGCCAAAAATACATTAATGAAATACTTGAGCCCAAACTGAAGCCTTCCGCTCATGATCTTTCCCAAGAAAATGAAGCATTTATATTCCAACAGGATTCAGCTCCATGTCATGTTGCTGCTGTGTGCAAAAAGTGGTTTCAAGATAATCATATTCCACTGCTGGAATGGCCTAGAGCCCAGACCTTAACTCCATAGAAAAAATACAAAAAGTTTCATAAAAGTTATTGCATTACATTTTTGATAAAATTATCTTTCCATTGATATATAATTTTATGGTATTACTCCAAAAAAAAAAAAAAAAAAAAAAAAAGTGGTGTTATGAGCCATCAAACCTCAAAAACACACTATTTCCAAAAGGTTTTTACAATTTTGGCCACTACTGTATTGTGTCCATTTTTTCATTATATATATGAGCGTGTGTGTATGGCAGGTAGGTGTGAAATCCCGTACTGCATGGTATGGAACAATGCAAATAGTACTACAGTAAAATCTATTTCAGATGGAACCTGCCCAAAATGAAAGAAACTTATATACTATTTATGCTGTCCAAAACAGATCTGCCTAACATGGAAACTGAAATGGCAAGAGAGTAAATGAACCTTGTAACACTGAAAAGTTCCTAGATGTCACCATGCCATCAAGTATTTAATTGAATAAGAATCATTACACAATAAAACTGTAATGATGAATTCACATGGAACAAATTTGCTTAAGGTTGAAGATAACATAATTAAACAGAGATATTGCTTCTGATTTGTTTACTCAGACACATGCTGCAGCACTTCCACTGTCTGGCTTCTGCATTAAGCATGTAGCACAACTCAGTTTAGGTCACGTGGCCGACACTGCTCTGACTGTTTCATACAGATTTCAAGGAGATGTTCCAATAAAATTCTCCAACATTTATTCATTGAGATGTTCATTCACAGTCTTTGCTTGTTATGAGTTACATTTGTTCACTGGGCTCTTGCCATGGTGCCAAAAGAACATTCTCAATTTGGATACAAAAATTAATACTGAAATGCACGAAAAGAAAATAATAAGTTCATGCAGAATCTGCTATTAGCATGAAAAAATTCAAATGTCTACATTTCAATGGCTTTCATGGATGCCCCTTGGATTCCATCTTAGACAAGTTTCACTGTTATTCACTTTTCATAAAGAATTTTAATATTGCTTACAAAACATTTAGGCCCATTTTCTCTAATAATGCCTTTGACAAACATTTTGAGCTACTATAAATTTGACCACCCTTTTTATTTGAGACTGAACAAATAAATACCAGATGCTACAAATCTACAAAATGTCACTACTGTTATTGCTCAACACAAAAGGGGGAGGGATCCTTAGATATCCTTCAAATATTTTAAGTAGCATGTTTAAGTCCAGAAAACAATTTTTTTTTTCTCGTGATGTTGTGTCTTGAATCTTCACACTAATAATAATAATAAAAATAATAATGTATGTATATGTAATACATACCTTATTGACATATGCATCCAATTCTGCATCAAGTTCTTCAGCAGTAGGCATTTTTCTTGATTGGCCTCCACGGCCACCTCTTCCGCCTCGGTAACCACCACGGCCACCGCGACTAAAGAAAAAACAAAGCATGACTAACAGAACTTCTGCATCCAACACTCTTAAGATTAAATGACAATTATGCAATACAAATAAATGGTCACCACAACTAAATTTGCGACATGAAATCCCTGGTAAGGTACTGATATCAGCACAATACACACTGCTCATCAAAAGACAAGCAAAGCACAAATGTGTGAGGAAAAAAAAAAAACTAAACAGAGATCCATACAAAATTTTCACAGTGCTGCTAAAATATGTAAATGTCAAAACATTGGCTGGGTGTTGAATTGCCCAATAAGCACATCAAATCACCTGGGTAAAAGAGCATTTCCATCAGAGGTTATCCATATAAGGTGGAATGTTTCAATGAAAAGTGGGAATAGCCATTTTCTTTGCCACGTTGCAGAACAGATGCCTACAGAATTCAGAATGATGAACCACCATTGGCAGGTTAGAAGCTGCCAATAAATGACAGAGGTGACACAGTTCTTTGGTGAACTAACCATTATGTAATGTCATGGCTGTGGATCTAATTTCAAACAAAGGGAAGACAGGGTTCCCACTCAAAAGTCATGAAAAAATTCCCTGACTTTTTTTTCCAGGTTCTCCAGGTGGTTTTTAAAATTTTCCAGAGTGGCATGTTGCAAAGAATTGTTACATTTAATTCCATTCCATTCATTTTTCTCGCCAAAGCACACACTTGCAAATTCTTTAAGTAATTTGTCTTTATAAAATTACCTGCTTTTCATTAATAACAACTAAATGTGCACATTATTTTTTGTACCAAAGTTCCATGAACTTTTGTGAATACTATTCACACAGAATTTGTAAATACATTCCCATAGAAACAGGTCGTATGTAAGAAAAAATCTGTGAGTTGAATAGTTTCAGTTTTTCTATAACACAATGCAGCTAAGCTTAATGATGGAATGGCTCTGTTCAAAGAAACATGTTTCAAGAGAATTAACAGACAAAGGACTTTGATCCATCATTTGGTTGATTCTTTTGTGAAGTGTTTCTTCAAGCAGGAGCCATTGTGCCCAATTGCTCCATGTTATAACAACTGCCTGCAGAAATTGAACAAAAGCTTAATAACTGGCAATTTTAAAAATTCAATTTTGCATCTTTTTTAGAGAATAAAGGAAATACTTAATATAACTGAAAGTAAGATCTACCAAATTCTAGGCAGGCAGTAATTGCAAGCAAAAGTTTGAAATCTTGAAAAAATATTTTTTTTTTTTTTGGCAAAATAAAGTATCCATTGATTTTTGCAAAAAAAAAAAAGGGGGGTAATTTTCCCTGATATTTACAAAAAAGGGTAATTTTCCCTGATTTTTGGAACCATTTTCAAATTCCCTGAGAATTTCAGGTTTTCCCTGTTTTCCAGGTTGAGTGGGAACCCTGGAAGAGTCATATGGGAAGCTTTAAGATGCCAGCTCAAGATCACATTATTAGCCAGAGGTAATCAAGAAAAAAACTGTACTTGGACTTCATTCACAGCCACAAGAAGCTAAGTATTGGTATATACAATGACCAGAAATTTCCACAACTGAGGGCTTTGTGCCCATAGTCCTGTTGTATGTATGCCAACCACAGGCATGACTGCTTAAGATGGTGTTATGATCATGTTCGTGGGAACTTGAAATAGTGTAATGTCTGTTAACAAGGAGTTTTGTACCTCATCACTGTTTTTTTATTCGCACAAAAAGCTGGACCCTTACACCAAGGTTCGCAGTCTTCCAAGCAAAATAAATTCAAGCCCTTTTCAATGACTTTTTAAAACCAAATTATCATATGTGTGTGTGTGCCGTCAGTCAGTCAGTAGGTGGGTGTTTTAGTAAGTTCTGACCATTACACTTAGCTGGGACGCCCCCCCCCATTGTTTTTTTTATTAACTTTGAATTGCCCTTCTGTTTCGGTGTTTTTAGAAATCATTTCATTTTGTGAAATATTTTGAAAGGGCACACTGTTTTCATATTCATCTGCTGGTATGATATTAATTGTTTGCTTTAATTTTTTATTTTTCATGTGATGCATTTTTGAATGCAGCCAGGAGACGAAGGGTTCACACAGGAAGCACAAGCAATTCCTAGAAGTACCACCCTCTGGCAAGAACGTGTCCTTACCCCCGTCAACAGAAGCCCATCACAATTTGCGAACACGTCATTCCACTTATTTTACTCCAATGGCAGACGTTTCACTCTGTAGTGATGTCACAGTCAAGTTGTTCACACACTCTCCTGAGTTGAACGCAAGTTATGCGCTATTTAACCAGTTTGGTGTTTTTATCAGAACTACATATAAAAAACACCTAGACAATGTTTTAGCACAAACAATTATTTTACACATACACTTTCATATAATTACTTTAGAAAAAAATTAAGTGCTATTTACAGTCTTAAATTTTTTTCAAGCTCTATCAAGGGCTTGAAAATGAACTTTTTTTCAAGGACTTTTCAAGGTTTTCAAGGAGCGTACGAACCCCGGAACATCTCGCAGAACCATAACAACATGAAAAGTTTTATTGTAGTAATGTGTCAGTGTTGGCTGGTTTTTCAAAGGGTGGCTACACCAACTTTTATATTGACCCCCACCCTCCCTAAAAGGCATGTACCAGTCAACGCACACTTTTAAAACAAGGAACATGACAAATGAAGAAGTCTGCATTTTCTCGACCTAAATACCACTGAGTACTTAAGATGTTTGAAGTCTAGAAAAGAATATACTGGGAGGGCTACTGCTGCCCTTGACCTCAAAATAAGTTCTCATCTGTCTGTAGCTATTACATACATACATATCACTAAGCTGTTCTCTGAGATTCAGAGGTTAGCTCCAAAAAGAAATACAACAACCAGATATTCTTACTTACTGTTGTCGTATCAAACTTCTCCATTTACAGCGATCTTGACATACAACTCGAGATTCACTGATATCCATTACACGCTGTACACAAGATCTTTTATACTTCATACTCAATCTTTTTCTCATGCAGACACTCCTGAATCTGATCCACCCATGTCTTCCTTGGCCTTCCTCTGCATTTCCTTCCTGCCACTTCGGCTAAAAAGATTTTCTTAGTAAGCATCTCATCAATCATTCTTTCAACATGGCCAAACCACCGAAGCATATTGGTCTCCCCTTGCTAACATTTTGCTTCACATCACACAACTGCAACACATCTTCATTCCTCACACAATCAGATCGTGTCTTGCCACAAACCCCACGTAACGCATTTCTCCAGCACACAAACCACTCCTATGTTTCTTCTGCAGTGCCCAGGTTTCACTGTCATACATCAGAGTAGGAACAATTACACTTTCATACACAGCCATGCGGGGACTCTCTAGAGAACCCATCATTCCTGTGAAAACCTCCCAGAGCAGCTATGACTTTCAATGAAGAATTCACTCGCCTACTAATTTCACCATCCAATTTGTTCTCTCTGTCAAACATGCTTTTTAAATACATAAACTCACTCACCTGGTCAATCACAGTGCTATTTATACTTACATTACAATCAGTGCTACCAGTTCCTCTCTCAAACACCATAACTTTGGTTTTTCCCTTATTTATACTCAGTTTGAAATTCATGCAAACTTCGTACATCCGAGACAACATAATCTGCAAATCACTTTCGCTCTCTGCCAACAGGACAGTGTCATCAGTATACAGCAATTTTCACACACAGATATCACCAAGACATAAACCACTATCATCTATTTTGGCACCACGGATGCACGTGTCTATAAATATATTAAACAGCACAATTCTCTTATTGTGGGTATGACTCTGTGCAAAGCCTACAGTGCTTCAGGGGAAGGGGGGCATATTCCGTTATGACAAGACATTTTGGATACTGAAATACCAACTCTATTTTGGGTAGCACTGTTAGTTCATGTGTGTTCGTATTGACCCAAACTTGTAAAAGGCACATACGCTACAAATTTGAAGTTGTGATTCCATCTATTGGTGTAAATTATGACAAGAGTGGTAAGTCATATAATATCGGAAAACTTCAAAATTTCATCGCCCCGCAGCGGGAATCGAACACACATCTCCCAGTTTGTGCCCAAGTATGCAACCACACCACCACCCAGAACGACCAAGTTTAGAGTTTCCGAGTAATTAGAATTTAACTCATCACAGGAATCACTGGTCGAAGCAACGGCATTCATATTTAGCAAATCTGGACGAATAAACTTCCTTGTCTCCTATGTTGCCCAGAGAAGCAGATACCATGAATACATAGAAGTTACAAAAAAGTTTAAATCATGGCACATACACTATTTATCATTATACTATGCTATAAGATTTGACATAAATTGGTTAATTAAATTTATTTAACTACAATTCCCATAAATTGGCTAATTAAATTGTTTTAACTACACTTCCTTGTTTCATGCTTAAGCTTTGAGAGCCAGCATATTTTTCAACACAGTGTGTGATCAACCTACATTTAACTTAACATCATTACCTCTGTACATACAGTTTAAGAAAGTACTTTGTTATAGATGCACCACTATACCAACTACATTAATTACTTTCTTAGCATACACGCCAAGATAAATCCATCAGTTCCTCAACAGAAACAAGCCATAATGGAGGTTTCACAGCCATATTACACTAGACTGGGTGGCTGGTCCCACAACTGAGGTGATCGGGGGGGGGGGGGGCAGACATCACATGAAACCATCACACATTTGAGTCTCCAATCCCAGAGACCTGTGGAAAACTGCAAACTGGGGTTCAACCCCCCCCCATAACCATTGGCCACCTGCACCGTGCAAATGGTAACTTCTTAAAAAATTAGCAACAAGTTTGCACCAAATCATACGTAAGTTCATATATGGGGCAAGGAGGTGGGGACCTACGCAACATTTAAGGCTACACCTAACAAATCAGTATCCAGTATCTACAGTAGTGATAAATATAATGAATTATCATACTGCAGAAAATACTTTTTTTTTTATATGCATACATGAGAATGACAAAGTAAAAAAAAGCTGAACTTTTTATTCAAGTGAAAAATCAGAATGCTAGGCAAAAAAATATGAATATAATGCAGCATGATGAGCAATACAGAATTGTTCACTGTAATTCGTGTAAATATTAAACTGGAGAACATTACTGTGTTTGCAATATAAAATTACAATTCAAAACAAAATAAAATGGCTTTAAAAGACTGTTTCAAACACAGTTTTTTTGCTGTTTTGTTTTGGTTTACTTACTAGAACATTAGCTCAAGTTTCCTCTTGTGAGTAAGCCTTGCTTCCTCCTTAGCAAATTCCACTGTCTTTTGTTGACTCAACAGTTGCACAGCATCTCTCCATGGCTTAATCTTTCTTTCTGCTGATACATTTCCCTTCCCATTTCTTTCACCTCTCCATCCTTTTTTTTAAGCACTGCAATTTCATCATGCTGAAAGAACTTTTCACCCTGTGGACCACAAATACGTGATATCACGGTTTTCACTAGAAAAATGGTATAACTTTGAGATTATGAATAATCACACATTTCTTACAAATTTTCCGACTTCTTCACTTGTGTTTTATATACTAATTAGTTTCCAAGAACTGCAGATTTTATTTAGTAGACAGGCCTACCACAGCATTGTAATTTCAACCCCTCCTCCCTCCCCCAACAAAGCAGCTTCCTGCTCATTTTACTACACAACACACATAGATTGCAGCACAGCCCAATTTTGCTGAATGCCGGGCCACCTGAAGCACTTCAGGAGGAAACGAATGGTCAAAGAAAATCATACAACTATACTACAGAAACAGATATATGTCCTTTCTCCACTACCCAGATGAGATAGATACCAGCAGGGTAAGGAAAGAGTGGAAGTCCGGAAGGAGATTTATTATTATTAATGCCTAAACAGGTTGGTCACAGTTTTCAGGCTCTATTTTGAGTTATAAATTTTGGCTCTTAAAATTGAGCCTGAACTTAGTTAGCACTGAGAAACGCCTCTTTCGTGAATTACATTGCAGACAACTTGGACAAGACCCTCACAATGCACTCTAAAGGCTGACAAGGGCTCAAGTGGCTGAATCCATAGAACCAGTAAGTATTACTTTCTGGCATTTCATTTAAAATAGGATCAAAATTGAAACATTTTCATTTTAAAAAGTTTCTGGCATTTCATTAAAAATAGAATCAGAATTGGAACAATACCCTTACCTGATGCGTGTAAAATTGGGATACAAGCATGTTGTTTCCCATTCTACCATTTTTCGGCACATCCATAAGCTTGGATTTGTTTTAAAAGTACCCAAGATAGGTATCACACGAGTTGACTGAGAGAATCTTAATGGACAGTCACATGAGAAATTAATACTCTATAGTAACTCTGTGAGAAAAAGAGTTTACTCTCTATGCAAGCCACAACAATTTGCTCCAACCATTTAAAAATTAATTACTCATCCATGGAAGTGAATGTTGTGCAACTGGTAGGACAGAAACCATCCCATCCATTGAGATCTTGTTGCCAAGGGAAACCATCACTACAGTGATGCTACACCCTTTCTGTTGGCCAACAAAAAAGGTATAACATTGCTGCACAATAACACCAGGACATAATTGTTTTTGGGACACTGCAAAACCTCTGTGTTAGGGATTCCTGGTTTAAAAAATTCTGCAATTTTTTAAAAATATTTTCAGTCAACAATCATTTTCAGGCATGAAAGTGATCATGGCAGAAAAATGCTAAACTTTTCCCACATAGGAATATGCAAAAATAATTAACCTTTCAGCATTTATTGACTACTCTAAGAACCATATATGCATATATAAAAGCCATAAAATTGTCTAACATTTCTTTAGGGATGAATAAGAATTTTATTTTAATCAATGTGCTTAAACCAAACCAATTATCTCAATCCCATATTTATACCGATCTAATTTTCCCACTTACACCCATTTTCGTGATAGTTTCTACAAGTCCACTTTCTTGATAGTTTCTACAAGTTATTTAATTTCATCAATAACCAGTACTTTTTCAAGCCAATCAAAATGGAACTTGATTTTCTCACACTCATCACACATCCAAGCTTTACATTCATCTGTTACTTCAACTAAATCAGCAATTTCTATGAAACTGAAACACAAAACAAAACAATCCAATTTACTTTTAAAAACACATGTGCTTATTTGCAAACTGTGAACTACCAACTAGACTACAAAATGATTACGACGACAATTAATAAACTCTTTTACTACATCTTGAAAAGGCAGTTACCCGATTCCTTATAGCCACATACAAAACTGCGATTAGCGACATCTTTGCACCCACGCTAGTGTCACGCCAATCAGCTGTAAGACCAAGCCTTTACCAGGGAAGGCTTGCCTACTGCCTTTGAGGTTGGCATGCTGCAGCCAATCACAGTCAAGAACTCAATGCTGGTGTTGCTACTCATCCTCCTGATCTGCGATAGTTTTACTGCCTCCAGCTTTGCGAGACAGTTTAAACGTGCGGAACCCCCCCCCCCCCCCCACACACACACACACAAACTATTGCATTTTTGTATTGATCAGAAACTAGCTGAAGTTAAAATAAAGTTAAGGAGACATTTGATCACTATAAACTCTACATTCCCCTCCACTTCTCCCTACTAACCTGACTTGGGGAAGTCTAGGTGTGGTTTCATTTACAAAATATCTCAGAAATGTATGGCACTTTCTATGCCACACAATTGGCTTAGTACATGCGCATAAATAAATGACTGTATGTAAAATAAACATAATAACTGTGCACACATTGGGGGGGGGGAGGTTCAAAAGTATTTACTGGACCAGGGTACTCTGCCGCTTATGGTACATTTTGATAACTTCATTTGAAGATAAAGGAGGCAAAGGGGGTGGATGTTAGAAAACTATTTTTAATAGACATTGAATCGCCTGCATGATTCAGACATGCAAGAAGTAAATAGGAATCGTGCCCACTGTTTCCTTGCTGTAATTATAAAACTAAGAGAGATTTACACCATGTTTGGGGGGGGGGGGGTAGAGAAAAGCTGTTTTTCCCAGCAGGGTGTTTGTTATCAATCCTGCCACACTGAGGTAGCCAGTTGGGAGTCAGGAAGAGAACGTTTTTGTTTAGCCTAGGGTTGACACCTACACAGAATGGTTTGTGTTCAGAAATTAAGAAAGAGAGACATCTTTTTAGTTTTACGTGTGAATGGTCTTTTTCTTGTGTGCCCATCAACTGTACATGAGAATACCCCCCCCAGAAGGGGAGACAAAATTGCCATTTATGACCCCATAATTTTATAAACCCATACTTGTGAAATATTCAGATGCCATGACTTTTTTGGGGTTGAGGGTCACTGTAGTAAAAGAAGGGTGCAACTTTTTTTATTTTTTTTTTTATTGTGTAATTTTAAAAGTCTGCTATTACAAAGTTTTTTTTTTACTTGAAAAATACTTGTAGCTATGTTCTCTATTTCAGTCTCAAAATTTTCGTTTGTTAGGTAAGTTTATAAAATGGTGAAACCCCTACAGCTACAAATGACAAAAAGTTGTGGTGTGTGTTGTTTGCATAGAATATTTCTCACAAAATTAGCTCATGATAAAAACTAAATCCTGTCTCTCTAAATTACACAGTCACATATGAAGGTGTAGGTTTTGGGGTCATTTACCAGATCACAAGGTTCTCACACTAATGATCAACGAAGAGTCAGCGCTCCACCTTCTTTATATCTTGATGTCTATCACAAAGAAAAACAAAGCATTTTTTCTATATATTGTGAATGACAGTTGAAATTTACAATTAACTAAAAATGGCTACAAAGCTGCACCTAGTTAGATGCAGCACTTCAGAGCTTGAGTTTGCAAAATTGAGTTTAGTACCATGGTGTTATAATAAAAAAATACTATAATCAGAAAATACTGTACCTCCAAGAGCATCTAAGGTAAAAGTCACCTGTTCTTACTTACAGTGACTAGTTCCAATCCAAGGATGGAAGCAAACGCAACATCTATGTCCTTTCCAGGTTCAGCAACAACACAAAGAGCCAGAAACCAGCACATTACACGACTGAAACTTGAATCCTAAGCAACCTCAGGGCCCACTACAGTGTTGTTTACTGTTAAAGAGCGTTAGAAAGGGGAGAGGAGGCTAAATAAACAAAAGCAAATATTAAATTTTACACTCAAATGACTAGTAATAAGCAATATTCACCTGAAAAATGACATCCATGGGGTGCTGCCTCGACCTCTACCTGAGCTTGGTATAGATGAGGATGCAATCTGAATATTCATGGGTCGTCCTGAAGAAAAACAGAAATGTTACATCAGTTAATGCAACAAACAGTACAGAACATAGTATTTTATAACTCTAAGACATGTTAACACAAAACTTCATGCTGCATGTGCTAACCTACAGAATTCTGTTACAAAAAGAGCTCTCTCTATCTCACATACAAAAAGCTTATGGGTAAGTGAGAATGATGAATCAAAAAATTACAACAGCTCCATTTCTTATGACACTCAGATAATGCATCAAAATGCCATCATCTTTGCACAAATGAATAATTTGCATGTATTCTTATAATAAAACATTTCTAATCTCATAAATTAAAAATCATGCACACAAGGTAAAGCAAAATATAATCACAAAGTTGCCCCCCCCCCCCGTCTTTTACTTCATATCCAATCCCACCTGTTCAAAAAATGAGTTGACCAAAAACTGCATTTATTTATTTTTTTAACACAAAGAGCAAATTTCATCAGCACAATCACAAAAACAACTTTTTATCACGCTGATGATAATTAGCAAGGGATAAACATTTCTCTCAGCTTACAGAAAAAAAAAAAGAAATGCACAAAAACTCAGTTCCAGCAAATTTTGAGTGAAATTTATAAAGCAGATTTTACTAGATAGTTTTGGACTCCAAAAATTCTGTGATCCATAACACCTCAAAATTCTATCTTGCACCACAATGGCAAGTTTACATTTGGTACAGCAGCTAAATTAAGAACCAAAACAATTATTTGAATTTACAGAGGAAAACAACTCACCTGTTCCATGAGAAACAATCATTTACACAACAATCATGAAACTACTGCTAAGGCTCTATACGACACATAGCATAGAAATTTCAGTTTCCCTCCGAGGTTAAATGTTGGAGGGGAGTTAAAAGCAAACATTCATTCCTTCAGTGACAAACATGTCCCACATTTTGTTGTGAAAGAAGCATCTCAAGATATTCCATTTAATGAAATATCTGGTTTCAATACCATGATGTGTGACAAGTCACAGTAGCTTTTATAGTGCAGGACAGCAACAAAGCATTTAGGAGAATAAAGATAAGTTTCTTACAACCAAGAGGACCATTCTTCCACTACCTATCAAACCTGACATTCTTCCTGTACCTTCTGCATGAAGCCTTGCAAAAGTGTTAACACTTTACAAGAAGCTAGCATGTCCCTCACTTCAGATATTTTGAAGAAAGATAAACTTAGTAATTTGCATGAATACCATTGCAGTTATTAAACAATATTTAAATCCTTTTTGTTAACACAAAAGTTACATAACTGTACAATTTACCAGATTTTTCTGTAGTAAATCAGTACCCCTACGATCTGTAAAAAAAAAAAAAAAGTTTGTCCCAAAACAACTGAGAATGTTTTTATAAAAAATATGCAATACTGTGTTCGACCTTGGCATGAGTCTCGAAAAAACGGTAGTCATTGACCATAGCAACCTGCCACACCTGTTTATATCACACGCATGAGTTGTCTGTAGTGCACAGTTTAATAAGAGTTGTTTTGTGAACCCCTAACAATTGTTTTTGTGCTGTGACTTTTCGAAAAAAGGATGTGTAAGGGAAAACAAGATGCATTGTCGACTTAAGAAATCTGTCAGAGATTTTTCGTCTTGTGCAAGAGGCTTATACAGACGAATGTCTAGCAAAATCAATCATTTACAGATGACATGAAGAATTTATGGATGGTCGCGACTCGGCAGCTTTAAATCACGCATTATGACGCAGCACATTTCAAATGAATGAATTGCATCAAGAATCCACTAAGCTTACATTGTAGGTGCAAAACAGTATAGAAACCTAATGTAGATCCTCCTGGGCAGCTAAACTGCGGTTATACGAGGATGCATGGACTCCGTAAGTTTCCGGGTGGTGTCCCACTTCATCAGTATAAGTGTGGCTTGTAACTCTTCCAGTGTCCATGGTAAAGAGTTCACACGCCGCAGTTGCCTGTCCATATGTTCCCAAATATGCTCAATTGGGTTCATATCGGTCCACATATGCATCCATGGGGAACATGAATGTCATCCTCGCGTTCCTACCAGTCCTGGGTTCCACAAGCTCAGGTCCACATATCCATGCAGAAGTTGTACGGCTGTGCAAAGAAGTGTATGGAATGAGGAGATATGTGCTTTGTGAACATTAATGGTAATATTTTTTCTCTTGAAATTACAAGGTTTTTAATGAATGGAGTATTAAAACTTTTTAGATGCACCTTGTAAGTTTTCTTTTTATAGTAAGTAGTAAAGTTGAGCATGTCCTGTTTCTGGCATTCTCTTGAGAAAAATAAACTCTAGATCATTACCATAAATAGAGCTTCTCAGCTGATATGACCAAGGCCATATTTTGTCAACTGTAACTTCAGAAAACTGCTCATTCTTCTGTATGACACAGTACCAGTGGTATTTATGTTGACTCGTAACTCTGCTACCACTGTATCCTAGTGACGCCTCGTGGTTTAACAACCAGGTCGAACATGTACAACACGAACTTAATATATGTATTTTTATATGCTTCACAATGTTACAATGGTATTAAAAGTACTCAAAAAACAAGATGTCAAAAATGTTTAAATCGGTTCTTATCGGGCCACCACATGTCGATGATGAGACACGGCAGCCCAATAAAAGCCGGTTTAAACATCGTGATGGATTCCCATCATTCGTGAAGAAGCTCTGATGTCCGCAACGCCATCGTGTGGTTTCATCAACATCGTACTTCACGATACATCGCATTGCGAAGGACGACACATCGTAGTACCGTTAGCTAAAAAATCGGAGCCTTGATGTAAAACTTAAACCATTTTCTTGCGATATACCAGTACATCACCCAGCCCTAATGACCAGTGACGAATTTTTCTGCGAAGCAACAACAAGCAGGTTATTTATTGGTAGTTTACGTTTGACCAAAAGACCTTACTGTCGGCCCACAGTTGAGAGAACTGTGGTTAGCAAAGTGCCAAAACGGAGTCCATGAACGCTGAAGGGAAGAATGGAATCATGGTGTGTCCCTTCAGAACTTGTCTGAAGGAAGAAAATGATGTCATCGTCATTGGCAAAGACTTCTTTTTAGCTCAAAGCTGAAATTTGGTTTTTACAAGGTAAGGCACAATGGGAAAATAAATAAATAAATAAATAATTGACCGTGACCGTTTTCTCATTTCGTGACCATTCGGTGACTTTCGTGGCCTGATAGACACACCGTGTATTAGTATCAGCATTGTTTCCCGACATCTTAGCAAAGATTTTGGATTAAAGTCTTATAAACCTGCACATAAACCTAGGCTAACTTCTGTTATGAAAAGAAGAGAGACTAGTTTGCGAAGCGTCATCAATCACGGACTGCTGAAAATTGGAGCCAAGTTCTTCTTTCCGATGAATCAACTGTGCATCAATTTGAATCGTGTGAAGCACATATTCGACAACCAAAAGGTTTGATGAAAAATACACTGTTACCACTGAGATACATCCGCCTAGTCAGATGATATAGGGTGCTATGCTATGTCAGCATCCAGTACTGCTTCATTATCTTTTTTGCTGGCCCTTTTTATGTGGAAATGTTACATGAGAAGCCGTTAACTCATATGCAACTGCACAGATGCACAATCTTTATGCATGATGGTGCTCCATGTTACAGATCAAAGACAGTAAAGGACTACCTGCAGAAGAAAAACACAACTGTGTTTGACTGGCCCGGTAATAGTCCAGATTTTAATACATACATCATACATCAGATATTTCAGCTAGATAATGCTTACCTTTGCATTTCTATCTTGATTGACCTTACATTTCCTGCACGTGGTCCGGTTGTCGTTGATGTTGTCGTTCCAATCGTCCGTTTCAGGTATAGCTGTTCTTGGCGCTATTCTCGTTTAATGCAGGTTTGCTTCACTAAACTTCGATTAGGTTCCGTTAATACCAATTTTTACCGTTTTTCTTTGCTCGAAATTTTTCGCCCAAAACTTTGGGCATCTTCAGGAGCGTGGCGATTTTTCCTTTGCTTGTGGGTGCCTTCTCGCTTACTGGGGTTTGCTAATCCCCGTTGCCATTCTTCGTTCGTCTCGGATACGCAGTTTGATCGTTTCTACCCTGTCGCCATCTATGTTTCCTCTTTGGACTTTTTTTTTTTTAATACGCTATCTTGTTTGTTTTCCTTTACTTTCTTCTATCTTTGTCTTTCCTCCTTTTCTGTTGTGTTTTTTTTTTTTTTTGCTCTTTTTCTTGTCTAATAAGTTCTTTTCATAGGTTAGACAACGTGCTCTGGTCGTTCTGGTTACATACTCTATTTTTATTTTTATATATTAAAATTGCTTCTTCTATCCTCAATCGTTTTTCCAATTTTTTATTTCTTTTTAGCAATTTTAGTTCGTCGAATTTCGGGAACGTTTTGTTTCCCAAACAGCTTCAGCCTTTTTTTTAACCTGTTTTTTGTGCTCCCTATGTATGATATTGGGGGGAGTGTGCTATTGGGATTTTGTACGTTCCCGATTCTTCAAGCATTTTTTCCCCTGTTTTTTGTGCTCCCTATGTATGATATTGGGGGGAGTGTGCTATTGGGATTTTGTACGTTCCCGATTCTTCAAGCATTTTTTCCCCTGTTTTTTGTTCACCGTCATATTCTTTAATGTGTTCACAAACATCCCTAGTTTTAGATCGTATTTCACACATTGCTTGTTAACTTCTTGGCTGACACCTTCTATGTATGGTAAGGCCCCTATGTATTTCACTTCCTTATCCAAATTGCTTCTTCCTCGGCTTTCCTTCCTCTGATTCTTTATTTTATTTTTTGTTTCATTTATCCACTTTTTTATTAATTTATTTGGGTACTCATAATCATGCGCGATCTTTAATATGAATTCCAGTTCTTGGTTCTTCAACCTATTATTAGAGGTGTGCGTGTATGCCCTCCTTATGAGGTTAATAACGCTATTTTTTTTATGCACGTTTGGATGGTGCGATGTGTATGGTATCATTACTGGTATATAGATAGGTATGTTTTCTGAATACTGAGTATTCAAACTTATTTTTGTTTTTTTTAACCATCACATCTAGGAATGGCAGACCGTTGTCTACTTCATATTCTAGCGTTAGTTCAATTGATTTACATATTTCCATGAACTTACGGGCCAGCTCTTGTAGCTCCGTTTTTTTTAGCTTAGAGAAGATTATGATATCATCTACATACCTTGCGTACATTATTGGTTTTTCTTGCATGGTTTGTATGATTTTTTCTTCTAAGTACGCCATCGCAACTTCTGCGTATATGGCTGACAGCGGTGATCCCATCGGGCCTCCCTGCGTTTGCTTGTATATATTATTTCCAAATTTGAAAATGTTGTTTGTTCTCTTTGATGAAATATAGGGTTGTTTTTAGTTCGTTCATTTGGGTCAAGTTTAGCTCTTTTCTGATAGCGTTATTAACCTCATAAGGAGGGCATACATGCACACCTCTAATAATAGGCTTAAGAACCAAGAACTGGAATTCATATTAAAGGTCGCGCATGATTATGAATACCCTAATAAATTAATAAAAAAGTGGATAAATGAAACAAAAAGTAAAATAAAGAATCAGAGGAAGGAAAGCCGAGGAGGAAGCAATTTGGATAAGGAAGTGAAATACATAGGGGCCTTACCATACATAGGTGTCAGCCAAGAAGTTAACAAGCAATGTGCAAAATACGATCTAAAACTAGGGATGTTTGTGAACACATTAAAGAATATGACGGCGAACAAAAAAAACAGGGGAAAAATGCTTGAAGAATCGGAAAAGTACGAAATCCCAATAGCACACTCCCCCCCAATATCATACATAGGGAGCACAAAAAACAGATTTAAAAAAAGGCTGAAGCAACATATCACCAACTGGCAAAAAAGAGGCAAAAACGGCACTAGTACAGTTCTGTTTGGAAAACAAAACGTTCCCGAAATTCGACGAACTAAAATTGCTAAAAAGAAATAAAAAATCGGAAAAACGATTGATGGAAGAAACAATTTTAATATATAAAAATAAAAATAGAGTATGTAACCAGAACGACCCGAGCACGTTGTCTAACCTATGAAAAGAACTTATTAGACAAGAAAAAGAGCAAAAAAAAAACACAACAGAAAAGGAGGAAAGACAAAGATAGAAGAAAGTAAAGGAAAACAAACAAGATAGCGTATTAAAAAAAAAATGTCCAAAGAGGAAACATAGATGGCGACAGGGTAGAAACGATCAAACTGCGTATCCGAGACGAACGAAGAATGGCAACGGGGATTAGCAAACCCCAGTAAGCAAGAAGGCACCCACAAGCAAAGGAAAAATCACCACGCTCCTGAAGATGCCCAAAGTTTTGGGCGAAAAATTTCGAGCAAAGAAAAACGGTAAAAATTGGTATTAACGGAACCTAATCGAAGTTTAGTGAAGCAAACCTGCATTAAACGAGAATAGCGCCAAGAACAGCTATACCTGAAACGGACGATTGGAACGACAACATCAACGACAACCAGACCACGTGCAGGAAATGTAAAGTCAAGCAAGATAGAAATGCAAAGGTAAGCATTATCTAGCTGAAATATCTAATATGATGAACATATGCACGTTTAAATTAAAGGACAGTAGTTTTCTGATGATATCAGAATTAGAACTACGAAGATTTTACATCATACATATCACTAAGCTGTTCTCTGAGATTCAGAGGTTAGCTCCAAAAAGAAATACTAACTTCCAGATATTTTTACTTATTGTTGTCGTATCAAACTTCTCCATTTACAGCGATCTTGACATACAACTCGTGCTTCACTAATATCCATTACACGCAGTACACAAGATCTTTTATACTTCATACTCATCATCTTTTTCTCATGCAGACACTCCTGAATCTGATCCACCCATGTCTTCCTTGGCCTTCCTCTGCATTTCCTTCCTGCCACTTGGGCTGAAAAGATTTTCTTAGTATGCATTTCATCACTCATTCTTTCAACATGGCCAAACCACCGAAGCATATTGGTCTCCACCTTGCTAACAACATTTTGCTTCACATCACACAACTGCAGTACATCTTCATTTCTCACACAATCATATCGTGTCTTGCCACATACCCCACGTAAGTAACGCATTTCTCCAGCACACAAACGACTCCTATGTTTCTTCTGCAGTACCCAGGTTTCACTGCCATACATCAGACTAGGAACAATTACAGTTTCATACACAGCCATGCGGGACTCTCTAGAGAACCCATCATTCCTGTGAAAACCTCCCAGAGCAGCTATGACTTTCAATGAAGAATTCACTCGCCTACTAATTTCACCATCCAACTTGTTCTCTCTGTCAAACATGCTTCCTAAATACACAAACTCACACACCTGGTCAATCATGATGCCATTTATACTTACATTACATTCAGTGCTACCCGTTCCTCTCTCAAACACCATATCTTGGTTTTTCCCTTATTTATACTCAGTTAGAATTTCATGCAAGCTTCGTGCATCCAAGTCAATATACTCTGCAACTCACTTTTGCTCTCTGCCAACAGGACAGTGTCATCAGCATACAGCAATCTGCACACACGGATATCACCATGACATAAACCACTATTATCTATTTTGGCAACACGCATGCATGCATCCATAAATATATTAAACAGCCATGGTGACATTACACAACCTCATCTAACTCCTGCACCAATGGAAAACCATTTTGATAAAACACCATTCACTCGTGCACAAGCTCTACTACCAGCATACATGGCTGTTACACTATTAAGTAGATTTCCAGTAACACCATATTCATTCAATACCTTCCACAAAAGTGTCCTATTCACTTGGTCGTAAGCGTTCTCTAAATCTATGAAGGCAGTAAAAACTTTCTTCCCAACAGCCAGATACTTTTCAATCATCGTGCGTAATGCAAAAATCTGGTTAGTGCAGCCTTTACCAGGCATAAAACCACTCTGAACATCCCACACTTTCAATGATGTAAGACCCTGTACTTTTTCAATAACAACCTTACCAAACACTTTCCCTGGCACACTCAGTAGGCTAATACCATGACAGTTCTTGCATTCAGTCTGATCACCTTTTCCCTTATACAAGGGAACAATAATAGCATCCTTCCAATCCCGGGGGACCATTCCTAACTCCCAGCACAACTGGCAAATTTCAATTAACCAGTCAATTATAGAGTCGCCACCATATTTCAACATCTCTGCAGTTATGCCATCAACTCCGAGAGCCTTACCATTCTGAAGAGATTTAAGAGCTTTACACACTTCTTCTCTTGATGATATTCTATAAAAACAACCATTCACTTACCCGAAAGATCCCGGTCATTTTTCATCTTGTAACACTTCCAGCACGTCAATTATATCGTTGTTGGCTTTCTGAGGTTGAACTGACTCTTTGCCTATGATTTTTCTTCTTCCGGGGATGAAACGTTGTACTATCTTTTTATTTATTTATTTTTTATTATTATTTACTGAACAACACACGCAGGTTTCTTTCTGCCATATGAAACGTAACTATAGCTCGTCATCACGATAAAAAACCTCAATCATACACACACTATAACCACTCATTCATACATTCCGTTAAAACCATTATGTACATATTTACACTATATACATTCACAGGCAGTTAAACCATTTGTTAACTGTGATTAAAAAAATGCACATAATATATGCACTTAACTGTGATTAAAAAAATGCACATAAATATACGCACTTTGCAGGTGATAGATACCTAAAAAGGGCAAATATTCTTCTTCTCTTGAGATCCCTCCTGTGCTTTCATCCCTCATTGTGACATCATCTGTGTCTGTCTCAGAATCATCTTTGCTTTCCTGATCTAATAACTCACAGAAGTATTCACCCCACTTAACTCATTGGGCTCCCATATCATTTCCCAAATCTCATTCTTCACACAACTTACAACTTTGTTTCCCCTATTTTTCCTGTCTCATATACTTCCAGAAGGACTTCCTATCTTTCCAAAAAGCCAGTTCATGCCTTTCCACTTTCTCCTTCGTATCTTTTGCCTTAGTGTGGCAAACCAGCTTAGCAGCTTCACGCTTCTTACAGCGATATTCATCCACAGAGACTCTAATTTGCAACATCCCCAAATAGGCTTCCTTTTTTCTCTTTACTGCCTCTTCAATCTCACTATTCCACCAAGCATCACCTCGATTGTTACCCACTATTGTGGTGCCACAGACCTTTTCAGCAGCAGTGACAACACAGTTCTTAAAACATTCCCACTTCTTTTCTACATCCCTCTCACCAGACTTCAGATCCTTCAGTCGTTCTCTGAGTAAGTCAGAATACCGCTGACGATCTTCAAGGAGCCTATCAACCTTTATTCTTTCTATCCTGGGTCTCTTCCTATTCCTTTTCGTCCAACCAACATTAAGTTTCACTCGTGACACTACCAAGTAATGATCAGAACCAACATCCGCACCTCTCATCACACGGGTGTCAACAACCAAGTGTTTCAAACGCTGATCGTAGACAACAAAATCTATCACACTCTTTTGACCAAGAGTACGATTTTCCCAAGTATATGTGTGGATATACTTGTGGTTGAAAAATGTATTAGATACACACAAACCATTCTCAATGCAGAGTTCACTTAATCTTTCACCATTATCATTCACACAAGGATCATTAAACTTACCAAGAACATTGTCAGAAATTGCATTCTGCACACCTACTCTAGCATTGAAATCCCCTGCTATTATAACTTTTTCTTTAGCACCAAACTGGCCCAAAACAGCCTTTAGCTCATTCCAGAAATCTTCCTTCTTATCAGAAGGTTCCGAGTCACAAGGAGCATACACTACAACAATTACAATTCTCTGAAGTTTCACTTTCAAACGAATCCAGAGAATTCTCTCACTTACGCAACTATAGTGAATCAAGTTGGTCTTCATCTTTTCACTTAAAATCCCACCTACACCAGCCTGTCCTCTCATATTATCTAATACTCCAGACCACACACTCACCGTGCCATTCACTTCTACCCCAATTTCCTTCTTTTTGGTTTCACTTACACACAGCACATCCAGTCTATACTTATTCATCTCCTCAATCAATTCACTCATCTTACCATTTATACCTCTAGTATTCCATACACCAATCTTACATTCACTCAGCCGAGATCTCTTTCTCATACGCCATTTAGAAATTCCAGGTCGATTCCGTGGTGGACCGTCCTTCTCAAGTGTGGTAGGTCCACCATATCCCACGCTTGAGTCATTCTTAATATTTCTTTTTGTCTTTTTAATCAGGTAAGTACATATCAGTGTGGAGGATTAGCCCACAGCTGAGGGTTCCAGTTGGTCACTCAACCTAAGGATTCTGGAACAAAACCCAGTGAGTTGGGGTCTTTTCACCAATGTCACACAGAACTAGCTTGCACCTCTCCAAAATTCACAGAGGCCCTAGTTGCTGTTGTGTGTGCCATTGTTACTTTAACCCCATCGAAAATGTGTGGACCATTTTAAAAGACAAGGTAGCAGAAAAACAGCTATTGAATTCCCAAGCTTTGATTGATGTGATAAAGTACATGTGGTGCAAATAAATTTCAAGTGACTACTGTAAATCCCCCATTGAGAGTATGCCACATCGTATTCTGTCCATTATAAAAAACAAAGGTGGCCACACAATGTACTGAATTCGTTCTTTTTGTGTTCTAAAGAATGTAAGTATTCATCTGTGGTGTCATTTTTTGAAATATCTCTGACTAGTAATTAGTCGTTTCTTTGAAAATCTTAATTTTCAATAAATTGACAGATGGTCTTAAACTTTTACAAATGACTGTAGAACAATCCCATGAAAACCCAAGTGCTCCAGCAGAAATCAGCACCTATACACTGTGAACAAAGGTTAGGACTGTTTCTCCTTTTGGAACACTACTGGTGATTTCCCAACTGTCGTGGCAATGCACAAAGACACAAAACATGCCATGAAGGGCAATCTCAACATTTGACAGCACTTGTATTGTCTTGCTGGATAACAACTCAGAGTGAGCTTTAGTGATATCTCTAAGACTTGGAATCGCTATCACAAAACTCACAGTTTGGAGAATAGAGCCATGCCCCTGATGTCTGTGATCCACAATAGCCATTGAAGACTGCTACCTCCAGATTCTGATCCAAAACCAGCTACAAAATTATTTCTTGATAGCTACTGGATCTGCAGGGTTAATACAGACTATCCAGAACTTATTGCATAACTAGCAGATGTACTTGCCCGGATTTAACAAAAAAATCATGAATCAACTTCGGGGTCAGTATTTTCTGAGCTTTCCTGATTTTATTAATAGAATATGCTGCACGGAAGCATTTAATTAAAATATGATCCAATAAATGAAAAGAAAAGGATTTTTAAAAATGAACAAAATACATATATATGGCACAACTACCTTAAACTAACAGTATTTACTGACTGAATATACAGTAGGATAACAAAACAAAGTGTATTGACATGACCAACCTTAAAAAGCATCGTCATACCTTCAAATTAGAACTGAGGAACAGATTCTCTATTCTAGAAGGTCTAACATCAGAAGAAGTGGACATCTCTGAAGTTAACAGAAAAGTAACCAAAGCACTTATGGAAACAGCAACAAAATTAGCTGGGTCTAAGAACAAGTTACATGTGAACAAATTATCAGGAAAAACCAAAATGTTGATGCAAAAAAGAAAAGAGATGAGGACAACTAAAGAAAATGTGACTTCCAAAGTGAAATATATAGAGCTATGCAAGACAGTACGAAAAAGTATCACTGAAGACGTAAGGAAATTCAACTGTGAACTAGTGAGGAAAGCAATTGAAAACAACCAAAGCCTAAAGATAGCAAAGGGACATCTCAGTAAGGGAAGAAAATAGATTATGGCACTGAGAGAAGAAGATGGTCCTGTAACAAGAAATAGAGGTGAAATTTTGACAAGAGTGAAAGATTTCTACTCCAAATTATATGAAAGGGATGATACATGAACTCCAGACATCATGAAAGGTAACCAGTACCAGAGTTCTTCCAGTCCTCCCGGCAAAAGTTGCACATGCAATCAAGAACATGAAGTGGGGGAAAGCTCCAGGAGAAGATGGAATTACTGTAGACATCATACAAGAAGCAAGTGGAGAAATTGAAACAGTACTCGCCCAAGTTTTCACTCGATGCCTTAACGAAGGGAAGATTCCTGAGGATTGGAACAATGCTACAATGATCCTGCTACATAAAAAATGTGACATTGAGGATCTCAGGAGCTACAGACCTATCAGTGGTTTATAAAATATTCACTAAAGTTCTTTCACACCGCTTGAAGGTAACACTGGACATGGCTCAACCGAGAGAACAAGCTGGATTCAGGAGTGGCTACAGCACTATAATCATATCCACGTACTGAGAGAACTAACTGAAAGAGCAAGGGAACATGAACTTCCATTGTGCATGGCTTTTATCGATTATGAAAAGGCCTTTGATTCAGTGAAAGCATCAGCAGTTACAATGGCTTTGAAATCCTGCGGTATTGAAGATGCATACATTAATATTATTAACAACATCTATGAAAATGCAAGTGCAAAGATTCAGCTGTTTGAGAATACAGCACACATAAAAATTGGAAAGGGAGTGAGACAAGGTGACACCATATCTCCCAACCTCTTTAATGCCACACTGGAAAATGTCTTTCAATCACTGAACTGGGAAAACAAAGGGATAAAGATTAATGGAGATTATCTAACTCACCTTCGTTTTGCTGATGACGTAGTCATTTTTGCAACTACACTATCAGAGCTGCAGAGTATGAACCAGGAACTTGCTGACAAGAGTAAAGAAGTGGGATTAAAAATGAACTTTCAGAAGACAAAAGTGATGTTCAATGCTTTTACAAGAAAGGAAGATTTATCGATTGATGGAGAAAAGCTGGAGATAACAGATGCGTACGTTTATCTTGGCCAGCAGATATCAAGTGAGGGTCACATTGATGAAGAAATTAATCGGCGTATAAAACTTGCCTAGACAGCTTTTGGAAGAAACAGCATAATTTCCAAGAGCAATATGCCATTATGTCTTAAAAGAAAAGTGTTTGATCAATGCATCCTTCCGGTGCTTACATATGGTGCAGAGACGTGGACCTTAACTAAAAGAGACATACAAAGGCTGCAGACAACTCAAAGCAGCATGGAGAGGTGCATGCTTGGTGTAACCAGGAGAGATAAGAAGAGGAACTCGCGGATCAGAAAAGTGACAAGAGTGGAAGACTTCATGATCAGAGTAAAATCCCTGAAATGGCAATGGGCTGGACATACTGCCAGAAGAACAGACCATCGATGGACAGTCGAAACTTTAGATTGGATTCCAAGGGACAGGAAAAGACCCAGAAGAAGACCACATGGGAGATGGGTGGATGAAATTCGAAAGTATGTGGGAGTAACATGGAGGAGACTGGCACAAGACAGACTGTTGTGGAAGAGGCTTGGAGAGACCTTCGTCCAGCAGCGGATTGATAATGGTTGACAATGATGATGATTTGAATTATGTGAAACACCTACAGTTTTTTATCGTGTTGTGATCAGCGTAATATACAGTTAAATCGAAGAGCAAGTAAATGTAGCCTTGGACAGCCTTTGGGTCAACAACACTGAGTGGTCTTTAATTCAGAACCAAGATGAAGAGGTTTTTATTTTCATTAACTCAGGAGCAACCAGTATATAGTTGGCCATGGGAAAAACATGAAATTTGCAGGTTGAGTCCAACAGCTTTTAACAATTGAGCCAGTGTCTTGTTGATACGCATGGCAAAACTAAGAACAACAGGAAACTGTAGGTGTTTAAACTAATGTGGAAGGTCAGATGGGACGATTAGAATGTGCGGAATAACCTTATGGTCTCCTGCAGCACGACCAGTCATCATAGTAGCTCTAGTGACATTTGGCAAGAGTTCCTTGACAATCAGTCATGTTCCACTGTAGAGCACGCCGGGATCCAGACTTTATACAATAATAAAAAAAATAAAAATAAAAACCTCAAGATGATGTGGAAGAATGCATGAACGGGGGAACAGCAACATTAAGTTCTAAAAAAATGAAATGCAACAAAATCCCCATTTTTGTCTCATTTCACATGTCTTCAATTTGCATGTCATTGAAATATATTTCCTCTCTAAAAAATTGCAAAACTGCTATGTTTTAAATAGTGAAACCCTTCCTAACACGCAGTAACACAGAGAGCCACATTGTGAAACATAAGCAAACCTGCCTGCAACTGCAGAAGGACACAAGCAACATTTTGGAAGTCCGACACAGTAAACAACAAAAACAAATTTTAAATTGTAAATCATGCACTTTACATCAAATTCAAAACAATGATTGAAGAGATCTAGTCAAATTTTTCCTGTCAAAATAACTTTGACTATTTATAGCAAGTAGCAACACATGGAGAGCAGTTGCACGAAACCTAAACAAACCCACAGACACCTGGTGTGGAAATATACACGTAATACTTTAGACGTTTACACAGTAAATAGAAAGATCAAATTTCTAATTATAAATAGCACACGTTATGCCAAATTCAAAACGATGGTTATAAAACCTAGTCAGAATCTTCTCATAAAAATGTCTTGGTACTATTTATACATACGAGACTGAACAAGGAACAAAAAAGCTGAACTTTTTAACCAGGTGAGAAATCGGAACCTGCGACGCAGAAGTGCGAATATAAACACAGCACGAGCAAGATGGAAAAATTGTTCACTCTAATTCATTCGTGAAAATGTTTAGAGCACACCACTGTATTCACAATATAAAATTACTGAATTCAAAAACAAAACAAAATTGTTTTAAATGACATTGCTTCTAACATAGCATTTTTTTTTTTTTTTTGTACTTGGAACATGAACTGAATTTTTCTCTCTTGTGTTGCTTTTTTTCTCCTTGTGTTGCTTTTTTCTCAGCAAGTTCCATTGTCATAATTGTCTTTTGGTGACTGCAACTGCACGGCAATCTTTGCTTAGTTTTTCTTTCTGTTGATATCATTCCCTTCTCATTTCTTCCTCACTTTTCTTCTCCCCCCCTCAGATGACTATAATTTATCCATCATGCTGAAAGAATTTTGAGCCTGAGACCATGAATGCATGATATCAAAGCTTTCACTACTTTAGAAAAATGGTGTAACTTTCAGAATATAAATACTTTTGAACACCATGCATTAATTCTAACAAATTTTAAAATTTCATCACTTCCATTTTTTGGAAAATTTCCCCTTCCATATCAAGCTAAGTGCAAACATTTATGGGAGAAAGTAACATTTAACAATAACACAGGATAGTGAGAACATTGCGGGAAGAAAATACGATAACGGCAGAAATCTTCGCTTCGACAGACTTCTGATTTCAGAAACCTCCCCCCCCCCATTTTCATACCTGCCAACTACTACGGAATGTCTGTAGTTCCTACGGATTTAGTTGTTTGATTACAGAACTTACTGTCAAAACTACAGATTCTACGAATTTTCATTTTTTTTTTTTTTTTTTTTTGCTAATTACGAAATAACATGAAATACCATCTGGAGGTATTTCGTGTTTCTAAACTTTCAAAAATGGTAGTTTATCAAAGCAAAAAATTTTGCTGTAATCGTAATTTTTTTCTTCCAATAGTTTTGTCCAGTAGTCTTGTTAAATATCAAATGTTTGTATTTCGCCTTGAAACTGTAGGCAAAAATTTGTGGAAACGGAAGTTAGACGCCGCAAAAATTTCCTTGTGATCTTCTTTCGCAAATTCGAGGAACTCTGCCTTTTTCATTATTATTTTGGTCAATTGTGAGATCGATGCACAAGTGAACAGAAATTTTTGGGGAGTTGGTGGAGACTGGGTGTTTGTCGGGGGATGGAATTCATTTTTACAAAACTTAAAAAAAATGGAAGGTCGATGGATCAGAATGGAAGGTCGATGGATCAGAATTTTTCCGTAATCGTAATTTCTTTCTTTTTGAGATGTTGCCTCTGTCCAGTACCATTGTTAAATAACATTTTACTGCATAAATATTGGTATTTCAGCTTGAAAATAGGGAAAAAATTTCAAAACCGAAAGTCCGTAAGAGCAATATAAGTTTTTGCATTCAAACTTGATAAGGGTGGCGGTAATTCCCCAAAATGGAAGTGACGAAATTGGAATATTTGTAAAAATACCATTTATCTAAAATAGTTAAAGCATTGATATCATGCACTCATTCATGGTCCTCAGGCTGAAAGTTCTTTCAGCATGATGAATGAAATTATTATCGGAGGGCATAAAAAAAAAAAAAGAAAAGACAGAAAAGCAACAATGGAGAAATAGGGAGAGAAAGATAACAGAAAGAAACATTACGCAGTGGATGCTGTGCAGTAGTCTGCATTCTTGCTGTGTGTTTTGATTTTTTACCCAGTGAAAGCATTTTTTTTTTACTTCCATAGTTTCATCTTGTCATAAACTGCAATGTCAGAGGCAGTATGATCATATGGTAAGTGGAGGTTTACGCACTGCGCTTTCACTTGCTTGGATTTCCCATCTGTCAAGTGTGAAATTCTGAATGCATCCGACTGATTTTTACAGGTGGAAGTTTCGAACTTGAATATCGCAGTGTTACCTATCATGCCCTCACCAGGGGAATCAACTTTGTGTTTCGCACGTGTCAAGTTTGTTTCATTAGTGTCCTTGTTTGTTGTAATGTTTTGTTGTGGTGTGTATTTCTTTTTCACAAAGAGGTGGATCTTTTTTTTAAAAAAGTGTCTATGTATGCAGCGCAATAATACTTATCTAAAATAGTTAAAGCCCCCGTGAATAATCCAGGCATGCGCAGTGAATGCACAAATTGAATCCTGACACTTTGCCCTTCTGTTATTTAAAGATCGAAATCGCCAATTCACGAGCACATCTGACAATGATCCCAAGAGGGATCGAAAGATCTCATTGTTTTAGTCTGTCATTTAGATTATTTTCACCACTTTTATTGTGTACAGGAATATCAGTTCTTTTAACTTTTATAGTTATTTTAATCGTGCATAAGACGGCAATCTTTTTATCCCATGGAAATAATACTAGTTACTACTGATAAGGCTGTACCCAATGTTGGCGGGTACGCATTTTTAAGCTGAAGTGCAGTATTTGTGGAATAAAAGTATATTTAAGAACAATATTGGGCAGGACAAACATTGCAAGAAAAAAAATCAATTACGGGAGAAATCTTTGCTACGTCTAACTTTCGTTTTCGAAGGACAGAATTATGTCGTCCAACGGAAAACAAATAGCCCTCTCCCAAATTTCTGTTCGTTACTGTATGCATTGATCTCAAGAATGCCCGAAATGATAATGGAAATGGCAGAATTCTTCGAATT
Source organism: Macrothele yani (assembly GCA_039090855.1). Taxonomy (NCBI): domain Eukaryota; kingdom Metazoa; phylum Arthropoda; class Arachnida; order Araneae; family Macrothelidae; genus Macrothele; species Macrothele yani. The sequence goes on along the minus strand of CM077023.1, from coordinate 8,509,329 downwards.
CACAGAAGAATCTCGTGCCTGAAGACTACAGGGAAATTTTCATGCAGTCTTACTTTAGTTTTCCAAAATCGCTGCCCACAGTTTCATGCTGAAATTCAAACATTTATGCCGTAAAATGATATTTAACAACAATACTGGATGCAGGCAACATTGTAAGAAAAAAGAAATTACAATTATGGGAAAAACTTACACTCCGTTTAACTTCTGTTTTCGAAAGTTTTGAAAGACGAAACACCATCCTCAAACCGAAAACAACCCCTCCCTACCTCCCAAAAAATTTTTCAGTTCTACATCAATCTCTAGAATGACCCAAATGATGACAAAAAAAGCAGAAATCCGTGAATGAGTCTCAAGTATGTTTATAGTGTGTAGTAACACAATGAGAACCATGATGTGAAATGAGAGCAAAGCAAGGGTGACTGCAGAGAAATGACACACCTTGGAAGCCTAACAGAGTAAACAGAAAGGTCAAACTTCAAATTGTAAATTATGTGTGCTATGTCAAATTTGAAACAATGGTTGAAGAAACATAGTCAGCCCCTTCCCGTAGAAATAGCTTGGGACTATTTATAGCCAGTAGTAACACACAGAAAGCTGTGGTCTGAAACATAAACAACCCTGCAGATGACTGCAGAGGAAAGGATACACATAACATTTTAGAAGTATAACTCAATAAACAGAAAGATCAACTTTGTTATTTTAAATTGTGCAATATGTCAAATTCGAAACAATGGTTGAAGCAACCTAGTCAAAATCTTCTCAAAAAAATACCTTGGAACTGTATATATAGTACATAGTTACACAATGGGAGCAACGGTCTGAAACATAAATAAACCCTTGGACCACTTCGGAAGTCTAACACAGTAAACAGCAAGATCACATTTCAAATTGTAAATCATGCATGTAATGTATCTCGCACTCGAAACAACAGTTGAAGAAACCTAGTCAAAATTTTCCCACAGAAGTAGCTCGGAATTTCTTATAGTGCACGGTAACACAGGAAGAGCTGTGGTCTAAAAGCCATTTGCAGCTGCAGAGAAATCATACACGCCAGACTGGAAGTGCATCCCAAAAATTTCTGTGCAACCAATTAGCATCATTACTTCTATTGTGCCATAGGTATTCTGCTGCATAGGCTCGTAGTTTTGGTCTGTCTCAATAAAGCCACCCGTAAACGTGTGAAAGTTTGGCACGTACAACTGGTGTCCAAAACATAAGGGCAGACTACATTTTTACCAGTATAAGAAAAACAATACATGATCGCAGCCAAATGGGGAAATAATTGCATTACCAGCATAGGAGCACACAAAAAGACAAAAAAATTTATTTTTTTTAAATGACGCACAAATTATATTGCAATCAGTGTTTATGCAAAAGTTGCAAATTTCTGAAGGGCATAGTGGGAGAATGGATATACAGTGCTTATTGAAAACCAGGAGAGACATTTCAGTATGGAATATGTCTACCCTGAACTGTGATGCAGCTCTCATGATCTCATGGCATACCGAGCACCAAGTGAGCCAGGAGTTCCTGAGGCAAATGGCCCACTTATCCCTCAGGGTATGGATGTGGTCCAGCTTGTTTTCTGGAGGGGAGTTTCGAGCACCAGTGCGTCTCCCAATTGCATCCCAGACGTGCTCAATGAGATTGATGTCTGGGGCGCATGCTGGCCAGTCAATGCAATGAATATGCTTGGTATTCAGAAGTGTCTGCACTGCTCTTGTACGATGAGGTGTTGCATTGTCATCCATGAACCAAAAGTCATCACCTACAGCACTATGGAATAATAGAACATGACATAGAACATCATTGCATTATCGTTCACCCATCACAGTCCCATTTTCCATGGTACACAGTACTACTTTCAACATCAGATCAACTGATGTACAGAATCCGAGAAAGAGAGGTTTGGTTTGGTTTGGTTGTTTGATTTTTATGGCGCAAGGGCCATGGTTGGCCAAAGAGCGCCAGAAACAAGACAAACAAATATTATTAAAAATGTGGTAAAAAGCTTAAAATCTGACTGATCATGTAAAACTGAAAAATGAGAACGATGGAAGGGCTAAAAAAGATAATGGAACAAACAGTATTAAAAACATGATACAATGATTAAAATCTAGCTGATTCAGTAAAACTGAGAAATGAGGATGATGATAAGGCTAAAATCTAGATACGTTTAAAATAGTCAATTTCTTTAAAAAATGAAAACACGGCAACAGAGTCACAGTGGTCATTGAGGAGCCACTGCAGTGTAGCGGCGTCCTCGGTCAACAAATGAGAATGAAAGAAATGAAAACGTACATCACGAAAACGAACACAGGTACACAGAAGATGAGTGACGGTGAGTCGGCAATTGCACGTCTCACACATCGGCGCAGTGTCGCCACACAGCAAAAAGCGGTGAGTGAAACGACAATGCCCAATGCAGAGACGCGCAAGCACCACTTCCTCCCTACGGTTCCGACGATATGAGGATTTCCAGACTTCAAGATTAGGTTTAATACGATGCAGTTTATTTTCCACCTGTTGGTCCCACAGACCTTGCCACGTTCGCTTAATATGGTCGCGTACCAGAAAGCGGAAATCCCGGTGAAACAGTGGCAAGGGTGTGACGACCAAAGAGGAAGCAGATCTAGCAGCCGCATCAGCACACTCGTTACCCGAGATTCCAACATGCCCGGGAATCCAACAAAATTGTATCTGGACACCGGCCTCGAGCAACGAACAAAGAAGCCTTCGTACGGTAAAAAGAAAAGGGTGGTCACAGCAGTCCAACGATGACAAAGCCTGTACAACACTCAAAGAATCAGTGTACACCGCAGCCCGGTGATGAGAACTCGACTGAACATGCAGAAGGGCGAGATACACAGCATGCATCTCCGCCGAAAACACAGTGGCCTCAGCTGGGATCCGCTCTACTGAAACGTCATCAACACAGACAGCCGCGGATCCAACAAATCCATGCATCTTGGAGCCATCAGTAAAAATAGGAGTGTAGTCAGAATTGAGGTCACGGTGCTCAGCGAAGAGCTGCTGGTACACTGACGCAGGGGTTGAGGATTTGTTGAAAGATGTAAAGGTGGTATCAACCATGACACCAAGTAAGTGCCATGGAGGATCCCCAAAGCCCCTGGTCTCTCCAACAAGGGACAAGTCGAGCCCTACATCACGGGCTACGGCCGCCATACGAAGACCGAAGGTTGAAATGCAAGAGGGCCGGTTCCCGAATAAACGAGCATGCTGGGGATGAAAAACTGCATCGTATAAAGGATGGTCTGGAAGAGATCTAAGTTTCAAGTAGAATTGAATAGACAGCTGCAGACGGCGGAATTCAAGCGATGGTTCATTCTCGTCAGCGTAAAGGCTGGGAATCGGAGATGTTCGAAATGCTCCCGTACAAAGACGCAGCGCCTGATGATGAACAGCGTTCAAAGGCCGGAGAACGGAAGGACGAGCCGAGCCATACACGATACAGCCATAATCCAGTTTCGACCGAATTAAGGAGTGGTAAATGCGAAACAAAGAGATCCTGTCTGCGCCCCACGAAACTCTCGAAAGGATTTTTAGAATAGAAAGAGCACGCAGACAGGAAATCTTGAGCCGCCGAACGTGCACACGGAACGTAAGCGCACGGTCGACGGTCAGTCCAAGGAACTTGGTCTCCGGCAAAACTGGAATGGCTGCACGGTTCAAATACAGCTCGGGGTCAGGATGGAGGCCACGCCTCCGGCAGAAATAAACACACGCTGTCTTGTCGGGAGAAAGAACGAAACCATTGCTATTCGCCGCTTCAAAAATCTGATTAATAGTAGACTGCAACTGCCTTTCAATGAAACACATGCTCGATGACGAGCAGAAGATGTGCAAGTCATCGACATACACAGTAGCCGAAACCGCAGGAGGAAGATTTGTGAGGAGACAATTAATGCGAAGGATGAACAATGTGACAGATAAAATGCAACCTTGAGGAACACCTTGTTCTTGATGGAATGTTGCAGATAGCGTCGTACCCAGGCGCACCTGGAACACTCGATTGCGAAGAAAATTTACAATAAAGGTCGGAAGATTTCCTCGCAATCCGCATGCGTGGAGGTCACGGATAATCCCGTGCCGCCACGCACGATCATAGGCTTTCTCGATGTCAAAGAATACAGAAACCAGGTGCTGCCTACGCACGAACGCCTCGCACACAGATGTCTCAAGGTGCAGGAGATGATCGTGAGGTGAAAGATGACGCCGAAAACCGCTTTGTGATGGTGAAAGTAATTGATGATGTTCTAAAAAATGAATTAATCGTGAGTTATCCATGCGTTCGAGAACTTTACACAGACAGCTAGTGGGAGCAATTGGGCGATAACTAGAGGGAGACTTAGGATCCTTGCCAGGCTTCGGAAAAGGTAGAACAAAAGCCTTTCGCCAAGACTCCGGGAAACTGTGTTCTAACCAGATGCGGTTGTATAAGATTAAAAGGTTCTCGAGAGACGACTGGGAGAGATGACGGAGCATGTCGTAGTGGATGTCATCGGGACCGACAGAAGTAGCCCCGGACCGATGCAGAGCCACCCGAAGTTCACACATACTGAAGGGGGAGTTATAACCAGTGTCGGTATATGGCGCAAAAGAGATTCTCTGGCGTTCCGCGGAGGATTGAATCCTATGAAAGGAGGCCGGATACGCCAGATCACTCGAAACGGAGGCAAACGCCTCCCCCAAACAATCTGCAATCTCCCCGACTTCAGCATATGTGCAGCCGTTACTCTCGAGAATGGCAATCTGGTGTGAACTGTAGGTACCCCGGATCTTACGAATCCTTTCCCACACAGTTTTCGAATTGGCACGTGAGGTAAGAGATGATACAGACTGGATCCAAGAATCCCTCTTGCTACGTCGACGCACCAACCGAGCATGGGATTTAGCACGTTTAAAAGCAACGAGATTAGCCTCGGTTGGATAACGCCGAAAAGTAGACCAGGCCTTGTGTTGAGCTCTCCTAGCCGCTGCGCATTTAGGGTTCCACCAAGGTTTCGGAATTCTGGGGAGCTTCGTAGATGTTTTACGAATTGAAAGATCAGCTGCCTGAAGAATACAAGTTGTGACTTTAAGTACAGCTGCATCGATTGACTCTTGGGTCACCATTTCAGAAGATATCACCGCTGACGATGTGAAGACCTCCCATCTGGCACAATCCATCCTCCATCGAGGTGGGCGGGAGGCAGAATATGGCACGTTTGCATGGTGCCAGAGGACGATTGGGAAGTGGTCGCTCCCGTGGAGATCTTTACACACCGTCCACGACCAGTCAGCAATGATCGATGGTGAACCCAAGGTCAAATCGATCGCACTGAAGGATCTTGTCGGCTCATGGAAGTAAGTGTCAGCACCAGTGTTTAAAAGGCACACAGAGGCCGAGCACAGAAGAGACTCTATGCGACGACCTCTAGCGCTGGCGCTGACACTACCCCACAAAGGATGATGAGCATTAAAGTCACCCAAAAGAAGGAAGGGTGAAGGCAGCTGATCAATCAAGCTCTCCAGAACAGAGACGCTAACATCCTCATCCGGTGGTAGATAAACACTGCAAACAGTAAGAGGCACAGGCATAGAAATACAAACCGCCACGGCCTGCACAGTTGTGGAAACCGCGACGGAAGATACCGGAACCCTGTGAGGGACGAGAATAGCAACACCCCCACAGGCTATATTTCCAGACGAGTGGTCTGTCCGAAATGCACTGTAGCCTCGAACTGAAAGCAGGTCCGATGGTTTAAGCTTTGTCTCCTGAAGACAAAGGCACACCGGAGAGTACAAATGAAGCAGATGTTTCACGTCATCAAAACTGGTGCGAAAACCTCGGCAGTTCCACTGAATTATTGAACCCATGGGTAAAAATGAAATGAAAAAGGAAATGGTTAAACTTGGTCAGCCTCCATTTCCTCTGGTGAGCGTTCCCCCAGATTTTGGGGTGTGTGACCAGGGGCTAAGATTGGTGAATGCTTTGTCTTAAGTGTCTTAGCGGGATTTGCTCGCCGTTGATTGTTTGGCTGAGACTTTGAAGGAGAAGAAATGCTCTTCTTATCCTTGACCTTGGTGTTGATGTTGGTGTTAGTGTTGGCGTTTTTGCCAGAAGAAGTGGCCTGAGTTCCCTTGCTGGTGTTGGAGTGAGTCTGCTTCGGTGAAGTGGCGGGTGCCGCTTTCAGACCCCTAGCTCGCGACTGGAGTGCCTCCAGTCCGGCTGCGATGATTTCCTCCATATTGAATGGACATTTAGGGGGATCTGAACGTCGGTCTGAATGGCTACCGTAGATTTGGCAACCACCACTGAAGCGTATGATCGCCGATCAGATGTAACCGGAACCACTCTTCTTCTGGCCTCAGGATAGGAAATATTTTCCACCGTTTTGAGCCTTTGGATTTCCTTCTCCTCCTTCCACTTGGGACAATCTTTGGCTGATGTTGGGTGTGAACCCTTGCAGTTCACACAAAACTCGGCCTCGGCCACACATTCTGAGAGGAGATGCTCTGTGGCACCACAGCGTCCACACCTAGGAGTATTCCTACATGACTGCTGAGAGTGGACGTACGACTGGCACCTAAAACATCTCAACGGGTTGGGAATGTACGGGCGTACCTCGAGGTGGAGATACCCTGCCTTGATGGATGTAGGCAGGGCAGGGCAGTTGAAAGTCAAGATAATGTTCCAGGATGGGACAAACTGCCCATTCCTCCTAAAAGAAATGCGTCGCACACCCGTAACATGTTGGCTCCTCAGTTCTTCGAGAAGTTCATCCTCAGAGCAATCAATAAGATCCCGAGAGGAGACAACACCTCGAGATGAATTTAGGTAACCGTGTGGTGTTATTTTGACAGGCATCTCGAGCAGCATGCTGGTGTTGATAAGTGTGGAACTGTAGGCCACTGTTGACATCTCAACAAGAAGATCTCCAGACTGGAGCTTCTTGACGCTCTTAGGAGAGCTTGCAATTGATTGCAGTGCTTTGTGGATCCAAAATGGACTTTTGGCACTCAAAGGCTTTGAAGGGTCCAATGAGTGCACAAAAAGAATCTAGCATTGGAAACATCTGAGACAAATTTTTTGGCGGAAGGACCTGAACCTTCCTCCATACCTCTTTTAGTTTTGGGTTCATGGGAAATTTCATTGAGAGCCATGAAAAAATTTAAAGGATTCATCCGCCAACTTCCCCACCCACAATCGAGCCCAACAAGGGAGAACCGGAGGTCCGCAAGCCCAAGTGGACGCAGGACACGGCTCTAGGGATAGCAAGCGGATATAGCAAGTTGATAGGGCAGACATGCGCTCGGCGAGCACCCAGACTTTCCCATGCCTGGGGAACACCCCTTTGGCATGCCCACCCTATCCCCAGACTCACCCTGTCGTACGAGACGACAAGCCATTAGAGGTCTGAACTCCACTCGGCCACAGACCTCATTGACTAGGAGTGGGTTAGTTCCCAGCCGCCCGTTTAGGGTGAAGCAGGGGGCAAAGAGGAGTGTTGGCAACTGGCGACAATAACACCCAGGCCTCCAGAAACCTCAGCCTCCAGCATCCCCTTTTCCACCTTACGGGTCACCACACACGGCAAACGTGCAGGCAGGTCTAGCTAACCAGCTCGGAAAAACAAAGAAAGAAACATGAAATGGAGAAGACAGGAAAGAAAACGAGAAACTAAAATCCTGAGCTGGCGCATAATCACAACCTCAGCAACCTACAACTGAGGCGGGTTCATGTCAAGTGAAAAAACATAAAAAAAAATGTGAAAATCATCACATATAGTACATGTTGGCTTGGGCCGTGGGGACGCCATCCCCCAGCAGCTGGATGAACAGCTGTCCCTTCGGTTATGTAATCGTCAAAGCCGCAAAGGCAAGAGAAACCGTCACAAGGTTAGCTCAGGCCGTGGGGGCGCCGCTCCCCAAATAACTGGAAAACCAGTTATCCCCGTGCGGGGCGAGAAAGAGAGAGAGGACAGACTGAAATGACCCCTATCTGTGAAGAGTGCATTGGTCCATTGATGACATGTCCAATTTCTGTGGTCACACCACCACTGAAAACATGCACTACAATGAGCTCTGGATAGAGGGACATACTGTAGACTACAGGCCTTTGGGCATATAGCTCTATATGTTGCAGACATAGTGCCACAGTTTGTCGGGATATCCGCACTCTTGTGCTGGAATGGAGGAGACTCAAGCTGACCAGCCGTGGTGTGGCAATTATGTTTTGCTGTTACAACTGATAATCTGTCTTCATGTGTCGTAGTAGAGTGAGGGCAACCTCCTAGTATGTGTTTGGAACACAATCCATTGGTTTGAAATGCTGCCCAGTTTTGATACCACACTATATGCGATTCCAAATTCCCTGGCAACATCACTCACTTGATGGCCTTCTTGCTGCTTTTCGATAATTCTTTCCTGTGTGAAATTATCTAGATGTCTTACAGACAGCCCTTGCAAATGTCAGTAGCCAGTAGCCATATGGCGACCAGATATTTTGTAGTGGCTAGTAAAATTTTTAATATAGTAGCCAATGATGGCCAGTAGATTTTTCTTCCCAAATGAGCAACTATTTCGTCCAGCTTTTTCCCCCACTTGTGAATGAACATAGAGTTCAGTTTTGTCACCCGTGTTCCTGCAGCTGCTTCGAAAATGAATGGAAGTGAAGGTGGGCTTCCAGAGAAACTTAATCTGCTGACAGATCAGCTGGAGTGACCACAGGGTCAAGGTTACTAAAGCAGCCTTTGCCATGGTATAAGTACCTTTGCCATGGTATAAGTACCTTTGTCATGGTATACGTATCTTTGGCATGGTATAAGTACCTTTGCCATGGTATACGTATCTTTGGCATGGTATATTTGATCTTTGCCATGGTATATGTATCTATACCATGCCAACCCTTGCACAAAGTATGCAGTCTACAGGTAAAAGAATTATCTTTGGATCTCTGTTTAGCCGCATATATGCTGAACAAAGAGAAACAAACTGTTATGGGCAAAGTTTTTAGGATGATGCAGTTTCTACATCTAATGCCATGTAGTACTACTCCTTGTGAGCATGCTGCATACCTGCCAACTTTCAGAAATCGAAATCCGTAAAAAAAATGAATCTACATATTCGATGCAAATTTTAATCGATATATGCAATGAAATTACTTGTCGCGCATATTGATTAAATGTACCGAACATATCGATTAAAAAAATGTTACCTAAATCAAGTATCAACTTTTAATTGATATGATTACAGATGTTTGAATTTATCGGCACATTTATTTCGATTAAAATAGAATCTATAAATAATTTCTCATTACTATGCAATATCATTATGATCTATAAAGAGATAAAAATTTATTTTTATGGAAGTTTGCATCTAAAGGGAAGGATGTTCCACCCTTTGACCCCCAAATCCAATAGGATCGTATTCTACGTGGTCATGGAACAAACTAAAATGTTTTAAAAAATGAACCATTTTCATGCTAGGATTATCTTGCGGAGAGACAGACGATGAGACAGTCAAATAAAGAAAAAAATGAAATGAGTGACTGGGGGACACCAATTGGTAAATTATGCTCAACTAAAAACGAAGTGAACAAACATTTTGCACGAATCACATCCAGTTCATTATAACTTTTAACATAGGAAGTTAATTTCCTATTTTTTTTTTCTACGCAGTCAACATTAGATTTATGCTTGACACTAGAAATTAAATATCATTTTCCACCACGTGAAACGCTGAAATTACATCGACACGTAGTGCAAAATGCGTATTTTTCATTTTTTGAAGATTTTGCAATACACGGGAATTCCGCAGAATACATATCACGAAATGTTTTATAGTACTTTTTTTACCCCTTTCATATTGCTGCTCACTGCAAATCACTAATACTAAATTTATTAATATTTGAAAAAAAAAATGCAAGTAAAACAGCAACAGCTTTAAGAGATGCAATTTGCAGAAGAAAAAATAGTACCCCAACATATTAATTTCGTTGAATCAAGCCAAGACATTTTTATGGACGTTATTGAGCGACGAACAAAAAAAACACGGTTTGGAAAAGGTGGAAAACTTACTAACGGACCAGCAAAATAAATCATTGCTGGAGGAGCACTGGCTCAAATGAACGTCAGACTTTTTTTTTTTTTTTTAACTTCCTCTTATAGTAGCATTCTTTCGTTAGGTCAAATTTATTGCCAGAGAAGAAGTTACAAAACCATGCCCCAATGCATTTTTAATTTCACAAAACTGGCAGCTTTTGCTCAATTTCGTCATGTTGGGTATCAATCTGGGGTTAAAAATTCCACAAATTTAAAATTTGTTTACATTTTTTTCCTACGATAACTACGTTCTGAGATAGCATTTCGAACTGGGAGTAATAAAAACATGTGCTTCAATGCAAGCCACACCCCACGCTGGCCTACTGAGAAGTTGCGACCCGGGGGATGAACAATGCATTATCTGAAAATGAGAAGGGGAGGAGGAAACAGCGAGAGAGAGCCAAGCCCAAGGTTAAACAAGGCCAGCTGGTATGTGCAGCAAATTTTACGTACAGCGCAAGTTTTAGTGTTGAAACAACACAAAATAAACATAAAACGTGGGAAAACTGCGGCAAATATTCCCACATAAACACATGTAACTGAAAAGTTATTCATAACTTACATCGGCGCTTTATTTTGAATAGATTAAGTTAAATAAAAAAAGTTTTAATAGTGGGTGCAAAATCATCAGAAAAAGAGAAGAAAAAACTCTGAGACTCATGAAATCTGAGTCTCCGAGTTTTTTCTTTAAAATTAACATTTTGCCTGTAAAACAAGCCACATTTCCATAAATTTTACGGGTAAATCGCTAACCCTGGCAAATATGAGCATGGGCTTTTCAGAAATGAACCTCATAAAAAACAAGTAATCGGGCATGTTTGAATAGTGACATTTTAAATTACTTAATGATGATTAGATGCAATGACTCTTCAATTGAAGATTTTGATCCTCAAAATGCTATTCAATTGTGGTGGGTAGATACATCTGATGGGAAGATCAGACATAGTATGTATCAGCGATAAACTGTATCAACATTATTAGCGCCACTTTATGTATATATATCCAAGCTTTTGTCTTTTTGTTTTAAATATTATTAAAGAAATTAGACATCTAACTTCAATGGCCTCTCGAAAATAAGTTATGTATGTGTAAATTAAGATAGTAAGGTAATGATACAACAGCACTGAAAATAAATTGTCAAAAAATCAATCATTTTGAAGCAAAAGCATGTGCAATATTTGCAATCAATCTAATGATCTTATGCAGTAACTGCTTTGCATCTGTTTTTATGAAGTTAATGGAGGACAGGTCCTTCATTCGAAAAAGAAAAAAACATTCACCCATTTAATTTCACAGAAATAGAAGTAGAGAAGTTACTGAATTATTATTATTTTTTTAACTTTGTATGGCCAGTAGATTTTGTCATTTGGCTAGTAAAAATTTTATTCCACTAGCCACATTGGCTAGTAGAAATTTTAGCACTTTCGCAATGGCTGCTTAGACATAATGTAAATTACACATTCGCAACTTTATGCCTTCACATCCAGATTTTCCTTCAAACACGTCGCCTATCATGCTCTTTTCTCTATTTAAATTACACCACGTGACCCCTGTGCACATTACTTGAGCAGCATTTTGCATGTGCACCAGATTTCTACTGAATGTCCCCAGTTATGCAAATTGCCACAAGCTGCTGCATCTGATTTTGTGATTGTAACCTTTCAAAATAGTGTTTGTCCTTAGATTTTGGACACCAGTGTAAGTTACTGCCTAATAACATGAAACAGTGGCATAACAATGCTTGCACAACACAGCGTGCTATAAAATATTAAAACTATAGAAAAAAGGAGAACACTCCAAAAATATACAAAATTTCAAATAAAGAATCTCACCATCAAGAGGCACATTGTTGTACTGTTTCATCGCTTTAATTGCATCTACACGTCGTTCAAATACGACGTCTGCTGTGCCTAACGACCTCCCAGATCTGTCATAATGAACTGCAGCCTTTCGAAGAGGACCAAATTCTGCGAACAATTCCTATAAAAAAAATTAGAAAAAAATTCAACATTAATCACTATAAATGCCAATAATTTAATTTTATACTGCCATGAAATAATCAAGTCGCAACATTTTATTTAAACTTCATTTTAGCAGATTTTGTAGTTCTAGCCAAAGTAAAACTTGGATCCCCTAAATATCTAAGAATTAGTGACCAAATAAAAACCATTTAAATTATGTGCAAACAAATTGCATATGAAACTTTAAACAGAACTCAAAGAGGCTATACATGGGAACAGGGTTTGAAAACACCTGGGCCTTTTTGAAAAAACCCAACACCCACTTGGATTTTTTTTTTTTTATTAATTTCTAATTTGCATAGCTGGAATTTATTTGAAACAGTATTGGAAATTACAATCTTGTATATAATTTGGTAGAGCCCTCCTCCGTGCCACAAAAAAAATATTTATGCAATAAGCAAATTTATGACATCTGAACAAACATAACGATATCTGATCAACAATATGTGATGCACGTGTTAGTGATCATCAACGATCAAGTGCATCACATGCTTTCAGATTTAGAACAGGATAAGGATGACATTACAAACGTGTAGCTATTTGAGCACATGACTTTATTGATTAAAAAAAATTCCACGCACAATCACTGGAGATGAAATTCTAATTTATTTCGTGCAGCTACACCTAAATAATTCGAAGTCATTTATGTCTTGGCTCTTTTCGAATAAACAAGTAATTTATATTGTGGTTCATTTGTCTCAAAACATCAAAAATATGCCTCCTAAATGAAAAAAAATCTGCTGAGGAAGTACCTGCCCAATGGAAGCAGCAAAAAGACGAAAGGCAGAGCGAGAAAGAACCCGTTGGGAAAGTATGACTGTTGTCCAAAGAGAATGCAATCGGGATTGCCATCGCTTGGCAAATATGACTCCTCAGCAAATTGAACAAAGTCTGGAACAACACCAAATTTCAAACATGTCACATGCACAAACATTACGCCAGAGATGTGGTGATGCAATCTGCCAACAAAATTCATGAACTAGAAACCAAACTGTTTTTGAAGATTTATTTTATCTTGCGAATTAATGAAGACATGGCAAATCCTAGTGAAGAATTATTGTAGTTAAATTGTGTATTACGGGGATTACAAGGATATAAGGTCAAATTTTCGAGTTGTACCCCAACCCTTCGTCAGGACTGACTAAGACAGAAGGTGCTGCCACTCAAGTGGTAATGTCATACCGCTATGTTCGTTAATCGTGGAACCTCTTCTTCTCTCAATGTGTCGACTTTTTTCAAGTTTCCGTTTTAGGTAGTGTTGTTGGTGTGCAAGAATTTTTAAAGATTCCCAGTCCATTGAATGTCCAGTATTTTGTACATGTTTATCAAGGCCTGTTTTGCTTGTAATGTTCCTAATTGCAGCTTTGTGTTCTGCAACTCGGGTGCGGAGTTGTCTGTCTTCCAGTTTCTCCTACATATATGTTACCACAATTGCAGTTTACACTATAGATAACTCCTTCTTGTAGTAGCTTATTATTTTCTTTTTGTTTAAACTGTGGAAAATATTTTTTTATTTTATTGTCAAAGTGAGGAGCAAGACGAATATGGAAGTTAAGGCTAATTCTCTACAGCCTTTCAAACAACCCTTTATGGTAAGTTATTTTTCTAGTGCGTTTAATGGTTTTTTCAGACTTTTTATGGCTTGACTTATCTTTTTTTTTTCCCTTAAAAATTTTTTCTATCAAATTTTCCGGGTAATTGTTATCTGTCAGCGACTTTAATTATTTTTTATGGATTTCTTTGGAAGTTATTTCAGAATCTAAAGTTTCTATTTTTTCTAGGAACTGTGAGGCTACATTATATTTAATGTAGGATGGATGGTATGATGGTAGTTTAGCATTTTTTGAGTATTAGTAGGTTTTTATAGTGATGTAGAGATTTTTCCTTCTACGGTAGAGTGTGTCAGATCTAGGAAATTGAGGCTATTTTCTTGCTGCACTTCCAGGGTGAATTTAAGCAAGTCATCTATAGGGTGTTGAATAGGTTAAGTATGTCTATTAGCAGAGATTTTTCTTCTTGGTCTACTATTATCAGGATGTCATCCATATATCTAACATAAAGGCAGAATAATGATGGTTGTGGGAGTATTATTTTTCTTCTAGCTTGCCCAAATAATAGTTAGCTAGAAAAGGAGATAGCGGTGAACCCATAGCCAAGCCAGAAGTTTGTTTGTAGTATTTTTCTTGAAATTGAAAAAAGTTATGTTTGAAAGAAAATAGCAGCAGTTCATAAAGTCCTATGAGCTTTCCTTTATCATGATCTAGTAACACTATTCTTTTCTGCCAAGTCATTTGCTAGAAATTCTATCAGCAGGTCCATGTTAATATTTGTATACATTGAAATTACATCAAGACTTGCAAGTAATGGATGCTCTATTATCGGGAGTTCCCTCAATTTTTAGACCAGTTCTATTGAATTTTTAATAAGTGCTTGAGGTGGGAAGAACAGTTTATTCAGGTGTTCTAGGAGATAGTAGGAGGTTAGATAATGGGGAAAACTTAGTGTCCACTATAGGGTGTAAAGGGATTCCTGGCTTATGAATCTTGACAGTACCATACAACTGAGGGACTCTAAAGTGCAATTTTGCAAAATTTTTGTAATTATCAAAAAGTTGATTATTCTTCCTCAAAGTTTTTAGTAATTAAGAAAAGTGTTTTATAGTGCTGTCTACTGGGTTAGCTTTTATTTCTTCATATAATGGCTTTTGCAATTCTTCAAGCATTTTTTCTAAGTATTTATCTTTTTTAGTAGCACTAATGCTCTGCTCTTATCTGCCTTAAAGGCCAAAATTTTTTTGTTATTTTTAAATTCTTTTAGTAATTTTAATTCTCTACTTGAATATTTAGTAGTTTGCTTCTTAATTCCTTTTTTAAAATGACTTGTAACACAGCTGGAGTATTCACTTCTCAGCTCACTTGCTGTCACAGGCAAATAATGTTTCTGTCATTGTTTGTGTTCATATTTCTGATGCATATTAGAACAGTTTCAGTTTGGTTAAAACGCAAGAGATATTACATTTTATGTTGTTGCATGCAACCTTTCCTATTTATGTTCGATATGTGCGATTTCAATTCTTGTGGGATTTTCATAGAACGTCACGTAAATTGAGGACTTACTGTATTACTGGTAAGCCAAGGCAGAAAAAATGTTCCAAATTTAAGAGCCAGATCTCAAATTTAGAAGTCAGGTCAAATTAATTCAGTTTCAAAGAAAAACACATAAAAGTTACGTGTGGTGGTGATCCTGCAGCGAAAAGTAATATAGTGCATTTGGTACCTAACTGCTAAATAAAATTCCAATTGGTCAAAAAAGGCACATACTGCAAAATAAAATTCCAATTTGGTCCAAAATTTTGATTTCCCATTCTTCCTGTCACTTGTCTTCAAACAATAAAGATTTTGATTTTATTAGTAATACAACTGGTCAAGTTCAATTTTGCACACACAAACTCAAAGTTTAAGTATTATATTCTGATTTTTTTCCTCTGTTTGCATAATCCGTGGCAGCATATAATCCACATGCCAGAAGAAAAAAAAATGTTTTTAATGGACGATCAGTAGTGGCATATATTATTATCCATAAATCACAAAATTCAGAAAGAAAAATTATTTGCATCATGCAGGGCAATGTATCCGCATGTGATGAAATTCAAAAAAAAAGAAAAAAAAAAAAGTTGTATAAATCTGCACCTGTTATGTCAATCACAAGCTGTAATTTCTGATAGAAAAATCGTAACCTACAGGATGACCTAAAAGTCCAACAAAGTAAGGAAGAAGCACAATATTCTTACTGGAAAAAAAGTAACTATCATTTCTTAAATACTTTCATGTTATTTTCTTTGAGTGAATAAATAAAACTCCCTAGTTTGTTTAGCACCACCATAGTTCATTACTTGGACCTACAAGTCTGTAATATTTGGCATTTCTGAAAAACTGAAGAGTGAACAAAAGCCTTAACTAATGCAATTAGTGTAGCAAAACAAAGGAATGTGATTCGCAAAGTGATTGTGCAGTTGAGATAGCAATGATCACGTGATGTGGAGCTCAGTGGGGCTCTCATAACACATATCTTCCATGAGCGCAAATAGTACATTCTTTGTTGCATCATATTTTCTGTCAAAATGCTTGCAAGTAAAAAAAACAGTTTGATCTCTTTGCGGCTCTCTATCTTTATACTGTGCTACATTTTCTCTGTTGTTAATGCATTTTAAATACTTTTACCTCACCACACAATATTTTTTTTTTTTAATTAAAGTGTCACAAAAACGTTCTGCCTTTTTTAAGCAGTGTATTATTCACAGAACCTATACTTATAACTATTTAACAGATAATCCATGGATCATGCAATAGAAATTACAGTATTTACTGAAAATTACAAAATAAAAAGTAAAACAAAAAAGAAAAAATGGGCATCATCAACAAACTTTTAAGTGCCAGGTTTTCTTTTCTAGCTCTGTGGAATCAAGTTTTCATAAATTCACGAAGGAAAACATGAAATAACTGAATTACCTAATTTTTTTTATATATTTCTGTGATGTCTAGAAAAGGCATTACTTTCATATAATAGAAATCCTCATAATATAAGCTACAAACAAAATATGCTTGCAGTACAATATACCTTGATGTCAGCATCGGAAACACCATAATCTAAATTTGAGACGAGGAGTTTTGTGACACCAGTGGAGATACCGGACCTTTGACCAACTCCATCAAAGAGGTCATGCTGCCATTTCTCTGGAATTTCTTTAGGCTGCAATACAAACAGTGAAACATAAATCAATGCGCTAAGTTAATTAACAAAACTGATAATACACAGCAATATGGAGAAAAAAATATACAAATACCAATAGAGTAATAAAAATGAATACACTCTCAAAATAGAAATAACTCTGCAGTAGAATAAAATGTTTTCTAACAAGATTTATTACAGAAACTAATCCAGTAGAACACTTACTTAAAAGATATGTCACCCAGAAGGATTGGCTTTGGACATTTTGTACTGTTGGGCTCGAATTTAAATCCCAGGTTAAGAAGTGTGCAATATGTGTTCATCCTGACAGCACTGACTCTTCTTCCCCCTCATAATGGGGAAAAAATATGCTGCAATATTAAACCTTTAGCTAAAATTTACATTTAAATAATCAATTGTCATTGTGTGCATGCCCTTGATATATGACAAATCCAAAGCTCACAGATGATAAATCCTGATACTCATAAAAATCAGGGTTCACACACATTTTACAGAAAAATTCCAGAACTTTTCTCTGAGGTAGCCCAGAGTAAAAAAATTCCAGAAGCTTAAATTCTTGTTAGAATCATAGTGCTTTATTTTTTCATATTTTGCAAACTGGGGTGAAATTTGCTATGCATTTAGAATTCTAATGAAGTCTCATGGGTTCTGCTGTTACAGTGTTCTATGGTGTGTGTTAAATCGAGGAGCTCTTCACATGGACTTTCAATCAAAACCTGATCTAGTAAAATTTCTTGATTGTTAATTGGCATAATGTTACTATAATTTGATTTGATGTACCATATAATTTGATTGCCACAGTGTTTGTGAGTGTATTTCATACATAAGTGTTTTTATTGAATGTGATATGAACACACCAAAAAGACAAAGCTAAACTTTCTGAAATGAGAACCTGTATTGAAATAAAAGCATTAATACAAGTGAACAATGTGTTCTCCAGTTTTAGTTGTAAATTTTGCACTGAACTGTTGAACAATAACTGAGAAACAATACATAAATTTTTATTTTTGAAGGTCACAGTTCTGTATGTTTAGTTTTTGTTAAGATTGATCGCGATTTTCTTCTTGTATAGTTTGAAAAAATCTGCTGGCTCTTGTGCAGGTTTTTGGGTTTTTACTAGGGATGGGACACTCGAATCTTCAGGCTTTTTCCATCATTCGAATCTTAACCTAAAAACGTGGCATTTGGTGCTTGTTCTGGAGCAATATTTGTTCCAATTTTTGTCAGCCTGACGAGTTCTGACATTAGAAAACAATCAAAGAAGATCGTCTACAGTGTGTACACAGCTGTTTGAAATAGCTTGTTACTTCCAAACCGGATGCAACAGTGAAGGAATTGTTCAGCTAAACACAGAGAGCAGCCGCCGAAGCGACTGGCGTCTTCCATCAGACAGTGCCTTAGCCACCTTACCTCAAAGCTGAAGTAGGCCTTTAGTGGGAAAAGTGGCTTAGCCATATTTTCTCTTTCCCGGCAGCTCTTACCGTGGTAAAGAGTATGAGAACGGAGGGGGGAGTGTGACCTTGAGCCGTGTCACGCACATAACTCAAGTTACTATGCCTACAGCGCAGCGTTTTTAGTTCTACTCAACTCTCCACAGCGTCTCACTTGCACATGCTATCAGAATACGCTTGGCATTATCGGGTCTGTATTTTTTGTCTCAATCTCAGTTTCTCATGGTTTATTGTTTTTATTCCTACGTAGCTTTTGTCGCTAACCACAGCATTTGCACATACTTAGGAACGATTTATCTTGTGCCTGTCACACAAGATAATCGCTCCTAAGTATTACTGAACAAGAGTGAAATTAAGGAAATAATGTCGACTTGACGAAGTATTGTGGGACATTTCAAGCACTCTTCTAAAGCCATGAAAGTCTTACGAGCTTCTCAAGCAAAGCTAAGTCTTAAACCTTGTTTGATACAAGACGAACCGACTAGATGGAATTCTCAGCTATATTATACTTTATACACTTGTTGTCGATGGTTATTAAAACCTTTCCCGCATTAGGGCAGGGGTGTAGAAAATGTTCAGGGCCCAATATTTCCCCAGAACACAATTGTTTTTGTCTGAAATTTCCCCCAAAACTGTAGCGGATTTTCATACAAGTTTAAGCGATTGTTAGAGTATATGTCAATGATTAAGAAATATCCTCAAAGCCCATTACTTAGAAATTTGAAAAAACAAAACAAAACTAATATTTATTCCATATGATGAAGACTATCGTGCTGATTGATACACAAATAAAGAAGATAGCTGTCTAAGCACGAACACTTTAGCTCAAACCAATTACAACACTCAAATGAAGTACTTCATTTGAGTGTTGTAATTGGTTTGAGCTAAAGTGTTCGTGCTTAGACAGCTATCTTCTTTATTTGTGTAATATTTATTCCAATGAAGAAAAAAAAAAAAAAAAAAGATGGGCTACATCAGTTGTCACCAAGAAATGGCAGCCTTCCCCTCTCTTTCTAAAGGTTGTCAATAACCTTTGACGTTTGATGCTGAAGAAAACCGCGTGAAATGGTATCTTCCACCATGGAAATGCCTGTCTAAGGATTCTTTTAAAAGTTGAGAAGCCTTATGAACAGGAGGTCCATTCCAAGAAAAGAAGACTTCTTTAAAAAGGTTGTTGAACTGGATGTTCTGATTGTGTAGGTGGTTGCCAATTACAGATCCAACTCATTCACACAAACAGCTTCACTACAGGTTTTTAAACAGTTTTCTAGTACGTAAATAATTTCAGGGTTGTAGGCATTCACTTCAGGGTTAGTAATTTTTTCTTTTATTACTGTGCTATCCTGGATGATTAAATTTGGTTTTTGATTTCCTTTAGGATAATCAAATACATTTTTAAAAAAAGCTGTGTTTAAAAGGTTGTTTTTCATAATTTTTAACTGGGGGAAAAAAACTTTACTATCTAACTTGAACCCTCGGTTTTTGTTGACCCATGTAGTAAGTGTTTCTACAGATATCTTAATTGTATGCTCAAATGTTGTATCTGGAGGGCTCACTGTGTATCTGCTACTGAAACACTGCCGCATATTTTCTATAATTGCAGGTTCAGAAATTCTATGTGTAAGTTTTACGAGTAATGTTACACAAAGATTTTCTGATTTTTTTCTTGAACTTCTAAAGCCTTCACCAGTTGTTTCTTTGTCCTCAGCCTGCTGCAGAGTCTGGAAACAGCTTGATCTTTGGTAGTCTCCATCAACCAATAGACAGTCTTGGTAAGCAGGATCATTCCATATCAACTCAACACAGCGACTTGATTTGACCATTTAATGAAATTTGGTACATAGGTGGCCTCTATATAGATTAAGAAAAATACCAAATTTCATTGTCATATATCCACCGGTTTTGAAAATACAGCTATATAAAAGTCCAAAAACACCCCAAAATCGGAAAATTGATATGCTTTTAAATTGTGGTTGCAGCTCCCCTAATTAAGATAGAGAGATAGGAAAAGTATCTTTTTGTGGCATTTTTTATGCTCTTTTATTTGATATACAACACCATAGGGGTTAAGATTTTTAAAAATTTAAATTTTAAAATTAAAATTTGGAATTTTTCAAAATGTGACGCTCCAAAAAATTCATAAATAATTTCAGGGTTGTAGGCATTCACTTCAAGGTTAGTAATTTTTTCTTTTATTACTGTGTTATCCTGGATGATTAAATTTTTTAAAACAATCTTTATATGTTTGGTATTTGATTGTGTGAGTTGTAACTTGGGATGATAATGGGTGTACTTAAAAAGCTATATTCAAATTTAGCCTAACACAAGAGTTTAATGAAAAAAAAATGAAAAAAAACAACATGTAAACTGAAAATAAATTTGGGCTAAATCTTAAGAAAGTTCCGTTAATAACAATAGATATAGTATTTTTTGTTATTTAAAACCATTTATTTAAACAATATTTTATTTTTAATTGATTTGTTTAAAATCTGAGACCACATGGGTTTAAAAATTTTATTAATTTCATTATTCAGAATTTGTAATAATTCACAATACAATATAAAAAAATAAAAGACTGTGCAGTTGTACTGTAGGCTACATTTTGTTTTGGACAAAACTGTGCATGTTCTGACTTGAAAAACTGATTGTTGTTTAGATCATTGGTAACAAAACCCAACAAGCAGCAACTTGCATTCCTACCTTTGATGGTGATCAGATCTCTTTCTCAGTCTGCTTTAGGTTTTGATGGTGATCATATGTGTTTCATAAGTGATATGTGTTTGAAAACTTTTGTGGTTGAAAACTTTAAATTGAATAAAGTATATCCTTTTCAGTTTTGAAACTAGACTTTTATAAATTGAAGCTGTGCAGGATTTTTTTAGGAAAAATAAAAAGAACAGGTAATGGGAGACAGTTATTTTACTATTTGAATTTTATATTTTATGCACAAGTAATCAACAATGGAAAGTATGAGATGTGCAGTAATACAATGTTTCAATCCATTTAAAAAAAGTGACCAGAGAGTAAGGGATAAAAAAAAAGCTAAGAAATGTGACAGACTGGATGTTGGAAAATTTTGATTACTTATCGAAAGACACTAAAATTTGTGATTCTTGCAGAAAGCAGCTGAAAACTTTAAAAATTAGTCAAGAAGCAAATGAAACCCTGTGCTGATGAGAAAATGGACAAAAATTTTGCATCTACGTCAGAAGTAATTGAAACACTAAATACTTCGCTCCATGAATTGAGTGAATCGCCTGTCAATAAGAAAAAGCTAAAATCTAAATGTTATGCTTCAACCAAAATTCAAAAAATCAGTTCTGCTATGAAACTGAAGCTTTTTACAAATATTCAAGAGTCATCTGATGACTAGGATGAAGTACTTCATGACTCTCTTATGGACAATCTTAAAAGTAATTTTTCTAACTGCACTAGAGATAAACAGTTGATGATTTTGACTTGCTTACCAGTCATGGAGTGTTAGGAAAATCGTGCAAGAGTTCAATGCTCCTAATTATATGGTAAGACAACAACAAAAAATTTTGAAGGAGAAAGGAATTTTGGAAAGCCTTAATAGAAAATCAGGTAAGAGTCTCTCTTCTGAAGTAGTTGAAGTAGTACGATCGTTTTACCAAAGTGATGAAATTAGTCGGGTTTTACCTGGAATGAAAAATTGTGTTTCTGTTAGGACTGTAAACACTATAATTCGTGCATAAATACTAGTATTAAAAGAAATTCGTCTTGTTGCACGATGATATTTATTCAGCTAAAAAACAAAATCTATGTATAGGTTAAAAAACACATGAGCACTTTTGGTATCACAGTGACACCTTCATCAGATGTGATTTCCGTCATGTGGTTACATGCTGGTTTTAAATACGTGGAGCAGATGCATCATGGGAAAGGTAATGTCAGTGTCACATGATATACCAGATAACAAGACAGTCAAAAAAGCATAATTAGCTAACGAAAATTACTCAACAGAAATAATAGTTATTGTGCTGTCCTTCCCAATAAGATTGCTCCAGGGTTCAGGTAAAACACAAGGATAATAGTCATTTCAGCAACGTGTATTATAAGCCGAAATATAGAGGTTTTCTGTAAATAACAAGGAATAAACAAGAGTTAGGACTGAAAATGGAGATAAAGTTCAATTGTCAAAGAGGCTGATTTTATGTAATTTGACAGAAGCTTACAAGTCATTCAAAGATAAATTTGCAGGCACGAAAGTGTTTTTCCAAATTCACAGAGCTCAGACCAAAAAACTGTCCTGGCAAGGTCCAGTGGTACTCATACGGTATGTGTATGCAGCACACACCAAAATGTAAAACTGATGATGGAAAATGCAAGAATTGGTTCACTAACAAATGGACAATTATCTTCCTACAAACATTGTCTAGCAAGAGTATTGTGCAACTCTGCTTCCATAGATTGTCATTTGGGGAAGTGTCCCACCTGTCCTGGGAATGAGGAAGTAAGAAATGTAATGGAACACGGTTTTGCGGAGAACTTGGTTGAAAAACTAACTTTTCGCCAATGGATTACAGTTGATAGATGCAACTTGAAGACATTAGAAAAATCAACTTCAGATTTTATTGATTTGTTTTGCGAAAAACTGTCTGCTTTGGTCAGACATGACTTCATTGCTAAGCAGCAAAGCTCTTTTATGAATAGTACTAAGGAAAACCTCAAGGACTCAGAATTTCTCGTCATTTGTGATTTTGCCGAAAATTATAGTTTTCTTCTTCAAGATGAAGCCCAGAGCTATCACTGGACCAGTGGACAAGCCACAGTCCACCCATTTGTCATCTATTACAAAACAGAAAAGACTGAACATGCAAGTTTTGTAGTAATTTCTGAATGTTTAGAGCACAACACAATTGCACTGTACTGCTTCAAAAAAATTTACTATTTTTCTGACGGGTCTGCAGCCCAGTACAAAAATCAGAAAAATTTCACAAACTTATGTTTCCATCAAGATGACTTCAACATTGATGCTGAATGGCATTTTTCAGCAACAGCACATGAGAAGGGGCCACATGATAGTGTTGGTGGAACGGTGAAAAGGTTAGCTGCCCGAGCCAGCTTACAACGCCCTTACGAGAATCAAATTCAAACACCATTTCAGTTGTATGAATGGGCAATTCAGAACATTTTTGTGGCAAACTTTACATATGTAAGTCAAGAATAATACATAGAAACAGACTAATTTTTGGAAAATCGCCTAAGCAAGTCTCTAACAATACAAGGTACCCAGAAACTTCATGCTTTTATTCCTATCCCATTGAGTAATTCAAAAATAAAAGTGAAGATGTTCTCAGAATCAAACGAGTCAACTACTGAAAAAGTATCAGCATTACATGACAGACTGCAAATAACAGATATTATAAGTGGTTACATAACCATAATCTATGAAAACAACTGGTGGGTAGCGTATGTTCTAGCAAAAGAAGAGAGTGAGAATGAAGTTAAGGTCTCTTTTTTACATCCAGCTGGTCCATCTACATCCTTTTCCTACCCTAGCCCACAAGATGTATTATGGCTTCCTGTAAGTTACGTCTTCTGTAAAGTAAATCCTGTGACTCCAACAGGAAGACTCTACAATCTCTCTGAAACAGAAATACACCAAACTACTGAAGCTTTTAAAGACTATTCAAGGATCTACAGGTGTGATTTCACTTTAAAACAATGATGCAACTTTTTTTTTAATTTTAGGAGATTCTGCTTTAAGTGACGATCTAAGTTTAAGATTAGGAATATAATTTGCATAAATGTAAGCAATTCAATGCCATATGTTATTATTATTTTAATGAGTTTCTTGAGCAGTAATTGAAATTACTTTTTAAAGTCTGTTTATTTTTTATATTGTATTGTGAATTATTACAAATTTTGAATAATGAAATTAATAAAAATTTTAAACCCATGTAGTCTCGGATTTTAAACAAATCAATTAAAAATAAAACATTGTTTAAATAAATGGCTTTAAATAACAAAAATACTATATCTATTGTTATTAATGAAACTTTTTTAAGATTTAGCCCAAATTTATTTTCAGTTTACATGTTGTTTTTTTCATTTTTTTTCATTAAACTCTTGTGTTAGGCTAAATTTGAATATAGCTTTTTAAGTAAACCCATTATCATCCTAAGTTACAACTCACACAATCAAATAGCAAACATATAAAGATTGTTTTAAAATTTTCGAATTTTTTGGAGCATCGCATTAAGAAAAATTCTAAATTTAAATTTGAATTTTAAAATTTGAATTTGTTTTAAATCTTAACCCCATGGTGTTGTACATCAAATAAAAGAGCATAAAAAATACTACAAAAAGATACCTTTCCCATCTCTGCATCTTAATTAGGGGAGCTGCAATCACAATTTAAAAACATATCAATCTCCCGATTTTGGGGTGTTTTGGGGCATTTTATATAGCTGTATTTTCAAAACCGGTGGATATATGACGATGAAATTTGGTATTTTTCTTAATCTATATAGAGGCCACCTATGTACCAAATTTCATTAAAATCTGAGATGGTGAGGTAAAAAATGTCTTCAAATTGTGTTGAGTTAATACAGAATCACTCAGCATAATTTCTTGAAGACTCCATTTCCTTAAAAACTGATGGAAAGTTTTCTTCGGCTAATTTTCCACTTTTCATTTCGATTATCATGTTATTAAGTGTGCTTTTCACTGAAGCATAATAATCAAAAATTGTCCAAATAAAAGTGTTAACCTTTTGAAAGGTACAACTAAATTTTGTGATCAACTCTAATATGTCAATCATCCCAAGGAGTTGATATTATAAAACAAGGTTTGGAAAACTTTTTGAGTTCCAATGAGCAATCTTTAGCATCAGTATTGCTGCCTCGTCGGATGCATTCAGTGCGCTTTTTTGTAAGTCAATAAAAAACAACTTAAGATCTTTTTGGAATGTTTTGTATACTGTTAGTTCACTGTGAACAAACGGGTTTGTTGGAATGATTTGGGATTCAAAACACCCACTTGCATTTCATCTGCTAATGCAATCAATTCTTCATAGCCAATGCCCCAGTTGTAATTTTTCATTAATTGCCTACAATATGAGTTTGATTGTTATAATCCATGATAATGACTGAACTTCACAAACATCATTTAAAACATACTCTAACTTATGAGCTAAGTCCCACATAGGAAGTAAGAAGTCATGATTGAAATTTTCACAAAGACTTGCCAATTTTTTATACATACCAAGATCAAAATATTGGCCATCAAAAGTCAATCCGTTTAGCTGTTCCTTTAACTTAATTTTGAAATTTTCAAGGTCACATTGCAGTTGAAAAAGAACATCACCAGTGTGTGAGGTACCACATGGTGAAATGTCAATCACAATACATGTCTGAACCTCATCTACAAGCATAATCAGAGAAGTTATTTGGTATGTCCGGTGCAATTTTGCAATTTTGTCAGCTGTGACTGACAGGACAGTTGAGTTGTCGGAAAAGTCACGACGTATTTTAGCCATGTTTTGCAAAGGTCATTTATTGATAGAAAGAACAAAGATCAATCAATGATATCATGCCGGTTTTGTTCGATAACCTTTTGCCATCTTTCAGTGAGCTGCAGAATGCCTCGTTCATAGAAGGACCTGTCTTTCGTGGCGAAAAACTGTACAAGGTGCTAATTTACAGCCTCATCTGAATTGAACATTATACCACGCAAGGACTGTTGAAGAGAGTGAAACAAGTGGAAGTCTGACGCCGCAAGGTCAGGCGAGTATGCTGGGTGTGGCAACACATCCCACCCAAGCTCCAATAATTTTTGGCAAGTGATCAAACTTGTGTGTGGTCTGGCGTTGTCGTGATGGAACATAATACCTTTACGATGAACGAGCTCTGGACGTTTCTGGATGATGGATTCATTCAAACTGTCCAATTGCCGACAGTACACATTCGAATTGACTGTTTGGTTCCGTGGTAGGAGCTTAAAAAACACGACACCTTTAAAATCCCACCACACTGTGACCAGAACCTTCCGCTGATGAATGTCTGCTTTGGATGTCGTTTGAGGCAAAGCAGCACGTTGGGGCCAAGACCGTTTGCACAGCACATTGTTGTACACAATCCACTTTCATCACCAGTTATCAGTCGCTTCAAAAAAGGATCGTTTTCCTCATGTTTAATTAGCATATCGCAGATGTTTATACGCACCATCAATTGAGCTTCGAGTTCATGAGGAACCCACACATCGAGCCTGCTTACGTATCCCAGCTACTTCAGGTGCTCGTGAACGCTTGAATGATGGATGTGCAATGTGTCTGCAATCTCTCGTCGTGTAACGTGGGTTTGACTTGATCAATGCCTTGATTTGGTCGTCATCAGCCTCGGTTGGCCTCCCGAACCGAGGAGCAATGTTGAGGTCAAAATCGCCAGCACAGAATTTTGCGAACCACCGCTGGCACTGACGTTCTTGTAGAGCATTATCACCGTACCCTTTTACGCAACTTTTTACAAGCTTGATGCGAGTTCTTCCCTTTACGGAAGTAAAACAGTAAAATATGGCGAAAATGCACAGTTTGGTCTTCCATCTTCAACTTAATGTCAAATCTCCACAAATCAACCAAATCACTCACTATTCTTTTTAGACTGCAGCTAGAACTGACGCCTGTCGAATGCCATAGTGATAACAGAGCTGTGCACGCCTCTAGTACTTCCAAAACCAACCGACCAACCACCATTGGGTGCCAAAATACGTCATGACTTTTCCGACAACCCAATAGATGGTTTGTCACTCGATTTTTGTACATAAAAAATCACATATTTTGGTGTTAATAGTAAACAATAATTTCATAAATTGTGTAAAATTCTCTTGAGTGGAAGTTCACCAACATCGGCATCATTTAAAATGTTTAAACTTAATAAACGTTCAAAAAGCTTGCCCCCCTTACCTTCTTTAACTGCACTGTAAGCAGCTCTGGCAACTGGCAGTCCCACCTTTCATGTTCTTTCATTACTAAGATCTCTTTCTTTTCCATGGCTTCAGAAAACTATATACACAATTTATGTGCATTTGATTGTAAATGATCAGTGAAGTGGATTTTGAAATTCAATACTTTGAGTTGGTTGTATTAACTGGTGTTCACTTGGAAGAGAAAAAATACCAAAATTGATGGTTTTAAGAATGGCTACCTCCTTAGGAATGTTTTTATAGTTTTCTACATGTGGAGAGCATTGCACGGCCACTGTTTCTATTCCCCCTTCTAAACATGGCATCAGTTGACAAATTTTTGGAACAGACTTGCTGATTCTAATTAACTTAATTTTTACTTTAAATTCTTTTTTTTTCCTGTGCTAAAGTGCTGGAACCAGATAGGCCTGGTACACTTGGTGCAGTTAACACATGTTCTATATTAGAGGGAAGAACCTTGGACTTTGTTACAAACTGATTCGGTTTTAATAGCTTATCAACTTTATGGGAAAGGCCAGATAACACTTGAGATATAGTTGATAACTGTTAATTGATATCAGTACACTTCTTGGTGTCAACACCAACATTGTCCACTGACCGTAATTCTGATGATACTGACTGTAATTCTGGACCTATCTCGGACGAATGATCAGAAGCCATTGCTTAGACCACTGTGCCACCAAGGCGGCCCATTAGTTTCAGAAACATTTATTAGCGTGACTAGTGGCTGCGTCGTACTTGTTACTCACGCCACGCTGTCTCCGCCTTGGCATTAATACAGTCGTTTGGGTCTGTGAATCTTTTGCGAGCAGCAGTTCGCATTACGTCACAGTGCTCATAACCTCTTGTACACTGCCGGACAATTGCTAAGGACGGATGAAAATAGCGACGATAGCAACCATAAAATGGAAGGCAGGAAAATGTGGAAATTAGCATAAGTGCGGGATACAGTAAGACGTGTTGTGCGTATGCAAATTTTGGATTGCCGAACTTGTTCGTGACGTCATAAGCGCTGATAAGAGATATAAAGTATTTGACGCGTATTGACCGCTGTTGTTCAAACGCAAAGTTGAAAGGGAAAGAATCAATTGACGAACTTGCAATTTTCAGTATGTCTTCCCGACATCACCTAGATGATTTTACGCGTAACCGTATTATTGGCAAGATTGAAGAAGGAAGAAAAATAACAGATGTTGCCAAGGAGTTCGACGTCAGCCACAGTGTTGTTTCAAGGCTTTGGAAATCATTTCAAACAAATGGAGAGTGTAGCAAATGTCACGGGGGAGGTCGTGTTCGCAATACGTCACATGCAGAAGATCGGTACATAGTGCTATCAACAAAACGACACCGGCGCAGCACAGCTAGTGAGGTAGCAAATCACTTTATGGCTGCTACTGGCAAGCGGATCTCCCGAAAAACTGTCGCCAGACGTTTGCATGAAGGATGACTATACGCCCGCCGTCCTGTTGTGTGCATCCCATTGTCCAGACGTCACCGTACCGCCCGTTTGCAATGGTGCCATGAACATCGCAATTGGAATGATAACGACTGGTCTGCTGTTCTCTTCTCAGATGAGAGTAGATACAGTCTGTCATCTGATTGTCGACGACAACTAATCTGGCGTGAAATACTGCATATTGTCCAGCAAACATACAGGAAAGGGACCGATATCCGACATGTAGTGTCATGGTATGGGCTGGCATCATGATCAATGGCCGTACGTCCCTCTATGGGCTTCCAACTGGGACTATGACTGGCCAACGATACACGATGTTCTGCTACCTCATGTTCGCATGTTCCGTGGTGCTGTCGGTGATAGATTCATTTTCATGGACGACAACACAACATGTCATCAAACAGTCGCTGTCCAGGAGTGTTTTGAGAGCGAGGATATTCAACGCCTCGTATGACCAGCACTTTCTCCAGATCTGAATCCCATTGAAAATGTGTGGGATGCTTTGGGGAGGAGTCTTGGTTGTCGCCAGTGCCCTCCAATAAACAAGGACTTCCTCATCTATGCACTGACAGAGGAATGGGATAAATTGCCCCAAGAGCTGCTTGATAATGTTGTGCAAAGCATGACACGACGTGTGGAATCTTGCATCGCCCTCCATGGTGGCCATATCCCGTACTGACATCCTACGCCGCAACGCCTGCGGACGGTAATTGCATTTTTTTCACGTTTACGTATTCTGCACAAAATGGCCTGTTTGTCCCTTGAACACATTCCAAAGCCTTCTGGAGTTCAGAGCACAATAAATTGTCTTTTTCGTAATGTCCTGGCATTCTGACATTATTTTATTTCACTTGGCATCCAACCACACTTACTTTTTTATGCACTCTATAGCCGTTTATGATCCGTCCTTAGCAATTGTCCAGCAGTGTATTCATAATGACTCATTTTTCAAAATGATTACCTGATTACTGTGAAGTAAATTACTCCTATTTTTCATGTTATATTCGTTGTTAATAAGTCAATTTTTCGTTTTATTAATACTGTTATTATTTTACCACCGGGCAAAAATTTCCCCAGAGCTGCCTTAATTTTCCCCGAACCTTGTTCGCGCATTTGGACATATTCTGCACCCCTGCATTAGCAGGGATCATAGCATAATTCTGGAAAATTTTAGGTAGGAATTTTAGGAATTTTTGGAAAAATTTTAGGAAAATTTTAGGAGTGTATTTCAATAAAAACTAGATGTATATTTGTATACATCTAGTAAAACAACTTCGTATACATTGTAAAGAGTTTGCTTCACACCCTTCAATCATATATACTGATAAGACTGCGCATGACATCAAAATTTCTGGCTCCAACATAAAATCACATGACATCAGTCAAAAAGATGGGTTACACCTGCTGTGCTTATGGTTGCTCTGAGCGATATAGTAAAGGAAGTTCTATGATTTTTCATGGGTAAGAAACGAATTAAATACCTAAGTCAATAAAGTTCAATTACTTAACCAGAAACTTGCAGTTATTGATATAAAAATATAGTAACTTAAGAAAAAAAAAATGGAATGCATGTTCCAAATTCTTCGCTAATGTTCATCACATTATAAATCACGAAATGTAAACAACCCGATCATGCATGTATATAGCTCATAAGTAAACTTACCTGAAGAGTTTTCATTATATTGAGGCGCATTCACATAATACACCGAAAACACTGAAGTTCTGCAGCGTAAATTAGTAATCATAACAGCATTTTTACACGAAATTTGGAGTCTGATGATGACGTGCCCAATGTTTGAGCCATGGCGGCTTTGATGCAGCTATTGCCAATGCGCAGTCCATTAGTATATATGGTCGAAGTTCACACCCAAATTTTTTGCATAACGTCTAATGTCTAAAGTTTAAGTATGATTTACTTCTAATGTTCAGTTCTTATCTTTTCACGTGTTATTATATTCAAGTATATTTATCACATTCAAGTTTCACTTTGAACATTAATATGCTGTTGAACCAGAAGCAATTGACAATTTTCACAGTAGAGTTTTCAGGTTTCACATTAAATTATAATATCCTAAAAAGGTAATTGAAAACCAAGAACTATGTACAATTGTTCACTGAATTACTTTTTCCATATTATTGTTTTAACCTTTTCCTGATAAGCCTATCTTTTTCTGCTTCCACCACAACTAATTTACTTTCAGTTTTCTTTATTTCAGCTGAACCTTGTATGATCAAGTTAGAGGCAACTGCTATTTCAACAGTATTTTGTTTTTCTACAGCTTTTCTCATTCTTTCTGTTCCCTCTTGAATTACTGCTAGGGAGGCTTCTTTATCTTCTTTAAGCCTATTTATTTCTGCATCATTTTCTTTTATTTTGTCATCAAACTCAGCTTTTCTTTTTTTCTCTAGCTGCTTTTCCTTATTTTTCCTCTCTTTCTGTTTCCTTTCTTTTACCTTTTTTGATTCTTCTTCCTTCAGCTTATCAACATACTCTTTATAAAATTTATGTGAATCACGAACACTATTTAACAAATTTCTTGTTATGGGAACTTTACTTACACATCCATAGTGTTTAATGGCCCCTTTAACTATTCTTAATGATGTTATAGTTGAGTCTTTTAAGTTAGCCTTGTCCTTCCTTAACAGAGCAGTGTTAACCGAAAATCCCCTTTCTGCATCAGCATTACCATGAGGTAAAACTAAAATTGACTTGATGAGTTTAGCAAGATTTGAGTATTTTTCTTTTCCGCTAGAGTCTTTAATACTAAATATATTACACCAGTAATGATCAATCCGCACTGGAAAATGCCCTTCCTCTGAAAATTTCACTAGTTCATCTAGAGTTGAACTATCAGAATTTAAAAGTTTCCACTCTTCTCTTACTCTATCAATTTGTTCCTCAGAAAGATGCAAAACACTTGAAATTCTGGTTATTTCCGAAAGTCCTTCAGTGACTGAAAGTTGAGTTGACTCTTTCTTTGGTTCTTTTACCTTTAAAACTTCTATGTCTCTTAGCTTTTGATTGCAGAATGGCAAATTTGACTTTAAATATTTTGTGGTTGCAATTAGTGATGATCTTACATCTAAGAGAAATAATTTCTGCCTGGTCTCCTGAACTTTCCTGAGGAGATTTTTTGTCTTCATACCAACTTCTAACTCCCCTAGTTTTTTCCATGAATTTTTGTTTTCAAAATCTACATTCTTTAGGTCTTCTCCAAATTTCCCTGCAATAACGTCATCTTGGATAAACTGAGCCATAACATTCCTCATTAAAATATTTAAATCAGAATATAAGTGGTGTATTTTTGGTTCTTCACTCTGATAACATAATGAAAACTTTTCAAAATTTTGGTGTGAAAATGAAATTAATGCTAAATAGCAAGGAGTTAGCTCATTTTTCAGGAAACAGTGAATTCTTTTATATCTTGCCGAATTGCAAATGACCCCTCCCCTTTTTCCTTAGATCTCTTGTTACTCTCGAAAACTGTCCGAAGGCACAAAAGTGGAGCGCCCCGCCCCGAAGCAAGTGCATCTCGATGGCGTCATTTCCCCTCCCTTCAGCAGCACAGCATATAGGCTGTGTTTCTACAATAACAGGTCTTTTTACCTTACCGTAATGGTAAATTTATTGGCGTTAATAACGGTTGTATTTTTAAAAAATAAGCTTACGAAAATTTTAGGAAGAATAGCAAATTTTAGTTATAATTTTAGGAATTTAAGGAGGGTCACAAAATATTAGGAATTTTAGGAGAAATGCGATCCCTGCATTAGGGTATTTCGATCTGAGTAATTTTGGTGTTTTCAACGCTCACTCAAAAATTTCAAAACTTTGAGCCTCTGGTCAAGGCCAAAGATATTAACTGATTTGAAAAATATTTCACACAATTTTCAGGTGCTCACTTACAACTTTTTCACACTAGGGCGTTTCGATCAGAGAATTTCGGGGTTTTTCAATCCACCCTACTCAACATCCATAAGACATGAAAGGGCTTAGACAAGCTTTCCACGAATAGTGGTTACAAAGTACTACCTACTGAGCTCTTGGACACCTTCACCAACAGCATCAAATATCACTGTGAGCCTGCATGTTGCAAGGGAGCAACCACACTCTATATTCAGGTACTTAGGCTATTTCATTCTAATGCCTTACCCTTCAACTGGTTTTGCATAGTCATTTTTGTTGGAATGAAGTGTTTCTAATAAAATGTTTTAGGGTTTCTCTCTAAGGTATGACATGACACAGATTTTCATCAAATTTTATAAGTTTCGCTATTTTCAAATAATTGAAATTTCAGTTGTTTTTTTCTTAATTTCTAATTTTGGAATTGTTGATTAAATAAACTACACTAAACCAGTGTAGTTTGTTTAATCAACAATTCCAAAATTAGATCTTTGTTTTGTACCAATTTGTTTGGGACTAGGTCAAACTAAGAATTTTCATATTAAATTCTCATTCCAATTAGTATGGGACTAAATTTCCTAAAAATGATTTTTCTACACCTGTAGGTATGTAATTTATCATTACCTTAGTGATCTGTCAAGAGATCATATAAAAAAGAAAGTAACACATTGTCTTGTAAACATCCATACCCCATAGCAGGATTGCAACGGCATGCAACATATATGTGGCACATTTTATTTTGTTCCTGCAGACAAAAATGATATTCCCAGAGATTTTATTTTGATTTTGCACAGGAGAAAAATGTTATCCCAAGAATCATTTTTAATCCTCTCTTGCAGATAGATACCCAATCTCATGAGTACAAGTTTTCCATCTGGGGATAGAATTCTGTCTTTCAAAACTTTACAAAAACTAGTAAATATCTTATATGAACCCAAAAATTTGTGTTTCTGGGTCATACATTGATTATTCACACCAAAAATTCTATAGTTACAAATAAATATCCACTTATGGATCTAAATACCATTACATACCTTATAAATCCATAGCTGATATGGCGCACATTGTTGGTGTGTCAATTCACTTTCTTTGTGGACACACTGACGAATCCCAACCATGTTGCAATTCTTCCAATTACAACTCCATTAGTAGGTGAAACATCTGGCTTTATTTTCTCATTCATGTACATTATTGCACTTTGGTTGCAACACTTACTCAAGAATGTAGGTAGAGGCACATAGGCACATACATGATCATTTAGCCCTTTCGCACACAAAGACGGACCCCGTGGTGGAATCATCTAACACACAGTCAGTCTACATGGTGTACCAGAGATAGTTCTGATGACGGCTTTAGAAAAGTTGAAAAGCTTTAACGAGAGTTTAGTGGAAGTTCGATGGTGGAACAGTCGTGATTGTGTGCATGGCGTGTTTTTAAACTTTTTATTGGATTTTAATAGTGAAATGTTTTTAAACTTCAAATTTAACTGGTTGCACAACAAGTGCAAGTGAACATCGATGGTATAAGAAATTTTATCGGCATGTACATAGTGATTTTAACATTTAGAGTGTTGGAACCATAGTGCAATAATGTGTGTGCAGTAATGTACATGAATAAGAGAATAAAGCCAGATGTTTCACCTACCAATGGAGTTGTAATTGGAAGAATCGCGACATGGTTGGGACTCGTCAGTGTACACAAAGAAAGTGAATTGACACACCAACAATGTGTTCCATATCAGCTACAGATTATAAGGAGCGTAATGGTATTTAGATCCATAAGTGGATATTTATTTGTAACTTTCCAAAAACTGAAGTTAGACAAAATAATGTCTTTCAGCTTGAAATCAGAGGCAACAATTTCCAAAAAGCAGATCGCTGTAATCTTAAATTATTTTTCTCACGATGGCCTCTATCAAAGTTGCTGAATGTAGACTTACACGTGTATGCTGTAAGCAAATATTTTCCAAATTGTTAGCAAATTTTGCAGTTTTTGCTTGTAGATTAAAAATAAAATAAAAATGTTATTAACAGCAATTAAAACACTTACTCAAGGCTTTACCCAGATTAATACGTAGTGCAATCAAAAATTTCCGAGACTAGGTACGTAGCGTGCCAACAGATGGCAGTACGAGGATGCACAAGCAGCGGTCAAGGGCAGGGACCTTCATGAGTCATTGTGCCAAGTGGCGTCGTTCTGTGAACATCGGGAGCTGTGCAACACGATATATTGTGACCACATGCAGAACACAGGACTGCAAACTAGAGCAGTGAGCGAACATCGAATTCTGAGTCAAACTCGGCAAATCGGGAACACAGATGCATGAAATGTTGCAGCAGGCTTATGGCAATGAAGCAATGAATCATGCGAGGTGTTTCGAGTGGCAGAACTGCACTGGAAGACGACGAGAGGTCAGGAGACCGTCCACAAGCAAAACCCCCAAAAATGTGGACAAAACTAGGGAAATGGTGCACAAGGATCGTCGGAGAACCATTCAAGACATTACTACCATCATCAATGTGTCATACGGAACAGTGCAAGAAATTCTGACGTCGGTTTTGAACATGCACCGCATTGCTACAAAGTTTGTGCTAAAGATTCTGAACCCCGAACAGAAGGCACTCTGTGTCGAACTCTGTCAAGATCTTCATCAGCAGGTGGTGAATGATCCAACATTCCTGTCGCAGGTCGTCACTGAGGAAGAGACTTGGGTCTACGGTTACGACTCGGAGACCAAACAACAGTCGTCGCAGTGAAAGAGCACGGCATCTCCACGACCGAAGAAGACCCGACAGATCCGGAGCGCAACCAAAAGCATGCTCATCGTGTTCTTCGACATAAAGTGGAGTTGTGCACAGTGAATTTGTCTCCCAGGGCCAGACCATCACCGCCCTTTTTTTACTGCGATGTTCTGCAGCGTCTTAGGGAGGACATTCGCCGCAAACGACCTGAAATGTGGTGCAAGGGCAATGATTTCCTGCTCCATCATGACAATGCAGCAGCTCACAGAACGTTAGCAACATGCCAGTTTTGCAGCCGCAACATCATGACTACCCTTCCTCACCCGACTTAATCGCCGGATTTTGCTCACGGCGACTTTTTTCTGTTCCCGAAGATGAAGCTCAAGGGTCGCCGTTTTGAAACCACGGACGAGATCCAGCGCAAATCACAGACGGTGCTTAACACGATTCGCAAACAGGACTTCCAGGGAGAATTCCAACAATGGCAAAAATGCTGGCAGCGGTGTATCACCGCCCAAGGAGACTACTTTGAGGGAGATCATAGCCAAACTTAAGTACTTTGTTGTATATCGGCCTAGTCTTGGAACTTTTTGATCGGACCTCGTATACTTAATTCTATTTTAACTTGAACTTTCAATAATTTTTCACATCTTCAGAGTTATTTTGTTTTTACAGGTATTTCTGGCCTCTATTTCATTAAGGTTTGTTCTTAATGTATAGGCACTGTATCAAAAGTTTTGTTTACACAGAAAGAATTTTAATTTTATTGCCAGGATCCTCTTGCAGTTTCCAGTCTTCATGTTTTCTTCGTGTACTTCGTAAGTTCACTAGTTTTTAATTAAGTTGTTGAAAATGCTATTTATAATTTTTGAAGGTGCATTCATGGAACTGTTTTCTGGGTATAAAAACTTTAATTAGTTTTGTTTTTATGAGGCTTATAGTCTAATATCTTAATATTTTCCCATAAAGGTCCATTTCACATACATTGCTGCATTCAATTGTAATGTACTTATTTTATCCTCATTAAAATCTGTAATGATCTAATAATTATTTATTAATTTTTCTATAAATTATCTTATTCATTTGTTATTGTGGTTCATGCTTTGCAGCAAGTTTTCTGTTTCAATGGTTGTGTACACAGATACATTTTATTTTTATATAAATCTGGCCTCTATATTGTTATATAAATGTTTTATTCCATAAATATTCATAATTCAGCTTGAAAATGGAGGGAAAATTTCTGAAAACTGAAGGACAATATTTTAATATTTTCCCCATAATCTTAATGTTTTTTCATAATGTTCCCTTTGTCCAAATATTGTTGCTAAATATTCCATTGCAGAAATGTCCGTTTCATATAGAAATGGAGGCAGAAATTTCCTACAGGATATTAAGGGAGCAAAGCTTTCTCTATGATTGTATTATATTTTTTGGTTTTTCCCCGTCATACATTGTTAAGCATCATTTAATTCCATACATGTTTGCATTTAAGATTGAAAATGGAGGAAAATGTTTTCCAAAGCAGAAGCGGACAGTGGTGTGTGTGAATGTTCCCACTGGCCCGTGTTGTTTTTAAATATTTTATTTCATTAAACTTTGCATTGCATCTTGAAAATGGGGACAAAAATTTCCAACAAATGTTGGGCGAAGCGATAATTTTTCCTAAAATCAAACTTTTGTTCTTGAAATGTTTCCTCTGCCATATATTGTTAAATTTTATTTAATTCATAAATGTTGGTATTCCGGCATACCAGTAAGTCAAAAGATTTTACTTTGCACTTAAAGAGCTTTAAAAAATCTACCAAAGAACACCTGCTCTGTGCTTGCATACTGTTCAGCATGGCTGAAATCAACAAACCTTGACTCTAGTGGAGTGATGCAATATTCACCATGATAATGGACACGTTAAAATTTTATAGTACTGCGGAACCTTAAAACATTTTTTGAGTAACGTAGTGAAAAAAGGGGGTTTTTTCCACCATTGTTACCTCTGCTATTCATGTTTGAGTTAGTATTTAAACATTACCCCTCAAAAAAAAAATGCAAAAACTTATGGGACAGGGGGTATTTAATAATGCAGAAGAGTGTGAACATCATGCCGGGGGGGGATTACGGGAGAAAACATTGCTCCGTTCAACTTTCGGTTTTGGAAATTTTTCCTCTATTTCCAAGCTGAAATACAAACATTTACACACTAGAACGATATTTTAAAATAATACTGGACAGAGGCAACATCGCTAGAAGAAAGAAATTATGATTACAAAAAATCGGAACTCCATCGATTTCATTTTCTAAAGCTTCGTAACGATGGAATTCCATCTTCCAACAAACATACCCCCACCCACCCATCACCGTCAACCCCCAAAAATTCTGCTCACTTGAGCATTGATCTCATGATGCTCAAAATAATAACGAAAAAGGCAGAATTCCTCGAATTTGCGGAAGAATCTCATGCTTGAAGATTATGAAGAAATTTTCGTGGCGTACACTTCCGTTTTCACAAATTGTTGCCCACAGTTTTAAGCTAAAATACAAACATTTATGCAATAAAATTATATTTAACAAGATACTGCATACAAAGGCAACATGGGGAGGGAAAAATTACGATTACGACAAAGTTTTACACTCTGTTTAACTGCCATTTTCAGAAGTTCTGCAACACAACCACCGTCTCCACACAGAAAATGACCCCCCCCCTAATTCCCTTCAGTTTGCAATCGATCTTGAGAATGATCTAAATGATAAAAAAACGAATCCGCTTAAGAATCCCATGTTTATAAAATAACTGCAAAAAAATGAAAATGCACAGAATCTGTAGTTTCAACAGTGAGTTCAGTAGTTTAAATTAATCCATAGAAACTACTGACACTCCGTAGTGGTTGCTATGTGTGTCTATAATGCACCCATTTCTAAATTGAACCATGAAGTCTATATTGTCGTTGTCATTAAAGTGCTGTAGACTTCTAGAGTTTACGCATTTCTTTTTTTTTTTTTGGCAGATTAAAAGAAAATTCTTAGTTTTTTTGCTCAGCAGGTAATCAGATGCTATTTTTTCTTTTGAATGGAGGTTTAACAACCACCATGAGCAACTCAATAGGCTATAAGCAGTCGCCCGTCCCTAATTTAGGGTCACTGGTTCCATGGAAGGGAGAGAGCCAGTGCCGTAAGACAAACACCAGGTCCATGCCTCACTGGATTCGAACCCGGATTGATCTCAGACGAATGGTCATAAGCTAGCACTTCGACCGCTGCCCCACTGGGGCAGCAAAAATCTTTTAAACTTATTTTTTCCTTATAATAGAAAGGCACTTTAATAAGCAGTGTACTTCAGGGGTCGTGCTGCCAACCTCATTCTTCGCAATTCGCAAAAAAAAAAAAAAAATTTGACGATGGGGAAAAAATTTTGGCGATTTTCTTTTTGTACTATTGTAACACTTAGGCAAAAAAATAATATTTAATTTGGCAAAAACTTTAAAAAAGCCAAAGCAACCACTGTATTTGTATACATAAAAACATGTTTATAAAAGGTTGCATTACATTCATAAGGGAGACAGTAATTAGTAATCTGCTACAATTAAGTGGGGAGGTACAGT
This sequence comes from Macrothele yani, assembly GCA_039090855.1. Taxonomy (NCBI): domain Eukaryota; kingdom Metazoa; phylum Arthropoda; class Arachnida; order Araneae; family Macrothelidae; genus Macrothele; species Macrothele yani. Next base: position 8,470,365 of record CM077023.1, on the reverse strand, counting down.
GAAAAAATGTTCAGTTATGGCAATGCTTCCTAGCTTTTATCAATAGTTTTCTCAAAAGTTCTTTTGAAATCCAACAAAGAAAATCTAGGCTCAGAGGTTAGTATTCTTGATTCTAGTTATCACTGCAATTGCAGTGTACCTAGGCTGTCTTTTTAGGTAAAAGAAATAAATGATAATTACTTTTTCTCTTTCTACCTGTTCAAGTTTTTATTTTTCACACCCAGTTGTTTTGCCCAATGACCACGCAGATTATTTTGTGGGTTCACATATCAGTCACTTTTTGCTACAGGGCATCCATATAAAAGAACCAGACAGAAGATAAATCATTCCTGCACTGCAAAATATCTGTAAAATAACCATACACGCAGCAGTCTTGCTTTGTGATTAAAACTATGTTAACTGTAAGTATTTACTATTTTGGTCTGGGGGTTTTAACGACCAACATGAATTACTCGATGGGCAATAAGCAGTCGCTTATCCCGAATTTAGGGCTACTAGTTCCTGGGAAGGGAGAGCGCCAGTGCCATAAGACAAAAACAACATCCATGCCTTACCGGAATACAAACTGAGGAGGAGGGGTCTCGGACAAATGGTCAGAATCCAGCACTTAGACCATGATGACCTGCTTTGATTTCAATTTAATTGAACTACTTCTGCAATAATAACCCATGTTGATGAGTTGTTTTTTGTTTTTTTTTTATTGGAGGTTTAACGACCACCGTGAGCAACTCAATGGGCTATAAGCAGTTGCCCGTCCCTAATTTAGGGTCACTGGTTCCAGGGAAGGGAGAGAGCCAGTGCCGTAAGACAAACACAACATCCATGCCTCACCGGGATTCGAACCCGGACCCCTTACGGACGAATGATCAGAGGCCAACGCCTTAGACCACTGCGCCACCGGGGCGGCGTTGATGAGTTTAACAACCACTGTGCACAACTCATAAGAGCCATAAAGCACTTGCTCGGCCGCAACTCGGGATTACTGCTGCCAGTGAAGGAAGAGAACGAAAGCTGTAAGACAATTATACCTCTGACTGCTAGAGTAGCAGGACAGCATTAATGTGGATACCTGTATTATATAATACGATAACCTTATAATATCACACGTAACACAATTAAATTGTATGGTGTGTAAACTGTTAGTTAGCTTCAACAACTCAATATCAAAATTATAACCCATCCGATGCAGTTAATCTATTATTAATTAGAGAAATGGGCACAACAGAAAATTAACAAGATCTTGAAAAATAAATTTAAAGGGGGGAGGGGGATGATAGCAGTTGTGTAGAATTTACCTAGCACTGGTTCTTGTCAAATTATGTTGCTTCTTGTGCAACACAAATGTAGCCCACGTAAATTCATGGCAAACATTTTTCCGTCGCAACAGTAAACAACAGAGTTTAGCTTCAATGAAACTCAATATATATATATAGGTAAACCGTACAATTGAAAAATGAAAACAACTTACCCTGGTATATGGAAGAGGACGACTGCGACCACGCATTTGCCAATTACTTATTGGCCCAAATCCTCCTCCACGCGTTCTTCCACCACGAAGTCCACCTCTGCCCCTAGGAAGTCTAAACTGACTCTTATTTTGCTTTATAATATCATCTAGGGACATATCAATTTTGTCAGACATTTTGGCAATGCGTTAAAACCAACTAGCCGACTCGGTAAACAAAGCTTCAACGTCCTGACGCACATGAACAGTGCTGCCATCCTGTTCCTCAAATTTTCCCTAGATCATAGGCAAAAATTCCCTAGTTTTTTTTTTTTTTTTTTTTGAGGTTTAACGACCACCGTGAGCAACTCAATGGGCTATAAGCAGTCGCCCGTCCCTAATTTAGGGTCACTGGTTCCAGGGAAGGGAGAGAGCCAGTGCCGTAAGACAAACACAACATCCATGCCTGACCGGGATTCGAACCCGGACCCCTTACGGACGAATGATCAGAGGCCAGCGCCTTAGACCACTGCGCCACCGGGGAGGCCCCTAGTTTTCTGTAGGACAAATATATATATATCATCATCATCATCATTGTCAACCATTATCAATCCACTGCTGGACGAAGGTCTCCCCAAGTTTCCTCCACAACGGTCTGTCTTGTGCCAGTCTCCTCCATGTCACTCCCGCATATTTACGAATTTCATCCATCCATCTCCCATGTGGTCTTTTTCTGGGTCTTTTCCTGTCCCTTGGAATCCAATCTAAAATTTCGGCTGTCCATCTATGGTCTGTCCTTCTGGCAGTATGTCCAGCCCATTGCCATTTCAGGGATTTAACTCTGATCATGATGTCTTCCACTCTCGTCATTTTTCGGATCCACGAGTTCCTCTTCTTATCTCTCCTGGTTATACCAAGCATGCACCTCTCCATGCGGCTTTGAGTTGTCTGCAGCTTTTGTATGTCTCTTTTAGTTAAGGTCCACGTCTCTGCACCATTACGTAAGCACTGGAAGGATGCATTGATCAAACACTTTTCTTTTAAGACATAATGGCATATTGCTCTTGAAAATTATGCTGTTTCTTCCAAAAGCTCTCCAGGCAAGTTTTGTACGCCGATTAATTTCTTCATCAATGTGACCCTCACTTGATATCTGCTGTCCAAGATAAACATACGTATCTGTTATCTCCAGTTTTTCTCCATCAATCGATAAATCTTCATTTCTTGTAAAAGCATTGAACATCACTTTTGTCTTCTGAAAGTTCATTTTTAATCCCACTTCTTTACTCTTGTCAGCAAGTTCCTGGATCATACTCTGCAGCTCTGATGGGCTAGTTGCAAAAATGACTACGTCATCAGCAAAACGAAGGTGGGTTAGATAATCTACATTAATCTTTATTCCTTTGTTTTCCCAGTTCAGTGATTGAAAGACATTTTCCAATGTGGCATTAAAGAGCTTCGGAGATATGGTGTCACCTTGTCTCACTCCCTTTCCAATTTTTATGTGTGTTGTATTTTCAAACAGCCGAATCTTTGCACTTGCATTTTCATAGATGTTATTAATAATATTAATGTATGCATCTTCAATACCGCAGGATTTCAGAGCCGTGGTAACTGCTGATGGTTTCACCGAATCAAAGGCTTTTTCATAATCGATAAAAGCCATGCACAATGGAAGTTCATATTCCCTCGCTCTTTCAATCAGTTCTCTCAGTACGTGGATATGATCTATTGTGCTGTAGCCACTCCTGAATCCAGCTTGTTCTCTCGGTTGAGCCATGTCCAGTGTTACCTTCAAGCGGTGTGAAAGAACTTTAGTGAAGATTTTATAAACCACTGATAGGAGGCTGATAGGTCTGTAGTTCCTGAGATCTTCAATGTCACCTTTTTTATGTAGCAGGATCATTGTAGCATTGTTCCAATCCTCAGGAATCTTCCCTTCATTAAGGCATCGAGTGAAAATTTGGGCGAGTACTGTTTCAATTTCTCCACTTGCTTCTTGTATGATGTCTATAGTAATTCCATCTTCTCCTGGAGCTTTCCCTCGCTTCATGTTCTTGATTGCATGAGCAACTTCTGCTGGGAGGACTGGAAGAACTCTGGTACCTTTCATGATGTCTGGAGTACATGTATCATCCCTTTCATATAATTTGGAGTAGAAATCTTTCACTCTTGTCAAAATTTCGCCTCTATTTCTTGTTATAGAACCATCTTCTTTTCTCAGAGCCATAATCTGTTTTCTTCCCTTACTGAGATGTCCCTTTGCTATCTTAAGGCTTTGGTTGTTTTCAATTGCTTTCCTCACTAGCTCACAGTTGAATTTCGTTACGTCTTCAGTGATACTTTTTCGTGTTGTCTTGCATAGCTCTATATATTCCACTTTGGAAGTCACATCTACTTTAGTTGTCCTCATCTCTCTTCTTTTTTGCATCAACATTTTGGTTTTTCCTGATAATTTGTTCACATGCAACTTGTTCTTAGACCCAGCTAATTTTGTTGCTGTTTCCATTAGAGCTTTGGTTACTTTTCTGTTAACTTCCGAAATATCCACTTCTTCCGATGTTAGGCCTTCTAAAGCAGAGAATCTGTTCTTCAGTTCCAACTTGAAAGTATTATGGTGTTTTTTAAGGTTGGTTATGTCAATACATTTTGTTTGTCTTATGAGCTTGCCACGTTCCAGTTTAGTGTTGAGGTGCATCTTACATCTCACCAATCTATGGTCACTACCTGTGTTGAACTTGTTCAGCACACTGCAGTCTTCGATGACGAATTTTTTGTTACACATAATAAAATCAATTTCACTTGTCGTCCCAATTGGATGTCTCCATGTCCATTTCCTGTGTGGCTTTTTCTTGAAAAAGGAGTTCAAGATGAAAAATCCTTCTGCCTCTGCAAACTCAACGAGAGTATTTCCACGCTGGTTTCTGTTGCCGTGACCGAATTTACCTACTGAAGTTTCATTCTGTTGCCGTTGCCCTATTTTTGCATTGAAATCTCCCATAATTATCTTCAAGTGCTGCTTACCTTTATTATTTAGATGACGAATTTCCTCATAAAATTCTTCAATTTCTTCTTCAGGATGACTTGTGGTGGGTGCATAAGTTTGAATAATCTGAGCCTGGTATCTTCTCGATAGTTGGATAACGAGTCGTGCAGCTCTGTCAGAGGAACTTTCAACTTCTACCACTTTATCCTTCAGTTTCTTGTTTATTATAAATCCAACACCACTAGTTCTGCCAGTATCTGTCCCACGATAATAGAAGAGATGTCCACTTTTCAGTTCAATGAGATCTTCTCCTTTTCTCCTTACCTCACTTAGCCCGACGATGTCCCACTTGATCCTTTGTAGTTCCTCTTCCAATTCAAGAAGCCTTGAATCAGAAGATAGGGAGCGTCCGTTATAGGTAGCCAAGGTCAGCATCAAATGGCAGCCTAGTCCGGTCCTCCGGGGATTCTTAGCACCCTCTGCCTTCATGTCGCACTGGCCGCTGCCTTGGCCAGGTACATTCCAGCTGCCGGAGACTGAGGGCCAAGATTTAAGTTGTAGAGTTATTTTGGAGGTGTTTGGCCATAACTCACCACGCTGGCCAAGCGGGTTGGTGAGTGTGGGATAGCATTTCCTCTGATCCCGATGGTATAGTTATTCCGCTATTGGCGGTCGTCAGAGCCCCTTTAGTGGGAACAGGATGCACCACGAGAAGGCGGGGTTGACATTTGTCAAGGAGAGGCTGTGATGTTACGCATCACCTGACCTTACATCCATATATATATATAATTGCAAGAAATATAATTGAACAAAACGCCAACTAAATATGTAATCAAAAAAGGAGAGAGATGTGCCGTAATTCTTCCTCCTAAATACAGATTAGACTCAGAGACAAAGTTCTTTGAGTCTCTGTATTGTATCTCAGCAACAGATGTACGATCCAAATAGGCCGACGATAAAGCGGATGGCGTTCAGGCATCGTGACGTCACACCATTCGTTCGGCTCGGGGCTCGGAAAACACTCGAAGTGGGTCGTCCCGTAGCTGCTCTTGGAAGATATCTCGCAGCGGAAGCAGTAGCTATCGTCTGCAATAGCAGAAAAATGTTAACGATATTCATTGCACATTAACCAACCCAGTTTTTTATTTGGGGAAGGGGGTATTACATTCATTTAGCACGAGGCCACACGCACGATATTCTACACAATATATATTTCGGATAAAGGTGCCGAAATTCGGTTTAATTATTCTGAGATGAGAAGTCAAGAATTTCTGATTTCGTCAAGCATCTGCAATTAAAATTATTTACTAGTGAAAAAACTTCTGCGTGTTCGTGCATTATCTACGAAGATTGTTGTCTTTTTATTGCCCCTATTATTACATAATTTAGCTCGGTTACGTGTTTGCTATCTGTTTAGTTACAATAATGACAAAGTGCCATGATTTGCACTTTTTGATTTAGGATTTTCATTCATTTATTTGAGATTTTCCTGTTGAATTTAATATGTATTGGCTGCTTTTTTGCGTGGGTTTTATTGCTACTGACTTTTTTCGTAGGAACACCTTTCAGTATTTGCCTGTTAGAGCTTTTATCAGATCCTTGCTTCATTTCTCACTAAACACTTCAGTGCATGCAAGTTTTCTCACCTCCAGGGACTTTTACTCATATAGTTGCTCGTTAATCTCGGGGAGTGTTGAAACTTTTTATAAAGCTAAAAGTTAGTTTAATAGCCAGCATGTCTTTTAGGGCCGCCCCGGTGGCGCAGTGGTCTAAGCGATGGCCTCTGATCATTCGTCCGAATGGGGTCCGGGTTCGAATCCCGGTGAGGCATGGATGTTGTGTTTGTCTTACGGCACTGGCTCTCTCCCTTCCCTGGAACCAGTGACCCTAAATTAGGGACGGGCGACTGCTTATAGCCCTTTGAGTTGCTCACGGTGGTCGTTAAACCTCCAATCAAAAAAAAAAAAAAAAAAAAAAAAAAAAAAATGTCTTTTAGGTAGAATTAAATCTTCTTGGCTCCTAGTTTTCTTTTGAGAGCTTGAGCACACTCTCCCCCAACTCACTTTTTTTAATTTTCACTTTTAAGGTTATTTAGGTGTCGGTGTTGGTTTTTTTACTAGTTGTATATATTTCCTACCCAAATCACCGTTGATTTAGTTTCTAGTGCACCCGAGTTCAGTGGCACAGTTAGAAATTTCTTAAGGGGGGGGTCCATGGCTTTTGTTCATTGGTGAAAGCCTCATATATGCATATATATACATAGGCATAGCCAAGGGGGTGGTCCGTGGTCCTCGGCTCCGGGACTTGAGGGGGGATTGAGTACGAATTTAAAGTGATATATATGAGGAGGTTTTCATCAAAGAACCAAATTCATGGACCCCCCCCCTTAAGAAATTTCTGGCTATGCCACTGTATATATATATATTGCTTTAAATTCGTGCTAACTCTTCCCTCAAGGGGGATCCAGACCCCCCCCCTTCCCGGGCTATGCCTGGGCTTTTATCTAGAGCTTGAGCACACTTTTTGGGGAAAAGCAAAAAAAATGGCTAAAATTATTGCCGAAATAAAATTCTTTTTGGTGTTTTGGTCTGTTTAGAGACCAGGATTATGCTGTTAAATTTATTTATGGATAAATAAATTAAAGCGGAAATCCTAGCAAAATTACTGGTTTTCTTTTACTTCAGTTATGCATCAATAACCGCCGCCCTGGTGGCGCAGTGGTCTAAGGCGCTGGCCTCTGATCATTCGTCCGTGAGGGGTCCGGGTTCGAATCCCGTCAGGCATGGATGTTGTGTTTGTCTTACGGCACTGGCTCTCTCCCTTCCCTGGAACCAGTGGCCCTAAATTAGGGACGGGCGACTGCTTATAGCCCATTGAGTTGCTCACGGTGGTCGTTAAACCTCCAATAAAAAAAAAATCAATAACCAGATTTTGCTCTAATTTTTCTAAGTCTTGGAAAATGTTTCCCAGAGCTTAGGAAAACACTTTTTATTGAAGAGTTAAACTCTCCAAAAGACAGAGAACCTTTCAAGGGTCAGTTTTATCCAGATATTAATGATTCCTGGATAGACAGAGAGCCTAGCTTTTACTTGTTCAATGTTGATGAAGTGCAGTGACTTGCACTCAATGAATCAGGAGTTTCATTCTTTCATTGTAGGTTTTCTTGTTGAGTTTAGCAGGTGTTGACTGATTTTTTGTGTAGATTTGATTGTTACCGATCGTTTTCTTAAATCCATCCTTCGTTATCCAGTGGGCACTTCTGTGCAAGTGGGTTTTTATCCTCCAGGGACATCTGCTCGGAAGGTTCCAGATTGATACAGGGGAAGAAAGTGTTGTAGCCTTTTGTAGAGCTAAAAGTTTATTGGCCAACCTTACTTTTAGCTAGAATAAAATATTCTTGGCTCCTCTAGTTTTGTTTTGTTTTTTATGAGAGTTTGAGCACACCATGCCCCTGATTCACTTTTTTGTGAGTTTTCACTTTTAAGGTTATTTGGCTGTTGGTGTTGGGGGGGGGTAATTTACTACTTTATTTTATACATTTCCTTACAAATTCACCATTGATTTAACTCCTAGTAAACCTAGATTTTTATTTGGAGCTGAAGCACACATTTGGGAATCATGCATTATCTACTGCAAAACATCAGTTTTATTAAGAAATTTTCAATAAAATACTCAATTACATGAAAGAAATTGTTGGTTTCCTTTTCAAAATTGTGTATCGCTGTTTCAATGTAAAGTAACGTGCAATGGAAAGATCATTTTTTATATTAAAAAGCCCCCCCCCCAAACAACAACATAATTTTGAAAAGGAAGGTTGAATATTTAAATTAGAAATATGCTATTTAGAAGTACCAAGTGGATGTATATATGTTTTTGGATAAAACACAGACAACACAGCTCATCATTGTTTCTACTACATAGAATAATTCAATGAAACTACATAAGATGCCAAATTGTTTTGCATGTATTTGCAAATATAGTATATTTGGAATAAATATCAAAACAGATATATTTAGCAATGGCATATGTTTACTTTTTATTGTTTTAAATAAGAAATAATGTATGGGAGTTCATTTTTTGGGGTTTCAAAGTATTTATTATAGAAAGTATGTTTTTAAATAAATTAGTACTTTCATTACTTTTTTTTTCATTTTGGTGTTTAACAACCAGTGTGAGCAACTGAATGGGTTATAAGCAGTCATTAGTCCCTAATTTATGGTCACTGGTTCCAGGAAAGGGAGAGAGCCAGTGCCGCAAAACAAACACAACATCGCCGCCCCGGTGGCGCAGTGGTCTAAGCGATGGCCTCTGATCATTCGTCAGAAAGGGGTCCGGGTTCGAATCCCGGTGAGACATGGATGTTGTGTTTGTTTTACGGCACTGGCTCTCTCCCTTCCCTGGAACCAGTGACCCTAAATTAGGGACGGGCGACTGCTTATAGCCCATTGAGTTGCTCACGGTGGTCGTTAAACCTTCAATCAAAAAAAAACCACAACATCCATGCCACATCAGGATTCAAACCAAGACCCATCTTGGACGAATGGTCACAAGCCAGCACGCTTATACCACTGCACCCCAGGGTGGTGCCCATACCTTACAATTTAAAACCAATTGCAGTATATACCGTAATTTTTGGGCTAAGAGCCGCGGCTCTTACGTTACTAAAAGTGAAAATTTTCGGGTGTGCGGCCCTTATGCCGAATTTGTTTTCGATAAGACTGTTTCTTCCCTCCCCCCTTTTTTTTTTTTCCATGCAGATGCTTAGTAAATTTTTTCAAACCACGTCTTTTTTTTCACAAACTCGACTGTGATCAAGTTTCCCTCCCTTTCTACTCATACGTTAGACACGATAACTCCGCTGTCCTGATGTTGGTTTAGGAGGGAAAGTGGGGGAGGACAGGAATGCCTGACTCAAATGCCCTTTTTGCATAGAGGAATGGGGGATGGAAGGGGACATAAGCACACAGACGAGTAGCGTGACGTCCGAGGCTTTTGTGGATATCGCGCCTAGCGTATCTCTTTCGTTGGCTGCAGCATACATCATGCAGGAAGGTGCGATGATTTTCAGTGGGGTGGGGAGACCGGTTTGATGGGCACTTTCCTTAACAAAAGCTTAAGAACATGAACAATGCAAAAGCCTGCCCCAGGATGATTCCATTAGCAGAGACCTATTCCAAACAATACTGGCGGGACGGAAAGACAAATTCTATTCACTCTTCTTGGTTCATCCGGCATGCGATACAGGTGTTTTTTGGCTCGTGCTCCTGAGTTTTGCTTCGATTTTAATTTTTTTTTTTTTATTGACTGACGATAGTGGAAGTTGAAGGCTTCGGCTGGAAAAGAAAAAAAGAAGGGATTCATATAAAAGCGGAGCTCAACGCGAAGGCTCAGTGCGAGCCGCGGATGGCTTAGTGGTTAGTGTTTCAGACTATCGATGCCAGGTTCTAGCCTGGGCTGATCTTTCAGAGATGGTGTGATTTACTAACAATCGCTGAATATCCGCCGTGCATCGGACGAGCACGTAAAGTGACGGCCCCCAGGCTGGACCCACTGGTTAAATGGGTATCCTTTCCTATGTCCTCCCTGAAATTCTCTCACACATCTATGTGCAATATCGTACTTGTACGGTGGCGCCATCTACTGTACTCTAATCTCACTACAAACTGTTCTGTCAAAAGTCGCTAGACTTGCTCTCATTCCTTCCGTTTCTGTGTCCTGCCCAAAAGGCGATCTCGCTGTAGGTGGCTGGGACCTAAACTCTACTCCCTGTGGACGGAAGTCCTACATGAAAATGACAAACCTACTGAAGGCTCAGTGCGCAGTAAATGAAAGTAGGTCAAACCACTTGAAAGAGAGCGGCACCGCTGTTATGGAAGTGTTGGCGGCCAGATCCGCGAACACGTGCGAGGCAGCTGGTAAAGAAAAAAAAAGCATAATATAGAAGGAACATATTATTAAAGAAAACATTAATCGAAAGCATTACAAGCGATAATTTATAAGTTAATTACTTCTAAGACGGATTCTATTGCGGTGAACAGAGAAACATCCTGTAGCAGACATCCACATTGAATGGAATTTAGACAATTGTGCGGTTTTACGAGCAATGCGATATTCTAACGGCAGTCTTAAGATTAACCGTGATTTATATTGATTACATAAATGGTTTTGAGCCTTTAATAAAGGCAAACAAATAACATGATTAATAAATAAAAATTTTTGCCAGTATGAAAAAATAAGTGCATAAAGCAGATCGACACTGAATTGCAGATTAGCCTTTTTTTTTTTTTTTTTTTTTTTTTGATTGGAGGTTTAACGACCACCGTGAGCAACTCAATGGGCTATAAGCAGTCGCCCGTCCCTAATTTAGGGTCACTGGATCCAGGGAAGGGAGAGAGCCAGTGCCGGAAGACAAACACAACATCCATGCCTCACCGGGATTCGAACCCGGACCCCTTCGGACGAACGATCAGAGGCCAACGCCTTAGACCACTGCGCCACCGGGGCGGCCAGATTAGCCTTTGAAGTATACATATAATCACGCTGGGTGTGAGTTAATTCATGAAAATAAGGAAGATAATTTAGTTTTCTGAGCAGCACCACGACTTCACAGGTGCGGCCCTTACGGCAACTTTTGCTTCCAAGATTGCAAAATTTTTAACCTGCGGCTCTTAGTCCGAAAATTACGGTACATTTGTGAATTTCACACTCTTTGACCCCTCCCCCTGAAATGGTCAAAATTAATTTTCCTGTAATACATAAAGTGAATTTGTTGTACTACAGGGAAAATGTATTTTAACCCTTCTAGGGAGTGGGAAGGGAGGCAACTTAACATGTAAAGAGGAACACCATGTGTCCAGGAACAGAATCAAAAGTAACTATGTTATATGCCTTCTTCCACTTGTGTAAGAGGGTTTAAATACTTTTAGATAAACAGCAAATTCAATAAAAACTGATGTGAAATATTTTGTAACATTGACGAAGAAATTGCTAGATTTAATTAAGAATGCACTGGTTCCTCCCCCACTACTAGTTACCTTCTATTGCAACTTTTTTTGTTCATTAATTTCCTGATAATATTTTTCCTTATTCCAGATGAAACCCATAACACTTATATATAGCACCCTGCATGATCTAACTTCATCCTTTCAAACTCGAATCATTGCTTTGTTTTTAACAAAGACTGAAACAATGTGTTTATTTTGTATATACACCATACAAACAGAATTGCTATCATGTGTCAGGAAAAATATAAGTACAACAGCTGAATTTGCATGGTGCATCATCTGTAGGTTGTATCATGAATGCAAACCTACATATGAACTATTTGGCTGTTGTCGCAGCCAATGAGACAGATCTATCTTGTTGGCTTCAGGCTGTTGTATAAATGGAATGCACGAATTGTAGGAGTGTTAATTTCCTTGTTACTTACTCAGTTTTTTGTAGCTTTTCTAAAGTCTCTCTGTGTGAGAGTATGTGTGTGCAGGTGGACAAGGAGGATTTTTTTTTTTTGAAAAAAAAAAAATCCCAGACTAAATCCTAGACATTTTACTCTTTACATTTTTTTTTTTTTTTTTGCCAAAAGTTGAAACTTTTTTTTCCTGCTTACAAAATATGCTATTGGTTACATATTATGTAAGCAAGATGCATAAGTAAAACTTTGGCAACTGTACATTAGAGAAATGAACAATATTACTTATTCACATGCTGATGGTTGTCGAAAGTGCTTCATTTCTCAAGGATTGCAACTTAATTTTTTGATGGTGTCATTTTTTTTGCTCATAAATATTGTGTTAAAATTTGCGTGCATCTACACTTGTTTCATTCCTGCTTGTATAATTAATACAAACACAAGATGTTAAATTGATGTCAGGCTGGCCACCAAAAATCATAATTGTATTTCTAACTGAAATGTGTACTATTGTAATATGCAAGCTCTAGTCAGTGAAAAATTTTGTTAATTGGGTGGATGAACCTTTTTAGGAGGGCATTTGATGCAACACTAGCTGTAGACATAATTTTCCATGTTCTACCCATCCCCTTCTTTTGATAAAGGTTTTCTTCCCCTTCCTGTACCAATAGGATTTACTGTAGAAGAAAAGCATAAATCATATAATCATATTATAATCAAATTTATTTTAAAATAGTTACTCCTACAGTCCTCATATTGTATTGTGTTGAGGGGGGGGGGGTTGCTTGCTTGACATCTTTAGCTATAGCCAATGCTGATATCACTTCAGGATGATAGTGGCATTAGAGTGCCTAATTCACCCAACTTGTCTGCTTGTAACTGGATGTGACTTTGACTTTAAGACGTCGAATGTGAGCAATGCTCCAGATTTGGGTGGCAAAATTACTCTGAAGGCCTGTGTGGTCCCATTACTTGGGATACAGTTAGGGGTACTTTGGCCTGTATCTTCTGTAAGTAAAAATTTTGGGAACATATGTTCAGTTATAGTCAAGTTATGAAATCTGTGTTACAGCAATGGCTGGATCCTAAAAATGCGGCAAGCCGAACGAATGTTGTGACGTCACGATGCCTGAACGCCATCCACTTTAACGTCAACCGTCTAGCAGAGCTCATTTGTAGTTCCAGTTAGTTGTTGTTGTGTTGTGAAGCTATATAAAACAAGGTGTTTTTGATCCTGTATATACAAAGCTATAATAAATATAATAAAATATTAAATCGTTATCTAAGGTGTCTTATCACTTGACGTACGTCTAGTGATGATAGACAGTGGACCATAAAATATGACAATGCCGAATATTACTTCTGATAAATTTTAAATGTTACACACAGGGCGCAGCACATACAAACAAAGCCACATTTTGACTTTGTACTGAAATTTCATCGTGATTGAGTACAAGAAAAACTATCTGAAGTCAGAAAATTACTTTACACTGAGCGGACAGAAATCATGGAATACCCGTGTGTTATCTCTATAAGAAATAATATTCCAAGTCCAATAACTTCACTTGAAGAAAGAGTTTAATGAAAGAATGCATTGAACAAAAGTTGTGGAACTCTCAATGGTATCTAATTGTAACCAAATTGAGCATCAATTACTTATTCAATTGCAAAAACGTGGATGCTGAAAAATATAAGATTTCTTCCCCATCCTATAAATATTTTAGTTCAATCCAGTTAAAAAAAACAGAAACAAAATAACACCACGATAATCGAGATAACTTTGTTCGATGCTTTGGAATTTAATTTTTTTTTATTGAAGGTTTAACGACCACAGTGAGCAACTCAATGGGCTATAAGCAGTCACCAGTCCCTAATTTAGGGCTACTGACTCCAGGAAAGGGAGAGAGCCAGGGCCTTAAGACAAACACAACATCCATGCTTCACTGGGATTCGAACCTGGACCCATCTCGGAGGAAGGATCAGAAGCCATCCCATCTCGGAGGAAGCGCCACCTGGACGGCCATGCTTCGGAATGTCTCCCATTAATATTGCATGATTTTTAACTTAATTCAAGGAAAAATTCATCGGCTTCTGAAAATAGTTGTTTATACCTTTACGAGTTCATTTTCTTGCAATTAAATTAGTAATTGATGCTACATTTGGTTGTATTTAGTTGATCCAATTGAGTTCTACGACTTTCATTTAGCTCATTTTTTTCCTATATCAATGTTTTTAGAAAATTTCAAATATTGAAGACAAAAAATAAGAAATTGAGGACATTTGACGTCCTCAATCAGTTTTTATGAAATTGAGGACTGTCCCCAGAAAATAAGGTCTGGTCACCTTATATTAAATAGTTATAAACATTGTGACAGTTCAGATCAGGGAGGTCCGTAGCAACACAAACTTCTAGACAATAAAAATATCTTTCAGGTATGTCATGTGGATCTTCTATGCCATTATTTCTAAGCTTTTCTTCGTAACGTTGCTTTTCCACCACATTAAGATGTCAAACTTTAAACTTTGTCAGAAAGAACAGTTTTTAACTCTATTTGCAGCAGCTGCAGCCATTGAAAAGCATGGAGAGAGACCAGCTCAGGTACGTTCTAACCACCCGGAAGTCTAACAGACAGTTTTGTGACATCACGTGCAAAGGCTCTATATCCCTCGAACTGTTGTATGGTAAAGGCGCTTCGACCAAAGACGAAGTAATAGAAAATATTTACTATTTGTACTTTCGGAAAACTTTCCACGTCACCTTCGAAGATACTTGCATTTAGCACATACGGATCTTTTCCTTCAATCTCTTTAATTTTTTCTAGATACCTCATGTTGTACTCGGAAATTAAACTTTCAAATTAATACGCCATTATTTCAACGGAGACTGGTTGTCCTTCACTTACGTTACTAATGCTCGTTGCCATGCTGAAAGTCACGTGTCTGCTACATCCTATGTCCATATACTGTATATTTGAGACACAGTTTAGTAAAACTCTGTGTCAAATTAAAAACACACACACAAATGAGATGACAATCTATTTGAAAAAATATATCCATTTGGAAAAATGCATCTCAAATGAAAAAAATATATATCCATTTGAAAAAAAGAGGATTTTGCAACCATTCCATTTTAATTTTTTACATACTGAGCCTGCTTGCCCATGGTTAAACCACTTAACGTATATTTTAGGACAAGGAAAAAAATAATTCAGAGTAGATCGAAGCGATACCGTTGAAAAGACAAAATAAGGGCTGTATCTGCTTCTGTTGAATTTAACTGTCCTGCAACAAAATGAATACTGACAGTGTCAATGGTCACTGCCACGTCAGTCATGAAACTGAGTGAAAACAATCCAAATTACGAATAACAAATGCTGAAGCCGAATCTGCACAAAATAGTTACCATAATGTCGTTTACAGTTTTTTTTTATTGGAGGTTTAACGACCATGAGCAAATCAATGGGCTATAAGCAGTTGCCCTTCCCTAATTTAGGGCCACTGGTTCCAGGGAAGTGAGAAAGCCAGCGCCGTAAGGCAAACACAACATTCATGACTCAACGGGATTCGAACCCATCTCGGACGAGTGATCAGAAGCCATCGCTTAGACCACTGTGAATCAGAGATGTGTCGTTCATGAATGACTCATTAGGAAAGAACGAATCAGCAACTGAGTCATTGGCAAACAAAGTTTTCCTGAAAAGAATCGATTCCATGAAAGAGCTGCTTCACTGAATAAATCAAGCGGAAATCACTTTTTACTAGACATCAAAATTTCACCTCGGTGTCTCGGTGAGATTCATGTTCTAGTCTGAAAATCTTACCTTATTCAGAAGAGTACAACATTTGTACATATATTTCAATGTTAAAATGTTTTTTAACAATTTTCTTTGTGGGGGTGGACACAAGAGCCCTATATTAATACCTGAATCATTAAATGGAAACCACATTTATGTCTTATGCAGTCAGTTCATGAAGAATTAACTTTGTCACCAGAAAATGAACAATTACTAAAAATAAATTCATGACCCTTTTCAATTCATGAATTTGTAACTTTCATGACCAGTAGGCAGCCTGGAACTGCATTGCTCTGGAGATGGAACTGAATCAGCATCTACTGAAAATAATGCTTGCTTGTAAGCCATATACTTGAGATTTGCTTTTCGTCAATTTCTGTGAAATCTGAGGAACTGGCAATTCCTTACATGTGTCTATTCCTGAATTTGAATGCTAATGATGCTACAAGGGATGCATCAGGATTCTCTGACTAGCACAAATCTAAAGTTTGTGCAGATTTCTAAGCTACCTATACTTAGTTTCAGTTGCTTGGAAGTGTATTGTCTTGGGTGGTGTAATGGTAACACACTTGAATGAAAATCTAGAGATGCCAATTTGATTCTCACTCGAGGGTGATGCCTATATGGAAATATGTGAATTAAAGCGCTCTGGTGCTGAAAATAATATGTTCGCAACATAGAATGGACTCCTCAATACTTTCTATTTAAGAAGCCTATCCACGATTTTGTTGTTTGGTAACCAGGGCTTGAAAAATACCATGCCCGAGCGGGGACATGTAAATTATTGGGCATAAAGAAAAAAAAACAAAAAAAAACCCGTCCAATTGCTTGGACCTAGCAACTAAACTTAGAAATGAAAAAGTTTGGAACAGAATTTCGTACTACAAGAAAAAAGACAGTCGTCACGTGGCATGTTTCATTTCACTGCTAATCATCGGAAGTTGTATTATTGTTACGAAGTGCTGAGGACAGAAGAATATCATAATTATATTATGCTCTAGGTCCAGAAATTGGGACCACATGTAGTTTTGCTCCAATTGTTGTTTATAGTCTGCAACAGGATGGGTGCCTATGATGGAACTAACCTCCCATGTTTAGTGACAAAGGGCAAAAACTTAAAAAAGACATGGCAGAATCACTGAATTTCTCAAATACAAGCATACTAATTTCATCATCATACCAATTTCAGCATCAGCTTAAAACTTGAGATACATGCTTTTGTGCATTAAACATTTTTTTGAATACAGACCCTTAAATGGAAATTTAAAAAAAGTTCATATTTTTTAACTTAACAAATCAGAACCTTTATGATTTTATCTTTTAAGATTAAAAAAAAGTCATTTTTATAACTCCCCCCCCCCCATGCTGTTGTAATTACATAGATTTGTTGTGTCACATTAGTTTACAGCACAGAAGGAAAATAGTGAGTCAGTGGGTAAAATAAAAGGCACTCTTACATACTGTAATTCCACTTTGTGTCAATCAGTGATAACTGTGCAATGACAATTCTTCCTGTGGGAGTTCTCTAATGTTAAAGTTTATGCCCTACCATTGACAACTTGAAACTACACATCGCAAAAGCGATTACCACAATTCATTTGGACCTGCTGAAAAATGCCTGTGTCAAAATGGGATACTATTTTGATGTCAGCAGCACTAGAAAAAGTGGACACGCTGAACACGTTTAGGACACAATAAAATACTTTGAGAGTTTCTATTAGCGTTTGTTTCATATTTAAAAGGCCTATACCTTTTCTTAATATTTATTGGCTGATCCGTAATCTTCCTGTAGTTCCATAAAAAATTTAGAACAGTACTGAAAATGGGAGGAGTTTGTAGTTAAAACTTTTTGGAAAGAAGAAAAAAAAAGTAACTGGGATATTCCCGAGTGCTGTGTTACAAGCCTTGGAAACGGAGGGGGAAATGCTAAAAACAAATGAAAATTTAAAATTAAAAAAATAAAGCTGACTGAGTCTATTAAAATTTTAAAACAACTGTGCTATTAGCTTCCTGTGTTCCAGCAGTGGAAACAAAACATTAAACGTGTGAAAATTTCAATTTTAAAGGGGGGGGGAGCAGTAAAAACAATTTAGATGAAGTTACTGGGTTCAGACTTTCTCCCATGAGAAAAATAAGCACTTTTTAAGCATGTTCAAAACAATTTTTAGGGCTTTGTTTTCTTCCACTTGTGTACTTTTTACTAATTGCACATGCACACATATACTATAATCGCTGGCATATTTTCACTGCTTTCCACATACCCCACTTCTTCAGAAAACTTTAAAATTTCATTGTCCTGGAGTGGGAATAAAACCTGCATCTCATGTTCGATTCCCTCTCCAGGACGATGAAATTTTTAAGTTTTCTGAAGGAGTGGGCTACATGGAAAACAGTGAAAATATGTCAGTGATTACAGTGTAAGGTCTCTCATGTATTTGTGAAGAATTATTTCTTCAGGGAAATTTGTTTCCCACTTATATAAATATTCACAAGTATACTTTTACAATGATTAATTACACAAATTGAAGTATGCTGATTAAGTTAGCAATACTTTGCTAAATAATTTAAGTTTGTGGATGTAAAAAATTAAAATTTATACAATTTAAAATACAGTTCTGCAGGTGAAATTAATTTTCATATCTGAGAGAACAGTCACATATTTGCAATGAAGTGTATATAAATTGTAAAACTGGTGTTCAAGATCTGAATTTTGCACATAATTATCTCATGGTTTAAATTTAAAAAAAAGTACAAAAACAAAATTAAAATTACATGTTCACGATTTCAATTTTGCACTTAATATCAGTACCAAATGATGATGGAATCTGCACTGTGTTTAATTTAGCCTAGGTTCATCAATTTTTTTTAGCAAATTGCTTATCTCACACTGCGCCATGCTCTCCCACAGGCTTTTAGCTGAGATGACATCATCATCAACATAGCCAACCAGCAACAAGTTCTAGACTTGTAACTTCTGGATTTTGAGTAGCTAGTTAGGGAAAATAAAGTTCTTATATCAATTTTTGGCCAAAAATAAGGACTTTAAGCACCCTAAAAATGAAACACTTTTTACGGATTTCTAAGGAATATAGGAACCTTGAAAATCATTGAAGTGCATCTGTGTGAGGAATCACCCCACAGTTCCAGTTGGTCATTCCACCTGAGGGTTCTGGAACAAAACCCAGTGAGGTGGTGTTTTTTGGCCAATGTCACACAGAACCAGCTGGTACCTCAACATTTATACCAAAGCTTAATTTAGTGTCAGCTTCTCAGGTTCATGGAGGCATTTGTTGCTGTTATGTGTGCCATTGTTGCCCAGCAAAACACCCTGTGGAGGCACAACCATTTCTCACTATGATCATTCTAAATGGCTGTGTATAAAAAGTGTTATCGTTCCTACTTTGGTGTAGGACAGTGAAACCTGGATACTGCAGAAGACATAGAAGTTGTTTGTGTGCTGGAGAGACGAGTTACTTTGGAGGGGGCCGTGGCAAGACATGTTCTGATTATGTGACAAACAAAGATGTGTTGTAAATGAGTAATGTGAAGTGCAAAATGTCAGTAAGATGGAGACAAATATTTTGAGATGGTTTGGCCATGGTGAAAGAATAAATGGGAGATGCTTACTAAGAGAATTTATTCAGCCCATGTGGCAGGGGAAAAAGGCAGATGAAGGCCAAGGAAATCATGGGAGGACCACATTTAGGAACATCTGCAAGAGAAAAAGATGATGAGTATGCAAGTCCTGTACTTAAGCTGTCACTCGCATTTTCGCCAAATCACGAGAAAAATGGTCATTTTGTGACAAAAATTCCGCATGGAATCACCAAAAAGCGAATGTTTCCCATTATTTTTTCTTTCGTCATTCCGCCCAACCCTGCTTTGCCTTTTAGGTTATTTTTCATCCATCATTTTTTCGTTTGTCATTGTTGCTTCGCCTACCAACCTGGTTTCCTTCCTTCAACCCTGCCTTCCCCTGCATTGTTTTCCATCCCTGTCATACTCCCCCCCCCCCTAAGCACACCCACCCGTTTCTTTCTTGCATTTTTTTTATCCCTGTCATTTTTTCATTCTCTTCTGTCACTGCTGAATGGTCCTGTCATCCTGATATCCTTCCCCATCAATTTTTCTTTCCGTCATCGCTGCTCCGCTCTGTTGTCCTTTTTCCATCCCCATTGTCTTTTCTCAATACAAGAGCACTTTTCACAAGGGCTTTGCTACGATAGATAAGGGAAAAGGTGTTCTGTTTGTTTCTTTGGCAGTCTGCGCAGCCACTGCCATTTCAGTTTGCTCAGACCTCGTCTTTGTATATGTTTTCACGAACTGCATTTGTCAGCAAATGTATTTGTATTAAAATTAGAAATGTAAAAGTCTATTTGTTTCTATCTTTGAATTCTATTTAAAGTACAAAATTTTATGTAGCCAATGCATTGGGCTTTTTTTCATACGTAAATATAGCAAAATACTGAACTGTAAATTTGGCTAATCTGCATAGCATTCTGCTACAACTCTTTATGACAAAATAGCCAAATTGCTACAAGATAAAAAATTCCAGCTTAAACACTAGCATGCAGTACAAACGGGATGTCAGTGAAGCTCAAGTTATGTGCAGAGATTGCTGTAAGTGGAGAAGACATCAACAGTAAGTAAAATCCAGTTTCACCAGTTTTAAACTTTAATTTGCCAGATGAGCTTTATTTGAGGAACTAACCTCTGAATCTCAGAGAACAGCTTAGTGATATGTATGTATGTATATAAAAATTTGAGTTACTCAAAGAGAATATGCATCAATGGAGCTACCCAAGGGCTAATTTTGTATGAAATAGCATCATCATTTGGCCTTTTTAGAAAGGACTGGCTCTGCAAAGATGCTGAAGAACATTTGCAAATTTCTCTTGGTACCTTTAATTTGCCACGTCATTGAAAGAAAAAAGTTTCAAAAGTTTTTATGAAGCCACATGCGCAACTGTGTAAAACTACTCTGTCAAATGTTATGTTACTGCAACACAATACAAATGCTGGACAGTCACAAAATGAGCATTTATTTTCTGAGAAATAAAAATACTTGTTCCACAAAAAATGAAGTTCTATACCATGTGCAACATGGTTACATTTGGTGTGAGATAGCTTTTCACAGCCGAGATCATAAATCAGTTTTTTCTACTGCTTTCCTACATTTATACAATTCAGATGATTTTTAATAATTTTTTCCTAATGCCCTTATTCTTTCTAAGAGAGATGGATGAGAATGATGGAAAGCTGAGTACAACCAGTCATGCGCTGAGAAGCCCAGGTTACCTTTGTTCTACTTAATCAAGGCACTTCAAGTCGGCTGTTTTGTTGAAGATCTTGGCAAACGAGTCTGCTTGGAATTCAAATCTGCAACTCAAAATTACCAGCAAAAATGAAAGAATCTATGGAGA
This sequence comes from Macrothele yani, assembly GCA_039090855.1. Lineage (NCBI taxonomy): Eukaryota > Metazoa > Arthropoda > Arachnida > Araneae > Macrothelidae > Macrothele > Macrothele yani. The sequence continues at coordinate 8,449,310 of CM077023.1, read as the reverse complement.
AAAAAATGTTTTCATTCATTAACACAAAATCTCTTTAAAAATTTGATAACTTCTGGTGAAATGCAAAACTACTATACGGCAAAAATTAAATCCAACTAGAGATGTAAAATGGTTTAAAATAAACAAATTACTTACTTCTGACTTAACTCAAATTTTTTTTTCCAAAGAGGAAATAAAAAAAGACTGTTTCCATCCACTTCAAATTGTGTTACTGAAAAACAGCTGTTTATCAAGACCTGATAAATATCAAATGTTAATACAAATGGCACACAATGTTGTCCTACAGAATCTCAAGAATTACAAATTATGGAAACTGAACCAAAACCATGATGGACAACAGCCTAGCATGCAGCATGATGTAAAAATGGAATAAATTATGAAATCAAACTCATTTGAAGTAATTTCATCAATGCTGAGTGGCTGGAGTTGATTTTTAAAGTGTCAATTCTTCCATGACACATACTTCAGAAGCCGAAGTTAGAACACACTTAGCATTTTCCCTCAATTTCTTCATATACACTGAGTTAGCTTTGAATTAGGAATAAGCCTGCTTTACATATTTGGAGCGATATGTGGCTACTATAAATTGTGCACACCTATCCTCTGTACATAATTAGTAAATGTTTGCCAGTAATGGGGAAACATGACAATGTACGCCAATGATGTATTGATGTTTTTTGTGTCGAGGATTAGGGCCCAGTCTTCGGTTTCACTATGCGGAAAAAATCACACATCCAAGCATTCTTGTCTCCAAGAATGATTCTTTAAATATTTCCTCTCATTAATCTTTTTCTGAATTTCATTCTTTGAGGCAAACTGAGCAACATGAAAAACATTTTTTTCCCCACTTCCTTACAAACATTTGTTCACGGATTTTAGTGGAAATTGTGTAGTTATAGTTTTTGTACGTGTACTGTATATGTATGTGTCTTTGGAACAAGATCTAGAAAGAATTTGATCAAATATAAATGTCTTAAAATTACTTTTCGTCTGAGTGAAACTAAAACATGTGTGAACTAAATTATTCACTTCATTTTAAAACTTAAATTTATATATATATATATATATGTAGTAAATTATGAACATTGGAATCTTAAAGTGAACTCGTGCATAATTAATTAAATTAAGCTTACATTATGACTGAGATTAAATAGTGTGTGGTGAGAAGCATTTATTGGTACAAAAGTTCAGGTGTGTTAGCAAGACACCACAAAATTTGGTATAGTATCTTGCACTATGTCAGTAGAATGATTTTTTTTTAGGAAATTAATTTTTTCCCCCGAATTCTGAAATTTCTTATTCAGCAATTTGTAAATGAAATGATGTGAAAACTTTTGTATTGAGTTTCGAGAAATATTATTTGTTCATGATGTAAAATTTCTTGTGAATATTAGGGACCCCGGGTTTTGCACCATTTCGTTTTTTTTTTTTTTTTTTTTCCCACTAGGCAGGGAGTCGCCAAAATCAGAGATAAGAATTTCTCTTCCTGTAAGCCCAGAAATTTCTTTGGAAGAGGTTACCTTGCAAAACTTGAATACAATAGAATCCCCATAGCAGGTGGAATTTCAAGAATTTTTGCGAAGTCATGGTCAAGAGTCATGGAGGACTAAAAGGTTCTTCACCCACCCACCCCTACTCCCCTCGTAAACTCTCCCCTCAAATTACAGAGAGCATGAAAAGATTACTTTCAGCCAATAGCATAGCTGAAAGCCACAGCGTCCTTTTTGGCACCTGCGCGCTAGAGCTTTGAAAAGTTTGATCTAAGGGGAGATTTCTCTCCCTTCACTCACTCACTTGCTCGAGTTTTTCATAGGGTACCACTTCACTTGCTTCATGTTTTCATCGCCAAGAGTCTCCAATGCCTTTACCAGATTGTGGACTATCGTACGCTTGCGACTCCCAGCCATCTTGTTCTCCGTCCTGAGGGCGAACACCCACGATGCCGATGCCCGTGGAACCCATTGTTGCAGACATCTTGAAGGAGGGAAGAAGAAAATAATGAAGAAACAAGGCAGCTCTCCTCTTAGACGCTTGAGTACTCGGATGTCTTCCCCAGACAACGTTGCTTACCTCTATCCCATCCGAAGTCATGAAGAGAAAGCCTGGAAGCGTAAATGAAACCACCGTGTGAATTGTACTCTTGAACTGACGACTTATGAGCCTTCTGTGAAAGAGAAAAAAAAACCGTCGCATTGGTCACCAACTCGATGACACTGAAACAACTAAGAAGGGAAAATAAAGGTAATTTTGTAGATATAAAATTAACTTTGTCGTGTCCAACCAACCCAATCGTTTTTGAAATTCCAAAAAATGTTTCTGCCTTAATTAACTGAAAGAAAACAAAACAAAACAGGATACAACTTTTGAAACTAGTATTGTTTGAAAATACCTTATTGTGTTGAGAAATAACACGGTCTCTAAAAGGGGTATGGTTGTGAAAAATGAAATTTATCGAGTATTATAAAATGAGGGAGAGTTAAGTTTTTTTTAAGTAACACAAATAATATAAAAAGCAAAGAAATTCAGAATCAGTTGTAATGCATTACATGCTAAGAAACCTTAGTGCTCATTTTATTTTTGGCTAAAGTGTATTATTCTTTTGTATTGTGCATGATGTCTTGTGAAAGTACCTAAAAAGGGAAATATCAAGTGTAGAGCACATATTTTTCTTACTAAACAAAGGATAATTGAATCACACTGAATTTTTATTATAATACATGAATTGCAAATTGAAATGTTAAAATTTTGAATACCAGGCAGATCAGAAAATTGTATAATCAATCTGAAATATATATATACCCAACAAAATTGAAATTGGACTCTAAAACTTATTTTTGGCATTCCTGGGTGATTTGTGAAAATAAAACAAAAGAAACAAAAATCTGTAAAATTTTCAACAAAATTCTGATCAGGCGAGAGGCCTGATCAACATTAAATGTAACTGCTAGTCAGTTTTTACAACTAAAAATTTTGAGTCACTTTTATTACTTGTTTATGTGTGTTCAGTAAATCCAAGGTATTGATAGGTAAATCTTGTGAATTTTTTTTTTTTTTTTTTTTTTTTTTGGGTCAAGCTCATAAATCACCTCTGCACTTGGCAGAGTTCGTGGATCTGAGCCGGGTACGATTTAGTTAACAGATACTTTGACAATGCAAATTTTACTGTTTTTACATACATTTTTCTTTTGTTCTTCCACTAGTTATTTTTGTATACATCACGTGCCATATTGTACCACATTATTCGATAAAAGCATATCTACACTATAACACATGGTCATAGTGACAGAGATTTATAATTGAACAAAATTCCTTTATATCACCAATTTGACAGTGGCCAGAGATTTGAGGCCCAGAGGGCAGGTGCCAGTATTTCGGAAACAGTCGCACTTGTTGGCTGCTCCTATACTACTGTATCAAGGGAGAACCAAGACTGGATTAACCATACACAGACATCTACATGAAGGGTTGACATTGGTCAACTACATGTGTTTGATCCTAGAGGTGAGCGTCAGGTGTAACAACTGGCATCTCAGAAATAACATGCGACAGTGGACAGTAATATGAATAAGAGGGAATTGATATGTTGTCATGATGAAGAAACCTTTTTACTTTATCAGCAAGAATTCAAATGATAATCAAATAAAAATATTTCAAACAAAGGGCAGTGATCTATCTAGGGTGGACAATGACGAAGTATGAAAAAAAGAGAAACTGAAAAATCTCAAAACTAAGTTACGCACTATTGTGTTTACCCAACTAACTAACAAACAAACAAAAATTAACTCCCAAGTTTTGATCCTTGGAAACCCCCAGTAAATGGAAGGTGATTCCACTACCACTGACAAGAGAACCACAAAAAACAAAAAATGATTTACTCAAAACATGATTTTGAGGTTAACTATGGTTTACTATACGCCCTTCAGCAACTTTGGTAAAAACAATTCAATTTGCAATTTGTGCTTTAGTTTAAAATTTTCATTAGGTGGCTAGTCCAATGAGAGAGAGAAAAAAATGTTTAGAGTCCAGAATTTTAAAAGTCCTAGATTATCCCTATCTCAGATTTTGGTCGGCAAACCAAGTAGAATCTCACCCATGTTATTTGGAGATGAGGGAGGTAAGTGACACAATTTACTTAATGGCCTGCCTTAATACTTAGTACAGGTTTTGACAATTTCACTCAAGGAGTGTGTTGAGAGTTTAATGCTTGACCTGCAGATTGTTACATACTACTACAGGAAATTTGGCAGATATGCCGCTATTTTTTTTTCCATTGGTTCAAATTCACATATTGAACTGTTATTATGTGGCTAAAGAATTCAATCAAATATATACAACATTGTTGTTCTATAATTTACTGTTTCACACTTTACAAAGTTGTTTTAGCCACACAGGAGTACAAAATCTTACATATTAAAACAGTATATATTATTAGCATATTCTTATAAATTCATTTGGGATATTGCAATTCTTACCCTTTTTATGCACAAGTCTCAGTCTCATGATCAGCACATCATGCTGTGCCTGGAATAATCATTATTCTCGAAGAAACGTTCATCCCGTTTAAATCTCATTACTGGAGATTGAAATGGGGTTGCTTCTCATGCTCAACGATGTTTGGCTAATAGATGAGATCACTGAAATGTGCATAAAAAATCAAACCATCGTTTCATATGCACACACTGTTGTCACATAGTTAAATTAATTTGAGACTGCAGCTCTTTACCTTGTAATTTTGATGACTAAAAGTGACACTCCAATGTTACAACCAAAACATAAATGTTTTTTTTTTTTAACAATGATATTTCAGTTACCTGGAAAATTTTTCGTTTTTCTCACATTACATCAACACAACTTAAAGTTACTGCCAAGACTCTCACCATGATTACCACAAACAATGATGAATTTTTATCCCTACTGGTATGAAATAAAGAAAAGATGAATAGGATATTGGAAAGAGTTAGCTTCCCTACTTGTGCCAAAACCATTCCCCAATAAGTTTTTATCCTAAGGAAGACATGCCATTACAATACCCTTACTCACATTACATTATTCTCACATTATCAAATGAAAATTATGTTGTTCTAAGAAAAAAAACCAAAATACTCTTCAATCCATTTTTTTTTAAGGCCATCACTGGCAGCAACTAGACACACATATTGGGTGAGTGCAAAAGTTCTACCCGTTTTTGTAACAGATGCAAATTGTGATTGGAGTAGTTATGTCACAGATGACGCTGCGATGCCAAATTTTCAGCCAATATAGAGTGGAGCAGTAGAGCATATAGAGGCACTAGGTTTGTCCGAGTAAGTCATTCGTAACGGCAATCACGGACGGTGTAACATGGCATGCGATAAAGAGCACACTAGACATTGTTTACTGTAAGAGTTCAATAAAAGTAGTACTGCAGCTGCGGCTTGCCGTAACATCTGTCAAGGGTATGGGGAGGATGCAGTTGATGATAGCACATGTCGCCGTTGGTTTTGGAAATTACAGGATGGAGACGGATGCTGTAAAGATCAACCATGTCCGGGACATCCGTCCGTGGTTTCTGACGAGGATGTGGACCAAGCCATAACCAATGACCCACATCAAACTGTTCCGGAATTAGCAGAAATGTTGTCGGTACACAGAACAACAGTCGAAAGACGGATGCATGCATTTGGGTTTTATCGCCAGGTTCAATAACTGGGTTCTGCACCAGTTTCTGCAAAGGAATGAGAGGAGAGAATCCGTACCTGTGTTTCTTTGCTTTCTCGTCACAGAAATGAACCGTTCTGGGAAAGAATTGTAATGAGTGATGGGAAATCGGTATTGTACCGTAATGTAAAGTGTCGACGGACTGTGTGCCAAGGTGCAGAGCCTGCTCTCCATTGACCTCAAAAGGAGGGCTGCATCCCAAAAAGGTTTTGTTGAGTGTTTGGTGGGATGTCCAGGGAATAATCCACTGAAAGGTGTTGACACCTAACCGAACAATAAATGCTGACCTCTACTGCCAACAGTTGGACGGATTGCGAGAACAACTAACATCGAAGCGGTCAGCACTCGTCAATCACAAAGGCGTGATCCTTCATCATGATAACGCCAGACCTCATGCTGCTTTAATCACTCGGTAAAAATTACTGGACTTTCGTTGGGAAGTGTTACCCGGCGTATTCCCCTGACCCGGCACCTATGGACTACCATCTTTTTCGATCGTTACAGAACGCCTTCGCTCTCCAAACCTTAGATGATGTGTAAAATGTGAATGCAGAATTACATGACTTTTTTTACTCTAAAACACAGGAGCTTTTCAGGAGTGGGATTCACCTACTCATAGACAGATGGCAAGAGGTCACACAGAATGATGGCAATTATGTGAAATCCAAGGTACGCTATTTGTTGTGTTCTCCTTTCTTTGTAGCCTACAAAAATGGGTAGAACTTATGCACACACCCAATAATAATAACACACAATGACATTTTCTGTATTGCTTGGTTCTGGCCAGATCCATAGAAAAAGTATTTATATTTCTTTACTTCTCCTTTTTCCTTTCAAAATACTTTTAGCCTCCCCCATTGTTTCAATTACCCCAAAAATTAACTTTTTATATGAAAAAGAAACCCTTTCCTTAAGAACACACTATGCAGTCACATTTCTTTTTCTATGGTGGACTCCAGATTTTTTTTGTTTTTCTTTCTAAGCTAGTGTTGGTTTTTTCCCTTCCTTAAGGGTAGCTAGAAGAGGCAGGCTGTAGCCCTGATGCCATGATGGTTGTGCCTTTGCTTTGTAGCAGAATTATGTGGGCAGCAGAGTGAAGAGAAACTTAAGTCCCTCAGCAGAATGCTAGAAACCAAAGAGCGGGAGAGGATGATTTCCTATTCTTTCTACAGGGTGTCTACCAAATTTGGGAAATGCAATTTCATCACCAATTAACAATTTTCATGACCATTTTTAAAAGCTGTCTCTCTCTTGATATACATATATATATAGCCCTATCCAAGGCAGCAATATATGCGTCCACACCAGTGGCGTAGGGTAATTTCAGACAGTAGGTAATCTCACATTTTTGACACCCCCCCCCACCCCACCCGAATAAAAAATTGCAATTCATATATATACAAGGTATATATATACAGTATATAAAGTTCGTTAGTAAAATTATTACATAACAGAAAAAAAAATTATTTTTTATGAATTCATGGTTTTTAAAACTACTTTCAAAGTTGAAATATAATTAATGCTCAACTTCCTTCATTTAAATATAAAAACCATTCATCTTGTCCGTAAATTAAATTTTTCTATTCTTTTTATCGCAATGGTAAAGAAAGAAAAAAGTAGTGTTCCCCGATTTCCTGGTGTTTTTAACTGTTTCTCTGACTTTACTTACTTCCATGGCATAGCCCAGGGCGTAATCAGAAAAGCAAGGAGAGGCACTCACAGTGTTTTTACCAATCTACAGGTACTAAGATGTTAAAACCATTTTGGGGCTTGTTGACAGCAAAAAGATTCTACCCCGAGCGTGTGTATAGAGTGGGGTACGGAAGGTGTCTGCAGTGGGGTGGGGGTCTGTGTATGTTTGTATGAGAGAGTGGGACGACATCGATTTTGTCTCCCATCCCTAATCTCTAGTTCAGAGAAAGGGAGATTCTGAACGTGCTTTATCTTCATTTTTCTCTTTTTAAAGGTTATATTTTTCGATGATTGTCAAAGTTGAGCTAATATTTTTAAGCTTGCATTCAACTAAAGATTTTCAATAATATCTCATTTCATTATTTAATTTTCACATTTTAATAAAAAAAACTTAGACAAAATAACACCAAATAGCACATAATGGGGCAGGCCAAGCCTAAATGAGAGCTGCAATTGATGGTGCCCGGCTGGTCCGGGTCGAATGTCTGATATATATAAAAACGGGCCGCGCCGGGCTGGGACTAAGCACACGGGCTTGGGCCGGGCCAGTCCGGGCTCACCAATGAGGCCCGTGCAGACCTCTAAGTGTTTGTTGCACATTTCATTGTCAGAGGCTAAGTATAACACAATAAGTTCATTTCGTAGGCGTACTGAATCGAAATGTCTGTTATAAGTCTGTAAAAGGGAATTAAATTCTGTTTCAGGAAATTTTTCTTTCATCTGTGGAAATCTGTGTCTCTCCAAAATTGTTTTGAATTCAAGATTTTTGTTATTTCCAAATCAGTCTGTTAGTTGCTCAATTACATTGTCTAAGATTTCGTAGAACAAACTTCTGCAAAATACTTCTGGGTCTTCATTTCTTCTCTTCCTGGGCTGTTTAGTGGAATTTTCCAAAAAAATTTTCAGAAATCAAAGGAATTTTGGCGTTTTTCTTTTATTACATTTTTCACATCTTCAACCTTTTTGCAGCAATATGCTACATCCAAACTTTTGTTTTGCAGGACATCAAACGAAGTATCTGTATTTGAAAAAATTGGAAAAAAACACGTCCAACAAGAAACGTGCTTTGAAACTATTCAAAAACAAAGCACATCCCCTAGCCTGTAGAATACCTTCAGAATCCCACTCATCTGAACTATCTACAATACTTTAAAAAAATCTGTCAAGTGGACTCTGTTTTCTCTCACAGTATGAAATTTTTCATCTCTCTCACTGGGAGAGATGAAAAATTTCCCTGGTAGGAATTTCTGGACAGTTTTTTTATATATAAAGGGCAGTTTTTTATTCATAAAGAGACTCTGAGCATTTGTCCTTTTAGGCGATTTGGAGAAAAATGAAGTAATTCCAGACAGTGTAGTAAAAAAATTACCACATTCTGTAATATTGCACACAAATTGTTGGAGAACTAAATTCAAGACACGACTGTAGCAGTGGACAAATAAAGCCTCTGGATATTTTTCTTTAATTTTGGCCTGTATACCTCCAACCTGTCCCAACATGATAGGAGCTCCATCGTAAGTTTGTCGTATGATTTTATTTGACACTTCATATTCACAAATATCTTGATCCACTAGCTACAAAAGTGTCCCAGCAGTCTTGTTGGCATTCACTTCAGTGAACTTCAAAAATCTCTCTTGTATATCGCCTGCCTCGTCAACATAACAGAAACAAATCGATAATTGAGATTTGTTTGCTACATCAGATGTTTCATCCAAAAAAATAGAAACAAACTCAGTTTTATTAATCTCCCCTGAACAACATCTTCCAAAACACTGCTGATTGCAGCAATTAGGTTGTTTTGTATTTGAGGAGATGTACCAATTTATGTTTTTAAATGTTCTTCCAGTTGAGCGTCATATTGGGCTGTGTAGTTTAAAAGTTCGACGTAATTCCTTTGTTTAGGGAATCTTCCACCTCACTGCGTCCACGGAAGGCCAGCTCTTGTTTTGCTAAAAAACAAACAGCTTTTATTAAGCATGATAAAATGTGTCTGTTTTTCTTCACCTGTTCGTTGTGCCTGGTGGCTTCTAAAGCTCTCTGATGATCCAACTGAAGGTCAATCCTGCTGCTTGAATCTCCAAAAGTTTGTAACTTAAAAAAAAAACAATTTATGTGAGCTCTGGTTTCTTCATGTTTTTCCACAGCTTTGCACAAATTATTCAGGTCACAGAATCCTCAGTTTGACCACACAGACTTCTCGGTACTAAACAATAGGCAAGGCCAGCAAAATAATCTATTCGAATTTAAGCAGCCGGTTAAATACAATGTTTTCTCATAATTTGCTTCAGTAAAATGCCGCGTGTTAGAACCGTTTTTGTCCTTGTATAATGTAGAGAGATTTGGAAGTTTAGGAACTGGTAGTCTTTTTTTTATTAATGCCAATTTTTCTTGAAATGGTTTGCTTCCAAAAGATATTTTTAAGAATTCGTCTATAACACATGGGCACGCCATACAGGTCTTGATAAAGAAAAATCATGAAACAAAAACAGACGAATAAATAAAAAAACAGAATTAGTAACGAAACAATCTCAAGCAAACACACTCTGTAACACTGTGAAATCCTGCGCCCTCTCCCTGAAATGAGATGGCCTTCACTGCCTATTACCTTGAAGCAGCGCGTGCGCATTAATGCTTCTTTCTCTGCAGGGCAAGGAAACTATGCATTGAGATGGAGTGAGATGTCTTTGCTCCTGGGTCACGTGGTCTCTTGCACCCTCTCTCCGAAATGAGATGGCATTTGGAGCTGCTTATTGACACTTCTGACAGCAGGCTGAATGAAGGATTTCTCTTTTTGATTAAAACGCATTGTGAATAAAGTTTTTTCTTGAATAGATACCTACGCTCTGCGTGAAGTTGTTCTAAGAAAAACAGTTGCAAAAAATTTCAAAAATTGTTAAAAAGCAAAAAAATAGTTGGTCCATCTGCAATTACCTAGATCCCCTTGAATATATATGCCACTGGTCCACACACACACAGTAAGTATAAAATATAATTAAAGAGGGAAACACTCCACCCCTCTTATTTTCTACATAAAAACTGTTCCCTGCCCTTCTACTAACGACAAAAAACTGACTTATCATACTTTGACTGCGCCTAAAGTTGAAATGCTCACCGATGTGTATATGAGTACACACACGTACAGTAAGTACTAAAGAGGGGGGGGGCAGTCTGACACTTCTTTTTTCCTGCATAAAAAGTGCCCCCTGCCCTTCTTGCTAGTAATAAAAAAACTGACTCATCATACCTTGACTGTGCCTCAATTAATTTGAAAATGCTCACCATTCTGCTATATGATTTCATATAACACACATTTCTTTAACATTTATATCGGAGGAAATGCCATGACTTCACAAGCAGCATAATTTAAATTGCTAAATTGATCATAAAAAATCTTTACATATATTTCTATGCTAAAAGGCATTTTGCTTTAACAGTTTTCTTTGTGAGGGAGTGCATAAGTGCCTTTTTTAGCACGTCTTTTGTAAAAAAAGATCGTGCTTATGTTACCAGTTCATCCGTCTGTACCCACAATATCTCTGCAACTAACAGTCCGATTTGAAAAATTCTTTTTGCATTGGGAAGCTTGAAATATACGAACGACGATCCTTTATTTCGAAATTTTTTTCCGATGTACAATTTCGCCGCTAGGGGACGTAAATGCAGATGATATCGAATTCAAAAATATGTTTTATTCCACATATTTGCTTCTAAACATCCGATCGAAAAAATTCTTTTATCTTTCGATTCCATTTATATCGAAGAGTATTTTAGATATAGTTACTTTTTCAAATTACGCATAGATTTTCCGCTAGGGGGCGTAAAAGTAAATTACATTTTCCCCGATAACTCTTCTTCTAAAACTCCGATTTGAAATTTTTTTCTTCAGCGGATACATCTCCTGAAGGAAAATCTTTTGCATATAATTTCAAATTTTTGGTAAAGAATACTTTAGCCACCAGGGGGTGTAAGTGTTAATTTTTGCTTCTGATGTATTTATTTGCCATAAAATCTGAGCTTCTAAAACACAGATTGAAAAAATTCTTTCGTGGACTGATGCCACTCACGTAGATAAACATTTTCGGAATATTTTCTTCTTAAAGTATTCCACAGTTTCTCCACAAGGGAGCGTAATGTATATCTTATTTTTGTCAATATCTCTACTTCTAGCAGTCCGATTTGAAAAATTCCTATTTGTTGGATAGTGTTTCCAGTGCGACATGTTTTTCATATAATTTCAAAATTTTCAAGTAATTCATAGACTTTCCGCTAGGGGGCGTAGAGGTAAATTGTGTTTCCCCCTATATCTCTGCTTCTAAATCTCCGATTTGAAAAATTCTTTCTGCACCGGATACAGCTCCTGATAGGAAATCGTCTGCACGTAATTTCTAAGTTTTGTAAAAAAAAAAAAATGGTTTGGCCACCAGGGGGCGTAAATCTTAATTTCCGCTTCTGATGTATTTGCAGCAAAATATGAGCTTCTAAATTCTTGATTGAAAAAATTCGACATTTGTAGACAGATAGTACTCATGTCGACAAACCTTTTAGAAACATTTTCTTTTTTAAATAATGCATGATTTCTACGCCAGGGGGCATAGATATATATCTTATTTTTGTCAATATCTCTACTTCTAGGAGTCAGATTTGAAAAATTCCTTCTTTGTTGGATAGTGTTTCCAGTGTGACATGGTTTTCATATAATTTCAAAATTTTTCAGTTAATTCATATACTTTCCGCTAGGGGGCATAACGGTAAATCCCCCCCCCACACACACACATCTCTGCTTCTAAATCTCCGATTTGAAAAAAATTCTTTCTGCACCGGATACAGCTCCCTTTGCACATAATTTCTAATTTTTGAAAAAATAAAAAAACCTTTGGCCACCGGGTGGCGTAAGTCTCAATTTCCGCTTCTGATGTATTTGCAGCAAAATATGAGCTTCTAAAATCTCAATTGAAGAAAAAGTGGATTGTTCACCGATACTACTGATGTCAACAAACCTTTCAGGAACATTTTCTTCTTGAAATAACGCATGGCTCCTACGCCAGGGGGCGTAGATATATATCTTATTTTTGTCAATATCTCTACTTCTAGGAGTCAGATTTGAAAAATTCCTTCTTTGCTGGATAGTGTTTCCAATGCGAAATGTTTTCCCTATAAATTCAAAATTTTCAAGTAAATCATAGACTTTCCGCTGGGGGGCACAAAGGTAAATTGCGTTTTCTGTGTTATTTCTGCTTCTAAAACTCTGATTTGAAAAATTCTTCCTGTATCGCATACAAGACCTGATGGAAAATATTTTTCACATAATTTCTAATGTTTGGTAAAGAATGGTTTGGCCACCAGGGGGCATAAGTGTTAATTTCTGCTTCTGATGTATTTGTAGCAAAATCTGGGCTCCTGAAAACTCAACTAATTTTTTTTTTCTTGGATTGATAGTGCTCATATGGAAAAACCTTTTGAGAATACTTTCTTCCTAAAATAATGCATAGTTTTTCCACCAGGGGACGTAAAGTGACATATTATTTTTGTTGATATCTCTGTTTCTAAGAGTCCGATTTGAAAAATTCTATATTGGAGAACGTTTCCGGTGCAAAATGTTTCTCATATAAATTCATGTTTTTCTTAACACGCAGGTCTGCAACCAAATGGCGTAAGCTCACGATTCCGTTTACAGCAATATCTGAGGGATTAAAAACCCGATTGAAAAACTTCTTTCTTCCGTCAGATACTATTGTTTTCCATATCGGTTCCATTGACTTTGAATAGTTTTGATAAATTTAATTTGCGTCAGAACGGATTCAAAAGATGTGCTTATTACACCCGAAAATTCGGTGTCATCTTTCTTGTTTTTATACTTGGATCATTAGATGGAAACTACATTAACATCTTACTTAGTAGGAGTGCATGGAAATTTATTTAGATTATCACCAGATAATGAACAATTATTGAAAAAAAAAATTTAAAAAAATCATTGACTCCAAAGCAAAATTCATGACTTTTTCAGGGCTCTTTTCTGAATTCGTGACTTTTGTGACTAGTAGACACCTTGAAGGATCATCGTAAGTGACATGTTGCTCACGGTGGTCGTTAAACCTCCAATCAAAAGAAAAAAAGAAGAAAGTGACATGTCATGTAGCATGCAGTGGTGTAAACCATGTGTGTGGGTTTTAGGCATATCTGACAAAAATAAGAGCTATTTGGGAGCAGCAAAAAATAAAAGTAAAAAATTGCTGAGTAAGTTATCATTGGAAGAGAAATTTTTACAGAGTGCAATGCTGAAAATCATGTGTTGTTTCTAAGCTCTCAATATACTTGGTAAATGTTGACCAAATTGAAATAGTTTAGTCGCATGACTGTACAATAGGGGATGTTGGCTATCATGAAAATAAATGAAGCACATCAGCATAAATGAATTCGTAACAAACTAATAGAGTCTGAGCTTGCCTGAAGGATTATAGGAATTCCCACTGGGGGAAACTAAATATTACTTCCGACATCCACAGCCTTTGACACATTAGACCTTTTTATTGCATTTTGCAGAGAATACAACCAATGGGTGTCTGACCAGAATTTTGTGAGTTGAGACCATTTGGGTGTAGCTGCAAGTTTTCAATCTCAACGTGCCAAAGATGTGTGTGTGTGTGTGTGTGTGTGTGTGTGTGTGTGTAAGAATTAGATTAACTTCATCTCTAATGCTTTGTACTGAGATTTGGTCCATCCACTTGCCTCTTGTATTGTTGCTAATAAATTTCAGCCATTAGGAAAACTAACAATAAAATAAAATTCTGTGTACCCAACTCACCCTTAAACCATATATGTTAAGAAAAGAAAAAAAGGGTAGTGGTGATGGGGGACTGCAAACACACAAACTATTGAGTAAGAGGCAATAAAATAGAGACCAGAAATATTATAATAAGCAGACGACCAAGCTTACCATTTTTACCTAGATATTTAATTTAAAAATTCCTCCTTCCTTATACATACACACTCTACCTAATTTCCATTCCCCACTCTTAAATTTTACTTGCTAACCTCACCCTGCTCAAATCATTGCCATCATTGTACAAGTAAATCAGCAAAACATTTTTTTAAAAACTAATACAATAAAAAAAGATTGAATTTATTTTATTTTCAGTGCCATTTTTTAATGGAAAATTTCACATCAAATCAAATTTTTCATATCCAATCCTGTAAATTGTTTTTGTTCTGCTGCAACAAACCAAATTAGTTTCATTATAATCACAAAAAAATTATATCATAATTATGTGAAAAATAAGATGGTGTTTCAAAAAGTAATAATTTGTATCCCCAAGGTGCTCACAGAAAGAATTAATTGCAAATTCTTAATCAATGCACAACACTACAAATCAACATTCACAAGGAAAAATTAGGTGGAAACCGCTAGGGCATTGAAACCTCTCACTCCTTTTTTCAGCATGTTGTCATAAATGACCACTTTAAATAACAAAGCAAAGCGGGGAAGGCAACATTTTCTGATGCTCTGGTCTTGCAAGTTCAAGTGGCACAGGGAGCAAAGAAGCATGGCATGTGAACTACGGTACTCAAGCTCAAGACTGATTACAGAAAACTTGCCAAGACTTTTTTAATCTTTGTCACCAAAATTTGGCATCTGATATTCTTATTGAAGCTACACTGTTGCGGGACAAAGGCTATACAGTTTGCTCCCGAAGTAACTGCAAAATTAAATAAGCAGTTGCCACTTGAAGCAAAAGGCATGGAATACGAGGTACGGCAATCAAGCACAAGGGGTAGCTTTTCACACAAAACCATAATGCTGTTGTTAGTCATAAATCCTATAAATTCAAATTTGATGCACACACAGCAGTTGCAACTGCTCAGCAATCAGCATTGTTTGCCCCTGGAAGGACTGCACAATTATAAACATAACACCTGGAAGCTGGTATGATAGCAGGGAGAAGTCTGTTGACACTTAAAAGCAAGGAGACATGAAGGTATCCAGGTTAGAGATAAAAACTAATGGCCACCACTTGCCACATGGCGACCGGATAAAACAAAGTGACCAGCAGTAAAAGTTGCTTTAGTCACTAGACTCTCGAAAACTTGCCTTTCCACATGGACTGGTGGCCAGATTATTTTTTCATTACTAACTTAAGAATTCATTTGCATTTTTTAAACTTTCCCATTAATTAGCAAATGCATTTTCTATCATCCACTTTGCATGTGGGAAAAAACAGTCCTCTCCAAAGTGCGTGCAATCTATTTATACACTATCTACCAACAAGTAATTGGACACCCCTGCAATCGACGATATTTGCAGTCCTGATACAAGTCACAGCCGCCGCCGTTAAATATCGTGTGGGAAACAACAACGCAACCAGTCGCATGCAAGATGCCACGCAGTTCGTAGCTCTCTGATTTCGAGAAAGGTGTAATCGTCGGGTATCACAGAAATGGCCAATCCATACATGGCATATCCAGCGAGTGTAAGTACCCAAAATCGACAGTGGCCTACGTGATTGGCAAGTGGAAGATGAGAGGTGACTATCGGAATGTGCCCCGACCCGGCAGACCAACAAAACTGGGAGTTAGAGTCCAATAGTGCTGCTCGGCTAACGTGGTGCAAAGAACATCAACAGTGGAAACAGGTTCTCTGGAGCGACGAATCAAGGTTCACCCTTTACCCTTCGGATGGCAGGGTCTGGGTTTGGCGTCTGCCTGGAGAACCCTCCAGCCGGAATGTATTGTGCCAACTGTGAAGTTCAGCGGCGGTGGAGTTATGCTATGGGGGTGTTTCTCCTGGTATGGCACGGGACCTTTGGTCGCAATTCCTGGTAGACTCAACGCCGAGACCTACTGCACCATTTTGGATGACCATACGCTTCCTACGTTGTGGCAGTTTTACGGGGTGGACCCATGTTACTTTCAGGATGACAATGCCACCTGCCATGTTGCGAGGTCCACCATGGCTTGGTATGGTGACAATGGGGTTAATCGAATGGACTGGCATGCGCAGAGCCCGGACCTTAACCCTATCGAGTACCTCAGGGACGAGTTGGAGCGTCGACTTAAGGGGTGCACCCACCGTCCGAAATCGGTGAAGGAACTGACCTGTCTTCTCCAAGCCGAGTGGAAGAAAATACCGCTAGCCGTAGTACAACGCTTGGTTAAGAGTATGCCCCGGAGGGTCGCAGCTGTAATTGCCGCTCGTGGAGGCTCCACCAACTATTGAAGGTGAATAAACTTCGTTTTCCTTTGCTATCACAGGTGTCCAATTACTTGTTGGTAGATAGTGTAGATTAACTCTTCAAAAAAAAGGGTGGGTGTGGCTATTTTTTGTTTTCCCACTCAAGTTGGGGCACAAAATAATGACAGCGAGAACAAACACCTGAAACTTTAGATGGAACTATGACATCACAAGCAGTCTTCAGCAGCTCATTTTTTAAAGTTTAGTTTCTCTGAAAATGTGTGGTTTCCCATTGCTTAGGCACTTCTTGCTTATATCGATTACATGTCACCACACCCATGTGTTAATTTTTTTTTTATTGAAGGTTTAACGACCACCGTGAGCAACCCATTGGGTTTGAGTTAAATTGTATCACCTGCAAACAACGCACATATAGAGCCAGATATCTCAGAAAGCTCAAATAGCAGCAGTCGAGGTACAGATGGCAGCTTATCAGAATTTAAACAATTTTGAACGTGGTATGATAGTCTGAGCCCAAGAGATGGGTCACTCCATCTCAGAAATTACCATGAAATTTGGATTTACACGGTCAACAATTTTATGGGTGTACCTAAACTACACAAACTCAGGGTAAAACAAACCAGACTGCGAGATCAATGTGGCCGTAGAAAAGTCTTGAACGATAGTGGTCAGCGGCACCTGGTACGGATCGTAACATTTGCCTGGTGTGCAATATTGCTGCAAATCAGAGCGCAATTCAACACTGGGGCCAGTAGTAGCATCAGAGTTCAGACAGTGCAATGTTCCCTGCATTCTATGGGGTTCTGGAACCGACGGCACACCTGAGTACCATTGCTGACCTGATGACACAAGGTAATTCGCCACACCTGGGCTACGAAACATCGCTACTGAATGCAAGATGACTGGAAGCATGTAATCTGGCACGACAAATCATGGTACCAACTGTTTCGGGCAAATGGTTGACTCCGGGTGTGGCATCAACCCCACGAGGCAATGGATCCTGCATGACTACAAGGGACAATGCAGGCCAGTGGTGGCTCTGTTATGGTGTGGGGTGTTTTTCAACTGACACGAATTAGAAACCCTCATATGTATGCAGACCGCTCTGATGATTTGCACTCATTCATGTCATGTAACCATTCCGACGGGTGCGACCTATTTTTAACACGACAATGCACCACCGCACATGTCTACAGTAGCCCAATTATGGCTTGGGGATCAAAGTTTAGCATACTGAATACGCTCCCTCATTCACCAGATTTAAACGCCATCAAACACATTTGAAATGCTGTTCAATATGCCATCAAAGCCAGGAATCCCCCCACCAGCAAATATTATAGAATGCTCTTAAGGAAACATGGTGTACACCATCTTAACATTACTACCGAGAGCTCATGGAGCCCATGCCCTGTTACGTTGCTGCCATTATTTGATCACGAGGAGGACCAACACTGTATTAGAGAAGTATCACAGCTCTTTTTTGGCACTTCTGTGTATATTTACATATATCTAAATATATAAAAGGTTTAGTGCAGCACCAAACAGCCCTAAGCAAGGTGGCCACTAGATTTTGACCATCCACTGGTCAATTAAAAAAATAACCAATTTTTATCTTTAATTCAAATATAAGTCATAGTTGCCAAAATTTGGAATACACAACATCTGTTGTGGCTGTAGCTGGGCACATGCGAACAATTTTCCCCAGGAGAAACTGTACTATAAAACATGCCTCAAATACCAACTATAACAATGAAAACTGTATACATGTACTACTTTTACACCTGAAATTTCAGTACCTGTAGTTCATTTGGGAACTGCAATGTTACAATCTGCATGATCTCTAAAAGAACAGCTGTTAACATCTTGAGTGGAAAATAGCTCCTTCTTCAACAGTTAACCCTTCTATATTAAATGGAATGGACAGTGCAGGCTCTTCATCACTGGAGTTAGAAATGTTAACAACCTCTATCAATTTGGGCTCAGGAATGATTTCCACTATGTCTGGGCTTCCTGGTCTTGATATTGCCTCTTTGTCTTCAATCTGATAAAAGAAAAGAAATAGGCCACAAATCTAAGGAACAAAAACAATCATAACACAAAATAATTATAAGTCACATAGATATTATAACTAGGAAACATTCAAATCAATATACCTGGTAGTCAAAACAGCCTGACACGGCGACACCCATTTAAAAAGGTTGTTTTTTTATCTCTTTCAAAAAAGTTTAGCTTACGAGGGCTTATCATTTAAAAAACAGCATAGAGATAATAGAAAAATCAAGCTTAACTTGTTCCCTATGCAGCAACGAACAGAATCACTGCTTACGTTTATATAACAGAATGAAAAAGTTCGTCACATAGAATAATTAGCAATTTTTTAAAGTTCAAACACTAAGTTCAAAAAGACCAGATTTTCTTACCGCAAACAAGCCTTTAGTAATTGCAGTTCAATTTATACAGGGTTCCCACTCAAAAGTAATAAAAAAATTCCCTGAT
Organism: Macrothele yani; assembly: GCA_039090855.1. Classification (NCBI taxonomy): domain Eukaryota; kingdom Metazoa; phylum Arthropoda; class Arachnida; order Araneae; family Macrothelidae; genus Macrothele; species Macrothele yani. Next base: position 8,430,238 of record CM077023.1, on the reverse strand, counting down.
TTTTCCAGGTTCTCCAGGTGGTTTTTAAAGTTTTCCAGAGTGGCATGTTGCAAAGAATTGTTACATTTCATTCCATTCCATTAATTTTTCTCACCAAAGCACACACTTGTAAATTCTTTACGTAATTTGTCTTTATAAAATTACCTGCTTTTAATTGATAACAACTAACTGTGCACATTATTTTTTGTACCAAAGTTCCGTGAACTTTTGTGAATACTACCCACACGGAATTTGTAAATACATTCCCATAGAAACAGGTCGTATGTAAGAAAAAATCTGTCAGTTGAATAGTTTCAGTTTTTCTATAACACAATGCAGCTAAGCTTAATGATGGAATGGCTCTGTTCAAAGAAACATTGTTTCAAGAGAACCAACAGACAAAGGACTTTGATCCATCATTTGGTTGATTCTCTTGTGAAGTGTTTCTTCAAGCAGGAGCCATTGTGCCTAATTGTTCTATGTTATAACAACTGCCTGCAGAAATTGAACAAAAGCTTAATAACTAGCAATTTTAAAAATTCAATTTTGCATCTTTTTTTAGAGAATAAAGGAAATACTTAATATAACTGAAAGTAAGATCTACCAAATTCTAGGCAGGCAGTAATTGCAAGCAAAAGTTTGAAATCTTGAAAAAATAAGTTTTTTTGGCAAAATAAAGTATCTATTAATTTTTACAAAAAACAAAGGGTAATTTTCCCTGAGTTTTCCCTGATTTTTACAAAAAAGGGTAACTTTTCCTGAGTTTTCCCTGATTTTTGGAACCATTTTCAAATTCCCTGAGAATTCCAAATTTTCCAGGTTGAGTGGGAACTCTGTTATAGCTCACATTAACAGCTATATGGGGAATTCCAAAAATACTACACCTCTTATTGTTCTGATAGCACTACCCTTTCCAGAAAAAAATGAACAGCCAGTACGAAGTAAAACTAAAATCATGTGTCATTGGATTACTGTTAGTGACAGATAATAGCAGTTTCCATTTTCTTTAAGCAGCATTTTCTTTAAGAAACATCTACAAAATTTTGTGCACAAAACTACAAAAAAAAGGAGGGGGAGGGGGGATTTTTAAAGTGGTTAAAGTAGCAAATAAAACGGGTTGGACGAGATTTCAAAAAGTAGCGATGTTACACACTAGAACAAGGCTGAACACATACGTTCCAGTTCTAGGAGCTTAGTGGCACACACTCAGGAAGAGTCCATCACATTAGAGCCCTCTGCCTGCCCCATGAAGGTCCTGTCTTGCATTTATAAGATGAAGGAAATAAATGCTGTTTTTTTACAACACATTATTCAAACTACAACATAAATAAAACAATCTTTTTGCACAGTTTTAAATTTTAATATTTCTGTTATGATCACATTGCACTTTTGCTCATGCACAGAAAATTCATAGGCCCTAGGCCTTTTTAATAGCTTTAATCTGCCGATCTCATATTTGCTAGGTTTGCACAAGTTAATAATGTTTCAGTTTTACTAAGGCACCAATGATTAATTATTAGCCTTTTTGAAAACTTTTAAAAAGCACAAATTTATTGTCTTGACTTATTATGCAAACCTTATGAATATGAGATCAGCAGATTAATAACTGTTAAAAAGACAATAAAAACACAAGCTTTACACACATTAAAGTACTTAAATTCTCTTAACTTGAAAAGCTTTCCATTATTCTTCATATTTTTTTCTTTTGTACTTTCTGATGTTTCTGGCTTCAAGATCTTTATCAAGGCCTGTTCTCAATGAATAAATTGAGAACAGGCCTTGATAAAGATCTATAGGCCAGAAACATCCAACCTAAAAATAGAACTATAAAGTAATTCACTGATGCTGTCACATGTACGGTCATTCACAAACATAATTTTCAAATTGCAAAGTCAAGATCAAAAACACTTTATTTACAATAAAAAATTAATATTTACACGCGAGATCTTTCGGGGCTGAACATAGCACCCATCATCAGGCTCAAGCGCCACGAAACACAGGAGCAGACATTATATACTGTCAACACGACCCACAATTAAACTCGGTCTTCTCAATCACCGGTGATGCCATCAACAAATCGTTAAAGTCCAAAAAAAAATCCTCTTCATTATTGCATAAGGGGAAACATGCTGTAACATTGAACTCCCGACATTTGTTCCAAGACAGTGGAGAAAGATGGTTGCCCCCTCCTCACACAACTCTGAAGAAGATGACTTTATATGATAAGAGATTAAGACTTGATTTTTTTGGACTTTAACGATTTGTTGATGGCATCACCGGTGATTGAGAAGACCGAGTGAATTGTGGGTCGTGTTGATAGTATATAATGTCTGCTCCTGTGTTTCGTGGCGCTTGAGCCTGATGATGGGTGCCATGTTCAGCCCCGAAAGATCTCGCATGTAAATATTAATTTTTAATTGTAAATATTAATTTTTAATCTTGACTTGCAATTTGAAAATTATGTTTGTGAATGACCGTATGTGTGACAGCATCGGTGAATTACTTTATAGTGACCTTTCGTACGATAGACTCCAAATAGAATTTAACAAAGCACATTTTCTATTGGTACAAGCAGGGCTCAACAAATCCCGATCCCGGGTGCCAGGTCGCTCAGGCGCCTAGAATTCAGGCTGTGGTGCCAAATTTTCTTTGTACTTGAAATTTCATAATTTGCAGTAAATACCGTAATTTCTGTTGTGTAGTCCCTAGATTATCTATTAAAAAGTTTTCAATTAAGGTACTGCAGATAACGAAAAAAAAAGTTTGGTGCAGCACTTAAAAAAATCGTCAGGAGAGGTGGTGTTATTGGAAAAACACCAAAAATGTGGCAACAAAAAAAATGTAGCGTAACAGAGAGATAGAAGACCGCAAAGAGATTGTAAGAATTTTTTTTTTTTTTTACTTACGAGCATTCTGACAGAAAATATGACGCAACGGCGGCATTATAATTTGTGTGCGGGGGTGGTGCCTACGTGCTGTGAGAAGCCATGACCCTCGAGAAGGCCGCAGAACTATTAGCTCAGGAAATAAACGTCAAAGGTCGGGAATAATTAGGGGAAAGCGGAGTTTTGGCTAGTTACCAGAACACTGTAAGAGATGCATTTTCTCACCCCACCCTCAATGCCTTCCTGAACTTCCCATTCACAGACTTTTAGAAAATGACTTATGTCTATCTCTATAACCAATGGCCCTAACAATGTATTTTTTTTTTGTAAGTTTTAACCATCAAATTATGTACTACAAAATTGTTTTATTCAATTTTGCAATAAAACAAATAGTTTCATTTTAATTTTTATAAAAGCGTAAAAAAACTGTATGTTGATTGTGATATTCCGTTTTAATGTTGTATGTTGTCTGAAAATGACAATATGGGAATGTGTTTCGTATGGAAGTTGTAGCCTGATTCGACAGCTTTAAAATGTTTGCCTCATGACTTTGCACACAATGAGGTGGTAAGGGGCCACCACCAGCGCAGTGAGCGATGCTCAAACCATACCTGCACTGCGGTGCAAACCAGTTCTTAGCTGGCAACATATATGGGAGTGTGTGTTGTTATTCATTGTTGTGTGTTGGCAAGCACACTTTGTCTCATACCATTAGTGCATTTCGGCAAAGTTTTAATGTGAGAAGACACGTACTGAAAGAACACAGGGTTACTGTCAATGAACATTTTCGGTTATGTGGCAGTTTTTAGCATGTAATTTAGATTGCAGATTAATTGCATTTTTAACATGAACAGTATTCTTTACAACTTCATATTTGATTAAAAGTACAAAAAAAAAAAAAAAAAAAAAAAAAAAAAAAAAAGAAAGAAAAGGAAATTGATGATGTAGATTTATTGTGTACTCTTTGTGGAAAGGAACTTTGAGAAACTGAACATCAAACAGGGTTTACAGATAATTATTGAAGCAAGTTTAAAACAAAGTGATGGACTACATGAAAAGTTGGAAAAAAAAATTACTATTTGGGTTCACAGTGTGTGCAGGCAGAACTACACAAGACCTACTAGTATCAATACTGCTCTTGCAGCAGTACAGACTCATAATCCATCTTGTGCTTCAACATCTTCATCTTGTTTAAGGAGCTCAGACGAGAAGTTCAATTTCAAAACAAACTGCTTGATTTGTGGAGAGGAAGCAAGTATTGATTCCAAAATTGCATCAGAATGTAGGAAAAAATTTCACATGGTAGCGACCTTAGAAATAAAGGAAAACTTTAAAAAAAAATGTGATGTACGAAATGATGTGGGGGTAAGATCTAGACTTATTGTGAGTGATCTTGTGGCACCAGAAGCACAATACCATAGAAGTTGTTACAAAACATTTTCAAGAACTGCAACAGGAGAGGGACTTGTAGGTTATCCAAAATCAAAAGTGGGGGTAGGACACATGCCTCATGCAAAATCGGCCCATCTATATGTTCAGCAAATGATGAAGATGGTTCAACACTGTCAGAAAAAGCTTGATTTGATTACTAACAAAGGATTCTTCACTGTGAGAAGGAGTGTAAAGTTTGGTCTGGTACGTGGACGGACACGTGTATAGGCAGTGTCATTTATGCGTGCTATGAAAGCAATTGGAGGTCTTACACGTGGAAGAGATATAACGGACAGCATACAATCGAGATGGGCCCTCCAAACACCTTTATTCTTGAAAATTCATGAAGCTATTGAGGAATTCTTGGGAACTTCATTGAACATTTACTGAACTAAGCGAGTTATGAAAACAGAGATCAGTCTGACACTCTAAGGTTCACTTCGCAGCTTAAGCACCACAACACATTCACAAAATGGTCTGGAGAACTTGTGTGTCTGTCGTCCGGTTTGGTGTCTGACGAATCTGTAAACTGTGACTAAGCTTATCAGGTAGGAGGCAGCGATGGATAAAATGAAAGGAAAAAAATTTGGACAGCTTAAACTACACAGAAAAGACATGGCCAAAACACATGCAAGGCACAAATCTGTAAACTTGGGTCAAAAGAGGTTAGTGTGAATCTCCAACAGTTGTTTAACCAAATTGTGTGTGTGTGTGTGTGTGTGTGTGTGTGTGTGTGTGTGTGTGTGTGTGTGTGTGTGTGTGTCCAAGTGTACTAAAAACCTACCTTGAGTATTAGCTAGCCTCTCGTCTACAATCCGTTTTTGATGAAGTTTCTCTTTGCAAGGGTACAAAATCTTCTGTCGTGAAAGTTTTTGAAGAGGGTGTTGTGGAAACATTTGACCTAAGCAATGCAGCAAAAGTGATAGATGAAGGGTTTCTGCTTCACTATGTCTCCTGGCAAAAGGATAGCTCATATGGAGAAATAGTTCAAAATTGCTGTTCATTTGTGCTTACAAGGTATGGAAAAAATACAACCATTGTTTTTGATGGATATCCTAAGGATTCTAAAACAAAACAAGAACAAATAGATCAGCCAAAAAGACCTCATGTGACATACTTTTGAAGAAAACACAAAATGTATGACAGCAAAAAAGGATTTTTTAGGAATAAAAGAAACGATTAGTAATTTCAGTAGCAACAGAACTAGAAAAAAATGGTTTACCAACGCTTGTTGCTGAAGAAGATGCAACATAGTAAGAGTAGAGATCAAAAAACTGAACAGTCACTCTAAAGTTGTTGTCGTGAGCTCAGACATAGATCTACTAGTGCTGTTAGTTGCTCTTCCTTCTGAAAATAAATCTATGTATTTCTGTAAACAGAAAGGTGATAAAAGTCCTTCAAGTCTTTTACAGAATCAAAAGTTTGATCGAGTAGTACAGTGAAATTAGAAAATTTCTGCTGTTCGCTCACGCAATAACTTGTTGTGACACGACACTGTGCTTTTATGGATTGGGAAAAATCAAAGCCTTTGAAATGATAAAATCATCACCTGAAGCTGAGGGCCAAGCTACGATTTTTACTCAAGAAGCAATTCCTTGAGAAAAACTGTTTATCAATGGAGAAAAATTTATTCTTACATTTTATGGGATAAACAAATTCTCGAATTTGAATAAAGCTCATTATTTCCGATTCAAGACTTTAACAAGAAAATCTGCTTTCAGATCAAATTTTGACCTGGCGAAACTTCCTCCAACATCAAAACATCTCATCAACATCTTCTAAAGGTTTACTTGCAAGTCCAAGGGTGACTAGGAAATAAACTTCTGGCAACTGATTGGGGATGGAAGTTAGAATGCCTGGAAGAAAATGGAGGAAAGAAGAAAGCACTGATGCATATTCCTAGCATCCTAGCAATACCTTTTGCCCTGGATGAACTTCTACACCTCATGTCCTGTAGCTGTAAATCAGCTTATGGAAATTATTGTAGGTTGAAAATCTGGGTTATATTGCTCTGCAATGACCAATCATGGTAAAACTTCCTTTTTTTTTTTTTTTTTTTTTTTTGATTGGAGGTTAAACGACCACCCTGAGCAACTCAATGGGCTATAAGCAGTCACTCAACCCTAATTTAGAGTCACTGGTTCCAGGGAAGAGAGAGAGCTAGTGGCGTAAGACAAACACAACATCCATGCCTCACTAGGATTCGAACCCAGACCCTTTACGGACAAATGATCAGAAGCCATCGCTTAGACCAATGCGCCACCGGGGCGGCTCATGGTACAACTCACCTGCTTTTAGTGAAGAAAGTGACACTCCTATTGATGAGTAACTCTGTATATCTTGAAAATTATGAACATAAATATTAATTATGCCTGGTCAAAGGTCGAGGGAATTACTTGCTGGTGTTCAAACAATTTTGTAGTGTGTAATTTAAGGATTAAAACAAAAAAAGAATTGCATCATTACGACCATTGGTTATGGAGATAGTCATTTTCTAAAAGTCTGAGAATGGGAAATTCGGAAAGGCACAGGGGGATAGCACAAGTGAGAGGTGCAGGAAGTTTGGGGAAAACATCTCTCATAGTGTTCTAACAACTGGCCGAAATTCAGCTTTCCCCTAATTATTCCCAACATTTTCCTTTTATTTCCTGGGCTATATTCCGTAGCATGTAACCATTCTTAAAATCGCATTGCTTAGTTTTGCTGTACTAATTGTATTAGTTGAGTTTCTTTTATTTATATATATATATATATCATCATTCATCATCATCATTGTCAACCATTATCAATCCACTGCTGGACGAAGGTCTCCCCAAGTTTCCTCCACAACGGTCTGTCTTGTGCCAGTCTCCTCCATGTCACTCCCGCATACTTTCGAATTTCATTAACCCATCTTCCATGTGGTCTTCTTCTGGGTCTTTTCCTGTCCCTTGGAATCCAATCTAAAATTTCGGCTGTCCATCGATGGTCTGTTCTTCTGGCAGTATGTCCAGCCCATTGCCATTTCAGGGATTTAACTCTGATCATGATGTCTTCCACTCTTGTCATTTTTCGGATCCACGTGTTCCTCTTCTTATCTCTCCTGGTTATACCAAGCATGCACCTCTCCATGCTTCTTTGAGTTGTCTGCAGCCTTTGTATGTCTCTTTTAGCTAAGGTCCACGTCTCTGCACCATACGTAAGCACTGGAAGGATGCATTGATCAAACACTTTTCTTTTAAGACATAATGGCATATTGCTCTTGAAAATTATGCTGTTTCTTCCAAAAGCTCTCCAGGCAAGTTTTGTACGCCGATTAATTTCTTCACCAATGTGACCCTCACTTGATATCTGCTGTCCAAGATAAACGTATGTGTCTGTTATCTCCAGCTTTTCTCCATCAATCGATAAATCTTCATTTCTTGTAAAAGCATTGAACATCACTTTTGTCTTCTGAAAGTTCATTTTTAATCCCACTTCTTTACTCTTGTCAGCAAGTTCCTGGATCATACTCTGCAGCTCTGATGGGGTAGTTGCAAAAATGACTATGTCATCAGCAAAACGAAGGTGGGTTAGATAATCTCCATTAATCTTTATCCCTTTGTTTTCCCAGTTCAGTGATTGAAAGACATTTTCCAATGTCGCATTAAAGAGCTTCGGAGATATGGTGTCACCTTGTCTCACTCCTTTTCCAATTTTTATGTGTGTTGTATTTTCAAACAGCCGAATCTTTGCACTTGCATTTTCATAGATGTTATTAATAATATTAATGTATGCATCTTCAATACCGCAGGATTTCAGAGCCATTGCAACTGCTGATGGTTTCACCGAATCAAAGGCTTTTTCATAATCGATAAAAGCCATGCACAATGGAAGTTCATATTCCCTCGCTCTTTCAATTAGTTCTCTCAGTACATGGATATGATCTATTGTGCTGTAGCCACTCCTGAATCCAGCTTGTTCTCTCGGTTGAGTCATGTCCAGTGTCACCTTCAAGCGGTGTGAAAGAACTTTAGTGAAGATTTTATAAACCACTGATAGGAGGCTGATAGGTCTGTAGTTCCTGAGATCCTCAATGTCACCTTTTTTATGTAGCAAGATTATTGTAGCGTTGTTCCAATCCTCAGGAATTTTCCCTTCATTAAGGCATCGAGTGAAAATTTGGGCGAGTACTGTTTTGATTTCTCCACTTGCTTCTTGTATGATGTCTACAGTAATTCCATCTTCTCCTGGAGCTTTTCCCCGCTTCATGTTCTTGATTGCATGTGCAACTTCTGCTGGAAGGACTGGAAGAACTCTGGTACTGGTACCTTTCATGATGTCTGGAGTACATGTATCATCCCTTTCATATAATTTGGAGTAGAAATCTTTCACTCTTGTCAAAATTTCGCCTCTATTTCTTGTTACAGAACCATCTTCTTTTCTCAGTGTCATAATCTGTTTTTTTCCCTTACTGAGATGTCCCTTTGCTATCTTTAGGCTTTGGTTGTTTTCAATTGCTTTCCTTACTAGTTCACAGTTGAATTTCCTTACGTCTTCAGTGATACTTTTTCGTACTGTCTTGCATAGCTCTATATATTCCACTTTGGAAGTCACATCTTCTTTAGTTGTCCTCATCACTCTTCTTTTTGCATCAACATTTTGGTTTTTCCTGATAATTTGTTCACATGCAATTTGTTCTTAGACCCAGCTAATTTTGTTGCTGTTTCCATAAGAGCTTTGGTTACTTTTCTGTTAACTTCAGAAATATCCACTTCTTCCAATGTTAGGCCTTCTAAAGCAGAGAATCTGTTCTTCAGTTCCAATTTGAAGGTATTATGGTGTTTTTTAAGGTTGGTTATGTCAATACATTTTGTTTGTCTTATGAGCTTGCTACGTTCGAGTTTAGTGTTGAGGTGCATCTTACATCTCACCAATCTATGGTCACTGCCTGTGTTGAACTTGTTTAGCACACTGCAGTCTTCTATGACAAATTTTTTGTTACACATAATAAAATAAATTTCACTTGTCGTCCCATTTGGATGTCTCCATGTCCATTTCCTGTGTGGCTTTTTCTTGAAAAAGGAGTTCAAGATGAAAAACCCTTCTGCCTCTGCAAACTCTACGAGAGTATTTCCACGCTGGTTTCTGTTGCCGTGACCGAATTTACCTACTGAAGTTTCATTCTGTTGCCGTTGCCCTATTTTTGCATTGAAATCTCCCATAATTATCTTCAAGTGCTGCTTACCTTTATTATTTAGATCACGAATTTCCTCATAAAATTCTTCAATTTCTTCTTCAGCATGACTTGTGGTGGGTGCATAAGTTTGAATAATCTGAGCCTGGTATCTTCTCGAGAGTTGGATAACGCGTCGTGCAGCTCTGTCAGAGGAACTTTCAACTTCTACAACTTTATCCTTCAGTTTCTTGTTTATTATAAATCCAACACCACTAGTTCTGCCAGTATCTGTCCCACGATAGTAGAAGAGATGTCCACTTTTCAGTTCGATGAGATCTTCTCCTTTTCTCCTTACCTCACTTAGCCCCACGATGTCCCACTTGATCCTTTGTAGTTCTTCCAATTCTAGGAGCCTTGAATCAGAAGATAGGGAGCGTCCGTTGTATGTAGCCAAGGTCAGCATCAGATGGCAGCCTAGTCCGGTCCTCCGGGGATTCTTAGCACCCTCTGCCTTCATGTCGCACTGGCCGCTGCCTTGGCCAGGTACATTCCAGCTGCCGGAGACTGAGGGCCAAGATTTAAGTTGTGGAGTCATTTTGGAGGGGTTTGGCCATAACTCACCACGCTGGCCAAGCGGGTTGGTGAGTGTGGGTTAGTATTTCCTCTAATCCCGATGGTATAGTTATACCGCTATTGGCGGTCGTCAGAGCCCCTTTAGTGGGAACAGGATGTACCACGAGAAGGCGGGGTTGACATTTGTCAAGGAGAGGCTGTGATGTTACGCAGCACCTGACCTTACATCCCATATATATATATATATATATATATATATATATATATATAACTAAAAGAAGAGTTAAAGACAAAATTAAAAAAAATTTTGAACTTACATTCTGAAGATCATGATGTGCAAGCACAGCAGTGATGAATGAATACTCAGAACTAACAACCTACAAAGCAGAAACTGTAACAAAAAATGTTTTTAACAATGACAAAAAATAAAAATAAAACTCAAAAACCAACAGGCAAGAGAATAAAAATAATAATAAATAACAAAACCTGAAGGCAAAAAGTGTCGAAAATGCTGAGCCTTGGCTTTATCAAGGACCAGCAAAAACTCTGCATTTTCTCACTTCCACAAAGACCTAGTTGAAAATGGGTTTCTGCAAAGTCATAGATGCAAGTATAAGTCCCCCCCCCCCAAATTTTTTTACATAACTGCCCTCAAAGGTGCAGAAATTAAATAATTAAGCAAAAGTTGTTGCATACATCTATCACTTTCCTGGCCCAACCCATACTCATCATCTCCCAGAAAAACATTGTCAGATCTCACAAAAATTGTGAGACCCAGAAAACTAGGCAAAACCCACTACTAATAAAAATATATCCACTGAGCAACACCCAGAAAACTACAGGTTTGACACGTGGTAAGCAACCTTACCGCCCAAATGAAGTTCCAAACAGGAACCAAAAAACAAAAACCACTTAAAAAGTGTCATTCCCTGGGAAAAAGCACTTCCAAAAAAATAAAAATAAAAGAATAAAAAATAAAAACAGAGACCACGGTAGCAAATAGGGAATGTTTTACATACAGTTCCCACAAAAAAACGGAATGCCAGAAGACAAAAACACGTAATATAATGCATTGGAAAAGGTATTTATAGGTAAAAATAAAAGTTGCAATATTTACATAGTATTCTAAGAATGCTTTAAGATTACAACAACTGAAAATTATTCTGTCCAACTACAAAAGTCGAAGAACACCACGAGGTCAAGGGGCCAGCTAACAGCCCTAAAAAGGAGCACAAAAACGAGCTCATGGCCAAAAAAAAATGAAAGAAAATTCTTAAATAATTAGAATACAAGCTGCACCAATGCCAAACAAGAAAAATAATAATTTTTAACATTTAACAAAAACAATAAGAACAAGAGAAAGAAAGAACCTGCATATGAACAAATTAAAGAGCCCACTCACAATGCTGCGACCTCTGAACTCCACAAACGTAAAACGGCCGACCGTAAAACAGTAGCCAAGGAGGAGAAAGCCCAATGACTGTCCCGCACAAAAATACGCTGCACACGAAATTCCTCCAAGCAAAAATACAAAACCGAGAATGAAGACCTGTTTGTCCAGTAAGAGAAGAATAACTCTCCAGAATACACGAAAATTATTATCAAATATACCTGATGTGTATTTAATAATTTTTTACCTTCATTAAAATACCTTAGTGTACATCTACAGACACAACCAGTAACCTATTTAGTTTAACGTAAGTTTTACCATTTTTATGTTAGCTATTCTTGAAATAGAATATCAAGTTTACTTTTTATATTTTATATTTTTTATCTAATTTTTTAATCAAATTATGAACTTTTTTTGTGATTATTTTTATTATTTTTAATAAGACTGTCCTGTCTATAGCACTAAAGGTTCCAGTTGTTAGTTAATATACATCCTCCAGACCAACTTCCAAGAAGGCTTTCATTGGCCAGAATCATTTTATTAACTGTGAAGAAATTAAAACAGATCTGCTAACCTAACTCTATTTTTCAGAACGATTTTTCTTAATACTCTTTTAATAAAAAGAGCTGGAATCTTGTTATCTAGAAAACTATTTAATAGGATACTTATGTGGTCATTGAAATCTAAATTATTGCTGCAAATTCTAAGTACCTGTGAAATAAGTACATTTTCTATTACTTTGGTTGAGATGTTATTGTACCAGTGCAAATATTTAATTACTTTGAAAGGAAAATTTACTTTTTTATCAAAAAGGCTAATGGAAGGGTTACCTCTGTTAAGCTTAATGCTTAAGTCTAAGAAATCAAGCTCTTGGTTATTTTGGTTTGTTTTACTCAATTTAAGACAGCTAGGGTAGATATCTGAAAAATCACTTTCGATAATTTCAGAATTATTAATACAAAGCAAATCGTCAATATACTTATAAGTGTATAAATAGTTATCTGAGCTCGAGAACCTATTTTTAATAAACTTATATTCTTTAAAGAACAAGAAAAGGTTACATACGCTAGTTGAGTGGGAACATCCCATTGGAATACCGTTAATTTGCTTATAGAGAGTATTATTATATAAAATATGGTTATTATTGATGCAACTGTTAAGATAAGTGTTCCAAGCATTTGCATTAACAAATTGGTTGAGTTTAAATTCTACATACAGTTCCTTAAAGGTAGAAATTATATCTGAAAGAGGCAAATTAGTATATAGGTTCTCGAAATCATAACTATTAATATCTACGGATTTTAAGCTGAGAAAAGTGGAAATCACTTTGGAATTGTTATTTATAATCCAAAAATCTCTGTACTGCAGATTAGTACTGCTGATAATAAGTTCCGAAACCTTTTTCAAGAGTGCTTCAAAAGCCTGGTCTATTTTCTTTTTATGACTCCTAACGCCACTGGCTATGAACCTAAATTTCACCGGATCTTTATGAAACTTGACAGTTGCAAAAAGAAAGGGAAACTCAAGTTCATATCTCCTATGGGATGGAATTTTAAGCTTCTTGAAGAAGGCCTTAAAATGATTTTCAAGCTGTTTGGTACAATAACTAACTGACTAGTAGGTTACTCTATTATTAAGTTCTTGATTTAACAATTAAAAATAGAATTGTTTACAGATAATTGCAAAATTATTGCTAGCTTTGTCAGTTGTAAAAATATATTGATCTTGAAGTTAAGAGAGAGAGACATTTTTGAAACACCAGAGAAATACAGATTGCTGTCAAAACATAAATCAAGACCAGCCATCTTTCCAGAGAAGCTGCGGATAACATTAAACTTCCATTCTGCAAAGGCCTCAATAGGCTGATTATAAGCCAAACTAGTCTTAATAATGTATTTATTAACATGAGTAAAATTCTCAAGAATTTGTTTTTAGAAATATGGAAAGAAGGCCTGAATTTAGTACCATACTCTAACAATTTCCTGAGCTTGACATCCTCAACAAAACTTAAGTTACCAGTGATAATGTGTTTGTAATGTCTATTATAGTGAACTATATCCTTAAATTCTTCACAAGTACACGCAAGAGCTGCAGGTAAGAAACGCGAAGAACCTAGTTTGTAGTTTTTAACCATGGACTCTAAGGTCCTAACATACTTAAAGCTAACTACAGACTGGTGCCTGGGAATGGGAAAATAAACTGCATTGTTGTAAAACAGATTTCTAACATTGAAATGATCATAGCTTTTACTGAGAAACCTGATAGTCACAAAATTTCTGGAAAAACCTTTGAGAGAATTTTTTTCTTTAAGAATATGTTTATTAATGTCCAGAACTAAATCAAAAACATGCTTATCTACTGGATTAGCAGAACTATTCCAGAATTTGAAAAAGCTTTTTAGGACAGTGCTTAAAAGATTTAAGAATACTGCAAGCATTTTTAACAAAATTTAAATAATTTTTAAAACTACACAGAGTTTGCTGCAAGTTTGCAAAATCTACCTTGCTAGCAGTATGAAGAAGTCTATGTCCTCTTTTAACTCTAGAGCAGACCTTGTTGTTAACAAGAAAGAAAAGTTCACAGATAGAAAATTTATGTAGATTGAGCTTATTTTCAGAAAGAGTGGTATTAAGACCATAGAGATATAGAGACTGATGTTACAGAATTTCAAGTGATTCTGTTTCCAGCCTAGCAAAAAGGTCAGGGATGATATGCAGAACCTCAATTTTCACTTTGTCAAAACCAGGAGTATGGAAATGTTCCAACTCAAAAGTAGAGTACTTGTTTGCACCAATGGAGGGGTTGACCCGGTGGGAAGTGAACTTGTTAACAAGAGACCTGTGACCATTAATCCTAAGATGTAGAGGATTTTTGCTTTGGCCAATATAGCTAAGACAGCAAATAGAACAGGTAAGCTTATAAATGGTGTTGTAGGCTTTGCAAAATTTATTTGAGTTACTATCCGTAGTAGTAGAATACAGGTTACGATCCACTGATTTTTATGTCAAACAACGTTTGTCATTTCATAACTTCAGATTAACTTTGCCAGCGATATCAGACACTATGGGAAAGGGTGCTAGCCTAACCAAGCGGGGGGACTTTTATTATCTGATTTGACCTCCAATCCTATCATTGTCAAGTAATACACCACTAAGGCCAAACATACAAAATTCCGAGCCAATTAACCAGGAAACCTTTGTAGGAAATAAGCAGTCCAAGAAATTACCAAGCACTGGCATTTATTTTATTATTATTTTTATTCTCTTGCCTGTTGGTTTTTGAGTTTATTTTTTATTTTTTGTCATTGTTAAAAACAATTTTTTGTTACAGTTTCTGCTGTGTAGATTATATATATTATATATATATTCAGTTGAAATGTATTCAGAAAAGAGACAATACTATGGATTGTCAGCAATTTCAACGGATTTTTAGGTCTAACTAATGAACTACTGTAACGCTGCAAAATCTAGCAATTTTAGTTCTTTATTTACTTAAAAGTAACACATAAGTACTTAAAAATTACATTTACTTTTTTAATAAGACAATCATTTCTTTCTTGCATCTTTGGATTTCTGAGTTGATCCTATGAATCACAGTTTTATTTCGGAAATCATAATTCACGATTTACATGAAAGGTGTAGATTATACAATGACCAAAATTTCATGGTCATGAGATACTCTTCTGCAGATTATGCGAAGGAAAAAATGTTTTTTCTCAGAATTTCACAATTTATGCATTATATGTCACAGTGGATTATATGTGGGATTTTTTTACATGGCCTGTGGATTATACGCCGTCGCAGATCTCAGGAAGAAACTTTTTCTGAATTTTATAGTCTGCAGATTATAAGAAGAAAAAAATATGGTACTTTGAATTGATATGTACAAAATACAACACCTGCAAATAGTACTTCAATAAAAACAAAAACAAAAAATATTTTCTGAGATCTACTAGAATGGAAAAAGAAAATTATGAAGCAAATTTGGAACTTTATTTTGCAAAAGTGGTTTGGGTAAAAAGAAAAATAATTGACAACAAATACAGTTTATCACTTTTTGATCCAGCATCAATACCAGACATGTTTTTGTTCATGCATTACTGACTTTGTTTCACCTAGCTCCTAGATCTAGAACATATTCATTGACCCCTGGGTATAAGTGTCATTTATGTCAAAGAGAGGTACCAACTCAATTCTCATTTTATAAGCCATATTATTTGTTGAGCACATCTGATTTACTGAATATACTTCTGTTACGTAGATGAAGTAGCCAAGAAATTGCGATTTTTATACAAGTGTATGGGGAGGATATTGATCAAGGCTGCCTTCTATACGGTGAACACTTGTCTTGAACTTGTTTTGATGTCAAACATTTCTATTTCAAGAATCGCATCTACTGTGGTGTAGAGTACGAGTGCTGAGGGGAGGATATTGATCAAGGCTGCCTTCTTTATGGTGTAGGAGGAAGTGAAAGGAAAAAACAGCACTTGAGGTTAGATGTGGGTGGGCTCTGTTAGGAGGGTAGAAATGGAGTTCACATTTACACACAGGGTTCGTACACATTTACAAAAAATAATTTACAGGGGTTTTCCAGGAATTCATCAGAAAATTCCAGGAGCTCAAATTTTCACTAGAATCATAGTGCTTTGTTTTATATTTTGCAAATTGGGGAGAAATTTATGGCGCATTTAAAATTCTTATGGAGTCCTATGCATTCCGCTGCAACAGAGTGTTTTTCAGTGTGTGGGTTACATCTTCAATGGAGTGGCAAAATTACCCTGTATAAAACTTACATGAAGCAATCTAGAAGTTAGCACACAATGATAATAATACAAAACAAATTTGCCATGGTATTGAAGATTCCATATTCTATAGTCATTCATTCCCATGCACAACAGTGCATGGAGGCCAGACATCAACTTCCTTCAGTCAGAAAAGCACGTGCTAAGAGGAAGGATCATCTTGAACTTGTGAGAAGATTTCCACACGTGATTCCGAATCTCGAATGTATTTTGCTTGGAAGAGTACGAACCTTGAGTTGGCTGAATGCTGATTTAAAGAAATTAATACAACCTTGACTTTTGTAGCTGCCAGGAGTATGTGAAATGTTATGCATATTTATCAGCATTCCAGTTCTTGGATTTTAGACTGTTCAACTGCTTCTGCTCATATAGGACATATATAGTATTGGGGGACTTGACAACTGCACACAACTGGTATGCCGCAAACAAAGGTCACTGAAAATATGGCACTCATTCTGCACTGCAGTCACATGAGTTTGCAGAAACAGTGGAGCTACTGTGGAGGGCACAAGTTTATCAAGATCCCCAATACTCTATATATGCCCTATGTGAGCAGAAGCAGCTGAACAAAGTCTAAAATCCAAAACTGGAATGCCGATAAATGCGCGTAACATTTCACATACTCCTGACAGCAACAAAAGTCAAGGTTGTATTAATTTCTTTAAATCAGCATTCAGCCAACTCAAGGTTCATACTCTTCCAAGCAAAATAAATTCAAGCACTTTTCAAGGACGTCTTTAAACCAAATTATCATATGTATGTGCTGTTGGTTGATCAGTAGGTAGGTATTTTAGCAAGTTCAAACCACTAAACTTAGCTGGGATGGGCACACCTTCAATGACCTGCATGTTACCCAATGACCCTCTGTTTTGGTGTTTTTCGAAAGAATTTTATTTTGTGGATTATTTTGAAAGGGTGCTGTATTTTCGTATTTACCCTCTGGCAAGAACACGTCTCTTACCCAGTTAACAGAAGTCCATCACGTTTTGCGAATACATCATTCTACTTGTTTTACTCTGTAGTGATGTCATAACCAAGGTACCAGCTGTCCATGTGATCTCGAGTTGAACACAAGTTCTGCGCTAATTGATCAGCTTGGTGTTTTTATCGGAACTACACAGAAATTTCCCATACAACTTTCTAGCACAAACAATTATTTTACACATGCTCTTTCACATCATTACCCAAAATACAAAAAAAACAAAAAAACTTACAAGTACTATTTACAGAGTCAAACTTTGCCAAATACTTTCAAGGACTTGAAAATGAACTTTCTGTTTTCAAGAACTTTTCAAGGGTGTATGAACTATGCAACTGAAACAGTCCATGAGAGCTAACGTACCAACAGCAGAAATTCCAGAATTTTTTTGTCTTTTGACCAGATTTCCACAGGCAATTTGCAGCATTAGTGATGTAAGCTGCTGTTGAGTTTTCTAGTTTCAGTCTAGGGTGAGGCACAGATGGTGTGTTTATCTTCAGGCATTTGCTCGCCCCCCTCCCCAATATCAGTAGCCATACATTGTGAGCATGCAAGTACTTACTTATCACACTTTGTGAGTTGTTTATGGTAATCATTTAAACCACCACAAAAAAGAATAACCTACAACCAATTTAACATTTACCTTAGTTCTCCCGGTTGCACTTCCATCTTGCATGGATAATAACTATCATGTACAATAGCAGGTGGTTTTGAACGCCATACAGTTGCACACAAACCAAATGTAGGTTTCTTGCCAACAATCCAGAAAACTTACAAGGCACAGGCCACAAACACTGAACTTCAATTTAAAGAAATGATATTATGATGTGAATGATGATAAAATAATGAATACACATAGTTTGAACAAAAATACATAGTTTGAACAAAAATGAATGTTAGTCTCCTCATACGTAGAAAAAAGAAAAAACTGAAGAAAACTATCAGAAGTAAAATCCCTGCAGCAAGTGTAATACAGAGTGCATCAAGTTAGGTACGTTAAAATTTAATTCAGTATAGCCTCAAGGAAGCCACCCATTGAGGGCAGGCCTCGTGAATGTTGGTCGCCAGTCACCAAATGGCGACCAGATATTTCGTAGTCACTAGTAAATTTTTTAGTATAGTAGCCAATGATGGCAAGTAGATTTTCCTCCCCAAGTGAGCAACTATTTTGTCCAACTCCCCCCCCCCCCCAGGACTCAGTAATGTATTGATACATCGCGAAAAACCAGTGTGAATTTAACATCAATGCTACGGTGTTTCGACTGACGTAACTACGATTCATCACCACTGTGATGTAAATGCTCGCAATGTAATCGCTATCAAGTGCCACCAAGCCGTGACCAAGGAGATTAGAATGATACTTCTGGAGATGCCCCGAGTCTCTTAATTGTGAAGCCGCAAGGTGCAGGAATTTGACATTGTTTACATGAAACCTATGTAATTTCAATTACATGTATTTTGGAAGTGATTTTTGGTTGCAGAAACCGTGTAAATATCAAACCGGAATGAGTTATGCTTCTTACACAAGTGAAGTTTTCAATTTTAACGGTTTTGTTTAGAATTCACACCAACGTTCGTGTATTTCAATTTAAAATAAAAATGGAAAGGAGCTTCAAAATGATTAAGAATTTTGTCAGCATTTTCTCACACATTGGCAGCAATTTACGATGCAAAATTGGAAACATTTGCAACGAAAGAAAGTGAATCGACCAACACAAAATGCAGCGCAATAGCTCTGAAAACCATCAGATTTCCCACACTTTGACAGCTGTCGCTCGCAGTTATAGGCTTCATGCAAAGTGCCACTGTTCCATTAACAAGGGCATATCCAGACATCTTATTCTAACCTCCTTGGCTATGACCAAACACTGTTGTTCAAACCGGTTTTCCCAGTCAGAGACAAGTGAATATCAGCTGATCCTCATGCACGCGCATCTCTGATGTAGTTTCTCACAGTGTCTCATTCCAGACGCTACATTGGGGGATTGCTCATCGAAAATTCGCCTGCCAGGCGAGTAATCGTGGACATTGTACCTTCATGAGCGATTCCATCCAGAGTCTCATCACTATGCACACACAATGTTTAAACAGGTTTCTTATCGAACCTCCATGCGTTGACGATGCCATTAAGAGGCCGCGTGTTCCATGGGTTGGATCTCGGAAATTCACCACAGCTTAGGAACAATAGGAAGTATGTGGCAGGGTGTTTTTTTTTTTTTTTTTTTTGACGTGATTACATCTTTAAAATCAGACCAGTATGGAAAGGTGAACGTTACGAAAAAATGGCCATTGAGTTTGATTTAATAATTTCTATATTATCAACACGAACCAAACCAACCTTTTAATACTGCACTTAGTGTTCTTTTTTTCATATTTTCCCTTAAGATAATAAAGTTTAGAAGATAAAGATTACATTTTTGCCATTTTAGGTGTTATCATTCTATGCTGAGAAAATAACAGCCTTTTTGGCGTATACACATTATGAGGAGTGCTTGAAGCAACAGGAGTAGCCAAAGGAGTAACTGGACCAGGGCTCACACTCACTGTAGAAACAGAATCTGGCAAATCTTCAGAAATGAGAGGATCCTCTAATTCTTGTTCCAGCTTTTTCACTAAGGCCTCTCTCATACTTGATAGGCAGAGGCCCTGCACTGTAGTATTATCTGAAACAACACAAGGGATTGAAACCTCACATTTCCAGTTAAATGAAAAATGACAAGAATAATTTTTCTTTTACATTTTTTTTACAATACTTGTACAGTAAAATATAAAGCATACATGAAGCATAAGGGTGATGATTAGTTGAAGAAACCATTCCATGACTAGGCAAGTAATGTCACACATCATCAGGGACAAGGAAATTGCCTTTCACACCACTGGATAGCTTTATAAGCTGCCATACTTAACTCAATTCGGCAGGGGGAGGGAGGATTATCCCGGGCAGATTTCCTGAATTTCGACCTTATGTAATGATGTTTTGGCCCAAAATAAAAAATTTCATGAAATGTTACAGCAATAAGACAACACACATAAAGAAAAATAGGCAGTCAACAACAAATACAGGAATAATACAAAAACTGGAGGTTTTATTTGTGCTACAAACATGATGTTTGCTAATAATTAATTTAAAGCTAAGTTACAAGGGTACAGCTTTCCCTTTCCTGCACATCAGAAAGATTAATTTGATTAGCAATTTAATCTTTGAACAACACAACTTGGCTTGAGATATATGCACAAATATATGGTAATCTCATTAAAGTCCTTTTGTTATAATTTTCAGTTCTATAAACATTGATTTAAATATTTAACTCACTGAATCATCATTTTTGAAGATGCAATGTTTACAAATTCATCTGAATCTTATTTCTTCATATGAAGTAAAATACATAGTGAAACTTTAACTTATTTCCTTTTTGCAATTGGTTTTGAAAAAAAAAATAGATATGAAAAATGTAAGGTGAAACTATGGGGGAAAAAACAACAAAAAACAAGCTGGAAATGGTGTCCGTACATATGCAGTACTTGGATACTTCCCAATTCTATGGAGTTTTTTGTTGGCAGGTTTAAAAAAACTGAAATAGAAAGACTGGTTTCTAATCATCGGGCACATTTATTTTTAACATAGG
Organism: Macrothele yani; assembly: GCA_039090855.1. Classification (NCBI taxonomy): domain Eukaryota; kingdom Metazoa; phylum Arthropoda; class Arachnida; order Araneae; family Macrothelidae; genus Macrothele; species Macrothele yani. The sequence continues at coordinate 8,409,437 of CM077023.1, read as the reverse complement.
GCCCAAAATTTTCACAGTTACAGAAGTTACCAATAATACCACATACACATTATCAGTTTTCTTTGTGCTGTACATACACCTATAAAAAATGGTGATAAGAAACTTAATGCAGCAATTCATTTATTTCATTAATACAAGAGAATATTAACTGATTGATAGTGATTTGGGGAATATTAAAATTATGCCTAAGAATGAAGTTTTACGTACACAGAGGCAGTTAGTTATACTCAATAGTCAATCTAGGCAGTTCCCTAGGAAATCTTACTTCAATTAATATCACACTCAGATTTGCATGAAAAGCTTAACATATCCACATGCATACCTGCCAACATTGGCAAGAACCTTGTCAGTAGTAACTAGTATCATTTTGCGGCACACATAGACACTCTTACAAAACAATCCATACCACCTTTGTGAAAAAGAAACATGTGCCACAACAAAATGTCACAACAAAACAAGGACACTAATGAAACAAACTTAACACCAGGCCTTGATTTCGCTTTTTTTTTTAGCAGTAGCAACACTTGCTAGTGGCCTTATTTTTTTACTAGCAAATTGCATTATCTACTAGCGAAAGTTTATCAACATTACTCTCCATTAGTCAATCATGACAAATTTTGATTTCACTCCTGTAACTATCACATTGTAATGCTGAAAAGATTACAAATATTTAAATGTAATTCACCTTTTCATGACCTGGCAGATTAATTCTAACAATTTAAATGGAACGCAAAAATAAAAAAATAAAAAAATAAATATTTAACTTTATTCACAAAATTATAGAACACTATACAAAATCTTAAATTATTTATTTTTCATATGGTTTACGATCTGGGTTTCGGGTCTTTTCATCATACCACTTTAAAACAGCAGGCTTGGGGTCAAACTTGTATTCAGACGGGCTTTCAACCTCAATACTCGTGACAGCATTCAATGTTTGTAAGTTTAAACTGCCTCTCCAATCACCCTGGATTCTCTTCATGAAACTGAACCCAACCTCACATGCAGAAGTAGATAAGGGAAATATACTGGATATTTCTACTAGTGCCAAAATGTTTTTACACTGCTGGCCACCCAAAATGCAACACCAAGAAGGACACGAGATAGCAAAGCCAGATTTACTGGACACATAACAACAGATACAAAGATGAAACGATTGAGCTTACAGGCCGATGCGACTTGCGGAACACGCAGACATCAATAGTTCGCGTGGCCCCCATGGCTGGCAATAACGGCCGATACACACCGCGGCATCGAACGAAAGAGGCTTTGGATGTGGGTTTGGGGTATGTTGGTCTAGGCTGCTTCCACACGTTGCCACAGTTCATCAGGTCAAGCCGCGGGTGGTGCTTGCTGGGCCACTCGGTTGCCGATCAGCGACCAGACGTGTTCGATGGGCGACATATCGGAAGAACAGGTGGGCCACGGCAGCAGTGACACCTGGCGGGCCATGAAGAATTGTTGCGCAATGCGTGCCATGTGCAAGCATGCATTATCCTGTTGAAACGTGGCCGCTGGCAGGTCCTGCAGGTAAGAGAGGACTACAGGCTCCAAAACGTCGGAGATGTAGCGGTGGCTGTTGAGTGTACGGGCGATGCGTACCAGAGGGGTGCGGGTGTCATATCCAATTGCGCCCCAAACCATAACGCCTAGCGACATACTGGTATGGCAATGCATAATGCAGGCGTCATACAGTCTCTCGCTGTGGTGCCGCCACACGCGTATCCGACCATCGTGGTGTTGCAGGCAGAAAGCGGGATTCGTCGGAGAAGACAATGTCGTGCTATTCCGTAGTCCACGCGTGGCGTTCAACGGCCCACTGCCGCCGCACTCGCAGGTGGTGTAACGTCAATGGTAATCGGAGCAATGGCCGCCGTGCGACAAGTCCCCGCTCGTGCAGACGACGTTGAATGGTACGTACCGACACAGGTTGTTGCGCAACACACCCTAATTCCTGCGCTAATAACGTTCGTGATGTGGCGGTGCGAGCCGTCACTGCCCGCCGCACAACATGCCGGTCCTCTTGTTCGATGGTGTGCCGCGGCAATCGCTCATGTCAGTCCCTCCTGCACCCACCGAATCTATACTCGCCTCACTGTGGCTGGTAGTCATCTCACACGGGCGGCGATGTCTCAGTACGATAAACCGCTGTCGCGATAAGCCACTATTCGTCCTCTGTCGAACTCTGAAACGTGCTGGAATGACTGCCGTATTCTGCGACGAGGCATCAGGAAGCTTCCCATGCACAGGTCTGGCAGCACAACACACTTCCACTACTTACACCCAGCCTTCTGTGCACCCTTCTTATAGTGCTTCTCGGTGGCGTGTCGGGCGCACGTGATTTGCACATGCCCTGCAATGCTAATCGCTTGCATGTCTTCTCGAGGGCGACGCATGCTGCGAATTTCAGGCCAATCAGATGCTTCCTTCTTGGTGTTGCATTTTGGGTGGCCAGCAGTGTATAATGTTTGTACTTTTCAAGAAACATTCATTTCCAGAAAGCAGCTGTTCCTCTTTGTATGTGTCTAAAATATTCCACATGCACAATGCAGTGGTGGCGCTTTACAGTTAACACTAAAACGTTCAAATTTTTTCCACAAGCAACTTTTACGAAAACCACTTTTGATCACTAGCAAAATGCATTTGCTTGCTAGCAATTTGCTACTAACTACTGGTCGAAATCGAGCCCTGTTAACACGTGCGAAACCCAAAGTTGATTTCCTGGCAAGGGCATGATAGGCAGCATTGAGAGATTTAAATTCAAAACTTCCACCAGTAAAAATCAGTCAGATGCATTCAGAATTCCACAACGCTTGACAGACAGGAAATCCAAAATTTGTAAAAATGCATCAATTTTTACAAATTTTCCAACTTCGTTACGCCCGCTTTTGGGAATCCCCTCCAGTTATTAAGCTTAAATGCAAAAACTTATGGGAAGAGGTACATTTAACAACGCAGGAAAGTGGGAACATCAAGCGGGGGGGGGGGCACAATTACGGGAGAAATCTTTGCTCCGTTCGACTTCCAGTTTTGGAAATTTCCCTTCTATTTTCAAGCTGAAATAAAAACACTTATAGGGCAAAATGTTATTTAACAATAATACTGGACAGATGAAACATCACGAGAAAAAAGAAATTACAATTACAGAAAAAAACCTGAACTCAGTCGACCTTCCGTTTTAGAGAGTTTTGTAAAGATGGAATTCCATCCTCCGACGAACACCCCTCCCAATTTTTGTTCAATTGTGCATCGATCTCGTAAATGGCCAAAATAATACCGAAATGTTATTTTAGTGTATTCAAAATTCAATTTCCATTCCGATTTTTTCGTAGATTCGGGGAATTCTCTCTCAATCAGCAGAAAAATCTTATGCCTGAAGATTACGGGAAATTTTTGTGGCGTCTAACTTCCATTTCTGCAAATTGTTGCCTACAGTTTCAAGCTAAAATACAAACATTTATACAATAAAATGATATTTAACAACAATACTGCACACAAAGGCAACATCGGGAGAGGAAAATTACAATTATGGCAAATTTTTTACTCTGTTTAATAACCATCTTTGGAAGTTTTGAAACATGAAATATCATCTCCCAGGCAGAAAACGACCCCCCTCCCCCAGAAATTCTTTTCAGTTTTGCATTGATCTTGACAATAATCTAAATGATGACAAAAAAAGTGAAATTCTGCAAATCTGCTAAAGAATTTCATGTATATCATAAAGTAATAGCAAAATAAAAAAATTAAACAAAATGAAAATTTATAAAATTCGTAGTTTCGACCGCGAATTCCATAGTTAGACAACAAAATCCATGTAGAAACTATGGACATTCCGTAGTAGTTGGCAGGTATATGCACATGGCCCACATTATTTCACCAATTTTGTGACAGAAACCATTGGGTTTTCTTTATGAATTCCATAATCACGCTTTGGTGACGTTGTTAATCTTTCAGTACGGGTAAGCTTCTCCTTACCCGTACCTTTGATTAATTCAGTATTTTTTACCCATCCTGAATGCTCTCTGATTTGAATTTGTACCCTCCCCCCTTCCCTCCCCCCTTTTTTTTGAATTATAGTGCTTAAAATAGAGAGGGAATTCAAAATCCCAATTTTTCATTCAGCATCAAAATTTGTAATTTAATATTTAAAACACTAAAAATAACTTTTGAGATAAGGTCAGGTCACTGAAATTTCTCCAAAATTTTCTATCTGTTGCCCTAGATAAAATTTGTTTCGAGTAGCAAATATTTTCCACAACGTTGTATCTCAGCGATTTCATTTTCAGACTTCTCACTCCATAATTCTGAAAAATCCTAGAGGTAAAAACTTCATATACCTGGTATTTTTCTACAAGCCACGCAGAAGTAGTTTTCCCATTTTCTTTCTGGATTTCCAGTGTGGAATGAAAGCGAACTTAATTTTTTAACAAGTAGGTACATTAATGTGCAATTATAGAAATGAAACATACTGAATTGTTTTTCTTGGTCAAAAACATGGAAAGAAAATGCATTACATCAGTGCTGGAAAAATGTGTTCCAGATCTAGGAGAAAGAATTTCAAATTTCAAGGAGTAACACAACAAACATAATGTATGATGATGATGCTGGAACAAAAATTCATAATGTATTTGCTGTCATTTTTTTTTTACCCAGTCCACTTACTACTAAATATAATACCAACTTGGTCCATAATTTTCATTTCCCGCTTGTTACTGTTGTCTGACTCGATATGAAGTCAAAGACACCTAAAAAACAGTTTAGGCAAATTTAACGTGCTTAAAAGAATTAAATTTTGCAAGCAAATTAATGTGTGAATACACATATACTCACCCTACATTCATTGTAGAGCAAACACTATTTTTATAGCATGTTTTTTGCCAATTTGTGATATAACGTGTACCTCAACTTTGTTTGATATTAAAATATATATATTTAGAAGGATTGAATATTAATGATATATACCGTAATGAAAATAATATTTGGTTTAAGAGAAATACTGTTACTGTTGATAAATTTAAATTTAACTTACCTTAAAACCACAGTGTTGTATTATTGATGCTGAAAGAAGTTTTTTTACACATACATACTTATTTATTTTTTAAGTTGCTTTTTACTAAATTCAGGGATCATAGCATACTTCTGGAAAATTTTAGGTAGGAATTTTAGGAATTTTTAGAAAAATTTTAGGAAAATTTTAGGAGTGTATTTCAATAAAAACTAGATGTATATTTGTATACATCTAGTAAAACAACTTTGTATACATTGTAAAGAGTTTGCTTCACACCCTTCAACCATATATACTGATAGACTGCGCATGACATCAAAATTTTTGGCTCCAACATAAAATCACATGACAACAGTCAAAAAGATGGGTTACACCTGCTGTGCTTATGGTTGCTCTGAGCGATATAGTAAAGAAAGTTCTATGATTTTTCATGGGTAAGAAACGAATTAAATACCTAAGTCAATAAAGTTCAATTACTTAACCAGAAACTTGCAGCTATTGATATAAAAATATAGTAACTTAAGAAAAAAATGGAATGCATGTTCCAAATTCTTCGCAAATGTTCATCACATTATAAATCACAAAATGTAAACAACCCGATCATGCATGTATATAGCTCATAAGTAAACTTACCTGAAGAGTTTTCATTATATATGAGGCGCATTCACATAATACACCGAAAACACTGAAGTTCTGCAGCGTAAATTAGTAATCATAACAGCATTTTTACACGAAATTTGGAGTCTGATGATGACGTGCCCAATGTTTGAGCCATGGCGGCTTTGATGCAGCTATTGCCAATGTGCAGTCCATTAGTATATATGGTCGAAGTTAACACCCAAATTTTTTGCATAACGTCTAATGTCTAAAGTTTAAGTATGATTTACTTCTAATGTTCAGTTCTTATCTTTTCACGTGTTATTATCATATTTAAGTATATTTACCACATTCAAGTTTCACTTTGAACATTAATATGCTGTTGAACCAGAAGCAATTCACGATTTTCACAGTAAAGTTTTCAGGTTTCACATTAAATTATAATATCCTAAAAAGGTAATTGAAAACCAAGAACTATGTACAATTGTTCACTGAATTACTTTTTTCATATTATTGTTTTAACCTTTTCCTGATTAGCCTATCTTTTTCTGCTTCTACCACAACTAATTTACTTTCAGTTTTCTTTATTTCAGCTGAACCTCGTATGATCAAGTTAGAGGCAACTGCTATTTCAACAGTATTTTGTTTTTCTACAGCTTTTCTCATTCTTTCTGTTCCCTCTTGAATTATTGCTAGGGAGGCTTCTTTATCATTTTTAAGTCCATTTATTTCTGCATCATTTTCTTTTATTTTGTCATCAAACTCAGCTTTTCTTTTTTTCTCTAGCTGCTTTTCCTTATTTTCCCTCTCTTTCTGTTTCCTTTCTTTTACCTTTTTGATTCTTCTTCCTTCAGCTTATCAACATACTCTTTATAAAATTTATGTGAATCACAAACACTATTTAACAAATTTCTTGTTATGGGAACTTTACTTACACATCCATAGTGTTTAATGGCCCCTTTAACTATTCTTAATGATGTTATAGTTGAGTCTTTTAAGTTAGCCTTGTCCTTCCTTAACAGAGTAGTGTTAACCGAAAATCCCCTTTCTGCATCAGCATTACCATGAGGTAAAACTAAAATTGACTTTATGAGTTTAGCAAGATTTGAGTATTTTTCTTTTCCGCTAGAGTTTTTAATACTAAATATATTACGCCAGTAATGATCAATCCGCACTGGAATATGCCCTTCCTCTGAAAATTTCACTAGTTCATCTAGAGTTGGCTTATCAGAATTTAAAAGTTTCCACTCTTCTCTTACTCTATCAATTTGTTCCTCAGAAAGATGCAAAACACTTGAAATTCTGGTTATTTCCGAAAGTCCTTCAGTGACTGAAAGTTGAGTTGACTCTTTCTTTGGTTCTTTTACCTTTAAAACTTCTATGTCTCTTAGCTTTTGATTGCAGAATGGCAAATTTGACTTTAAATATTTTGTGGTTGCAATTAGTGATGATCTTACATCTAAGAGAAATAATTTCTGCCTGGTCTCCTGAACATTCCTGAGGAGATTTTTTGTCTTCATACCAACTTCTAACTCCCCTAGTTTTTTCCATGAATTTTTGTTTTCAAAATCTACATTCTTTAGGTCTTCTCCAAATTTCCCTGCTATAACATCATCTTGGATAAACTGAGCCATAACATTCCTCATTAAAGTATTTAAATCAGAATATAACTGGTGTATTTTTGGTTCTTCACTCTGATAACATAATGAAAACTTTTCAAAATTTTGGTGTGAAAATGAAATTAATGCTAAATAGCAAGGAGTAAGCTCATTTTTCAGGAAACAGTGAATTCTTTTATACCTTGCCGAATTGCGCAGTTGTTTTTCAAATATTTTTTGAGATGGCAAGAAGTTTAAAAAATATTCTGTAATATTTAGCCATTGATCCAAGAGCCTCTGGGCTACAGAACCAACGGTTAACCATCTGTTGCTGACATGACGCAAAAGAAATTTGGCAGTGACCAATGTTATATCCTCGACAGATTTATAATCCTATCGTCTTGCAGCACTACTCTTTAAAAAGTAATGCATATCAGTAGCAAATTCGTCAAAATCTATATTTAAGCTTGTCAAAAAAATTTTAAATGCATTACTAACAACATGCAGGTTGCAAAAACCTAGTTCCAAAGATTTCTGGCCTGTTTCTTGTTTTACAACTTCATTGAATTTGCGTAAAAAGCACTTATTTACATTTGGGCTGTCCATGGATACACAAATAATTCTGTTCAACGAAATATTGAAGGATGATAACACATCAAGAATTTCTTTTAGCAAAATATCTGCTGTTGCATGACCCAGAAAAACGCTTGTTAGGTATCGGCAAGAAACTGAATTTATTTCTGAAGACCAGTACCTGTGATACACATCCAACTGCCGTTTCACTTGTGTATTTGTAGTTTCATCAAATGCTATAGTAACCTTTCCTGGGCTACTAGATGCAATGTCTTTTTTCAAATCCTCTTCAAAATATTTTGACAATCCATGTGATATCACATAAGCAACTTTTTTTCTTTAAGTTGCATTTTGGCTGCAATAGCAGAATCAGGAAACATTTCTTTGAAAAGTTCAACTGTTTCAGTGCATGAAACAAAAGACATATTGTCCTTAGCAACTTTCATGGCCCATAATGCTTCGGCTTTAGCCAACTGTAAATCATGACTCAGTACTTCACTAATATTTGTTTTGGGCTGAAGATCCCGTCCTCCAAAGGCTTTCAGGATGGACTTATTTTGAAATTTACTTTGAAATTTCTGCAAATGTTTTTTTCCTTTATGATGCGCTTTTACTTGTGAAAAGCCACTATTAGAAATGTTGAAAATTTCTGAACACAATATACACTTAGCAGAAAATATTGTTTCAGTTGCAGAACACCATTCTTTCAACTTCACTCCGTCCAATTCTTTGGCGAGCCACGCATCTTGAAATTTCGTTTTGGATTTAGGCATCTTAAACACTTGTATTACTAACCAGAAAATGAAAGGGAAGTACAAAAACACGTTCCAATATTGCAAAACCAGACAACTTCCCGAAATTTGGCTGCGAGGATGTCAGAAGATATGAAAAAAAAAAAAAAAAAAAGCAGGTCACCACTAGAGAACTGAACCTGCACACAGCACAGAGAACACCATAAAAGACGTAAAACCAGAAACTATCATACGCATCTCACGCAAGTTCAGTCAAAGCGAGTCGGAGCCGAGATATATTGCGCATCGAAGGTCGCCGACGCATGATCGAAGGTCAATGATCACGTGCTCTACTGCCTGCCAAGATAATACTCAGCTACCATCCCATCGTCATTACCGGAGGTTACGGAAGGAGACCACATGTTTCCTCTTTGCTTCCACCCACCTGCGGTTTACAATAACAAAACATCAGCAGAAAGAGGAGGTTCCACAAGGCATGTACAAAAATAAAGTACGATCTTCTGCGTGCCACGGAGTTCGTCTGCAAAGCGCAAACCAGGGGTGAAAATGACCCCTCCCCTTTTCCCTTAGATCTCTTGTTACTCTCGAAAACTGTTCGAAGGCAAAAAAATGGAACGCCCGCCCCGAAGCAAGTGCATCTCGATGGCGTCATTTTTCCCTCCCTTCAGCAGCACAGCATATAGGCTGTGTTTCTACAATAACAGGTCTTTTTACCTTACCGTAATGGTAAATTTATTGGCGTTAATAACGGTTGTGTTTTTAATAAAAATAAGCTTACGAAAATTTTAGGATGAATAGCAAATTTTAGGTCTAATTTTAGGAATTTAAGGAGGGTCACAAAATATTAGGAATTTTAGGAGGAATGCGATCCCTGTAAATTTAACCTAAAATACAGGTACATGAGTTACACAGTAAGTTCTATCATGAAGGTGGCTTAATATCTTGTAACCCAGGTTTTCAGTGTGTCTTGTGACACCATCTTCAGCATTGTTCTGACATGCTTACACAGACACACGTCAAGAATTGCAATGGCGACTATTTGTCTTCATCTCAATTACCTTTTAGATGAACTAACAACAGTGCATGCATGCCTGCGCATCGATATTGCAGGTAAAAATTGAGATGAGGACAAATACAGTTTAAATTCCTTTGATGTGTGTGTGAGCATGTCAGAACAATGCTGATGATAGTGGAGACACCAAAAACCTGGGTTATGAGATATTAAACCACAATTGTGACTCTGTATCTCATGTACCTGTATTTTAGGTTAAATTTAGTGAAAAGCAACTTAAAAAAATAAATAAATAAAAAAGTATGTATGAGTAAAGAAATGTCTTTCAGCATCAATAATACAAATAACCACGTGGTTTTAAGGTAAGTTAAATTTATCAATAGTAACAGTATTTCCCTTAAACCAAATATTATTTTGATTACAGTATGATAAATTATTGATATTCGGTCCTACATACATAAATAAATAAATATCATCATCATTGTCAACCATTATCAATCCACTGCTGGATGAAGGTCTCCCCAAGTTTCCTCCACAACGGTCTGTCTTGTGCCAGTCTCCTCCATGTCACCCCTGCATACTTTCGAATTTCATCCACCCATCTCCCATGTGGTCTTCTTCTGGGTCTTTTCCTGTCCCTTGGAATCCAATCTAAAATTTCGGCTGTCCATCGATGATCTGTCCTTCTGGCAGTATGTCCAGCCCATTGCCATTTCAGGGATTTAACTCTGATCATGATGTCTTCCACTCTTGTCATTTTTCGGATCCACGAGTTCCTCTTCTTATCTCTCCTGGTTACACCAAGTATGCACCTCTCCATGCTTCTTTGAGTTGTCTGCAGCCACCAACCTTAAAAAACACCATAATACCTTCAAGTTGGAACTGAAGAACAGGTTCTCTGCTTTAGAAGGCCTAACATCGGAAGAAGTGGACATCTCTGAAGTTAACAGAACAGTAACCAAAGCTCTTATGGAAACAGCAACAAAATTAGCTGGGTCTAAGAACAAGTTGCATGTAAACAAATTATCAGGAAAAACGAAAATATTGATGCAAAAAAGAAGAGAGATGAGGACAACTAAAGAAGATGTGACTTCCAAAGTGGAATATATAGAGCTATGCAAGACAGTAAGAAAAAGTATCACTGAAGACGTAAGAAAATTCAACTGTGAACTAGTGAGGAAAGCAATTGAAAACAACCAAAGCCTAAAGATAGCAAAGGTACATCTCAGTAAGGGAAGAAAACAGATTATGGCACTGAGAAAAGAAGATGGTTCTGTAACAAGAAATAGAGGCGAAATTTTGACAAGAGTGAAAGATTTCTACTCCAAATTATATGAAAGGGATGATACATGCACTCCAGACATCATGAAAGATATCAGTACCAGAGTTCCTCCAGTCCTTCCAGCAGAAGTTGCACATGCAATCAAGAACATGAAGCGGGGAAAAGCTCCAGGAGAAGATGGAATTACTGTAGACATCATACAAGAAGCAAGTGGAGAAATCGAAACAGTACTCGCCCAAATTTTCACTCGATGCCTTAATGAAGGAAAGATTCCTGAGGATTGGAACACCGCTACAATGATCCTGCTACATAAGAAAGGTGACATTGTGGATCTCGGAAACTACAGACCTATCAGCCTCCTATCAGTAGTTTATAAAATCTTCACTAAAGTTCTTTCACACCGCTTGAAGGTAACACTGGACATGGCTCAACCGAGAGAACAAGCTGGATTCAGGAGTGGCTACAGCACAATAGATCATATCCACGTACTGAGAGAACTAATTGAAAGAGCGAGGGAATATGAACTTCCATTGTGCATGGCTTTTATCGATTATGAAAAAGCCTTTGATTCGGTGAAACCATCAGCAGTTACAATGGCTCTGAAATCCTGCGGTATTGAAGATGCATACATTAATATTATTAATAACATCTATGAAAATGCAAGTGCAAAGATTCGGCTGTTTGAAAATACAACACACGTAAAAATTGGAAAGGGAGTGAGACAAGGTGACACCATATCTCCGAAGCTCTTTAATGCCACATTGGAGGGTGTTTTTCAGTCGCTGAGCTGGGAAAACAAGGGGATAAAGATTAATGGAGATTATCTAACCCACCTTCGTTTTGCTGATGACGTAGTCATTTTTGCAACTACCCCATCAGAGCTGCAGAGTATGATCCAGGAACTTGCTGACAAGAGTAAAGAAGTGGGATTAAAAATGAACTTTCAGAAGACAAAAGTGATGTTCAATGCTTTTACAAGAAATGAAGATTTATCGATTGATGGAGAAAAGCTGGAGATAACAGACACGTACGTTTATCTTGGACAGCAGATATCAAGTGAGGGTCACATTGATGAAGAAATTAATCGGCGTACGAAACTTGCCTGGAGAGCTTTTGGAAGAAACAGCATAATTTTCAAGAGCAATATGCCATTATGTCTTAAAAGAAAAGTGTTTGATCAATGCATCCTTCCAGTGCTTACGTATGGTGCAGAGACGTGGACCTTAACTAAATAAATAAATAAATATATATATATATTTAATAGCAAACAAAGGTGAGGTACACGTGGTTCACATTGTGAATCAGCAATAAAACATGCTTTAAAAATTGTGTTTGTCCTACAATGAATGTAGGGTGAGTATATGTGTATTTCACACATTATTTGCTTGCCAAGTTAAAAAAAAAATTCCCATTCTTCCAGTCACTACTCTAACAAAAAATAAAAAAAATTAGGTTTTGATTTCATTAAAATACAATTTGAAAATCCTCCAAATGCGTGGCGTCAGTAAATAAATACATCGCTTTTTCCACGTTCCAGAAACACATAGGAACCGAAAAATTGTTTTTCAGCCGCCACCATGGAAATGAACATAAAAAAATACACATAGCACCATGGATTGCTGGCCACCATGGTGTAAAGTTAATGCGCTCAGCTAGATATCTAGAGTTCCGTGGTCAATTCCACGGCGGTGGCCGAAAAACAATTTTTCGGTTGCTATGTGTTTCTGGAACGTGGAAAGAGCGATGTATTTATTTATTTACTGATGCCACGTGCTTGGAGGATTTTCACCTTGGATCTCGCCCTTTGGATTTAACTGCTATAATATATATAGCCAGTGCCATTAATGCCCATCTTACGGATTTATGATGTCAGAAGCTGACTTAAAAATATACATAGCACTGTGGATTGCTGGCCACCGTGGTGAAGTTAACACGCTCGGCTAGATATCGAGAGTTGCGTGGTTCAATTCCATGGCGGCGGCTGAAAAACAATTTTTCGGTTGCTATGTGTTTCTGGAACGTGGAAAGAGTGATGTATTCATTTAAAATACAATTTGTTGAAGTTAAAATTTGCACATATAAACTCAAAGTACCTTATTTCCCTCGCATAATATACCAATGTGAAGTAAGATGGGCTCAGCTACTGAGACGTCTCCATCTGGTGGGCATCAATGGCACTGGCTATATATATATTATAGCAGTTAAATCCAAAGGGCGAGATCCAAGGAGATAATCCTCCAAATAGGTGGCGTCAGTAAATAAATAAATACATCGCTCTTTCCAGTTCCAGAAACACATAGCAACCAAAAAATTGTTTTTCAGCCGCCGCAGTGGAATTGAACCACGGAACTCTCGATATCTAGCCGAGCGTGTTAACTTCACACTACGGTGGCTAGCAATCCACGGTGCTATGTGTATTTTTAAGTGAGCTTCTGACATCATAAATCTGTAAGATGGGCTCAGCTACTGAAACGTCTCCATCTGGTGGGAATAAACATTAACGGCACTGGGTATATATATTATATCAATTAAATCCAAAGGGCGAGATCCAAGGTGAAAATCCTCAAAAATACGTGGCGTCAGTATATAAATAAATACATCGCTCTTTCTATGTTCCAGAAACACATAGCAACCAAAAATTGTTTTTCAGCCACCGCCGTGGAATTGAACCACAGAACTCTCAATATCTAGCCGAGCACGTTAACTTTACACCATGGTGGCCAGCAATCCACGGTGCTATGTGTATATCTTTTTATGTTCAATTCAACGGTGGCGGCTGAAAAACAATTTTTCGGTTGCTATGTGTTTCTGGAACGTGGAAAGAGCAATGTATTTATTTATTTACTGACGCCATGTATTTGGAGGATTTTCACCTTGGATCTCGCCCTTTGGATTTAACTGCTATAATATATATATAGCCAGTGCCGTTAATGCCCACCAGATGGAGACGTCTCAGTAGCTGAGCCCATCTTACAGATTTATGATGTCAGAACCCGACTTAAAAATACACATGGCACCGTAGATTGCTGGCCACCGTGGTGTAAAGTTAACGCACTCGGCTAGATATTGAGAGTTTCGTGGTTCAATTCCACGGTGGCGGCTGAAAAACAATTTTTTGGTAGTTATGTGTTTCTGGAACGTGGAAAGAGCGATTTATTTATTTAAAATACAATTTGTTGAAGTTAAAATTTGCACATATAAACTCAAAGTACCTTATTTTCCTTTGCATAATATACCAATGTGAAGTAATTTTTTCCCATTCATATAATCCATGGTGGCAAATAACCTTGTAGCCATGAAATTTAAAAACAAAAAGAATTCCTATGTATAATAATCCATGGTGGCGTATATATAATCCGTAGATCGGGAAATTCAGAAAAAAAAAAAAAGTTTTTTCTTCATATAATCTGTGGCAAAATATCTGCGATAAGAAACATATCGTGTAATCCACACCTGTTGTGTTGATCCCAAATTGTAATTGCACACAGAAAAGTCACAACTCACAGGATGAGCCAAATGTCCAAAGTAAGAAAGAAATAACGGTCAGTTCTTTTTTAAAAGTGTTATTTTTTTTTTTTTTTTTTGTGAATAAAGAACAAAACTCCCTAGTGTTTTCAGCATTAACTTTCATTATAGTTAGTGTTCTAATTACCCAGTTGTCCGCTGGCCAGAAAAACTTCTGTTGAGCCAGTGAACTATTTATGTTACTGGCCTGCAATGGTGGTTTTACGGAGGGGGGGGGAATGGGGTGATAACACCCCCACCCCGATTTGTGAAAATGAAAGTAAAAATTTTATTTTGGTGGATAGAAAAAATATATAAACCATGCGGAACGACTCTGATATAAAGGAAATTTTTTAACAGTTTTTCTACACTGCTGGCCACTCGAGATGCAACACCAAGAAGGAAGCATCCGATTGGGCTGAAATTCGCAGCATGCGTCGCCCGCGAGAGGATATGCAAATGATTAGCATTGCAGGGCGTATGCAGATCATGTGCACCCGCCACGCCACCGAGAAGCACTATAAGAAGGGTGCACAGAAGGCTGGGTGTAAGTAGTGGAAGTGTGTCGTGCTGCCGGACATGTGCGTGGGAAGCTTCCTGATGCCTCGTCGCAGATTCCAGCACATTTCGGAGTTCGACAGAGGACGAATAGTGGCTTATTGCGACAGCGGTTTATCGTACAGAGACATCGGCTCCCACACAGTGAGGCGAGTATGGATTCGGTGGGTGCAGGAGGGACGGACTGACTGGCGTGAGCGATTGCCGCAGCCGCGGCACACCACCAAACGAGAAGACTGGCATGTCATGCGGCGGGCATTGACGGCTCGCACCGCCACATCACGAACGTTAGAGCAGGAATTAGGGTGTGTTGCACAACAACCTGTGTCAGCACGTACCGTTCGACGTCTGCAGGAGCGGGGACTTGTCACACGGCGCCCATTGCTTTGATTACCATTGACGTTACACCACCGGTGAGTGCAGCAGCAAGTGGGCTGTTGAACGCCGCACCTGGACTATGGAATGGCAAGACATTGTCTTCTTCGACGAATCCAGCTTCTGCCTGCAACATCACGATGGTCGGATTCGCGTGTGGTTGCACCGCGGCGAGAGACTGTATGACGCCTGCAATATGCATCGCCATACTGCTCCGTCGCCTGGCGTTATGGTTTGGGGCGCAATTGGACATGACACCCACAGGCGTCTGGTACGCATCGCCGATACACTCAACAGCCACCGCTACATCTCCGACGTTTTGGAGCCTGTAGTCCTCCCTTACCTGCAGGACCTGCCAGCGGCCACGTTTGAACAGGACAATGCGCGCCTACACGTGCAACAATTCTTCACATCGTGCAACAATTCTTCACGGCCCACCAGGTGGCACTGCTGCCGTGGCCCACCTGTTCTCCCGATATGTCGCCCATCGAACACATCTGGTCGCTGATCGGCAACCGAGTGGCCCAGTAAGCACCACCCGCGGCTACGCCTGATGAACTGTGGCAACATGTGGAAGCAGCCTGGACCGACATACCCCAAGCCCACATCTAAAGCCTCTTTCGTTCGATGCCACAGCGTGTAGTGGCCGTTATTGCCAGCCATGGGGGCCACACGAACTATTGATGTCTGCGTGTTCCGCAAGTCCCATGGGCCTGTAAGCTCAATCGTTTCATCTTTGTATCTGTTGTTATGTGTCCAGTAAATCTGGCTTTGCTATCTCGTGTCCTTCTTGGTGTTGCATTTTGGGTGGCCAGCAGTGTAATTCCACTTAGTGTATATTTTTTAAACCAAAAGATGGCAGCACAATATACTTTTTATCTAGGGGTGAGTTGGGTGACTGGAGCAAAGAATCCAGCAACATAGAAGAAGAATCTATAAGAGGTGAAGAAAGAAGGCTCCAATCAGCTCCATAGGGAATAGGGCTAATGTAAAACGCACGACAGCAGTGCCGCCATACTCGACGGTCCAATTGGTATGTTTGGAAAGCCTGCATTACAGGATGAAAAACCAACGGCATTCCAACCATTTCCACGTGTTTTAAAAGAATGCAGATTTTAGCTGTTTATGTACGAGTCTGTAACAGCTTCACGCTGCTCCCAATGTTTTCTTTGGTTTCAAGTACATAAATGTTGTCGCTTTCACGGACGCTAATTATGGATTTAATTCAAAAGAATACATTCTTTGTTCAAAATAAGCACACAATGAGACTTGCAAGTTACAACTGCCGAACAACAAGAACATGCATTACGCATGCGCTGTCCCTTTGCTGTGGGCTTTTCAGTACTACCATTTGGACCGCCAAGTGAAGTTTACCGACAGAGGTCGCCCTTTACGCTGCAGCGAAGCTTTCCTTTTGATTGCGTGTGTCATATGACCTTTGACTTCATTCCCAGCCCAGTCCCCACGTAGTGAATGAGCATGCTAGTTTTCCTGAACACCGGTAGCTTTTAGAAAAGAAAATGAGCAAACGCCAAAAAAATATGTTACATTGTTTCTTCAAAAAGTTGAAAGAAGATTGTGGTGAAACTGAATCTGTTCCTTGTTTAACTTTGAGTGGCAGAGAAGATGATGAAATTTCGGTTTCAGCAAGTATTGAAAAGTTGCAACAGTAGCATTCATGTGAAGCTCAATTCATGTCAAGTATGCACATGGCAAAGAATGTCGCTTTTGTAGAACAACTGGCGACAAATAGACCTCAGCCTGCTCTATTTGATGGTAAAATTGATGTGGGTTTCTATGTTGAAAAGCAATGCATTTCTTCAATAACAGATTGTGAAAAATTCAATATCCTGAAATGCGCGTGGACTCTAAGTAAATATTTCATTTATCCTTTTCAGTGCATAAGAAAAATAATAAAGAAATGAAATGCTATCTCTCTCAAAAGCATTTCAGTTCGCTTAATTGGTTAACGTATTCGTGTGAACTTAAAGGTTTATTTTGCAAGTACTGTCTCTTGTTTTCCAATAAATACGGAGGAATATACAAAGCCACTCCATTAAAAAAACTTGTTACTGTGCCTTTGGATAAATATTCTAAATTGCTAGGCAAAGATGGAGATTTAATTGTTCACGAGCAAAATAGATACCATAAAGAATCTGTTTCTTTTGCTTCAGATTTTATAAAAATATATGAAAATCCTCAGGAAGGAGTGTTGATGAAGTTAGATTCAGCCCGTGAGCTTCAAAACAAGGAGAACAGGGAGAGGTTGATTCCAATAATAGAGTCCATTATTTTTTTGGGATGTCAAAACTTAGCATTGCGTGACCATAGGGATTATGGTGAAATGTCATTTCTATCAGTTGATGACCAATTTTCTGATAATAATGACAAAAGTCACTTAAATCTGAATGAAGGTAATTTTCGGGAATTGTTATGGTATCGTGTTGCAAGTGGTGATGAGAAGCTCAAAAAATTTATAGAAAATACAAATTTGCGAGCAACGTACATAAGCAAAACCACGCAAAATGAATTAAGTTTTCTGCAAATGAAATTTTGAACTCTGTCCTTAATAAAATTAAAGCAAACAAATACTATAGAATTATTTTTGATGAGACTACTGATATTAGTCAGGGGTCACAGATGTCCATAATTGTGAGATATTTTGATGAAAAAGCATATCAAGTTTCGGAAGATTTTGTATCATTTATTGATATTCATAACGAAAATTTCGAAGACTTCAAAGAGGAACCTGTTGTTAGTGGAAAAGTACTCGCAAAAACTGTACTTTCTTTTTGCAAAAATCTGGCATCGATTTTAATGATTGTGTTGCTATAGGCACTGACACTTGTAGCATTATGCTTTCAGATCAGAAAGGAGCTGTCTTCGAATTGCAGAAATCTCTAAAAAATACTATTAAATGCCCTTGCTAAAGTCAAGCTTTAAATTTTTCACTTTCGAAATCAATTTCTGTCCAAGATGTCCGCAATGCTATAGGCACAATTAAAGAGATCATAAATTTCTTTAATGTCTCGCCAAAGCGGAATAAAGTTCTGAAACAAGTTATGATGGACGAAAACTCTGGTCACCAGCAGTTGAAAAAATTGTGCGAAACTAGGTGGGCAGAAAGGCATGAAGCGGTTTTGAGATTTAAAACATACTTTCTCGAAATTGTCAGCGCATTGAAATTGGTGGCCAGCTGGAAAGATAGCCAGTCATCTTCAGCGCAAACCCTGTTGAATACTATGCTTACTACAAATTTTATAGTTGCTGTCTATTGCTTGTCTTTTACGCTGAACTTTACTCAGAGTGTGAGTAAGTTATTACAAAAGAAAAATTTGGACACTAAAGTAGCAAAAGAACTGATCCAAAATGTAATATTAGTGTTAAAGGAAAAGAGAAAAATGGCAAAACAAACGTTCATATGTGGAAATTACAAAGCTACATGAAAAGTTGGATTTATCTGTTTCCCTCCCTAGAAGAGTCAAAAATAAAAAAAAAAATAGGTGCAACGCCATCACTGATAGTGCCAAAGATTACTTCAGAATCATCATTTACATCCCTTTGTTAGAAAATGTGATTCAAGACCTTGATTTCAGATTCCCCTCTACTATTTTCAATTCTTTAGCATCTAATTCCCTATTACCGTCAGAAATCGTGAAAAAGTCAAGATCGGAAATATCGACAATTGGGGAAGACATTTCTAAGAATTTGGCGCCTATTGTTGCAGAAAAAGAAGAAATTCTAGTGTCCAAAATCAAGTCGGACATAGACCTGTGGGTTGAAAAATTGGAAAAAAATGCAAAATGGAAGAATTACCAAGTAATGCCATAGCAACTTTTTCTCGTTGTGATAAATATTTATATCCTTGCATCAGCACTGCATTGAAATTATTGTACACCCTACCAGTAAGCACTGCTTCAAGTGAAAGGAGTTTTTCAGCATTAAAAAGGTTGAAAACGTGGCTAAGAACAACAATGACGCATGAGAGATTGGTTTGGCCTTGCCCTGCTTAATGTTCATCGAGATATCTTCATATCAGTTGACAATGTCATTACAGATTTGCAAATATGAAGAACCGAAGACTGGACAAGTGAAAGGAGTTTTTCAGCATTAAAAAGGTTGAAAACGTGGCTAAGAACAACAATGACGCATGAGAGATTGGTTGGCCTTGCCCTGCTTAATGTTCATCGAGATATCTTCATATCAGTTGACAATGTCATTAACAGATTTGCAAATATGAAGAACCGAAGACTGGACAAGTGAAAGGAGTTTTTCAGCATTAAAAAGATTGAAAACGTGGCTAAGAACAACAATGACGCACAAGGGATTGGTTGGCCTTGCCCTGCTTAATGTTCATCGAGATATCTTCATATCAGTTGACAATGTCATTAACAGATTTGCAAATATGAAGAACCGAAGACTGGAATTCGTCATTTGATTTTATTTGTGTGAATAAACAGCACTGATTTTAATAATTAATTGAATTAATTATTAATTTAATTAATATAATTCAGTTAGAATACATATTAAACAATTTTAATTTAAATATCTAAATTTCATTAAATATTAGTTATTACATGCTATAGTAATAGTTTACATAAGCTTATCAGATATCATTACCCCCCACACACACACACACCCCGACTGCAACTCTAGAACTGCCCTTGCTGGCCTGGGTGTCCAGAATTGTCTCCCCCACCCCCACCCCCCATTTGCTTTGGAATTTGTAAGTTTAAAAAGAACTGAACATGATTTCAAAATATCCAGGTATGGCAGATTTCGGATTTTTTTTTAAATTAAGAGATTTACTACTCAAAAGCTGAATAGCAAAATTGCAAACAGTACTTGAGTTATGAAAATTTTGCACTGTAGGAAACTGAGGTACAAATCAAAATAAGACAGTCCCACTTTTTTGCCCAAGCAGTGACCCTAGTGTAGTGTCTTTTATGCTTTCCAACTGGAAGTTTTAAGAACTATCTATGTGCAGCTTTTACCCATCTGTCTTTCTGCCCACATGGGAGGACCTTCTGCCTTTCAGACTAAAGCAAGGTATTCCATGAAGATGGCTTTTGATATGTTGCAAAGTGCTTCATAAATCAGTGCATTATATGGTTTCCCTTCCATATTTTCTTCCCATGCAACTTTGTGTGCTATGCATGTAGGTCATGTATGTAAAAACAGCACTTTGCATTCAACATTAGCATTCCCTGTGGGACTAAAATGTAAAAAGAATCATGAGAAGAGAAGTGTGTGTTGTTACAGTGGCAGACTGAGAAGTGTCAGTTTAAAAACCAGCAACCCAGGTCACTTTTGCATTTGTTAATGGCAATAACATTTGCACTATAAACTTTAATTTGAAATTAACTACATATTGTGCTTTAGTGTTCTGTCCTTGATACTAATACCATGTGCACACTAAGTATATTAGTGTTTGTGTCATTTCTGGGCCACTAAAGAGTAAGGGCCACTACATTTTGTTACACACTGGTGATCGGTGAAGCCCCCCCCCCCAATTTCTACGACTGCTTACTGTGCTTCGTTTTTATTTATTAGTATTATTTGCATGTATACATGTACACATTCTGTTGCTCTAAATTTGTGATATAGAGCTTCAATAAAACGTGCTATTTTTTACATGTACCATAAATGTGTGAGGTTTTGCTTTCACGGACCAGTGGACATTTTGATTTTCGCAGACCGGTGATTTGCAAATTCGAGTGGTATGCTGGGCCTTTAGAAGACTTATTTCTAACACTGATAGATAGGCTTCAGAATCCGTACAAACTGGGGGCAATCCATATTTGGCATTTCTGAACAAGAAAGATGACACCGAATTTTCGGGTGTAATGAGCATGTCTTTTGAATCTGTTCTGACACAAATTAAATTTATCAAAGCTATTCAAAGTCAATGGAACCGGTATGGGAAAACAACAATATCTGACGGAGAAAGAAGTTTTTCAATCGGGTTTTTAATCCCGCAGGTATTGCTGTAAACGGAATTGTGAGCTTACGCCCTTGGTTGCAGACTTGTGCGTTAAGAAAATTTTGAATTTATATGAGAAACATTTCACAGAGGAGAGACCGCTCTCCAACAATTTTTTTTTTTCAAATCAGACTCTTCGAAGCAGAGATATGGACAAATAGAAGATCTGCATCTACGCCCGCTGGCGGGAAAACCATGCATTATTTTAGGAAGAAAGTATTCTAAAAAGGTTTTTCGATGCAAGTGGTATAGGTCCAAGAAAGAAAAAAATTTTAGTCGAGTTTTCAGGAACTCTGATTTTGCTGCAAATACGTCAGAAGCAAAAATCAACACTTATCCCCCCCCCCCCCTGCTGGCTAAACCATTCTTTACCAAATATTAGAAATCATATGAAAAACATTTCCCATCACGAGCTGTACGTGATACAGGAAGAATGTTTCAAATTGGAGTTTTAGAAGCAGAAATAATGCAGAAAACGCAATTTACTTTGCACTCTCTAGCGAAAAGTCTATGATTTACTTGAAAATTTTGAATTCATAGGAAAAACATTTCACATCAGAAACACTATCCAACAAAGAAGGAATTTTTCAAATCTGACTCCTAGAAGTAGACATATTGACAAAAATAAGATATACATCTACACCCCCTTGCATAGAAACCATGCATTATTTTAAGAAGAAAATATTCTAAAAGGTTTGTCGATGTGAGTAGTATCGGTACACAAACAAATTTTTTTCAATCAAGATTTTAGAAGCTCAGATTTTGCTGCAAATACATCAGAAGCGGAAATTAAGGCTTACATTCCCTGGTGGCCAACCCATTTTTTACCAAAATTAGAAATTACATGCAAAGGATTTCCCATCAGGAGCTCTATCCGGTGCAGAAATAATTTTTCCAATCGGAGTTAGAAGCAGAGATATCGGGGAAAACGCAATTTACCTTTATGCCTCCCTAACGAAAAGTCTACGAATTACTTGAAAATTTTGAAATTATATGAAAAACATGTCACACAGGAAACTATCCAATAAAGAAAGAATTTTTCAAATCAGACCATTAGAAGGAGAGATACTGACAAAAATAAGATATACACCTACGCCCCCTGGCGGAAAAATCGTGCAATATTTTAAGAAAATATTCCAAAAAGGTAAAGGTTTATCGACGTGAGTGGCAGCGGCCCTTAAAATAATTTTTTTCAATCTATAAATTTTCGAAACTCAGATTTTATGGCAAACACATCAGAAGCAAACATTAACACTTACTCTCTTGGTGGCCAAAGTATTCTTTACAAAAAAATTAGAAATTATATGCAAAACATTTTCCATCAGGAGCTGTATCTACTGAAGAAAAAAAAATTAAATCGGAATTTTAGAAGAAGAGATATTGGGGAAAATGTAACTTACATTTATGCCTCCTAGCGGAAAATCTATGCGTAACTTGAAAAAGTAACTATACCTAAAATACTCTTCGACATAAATAGAATTGGGATATTGTTTGTACCTTGATAATTGGTATACTAGTCCGACATTGATGGATAAGCTTTGTAACAGGGGAACTGATGTTATGGGGACCATAAGGAATAACCGAAAGCAATTTCCACAATTTGTGAAGGCAAAATTACAGAAAGGCGAAACAGTTGCAGGCTATCGAAAGATGATGATAGTAGAAAGAAAAAAGTACCCAGGGCAGATTACGTATGTGGAGTATTTAATACCCAGTTAACTGGCTAATTAATGCAACTGGTGCATCAAAACTAACATATCTGATTTGCAAAGTCATTATGCTACCAAGAAGCACATAGTCTTCTGCAAGTGCAAATAGTACCAACCTTATTGTATCATATTTTTTACGAAAATGCTAGCATGTTATTTCCATCTGCTCGCATCTACCTGAGTATTGCGTTTACATTTTTTTCGTTATAGACCAATTTTCAATAGTTTTCCAATCGCAAAGGTATTCTGACATAAAGTGGACTTTTTGTTTAAATATAAATGCTCAAATAATTTTTTTTAAGCAGTGTATTATCCAGAGTCTAAACATAACTTTTTAACAGAAAATCTGCAGATTACACGATGGAAATCACAGTATTTCCTGCAAAATTCGACAAAAAACATTGGGTGCAGCGCCTAACTTTTAGGCATCAATGTTGACCTGGTGCTTTTCCAGCCCTGCATTACATTAACGCTTACATCCATGGGAGTCTTCAGCTGCCGTTAGAAAAACTTAACGCGGAACAAAAAGTAGTTCTGCCATAAAAAAATTCTAGAAAAAACTGGCTCCACCTAATAAGACTAATGGATAGGACATTACCCACATCTATCATTCTATGGCAAACATTTAAAATATTTTAAACATAAGAACTATATTAGTTATTATAACTGTCAAATATTTGGTAAAGCTTTATTGTGACTTGCCAACTACATAACCCAAAATATGAATGGAGCTCTTTATTCACTTTGCCTAGGGCCTCGTGAATCATAGGGCCACTTCTGCATACACTACTCAAATGAAGGCCAGGTAGTTTAAAACAAAATACACATAATAAATACAATTAAACAAAATTTTAATTCTCACAATTTTACATAAATGTCTTATTGTTAGTTTAAATTGCAAACAAACATACCTGGGTTTCTAAAAATTGTAGGAATGGCAGATTTGTTGAGGAAGTGTCTTTTTGTTGTAGCATAATTGTGATCCTGGAAATGGAGGGAACATACTCGATAACAGGAACTGTGTAAGGAGCTTGGGGATTTAGCTTCCACAGCCCTAGCAGTCTTGGGATGCATGTTTCCACTGCATGCCAAAATCCATGATCTAGATCTAAGAAACAACACTGTGTAACACATTTCATACTGAATACAGGGAAACAAACCATTTCAAATGGTATTAAGTAGTGGAAAATTCTTAAACATAAGTTTCCCTAAACTGACATTTGCATGATGACAAATTTGACAGCAAGAAATTAAACAAAAGTAGTGAGAAAAATAATTTATAGTTCAAAGTGAATTCCATAAAGAAATTTTTCAGTTATTTAAAGAAATTGTATTTTTGAGGTTTTTTCATTACAATGTCCTTTTGTTGCACTTGAATTAAAACTGAACAATTAACACAGCAATCAGACTTCTCTGAGTTGCGTGTATTTTACTGTTACTCATGTAATATTAATCACATCAGAAAACTTAAAAATTACATCGCCTTAGAGCGGGAATCGAACCCACATCTCACGATTTCAGTTTAAGCTGCTAATCGTTACACCACCCAGGACGATGAAGTCTCAAGTATCTGAGCGATAAGAACCAGAATAGTCTCCGATTTTTTCGCCAGTCAAAGCACATTCCCCTTCATCATGGCGCTGTTAAGTAAACCTCCAGTTGTTCAGGTAAATAGTGTGGAAGAAATATTCTTCACATAATACGTGGAAATACATCTGAACTTTTAACACAGCAATCAGACATCTCCGAGTTGCGTGTATTTTACTGTTCTCATGCAATTGAGAGATGCGAGTTAGATTCCTGTTCTAGGGTGATGTAATTTTCAAGTTTTCTGATGTGATTAACATTACGTGAGAAACAGTAAAATACACACAACTCAGATGTGTGATTGCTGTGTTAATAGTTTAGATGTATTTTTTTTTTATTTATTTATTTTTTATTGAGGGTTTAACGACCACCGTGAGCAACTTAATGGGCTATAAGCAGTCACCCATCCCTAATTTAGGGCCACTGACTCCAGGGAAGGGAGAGAGCTAGAGCCGTAAGACAAACACAACATCCATGCCTCACCAGAATACGAACCTGGACCCATCTCAGACGAGAGATCAGAAGCCATCGCTTAGACCACTGCACCACCGGGACTGCTCAGATGTATTTCCCTGTATTATGTGAAGAATATTTCTTCCACACTATTTGAATTAATACATCGACAACTGACTTTTTTGTTAAGCAACTAATTTTTTTTAAACACAAGAGCAGCGTTCGAATCACCTAGTGGTCCGCTGGCCATTGGTCAGTAAGTTTTGTTGTTCTTTTTCTAATTTGTCACAAGTTAAAAAAATTATTTTTATTTCTTTTACACCATGCTGTACAGTTTTCTTTTTAGGCTGCAAACTAATGATAGGTTTAAAAACAAATATTGGAGATAATTCCATTGAAATGATAAGTTATTTTCTACATATATTGTAAATGTCTAAATTTTTTATTATTATTATTATTTTTTGCAGACCAGAGGTTTGCAAATTCCACAGGTCCACTGAGCCAGTACAAGATTTATTTCTAATTCTAACACTGAAGAGTTACCTTTTTAAATATTACATTTTGTTTACTATGTAAAACATGCAGGAATAGCTAAATGTTGACAATGCCTTGTGTTAGGTAAATAACCACATATACTATAATTTAGATAAATGAACATAATTTCAAAATAACTGTGATGCAATTTTTGCCCAAAATTAAAACACTGTCCTGAGAAAGTAGTAAAATAAAAGAGACTCACCTACTTGACTCTTTGGGAAACCTGAAAAACTTGCGGTCAGGGTAAGAAATGTTTTTGGATTTGCAGATTACACAAATCACACTGCGCCTCTTTATTCTCCTGAAATATTGAAACATTTCATTTGTTATTCCCAGTAATGCATTTTATTTCATTTTTGTCATCTGTAACGTAACTCGTGATACCTCAGTATAACTAAATTAAAATTTTAATTTCTACATGTAGACATACGCTGTAATGTAGGATTTGAACTTAACACATCTTATTACACATGATTATGAACAAATATTGCTTAGGGCCAGGCCATACTCAAAGGATATAAATTACATGTTCATGTCTGTATAAAAAAACTGGATAGGGTCATATTTTTGTATATTCTCCTGTATTCTTATATAGGTAATTTGTAGATGAATAAATGAGATTGGCAACACCCATCAGTCCGGTGGTTGTTGTGATCTGTAATGGCAGTTAATTCTTAGTGAGTGATAACTGAGTTATTACAGATAGTGCTGCTAGCTACTAAAATTGTAAGTCACCTCTCCATTCCATAGTAGGGGAAGTGGTGGTCTAGTGGTTAGCATCCTCTGAATTGGAAACCAAGATTAATAATGCCACACAAAGTGTGCCAAGCTAAGTGTCATAAAGAGAAAGAAAAAAATTTTCCTGACCAGTGAGTAGGAGGATACTGGAACACTGTAATAACTTGCAATAAGTTCATTCCAGTTGAGCCACTGAGAGTCAATTATGTACGATCAGTGGAAGAGTTATATGCTGGCCATTTGAGTGATGTAAAGAAGCCCTTGTTTAAAGAAAAGTAAATTTTTGTTTTGTGTGGTTAGCTATTAGAATGTAATTTAGCAAATTCTAGAAATCCTTAAAAGGGGAATAAAATGTTTAAATGTTAACATGCAGCCCTTAAAGGCTAAATAGTAATTCTGTCTGAACGTGAGTACTGGAGAAAATTATAAATTCCAAAATTTTGGAGTCACAATTTAAATTTAGGCCCAGCTGGGTACTCTTTACCATTTGAAGAAGATTGACTATTTACCCCAAAGAACCAATTAGTCCATTGCATTGCAGAAGTCTCCTGACTCTGGAATGGCAACACAAGCAGCTCAGAACTGGGTGGGTTATTAGGGGAGAGAGGCTAAGATGATAGAAGGGCAAGGGGCATAAATCTTGAAGTGCTAAACAGAAATTTGAGCAAAAAATTCTGTTCACGACGGATTTCATCTCATGCTTATAATGTTATCTCCAGTCAAAAAAAAGTTTTCAGGAGTGCATACTGTACATAGTATTTATTCATTTAAGTCATATGGGAATTTTAGCTTATGTATGTTTTTCTTTCTTCCCTTTTTTATTATTATTTTTTTTCTATCATTAAGGCTGTTTATGAATTTTAGTTTGTAACATGACAAGGAATCTCATCTTTTAAACTATAATTACAAAAATAAAAATGGTATATTTTTACTACCCTCTGAGAAATTTGCTCAGAGGACTCTCTCCATGTTCCCAGAAGTAAAAGTAAAAACACTAAATTTAACAAAACAATCATTTTGTATAACAAAACTTAAGTAAATTAGAAAAATTTAGGTAGGTTTGTCCAAGTTCTCTAAAATCTTAGATGGTTGCACCGACCACATATGTTTTAACAGCTTAAATATTAGTGGAGGGGGGATTAAAGGGTGGGCTCAAAGAAAAGTTGGATGGGTGGAAGCCCACTTAGGCATGAAAGTGTTCATGGCAGAAAAAAGCTGAACTTTTCCCACATAGGAATATGCAGAAATAATTAACCTTTCAGCATTCATTAACTATCCTAAGCACCATATATGCATATATAAAAGCCATAAAATTGTTTAACATTTCTTTAGGAACAAATAAGAAAAATAAGAATTTTATGTTAGCCAATGTGCTTACACCAAACCAATAATGACAATCCTATATTTATACTGATCTAATTTGTTTAACTGCAATTATTGCATTTCTGCATCATTCTTAGGAACTCTTCAGATGAGTTGCAAAAAGGTAGAATTCCTTCTTTTGACAGAACTCTTTCACCTCTGAGCCCATCCCAACCCACACACAGTGTCACGCCTGTGACTCTGGGGTGAATACATGGTTCATACACTTTTTCAACCACAAAATTCCAGGACTTTGGGATTTTTTTCCCAGGACATACGAACCAAACGCTTTTACTTAAAATATAGTGAAATCATAGGTCTGTTCAACCTGTAACCTACAACAAATAACTTCCCATATGCTTGGGCAAACTTAATGCAGAATGTTAAAAATGTTGTCCACTGCAGCTAATCAGAAACTTAGAATCACGGATAAATACTGAAAAACCAAAACTGTCACTGAAAATGTGACCAGGTTTAATATCTACTGAGCTTTTATGTACAATATTACTGATTTTGAAAAACTTTTACTTTTCTACTTTGGCTTTAGTTCAATTATTGAAGCAAATTACCAAATAAAAAACAACAACATAAAACTAAAAAATACATGGGTGTATGGCTTTACTCTTAAAATGCTTTCATGTATCACACAATCAATACATAAAATACTATTTATATTTAATTACTTTAAAATAATGCTTACATTGGAAATTTAAGGGTAAGGAAAGGTGAAATATTTAGAACTTTTTCAAAGGACCAAAGGGATTGTTATTTCTTAAACACATAATCATGGGAGCAAGTATTTGTGTTACATTTTATTTACGGAAGGAATTTTCAACATAATATTGATGCTGTAGCTATGTTTTAAATTTGTACTTACCAGCAAACATAGCATGCACAAAAATTTCCAACATGAAATGAAAGAGAATAATAAGAAAACCTTAAATCCAAGGGCTGTGTACAACTGCATTCATTAGTGATCAAGGCAATTTAACTGGGCATGATTAGAAAACTAATTATAGAAGATACTAAGAAACAACTAGATTTAAGTTTCTGATATTAGAAAGCAATCTGATTTTATGGTAAATTTTTATATAAAGCATTCATTAGCAAATTTCAGTAAAGGTCAAAACAACCCACAAAAATTATAAAAAAAAATCAACTACTTATAAAACATCAGCTACTTACTTCCACCAGTGGCTAAAAAGTATGTTACAAAAATTAACAAAAAACAGGTGGAAAGTATTCTTTATAACAAAAGCTATGTTAAGGAAATATAACTTTTCAAATATAAGTCTCCCGGAAGCAGAGATAGCAAGCAAAACGTTTTTACCTTTACAACCCCTAGGGGGAAAGTTGTACATTATTTGAAGAGGATCTTCTTATTTGTAGCAAAAAAACTTATTAACTCTCCATCTTTATTATATATAGTGAATGGCATTCAGTAAAAAAGAAATTTCTCAATAGGGTTTTTAGAGGCAGAGATCGGCTGCTAACAGAAGTACACAAACACCACCAACAAGTGGCAGAATTGTGAACCACAAACCTCCTCAAATACAAACCTAAAGTGTTTCATAAGGTAAATGGTATCTCGTGTTAAAAGAATTTTTTAAATCAGACATTTAGAAGTACAGATATTGAGAAAAATAGATTAAATATTTGAGCCCCCTAGTGGCAAAATTGTGCATTATTTTGGGAAGAAAATATACACAAGGATTTTCTATAGTTAGTAGTATCTGGTCGAAAGATAATATTTTTCAATTGGGTTATTAGTCCCGTAGATAGTGCTATAAACGGAAACATGAACTTACGCCCTCTAGTGGCGTACTTGTGCTTTAAGAAATATTTGAAATTATATGAGAAACATTTCGCACCGAAAACGTTCAACAAAGAAAAAAATTTCAAATCGTACTCCTAGAATCAAAGGATATGGGCAAAAATAAGATATATATGTATGCCCCCTGGTGGAAAAATTATGCACTATTTATGCAGGAGGTATTAAAGTTTTTGGAGTTGAGCGGTATCAGTCCACGGAGGAATTTCTTCAATCGAGTTTCATGGTGTCTACTGGCTTTGCAAAACGAAATTTGGGGACTTTTTGGTGACTACCCTCGATTTTTTCCCCGACATTCGTACAAAAATATTTGTTAAGTATTTTGTAACCTGACAAACACAAAAAGTTACCTTAAGTAATAGCAGAGTTTGGTACAATATCACGACACTGGATAGGACAAAATAAAATCACATGGTAATCAATATCATCATTTTTCTGCATATTTCCCCAATATGTAAATGTATCATATTTGCTCTATTCTAAAATCTCTACTAATATTTGAAATGCAAAAAGCACACACACACACAAAAATTCAAAGATTCATGTTAATTTTAATAAAAATATGTTACATTACTGATGTTCATTCTAAAAATTTTATATAAAAGGGTGGGATACTACTTAACAAAGTAAATGTGTGTGTGTGTTAGTGTAACCCCCTAAAACAAAAACTTAGCAGTAAAATATTTCTTAAAAGTGCAGCGACAGAAAAAAGAAAGAATTTTGTAAGAATCTAAACAACATTTTAACCTTTTAAATAATGTGTAAGGTTTATTTAATCAAATAAGGGTTTAACACAATGATTTATCAATAAAAAGTGGGCACTGATGACATACCAAATTTAATCAAAATCAAATATAGTGAAACAAAGTTTTTTTTTAATTTTTAATTTGTTTATTTAACATGGAATGACTCTTGAACAGGTGACACTGAACTTAACAAACTATCCCTAGCTCTGCAGTTAACATCTTTTTAATTTCTTCTGTGTAGCTGCAATTTCTGCTTCTAAAGCACTTTCTTCTTCTTTTGTCTGAAGCATAAGTTTGCGCTTCTTTTCCTTTAGTGATGCAAGTTCTTTGGTCAAAGACTATGGTGTGTTCTTGTTGATCTTCTACCTTTTTTTTTTTTTCAGCAAGAGCATCCTTACGTTTTGCAGATGACCTACGCACTGCTGCAATGACACTTTTTGTTATTAGCATGTTTGCAATTCCACTAGCTGACATGATTTCCGAGTAAACTGATCTCTGGGCAAATAAGGAATCTTCACCAAGGTTTTCTACCAAACATTCTCTATTAACAGAAAATCCACGTTCCACTTCAGCATTTCCATGCAACATAGTGAGAATCTTTCTTGCGAAATTCAAAAAAGGAGTGTTGGCTTCGTCGTGTCCCAAAACTTCTTGGAAGAATACGTCAAGACTTTGTTTTTGCCAATTAAAGTTTTTTAGCTTTTCTATTATCCCTGGCTGATCACAAATGCTAATGTAGTTTTTTTTTTAACTTTATCTGCTTCAGTTCCTGGCATGTTTCTTGCATGTCAGATAGTCAAGAGCTGTCGATACTCTAGAAAGGCATAAATTTGAGCTCAACATTATGGATGATGAACGACAAGAAGCACCTTTCACCATCTGTTTACGCAATGGAGATTTTACACAAAGTTTGGTAAACATGGTGATCAGGAAATCTTTACAGTCACGTTTAAAGGGAATCACTTTGACTGGCTAATCTTAGGGCATGCTGCAGCACCACCAAAACCGATGTCAATTGCTGTAATGGGTAATTGGTTCTCAATTTTTTTTTATATCAATTTCCAGTAGCTGATTGGCATTTTTAACTGAAAATAATATCTGGTTTTAATACATGGCTAACTATGCTGCGCAACATTGAGTACTGTTCTGCATACAGGAATGGCAAAAGGGGTTTGTTCGATTGAAAGGAGATCAGGAAAGGCTAACTCCTGTGCTGCCGTTTGCATAAAAGAGTTTGGCTGGCAAAAGTTCATCTGAGACAAATTGCTGGACAATTTGAAAATTTTTTGTTGCTGGTGGTTTGGTTTTAACACTATTTACATAAAGCACCAGAGACGGAAGCATCTGAAGTGCTCTAGCAATTATACCAGAGTTATCCACCCATCTGATAGAGCACATCTTTTGGGGGAACGAAGATGAGCCAGACAAATTTTTGTATTCTGCTCGTCTAGAAGGAAAATCTCTGAATAGATAATATAGAGAGTGCAGAAAATTATTCAATTCCCAGCCTGAGCACTTACGAGCAGCTTTATAACTGTCATGAACAATATGTAGGGAACAAGTATCAATGTCAATCAACTCTTGTTCGGAATTATCCAATTTCATGACTTCCATAAAATCGTTAATAAATTTTACATTGACATTTGGGCCATCCATGCAAATTTGCATAATATTTCTTACAGACAAACCTAAATGCCCCAGTGCAGATGAAAATGCAGACAGTAAATCGTGTGCTGCAGAACGACCCAAAAAAGTTGATGTCAGGTACCTTGTAGATACTTCATTTTTTATGTCATTCCAATAGCGGACAACTACGTCCATCGGCCCTTTTTGGGATATTTTATTTACACTTTCATCCAGTGATATGCAAAAATAGTTGCACTTGTGTATCTCTTGTGCAAGATGCTCTTGAAAATAAGGACCAAGTCCATAAGTAATCATGTATGCCAGTTTATCTTTGTGTAGCTGCAATTTGTTAGCAGTACGACTGTCAGGAAACATGAGAGGAAACAAATCAGTAGCACTTCTGTGTGATGAATGGGAAAATACTTTCTGAAGAGCCCATATAATTTCTGCTCGTGTGAGTTCATCTCTGACAAAAACATTTTGCAAACCTGATGATTCACCAACCTGAAGGCCTGAAGATGGTGCTGTTTCAGTGCCATGTATGATGCCTGAAGGCGTAGTGGGTTGAGTTTGAGATTTCCGTACCACTGCATCCTGAACATCTGTTTTGAAAGATATTCTTGACTGCATTCCACTTACAAGAGAACTGCTGATTTGTTGATGTTTTTTTCCTTGCTCATGAACTTTAACACCATTAAAACCACTGTGGCTAACATCAAACTTAGAATTGCAGAAACTACAAAATGCCTTATATCGATCGTTGGCCATAGGACGAAGCCACATTGAATTTTTTTGTTTTCATCTTTAGTCAACCAGAAATCTTGAAAGCTACATTTTCCTGGCATTTTTACTGCAATGCTGAAAAGAAAAAAATTCACATATTGTAACTAAATCTTCATTTATCTAGCTAGAAAAATATAATTTTTCATATGATGGCAACACACAAATGATAAATACCAATGATCAAAAATAACTACAGTAAACTCAGCACTCTATAGCCATTTAATAAAGCCCCGAGAAAAAAAACTGAAATTTGTATTAGACGTCCTATTGATTTCCATGACCAATTCTGACAGTCAGATGGGGACTGCTATTTTCATATAAATATGTGACAAATACAGACATGCCAACTGGTTTCAGATATTTTCAGTAGTACTTACACAAATTTTCAGTTGTTTGGGGCATTTTTCTGTAGTCATACCAAAAATAATAATTTTAATCGAGGAAAACATGCTATTACTCATTTAATTTAATCAGTATTTTTTGCTTACTATATTCATTTATATACATTAAAATCTGTATCAAAATATTTCAAATTTTTCACATGGAAAATAATACACACAATGAAACATTTGTTTCTTACAAACAAAATTGTAAAAAAAAATGTTTCATTGTGAGTCAACAGGTACAAGTGATAGCGGCAGCTTATTAAAAGAGAGAGAGAAATTAGGGACTTAATACTGGAACCTTATGGTCATTTATTTGCGACAGTTTTTTGTGCTACAAATATTTTCACTAAAAATTATAGCCAAAATGCTGAAACGTTTCCATAAGAAATATATCGAAATCCACTGAAAAATAATCTTTGTGAGTCAAGTTCTACAAGAAAACATAATTACTCTGAACAAAGTTTTTCATAAAGACCTTAAATCTGACTTGAAGCTACAAAAAATAAATAACATATATGTGCTCTGCATTTGAATGGCTGTATGCAAAAATATGCCAAAATTTGAAGTAACAAAAAATATAAAGTTCCATAAACAACAGATATGGGGGTAATTATTCCATATAACTTGGACCCCCTTATACTGCGTGGCCTCAGAACGCTTATAAAACAAGATCGGAGTAAGCTGTGTGAATGCTGCCTGAAAAATTTTAATTGAGGGGGCCCAGACACAGGACATGCAAAGGGCCTTGACTGACCAAAATCTGGGCCTGCCCTTATATTGTTATTTTTTGAAACATTTCATGAAAACCAGTGGTGCAGTCCTGAAAAAAGTGACCTGGCACTTTGAAGACCAACACGAGTCAGAAGTCAATAGGGGGAGAGGATGTTAGGAGGGGTGTACTTGACCAAAAAGATCTTTACCTCCCAGAGAAATAGGAAACTAGGTGAGTGGAGTAGTCCCCAATAGGAAAGTAATACAGAAAATGGAAAACGATGGGGAAGTCAGGCCGTTGCACATTTCTGAGGTGGTTTTGGTAAACAAAAGGTCTACGGATTTGTGCATAGCCACCAAGGAAAAAAAAAAATAAATAAATAGAGTGAAGAAGGGGGAAAAAAACTTGGTTAAGATTATTTGTGTTACAAAATGTCAATTTTGACAGGTGACGATTGAATACATTTGAAAAAAAGTTCAATTCAGTTAGGTAAAAAGTTAAGTAGTCTGGCATCGCGAGGCCTTGAAAAAAAAGTGGCATGGCGGGGCCTCGGCTGCATTTCTGGTAAAACGGATCCTAGGTATGCAGATTTAGCATGGGAAAGTTTGACTTTTTTTTTTTTTTAATTATGTGTACCTTTAGGTACAAATCATGTAACGTAGTTTAATAGTAACACTCACAGATTATGAATGCATTAAACAGTAACTCTACCTCTTTTTTTTTTTTCACCAGTAGATCAAAAAGTAACGCACAATAAAAAATATGCAGTAACAATTGGCGTGCACACACGGGGATGGTCCGGCGGATCCTGACCCCCCCCCCCGAGCGGCTAACTTTCTTTAGAATTTTGCGCTACAACTCGAAGTGTCCAATTTTATTTATTTATTTTGCGTGTGTGTACTTTAAAAAGTTTTCACCGGATTCAGGCAAAATTTTCAGGGTAACTTTGTTTGACCAAGCTAGGGCATCTATAAAAAAAACAGCTGTTTTAAATGAAAATTCGGAAAATTAATTTTTCACATTTTTATCCTCAGTTAAGCGAAGACCCACAGCAGGTGACAAATGAGGCTCAGAGTAAAAGGGGGAGGGAAATGAATGTTGCAAGCCCATAGTTCTCGGCCATCTGCGCTTTCCTGTGAAGTTGATCTTTCTCTGAAGGTCTTAATAATAAAAAAGAAAAGTGCGTAATTTAAAGTTTCCATTGCATTGAAGCAAAATTTGCAGGGTAATCTTTGTCAAAAATTCAGCTATATTCAATGAAAATTCGAATTTTTTTTTTTTTTATCATTTTATACTTAGTCAGGGTAGGAGGAGTAACTCAGCAGGTTGCCAACGAGATGGTGAATGAAAGGGGAGACGCGATCGAGAACCACCTCTCTCTTACCTGTCCAAGCTCAATCCTATATATGTCATGTCTTGTTTTAAGAGGGGTAGGTGGAATTTATTGCACGTAGCTGTAACATCGTTATTCCATTCCCTCTCTATTGAGAATGGAACAGGCTAAAACGTTTTTTTTTTTTACATAATTTCGCTCTGCCCAAAAAGGAAAAAAAAAAACCCGCTGTATACACCGTGGCTTATCTACCCGAAATTACGGTAATTGATCGTAAACATTCAGCTAATTTTTTTTAAATTAAATAGATGCATAAAAACTATCTTGAAACTGAAACAAATCATACAAACATCCTCCCTTAACAAAAAATAATAATAATAAATTAAGAAACACATGCATAGTCTGACTCACTACACTAAAAAGAAAGTTTGCATATCATTATTGCAATTTGGCCTGCCACGACATGATTGAGCTATAGAATTCAACAACATCAATGTTATACTGAGTACAGTTTGAAAAACTTTTCTGCCATTAAAAAAATGACAAATACAAAAAGTTTACTTACTTTTAAAACAGCATTCCTTCCCGATGCTCGAGGTAACTGCAATACGATACCAAAACAATACAGATGGATTATGGAAAAGCACAACAAAAAGGGGTGTCCAACAAAGCAGGTTATTCCTTGTGTTGGTGAGGAAGCCGTACACTTATTAATTCCTCCCCTTCAACATGAATTGACTCTGCCTGGCACTCTGCTAACCAGGGGTCTCTCAAGTGTGGGCGAACTATATGCATGCTGCTTTATGACAGAGAGGGATCCCTCTTTTCTTCATTGGTGGGATGTTCATGAGAAGCACTTCTAGTCTATGAGATGTCCCCCGATAACGGAGAAGCTATTCGTGTAAATGCTCTTAAGGCATAGTTTAACAAACTTTTCCTTTTAACAACAGAAAACGAAAAACTGAAAAAAATTTGTGACCTTACGTTGAAATTCGTGACTATTTCGTGACTTTTTTCTCATTTCGTTACTTTTCCGGGACTTTCGTGACCGGTAGACACCATGAGTTTTGAGCTCAGATTTTATTGCAAATACATCAGAAGCAACATTAAACACTTATGCCCCTGGTGGCCAAATTATTCTTTACCAAAAATGAGAAATTATATGTAAAACATTTCCCCACAAGAGCTGTATCCAACACTGGAAGAATTTTTCAAATCGGACTTTTAGAAACGGAGATATTGGGAAAACTGTGATACCGTTATGCCCCCTAGCGGAAATTTTATGCACTATTTGAAAAAGGGACTAACTAAAATAGTCTTCGACATAAATGTCATCGAAAGGAAAAATATTTTTTTCAATTGGATATGATATTTAGAAGCAAATGTGTGAAATAAAATGCATTTTAAATTCCATACAATCTTCATTTGCGCCCTCTAGCGGGGCTAAGTTGTACATCGGAAAAAAAAACACGGAACAAATTGGATCATCATTCTCACATTTTAAGCTTCCCAATACAAAAAGAATTTTACAAATCAGACTAATAATTGCAGAGATATGGTCTTCCTGGTCGGACAGACAAAGTGATAACATAAGCACGACACCAAAAGATTTTAATAACGCAGCTTCAGTCTTCCTAACAGACAAGAAAACCAACAGCCCCCCCCCCCCCCCCGTGCATTTTTCAGGTGGTGGAGAGGAAAATTTGTCAGACATAAGTTGTATCAGTAGAAAAATTCTCAACTACAAAACATCGCACAGGGACAAAAAGGAAGGAATGGATAAAATTCCAGGACTTTTCCAGGACATGTACGAACCATGTGAATATAAACAAAAAGGTACATATGAAATCACATTATCTTATTACTTTGTGAAAGAGGTATTTGTTGCATTATTATTATTATTATTATTATTACTACTGAAAGGATATGGAATTGTAGAAACTAATGTTAAGTCCAGAGAATTATTTTTTTTTTTCTAAATTCTGTTACACATAGGAGTAGCCAGTTGCCATGCTGAGTCAGGAAGGCCAGCAGACCCACAGTGTGTAATAACTTTTTTTTATGTTTTTTAAACTGCCCTGAATGTTGTGTTTGCAAATAAATATAGGTAATAGCCCTTATAAAACCTACTTAAAATGATTTGGCACTCAGTCACTGTAAAGTGTGTCATAATTTCTGAACCCAGCAGGCAACTGCTTCGACTGTAGTGTATTAGGATTTGGAAGCCTGGGAAAATACATATTGCATACATAACCATTTTGCCTTGCTAACGATCCACAATGGTTACAGAACTAATACACATGTAAAATAATAAAGTGCAAATCTGCGCAGCATCAAACAGAACCACAAACAAGAAACAGGTTAATAACTTATGTACACATTAAATGTACACTCTTACACTTTGCTTAAGGCTGTCTTTGAATGAGTGTTAGGCTTCATCTTCTGCGATAGATGGCGCAAAATATCCCTCCTTGAGCGTGGCTTTTACGTCTTGAGGGATTGTACCAGAAGTTGGCGTCAGCGAATGACTTAAGACCTTACCATATTCAAAATGTAAGCTGTCTCTTGTTGGCTCCACAATGAAAAGCCAAAATACGCGCTGTTATGTTGTTTTAATCAATGGCATTGTTTGGGGGTGGAGCTTAGTAGGTAGGCGTAGTTTCTGTCTTAAATTCAAGTGTTTTCTGGTAATTTACACATTTTCTCTTCAAAAAATGAATGTCCAATCTCACTTCAGTGCCCATTCTTTGATTTCTATTTGGCCTAGATAATTAAAAAATTCAGACAGAAATGAGAGATTTCGTTTCTTCAACACAGAAACACTGCCAAGCTAACTTCTGACGCCATCTAGCGCTCAAATTGGAATACTTTAGAGTCAGATAAATTGAATTTTAAAAAATTCTAACAATTTATTTTGGAAAAATAACTGCGACACATATTAGCTATGGGTCGTTTCAAACTCTACACAAAGTAATAGTTTTCGAAACAATGTGTACAAAACAATTTGCATTACAGATATAGGACAGAATTTCTGTTACACTCATTCAAAGACAGCCTTAATTTCCACCACAACACAGCAATTGTAGAAAATTACCTTAAAGCAGAGCACATTTAAGGAGACAGGAGGCCCGGAGGCTGGGCAGTATTTTGGGGCCCCAGTATTAGTGGCACATCTAGGATTTCACTAAGAATAAAAATGCTCAGGAGAAAAGATCTCCAAAATATGAAGAAGAAGCCATAAAATATCTCCTCTGTATTGAATTGTGTATCCCATGATTCGTGGACGAATCAGTGGTAGCAAGAAAATGTAAAAATGCACAGTTGAAAAATGGACACCAGTTTATTTCTCCTTTGTAATCCCCTCCAGGGTTCAGCTGTTCTAAATTATATCGCAGTAGTAAGCAAAATAATGTGATCCAAATATCACGCTTCAAACGAATTCTTAACATACAAAAATTACCCCCAATTACAGATACGTACAAAAAAAACAACATCTCTTAATGCTTTCGAAACATTTGAGGATAGACTGGGGTCGACTATACTTTTTGCAGACTCCTCCTAAAAAAAGTGCAAAAAAATAGAATTTTTTTTTCACAAGGCAGTTTCTTATTATTTTTGCTGTGCCATCAGCAAAAAAAAAAAAAAACAACCTGGTAGAACTCTGTCAATTCTTCAAGCGCCCTGCATAATTCTAGGCTGCATAATAATTCTAGGATGCATAATTGTGGGTTAATTTAACTTGAGGCTGCCCTCTTAAATGGCCTCTGCCTTAAAGTAAAAAGTGCCTGTTTGATTTGGGAGATATGAAGAAGAGGTTCTACTGCATTAAACAGCTGAAACAAATTTCCTGTTTTCAATATTAACTAAAATATACTGTACCTAATTTTCATTAAACCCTATTTTCGTGGAGGTAGGAGGGTTATACGGAATCATTATAAATATGTTGCATATTGCATTGCAGGTGCATCAGCCACAAGATCAGGGGTAATCATGAACATGCGCAATTTGCACCTAAAATACCTCAAGATGAACACTTTATATTAGTAATACCTGGTTGTTGACATGAATTTCATATTTTTTTTTTTTATTGGATGTTTAACGCCCACCATGAGCAACTCAGCCACCCGTCCCTAATTTAGGGACACTGGTTCCGGGGAAACGAAGGAGCCAGCGCCGTAAGACAAACACAACATCCATGTCTCACCGGAATTCAAACCCAGACTTATCTCAGAAATAATCAGAAGTCATCGCTTAGACCACTGCACCACCGGGCGCTCATATTTTCAATATAATTTAAATGTCAATTAAATATGCTGTCACTATTTTTGATTAGACCTTATTTCAATGGGGTCCGCTTTACCTCAAACTACTGAATATTGTTTTTGTGGGATTCCCAGGGCAAGACTGGGAGTTCCCACAAAACGTAAACATTAGGTGGGATAATCTTTGAGATCCACACGTAGCTAGTAATCTTAGATATATTATTTGAATAGTGGCTGTGAATCCTAAGAAAACGTAATATTCAGAATGATTGAAGTCAGGGCCGGCTGGACCATAGGGGCAATCGGGGCCACTCCCCGGGCCTCGCGCCTTTAAGGGGCCCCACAGTTTAAGAAAAAAATTTAGTTCAAATTTTTTTACAATTATTATTTTTTGTGCGTAAGTTTTTTTTTTTTTAAGTTTGTTTGTTTTTTAAGTTTTTTTTTTTTTTTTTGTTTCCAGTTGCCCAGTTTTCGAATAGGTTATCGCCCTTTGCCGTACAAATAGAGAGATCTGCAGATTTCAAGAGATTATTGTAACGACCTTGATATTTCTCGAATTCATGAAATCACAAATTTAATTTCATCATTTTGTGGCCCTTGCTTTTATATATTTAACAATTTGCGCACAAACCAGATACTTAAATTTAAATAAAATAAAAATAATATCAAAGTTCGTTTAGGGCAACACATGGAGGTTATTTATTCAGTGACTTTAAAAACATTACCAGAAATTTAAAAAAAAAATCATATATGAGCGTGTATAAAAGTTTAAAAAGTCACTAATTTGTCAGTTTTTCCATTTTGCAATAAATATCAATCACTAAAACATGTATCACGAGAAAAACCTATTTATACGAATTTATTATTTCTACACTAAAATATTCGCAATCCAAAACGTTTTGCTGCCCGCACGTAGCTTTTTGTCATTTTGTGAAGCAGTTTTTATACAATAAGTGAAAATACAACCTCATCTCCTCGGAAAGAAAATCGTAGATTTTAACAGTTTTTACTCTTTCTCTCTCTGAACTTTCAATGCATATTCTGGTCTTTTTGTTGAGCTTAAGCAAATGCTTCTTTGAGATAATCATTTTGTCTTTAAGATAGTTTTCGTTCCGAAGTACTACAGAGGTGAAGCACATGTCAAAAAGGAAAAGTTACAGAGATAAATTCCGTCGGTGTACCTTAATCAGTAAAGCATTCAGCTCCGGAGCAGAGGGATGCGAATTCGTCGCCGTCACAGACAGATTTGTAAGATTCACATCCTGTGTATTCTTTACGGACATCTTCACGAAACGACTTTATTAAAATATGATATTTATTTCCTAGTGCAAGCAATGAAATTTTGCTTCGGGGCCTTGCAATGAATTTTCGCCCCGGGCCCCGCAACAGCTCCATCCGGCCCTGATTGAAGTTACGTAAAGGAGGAAACAAATAATTTAACCTCTTCAACATGCATATAATGGAGTACTGCAAGGTTTACAACAGCCAAAATGTTTCATTAAATAACACTAAAAGTCTAAAACAGAATGAAATAAATAAAAAAATGAAATAAATAAATGTAAAGAATTACTCACATAGTAGATTTACGATTTTCTACCATCAAAGACATGCCTTTTTTTTTTTTTTTTTTCACTGAGGGCTTACGGAACACCGTATGCAATGAAAGTAAGGATAGGATGGATCAAAGAATATGGGCTAACCCTCCCTTTACGGGTATGGGGGTGGGATGGAATGGGAGCGGTGTGAACTGTGAACTGAAGCAGCGCTGCCCAAGCAAAGAATATAAACGCTCCCAAGCCCAAAGAATATAAACGGTTAGGTATTCTTTGGTCTTTGGTGTTCTTTGGTGCTGACAACCTGTTCCTCAAATTTTCCCACAGATAAATGGCAGAATTTCCCTAGGGAAAAAAAAAAATCTTTTTCTCAATCTTGTTTTTCTTTTTTTTTTTTTTGGTTGGAGTTTT
The DNA here is from genome assembly GCA_039090855.1 of Macrothele yani. Taxonomy (NCBI): domain Eukaryota; kingdom Metazoa; phylum Arthropoda; class Arachnida; order Araneae; family Macrothelidae; genus Macrothele; species Macrothele yani. The sequence continues at coordinate 8,368,169 of CM077023.1, read as the reverse complement.
AACGACCACCGTGAGCAACTCAAAGGGCTATAAGCGGTCGCCCGTCCCTAATTTAAGGTTACTGGTCCCAGGGAAGGGAGAGAGGCAGTGCCGTAATGCAAACACAACATCCACGCCTCGCCGGGCGGGATTCGAACCCGGACCCCATTCGGACGCATCATCAGAAGCCATCGCTTAGACCACTGCGCGACCCGACGAAGGCCGGCCTGTGGTATTGTTCATGCGTGGGCAAGGTGAAGGTCTGGCCGGCTTTAGATGAAATTAATATATTTTGTTACACACATACCCCCTAACACTTTTCTTGAGGCACGCAGTCCACATAGTAATAGCATTATTTATGGAATTATCTTCCAAAAATTCAATGAAAACCTGCATATATTGCCAGTTTGTATTTCGAGGGAAAATCCTGTAAGAATACACATCAGGAAAAAATACTTCCAAAAACTTTCAGAACAGGCAACAGAAAAATGAAATATTGAAAACCGACTGTAGAATGTATATCAGAAATGACGACGGGGTATGCATCCTTCATACATACGGAAGAGGGGGGAATCAAACTGACTTACTTGGAAAATTTCCAAATACTGATTTTACACTTTGAAGTTCTCAGGAAATTTCTTTTTCCTTTCGATTAAAACATTAAGTTGGAGTCCCATGAATAATGTGAGGCTCGAGACCAACCCATTAAGATAGCACTGTATGTACGGAGGTATCTAAAGAAAACCAGGGATTGAGGAGTTACCTGAATTTTGTAGTGTACGCATTTTTATTTAGTTTCTCTTTTTATTATATTAGCAATCTGCATTTCATTAGCAATCTATATATTAATTCTATAAGTTTTTTTACTGTGAGTCCTATTTTGGGAGAACGGCTAAACGTAAAGATATGGTTGAGGTATCAAAATAAAGGTCTTACCATGTAGATATGCCAGTCGAAGAGAAAAAGTGAGATTGGGGCAACGGTTCGATCGTTGTGGGGTGGCAAAGTTCCCATGTAAAGTCTATGGGAGAAGCGTGCGGTTGACTCACGCGCTGTTGATGGCGGAAGCATGGAGGGACTGAGATAGTCCGAAGTCTCTTTTTTGATCGAACCGTACCGTTGCTCAAAGCAACGCTAGCAGGATACGTATCAAAGTTCTAGTTCTTTTTTTTTTTTTTTTCATTGGAGGTTTAACGACCACCATGAGCAACTCAATGGGCTATAAGCAGTCGCCCGTCCCTAATTTAGGGTCACTGGTTCCAGGGAAGGGAGAGAGCCAGGCCGTAAGACAAACACAACATCCATGCCTCACCGGGATTCGAACCCGGACCCCTTTCGGACGAATGATCAGAGGCCATCGCCTTAGACCACTGCGCCACCGGGGCGGCAAAGTTCTAGTTCTCATCGGAACAGCGAACACTCTTGAAGGTCATAGGTAAGACGTTTCCCATTATGTAAAGATGTAAATAAACATTCCGTTGACCATTGTTAGTGAAAATATTTAGAATGTACATATTGAATTGCACCATCTACATCTTCATTCTATAAGGTTTTTTACTGTGAGACCTATTTTGAGGGAACGGCTGAACGTAAAAATATGGTTCAGGTACCAAAATAAAGGTCTTACCATGTAGATGTGCCTTTCGAAGAGAAAACTGAGATTGGGGCAACGCCTCTGGCGTGGTGGTGCTGCAAAGTTCCAATGTAAAGTCTATGGGAGAAGCGTGAGGCCCCTATCTACATCAAGCGCTCAGTTCAGTGTCAGACTTGGTGTGTGCATGGTGTTCTATGATCAGTCCTAAAGTAAGTAAATACTTTATTGCATACTTACCCTTAGCACAATGTCTCCCCCGCAGAAAAAAAAAAAGGAAACGTAAGAGCCTTTTTTTTTAGGTTTAACGACCACCGTGAGCAACTCAATGGGCTATAAGCAGTCACCCGTCCCTAATTTAGGGTCGCTGGTTCCAGGGAAGGGAGAGAGCCAGTGCCGTAAGACAAACACAACATCCATGCCTCACCGGGATTCGAACCCGGACCCCGTTCGGACGAATGATCAGAGGCCATCGCTTAGACCACTGCGCCACCGGGGAGGCCGTAAGAGCCTTACTGGAAGGAGTGAGCGATCAATGGGTCGCAACTATATGTCTCAGACAAGAGAGAATGAAGAGTATTCGCAATGCGAATCTCATTCCAACAACATTTACAAACACAGTTGTGACTGAAGATGAGAGTGAAAAAGAATGCTATCCAGTTGAATTTTCGCACACGATCGAGATGAGTGGAATTCCGCCTCACATTTTACGACTGAAAATGGGTGCAGTCGTGATGCTCATCACGAACCTGGCCGCTCCGGTGACGCAGTGGTCTAAGCGCTGGCTTATGACGATTCGCTCGTGAAGGGTCCCGGTTCGAATCCCGTGAGGCATGGATGTTGTGTTTGTCTTACGGCATTGGTTCTCTCCCTTCCCTGGAACAACCCTAAATTACGGACGGGCGGCTACTTATAGCCCAATGAGTGACTCACGGTGGTCGATAAACCTTCAGTCAAAAAAAAAATCACGAACCTGGACTGTTGTCTTTACTGAAGTGGTTGAATGAATTTGTCAATCAAATAAAGTTTATATTTGTTGTTTCATATTTATTCTTTAAAAAAACAGAAAAACTAGCCGTCGATTCCGACGGGCTTCGTCTAGTTAAAACAAATAATTAAAGAAAAATCGAAAATGAAAGGGAAAAAAAAAAAAAAAAAAAGTTTTTCCTTTCCCACTGAAATTACAGTTTTCTTTTTCCCTCTAAATGATTAGAGCATTTTTCCTGTATTCAGTCTCTTCACCTCATACGGGTAAAATGAGAATTGCTAAATCACATGTTGTACCAACCAAACATGCCGATTTCCTACTTGGTCCTAGGAAGAAAAATATTCACTCTGAAAACAAATATTCCCATCGGAGCGGTCATACCGTCCTCCCTTTTATGGTGTAATTAGTTTAAATTGTGGATGCGGTCACTTTGAAAATGATACCGTGCTATAGTGGTCGGGTAACGGGGAGAGCGCCTAGGGTTGTTTCCCTCCTGCTTTGCAAAACAAGGGGTTGGCCAAGAAGCGAGTGACAATCGTATATACTTTGGAGACATTTTCACGACTGTAGCCTCAAGGCGAGTAATGTCTCAGGTCCAGGAAAAGACACAAAGATACTCACTTCAAAAATAGAAAAGCTAAATATACTGGCTTAGAAGAACGACAGGGAATGAGAACTGCTATAAAATATTGCAATTAGGAATTCGCTTTTGTGTAATAATACGGATGAAACAAACGCGATTAATTCACAAAGAAAAAAGGGCAAATAATATGTATTTTATGAAACAGTATATTTCAGATCATTATCATATAAACATAATATATATATTTATATGAAAAAGCTAAAGCAAAATAAGGGCAGTCGACCGGCCAGCCGCCCTCCATATGACCGTCGACGTGGGCTTGTGCCCACGTCGCCCACGCCTAGGGCCGGCTCTGAAGCTAGGAGATCTGAGTAAGTGAACTCAATAGGAATGGTAAACAGAAAAATGAGTAAAAGGAGAGGGTAACATATCTTTTAAACTGTGAACCGTGACGCCAGTCGGGAAGGGGAGGGGGGGTTAAGCACCGCAAAACAACAACACAGATAACCACAACACCACCCGGCCATCGTCGTCACCGGGGTGACTGAGAGCTCACCGCAACCAAATCGAAATGCCGGAGCACAATCCATTCTCCCCATCACATTGTTCTTCAGACAGACATCTTGTGAGAGACAGGCAGGAATGTTCATGTAGGACATCCGTTCACAAAGAAGGTTGAGGCCCAAACACCCTACAGGGGACAGCCTTTTGGGCAGGGCACAGGCATGGAAGGAGTGAGAACAAGTCTAGCGACTTTGACAGAACAGTTTATAAGTGAGAGAGAGCACAGTAGCTGGCGCCACCATACAGGTGTACGATCTTGCTCATACTGTACATTAGGCTGACTTAACGTACCTTTTTTTCATATTTCCCGGCGGTACCGTCGTTTAAAAAAATGTCAATGTTGTCCCGTTTTTAATAAAAACTATAAATATACTTGTATATTGATTAATTATATTTTTTCTGAAATGAGTACAAACGCCTAGAAAACATTCCTGTATCTGATAGATGGGTACAAATATTTTTTTTTTTTTTTTTTTTTTTTTTTTTTTTTTTATTGGAGGTTTAACGACCACCGTGAGCAACTCAATGGGCTATAAGCAGTCGCCCGTCCCTAATTTAGGGTCACTGGTTCCAGGGAAGGGAGAGAGCCAGTGCCGTAAGACAAACACAACATCCATGCCTGACCGGGATTCGAACCAGGACCCCTTACGGACGAATGATCAGAGGCCACGCCTTAGACCACTGCGCCACCGGGGCGGCGTACAAATATTTTTCTGAAATGAGCGAAAAACTCCTAGATTGTAGAATTTATTCTTTGTCTTCCAGGAAGTGCAGCACCTGTTGAGAGAGACAAAATTGTGCCATGGAGTATGAGAAATTTTATGATAAGGTGTTGAAAGACTAAAGTTTGCTGCGTAAGATTACTTCATCGGAGAAATATTCATGGTGTCTAAATTTTTGTATGGGTTCTGTGTCTGTCACTGTTAACTGATGAATAATGGTAAGCTCAATATCTTTAAATAATAAAACTTTTTTATCGTCTTATTTTTTTGTCCCGTTTTTGTCATTCCTATGTCCTGTTTTTGCCATCCCTATGTCCCGTTTTTGTCTCAAGGAAATATGGTCACCCTATCATACAGGGGTGAGAGAAAGTCAGGGGGGAAGTACATGGGCGCCTGCAGGAAATTTTTCAAGGAGGGTCAAGGGTAATTAATTAAGGTTTGGCTAATATCCCCTGGTCTGACTTGCTAACCACTAAGCCATACGTGGCTCACATTGTTCTACACACACATGCTAGCTATTTATAGTCACTCTGCGTCGTAATACCCGCAACACCTGTGGGTGGTTCCATTCCGCTGTAGTGGGGGCCTATCTCCGCTGCTCGTTCGCGCCGGATATTTCATTCACACCAACCCAATAATTCAGTTACAGTTTCTGCTAATTCCTATCTCATGCCTTCTCAGTAACTGTGCTTGTTAATAAAATGTAGCAAAGAGAAAAGATAGACTCGCGATTAACATGCTTTTGATGCTTTCAAAATATTCCGAAACATACATTTCACAAATACGATAGATCTGTGTGCGAAGGAGACTGGGTGCAGGGGTGAACTGGCCCACCGGGACACCGGAATATGGCCCGCTATTTCTCGTATCCTCTTCGTCTGGATTATTTGAAAAGAACGAATAATTATTTTGGTACTTATGAATAAGAATTGCTAACTTCATTTGAGCTTTATATTATTTGTCCAAAACGTTATTGTCTTACAACAAATTTGGCGCTTCCTTCTATCTATGCATATGTTGGGCATCTGCTCTAAAATGACAAAGCAAAATTCTTTCTGCACTGCTGGCCACCCAAAATGCAACACCAAGAAGGACACGAGATAGGAAAGCAAGATTTATTGGACACATAACAACAGATACAAAGATGAAACGATTGAGCTTACAGGCCCGTGCGACTTGCGGAACACGCAGACATCAATAGTTCGTGTGGCCCCCATGGCTGGCAATAACGGCCGATACACGCCGCGACATCGAACGAAAGAGGCTTTAGATGTGGGCTTGGGGTATGTCGGTCCAGGCTGCTTCCACACGTTGTCACAGTTCATCAGGCGTAGCCACGGGTGGTGCTTGCCGGGCCACTCGGTTGCCGATCAGCGACCAGACGTGTTCGATGGGCGACATATCGGGAGAACAGGCGGGCCACGGCAGCAGTGACACCTGGCGGGCCATGAAGAATTGTTGTACTATGCGTGCCACGTGCGGGCGCGCATTGTCTTGCTGAAACGTGGCCGCTGGCAGGTCCTGCAGGTAAGGGAGGACTACAGGCTGCAAAACGTCGGAGATGGTGCGGTGGCTGTTGAGTGTACCGGCGATGCGTACCAGAGGGGTGCGGGTGTCATATCCAATTGCGCCCCAAACCATAACGCCAGGCGAAGGACCGGTATGGCGATGCATAATGCAGGCGTCATACAGTCTCTCGCCGCGGTGCCACCACATGCGGATCCGACCATCGTAGTAATGCAGGCAGAAGCGGGGTTCATCGGAGAAGACAATGTCGTGCCATGCCCTAGTCCAGGTGCGGCGTTCAACGGCCCACTGCCGCCTCACTCGCAGGTGGTGTAACGTCAATGGTAATCGGAGCAATGGGCGCCGTGCGACAAGTCCCCGCTCCTGCAGACGACATCGAACGGTACGTGCTGACACAGGTTGTTGCGCAACACACCCTAATTCCTGCGCTAACGTTCGTGATGTGGCGGTGCGAGCCGTCAATGCCCGCCGCACAACATGCCGGTCCTCTCGTTCGGTGGTGTGCAGCGGCTGCGGCAATCGCTCACGTCGGTCCGTCCGTCGCTCCTGCACCCACCGAATCAGTACTCGCCTCACTGTGGCTGGATGTCGTCCCACACGGGCGCCGATGTCTCGGTACGATAAACCGCGTCGCGATAAGCCACTATTCGTCCTCTGTCGAACTCCGAAACGGGCTGGAATGACTGCCGTATTCTGCGACGAGGCATCAGGAAGCTTTCCACGCACAGATCCGGCAGCGCAACACACTTACACCCCGCCTTCTGTGCACCCTTCTAATAGTGCTTCTCGGTGGCGTGGTGGCGTGCCGGGCACACATGATTCACATATGCCCTGCAATGCTAATCGTTTGCATGTCCTCTTGCGGGCGACGCATGCTGCGAATATCAGGCCAATCGGATGCTTCCTTCTTGGTGTTGCATTTCGGGTGGCCAGCAGTGTACTTCAGTGAAAATTTTGCCGTTGGACTGAGCACGCCAACTACGGTTAAGCGTAGGTCGTTGGACTTGGAGTCAAAGGATCATTGGTAGTCCCTACCCTCATTGCTTAATCCGGAAGAGGGCACTAGTAACAATTTTGATGGTAGATAATCCCCACTTAAGCTGACCAGAAGTCCCCAATTCTTGAGGACAGTCCTCAAATTTAGTTTACTGTCCCCAAAAACGTCTGACGCCTTTGGGGACGCAAATTGTCCTCAAATTCTGATGTTTGTCCTCAAATGTCCTCGACTTTACACTTCCTCATTAGCATGATAGATTTCTAATGAAAAATTTTCTTAAAAGTAGTTTTCATTGCATTAATTTTCCGACATGCTTCTTGTGAAAACAAAATTTGACTTTTTTTGTTTTGTTCTTTCCGAGTTTAACGACCACCGCGAGCAACTATAAGCAGTCACCTATCTCTAATTTGGAGACACTCGTTCTATTGAAGAGGGAGAGAGAGAGCAAGTGCTGTAAGACAAACACGCCATCCATCTCTCAGTCGGGACTCGAACCCGTACCCACTTGTACGAATGGTCAGTGGCCAGCACTAGGACACTGAACTACAAGCGCGGTCAAATTTCGACTGTACTTGATCTAAGTTTCTCCAAAAACTTTGGGAAAATGAAAAATTCGCCATACAATTAGTTTGGTGTGCAGCTTGATTTTAATTCGGCACATATACAAGGTAAAGCATTTCACTTTTGCTAATATGTTCTCGCCATCATAATTCTGGATGTTGTGTTTGTCTTTCGGCACTGGCTCTCTCCCTTCCCTGGAACCAGTGACTCTAAATTAGGGACGGGCGACTGCTTATAGCCCATTGAGTTGCTCACGGTGGTCGTTAAACCTCCAATCCAATCCAATCCAATCCATCATAATTCTACTTTGTCAATACAAATTACCAATATTCTACATGATATATCCTTTTAAGACACACATTTTCATATGCCATATCACACTTATTGAAGCTATGCAGTTTTGTGACAAAAAGGTTTGCATATTAATTTTGAGTACGTATATGTCCCCAAATGAACTGCCGATTTGGGGACGCCACCCCTTTTGTCCTCAAATCAGTGTTCTGATATCTGGTCACTTTACCCTTATATACGTACAGACATAGAGCACAAAGCGATTCTCCGGCAAAGATGTTTCGAAATCCGTGTCCCATGCACATTATTCTTAAAAGAAACAACGATTTACAGGAACTGGTTCATGGATCAAATGGTAGTTCATGAGTCAAAATAACTGGTAGACTTAAAAAATGCGTCTATTCAAGGAGGTGGTACGAATACAATTGTGAAGTAGACAATCAGTGACTAAAAAATATCATTATTTGGTACAACGCCTAGTTTTGAGCATTATTTGATATGCTACATTTAATCATCAGTGGAATTTTAAAAATTTTACACCCTTAAATTGCTGGGATAATTTGTTCACGACTTAAATAGTTTTGCAATGTATATTTCAACAGTTCTCTTTCATTCAGGAGTTAATGGAATTTTCTTCATGAAGAATTTATGTGTTTCTGTAGTGGACCAAAAGACTAAAATTCCCGGCCTAGCTTAATTGACCCAATCCGCCTTTGACTGGGTGATAAGGTTTTTTCCCTTTTCATAAAAAAACAGTTAACGATTTGTGCACTTGTTTTGATGGGGCATCTTTTACAATTACTCCTACGTTAAAACTTTGTTCGATGCGAACGCTGTTGTTTCACATAAATATCACAGTACGCTACCGTGAATGGTGTAATAGTGTACAGAGCTCAGTTCGGGCTCAATTTTTGGAGCCCGAGCCCGTGGTATATCAGCCCAAATTTTATATTGCAAGATAGAGCCCCGGCCCGAACGAGCCCGAAAACTGGCTAACCTGTTCAACCATTAATAAAAAAAACATCTCCTTTTCCACACTTCCACTCGCTCCACCTCCTGCAGTTAACCAATGTATTTCTCAAATGGGGAGTGAGGAAGGGCTCTCTATCTATTTTTAAAGGGCAACTGTATGATTTCCTTTGACCATTCGTTTCCGCCTGAAGCACTTCAGGCGGCCGGGCATCCAAAATGATCGAGCAGTATTGCAATTGTGTGCTGCTCAAATAATTCTAATTTTATCGCGCCATAATGCGCTGCAATATGGACGCAGTTAAATAGAATTAGCAGGGAGCTACTGCATGGAGATAAGGGGTAAATTATCGTCGGAAAACTATCAACTATTCAGTATTCTATAGTTCTTGAAAAAGCTTTTCCTTCTCTGCAGAAACACACCAATGCGCGGCCTCAGGGGCGGATCCAGAAGTTTACTCTAGAGAGAGGGGGGGAGGTTCGGGTTTAAAAAATGGGGAACATTATGGAAGGGTTTTTTAGATATACATTATACATATTGGCGGTGCCGCTCCTACCTGGCTTTCCTTTGCAAGGTCTTTAAAACATTTTCACTTGCTCCAGGAATGTTAAATCGTTAAATACCTGAACGAGAGCAAGCAACAGCTGAAAAAAAAAACATAATTATTTCAATGCGATCGATTGCTCGTTTCCCGAAGAAATTAACTTTATGCTTTTTTTGAAATCGACACAGACTACGTCTGAATGAAATCCTTCAAAATAAAGCCCAAGCCCTTATATTCGGAGTTGGTTCATTTAAAAAAAAAATTGTTGTCTCCATCTGATACCGTATATTCTCATACATTAAAGTAAATATAAGCCTGATTTCAGCCAAAACATAATGAATACACGGTTTAGTCATAAAATCGCAAATTATAAATCATGGTAACCGGAATTTTGCCCCCCCCCTTTTTTTTTGGTTTTTACTGTGTCCGACTGCAACAAAATGAATCATTTTCGACTTCTTTTCATTGGTGATGAAATAACGAAACTCTACGTCCATTGGAAATTAACGTAAAAAAGGGAAAAGAAAGCAGTTCTGAAATCAGTTACTTTACGTATACATGAATGAAAACTCCAATTAAGGACGGTAGGCACAAGGGCGTACTAAGTGTTTGTCACAATCGCACTCGTACAAAAATGAGATGAAAAGAACTTAGTTTTTCTTTTGAAAAGAAAGTTCCCCTAATCTCGTTTGAAGAACTGAGAACTTCCTTTAAATGAGTACGTAATGTGAAACCAAGTAAACAGTGCTTCCTAATATTCGACGATTATGAAATTTAAACATCTTGGAATTTTTACGATATTATTAATCTTTTCCCGCGAAAATTTTATAGCACCGAAATTCCCAAAAGCTAATAGAAAGTCATCATCTGGGTGGAAACGGTGGGGACATTTTTATGAAGTTTGTTTTGCGACCCAATTAACGCACGTAGATCAAATTGTTATTCACAGTTTCTCCCACCTACTCTGATTTCAGTACCAAGCTCTGCCTTACCCTGTTTCGAGCCATTACAGACGCTAGACAATATGACAATAGCAAGATACTAACAAAGAATACCCCCATACTTTTTTTTACCCGCTGTCCCTGTCTTCCCTTTATCTTTTGCGCTCTACCCCCCCCCCTCTCTCTTCTATTCCCTTCTCTTTCTTTTGTTTACTGAAGCTAAATCAATGTAATGCGTACTTTAAATCCAATTCCGTAGTAAGTTTAATTGTTTATTTATTTATTTATTTATTTTAGAAAAACTGAAAAAAAAATATGCAAAATTAATCATTTACGATCTTCGCTACTTTAAACGTAAAAACTTCGTTAAGGTTTAGGGGGATAGATGATCGCCCCAGTCGCCCCCCGCTGGATTCGCCACTGCGCGGCCTATGGCATTTTCTACCCGAGCCCGGAATAAATAACCATCTCGAATGCCCGCTCCCCAACCAGAACCAGTTGTCGAAGAATTCCCTTTACCAACTATAAAGTCTCTCATTTGCTAAATCATATAAAATCACATTTATATATAAAAATAATTCTCTAGCTCTCCCTCTCTCTAAGAGTCCGAGCCCGAACCGCAGTAAATATTCTACAGCCTGAGCCCGATTCGGGCCCGGGCTCAGCCCGTCTCAGCTCTGGTAGTGTACTGAGAATTTTGCCTGAGCTTTAGTCACGTCGACTCGTAAAGAAACACGATACACCAGGAGTAGCCTAATATAACAGTAGGCATTCTTACCATCCACCCACCCAACTATTTTTGAATGCGGGCACTTTTTCTATTAGGTAATATTTCTGTGGGAAATTTTATGGTTGGCATTCCTTGCCTACACCAATTTTTGATGCGTAACAATACTGGAAGGAAATACACAATGTTTAATTTGAGCAAATTACAAAAAAAAATTAAAAAAATGTAACTTTTATTTACCTTTTATTTCAGATTTTTTACATTCTCCAAACTTACAACAAACTAAAAATGAACTTTTCTTGCCTCATTGTAGGCCTCCTGCCGTTCTTTATAAGAAATAGTTTACTGAAACTACGTTCTGCCTCAGCAACAGTTATGCAGGTAATGTGCAGAACATGTTCAGTGCAATGCACATTTCATCAGACACTAACTGCAGTGTTTTGTCATGAATTTCTCTCAGAAGAATGACTGGTGGTATAGTTCAGAATTGAGAACTTTAATATTCTTTCCTAATGAGCATCGAAAGATTTTTCTCAGGTGCAGTATTTCATTGAAGCAGTTTTCAGTAAGATCCGTGGGATACATTTTTGCAAGAAGTTTGCATTTTCGTTCAAGAGCATCCTCTGTGGAACTCAAGTATGTTAATATAGGGGTAAACACTTCTCTTGTACATATTATTGACAGCCCCGAATCTGTGTGTAAAGGCGAAAAATAATAATGAGATGCATATCAATTAAGATATGATCAAGTGTTAATTTATGTATATAAAAAAAAGAAAGAAAAAAGGGGCTATGTCACGTGCAGTGGGACGACAAAATGTCGCCAGAGAAGAATGTTTGTTTTACTCAGGAAATAACTTTATTTCATTAACTGTGTGCATATACAATGCAAAATGCCTGGCGTACGTTGACGACGTCAGGAGGTATATAGCTAATCCAAAGCTGCGGAAAGACATTGCTTCGTAGTACATTGCCGGACACAGAAAATCTAGTCCAAGAGAATACCTGCACAAACGCAAACAATGCCCAACGGTAGAAGGACGCCAGCTTGTCTGGGAGGTCTGAATACGTCCTTTGTGTGAAAGAATGTCAGTATTGTTGTATGTTTTGTTCTGTCTGTATAGAGTCTGGTTTCCACGCGCAGAAGTCCGTTAGAAGGAATGTTAAATGTGCGGTCGTCAGACACGAAGACAATAAGTGGGGGCCACTGGCCAGTTGTAAGAAGCAGGAACTGCTGCGTTACTGATACGAAGCAAGTTGGCCTGCGAGCAAAGGTCAGGTTCGCTCCGGAATTTGACAAGGTCGAAGGTCAGCGCCTTGTGGTAGGGGGGCAGAGAAAAGGAGGGGGTTCTCCGAAGCGAGGGGGATAAGAGATAGCTTCTGGCAGAGGAGAAGTGAGCTTGGAAGGCGGATAGACATGGGAAGTTTAGGCTCCGAGGAACGAAGTTCCTGTTTTAGCGTGAAGCCGAGTGCTTCGGGAGAAAGCGTGGAGTCGGAACGACTCTGATAATAGAGTTGCCATAAGGCAACTGATTTTTGATTGAACAATTCGTGACGGACGTCGCAAGTTCTTCGACGTGGACATTGGCACCGGAACCAAATTCTTACCAATACGTTTGCTTCATTAAATTTATTGTCTTTATTATTACGGAGTAGTTATTGAAAGTTGATGAAGTGCTTTATGGTAGCCATTCTCTCCCTTCCTTGATTCGCGGATAATTTAAACAAAAAGGCGGAGGAAGAGGGGCCTGGAAAAAATTTATAATTAATAAATTACGAGAGTGAGAACCTCAGATAATTTGCTGTCAGTGGATGGTTGTTAAAATAACTCACGGACGCCTATCGGAAAGAAGGCGGGACTTAGGAACTTAGCCTATGTCTCACCCCTACACTGTGCTTCAAGTCATTTAACGTATTCCAGAGTTACATTACATAGAATACATTAATTCTAAATAACGATACATATTCGTCGTCATTATATACCAGTATCTGCTTCTCAGGGATGTAGAAGGGGCCTTAGCGTTGCTAAGGCACTTTTCATGGTTAAAGTGGGACAAAGGTACTTTTAGATGCTCATATTGCAGAAATGGCAATTACTGTGTTTTATAGGCAAACATATTCGTATATCAAACGAATGATCATATTACAGTCGGTTCACGCTCTATGGCATTTCATGAATCGCAAGAGTTTTAGTGTTAAGAGAATGATAACTTCTTTGTTAACCGTGCTATGAAACACTGTGAGAAAACAGTATCGATGCAATAAGGGTAATGAGGACTGGGGTGCAATTTATATGTAAATACACGATACATTGTATTGGCGCTTTAACGAATCTTTTAGAGCCAATGATACACGAAATTTAACCAATCTTTCTTAGAAAAAAGAATGATAATACGAGTAAAAAATATGCAAGTTTATTTATTGCAGAAATATTTGGTACACTCTTTTTTCAAAAATTAATATTAGTAGCAAATAAATGACAGAATCTCTTGTAGTTCAACCAACCATAATAGAAATGTTAAAACAAGTACATATATGGCTGTTTAAAAGAAAGTAGAACACGTGAAGTTTTAAAGGCACGTAAGCTGAAAATAAATCAATTGCAGAGAAAATAGATTGCGAAACAAAATTTCCAACTGTTGAATTGGTTACAACAGGTAAGAAAAAAAGGACAAAAAAATGAATTTTTGATATCAAAATACAGATGAGATATTAATCTACCAAAAAGAAATAAAAAAAATAACTTTCCAATTTTTTGATACATCGATAAGAACGGTTCGAACACCTGAACACACATAACGAGACTTTCCAATTTTTAAATCACCTTTATTCTTTATTGACACTAAGCAGAGATATAAAAATTAAATATTGTATGGACTTGCAAACAAAATTGTCAGATATTGCACAAAAAGAATATAATTGCTTCAGATCTGGGGGATAAAACTGAAATTCTTTGGACTTATGTTCAGTGTTTCTTTCAGGCATACATCCAGGGGGCGAAGCCCTCCCGGAAACGAGCCCCCGAGACATTTTAGGTTACCGAACCAAATTTCAATAAATTCAGGCTATGATGAAAAAGGAAGTTTCGTTTCTTTTTATGCTACAAATATTTTTCCAATTATATTTTTTTAAATATTGGTTCAAATGGTACTAGTTATAGTTTATTTTATTAAAAAGTGTATTACGACGCATGATATTCTTCAAAATATAATAAGTAGACTAATCATACCTAATTGTCTGGGAATCGTGATTCAGGATCAAGAGTGCTTTGAATGCAGTTTAATAGATAAAAATTTCAAGCCTGCGGACCCCCCCCTCTCTTTTAGCTGAAAAAAGTTTGTTATTCCTGAAATGTTTGAAGAAGTAATTACTATATCAGGGATGTATATCGAATTTTTCTTGGGGGGGGGGGGGGCAAAAAAAGGAAGTTTTTGAAATCCACCATCTGGAACAAAATTAAAGTTAATGAAAAATTGAAGCATTTTTTTTAATGTAAGCTGATACATTTTTATAAAATTAAGGCATTTTTTTCTAATGTAAGTCACATTTTAACCAAAATAAAAATGAAACATTTTCGGGGGGGGGGCAAGGCCTCCTCTGAATGCGTCCCTGTGCTAGATATATAGTAATTACTTATATATCATCATCATCATTGTCAACCATTATCAATCCACTGCTGGACGAAGGTCTCCCCAAGTTTCCTCCACAACGGTCTGTCTTGTGCCAGTCTCCTCCATGTCACTCCCGCATACTTTCGAATTTCATCCACCCATCTTCCATGTGGTCTTCTTCTGGGTCTTTTCCTGTCCCTTGGAATCCAATCTAAAATTTCGGCTGTCCATCGATGGTCTGTTCTTCTGGCAGTATGTCCAGCCCATTGCCATTTCAGGGATTTAACTCTGATCATGATGTCTTCCACTCTTGTCATTTTTCGGATCCACGTGTTCCTCTTCTTATCTCTAATGGTTACACCAAGCATGCACCTCTCCATGCTTGTTTGAGTTGTCTGCAGCCTTTGTATGTCTCTTTTAGCTAAGGTCCACGTCTCTGCACCATACGTAAGCACTGGAAGGATGCATTGATCAAACACTTTTCTTTTAAGACATAATGGCATATTGCTCTTGAAAATTATGCTGTTTCTTCCAAAAGCTCTCCAGGCAAGTTTTGTACGCCGATTAATTTCTTCACATATATATATAAATATAGTAGTTCAAATTATATATATATATAGCAAATGGAAAACTTGCCCCCTCTAAGGTTCCATTTGCCCCCCCCCCCGGACAAAAAGTCCTGAAAGAAACACTGCTTATGTTAAGCATCACATGAACCCATAAAGTGCTTTAGGATACATACTCGTATTTTCAAATAACACATTATGTTTTCCAAACAATTCAGTAGCTTTAAGAATATTTTTGATGATGCCCTTAGCAAAATACGGTTGGAAGGGGAGGGGAGGGAGGGAGACGTGTGTCCCATGTTCAGTTAAATGAATTTTTTTTTTTTTTTTTTTTGGATTTTGTGAATTTTTACTGTTTTAAAATAAACCTCTTTCTTTTTCTTACTGTTCAGCTTGATTTTCAAAAACGTCTTTAAAATTAGAATGTCTCCTTTTCGATTCCATAGTATTAATAGCGGTAATAAGGTGTACAAAACCTTCTTTTCAAATTTTTATTGTCTGTAACAGTGGCTTACGGGGAAAGATCGTTTTCCAAACTTAAAATCATGAAAAGTTACTTTGATTAAATATGAAACAGGAACGACTTTCAAATATAACTGTCGTTAGCATTGAAAACAAAATTGCTACAGACATACATAATTCGGATTTTGCTAAAAAGTTTGTAACTAAAAAAAAGAAAAGCTACAAAAGTTAATTTTAGCAGAAACTACGCATGTTTGTGCGCTTTCTTGAAGCTTCAGTTTTTAGTTTATAGGGAAAAATATTTTATTTAGTACCAAAACCAGTTATTTCGAATTCTGCTTTTAGTTTTATACGACTTATTTGTATATGTACCCATACAGTGGCGCACCCTGGAATTCCTGTTGGAGGGGGCTATATATATATGTAGTACACATTCTATAAAGAAGATACCTAAGCAAAAAAAACACATATATAATTTTGACTCACACCTAATACAACATAGAAAAGGTTATGTATCTACCTGTGTGAGTAAAAGGAGAAAAGATAAAAAAATAAAATAAAACAACTGAATGTAGAAGGTGTCGAGAATACTGAGCCTTGGCTTTATCAAGGACCAGCAAAAACTCTGCATTTTCTCACTTCCACAAAGACCTAGTTGGAAATGGGTTTCTGCAAGGCCATAGATGCAAGTAACATTCCCACCTAAAATAGTTTAAAAAATATATATATAAGTCATGTCCTCCGTAGAGTAGCATGACCTAGCACTAGTTAACAATTTCGCTTGCATCCATTAACCTTCATGGCCCGATCCATGCTCTTCATCTGTTACTATTAAACAGAGAGAAGAAGATTAAAGAGAACTCAAGCTGTGAGAGTGACATAATAAATAGAAATGATTTTCAGCTATAACGAAATTCCAAGTTCGTTTGAGAGAGAATTTAAACCTGAAAAACAATGCAAAAGAAATCCAAATTTTACATTGCAATTAAAAAAGGAAATGTTAATTTATAACGAACAGATTTTTGAAAGAAAACTTGAGTCTAAAACCCCCTACTCTACAACTTATGACAGCACGAAAACGAGAATAAGTTAAAGATAATAATTAACTAAAGAAAACTTTGTGAAAGTTATATACCTTAAACAGTTAGTTGCAATATGTACAAAGTATTTCAGCAGTGCTTTAAGTGCATAATTAATTAGTTATTAAGAACTTAACTACTTTGAAAAAACAGCGCATAGACAGTGCATAGAAAAGGAACAAGCTTAGCCTTCTTCTGTTCCTAGGTACCCCAAAAGACGCTCAAAGTTACAAAGAAAAGTAAGAGTTAAAACCCGCATAAATGTTAACAGACAAACCAATGCTTAAAAGCTGAAAAGCTAAAAAATGACAGAGAAAAGGTACATAAAGTACAAACATTGAACTTATAAAACCTAGAACCCAAAAACAAGGAAGAGAGCTTACCTCTTGTGTGACAAAAACTTTTCTCCTCACAAGAGGAGAACATGGCTGACCCCTTCCGCCACTCCCTAGACGCTGGGGGGCAGTGAGGGTGGGGCTGATGGCCTCCTCATACAGCAAGAAACCAACGCGCGGAGATTTTAACCAGAGAAAAAATATATAAACTTAAGACTGTGGATCTGTATGATCAGAATGAGCAGAATTAACTCTCCAGAATACATGAGAAATATTATAAAATACACGAGCAGTTTATTTAATAATCTTTGCATGTATTAAATCACCTTAGTGAGCTTCTATAGATTAATCAGAATCTTATTAATTTTAATGTTGGTTTTACTATTTTTAGTATAGCTATCCTAGTGATGAATAACTAGTTTTCTTTTTTATTTGTTTTTATTTTCTTTTATAAACAGATTTTTAAGCTTTTTTTGTGATTTTGTTTATATTATTTAATTTTTTGTTTTAATAGGACCGTCATATCCATAGCACTAAGGTTCCTTTAGGTAGTTAATAGGCATCCTCTAGCCAACTTCCTTACGGCTTTGATTGGTCAGAATCATATTATTAACTGTGTAGAAAATTAAAGCAGATCTGCCAACCTTACTCTATTATTCAGAATAATTTTTCTTAAAGTTCTTTTGATGAAAGAAGAAGGAATTTCGTTCTCTAGAAAACTTTCTAATAGTATATTAATGTGGTAATTGAAATCCAAATTGTTGCTGCAAATTCTTGAAATTCTTAGGACCTGAGAAATTAGTACATTCTCAATTACTTTGGTTGAAATGTTATTGTTCCAGTGTAGATATTTAATTACTTTGAAAGGAAAATTAACTCTTTTATCATAGAGGCTAATAGATGGGTTACCTCTGTTGAGCTTAATGCTTAAGTCTAGGAACTCAAGTTCCTGATTACTGTGGTTGGTTTTACATAAGTTAAGAGAGCTAGGATAGATATTATCAAAATCACTCTCTATAACTTCTGAATTATTGATACACAGCAGATCATCAATATATCTAAAAGTGTAAAGGTAGTTATCTGAGCAGGTGGGGTGATTTTTAATGAATTTATATTCCTTAAAGAACAGGAATAGATTAGCGATATTTGTGGACGTTGATGTTCCCATTGGAATACCGTTCACTTGCTTATAGAGAGTATTATTATATAAGATATGGTTATTTTTTATGCAGCAATTGAGATAAGAGTTCCAAGTTCCTACATCAACAAATTGGTTAAGTTTAAATTCTGCATACAGCTCTTTAAAGGTAGTGATTATATCTGATAGAGGCAGATTAGTATATAGGTTTTCAAAATCATAACTATTAATATCTAGGGGACAAACTTTGAGTATAGTAGAAATTACTTCTGCATTATTATTAATTATCCAAAAATCTCTGTACATCAAGTTAGAACAGTTTCTAATGTGTTTCAAAACCTTCTTTAAGACATCTTCAAAAGCAAGATCTATTTTCTTTTTATGACTCCTTACTCCACTAGCTATGAACCTGAACTTTACAGGATCCTTATGAAACTTAACCGTTGCAAAAAGAAATGGAAATTCAGGCCCATATCTTCTAGTTTGTGGAATTTTAAGTTTCTTGAAGAATGCCTTAAACCGATTTTCTAACTGCATGGTAGAATAACTTACGGGCTCGTATGTTACTCTATTATTGAGTTCCATAGTTAACAATTCAAAATAGAACTTCTTACAGATAATTGCAAAATTATTGCTAGCTTTATCCGTAGTGGTAAAAATAAATTGGTCTTGTAGTTTGGAGAGTGACCTTTTAGCTTCTCCAGAGAAAAAGAGATTTCTGTCGAAACAAAAGTCCAGACCTGCCAACTCACCGGTGAAGCTATTGATTATATTATATTTCCATTCTGCGAAGGCCTCAATAGGCTGATTGTACGTTAAACTGGTTTTTACGATGTACTTATTTACATCTTGAGTGAAGCTCTCAAGAATCCTTTCTTTGGAAATTGTGAAGGAAGGTCTGAATTTAGAGCCATACTCTAATAAATTCCTAAGCTTTTCATTTTCAACATAACTCAAGTTTCCGGTGATAATATGGTTGTAATTCTTATCATAGTGAACTGTTTCTTTATGTTCATCACAAGAACAAGTAGTAATTACAGGAATGTAGCTCGAAGAGTTAAGTTTGTAGTTTTTAACTATTGACCCTAAGGTCTTAACATATTTAAAACTTACAATAGACTGGTGCCTGTGGATGGGAAAAAAATTGCATTATTGTAGAACAGCTTCCTTACATTGAGATTATCGTAGGCTTTATTTAGGAACCTGATGGTAACAAAATTACTGGAAAATTCTTTAAGAGAAATTTTATCTTTAAGAATATGTTTAAGAATGTCCAGAACCAAAGCAAAAACATGCTTATCAACATGGTCAGCAGTTTCATTCCAGAATTTGAAAAAACATTTAAGGACAGAGTGCTTGAAGGACTTGAGAATTTTGTAAGTATTTTTAACAAAATTAGTGCCAGTTTTAAAGCTTTCCAGAGTTTTTAGCAAGTTAGCAAAATCAACTTTGCTTGATGTGCGAAATAACCTCTGTCCTCTATTACCTCTAGAGCAGCTCTTATTATTAACAAGAAAGAAGAGTTCACGAATTGAAAATTTATGCTGATTATGCTTATTGTCAGATAGAGTGGAATTAAGGCCATAGGGATAAAGAGACTGATGCTGCAAAATTTCAAGGGATTCAGTTTCTAGCCGAGCATAGAGGTCAGGAATAATATGTAGTACCTCTATTTTCACTTTGTCAAAACCATGAGTATGGAAATGCTCTAATTCAAAGGTAGAGTACTGGTTGGCGTTTGTGGAGGGGTTCACTCCTGAATTAGAGAACTTGTTTACTAGAGACCTGTGACCATTAATCCTAAGATGAAGAGGATTTTTACTTTGGCCAATATAGCTAAGGTTGCAGACAGTACAGGTGAGCTTATAGATGGAATTGTAGGCTTTGCAAAACTTGTTGGAGCAATTATCCTCAACAGAAGAATACAGGTTAGGATCTGCAGATTTACATGTCAAATAACGTTTGTCATTTCATAACTTTAGATTACCTTTGCCAGCGAGTTCATACACTATGGGAAAGGGTGCTAGCCTAACCGAGCGGGAGGACTTAAAATATCTGAGCTGACCTCCAATCCATTCATCGTCCTTAGAACTCCACTTGGGCCAAAACATACAAATTCTGAGCAAACCAACTAGGAAAAACTTTTTAGAAATAAGCAGTCCAAGAAAAGACCAAACTCGAGTATAAACTACACTCCAAAAAGCTGCATCCAAAACATACTAAAAAGAAAAATTAGAAAATGAAAAAAAAAACCTCAAGTGAAAAAAATAGTAATAAAAAAAAATAAATAAAAAAATAATAATAATAATAAAACATTTCAACTAGAATTTGCGCATGAGCTGCTAAATAATAAATTGAAATTAGTTACTTAAGAGCAAAACTGAAGACTAAGGAAAAAATTTTAGAATTTAAAACGAAGGGTGCAAAATGTGTGTACACACACACAAACATATACAGCATATATATAGTGTACGCCTATAGTTTATGTACGGTTGTAACGTACGTCGCACTTAATCTCTTTGGGGATTTGATTTGGGAAGAAGACACTATGTAATTTTTTGAACATGTAAGATAATATTTTTTGAATGTTTAATTTGTGACGTACGCCGCTCTTAATCTCTTTGGTGCTTTGGGAAGAAGACACCATGTAATAGAAGACACTATGTCAGACAATATATAATTTTTTGAACATGTAAAATAATATCTCTGAATGCTTAATTTGTGATGTACGTCGCTGTTAATCTCTTCCTCCGTGGGTGCGCCAATGTACCCATATGAGAGATTTTTTGGTTAGACTAATTAAAGAGACGCCGGTCATGTTTATATATGTATCACAATTGCCCTCCATGGGGGAAGCTGTAATATGTTTATCATAGTACATGACGAAACTTTTTTGTGGAGGAAGCTGGCTTCTTGGATTATTCGCAGCGTCATCTGAAGTAGAGTTTTACAGATTTTTTCTCCCTTCAGTTTTATATGAGACTGTTGTGTTTCATGAAAATTTCTAATTTACGGGAAATAGAAATGATGTTGATAAAGGTATTTATTTCTTGTAAAAATGAATAAAAATTAAAAAAATATTCTCGTACAAGGGGCGACAAATCTGGGCTTGCACCCCGGCAGCAAATGCCGGGGTGCAAGCCCAAGTATTTAAAATATTATTAATACTTAATATCTAAATTTGTTTAGAAACATGCTAACAGCGAAAGCACTTCCTTTCTTATAGAAAGAAAAAAAAATTATATTATTGGCTTGTGACTCAGGCGTAACATTCATTCTTTTGTCTTAAATTGCCTAAACTCAAAAGTTTTAATAAATATTAATAAAATCATGAATAATGAAATTTAATTAAAGATTATAAATGATTAAAACAAGTTAAACTTTAACAAACTTTTGAAAGTCTTCTTTCCGGGTTGTGTTTGCCTGATCCGCTCACCGCTAAGGCACTTTTTTTAGAACTACATCACTGCTTCTTCTCCCGAGGCAGCGGCACCACAGAATTTTCTTTTCTTTATCCTTTTTATTGGGAAGTGCGATGGGAGTCATACGTATCTACAACTGTGCGTGCTTCTGAAATATTATGGCCAATCGTCTCTTGTCACAGCCTTATTATTGTTCCAACTGAGTAATAAATCTATGAATCTAATCGCATCTGCGTCCATCGTACAAAGGTCACTTGTTCTCGAATGATTGGTAGGGTTTTTTTTTATCATTTCTTCATTGCTTCCACAGTTCCACAATTGGGAGGGGACATAATATCTGCACTTATCCTGTTCATTTCCAAAAGCACAATCTTTCTGGATTTGTACAATTGAAAATTTAGTTAAATGATTTTTTCAGTTTCACCCACATTTCTGTTGTTTATAATTTGAATTGTCACTTGACCTGCCTTGCTGAGCCGCGGGCCCCCTGGGAGCCCGGGCTCTCGGAAATCTGTACCCTTACCCTCTATAGGTGGGGACTGTTTTCAACCATTCATTTTTACATTTTCTTACTAACACCGATTCGTCCATGAATTATGGGATACACACTTCAATAAGGCAGGGATATTTTTATGGCTTCCTCATCATATTTTTAGAATGTTTTCTCTGTATATTTTTATTCATCCACCCATAGTGAAATCCTAGGTGTGCCACTAATACTGGGGCGGCGGGGCCCCAAAATACTGTCCAGCTCCTGGCGTCCAGTCTACTTATATGCGCTCTGACGTAATGTATACAGTAGCCATAGGCGCCGACTAGGGGAGGGGGGTCAAGATGAATCTATTGCCCCTCCAGTCATTTTACTGGGGGGGGAAGAACCCACCCAATATTTTTCGTCCTGTTTAATTAAATAATCGCTTTGTCTCATAAGGTGGACCAAACTCCACCTTATGAGGCCAAAGCGATTTATTTGCAAAAAATTAATAAATAGCAAAATAAGTAAAAACTTTTTTCCCAATCTCAGCATTGCTCATTTGATAAGAAACTGGATTGCTAGCCCGTATTGTGTTTGGCATGTTCTCGTGATATGTGGTAAATGTTTAAAACAATTATCAAAAATAAAATAAATAAAAATACAGAAACGTATAATCTTTAGCGCGCCTTTATTTTTCTTAGCTTCTTGTTCTTTGTTCAAGTAACCCAGATAATTTTTCATTTTTTATAAACGTTTGAAAATAAAATCTCTGGATATTTTTACAAAATCGCATGCTGAATTTCCTTTTTAAAATATTAATATTCTGCCAAAAATATTTCTCTTTTGTTGTTCATTTGTTGCTGATGAGCAATTACAGTTGCGTTTTAAAATATGCATCGAATCTCGTAGTTTATCTCCCCCCCCCCCCATTTATGTTTTAATTTTCCTTCTGACAATGGAGGAGACATGCCCCTCCTATGTCTGATTTCTTCACGCCTGCCCCCCAACAATTTGAAGTCTGTGCCCCTGATAGACAATAGCGCACTGAGATGTCTTAGCCTAGGGACCCACTAAGTCCTTAATCCGACCCTTCTTATAGCTTTTTGAGTTGCTCACGGTGGTCGTTAAACTTTCAGTTAAAAAATAAATATTTTTTTTTTTTGCCGTTATGTTGATTCGTGGCGGACTTTCTGCTCGTATGTTGATTTCTTGTACCTGCACATAGATGGCGACACAGTCTAAGCACTTCGTTACTTTTTGTTTCTGCGGGATATAAATCATATGATTAAAAATGAGTTTGTGGGCTATTCGTTGATCTAGGCGTTATCCCGAATTCGGATTTCTGTAACGAACTAACGATCATTTTTAGGTTGCTGATTAAGGGATTCTGGTTGCTGCGCCTATTTTGTAGTTAGGATTTGGCTTTGTTTAGTACCTGGATTTGATTTTAATGCTGAAAAATGGTAAGTAAATATGACTTAGTTTCGTTTTTGTGAATGGTGTCTTACGAATAGATCAAGTTTAAGTAAGAATGTTTGCCACAAACTTGCTGTGGATTTTGCCCAGTTTCATTAAACTTTACGATGTGTTGAAATAATTTCAGGAAGTTTTCGGTTATATCGTAAATTATGGTTCATTACGCAAATTCGAGTACAGGCAGACATCCGTGTTAAGCGTCGTGCTGTCAAGAAAAAGTTGGGAACTTCCACACCGGTAGACTACGTACAGGGGTGTAATGGGGGTTCCATTGTTCTAGTACTGTCGGACTACCTATTATCAGGTACACTGAGAGGCAAGGTTTCATTGGAATCCGCTATTTCAGTGGTTCTCGCACCTTGAGGGCCGTGAAATATCGTTTCGTAAAAAAAAGAAACCACGTGCATAACAACGCAACTGATAACTATATGATGGATTATAAATTTTCTTTTATGTGGTTCAAAAACGCGTGTATAACAACACAACTGATGAAGTCAACTGGTGAAGTAATTAGATTTGAAAATAGAGCAGGCATTCTTGCCTTGAATGTATTTCCTATTTGTGATTCCACGGATAGCGCGGAAACAGTGTTGTCTGTGACTGTTAAACCAAAAATTTTGGTTTAACGGATACCCAGTAGCTATGACCGGCTGATGTAGGTTTTTCTTATTCCCGTATTCGTTAGAGTGAAGATAATAATTACATATACATTCACAAAACAAAAAATAAGCGGAATAAGAGTGCTTCTCAGATTGGACAGTTCATGTGTAGCTTTTCTTATTCTTCTCATACCTGTTTCATTCACCTCATACTGTGCCCAAACTCTTCTGTCTCTACTTATTCATTTGTGGCTCTTCTTTTCCAACAGATCTTTTGTCTCACACTGCTGATGGTAGCAGCGTATATCCAAATTTACCAGAACGGCAAATTTGCTGTGAAAGTTCTTGGTCTGTGAATACAACAAAAAACAACTGAACATATCGTGCTTAAAATCTGTTTTAATGATCAGAATCGATCAGTTGAAGTATTTTTCCCTCTTCAAACCCTAATGAATTTGTTTGAGAATAATACATTATATTGAAGTACTAGATTCTGGCAAAACAAGTGACTAAAACTTACGAGCAGCTCAATCGCAGTGTACACGTTTTCTACTTAAGATGTGTGAAGATTTCTTTCCAATGATTGTTGACTTAGCATTGTTCCTGAGAGATATTTTACTTGCAAGCATTTTGAGAATCCTGTAGCCATCAAAGAGGTTTTGTATATATGTTTTCAAGATGATTTTCCTTTGTTCATCAGTCTTTGATATTTTTCCAACAAAAAGATGTAAGGGCTAGAAAAATATCAAAATTTTGTAACAATTGGGCATGTTGTCCCCCCCCCCCTCCAAAGTAGTGCCCAGGCCAAAATTGTAGAAGCCTGAATACACACACATGCACATTATGCACCAGAGGTTAAGCTACGGTCGCTGTTTTTGTGAAGTGTGACAAGTTAATCCAAGATGCGAGAGAAAAATGAGTGTCAGTCGCAAAATGGCACCAGCTGTTTAAAAATCAACCCATCAGCACATTCTGCTCTGGCTTTTCTATGTTTGTGAAAATTAAAGTTGTCAAAATCTGGCAGATTCGCACTCCACTAATGTCATTTTCTTAATCCTTAATGTATATTCCAACAGCATCTGTTGGTGCAATCCCCCTTCTCCCCATACACTCTAGAGCATTTCATAAAAGGTGCTCTGAATTTGGGCTACAGTGCTCTAAATTTAGTGAAAGCCAGAGTTGGAAACAGGCTTTCACCTAAGTTAATAACATATTAATGATCAATATTGAAGGGCCAGAAAGAGGACAGTTTGATTTAACCCAGGCATTTCAGAGGTAGACTAATATGAAAAGCAGAATTTCTAGGGAGAAACATACCTGCCAAGCTTTACCGTTTACCTGTAGAATATATGGAAATTCTACTTGTTTTACTGTTATATTATGGACGACATATTTTTTTTTCTTTTTGAGGGAAGAATAAGGTCTGAGCTCTATAGTCCACTGTGCCTGTATATCTGATTTACCTGATTTCGGTTCTGCGTCCTGAACCGTTTTTAC
Source organism: Macrothele yani (assembly GCA_039090855.1). Lineage (NCBI taxonomy): Eukaryota > Metazoa > Arthropoda > Arachnida > Araneae > Macrothelidae > Macrothele > Macrothele yani. Next base: position 8,342,525 of record CM077023.1, on the reverse strand, counting down.
TCGAAGCCCAATGAAAAAGACTGTAAGAATTATGCACGATTAGGGTTGGCAATAACTGAAAAAAAAACAAATGTAAATTTTACCTGTGTTTCTAGCCGTATGATAGTGTACTAAATGAGATGATTACATTTTATTCTCTGAAAGCGGGAAGTAGTGCAAAATATTTTAATTATTAAAACTTGAAATCGATAAACTAGGCAAGCCATCTGCATAATGTGTCTACTTTTAATCGATACGTTCGAGAGACATTTCATTGTTACAGTCCTGTGGTGTGGACTTTTTTTTTTCTTTCTTTTGGATTTCAAGTCTTGAAAGTTGGTAGGTCTGGGAAAACCATTCAAGAAATTATAGAAAGATTAAAAAGTTTGTAACCTCTAAATAGCAATAAATTGTAAAAATTTGTTTATTCTTTTGTGATTACCATTTCTTACTGATTCAGTTTCTAGTGGTCTAATTAATACAGACACCTGACGTGGACCTGGAACATCAAACAAAGGTCTTCACTCTTTCCACGTTAATAAGTGAGACACGGAAAAATTCTCATTGTCCGCCACTGGGAGTCGAACCCAGGGTCTTCAGTTACGCGCCGGATATGCTTCCGCTACACCACAGCGGCCTCTAATTCCTCCAGTCTCACACACGCTAACTGCCAAGCAAATTTAGCAGGTTGCTTCTTGGAGCCCCGCACAATGCTGGGGATTCACCAAAGATGGTAAGCAGCAACTGAACAAATAATTAGAAGGCGAAAGAATAATTCATACAGACACCTGACGTGGAGCAGGAACATCAAACAAAGGTCTTCGCTCTTTCCACGTCAATGGCCCTTCAATGTTGATCATTACGTGGAAGGAGTGAAGACCTTTGTTTAATGTTCCTGGTCCACGTCAGGTGTCTGTATTAATTATTCTTTCACCTTCTAATTATTTGTTCAGTTGCTGCTTACCATCTTTGGTGAATCCCCAGCATTGTGCGGGGCTCCAAGAAGCAACCTGCTAAATTTGCTTGGCAGTTAGCGTGTGTGAGACTGGAGGAATTCGAGGCCGCTGTGGTGTAGCGGAAGCATATCCGGTGCGTAACTGGAAGACCCTGTGTTCGACTCCCGGTGGCAGCCAATGAGAATTTTTCCGTGCCTCACTTATAAACGTGGAAAGAGTGAAGACCTTTGTTTGATGTTCTAGTGGTCTCCTTAGAGCCTTTTTGCTGGGCGGAGTGCCCAGTTAACTTTGTGTGCCGCCCTGCTATATTTCCTTTAATGAATGTTTCACAATGCAGATAATAAGAATGGAAAACTTATTCCCACATACCCCATCAATGTTGATAAAAACTGGCTGAAATCTGTGCCCACCCGATGGTGCCGTGTTTTAAGCACTGGCCTATGACCATTCGTCTGAGAAGGGACAAGGTTTGAATCCTGACGAGGCATGGATTTTGGCATTGTCTTACGGCACTGGTTCTCTCCCGTCCCTGGAACTAGTGGCCCTAAATTAGGAATGAGCGACTGCTTATAGCCTATTGAGTTGCTCACCATGGTCATTAAACCTTTAATCTTTAAAAAAAGAAGAAATCTGTGTCGAATGGTTTATTAGTAAATACCCATTGATTTGTTAGTAATACTATTTGTTAGTAAATATGTTATCATTTTTGTACAATTTTCTAACTTTATCATGTTATGCTACATTAATGCCTACCACATTGCTAAAGTTATTTAATAAGTATAATAATGTTAAGCCAAACATTCATTTTTTTTTTTTTTTTAGATTGAGGAAGGGGTCGTTAAAAGTACCACTCAGCTAAAATTCCTTGCCGCCTGGCTGTAAAAAAAAATCTAGGGAGAGCACTATGGTCATTAAATTGAATCATTCATGTGCCAAAACGTTGACACACATTTTGTCGAGTGGCAACATAGTTGCGCGTTTCTTTGTTAACTATCCATTCTGCTGGATCTTCGGAAAAAACACGGATAAAAGGGTTTTTGCTTTCATTCCTGATTGCTGGTTAATCATCATTGCACTCTATCGAGGTTGTCAGCACCTGCACACATGATTTTTTCTTCAGTTATGCAGCTGTCTTCCTCATTCACAGCATAAATGTAACTGATTTTTGATTCAATCACAAGCTGATCATCCACAGGCTAGTTGGTCGCAGCTGGAGGTACTCCAAAAAATTTTGTGATATCAGGATATTTTTTTAGCAATTCTGCATATCGATTATCTTTTTTCTTCTTTATTTTTCCTATAACTACAGCCGCTTTCTCTTTTTTTTTTCTTCTACTATTTCGATTGTCATTCATCTTAAACCGCCTACTGACAACTGACCCTACCCTCTAAGACACCAACTGAGGAATGACTAAAGACACTCCAAGGCTGACCCTACCCTTTTGTTTATGGTGAGGAGAGGGGGTGATGCATGTAACTTTCTTTTATTTGATTGTTTGCTTTCCCATCTGCTTGCTTCTGAAGAGATTTTGCTCCTTTTGATAACTTAACCTTCTGGGATGCATTTAAAAATTCCCTTCGCGATCTCCCTAGTCTTGCTTCACCTCGAGACCCCACCCCAAGCCCCTCCTCATTTGCCTTCATAAAACAATAAAATAACAAGTGCCTAGATGGCAGCTGCTCACCCAGCTACCCACAAATCCTCCCTCAGAGAGTGTTCTTGGAGCAATGCTATTAGCTTCAGCCCCCCCCCTTACCAAACTGCTATAAGGAACTAGATTTCCAGCATTTCTCCTAAATCATCATTCTTTTTTGCACGTTTTTTTTTTTTTTACTGGAAACGTCTTTTGGCAAAAGGAAAGGCAGATAACAAGAAATCAACCAGCTCCCCAAAATTACCAAATCAATTTTTTAAATGAAATTTTTTTATGTAAAATGAAATTACGGCCGCCCTTAGGTAACTAACTGCCTATGGTGCCTAATTATACCCCTCCCCCATTGTTTACGACGGTGTCCCAATGTCTGAATAGGTCTGCAATGCCATTCTTGAAAAAACATGCTGGTTTTGCTGCAAAGAAATGAAGAAAATTCTGGAGATCAGCATCATTGTTAAACATTCTGCCACAGAGTGCATTCAACAGAGATCGGAACAGGTGATATAGTCTGAAGGGGCGACATTTGAGGAATAGGCCGGATGTGTAAGAATCTCCCATTTCATGTCCTGAATGGCCATTTTGGTCTTGTTTGCACTGTGAGGGCATGTGTTATCATGCTGGAGAAGGAGACCATGGCACCGATGTGGCTGTTTCTGCTGAATTGCTTCCTCCACACGGCGGAGTTGCTTACAATAAAGAGTACAGCATTGATGGACCGATTCCTCGGCAGCATTTTCCAGTGAATAATGCCTTCCATGTCCCACCAGACACACATGATCTTTGCATAATGGTCATGTTTTGGATGTGGTGTGGACGTCTTGTTTGGGCTTAACCATTCCTTCCGATGCCTGAAATTCACATACAGGCACCACTTTTCACCTCCAGTAACAATATGTGACAGAAAGGGTTTGTGTTGCTGAGAACATTCGTGATAACGAGCTAGCAAGGAATCACATATGGCAACATGTTGATTCTTGTGGTCCTCTGTGAGAGTGTGAGGCACACAAGACCCCATTTTCTGGACCTTTCCTATACATTCTAAGTGTTGCACCACTGCTGCCTGATCACGGTCCATCTCAGTGACCAATCGCGTGTGGTTTGACGTGGATCCAAGTAAATGAGATGGTTCAAAAGATCCTTATCAAAGTGAAATGGACGACCTGAGCGTGGAGAGTCGTTGAGGTCAAAATTGTCACCTCGGAATCACTCAAATAATTTGCGGGATGTCCTCAGAGCAATAATTTCCACACACACAGCACAAATTTGTCAAGTAGCCTCGACGACTGAGGATCCTTTGTTAAACTCGTAGAGGAGCAGATGTCTGAAATGTTCATTCCTCTCTACTTGACACTTCGTACTTCCGGACCTGAAAACCAAAAAAACCATAGCCACAATCACACAACGCAATATGATTTAGATACTCGATATTACTGGCTGCATTTTGATATACAACTGGCCATCTGCACCATCACTATTGACCTGGAAAACACTTGAAAAATAAAACTGCATGAACTTGTGCGTCAATCCAATGTAAAGAGTATTTCTTAATTTCCATAATGTTATAACTAATGCCCTGAACTGCAGTAGCATAAAAAATAAAGACAGTGTTTGAGTGAATCTTCTGTCATTAAATCATCTTCATGAAAGATTTAAATTTCTTTGTTCATACCACTGAGTTTCTAGAAACCTTTTATTCTGCCACAGTGCGATTTTCTTGATGAGATCAGTTTAATTTTTAACTTCAAAACCTATGGCTTCTTCTCATACAGTCCAGTAAATGGCTTCAGAAAACATTTTGATTTCAAAAACAAAGATGATGACAGACTTTCTGTTGCTGTAAAACACATGCAAAATTTCTGGGCATTTATCTTGAATAGGATTTTAGACCATCACATAAATCAGTGAGCAGGTTCAGAGCTTTTCTCAGTGACCAACATTTTGTGTCCCAAAACAGTTTTATTCATTTTCCACACAACAGTTTAAGGATCTCTATTTTGACAGCAAACTGGTGAAAATATTGGAATAATTTACCCAGCATCACCTGCATATTTGTTGGTAAAACAACAGTTTTAATAGCATTATGAACACTCTTTGCCAAAAAACCCCAAAGCACCCAGAAGGAATTGTCCAATCAAGATGCCCTGCAGCAGAAAGTTCCTGATCAATCTGTGACAGATATTGTGGTGCCACAAAGTAATCTGCGGGTGGGCAGCAGGTAAGACAGCCAATTTTTTTTTTTTTTTAAATCACGGGTTCAGGTTAAAATAAAAAGGAAAAAGAGAGAGACACTGAAAGAAAAGAACTGACCATCTTATAGTTCTTCTGCCTAAAAAAAGGTTAACCTAGTAATACAGAAATTGCATTGATAACTAGAATCAAGAACATTGTGCCCTCTGTACATAAAATTCTGCCTCCATTTTCAAGCTGAAACACATAGTTTATGGAATAAAATTATATTTAACAATACAAGAAAGTGATAACATCGCCAGAAAAGAAAAAAAGTGCGATTACCAGAGAAATCATCCCTCTATCCTACTTCTGGTTTCGGAATTTTTTTCTCAACTTTTCAATCTTAAATGCAAACACGTATATAAATCAAATTATGTTCAAACAATAATATAGTGCAGGGAAAACACCACAGGGGAGGGGGAAAGAAAAGAACAATTACTGGAGAAATGGCATACTTTAGCTTCCTTTGTCGAAGATTTTTGCTTTAATTTTATGTTTACGGGAGAAATTTTTTGCTTTGTCTAACTTTTGTTTTTGGAAGAATTCCCTCAATTTTCAAGCTGAAACACAGACATTTGTAGAATGAAATGATATTTAACAACCAGACGGAGCAGAGAGAACGGTGTGAGAAAAAGAATTTAAGATTACAGGGCTCCGTCTAATTTCAGTTTTAGGAAATTATTGCCTCCATTTTCAAGCTAAAACGCAAACATTTATGCAATGAAAGGGTATTTAATAACAATACCGTACAGAGGGAACATCGCGAGGTGCAAAAAAATTGCGATTACCGGAGAAATCTTCACTCTGTCAAACTTCCATTTTCGGAAAGTTTTGAAAGACTGAATTCCACCTCAAAATGGAAAACTTACATCCATGATTAGGAATCTGAAAGGAAGGATTTAAAAGGGTTCTGGGAAGTCGTTTTTGTCTGCAGGACCAAGATAAAATCTGCTACGTACATTGCCCGTCGGCGCGATTCTGCTGTGGAGTCGAGATGCCTGGGTGCTACTGGGTTGTCCCCTCCTCGACCCATTGACACCAACATTGTCCGATTGCTGTGTCACTCTAACTTAAATGCCTGGCAATATGGCGACTTTATCAAATGGCCTCTCTCAACCCAATTATATGTCCTCTGAAGCTCTCTCAGCTGCTCGTACTGTGCACAGATCTAATGTCGAGGCATCCTCAGTGGGAGGTTAATGCAACTGCCATCCGCTGTCACAATTGTCCCTGTGTTCAAGCTTTGCTGTTGACATAGCTTCCTAAATGTGTGGTTTCCATGTGCTGTGGTGGGCCACTATTTCATTGTTGGAAATTATTTTATAATCATTCACATATTCAGCCCTGAGGTACCTGCATGCAGAGTTTCATCAGGATCGAACAACTTTCTCGGGGTGCTTCGTTTTTTACACAAAGAATGTATAATGTGCTGCTAAACCTATGCCTGTTTTTTTTCTGTTTAGGCTTTCTTGCAATTCAGTAAGAACATTATTTCCCTAGTTGTAAATGCATTTATGGCACCTCTATTCATAGTGATTGTGGAATAACTTTTTTACGGGTCTTATAGAGGTTATTTTTCATGAAAGTTGGTTGTCAAATTTTTGAACTAAAGCCTAGTTCGTCATCAGGACTATGTCACTGGAGTAGTTGCTGCCACTCAATTGGAAGAGTCCATCCGCAATTATCGTTAATTGTCGTACTTCTTCTTGCTATTTCGATCCCTTCTAGTTTCCTCTTTACTAAGTTTGACTGGTGGGCGATTATTTTCACTGAGTCCCAATTTATGGAGTGTCCACTTGCTTGTATATGTCTGTCTAGCCCTGTTTTGTTCCCAATGTTCCTAATAGCTGCTTGGTGTTCTTTCATTCGGACCTTAATACTTCTCCCTGTTTCTCCTATATAGCTGAGTCCGCAGTTACAATCGATGCAGTAAATTACTCCTTCCTGCAATTGGATGTCCAATTCTTTCTGCTTTAAAGCTGGCAGGAATTTCTTTATTTTGTTATTAAGATCTGGAGCTAGCCTGATATTATATTTTGCTCCGATCCTTTTCAGTTTCTCGAAAAGTCCCTTGTGGTACGTAATTTTGCTGGTGAATTTGAAGTTGGTTTTTTACTGCCTCTTTTTTGGCACTTGTTTAAATATTTTCTCAACATATGGGGAGGGGTAATTGTTTTCTGCCAATATTTCCTTTAATTCTTCTTTGTGAAGATCTTTCCGAGTAGCTGAAGAGACCAGGATTTCAATTTTTTCCAAAAATTGTCTCGCCGTATTCGATTTAATATAATCAGGGTGGAATGAGCAGAAGTCTAACATCTTCCCTGTGTTGGTGGGTTTTCTAAAACGCTGAGTGAATATTTTCCCCTCTCTTGAGGTCAAGGTTAAATCTAGGTAATTGATGCTATGGTCTTTTTCCTGTTCCAGGGTGTACTGCAAGGTATTCTCTAGTAAGTTAAATTCTTCCAGAATCTGAGAGGGTAGAGATTGGTCCACAGTATCTACTATAATTAGGACATCATCCATGTACCTTACATAGAGAGCAAACAAGGAGGATTGTATAAGGATTTTTGCCTCTAGTTTACTTATATAATAATTTGCTAGCAGAGGTGCTAGTGGAGAACCCATTGCAAGTCCTGAAGTTTGCCTGTAATATTTCTTTCCAAACTGGAAGAAATTATTCTTGAAGGAAAATAGGAGCAGTTCATATATGCCAAGTAGTATTTCTCTATTGTGATTATGGAATACTATTTTTTCTGCAAGGTCATCTGCAATGAATTCCAGTAGGAGGTCCAGGTTAATGTTGGTATACATAGAGACTATATCCAGGCTTGCCATTACTGGATGAATTAATTCTGGCAAGTTGTCCAGTTTTCCTTTTAGCTGCATGGAATTTTTTAGTAGGTAGGGAGGAGAAGGGAAAATATCTCTGAGGTGACCAAGTAAATAATAATTAATGTTGGAGAGTGGCAAATTTCTAGTGTCTATTATAGGTCTTACTGGATGGCCTTCTTTGTGAACTTTTATCGTACCATAGATCTGTGGAATTCTTGACTGGGTTTTGGAGAAGTTTTTGAAGAGCTCATTAAGCTGTTTTTTATTTCTTAAAGAGCTGATTAATTTCTTAAGATTTTTGACAGTTTGATCTATAGGGTTACCATTGAGTTCTTCATAATAAGGCTTGCTCAATTCAGCTTCCATTTTATTGTAATACTTCTCTTTTCTACCAATACCAAAACTTTGCTCTTATCTGCTCTCAGTGCTACCACTTTATCATTGGCTTTGAATTTTTTAAGGTCAGATAAAAACAAAAAGTTATCAATTACCTAGATTTAACCTTGACCTCAAGAGAGGGGAAAATATTCACTCAGCTTTTTAGAAAACCCACCAACACAGGGAAGATGTTAGACTCCTGCTCATTCCACCCTGATTATATTAAATCGAATACGGAGAGACAATTTTTGGAAAAAATTGAAATCCTGGTCTCTTCAGCTACTCGGAAAGATCTTCACAAAGAAGAATTAAAGGAAATATTGGCAGAAAACAATTACCCCTCCCCATATGTTGAGAAAATATTTAAACAAGTGCCAAAAAAGAAGCAGTAAAAAACCAACTTCAAATTCACCAGCAAAATTACGTACCACAAGGGACTTTTCGAGAAACTGAAAAGGATCGGAGCAAAATATAATATCAGGCTTGCTCCAGATCTTAATAACAAAATAAAGAAATTCCTGCCAGCTTTAAAGCAGAAAGAATTGGACATCCAATTGCAGGAAGGAGTAATTTACTGCATCGATTGTAACTGCGGACTCAGCTATATAGGAGAAACAGGGAGAAGTATTAAGGTCCGAATGAAAGAACACCAAGCAGCTATTAGGAACATTGGGAACGAAACAGGGCTAGACAGACATATACAAGCAAGTGGACACTCCATAAATTGGGACTCAGTGAAAATAATCGCCCACCAGTCAAACTTAGTAAAGAGGAAACTAGAAGAAGGGATCGAAATAGCAAGAAGAAGAAGTACCACAATTAACGATAATTGCGGATGGACTCTTCCAATTGAGTGGCAGCAACTACTCCAGTGACATAGTCCTGATGACGAACTAGGCTTAAGTTCGAAAATTTGACAACCAACTTTCATGAAAAATAACCTCTATAAGACCCGTAAAAAAGTTATTCCACAATCATTATTTCCCTTCTTTTTTTTATGGCACCACATTTTGTTTTGGTATTATGTGCTGCAAAATGGCTATTTTACATGCAGTATGTTTTTGAGCAACTTTTAAATGTGTTTAATGAGGAGATTAGAACTTCCTCCAGGTAAACTTGCAACAGAACTTCCTCCAGGTTAACTTGCAATAGAACTTAGAATTTTCAATTCTTTTATTAGAGAAATATCTGACATTAATAGGTACAAACTTGAGATCAATGTGATTAGAAGTATGCATACTTGCCAACTTATATGGATTATCTGTAAAATTTACGAATTTCTGCTTAATTTTACCTATTTACAGATAGAAGTCTTTTTTTACGGATTTTTTAATATTTCGATTGCTCAATCGAAATATTTCAATCCCCTGCAACCATCCACTTAGATTTTCTACCGGACCTTACGAGCACTGTGTTACGCAATGATGTCATCTTTGACTCGCCGGCTTTGTGCGAAGCCATCAAAGTATAACAATGCGATGGCTCCTCTTCGTGACGTCGTGTGGTAGCTCTCTCTCCACGGGAGTGCTCAAATGATGTGCCGACCAGAGTTCTCCAAAATGCATAATTACACATCTAGTATGCATCGAAGAGTGAGTTTACACATTGAAATTTTACCAACGTGTAAAAATACGCATCGGGAATTTTTCTCGATGCATGAAAGTATGACGCGTAAAAATACACATCGAGAATTTTCTCGGCACATAAAACTGCGCATCGAAGAATTTTACCAGTTCATAAAAATACGCATCGGGACAGTATTTAGTCTTTCAGAGACGGAAGTAAACAAAATAAAGATTTTTTCTGTAATCGTAATTTCTTTTTCCTGTGATGTTGCCTCTGTCCAGTATTGTTGTTATATATCATTTCCATAAATATTTGTGTTTCACTCTGAAAATGGAGGAAAGATTTCCGAGAATGGAAATTCGACAGTGAAAAAATTTTGTTGTAATCTTTAGGCATGAGAGCACGACGGCTTCGAGGAATTTCGCCGTTTCCTTCACAATTTGGGTTATCCTCGAGATTGATGCATAACTGAACAGAAATTTTTGGGGCAATTAGTAGTGGTGGAGGATGTTTTCTGCCTGAAACTTTCTAAACTTTCGAAAGAGGAAGTTTCGTCTTTCAAAACTTTCGAAAACGGAAGTTAGACACAGTGTAGATTTCTCCTATAATCATAATTTTATCTATTAATATATTGATCTCAAGATTGTACCTCTGCCTATTATTGTTGTTAAATATCATTTTATTTCATAAATATTTGTATTTCAACTTAAAAATGGAGGGAAAATGTCCGAAAACGGAAATCGGATGTAGCAAAGGCAATGATTTCTCCCGTAACTGTAATCCCCCCTAACGATGATCAGAACATGTATCCTGTATTCTTAAATATCCCCCCCCCCCCCAAAAAAAAAAAGTTTTGCTTTCAGTTTGATAAACGGTGAGGGGTCCAAAAACAAAACTGACAAAGCTGAAATTTAATTTTTTTAAAAACTGATGCATGGTGTTCAAAAGTATTTGTATTTTCAAAATTACATTATTCATTTTTTATCTAAAATAGTGAAAGCTGTCATGCATTCATGATGGATAAAATTATCATCCAAGGGCATTAAAAAAAACCAATAAAGAAATGGGAAGGGAAACAAAGATATCAGCACATGAAAATTTTAGTGTAGTATTGAAACACCACAGGTTTGCAAGGCTAACATTGAACAAAATTAAGATTTTACTTTATGGTTTTTTATATTATTATTTTAAACACAGATAATACTAGTTTAGTTATTGTGGCATGTGCAGAGATTTTTACTGCATATTTATTAATATAATTGTTTTGTTTTGTGGTAAATGGCATTTGTGCAAAAGTTTTACTGATGCACATTTTCCAAAGTTGGCAAATATGAGTTTGTATAACCAAACAACAATGCTTTGCTTCTTTTTTTTTTTTTTTTTATTTATTATAGATCTTCCACTATTTTATTTTTTGCATATGGTGCTAACTGCCAAGACATTGACGGCAGTAGTCTTACATTTTGTTTTTGCACAGGTGAAATTTTAATTGAGGAATTTATGCAAAATAGACAGTTCACGAGCTGGAAACTATGATCATGTTTAACAGTGTCATAAAAAAAAAAAACAACGGTTGCCTCCTGGGTAGCAAGTTGCTTTCCTTGTTTGGCCATGATAGTTTTCTTTTGGCTGAAAAATGTCAGTGATTGATATCTTTCAGCCAAAAGAAAAATATTTGCAGACACAGCATTCTTAAGTTTGTGTGTGTGTGAGAGAGATCAACTATATCTGCCTTACCTCTGTGACTAATACTGAACTCTGCACGAGACTTGGAACATTCCATTCTTGAACTATCACCACTGCTACCACTGCTTTTAAAAATGGGAATTAGTCTTTTGAACTGTCGCTAAATGCACATTTCTGCTGAGGCATTTTGCTTACATACGAGTTAATCTTAAATTGCTCAGCAACATAGAACACTTATTTTTTTCTGACAAACATGATGAGAAGACAAAATATTGTACTTGGCATGCTGCTAGGAGGCACGCCCAATGTTGTCTGCTACTGGCGAATGAAAAATGAGAGAACCTTTGTGTGAAGTTCAGACTATATGCATCATCAGGAGGGTTGTACTCTATCACTTGCAAAAACTGGGACACATTTGTTGTCCCAAGCCAGATATGTCAGGACACTGGAACAGTCCTGAACCTCCCCCCTCCCTCTGCCAAACCAAGACTGCTGTGGTAAAACCAGGGTGCATAGTATCCCTTATCATAGAGTAACTTTGAAGTTATTAGTTGCTGGAGCAGTCAACACTAGCTTTACTGTTATTGCAGTATCAAGATATGTCAGGAGTACTGGCAGATATTACATGGCTGTGTTACTGTAAATTTATGGGGAGCAATGTACCACTGTAATTGCTGCATGCATATTTTCACTGTAAAATTTGTTCTGAAATAATTTATGGCACTGAGTTATGACCTGCTATGGGAGAGTGACCTACACCCTAAGAACTCCATGTTAATTACTAATTTTTATTTCACTAAACAGTGAACAGCAGGACTGCGCATCTGTTAAATTATAAGAACAAGGTTAATTTATGTTTGTAACACATATATTGATTTTTTAATCTCTATCACTTGGTAGTTTATAATTGTTATTGGACTTTTTATTTCTGCAGCTGAAATATATTAAAATGGTTGCTTGGTAGAACTGTCAGTGTGTAGAGTAATGTTTGATGCTGAATGTGACAGTATTTACACCAAAAATGAAAAGTTTATTATTGTGTAACATGAAGCATGCTTTCAGGTGCCAAATGAGTCAGTTTAAAATTTTGTTAAATTATGAAAATTGGTATATTTAGTTGTGATAGTCAAAAACTGGCATTACCTGCAAAAGACAGTATGTACTAAAGCTTTGATCACCATAGACAGCGTGCAGCAGAGGGGTATGGAGCAAGTTCTTTTGGCTGTTATCAAGGAGGATGGTGTGTGTACCCTAGGGTTTAAAGTGTGTTTTGCGTAAGTTATGATAAAGAAACCCAAGGAGTCTAAAAGCTAAGAAGGCATAAAGGAAAAGATAGTTTTGTGGATTTGTCACAGTGCTGTTGACATGGAAAGCAATGTCTTATGTGGAACCTGACACATTTGTTTTCTGTGTGTGTGTGTGTGTGTGTGTGTGTGTGTGTGTGTGTGTACTAGTCAACTTGGTGTGAAAAGGTCGCCCCAGTTCTGAGAACTCTTGGTAACATGCAGAGCAGTTTGCTCATCCAAACTGAATAGCTAGTCATGAAGGGTATATAAACAGCTGCTATTGAAGCAGGACAGCATGAACGTCACCCCCCCCCCCACCCTTTTTTTGTAAGATTCTTTCACCAAATGCTTGTGATGTTTGTTGCAAGTTGTACAATATTTGCAAAGCTTAACAGCAGCCTTTACAGGACTACCAAATGTTTAAATATATTTCATTTTTGTTTTTAATTTCATTTTGGAGTTTCATGACCATGAGTAACTCTAAGGGCTATAATCAGTTGCCTCTTGCTAATTAGGGGCCACTGGCTCCAGGGAAGAGTCAGCAGTGTAAGACAAATGCACAAATGCACCACCCATGTCTTGTGCAGGACTTAAACCAGAGAGATAAGCTAATGGCTGAAGGGTAAAACATTATTTTTTGGACAGAAGTGTAGTACATGACTTTGATATATATACCCCCCCCGGTCCAGTGTTTTGATTCCGTCCACTAAAAAAGTTAGCTGGCCACCAGATTTCAGAATATTTTTCTACCCCTAGTGAAAACTAGTAAGTTTAGGGCATATTTCTTTCATCTTTACCAAGAGGCATGTGGTTTGGTTTGTTACTTAATAAAAATGCAATTGCTTTATTAATTCCTAGAAGTTTATTTTAATGTGCAAGTAATAAACTATTATTTTAAAGAGTAAAGAGTTAGATTAACAGTAAATAAGCCAATATTATTGGATTTTTCATGTTTTATTTTAAAATAGTAAATATATATATATCATCATCATCATTGTCAACCATTATCAGTCCACTGCTGGACGAAGGTCTCCCCAAGTTTCCTCCACAACGGTCTGTCTTGTGCCAGTCTCTTCCATGTCACTCCCGCATACTTTCGAATTTCATCCACCCATCTTCCATGTGGTCTTCTTCTGGGTCTTTTCCTGTCCCTTGGAATCCAATCTAAAATTTCGGCTGTCCATCGATGGTCTGTCCTTCTGGCAGTATGTCCAGCCCATTGTCATTTCAGGGATTTAACTCAAGTATGCACCTCTCCATGCTGCTTTGAGTTGTCTGCAGCCTTTGTATGTCTCTTTTAGCTAAGGTCCACGTCTCTGCACCATACGTAAGCACTGGAAGGATGCATTGATCAAACACTTTTCTTTTAAGACATAATGGCATATTGCTCTTGAAAATTATGCTGTTTCTTCCAAAAGCTCTCCAGGCAAGTTTTGTACGCCGATTAATTTCTTTATCAATGTGACCCTCACTTGATATCTGCTGTCCAAGATAAACGTACGTGTCTGTTATCTCCAGCTTTTCTCCATCAATCGATAAATCTTCATTTCTTGTAAAAGCATTGTACATCACTTTTGTCTTCTGAAAGTTCATTTTTAATCCCACTTCTTTACTCTTGTCAGCAAGCTCCTGGATCATACTCTGTTGCAAAAATGACTGTCATCAGCAAAACGAAGGTGGGTTAGATAATCTCCATTAATCTTTATCCCTTTGTTTTCCCAGCTCAGTGATTGAAAGACATTTTCCAATGTGGCATTAAAGAGCTTCGGAGATATGGTGTCACCTTGTCTCACTCCTTTTCCAATTTTTATGTGTGTTGTATTTTCAAACAGCTGAATCTTTGCACTTGCATTTTCATAGATGTTATTAATAATATTAATGTATGCATCTTCAATACCGCAGGATTTCAGAGCCATTGCAACTGCTGATGGTTTCACCGAATCAAAGGCTTTTTCATAATCGATAAAAGCCATGCACAATGGAAGTTCATATTCCCTCGCTCTTTCAATTAGTTCTCTCAGTACGTGGATATGATCTATTGTGCTGTAGCCACTCCTGAATCCAGCTTGTTCTCTCGGTTGAGCCATATCCAGTGTCACTTTCAAGCGGTGTGAAAGAACTTTAGTGAAGATTTTATAAACCACTGATAGGAGGCTGATAGGTCTGTAGTTCCTGAGATCCTCAATGTCACCTTTTTTATGTAGCAAGATCATTGTAGCGTTGTTCCAATCCTCAGGAATTTTCCCTTCATTAAGGCATCGAGTGAAAATTTGGGCGAGTACTGTTTCGATTTCTCCACTTGCTTCTTGTATGATGTCTACAGTAATTCCATCTTCTCCTGGAGCTTTTCCCCGCTTCATGTTCTTGATTGCATGTGCAACTTCTGCTGGAAGGACTGGAAGAACTCTGGTACTGGTACCTTTCATGATGTCTGGAGTAATGTATCATCCCTTTCATATAATTTGGAGTAGAAATCTTTCACTCTTGTCAAAATTTCGCCTCTATTTCTTGTTACAGAACCATCTTCTTTTCTCAGTGCCATAATCTGTTTTTTTCCCTTACTGAGATGTCACTTTGCTATCTTTAGGCTTTGGTTGTTTTCAATTGCTTTCCTTACTAGTTCACAGTTGAATTTCCTTACGTCTTCAGTGATACTTTTTCGTACTGTCTTGCATAGCTCTATATATTCCACTTTGGAAGTCACATCTTCTTTAGTTGTCCTCATCCCTCTTCTTTTTGCATCAACATTTTGGTTTTTCCTGATAATTTGTTCACTTGCAATTTGTTCTTAGACCCAGCTAATTTTGTTGCTGTTTCCATAAGAGCTTTGGTTACTTTTCTGTTAACTTCAGAAATATCCACTTCTTCCGATGTTAGGCCTTCTAAAGCAGAGAACCTGTTCTTCAGTTCCAATTTGAAGGTATTATGGTGTTTTTTAAGGTTGGTTATGTCAATACATTTTGTTTGTCTTATGAGCTTGCTACGTTCGAGTTTAGTGTTGAGGTGCATCTTTCATCTCACCAATCTATGGTCACTGCCTGTGTTGAACTTGTTTAGCTAACTGTTCAACATAGGCAGTGACCATAGATTGGTGAGATGTAAGATATATATATAAAGAAACCATCTAAAACAAAAAATTAAAGCAAAGTGTTATGTATCAAACAGAAATATTAAGTATTTAAATCATAGCATTTTTTTTTTAAACGTTTGGTTATTTTTACAGGTCTACAAATCTGTAAGAACCTCTACTATTAGCAACAACTGGTGCAGAAATAACTTTCACCATCTCCTCACATTTATATGGAATTTCATCACAATGTTTTGGCCACTTGAAGTAGCCCCTGATCTTTGGCTCTTCCATCATGTTTACTATAAATGTACCATCTCCTTCTCATTTAGTAATTTCCCCTGGATAGAATTTGCCCTCATAATTTACAATGACCCACTTTCCACCTGCCAGGTCTTTATCAGGAATCAAATCTGATGAATTGGTCTTTCCAAAGGTGATATTTTCAGTCGAAAGGCAATGGGTTTGACAGTTGATGTTCTTTTCTTTTAATTGAATTTCATGGAAACCTCATGTATCTACCAGTAATTGAAATTACACTGTTCTAAGGACTGTTCTCTCGTACTTTCTCTTCTATGTGATCTTTTCCAACATAGAAGTTCCATGTACTGTGTGTAAGCTGATTTGCTAAGTTAGCAAAATCTTTGACAGACTGGACAGTGTGCATCTCACCTTGGCTCATCATCTTTTGATGTACAAGTCTCTTTATATTACTTCCCACCCACCCCATCGACTACTCCTTTACTGTGAGAAGTAGCTAAGTACTTCCACGTGAAATTTGTTCCTTGGTACTTTTCCTACAACATGCTTAGAATTAGAAGTTGGCCATGTATTTATTTTTTGAACTCTGATAATGGCCCATCACTCCAAATGACCTTTTTTTGGTTGTTTGTCTGATCAAAAAAATTCTTCATAAAGAAATTCTATGAAAATAAAAATAGTGTCTTTATTTGATGTATCTGAACATACACTAAAGTGCTAGAAAAACTAGTACACATCAGCTTATGCAAATTACATAGCAACGTCACCTATGCACGTACTCGGTTGCATCCACCAGTGCGTATATAAAGCGACAGACATCCTTGCCAGCTCTCAGAGCTGTTTTCGGCATGAGAATGACAAATAATAACGATTTAAGCGATTTTCAACGCAGTATCATAGTTGGCGCTCGTGAGGTGAGCCATAGTACCCTGCTGGACAATTGCTAAGGACGGATCATAAACGGCTATATAGCGCATAAAAAAGTAAGTGTGGTTGGATGCCAAGTGAAATAAAATGTCAGAATGCCAGGACATAACAAGAAAGACAATTTATTGTGCTCTGAAATCCAGAAGGCTTTGGAACATGTTCAAGGGACAAACAGGCCATTTTGTGCAGAATACGTAAACGTGAAAAAAATGCAATTACCGTCCGCAGGCGTTCCGGCGTAAGATATCAATACGGGATATGGCCACCATGGAGGGCGATGCAAGATTCCACACGTCGTGTCATGCTTTGCACAACATTATCAAGCAGCTGTTGGGGTAATTTATCCCATTCCTCTGTCAGTGCACGGATGAGGGTGTCCTTGTTTATTGGAGGGCATTGGCGACCAGCAAGACTCCTCCCCAAAGCATCCCACATATTTTCAATGGAATTCAGATCTGGAGAACGTGCTGGCCATACGAGACGTTGAATATCCTCGCTCTCAAGACACTCCTGGACAGCGACTGTTCGATGACATGTTGCATTGTCGTCCATGAAAATGAATCTATCACCGACAGCACCACGGAACATGCGAACATGATGTAGCAGAACATCATTAATGTATCGTTGGCCAGTCATAGTCCCAGTTAGAAGCACATAGAGGGACGTACGGCCATTGATCATGATGCCAGCCCATACCATGACACTACATGTCGGATATCGGTCCCTTTCCTGTATGTTTGCTGGATAATATGCAGTACCACTATCACACCAGATCAGTTGTCGACAATCAGACGATAGACTGTATCTACTCTCATCTGAGAAGAGGACAGCAGACCAGTCGTTATCAGTCCAATTGCGATGTTGATGGCACCATTGCAAACGGGCAGTACGGTGACGTCTGGACAATGGGATGCACACAACAGGACGGCGGGCGTATAGTCCTCCTTCATGCAAACGTCTGGCGACAGTTTTTCGGGAGATCCGCTTGCCAGTAGCAGCCATAAACTGATTTGCTACCTCACTAGCTGTGCTGCGCTGGTGTCTTTTTGTTGATAGCACTATGTACTGATCTTCTGCAGGTGTCGTACTGTGAACACGGCCTCCCTCGTGACGTTTGCTTCACTCTCCATTTGTTTAAAATGATTTCCAAAGCCTTGAAACAACACTGTGGCTGACGTCGAACTCCCTGGCAACATCTGTTATTTTTCGCCCTTCAATCTTGCCAATAATATGGCCACGCGTAAAATCATTTGCGTTTGAACAACAACGGTCAATACGCGTCAAATCCTTTATTTCTCTTATCAGCGCTATGACGTCACGAACAAGTTCGGCAATCCAAAATTTGCATACGCACAACACGTCTTACTGTATCCTGCACTTATGCTAATTTCCACATTTTCCTGCCTTCCATTTTATAGTTGCTATTATCATCCGTCCTTAGCAATTGTCCGGCAGTGTATTTCGGAGGTAGAAACTAAGTTCGAATTTTCACGGACGACCGTTGCAAGGGTGTACCGTTACTACAAGAATTCCGGCAAAACCTCCAACCTACGATACCAGTGTGGCCGTAAAAAGACATTGGATGAACATGACCATCGTCGGCTGTCAAGAATCGTTTCACACAATAGGCATGCAAAACTCTCGCAGGTATCATCAGAATTCAATGCTGGAGCCTCAGCAAGCATCAGCGTCCGGACTGTGCAACGTACCCTGCATGATATGGGCTTTGGGAGCCGACGGCCAACTTTAGTCTCCTTGATGGGTGCACGACACAGTTATGCGCCACGCTTGGGCGCAGCAACACTGCCACTGGACGCTTGATGACTAGAAACAAGTAGCCTGGACTGATGAGTCATGTTTCCAACTGTATTGAGCAGATGGAAGGATTTGTGTGTGGCGCAAACCTCGTGTATCCCGCCTGTCAACAGGAAACTGTACCGGCTGGTGGGAGTCCGTAATGCTGTGGGGTGTGTTTAGCTGGACTTCACTGGGACCCTGGTACGTCTACAAACATCTGTGACCGGCGAACGCTATGTGCGCATCCTTTCTGATGAGGTACACTTGAGTTATTCCATATCAACTCAACACAATGTGAAGACATTTTTTACCTCACGATCTCAGATTTTAATGAAATTTGGTATATATAGGTGGCCTCTATATGGATTAAGAAAAATACCAGATTCCATCGTCATATATCCACCAGTTTTGAAAATACAGCTATATAAAATGTCCAGAAACACCCCAAAATTGGAAGCGATATGTTTTTAAATTGTGATTGCAGCTCCCCTAATTAAGATAGAGAGATGGGAAAGGTATATTTTTGAAGTATTTTTTAGGCTATTTTATTTGATGTATGACACCTAGGAGTTAAGATTTTAAAAAAATTAAATTTTGAATTTTTCAAAATGCGACGCTCCAAAAAATTCGAATTTTTTTTTAAAACAACCTTTATGTGTTTGGTATTTGATTGCGTGAGTTGTAACTTGGGATGATAATGGGTTTACTTAAAAAGCTATATTCAAGTTTAGCCTAACACAAGAGTAATGAAAAAAATTAAAAAAACATGTAAACTGAAAATAAATTTGGGCTATCTTAAAAAAGTTTCATTAATAACAATAGATATAGTATTTTTGTTATTTAAAGCCATTTATTTAAACAATGTTTTATTTTTAATTGATTTGTTTAAAATCTGAGACTAATGGGTTTAAAAAATTTATTAATTTCATTATTCAGAATTTGTAATAATTCGCAATACAATATAAAAAAATAAACAGACTTATAAAAGTAATTTCAATTACTGCTCAATAAACACATCAAAATAATAATAACATATGGCATTGAATTGTTGAATTGCTTACATTTACGCAAATTATATTCCTAATCTTAAACTTAGATCGTCACTTAAAGCAGAATCTCTTAAAATTTAAAAAAAGTTGCATCATTGTTTTTAAGTGAAATCACACCTGTAGATCCTTGATATAGTTTTTAAAAGTTTCAGTAGTTTGGTGTATTTCTGTTTCAGAGAAATTGTAAAGTCTTCCTGTTGGAGTCACAGGATTTACTTTACACAAGACATAACTTACAGGAAGCCATAATACATCTTGTGGGCTAGGGTAGGAAAAGGATGTAGATGGACCAGCTGGATGTAAAAGAGACTTTAACTTCATTCTCACTCTCTTCTTTTGCTAGAACATACGCTACCCACCAGTTGTTTTCATAGATTATGGTTATGTAACCACTAATTTCTGTTATTTGCAGTCTGTCTTGTAATGCTGATACTTTTTCAGTAGCTGACTCGTTTGATTCTGAGAACATCTTCACTTTTATTTTTGAATTACTCAATGGGATAGGAATAAAAGCATGAAGTTTCTGGGTACCTTGTACTGTTAGAGACTTGCTTAGGCGATTTTCCAAAAATTACATTGTTGGACTTATTAAATCCATGTTGAACACTTACCGCACGTGTTGGTTTCCGTATTTCCGTTGTGTAGATGCGGCATGGGTTTTTTTCATTCGGTTGCTGTTCCTTTTTAATTGGCCTCGTCACTAAATAAATTTTTTTCCCCTTGCGCCTCTACATTTCGATGCGTTTTTTACCCAAGCACTTTCGGTATCATTCCGTTACCGTCATCTAGGGGACGTTTTGCTCCGACCTGCACGGACCGTGTCGGCAGAGCATTATGTGGTTCTCGTGGGCTGCATCTGTTGGCGGCTATCGCTTCCTCTTGGGCGTTGTGGCGCCATCTCTTGTTGGCCAGCGATTTCATTTTTCAAACTTTTTCGTTTTTTCTGCTCAATTTTAATTAAATTCCTCCAGCTGTTTCTTAAAATATTAGGGTCATTGTGGTTGCAAACTTTTGCTCTACTTTTTTCTATCATTACCGACTCTGCTATTCTGAAGTGTTTCTCGGATTTACAGCTTTTTATGACTTTTATATTTTCAAATTTAGGATATTTTTGGTTAGCCAGACAATATTGAATAAGTGCAGTTTTTTCTTCTTCTTCTGTTTTTTTTTTTTTTTCCTGCCATTCAATATTGTCTGGCTAACCAAAAATATCCTAAATTTGAAAATATAAAAGTCATAAAAAGCTGTAAATCCGAGAAACGCCTCAGAATAGCAGAGTTGGTAATGATAGAA
Organism: Macrothele yani; assembly: GCA_039090855.1. NCBI lineage: Eukaryota > Metazoa > Arthropoda > Arachnida > Araneae > Macrothelidae > Macrothele > Macrothele yani. The sequence continues at coordinate 8,321,564 of CM077023.1, read as the reverse complement.
AAAAATAGAGCAAAAGTTTGCAACCACAATGACCCTAATATTTTAAGAAACAGCTGGAGGAATTTAATTAAAATTGAGCAAAAAACGAAAAAGTTCAAAAAATGAGATTGCTGGCCAACAAGAGATGGCGCCACAACGCCCTAGAGGAAGCGATAGCTGCAAACAGATGCAGCCCACTAGAACCACATAATGCTCTGCCGACACGGTCCGTGCAGGTCGGAGCTAAACGTCCCCTAGATGACGGTAACGGAATGTTACCGAAAGTACTTGGTTAAAAAACGTATCGAAATGTAGAGGCGGTAAGGGGAAAAAATTCATTTAGTGACGAGGCCAATTAAAAAGGAACCGCAACCGAATGAAAAAAAAGCCCATGCCGCATCTACACAATGGAAATACGGAAACCAACACGTGCGGTTAGTGTTCAACATGGATTTAATAAGTCCAACAATGCAATTGCATTAATGCACGTCAAAAAACGAATTGGTTTTCTATTAAGGCTTTCCAAAATTCCATTTTTCAGAATTTTTTTGCTTGTCTTACCATATAATTAGGAGCATTGAACTCCTGCATAATTTTCCTAACACTCCATGACTCTGGTAAGCAAGTCAAAATCATCAACTGTTCATCTCTAGTGCAGTTAGAAAAATTACTTTTAAGATTGCCCATAAGTGAGTCATGAAGCATTTCATCCTCGTCATCAGATGACTCTTGAATATTTGTAAAAAGCTTCCGTTTCATAGCAGAACTGATTTTTTGAATTTTGGTTGAAGCATGACAGATGATTTTAGCTTTTTCTTATTTACAGGTGATTCACCCAATTCATGGAGTGAAGTATTCAGTGTTTCAATTACTTCTGACGTAGATGCAAAATTTTCGTCCATTTTCTCATCAGCACAGGTTTCATTTGCTTCTTGACTAATTTTTAAAGCTTTCAGCTGCTTTCTGCAAAAATCGCGAATTTTAGTCTCTTTTGATAAGTCATCAAAATTTTCCAACATTCAGTCTGTCACATTTCTTAGCTTTTTTTTATCCCTTACTCTCTGGTCACTTTTTTTAAATGGATTGAAACATTGTATTACTTACTGCACATCTCATACTTTCCATTGTGGATTACTTGTGCATAAAATGTAAAATTCAAATAGTAAAATAACTGTCTCCCATTACCTGTTCTTTTTATTTTTCCTAAAAAAATCCTGCACAGCTTCAATTTATAAAAGTCTAGTTTCAAAACTGAAAAGGATATACTTTATTCAATTTAAAGTTTTCAACCACAAAAGTTTTCAAACACATATCACTTTCACTGCATGAAACACATATGATCACCATCAAAACCTAAAGCAGGCTGAGGTCTGCAAGGTAGGAATGCAAGTTGCTGCTTGTTGGGTCTTGTTACCAATGATCTAAACAACAGAATCAGTTTTTCAAGTCAGAACATGCAGAATTTTGTCCAAAACAAAATGTAGTCTACAGTACAACTGCACAGTCTTTTATTTTTTTATATTGTATTGTGAATTACAAATTCTGAATAATGAAATTAATAAAATTTAAAACCCATATAGTCTCAGATTTTAAATAAATCAATTAAAAATAAAACATTGTTTAAATAAATGGTTTTAAATAACAAAAATACTATATCTATTGTTATTAATGAAACGTTTTTAAGATTTAGCCCAATGTTCAATTTACATTTTTTCATTAAACTCTTGTGTTAGGCTAAATTTGAATATAGCTTTTTAAGTTCACCCATTATCATCCCAAGTTACAACTCACACAATCAAATACCAAACATATATTGTTTTAAAAAAATTTCGAATTTTTTGGAGCGTTGCATTTTGAAAAATTCAAAATTTTAATTTTAAAATTTGAAATTTAAAAAAATCTTAACTCGTATGGTTTTGTACATCAAATAAAAGAGCATAAAAATATTACAAAAAGATACCTTTCCCATCTTTCTATCTTAATTAGGGGAGCTGCAATCACAATTTAAAAACATATCAATCTTCGGATTTTGGGGTGTTTTTGGACATTTTATATTGCTGTATTTTCAAAACCGGTGGATATATGACAATGAAATTTAGTATTTTTCTTAATCTATATAGAGGCCACCTATGTACCAAATTTCATTAAAATCTGAGATGGTCAAGTCAAGTCGCTGTGTTGAGTTGATACAGAATGACCCACCTGTTCATGTCCTGCATTCATGCTGATAGGTTGGGCCTGTTCCAACAGGACAATGCACCTCCACACAAGTGTTGGGATGTGACATTATGGTTAAAGGAGTATTCATCTGAGTTTGGGGTGTTGCCATTCCCACCCAAGTCCGCAGATCTGAACGTGATAGAACACATTTGGGATGCCATGCAACGCGCTATCGAACACAGGAATCCGAGACCTCGGAATACATCCGAATTGTGGAATGTTCTGCAGGAAGTATGGTGTGCATTGCCTACAGCATATTTCCAGAAGCTAGTGGAGTCCATGCCCTGTCGTATTTCTGCAGTCCTGCACTCCCGTGGGGGACCTACAGAGTATTAGACTGGTGTACCAGTTTTTCTGACCCTTCAGTGTATGTGGTAAGTCTGACAGTTGCCTTTATAAAAAGTTGCAGCAGTGAATAAAAGTACACATGCTCTTGACCATAGTGCACTTTGCACTTCATTCTGGTACTCCTGTGCAAATGAGATTGCAAAGTCAATTTGCACAATTTGTGTTGATTTTTCTTATATTTCTCAATTTCAGAATGCTGGATTCTTTTTAGATTGACATGATTCATCATTTTAGGTAGATCTCAAATATATCTCCAGCTTGAGATTCTTTAGTATGTAGTTGGATTTTACAGTCTCTTCCCCCCCCCGTGTTTTCCAAGTAACAAGGTTTTCTGGACTACTGGGGAGCGAAAACAACTTTCCATCACAACAGCTGTTGCAGCTAAATTTTGCCAACATTGTGAATTGGTACTTGTATCACATAAAAGGCTTTCCAAAAATGCATCTATGTACATGATATGTAAAGCTTTCAGTTTAAATAAAAAATGTTCGTGAATCATACACTTACATTGTTCAGAGGGAGTGTTTTTGAGTAGAACAACACATTTTGGATGCAGTGAACAGAACTTTGGAAATGCAATTTCAAAGCCTGGATTTTCTTTGGATATAAAAAAAGCTTCCTTTAGAAACATAGTGAGGTAGTGCATTTGTTATACCAATGTTTTCATCCTGCCACACAGTCATGCTGTCCTTTAAACCTGGACAAGTATACACTGTCTGGACAAAAGTAAAAGTTAACATCTGAGAAGTCGTCGTGATTATTGCTTGAAAAGCCTGATAAATGATTACTCATTTTGTTAACCAGCGAAATACCTACACATTCAGCCAGTCTGCTGACAACAGCTGTCTGCTTCCGAGGAGATTTGGGAAGTGATCTTACTGTCCTTCAAATTGCCTTGCTAAAAGACTTGAGGACTCAAATACGGAAACTCAGCAGAGCCAGTACTGGTTGAAGAACTAAGGCAATTTACAGGTGTGTTTTTGAGTAGAATTCATCTGCATTTATTAGTTTTTTTTTTCCCCCTTTGAATTTTTTTCTTTCCCGCTCATACCTTCTAAGATTCTCAAGGTCTACCCCAGTCATTTGCTGGCTTTTTTTTTTTAATTCAGTTATTCTTCTGTTTTCTTCTTTTTCATAGTCTGGGTTCTCTCTCCAACTTTTCCCTCATTTTCTTCATTCTACTTGCACTGATTGTACTAATTTTGTCTGTCATTCTTTCTTTCTAAAACAAAAGTAAACAATGAAAAAAAAAGTAAGCAACAAAAACAAAAGTAAACAATTGTTTCATGAATTATAGTTAGTTATGACTTCAAAAATGCGTGATCGTTAAAAAGATTATTAAAACAACACGATTAACAGACTTCGTATTTCAATATGTGTTCTGGGATTGTTTCACAATCATACCTACTTAGGCCTAAGTGTAAAGTTGCTATTTTTTAATGGATACTTTTGGCTTTTAAAAGATTAGAAATATATATACTTATCAACTAATATTTTACTTAAATAATTTTCTAGGTATAACAATAAAATTCCTTAATTGAAAATATTTATGTATGAAATGTCCCACACGAGACATCACGTATGGGACAGAATAAAATGTGCTGTAGTAAATTTCAGAAATGAAATTGGTATTTTATATTTTAAGGAATGTTAATACAGTAAAACCTCGAAAACCTGGCATTGATGGGACCACACAAGTGCAGGATTTATAAAAATTCCGGATTTCTGAACACTGTTAAAAATTGATACTTAGAAATAAGCAAAATGTACTCATTTTTGAGTACATTCTGGGCTTATAATAGCTCCGAGTACTTGTCTCATTTTTGGAAAAGACACACTCATTTTTTAGTACATACAGGGAATCAATTGTGAGTATATCTGGTATTTCTAATGTGAAATATATGTACTCATTATTGAGTACATATATTTCAAATACATGTACTCAAAAAATCCATATGGATATTTCAAATATATGTGCTCTAACTTCATTCAGCTTATGTGCCCTTTTGGGCAGTGCACAGAAACTGAAGGAAGTTAGAGCGAATCTGACGGGATAGTTTGTAAGTGAGAGAGAGCACACTAAAGGGCGCCACCATAGAAACGTACGATTTTGTAAATAGAAGGCAGAGATAAATTAGGGGGCTTAGGAATGAACACCTTTGTATGTAACCGAGGGATTCCTACCCGGGGGCCGTCACTTCATGTTCCTGTCTGATGCACGGTGGACATTCAGCGATTGTTAGAAATTCACACCACCACAGTGGATATTCAGCAATTACTAGAAAATCCTAAGTGCATAAATGCACATAGTGAATAATACGTGGGTAAAGAAAATGAATCTATAACTACTACTTACAGTAGCAAAATACTGTTCTTCACGTGTTTATACAAATTTTAAGCAAAAGTCAACAGGTTCCTGGTAATATGAACAAAAGGCAAACTACAAGCAGCACAATTAAAAGGACTTACCCCAACTTCGAAAAGTAGGCCTACATCCATTGTCGTCCGGCTTCTTCCGCAAGTGAACGAATATCAGCGGTCAACAAGATATATATCACAATGAACAGTAAAAACGACCAATTGAGTAAAATGTGAATTAAAAGTATTAAACCAGTATAAAATGGTGAAATTCGAATGAAATGAGAACATTAAAATCTATTGAGAAGTAAAACCAACAAAGTTAAAAAGTTGAAAATGACAAAACCACAGAACCTAAAAAAAAAAAAAAAAAAAAAAACCCATCTACATTCTACCCATGCTACCAGCATCCATCCATGTTTCAGCAAATATTATGCCTTCATCAGTGGAAGAGTTCACAAGTCCTTAGTCCTCCGCAATTAACTCGGATGTAATATGACATGCCTGAATGAAAGACAGTATGTTAACTTCATTGCATAAGCTATGAACACCTATACCCTATCGCGCAGTTCTTGTATAGCGCCATCTGTGGGGATTTCGCCGACATATTCGTCCTGCTGGTCGACCAAGCCAAGCAAGCAGAGTTTATCTGACTTCTGTTTAATCATACGTTGATTTTCAGAATGTAACAGGTATCTCCATGCGTGTGGAATATCGATAGGTGAATTACTGTTACAACACTTCCCTTTATATTTTTTAATAATTACAGCCTCTGAAGTGAGAATTTCTTTATGAGATCAAAGTGATGTTAGAATTTTGACATTTTCCCAATAGGGTACAGCATTGTGTTTGATGCAATATTGAATAAGTGCTGTTTTGGGCCTTTTCTTTTCCCAATCATATACATGTTCTTTTAATCAAGTAATAAGGTGTCTCTTAGTACTACCTATGTACATAGGATCTTTTTGATTGGGGTTTGTTATTATCGGGATACAATATAAGCCCGATTTATTGAAGATTGACTTGTTGTAGGTTAATAAGGCACCATTATCGGCGATAGTTTCAGCCAAAAATATTTGATGCTCTGCACATTCTCTCTTTAACAAATTGGTAATAGGTGGTAAAAAAGGAATTGATAAGTAAGCTTTATATTCACTTTTTTTTAAATGCAAAATTTGAACGTTACTTTTGATATTATGGTAAATGGAAGTAATCAATCTACTACTATAACCAAATGCTTCTGCAGTATTCCTGATCCACTGCAATTCAGCCTGTTCTGATTGTAAGGAAGAAGAATGTGTAATAGCTCTTTTGATGTAGTAAGAAAAAGCAGCTGTTTTGTATTTCCAGGGATGCCAAGAATCACATGGGATCAATGCTCGAACATAAGTTGGCTTTCTAAAAACACTATATTCAATGGAATTATCGTACCGGAATAAATATGTATAAAGGTTTTCGGTATTGACAAATAACCCTTTCTAAATTGATAGTTGGAGCTACATTCTTGTTCACAATTAATCTAACTGGTTGATTTATTTTATGTGTTTTTATTTTGCTGAAGATATTCAGAGTACAAGCACCAATGGGTGGGTAGGCTTTATGTTTAATTTCAGTAGGCAGGTTACTACGATTCTTAAAAGTTGATACTTGCCTTATTACACCTTCGGCAGGGTCTTAATTAATTTTCACCACTTTTAAATCCTCAATAGCTGTCTTCATTTTCTGTTGGTAGTCTTCTTTATTCAAGATAACAAGTTGTTTGCATTTGTCAGCCATGATGCATTTAATATTAGGGTTGTTCCTAAGTTCAAGTAATGTCTTCCGTTCATATTTAATAGGAGCATTGAGGTGTTGGTCATTCATTTTATTGTAATTTCTCATCATTTTATATCTTACTGGATTTCTTTTACTAGCTGGTAACTCCTGTATAATGTTTTCAATCTGTGGAAGGATAATTTCTGGTTTTGGTTTATGCCTACTATATGCAAACTTGACTCTTCTTTTTCAAAGCTTTCACTTGTAGCTCTGAAAGTACATAGTTAGATTCATTAATGAACATGTTGTTATGTTATACATAAATGTCAACTATTCAGTTGTTGCATTATTTGTTTCTCATGTTGTTGTTGAAATGCATTTGGGAAATGTCTTTGTTTGACGAAGGGCTATAATTATATAATATGCCCTAAAGTTTATAATATAGAAATAAATAGATAATATGAGTTTAAGAATGTTACTCACATAAACGCATTTAACAGCATTTATCCTACTATTAGGACCACACTAGAAGAAGAAATTGATATCAAAGAAAATTTTTTGGATTTGAGTTTATTCCGGTATGATAATTCCATTGAATATAGTGTTTTTAGAAAGCCAACTTATGTTCCAGCATTGTTCCAGGGTGTCCACATTCTGGAAAGTCAGGGAAATGCCTGAAATGTTGGTAAAAGTCAGGGAAATCTCAATCACAGTTAGACTACAACTAGTTTTAACCCTGCGTCGGGGAGTGGCACCCTCATTGCCCAACACTTGCCCTTGGTGTTGCAGACAGTCGCTAACTTCCCATTCCTACTAATGTAACCTTGTATTTCCTACCTATTATTGTAAGTTATGTTAAATTACTTGTTAACATTTCTCTTTTTGTTTTAGTTCAAAGGAGTAGAAGAAAATTTGTGATATAAGTTATACCTTGTTAAAAGGCAATTAAGACTGCAGCAATGTCAAAGCGTTGTGTGTTTAATGAACAATGGTTGGACGAACAATTAAATCCTGAGTTTTCTGGTTGAATAGCTGCTGTGAACGGCAACAATGAATCAGCATTTTGTAAAGTGTGCTCTAAAACTTTCAAGCTTAGCAACATGAGGCGTCGTGCAGTCTCCAGCCACGGAAATGGCCCTAATCATTTGAAAATCATCCGTGCTAAAATGTCTCAGCCCAGTCTTGCTTCTTTCACTTCCTCTGTGAAAAAGAACTCTCTTTGTAATAACGAACTCTTGCCATCAACAAGCTCAGGAAATGTAGAATCAGTACTTCTAGAAAATATTAAGTCTAATGACTCAAATACTTATGTTGTGAAAGATGATGTGAAGCCCAGTGACCTTAATGCTTATGTAGTGAAAGATGATGCAAATAAGTCGGAAATAATATGGGCCATGGAAGTGTTGTCCAAGCCAATGTCTCTGAACTCTTGTACACAGATTAACAAAACATTTCAGTTAATGTTTCCTGACAGTGCGATAGCTTCAAAATTTACTTTAGGCAAAGGCAAAGCGTCTTATGTGATAAACCATGGATTGGCACCCCATTTCAAAGAGTGTTTAATGGACGATCTGAAGCAGTGCACTGATTTTGTAACTTGTTTTGATGAATCACTGAACAAAATTGCTTAGCATGTGCAAATGGATCAGTTTGTTCGTTATTGGGACGTCAATCTGCAGAAAGTTTCCACTAGATACTTAAGTAGTGTGTTTTTAGGACGGGCAACAGCTAATGACCCTTTAAAGAAATTCATTAAAGGTGCACCTCTTCCCTTGGATAACATGCTACAAGTGCCAATGGATGGACCTAACATTAATCTCAGCTTTCTTCAAAAGCTGAAAGATAAATTTAGAACTGAAAATCCAGATGGTAAATTATTAGTTGACATTGAAGTATGTGGTCTTCATGTGGTCAATGGAGCTATGAAAACTGAACTTGAAGCAGTGAAATAGGATATACATCACTTTCTGCGTAACTTGTACTAAATTTTAAAATATAGTCCTGCTCGCCGTGCAAATTATACTATGATTACTGGATGCAAAAAAAAAAGATTTCCCTTTGAAATTTTGCACTGTAAGGTGGTTGGAAAACATTAATTGTCTGACTAGGACATTGCTTGTCTATGATCATATCAAGAAATATGTTCAAGAATCATTGGTTTCCAGCAAATAGCACGTGTTTCTTGCAGAATTCATGGAAAGTACACTGTTGAAATGCAAATTGGCTGCATTTAGGATTATAGCTTCAGAGTGTGAATCTTTTTTGAGAAGGTTCCAGAGCCCAAAGCCTTTAATTCCTTTATTACTCACTGATTTGCTGGATCTGATGAAAAATTTGATGGCACAAAGCTTTGAAGCCTGACAAATTAAGTGAAGCTGATATTGTCTCAAAACTGTTAACTTTAGATGTATCAAAAAGTGAAAATCTTCTCTCAATTGAGAAAGTTGATATTGGATGTAGTGCTAAAATGCTATTAAAAGAAGTGAAGTGCTCAGAAAGGAAGAAATTAGAGTTTAAGCTTGAATTTAGGAAACTTGTGACCAGTATGATTGAAAAACTTCGTGAGAAAAGCCCACTAAAATTTAAGTTTGTCCGTGGGGTAACTTGTTTGGACCCAAATATTATAGTGCAGCAGCCGAGTCTAGGCAAGAAGAGAGTGGAAATTGTGCTCAAAGTTTTACTTAGTGCAAACAGGATTTCAGATGACTGTGCTGAAAAAGCTAATAAACAGTACGCTTCATTGTGTGTAGAAGCTCAATCTGCTTTAAAGTCTCAATTTGATGAATTTTTAGACAGTCATGATGATTCCATTGGATTAGACAAATTTTACAGTGCTCTACTTGACAACCAAAAACAATTCTGTGAACTTTGGAATGTAATAAAAATTTGTCTCATTATGTCTCATGGAAATGCTTTAGTGGAAGGTAGATTTTCTGTCAAAAAGTCTCTTCTTGTGGAAAATCTCCTGGAAGAATCCCTGATTTGTCAGAGATCAGTTTTTGATGCCATTAAAAATGTGGGAGGAGTAGAACACATTGCCATCAATAGAAGGGCTTCTTCTTTCTGTAAGAGCCTACGGATGAAGATATCAGGATTATCTTGAGAAAAAAGTGTTCTTTAAAACGAAGAAGAAAGAAAACTGAAGGAAAAAAGAAAAATTGATCATGAAATAAAGGAATTGAAGAAAAAAGATAAAGAATACGGAAGGAACTAGAGTTGGAAGCAGCAGCATTGCAGGCGAAGATTTCAGATTGGGAAAAGAAGAAAAGTGGTGTGTAATATAAAAACAGTGACTGTGTTCCTACTGTAATATTTTTATAGTAACTGTTCTGAATATTGTGTATGGGTTTGTTTAAGTGTTCCTTCAATAAATGTAAAACCATGAAAAAAAGAGAAAATTAAAAAGGTGTTACTTAGACGGCTATAGGGAAGGTGACGGCCGATTTAAAAAAATTAATCAGTAATTTAAAAATTAAATGAATCGTACGTCAAACGGAAACACTCTTAAATGATATAAGTTTCTCAATTATCCAATTCAATTTTATTTATTATCATGGCACATTGAAAAACTCAAATAAACCTATTTGTGTAAGGTCAGGGATTTCTTATATACACGTATTTGGTCAGGGAAATCAGGTTTGATAATTCTGTGGACACCCTGTGTTCCCATGCGATTCTTGGCATCCCTGGAAATACAAAACAGCTGCTTTTTCTTACTACAACAAAAGAGCTATTACACATTCTTCTTCCTTACAATCAGAACAGGCTGAATTGCAGTGGATCAGGAATACTGCAGAAGCATTTGGTTATACACTGAGTGGCCACTTTATTATGACCACCCCCTCAGTACTTCGTTGAGCCACCTTTTGCTTTTAATACTGCGTCGATTCTTCATGCCATGGACTCCACGAGATGTTGATAGGTGGTTTGTGGAATCTGAGACCATGCTTGATGAATAGCACTTTCCAGGAGTGTGAGATTGCAGGGTTGTGGATCCAGCTGTTTGATGGCTTGTTCAACTTCATCCCACAAATTCTCAATGGAGTTGAGATCTGGAGACTGTGGGGGCCACCTAAGCAAAGTAAACTCACCGGCATGTTCCTGAAACCAATCCTGCACAATACGAGCGCTATGGCAGGACGCATTATCTTGTTGAAAGTAGCCATCGCCGTTGGGATAAACCATCCACATGACAGGATGCACTTGGTCCGCAACAATGTTTAGATATGATGTGCTAGTCAGACGATGGTCAACACGAATTAAAGGGCCCAAAGCATGTCAGGAAAACATTCCCCAAACCATAATGTTGCCTACACCAGTTTGAAGGGTTGTAGCAATGCATTTGGGGTCCATGCTTTTGTGCTGTTTCCACCAAATTCTCATTCGGCCATCGGCACGGTGCAAGTGAAAACGTGATTCACTGGACCACATAATTTGTTTCCAATTATCGACTGTCCAATCCTTGTGCTCCTGTGCGAACTGAAGATGTTTTCTCTTGTTAACTGCAGACAGCAAAGGTGTTCGAACAGGCCCTTGGCTGCCATATCCCATCCGATGCAGTGTACGGCAAACAGTGCGTGCAGAGATCATTTTAGGGGATCCTTGATTAAGATGGTCTGTTATTTGCTGCACTGTTGCCCTTCTGTTGTCTGTTACCAGTCTGGACACTCTCTGTTCCGCCCGAGCAGTCACTAGTCGATGACGACCACACGTTGCACGTAGAGACCCAGTTTTTTGGCTGACAGTCCAGTCTTTAAACACTTTAACAACAGCTGCTCTGGAACATTTCACGAATGCGGTGGTTTCGGTGATACTCGCTCCATGGCTCCGAGCTCCTACAATCATCCCACGTTGAAAGTCCATCAAATCGCATTTTTTACCCATCTCGTCACCAAAAAATCATTCTACTATTACTGTTGCAAGCACTAAGCTTTCCCTTTTTATACTAGCCTAGCCCTATGGCAGCAACAGCATGCAGCCATAGCTCATTTGCTTAAAACTGTCAGGTGGTCATAATAAACATACATGAGATTCTTCCGCAAATTCGCGGAACTCCTTTTTTTTTTTTTTTTTTTTTTTTTTTTTTTGTCATCATTTGGGTCGTTCTCGAGATCGATGCAGAACTGAAGAGAAATGGGGGGGGGGGTCTTTTTCCGGCTGGGGATGGTATTTCGTCTTTCAAAACTATCAAAAACTAAAGTTAAACAGTGACGATTTCCCCCGTAATCGTAATTTCTTTTTTCTCACGATGTTGTGTGTTTCCAATATTGTTATTAAATGTCATTTTATTGCATAAATGTTTGTATTTCAGCATGAAAGCATGGGCAACGATTACCAAAAACATAAGACGGCACAAAGCTTTCCCTGTAGTCTTAAGGCAAAGATTCTTCCGTGGATTCGAAGAATTCCGACATTTCCGTTATAATTTTGGGCATTTTCGAGATCAATGCACAACTGAACAGAAATTTTGGGGGTAATGGAGGGGGAGAGGGATTCGTTTTTGCTTGACGACGAGATTCCGTCTTACGAAACTTTCGAAAATGGAAGTTAGATGCAGCGAAGATTTCTCTTGTAGTCTTATTTTTTTTTTCCCTCCCGATGTTCCTTCTGCCCAGTATTATTCTTAAATATCCTTTTATTCCACAAATACTGCATTTCAACCTAAAAGTGGAGAAAGAAGTTTCCGAATAAGGATGTCTGTTGGAACTAAGATTTCTCTTGAAATCGCATTTTTTTTTTTTTTTTTTTCTTCCCGCGATGTTTTCACTATCCTGTGTTGTTGTTAAGTATTATTTCCCCCCATAAGTGTCTACACTTAAGCTTGATAAGGGAAGTGAAATTTTTCAAAAACAGAAGTGATGGAGTTTGAAAATTTGTCAGAATTGATGCGTGGTGTTCAAAAGTATTCATATTCTGGAAGTCACACCATTTATCTAAAGTAGTAAAAGCTTTGATATCATGCGTTCGTGGTCTTCAGGCTGAAAGTTCTTTCAGCAGGATGGATATATATATATATATATATGTTGACTGCAGATATATATATCCATCATGTTGAAAGAACTGAAAGAACGAACTTTCAGCAGATATATATCCAGCATGATGGATATATATCTGCTGAAAGTTCTTTCAGCGTTGTGATATATATCTTGTTGACCGCTGATATTCGTTCACTTGCGGAAGAAGCTGGACGACAATGGATGTAGGTCTACTTTTCGAAGTTGGGGTAAGTCTTTTTAATTGTGCTGCTTGTAGTTTGCCTTTTGTTCATATTACCAGGAACCTGTTGACTTCTGCTTAAAATTGCTAGTATAAACACGTGAAGAAGAGTATTTTGCTAATGTAAGTAGTTATAGATTGATATTCGTCGATTATTAGAAATTCACACCACCCTATCAGGCTAGGTTTGAACCTGGGGTCCTTCCATCAGTAGTCTGAATCTCTTGACTACTAAGCCATCCGCGGCTCGATTTCAAATTTGGAATACATGTACTCCATACATACTCATTTATTCATAGAATCAACTGGAAGTATTTTATTCGATGGCACATCTGGGATAATAGATATACTCGTCACATGCTGGGCAAATGGACCGCCCAATTTTATGGCAAATATAGTGATGAAGCGACAATATATGCAAATTTTCTTGCTCCAAAGCCCAACGTTTCTGCTCCAAATTGCATTTTTTTCTGCTCCAAGAATTGCTCCGAAACATAGTAGGGGCAACTAACACCCCTGAAATACGTATGGTTACTTATATTTGCGCATATCATGTACTTGTTTACGATTGGATTGTACTTTAAAAAAACAAGTAGGTTCAGGTTCTCATTTTTAGTAGATTTTTTTAACAGTGAAGTTACCCAAAAATTGGGAAACTGGCATTACATAAAGCATGTACTTACACATATCAGATCACTCTAACGAAAATTTGCGCGTCCTACACCTTATAAATATGCAGGGTCGCATTGCCAATCGCATTCTTCACAATTTGCGAAAAAAAGCAAAAAACGTTTTGGCAATGGAAAAAAAGTTTTGGCGAAAATATTGCTGGTTACTTTTTGGTACTATTTATTATAAAACTGTCAAAAAAATTGAATTTGGTGAATGGTTAGGCAAAAAATCATAAAAAAAGGCAAAGCAACCCGTTAGGGCTGGACAATGTATCGATACATCGCGAGAACCCGATGTGAATTTTACATCGATATTATGGTTTTTCGACTGACGAAACTAGGATACATGGCGAAGGCTACTACAATGATTCATCATGAAGGCTGGTGTACACGATCGAATCCAAATACTGCCACCACCAAGAACAGATCACCATCACACGTTTGACGCACATTTCAAACGTACACACCGATTCGTTGCTTCATTGGTCTGTGTCACTTTAGCGTGCCCAGTGAGATGACGAATTTGAGAAACCTCCAGGTGTTACACGCAGGACACTATCGGCAATTCGCACGCTGAGATCGGATGATCTTGGGATGTGTTGTTGAGATGGTACATTGGGAGATTTTCATGGCTATTGGTGAAACATCGGATGTTCTCACAAAAACAAAATCAGAAAAGTGCCGGATTTCTGAAGTTGCCGGTTTTCTAGATGCCAGATTTTCGAGGTTTTACTGTTCATATTTAGGTCATTTATAAACTTTCATGGCAATAAGCTAAACTACTTGGTTCAGTACTAATTACCAAAATTACGCTAATTTCTGCCACGTGTTGACATAAATTTATTAACCTTAATGTTTAAATACACAGTTTAAATTGAAGTCAACATTTTGAAACAATGCATTTAATAGAGAATAAACTTACTACATATTATACGGGAACAGCAAAAGTGTCTTAAGTATAACAGAAAATAAAATGGAAGCTCATAAAGTCAACACTGATTCAGTTGATGGTGGCCATCTTGCAATCAGTGTTGCCGCTTGTAAAAAGCAAAGTACTGGGAAAATATTCTTAGATTTATGTTATTTATGCTTTTAAAAATGAGCTGGGTAGCTTGGATCTCTCCTCCAAAAATATTTTTTTTTCTTTCTTAAAAATGTCCTATTTTTCATGGAATGCCCTAATAGCCTTCTGAAGTAGCAGTTGGATGGTCAGTTACACTTCAACAAGTAGTCCTGATATTAAACAATTCAATATTCAGTGGAAGTTCTATTAGGTGAACAAACAGTCTACCAAAATTTTTTTTTGAATTAGTAATGTAGTGGATGTCAATTTTGCCGAATGCCTTATATTCGGCATAAATTTAAACCGGATATCTAACTATCCAGCTGACAGTATATTCTCCTAAATAGTTATTTCATTATTCTTATTTAAGTTTTTTCTTATTTGTCTATTTTTTTTACATAAGTTAAATTCTCAATTCAGAAAAAATACATATTTTAAAATTATATTTTAATGCAATTAATATAAATCAAAACCAAAACCAGCAGTAGCCATTGGCCTATTAAATTTTAAAGTGGCTTTTAAATTTTAAGTGCTTTTTAAGTTAAATCTTCTTTATTTATTAATGAAGAAAGAAATTCAAGCTTTGAATTCTCCCAAAGAAAACAGTCACTCCTATCAGAATGTCAAAGAAATGGAAATTCTAACTGTGCAAAGAATTGCAAATCTTTTTGGGATTACTTTAGTAAAATAACTGTTAGTTCTAACATATAAAAAAAAGCAACAAGATTATGAGTCAGCGTACTTTGAAAAGTTCAGAAACTACCTTTTACAACCAGTTATTGAAAGAAAAATGTCACTATTTGACTGATAAAAAATGAATGCAAGTAAGTTTCCTAATTTATCGCAATTAATAAAAAAGTCTTTCCCCACCATCAAGCAGTATATATGGTGAAAGACTGTTTTCTGAAGCAGAAGTAACTTGTGAAAAGAAGTAGAATTTTGCCAAAAAACAAAAAAAAACAAAAACAAAAAAAAACTACTGTTTTTGCATCACAATTTCAGAATTATAAAAGTGAAACAAATATTTATTTTTTTTTTAATTTTCTGTTACCATGTTTGACAAGACATTTTCTTTTTCTGAATGATTACTTAATAATAAAAAAATGCTGTTGACAAGAAATTTAATTGTAAATCTTAGAAGTAATATTCATTTACAAAGATGTTGAATGTAAAAGATTTTGAATATTAAAATAGATTTAGTTTAGGAAACAATGATAGAAATTGAGAAACTTAAAAATTTTAATATAGCTATTAATTATTTAGTTATTAAAAATACTTACTCGGCATTTTCTGTATATTATTTATATGACCAGATATCCAGCTACTGCCAAATATCCGGCTTTTTAGCCGGATAGGCCAGAAACCGGATGTTTACCGAATATCCATTGCATCACTAGTTTTAAATGCTTTACTTTTTGTTTAAGCTGAGTTCTTAATGTTTCTGCTACATAATGCACAAAAATTGTTCTGTTTTAAAATGCCATACTTTTGTAAAATATCAGAATTTAGTTTTGTTGCCAAATGCTACAGGTCTTTGAAATCTCGAACTGGTTTTCCAATTTTTGCAGAATAATATGAAATGTTGAAAACATTCCTGTATGCAAGAACATCTCATCCATTTTTTTCATGCTTTGTGCACCTTACTTTTTTTACAGCTAATGTTTGTTTTTGAATGACATAGTAAAGGCACTTATAGATTTTTGGTCAACAGTCCCAGAATGTTTGTAATATACTTTGTCAGAACATTTTAAACATATTTTTATGATAGATAATCCACTCAACATTTCCCAAGCCAGATTATTATTATTTTTATTTTTTTTTATCAAAACTTTCTTAGCAGAAATACTGTCATTCAGTTTTTAAACTTTGGGAGATGTTTCCAGGTGCATTGCTTCAAGAAGATATTTCCAAATTACTATTCTCATAGCTATTCCTTGTCATTTGTATCAATAAAATAATCATTTAGAGCAAATAGGCTATTATACACTATTATCAAAAGTATTCAGACACTACCAAATATTTGCAAAAAACAGTTGCACGGGAAGGTGCACTGTGAGTGGGGAGGTATGTATATATAAAGCTGAGATGTTCTGTCATGTTATCAATAACATGACAAAAGTGCACCTTCCCAAAGTAGAAAATGCTTGTAATGGCTTTGTTAGTACCATAACTATCTGCAGAGTTGTACAGTGTGGGTTATTCTGGTAGATCAGCGGCACAGAAGCCTCACATCACTTACCATGAATGCCAAGCACCGTTTGGAGTGGTGTGTCTCGTTATTCCTGGACTGTGGTTGAGTGGAAAGCTGTTCTTTGGAGTGATGGGCCATGTTTTTCACTCTTCTAATCTGATGGGCGTGTTTGTATTTGGTGATAGCCCGTTGAACAATTTTCATCGGTCTGTGTGCTTCCAACTGTTTTAAGTTTGTTGGAGGCATCCATCATGGTATGGATTTGTTTTTGTAGATGGGACTTAGCCCACTGGTTTTTATACCACAAACCATGAATTCTGAAGTGTATCTTGACATTCTGGATAATTTTGCCCTCACATGGAAACGACTGTTGTCTATTCCAATACGATCAAGCTCCCTGCCACACAGCATAGCATGTGCAAGACTGGTTTCTTGAAAATGAGGTGGAATTATTGCACTGGCCTGCTCTCCACTCTGGCAGCAGCTTTGCAGGATGAATGCCAAGCCATTCCTGTTGAGACATACTGAAAATTGGTTGATATTATGCCTTGATGTCAAGCAAAAGGTGGACTAATTACGTATGTCTTATGTGATAACAAAACAATTTGCCCCAAAACATTGTGGTGTCTGAATACTTTTGATAATGTAGTGTGTTTATATCCTTTATAAGGCAAAAAAAAACAACAACAACCCATGCATGATTTTTTGAAGAAACTTGTTGTTTTTCCCCATTTATAGGAGGAACCACATAAAAGAATGATGACACTCAAGTGTCGTAAAGCTGAAATTAAGATAAATCTGTTAAGGTATATTATCTTCCATTTGTTCAGAAACTGTTTTCCATCTGTCCAACTGTATATTTTCACCTCCTCTGACTACACTGTTTTTACCTGTTGGCACTCTGATAACATGCAGTGGCTGGCTACTTCCTTTGTTTGCGTATAAGGTTGTCCAGATGGGCGAGCTTCCACTTCCGTCACCTCAATTGTCACATCATTTGTGTACTTTGGTGCCCCAACAGTTCAGTTCTTGACTACTTAAATCCCCCAGCCAGCCCTTGCAAAACTGCTGAAATTTCTACTAGCCAATGTAATGTGGCTAGTGGAATAAAAAATTTACTGGCCATAAAAACTTTTTGTTGAAAAAAAAAATAATTCAGTAACTTCTCTACTTAAGTTTCTATGAAATTAAATGGGTGAATGTTTTTTTTTGTGTGTGTGTTTCTAATGAGACCCCTCCCCTCATTAATTAACTTCATAAAAACAGATGCAGAGAAGTTACTGAGTAGGATCATTAGATTGACTGCAAATATTGCACATGCTTTTGTTCCAAAATGATTGATTTTGCAATGTATTTTCAGTGCTGTAACATCATGACTCTTACTATCTTAATTTACACTTACATAATTTATTTTCCAGAGGCCATTGAAGTTAGATGTCTAATTTCTTTAATAATTAAAACAAAGGGACAAAAGCTATGATATGTATGCATAAAGTGGCACTAATAATGTTGATACAGTTTATCACTGATATGTACTATGTCTGATCTTTGCATCAGAGGTATCTGCCCACCACAATTGAATAGCATTTTGAGGATCAAAATCTTCAATTGAAAGGCCATTGCATCAGTCAATCATTAAGTCATTACAGTGTCACTCTTCAGGCATGCCTGATTACTCGTTTTTATGAGGTTCATTTCTGAAAAGTCACGCTCACTTGGCATTAGATGTACAGTCGAATCCCGTTAAAACGAACTTCACTGGACCACCGAAATCTGTTCGTTATATAGAAATTTCGTTATAATGGAATTTTTAATTTTGCACTTATTTTTTTTAAAAACTCGTGGGAATAGACTGTATTCAAAGTGCTTATTCTCTACTGTATCTTAAAACATATAATAAAAAATAAAACTCTCTAGTACATCTAATTCCATACATACCTTTCATAAAGTTTACACCACTTTTGTACACTATAGGTTTTCTGTTCTTATACAGTACATATAGTATGTACTGTATGTACGTAGTATTTACATTTTAAAGAAATATGTTTTATTTTTGTTTGAAAATGGAACTTTGTTGCTGTTGAAACTAAAAGTTTTTGCAAAGAATGTAAATGGGTAAAAGTTTCATCCAGGACGTTCATTTGTCCTGATATGAAATGACAAACCTTTTCTAAGCAACCATGTGCTTCACACGCACTCACACGCAGTGGAGGAGTTGAATGAATTTCATCGTCTTCGCTGCTTTCCGCAATTTCCTCATTTCTGTTATCTGAAATCAACTCAATTATATCCGCATCAGTCAGTTCGTAAGTGGTCAGAATATTGTTATCCGCATTTAACAGATCCTCTAGCGACACATCGGTGGGAACTGAAACAGATATTTGGAGAGCTTTCTACACCACCCCTAATGAAGCACTTAAATCAGTGTTGGCGTTGGTTGCATTATTTCCGACTTCAGTTTCACAATCAGTTAACTTTGCATGGCACCAAATGTTTTTTATTGTTGCCTCGGACACTTTGCCCCATGCTCCAGAAATCATATGCAATGCATCTTTGACATTTACTTTTATGGAGTCTTTTTTCTCAGTTCCAAGAAGAGTCAATTTCATCAACATGCACTTGTAATGGTCTTTTAAAGACTTTATTATCCCCTGGTCAAAGGGTTGGGGAACTGCTGGGAAGTTTAGTGTAAAGTAGTCCACATGAATGTTTTCAAGCTGAGGAGGTTCATTATAAGCCGTACAATTATCAACCAAAAGAATTTTTTTATTTTTTTTTTTATTTTTTATCTCAGAGTCGAACTTGAATAGCCATTCGATGAAGATAGTTTGCATCATCCACGTCTTTCTTTTGGCTTTGTAGTCGCAAGGTAGCGATTGCACACCTTTCAAACACTGAGGTTTTGGGGATCGTCCAATCACTAGCACTTTCCTGATTGATTACAGCAGAAGAGAGTGGTCAGTCACTATTTTGATCTTTTGCCACCAACACATTTATCATTCTTCATTGGCAAAGTTTTGTTGGGCTCTAACTAGAAGAAAATTCTAGACTTGTCTGCATTGAAGACATCATCTGGGCTATAAGTTTGGATGAGTTTTGTCACAGTCTGCTCTACACTCATTCACATTTTCCATTGGAGCAGCACTCGTTTCTCCGCAAATTGTTTTTGCAACGATTCTGTACCGTTCTTTGAACCGATTCAACCATCCCCGCTTTCCTCAAATTCCATAACTCGTGAAGTTTTTGAAGAACTGCGCAGCCTTTTCTCGAATCAGTGGTCAACTAATGGGTGCATTTCTTGATCGTAAGTCTTGGAACCAGGTTAAAGTGGCAGAGTCCACATCTTGGAATTGAGCTTGCCATAATCTTTTTCTCTGAGGTCCGATCGCTGGATTTTGAAGCTGCTCTGTGATTTTTCTTTATTCTTCAAAAACGTTGATAATGTCGACGGAGTGATCCCATATATTTTTTGCCACATCTCCTTTCTTTTTCCCTGCACTCACTTCATCAATAATTCTTTTTACTCCTCCAAAGAAAACTGCTTTCATTTGGCTGAATACATTGCTAAAGCCTGCAGCAAAAGCTGATCGACTTGCCTTGAAGAACGCGCCGAACTGGAACGTAAGCCGATGAGCGAAATTTTAAGAACAATTGAAAAACAAATAAAAAACCCTTCTTTTGCAACGAAATCCAGCGCTCAACTGCGTCTTATCTCTCTTTTCAAGGTCAGAAAAACTGCGTTCCAATTGCAGAAGAAAAGGGGAAGGAGGGGTTTACTGCACGTGACAAGTATGTTGTTATGGAAACACCAGCATCTGGTCATAGGTCAGTCAAAATGAGTGTGCGAAAATGAGCGAGTCATCCAAGTGAAAAAGTCAGATAAAGAAGTTGCCTTTTCTTTTTTAAATGTGGGGAAAAGCGCTTTGAAAGGAAGGTGCTGCTTGCTTTCAGAGCTAAAAATTTCATTGTAATTAAAAAATTTTCTTTTAAACTTCAAAATATTTCTTCGTTATAATGAAAATTTCGTTCAAACAGAATTAAAAATATGTTTTGCTAATGACAATTTTGCCAGGGAATGCTAAAAATTTCGTTATAACGGGTTTTTTGTACTATCAGATTTCGCTCTAATGGGACTCTACTGTAGTAGCTGCATCATCTTAAAAACATTGCAGTAACAGTTTGTTTATTTTTATTCAGCATATATGTGGCTAAACAGAGACTCAAAGATAATTCTTTTACCTGTAGATGACATACTTTTTGCAAAGTATACCATAGCAAAGGTTTGCATGACAAAGATACGTATACCATGGCAAAGATCAAATATACCATGTCAAAGGTTGCTTTAGTAACCTTGACCCTTCGTTCACTCCAGGCTGATCAGTCAGCAGATAAAGTGTTTCTCTGGAAGCCCACTTCCAGTTCCCATTCATTTTTGAAGCAGCTGCAGGAACACGGATGAGAAAACTGAACTCGATACTCGTTCACAAGTGGGGGTTGGACAAAATAGTTGCTCACTTGGGGGGGGATTGACTGGCCATCTTTGGCTACTATATTGAAAAATTTACTAGCCACTATAAAATATCTGGTCGCCATTTGGCCACTGGTTACCGACATTCGCAAGGGCTGCCCCCCCCCCACCTTATGCATATTTACCAATATGGGAGAGAGGACAAGACTGAAGTTAAATAAGAAGAGGGGGATGACTAGTGATTGGAGAAGAAAGAGTTGCATTTAGTCAGGACTTAGGAATTCTCTTCTTGTTTACTCCTTTTGAGGATAACTGAAAAAGGTGGAGGGGTAGAGAAGATCTTGTTTATTTTGTTTTGTTGACACTTTTAATATACCACCCATGTGTCCTTATTTCCCCCTCTTCCAATTATAGAGCACCCTCTCATAAATCAATTCTAAAGGTTGTCCCTAAAGACCAAAATTGGCGATTTTTTTCAAGTGGCCATTTGCCAGTGGGTGGACAAAATGAAATGGCCACTTTACGTATAGCTATTTTGTGTTGTATACACATTTCATCACTGCACTGTATACCTTTCATTTATTTAGACATAGTTAAATTTAAGTTTAGTACTTACAGGGGCCCTCTATCTATTGTCCAGTGCAATTAAATGAATAAATATAATCTTAAAAGTCATGTTTTTCTTCAACCACATCAACCAAATTTTCTAGACAATTTTTAGTTGCAAGAAAATTTAATCATTTTTATTTGCTCTCTCGCTATTTTCACAAATAAAATCTCTCCACCACAAAATGATAGCAGTGGATGGGTCAAAATTTTAAAGCAATACTTACTTTGACTTACTTTATTTGCTGTCTATTTTCTGAAGTCATTTTTTGCATGAGCATTGTCTTGTCATCAAGAACATTGCCCACAATGCTCTCATTTTCTTAACTTCTGCATTGCTTGGCATAACAGTCACCAGTATTTCAGCAATTTGTGCCATGACCATCATGTACTTAAAATTGCTTGTTTTTAGTTTCTCTAGCAGTTTTTGATGAGTTATTGATGGTCAAAAATGTTCAGACATTATGTTTCAAAGCTGCTTCCATTCTGCAAAATTTTTCTTTTCATCCCATTTATTTTTGGTTATGTTCTTCCTGGTGTCAAAATGAAAATTGGCTGTATAGCTTTCAAAAAGGAATTTCATATTTTATGGCAGAATCATTTTGTGGTGCTGTGTGGTTGCCAGCACTGAATCATAGCCATGTCTACCATAGCTGAGATTGGGAGAAATAGGATACCAATCCGGTCACTTTATTTTACAGATTTACAGACTCGCAATGATTCCTAACCACTAGCAGAAAATAAAAGTTCAGTAATTTTCTCAGTTGTTTTAATAAATATTACATTAAAAACATTGATAAAGCTTCACAGGTGTTGAAAAAAGTCATGACGAAATAAGAACACATGCAGAGTATTCTGATTCCATCAGATTCTGTCCGGTTTTCGAAGCCAATGTCAGTTTTTTTTTTTTTTTTTTTTTCAGAAAACGTTCGGTTTTTGTACGATTATAATTTGGCAGTTTTTTCCTGTTTGCCCACCTTAGACCTTCCAAATGCTACAAATTCTCCATAGTTACTGCGAAAACAGTCGATCGCTACAGAGTATGGGAAACATAGAGTACACAACGGGGAAAAAAATTTCTGTGAAATAATGTTATTCAATATTTGTTCAAAATTTATTTTCATGTTTTCAAAATTTTAACATTCATTAAACATTTTTGGAACTGTTTATTGGATATAATTTGGGCGTCTTCATGCCATCCATCGCCTGAAAATGATTGTTTTAGCATGGGCGAAAATGTTCCGTAGTTTTCTAAATTTCAAATTTTTCTTACCCCAAGAGGGGTATTTTTTTTTTCTTCACTTTCTGGTTATATTCTTATTTGTTATGTTTTTTCTGATTATGTTTCTCGTTTTAAATATCTTCAGTAATAGCGAAAAGAACACTTTCTTATTTTAAAAGTTTTTTCTAGTGAAACCTGTTCTTCAAAACCAATCAATATGGTAAGTATTTTTCCTTTTCTGCTTTTTTAAAGCTAAATTAACTTTCAAAATCGGTACTTATTCTGCCTGTGATGGAACCGCTCTTTTCTGTGACCCGTAAAATTACTATCACGGCAGAGTGAACAATACAATACTGATTTTTTATATTTAATTTCACTGAAAAACTTTGCTTAACCATTCCTTAATAACATTTTACTGTATTAAAGGGCAGAGCAAGAGGTTTTTTTTTTTTGTTGTTGTTTAAAGCGAAATTTACTCGTTCAAAGGAAACGCGACTGCGTGAAATGAAAGACGGCAGCAGAAAGTGAAGTCCCGATTTTCACCTTTTGATTTCTTTTCTTTTTATAAGCAAAGGAAAGATGCTTGCTCTTTTTGTTTGCTGATAAGCAAGAAGTGCCTAAGCAATGGAAAATCATGCATTTTCAGAGAAACTAAACTTTAAAAAACGAGCTGCTGAAGACTGGTTGTGATGTCCCAGTTCCATTTAAAGCCACAGATGTCCATTCCCAATATGGTTACTTTGTGTCTCAACTTAAGTAGAAAAACAAGAACAGTCACTCCTGTTCTTGAAGAGTGAATCTATAAATAGATCGTACCCACTTATTTGCATAGGAAAGGGCTGTTTTTCACCACGTGTGAGTTGGATGATTTGAAAATGCATTACCTATAACAGGAGTGTTTTAAAAAATGCACGTACATTCTTTAGCAATGAAAAAATCTGGCTGGCCATCAGTCCGTGCGGACAGGGAAATTTTTGAGCGTGGCGACTGAAGTACCTTTTTCTACTGGAAATTTTATTTTTTCCAGTCGCCACGTGCTGGAACCAGTGGCCCTAAATTAGGGACGGGTGACTCCCTATAGCCCACTGGGTTGCTCACGGTGGTCGTTAAACCTCCAATCAAACAGTCGCCATGTGCCGAGTGGCGACCACTAATTTTAATCTTTAGGTTGCTCCCCCATGCACCCCACCTTTAGAATTGATTTATTGTATTAGGTGTGCAACTTAATTCTCGGCCTCTAACCGCAAGCGATCATAGAACGCCTGCAAATGCAAATAGCTGTGTGCGATAATGGCTGATTGCAGCGCCATCAAACAGCATTCCAGGCAACCAAAATTGCTCACAGCTGTAGTGACAGAAGGGATGAAAGTTGATGGTGAAAGCAATGTCGTTCGAAAAGCAACATTTGAGGCACTGCCTCCTGTTCGCGTTTCAGCTGAAAAAAAGTGCCGCAGAATCCCAGCAAATGATCTGTGCTGCTTTGGGTGAGGCTGCTGTGACCTACAGTACATGTAGCCGCCCCGGTGGCGCAGTGGTCTAAGGCGTTGGCCTCTGATCGTTCGTCCGTAAGGGGTCCGGGTTCGAATCCTGGTCAGGCATGGATATTGTGTTTGTCTTACGGCACTGGCTCTCTCCCTTCCCTGGAACCAGTGACCCTAAATTAGGGACGGGCGACTGCTTATAGCCCATTGAGTTGCTCACGGTGGTCGTTAAACCTCCAATAAAAAAAAAAAAAAAAAAAAAACAGTACATGTAAGAAGTGGTTCCAGTGGTTTAAGCAGGGAAATTTCGATCTCCATGAGGCAGAACGTCCGGGACAGGCACAGAAAGCTGACGGCGAGGAACTGGAACAACTGTTAGACGCGGATCCCTGTCACACAGAGTCGGAGCTCGCCCAGGAACTCGGAGTAACACGGCAAGCCATTGCAAAGCGCCTGCTCAAGCTTGGATGGATTCACAAGGAGGGCCGTTGAGTGCTCCACCAACTCACAGCTGCGAACAAGTCTAGGTTCTATGATGTTGCTGTGTCCTTGCTCTCCAGACTCAAAAAGGATTTCCTGCACAAGATTCTGACCTGTGATGAAAAGTGGATCCTCTACGATAATCCTAAGCGGCGCAAATCATGGTTTTATCCAGGTCAGCTTACCACCAGTTCTGCCAAACCGAATATCCATGCCAGGAAGTTGTTGCTATGCATATGGTGGGATCAGCACGGTGTCGTACACTATGAGTCGCTCAAACCTGGTGAAACGGTCAATGCTGAGCGTTATTGTCAGCATCTCATTCGTGTGAGTGACGCACTGATGGCGAAAAGGCCATACAACGACAAGGGCAGAAGGTCGGTCCTTTCGCTTCAGGATAACGCGCTTCTTCACACCGTGAAAATGACTTTAAATACGATCACCAACCTGGGATGGGAGATTTTGTCCTACCCAGCATATTCTCCAGATTTCTCCTGTTGGATTATCACCTCTTTCGCTCCCTGCAACATCACCTGAGTGATACGCACTTCACTTCTGTTGAGGAGGTCTACACAAGTATTGATGACTTTATCAACTCCAAACAGCCCTCTTTTTTCCGCAATAGCGTTCGGCAGCTCCCTGACCGATGGCTCAAATGTATCCAACACGACTGGGATTATTTCCCTGATTAGGTACGAATTCGATTTGCTGTCAACGTGTCGTGCCTGTGGCCGAGAATTAAGTTACACACCTAATAGTTTAGTTGTTTTCCCTGTTAGTTTTTCCCCCTTCCCCATTTCTTCCTTTGCCATATTAGAGGGAGAATTCTAATTGTGCTGACATAAAGGGATTTAAAGAAAAAGTTAAATTAGTTGGTCATGAAACAGAATGGGGTAGGGGTGGGTCAAATTGGCATATCAGTGGCTCCCTGCTGGCAAGTGACAATGTTTTTCTTACCCAAAATAAATTTTTAATTGCAGGTGACTAGAAACTTTACACCCCCCCCCCTCCTTTTCATGACAGGTAACCGGAAAAAAAATGAATTTTTTTACTGCAGTGATTTTATTTTAGTAGAAAATCATTATTGCAGCTATCTGTCAATGAACTTCTGCAGAAGTATCAATGTTTTCCATAATTTTACCATTTCTATAACACCAATCTAAAAAATGTAATATTGCAGAAAATCAATACTCATTAACATCTTTGGTAATGTTTCATTATTTTTATTATGAGGTTCAATCAACTTCTTTTCAATTTTATTCCCTGAAACATTTTTTTTTTGCAGTGTCTTAAAAAAACTTCAAGCAGTTCAAAAAGAATTAAAGCTAAGTAGGATCTTCTTAACTGTCCATCACCTTCTGGAAATGGCTTGTTCTGTGTCATGGTGCATGCATAGGCTAATTGATTGCATACCCTCACCCCTGACCTTGAAGCAAGTTCAAAAGTTTCAGATGTTGGAAACTGTCATCCTGTGGAGTCTGCTGCCCTCACACTGTATAGACATAGTTTTGCTGTAGCCATGGAAATCTTGGCACTCTTTAACACCACATTAAGTGTTCTATTGGCAGGAGGTGACATTCTTAGCTCTTCCAAAGTAGCAGGTTCATGCTGGTGATTGATGACAGGGGAAAAGTGATTTGACAAATTTATCAGTGTGACTGATTTAGCAGGTTCTGTTGCATTTTATATGCAGGCCTGCACAGAGGAGTGGAAGAGAGAGAAATATGTCTTCATATATCATTCCATTCTCCATAAAGCAATAAAAAAATCTACTTACCATGTTCAGCAGTTATGTTTCAAAATTTGCACATCACCACAAAAATGTAATAGCTGATTGGCAATAATAGGTGACTGACATTCAGGAAGGTTGCTTTCACGGAATGAGCATAATGAAGTGAACACTTGGTATTTGTGGTCATGTCATGTCATGTCATGTCAAGGGCTTATGCTTGTTTTACAAACTTGACCAGGGAAGCAGTGTATATATTACAAGAAGTATGCAATTAATATGTGAACTGTAGAAAATTCATTTTGTGTATAAACTGCAAATCAGTGTTAAGCATGGTTCATACGCTCCTTGAAAACCTTGAAAAATCCTTGAAAAAAGGTTCATTTTCAAGTCCTTGAAACTGTACTTGAAAAAGTTTGGGACTCTGTGTATAGTACTTGAAAAAAAATTTGTTTTGTTTTTTAAGTAATTATGTGAAAAAGTATGTAAAACAATTGCTTGTGCTAAAAATTGTATAGGGGATTTCGGTGTAGTTCTGATGAAAACACTAAGCTGATCAAATAATGTAGAACTTGCATTCAACCCAGGGGAGCGCATGGACATCTGGTACCTTGGCTATGACACCACTACAGAATAAAATGTCAGCCATGGGAGTAAAATAAGTGGAATGGTGTATTCGCGAATTGTGATGGGCTTGTGTTCTTGCTGGAGTCTGTGAATCTTCTAGGAATTGCTTGTGCTTCGTGCGTGGACCCTTCATCTCCTGGCTTCAGCAAAAAATGCGTCAAAAATAAAAAATTAAAGCAAGCAATAAATATCATAACAGCAAATGAACACAAAAATAATGTACCCTTTCAAAATATTCCACAAAATAAAATGATTTCAAAAACACAGAATCAGAGGGGCAATTCAAAGTTAATAAAATAAACCAACAGGGGCAAGTCAGTGAAGGTGTTCCCATACCAGCTAAGTTTAATGGTCTGAACTTGCTAAAATATCTACTTACTGACAGACCGACAGCACACACACATGTGATAATTTGGTTTGAAAAAGTACTTGTAAAGTGCTTGAATTTATTTTGCTTGGAAGAGTACGAACTTTGTTAAGTGATTTTATTTTTAGTCTACTGCAGGTGCATATTTTTACTGTTCAATTTTTGTCATGAGATTGAAATCCAAGTTGGTACTGTAGATTGTGGGGATACAAAACAATTTCTGTGTAGCACTGACTTTGTCTCGTTTGTGAAAATTTTGTATTACTTGCATTTTATATGCATCAGATACAGTAGAACATCAATTATGTTTTTCCAGGGACTGAAATAAAAAATGTGTAACTGTGAAAAATGTATAAACAAAACTTTGATTTTTAACGATATTGCTATAGAAAATACAAACCCCCACATTTAAATACGGTGTTTTAATGTAGGTAGAATGTCAATTATACAAGAAAATGTTAGATGCACTTACTGTTCATTAACAGAACATTCCTTGATTTAATCACCTTTAATTTTCATACAATTTCTGGAATAGATATGTGCTGTGTTGTCTCTTTATCAATGCATAATCTAAATTGTATTAACAGTAGGCCCTTGGGCATTATTTATCCATTACAGTTTTAAAATACTGTGTCAGTTTTAGCCTGAGATGATTTTTTTTAACGCAATGTAAAAAGTCCATTGTACACTGTAGTGAGAGCATTTTGAGTTATCATTTATGTTGTGATTAATGTAAAATACTTTCATCACATTATAGGCAGCAAGAGCTTAGGTGAAGTTCAGTGTTGGCAGAGGGATAACACTTTCGTCATCAGTGTCACTGCTGTTTTCACCATCTCTCATTTCAATCAGTTAATCAACTGTCAAAAGGGATAATTTTGCAAGTTCTGAATCACAGCTGGCATAATCCTCAGAAGTTCCTGTGCTTAAATTCGACCAAATTTCTGCTGGTGTCCTGGGTTGCGAATTTTCCAGTTGCACCGGACTTTCGTTCAAATGGAATCCAGCATGGGAAAAGCTTTTTTTTTTTAATCATTTGTGGTAAAGCTTTCTGCCAAGCCATGACTACAAAGTTCATAGCCTTCAAAACATCAATTTTTATGTTTACAAACTTCCCCTGTTCAAGGTATTCTATAGCGAATTGGACCAAATTTTTGCGGTAATGATCCTTCATATTTTCAATGACATTTAAATCCAAGGGCTGTAGATTGCTGGGAAAGAATTCACGACAACATTTTTCGGTGGATGAGCTGAGGAATGATTGATGAATGATAAAATGTGACGTTTCTGCTTAGACTTTTTTGTCCAATGCCTTCAACCACATGACAAAATATTCTGGGGTCATCCCTGCCTTTTTGTTGGCAGTATGTTGCGCAGGCAAGGTTTTGACATTTTTAAAGCATAAAGGCTTTTTTGATCAGCCAGTGACATTGGTAACAGCTTTTCTGATCCATCAGAGTTGGTGCACAATGGAACTGTTAGTTGCTCTTTGCTGTTTTTTCAAAATTCCATGACAGGGATCACCTTTCACTGTAAGAGTCTTCAACGTAGCAAATTAAAGAACAGACCAGTCTCATTGGCATTAAATATGTTTTGGTGTTCATGTCTGCCAATTAAATCCGGAAACACATTTTCTTTCCAATCAGCCACAATTTCGGAATTTACCTATCCAAATTCTCCACTCGCTGTTTTTCCAGAGGTTCCATTCTGTTGCTTGAATTTTGTGAAGCCACCCAGTTGAAAATGATGCCTTGCAGTCAATATTCAATTTCTGCTAAATTTCTTTAGCTATTTCCATAAGCATTGGGCCACTGACCTGCAAATTCGCAGAACGACATTGATTAAAAAATTGCAAAAGCAAATCTTCTACCTCCGCAAATTTTCCACTTTGCACTCTCAGCTCTTTCTTTGATGAGGAACCACTTGTCATTGCATTTTCCTGAACTTCTTTCCTCTTGTAAATTATAGTGGTCAACGTGGAAACAGGCATATAAAGTTTTTTAGCAAGTTCCACCTTTGTTAAATGAAGATTGTCATCCACTTGCTTTAAAATTTGCATTTTATCGCTTAGCAACAGGGCTTTTCTTTCATGAGAAGCCATGTTGATTTTAAGAGAAGAGGAAAATGGGAACCTCTAAGATGAGTAGCAGAACAGAACTTAGGCTAAAAGGAGCTAATTTTTTGATAGAAAAGGTTTGGCAAAGCTCTCCGAACATAAGTCACAGTGTGAATGTCACACTAATTACAGAGGTTCGTTTTTGCCCATAGGAAGAATGGTATCACAAACAAGAAAACACTGCTTTCACCCCACTTCTCTCATAAAGACGTGCTTTATGGGAACAGGCATTTGATACTTCTGTCCTCCTCCTTACTTTGATGCCTTTGGCAGCCATTAAGGGAACAGAAGTTTACAGTAAAAAGAGCACGTGGTTCTGGTTATCCTTTTAAGGCTCAAAAGGGGAATTTTTCCATTTTGCTAGAAAATGAAAACTTATAAACGAAGCTTACCTACTGACAAATAACGTATAACTGAAATAAATTCATGTTAGCGCCTATCAGAGTCTGCCGGGACTGCAGCAATTCAATGTATAAGTGATGAAAACATATAATGGAGAAATGCACGATTGGTGATCTGCTGTATATTTAATTTTTGTCTGTAAGTAAAAATATACTTCTAAGAAATTTAGATTTACTTTTATAATTTGTCATTTACCTAGTGTTTCTGTTTCAGTCTCACACCATTTTGCTTTTGCAACCAGGAAGGCATGAGACTAAGACTTATGCTGATTATGAATCTATTAATGAATGTATGGAAGGTAAGTTTTATTAATACATATGCATTTGTAGCCTTGCATTTTTAATATTTCTGAAGAAAATCTGTTTTCAAAGGGACATTTTAAAACAAACTTTTTATTCACAGTTAAGTGTTTTAAAATAAATCACTATAATATGCACTATGCAACAAGAACAGTTCTATGAGTTTAGTATTTCAGTTGTTTTGTGAAATTTTGCTGAGTAGATTCAGAAGTTGAAAAAAAAAAAGTTGCCAGAAAATCTTGTGGTCTGTATTATTTTGAATTATGGCTACATTTTTACTGTAAAACTGGAAAAAAGTTGTCTACACAGAAATTACATTGTTAATTTGTTGATTGCTAAATGTTTGGTGCATGTTGCTCTGTTGAGATCCATATCAAGTGGTGCCCCCCCCCCCCAAAAAAAACATTGCTTGCTTGATAATTTTTTTTTTAATTTTTATATTTTGCACCTTATATGTTGACAGTTCAAAACCACTATTGTTTTATTTTTACTCACATTGCTTTCAACATGGCGACCATTTTTGTATCTTGGCATATGACCTTTTTGACATTTGTAAGGGTTAGCAGTGACTTCATTACCTCAGCTGTGCAGGCCTCGCAAATGCCAGTCGCCAAATGGCGACCAGCTATTTCGTAGTGGCTAGTAAATTTTTTAGTATAGTAGTCAATGATGGCGAGTAGATTTTTCTCCCAAGTGGGCAACTATTTTGTCCAACTTTCCCCCACTAAGACTCGACAATGTATCAATACATCGCGAAAAACCGGTGTGAATTTAACATTGATGTTACGGTGTTTCGACTGACGAAACTATGATTCACCACCACCGCGATGTAAATGCTCGCGATGTAATCGCCATCATGCGCCACCAAGCCGTGACCAAGCACTTTTGTTCAAACCGGTTTTCCCAGTCCGAGACACGTGAATATCGGCTGATCCTCATGCACGCACACGTCTCCGATGTAGTTTCTCGCGGTGTTTCGTTCCAGACGCTACATCAAAAAATATCTAACAAGAAGAAGTTAAGGCTCGGCGAGACGTAACTAGTGCCGCCATATCTTCAGAGAAAATGTGCAGTGCACAGAAGCCAACATACAGGCTGATGATGGAGCAGACTGCGCATGCATATTTCTGTTGACTTCAATTCTTTGGGTAAAGAATAGTCAGCCAAGCTACTCACAATACACGATTGTTACCTTCCCGGTAGCATAATCACTTCGCAAATCGAATATGTTAGTTTTGTTACGCCAATCAGGTTAGTTAAGGCTTTTGTTTGTTCTTCAGTTTTTCAGAAACTTTTTCAGTAATGCCAAATATTAGAGAATGTCTGGAATTTGTACGGATCCTTAGGCCTAACTGTAATATTTGCTGAAATTTAATTTAAATAGTAATACTAATGTTGTTGCATATTTTTCTCACCAAAATAAGGGATGAGCGGGATATCAGAAAACAGCAACAACAAAAAACTGCTCTAAGCAAATAATCATCAGATCGAAGGAAACCAGGGTGGATCAAAGAAAAGCTTCACTGTCGTAGTCTCCCTAACGTGTTTTGCTCCTGAATGTTAACTTTCCCGTAGAGCCTATTACCTCTTAAGATGTGGTGGCGCTGCTGCCGCCTGTTTTACGTTATCTCTACGAGTGTTGACATTCTTTAAGCGTTAGATATTCTTTGGCTACATCGGGGGATTGCTCATCGGAAATTTGCCTGCCAGGCAAGTAATCCTAGACATCGTTAAGGGTACCAACATGATGCAGACACGATGTTTAAACAGGTTTCTTATCGGGCCTCTGTGCGTCGACGATGCTATTAAGAGGCTGCGTGTTCCACGCATTGGATCTTGGAAATTCACCACAGCTTAAGAACGATAGGAAGTGTGTGGCAGGGTTTTTTTGACGTAAATACAAAAATCAGACCAGTACTAGGTGGCCAGTACGGAAAGTTAAGCGTTACGAAAAAATGGGCATCGAGTTCGGTCTAACAATTTCTATATTATCAACGTGAACCAAATCAACCTAGTGTCATTCGATAGCTAAGGGAACAAAGACTTGTTAGTGACCTTGAGTTACCGCACAGCGATCTACGCCGCGCAAAAAAGCTAATGTCAAGATCTGTCGATTTAAAACACTAGAAGTGAGATCAAATATGCTTTTGGTTGTGAAACTTTAGATCGCAGTTCAAAATTTTCACAATGTCGACATATACTCGTCGAAAAGCCAAGGAGAAATACATCGAACGTAGTCTATGCGGAAGAGCAACTCGTCAGCTTTCAATAAATGCTGCAATGTCCACGGCAGAACGCCTAAGAAAGTATGGGGAGCGAAAGAAAATTGCTGTGGTGCAGCGCACGAGCACTCTGGGGGTGGCGGCGACGCACAAGCCCATTGACTTGGAGCATCAGCATTGAACCTCATAAAAACCAGTAATTGGGCATGTCTGAATAGTGACACTTTAAACAACTTAATGATGATGATTAGATGCAATGGCACTTCAATTGAAAATTTTGATCCTCAAAATGCTATTCAATTGTGGTGGGCAGATACCTATGATAGGAAGATCAGGCACAGTATGTATCAGTGGTAAACTGTATCAACATTATTAGTGCCACTTTATGTATATATATATCCTAGCTTTTGCCCCTTTGTTTTAAATATTATTAAAGAAATCAGTCATCTAAATTCAATAGACTCTCAAAAATAAATTGTGTATGTGTAAATTAAGACAGTAAGAGTAATGATATTACAGCACTGAAAATAAATTATCAAACAATCAATCATTTTGGAACAAAAGCATATGCAATATTTGCAGTCAATCTAATGATCCTATGCAGTAACTGCTCTGCATCTGTTTTTATGAAGTTAATGGGGGAGGTGTCTCTCATTCGAAAAAACCCAAAAAACATGCACTCATTTAATTTCATAGAAACATAAGTAGAGAAGTTACTGAATTATTTTTTTAATTTCATATGGCCAGTAGATTTTGTCATTTGGCTAGTAAAATTTTTATTCTACTAGCCACATTGGCCAGTAGAAATTTCAGCAGTTTTGCAAGGGTTGTAGCTGTGGTAAGTCCTAGGACAAAGTTTCAAATATTATTGTTAAGGGAAAAACCAAAGTTATGGTGTTTGAGAGAGGAACTGGTAGCACTGAATGTAATGTAAGTATAAACGGCACTGTGATTGACCAGGTGAGTGAGTTTGTGTATTTAGGAAGCATGTTTGACAGAGAGAACAAATTGGATGGTGAAATTAGTAGGGGAGCTAATTTTTCATTGAAAGTCATAGCTGCTCTGGGAGGTTTCCACAGGAATGATGGGTTCTCTAGAGTCCCGCATGGCTGTGTATGAAAGTGTAATTGCTCCTACTCTGATGTATGGCAGTGAAACCTGGGCACTGCAGAAGAAACATAGGAGTCGTTTGTGTGCTGGAAAATGTGTTACATATGGGGGGGGGGGGGTGGCAAGACACGGTCTGATTATGTGAGGGATGAAGATGTGTTGCAGTTGTGTGATGTGAAGCAAAATGTAGTTAGCAAGGTGGAGACCAATATGCTTCGGTGGTTTGGCCATGTTGAAAGAATGAGTGAAGAGATGCTTACTAAGAAAATCTTTTTAGCCCAAGTGGCAGGAGGGAAAGGCAGAGGAAGGCCAAGGAAGACATGGGTGGATCAGATTCAGGAGTGTCTGCATGAGAAAAAGATTATAAGTATGAAGTATAAAAGATCTTGTGTACAGTGTGTAATAAATATCAGCGAAGCCCGAGTTGTATGTCAAGATCGCTGTAAATGGAGAAGTTTGATACTACAACAGTAAGTAAAAATATCTGGTAGTTTGTATTTTTTTTGGAGCTAACCTTTGAATCTCAAAGAACAGCTTAGTGATATGTATTTAATGTGTTATGTTAAGCACACATTGTAAGATACTATTTTGTCAATTCTATTGTGCTTCGAAAAATATTCCTTCACCGTAAAGTTTTTAAGTCAAAGTTTTGTATCAAAATCGTTAAAAATGTCATTTTTAGGGTGGTTATTAAGGGGGAAGGCAATTTATTTAAGATTTGAATTTTCTTTTTTTTTGGAAGTACATACACTGAAGAGCAATAGAATTGGAGACAGCTGACGTTATGCAAATGTGGCGCTGTGGGCGGCCTTGTAAATGGAAACGACATGACGTAAGCAGCGATCCGACAATATAAGGAGGGATGCAATGGGAATCAGTAAGAGTCGGACGCAGTATGGGTAAGTCGAAGGATCTAAGCGCATTTGATCGTGGGCAAATTGTCGGGGCCCAACAAATGGGTCACTCGGAAGTCGTGCAGGCACTGGGATTTTCACAAGCCACTGTGTCGCGGGTGCACTGTGAGTACAACGAATCCGGTAAAACCATCCCTGCAAGGGCCAACTGCAGTGGACAACAGTGTGTAGATGAGCGGGGTCAT
Organism: Macrothele yani; assembly: GCA_039090855.1. Lineage (NCBI taxonomy): Eukaryota > Metazoa > Arthropoda > Arachnida > Araneae > Macrothelidae > Macrothele > Macrothele yani. Next base: position 8,286,535 of record CM077023.1, on the reverse strand, counting down.
CGTCGGCTAGCTCGCATTGCAACAGTGGATAGACGGGCCACAGTGTAAGAAATCACTCGGCAATTTAACGCTGATGCACAAAAATGTGTAAACAGCCACACCATCCAGAACCATCTCCTCGCTCTGGGGTACAGAAGCCATTGTCCCACAAGGGTACCGCTGCTGACCGTACATGACAGGGTGCAAAGATTAGTATGGGTGTGGGAACATCGCCACTGGACCCTAGACATGTGGGAAAATGTTGCCTAGACTGATGAGTCGAGATTAACGTTGGTACATGCGGATGGCAGGATACGAGTACGGCGCAAACCACATGAAGCGATGGATCCTTCTTGCCAGCAAGGTTACTTGTACCAATGGAGGGGGGGTACTAAATTGACCCAGCACCGCGACCTAAGGTCTATTGTGCATCCCTAGCCCTAATCTCGAAAGAGACCAGATGCACGAGCAAAAGCAAGAATGCTCTTGACTGGTACTAAAGAGAGATCACTTGGTCTCAAGTTGTGAGTACCAAAGTGTTTAAGCCTAAGTGCTACAAAAAAGTCAGTCACAAAGAAAATGCAAGGAAGCCTCCTCCTCTTCCAGATGGCATCCTCTACAAAGTGGATCCTCTTTCACCCCAATCAAATGAAGGTGCCTGTTAAGACAACAGTGTCCTGTAAGCAGACCAACAATCAGTCCAATATCCTGTTTTGGCAGTTTAAGGAGTTCCTTAGCCCTTATGAGGCAAGGGTCCTTGATTCAGTTCCTTTGCCTGCCTTTGACCCCTGGTAGCATGCCAGAGGTCAAGCTGCTTAGTCCTCAGCAGCCTTTTAGTTAGTCCTCTGGCCATACCAGAGGCAAGCCCTAATGCAGGCTCTGGACCATAAAAAGCCTGCTCTGCCCCCTCTTTAGCAAGAAGGTCAGCTTTCTCATTACCTTCAAAACCCCTATGTCCTGGAACCCAGAACAGTTGCACTTTGTTCCGGTTTGCCAGTTCAGTTAGGGTCTGGAGGCAGTTCCAAACAATTTTGGATGAAATGCGGCACTGACAAAGTGCCAGTAAAGCCGCCTGGCTGTCTGAACAAATCTGGATACGCATATTGTGATACCCTTTGATCAGACATTCTGAGGCACATGCTAGAATAGCATACACCTCAGCTTGGAACACGGTAGCATGCCTTCCAAGGCTTTGACATGAACCATAACCTCTGGATAGGCAATATTCCCCTGCTCCAACTCCTATGTTTGTCCTGGAACCATCAGTAAACCAAACAGTTTAACCGCTGCACCCAGGGACAAAGGACATTTCCCATTCACTGCGACTGGGAAAGTTCACACTGAATGCTTTATCAAAAGGATATTTTACTTGCATATTGTCGGTTCCCATTTGAAAGATGGAATCCTTACAAAAATACTCCTGAATAGGCTTGGTATGGCTGCCAACCTACAATGAGGGTCTCCACATGCCATTGCAGCATAATCTAAATGCCCCCATAATGATCTCACCCTCAATATGAAGGTGAAGTGGCAGAATATCAAGAAGCAACTCCAATGCAGCTGTTGAAGTAGTTCTCATTGCTCCTGATATACCTATGCAGGCCAGCCTTTGTAACTTGTTAAGTTCAGCCTACACCATGCAGAGGTCAACTTTGCGCCACCACACCGTTGAGCCATAAGTGACCATAGTATATATCCAGTGCAAGATCCTCGGGTTGAGACCCCAGGATTTGCCAATAGCACCTCTACATGACCAGAACACTTTCTTGGCTCTGGCAATACAGTAATCTAGGTGCTGTTTCCAGGTTAAGCCTCCGTCCAAAATGACTCCCAGGTATTTAACCTGTGTACTAAGAGGAACTGTTTTCCCAAAGATAGCGATATCTCCAAGGTCTCTAAGATTCCTCTTTCTAGTGAAAGGCACAAGGGTGGTTTTGTCAGGGTTTACTGTTAGACCAACCTTCCTGCACCAATCCTCAACAAGTCCTAGTGTTCTTTGCATTACGCTCAAGACTGTTTTGGGGAATTTTCCCTTGACAATTATGGCCACGTCATCTGCATAGCCAAAACAGTCTCAACCAGACCCCTCCAGGATCCCTAGCAGTTCATCCACCACCAGGTACCACAACAGGAGAGAGCAAACTCCTCCCTGAGGGAAACCCCGGCTGGTGGAGACCGACAGTCTCCCCGAGTAGCGAGGCCACGACCGTTCTGCTTGTGAGCATGGCCTTAATCCATTGACAACAGGTCCTATCAATACCATGTCTTTCCACAGCTCCCACAATGGTCTCTGTAGAGACCCTGGCAAAGGCACCTTCAATATCAAGGAAAGTGGCTAATGCCACCTCCTTAAATTCTAGTGCCTTCTCCAGGCAACAAACAATGCCATGGAGAGCTGCTTCTGTTGATTTGCCTTGTTGATAGGCAAACTGAAATTTTGAGAGGGGTTTAGGAAGTAAAACCACCTCTTAATATTCTGCCTATCCACCATTCTCTCAAGAGCCTTGAGAAAGAAAGATGTTAGACTAATAGGTCTAAAGGCCTTTGCCTCCTGGTAATTTGACTTACCTGGCTTGGGAATAAATATTACCCTAGCTTGTCTCCAAGCACTTGGTATATAACCAAGAGCAAGGCAGGCCCAATAAATTTTGCACAAGAGTGGAGTAATTATCTCCAGTCCCTTGCTGCATCAAGATGGGAACAATTCCATCACAGCCAGGTTATTTAATGGTTCAAAAGAATTAATGGACCACTTAATCCTAGAATAATTGACCACCTCCCTGGCAACCCTCCAGTCCTCCTTTTTTGCACGTCGGTGCTCAAGGCCAGCTGTGCGTATGCCAGTGGGGTCAATTATACTTGAATCTGGAAAGTGTACACATTTCTGTTAGTGTTTCTTTACCAGTTTTTGTGAAGCTCCCATCAACCAATTTGATGGTGTTCAGGCAATTTGCATTGTCCTTAGCCATGATTTCCCTAAAACTGGCAGTACTGGGAGTATCTGAAATACTTCCACAGAAATCTCTCCAAGAGGCTCTTTTTGTCTCTCTAATTGCTTTGTTGTACTGTGTGAGGGTAGTCTTATATACCGTCCACTCACCAGTATGTTTGGCTTTATTAAAAAGCCTTCTAGTTTTGCCTCTAAGACTGCTAAGCTATTTATTCCACCAAGGAACATGCCTTGGTAAGCTAGCAGTCTTGGCCTGACAGTTTTGGTGGTAAGATTCAATAATAGACCGTTGCAACTGGTCAACGGCTAACTCGAGATCTAACACCGAGCGCATGTTAAATTCCATGCCTCCACTATGTGCCGCCAGATCTTCCCTGAAGCCAATCCAATTGGTCCTTCTGGGATTTCTGACTTGCACCAGCTGTTGTCTTACATCGGCAACTGAAAAGCAGATATATCTATGATCAGACAATGAAGGTTCACTAGATACATGCCATTTGATAATGCGGTCAAACATGTTAGCACTACAGAGGGTGAGGTCAATAACTTTACTTCTATTAGAAACAAAAGTGGGCTCATTGCCTCAATTAAGAATATAAAGTTTAGTACTTACCAAATATTCCAAAAGGTTGTCCCTTCGTCTGTTGCAGTCGCTGCTCCCCTACATGATATGGTGAGCATTGGCATCACAGCAGATGATGAGGCATCTTCCACCTGACTCACAAAAGTGGACAATGTCTCTTACCTCCTGAGAAGGAGGTGGTTCAGGTTCATCAAATGGTAAGTATGCAGAGACGGTAAACAGCTCTTCTCTGCCACTATCAGATGACATAAAAAGTTTAATCACGGTTGTGTCACCTGTGGTAAACTCAGGAAGTGGCATAGCATGATGTCTTTTGCTCACCAGTATACAGGTCCTTGGTCTCCTACTTGATGTATTATAGAAGACTGTAAAGCCTGCTCCTTGTAAGCCTAGGATCTTCCCATTATGTATCCATGGCTCTTGAATAAAAGCCAGATCAACATCCTCCGCAGCCAGTCTGCAGCACAAAGCAGCAGATGCAGACCGACTATAGTGAAGATTGATCTGGATACATTTCTTGCAGTTCTCCATTGTGAGATAGGCAAGGAGACTAAGTGGTAGAAGGATCAGCCGGGTCAGAATCCACCAGGTGGGTGCTGGAAGCCAGCTCCACACCTTCATGGACATCACCCAGGCCCATCACATCCACCTCCTCAGTCCCCCCTCCCCCACCACAACTGGACCTGAGTCCTTCCCTGCTTCCAGACCATGGCCACGGGAAGACAATGCAGTTGTTTCTGGCTCCACAACTGCAGAATGAGGCTCTTCTATTTCTGTGTCCTCCTTTGAAGTGCTAGGGCCCTGAGGGTCATGTAGTACTTTAAATTGACCCTCATCGACCCCAGTGTAGGCAGTGAACCTGGCTTCAGCAATGGCTTTAGCCGATTCCCTGTCTACCTGGAAAATCCACCTGATGGCCTTAGGATCTTGTACCCGATCCAACACCCTCCAGTGGTTTGTGTGCAAACTGCTGTGTAGGCACACAACCTCCTGCAGAGGACGTTTGGATCCTTGGTCCAAATATCCCTTGTCCTGAAGGCAACCTTGATCGGTTTTGGAAGATCACTGGCCCTCATCACCTTGAGCCCAGTGCCCCTCAAAATCTTATCATTTTTTCAAAGGCTGATGTTAGCCATTGCCCTGTTCCCTCATTCTCACAAAGGTAAACCAAGAACTCCAGAGTTCAGGGAAAAGCTCTTGATGCGCGGTAGAGACTCTCCTACATGAGAACCATCCGCCTACCTCAAAAGCTCCTCTTGAATATTCCCAACCTCACTGTCATCAAGCCACTAGTTTGGGAAGTTTTCCTTCACGATGGCCATCCTAACAGTGGAAACAGTCTTGCCATAAGTGCTGGGACGAGACTCTTCCCTACTCCTTTTGGTCGGCTTCCTCACATTGTCCACCACCGGTGGAGAAGTATCTGCAGATGTGGGTCCCATTGAACTTGACTCCTTGTCAGTTTGACCTTTCATCTGCCTTGCTAACTTCCTCCTGATGTTGCGCTTAGCAGTCTTGCTAAGTCGCAACCCTTTCTTGCTGCTACCAGCCTCACTAGCAACCACAGACTCTTGGCAACCCGGCATTACCTGCTGCCTCCAGATGTCTTGTTTGCTTTTGCGAAACAACTTCCCGGCCTTAGCCTGAGAGGTGTTCCCAGAGAAACTGGGCCTCACCTCAGGATCAACAGATCCTGGCCTTGGCTGGGAAGATGCTGCTTTTTTAGGTTGGGTACTGACTAAGTCAGACCCTAACCCCCAGGGTTTGTTGTGTCCAAAAAAGTTTCCATATTTGGTCCTACAAAACTGGAGGAAAATAAAAAGTCACCACCCGGTAATCCTCCTGTCCCGGGTGGAAGGCTAATTATGACAGGGTTTCGCCTGGTGCCCTGAAGGGATCGTTAATGGTACTGATATTTTATTACCTAAGTATCATTCAGCCCTCAGCACGATACCTCACACCTTGGCTTAGGTAGACCAGAGCCTCAGTTAGCCAGCATGTTTCGGACGCTCCAAAAAGAAGAGCTACTGTGAATCACAGCACCTAATCCACCTGTTTCCACCACCCCATGACGAGGACGTTGAGGTTGGTTTTCTAGGGGCGCCAGCAGAGTACTCTTCAAGCTGGTGGGGGTGGCATTCTCGTCTGGGGACTGTTTACATGGACTGAAATGGGACCCCTGGTACATGTGACATCGTCCCTCACAGGTCAACGTTACCGGGATATCCTGGACGACCATTTGCTCACATTTGTGCGTCTTCGACATCCCAATGGGGACCTCATCCTGCAACAAGACAATGCACCGTGCCATCGCTCGCCGAAATGTTTCCGAATGGTTAGATGAACACTCCACCGACGTAACCTCGCTTTCTTGGCCAGCTAGGTCACCTGACCTCAATCCCATCGAGCACATCTAGGATGCCATCGAGAGAGATGTTCGAGGCTCTGACCCCCTCCATCAAATGTGGGAGCTTGTTCAGGGGTCGTGGATCTGTATGGCCTCCCAACGCTTCCAATGTTAGACAAATCGCCGCCGTCATCAGAGGGAAAGGTGGTGCTACACGTTACTAGACAGGTATCTCTAGTTCAATTGCTCCTCAGTGCATATACCAATAGTCTCAATAAAAAATTATTTGAGGTATTTGAGTGTTGCATACATTTTGTTCTACATGGCAGCAAAAAATGTAAGTAAAATTTTGAGTTTGAGATTCAAGTGTTTTAGAGACCTTGCAAAAGTCGTAAAATTTATTGAATACATCATATTTATTATTGTGCATTTATTACTTGTCTCCATACATATTTGTTGGTATTTATGGTGCAAATTAAGCTTTAGAATGTAAACAAGCATGATCACAATTGATAAAAAATACAGTGGTGAATTTTAATTAATTAACAGACTTAATTAAAATAAAAAGGGCATAGGTGTTAAATGCATACCTTCCCAACTACTACGGAATGTCTGTAGTTTCTACGGATTTAGTTGTTTGACTATGGAACTACAGAACTCACTGTCGAAACTATGGATTCTACAAATTTTCATTTTGTTTAATTTTTTTTTTCATTTTGCTATTGTGAAATAAATTTCCGCCTGAGGATGGTATTTTGTGTTTCAAAACTTTTGAAGATGGTAGTACGAAGTAAAAAAATTTATCGTAATTTTGTTTCTCCTGACATTGCCTTTGTGTCCACTATTCTTGTTAAATGTTGTTTTAAATCGGTGTAAAACTGAAGAGAATTAGGGGGGGGAGGGGTGTTTTCCATCTGGTGATGGTATTTCATGTTTCAAAACTTCCAAAAGGGGCTTTCCATGCCAAATCAACCAAAAAAATTTCAATATTCAAGCTGACCATTTCAGATTTCAGTGAAACCTTCAGGGATAATTCTCCCTAATGATATAAATGAGAATATATTTTTAATTTTTTTTTATCTCATTGGGTTTTCATTAATTAATTTTTAAAATTTCGAAAAATCGTCGTTTTTTCACTTGCATAAAGTTTTTCAATCTTGAATTTCTCAAGTTCCATAAGGCCTACAGAGTTGTTTAACCCCTCATTTTAAACAGAATTTCATAAGTTTTAATTTGATATGCAACTTGACTATGCTTGGTTAAAAAACAAAAATTAAAAAACAAAAACAAATTTAAGATAGCGTTTTTTAAAATTTTTGAAAAAAATATGTTTTTTGTAATATTATAAGCTTAAAATCCTGAAACTTTTAAAAGTAGGATCTCAATGGGATCGGGAGCTATGGGAAAACAATTAAAGCTACTGTACAAGAGTGATTCCGTATCAACTCAACACAATTTGAAGACATTTTTTACCTCACCATCTCAGATTTTAATGAAATTTTGTACATAGGTGGCCTCTATATAGATTAAGAAAAATACCAAATTTCATCGTCATAAATCTACTGGTTTTGAAAATACAGCTATATAAAATGTCCAAAAACACCCCAAAATCGGAAGATTTATATGTTTTTAAATTGTGATTGCAGCTTCCCTAATTAAGATAGAGAGATGGGAAAGGCATCTTTTTTGTAGTATTTTTATGTTCTTTTATTTGATGTACAACACCATAGGGGTTAAGATTTTAAAAATTTCAAATTTAAAAATTTATATTTAAATTTTGAATTTTTCAAAATGCAACGCTCCAAAAAAATTCGAATTTTTTTAAAACAATCTTTATATGTTTGGTATTTGATTGTGTGAGTTGTAACTTGGGATGATAATGGGTGTACTTAAAAAGCTATATTCAAATTTAGCCTAACACAAGAGTTAATGAAAAAAAAATGAAAAAAACGTAAACTGAAAATAAATTTGGGCTAAATCTTAAAAAAGTTTCATTAATAACAATATAGTATTTTTGTTATTTAAAACCATTTATTTAAACAATGTTTTATTTTTAATTGATTTGTTTAAAATCTGAGACTAACATGGGCTTAAAAATTTTATTAATTTCATTATTCAGAATTTGTAATAATTCACAATACAATATTAAAAAAATAAACAGACTTTAAACAGTAATTTCAATTACTGCTCAATAAACACATCAAAATAATAACATATGCATTGAAATGCTTACATTTATGCAAATTATATTCCTAATCTTAAACTTAGATCGTCACTTAAAGCAGAATCTTTTAAAATTAAAAAAGTTGTATCATGGTTTTGAAGTGAAATCTCACCTGTAGATCCTTGATATAGTCTTTAAAAGCTTCAGTAGTTTGGTGTATTTCTGTTTCAGAGAGATTGTAGAGTCTTCCTGTCGGAGTCACAGGATTTACTTTACACAAGACGTAAGTTACAGGAAGCCATAATACATCTTGTGGGCTAGGGTAGGAAAAGGATGTAAAAACGAGACCTTAACTTCATTCTCACTCTCTTCTTTTGCTAGAACATATGCTACCCACCTGTTGTTTTCATAGATTATGGTTATGCAACCACTAATTTCTGTTATTTGCAGTCTGTCTTGTAATGCTGATACTTTTTCAGTAGCTGACTCGTTTGATTCTGAGAACATCTTCACTTTTATTTTTGAATTACTCAATGGGATAGGAATAAAAGCATGAAGTTTCTGGGTACCTTGTATTGTTAGAGACTTGCTTAGGCGATTTTCCAAAAATTGGTCTGTTTCGATGTATTCTTCTTGACGTACATATGTAAAGTTTGCCACAAAAATGTTCTGAATTGCCCATTCGTACAACTGGAATGGTGTTTGAATTTGATTCTCATAAGGGCGTTGTAAGCTGGCTCTGGCAGCTAACCTTTTCACCGTTCCAGCAATGCCATCACACGACCCCTTCCCGTGTGCTGTTGCTGAAAAATGCCGTTCAGCATCAATGTTGAAGTCATCTTGATGGAAACGTAAGTTTGTGAAATTTTTCCGATTTTTGTACTGGGCTGCAGACACGTCAGAGAAATAGTAAATTTTTTTGACGCTGTTGTCACCAAACTTACTTTTCAAGAAGTTAATAAGGATTTTTTGGAAGCAGTACAGTGCAATTGTGTTGTGCTCTAAACATTCAGAAATTACTACAAAACTTACATGTTCAGTCTTTTCTGTTTTGTAATAGATGACAAATGGGTGGACTGTGGCTTGCCCACTGGTCCAGTGATAGCTCTGGGCTTCATCTAAATGAAGAAAACTATAATTTTCAGCAAAATCACAAATGACAAGAAATTCTGAGTCCTTGAGGTTTTTCTTAGTACTATTCATAAAAGAGCTTTGCTGCTTAGCAATGAAGTCATCTCTGGCCAAAGTAGACAGTTTTTCACAAAACAAATCAGTAAAATCTGAAGTTGATTTTCTAATGTCTCCAAGTTGCATTATCAACTGTAATCCATTGGCGAAAAGTTAGTTTTTCAACAAAGTTCTTCTCAAAACTGTGTTCCATTACATTTCTTACTTCCTCATTCCCAGGACAGGTGGGACACTTCCCCAAATGACAATCTATGGAAGCAGGATTGCCCAATACTCTTGCAAGACAATGTTTGTAGGAAGATAATTGTCCATTTGTTAGTGAACCAATTCTTGCATTTTCCATCATCAGTTTTGCATTTTGGTGTGTGGTGCATACACATACCATATGAGTACCCCTAAACCCTGCCAGGACACAGTTTTTTGGTCTGAGCTCTGCGAATTTGGAAAAACTGACTTTCGTGCCTGCAAATTTATCTTTGAATGACTTATGAGCTTCTGTCAAATTACATAAAATCAGCCTCTTTGACAATTTAACTTTATCTCCGTTTTCAGTCCTAACAGAAACACAATCTTTCATTCCAGATAAAACCCGACTAATTTCATCACTTTGGTAAAACGATCGTACTACTTCAGAAGAGAGAGACTTACCTGGTTTTCTAATTAAGGCTTTCCAAAATTCCTTTCTCCTTCAGAATTTTTTTTATTGTCTTACCATATAATTAAGGAGCACTGAACTCTTGCATGATTTTCCTAACACTCCGTGACTCTGGTAAGCAAGTCAAAATCATCAACTGTTTATCTCTAGTGCAGTTAGAAAAATTACTTTTAAGATTGTCCATAAGAGAGTCCTGAAGAATTTCATCCTCGTCATCAGATGACTCTTGAATATTTGTAAAAAGGTTCTGTTTCATAGCAGAACTGAATTTTTTGAATTTTGGTTGAAGCATAACATTTAGATTTTAGCCTTTTCTTATTGACAGGTGATTCACCAAATTCATGGAGTGAAGTATTCAGTGTTTCAATTACTTCTGATGTAGATGCAAAATTTTCGTCCATTTTCTCACCAATCACAGGTTTCATTTGCTTCTTGACTAATTTTTAAAGTTTTCAGCTGCTTTCTGCAAGAATCACAAATTTTAGTCTCTTTTGATAAGTCATCAAAATTTTCCAACATCCAGTCTGTCACATTTCTTAGCTTCTTTTTATCCCTTACTTTATGGTCACTTTTTTTAAATGGATTGAAACATTGTATTACTGCATATCTTGTACTTTCCATTGTTGATTATTTGTGCATAAAATGTAAAATTCAAATAGTAAAATAACTGCCTCCCATTTCCTGTTCTTTTTATTTTTCCTAAAAAAATCCTGCACAGCTTCAATTTATAAAAGTCTAGTTTCAAAACTGAAAAGGATATACTTTATTCAATTTAAAGTTTTCAAACACATATCACTTTCACTGCATGAAACACATATGATCACCATCAAAACCTGAAGCAGACTGAGAAACACATCTGATCACCATCAAAACCTAAAGCAGGCTGAGGTCTGCAAGATAGGAATGCAAGTTGCTGCTTGTTGGGTCTTGTTACCAATGATCTAAGCAACAGAATCAGTTTTTCAAGTCAGAACATGCAGAATTTTGTCCAAAACAAAATGTAGTCTACAGTACAACTGCACAGTCTTTTATTTTTTTATATTGTATTGTGAATTATTACAAATTCTGAATAATGAAATTAATAAAATTTTTAAACCCATGTAGTCTCAGATTTTAAACAAATCAATTAAAAATAAAACATTATTTAAATAACAAAACTACTATATATATTGTTATTAATGAAACTTTTTAAAGATTTAGCCCAAATTTATTTTCAGTTTACATGTTTTTTTTTTCATTTTTTTCATTAAACTCTTGTGTTAGGCTAAATTTGAATATAGCTTTTTAAGTATACCCATTATCATCCCGAGTTACAACTCACACAATCAAATACCAAACATATAAAGGTTGTTCTAAATTTTTTCGAAATTTTTGGAGCGTCGTGTTTTGAAAAATTCAAAATTTTAATTTTAAAATTTGATTTTTTTAAATCTTAACCTCTATGGTGTTGTACACCAAATAAAAGAGCATAAAAATACTACAAAAAGATACCTTTCCCATCTCTCTATCTTAATTAGGGGAGCTGCAATCACTATTTAAAAACATGTCAATCTTCCGATTTTGGGGTGTTTTTGGACATTTTATATAGCTGTATTTTCAAAACCGATGGATATATGAGGATGAAATTTGGTATTTTTCTTAATCTATATAGAGGCCACCTAGGTACCAAATTTCATTAAAATCTGGAAAGGTCATGTCAAATCGCTGTGTTGAGTTGATTCGGAATGAACCACACGTAATAATGGATTATAATTCTCGTTTTAGTGTGTTTACATGATAACAGACACTGAGTTTTAAAATCCACATAATACATACATCATACTAATACATGTCATACATAAAACAAGGGAAGGATAGTCCCAACGGGCTAAAAGTTTTACCTGGTAAAATTAATAAAAGTATTTTTTAGTTAGCACTCAGAGTTGTAGTTACACCAAAATAGCGACCTTTTAGTTCTTCTTTAATTTAACAAAACATTTCTTGTTTGCCTTTTTGGTTTCTGAGTCTGTAAGTTGATAAACTCTTCCTGTAGCTGTTGTAGGATCAACTTTTGTTACAACCTCACTTTTATTCACAACTAGTATGTCAGTAAATTGTGGGTATTTGAACGATGGAGAAGGGCCATGTGGTTCCAAAAAATTTAGTTTTACTTCATCTCCTTCTATTCCTAACACACAACCTAACTACCACTTGTCTGAGTATTGGCATGTAACAAAGCCAACAATGTCATTAATGTCCAGATCATCATCAGTGTCATCAGCTGAAACTATTTATACACTTGATTCCAAAAAATGAGTAGCTTTTCACTAAAACTCTAGTCTCATTCACAGGACTGTAACTGTGAAATTGTTTAGTACCCTTTATTGTTGTTTCTGCTTCAAACCTACACTTCAAGGCCTTTTCCTCTGCCTCATATTCGTCTGTAGTGGAATACAAAAAACTGATGTCGACAATATTGTCTTTAAAAGGCCAATCATAAAGTTGGCGAGGGGTCATAATTTGATCATTGTAGACCATTCATAGACTGGCCAATGCTGCTAATCGTTTAACAGTTCCTCCGATACCATCACATGCATTTTTTCCATGTGACGGTGCAAATAAGTTCCATTCCATCTTGATGCCAAAATCTTTCTCATGATGGCAGAGATTGAGAAAGTTTGATTTGTTTTTGTACTGTGATGATGCTCAGTCTGAAAAGTAATTCAGCTTTTCGGGTTTATGGGGCAGATTCTGTTTAAAAAAGTCAATCATGAGGTGTTGAAACAAATGAACAGCAACTGTATCATGCACCGTACAATCAGAAAGTATAACTAAGCTCAGGTGCGCCAACTTTTTGGTTTCCTCATCAACGTAGTATATAACAAACGGATGTATTGTTGCTTGAGCATTGTTCCAATGAAAGCCTTTTGCAGAATCTTGAAGCACAAATGCATAATTTTCAGCAAAATCACAAAGTGCAATGCATTGGTTTGAGGTAGATTTTCTTTCAAGTGTCGCAAATAGGAAGACTGTTGAGTAGCAATGAAAGAGTGTCTTAAAAGTTTTGGAAAACTCTGAAACCAATAATCCATAAACTTTTCTGTCAGTTTTATAATAGTTTCCAGGACACACTTGTCATCAATCTGCATCCATTGTTTGAAACTCACATTTTCAATGCATTTAAGCTCAAAGGCTTCTTCAAACCGAGCCTTCAAATCATCACTTCCTGGGCAATTAACACAATTTGTGAAGTAACATTTAGATATTGGTGTTTTGCAAATTATATTGCTTGTTACATCTTTGTATGTTTTAATTGGGAGTTAACCATTTGTCAATTCAGGTATTTTACACTGAGCCATCATTAATTTGGCATTCTGATGTATTGTGCAAACGCACACAGAATGTGTCCCACTGAACCCAGGAAGAACACAATGCTTGGGATGAAGCTCACAAAATTTAGAAATTCCAATTCTCTGATCAGGGTAACACTCCTTAAATAGTACATATGCTTCTTTTAATGTACTTAGAATTAAATACTTTTGAACATGTACACATTTTGCCATCTTTTTTGACTGAAACAAAGTATTTTTTACCAGGCATTTGACGACTAACCTCATCATTTTGATAGAATTCTTTGACTAGGGCTACCGTTGCAGGGTCCAATGTTCTTCCAGGCTTTGGGTCAGGGGATGACATTATACCTTTTTCATTTAACACTATTTTTGTCTTTCTAGCAGTAAAATTAGACACTCCAAATTCAGTTTCAATTTTTTTTGGATTTCAGCTTTTGGGAAGTATAGTTAGAACCTGCATTCTAACATTTTTGTCTGTAGTAGCATTGAACTTTTCTATCAGTTGATTAATAATTTCATTGTCATAATTATTTGCAGTGTCAGATTCAGTGGTACCTGGATTTAAATTAAGTACTTTCATTCGAAAACTTCCGCCACTTTTTTAATCTTTGCTTCTGGGTATTTTTTTTCAATCAAACATTTTCTTTTAATAGGTGTTTCTTCGATAGCAGTCAGACTTTTGTGCAAAGCTTCAATGCCTCTTTTTTCTCTGGAGTTGACAATGTATTTTGAACTGGTACTTCAGGAACATTCAAATGGTCTTGTGATTCTGAGCTGTCTGAATACAAGCCTTCTTGCTCAGTTAAAATCTCTGAAAGCTTTAGTAAAGCTTTACTACACCTATCACATATCTTGTCACCTTCATGTAAATTGGCATTATGTTTCAAAATATTTTCATTTACAGATCTCAATTGTTTCTTATATTAATTATGACCAGGTTTCTTACATGGGTTACAACAATATACCAAAAAATGCTTTGATGTACTGGGTTCACCCATATTGTCACAGAGTCCTAATAATAGAGTAGAGTTAAAATTATAAAAAAAAATATCTTATATAATAATAGGCCTTTAAGTCTAAATAGAACTGACTGTACTTTTGAACTAGAGAGAGGCCTAGTTGTTCCAAGCAAAGATGTCAAAATGGTTGAACTTATTACTTAACAAAGACATAACACTTACTTCACTTCCACTGAAAAAACTATTAACTTATAAAAATCATATTTTTATGTGAAACACTTTAAGTAACACTGCCAACAACTAACTGTTCACTCACTGAGATCTTAGAGGAAACTAAGCAAAAGTTGAGCTAGAGTGGGCATGAGTCACACTCCTGCAAGAACATGAATCAGACAAGTCTGTACAGGCTTGTGCCAGAACTCCTGTGATTAGCAGACTATTTACTCACATGCTGTCCTTAATTTGTCTGTAGGTTTAGTAGATCATTATCTGTAATATAGACCCTAATGTAAATTGGTTACCTTATAGTCAATGTATTTTTTTTTTTTTTTTTACCTTACAAAAGTTAGATTAGCAATGTAGCCCTAACTTGTATTTAAAACAATACCATTGGTACCATAACTCCTTATCCCATTGAGATCCCACTCTGAAAGTTTCAGGATTTAAAGCTTCTAATTTACAAAAAACATATCTTTTTCAAAAAAATTTTAAAAGCACTCTTGAAAATAAAAAAAATTCTTTTTTTTTTAATTCTTTTTTTTTTTACCAAGCATAGTCAAGTTGCATATCAAATTAAAACTTATGACATTCTCTTTAAAATGAGGGGTCAAACAACTCTGTAGGCCTTATAGAACTTGAAAAATTCAAGATTAAAAAAGTTTATGCAAGTCAAAAAATGATGATTTTTCAAAATTTTAAAAATTAATTACATGAAAACCCAATGAGATAAAAAAATTTAAAAATATATTCTCATTTATATCACTAAGGAGATTGATCCCTGAAGGTTTCATTGAAATCTGAAATGGTCAGGTTGAGTGATTGGTTGATTTGGCATGGAATCACCCAAAAAGCGGTAGTTAAACGGAGTAAAATATTTTTTTGTCATGATCGTAATTATTTTCTCCCAATGTTGCCTTTGTGTCCAGTAGTCTTTTTAAATATCATGTTATTGCAAAAATGTTTGTATTTCATCTTGAAACTGTAGGCAACAAATTGCGAAAACGGAAGTTATGCTTCGCGAAAATTTCCTCATGGTCTTCTTTCACGAATTTGAGGAATTCTGCCTTTTTTGTTATTATTTTGGTCATTTGGAGATCGATGTACAAATGAACAGAAATTTTTGGGGAGTTGATGACAACGGGGGGTGTCGTCAGGGGACAATAAAGTTCTTTCAGAATGATGGATGAAATTATTATCGGAAGGCATAAAAAAAGGGAAAGAAAGAAAAGCGAGAATGGAGGAATAGGGAAAGAAAAATTAAGCAATGGATGCTGTGCAGCTACAGAGTCAACAAAAGACAAACTGACACTCTGCATTCTTGCTGTGTGTTTTGGTTTTTCACCCAGTTAAACATTCAGTTTTTTTTCCCCTTCTTTGGTCTCATGTCGCAAACTGCAATGTCAGATGCAGTATGATCATATGGTAAGTGGAGGTTTGTGCATTGCGGGTTCACTTGCTTGGATTTCCCATCTGTCGAGTGTGAAATTCTGAATGCATCTGACTGATTTTTACTGGTGGAAATTTTGAAATTAAATCTCACAGTATTACCTATCATGCTCTCACCAGGGTAATCAACTTTGTGTTTCACATGTGTTAAGTTTGTTTCATTAGTGTCCTTGTTTGTTATGGTGTGTATTTCTTTTTCATAAAGAGATGGAATGGTTCGTAAAAAAGCGTGTATGTATGCTGCATAATAATACTAGTTACTACTGACAAGGCTCTACCATATGTTGGCAGGTATGTAAATGTACTTAAAGTTCATTTTTCAAATAGTTCAGACTGAATCACAATATTTATATAAAGTTAGCAATTTAGAATAAGTGAAGTCATAAGATACTCACCTTATTTTATTTTGTATGTTTGTTTAACAACAATGAAATTTCTTCACAGAGTGTTGTTGATATATGTATTATATGAACATCCAGTTGCTGTGGATAGTTCTAAGGGGCTGAGCTTTCTTAGTACATTTGTCAGTTGTACCCATACTTTGTCCTCACGTTACATTTTGAATGAAGTTCTAGGTACAGCTGGGTGATAGAACTTCACCAATGTATCTTTGTTCTCTAAATTGAAGTCCACAATTACTCCCAGCCACCACTGTTCATCGTACACACAGGCGATGATGTCATTGTTCCTAAAAGTTAGTGGGACAGCTTTCATTATAGGAAGATCCTCATATTCTTTTGAATTAGGTATTAAATAGCATTTCATACTACTTTCCAAATTTGGAACAAAGTAATAAATGTCTGTGTCCCTGGAAGTTGCTGGCAGTTGTCAAATATCTTTATTAAATCATCTTCTCGAATATTTCTTTCTCTTTAACATAAATGTATGTGATCCCTTTTATATTTTGCTTTCAATAGTCATACATATGTTCAGGGGTAATAATGTAATTATTCAGAGGCCTTCATAGACTCTTAGTCACCTCTCGCTTTGTTGTTCCAGCAACACCATCATACGCATTCTTTCCATGTGATGATGCAAATAAGTTCCATTCAGCATTAAGACCAAAATGTTTCTTGTGGTGGCATAAGTTTATAAAATTCTTGCTTTTATATTGCCTTGATGCTCCATCTGAAAAGTAAATTATTTTGTTAACACTGGGGACAATTTGCTTAATATGTGTCAGCAAGTGTGTTTGGAACATGTGCACTGCGACCATATTGTGGTCCAAGTTATTACTAATCACACAAATGTATTGGCTGAGAAGCTTGCCTTTTTGTTTGTATTAGCACACAAATGGATGAACAGTTGCTTGTTGCTTTACCCAGTGTGGTAGCTTTGGCCCTCATCTTGAACTACAAAAGTAAAGTTTTCTGCAAAGTCTGCAAGAATAATACATTGCTTCATTAAGTTCTTCTTTCTTTCAGGAACTGAGTTTGTGCTTTTGCTATAAAATGGCGAGTCTTAAGTAAAACAAGCTTTTCAGTGGGGGACTGAAAAAATTATTTTATCGGTTGAGCAACAGTTATCATTTTAGCATGATCTGTTGTGGTCCACTGTTTAAAGACTATATTGTCTGGCATGGTATCAGTATTTTCAAATTCTTACATCAAATCTTGGAGGGCTTCCCTTTCTGGACATTTAACACATTTGCCCATCATACAGTTGTAACTATTCATGCCACAAACAAGCATGTCAAGAAGGTCCTTGTAATTAATGCTAAGTTTTGTCCCAATAGTCATGAGCGTAACATTTTGCTGTTACAAAGAAACACAGTGAGTTCTTGAGGATCCAGTAATGACACACAACTTAGTTCTGAGTTCTATGAATTTTTTTCTTCCAATTTTACTTGGATTTTTTTTTTTTTGCTTTGAACTCCATAAACAGGTCATCCAAATTGCAAAGAATAAGTTGCTTCTGCTTCTTAACTTTAATATTATTTACTTTTATTGACAGTCTTTTTTGCCTGCGCAAAGTCGGCTATACTCACCACTTTCATAAAATTCATGGACAATAGCTGATGTCTCTGGTTGAATGCCAGAACCCCAACTTCCTTCTTAGCTCTGGTAGAGTACCTTAATCTTTAACTAGATCTCTTGTCAGTTTTACTAGACGATCGGATACGCTGAACTCAGTAGTTATTCTTCTTTGAGTTCAAGAACTAGGTAGTAAACTAATTAATTTTACCTTTTCTCTTTGTCTGCTACAGCACACTTCAGTTTTGTTATTAATTCCTCAAACTCATTGACTGCATCCACCATTTCTTCAGTCTCTTCTATTACTGTATCAAATGAAATCTCAAGTTTTCTTTCTGAGGTTAATTTTCTTATTTTAGATGATGGTGAAATCCCTAATAGGGCACAAGCAGAGTCTACATTTGGTAAGTGCTCAGTAGAAGCAATAAACTCCTCTTTTTCGACATTTTCTAATTGTAGAAATACTGTTTTTTAACTGATAGGACACAATGATTTACCAGGGACAAGCTCTTGGTTGCAGTTCATTTTGTTTGAATTATTCTTTTGCAGAATTTGCTTAAATTTTCAGGGGAAATTTAAGCAAATTATTAAAAAAATTTTAAGACACTATGATTTTCTAAGAAAAACAGATTCCCCAAATTTTGCCAAAATCCACCGATGTCTTTTAAAGTTACACCTAATTTTTTTTATTAAGAAATCTGTATCCCTCTCTCTCTCTCTCTCTCTCTCTCTCTCTCTCTCTCTACCTGAATAAAAAAATCAGATTTAATTTTAAAAGTTAACGCATTTTGGGGGGATTTGGGGCATCTGCTTTTCTCAGCAAATCAAATATCTACAAAAAAAAAAAAAAATGCACAAGTTGCTGAACTTTTTGGGAAAATAAGTTTTTGCATTTTAATTCCCAATAGAGGAAGTTCATCACAAGCTTCCGAACTAGGAGTTAGTGATCGCCCAGAATTCGCAAGCTCAAGGCGTCGGAATAAGGCAAAGAGTGGATGGGAGTGTGACGCGGATGTTGCCAGGCACTAGCTGTAAACGTGTTTTCTTCTTTTAAATTAGAATATCTGCAATTTGATGCATTACAAAAAAGGATGAAGGAAAACTTTCACCCATGCTGTAACTGTACAATCATACAGTACTCTCAAAACTTCCTGAAATACTTTTCTTTCGTTTTTATGCTGCCATCTTCTGTCAAGCCCTAGGAATCGCTTTAAAATGAAAACCTGTCGTCATCATGAATGCTTTTATGGTTTTTGCAAGGCTGTATCTCTTAATCCACTTGGATCTCAAACTCAAAATTTTACTTAGTTACTTATTATAGAGTACCTTTAATGTGTGTAAATTTCAGATTTTCAAATAACTGCCCACCAGAGATATTAAACTGTAAAATTGGCAATTTTTTGAAAAAGTAAATTTTTATTGCCCTGTAGTTTTTAAAAAAAGTATGCGACTCTCAAACTTCAAGTAATTTTTAACTGAAACTATTGGTATATACGTACCTTCAAAAAAAATTTCAAATCTTAAATAAATTACCTTCCCCTTTAATAACCACTCCTGAAAGTGACATTTTTAGCGATTTTGATACAAAACTTTGACTAAAAATTTATGAAGGATATATTTTTTGAAGCACAATATAATTGACAAAATAGTATCTTACAATGTGCTTAACATAACACTATTTGAAATTTTGTCCTAGGACTTACCACAGCTGAGGAAATGAAGTTACTGCTAACCCTTACAGATGCCAAAAATGTCTTGCTACAAGACACAAAAATGGTAGCCATGTTGAAAACTATGTGAATAAAAATAAAATAATAGTGGTGTTTGAATTGTCAACATATAAGGTCAACAACATGAAAAATTAAAAAAAAAGTAATTTAAAAATGGACAAGCATTGGACCTCTTCATATGGATTGACCCTTGCCTGAAGCATATGTATGGCTGACTTCAGCTTCTATCAGTGATAGACTATAATGCAACCAATCACTCCATAGATGTTACAGCCTGCAGTGTGACTGATTGCTGTAAGACATTAAAAGCTTTCAGTTTAGATTATTTCTAAGTTCAACCCTGCTGCTCACAATTTCACATATTGATATTTTTCTGAGAAAAGTTGAAGTACTGTTGTCTTCAATAAGAAGTGAAAACATCTAAACTTTCAGTTTTAGTTTCTTATATTTGAATATTAAAAAAAAAGTGTTCTCACATGGATAAATTTGGTGACAATGATCAACTCTGAAACCTGGATATCCCACAAGATATTCGTGAAAATTCCAGTTTTTATTTTGAGTATGTTCAGTGAGATATCACATTCTAGTAATGTGGAAGCAGAAGCACTAAGTTGTGCCAGGTAACAATTGGTGTGTCGGATTTCATCCTACCCAATGAAGCAGTCACTACAGATGCAATTGTTGGCACAAATGTGCAGTATTATCACTCTTTCCATGTAGCAACTCCTTCAGAAAACTTGAAAATTACATTGCCCTGGAATGGAAGGGCAATATAATTTTCAAGTTTTCTGAAGGAGTTGCTACTTGGAAACAGTGAGAATGCAGCATGTTTGTGCCAACTATTATATTTATAATCCCTCCCATATTTTGTAAAGAATTATTTCTTCTGGGAGATTGGTTTCCCAATCATATATACAGTATATTACATTCACTACAGTTTCAATTTACATTTCTACAACTTCAATGCTTGATCATTCACCTAGGAACAATATGCCAAGGGCTGTATTTTTTCAAAGTTACCTTTTGCGGAGGAAGTTATTTGATCAACAGTACACTTATGCATATATATATATATATATATATATATATATATATATATATATATATATATATATAGCTGCAAACATCATCTCCAAGTGAACAAACAAAAATTTTAAGACCTGAAAACCTAAATGTGCAAAAACAGAGAATTCTCAGAAAAACAACCAAAACAACATGACATAAATTTAAACAAAGCCAAAAACAGGAGAAAAAAAAATTGCACTGCATACAAGCAGGAAAAATAAGCAACAAATGCAGAGCTTTGAATTTATTTAGGACCAGTAAAACACAACATTAACTCATCTCTACAAAGACCTAGTTGAACATGGGTTTCTGCTATGTCATATATGCATATAAAGTACTAATGACTCCCGGGTCATTCCATAAAATATCACGTAGTGGTTGCTGACACATTTTAGAAAATTTTTATATTTTACCATGGAATAGCTGTTATGTAAATTTCAGAAATGCGTTTATAAATTTTTTATAGGCTGCCATGTTAAAGAAAAAAATCAAATTGGCCGCCTCCAACATGCAGAATTGAGTCCTGCAGTAGTGTTTGCTTTTTATAATATCTCCCAAACTATTAAATATAACAGTTTCAAATACAATCCAGTAACTTAAGCATAGTCTGAGCTATAAAATGAAGTATTAACATTGCATTTAATATTTTATTCAGTACCAGAAAATTTGACATGCGCTTTCAGCACAAAATTGAATATTTCACTAACTTCAAGATTTTTTAACTTAGGAAGGAATTGCAGACATAAAATGAAACTCTACAATTAAATAAAGTACATGTAGTTAGACAATTTAAAAATGTTAAACTCAATATTAACACCCTCCTCCTTATTAAAAAAATTGTTTAAAAACTACATTTTGCAAATTTGGGCCTATTTGGCAAGCTGTATCTAAAAAGGGATTGTACGAAAAATCTGAAAATTTTATAGAATGTACTTTTAGCAGAGGTGTTGTTGGCATTGTGTTTTTGACCTGTATAGCTGCTGTAAAATATTAAAGATCATAAAAAAATGATGAATTACGGAATATCAATTTTGCACATCGTAATAACTTATTTTGGGTATTTATAGTATTATTCATATCCTATTAAATTTTAGGGCATCATCATGTGAAATATTATTATTTATAGGCATTAAGGAAGTAGAATATATAGTAAATTCTATGAAATTATCTGAAAAAAAGTTGGCTTTTCAAAACAAAACTTGCTGCTTACATGTTTATTTATAGTTGATGTGATTAAGTTTTTTTTGTTTAGAAAATTTTTCTTTGACAATCTTGAAGTTAATCTTGAGTATTAAATGTTCAGTTTGTAAAACACAAACAATGTTTAGGTCACTTTTTCTGTACAGTAGCAATAATGACAACTTTGTGTTCAGATCATGACTAATGTTATAAGTTCATCCTGTTGCTGTACTGAGTTTCAACGATGAGATTTTCCTTAATAAATTTTCAGCTTTCACCCAAACCTTATCATCTCTTGATAGTTTAAAACAAGTGCTTGGACCATAAGGATGGAAAAAAATGAATGAAAAAGTCATTTGTGCTGACTGATACATTTTCAACTACATAAACACAACATAAAAAGTCATTCATTTTTATATCACATACTAAAAAGTCATTTTTTAATATTTCTGTACGTATTGCTGACCCAGAAATAATGCCCACTTTAAAATAAATTTATTTTTCGGGATGAAACAGTGATATTCTTTTGAGTGCTTAATTGTAGGAGCTTTATTATATGATGGGTTCCATTTCAACTCAGGCAGGGTCGTACCATCATGGTCTCAGATTTCTCTAAAAAAATTAAGGGGTGTTCCTTGACTAAAATAAGGAGACCCATATTTTTTCTTTCGGCAAGAAAAAATTTTCCCTTCGAGATAAAGGGTTTCAAATCTTGCACCGTCAAACAAGCTCTCTAGAAAACGGTTATTTTTCCTAACTTCAGCGAGTCATTGCAGCAGAGTTAAAAATGATACCGTGTTCTTGTATTTTTTTACATTGTGTATATAACATATAATAATATATGGTGCTAATATTTACTACACATCGTATGATTAAAATTTTAAAAAATCGCAAACTTTGTGATTTTTAAAAAAATTTCAATTTTTTAAGTTTTTTTTAAACAGGTTTGGATGGAGTTTTTTCTATATTCGTTTTTTTCGTTAAAGACATACAAATGTGCACTTTATTTGTAATTTTTTGTGTGTCTGTGAAACTGCTAGTTTCCGCGTTTCGGCAGCATTAAAAAAAGCCGATTTTGAAAAATCTCTAACTTTGCCAACGATTTTCTCAAAAAGGCCATTTTTTAAAATTCTGAAAATTAAATCCCTGTTTGATTATCAACAGGAGAATATCTGTGTAAATTTTCACGGACCTAAAAACTCCCGTTTCCGAGTTAGACGCGTTTGAATTCGGTTTGAAAGCCTACGATTTCCCGTGTTCTAAAGGCGCCATTTTGGAAAAATCTCAGGCGCAAAGTACGTACGTTATCTCTTACCCGAATCAAAGCGTTAGATATTCTTTGCCCGAATGATGGAATGAGAGCATTGGGTCAGCTGGCCCTGGTTGGATACATCCACCTCACCCTTCCCCGTGTGATGACATGCCTATAAAACTGTCAAGGGGGGGGGCTTAACCAATACATAAAGAAAATTCTTGCTGTTCCACTAACAAAGTTGAGTTACGAAAGACAGCAGCAGTTGTTTGTTTGTTTACGTTATATACTTAAACATCGCATAAGAAAAGACTATGAAAGAGTAGAAAACTGTTGTGAAATAATTTTATGAAAAAGAGTGCAGGCACGTGTACCGTAAGTTAATTTTCGATGGCTAAACAACCTCGAGTTTTTCTGGGAGTTGCTAATTGTAGGCTACTGTCAGAAGAGCAGTTGCTGTTTTGTTATAGTTGCTAAAGTTAACCTCAGTTTTTCGTAATAGTAAAATATTCGCTCAGGAGAATTTTGTCCTCTGCGAACGGGGGAGAAGGTGCAATGCTCTTGACCTCGCTGCTGGGTTGATAGAGCTGGTCGCTACCGAAACTCTGCTTACCTCCTCTCCAAAACGTAATGGCAATTGTCTAATCTACTAAATAAATAACAATTAACACATACGCGTGCATGCTTATTCATAAAATGTAAGTTGAGTATATTTCCTGTTCAATCAACTGATTTTACAAGTAGAATACATATACAACTTATGCGCTTATAATGGTGTAAAGATTTTTATCTATTTAAAACATATTCATAGATTTCAATTTTTTTAAAGAGGGGGGGTGATTGTGTTCTTAGTGATTTCCACCTGGGCCACGATAAACCATGCACTGCCCATGGCTTCTGTTCCCTTAGAAGATAATCCTGGATCGATGGGAGACCAGCGGAGTTTTGACCCCCCCCCCCTCACGTGTTGGTGAGGTGTCTCAAAGCTAGGTAGCTTTCAAAAATGTTTCAACTTAGTTGGCTGGTAACAAGAGAGGGATTCCATTTCAACTCTGGCAGGGTCGTACCATCACGGTCTCAGATTTCTCTAAAAAAATTAAGGGGGTGTTCCTTGATTAAAATAAGGAGACCCATATCTTTTCTTTCGGCAAGAAAAATTTTCCCTTCGAGACAGAGGGTTTCAAATCTTCCACCGTCAAACAAGCTCTCTAAAAAACGGTTATTTTTCTTAACTTCAACGAGTCATTGCAGCAGAATTAAAGATATTTTGTTCTGGTATTTTTTATTACATTGTGTGTATAACGTATAATAATATGTGATGCTAATATTTTTTACACATCGTATGATTTAAATTTTTAAAAATCGTAAACTTCGATTTAAAAAAAAATTGAAATTTTTAAGATTTTTTTTAACTGGTTCAAATGGAGTTTTTTTTTCTATACTCGTTTTTTTTTTGTTAAAGACATACAAATGTGCACTTTATTTGCAATTTTTTATGTGTCTGTGAAACTGCTAGTTTCCGCAGCGTTAAAAACAGCCGATTTTGAAAAATCTCCAACTTTGCCAACGATTTTCTCAAAAAGCCCTTTTTAAAATTCTGAATATTAAATCCCTGTTTTATTATCAACAGGAGAATATCTGTGTAAATTTTCACAGACCTAAAAACGCCAGTTTCCGAGTTAGACGCGTTTGAATTTGGTTTGAAAACCTACGATTTCTCCGTGTTCTAAAGGGGCAATTTTGGAAAAATCTCAGGCGCAAAGTATGTATTCTCTTACCCGAATGAGAGCGTTGGATCCGTCCACCTCACCCTACCCTGAGCGATAACACGCCTAAAAAACGGTCTTGGAAAAAAAAACAAATCTCTATATATAGAGAATTGAATGTATGTCAATTTAAAACCATCAAACTTGGTATACTATCTCATGGTACCCTAACTTAGATCGTAGATGGTTTTGGAAGGGGGAGCCCGGGTCAAAGGGCCCCACGCAAAATTTCCGTAAAATCTAGTTTTCAATTTAGAACCATCAAATTTGGTATACTTTTTCTTGGCACCCTAACTTTGACTAGACGGTTTTGGGAAGGGGTCGGAACCCGGGGTCAAGCCCCCACCCCTACAAAATTTTCGTAAAATATTTTACAAAGTTAGGGTGCCAAGAAAAAGTATACCAAGTTTGATGGTTCTAAATTGAAAACTAGATTTTACGGAAATTTTGCGTGGGGCTCTTTGACCACGGGCTCCCACCCACCCAGGGCTCTACCCCCTTCCAAAACCATCTACGGTCTCAGTTAGGGCACTATAGTTTACAAGTATATTTTACGGAAATTTTGTGTGGGGTCCCTTTGACCCAGGACTCCGACCCCTTCCAAAAACAGTCTGCGGTCTAAGTTAGGGTACCATGAGATAGTATACCAAGTTTGGTGGTTTTAAATTGAAAACTGTAAATTTGTTTAGCAGACATACATTCAAATCTATATATATAGATTTGTTATTTTTTTTTTTTTTCCAAGACTGTTTTTTAGGCGTGTTATCGCCCAGGGTAGGGTCAGGTGGACGGATCCAACGCTCTCATTCGGGTAAGAGAATACATACTTTGCGCCTGAGATTTTTCCAAAATTGCCCCTTTAGAACACGGAGAAATCATAGGTTTTCAAATCAAATTCAAACGTGTCTAACTCGGAAACGGACGTTTTTAGGTCCGTGAAAATTTACACAGATATTCTCCTGTTGATAATGAAACAGGGATTTAATTTTCAGAATTTTAAAAAAGGGCTTTTTTGAGAAAATCGTTGGCAAAGTTGGAGATTTTTCAAAATCGGCTGTTTTTAACCTGCAGAAACTAGCAGTTTCACAGACACATAAAAAATTGCAAATAAAGTGCTCATTTGTATGTCTTTAACAAAAAACGAGTATACAAAAAAAAACTCCATTTGAACCAGTTAAAAAAATCTTAAAAATTTCAATTTTTTTTAAATCGAAGTTTACGATTTTTTTAAAATTTTAATCATACGATGTGTAAAAAATATTAGCATCAAATATTATTATACGTTATACACACAATGTAATTAAAAATACCAGAACAAAAGATCTTTTTTAATTCTGCTGCAATGACTCACTGAAGTTAGGAAACATAACCGGTTTTTTAGTGAGCTTTGTTTGACAGTGGAAGATTTGAAACCCTCTGTCTCGAAGGGAAAATTTTTTTCTTGCCGAAAGAAAAGATATGGGTACCCTTATTTTAATCAAGGAACACCCCCTTAATTTTTTTAGAGAAATCTGAGACCGTGATGGTACGACCCTGCCAGAGTTGAAATGGAATCCCTCTCTTATTACCAGCCAACTAAGTTGAAACATTTCTGAAAGCTGCCTAGCTTTGAGACACCTCACCACCACGTGAGAGAGGAGCGGTTGTCAAAACTCCGCTGGTCTCAAATCGATCTAGGATTATCTTCTAAGGGAACAGAAGCCATGGGCAGTGCATGGTTTATCGTGGCCCAGGTGGAGATCACTACGAACACAATCCCCCCTCCTTTAAAAAATTGAAATCTTTGAATATGTTTTAAATAGATAAAAATCTTTACACCATTATAAGCGCATATTTTGTATATGAATTTTACTTGTAAAATCAGCTGATTGAACAGGAAATATACTCAACTTACATTTTATGAATAAGCATGCACGCATATGTGTTAATTGTTATTTATTTAGTAGATTAGACAATTGCCATTACGTTTTGGAGAGGAGGTAAGCAGAGTTTCGGTAGCGACCAGCGCTATCAACCCAGCAGCGAGGTCAAGAGCATTGCACCTTCTCCCCCCACCCCCGTTCGCAGAGGACAAAACTCTCCTGAGCGAATATTTTACTATTACGAAAAACTGAGAAGTTAATTTTAGCAACTATAACAAAACAGCAACTGCTCTTCTGACAGTAGCCTACAATTAGCAACTCCCAGAAAAACTCGAAGGGTGTTTAGCCATCGAAAATTAACTTACAGTACACGTGCCTGCACTCTTTTTCTTAAAATTGTTTCACAACAGTTTTCTACTCTTTCATAGTCTTTTCTTATGCGATGTTTAAGTATATACGTAAACAAACAAACAACTGCTGCTGCTGTCTTTCGCAACTCAACTTTGTTAGTGGAGCAGCAAGAATTTTCTTTATGTATTGGTTACCCCCCCCCCCCCCCCGACAGTTTTATAGGCATGTCATCACTCGGGAAGGGTGAGGTGGATGTATTCAACCAAGGCCAGCTGACCCAATGCTTTCATTCCATCATTCGGGCAAAGAATATCTAACGCTTTGATTCGGGTAAGAGATAACGTACGTACTTTGCGCCTGAGATTTTTCCAAAATGGCGCCTTTAGAACACGGGAAATCGTAGGCTTTCAAACCGAATTCAAACGCAAACGCGTCTAACTCGGAAGTGAGCGTTTTTAGGTCCGTGAAAATTTACACAGATATTCTCCCGTTGATAATCAACCAGGGATTTAATTTTCAGAATTTTAAAAAATGGCCTTTTTGAGAAAATTGTTGGCAAAGTTGTTAGAGATTTTTCAAAATCGGCTTTTTTAACGCTGCCGAAACGCGGAAACTAGCAGTTTCACAGACACACAAAAAATTACAAATAAAGTGCACATTTGTATGTCTTTAACGAAAAAACGAATATAGAAAAAACTCCATCCAAACCTGTTTAAAAAAACTTAAAAAAATGAAATTTTTTTAAAAATCACAAAGTTTGCGATTTTTTTAAATTTTAATCATACGATGTGTAGCAAATATTAGCACCATATATTATTATATATTATACACACAATGTAAAAAAATACAAGAAAACGATATCTTTTTTAACTCTGCTGCAATGACTCGCTAAATTTAGGTAAAATAACCGTTTTCTAGAGAGCTTGTTTGACGGTGCAAGATTTGAAACCCTCTATCTCGAAGGGAAAATTTTTTCTTGCCGAAAGAAAAAATATGGGTCTCCTTATTTTAGTCAAGGAACACCCCTTAATTTTTTTTAGAGAAATCTGAGACCATGATGGTACGACCCTGCCTGAGTTGAAATGGAACCCATCATATCTATCTTCCAAAAGATTCTGTATTTGAAGTATTTCTGTGGTAGATAAAAATTTAAATGTGATTCCAGTAATATTTTTATTACAAAATTTATACACATCTTCAGCAGTTAAAATTTGATTTTCAAATGGGTTTTGGAGACTTGCTTTTCTGACCAACCGTTTAACAATGCCTCCAATGCCATCACATGGCCCTTTTCCATATGCAATAGCAAAAAAGTGCCACTCAGCAGGTATTTCAAAATAGTTTTCATGGTAGCATAAATTCAAAAAGTTTTTGCGATTTTTGTATTGTCAAGCACACCCATCCGAAAAGTAATATTTTTTGGTAATATGACCAATTTTTTTTTATTTTTTTGTAATTCTAAAACAAGTAATTTTTAAAACAGTAAAATGATGTAGCATAATGCTCTAAATAATCACTAATTACACAAAAACTGTTAAGATTTTACTTCATTCTTCTCATTCGCACATCACTACCACGAAATGGAATCAACAAAGACAGCGGTAACTTACAAAACAGATGTGGAAGTATCAAGCTTTCTTTTTTGGTTGGAGGTTTAACAACCACCATGAGCAACTTAGTGGGCTATAAGCAGTTGCCCATCCCTAATTTAAGGCCACTGTTTCCAGGGAAGGGAGAGAGCCAGTGCTATAAGACAAATACAACATCCACGCCTCACTGGGATTCGAACCTAGACCCATCTCGGACGATTTGTCGGAAGCCAGCGCTTAGACCACTATGATATCAGGGAAGGCTTTCTTTTTGCAGATATAAAGAGGGGAAAAATACGAATCCGATTAGTGTAATGTCATCTTAGTAGTATATAGGGGGTACTATGGCACACCCCAAAATCACATAAAAACCTCAAAATCAGGCGGTTTTTTTATTTTTCAGACCTCAATAATCACGAACATTTTAAGGCTTTTTATGATCAAAAACACCATATTTTCATTAAAAATCATTGATTTTTGAGCATAAAATAGTCAAACACATCAGATTTTTGAAAATTGAAGTTTTTACTCTGTTTTTTCATAAAAACAGACATCATAAAAACACGCATTTTTGATGATATTTGAAGACTTTTTTGAACAATTGCAATCATTTTGAGCTTTGAATAGCTTTGATTTAAAAAGTGATGAAATGATAGATTTAGTGATGAAAATCAATAGAAAAGTTGTAAAACATACTACTTTGAATTGGTACTTTGCAAAGTCCTTTTTAAAAATGCATTAAAAAAAGGGGTACCCAAAATGGATACCCCTTATAGAAAGATTAAAAATTGTTGAAGATAAAAATATAGGAAGATTAAAACCACTCATCCACACGCTGTTGTCCACTGCAGTTGGCCCTTGCAGGGATGGTTTTACCAGATTCGTTGTACTCACAGTGCACCCATGACACAGTGGCTTGTGAAAATCCTAGTGCCTGCATGACTTCTGAGATGGAGTGACATATTCGTCTGGCCCCGACAATTTGCCCACGATCAAAATGCACTTAGATCCTTCGTCTTACCCATACTGTGTCCGACTCTTACTGAATCCAGTCGCATCATTCCTTATATTGTCGGATTGCTGCATACGTCATGTCGTTTCCGTTTACAGGGCCGCCCACAGCACCACATTTGCATAACACCAGCTGTCTCTAATTGAATTGCTCTTCAGTGTATATATACAGTGAAACTTCCATAACTCGAATCTTCAAGGGAAGTACGATTAACTTTGAGTTTTAGAAAATTCGAGTTATGGAATTAGTTGACCATTGGCATAGGTTCCTAAAATTACATTTGTTTAAATTTTGACATCGCATTTGCCGCCCCCTAAAATCTGCTGCCGCCCCAGGCGGTGGCCAACCCCCCCCCCCCCCCCAGCTGGCCCTGATGAGATAGTATACCAAATTTGGTGGTTCTAAATTGAAAACTGGGTCATTAC
Source organism: Macrothele yani (assembly GCA_039090855.1). NCBI lineage: Eukaryota > Metazoa > Arthropoda > Arachnida > Araneae > Macrothelidae > Macrothele > Macrothele yani. Next base: position 8,256,509 of record CM077023.1, on the reverse strand, counting down.
ATGTCAAATCAATAAGTGGTCCAAGCTGCCCCACCCCAGATTTGAATGATTAATTTTATTTCAGTAGACACATGGGAAAAACTGTTTCCCCAAGTTTCAAACTTTAGATGTTAAAATTGGTTGGGGAAAAATATTTTAAAATTATGCAAATTAGGGCCCCCAGGACACCCTTTTTTGTTTTTTCTGCTCTAACTTCTGATGTATTAAAGGTAAAGGCATGAAATTTGGATGTTAAATGTAGTTTTTGTTGCTGCACACAAAAAAGGCAGTTCATGTGACTCTACATCAAATAATTTTCAAGATATGGCAACTGTATGGGGGTTGCTATGGGACACAGCATGTGGCGGGGCCCTTCTCTGAAGAAGTTGGTATTTTGAAAACATAAAGTTAAAGCTATCACTGTGTTAATACAAAAGTTTCAAGAATGAAAATTGCTGTCTTATATTGTTTCAAATTTTTTAAGGGTGACCGGTATGCTCCGTTGGAGCTCATGTTGAATAGGCCTTTTTAGGTACGTTTTTCTCAAAAGCTATCCAATGTATTTTAGAAAATATTTTACCAGTTATTTATAGGAAACTTGTACACATTTTAACAAGAGCCTTTATCAATATTTTAATTTTTTGAAAATTTACAAATTTTTAATTTGCATTTCATAATATTACCCTAAAAATGACACATTTTTATTTTTAGTAATTTTTAAAAATGAGATACTTTTAATCCACATCATCTGTTTGTACAAATACATCGTATGTATGTGTGGTAAAAATATCAGATTGAAACCTTTGATAGATTCTGAGAGAAATGTACCTAAACATTGAAAAAGTAAGTTTGACTATAGTACCTAAGCTTCCCTGTGATGTGACTCATCCTCTACAGCACTGGTATGTGGGTAATCAGTTTTCAGGCTTGTGTTGGGGAGGGATGCTGTCAGCAGGGATGAGAGTTGGGGTGTCAGACAAAAGCCCACCGGCAAGATGCCCACCCGGACACTTGCCCACCCGGACACTTGCGCACCCAGACATTTGCCCACTGAACTTGAGCACACTTAGCACACTAACTTTAGTAATAATCGCTACCATATTTTTTTGAAATTTAAGCATCATGACCTGCTTTGATTTCGGGAAATGGTGTACACGCTTCTGAAATTTTAATTTTTTATACTGTGTGACCCAACGCACGTTTAGGATATGATGTACACCTGCCGAAATTTTAATTTGTATGTAGTGTGACCCAACGCACGTTTTGAATTTCTGGGGCAGCTTAGGGCTTTTCATACTACCCCCCCCCCATCTCTCTTTCTCTCTGAAACATCCGTCTCTCTCCCTCAGAAATAAACAACTAGTGGGTAGTGATATAAGAGTTGCAAGAATGTCGCCTTAAACTTTTTTCCCTTGCTTTGAATGAGTTGTCGTAATTGCTTAACAACATTTTGCATTTCTGCTTGTGAAAATAGTACTGTATGTTAACAATTTTTTTATAAAAGATGTTCTATTTATTTACCTTAATCAAATTTCAACGTCCTAACCCGCGGACGCAAGATTCCCCTCCTTAACCCCCTTTTACGACTGCTTTGGGGAAGAGGAACACCTCTTCCCCAAAGCAGTCGTAAGCAACGTCCTGCCCTCGGAGGAAGGTCGAACTCCCTCACTGCCTTGGGGCAGGTTTAAGAGCACTCCACGTGTTTAAACCCCCTACTTAGTTGAACCAACAACAGAGCAATAAGTAATGACCCCCCCCCCCCCAGTTAATTCCTATCTACCATCCTCATCTGCCCCTGGCCATACTAATATGAAAAAGGGCTTAAACTAAAGATTTGGAAGAGTGGACATTTGAATTTTCATGGCACTTCGGATCTTCTTGGTGAGCGGTAAAACAGTCAGAGATGGACGTTTTGATGTCATGATTGGCATGCTAATAAGTCAATTTGGCATACTGTTTGAATGTTGGGGTGGGGGTGGAAGGACATATTTTCATTATTTACCTAGTGTGGTGGTGTTGCCGGAAACCGCCACACAGGGAAACTCCACACATTTTTCATTAAGGGGTCGGGCACAAATTGCTGTTCCTCCGAGGAATTCCCACTTTGAATATGTGGCTGTTTTTCAGTGGGGCAGTTTTCCAAGTTTCCTAATTATGTGTGGCAGTTTTCTAAGGTGCCTAACGACAGGAAGGAGCTCTTTTGTCTGTCTGAATTTTCACGCCGGTCCATACCAGTTTAAGGTAACGGGACACAAAAGTTCAAGGGGAGGGGGCGGGAGGTTATGAAAATCGCCGTTTCTTGGCTTATATAGAGAATTAAATTGGAAACTCCAAACAAATTTTCAGAAATCATTCTGTGTAAGCTAAGCAAGAATTTTACTTTACTTTGAAGAAATAAATTGCAGTGACTTATAGTACATTTCTTAAAACTACAGCGTTTGACGAAACAACGGAATTACAGCATAACTCATGTTGTGTTCAGAAAAGGACGATAAGATGGGATTTTTTAATAATGCTGCACTTGTACTTAGGCACAAAATATTTACATAACATGCCAAGTTTGTAATATTTTTCTTTTACTTAATTAATTCATAGGCCCTATACCTTGGCCTTTCTAACAGCTTTAATCCGCCAACTTCATATTCATATCGTTTACGTATCAAATCAAGTCCATAGCATTGCGCTTTTACTTAGGCACTAAATATTAATTCTTAGGCCCTTGGCCTTTTAAACAGTTGTTATTCTACCAATGTCATATTCACAACATTTACACAGCAGATCATGTTAATAATATTGGGCGTTTACTTAGGCACGAAATATTCATTCATAGGCCCAAGGCTTAGGTCTTTTTGACAGTTTTTAATCCGTCGACTTCATATTCATAACGTTTACGTATCAACTCAAGCATTGCGCTTTTACTTAGGCAGTAAATATTAAGTCATAGGCCCTAGGCCTAAGCCTTTTTAAGGTTTTTTCTAACGATGTTATATTCATAACGTTTGTGCATGAATGAAGTTAATCATATTGTACTTTTAATTAGGCACAAATTATTAATTCGTTGGCCCTAGTCCTAAGGCCTCGTAATTAATATTTCGTGCCAAAGTAAAAGCGCAATGGAATTCACTTGATTTGATTTTTTATTTTATTGAGGTTTAACGACCACCATGAGCAACTCAATAGGCTATAAGCAGTTACTCGTCCCTAATTTAGGGCCACTGGTTCCAGGGAAGGGAGAGAGCCAGTGCCGTAAGGCAAACACAACATCCATGCCTCACCGGGTTTCGAACTCGGACCCATCTCGGACGAATGATCAGAAGCCAGCGCTTGGACCACTGCGCCACAGTGTTTTTCTTTCTTTTTTTAATCTTATACGTATTTTTAAACTATCAAAGCTGAGCCATATACACTTCTTTAGCCATAGGCTGAAGAAGCATATAGGAAATGTTGTTTTAGAAATGTTAAATAAATGAAGCCCCATACATTTTAACATTTCTAAAACAAAGAGCAATTTTTATACAACCATGAATATTTATGAGATCAGTTTTCCTACACTTGATCAGAAACGTCCTCCGAAGTTACGTATTATCTACAAATCGTCCATGGTGGGCAAGTGTCAAGGTGGGCAAATGTCCAGTGGGCTTTTGTCCGGACCCTGAGAGTTGTCCTTCAAAGAGTCATAAATAACTTTATTGCCCTCTTAAGCTTTAAGGGTCATAAAAAGGGAGTGTCCAGTTCTAGTTCCCCTGAACAGCTCTTTACCATGTAACAGAAAAGGAGAAAATTGTCCTTTCCTCTTATTTGCTTCATTTGTTCATTGTAGCATAGAGGTCCAACTCTAAATTCTGCATTTTCTTAAGTTTTTCTGATCAGTTGTGACAGTTTTCGTTCTCCCTAAATATGACTGAACATGATTTTATTTTCGTACATTTTGATAAAACAAATGAGTAGAAGCATTAAATAATTTAACAGTTTTCTCAAATGTGAAATTGTTTTTTTTTTTTTTTTTTTTTTTTTGAATAAGAAGGAAGTTAAGTATCTCAGTTTTCATGAAATATGGAGAAGTCTGAAGTATGTTCCACGACATCTGAAATATGCTCTATTGGTCAGTTAACAAATACTAGTGCAGACTTGTAATAAGACAGTATCATGGAAAAACTGCACTTCTTCAAATTAGTAAATTGTCAACCAGAAACAGAAATCTTTTATCACAAAGTACAAATCTACAGCTGAATGATACTAATTCAACAATTTGCTTTCATGAAAAGGTATATTTAACCAAATTTAGTGAATACCAAAGGAAATGTTGTGATCCATATAACAGACATAAGTCAACAATTACAAAAGGCCTGAGAGTAATTTCTGCTGATAAAGCATGTGAGCTTTCAACAAAATCAAAAAGCCATGTAAAACCTGGTTGGAAAATCTGTCCAACCTGTGCCACCTATGAATGTGAGCCAGATTCTCTAACTCATCCGATAGTGACATAGTGACAATGATTTTGTCAACATGGAATTTGGAAGCAGAAACTTTAAACAGTTACCCTTTTAGGATGTTCTCCAAAAAAAAAAAAAAACTTTTGGGCACACACTATTGGTCAGAAAGGGAAGACAAATGTTGGATTCCTGAATGCAGACTGCTTTGTAAAGTTAACTGCCCAACGACACCAAGTGGAAGGCAATATTACTTTAATGACTCAAGCTAGCAAAAAGTGAAATTGCTGTTTGTTAAAAACCAAAGAAAATATGAAGAATACTTGAAACGGGGGAGTTGAGTGAATTGTTCAAAAATTCCATTCTTTATCAGTTAACATTAATTTCAGCAGAAAATATATAAGAACCTCTTTAAATTAAGATACACCCACATTTCTGCTGTACCGTACTCATATTCAATAAATCATTATAAAACATTAATTAGGTAAGTAAAATTTTAGTAATATCTGTGTGGGGATTTTTTATTTGATATTTTGAATGTGCTCATATCACATAAGCAACTAAATGATGAAGTTATTCAAATATTGAAATATATTCACTCTCTTACATTAATATGGTGCATACAGGGCAAAGCCGCCACAGTGGTCTAAGCGATGGTCTCTGATCATTCGTCCAAAAGGGGTCCGGGTTCAAATCCCGGTGCCACATGGATGTTGTGTTTGTCTTACGGCACTGGCTCTCTCCCTTCCCGGAAATCAGTGGCCCTAAATTAGGGACTGGCGACTGCTTGTAAGCCCATTGAGTTGCCCATGGTGGTCATTAAACCTCCAATAAAAAAAATAAAAAAAAGTTATATGGCAAAATTTAAAAGTCCCAAAAAAAATTCAAGGAAGTAATTCTCATTCTCAAAACTTTCAGATTCAAGTAAATATATTTTAATCTTTTTATATAAAAAAAAAAAAATCATGCTTCTGTGAGGAGGGCCCCGCTGATGGTGGGCCCCATAGCAGCACCCACATTTTTTGCCATATCATGAAAACTAATTATGATAGAATAATTCAGTTTGCATTTTTGTATGCAACATCAAAAACAATTATAAACAGCCAAATTTCAGACTTCTACCTTTTATTAGAAGAGAAGTTGTGCAAATAACACAAATTGTGCACGGGTGTCCCGCATTTGCATAAATTTAAGTATTTTTTACGGCATCAGTTTTAAAGTCTCAAATCCGAAATTCAGGGAAACTCAGTTTTTTCCATATATGTACACTTACAAAAATTTTAGTGCAAATCCAAGATGGGTGTAGCTTTAAAATTTTTCGGAACTTGATTTGACATGGAATGATCCAACTGTAGATTTTACGAAAATTTTGTATGGGCCCCCCCCCCCTTGGACCCCGGGCCCCTACCCGTTCCAAAATCCATCTACTGTCTAAGTTAGAGTACCATGAGATAGTATTTGGCGCTGGTCTTTAAGTTTTGGGTTATTATGACGCCGGTTATTCTGACTTACAATAATTGTGACCTGGGGTTATTGTGACTCAGGGTTATTTTGTAACGGTTGTTTGTGACGCTGGGTTACTTTGTCACAGGTTTTTTCCACGCTGGGTTATTGTGACGCCGGGTTGTTTTGGCCGAGTTATTACGACTCGGGTTATTTTGATGGTACACCCTGTAATGTATGCTGTCTTTTACTGATTCTTAGCAGAAGAAAGTTCTGAGCCTGCATGCTATCCTGATGACATGAGTGTACACGAGATTCTTCCGCAAATTAGTTGGGGAGGGGGTGTCATCATTTAAGCCATTCTTGAGATCAATGCAGGTAATTTTTTTTTGGGGGGGGGGGGATAGTGTGCATGTTTTTCATATGGAGATGGTAGTTGGTCTTTCGAAACTAGTTGCTTAGCTTGAAACAGTAGGCAACTATTTCTCAAAATGGAATTTAGATGGTATAGAAGTCAGGAGTGGTTACAGCTCTATAGATCATATTCACGTACTGAGAGAACTAATTGAAAGAGCGAGGGAATATGAACTTCCATTGTGCATGGCTTTTATCGATTATGAAAAGGCCTTTGATTCGGTGAAACCATCAGCAACTAGTTACAATGGCTTTGAAATCCTGCGGTATTGAAGATGCATACATTAATATTATTAATAACATCTACGAAAATGCAAGTGCAAAGATTCGGCTGTTTGAAAATACAACAGACATAAAAATTGGAAAGGGAGTGAGACAAGGTGACACCATATCTCCCAAGCTCTTCAATGCCACATTGGAAAATGTCTTTCAGTCACTGAACTAGGAAAACAAAGGGATAAACATTAATGGAGATTATCTAACTCACCTTCGTTTTACTGATGACGTAGTCATTTTTGCAACTACCCCATCAAAGCTGCAGAGTATGATCCAGGAACTTGCTGACAAGAGTAAAGAAGTGGGATTAAAAATGAACTTTCAGAAGACAAAAGTGATGTACAATGGTTTTACAAGAAATTAAGATTTATCGATTGATGGAGAAAAGCTGGAGATAACAGATACATACGTTTATCTTGAACAGCAGATATCAAGTGAGGGTCACATTGATGAAGAAATTAATCGGCGTATGAAACTTGACTGGAGAGCTTTTGGAAGAAACAGCATAATTTTCAAGAGCAATATGCCATTATGTCTTAAAAGAAAAGTGTTTGATCAATGCATCCTTCCAGTGCTTACGTATGGTGCAGAGACATGGACCTTAACTAAAAGAGACATATAAAGGCTGCAGACAACTCAAAGAAGCATGGATAGGTGCATGCTTGGTGTAACCAAGAGAGATAAGAAGAGGAACTCATGGAGCCGAAAAATGATAAAGAGTGGAAGACATCATGATCAGAGTTAAATCCCTGAAATTTCAATGGGCTGGATATACTGCCAGAAAGACAGACCATCAATGGACAGCCGAAATTTTAGATTGGATTCCAAGGGACTGGATTTTGACCCAGAAGAAGACCACATGGGAGATGGGTGGATGAAATTCGAAAGTATGCGGGAGTAACATGGAGGAGACTCGCACAAGACAGACCGTTGCGGAAGAGGCTTGGAGAGACCTTTGTCCAGCAGTGGATTGATAATGGTTGACAATGATGATGATGATGAATGTAATGTCCTAATACAGACAACTTTGAAATCCACCAGGAGATGCAGTGAAGTCTCGCGGTGCAGATCATGAGCTGAGGCGGCAGCTTTCTTCGCTGATGACCGTTGACTCTTGGACCTCTAAGTGGCCTGTCTGCAAATTGCGTTTGTAACATTGACCTAACTTGTTCCAAGGAGTTTCGCAGCAGGAAAGTGAGTGAGAGCCCTAATATGAAAATCAAGGGGTCATTGTATGCAAATGAGCTGACACCAAGGGCTATCTCCCAAACTAAGGGAGATGCAGAAATCTAGTACCACTTGTTTTTAAAGCTTAGAACAAGTGCTATCTGGAATAAATTGTTGGAATGGACCCTGGGCTAATACCAGGGTGCATTCCGACAATTAAATGTTATTATCCAGACAGCAGGTAAAACAGTGAGGCAACTAGAGAAAATAAAGCTACTTTTCAACTTAAGGTTTTCATAATCAGCATGTATGCATTTTATGGTACATGCTGCCTTTGCTATTAGTGTATTATACTTATTTGTGCTATGTGTAAAAGAGAAAAATGGGTCCAATTTTGGCTGTGTTTCCTAGGTTATTGTTAAAAATGCATTTTGTAGATGAATCCCTGAGAGTCGATGGTTGTCAGCAAAGATATAGCTGCCGTGTCTGACCACAATCTTCACCACGACACTTCTCTGCATCTCCCAGTGGATTTCAAAATTGTCTGCATTAGGATATTACCCAGCTTACAGTAGAGTGAAGAAGCTGCTGACATCTTATAGATGTCTTGTGGAAGTCTCATGCAAACCAGTTTCTTGTTCTATTTCTTTGTTTATTTAGAATAATTGGTGCAAGAGCCATAGTGTGCCAAAGAGTATCAAAACATAGTACAAATACATATAAAGGTAGGCTTGGACTGTGTTGGGATGCCAACCTGTAATCAACTGAAGATATGGCTGACTGTGGTGTTCTTGAGTTTGTAGGTCTACTGCATGTTCTTTTTCGTAAGAACAATTATCATCATAAGAGAAAGTATGGAACTGTATAGCAAGAGTTCCATACTTGTTATCTGATAAGGTTCTTTTTTTTTTTTTTTATGTGGCCTGTTAGAACAGCATTAGGAGTACAATCACAATTATTGGTTTTACTTACATATTAGTAGTACCTTCTGAGGCTCTCACTCAAGACATGGCAGAAAAGTTTATAATCCTGTTGAGACTGCATCTCTGGTGGAAAACAGTATCTTCTGAAAATAACTTGCTGATTTTATTCAGATAAATCGGAAGAACACAAAACAAACTGAGGCAACCTTTTTTTCTTTTTTTGTCTAACAGGAGTACTGATCAATTTTTTATATAAATCCTGATGTTTCTGGCCTTTTCTTTTTATTTAAGGCCTATTCTGAAAGGTCTAATTAACTATCATCTTTGTCAGAAAGCTCGCAGTTGCTTTAGGAATTTTTTCAAAAGGTGTTACCAGATTTAAAATTCAGGGGGGGGATAAAAAATCCATGGGTTTTGAGGTATTCATTAAAAACATTGTTTAATAATTTAGTAGATTCATTGGTGGTATTAGTTATTAATGTTACTATTACTTGAAATCTGGCAGCACATTGTCAAAAGACTTTATGAAGTAAGTGACTGTCAGCTTTTGACAAAGGAAATAGTTAAGTAGACACATTTGAGAAGGCCTTGAACAAGAACAAAATGCTGGATATGTCAGGATATATTTAAATAGTTACTCAGTATTCCTGTTAGATAAAGTTTTGTGTCTTCCAGCTTCATTTGTGTTCAAGTCACCTTGTGTGATCAAAAAAAGCTCTAGGTGTCAAGTCATGTAATCCTGGCTAGTATTAGGTGTGCAACTTAATTCTCTGCCCCTAACCACAAGCGATCATAGAATGTCGGCAAATAGCTGTGAGCGATAATGGCTGATTGCAGCGCCATCCAACAGCTTTCCAGGCAACCATAACTGCTGACAGCTGTAGTGACAGAAGGGACGAAAGTTAGCTGTGAAAGCAATGGCGTTCGAGAAGCAACATTTGAGGCACTGCCTCCTGTTCGCGTTTCAGCTGAGAAAAAGTGCCGCGGAAGCCCAGCAAATGATCTGTGCTGCCTTGGATGAGGCTGCTGTGTCCTACAGTACGTGTAAGAAAGTGGTTCCAGCGGTTTAAGCAGGGAAATTTTGATCTTCGTGATGCAGAACGTCTGGGACAGGCACAGAAAGCTGACAACAAGGAACTGGAACAACTGTTAGATGCGGATCCCTATCGCACAGAGTCGGAGCTCGCCCAGGAACTCGGAGTAACACGGCAAGCCATTGCAAAGCGCCTGCACGAGCTTGGGCGGATTCACAAGGAGGCCGGTGGGTGCCCCACCAACTCACAGCTGCGAACAAGTCTAGGCACTACGATGTTGCTGTGTCCTTGCTCTCCAGATTCAACAAGAAGGATTTCCTGCACAAGATTTTGACCTGTGATGAGAAATGGATCCTCTACGATAATCCTAAGCAGCGGAAATCGTACCACCAGTACCGCCAAACCGAATATCCATGCCAGGAAGTTGTTGCTGTGCATATGGTGGGATCGATTAGCGTGGTGTCGTACACTATGAGTTGCTGAAACCTGGTGAGATGGTCAATGCTGAGCGTTATTGTCAGCAACTCATTCATGTGAGACTGGAGATAACGCGATTGCTTCAGGATAACGCTCGTCCTTTCACCGCAAAAACGACTTTAAACACGATCACCGACCTGGGATATGAGATTTTGTCCCACCAGGTGTATTCTCCAGACTTCGCCCCCTCAGATTATCACCTCTTACCGTCCCTGCAACATCACCTGAGTGTTACGCACTTCCCTTCTGTCGAGGAGGTCCATACAAGTATTAATGACTTTATCAACTCTAAACAGCCCTCTTTTTCCGCAGTGGCATTCGGCAGCTGCTTGATCGATGGCTCAAATGTGTGCAACACGACAGGGATTATTTCCCCGATTAGGTACGTATTCGATTTGCTGTCAATGCGTCGTGCCTGTGGCCGAGAATTAAGTTGCACACCTAATAATTGATATTGTCATTGTAAAGGACAATTGGGATAATTCTTGTCTCAGTGTTGCTTAGAACTGTTTGAGTTGTAATACTTAGAAGACTTCTTCAGGGCTGGCTAGCTGAGCCTTTGCACTTACAACAAGGTTAGCATACTTGGCAACAGGCTAGGCAAAATGTTATTCATGTCCTTACAATCTGTGGGTAAAGCAAATTGGGTTGTCAAAGTGCCCATCAGTAAATGGGTAACTCTTTGAGTAAAAAGCAGATTTCAAGGATTTCTGACATGATTGTAGTGGCAACAGCAGACCATCTGCACCAAGAACGGGAGTCACCAATTCTACCAGACCAGCAACATGCCTGACTACAGTGGGCTGAAACACATTTGCTCAGCTGTTGGTTCTACTCAAGACATCCAGCAAGTAGCATATCAAATTATTTTGGCTGACACTCTCATTAGTTGCATTAATGTTCAAGGAGTTTTGATGCACATTTAAATGCATCTTTCCAAAATTTGGAGCACTTTGAGGATCCCTGCATTTGATGAATGTCTACCACCACTTTCAGATTAATGAGAGGATGCTTACTTAGAGCTAATGTAAGCCTTCATACTATAGTCTGTATAAGGTTGTGCCTGTGTTATCCCCAGACATTGTGTGAAGTACTTACACTGGCAAACATATTGGCATTTCCTTCCATTCTTTCTTCAGTGCCAGGTTTATAGGAAGTTGACATTCTCAGGGTTTTTGTATGTTGTTGTGCCATGAATTATGGCTGTGTTGTCTTCTGTGTTTACCATTATTAATGTGCAGAATGCTTATGCCTTGTACATACATATCTCTAGCTGTAACCAGCAGCATTTGAAAGTATTTACTCCTATTTTTCTCCTAAAAGTAGGATAATGAGAAATTTGGAAATATGCTCAGGCTTTCCAGGCTTCTCAGCAGGTTGAAAATGGCAGCTAAGTGTTCCATAAACCAACCAAACCAGATGCTCTGTAGATACTTTCCTAATGAGTGAGTGTGGGATGGCCATTTGATAGTTCATTGTACTGGTGCCTGAGTGCCCAGAGTTGAGAGCTGGAAGATGGTCATTCCCCCACCTTGATTAATTGTTTTGAGAAATGGTTTTGATTTTTGTTATGTAAATGTGTGCCCAAATTTAGTTAAATTTTGTTGTGATTAATGCTCTTTGATCAGGTTTGGCAAAGAGGTCATCAGTGCCAAATCAATAAGGCTCACTACATGGCTTTTTTTTTTTCTTTGAAATTTGGTGTGATTGTTAGACATGTAGACATTTATGCATAAACTCTAAATTTTGTTCTGTCCATGGGGTTTCATAAATTACGTGACCCTGAAAATCAGAAAATTGTGACCTCCAGACAATCTTTGAGTAGTTGTATTTTGTAACCCAAATTGGGCTAGGAGGTTGAGAATTTGGGCCTTTTTATAACATTTTATATAAGCTTTCATACCATCTGCTGAGAAAAGTTATGGGACCTTTTTGAAGGTCACAAATAACCTTTGACCTTCATTATTTTAAACAGTAATTTTAAAATTGTTAAAGTAAACAAACATGCAATCCTTAAAGTTGTGTGTAGCAGTATACCAACTTTCAAGTTAAGACAGCAATGGGTTCATTTTTATAAAATACTAAAATGAAATACACCCTCGCCAAAAATGCTTTCAAAATGACATAATGAAAGGTGAAAGTGTTTTAGGGTTAAATAGCAAATTTAAATCTGGAGGATTCATCAGTCAGAAGGTATTTCTTGCCATATGATAAGCAATAAACCTTCAATTAGTATCATTTTTTAAAAGTGGAATGATATGAAAAAGAAATATAATAATGCCTTTAGTTTTTCAAAAAACAAAACAAAAAAAACCTGCTAATTTGTTTCCAGTTTCAAGAGATGTTTGGTTGACAGATACCCACTGCTTTTAAATGTCTGTCAATATTGTTCTTTTCCACATGATCAGTAATGTAATTTTTTTGGTAAGTCTGATCCTGTGCAGTATTGACATTTATTGAAGTTAACATGCAAAAAGTGGAGGATTGCATATAACTCTTGAAATATAGTATTTATAGCTGCTAATGGAAAATTCATCTTCAGTAGTTAATTTTGCCATCTGACACCCTGAAACATGACTTTAAAACTGTGTATTAATGAAGTCATTTCAAAATCTTACTGATGAGCAGCCCTTGCAAAACTGCTGAAATTTCTACTAGCCAATGTGGCTAGTGGAATAAAAATTTTACTGGCCATACGAAATTAAAAAATATTTTTTTCAGTAACTTCTCTACTTACGTTTCTATGAAATTAAATGGGTGCATGTTTTTTCTTCTTTCTAATGAGAGACACCTCCCCATTAACTTCATAAAAACAGATGCAGAGCAGTTACTGCATAGGATCATTAGATTGACTGCAAATATTGCATATGCTTTTGTTCCAAAATGATTGATTTTTTGATATCTTCAGTGCTGTAATATCATTGCTCTTACTATCTTAATTTACACATACATAATTTATTTTTGAGAGGCCATTGAATTTAGATGACTGATTTCTTTTAATAATATTTAAAACAAAGGGACAAAAGCTAGGATATATATACCTAAAGTGGCACTAATAATGTTGATGCAGTTTACCACTGATACATACTGTGTCTGATCTTCCCATCAAAGGTATCTGCCCACCACAACTGAATAGCATTTTGAGGATCAAAATCTTCAGTTGAAGTGCCATTGCATCTAATCATCATTAAGTCATTTAAAGTGTCACTATTCAGACATGCCCAATTACTGGTTTTTATGAGGTTCATTGCTGATGCTCCACGTCAATGGGCTCGGACGCAGCGCCGCACCAATTTCCTTTCGTTCCCGATACTTTTTCATGCATTGTGCCGTGGACATTGCAGTGTTTATCGAAAGCTGAAGAGTTGCTCTTCCGCATAGACTATGTTCGATGTATTTCTGCTTGGCTTCGCAACGAGTATATGCCGAGATCGTGAATTTTTTTAAAAATTTCCATTGCGATCTAAAGTTTCACAACCAACACTGTATTTGATTTCACTTCTAGTGTTTTAAATCTACAGATCTCGATGTTAGCTTTCGTTTGAGACCAATTTCGATGTTGTAGCGCTTTGCAGTGGTTAGTTATACTGATCAGAAGTTTGCACAGCACAAAGCCCCCCCCCTCCCATCCGCTTATCGCTGCGCTGTAACTCAAGGTCACTAACAAGTCATTGTTCCCTTAGCTATCAAATGACACTAGGTTGGTTTGGTTCGCGTTGATGATATAGAAATTATTAGACCAAACTCAATGCCCATTTTTTCGTAACGCTCAACTTTTTGTACTGGTCTAATTTTAATGACATATCCACGTCAAAAAAACCCTACCACATACTTCCTGTTGTTCAAGCTGTCTCTTAATAGCATCAGCCACGCATGGAGACCTGATAAGAAAGAAACCTGTTTAAACATCGTGATGGTACCCAATCCCCCTGATGTAGCGTGTAGAATGAGACACCGCGAGAAACTACATCGGAGGCGTGTGCGTGCATGAGAATCGGCCGATATTCACATGTGTTGGACTGGGAAAACCGGTTTGAACAACAGTGCTTGGTCATGGCTTGATGGCGCACAATGGCGATTACATCGCGAGCATTTACATCACTGTATTGATGAATCGTAGTTTCGTTAGTCGAAACACTGTAACATCGATGTTAAATTCACACCGGTTTTTTGCAATGTATAGACACATTGCCAAGTCCTGGTGGGGGAAAAAGTTGGACAAAATAGTTGCTCACTTGGGGGTAAAATCTACTCACCATCAATGGCTAAAAATTTACTAGCCACTACGAAATATCTGGTCTCCATTTGGCGACTGGTGACCGACATTCACGAGGCCTGCTGATGAGATATCTTAAAAGTATAACTTAGCAATACAGGGATTGCTAGGATGACTTAATTTTTACTTTTGTCAAATTTTCAGGTTGCACACCAACCCACCGTCAGGACTGACTCACTGTTTGTTAATTGTGGCACCTCTTTGTTTTTCGATCTGTTGACTTTCTTGTTGAGACTGCATCTCTGGTAGAAGACACAGCAACATCGTAGCGCCTAGACTTGTTCACACCTGTGAGATGGTGGGGCACCCAACGGCCCTCCTTGTGAATCCGTCCAAGCTTGTGCATTTCTTTTGCTAGATCATCGGCATCAAAGAAGAAAAACACAACTTTCTTCTGTAGCAAGCACATAATTTTTTTCAAATTTCGTTGAGGAAATTTTTTGTTCATGCAATTTCTTTACAGGAGTTTAACCAACTGACTGTAAAGATACATTCAAAATTTCTAATGCACTTTGAGAAAATTTCTTTACTTAGTTCACTTTCACTACTACTCTAGCTTCTGATAGGTTAAATATCAGTCAGCTTTGTCAACACGTGAGCATTACTGGCTGTCATCAGTTTCCAAGTTCACAGATGTATGTAATCTTTGAAAGTTTTTTTTTTTTTTGCAACTTACCACAGATTTTTTTATGAATAGAAATTTTAACCATCCGCTCTGAGAAACAGGATGTATATTCTTTTTCACGTGTTGTCTCTTATCTTGAAAAGAGTTACACCAAAGGGCTGAAATCTGTAACATTTTAGCACTTAAAAAGGGAAAAATACACTAATTTCTCCAGAAAAATAACCACAATATATATATATATATATATATATTTTTTAAAGACACTACTTATTTACACGCAATATATCCGTGGTGTAATACCTTTTCAAGACCGGAAGAGAGAGAGAGAGAGAGAGAGAGAGCATAGTAGCATAAAACATAACATATAAAAAACTTTCTGTAACAAGTAACAGAACAAAACCAGAAGTGTGAGATGGCTGCTGCTGATTGTAGCATCTACACTGATGGAAAGTGAAAAGGAACACCAAGAAGGAGACGTCTGATACCAACGAAATGTATACAGCATAATAACGGAATACAGAGGATAGCGTGATCAAAACATTATGGCATAATACAGCTGTATTTGCTGGTAAACTGAAAAATAACATTTCCATGTAACATGGTTAGTACGAGATTGAACCGCCATGAACTGCGTCAAACTGTGCAATTCTGGCGTGGAGTCTGTCTTACAGATGTTGGATGTAAGTTTGGGGTATTGAGTTCCAAGCATCCTCAACCTGGACGCGTAAATCGGGGATCGTCGTGGCTGGCCGTGGAGACCGCTATAAGTCGTTGTCCCATAAAATCCCACACGTGCTCAATGGGGGACAAATCTGGTGAATGTGCAGGCCATGGAAGTTGTCTCACACCCTGAAGTGCATGTTGCGTTGCACGTGCCTTGTGTGGGTGTGCGTTATCTTGCTGGAAAACACCACGGTGGACCGACCTTACAAATGGCACAACAACGAGCTGAATGATGTTGTTGATGTAGGAGGTGCTGTTTAACATACCCGGTACAAACACTAGTTGTGTACGGGAGTGATAGCTGATCGCTCCCCTCACCAAGAGACCAGATGTAGGCCCTGCGTGTCGCTGGCGGATGCAAGAAGGTTAGAGACGCTCTCCTGTGCGTCTGCGAACACGCATATGGCCATCGGAGGCTCCCAAGCAGAATCTGCTTTCATCGCTGAACACGACAGATCGCCATTGCGTTCTACAGTGCAGACATTGGCGACACCACTGCAGCCGTTCCTGACGGTGGGCTGGAGTCAGAGGTACACATGCCAGAGGCACACGTGCACGTAGTCCTGCTTCCAGTAGACGGTTGCAAATTGTTCGCACAGTCACCTCAGGTGCAACGGCAGCTGGGATTTGCGTCGTAGTGGATGTTCTGCTTGACAACGCCGCTCTTCTTATGCGTCGATCGGCCCGCTCATCAGTCCGTCTGTGACTCCCGGTTCCACATCTTCTCGTGTGGGAATGTTCCTCGGACCATCTACGCCACCGTCGTACCACCACCGATACTTCCCGTCTAATTCGCTCCGCAATACGACGATACGACCACCCGGCCTCGCGGAGTCTGACTAGACGACCTCGCTGAAGTCCGATAACTGCTGAAATCGTACACGTCTTCCATGTCCAGGCATTGCAGCTTCTTCAGGGTCTTCGCACGTGTCCGTACACCGACGACTGATTACATTCACTTCGCCATACTCCTTAAATACCACCGACGATAATTTGCATATTATGCCGTGCTGTGGCGTAAGCGCTCACTGATTGGTCCCGAAATTAACATCACACCTACGTAAACTCAACCCCATTAACATATGTAAATTTCATGATTGTCCGCCAATTCCTTCTTGGTGTTCTTTTTTCTTTTTCACTTTCCGCCAGTGTAACTAATGAAGGTAAATAAAGCTGTGATTGGGTGATAAAAGGCAAAAGCTTACTGAAAACAAAACCTGTTATTGGTCAAAACCCAAGGTGCTTCTGGTTTAAAAGGGATAGACGGAGTTGTATGTCACACCTTGAGAATTCGGCAAAATATAAGGGGGGAAAATTGGTGCGAAAAAATCAGCAGAACCTCAGGGAAAACTAATATTTTTGTCGAAAACATCAGGAAATTTGTATTCCTGTGTTATTATGGAAATGTGGGGTGGGGTGGGGTGGAGGTGAGTTTGCTTTACAAACATTCATTTTCATAATTTACCATCAAACAGAAGTCATCGCTCTTTCCATGTTTATAAGTGAGTCACAGAAAAATTCTCATTGGCCGCCACTGGGAAATGAACCTAGGGTCTTCCAGTTACGCACCGGACATGCTACCACTGCACCACAGCGGTCTCGAATTTTCTAGAATCGCATACAACTAACTGCCAAACCACATGGCAGGTTGCTTCTTGGAGCTCCGCACAATGCTGGGGATTCACCAAAGATGGAAAGCAGCAACTAAACAAATAACTAGGAGGCGAATGAATAATAATACACACAATTGTCATGGACTAGGAACATCAAACAGAAGTCATCGCTCTTTCCACATTAATAATTTTTCCATGACTGACTTATAAACGTGGAAAGAGCGATGACTTCTGTTTGATGTTCTTAGTCCACGTCAATTATGTGTATTATCATATTTTACCATTCTTGCCGTAGCACAGTTCTTTCACTATAATAAGTATAATGAGCTTAATACTTGACTTTCTTATTATGTAAGAATGTACATTTAGTAAGTTTAATATTTTCAAAGTTAATCACTTGTACTCTCCTAATTCTTAACATATGTAATACATTTTAACTTTGAGTCTACCACCCCTCAGTAAATAAAATATTTACATATTGAAACCAAGTGACTAAAAACATAGTAGCCCATATTCTTCATAGGTGACTACACATGTTAAGAATTACGTAAGTACAAGTGACTAACTAACCTTGAAAACATTAAACTGTTCTTTCATTTCTGCTCCCAGCAGTCTTTCCTTCCTCTCTCTCTCACACACACACAACACCTGCGACGAAAAAATGCGTTTAGTGTATCTATGGTAAACAAACTTTGCATTTTATGAATATATCAGGTTGAAGTTGGTAATTGTCAAAAACTTTTAAATTGTCATTTTGTCACTTTAGGAGAATTTTTAGTTGAGTCACTTCAATTAATTATTTTATAAATAATTATCCCATGGCTGTCCCAACTTAAAATTTGGCATACAATCAAAACTCCAAGGATGCCACGCAATTTTTTTTTTTTTCGAAATTTTGAAATTAGTTTGTTTTTAAATATTCAAGGTTAAGGGAGTATTTCTGTGGCATTGAAAAAGGTCAACCTAATTTTTTCTTTACTTTTCATCACATAATATAAGAGCACATATAAAATGCCATATAAAAAGAATAAATTTCAACCTTGTAGCCAAATTAGGTAGTGATATAACAGGACTCAAAGATAACTACTAATAAGTGGTGTTTTAAACAACTTAATTACAAAAACAGAATTACAAAATACGCACTGAAAACTACTCAAAGATTATCCAAAGGTCACAAGTTTAATTTTCAGGGTCACATAATTTGAAATCGCTTGGGTGGACAGCTAAAATTTGAGATTTATGTATAAGTCATAAAAGAGTGGTAGGCAATGCACGCAACTAACAAACAAATTAAGACGGTAGTATAGAACACGCTAAGTTACATATAAAAGTTTTAAGGCAAATATATTTCAGCCATTACTATGGCCTTCATCAGTGCTACTATGATTTGTTTCATTGCCAGATTTGGAAAGGTAAGTTTTGTAACGGTAACTCCGGGTGACGTGATGCAATGAGGGATTTCCAGATGTGTGGAACGTTATGGGGAGCTCAGAGTTGCAATTTTTGGAAAATAAAATTTCCAAACTTTCTCTAAACCTCAGAGCAAAACAATTTTGGAAGGAAGCCAACTTTTTTGTATCTGACCAAAGTGGAATAGCAGAAGTGTCAGCCATGGTAAGTTGAGACAAGGAAGAGGAAAGGTTTTCCAAATTTCACATCAGATTTGTGTTCCTGAAGTCTTGAGAGAATTTTCCGGTATGAACTTCTAATGTACACGGTTAATCCAACATTAGCCTTGATCGGGATTTTATTAACTCCAGGCAAAGAAAGTGGAGGTCTTTAGTCTCTGTCTCTTACGGAGGATAACAGAAATTGAAGGAGGAGACCGAATGGCAAGTCTGTATCCTTCTCTTTTGAAGATACTAATGAGCTTATAGGCAGAAAGTTTGTGGTAAGAGGTTGAGCCAGCAAACATTAGTTCCATTTTTGGGGATACAGGTTGAAGAGCAACAACTGGTTTTTTCTTAGCAATTTGAATTAATTTAGAAACCAGGAGAGGGGGAAAGCCATCTTGAGTAGCGATCAAGCGGATATTGGCTAATTCATTTTTTAGATTACCTTCAGTGTTACAAACCAGATGAGCTCGATGAATGAGAGACTTTAGAGCTGACAGTTTATATTGGTGGAAAGTATGAGAATTGAAAGGAATAATGTTTTGAAGGTGACAATCCGATTTTTTGGCGTAAATGTGACAAGGATGGTAAGTCAGATAATATCCGAAAACTTGAAAATTTACATCGTCCTGGAGCGGGACTCGAACCCGCGTCTTCCAGAAAACGCCCGGGTATGCTAACTACTACACCACCCAGAACGACCAAGTTTCAAGTTTCCGATCAATTTGAATGTAACCATCACAGGATTAGCTAGTCGAAGCAACCGACATTCATGTTTAGCGAATGTGGAGGTTAAGAATCTCATCCCGTGTTGTTATTGGTAGAAACTAGTTTTCGGTAGACAGAAGTGGATAGAAGATTATTACTTTTTGAGATGCTGACATCCAAGAAATGTATCTTGCCATCAATTTCTTCATTAATAGGGAATCTAAGGGACAGGAATTTTTCAGTGATTAAATTTGTGAGTTGCAATAGATCTATTTTAGGATGAGACCAGATGACAAAAATATTGTCGACCTAACGAAGCCATAAGGTAGGTTGTTGGTCATGTTGCAGTAGTATTGATTGCTCAATATTTTACAGGTATACTTCAGCCAAAAGTGGGGAAAGAGGTGACCCCATCAGTACACCTTGTTTTTGTTGATAGCATTGATTATTGTAAACGAAAAAAACTGTGTTGGCGAAGAGAATACAGGCAATCGTACAAATTCTTGGTTAAAGTGCCGTCCATGGGAAATTGTTCTTTGAATTTATGAATGAGTAGCATGTGTGCTTCAAATTGAGGCATGGAAGGAAAAAGTGATTCCATATCCAGGGTAAACATACTTGCATGACCATTAATGGAGTTCAGCAGTGTAGGAGATATTGTAGGGGGTGGTTATTAGTGATAATCTTTAATTTTTTGGCAAGACATTTTTCCAGGTTAGAAGCAGAAGAGTGAGTATTTTCCACAAGAGGTCTAATTGGAGCATTAGTTCTAATTGTGTAATTTAATTTGGGCAAATAATCTAGGAGAATTGTAGAAAGGAGGAGCAGAAAAATCTCCTAAGAAAACCTTTTAACGACTGTAACTTATTGAGGCGATCCACAGGTGATTTCAAAGCTTCCACAGGATTTTTAGAAAGAAGTTTGCAATTGGTGGAAAGGAGGAAATCATTGACTTTTTGAATAAGGGTATCTTTTTTGATAATGACAGGAAGGCAGACTTTATCTGCCATACATACAGCTAAATTATTAGCTTTTAAGAACTGTTTAATTTTCAATAGCTTTGAGGCAAACTGAGTATTAGTGACAAATTTGCAAACTGAGTATTAGTGACTCTAGTTTCTAAATTAATTCAAAATGCTAAGAAAAAAGCAGTTGTTGCTCTTCAAAACCTGTATCACCAAACAAGGAACTAATGTTTGCTGGCTCAATCACTTACTACAAACTTTCTGCCTATAAGCTCATCAGTATCTTCAAAAGAGAAGGATACAGACTTGCCATTCGCTCTTCTCCTTCAATTTCTGTTATCCTCCGTAAGAGACGGAGACCTAAGACCTCCACTTTCTTCGCCTGGAGTATATAAAATTCCGATCAAGACTAACGTTGGATTAACCGCATACATATAGGAAGTTCATTCCGGAAAATTCTCTCAAGACTTCAGGAACACAAATCTGATGTGAAATTTGGAAAACCTTTCCTCTTCCTTGTCTCAACTTACCATGGCTGACACTTCTGCTATTCCACTTTGGTCAGATACAAAAAAGTTGGCTTCCTTCCAAAATCGTTTTGCTCTGAGGTTTAGAGAAAGTTTGGAAATTTTATTTTCCAAAAATTGTAACTCTGAGCTCCTCATTTTCATTCCTTACATCTGGAAATCCCTCATTGCATCACTTCGCCCGGAGTTACTGTTGCAAAATTTACCTTTGAAATCTAGCAACAAAACAAATCGTAGTAGCACTGATGAAGGCCATAGTGATGGCTGAAATATATTTGCCTTAAAACTTTTATACGTAACTTAGCATATTCTATACTGCCATTTTCTTAATTTATTCATAAGTCTATGTGCCTAAAAATCATACCAATTATCAAGGAAATCAAAAGAGGTCAGGTTGAAAATTGCTATTTCACTGGTTGATATGACACCGAATGACCCAAAAGATATCGTTCAGAAACTTTTTATGTGTAATAGTTATAGTACATTAATGCAGGAACATTTTCGGGTTCTTGCAGGGATTTGTCATATGTATGAAGAACATTTGAAGAGACTTAATCCCACTGCTGCATCAATCACATATGACATCAGTCAATTATTTGACTTTGTTGACCAGTTGGAAGACCTATCTTGCTTGGTGTGAGTTGAAATTTTTTTGTATTGTAAGTTTTCATGTAAAGTTATGAAATTTTTGAGAGAGGTTATTTGTCCTGTGACAAACTGAACTTTGTGGGGTATATACTATTATAATTAGCTTTTGTGTTGCAATATTAGATTCAAATACCTGTCTCTCATAAATGTCACCAAATGTGATCAGCCAGCATATACTGTGTATATGAATTCTTTCTATTGTAAACGTTCTAAAATGTGTTAGTATTTAAGTCACCTGTGCATACTACATAAGTGTTTGAAGCTTACAGCAATATGGTATTAATCCTTTATGATGTAGCCTCCAGTAACATCAACACACTTAGCACATCATTTTCTGACTGTTTGTTTTAATTGTCGGTAATAAGTCTTTGTGACGTTCAGCAAGTTTTATCTGTATGGCATCCTGGAGGAATTTCTTAAAAATGCTTCCTATGAAGGTGCTACTTTATTATCGAAAAATAGTTTAAAACGACCAGAAGTAAATTTTGAGAATGTGGTGAACATCAGTGTTCTTGGAGCTTATTGATACAGTTTATATGGGCTGTATTATTCTTTTGATGTTTCTATGGTTGCTGTACTCAGCTTCATGTCCTTAGCAGTCTTGTGTAGCCATTGTGCATTGATTTTTCATAACAAATTAACTGACATTATTATTGCATATGGTCACTTCAGTTGCTGAGCTAAATCGAGATAACTTCCAGTGATTATCGGATTTGTTTAAATAGTGCTATCTATCTGTTAATATGGCATAGGTGCTATGAAATTGTCATGTACTCCAAGCCTATGCTAATGTATTGAGTGGCACAATTTCTTTGCATGTAAAAAAAAAAAAAAAAAGGATTTTCCTGTGCTTCAAAATTTCTCCAGCTATTGCTTAAGTGGCAAAATGAATCGATTTAGTGAACTCAAGTAACTGGTGCTATGTGGTGACCTATCTATACTTCTGAACGGTGATGCAATAGTGACAACACGGTCAGCATCCAAGTGTTATTGCATCATTCCTTGGGCATAGAACTTACCGAATTCCCTTAATGAGAGTTAATAAAAACAGTAAAATTGTAGTGCCAATTCATATCATGTGAAGTGCAGCATGTAAAAAAGCAGGTCTGCCACTTTTGGAAACATAAAAGTTGTGTATCATAGGGTTCATTTTAAGATTAAAAAAGGGCAGGGTGCAGACTTTGAAAAATGGCACTTTTTTTAACTGAAAAGGACTTAATTCTTTATTTTTATTTAGTTATCTAAATGAAATAAAGGTGCGCATAGTAATATAAATGAAATAAAGGTGCGCATAGTAATATAAATGAAATAAAGGTGCGCATAGTAATATAAATGAAATAAAGGTGCGCATAGTAATATAAATGAAATAAAGGTGCGCATAGTAATATGCAAAGGTTTAATTATTTGAAAAATGACACATGCTTTTATTGGAGCTTTGAGAGAACTGTAATTGTTAATGTGTAGCATAATATCAGTAATACTGTAATTCCAGTGTAAGTACCCTTCAAGCAGTTTTATTTTCATCAATATTGTGTTAGAAACACAAACAGGGAAGTTTTCGCACAGTCTAAAGATCATTTACACTGTTGTCCAAAAGTTAAGGATAGACAGGGATCCTAGATACATTAGAAAAAAATATAGGACACTTACGACTGAGGGTGAAAGTTTAGTATGCTCATCCATCACATATGCTAGTCTTGCGAAATGATTCTAACTATTCTTATTAATCAATCAGTCTTGCTCACTCTTGCAATACTTTTCTGAAGAATGAATGTCACTTAACAATTGTTTGTTTTTAAGAATCATATCATGAAAAGCTACACACTCCTCATTGAAGAATGATTTTACAATAAGCATTTATTTTAAAGAATAGAATTGTAACTCATAGATTTTGTTTTTCAGTCTTGAACTCTAAAATACAGGACAAAAAGCTGTCCTGAAGAGTTTTCTCGGGACAACAGGACGCATTAGCCAAAAACGGAACAATCTCATATTTTACAGGACGTCTGGGATCCCTAAGGATGGACCACATTTTTATCTAGAAATGAAAAAATTATGCCTATAGCTAAATTTGGCAGTAAATTTGTCTGCCCTGAAGCAGAATCTTTTTGAGCAGTCTGCAATGCAAAAAGGAAAAGCTAAAAACTGTCTGCAAGATAAAGGGAAGCCTAGATTTATTTATTTTTATAAAATTTATAGTCAAATCAGCTTTTTCCTGATAAATTTTTATTTTATTTTAATCAGAATTTAAAATATCATTCCTTAAATGCTTTTGAAATTTTAAAAATAATATTAAAGTATAAACATTAATGCATAGTTTGAAATTAGTTTTTCTTTTGTGTTTAGTTAATTGATTAAACTTTCATTTCAACTACCTTCTTTAAAGGTTGTTCTACCACTTCGTGCTCTTATCATTTCCTGCAAAAATTGTGTTGCATTGGAGGCCTCCTCAGCTGATGATTTAGACAGCTGTGTAAAAATAATGATCATGTAACATTGGAATAATATATATAATCTCTCACATTTCATTTTTTTTTTAAACTGGGGCCCTTATAGGATTTTTGTTTGGAATCCCTTTTGTGAATTGACTGCAGGTTTTGAGAAAAAATTATTGAATTTGTGAAAATGTGGTTGGCAGCACTTTCATTGATGCAATTATATGCCAAAAAATTATGAAATTAAAGTGAGAAACAAGGCAAGAGTTCTTGTAAAGCAAAAAAAAAAAAAAAATTCCCCTCATCAATCTTGGAAGTAAATAAAAAAATTGTGATTGTCAGCTACTGGAATGCTACATAACATGGCCATGGAAATGCAACAGGAGACATTAAAAGTGCATAGAAAAATGTTTTTACTAAAAAAAAATTCACCTGAATCTAACTAAGATGAAATTGTCTGGAAGAAAAACCAAAAAACTCTCCCCTGCTGCCATTAACTTTCGGAATGTCACAGAAATGGAGAACAAAACATTCCAAACGCTAAAAAATGTGGCTCTTGAAACACACACACACACACATACACACATCTTTAATCTAACTGAAACAAAGCTATCTGGAAGCCAAAAAAGGAAATTTTGCAACCATCAGCTCCTGGAATGCTGCATAATATGCCTGTGAAAACGGAGGAGTGACGATTAAAGATATGTAAAAATATGAGTTTTGAAAGAAAGAAAAAAAGAAGAAAACTTTAAATCTAACTGAGGTGAAGCTATCTGGAAGCAAAAAGAAAAAAAAATGGACGTTAATTTCTGAAACGCCAACGGCGGCAAAAATGGAGAAGGAAACGTTAAAAAAGCTTAAAAATCACTGCTCTTGTAAAAAAATAAATATATATATCATCATCATCATCATTGTCAACCATTATCAATCCACTGCTGGACGAAGGTCTCCCCAAGTTTCCTCCACAACGGTCTGTCTTGTGCCAGTCTCCTCCATGTCACTCCCGCATACTTTCGAATTTCATCCACCCATCTTCCATGTGGTTTTCTTCTGGGTCTTTTCCTGTCCCTTGGAATCCAATCTGAAATTTCGGCTGTCCATCGATGGTCTGGTCTGTCCTCCTGGCAGTATGTCCAGCCCATTGCCATTATATATATATCGCATACATCTGACTGAAGCAATGCTAATATAGATGCCAAAAAAGAAAAATTGTGGCCACCAGCTTTCGGAATGCAGCACAACACAAATGTGGTAGAAGCAGAGAAGCCATTAAAAGTGCACAAAAGTATCGCTTCCTAAAGCTTCATTATTGAAAGAAAGCAGTATTCTTGTCAACTCAAAGTTATGTTTTTAAAACATGGAAGAAAGAAAATTAAAATAATGCAATAAAACAATTGCTTATGTGATCTTTTGATATAACTTCACATCTGGAAATGGGATCCAATGTTAAAGTCGCACAGAAATTTCCCTTCCTTTGCTTTTAAAATTGAAAGGAATGCTAGAAACAGTGAATGTTAAAGAAATAGTCAGAAAAAACAGTTTGTTCACCTTTCCAGCTGAGACGGGTGTTGCAGTGCTGCACTATGTCTGCTCCTGCAGTTGAGTTGAGCAAATAATTAAGAAAATTGCATTCTTTTTTTATATATGAAATAAATAATATAAACTTAAACTCTGAAAGCAATCAGCAAGGGTTAAAGTAATCTGCCATGCCTACCGCTGTGCTGCGCCACACCATTTCTGCCACTGGGATTGCCAGTGAGTGAAATAAATATATTTTACATAAAAATATGCTATAATTGTAGCACAAATTAAATAACACCACTGTCCATGAAATGTGAAATGTATTTTGAATATGTAGAACACAAAGTTTGCAGTAAGCAATTTTTTTTCTCCCCGAACTTTTTGTGAAAATGCATTCCCTGGACTGGAGGAAAAAATTGGAATGCAAACTGTTTTCTTCATAGTTGTCTTCCACGCCCATCTCAGTTATCAAAACACATTTTCAAAAGGAAAATAGCATATGATGTTTATTTCTACGCTTGTAACAGTATAAATGAATTAATCTTGTGCATAAATCCTACATTTATGAAGCAATTTATTATATATAATACAGTAAATATAATGAGTGTAAATTTGTGATTGAACTTAAGAATGTTTTTGTCCAGATATCATCTCTATTAAATTGTCTTTTCTTTCAAGTGTGCAGCACAGAAGTGAAATCTATGAGCATTTTTAAAGTTTTTTGTTAATTAAAAAAATAAAAATTACTGATGCAATTTATTTATCCAAATAGCTTCACTTTTATATTATCTTTCAATTCACAGCACAAAAGTGAAATATCCAGGCATTTTTAGCGATTTCTGGTGATGTTTTGTCACCAAACAAACTCTCTTACTGTGAGATTTCCTGTTTCTTTTCAAATCTGTAAGTGGAAGTGGAATTTCAATTACTTTCCAACATCTTACGCAGTTGCAATTTTTCAATTGCGAGCCTCCCTCGGCACACAAGCTCTTCGTATTGTGTGGTGAACTTGTTTGAAATTATATTTTCATCTCTACAGTATATCCCTCAAAAAATATATTCCCTGAAATGGTGAGAGAGAGGACAGTTTGAAATTGGGGCGAAAGATGACCCTTAACTGTGTTTGCTGTAACCAGCTACAACTTACACCCCATTCATGATAATTAACACAGCAATCGGACATCGCCGAATTGACTGTAATTACTGTTTCACACGTGAATTAAATCACATCGGAAAACTTGAAAATTTCACCGGCATGGAGCGGGAATCGAACCCGCATCTCCCGATTTACATTCAAGCGTGCTATCCGTTGCACCACCCACGACGGCGAATTCACAAGTTCCTGTGCATATTTACCACGTATTATGAGAAAAATTATTTCTTCAACTCTGAATTACACCCCATTCTCTAATACCCAGCATTGACTTATAATCAGGAAATAAGTGTTACTCCCGTAATTTAAACTGCAGGAAATCGTATATTATTCCTTATAAACTTATTTTTCGATTATATTTGTGAAATTTTTCCAGCCTGAAAACTCAAACTTTCCAAAACTTTGATAATGATAAGTGTGCAAAAACTGCCTGAAAAATTTCACTTCAGCACTGCAAAATTGAAACAAAACCATAAATCTTATTGTGATGAAGCGATTTCAGTAAAATATGTAGCATTCTAAAACATTGAGTGAATGTTTCTAACTTCTGAAAGTGCACAGCTGAAAGAACTCCCATTACAGATCACAGAGCGGGATGGCCAAGGTCGCATGGTAAGGGGCGGGAGAAGTGCATCCGTGATGAAGCAGTTTGAAGCGTAAAGCTCACAAAAACAATTAACACAGCAATCGGACACCTGTGAATTGACTGTATTTTTACTGTTCTCACGTAATATCAATCACTCAGAAAACTTGAAAATTTCTCCCTGGAGCGGAAACCAAGCCTGCATCTCCAGTTACCGTTTGATCATGCTAACCATTACATGACCTAGGACGAAGGAGTCGCAAGTATCTGAGTATTAAGGGCATCGGAATATTCTCTGACTGCGTTCTTAATTGAAGCAAACTGTGCTGCCATCTAGTGTTGTTAAGCGTATAACCAGTCGAGGTATGCATAGTGTGGAAGAAATATTATCCTCATAATACGTGGAAAATATGTCATGATAATTAACTCTGCAATCGGACCTCTCTGAATTGACTGTATTTTTAT
This sequence comes from Macrothele yani, assembly GCA_039090855.1. NCBI lineage: Eukaryota > Metazoa > Arthropoda > Arachnida > Araneae > Macrothelidae > Macrothele > Macrothele yani. Next base: position 8,228,511 of record CM077023.1, on the reverse strand, counting down.
TGTTCTCACATACTATCAATCACTCAGAAAACTTGAAAATTTCATCACCTGGAGCGGGAACCAATCCTGCGTCTCCTGATCACCGTGGGAGCATGCTAACCGTTACTCTTAATACTCAGATCCTTGGGACTTCTTCGGCCTGGGTCATGTAACAGTTATCATGCTCAAATGGTAATTAGGATGCAGGTTCAGTTTCCACTCCAGGGCAATGAAATTTTCAAGTTTTCTGAGTGATTGATAGTATGTGAGAACAGTAGAAATAGTCAATTCAGATGCCCAGTGCTCTTCCTAGATTTTTTTTTTTTTTTTACAGCTAGGTGGCAAGAAATTTTAGCTGGATGGTACTTTTAACAACCCCTTCCCCAACCGAGAAAAAAAAAATGTTGATTTGCTTAACATTATTGTACTTATTAAACATCTTTTGTGGTGTGGTAGACATTAATGTAACATAACATGATAAACAAAATAAGGAATAATAGTAAGAGAGGAATAAGTTTTCTGCTCTTACTATTATATGCATTGTAAAAACATTAAGATAAATTTTGCTGGGTGGGCCGCCCAGTAAACAGGCTCTAGGGAGAGCACTGATGTCTGATTGCTGTGTTAATTATCATGACATATCTTCCACATATGAGAATATTTCTTCCACACTAAGTAGCTCATAAAAATGTTCCATAAGAAAAAGAGCTCCAACAGCACAATAATGAAAATTCCAGAATGTCAGTTTTTCTCCAGTTTCTACAATAAATTCAGCATATGCCAGCCACCCTGTTGTTTAAAATATAATTTGAAAAAATATGATTGCAAACTTTCTGTTCTTCGTTGAAGATGAAAGTAATTTAGAATCACCATATGTATAGAGCTTTCAGCGCAGGAGTTAATGGGTTGCTGTGGAGAGAATCGCGGATCGATACATTTCGTGCATTTCCCAATGGTGGATGAGAGCACGTGAGCCGACCTTTGTATATTCCATATCAGTCCACTCTTCCGTTGAACCTAAGTACATGTACACATTGAATTCTCGGACGGTGACATTAATGAACAAACTTTTTTTTTTTACCAAGATACATAGAAAAAAAAAAACTGGTCATGACGATCGCCATTAATCCATTTTGCCAGTCGCACTTCTTCCATTCCCAATTCAGTTCTTATTTTATGTCTTTTTGCACATCAATACATTTTCATTATGCAGGTGAGTGGCCATGAAACTGCAATTTTTATGCGGCGCCTAACGCTTTTGTGGCCAGTTGTCCAAACCCAGTTTCTAGCATAGCGAAATTTTAAGTGCAACTTTAACGATCAAAATCAGGAGTAAAGTTACACATAGACAGAAAAAGTTAAAATTTATGTTTTGGTAGCAACAGAAAATAGGAGTTGAACAAATAGCCACATTGGCAACTGAAATCAGACAAAACTTATTTTAAACAATGCTGAACTCTTGGAAGATGCAACAGACAAAGTAATTTCCATTTCCCATCAAACAACCTACCACCATGCTTTGACGAACAAAGAATGCTCACAGTAAGCACCTAAAACAAGAGTTTGAAGCTGTCGCAAATGCCTCGAAAAAAGTGAATCGAATTCACCATGGAAACTAAATCTGAAGATATATAATAGCATAATACAAGGTTTGAATAAATAAATAAATTGTCTGGCTATGCATTTGGATTTGCATACTTCCAGTAGTTTTTTTTTTTTTGGCGTTTCACAACTGAAAAAATAAATCGGGGGGGGGTGCATCAATCTTGTTACAAAAGTTACGTACTTGTTCCAGAAAAAAAAAAAAGAAACAAATTTGGCAATTACAACTTTTTTTTTTTAAGCTGGCGTTCACTCTCCCGATTTCTTCTGTCTTTTGATGGCACTGTAAAATCGGAGGATCCACTTATTGACTGAAGGTTATAATTAGAATACTGGTCAGTCACTAAACTCTGCAGGTTTAGGATCTTAGAAATTTCCCATAGGTGGGCTGGGAAGGGAGTGGGCAGGAAGGGTAAGAGCACTTAGGAGTGGAGACGGGGGAGGGGGGAGTAGAGGGAGCAAATACTGGTCAACTGTCTTTTGTCAGTAATTTGTACAAACTTGTTCCTCCCTCAGTAGTTCAGGCGGCAGGTCCTTTTGTCTTAAATCTCCCTGTTCCTTCCTTCCTTCCCTCCGGGCATGCATAGAGAAACAGCGAGTGATTGTATCTTATCAATTTCCATCTTCCAGGAATCTTCATGAGTAGATCCGTAGTTGTGGTAACAACAGGGGTGGTTACAATTTTCTAGATGTATATGAGAGGTTAATATGGAGTTGGTGCATTAATTTGGTTTCACAGCAGTGTAGGATTGATTAGGACAAGTCCAAAGTGCAGGTTTTCAGTTTAGGGCTGTCAGGGCGGGATTTTAAAAAAATTAAATGTCAGTAGGGTGCATAATTTTAGCGTGAGGGCGGACGTGGTGTATTGCCCCACAAAAACTCCTAGAATGAACCCTGGTATCATATCTGTTTTACATGGTATGATTTGGTTGCCAAGAAAGTGCATGGTTTGTGGAAAGCTCATATATATATATATTTTTTTTTCATTTTTTTTTTTTTTTTGTATTACTTTCTTGGCTTAAAAAAAGCTTTAAAGAATTGTGCTGCTGAGCTTGTTTTTAATATTATTATTTGGCATGCTATTCAATAATAAACAACAGTTGCTCCAAACAAGAAATAATTTTGAATGATCCCTTCCTCCCATCTTAACTACCGTACTTAAATTTATTTTCCTCTATGTGAAAGTTTATGGGCAACATGCTGTATAATCCATGCGAGTTCAGTTTAGTTAACTATCAAAAAATGCATCAAAATAAAATAAATATGTGACACTTTTTCATTAATTCCAATACCAGTTCACCCATTCTTCCATTTTCTTCACTTGTTTAACTAGAATCGAGTAACAGTTTTGAAATTTGGAAACTTGACTGTTCAGTGTACATGTACAATAATTAGTTTATGAATGTAGTAGTTAAGTGACACTTCACTTAAAGTCAGTACTTTTTATTACACTCACGGACAATGAAATTTGAGCACCTAGAAGAAAACATGCTACAACCCCGAAACTTTGCAAATAGCTAAAGTGCGTGCTGATCGCAAGTGATCCACATTTGGTGTGAGTGCGCATGACCGCACACCCTGTGGTGGTGCTGCAAGCACGAACTGGCAGCCTTATAAACCGGCTTGTAGTCGATGCTCCATTAAAGCGATAAGCAACGGCCGATGCAAGCAAGAGTACAGAGTGACAAGAATGCTGGGTAGACGCCAGAGACTTCAATTTACGCAACTTGCGGACATTGAGAGAGGCCTGTTAATCGGGCTGACAACCGCGGAGTGGTCGGAGCGTCGCATAGTATAATGGATCGTTCTGACCATACCATCCAACATATAATGGATTGTTCTGACCATACCATCTGACATATAAGGGATCGTTCTGACCATACCATCCGACATATAATGGATCGTTCTGACCATACCATCCAACGTATAATGGATCGTTTTGACCATAACATTCGACTGTTTTGGGAGCAGTGGACATGTGATGGCACTGCCACACGGCGGAGTGGCTCCAGACGGATTAGGACCACCACCAGTAGAGAGGATCGACGGATCATGCGCCAGGCACGAACAGATCCCACGGGGACCCGGTCCACTATACAGGCAGATGTAGCGGCTCCTGTGTGCCCGCAAACCATTTCCTGACTCCTCACGAAAGGAATCTGCGATCCCACCGCCCCTTATGTGTGCTGCCACTAACACCGGAACGTCGCTGGCACCGTTTGCAGTAGTGCCAGGACATAGCAACGTGGAATGCCACAGACTGGCGACATGTGGTGTTTAGCAATGGGTGCCACTTCATTTTGGAGACAGATGATCATTGTGTCCGAGTGTGGAGGTCCCCGGGTCAACGGCACAATCCCAACCTTGCTATCAAGCACCACACCTCCCTCACTGCAGGCATTATGGTCTAAGGAGCCATTTGCTACGATAGCCAATAAGCTCAAGGAGTGGTACGTGGATCATTGGCGGGCAGCAGTATGTGGATGAGATCCTACGGCCCTATGTGCTCCCATTCCTGGCGCCAGTCTGCCACAGGACAGCATCAGGCGTCTGTTGGTGCGATGCGCTATTGAAGATGACTGGACTGCGTGCCCCAGATCCCTCTGTAATTGTCCTGCAGCTCTGTTCTTGCCATCATGTGTATCATTATATCCATAAAATTTCAGTTCAGTCCGACCCTTCCTTCTTGGTGCGCAAATTTCATTGTCCGTGAATGTAAATATATCTGACAGTTTTCTTGCAGTTTACATATTTATATCAGTGCAGTGGCATATTATGGTTTTTGCTGTAAGGTATGCAGTTACAAATTTTTACATTTTCTTTTACATTGAAACTCATATGCTGAAATAGTGTTTGTAACGAATGTTCTTGTAAGAAATGATTTGGTCGTTATTAAGAAATTAAATCAAAATGGACATGAATGTATATGGAAAATTATGAGTGAAACGTCAGAATGTGAGATACTTTTGAAATGCATGAATAAATAAATTCATAAATAGATCATTTATGAGAAGATATGGAATAAGACTAGCCTGTTTAAATCAAGTAACTCAGAAACGATTTATTCGATCAAATCTGAATTTCATATTTAGAAGTTTGTCAAATGTTAAAAAGACTACCTAAAAATCAGTATTAGTTGTTACTAGCCAACTGGACAGGTGGATCGGGCCGCTCCGGTGGTGAAGTGGTCTAAGCGATAGCCTCTGATCATTCGTCCGAAAGGGGTCCGGGTTCGAATCCCGGTTGAGGCATAGACGCTGTGTTTGTCTTACGGCACTGGCTCCTTTCCCTGGAACCAGTGACCTTAAATTAGGGACGGGCGCCTGCTTATAGCCCATTGAGTTGATCACGTTGGTCGTTAAACCTCCAACTAAAAAAAACCAGGTGGATTGGTTATGTCTTTTTCATATTAAAATCAGGATATAAAAAGTGCATGTGGAGGAAGGGGCTGCTATGGCTTTTATCTCCATTTGGAAGGGGCAGGGTCATGCAGTGCGGTAAAATCGTCCGTGCTGGCCTTTAGCATTGGTGAACAAGGTGGCTGCCACAAGGGCCCCAATTTCTAGGAACCGTGGACTTTAATCGTAACTTGATTTTTTAATATATTTTTTTCATCATCTGCTTATTTTTAATTTGCATTATCTTAAGAAAACATGAAATCAGTGGAAAGATAAATGGGGGGGAATGGATGGTTGGTTCCTGGCAAACTTGTACCCAAGAAACTGTTGCCTGGAAAACTCACACATGGGACATGGTACACTTTAAAATCAGTAAAGTTGCTGTGACATTACGGGAGCAGGAATGTCTTTAGCCTTAGTAACGTCTGGTGCCACAATATTTGTTGACGCCTCCGGAAGGCTTTTTCTGTTTGTGTGCTGGAGTGCATGGTTTTTCAGCCACATATGAAACATTATATAATATAAATTAAATGTTGCTTGCATTGATTCCAAGATCAACACCATTTTTTTTTTTTTTTTTTTTTGTGCTTAATGGTAACAGTACTCTATTTTGGTGATTTAAATTGTACCAGTATGACCTGTCTTCTTCACCAATTACAATACTACATTTTTTTTTTGTTGTACTCTACCATTTCTTGAAAAAGGTGGGGGACTCCCCCCCTCCTACCCAAACTTGCCATTCTGTACAGCAGCACTGCTCTGAAGCTGATCCTGTATGGGAGTGTATACAAACTACATTGATGACAGATAACTCACTACCCTCTCTGTGCACCCAAACAAGATAGCTGTTACTTAATAATGATCCACCGGTTCACTCCCAAAATTGCTGTAACTGAACAATGGCTTGTGAGGTGTCGCTGAAAATTTAGTGATTTGTTCAGTGTGTGACACAATAAATGTATTCTAATTTTTCCAACTTTGCAGGAAGGGGCTACCCTTACCCCCTCTCAAGTATTGTTTGCTAACTGTAAATCTGGAATGACATGCCAGATATGAAGTTCCTATAATTTTAATGGTCTTTTCAGTGTGGCCCAATAAGCATTTTGAACAGTAAGACATTGTGATTATCTCAACTGTGGGTGTGGGTCAGATGGACCCCAAATGAATGCACACTACATCCAACTCAAGTCAGAACAGTAGATTTCTACTATACTAACAATTTACGCAGTGTGACCAAATCTGATTCTAAGAGACTATCTTACTGTCACTCAGTTGGGAGCAAGGTAAACCCCCTCCTTCAGACAGAGCTGCAGAAAGTTTCTTCGGGCATCCAAATTGACTACAAGCAAAAAAAAAAAATGCAAGTGAGTGTGCTTGGAAACATATTTTTGGGCAAATGCAATTAGCTACAAGAATAACAATATTTCGGTCCCACTTTGCTGATTACTTCAGTGGCACATGACCATCAAAAATCATCCTAGTAAATTCAAAAAGATCTACCTGCAAGGTTCCATTTTTAGGTTAAAGATGATATATCACGTTTCAGGGGGAAGGCTGCCCCCTCCCCCTCATCAAATTGAGAAATGAAAAATCACTTCAGAAACCAAAATTTTGTTTCATTAAACATCCAAGAAATGGTGAAAGTGGGTCTGCTTAAAAGCTTGCATTGTTGATCGAAAATGCAGCTCTCCACAGTGCTGCTGACCCCCGCAGAGACTTTCCCCTGAAAACTGAAGTTAGATTGCATTAGTATTCAAACAAATTTTTGACTGAAAGTACAGTTACTGATAATTTCTCAAACTTAGGTTTTTAGGGCTTTCTGAGCTTTTAGTGTGTTAAGTGCCATACCTGTGAACTGTGATATTAACAGTAGCACAAAAAAAGAAACACAAAAACTAAAGAAATTGCAGGAGCCAAGATCTCTTGCCTGGGCATTCTTCTGATGTTCTTCCTCCCCATACTACTCACCTTCCTCACACACTGTATAACAGAAAGTGTCTTAACACCACATTGATTATTCAGTCCACAATCTCCACCCCATCCCATCATTGTTTCTTTGCTCCAAACAGTTCAGGGATGTGTTTTGGCCAGATGAAACCACACCTTTGTCTTAAAATGTGAACCTTCTCTAAAACTAGTAGATTTCATTCTTCCCAGCTGTTAGGAAGAAATAATGAGTGGACTATATATGTGATTATTAATTTTTGAACAGAATTGATGTTTTAGTGTAAATATTTCCCCCACACATCTTATGAAATGTTAAATCTTTTGAAATTCTTGACAGGCGTCCTTTTATTCATAACTGCTAGTATATCTGAAAATTTGTGTGTTGTAAATAATTTTAACTATTTTATCTGAAACCTCAGATCTGCACTGTACATTGCATGACAAGGACCATCCCAGCTCATGTGCTATACTTGTGTAACTCTTCTTCCTAATGGGTAAAAGACCTTCCATTTATGAATGAGGAAGGGGTGTAAAAGACTGAATGTTTCACAGTGGGGCTTTTGTTATCAATATCGCTCTGTGGGATTAATAATAAAAGCCTCGCTGAATGTCATTTTGCCTATCGTTTGTGCTTGAAAAGAGGGAGATACCACTCTTAATTCCATACATGAAGTGTTTTTACAGGTGATAGTGGAAGTGTATATATAATTTTGTGTGGTTTTCCCTGTTGCAGTTCCACCAACTGAACTATGTACAAAGCTGTTTAATTCTCCCTAGCATAAGATAAAATTGCCTAAAAGAAAAAAAGGCACTAAAGCATAATTTATTAATTCTAAATGAAGATTTCCAAACAGTAAATCATAAACCACTTGTGCAGGAAATGGAAAGTCAGTTTGAATCCCTGCCGTTCCCCAAATTACGTATTCATGCGTAATCACGCAGGTTTTGAGACTTCATTTAAATACAAGACTGCTAGGCTTTCATTCTAATATTTAATGAAGAATTGGCACTCTAAATTCTTTATAGCTCACTCAGTACCTGCCATCAACATTTCATGAAATGATCTGTTTTTATGTCATGTATGAGAGTTGAAATTTATAATATTACTGAAATTGGTTATAAGCTGCACCTATTTGAACACCTCATTTCAGAGCTGTATCTTTGGAAAATAGTTTAACACTGCTGCATTATAATTGGGAAATACAGCAGGTTCTTCTCCAAACTGTTGCACTTCTACCATTAAATTAATACACAAGAACAGTATTTAAAAATACATTATCCTTATGAGTTTTGTACATATATACCTTCAGTAGAATTACACCTTTGTAGATGTCCTCTTTGTAACTATTTGTGCTTTGATGTATGCTCTTGGTTTCCTGCACATTGACTAATACTGCGATTTATTGTGAAGGGGCAAATCGTAATTTGGCAGTGAAGGGCATGGACCTTCATTGCTCACGAGTCCAATTGACAGAGCATCTGCTCCAGTTTAGATGATCACTTCTGTCTGTAGCACTGGGTCAAGGGTTTGCACACCTTTTCCCACCTAGCACGCAGGAACACTTAGTGAAGTCTTTGGCAAATGGTGGTAACAGGTATCTTAAGCATACAGGCAGTTTACATAAATCCACACTTACGTAAAAAATTCTCACTACAAAATATTTACATATAGCGCTAAAGTAAAAACAATTTACACAGCTTTTCCCCACCGGAGCTCTTGGCCCTGCTCGCATGTTGCTAATAGCCCTCATAGTGACATCTCTCGTCAGTCTTGGCAACTCGGTCATGTAAGTAGGAAAATCTGTGGCATCATATCGCAAAGGCATGGGATGAGAATATCGCAAAGGCATGGGATGAAGTAACAAAGAAGTCAATGAAGGGTGTTTGGAAGAAAATGTGTCCACCATTCTTGCCTGATTTCACTGACTTTGAAGTTAATGAAGGATTTGAAGCAACAACTGTAAAGATTGTGATCCCTGCAAAGCAGCTAGATCTTCTGGTGGATGAAGATGTTGAGGAGATGATTGATTCTCATTCTGTATAGCTATCCAATGCAGAGCTTATTGAGCTGGAAACTGCAAAAGTTGCAGAAGAAGAAAATGCTGAAGCTTTGGGAGAGAACTGGAACCAAAACGATTCATAACAAAGGAAATGTCACAAACTTTTATGGAAATTAATTTGGCCTTGTCTCGCTTTGAGCAAATGGACCCAAATACCTCTCGGTTTTTTAAAAGTTGGAAGAATGGTAGAAGATGCTGTTGCTATTTATAAAGACTAATGAAGAAAGTTGAAACACCTTCCACCAGTCATGGATCAGCGTTCCCTTACCTGTTGCTGTTGCGCAGCAAGCTTCTCAAGAGTCTGATACATATTGATGACCTCGATACTATTGTAGCCTAAATATGTATTTAAATAAATATGCAATATTATGTAACATTTACTGTATTAAATTTTGAGGTAAAGTGCTATATTTTGAGGTAAGTTGTATTACCCTAAAAGTGTCCCCCAATTTACGTAAAATTCAAGTTTTGTAATGAGTCTAGAAATTATCCACTTACGTAATTTGGGTACTGCCTGTAGTTAGTATCCTGGATCTCAAGGTGTATTACAGAACAGAGCAATTCTTATTTTAGGTTTTTGCTAATAGTTGCCTGCTGCTGAATCATCTGGATGTACCACATTCTTACTGGAAACTGTCAGCCAGTAAACCATTGAGCAGTGTACCATCAAACCATGTGACAACATCTAGTTGACTTTAATTTACCTGGAAAAGAAGTGGATGGTGATCTTTGGATTGCTTCCACACTTTTCTAAGTTATTTGTAGTAAACATACCTAACATCTGTTCCCTCTACTCCTGTTTGTACTTTTCCAGAACTTGGAATTACTTCAAAATATACTTTAAATGCTTATTATATTTGTGTACATTGCTGCCAGTTACATTAATTTATGTGCAATATCTTGACTGTACATCATATACTATTAACAGCTTTTGTTTACAAAGCTTACAGAGTTCTATGATTTGTTTCCCCTTCCATAGACCTTTCTGTACACTTAGCTGTTCTTCCTTTTTGTTTTATCTAACCGACATTAGGTAGAGATAATAGGACCAAATAGTTCGGCATAGCATATTAAGATTTTTATTAAATAAACAACAAAAAACTGAAGGCAAATCTTTATTTCAAAATTGTTTTAGTTATCTATAATAATATAACAGCCTTACATTTTCTTTCTTATGAAAACATACCTCTTTCTCCCCAGAGGTATGCTTCATCTGTGCTAATTTTTGGTTACTTCTTGAAGTGATCTTACCCCTCACTCACTCCCTCTGAACATTTTTATGGGGAAAAAAATCTAAACTAAATGCAGCTTGTTTTGAGTTGTACCATTTAGGGGCTATATATATGAACTATGATCTCATTCGTTCATTTTGTTTTGTATGCATACATTCTCAGTCATTGTTTTATTTTTTCTTATTTTATTAGTTTCCAGAAGTTGACACAGACTTATGCACCGTACAATAAGTATTGGATAAAGGAGAAAATTTACATACTCCTGAGGAGACAAGCTGTGAATAATCAGGGTCAGGGTCAAAATAATGGATACATGATAAAGTGAAGTTCATGGGAAAAGTCATTTATCAGCCACCACTTGTGATACATATGTGTAAATTCACGTGTAAAATTGTTCGTTGCAACAACAAGCAGAAGTTTTGCTTGTTTCTTTAAATAGTGTACATAAAGCTATCAAAATGTTTAAATAAAATTTTAATACTTTGATATTCTTGTGTGGCTCATATTTTCAGTTAGAGAAAAGGTTCTGAATTTCTACTGTTTTGGAAAACAGTGGAAATAAAGAACCTGTTTAAAGGTCATTATTTATTTATAGTAGATTTAAAAAAAGTATATTTCTATTTGCTGAAAGTGAAACATGATAAACTGAAATATTTAAAGTGCAATAGAGATTTCAAGATTTTTTGTGAAGTATCATGACAGTGTAAGATGTATGGTATCTTATTTTTAGAATGAAAGCGATCAGATTGTCCTTTCATTTACGCTAATGTGCCAAAATATTTGTAAGCATTGTGGGAGTCATGTAAATTCCATACTACCGGATACCACGTGCTGTGCTCAAACCTTGTTGTTTTCTTGTGTCAATAAAGATGGGAAATTTAAGAAGCTACATCAGAGCCATTGCTTTTTTCATATGTGGTATAATAAGCTTACTGCCTTGATTATATTTTCTGCAGTGTTAGTAAATTCTAATTCCTTTAGTGTTAAGTCCACATAGTATTGCTGCTTTGTAATTTTCAAGTAGCAGTGTCATTTGATGCTGCCTAGTGGCTAGAGATGTAGGTTTTTGATCAATTGTCTGATTTGGGCTGCGATTCAAATCCTAGATAAGGCAAGGGTGGTGTGTTGCACTCAAGTGCTCGGTCTATACATTCCTTAGAACCAGTGACCCTAAATTAGGGGAAAAGAACTGCTTATAGACATATGCTCATGGAAGTTAGTAAACCCAGCACCAGACTGTTAACCCAGGTCAACCAAGAGATTAAATACACAGTTAAAACAAATTGGCAGTGCAGTGTATATTGCATGTGTTATTACATGTAAGAACTGTGGTTAATAATTTCTATTAAATAGGTTTGATGTTTTTAATCAGTGGATTGTCTTCTGTATGCCATGGGTGTTAAGTGGAAAGCCGAAGATAATCTTGCAGTAATGACTTTGAAGCAGTAGCATGCAAACACACAAGGCCGCCCTGGAGGCACAGTGGTCTAAGCGATGGCCTCTGATCATTCGTCCGAAAGAGGTCCGGGTTCGAATCCCGGTGAGGCATGGATGTTGTGTTTGTCTTACGGCACCGGCTCTCTCCCTTCCCTAGAATCGGTGACCCTAAATTAGGGATGGGCGACTGCTTTTTAGCCCATTGAGTTGCTTATGGTGGTCATTAAACCTCCAATTAAAAAAAACACACACACATACACAAGACCAGTTAATTTTCATATAATGAAACTTTTCTTCAGAGGAGAGCTCTATACCATGCACAGAAGCAGACTATCAAACAGGATCTGATGTCATCAAACTTAAGACCAAATTTTATGAGGGCATCAAACTTCACATTAGCAAATATGTATGAGGTATAGCCAACTTATTTTCATCTTGAGAATTGTGTCACTGTCATCATACAATTAATTATAGAACTGTGTGTGTAGGTATTTTTTTTTTCTATTTATGGGTTTTATCTTTCAGGCAAACTTGTTTTAACAAGTACAGTCCTCTTTGACTTGTATTGCTTTTAAATTTTAATGAATTATCTCGATTAGAAAAGCCTTGAAAAAGTGTCGAAATAGTTAGGTGTTGAGGGGCATTCAAAACGTTCTTTGCATACAGCTGCAGAACAAAACCCATTGCTTTTTACCTCAATGAGACTTTTGGTGTCTTCCAAAGTACTGCCTTCCACCATCTGTGTAGAGTTGCAGATGTTTATGCCAATTCTAGAACACTTAGTGATACTTTTGGGCTATACTTCGCAACTCTGAAAACACATTTTGCAAGATCTTGCACCATTGAAAATGGCGGCACAGCAAGCTTTTTAATTTTTTGGGAACAACCAAAAATCTTGTGGCACGAGATTGGGTGAGTATGTAGGCTAAGGTAGCTGTTTGATTTTTTCATGCTCTAGATAAGCCATAACTTGCAGGGTTTTGTGTGCACTGGCATTGTCATGAAGAAAACCCCTTGATTGCTACTTAACCATTTTGGCAAAACAGTGTTGTTGTAATATTGGTCATTTTTTCAGGTTAAGTTTTCAAGGCTAACACTGTAAATGAATTGTGAAAGTTTTCTTCCGCAAGTGAATCTTGTTGGGCTGCACCGATGGTGCAGTGGTCTAAGCGATGGCCTCTCATTCATCCAAAAGGGGTCCTGGTTTGAATCCTGGTGAGGCATGAATGTTGTGTTTGTCTTATGGCACTGCCTCTCTCCTTCCCTGGAACCAGTTACCCTAAATTAGGGACGGGCAACTGCTTATAGCCCATTGAGTTGCTCACGGTAGTCATTAAACCTCCAATAAAAAAAATAAAAAAAGTCTTGTTGGAGGATTATGCGGATCCAGTTTGTCATCTGCAACTCAGTTTTCGACTTTTCTGGAAGTTGTGTAGTATTAAAACTAGAGGTGGGACAAATCCTAAAAGTTTCTCTGAATCTTAAATCCTTCATATAAGAATAATTATAAGAAAAAAAGGGCGCAGTGGTCTAAGCGATGGCCTCTGATCATTCGTCTGAAAGAGGTCCGGGTTCGAATCCCGGTGAGGCATGGATGTTGTGTTTGTCTTACGGCACTGATGGCCTCTGATCATTCGTCCGAAAGAGGTCCGGGTTCGAATCCCGGTGAGGCATGGATGTTGTGTTTGTCTTACGGCACTGGCTCTCTCCCTTCCCTAGAATCAGTGACCCTATATTAGGGATGGGCGACTGCTTTTAGCCCATTAAGTTGCTTATGGTGGTCATTAAACCTCCAATTAAAAAAAAAACGCACACACATACACAAGACCAGTTAATTTTCATATAATGAAACTTTTCTTCAGAGGAGAGCTCTATGCCATGCACAGAAGCAGACTGTCAAACAGGATCTGATATCAAACTTAAGACCAAATTTTATGAGGGCATCAAACTTCACATTAGCAAATATGTATGAGGCAGTAGCGGCTCGTCCATAAGAGCACAAGAGCACGTGAACCCCCTATAAAAAATAGAAAAATAATTATACGATATAAATAATACATCTTTATTGACGCAGTACTAAATGGCTTATCTTCAGTAAGTTTAAAAGAGCGGACAATGAAAAACAGCGTAGAACGCGCAAAGTGAGGTTAAGTGTAATGACACGCCTGTGGCTAGGAGCGGACTGAATGTGCCGCTCTCGATACTGGACACACGGGATATGCGACAGACGGGCGAGTCCATTTGCTCGCGGTAAGGGGGGAAACATGTCTAGCCGCCCCGGTGGCGCAGTGGTCTAAGCGATGGCCTCTGATCATTCGTCCGAACGGGGTCCGGGTTCGAATCCCGGTGAGGCATGGATGTTGTGTTTGTCTTACAGCACTGGCTCTCTCCCTTCCCTGGAACCAGTGATCCTAAATTAAGGACGGACGACTGCTTATAGCCCATTGAGTTGCTCACCGTGGTCGTTAAACCTTCAATAAAAAAAAAAAAAAAACATGTCTACAAGCGGCTTAACGGAGAATACCGATGAGCTGCCTGTGACACAGCTCAGCTCAGTTGTTGCACGGCTGTAGTTGACGTCAGATGCTCCTAACCTTTGCGCGCGTGTTACAGTTGTGTTTTGGAGTTTCCAGTTTCGATTATTTTTTTGGTGATAAAGTTTTAGTTGAAATTACACTTATTACAGTTTATCTATTGTAGTGTAGCTAGTGAACTGTTGTTTTTATTTACTGTACAATAATGGAAAGTACCTGTAAGTACTCAGTTAGTAATTTAAAGGAAGGAGCGTTTGGCAATTTACCCATAGAAGTTGAAATAGCAATAAAAGAGAGTGGCAGGCCAACGCCCCGACTTAATATAAGTCAAACATCGACATCAAAATCTAGAACTTTTAAAAGAGAATTTAAAGAAGAGCTATACGAAAAAATTCCTTGGCTTTGTGGTTGTGAACAAACAAACAAAATATTTTGCTTTCCTTGTTTGTTATTTTCCCGTGAAAAGAGCGATCCTACTTGGGTGAAAAACGACGTTTGTGACTTAGCTCATTTGACACAAAAAATTAAAAAACACGCAAGTTCTCATGGACACATAAGTGCTACATTGGATTTCAATTTGCTGGGAAAAGGTTGACGTTCGTCAGCAGCTTGACAGTGCTTATCCACAAAATATTAAAAAGCACAATGAACAAGTGACTAAAAATAGGTATGTCCTTTCTAAGCTTATAGACTGTATTAAATTTTGCTGTGCATTTGAGTTGGCCCTTCGAGGTCATCGTGAGGATGACGATTCCTTAAATCCTGGCATATTTAAAGGGCTTGAAAACTTTTCTGCAGAACTTGACTCATCTTTGAAAGAACATTTGAGTACCGCTACTGTCTTTAAAGGTACCTCGAAAGAAATTCAAAATGAATTGTTAGATTGTATGCTTTTTGTATGTCAAGAAAACATAATAGAAGAAATAAAAACTGCACAGTATGTTTCTTTGATTGCGGACGAAACATCAGACGTCTCGTCTGTATTTCAGTTAGTTATAGTTTTCCGCTATGTTTTAGCTAATGGCCAACCAGTTGAAAGATTTTGGAAATTTGATAACCCTGAAGGGCACGACACAGAATCTATAGCCAAATGTATTTGTACCAGTTTAGATTATGTTGTGCAAAATCCAGAAAAACTCGTATCTCAAAGCTATGACGGTGCGAATGTAATGAGTGGGCACCATGCTGGCGTGCAGACCATAGTGCAACAAACCTATGAACATGCTTTTTTCGTTCACTGTTACGCTCATCAGTTGAACTTGATTGTAGCTCAAGCAACAAGCCAAAACCAAGATGTCAGAATTTTTTTTCGGACTTAAGTGATATAACAATTTTTTTTTCGAATTACCCTCAGAGAGTGTCTGTTTTGGACAAGATAGTTGGCAAACGAATACCTCGGGCGTCAGCTACAAGGTGGAATTTTAAGAGCAGAACTGTTAATACTGTTTTTGAGTACAGAGAGAAATTAATTGAATGTATGGAGGAAATCCAATCAACCTCTAAGCAACCAACCACCATAATTAAAGCTGGTGCTCTAGCTCGTCTCCTTAGAGATAATAAGTTCATATTTTGGCTTTCTGTTTTTCACAAATTGATGCCACATGTGGATATTTTGTACAACCAATTACAGCTAACTTACACTGATGCTGTGAGAACTAAAGCCAATGTTGACCACTTCGTCAAAGCCATTGATAAGGAAAGAGGTAACATGGACAAAGTGACAGAGCTGGTTAATCAGTACCCAGAAAATGCACCTAAACGATCGAGGCGTGAAGAAGATTTTTACTTAAGTAGAACAGTGGCTGCCAAGGAAACCTGTGACATTATTACAACGCAAATAAAAACAAGATTTTCATTCACAACATCTTGCTCAACTGTATCTCTTTTTGAATCACAAAAGTTTGAAGAGTTTGAACAGAAATTCCCCGAGAAATTGCTTGAAGATACAGTAAATGTGTATTCATTTCTTGAAAAAAATCGCCTCAAGACAAAGCTTGAAATCATTTACAAAAGAACTGATTTCAGAAATATGCGTGGTGCTGTTAGTCTTTTACAGTTTTTTTATTGAAAACAACTTATTGTCATCATTTTCAACTGTTATTAATTATTGCAACAATACCAATGATGACTACTGAAGCTGAAAGGTGTTTTTCAACACTAAAACGGATAAAGACATTTTTGCGGTCTACGATGTGTCAAGAGAGGCTTACAGCTTTAGCCATGCTTGCAATCGAGAAGGAAATGATTTCTAACATCCATAATTTCAATGAAAGAGTTATTGATGTTTTTGTGTCAAGAAAAGATAGAAGGATGGACTTCGTTTACAAAAACTGTACTTAAAGAAAATATTTGTGTAAGCTACCATGCAAGTAAATTTGTGTAAGTAAATACTAGACCTTACCATCATATGCAGCAGCTTTGATTATTTTCCTTTTTCTGTGTGTTTAATAATCTAATCTAATAATTGAGAGCATGAGGCCTTATGACTAACTATCTAACACTTAAAACAAGCTTTCTGTTTTGCGTTTATTTTACTATAAAATTAAATGAAAATAATTGTTTCAGTAAAAAAGAACAATTAGCATATTATAACAAGTATGATCAATAAAGTAATCCTTTATTATTAAGTTGTGAAACAGTTAAAGTACAGTAATATCTATAATAACATTTCGTTTCAAAATTAATACATTACATCAAGGTATAGCAGCGCTTAAATTATATGAATATTGTAAGTAACACACAAGTGTGTGACACAGTGTATCTCAAAAACTGCAAATTATTAATTGTGAACCCCCTGTAGATGTACTCACGAGCCGCCACTGGTATGAGGTATAGCCAACTTATTTTCATCTTGAGAATTGTGTCACTGTCATCATGCAATTAATTATGGAACTGTTGAGTGTGTGTAGGTATTTTTTTCTATTTATAGGTTTTATCTTTCAGGCAAACTTGTTTTAACAAGTACAGTCCTCTTTGACTTGTATTGCTTTTAAATTTTAATGAATTATCTCGATTAGAAAAGCCTTGAAAAAGTGTCGAAATAGTTAGGTGTTGAGGGGCATTCAAAACGTTCTTTGCATACAGCTGCAGAACAAAACCCATTGCTTTTTACCTCAATGAGACTTTTGGTGTCTTCCAAAGTACTGCCCTCCACCATCTGTGTAGAGTTGCAGATGTTTATGCCAATTCTAGAACACTTAGTGATACTTTTGGGCTATACTTCGCAACTCTGAAAACACATTTTGCAAGATCTTGTACCATTGAAAATGGCTGCACAGCAAGCTTTTTAATTTTTTGGGAACAACCAAAAATCTTGTGGCACAAGATTGGGTGAGTATGTAGGCTAAGGTAGCTGTTTGATTTTTTCATGCTCTAGATAAGCCATAACTTGCAGGGTTTTGTGTGCACTGGCATTGTCATGAAAAAAACCCCTTGATTGTTACTTAACCATTTTGGCAAAACAGTGTTGTAATATTGGTCATTTTTTCAGGTTAAAGTTTTTCAAGGCTAACACTGTAAATGAATTGTGAAAGTTTTCTTCCGCAAGTGAATCTTGTTGGGCCGCACCGGTGGTGCAGTGGTCTAAGCGATGGCCTCTCATTCATCCAAAAGGGGTCCTGGTTTGAATCCTGGTGAGGCATGAATGTTGTGTTTGTCTTATGGCACTGCATCTCTCCCTTCCCTGGAACCAGTTACCCTAAATTAGGGACGGGCAACTGCTTATAGCCCATTGAGTTGCTCACGGTAGTCATTAAACCTCCAATAAAAAAAAAAAAAAAAAGTTGTTGGAGGATTATGCGGATCCAGTTTGTCATCCGCAACTCAGTTTTCGACTTTTCTGGAAGTTGTATAGTATTAAAACTAGAGGTGGGACAAATCCTAAAAGTTTCTTGAATCCTTCATATAAGAATAATTATAAGAAAAAAGGGAAAGAAAAGACTTCTACTTAAAACTAAAAGTTTTTAATTGAAGCAATCTGTGTTTATTGAAAAACAGATTAAAGAATAGTTTTCAAGAAATATACCCATACTTATTAAGAAGATACAAATGGAATTTATTTACATTTACTAAATGAAGTACATAGCTCTTGAGGTTCATTTCCATTTTCTGAACATAATTTGACAAAAAAAATTTGAGTAACAATTCACATTTTTCTTTAATAACAAAAGTTCCAAAACCTTTTTAAATCAAAGCAAATGTAGAGGTGGGGAGGATTATTTCAAGAGTTAATGTTGATAAACAGAAAACATAGAACACTAAATTAAGTAATTAATTTCCAGAAAATTAAGAAAAATCAAAAACATGTTTGTTTTAAGAGTTAATAAAAACACTGAACTCTTTCAGGGCAATGTAAAAAAAAATCAGAAACCCTTAATGGAGATTTTTATTTAAAAACACTAGCATTCGAACTCGCTCTGAATCTAGCCTATTTCATTTTTTTTTTTATCAGCTATGACACCTGATGTGCTGAATAGTCTTTGTGACATTACTGTCGATGGTGGTGTGATTAAGAACTTTTTAGAGAGTCCTCAAATTTGGATAATTTGTGTTGTCCTTCCAGTATAGTATGTAAAGATGTCTGCCAATGGTGGAAGTAGTGTTTCTGCTGAGTAGGCATTTATTTTTTCTTCAGAAGACAAACTGTAACTCTGCTCACTGCTGGTAGATGGTGTCATCAATTGAGAGTAGTAAATCCACATGCTATGAACTCCTTGTTGTTGAGTTAACGTTTTTTGAGTGAATTCACGTTAGCAGTTCATATTCCGACTTAGAAATAGATCGGAAAAGGCTACCAATATATTTTATGTGCATTATTTAAAAAATACTAGGAAATATTCTAGTTTGATAATGCTTACCTAGGCATTCCGTTTCTAGCGATGATTCACATTTCTGGCACGTTTTCCGGTCTTCGTTGAAGTTATTGTCCGTTGTATGTGAAACAGAAGGGGGGGGGGTTCGGGGTTTGAACCCCTCCCTTGAGGGAAACTGAGCACAAATTTAAAGCGCTATATATGTGTATACCAGGCCTTCACCAATGAACCAAACCCATGGACACCCCCTCCCCCCTTTAAGAAATTTCTGGCTGTGCCACTGATGTGAAATAACCATTCACATCAAACGCACTGTTTACTTTGGGTAGAGTCAGTAGATCTTCACTTTAGGATTCAAACACATCAGCTCTTCACCATTATTAATTAATGCTCTAAATTTTTCGCCCAGTCTGGGCATCCTCAGGAGCATGGCAACTTTTCCACCGATGTTCGTGGTTTACTTCTCGCCAATGGAGTCCGATACTGCACTTTGCCAATCGTCGGATACGCTGTATTATTTGATACGTTTCTTGACCAAACCTAGCTGGCACCATCTATGTTCACTAATTCTATACCCCCCCCCACCCCCACCCTAAATGGTTGTTGATGTCTTTACGTTTTCTTCTTATTTTTTCCTATCCCTGTTCCCTTGTCTTTTTTGTCGGTTTTTCTTTTGTTCTTTTTCTTGTCTTATTAGCTCTTTCCAAAGGCTAGATAATGTATTAGGCTTATTTTAGTTACACCAGGGGCGGTTTGTCATTAGGGGCCGGGCCCCACCTAAAAATTTCTATTTAAAAAAAAAAAAATTTTTTTTGCCCTGATTCTTATTCTCTCTCTTAACTACATGGTGATAAACCTTTCCCTTCAAAAACCATTACCTAAGGGAAAAGTTTCCTTCAAAAACGAAAAACTATTCCCTGAGGAAAGAGATCACGTTCAGAGTGTGAGGTTATTGGGGCCAGCTCCAACAGGCCCCAGTAACATCACTACGCAAGCAAAGAGGAGATGATTTTCTCCCAGTCTCATTCAGTATGATGACCTAATACAACACTGCCTTACCGCGTGTGCAAAAAAAAGCTGTGATCTAGCCCCGCGCTAATTTGATTGGCCAGGAGAGTATCCATTTCCTTAACGCCGTGGGTTGACAGAGAAGCTTACCCCGACCAAGCTCAAAGTTCAGTTAGTTGTTTTTTCTGTGTGTCTCTCGGTGATGTGTTGTTCCTTTGTGTCGTGACTTTTTTGCTTGTCAATTACAATGAATATTAATGGAGTGGATATTTTGTTAAAATCTCCGTTCTTTGCTTTAAATCTGGAAGAAAAGCTTCTCAAAAAAAACTCTGCTTATCACCCCAAGAATTTTTAGTTTAAGCTTCACTTAAAAAAACATAGTGCTCATCAGCCCAAGAATTTTGACATGATCAAGCCGATACGTAGGCAGTAGAGTAGAAGACCAAGTAAAGAAACAAAGTGACAAGAGGTAGGGTACAATGGCAGCACGCTGATGGTAGGAAGTGTACGAGTGCGTTGATTTCCAGAATCCCACCGTACGGTGAAGACGTGGGCGAAAAGCATCCCACGAAGCAGCTGCTGCCGTAAACAGATGCCCAATATAAGTACCAAGGATTTTCTGAGTCGAAGAGGACCACACCGCACCCCATGGGGCATCAATGCGACCCACCCACGACCCACACCATAAGCCGGTGCTTTTTGCAGCATTAAGAGTAGCACCAGATAAGATCGATAAACTTGATATAAAACATCAAAGAGATTATCGTAACGCAAGCAGAACGTAGCATCATCGGCATACGCAGTATATACATAGCAGTGATGCCTAGCGCTTGCGACTGTAGGTGGCATAGCAGAGAGAAAGGATCGTTTCGCTACAAGAAGAAAGGGCTCAAAGGCCAAGGCAAAGAGTTGTCCCGAAAGAGGATAACCCTACCTGATCCCACGTTGGAAAGGCACAGCAGCCGTCAAAAAGAAGGCCGTTCGAACGTGAAGACGGGCACCCCGGTAGAGACTGAGAAGTATAGAAACGAAAGAATCAAGAACAGTACTTAAATAATCATGAGAAATGTTATCAAAGGCAGATTTTTGATCGATATTAAGGAGTGCCAAAGGTTCAGAAAATTTACGAGCAAGGAAGGTAAGAAGAATTAGAAAAGTGATATTATTAATGCACCGACCAGGCACGGTGTATGACTGGTCGGGAGAAACAAGAAAAGGAAGGACAGTATTTAGGCGGCGAGAAAGTAATTTAGTGTAGAATTTATAATCTAAGTTGAGAATTGAAATGGGGCGCCAATTCGTCAAGTCCAAAAGGTCTCCCTTTTTAGGCAGGAGAGTAATATGTGCTACAGTGAAGTCCGGCGGTAACGTAGAAGAAGAAAGAGCACAAGAGAAACACGCAGAGAGAAAGGGTAGTAAGAACGGAAAGAAATCACGGTAAAAGGAAAGTGGAAGACCGTCAGGTCCTGGACAAGCATGCGGGTTAAGAGATGCAAACTCCTCTCGGAGTTCAGAAGGAGAAAAGTCCGATTGTAAGAAAGAGCAAAGGTGAGCTGGGACCTGATGGAGATTAGAAAGAAGCGAAGAAAAAGAAAGATCAGTAGTCTGCGGTACCGCTCGGTACTTGTCCACAAAGGCATTCCGAACATGGGAACACACGATGGATTGATCATCAGTAACGGTACCATCAGCGAGGCAGAGATGTCGTTTGGAGGATGAGGCACGCTCCTTAGACTCCATTTTAGCAAAGTATTCATACGACTGCGCAGACGAGGAGATATGACGCCAGCGCATCCGCCGGACAGCCTGCTGTGTTAATGGGTTAAGAAGTGTAGAGAGATCACTTTGATGCACGGTGTACGTAGTATCTGTAGGAGTCAGAATTGACAGATGACCTCGTAGATTGGCAATCTGGAAACGTTCGGTGCATACAGTACAGGAGTAATTGCGAACAAAAAAACTGCAGATCACTCTTAACCTTCAACCAAAGATGCAGAGCACTCGGTGTTGAGTCTAAAAGACATCGCCTATCGGCCAGAAATCGGTTTACTGCGGCACAAAATCCATGTCCGTGAGAAGCTCATCATCAAAATTACACGTGCGACGTTACGAGGAGGTGTAGAAGTTTCACAGACAGTTTGACATACTGCACAATGGTCGGAGGAAACCGTAGGAAGGTGCATAACGTCTGTAATGGACGGAGTCATCGTCGTCGAGATGTACACACGATCAAGTCGTGCCAATGGAGAGCCACGTGTCACCGGACCATGCCACGTGTAGGAAATGTCAATTGGTCGTAAATGCCGAAAAGCGTCAACAAGCTGAAAGTCATGAATGATAGGTGAAAACAAAGATGTGAGATTACGACAGTATTCACCTCTTGATGAACACCTGTCGAGGGAAGGCTCAAGAGTACATTTGAAATCCCCACCCAGGATAACAAAATCCTGAGCGGGGAGAGCAGCGAGGGCGTCTGAAAGACAATCACAAAAGGTTGTCACCAGAGATTCATTCTGCGGGAAATGTGTGTTCAGCACATGATAGGTAACATTTTAAACGAAAAGTACTGTAGTCTACCCGGAGATATAGATTGAACTGCATAAGACGAGAAGCGATGCAACAGACGGTGATGGACACCAACTGCTACACCGCCCCAGTCTCCCAATACGATAGTCATGGAAAAAGGTATATGGCCATGTACGCCATAAATGGTACGGGGTATGTGCATCGCAGTTAGTCTCCTGTAGTAGATCTGCCTGGGCAGAAACCAAATCCTCATACACAAGAGAGTTAACCTCCGTGGTAGCAAAACCCCTACAATTAAACGTCATCTGGAATGTTCAAATCCACTGCCGGCTGATGTATTGTGGAAGAAACGGCCTTAAACTTTACTTGGCGGTGAATCGTTTCAAGTTCGCCATAATCACCAGAAGCTTCGTCCACACTTTGATTAGCTGCTGCCACATGGGTGAGCTGTTGAAGAACAGACGGTATGAGCGCACCCGCTTCAAGAACAAGAGCTTTTATTGCAGGCTTTTTCACATCAACGCAGAGCAAATTATAAAGTTGCTTTTGAGATAAAGGTTGCTCTAATATTTTGTAATGCAGCAGCTGTTGTGCAAAATCATCAAAGGGAGGAACGCCCGAGGACACCTCAATGTCCACCGACATATCATAATCTTTGAACGCAGCAGGAGAAGTACGCTTCCTATTTGAAGCACGAGGAGAGTGACCAGGAGGCTTTCCGCGTTTACCTTTCGCGCCGCCACCGCAGGGGGCCAGTCGCTTCTCATTTCGAGATCTTGAGTCTGCCACCGATCCATCACAGGGAGCCGGGTCACCAGCACTGCAAAGGGTATTCTCGGAATCTGCGATTGAAGCCTCAGCATCCGAAGCACCACTGCCACCATCTGAATGTCCAGGAACATCAGGGGTGCGGAAAGGTGCAGTCGATGGAAGATCAGGGTAGTGAGCAACAGTTACAGGTGGTGGTTGGGGTACTGCCGACTCAGCATCCAATTTTGTGGAAGATACTGAGGAAGGACTGGCAGAGACAGCTGGCTCTGCGTTCCGAGAAGGAGGTAAACGATCCAGAGTAGAATGCGGTCGAGAGGATACATATATACACTGTCTGATTATATCCAAATTCCTTGCACTTTCCACAGTGAAATTGAGTAAGCACGTCAATACGTCTCCTATGATCACCAAATTTCACATTGTACTGAGTTGGACAGGCTTCCATGGAATCTTGTGAAGGGAATACAGTCCTTGCAACTCGTCGAGCTCCTTGGATAGAACGGGTGACCGCCCGGCCATCCGGCTTAGCGGACGCTGCTGAATGTGTGTGTATCGGGCCGACAACACGACCCAAACTAGAAGCAACAACATATAACATGGAATCTGACACTTGTGGTGGCACTGGATAAAAGGATGCACTCACAGAACGATGTGCAATGGGATCAGGGTACAAATGCCGATCTCGAATAGCGAGACCCTTCAAAATAACTTCGTGAGCATATTCAGCTTTCTTAAAATAAACAATTACAATAGTAGGACGACGCGCCATAAATGGAATACAATCAAATGGAAACATACCTTTTAGGGCGTCTTCATACACATAGAGAGGTGTATTCGGCAAGGCGACAAAACAAAATCCTCGATCCAGGATTGTAGTTAAGGTTTGTCCTTCTGGTGAAGCTACTGGAATGTCTAATTGGAAAGAGTTCCCAACACGTTGAAGGTGTGATTTCAAACTAGGTGCATCAGTGTACATCTCAGCAACAGAAGGACGGGGTTGTGTGGTCGCAGCTGAATATGAAGGTGGAGCTGCTTGGTGCGACGCTATAGGCACATGGGATGCAGCAGGAGTAGTGTCCATGTTAACAGGATCCTTGAGGAACGCCGACGAAGTCTAGCTGATCGGTGATATCACAGCGCCGCCTCGGTGGCGCAGTGGTCTAAGGCGTTGGCCTCTGATCATTCGTCCGTAAGGGGCCCGGGTTCGAATCCCGGTCAGGCATGGATGTTGTGTTTGTCTTACGGCACTGGCTCTCTCCCTTCCCTGGAACCAGTGACCCTAAATTAGGGACGGGCGACTGCTTATAGCCCATTGAGTTGCTCACGGTGGTCGTTAAACCTCCAATCAAAAAAAAAAAAAAAAAAAAATATCACAGCAGGGGGTAGCGAGAAGCATCATCGGAAGGCAGCTGAACTCCGCCAGAAGGGGAAGACGTCATAGTGAAGCCAGGCATGGAAGAAGAGGAACTAGTACCACCAGAAGTGAGGTCAAAACACTCGTCCGCACCTCCGGAAGTAGCCATCTTTAATGGCGGCGCTCAGACAAAAAAAGAACCACTCAGAACACGAAAACACTAACTGAACAGATCAAATTAGGAGAGCTCAAAAATGCGCAGTAATTGCATAGATGATGCTTTTTACCAGTATGAACAAAAATATGTTTTAAGTCATCATCATTGTCAACCATTATCAATCCACTGCTGGACGAAGGTCTCCCCAAGTTTCCTCCACAACGGTCTGTCTTGTGCCAGTCTCCTCCATGTCACCCCTGCATACTTTCGAATTTCATCCACCCATCTCCCATGTGGTCTTCTTCTGGGTCTTTTCCTGTCCCTTGGAATCCAATCTAAAATTTCGGCTGTCCATCGGTGATCTGTCCTTCTGGCAGTATGTCCAGCCCATTGCCATTTCAGGGATTTAACTCTGATCATGATGTCTTCCACTCTTGTCATTTTTCGGATCCACGAGTTCCTCTTCTTATCTCTCCTGGTTACACTAAGCATACACCTCTCCATGCTTCTTTGCGTTGTCCGCAGCCTTTGTATGTCTCTTTTAGTTAAGGTCCACGTCTCTGCACCATACGTAAGCACTGGAAGGATGCATTGATCAAACACTTTTCTTTTAAGACATAATGGCATATTGCTCTTGAAAATTATGCTGTTTCTTCCAAAAGCTCTCCAGGCAAGTTTTGTACGCCGATTAATTTCTTCATCAATGTGACCCTCACTTGATATCTGCTGTCCAAGATAAACGTACGTGTCTGTTATCTCCAGCTTTTCTCCATCAATCGATAAATCTTCATTTCTTGTAAAAGCATTGAACATCACTTTTGTCTTCTGAAAGTTCATTTTTAATCCCACTTCTTTACTCTTGTCAGCAAGTTCCTGGATCATACTCTGCAGCTCTGATGGGGTAGTTGCAAAAATGACTACGTCATCAGCAAAACGAAGGTGGGTTAGATAATCTCCATTAATCTTTATCCCCTTGTTTTCCCAGCTCAGCGACTGAAAAACACCCTCCAATGTGGCATTAAAGAGCTTCGGAGATATGGTGTCCCCTTGTCTCACTCCCTTTCCAATTTTTACGTGTGTTGTATTTTCAAACAGCCTAATCTTTGCACTTGCATTTTCATAGATGTTATTAATAATATTAATGTATGCATCTTCAATACCGCAGGTTTTCAGAGCCATTGTAACTGCTGATGGTTTCACCGAATCAAAGGCTTTTTCATAATCGATAAAAGCCATGCACAATGGAAGTTCATATTCCCTCGCTCTTTCAATTAGTTCTCTCAGCACGTGGATATGATCTATTGTGCTGTAGCCACTCCTGAATCCAGCTTGTTCTCTTGGTTGAGCCATGTCCAGTGTTACCTTCAAGCGGTGTGAAAGAACTTTAGTGAAGATTTTATAAACTACTGATAGGAGGCTGATAGGTCTGTAGTTTCGAGATCCTCAATGTCACCTTTCTTATGTAGCAGGATCATTGTAGCGGTGTTCCAATCCTCAGGAATCTTCCCTTCATTAAGGCATCGAATGAAAATTTGGGCGAGTACTGTTTCGATTTCTCCACTTGCTTCTTGTATGATGTCTACAGTAATTCCATCTTCTCCTGGAGCTTTTCCTCGCTTCATGTTCTTGTTTGCATGTGCAACTTCTGCTGGAAGGACTGGATGAACTCTGGTACTGGTATCTTTCATGATGTCTGGAGTGCATATATCATCCCTTTCATATAATTTGGAGTAGAAATCTTTCACTCTTGTCAAAATTTCGCCTCTATTTCTTGTTACAGAACCATCTTCTTTTCTCAGTGCCATAATCTGTTTTCTTCCCTTACTGAGATGTCCCTTTGCTATCTTTAGGCTTTGGTTGTTTTCAATTGCTTTCCTCACTAGTTCACAGTTGAATTTCCTTACGTCTTCAGTGATACTTTTTCGTACTGTCTTGCATAGCTCTATATATTCCACTTTGGAAGTCACATCTTCTTTAGTTGTCCTCATCTCTCTTCTTTTTTTGCATCAACATTTTGGTTTTTCCTGATAATTTGTTCACATGCAACTTGTTCTTAGACCCAGCTAATTTTGTTGCTGTTTCCATAAGAGTTTTGGTTACTTTTCTGTTAACTTCAGAGATGTCCACTTCTTCCGATGTTAGGCCTTCTAAAGCAGAGAACCTGTTCTTCAGTTCTAACTTGAAGGTATTATGGTGTTTTTTAAGGTTGGTTATGTCAATAGATTTTGTTTGTCTTATGAGCTTGCCACGTTCAAGTTTAGTGTTGAGGTGCATCTTACATCTCACCAATCTATGGTCACTACCTGTGTTGAACTTGTTTAGCACACTGCAGTCTTCTATGACGAATTTTTTGTTACACATAATAAAATCAATTTCACTTGTCGTCCCATTTGGATGTCTCCATGTCCATTTCCTGTGTGGCTTTTTCTTGAAGAAGGAGTTCAAGATGAAAAACCCTTCTGCCTCTGCAAACTCAACGAGAGTATTTCCACGCTGGTTTCTGTTGCCGTGACCGAATTTACCTACTGAAGTTTCATTCTGTTGCCGTTGCCCTATTTTTGCATTGAAATCTCCCATAATTATTTTCAAGTGCTGCTTACCTTTATTATTTAGATGACAAATTTCCTCATAAAATTCTTCAATTTCTTCTTCAGGATGACTTGTGGTGGGTGCATAAGTTTGAATAATCTGAGCCTGGTATCTTTTCGAGAGTTGGATAACAAGTCGTGCAGCTCTGTCAGAGGAACTTTCAACTTCTACAACTTTATCCTTCAGTTTCTTGTTTATTATAAATCCAACACCACTAGTTCTGCCAGTATCTGTCCCACGATAGTAGAAGAGATGTCCACTTTTCAGTTCGATGAGATCTTCTCCTTTCTCCTTACCTCACTTAGCCCCACGATGTCCCACTTGATCCTTTGTAGTTCCTCTTCCAATTCAAGAAGCCTTGAATCAGAAGATAGGGAGCGTCCATTGTAAGTAGCCAAGGTCAGCATCAGATGGCAGCCTAGTCCGGTCCTCCGGGGATTCTTAGCACCCTCTGCCTTCATGTCGCACTGGCCGCTGCCTTGGCCAGGTACATTCCAGCTGCCGGAGACTGAGGGCCAAGATTTAAGTTGTGGAATCATTTTGGAGGGGTTTGGCCATAACTCACCACGCTGGCCAAGCGGGTTGGTGAGTGTGGGATAGAATTTCCTCTAATCCCGATGGTATAGTTATACCGCTATTGGCGGTCGTCAGAGCCCCTTTAGTGGGAACAGGATGCACCACGAGAAGGCGGGGTTGACATTTGTCAAGGAGAGGCTGTGATGTTACGCATCACCTGACCTTACATCCCATGTTTTAAGTATGAAGGAATATATGGATATTCCATTATGTTCAAAATATAATAATTATCTATAGAACAATGTTCTTTGGTTTGAATATAGGACTGTTAACAATTTTTGAACACCCTCTCTTGTTCATTTCAATTTTTTGCATTCAGTGTTCAAAATCTCAAACCTCGAAACACATGTTTGACATCCAAATACTCATGGGGGCCTAAGGATTGTTTGCAATTGAGGTTTTTGAACATGGGATACTAAAAATTTCAAAAACTGCTTGTTTTGAGACATCAGAATTTTTAAATTTGGCCTGGGAGCACTAAAAATGCAAATACAGTTCCTCGACAATCACCCCTGTAAAAAGCGACTTGCTGTTCCTCCCCTGTGGAAAGAAGAAATATATTTATTGCCTTACATTTTGTTTAATTTGCTGAAAAACACCAGTTGGGAACTATTTCCTCCTATGAATTTAAATTTTTAATCACGTATTTTTGAATAAGATTGCCCAAAACAGGGTGAAAACAAGGAAGCTATATTACTGGAGACACCACTCCTATCCACGCAGCATTGGCCGCCATAAGTCACCGTCGTGTTGGCCTCTGATCATTCGTCCGTAAGGGGTCCGGGTTCGAATCCCGGTGAGGCATGGATGTTTTGTTTGTCTTACGGCACTGGCTCTCTCCCTTCCCTGGAACCAGTGACCCTAAATTAGGGACGGGCGACTGCTTATAGCCCATTGAGTTGCTCACGGTGGTCGTTAAACCTCCAATCCAAAAAAAAAAAAAAATAAGTCACCGTCTGTGCTGCAAATGACGTCATGAGCAGGCACGACGCAGCCGCAGAAGAGAAGCTGCTTGGACACCAATGGAACAAAAGCTTCTAAGCGTATAAACAGATAAAATGAGTAATTCAATAATCTTTATCAATGATACACAAGCTTACTGTTTCATCAACGGTATAATCTAGTTCCTTTTGCCTGCTTGTGACGTCACACCACAGATTAGCTGTGACCTATGGCAGCAGAGCGGAGCCATCGTTATACTTCAGCCAGCCTTAATGTGTGGACCTGCTGTCGCGCGTGACGTCATAGCAGGGGCCCTAAGATTTGTCAGGCCACAGCGTTTCTCGTATGCGAGAACGTTGTATTTGAAGAAGTTTTACACAGAACAATTCGTTCGATAAAAGTGGATTATATTAGGGATTAATCAAAAATTCATAAAAGGCAAGTTTTTTTCCTGTTTTAATTCATAGGCTTTGAACACAATTCATGCATTCGTTTCTTAACACGTGGATAATTTTAACACGTGTAGAATTTCAACACGTGAACACACTCATGTATTCGTTTCTTAAGAGGTTTATATATCATCAACTGCATTTTAAACTAGGAGGAGTAAATAATGTCTTACATTTATAATATAAACGTAGCTATCCCTTTCTAATATCCACAGGACAAGCCTGGATGGCCGCCCCGATGGCGCAGTGGTCTAAGCGATGGCGTCTGATCATTCGTCCGAACAGGGTCCGGGTTCGAATCCCGGTAAGGCATGGATGTTGTGTTTGTCTTACGGCCCTGGCTCTCTCCCTTCCCTGGAACCAGTGACCCTAAATTAGGGACGGGCGACTGCTTATAGCCCATTGAGTTGCTCATGGTGGTCGTTAAACCTCCAATAAAAAAAAAAAAAAAAATCCTGGATGAGCAATTTGTTAAACCATTGAGAGATATGTTAGTGCTCACGCAAGTTTGTTTTAAATATTTTTATTGTTTTATTTGATACTTATTTAAGGTTAAGCAGCTATAACTTTGGAAACGTGGTTGATATTCCATACCTATCCCCAACCGACCGACGAATCCTTGGCATTGGGTTGTTTGTTTTTGTGAAATGTTTTACTGTTTTTGTATCAGTTTATATTTGAGTGTTGGAGGTTTTTTTATCTTCGTAGTCTTTTCTATATGGTATCTATCACACCATTCACCATTTGTTAAGCTTCAGGATCATTTCTATTTCTTCATTAAGCGATTACATTATTTGTTTTCCTTCACTTGGCCACAATTATTTCAACGTTTCACTCAATAAACGTACTTTTGTAACTATTTCGCTGACGGTGTTGAGGTTTTTTTTATTTTGTGCTACATTGATATATACTATTTATCCAGATCACTGTTCGTTAATGTTCTAGAGGACCAAGATTTTTATTTAAGACTAGAGCTTACTATTGCAGAAAAAAAATCCATTTTTGGCAATGATATGGCCCAAAGTTTACTTTTTCTGCTACAGGTTTTGAATCTTGTCAATTTTTGTATTTGCTAGTTGATTCAGTACTTTCAAATTTCTCTGAATGATGAAACTTTTAATTTCTAAGCAATTTAATTAGAGAGTCATAAACCAATATTTCACTGTCGGATTAATACTTTTCAGATTCAGCCAGTGCTTCCTAATTAGCCTTTCCCTAAATTATGGATTTCTTCTATTATCAATATGTTGAGGGCAACAGATTAAAGGCTAGTTCATATATCTACGCTCTGTGGAAAAGCCCTACAAACTGTCAATTTTATTGTGCCTTCCTGGTAGAGAAAACATTGGGGTGTGACCTCCCCCCCCCCAGCAATGTATGTATGATATACACTGGTCGCACAAAGTTAGGGATATTGCATGAAGTGAAGAATGTATGTATCTGACTCAAATAACATCAGTGAGGCTATGTGACACAAACAATAAAGAATGTGTTTACAAAATCAATTTAATGTGCAATTTCTGCACACAACAAAGTAGTACTGCAATATAGATAACATTGTACATTCACAAAATATTTAATTGTGAATTCCCATTTTCCACCTTGGAGGAGCTCGCACACCATGTGCTGTGTTGTCATGATGCTAAGTTATGCTGATAACTTATCTCCAGTACTCACAAATTTGCATATCACCATGTTTCCCCTTTGAAACCATAATAATCCCTAACTTTTGTGACCACTGTATATATATATATATTCTCGTATGATTTAGAATACATGAATTGTGTTCGAAGCCTATGAAAATAACGAAATGAATACATGAAGTGTGTATTTGTTTGGTTAATAACTTTTTGTAACCACCTATGAATTGAAACAGGAAAAGAATTTATACCTTTTAGAAATTTCAGTTAATGTTATGTACAAAAATAAACAGACAGAAGAGCACAGCACAGTGTCGGAGCCAAACAAACTGAATCGGAAGGCTCTTTTCATAGCTAATTTGCATACAAATTCCTCAAAAAGGTGTTTCATCATACGTATTTTATACCTACAATAAAATAAAGTACTTACAGTTATTTATAACCTACGTACTGCAACGTATTTGGACACTCAAGGAGAAACTTAAGAATCGCAATCCCTAAGTACAAGATTTAAACTAGAGACATTATGCTAAACAAACTTCCTCTAATACTAAGACAATCATGACCAAAAATTAAGTTTAAATTCACAAAATAGTGAAAAATATGATACACTGCACCCTCAATGTTTAAAGACCAAATACACAAGTGCTAGAAAAATACAAAGCAACTCACATACCAAAATAAAATAAGGCTCTTCTTGGTAAAAACACAGAAAAAATTATAGATAAATATAAACTGGGATATAATATGCACAGACTGTAGGTGGAACACAGATAGCCTTTAGCTAAATTTAAAAGACAAATTAAAAACAAGGCTCTGAAAGCACTACTTGATTTATCTCCCAGCATTTCACCTCACTTTTCTAATCTGTCAGCAAAGTTTCAAACGTGTCTGAAAAACTGTTATTAATGATAATACAACTGACCCGGTTTTATGTTTCCATATTTCGGATGTTAGTGATATCAAAATACCTACCTTATGTTACCGCCGCTTTTCGTCATACCAGTAAATCTGACCAACTGAATTCCCAAGAAAAATGCAACAGCCGCGATGAAGTAACAAAAATGGACTTGTCGACTGAAAACATTTTACAAAGTCCTGTACCTTGTGAACAATAAAAAAATATATAATGGTTAGAGATTGTGTTGAGTAATCACTGAGATAGAAATGCTTTCTTTTTTTATAACATTACTCGCTAAAAAAGACAACCCCTTATAATGCTTCGTCAAAAATAAGTGGTAGTAAAATAACTTTTAGGAACAGGAAGTTTTCTGAAGGGGCAATCACGTTATGAAAATATTTTTATTTTGGCATTCTAAATAAGATAAACCTTTAATAGTTCATTAAAAATAAGGGGAAATAAAATAACTTTTAGGAAATCAACAAATGTTTTCTGAAAAAGCGAAGCCGCTTCCCCGGTGGCGCAGTGGTCTAAGGTGCTGGTCTCTGATCATTTGTCCGTAAGGGGTCCGGGTTCGAATCCCGTTCAGGCATGGATGTTGTGTTTGTCTTACGGCACTGGCTCTCTCCCTTCCCTGGAACCAGTGACCCTAAATTAGGGACGGGCGACTGCTTATAGCCCATTGAGTTGCTCACGGTGGTCGTTAAACCTCCAATCAAAAAAAAAAAAAAAAAGCGAAATTCATCGTCTACCCCAGCTTCAGTGTTGTGCCCAAGGGAAGACGGGAGAGGTTGGGTGCTAAAACACCCCAAAATTTGGAACCTTTCGATATTTTAAAAACACGATTTTAAAAGGCAATTTTTGTTAGTATTCGAAATTGTTTTTATATCTCATGACAGCAATTGAGCGTGGTTTCTCCATTAAGACGAGGAACTTCTAAGTGAAAACTCAAATAATTTGTCACTTTCATCTAAACATTAGCATTTCGTTCACTTTTCGCGACAACTTTCTAAGTAATTCGTGAGCTAAATATTAGCGCATTTTATTCATATTGCAATATCAACTTTCATCGCACAGAAAGTGATTCGCTAATTTTTTTTTTTTTTTTTTTGATTGGAGGTTTAACGACCACCGTGAGCAACTCAATGGGCTATAAGCAGTCGCCCGTCCCTAATTTAGGGTCACTGGTTCCAGGGAAGGGAGAGAGCCAGTGCGGTAAGACAAACACAACATCCATGCCTGACCGGGATTCGAACCCGGACCCCTTACGGACGAATGATCAGAGGCCAGCGCCTTAGACCACTGCGCCACCGGGCGGCCTAATTTTTTTTTTTTTTTTGCAAATGATGTAAACAAATGAGGAACACCACGTTAAACACGTCCGCTCTGAACGAAAGCAAGATCCATCGGAGCTGAACGTCGGACCCCTGCTGTGACGTCACTAAAGCTGCATCGAGGCTCGATCAAGTATAACGACTGCTCTGGGCAGAGCCAGTGGTGTCTCCAGTAATATAACCTCCTTGGGTGAAAAGCCTTCAATGATCTGGGCGTAAACAGCTATGTATGTGTGTTCCTACCCTGTGGAAGGATGAAGTATTTGCATTGCCTCACATTTTTTTTAATTTGCTGAAAAACACCAGTTGGAAACTATTTTCTCCTATGGATTTAAATTTTTAATAATTTTTTGAATAAGAGTACCCAAAACATGATGAAAAGCCTGCAAGTCTCTCTGCGGAAACATCTGTAGCCCCTTTTTTTGTTTTATGCAATATTCATTTTTCATGAGCACTCTTTTTTTTTTTTTTTTTTTTTTTTTTTTTTGAGTGGAGGTTTAACGACCACCGTGAGCAACTCAATGGGCTATAAGCAGTCGCCCGTCCCTAATTTAAGGTCACTGGTTCCAGGGAAGGGAGAGAGCCAGTGCCGTAAGACAAACACAACATCCATGCCTCACCGGGATTCGAACCCGGACCCCTTACGGACGAATGATCAGAGGCCAGCGCCTTAGACCACTGCGCCACCGGGGCGGCTTTCATGAGCACATGTGGTAAAATATTTTTCAATAAAACAATTTGAGGAACAAATGCGGGTGATTAAGGGTGATATGAAGGAACGATAATGTGGTATATTTAAATTCGCATTGCTGCAACTTCCCGTATCAGGTGTTCGTTGTGTATGTAGCGGTGTATTTTTTATTTCACAGCTGATTTTCATCGAAATTGAGAACTTTTTTTTTTTTTTTTTTTTTTGATTGGAGGTTTAACGACCACCGTGAGCAACTCAATGGGCTATAAGCAGTCGCCCGTCCCTAATTTAGGGTCACTGGTTCCAGGGAAGGGAGAGAGCCAGTGCCGTAAGACAAACACAACATCCATGCCTGAACGGGATTCGAACCCGGACCCCTTACGGACGAATGATCAGTGGCCAACGCCTTAGACCACTGCGCCACTGGGGCGGCGAAATTGAGAACTTGCTAATTAAATTTTGATCTAGGAATTTGTTGGTTCGCATTCACACCTGAACATTCCTTCTGCGCTATTTATACGATATATTATGCGTTGAATCAAACACTGTACGTACCTTTCCAATAGCTATGAATTTCTCACCAACTCCTCGTGGTAACAGATGGCGCTGCTGTTTCGATTACTATTCGTTGCCTCTGAAGCGCAGCATTAAGTTTGCCAGTCTATTATCTCCAAGGTCGTTGGTTGTTTACATTCGAATGCAAACATTATGGGAATTGACAAAGTTGTTATCTTTGCATTCTGTTCTTATTTTCTTATTCATCATGATGACTAACGTTGGTTTCATCAAAAAATATTTCATGTACTAAATGGAAACAGTAACTGAGATGTTGAAAAAGAACTAAAAAAAAAAAAAATAAGAACGCTCTTACCACTATATACGTTGGGAGACTGATAAAAGTGAAAATCTTCCAAATACGGGGCGACAGTGAATAAACAAAGAAAGAGTGATGTCTTTGTTTATTAAACGTGGAAAGTCTTTGTTTATTAAACGATGTCTTTGTTTATAGAGTGATAAAATGTTATACTTTCGTGTTTACAGTAAGTATTTTAATTCGTACTGAGAAATATATAGCAAAAGACAATTTAAGAAGCAAAGCATCGATATTTATTGCCGTTCGTGATTCTTTATCATTTCGAGGGTGGGTAGCAAACCCATTTCTTTCACACCAAGATATGCATGTTTTTCAATCTCGTACGACATCGTTAACGAGAGGATACAAATTCCATTGAGGCATTATAAAATTCACCAGACCAATTCAACGACAACTTCATGGAATTTTAATATAATCGAAGGTTAAGGTGGTTCCACCTAAAATCTCTGCCCTATGTTTCCAATGGTAAAATTTCTTTACATATTTTTTTCGCAATTAATGTATTCCCAAGGATGAAAATTTGGATATCGGCGGTAAAACTAACTTTAAGTTATAGCATGGGATCTTAATACTTGCTAAAATGTAACCATAATTAAGCAATCCAACATTGCCGCCTCGGTGGCGCAGCGGTCTAAGGCGCTGGCCTCTGATCATTCGTCCGTAAGGGGTCCGGGTTCGAATCCCGGTGAGGCATGGATGTTGTGTTTGTCTTACGGCATTGGCTCTCTCCCTTCCCTGGAACCAGTGACCCTAAATTAGGGACGGGCGACTGCTTATAGCCCATTGAGTTGCTCACGGTGGTCGTTAAACCTCCAATCAAAAAAAAAAAAAAATCCAACATTTGTTTGGCTACCGACGTCATCAATGTACAGGTCGCACCATCTATTAACAGGTCTAAAAAAATAATTAATTTTTAATATGGTTATGTTTTAGCAAGTATTAAGTGTCCCATGCTATAACGTAAAGTTAGTTTCATCGATGTGCAAATTTTCATTTTTGGGAATACATTAATTGCGAAGAAAATATGTAAAGAAATTTTACCATTGGAAACATAAGGCAGAGCAACCTCCTTGGTGGAACCACCTTAATATGTATGACTTAATATTTACTGAGCGTTGCCAGATCGAAAACAGTAGAACGCTCGCTGAGCTGTTCTAGCGCTCTGCTGTCTTAGCTGTGAGAAATGAGGAGTGCGCCTGTTTGTGAAAGAATAGCCGTTTATTTGTAATGAACACAGGAGCTTTTCATTCTTTTTAATTTGAAGAAACAATAAAAATTGGGCTACTTTTGAATTGATTTGGCTATTTTTCAGAGCTAAGTCTTCTACTTTCTCATTGAACTGTTTGGCAACTCTGGTCAGTGTTGATATTTGTTTCCCCTATCCTCCTTGAACACGTGACGCGGAATCTCGGATTCTCATCTATGATCGTCTGCTGTTGTGGGAAGTTCAAAATCTGTGCAAGGATTTTCTCACCGTGTTCTCTGGTAACAGATCTGGTTCAAAGTGGTGAATCGATCAACAACATTATGAATAATGAAGTAAAACTTTCAAAATACGAACTCGAAGAAATCTGGAAGAGAAAAAAAGACTATTGAAAGAAGATTCGATGTTCGCATTTTTTCCATATATTACGAGGGAAGATCATTAGTGGAAGAAGTTTTCCCTGAGGTAGCTTTACTAGACATGGGTGTCCATAATATATTGGTAGAAGGCAAGACTCCCAATACATCGGAATTTAAGGTAAGTTACCATGCGATTATTGTTAACAATCCTTCAGCATTTTGACAGAGTAATGGCGTACCGTGTGTGTGTGTTTGCAAAGGGCCATACGCCCCCCCCCCCGCAATAATTTTGTCTAGTATTAAAAATTGTCGGTGACTTTATTTTGCTAGTGTCGCGATTCTGGTCTTCCTGAAATTGCTGTTAGTTACTTCTTTATTTGGAACACATATGCCTGCTGTTAATGCCAACCCCAGAGTGTGCATTTCCCACTTGTAAGCCACCAAAGAAAGAAGAGAGTGAACTAGTGTTGTAGTGGTCAGGGAGTCAGGCTAATGAATGGGGGGGGGGGCATTATTTTGCAATTAATAGTATTTGAGCAAAATATAAATGCCTGTTCTCCTTATGCACATTTTTTTCATAACTTTAGGAAGGAATGATATCATAGCTGCAGTGATAAAACCAAGAAATGTGATAATTTTTCGATTGTTGACATATAAAATTTTATTCACAAATGCAACTTGATGTCAATGTTATGTATAGTGCTTGAACAGTCTGATGTAATTGCGAAAGTCATTCTTTGATCAAATTTAAGTTTTAAATAGCAATAATTCAAACAACAAAATTTCACATTCATGGTTTTGACACTGCAGCGATGATATGCACCTCCAAAAATTAATTTCTTGGTACGCCACTGTGACAGAGACACCAAAAATACCTTGCAGATCTGGTGTCAGTTACATGAATGTACTGTGCCTGCGGCACTCTAAGCATGTATTTTGAAAAAATGAGTGCATGCTTATACATAGTGTCACTATGTCCGTCTCTGTGGACACCATGTCTTGCAATTATTAGTCCTGAATAACTCAACCCATTGGGAAGTCCGAAATGTAAGAAGGATCAGAGTTCCCATAGACTGGGTAATTTTGTAAACATCAAAAGGGCTGGGGAAATCAAGGATTTTTTTTTAAACAACAACAAAAAAGAAATGTGCATCCCCCCCCCCCTGCTGCTAAATTTTCATTAGCCCATTACAGTTGAAGCATGAAGGTGCCCATGTATTTGTGGAAAATAATAGCATATCTACAATTTTGATGCTTAGTTTAATTTCCTTAACTCTTTTGTGCGCTTACATGCAGATAACCACAAGCGCCTGGGTAGCATTAGTAGGATTTTTTATCCCCTATGTTCTTTGAATTTGCACTGTGTCCATGGGATTAGCAGAAATCACCCTCAGTCGTCATTGTTGTCACTAAACAAAGACATAAACCAGGAGTTGGTTTGTCTCAAGGCTGTATTATTCAGCCTTCTGACATCGCTTAGAGAACTCTTGCTTTTGCCGCCCCGGTGGCGCAGTGGTCTAAGGCGATGGCCTCTGATCATTCGTCCAAAAGGGGTCCGGGTTCGAATCCCGGCGAGGCATGGATGTTGTGTTTGTCTTACGGCACGGGCTCTCACCCTTCCCTGGAACCAGTGACCCTAAATTAGGGACGGGCGACTGCTTATAGCCCATTGAGTTGCTCACGGTGGTCGTTAAACCTCCAATCAAAAAAAAAAAAAAAAAAGAACTCTTGCTTTGTTGACACGTGCTTTGTCTGTGATATTTTGCATTGTCCCAAAAGCAGAGTTTATGAAAGGAAATTTGTTGTTAAAATTCTTCCATTTTGCTCAATCAAAATAAACAGAGTGAAACCCTATTTTTTACAAGAAAACAAGAATTTATAGCTGTTACTATTCCCTCCTAACTGCTTAAGGCTCTCAGGAGAGGAATGCACCGATTGCCCCCAGGGAAATGTCCGAAGGTCAGTGTATGTCAAGCCTAAAGATTAAAAGTTTCAAGTGGTGACCTAGCACTAATATATATATATATATATATATATATACTAATTCCAAGGGACAGGAAAAGACCCAGAAGAAGACCACATGGGAGATGGGTGGATGAAATTCGAAAGTATGCAGGGGTGACATGGAGGAGACTGGCACAAGACAGACCGTTGTGGAGGAAACTTGGGGAGACCTTCGTCCAGCAGTGGATTGATAATGGTTGACAATGATGATGATGATGATGATGATATATACTAAAGAGCAAAGCCGAAAACATAAGAGAAACTTTAGAATTTAAAACGAAAGTTGCGAAATAACCTGAAGATCAAAACGCGCAACGCAGCAGTTATGAAAATTCAGAATTCACATTCTATTAAGAAGAGACTGAAGGAAAAAAAAATTTTGACTCATACCAAGTACAACATAGAAAAGGTTATGTATTGACCGGTGTGAGTAAAAAGAGAAAAAAAGAACAACTGAATGTAGAAAGTGTGGAGAATACTGAGCCCTGGCTTTATCAAGGACCAGCAAAAACTCTGCATTTTCTCACTTCCACAAAGACCTATTTGGAAATGGGTTTCTGCAAAGTCATAGATGCAAGTATTAAGCCCACCAAAAAAAAAAAAAAAAATATATATATATATATGTCATGACCTCCGCAGAGTTGTATGACCAAGCTTTAGTTAACAATTTAGCTTGCATCCATAACTTTCCTGGCCCGACCCATGCTCTTCATCTGTTACTATTAAACAGAAAGAAGATGATTATAGAAAACTCAAGTTGTAAGAGTGACATAATAAATCAGAAATAATGTTCAGCAATAACAAATTGCCAAGTTCGCCTGAGAGAGAATTTAAACCTAAATAGCAATATAAAAGTATTACAAATTCTTAACATTGCAATAAAAAAGGAAATATTAATTTTTTTTTTTTTTCTTTTCTAAAGCACAGATTCTCGAAAGAAAACTGGATTATAAAAAACCCCTACTCCACAACTTCTGACAACACAAAAACGAGAATAAAATAAAGACAACAATAAACTAAAGAAATGCTTTGTGAAGGTTATGTGACATAAACAATTAGTTGCAATATGTACAAAGTATTTCAGAAGTGCTTTAAGTGCATAATTAAGTAGTTATTAAGACCTTAACTACATTGAAAACACAGCGCGGACTACAAGAACAATGAAATGGCCGGCTGCTTGGCCTTAGTTCCCTAAAAAACGCGCAAAGATACCAAGATAAAAAAGAGTTAAAATCCGCAAAAAAGTTAATAGACTTGTAAAAAGGAGGGAGATAAAATTTGGAAAGGAGCTGCAGACATTTTTAGGTGTTATGGTATTCTGAGCAATAAAATATTTTAAGATCGTGGTTGTTAACAGAAAGCATTTTTGGTCACATTTCCTGTGCACTTGATAAATGTGAAGAACTTGAGAGAGGGAAGCTTTCCTTCTACTCAAGTTGCACGGGGATTTCTTGAAGGGAGTTAAGAAACTGTTAGAACTCAGTCTTTTAAAATATACTATTGTGATAGCTGCTTCATGATTAGCTCATTATATGATTTAGTCGCCCTCTCTGTGCATTTAGAGAATGGAACTACTCCTATACAAGAACTGAAGAAAAGAATCAAGTCTCTTTTTGCAGAGAATTCTTTAATGTTGAAAGTTGAGGATCATCTCAAGAGAAGGTTTAGAAACTTTTCCATAGAAAATGACAAATTAAATTCTTTATTCTCAGAAGTGTTGAAAACATTTTTTTAATGAACAATGGCGTGTTCTTAAGCTTGCTTTTGTTCAATCCCATGGGAATGGATGTATACTGGGTGCATGGGAAAGTCCCTTTAGCCTGTAATAACTTGCGAATGGAGAGAGGTACAGTTATGCAAGTGAGATAACGGTATAGTAAAGCGACTATGCCCGATCAAATGCAACCAATAGCAGTGCCTCTAGTGGTGAAATGCAGAAGTTAGCCATTGCAAATCAAAAACCAAAAGAGATAGAGGAAAATTTCCAATTAAAAAGTTGTAGAGCATCAATTAATTAGTACAAAATGACATTTGTTTTACACGGATAAGATAAATTGTCGCCTGAATACCCTAAAATGTCCGAAATCGATGTGCGACCTTTTGTGTGAACGTTTGAAAGGAACAGGCTTAGGTATGAGCAAATAGACACAATTTATTGCATAAATGCACACTTATGTCAATGCAGTCTGATAATGTCAGACACAACAAAAAAGGCAAACTGGTGCACAGTGATAAAAAGTTAATGTCGAGTATGTTCGATACACATTTGTATTCGTGAAAGTAACTCCCACAATACACATTTGCATTCGTGAAAGTAACTCTGCATGCACATTCCTCAGCATGGAAGGTGTCACACTATTGCAAGCATCTGTAACACGACTACATAGATCCAGCAGACTTGTAGGCGCTGTTGTATACACCTGACTTTTTATGTAACCCCAGAAATCGAAGCTTGCCATTCTCACACAGCGTACGTAGACCTAAACTTCTGATCAGGGTACATCCTGCTACTGGTTTTTATATCGTAGGTACGGTACAATGTCACAATCTGCATTTGCATACAGCTACATTTGTGAAATGTGAATATGCAGATTCGAATTGTCGCGCATCGATTTCGGACATTGCAGGGTATTCAGATGACAATTTATCTTATCCGTGTGAAACAAATGTCATTTTATACTAATTAATTGATGCTATACAACTTTTTAATTGGAAATTTTTGTCTATCTCTTTTTGTTTTCGATTTGCAATGGCTAACTTCCGCATTTTGCCACTGGGGTGCTGCTATCGGTTGCATTCAATCGGGCGTAGTCGCTTTACTATACCGTTATCTCACTTGCATAACTGTACCTCTCTTCGTTCGCAAGTTATTCCAGGCTAAAGGGACTTTCCTATGCACCCTGTATAATGTAGCTTTTCTGTAAAAAGGCAAATGTTGGTTAAAAACCATGAGAAGTCTATTGTAGCACCTCGACATGTATATAATAATGCTGTTACTGTTGCAGAGGGTGTCTCAGAGTAGAAGTTACATGATAACGTATGCCAAAGGAGCAAGCCAATGATACAGGCATGCTTTGGAAATAAAGAAAAACACAGCATGGAGAATGAAGAGAGTAGAAAACCAGAGAAATTTTTGAGCTTCCAGCATATTGTTTATTATCTTAAATGAAGATCAGTATCATTAAAACTCTCTGAGGATGCTTCTTATATCAATTAGTGCAATTCATTGGTAAAATATTTACATTTGTGTAATTCAGTGGTGAAATTTTTCTTATTTTTATGTCAAAGTTTTATAGCATAATTTTGATTTTGGTGGTTCTTTGCTTTGTAGTTTTTTCTATAGATGATCGTAATTAAAGTACCCCTATTCAAAACTGTCTAGAGAGATATTTAGTAGTACAAATGCAACTAAATTTGGTACGATAACATTTCAGGACATGAAGACATTTCCGTTCAAAAAAAAAAAAAAAAAAAGTAGAATTATAACTCACCACTATGGCACTTGTGGTGCTGTAAGCAACAAATATTTTTGTTTTTACAAGACACTTAGGCTATACAGAGATACTGACCTTGGCAATGCAAAGGATACTGCTCAATGTGGTCCCAATTCTGAATTAAAACCTGAGGGTGACTGACACTGTGTTCAGCAGCCGACCATAACTTATCCTCTGTGATGGTTCTCACATGCAATGGGATACTGTCTTTCAGGGTTGCCAAATTTGCAACATATCCTTGAGAAACCCCACCTTTTACATGTCCTCACATCCAGAAATCACATGGATAAAGTTTTAGAGAATGAGGTGGTCACACTGTGGCATAGAATAAATTCAACTGCTGTGACATGAACTACGGGAGCCTGCAACATTATTCATTGACTGTTCAACAACAGCTGTGGCAACATCTTCAATGACTTGTGAAGTGATAGGTTTGTGCTTTATCGAGTGATCATTCTCCTGAGAGTTTGTGGAGTCGATGGTGCTTGGCATAATTTTTTATGATGGCGAAATTCCCGAAGTGCAGCCGCAGTATTACTGTTGTTTTCATAAAACAGCTTCTCAAGAAATGTGCGCTCCATTATGGTGATGGTCATCGTAGCTGATGCGAATGACATTTAGCTGTTGTGGCTACTTTTATACCCAGAACTTGGCTGCAACACCTGTGTTTATGCAAATGAAGCTACTTTTTCGTTGCTTGCAGCACCACAAGTGCAATAGTGGTGAGTTTTGGTACTGTTTCTTTTTTTTAATGGATATGTCTTCCGCACATCCTGAAATGTCTTGTCACCATACCAAATTTGGTTGCATTTGCACTAATAAATATCGCTCTAGACAGTGTTGAATAGGGGTACTTTAATTATGATCACCCGGTATTTTTTAACATAGAATGGTATTGTGTGTAAACTTTACACATATGACATAAGAAAAATAATGCCATGCTTCATTGGTTAAGCAGGTATCCAATGAGACCGAGCTATGCTCTCCTTGGACTGTCGATTCCATAGAAACACCTCCTTGTGTTAGGATTAAAAAAGGGCAGGGTGTGGACTTTGGAAAAGGGCTTAATTCTTTATTTATTTAGTTATCTAAACAAAATAAAGTTGCTCATAGTAATATGCAAAGGTTTAATACTTTAATTATTTGGAAAAGGACACATGCTTTTACTGGAGCATTGAGAGAACTGTAAATGTTAGTGTTTAGCATATCAGTAATAATTCCACAATAAAAGTACCCTTCACATAGTTTATTTTTATCAATATTGTGTTCGAAACACATACAGGTAAGTTTTCAGACAGTCTGAAGATCATATACACTGGTGTCCAAAAGTTAAGGACGGATCACATTTTTTTCTAGAAATGAAAAAATTATGTCTGTAGCTAAATTTGCAAGTAAATTTATTGCCAACCCTGAAGCAGAATTTTTTTCAGGAGTCTACAACACACAAAGGAAAAGCTAAAAGCTGTCTGCAAGATAAAGGAAAGCCTAAATATTATTTTTTTTTATAAAATTTATAGTCAAACTAGCTTTTGCTTGATAAAAAAATAAAGATTTTATTTTATTCAGAATTTAAACATCATCCTTTAAATGCTTTTGAATTTTTAAAAATAATGTAGAAGTATAATCAATAGTAAATTGAAATTCGTAACATGAATTTTTTTCTTTGTTGCATTTAGTTAATCAATTAAACTTTCAGCTCCCTCCTTTAAAGGATATTCTACCTGATACACATTGTGCTTTTATAATTTCCTGCAGCCATTATGTTGTATGGGGAAGGGGGGGGGTTATCAGCTGGTGATTTAGACAGCTGTGTAGACTTTGTCAACTTTGGAAATGACAGTAATATATACTTGTATATATTAATTACCATTACATTTCATTTGTTTGTAAAACTGATGCTTGAAATCCCTTTTGTAAATTGACTGCAGGTTTTGAGAAAAATTTATTGAATTTGTGAAAATGTGGTGGGAACATTTTCATTGATTAGATACAATTAAATCCCCCAAAAATATAAAATTAAAGTGAGAAACAAAGCAAAACTTCTGGTAAAGCAAAAAAAAAAAAAAAAAATCCCCTCATCAATCTGAAATAAAATTATCTCGAAGTAAATAAAAAAGAAAAAAATGTTGACTGTCAGCTACTGGAATGCTGCATAATGTGGCCGTGGAAATGCAACAGGAGACTTTAAAAATGCATAGAAGTATGATTGCACACACAAAAAAAAATTCACCTGAATTTAACTAAGATGAAGTTATCTGGAAGTAAAAAAAGAAAGACTGCAACCTCTTTAATCTAACTGAAACAAAGCTATCTGGAAGCCAAAAACGGAAAATTTGGAACCATCAGCTCCCGAAATGCCGCATAATATTCCAGTGAAAACAGAATAGTGACAATAAAAAAATGCGTGAAAATATGATTTTTGAAAAAAAAAGAAGAAAAAAACTTCATAAATTTGACTGGAAGCAAAATAATAATAAAAAAATTTGAATGTCAAGTTCCGAAACACCGACAGCCACAAAAACGGAGGAAACATTGAAAAAGCTTAAAAAATATTGTTCTTGTAAAAAAAAATAAAAATCACATAAATCTAACTGTCATGATGTTATACAGACACTAAAAAAGAAAAATTGCGGCCACCAGCTTCCAGCATGCAGCACAAGACGGACGTGGTGGAAACAGTGTTTGAAATTAGCGATTGTTAGTAGTATTTTGCTATTTTGCCACTTCAAACTTGGTTTTCACGAATAAATACACTGAAGAGCAATTGAATTAGAGATACCTGTCTAGTAATGTGTAGTACCACCTTTCGCCCTGATGACGGCGGCGATTTGTCTCGGCATGGACTCGACAAGACACCGGAAGTGTTGGGAAGCCATACGGAT
This sequence comes from Macrothele yani, assembly GCA_039090855.1. Taxonomy (NCBI): domain Eukaryota; kingdom Metazoa; phylum Arthropoda; class Arachnida; order Araneae; family Macrothelidae; genus Macrothele; species Macrothele yani. The sequence goes on along the minus strand of CM077023.1, from coordinate 8,183,756 downwards.
CCACGACCCCTGAACAAGCTCCCACAGTTCACAAAGATTTGATGGAGGGGAGTCAGAGCCTCGAACATCTCTCTCGATGGCATCCCAGATGTGCTCGAAGGGATTGAGGTCAGGGGCCCTAGCTGGCCAAGGAAGCGAGGTCACATCGGTGGAGTGTTCATCCAATCATTCGGATACAATTCGGGAGCGATGGCATGGTGCATTGTCTTGTTGCAGGATGAGGTCCCCATTGGGATGTTGAAGACGCACAAACGGGAGCAAATGGTCGTCCAGGATATCCGGGTAACGTTGACCTGTGAGGGACGATGTCACACGTACCAGGGGTCCCATTTCAGTCCACGTAAACAGTCCCCAGACGAGAATGCCACCCCTACCAGCTTGAAGAGTACCCTGCTGGCAAGAAGGATCCATCGCTTCATGTGGTTTGCGCCGTACTCGTATCCTGCCATCCGCATGTACCAACGTGAATTTGGACTCATCAGTCCAGGCAAAATTTTTCCATGTCTAGGGTCCAGTGGCGATGTTCCCGCACCCATGCTAATGTTTGCACCCTGTGATGTGCGATCAGCAGCGGTACCCTCGTGGGACAATAGCTTCTGTACCCCATAGCGAGGAGATGGTTCGGTGGATGGTGTGGCTGCTTACACGTTTTTGTGCACCAGTGTTAAATTGCCGAGTGATTTCTTGCACTGTGGCCCGTCTATCTGCTGTTACAATGCGAGCTAGCCGACGATGACCCCGCTCATCCACACGCTGTTGTCAACGGCAGTTGGCCCTTGCAGGGATGGTTTTACTGGATTCGATGTACTCATGGTGCACCCGTGACACAGTGGCTCGTGAAAATCCCACTTCCGAGATGGAGTGACCCATTCGTCGGGCCCCGACAATTTGCCCACGATCAAATGCACTTAGATCCTTCATCTTACTCATACTGCGTCCGACTCTTACTGATTCCCGTCGCATCACTCCTTATATTGTTGAATCACTGCATATGTCATGTCGTTTCCGTTTACAGGGCTGCCCACAGCGCCACGTTTGCATAACGCCAGCTGTCTCTAATTCAATTGTTCTTCAGTGTATTTGTGCTTAGTCGTCAAATTTGACGACTATAAAAAAAAGATAGTCAACCTAAGAGTGAACCACTATGAAGAGTACGAAACAGCTACCTCCACTACGAAAAATAGTCCTTAGCATTTAGAGCGAAAAGCATCAGAATTATTGCTTAGAATCCATTTGTGTTTGCTCAACAGGTTATCAGACAAAATTGCTATCTAAAAAAATTTCTAGAAGTTAGAGCACTTTTAGAAATAAATTTGTTCTGAGAAGTTGCTGAATCAAGAGCTTCGCACTTTCGGCGATTTCTGCCCACTTGGGATACAACTCGGACAGGGGAAGGGGTGGAAGACCTCTCCCAACATTAACAACACAGAGACAGTAGATTGACAATCGGGGAAATTCGAAGGGTGCGTTACTTAAACCGGCAGTAGGGGAAGCAGTTCGGCCTCCATCAGACCCCCACTCACAATCCCCACTGCTTGTGAGATGTGTGGGTGGGCGGGTGGATCAGAAACGAAACAGTAGAAGAGCACATTAACGCGGATGGATACCGTTCTTGCGTTCCACGACAAGATGTGATAAGGCTCTCCTGCCTTTCCCAGTAGTACTCTTTTAGGGTGAATTGGAGTATAGGTTTAGTGCGATAACCGAGCGTTCCGCCAATCGCGTTTTATGTTCCAACGTCATTCAACGCTCGCCAGTTTGCGTGATGAATAAAGGAGCGTGCCCATTGTGATGACGTTACTTAATAATCAAATCGTCACGTGGATGCTGGGCATATGATTGGGTAGTGAGTGATTCAAGCAATTCCAGGGGTTAAAATTCAGGGCGGGATGGCGGAATTCCCACCGAAAAAGTAGTTCGGCGGGAGTCTCCCGCCTAACAACTTTACGAAATTTTAGGAAAACAAAATTTTTCGAAAAAATATATATAATTATAAAATTTTGGGTTCGTCTTTGGATCGCTTGCAAAATTTGCGCGTTAAAAACGTATCCTTCGTGAAAATACGTGCGTTAGAAACGGACCGTTCAGAGTTCCGAAAATTGCAATCGAATGCATCGTTCATGTCGGGAACATAAGCAGTTTATGGACACGTGAATCGACTTCCATGTGTAGAAGCATGAGCAGTTCATTTTGCATATCGCAGACTGTTACGAATCGGGCATGAGATTCTTCCTCGGATTCGCGGAATATGTTTTTTTTCGCCCCATTTCAATTACATCGCTTTTTTTCGCCACATTTCGGTTATATCGCTTTTTTCGCCACATTTCGGATCGATGAAAAAAAAAACTGAAGATAATATTTTATTTTTGGAGGATTAGTGTGTGAGTATGTGGGAAGGGGGTCGTTTTTCGTCTGGGGAACAGTATTCCGTTTATGCCGCCCCGGTGGCGCAGTGGTCTAAGCGATGGCCTCTGATCATTCGTCCGAACGGGGTCCGGGTTCGAATCCCGGTGAGGCATGGTTGTTGTGTTTGTCTTATGGCACTGGTTCTCTCCCTTCCCTGGAACCAGTGACCCTAAATTAGGGACGGGCGACTGCTTATAGCCCATTGAGTTGCTCACGGTGGTCGTTAAACCTCCAATCAAAAAAAAAAAAAAAAAAAAAAAAAAAAAAATATTCCGTTTATCAGATTTTCCGAAAACGAAAGTTAAATGAAGCGAAAATTTTTCCCCAATCGTAATTTCTTTTTCTCGCAAAGTTTCTTCTGTCCAGTATTGGTACTAAATATCAATTTATTGCATAAATGTTTGTATTTCAGCTTGAAAGTGTAGACAACAATTTCCGATAACGGAAGTTCGACGGAGCAAACAATTCCTGTTAAACTTTAGGCACGAGTCTCTTCCGCGGATTCGAGGAACTCTGACGTTGTTGTCATAATTTGCGTCGTTCTTGAGAACGATGCAAAACTGAAAGGTGATTTGTTCGGGGGGGGGGGATTCCGGTTGGGGACGGAATTTCGTCTTTCAAAACTTTCAAAAACGGAAGTTAGACGAATTGCAGATTTAATCTGTATTCGATTTTTTTTTTCGACATTCCCTCAGCTCAATATTATTGTAAAATGTAATTTTCTTCGATAACTGTTTCAGCTTGAAAGTGGAGGGAAAATTTCCGAAAACGGAAGTTGGACGGAGCGAAGATTCTTTCGTAAACATAATTTTTTTTTTCGCGATGTTTCCACTGTCCTGAATTATTGTTAAATATTATTTTCCCTCCATAAATAGTTGCAAAGTAAAAAACTGGACATTCCTCATACCAGAAGAATGGCTGAATCAACGAAGTCTTAGTTACATGAACTGTAAACATCTCATACATAGTATTCAAAAAGATACTTTTTTTCAGAGCTGAAGGGAAATATGTTCAAAAATAATAAATTAGTTGACCCTTGTAATACTAAACTTGCACATCACAATGTCAAGTGAAGGTTTATTTTATCTTTTGCGATTGAGATAGACTGCAGATTTCCTCCCTCCACAATGGAACTCCTTTTGACATTTGACTGTGTAGAATCTGAATCTGTGAAGCAGCAGCAAACACACACACACACAAGTTTTGGTACAGTCTTTCAAAAGCCTGGTAGACCAGTTTTTTTTTTCTTTAGTAGTAAATTAATGAAGATTCAGTTATGGAATATTTACTATTCAAACATTGGCCCAAGTCTTGTTGATTTCTCTGCCACAAAAGCCATTGATCTGTGGTGGAAAGATGTTGCACTAGGAAGTACTAGATGGCCAGATTTTAAAGATTAAATTTGCAAAAATCTATACACATCCATAAGTATTATGAAGGCAGTTTTTTGTCAAAATTTTACTAAGAAGGTATGATTTACCATAAAATAGCAGAGCAAAGGCCAGCTGCATGGGGAAAGCATTTAATTGTATAAAAGCAACTCACGTGAGTATACAGCTTCTTATCTTACCCCATGCAGTTGGCATTTGCTCGGCTGTTTTCTGGTTAAACATGCCTTCTTACTAAAATTTTGGTAAAAACTTATTGAAATATATTGTACATATTTTTTTTTCTAGAGATGCAGAAAAATTCTTGTTTGCATACTATTCAGGCTGAAAGATAAACATTTACATCCAGTACTTATTCTTTTGATTTTAAGCTATGATAAAGTGAATGGAAAAAGAAAATTCAATCTAAAAGAATCTTGGTTTAAGTCAATTTTAATTTGCAAGGTATTTTTTTCTGCACCCTTGTTTAAATATTTAAGGATTTTCATTTTGGATTTTACAATAAGATAAATGTTTGTGTGTGTGTGTGTGGGGGGGGGGAATTCCATCAAAAATAATTTTGGTAAATAAATTTTAATTTGTACAATATTGTTTCTGCAAATTTGTTTAAGGAGTTTCATTGCTAATCTTATTACTCATACTGTGCTTTCATTGGTCAAATTCTCACTGCCGCTAGGTATTACAATAGTAAGTTACCAACAAAGATCTGAGCATGTTATAAGTTTTAAGAGTGGCAACTAAGAATTACATTTTGGCACCTAGAAAAAGAACAGTAGGAGTTATTTGATGCCTGCCTTTGATTTCCTAATTTTTAACACTTGGTGGAAATGGAGAAGACGTTAAAAGTGCACTAAAGTATCGCTTCCTAGCTTCATTATTGAAAACAATATTATCATCAAGTCGAAGTTATCTGTTGTAAAACAAGGAGAAAGAAGAAAGAAAATTGAAATAAAATGAAATGAAACGATTGCTACTTGATCTATCGATATAACTTCACGTCTGGAAGCAAGATCCAACGTTAAAATTGCACAAAAATTTCCCTTCCTTTGCTTTAAAATTAAAAGGAATGCTAGAAACAATGAATGTTAAAGAAATAGAAAAAAACGTCTGCACACTTTTCCAAAAAATTGCGATGGGCATTGCCATGTTGCGCTGTGTGTTGAGTTGAATAAACAGTTAAGATTTTTTTTTTTTTTTTTTTTATGAAACAATATAAACTTCTGAAACTTTCTGAAAGCAGTCTGCAAGGATTAAAGTAATGTGTATTAACTGAAGGTTATAATTAGAATACTGGTCATTAACTAACTTTGGTAGGTTTAGTAACCAGTATCTTACAAATTTCCTGTACGCTGGCTGGGGAGGGGGAGAGGAAGGGCGATAGTGCTCAGGAGTTGAGGCTGAGACCGAGTGAGTGTGTGTGTGTGTGTGGGGGGGGGGGGATAGAGAAGAAGGAGCAAATACTGGTCACCTCTAATGTCAGTAATTTGTACAAACTCGCTCCTCCCCCCAGTGGTTCAGCGGGCAGCTCCTTTTGTTTTAAATCTCACCCTTCCTTCCTTCCTTCCCTGCGGGCATAGAGAAACAGTAAGTGATTGTACCTTATCAGTTCCCGTCTTCCAGGAATCTTAACCAATGGAGGATGGTTGCGACTTTCTAGATGTAGACGAGAGGTTAATATGGAGTTGGTGCACTATTTTGAAAGGTTTTATTGAAAGGGGTGTAGTTACGACTTTTTAGATGAGAGGTTAATATGGAGTCAGGCTGCGGATGGCCTAGTGGTCAACATTCGTGACTGCCACAGAGAAATCTCAAGTTAGGTATCCACTAATACAGGTTTCACTGTATTTTTATGTATTTAATTTATTAATGTTATTATTTCTCTTTACTTTTAAGTGTTCCATGATCTTTTTTTCTCCTTTTTCTGGGTTTAAGCATTTCTATGAGCAACTTGTAAGCATAAAAGCAGTCGCCTGCCCCTAATGTTGAAGCACAAGTTCCAGGGAAGGGATTGTGCCAGTGCCATAAAGCAAAAACCACCCATGTATCATCAGGGATTTGAACCTGGGTGCATCTCGGACAAATGGTCGGAAGCTGGCCCCTGAGCCACTGGGGTGGCAGGTCATGGCTCCCTTGAAAACAACCAGAATATATATTATTGTACACACATTACTTTTTAAAATATGCATATTGAAATATTAATGGAAATATTGATCTGTTCAAGTAAGCTGCTGCATGTAAGTACTTTGTTGTTAAATGCAAGAATATCAGCTTCAGTACGTATGGCAGTGGATCTATAAAGACCAGTAGGATTTTTGAGGTGTATCAAATAACATTATTCTGTAGAGAAATAGAAACATAAAAACATGTGCTCGATAATCCATTTTACACATATAAGACCTTTTTAGCTGCAAAAGAGGAATAATTATTTTGTGAAGTAGCATATTTTATATGCCATGCTTTTAAAATTTGGGAAAATATTTACAGGTGCATGCACAACACAGCAATGTATCTTGCTGTGAGAAGAGCAAAATGACAAAATAAGAATACCATCAGGCAGGGAAAAATTCTCAGTAACTAAACATAATTGGTGTTTATAGTTCCAAAATGTTTTTATTGGGGGGAAAGAAAGTTAAGAACTGACTTCCTCCTTCACAACCTGCTAATGTTCATGTAGATCCATAGCTATATGAACTTGTGATGCTAAGAAGGACATGCTGTCAGAAGAACTGCAAAGTGATCATGGTACAGCTCCTCAAAAAATTGTTGGTCACAGTTCAGAATGGACTTTATTAACAAGACAATACAAAACACCAACACAAAAATATGTACAAGGACTATGTGTAGATATGTACTGTACATGCATTCCAATGCAACACAATTTATAAAAAGGCAATAAATCACCTAATAGCACCAAGCGAAATAAATTCTAGATGAGAGAATTGGTCATCAAGGTAAAAAATTCAGATAAGTGTGTGAAATGCAATTACAAGGTGAAACAGTCTACAGGAGGTAAAAACATATATATAAGGTTGTGGAATAACTTTTTTACGGGTCTTTTAGAGGTTATTTTTAATGAAAGTTGGTTGTCAAATTTTCGAACTAAAGCCTAGTTCGTCATCAGGACTATGTCACTGGAGTAGTTGCTGCCACTCAATTGGAAGAGACCATCCGCAATTATCGTTAATTGTGGTACTTCTTCTTCTTGCTATTTCGATCCCTTCTTCTAGTTTCTCTTTACTAAGTTTGACTGGTGGGCGATTATTTTCACTGAGTCCCAATTTATGGAGTGTCCACTTGCTTGTACATGTCTGTCTAGCCCTGTTTTGTTCCCAATGTTCCTAATAGCTGCTTGGTGTTCTTTCATTCGGACCTTAATACTTCTCCCTGTTTCTCCTATATAGCTGAGTCCGCAGTTACAGTCGATGCAGTAAATTACTCCTTCCTGCAATTGGATGTCCAATTCTTTCTGCTTTAAAGCTGGCAAGAATTTCTTTATTTTGTTATTAAGATCTGGAGCTAGCCTGATATTATATTTTGCTCCGATCCTTTTCAGTTTCTCGAAAAGTCCCTTGTGGTACGTAATTTTGCTGGTGAATTTGAAGTTGGTTTTCCTGCTTCTTTTTTGGCACTTGTTTAAATATTTTCTCAACATATGGGGAGGGGTAATTGTTTTCTGCCAACATTTCCTTTAATTCTTCTTTGTGAAGATCTTTTTGAGAAGCTGAAGAGACCAGGATTTCAATTTTTTCCAAAAATTGTCTCGCTGTGTGATTTAATATAATCAGGGAGGAATGAGCAGAAGTCTAACATCTTCCCTGTGTTGGTGGGTTTTCTAAAAAGCTGAGTGAATATTTTCCCTTTTCTTGAGGTCAAGGTTAAATCCAGGTAATTGATGCTATGGTCTTTTTCCTGTTCCAGGGTGTACTTCAAGGTATTCTCTAGTAAGTTAAATTCTTCCAGAATCTGAGAGGGTAGAGATTGGTCCACAGTATCTACTATAATTAGGACATCATCCATGTACCTTACATAGAGAGCAAACAAGGAGGGTTGTATAAGGATTTTTGCCTCTAGTTTACTTATATAATAATTTGCTAGCAGAGGTGCTAGTGGAGAACCCATTGCAAGTCCTGAAGTTTGCCTGTAATATTTCTTTCCAAACTGGAAGAAATTATTCTTGAAGGAAAATAGGAGCAGTTCATATATGCCAAGTAGTATTTCTCTATTGTGATTATGGAATACTATTTTTTCCGCAAGGTCATCTGCAATGAATTCCAGTAGGAGGTCCAGGTTAATGTTGGTATACATAGAGACTATATCCAGGCTTGCCATTACTGGATGAATTAATTCTGGCAAGTTGTCCAGTTTTCTTTTTTAGCTGCATGGAATTTTTAGTAGGTAGGGAGGAGAAGGGAAAATATCTCTGAGGTGACCAAGCAAATAATAATTAATGTTGGAGAGTGGCGAATTTCTAGTGTCTATTATAGGTCTTAATGGATGGCCTTCTTTGTGAACTTTTTATCGTACCATAGATCTGTGGAATTCTTGACTGGATTTTGGAGAAGTTTTTGAAGAGCTCATTAAGCTGTTTTTTATTTCTTAAAGAGCTGATTAATTTCTTAAGATTTTTTACAGTTTGATCTATAGGATTACCATTGAGTTCTTCATAATAAGGCTTGCTCAATTCAGCTTCCATTTTATTGTAATACTTCTCTTTTTCTACCAATACCAAAACTTTGCTCTTATCTGCTCTCAGTGCTACTACTTTATCATTGGCTTTGAATTTTTTAAGGTCAGTAATGGCACTTCTATTAAAATTGTAATCAACTTTTACTGGCTTTTTTACAAATTTTGAGACGCAGTCTGAGAATTCTTTCCTTAAAGTAACTGCTGTATTTTCATCTTATCTTTCTACCTTACTACAGATGCTTTCTAAATCAATCAGTATACGTTTTTATCAAGTGTTGCGGAGGAAAGGTTGTAATTATATCCCTTATTGAGGAGATTAATCAGGTTTCCATCTACTCCTTCTTCCGTCAGATCAATGACATGTTTGTTAGTGGTGGATGGTATTAACTGTGGGCCAGGTGCTGTAGACATTAACTTTGGACTTAACCATTTATTTTCTTTAATTTTCAATTTTTTCCTTAAACTTTTTGTTTTTATCTCTCACTGCTTTAGCTAACCAATTATCAATATTTTTTTCTTTTCTGCTTCCGGAATTTCACCTAATGAAGAGGTCCAAATACGAGCTTCTATTCGTTCGCATTGCTCAATAGTTTTGAATTTATTACGAATCGCGCCATTCACCGTTTTTAGTTCTATTTTTCTAATAAAATTTCTTGACAGATTTTCCGCGATGTTTTTCGTGAGTCTCAAAGAAGGTGGAACAAAAATTAGCTCTTTTACATTTCTTAAGAAAATACAGTTGTGACTTACATTTTGTCGCTTTTGCACTTACTCCTTTCTATCTTTCTGATGTTTCGCCATATATCCAGCCCGTATGTGGTTTTAATCCTAGTTGTAAATGCATTTATGGCACCTCTATTCATAGTGATTGTGGAATAACTTTTTACGGGTCTTTTAGAGGTTATTTTTAATGAAAGTTGGTTGTCAAATTTTCGAACTAAAGCCTAGTTCGTCATCAGGACTATGTCACTGGAGTAGTTGCTGCCACTCAATTGGAAGGACCATCCATGCAATTATCGTTAATTGTGGTACTTCTTCTTCTTGCTATTTGATCCCTTCTTCTAGTTTTCTCTTTACTAAGTTTGACTGGTGGGCGATTATTTTCACTGAGTCCCAATTTATGGAGTGTCCACTTGCTTGTACATGTCTGTCTAGCCCTGTTTTGTTCCCAATGTTCCTAATAGCTGCTTGGTGTTCTTTCATTCGGACCTTAATACTTCTCCCTGTTTCTCCTATATAGCTGAGTCATGATTACAGTCGATGCAGTACAAATTACTCCTTCCTGCAATTGGATGTCCAATTCTTTCTGCTTTAAAGCTGGCAAGAATTTCTTTATTTTGTTATTAAGATCTGGAGCTAGCCTGATATTATATTTTGCTCCGATCCTTTTCAGTTCTCGAAAAGTCCCTTGTGGTACGTAATTTTGCTGGTGAATTTGAAGTTGGTTTTTTCCTGCTTCTTTTTTGGCACTTGTTTAAATATTTTCTCAACATATGGGGAGGGGTAATTGTTTTCTGCCAACATTTCCTTTAATTCTTCTTTGTGAAGATCTTTTGAGAAGCTGAAGAGACCAGGATTTCAATTTTTTCCAAAAATTGTCTCGCTATATTCGATTTAATATAATCAGGGTGGAATGAGCAGAAGTCTAACATCTTCCCTGTGTTGGTGGGTTTTCCTAAAAAGCTGAGTGAATATTTTCCCTTCTCTTGAGGTCTGCGTCTCAAAATTTGAGACTCAGACTGCGTCTCAAAATTTGTAAAAAAGCCAGTAAAAGTTGATTACAATTTTAATAGAAGTGCCATTACTGACCTTAAAAATTCAAAGCCAATGATAAAGTAGTAGCACTGAGAGCAGATAAGAGCAAAGTTTTGGTATTGGTAGAAAAAGAGAAGTATTACAATAAAATGGAAGCTGAATTGAGCAAGCCTTATTATGAAGAACTCAATGGTAATCCTATAGATCAAACTGTAAAAAATCTTAAGAAATTAATCAGCTCTTTAAGAAATAAAAAACAGCTTAATGAGCTCTTCAAAACTTCTCCAAAATCCAGTCAAGAATTCCACAGATCTATGAGTACGATAAAAGTTCACAAAGAAGGCCATCAATAAGACCTATAATAGACACTAGAAATTCACCCACTCTCCAACATTAATTATTATTTGCTTGGTCACCTCAGAGATATTTTCCCTTCTCCTCCCTACCTACTAAAAAAAAAAAAATTCCATGCAGCTAAAAAGAAAACTGGACAACTTGCCAGAATTAATTCATCCAGTAATGGCAAGCCTGGATATAGTCTCTATGTATACCAACATTAACCTGGACCTCCTACTGGAATTCATTGCAGATGACCTTGCGGAAAAAATAGTATTCCATAATCACAATAGAGAAATACTACTTGGCATATATGAACTGCTCCTATTTTCCTTCAAGAATAATTTCTTCCAGTTTGGAAAGAAATATTACAGGCAAACTTCAGGACTTGCAATGGGTTCTCCACTAGCACCTCTGCTAGCAAATTATTATATAAGTAAACTAGAGGCAAAAATCCTTATACAACCCTCCTTGTTTGCTCTCTATGTAGTACATGGATGATGTCCTAATTATAGTAGATACTGTGGACCAATCTCTACCCTCTCAGATTCTGGAAGAATTTAACTTACTAGAGAATACCTTGAAGTACACCCTGGAACAGGAAAAAGACCATAGCATCGATTACCTGGATTTAACCTGACCTCAAGAGAAGGAAAATATTCACTCAGCTTTTTAGAAAACCACCAACACATGGGAAGATGTTAGACTTCTGCTCATTCCACCCTGATTATATTAAATCGAATACAGCGAGACAATTTTTGGAAAAAATTGAAATCCTGGTCTCTTCAGCTTCTCAAAAAGATCTTCACAAAGAAGAATTAAAGGAAATGTTGGCAGAAAACAATTACCCCTCCCCATATGTTGAGAAAATATTTAAACAAGTGCCAAAAGAAGCAGGGAAAAAACCAACTTCAAATTCACCAGCAAAATTACGTACCACAAGGGACTTTTCGAGAAACTGAAAAGGATCGGAGCAAAATATAATATCAGGCTAGCTCCAGATCTTAATAACAAAATAAAGAAATTCTTGCCAGCTTTAAAGCAGAAAGAATTGGACATCCAATTGCAGGAAGGAGTAATTTACTGCATCGACTGTAACTGCGGACTCAGCTATATAGGAGAAACAGGGAGAAGTATTAAGGTCCGAATGAAAGAACACCAAGCAGCTATTAGGAACATTGGGAACAAAACAGGGCTGAAGACAGACATGTACAAGCAAGTGGACACTCCATAAATTGGGACTCAGTGAAAATAATCGCCCACCAGTCAAACTTAGTAAAGAAAACTAGAAGAAGGGATCGAAATAGCAAGAAGAAGAAGTACCACAATTAACGATAATTGCGGATGGTCTCTTCCAATTGAGTGGCAGCAACTACTCCAGTGACATAGTCCTGATGACGAACTAGGCTTTAGTTCGAAAATTTGACAACCAACTTTCATTAAAAATAACCTCCTAAAAGACCGTAAAAAAGTTATTCCACAATCACTATGAATAGAGTGCCATAAATGCATTTACAACTAGGATTAAAACCACATACGGGCTGGATATATGGCGAAACATCAGAAAGATAGAAAGGAGTAAGTGCAAAAGCGACAAATGTAAGTCACAACTGTATTTTCTTAAGAAATGTAAAAGAGCTAATTTTTTGTTCCACCTTCTTTGAGACTCACGAAAAACATCGCTAGGAAAATCTGTCAAGAAATTTTATTAGAAAAATAGAACTAAAAACGGTGAATGGCGCGATTCGTAATAAATTCAAAACTATTGAGCAATGCGAACGAATAGAAGCTCGTATTTGGACCTCTTCATTAGGTGAAATTCGGAAGCAGAAAAGAAAAATATTGATAATTGGTTAGCTAAAGCAGTGAGAGATAAAAACAAAAGTTTAAGGAAAAATTGAAAATTAAAGAAAATAAATGGTTAAGTCCAAAGTTAATGTCTACAGCACCTGGCCCACAGTTAATACCATCCACCACTAACAAACATGTCATTGATCTGACGGAAGAAGGAGTAGATGGAAACCTGATTAATCTCCTCAATAAGGGATATAATTACAACCTTTCCTCCGCAACACTTGATAAAAAACGTATACTGATTGATTTAGAAAGCATCTGTAGTAAGGTAGAAAGAGAAGATGAAAATACAGCAGTTACTTTAAGGAAAGAATTCTCAGACTGCGTCTCAAAATTTGTAAAAAAGCCAGTAAAAGTTGATTACAATTTTAATAGAAGTGCCATTACTGACCTTAAAAAATTCAAAGCCAATGATAAAGTAGTAGCACTGAGAGCAGATAAGAGCAAAGTTTTGGTATTGGTAGAAAAAGAGAAGTATTACAATAAAATGGAAGCTGAATTGAGCAAGCCTTATTATGAAGAACTCAATGGTAATCCTATAGATCAAACTGTAAAAAATCTTAAGAAATTAATCAGCTCTTTAAGAAATAAAAAACAGCTTAATGAGCTCTTCAAAAACTTCTCCAAAATCCAGTCAAGAATTCCACAGATCTATGGTACGATAAGAGAAAAGTTCACAAAGAAGAAGGCCATCCAATAAGACCTATAATAGACACTAGAAATTCGCCACTCTCCAACATTAATTATTATTTGCTTGGTCACCTCAGAGATATTTTCCCTTCTCCTCCCTACCTACTAAAAAATTCCATGCAGCTAAAAAGAAAACTGGACAACTTGCCAGAATTAATTCATCCAGTAATGGCAAGCCTGGATATAGTCTCTATGTATACCAACATTAACCTGGACCTCCTACTGGAATTCATTGCAGATGACCTTGCGGAAAAAATAGTATTCCATAATCACAATAAGAGAAATACTACTTGGCATATATGAACTGCTCCTATTTTCCTTCAAGAATAATTTCTTCCAGTTTGGAAAGAAATATTACAGGCAAACTTCAGGACTTGCAATGGGTTCTCCACTAGCACCTCTACTAGCAAATTATTATATAAGTAAACTAGAGGCAAAAATCCTTATACAACCCTCCTTGTTTGCTCTCTATGTAAGGTACATGGATGATGTCCTAATTATAGTAGATACTGTGGACCAATCTCTACCCTCTCAGATTCTGGAAGAATTTAACTTACTAGAGAATACCTTGAAGTACACCCTGGAACAGGAAAAAGACCATAGCATCAATTACCTGGATTTAACCTTGACCTCAAGAGAAGGGAAAATATTCACTCAGCTTTTTAGAAAACCCACCAACACAGGGAAGATGTTAGACTTCTGCTCATTCCACCTGATTATATTAAATCGAATACAGCGAGACAATTTTTGGAAAAAATTGAAATCCTGGTCTCTTCAGCTTCTCAAAAAGATCTTCACAAAGAAGAATTAAAGGAAATGTTGGCAGAAAACAATTACCCCTCCCCATATGTTGAGAAAATATTTAAACAAGTGCCAAAAAAGAAGCAGGAAAAAACCAACTTCAAATTCACCAGCAAAATTACGTGCCACAAGGGACTTTTCGAGAAACTGAAAAGGATCGGAGCAAAATATAATATCAGGCTAGCTCCAGATCTTAATAACAAAATAAAGAAATTCTTGCCAGCTTTAAAGCAGAAAAAATTGGACATCCAATTGCAGGAAGGAGTAATTTACTGCATCGACTGTAACTGCGGACTCAGCTATATAGGAGAAACAGGGAGAAGTATTAAGGTCCGAATGAAAGAACACCAAGCAGCTATTAGGAACATTGGGAACAAAACAGGGCTAGACAGACATGTACAAGCAAGTGGACACTCCATAAATTGGGACTCAGTGAAAATAATCGCCCACCAGTCAAACTTAGTAAAGAGAAAACTAGAAGAAGGGATCGAAATAGCAAGAAGAAGAAGTACCACAATTAACGATAATTGCGGATGGTCTCTTCCAATTGAGTGGCAGCAACTACTCCAGTGACATAGTCCTGATGACGAACTAGGCTTTAGTTCGAAAATTTGACAACCAACTTTCATTAAAAATAACCTCCTAAAAGACCCGTAAAAAAGTTATTCCACAATCACTATGAATAGAGGTGCCATAAATGCATTTACAACTAGGATATATATAAGGGTTGTTCAATAAGTAGTGAGACTTTCTGCTTGAGTCAAAACATGACATACCTAAAAATAATCACCTCCAACATTTAGACAGCAGTCCCATTGTTGCATGAGTCATTGTATTTCAGCGGCATAGAAAGAGGCAGGCTGCTGCTGCAACCAGTTATCTACAGCTTCATGCACATGATCATCCAAAGTGAAACGTTTGTCATTGAGAAATTTTTTCATAGGTCCAAATATGTGAAAATCGCAGGGCGATAGGTCAGGACTGTACACAGGGTGTTGTAGGATTTCTCAGAGAAAGTGCTGCAATGTCCTTTGCATGGTAACTGCCATATGCGGTCAGGTGTTATCATGCAGAAGCGCAATATCCTGAGCAAGGTTGCCAGGTCTCTTGTTCTTGATGACTTGTCAAAGCTTCATTCAAGTTTGACGATATCATTTGATTTGGCATTGATGGTTGATCCTTTTTGTAGCCACTCAAGAAGCAATAGTCCTCGATGGTCAAAGAACAGGGTTAACATCAACTTGCCTGCAGAAATCATGAACCATGATTTCCTTGGCGGTGATGATGATGCATGTTTCCACTGCATGTCTGGTGTTTAGACTCTGGCTTGAAATGATGACACCAGCTTTCGTCCCCAGCAATGATGCGTAGCAGGAAATCTTCACCTTCTTCGTGGTAGCGGAACAGAAGCTTTAATGATAGTCCCATTCGTTGACTCATCTGTTCAATGGAAAGATCTTTCGTTACCCACGTGGCTCAGACCTTACGATATTCAAGGTGCGAATACAGGATCATATTGGCAGTTCTGATACTCACACCCGCACTGTTCGCCAGTTCTTGGATTGTGATTTTTCGGTTGGCCTTTACTGCAGCATCCACATGTGTAATTGTTGTCACTAAAACAGCACGGTGTGGTATTCCTCATTTTGGCTGTTCTGCAGTGCTTGTTCATCCACCACTAAAGAGCTGGCACCACTGCATGGAAGACAAGCAGGCCCATACACCGCCTTCATTCTTCTGTGAATTTCGCTTGGTTGCGCTATCTCCGATTTCAAAAACTGAATCACAGTACATTGAGCAACTTTGGGTATATCCATCACCTATGAGAGAACCATAAAATTAGTCCAGCATGTTACACTGCTTCTGTAACAAAGAAGTTGCAATGCAGTTTCATAGCCTTTAAATCATTGTACATTAGTGCCACCCATTTACAAAATTAGGAAGTGCAAATGCACTCCAGCCAGGGAAAGAGTATCACCATTTACTGAAAAATTCTTATATATATATATATATATATCCCTGTGTGTTCTGTGAAACCTCTGAATAACGGTCACCACTCAGACCGGAATAAAGTGACTGTTGTTGGGAGGTGTCATTGTTCGGTTATTGTTTTAACGCACATGTTTTATGGTGAGGGCTTCATTTAGTTTTTATTCCGTCATATTTCAAGTACTGTTTTAACTTCAGTACATGTTTTAATTTCAATTTCGAAGCTAATTTTTTCCCGTGTTTGAAACATTCCATTTTGGTTCCTATCGCCATCGTATATTTTTCATATATATGATTTACGAATGACGACGGAACTTTGTCCATACAGCTATTCACATACAAAGTATTCTGCTGGTATAGACAGATGGTGGGCCTAACCACATAAGCCTAATCTACAGTGAAAGACAAAGAACCATCGTAACCGAAAATTCTACCGACATATCGATGGATGGTGGAGTGGATTTGAAGAGGTGAGCAAAACCATGTTATGTTCATAATCTTTTACCTACAGAAGTTATTTGATATACATTAATTTTTACTGTCGAGTTGAACTTTTGTAGAAATTTAACATGTGAAACAGAAACATTACAAAACACCTTATGATTATTTCATATATATCATGGGGTTATGTTGTAGAATTTGCATCGGCTTCATTCTACTTATTTTTCTTTTCTTACATTATATTTATATATGTACTTTTTTACAGAAACATGTTGACAAGGTATTTGTTCATCCAGAAATTACAACAAAGTTTACCTTTGAAGATAAGTTGAAATCAGTGTTTTATAACAGACTATGGATAGAAGTTCTGGAGGACATCTACACAGTTTTTATCTCAGCCGAACAACAGTTTATAAATGTTAGTGGAACTTCTTCCTCAGTAACTTCTGCTATTTCTGCAATGGAAGAGTTAAAATGTGAAAACAAAAAGTGCAAAGGAAAGCATTCTGCAGATGATGAATCACAGATAGTAGAAGAATTAAATTCAGCTGTTAGACTGTGTAAAGGCTTTGAAGTTGATTTTCACTCACTTAGGTGTTTTCCTGAGCATGTCATTGTTGTTCTGATGTCTTGGCTAAAAAATGCATACAAAGAAATTTTTTTGTCATGTGATAATGAGACAAAGTCCTTAGAAAGAAGCATTACAATTGTTGATGAACCTGAAGAAAAACCCACTGTACCAGTTGTTACTATTGATTCTGATTATGAGTATGAAGTGATTAAGATCTCTACACCTAAAATTGATTAAAATTCTGTTTTTAAAAGTAATTTGTTTCTGTGTTGTAAGAAAATCACCTTTCTTATCTGAATCATATGTTTGTTCTTTGCTTCAGGTTGAGCTTCAGCACTGATTAAAGTTAATTGATTTGTTTCAAGCACATGTTAGCATTCCTCAACTTATGTAAGGTTTATATTCTTAGGTCAGGGATTTACCTGGCACTTGCAAATTGAATTCCTGTTGCCAAATGACTTTTTTACTTCAAATTTAAGAATTTGCAGTAAATACCGTGATTTTTGTCTTATGATCTGCCTGGTAAGTTTTGGCTCTATGGAGAACTGCTTAAAATGAAAGAAGAAACATTTATATGGCCCTTTAATTTTTTTTAAATTGTTGTGGTAATTATCAGGAGATGTGGTGGTATTGGAAAAATACCAAACATTCATTAACCACTGAAAAAATGTAACACAATATGAAGATAGAGGACCCCAAAAAGATGGAAAGATTTTTTTACTTACAAGAATTTTGATGGCACATATGATGTGACAGAGGCAGTACTGTTTGTGCTTCCAGAAGATTGTGTGCTCTGTGGGAAGCTCACTTATCTATTCCACAGCACATAATCTTTGTCATCTGCAAACACTTGGCAAATTGCTTTTGGTAGTTTTGCTGTGATAATCACATTAGTTAAAACTTTCAGTTCAGTCTTAAATTGAAACCATAATATTTGCACCTTTAAGGTATTAAACACCAGCAAAGTGCGCATATTTACGTGCGATTCATTAATGATATATTATTAAAAAAGCCAATCACTTACCCAAAAGTTCTTGGTCACTTTTTTATTTCCTTGAAACATTTTTGGAAATGATGGTTACTACAGATTTTCTGTAGTTTCTACTGATTTTTAAGTCTGACTAATGAATTACAGTAATGATGAAGAAACTGTAGATTTTTGCTTTGTTTGTATGAAAATAATGCAGAAGTACTTAAAAATTACAATTACTGAAGAGGATCATTTCTTTGAACTTTTGGGTAGTCCTGTAAACAGTGACCTTTCTGTCATAAATTGCAGTTCCGGATCAACTCGTCAGGTGCAGATTATGGGGCGATTCTTTTTCTTCTTTCTGGATTTCATGGCCTGTATATTAAACAGTGTGTGTGTGTGTGGGGGGGGGTGTCTGAATTTCCCAGCTTGTATGATATGCTGCCTCGAATTATATGTAGGGAATTTTTTTCTGAAATTCACGGTCTGCAGATTATACTGTACTAAGAAAAATGCAGTATTTGAGTTTATATGGGCAGTATTTAACTTCAGAAAATTATATTTTAATAAAACCAAAATCTAAAATTTTCATTTTTTTGAGAGCACAAACTGGAAGAATGAGAAAGAAAATTATGGGCTGAATTGAAATTTTCTTTAGCAATAAGTGGTGTGTTCCAGCATTATCATCACTCATTGTGTTTATGCTTTACTCTTTGAAATTGTTTTGTCTGGCTCCTAAATCTTGTGAGCTGGCTCCTAGATCTGGAACATATTTGTGCAGCCTTGTCTTAGATGCTATCGTGACCGGATTAAAAGAGGGGGGTGTCTAATGGGCTAGGTGCTCAGGTGGCATATACTGCTTATACATTTTATATAGAAAGAGAAGTATAATAAAATAGTTTTAGTTTTGTCTCATATGATTTCCACTCAACACAAACAGCGGCTAGAAGACCAACAGATTTCAAGGCAGTGATTTACTAAGAAAAAGTAAATGTTTCATGTCGATGTGTACCGTGGGGTCGGCAAGACAGCTTCAGCTTTTTCACTGCCATCCACCTGCTTCTCCCCTGTTTGCACTTGGAGCCGTTAATGAGCGAAATCTATACTGTGACTTCACATTGCGTAACAAAAAAAAAAAAAAAAAAAAGGAAAAAAATGCACAGAGAAAAGTGTACAATGCTAAATTAATAAAAATTCCAAGACAAAATGCAGGAATCTTAAGCTTTTAACTCATGTTCTTGTGAGAACATTGGAAAATACAGTGACTTTTTATGAAAACTCTGCAGGTAATTTATTAGTTTGAAGAATGCACTCTATGTATTAATCATCACAATGATATTGCTGCAGTTTCGTGTTTTGTCGGACTTCATAATGATTCTTTGTCATGAGTTCTTTGGGGGCCCACTAAGGCCTTAATCCAGCCCTGGATGCTATGCATAGTTGGTTTTTACATAAGTCAAAAATTATTAAATAAATCATTGCACCTGAGATATATTATTGCAAACACTATGCAGGTTGAAAATCACTGAAAAATGTTCTTAATACTGTCTTAAACACTACTATGAATGACAACTTTTAGGAAATAAATTCCACATGGGAGACAGCCAAAGAATAAAAAGGTAAATTCCACTTTAAGATTTTTTTTCTACAATTACAACATAGGAAGAACACAAGGCTGACTTGACAAGTTATATAAAGGTTGCTTCACATGATGTATTGTAATATTTCGTGGTGTACATGAAGTGACTAATGGGTTGAAAGGTCATGTACATATGTTGTAGGCTCTGTAGAGGCACAAGGGGAGATTTTGTCTTGAGTTGATGATGTAAGCATAGTTTTAGTGAGTAGGAAGGTAATGAAGTGCACTGCTTAGATATCTGCTTTAGTTGTGTGGGGGCTTCCTCCTATATGTTTGCAACTAACCCATGAAAGCAAGGGTCAGGAAGTTAAACAGCTTTTTTTTTTCTTTAGTACTCATAACATTTGGACTTGTCCACTTCAAATATAGAAAGATGAATAGAAATACTACTACTGCACATTACATATGACTAAATTATTCTCTGATATTTAGAGGTTAGCTCCTCAAAGCAAGATCATCTGCCAAATAAAAGTTACTTATTATGTTAGATTTTACTTACTGTTGATATATAAAAAGTTGCCATTTACAGCGATCTTTATGCACAACTCTAGCTTCACTGGCATCCATCACATGTCTCACACATGATCTTTTGTTCTTCATACTCGTCTTTTTCAGGCACCTGAATCTGGTCCTCCATGACTTCCTTAGCCGTTCTCTACCTTTCTCTCCTACCATTTAGGATGAATAAATTCTCTTAACATTATGCAAGCTTTCAAAATAACCAAACCATCTCAGAATATTTATCTTCACCCTGCTAAAAGCATTTGGCTTCACATACTGAGCTGTAATACATCTTCGTCCTGTTTATGATCTACTCTTCAACACACAAGGTACTCCTGTGTCTTCTACAGTACCCAAGTTTCACTACAGTATGTCAGAGTAAGAATGATTACCCTCTCATACACAGCTAATCAGATATACGTGTACTTAGAGTGCCACTTTTCCAAAATCAAAAATAAACACTGCCAAAGTGTACTAGTTTTGTACACCACCGGAAGTAGCTCTTTTTGACTCCCCTTAGTGTCACTCCAGCATGCACTTGGAAAGCCACTTTTCTAAAATCAAAAATAAACATTGCCAGTGTGTTGTACCTAAAAGAAATTTTTTTACACCACCAGGAGAGGTTATTTTCGGCTCTCCTTAGTGTCTCTCCAGCATGCGCTTGGAGTGCCATTTTACTAAAATTAAAAATAAACACTTTCAGAGTGTTGTACTAGTTTTTTACGGTTTTAAACACCCAAAAGAAAATTCGTACACCATTGGAAGTGGTTCTTTCAAACTCAGTAGTGGCTTTCCACTTTTCTAAAATCAAAAGCAAAACACTGCCAACGTGGTGTATTAAATAGTTTTGTACACACACAAGAAAATTTTGTACACCACCGGGAGTTGTTTTTTGGCTGTCCTTAGTGGCACTCCAGCATGTTCCTGGAGTGGCACTTTTCTAAAAGTAGATAAACATTGCTAAAGTGTTTTACTACACTGGTTTCCATAAATTAAGCAACAAATGGAAAAATCGTGATAACTCAAAAAGTATGCTACCGATTCGGATGAAATTTGGTGGTAAGTTTTATCAAGCCAAATACAACGACAACAACAAAAATGTAAGAACATGTGATATAAAACATTTATATTTTGTATGAGTGATGCAAATATGAAAATACAGAAATATAGGTATCAAGATGAAATAGGAAAAAGTGCTTCAATACGGAGTGTGGTTACCCTGAACAGCAATACAGGCCCCACAGCGATGTTCCATGCTGTTAATTGTGGACCCATTTCGTTTTGTTCCATTCCGACACAGTGTGGGCGATCTTAAGAGTATTACGTTCAAACTAATAAACTTTTCTATGTTAACTGTTACCCTTATAGAAATTTGTCGAAACAACAAATTTCCGAAAAATTATAATTTTTTTCAACAGATCACAATTCTGGCTTCAAAAAGAAACACATCTTTTTTCCAATTGGTAATAAGTCCAGACAATCAACACTGTTGATAAAATTGGTGTAAAAGATGAATGAAGCCTTATTATTATTATTGTGTAGTTGTTTTTGTTTCGGGGTTCAACAATGACCATGAGCAACCTTAAGGGGGTGTAAGTAGTTGCCCATCTCTCCTTTTTTAGGAGCACTGGTTTGGAAAGGGAGACAGCCAATGTCTTAGGAAAAGCACACTCCTAATGCCTCATTTGGGGCTGGAACAACTAGCCAAAAACCAGCGCACCCGGCCACCAGGACGGCTCTTCAGAATTAAGCAAACAACAATACGTTAACGAGCCCTGCACAGAGCATCGTGGGGGGGGGGGGGGGGGCTCCTCACTTTGCCCGCCACCCTTGGAGAATAAAATTTTTTATTCGCGCATTTTTACTTTATCATAATTATATCTCCCACCTCACATTTACTTAATCATAATTAATGTGTGAAAAAGTATTATAAATCGCAAAAAAATTGGACTTCTAGATTTTAACAGAAACACACATTTTGTGTTCCCCTGAGCATGATTTCACTATTTTCACGGTGGTGTAAATATTGCAGCTGTAAGCAACCTTTTTAAAGCATCTACAGACACACAGGTAACTGTAGTGGGGTTTTCTCAGGTCACGGCACCATTTGATGTTGTGGCGTTATCTTAGCCACTTTATATAAGGGTTATTATAATAGATAGCCAAAAGTAAACTTGAAGGAAAATTTTGAATTTGGACTAAAATTTAACTTTGGGATATGGGTAGATGCATTTCAAAACAAAAATATTTTCTAAGTATTAGAAAGGCCATGAACATCCTAAACAAAAATGCATCTAAAAATTTACATTCCACAAGAAGTTATTGAAAAGTTTGCGTTGTTTGTGTTCACGCAGAGTTGAGTCATCTGAAAGTGCAAAAATAAGTGAATATTGTTGCATGTATATGAAAATGTGTCACTATAAGTCATAGGATAAAATGTACTCGTTCAATAACAACTTGTGGAGGCGGTGAAAGTCAATTTAAAAGGATAGGACAAACATTGCAGTTATGAAATACCTTATAATACCAGGATTCGGATCGATAGCCTTAGTCAAGCTAAGGTGAATACAAGGGTCCAAGTCATGAAAGACAACAGCACACAAAATTTTTCACACTGCACTAATTTTGGACTTTTTTGAAAGGCTACTGCCTATATTTATTTTTTTTCTTTAAAAACTTAACAAGGTAATTTAGTGGACAATCAGATGGTATTTCCTTTTTTCTTGTTTACTTAAACACAGCAGTATAAAAACAGAATCTCAATCTTTTTTTTTTACTTCTATTTGGCCACTGGCCTTATGAACAGCACAACTTGACATATTTCAACACAGTTGGTTTGAACACTAGGCATTGGCTTTATGCATTCAAAATTATACTATGATTCAAATAGTTTACACACTTTATGCATCCAAAATTATACTACGATTCACATAGCTTACACAAAAAATTTACTGAATTCTTTTTTTATTTTAATTCCACAAGGTGGACAAGTTCTGTTCTTTTGAAACGTACTCTCTTCTCCCTCACCTAATTAGCTCAATGAC
The DNA here is from genome assembly GCA_039090855.1 of Macrothele yani. Lineage (NCBI taxonomy): Eukaryota > Metazoa > Arthropoda > Arachnida > Araneae > Macrothelidae > Macrothele > Macrothele yani. Next base: position 8,160,685 of record CM077023.1, on the reverse strand, counting down.
AAATTTTAGAATTTTACACTTATTGATTTAAATTTACAGCACCTTAACAACCTTAGCAAACTCTGCAATCTCCCAGACCAGCTTCAAAGACTTCAATTAAATTTACAGTTATTTTAAGAGCCACAAATTATACATTAACAAATCTACAATCTGCAAGTAAACAAACCAAGTAAATTATCCTCAAAACAGAATTTACACTGAGCACAAGCATTATTAATTAACATTACATAACCTATAGAACTACCCTGAATGAACCTACTTCACTTGTAAAGAAACCTCACTAATTAACTTAATAATTATCACTCTTCATAACATCATCAACATAATTCAGAAATTCAAACAATCTTCCTGCACTAGCTTGCTCATAAAAATCACCTCACTCTGCACTTCAAATAATAGCTCAAGATACTTAATAACTCTATACTGTAAACAAAAGCTCAAAATACCAATTAACTAAATTTCCAAACCAAATATCATGCTCACTAACACTAACAACCAGAATTTACAATTTACATCCCTAGCACTACAGCATATCATAAACAAATTAATTTAGATACTTTAAATCACCGAAACAAAACTTAAATTTAACACCTGCAGTGAATTACTGAGGTCGCGGTGAGGCAAATACTCTCAGTTCAGACACTACCCTGGGTTTTGAGAACCAACACAGGAAGAAAATACCAGTCAGGCTGAAGGCGTGAAATTGGGTGGTGAATCCAATTTCAGCCTAGGCAAAGGGAAAGAAAAAAATCCTCAAGTGTGACACATCATCATCAGGTACAGAATTTCCTCTAACATGATCTCGCAGCATCCATTGAAGCAACGCCCGACCAACCCTCGCTGGCAGTACATATCTCCGTGAGCAGCAGAAACTACTGGGGGGGGGGGGGTGTTGAAGACAAGTTTTCCCCAAAAAACCACGTCCCCAAGGCTCCCCCTTTTCGAACCAATGCATGATCCCACCTCGATCAACCACGCGTGCAAGAGCCTGTCGCACTTCAACCCAAAATACTCCAGGCACATCCGGCCCAGAACTAACACAACTATATCCCAGGAAAAAATCACTTATCTCTCTATATCCAGAGAAATCCAAAATATCCATACCCACATATATCCCAGGAAAATTCACTTATCTCTATATATCCCAGGAAATCCAAAATACCCACATATATCCCAGGAAAATTCACTTATCTATATCCACATATATCCCAGGAAAAATCACTAGCAAGGAAATTCTTCTGTACCATGGCAATGCGCAGGTCACACTGCAGACAATAACACTGACCATTTACATAACCCACTAAATACTTTCACCTTATTGAAAATTAAAATTACATTTAGACTTTTTTTTGTAAAAACAAGAAAATTTAGGCCCAAGAAAAGAAAAGAACAATTAATACTGGAACTGGTGAGCAAAAGTGTGTCTTCTCAACCCATGCTGTTCATTCTTTTTGTGAAATACTAAACTTGAGAACCCAAATACCTTAACTTCTATTTTGCACATATCGCATCCTGGTGAAAATTCCCTACTCAGAGCCCTCTGCCCTAGGACAAGTTCCCGGCTTGCCCTAAGATCACCCCTTTCCAATGGGAGATTAACACTCATCTGGAGCATGTAAAATACTGGTCCTCAAATAACACACCAACACTCTTAATTTCGACACTCAACACTCCAAGAATGTAAATAGCACTTTAGGTTTCCAATTTCATCACACTATACATATGCTCCCAAAATCCCAATATAAATCATCCCATAATTTATCTTCACTCAGGAAAAAAACTCAACGCTGTAAAAGGCTAGAGAAAAATGTTTAAAATTATTTTATCACACACGGAATTCCAATAACACTGCTTTTCAATTATCACATGCCCAACTAAACTACAATCGATGCAACAAAATTCACTTTGCTCAAACATTAAACCAAATTTTTCCGATACATTAAAATTTACTGGCCTGGGGAGTTGCTAAAATACCAGACATGACAACACACAAAAGAAAACATAAATGAAAGCATTTTCAACTCCCCTTTCTTTTTTTCTTTCTTTTTTCTGAACTCATACCTGAGGAACTAATAAATTTTAATTTTGAAAACTGAACGACAACACTGCCACAGTCAGAGAGGAGAAAAAAAAACTTGCTTTTTTTTTCTCATGCTCAGCTCGAAGCTTAGGTACCCAGGCGTGGGATGTTATGTATCAATACCAAAAGATATGGACTAAAGCATTACCTTTGAGCTGGCGTTCTTTTGTTGTTGTTCTTCTCTTTTTTTTTTTTTTTTTTTACAGTTCACGGTCCAGGCACAACCACAGTCTTTTTTTTTTTTCCTGAACAAGGGCATCGCTGGAATCAGCAGACTTGAGGTACCTTTTGATGAGAGGTGAGATGAGGGCCCTGCAACATTCTCCTAGTGATTAGAAGCAATGTGCTTCTCGATGGCCTGCAGGGAAAAGCCTCCCTGTTTCCCTTCCTTAAACGGTTAATAGCCAAGGTAACCATTTTTGAAACTTTGGGATGAGATGGAACCTTTTTGGCTTCTTTCCTCCGGCCTTTGAAGCAGGCCTCCCCTTTGGAAGTAGCAACAGAATGGAGAAGCTGTCGATGGGTTTTTTTTTCAGGATATCAATAAGGGAGGAGGCATGTCTTGCCTTCCTCGGCTAAGTTCTCTCCACGAGCGACATCGTCTTAGCCTGCCGTCTCCCCGCCATTTTTTCTCCAGGGCGAAGTTCCTGGCCGGCGGAATGCCGCTTTATCCGCGTTCTACATCGTCAAACCCTCAATAGGCAGCCCAGATCCAGAGTGTCCCATTGTGGTGGACTGGTGGTCAGCAAAAGCAGTCAAAAAAAAAAAAACTCGTTTTCTTCTGTGGGTCCTCTCCCCACCAAAAGGCGAGGAGAAAAACTCGGCCATCCCCTCTTTCTGCCGGCCAGCAAGACAAGAGCAAAAGTGACTGAGACAAGCCTCTCAAAATGTAAAAGAACTCTGGGGTGTTGGAAAAATGCCGACCCCTGATTGGATGAAATTTTCAATTATTTGCATGCCACAGTTCTCTCCCACGCCTCGAGTGACCTCTGACCTTCACACGTAAGCCAAGTAACTTCTTATGTGCGGCTGTGACCTTGTCCCCAAAAATAGAACAGCGCCAACCCCCTAAGAGCTTTTCTGCAACATTTCTGAGCGACTTCTAAGACCGAACCCTTGAAATGGCCGATCTGAAAGATTTCCTTTTCTCACAACTCTCTTTTTTCTTTTTTTTTCAGAAATGCTTTTCCCCCATTCCGTGATATGAAAGTAAAATTAATTTTGATTCTCTGAGCTGCACACGTACTCGCCTTTTCCTATCGCGATAAAAGAGCAGATAAAATAATTATTTCCAAAACCCCAAAGTCAGTTAAATCAAATATTATTCTCTTTTTTTTTTTTTTTTTTTCTTTAACATGAAATTTTGTTTTCCTGGTTGTGATTAAGACAAGCGAATTTTGCGCACGAATTCCCCTGCCTTTCAATCAGGAATTTTCTTCTAACGTATGTCATGGGAGAAAATTTTTGCATTAATTAATCTCTGATAAACCAACAGAAAGATTGATCAGGTCTTTCCAAAATTCACCAGAGGTTAAAATTTTCGCCATGACATAACTATAAAAGAAACTTAGACATAGTGTCTTCATCTCTAGTAAGCATCTCCAGGGTTACTTGAGATGATGGTCGGCGGCTGGGGTTTCTAGCCAGTCATACATGATCGCACCAGGGGTGAGGCCTGCCCCCCCCAGCACTGATACCCTTGTCCTTCCTAGAACTAGTGGCCCAAATTAGGGACGGGCGACTGCTTATAAAACTTACAGTTGCTCATGGTGGTCGTAAAATCCTGATATAGGTGCCGACTGGGGCGGGGAATCTTGCCCCTCCAATAATTTTACTGGGGGCACTGCCCATCCAATATTTTTCATCCTGTTCAATTAAATAATCACTTTAGCCTCGTAAGGTGAACCAAGCTCCACCTAATGAGGCCAAAGCCAGTGATGTATTCAGGCATCTTCTCAGGAGTGTTTAGCCCCCGAAAATTAATGAACGCCCCCACGTAGGGTTTTCTGCGAACGCCTTATATTTAGTATAATTGTTTTCATTTATAGCTGAATAATTGGAGAAATTAATTAAAAAAACTTACGAAAATGAGGCAAAATATTGTAATAATAAAAAACAAGAAAGATGACACCGAATTTTTGGGTGTAATAAGCACTCTTTTGAATCCGTTCTGATGCAAATTAAATTTATCAAAGCTATTCAAAGTCAATGGAACTGGTATGGAAAACAATAGTATCTGACCCAAGAAAGAAGTTTTTCAATCGGGTTTTTAATCCCTCAGATATTGCTGCAAACGGAATCGTGAGGTTAAGCCCTCTGGTTGCAGACTTCTGCGTTAAGGAAAACATGAATTTATATGATAAACATTTCACACCGGAAATGCTCTCCAACACCAAAATAATTTTTCAGATCAAACTCTTAGAAACAGAGATATTGACAAAAATAAGATGTGGCTTTACGTCCCCTGGTGGGAAAACCATGCATTATTTTAGGAAGAAAGTATTCTCAAAAGGTTTTCTGATATAAGCGGTATCAGTCCAAGAAACAAAAATTTAGTCGAGTTTTCAGGAGCCCAGATTTTGCTACAAATACACCAGAAGCAGAAATTAACACTTATGTCCTTGGTGGCCAAACCATTCTTTACCAAACATTAGAAATTATGTGAAAAATATTTTCCATCAGGTCTTGTATGCGATACAGGAAGAATTTTTCAAATTGGAGTTTTAGAAGCAGAAAACGCAATTTACCTTTGTGCCCCCTAGCGGAAAGTCTATGATTTACTTAGAAATTTTGAATTTATAGGAAAAACATTTCGCATCAGAAACACTATCTAACAAAGAAGGAATGTTTCAAATCAGACTCCTAGAAGTAGAGATATTGACAAAAATAAGAGCAAAACTGAAGACTAAGGAAAAAATTTTAGAATTTAAAACGAAAGATATACATCTATGCTCCCTGGTGTAGAAACCATGCATTATGTTCCTAAAAGGTTTGTCGACATGAGTAGTATCGGGCAACAAATTACTTTTTGCAATCGAGATTTTAGAAGCTCATATTTTGCTGCAAGTACATCAGAAGCGGAAATTAAGACTTACACCACCTGGTGGCCAAACCATTTATTACAAAAATTAGAAATTATGTGCAAAGGATTTTCCATCGGGAGCTGTATCCAGTGCAGAAAGATTTTTCAAATTGGAGATTTAGAAGCAGAGATATAGGGGGGAAAGGCAATTTACCTTTACGCCCCCTAGTGGAAAGTCTATGAATTACTTGAAAATTTTGAAATTATATGGAAAACATGTCACACTGGAAACAATATCCAGCAAAGAAGGATTTTCAAATCGGACTCCTAGAAGTAGAGATATTGACAAAAATAAGATATACATCTACGCCCCTGGCGTAGAAACCATGCATTATTTTAAGAAGAAAATGTTTCTAAAAGGTTTGTCGATATGAGTAGTATTGGTCTACAAACGACGTTTTTTTCAATTGAGAATTTAGAAGCTCATATTTTGCTGCAAATACATCAAAAGTGGAAATTAAGATTTACGCCCCCTGGTGGCCAAACCATTTTTAAAAAAATTAGAAATTATGTGCAAAGGATTTCCCACCAGGAGCTGTGTCCGGTGCAGAAAGAATTTTTCAAATCGGAGATTTGGAAGCAGAGATATTGGGGGAAACATAATTTACTTCTACGCCCCCTAGCAGAAAGTCTATGAATTACTTGAAAATTTTGAAATTATATGAAAAACATGTCACACTGAAAACACTATCCAACAAAGAAGGATTTTTTCAAATTGGACTCCTAAAAGTAAAGATATTGACAAAAATAAGATATATATCTGCGCCCCCTGGCGGAGAAACTGTGGAATATTTTAAGAAGAAAACATTGCAAAAAGGTTTATCGATATGAGTGGCATCAGTCCACGAAAGAATTTTTTCAATCAATATTTTAGACGCTCAGATTTTATGGCAAATACATCAGAAGCAAAAATTAACACTTACACCCCCTGGTGGCTAAAGTATTCTTTACCAAAAATCTGAAATTATATGCAAAAGAGTTTGCATCAGGAATTGTATCCGCTGAAGAAAATTATTTTCAAATCGGAGTTTTAGAAGAAGAGTTATCGGGAAAAATGTAATTTACTTTTACGCCCCCTAGTGGAAAATCTATGTGTAATTTGAAAAATTAACTATATCTAAAATACTCTTCGACATAAATGGAATCGAAAGATAAACGATTTTTTTCAATCGAATGTTTAGAAGTAAATATGTGGAATAAAACGTATTTTTGAATTCGGCATCATCTGCATTTACGCCCTCTAGCGGCAAAATTGTACATCGTAAAAAAAAAAAAAAACCGAAATGAATGATCATCATTCGCATATTTCAAGCTTCCCAATGCAAAAATAATTTTTCAAATCGGACTAATAGTTGCAGAGATATTGTGGGTACAGACGTACGGACGGACAGACAAACCGGTAACATAAGCACGATCTTTTTTTATAAAAGATGTGCTAAAAACACCCAAATGGACTTCAATCTGAAATTTCTATCATCCTTCAATAAAACATTAAATAGTCCTCACTGAAGGGGTAAATTTTCAAGCATTGACAACTTGGACTACATCCACAATAAAAACCAAATTCCATAGAGTAGTGATGTTTGCCAAGCAATACATCATCATATTTTGGAAGCTGGCATTCAGCTTTATTTCAGTCTTCTGGATGCAGACTTTCCTTGTATACGGTTAAGCCTTAGTGTAGATAACATCACGTTAGTGCTTCCAATAAAACAAAATATTTGCTACCTAATTTTTAACAATAGCAAATTAGAAATTGTTCCCATAAAAGTTTTTTTTTTTTTTTCCCAGGCGGTGGGTGGTTTACACTCTGTAGCAAAAAAAAAAAAAAAAAAAAAAAAAAAAATGTAGGCATCTCAAACTGGAATCCAAACGGTTAATTTTTTTTAATTTTTTTTTTATACCTCTACGTGCTAATCTAAAGGGGCTGAAACCAAACAGCATGGGAATGGTTTACACCATACATTTTCCAGTAACACTAATGATTCCTTAATAATAAGAAACAGGCTTATTTGTATAAAGGCGAAGACATTTTTACCACTTCTAATGTTGTAGGGGGAGGGGGATTCCCCAATAAAATATTGAGGATGCTCTTATATTACTAGCCTCAATATTTTACACCACTCCATGGTGAAATCTGTGGTGCAATTCTGAATTAAAGCAAAGGTATAACATTTTTACATTTTTAGTCACTTGTATGTGTAGATTACTTGGAATTTGCATTTGCGATATACGAACATAAGAAAAGTTTTATACTCTATTTAAAATGTACTAAATAACAAAGTTGTGATTGCATGTATATAATCAGTCAACAAGGTTCAACCCCCTCAAAATTTGTAACCCCCCCCGGAAAAAACTGAATGTAGCACTAGCCAAAGCGATTTATTTTCAAAAAATTAATAAATAACAAAATAAATAAAAATTGGATAAGAAACTGGATTGCCAGCATGTATTGTGTTTGGCATGTTCTTGTGATATGTGGTAAATGTTTAAAACAATTATCAAAAATAAAATAAATAAAAATACAGAAACGTATAATCTCTAGTACCTTTATTTATTTACATGTATTTATTTTTGCGCATCTTGTTCTTTGTTAGAGTAATCCAAGTAATTTCTTATATTTTTTCCAAACGTTTAGAAGTACAATCTCTGTGGATAGTTTCATAAAATCACAGGCTAAATTTTAAAATATTCATATTCAGCAAAAGAATGTTTCAGTTTCTTTGTTCATTTGCTGATGAGCAATTATAATTGCATGTTAAAATATACGTTGAATCTCGTAGTTTATCTTTTTGCCCCTTTTTCTTTATTTTTCTACCAAGAGTGGAAGATGGAAGAAACGTGCCCCTCTCATGTCTTATCTCTTCACGCCCCCCCCTCCAATAATTTGGTGAAGTCGGTACCCCTGAATCAAAATAATAATAGTAATAATCTCGGCTAACTACAAGCCGCCACTGGCTCACACTTTTTTTTTTTTGTATTTTATTTTGAAAGAAGAAAAGGGCATTTACGAATCATCTGATATGAAGATTTTCATTGTTCGCTCTACGGCATGTTGAACTGAATTTTATAGTAGTTTGAATGAATCAGTGGATTAAGTGAAGATGGGGCTATTAACTACCATGATTGTGTTATGATTTTGTATTGAGATAGCAACAGGGCTGTAGCTATGAGGTCCACAACCAGGGGAGGGGGCTGAAGGGTCATGTGGGGGAGGTTGCCGTGTTCAACGGTTCCAGTACAAAACACCGACAGTTCAAAATGTCGACAATTCAAAACACCGACAGGTCGAAACACTGACAATCAAAACACCGACAAATCAAAACACCGACAAATCAAAACACCGACAATCATAACACCAACAATTATATGGACTAATATAATTGTACGTTGAGAAGAGGAACTTTACTCCGAGCAATGTCAACATCAGAGTAGGTGGGAAGGGGGATGACAACACCCAATTGATGGATGTGCTTCCCCCTAGCGGTGAACGATAGAACTTCATAAATTTTTATTTCGACCAATGACACCATAATTTATTTCGAGTGATGGCAACATCGGAGCACAAATGGGTAGGTGATAGAGGAGGATGACAACACCAAAAGAATACTTGTGCACTGCCACCTAAGGTGGACAATGGAACTTCATTAATTTTTATTCCGAGGATGGCAACCTCGAAGTCGAAGTGGATGCACAAATCGGTGGGTGATAGAAGGGGATAACAACAACCAAACAATGTTTATGAGCTGCCACCAGCGGTGAACGACGAAACTTTATTAATTTTTATTCCGAGTGATGTCAACATCTGAGTGGATGGGTGTGAAGGGTGTTGGATATTTCGATGCCTATGTGCTGCCCCTAGCGGTGAACGATGAAACTTTATTATTTTTATTCCGAGAGATGGCAACATCAGAGTGGATGCACAAATGGGTGGGTGATACAAGGGGATGACAACAACCAAACGATTCTTATGTGCTGCCCTTAGCGGTGAACAATGGAACTGCATTATTTTTTATTCCGAGTGATGAGAACATAATTTTGTTCTGAGCGATGACTACATCTGAATGGATGGGTGGGAAGGGGAATGCATAGGTGTTGGATATGTTGATGCCTATGTGCTGCCCCTAGCGGTGAACAATGGAACATTTTTATTTTTATTCTGAGAGATGGCAACATCCGAAAGGATGCACAAATGGGTTGGTGATAGAAAGGGATGACAAAAACCAAACGAAGTTTATAGAAGAAACCAGAATTTTCAAGAGCGTTGTGTCTCAAATATTTCAAAATTTTAGGAACCAGCTATTTCTTTTTATGCGACAAAGATCATGTTTCCATGTGCAGTACCTTTGGATAGCATGTATTAATAAAGAAGTCAATTTATTGTCACTTAATTTGCAGAAGTAATAGTTATAATTGGTAATATAAATTTATTGTTTGCTGTCACCTGACAATAAACAATCTGGTATTCTATCCCAAAGTACAGGATCGGCCCCGGTTATGTTAGCATGTGGTCTAGGCATTTGCCCCTGATTACCTCCACTTCATTTTTTATAAATGTGTTTTTATTTCTCAGAAGTCTTTACTCTTTTTCCTTATTTGTTTATTGTTGATGGAGGATGGTTGCAATTTAAAGCCTTGTCGGTTACACGCTTTCATTTTTGTTGATGTTTAGTCAAAACGGTGACAAGGTTGAGCCCTGAATAGCATGTAAATGCAGCCAGGCCTTGTTTTGAATTCAAATTTTCACTAATTCACGCTTTTTGTTTCACTTTCTGAGAGTTTTATTTCAATTTGTTAGCAGAGTGACAAAGTCATGACACTGGCCGTAAGTCGTTCAAGATAATTCAAAGATGGCATTAGTGATTTTGATTTGACATTGAAGTTCACGATAAAAGCTAAAAGTCCATTTACATATATATATATAATGCAAAAGTGCATATATCACTGGTATGCAAAAATTAAGGACGAAGAGGAGAAATTAGCATAACAGCAGAACGAGCAGGCAGAACGGACCAAAAGACCACTCAGGAGATAGACTAGGGTCCGGTACGGTAAGGCATGCGCATATATGCAGCATGAGGGGGTGTCGGAAGGGTATAAAGCACACGGGCGGTGTACGCTCAGAAATTCGGTAAAAGCTATTTCACAGTGTACATCGGTTTGAACGACGTCGAGTTGCTGCCACCGTGTGATGTGACCAACAGGCAATCCAGTAGACGAGATCTGGATGACTTTACCCGAGGTCGCGTCATTAGGAAGTTGGAAGAAGGTCGAAGTGTGACTAGCGTGGCCGAGGAGTTCGGGATCGCTCACAACATCGTTTCACGAGCTTAGAGAGCATTTCAAACGACAGGAACAGCTGTCCGAGAGTTTAGCAGTGGTCGTCCACGAGCAACCACGGCGGCAGACGACCGGTATATTGTCCTACAAGCGAGAAGAGACAGATGGCAGACAGCGGGAGAAATAGTAAGGCACGTGCAACAGACAACTGAACGTCCGTTATCGCGTTTTACCGTGCCCAGGAGGCTGCACAAAGGTGGTTTATTTGGACGACGACCAGTACGGTGTGTGCCATTTTTTTTTATTTTTTTTATTGGAGGTTTAACGACCACCGTGAGCAACTCAATGGGCTATAAGCAGTCGCCCGTCCCTAATTTAGGGTAACTGGTTCCAGGGAAGGGAGAGAGCCAGTGCCGTAAGACAAACACAACATCCATGCCCGACCGGGATTCGAACCCGGACCCCTTACAGACGAATGATCAGAGGCCAGCGCCTTAGACCACTGCGCCACCGGGGCGGCATGTGTGTGCCATTAACTCCTGCTCATTGGAGACGGCGGTTTCTGTGGTGCCAGGAACACAAGAACCGGACACATCAGCAATGGGTTCGAGTTCTCTTTACGGATGAGAGCCGATTTAGTCTGATTAGCGATTCTGGACGTATACACATCTGGAGAGAGCAGGGAACACGCAATCACACCTCCAACATCATTGAAAGGGACCTGTTTAGAGGTGGCGGAGTTCTCGTTTGGGGCGGTATCATGCTTGGCAGCCGTACTGACATCCACATCTTCCAAGGAGGTTCAGTCACTGGTGTCCGCTATTGTACCGAGGTTTTCCTGCCTCACGTGCGTCTGTTTAGGGGTGCTGTGTGTTCTGAGTTCCTCTTCATGGACGACAACGCTACACCTCATCGTACAGTGGCTGTCGCAGGGCTGTTGGAGAATGAAGATATTCAACGCATGAAATGGCCCGCAAGGTCCCCGGACCTAAATCCAATCGAACACGTGTGGGACCTTCTCGGGACACGCTTGGCAGCACGTCACCAGCCGCCAGCAACGATTCCACAGCGCCGCCCCGGTGGCGCAGTGGTCTAAGGCGCTGGCCTCTGATCATTCGTCCGTAAGGGGTCCGGGTTCGAATCCCGGTGAGGCATGGATGTTGTGTTTGTCTTACGGCACTGGCTCTCTCCCTTCCCTGGAACCAGTGACCCTAAATTAGGGACGGGCGACTGCTTATAGCCCATTGAGTTGCTCACGGTGGTCGTTAAACCTCCAATTAAAAAAAAAAAAAAAAAAAAGATTCCACAGCTGCGATTGTCGCTACAAGAGGAATGGGCCGCGATGCCTCAACAGCTCCTTGACAACCTCGTCCTCAGCATGGACAGTCGTTGTAAATCCTGCAACGCAGTCAGGGGTGATCATAGCCTCTACTAAAGACTGGATTTTTCTTGGCAGCCGCCTGTCACATGGACGTTTCTGTCTTCTGTCCAGTTGTGCTCGAAGCTACCTTTTCAATAAAGTGCCTTTGTATCCTTTGGATTCCTTGTTTGGACGGTTTTGCTCACTTGTCCCATATTCTTACATCTTGGGGATCTAATGGTATGATTTGAGTCGACGTGGAGCACCTCTGCACGACGTTACATTCGAAAAACCGTCTTGTCCTTAATTTTTGCACGCCAGTGTATATATACACTCACGGAGAATGAAATTCGCGCACCAAGAACGAAGCATCGGATTGAACTGAAATTTTATGGACGTAATGATACAGATGATAGATACACATGATAGCAAAACAGAGCTGCAGGACAACTACAGAGGGATCTGTGGCACGCAGTCTGGCCATCTTCGGTACCACGGCGATGCATGCTCCAATACGGTCCGGCGTGGAGGCGAACAGACGCCTAATGATGTACTGCGGCAGACTGGCCCACACGTGTTTAACGGTGTGCTCCAAATCCCGGATAGTGCGGCACGGCGGGAGCTAGCTTTTCAACTGGTCCCACACATGCTCGATAAGGGACATGTCCGGGGCAGCGGGCAGGCCATGGAAGTGTCTGGAAAGGACGTAGGCAGTCTTGGGTAACCCGAGCCGTGTGCGGGCGGGCATTATCTTGCTGGTATAGCGCACCTGGAATTCCGATCAGGAGTGTGAGCACATGGGGCTGTAGGATCTCATCCACATACCGCTGGCCCGTCAATGATCCACGTACCACTACTAGAGCTGATCGGCTATGGCTCCCCAAACTCTAATGCCTGCAATGGTATAGGTGTGGCGCTCGGTAGCGAGGTTGGGATTGTGCCGTTGACCCGGGGACACCCGCACACGATTACCATCTGTCCCCAAAACGAAGTGGCACTCATCGATAAACACCACACGTCGCCAGTCTGTGGCGTTCGACTTTGCTCTGGCCTGGCACCACTGCACACGGAGCCGGCGATGTTCCGGTTTTAATGGCAGCACAAGTAAGGGGCACTGGGATCGCAGATTCGCTTCCGCGAGGTGTCCGGAATGGTTTGTGGGAGCACAGGAGCCTCTACATCTGCTTGTATAGTGGACAGGGTCCCCGTGGGATCCGTTCGTGCCTGGCGCACGATCTGTTCATCCTCTGTATCGGTGATCCTCCTTGTCCGTCCGGAGCCACGCCGCCGTGTGGCAGTGTCGTTACGTGTCCATAGCTCTCAACATAGGCGGACGGTATGGTCAGAACGATCCACGTGGTGAGTTAGACGGCGCGCCGACCCCCTGCGGTTTTCAGCCCGATGATCAGCCTTCTCTCAAAGTCCATAAGTTACATAAATCGACGTATCTGGCGTCCACCCGGCATTCTTGTCACTCTGTACTCTTGCTTGCGTTGGATGGTGCTTTTCGCTTTCATGGGGCATCGACTACACGCCGGATTATAAGGCTGTTGGTTCGTGCTTTCAGCGAAACCACAGGTTGTGCTGTCATGCGCAATCGCACCAAACGTGGATCATGTGCATACCAGCACGCACTCTAGCTATTAACAAAGTTTCGCAGTTGTAGCATGTTTTCTTCTAGGTGCGCAAATTTCATTGCCCGTGAGTGTATTTATATACAGTATATATCATCATCAACCATTATTAATCCACCGCTGGATTAAGGTCTCCCCAAATTTCTTCCACAATTGTCTGTCTTGGGCCTGTCTCCTCCATGTCACTCCAGCATACTTTCGAATTTCATCCTTCCATCTCCCATGGGGCCTTCTTCTGGGTATTTTCCTGTCCCTCGGAATCCAGTCTAAAATTTCGGTTGTCCATCGGTGGTCCGTTCTTCTGGCAACATGTCCAGCCCATTGCCATTTCAGGGATTTCACTCTGGTCATGATGTCATGTCATCCACTCCTGTCATTTTCCTTATCCACAAGTTCCTCTTCTTATCTTTCCTGGTTACACCAAGCATGCCTCTCTCCATGCGACTTCGAGTTGTCTGCAGTCTTTGTATGTCTTTTTTAGTTAAGGTCAAAGTCTCTGCTCCATATGTAAGCACTGGCAGGATGCGTTGATTAAACAATTTTCTTTTGAGACATAGTGGCATAATGCTCTTAAAAATTGTACTGTTTCTTCCAAAAGCTCTCCATCCAAGTTTTATACGCCGATTAATTTCTTCATCAATGTGACACTCACTCGATATCTGCTGCCCAAGATAAATGTAGGAATCGGTTGTCTCAAGCTTTTCTCCATCAATCGATAAATCTTCGTTTCTTGTAACAGCACTGTACATCACTTTTGTCTTATGAAAGTTCATTTTTTAAACCCACTTCTTTACTCTTGTCAACAAGTTCTTGGATCATACTCTGCAGCTCTGAAGGGGTAGTTGCAAAGATATATATTTTGCAATGTGGCGTTGAAGAGCTTGAGAGATTTTGCAATGTGCCGTTAAAGAGCTTGGGAGATATGGTGTCACCTTGTCTCACTCCCTTTCCAATTCTTATTTGTGCTGTATACTCAAATATCCGAACCTTTGCACTTGCATTTTCATACATGTTATTAATAATGCTAATGTATGCATCTTCAATACCGCAGGATTTCAAAGCCATTGTTACTGCTGATGGTTACACGGAATCGAAGGCCTTTTCATAGTCAATAAAAGCCATGCATAATGGGAATTCATATTCTCTTGTTCTTTCAATTAGTCCTCTCAGTACATGGATATGAGCCACAGTGCTGTAGCTACTCCTGAATCCAGCTTGTTCTCTTGGTTGGGCATGTCTAGTGTTACCTTCAAGCAATGTGAAAGAACCTTAGTGAAGATTTTATAAACAACTGAAAGGAGGCTGATATTCTTGTAGTTCCTGAGATCCTCAACGTCTCCTTTTTTATGGAGCAAGATCATTGTAGCATTGTTCCAATCCTCAGGAATCTTCCCTTCATTAAGACATCTGGTGAAAACTTGGACGAGTGTAGTTTCAATTTCTCCACTTGCTTCTTGTATAATGTGCACGGTAATTCCATCTTCTCCTGGAGCTCTTCCCCGTTTCATGTTCTTAATTGCATATGTAACTTCAGCAGGGAGGATTGGAGGGACTTTGGCACTGGTACCTGTCGTAATGTCTGGAATAGATGTATCATCCCTTTCATATAGTTTTGAATAGAAATCTTTCACCCTTGTCAAAATTTCGCTTCTATTTCTTGTTACAGTACCATCTTCTTTTCTCAGAGCCATAATCTGTTTTCTTGCCTTATTGAGATGTCCTGTTGCTCTCTTCAGGCTCTGGTTGTTTTCAATTGCTTTCCTCAATAGTTCACAGTTGAATTTCCTTATTTCTTCAGTGATACCTTTTCGCACTGCCTTGCACAACTCTTTATACAATATATATATATAAACTTAATAGCCTGTCCTTGATAAATGTCAACCCCGCCTTCTCGTTGTTTATTCTGTTCCCACTAAAGGGCTCTGGCGACCGTCAGATAGCGGTATAACTGTACCACCGGGATTACAGGAAACACTATCCCATACTCACCAACACGTCTGGCCAGAGTAGTGAGTTATATCCAAACACCCCCAAAATGATTCCACAACTTAAAACTTAGCCCTCAGTCTGCGGTAGCTGAAACTCACCTGGCCAAGGCAGCGGCCAGGGCGACATGAAGGCAGAGGGTGCTGAGAATCCCCGGAGGTTTTAACTAGGTTGCTATCTGATGCTGACCTTGGCTACGTTCAACGGACGAACTCTATCTTCTGATTCAAGGCTCCTTGAATTGGAAGAGGAATTCAAGAGGATCAAGTGGGACATCATTGGGTTTAGTGAAGTAAGAAGAAAAGAAGAAGACCTCACTAAACTAAAAAGTGGACATCTCTTCTACTATCGTGGAACTGATACTGGCAGAACTAGTGGTGTTGGATTCATAATAAACAAGAAACTGAAGGACAATGTTCTAGAAATTGAAAGTTCCTCGGGCAGAGATGCACAATTCGTTATCCAACTCTCAAAAAGATACCTGATTCAGATTACTCAAGTATATGCGCCAACCACAAGTCATCCTGATGAAGACATTGAAGAATTTTATGAGGAAAATTGGCTTCTAAGAAACAAAGGCAAGCAGCACTTGAAGATGATTATGGGTGATCTCAATGCGAAAATAAGGCAACGGCAGCAGAATGAAACTTCGGTAGGTAAATTCGGTCATGAAAACAGAAACCAGCGTGGAAATACTCTTGTAGAGTTTGCAGAGGCAGAAAGTTTTTTTATCATGAACTTCTTTTTGAAGAAAAAGCCACATAGGAAATGAAAATGGAGGCACCCCAATGGGATGTCAAATGAAATTGATTTTATTATGTGCTACAAGAAATTTGCCATTGAAGACTGCAGTGTGCTAAAGATATTCAACACAGGTAGCGACCATAGAATGGTGAGATGTAAGATACACCTCAACACTAAACTCGAACGTGGCAAGCTCATAAAACAAGAAACATGCACTGACATGACCAACCTTAAAATGCAGCATAATACCTTCAAATTGGAAATCAGGAACCCATTCTCTGCTTTAGAAGGTCTAACATCAGAAGAAGTGGATATCTCTGAAGTTAACAGAAAACTAACCAAGGCTCTTATGGAAGCATAAACGAAAATTGGTGGTACTAAGAAAATGCACTAGTGTAGTTTTCTGTTGCAAAAGTATAAAGAAATGGTCAAAAATGGTACGAACACTTACCAAAAAGTGCAAATAAACAGGAGTAAGTGCATTTTTCAACATTTTGGCTATCTTTTTGTATTTATCTAATCTAAGTAATTTGTTACTGTTTCTGTCTTCTGGGAGTTTGATAGGAAGTATGTTTTTAGAGCTGAAAATAGCTCCAGATTACGTTCACAAACTGGAATGGTGGAGAGCCACCGATTGCTGACATATGTAAGCATTGTAACATAATCTGCGTCCAAGTTTTCTAAAGAATTTTTCAAATCTTCCCGTCATGAAGGATACTTCCGAAACCAAGAATGAACATTTTCCAAAAAGTCCGTGACACTGCTGAGCTTTTCAAGTTTCAAACTGTGATCACATCTATTATGAATAATGTGGATATTGCTCGTTCCGATGTTAATTAATCCATGAGTTCTCTGGTCTTTTACTCGGTTATTTAAAATTTCTAAAACAGACTTATTTACATTGGGCCCATCTGAACCGAACATTAATATACTGTTTAAGAAGTTTTCATAATAGGTACATTGGCAAAATATATTGAACTTTTAAGTAATTAAAATATTGTTTTAAATCTTCCCATTTATAAAATGCATTACTAAAAGACTGCCACTCAGCATCACTTAAGTGGTCTTTGTAGCACCAAACATTTCACGTAAACACAGAGTCGGATTAAAACTATATTTGGTAATACCCCACCGAAAGACCCCACCACATTAAAACTATGTTTAGTAATATCAATAACCAACAGTCAAAGAGAGCGTTCTTTTTCGAAAATGGCCTTGGTAAAAAATAAGTTGCGATCGACAATCCTTCAACAAAGACTTAATGGTCTTGCTATCATGTCATTAGAGATATTACTAAGTAATTATCGTTCGACGATGTTGTGCACTCCTTCGCGAATCTCTAAGCAAGAAAAAAGGCATTTGAAAGACAAACTTAAACTCCTGAACTATGTGTGAACTTTTGTTTTTGTGCATTTATTTCTAATTTTTGTTGTCTATACTTGATTCAGTGTTTGTGTTTCTTTAGTAATAAATGTTAAAAATGATAATTTATTGCATCTCTTCATGTCTTCAAACACATAAGATGTATTTCACAAGGTGATAAGGCCTTACTTAGCATATATAGTATATAAAGGACATAGGTATTTTACATATGTATATGGCATACATATCTTTCGTGTAGGGTATAGGACATAAACAACTTACATTTTGCAGTTCCAAACATTTTAAGTAATATTAATAAACAATATGCAATTTTAAAATTTTTTTTTATACTTAGATCTATTTGTAGAGATACGTAGCTAATACAGTATAAAGTAATTAACCTAGAATCATTTTTATTCATTCTGTCGACCGCCAATAGCGGTATAACTATACCATCGGGATTAGAGGAAATGCTATCCCACACTCACCAACCTGCTTGGCCAGCGTGGTGAGTTATGGCCAAACCCCTCCAAAATGACTCCACAACTTAAATCTTGGCCCTCAGTCTCCGGCAGCTGGAATGTACCTGGCCAAGGCAGCGGCCAGTGCGACATGAAGGCAGAGGGTGCTAAGAATCCTCGGAGGACCGGACTAAGCTGCCATCTGATGCTGACCTTGGCTACGTTCAACGGACGAACTCTATCTTCTGATTCAAGGCTCCTTGAATTGGAAGAGGAATTCAAGAGGATCAAGTGGGACATCATTGGGTTTAGTGAAGTAAGAAGAAAAGAAGAAGACCTCACTAAACTAAAAAGTGGACATCTCTTCTACTATCGTGGAACTGATACTGGCAGAACTAGTGGTGTTGGATTTATAATAAACAAGAAACTGAATGATAAAGTTGTAGAAGTTGAAAGTTCCTCTGACAGAGTTGCACGACTCGTTATCCAACTCTCGAGAAGATACCAGGCTCAGATAATTGAAACTTATGCACCCACCACAAGTCATCCTGAAGAAAACTTGTGGTGGGTGCATAAATAGAAGACTGCAGTGTGCTAAACAAGTTCAACACAGGTAGTGACCATAGATTGGTGAGATGTAAGATGCATCTCAACACTAAACTTGAACGTGGCAAGCTCATAAGACAAACAAAATCTATTGACATAACCAACCTGAAAAAACACCATAATACCTTCAAGTTGGAACTGAAGAACAGATTCTCTGCTTTAGAAGGCCTAACATCGGAAGAAGTGGATATTTCTGAAGTTAACAGAAAAGTAACCAAAGCTCTTATGGAAACAGCAACAAAATTAGCTGGGTCTAAGAACAAGTTGCATGTGAACAAATTATCAGGAAAAACCAAAATGTTGATGCAAAAAATAAGAGAGATGAGGACAACTAAAGAAGATGTGACTTCCAAAGTGGAATATATAGAGCTATGCAAGACAGTACGAAAAAGAATCACTGAAGACGTAAGGAAATTCAACTGTGAACTAGTGAGGAAAGCAATTGAAAACAACCAAAGCCTAAAGATAGCAAAGGGACATCTCAGTAAGGGAAGAAAACAGATTATGGCACTGAGAAAAGAAGATGGTTCTGTAACAAGAAATAGAGGCGAAATTTTGACAAGAGTGAAAGATTTCTACTCCAAATTATATGAAAGGGATGATACATGTACTCCAGACATCATGAAAGGTACCAGTACCAGAGTTCTTCCAGTCCTCCCAGCAGAAGTTGCACATGCAATCAAGAACATGAAGCGGGGAAAAGCTCCAGGAGAAGATGGAATTACTGTAGACATCATACAAGAAGCAAGTGGAGAAATCGAAACAGTACTCGCCCAAATTTTCACTCGATGTCTTAATGAAGGGGAGATTCCTGAGGATTGGAACAACGCTACAATGATCCTGCTACATAAAAAAGGTGACATTGAGGATCTCGGGAGCTACAGACCTATTAGCCTCCTATCAGTGGTTAAAATCTTCACTAAAGTTCTTTCACATCGCTTGAAGGTAACACTGGACATGGCTCAACCGAGAGAACAAGCTGGATTCAGGGGTGGCTACAGCACAATAGATCATATCCACGTACTGAGAGAACTATTTGAAAGAGCGAGGGAATATGAACTTCCATTGTGCATGGCTTTTATTGATTATGAAAAAGCCTTTGATTCGGTGAAACCATCAGCAGTTACAATGGCTCTGAAATCCTGTGGTATTGAAGATGCATACATTAATATTATTAATAACATCTATGAAAATGCAAGTGGAAAGATTGGGCTGTTTGAGAATACAGCACACATAAAAGTAGGAAAGGGAGTGAGACAAGGTGACACCATATCTCCGAAGCTCTTTAATGCTACCCTGGAGGGTGTCTTTCAGTTGCTGAGCTGGGAAAACAAGGGGATAAAGATTAATGGAGATTATCTAACTCACCTTCGTTTTGCTGATGACGTAGTCAGTTTTGCAAATACCCCATCAGAGCTGCAGAGTATGATCCAGGAACTTGCTGACAAGAGTAAAGAAGTGGGATTAAAAATGAATTTTCAGAAGACAAAAGTGATGTTCAATGCTTTTTCAAGAAATGAAGATTTATCGATTGATGGAGAAAAGCTGGAGATAACAGACGCGTACGTTTATCTTGGACAGCAGATATGAAGTGAGGGTCACATTGATGAAGAAATTAATCGGCGTACAAAACTTGCCTGGAGAGCTTTTGGAAGAAACAGCATAATTTTCAAGAGCAATATGCCATTATGTCTTAAAAGAAAAGTGTTTGATCAACGCATCCTTCCAGTGCTTACGCATGGTGCAGAGACGTGGACCTTAACTAAAAGAGACATACAAAGGCTGCAGACAACTCAAAGAAGCATGGAGAGGTACATGCTTGGTGTAACCAGGAGAGATAAGAAGAGGAACTCGTGGATCCGAAAAATGACAAGAGTGGACGACATCATGATCAGAGTTAAATCCCTGAAATGGCAATGGGCTGGACATACTGCCAGAAGGACAGACCATCGATGGACAGTCGAAATTTTAGATTGGATTCCAAGGGACAGGAAAAGACCCAGAAGACCACATGGAAGATGGGTGGATGAAATTCGAAAGTATATGGGAGTAACGTGGTGGAGACTGGCACAAGACAGACCGTTGTGGAAGAGACTTGGAGAGACCTTCGTCTTGGAGAGACCTTCTACAAACACTCTCCTGTGAAATGATGTCTGATTTTTTATTTTTTCTGTTTTCATTATCTCCGGCACTGCAATTTATTGCAGAACAAGCATTTACCATTTTGTATATCTTATAACATGTATAGACATAACAGAGCCCTTTCTTCAATTGACCCGCCCAATGTGGCTCGTTGATGCCACATCGTAAGAGTGTTACGGATATAGTGGGCAGCCAAATTAGTCTCTTTTACGATATATGTGGTGGGTCAAAGATTTTCTGCGCTGTTTCCACTCGCCGCTTCGAGAAATTGTGACGTCAGATGGTTCCGAGCCCCCGTTTGAAGGAGGGACGTTGTAATACAAGATCAACCCCTCCATTCAATGCAGTAGAATACTTTTCCCACATTTTCTTTAACGGAACTCTTACGACATCCACGAGAATGGAATTCATTAGCTTGATGTTTTCAGAAAACTCAACAAAAGTTCCTTGATGTTGTACCACTATATCTTGGAAAAGGGGTCCAAACTGTAATTTTTTCACTCTGTTCCAAAGTTGATCACACACATCTCTCAGAGTTAAAAATCGGTCACTTGTTAATGATATTGACGACAGATTTAACATCAACGAATCATTAGACTGTAGGTGAAGTTTGCTGGAAACGGTAATCGATTTCTCGAAGAGAAGGGGAAAAGTTCTTCCGTCGTAGGTATAACAGTTGGCCATGAATTCTTTAAATGTCTGAGCAGACATAGGGACACCATATTGGGAAGGGTATAGTTCCCTGTCTTTCATGATAAAACTTCGAATATGAACCCAAACAGAACCCGTGAAATCACTCACTTTTGCCACCTTATTTCCTGCCAATGAAACGTGGTGTTCGGATAGGTTTCCCAGAGATATACCATGAGAAGTGGATGCAGCTAAATTGGTAGGAAAAGAAGCAGCGTTGTTGTACATTTCCGAAGCACTTCCTTTCATTTTCAAGATCGTAAGACAACAGTTACAATAAAATCAACGCAGGGGAATCTGAACCAGAAGATGCGGCGACAGAAAATATCCGACGTCACAGGAACGGCGCAGCGAAGAAGTCTCTTCAAATGACAAAGTTCGTCGCTAGGGGCAGCACATAAGCATGGTTTGGTTGTTGTCATCCCTTTCTATCACCCACCCATTTGTGCATCCACTCTGATGTTGCCATCTCTCGGAATAAAAATGCGAGTAATAAAGTTCCATCTTTCACCGCTAGGTGCAGCACATAAGCATTGACATATCCAACACCTATGCATCCCCCTTCCCAATGCACTCAGATGTTACCATCGCTCGGAATAAAAATATGTTGCCATCACTCGGAATAAAAATTAATAAAGTTCCGTTGTTCACCGCTAGGGGCAGCACATAAGCATCGTTTGGTTGTTGCCATCCCCTTCTATGACCCACCCATGTGTGCATCCACTCTTTTGTTGCCATCTCTCGGAATAAAAATAATAAAGTTCAATCATTTACCGCCAGGAGCAGCACATAAGCATCGACATATCCAACACCTATGCATCCCCATTCTAACCCAACCACTCAGATGTTGCCATCGCTGGGAATAAAAATATGTTGCCGTCGGTAGGAATAGAAATTAATAAAGTTCTATCGTTCACCGGTAGGAGTAAGCACATCCATCGATTGGGTGTTGTCTTCCCCCTTACCACCCAGTGTGATTTTGGCATCGCTCGGAAGGGAGTTCCTCTTCTCGCTTTCCGATAGTCCATATAATTGTCGGTGGTATGGTTGTAGTGGTTATGATTGTCGGTGTTATGATTTGTTGGTGTTATGATTCGTCGGTGTTATGATTTGTTGGTGTTATGATTCGTCGGTGTTATGATTTGTCGGTGTTTTGAACTGTCGGTGTTTTGATTGTCGGCGTTTCGACCGGCACCCGTGTTCAACTAATTATACATACAAACTGCATTTTTCAACAAATACAGATGCAAGTTTTGCTTTGCTTTTAAACTTCTTTTGTTAATTTACTTGATTAACAAATAATTATGCCAAAGAGTAAACATGATTAGATAAAATACAAAATATGAAATAAAAAGAGGAAGAAACGAAACAGAACTCTCTTTGACACTTAAAATTTAAAAACAACACCACATTCTTTGAATTTGTTTGATGGTGGTTGACTGCGCCTTCCTTATAGCTGGAATCCAAATAAGTCCCAACCAGCATGATTTTTTTAAAGTTTATTCTGATTTTTCTTTTTCCCGGGGATGCACGCAATGGCATCGGGATGTACTGATGTCATACTTCAACTTTTTCTACTTCTCTTCTTCAGTTCCACTTTTTCTTCATCTTTAATGGCGTATTCTCCTTTGCTGGTACTCGGTGGTAGCCATTCCTTACCGTGGTCAATAGCCATACCTCCTTTCCCTCTCAAAAACCATGAGCACCAGAATACCTAAAAAACAAAAAAAAACAAACAACGAAAACTCTTTTCTGCAGCCGTAGCCCATTTAAGGAGACGGGGCCCGGAGGGCTGAGCAGTATTTTGGGGGCCCCAGTATTAGTGGCACATCTAGGATTTCACTATGGGTTTCCAATAAAAATACCCAGCAGAAAACATTACCAAAATATGATGAGGAAGCCATAAAAATATTCCCTCCATATTGAAGTGTGTATACCATGATTCATGGACGAATCAGTGTTAACAAGAAAATGTAAAAATGCACGGTTGCAAAATGGACGCCACTTTAATTTTGTTTACCCCCCCCCGGTTCAGCTTGTTGAAAATAATATGATCCAAATATTATGATTCATACGAATTCATAATGTATGAACATTTCCCCCAATTACAGATGCGTACAAAACATCTGTAATGCTTCCGAAAGATTTGATTATGGACTGGGAAGCGACCAGGACCGTAGCAAGCTTTTCTTATTTGGGAGGGCGAGACTTGAAATGACGCCCCTTTGAGTTCAAAATTGCGCCCCTTCGAGTTCTACTCAAATAATACATGGGTTTTACTTTCTCACACACCGCCGTCATAGTAAATTACACTCACGGACAATGAAATTTGCGCACCAAGAAGGAAGCATCGGATTGAACTGAAATTTTATGGACGTAATGATGCAAATGAATGATACACATCATGGCAAAAACAGAGATGCAGGACAATTACTGTGGCACGCAGTCCAGTCAACTTCAATAGCGCGTAGCACGACCTCGTGCGGCGATACATGCTGCTATACGGTCCGGCATGGAGACGAACAGACGCCTGATGTTGTCCTACGGCAGACTGGCCCACACCTGTTGGACGGTGTACTCCAAATCCCGGATAGTGTGGCACGGCGGCAGCTGGCGTTTCAACTGGTTCCACACATGCTCAACAGGAGACATGTCCGGGGAGCGGGCAGACCATGGAATTATCTGGACATGACGTAGGCAGTCCTGAGCAACCCGAGCCGTGTGCGGGCGGGCATTATCCTGCTGGTATAGCGCATCTGAAATCCCGGCCAGGAATGGGAGCACATGGTTCCTTAGAATCTCATCCACATACTGCTGTCCCGTCAATGATCCTACTAGAGCTGATCGGCTATCGTAAGCTATGGCTCCCCAGACCATAATATCTGCAGTGGGGGAGGTGTGGCGCTCGATAGCGAAGGAGTGATTGTGCCGTTGACCCGAGGACCTCCACACCCGGGCACGATGTTCCGGTGTTAATGGCAGCACAACCAAGGGGCGCTGGGGTAGCAGATTCACTTCCGCGGGCACGGGAAATGGTTCGTGGGCACACAGGAGCCGCTACATCTGCTTGTATAGTGGACCGGGTCTCCATCGGATCCGTTCGTGCCTGGCGCACGATCTGTCGATCCTCTCTACCGGTGATCCTCCTGGTCCGTCCGGAGCCGCTCCGCTGTGTGGCAGTGCCGTTACGTGTCCACAGCTACCAACATAGGCGGACGGTATGGTCAGAACGATCTACGTGGCGGGCTATACGGCGCGCCGACCACTGCGGTTTTCATCCCAGATGATCATCCCTCTCTCAAAGTCCGTAAGTTGCGTAAATCGACGTCTCTGGCGTGTACCCGGCATTCTTGTCACTTTGTACTGTTGCTTGCGTCGGCCGGTGTTTTTCGCTTTCATGGGGCATCGACTACACGCCGGTTCGTGCTTGCAGTGTCATTACAGGGTGTGCGGTCATGCGCAATCGCACCAAACGTGGATCATTTGCATAACAGCATGCACTCTAGCTATTTGCAAAGTTTCGCGGTTGTACCATGTTTTCTAGGTGCGCAAATTTTATTTTCCGTAAGTGTATTATGATCGTTCAAAAATCGCACTTCAAGTTTTTGTCATAATTTTATTAAAAATGTAAAAACTAGGTAAATACCCAAGAACCACAGGTTGTAAATACCAAGTAAAGAATAAATGTTATGTGAACACCGACAACATAACACTCCATAGAAATGCAGAACGAATAAGTATCGGATAGTGAACGTAACAATAGAAAGAAGCTTTAGGGGTAGGATTTGGATAAATTCCGCTAAAGGTTAAACACTCGGAGAGATTTCTTGTGACAGAGCACAAATGATTAATTTGCTCTTCATCCCAACGACGTGTTCGGAAAGGTCATGGAGGTTAGACATGTCAGCACATTTTCTTATATGCCTCTATTGTTTTGGAAAATCCCCTTCATATATATGAGATGTCCACACCTCATAGTGTGGTCATTTCATATCCATGAAGGGGATTTTCTGATTTTCATAGTGTCTACAGTATTCCATGCAGTTAACTATACCGTAGTTAACTGCATGGAATACTGTATGAGACTAAGTCAAGTCTTTAAAAAGAAAACACTGAAGCGTGTAACTTTCTTTTTAGTTACGATTTCTATTTTTTACATCCCCCAGAGCATTCTGGGAGAGCAACCGCCCTCCCTGCCCTCCTAGTAGCTACGACCCTGGGGGGCGACTATACTTTTTGCGGACTCCTAAAAAAAGGGGAAAGAAATAGAAATTTTTTTTCACAAGGCAGTTTCTTATAATTTTCGCTGTGATATCTGAAAAAAACAACAACAAAAAAAGTGATGAACTATATCAATTCTTCAAGCATCCTGCATAATTCTGGGACCCCCTAGGCCCCCGCTTAAGTAGGCTCTGTCTCCAACTCATGCATTGTAAAGCCACTTCTACTGGACGAAAAACAATGAACGAGATGTTGAAAGCTCTTTCTTTCCTGCGCACGCGCCAGGATTTCCTTTTAGCACTATTTTCCAACGCGGTAGAGGGGATACATTTAGTTAAAATGTCCCCCACGACAGCACTTCTTTGTAGGCAACGAACTACCTGACAACTTTTAAACAGCAGCTTAGCGTCTCAAAGTCACTTACCAAATGACGAACAAGGGTTTCGCCTTCTGCCCAACTACGCCTCCACCTCAGTCACTCTTTCTTTCTATATTTTCTTCTTTTATCTTATAAATACACTAGGTCGTGAATATGCAAGGAACGATTATAGCGTAGTAAATCCGTTGATTTTCGTGGTGTAAATTTGTATAAAGATTCGCCAAGCTTTCACACTCCACTGGGAGCTTGAGAAAACCTACCGGTAGAGTGTGAAAGCTTGGCGAATCTTTATACAAATTTACACCACGAAAATCAACGGATTTTCTTCTTCTTCTTTTTTTCTTTTCTTGATAATGTTCTTTGTTTACGCTTCATCGAAAGGGGGCAAGGGGATTTCTCTCTTCTCTGGCCCCAAAACCCCAACAAGCAATGATGTATCCAGGCATTTTCTCGGGGGTGCTTATCCCCGCCGAAAATCCCGTATGTTTTTGAGTGATCTTCCCTATATTTAGTCCAATTATTTTCATTTATAGTTGAATATTTGGAAAAATTAATTAAAAAAAATAAGAAAATGAAGGGAAATATTACAATAATAATAATAAAAAATACATCCACGTGGACTTCAATCTGAAATTGCTAGCATGTTTCAGTAAAATATTAAACTGCTTCCAATATAACAAAATATTTGCTACCTAATTTTTAACAATAGCAAATTATTAGAAATTGTTCCTATGAAAAGTTTTTTTTCTCGTAGCGGTGGGTGATTTACACTCTGTGACAAAAAAAAAAAAAAAAAAAAAAATCGAGGCACCTGAAACTGGCATCCAAACGGTTAGTTAAGTTGTTTTTTTACTGCTATCATCATCATCATCATCATCATTGTCAACCATTATCAATCCACTGCTGGATGAAGGTCTCCCCAAGTTTCCTCCACAACGGTCTGTCTTGTGCCAGTCTCCTCCATGTCACTCCTGCATATTTTCGAATTTCATCCACCCATCTCCCATGTGGTCTTCTTCTGGGTCTTTTCCTGTCCCTTGGAATCCAATCTAAAATTTCGGCTGTCCATCGATGATCTGTCCTTCTGGCAGTATGTCCAGCCCATTGCCATTTCAGGGATTTAACTCTGATCATGATGTCTTCCACTCTTGTCATTTTTCGGATCCACGAGTTCCTCTTCTTATCTCTCCTGGTTACACCAAGTATGCACCTCTCCATGCTGCTTTGAGTTGTCTGCAGCCTTTGTATGTCTCTTTTAGTTAAGGTCCACGTCTCTGCACCATACGTAAGCACTGGAAGGATGCATTGATCAAACACTTTTCTTTTAAGACATAATGGCATATTGCTCTTGAAAATTATGCTGTTTCTTCCAAAAGCTCTCCAGGCAAGTTTTGTATGCCGATTAATTTCTTCATCAATGCGACCCTCACTTGATATCTGCTGTCCAAGATAAACGTATGTGTCTGTTATCTCCAGCTTTTCTCCATCAATCGATAAATCTTCATTTCGTGTAAAAGCATTGAACATCACTTTTGTCTTCTAAAAGTTCATTTTTAATCCCACTTCTTTACTCTTGTCAGCAAGTTCCTGGATCATACTCTGCAGCTCTGATGGGCTAGTTGCAAAAATGACTACGTCATCAGCAAAACGAAGGTGGGTTAGATAATCTCCATTAATCTTTATCCCCTTGTTTTCCCAGCTCAGTGACTGAAAAACACCCTCCAATGTGGCATTAAAGAGCTTCGGAGATATGGTGTCACCTTGTCTCACTCCCTTTCCAATTTTTATGTGTGTTGTATTTTCAAACAGCCTAATCTTTGCACTTGCATTTTCATAGATGTTATTAATAATATTAATGTATGCATCTTCAATACCGCAGGTTTTCAGAGCCATTGTAACTGCTGATGGTTTCACCGAATCAAAGGCTTTTTCATAATCGATAAAAGCCATGCACAATGGAAGTTCATATTCCCTCGCTCTTTCAATTAGTTCTCTCATCACATGGATATGATCTATTGTGCTGTAGCCACTCCTGAATCCAGCTTGTTCTCTCGGTTGAGCCATGTCCAGTGTTACCTTCAAGCGGTGTGAAAGAACTTTAGTGAAGATTTTATAAACTACTGATAGGAGGCTGATAGGTCTGTAGTTTCCGAGATAATCAATGTCACCTTTCTTATGTAGCAGGATCATTGTAGCGGTGTTCCAATCCTCAGGAATCTTTCCTTCATTAAGGCATCGAGTGAAAATTTGGGCGAGTACTGTTTCGATTTCTCCACTTGCTTCTTGTATGATGTCTACAGTAATTCCATCTTCTCCTGGAGCTTTTCCCCGCTTCATGTTCTTGATTGCATGTGGAACTTCTGCTGGAAGGACTGGAGGAACTCTGGTACTGGTATCTTTCATGATGTCTGGAGTGCATGTATCATCCCTTTCATATAATTTGGAGTAGAAATCTTTCACTCTTGTCAAAATTTCGCCTCTATTTCTTGTTACAGAACCATCTTCTTTTCTCAGTGCCATAATCTGTTTTCTTCCCTTACTGAGATGTTCCTTTGCTATCTTTAGGCTTTGGTTGTTTTCAATTGCTTTCCTCACTAGTTCACAGTTGAATTTTCTTACGTCTTCAGTGATACTTTTTCGTACTGTCTTGCATAGCTCTATATATTCCACTTTGGAAGTCACATCTTCTTTAGTTGTCCTCATCTCTCTTCTTTTTTGCATCAAAATTTTCGTTTTTCCTGATAATTTATTTACATGCAACTTGTTCTTAGACCCAGCTAATTTTGTTGCTGTTTCCATAAGAGCTTTGGTTACTTTTCTGTTAACTTCAGAAATGTCCACTTCTTCCGATGTTAGGCCTTCTAAAGCAGAGAACCTGTTCTTCAGTTCCAACTTGAAGGTATTATGGTGTTTTTTCAGGTTGGTTATGTCAATAGATTTTGTTTGTCTTATGAGCTTGCCACGTTCAAGTTTAGTGTTGAGGTGCATCTTACATCTCACCAATCTATGGTCACTACCTGTGTTGAACTTGTTTAGCACACTGCAGTCTTCTATGACGAATTTTTTGTTACACATAATAAAATCAATTTCACTTGTCATCCCATTTGGATGTCTCCATGTCCATTTCCTGTGTGGCTTTTTCTTGAAGAAGGAGTTCAAGATGAAAAACCCTTCTGCCTCTGCAAACTCAACGAGAGTATTTCCACGCTGGTTTCTGTTGCCGTGACCGAATTTACCTACTGAAGTTTCATTCTGTTGCCGTTGCCCAATTTTTGCATTGAAATCTCCCATAATTATTTTCAAGTGCTGCTTACCTTTATTATTTAGATGACAAATTTCCTCATAAAATTCTTCAATTTCTTCTTCAGGATGACTTGTGGTGGGTGCATAAGTTTGAATAATCTGAGCCTGGTATCTTTTCGAGAGTTGGATAACAAGCCGTGCAGCTCTGTCAGAGGAACTTTCAACTTCTACAACTTTATCCTTCAGTTTCTTGTTTATTATAAATCCAACACCACTAGTTCTGCCAGTATCTGTCCCACGATAGTAGAAGAGATGTCCACTTTTCAGTTCGATGAGATCTTCTCCTTTTCTCCTTACCTCACTTAGCCCCACGATGTCCCACTTGATCCTTTGTAGTTCCTCTTCCAATTCAAGAAGCCTTGAATCAGAAGATAGGGAGCGTCCATTGTACGTTGCCAAGGTCAGCATCAGATGGCAGCCTAGTCCGGTCCTCCGGGGATTCTTAGCACCCTCTGCCTTCATGTCGCACTGGCCGCTGCCTTGGTCAGGTACATTCCAGCTGCCTTAGACTGAGGGCCAAGATTTAAGTTGTGGAGTCATTTTGGAGGGGTTTGGCCATAACTCACCACGCTGGCCAAGCGGGTTGGTGAGTGTGGGATAGAATTTCCTCTAATCCCGATGGTATAGTTATACCGCTATTGGCGGTCGTCAGAGCCCCTTTAGTAGGAACAGGATGCACCACGAGAAGGCGGGGTTGACATTTGTCAAGGAGAGGCTGTGATGTTACGCATCACCTGACCTTACATCCCTTTACTGCTATATGCTAATCTAAATAATCTAAAGGGGCTGAAATCAAGTGGCAGGGGAATGGTTTACACCATACATTTTAAGGTAACACTGTAATGATTCTTTAACAATAAAAAAAAATGCTTGTAGTAAGGCAAGGGCATTTTTACCACTCCTAATGTTTCGGGGAGGGGTTGGGGGTTCTCCAGCACAGAGCGTTATCTTATAGCGTCCTCAAGATTTTACACCACCGCATGGTGAAACCTGTGGTGTATTACTGAATTAAAGTAAAGGTATCGCATTTTTTTTTCACTTGTATGTGTAGATTTCTTGGAATTTGCATTTGTGGTATACGAGCATCAGAAAATGCTTATACTCTATCTAAAGTTTTGTTATATGTATTAATGTATGTATAAATAACAAAATTGTTGTTATATACACTGCTGGCCACCCAAAATGCAACACCAAGAAGGACACGAGAAGGCAAAGCCAGATTTACTGGACACATAACAACAGATACAAAGATGAAACGATTGAGCTTACAGGCCCGTGCGACTTGCGGAACACGCAGACATCAATAGTTCGTGTGGCCCCCATGGCTGGCAATAACGGCCGCTACACGCCGCGGCATCGAACGTATGAGGCTTTGGATGTGGGCTTGGGGTATGTCGGTCCAGGCTGCTTCCACACGTTGCCACAGTTCATCAGGCGTAGCCGCAGGTGGTGCTTGCCGGGCCATTCGGTTGCCGATCAGCGACCAGACGTGTTCGATGGGCGACGTATCGGGAGAACAGGCGGGCCACGGCAGCAGTGACACCTGGTGGGCCTTGAAGAACTGTTGCACGATGCGTGCCACATGCGTGCGCGCATTGTCCTGTTGAAACGTGGCCGCTGGCAGGTCCTGCAGGTAAGGGAGGACTACAGGCTCCAAAACGCCGGAGATGGTGCGGTGGCTGTTGAGTGTGCCGGCGATGCGTACTAAAGGGGTGCGGGTGTCACATTCAATTGCGCCCCAAACCGTAACGCCAGGCGACGGACCGATATGGCGATGCATAATGCAGGCGTCATACAGTCTTTCGCCGCGGTGCTGCCACACGCGGATCTGACCATCGTGGTGTTGCAGGCAGAAGCGGGATTCGTCGAAGAAGACAATGTCGTGCCATTCCGTAGTCCAGGTGCGGCGTTCAACGGCCCACTGCCGCCGCCCTCGCCGGTGTTATAACGTCAATGGTAATCGGAGCAATGGGCGCCGAGCGACAAGTCCCCGCTCCTGCAGACGACGTCGAACGGTACGTGCTAAAACAGGTTGTTGCGCAACACACCCTATTTCCTGCGCTAACGTCCGTGATGTGGCGGTGCGAGCCGTCAATGCCCGCCGCACAAAATGCCGGTCCTCTCGTTCGACGGTGTACCGCGGCTGCGGCAATAGCTCACGTCGGTCCGTCCGTCCCTCCTGCACCCACCAAATCCATACTCGCCTCACTGGGGCTGGATGTCGTCCCACACGGGCGCCGATGTCTCGGTACGTTAAACCGCTGTCGCGATAAGCTACTATTCGTCCTCTGTCGAACTCCGAAACGTGCTGGAATGACTGCCGTATTCTGCGACGAGGCATCAGGAAGCTTCCCACGCACAGGTCCGGCAGCACAACACACTTCCACTACTTACACCCCGCCTTCTGTGCACCCTTCCTATAGCGCTTCTCGGTGGCGTGCCGGGCGCACATGATTTGAATATGCCCTGCAATGCTAATCGTTTTCATGTCCTCTCGCGGGCGACGCATGTTGCGAATTTCAGGCCAATCGGATGTTTCCTTCTTGGTGTTGCATTTTGGGTGGGCAGCAGTGTATATTAATGCATATACAGTATATCAGTCAACAAGTTTCAGCCCCCTCAAAATTTGTAATTGCCCCCTCCTATCACCATGCGGCAGAGAGTCATTGGCGCATACTGATTTACCTTTATGTGCTGTATCACTTCAGTTTTTCTTGTTTTTAAAAACTGTACTGCACGTCAAAATAAGGAAAATAATTTGTGCTTATAATGATGTACAAAAGTCATTTTCATAAACCAACGAAAATAACAGGTCAAAAATTTTACATGTATGTTCCATTTTTCAGGAGGAAGGCTTGCTTGCCTTGTAAAGGGTGGATGAGCCCCTTCTAGCTTCGGCCCTGGATAGCATTGATAATTTCTGCCAAACAATTGGTTTTTACATGGCTCTATAAAATAGAACTATTACCCAATGAAATATATAGGCCTACTTTATGATAAAGGGTGATTTGTATAATATTATTTGACCGTTAGACTGATGGTCTCCCGTAGTCGAATGGTTGAGATCTTGCCATCTCGTGCTTTTGGGTCTGGAGTGGAATCTCAGGTGAGACGTGAATGTTGTTTTCGTTCTCACGGCCAGAGTTGGAAACGGGTCAAAAATTTTGGACCCGGTCCGGGTCGGGTCGGGTCGGGTCGGGTCGGGTCCGGGCGTGACCCGCAGCCGACCGGGACCGGACCGGACCGGACCGGGTCCAAAATTTGACCGCAACCGACCGGGACAAATCTGCTTTGAACTATAATATGTAAACTATATTGACAAAAGTCACCGGACACCTAGAGGAGAAACACAACATAGCATTTATTGACATATATTAGTACGGTGTGGGTCCACCTTTGGCCTTAATGCATGCACTGACCCTTCGAGACATGCTTCAGACAAGGTTTTGGAACACAGCGATAGGTATGCGCTTCCATTAAGTACATAATGCTGCCGCTAACTTTTGCTTAGTAGTAGGCCTTGATTCCAAACTTCTTATGCGGTGCTCTAATTCATCCCATAGGTGCTCTATGGGATTAAGATCAGGGCTCTGTGCTGGCTAGTCCACACACGATACGGAATTATCGTCAAACCATGCCGTAACAGTCCTTGCTTTATGGCTCGGTGCATTATCCTCTTGGTACCAACAAGGCTCGGTTCCATATTATTGCCACAGAGTTGGTAGGACTGTAACGTAGCAGGAGATGTGACGTACCTGCCAGAAGGACGCACACGACATAGAGGCAGATAGGAATCAGAATAAAACGTCCGCGTAGCTCAATTGGTAGAGTGACTTATTCCGGAATGAGGGGATCCGGGTTCGAATCCTGGCGTGGACAGAAATGACGGAGAAATTTACTTCGTTATAGGACTTAATTGTCCAGAATATCGAGGTAGACGTGCTGGTTAACAGGTTTGTCCACGATAACCAATGGGCGGTCCGGGACCATACCACAAAAAACACCCCCACATGAGTACACTGCCAGCTCCAAACTTGACCGTAGGAACAGTACACTGTGATAAATAGCGTTCTCCCGCGGCCGCCATACCCACACACGGCCATCAGACGGATGGATCGTGTATCTGGATTCACCAGTCCATAGGACCCGTTTCCATTGATCTACGGTCCACGATAAATGTTCTTTACACCATGCTAAACGACCAGTAGCATTCCGAGTGGAGATGAAAGCTTTATGAGCAGCCGCACGACCACGGCAACCCGCATAGAATGCAGTTCTCTGCGAATGGTACGTGTACATACCGAGGTTCCAGCATTTTTACTCGCCTGTACACGGAGGTCTTGTGCAGTACTCCGTCGATTAGCTGTAACAACTCTCCTGAGGCTTCGACGTCCTCTGTCACTGATTTTCTTTGGTCTGCCGGTACGTTTTGCTGCTTCAGGCACGCCATGTGTCTTCCACTTATTCAGTACATCCAAAACAGTTGACTTGGGTATTTTTAAACGCCTCTCGGTTTCTCC
Organism: Macrothele yani; assembly: GCA_039090855.1. Classification (NCBI taxonomy): domain Eukaryota; kingdom Metazoa; phylum Arthropoda; class Arachnida; order Araneae; family Macrothelidae; genus Macrothele; species Macrothele yani. The sequence continues at coordinate 8,126,835 of CM077023.1, read as the reverse complement.
TATAGACAAACCACTAATGTAACACCCAACAATCTTACCTTTCTCAAAGTCAGTTCTCTCCCGCCGCGACATTTTCACTCAACCTCACAGTGCGATATGATCGCGGTCAGCTGCAGGCTTGCTTTTATACCGTTTGCAGCTGTACCGCGCATCTTTACAACGCAGTGGATCCGTTCATTTGCTTTTGAAGGGGTGTTTAGTGCCTTTTGTCAATATAGTGTATATACTGGGCGTTCAAAAAGTATCTCCGCAGTGGGTATTTTAGGTTATATGGAAATCAAACAAATGTATTATAGGAACGTATAATTTACCCACTTACCTACAAGAAGTATTGAAACTGTCGTCGTTCATTTCAAAACGTAACCTAACTGTTTTACACATGTTTTCAAACACATCTGCGGGAGTCAAAAAATCCCTGCGCAGTTATGTTAAATCTGTTCCACCTTATTGTGACGGCGGTACAGTCTAATTTTTGAATTAAGGAACTTGTTGTATATTTAACTTTAGTTTTTGCTGTTTCCTTGACAACATATCAAGCTTCAGAATATGTTTCAAGGGCAACACCAATTTTCACAAGTTTATGATGAGTTGAAAGTTTCCAAAATGTCGATGTTGTTTTCATCATTGTCCCTCAGAAGGAAGGGACACTTTTCCTTCTGAGGACGCTCTTCCATCATATTACATGACAAATCATTTTTCAGTCCGCGGGCACCAGTATCTAGCACAAAATTCCACAGTCCTCATTTTTCTTTAGAATTTTTTTATTTTTTGCTTTTCAAAAATGAAACGTAAATAAAACCGGTTCGAAATCGGGTCTGGAACACCTTGACCCGACCCGTTTGACCCGCTAGAAATTGTCAACCCGTTGACCCGTGACCCGTTTCCATCTCTGCTCACGACGGGCGTGAAGCTGCACGGATGGGCTTCATCCCACCCAACTTTTCTTTGAGCCCACCCTGTAGCTCGCCCTCCCCCAATATTTAAACAGATAGAACACATCGCGAGTGCAACCATGTAAAATTTTAGGGAATTTGGTTAAACGTAAGTGAATCTTTGGAATTCACAGAAATTTTGTCACATAATTTTTATTCTTTTTTTTTTTTTTGTTGTTGTTCAGTTTAAGTGTTGTACTATTCTGTATACTTTAGTATTGTACTTTCATGTCTAAGAGAGTATTAGAAAGACGCTATTTTCGTAATTATAGTTTTAAAGTTTTAAAAGATGAGAGATAGAGAGAGAGAGAGTTGCTACTGAGGAAATAAATTTTACTGTCTTATGCACGATAGGTTAAAAACTTTAATTAAAATATTTACAGGTTAAAAGTACTTCATTAAATTATTGATTAAAAGCACTCTCCAACAGTTAAAAACACAACGTTAGACCTTTCGGGCCTATTTTAGGCCCTTCCTCAGACGTAGTTCAATATAATGTTGATTGATCTTAGGTATACTCATTACACAGGGTATTACAATGATTTAAGTTTACGCATTTGCGCATGTGTCAAAAATTGTGAAGACCAATAGGTTAATCAGATGGCCCTTCATTGTCCATCAACCGTTTCCATGGTTCCGCAGTAACAATCGGGTAGTCCTCATTACAAGTTTGATGTCGTAACTTGTATATATACATACTTTCAGTTAATAATATGTTTGATATCCTTCTTGGTGTACTAAGGATGGTCACATCATTTCACTGTGGTGTGTGATGGTCACATCACACACCACAGTGGGATGATGTGACCATGCTTAGTACACCAAGATGGGAGAGAGAAAGATTGCAAACTAAAATTCATAAGCAGCCTTATGACTACCAGCGGCGTACGATAGTCCCCCGCAACCCCCGCAGTGCGGGGGGGGGTTCTCATGGTTAAAAGGGCATCTCTGAGCAAAAAGATTACAATTTTTTTTTTTGCGGAAAAATCTTTCGAAATCCATTTTCGTTGCTCATAAGAAGTGGATGACGGGAAAGCAGCTATTCAAAAGAACTTGAGGCCCCTTGTAATAGCCCTTGCTGTTACAAGGGGGCCTTAAGTTCACAGCCCTTGCAATAGTTTCTATGTATACATATTAACAAGAGAATGGGGGAAAATATCAGTTTAATGAGCGAAATTTTTATATCAATGAGGATAAGGTGTTATGTATTACAGTTGTTTGCACATAACTATGCATCCTTCCTAATATAATGAACTAAAAGGGTGTTCTTCGCGGCAGAGAAAAATCAGAGACCTATGTCATTTTTTTAATAACAGAGTCAAAAGATTTTTTTACTATGTGCAAATCATCGTGGCTTTATGTTAAGTGACTTTTTTAATATTCCAGAGTAAATAATTTAAGTAGTTTTACGTTTTTTGTGCTACAATTCTTAGTCGTTACTCAGTTATTTGCTTACGGAGAAGTCATTAGACACTGACACACGGCAGTTGTAGGTATGTTTTGTGTGTGCAATCGTGAGGCATTTCAAAAAGCAGGCCTTAGTTCTTTAAAATAATAAATTTTGCATGATGTGATTAACTTTGACTTAAGTATTTTCTAGTAATTTGTATCAGTATAAAACCAGGGCAGTCATTTTAATTATAACGGACACATCTGTGTTTCACGCAATAAAGTGAAATACTTTTGATTTTCCGAAAAATACTCGTAGGTTCCAAAGAATTTGATTTATTAAAACACCCGTAAGGCCTAGTTAATAATATGGAAGTTAAAATTTTGAGTAATTGTAAGCTAACGGATTTTCGTAAAAGGGCCTCGAAAACGATTTTTGCGGGGGGCCTCGAGTTTTTCCGGTACGCCACTGATGACTACAAATATTTAAAAAAAAACCAAAAAAAACCAATGACGTAAGCTAAAATTGCGAAGGAATAGTAACTTGTTTAAGGCCACGGAGGCTCATTTCCATGGTTCCCAGTACTACATATATTGAATAAATACTTCGTGCAGTATTTACCTGGAAACTTCTTTTTTTACTGGCGATCATGAACGTCTGGTAAAATCTGCATGAACGGAAATTTCTTGGCAAAATTTGTGTCCACCCTATACGATACTTTGGGGGGGGGGGGGGGGGGAGACGGCGAAAAATGGAACTTTTGAAATCCACTAGAACAAAATAAAAGTTAATCACACCGGGAGTGACTGTTTGGGGAACCATTTCCAAGAAAAAGTTAAAGCATTTTTTTCTAATGTAAATTGATGCATTTTTATTAAATAAAGGCATTTTTTTCTAATGTAAGTCGCATTCTAACCAAAAAACATTGCTTTCGGGTGGCCCCGTCTAAATACCATCCTGGGTACTGATATCGGTGAAAGCTTTATGAACAGTACGCCAATAATTTGCATGCAGTATCGATATACACTCGTTGACAAAAACAAAAAGAACGAAGCACCCCGAGAAAGTCTTCCGATACAGATGAAACTCCGCATGCAAGTACCTCAGAACTGAATATACAAATAATTTAAAAAATTACGATCAATGACTAAATAATGGCCCTCCACAGCGCATGGAAACCGCGCATCAAAGAAGGTATATCAAAAGCAAAGCTCATATGCAGGGATAATTGTGACTACAGATTGAGGTTGCATTAGCCTCCACGGATTGTGAGGATGCCTCGATGTCGGATCCGTGCACAATATGAGCAGTTGAGCGAGTTTGAGGGAGGCCGTATAATTGGGCTGACATCGACCGTGTGGTCAAGTCGCCGTATCGCCAGGCAATTGGGTCGCAGCGACGCGGCAGTTGGACGATGTTGACACCAATGGGTCAAGGAGGGCACAACCCAGCAACACGAGGGCAGTGGATGGCTGAGGGCAACGACAAAACGCGAGGATCGAGCGATTGTGAGAGCTGCACGAACAGAACCGAATTCATCGCTCTCAATCATCTGTGGCCATGTTACGTCGTCTACAGGGACGGAAGTGGCCATCCGGACCTTTGCCGGACGACTTGCTGCACGGGGACTACATTCGAGGAGGCCACTCCGCCGCCTCACTGATCAGCGAGCATCGCCGACACCGGTTGCAGTGGTGTCGGGCCCGATCAACGTAGGATAATATCCAGTGTCGTCGTGTTGCCTTCATTGATGAGTCACGGTTTGCAGGTTGCACTTGGTGCTGATGACTAGCGCATACGTGTCTGGAGACGAGCCTACTAGCGCACGGATCCTGCCTGTACCGTGGAATGTCGTACGGCTCGCACACCGGGAGTGACTGTTTGGGGAACCATTTCCTACGCCTCCGTGCTACTCCTCACAGCTGAACGGTACGTCGACGACATTCTACGATGTGTTGCCATTCCTGTTGCAGCATCACCTAACATTTTTTCAACAGGATAATGCCCGGCCATACCCGGCACGGCTCTCCCAGGCCTGCCTTCGTAATGTCGACATTTTCCATGGCCAGCCCGATCGCCCGACCTCTTACGCATCGAATATGTTTGGGACATGATGGTGCGCCACCTATGCCCATCCCGGAATGTCGGCAAACTTGCCCGAAATTTGGACACCATCTGGCAACTGGCATGCTATACTTCGGGACAGTATCCGTGAACTGTATGCATCTATGTCACGCCGGGTAGCAGCTTGTATCCGAGCCAAAGGTGGCGCTACAACGTACTGACTTGTTCCACTCGTGTAGCTGTTTTATCCGAATAAATGGCCCAACTGCTGTAGAATTGCAATCACTTTTTTTCTTATACATATACAAAGGCCGTTCCATAAAAACTGAGAGTAATTTTTTTTTGAGTTGGCAAAAGTGCGAAGTGGGGAAATAACCACGCAGACGACTAACTGAATTAAGGAGGTATCTGTGGCAACAGTTATTAGCCGTGGCCGACGATTCTGGTTTTGTTATTGCGCAGTTGTTTAAGGTACGTCTGCATTTCTCCATACAGCTATGGAGGTGAGTGATTCAGAGTTCAGAGGTGAAATGCATCGTGCGATAAAATTTCGCTATCGTTTGGGTAAAACGGTTCCAGAAACAGCTGATTTAATGAAAAAAGCTTACAAAGATAAATGTTTGGGTGTGTCAATGATTTTTAGACGACATCATGATTTCAAAATAAGGCGTTTGTCGGCAGAATTCGCTCCTAGGCCTGGCCGACTTGAAAGTGTTGTTACAGAGCGTATTGTTAACACTGTTTGGGCAATCCTGCCAGAAGATCGAGGAATGACGTGTGAAGACATATAGCGGCGCCAACTAATATTTCAAAAACGTAGGCATTCCGCATTTTATGCGACAAATTACTGCTGCATCGTGTGTGTTCCAGATGGGTACCTCACCACCTGATGAGAGAACAATTGTTAGCTAGAGTTCAGGTGTGTCATGAGTGGAAACAAATGATTGCAAAGGATCCAAACTTTCTAAACACAGTAATAAGTGCCGATGAAACATGGGTCCACTATTTCGACCCCCTCACGAAGCACGCAACGAGTGTCTGGAAACACACTGGCTCGCCTCGTCCGAAAAAGTCCGCCAAACCAAATTAGCTGGGAAGGTGATAATGATAATTTTCTTTGTATTAAAGGTGTAGTCTACCAGCATGCCGCTCCTCCACAAATTACTGTCAATGCTGAGTATTACATTTCAGTCTTGAAGCGTCTGCGACGACACATATCGATTAAGCGACAGGAACTGGTAGGCAAGTGGACCCTACACCATGATAACGCCCGCCCACATGTGCCTGCTTGTGTTCAACAGTTTCTTACGAAATGCAGTATTGAAATCATGCCACAGCCTGATTACCGTTCTGAGCTCGCCCATGCGATTTCTGGTTGTTCCCAACAATGAAGGAGAAGTTCCGTGGCGCAACATTCAATACAGATGCTGACGTTATTCAAGCTGTACAGGGGTCGCTAAAGCAGCTTCCACAAAAAGCTTTCGCGACATGCTTTGAAAAAAGTGGACTGAATGATGGGAACGTTGTATATGATCCGAATGAAGATACTTTGAGAAAGAATAAAGTTTGTTACTGATATCTTTGGGGAAAATAAATTTTGCGTATGGATTAGTATCAGTAGATATTTAATGGATTTCATCAAAATAAGCATCATTGTTGAGCGAGAATTAAAGTACATAGTACATGAATTAACAAGGTACTTTATAATAAAAAGGATGAAATAATAAATTCCATTAGGGATAATCAGATTAATAATATGCAAGAACTTTCTAATAACATAACTATTAGATAAAGGCAATATACTGAAGAAATGTGTCTCTTCTGTCTGGGATATCTCCTGTCTGAATGCTTACTGGTGACTGGCGACTGCGCTTTAATTTTATTGTTCTGTTGGTATGTTTCATTAAGGTGGACGACAAGTAATTTTGCTTCCTATACTTCCAATGGAAAAACTTTTGTACACATTTCCTTCACAATTAGTGTGTTCCCAAGGATGAAAATTTGAACATCGATTAAAATAACTTCATATTATAACTTGGAATACTTAATATTTTCTAAAACACAACCATAATTATATTAAAAATCAATAACTTTTCCTTTGGTGGTGTTGAAACCAGAAAAAAGATGGTGCGACCTGTACTTTGATGACGTCAGTAGACAAACAAATGTTGGATTGCATAATTATGGTTATGTTTTAGAAAATATTAAGTATTCCAAGTTATAAAATGAAGCTATTTTAATCGATGTTCAAATTTTCATCCTCGGGAGCGCATTAATTGTGAAGGAAATGTGTACAGAAGTTTTTCCATTGGAAGTATAGGAAGCAAAATTACTTGACGTCCACCTTAAATGTTCCAAATGACTTACAGAAAAGGGAAAATGCAGTTTATGGAATTAGAAGCTGGACCACGGGCTTGGTCTAGCTGTGACGTACTACAGAGGTGGAAACATGTGTCATGACACAAATCTGAGGCGAGACATTCAGTCCGCGTTGCTCAGTTGGGAGAGCGACTTACTCCGGAGTGAAGGGACCCGACTTCGATGCCCGGAGCGGACAAACTTGTGTTTTCACATTGGCGCCCGATTGTGGAAAATGGATTCACTGGCCGTTGGGTTCTTCGAAAAATGTGTGATGTTTGTTCCACACATTGTTTGGAATTAATAAAAAATTCCTACTTCGCTTCAAAGAAAAAAAAAAAAAATTAAGAGGGAGATGATGTGACGTGCTACAGAGGTGAGAACATGTATCAAGACGACAAATCTGCAGCGAGACATTCTGTCCACGTAGCTCAGTTGGGAGAGCGACTTACTCCGGAGTGAGGGGACAGACTTGTGTTCTCACATAGCTTCTAATTCCATAACCACTTTGCCGGACGAATTTCAGTAACGTGCTGCCGGTAATGGAAAATAGAGGTCCGCACGGGCCGGGTCGGGCCTTTTCTCATTTCTAAGTTGGGAAAACGGGCCGGGTCGGGCCTTCAATATTTAATGTAAAACAGAGACGGGCCGAGCAGGGTTTTTTTTTTTTTTTATGAGCAAAACAATCGCTGTACGATGCCTTTATCGTTTGGAAAACTCACAACATACAGCAGCAGGATAAGATTGAATAATTTCCGCTCATGGAAAAAATAGAAGTTTTACGACATCCTCCCCTCCTACAAAACAATTGGAGTGGATCAGCTCCCTTAGTTTTTCAATGTGAATGTGGTCCCTCCTCTCATGCTTCAGGGCAGGCTATTAAGTGCAACATTTATAAACCGAGCCACCCGCTCGCAGATGATCTTTTTTATTGTTCTGGTCAGCGGCACTTTGTTCTCTAGATGTGTGAAAAGCTTTTAAGTTTTCTTAAATGGCACGGGAGAAATGGGCTGGGAGAAACTTACTTCTGTGTATAAATCTGTGCCGTATTTTCCCCATTTGTACTATCAGGCAGCCGTTTTCAAAACTTCTGTGACACTGATTAGCTGGGCAGTCTGTCGTTGTTTTCCCTTAGCATATGCTCAGTTCAGTGTTGCTGATAAATACTCTTCCATACTTATTATGAAGTTTAAGAAAGCGAAAGATGTTCGCGAAAAAATCGCTTCCGGAGAATATGTGCTTGTAGACAATGTAAAGGGGAAAAGCGATATTTTGAAATATTTTAAATTACTGTCCCGTTCTGAAACTAGTTGGCTGGTAAACGTTGTGCAGTGCACTAAATGGAAAAACTAAAAACTTTTGAGTTACGATAGCACAAAGTCTGAAACATCGCATCTTAAGCGGCACAAATGTGCTTCCCACTCACACACACGAGATACAGTACATATTGGGTTCCAGTGATATGATGTGCCAGTAGAAATAGTTGCAGTTTATAAAGCCATAAAATCTTCTTCCAGTAGAACGATCGGACTCATAATTCTGGATATTTCGTACTTTTCGAATTACTCCCCCCTCCCCCATCGCCCGTCCCTAATTTAGGCTCCAAGGATATTTTTTGGGTCCGGCGGTAGGGAATGATAATCTGAAAACCCAGAAAATTTGAAAGGCATATAAATTGTCCATTGTCCTTTTCATGCAATATTTTTGAGTATACAAGCTCCCCTCCTCGGACGTCACGTGACTTATACAGAGTCTCAGAAATATTCGGAATTAACGTTTATTGTAATAGTAATTAAGAAAACGAAAACTCTTCAGGAGTCGAATGACCGAGTGCACCAGGTGTCAAATTCGTGTTTTGGTAATTGTTGAGATTTTACGGGCCGGCTCTAGCCTTGGAAACAGGAGAAATATACGGGCCGGGCTTTAATTTAAAAAATAAATAAATGAAACGGGCCGGGCCTTGGATGTGCAGGCTTGGGTCGGGCCGGGCTTTCCAAATTAAGGCCCGCGCAGACCTCTAATGGGAAATCCTAAAATTCTTTCATCCTACCTATCCGTAATGTGTTATATCCTTGTGGGTTTTACCTTGGGTTAGAACTGCTAGGGTTAGGGGTTAATACTAGCCCCGAACCTGGTTAGACGGCTTCATAGGGGCAAGTTTATTCCACTTTTTGTTTCAATCGGGTATATGAGCAGTGGAAATAAATAGTTGAGTACAAGGCCGACCTTAGAAGTTGCGGGGCCCGATTGGAAACCTATTTTAGGGGCCCCAGGTTCACAGCCAAGGTCTGCCGAGTCTATACCGGTAAATAAAGTTTATTATAGACTTTACACTGAAGAGCAATTGAATTAGAAATATCTGTCTAGTAACGTGTAGCACAACCTTTTGACCTGATGACGGCGGCGATTCGTCTCGGTATGGACTCTACAAGACACCGGAAGCGTTGGGAAGCCATACGGATCCACGACCCCTGAATAAGCTCACACAGTTCACGAAAATTTGATGGAGGGGGTCAGAGCCTCCAACATCTCTCTCGATGGCATCCCAGATGTGCTCGATGGGATTGAGGTCAAGTGACCTAGCTGGCCAAGGAAGCGAAGTCACGTCGGTGGAGTGTTCATCCAACCATTCGGATACAATTCGGGAGCAATGGCACGGTGCATTGTCTTGTTGCAGGATGAGGTCCCCAGTGGGATGTTGAAGGCGCACAAACAGCAGCAAATGGTCGTCCAAGATATCCCGGTTACGTTGACCTGTGAAGGACGATATCACATGTACCAGGGGTGCCATTTCAGTCCACGTAAACAGTCCCCAGACGAGAATGCCACCTCCACCAGCTTGAAGAGTACCCTGATGGCAAGAAGGATCCATCGCTTCATGTGGTTTGCGTCGTACTCGTATCCTGCCATCCGCATGTACCAACGTGAATCTCGACTCATCAGTCCAGGCAACATTTTCCCACATGTCTAGGGTCCAGTGGCGACGTTCCCGCGCCCATGCTAATCTTTGCACCCTGTGATGTGCGATCAGCAGCGGTACCCTCGTGGGACGATGGCTTCTGTACCCCATAGCGAGGAGATGTTTCTGGATGGTGTGGCCGCTTACACGTTTTTGTGCACCAGCGTTAAATTGCCGAGTGATTTCTTGAACTGTGGCCCGTCTATCCGCTGTTACAATGCGAGCTAGCCGACGATGACCCCGCTCATCCACACGCTGTTGTCCACGGCAGTTGGCCCTTGCAGGGATGGTTTTACCGGATTCGATGTACTCACAGTGCACCCGTGACAGTGGCTCGTGAAAATCCCAGTGCCTGCGCGACTTCCGAGATGGAGTGACGCATTCGTTGGGCCCCGACAATTTTCCCACGATCAAATGCACTTAGTCTTACCCATACTGCGTCCTACTCTTACTGATTCCCGTCGCATCACTCCTTATATTGTCGGATCGCTGCATACGGCATGTCGTTTCCGTTTACAGGGCCGCCCACAGCGCCACATTTGCATAACGCCAGCTGTCTCTAATTCAATTGCTCTTCAGTGTATATCTCTATTATACGATGGAAATCAATAAATATTTTCCATTGTATAATAGAAATATGAAGTAAATTTAAATATTTCCTGATATAGATATACACTCATCGTCAAAAAAATAGTTGCACCCCGAAGGAAGCAACCGACAGGAATGAAATTTGGTGGGTAGGTTTGACATCGTGAGACATTCAAATAATTCAAGTATCACGTTCGGCCGCGCATGAAGGGTCGTAGCGCTGTGCCTGACGGGCTGTATAAGGTCGACCCGATGTGCTCGCGCGCTATTCTGATTCGTACTGTTGTGTTGGTTGCATCCTTTGCAAATGAAGTATGCCTCGGAAAAAAGTTTGGAAGCAATTCGAGCAGTTGGATGAGTTCGAGAGGGGCCGCATCGTCGGGCTCCGGAAAGCGGGTCTTATTGCCGTATTGCGCACCACACCGGTCGTGCGGATATCACCATAGTACGCTGTTGGCGGCAGTGGATAGAACAAGGCACGCAGTAGCGACAGGTAGAGTCTGTGAGACCTAGACAAGCCACGAGGAGAGAGGACCGATTGGTTATCCGACATGCGCGGAGTGATCCAACAGCAACGATTGCGGATATTCAGCGAGCAGTGGTGCCTTCCATGAATCGTCCGATTAGTGCCAGCACCATTGGCAGACGACTGCACGACGTGAGACTACCCGCACGCAGACCGTTACGACGACTGCCCTTAACACCATTGCATCGCCTCCAAAGACTGCAATGGTGTCGTGCCAGACTCTCATGGAGCCACTGGCAGCGGGTGATCTTCAGTGCCGAGTCCCGCACTGTAAAACAAATTCTGAAATTCACGGGTAACTTTCAGTCATTTCTTTCGTGAATTAACGAAACATATCTCTGATACAACCTTTTCCGTGAAATGACGGGGAAAAACCTGATTTTCACGGATTTTTCGTATACCGCGGGAAGATTCTGAATTTTCAGAAACCTTTCCGTAGATTCTTTCCTATATTGACGGCAAATTACCGTTTTAGATATGTGTTAAAGGAAAATTCTGATTTTTCAGAAACCTTTCGTCAATTTCTTTAGTATATTAACGGAAAATCTCGGCTCTCACTTTTTCCGTATCCGTATGATGAAAAATTACCAATTGAGAGCGATTGGTGAGAATACTCAAGGTTTGATTAAACTTTTAAATTTCAATCGTCTGTCGAATTTTGAAGTTCCGTAGCGAGATAAGAAAAAATCAAGTTGCAAAGCACTTTGGTGCTTCGAAAAATCGGGCACGTTAAGCCGTCGGGGCCCGAGCACTGGCCCCCGTAATAAATAAAGGTGTCTTCCTCCTCCTTTCTACATCGCTTCCGTGTAACTTTCCTATTGGGCACTTTAGTCCAAATCTTCTAGCTTCCTATTTCTAAAGGTTGTTTAAGACCTGGGGTGCCACTCCCTTCCTAAAATCCTCTACATATGATCTGATCTGCTTCGAAAAATCAGGATGAAAAATGTTTAATTTGTGAAAAGTCCTCCTACAGAAGAAAAAAAAAATATTACAAACCTATTGATAAAAATAATAAGCTCCAACAGAAAATCAAATGACTAAATCACTCGCATTAATGATAAAAAACAAAATTTAATCGTCGAGGAATTCATTTTACGATAACCGTGAGGCCGATTGTCGGGCGTTCGCGGCTCAGTTGTAAAAGGCGCGAGTTGCCTGCTGTGTCAGGTCCAAGGTTGGGGGTTCGATTCCGATCTCACCAGCAAGGTTATCAGGGGTAAGGGCTGGAGCGTCGATTTTGCGGAATTTCAGTTTAAATAAGGAAAAACCTGAAATGGACTTTTTTTTTTTTTAAAATAAAGGAATTTTCTGTTTACGGAAAATCTGTGAAAATACGAAAGTTAAAATAAACGGGCACTTCTAAAGGCGGAAATCTCTGAAAAAGACAGATACCAACCGGCAACTTTGCTGCACGTTATTTTCAGAAATTTTCCGTGAATTCACACCACTTATTTTTTACAGTGCGCTTTTGTCTTGGAGGAGATGACCAACGAATCTGTGTGGGGAGGCACCGTGGTCAACGCCAAAATCGTAGGCAACTGCATCCCACACCATGACACCAGGCCTTCTGGACGTGTGATGCTCGACAACAAACCATTGGTGTTCATTACAGGCACTTTGACAGACCAACGTGTCGTTAATGAGGTCCTGCAACCAGTGGCCCTACCTTTTCTGAACGCTCACTCCGGTGCGATTTTCCAACAGGACAACGCTCGTCCGCATACTGTTGCTGTCTCGAGAGCTTGCCTTCAAAGCATTGACACTCTGCCATGGCCAGCCGCATCGCTAAACATATCGCCGATTGAAAATGTGTGGGATGCTACTGGACGCGCTATCCACACTGCATCCCTACCGCACAAGCTGCATGGGATGGCTTATCGCAGGACACCATTCCATTAGGAACCTGTACAACTCCATGCCGAGACTTCTGGCATGCTGTGTGAGCAAACATGGCGGCCCGACTCCATACTGAGAGACCCTTCTTATTGGCGTGTAACACAATAAATATTGCTCATATCAGTCTCAATATTTAATCATTTATTGTTCCTGGTAACCTTTACCTTCCTCCCGAATAGCATTGCCATCCGACTCGTCCTTCTGGGTACAACTATTTTTTTGACGATGAGTGTATAATATAATGGAAATATCGTCATCATCATCACTGTCAACATTTATCAATCCACTGCTGGACGAAGGTCTCTCCAAGCCTCTTCCACAACGGTCTGCCTTGTGCCAGTCTCCTCCACGTTACTCCCATATACTTTCGAATTTCATCCACGCATCTTCCATGTGGTCTTCTGGGTCTTTTCCTGTCCTTTGGAATCCAATCTAAAATTTCGACTGTCCATCGATGGTCTGTCCTTCTGGCAGTATGTCCAGCCCATTGTCATTTCAGGGATTTAACTCTGATCATGATGTCTTCCACTCTTGTCATTTTTCGGATCCACGAGTTCCTCTTCTTATCTCTTCTGGTTACACCAAGCATGCACCTCTCCACGATTCCTTGAGTTGTCTGCAGCCTTTGTATGTCTCTTTTAGTTAAGGTCCACGTCTCTGCACCATACGTAAGCACTGGAAGGATGCGTTGATCAAACACTTTTCTTTTAAGACATAATGGCATATTGCTCTTGAATATTATGCTGTTTCTTCCAAAAGCTCTCGAGGCAAGTTTTGTAGGCCGATTAATTTCTTCATCAATGTGACCCTCACTTGATATCTGCTGTCCAAGATAAATGTACGTGTCTGTTATCTTCAGCTTTTCTCCATCAATCGATAAATCTTCATTTCTTGTAAAAGCATTGAACATCACTTTTGTCTTCTGAAAGTTCCTTTTTAATCCCACTTCTTTACTCTTGTCAGCAAGTTCCTGGATCATACTCTGCAGCTGTAGTTGCAAAAATGACTACATCATCAGCAAAACGAAGGTGGGTTAGATAATCTCCATTAATCTTTATCCCTTTGTTTTCACAGTTCAGTGAGTGAAAGACATTTTCCAATGTGGCATTAAAGAGCTTCGGAGATATGGTGTCACCTTGTCTCACTCCCTTTCCTACTTTTATGTCTGCTGTATTCTCAAACAGCCGAATCTTTGCACTTTCATAGATGTTATTAATAATATTAATGTATGCATATTCAATACCGCAAGATTTCAAAGCCATTGTAACTGCTGATGGTTTCACTGAATCAAAGGCCTTTTCATAATCAATAAAAGCCATGCACAATGGAAGTTCATATTTCCCCGCTCTTTCAATTAGTTCTCTCAGTACGTGGATATGATCTATAGTGCTGTAGCCACTCCTGAATCCAGCTTGTTCTCTTGGTTGAGCCATGTCCAGTGTTCCCTTCAAGCGGTGTGAAAGAACTTTTGTGAAGATTTTATAAACCACTGATAGGAGGCTGATAGGTCTGTAGTTCCTGAGATCCTCAATGTCACCTTTTTTATGTAGCAGGAACATCATAGCGTTGTTCCAACCCTTAGGAATCTTCCCTTCATTAAGACATCGAGTGAAAATTTGGGCGAGTACTGTTTTGATTTCTCCACTTGCTTCTTGTATCATGTCTACAGTAATTCCATCTTCTCTTGGAGCTTTCCCCCGCTTCATGTTCTTGATTGCATGTGCAAATTCTGCTGGGAGGACTGGAAGAACTCTGGTACTGGTTACCTTTCAGGATGTCTGAAGTACATTTATCATCCCTTTCATATAATTTGGAGTAGAAATCTTTCACTCTTGTCAAAATTTCGCCTCTATTTCTTGTTACAGAACCATCTTCTTTTCTCAGTGCCATAATCTGTTTTCTTCCCTTACTGAGATGTCCCTTTGCTATCTTTAGGCTTTAGTTTTTTTCAATTGCTTTCTTCACTAGCTTACAGTTGAATTTTCTAACGTCTTCAATGATACTTTTTCGTACAGTCTTGCATAGCTCCATATATTCCGCTTTGGAGGTCACATCTTCTTTAGTTGTCCTCATCTCTCTTCTTTTTTGCATCAACATTTTGGGTTTTCCTGATAATTTGTTCACATCTAACTTGTTCTTAGACCCAGCTAATTTTGTTGCTGTTTCCATAGGAGCTTTGGTTACTTTTCTGTTAACTTCAGAAATTTGCACTTCTTCCGATGAAATTTGCACTTCTTCCGAAAGCAGAGAATCTGTTTTTCAGTTCCAACTTGAAGGTATTATGGTGTTTTTTAAAGTTGGTTATGTCAATACATTTTGTTTGTCTTATGAGCTTGCTACGTTCGAGTTTAGTGTTGAGGTGCATCTTACATCTCACCAATCTATGGTCACTACCTGTGTTGAACTTGTTTAGCACACTGCAGTCTTCGATGACGAATTTCTTGTTACACATAATAAAATCAATTTCACTTGTCGTCCCATTTGGATATCTCCATGTCCATTTCCTGTGTGGCTTTTTCTTGAAAAAGGAGTTCAAGATGAAAAATCCTTCTGCCTCTGCAAACTCAACGAGAGTATTTCCACGCTGGTTTCTGTTGCCGTGACCAAATTTACCTACTGAAGTTTCATTCTGTTGCCCTATTTTTGCATTGAAATCTCCCATAATTATCTTCAAGTGCTGCTTGCCTTTATTTTTTAGATGACGAATTTCCTCATAAAATTCTTCAATTTCTTCTTCAGGATGACTTGTGGTGGGTGCATAAGTTTGAATAATCTGAGCCTTGTATCTTCTCGAGAGTTGGATAACGAGTCGTGCAGCTGTGTCAGAGGAACTTTCAACTTCTACAACTTTATTCTTCAGTTTCTTGTTTATTATAAATCCAACACCACTAGTTCTGCTAGTATCTGTCCCACGATAGTAGAAGAGATTCCCACTTTTCAGTTCAATGAGATCTTCTCTTTTTCTTCTTACCTCAGCCCGACGATGTCCCACTTGATTCTTTGTGGTTCCTCTTCCAGTTCAAGAGGCCTTGAATCAGAAGATAGGGAGCGTCCATTGTAAGTAGCCAAGGTCAGCATCAAATGGCATCTTAGTCCGGTCCTCCGGTGATTCTAGCACCCTCTGCCTTCATGTCGCACTGGCCGCTGCCATGGCCAGGTACATTCCAGCTGCCGGAGACTGAGGGCCAAGATTTAAGTTGTGGAGTCATTTTGGAGGGGGTTGGCCATAACTCACCACGCCGGCCAAGCGGGTTGGTGAGTGAGGGATAGCATTTCCTCTAATCCCGATGGTATAGTTATATCGCTATTGGCGGTCGTCAGAGCCCCTTTAGTGGGAACAGGATGCACCACGAGAAGGCGGGGTTGACATTTGTCAAGGAGAGGCTGTGATATTGCGCATCACCTGACCTTACATCCCAATGGAGATATCATCATCATTGTCAACCATTATCAATCCACTGCTGGACGAAGGTCTCCCCAAATTTCCTCCACAACGGTCTGTCTTGTGCCAGTCGCCTCAAGGTCACTCCCGCATACTTTCGAATTTCATCCACCCATCTCCCATGTGGTCTTCTTCTGGGTCTTTTCCTGTCCCTTGGAATCCAATCTAAAATTTCGACTGTCCATCGATGGTCTGTCCTTCTGGCAGTATGTCCAGCCCATTGCCATTTCAGGGATTTAACTCTGATCATGATGTCTTCCACTCTTGTGATTTTTCGGACCCACGAGTTCCTCTTCTTATCTCTCCTGGTTACACCAAGCATGTTCCTCTCCATGCTTCTTTGAGTTGTCTGCAGCCTTTGTATGTCTCTTTTCGTTAAGGTCCACGTCTCTGCACCATACGTAAGCACTGGAAGGATGCATTGATCAAACACTTTTCTTTTAAGACATAATGGCATATTGCTCTTGAAAATTATGCTGTTTCTTCCAAAAGCTCTCCAGGCAAGTTTTGTACGCCGATTAATTTCTTCATCAATGTGACCCTCACTTGATGTCTGCTGTCCAAGATAAATGTACGTGTCTGTTATCTCCACCTTTTCTCCATCAATCGATAAATCTTCATTTCTTGTAAAAGCATTGAACATCACTTTTGTCTTCTGAAAGTTTCTTTTTAATCCCACTTCTTTACTCTTGTCAGCAAGTTCCTGGATCATACTCTGCAGCTCTGATGGGGTAGTTACAAAAATGACTCCATCAGCAAAACGAAGGTGGGTTAGATGATCTCCAATAATCTTTGTCCCTTTGTTTTCCCAATTCAGTGATCGAAAGACATTTTACAATGTAGCATTAAAGAGCTTCGGAGATATGGTGTCACCTTGTCGCACTCCCATTCCAATTTTTATGTGTGTTGTATTTTCAAACAGCCGAAACTTTGCACTTGCATTTTCATAGATGTTATTAATAATATTAATGTATGAATCTTCAATACCGCAAGATTTCAAAGCCATTGTAACTGCTGATGGTTTCATTGAATCAAAGGCCTTTTCATAATCGATAAAAGCCATGCACAATGGAAGTTCATATTCCCTCGCTCTTTCAATTAGTTCTCTTAGTACGTGGATATGATCTATAGTGCTGTAGCCACTCCTGAATCCAGCTTGTTCTCTCGGTTGAGCCATGTCCAGTGTTCCCTTCAAGCGGTGTGAAAGAACTTTTGTGAAGATTTTATAAACCACTGATAGGAGGCTGATAGGTCTGTAGTTCCTGAGATCCTCAATGTCACATTTTTTATGTAGCAGGAACATCATAGCGTTGTTCCAACCCTTAGGAATCTTCCCTTCATTAAGGCATCGAGTGAAAATTTGGGCGAGTACTGTTTCGATTTCTCCACTTGCTTCTTGTATCATGTCTACAGTAATTCCATCTTCTCTTGGAGCTTTCCGCCGCTTCATGTTCTTGATTGCATGTGCAACTTCTGCTGGGAGGACTGGAAGAACTCTGGTACTGGTACCTTTCATGATGTCTGGAGTACATGTATCATCCCTTTCATATAATTTGGAGTAGAAATCTTTCACTCTTGTCAAGATTTCACCTCTATTTCTTGTTACAGAACCATCTTCTTTTCTCAGTGCCATAATCTGTTTTCTTCCCTTACTGAGATGTCCCTTTGCTAACTTTAGGCTTTGGTTGTTTTCAATTGCTTTCCTCACTAGTTTACAGTTGAATTTCCTTACGTCTTCAGTGATACTTTTTCGTACTGTCTTGCATAACTCTATATATTCCACTTTGGAGGTCACATTTTCTTTAGTTGTCCTCATCTCTCTTCTTTTTTTCATCAACATTTTGGATTTTCCTGATAATTGTTCACATGCAACTTGTTCTTAGATCCAGCTAATTTTGTTGCTGTTTCCATAAAAGCTTTGGTTACTTTCCTGTTAACTTCAGAAATATCCACTTCTTACGATGTTAGGCCTTCTAAAGCAGAGAATCTGTTCTTCAGTTCCAACTTGAAGGTATTATGGTGTTTTTTAAGGTTGGTTATGTCAATACATTTTGTTTGTCTTATGAGCTTGCCAAGTTCGAGTTTAGTGTTGAGGTGCATCTTACATCTCACCAATCTATGGTCACTACCTGTGTTGAACTTGTTCACTACCTGTGTTGAACTTGTTCACTACCTGTGTTGAACTTGTTCACTACCTGTGTTGAACCTGTGTTGAACTTGTTCACTACCTGTGTTGAACTGCAGTCTTCTATGACGAATTTTTTGTTGCACATAATAAAATCAATTTCACTTGTCATCCCATTAGTATGTCTCCATGTCCATTTCCTGTGTGGCTGTTTCTTGAAGAAGGAGTTCAAGAGGAAAAACCTTCTGCCTCTGCAAACTCAACGAGAGTATTTCCACGCTGGTTTCTGTTGCCGTGACCGAATTTACCTACTGAAGTTTCATTCTGTTGCCGTTGCCCTATTTTTGCATTGAAATCTCCCATAATTATCTTCAAGTGCTGCTTGCCTTTATTTTTTAGATGACGAATTTCCTCATAAAATTCTTCAATTTCTTCTTCAGGATGACTTGTGGTGGGTGCATAAGTTTGAATAATCTGAGCCTGGTATCTTCTCGAGAGTTGGATAACGAGTCGTGCAGCTCTGTCAGAGGAACTTTCAACTTCTACAACTTTATCCTTCAGTTTCTTGTTTATTATAAATCCAACACCACTAGTTCTGCCAGTATCTGTCCCACGATAGTAGAAGAGATGTCCACTTTTCAGTTCAATGAGATCTTCTCCTTTTCTCCTTACCTCACTTAGCCCGACGATGTCCCACTTGATCCTTTGTAGTTCCTCTTCCAATTCAAGAAGCCTTGAATCAGAAGATAGGGAGCGTCCATTATACGTAGGCAAGGTCGGCATCAGATGGCAGCCTAGTCCGGTCCTCCGGGGATTCAATGGAGATATAAGTATGCTTAAATATTTCCTTCCGATGTCCCTTGGTCTTTCACTCATGTTCACTCGAACTACGCCCACAGCAGTGGCGGCGGAACCGCCAGGGCCCGGTCAATAATTTCAGCCAAGATTTTTTTATTTTTTTTATTTTACATATGTGTGATTATTGTGATGTGCCTAAGAAAGTTCCTCTAGGTAAGTGGTTGGGTGGTCCTAATTCCCAACAAAGCTCCTTAGACATTGTTTTTCTCCTGTTTGTTCCGGGAAGCGGGAAGGTAGAGGAGGGTGCACGACGATTCGTAATTTCGGGTCCTGTCAAAGAACTTCACTTTCCGCCGCACCTGGCCCACATAATCCTAAAGTATACAACAAAATGCCGGTATTAAAAGTGGTATTCATCACCGAACTAATACTTCTAATTATACGGTACTGATTTGTTAAGAATTCATAAGAATATTAGGCAGAGCCCATTTGAGAGGGGTGCCAGAGGGGCTGTAGTCCGGGCCTCGCATTTTCAAGGGCTCCCAGAATTATGCAAGATGCTTGAAGAATTGACAGAGTTCTACAGGTTTTTTTTTTTTTTTGTCTTTATGTAGATAACGGAGCAAAAACTAAGAAACTGCCTTGTGAAATTTTTTTAAATTTCTTCCCGCTTTTTAGCCCCCCCCCCCTCAGTCCATCCTCAAATGTTTCGAAAGTATTACAGAAGTTTTTTTGTACACATCTGTAATTGGGGGAAATTTTCATACATGAAGAATTCGTTTCAGTCATGATATTTGGATCATATTATTTTGCCCACTACTTCGATATAATTTCAACAAGCTGAACCTAACCGGGGGGGGGGGGGGATTAAAGCAAAAGTGAACTGGTATTCATTTTTCAACAATGCATTTTTACATTTTCTTTCTACCACTGATTCGTCCATGAATCATGGGATACACACGTCAATATGGCGTGGATATTTTTATGGCTTCCTCATCATATTTTGGGAATGTTTTCTCCTGGGTATTTTTATTACCCATAGTGAAAAACTAGACGGGCCACTAATACTGGGGTCCCGAAATGCTGTCCAGCCCCAGGACAAAGGCGGATCCAGGATTTTCGTGAGGGGGGGGGGGGCGCAAGTGTCGGAAATAACCGGGGACCTTCCTGATATTTTTCCTCAAAATGAAAAAGTGTTCTTACTATGTCTATAAATTCTTCCAATTAATTAAGGAAAATAATATACTTTTAAGGACGTAAATATGCAAGAATTCAGCTGTCTACGTGTGCGATAAAACACCATACCACAAGTTGCAAATTAAAATCACTTTATTTACAATTTAAAAGTAGGTTAAAAAACAGACTAGCGCTTTTGGGGATCCCGTTGTCCCCATCTACAGGTCCAAAGCACCACAGGGACACGATAGAGCAGGGCCATAGGGGCAACCGGGGCGGACGCCCCGGGCCCCGCGCCTTCAGTGGGCCCCTCAGTTTAGAAAACAAAATAATTTTCGGTAAAAAAAATTTAACTACATTTTTTTTTGTAACTTTTGGGGCGCAAAGCCCTTAAAAATATATTTTTGAAGTTTTTTTGTTTGTTTCCAATCTCCCCATTTTTGAATACATTATCCCCCCCTGTTCGTAGTACGGACACTGAGATTTGCAGATTCGAAATGATTTTTGTAACCACCTTAATGTTTTCCGCATTCATGAAATAGCAAATTAAATTTCATCATTTTGTGGTCCCTACTTTTGTATATCCAACAATTTGTGTGAAAACCTGATACTTAAATTTAAGGAAATAAAAAGAACAATATCCAAGTTACTTTCGGACTACACATGGAGGCCACTTTTCTAACATTATAAGAAAAAAAAAAGGGGGGGGGGCAACTTTCATATATGAACGCGTATAAAAGTTTAGAATGTCACTAATTTATCAGTTACTGCACTGTGCATTAAAAATCAATCACTAAACATGTATCAGGGGAAGAAACTGTTTATACCAATTTATTTTAAAGGGATCCTTATTATATTTCCTATACAAAAATATTAGCTAAGCAGGTATCTTTTTATCTTTTTGTGAATAAGCTGTTATAAGAGTCACAATGCAACCTAAACCTCTTCTCCCGGAAAAGAAAATCGTAGATTTTAACACTTTTTACTCTCTCTCTCTGTCTTTTTTTTTCTCTCTCTCTTTCTCTATCCCTATCTTTTTCTCTATCTCTTTCTTTCTCTAACTCTCTTCCCTCCTGTCTCTTTCTTTCTCTAACTCTCTTCCCTCCTGTCTCTATTTCTCTCTCTCCCCCTCGCTTTTTTCTCTCTCTCTTTCTTTCTCTCTTTCTCTAACCCTATCTTTTTCTCTCTCTCTCCCTCGCTTTCTCTCTCTCTCTCTCTCTCTCTCTCTCTCCCTATCTTTTTCTCTATCTCTCTCTCTCTCTTCCCTCCACTTTCTATTTCTCTCTCTCTCTCTCTCTCTGAACTTTCAGTCCGTATTATGGTCTTTTTCTTAAGCTTAAAGCAAATACTTCTTTTAGATAATCGTTTTGTCTTTACGGTAGTGTTCGTGTGTCTTCCTCACGAACGATAATTTTCAGAAACGACTTTATTAAAATACGAGATTTATTTTTTAGTGCCCGCAATGAAATTTCGCCCAGGGCCCCGCAAGAGCTCCATCCGGCCCTGCGATAGAGGCAGTCATTATATACAGATCCCCCCCCCCGTACACACGTCACCAACATTTTAGTGATGCCAACATTTAAACAGAAAAGGCGTACATGTTATTAACAGCTGATATTACACTAAGTATAAGAAATTACAAATGACACTATGCAAGAAGTGCAGATTAGCCATTGGACAAAGTCTCTGTCGGGGCAACCAATCCACGCCAATACTTTCTTTCACAAAAAAATATTCAATTTGTTATTAGAACCTAACAAATCGAAGCTTTTCCTTGGTCCTGAAGGGAGGTCGCACCCTCCCCCTCCTCTGGATCCGCTCCTGCCCCAAGTCTCCTTAAATGTGCTCTGATATTAGGTACTTACGTACTGACGGTAGGAAGTGCGGAACCTACTTCATACTGACGTACAATGTTTATAAGTACCGAAAATTAAAAGCGTTTCAATTATCCGTAAAACCTACAATGTGGTGTTAGGTGTATATATAATATGTTCTAGTGTGTATTTGACACGATTAAAGTGGATTATCCTAGCGCGTGCCCGCTTAGGCGCCCCCTACCCTCCCCCGGCGCTGGGCCCAGTTGGGAGCAATGGGTCTAATCGGCTTAAAGCCGGCCCTGATTGAATAATTGTGTGGTCTGTGTTATAGGGTCAGGTTACAGACAAAAAGCCTGACAAGAAACGTAAAACATTAACAATTTTGTCTTGAGAGTGCTCAGTGGTAAGGAAAATTGAATCAAACAGAGACATAGGAGGTAAGGTATTATTACTAATGCGAATTCTTATAAAAAAAAACTGGGCTCTGGTACGAGTTTTAACCCTTATCTGGGCTCTGACACTAGGAGTTTGTAACCCTCTATCATGGCTGCGCCTTTGCCCACAAACCTTTAGATTGATATTAATTTCAATGTTTTAGTTACGCAATACACTTAAATATAAATAATGTACGTGTAATTCAATATCTCTCCACTGTTTATTTTTTATTTAACATTATTTCAATCTTCGCATCTTTTGCAACCCATCTTTTTCTCAAAGCGCAGCGGCAAAGTTTTTAGAAACATTAATTTACAGCGAGGGAGGTAGAACAGGTAGATTTATTGAAAAAAATTCTAACAGAATAGAGATTTTTGTTAAAAAATATTCGAAGTGGCCAGAAACGTAATAATATTTTTCGCGATGCTAATTACTAGCGTTAAGGGTGTTCCGTTTGGAGCCAATTGAAATTTTTATTGCCCTTCGCGACTCCAGAAGTAGGAGACAAGAAATTTTGTTCTCTCCCGATAGATGGCGGCATGCTACAATGACGTTTTGTTGACAAAAATAGGCGCATACCTTCATCCGTAGATGCTTACATGTGGTGCAGCTATAAGTGTTGGGGAGTGCGGGTTGTTTCCGTGTTGTGAGCTGTCTTCTTTCGGGACCGGGATTAAATTTCAATTCCTTGGAACTTCAGTAGTAAGTATATTTTTCCGCATGTTGGTGAAATAAATGTAATTAAAATATAACAAATAATTAAGTTCATGATAAGATCCAAGTTGTACAAAATGTTATATTCATGAATATCTGCTCCATCAATGTGACTGTGATGTTATTACCCTTACCATAAAATTACTTCTGTTCTGTAGGAGTAGTTTCTGCTCGTTATTTTGAATGAAGTTCAACAGTCGATTTGATATACTGTGGAAGACTGATCGCTCACTTAAAATGTATTCCTATTCTTTTGCATCGGTTTGCTATCCACTGCTGGATGATTCTTTCCATTTTCTGCCTGTCCGTGGGCCTTGGATTTTCTCATCCTCTTCTTTCTGCTTTCCATATTAATTTTTCTGTGCATCATATGCTTGGTCTCCTATTCCTTTACCGGGTTTCCATATGATTGATTTATGTTTATCTTCGTCTTTCTGTTCTCATCTATTGGATGTATCTCACCCATTTCCTGGATGCTGACTTTAAGATAAATTAGCACATCTTTCTATATCTATGAATTTCATTTCTTATGTTTTATTGGGATTTCTAGGTTGCATGTCTTCTTTTTCTAAACAAAATACTTTTCCAGTTTCTTATGAACCACTGCCAGGAATGCGCAAAAAAAAAAAAAAAAAAAAGATCATATGCACCACCATCTGGAAAGAGTAATGTGAAAAAAAAAAAGAAAAAAGTTATTTAATTCTTTTAGGCAATTATTTATATTTCCGATGCTTTTCAGTTTATGAAGGTCATTATCAAGTTTATTAATTTACTAATGAGGGAACAGCAACTAGTAATTTAGTTCAAATGAATAAATATTCATCAAGCAGAGAGCCATGGCGTCTAAGATAAACAAGTATGTTTATCCTTTATATATGTATTAAAAAGTTTAAGAATATGGAATTTTACTGACGCCCTGAATTAAATTTCCGTGGATTTTTTTGAAAATGAATTAAAATAAAAGAAATTTTATTTTCAGTACATTCCTACTGTAACATTTGTAATAACTTGGTGATATTTTTTTTTTATACTACTTGGAAGGAAACATTAACTTCATAATTAACACTGTTGTTTAATGTGAAGTAAGAGGATGAAGCTTAGATTTAAGTGTGTGGCATGTACATACTTTTTTTTTTTCAATTTTAATATTTGGCAGATATAGCCTCTACATGGTTTTTAAATATTTTTTGAGTTTTATTGCTAGACGTTTTATTAATGTCTAAAATGACCACATGTTTCTTAATGCAGTTTCCAGGGATGAGTTTACCTTTGGGCCAACCTGGGAATATGTGTGATAAAAATTGTTTTACTTTATTACAGAAACAAACAACAATGAAATAGCATTTTGCATTTCTATTAATGAAATTGAGTAGCATAATACAGTTATTATAATTGCATTTGAACTCTTTCAATTCATTTAATTATTTAAAATATCAGTTCATTTTTAAACAAGAACAACTGACAGGGCAAAAAGAATTGTGGAAAAAGGTGAGTTCAGCAAGCCAGCAAAGCTACTTCTTCCTGGCAAGGTCAAACTCAGATGACAGATTTTTTGCCTATGCATACCTGTCAATAACGCATGTAGAGAATGAGTTTTTCTCTTTTTAATACAATAATTAATTAAGGACATCTAGTCATCAGAGAAGAATGAGTGCATTTTTTTTTTTTTGATTGGGGTTTTAACGACCACCGTGAGCAACTCAATGGGCTATAAGTCGCCCTTTGCTAATTTAGGGCCTCTGGTTTTAGGGAAGGGAGAGAGCCAGTGCCGTAAGACAAACACAACATCCATGCCTCACCGGGATTCGAACCCGGACCCAACAAGGATGAATGATCAGAAGCCAGTGCTTAGACCACTGTGCTACCAGGGCAACAAGAGTGCATTTACAATTTTGGCACTTAATTCAAGCATTGTAGAGACATTGGCATTTGATGATGATGATGTAGATAATTTTGTCTCGAAGAAATTGAGCTGTAAGTAATTTTACTAGTTTATGTTTATTTATTTCCTCATTCTCTCAGTCATTCAATCAATTTACAATGGACATGGGTAGCAGCACTATATTTTAAAAAAAGTTGTAAAAATAGGTTTGCTTACACTGAAAATTTAAATGCCAAATTTACTGGCAAATTTTTCGTAGGTATGTTAAAATCAAGCATTTCATTTGTAAGTATAAAAATTGATAGTGAAGCGAAATTACAAAATTGTGCAAAGCAAACTTACAAGAAAACAATATTTGAAATTTTTATTTCAGTGCCCAGTTTTAAATAATACATGTTCTCAAAATTCTACAAAGTTGTTCTTGAGAATATGTTGCTTCTTTGTGTGGTAAAAACTCCATATATAATTCAAATGTGAAATTCAAATTGGAAGTAAATATTTTACATTAAAATACATTTACTCGGGGAGTCCGATTTTCCTTGGCCTCGGGCGTAGTAATGTTTAAACCTGCTTCTGGTGGTTGCTAATTAATGTGAAGTGTATTTTAGATTGGGACTTGGTATGTTAATACCATGTGCCTCACCATATATTTAGGGTTGGTGCTTAGTACATTAAAACCAAGTCCCAGACCTAAATACCCTTATTAGGGTTAGAGATTACATTTAAAAGTGGAACCTGCAATTTCCTAAAGGAATTATGTGTAATGTATATAAGGATGAGAATTAATGTACTGAACCTATAGATTCAAGGAAATTAAAAAAAAGGAAATCTGATTTCCAAATTAAATTATATGTGATATCTATGAGGATGAAAATTAGTGAAGAGAACCCATATTTGAGTAAATTAAAAAAAAAAAGCATATGCTTTTTGTTAATGTCATGCAATTTTTGATATGCATGAATCTGTATAAATCATTATCTGTATGTGGAACAATTCTATTTTATATGTTCGTAGAGTGTGTGGATGGGATTAGCATTTGGTAAAGCAAGTAAAGTGTACCTCAGCTACTGCACTGAAGGCTAAGTTTAGTGTAATCATTAACTCTTGTATGCCACTAGGTTGTCAGGCTGCTCATATGACTTAAGCATGCCCTCGAACCCCAGTTGTATGGGCGATACATTTGTCTCACCTCTTTTTACAGCTTAGAACTTACCACTCCATCTGCATGCACCCCCAGCAATGAATCCTCATGGAACTTCACCATGATGCAAACTTGTGGGGGCATCGTATCAGGCTTGTAGGCATGGTATAGATAAGGGGAAAAGAAAAATATATAGCTCTCTCTGCAGGGCGAGCTTCAGGGTGGTGTGAGCAGTGTAGCTGCTATGTGCTCCAAGTGTAGGGGAGAGCTGATTTTTGTTTGTGTGTATGAAATGGTAGAGTATTTAAAAGAAACGAAAATTCCCTGGGAGTATTGTGATACACAGTGGCATATATTCGAGGCTAGCTAGGCTATACACAAATAAGATTCAATTATCAACAGAATTAAGATACGTCGATGCTTTCGGTGTGAAAAACACATGAGCGGATTCGCTTCTTTCAATTATGAGAATCAGTCTGGCGAGCGATGATCAATGGCATCAACAGCATAACGCAAGTAGGTCTTCTAGAGACTTCGCTGTTCTGATGTGAAGAGCTTCAATACTATCTCCTGCTAGCGTTTCCATGACAACATGAATGAGATACGGAGGTGAGTAGCCATTGCTTTGGCCATGGGTTTGCTCCAAAAAAGAGAAGAGTTCGGACTACCTCAGTCCCTCCATGTTTCCCCGCGCGTGTTTTGCGAGAGGCATTTCAGTTTGTGTGAAGTGTCAATCAGTTAAAATCAGAGATATTATATCTTAAATTCATGGCTTTGTTGGATTTGAACAGTTTTGATAAATTTTGTGAAAGCTTCCCTGAACATCTACTATCAGAGCTTAAAGAACTCTATGCTTCAAATTTTGATACAGCTCGATTAAAAAATGAACTGAAGGTGTTTAATTCAGTTGATGAATACAAAACAAATCAGTAAGAGACATTACTTGTTACATAAAGTTGAATAATTGGACATGGTGTTTATTGAGGTGTACAAATTAGCAGATCTAATATTAAACTGTTCATTAGCAACTGCCGAAAAAGTTTTTCCATATTAAAAAGAATCAAGATATATCTTAGAGCCACACAAAGACATGCATATTCGAGCAACTTGACTGATTTGTTAATAGAGAAAAACATTATTTTAAATATGAAAAAGTACTCGGAAGAAACATTTTTGTGAAAACGTAACACTCAAGTTCACACAAATGGAAAGAAAAATGGAGTTCATGTACAAATAAGTTTTCAAATCCTAATCCTCATAATTATTTGGTATCATGTTAGCTATAGCATGTACCTAAAATTTCGAAAAAAAATGTTATTTCTATTACTTAACAATTAAAAAATAAACTTTGAAAAATTAAAAAAAAAAAAAACTTTGTGTGTGTGTGTGGGGGGGGGGGGAGATAGCCCAGGTCTCGGACCCAAGATACACCACTGGTGATACGTGATGGTGATTGGAGACGATGAAAGGTCTTGCTATCAGTGGAACAATCCAAATCATCACAATGGGGTATTTTTATAATTGAGCATAAAAAGGAGTTACATCCTTGGGAATAATGCCTGACTATTAATTATATAAAGTGATTCTAGTTTCTCTAAAACAACTAGGGAGTTCTAGTTTCTTTAAAACTTGTAATTCTGTAAGATCACCATGAAATTTAGTTCTGCCACTAAGAATGAAAGGAATAAGAGTTTTTACTATCCATTCAAAGTTTCCACAAAAGACACTTTGTGTGTTTCCCCTCGAATCTGGAAATCTTGAGATTTTGCAATATGTTTCTTCAGGCAAAAATCAAATGGAAAAGAACATGCTTTTTGCATTCATTTAGATGCAGGGCCAGCTTTAGGGCGCCGCTAGGAGGGCCACTGCACTAGGTGCCAAGTTCAGAGGGGCACCAAGCTGAACTTTCTTTTTTTTTTTTATGTGTGTGTGTGTGTGTGTGTGTATGTGAAATGGCAGATTATATATTTAAAAAAGAAAAATACCCTGCATTGATGATTAAAGATGAAATTTCTTGCTGTCACTGAAGCGATCCAGAACATCACAGTACTCTTACAATTAAGCGCAAAAAGGAGTGTTGTTTTTGGCTTTGACCTTAGGACCAATGCATGCAACTATTAATTTATATTGCATATCTTTTACATGTGGCTGAAGAATCATGCAATCTTACTCATACACACAAGCTTGTGTTATGTCAACAAATATTGTCACTTCGAAGTGCCACAAACACTAAAACTACCCTTGATTAGATGCATAAGCCATAAAAAGAAATGGGTGTTAAGATGAAAGAGAAAAGAAAGCACTAACGGTTTTCATGTGCCTTCCTGAATAAGACCTCACAATTCCAAAGATCTCTGAAATTTGTTTCATTAAACAAAAATCAAAAGAATGTGCCCTCGGCAGTTTATTGTGCGTTAAATTGGGATTTGGTGAATGAAAAAAGCCCTCATAGTTCCTGTTTTTCATGTATTAAAAAAACATGGAAAACATAGATAAGAAACATTTTTCATGTATGCAGTTTTCTGATAATTAACATACTACATGCATTTTGAGCTTTGAAGGCAAAGGAGCAACCATTTCCCCCTTATTCTCCAAGTTATCTCTGCCAATTAGTGTGATAGCTATGTTTCTGGTTATATGTCTATAAACTTTTAATTACTAATTTGTTTTAGGTTTATAAAGTTTTCCATTATGTACATAATTATTTTTGGTGTGTCCGATGGCTCACTTGCCTGCCATCTCAGTAGTTGAGTGGTCAGAAGCACATGTTTCTGGCTAATCATGTGAGTTGAACCCAGGTTTGAGTCCTGGTTGAGACATGGCTGGTGTTTTTGTCCTGTGGCACTGATTTGGTCCCTTCATAGAACCAGTGGCCTTAAATTGGGGATGGGCAACTCCTGGTAGCCTTAGGTGCTCATACAGATCATCAGAGGCGTAAGTAGGCATTTTTGCGCCCAGGGAAACGACAAAATATGGCGCCCCACCAAAGTCATTAAGACAAAAAAAGCTGCACCACTTGAAATGTAATAATCCTGCTTGTTGCATGATTTTTTGGGATAGTAAAACTGGTCTTGTGTGTTGATTATGCACAAATTTGTATTATTTAGAACGCAAACACCATTACAATTTTTTTTTTAAATTGACCCTGGGTACAGGGAGTTGCTTCTGGCATTTTGCATCACACTGAATTGTATTCTTTTTTTTTTTTTTGTTATATTCTTTTGTTGTTAGTTGATACTAATAATCACTAATGATTGCGCAGTTGATTTTAAGAACGGGTTAGTTTCTCTGTGGACCAGAGGAAGACCTTTGCGAAGTTATTGCCAATTTAATTCTAGTTTAACAACCTAACTTTTAAATATTTTTATTAGTCTATGATACTGCAAATCGAGAATTATGGAACTAGGTGTCATTTCGTATCCCAAATGGGAAAAGCATTTTACCCTCATTAATTGCGTTGGGAAAAATTAGGAAATGGGGTTCAGCACTCAGCAGAAGGGTTTCATGCATTTCTCTTACCCTTTCTTACATCAAGGATCTCCTGGATAGTGAAGCTGAGCTGGACACAGAATGCCATTTAGGGTTGTAAAATGCAAAATGTGAAGAGAGTGGCGAGATTCCCAACTGCTCCGGAGTTCCGACCTTTAGTACCACATTAAACAGAACAAATTCAGCTTGCAGTGGAGACAGTAATGAACAAATTGCCCTTGAGAATCTTCGAAAATATGAACGATATCCTTATCTTGTAATGTACAAACAGCCACACCGTTATTTCTGATTTGGAACTTACATCCCCTACACAATTTGAGGAAGAAATGCAAAATTTAAGCCACCAAGCTACCGCAGCTGGCAAAAAAAAAAAAAAAAAAAAATATGGGTAAATTCTGTACCCAAAACTGATGCAAAAATTTCAATTCTGATTTTAATCAGGCTGTATGCAATGATTTTTGCGCCGCGCCCTAGTTACGCTTCTGCAGATCGTTAAACCCCGAAATAAAAAAACAGAAATAAAATCTTATGAAATGAAAGCATTAAACTGTATCTAATGCAATTAAGTTGCTGTTCCCAAAACAGTAATTCCTACTGCATGTAGTTTTTTTTTATTTCTCTTGTCTGTTGTACCATATGTACTGCTGTTCTGACTTTTTAGTGCTGTCTTTGTAAAGTTTTATCTGTTGCCCCCCCCCCCCCCCAATCTATTCTTTTGGTATCAGTAATAATGTGTATGAACAATCCCCAAGTGTGTCTTTACAATTCTAAAGAAATCCTTTTTCAAATCCCTGGTCTTTCAACATATGTGCAAAAACTCTTTCTGGAAAGATTGAAAGTTGAAGCTGTCAGCAAATTGAAATAGCCAGATGCAAACAATTTTGGGTTAAGGTTTCATTCATGATTTTCTTGTAATGTAGCTTGAAGTCAGGCACTTTTCTGAATGATACTAATGAGAATGAAAATATTACAGTTGAATGAAGGCAAGAAACAGTTAAAAGTACATTATGCTGAATCACACTCCTTGCATTCTGTTCTGTCTGATGCTAGCTCATATGAAATATTTGGCTTATGGTAGAAAATTACTGGCCGCATATCAATTAGTTAAATCTCTGCCTTATTTCTGAGGGTTACCAATTTGTCCTTTATGTTTTAATGTTTATACTTAAGAAACAATCTGATACTTCTCAATGGGTCCAACAATTAAACTTCATTGGCCAGTTTATTGCAGACATTAGGTTTATTTGGAAACCAGAAAACAAGTATTGATGTCATTTTTTTCCCCTTCATCCATTTTCCATTGAAATCACTAAAAAATTTCTCATGTGACCATGTAAGAATGGCTGTGTGGATCATGAATGGGTAAAAGTAAAACAGATCAGTGATCTAGAATTTCAACAACTACTTTCTGTAGATTCTACTTCATAATTCCAATTTGGAAACTAAATTTTCTTGATTCAGTTCCTGAAATTCTCTGACTGGTGTAGTTTGACCTCCCATCAGTGGCTACTCATCTATAGAAGCACTTGAGCATGTTCTCTACCTACCATTTTCAGAAAATTTTAATAGAATAACAAACACATTTATAATTAAAACAACTGTGAGTGAGAAGATTACATTGAAAATATATTGAATTAATATGTTATTATATATTCTGAAAAGCACTATAATAGCAGTGAAAACATCTTGTATTTCCTAACAGTTAAACATTCAAGGTTTCTATCCACAGCTTATATGTAACCTTGAATCCTGTCTCCCATGAGCACAATCTCCTGCAACTCCAGCACAAGGGTATTTGAGCATGCAAAATTAAGCACTCTGCTGGAAGCTAGCCAGCATTTGGTAAATAAGCATCGAAACACATTTTCACTTTGCCCATTCTCGTTTTATTACAGGGGAAAAATGCAATCTCTCACTGCTGTGTATTGTTACTTGGTTGTTTAAGTATAATTCTTCTGTTTTATCGAGGGAACAATGTTAGCAATAGTTTAACATCCTGATATTATAAATAATGAAATATGAAAAGCTAAAGGTTTGTCTGCTTAATCATGTACGCTGTTAGTTATTCGCTGAAACATCCATTCTCCTCGCATTCATTAGAATAGATATTGGAAATTAAAAGACTGTGTAGACCTACACCAGATCTTAACTACAGCAAAAATTTGAATTGAAGATTAAAATACTGAGCTGTACAGTTCCAAAACATACAGTGACCACCCCTGTGGCACAATGGTCTGAGCAGTGGCTTGTAGTGGTCTAGATGGATCGGGATTCTAATCTCAGCGAGACATGGATGCTGTGTTGTCTTACAGCACTGGTTCTGTCTTTTCCCTGGAACCAGTGGCCCTACATTAGGGATCGGCAAATGCTTATAGCCTAATGAGTTGCTCACAGTGGTCTTTAAACCCCAATAAAAAAAAACATATAATGAGAATGAATGGATATGCGGCTGTGACATAAAAAAATGCTGTACTTTGCTTCCTTTGTTTATTGTTTACAGGCAAAATTTCATGGTCTACAACTGGTGTGAAAGATTTTTGACATTTTGCTGACAAAATTAAAAAGCACGATGTACCCTCTGCACACAAGAATAACATACTGATTTGGGCTGCACTTTGTGGAGCACATTTAAGATTGCAACTAGATTACAGTTATATATATAAAATTTAACAGTAAAAGTAAAAAGTACAAAAAACAATTAACTTCCGTTGTCACATCTGATAAACTGTATTAATTTTTGTTGCTCATTTGAACATGCTCTGCAAGGACATGATGAATCAGACTTGGCGTCTAATCCTGCAATTATTTTTCTTTTGGCATCTTGTTTCTTGAGGTACTTTTAAAACCATTGTGAAGCATATGAAGATATTAATATATTAGTTCTCATTATGTGGGTTTTATCTACTTTCTAAACCACGAGCTGCCACTGCTTCCCATATGAACTTCACATCAAGAATCCATCATTGATACTGTGTATAACGTTTACATTCTAATATCAAACAACTGCTGAGATTTTTCTTAGTGTTACCAAACACTACCTGCTGTAGGAAAGTTTTACATCCCATGGTGTAAGTCTAATGTAATCCATCAGACAACTAACTATTCCATTAGAAACTTAACCTCTCCCAGATGAGCACTTAAGACATATCTATCCTAGTCATTAAGGCCTTTGACAGTGACTAAGAATTTTACACAATGGCCAGAAGCTTAGAGGTTACACATTGATACATGGCTGACAGTGTGACAAAAGTTTGACTCCAATCAGTTCGCATGCTATATAGTGAGTCATCAAAAATCACAACTGACTGCAATGGACAAATTGAGTCTTGATTCTTTAAATCTTGACACCATTTCTTAGGAATAATAAAGAGTGTGGACTTCTGAAGTGTGCTTTGAAGGCTTATAGAACAGAATGCTGGAAAGTTCTGTCTACTGTCCTACTCGGACATACATTTTCTAGATCAATACATAAGCAGAACCAGCAGATAAAATACTACATGGCAGAACCATCAGATTTCCAGCAGAGCACTTTATTTCTCCACATCCTGTTATAAGTTCTTCCAAATTAAGACTCATGTCTTCCTTAAATGCCCACTAACTAGCACTTACATCATTATGAGGGACCCAAGGAATTCATCATATAAGGACCATGTCTTCATAAAGCATGGTGCACTGTGAAAGCATTTCCTATCACTTCATAATGGTCCTTTAAGGTTCTGTTCAAATAATCCCAATGTTTCCATGTCCTCATTGAAGCATATTGACAATACCATGATTATGTTGACACATTTAAGCACTGTTGAAAATTTGTTTCCCAGTATAGGGAAACCTCTAAATAACCATCACTGCTCAGACCGGGAAAAAGTGACCATTGTTAGGAGGTGGCTGTTGTTCAAAAGTTCGGCCTAAGTTAACATTGCTAGGCATTTGCGTTTCTGCAAAAGCAGAATAAATGAATGAAACTTATGCACATTAAAGAAAATGTTGCAGTGCTTTTTACAAATGCTGTCTGCTGAATAAAACTGAATATAATAATTAAATAATTCCTAGTGCAGAGGATTTAAAAAAGCAGTGTCTGATGCCTGCTGTTTAAACAGCCCTTAGAAATAGCAAGCTAGGAGATTAGAGTATGTGCTGGGAAGAAAAATGTTAGATAGAAATAGCAAGCTAGGAGATTAGAGTATGTGCTGGGAAGAAAAATGTTAGATAGTAAGGCATAACTGCACAGTTAGTTGGCCACACTCTGTAAGTTAGGAACAGAGCCCACAGAAACAAAACCAACAAACATCGCCCTCAACAGGCAAAATTCCAGGCCCCATCAACCACCCTCGTGGCGTCTGGGGATGATTAAAACATACATGGAAGCTGCAGCTTGCCTCATGTAGATCTAAACTTTTAACTCCTTTCTTTTCATTAAGCATACCAAGTACCCACCATAATCCAACCGATTATGCCTTTAGCAATAAATGTTCTTTGTCCCTATCTTATCCCTCTTGCCAAAGTACCAAAGAAACTACCTAAAATCCAAGGAACAGGGTGTCCATTAGTTCAACTTCGGGACTGACAGGAGTGTCCGCTGACCGCTGTTAAGAGGTGTTCTTGTTTGGAGGTTATCGTTAATGTTAAACCTATGGAAGCTGTTTGATACCAACCAAGCCGCCCCGGTGGCGCAGTGGTCTAAGGCGCTGGCCTCTGATCATTCGTCCGTAAGGGGTCCGGGTTCGAATCCCGGTCAGGCATGGATGTTGTGTTTGTCTTACGGCACTGGCTCTCTCCCTTCCCTGGAACCAGTGACCCTAAATTAGGGACGGGTGACTGCTTATAGCCCATGGAGTTGCTCACGGTGGTCGTTAAACCTCAAAAAAAAAAGATACCAACCAAAACTTGCCGTTTGCTTGGAGGTTACTATTGTTCAGAGTTGCCCATTAATGGAGATTTTACGGTGTACAGATTTATCATTTAAACTAAACCTTGTAGAATGCTTAATAATTTTGACTGTTAAATCATAAAGTGCTTCTTGTCATCCTTGTTTACTTTTATTGTTATTCGATTCCTGTTTAATCAGTGAAATTAATGAAAAAGAACTAATGATGACAAAGGAGGACACCTGGTGTTTTAAATAAAAATTTGTTTATTCATTAAAAGTTTTTCAAATACTTCTGTAATGTTTCAGTTTAAACAGTAAACCTAATTATTGAACAACAACAGGTTTCCCACACAGCCTAAATGTGCCATTGTATACAGAGCTAATAATACTGTCAGTTAAATGGATATCAAGAAATAAAAGCATGTTTTACACAATGAATATCAATTGATACGAATATGACTATTAGAGCTATGACCACTGGCTGATTAAAACCAGCTTTCATCGCCTGGATGACTTCATTGCTATATGTGCTTTCATTTGTTGATCCTCCTTCCCTGCTCCTGCTACCACTAGAAGTTAATGTTCCTGTTTTATCTTCACCTAAATCAGTAACCAGTTTCTGTTATAATCATATTTTCCATAACCTGTTTCTTTTATAACCAATTTCACAAGACATGATTTTTAGAGTTGATTTACGTTTTGTAATTTTTGCATGTCAAAGAAGTACAAATCTCTACAGCACTCAACAGCCAACTCCAGTGTTTCCTCTGCAATACCCAGGTTTCTCTGACATATGGCAGTGAAACCTGGGGTTACTGCAGAAGAAATACAGGAGTTGTTTGTGTGTTGGTGATATGCATTACTTATGAGAGGATCATGGCAAGATGTGTTTCTGATCATGTGAGAAATGAAGATGTGTTGCAGATGTGTAATGTGAGACAAAATATTACTAGGGTGGAGACAAATATTCTGAGGTGGTTTGGCTATGTTGAAAGCTGACAAGATGGTAACTAAGAGAATTTATTTAGCCCAAGTGATAGGAAAGAAAGGTAGAGGAAGTGTCAAGGAAATCATGGGAGGACCAGATTCAGGAATTAAACATAATAAAATATAATGAATGTGAAGTACAAAATGTCTTGTGTGAGAAGCATGGTGTGAGATATGTGTGATGGATGTCAGTGAAGCTCAAGTTGTGTGCCAAGATCACTGTAAGTGGAAAAATTTGATACTTAACAGACAGTGAAATCTAGTACCATCTGTTTTTAAACTTTAATTTGGCAGATCAGCTTTCTTTGAGGAGCTCTGAATCTCAGGGTACAGTTTAGAGATGTGTATAGTAAAGTTTAGTTTAGGGGCCTGATAATGAAAATATTTTGCTTTTGTATCACAATAGAAACATTATTGTAGTTAATGTTTCTGTTGTGATATGAAAGCAATATTTTGTTTTCAAATATCTGTCCAAGAAGAGTATAACTTTAGAGAAATACATGCATTAAAAGTGTAAGAAATGGCACTTTTTTTAGAACAGAAAGCTATAAAATGTGGGGACAGAATGGAAATGAAAATTCATAAATATTTCCTCAAGCTTATGCACAAAGTCAATCCATCATATCATGGAAAAAAAATAGGCTATGGCAGTCAATGTCTACATCATGCTCCCTTGGCAACTGAAAGTTTAGGGTGAAGTTTGTGAAGGCCTTTTGCAGCTGGAGTGCAGAAGACTGGAAACATGTCATCTGGTTGGACGAAACATGTCATCTGGTTGGATGAAACATGGTTTCAACTCAGTCACATCGATGGAAGGATGCATGTGTGGCATAAACCACATGAAGCAACGGACCCAGCTTTCCAAGTTGGAGTCATTAGGCAGGTGGAGGCAGTGTAACAGTTCAAGGTGCATTTATGTGGGCTTTTGTGGGGTCCCTCATGCCTGTCAAAACCTCCATCACCAGCACAAGGCTAACACCCCCTCATCTACACCCATTTGTAGCAATTCTTTTTTCACACCATGATGCCATCTTTCAAAAAGGACAATGCCAGCCCGTGTACTTCCAGAGTGGCAACCAATTGGCTCCAGGAGCTTTAAGTTGAGTTTATCACTTTTCAACAGGCCCTTCAATCACCTGACCTCAACCCTGTTGGGAATATATGGAATAAATTGGAAAGATCTTTTTGAGCCCACCAATCACCACTGGCATGCTCTATGACAAGCAATACCACCTCCAGGTTTTTAGCACCTCACTGAGTCTGTGCCAAGATGTCTGGATGCTGTTGTGAGGCAAAAGGTGGAGTAACACACATAATTGAGTTGGTATCAAATTCTTGGCTGGGACCTAACATTTCATAAAACATAAAAAAAAACTTGATTTTTATCCGCTGTTCATGGCAGAGATACGTATGATGTGTAACTTGTGTAAGCATTATGGAATTACATAACTTTAACTTTAAAAATGACATTCATTCTGTTGGAGATTTAGAGACTTTTCAATAATGTATCTGAATTATTTGTAAAGCATAACAATAATCTTCAGTGATGACATGGTATAGAAAAAAAAGTAAGAGAGCAAAAAAAGGAAGAAATAGAAAAAAGTTGTCTGCTCATAAAATGAAATGATTAAATTCAGTCAAGTCATAGTTGATTTCTGATGAGGTGGGCATTTGTATGGTTAGAACTAGAGTTTTCCCCTATACCATGAAAGATAACTATAATGCAGAAATTGCAACCTTCGTAAGTACACTGTTGGTGCTTTAGTTTAACTGTTAGTAATAACATGTGCAACAATCTTTTTGTTTGTTTGGAGGTTTAATGACTACCATGAGCCATATAAGCAGTCATTCATCCCTAACTTAGGGCCACTGGTTCTGGGGAAGAAACAGAGCCAGCACCATTAGACAAGCACACCACCTACACATCATCTGGGACTTCAACTCAAACCCATCTTGGACAACTGAGCTGTATTGCAACATTACTGCAGGTGCTAGGAGACGTTACTTTGTACACAAATCTTCGTGGTCCAGTCAACAGATATAAATGGCTAAATGCAAAATTTGAGCACAATTTGGATTTGGAAGCATTATCTTCAAGATGATGCCTTATTTGAGTAAAAATTCAGGTCTTCATAATTTTATCAGAAAAGATTAAAGCCATGGGTTTTAACGAATTGACTTGCTTTTACTGTGTGTGCTTGCATGCATGTATGCTGTAATTGTTTATGTGCATGGTGATTTAAATCTGTGCAGTCTCAGCAGAACATTTTGTTAAGATATTACCAGAAGTTTATATTTTCTTTAATTCTGATAAGGTTGTACATGCATTCCAATGTAATTTACCAATGAGTATAGCAGTTTGAAAATCCATAAACATTTTACTGAAATACTTTTCCATAAACCTGATATTCTTGACTTCTTTCTCACTGATGAACCTCAGCTATGAACTTTTCTCTTGCTTCATCTTTGAGTTCATGTGATCATCCTTTGCTATGGTTTTTTCACTAAATGTGCTGTCGAGTGAACATTCTGTTACTTCGTGTAAAGCATAAGATTATAATTCACTCCAGTGGGATATACCATACACTATATTGACAAAAGTCACCAAACACCTAGAATAGAAACACAACATAGCATTTATTGACATACATTAGTATGGTGTCGGTCCACCTTTAGCCTTAATGCATGCACTGATGCTTCTAGACATGCTTTTGACAAGGTTTTGGAACACAGCGATAGGTATGCGCTTCCATTCAGTACATAATGCTATCACTAAGTGTTGCTTAGTAGTAGGTCTTGGTTCCAAACTTCTTATGTGGTGCTCTAATTCATCCCATAGGTGCTCTATGGGATTAAGATCAGGGCTCTGTGCTGGCCAGTCCACACACATTATGGAATTATTGTCAAACCATGCCATAACAGTCCTTGCTTTATGGCTCGGTGCATTATCCTGCTGGTACCAACAAGGCTCAGTTCCATAGTATTGCCACAGAGTTGGTAGGACATAATTGTCCAGAATATAGAGGTAGACGTGCTGGTTAACAGGTTTGTCCACGATAACCAATAGGCCAAGGGAAGCACATACCGAAGCATCAATACAAGACTTGGTGAACACAAAAAAGATGTTTCTAATGGTCTTCCAAAGACAGCTTTATCTGCACTAACCCCTGAAGACACCTCTGCAGTTCCCATTTGGAAAGAAACTAAAAAAGTTGCCCCATTCATCAAAAGAAGCATCTCTGCACTTCCAAGAAAGCATTGAAATTTTGTTCACCAAAAACTGCAATTCAGAGACCCCTCACCAAATCCCATTTATTTGGATCTCTCTTCTAAAATCTGGCAACATTTCCAGCACCCCAACTTCAAATTGTAGTTCTGGCAACCAGCCCATCCAGTCGATCACGTGTGATCAAGGTCATAGGACGACCGAAAGCTACCACTAAACGGACCTTTTACCATACGTGACTCTGTGTTTTCGCTCATTTTCTATGTTTTTGAGGTCTTGCGCAGTACTCCTTCGATTAGCTGTAATGACTCTCCTGAGACTTCGATGTCCTATGTCCCTTATTTCCAATGGTCTGCCGGTACATTTTGCTGCTTCAGGCACACCATATGTCTTCCACTTATTCAGTATATCCAAACCAGTTGACTTGTGTGTGTTCAAATGCCTCTCGGTTTCTCTTATGGACAACCCACTAATATAACACCCAACAATCTTTCCATTCTCATAGTCAGTTCTCTCTTGTCATGACATTTTCACTCAACCTCACAGTGCGGTTTGATCGCCGTCCGCTGCAGGCTTGGTTTTATACCGTTTGCAGCTGTACTGCGCATCTTCACAATGCAGCGGTTCCGTTCATTTGCTTTTGAAGGGGTGTCCGGTGTCTTTTGTCAATGTAGTGTATATATATATATATATATATATATATATATATATCTTGATTTGGTAATTCTTGCTCTTGCATTATGACTTATGACTAACAAAAAGAAAGACATTCACAACTGAAAAATGACTATCATCTGCATTAAGATTTGTGTTTGTTGAAGCTTCTCATTAAATGCAAGCAAGTGAAGCAGACTTATATGGGTAGAAAACTGAACAGCTCATATCCTCTCTAAATTGCCAGTCCTGTTATTAATCTATTCCAGGGGAAAGTTCGTCTCCATGTCTCCCTTTTTTGTTGAGAATTCTACCTTGAATGATACTGATAAATCTGTCCATACCCTTCCAACCACCTCTGACACCATGTGTTCTATTGTATCCCACCATTGTGAGATCTTTAAAGTACTGAAGGTTCTTCAAACTAATACTGTTTCTGGTCTGGATGACATCTCCTATTGTTATGATTTTTTTTTCTCACCTGAATGAACATCTGTTTTATTTTAGCAGCTGCATCTTTCAGCCAGGGTCTTTCTGGTTGATTGGAAACTTGTTGATATGTATTCTGTTCCAGAAAAAGTGACTTGTCTTTCTTTCAAACTGTTGTCCTATAGCTGTGACATCTATTTGGCACAAAGTAATGAAAAAAGGTAGCTTCAACGACACGATGTCATGCACATATTATGTGTGATCTGGCATCCTTGAAGCTTGTTAATGGCCATCAATATGGCTGTCATGCAGGCTGGTTAACAGGTGATAATTTAGCTTGTCTGTTTAAATAATGTGGCAATAAAGAAATTTGGCGAGTTGTGCTATTTCAATGCCTTTGTTTTTGATTAAGTCTGGCATTGAAGCCTTCTAAGATAAACTCTAGTCATATGGGCTTGATCCTGTTTTGTGTCATAGGCACTCTACTTCCTTCCTGTTCAGTGCATATGTGTTGTTGAAGATACATGTTCAGATGTATTTGTTTTTAATATGAGCATACTACAAAGTTAACCTCTGTTACCTATTTTCTTTTTTTTATCAGTGATAACCTCTGCAATACAGCAAATCCAATATATGCATGACTTGACTATACTCAATCACTTTGTCAAATCACACACACACAGACTCTCTCTCTCTCTCTCTCTCTCTCTCTCTCTCTCTCTCTCCCTCTCACTCACTCACTTTGTATCATGTGTAGGAACACTGCTGTAAAGTTTAACTCCCACGAAACCCAGTATTTAGTTATCAGCAGCAAAGTTAATAGAATTATTTTCTCCTCTTTTCATGTGAAATAACCTTTTGACAGGGAGCACTTCTGTATCTAGTTTGAATATTTCATCTAACTTTCTTTATCATAGCTTCATTCCTTTAATTGCTAAATTCGCTTCAGAAAATGCTGTGATTTCTCTTCTGAACTATTTGTTTCTCCTCTCAGCTACTTTTGGCTTTATATAAATTGTAAGGTAGTTCAACAAGAGAGCATTGTTCTTACATTTGGTGTACTACTCCTAAATCTGTCCTATGTGATGCTGTGCAGTAAAGAGTGGTATGCCTTATCAGCAATCTGGCACTGTAATGGGAGTAGTATTTCTTCGGTTCCTTTGGCACAGGCGTGCAGTTGCAGTCTTGTGTGTCTTTTGTGGCTTTTACCATGGGAATTTTTCTTAAGAGTTATCAAGCCTTGATACACCTCCTATGGTTTACTGTTGCGCTGCAAGAAAGGACACTTTTTAACGTTTAGCTGAATTATGGTTTACTGTTGCGCTACAAGAAACAGACACTTTTAAATGTTTAGCTGAATAAGTGCCATGCTAGTCAGTTTGTTGAGTCACTCATTCCTGTTGCATCAAAAATTTGGACTTCTTTACCTTGTAGTATTTGAACTGAATATCACAACTGGTGGCTATTTAAATCAGGAGGGCAGGTAAACTACTTATGATCAGTTCCATATGTTACTAATTAAAGACTACTATGCTTTTTTCCCGTGGCCAAGTTTTTGTTTGAGAAAATCCTTTTTGTGTTATAGCAGTTGTGCTCCATCATAGGTGACGGAGCCTATACTGCAGGTCCAACAATAGCCGTATCAGAAATTGGGCCTTGTACGACAAGACATACCAGGCATTTTCTCTTTCAATATGAAAATATAAGATTTTTTTGTTTTGTTTCAAGTAACTTTTTGTGCAGTTGCTTAAACAAAGTTAATGACAAGGTGCTCAGATGAAGAAGGAAGTCTGTAATCTTGCTGATTTATCGTATTTTTAGAAGTGCCCATAAATAGCTAAATACCTTAACACAAATGCTTGCCTGTAAGTTTTACTAGGCTGTGGGAAGTCTTCACCCTTTTCCCCGTAGGGTGTAGAATTATACTCCTAGTCAGCCTAAGAGTGTGCCGCCTCGGTGGCACAGTGGTCTAAGCAATGGCTTCTGATCATTCGTCTGAGATGGGTCCGGGTTCGAATCCCAGTGAGGCATGGATGTTGTGTTTGTCTTATGGCGCTGGCTCTCTCCCTTTTCTGGAACCAGTGGCCCTAAATTAGGGATGGGCGACTGCTTATAGCCCATTGAGTTGCTAACGGTGATCGTTAAACTTGCAATAATAAAAAACAACAACCTAAGAGTGTACCACTATTTAAGGTGCAGAACAACTACTTCTGCAACAAAAAGTAGTACATAGCGATTAGAGCAAAAAACAGCAGAATTATTGCTCAGACTCCATTTTTGTTTGATCAGCAGTTTATTGGACAAAATTGCTACCTAAAACAAATTTTCTAAAAGACAGAACTCTTTTAATAATTAGTTTAATGTGAGAAGTTAATCAGTCAAGAACCTCACACTTCTGGCTGATGTGAAATACCTTTCCCAACATTCAAAACACAGAGACAATAAATTGACAATCGGAAAAAGGGGAAGGTTATTTGAACAGGCAGTAGTAGGAGAAGAAGTTCGGACCACACCACACCCCTATTCACGGTCCCCACTGCTTGTGTGATGTATGGGTGGGTGGGGGTTCAGTGTGAGACTACTTGCTTGACAGAAAGGAAACAGCAGGAGTTCACTGTAATGTGGATTGATACTGTTTTTGCTTACAAACACTCAAAACCTAGGATATGCATATGAAAAGTGGTCAAGTGTGTGTGTGTGTGTAGGGTGGGGGATTATCAGATGCAGCCTGCAATGTCAGTTGCCACCTTTGATGACTGGGATGTGAACGAGAGAAGGAAGTTATTCTTTACTTGAAGCAAAGATCACATGTTCCATTCCTTCTTGGAACTGTTTTGTGTCTGTCAGAGGACTATATTTTCTTCCTCTGTTATTTAATGTTTTATTTCCAAAAGGTAAGTGCGTGTTAACTCTTCGTAAAAATTAGGTTGGGAAAGCTGAATTTGAAAGACATGGTCACATGGATGCAAATGAAGGAAGCTATGGGAGATGCATGCCTGCTTCATCCCCCATGTCTTCAGGAGTAGGGGAATATATTGCTGCCAATAGCAGTACCAGTTTTTGAGAGCTTCTACCACCACTGTACT
Source organism: Macrothele yani (assembly GCA_039090855.1). NCBI lineage: Eukaryota > Metazoa > Arthropoda > Arachnida > Araneae > Macrothelidae > Macrothele > Macrothele yani. The sequence goes on along the minus strand of CM077023.1, from coordinate 8,083,854 downwards.
CCATTTATAAATACCATCGTGGAAAGCGTGGAAAGATGTTGCTGTGCTGAATTTTCAGTGGGACATCACTTGAATTGTGACTATATACAAGGAATCCACTGGCCAATATCCATATTATGTCCAATTGAAAAAGTACTGCACCTATCCTTCCATAAACTCATTCATCTCCCACTGAATTAATACATACTTTGGAATTTTTCGACTGTTTAAATCAAAAATAAACGGACTGATTTTAAAAAGCACCAAATTCAAAATGAATACCCCCGCCTCCCCCCAAAAAAGTGACACTGATTTAAATGCAGAACTGATGACAAATATTACAGGTTTTGCTATTGTCAGTTCTCTATTAAACACAGACAAAACTTTATGTTGGCTGACAGTAATGAATCTTCTATAATCCATGGTGTGTTTGATTACCAGTTATTCTTTTATGGTAGTGAATAGTTGTTTGAGTAGTGTTTGAATACATAATTAGACTGAAGTGAAGCTTGATTCATTTCCAGCTATTTCATTAGATCTGTTGACTTTGTTCCTCTGTGTTTCTGTCCATTGTACCATAAAACCCTGCTTTTGAACTAGTGTGGTAGCATGGTTCAATAATGTTGCATTGATTGTAGAAATTAGGTACTTTCTTTTCTAGGTGCAGGTATATGCTACTTCTGAATATTTTGTTACTGTGTATATATTACGTGAAGTTCAGATACTGCTGCTTCAAAAATAGATATGAAGCATATTGATGCTATGTTAAATAAATTCAATTTATCTGAGTGGCAGTCTATACTTAAAAGTGTACTGTCTCTCCTACATGACACAGTGAAACCTCCTTAACCGACACTCCCGGATAGCGGGCAGTTTTGTGATCCTCAGTCCATAAGTATATACAGTTCTGTACATTTACCTCCAAATAGCAGACCCTCCAAGTAATGGACAGTGATTTTGTTCACAAGACAGTTAAAAACATGAATGCTCAAGGGGGAAAAATTGTTGAATTTTAGCTTCTTTGGACGGAAATAGGGCACTTTTTTTTTTTTGTCTTCCATATCCTCATTACAAAAACTACCGGTCTGTGGTTTCAACATGGCTGATCTTTTCTCAAAAGTGGGACAAACAGCTGCTTTCAAACAAGATGGGGTATTTATTGTCAATCCAGCACGCACCATTTTTGAGCTAATTCCTTATCTAAATAGTGAAAAAATGAAAAATGTGCACAAGTTCGTTGCTTTGAAAACATCAGAAGAAAATAATTCAATTGAAGAAGCATCTGTTGCAGTTGAACAAGAGATATGCGGTTATTTTTAATGAGGCTGTAAAGTGTAGCGAAGGAAAAGGAAACAAAAGTTTTTTTTGTTTTTGTTTTGTAAACAAAGGGGATACAAGAGGATTATCACTATTGAAGAATTTAAAGATACATTTTGAAAAACATGCTATGAATTGCCAAGAAAAAGAGTTTTTATCAGATTTTTTCCAGCAAAAAATTGCTGACTGGTTTAATTAAATAATAAGTGGTAAGTACATGCGTTTTAAAATTCTTGGTGTAACATATTTTTTTGTTACGTATGTATGTTTAAACATGCATCAAAATACGTACATTGTATATACCATTTATTAAACTGAAACTACTGTACATGTACTGTATGTTTCCACATGTATTGTTTCTCAGTGTATAAAAAAACAGCAAAAAAAAAAACAGTTTAATCACAAAACATCATTTTAATTTCATATTGTACATATTTAATATCAAGGTTTTTGTATTGTGCCCCTAGTTGTGCTTAGAAGTCAACTTCCCACTTTCTCTTCACTCCAACTGGTACTGCTTTATAAACCTCAGGTATAATATTGTCCAATTCTACAAATTTTATCCTCTGTTCAATTGCTGTCCATGCTTGACTTTTTTGGTGCTTTTGACACCTAATTTTGCTACTCATTACTTTGCAATAGTCTTTCTTTTGGGCAAAACTTTTGTTGAGCAGTTAAAAGTTTTAGCCAGATTTGATGATTGTATGTTTTTAACTATTACCTTTACACTATCAACTGAGATAAATAGTTTTCCCTCCCTTTTTGTGTTTGTTTTCTTCTGATATGAAAAGTGTCTGAGCGTGATTTATAAATACATTGTATATACATATTAAAAAAAGTCTACCAATTTTTTGGACAAAAGCTAAGATGCCACATTTTCAGAAATATTTCAGAAGTTTTGTGCAAAAAGGTTGAATAAATTAACAAGAAATGTACAAATTTTATTGCTAGAATGAATTTGCAAGTGGGAAGCAACACTTGGAATTAAAAAGTAGCAAATTCATTTTCCACATACAGTTTTTGGTATACTGTTTTCTTGTAATTTATATTTATATATATAAACCATTTTTTCTACAGTAATTTATAATCTTATTTAAAAAAATTATCTAACAGAAATGATATATGAAAAATTATCTAATATTATTTAAAAAAATTATCTAACAGAAATATCAATTATGATATATTGTAAGTAGTTAGCAATATGAAAACTCTGCAAGAATATTCCATGTGTTATTTGTTGAACATTTTTACTTTTGGCACAAAGATTTGCCAAAAGTTTTTAAATTGTTTTGTGTGTGAGAACTGGTTTTATTATTTAGTCTACTGATATTTGCTTATTTCTTTATTTTCAGGTAGCTGATCTCAAATAGTAGGAGGAATTCTTTTTGCAAAGGCTGCTTCTTTGTGTATCAAAGAATGATGCATATTTATATATTTTACCATAGAGGTATGATAATTTAAATTAGTGTGAACAGAAGTTCCCATTATGGCATCAAGGCGCCAGTGGCAGCCACCAACTCCTGGTAGACAACCAGAGCAAAGCAGAGATGTATATCCTTGGAGTGGGCGCCTCTCATCAGGTGTTCAGGAACCCCAAAATCAGTCCTTGACTACAGCTGATATTGTTGCTGCTCAGTCGCAGGATTATGTTGATGAGAAAGAGCTTGAGTTTCGTCAAACCATCCAGCATCTTGCTGGTAGGTATACTTCAAATTTATGCATGCTTTACTTGCCTGCCCTTATTGCATAAATCTAAAGAATAAAGCTGTTATGAAATGCATTAGTTTTACTCTTTAATAATTTGTGGGGCATTAGCACTTTAAATTAATGAATTGATGAATAATAGTATACAAAACTATGTGCATTAATGATATTAAATATGGTACCACCATAGGGGTTATTACTTTAATATTAAAAAAAACCCCTCAGTTTTACTGAGTTGTAATATCAACAGAAAAAAACATGTTTTTGATCTGCAATTTCTGATCTACAGTTTGTAAAATTTGTCACGAATCAGGCTATTTTATGTGGGAGGATTAGGGGCTGTGCTTTTTACAATTTGAGAAATAAGGTTATTTGATTAGCATCTCTTTGGTTTTTAAAATATGCTAAACTTACTGTCAGTGAAAACACATGAAAAAATGCTACATTTAAAACATTGAAAATTGAGTGACTGGTTTTTCTGTAATAAAAGTAATTGAACTGTGTAGGAAATCAAAGGGTGCAAACTCCACCAGGTGTGTCATTCATTCTTGTAGTTTTCATCTTGCATTGAACTTTGTGCTGCCATTTCATAAAGCTGTTCAGTCATGTAACCGTGTATTACTGGTCATTGTGTCTCCATGTCCATGGAGTTAGCAACAGCTTGAATGTTTGCTGTAAAATGTCCATGTGGTGTGCACTGTAGTGTTTGATAGTGAGTGAGAAATCAATGAATAGCTATTTTAATTCTTAATGACTTTCAGCATTTGCAGTAAAGTTTCATACTTCAAAGTAATTGATAAAAAGTATTGAAATGTTACATTTACTTCAGAGTAATTGATAAAAAGTATTGAAATGTTACATGGGCATTTTTAACCCCACAAGTTAAAACATGGTATTACCAAGAATATATATATATATTTTTAAAACTTAATGAGCACCTGGATTATGCAGGTAAACCAAATGATGTAATCCTTGGTAAGCTAGCATGGAATGCTGACTGACATGAACGACTTCCAAAATGCTCACATGTCACCCATTGCCAGCTGCACATTGTTGAGAAATTGTGTGTGTGTGTGTAATGAACAGACTCTGATTATTGATTCTGTTAAATTTCTTAATGATGTTGTATTACAACATTTTGACACTCAGAACTTGAATCAGTAAGGTTATCAAAATTAGAATTATTCTGTTACAACAACAGCAAGAGCCATATTTAAAAATGAAGCCAGCATAGGTTCAAGAAAGTGAGGCCTCATCTATTGTCCTTAACTTGTATATTTTTTCTAGGAAGCTGGGATATGTTGTGGATTATGAACGACACTTAATATCTTATAGATGTATGCAAATTGTTCCCATGTTTAGGTGTCACTGGAACTGTTTTTATGAAGAAACAGAGTGACATAATAATAATTGAGCATTCAAAGTCATGTGCGTCTTATTAGATTCTTTACAGATCATTAAATGACATTTGTCGAAGAGAAGTGCTTTGTTGTGAGGCAGAATTTGATGGATAAATATATTTCATACATTGTTGCTGGTTCTGCTAACATTTTGGTTATTTTTTTCATTAACTTACTGATTATGAACTCTAAATCTTATCTGGCATGTGCTCTGGCCAAAATTTGTTTATGAAAAATGAGGTATCTCTTTGCTATTTACAATTTTCAAACTGTACTTGATGGAGAAGTTGACTAACTGTAGAAGGTAGGATAAATTTCAAATAATAGAGCTTGAGTTTCGACTTTGCATCTTGTAATGCATTATGTACCATGACGTAGATGATTTACTACTACCATGAAGTGCGAGTGAAATAGGTGAAGTTGCAGCAATAAGCCTGCCAGCATAGTTCAACTGTGAGAACAACCGCTCTGGAGTAGGAAGATATAAGTTCAAATCCAACCACCGGCAAAAGGTTATATGTCATAAACCTTTATAAACAAAACAAGTTGTTGATTTAAAATTAGTAAGGTTTACTTGGATTTCCATTGACTTACTACTTGAACTAAAAATATATGTCAAGAATATTGGTATTACTCATATTTAAAATACTTCTTGAGAAAGATAACTACGCAGCACACCTAGAAATTCCTATCAGATGTTAATGGATTGCTGCATACTCTACTGAGTTTGCCTTAACCTTTTAAGCAGCCAATGTACCTGAACCAAATGGTGCCCAAGGTTTTCTGTGCTCTACAAATAGAAATATTCACATAGCAACTGGGTTTTGTGAAAGTTACTGCAAAACAGTTCTTTTCTCCCTCTCAGCTCAGTAGTACCAGCCATTCATCTGTTTGAGTGAATAACATCAGTAGTACTCCCATCTGGTCCTTTGTTCTCTGCTCTGTGACCCAAGGCATGATAGAGAAGGGCTAGTTCCCCTGACATGGACATCATAGGAAAACAAACGGCTCAAACATATTCTCTCTCCTTTTTTAGGTTCATTGATATTGTTATAGCCTATTTAGCTGGTAATCAGTCAGAAAGGATTAATGCCAATCATCCCCCTAAATGACCACTTTGAACAACAAAGCTAAGGGGAAAGCTATCAGATTTTAAAAAAGAAAATAAATGCACTTATCCTGACAATGTAACAAAAAACAAACTTAAAGTTTGTTTGAAATAAGTAAGGCCAAACAGAATATTACCTTTAGTTTTCTTTGAAAGCAGAAGTATTTTTAATAAACAATCACATGTATTTGTTTCTAAATCACACAGATTACTACCCTTGGGTTTCTGAAACACTTTGTGTTAATTTCTTCTGAAGAAATGTGGGACACACACAGTTAAAAAATAATCTTATAAAATGTATCTACAATATTCACATCCATTCAAGCTCAAACATTAACCAAAAGTGTTTCTACTTCATACCTGTGATGAGAAAGCTTCTCCAGGCAAAGAGTTGATGACCAATTACCATGTGAAGAGGAAAGTTCACTTTCTCCACAATCACTTTTGGTTGTGATGCAATGAGCAATTATCCATTTTATGGTTGCAGTTATCCAATAAAAGCAACACTTTCTGATGCAAAAATTCACTGTTCCAGCTGTGTTTGACTAAGGCTCTCTAGAAAACACAAGGTAAGGACATTAAAGATAGGAGTTTTCTTTTCTAGTGACATCACATGTAAACCAAGGCTTCTGATTGGTTTCCAATGCTGTTATGTGTGATGTCAAACATGACACCTACATATCAGCCCATGTATCATGAGACACAAACGGAGGGAACTCATCTCTTTAATGTCATGGCCTTGTGTTTTCTAGATGGCCTTGTTTTGACCCACTTAGACAGTGAATATATTAATTCAATCTGATTTCAGCCCATTTTGCTACCCCTAAGTTAACTGATTCCAGTTGGTTAAAAGGTTAATATTTTGGCCAAACTACTTTATTTTAGAAGACTCTTCCATCAAGTTTGAAAATTCTTATGATGCTTGAGTCATCAGCCGAAAACAGGTTTGATATTTTCCTTTCAGGCTTACAAGCATAGATTTTTTTGGAATCATGCCTTGTCTAAAAACGTTGTTTTTTGATACCATGAAGAAAGGAAAAATAAATTTCAATCCCATGGTGAACTATATATTCTGTTCAGTTTCCTAATGAGTTTCTACAAGTAATTAACTGCATGAATGGAGATTCACTAAAGTTGAAAGACTCCCTGAGTGGGCAGCCTAGTGTGAGTTCTTCTAAGAAAAATATTCTGGACCTAATCAGTTGGCCTATATCTTCTGAAAACTGGTAATATGCCTGGACACTGAGGGAGATATCTGTATTCATCTCATTATAAATGTACTGCTTATTTGTTCACTTCTGAAAGATGGTAACACGAAACTATCTCAAAAGAGTATTAGACCTTGTTTGTGTGTTTGATTATATGCTGGTATTTAACCCTTTAATGTCCATGACTCAAAAATCTTTGATCACTCCAAATATCATAACGCTAGAAATTGTCTGTTGGTTCACTTCTTTCTTTAATACATTAATGACTGATCCCTCATAGGTCGAGAAAGTTTGAAGAACAGGTAAGGGTAGGAAATCTGACTCACTCTAGGCAGGCGTTTCGGGCGGCTATGGCCGTTTGTATGTATGGACGTTTTGGGCGTTATGGTCGTTAAAGGGTTAAGTCTGTTCTTGCACAGTGTATGTAGTCTGTTTTGTTGAGTGTATACCTGGGCTTAAATCTGCTGTGCTAATATGTAGTCAGTTTTTTACTGTAATCTCCACGTATGAACTTGAAAAATGGTTGCATATAAACTTTGTTCTGTAATATTTCCTAGTTGATAGATAACATTTGACATATTTGGTGTGTTACATAATGCTATCCTAGAGATCAGATGTACTTCAAGTGTGGTCCATTCATTGCCTGGCTAACACTGAGGTGCTTCAGACAGATTTTTCTGCATTCCACAACTTTTACTTATTACAATTTTTTCACAAAACTCTCATTGACCTTCTAACTATCCATAGACCTAATATGGAAGTCACTTCCATATTAGGTCTAGGGATAGTTAGAAGGTCAATGAGAGTTTTGTGAAAAAATTGTAATAAGTAAAAGTTGTGGAATGCAGAAAAATCTGTCTGAAGCACTCATGTACACAATTAGTTATCTGCAACAATGAAAGAGTATTTATGTCTATAAAGAGATGAAGTCCATTTCCCAAGAATATGAAATCCAGATTTGATCTGAAAAAGGTAAACAAACTAATAAACGCCTTTATTTCAAACTTAAGGCATATTTTCCAAACAAATTGGTGAGCTTCTGTTGAAACCTGGAAGAAAGTATCTTGCTGGGAATAAAAAGAAAAAATCACATGCTCATAAATTCTCTTAATTATGTTTGATGATGATTACATATTTGGGTGTCGTGTATTTAAGTGTTTTAAGAATTGTTGGCGTTTGAACCTCGGTTCAGCTGCTGTTAATGTAACTGAGTTTGATTTTACAAATGTGTAAGATCTGCAGTAACTAACTGAATTTATAATTGGGTGTTGTGTGTTAAGTTGTTTTTATTATATTTATCTATATTTATATAAGTGTGCTTGTGTGTGTGTGTGTGTGAAATTTTCGTACCTACGTAGGCCGTTTACGATTCAGTGGATTATGTGCCTTTTCTTAAAGAAAAGGTTTCCCCGAATTTGTTTATGCATTTCTAGAATTTATGTACTACAGTATGTCACGTATCGTGTGAGCTACATCCTTTTCATTCACGAATCTTTGTTTCGAATGTCAGTTTCCCCGCTAGTATACTGTACTTTATCGGAACGTTACCAAAACAGTGGCAAAATAACCAAAAATGTGCGTCCTCTCTCTCCCCTCCCGCTTGGATCGGTTTAAATCGTTCATTGAGAGTAAAAGTATGGAGACCATCCAGACATTTATTTATGAACCTTGTTTCCATGGAGACGTGAACAAAACATAACGCTATGCATATTGGGCGAAAAGTAACGGAACGGAAATCATGATGCATGCCTGTAGCAGCTTGAGAATGATGTATACCCAGTTGTTCAACTTGGCATTTTGTAAATTAATCTTGTTGGTCTTGCATCAGGGAAAGTATCTGGCCAGCTGAAGGCACCTCAGTAAGGAACTTAATGTGGATTATTTTCAGTCGATGTGTGTGATGTCAATGTGACTGTTACTAAGCTGTACAGATGTGAACCAGGTTTCTATGAAATCGGATTTCTTCTTTCACAGTGACAGTTCGTAGAGAACCACTAACGGGAAAAGCACAAAGCGATTTAATTGTATTAATAAAAAAAAAAAAAAAAAAGATCGCAGTAGCCCAACCCTGGCTCCTAAACATTTTTCTTTCTTTTCTTTGGGGGGATGGGTGGTGTAGGGGAATCCAATGAAAATTTTCGAGAGAGAAAATTGCAAATTTCCATTATAGCTAACAGCTATTAGCTGTATAATCTTTATTTTCTCCGTGGAAGTGGGGCTTTGCATTCCCGGAAGTATGACTGAAGCTATCGCTCTGTAGTGCGCCGGTGCGACTTTTTGATGTTAGTGACGACCCAGCATTTCAGAACTGGGGGGGGGGCGATAAGTACTGTACGAAGGGGTACAAAAATTTTAGTTCTTGGCAGAAATTTTGCCGAAAAATTGTGTTCGTGTAGATTTTATCAGACGCTGACGACGTCATTCCCAGTAAACAAAAAAAAAAAAAAAAACTTTTCGGGTGCATACTTTTGTGTATGTAGTGGTGGGAACCATGGATACGAACCTCCATGTTTACTTACGTGATTTTTATTATCTTTTTTTAATATTTGCTGCCATAAGGCTGTTCATGAATTTTAGTTTGCAATCTGACAAGGAATCTCTCTCTCTCTCTCTCATATCTAAAATGGTACCTTTCTACAACTTACTTAGACATTCGCTCAGAGGACTCCCTCCATTTCACAGAGTAGTGCAGCACTAAATTCATGGGCGTACTGATAGCCCCCGCAACCCCCGGTGGGGGGGTCACGGCAAAGAAGGCATCTAGTGTTATAGGGTGCAGCCTAACTTGTGGAAAATTTTTATATTTCATTTATGCGGTAAATTTGTGTTTCGATGTAACTGCAAGGCAGCACTCATAGTTATAATTAATTACGGTAATTGATCCTCTAATTTGTTCATCACTGCCATTGTTAAAGTTTGTTCAGTATTTGATAAGTGCATAATTCGTAGCCTTCTGGCAAACGAGAATGGTGAAAGGCCACGTGGCAACAGACTATCTCTATTTCGGACTCATAGCAACAGTCGTGGGCATTTTCAACTAACGAAAGACTGCAAAACTCACCCCCAAAAGTCCCTCTGCAAGCCGAGAGACATTCGGTGGTTGCAGTTTTTCTCCGAACTGAACGGGATAAGGGGGAACCGACTATCACCCACAGTTGAAAACAAGGTGATAAATCCCTTTTCAAGTGGCTAAGAGAAGCCCTGTGACAGGACAAAGAGGAGAGAAACGAGCAGAAGAGAAAAACAAGCGGCGGGGCATTCTCAGGACGGTGGCAAAGCCAGACACACGCACGAGAACAGCACCGGCGAGCTGCATGGAACCTAGGCCTGAGAGCTGACCGCTGGGAGAGCTCGGAAAAAAGAAGCAGAGAAGCACGTAAGGAGGGCTATGAATGATCCCCTCTTAAACGAGGACATCTCAGTCCTTTGGACTTCTCGACCGATACTAGGTCGACATTAGTGCACTTTTGCCTAGGCTGTCTACAGGCAGGATATTTCTTGCCACTTCTCTGCGCTGAGGACCTCATACAACGGTTGCCAAGGTATGTTATCTTTACATGAACATTTGCTCACGACGTACAAGTGCCGTCGGACAGTGAACAGCATATAGAACTCTGTCCCCTGAAAAAATGAATACGCACGACAGCGGAGGCCTCCAACACATTTTATTCGTGATTTTTATTTGTGTTATGGCCATAAGTTTTAAGAGCTCTTCCCTGCTAATTTGGCATCAAGCCTATGCAGGTGTGTGTAATGGTATAGTTATATTTAGCTTATAATTAAACTGCGGCAGTCATGATAATTACTGTATCATTTTAATTGCTGGTACCCACGCTCGTACTCAATTATCATTTTTAAAGCGTGTATTCAAATGTTTTGGGTAATCTCTCATACATGTTTCCTTCGCTCTATTTGTTTATTGTGCATACTAGAATTTAATCAGTGAACAGTGTTTGAATCAGTGTTAATTGTTAAATAAGTGTTAGATAAATCAGTGGTATCGTTTAATCAGTGATAAAGTGTTTAAATCATTGTGCATAATTAAGCTGCCGATAGAGCAGCCCACCATACATTCATCTCAGCAGATTTTTGTGCCACTTCATGGATAAAGGTGGCAGTGTATATAATATAACGTTGGATATTAAATGTCAAGCGTACGTGAAATGAGCGTTGGGTATCTTTTCGAGTGTGTGTGTGCGTTGCTGTGATTTTCGGTAGATTGGGACGTGCTGGAGTTAAATCCAGGCATCCACGCCCAATCGCGGTACGGGTTTTGCGGGAAGTTAATAATTAATTTGTTATAATTAATTATGGGAGGTCATTATTAATTATTGGAATCAGATAATTAATTTGTTGTTGCAGAATTTTCGGTTGTCAACGCATGTAGGAAAACTCCTTGCTAGCCCCTGGCAGCAGAGGAGGAGAGCAAAATTTTTGACAAAATTTTCTTTAGTTTTTTTATTTTTATTTAGATATTTATTTTTTTTTCGGTGGAGATATCGGGTGCTTCACTGCAGGCGATACTTCACCTGGTGCCGCGGCCACATCAGCCTGTAAAAGTAAGATCCAACACTAGCCTCAATAGATGGATTTTACAAAACAATGTTGCGGAAACTTCATATGAAACTGGTTAAATAAATAGCCAGAAATTTTTAACAGCAACTGTGAATGAAGTATTAAAAAGAAAAGCATTTTTTTTAGTAGGTAAGTAAAATCTTCAAAAAATCGTTTTTGCCTTAGTTTACAGAAACTGGGTGACAAAAAATAGCTATTGCAGAGGACTTGAGGCCCCTTTTCACAGCCATAGCAAAGGTTCCTATACATGTATATTAACAAGAGAATGTAATTGAAATATCAGTTGAATAAATGAAGTTTTTATGTCAATGAGGATAACGCGTTATGTAATCACACTTCTTTGCACATAACTACGCATGCTTCAGAATATAATGAGCTAAGACATGTTCTTTGCGGGATAGAAAAAAACACCTGTGCCATTTTTTTTTATAACAGAGTCAAAAGAAAATATTTTTACTATGTGCAAGTAAAATATTGTGACATTATGTTAAGTGTTTTTTTATATGAAAGAATACTCTTTTTTGTCCCACAGTTCTTAATTGTTGCTTTTTTTATTTGCTTACGTATATTCTGTATTTTCGTATAAATCAAGAAAGGTCACTAGACCTTGTCACACGGCAGTTAGGTGTTTTGTGTGTGTGATCGTGGGACATTTCAAAGAGGCTGGCCTTAAGTAACTCTAAAAGAATAAAATTTGCATGATATGATTAACTTTGGCGTAAGTATTTTGTAGTACCTCGTACTTAGTATTGGTATAAAACTTAAAACTAGGGCAATCATTTTATTTTTAAAGTGTACATTTGTGTTGCACGCAATAAAGTGTAACAATTTTGGTTTTACGAAAAATACCACCTTATAGGTTCCAAAGAATGTTAGTTACTAAAACCCCGTAAAACTATTTTACTATGTGCATTTATAATATGGAATTTAAAAAATTCAGTAATTGAAAGCAAACAGATTTTTGCAAAAGTATCTCGAAAATATTGGGGGGGGGTCTGGTACACCACTGACTAAATTTAACAAAAAAATCATTTTAGTTAACAAAAATCTTGTGAATTCGAAAAATTCACATACTTTTATCCAAGTTTCTTAAAATGTTAGGTTGCACTCGCCATATGTTTTTTTTTTTTTGGGGGGGGGGGGGGAGAAGTTATCCACCGTTGCCCATCCACAGGGACGTCGCTAGACTTCGAAATCAGGATGGGCGAGCAAGCATTATTTTTGGTGGGGCAAGAGCTTGATAACAACTTTTTTTTTTTTTTTTTTTTTACGAAACATTTCATGAAAGAACGAATCTTTAATGCTTTTTTTTTCTCTTTTAATTGAAGGTTGAACGACCACCATGAGCAACTCGATGGGCTATAAACAGTCGCATGTCCATAATTTAAGGTCATTGATTCCAAGGAAAGGAGGGAGCCCGTGCCGTAAGTTAAACACAATATCCATGCCTCACGGGATTCGAACCCGGGTTCTTCTCTGACGAATGGTCATAAGTCAGCGATTAGACCACTGCGTCACCCAGTCGGCTTCAACGCTTTTCACTACCGGCTATAAAAGAATTCGCCGCCCCGGTGGCGCAGTGGTCTAAGGCGCTGGCTTGTGACTATTCGCCCTAGTTGGGTCCGGGTTTGAATCCCGGTGAGGCATGGATGTTTGTGTTTGTCTTTCGGCACTTGCTCTCAATGTGTTACTTGATCAACACTGGCTCACTGTGTACATTGGTCATTTAGCATACTGTAAAAACCATGTTTGATATGTATACTTGTTGATGTGAAACATCTGTATATTGTCTATGTCTGCCTGTTTGTCACGTCTCTGTACCACCAGGTCCAATAAATCATTATACAAAAAAAAACCTCCAATAAAAAAAAATAATAATAATTCTTGCAATTCCTACCCCCGGCACCTGGACAAACATACATGCATGGATCTGACGAGTTATGCCACTGTTGTAAAATACAAGCGTTGTTAGAATATCGCCTTCAATTTTTTGCTTGCTCTGGATGCATTATCATAAATTTCTTTTCAAAATTTTTCATTTTTGCTTACGAAAATAGTACTGTACTTGAACAATTTATTTAAAAGAAAATGTCCTTTTTGTTTATCTATATAAAATTTTAACGTGCCCCTCAGACACAATACCTCATCCCTCCTTAACTTCCTTCCTTTCAGCCAGAGACTTGGCCTTGCACTCCTCTCATACAAAGCTTTCAACATGTTTATTGAGAAAACTAGGATAGAGAAAACAAAAGGCCTGTGCATACAAAGCAGTCGTCAGCCACTTTCTGCATTTTCACTGGCAGTCTTAAGGACGCTAGTGTAGCTTTAGACTCCATTTATCGTGTTGGAATCCCCTATTTTGTAAATAAAACAAACAGAACAATTAGTAGAGACCCCCTTAGTGAATTCCTATGCACCCCCTCATTACCCCCCTGGCCATACAAACATGAAAAAGAGGCTGAAACTAAAAAATGGAAGTATGGAGAACTGAATTTTCATGGCCCTGCGGTGCTATTTTGATAACTTCTTTTGGAGACGTAAACAACGCACTTCCTAGGGGGAAATACGTAGGGTTACATGAAATAAAACTAGGCTTATTACTTGGCAAAGTGCAGATTTAATTTTAAAGTTAAATATATAGAAAAATGGCACACTTTGAACTGTGTGGGCGGCAGGATAGGCAAGACAAATTTCAGGGTGGGCTTGAGCCCACCCTCGCACCCTCTTGGCGACGTCCCTGCCCACCCATAGCGTCGCGCCTGTTTGATTTGATAACAGTAAGCCTGAATGTGGGGTTCGTATCCTGCTGACATTGGTTTTCTCCCTTCTCTGTAACCAGCGAACTTAAGTTTAGGATGTGTGATTCCTCCTACCTTTACTATATCTTAAGAATAGTTAATTACAAAAAAACAAAAAAAACGGGGGTGGGAGAGAAAAAAAGTCGGTTCTATAACTAGAAAAAATATCGTAATCCGAGATTTTAGTTAAGATTTTTTCTATGTATGACGTAGTAAAACATGATCCTTTCTTTTTTCTTATGTCTGATTTCTTAATTGTATAGCCGCCATGTTTCGCTTTTCACAAAACAACGCGACTGTCGAATGGTCGTAGTCAGTGTATATAAATTTTACGCATTCCACAGAAAAAAAATATGATTAATAAATTTAAGAAATTGTTTTGACTACTACTGCTAGACCTCTGATAAGCAATGGGAATGTAGTGTGTTTTCAGACATAAACGAACAAGACCAATGCATCTGAACTCATTAAGTTGCAGGGAAGTTTGTAGAATATTTGGCTATCATCAAGTACCATTCGCCGCGTAAGTAATCGACAGGTGGTTAGAATATCGCAAGGTTGAAATCTTACCACATTCTCCATCCAGTCCGGATCTTGCCCAGTTCAACTACCACCTGTTTCGCGCCATTGACAATTTCCATTTCCTACTAAAACGGCACTTCACTTACGTGGTGGATGTGGAATATGGTATAAGAGAGTTTCTGTCCTCAAAACCTGCAGAGTGGTACCGCCGTGAGATCGTGGCTCTGGTGGAACGTTGGCAAAGGACTATAGAAAACTACGGCCTGTACTGTGCAGAATGAGGTGAGCGTGCATGGCTTTCTTGCATCATTAAATCTTCCGAGTGATACAGCCGTGAGATCGTGGCCCTAGTGGAACGTTGGCAAAGGACTATAGAAAACAACGACCTGTACTTTGCAGAATGAAGTGAGCGTGTATGGCTTTTTTGAATCATTAAACTACACTATCTACCAACAAGTAATTGGACACCTGTGATAACAAAGGAAACCGAAGTTTATTCACCTTCAATAGTTGGTGGAGCCTCCACGAGCAGCGATTACAGCTGCGACCCTCCGGGACATACTCTCAACCAGGCGTTGTACGACGGCTAGCGGTATTTTCTTCCACTCGGCTTGGAGAAGACAGGTCAGTTCCTTCACCGATTTCGGACGGTGGGGGCACCCCTTAAGTCGACGCTCCAACTCGTCCCAGAGGTGCTCGATAAGGTTAAGGTCCGGGCTCTGCGCAGGCCGTCCATTCGATTAACCCCATTGTCACCATACCAAGCCATGGTGGACCTCGCAACATGACAGGTGGCATTGTCATCCTGAAAGTAACATGGGTCCACCCCGTAAAACTGCCACATCGTAGGAAGCGCATGGTCATCCAAAATGGTGCAGTAGGTCTGGGCGTTGAGTCTACCAGGAATTGCGACCAAGGGTCCCGTGCCATACCAGGAGAAACACCCCCATAGCATAATTCCACCGCCGCCGAACTTCACAGTTGGCACATTACATTCTGGCAGGAGGCGTTCTCCAGGCAGACGCCAAACCCAGACCCTGCCATCCGAACGGCAGAGGGTGAACCTTGATTCGTCACTCCAGAGAACCTGTTTCCACTGTTCAACGGTCCACTGTCGACGTTCTTTGCACCACGTTAGCCGAGCAGCGCTATTGGACTTGGTGATCAAAGGCTTGTGGGCGGCAGCACGTCCATGATAACCGAGCAGATGGGCTTCCTTACGGATGGTATTCACCGAAAGAACACTCCCGGATGCCTGTTGAAATTCCTCGCGGATGTGGCCCATCGATTTGGTGCGGTTCTTCCGAATTTCTCTGGACAGCACCCGTCGGTCTCTAACTCCCAGTTTTGTGGGTCTGCCGGGTCGGGGCACATTCCGACAGTCACCTCTCATCTACCACTTGCCAATCACGTAGGCCACTGTCGATTTTGGGTACTTCAACTCGCTGGATATGTCACGTATGGATCGGCCATTTCTGTGATACCCGACGATTACACCTTTCTCGAAATTAGAGAGCTCCGAACTGCGTGGCATCTTGCATGCCACTGGTTGCGTTGTTGTTTCCCACACGATATTTAACGGCGGCGGCCGTGACGTGTATCAGGACCGCAGATATCGTCGATTGCGGAGGTGTCCAATTACTTGTTGGTAGATAGTGTATATATTTAGCTGCTAATGAGACCAACTTTTGACTCACCCTGGTAGATTATAACTCATGGTCAACTTGTTTCTCTGATGCACGAGTTAAAGAAAGGGGGAAAACCCCGCTTAGACTTGTCGAATCATTAGCTTCTATCAAGTTATCTGTGTTGTAAAGAAACTGTTTTTCAAAATTCCAGCATAGGGTCTCAGCGATACATCGTTGGATCTAGATTATGACCTTATGAATATGAATTCTAACGGAATAGTTGAATCCATCCAGTGTGGTTTAGTCACCGCCTTTTCGTAATACAAACCAGAAACGTATACGTATTTTGAGTCTGCAGATCTTCATAAACTTTCGCGACAAAAGCACATACAAAGTCAACATCGGCCTTTCGTTGCTAAGCCGGCAGTTTGAAAAAGAGCTTTGGGCTGAATGAAGACTGGGATTAATAAATTGATATTTTCCAAATTACTGTATGTGATCTGTCTTTGGCAGTATACTGCTTACACATCTTGCAGGAATCTCCACCCGGGTAAAGGGAGGTTTAGTGTTCTGTCGTGGATATCTGAAGAATTGTTCACGTCAAGTTGGTAGCACACAATGAATTCATTGCAAGAAATGTGTTATAACCAGGACATGTTGAGAGGTCTTTAGAAAGCATTCGCCTGCTGATTGATAAGAGTGACTCATGTCTCGATAGCGTTCATACACATTCAGGAATCTTCCCAAAGAATTAAAGACTTTGGGTGGAAGCTTTTATCTCACCTGCAGTTTTCATCGGATATTGAAGACAGTACACGGAAGACATTGAAAAGGCATGGATTCAGATTTTATGTCTTCAAATTAAATATTTGCTTTTTGTACTATTATTTTAAATTAGATTGTGTTAACAAAAAATGTCAGTGAATTGGAGAAACGTCTGTAGTTTAAGTGTAGAATGTACCGTGACGTGAAATGTCGTCTTTGATTTTTATTTATGCATTTTTTGATGTTTTTGAATGACAGATATTTGTGGAATGATCGATGAAACACCAAATTCAGCCTTTACATGTACTTCAGTTTAAATCTGTTAACAAACTGTAGGCACAACACTTCCCAATATTGCCGATTTAAACATACATCAGTGAGTTATCGGTAATTTTCGGAAGTGTTAGTTTAAGATATGCATTCCTGTCAATGCTTCTTGTGCCGGGTTTTATCCGCACTGTTTTGCATGCATTTTCTATGCGTCTCAGTCGCATTAGACTTTGCATAATCGTGCTAACGCAGCTTTGAACTTGTGCAGATTTCCATCTTAGACGGAGGACAGTTCTGTGAGTATTAGAGTCATACATGTGTACCCGTGCACCGTACATTCTGTACTGTAGTAATACTTTACATCAGGGCCGTAGCTACTGGGAGGGCAGGGAGGGCGGTTGCCCGCCCAGAATGGTCATTTCAGGGGCGTAAATTCATGCTCTGGGGGTGTAAAAAATGAAAATTGTTACTAAAAAAGAAAGGTAACACCCTTCAGTATATTCTTTTTAAAGACTTTATTTAGTCTCATACAGCATTCCATTCAGCTAACCAGGGTACAGAGTAACATACACTATGAGGTGTGAACATCTTATATCCATGAAGGGAATTTTCCAAAACAGTGAATGGAGGCATAGAAAATATAATATGCTGATATGCGTAACCTTCATGACCTTTCCGAATATGTCGTTGGGATGAAGAGCAAATTAATCATATGTGCTCTGTCGCAGAAAGTTCTCTAAGCGTTTAACCTTGAACAGAATTTTTCCAAGCCGTAACCCTAAAGCTTCTTACTATTGTTACATTCACTATCCTATACTCATTCGTTCTGCGCTGGTTTGTTTTCGTTTTGCATTTCTATGGAGTGTTGTGTTGTCGGCGCTCACATAACGTTTACGCCTTACTTAGAATCGACCATCTATGGTTTTTGGGTATTTACCTAGTTTTTACATTTTTAATAAAATTATATCAAAAATCTGAAGTGTGATTTTTGACTTTGTTCCACTTCTAACCGGTTTCTGCGTGTACAGCTGCAAGGGAATTCTCCGGAGTGGTTAGTAACAGCCAGAGCAGTGTAGGTACGCGGTCATAAATGTAAGTGAAGAGAGAACAAAGGCAACGGAAATGGTTTTAATAACGGAACAGCGGATTTTTATTGTGGAACAGTATTTCAGAAATAACTCAACAAGGTTTTAAATGAGTTCTTTACAGAAAAATTTCCACATTGTGCAGCACCGGCGAAATCAGTGGTACAGAAGTTAGTGCGAAAATTTCGTGAAACCGGCACGGTGTGCAACAGGAAAGGAAACAAACCCAAGACAATTCGTACTGAAGACAATATCAAGGATGTGTGCACAATGATGTTACAAAGCCCTCGGAAGTCGATTCGCCGATTATCGTCAGCAACGGGAATATCTGCCACGTCATGCCGACGCATACTTAAGGTGGATTTGCATTTTCGGTCGTACAAAGTTATGGCGCTCCAAGAACTTAAAACTCCTGATTATGCAAAAACGATGCAATATTGTAAGTGGTTTCAGGATACCCATTGTCAGCGATGAAATGGACCCAACACTTTAGTACATGACAGATGAAGCATGGTTTCATCTGTCCGAGTATGTCAATGCGCAAAACAGCTGGATTTGGACCGACACGAATCCCAGACGGACAATGGAGACTCCTCTGTACGACTAAAAGATAGGCTTTTGGTGTGCTGTGTCTGCGAAGAGGATAGTCGTCCTATTCTTTTTCACTGACACCATCAACTCGGAGCGCTATGTTCAGCAGCTGTTCAACCCATTTGTTGCCGCACTTAGAGAAGAAGAGCGAACATATGCTTTCTTTCAGCCGGATGGTGCAACGGCGCATACTGCGCGGAACAATCTACGTGCTGTGCATGAAGTGTTTGGGGAGGACAGAACTGTATCGAAGGGAGTATGGCCACCCAGATCACTCGATCTCTCCACCTGTGACTTTTACCTGTGGGGAGCATTGAAAGGGAAAGTGTACGCAACTAATCCTCGCACCCTTGATAAATTAAAAGTGAACATTACGGATGCCATAGCCAGATTACTGCCGATGAGTTGTGGCGCGTTACGAACAACCTGTTCCGTCGTGTGCAGCTGTGTCTTGATGTCGGAGGATAGCACTTTCAGAAATTGTTGTAAATGCAGGTAAATTACTCCAGTTTTCTGTCATTTCAACTGTTCTTTACCATGTATAGTAACATTGCCTGACTGTTGTCGTTCATCATTCTCGGGCCTCTTTTATATTGCACACCCTGTACTTTCCTATAACGGCAGTGTGTGAGAAAGTAAAAAACACGTATTATTTGAGTGGAACTCGAAGGGGCGTAATTTTGAACTTCAAGTCTCGCCCTTCCAGATAAGAAAAGCTTGCTACGGTCCTGTTTTACATACGATTCGTTTAGAAAGCGCTTTTAGAAATCGTCGTTTGTATAAGGGTTGCACTCATTGTATTTTTTCGTATGCAACGTCCATATTGTAAATTCAGTAATAGATGCAAGTATTTTCCCCACAAAAATGTCTGTCTTGATAGTCTTACCCAGAGGCCCAAAGTATTATTGTTTTATTCCACGCTCGACAAACGTGCATCCTTTCATTGGAGTGGCGTGAGTTGATATTGTTCCACTTCACTGGCATTCGCTTTTTTCTTTTAATTTTCCTTTCTTTCAGGGATTGAAGCGCCACTTTTATTCCGATATCAGCCTTCCGGAAACTTCCGAGACATACTGTGAAGGACATGCTCAATTCTGTTGGCTGGCTTCTCGAGATGCTAGCACTTAACGCCAACAGAATTACAAAAAAAAAAAAAAAATCTAAAAGATCCGTGAGCTTACTGATGTGTAGTTGTTTAAATACAAACAAAACTCGTCGCATTTCTTCCCCTCCTGTTTCTTAATTCCTTAATTTTGCTAATTCTTTGTCTACCATATATGTATTCATCTTAGTACAGTTCAGAAGTTGTGTTTCTGTGATTGTCTGCGTACCTTTCCTAGGCAAATCACCGATTGTTATTTTGTTTAGTTGTAAGTATTAAGGTGAGGGATCTCAGCAACAATGAATTGAGTGCTTGCCGTCCGGCCGAGCATGCTACACCTTTAACAACTTCCGTTCCACTTGTAATGCTTACTGAACAGCAGCGTTCCAGACGCGACAGATTTTTTCCCTCTCAGCTCTCATTGTCATTCCAAGGCCACGCGAGTCGTCTGTGAGTGTGGGTGTTGTATAACGTCCAAAGATGTATCGATTTTTTTATTTACCTGATGAACGTGCCACGGTTAATGAATGAAATGCGCTTCCTCCGCAGTAATACAGGCCAACCAGTTTCTGTTCTGTTTTTTTTTTAAGTTTATTTTTTCTCACTGTTGCTGCCGTAGCAATGATCTACGGAGGTCCGGGTAAAGAACTGTAGAACGGGCCTAAAAATCTAAATGGAGTGGTTATAATGCTCATACATCACACCAATTGTATTGAAGGCATGTTAACTCTCCATAAGAACTCCCTTTCATATGGGGGTTTCAAAGGCGTAACCACAGGGTGTGTTGGTGTTGGTGGGGGTCCGGATCCCTAATGTAAAAGACCCCCGCAAATTTTTCGGGAATGTGTAGCACACTTTTTAGGATGTGAACCACCTAAATTTAATAATATAAAATTGTCATTTTTCGTAGAATGCAAACTTGTGTATAATGCGTACTTAATAAAACAGCTATATTGATTAAGTATGGTTACCAACATCGTTGGCGTATATATATGCATATATATAATGTGTGTATGTGTGATTGGACCCCCTCCCCAGATTTTGAAACATGGTTACCCCACTGAGTGGTTTCACGCACGCCTATATATTGCCTTTTTTATTTCTCGATAAAGAACTATTTACTCTTTTGACACATTTCTGCAAAGAAGCAGGAAAATTTCATAAATAAAAATAATTTAACTCCTCGAATTATGTTTCTGTGGGGAAAGGGGAAGAGAACCACATCAAAGAAAATGATTTGGAAAAGTCTACGTGAAGTACATGGCTTCAACCCTTGCAGTAACGTGAATGTTAAAAAAAATGATATTCATGCGCGCATAGTAGAAGTTATTTCTTCTTAAATCAAAGATTCAAGTAGACTCTTTCTACACGTGTTTTTGATGTTTAACAACCTCGTGATGATCTTGGGTTTATATTCAAAATGTGATATAAATTTGTGATATCAGTTATTTACTAAATCACAAAAATATTGAATTTCAGCTGGAAGGAGTTTCTTTTGAGTAGGTAGAGTACCCAAAACCATGTCACGCATTCACGACTGAACACTTGGTGAAAGAATTCGAATCAAATAGTAATATCAAGTATATCTTCATTTTGTGCGCATGAGGAGGCACATATGAAGATCAAAATATTTTTTGAAACAATATTTAATGAGAAAACTACGCCAAAGAAAAGTCGAGCTCCTCAAATTCTGCAATGCTCCAAACTTAACTGTGGTTATTTTTCCATGCTACAAACTATGGAAGCTTATACATCGCATATGGTATTTAATGTCTTCAATGCAGATTTTTCTTCTGATTTTGAACAAACCCGAAGAAGTATTGTGCGTGCGCTCTTGAGAATTAAGTTAATTCAAACTGAACTGGTGATTTTCAAATATAAAGGCATTCTCTGCGGTGAAAAAGTCTTGTAACTTTAAATTTCGTGCATGTGTGTGTGTGTGTCAGGGCTGTAGTGGAGAGTATACGGCGGTATACTCTCTGCTTTTTTGGACAGAATAGCGTATACCTTCGATATCCATATTATCAACAGAACTTCAATCTCGAACAACATTGCTGCCAAGAGCTGAACATCTAATAAAAAGAACCATAAGAATTATACAGAGCTTCGGAGAAAATCCTGGGGGAAAAACTCATTTAGCATTTGCAGCGAACGAGGAATTATTATTTAAAAATATCGCATTGATTCCTAACAACAAAATTGCACTTATTAACCAAACCAGTTTATTCAAAGCACGGTTGACAGGATGAAATCAAGACTGTGTTCAGATTCAAACAGTGAAAATGTACAACTTCTTAAAGATATTTCTTCATTAGAGCGAATAAATATTAAAACAGACGACGCGCGCTATGGAGAACTAGAAACAAGGCGAATATGTAGACGTTTTAATTTCGGGCAAGTCAAATTACACAAAGAAGGCTTCCCTGTACGCCCTTTGGTGTCTTCCCGCTCCAGCCCCACCAGGCCTCTCGAGGGCGCTTTGGCTAAATTGCTCGCCCCTTTGACCACCTCATTTCTGTTTTCCATTTCCAGCTCTGTTCAAGCGTTAACCCATATCAAGTCTTTGCTCCCAATCACTTTTCCCTTTGTTATGATATCTCTTGACGTGACTTCACTATTTCCCAGCGTTCCCGTTTTGGAGGTTCACAAGATTATTGAATCAAAGCTCACCACTCTTGGTTCATACGCTCCCACCGAAACCCAGGCCATTCTGTGCGCGCTTCGGCTCGTACAGTCTAGATCATATTTAAGTTTAACAACCTCATATATCGCCAACTAGAGGGTACCCCGATGGGGTCCGCAGCCCTCGCCGAAGTTTTGTTGCAGACCCTGGAAGAGGACGTCCTAAATTTAGCTCCAGTAAAGCCCTTGTTGTATCTCCGATACGTTGACGATATCTTGCTTTTTTGGACTGCCACCTCTTCACAACTCAATAGTTTTGTTGATTGCCTTTCAGCCAAATATCTGTCCATTTCCTTCACTGTTGAACATGAAAAATATTTCTCTTTACCCTTTCTGGATTTCCTGCTTCGACGGGACGCCGATACCAATGCACTAACGTACTCAGTATTCACAAAACCGTCCTCTGAAACTACGTTGATCCCCTTCAGTTCATCTCACCCAAATAGCCAGAAATTTTCGTCTTTGCATTTTCTGATCCGAAGAGCCGTTACCCATTCTTCGTCAACACAACTTCGTCATGCTGAATTCTGTAGGATCAGACAACTGGCTGCCCTGTATGGTTATCCCTCTTTGGAGGTTGACAGGCTATTTAACCGTTTATTGACTCCTCGTGGTTCAACCTTAGTTAGGGAACGCAGTTCTACTAGGTATATCACTTCTTTACAGTACATCCCATGTGTTAACAATGTTTTGAAGAATATCTTTAAAAAACACGGAGTTGGTTTTGGTGTTAAGGCCAACAATATTTTGTCTATTATCAAAACCTACAGGGATACAACGCCTTTGGGATCCTGTTATGGGGTGCATTCCATTCCTCTTAAGGCCCTTGAACCAAGCAAAAGCGATTTGATTTATGTGGGCTCTGCATCCCGCAATCTTAGTTGCAGGATTACTGAACATAAGTATAACGTGAAGTCGTGTTCTGCTACCACAGCTTTGTCAAGATTATGCCTAAGCGGCACTCATTTTCCGCTTTGGAATGATGCCAAGATCCTTTGTGCACCTAGACTTAAATCGTGTTTGTTATTTGCGGAGAGCCTTATGATACATAAATTCAAACCCATATGCTGTAATGATGATTACCCTTCGGTAATCCCCCTCCCCTGGAAGGGTTTGGTGGAAGAAAGGGAGTGACAATCCGAACATTGATTATCATTAGGGTCAACTTCTTTTAATTTTGTGTCACCGTGTGTGGATCTTTGAAAATTCATTGGTCGGTCTATTCCACACACCGCTTACGTCACGCTGTGTTTGGTTTTGTATATATACTTGTGGGTTTCTCGCCCTTGCGTCATATATAATTACATCTGAAGACGAATTGGATGACGATTCGAAAGATCTAATGTTCATTGTGTGTTTTTAACTTAAGTGCTTTTAACTTAAGTGCTTTTAACTAGTAAATATTTTATCGTGCATAAGACGGCCTTTTTGTCTAATTGACGTTTTAATGTTGATGAAATGCAAGCTATTCAGAGACTGAGAGAATATACTGAAAACGTTCAAGTTGTACCAGAAAACTTAAAACTCCTCTTAACAACGATATCAACTCTACCTTGTTCGACAGCTGAATGCGAACGAGGATTCAGTTTAATGAACAACATTATAACTGATCTCAGAGCATCTTTGTTAATCTCCATTGTATATAACCTGATGTTCATAAATTCAAATGGACCGCCCATTGAACGATTTCATCCAAAAAATATGTAAGATCTTGGTTGATGAATCATCGTTCAGCAACTGATAGTAAATCAAGTTTCTCCTAGAGAAGAACAGTGCTGTAACGACTTATCTCGTCAGGCTTTTTTTTTTATTGGAGTTTTAACGACCACCGTGAGCAACTCAATGGGATATAAGCAGTCGCCCGTCCCTAATTTAGGGTCACTGGTTTCAGGGAAGGGAGAGAGCCAGTGCCGTAAGACAACTGTCAACACAACATCCATGCCTCACCGCGATTTGAACCTGGACCCCTTTCAGACGAATGATCAAAGGCAATCGCTTAGACACTGCGCCACTGGGATGGCTCAGGCTTTATGGGATATATTTCAATAAAAATTAATATAATCTTGTGCATGCTCTTCAACATGTCATAATTGACAGGAGAGAGGAGAAGATACTTTATTCATATCGGTAAGTGAGCTCAGAGTCATAACTGTTAAAAGACACGGTACCCCCACGAGGGTACCGTGCCTTTTTTTTTTTTTTTTTTCTATCCATGTAGTATAACCTCTGATTTTTTAGGATTTGCACCCTCTGCTGATTTTACGACTACAGCACTGGTGTGTGTGTTGATAAAGTATTGGGAATTTTGGGTTAAATAAATATTCTGAGTTCAACTCTTTTCTTCAGCGTTCTCTCATGAAGGTTGAGCAAACTGAAGTGTTTCTTTTAGAAAACTGGAGGAAAATACCTGTATAATTTTCGGACCAGTTTGAAATATATGTAAAATTTGTACTTTTTGAAATTTCAGCTTTTTAAAAAAAAAATTTTTTTGTTCCTTTGTATTTGGATGCAAGTTGTACTAATCACTTGATATTGCTCTAAGATCTTCGTGCATTTCTGTTAAACTATTTCAGGAAATTCACTGTTTGCATTTTTCTCTTAAAGCTGACATGTAATAATCAAACGGCATAATATACTTCTAGTAAATCGCTTAAGTTCGGATAATGAGCTCTGACTTATCATAACTATTTGTTGAAAAAACAAACAGCTGTGATATCAATTGAAACAATGAGGTAATTAATTACTCAGCTATACTGGGCCAGGCTAAGAATTATAAGTGCTAAAAAAACTGAGGGTAGGTTTTACCAACATTTTTGAGGTACCCATTTTTGTGGTGACCTCATCTGCTCTTTTAAAGTCTTTACATTGTTCTGCTGGAAAGGAATCTTCCTTCCTTAAGTGCTTTTGCAGATGAGTCGGAAGCTACTAATGTCAGCAGTACCGGTAATGGCTGTTAGCTGGTGCAGTGCATTTTCCCCTCGTGGTTTAGGTAGAAGAGTGAGTGAGTGTGGCTGCTCAGACGAGGAAGATCATTTTCGGAAGCCGTGGGACGATATCTATTCATAGTCTCATCCGCCTAGGGAGAAAACAGCGACGTCACCCTTCGAGCACTCTTTAGAAGGAGCACATGGATGTGATCTGGATAATTCTGCCAAATGACACTCCATTTTTTTTTATCTCGCACTATTCATTTTGGTGATTTTAAAAAAGGAACTACCACAATTTCGGGTATTTCTGCAACACCGCTTCTCAGTTCCTCGGAAAATAATATAAGCAGTTTTTTTTCGTCGTCCGCAATTTTTTTTTTCGCTTTCAATCAGTAAATTGTATGGCACGTGAACTACTGTAATTGTGATAAATGCCAAATTGAAATATCAGCGAAGACGAAGATACCCAGTAACTCCTAACTTCAATATTTTTTGTGGAAGCATATTCTTCCAATAAAAAAAATATATATATATATATAATTCATAAAAAAATATATATAAAATTCAAAAAATATGCAGTGTGCTAAACAAGTTCAACACAGGTAGTGACCATAGATTGGTGAGATGTTAAGATGCACCTCAACACTAAACTCGAACGTAGCAAGCTCATAAGACAAACGAAATGTATTGACATAACCAACCTTAAAAAACATCATAATACCTTCAAGTTGGAACTGAAGAACAGATTCTCTGCTTTAGAAGGCCTAACATCGGAAGAAGTGGACATCTCTGAAGTTAACAGAAAAGTAACCAAAGCTCTTATGGAAACAGCAACAAAATTAGCTGGGTCTAAGAACAAGTTGCATGTGAACAAATTATCAGGAAAAACCAAAATGTTGATGCAAAAAAGACGTGAGATGAGGACAACTAAAGAAGATGTGACTTCCAAAGTGGAATATATAGAGCTATGCAAGACAGTACGAAAAAGTATCACTGAAGACGTAAGGAAATTCAACTGTGAACTAGTGAGGAAAGCAATTGAAAACAACCAAAGCCTAAAGATAGCAAAGGGACATCTCAGTAAGGGAAGAAAACAGATTATGGCACTGAGAAAAGAAGATGGTTCTGTAACAAGAAATAGAGGCGAAATTTTGACAAGAGTGAAAGATTTTTGCTCCAAATTATATGAAAGGGATGATACATGTACTCCAGACATCATGAAAGGTACCAGTACCAGAGTTCTTCCAGTCCTCCCAGCAGAAGTTGCACATGCAATCAAGAACATGAAGCGGGGAAAAGCTCCAGGAGAAGATGGAATTACTGTAGACATCATACAAGAAGCAAGTGGAGAAATCGAAACAGTACTCGCCCAAATTTTCACCCGATGCCTTAATGAAGGGAAGATTCCCGAGGATTGGAGCAACGCTACAATGATCCTGCTACATAAAAAAGGTTACATTGAGGATCTCGGGAACTACAGATCTATCAGCCTCCTATCAGTGGTTTATAAAATCTTCACTAAAGTTCTTTCACACCGCTTGAAGGTAACACTGGACATGGCTCAACCAAGAGAACAAGCTGGATTCAGGAGTGGCTACAGCACAATAGATCATATCCACGTACTGAGAGAACTAATTGAAAGAGCGAGGGAATATGAACTTCCATTGTGCATGGCTTTTATCAATTATGAAAAAGCCTTTGATTCGGTAAAACCATCAGCAGTTACAATGGCTCTGAAATCCTGCGGTATTGAAGATGCATACATTAATATTATTAATAACATCTATGAAAATGGAAGTGCAAAGATTCGGCTGTTCGAAAATACAACACACATAAAAATTGGAAAGGGAGTGTGACAAGGTGACACCATATCTCTGAAGCTCTTTAATGCCACATTGGAAAATGTCTTTCAATCACTGAACTGGGAAAACAAAGGTATAAAGATTAATGGAGATTATCTAACCCACCTTTGTTTTGCTGATGACGTAGTCATATTTGCAACTACCCCATCAGAGCTGCAGAGTATGATCCAGGAACTTGCTGAAAAGAGTAAAGAAGTGGGATTAAAAATGAACTTTCAGAAGACAAAAGTGATGTTCAATGCTTTTACAAGAAATAAAGATTTATCGATTGATGGAGAAAAGCTGGAGATAACAGACACGTACATCTTGGACAGCAGATATCAAGTGAGGGTCACTTTGATGAAGAAATCAATCGGCGTACAAAACTTGCCTGGAGAGCTTTTGGAAGAAACAGCATAGTTTTCAAGAGCAATATGCCATTATGTCTTAAAAGAAAAGTGTTTGATCAATAAATCCTTTCAGTGCTTACGTATGGTGCAGAGACGTGGACCTTAACTAAAAGAGACATACGAAGGCTGCAGACAACTCAAAGCAGCATGGAGAGGTGCATGCTTGGTGTAACCAGGAGAGATAAGAAGAGGAACTCGTGGATCCGAAAAATGACAAGAGTGGAAGATACCATGATCAGAGTTAAATCCCTGAAATGGCAATGGGCTGGACATACTGCCAGAAGGACAGACCATCGAATGACAGCCGAAATTTTAGATTGGATTCCAAGGGACAGGAAAAGACCCAGAAGAAGACCACATGGGAGATGGGTGGATGAAATTCGAAAGTATGCAGGAGTGACATGGAGGCGACTGGCACAAGACAGACCGTTGTGGATGAAACTTGGGGAGACCTTCATCCAGCAGTGGATTGATAATGGTTGACAATGATGATAAATGTATATATATATATATATCGAACAAACTGGACAATATCTTCCAAGGAACCAAACTATTAATTCGGACGTGTACTATCGTCAGGTGGATAAATTAAGTGATGCAGTCAAACAGAAACGTCTAGAATTGGTAAATCGCAAAGGTATTGTGTTTCACCATGAAAGACCACATACAAGTTTGGTCTCTCGTCAAAAATTGTTGCAGCTTGAATGGGATGTGTTATCACATCCAGCACATTTGCCAGACCTGGTACCATCAGACTACCATTTGTTTCGTTCGTTGCAAAACTCCTTGAATGGCAAAATACACTGCTGGACAATTGCTAAGGACGGATCATAAACGGCTATATAGCGCATAAAAAAGTAAATGTGGTTGGATGCCAAGTGAAATAAAATAATGTCAGAATGCCAGGACATTACAAGAAAGACAATTTATTGTGCTCTGAAATCCAGAAGGCTTTGGAACATGTTCAAGGGACAAAGAGGCCATTTTGTGCAGAATACGTAAACGTGAAAAAAATGCAATTACCGTCCGCAGGCGTTCCGGCGTAAGATGACAATAAGGGATATGGCCACCATGGAGGGCTATGCAAGATTCCACACGTCGTGTCATGCTTTGCACAACATTATCAAGCAGCTGTTGGGGTAATATATCCCATTCCTCTGACAGTGCACGGATGAGGGTGTCCTTGTTTATTGGAGGGCATTGGCGACCAGCAAGACTCCTCCCCAAAGCATCCCACACATTTTCAATGGGATTCAGATCTGGAGAACGTGCTGGCCATACGAGGCGTTGAATATCCTCGCTCTCAAGACACTCCTGGACAGCGACTGTTCGATGACATGTTGCGTTGTCGTCCATGAAAATGAATCTATCACCGACAGCACCACGGAACATGCGAACATGAGGTAGCAGAACATCATTAATGTATCGTTGGCCAGTCATAGTCCCAGTTGGAAGCACATAGGCCATTGATCATGATGCCAGCCCATACCATGACACTACATGTCGGATATCGGTCCCTTTCCTGTATGTTTGCTGGACAATATGCAGTACCACTATCACGCCAGATCAGTTGTCGTCGACAATCAGACGATAGACTGTATTTACTCTCATCTGAGAAGAGGACAGCAGACCAGTCGTTATCAGTCCAATTGCGATGTTGATGGCACCATTGCAAACGGGCGGTACGGTGACGTCTGGACAATGGGATGCACACAACAGGACAGCGGGCGTATAGTCCTCCTTCATGCAAACGTCTGGCGACAGTTTTTCGGGAGATCCGCTTGCCAGTAGCAGCCATAAACTGATTTGCTACCTCACTAGCTGTGCTGCGCCGGTGTCTTTTTGTTGATAGCACTATGTACCGATCTTCTGCAGGTGTCGTACTGCGAACACGACCTCCCCCGTGACGTTTGCTACACTCTCCATTTGTTTGAAATGATTTCCAAAGCCTTGAAACAACACTGTGGCTGACGTCGAACTCCCTGGCAACATCTGTTATTTTTCGCCCTTCTTCAATCTTGCCATTAATACGGCCACGCGTAAAATCATCTAGGTGATGTCGGGAAGACATACTGAAAATTGCAAGTTCGTCAATTGATTCTTTCCCTTTCAACTTTGCGTTTGAACAACAACGGTCAATACGCGTCAAATCCTTTATATCTCTTATCAGCGCTATGACGTCACGAACAAGTTCGGCAATCCAAAATTTGCGTACGCACAACACGTTTTACTGTATCCCGCACTTATGCTAATTTCCACATTTTCCTGCCTTCCATTTTATGGTTGCTATCGTTGTTATTGTCATCCGTCCTTAGCAATTGTCCGGCAGTGTATTCACTGCTGATGAGGCTATCAAATCATTCTTTGAACTGTTTTTTTTTTTTTTTTTTTTTTTTGCCAAAAAAAAAAAAAAAAAGAACTCCCTCCCCCAAAAACAAACTTTTTTGAGCGCGGAATTATAAACTTGCCTGCGAGATGGCAAAAGGTCATCGAACAAACTGGACATGTTGACTAACGTTTTTGTTTCCCATTCAAAATTCGCCTTTAGTTTACACAGGCAAAAATCGCAATTACTTTTTGGCCAACCAAATAGATTTTTGTAAAAGTGCCTCGAAGCTATTTTTTTTCCGACAGGTGGGGGCATACTGGGACATCAATATTTGTCCACTGAATGGACATACTGGGACATCAACATTTGTCCGCTATTCGGGAATGTTCGTTACACAGGTTTTACTATACAACATTTATACAACGGCCACGCTTTTTTCCGGTAAGCAATTAACAAGCGATCTCTCTCTCAATTCTTTCTTTCTTTCTCTACTTTGAATTGTAGTAACTGCCGACTAAGTCGATCGATAAGAGGCAACTGTTGCAGTCGGTGCGATATACTGTCTGCCAGGGGCGGATTGGGACGACTAAACCAGGCCGGGAATTTCAGTCTTGCGGTCCATTACAAAAGCACACATACCTACAGGGCAACACCTCATTAATTCCCTCACGTAAAAAAAATTCTATTAGATCCTGGATGAAAGAGAACTGGCGAAAAATGCATATTAAAAAGAATTCAGTCGTGAACGAATTTTAACAATTTAACAGTAAAAGAATTTTCTAAATCCGCTCATGATTGAATGCTGCATCAAACCACACTTAAAATAAGGTGTTGCACCGGACTATGTTTTTTTCTTTGAAAAATTTGGTTTTGGAAAAATCATGAGTCTCTTGAAAACCCATTTCCGACTTAATCATCATGAAGGTTTTTCTGAGAGCCCAAATGTGTGCACATACCGCATAACAAGTTTCCTATGCAATTAAGTTTAAAATACATATTGGTACCTACACTGAAGAGCAATTGAATTAGAGACAGCTGGCGTTATGCAAATGTGGTGCTGTGGGCGACCCTGTAAACGGAAACATGACGTATGCAGCGATCCGACAATATAAGGAGTGATGCGACGGGAATCAGTAAGAGTCTGACGCAGTATGGGTAAGACAAAGGATGTAAACGCATTTGATCGTGGGAAAATTGTCCGACGAATGGGTCACTCCATCTCGGAAGTCGTGCAGGCACTGGGATTTTCACGAACCACTGTGTCACGGGTGCACCGTGAGTGCATCGAATCCGGTAAAATCATCCCTGCAAAGACCAACTGCCGTGGACAACAGCGTGTGGATGAGCGAGGTCATCGTCGGCTAGCTCGCATTGTAACAGCGGATAGACGGGCCACAGTTCAAGAAATCACTCTGCAATTTAACGCTGGTGCACACAAACGTGTAAGCAGCTACACCATCCAGAACAATCTCCTCGCTATGGGGTACAGAAGCCATCGTCCCACGAGGGTACTGCTGCTGACCGCACATCACAGGGTGCAAAGATTAGTATGGGCGCGGGAACATCGCCACTGGACCCTAGACATGTGGAAAAATATTGCCTCGATTGATGAGTCGAGATTCACGTTGGTACATGCGGGTGGCAGGATACGAGTACGGCGCAAGCCACATGAAACGATGGATCCTTCTTGCCAGCAGGGTACTCTTCAAGCTGGTGTGGGTGGCATTCTCGTCTTGGGACTGTTTACGTGGACTGAAATAGGACCCCTGGTACGTGTGACATCGTACCTCACAGGTCAACGTTACCGGGATATCCTGGACGACCATTTGCTCCCGTTTGTGTGTCTTCAACATCCCACTGGGGACCTCATCCTGCAACAAGACAATGTACCGTGCCATCGCTCCCGAATTGTATCCGAATGGTTGGATGAACACTCCACCGACGTGACCTCGCTTCCTTGGCCAGCTAGGTCACCTGACCTCAATCCCATCGAGCACATCTGGGATGCCATCGAGAGAGATGTTCGAGGCTCTGACATCCCTCCATCAAATCTTCGTGAACTGTGGGAGCTTGTTCAGGGGTCGTGGATCCAACGCTTCCGGTGTCTTGTCGAGTCCATGCCGAGACGAATCGCCGTCGTCATCAGGGCGAAAGGTGGTGCTACACGTTACTAGACAGGTATCTCTAATTCAATTGCTCTTCAGTGTATCTATAGTATTGGCACCTCCTCCTTCAGTAGACCCATAGTTTGATCACTATGAACCAGTTCTTGTAGTAAATCATTGTTGCTTTTAAGATAAATGCGGGAGGGACACGAATTTCGCAATATCTCTGCCCAAGAATTGCTTTGTCTGTTGGTAAATAATTGTGTTGGGACGGTAGGCCATCAAAGTGGGTGTTAATGTCGCCGTCCAACGACCTACGTCTAACTGTAGTAAATTTTTTCTTAATTAATTTATAGCAGTGAACTTGGTCCGGCTGCACGTTTCTCGTATAAGTGCAGAGAATTTTGATATGTCTTTTTTTAGAGCAAACACCCAAATTATAGATAGAAAGAAACTCTTTTCTTAAGGAAATAACTTTTCAGATAAATATAAAACAGAAATGAAGTTACCAATTTTTATTCATAAGTTGTAAAATATTTATTCGTTCGTTAAAAAAAAATTCAGATTTAAAGATTACAAGAAAATGTGCCATTTCTCGAGTGGTCCACCGGGAATTGTACCGGTATCCCGGTGGGCCAATCCGCCCCTGCTGTCTGTAGTGGTTGGCACGACATGTGCACATCGTCTTTCCCCTTGAGTTCTAAAACTTTTTCCTTAATTTCTGCGTAAGTGTAGCAAAGTGTTCTGATTTTATGCAAAATCGGCTAAACAGTTGTTGCACACCATTAATAACTATTTGGATGTTCTTATTCTCGTAATTCCAGAAATCTACACACATTTTGCCTTCGGACGAGCACTTACATGATCTCTCCAGTTTGCTGTGGTGAACAGCTTAAACATTAATGCTTCCTATAAGCGTTTCTCTAGTACTTTGCTGCTCGCATTTTCGAAGCAGTTTTCTTAAGTTTTAGCCATTACATCTTCATTTTCCGTGTCGTCATTTCCAACTCTACTGTTCAGATCCCCAGGAATAACACTTTCCTCCTTCGTCTGGTTTTAACTATCATATCTATCCTTGTAACAGAAATCCATTTCATCACAACTTGAGCGCCGCTCCAGTGGCGCAGTGGTCTAAGCGATGGTTTCTGATCATTCGTCCGAGATGGGCCCGGGTTCAAATCCCGTGAGGCATGGATGGTGTGTTTGTCTTACGGCACTGGTTCTCTCCCTTCCATGGAATCAGTGGCCCTAAATTAGGGACGGATGATTGCTTATAGCGCACTGAGTTGCTCATGGTGGTCGTTAAACTTTAAAACAACAACAACTTGAGCCTTCTTCTGGTTCATAAACTGCCACAACTTTTAAGCTATCCAGTTTGAAAACTGCTGACACAATCCACTACTTTTCTTTAGTTTCTTTCCACTTAACCAAACTGGGAGCCATTGTATTGTCAAAGGCTTAGGCCTCACCAGCTCTTGCTTGACAGTGCTTTACATTTCTTTTCTAAACATACCACGAAAAACACGTTTCCATGACATATACTTCTTGGTCTTTTAAGCTGAACTTTTCTAACTCCTTGTTAAATTCTGCTCCTTTCCTGTATTTTCACCCTAGAGTTTTGCACACGAATCTGATGTCTATACCTGACAATTTTATGAGAGTTTCTCCTGTAGAAGGATTTCCTATTTTGTACAGAAATATTTGCATTCATAACCAGTGAATGTAGTTCAAGGCAAAGTAAATTCGCTATCTGTTGACTTCTAAGCGGATCGAAAGATGATTGAAACTGTTTTCGTCAGATTCCGCGAAAAGACCATTGGTGATATTATTGCCCCAGTGATGTTCAACTATCGGTATAGTTCTAGTCACCTTAGCTTTGCCTTGGGTCTGTGCAGTGTGTGTTACTTGGCAAAAGCGTTTTTCAGACTTGTCAGCTCGATTATAGCCATTTTCTTTAGTTTCTTTCCGCTGTGAGGAGACGGTATAGGACGCTCGGTGGTACGGTCCGTTCAGTACATCCTACTCGACGTTCAGTTTTGGGGGTTTCATTTTGGTTTGAGTATCTGGCAGTACTTATACAGTTATGCATCAGAAAATTGTTAAACTACCAGGTGTGGGGATTGTTTTAATCGAATTCA
Organism: Macrothele yani; assembly: GCA_039090855.1. Lineage (NCBI taxonomy): Eukaryota > Metazoa > Arthropoda > Arachnida > Araneae > Macrothelidae > Macrothele > Macrothele yani. Next base: position 8,049,370 of record CM077023.1, on the reverse strand, counting down.
AAAAGGAAAAATTTTCTGCTGGAGGAAGTAACAAATGTGCTGCCATTTTTTTTTTGAAAAACATGAAATGATAAACAGCTGCTGATGAAGTGCGTAATAAATGCTTAGGTATAATTTGTGTAGTTCTATTATTAAGGGGACTTTTTTCTATGTAAATGCTGTTCAAAATGTACAACAATGAACAGGAAGATGATTCTTGTAATTGCTCCGCAAATGTATTAATATACTTAACGTAGACTTGTTGTCTGGTGCAGAGCCATGGATGACTCCACTATCAGCATAACGGGGTCTGTGTGCAAAATTATGAATGGTATATTTTTTCGCAGCTTGGAACTTGTCACCCTAACTGCACCCACCACTTTCAAAGCAACCTCACGAAGCCGCCCCGGTGGCGCAGTGGTCTAAGGCGTTGGCCTCTGATCATTCGTCCGAAAGAAGTCCGGGTTCGAATCCCGGTGAGGCATGGATGTTGTTTGTCTTACGGCACTGGCTATTTCTCTTCCCTGGAACCAGTGACCCTGAATTAGGGACGGGCGACTGCTTATAGCCCATTGAGCGAGTTGCTCACGGTGGGCGTTAAACCTCCAATCAAAAAAAAAAAAAAAAAAAACCCTCACGAAACAGTCTCGCGGTGATGCGACGTCGTGGCGGCAACCTTCATGTTCGGGTATGAGTATGGTAGAAGAAATAAGCTGTTTAGTTCCTAAAAATAATGCTTTTGATGTGAAAAACAAAGACGTACCATTGAAGTGACCGAAACAAAAGTTATTCTTAATCATCACTATCTGACTGAAAGGAATTAGCTGTAAATCTTTGTAAACTAGCTTTGTACAAAAAATAAAGCTGTACTTTCAGATACTAAAATACGTAAACTGTTTTTGTTTATTCATGAAAATAAATACTCTCTAAAAATCCACTAATTCTCGATTATCATCGAATACTTTTTTGTTAGCAGTTAAGGGGTCCGGCCCTCAAGGGAAAATGTTTCCAAATACCCCTGGAACGTTAATTTGTTTTATGCACGTTTTCTCAAAGACTATTGCGTTCTGGTCTTTAAAATTTTGAACGCAAATAAATCAAGTCCTTAGCTAATATATAACCTAGCTGTAGTTTCGAACAATTTGTCAATTTTTCTCAATCGGGAAGTGGCACCAACTGAGATAATTGAATTTTAAAATTATTTCTGAAAATTTTTTCGAAATCGTAGCTCGGTTATATATTAGCTAAGGACTTTATTTATTTGCACTCAAAAGTTTGAAAACAGAGCGAAAAAAATTGTATAAGAACGAATTAACATTGCAGGTATGGAATAGATTCGCGGAAGGCAAAAAGGGCCCCCTTCGCGGAAATTTTATAACTGTAACTCAAAATCTCGTTACCTTACTTCTGTCTTCTTAAGCGTAATTGCCATAACGAGAGATGTGCCACCACTCTCCATTATTTCACTTTTGTCCCCCTTCCCCTTTTTTAATTCTACCGGATTACGGTTTTCCTCGAAAAAAGCATCGTTTCTTCTTCCCTTGACCTTTAGCACCACCAGTCACTGTGGCTATGCTGCAGATAATTACAAATGCAACCATTCCTACTCATTTACCTTGAAGTCTAAGTTTCTTTTAAGTTACCCATCGTTTTGGCTGTTCCATCTGAATTTAGGTTGATGAAACAGCAAAAACGATGGGTAACTTAAAAGAAACCTCAACGTCTTCAATAACTTTAAACGTCGCTCGACGGATGAGGCTCCAAAGTGAGTCTCAGTTTTTGATTATTTTCTACATAGATGCTTTCAATGTGAAAATCAAAGACTTGAGGAGCACTTTAGTGCTAAAACTTTAATTTTAGCACTTCAGAAAATCAAAGACTTGAGGAGCATTTTAACTTGAGGAGCACTTTTGGATGTGCTCTTCAAGTTAAAATATGCAATCTTCTGTATATGTGATACTCGTCTGAATCATACGTGTAGCTATTGATGAAAATGGGAATCGATTAATTCATGTTTTCCTATTTGTTATGCCTTATAAATAGAGTTTTGCATGGACTCCTTTTTCATTTGATCACCGTTTGGCCATAAAGACATAAAATTGTTTACACCTTTGTAGGATTTGGATTTTATAAATATTGTTTGCATATAATTTTTTTCTGATGTACTTGTCATAATTTTCATTGTAATGTATATTCTTCTCTTCATTATAAATACCCAACTTCGTTAAATAAATATATTGTTGAAAGACTGAGCACCTTTCAGCTCTAGCTATGGCCCTGGTCCGGTGACCGGAAGGTTATAAAACTAATTTCTTGTGTTGACATGTTACGTTGGCGTACCCTTGAGTTGGGATAATTGAAGTTAAGTAATTTATTTTGCGCATTGTTGTCGTTGAACGCTCCACCCGCGGCTTGAAGACAAGTTGAAGGTTATCTCCAAAGCACTGCTATGAGTTGGCGTCGCTTATCTCTCACGGTCGAAAATTAGAACCACTAAAAAGATGTGTCCATGCATCACTCACTTTATTTCAAAAACATAAATAAAAACGGACCACGTATAACGATTCGGAGAATCGCAAATATATTACATTCATATCATAAATGCATAGCTCATTCCAACTGTTTCATGTGTGTTTGCGAAACATTCATTTCCAACGCTGTTGCCATGATGAATGTAAGATGGGTGTAAGATTTTTCATACTTATTTATTTCTTAGAAAATATTTAAATAGACTTACATGAATCTGACCCAGCTCAACACCCGACAGGTAGTTCGCTGAATCACTACCGCAAGCGAAACCAAGTCATAATTTTCGGAATGAACAAAGGCATTTTCATAAGAATGGGAAGAAAGTGTCACGTAGTATTGAAAGGTAATTCGCAAGAGGTTGTGGCTGTTTGCTTGTTTTGCAGGCCTGAAATTCATCAAATTGAAGTATATGCAATGCAGCGTCGTAGTACAATAGAACAGAGTAAAGGGAAAATATTCAACTTCGGCTTTATACAAGAAACTTAAGCACAGCTTCTAAAGTGATTTATTTCCTAAAAAGCCACAACTGATCTCTTTCAAGAGGTGATCGTGGGATGCGGACTTCTATTTAGGAGACCAACTATCGCAAAGGGCAGATCTGTGTAGTCAGTTTTAACGCACTCCAACCTGAGAATAAAATATCTCGTGCTTTACCAGGTCATTAAATATTTTGGGATTTGTCATGTAATCATTACCGAAAATTTGAAATACCTTAGTAACGGCTGAAACTGAAATATTTTGCGCAGTAAAAATTTTATCCATTGAGAAATTCAAGAACGTGGTGTTTCGATATAGACCAAGGAATTTTTTTTTTTTTTTAAATTTCCGTATCTGACTTCATTAACAGAAGGCCCTAGGGCATTTTAATATATTTGATTGTGCGAAAGGGGTTTATACATGTTTAACGTGTTGACAAAGAAACTGTGTGGTGTAACTGCCGATAGCTCATCTGATTTTTGAAGAACGAAATGAATTTGTGTAATTTGGAGTGTGATAGCAGATTATTTCGCCTGCGTAGCAAAACTATTAACTAATAGGTGTGCGTAAAGTGTGGAACTGGTAGTGAGAAAAACCATTTTTACAATTTATACTAGCAGCGCCATGTCAACTGTTTTTGGCTTTTTATATAGAAGTGCCTCACCGGGTAACAGCTGTTTTGGCGGTACGTGGAGGGCCAACATCATATTAGGCAGGTGGTCATAATGTTTTGGCTCTTCGGTATACATAACACTGATTCCACAGAGGACAAAAAGGCTGCCATAGTTGCGGTTTTTTTGTTGTTGTTGTTGTTGTTGTTTCGTCGGTATTTGTGACATCAGTTTTCCCTGTTAAGTCATTTACTGTGAATTTCATTATGAGCAAATTTCGCTGACAGCCAAATCTCGAAGACTTTCTCAGATGAGAGGAACATTCGAAAATTTTCTTTCCGCGGTATTATATTACTCTAATCAGTTGAACGTCTCTTCGTAGTTTACTACTATTGCATAATTTCTTGTTTAATAAAAAGTTTTTGTGCTCTCAAAAATGATGGTGCAACTTATTAATAGCTGTTAGTATTAAATTAAAAATCGCGAAATTTGCGTGTCTTAATTTTTTTGCATGTCTCATTAACATTTTTCTAATGCGGCCACAAGGAAGTAACCCCGCAGTGAATGCGAAAAAATAATTCTTGTGAATTCTAAGCGTTACAATATTCTCCTGGATACGAATTTTTTGTTGTTGTTTCGTCGGTATTTGTGACAGCAGTTTTTCCTGTTAAGTCATTTACTGTGTACATTTAGACTTTAAATTCATTTGTTCGTCGGTTCCAGCAGCTGCCGCTTACTCCATTTTTTTTTCTTTTTAACTATACATGGATGATTCGAGGAGCAGATACTGCTTAATTAGTTGTACCATGTCGCCTTGTGACTGATTGCTGGCGTCATCGTCGACAAACTTCGGACTTATATCTCTTTTTAGACCGTGTCTTACGTAGGGTTTCTCCTGGAATGTCACGCTCATTCAAAACAAACGCAGGATTTGGCGAGCTGAATCGGCTTTGGCAGCTGTTTTTCTACTGAAGAGGTTCTTTTTATTTTTTTATCAGTCCTTAATTGGAGTTAAGTTAATGCCTTACTCATTTACGTTGTATGGATTAGACCCCGTGAAATGGATCTTTGGTGTCCCCGTGAAATGGATCTTTTGTGTTCCAGTAAATCTATGGATTACAATATATGGCTTGCCTTCCACCTGAAAATGACTGATGGCCTTATTAAACCAGTTTCACTTGTGAAGCAGTAATTAAAGCCACCCTGTCGCAGTATATTATACAGATGAAATTTTCACAAAAGCTTAAGAAGTAGGATACTTAAGTATAATAATTAAACTCCATGTGTTGCAATTTTGGCGTTGTGAAGATTTATTCTTCAAGACTTGATATTTGAATATAACTTAATACCTCAGTATATTTTCGCAAATCTCTGGTTACAAAGTTTCAGGTGAGTTTAATGTTCAGTCATAGTGTCACAAGAGTTCATTTTGGCAGTTTAATAAGTGTTTTGATTGCATTGGTCCCACTCCCTCTTTGATTTGAGCTTTTTAAAAGGTAAAGAAGTAACTTAATCAGGCATCTTAAACTGGATGAACTCTATTAGAAATAAACAAAAAAGATTCTGTAGAGAATAATAATTCTTGTGTGGGGTTCCCCAGACGCGACAGGGCGTTTCCCTGGCCGGCTAGTGCATTTGTCTCTCCTTCTGCTTTGATCATGAAGTGTGATTGCTTCTGCAGCATGCTTTTGAGGAAGGACAAATTTTCTATCTGAAGTTACGTCAGTTCTAAAAATATAGCACCCCCTCTCTATCCTCAGGCGGCTGTTGGCTCACATCGCCCACCTTTCGTCTGCCAAAACGACCCACGTGGGTGGCTCGGCAGATACCAACGTTTAGCTCATGCTGTACGGGTCTTAGGCTCCTTTTTAATTTTTTCCTAAGCGTATACATTCACTTCGACTCGGTATCGCGAGACTCCATTTTTCTGTAAACTAAAACACCTAGAAGTTACTACGCTGTATGAAACGGTATATCTAAAGCATTTCCTTCAGTAACGTTAGCTAAATCAGTGACAACGGTCAATTTTCTGCCACTGTGGGCAACTATTAAGCTCTGCTTCTGTTGACTGTTAATTCCACTAATGAGAAGTTATAAAAAGAAAAATACTGTTGACATGTAAAATCGTCCATCGCTTGAACAAACGGATTAAATGCCACTTTTATTATAAATTAAACATCGCTTTCTTAATTTGTAAAATAAAAATATCTTCCTAATAGAAACCTAAGTTCAGTTAACTTTGGTTTACAAAGCAAATTTTCTGTTGATGATGAAAACAGTGTTTTTTATCTGGAGAAAAAAGTGCCAGAACTTTCAGAGGCTGGTTTAAACAATACAGGCACTGGGCCAAGAAAAATCCAGACGCCCCCAAGTAAACGTATTTTAATGTAAAAAAAAAAAAATATTTCCAAATGAAAATATATGCTGATTTTTTTATCACTTTAAAAAAAGAACTACTATGTAGAATTTTTAGCGCATGAATTATTTAAAACTGTGTGTCGAAATAAAGATTTTAAATATCGGTTTCTCGCAAGTTTAATTTGCGCAATTTTGAAACTTCATTTAGAAATGAAATTACTTGATTTTAACATACTTATGAAACATTTGCCTGCAAATTTTGCATTTAAATTTTCAGCGTAAGCAATGTTATTTTTAGGTTTAAAAAAAATTATAATGCTGCTATCAAAGTTCATTGTAAAGCGGTTGAATGACTGAGAGAATGTGGAAATTTACAAAAAATAACTTACATCTAAAAGATCTTTTTTTCCTCTCCATTTATTTGTGGCAAAATCTGCTGTATCACCAGATGTCAGTTTTTGGCATTAGTTCTGATTGACGAAACTGCAAATGCAGTTGTTCTGTCCTGAGAACTAAATGTTCTCAAATAATTACGAATGGTTTTCAAATGAGAAAAGCTTCGTTTCTCCAGAGGTTTTACTGGTGGTTATGCATAGGTAAATCTTTAGGGTAACATCAAAGTTAGGAAAAGTCGAATTGATTCTTTTTATTTTTCCTAATAATATTGCAACATAATCGCAATAGGTAACCTCTAATCTTTCATTAGTCTATCTAAATTATGTCAAAATTTCTGAAAATGCAGATATTCTTGTTCGAATTCAGATAAGTGATAATCCAACTAGGGCTGCATTGTGTGACTAGTACGCTCTCCTTCCCTGTCACCCAAACTATCTGAGGGCATTGATCAAGTAGAAATCTGCTTCTTGCAGTAAGCTATTCCGATTTCGGGCTTCCCATTGTCATCCTCGAATTTGTGAAAACGCCTTGTAAAAGCTATCCGCTCCACCCTCCAAGCCTACCATGCATCATTCCTGGCTGCAGCTACTACCTCTGTTAAAAAAATCCCCCAACCCATCATCGCTCTCTCTCTCTCTCTCTCTCTCTCTCTCTTTTGAGTTCTGATTTTGACCTTGCTAGGAAAAAATAATTTCACTGGCTTACGAAACTCGCCTTTACACGTTCGCTGCGTTACGACCCACCCGTGGGTCGTAACGCGTTAACTTCTACATTTTTCAGAGGAGGAAAAAAGTTCATACACATAAATCTGTAGTGGATATCAGTCACTTTATGTATATATCTTTAAACGACCCACCGGTGTGTCGTACAACACTGTATTGAAACAGTTACGACCCCACCGGTGAGTCGTATCGCGTTAACTTCTACATTTTTCAGAGGAGGAAATAAAAGTTTATATGCATGAATCTACATGTGGTGGATATCAATCACTTTATGTATATATCTTTAAACGACCCACCGGTGTGTCGTACAGCACTGTATTGAAACAGTGAAACAGGTACGACCCCACAGGTGGGTCGTAACGCATTAACTTCTACATTTTTTAGAGGAGGAAAAAAGTTTATGTACATAAATCTATAGTGGATATCAGTCACTTTACGTATATATCTTTGAACGACCCACCGGTGTGTGTACAGCACTGTATTGAAACACTTACGACCCCGCCGGTGGGTCGTAACGTACTACAAAAAAATCGCCGAAAAACGTCGCCGCATCGAACGTGTTAACCAGTGATTCTTGTCATCACTGTTTCAAAATGAACTGATATTTTTAATAATTAAATAAATTAAATACCGTTATATTATTAAGTATTAACAGCACTCAGTATTATTTGTAGAAATGCAAAGTGCTATTTCATTGCAAGCTTTTCTTTTGTTTGTTTGTTTCCGTTATTAAGGAAAACCAGCTTTTGTCACATGTGTTCCCAAAATTCTGGCGCCCCTCAATATGCAACGCCCTGGGCCAATGGTAAACCCTCCCCATGGGAACTGATAAACATAACCTGCTGAAAAAGGGGAAAGGTTAACCAAATAAAGAGCAAATCAATTACTGTTCCATGGTGCAAAAACATAATTTACGTGTTCATATTATAATAAACTAGACGAAACCCGTCGGAATCTACGGTAAGTCCTTTTTTTTTTTTTTTTTTTTTTTGAAAATAATAAACTTATATGAAACAACAAATGTAAACTTTATTTGATTGACAAATTCTTTCAACCACTTCAGTAAAGACAATAGTCCAGGTTCGTGATTTTTTTTTTTTTTTTTTTGTGACTGAAGATTTAACGACCACCGTGAGCAACTGAATGGGCAATAAGCAGTCGCTCGTCCCTAATTTAGGGTCACTGGTTCCAGAGAAGGGAGAGAGCCAGTGGCGTAAGACAAACACAACATCCATGCCTCACGGGATTTGAACCCGGTAGACTAAACCCATCGGAATCGACGAATAGTTTTTTTTTTCCTGGTAGACGAAACCCGTCGAAATCGACGAATAGTTTTTTTTTTTTTTTTGAAAACAATAAACCGATATGAAAAGTTTATTTACATCTTTACATAATGGGAAACGTCTTACCTACGTGAATAAACTGGATCGAATGAATGTTAAATTGTAGGTATACATCACACAGTCCAATGGCACAACGCAATCAGGTCTTCGAGAGTTCGCTGTTCCGATAAGAACTTTCAAATTCCTGTTAGCGTTGTTTTGCACAACGGTTCGCTGAGAAGAGAGACCTCGGACTTCAACAGCGCGTGAGTCAACTGCAGGCGATCGGATGTCAACCGCACGCTTTTCTCATAGACTTTACATGGGAACTTTGCCGCCCCACAACGCTTGAACCGTTGCCCCAATCTCATTTTTCTCTTCGACTGGCACATCTACATGGTAAGACCTTTATTTTAATACCTCAACCATATGTTCACGTTCAGCCGTTCTCTCACAACTGGTCTTACAGTAAAAAACCTTATAGAATTAATATTTGCTGACAAGAGTAAAGAAGTGGGATTAAAAATGAACTTTCAGAAGACAAAAGTGATGTTCAATGCTTTTACAAGAAATGAAGATTTATCGATTGATGGAGAAAAACTGGAGATAACAGATACGTATGTTTATCTTGGACAGCAGATATCAAGTGAGGGTCACATTGACGAAGAAATTAATCGGCGTACAAAACTTGCCTGGAGAGCTTTTGGAAGAAACAGCATAATTTTCAAGAGCAATATGCCGTTATGTCTTAAAAGAAAAGTGTTTGATCAATGCATCCTTCCAGTGCTTACGTATGGTGCAGAGACGTGGACCTTAACTAAAAGAGACATACAAAGGCTGCAGACAACTCAAAGAAGCATGGAGAGGTGCATGCTTGGTATAACCAGGAGAGATAAGAAGAGGAACTCGTGGATCCGAAAAATGACGAGAGTGGAAGACATCATGATCAGAGTTAAATCCCTGAAATGGCAATGGGCTGGACATACTGCCAGAAGGACAGACCATAGATGGACAGCCGAAATTTTAGATTGGATTCCAAGGGACAGGAAAAGACCCAGAAAAAGACCACATGGGAGATGGGTGGATGAAATTCGTAAATATGCGGGAGTGACATGGAGGAGACTGGCACAAGACAGACCGTTGTGGAGGAAACTTGGGGAGACCTTCGTCCAGCAGTGGATTGATAATGGTTGACAATGATGATGATGATGATATTAAAAAAACAACAACTTCATTCTGTAACAGTTTTATAATACACAGCAAATGCTGAAATTAAAATCTCTGTCAAGCTTAGCCACAAACCAGAGTTAAATTTGCGCTAAGGATTACGTTACTCTGAGGAACAGAAGGGAACAGCATTTTGACCCTATAATGCAGTCCAAATTTTGTTCAACTCGTGAGATATTTCTACCGTTCTCGTCCGCCCCTTGCTTTTGGTATTCACTGCCGAATGGTGTCTTCGAAGGAGCCACTATAGGACGTATTTTGTAGGATTAAACCGGGTTGGCGGAGGTCCAATAATTTTTATGAATAACAATGAAGTTATTTCTGTGATTGAAAGAGAACTAACTGGGGTGATTACCAAATTAGTCTGAGAAAATCCCCATTCGCATTCTCTAGAACATAGAACAATGGTTTGCAAAGTTCACTTCAGCTGTAGAAGTTGCTTAGGTGTCTCTTTTCCTTAAAGTTGTAGGTATTCTTTAAATGTTCAAGTCATGTCTCTTTCATTAAGTTGAATCACATTAGATAAGTTCCTGATTTCTTGTTGACGATATAGTGCATTTTCCTCTGTATATAATGTATCGCTGTACAAAAGGTTGTACAGCGATATATTATGTACAGGAAAGAAACATTTTCGTGTACAACTGGAAAAAAAATCAAACGTGAGGGGTTAACTCCTGCCATCAGTCTCCCTCACATGTTACGGTAATTATATATTCTTACATTTTACGGTTATTTCGGTATTTTAATTAAATAATTATTCCAAAACTCAAAACTAAAAATTTTGTGTTAAAAAAAGTGCCGTTCCGCCTGAAAAAAGCTATGAAAACAAGCACATGTTGTAACAGGGGCGGATCCAGAGAGGGGGCGCGAGGGGCGTGCGCCTTCCCCTCAGAACCAAGGAAAAGCTTCGATTTGTTAGGTTTTAATAATAAATAGAATATTTTTCGTGAAAGAAAGTATTACTTAAAGTATATTGCTTTTCTTAATTGGAAGAATTTATAGACATACTAAGAACACTTTCTCGTTTTGAGGAAAAATATCAGAAAGGTCCCCGGTTATTCCCGATACTTGCGCTCTCCCCCCCCTCACGAAAAAATCCTGTATCCGCCCCTGTGTTGTAAACGAAATCTGTTTGGAATTCGTATGCAGTTCGATGCCTACTTACATTTGTGGAATTTTCATTTTATTATAGTACACAAAGCGCAAAAACCGAACGATCAATACCGTCAGACGTCTAACCGGATTTTATTTTCACAGTAATCAGTTATTCTCTGCTTTGCCCCAGCGAATCGGAATGGCCTTTGTCGTGAAGTGAGATGAGATTATGACTTCAGTATCGGGGAAAGACATAACAGTGAATATTAAATCCAGAATTTGATTATTTTATTTGGGGGACAGATGCGGATGTAAGGGGGAGGCCATAGAGACCATGGCCTCTCCCTTGAGAGTTTAATGAACTAAATTTAAATATACCTTACTTTTTTGCAATCTACGTATAGTGCACTCATATGCAATGAATTTAGTTTTGATAGTTTTCTTCAGTTTTGTTGCAGGAATAGAAAGTCTTCCTGTTGTTCCGTGGAGTCCGTCGTGCATTCAACATGATGCAGAGCAGCTCTTCTGCTGATTTCCTTATTTGAAAAAAAAAAAAAAAAAAGATCAATTTTCAGAATATAGCTCTCGGATTAGCCGCCATCCGAATTATCCACTTCCAGTTTATCGGGAGCGTACTGTGTATATAAGATTTTTGTCTTGATCTGTTGAGATTATGTGAGATTTTAGATCTGTTCAAAGTGAAGAGGAGGAAGTTTTCCTCTGTCAAAATGAAAGAGCGTGACCTTTTAGGTACCCAACAAATTGCAATCGCCTTATCTAAATGGGCAATCCCTTAGTTTCTATAATGCGTTTCTGAAGATGTGTGTACAAAAGTTGAATGATTGAAAGTCAAACAGTAGGCTTTTATGTTATTTGGGGGATTCTGTTCTCAATGCGTAAAAGAGTTCAAAATTCCTACTCTAGGGACTACGAAAAAAAAAAAGAGTTGTGCCAATAACTGCAGTATTTGAGTTCAACTCTAAGTAACACGGAGTACTCAACACATTTCGGATTGCTGCATAAAGCATTGGCGAACGAAACTCGTTCTTCACAGCATAAATAATAAAATTATGAAAACAATACCGGAAGAATATGTGCAAACCCTTACTAAAATATACAATTGTGCCATTAAATTACATTATTTCCCTGATGTTTGGAAGACAGCAGAGGTAATATTATTACCCAAGCCAGGTAAAAACCCGGCAATTCCTGAAAATCACAGACCGATTTTGTTGCTCCCAACCATGGGAAAAATCTTTGAAAAAATAATTCTTATTAGAATGCAACAATTCTGTGAGGAATTCCCAGTAATTCCATTTATTCAAGGAGGTTTTAGAGATAAACACTCCACGGTGCACGAACTCTCTAGAATAACTGAAAAATGTGCTGAAGGAATAATAAAAAAAGAACACACAGCAGCCATATTTCTGGATGTGGCAAAAGCATTCGATAAATGCCCACATGAGGCAATTAATTATCTACAAGCCAATAGCACATGATTTCCCACCCTGAATTATACATATAATCAAATCATACCTCACTAACAGAACATTCTGTGTAAAAATCAATGGGAAAAAATCGTTAAAAAAAATCGAAGCTGGTGTACCGCAAGGCAGTGTACTCGCGCCAACGCTGTACTCTATCTTTACGTCAGACTTTCCCAACTATAATAACAGGAATCTGACTACAGCTCTCTATGCTGATGACACTGCACTCGCTTATACTTCCAAAAATAAAAATCAAGCAACTTTCATGTTGCAACATTATGTTGAACAACTTGAGAAGTATTTCTTAGATTGGAAAACCAAAATCAATACTGAAAAAAACTCAAGCAATTTTATTTTCTAGGATTAAATGCAATCACAATCCAGACTTTGAAATAGAAATGTATAAAAAAAATACCTTGGGTAAATGATGTTAAATATTTAGGACTTTTTATGGACCACAACCTAAACTAGAACAAGCATATTAAAGAAACTCTGACCAAATCTCTTAAGATCAGAGGAAGTCTCCAGCCAATAATAAAAAATAAAAGGCTTAGCAGGAAAAACAAAACTTTGATATGGAAAGCCTGTATCAGCCCTGTTATTACTTATGCCTATCCTATCTGGGGTAACTGCAACAAACAGCTGAAAAATAAGATTACCTCATTTCAAAATAAAACCCTACGTTATGTGGTTGGACTTGATGGAAGAACTTCAAACCATGCTATCCGAAGCATGCTGAATATTAATTCTATCCATTACACGATGTATGACTTAGCTAAAAGATACTATGAAAAAGCTAAGATTCATCCTAATCCTCTAGTCAGAGAGGCCATTAACTATACTGTCAATGAAACTGACAGTTATAAAAGGCCAAAAGCTATCTTGAATAAAGTTCCAGAAATGAACTCAATTCACAGCTACCTTAGCAAAAAAAAATAACAATAATTGGGACTAGTGTTCAGAGGGTATTCTTCACATAAGAAGAATTTTTGTTAAAAAAAAAAAAAAAGAAAAGAAAAAAAAAAGGCTCTTTTAAGGGCCGTACTCTGTTTTGCAAAAATACTTCACACATGTGAAAAAATCTTGTTAAAAAAAAAAAAAAAGCTCTTTTAGGGGCCGAACTTGTTTTGCAAAAAGAAATATTACAGTCCACATATATGAGACTGGCCCAGAAACAAGGCACTATGGTTTAAAAAAAAAAATACCAACTCCTACACGGGAACTGAGCAAACGACAAATGTGTGGTTTTGGGTGCCTTGCAACACATGGTTTTGTGAGAAAACTGGGTGTTTATCTGTCGAATTTTTCTTGTGTGGTTTTTTTTTTTTTTTTTTTTTTAAGGCACCCCTTTTCCCTGTCCTTTCCCCGGTTCCCTGCGGCCGGGCGTTGACTGCGGGACGACTTGCTTTGATTGATTTGTTGCAGGTAAGTATGTAGGGTAGCTTACAACTTCAATACTTAACGGGAAACCGTATACTCTTTTTGCTCTAATATTTCTGTACTTTTCTTTCATGCTGTTCTATCAAGGAAATCTGTTCCCAAATACCTTATCTTCTTCTTTTTCACCTGACAAAAGGCGCAGAGCGTTGTGGGTTCGGGTCTCTCAACCTCAGATAGGAAATATCTCTCTCTCTCGTTCTTCACAAGCTATACACATTCACAAAATTTATTTTAAAGTGGGAAGAAATCCTTGTTAATGGTATCTTAAACGTGAAAAATTTGTTAAGAGAAAGTTGAACACTAGCCTTCTTCTCTTGATGGAGTCTATAGCAAACTGTATCGCCATGAATGGCTCTACGTGCTTGTGAACTCTGCATTTGGATCATATTTTTCCAATATGCTTAAGAAATGTTCAGTGTATTTCGATGCGTCATTCGTTTTGTTCCCTGTCAAACATTCTGTATGGCAGTTAGATCTTCACTGGACATAGTTTCCTTATGAGATACAATTATTTCATCTTAACTGGTCATAAGCTCGTTATAAAGATGCAAACGTTGCTTCTTCACTGCTCGAAATGAGATGAAATCACTTCATTTGCACTGAACATAGGATCGTACTAAGATACAGTCATTGCTTCTTCACTGGACATGGTCTCGTAGCGAGATGCAATCATTTCATCTTCACTGGATATAGGACCGTAGTAAGATGCAATCATTGCTTCTTCACTGGACATAGTCTCATAGTGAGGTGCAATCATTTCATCATCTGCAATGCAGTTATAGACAAAAATTCCCTTTGTGTTTTAAGTATCCTTGAGACATATATTTGCTAGCGATTAATTGAGGATTTTAAAGTGAATTTCTTACCCTCCAGAGAACTATTGCACAAGTTTACGCTTTCCTTGTTATGAGATAGTTTCGAAGCTTTGTTCGCTAGCTGATGAATGTATATTCAGATCTCATGTACGAAAGGCGATTGAGGGGTGAAAAATTTGCCATGAACGAAGGAAGAGGACTGCCTGCGATTCGGAATCGGAAAATTCTTTCTGCGTCAGATAGTGACAACCAGAAGATCCGCCCACTTTCGAATTTCTGTGATTTTTGCCTGGTAGCTTTAAACGTATTTTTGTGTTTGGTGCGACATCTGCACTTTCGGGTTGGAAAAAATATTTTTGCATTCGGTAGCAAGAACTGGAATAGTTACCAAACTTTTTCTACGAGCTCCTCGCTTTAATGGTGCAGCAAAGTTTTCGTGCTGAGGTATAAATGCGTTTGTTTGATATGATATTCTCACTTCTAAAAAAACACATTTTAAAAATCCTTTTTGCTTTGGATAGCTATCATCAAATTTTCGGTTATTTTTTCAGTTTTTCTTTTGCACAAAAGATTTTCCTCTTTAGGTGGGGTAAATTTTCGTTCTTCTTCCTTACGGTATCGCAGTTTCTTGAAATCGCATTTTTATGAAAACGGTTGCTTGGAAGTATAGCTTCAGAGCTCTGCCAACTACATCCTTATTACACTGTTAAAAATGTTGTGGTACGTTGCACCAAGAAGTGGTGCTACACCAGCTGTGCACCACTTTAAGAAAATATACACCACTGTGTGGTGCAAAGAAATCCCAAAAACATGGTACAACCTTGCATCATAATGTGGTGCAATCTTGTACCATATTGTTGCGTTTCGTTTGCACCATACAGTTATCTTTTCTCAGAAAGTGGTGCAACTCGTGTAGCACCACGTTTTGGTGCAACCTACCAGAAAATTTGTAACAGTGTACTAAATTTACTTTAATATCAGTTCTTGATTCCTTTGCAAAAATGAGAAATTCAGTAGATTCAGAACCTCGCGTATTTCTATTACTACTGTTTGATCGAAAGTTTGATTTTGTACGTAGAAAAATTTCTTTGACGAGTTGCTTTGCTTTTTTCTTGAAGTGGTTGTTTCAGCAATTGCCGACTTCAAATGTTGCTGGTGTGAATAACGAATAGGATGGCACTTTGATTCACAAGTTCTGTCAGTGTTCTAATGACAATGTATTTTAAACTGGCAACAACTGTTAAAAGGGGACATAAGTGTCAAACAATTTTTAAAAAAGTACACCCAATCTGGAATCTGTCAAGCTGATAAATCAGCGGTAAAATGGATGTTCATCTTCCTATTTCTTTTATAAATGTAGAAATTAACCGCGTTTGACTTGATTTATTCCATTGCCTTGAAACTTGTGTAACTAGCGGAATGAAATAATACGAAGGAACGGGTTGTGGTCGTTCCTTAAACCAAGGTCCCGAACTTTACGCTTCTCATGCTTCTCTTGACGAACTAGCATTTCCTTGCGACACCATCATGTGCCCTAAGCAGCTATTTTTTTTCTTTTTTTGTAGTTGGCAAAATACTGCGGAAGCACGTTTCTTGGCCTCAACACCAGATGGTTACGTAACCAGAGATGCAGATCTCTCTCACTTCTGTCACGCAGTTGTCGCACATCAGACACAACACAAAATCTCATCTCATCCCATTTTGGGGCCTGGCCCCCATTCCTACTGCATGGAGGAAATATCTACACTGATTACTATTCGTCACAAAACAAAATAAAATAAGTATTTCACGCCCTTAAAGAGGTACGGCACTCAGGTCATAATCCTTTGCTGTTTGTCACTAAAAGCGATACGCATTATTGCGCAATTTTGTGCACACTGCGCCACGCACAGTTATCCTTACTTTAACTCTGCATGGCGGCCGAATAAAGCTGTAAAACTCTTAATACCTCATCGCTTAAATGCTTTCTTTTGACGCACAGAGGGGAAAAGAAAGAGGAGGAAAGAGAGAAAGACAGAAAGAAAGAAAAGACCCCCCACAAAGTGTATGCCATTTTTAAATTTTTTTTTTTTTTTATATTTGCATGCTTTTTAACTTTGTAGTTTTTATACATGCTTTTCTTTTGTACATGTCTTATGTGACATACATTGGTGCTTTAAATTAAAGGATAATCTACTAAAACGTATATAGTTACCGATGTATGTAAAACAGTGCTGTGAAAATTGGCAAACATACAAATTTCGCTACGCAGAAGACTATCCTGCATCTGCTTTTGCCGCAGGTAAGCCGGAATATAAAAATTAGGTTTGCGTTTAAAAGACGCACGAACCTATTTGCACTTTGTAGCTGTTCTAAGCAGCTTTAGCTTTTACTCCAGTGGCACGTCCCTCTGATTAGGTCACGAGGACATTGTGTGGATGATTTTTAGTGGTGGAGAACGATTGATAGGATGGAAGCAGGTCAGTCCCAGATGGAAGTTTCCATAGCACTGAATGTTCCACAGAGAATGTGCCGTCAAGACACTGGAGACAGTTTCAACAAGCAGGAGATGTTTGTTGTCGACCAAGTGAAGGCCATCTCAGAGCAGTGACTGTTGCAGATGATAGATAAGTCTGACTGCTAAACGGAACAGAGAAATGTCCGCTAGGCAACTCCTTTGAAGCTTGCAGCAGCTACAGAAACGATGGTTTCAAGGCATACTCTTTGTAGAAGACTT
Source organism: Macrothele yani (assembly GCA_039090855.1). Lineage (NCBI taxonomy): Eukaryota > Metazoa > Arthropoda > Arachnida > Araneae > Macrothelidae > Macrothele > Macrothele yani. The sequence continues at coordinate 8,032,196 of CM077023.1, read as the reverse complement.
TGTTACCAACGCCTTTATGCAAGAAGACCAATTATTTGTGTCTTTCTAAATTCTGCAGCCCGAAGAGTCCCTTTAACGTAGAGTCGCCAACATCACGCTTGGAGTCGAGACAGTAGACGAATGTTCTTTTCACAGCCGAGTCACGGTTTAGTCGAAGTACGGATTCGCGACGTGTTCTCATCTTGATAGAATCAGGAACGCCCAACAGTCTCTCTAACACCATGGAAAAGGACTGATCTGGTGGCGGTGGCATGATGATCAGGGCACTTATCATGACGAACTGGCGCACAGACCTGCACAACTTTCAGAGTTGCTCCACTTCTGCCGCGAGGCACAGAAACCAGATCCTGAACCTATACGGAGGGCCACTCAGAATAGCCTTCGGTGCAGATTTTATTCTCACGGACGACTATGCTCAACCTTATCGAGCTCATTTGGTCATTTGGTCCACAATTTTCTCGAAGAGGAGGATATTCTCGGAATGTAGTGTCCACCCAGATTCTCTGACTTCAGTCCCATTGAGCATGTACGGATGCTTTAGGGAGACGTATTAGAGCTGACCAGTCCCTTGCCAAAACACTTCTAGAACTCAGAACTGCTCTTGTTGAGGAGTGGTCATTAATTCATCGAGACCTCATCAATAGCCTCATAAACAGTCTGGAGTCATTGCTTGAGCTGTATAGCTGTCAGGTGTGATCATACTCCATATTAAAATACCACATGTCTTAAGCAGAAGGCTTTAAATATTGTTCCATGGATTGATCTTCCATGTACATTACAAGAATATGTTATTAACACATGGCAATTATGAGATTATGATTTTCTTCTACTCGAGTTGCACATCAGTAATGTAATAATTTAGAAATTGAAAAAAAGTAGACGAATACATTTATTTAGGTCAAGTAATCAGTTTTAAAGAGAGACAAAGAGAAATTAGAAGAATTATCCAAGGTAATAGAGCCTTTTGGATACTTAAAGACCATTTAACCGGTGATCTTCCATTGTGTTTAAAAAGAAAATCTTCAATGCATGTATTATCCCCGTGTTTACTTATGGAAGTGAAACATGGAGTATCACAGAGCGACTATGTGAAAAAATAAGAGTATCGGTAAGAAAGTTAGAGAGAAGAATGTTATTAATAACAAAAAGAGATAGTTAGAAATGAAGTTATAAGAGAAAGAACAGGAATAGCAGATATTATAAAAATAATAAAAGAATCAAAGTATATGGGTTGGACATGTTGGAAGGATGAAAGATGGACGAGATTAATAACAGAATGGCAACCGAGAGACTGAAGGGACTAAGAAGGCAGCAGAGATTAAGATGGAGAGATGACCTTCAGAAATTTAGAGGTGCTAAATGGTGGACTGAGGCTAAGGATCGAGGAAGTTGGAAAAAACTGGAAGAGGCCTATACCCTGCAGTGGGTGTCAACAAGGTAAGAAGAGAAGAATGTAATAAATAGTAAACATCTTTACAAAATTTCATTGAATTTTGTCGTAAATACTTCAAGTTATGAAATAATTTATAAATTATCCGTTAATTTTGAGCACATATGTATAGGTACTGCAATATCATAATCAGCTTCAACCATTCTCAATCCACTGCTAGATGAAGGTATCCCCAATTCTCTTGCAAACTCTCTGACTTGAGCAATTTTCTTCCATGTAATTCCGTCATGCTTTCGAAATTCATCCACCCTTCCACGTGGTCTTCTTCTGGGTCTTTTCCTGTCACTTAGAATTCAGCCGAGTATTTCAGTTGTCCAACAGTGGTCAGTTCTAGTAATATGTCCAGGCCCATCGCCAATTCAGGTGTTTTACTTTGATCATAATGTCATCAACTCTTGAAATTTTCACGATCCATGAGTTCTTTTTCCTATCTTTCTTGGTTACATCAAGTATGCTTCTTTGATTTTTCCGCGTCCTCTGAATGTGTTTTTCAGTTAAGAGGTTTCTGATTCATAATTAAGAACTGGAAGGATGCATTGATTAAACATTTTTCACTTAGATATAATGCTATTTTACTCTTGAAAATTGTGCTGTTTCTTCCAAATGCACTCCAGCCAAGTTTTATACGCCTAGTAATTTCTTCTTTGATGTGGATCTCGTTTGATATCTGTTGTCTAAGGTAAATGTAGGCATCAATACTATTCTAAGTTTGCCTCATCAACCTTTAAATCTTCAGCACTTGTAAAAGCATTGTACATCAAATTTGTTAACTGCAATATACTAGCATAATATACACATGAGCGTTCATGTATACATATATGTATATAATATAGTAATCGTGTATACACTGAGTAGACAAAACATTAGAGAAAATTGTGATGGGCAGTTGACATGGGAATCCTCCGCGCAGAGTGGAACACACCCAAACCGAACGCAGGCGATAAATAAGGGGGCAGCAGGGCTTCCCAACATTGTATCGCAATCGATGAGCATGGGCAAACGTGCTGATCTGTGAGACTTTGATCGTGGACGTTTTGTCGGTGCAAGACAGATGGGTCATTCTCTCACCCAAGTGGTAAGAACCCTAGGATACCAGAGGGAAACTGTATCTAGGGGGTACCGCGACACCATCAATGGACATACCAGCTCCCAGAGAGCAAGCAGTGCCCAACCACATGCCATTGATGGCCGGGGTCGACGTAGACTATCCAGGCTTGGCAAACAGCGGCGAAATCACATCCAGGTTAAATGTCGGAAGCCCAAGCAGGGTCAGCGAGGGAACGCCCTACTCGTGTACAATTGTTGACTGCTCGCCACCGGACATTACACCTTGCCTGGTGCAGGGCACATCAAAACTGGACCTCCGCAGAGTGGTGCCGCGTCGTGTGGTCAGATGAATCCCGTTTTCAGCTGTACCGAGCTGACGGAAGGGCGTGGGTGTAACGTCGACAGCATAAGGCCATGGTCCCATCGCGCCAGTCGGCTCTGTTATGGTTTAGTGATCTTTCTCATGGGGCACATAGTGTGTCTGGAGAGGTCCGTAACAGCTTCGCGCTACCAGTATGTGCTGGCTGGTCACTTACCCCCTTTCATGGCCTTCGGGCATCCTGCGGCCGATAGTCTTTTCAACAGGAGAATGCGCCACCCCCCGGACCGAAAACACCCAAGAATGGCTCGAGGATCACTCTGTTCAGCTTGGAACCATCTAGTAGCCCTGGAACGCGACGTCTGGGGCGTGGGGCGGAGTTGTGGACAACAGAGCTGAGTTCGGGCTCAATTTTAAGAGCCCGAGCCCGAAGTTTGTCAGCCAGAGCCCGAATTTTATATTTTAAGATAGAGCCCGGGCCCGAACGAGCCCGAAAACTATGGTTAACCTGTTCAGGCATTAAAAAAAATCTCCTCTTCTAGACTTCCAGTCTTTCCTACCCCTGCAATTAACCGATGTCTTTCTCAACTGCGCAGAGGGGAAGGAATGCCTGTCTATTTCTGTTATTTCTTTGACAATTCATTTCTTTCTGAAATGTTTCGGGGGCCGGCCATCAGGAAAAATCGGGCGGCACAGCAATCTACGTCGTACGTTGCACAATAGAATTAGCAGGAAGCTGCCGCGTTGAGGTAGGGGAAATTTTTTTGTCAGTTTGCTATATAGTATAGTATCTATAGTTTTTGAAGAAATTTTTCCTTCGCAGAAAACCAGTAATTCATGGTATATGGTATTTGTTATTCAAGCCCGGAATGAATAGACTTGCCGAGTTTATCTTTAATCCCATCCAAACCCAGTTGCCGAAGAAATCTCTTTAACAACTATAGAAAATATAAAAAAGTCCCCTGTGCTAAATCATACAAAATCACAGTAAAAAAAAGGGAAGAAAATTCTCCTCCGCTCTGAGCCCGAGTCCGAAATCCAGTAAGTATTACGCAGCTCGACTTCGGGCTTTCGGGCTCGCCCGTCTCAGCACTGGTGGACAATGCTGCAACAGGCATGGCTGGCATTACCTCCGGATACCTTCCGGCTTTAATGGAGTCCATGTTTCGAAGTGTACAGGCTGTTATTCGCGCTAGAGGAAGACCAACACGCTATTAGGTAGGTATCTTTCATGTTTTGTCCATTGAGTGTGTAATATGTGTGTGCTTGTGTACTTGTGAAAGTGCGTTCTGGTTTTGACTCCGTAATCGCGAGCTAATTCTAGATACCCTAACCATCCTAATGATTTCTGTTTACTCAAAAAAGGGTCTTTGTTCATTTTCTACCCGAAATATGCTAAGAATTTTAGAACTGAAACTCCTTTCTTATTACTCAAACCCAACAGGTTTTCCTGAAATCTCATTTGGCCCTCTGATTAAAGCTTTATAGACCTTTCTTTTCGATTGATGTTCGTAGCTGTCTGCCTCCAGTACCCGCGTCCTTTCTCCTGTTGAAGAACCACGTAGTTCACATATCATCAAAAATCAAAGAAACAAAAGAATTCTGTAGATGGAAATAATTTCCACGAAAAGAAGTGTACTTTGCTTCTTGATAGAGAAAGAATTCTCTGCTCATGATATGTCGTCTAACCGCCGGGGATTTTTTTAAAAATTTCGTTCGGTGTTCTTTGTTTTGATTTCCTCCACGCAAATCTTACAGAACAATCTGAATTTTTTCTAGACAAGTTAAAAGACCCGTACTTAGTAAGTATCCTCGATCAATCTGTTCATTCTTGGACCTCCAAATTCCTGGGTGTTGGCAAAATGATTGCTTTTGCATTGGAGGCTGTGTCTCAATTTGTTTTCGTGCTGTGGAACGTTGGGGGGAAAATGAGCTCCCCGTAGAACGGTTTTATTCATCTGTTTCAGAACCATGCCGAGAGAGTTTTTATTTGTAATGTTTTACAATTGGACTTGCTGTCTTCGACACTTACACCCTCATTGTGATTTTGTTCGACAGTTTTGATGACGATGTTAATATTTGCACATGTGGTACTCTTTGCACCTGCTGCGTTCAGTAGAATACCAGCTCTATTTGGGAAACACTGCGGCTTCTTTTCCCCTTTTATGTTCACTCTTTCAAAATTAAACCTTATTATTAAATTTAAGGTAACTTTTCATATCTATGTTAACTTTTCATTATCCTTGCACTCACTGACATTTGTTCCAGCTGTTAAATTCAGCCTAAGAATGATTGTCCTGTGCACTCTTGATTAAACATAAGTGCACTTCTAGACAAGTTTGTGCGTAGGGGAGTGACACGTGCGGGGGTGCAGGATATAAATAGAACTGGAAATGGAGCCCGACGGAACACGTTGTTCCTTTGGACTGAAATAGAAGAAAAATACTTTTTCCGCATATATAACAGTTCGGAAGAATCTTTTTTTTTTTTTTTTTCTGGTTTTGGATCTATGTTGAGCAGTGCTGGCATACCGGCACTTTTCTTTTACCCGGAATTTACATACCGGCACTAATATTAATAGTGAGAACTGCAGAAATGATTTTTTTTTCTCTGAATTATGAGCGCACATTCTTAAACATAGAAACTTTATGCGCCTCGTGTCCTTGATAAATAGCTGTGTGGGAACCGTAAAGGGTAGGGGGACTGGTGTATGTACACATGAGCTATAAGTTCAATCCTTCAATGGATGGAAATGAAGCTACCTATAGCGTATGATCACATCTTGCCCAAGCCCCATATCATCCCACTAAAAATGTCTGTCATTTGTATTATATCATTTATTTAACATATTCAATTTGAAGAGCTTCTTCATAGAATGAAGAATTGAGAGTAATAGATTAAACACAAATTTTAGTTTTGCAGCAATGAGTATATATTCATTCTGATTGTGGAGATTCTAATTGCTCAACTTTCTATTTCATGAAAGTCCCTATTGGAAGGGAGCTAGCTGCCTTCTCGGCTCGGGACCTTAAAGTTCTGGGTTTAAGTCCAGCTGAATCGCTTATGATTAGCCGAGGTTCGGAAGTCTCGTTAACCCGTTGGCCCCGGGGAAGAGACTCCTCGTTATAAACAAGTCTAACCCCAGTCCTAGGTGTAGCATAAGTAGTGCCCGCTGGATCCACAAACCAACCAACTGAAATCGGCCGCCATCGTATCTGACTTATGGTGTGATAGTTTTCTATGGAATTGTCAGTTACATTTTCGAACAAAGGAGTTTTTCATCCAGGGATTTTTTTTTTTTTTTTTTTTACATTTTCAGTTTCGGAGATTTTCTGGTGAAGGTATTTTTTTGGATGATTTTTAGCTAAATATAAGCATACCATACCGGCACTTCAAAATTTCCATTTCGAACACTGATGTTGAGACATCTCGTTTTGAAGTGAGGCACGTTTCAGCGTTTTCTGTTAAAATGGCTTAGGCGGTGTGTAAAATGCATGGAATTGTTTTCTTTTTCATTATTTGGTTTATAATGCAACTCCTAAATGTTGTATAAGCTTGTATACTTTTGTAGTTCATGTTTGATAAGGGTACTTTCTGAGAAAGAGTGGGACGTCTACTCGGACCTCAGAAGTTCGCACGCTCGCCTGCTGTGGAACGTGCAAAGTACAACCACTGTAAGCTGTTCTTCGCGCAGGAATCAATAAAACGAAAAGGAAATTAGAATAAAAGACTTGTTTTTGACGATGGTTCTGTCTGACTTCGATGGGCAAGCAATCCATTTAACGCAATTATCTGTCATCATGAACCGTTTTCTGCTGGCGTGTTTTGCGGATTCTTACTAACATACGTAGCCTGTTACGTACTATCGTTTTAAGAGTCTTGTCTGGATATTGGGGGGGGGGAGTCAAAAGCTGATAAATTGTAATAATTTCGTTCAAGAAAAATTCAAAAAGACCGATGAACCGAGTGAGGAGTGAGAATGATAATGAATTCAAAACTGTTTTTGAAACGAACACTAAAGCTACGCAGCTGTACATTGTACTTCCCAATACCTGTCGATCCAAATAGTCCCACAAGTGCTCCTTGGGACTGAGGCCGGGCGATTTCGCCGGCCAAGGACGAACGGAAGACACGTACCTGGGTGCCCTAGCGTTCATTTGCGTGGTCAATTGCTGCACTGTTGCGTGTCAATTGCCGTTTACCAGTCGACGGAGGCGACGTTCTCCTCTGGGGTCGATGACCTTTGGGGCTCTAGAGTTATGACGCCGGGAGGAACCCGGTGTGCCAGTGGTCCATTCTTGGTACACCCTTACTATAGCACCTCGCGAACAGCCCACGAAGTCTGCTGTTTCTGAGATGCTCCCACCCTTGGCGCGGCAGCCGATGATCATTCCTTTTTGAACGTTCGTCAAATCACTACCTATGCCCATTGTGCTCACGTGACGCACTATGGCTCATCTGTCCTGGTCGGCCGCTTATATGATCAACCTTTTCACGTGCACTGCGTGACGCGCCTGGGCGGGTACACTGCGATTCCGGGGTTGTCATATTATTCTGTTTCGACCGTGTACTTTCGTGTAACAGCTTTAATCTCCAATTCAAAATCCACTCGAACGCTGGAAATTCTGAGAGAAAAAGCGTGGCAAGTCTAATTCTGAAAGAGAAAAGCTGCGGGAGATATAGAACGAATCTGCGCTGCATAGGTTAGACAGTTTGTTTACAGGTTAATTGTTACAACCCAATTGGAAGAATAAATACCTTCATGCGTAATTTAAAAAATTCGCAGTAATACCCCGAACCTAATAATGAGTATAAATATAAAATCTTTCAAACTGCTTCTTTAAAAGAAATGTTGTTTTTTGTTTAACTGAAAAGTGGTTTTAATTTTATTTTATATGTAGCCGCAATATTAATAATAAATAAAAGTACTTAAACTATTAATTAGTCATCAATTAAAATGGCTATTACAACACGCAAAAATACTTTTTTTATGATAATAAAATTCAACGTTTAAACTGTTCTTTAATAGCAACATACATATTGCATAAGATAAATGGTATACTTTGGTATTATATTGGGTATTACGTATAACAATCTGCAATAAAAAACTTCAAAGTTCCTTGAAATTTGAGAAAAAACACCTATTTACCCCTTCCAGCGGCTTAGGACGGGCCACCGGAGCGATACATACGTTTGTTGATGACACTTCTACTAATGCTTCTTTGATTGTCTTTTATCTTGCATATGCAATAGGCTTTCTCGGACTTTATATATACACTGACGGAAAAAAAAATCCCAACACCACGAAAAAATAGTTGTAGAGGAATGAAATGGCGGCAATACATTCGTATAGGTAACATATTTAATCGATTAAGGTTTCAAGATCACAGCTTATTGTAAGCGCGAGAAGAGCCATTTTAAATGTGAAATGCTGGTACACTAATAACCGGTGCAACCGCCAGAATGTTGAATGCAAGCACGCAAACGTTCATGCATTGTGTCGTACAGGTGCTGGATGTCAGTTTGTGTGATGGAGTTCCATGCCTGTTGCACTTGGTCGGTCAATACAGGGACTGTTAATGCTGGTTGGGGGTGACGCTGGAGTTGTCGTCCAATGATGTCCCATACGTGCTCGATTGGTGAAATGTCTGGTGATCTAGCAGGCCACGGCAACATGTCGACACTCTGTAGAGCATGTTGGGTTACAACAGCGGTATGTGGGCGAGCGTTATCCTGTTGGAAAACACCCCTGGAATGCTGTTCATGAATGGCAGCACAACAGGTTGAATCACCAGACCGACGTGCAACTGTGCCGTCAGGGTGCGTGGGATAACCATGAGAGTGCTCCTGCTGTTATAGGAAATTGCTTCCCAGACCATAACTCCAGGTGTAGGTCCAGTGTGTCTCGGCCGCAGACAGGTTGGTTGCAGGCGCTCACCTGGCCTCCTTCTAACCAACACACGGCCATCACTGGCACCCAGGCAGAACCGGCTTTCATCAGAAAACACAACAGATCTCCACTCCGTCCTCCAATGAGCTCTAGCTTGACACCTCTGACGTCGCAAACGGCAGTGGTTTGGAGTAAGTGGAATGCACGCTACAGGGCGTCTGGCTCGAAGCTGTCCTTCAAGTAACAGATTTGTAACAGTTCGTTGTGTCACTGTGGTGGCAACTGCAGCTCGAATTGCTGCCACAGACGCGGTACGATGCGCCACGGCCATACGCCATGCTACATTCCTGCCAAGTCGAATCACGCCATTCCTGCCAAGGAAATCATGCACAGTGGCTACATTCCTGCCAAGTCGTTCTGCAATATTGCGGAAAGAAAATCCACCTTCTCGTAGCCCTATTACACGACCTCGTTCAAACTCCGTGAGCTGTTGATAATGGCTTCTTCGTCTTCTTAAAGGCATTCTTGACTAACATCAACACCCTACGTCGAATCTCAACGATAACTAACGCTCACGAACGTTACAGCGCGTATTTACAGCAAACCTGCTTTGCATGTTCCAAGGGGCGCTACTAGCGCCACACGTATGCGCCGAGCGCGAAATTTGCATAGACGTCATCTTACAGATGTACTCTCACCGCCTACCAACTGTCGTTTATCTAACACAACCCCTTCTTGGTGTTGGGATTTTTTTCCGTCAGTGTATAAATATATATATATATATATATATATATATATATATATAATGCTGATGACGTAGTCTGTTTTTAAAACCGGTCTATTATTTTTAATACTTAGAAGTTCATTTCTGAATCTTGATGTTGCTTCGAAAACTTCTGGAGCGAAATTTTCCCAACAAGCGACGGAATTCCGGGTGGGTTGGAAATAAATCTGATTTACTCAATTCACACAAGCTTTTGAGTCTAACCCGAGGAAATCCATGAATACTTAGTTACTCCTATATTTGTAGTCTTTGAACACCCAAACACGTAACATCCGGGCATTTTTGATAGAATCGCACTTCCAAACTTGAGATAATAACGCACAGATAGGCTGCACTAACTGAATGAACTTTACAGTGACCTTGAGAGAATTGAGCTACTGTTCATTTTCACTTAGTGAGAGAACGGATCATCGTTGCAGTCTCGGGGTTTCACTATTATGTTTTTCTAAATGAAACCTTTTTCTTTAATACTACGTTTATTTTAACTGAGACTTTAATGAGTTCACGAACAGCAGCGAATGTTCTCTCGTTCACTGCGTCTTTCGGTTTTCCCGCTCGAGGCTCTGCAGTCCTTCTCTATAAATTTGCGCATCCATTCCTTAACAGTGTCATGTGAACAGGCGTGATCCACTTATATTTGTAATAAATCGCTATGAATTTCTTTTTTGCTTGGTCCCCAAGCTGCATCTTTGTAAAAATGTAAAATATTTTCTAGTCTCCATAACAACGATGCACAGATTTCGTAGAGCGAAGTTTACACAAAGAAATAACACAGCCTTTGTTTTTAACACGTAACGAGAAGTATATATAGGGTGATTCAGCTAAGCGTGTACAAACTTCTGGGAGGGGTAGGTTGCGCAAAGACAAATCGGAATCACATAGCAATGCAGGTTCGGAAACGCTATCTTCATGTGCTAGTGTACAGAGAGGACGAGAAATGAAAGAGCAGCACGTAAAAGAACAAAATGCCTTTTATTACCCACAAGACATTTGCGAAATGCATTGAGGTTACAGAAGGTGTTCAAAGTTGCGACCATGAGCTGTAACATACGCTTGACATCGTCGGCGCATGGAATCACGTACATTTGGGAAAATTCCTGGCGTGTTTCGGACTTTCGAAGCAGCTACAGAGATGCGTGCTACAAGGTCCTCATCACTTTCAACGGGGATATCGTACACCAGTCCTTTGATGTAACCCCAGAAGAAGTAATCAAGGCATGTTAAGTCCGGCGATCTTGCAATCCACTGAACGGGACCACCACGCCTGATCCACTGATGTCCAAATGCCATGTTTAAGTGATGACGGACGTCATTGCTGAAATGGGCGGGGGCCCCATCGTGCTGGAACCACATTGCACGGAAGAACTCAGCCATCCTACTACCTCTGCGGGCGGTTTACAAATGACGGTATCCTGAAAGAACGTATGAGCAGTCTCGCGGCCGAACAACGCCATCTACCGCATGAAGACGGTGTTTCCGACCCTGCGTTGCTATGTGATTGTGATTCCGATTTGTCTTTGTGCAACCTACCCTTCCCAGAAGTTTGTACACGCTTTACTGAATCACGCTGTAGACAAGCTTTCAAACAAGTCGTACGTTGCTCGTTAACTTCGGAGGAACGAGTTCAAATCTACAGACACGTGTCTGTAAATTCGAACTCTTTGAACGCATTATTTATTATTGGTATGAATTTGGTCTTGAAACTCTTTGAATGGCTTGTACATGCAGTGGTATTTACTTAAATTGCACAATCATATTCAGTATATTCAAGTAGAAATCTTTAAAACATTCCCAGACTAATAAAAGCGTAGCATCTGAGTCAGAGTTGTAGCTACCGGGAGGGCGGTTGCCCTTCCAAGATGGTCATAGCAGGGGCGTGAATTCAGGCTCTGAGGGGCGAAAAAAGTAGAAATGCACAACGCGTGAATAAATTTACTGAAAATTGTAACTGGAAAAAAGAAAATTATTCACTACAGTATTTTGTTTTTCAAAGACTGAAGCTGCATACAGTATTCCACGCGACCAACCAGGGTACAGAGTAACCTACGCTGTGGGGTGCGAACCCTTCATAGGAATGAAAGTACGGAGGGTGAGTCGAACGTTTTGCAATATTTGGATCACTTAATGTCATCATACGTACCTTTACGACGAAAGGGGACCAGTATTTAAAGTATAAGCCATCGTGTTGCACCGTCTTTAGCCATTTGTCTGCCAGATCTTCGATTCCACGGCGCTACCAGTTCTTTTCCTTCGAGGCGAAGAACTCCTTCACCCCAGCCGCCACCTCCTCCTGGCTGTTGAAGTGCCACCCGCGAAGGAAGTTGGCCATGGACCGAAACAGGTAATAATCCGACGGGGCAAGGTCTCGACTATATGCTGGGTGTGGCATCAGTTCGATGCCCCCAAGGTCCTGGAGCTTAGCCCGGGTCATTCGCGCGGTATGAGGCTGAGAGTTGTCCTGCTGTAGGAGAGTGCGGTTTTTGTTCACCAGTGTCGAGTACTTCTCCTCCAAAACGGCATACATCCGCTCCAGCTGTTCAGAGTAGAGGTTGGAGTTGATGGTCGACCGTGTGGAACAAATTTGTAATGGATTATCCCCTCGAAAGTCCACCAGACGCAGAGCATCACCTTATGCTCGAAGCGCCCACGTTTGGCATAAGGTTCAGGAAGCTGGTCCGGGCTCAACCACTGCCGTTGTGTGTTAGGATTACGGAAATAGACCCATATTTCACCGTACGTAACAATTCTCATGATGAAACGTACATCGCGCGGGATTTCTAGGATTTCCACTCTGCGGTTTGCTTTAGCTAGCGTTAGTTCATGATGGAAATGCGGCAGCTCCTGTAGGCTTTGCCGAGGTCCTGAAGGTGACAAACCACAGCAGTCTGTGATATGCCCAGCTCGCCTTATGATCTCAGAGTGCTGATTGTCGGATTTGCCTGGACGGCCTGACGCACGGCCTCCGAATCTCAGGTTCGCGGCCTACCTGATCGTGGCTGATCGTCGAGGTTTCTGTCACCTGAGCGAAATTTTTTGAACCATCTGATTGCGGTGCTGTAGCCCACGGAACCTTCCTCTTTCGCATGACAAATGTTTCGTGTTGCTTGAGCAGCGTTATGGCCGAGTTTAAACTCGTAAAGCAAAAGTTCCCTAATTAGCCAGTTGTGGCTGTTCACCTTTTAGGCGTCCCAACCACGAACAGAACCACGACATGCAATGGCGTTCACAGCAACGACTACCTCTTTATATCCCTTTCGACTGACTGCAGTGCGCGACTTGAACTATAGTTTAAAACACGTGACATACCCGCCGCAGCACATGCGTTTATGCAAATATTGCTAAACTTTCGACTCACCCTCTGTAATTGTCCGAAACAGCGGATGGAGGCAGGCACAACAATATGCGGATGTTGCTAACCTTTCCGAAAACGCCGTAGGGATGAACAGCTAATTAGTCATCTGCGCTCTGTCGCAGAAAGCCCATCTGAACGTTTAACCTTAAACTAAATTTTTCCAAGCCCTATCCGGAAAGCATCTTCCTATTGTTACGTTTATTATCTGATGCTCATTCGTTCTGTCCTGGTTAGTTTTCCATTCTGCAATTCTGCGGAGTGTTAAAGTTGTCGGCATTCACATTACTTTTACGTTTTACTTGATACAGAGGGTGTTCAGAAAGTAATGCCTCCATATTTATATAAAAGCCCAGTGGCAAAGTTTTAATTCACATATTTTATTTTTCTACATAGTCCCCCTCACGCTCGATACAAATACGCCAACATTTAACTTTGAAACCCGTCTCTGTAAAAATCTTTAAATTGTTTTCGGAACCATTTCCTCTTAGCGGCTAGAACATCTTCGTGACAGGTGAACTGAATTCCTTTAAGATTTCTCTTGAGAGAAGAAAACAACGAAGTCGGATGGCGCTAAATCTGGGATGTAGGTAGGCTATTCAAGAACTCCAAACCCGTATTTCTGTATGGCCTTTGAAGTGAAAGTACTGGCGTGGGGTTTGGCATTGTGTTGCAGAATCATTGGCTTTTTTTACCCCGCGCACGCTGTTTATTCTTTGCTTTATCTTTTTTAAAGTATGCATATGGCTCTTAGAGTTTGATAGTCGTACCGTTGACCACGTGCTCCTGATGACTAGTGCCTCTGTAGTTCCAGAACACAGTGTTTCGTACCCAACGATGAACAGTGCTTATGTCCAGAACCATAAACTACCATTAATCCAGCGTGAATTTCTTTGGAAAGTACATTTTCATGAGTTAAAAGTTCTACTTAAAGTAGTATAACTATATTAGTAATCCGAATTTCTTGGCGTAGATTATAAATCAAAGTTTCCAAGCTTTCGCACATCAACCAGATGGCTTTTTCAAGGAAGGTAGACAGCAAACTGAATAATAGAACGCTTCAACAATTTGAGCGCAGTGACTTGACTTGCCAATAAACGAACAGATGCTAAGTAATTATTCATTCAAATACTTTGAGGCGTCATGTTCGTTTAGCACGCGGAATCATAGAAGGAAACAAAAGGCATTTTGTTTGGATTATTAATAGTTATACCATTTAAGTGTAGTTGGTGTACAGTTCCTCGTTATTACTTAAAAGCTCTATCTGATCGTTGTTTGACACCCGTTGACACAGTTAAAAAAGAATTATCCATTTTAAACACTATTAAATACGAAGAAATAAATGTACGGAGTTCTATTACGCAGTAAAATGAAGCTAATGGCACATAGAATCGTTTGCCGTCTGACTGGTTCCTGAGAAACAAGTAATGCGCGAGACACTTGCGCTGAGGCATTACTTATTGAACACGCCTCGTATTCACCTGGTTTTCACATTTTTACTTAATTCATGTCAAAAACCGGCAGTGCCATTTTTAAATTGTCATAGTATTTTCATTTAACGGAGATGTGAGAAGTTAAAAACGTGTGCTATTTGAGTGGAAATGGGAAACTTTTTAACTCGAAGGAGCGTAATTTCAAGTCTCGCCCTTCCAGATATGAAAAGCTTGCTCCGGTCCTGATCTGAGTGGAATAGTAATGCAGAAATTGAGTCTAAGTGTTTTAGTTCGTGGCATGAGATCACACTAAACGTATGAAGGATTTTGCGATCTTATATGTACTTTACAAATTCATTTTAATAAGAAAATATTGCTACTTCGCTGGTGGCCTTCTAACCCGAATCAGATTCGAGACGCCACGCACAGGATGAAACCGGAACGGTCGGATTAGAGAGCAGTAAAGAAGACAGTGCGAACGTAAGTTTCCCCTAGCGAGCATTAAACAAAAAAAAAAAAAAAAAAAAAATGACAGCAACATTTATTCACTAAAATACAAGTTTCAGATCAGAAGATTCATCACAGTTACGTTAAATAAAGAAACTGAACAACGCGTACGCAAATCAGTTGTCGCCGCCCCGGTGGCGCAGTGGTCTAAGCGATGGCCTCTGATCATTCGTCCAAAAGGAGTTCGGGTTCGAATCCCGGTGAGGCATGGATGTTGTGTTTGTTTACGACACTGGCTCTCTCCCTTTCTCCATTCCCTGGAACCAGTGACCCTAAATTAGGGACGGGCGACTGCTTATAGCCCATTGAGTTGCTCACGGTGGTCGTTAAACCTTCAATAAAAAAAAAGTCAGTTGTCTGTCGCTAGCTATTGAATTTTGAGAGAAGACAATTTCCTTTTCACTGCAGGCGATTAAATGGATCTGCAATCTTTCCTTTTAAACGTAAACAACTCGGTTGTTTCCGACATAAATGATCCTTTACTAGTTATGTAAGTTTTAACCAATTTCTTGCTTCTGCGTTTCAGAACACACAAAGAGCAGTATTTGTTCCACACCCGCACGTGACAACGCCCGTCACAAAACCACGAGTCTCTTTCCACTCACAGGAACACACTGTTTTTCAACCTGTTCTGTCTTTTCAGCCGCAAACACGATGCCACCACGTGACCAACGCTCAGCTCCCACGACATTAAAAGGCGCTAATGGATTTTCTTACAAAAACATAAACAGTGTTCGCGGATTTCAAAGTTTCTCACGGTAAGAAAAGAAAAAAATTGTTGGCAACACTAACTCTTGTCACAGCTGCAAGCTTAGCTTCGAACAACACATTTTTTATCAATACGCCAGCAAAGCACTTAAGATGACTTCTCGAACCTTTGTTTTCGGATTCGTTAATAAAAAATAATTAATTAAACTATGTAACAATATAAATAATTATTCACGTTGTTGACAAGGCCAAAATCTTTCGCGATCGAAAACACTGTGTTTCTGAATGCATATTTCGTTCGTAGACAAATGTGGCCATTCGTTTCCTGTAATCTATCTTTGAATTGCGAAAATCTTTAACCCTCTATTAACGTCTTATAAATTTTTTTAACAAAAAAAGTAGAGACAACAGTGGTAAAGAAATGTTTCGTTTCGATTTACATTTAAAAAGAAATTTACCATTTCTCTTAAATCTGATCTTATTCTTTCCACGAAAATGAAACGCCAAATTTCTCTTTGCTGAAGAGCCTTTCTTTCATGCGAAGAGTAGGTGAAATATGTGTAACAGCTAGCCGCGTGTTTGACTCGGCACTCGCCATATTTCTCTTGGGAGAACAAGATGGTACTCGGCTCCACCCATTCGAAATTGAAACCTTCGCAATTATCGGACTGCCTTGCTACTATATTCTTGTATCTTTTCAATAATCGATTTCTTCTATGTCTAGTTCATTTCCACTAGTAAGATACTGCACGCAGAATTCATGCTGCTTTTCTTTGCAAAACATCGAGAATAAATGAAGAAAGTTTTTGTTGTATTCTTTTATTTGGCACATAGCGTTCTGAAAATTTTTGATTTTGTAAATGAAAGTAAGTTTTCGTGTTTTTAGTAATGTTTTTTCCCAACAGATGGCGTCAATGCACGTGTCCAAACTGGGTATCTTTCCTATAATAAGTAAAGGTAGAAAATGACAGTTCTAAAACTTTCTGGATGATAACATTATTTTCCCTTGCGGTATTTTTTTCCATCGATGTTTAACATCGATGTCACGTTGGGAAAATTTTGTGTTGGTGAAGGTAACACACTTATTCTGAAATGGTTTTTTAAGCTCTTGTACGTTCGAAGACGGTGGTACTTTTTTTTTAAGGCTTAACGACCACTGTGAGCAACTCGATGGGTGGGGTCGCCGCCCCGGTGGCGCAGTGGTCTAAGCGCTGGCTTATGACCATTCGTCCGAGATGGGTCCGGGTTCGAATCACGGTGAGGCATGGATGTTGTGTTTGTCTTACGGCACTGGTTATCTCCCTTCCCTGAAACCAGCTGCCCTAAATTAGAGACGGGCGACTGCTTTTAGCCCATTGAGTTGCTCACGGTGGTTGTTAAACCTCCATTAATAAAAAAATAAATAAAATCGGAGCGGTCTCCTATCTTTATTTAGGTTACAGGGAAGGGAGAGAGAGTCAGTGCCCTATGATAAACACAACATCCATGCCTCATCAGGATTCGAACCCATCGCGTACGAATGGTCAGCAGTAGGCGCTTAGACCACTGCGGCACCACCAGGGTAGGGCGGTTCGGTAGGAGGACACATCATTGAAATGATACCTTACGAGAAATTTACTGAATGGCCGCATTATTTTTCTCAACGTTGATTAGCGGTGTGGTCATACCTTTTCATCGTACGGGATGAGCAATATAGATTTGGAGGGGGGGGAAGACCACCGCGAACAACTAGGTGGCCTATGAGAAGTCGCCCGTCCCTAATTTAGGGTCACTAGTTCCAGGAAACGGAGAGAGCCAGTGCTGTAATACAAACACAACATCCATGCTCTCACCGGGATTCAAACTCGGACGCTTAGGCCACGGGGCGGCGTTTCTGACTTTAAACATGGATTTTTGATTTTATTTATTTCATTACTATGCAATCTTTTGTGTAAAGATCTCATTTACTACTCATGTGGCAATTAAATATGAAACTTCGCAGCCTTTGAATCAGTGATTCACATTTCTTCTACTCTTAATATTTTTAAAATTCTTAATTTTGTTGAAGTCCACTGTAGAATGATTTGTTCTGTTTTCAGTTCTTTTTAATTTTTTAAACCCCACAACCTTGTTTTCCACGTCTGCCCTAAAGTACTCGGAGTGTGGTAAAAAACGCGCAGCCTTTTTTTTTTTTTTTTCTCTAAATTGAAGGTTTACCACCGTTAGCAACTCGATGGGCTATAAGCAGTCTCCCGTCCCTAATTTAGGGCCACTGCTTCCAGGGAAGGGATAGAGCCATTGCTGTAAGACAAACAAAACGTCCATCATGCCTCACCAGGATTCGAACCCGAGCCCTTCTCGGACGAATGGTCATAAACCAGCGTTTAGACCACTGCGCCACCGGAGCGGCTTAATACGTAGTCAAAGAGAAACGGATAGAACATATCTATATCTACAAAACAATAACAAAAGAACAACAACAGATCAGTGAATCATTTTTACAAAATTTTGCGAAAAATGTACACTGGTGTGCAAAAATTAAGGACAAAGAGGAGAAATTAGCATAACAGCGGAACGAGCAGGCAGAACGGACCGAAAGACCACTCAGGAGATAGACTAGGGTCCGGTACGGTAGGGCATGCGCATATATGCAGCATGACGTAAGGGGTGGGGGTGGTGTCGGAAGGGTATAAAGCACACGGGAGGTGTACGCTCAGGAATTCGGTGAAAGCTATTACACGGTGTACATCGGTTTGAACGACGTCCAGTTGCTGCCACCGTGTGATATGGCCAACGGGCAATCCAGTAGACGACATCTGGATGACTTTACCCGAGGTCGCGTCATTGGGAAGTTGGAAGAAGGTCGAAGTGTGACTAGTGTGGCCGAGGAGTTCGGGATCGCTCACAGCATCGTTTCATGAACTTGGAGAGCATTTCAAACGACAGGAACAGCTGTCCAAGAGTTTAGCAGTGGTCGTCCACGAGCAACCACGGCGGCGGACGACCGGTATATTGTCCTACAGGCGAGAACAGATAGACTGCAGACAGCGGGAGAAATCGCAAGGAACATGCAACAGACAACTGGACGTCCGTTATCGCGTTTTACCGTGGCCAGGAGGCTGCACAAAGGTGGTCTATTTGCACGACGACCAGTACAGTGTGTGCCATTAACGCCTGCTCATCGGAGACGGCGGTTTCTGCGGTGCCAGGAACACAAGAACTGGACACATCAGCAATGGGGTCGAGTTCTTTTTACGGATGAGAACCGATTTAGTCTGACGAGCGATTCTGGACGTATACACATCTGGAGAGAACAGGGAACACGCAATCACACCTCCAACATCATCGAAATGGACCGCTTTGGAGGTGGCGGAGTTCTCGTTTGGGGCGGTATCATTCTTGGTAGCCGTACTGACCTCCACATCTTCCAAGGAGGTTCAGTCACTGGTGTCCGCTATTGTACCGAGGTTCTCCTGCTTCACGTGCGTCTGTTTAGAAGTGCTGTGGGTCCTGAGTTCCTCTTCATGGACGACAGCGCTACACCTCATCGTAAAGTGGCTGTCGCAGAGCTGTTGGAGAGTGAAGATATTCAACGCATGGATTGGCCCGCAAGGTCCTCGGACCTAAATCCAATCGAACACGTGTGGGACCTTCTCGGGAGACGCTTGGCAGCACGTCACCAGCCGCCAGCAACGATTCCGCAGCTGCGATTGGCGCTACAAGAGGAATGGGCCGCTATGCCTCAACAGCTCCTTGACAACCTCAACCTCAGCATGGACAGACGTTGTAAATCCTGCAACGCAGTCAGGGGTGATCATATCCCCTACTAAAGACTGGATTTTTCTTGGCAGCCGCCTGTCACATGGACGTTTCTGTCTTCTGTCCAGTTGTGTTGTGCTCGAAGCTACCTTTTCAATAAAGTGCCTTTGCATCCTCTGGATTCCTTGTTTGGACGGTTTTGCTCACTTGTCCGATATTCTTACATCTTAGGGATCTTATGGTATGATTTGAGTTGATGTGGAGCACTTCTGCATGACGTTCCATTCGAAAAATCGTTTCGTCCTTAAATTTTGCACGCCAGTGTATAAAGTGTATAAATTTTTTTCATGTACGAGTTTCAGGGCCACTTCTGTTCTCATATTTTGATAGTTTTGCCTGAGTTGCTCATTAATATAAAGACTTGTTTTTCTTTTACGAAGTCTTTTTTCTCGTTTTTACTACATACAACCAGTGTTAGATACATTTTCTTAATAAGTAATATATTCTTCAATGGAGTTGGCGGAACTCAAATCAGGAAAACCATCTCCGTGTTGTGATATGCGAACTCTCTGTCAGCTGGATATTCCAGAGTATTATCAATGAGGAGGACTTTGAAAGGAAACTTCTTGGATGCCAAGAATTCTAATTCTTCATGGACGAAACAGTCGTTGAACCACTCTAAAAATAATGCCGCGGTTACTCACTCTTTTTTGTTTGCTCGCCGAAACAATGTGAACTTATTCTTGCTTTTGCTGTTTGACACAAGAGGATTCAACGAGTTACACAAACCGAAACATTAACACATAACTGTAGGTCGCTTTCGGTAGCAGCTCCTGGGTGAATAATGGTGTAAAGTGTTCGGTAAAAGGCTGCAAGAATGTTCTGTTTTGACAGTGTTTTCAGTTTTTTAACTGATTTAGGATATCTTTCTGTCTAAGTGGGTTTCGCCAGAAAAGGTCCCGAAGAATATGATTTAGAAGTGAAAGAAATTCTACTTGATGAAAAAAATCGGAACTCACACAGTCAGCCCCACTTAGTCGGGCAACATATAATCGCATATATCAAGAAATCTGAAGAACAAAACTGCCTTTTTATGTATGGAAATCTGAAAAAGAAAAGTTGTCCGTATAAGCCTTATAAGTGAATGCAAAGTCGCCGTTTTAAGGAATAGTCTTCCCCACTTAATCGCGTAAATTATTTGTTTATGTAACAGATCTTATTCTACGCATTTTGTTCTCTGTTGGTTGGTTTCCATTTTTTTTTTTTTTAAAGCAAAGCAAAAGAGAATTTCCTAATCTTTAGCAATAAACCAAATTGGTTTGCTCTGGTGAAAGGAAGAGGCGCGGGGCTGAATTCCTTGTACTACAAAAACTGTCAGGTTATTAGGAACTGCTTCAAAAGTGGCAGATTTTTACATCAGTTGTTAACGATGAAGACAAAGATGCTTCGGATGATGATTTATGATTTCAGAGAATGCAACGTTATTAACCGTGGTGTTAATTGCTCAAGAGTTTTCAGATTTCACAAAACCTTGTGAGGATTTAACTACGGAGGAATAACTAATAGATTACTTTATTAACAATATGACGTATCCGCTAATTTAACTTTCATTTTTAGTTGCTTTCTCTATGTAAATTTGAGTTCATTCCCTTTTAGCATTTTCAATCTTAACGTTATATCTTCTCGCTCATGGAATGACGTTGTCAGCAATTCTGAGGTCAGAGAGCGTGACGTATGCATGTGACAGATAAGAACTAGAAATATATAATGTTGAAGTAGTAGCCAAAGTGTGGCGGTGGAAGCTGTGTTAAGCTGAAGTTGTGTTTATTTGAAGTTTGTGTATTTGAGTGTTTGGAGTTATCCAGTTTTCTGATTACTGATTTACGTTAATCAGTGTTGAAAAATTAATGCTATTGTGATTAGTTCCTCACGTATTTTGGAATGTTCGAGCAAAGTGCTTACTTTATGGAATAAAAAAAAAAGTAATACAGTAAATAAGTCTTTTTGAAACTTATTTGAGTGACTTCGTTTTATTTAGAAAGAGTGTAAATAAGATGTAGTATTCCCGAAATCTTTAGTAGTGTTTTCAAGCCTACAAATTGTAAAGAACGCTACAACAAGACAACATATACACAACACATTTAAAAAAAACACAACACAAATTGACTGTGTACAATGGACAATATACAAAACTGCGCAGACATTGCCGTGCAGTGCTGAGTAAACGCCGAATGGCGTGCAGCGAATCATCAATGGTATCAAGACGATGTTATGGGAAAACAATTCAACATTTTCGTGTAAAACAAGAGTTAATAACAGTTTCAAGGAAGGTGCGAGTGACTATAGCGATGTAGCAATAGGCCAACAAATAAAAGGTCAGTACATGCCAAAAGGAAATTCGAGTAAGATATTACAGTACAATTCTGTCAAGTCTAACATGAAACCATGATTCGTATGGTGTCCATTTCTTATAAAAGTCTGGAATTCGGCCTGTAGCTGAAGCTTAGTTGTATTCATTATGAAGAAGTGCACGTATATGAAACATCCTACAGAGTTGACGTCTTGCATTGGTATAAGTTACAGGGGGGTTAACAGTGATATTTTTGAGGTGGAATAGCTTACTTTCCTGATTAAAGAACAATGCAGCTCATGAAAGAAAATCAGATTCAGACAATCAAAGCAAAAACTGTGATTTTGTATGCCATTTCTCCTACGTTCGCATCGTAAATAACGATATGAATCTTATTCGAAATTATTTCGAAGATGCTGGAAATTAATATTTTATAATCAGCCCTACAACAAAGCAAGTTGGTGGGTGTATGGAGTGTATTTATGTACAGGCATATTAGCCGTGCCCAGAGCGCCAAATTTCAGGGAGCGGGAAATATTTTGACAGTTTCAAAAGAGAGCTTATAAAGATGTTTATAAAACATTTTAACACGCAGCGAAAAAAAATTGTCAAAACCCATTGTTTTTTAAAATTTTTGATATTTAAAAAAAGTAAAAAAAAAAAAAAAAAAAAAAAGATTGGTGCTCGGCTACAAAGTCCGTGTTAACGAGAAAGATGGGTGCACGTGTTTTCAAGACGCCGTTGGAAACCAAAAGGATTATGTTGTTATCCCTTACTTCGGATTATTAACCCTTACGTGCTGATTGTTATCCGTTTCTTGCTGGAAACCAAAAGGATTCGGATGTTATCCCTGACTCGCTGATTCCTGTCCGAAAAGGAAAAAAAATATTGGAAAAAATGCAGGATTACATTCAGTTTGTGCAAGTAGCGCTATCTAAATTAGTAGGTCTCAATACTACCGAAAAAAAAAAATATTAATGTTTTTTAATTATGGGTAAGTTTTATCAAGAGTTAAGTGTAAATCATCATCATCATCATCATTGTCAACCATTATCAATCCACTGCTGGACGAAGGTCTCCCCAAGTTTCCTCCACAACGGTCTGTCTTGTGCCAGTCTCCTCCATGTCACTCCCGCATATTTACGAATTTCATCCACCCATCTCCCATGTGGTCTTTTTCTGGGTCTTTTCCTGTCCCTTGGAATCCAATCTAAAATTTCGGCTGTCCATCTATGGTCTGTCCTTCTGGCAGTATGTCCAGCCCATTGCCATTTCAGGGATTTAACTCTGATCATGATGTCTTCCACTCTCGTCATTTTTCGGATCCACGAGTTCCTCTTCTTATCTCTCCTGGTTATACCAAGCATGCACCTCTCCATGCAACTTTGAGTTGTCTGCAGCCTTTGTATGTCTCTTTTAGTTAAGGTCCACGTCTCTGCACCATACGTAAGCACTGGAAGGATGCATTGATCAAACACTTTTCTTTTAAGACATAATGGCATATTGCTCTTGAAAATTATGCTGTTTCTTCCAAAAGCTCTCCAGGCAAGTTTTGTACGCCGATTAATTTCTTCATCAATGTGACCCTCACTTGATATCTGCTGTCCAAGATAAACATACGTATCTGTTATCTCCAGTTTTTCTCCATCAATCGATAAATCTTCATTTCTTGTAAAAGCATTGAACATCACTTTTGTCTTCCGAAAGTTCATTTTTAGTCCCACTTCTTTACTCTTGTCAGCAAGTTCCTGGATCATACTCTGCAGCTCTGATGGGGTAGTTGCAAAAATGACTACGTCATCAGCAAAACGAAGGTGGGTTAGATAATCTCCATTAATCTTTATCCCTTTGTTTTCCCAGTTCAGTGATTGAAAGACATTTTCCAATGTGGCATTAAAAAGCTTCGGAGATATGGTGTCACCTTGTCTCACTCCCTTTCCAATTTTTATGTGTGTTGTATTTTCAAACAGCCGAATCTTTGCACTTGCATTTTCATAGATGTTATTAATAATATTAATGTATGCATCTTCAATACCGCAGGATTTCAGAGCCGTGGTAACTGCTGATGGTTTCACCGAATCAAAGGCTTTTTCATAATCGATAAAAGCCATGCGCAATGGAAGTTCATATTCCCTCGCTCTTTCAATTAGTTCTCTCAGTACGTGGATATGATCTATTGTGCTGTAGCCACTCCTGAATCCAGCTTGTTCTCTCGGTTGAGCCATGTCCAGTGTTACCTTCAAGCGGTGTGAAAGAACTTTAGTGAAGATTTTATAAACCACTGATAGGAGGCTGATAGGTCTGTAGTTCCTGAGATCCTCAATGTCACCTTTTTTACGTAGCAGGATCATTGTAGCATTGTTCCAATCCTCAGGAATCTTCCCTTCATTAAGGCATCGAGTGAAAATTTGGGCGAGTACTGTTTCAATTTCTCCACTTGCTTTTTGTATGATGTCTATAGTAATTCCATCTTCTCCTGGAGCTTTCCCCCGCTTCATGTTCTTGATTGCATGAGCAACTTCTGCTGGGAGGACTGGAAGAACTCTGGTACCTTTCATGATGTCTGGAGTACATGTATCATCCCTTTCATATAATTTGGAGTAGAAATCTTTCACTCTTGTCAAAATTTCGCCTCTATTTCTTGTTATAGAACCATCTTCTTTTCTCAGAGCCATAATCTGTTTTCTTCCCTTACTGAGATGTCCCTTTGCTATCTTAAGGCTTTGGTTGTTTTCAATTGCTTTCCTCACTAGCTCACAGTTGAATTTCCTTACGTCTTCAGTGATACTTTTTCGTGTTGTCTTGCATAGCTCTATATATTCCACTTTGGAAGTCACATCTTCTTTAGTTGTCCTCATCTCTCTTCTTTTTTGCATCAACATTTTGGTTTTTCCTGATAATTTGTTCACATGCAACTTGTTCTTAGACCCAGCTAATTTTGTTGCTGTTTCCATTAGAGCTTTGGTTACTTTTCTGTTAACTTCCGAAATATCCACTTCTTCCGATGTTAGGCCTTCTAAAGCAGAGAATCTGTTCTTCAGTTCCAACTTGAAAGTATTATGGTGTTTTTTAAGGTTGGTTATGTCAATACATTTTGTTTGTCTTATGAGCTTGCCACGTTCCAGTTTAGTGTTGAGGTGCATCTTACATCTCACCAATCTATGGTCACTACCTGTGTTGAACTTGTTCAGCACACTGCAGTCTTCGATGACGAATTTTTTGTTACACATAATAAAATCAATTTCACTTGTCGTCCCAATTGGATGTCTCCATGTCCATTTCCTGTGTGGCTTTTTCTTGAAAAAGGAGTTCAAGATGAAAAATCCTTCTGCCTCTGCAAACTCAACGAGAGTATTTCCACGCTGGTTTCTGTTGCCGTGACCGAATTTACCTACTGAAGTTTCATTCTGTTGCCGTTGCCCTATTTTTGCATTGAAATCTCCCATAATTATCTTCAAGTGCTGCTTACCTTTATTATTTAGATGACGAATTTCCTCATAAAATTCTTCAATTTCTTCTTCAGGATGACTTGTGGTGGGTGCATAAGTTTGAATAATCTGAGCCTGGTATCTTCTCGATAGTTGGATAACGAGTCGTGCAGCTCTGTCAGAGGAACTTTCAACTTCTACCACTTTATCCTTCAGTTTCTTGTTTATTATAAATCCAACACCACTAGTTCTGCCAGTATCTGTCCCACGATAATAGAAGAGATGTCCACTTTTCAGTTCAATGAGATCTTCTCCTTTTCTCCTTACCTCACTTAGCCCGACGATGTCCCACTTGATCCTTTGTAGTTCCTCTTCCAATTCAAGAAGCCTTGAATCAGAAGATAGGGAGCGTCCGTTATAGGTAGCCAAGGTCAGCATCAAATGGCAGCCTAGTCCGGTCCTCCGGGGATTCTTAGCACCCTCTGCCTTCATGTCGCACTGGCCGCTGCCTTGGCCAGGTACATTCCAGCTGCCGGAGACTGAGGGCCAAGATTTAAGTTGTAGAGTCATTTTGGAGGTGTTTGGCCATAACTCACCACGCTGGCCAAGCGGGTTGGTGAGTGTGGGATAGCATTTCCTCTGATCCCGATGGTATAGTTATACCGCTATTGGCGGTCGTCAGAGCCCCTTTAGTGGGAACAGGATGCACCACGAGAAGGCGGGGTTGACATTTGTCAAGGAGAGGCTGTGATGTTACGCATCACCTGACCTTACATCCCAAGTGTAAATAAGATGTAGTATTCCATGTTAGGTATCAAAAGAATTTTTTCTGCTGACTGAAAAGACTTATAAGAGAATGAACGGTAAAGCGAAGACTATTTTGATGCATTAAGGAAAGAGCAATGTTTCACCCAGGTTTATAGAACTTTTGTAATCGATGTGTTTCAGTAAGTTTGAGATAAAGTATGTAATCATCTTTGTAAAGAATTGTGGAAATTGAAGAAATTTAACATTTATGTGGAGCTTTTGCTGCTAAAAAGAAATCTCTCGATTACTGAAAAAATAAATAAAAATGCGCTGTTTAAGTCATCTGAAACTCTGTAAGAAAAGAATGTGGTAGAAACATGTTTTTAGAGGTAATTTTTTGTTATGCAAGTTGTAATGCAACGATTAGAGGAAAAATTTCTAAAATAGTAGTACCGCTGGGATTACAGAACTTTTTATAGCGAAATACTCGGCGTCTTTGCATTAGCTGCATGTTCTTGTCCCGACATATGAAAGAGCGTATAAAATTTTTTAAATACAGAGTTGCCGCCCCGGTTGCTCAGTGGTCTAAACTCTGTCTTCGTCCGAGATGGGTTTGGGCTCGAATCCCGGTGAGGCATGGATGTTGTGTTTGTCTCACGGCACTGGCTCTCTCCCTTCCCTGGAACCAGTGGCCCTTAATTAGGGATGAGAGACTGCTTATAGTCCATCGAGTTTATCACAGTGGTCGTTGAACCGTAGATGGCCTAGTGGTCAACGTTCGTAACTGCTACGGAAAAGTCTCTGCTTCGACCCTAGGCAGGTACGAACGCTCGAACCACTAAATATCCGCCCTGCGTCGGATGGGCACGTTAAGCCGTCGGATCCCGGATACTGGCCTCCCGGTTAGAAATAAAGGCGTCTTCCTCCCCATTTCTACCTCGCTTCCGTGTCTTTTCTATCGGGCACTCTAGTCCAAATCTCCTAGCTTCCTACTTCGAAGGGTTGTTTAAGACCTGGGGTCAGACACTCACTTCCTAAAATCCTCTACATCTGATATATACAGTGGTTTTAAACCCCCAATCCCAAAAAAATACAGGATTATTAACGTAATTCAATAGGACTGATCTCTTCCATATTTTCTTTCCCTGATGTCTGTGGAAATGCAAGCAAAAAATGACAAACGCAGGGGACGATTTTAAACTTCCCTTACATGAAATTTAGAAGAGTTACCATATTTAATTTCTTAACAATAATTCTTTGTTTCATAGTAGTTTCTTTAAAAAGTAATTTTTTAACTACTATTAATTTGATCTAAGTTTTAAATTTTGCTGATTTCTTTATATACGTATTATAAAATATTTGTAACGTTCTGTATTTTGAAATATAAAAAATAGAGCAATATCTTTCGTGAGTGCTGAAAATTTTTTCTTTTGTTTTACTGGGTGTAGCAACCCTCATGAGTATCTAAGGATATGGGAGTCCGCTAGACCCTGATTTAGGGCTATACTGGTTTCAAGAAAGGGGTAGAACCAGTACGGAAGGTTGAAAGGTTACTGCCCATGACTTATCCGGGCCTCGAGCCCAGGCCCAACTTGGCCGATTAGTCGGAAGCCAGAGCCTCTGATCACTTGGCACTGCGGTGGCAAATTTTAAATTGTGCCAATGCTGTTGCTAAAGGTGGATTAATTAACCAAGTTATTAGATTACTAGGTGAAAGCCCATCAATAATGACGGGGGAAAATAAGATATGTAGAAGAATTTTCTAATAACCAGGTATTTTCTTTTTTGTTTGTGATGTCCAAATGTGACACTATGATTCGTGAACATTATACTACAATAAAAAAACAGTATATTAGTTGAGGTAGCGATTCGACAATTAAAACAGGCAAGCTCTTTAAAAAGCAATAAAAAAATAACAGCTCTTTAAAAAGCAATAAAAAAATAACAGCTCTTTAAAAAGCAATGAAAAGGAATTATTAAGTCGGAGGAAGGTCCTTTTTAAAAAGTATAGTCCTTTTCAAGATAACATAGTCAACATTATATTTACGCAAAATTAAAGCAGAGAAATAATTTTCTCTTTCGTAATAATTGCATCAATGTAATAATAACATTATATAATTGTAATGTATTGATCATTATATCTGAATTTGGTCTTGTCTAGTAATCTTCATCTTCGATCGGGCTTGGTTGATGATTTTCGTCTCTTGAGTATCTATATTTGAATACCATAACGTCCGTTTCCGGGTGTTCTAACTTTAATGAAGATGGGAGGAGCCCCTTCGTAACTTCCTTTCCATCTATAAGATATACAGATGGTGCTTGAAGAAGTTAACGTGGCCGCCCCAGTGGCGCAGTGGTCTAAGCGATGGCCTCTGATCATTCGTCCGAACGGGGTCCGGGTTCGAATCCCGGTGAGGCATGGATGTTGTGTTTGTCTTACGGCACTGGCTCTCTCCCTTCCCTTGAACCAGTGACCCTAAATTAGGGACGGGCGACTGCTTATAGCCCATTGAGTTGCTCACGGTGGTCGTTAAACCTCCAATCAAAAAAAAAAAAAAAAAGAAGTTAACGTGAACTATGTGTAGCATTATCGCTCTTCAACTAATCTTTCTCTTGCATTTCAATATACATACTCCAATGATGACAACATGATTTTCTTATTCGATGAACAATTATTTAGCATTTATTTAAATGATGTTTTAGCTAACAAGTGTGCTTGTCATGTATTCATCACATCGCAACTATCACTGCACATCCAAATTTACCGACGACCTGGTAAACCTTGTTAATATCGGTTATTCTCGTTGAGCGCGAAAAATGGTCATAAACAACGAAAGTTTAAATACGTTCATGTACTTTGGTTTAAATACGTTGCATAAGCTTTTTGTTCTGCGTGGCGGGCATTAATGAGAAACTCGTTGAAAAATTCATGCCTGCAGTTTTTGAATCTTGCAGATGACCTTGAGCTCAAGCAGGCTCTTTCATTCCTTCGGTCTTCACTTTATTTTCCCCAGCAAATGGGGCCGAAGTTTTGCGGAAACAGCTGCTAGTCAGCCCGTGCTTACCAAATGGAGTATTTTCAATTAAAAAATGGAGAGGGAAATGTTCCCATTCGTATCAGTGTTTTCCAGGTGGATTCTTTACACGAAACCCCAACTTGCTGAAATAAGGTGCTGCCCTAGATTGAAACGTAACTCTTTAGTAGAAAAAACGATACCCATAAGCAATCACAAGATGTGTATTTTGTCAGCGGAATGAGATCAGCAGAAAATAAATGCTGGTTCAGGGTATTTTATAGAATTAATAGTAGTTAATAACAATTCGTAGAGTTATTAACATGTTACATGTTTTGTTGAGTTTCTAAAAAATAATAGTTTTGCATTATTCGTGTCCATAAGAATTGAAATCGCCAAAAATCGTTGTCAGTGCGACAGTTATATATTTACACTCAATATTTAAGCTCAGTGGAATACTTCGTATATTTCGAGAGAACTAAAGTTGAGTTTTTGTCAGTGCAACCAGAAGAACCTGACCGGCCACGTACACTTATCGGGCCGTTATACAATGTGTTAATTGGAGTAATTCGACTGCTTATGTATGCTGTGCAGTAGTACTACCAAAACATTTTGAACGTGTATTTTAACTTCATTTGAAAACATTATCTGCAGATTAATAAGAAGTCTCACAAACAAAATTTTAGCCTTTTATAACAGCATTTTGTGGAATTCTGTAGGTAATTATTTTTTAATTCATCAACTTGTGCATCGAGATAAAAGAAACAGCACCGACGAAAAAAAAAAAAAAATGTGAAAGTTACGGAAAACATATCTTAAGCAAATATGTACAGTTCATACAGTACGTTATCCCAACGAGAAAGTAATCACAGCAAAATGAATAGCATTTCTGCGCACATTGCTGCTATTTTATTTACACATCAATACATTCGTTAAAAAGCTCGTTAAGTTAAGTAAAAAAGCTCATTAAGCACAGTTGCATTGCTTAAAAATCGGTGTTATTTACGAAAATAAATTAACGTCGGTGTTATTTACGAAAATAAATTAACGTCGGTGTTATTTACGAAATAACTTCCCGCCAAGTACGGGATATTAAATGCTTTAGTTTTGCAATGCACATATAGTGCGGTAGTCATGCTATTTTGCTATTACAGGCTTTCTGTGGTTCTGGAACGCAGATAGACAGATATTACCTTCCCTAAAAATAGTTTCCCCTCTTGTTTTCTTTTTTTCGTATTTCGAAGGTCGCTTCTACGTTCTCGTACCCTCTTTTGAAGAACGTCTAATTTAGGAAGTTCCAGTAGTTAAAATTGATGCCAAAATAATGTTTTCTTTCAAAGGCGTTGAGCTGAATATTGCAGCGTTACCGATAAAACGTGCAACACCGGCTTTCTAAACTGAAGCGCAGCCCTAGTGTCCGAGTGGTCAGAGACGCGAACTTCTTGCTAATCGTTCGAGTTGGTTCTCGTTGAGGCATGGGTGGTGTGTTTGTCCAGCAGCTTTGGTTCTCTCCCTTCCCTACAACCATCTTCCATAATATAGGGACGGGTGACTCGTTATAACCTTCAATGCTCAGGAAGGGGGGCGTTAAACCCCCACAAAAAATTGAAGCATTTGTAATTTTTGTCCTGTAGGAAGGTAGACAAAGCGCACGTTTCCCCTTCCCACTGAAGAAAACAGAAGAAGATTTTTAAGAACCGAAAAGACTGAACATTCTTTTTTTAATGTGATCGTATCTTTTCTTTTCTTTTTTATTTTTATTTTTAAAGACTATCCATATGGATAGCATATAAAAAGGCTGGATACTTCTTCAAATTTGGGATATATTGTTCATGGTTTGACCCAAGCCAAATTTTGTTCAGAGAAGTAGTTAATCATTCACGAATTCACGAGCAAGTTTTGTTTTTTTCTTTTTCCCTTTCTCAAGGTAAAAAAAAAAAAAAAAAAAAAATCATGTAGATATTGGTGAGTGCAATTCTCATTTTGGATCAAACGGATCAGGTGAAATGCTCCGTGATCCAGCTCTATTGACATTCCAGTTTTCAGACAAATTGGATCTGAGAAGGGAAAAGTGGCAAATCGGTACACAGCTCATTTTATGATATTTATTATTTGAGGCGCTGTTTTTCTGACGCTTTCCTCTTGGCATGCGGGCAAATGCAGCTTCCTAATGAATTCATTGGGTGATAGCACCAGAACACTGCTTTTCCCATCTCCATATGAATGAGGAAGATAGTGTTTGCACACACACTCACACACACACACATGTGTATGTATATACACTGGTGTCCAAAACCTAAGGACGGACTACATTTTTACCTGTTATAGAAAAACAATACATGGCCGCAGCCAAATGGGGAAATAATTATATTGCCAGCATACAAACACATGAAAAGACACAAAAAATTATTTATAAATGACGCACAAAATACATTGTAATCAGTGTTTACGCAAAAGTTACAAATTTCGGCAGGACATAGTTGGAGAATGGATGTACAGTGCTTACCTATAAATAGGCGGAGAGACATTTCAGTACGGAATATGTCCACCCCAAACTGCGACGCAGCTCTCATAACGTCCTGGCATGCTGATCACCAAGTAATCCACTAGTTCCCGTGGCAAATGAGCCCACTCCTCTCTCAGAGCACGTATAAGACCCTGCTTGTTTTCTGGAGGGGGATTTCGAGCACCAGTGCGTCTCCTCATTGTGTCCCAGACGTGTTCGATGCAGTTGACGCTTAAGGAGCGTGCTGGTCAGTCGATGCGATGGATATCCTCGGTCTCCAGAAGTATCTGCACTGCGCTCGTACGATGAGGTGTCGCGGTGTCATCCATGAACACTGTCTTCGCCCGTCAAAGTCCCGTTTTCTTGCTCCTGTAGCTCGGTGCGTTCATTAATTATGATGGCGCCCCACACTATGACCCCGGCACCGCCGTATCTACCCCTTTTCTGCCAGGGGCGCCGACTTCTCCAAATTATTGGGCGGGGGGGGGGTAGGCGTGAAGAGATCAGATGTGGGAGGGGCATGTCTCTTCCATTGTCAGAAGGGGGAGGGGGGCAAAGGAATAAACTGAGATTCGACGTATATTTTAAAACGCAATTGTAATTGCTCATCAGCAAACGAACAATGAAACAAATATTCTTTTGCTGAATATTAATATTAAAAAAAATAAAATTCAGCCAGTGATTTTACAAAAATATCCAGAAAATTTTTATTTCCAAAGTTTAGTAAAAAAATGAGAAGTTAGCTGGTTTACTCAAACAAAGAACAAGAAACACAAAAAATAAATAGATAAATAAAGGCGCTAGGGATTATACGTTTCTGTAATTTATTAATTTTATTTTTGATAATTGTTTTAAACATTTACCACATATCGTGAGAACATGTCAAACTCTATTAATACGGAACTGGCAATCCAGATTCTTATCAAATGAGCAATACTGAGATTGGGGAGAAAAATTAATTCATTTTTTATTTATTAATTTTTTGAAAATAAATCGCTTTGGCTTAATAGGTCCACCTTATGAGGGTAAAGCGATTATTTAACTAAACAGGACCAAAAATATTGGGTGGGCACTACCTCCCCAGTGAAATTATTGGAGGGACAAGATTACCTTGCCCCCTATAGTCGGCGCCTATGTTTTCTGCACATTGTCGCGCTGGTACGCAGTACCACTTTCACGCTGGATCAACTGACATCTAGAATCGAGAACAGACTGAAACGACTCTCATCTGTAAACAGTACACTAGCCCATTGACGATGTGTCCAATTTCTGTGGATACGACACCACTGGATACATGCGCTACGTTGAGCTCTGGATAGAGGGACGCAGACTGCAGGTCTTCGGTCATATAGCGCTATATGTTTCAGATATCTTGTCACAGTTTGTCGGGATTTCCGCGTTCCTGTGCTGGAAAGACCAACCGTGGTGCGGCGATTGTGTTTTTCTGTTACAACTAAACATTTGTCTTCATGCGTCGTAGTAGAGCGAGAGCGACCTCCTAGCATGCGTCCGGAACAATCCATTGGTTTGAAATGCTGCCCAGAGCCTGGATACCACACTATGCGCAATTCCAAACTCCCTGGCAACATCACTTACTGGGTGGCTTTCTTCCAGCTTCCCTGTGAAATCATCTTGATGATGTCTTTAAGACATAACGTAAATTACACGTTCGTACCTTTATGCCTTCACGTCCAGATTTTCCTTCAAACATGTCGCCTACCGCGCCCTTTTCTATTTTATCCGTTTAAGTGATATCATGTGACCTTTGTTCGCAGGATTCGACATTTTACATCTGCACCGGCTTTCTACTGAACGTCCCCAGTTATGCAAATTGCCACAAGCTGTTGTGTCTGATTTTTTGGTTGTAACCTTTCGAAATAATGTTCGCCATTAGGTTTTGGACACCACTGTACGTATGTACTGTACAGTATATACATAGTGGGTTTAACGACCATTGTGAGCAACTCAGTGGGCTATAATGAGAGCAGTCGCCCTCCGTAATTTGGGGCCGCTGGTTCCTGGGACAGGAGAGAGCATTATAACAAGCACATCATCCATGCCTCACTCGGGATTCGAGCCCAGACCCATCTCGGACGAATGACCAGCGCCTCGTACCGTACGAGCTCTGGTGCGGCTTGCATTTTATTATTTAAACATTTATTATATACTTTACAAATGACACAGGTTCGTTTCTTATACAGATCCTCTTGCTGTAATCCGCAATTTATATTCACCTGAACTAGTATAATTTACTACTTCAGTAACTATATGTCTACTATTTTAACCGTCCCGTATTCAAACTAGAAGGCGTTCTAATATATATGTAAATTGCATTAAACATTATATTTTACCCAGTGAAATTGTCTGAGTTGGTAAGATTAGTGTGTCACAACATACATTAATCTTATATCTCAGTATACCAGTATGCTAATCTCATCCACTGCATCCAGGTAAGTTACATATCT
Organism: Macrothele yani; assembly: GCA_039090855.1. Lineage (NCBI taxonomy): Eukaryota > Metazoa > Arthropoda > Arachnida > Araneae > Macrothelidae > Macrothele > Macrothele yani. Next base: position 7,998,461 of record CM077023.1, on the reverse strand, counting down.
CCCCTGCATTGTTATTTTAATAAACTATAGTTTTTTGTTGACTGCATCGCTACGTCGTGATCCGCGTGAAAATATTGGATTTTTCCAGTTTTTTTTTTTTCTCACAGGACCAAAGGTATGATAATCACAGGAAAGAAAGAGCATCCTTTGAAAGATGATTTAATGATGTTCAACGAAATCTGTGCACTTTCGCTAAATTACTTGAGATGACAGGCCATCATGAACTGGCTTTTTCTGGTTGCTGATTTTGTTTCCATTGTTTGATTGTTCGGCGATAGTGTTCCCCGAAAACGGCATTGACGAGACTGAAATGTAAGCCAGGAAATGCCATTTCTTACGTTTTTAAATACGGCAGTGCAAAAGCTCTTCCTATTGAATGAAGAATCCATTGTTTGAACCGAAGTTAGACTCAGTTCATTTTATAATACACCTCCAACGTATTTTACTCTTCATGCTCTATCAATACGTGCATCTTTAGCATGTAAATAGGGCCTGGGTATTGTATAACTAGTATTTGTTTCTCATAGCGAACTCTGTATAATTAATTCGATTACCATCTGTATATAACCGGTAATTCCGTCGTCGAAAGAATACTTGAAATATGGTCTTTGCATTTTTCACGCCAAATGTGAGAAGTTATTCTTTAGACGAAATTTTACAAAATAACAGTTAAAACGGTCTTTCGCTAAGAAGCGGAATTAATCTTACATTAATGCTGTTTCTGTTTTTAAGATTTTTGTTTCATTGGCGATGCTCTGATGGCTTGTCAGTGACAACTTGTTAAAATATGCATGCACTGACATTCTCAAAAATGCGACCCTAATAACATTATAAAAGTTATATCATTAACTGGTGGATATTGGATTGTCATGTATTTAATACGAGGGTCATTTCAAAAGTTTTGCACACTGTGGGTTATCTCGTACAAAACGAATTTATTTCACAACATACCTTTACAGGCCTTCGAAGTAATTTCCATGTTCCTTTATGACAACGGCCCAACGTTTGGGCAAGTCTTGTATTCCAGTCAGGACACCTCCAATGTTGAGCCGTCGGATTACTCGGGTCACCTCATTAGAAACATCCTGAATCGTTTCCCACGAAATGGTTTCTTCAGTTTTGGGAACAAATCATAGTCTGGTGGGCTTCAGGACTGTATGGCGCGTGGGGAAGCAATTCTCATCCAAACTTTTCCAGAATGTCTCTTACTGTACGGGCAACATGCGACCTCGCATGTTGCCCGTACAGTAATGTAATCCGTTGCATCTGATGGCTGGCCGCTTCTTGGGTCGTATTTGATGCTTTCCCGACCTTGGCGGAAACCAGAAGCCCACTGTGCTACGATCCACTACACTAACCACACAAACTTCACACAAAGCTTTAGGAATTTCGGTACGCGATTTTCCTCGCAAAGTTTCAATTTTAATGTTGGATCGCTAGTCGCTACGCGAGATCTCATCTGACTCACTTTCTTCCTTTATTTCGATGCAGAATTTTTTGGAACAGGAACAAATTAGCCAGCAAATTTAGACACATCTTTGCATACCGAAGTCTGACTCACAACTGGCGCAACGATTGGAGCGATTGCATCATCCTACGGGCAGCGCCTGCGCAGTGTGCAAAACTTTTGAAATGACCTACGTATAAACTTCTACATTTCAAAATTGCCTTTATTCTTCAGTAAAATAACATTTCTATGTACATGACAATGGAATTCTGCCAATAAATACAGTTTTGTATTAAGATCTTTCTGAATGTCTTACTCATTTTAGCTTGTTATTATGCTGCTTACAGACTGGAAATTTTTTTTTGCTCGTAAATCTATGGCTGTAATAAACACGACTTTCCACTGTTTAAGAGAACATAGCGTGTGTTCTTCATACGAGTTGTGTGGAACTCACGAACCTTTTCTCAACAAAAGTTTTCAATAAGCATTTACAACTAACAGCTTTTAAAGCTCTGTCTGGAGGAAACTAACATATTTTGTTGTGGACCTGCTACAGACGAAAATGACAGTTGTTTTAGATGCAATAATTGATCCTTACACATCCTCACTTAACCTCTCCCCCGTATTTTTATTTCGGGAAATGCAAGAACTAGAGAAGAATTTTTAGTAATTCTGTTTTGTGAACCCATGTTGCAGGGTTTCTATAAATTGTATATCGAAATTATTATATGATGCTGTACAGTTGCTTTAGTGCGATGTTTCACGTTTAGCAAGTGGAGCGTTGTCGTGAAAAAAGCAGCATCGGAAAATGTTATTTTTAATGTTAGCGTGATATTCAGTATTTCACAAATGCCTTTAAATAAATAATCAAAATCGCTCCTTTTTCTGGTTAGTCGTTGCTTTTTTTGATTAGTCATCCGCATTTTATTAATTTTTCGAAAGAACTAAAAGTATATCAAGCTTCTTGCCCACTCGAAACTGCGAATTTAATATCTAAAACAGAATAAGAGCCGTTAAATAAAAATATTGTCTCTGAAAACACTGTTACTCTTTTGAGTTTTTGAGCATTTGACGAACACGATCTGTATTTTAAGTAATCAATGTCGAATTCAGCTTCAGATTTCGTAATCGTAATGTAAAGTTAACTGGCGACTGAGTGGTTAGGATGTTTGCGGTTTCTTATGCCAATCATCTGAGTCCCAGATCTGGATAAGACATGGTTGTGATGTTTTCCTGTATAATTATGTTTTTTTGTTTTACTTAGAGACAGAAACTCTAAATTAAGGATAGAGACTATACTCTAGCTTTCAAGGTTCATAGTTGTAGTTAAACTACCTACTAAAAGTTAACATAAATAAACCAATAAGTAAAAATAATATCCCATACTTTTGATTAATATCCAGTTAGTTGATCTATGCTTTGTAGAATGATATGTATTTTGTGTACGCATGAGTTCATGCGCGTATGTTTGTTTTGTTTGTACTTACCAACTTCAGGACTGTTTCCTTTGCTTGGTTGGTTGAGGAAGTTTTTTTCTTGGGTTTGTGTATTAATCCGTGAACCGTTCACTTCCGGATGTTAAAGAGGCGATGGACTTCGGAGATTACTACCGCAGTTCAGGTATCTGTAGCATGAGCGGTTGTTAAGTCTTCTTTCAGTAGGTTCAGGGTCTTATAAAAAAAAAAAAAGTTGCTGTACTGGTATTTTGGCTGTGGGGGTGGGGGGAGACGGCAATAGGAATTGGGAGAAAAAAAAATTCAAAATTATTTTTGAACTGATACAGTATTATCAGTGATACGCATTTTTATCACATACTATACGTATAACATGAGTTATGGAATTAGCTTATGACCTGGAAGTTCACTGTCATATGAGTAAGGTTTTCACGACTTGCTCCTGACGGTAGTTGTCAGATATGTTACCGCACAACCAGCAAGTTTTGCGGGTTTCGGTATTATTTTTACCTTCATGCGTTATGCAATAAAACGTTAGCTATTTACTTTTTTATATACTCGCGTGAGATTAGTGGTGTGGCGTAGGGCCCCACAACTCCACCAATGCGGAGAGGAGCCTCGAGATACCTATAAATGTTCCAAAACTAACATGCACTGCCTATGTGTGATTTTAAAAAAAGTGTCTCAATCAATTTGAAATCATCGAAAGTTTGCAAAACTATTTTTTGTTGGGGGATGGACCCTTACTTAATAAGTTTTCAAGGGAAGTTGGCGCAATTTTACGCTACGTCATTACGTGACATTATTAATTTGAACTGTTGACGCGTATCTCGTATTTGTGAATAAAATAATTCTGAATGAGGTAAATTATTTCAGTCGACGAAATATCATCTTTATTCCACTGTAGTTTATTCTGTCGTTTTCATTTTACAATAGTAGCATTTCATTCATCCACGCCGAGGATTTCAACACTCTCCAGGAAGCAGGCTCTGTCTACCCCTCTGGTTGTAATTAGCGGGTTGTGATTTGAACTGCGTCTGGTATTATTCCCGTTTGTCCACGAGTTCCTCAGTGCTGTGACCTTGCCTGTGACATTCTTTGTTTCAAAGGCATTGCGCTAGTCGCATTCTTCCTAGGTTAACATAAAAAAAGTTTTTTGCTGATGGATTGTTTGTTATTCATGTAGTTGGTTGCGCACTTTACTTAGTGCATGAAATGAAAGGTTTTACATCGCCTAGCTGCTTGCCCGTTGAAAGGTCCAGGAGTTTTTCCCTACCTTGCAGAAAACTTCCCAAATATCTCTGAAGTTGAGACAGGTAAGTTTAACTGGCAGCTGAATGAACGTTGTTTGACTTATGTAATCTGTTTTGTTCAGGGAGCAATATCATTGTAAGTTTGAGCAATTTTTTCCCAGAAAACTTTCCAATATGATAGGGGTAAGGGAAGAACGTTACCTGAATAAATCCTGCAACAAAGACTTAAGTTTTTTCATTTAATTTTAAGAGTTCGAAACAACTCTATGATCTGTGCAGTGAGATTTTTGTTCTGAATTTAATTAGAGCCCAAACAATAAGGAATGATTCATAATGAATAAATCCACAGTACAGTGAGTACATCATCTTTTTGTAGTACAACCAAATTTAAGTACATGCTCTGTAGGATAGAAAACAGATATTGTTTTTTTAACCTCCTATTCCATTGTTACTTTTTTTTCATATTAATGTTGTTTTTCTGTATACAATAAAAAGCAGGCGCCTGCGGTTCATTGTGTCTTGTTTTGCATCTTCTTTCTAGGGCAGCTTTTTCATGGAAGTCTTGGGTGAAAAATTATGCGGCTCTGAATACGCCAGTTTTTTTTTAAACATGAAACTTTTGATATGTGTCCATATTCTCATTTGCTGAGAGGGTTGGTTAATTGTTATGATACATACGTTTAAATCCTCTGAATTGATAACATCTACAAAAGGAAATACCTCCAATGATGTAACCTGGAAGTTTGTATACTACTGTTTGCGAAAATCGCAACACCATGAAAGGTCTGCTGGTATTAGCTTGAAACTTAAAGGATATGAACAACAGGTTGGGACATGCAAATCATTAAAATGTCAGTGAAAATGCGCATTCGGTTTCGGAGCCCTCTGAACTGTCCGGTCTTGGGTATAAAGAGCTGGTTTAAACGAGATGTTGCAACCAGTGAAGAGCCGACATTGAGTCGAAAGGGTGTTTCTTGCGCCTCACCATGCCCGTCGCCGAAGAAGGTCGCATTATGAACACCTGACCGACTTTGAGCTCGGAGGGATTGTTGGGGTGAGAGAAGCTGGACATTTCTACCGCGAAATTGCCACTCGTACTGGACGAAACATTAGTACAGTGATGCGAAGATGGCGTCAGTGGACAGATGAGGCTCGGGCGCACAGAAATCCATGAAATGGACCGTAAAATCGCCCGATTGCACTGGATGATAGAAACCTCTACCGCATGGCAGTGCCCGATCGCACAGCGACATTCACGGTGTTAGTTCAGCAGTGGAGCACTGTCACAAGTCAGGCTTTGTCCTCCTGCATAGTTCGAAGTCGTCTGCTTAAGGTGCATCCACCTAAAATCTTTGCCTTATATTTCCAATGGGCAAACTTCTGTAGCCATTTTCTTCACAATTAATGCGTTCCCAAGGATGAAAATGTGAACATCGATAAAAATTACTTCATATTATAGCCTAGTATGCTTAATATTTTTCTAAAACTTAACCATAATTATATTAAAAATATATAACTTTTCCTTTGGTGGTGTTAAGGTGGTTCCACCAAAAATATGTGCCTCATGTTTCCAATGGTAAAACTTCTATTCGCATTTTCTTTGCAATTAATGTATTCCCAAGGATGAAAATTTGCACATCGATAAAATTAGCTTTAAGTAATAGCATGGGATACTTAATACTTACTAAAACATAACCATAATTAAACAATCCAACATTTATCTACTGACGTCATCAATGTACAGATCGCGCCATCTATTAACAGGTCTGGACATTACTCAAAGAAGAATGATTGATTTTTAATATAATTATGGTTATGTTTTAGCAAGTATTAAGTATCCCATGCTGTAACATAAGCAGTTAGTTTCATCGATGTGCAAATTTTTATCCTTGGAAATACATTAATTGCGAAGAAAATAGGTAAAGAAGTTTTACCATTATAAACATAAGGCAGAGATTTTAGGTGGAACCACTTTAAAGACCAGATAGATGGCGCGACCTACATTGATGACGTCAGTAGACAAACAAATGTTTAATTGCTTAATTATGGTTAAATTTTAGGAAATATTAAGTATACTACTATAATATGAAGTTATTTTTATCGATGTTCAAATTTTCATCTTCGGGAACGTATTAATTGTGAAGAAAATGGCTACAGATGTTTGCCCATTGGAAATTCAAGGCAAATATTTTAGGTGGATTCACCTTAACAGAGGACTGGTCGCCAGTAGCCCATTGCTGTGCATTCCTCTGACCCTATAACTTCGAGATTTCAACAGAAATGCTAATTTTGATTTCCTCCGACCATGATTTGACTATTTTCGCGGTGGTGTGTGTGTGTTGCCGCCTTAATTCGAAAGCTGTTATAGCTATCAAGGCAAAATTTGACATTTAGACGTTTTGTGACACCCAGATGGGGAAGAAATAGCGGAAATTACAAGTGGGAAAGCTTTTGTTATGGAAGAAAAGTTGGAACTTTTATAAGGACGGGAGACACTGAAGTACAGTACTTGCATTTAACAAGCTATACATACGGTTTGTTTATGGCACGGCTTCAGTTGACATTCATACTACGTGCGGTGTGCGTTCTGCTATCGCATGTCAGCATATTTCACCCCACAAACAATTCCCTAAAGAGCCCGAACATGAATGAAATAAATTTTACGGGAAAGATGGGTGGTCATATTAAATACGGAAATAAAGAGCATAAAGTTCATTATATTCTTAGCAAATCTGCCAGAAATAATACTCGAATCTTATTTTTTTTTATTTGTTTGGGGGTTTAACAACCATTATGAGCAATTCAATAGACTTATAAGCAGTGGCTTGTCCCTAATTTAGGGCCACTGGTTCCAGGGAAGAGAGTGAGAGAGACAGTGCCGTAATACAAACACAACTTCCATGCTTCACCGGGATTCGAAGCCGGACTCAACTCGGACTAATGGTTAACATCCAGCGCTTAGACCACTGCGCCATGGTGGCGGCTGCGAAGCTCTAAGCTCATTTGTAGTGTAGTATTAAGTAATATTATGTAGTTTTGTTTTGTTTTTTCTTGAGAGGCAAATTGAAAAAGAAAAAAAAATTGGGGGTGGGGGCACTCTAGCATCGCGGGGTGGGCTTCCCTGAAATACGCCTCTTACTCATTCCTCATGCAGGACTTAGACGATTGGACAGATGTCCGCGTTTCTGACCACTATTGCGGCGTGCGGCATTTGACATTACCTTAAAGTCTGTAACAATGAACAAATTTGTAAATAACACTTTTGCCAAAGACCCGTAATGTGACTGTTCATAAACTTCAATAAAGTGTTTTTAGTATTTATTGCTGCATTTCTACCTTAGTGAATGGCGTTCCTCGCATTATAGTGTTTTATTTCTTTTTGTTTTCATTGGATGGTTTGATGAACTCCATGAACGACCGCCCTGAGCAATTCGTAGAGCTATAAGCAGTCACCCGTCCCTAATTTAGTGCCGCTGGCTGCAGGGGCGAGACAGAACCAACGCCATTAGACAAACACATCGCCTATGCCTTATCCGTGCCCATCTCAGGCGAATGGTCAGAAAAAAGTGCCTTTGACCTCTCGGCCACCGGGGCGGCTCCATGAACATCAAAGACTAGAAGTTACCTATCCATTGTACAAATGCCTTTTTATTCTTGAGTATACAGATAAACAGTTCTAGATTTTTGATTAATAGACAGTTACATATCATTAAATTTAGTCGTATTTAGTTCTGAAGTAAATATGTGTACGTAAAAAACGCTTGCGTGATTAGCAAATTTTTCTGCCGTTTCCTCCGTTGAAAGATGTAGGTTTTGTAATCCCGTAGTAAACGTTAAGTGAATTTATCGTTGGCTTGACAGTGAAAGAGAGACAAAAAAAAAAAAAAAAGTATAAGCGTCATGTGCTATACATACGAACACTGCGGGAGGAAGACAGGGTGTTTCTTCCTTCCAGAGTTCGTGAATCCAGTGGCCGTCAATCACGTACACTATCCCTTTAGCTGCTAAAAAACAAAGAGTGCGTGAAGAACCGTGCGCACGATTGTTTCTCACGGAGCAGCAACGTTCACTGGGACGTAACGAGGGTGGAATGATCGACTCTTCCATGATGTCGTGTCTCCCTCGAGTCTAGTGTAGGCGTGCTGCAACTGTGTCTCCCATTGCGAAAGACGGAGGCTGAGCCTGCTGTGACATAAGTTTGCTGAAATAGCGAAGCGAAGCATTGAATGCTGCGCTCTTCAGCACACTGCTAAGTTTTGTTAATTTATTGTATTTTTAAAGTTAAAACGTAAGAGTCAGGAGCTGGAGAGATTTCCGAAAGAAAAACTGCTTTCGTGGATTGTTTTTTTGGGGGTGAGGGAGAGGTGGGGGAGGGAGTTAACGACCACCGTGAGCAACTCCGAGCGTTATAAGCAGTCGCCCGCATCTCTAATTTATGGCCACTGGTTCCAAGGAAGGGACAGAGCTATCCTGAGCCCATTGCTTTCAGCGAAAGTTAACAATAACCATCTTTAATATCGCCTCATGGTTAAAATCGTTTCTGTTTCTTTAGTGTTTTGGAGAAGGTATCGAGACGGTACCCCTGTACTAGTCTTCTGCGAGTCGTGTTAGTGAGGCAGGAGAGATAGTCAGTTCCTCTACGCTTCCGAACACTATTGCTGGCCTTCTCCATGCATCTGCTGTTCACGAGGGTCAGTTTATACGTATTACTTTATTGCTCTGTGAGTTAATGGTTAATGATCTTACCGTTATTTACCGTTAGGATTCACACAGGGAGACATTTCGAGCACATGGCTTTTTCTTACAACTTTAGGTTTTAATGAGGGATTTCTCACGATGGGTCAAAGTGGCGATAATGGGCATTCGACATCTATCTGGCTAGGTGTCCGAAAGAGGGGCGACACGCAAGTGAATTAGGAAAATAATGGCCCGCGCTTTTCTCAGGGAAGGAAGAAAATACAGGACGAGTTTTTGATCTGAAACTTAAAGGTGGCAGGAAGAGAGTTCGGGTGAGAATTTAGAATCTCCGAGGCCGAGATGAGAGACAGGCGGGAAAATATGGTTTTTGGAAAGTGAAACTGGGTAGCGAGCAGGGACGTCGCCAAGGAGGTCGAGGGTGGGCTTGAGCTCAACCTGAAATTTGTCTTGCCTATCCTACCGCCCACCCAGTTCAAAGTGTGCCATTTTTCAATATATTTAACTTTAAAATATGATTTGCACTTTGCCAAGTAATAAGTCTTGTGTTTTATTTCATGTAACCCTACTTATTTCCCCCTAGGAAGTGCATTGTTTACGTCTCCAAAAAAGTTATCAAAATAGCACCGCAGGGCCATGAAAATTCAGTTCTCCACACTTCCAATTCTTTAGTTTCAGCCTCTTTTTCACGTCTGTATGGCCAGGGGGCTGATGAGGAGGGGGGATAGGAATTCACTGAGAGGGTTACTAATATAAGTGACCCTCTCAGTGAATTCCTATCTCCCCCTCATCAGCCCTGCTCTATTTTCTTTACAAAATAGGGGATTCCAACTCGGAAAGTGGAGTCTAAAGTTACACTAGCGTTCTTAAGACTGCCAGTGAAAGTGCAGAAAGTGGCTGACGACTGCTATGTATGAGAGGAGTGCAAGGCCAAGTCTCTGGCTGGAAGGAAGGAAGTTAAGGAGGGATGAGGTATTGTGTCTGAGAAGCACAACATTAAAATTTGATTTAGATAAACAAAAAATACATTTTCTTTTAAATAAATTGTTCAAGTACAGTACTATTTTCGTAAGCAAAAATGGAAAATTTAGAAAAGAAATTTAAGACAATGCATCCAGAGCAAGCAAAAAGTTGAAGGCGACATTCCACCAACACTTGTATCTTACACCCGTGGCTTAATTAGTTAGGTCCATGTATGCATGTGTGACCAGTTGGAGGGGATCGGAATTGCACGAATTCTTTTGTAGCCGGTAGTGAAAAGCATTGAAAGCGCTCCGGTGGCGCAGTGGTCTAAGCGCAGGCTTATGACCATTCGTCAGAGAAGAGTCTGGATTAGAATCCCGGTGAGGCATGGATGTTGTGCTTGTTGTCATACGGCACGGACTCTCTCTCCCTTCCCTGGAACCAGTGACCCTAAATTAGGGACGGGCCTTTCTCGGATTATATAGCCCATTGAGTTGCTCACAGTGGTCGTTTAACCTTCAATTAAAAGAAAGAAAAAAAAAAAAGCATTAAAAATTTGTTCTTTCAGTGTTTCGTAAAAAAAAAAAAAAAAAGTTGCTGTCAGGCTACCAAAATAATGGTCGCCCATCCTGATTTCGAAGTCTACCAACATCCCTGGTAGCGAAGTAACCGAGAAAAAAGTCTGGTAGAATAAGAGAATAAGCAAGAGCAAATCAATGTGTAAATAATATAAAGGGCATAAATCAGTACAAAGCTGATACGTGACCTTCCCCATATACAGCATTGAATAAAGAGCACCACTGCAAAAGAGCGAATTTTCACTTTACTGGGAATTGTTTCTTTTCATTATCAGGAAAAAATATAGCTAAAACCTCTGAACTACTGAATTTGCTTACAAGCGGGAGACGAACGAACCCACGCGACAGGGCATGGAAAGTAACCCAGTGAAAGCCGCCCCGGTGGCGCAGTGGTCTAAGCGATGGCCTTTGATCATTCGTCCGAACGGGGTCCGGGTTCGAATCCCGGTGAGGCATGGATGTTGTGTTTGTCTTACGGCACTGGCTCTCTCCCTTCCCTGGAACCAGTGACCCTAAAATTAGGGACGGGCGACTGCTTATAGCCCATTGAGTTGCTCACGGTGGTCGTTAAACCTCCAATCAAAAAAAAAAAAAAAAAAAAAAAAAATAACCCAGTGAAGAGCCCTGTTACAATCCGGGGCTCTGGCCCCTCTCGGACAAGCTGTCTTGGACCAGCGCCATGAGATAAGCACAACACCCCTTGCCTCATCCCGGTCTCAAGCTTGGGCCCGTCGTTGACCCAGGATGAGAGGCCAGCGCCTCAGACCACTCGGCTACCGAAGTGGCCTTTCTCGGATGGAGTGATTACTCTCTCTCTCATATATATATATATATATATATATCATTCATCATCATCATTGTCAACCATTATCAATCCACTGCTGGATGAAGGTCTCCCCAAGTTTCCTCCACAACGGTCTGTCTTGTGCCAGTCTCCTCCATGTCACCCCTGCATACTTTCGAATTTCATCCACCCATCTCCCATGTGGTCTTCTTCTGGGTCTTTTCCTGTCCCTTGGAATCCAATCTAAAATTTCGGCTGTCCATCGATGATCTGTCCTTCTGGCAGTATGTCCAGCCCATTGCCATTTCAGGTATTTAACTCTGATCATGATGTCTTCCACTCTTGTCATTTTTCGGATCCACGAGTTCCTCTTCTTATCTCTCCTGGTTACACCAAGTATGCACCTCTCCATGCAACTTTGAGTTGTCTGCAGCCTTTGTATGTCTCTTTTAGTTAAGGTCCACGTCTCTGCACCATACGTAAGCACTGGAAGGATGCATTGATCAAACACTTTTCTTTTAAGACATAATGGCATATTGCTCTTGAAAATTATGCTGTTTCTTCCAAAAGCTCTCCAGGCAAGTTTTGTACGCCGATTAATTTCTTCATCAATGTGACCCTCACTTGATATCTGCTGTCCAAGATAAACGTACGTGTCTGTTATCTCCAGCTTTTCTCCATCAATCGATAAATCTTCATTTCTTGTAAAAGCATTGAACATCACTTTTGTCTTCTGAAAGTTCATTTTTAATCCCACTTCTTTACTCTTGTCAGCAAGTTCCTGGATCATACTCTGCAGCTCTGATGGGCTAGTTGCAAAAATGACTACGTCATCAGCAAAACGAAGGTGGGTTAGATAATCTCCATTAATCTTTATCCCCTTGTTTTCCCAGCTCAGTGACTGAAAAACACCCTCCAATGTGGCATTAAAGAGCTTCGGAGATATGGTGTCACCTTGTCTCACTCCCTTTCCAATTTTTATGTGTGTTGTATTTTCAAACAGCCTAATCTTTGCACTTGCATTTTCATAGATGTTATTAATAATATTAATGTATGCATCTTCAATACCGCAGGTTTTCAGAGCCATTGTAACTGCTGATGGTTTCACCGAATCAAAGGCTTTTTCATAATCGATAAAAGCCATGCACAATGGAAGTTCATATTCCCTCGCTCTTTCAATTAGTTCTCTCAGCACATGGATATGATCTATTGTGCTGTAGCCACTCCTGAATCCAGCTTGTTCTCTCGGTTGAGCCATGTCCAGTGTTACCTTTAAGCGGTGTGAAAGAACTTTAGTGAAGATTTTATAAACTACTGATAGGAGGCTGATAGGTCTGTAGTTTCCGAGATCCTCAATGTCACCTTTCTTATGTAGCAGGATCATTGTAGCGGTGTTCCAATTCTCAGGAATCTTTCCTTCATTAAGGCATCGAGTGAAAATTTGGGCGAGTACTGTTTCGATTTCTCCACTTGCTTCTTGTATGATGTGTACAGTAATTCCATCTTCTCCTTTAGCTTTTCCCCGCTTCATGTTCTTGATTGCATGTGCAACTTCTGCTGGAAGGACTGGAGGAACTCTGGTACTGGTATCTTTCATGATGTCTGGAGTGCATGTATCATCCCTTTCATATAATTTGGAGTAGAAATCTTTCACTCTTGTCAAAATTTCACCTCTATTTCTTGTTACAGAACCATCTTCTTTTCTCAGTGCCATAATCTGTTTTCTTCCCTTACTGAGATGTCCCTTTGCTATCTTTAGGCTTTGGTTGTTTTCAATTGCTTTCCTCACTAGTTCACAGTTGAATTTTCTTACGTCTTCAGTGATACTTTTTCGTACTGTCTTGCATAGCTCTATATATTCCACTTTGGAAGTCACAACTTCTTTAGTTGTCCTCATCTCTCTTCTTTTTGCATCAACATTTTCGTTTTTCCTGATAATTTATTTACATGCAACTTGTTCTTAGACCCAGCTAATTTTGTTGCTGTTTCCATAAGAGCTTTGGTTACTTTTCTGTTAACTTCAGAGATGTCCACTTCTTCCGATGTTAGGCCTTCTAAAGCAGAGAACCTGTTCTTCAGTTCCAACTTGAAGGTATTATGGTGTTTTTTAAGGTTGGTTATGTCAATAGATTTTGTTTGTCTTATGAGCTTGCCACGTTCAAGTTTAGTGTTGAGGTGCATCTTACATCTCACCAATTTATGGTCACTACCTGTGTTGAACTTGTTTAGCACACTGCAGTCTTCTATGACGAATTTTTTGTTACACATAATAAAATCAATTTCACTTGTCGTCCCATTTGGATGTCTCCATGTCCATTTCCTGTGTGGCTTTTTCTTGAAGAAGGAGTTATATATATATATATATATATATATATATATATATATATATATATATATATATATAATGTTTTAATGAGAGATGTCTCACGATGGGTCAAAGTGGCGAACATTTTTTCCTAATACGATGAAGTTTTAATTCTGATCTGTATTAGCAGTTCGGTCAGATAAAAACCCTACGTAAAATAATAAAGTTGTAACGTCAAAAGCTGAAGCAAATAGTCTGTTTCCAGCCATGAGAGTAATTACATATGATTTTTTCTAGAAATTCGCTAATTGTCAGTTATCAGTAAATATCTTTTTGCCGATAATGGTAACCCACAGTCTCGTAGTCAGTTATTCTGTTTTAATACTCCGCGCAACTCCGCTAGAACGCGGCGGACTTGCGCGGAGTTTTTTCCATGACTATGTTTCCAGTATAAAATCATATTCAAAGGAAACAAATAAAATACACAAAGGAAGTATCAATGATTAAGGGTTTTAAAGAAGGGAATTATGTATATAAAAGTCATTCTTAAGTTATGAAACTCTAGGAACTGTACGAAATTATATCTTTCTTACCTAGAAGCTTAATTGATTGATTTAGTAATTTATTAAATACATGTTAAAAGTTAAATTGTTTCAAAATGTCAGGACCAAAGGTAGTACAGGTCAGTGGCGTACCCAGGATTTCCTTATGGGGAGTGGCCCAAAATATTGAAGAGGCAAATAACCCCAGGAGAAAACATCTTCCAACATATTGGGAAGCGATAAAAAATATCTCCGCATTATTAAATTGCGTTTCCAATTATTTGTGCAATAGATACTTGAAAATATATGCAGATGTATTTAAAAATAAGCAGCCAAGAACGAAGGACCAAGTGGTATGTAAAATTTAATACTCCGATGAACCATTTCACTAGGTTTTGTGGCTGCGGCTCGCTGCTTTGTTGTTTTTTGTTGAAGAAGACTCAAATGTGTCAGAAACGTATGTTTTTGTGTCACGCTGCATTTAATTTATGACAACGTGCACTACGATGCTAAATCAACCAAACGCAGTAATCTGCTGTTGATCTGTATGTAGCTATGTTATTTCATGAGCATCTGCCCTATAGAATAGTTGTCGTTGCGGAAAAAAAACAATATTTCACAGTGAGGACTGCATTTTAATAATGATCATTTAGTAAATAATGTATAATAGTTTAATTCATCGAAGTGATTCTGAAACTGTCTCAGCATTGTTCTACGTGACGATCATAATAGCTCTCTGCAAACTTTAATTATCACTTGCGTATTTAAGAATTTTTTGTGTTATTTTTTCCGTTAATTTACGCAATCCTCCAGTTTTAAAATATTTCGTTTTTTCCATTTAATCCATCTCCGGAAATGATTTTGAGTGATAACATCAGAGAATCAGATTTTACAGAAAGGAAGGTCAGCTGAAATTGAAAACGAAGATGAGCCCAAAACCTTGTTTTACGCTTTCGATTTTGAGCTCGTGGAAAATAAATGTATATGATTACTTATTCTTGTTAAATTCTTAGTTCATGTGACGGAGATGCACTTTACACGTAAAGAACTTTATTGTAATCGTTTAAGAAATTTTGAAAAGATATCGAAGTATTCAAGAAATTCATTCAATTCTTTTTGTTGGGTGTGAGTTCATGCATGATTGCTCTAAAATTGCATTTTATCATCCACTGTCACGTTGCGCCATCTATTGTTGGGTTTCGTGCATGTATGAGGAATCTTCATTATCGGTTTTTTTTTTTTTTTTGGTTTTTATTTCTCGTTGAAAGTGCCATTTTTTAAAAATATGTTTTACTTTCCTCGACCAGTCAGATATTTTTCTCCTATGGAGTTCATTACAGGAAGACAGTTAAGGTATTAAAATAAATTCGTTTGTCATTGTAGAAAATTACTGTCGGCAATGTATGTAACACATTTTTCATTCCCTCTCTTCTACGTCTATCTTTTTCCCCCCTCTTCGCTCTTTTTTTTTTTTTTTTTTTTTCCATGTTACAACTGTACCATTTAGTTTTCAACCAAGCACTCGCTGGGAGTACCGCTCTGTTGCAATTAGCACATGACATTTTTGTCAATTATTTTCTTAATGCTAACACTTAAATTTATTTTCTCTTTTCATAACATGTTAAAAAAAATTGCCATTCGCTTTGAATGTAATGGGAATAGCATAGCATATATTTGTTATTCATATTGATTTTATTTTTATGAAATACTGAAATTATCATTAATTTTGCAATAAAAAATAGTTTCTTAAAAAGTAGGCAGGCTGTGAACAAGCATGCATGTACTGGGGAAAAAATGGTTTATGCTAAGTCGCATTTGTTGTATTGTGACTTAGTTAGATCTTGATAAAGGTAGCACATAAAAAAAAATACAAGTTAATAAAATCATGCAATGCATTGATTATGATACGCATTCCAACATACCAGAAATCATTACTCAAGTTATGAGGATAATAGCTGTGGAATAAATCTCGCTCCTGTGTCCTGACCTTTGACCCCATTTCGATGATATTCAACAGAATTGGTTCAGTATACCTCTGGAACAACATACTAAAATTTTGTCGGAATATAAACATTTTTAGTCAAGTTATGAGGATAATGGCTGTGGAATAAATCTGGCTCCTGTGTCCTGACCTTTGACCCCATTTCGATTATATTCAACAGAACCGGTTCAGTATACCTCCGGAACAACATACTAAAGTTTAGTTGCAATAGGAGCATTTTTACGTAAATTATGACGCATCATAAGGGCAATGGAATGGATCCCGCTCCTATGTCCTGACCTATGACCCCATTTCGTCCATTTTTCAACAGGGTTCGTCCCCGGGTGATCCCCTACCACGTACTAAAATTTCATCGAAATCGAACCATTTTTACGCAAGTTATGACGCATAAGAGCAATGGAATGAATCCCGCTGCTATGTCGCGACCTTTGACCCCATTTCTTCCATTTTCGATAGGATTCGTCCACAGGTGGTCCCCTACCACGTACTAAAATTGCATCAAAATCGAACCATTTTTACGCAAGTTATGACGCATAAGAGCAATGGAATGGATCATGCTGCCATGTTGTGACCTTTTACCCCATTTCGTTCATTTTTCAATAGGGTTCGTCCCCGGGTGGTCCCCTACCACATATTAAAATTTCACCGAAATCGAACCATTTTTACGCGAGTTATCGTGCAAACTGACAGATGGACGGACAGACGGACAAAGCTGGAGCATTTACGCTTCTTCAACCTACGGTTGGAAAGCGTAAAAAAAGCGCCTCCTTGGTGACGCAGTTGTCCAAGAGTTGACTTCTGATCATTCATCCGATGTGGGTCCGGGTTCGAATCCCGTGAGGCTAGGATCGTGTGTTTGTCTTATGGCACTGGCTCTCTCCATGTCCTGGAACCAATGGTCCTAAATTAGGGACGGACGACTGCTTATGACCCTTAGAGTTGCTCATAGTGGTCGTTAAACCACGAAACACAAAAAATTAAAAACGTAAGAAACCACTAACAGAGATAAAACCTATAAAACAGTGCGATTTAAAAGGAGTTAAAATTACAGCTTTCCTTTCGTCATCTTTTCTTCTGTGGTTTTTGCTCCATTTCGTACGTGAAGTTATCTAAAACTAGGAAATGAAAATGTGTTATTGCTTGGAAATCAGAACGGGAGATTTGAGGAAAACTTCATATTCCCAAAGAGACAATTTCGTTGAAAAGTTTAGGAGGTTTAACGACCACTGTGAGCAACTCAATGGGCTATAAGCAGTCGCCGGTCCCTAATTTATGGTCATTGGTTCCAGGGAAGGGAGAGAGCCAGTGCCGTAAGACAAACACAACATCAACACCTCACCGGGATTCGAACCCGTACCCCTTTCGGACGAATGATCAACGGCCATCGCTTAGACCTCTGCGCCACCGAGGCGACAAAAAGTTTAGGAACAGCTGCGGTAGATGACGTGTTGCATTTGCTATACATTACACTCCGGGAAAGTGTGGGCTGTTCTCTTTTGGCGGGCGCTGTTTATTCTTTTTATTTTTTCGATCCCTTGTATTTGTACGTGCATTTTAAATCATGAATGGAATTTTTGCTTGTTAATGATAATAATAACATTACTTTCTCGGTTAAGGAGCTCAAACGCCTTTCTAAAAAATATTTTTTATAATCCGGATTTAATAATGACGGTTTTGGTGATTTTAGAATTTGGTATGTGCTATGTAAATACTATATTTGTTTTAAAAACAAACAAAGCGAAATTAAAAAAGAAATTGGGAAGTACTTGTCTGTTGTGTAACAAATATACGTTACAGATGTGGAGAGGATTTATGTAATAATTTTTTCAAGGAATCTAAGGCGGTTAATTTGTTTTCAATGCATGCAGTGAAATTGTATATGTTTAAAGACTTCGTTATTGTTTTCACGTGTGACACAGTTAAAGTGAATTATCAAGCATGAAAAGTGGAACAACAAACGTGACGCCTGCTTTGTAACCATTCATTCAATGCAGGAATTTTTCAAATGCTGCAGCGCCACTGTTCTTAGTAAATTATCAGTGCTAATTCAGTTTAGATAAATGTTATTGTTTTATGCGGTTAATTTTATTCAAAGTAAAAAGTATAATTTCTGCTCCCCCATAGTGTATGAGTTTGATCTTGCCTCCTAAACTGAATGTAGATGAACTGGGTTTAACAAGTTGTTGAAGCTGACCTTTTGAAGAAGTCACATTGAACAGCATCACAGAACTCCAAACATGAAAATTCTAATGTTATAACATTAATAAGGTATTAAACTTATTGCATGATTCTTCAATGAAACTTGCGTTGGAATGCCGTGGGACGTGTTAATTTTTGATTGTTTGATTTGTCTGATACTTCTGCATCACCTTCAACGTAGAAAGGCATATTTAACTTATGAGATGGTTTATTTTTTTTTTTTTTTTTGGAGGTTTAACGACCACCGTGAGCAACTCAATGGGCTATAAGCAGTCGCCCGTCCCTAATTTAGGGTCACTGGTTCCAGGGAAGGGAGAGAGCCAGTGGTGTAAGACAAACACAACATCCATGCCTCACCGGGATTCGAACCCAGACCCCGTTCGGACGAATGATCAGAGGCCATCGCTTAGACCACTGCGCCACCGGGGCGGCATGAGATGGTTTAAGCAGCGAGCGTCTTAGGCTTCATTTCTGAAGATGTTGATTCAACGAAGAGCCCCGAGCTTTTTTGCTTAAAGGAAAGCTCACGGTCTACCAAATGAATTAAGCAGGTTCCTATGATGCCGTGTTCATCGATTCGTTTCCGATGTGTGGCCCCTAATTTACAGAAGGTTTCATATTAGTTTAGTCTCCGTCTTTTTGTTCACTTTTGGTATACATCATGACAACGTCCCTTCAGTTGTATGATTCTTTTATAAAACAAGGTTTTGGTATGTATTGAGATTCATAAGCTGTATACTCTTTGAGTCTTGTAAACGCTAGTGCTGAAAATATCCGTGCAACTGAATTTTCTGTACGGTAAACTGAAGAGAGCAGAGTCGTAATAAATGCCTCTAGACATGTTAATACATGATTGGGGTTGACAAATATTTTAAAATCAGAGTGTTTT
Organism: Macrothele yani; assembly: GCA_039090855.1. Taxonomy (NCBI): domain Eukaryota; kingdom Metazoa; phylum Arthropoda; class Arachnida; order Araneae; family Macrothelidae; genus Macrothele; species Macrothele yani. Next base: position 7,979,350 of record CM077023.1, on the reverse strand, counting down.
TGTGAAATTATTTCTCATCACCTTGTGCAGCAATACTTAGTTGCATTCAACGTTCTACAAGTCACAGAGTCACCTTACTATCCAGATATGGCTTAGGTAACTTTCCTGCTCCCTAAAGTTTAACCAGAAAGATGACCCCTAATTTTCGGTTGTAATGAGCACTTCTTTTGCATCCTTTCCGACGCGATTAAAATTTTTCGAAGTTATTCATATTCAATGGAACCGGTTAAAAAATATTCAGCCGCATTTTTACAATCGATAAAACATGCAGCAATAAAAACAGCTACTTACTGCCACAAGCGACTGAAATGTATGTTACGAAAATTAACAAATGGTGCACAAAAAGTTTCTCATAGCAGAAGGAAGGTATCAGAAACAAAAAGATTTTCAAATCGAACAGTTAAAAGAAAAAATATAGAAGGAAATATGATATAACTCTACGCCTTCTAGCGGAAGAATTTTGCATTATGGAAAAGTTAATATGTGAAAAGTATTCTTCATGACAAAAGCTATGCTAAAGAAAAATAACTTTTTAAACGCGTCATCCAGAAAGCAGTGATAGTGAGAAAAGGTTTCGCCGCCACGGTGGCTTCTGATCATTCGTCCGAAAGGGGTCCGGGTTCGAATCCCGATGAGGCATGGATGTTGTGTTTGTCCTACGGCACTGGATCTCTCCCTTCCCTGGAACCAGTGACCCTACATTAGGGACGGGCGACTGCTTATAGCCCATTGAGTTGCTCACGGTGGTCGTTAAACCTCCAATCAAAAAAAAAAAAAAAAAAGGTTTTTGCCTTTATGCTCCTTGGCGGGAAAGCTGTACATTATTAAAACAGGATAATGTTCCCCATCTTTATTGTAGCGAATGACATACAGTAAAAAAGAAATTCCTCAGAATTGTTTTTTGAAGCGGAGATACAGCTGTAAACAGAAGTACACAAACACCACCTAGTGACACAACTGTGAACAACAAGACTCCTCAAATACAAACCTAAACTGTTTCACAAGGTAAATGGTATTCGTGTTTAAAAAAATTTCTAAATCCCACATTTAGAAGCAGAGATATTGAGAAAAACTAATTGAACATTTGCGCCCCCTAGCGGCGAAATCATGGATTATTTTGGGAAGGAAATACAGACTAAACGTTTTCATAGTTGTATCTGACCGAATTTTTTTTTCAATCGAGTTTTTAGTCCCGCTGATATTGCTGCAAATATGGTGTAAACTACAATGTACTCTTACGCTCTCTAGTGCACACATTAGATGAAGCACTCTCCCATAAAGAAAGAATTTTTCAAATCGGACTCATAGAAGCAGATATATCGACAAAAAGGAGATATACATTTACGCCCCTGGCTGAAAAACTACGTACTATTTTAAGCAGAAGGTATTATCAAAAGATTTGTCGTGGTGAACGGTACCGGTCCCCTAAAGAATTTTCTAAATCGAGTTTTCAGAAGCGCAGATTTTACTGAAATTACATCAGAAACAGAAAAATTACACTAACTCCTCCTGGTGGCCAAAACATTCTTTACCAAAAATTATAAATTATATGCAGAACATCCACTAGGAGCTCTATCCGATGCAGAAAGAAATTTTCAAGTAGGACTTTTAGAAACAAAGATATCGGGGAAATCGCAATTTACCTTCACGCCCCCTAGCGGGAAAATCCATGTATTTCTTGTAAATGGACCCAAAATAGTGTCCGTTATAAATGGCATCGAAAGGAATAAAAATGTTTGTCGACCGGTTGTTTAGAAGCAAATGTATGGAATAAAATATATTTTAAATTCGATAGCATCTGCATTTGCGCCCTCTACCGACGAAGTTATGCATCGGGAAAAACCCCGAAAAGCATCGTTATCACATTTCAAGCTTTCCAATGGAAACATAATTTTTTGAAATCGGACTAATACTGTAGTTGCAGAAATATGGTGTCCAAAAGGCAGACGGACAAAGTGTTACTACTTACTTTTTTTTACAAAAGACGTGCTAAAAAGGAAGAGAAATCATAAAGAACAGTTGATATACACCGATGAGCCATTACATTATGACCACCCCCCAGCCTAGAGAAATGAGCGCGCCTGGAGACCGAACGATGCCGCAGATTAAGTTCACAGAGTAGTATATATACAACCCGAGGACCGGCTTTCAGTTAGTAGAGTGTTCGGAGTCAGAATGAGAAAAGCTGCCGATTTATCGGAGATTGATGAAGGACAAATTGTGATGGCACGGCGCATCAGAACTACGATCTCGGAAAATGCGCGGCTTGTGGGTTGTTCACGTGCCGCTGTAGTGAGTACGTATCAAATGTAGTGCACAGATGGCCGAACGACGAACCGTCGTCCATCCGTGTGACGTCCGCAGCTCATTGATGCCAGAGGGGAGCCGAGACTGTCGCACCTTGTTCACAGCGACCGCATGGCTACAGTGCGACAAATCACCCTCAGCTATAACATTGGTGATCAGGGCAATGTGTCACAAGACACAGTTCATCGCAGCCTACTGCGCATGGGCTTGCGTAGCCGAAGACCCAGCCGAGTTGTAACGTACCAGGAGATGTGACGTACCTGCCAGAAGGACGCACACGACATAAAGGCAGATAGGAATCAGAATAAAACGTCAATTGGTAGAGTGACTTATTCCGGAATGAGGGGATCCGGGTTCGAATCCTGGCGCGGACAGAAATGACGGAGAAATTTACTTCGTTATAGAGTCTCCATGTTCACTGCACGTCATCGCCAACAACGCACGAAATGGGCCCACGATCATCGAGATTGGACCGTGAATGATCGGAAGAAAGTGGCTTGGTCTGACGAATCAAGATTCCTGGTGAATCACGTAGACGGCCGAGCGCGGATACGTCGATTACCAACGGAGGCTATGGCACCTGGATGCACTGTTGGGCGGAAACAGGCCGCCGGTGGTAGTGTTATGCTATGGGTGATGTTTTCTTGGGGCACTTTACACCCCATTATCCCGATAGCACAATTCCTGACAGCTGTCAAGTATATATCTGAACGTCGTTGGGGACCAAGTTCACATATTCATCAACTGTATTCCCTGCTGGTGATGGCCATTGCCAACAAGATAATGCACCATGCCACACTTCCAGAACCGTCAAGGAGTGGTTCGAGAAACATGCTGGTGACTTTCTGTTAATGCCGTGACCTCCAAATTCACCTGACAAGAACCCAATCGAACATTTGTGGTTCGACTTGGAAAAGCGGGTTCGCGCTAAATCACCACCACACCGAAATGTACGGTAACTGAAGGACCTGCTGTTGACATTATGGTACCAGATACCCTAGGGTACCTATCACCACCTCATCGAATCGATACCTCGCTGAGTGGCCGCTGTTTTACGGGTTAAAGGGGGTCATACAGCTTATTAAGTAGGTGGTCATAATGTAAAGGCTATCGGTGTATAAGAGAGTTAAACAGAACGCGACAGAGCAGCTCTTAGCTGAAAGAGTGTTGAATCGTGTTACTTCAACTGAACATTCATAACAATAATGAGCACGTGTTTGTAATGTTTCCACTACGAGTTTCACAAGAGTAGTCGAACATGTATTCGAAAAAAATTTGCCTCCTATTCCCGATGACAAAATATTTTAACTTTTACAGATTCAGCCTGATTGCTTTTTGATTAGCCTACATACGTATCGAAATCAGTCTCTCTGGTAAATTTAGTTTCTCTGTGTGAATTCATCATTGAAATGCAAGTATTATTTATTACATGCTGTATTAAAAGCATCTGAACGAATTGGTATCTTAATGACTAAACGTTTTGTGCCAACATTCCGGCCCCTCTGGTAGGTAACACAAGCTTGAAGGCGCAATATGTTTCTTAAGAACTAAAACATGCAACGCACTGTTTTTTTGTTTATCTTTATTGGCGTCTGTGTCTTTTAACGTTGCACACGTCACGGATATTTGAGGACGCCACCTACGACTCTTGTCATTTAACTTCTTGTCCTCCTCCTACGGACAGTGGCTTGTGGTTTTGCTTAACCTTGAAGAATTTCATGTTTTACTCTCCTACCCCGCAGCATTTATGCAAGCCGAATTTTGCTTTTTTCCTGATGAAGTTTAACTGGTGAAAGCATGGACAATGCCACATAGCCGACATATATTTGGTTATCCTTTCCCACTGGTGTAGGGCAGTTTTATCGTGAAATGAATTGAAAAGGAAGTTTTGCGTCTCGCAAGAATTCAGATTCTCTTACTTCAGTCTTAACAGACATAGTTGTATAGTTAGTTACCTGTTTTACGCCGTTCCTTCACAAAGAAAGAAAAACAAGAAATTCGTAGTTTTCTAATTTTCCTTATTGTTAGCTATTAACACATTCGCGCCGCCCCGGTGGCGCAGTGGTCTAAGGCGTTGGCCTCTGATCATTCGTCCGAAGGGGTTCGGGTTCGAATCCCGGTGAGGCATGGATGTTGTGTTTGTCTTACGGCACTGGCTCTCTCCCTTCCCTGGAACCAGTGACCCTAAATTAGGGACGGGCGACTGCTTATAGCCCATTGAGTTGCTCACGGTGGTCGTTAAACCTCCAATCAAAAAAAAAAAAAACACAAAAAAAACACATTCGCTGCCACCATAAGAATGCGTAAATACTAACCTAGAGGCCATGGGTAAAAAACGAGATATTGTGACTGATATGTATCGATTGAAAGTAATGACATGTAAATAAGGCATATCAAGCATTTAATTCCAAAAGAAATTGGCAGGCCACCGGTGATACTCATGGCGCAGCGTGCAAATTCTTTTGAGCATCACGGGTGATGCTCATGGCAGTCAATGTGTTAAAAAAAAAGGGTTTATTTCTCCATAACGAGCTAAAAACATTTTGCCTTCTTGAGATCATAATTTTTCATTTTTGATAAAAAAATAAATTTTTTTGCTGCCTTTCTGCTACCGAATCATTTAAATTACAGTACACAAGTGTTTATTTCTGTTAATGAATTCACAGCACTCTGAGTTTTTTAATAATACAAAATTTTACGTGAAAAATATAAAACATTTTTTCATCTGTAGCAACGGCATCTTCAGCACGGTCCATCGCAAAATCCAGTACAGTCACGGTCGAGCTTAAAACAGCTGCTCTGTATGTTCAACTCACAAGTTCTGAGAGAGCGAAATATTCCGCGATATTCCTTGGCATGTTGGCCGTGAGGTACGTCTAATTAATGGATGTGGGTACAATGGGAATAGGAAGGTACACATGTTCGAAGACCAGACCACGGGCTCCCATAAATTAGTTTTCAGGGGGGGGCAAACAGAAACTGTAACTATGAATAACATATACACTGAGTGGCCAAATTATTATGACCCCACCTGGTTATTGCGTTGCTGGGGCACCTTTTGCCCTTAATACTGCTTGGATTCGTATTGATATGGACTCCATTAAATGTCGGTAATTGGCTTGGGTTATATTAGCTCAAATTTGAGGAATTGCACCCTCCAGCTCTGGAAGATTTGATCTTAGGGGGTGCAGCTTTCTGATGCCCTTTACAAATGCTCCATTGGATTGAGGAGACTAGTGTAACAGAGAAAAGTCTCCGTAATGTTCTTTAAACCATTCGCGTACAATGTGAGCACTATGACATGGAGCACTGTCCTGCTGGAAATACCCATCTCCATTGGGATAAACAATCAGCATAACTGGTTGGAATTGGTCGGCAACGATATTTTAATACGTTTCAGTGGTCAGACGTTGCTCCCCACGAATCAGAGGGGCCCCAAATATTCCCACGAAAACATGTCCCAGACCACAACTTTGCCTCCGTCAGCTTGAAGAGTAGTAAGGATGCAAGATGAGTCCATGCTTTCGTACTGCTGCTGTCTTTATATCCTCACCTTTCCATCTGCATGGTGTGTTGAAAACGTGATCCGTCGGACCACATTACAATTTTCCACTCACTTACTGTCCAATTCTTATGTTCCTGAGCGAACTGGAGGAGTTTGTTCTTGTTCGCTGCATATTGCGATGTTTTGCGGACAGGCCGTTTGCTTCTGTAGCCCGTACGATGTAATATGCAGCAAACTGTAAGTTGTAAGGCCATGGATGTAATATGCAGCAACTGTAAGTTGTATTCAGATTATCTGTAATTTGACGACGTGTTGCCCGTCTATTGGACTGAACATGTCTGCCTACTCTCCACTCAGCTCGAGCACCAAGTAGGCAATGACGACCGCATGGCTTGTTCTCAGACCCGATTTTTTGACTTGGTCCACTTTCTGTAAACTTTAACAAGTGCTGCTCTCGAACATTTCGCAACTGCAGCCGGTGTGCTGATGCTCGCACCAATTCTTCGAGCACTCACGATCATTCCATGTTCAAAGTACGCCAGATCGCGTCTTTTAGCCATTATTTCTTGCACAATGGACTTCGTTAGTCTCTGCATGCCTTCAGTGTTCCCTTTCTATACCGATTCAGCCATCTTGAGTCAGCAGAATCTGCGGGATAGTTACTTTGCATAAAATGGTCTGCTGGTCATAATAATTAGGCCACTCAGTGTACACTGAAGAGCAATTGAATTAGAGGCAGCTGGCGTTATGCAAATATGGCGCTGTGGGCGTCCCTGTAAACGGAAACGACATGACGTATGCAGCGATCCGGCAATATAAGGAGGGATGCGACGGGAATCTGTAAGAGTTGGACGCAGTATGGGTAAGACGAAGGATCTAACCGCATTTGATCGTGGGCAAATTGTCGGGGCCCGACGAATGGGTCACTCCATCTCGGAAGTCGTGCAGGCACTGGGATTTTCACGAGCCACTGTGTCACGGGTGCACCGTGAGTACGTCGAATCCGGTAAAACCATCACTGCAAGGGCCAACTGCCGTGGACAACAGCGTGTGGATGAGCGGGGTCATCGTCAGCTAGCTCGTATTGTAACAGCGGATAGACGGGCCACAGTGCAAGAAATCACTCGGCAATTTAACGCTGGTGCACAAAAACGTTTAAGCAGCCACACCATCTAGAACCATCTCCTCTCTATGGGGTACAGAAGCTATTGTCCCACGAGGGTACCGCTGCTGATCGCACATCACAGGGTGCAAACATTAGCATGGGTGCGGGAACATCGCCACTGGACCCTAGACATGTGGAAAAATGTTGCTTGGACTGATGAGTCGAGATTCACGTTGGTACATGCGGATGGCAGGATACGAGTACGGCGCAAACCACATGAAGTGATGGATCCTTCTTGCCAGCAGGATACTCTTCAAGCTGGTGAGGGTGGCATTCTCGTCTGGGGACTGTTTACGTGGACTGAAATGGGACTCCTGGTACGTGTGACATCGTCCCTCACAGGTCAACGTTACCGGGATATCCTGGACGACCATTTGCTCCCGTTTGTGTGTCTTCAACATCCCACTGGGGACCTCATCCTGCAACAAGACAATGCACCGTGCCATCGCTCCCGAATTGTGTATCCGAATGGTTGGATGAACACTCCACCGATGTGACCTCGCTTCCTTGGCCAGCTAGGTCACCTGACCTCAATCCCTTCGAGCACATCAGGGATGCCATCGAGATGTTCGAGGCTCTGACTCCTCTCCATCAAATCTTCGTGAACTGTGGGAGCTTGTTCAGGGGTCGTGGATCCGTATGGCTTCCCAACACTTCCGGTGTATAGTAGAGTCCATGCCGAGACAAATCGCCGCCGTCATCAGGGCGAAAGGTGGTGCTACACGTTACTAGACAGGTATCTCTAATTCAATTGTTCTTCAGTGTATAATGGTCGCCCAAATGAAACTGAGACGATCGTTTTTTTGCCTTAAGGGTTTATAGATTGGAATATGTAAACATACAGGAAGTAAGAGTGATACATGGGCTACATACCCGCTACACATAGTCGCCTTGTCGGTTCAAGCAAGTGTCCCAGCGCGGCACGAGATTGTGGATACCCTGAACGAAGAACGTCCGTGGTTGGCTGTGGAACCAGTCTTCAACGGCGTCCCAGACCTCAGCGTTGTCAGCGAACCGGCGGCCTTTGATAGCTTTTTTCAGTGACCCAAAATGTGGTAGTCGCAGGGCGACAGATCGGGGCTTAAGGGGGCGATGGTCCAGGACCTTTCAGCGGAAGCTCCGCAGCAAATCTTGGCACACTGTCGCCACATGCGGGCGTGCGTTGTCGTGCAGCAGAATAACCCCATTTGATAACATACCGGGTCGCTTACGCTTGATGACCGTTTTGAGGTTGCGTAACGTATTGCAGTATGTGGTTGTCTTGACCGTACTGCCTGCGTCCAGTTAATCCAACAGCAATGGGCTATTCTCATCGAAGAAAACCGTGAGCATCATTTTTTCTAGCTCTTAAGGAGGACTGAGCTTTTGGGGGGCGTGGAGAGTTGGGATGCCGTCATTTTATACTAATCCGTTTTGTGACCGGATCGAAGTGGTGGCACCAAGTTTCATCTGCGGCAACAATCTTGGAAAGAAATTCTACCCCCTCTGCGTGGTAAGGATGCCGATGCTCCAGGCAAGAACCCATTCGCCGAGTCTTCTGCTCCTCCTGGAGATGCTTGGAGACCCATTGTGCACAAACCTTGCTGTATCCCAATCGGCGATGGAAAATGGCGTTAACAGTTCCCTTACTCACGGACAATGTTGCCGCAAGCTCGCGGGCGGTGATTCGGCGATTCTCCTTCATAAGGTTGTCCACGGCAGCAACCGATTCCATGATGATGGTCACGTGTGCTTGCCCAGGTCTCGGCATGTCCTCCGTGCTCACACGTCCTTTACGAAATTCACTACATCAGTGGAACACTGTACACCGTGACTGACACTCATTACCATAGACATTCGTCATACGGCGATAAATTTCGGGTCAACTAACACCTTCTGTCATCAAAAATTGCATAACTTCCCGCTGAGCCTGTTTAGACGAATCCATGTCACGACCATACGTAGTCAACTTGCCTTCGCACGTGCAAATAACACACACTGACACGTGCCGCCGATAACAGCGTGCTGACTGACATTACACGAGCCTCACTTTCATTTGGGCGACCCTTATACAAACACCATATGTAAATTTCCACTGTGCCTTCTTGTTATCTAACCCATTTTACCACACTCTCAACACATAAATTTAACTGGAAACCAGAAGACCCAAAAACTACATAAAAAAAGATGGATACATGAAATCAGACAGCATGTTAGAACAATAAGGAAATTTCTTTGTCGTTCTTTTGATCCTTTCGGCCACCTGGGTCTCATGCGATGTGAAACCCCAAAGATCACTCAATTTGTCATCAAGAATGGAAAAGTACCCTCAAGAGAATTTTTTCTGGGAAAAATTTCGAAAGATCTTTGTCCAGTTGTGAATAGCTGATGCAGAGTTTTCAGGTAATACCGACTGATTGTAGCTACTCTTCGTGCTTCCTACTTAACAGACACTAGCTGTGGAGGGAATTTAATTGTCTCAAGTCAAGTACCGCACGACCCTCTTTCAGATGAAAGCATTACGTGCTACTGACGTATGAACTTCTCGAAGGTGAATCGTATACACTCTCTAAAGTGAGCTAACAAGTAAGAGGGCGAGAGAGATATTATTAGTTTTTAGTTTATTGTTTGGGGTTTAACGACCACCGTGAGCAACTCGATGGGCTATAAGGAGTCGCTCGTCCCTAATTTAGGGTCACTGGTTCCAGGGAAGGGAGAGATCTAGCCCCGTAAGACAACCCCAACATCAATACCTCACCGGGATTCGAACCTACACCCATCTTGGAGAAATGATCAGAAGCCAGCGCTTAGACCTGTGCGCCAGCGGGGCAGCATTATCATGATTTTGTAAGACCCCACGCTTCCAATAATATTATTATCAAATTTTCTGAATGGAAAAATATTGAACTTTACGCTCCATAAAGTCCGAACTTAGCTGAAAGTGGCTTTTTTTCACTCCTTAATATAAAAACGAAGCGAAATGGTTGTCATTTTCATAGTCCAGAGGAAGTTTTCAAGGTTGCATAGGTGGCGATCAAGATACTCTCAAATGATGGGTACCATACAGTATGCGTTTGACGACTGGCGGTTGTTCTGAGATACGTGTGTTCATTCAATGGGCTGACCACTTTAAAAGTAACTCAAGTATCCATGAGTAATGTACAATATCAGTCACAGTATTTATTAAATATTTTCATATATCAGTTGGTAATCATTCTCATTAAACATTCTCATATTTCAGTCCAATCAGAAATTATATATCCATTTAAACAAGTATTACTTTTCCGGAAAGAATTTTAAGTAGGAGCTGTAGAGACATGACTGACGATAACGATGTCTTTTGTACTTGTTGCATTCGAACTCTGAACAAAAAGATTCGTTTCTAAAATTTCAATGACTGGAATGGGAAGAACTGAAAGTAGTGAGTTATATGGGCATCTTTTGTAAACGTATTTATTATTGAAGCGAACGCACACAGTTCCAGTTAGTGATTTCAGTTAAAGAATTTCCCATTCAACATGGTATTTCAGTCAGGTTTTATTGACCTACTAGCAGGCGTACACAATATTTCCCGGGTAAGAGAAAAAAAAAAAAAAAAGAAGCCGGAACGGCTGCAAATGTGAAAAAAAAAATTAATATATGATTTAGTTAATTTACTTTTACGAAACAAAAAAAGAAGGGAAGAGGAATGGAAATACTTACCTTCGAGGAGGCATCTATAGAACTGCCGTACATCTGGCGTGCGCTTCTGAGAATCCCGCGACACTGAAATGCAGTGTACCTATGTCATGTCGCGTGCATGCGACTTGACATTGGCAATGATCATTATTTTGTTTACCGTTTTGAATATTGAATATCTGGAACTCTCTATTTACATTACATTGTGTTTTTACCTGATGAAGCCGCCCGTTGGTGGTGAAAGCTAACGTTTATTCATTTGTTTTTTAATACACCATTAAACGGATATTTTTGCACTTAATTGCTATCTACGGTCTCTGACTTTGACCGTAGATTGGGTATTGGAGTGCTGAATTGTGTTGCAGTTCTTAAAAGTAAAAAATGGAACTTTTTACGAAAATTTTGTATGGGAAGCCCCTGGACCCAGGGATCCGACCCCATCCGAAAACCGTCTACGGTCTAAGTTAGGGTACCATGAGGTAGTATACCAAATTTGGTAGTTCTGAATTGAAAAGTGTAGATTTGACGAAAATTTTGTATGGGGCCCCTTGACCCCCAACCCCTTCCAAAAACCGTATACGGTCTAACTTAGAGTACCATGAGATAATATACCAAATTTGGTGATTCTAAATTGAAAACTGTAGATTTGTATAGCGGACATACAAACAAACATTCAGTTTTATTTATTGACGTATGACCTGTTTGTATAGAGATTTATGTAGAAGATTTTAGGAAAGGAGTGTCTGACCCCAGGTCTTAAACAACCCTTAGAAGTAGAAGATTTGGGTTAGAGTGCCTGACGGAAAAGTCACACTGAAGCGTAGTAAAAAGAGGGAGGAATACGCCCTTATTTATAACCAGGGAGCCAGTACCTGTGATCCGACGGCTTAACGTGCCCATCCGACGCACGGCGGATATTTAGTGATTCGAGCGTTCATACCAGCCTAGGGTCGATCCCGAGACTTTTCCGTAGCAGTCACGAACATCGACCTCTAGGCCAGCCACGGTCTTGACGTGTTTGTATACCTTGAATTACCTCGTTATGTAAGTGGCGTAAAAGAGGTGACTGACGCTTAGATGGCCGAGTGGTCTAAGGCGTTGACTTCTAATCATTCGTCTGATATGGGCCCGAGCTCGGGTCCCGGAGAAGGTATGGGGGGTGCGCTTGTCTGATGGCGCTAGCCTTGTCCCTTCCCTGTACCAGCGTCTCTAAATAAGGGACAGGTGACTGCTAAGAGCTTCTTATTGTGGCCGTTAAATCCGAAAAGAAAGAAAGGTGACTCTCGACGAATACTTTTCGCGATGGTTAGAATGCTTTTACCGAATTTTGGAATCTAATCTCCTGGGGCGAACACACCTCAGAAAACTTGTGTAAAGCCATTCGAAATCGATGCCGTAAATGAGTTGTCCCGTTGCAAGAAACTTTTAACCGCCTGCTGACAGGATATTTCTGGAAATCATTTGTGAATGCGAGTATATTTAACTTGCCATTTGGCGACTCTCTCATGGGGAGGGAGGCGAAACATCTTTTGAAATGCCTCAGTTTCCTTCCGTCTTTTCTTCTTTCTTTGTTTCTTTCCCTTTTTTTCTTTTGCGTTTAAGGCCCTCGTGATAATTTTGGTTTACTTGGAGTCTCACATTCCTTATTTAGGGCCGTAGATTTCAGGGAGGGGAAAAAGTCAGAGTCGTAGAAATGAACGTAGCGACCATGTGTTATCTAGGATTTTAATGCTAGCCCGCAAATCCAGAAGCCTGCTTCTTTAACCACTTGACCACTGGGTGACTTCGTTCTATAGCATGTATGTTATGCGCTGCCAGCGTCATATACCAACGACTTGGATTAGTTTTCTTCCTCTTTCTCTCTCCTTAACTTTTTTGTATTTTCATGTTTACGTCAGAACTTCACTGATTTATTCAAGATATAGATTATCAGTGGTGATCCCAAAGTCAATTGTGAATATGTACTAAAAATTGATGTTTATTTTCATTAGGTGAACTTAGTACGAAGCAAATTCATCTTAGGTGGCTTAAAGGCTTAAACTTTTTTTTTTTTTTTTTTTTTTGAAGGTTTAACGACCACCGTGAGCAATTCAATGGGATATAAGCAATTGCCCGCCCTTAATTTAGGGCCACTGGTTCCAGGAAAGGGAGAGAGCCAGTGCCGTAAGACAAACACAACAACCATGCCTCACCGGGATCCGAACACAGACCTTACTCAGACGAATGGTCATAAGCCAGCGCTTAGACCACTGCGCCACCGAGGTGGCAGTTTGAACTTGACTCATTATTGTATAAAAAGGACTAGAATTCTGTTTTTTGCATAAACGAAGATGTTTCGGAAATTCCGATTTGTACCGGAGCTAGGAAGTGCATTACTCACAAAACATAGCGCGTGCCCGATGCACGGTTGTAACCACAAAGACATTAGAAGAGAATAGACCGACAAAGAGTATTCTGTTTCCGGCATACATTAAAATTCGCCATTGTGGGGAGTAGCTAGTGTGCTGATGTGTTTGCGCGCCGGTATTTGAGCTCTAAGTAATTAAGATTTTGGTATATTTAAAGTAATTGCTTTCAAGATGAAATGGTAGATTATTTATTAGTAGTTTTCGTGTTTCATTTCTCTTCTCTGTGTATATGGCCGGCCCCAATATGCCTGGTATTTTCCGGTTTACTAGCTTTGTTTTGTTATTCTCGGTTATGAGATCTGGCTAATTACAATTTGATCCAGAAAGATCTCGGTTCGTACGCGAACATTCTTTCTATGTCATTTCTGCAGTACACTATGAATTGAATTAAACACTCTTGCTTTCCAATAGGTATTTGTTTACCGCCAAGTTTCCCATTCACAGATGGCACTGCATGTTCAAGTCATCCCTGTCGTTTCTGAAGCGCTAGCATTAAGTTTGCCAGTCTATTCTCCTCCAATGTTTTTGTGCAACTAATATATCGGATTGTGGTTGGCCATCCTGGTTCAAGTTACAGTGCGATATTAGTAGTGGAAAAGTGCCGGTTCTGATCCACATACCTCATGAGGTATGAGCTATGTGGGGGTTTCTGAGGCATGAGGTATACGGCGTTTTTGACTCATGAGGTATGTGGGAGATATTCGGTGTATTTTACCGGAAGTCAAGAAAGCCATGAAATAAGCCCATGTTCAGAAGTTAAGCAAAATCTTGTTCTATTTAATGATGTGTTTAGTAATTATAACTGTAAATGTTTTGAAGTTCGATAAAGTTAAGACGTGGCCATCCGTGTGGTCAATTGGTATGATGCGCTGGCTTCTGACCACGCGTCCAAAATGGACCGGGGTTAGAGTCCCGGACAAGGCATAGACGGTGTGCTTGTCTTATGGCGCTGGCTCCCACCGTTCCCTGGAATCAATGGCCACAAATTTGGTACGGTAGGACTGCTTATAAAAGTTCTCAGAGCTGCTCATGGTGGTGGTTAAATCCCCGGAAAAAAATATCTGACATGAAGAAAAGATGAGCTTGACAAAAATGAATCCAAAGCTAAAATAAGCTACAGGGTGTCCCACTCGCTACTATACCCAAGTTTTTATCAATGACATGGTGAATAATTACAGTAATTGAATGATATTTGGTAAGAACATACCTTCATCTATGGGAAACAGAACTATATCATAAAAGATGTTGAAAGTGTTCGTCCTGTGCATCGAGACAGGCTTGAGCACAAGACTTCATATTTCGGAAAGTTCGCGCCAGTTGCTTCGGCGTAATCGCTGCCACTGCCTCGCAGATATTGTTTTTCTATGCCTCAAGGGTTGTTGGCTTGTTTCGAAACACCACGGATTTGAGATACCCCCAGAGAAAAAAATCAGGGGGTGTTAGGTCAGGAGATTAAGGTGGCCACATTCCTTTAGAAATCACGCGATCTCCAAAGAATGAATCAATTTCAGCCATACTCACATGTGATGTATGGCTGGTGAAGATTCCAGCTTCTTAACCAGTTGCAGAATACACGGTTTACTTGATGCTGTCTGAAATCCGAATTTACTACGAAATTCACACTGACACTTCTTTATCGACTTACTCTCCGAATAAATACGGACAAGAAACACACCCTCGGGTATGGTTAACCGGGAGAATATCGTTAACGCATACAATCAGCCTCGCGACAAACAAACAACTGAGCTAACCCCGGGGAATCACGAACCTGACATGCGCGACGTCCAAGGTCACAACGAGCACCCCAACAGGCATTGCGGAACAACATCTGCGGGGCAGTGGCAACGATTACGCCGGAGCAACTGGCGCGAAGTTTCCTAAATATAGAGTCTCGTGTTCAAGCCTGTCTCGATGCATAGGACGGACACTTTCAACATCTCTTATGATATAGTTCTGTTTCCCATAGATGAAGGTATGTTCTTACCAAATATCATTCAAATACTGTAATTATTCACCATGTTATTAATAGAAACTTGGGTTAGCGAGTGGGACACCCTGTATAAGCAGTGGCTCGTCCGTAAATTAGGGCCACTGGTTCCAGTGAAATGGCAGAATCAGCGACGCCAGACAAGCACGCCACCCATGCCCAGTTCGGACAAATGGTCAAAAGTCAGACCATTCGGCCATCCGGGCGGAATCGGGTAGAACGCCAATTGATCAACGCCAATAGTGTGTAAAACGTCAGATAAATCACGGACAAACGTTAATTATTTATTTCTGTTACATGAGCATGTACAAAATAAATCTCTTAAGCATTCCTGGAAGTCGGAAAATGGAGTGTAGGTCGTTTAGGTGGTGCAAGTCCCTAAATTTTAGGATTTTGAATTTTTTAAGTGAACTCAATTTTTATTGACCACTAGGTTCAAGAGTTTCTAATACCCACAGTAGGTTACATATAACATTTCAGATTATACGTGTGACACGGCACCTGAAATGTAGTGTTTCCTTCAATTCTTAGTTCGTTTGTAATCTGTTTCGTGAAACGGAAAACCAATCATCGGAGCCGTTTAAAAGGCGAAGTTTCTCCTATTAAATATAAAATTTTAGAATTTATCAAATTCATTCTTCCTCTTTGTAGAATACATTATCCTAAGAGCCAAGTGTAAGCTTTTTGCCATTCAGAGAAGCGAAAGAGATATTGTAGGGGGTTAGATAACTCACTTTAATATGCGTTCGCAGATCTTTTTGATGTCATTTTTTATTTATTCTGTGAATTATATACACCTACCAACGAAGATTAAGGTCTCTATCAATTTTTAAAGCCGAGATGTGAAGATTAAACCCGCTCGACCCTAGGGTTTCCTGCTATTGACGAGAGCTTTGAAATGATGTATAGCACGATGGAGTGTACCTGTAGATGTCCTGGACCAAAGGTTACCAGTCCCCCTCATTAACACACTTGCGATTCGGCTTTTTTTATCTTGAGATCAGATTATGCGCAGATGAACTTTCGTAGCCACATCACATTTTATCGGTGTCAGGGTCATTTCTTACGTTCGTCTAAATCTGAATAACATGTAATAATACGCTCAATGGACAAAACATTAGAGGAACCTACATAATAGCGTGTTGATCCTTCTTTAGCGCGAATAATAGTCTGTACACGCCGCGGCATCGACTCCACCAGATGCCGGAGGTAATGCCAGCCATGCCTGTTGCAGCATTGTCCACAACTCTGCCCAGGTGGTCTAGGTTCCATGGATCTGATGTTCCGCTCCACGGCTTCCCAGAGAGCTTCCACAGGGTTTCAATCAGGTGACCTTGGAGGTCACTGGATGATTCCAAACTCAGTTGAGTGTTCCTCGAGGCATGTCTGGATGGTTGCCGCCTGGTGGGGTGGCGCATTGTCCTTCTGAAACAGACCATCGGCCGCAGGATGCGCGAAGGCCGTGAAAGGGTGTAGGTAATTAGCCAGCACATACTGGTAGTGCGCAGCGGTTAAGGACTTCTCTAGATGCACCAAAGGATCTAATGTGCCCCATGAAAAGACTCCCCAGACCATCACAGAGCCACCACGGCCTTGAACAGAACCGACCTGGCACTACAAGGCTATGGCCTCAAACAGCTGACGCCACACCCGCACCCTCCCGGCAGCTCGGTTCAGCTGAAAACGGTATTCATCTGACCACACGACGCTGCGCCATTCTGTAGAGGTCCAATTTTAATGTTTACGACACCAGGCGAGGAGTAATTTCCAATGCTTGGGCCTCCGATATTTAACCTGGATGTGGTTTACGCCGCCGTTGCCAAGCGATCGGTTTGTACGAGCCTGGACAGTCTACGTCGAGGGCTGTCATCAATGGCGTGTGGTCGGCCACCGTTTGCTCTCTGGGCGCTGGTACAGTCGTCGATGGTATACTTGCGGCACATCCTTGCCAACCCTAGGGTTGCCTTCGTGAACCCTAGGGTTCTTACCACTTTGGCGATAGAACGACCTATCTGTCTTACGCCGACAATGTGTCCACGATCAAAGTGGCTCAGATCACCACGTTTACCCATGTTCGTCGATTGCGATACACTGTTCGGAAGCCCTGCTCTGCGCCTATTTATCGCCTGCATTCGGTTTAGGTTTGTTCCACTCTGTATGGGGGATGCCCATGTCAACTGCCCATCACCCCTATCTCTAATGTTTTGTCTACTAAGTATAATAATAAAAATATTGTTTTTGAAAAGCTAAACTGTCGAAATGCTTAGTATTGCCGCCGCCATAGTTTAGTAAATATTTGCTTTTATGACTCACATATCTTCTTTCATTCGTTTTACGGCAATAACATTCACGAATATACCTACCTAAGTACCGCTCACTGTCAGGAATCAGTTAACCTTATTGTTTGTTGTTATGATTTAATTCCACTTAGTATGTACCGGACTGTGGCTCGGTGTAGTCGTGAGTGACGCGAATAAATGCAGTGCGTTGTACGTAAATAAATGTATACTCTCGAATTACTCGTTTTATTTCACACTCACAAAGATCTTGGCATGCGAAAGATGTATCGCATAAATTATATACAAAGAGTACCAGGGTACTCTCTCGACTTTTTCTCCCACTGTGTGATGCTCTGTCGGTCGGCCTTCTTGTGAGGTGTGGAGACATGGACACTAAAGGCAAAATCATTCAAAAAAGTTGGAGGCTTTTGAGAAAGACGAATGCTGAAAATCTCATGGATAGCAAGAATGAAAAGCTAGGAGGTACTGATGCCCTGAGAGGTATGAAAAAATTCACGAGTTCATTGGTATGGTGAACAGAAGAAAGGCAGCTTATATGGGACATCTAATGCGAAATGATAAGTACCATACTCTCCAATTGATACTGAAAGGAAAGATCGAAGGAAAAAATGAGTGGAAGAAAAAGACTATCACGGATGGCTAATATGAGAGACTAGACTAAACAAAACACAAAACTCTTAATGAGCTCCACATAATTTAAAAATATACGAGTATTAGCCTTGGTGGCGCTTACTTCCACTTAGAAATGGCACTCTCTAAGATGTAGAAGAATTTCAGATATACTTCAAATAGTTCTCTGCAATATCTAGTGAATTGGCTACGGGAAGTGTGAAATTTTGAATCACGTATACATTTACTTTACTTATATACGTGCAGACATTTTGAGTTTTGGCCTACACAATTAAGACGTGATAAAGAGGTTGTGTCTATCTATAGTGATCACTGAATTATGACCACTCCTATCAAAAGTGGATACAGCCCGCTGACCACGGGATTTCCAAGAGGACGTGATTAGTCGACTGACGTAGCGTATATAAGGTGTTAGTGGAGCAGTAGATAGTAAAATTCGGAGCGTGATGGGTAAACGGAAGGACTTATTGGACTTTGAGAAAGGACATATTGTGGGAGCTCGGGGAGCGGGACCTCGATTTCTCAAACCGCTGAACTGGTGAGTTGTTCGCAAGCCGCCGTAGTCAAAATGTATCAGGACTGGCATAAAAATGGCCAAACAACGACACGGAGGTAAAACTACCCAGGACAGCGAAAGGTTGATGTGAGAGGTGAGCGCCGGTCCGACGATTCGTACAGGACAACAGACACACTGTTCGACAGTTGACTACCCAATACAACAGAGGTCAACCCGGAACAGTATCTGTCATGACCATGCGTCACACGCTCCTACGTATGGGCTAGAACAGCAGACGACCCCGAAGACATCCTCTCCTAACCACGGTTCTTCGGCGCAAAACACACGACTTGTGCAAAGATCATGCATGTCGGATGACTGGAAAATACAGTGTGCTGGTCTGACTAGTCGCGTTTCTTTTACTCCACTCTGTGGATGGTCGTGCATGTATTTGGCGCAAACAACATGAGGCTCTCGATCTGTCCTGCATGGTCTTCACAGTGCAAGCCGGTGGAGGCGGTTCTATGGTGTGGGGCACGTTTATCTGGCAGAAACTTGGACCCCTGGTGCATGTGGAACAACGTATGGCTGGTGCCCACTATCGTGAATCGCTTGCTGACTCTACACCCAGCAACGTTGCCCCTTTTCCAGAATGTCGACGGTGTCTTCCAAGATGACAATGCGCCGAGCCACAGGTCCAATGCTGTGCAAGAATGGCTTGAGGAACAAAGTTCAGACTTCCAGCATGTCGATTGGCCTTCGAACTCCCCCGATATCAATGCCATAGAACACTTGTGGGACACTATGGAAAGGCATATGGGGCGTCTGTATGCACCAATCACCTTCATACCTGTATTGAAGACAGTATTACACACAGCTTGGTTGGCCATACCTCCCAACTACTTCCGGCATCTTATTGGATCGATGCCACGTCGGATAGCTGCTGTACTGAGGGCGAAAGGAGGACCTACGAAGTATTAGGTAGGTGGTTATAATTCAGTGATCACTCAGTGTATGTTGAATCGATGTCACGTCGGATAGCTGCCGTACTGCACTGTAAAAAATTGCCGTGAATAGTCCGTGTTTCACCCGGATTAAGACGGTTTACAGATCGTAAGCACGCCCCCTAGCAGTCAACTGTAAATTTTCGGTAGATAAACTACATTTTCACGGTATTTAAACTGTTTGAACTGTTACTATATTTTAAGCTTGGCAATCTTGCAACGTTCTTCATAAAGTGGTTATATACCTGTTTTTTCATGTACAATCAGTCGACCGGCAACACCTCTATGGGCAACACGTTTTTATTTCTCGGTCATTAGACATGTTAATGAACATTACGGCATTAGACGTTTTTGTTTCCCATTAGGCATGTTAATGAACATAACATGTATTATTATTTATTTGTTATTAGACATTAATGAACATTATGGTCGTTAGACGTTTTATTTCCCGGTCATTAGACATGTTAATGAACATCACGGTATCGTACTGTAAAATTACGGTTTATTGACTGGCCACTCAGCTGCCGGTGTATCTACTGTAATTTGACCCTGCAATTTTTTACAGTGTGAGGGCGAAAGGAGGACCCACAAAGTATTAGATAGGTAGTCATAATTCAGTAATCACTCAGTGTGTGTGTGTGTGTGTGTGTAATATATTCCAATTCTGCGATACTAGGAGGTACAAAAGTTTTCACTGCAATGATATCTGGACAATAAGTACAACGGGCGCACGAGGAAGAAATCATTGGATGCAAAGTGCAAAGGAGTCACTATTCTTGCTCTCTTTCCTTTATGAGTCACATGCCGTGATGTGTGACCCTGTGGAGGAGAGGATATTATGATTTGGAAATAGCTGGGTTCTTTAATTTTCATGTTTTTTTTTATTCCTGCTTTTACGTTATTTATAGCTCGTTCTGTTAAAAAAACAAACAAAAAAAAACGAAAAAGATTCTGAAGCAGTTCTTTGTCTTACCATGTATGTACTTGATTTCTTTTGCTGTTTTAAAATTTCTATCTTCGTTCGTACCGAGTCTTGGAAAAACCTCAATTTTTGCACCGTTTAATTTTGCAGTTATTTGTCAAATTCGCAACTGAATGAGTTCAAAATAACTGGTAACTTTTAAAACTTTTTTACCACTTGTGCCAGTCACGGTTTTGTTTTGCGCTCAGGTATGTCTTTTGCTATTATTTCTCCATTGAGGCAAGAAATAAAAAATACTGCGACTGAAATTGAGATTCCTTACTGAATAACTGATTTTAATACCGCTGAAGTCTCTCTAGTTGTGCCGAAAAACAACGAGAAAAGTAAATTTCAAAAACCGAAGAGAATGTTTCGGAAAAATATCTCGTTTTGAGGAAAAATTCTCGTGACGGGTCTTTAAGAACTTCTAATCTAAATAGCGATGAGTTTGCTGAAATTTTTTTATTTTAAGGACACTTGAAGATGTATTTCGAATGGACCAACTTATTACACCACTGAAGCTACTACAAAAATAATTTGTTCTTTTTGTTTATCAAGAAGTATGGATCCCTCGGTTATTTTGTAAATATATGTGATATACGATCTGACAAAAGGCAAACTATTAGAACGGGTTAGGTGCTTTAACAAAGAAAATGTTTCTGCCGGAGAGATCTTAGTTTCTGACAGACCGCAAACAACGATCAGTTGCGACAGTTTTAGATTTTTCTGCTATTTCATGAGTATTACTGTTGGAGAGCTAGAGCTCAAAATCATAAATTTATTCCAAATCAGCACCGGAATGAACCTTAGGATCTTCAATTTTGTTTCAAATTTTGCGTCGTTATTATATACGTAAAAAAGATGCATATCTCCAAAAATTTAGAGACATTTGGCTACTGGGGATAGGGGCTACCCCGGGATTTAGGTGAAAGTTACATATTAATATATTTTCAAAATATTTGCTCACTTTCATTTTTCTGTAGAATAAGACCCACTGCTCTTACAAAACCGGCCCGGCACTGCCTTTACACATTCTGCAGGGAAAACAAGTTTACCGGTTACGAAAGGCAACGGCAGCTTTTAATTTTCCGTAAAAAGTGGAGATTTTTTCCTCCCTAATTACTACATTGAGAAGAGACTATAAAGAAATGGAAAAATCACGAGGTTCATTTGGAGAATTCATTAATTTTTTTTAGGAATTGCGTCATTTACAAGCGTAGTGAAGCTGATCGATGTCTACTAAAATTAATTTTTAATTTATGTGAACTAGAATATCAAAACGGATTTTTTCTGTAGTTGTTAAATATATTGTGAGTTACAAGTTAAATGTATTTTCATGTTCGTATCTTCCTGCACGTATGCTCATTTGGGGGAGTAAAAACGCGGAAAATTTTAGATTTTATAGGATTTTAGAAAACTAAAACATAATGTTTGCGAAATAATACTTTAATTAAAGTTGGTAGATGAATGAATATAATGCAATCACGGACAATGAAATTTGTGCATGAATATTATACATTTACGGACAATGAAATTTGCGCACCTAGAAGAAAATATGCTACAAGAGTGCGTACTGGTATGCAAATGATCAACGTTTGGCGCGAGTACGCATGACCGGTCACCCTGTGGTGGCGCTGCATGCTTGAACCGGCAGCCTTATAAACCGGCGTGTAGTCGATGCCCCATGAAAGCGAAAAGCACCGGCCGACGCAAGCAAGAGTACAGAGTGACAAGAATGTCTGGTAGACGCCAGAGACGTCGATTTACGCAACTTACGGACTTTGAGAGAGGCCTGATCATTGCCTGAAAACAATAGGGTGGTCGGCGCGCCATATAGCCCCCACGTGAATCGTTCTGACCGTATCGTCCGACTGTGTTGGGAGCAGTGGGCACGTGATGGCACTGCCACGCGGCGAAGCGGCTCCGGACGGACCAGGAGGGCCACCGGTAGAGAGAATCAACGGCTCGTGCGCCAGGCATGAACAGATCCCATGGGGACCCGGTCCACTATACAGGCTGCTGTAGCGGCTCCTGTGTGCCCACGAACCGTTTCCCGACACCTCGCGGAAAAGTGAATCTGCGATCCCAGCGCCCCTTACGTGTGCTACCATTAACACCGGAACATCGCCAACTCCGTGTGCAGTGGTGCTGCCAGGCCAGAGCGACATGGAACACCACAGACTTGCGACGTGTGGTGTTTAGTGATGAGTGCCGCTTCGTTTTGGGGACAGATGATCATCGTGTCCGGTTGCGGAGGTCCCCGGGTCAACGGCACAATCCCGACATCGCTGTCGAGCGCCACACCTCCCCCACTGCAGGCATTATGGTCTGGGGAGCCATTGCCTACGATAACCGATGAGCTCTAGTAGTGGTACGTGGATCATTGACGGGCCAGCGGTATGTGGATGAGATCCTACGGCCCCATGTGCTCCCATTCCTGGCCGGGATTCCAGGTGCGCTATACCAGCAGTATAATGCCCGCCCGCACACAGCTAGGGTTGCCCAGGACTGCCTACGTCATGTCCAGACACTTCCATGGCCTGCCCGCTCCCCGTACATGTCCCCTATGGAGCATGTGTGAGACCAGTTGAAACGCCGGCTGCCGCCGTGCCGCACCATCCGGGATTTGGAGCACACCGTCCAACACGTGTGGGCCAGTCTGCGGTAGGACAACATCAGGCGTCTGTTCGCCTCCATGCCGGACCTTATTGCAGCATGTATCGCCGCACGAGGCGGTGCGACGCGCTATTGAAGAAGACTGGACTGCGTGTCACAGATCCCTCTGTAATTGCCCTGCAGCTCTGTTTTTGTCATCATGTGTATCATTCATCTGTATCATTACGTCCATAAAATTTCAGTTAAACCCGATGCTTCCTTCTTGGTGCGCAAATTTCATTGTCCGTGATGTATATATACACTGTAAAAAAAATTCTGAAATTCAAGAGCCACTTTCCGTCATTTCTTTCGTGAACTGACGAAGCATATTTCTGATACAACCTTTTCCGTGAAATGACAGAAAGAAACCTGAATTTCACGGATTTTTCGCACCACGGAAAAATTCTGAATTTTCAGGAACCTGTCTGCAGTTTCTTTCGTATATTGACGGTAAATTACCGTTTTAGAGATGATGTGTTATAGGAAAATTCTGTGTTTTTGGAAACCTTTCCGCAATTCCTTTCGTATATTAACGGGAAAACTCCGTTCTCACTTTTTCTGTATACGTATGACGAGAAATTACCGGTAATAGGAGCGATTGGTGAGAATACTTGAGATTTGATTAACTTAAATTTCAATCATCTGTCGAATTTTGAAGTTCCGTAGCAAGATCGGATATTGTGGATAGCATATTGCATGAATTTTGTTTATTGTGGCACAGGATATTTCTTCTCCTCTCCCCTATTTTGTGCACCGGCTATTTATTATAAATTGTGTTGCTGTAAGAAACCGGGTACTTAACTTATTGTGCAGATGATTATACGATGTCTATTGTATCAGTCTTTGGACAACTTTAAGAGAAAAGCAATTATAGCTATCAGGAATAAATTTTACATTTAGGAGTTTTTTGGGTTTTTTTTTTCGTGAAATAATACTATAAAAAAGTACATTTAATCGTTTTTAAAGATAATAAAGTCATTGCCAGTTTTTAAAAAAATCAAGTTGCAAAGCATTTTGTTGCTTCGAAAAATCACGATGAAAAATGCTTCATTTGTGAAAAAGTCCTTCTAAAGAAAAAAAATTACAAACCTATTCAGAAAAATAATAAGCTCCAACAGAAAACAAAATGACTAAATAACTCGCATAGTGACAACAACAGCAACAAAAAAAAAAAAAAAAAAATCATTGTCGCGCAATTTGTTTTGCGATGTACGTGAGTCGAGTTTCCGAACGTTTGTGGCTCAGTGGTTAGGGTTGCCTGTTGAACCAACCCAAGCGACGGGGTTTCGATCTTGACTGCATTGGAAGAGGATTAGGGGGGGGTGAAAAATGCAGGGTCGTCTGTTTTGCGGAATTTCAGTTTAAGTACGGAAAAACCTGAAATGGATTTTTCTGAAATAAACGGAATTCTAACTGCGGAACATGTGTGAAAATATGGAAGTTAAAATAAACGGGCACTTTTTAAAAGGGAAATTTCATTAAAAGACGGACACCTACTGGCAACTTTGCTGTACGTTATTTTCAGAAATTTTCCGTAAATTCACACAATTTATTTTTTACAGTGTATGCAACAACCGATATTTTTATGTGGAGTTGGCTATAAAAAATCCAGGGTGCCGAAATATGAAAGAAAGGAAAAACAATTTTTCCTTAATTTCATAACCTTTTTTACTGACCTTTTTTTTTTTTTCAGAACTTTCGTGTCTAAACTTTTTTTTTTTTTTTTTCAAAACTTTTGTGTTCCGACGTATTTGTAATTGTGGCCATTCTGAGCTTTAAATCGAGCCCTATGATTTGACTGCCATAAAATCAATAGATTTTATCCTATAGAAAAATGAAGTAGGGGCTAATTTTTTTAAGATTTTGGATATATTCTTCTTTCAACATGTATAAAAGATATGGAAAGTTTGAAGAAAATTCATGACTCGAATGGAACATTCATTTTTTGATTTGGCGATAACCAGTGTGTGTGACGAAAGAACTGTTGAATGTATAAAGTAAAAATGTGTTAGCATGCAATAAATTACATATAAAGATTATTGGTTTAAAAAAACGACTATCGCTTCCCTACACTTAAAATTCTTCGACATGAATGCTAAAAAATTAGGAAATTGCCAAATTTCTCAAAGGACTTTTAGAGATGATCATTATTACTACAGAATCAATGAAAGTTACTTTTACATCATTGACCTTAAAGAATTAGCAGTTGCAGTATTTAACACTTAATTGAAGATTTTGTGCTGTATCCTATGAGATTTATAGAACTGCAGAACCTATCCAGGACGGGAATTGTCGATGACATGAAAAACACTTTCTTACTACTTGCTCCTGCGTTTTTTACAACAGAGTCCGTTTTGTTTTTGAAAGACTGTGTTTCTATTTGTAGACTTGGAACTCTTTCCTCATTACCCGATAAGTTGAGAGCTTAGCTACGCTTCATTTAGTTTGCTTTTCTCAGATGAGTGCGCACAACATGACAAAAAAGATTGAAGCTAAGGAATCAAAAGAACGCATGAAATACGGTTACGCCGGCCCCCTTAAGTTTGTTTGCAATTTGCTTACCACATCTACGTTCGTCTACCATATAATACACTGCTGGACAATTGCTAAGGACGGATCGTAAACGGCGATATAGCGCATAAAAAAGTAAGTGTGGTTGGATGCCAAATGAAATAAAATAATGTCAGAATGCCAGGACATTACGAGAAAGACAATTTATTGTGCTCTGAAATCCAGAAGGCTTTGGAACGTGTTCAAGGGACAAACAGGCCATTTTGTGCAGAATACGTAAACGTGAAAAAATGCAATTACCGTCCGCAGGCGTTCCGGCGTAAGATGTCAATACGGGATATGGCCACCATGGAGGGCGATGCAAGATTCCACACGTCGTGTCATGCTTTGCACAACATTATCAAGCAGCTGTTGGGGTAATTTATCCCATTCCTCTGTCAGTGCACGGATGAGGGTGTCCTTGTTTATTGGAGGGCATTGGCGACCAGCAATACTCCTCCCCAAAGTATCCCACACATTTTCAATGGGATTCAGATCTGGAGAACGTGCTGGCCATACGAGGCGTTGAATATCCTCGCTCTCAAGATACTCCTGGACAGCGACTGTTCGATGACATGTTGCGTTATCGTCCATGAAAATGAATCTATCACCGACAGCACCACGGAACATGCGAACATGAGGTAGCAGAACATCATTAATGTATCGTTGGCCAGTCATAGTCCCAGTTGGAAGCACATAGAGGGACGTACAGCCATTGATCATGATGCCAGCCCATACCATGACACTACATGTCGGATTCGGTCCCTTTCCTGTATGTTTGCTGGACAATATGCAGTACCACTATCACGCCAGATCAGTTGTCGTCGACAATCAGACGATAGACTGTATCTACTCTCATCTGAGAAGAGGACAGCAGACCAGTCGTTATCAGTCCAATTGCGATGTTGATGGCATCATTGCAAACGGGCGGTACGGTGACGTCTGGACAATGGAATGCACACAACAGGACGGCGGGCGTATAGTCCTCCTTCATGCAAACGTCTGGCGACAGTTTTTCGGGAGATCCGCTTGCCAGTAGCAGCCATAAACTGATTTGCTGCCTTACTAGCTGTGCTGCGCCGGTGTTTTTTTGTTGATAGCACTATGTACCGATCTTCTGCAGGTGTCGTACTGCGAACACGACCTCCCCCGTGACGTTTGCTACACTCTCCATTTGTTTGAAATGATTTCCAAAGCCTTGAAACAACACTGTGGCTGACGTCGAACTCCCTGGCAACATCTGTTATTTTTCGCCCATCTTCAATCTTGCCAATAATACACCCACGCGTAAAATCATCTAGGTGATGTCGGGAAGACATACTGAAAATTGCAAGTTCGTCAATTGATTCTTTCCCTTTCAACTTTGCGTTTGAACAACAACGGTCAGTACGCGTCAAATCCTTTATATCTCTTATCAGCGCTATGACGTCACGAACAAGTTCGGCAATCCAAAATTTGCATGCGCACAACACGTCTTACTGTATCCCGCACTTATGCTAATTTCCACATTTTCCTGCCTTCCATTTTATGGTTGCTATCGTTGCTATTGTCATCCGTCCTTAGCAATTGTCCGGCAGTGTATGATAGTAGATTACTCACCTGCTGTTAGCTATCCGTATTCAAACAGACAATTCCTGTTTTGTACTCCGCCGCTGCCCCGTTCTAAATCTAGTTTACTGAATCACACTGAGGCTGTATAAAGCCAATGTTGTGGGGGAGGGGGGTAGACTGTTCCAAACCACAATTAATTATTTCATAATTTTTTTTTATAATTTACCTACACTTTTCCTTATGATGGTGGTTAAAAAAATTAAAAAGGTAGATGCTAGAGCAACATCTTTATTATTATATATATATTTTTTTCTCTTCTCCAGAAAAATAAAAGGGAAGGAAAAAAAAAATAATGAAGAAGTGAAGTTATACAGATACACCCAAAGTAAAATGTCTTCACGCCAACCTACTGAGGAAAGGAAAAAAACTAAAGTTACCCAAAGGAAACACACGAACAACACTCACAGGAAGATAAGATTAATTTTGAAAGAGATATTTCCTAGAAAAGATTTCTGACTTTTTCTCAACTTTTTCTAAGATGAAGTATATATAGCCCCTCCTGCATAGGGTCAAGAGAAATGAGAGACCACTAAAAAACAAAATGACCACACAATTATTCTCATTTTCTCTTATAGAAAATGCGTTGGACTGTTGTCAGTCCTGAAGGAAAATTCACATAAATTGGCCAGATTTATGTGTTTCCAGGACTGAGCAATGGGACACCAAATTGTCTTGGGTAAATGCAATAATCATCCATATTTATTTGTTCTGCGCAGTTTAATAATTTTTCATGAATCTCACGAAAAAAGTTGTGTGCGTGACTTTCAGCTGTAACATTTTTTATTTAGTAGTTTCGCTGAAATTCGTACTCAAAATTTAGCATGTATTTCATATCCAAGCAGAATGCACAAACGTTGACAAAACTATGTAAGAAAATAATATTTTGACCTATCAGGTGTCTTGATCTGGACAACTGCTTGTGGGACGAGATGATATCGAATATGTGCATCATACAGAAACAGCTCTGTATGTCAGAACAGTTATGGACAGATATTCATCTTAAAACTTTTCGAAACTTACTGGACAAAGTACAGTATATATCAAATGCTAAAATCTCAACTTAGTGATATGTGATCATCTGATTCGAAGTCGATAGACGTACGAAAGACGAATTTCCGCGACATACGTATTTAACACGTTTGTATTGTCAGTGTGAAATGGAAGGCAAATGTTTTAACATAAATAGAACACCACTTGGAAATTTTAATCCGTTAGATACAATAAGCAAGTGGTGTTTCACTGCTGCTGCAAAACATTTTAGCTAGCATAAGGGAAAACTGTCATCAATTTTTTTTTACTGTCATGTTTCCAAGCATGCGTGTGTACATAGCTGAATTCATAAGTATTTTTTAGGCTTATGTGCAATGGAAGCTATAACATGCCATGTATCAATGAAAGAATTAATGAATGAACTACAGGATTACATCATTGTACAATACAAACTTGGAAGATGTGAATCCGTTTATTGGTGTAAATATGACATGGATGTTAAGTCAGATAAAATCCGAAAACTTGATATCTTAACGTAAATATACCGTGCATATTTACGTTGATGGGATGCCATTCTGAACCCCCCCCCACCACCACCACCACACACACACCAAGTCTAGTTTAGTAAGCATTTTGAGAATTCCCGAAATAGAAAAAAACGCATTGATATTACGATTTCTATTAGTTGTTTTAGTATGTGTCGTACTTTTCATGACTGTTTATCATAGGGAAACTTGCGTTTTTAGCTCGGCGCAGAGAGGCACTGTGCCGTAAGCAACGTGCTACCGCTATGTAGGAATTGTAAAACACAATTTCGCAACATTTATTTGGATTTTCTTCACGTGCTTCGGCTTTTAATGCTTTGTCTTTACAACAAGCAAGGTTTCGTCGACGTACGTGTTTTCTGTGAGGAAAGCCCGTTCCGCTCTGCGTGATCGATATTTTCCACTCTCGACGGCAGACACCCACCATCAGACGTTTCCGCGAAACATAAACGTACGCACCAGCGGACAAATTTACTTTCGAAGGGCGGCAGGAATTTCGTTATTGGAACAGCGGCCGTACCGTTTCCTTTCAAAATCAACAAGGCGGTCACTGAGTGCGCTGTGTTATCTGGAATTTAATATGTATGTTCAAGATACAGAATGGAAAAAATGATTTCTGACTTTTGACGTCACATCCGGGTTCTATGCGCAGCCGAGACATGTCGGCCAATGGGGAAGCCAGTTAGCCGGACCGTAATCTGCGACTTCTTAAGCCTAATCCTGCGTTCGTTTCCATAGTGCAAGAGCGCCAGAAAAGAGATAAGAGAAGAGGCGATCCAGTTGCTCCTTCCTCACCGTGTTCGTCGTGACTCCCGTGGGCAGGTGGTCGGAGGGAGGCCGTGCAGGTGTGCCGAAAGTCAAGGGGCATCAAGTAAGTAAGCAGCTACGTAGTCCCGCCAACGTCGCAGCAGCTTCTGAAGAGAAGGACGAGGAAGATGCTTGGACTGGTGTCCTATGATTTGGACTTGGTATCGTGTTCCATTTGCCTCCTCGTGGCAACACTGCTTGCTCTCTTCCTCTTCGTAGTGTGTTTGTTGTCCATGGCCCTGAGTGGCCGATGACCATGGCCAGTTGTTGCTCTTCTCCGAAAAGGCCACGCTCACCCTGGCAGCGCTCCGTCCTCCTGCTCCTCGAGGACAACCCTCACGCCGTCCAGGAGGGGTTAGATATCTGTTCCTCTCGTCAGTACGACCGGCATATTCGGCATATCAAAGGTTAGTCTTATTATCCATAGAACTTGACTTCAGCTATGTGCACGTGTGATGCAAATGAAGTGGTCTATTGTAAACACGCGCGTAATCTCTTGTAGGTTAATGAAACATGTAAAATCATTACACGCGCGCGCACACACACACACACACACACACACACACACACACACACATGTGCTTAACCATCCAAAGTAATCTCTTGTAGGTTAATGAAACATGTAAAATCATTACACACACACACGCATGTGCTTAACCATCCAAAGAAAATTAATATAATTCTCAAAAGTGCAAAACGAAGTGCTCAGCTGCAAAAAAAAAAACAACAACCCCGATTCCAATGGAGTGTAGTTTTTTTCTAGTGGGCAAATCTGCAGTGTGCGAATTAATATCAGTACTTTCATAGAATTGATTGGTATTTATTTAGTTGAAACAAAGTGAATTTCATTTCTGGTGAATTTCAAACATGTAAAATGATTACACGCGCGCGCACACACACACACACACACACGCGCATGTGCTTAACCATCCAAAGAAAAATTAATATAATTATCAAAAGTGCAAAACGAAGTTATCAGCTGCAAAAAAACAACACCAACAACAACAACAAAAACGTTTCCATGGAGTGTAGTTTTTTCTAGTGGGCAAATCTGCAGTGTGCGAATTAATATCAGTACTTTCATAGAATTGATTGGTATTTATTTAGTTGAAACAAAGTGAATTTTATTTCTGGTGAATTTCAAACATGTAAAATGATTACACGCGCGCGCACACACACACACACACACACACACACACACACACACACACACACACACGCATGTGCTTAACCATCCAAAGAAAAATTAATATAATTCTCAAAAGTGCAAAACGAAGTTATCAGCTGCAAAAAAAAAAAACAACAACAACAACAACAACAAAAAAAAACGTTTCCATGGAGTGTAGTTTTTTCTAGTGGGCAAATCTGCAGTGTGCGAATTAATATCAGTACTTTCATAGAATTGATTGGTATTTATTTAGTTGAAACAAGGTGAATTTCATTTCTGGCTGTCATCGTTGCTACGCCATTAGCAATACTTGGGAGCAAAATGACAGTTTAGTAATACCCCTAATATGCATTTTTTCGTATCTTTAAGAACGTGCTTTTTCTTATTTCTTTCTTCCTTTTTTTCTTTCTTTCTTCCTTTTTTTCTTTCTTTCTTTTTTCTGTTTCTTCCTTTTTTTTTTTTTTTTGGAAGATGGGTATATTAATATTTCTAAAATGGCCTTTATTCTCTCTGTACCTGCTTCTCAGCACACACACAAATGTGCGCGCGCTCTTCGGTCGCTGATGTGAACAAGAGGAATAGATAGAATACAGCTAAGGGCTTTTCTACCCCAGGAGCCGGAACTGCATCTGTTTCTAGCTGCGAACTCTCAAAGATCACGCTTAGGAGAGATGGCGAGGATTCCCAGCTTAAATACGAGTCATAATGTCACCAACGGCATGCTAAAAATACTGCACATAAACGTGTTGCTGTGATAGCCCCAGGTAAAAAAAAAAAAAAAAAGCCTCGTAGGCGAACAGAAAGATGCACTTAACGTTGTGTTTAAGGTCGTAAGGTAGAAATTTCCAAACGCTGTTTATGCGTAAAACTTTCAAAGTTTGGACAATGTATGTTTAAATTTCTGTGCATTGGGATGTTTGCCTCACTGCATGTTGCACGTTAGTCTGCACCGTTCGCGTTACCTTTAACACGTTTGGATGCAAATGAACATCGCATGAGCCGACCTTATTAACAGATTCGTTTGTAATATGGATGTTGCTCTCAGAATTCCATTAAACCGACAGCTCAATAGTTTTTATATTTGCTATCACACACTGTTTCAAAATTAATAATACAGGCGAATGGATTCTCTACAGCCATCACCTGCTGCCTCGTTAGAATTCTTGTAATATGTCATCCAACAGTTATGACGTACTACATAGGTGAAGCACATGTCAAGACGACAAAGTTGCAGAGCTCTATAAATTCCGTTGGTGTAGCTTAACTGGTAAAGCGTTCGGCTCCGGAGCAGAGGGATGCGAGTTCGGTATCTCATCACCGGCAAATCTCTGAATTTCACATTGGTGCCCAATTGTGAAAATGGATCGTTGGATTCGAAAAATGCGTGATGTTTGTTCCACACATCGTCTGGAATCAATGAGAATTTCTTCTTCGCTTCAAAAACGAAAAAAAAATACAAAAAAACAAACAAACGAGGGAGTTGATATGGCGTGCTACAGAGGTGAAGCACATGTCAAAGCGACAAAGTTGCAGCGTTAAATTCCGTCGGTATTGCTTAATTGGTAAAGCATTCGGCTCCGGAGCAGAGGGAAGCGAGTTCTATCTTCGTCACAGACAAATTTGTGTTTTCACACGGGGAAAATTCTTCCTTCTATCGATTTGGAATCAGCGCCAATAATACTGAGTCAAGTTCGATATTTTTTGATCAATGGATTTTTTTCTGTTGTCCATTAGACTTTAGTTTTCAAGCTTTCATAAATTAATTTTAATAACTGATAATTCTGTTTTATTATATTATACACATTGGTGATACCCTGCCATAATCCTCACTCAGCCGCTCAAGTTTTTGCTTTACTGTTTTTTTGTGTGTGTGTTTGATAATGAATTGTGATATAGTTTCATCGCAGAACCTGGCACCGTTCCTGCGCCCTTCCGCACAACTAGTTTTCCTAAATTGTGGTTTTATATTGATAAAATCGCAATCGCATTTCGGATATTTTAAATTTTTCGGTGTGCTTACAATGTACTGTATACTCGGTCTACAGTACAATAAATATTACGATGCTGTAATATTTTCGCTGTTGAATAAACTAATCAAGGCTCAGACGTAAATAACAAGCCATCAGTGCGCTGGTCTATAGGATCACATGAATATGTGCTCTACCCACCATTTCTCATGAAATTTTATTAGACTAAGGAAAAAATTTATAATTGAAAAAGTTCTGTGAACTTAAAGATTGCATTGAAAACAGGTTGAATTAATGTTATTTGCTCTGAAAAACACCATTACGGCAGTGAAAATCTCTTGCGTTTCCTTGCAGTTAAACGTTCAAGATTTTCGATTCTCAGCTTATGTACAACCTTGGATTCTGCTTCACGTGAGCACAATCCCCTGCTGCTCCGGCTCAGGGATATTTCAGCATGCGCAGTTAAGCACTCTTCTGGAAGCTAGCAGGCGCTTGGTAGAAAAGCATCGGAGCACTTCCACGGTGCTCATTCTCGGTTTGTTACCGGGATAAAGTGCAGGCGCTTGGTAGAAAAGCATCGGAGCACTTCCACGGTGCTCATTCTCGGTTTGTTACCGGGATAAAGTGCAGGCGCTTGGTAGAAAAGCATCGGAGCACTTCCACGGTGCTCATTCTCGGTTTGTTACCGGGATAAAGTGCAGTCGCTCTCTCTTCTCTGTCTTGCGTTAGTTTCTGGATTGTTTTAATGCCATTCTTCTGTTTCATCAGCGAAATAGCGTCAGTGATAACTTAATGTCCTGATATCAATAATGGAATATGAAAAGCTAAATGTTTGTCTTCTTAATCAGGAATGCTGATGATTACTCACTGAAACATCCGTTCTTCTTGCATTCGTTGGAACATAAATTGGAAATTAAAAGACTGGGTAGACCTACACCAGATCTTAAATTACAGCAAAAATTTAATGATAAAAATACTGAGCGAATCAGGGAGTTCAGTCCCTAAAGATATAATAAGCATTAATGAATATGCGGCTGTGACATAAAAATGCAGTATTTTGCTTCCCATGTTTATGACATTTTGCAGACACACTTCAGAAGTATGACGTGTCCTCTGCACAAGAGAATAACGTGTTGATTTTGGCTGTATATATTTTTTTGATTGAAGGTTTAACGACTACCGTGAGCAACTCAGTGGGCTATAAGCAGTCGCCTGTCCCTAATTTAGGGCCACTGGTTCCAGGGAAGGAAGGGAGCCAGCGCCGTAAGACAAACACAACATCCAGGCTTCACCGGGATTCGAACCCGGACCCTTCTCGGACGAACGGTCATAAGCCAGCACTTAGACCACTGCGCCACCGGGGAGGCTGGATGATGGAATCCACAGTGTTTAGGAAATTTCCAATGCACTCACCAATTTCCTGTACTTTAATTTGGCGATTATCCCGAATCATGTCATTAGGGTGCGAAACGTGATCCGCAGATGTGTACCTTTTTGTATTAGGTATTTATATACTTTTTTAATTTTTGGACATAGATGTTCTGCCTCCGCTCTATTCGTCTGTCAGACCTGTGCGGCCATTTTCAAACTGTTGGCACCACTTAACGATAATTTGACCAAACATCGCATTTTCCGCGTATACAGCGGATATTCGTCAATGGATTTCCGTGCAGATAAAGTTTTCCGCTCACAAGAAACGAACTGTTCCGCTGACTTCTAATTTAAAGTAACAGCTCAGTTGACTCGCCATCATTCACAAACAATAGCAACATACTATGCATGTTCGCGTGTTGCAAGCGCCTTGGTCGGAAGATTGTACTACGTCGTACATCCTTCCCTAGCATAAAAGCTGTGTCCTTAATGCTTACGACGACACGTAGCAGCATTGAATGCAGCTTATCTTTTGATAAGCCTACGTATATTATACTGGGTCATGCACTCGTATGCGTATCATATACATAGTTTCATGCTTGCATGCCACTTGTGCTCACAGTTTTGTAGTGAGTTTTGGTGGGCATGTAATTGATTTTATATACAGGGTGTTCAATAAATGACCGAACACTTAGTTTGTAGAAAAAGTCTTACAGACAAAAGATATAATTTAAGCAAACAGTGTTTCTTTGAAGTGGACTCAAAAGGTAATTAAATGATAACATTTTGAAAGTGTTTGCTCCCGTTACCACAAGAGATAGCGCATTCGGGCTTCAAAGTTCTCCATGACTCGGCCTAGAGTATCTCGAGCTACAGTGGAAAAAACTCAGTGATAGCATCTTTGAGCTCAGTCACAGTGTTAGGGTGTGATTTGTAGACCAAATCTTTGATGTATCCCCAAAGAAAGAAATCACAAGGATTTGCGTCGGGAGAATAAGGAGGCCATTCGATAGCTCCAGGGCAATGATTGGGGTAGCTGAGAGCGAGCACGTTGTGTCCAAAGTGGCTGCTTATGACCCTAAAAACATCCACAGTCCGATGCGGAGGTGCATCATCTTGCATAACCCAGAAACCATCGACCATTCCCAGACGGCGAATTTCCGGGAGAAACTTGCTTTCCAGCATAGCTTTGTTTGTCTCAAATTTCTTAACCAGGTCCAAAACTGTTGACTTTGATGGCTTTCGAACATTCTTGTAAGCTGTTGACCACCTTCTCAGTGTTTCAGAAGGACTTTTGTTTGTTTCATACCAAGTTTTCAGAATAAAAACGCGTTGTTCGGTTGAATACACCATTTTTAACTTGCACTAAAACACAGTCGAACCAACACTGAATTAATTACCTAGAAGCACTTGGTCGACGAAAAACTGATAGTGCTGTCCTTCTGCGTATTTCAAAAGTTTTTCCCAAACTAAGTGTTCGGTCATTTATTGAACACCCGGTAAATTGAAACTTGGGAAAACTTTAAAAAAAAAAAAAAAAAAACCCCATCCTACAGCGTTTTATGTCTAATATTGAATAATAGCATTTTTATTCATGTCTAATATTGAATAATAGCATTTCAACTTCATCCATGTGAACATACATATAAAGTGCCCCTTTGAAATAAAGTTTACGTTAAAGAAAATGGCTGACTTTGAAGAAATTTTGTTGAAATATTCACGAACTTCTAAATTTAACATTTCTTATGCCTCAATGTACCACACAATGAGAGATCAAACAATTATGTTTTTGAGAACCGCACTTACTTTTATCTAAGTTTGTTGAAAATCGTACATTGAACAAATTCATCCGAACAATTATGCGGTAGGGTCCATATGACCTACGTTGCTGTCATTTCA
Organism: Macrothele yani; assembly: GCA_039090855.1. Lineage (NCBI taxonomy): Eukaryota > Metazoa > Arthropoda > Arachnida > Araneae > Macrothelidae > Macrothele > Macrothele yani. The sequence goes on along the minus strand of CM077023.1, from coordinate 7,943,367 downwards.
ACTGTGTGTATTTGTCAAATTCAATTATTTCTGTTTTTAGGAAATTTTTTTTCATGAAAATGATCTCCCCAGTCGTTATACATACTTTAAATATACCTGCCACCACTGAAATAGAGAATTTTGACATTTTTAATTTTTTTTTACGAATATTTGTTTTTCTTACAAATATATACGATACAATCCGAAGTAAAAACATTATGTTTTGCTAAAGTGCCTTCTTGATGTGTAAAACGTGTTTCTGTCTTCAAACACATAAATAATCTTCGCAATAATTATAATTTTGGTAGTTACCGTTAGTTTCACCGTTGGTCCAGTCGTTTCATCCTTACTGAGACTGTTTCATAAAGAAGTTAATGTTCGAAATTTTATTCCAAAAATATTAATGAAAGATGTTAATTGTAAACCCATCCTGCTGCAGTATCGAGCTACTTCAAATTCTATAGTTAAAGGAAAAGAAAACTTTAAAATCGGGAATATTACTAACACAAATGTACACACCCAAGCTATTATCTTGCGTGCGAAACGGAATGAAATTAAATTATTAATTTCATTCAGTTTCGCCGGCAAGATATTAACTGAATAAGAAAATAAATTATTTTCTTATTTAGTTTCTATTTGAACCCTATTCCTATGAGATGGAATATGGTTCAAATAGGAACTAAATAAGCCTTTATTACTTGGATTACGTGATTTAAAGTTCAAGATTTCGCGCAGAATGAGAAACATAGTGCTCGGTATTGAAAATGCCACACCACGAAGTATTTGTCAGAGCGCCATGCAAATTTGTGGGTATTTGTCGACAGCTAGGTTATGTAAATGACTTCAGTTACGAAAGAATCTCGTGATTAAGTGAGGGAGATAAAAGGGTAAAACGACTCGGCGTAGTTAAGTTTGGTCGTCCTCACCTTGGCTTGTGGATCGCTACATTGGAGTGATCTCCGTGGCGAAAGCACGTCTAGGGAGTGAGAATGCCTAGGAGAGATGTTGACCTCTTCTTCGCATCGCACCGAAAGCGAACCCCGATGCAACATATGTCTGCCTAATGTGTCGACAGTGGTTGGCAAAAGTAAGATGTGCCGCCGTAGTGGGACTGGTGCGCGTAAGCGGACGTCCAAATGCCTCTATCGCCGCATTCTACAGGAAGCAGCAGCCTGCAATCCACAACGGACGAAATTCGACGAGTGTACTGGCAGCTATGTTCATCCCGATATCTACACGAACTGTGAGTCTGAGATGGGGTGAAGCAGGTTTGCGCTGTCGCCAGCCATCGCAAAGACATGTTCCTCTACACATGTATGTGCCGTATCAGACATGCGTAGCGGAACGAATGGAAACACGTATTCAGCGACGAGCCTCGTTTTTGTCTCAGTGCTGACGACTGAGAATCTGGGACGACATGGTCACTGGGGTGTGATAATGCCATCACTGAGCGTCTTACGGCTCCTCACTGGGGTTATGGTTTAAGGCGTTCACCGCTTATACTCATAGTGGGTACAATGACAGCACGACGATACGTCAAGGAGGTGTTGCAGCCCGTTTTGTTGCTGTATCTCTATGGTATCCCAGATGTCCAGTTTCAACAAGATAAGGCCCGCCCGCACATTGCCAACACCAGCAGACAGTGCTTATTAGTTTCCAAGTGCTGCCTTGGTCTGCACTATTTCCAGACTTCTTCCCAATATACACTGGTGTGCAAAAATTAAGGACAAAGAGGAGAATTTAGCATAACAGCGGAACGAGCAGGCAGAACAGACCGAAAGAACACTCAGGAGATAGACTTGGGTCCGGTACGGTAGGGCATGCGCATATATACAGCATGACGTAGGAAGGGGAGGGAGTGTCGGAAGGGTATAAAGCACACTGGCCGTGTACGCTCAGCAATTTGGTGAAAGCTATTGCACGGTGTACATCGGTTTGAACGACGTCGAGTTACTGCCACCGTGTGATATGGCCAACAGGCAATCCAGTAGACGACATCTGGATGACTTTACCCGAGGTCGCGTCATTGGGAAGTTGAAAGAAGGTCGAAGTGTGACTAGTGTGACCGAGGAGTTCGGGATCGCTCACAGCATCGTTTCACGAGCTTGGAGAGCATTTCAAATGACAAGAACAGCTGTCCGAGAGTTTAGCAGTGGTTGTCCACGAGCAACTACGGCAGCGGACGACCGGTATATTGTCCTACAGGCGAGAAGAGACAGACGGCAGGCAGCGGGAGAAATCGCAAAGCACATGCAACAGACAACTGGACGTCCGTTATCGCGTTTTACCGTGGCCAGGAGGCTGCACAAAGGTGGTCTATTTGCACGACGGCCAGTACGGTGTGTGCCATTAACGCCTGCACATCGGAGAATGCGGGTTCTGTGGTGCCAGGAACACAAGAACTGGACACATCAGCAATGGGGTCGAGTTCTCTTTACGGATGAAAGCTGATTTAGTCTGACGAGCGATTCTATACGTATACACATCTGGAGAGAGCAGGGAACACGCAATCACACCTCCAACATCATCGAAAGAGACCGGTTTGGAGGTGGCGGAGTTCTCGTTTGGGGCGGTATCATGCTTGGTAGCCGTACTGACCTCCACATCTTCCAAGGAGGTTCATTCACTGGTGTCCGCTATTGTTCCGAGGTTCTCCTGCCTCACGTGCGTCTGTTTAGAGGTGCTGTGTGTCCTGATTTCCTCTTCATGGACGACAACGCTACACCTCATCGTACAGTGGCTATCGCAGAGCTGCTGGAGAGTGAAGATATTCAAGGCATGGATTGGCCCGCAAGGTCCCCGGACCTAAATCCAATCGAAAACATGTGGGACCTTCGCGGGAGACGCTTGGCAGCACGTCACCAGCCGCCAGCAACGATTCCGCAGCTGCGATTGGCGGTACAAGAAGAATGGGCCGCGATGCCTCCTCAGCATGGACAGACGTTGTTAATCCTGCAACGCAGTCAGGGGTGATCATATCCCCTACTAAAGACTGGATTTTATTTTTGGCAGCCGCCTATCACATGGACGTTTCTGTCCAGTTGTGCTCGAAGCTACCTTTTAAATAAAGTGCCTTTGTATCCTTTGGATTCCTTGTTTGGACGGTTTTGCTAACTTGTCCCATATTCGTACATCTTGGGGATCTTATGGTATGATTTTTGTCGATGTGGAGCACTTCTGTACGACGTTACATTCGAAAAACCATCTAGTCCTTAATTTTTTCACGCCAGTGTAGAACATGTGGGACGTCATTGGCAGACGACTTCACGCCTCTGCACGACAGTGTTGATAAATTGTGGACACAGGTCAACGATGCATGGTCAGTTATTTCTCAGGATACCACCCTGGGACTCTTCCATTCAGTGCCACGCCGTGCTGCCAAATCTATAGCCGAGCATGGCGGTCATACGACCTTACTCAGGCCACATTATACTCTCCTCTTCCATTGCAATCCCTCAAAAATTAAATCATTTCTTTCCCACCTACTTGTCTACCTGTGTGGTAAGTCTTGTCACATTTTGTGCATTTTTTTATGGTGCAGCATTTTCTATGCCCAGCAGTGTATTATATATTTTGGTAGTTGCTATTAGTTTCACCGTTGTTCCGGTGATTTCATCCTTACTGAGACTGTTTCATAAAGAAGTTAATGTTTGAAATTTTATTACAAAAATGTTAACTGTAAACTCATCCTGTTACATGAGCTACTTCGATTTGTATAGTTGAAGGAAAAAAAAATTTTAATCGCGAATAATACTAATAGAAATGTACACACCCAAGTCATTATGTTGGCGGCGAAACTGAATGAATTTAAATTCTTAACTCTGAATCACATCTTTCGTACGAGATGGAACAGGGTCGAAATAGGACCCAAAGCACTCTTTATTACGTGGATTTCGTCACTCAAAGTTCAAGCTTTCGTGCACAACGTATTATTTTTTTTTATCGTAAACAAGCTTAAAAAATTCATGTGCTGCGTCCAAAATTAGGGTAACGTATCCGAAAGTCGACGTGTCAGGCACAGTGTTTGATGGAATTCAGTGGAACGTGTTGTGGTAATGCGCAATGGTATGGAGGATCAATTAGGCCAGGTAAGATCCGCACATACACATTTGTGTCCTACATACAGGTTTCCCAATACTCTCGCAATAGTACACGCAGTGACCTGGAGTGGTCGGAAGTCCAACATGAGGTAGAAAGTTACACCATTGATGGGATTGATTGGTTGCGTGCTCTATTGTGATAATCATGCAGATTGCACAGTGGGCTTGTATGTTTTTAACCGAGACACTGGGAAAATCTAGAGACAAGGAAGCTCACTGCTTCACAATGACAGATCGCAGTACTTAGAGGATTCTAGAAAGAAGGTACGCGGCGCGCGCGCGCGTGTGTGTGTGAAGGATAAAGTGTTTAGTTCATCATAGAGCATCCCAGTTATGTTCGATCGAACGCAAATCTAGAGATCTGCCTGGCCACTCCATTTGCTGTAACTTCGCTTTGCAGGAAGTTTATCAGTCTGCCTTTTCTGACATTCGCTTTCCTTATCGTTAAAACAATGGAGCCGGGGAATATGGTACCTTGGAAGAACTTTACATAGGTTCCAAGCATTTCGTCTTTGTACCTCTGAGAGTAGTCGTGATTGACTGCGTCATCACTGTAAAACCACGTGATGACGCAGTCAATCACGTGGTTGTAAAGTGTGCCATTCCAATGTAATGCTACCTCAGAGCGTGAGACTCCCACAGCCATAGTGGTCCCTTTCTGTGATGTAGGGTTTATGATTCCATTCTCACATTCTCTTCAAATGAGAAGTCATTGAGAATCGGTGACTAAACTGAATCTCAACTCACTGGAAAGGAGCACACAGTTTCATTGTCGCTGGGTTTAGGAGTGGTATTGCTGACACGATATTGAAACGAGTCCTGCTGCTGGAATAATGTTGCGTGCATCATATTAAACGAGTCCTTTTGTGGAAGTGATGTCGTTTTCGTGATACGCGGGATGAGTGATGCGGATAGAAAGAATTGGCTGTCTTTTACAGATCTGCTGCCACAGTCTTCTGTATATTGTCCAAAGACAACTGCTTTTGTGGTTGCAGAGAACTTTGAACAATTTCCTGACCGTCAATTCCCCGTGGCATCTAGCGTCGTATCTTGCAGTGGTGGCTGTTAGATGTCGACGTTGTGGACTTCTGGTTATGATTCCTGTTTTTTAAACTACTTTCACAGATGAGACCCTGCTTTCTTATACACATTTAATAAACTTGCGACTCCTACATGAAAATGATCAGCTTTCATCGTGAATGCAACTCTTCATCGGAAGGAGTCATTTAAATGCCAGTGATAGTTAAAACTCAAAATGGCTTCACAAGGGGAAAACCCTGCACGACTGGTTAAACGGTGATACCATCCCTGAGGTGGTCAGGTGCATACGAAGCTTTCTATGCTGACTAATTTGCTACATTTGAATTATCTATCTATCTACAGCGCAGTTGGTTAAGTCGCTATACGCTGTTTGGGAGGCGGACGTTTCTGACGGGTGTTCGAATCCCGGTCCTGCCGGCCATTTAATCTGCGGTTTTTTCAGGGTTTTCTGAAGGCTCCCTGTGGTTGGGGACGCGGATGTGTAGATGGTTCCCTGTGAAGTCGGCACCAGACGCACTTTGTCCCTTATCCGTACGCAGCAGATGAATAACAAGCTGGCTGCATTAATTTGCCAGTAACCCTGAAGAGCGCATAGTTGTCTTTGCGGGACCCAACCTGCCGTGGGGGAACCAGATAGATGGATATATATATATATACACTCACGGACAATGAAATTTGCTCACCAAGAAGGAAGCATCGGATTGAACTGAAATTTTATGGACGTAATGATACAGATCAATGATACACATAATGACAAAAACAGAGCTGCAGGACAATTACAGAGAGATCTGTGGCACACAGTCCAGTCATCTTCAATAGCGCGTCGCACCGCCTCGTGCAGCGATACATGCTGCAATATGATCCGGCATGGAGGCGAACAGACGCCTGATGTTGTCCTGCCGCAGGCTGGCCCACACGCGTTGGACGGTGTGCTCCAAATCCCGGATAGTACCCCAGCGACAGCTGGCGTTTCAACTGGTCCCACATATGCTCGATAGGGGACATGTCCGGGTAGCGGGCTGGCCATGGAAGTGTCTGGGCATGACGTAAGCAGTCCTGGGCAAGCCGAGCCGTATGCGGTCGGGCATTATCCTGCTGGCATAGCGCACCTATAATCCCGGCAAGGAATGGGAGCACATGGGGCCGTAGGATCTCATCCACATACCGCTGTTTCGTCAATGATCCACGTACCACTACTAGAGCTGATCGGCTATCGCAGGCAATGGTTCCCCAGACCATAATGCCTGCAGTGGGGGAGGTGTGGCGCTCGATAGCGAATTTGGGATTGTGCCGTTGACCCGGGGACCTCCACATCCAGACACGATTATCATCTGTCCCCCAAACGAAGCTGCACGCATCGATAAACACCACATGTCACCAGTCTGTAGCGTTCCATGTCGCTTTGGCCTGGAACCACTGCACACGGAGCCGGCGATGTTCTGGTGTTGATGGCAGCACACGTAAGGGGCGCTGGGATCGCAGATTCGCTTCCGCGAGGCGTCGGGAAATGGTTCGTGGGCACACAGGAGCCGCTACATCTGCCTCTATAGTGACCGGGTCTCCGTGGGATCCGTTCGTGCCTGGCGCATGATCCGTCGATCCTCTCTACCGGTGGTTCTCCTGGTCCGTCCGGTGCCGCTCCGCCGTGAGGCAGTGCTGTCACGTGTCCACTGCTCCCAACACAAACGGACGGCATGGTCAGAACGATCCACGTGAATAGCTATACGGCGCGCCCACCACCCAGCGGTTTTCAGCCCGATGATCAGGCCTCTCTCAAAGTCCGTAAGTTGCGTAAATCGATGTCTCTAACGTCTACCCAGCATTCTTGTCACTCTGTACACTTGCTTGCGTCGGCGGGTGCTTTTCGCTTTCATGGGGCATCGACTGCACGCCGGTTTATAAGGCTGCCAGTTCGTGCTTTCAGCGCCGCCACAGGGTGTGCGGTCATGCGTACTTGCACCAAACGTTGATCATTTGCGTGACAGCACGCACTCTAGCTATTTGCAAAGTTTCACGGTTGTAACATGTTTTCTTCTTGGTGCACAAATTTCATTGTCCGTGAGTGTATATACAGGGTGTTTCAAAACTAATGGAACAAACTTTAAGGGGTGATAGAACGCACCGAAACAAGCACTTTTCGTCATAGAATGCATGGTCGCAAATTACGCGGTTAGGCGTTGGAGGGCGCTTTCCGTTTCTCCACACACGCCGTCTTTCGCAACGCAAAGACAGGAAAAGCACAATAAATCAAAACAAAGTTTTATTGCAGACAAAATAAAAAACAAAACGTGACAGCACAAAATTACATCAAATTTGCAAATATTAATAAGTAAATACTGAAATTAATTGCATTTACAAAAGCTGCTCAAAAGGGCGACAGCCACTCCTGATACACGCTTCGCATCGTCGACGTAAACATGCCCGTATGTTGTGGAAAATACTAGGCATTTCCTTGACAGCTGCAGTTTCTCATTGGAATCAATGGCGACTAGTTCCTCATTGGAATCAATGGGAATGTCGTACATTACGGACTTAAGATGTCCCCATAAAAATAAATCCAGAGGGGACCGATCTAGTGATCGTGGGGGCCAAGCGATGGGTCCACCTCGGCCAATCCATTGGCCTGGAAATGTGGCGTTCAAGTAATCACTCACTTGAGTGCTGAAATGAGCTGGTGCTCCATCATGCTGGAACCACATTTTACGGCGGACGGCTGCTGGTACATACTGGATCAATCCAGGCAAAACTTGTTTAAGGAAAATAAAACTGGATCAATCCAGGCAAAACTTGTTTAAGAAAAATAAAACTGGATCAATCCAGGCAAAACTTGTTTAAGGAAAATAAAACTGGATCAATCCAGGCAAAACTTGTTTAAGGAAAATAAAACTGGATCAATCCAGGCAAAACTTGTTTAAGGAAAATAAAACTGGATCAATCCAGGCAAAACTTGTTTAAGGAAAATAAAGTACGTCCTCCCATCCAGATGTTCCGGTAAAAGATATGGGTATTTGCTTTGCGAAAGACGGTGTGTGTGGTGAAACGGAAAGCACCCTCCAGCGCGTAACCGGGTAACTTGCGACCATGCATTCTATGACGAAAAGTGCTTGTTTCTGTGTGTTCTATCACCCCCTAACGTTTGTCCCATTAGTTTTGAAACACCCTGTATATTAAATGAAAATAGAATAAACAGCCCAATATTATAAAAACGTTCCAGTACCGCGCAATGCTGCTGGAACTAGGAAAGGAATATATCAAAAACTTGTGATTTGGAGTGGATATGAAGTTTTTGATGTATATATACAGGGTGTCCCGGAACTTCATGTACAAACTTGGAGCGTTAGGAACCAGAATTAAATAGGAAAGCATGGGCGGAAACGATAGGCGGCGCTGTACGCGAGCTCGCAAGGTCGGCACGTGTGGCTTCCTCATTGTAGACTCGGACTGCGTGCGATCAACATGAATCGTTTCACACACGCCGAGTTGACAGATATGCACTTCATCTATGGCCTAACCAACGGAAATGGACGCGCTGCTGGTCGGTTGTATCGGGAAATATATCCAACGAGGCGCCAACCAAATCATCAAATGTTTGCTCGGGTACATCAGAACCTTGCGAAACGTGGATCCTTCACAGTAACGATGCAGGATACCGGGCGGTCGCGAACAGCACGAACACCCATATTGGAAGAGTATCTGTTGCATGCTGTGGACCGAAATCCCGGGACCAGTGTACGGGCGCTTGCCGCTGCCGCCGGAACGTCTCGATCAACTGTCTGGCGCGTTCTGCAGGGCGAAGCCTTACATCCCTTTCATCTTCAGATAGTTCAATTACTGCAGCCGGATGATCACCCACGACGTGTCGCGTTTGCACAGTGATTTCTGCAACAAAGTGTGGCCGACCCGAAATTTCCCAGTTCTGTTATGTTCAGTGATGAAGCAACCTTTTCACGTGACAGGGTGTTCAATACGCACAACGCGCACATGTGGGCCGTAGACAACACACACGAAACCCGACCACGAGCCGCACAACAACGCTTCACTGTTAATGTGTGGGCGGGTATCGTGGTGGACAGTTTAGTCGGGCCATACATCTTACCACCTTGACTGGTCGCTCGCAAGTATCTCGTTTTTTTTCAGGAGGTTCTTCCGGAAATGCTGCACGATGTCCCCGCACATGTTCGACGTGGAATATGGTTGCAACATGATGGGGCGCCATCTCATTACGCAAGGTGCGTACGGGACCATTTGGACCGGACATTTGGAACCAAGTGGATTGGGCGTGGCGGTCTCGTCGAATGGCCCCCCAGATCACCTGATTTATCTCCTCTTGATTATTATCTCTGGGGTGCCATGAAGAGCATTGTGTACGACACGCCAGTAAATTCTGAAATGGACCTGGTGGCACGAATCTCCATCGCTGCTGCTACGATCCGCGAAACGCCAGGTATCTTCGACAATGTTCGCCAATCCATGTCGCGTAGGTGTCATGCGTGCATCCAGGCCAATGGGCGCAATTTCGAACACCTCCTGTGATGCTTGTAAGTCCTACATTGTACTCTTTTGTTGTGTAATCAAGCGTTTTACACTGTTTTCTATATTGTGGCCTTACTGTGTCTTTGTGTCTCTTTCTCACATGAAGGTGACGTTTCCGCCCATGCTTTCCTATTTAATTCTGGTTCCTAACGCTGTTCTCTACCTCCCCTCCAAGTCTGTACACGAAGTTCCGGGACACCCTGTATATATCCAATCAGCCGTTTGTTACGTTAATTTTGGGCACGAGTATAGTTTTACATGCCTGTTTGTTATGCTCCTGTGGTTTGTTAGTTTATGAGAATTCTCGCCGGTTTTCGAAACATGATCACAGGAAAACTACCATTAATAAAATTTGAAATCTACTATTAATATATTCCTGCAAAATATCAAAATTTAAATGTGTATGTTCTCTACATTACAAGAGTGAAGAAGCTTAAAGTTGTGAGACGCCTCTGCTATCTCTCGTATTAAGTATCAGTTTAAAGCTAATTCAGACAGCGTTAATGCGTATCAAAGTACTATTGTGGGTTTTGTTCAAAATAGGGAAATCCTTTCGCTCAAGGAAACAGTTAGATATTTATAAGTTATAACATCTATATTACCGAAAAACTGATGATAAATTGGAAGCTTCAATATATTTTGAGTTCAAAATTTATTCATTATGGTGAAAATTGGTATGAGAGAAAAAAATTGCTTTAGAAGTTGATCTTTGAAGGAAGCTAAATGTAATGCATCCAAAAGGTGACAAAAGATGAGGTCTGACGTTTCGTATTTGAGCGTTCCTTAAAATATGGTTTTTGTAAAGTGCCTTGGAAATTTCTAATGCCTGGTGGGGGTCTCATGAGAGTGGAAGCGGAAAAACGTGCCCAAACCATCTGTTCCTGCATCTTGCAGTTATTTGCAAGAATTCATCATGAATAACATATCGTGACGTGGAGAAGCAGCTTCGACCTACATTGGGTTCTACCTTCACGCCTCTATGACTGCCTCTAGGTCTCCGTGTAGGAAGATGTATGCTTATTAGTTCTGTAGAAGTACAATAGATTTGTGTTCAGCAATCAGCAGTACTTAGACATGATAGCAGCAGCCTCATTAGTGCGGTGCTTAACCCTAAATGAGAGCAAATATTCACTTGAAGAAAAGCTTTTGTTAGATGGTAACTGATGTAAAATTCGAATTCCGTATGTCCAAGTCAGCACTTTTTGCTATTCAATAAATTTAGCATTTCATTTTCAAAACAAAAGAACTTTCCAAATCACTCAATAGCTTGATATCAGTTACGCATGTAGGATTTATGTAAATAGGAAGTGCAAAAGTATTTGAAACATCATTGAAATGGTAATTTGCAATGCATTCCGTTGTCAGTCCTGTGCTGAATATACACTGGTGTCTAAAATTGAAGTCCAGAAGGCATTCGCCGGGATAAAAAAGCAAAACACGTAACGGCAGGTAGAGACGTTTAACGTGTAAAGAGACGCAATCATAAAGCTAATAAACATTTTATAACAGACGTATGTACACATTTTGCGTATACAGGGTCACATCCGTAAATGTCACCAAAGTGAGGTGTAAGAATGTAACCTAAAAATGCTTTAATAAGGAATGTGATCACATCTATGGACAGACAACTATCACAACGACGATAAATACTCATCACCAGGTTGTTGATTAACTCTGGAGCCAAAGAATTACATTCTTCGATGAGGGCAGTGCGGAAGGAGTTCTTGGAAGGGGCTGACGAGCTGCCACGTGTCGTCCCAGAGCATCCCAGGCATGCTCTATAGGGTTCAGGTCTGGAGACCTGGCTAGTCAGCCCATACGTCGAATATCTTCGCTCTGTAGGGAATCATTGACAAGCGTTATCATCCATTAAAAGGAACTGAGGGCCTACAGCTTCCAGAATCTCGTCCCTGTAGCGCTCAGCGTTCACATTGCTTCCTTCAAACACATGGAGTGGTGTGTAGCCACAGTTGAACATAATGTTTTAAACACCAGCAGAATTTCGTTTGCAGGAGTATCATTACGGGTTCCCTATTCTCTCCAGCTGAAATGCCGGCATGCTAACCCGTTGCTGATGACAACAAGTAGGTAAGAAGAATTGACATCGCCTCCTCCCGGTGCATGTGCACTCACCACGCACTTCTGCTCGCTTTTTGTTGAGGCCACAGCAGAAAGCCTTTGTTTAGCTTACCACTGCTGGCGAGTGGCTGGCGCATGTACACTGACCACGTACATAGGGCAAGCAGAAATTCTGCTGCATACCCTGTCTCCTGTCTCTGCCGTTTAGGGAAGATCTTTTGCTTTCTGGCTAGTTTTAAGTAGGAGGTATGAGTGCTTATAAATTATTATGTATTTATTATTATATTCAAAAACGTTATTTGTTGTACGTGTATAGAAAAAGTACTTTCACAATATATTCTCATATTTTCGTTGAGCTAATGCATTTCGATGGTGCTATTTTGCGTTTTGATTATACGTTTTTAAAAGTAAATGAAACTAGAGTCTATCGTTCTATGTCTTTTTCTAACCGACTTAATATTTGTGAATCTTGATTAGTGCGTCTCAAAGATTCAAAAATGTCTCACGTTTTCCTTCAAAATTTTTAAAATATGCATGCGCTCATTTTGATTTAATTCCTGAATAATGACAAAACAGTTTCTGTGATGGAAGCATTGCTAAAAGCACCATTTCAGCATAAGAGTTTCATTGAATAAATAGCTGTACAAATTTCTAGCAAAAATTTTGTTACAAACAATTTTCGGTATAAGAATTTCAATGACTATAAAGATGGAAAAATTAGTAAAAAAATTCGAACGGTCACAAACGCCGTTTCGGCATAAGGATTTCTATGGATGAGAAGAGGTAAAAATTTGTAAAAAATTCCAACTGCATACCCAGCGAGAAAGTTGATTGCACACCACTGATCAATGAACATCTCTTTTTAAATTATTAAAAATTATTAATCACTGATATAGATATTTGTAGCACTGAAAATATCAACTAAGTACTGTTCTTAAAAATGAAATTAATATGAAAAATTGTATGTTGAATTTATTTTCGCATTTGAGACAAAAAATAGGGAAAACCTACTCCACGTTATGGTAATTAACACAGCAATCAGACATCGCTGAATTGACTGTAATTAAGTTTCTCACGTAACATCAATCGCATCAGGAAAATTTCATCGTCCTGGAGCTAACCGTTAAACGGTTAGCATGCACGAACGGTAATCGGGATATGCGGGTTCGATTCCTGCTCCAGGGCGATGAAATTTTCAAGTTTTCTGATGCCATTGATATTACGTGAGAAACAGTAATTACAGTCAATTCAGCGATGTCTGATTGCTGTGTTAATTATCATGACGTATTGGCCACGTATTATGTGAAAACACAAGTTCGTCCGCGACGGGTTTTAATTTTCGTTGACTTTGAAGCGTATAACGAAGTGAATTTCTCCGTCATTTTTATCCGCGCCATTATTCGAACCCGGGTCCACTCATTCCGGAATAAGTTGCTCTACCAATTGAGCTACGCGGACATTTTATTCTGATTCCTATCTGCCTTTATGTCGTGTGCGTCCTTCTGGCAGGTACGTCACTACTCCTGGTACGTTACATCATCTCCCCCTTATTTTTCGAAATGCTGCTCTTATTTTTCCTATCTCGCGGTGTGGAAATAACATCACACCATTGCGAGATTGTGAACGGTCGGGTCATCCGGATAGTTCGGGCGCCATTATAACGAAGTAAATTTCTCCGTCATTTCTATCCGCGCCAGGATTCGAACCCGGGTCCACTCATTCCGGAATAAGTTGCTCTACCAATTGAGCTACGCGGACATTTGTTTTTGATTCCTATCTGCCTTTATGTCGTGTGCGTCCTTCTGGCAGGTACGTCACTACTCCTGGTACGTTACAAGCGAAGTAGGAATTTTTCATTAATTCCAAACAATGTGTGTGAACAAACTTCACACATTTTTCGAAGAACCCAACGGCCAGTGAATCCATTTTCCACAATCGGGCGCCAATGTGAAAACCCAAGTTTGTCCGCGACGTGCATCGAATCCGTGTCCCCTTTCCCAACTGAGCTACGCGAACAGAATGTCGCGCTGCAGATTTGTCGTCTTGGCACATGTTTTCACCTCTGTAGTTCGTCACAATTATGAGAAGCATATTTCTTCCCCACTGTCTACTCCACGTTTTCTTCTTGTTTCTTGTCCTCATTAGCGAAATTTCAAAAATAATATCGTAAACACGTGCGCGATTTAGAAAAAGGCCTTAGTCATTATTTTCTGTGAATTTTAGGAATAGAGCTCATCGTCTCGATATATATATTACAAAATGAAGGGTGATGGCGAGGCGAAAGTTTATCAGAGTTAGCAAAAGATTTAAGGAGAAAATTGTTTCTTTTCAGGCAGGTTCGTAAAAATGTGAAAACGTATTTTACTTGAGCTTTGTCGCTGACTACGTTACTACATTCCGTAGGTTTGCTAACGAGCACCCATTATCAGTAGGTAGCTCGAAGCAAAGGAGTTGTTTGGGAAGAACACCACCTGCAGTTTATTAAACCTATCTGACTTTGTCCCGCATCGTGATACGTTCCATCCGTTGTAATATTTTTATTTATAGAGTACGTGGTTATGTTTTTTGTTTTATTTTTCTGATGTCATGTATCTGCTAATATTAAAAAATTAAATAAATGAACATTAGAAGTCTAAACGATTTAAAGAGGACTGCTGAAATTCATTATAAAGTAACGCTGCGCAGATGTCAGGATCGCACACTAAATAATGCCAAAACTTCTTATGCTTAAATAATGAATTCTGCTGTACCTGTATCGTGTACATGCTATTGAATAGCGTTATTATGGAGATGTGTTCAAGTACCGAACTGATGTACCAGGAAGTGCTGCATACGTTTTCCACATTTGTCCCTCATAACTGATTTAGTTAAACTCATACTGTTTGTTGTTCAATATTGCTTTGCCGCCCCGGTGGCGCAGTGGGCCTCTGATCATTCGTCCGAAAGGGGTCCGGGTTCGAATCCCGGTGAGGCATGGATGTTGTGTTTGTCTTACGGCACTGGCTCTCTCCCTTCCCTGGAACCAGTGACCCTAAATTAGGGACGGGCGACTGCGTATAGCCCATTGAGTTGCTCACGGTGGTCGTTAAACCTCCAATCAAAAAAAAAAAAGTTTGAGAAATGGAAGATAAAAACGCGCGCCCAAAAAAAAAAAAAAAAAAAATTTCGCATGGCCTTTTGTATCGCATGGTCTTTTTTTTTTCTTCTCAATTGAATTTGTTGTTATTGTAGCTCATATAGCTTCTTCGCGAAAGCAGATAAAAAAATTCAAAAATCCTACTTTCAGAGCGAAAATTTGTGAATTGTGTTATACATTTTCATATTTTTCAGTGCATTAAATAATGACTTTTGATGTGCTATTAGCAACAGAAAGCTTGAAAATCTAAACAGAAAGAAAATTCGGCACGTACTGACGTACTAATGGATGGACGGACAGACAAAGCGAATTATATTCGCATTTAAAAAAAATGCTTTAAAATTCGACTATCAGTCAAACTGTCGCCTACTTAAAAGTCTAAATTATCTAGGTGTTGTTTTTTATTTTCTTTTTAAGATCATATGTAGAGGATTTTAGGAAGGGAGTGTCTGACCCCAGATCTTAAGCAACCCTTAGAAATAGGAAACTAGGAGATTTGGGCTAGAGTGCCCGATAGGAAAGTCACACGGAAGCGAGGTAGAAAGGGGGAGGAAGAGACCCGTATTTATATTTATTACAGGGGGGAGTACCCGGGGCCCGACGGCTTAACGTGTCCATCCGACGCAGGGCGGATATTTAGTGGTTCAAGCGTTCGTACCTACCTGCCTAGGGTAGATGCCGAGACTTTTCCGTATCAGTTACGAACGTTGCCCACTAGGCCACCCGCGACCCTTTTTTCTTTAATCGTGAAGCAAAAAAATTAAATACAAAAAAAAAAAAAAAAAAAAAAAGAGAGAGCCAAGAAAATAGTGGTAGCATCCAAATCGGTGTCCTGATGCGGCAAAACATAAAATTTGTTTCTGAGCATGGATGAATCTTTTGTACACCTGCTAAATAAGAAGTGTGTTCCGTAGTTTTGTGCAAAAAGTGCGGCTTTCCATTATTATTACCGTGTAGTTACGCTGTTCAATCTTTGTCACGGTATAATGTGTTTTTTGTTTAAACTCCCAGAAGTTTCATTCTCTCATAAAAATATGTTTATTAAAATTCTACTCTTGGCTATTGTTTATTCGTACTGCTATAGAGCGTTGTGTGGTAATAAACTTTTTATTACGTGACCCTGAAGTTCATGTGACGGACAACATAGATGATTTAATATTACTTTTCTCTCGCATGCTTCCTGAACGTAATCGTGCTGAAGTGATTTTTGCATCTACAGTTCTTCCCCATCATTCAGTGCTTTTCCGTGATTCACTATTTCCGTCTTGACGGATAAATCTTATTGGTCATTGCCGCCAACCGCAAACTTCCTATTGATTGTGTCAACGATGCATAGATTTTAGCACTGGATTTAAATGCTATGACCTCCGGTTCTGCCATTATAGACAGTGTTGATACGTTGTGGTGAAAGGGATGTTTCTGAATAAAATTCTGACACTCTTATCCTATACACTGGTGCTCAAAATTAAAGCAACAACTATTACAAAATCCCAGTTATCAGATAATAACTGTCAAAGTAATGAACATAAGGAAAGGAACTTTATGTACGCTGTGTGGTACAGTGGTTCATACTTGTGAACACAGATGAACTAAAATTTGTGAAAATGCGCCCAAATTTTGTGCATGTGAAAAAAAAAGTGAAATAAAGCATAAAACAATATCGCATAAATCAGCAGAAAAAGGTACCACAGTCGTCAGTACGGAATATGATCACCACGAACAACAATACACTGTACTTCACAACACAGAATCATACTTTGAAAGAGGGTGTCCACAACAGATGTGGGAATTAAGTCCCATTCTTCCAGAACAGCACACAGTAAGTCCCGTAGAGCTGTAAGAGGAGGAGAGCGGGCAGCATTTCGTCGACATAAAGTGTTCCATACATGTTCAATCGGATTGAAATCTGGTGACCGTAGAAGTTAATCCATACGTGCAGTATCTTCGTTTTCAATATATGCTTTGACCAGCAAAGCTCTATGAGGTCGGGTGTTGCCGTTCATTAACAAGAAATTCGTACCGAATGCACCTCTAAGAAAGTGAAAATGAGGATCCAGGATTTCGTCGCGGTATCGGGCTACCGTGAAACCTGAACGATTTTCCTTAGTTATTACGTGGAAAGGCGAGCGACTGTTGATACAGAGTATGACCCAAACCATTATTCCGCCATCTCCGAAATGGTCTCGTTTCCCAACTTTCATAAACTGATATCGTGCCACACCTTCTCGCCATATGAATGTTCACTCAAAATCTGGTAGCAAAGAGAATCTGCTCTCACCGGTAAAAAGTACGCGTGTCTATTTCAGTGAGTCGACTGAGCATGTTGACGACACCATTCGAAGAGAGCTCTTCACTGGGATATGCACACACAACCAGCCATCTCGCATACAAACCACTGTTGTGAAATCTTTGGTGTACCATATGTTGGGATATATTCTGTCCAGCTGCCACAGAGAGCGTTTGAGCCATGTTACCTACCGTATTGCTTGGACTACGTCTAATAGTTAACACCAAAAAACGGTCTTTTCGAGCAGAAGAGTGACCCTCCGACGTCCTTGCCCAAGTCTCCAGATGTTTCCAGTGTCCTCAAATTATCTCCAGCGGCGGCAGACAACGGATCGATCCAAATTTAACCATCTGTCTACCTTCAGCTTGAGACTGTCGTGCTTCTAATCTCCCTATAGCCTTCCACCACCATGAATCATCTGAACAAAGTCTCTGAGACATGGTGACGTCATATTCCTGCACCTGGTGTGCAAGCCCCGATACCGTCCACTCATTCGAATCCAATCGCTCATATACAAAATCCACTTGTTTATGACATATGCAAATTTTGCTGTCCCGTGGCTTCCTATATCGCCGATGTTCGTTTATGGTCCACAGCATTTGCTGCTTTACATAACTGGTTCTTTGTTTACCATTTACGCGTGATTTCTGGGCAGAGTTTCTCTGTTAACTAGGTTTTAGTGGTTGTTGCTTTAAGTTCGAGCACTAGTGTATGTGTACACACACACACACACACACACACACACACATCTGTCCAAAACCTGAGAACGAGGTACATTTTGACCAGTCAAAACCGGAGAAAGCGGGTTTTCAGCTGTATGTGGTATCAATGATAATACCAACAGTAAAATGAAATGATGAAATGCACGATGTAAAAAATCTTGTAGTATGTAATAAGAGATCAATACAGAATAAAATGCTCCGGAAATAAACGCTCACTTGTCATCCAGTGACGCTCTTCCCTCAGCACTGCTTAAACAGACTACAGGGCGAAGTCCTCAGTAGGAAATATGTCCACCATGTACCGCAATGCATGTTTACCATCAGTGTGTCATACGTAGCACCAAGTGGTTTAAGAACTCTTGGGGTAAATTATCCCACTCCTGTTGAAGAGCCCTGATAAATGCTGGAAAGGTTTCTGGAGGGGATTCCTTTGCGCGACGCGTCTCCCCAGAGCGTATCATGCATGTTTGTTTCTACTGAGATCAAGGAAGCGCACTGGTCGCTCCATCCGACGGATATAATCACTTGCTAATACTTCATCCAGTGCTGCTGTACGGTTAGGACGGGCGTTATCGTCCGTAAAAATAAAATTTTAGTTCATAGCACTACGAAACAGACGAAGGTAGAGAACAATGACATCATTTCAGTACGGCTGACCGGTGATTGTCCCTTGATCCATCACCAGCAGTTCGGTAAGTTCATTGACCATGATGCTGTCCCACATCATGACGCTGCGACCACCATATCTATTCCGCTCAGCGATGCTCTTGGAATCATACGGCGTCCCACGTTTCCTCTAGATCAATTTCCTCTTGTAATCCGATGAAAGACTAGCCAACGTGAGACATACACCACTGATAGCAGGCTGTACGATGTGGCTTGGATAATGGTAAAGAACGTACGTGTCTCCGGGCATGTAGTCCTGCTGTATTGTAACATATTGACAGGGTTTGGCGCGAAATTCGACACGTGTGCTTGCTTGATACGATTAGCCAACTGGATTGCAATACTCTTCCGAATCCGTTTCCCTATTATGTCCAGGTAACGGGCATCCCTCTGGCTCGTACAGCTGATACAACCCGCTGAAAAATATCTGGTAGTAGTTCTGTGTTTCCTGAACGTTGACCAAAGCCGCGACACTATGCTGTGTGCTACTCCAAACTCTCTGGCCATACTGGTCACCGTCCGGCCTTATTCTAGCTTGCCGATAATTAGGCTTCGGGTAAAAGCATCCATATGGGGTCTGCGAACGTACTGACGAAATATCGTTGTCAGCAATGAGTCTAGCATCTATCTATGACAAAACTAAGGTCTTATTTGTGTTTGGTTTCCGCGTCCTAACGTTAAGTATCATACAGAGCCCACTGCTGGGACTCTGATGTAGGACGCCATCTCTTACGAGAGTCGGTCATCTCTCATAGTCACCGAGGGAGATTTAATACCAAGAACTTCAGTTAAAAATCTATACATGTACTTGAACATTCTAATACGTGGGAGATAGTCAATGCATATTCGGATAAAGTCCCATAAAATACTGTTACACACGTTATTGTACAAGAGCGCTAAAAACGACCAGTTGACATCAATGATAATGAAATATTATATCAGAACTTAAAAACATCGCTACATATTCAAGATATTTCATTAAATTTTCTAAACTTCAACAATATTTCCTTTGATTTTGTAAGCTATGTTTTCAAGTTCTGATATAATATTTCATTATCATTGATGTCAACTGGTCGTTCTTGGGCTCTTGTACAATAACGTGTGCAACAGTATTTTTTGGGACTTTATCCCAATATGCATTAATAGCAGAAAGGTATGTCGACACTGTTATCCCCTCTGTGCTTTTACCATTCCTTCAGAAAATGCCACATTTCAGCTCGATAATATCACAAAACTCACACGTTGTCTAACAGCGTCTGCAGTTCGTTCCCGTGCTACTATTGTTAGCGCGGTCGCTGGATTTACCTCATCTGGAATATTATGAAATGACGTATGAGAACAGAACTGACTCCATAACCTGGCGGATCTTCAGGTGCAAGCGCACCAAATATGAAGATCCATGGATCAGAACATTACTACAGACCTTCATGACTCAGTTCCCAACCGTATTAGGGCTTGTATTACTGCGTAAGGCGATCACATCTCTTATTGGTTGTACCCTAATATCCGTGTACCCGCCTCACGAAGCAGGCGGCAAATACACGGTCGAGTCACATTATTGTGACCACCAGCTGATATCCACAGTAACCGCCGTGTGCAGCGCGGGCAGCTGCTAGACGGGCTGGGAGTGACTCAGTAAGGTGCTGAAAGATGTTCACAGATATGTGAAGCCATGCTGACTGCAGTGCATCTGACAGCTGCTGGAGGGTGCTTGGTGGAGGATCCATAGAGCGGACAACACGATCTTGGTGGTCCAACAGATGCTCAATTGGGTTTAAATCTGAGGAATTAGGGGGTCAGGGAAGTACTTTGAAGTCTTCATCGTGCTCTTCCAACTAACACGTGGCATTATCGTTCTGGAAGATCCCATCCGCCCGAGGGAAGACAATCAGCATGTATGGGTGTACGTAGTCTGCAAGGATAGATTCAGGACGAATTCAGTCCATAGTGCCTTCCACAAGTATGAGTGGACCCAGAGAATGCCACGAAAACATTCCCTATACCATAACGCTGCTACCACCAGCTTGTGTTCTTCCAGCAATGGTTGAAGAGTGTTTGTTCTCCGATGTTTCTCGCCTTATACGCCAACGCTCATCTGTTCGACGAAGCAGAAAAAGTGACTCATCGGAGAAAGCAATCCTTTGCCAATCAACGGAGGTCCAATCCCGTACTGCTGTGCAAACGTAAGCCTTTTCTGCCGATGTACCTTCGTTAGCATAGGTGCAGTGACCATCCATCTGCATCGGAGCCCCATACGCATCAGGGTTCGCTGAACTGTCGTTTTAGACACACTTCCGGTAGCCCACTGGTTCATGCGGCCAGTGAGTTGCTCCACTGTAGCGTGTCGATCGGCCCTCACGCACCTTCGAAGCCGACGTTTACCTCTCACATCAATAGCACGTGGTGCTCCGCAGTTTCCACGTCGCTTATTCACAATGGTGCCATTTCTCCAATCACGATACACTTTAACCACAGCAGCAGCACGCGGACAGTTTACAAACTGCGCTGTTTCAGAAATACTGCCACCCTTGGCCCGAAAGCCGATAGTCATCTCTTTTTGCAAATCTGATGAATCTTTCCTTTTATCCATGACAGCAACGAGTGATATGTTTTCAGAATGCCTACAGAACACCTTATATATACACCCTCCGGGCCAGCTCACGACACGTGCCTTCTTTCATTGGCTACGCGCTGTTGACGTCAGAAGTAGGAGGTGGTCACAATAATGTGACTCGACTGTGTTATAATCATTTGTCACTTACACAATGCACAGGTACGTTTGAGCGCATCGCTTTGCATCATACGCAGAAGTCTCCTTCTGAGGGGCAGTTTTTATGATGAGGAATGTACCTAGATTTTCGGGCCTTTGAAAATAGAAAAATTACGTACTGCATACACATTTGATTGTATCGAGATTTATATACAAGTAAATTCTTTTTCTATAAATGACTTGTGCAGTGTGCGATTGGCTGTTACAATAAAAAAAGCTGCGTGAACTTTATTTGCAAACTTTTGACTAAACCAAATACCTATTCTACTCGCTTCTCCACTCCATACTCACACGATTGCCGTGATACTAGATGAGAGTACAACTGTGTCGTCATTAGTGACGTCACAAAACAATGAAAAAAAATATTGTAATCATGAAAGCAGTAACTCAAGAATCTCGTACTTTGCTTCATCTGCTTGATTTCCTAACATTCTCGATCGACACTAAAGTGATAGTTTAGTAGTTTGCGCTGAACTGTCTTGCCTCTTATGAGTTTCTCTTCTCTCTATATTACCGTTGTAGATTCTGTTTGGACTTAGGATGCGAAATGAGTTATCGCTTCGGGAAAATTAACAAGAACCACCGAGGGTGGGAGGAATTATTTCGCCACCACTAAATGAAATTAAATACCCACACTGCACCACCAGTACCCGAATTTAAAAATTTAAAAATTGTGATTCACCTTTAGTCACATTCAAGTCATAGACGTGCAGTAGTTGTACTGTACAAACAGAAAACACACTCTATTAAACTAACATTCGTATCTCAATTAACACATTTAGTTTGAGTGACGAGCTGCAATTTTCCGAAACGTTTCCTTGTGGACCAGTATCGGTCTGATGTTATCTTCTGAATGATAATAAGTGTTACATAGTTTGTTAGGTACAGATCAACATATGTCGCCGCGTAATGTAGCAAAAGAGAATTCTTTTTACTTTTCGGGAGTAATTTCCATGAAAATACAATGTATTCTTTATACTCGTCGCTTGAAGGGTCATGTGGGTCACATCGTGCCTTCTAACAACCATCTTGAGCAGCTCAATGGTCCATACGCAGTCGCCCGTCCCTAATTTAGGGCCACCGGTTCCAGGGAAGAGAGAGAACCAGTGCTGTAAGAGACAAACGCAACATCCATGCCTCACAGGGATTCGAATCCGAACCCATTTTGGACAAATGGTCAGAAGCCAGCAAGCTAGCGCTTAGACTATATACGGCGCCACCCACAAGGGCTGTTAATTTATTTATACGGGCGTGTGGAGTATGTCAACGTCATCTTCGCGCGAAGAAATACGTGCTTGTAAAACATATCGGCGCATGTCTTAACAAAAAAAAAAAAAAAAAAAAAGAAAGAAAGAAAAGAGGCCTGTTTCAGAGTCTTCAATATGCAAGCTTCTCACGCGAGTCCTAGCTGAAATGTATTTGTAGATTGTGCTGATTTTTACTTTTCGGTTCTGATTCTTTGCCTTTCCGATAATTAGTAATCTTCATAAAGTGACGAAGGATTCTTCACTCTTGACATATAAAAGAGTTGTCAGACTACAGAGCACCAAATAGAAAAAAAGTTCACCTCACGTTTCATTCAGTGTCACTTTATAAATACTATTATGACTACTCAGGGGGTCAATCAAAATGAGTGTATCGTTTCTTCGATTACCATAGAGATGCCATTTCAGACAAAATAATTTCTGTACCTTCGAGCAGTGTCATTTTAAAGAACATTTACATCCTTTTATAAAAGAACTTTATTAATGGTATAGAAAAATAATGGTTCGAAATTTAGTGAGAACTTACAGGGGAAAAAGATAAACAAGGTAACAGAAGAATCTTCCATTTTCACAAGAAGCTACGTATTCTGTGAACTAAAAACTCAAGACTTCATAGACTATTCAGTTTAATTTAGCACCGAGTAATTTTCTGCCTTTCATTGGTTTAACACTACTTCGTCTGCGACTGTTCGAGTTGCATCAGTTTGCTCTTTGTGTTGTACCCGCATTGACAGTGCATTCATGAAATAGACTATCTTGGTACTGTAACTTTACGCAGACGACTGCATATTACGTTATCTTGTATCTGACGTGCATCGAAAATGCGTCACGACAGGGCAGCAATTTAACAAAGATAATTTGCGACCATCCCACTTTCCGGCGTCTTTAATGGAGAAAAATTGCATCTCTTTGTCTCTAATGATAAGAAATTGTTTCTGAAAATTGCTTTCTTATTTATTGTGGCAAACGAAATGAATTGATTTACATAGCATATTTTTCGATGAGCCAACTTTCATTCCTTCAGCCTCTTGTGGGCATCACCGTGTTCAAGAATTCAAGTGCTTTTCAAAATGCCTTAACTACGGAGGTGTGCATGTTCTTTCTAACCTTTTTCTGGTGCTAAAAAGTGTAACGGGACTATAATAGCCTTTGTGGATATAATCCTATAATTATGATATAGGAGTTCGTGCCAGTGAATGATCCTATCGGTGGACAAAGGTAACGACTTCGCGTGGGAAGGAACAGCTGTGTGTTCCATTGAGATTCGCGCAAAAGGAATCGTTTGCCCTATTATTTCCGTACATAGATTAAAACAGATCTGGGCACCCAAAATCTTAACAGCCGTAGGTAGTTTTATGTGGTGTGGACTGTAAAAGATTTAGTAATCTGAATGGTTTAATGTTCGTACACGGGAAATGTAGAAAAGATTCATGTGAAGGTGAGCGAAAATGAATTGAACAAATATAGGGTGGAATGGAAATTGAACTCGCTGTACCAGAGGGATAATTCATTTTTGTGGTTTTCCACATGGTTGCCGGTCGATTAAATTCAATGGAAATGTTTTTGTCATGTTTGGAGACAGATTTTAATAACATAATACGTGTGTTTTTATTGTAGTCACTCTATGGCGACTTGTTTTTTCTTGTAATTTATTCGTTATGTAAATAAAATGGTATGGAGAATTTTCGTTGTAACACACAGCGGCGGCAATAATAACTCCTAGGCTTTCTGACCTCTTGGTCAAATTAACCATTGCGATCTGCTTCTAGCACTCTAGTTTTATGACGGGATCGAATCTATTCAAATGCTTTCCTTTTCTCTAAGAGAGAGAGAGAGAGAGCGAGAGCGAGCTTGTTATTAATGGCATCTATCAGATAACTTTTTTCTTTCAGTTCGTTAGGCGGGAACATTTATCACAGATTTCTACGAGTGGGTGTTTGTCTTCTTATCAACACATAATTCTTTTTTCTGTTTTTCTTTCTGAGTTGACTGATAACACTTGCTTCGGAAAAGTCGTTGCTTGGCACCGCAGCTTTCTCTAAGTTTACTCCTACCGAAAAATCTTTTGCAAATAACTTTTTGCTTTGCGTGTTCAAGAAAAGTAGAAGTTTGTATGCTTTTTCTGTAGAAAGTTCGTAGTGCTCTGTTTTTCTTTTAAAAAATAACGTCGTAAACATAATTGTTACGAAAGCAACGATAGCATATGAAAATAGTAGAGATGGTAGACAGGGGGCATATGAAAGTGGTAGACAGGGTTGTCTCCATCAGGGACTCAGAATTTTATGAACATTATTGCGTCGAACTAACTAAAGAGCATGAACCGACCAAACAGACTCACTACTAGCATACACCCATCCACAGCTGTATATTATGCATATGTCACCGAACAAACACTCCTGTCAATAAGATTGCTTTTAAATATATTAAAAAAGAATTCCAACTGCACGTATAGGGACGAATCTGTAGCAACATACAGCCATGCCTTATTTCCATGGCTTAAAATATGACAAAGCATTAATCGTCGTCTTGAAAGAGTCACATGTATACGTATAAACATTGAAAAGTAATGAAAAGGAGATTTGGAATGTACGTTACTAATGACGAGGAAAGAGTTATCTTTATTTACAATGCATTAAACGCGAGAAATAATCTTAAACGACACACTCAATTATCACCATTATCACACGATGTATAAATATTCAATGAAAATATATGGAGTTATTGAGTCAGAATATGATTCCAAGTGAGACAGAGTCACAGAATAAAAGTTATTTATGTTGTTTATGTTTTCAAGGTAAGTTTAGAAAACAGAAACCGAAAAGAAATTCGTACAGCTACATCATCGCAAGTAGAGAAAAGACACAAAAAGGAATTATTGTTTATTATTTTCAAGGTAAGTGTAACAGAATAAATGTGAAGTAAAAAGTCCACAACTACGAAAAAGAAAAGAAATAGCCAGCAGAAGACCTCAATGGTAAATCTAGTATGCACTAGGTAAGTACTAACCTTTAACAACAATAATTACAACATGAAAAAAAAGTGATTTCCACAGAAAGTTATTCCCAAGAGGAAAAGTTAAAGGTAAGATAAATAAATATTAAAGTTATTGCTTCAAGTATGAAAGAATTTTCATTAAAATCCCTCGAAAATGAAAGTTCTAATGTAAGTAAATAAAATTAATATCCACCGTTAAAAGGTCAGATGAACAAGTGACATAGTAAGTAAATTGATATCAATATTTACATTTGAAAGATTATATGAATGTAAAAACATGGTTACAAGCTCCACAGTAAGTAAATCAAAATCATCATCATCATCATTGTCAACCATTATCAATCCACTGCTGGACGAAGGTCTCCCCAAGTTTCCTCCACAACGGTCTGTCTTGTGCCAGTCTCCTCCATGTCACTCCCGCATATTTACGAATTTCATCCACCCATCTCCCATGTGGTCTTCTTCTGGGTCTTTTCCTGTCCCTTGGAATCCAATCTAAAATTTCGGCTGTCCATCTATGGTCTGTCCTTCTGGCAGTATGTCCAGCCCATTGCCATTTCAGGGATTTAACTCTGATCATGATGTCTTCCACTCTTGTCATTTTTCGGATCCACGAGTTCCTCTTCTTATCTCTCCTGGTTATACCAAGCATGCACCTCTCCATGCTTCTTTGAGTTGTCTGCAGCCTTTGTATGTCTCTTTTAGTTAAGGTCCACGTCTCTGCACCATACGTAAGCACTGGAAGGATGCATTGATCAAACACTTTTCTTTTAAGACATAATGGCATATTGCTCTTGAAAATTATGCTGTTTCTTCCAAAAGCTCTCCAGGCAAGTTTTGTACGCCGATTAATTTCTTCATCAATGTGACCCTCACTTGATATCTGCTGTCCAAGATAAACATACGTATCTGTTATCTCCAGTTTTTCTCCATCAATCGATAAATCTTCATTTCTTGTAAAAGCATTGAACATCACTTTTGTCTTCTGAAAGTTCATTTTTAATCCCACTTCTTTACTCTTGTCAGCAAGTTCCTGGATCATACTCTGCAGCTCTGATGGGGTAGTTGCAAAAATGACTACGTCATCAGCAAAACGAAGGTGGGTTAGATAATCTCCATTAATCTTTATCCCTTTGTTTTCCCAGTTCAGTGATTGAAAGACATTTTCCAATGTGGCATTAAAGAGCTTCGGAGATATGGTGTCACCTTGTCTCACTCCCTTTCCAATTTTTATGTGTGTTGTATTTTCAAACAGCCGAATCTTTGCACTTGCATTTTCATAGATGTTATTAATAATATTAATGTATGCATCTTCAATACCGCAGGATTTCAGAGCCGTGGTAACTGCTGATGGTTTCACCGAATCAAAGGCTTTTTCATAATCGATAAAAGCCATGCACAATGGAAGTTCATATTCCCTCGCTCTTTCAATTAGTTCTCTCAGTACGTGGATATGATCTATTGTGCTGTAGCCACTCCTGAATCCAGCTTGTTCTCTCGGTTGAGCCATGTCCAGTGTTACCTTCAAGCGGTGTGAAAGAACTTTAGTGAAGATTTTATAAACCACTGATAGGAGGCTGATAGGTCTGTAGTTCCTGAGATCCTCAATGTCACCTTTTTTATGTAGCAGGATCATTGTAGCATTGTTCCAATCCTCAGGAATCTTCCCTTCATTAAGGCATCGAGTGAAAATTTGGGCGAGTATTTATGGAAATTAAAACCGGTTACAAAAACTGACCCATGTCTATAAAAGGGGTATTTTGTGTTGTTTTTAATTTGTTTCGGATTTTAATGTCCACCTTAAGTGACCAAGGCAGGCGAAGATCCCCTCCTCCCTTCTATTATCACCCGTCTGTAATTCAGGACCATTTCTTCCAGGAAAGGAGATAGCAAGGACCATTAGGACGTGTGCAAGATCCATGTATTACTCGGGATTCTGTCTCATGTCTGACGGTAGTAAGTATCAGTAGCCCCGTACCCTCGACCAGCCAACCATCCAGTTAATAGCTCAGAATATAAACTATTAAAATAACTGATGGGAAAATGACACAAAAGTTCCGTCTCATGATTATGTTGTACTTGTTTGAAATTCTTAATTTCCTGAAGACTGCGCAATCGCAGTTTCAAAGCAGCACTGCGTGGAATTGAAGTCTCTTTTTGAGATGTAAGATGATTCCGAATGGATTTGATGTTTCAAATTTTGTGTTTCTCTACTATTCAGCAGTGACAGTTCTATTTTCAAACAGAACTGACTCGTCGGCGACGGTAATTTTATCTACAGTTTTGTCGCAAAATTGTGACGGGCTACAAATCCGTTGTGATATCAAGAAATTTCTTAATTGACAAGTTTCTAGAATTGATAGCTCTAACTTTCTGTTCTGTGTTTTAGACGAGTACAAGTCATGTGTACTCAAAAAGCACGGAATCCACAGCATTTAGTCAAATGCACAAGTAATATTTTGATTCAGTCTTTTGGATTCCTTTTTCCTCCATTTAAATTCCGAACTCTTTGAATTCGCACGAGAGCACAGCGTCCAGGCATCCTCAATATTTGAAGATGAACAAATTTGACACCTCTCTGTGTCTCCTGTTTAAGATTTCAAACAACACCTGTGCTCTCTCAATAGTATTTCACGTGAGACTGACTAACGTTCTGACCATTGTATTAGGACTATCCGTTACAAAATGCATTTCTGTTTTCACGATCATGTGTCACTGCCATTTTTAGCGTGGCTCGTCTCATATAGGATGCTTCTAGTACTATCAGTTATTTATCTGTGCAAAATTTTAACCTTTCATCAGACCTAGCGCAAATTTATTAAGTAACTGTCTGGAAAACATAGGCGCACAAATAATGGCCTTTCTTGTAACTTCACGCTCCTGGACGCAAGTTTATGACGCAATTGTGACATCTGTCGGTGTAAAATTTCTTTTAGGAACGATGACACTGAAAAATAAATGTGTGTGAAACGTATGAGTTCAATTGTTCCTAGCGAGAAGTTTAAGAAGAGACCGGGAAGAAAAAAAACAAAAAAAAAACCTTGTTGACTTGCCCCGTGTAAAGGAAGTTTTCTTATCTCTTCTCGGTGTTAATGAAATATTCTTTTTCCGATGCTTTCAAAATTATTTTGAAATTTGCCAAACTTTAATTTCCATTGAGGGAAATTTATGAACGAAATAGGGATTTTTCATATTTATTGTCATAGTGCTAGTTATGAATTTTTACTGGCTTCCAACGTTCTTAGGTGGATATATTTGAAACATTTTCGAAGATAAAAAGTAGTTGTTTGTCTTACGGAACTGGCTCTCTCTCTCTCCCTTCCCTGGAACCAGTGGCCCAAGTTAGAACGGGTGACCGCTTATAGTCCTTAAAGTTGTTCATGGTCATCATTAACCACTACAATCCCCAAGAGGAAGGAAAAAGCACACCTAAGAGGGGATAGAAATGTGCATTCATCAAAACACGAATGTCTGGCAGGGGGATTCGGATGAGGCTTCTGTCATTAGTACTTGCTGCGATCTAAAACTGTAGAGAGAGCTTCGAGCGTCAATCGAGTGTGTAAAATTCTTTTTATTGTGACATGTACATAATTTGGAAAACTTCGAATCAGAGATTTCTCCCTCTCGAGTTAGATTTGCTGGTTTGTATCCAAGATACGAAGACTGATGAAACAAAATCTGCGTAACCATTGCTTTTGCTATGGGATGTGGGCCAGTTGTCAAGCATCTGTGTTGATAGTTGAAGCAACCCGGAAGTGTTTAACCTTCAAAAAACCTTTTGTTCTCATCTTGCTTTCACCTTTGACATCAAAGATTTGTTAAGGCAGAACAATTACAACTGTGGGTATCCTCGTTACCGCGCACAGAAGGTGGAGATCAGTCTGCCTTCTTTTACTATCCTTCCACGCCTGTTACTCCAGAAAAAACCTTGAGCAACTCCCACATTATCTGTGGCCCGTGTTAACCGAGTCTGTGCTTTCTTGGATTAATTTGCTTTCGTACTGCATCGGAAAAGTGATTAGTAAAAGACTGAAATTGTATGCGAAATAACGCATGACTACGCTGGTATTTGTTTGATGCAAATACTGGTGTAAGACCACTTTCGGAGGTGTGGTTGCGCGCGTTCGTGTTTTCCTATACAGTTGTGCATGCGCATTATTCAGAAAATAAGTAAACGAAAATAAAATAACAAGTTTTCAGAGATAAAGATTCCTGTGAAGTAAAGACTGGGAGCCGTACGATTACTATGGTTATTATTTTTAATTTACGCTCGAGGTAATACAGTGAAATTCGGTTATAATGAGGCCAAGGAACTGAAGAATATCTCTCGTTATATCCGTTAATGTGTTACTTTTCTGTTTCTTACTGTACTTTTATCGCACACACACGTACGCGTGCAGGTAGGTATATGTTTATATTAAAGGGATAAAAGCAACAATTAATAAACATAGTCACACGATTAACAGTTTGCGTATGTATTTACAGTCATGCGATTAGTAATTACGTATGTATTCGACATTTACATATTTATGCACTGCGTAATTCACAAAAAATACGTATGTACGATATTAATATTGTCTTGATGGAATGCAGCGTTGCTAGTAGTTTTATTTTTTAAAGAAGCCTTCTAACGTCGTCTGTTTCAAATTTCTTTTAAGGTGAAATTTATGAGCAATGCCTTTCAAATTACTGAGATAAAATCGAAATTCTGGATCGATGTCATTGGTTTCATAAAACAAAGAGTTTTTAAAGCAGTTTGTGCATCTGCGCTTGAAACTATGTTAACTAGACACTCAACGCTCCCTTCTTCCTCGCTATCGTCTTTGAAAGGCTCTATTTTTCTCTACTAGTTTCGAGAACGTCCTCATCTGTCTTGCGTTTAAGTAGTCACGAGATTGTTTTCCACGGTCTCGTAATCGTACATACATGCCATCCCAGTATCCAAGTTACGATTCTTCAATCACATTGATAAAATAATATATTGTCATCCTGCTTTGTTGAAACAGTTTTTAATGGTCTATAATGTGACCAT
This sequence comes from Macrothele yani, assembly GCA_039090855.1. Classification (NCBI taxonomy): domain Eukaryota; kingdom Metazoa; phylum Arthropoda; class Arachnida; order Araneae; family Macrothelidae; genus Macrothele; species Macrothele yani. Next base: position 7,912,763 of record CM077023.1, on the reverse strand, counting down.
GTCCTTTGTCTCACTCATGAATCGGATGTGATTAAGAACTGAACTTTGAATTTGTCCCTTTCTTTCAGTCGATTCTATAATTTCCAATGTTAAGTTTCCTAAAGTTGCATTTAAATCTTCTAACAACAACAACACCTTCGTCCATAGGTTGGAGAACAGAAATTGAGTTCTGTGGTAAAAATACAAGTTCGATGTTGTTTAGATTGAGAATAATGATAGGCAATTGTCTATGAAATCACAGCAAAATTGTCCTACCCCCTCCCCTTTCGTGTTCTATTTACTTATCTAAATCTTTCTATCCTCTTTGTTCTAACTACGTACTTCAAAAATGGATGATGTCATCCAGATGTTTTGTTAGTTCGCTACATTACTGGGAGATTTTTAATGTTTTTATAGCATCTTGAATTTTTCGATTTGCGTACTGCTAAGAGTTTTTTTTTTCAGTCCCACTTATATTTGAACAAATGAGAACAGCCTGTCGATCTTCGGATAGTTTCCTACTTGTGCACTTTTCACCTTTAAACTTTTAGGTCATGTATAAAAAGGCAATTGATAAAACACACCAGCTTTATCAACATTTAAAATGTCACTTTCGCAGAAACCTTTTCTCATAGCTGGTCAATCCAGCCATTACTCAATTCGTTTACATCACCAGATTCGCCACTTGTCTTACCGTAAACGATATCAGTAGTTTAAAGATCTGCTGGTTATACCTGTGAAGCTCTAGCTACCGTGATCGTCATTGCCGCGAAATTTTGTTCATGAAATACCTCACTTCCAGCGAACTCTTCTCTGCTCACAAAAGCCGATATCTCGTTACAGGGACATATACAGAAATTTTTTTTGGGAGGAGGGGGGCCACGAAAAAATAGAAAAATGGAAAATTTTGAAATCCACCAGGACAGAATAAAAGTTAATGAAAAACAGAAGAAAAAACAAAAGCATTTTTAATGCAAGTTGATGCATTTTTATTAAATTAAGGCATTTTTTCTAATGAATGCCAATTTTAACCAAAAACATAAAAAAAAAATGAAACACTTTCGGGGGGGGGGGAGCAAAGCACCCTTGGCCCTCCCTCTAAATACGCCCCTGTCTCGTTATAAATAATTTGACTGTAATTTTACTGGGAGCTTCGAATGAATGATATAGTAATCTTTTCAAGCTATTTTTTATTCATAACAATATCCCGTTACCCCTTATCAAATCTGTTTTTCTGTATGAACATTTGCATATTACTTGGATTATTCCCATTCAGTTTTGCTTTCGAGATGGACAATGAAATTCTTGTAGAGCGAAATGAACATTTTCCACACCCGATATATTTAGCTTGGTTTTTTTGGTAAGCTGTTATTCACTGTGGTGCAAAACATACGTTCTATGATGCACATAGCACACATTTTTACTATGGTTATACAATATACAGTCAAATCGGATCAGTCGGTGAAGCATGCTGCATGAAACTTTCACTTTCCGTGTTTCATCGAGTTCTAGAATCGTATCCTTGTCATTGATTGAACTGCGCTTAATAACTCGTTGTAAACTAATTGTTTTTTTAATTTTGATTTTGCATTAATCTTACTCATGTCTTTGAGTCTTTGAAGCATAATAAGAAATTGGATTCGCTTTTCCATTAGGTTCGCTGAAAACACTTTTTACGAAAACAAAATTTGATGAACTGTAAATGTTAGATTTTTTCGGTGACTTGAGAGAAATATTCGTGCATTTTATACTTTGAAAATAAACAAGGAGCAAGCCATCGTAGCACGATATATAAAGACAACGGTCAGCGATGGATACATTTAAAACTACTTATTTACAATTAAAATAAATGAATAAAATGACTACATAAGATATTTCGACCATCACTTTGGTATCATCATCAGATGTCTGACAAGAGAGTGGAAGGAAGACCGGCTTTAAATAGAGTAAGTATGTAACATGTGACCAATACAATTGCATAGAATAATTTACATAAAGAGTCAAACATTCATAACATCAGTAGCTGAGTTTTGTCCATGAGGGATCAGTGATCTCCAAGTTTGTGATACATAATTAGGCAAATTATTATTACAGCACCATTGTCAGACATCTGATGATGACACCAAAGTGGTGGTCGAAAGATCTTATGTGGTCATTTTATTCATTTATTTTAATTGTAAATAAATGGTTTTAAATTTATCCATCGCTGACCGCTCGTCTTTATATATCGTACAATGATGTCTTGCTCCTCGGTTATATTCAAATGTTAGATTTTTTATTAAAAATTACTTTAACTTAAATAATTAAATAATTAGTATGGTAAATATCTTGCTTTCAAAAGAATCGCTTCTTTGTAAAGAATGAGGCTAAGATACAGTTACTGTAGAACTGAACTTGACAGGTTTATATATATGTAAGGAAAAATGACAAATCACCGCTACGTGATTAGAGCATTCTTCCACCGTAACGGGCTTCTTTGTAGATTTTTTTTTCCAAAATCGTACAACTCTTCGGGGGATAAAAAGGAATGAAAGAAATAAAATAAAAGACTGGTTACGTTCCGCCTCTCAAAGAGATGGTTACTCGGAAAAACAACAACAAAAAAACCAGCCAGTGTCGTATATGTTGTTTGCGCGCAGAAGTATCACGTATCCAGTGGTTATAAAAAAAAAAAGAAACAAAAGAGGTGCAGGTTCAGGAAAGGGGAGGATGAAGAGGTGTTGCTGAGAAGACGTGACCTATTGTGACCCCTAAAGACATTACTTCAGCTGTACCCAGTATTTACACTGATCTTTCTGAGGTGATGCACTTAATGGAGGTCTTTGAGAACTGAAGATCCTATCACCTCAAATATATTAAACCTTATACTGAAAGACTTGCACGGTTAAAAACTTGTCATCACTTTTTCTGTTACTGCAGCCGATGCAAGCTCGCAAAAGCAGTTTGGATAAAGCTTTACGAAGTCTCTGAACACACGAACACTTCGTTAGCAGAATCTATTCCACATGACTCCAAACAGAGAAAAGATCTTAATATATAACATTTGCATGGGGGAGGGAGAAGGAATTACACCAAAGCTCCAGAACTTCACTAAATCCGTGAAAAGCACCCCTCCCCCGTTAAAATTTCTTTTTATCAAGTTCAAAAACACAAAATTTTTACATATAGGATTGTGTTTTGCAGTTGAATAATACGTATTCCAAATCTACTTATTACCAAAGTGTTCTTGTACACATCCTGTAACTTCGAACGTAATTATTTGAAGAATGACTTTGGTGTTATATTATTTTAATAATCTTCGCAAACTGGATGCCATATTTTTTGATAAAATTTCACTAATTTTAGCTTTCTTATTTTGGGAATAACCGGTCTCATTTTCAAGCTCCCTCTAGAAATCTCATGAACTGATTTCGAATTCTGTTGCTTTAAATAGATTGACCTCATGTTGGTTTTGAGAAAAATATTTCAAACCTTTTTTTGCACAGGTTTTTACGTGCAAATATTGTTTCAAATGATCTAGAGCTAAGTGTATGTTCTACGTCACCAAAATTCGATGGTCATCTTTAACTTTTCCGAAAATGGATATTCGTGGAAATATTCCTAAAAATAAGAATTATTCTTAAAAATTCGTATGCTCCATGCTACTCAATAGTAACTCTGCAAAGCGAAGTAAACCACTTCACCGTTCCTTTCATTTTACAAAACGCATTCTCGATGTCTCTTACATTAAAAAATATGGCTTCCAGTTTGCGAAGATTGGTTATTTAAAAATTATTTACTACTGTAAATCTTCCTGACACGAAGGGAACTGCAAAAATGTATCATAATACCAATCAAATTAAACATTGTATTTTCCAGTATGAAGCGACTGAAACTTGTGGTGAGGCATAGACTTTACTACCACAGTAGTTTTGAACGAAGACTTGTCTTCTTATATGGGTTCATTGGCTAAATTTTTGTTTTTAATAGATTTGGTGGCAAATTAAAAAAATACTCTGAAAGCTTTAGGGGATGCTAGTACTTTAGTGCTTTTACTTCTTAAAATGTGATTCACTGGGCACAGAAGGCTTTAAGTGTAGTAAAGTGATTAAAGGTTTGGATGGCAACGTGTTCTAAAGATTTGAAACATGCTACTTATAGATTGAGAACCGTATATTATTATTTAGACTTGCACGATTTTTCAAACAGTGTATCTGCCTGAGATGATAACCATTCTAAAATATCAGATATCGTATCGGACAATAAATATATCTCTAATTCTGTATTTAGAAATTTTTTTAAGGTTACAGAAGATTTTTCTGATTGTTCAGTGTCAAAGGATTTATTTAGGGAAAATCTAAGTAAAAAACATGCACATAAGAAGTTTTGAAATGTTGTGATTCCCTCATTCAGTGGTTTTGCAAGTTTTTTAAAAAAATTCATTGAATAACAAAAAAATAGTAAGGACTATTTTAAACAACAAAATGTGCTCGACATTTTGACCTTTATCTGTTTCACTTCAGACTGAGAGCTATGGCTGGAAGTTATAGTGTATGGACTTTTTTGGATGTCCTTAACATACTCAAAAGTGCAAATGTCACGGCATTCATTTCAAATAATGATGATAATAATAATAATAATAATAATAATATAGGAAAAAAGAAAGATTTACCTTAAAATCCGAATCTTTTTGTTTTCAGAATTTTAAATGTAGGTGCCATCAAGTAAGTAACAGCTATAGTTCATTCCGGATGTTACCGCTAAAAAAATGTACCATATTAACCACTGAAAGATGTGAGTTTCATCACTACAGCAACAAGGATCCTGTTGCCTTGTAACTATCGTTTCTATGGAGATGTAAAACTAATACTGTAAATAAACAAACTAAACTGCAAAAGACATTTACTTTCCTGTTTATTTAATTACCATTTGCTTCACATACTGCTTTTATGACGCTAAACGTACCCTTTGCAGTTATGCCACTCGTATATTCTCATCAACGAGGTCATAACATTTCCCGCATCTGCGAATAAAGCTGTCAGCCAGTGTCGTAAGTTTAATATGGCGGTTACACTGTCTAAATGTCTAACGGATTTTCGGTAATTTATTTTGGACCTCAGGTCTAAGTTGTAGTGTAGCTTTTTGTAACATTGGAAGAATCTGTAAGCTGCATAAATTCTACGAAATGGTGTTTTGTTTAAACCCAGAGCTACAGAAGATTTTCGTCCTGTCTTGAAAATGTTTTCAAACGAAATATTTTTCCAGAATTTTACAACTACTCAATGTGACACGCTGCTAACAATATGTATGAACTCAGGACACTGTTCTTCTGAAAAAAAAAAAAATATCGTGTTTAAATTTGTTCCCAGGAAAAGCTGATACGTTGACCGCCGGGAAGAATTTTTTTACGTTTACACTCCAGTAAATGTGAAATCAATCGTTGAAATGACGTATTAGATATCTCATTATTCCTTCATTTTCTCCTGTGAGTGATGCTCATTGTATACTTAAGTTACAACCAAATAATCCCCCCTCCCCACAAACATTGAGTTTCTGGACGTGAATACGAGACTGTTTGACAGCTGAAATGGGAACTGTGTATGTATGTAACAGAAGCTAAATTTTCTATTTTGTGATTCTAAAATCTGAAACTATCACAGGGGTTAGCTGGTTTTCCAGTTGATAGAGGGTTGGCATCCCCAAGGCACTCAAGCCGACCTTTTTTTTTTGCTTGTTTGTTTGTTTGTTTGTGTGTGTGTGTGTGTGTGTGTGTGTGTGTGTGTGTGTGTGTGTGTGTGTGTGTGTGAGAGAGAGAGAGAGAGAGAGAGAGAGAGAGAGAGAGGTTAAAAAAAATTCCCCCACATCAGCAAAACCATTGAAAATCTAACCGCGCATAAGCTGCTGAAAATAATTATCAAGAGCTACGAGCAAACAAAATAACCAAGCTAAAACTGCAATGAGAACAACAACAACAACAAAAAAAACTAATAAAACAGCAAAGCTATATTGGAACGAATAGGAATTATTGCAGAAATTTTGAGAACTGTTATCCATAGCTTTTTCAAGGACCAGCATAAATAACCCTCTCTCGTTTCTACAAAGACCTAGTAAAAACGCGGGTTTCTACTGCAACACATTTGTATATGGGCTGAAAAAGAATTATCCCAGTAAATATACCCTAACTCTTTTGATGTAGCACATCTCATTAACTACATAAAAACCTTATTTTCCAAACCCGTTTTAAGCAAAATTCATATACAAATATGTCACATGTGGCCCAACCCGGCATTCATAACCAGACAAAGCCTATTGTTGAATAAAAACATAACATAGAACGTTGCAGTATTTACAACAAATTGTTGTAAAATCTTGCAGGAAAAATGAGTTGAAATAGATATCTTAGGATTGAAAATCAAACTGAAAAATATATAAAATGGCAACAGAGAACAAGACTCTCTGCTGACAGTGCGAAGCAAAAAGCTACTGAATGGCAAAGTCAAAATAGGACACGAAAACGAAAAAAAATATATATATGTAAACAAATCTACAACAAGAACAGCTAAAAAAGAAATAGTTTAACTACTAGTAAGATCAACATTAACTACTAGTAAGATTAACAAAAAAGTAAACAAAGTAGAAACATGCAGCCTTACCGTTTAGAAAATATCCAAGCCAAAAATGTTACCATGCTACCCATTACACCTGCCAAAGCTAAAAGATCAGGCCCCACCCTGTTGCCATTTCATAAAAAGTAACTTCAAGCTGAATCCCAAAAACTAAATGATGTCACTGAAAGTTGCACAACGAACTAAATGAAACAAAAACCCTAAGTACAGAAAAAATAAGTCGACCTGTGTTTCTAGGATGAGCAAATAATTCAACGGAATACAGGAAGATTCTTCGCATACTCAAAATACCTGAATTGGACAAGACTCTTCTGTATTTGTATACCTAAAGTAACCTATAGTACAAACACATTTCTTTACAATTCATAAATTATACCTTTTTTATATCAATAAGAGTATCCGTACATACCCATATATACAAATACATACACCTATACATATCGTCATCATCAACCCACTGCTGGATGAAGGTCTCCCCAAGTTTCTTCCACAATTCTCTTTCTTGAGCCTGTCTCCCCCACGTCACTCCAGCATGCTTTCGAATTTCATCCATCCATATACCATGGGGGTCTCCTTCTGGGTTTTTTTCCTTGTCCTTGGAATCCAGTCTAAAATTTCGGTTGTCTACCGGTGGTCCGTTCTTCTGGCAACATGTCCAACCCATTGCCATTTCATTGATTTAACTCTGGTCATGACGTCGTCCACTCCTGTCATTTTCCTTATCCACAAGTTCCTCTTCTTATCTTTCCTGGTTACACCAAACATGCATGTCTCCATGCTTCTTTGAGTTGTCTGCAGTCTTTGTATGTCTTTTTTAGTTAAGGTCCATATCTCTGCTCCATACGTAAGCACTGGCAGGATGCATTGATTAAACACTTTTCTTTTAAGACATAATGGCATACTGCTCTTAAAAATTGTACTGTTTCTTCCAAAAGCTCTCCATCCAAGTTTATAGGCCGATTAATTTCTTCACCAATGTGGCCCTCACTTGATATCTGCTGCCCAAGATAAATGTAGGTATTGGTTGTCTCAAGTTTTTCTCCATCAATCGATAAATCTTCATTTCTTGTAAAAGCATTGTACATCACTTTTGTCTTCTGAAAGTTCATTTTTAATCCCACTTCTTTACTCTTGTCAGCAAGTTCTTGGATCATACTCTGCAGCTCTGAAAGGGTAGTTGCAAAGATTACTACGTCACCGGCAAAACGAAGGTGAGTTAAGTAATCTCCATTAATCTTTATCCCTTTGTTTTCCCAGTTCAATGATTGAAAGACATTTTGCAATGTGGCATTAAAGAGCTTGGGAGATATGGTGTCACCTTGTCTCACTCCCTTTCCAATTCTTATTTGTGCTGTATCCTCAAATATCCAAACCTTTGCACTTGCATTTTCATAGATGTTATTAATAATGCTAATGTATGCATCTTCAATACCGCAAGATTTCAAAGCCATTGTTACTGCTGATGGTTTCACAGAATCAAAGGCCTCATAATCAATAAAAGCCATGCATAATGGGAGTTCATATTCTCTTGTTCTTTCAATTAGTTCTCTCAGTACATGGATGTGATCTATGGTGCTGCAGCCACTCCTGAAACCAGCTTTTTCTCTTGGTTGAGCCATGTCTAGTGTTACCTTCAAGCGATGTGAAAGAACCTTAGTGAAGATTTTATAAACCACTGATAGGAGGCTGATAGGCCTGTAGTTCCTGAGATTCTCAACGTCACATTTTTTATGTAGCAGGATCATTGTAGCATTGTTCCAATCCTCGGGAATCTTCCCTTCATTTAGACATCTGGTGAAAACTTGGGCGAGTGTAGTTTCAATTTCTCCATTTGCTTCTTGTATAATGTCCACGGTAATTCCATCTTCTCCTGGAGCTCTTCCCCGTTTCATGTTCTTAATTGCAAATGTAACTTCTGCAGGGAGGATTGGAGGGACTTTGTTACTGGTACCTGTCGTAATGTCTGGAATAGATGTATCATCCCTTTCATATAGTTTTGAATAGATGTATCATCCTTTTCATATAGTTTTGAATAGAAATCTTTCACCCTTGTCAAAAAAAATAAAATCGCTTCTATTTCTTGTTACAGTCTCATCTTCTTTTTCAGAGCCATAATATGTTTTCTTCCCTTATTGAGATGTCCTTTTGCTCTCTTCAGGCTTTGGTTGTTTTCAATTGCTTTTCTCACTAGTTCACAATTGAATTTTCTTGTCTTCAGTGATACTTTTTCGCAATGTCTTGCATAGCTCTATATATTCCACTTTGGAAGTTACGTCTTTATTTGTCCTCATCTCCCTTCTCTTTTGCATGAACAATTTTGTTTTTCCTGAAATGTTCTTCATATGTAACTTGATCTTAGTACCACCTATTTTTGTTGCTGTTTCCATAAGAGCCTTGGTGAGTTCTCTGTTAACTTCAGAAATATGCACTTCTTCCGATGTTAGGCCCTCTAAAGCAGATAATCTGTTTTTCAGTTCCAACTTGAAGGTATTATGATGTTTTTTAAGGTTGGTTATGTCAATACATTTTGTTTGTTTTATGAGCTTGCCACGTTCGGGTTTAATGTTGAGGTGCAACTTACATCTCACCATTCTATGGTCACTACCTGTGTTGAACTTGTTTAGCACTCTGCAGTCTTCGATGACGAATTTTTTGTTACACATAATAAAATCAATTTCACTTGTCGTCCCATTTGAATGTCTCCATGTCCATTTCCTGTGTGGCTTTTTCTTGAAAAAGGAGTTCATGATGAAAAAACGTTCTGCTTCTGCAAACTCTACGAGAGTAGTGCCATGTTGATTTCTGTTCCCATAACCGAATTTACCAACCGATGTTTCATTCTGTTGCTGTTACCCTACTTTTGCATTGAAATCACCCATAATGATCTTCAAGTGCTGTTTGCCTCTGTTATTTAGATTCCGAATTTTCTCGTAAAATTCTTCAATTTCTTCTTCAGGATGACTTGTGGTGGGTGCATAAGCTTGAATAATCTGAGCCTGGTATCTTTTTGATAGTTGGATAACGAGTCGCGCAGCCCTGTCCAAGGTACTTTCAACTTCCAGAATGCTGTTATTCAGTCTTTTGTTTATTATAAATCCAACCCCACTAGTTCTTCAAGTATCTGTCCCACGATAGTAAAAGAGATGTCCATTTTTCAGTTCAACAAGCTCTTCTCCTTTTCTTCTTACCTCGCTTAGTCCCACAATGTCCCAGTTGATCTTTTCGAGCTCATCTTCCAATTCAAGGAGTCTTGAATCAGAAGATAGGGAACGTCCATTATACGTAGTCAAGGTTAGCATCATATGGCAGCCTAGTCCGGTCCTCCGGTGATTCTTAGCACCCTCTGCCTTCATGTCGCACTGGCCGCTGCCTTGGCCAGGTACATTCCAGCTGCCGGAGACTGAGGGCCAAGATTTAAGTTACGGATTCATTTTGGAGGAGTTTGGCCATAACTCACCACGCTGGCCAATCGGGTTGGTGAGTGTGGGATAGCATTTCCTCTAATCCTCATGGTATAGTTATATCGCTATTGGCGGTCGTCAGAGCTCCCTTAGTGGGAACAGGATGCACCACGAGAAAGTGGAGTTGGCATTTGTCAAGGAGAGGCTGGGATATGTTGCGCATCACCTGACCTTGCATCCCACATATACATATATACCCACATATTAAAGAAATAACTCGTAGAAAGAAGTACTGCTAAAATATTTCTTTAACAGGCAAAAAAAATAGCAAAATCTTTTGAGTAACCTGATCTATGTAAATCGCCGAATATGTAATCTCCGTTTCTCCCCATATTAATAGAAAATTTACTATTAAAGTCATGAGATCTTTGAGATATATTATCAGAATGCGGTTGTTTATATGTATAAAGATTATTTTTGTGGTTTCTTAATTAATTAATGTCATTAGATAAACTTGTTGAACACATAATTCACTAAGCAACAACTTGAAATGGTTAAAAGAATCAGCAACTTACGGAAAACTTTAACTGGTTTATTCTCCAAACGGTTGTATTCAAGGACATGAAGTATAGTAGCCACAAACCCTTTATCTTTGCACAGCTTTTAGTTGACTATAATCAATTCGTAAATCATAAGGTTATTGTAACAACAGGCTCAAATGATTTTAACAAACATAGCAATCTCTATCATGTATCTACAATCTCCGCTCTTTACACCTCTCCACCCTCAACACTCTCATCTAAGATTTTGATTTTCATTTGACTCACTGTCAGCGTTGTCAAAACGTAGAAGTTATTCGGGGAAGTAATGCGCCGTTTAGTAGGAAAATATCAACCGAGAAATAATGAAATGGTATAAGAAACAGGAACTCAAAAGGTAGGATGAATTAGAAGTGCTGTATATGTCGTATATTGCTTATCGTAGCATAAGCAGATTTGTTAGAGAAAATGGATGAATAACTAGCAGATTTGGAGGCTGGGCCGTGTTTCAGGTATCTCAACGTTATCTGACTTCACTAATTCTCAGTGAACATTCAAATTAAACCTACGGTAACTGTGAACAGGTATTCAAGCTGTCGTGCTGTTCAGGTAGATTTTACTGGATCGTACAACTTTTTGTCATTTTTTTAATAAAAAAAATCACATCAGCGCTTTGAATTAACATTTATTGCACATGATTTTTTTTTATGTTTTTTGAGGAGGATGGTATTCTCAAGGGTCTGAGATGACTGTGTATATATTTCCCATGTCTCTACGTTTTTGTCTTTCTTGCTGCACTTTCCCTAAGTCACATCGGGCTGTTACACTCTATAACGAAGTAAATTTCTCCGTCATTTTTAGTCTACGCCGGGATTCGAACCCGAGGACGCTTATTCCGGAACAAGCAGCTCTACCAACTGAGCTACGCAGACATGTATTCTGATTCCTATCTGCCTTTATGTCATGTGCGTCCTGCTGGCAGGTACGTCACATCTCCCCCCCGAAAGAGGGCCAGGGGCATGGCCCACGGATCAGCCGTGACCATGAATCGCTGCAGGCAGACAACCACTGTAGAACGTGCACTTGAGAACTCCCAGTCAATCTGGTGTGTGGAATGCAACGTCACACACATTTATTTTTCGAAGCACTGGAGAAGGGATTCTCTGATTTTTCCTATCTCGCGGTGTGGAAAGAACATCACACCATTGCGAGATTTTGAACGGTCGGGTCATCCGGGTAGTTCGGGCGCCATTATAACGAAGTGAATTTCTCCGTCATTTTTAGTCTACGCCGGGATTCGAACCCGAGGACGCTTATTCCGGAACAAGCAGCTCTACCAACTGAGCTACGCAGACATGTATTCTGATTCCTATCTGCCTTTATGTCATGTGCGTCCTGCTGGCAGGTACGTCACAACTCACTAGATTGTTCTAAATTTCGGTGATTTGCCGAGATTTTCTGAAAATGTTTCCTTAAAGACAGTGTCTTATCTTAGTTCATTAGTTTATTTTTGTGTCTTCCGTTTACGTGAACACATATTATCAGGCTTCCATACGCAACTCGTATATGTGAAGAACGTCAAATGTAAATAGATTGCATACTCAGTGCACAGGTGCTTGGCATTTTGAGACGATACTTTTATATATGTGTATACATTTACATTATTTTTTTTTCTCCTCGTTAGAGGCTCATCGAAAGGAGTCAGATAGTGTTTTGGAGATATCTGTATTTGAAGATAAACTGCACCGATGTGTGACAAGTTCGTAAGATAACTTGCATTTGTGTATGTGTCTGGATTTCTGAAGAAAATCTCACCAAAAACAGGGCATATCTTTTCTACCTAAGCGCAAACGGTATGCGATTGTAATCTGGACGAAGCTTGTTTTTAAATTCTTGCCAGCTGCCCGGATGATTTGCTATTTAAAAAAAAAGCAACAACTCCAATTAACTTATTTTTTCAGGTTGTTAAAAATATTGCTTCAAGTACTTTAAAAGGTAATTAAATTTATTCTAATAAACGGAAATAATAAAGGCGTTTTCTTGGATTTGGAAAAATAAAAAAAAAAATATAGTTTGAGGAAAAACAAACACGCCTACGCGTGCTAGACGGCGTTTGAAGGCCTCTTCGTTGATTGCGTGTTCTCTCTCTCCCTTTTCACTTTCTTTTTCCTTAGCTTCAATTTTTCAGTTATCATGACAGCCCCCAATCTTGGCTCAGAATACGCTCCTAAAGCACATACTAGTTCCTGTGTTCAGCGTTAATTTAGCAATACACCATGTCCCTCAGATTTATTTATGTTTCTGTGTTTCCGCTTATATTATTATAGAAAGCTCTCCTGTTTCATCTGTTCGTATCGTTGCCGGATTCTAAAACTGGGAGAATTTGCTTTGGGACAGCAGGAAACAGCCCGCTTTCCCACTGACGCTATTTTTGAAATTTCGCGAGTCGGAAAAGGGCCCTCCTTGACCTTCGGGTTTCGGAGGAAAGAAGGAAAGTCTGTCACACTCCCTCTCTCTCTCTCTCTCTCTGTCGTGCATTGAACTTTTTTAAAGCAATACAGTTGGCAAGGAATGCCGTTTCGAACTTCCGCTTTGCACACACGCTTTGCAGCTGAGAATGAAAATCTCATAATTCACTTGTATTGTTTACAACAGTAATGCATAATCTATGGTAATAAAATGCAATGTCTTTCTGCGTGCGTTCGTGGACGGTATTTCTGGAAAACTTCAGTCTTCAGACTTGGTAAATACACTAAAGATACCCTGAGCGTACGCTCCGAGAAGAAGATTGAAATTTAACACTTTTTTCGGGGTGTGGAGGCTTTATACATATCGTGCCTTGTTCGGTGACATTTTTTCACTGTTAGAGCCCACTTAGGTCACGTCTGCCCTCTTCTTCATGTTTAAGTTACTCCTGCCCCTTTTTGAAGAGCGCTTTCTTCTTCTCCCTATTTACTAAATGAAGACCTAATGCACAAGCCAAGCGTTTACTAAAACCAACTGAAAATACTTGCTTCGACTGTAATTTCCTACCTCCTTCCAGCATAAAGCTGGTGCAGGACTAGTAGAATGGAGAACATTTCCCACTCGGAATTCCATCCGACGCAAAAAGAATTTTTCAAATCGGACTTTTAGAAGCAAAAATGTTGAGGTAATATCAATTTACCTGTACCCTCCGTAGTGGAGAAACTGTGCAATACTTAAAGAAGAAACTCTATCCAAAGTAGTTTTCATAATAAATGGTATCGAAGGGAAGAAAGTTTTTTTTCAATCTCATATTTAGCGGCAGTGATATACAGATATGGTGTCCACAGACGGACAAAGTGATACTATAAGCACGTACTTTTATTTTTGCAACAGACGTATTAAAAATTAAACATTTTTTGTCAATAATCAAACCAGATCTTTAGTTCAAGCAAACATAAAAAAAGGTACGGAGCGGCAAACAGTTTTTTTTTCTCCTTATGGAAGTGAACGACCACAGTGAGCAACTCAATGGGCTATAAGCAATCGCTCGTCCATAATTTACACACATTGGTTCCAGGGAAGGGAGAGACAGCCAGTGCTGTAAGACAAGCACATCACCCATGTCCCCCGGGACTCGGACGAGCGGTCAGGGCTTAGACCGCTGCGCCACCGGAGCAGCGCAGCAAGTTTGCCTGCTAAGCGATGCCCAAAATCTCCATTCTGCACTTCGCCCATAAAGTTACCTCTTGAGCCGACAAACTTCTCTACTACGCATGCGTTCCGAGTTTGCCGGTTCCTTGGAAGAAAGGTAGAAGACTTTGGCTATCACAGCGTTTTTCAGTGAAAGAAAGTCGAAACCCTCGTCGATCACCACCCAAAACGGCTGGATCTAATGAAATACTTGATTGTGGTTTTTATCCTTAAGTCTCTGTCATACGCCTTACAAGACACGACTTAACCATAAGAAATTAATGCAGTCTAACGTAGTTAACACGAACATCAGAGGGACGCAAAAATTAGCTCGCGTTAAAAGTATTTCGTGTTAATGATGTGTGATTAATTAAACAACTAAATTCGTGCCTAAATATGTAAAATTATGCAGTGTAATTAAAGGGAAAGTACACACATACGTTTTGTTTCTAAAACATTAATTACATTACTTTTTGAGTAACTTTACACAACGAAGGCAAATTACACTGTAGCACCGTACACTTCGATACGTATGTATGAAAATAATTTTTGTTGTTCATTCAGCGAGAGCTTGATTTTAAAACTGCTGCTATCGGAAGCTGCTTTCTTTCTTGTCAGAACAATGCCTTGAAAATTCCTCCAGTTCGTTCACGTTTTGTAGAAGTGCCGAAACCGCCCCGGTGGTGCAGTGGTCTAAGCGCTGACTTCTTACCATTCGTCCGAGATGGATCCGGGTTCGAATCCCAGTGAGGCATGGCTGTTGTGTTTGTCTAACGGCACTGGCTCTATCCCTTCCCTGGAAGCAGTGGCCCTAAATTAGGGACGGGGTACTGCTTACAGACGCTTAAATTGCTCACGGTGGTCATTAAACTCCCCCCCCCCCCCAAAAAAAAAGAGTGCCGAAGTATCTGCCTGTTCCATTGCAAAACAACGCATAGTTTACAACGCAGCGAAAGCTTCTGAAAATTTCACGGTTGGCCCGTCTCTCGTCATTGTCTTCATCAGTATCAGATAAATTCTGTGACTCCACTTTCTTGCTGTTAATCACATCGTCCACAATTTCGACATCTGTCAAAATGTCTGAAGTCATGACATTGACATTCCAAACTTCTGTTTCTTTAATCCCAAGACTTCTATTTCTTTAATGGTTAGGAGATTCAACCTAAGCAGATAGGAGGGTTTGAGAGGGAAGACGATTTACCATCTCTGCCCAGAGCCCCATCCTTCTTGAAATTCCTTATCTCCTGTTAAAGTAGGACAGCCCACCAAGGCCACTCCTCCACTGAAAGTACCCCGCAAAGCAATCCTATCCACTGTCCCCTTTTCATTATTTGCACAGTCGGAACAAAAAAAAAAAAAATGATCCAGGTGCCCAAGTGGGCTTCAAAACAAACGGGACCAAGTAGTAACTTTAACAAGAACATATAAAGTTCCTGGTTTGCGTTAAGAGAAATACTTTTTTCTTTGCTGTTGAAATATCTGTTCGTTTGAAACGGTATTTCATGTTAAGCGTGTTCATGTTAAAGAAATAAAAACACACTTAATGCATATGAAAATGGTCGGGGAAGTAAGAAACAGCTCGTGGCAAAATTAATTACTGAGGTTCGACTGTACTTCACATCTAAAACTTGAACTTGCAAAAACATCGTAGGAAGTGACAACGTTGCAAGTGGAATTATTCTGTCACTTCCTCTTAAAGCTTTTATCCTCTTTACAAACATTCACAAAACATGTCTTTGAGTACACCATTTTGTTGACTCGTGAAATCTCACAAATTTCATCCTCGTCTCCAAGCGTGGTCATATTGTTTTTCTTCCACAGCTTTTGAGATTAGTCACTTGCCTCTGAGTTTGGAAACAAAAACTATCGGAAGGACTGTTCACGTGTTGAAACTTACATCAGTGTGAACGTAGCATACATATTCTCAGGTTCTTCTATGCCAAAAATACGCCAGTGTTCATTCATCAATCCAGAACAATAGAGTGCATTTCGCTCTAGGAAGAAGGGACTTTTTGTTACTTGGGTGCTTTCAAACGTTGAAAACGCTGGACCCCACTTGATTTTTTTTTCTTTCTGAATTTCGAGGCTGTGTCAAACTTTTAATATACTGGAAGAAATCAGTTTTCACATTCTGTATTTAGGTAGTTCACCTTATTTTACCCCTTTATGTTAAGTTCAATTCATGAAGATTTAAATGATGCTGGCATAGGCGCAATTATATGCTATAACGTGTACGAACTTTAGTATTTTAATCCTAGTAATGCTGAAAATGAATTAAAATCCTCCGCCAATAGTTATGTTGCTCATTCGACACATGGAGCAATTTAATGCCATTTGCTCTGTGTATATAGTGAAATTTATCGCAAAAGTGATTTTGCTTCATCATGTTTTCTGTAATGAACAATTTTGTGGAATGTACGTTTTATTTTATTTCAGTATTTGACTATTGAATAGTCTAAATTTAATTAACAAAAAAGCCTTTTTTCAAAAGTTTGGTAAAATTAGGCTAAAGATGGCATTTTCTAGAATCTAGACGTAAAAGATTATGTGCAGAATTTAAAATGCTAGATCTTATTTGAGGTACAATAAAAAAGCTTTGTTGGACACGAATAAACGCTGTTTCTTAACTTTCGGTTAGAGTGATCATCGTACTTTGAAAAGAAAGAGATTATTTTTGCGAACTGAAATGTTTAATAAATTCATCTAGAAAATAATCAAACGCATTTCCAGACAGAAACTGATAATAATTGATAAAATAGCATCGTTGAATAATCAGTACGATGTCAGTATAGTGTCCATCTTGCAGGCTTTAGCTGGATAAAGACCTGTTTGTTTTATGTCTCTCGCCTGTTGCATGTACGCATTTGTGTGATAATTCGTAGCTGTGCGTAAAAATTATTCTCTTTCTCATTTACTGTTCGCAACTGAATAGAGCACCGAAGTGTTTGCTGCAGCAAGTCAAAAATGGCACTGTGTCTGAGCTCGAGACACTAGAAACCCAGAAGTTCATTAGTGCATCAGGGTGTTGGTAAATGAACCTCGCTGACGAAGTATTTTTGATGGCTTTGTTTACTTAAAGTCAACACATGGTGTTCAAGCGAAGATAGGAGCCAAATCCCAACGCTCTCAGTGTGTTTTTCGAGACCCTGTCCCAGTCTACGCTCGAGTGACCTTGGATAATCGTCAAGGCCTTTCTTAAAGGGGTCTGGTATGTTACAGTTCAGAAAATTATTTTTAATGAAGCATATATGTTTATGTATATAAAATCTTTTTCGGGACTTGAACAAACGAGAACTTTGTTCTCATTATAGTATTTAACAACTTACAGTAGAGTCTCTATATGACGAACTTACGTTTAACGAAATTTTCTGCAAAACCTTGACTTTGAACGACATTTGCATGTAAATTAATCTACATATTACGAAACTCAATTTCCACATAACGAAGATTTTTTAAACTAAAAATTACCAGTTTGTGTTTCAAAAATTTTGCTTTATAATTCTTTTAGAACGCAGATGGAAATAAAGCGCCTTTAATTCCTTACCTTAAAACTTTTAGTTCTGTGAGGCGCTCGGAATCTTGTTGGAAGAGGGACGCCACGCGGAAGTCGTATTCGTGGAGACTACGAAGCAGATGCTTTTCCAAATCTCTATAGAAAATCCATCGTAGAAACTGCATTTCACAGGGAAAAATCGATTGTAAGTGGTGTGGGCCTACTTTGTAGAAGTTACGTATTCATTCTCATTCAGTGAGTACACGCTTGACTCGCCTGTGTTGTTCGCCCAAACTTTCGAAAAGAAAGTGCCTGTCTCATGCGGATAAAGTGAAACTTTGAGATGGTGTTGATCAAGGATAAAGAAGAAAGCTGTGGCTATAAAGTATTAAAACGGCAGCAGCTGAAAGACAAAGGAAGTGTTGAAGAAAGTACAGAGCTATCTGATTTTAATGTTGATGACAACGTTGTGATCGCCGATTATAATTATGGAAGTAATGACAAAAAAAATTGGATGCACTGAAAGTAAAATGCTTAGTAACATATCGGAACAAATGGCTCTAGTAAAACATCATAAACTATTATGACGAACTGAAAGACTGATGCAAAGCACAAGGAAAAATAATAAAAAAATATGCAAAATTTATTTCCCAAGATGTTTTGGCGGGTGCGGGGGGCTCATCACCCATGCCCCATCTGGGGATCGGGACCAACTCGGACGACTAGCCAGAAACCAGCACCTTTGACCACTAGGCCACCGCGACAGCATTTCTCAACTTGAATACGTATAACTATGTAAGATGGTATGGAAATAAGTTACTGATGACTACAATGGATGACAAAAGCTGTTAAAAATAATAGAAGTAACGGTAGAAAAAACATTGCCACCAAAAAGAGAAAATGGCTTTGAAGCCGAAAGTCGTAAGAAGTATTAATAATATTTTAGGAGTTCTTCACAAAACTGCGTGAAAGAAACAATATATTTCCGTGAGTTACGAAGGAAAGACCAAGTTTACAGACATTTTGGAGAATTTTTTCTGCAGTAGTAAACCTTTGCAACATAAATGCCCCAGAGAGTGTAGTGAAGCAAAATTTCCTGAAGGCTTTGAACAACGTTACCTTGGTTTTAGTACATAAATATTTTGATAAAAGACAATTTTTATGGAATTATGACGTAGCATCGGGTCTGTTGTTTACAAAAGCGTCACTCGAGTTCTGTTACATCATTTGCAAAGAATACGTGGCTCAACAAAGAGAACTCAGGGTTCGTACTTTCATTGAAAAACCCTGAAAAATGCTTGAAAATTGAAGTGCTAATTTCAAGATCTTCGAAGTGCTTAAAAAATGTTTAAATCTTTGAGAAATGCTTGATTTTTTAATCACGTTGATGCGATTGTGATTCAAGAATGTATTGTGCACTGAAAATGTTTCCCCGTCTCGACGTCATCAGTTTTTCTAACTGGAAATTTGTCATGAGAGGTGAAAAGCTTGTATTGGAAACTTCTACGGGGGAATTGTCGAACTGAACAGAATTTGTGCAAAGCATCCAATCTTCGAGATTTTTATTGAATAGCGAGAACGTGAAAGGGAAGGCTTGGATATTTCGTATTCTTTTTGGAAGAGAGAGAGATGGATTTTTCTTTTAAATTTCGCTATAATTGCTTATGTAACATTTTCAACACCACTAAATTAATTAAGCCAGTTATTGTCCTGTAACCGAACTGTTGTAACCAACTGATATTAAACTGTTAAATAATCTATTGTTAGTGTATATGTCGAATGTTGACTTTATTGAGCTGTTAACTCCCATTAGTGCATGTGTGTGTGTGTGTGTGTTCAAAATTATAATGACCAGGCCATTGAACTTTGCAAACATTTTCATAATGACATTCCATAAAAAATATACGTGATTATCGTATGTCGAATATTCTTTGTATAAATTGTGTACCGCATACCTCTAAAAACTTTCCTTTTGAGTTTCCGCTTTCTTCTGTAAATTTAATTACTTCTTGTTAAGCGTTTTATCACTAAACGACGTATAGTAGAACCTCATTTATACTTTTTTCTCATTTATACACAAAATGGCGCCGATCCAAACTTTTTGAATTGCCCTTAATGTCAAACTTTCACTGCTTCGTTTATACGTTTTTTGTATTATATGTTAAGTTTACTTGGTCCCTTGAAAAACATATAAATGAGGTTCCACTGTATTAATAACTTTTCTAATTTGACAACATCGACAGTGGGTCATGGCAACATAAAATGGCTAGATTGAATATACACTGCTGGCCACCCCAAATGCAACACCAAGAAGGACACGAGATAGCAAAGCCAGATTTACTGGACACATAACAACAGATACAAAGATGAAACGATTGAGCTTACAGGCCCGTGCGATTTGCGGAACACGCAGACATCAATAGTTCGTGTGGCCCTCATGACTGGCAATAACGGCCGCTGCACGCCGCGGCATCGAACGAAAGAGGCTTTGGATGTGGGCTTGGGGTATGTCGGTCCAGGCTGCTTCCACACGTTGCCACAGTTCATCAGGCGTAGCCGCGGGTGGTGCTTGCCGGGCCACTCGGTTGCCGATCAGCGACCAGACGTGTTCGATGGGCGACATATCGGGAAAACAGGCGGGTCACGGCAGCAGTGACACTTGGTGGGCCGTGAAGAATTGTTGCACGATGCGTGCCACGTGCGGGCGCGCATTGTCCTGTTGAAACATGGCCGCTGGCAGGTCCTGCAGGTAAGGGAGGACTACAGGCTCCAAAATGACGGAGATGTAGCGGTGGCTGTTGAGTGTACCGGCGATGCGTACCAGAGGGGTGCAGGTGTCATATCCAATTGCGCCTCAAACCATAACGCCAGGCGACGGACCGGTATGGCGATACATAATGCAGGCGTCATACAGTCTCTCGCTGTGGTGCCGCCACACGCGGATCCGACCATCGTGGTGTTGCAGGCAGAAGCGGGATTCGTCGGAGAAGACAATGTCGAGCCATTCCGTAGTCCAGGTGCGGCGTTCAACGGCCCACTGCCGCCGCACTCGCCGGTGGTGTAACGTCAATGGTAATCGGGGCAATGGGCGCCGTGCGACAAGTCCCCTCTCCTGCAAACGACGTCGAATGGTACGTGCTGACACAGGTTGTTGCGCAACACACCCTAATTTCTGCGCTAACGTTCGCGATGCGAGCCGTCAATGCCCGCCGCACAACATGCCGGTCCTCTCGTTCGGTGATGTGCCGCGGCTGCGGCAATCGCTCACGTCGGTCCCTCCTGCACCCACCGAATCCATACTCTCCTTACTGTGGCTGGATGTCGTCCTACACGGGCGCCGATGTCTCGGTACGATAAACCGCTGTCGCGAAAAGCCACTATTCGTCCTCTGTCGAACTCCGAAACGTGCTGGAATGACTGCCGTATTCTGCGACGAGGCATCAGGAAGTTTCCCACGCACAGGTCCGGCAGCACAACACACTTCCACTACTTACACCCCGCCTTCTGTGCACCCTTCTTATAGTGCTTCTCGGTGACGTGCCGGACGCACATGATTTGCATATGCCCTGCAATGCTGATCGTTTGCATGCCCTCTGGCGGGCGACGCATGCCGCGAACTTCAGGCCAATCGGATGCTTCCTTCTTGGTGTTGCATTTTGGGTGGCCAGGATTGTATATGAAGAGAGGGGCCGCGGGTGGCCTAGCGGTCAGCGTTCGTGACTGCCATGGAGGTAACCTCAGGTTCGATCCTGGGCAGGTACGAACGTTCGAACCACTAAATACCCGCCGCCGCCGTGCGTCGGATGGGCACGTTAAGCCGTCGGACCCCGGGTACTGGCCCCCCGGTAATGAAAAAGGGCGTCTTCCTCCCCCTTTCTACCTCGCTTCCGTGTCACTTTCCTATCGGGCCCAAATCTCCTAGCTTCCTATTTCTAAGGGGTGTTTAAGATCTGGGGTCAGACACTTCCTTCCTAAAATCCTCTACATATGATCTGATCTGATCTATATGAAGAGAGAGAGAGAGAGAGAGAGAGAGAGAGAGAGAGAGAGAGAGGAGTTAGTATATCGAGTTGTGCAGATGTCGAGAGATTACGAGTAGATTGTTAATGGTTGATGTAAAATCTGTTAAAATATATGTGATCGACGAACAAATACTGTTATGAGATTGATATCTATGTTGAAGCCAGTGAGATTGTATTCTGGAAAGCGATTATCTTAAAGTCTTGAAGTACAAATGTTTAGAGAATAAATTGGTGGAATTAAGTAAGTGAATAGCTGATTCTTTCTGCGTGTTCGTTTAGTTATTTGTTTATAAAGTGTGATTTATGAGGAACAAATCTATTTAAGAGCGTTAGCCAAAACATTAGCTAACCAGTTAACCATTTAAAACTACCTCTAAGCGAGTTTAAAACTCTATAATTGATATTATACATAAAGATCATTATGTAAGTCCTTCGAAAATATTGCGAAACCCTTTATTAGTGCTTGATTTTTTTTTTTTTTTTTTTGATGATTGGTGTGCGAATCATTGAATAAGCTGGATTCATGAGTGACAGCTTAACATGTGTTCGGGTACTCAGAGGTGTTAAAAAGTGATTGAAGATTCCAAGGAATGTACATTACGTACTGCTTCTACTTTATTTATTGGTGCTTGACATTTGAAATATCAGTTATTCATCGTTTCAGACATTACTCCAAACGTGATTGGGAAAGGGGTGAGATGACCTTTTTTTTATTATTATTCTTTGGCTGTAAAGTTTTTATTGTTTTATGAAGAATGTTCCTTTTAAAAAATAAAAATTAGCTGAGATAGTTGAATTTACATTTGTTTTGGCCATGATGCCGGAAATCTCTCTTTACACCTGCAAACTATGAAAAAAAAAAAACATGACAAAGAAAGTGAGAAAATAAAGTTCAACTTAGAGGAAGTAAAAGTCATGTTTCAAAGGAAAAAAGGATTTGCAGTTCGACGGACTGAAACTGGAATTAGCTGACGGTTGCCTGCCTTGGTCAAATATATCAATAAGGGACAGCTTTAAGAAGAAAAAAGTGTATTAAACGCACAAAAACTGACTGGGTTTCATTTGAAAGGAGCTATTCAATTCTGTGGAACAAATGACATAATGTCCTCGTCAGAGCAGTATTTCACTCAATGCATCCTTCCTGTTTTCACTTATAGAGTATAGACCTGTGACATATACCTCAACTAAAAGTATTATTCAAGGACTCAAGACTTGAATGGAGAAATGCGTGCGTTGAGTAATCAGAAAAGACAAGAAATTTATAATTCAGGGAAAATATTAGTTGCGGAAATCATTGCTAGTATAAAATATGTTCATGAAACCCAGAATACTTCTGGAGCCTCAAATGTTTATGAATGGATTCTTGTGAAGAAATGTGAATACTGCGTGAAATATAGCAAAAACTTAGCACTTATTATTTTTATTAGTAGTAACGTTTCTCACTGCTCGGTGTTATTGTGAGTGGACGAATTGTCATGATAAAGGACTATATTCTGCCATTTGAGAAAGCAGAAATAGATCATGTATTATAATTGTTGGGTATAAAGCTTTTTTTCAATATTTCAAGTATTTTTAAAATACAGTAATTACCTATCGTAATTTTTAGGAATTGTGGCATTCATCGTATATGTAGCATGGCCGTGGTCTTTGGTTTAATATATTTAGATAGGATTTATTTTTAATTGCAGTTTTACTGTACTTATTGTTTGATTTTTCATTATGTGTCGATTTACTGGAAAATATTTTACACGTATTTAAAATTTACTTTGTATGCAATACTCTACGTATACTATAAATTATATAATTTATCATATATTTGTGGAGCCTGGCTGGTGTTAATAAATTTCCAATGTCAAATAGAACATGCGAATTCGTTTAAATTTCGTTTAAGCTGATTAATATGGTGTTTTTGATTATGATCAAAGCTTATAACATGTGTGTCACAAAAGCACAAAGAAGGTGTATCCTTCAGTTTTTATACTTTTTTCATCGACGTTCTTCTAGCGAGATCTCATTTAAAGTTGCTGTGAGTCTCACCTTGGTCAGAAGTTGTCTTCGTCATTGTTCTTGGCAATCTTCTCATGTTTTCGCATTCTTTATTATTTTTTTCAATCTGTTTATAGACTCGATTAGGGTCACGATAACTTTTGTTAAAATTCTGGTGATTTTTTTTCCTTCTGTATTTTCAACGGTTTTATTTCTTTGTTGGAGGGGAATCGAGATTTCTCACCGTGAGTGAGCAACGGGTTATCAAAATATTCAACAGCAGACTCCACCGTGATACGAAACATTAAAACCTGTGTTTATTTAAATAAGTACTCACTGTTTCAGATTTACAGTTATTTACCATCTTTCCTGCAAAACTTCCGTGGTTTTCATCCTGAATTTTTTGTTTAAGTAAATAGAGAACAGTGACAGCAATGATTTTCCGTGGCAATCAAGTACTCTCGCCAGGGCCGTGTTTAGAGGTGGGCCAAAGGGGCCTTGTCCCCCCGAAAGTGTTCCATTTTTTTTCTTTTTGTTTAAAATGCGACTTACAATAGAAAAAATGCTTTAATTTAATAAAAATGTATCATCTTACATGAGAAAAAATGCTTTATTTTTTCTTTCATTTTTCATTTACATTTATTATTTCTGGTGGATTTCAAACACCATTTTTCGTCCCCTCCCCCGAAAAAAATTCTGTATATGCCCCCTGACTCCTGTATTAAACAAGGCGGAATGCTGCCGTAGTCACAAGTGCATATGTAACTGTTACATTCTTACACACACAGAAACCAAATTTAGAATGACCCACAATATTACGGAACCTTTGAAAATTACATGACAAGAGACTGTGTTGAGTAGGTTTTCAACAATAATTAGTATTCATCATTGCTGCCTAAAAAGAAATTCTATGTCAAGGGAAGCAGGAAAATCTCTTTTCTACTTACTATCCAAAGAACTTATTTACTGATACAAAGTCCTACTTACTATACAAAAATTTCCTTCCTGGTTTTTGTGAAATAAAATATATTGTATTAAATGTAAATGGACATTTATGCTACATAACGGGAACTTCGTTCAGCCCGAAAAACTGATAAATATATGGGAAACTTTGCACCTGAGTACTTGTCTCCTGTCAGAAATCTTTTTGTTACTCCTTTGGACAGATACAGTGAAAATTGTAGATATACATACACTCATGTTCATAAAAAACAGAACACCTGAAGGGAGTCGAACTACGACTTTGATTTTTACAAGATGTATTCATTAGGAAATGCAGAACAAATGATTAGCATCTCGGTGTCATACGTTCCAGGTATGTCTATGTAGTGTTACAGTGGACACCCCCCCCCATCCTAAAACCTGAAGAAAACTTTAAAATTTGTCCGCCATGTCGCGTATGGTATGAGGCAGCTAGGAATCACAGTTCGGCAGGCTCACATATTCTTTTACAGTTCAGTTTTTTTTATTTATTTCTCATTTACGTTGTTTTTTTTCTTTCGGCTGTTCTCTAAATTAATTAACAAAATTGCGGGATAATTGGGAAGTCGCTCCAATGCTCTTGAAGGCAAGAAACGCAATATTTTTGCCATTTTGAATTGTTTCTACCTGTGGGAAAATGTAGCACTCAATGGTTGCTCTGGAAATTGATAAGAGCAAAGCGATAGGCCCAGAAGAGGACTTTTGGATTTCTTGAGGAGGGGCCGATGTTACGGCCCACCCCCGCCATTAATTTAGTAATTAATGGGCGTGGTTGATGTGTGAAATTAATTAAGTATTAATTATGTTCGAGGCTTGATTGGAGTTTAAAAGTGTAAACAGCAGATAAAGTTTTATCTGGGGGTTTGGAAAGAAAAGAGGCGAAGAATTCTCTCTCTGGCTGGGTGGTCTCAGAATAGCTCTGTTAGGTCATAAATATCAGGGCGCAGCTGACGGGAAACTAAGCAACACGGAATGGTACCTTTCGAAGAGGGGTCCACTTGAGTAAATGAATGAAGATGGGGACAAAAGGTTTAGCGAATAATCGTAAATTCGTCGATTGTTTGGGGCATTTTCGAGAACAATTGCTCTCTGTGTGGTCCGTGCAGAAAAATAAGAGTTCGCACTTGGCATGAACATAAGGAAGAAAGTTTAGTTGTCTGTATGCTCTCCGATGTGAAAGGCTGGATGCCTTGGATCTGCAAAAAATGAATTGGGAAAAATGAAGCAGCAAACCTCCCCGCATTTGGTAAGAAATGGAGACAACTCGAGGCAGCTGGAGATGCCAGTTTGCCATAGAGACGGCAGAATGCCTAAATCCGCGGGATAAAGCAGAAATTTCTAGGCTGGAGCGTAATGGAAATCAGCGACTGTTTGGCCTAATGAAAGCCAAGTTACAGGCAAATTAAGAAGTCTGCGAGTGGACAGTGGTCATTCCAATGAGAAGCGAAGCCAAGCAAAGTCGGGTTCGGATGCCAACCACTGCAGTGTGGAATCGTCACCCCCATTCATCCCCTACTGTGGAGGAGGTGAAGAGAAGCGCTTGTCTTACGGGGCGAAGCGAGGCCCCATGTGTGCGTGTGTGTGGTCACGTAAGCAGCGAAGCCACTACGTGTAAGTGCGACGGGATAAAAACATGGCGAAAGAAAAATATGAGCGTAAGAGCGGTGGCTTCGATACCTAACAAATATACAGGTGAAATGTTGAGTTGCCGATATACGCTTAAGGTAAAAGCACGTCTGATTTCGCTCGGCCGAGAAAATTAATCTCAGGGCTAGCGGTCGCAACTCGATAAAAAAAATGGAAACAAAACCTGCGAGTGGCATATTTGAACTGCGTACTCAGGCAGGGTAGATGGTTTGCTAACGGAAAGGAACTGACTGAATTGGGAATGAACGGTCAAAAAGGACGGAAGGTAGCGACAGACGGAATCAACTATAGCAGCAGCGGAATTGAATGTGTCCCACTCTCCCAGCAGTCGACGTTCACAATTATTTCTTCACGACAACAAAAATCATTTCCCAGGAACACAGAAAATCAATCTTGGAAACCGCAACATCAGATGTGAGAGGGCCTATTTTGCTTAACGGCCACCTTCAAATCGTCACGAGAATAGATCAGTGTGCACTCTAATCATTGCAACAAAGTGCGGCGTGATATTACCATTTTAATTGTGTGCTTCATTTACATCAAGCGTCAAAGTGAAGTGTTGAATCATCGGTGCTGCCACATGGTGCAAGTGTCTGTGTGCGTGTTTTTTTTTTTTGTCGTGTGATATTATGTGATGCACAACGGATTTGCACAGCAAAGTCACGAAACTGTAAGTAGATGAATATTTCCTTTTTTCTTTCTTCGCACATCGGCGAACTTGTGCCATCCCGACACCCAAAGCTGCATGGACATAGATGCAGTAATGCTGAGTGACTGAACCTCAGAGGAAATACCTGCACATACAGATTTCAATTTCTTACAGGGCCCATTTCCTGATTATTTTTTTTACATGAATAAGGGAGAAGGTGTGGCCACAAATTCCGCTGGGCGGGACAGTTTCTTTTAACTTTGGTTCAGGACCAACGTCAGCGGGGCAGGGTTCTGCATGTGCATGCTTATTAGATGTAGTTAATTAACTTTGGCAGTATTTCGCACCTAAAATCTTATACCGCAAATTAACGTGCTTGTGTATTTTGTGTCGCGAGTATTTTTAATGTGATCGTTTGCATATAATTTGTTTTTCATTCTCTAAGCAATTGTATATGAATATCACCTGCAGCTCTATTTAGTGTGTTAAAGAGTAGTATCTCTTGTTCAGATAGTCCGGTGGAGACTCAGACGGCTTGCGTCTTCCGACAGTAAAGTGTGACACCGTATGCTGCCCACATATGAGGGGCAATTGTCTATGCGCCTAGAGAGCGCCGGATCTGTTTAAATCTCGCAGAACGTTATTAAATGTTGTGTTGTGTATTTGAGAATCATGTGTTATTTGCGAGAGTGAGTGTTGTACTGGCTGGTTGGGGATTGAATGTACCGGAGTAAGATCCGGACCACTACACTCAGTCACGAATTGGTGATTGCGGGTGAACCTCATCACAACTCTGATCCCAAAGTATCATTTTTTTTAGATTATTTTATTTTTTATTTGTTGTTGTTATTTTGTTCACAAGGTGGATTCACCCAAGCCTTATGCTTCGGGTCATTCTTCAACTTTTCATTTTTTATGTTCTGGTGTGAATCTTTGAGTGCAGCAGTGCACCTGAGATTCTCACCTGGTGCCGCGGCCAACTAAATTGTACTTCAGGTCTCAAGCACCGTTACCGGCAGACTCGGCAGGAACACTGCTAGTGCTGTGTAACAGTAGCTAATAATCGGTGTGGCCACCTGTGGCTTGTACAACCTGCTGTACGCTCTGAGGTATTGAATAAAATAATGTGTGAATGGTGTCCTGTGGAATAGCCATCCAGGCTGTATTGACCCGCGTCCAAAGTTCATCAAGAGTTGCTGGCGGACGGTCGTACGCTCTGAGGTATTGAATCAAATAATGTGGGAATGGTGTCCTGTGGAATAGCCATCCAGGCTGTATTGATCAGCGTTAAAAGTTCATCAAGAGTTGCTGGCGGACGGTCGTACGCTCTGAGGTATTGAATCAAATGATGTGTGAATGGTGTCCTGTGGAATAGCCATCCAGGCTTTATTGATCCGCGTCCAAAGTTCAGCAAGAGTTGCTGGCCGGCGGTCGTACCGCTGCTCCTGTCGTTTGAGCATGTCTGAGATATTTTCTTTGGGTGATAAATCCGACAATCTCGCCGGCCACTGCAGAAATTAAACGTTGTTATCCCTGGAGAAGGCAGGTGTTGTCGCTGCAACATTCTGGTGCGGCATTGTAATATGGCCCCGGGGACGTCCTGCAGGTACGGAAGAGCCACCGGCCGTAGAATGTCAATGATATAACAGGCACTCGTTATGGTATAGTACGGACTCTCACGAGAGATGATCTGCTTTCGTACCCGATAGCACCCCAGGCCATAATGTTGGTGCGGTATGTCTGGTGCGGATACACTCTTCCCGACGCCTCTCCTCTT
The DNA here is from genome assembly GCA_039090855.1 of Macrothele yani. Lineage (NCBI taxonomy): Eukaryota > Metazoa > Arthropoda > Arachnida > Araneae > Macrothelidae > Macrothele > Macrothele yani. The sequence goes on along the minus strand of CM077023.1, from coordinate 7,884,027 downwards.
TTCGTCGGCGGACACAAATGCGGCCATCGTTTTCTCCTAAACAGAAGCGCGTTTCGTCTGAGACGCGCTTCTGTTTAGAAAGAAAAACTTTTATTAACTTTTTTTCCGAACTCTTTTACACAGATGCCTCCATCATTTTCACCTAAGCAGAAGCGCGTTTCGTCGATGCAACATTTCAGCCTGCCAGTCCGTTGCTGTGGTGTCAAAGGTAGCCTGAGCAGGAACTGACGAGCCCTCAGTCCAAACTGTAATAACCGGCGACGTACTGTTACAGCTGACATGGGAGAATGCGTCGCAGTTTGCCACTGCTGCGCCAACGCCGTTGATGATACAGAACGGTCACTCCAAGACATCCTCATGAGATGACGGTTGTTCCTCGTTATTATCTGTGTACGATGTCCAAGACCTTCTCTTTGTGTCCTACGCTCTTCTTCGTACCATTCACTTCTCACTGTTGCCACCAAGGACACACTGCGCCCCACACGACCAGCAATCTCCAGGAGGGAAGCATTGCAGTCTATCATGCCAATAATGCGACCTGTGTCTAACTCGCTATACGACTGTCTTGCACGACTACAAGGCATCCTTACCAGGTGTTGACCAAGCACTAACAAACATGCCGACCGAGCCACGCGGCGATTGTAACAGAAAAACGGCCGATTTCTGGCCTGTGACGTTGCGCGATCTGATTTGCTTAGACGAGGTACTCATGCACCTATGACACCGAAATGCTAATCATTTCTGCGATATTGCTTGATTAGCATATCCTGTGAAAGTCATAGCTCGACTCTTTTCAGGTGACCTGTTTTTATGAACATGAGTGTATATGATACCGAGCGACAAAAAGAACTGAATAATGAAACACTGGGAAATGCGTGAAAATTCGTGAGCCTTATCTTATGTCCGTCTAATCGAAAAAATATTTTTTCATTCTTTTTCCTTGCCATACAAATACCGTGTCTGATACAAATATACGCTTATGTCACCTGACGGTGCGCCTGATAAATCCGAGAAATATATGGAAAACCTTGGTCACGCTTATGTCACTTGACGGTGCACGTGATAAATCTAGGAAATGCGTGGAAAATCTTAGGCACGCTTATGTCTCTCGACGGTGCACCTCGTAAGTCCGTAAAGTGTATGGCAGAGCCCATTTAAGAGAAGGGCTAGGGGGGCTACAGCTCCGGACCCCGCATTTTCAAGGAGCCCCAGAATTATGCAGGATGCTTGAAGAATTGACAGAGTTCTACAGTTTTTTTTGCTTGTTTTTTTTGTGCAGATTGCACAGCGAAAACAATAAGAACCTGCCTTGTGAAATATATATATATATATATTTCTTTGTCCCTTTTTAGGAGGAGACCGCAAAAAGCCCCCAGTCCATCCTCAAATCTTTCTAAAGCATTACAGATGGTTTTTGTTTTGTACACATCTGTAACTGGAGGAAATTTTCATACATCAAGGGTTCGTTTGAATCATGATATTTGGATCATATTATTTTGTCCACTACTTCGATATGATTTCAATAAGCTGAACCGGAGGGGGGGGTATTAAAGTACAACCAAACTCTTGTCCATTTTACAACCATGGATTTTCATATTTCCTTGCTAACACTGATATTCGTCCATGAATCATGGGATACTCGCTTCAATATGGCGAGGATATTTTTTATCGCTTCCTCATCATATTTTGGGGATGTTTTCTCCTGGGTATTTTTTATCCGGCCACCCATACTGAAATCCTAGATGTGCCACTAACACTGGGGCGCCAGAATACTGTCCAGCTCTCGGGCCCCCTGTCTTTTTAAACGGGCTCTGGTGTATGGGGAAACTTGGACAAGCTTATGTCTTTGTTCAACCCAAGAAGAATTTTATCCAAGCCATTTTCTAAAAACAGAGATGTGACAAACACAAAATCCATTGACGTCATTGTCATAAAAAGCATTGCATCGAGAAAAGGGACCATGGTTTCTTCTAAAAGCAGTGATATGCTCACGGACGGGCAAAGAAAACGATAACATAAAGACGTCATTTCGTGGCATAATTATGTATACATGTCAAAAGGTGTACTGAAAAGGAAAAATGAGTTGGATGAACTATCTACTGTATACATGGTGAAGTATAGTAAATAAAACTTTAAGTTGCAGAAACAAAATTTTAAATGTTCACGTGACAATGAACTACAACTGATTGTTTTTGAAGCAACAAGAAGCTTATTCTGTAATCTTCATAAATACGAGCGATCGGTGTCTCCACTTGTGCGAAATTTTTAAGACCCAGTACTAGCTATGTTTGTGTATTTCGGGGTTTAGCGATCCCCATGAACATCTAGTGCAAGGAGTTGTCCAGACCCCTAGGACTCCCCTGTAGATACGTCCCTGCATTCTTCCACAGCGGTTTCTGGGCAAAAAACAGTCTAATCGCGATCTAACGTTTTTGGAGGGAACACCAAAAATGAACGTTAAATCCGGAAAATCGTTAAATGCGGGAAATGGTTAGATCTGCGAACGTTAAATCGCGATTCGATTGTGTACGACTTATTGCTTGATACTTTTACTAAGCGCTGGTAGTGAGTTTAAAACAACTCTTTATTTTTTCTCATGGCTATTCGGAGTCAAGAAAAACGCTTTTCTTCATGTTATTTTTCACACAAGGATTAGGGGAAAACATTTGAATTTTTTTGACGGAGGAATTTTGTCTTTCGCTCCAGAGCTTAAGCGCTCCTAAAACAGAAAGTGGAGACTAGGCCACGCCACTGTGTATGGTGTTTTGAATCATTTGGATTTTGTTGAGCCTAACTAAATTTTTTGTCATGTTGTGACAGTGTCAAAAAAATTAGTATTAAAAATTGCTAATTTGTTGTCTATTGGCCAGTTTACTGTAGTTATTATGTAAATGTATTATTCCCAGACGTTGGAAGAAACTTCTAGACATGTAAGGATATGCTTTTAATGCGGCATATACAAGAGGTGATCAAAAAGTAAAGTGAATGGAGCCGCCCTTACTGCGGAAGCAAAAAAGAGGTGTCTGACGTAAACGGTCATTAACTCAACTCTCGCACGTGTCACATGGCCAGAAACCGGTTTTGCAGCAAATGACAGTAGTCCTCTAGGCAGCAAAGATTCTCGTTTGTTCAACGTTGTCGTGGTGCCGAAGTTCGAGCAACGCGCAAACGAAATTTTGTTTCCACCTTGGATATTCGGTGAGAGAAACGCATGAAAAACTGACACATGTTCATGGTGAAAGTTCTGTGACACAAAACACAATGTTTAAATGGTTTTCCAGGTTTAAAGATGGCGCTTCTTCCATCGAAGATGAATCGCCTCGTGGAAGACCATCAACGGTGGTAACCGACAACAACGTTTGGAAATTCACGTTATGATCAGGAAAAACCAACGCCTCGCATCAGAAAAATTGCAGCAGAGACTGGTCTGTGGTTTGGTTCTGTTGAATCCATCCTCACTGACAAATTGAACATGAAACGTAGCAGTGCCAAGTTCATTCCTCATCCTCTGAACGACGACCAGAAAAGCAATCGTGTTACAATTTCGTGAGGGTTGTTTCAACGTGTAACAGCAGGTGCAAACTTTTTACGGACAATTGTGACGGGGGAGATGAAACCTGGGTCTATGGTTACGTCCCTGAAACAAAAGATCGAAAGCTCTGAGTGGGGAACCCCTTCCTCCACAAGACCCGAGAAGGCACGCCAGTCTCGATCGCACGTTAAAGTCCTGCTTGTATCATTTTTCGATATCGAAGGATTGGTGCGTTGGGAATTCCTACCATGTGGCTCCACTGTTAGTACTGCACGTTACTTGGAAATTCCGGAACTCCCAAGGACAGCAGTCCATGCAAGAGGCCGGAGAAGAAGACCAGTGAATGGATGCTTCACCACAGCAACGTGCCAAGTCACACTGCTCTGTTGATCATCCAGTTCTTGGTTGCATTCCGGTGCTTCCTACCTTCTTATTCACTCGACTCAGCACCAAGAGGCTTTTGGCTGTTCCCGAAACTTCAGGCAGTTATGGAAGACAAACGTTTTTACTCTGTGGAAGACACCAAAGGTAATGTAACGAGGGTCTTCAAGGGCATTCCGAAACAGAACTTTTATGGGTGTTTTCAACAATGACAGAACCGCTGGAATAGGTATGTGTGTGTCAAGAAGGATTATTTTGAAGGAGATTAATTTGTGTAACTTTACTATTAAATTTCTGTCATCAGTAAAAACATTCACCTTATCTTTTGATCGCACCTTGTATTCGCTAATTTAACTTCAGAAATAAAAAACAGCATTTCCGTCTGTCATGATTTCTACTTTTAGTATATCTCCAGAAATGTGACATTACCTATTAGAACAGATCTTTGTTCCGATTTAATACCACGATAAATGTAGTGATAAAGCTGTTGTGATAAATGGGAGTTCATGACAGAAGTGGAAGAAAGAAAAAGACGGATATAGAAAGCTGTGACTGATGACCGATTTTCGTGTGATTCCTGCTGTCATCTGTCTAGTATCAGTCGTCTGTGATTACTAGCCAAGATTGCGAGCGATTTTCCTTTGAATTTTTCATGGCGGGCGGCTCTCCAAGTTTAAAGGGCCGTGGGCCAACACATTATTAAAATACTTGATATTAGTCTGCACTTAAGTAAGAAGTTCGTGTAGATGGACTGATGTCACGGAACACGAAGAAAATCAGGTCCAAAATAAGTGCAGATTTTAATATCCTTATTTCCTCAGTGAAATTCATTTCAAGCAGAAGTATTATTAATAGTTCTCGGTATTATAGTTGCTGTCAACAACGTTTCTCCTTCCCGTCTGGTGAGTTTTCGAGAGCTCGTCAAAAGATCTCGTGACAGTTTCTAATGAAGCCAACACATGCTGATTAATTAGAACTGTAAACTAAAAGTATCGCTTGATCGAATGAACTTGAAGCGCTTCGGACTTGGAAGATATACGTTAAAGTGCAAGATATTGTTTAAAAGTTAAATGTGAACCAGAAAAGGAAATGACAGCTTGAAAATTATTTGACGTTATTTCCGCTTCAAAGCTTTCACTGTTCCTAACGTCAAATTTAATCAACCAAACCCGTCTTATCATCAGTCAGGTGGTAATTCTTGCTGTGTTGCATTACAAATTTTGTTGAAAAATACTATATTAAAGGAAAAAACAACGATCAGAAGGAAAAAAAAATCAGTGAAGTTCTTAGTTGTACGAAATACCCGCCTTTCTGTTTATTTGTTCATAATTTTTGTCATGCATAAATTTGGAACAGGTGATGTTACGTCTTCATGAGACCTAGCCGGAATGTCAGGAAGGAAATATTTTACATTAACAGAAAGTTGTGACGTATATTTCTAAATAACCTTCTTTTCGAATTTCTATTTTGTTATGTAAACTTAGTTTACATAAGAAAACAGAAATAAAAATTTTGGTTAAACGTTTTCTTACTGAACGGCACGTTACTTCCCCGAATAGCTTTTACAATTTGGCAACACTGACAGTGAGTCAAAGCAGCATAAAATAACTAGATTTAATGTATACAATGGGGCAGTTGATAGAATTGCGAGTTGGTAGCTGGAGAGAGATAAGAATGATAGCTTTTGGTGGAGTTATATGTGATCGACGAACGAATGTCATAGTGTTGATATGGTTGTCTGGATTGAAGCTAGTGAGATTATATTCTGGCAAGGGATTGTCTTAAAGTACAAGTGATTACCGAATAAATTGGTGGACTAAAGTGACTTGCTGATTCTTTAAACCTGGGAGTTTGGTTGATTGTTTATAAAGTGTGTGTGATTTATGTGCAACACAGCTATTCAAGAACATTATCCAATTAGTTAACTAATCAGTTAACCCTTTAAAACCAAAGCTACAGATTAAAGCGTTAAAAACTGTACAAAGTGTAGTAAAAATCCCTTAAATATACTGAGGCTCATGTATCATTTTCCAATTTTCTTCATCATGTTAACAATGCAGCGGTAAGTTTTCACAAAATATTAGTAACTGCAATAAAATTAATGTTACAGCTGATTAATGTATGTTGAAGACATGCGAAGCATTTTAAATGCAGTTTTCCGTCTTTGTCGACACAGGATTCGCCACATGGTCATACAAATATTTATCAGCAATATTCCATTGTTCGGTTTCTACAGTACAAAAGCGTAGGCAAATGAAAACTACAAATCACAAAGCAAGCGGCATTATTTCGCAGGAAGCGTACCTCGCAGCATCAAAATATAACCCTATCAGGCATTCTCCCGCTGTATGCAGGCGAGCAGCACCACGTAGTAAACGGTAGAGCGGAAAGACCGACCCAGTCCTCGGGCAGGGCTGGGCAGGGCTTTTTTTTTTTTTTTTTACATCAGTTAAGTGAAAAATTTCGGGCTTGTACTAGAAGTTTTAGCATTTATCTCTTGGATTAAAAAAACTTTTCTTCTCACAAAACGAAGGCAGACTCGTTAAATAATCCGATGGCGAATATCACTGAGTGAAACGAAAGACCCTATCCACCACCGGATGCATTGATTAATTACAGATGAAACCGATATTATTTCTTTAAAGGTTGAAATCAAATTCCGTTTTCACCTCGTTGCTTTTGCGATTAAAACATCTAGTTTTTTGTTTTTTTTTCTCTTTTCAGAGAAATGTTTACGTAAACAAAGTTTTCAGCTTCACAAAACCGAAACCAAAACAAGCTTCTGGCGCTATTCGTTGCTACAACGGACATGAGGAAGTTCGAAGTATTTGTTTGCATATTTGGGGATCGATGTCTACCTTGTTTATACTTAAATGTAGAAGAGAAAAAGTGTTTGCATTTGTAACAGAAGTATGTAGTCAGGTCTGAACCTCATCTGTGGGAGAGATTCCTACCAGAAATGGCACGTCTGTTTACATTACATTCTCTTTATTGTAAAGATAGTTCAGTTCAGGAGAGCACTTTGTTTTTCTAGAGCAGGGGTCTTCAGCCTTTTCTGAATCATGGACAGCATGAGAAAATGGAATTGGACTCACGGGTCACATGAAAAATAAGAGTAAAAATTAATACAGACATGTGACGTGGAGCAGGAACATCAAGCAAAGGTTTTCGCTCTTTCCACGTTTATAAGTGAGTCACGGAAAAATTCTTATTGGCCGCCACCGGGAATCGAACCCAGGGTCTTCCAGTTACGCGCCGGATATGCTTCCAATACACCACAGCGGCCTCGAACTCCTCCAGACTCACACACGCTAACTGCCAAGACAATTTGGCAGGTTGCTTCTTGGAGCCCCGCACAATGCTGGGGATTCACCAAAGATGGTAAGCAGCAACTGAAGAAATAATTAGAAGGCGAATGAATAATTAAATACAGACATGTGACGTAGACCAGGAACATCAAGCAAAGGGTTTTGCTCTTTCCACGTTTATAAATGAGTCACGGAAAAATTATCATTGGCCGCCACCGGGAATCGAAACCAGGGCCTTCCACTACACCACAGCGGCCTCGAACTCCTCCAGACTCACACACGCTAACTGCCAAAACAAGTTGGCAGGTTGCTTCTTGGAGCCCCGCACAATGCTGGGGATTCACCAAAGATGGTAAGCAGCAACTGAAGAAATAATTAGAAGGCCAATGGATAATTAATACAGACATGTGACGTGGACCAGGAGCATCAAGCAAAGATCTTCGCTCTTTCCACGTTTATAAGTGAGTCACGGAAAAATTCTCATTGGCTGCCACCGGGAATCGAACACAGGGTCTTCCAGTTACGTGGCGGCCAATGAGAATTTTTCTGTGACTCACTTGTAAACGTGGAAAGAGCGAAGATCTTGCTTGATGTTCCTGGTCCACGTCACATGTCTGTATTAATTATTCATTCGCCTTCTAATTATTTCTTCAGTTCCTGCTTACCATCTTTGGTGAATCCCCAGCATTGTGCGGGGCTCCAAGAAGCAACCTGCCAAATTGTCTTGGCAGTTAGCGTGTGTGAGTCTGGAGGAGTTCGAGGCCGCTGTGGTGTATTGGAAGCATATCCGGCACGTAACTGGAAGACCCTGGGTTCGATTCCCGTTGGGGCCAATGAGAATTTTTCCGTGACTCACTTATAAACGTGGAAAGAGTGAAGATCTTTGCTTGAAGAGTAAAAATGCATGTGTTCATTATGAATATCGATTATTTCGGAGAGGTTTTGAATCTTAACACTTAACTTTCGGAAAAAGAAACGATGTGGGTAATATGATATGTATGTTACAAAGAAGTCCGAATACGTATGTCTACATTTTTAGTTCCATATAAAAATGTCAATTATATAACTCATGGCAGCACAGCTCATAGGAATTCGAAGTCCATATGCCCAAGGTACCTGGATATTCATCATTTGCAATATGTGGTGGAAGTACGCTTGATAAAAGTCTGAAACGGGCCGGGCTGGGCCGTGCTTTTCAATTTAAAGCCCGTGCTGACCTTTAGTTAGCGGCATTAATAATTTTGCCCGATTTCTGTTAGTTGTATTCGTCTTTTTTTAATGGCTTTTCAGTTGGTGTGGCTACTTCTAAGAACGTTTTTATTCGGCATTATAAGATTGCGGTTTTTTTTCGGGACTAACACGCCTCGTATTGTAGTACATTGTATATCAGGAGTGAGAAAAGGAACTCTCACTTTCTCTCTACTGATATCGTAGCAGTCAACCCAACTAAACTGCGGTTAGGGGTCAAGAGCATTAGGAGCATAAGGAAAGGTGGGGTCGCGGTGGAGTGTTCCCATCCCGGGAAGCTCGACCGCCTAGCCCAGGAGCTGAGTAGCAATCCGTTAACCAAAGATTGCACACTTCCCACGGCCCCACGAAAGAGACACCCCCGGTTGATAGTCTATGGGGTTGACGGGGATCTCTCAGGGAAAGAGTTCGAGGAAGCGGTTCGCGGGCAGAACCCCGACCTCGATAACGGGGTTTCAGCCTGTTTCCCATTGAAGGGCAAGGGAGGTAGGGTCCACTGGGTGGCAGACGTGGAGCCCAAAGCCTTCAAACTCTTGATGAGGCGAAAGACACTAAACTTGGGTTGGTCAGTGCTCCGTCGAAAGGAATTTTTGCGGGAAGTCAGGTGCTTTCGGTGCAATGGATTCGGCCATTTCCGAGGCAACTGCGCCGAGTCAGAAGCAAGGTATGGCAATTGCGGTGAAGTTGGGCACCAGCACCACCAGTGTGCAGTCACACCGAAGTGCAGCAACTGCACTGCTGCGAATGCTCAGTTCCGCCTGAAACTGGACGTCTCTCACTCCAGCTTCAGTAAGACGTGCCCTAGTCTTATTAGGGAACTTGAGCAAAGGAAAAGCCGGGTCAACTATGGTTGACAGATGGTAGTACCCTCGGAGGTACGTAGCTCTCGATATGGAGCTTTTCGGTCTATTGACCAAGGTGATTCTTATGACCCTGGCCCGGGGTCATCACCACAGAACTGGCCCTAGTATTGTGGGCCATTTAACTATTTTCAATGTGTGAATAATGTGTTTCAGTGTGAAATATTTGTGAGAGGGGTGCATGGGACCCTCATACTTATCGTGCATATATTTTGTATTTTGTTTAGATACCAAATAAAGGACTTTTGTCCCCAAAACTCGCGTTGGCGGGCGATCTCCCGGCCACGAGATGAGATAAATTATTGAAAAGTTGCTTGCCCCAACTGCCCATAGCAGGTCGCACACATGGGTTCTGATAGAAAGGTGTAAGGTAACCGGTCCCGTGGGGGAGGCAGATCCGCACAGGTCTCTGGGCCGAATCTGTCCGAGTGAAAGACTGTGGTTTCCGGTGACTGACGGGCTAGCTGTCGCAGCGCCGTCAGGGACCCTATTAATCCCAAACCTTCGAGAGAGTTCAGCATTTCCCTGCGAAGTCTACACTTAAACGGTGCAGGTAAAGCCATCAGCCTAGGTTACTGATAACGTAATAGTTTACACTGCATGATTTATCGCATATGTTTCACTAACAAACATACACTGAACATAAATCTGGAAACGTTTTTTTTTTTTTGGGGGGGGGGGTGATACAGTAGTTCAGGTTATCTTTATTTATCGACAAGCATGAGGCGGTAGTGGGTTGTTGATGTGCTGGAGTAAATGAGGAAATCTTTGTTAATCCGTTCTGACGCAAATTAAACTTATCAAAGCTGTATTCAAAGTCAATGGAACCGGTATGGAAAACAATAATATCTGACAGAAGAAAGGAGTTTTTCAATCGGGTTTTAATCCCTCAGATATTGCTGTAAATGGAATCGTTATCTTACGCCCTCTGGTTGCAGACTTGTGCGTTAAGAAAAACATGAATTTATATGAGAAACATTTTGCACCGGAAACGCTCTCCAACACACAAAGAATATTTCAAATGGGACTCTTAGAAACAGAGATATCGACAAAAATAAGATGTGACATTACGACCCCTGGTGGGAAAACCATGCATTATTTTAGAAAGAAAGTATTCTCAAAAGGATTTTCCATATGATATTTCTTGGACCGTATCGGTCCAAGAAATAAAAAAGTTAGTCGAGTTTTTAGGAGCCCAGATTTTGCTACAAATACATCAGAAACAGAAATTAACACTTATGCCCCCTGGTTGCTAAACGATTCTTTACCAAACATTAGAAATTATGTGAAAAATATTTTCCATCAGGTCTTGTATGCGATCCAGGAATAATTTTTCAAATCGGAGTTTTAGAAGCAGAAATAACGCAGAAAACGCAATTTACCTTTGTGCCCCCTAGTGGAAAGTCTATGATTTACTTGAAAATTTTGAATTTATAGGTAAAACATTTCGCATCGGAAACACTATCAAACAAAGAAGGCATTTTTCAAATCTGACTCCTAGAAGTAGAGATATTGACAAAAATAAGATATACATCTACGCCCCTGGCGTAGAAACCATGCATCATTTCAAGAAGAAAATGTTCCTAAAAGGTTTGTCGACATGAGTAGTATCGGTCAACAAACCACTTTTTTTTTCAATCGAGATTTTAGAAGCTCATGTTTTGCTGCAAATACATCAGAAGCGGAAATTAAGACTTACGCCACCTGGTGGCCAAACCATTTTTTTTTTTACAAAAATTAGAAATTATGTGCAAACGGTTTCCCATCAGGAGCTGTATCCGGTGCAGAAAGAATTTTTTCAAATCGGAGACTTAGAAGCAGAGATATAGGGGGAAAGCAATTTACCTTTACGCCTCTTAACGGAAAGTCTATGAATTACTTAAACATTTTGAAATTATATGAAAAACGTGTCACACTGAAAACACTATCCAACAAAGAAGCAATTTTTCAAATCGGACTCCTAGAAGTAGAGATATTGACAAAAATAAGATATACATCTACGCCCCCTGGCGGAGAAACTGTGGAATATTTTAAGAAGAAAATATTCCGAAAATGTTTATCGATGTGAGTGGCATCAGTCCACGAAAAAATTTTTTCAATCGATATTTTAGCAGCTCAGATTTTATGGCAAATACATCAGAAGCAAAAATTAACACTTACGCCCCCTGGTGGCTAAAGTATTCTTTACCAAAAATTTTAAATTATATGCAAAAAAAATTCCATCAGGAGGTGTATCCGCTGAAGAAAATGTTTTTGTTTTTCAAATCGGAGTTTTAGAAAAAGAATTAACGGGGAAAATGTAATTTAATTTTACGCGCCTAGCGGAAAATATATGCGTAATTTGAAAAAGTTACTATATCTAAAATACTCTTCGACATAAATGGAATCGAAAGATAAAAGAATTTTTTCAATCGGATTTTTAGAAGCAAATTTGTGGAATAAAACGTATTTTTGAATTCGACACCCTAGCGGCGAAATTGTACATCGTAAAAGAAAAAAAAATCGAAATAAAGGATCATCATTCGCATACTTCTAGCTTCCCAATGCAAAAAGAATTTTTCAAATCGGACTAATAGTTGCAGAGATATCGTGGGTACAGACGGACGCACGGAAGGACGGACGGACAAACCGGTAACATAAGCACAATCTTTTTTAACGCTTTCCAACCGTAGGTTGAAGAAGCGTATATGCTCCAACTTTGTCCGTCCGTCCGTCCGTCTGTCTGTCGGCACGATAACTCGCGTAAAAATGGTTCGATTTCGATGACATTTTAGTATGTGGTAGGGGACCACCTGAAGACGAACCCTATTGAAAATGGACGAAATGGGGTCAAAGGTCACGGCATAGGAGCGAGGTCCATTCCATTGCCCTTATGCGTCATAACTTGCGTAAATATGGTTCGATGTCGATGAAATTTTAGCATATTGTAGGGGACCACCTGGGAATGACCACTATTGAAAATGGGTGAGTGGGGTCAAAAGTCACGGCATAGGAGCGGGATCCATTCCATTGCCATGTTACAGTGGACCCCCCCCCCCATCCTAAAACCTGAAGAAAACTCTAAAATTTGTCCGCCATGTCGCGTATTGTATGAGGCAGCTGGGAATCACAGTTCGGCAGGCTCACATGTTCTTTTACAGTTCACAGCTTTTTTTTTATTTATTTCTCATTTACGTTATTTTTTCTTTCGGCTGTTCTCTAAATTAATTTGCAAAATTGCGGGATAATTAGGAAGTCGCACCAATGCTCTTGAAGGCAAGAAACGTAATATTTTGCCATTTTGAATCGCTAGACCTCACACATAGCCCTGAAGTGAAACATAAAAATTCCGATCTCAAGGGTCTTCGAGGGTAAAAAGCGAGCGAGGGAAAATGTGTTTTCGAATGCGGATGGAAGCAGCAATGTTCGAAGTGGTTTTTCACTTTTCTTTTTTTCTTCTTTCCGCTTGTAGCTTAACGCTGTGATCCGTATGTTTATTTCAGTGGGTGGGCCAAGAGACCCTCAGCAGTCACATAACTCTGTCAGCAAGAACAATACTTCGACGTCTGCAAGAGACAATGGGCAATTAGAGTACAGAGTCGCCGAAGAAAGGGGGTGAATTCGAGCGTCGTTTTTGGTCGGCAGTTGCTGATATACGCTTAAAGAAAAAGCACGTCTGATTTCGCTCGGCCGAGAAAACTAATCTCAGGGCTGGCGGTTGCAACTCGATAAAAAATGGAAACTAAACCTGCGAGGGGCATATTCCAACTGCATACTCAGGCAGGTAGATGTTATGCTAACGGAAAGAAACTGACTGAATTGGGAATGAACGGTCAAAAAGGACGGAAGGTAGCGACGGACGGAATCTACTATAGCAGCAGCGGAAGTGAGGGGTCCCACTCTCCAGGCAGCTGTCGGTCAGAATTATTTCTTCACGACAACAGAAATCATTTCCCAGGAACACAGAAAATCAGTCTCGGAACCCGCAACAGCAGATGTGAGAGGGGCTATTTTGGTTTACGGCCACCTTCAAATCATCACGAGAGTAGATCAATGTGCACTCTAATCATTGCAACAAAGTGCGGCGTGATATCACCATTTTAATTGTGTGCTTCATTTACATCAAGCGTCAAAGTGAAGTGTTGAATCATCGGTGCTGCCACATGATGCAAGTGTGTGTGTGTGTGTGTGTGTGTGTGTGTGTGTGTGTGTGTGTGTGTGTGTGTGTGTGTGTGTGTGTGTGTGTGTGTGTGTGTGTGTGTGTGTGTGTTTTATCTTGTTTTATTATGTGATGCACACTGGATTTGCACAGCAAAGTCACGAAACTGCAAGTAGATGAATATTTCCTTTTTTTTCTTCGCATATCTGCGAACTTGTGCCATCCCGACACCCAAAGCTGCATGGACATAGATGCAGTAATGCTGAGTGACTGAACCTCAGAGGAAGTACCTGCACATACAAACTTCGAATTCTTTCAAGGCCCATTTCCTGATTATTTTTTTTACAAGAATAAGGGAGAGAGTGTGGCCACAAATTCCGCTGGGCGGGACAGTTTCTTTTAACTTTGGTGCGGGACAGTTCTTTTAACTTTGGTGCGGGACAGTTTCTTTTAACTTTGGTTCAGGGCCAATGCGAGCGGGGAAGGGATCTGCATTTGCATGCTTATTAGATTTAGTTGATTAACTTTGGTAGTATTTCGCACCTATAATCGTATACCGCAAATTAACGTGCTTGTGTATTTTGTTTCGCGAGTGTTATTTTTAATGTTATCGTTTGCATATAATTTTTTTTTCATTCTCTAAGCAATTGTATATGAATATCACCTGCCGCTCTATCTGGTGTGTTAACGATAGTATCTCTTGATCAGATCGTCCGGTGGGGACTCAGTCGGCTTGCGTCGTCCGACAGTAAAGTGTGATACTGTGTGCTGCCCACATAAGAGGGGCAATTGTCTATGCGCCCAGAGAGCGCCGTATCTGTTAAAATCTCACAGAACATAATTAAATGTTGTGTTGTGCATTTGTGAATCATGTGTTATTTGCGAAAGTGAGTGTTGTTCTGGCTGGTTGGGGATTGAATGTACCGGAGTAAGACCCGGACCACTACACTCAGTCACGAATTGGTGATTGCGGGTGAACCTCATCACAACTCTCTGATCCCAAAGTATCGTTTTTTTTATTTTATTTTATTTTTTTATTGTTGTTATTTTTGTTCACACGGTGGATTCCCCCAAGCCTCATGCTTCGGGTCATTCTTCCAAGTTTCATTTTTTTATGTTCTGGTGTGAATCATTGAGTGCAGCGGTGCACCTGAGATTCACACCTGGTGCCGCGGCCAACTAAATTGTACGACAGGTTCCAAGCACCGTTACCAGCCGACTTGGCAGGAACACTGCTAGCGCCGTGTAACAGCCCTTATGCGTCATAACTTGCATAAATGTGGTTCGATTTCGATGAAATTTTATTATGTGGCAGGGGACCACCTGGAGGCGATCTTATGATGTCACAATCTCGCGCTTGATATGTTGGCGCGCGATCACGCCATCTGTCTCATTACGTCACGAGTTGTGTGTAGATCACTCTTGCGAGCATAATGGTCGCGATTCCCATCTGCCTCATTACGTCACGCTTTGTGTGTGTATGTTCGTCCGCACGATAACTCGCGTAAAAATCGTTCGATTTCGATGAACTTTTAGTATGTGGAAGGGAATCACCTGGGAAGGAACACCATTGAACGTGAACGAAATGGGGTCAAAGTTTAGCACATAGGAGCGGGATCCATCCCACTTCTATTATGCGTCATAACTAAGGTAAACACGGTTCGATTTCGATTAAATTTTAGTATATGGTAAAGGACCACCTGGGGACAAACCCTATTGAAAATGGGCGAAAAGGGGTCGAACGTCAGGACATAGGAGAGGAATCACTTCCATCGCCATTTGCGTCATAACTTACGTAAAAATTCTTCGATCTGGATGAAATGTTAGTATGTTGTAGGGGCCTGCCTATTAAATGGGCGAAATGGGGCCAACGAATCCTATTGAAAATAGGCGAAATGAGGTCAAAGGTTAGGACACAGGAGCGGAATCTATTCCATAGCCCTTATGCATCATAACTTACGTAAAAATGCTTCCATTCCGACAAAACTTTATCATGTTATTTCGGAGGTATACTGAACCGGTTCTGTAGAATATCATCGAAATGGGATCAAAGTTCAGGGCACAAGACCGAGATTTATTCCACAGCCATTGTTCTCATAACTTGAGTGATAACTTGAGTAATGATTTCTGGTATGTTGGAAAGCGTATCATAATCAATGCATTGCATGATTTTACTAACTTGTTTACAAAAGACATGCTAAAAATAAACCTTCACTTTACGTTTCATAATTTTTTCGGCAGGTTGCAATGTTTCATACAGCGTTATGGTATTTTAACGTCCCTCCTGTCTTTTTACATACCAATGAAACTACGAAATATTGAAGATTATAATCATTGATTTTCAAACGCCTGTTGCTTTGAATTGCAGCACGCATGGTAACAGCAGTAATTGATTTCAATGATAATTGTTGCTTCTTTTGTCTGTTCGTTTAAAAAAAAATCCTGGCACGGAGGCCGTAACAAGCCAAAGAGCACCGTAGCACAAGGAATAAACAAAAAAGGCAACTCGGACCGTATGGCGGTGACATTGAATGGTAGTGTCTACTGCATCAGCTGCCTTCGATGCTGAAGTTCAAAGCAACAGGCGTATGAAAATCAAGGACATTAATGATAATCTTCAATATTTTGTTGATCCTCCATCGAGTACGAGGAATGAAAGATGCTATGTTTTGCATGCAAGTGCAATAAAACCACCTGACAGAAAAACGATTAAGATTCATCTGTAAGGCGTTCATACTGAATTGCCCACGAATGTGTCTTACGTCAAATGAGAAATGTTAGTTAAGGCTTTCTGATTCACTCTCATACCTTTCATCTGCGCGAAAGAACAAATCCAGCCCAGATTTGGATATCTCATATTGAAATGACCAAGTGTTTTGAATTTAGTTTTGAAATATTTCTTTCTAAGTTACCCGCGTGGTCTGTGGAATTTAGACAGCTTGCTCTGTGGTAAAACGTTTGCTCGGCGTCTTCCACCGGGATTCGACTACAGATGCAGTGTTTTGATGGGCGGGAATCCAAGTCTTGAGCTGAGCTGGAAATTTTCCATGTTCCATCAGCACTTGGAACAGGTGAACACCAGTAGCTTGTTGTTTATTGCTACTTGTGGTAAGAAAGAATGAGTCAGGCGCCCTTTCGTCGCTTTGTCCTAACGACTTCGCTTTTTATCAAGAAAGGGCCGTGGGAAACGCAAGCGCAAAACGTCTCGCGTTATTTCTTGACACTTGCTTCACAGGGAAATCTTCCACTCCTTTTCGAACAAAATTGACTTTGAACCTGCTTTGGCTCGTAATCAAACCCATTATTTATTAATTTTTTTCGACGAGTCAGCCCAGGTTCTGTTTTTCAGCTGTGCTTTACGAAAGTAGGATGTCTCTAGTGTGTGAACAATGTAATTCTACAGTTTACATTGGTCTGGCTTAATAGATGGTGTTACTTTTCTTTCGCATTTACTTGAGAATAAATTCTGTAATTAGATAACAAAACCCATAATATGCACGGTCTTAGATATCTGAGAGAACGTATTTCCAGCAAAATTCACAGGATTATATGAATACATGCGAACATTCTATTGCTGATCATTATTTTTACAAAAAAATTGCAATATTATCAGGCAGTTCATTCTAATAATTTGGTAGCCTTAGCGCTACCAACAAGTTGAAAATAAAAGTGCACACATTAATTTACGCCTTGCAAATAAGTCAGATTCGATCAATACACTTCTGCCAAGGTGGATTCGAAACAGTGTATCTCTGGTAAGATAGTAAGACTTATTCGAATCAGTGCACTCATAGAAATAACTCGATACAGTGAACTTAGAGTAAGATGGATTTTGAGAGAACGTGCCAGTGGTAAGACAAATCGAACTAGTGCACTTCTGGTAAGATTGATGCGAACTAGTGCACCACTGGTAAGAACTATATTCGAACAGATATTGCACTACTTATGACAAATTCTAACTAACGCACTTCTGGTAAGACGGAACTCGAACGAATTTGGTAAGCGAATTCGAAATAATGCACTTCTCGTTAGACAGATTCCAGGTAATTGGCGCGCTGATGCTGAGACGAATTCGGACCGGTGCATTGTGCTAAGACGGATTCAGAACAGTGAAATGTTGTTAAGGAGTATGCGAACTAATACGTTCTAGTAAAATGGCTTCTTGGAGCTGGTGAATATCTCAAAAAATGAGTACACTAAATTTAACGAAAACTGGAACACCACAAATGAGTGATATGATTTTGACCAAAATTGTTGATAACATAATAGAAGAATCATACGAATTTTCAGTTGACTGATTTTTTAAATTATTACAATATGTTTTGAGATTTCAAGAAAAACAAAGTCTTTGCCAAAACAAAAAACAAAAAAGCGAAGCACCTCGAGAAAGATGTTCGATTCCTATGAAACTACGCATGCAAGTACCGCAGGGCCGAATATGCAAATGATTAAAATATAACGACCAATGACTAAATATTGGCCCGCCACAGCGCATGGGAACCGCGCATCGAGGAAGGCACATCAAGAGCAAAGCTTGCCCTCAGGGACAGCGGATTGCTGTAGCATTAACCTTCACGGACTGTATGGATGCCTTGACGTCGGATACGTGCACAATACGAGCAGTTGAGCGAGTTTGAGAAAGAACATATGTACCGTATTTTTCCGTGTATAAGACGATATTTTTTTCCAAAATTTTTAGACCAAATATTGGGGGTCGTCTTATACACGGGGCGTAACCGGTTGAGAGATCCCTGCGGTTACCGCGGAGAAACTGCCAGTACCTCTTATCCCCTCTCCCCACTACGACTTACAAGCAGTTATTCCTGGTGCACATACTGGTCAGCTACAGCCTCTAGAAGTTTCCATCAACAAGTCCTTCAAAGCCCCCATGAGAGAAGAATGGAATAAATGGATGCAAAGAGCAGGTAATAACTTGACACCGACAGGTAGAGTAAAAAAACAACCATTACTGAGGTCTGCAACTGGGTCCGAAACTCATGGAATGGAGTCAAGCAAGAGGTGGTTGTGAAGTCCTTCAAGAAATGTGGAATCAGCAATGCCATGGATGGAACTGAAGATAATCTAATATATGCCGCCCCGATGGCGCAGTGGTCTAAGCGATGGCCTCTGATCATTCGTCCGAAAGGGGTCCGGGTTCGAATCCCCGTGAGGCATGGATGTTGTGTTTGTCTTACGGCACTGGCTCTCTGCCTTCCCTGGAACCAGTGACCCTAAATTAGGCACTGGCGACTGCTTATAGCCCATGGAGTTGCTCACGGTGGTAGTTAAACCTCCATTAAAAAAAAAAAAAAAAAAAGAAGAAAAAAATCTAGTATATATAGACAGTTACTCAGACGACAGCAGTGATGCAGTTGAGGTTGGAAAAAGTGATATGTCTGGAATTAATAGTGCTGAAGAAAGATCTGCATAGTTTGTATCTTAAATATATTACCTAATTTCTAAATAATATAAATTTCAAAACTTCTTTTTTTTTTTATATATATTACCACAGACTTTGCCTGGGATATTACCTAATTTCTAAATGTACTTCAAAGATATTACCTAATTTCTAAAAAATATCAAATGTGTCATTTTCTGTAATAAAGATATTGATTTCTTAATTTTCGGTTCGAAAAAGTAGGGGTCATCTTACACATGGGGGTGTCTTATACACGGAAAAATACGGTAATTGGGCTCAAGAGAGGCCGGTTGGTCAAGTCGCCGTATCGCCAGGCATTTGGGCCGGAGCGACGCGGCTATCGGACGGTGTTGGCTCCAGTGGGTCGAGAAGGGCACAACCCAGCGGCACGCGAGCAGTGGACGGCCAAGGGCAACGACAGAATGCGAGGATCGAGCGATTGTGAGAGCCGCACAAACAGGACCGAATTCGTCGCTCTCAACCACTCGCGGCCATGTTGCGTCGTCTACAGCTACAGAAATGGTCATCCGGACCGTTGCCAGACGACGTGCTGCATAGGAACTACATTGGAGGAGGTCACTCTGCCGCCTACAACTGATCAGCGAGCATCGCCGGCACCGGTTGCAGTGGTGTCTGGCCCGTTCAATGTGGACAGTGTCCAGTGGCGTAGTGTTGTCTTCAGTGATGAGTCACGGTTTGCATTTGGCGCCGATGACTAGCACATACTATAAGTGTCTGAAGACGAGGCGGCCAGCGGACGGATCCTGCCTTTACCATGGAACGGCACACTGCTCGCACACCGGGAGTGACTGTCTGGGGAGACATTTCTTACGATAGTTGGACGCCCTTGCGGCTCAGCGGTACGTCGACGACATTCTACGAAATGTTGTGTTGCTATTTCTGTCGCAGCATCACCGAAAAAAATAAAAAAATAAACAAGATAATGCCCGGCCACACACGGCACGGTTCTCCCAGGCCTGGCCCCGTACTGTCGACGACACCTTTCCAATGCCAGCCCCATCACCTCACCTCTTACTGATCGAACATGTTTTGGGGCATGACAGGACGCCATTAACGTCCATCCCGGATATGTCGAACTGGCCTCCAATTTGAACACCATCTGGCATGCGATACCTCAGGTCAGTATCTGTGAACTGCATGCATCTGTACCACCCCGGGTAACCGCTTGTAACCGAGCCAGAGGTGGCGCTACAACGTATTGACTTATTCCACCCGTGTAGCTGTTTTATCCGAAAAATGTCCCAACTGCTCTGGAATTGCAATCATTTCCTTTCCTATGCATGTACATTGAACATACCAATTTTCATCTCGATTGGATGATTTCTTCTGGGTGCTTCGGGGGCTTTTTTTTTGCAAAGAGTGTATTTTTGAACAATAATATCGTGTGTGAACCTTACATGTATAAATAGAAGCGCGAACTCCGGCATGCATTTAGTCGGAAATATTTAGGATGTAATCTCACGACATGTCATTCTAGGCCTGTTCTTCTAAAGCACTCAGTTCACGTATCGAATTCGAGATGAAGTACCTTTCATTCATGCGACAGACGTGTTCGACTAGGGACAAATCGGATCTCTTAGTTAATAGGGGGACATTTACCTCTTGAAGAGCCAATATGGCATGTAAAGAAGAGGGTTATCCTGTTAGAACATCCCGTTACGTATATTTGCAAGAAATGGGATGACCACTTGATCAGTAACCTCTTCAACGTAATAATGGGCTGCATTGCTCCCCCACAAACACTAGAGTTGTTTACTTGTTATATCTCATCAGTGGCACGCCAAATTACTCCATCTGGAGCTTGCAGTACTTGTCTCCTCAAATCCATAATGGTATTCCAGTTTGCATTTTGGTTAGTTCATTCTTCGTCTGGTTTTGCTTTTACTAACGCAGTTCGGTGACTGCGAATGAAAATCATCATATAGTTCTCCTTCTTCACAAATGCCGCGACGTGATTCGCGAAGCTCATTTTCATAGGTGGTGAAACTTAAACAATAGAGCTGAGAATAATATCACACGCACACATCACTGACTTCCTGAGCATCTGTATCGAAAACAGAAACTCTATTCGAAAAACTTTGGGGAATATATTTCACTTAAAATCCTAAAGAGCGGTTATTTGTTAATCTAAGGGTTCCCAAACTTTGCGACTCCTCTAACATGATGAATGAATTTGTGCCATTCCCCAGGCATAAAACTAATGATTTCACTGTGGTCACAGTTGGGCAAGAAATTGATAAACCACTTACTTAACATCACGATATATTACGCATGACAACGTTACCAACCATGAACTCTGTCCGAAGAATTTTATTTCCGTTCGTATTTTGTCAGGCCACTAAAGTGAACAGCAGATGCCGAGAGCAATACACCATCCTCTCTGTTCAGCCTTTTTGTTCCTAATTACAGGAATGACGAAATGTTGGATCCCACGGGGGAAAACATTCATGTGCCTCAAGCTTTCTCGAAATAAGGTAAAAACATAAAAAAAAAAGAATAGATGGCAATGAAAAGAAAGTAGGCTTCGCTGGATAAGACCCATTCTGAGCTTTCCTCGTGGATTAGGAAATGGGCTTACTCGTCTACCGGTAATCAGTTTTTTCACTTTTGTTGAGTTGGCTGGTATCCAGTTTCTCACAGTTCCGAGCTGTAACTAGCATATCCGGAGCAAAATTAAAAAAAATGATCCTCAGTTAAGCTCCTCTCTACCCGCAGTTTGAGAATACCTATGCTAATTCAGTGTAGATGGGTTTTGTAATAACGACACAGCTTCTGAGGAATTGCTACAAATCTCTTAGCTTTTGCTTGTATATACTGTGTCAGAAACTTCTCAGCAAGTATTAACCAAATTTTCGGTAAAAGAGGGCAGAAACTTTTTTTTTTTTTTCTAGAGGCGTACTGTGAAACAAAACCTGTCCCGTTCATAATTATCGTAACTTGAGTACGGGTTTTTTTATGACATCGTTCAGATTTAATATATCAGTTCCGTAGAGACTCTGTCTTCACCACTGACAGAAATCCTATGGAACAATTATAAGTTTTTGCTGTTCGTCAATTCAGACTGAACATCCCCATTAAATCATCGAATCCGTTGGCACTGTCTCGGTGTATCTGTGCTATTAATTCAGATACGAAGTTTTAAATTTGTAGTATTAATCAACTGAATTTTTTTCTGATCTCTGAACAGCTTTGTTTCCCCCGATTTCTGATTGATTAATTGTTTTCTGAGTCAATAGGAATACTAAAAAATGCTGCTTCATTACTTTTGGCAGCAATATGACATGAATGAGTGATTTCCCTTTTGCTCCTTAAACCGTTGACATATCTATTGATTGGAATGCGTCAACGGTGTGATATATTTCAAGTATATATATATCAAAATTGAATATTGAATATGTAATATATATTCAATTTTCGGCTATTTTAGTTGCAGGCAGCCCTAGGATTTACTGCTCGCTCGAATAAGTCTCCATTCTTTTTTTCTTGGGCAATCTCCTCTATTTTATGGTATTTCCACATCCGTAGCTTTTTTAACTAGCTCCACCCCCTCTCTTATGAAATTATGTCTGGTCTATTTTAGACGACCCTATCTCTTCAATTTTTCAGATTTTTTTCAAGCCGAAAGCTATTTCTTTATTTCCCCATTTGTTCTGTTTTGTAGTAACGCACTTTATTTTCGTCCCTGAGACTCATGGGATTCCAGTTCAAGCCTTCCTCAGCACCCCTAGGCCAATAGTGCGATCTCACACAAGTCTGGGAACGCTCACCTGGTGAGAGAGCTAGAGAAGCACCCGTTCTGCGGAAAGAATAAACCAGTACCGACTTGGAAAGTCTTAGATTCTAAATACAGGATTAACCATCTTGATACCACAAAAAGCAAATAATTTCTCCGAATTACATTCTGCATACTGCTTGACGAAAAACTTAACTGTTTTACAGCCCAGGTTAGCGGATTCTTGCATACCTGCTTTGCATTCATATGGCCCATGGATTACCGTTATTATTCGTTATTCCTCCACTGATGTATTCCTTATGTTCATTTATCCCTGAGTTTATTTATTTTTTCACTCAAAAATTCTGCGACCATTTATTAGATGTGCCAAACTGTCTTTCTTATACATGTATCGGATGTATGTGCTCACTAGACTTGATCTCACACGTTGTCTAAATTGTTGATACATCTGGAGGATTTTTTTTTTTTTGTTTTCTTATTTCAGGTCATTTAAAATTCTCCCTTATAGAATACATGACCTGGGTGGTTAACATGCGGAATATGAATACTTCTGAATGAATTTCTAGCTACAAGACCCAGGTCTTTTGGCATACAGCTGTCATCACACACTATTAGAAAAATGGGAGAAAATTGTGGATTGCCTAATTTTCTACCAGGGTTCAAATAAATGTGTGTATATTTTCATATTTATTATATTTTAAATGAAGTTAGACGTGTGTATTTTAATCAACATTTCTTCAGAAACGAGCATTCTTTGATTTCAGCTTTAATGTAATTCGAGTTATTTAATGATGACGAACGTTTGTGAACACATGGGCGTGCTAGATAAAGTTTTACAGAGGGGATTGATAGTGTTTCTTGACACTTTTCGCGCGGTATGACTCTTCAACTTTCTCTCAGCGACAGAGGATCATGTGAGTACAAGGGCGTGGGCCCGGAACCACACCTGCTGCCTGGCAGTTTTGGCCCCCTCCCTATCACCCTTGCTATCAACCTGGCAGATCACTGGCTCTGCTAACGACTTCCTTGTTGGCAAAAGCCTCTGCCGCATGAATTGTTCATGAAACAGTTCTCTTTGTCGGTCTCATAAATTACTAACATGTACTGCGTCATAAACTCTTCTTTCGTCCAAGATTTGCGAGATTAAGAGGTACGATGTTCAAGGATATTGCGACAGGTGATGTACACTGAGTGGCCACTTTATTAGGTACCCTCCACATTGTGCTTATGGGAAGGAATACTCACGGGAGCAGGCGAATTCATCGAAAACGAATTCATCGGAGACGAATTCATCGAAAACGAATTCATCAGAGACGAATTAATCGAAAACGAATTCGTCGAGCGCGAATTCATCGAACAAACAATTTACCGAAAGACGACTTTTTTGAAAAAAAAAATAAAAATGAAACGAATTTATCGAAATAGCTGCAGGACAGATGGGCCACAGGACAACTGGGCACGGACAAGTGCAGACACCCACTTTAGGAGTCGTATATAAATTGCAGTTTCTTGGTTTCTGACTTGCGCAAAGGCCTAGGGATTAATATTTAATGCCTTAGTAAAAGGGCAATGATACTTGTCTTTGTGTCTAAACCTTGTGAATCTGAGCACGACGCAATATATTCATGAAGTTTACATACAAAATGAAGCTAATAATGCTGCGCTTTTACTTAAGCATCAAACAGTAATAAACAGGCCTAGGCCTGTATAGCAGTTTTTATTCCATCGTGTTCATATTCATAAGGTTTGGACACCATGTCAAGTTAGTATTATTGCGCTTTTACTTAAGCTTTAAATATTAATGCCTAGGCCTAGACCTTTTTAACAGCTTTTCTTCCATCGTGTTGGTATTCATAAGGTTTAGGCACCAAGTCAAGTTAGTATTATTGCGCTTTTACTTAGGCATTAAATATTAATATCTTGTGCTAGGCCTTTTAATAGTTTTTATTCGATCGCGTTCATATTCATAAGGTTTAGACACCAAGTTAGTATTACTGCACTTTTACTTAGGCCTTAAATCTGAATACCTTGGCCTAGGCCGTTTTAACAGTTTTTATTCGATTGTGCTCATATTCATAAGATTTAGACAAAGGTCTATTTAGTATTATTGCGCTTTTACTTAGGCATCCAATATTAATACATAGGCCTACGCCTAGGCCCTTTTAACAGTTTTTCTTCTATCGTGCTCATATTCATAAGGTTTAGACACCAAGTCAAGTTAGTATCATTGCTCTTTTACTTAGGCATTAAATATTGATCATAGGCCTATGCCTAGGCCTTTTTAACGGCTTTTATTCCATCGTGCTCATATTCATAAAGTTTAGACACCAAGTCAAGTTAGTTATATTGCGCTTTTATTTAGCCAATAAATGTTAAAGCATAGACATACGTCTATGCATTGATATTTAATCCTAAGTAAAAGCGCAATATTACTAACTTGACTTGGTGTCCAAAACTTATAAATATGATCACGGCTGAATAAAAACAGGTAAAAAGGCCTGAGCGTAGGACTATGTGTCAATATTTAATGCCTAATTAAAAGCGTAATATTACTAAATATTGCGCTTTTAATAACAATTTTTCGGTTGCTGTGTGTGGTTACAACGTGGAAAGAGCGATGTACTTATTTATTACTAACATGACTTGGTGTCTAAACCTTATGAATTTCAGCACGATGAAATAAAAACTGTTAAAAAGGCCTAGGCTAAGGTATTAATATCTAATGCCTAAGTAAAAGCGCAAAAATAATAACTTGACTTGGTGTCTAAACCTTATGAATATGAGCACGATGTAATAAAAAATGTTAAAAAGGCCTAGGCCTTGGTTTTGTGGCATATTTAATGCATTAGTAAAAACGCAATAATACTTACTTGACTTGTGTAAACTTTATGAATATGAGCACGATTGAATAAAAACTGTTAAAAAGGCTAAAGCTTAGGCCTAGGCATATTAATTTATTTTTAGTGTCAAAGAAAAAGTGTAACTAACCTGTCTGGGTGTCCAAACCTTATAAAATGATCACAGCGGAATAAAAACTGTTGAAAAGGCCACTGCCTAGGTCGTATCTTTAGAGGCGGTCTACAGGGAAAGTAGACACTATGAAATCAAAAGCCTGATTCTTGTTAGACTCCGTACTGGTTTTGTGGTCATCCTACATGAAAGTGTAATCTAAGAAATAAAAAAATGCAATTTTTATACGTTCCCTAAACGCTTTTGTGGCCACTTAGCCGTATTCCCATTATAGTCAAAGTTTTCAACAAAAGCTTACCCTACGATATTGTATCTTTTGCTGATTTCGATTTCGATGAATTCACCTGAAGCCCTAATTTTCGAAGAATTTGCTTTTCGATGAATCCGTTTTCGGTGAATTCGTTTTCGACGAATTAGTTTTCAATGGATTCACCTGGAACCATATTCACATCTGGTGCAATTATTGAAATATCAGTTGCCTGTAAGAACTATGCTTTGATTAATATAAAGGCTACATGAAACAGACAAATGTAATATCACTTATTCTCGTATCACACTTCGAAACAACGAGAACTTGTTACTCCCCGTATATCGTAAAAGCAATTTGCCTATGGCGGAAAACTTCCTTCGCAAGTGTAGCTTAATTGAAAAAGCATCCTTCTGCTGCGCAGCTGAATGCTTTTTCAATTAAGCTACACTTGCGAAGGAAGTTTGTCGCTGCAACTTTGCCGTCTTGACATGTGCATCACATATAAGGTAGGTACATCACATATACCCCCCCCCTCCCCGAGAAAGGGCTGGGACGGAATCGTAGCTTTCCGGGTAGCCGGTAAACCACGCTCGAAGGAGAGCTCACTGTAGAAGAAAGAATTCTCACTAATTCCAGACGATGTGTGGAACGAACTACACACATTCTACGAAGAACCCAATGGCCAGGAGATTCATTTTACGTTTGGAAGCCAATACGAGTTAGTAAAATCATGGAATGCATTGATTATGATACGCTTTCCAACATACCAGAAATCATAGGAAAATGCCTTGGTTTTGAGGGGACTAAACTATGGTATAACGTTTGAGGTTCACATATATCAAAATTAAATCTCTTTGTGCCCGTGTCACCTATTTCTATTATCAAGAGCTACCACACATAAGCCGTTTTATAATTAAAAATCCCATCTAAATCGAGCAATTTTCACGGAAGTTATCGTGCGAAAATAATGGCTAACGAATCTCACGCATGCTCACTACCCGCAATTGCTGACAAAAAATATTTTTGGCGTAATTGCCTCCAAAGTCGTTACGGAACAACGTATTGTATTTCGTCGCAATCGAAGCATTTTTGGTCAAATTATGAAGATAATGGCTATGGAATAAATCTCGCTCCTGTGCCCTGACCTTTGACCCCATTTCGCCCATTTTCAATAGGGTTTGTCCCCAGGTTGTCCCTTACCACACACGAAAATTTCATCGAAATCGAACCATTTTTACGTGAGTTATCGTGCGGACAGACAGACAGACAGACAAACAAAGTTGGAGCATATACGCTTCCTCAACCTGCGGTTGGAAAGCGTAAATAACGCAAAAGCCATTTGTCGGTGGCGAGATTCAGCATCCTTCTGCTCCGGGGCCGAATGCTTACCCAGTTAAGCTACACCGACGGAGTTTGTCGCTTCAAGTTTCCCGTCTTGACATGTGCGTCACTTCTGAGGTAGGTACATCACATTCGGGCTAACACATTCTGTTCTTATGTTCGATTAAAATGAGACAAAAAACAGCGAAGTCGTTTTCTGTATGAATTCAATACATGCGTAAGTATGGATGGAATTTTTTTATGAAGAGTCATTGAAAAAATCCACATCCTAGAAAAAGTTGTTCATAAAACTTTGAGCTGCTACATTCTTGCAATTTAATGATGGCATATTTGGTTGGTATTGGTAACACATATCAAGTACAATTTGTGCTCAATGCATACTTTCTTGCGAAACCGCTATTCAAAGTACTTTGCTACAGTGACTATTTTGGAGTGGGAGTTAAAGATCCCTATGCACATCTAAGCGTCGCCCGTCCCCAATTTGGAACCACTACCCTGGTAGCATATTACATCGATTCGACGTCTAATTTTTGATCGATTTCTGGTCGATATGAAACGTCGAATATAGATATCCATGTCCACTTTTGTTACGTCTTTTCGACGTCGAATTTTAAACCTATTAAGTCAATATCAAGTCAACAGTAGACGAAGATTCGACCTTTCGAGAGAAATATATACATCGTTGCTACGTAGTGTAGACTTCGATTCTACGTTGATATTATGCAGTTTAGTCATCGATTCTAGTACTGTTGTAATGTCGAATCTACGTTTACTCTACAATTTAGATGTTGAAACATGAAATTCTAAACTTTTAATCGTGGCATAAAACGTAGAATGTATTCGTATTTGTAGTACGATTCTACGACGCTGTCTATACGATTAAAAGATCATATAATTTCTTTTTTATTGTTTCAATATCCAAGTCTTTTTGGACGCATTCGAAAATACACATAATTCTCAAAAATTCCACACAATTTTTGGTGATCTGTCAGCATCGCGTTAGGCCTATCCCTAATTGGGATATGCGTACGTACAAATTATATACAGTATCTTAAAAAATAATTCTACTTAAAGGAACGAGACACAACTTTTTATAAACATACTTAAGTAAAAAAACAACTTTTAACTTACCGGCGAAAAAGGAGACAGGTAAGAATATCGTCCTACAACAGAAATAATACAACCGACCAACACCCCAGCATCCAAAAAGTTTGTTTGGCGTAATGGTTGCAAAGGCGCTTGCGCGCGGTGCTTACAGATCGCATAAAAGCATCGGTTATTCGACCTAATGGAACTAAAGGGATAAACTGCGTAAAACCGTCTGCATGTATATTGAAATTCAATGTAATGATTTTTCTTGATATTCCGTCTCATCGATTTTACGTCGAAAACTATGCCTCGACGTAATATCGACCCGGTAACCAAAAATCGACGTCGATTCGACATTACTGTGCTACCGGAGATGGCCTTATTTATACTCTCGAGATGGCTTTGGTTTGTGTTAGAGGCGTCGTAAAAAATATGCCTGTTTGTAGACAAATCACCTAAGAATTTATTCTGCCGGCTTCAAAAGAAACCCCCCTTTTTTTTCTGTTAATGACGGAGAGAGGCAGGGTGTAATATTGGGTACCATTTCGTTATCTAATGATACTCTAAGAAAGGTGAGAATTTGTTATATGGCTGCAGACGTTGAGTAAATGTTAGAGAGTGAAAGGAAAGCTTTCTGACGTGTTACAGAAGCTGAGAAAATGTTAGTTATAGGCTAGTAAAAGAAAGTCCTCATTTCGCTCTGATTGGACGAGTCAACTGATGTCGCAAAGCGTGTTCGGTTATTTATTATGTAGGAATGACCTAACCTTCGTAGTAAGTTAGATGTTAATTTAGATATGGTTTGCATGAAGGTTTTGCTTTTTATTGTGAGCTAGGCTAAAGAACTGGAAGCGAAACGATATCTTTAATGAACTGGATATGCATATGATGCAAAATGGATTCGGTGTGTTGCGGTCTGCTCAGCAGAAGCGCGATTTTCCTTCTCCCATCTTCTTATTTTCAGGGTCAAATATCGTGTCAGGCTATTGACTGAATGCATATGATGCGATACGATATTCTCTACTTAAGGTAAATTACGCATGCGAAATATAAAAGATACATAGCTATTAATCAGAGAAAACAGGATGACAACTTTCTTGTTTCTTGATTTCTCGTTTTTATCTTTAGTCCATTGTTTTGGGAGTGTGCGGGGTTTGTACATTTATTCGGTAGCAGTAGCGCACTCATTTTAGCTGCATATCAAACTTAACGAATCTAATCTTTCAGATTGTTGTCATTTATGGAAGGAATTGTTGCAGATCTGCGGGAAACTATATTCTGTACGCACGGTGTTCTTGATCGTGGGCTTTCCACGAGAGAAAGTGTGCTTCAAAAGTTATCCTTGGTTTGTTTGATGGAGCATAAATTATCTCGAAGACTGCTACAGGAAGCTCTCCCCTAGTCACTTGGAGAATAAAGTTGTATTAATGCGCGTCGGTGGTTTTAATTCGTAGGAAAAACCAGGACTCAGGTACATGCGTATAGGTAATTTCTTGTGCTCCTCAAATATGGCTACTTGAGCTTGTTCGGTAAGTTGATTGTTGATTTTCAGAATTTGAGTCAGTCGCAGTCAAGTACTCGCTTTGGTCACAGTGAATCTGTTATCAGTTGTTGGTTCGTACGTCTACAACGGATAAACTCATTATACGACGGAAATTTGGCAAACCAGAGGAAGAGTTAAGGCCATCGTCGTCGACAACAAATAGAACTAAAGAATTACATTAAAGCGGAAAAAATCGAAGTGACTTTTTTTTTGTTCTCAAAGTAAGTGCCCACCGGCATAGCGCAGTTGGTTAAGTCGCTGTGTGGAAGGCGGACGTTTCTGACGGGTGTTTGAATCCCGGTCCTGCCGGCCATTTGGTCTGCGGTATTTACTGGGTTTTTCGCAAGCGCACTGTTTTTTTTTTGTTTTTTTTTATTGAAGGTTTAACGACCTCCATGAACAACTCGACGGGCTATAAGCAGTCTCCCGTTCCTAATTTAGGGCCACTGGTTCCAGGGAAGGGAGAGAACCAGCGCCGACATCCACGCCCCACCGGGATTCGAACCCAGACCCAACTCAGACGAATGATCGTAAGCCATCGCTTAGACCACTGCACCACCGGGGCGGCCTCCCTGTGTTTGGGGACGCGAATGCGTAGATGGTTCCCTGTGAAATCGGTCCCGGACGCACTTTGTCCCTTACCCGTATGCAGCCGAATAATGGCAAGCGAGCTGCATTAATTTACCAGTAATCCTCAAGGGCGCATTGTAGTCTTTGCCGGACTCAGCCCGTCATGGGCGAGAGAGAGAGAGAGAGAGAGAGAGAGAGAGAGAGAAATAATTTGGGAAGATCGAATTTTGTCGTTAAAAGTGACAAAAATACAAAGTGATGTGTCGTCTGTGTTAAACACTTTTAGCGATCTTTCGCAGAGGAAACTAATTAGTGATTTCGCTAGGGAATATCCGTCAGGTCTATTTTAGGTGAACAAAGAAAATTTCTGAGGAGAAGTTCAGAAGAAATATTTTTCCACCGACAGTGATATTAACAGGTTGTCGTTATGGCCAGCGAGCTCGTTCAGCTTGGAATGTCATTTATAGGGCTAGGATTTATATGTAATAAAAATTTCAAAATATGTACATAAATATTTATTAAAAATGAGGAAGTATATAGGGAAAAAACGAAAATTACTAAAAAATGTGATTATTTCATTTTATATTTTAATAGCTTTCTCTAATTTCTTTACTTATACAGTCATAAGAAATTAAAAAAAGTACTTTACAAATTTTAAATTACTTTACTCAAAACCAGGGTTTTCAACTAACTTACTGCTATTACAATTAGCAACAACATAGCATTTCAGGTTGTCAAAAGCAAGGCTCCTCCTGTTTCCTCTCAAAATACCTTTAAATTGACTGAATGACCTTTCGACGTCACATATAATTATTGGCGAAAACTTAAACCCCGCTATATCAAATGTCGAGAATTCCTTATCTTTTAAAACAGCACAACTGCCAGTTGAAGTTTCTTGGAAAACGTTTATTATAGTTGTAATGGTTTCTAGGCCTGGATTTTTTTACGTCTTGTGTTTTATAATTTCTCCAATGTGTCTGGGTACCTTTCCTAATATTTCAATCATTTGACACACCACAAAGCAAAATATTTCCGTCAATTCTCAATCCTTCATAGAGAAACTCGTTAATAAATGCCTTTAATTTGGATGATATAGTTTATTTAATTTTGGGCATGGTGATTTACTTAACAACATGAACAGGAAAAACAAACTTCTAATCATGACGTGAACGAAATGATTTAGGAAGAAACTGGACACGAAACTACGCATTAAATGACAGATGACTCAGTGTGCTTTCCTCGTCTCTCATCTAAGATGAGGAAGCAGTCTGGTGCTGGTATGGTGCTGCCTTCTGTCAGCTTTGATGTGTTGCGAAACTTGAAAACGTGAAACTTGCCATCTGTCGGCTCACAGGTTACTACGACGGAAATTATTGGGAAGTTTTACATGAAAATTATGAATTTATGTACAAATATTTTTAAATAATGTGAAAATATGTAATATATGTAGTAAAACAGTAAATAAATATGTATAATAATGGAAAACAAACACATCAAATATGTAAAAATATTTAATAACATATTAATCCTAGCCCTAGTTATTTACAAGCGCGAGTAGAAGTGAGGGTTTAATTGCTTCAGCGGTCACAATTTTTGCGGTAAGAATATCAGAAAAATACGGACAAATGTTTCACTAAGTACAGAATTGTGTTGTTAAACCCGTTGAGATTAATTGCAGTTGAAATCACGACAACTCCACAAAAAAGCTGTCAGTGTCTGCTTATTTTTCTTTGGCAACGTATGAATGTTCGGACGCTCAGCTACTATGCATCGTGAATGGCATCGACGTTAGCGAGACGGACTGTCAAAAATTTATTTTTGATCATTCTGCCGCTGGCAGACATTAGCCGTAGCTCGGGACGTTTATAATGTTGTGATAAAGTTTCCGTTGTTTAATTATATCGATATATTATAAAAAGTCGTATGCATAATTTCTGCTATATTTCATATATCTCGTAAAAAGGCAAAAAGTGGATTTATCGCTTTGTCCGTTTGCAACGTTTGATTCATGTTTACGCCTTTATGCAGCCATTGAAAACAGTACTCCTCCATTTTCGGGGCCTGTTCAAGTTACAGTAAAGTTAATTAACTTCTTTGTTTCAAGATGAGTCAACAAGTTTCTACTGAACTGTATTATTGCAAGTCTTGTTTCTTCCTCATTCAGATTTTTGTTCTTCACATTGAAATCTGCTAATTAAGCAGCATCATGGCAAAAATCATGAGAATTGTGGAGAATAGACAGGAATGGCGAACCTTGACTACCGACAGGATGTGAATTTGGCCACGACGCTCGAACCGAGCAACGAAGAGTTCACGAGTGAAGTGCCTGAAGAATTTAAAATGTCTTCTTCTTCTGATGGCCATCCCGCTTTATTCCACATTTTTATCGATGATGATTTCAAGAGTGTTTCGCATTCAGGTCCTGTTGTTTAAGAATCTTTTTGCCATCAAGGTCGACAAAAATGCAATACAGTCTGGAACTTGAGAGAAAAAACTTACTTTGCGACAAAAGTTTTACAGATCCCCTTCATTTGTTAAAAAACCTGAACTCCGTCATTTCCCGAAACTACAACACATGATAACGAGTTTCAATCGGACGGAGTGCCCTAGAATTGTGTTCCTGTTAGTCGAAGATATTCAAAAATTCAGCGGCAAGATTTCGTCTATGTAAGAGCATAATCCATCTTTCACGTTTATGTTTAACCGTGCACAGTTTTTCTATGGATTCCTTAGAAACAGAACTTCCGATTCGGTACATTCACCAGATCAGAACCAACTGAGTTGAGTCTCCAATGGCAGTTAAAAAGTTCATTTGAAAATGAACAATGTAATATCTTTTGTGAACCAGAAGACTGTGAAAAGTGCTTCGTGTGTTGTGCTACAAATTTCTTCGAAGTGTGTGTGGCAACAAAAACTGACGTGTGAGTGCGCCTCTTTTTAATAAGGCACACTTTGAAAAGCAAGACACTCAAGAGACCAAACGGAGTCCTTGTAAAAACTTGTTGAATAACACGTTATGGTCACTCATTGGATATTCGTGAAATTTTAAACAAGGTTCCGGTACAAGAGCCCCACCAGGCAGGTTAAGGTAATTGTTACTGCAATAATTGATAACATATTTCCAAATTCTTTTATGCAGATTTTGTATTAAATAAACTTAAGTTTTTTGCTGACACACCTGAAGATTTTGTGTGTGTTTGTGTGTGTGTGTCTGGATACCTTTTTATTTTACCTTTACTTACCTTCAATTTATTCTATTTGCCTTTTCATGAATAAATGTAATACCAGACAACTACACTGAAATCGTTCAAGGTTTAATAAACCTAAATATACATATACTGTATTAAAAGTTATAACATGCATGGACTCTTCAATCTGAGCTTAAAGTCTCAGGTATTCGAGGCCATCAAAAGGTGGGAAATCTCAGATGTAAGGATAAAAAAGCCCATAAGGGCAAATTTTTTTCTTTCGGTTCTTGTTTTTTTTTTTTTTTTTTTTAATTTTAAACGTCCCCTGTGTTTATCTAAGTCTAAGGGGATTCAACCGTTCTAATTTAAGCCAGGCGATTCCAGAGATTTAAATGCAAAGTAGAAGCGCAAAAAGCGTTTTAATACAGAACTGAAACCCAGCCGTCTGTCGCGAAAAGTCAGCACCCTCAATTGCTCAGCTCCGGATGACTTGTTTTGCAAAGAGTATAGATAAGTAGTTGAGTTCATTTTCTTAGGTCAAAAGCTGCGCAGAGTTAGCAATTACCGAAGGAATGCTGAAAGTGTAATAATTGAATCGGTTACGGACGAACTCTGCCTTACGCAAATGGCAATGTTGAGCGTGTTTTTAACAGCTAAGTAGTGTTTTCTCAGTACTATCAGCGAGTATGAATACTTCCCATTTTAACAGCATAGCTTATTTATGATTTCGTGTATCACTCAGGAGCTTTTGCCCACGACTTCGTTCGCGAGGAACTCAGAACATATTATCTATTATCAGAACATAGTATCTCAGAATATTTTATTATTTGTACACTGCTGGCCACCCAAAATGCAACACCAAGAAGGACACGAGATAGCAAAGCCAGATTTACTGGACACATAACAACAGATACAAAGATGAAACGATTGAGCTTACAGGCCCGTGCGACTTGCTGAATACGCAGACATCAATAGTTCGTGTGGCCTCCATGGCTGGCAAAAAAGGCAGCTACACGCCGCGGCATCGAACGAAAGAGGCTTTGGATGTGGGCTTGGGGTATGTCGGTCCAGGCTGCTTCCACACGTTGCCACAGTTCATCAGGCATAGCCGCGGGTGGTGCGTGCCGGGCCACTCGGTTGCCGATCAGCGATCAAACGTGTTCGATGGGCGACATATCGGGAGAACAGGCGGGCCATGGCAGCAGTGACACCTGGTGGGCCATGAAGAATTGTTGCACAATGCGTGCCACGTGCGTGCGCGCATTGTCCTGTTGTAACGTGGCCGCTGGCAGGTCCTGCAGGTAAGGGAGGACTACAGGCTCCAAAACGTCGGAGATGTAGCGGTGGCTGTTGAGTGTACCGGCGATGCGTACCAGAGGGGTGCGGGTGTCATATCCAATTGCGCCCCAAACCATAACGCCAGGCGACGGACCGATATGGCGATGCATAATGCAGGCATCATACAGTCTCTCGCCGCGGTGCCGCCACACGTGGATCCAACTATCGTGGTGTTGCAGGCAGAAGCTGGATTCGTCGGAGAAGACAATGTCGTGCCATTCCGTAGTCCAGGTGCGACGTTCAACGGCCCACTGCCGCCGCACTCGCCGGTGGTATAACGTCAATGGTAATCGGAGCAATGGGCGCCGTGCGACAAGTCCCCGCTCCTGGAGACGACGTCGAACGGTACGTGCTGACACAGGTCGTTGCGCAACACACCCTAATTCCTGCGCTAACGTTCGTGATGTGGCGGTGCGAGCCGTCAATGCCCGCTGCACAACATGCCGGTCCTCTCGTTCGGTGGGGTGCCGTGGCTGCGGTAATCGCTCACGTCGGTCCGCCCGTCTCTTCTGCACCCACCGATTCCATACTCGTCTCACTGTGGCTGGATGTCGTCTCACACGCCGATGCCTCGGTACGATAAACCGCTGTCGCGGTAAGCCACTATTCTTCCTCTGTCGAACTCCGAAACGTGCTGGAATGACTGCCGTATTCTGCGACGAGGCATCAGGAAGCTTCCCATGCACAGGTCCGGTAGCACAACACACTTCCACTCCTTACACTCCGCCTTCTGTGCACCCTTCTTATAGTGCTTCTCGGTGGCGTGCCGGGCGCACATGATTTGCATATGCCCTGCAATGGTAATCGTTTGTGTTCTCTCGCGGGCGAGTGTTGCATTTTGGTGTCCAGCAGTGTAGTTACAATGCCATATTTTTAGTTTAGTTGCAATTTATTACTTAAGCATCCGAACTCTCAAATAATAATATAGGTTGTGACGTACTACAGAGGTGAAAACATGTGCCAAGACGACAAATCTGCAGCGAGACATTCTGACCGCGTGGCTCAGTTGGGAAAGGGGACACGGTTTCGATGCGGACAAACTTGGGTTTTCACATTGGCACCCGATTGTGAAAAATGGATTCACTGGCCGTTGGGTTCTTCGAAAAATGTGTGAAGTTTGTTCACACACATTGTTTGGAATTAATAAAAAATTCCTACTACGCTTCAAGAAAAAAAAATTAAGAGGGAGATGATGTGACGTACTACAGAGGTGAAAACATGTGTCAAGACAACAAATCTGCAGCGAGACATTCTGTCCGCGTAGCTCAGTTTGGAGAGCGACTTACTCCGGAGTGAGGGGAACCGGTTTCGAAGCCCTGCGCGGACAAACTCGTGTTTTCGCAAGGTACTTACTCAAAATTCACTTATAATTGGGACCTTAGCAATCAAGGAAGCAATATCAGTGCGTACGTCTGCACTACGTGCCGGTTCGCTTGGCTGTGGTGGCGCGACATAATATTCTACTGATATCGAAGTGACCGTGTCTTCCCCTGTTCCCCCACCAGAGCTGAGTTCGGGCTCAATTTTAAGAGCCTGAACCCGTCTGAGCCCGAAGTATGTCAGTCAGAGTCCGCCCGAACCCGAATTTTATATTGCAAGATACAGTCCGGGCCTGAACGCGCCCGAAAACTATGATTAACCTGTTTAGGCAAAAAATTAAAAAAATCTCTTCCAGACTTCCACTCTTTCCTCCCCGGCAATTAACCGATGTCGTTCGTTCTCAACTGCGGAGTGGGGAAGGGATGTCTATCTATTTCTATAAATTCTTTGAACATTCATTTCCTCCTGAAATGCTTCGGAGGGCGGGTATCAGGAAAAATTGGGCGGCACAGCAATCTACGTCGTACGTTGCTCAACAGAATTAGCAGGGAGCTACCCCGTTAAGGTAGGGAGCAAACTTTCGTCAGCTTGCTATCTACTATCTATAGTTCTTAATCTATAGCTCTAAAGAAACTATCTACAAACTATCAGTTCTAAAGAAACTTTCTATCTAAAGACTCTATCTGCTATTTATAGTTCCTAGAGAAACTTTTTCTTCGCAGAAATTCAGTAATTCATGTCCTATGGTATTTGTTACCCAAGTCCAGAATGAATAGCCCTGCGGGGTTACCATCTAGACCCAGTTGCCGAAGAATCCTATTTAGCAACTAGAAAGTGTGTAAAACTCGTGTGATAAATCGTACAAAATCAGATTTTAAAAAAAGGAAGAAAATTTTCTCCCTCTCTTAGAGCCCGAGCTCGCCCGAGCCCGAACTCTAGTAAGTATTATGCAGCCCGAGCCCGGTTCGGGCCTGGGCTCGACTTCGGGCTTTCGGGCTCGGGCTTGGCCCGTCTCAGCACTGTCCCCCTACACTTACCCGCATGGCACCGGTGCGAGACGCGGCGATGTTGTACATAAACGTTTGCTGTTCGTCCCCAGTTTTTCATGCCGTAATAATATATAGCCTATGTTCATCGGGAAGAAATAAGCTTTTGAAGAGCGAAAGAATTTTCCAAATCGGTTTAGAAGTTTCCGAGATTACGCGGCGGTGTTTTACATAAACGTTTGCTGTCCATCCCCATTTTTTCATACCGTAATAATATATATCCTATATCCATCGGGAAGATATAAGCTTTTGAATGGCGAAAGAATTTTCCAAATAGGTTTAGTAGTTTCCGAGATTACCTCTTACAAACATATAAACTCACAAACATTTTCTCTTTATAATATTAAGTATAGATATACATTCAGTTGATGTTTAACAAATGTCATCAGTTAGTGTAGGTCAGATATATGAAGCGCGTTCCAATTATACTTAAGTTCTAATGGTTTTCATACGAACTATTAGTGGTTCAGGAATGAAACTTCCGCAGTTTTCCAACGTAGTTCCATAGAAATTCTACACATTGCTTGGCAAACTCCTCCATGCTGCGATACAGTTTTCCAACATAGTTCACAGAAGTTCTGTACATTTCTTGGCAGACTCCATGATGCGAAGGCCGCAGCAGAGCTTTCTGTGGAAGTGTGTTCAGCCACCCGGAAAATTGCGGGAACATCTGCTGATCAGCTACACTCAGGGTAAACTTAATCTGATTATGGAGTGTAAGCTGAAAAGGCATTTTCACCGAAAAGATCTCATGGTTTCTCTGCATTTCCCCGAACTAATCAGATGGAATGTCCTTCACGGCGGAAGGGAGTGCCACCATGACAAAAGGCAGAACAAAAGGAAACTTCGTGCTCATTGTACTATAGGCGATTTTCCCCTCGGGAAGAAAGGAGTAGCGCTAACACTCCAAAACGCTTGACTCTCCACTTATTTCCCGCCAGCAGTAAATATCCTCCAGGTATTGCCTCTCTAACGTACATGACCAACAGACATAAGTGACAGTGACGCCGCCCAAACACGAATATCTGTATTTTTAGAAACGCGACTGAACCTAAGATTTGTAATGTACGTACGCACAACATTTAAAACAATTATATACAGGGTGTCCGAGAATTATTGGACACATTACAAAATTATGTACAAAAAAAAAAAAACTATGAGCGTTGTCTGTTTTTCTATGTCACGTATTACTAACACGGTTTCTATCTTTTTGTTTTGCAGAATTGTTATTCCCAGAATCCGATAGATGGCGCTAGGTGATGAGGAATGTATGAAAAATGTGCAATCAGTGGTCATGTCATCCGTACAGCAGAAGGCGATGTATGTGTTATGGCTTGCGGAAATAAAGTCTGTCATTAAAGTTAAAAGACGGTACCGTTTAGAGTATGGCTGTAATCCTCCGTCAACGAATTCCATTAAGCGGTGGATGAAACAGTTTAAAGAAACTGGCAATGTGGAACATCGTGGAGGAGCCGATAGGCCTAGCGTCAGCGGTGAGACGGTTGACCAAGTTAATGAAAGTTTCCGACGAAGCCTCAGGAAATTCGTTCGTAAAGCAAGCAGAGAACTGTGCATTCCGAAATCAACAGTTCACTATATCTTGCACAAGAAATTAAAGTTTCATGCTTATAAAATTCAAATAGTGCAAAAGATGCATGTAAATGATCACACTCTGCGATACGATTTAGCTGTGGATATGCTGAATCGAGTGGAAACCGACAAAAAACTTTCTCAGTACTGTAATTTTTAGTGACGAATCCGCATTTCATGTATCAGGTATTGTGAATCGTCACAACTGTAGGATATAGGGCAGTGAACCGCCTAATGCTGCTATTGAACTGGAACGTGATTCTCCAAAAGTTAATGTGTGGTGCGCCCTATCAAAAAGAGAAGTGATTGGCCCTTTCTTCTTCTGCGAAAAAAACATAAATGGGGACATTTACTTGGATATGCTAGAAAATTTCGCTATACCCCACATCAAAAGATATGACAACGTCGTTTTCCAACAAGACGGCGCGCCTCCGCATTGGTCAACGTGTGTACGTAAGTGCCTAAATGAACATTTCCTCAACAGATGGATTAGGCGTGGTGGTCCCATCCGCGGCCTCCTCGCTCTCCAGATCTAACTCCATTGGATTATTTCATGTGGGGTTATGTGAAGGATCGTGTCTATCAGACGCCTTGTACTGATTTGCAGGAACTGAAGCAGCGTATCACAGCTGCTATTAATTCCATAACTCCTCAGATGCTTGCCAATACATGGCATGAAATCGAGTATCGCTTGGACGTACTACGAGCAACCAAGGGATCTCACATCGAAATTTATTAACTTGTGTAGTTACATTGTAAGTTAGTACAGTCAGTTTCTCTCTATCTGTTTAATGTTTTGTTTTATATAATTTTGTAATGTGTCCAATAATTCTCGGACACCCTGTACTTTGTGACGTACTACAGAGGTGAAAACATGTGTCAATACGACAAATCTGCAGCGAGACATTCTGTCCGCACAGCTGTTGGGAGAGCGACTTACTCCGGAGTGAGGGGGCATGGTTTCGATGCACATCGCGGACAAACTTGTGTTTTCACAACTTTTTAGTCGTAGTTCAAGCTCAAATACTGTACGAGCTTTTGGACTGGAACTATATTATGCAGTGGAAGTACACACTCAGTACCTTCAATTCCATAATCAGGTTGGCTTTGTCATAAGTATAAGCAATCGATTGCCATGCAGTTCATAGTTGATCGTCGAGAACAGCAAAAAGTCATTTAAAGTACGTTCTGGTTAGTCTAGTGGATGTGTGAATATTGGGCATTCTTAATGTTGTTCTCACTTAAAAAGAAAAAGAAGTTATGCACATTAGCAGCACAGTAGGGAAAAGCATCTTCATCTGCTCATTTTGGGATCTTCATGAAGAAACAATGCCCAGATCCAACCGATATGTCTGAAGATGTTGCAGTTCCATCCACTGTAAATTTCCTTTAGTCCGTAACTATTTCTTCAATATTGAAAATGTTGACCTCGAAACGGCTGTCTCGTGGTCTTTATGTGCTTCATTCTTATATAATTTCTCTTATCAGAAAATTAAATGCATCTGCCCGTGCACATTTTTCACATTCGTGAGGCCTGCAACACTCGCTTCTGACTTTTTCCGATTACTTTAGGAATTTTCGCAGTGCTATAAAATACTTCACTGCATTTCAGTTGGTGATGCGTGATACAACTTATGCGAGATGTCTATCGTGATGACATGTCTGAGAAAGACTCG
This sequence comes from Macrothele yani, assembly GCA_039090855.1. Lineage (NCBI taxonomy): Eukaryota > Metazoa > Arthropoda > Arachnida > Araneae > Macrothelidae > Macrothele > Macrothele yani. Next base: position 7,843,466 of record CM077023.1, on the reverse strand, counting down.
CTACTAGTATTCAGTACCACGTTTGCATAAAAAGTGAAAAGAAAAAGATAGGAGAATATAACTTGAACATATGTCGTGGGATATCAGTCATTGTTCCACGATTGTGATGAGTGGTCTACAACGATGCTAAAATACATCTTTGTTGTCATTGACTTCTCTTGGTAGGTCAACGAATCCTTCATAAGTAAAAAAGGCTTCGGATGAATCATCTTCCACAGCCGTTTAGAAACGTAAAAACATCTCAATGCGCAACTGTGATATACTCGTATTCGACGTGACAGAAAACAAAATCCCCCAATATCGCTCTACCCTCGGTGAAAGATGCTCCCTCTCGTTTCTTTGTCTGTCTTTTAGACAAGTTGTTCATACGTGATCCACGCAGGATACATGTGCTGTTTCCCGTAATGTTTGGCTTTGTTAGGCATCATTTTCTTGTTGTAGCTATGTATTAATTGAAATATTCACGGCGTCCGATGGGGTGACCTAACATATGGTTTAACGCATCGTTAAGCTACTCATTTAATTCCCGTAACACGGTGTCAGATTCAGTTACACTGCATATTAATACGCACACTGTGAAATTTTTTTGTTGGATGTTAGCGTCCTTTGCTCGTTTCCTTTGTTTTTGTCGAACAACTGCTGCAAGTTTACGTTTGTGAGTTTCAGTTGCGTGGAAGCCGAACAGCCATCAGCGTTTCTTTGCAAAGAATTATGGGATCACGACCCTGGACAGAGGAGATGGCGTCGCTTCGATGTGTGTGAACACGCTGTGTTTGTTGTTCTTACAAAAGTGCTCTAAAAGAGTACATGTATTATGATCACCTAAATGGATTCTCGCTGGAATAAACTGTTTTTTTTTTTTGTGTGTGTTAAAAGCCAAAGGGATATCAAATTTATGGTAAGACTGTTTAAAACAGACTAAATAGAAAGCAAAGTACGAAATAACCTTAAAGGGAAGAAACGTAGTTGATTAATAGCTCATTCATTCTATGTTTAGTATTATCCGTGAACTTACATTAGCGTTTTAGTTGTGTGTTTAGTCAAGAATAAATAACGATAAATTATTTCAGGAGTCTGTCGATTATGAACATACAAGTAGTTACCGTTGCAAATCAATTTTTAGTTTTTAACTTACACTATCAATTTTCCGTGATTCCTTTCGTAAATTAACGAAGCATATTTCTGATACAACCTTTTCCCTGAAATGAGGGGGGAAAACCTGAATTTCACGGGTTTTTTTAAGCCAGGAAAATTCTGAATTTTCAGAAACCTTTCCGCAATTTCTTATATTGACAATAAATTGCCGTTTCTAAGAGGTATTAATGGAGAATTCTGAATTTTCAGAAACTTTTTCTGCAATTCTTTTCGTATATTAACGGATAATTCGTTTCTCACTTTTTCTTTATCTACATGACGGAAAAATTCCGGTAGTATAGGAAAGATTGGCGGAAACACTTGAAGTTTAATGAACTATTAAATTGATTGTATGATGTCTACGTATCAATCTGTAGACCGCTTAAGACAAAGGCTATTATAGTTATTAAGAGTAAATTTTATATTTAGGAGTTTTGTGAAATAATATTATAAAGTAGTACATTTGACTTTTTCTTAAAGATAATGGAAAGTCATTGTCAGTTTAAAAAAGATATCGAGTTCCAAAGCATTCTATTACTTCGAAAAATAATAAGCTCCAACAGAAAATAAAATGACTAATTCACCCACATTAATAACAAAACAAAAGAAAAATTCACTATCGAGCAATTAGAAGTTGTACTTTACACGCAAAGTGTCTTAACGAGGACTGCTGTCTCTCTTCTTCGTCCAAGACCTGCGTGTCTGTCTTCTTCGCGGTAGCAGTGTGGAAAGCGACTTTAAGCTAAAAAAGGCAATTTAGATTTAATATTCATAATATCTCCTACCCCTTGAAGGCATTCTGAAAACAAATCTGCCAGTATTTGAGTGTTGAAACGAGAAAACGTAAGTGTAACTCGCACCATGACACTTGTGATTTCGAATATTGCACCTAATTTCACTTCGGAGCGGGCGAAAAACATTAAAGATGTTGCACCTAATATTATTTTTTCTTTTCTTTTTGGCTTCTTCCTTATTGTGCCTCCCTCCTCCTGTAACCAAGTGACCATGGTGTTATCGCTACTTCTGAAGCATAATGTTTGCAGTTGATGATGCGATATGTTGTGTCGCTTTTTCTTTGAGAGGAGAGGGGGGTAACGATTACTATGAACAACTAAAAGGGCTGTAAACTGTCACCCGCCCCTAATTTGAGTCCACTGGTTCCAGAGAAGAATCAGCCAGAGCCGTCAGAAGACAAACAAACCACTCATACCTTATTCAGGACCATCTCGGTCGAATGGTCAGAGGCTCGGGGTGGCTGTGTCTGGTTTGATAGCAATAATGACAAAGGCAAAGGGGGAAAACAAACCTTTCAGATAATTATTTCATGCTACCTTGGTGCCCGTGGGTCAGAGGGGCGGGCTTCTGATTAATCGTCCAATTTGGTCCAGGGTTCGAATATCAGATGATACGTGCGTGTTGTTCTTGTTCTTCGGGATACAGCTATTGGAAGGGAGTATCTATCCCTTCACTGTAACCAGTGGCCTTAAATTAGACACTCACGAGGTTCGCTAAAACCCCAAAAACTGTTGTATATAAATGACCATAGATAACATTGGCTAAATTTGATATACGCACGCATATCAATATTGATAATGCGGGAAAATTTGGTGTCAAAAATGGTGCACGATTTTACTGGTTTTCAGGAAGTTTTTTATGTCATTCAGGTTGAAAAACTGTCCAACTCTTAAAATAAGATGCGTTTGTTGAAGATGCATAAGCGCAAAAATTCTTTGTTTTCGATGGGGAAGGGGGGGGGGGAGAATTTAATAATTTTGAGATTCACCTGGCCATTTTTCAAGAAGTAGGGAAACCTCCGTTTTTTTTTTGGGAAATTTGAAGGGCACGAAGTCCCAAACCGCCGCTCCTGAGAAGATGCTTATGATGATCAGTTTCTCATGGCAAAGAATTTACAAACGACGAAATCATTCAGCTACTGGATGGGATGCTAAAGGATCTGTAGGAAGATCAAAGTGAAATATCTGAAGTGAAAACTCGTGACAGAAAAGTCAAAAACATTGTGGTATACAACATGACAAGTGAAATTTATGAAATGACGGGAGTAGTGACCTACATGTACTACCATGAACTTTAATAAGGAGAGAAAAAATAAAAAAAAGCAGCTGTCAATCAGACAACAAGTGGATATTTTTCGTCCAAAACAATCAGGCGAAGCTCAATGAATTTTACTGAACCTTCATGGATGGATTTCGGTGTTGATGACACTGTTTAGGGATTCTGATCCCAATGAATCACAAACATCAATAACCGCACCACCGCTACCTACAAAAATTGACAAACAAGCAATCAATGACAGCCTAGCTACCACAATGCCTACTGCACACTGATCTTAAAACGTTCTTGGTCAAATTGAACTAGTTTTTTATTATGCAGTAAACGCATTTGCTTGTAAGTATTATAATATGAACCATGCCTAATGTTAATGAATTTTTGGAGAGGTTAACGGCCTCCGTGAGCACCCAAGGATATAGGAAGTCGCCCGCCCCTAATTCGGGGCCATTGATTCAGGAAAGGGACCGAACCAGTGCCACAATATAATCACACTATCCGTGCTTTATCCGGAACTCAAACCAAAGCCCAGCTCGGACGATTAGCCAGAAGCCCGTGCCTCTAACCACTCGGCCTCCGGAACGGTAGGATATTTTACAATTCAAATGATGTACTGCTGCTATTCATAGGCTGATGATTAAACATGTTATTTAAATACTATACTGACCAATAGTGTTAGTGTTTTCGTACTGAGGTACCGTTCTTAGTTTTATTACAGTGAAGTTTGGATGTCTGGGAAAAAGGAAACAAAATTTTGCCAGTTAAATCTCGTATAATATGTACGTATATACATTATCTTGCCATACACATTAGGGCACCTTACTGATTACGCAAATTCTGCACTCGCGCGTTCGCATGCACTTCTCGTAACAGTGCACTGGAAGTCAATATGTGACGAATGACGGAACTTACAGATTTTTAACATGGGATTATGGTTGAATGCCATATTAGGAACCTTTCTGTAAGCAGCACTACAAACCGTGTTAATATAGCAAAATCTACTATAGCTGATATATTTAGAAAATAAAATTTCAACTGTGCTACTGCAGGGGAGAAAGGGGGCGCACTGGGAGGCAGTGCAAACTCACGGACCGGGCCTGAAGATACCTGTTGAGGAAAATCTCTTACGTCGTCTGCAACAGCCCGTCTCTGCCGATCTCGAAAATGCTGTAGGAGCATCTGTCTTCACGATAAATATCCCCATATAGTTGTGTTCTGTATAGTAGGGCAGCTGCGCACAATCCTAACATCACTTCTGTAAATGCTCAACGCCGCCTCGGTGGCGCAGTGGTCTAAGCGATGGCTTCTGATCATTCGTCCGAGATGGGTCCGAGTTTAAATCCCGTGAGGCATGGATGTTGTGTTTGTCTTACGGCACTGGCTCTCTCCCTTCCCTGGAACCAGTGACCCTAAATTAGGGACGGACGACTGCTTATAGCCCATTGAGTTGCTCACGGTGGTCGTTAAACCGCAATAATAATAATAAAAAATGCTCAACGACGTTTGGGTTGGTGTCTTGCCCGCCGCTCCTGGACTATAGAGCACTGCAAGAGGGTTTTATGGAGCGATGAATCACGCTTCACATTGTTCTGTTCTGGTGGATGTGTTTAAGCCTGGCGATTGCCGGAAGAATGACTCTCTCAAGATTGCATCGTTCCAACTATCAAGTTTGATGGCGGCTGTGTAATGGGGCTATTTCATCTGGATAAGACTTGCTCTATTGGTATGTACGTGGAACCATGAAATCTAACCTCTACCTCGATAATGTGGACAGTTCTGAGCTCCCTACATCTTCAAACGACTTTGGTACCGACCGGTGTTAGACGACTATGCCCCATGCCTCACTGCACGAGAAGAACGTTGAAATGTTTGATTGGCCTGCTCGAAGTCCGTACCTGAGCGAGATAGAATAATACCCTTGGGATGCATTGGAACGCCGTATAAGATCTGGACTACAGCGACCTTCCTCGAAATCAGTTTTGGCAATAACTTTGCAGGAAGAGTAGAGGGCCGCCCCGGTGGCGCAGTGGCCTAAGCGATGGCCTCTGATCATTCGTCCGAACGGGGTCCGGGTTCGAATCCCGGTGAGGCATGGATGTTGTGTTTGTCTTACGGAACTGGCTGTCTCCCTTCCCTGGAACCAGCGACCCTAAATTACGGACGGGCGACTGCTTATAGCCCATTGAGTTGCTCACGGTGGTCGTTAAAAATCCAATCAAAAAAAAAAAAAAAAAGAGTAGAGGAATATTCCAGTCGGCACTTACCGGAATTTTGCCATTATCATGAAAGCCAGAGAGGTGGCCCTTCTAAATACTAATATTTTGAATTAAAGGCGTTTGTTGCAAATATACACTGACGGAAAAAAAAATCCCAACACCGAGAAGGGGTTGTGTTAGATAAACGACAGTTGGTAGGCGGGGAGAGTACATCTGTAAGATGACGTCTATGCGAATTTCGCGCTCGCCGCATACGTGTGGCGCTAGTAGCGCCCCTCGGAACATGCAAAGCAGGTTTGCTGTAAATACGTGCTGTAACGTTCGTGAGCGTTAGTTATCGTTGAGATTCGACGTAGGGTGTTGATGTTAGTCAAGAATGCCTTTAAGAAGACGAAGAAGCCATTATCAACAGCTCACGGAGTTTGAACGAGGTCGTGTAATAGGGCTACGAGAAGGTGGATTTTCTTTCCGCAATATTGCAGAACGACTTGGCAGGAATGTAGCCACTGTGCATGATTGTTGGTAGCGGTGGTCAAGGGAAGGTACTGCCTCACGAAGACCGGGTTCCGGCCGGCCACGTGGCACTACTGAGAGGTAAGGCCGCCGTGTACGGCGTATGGCCGTGGCGCATCGTACCGCGTCTGCGGCAGCAATTCGAGCTGCAGTTGCCCCCACAGTGACACAACGAACTGTTACAAATATGTTACTTGAAGGACAGCTCCGAGCCAGACGCCCTGTAGCGTGCATTCCACTTACTCCAAACCACTGCCGTTTGCGACGTCAGTGGTGTCAAGCTAGAGCTCATTGGAGGACGGAGTGGAGATCTGTTGTGTTTTCTGATGAAAGCCGGTTCTGCCTGGGTGCCAGTGATGGCCGTGTGTTGGTTAGAAGGAGGCCAGGTGAGCGCCTGCAACCAACCTGTCTGCGGCCGAGACACACTGGACCTACACCTGGAGTTATGGTCTGGGGAGCAATTTCCTATGACAGGAGGAGCACTCTCGTGGTTATCCCACGCACCCTGACGGCACAGTTGTACGTCGGTCTGGTGATTCAACCTGTTGTGCTGCCATTCATGAACAGCATTCCAGGGGGTGTTTTCCAACAGGATAACGCTCGCCCGCATACCGCCGTTGTAACCCAACATGCTCTACAGAGTGTCGACATGTTGCCGTGGCCTGCTAGATGACCAGACATTTCACCAATCGAGCACGTATGGGACATCATTGGACGACAACTCCAGCGTCACCCCCAACCAGCATTAACCGTCCATGTATTGACCGACCAAGTGCAACAGGCGTGGAACTCCATCCCACAAACTGACATCCAGCACCTGTACGACACAATCCATGAACGTTTGCGTGCTTGCATTCAACATTCTGGCGGTTACACCGGTTATTAATGTACCAGCAATTCACATTTAAAATGGTTCTTCTCGCGCTTACAATAAGCTGTGATCTTGAAACCTTAATCGATTAAATATCTTACCTATACAAATGTATTGCCGCCATTTCATTCCTCTACAACTATTTTTTCGTGGTGTTGGGATTTTTTTCCGTCAGTGTATGTAGATGCAAGTGTCCGTATACTTTTGCAATATAGTATCAAAAGTATTGGGGCCGCCCCGGTGGCGCAGTGGTCTAAGGCGCTGGGCTCTGATCATTCGTCCGTAAGGGGTCCGGGTTCGAATCCCGGTCTGGCATGGATGTTGTGTTTGTCTTATGGTACTGGCTCTCTCCCTTCCCTGGAACCAGTGACCCTAAATTAGGGACGGGCGACTGCTTATAGCCCATTGAGTTGCTCACGGTGGTCGTTAAACCTCCAATCAAAAAAAAAAAAAGTATTGGGGTACTGTAGAGGGTGTCATTTTTCGCGAGGGATGTTCCTGAAGACCTCGCATAGTTCAAGACTGATTTTCTCATTGAAATAAGGGATCACTTCTCGGGAAGCATAATTTTTCAACCATTTCTGCATATTTTCGTTATTAAGCATACTTTTTTGTTTGTTTGTTTGTTTGGTAGTTTAACGACCATCGTGAGCAACTCGATGGGCTATAAGCAGTCGCCCGTCTTTAATTTAGGGCCACTAGCTCCAGGGAAGGGAGAGAGCCAGTGCCGTAAGACAAACACAACATCCATGCCTCACCGGGATTCGAACCCAGACCCATCTCGGACGAATGATCAGAAGCTAAAGCTCAGACAGCTGCGCCACCATAGTGGCATACTTTTCTTTTTAATCACATAATAGCATCAATAAATATTATTATCTCAGCATTATCTCTAATATTTAAAGGTATAATAAATAGATATTATCTCAGCATTATCACTAATATTTCTCAGGGTGCTGGCTCTCCTACATTATCAGCGTGCAATGGCAGGTATTTCGCCGCCTTCATACATAGGCGCCTGCAGGAAATTTTTCAAGGTGGGTCAAGTGTAATTAATTAAGGTTTGGCTAATATGTAGAAAACAGCAATTCGTGAAAATGAAAGATTAATACTATTACTATTACTTACTTACTACGCTAGAACAACACTACTACTACTATTATTATTAATTGATGCTGCTCTTGAAGAAAGTGTATGTCAGTAATACTCATGCATTATCATGTACATTGGTAACTGTTTTCAAAATAATGAACAGTGTCGAGCAGGGCCACGCCAGGCCTTTTAAATTCAGCAAACACCACCCTGAGCGGAACTTGTTTGGGCGTACTACCTTACGGTTTGCTAGGTTTTCCGCTTTCACGTTAACGTTTTCCAGTTCCAAATTTCCAATAACATTGGAATATTAAATTAAACGCCCCAAACTCCATCTTTCCTTGTGGTCCAGTTCTGTGAGTGTAAAAAAAAAAAGTAATAAATAAAATAAAATAAAATAAAGGGAAAAATAATTCTACAGGGGGTGTTAAGTGACCCCCTCCTGTCGGCGCCTATACCTTCATAGCATTTAGCACATCTAACTTTTGTTCCAAAGTTATTGATTTTGGGGCACGGTTTTCAACACCTACGCTAGCTATTTGAAATTGCATGTAAAAATAAAATCATAGTAACATTGAATGGTAAAATGACCCCACAGTGGTTACCAAAAGCATTCGGAGAATTTGCAACGCATGTTCATCAGTGGTGCTCACGGGGTAGGTACTTACCGACGGTGACAGGTATTTCTGTTCACCAGCTACAGTGAAGTGGCGCCATCGTGTGGCAACAGCGGAAACACAATTTCCATTTTGCCCTGCCCACCAGCTTTGAAATTATGCGATACTTAAAATATTTTCTGATTTTTTTAAGGATTCGCATCGTTTCAAAATTTGCGCAGAAAATTACTATTTAATGTCGCGTTCTTTTAGATTCGCACAAAATACGACCGACCTTTATACATGAATCAAGTTCATACAGCGGGGAATTACAATGCTAGTATTTAGGAGTGTGTGTTTGTGTGTGTCACACTGTCGAAAATACGGTGCCTGTCAGAAGAATCATAAAGCTACTAAGTTTTCTACCATATGGATGAGATTTCTAAATTTCACTGAAGAGCGAAAAAACAAAAAACAAAACAAAAAAAAACAGCTCGGGTACTTTGTAGAGTATTTGGTCATTGTTGAAGCATGCGATTTTTTTGGATTTATGCAAAAATGCAAATTCAGAAGAAAAATCTTTGTAATAAGAAGATAAGTGTGCGTGAATTTCCGTAGCTTTGATCTGACACTAAATTTTTGTAATTTAGTGACATTTTGTGAACTTAAGTTTAATATCAAAGCAATTCGCATATCAAAAAGTTATTCTAAAACGCTGTCTGTGTATGTATTTTCATATACAGATAAAGTAAGAGGCTTAATCATAACCTTTCTCATACGTGTAATGAGTGGTTTTAATGAAGAAGCCAGATTCCTTTTTCATGTTTTTGTTTTTCTGTGTATATTTATATGTTTACAGATAAACTCACTAAGAGAAACTGTGTGTTGTGAATACAGAATAGAGTACAGAGGCAACTGATTATTTTTTCTTTTTCTTTTCAGATCTTATGTCTGAGTCATAATAGAATTAATACGAAGTAGTCTGTTCTTGTGTCTGTTTTTTTCCCCTTCTGTCTGATTTAAAAATAGCCTAGAGTTGTTACAAGGGGGTTAATTAGAGACAAACGGGTAAATGACTACTGTTTTATGAGGCTATTTTGGCTGAGTGAAAATTCTCGTTCGGGTTGATAACATTTGTGCCTCAGTATGAACCGAGCTAATTTCTTCCTGGCAACGTTTGGTGTTTGTGTGTGTTTTCCATTGTTTGGGCGCTAAGCCAATGAGAATGCACCATGGGGCTGTTCTACGGCGTAAGTGATGTGGTGCCTCGTTGGCTACGGAACTTCCTCATTCTCTGCGAATGATAAGATACCAGGGGAAAAAAATACAGCATTTACTTTCGAAAGAAAATTATTTTGCACTACACTATTCAGATTTTTCTGGTTAGTGGGACTCTACCCTTAAACCGACTGGAACGAAATAACTCGGGATTAGCAGTTCGAACGAATATATTACTTGTCTGAGAAGTGGGCCGAACGCGGCTGGAACGAGTGAACTTACGCGTGAGAAAAGCTTTTTCTTTAGATTTGTTACTCAAAGCGGTCATTTAGGGAGCAGGTTGACACACCATTTCTGACTGATTTCCTTCTAAAGGGGCAAAGGCGATGAACCTAAAGAAAAAGAGAGATGTTTGAGTCACTTGTTTCTGCTCAGTGTCATGATGTCCGTGTCAGTTGGACTAGCCCTCCCCCTATCATGCCTTAGGTCAAGAAACAAAGTTTTAGAAGGGAGAGCAGCTCACCCTTTGCCAGGTTTATGGTCGGTACTTTTGAGATGAGTGGAGAACAGTGATGTATTCAGGCATCTTCTCAGGGGTGCTTAGCCCCCGAAAATCCATGAATGCCCCCCCCGTCAGTTTTTCGGCGACCTCCCCTTATATTTAGCCTAATTGTTTTCGTTTATAGCTGAATATTTGGAGAAATTAATTAAAAAAAACTTAATGAGGAAAAATGTAATAATAATAATAATAATAATAATAACAAAAATAATAATAAAAAACACCCACACGGACTTCAATCTAAAATTTCTATCATCCTTCAATACAACATTAAACTGTCCTCGCTGAAGGGGCAATTTTTCAAGCATTGACAACTCGGACTTCTTCCGCACTGAAAACCTAATTACACAGAGTACATATTTTGGAAGTTGGCATTTAGTTTTATTTCAGTCTTCTGGATGCCGACTTTTCATGTATACGGTTAAGCCTCAGTGTAGCTAACGTGACGTTAGTGCTTCGAATGCAACAAAATATTTGCTATCTAATTTCTAATAATAGCAAATTATTAGAAATTGTTCCCATAAAAAGTTTTTTTCCCCCCTGGAGATGGGTAGGTTTACACTCTGTGACAAAATACAAAAAAAAAAAAAAAAAAAAAAAAAACAGTAAAAACTCGAGCCTCTTCAAACTAACATCCAAACGGTTAGTTTTTTTTTGTGTGTGTTTTTTTTTTACTACTATGTGCTACTCTAAATAATCTAAAGGTGCTGAAACCAAACGGCAGAGGAATGGTTCACACCATACGTTTTCAGGTAACGCTGTAATGATTCCTTAATAATCAAAAACAGGCTTCTAGTAAGGAGAGGACATTTTTACCACTCCTAATGTTTGGGGGAGGGGGGGATTTTCTCCGACACAGCGTTATCTTAACTAGAATCTTCAATATTTTACGCCTTCCCATGGTGAAATCCGTGGTGCATTACTGAATTAAAACAAAGGTATAACATTTTTACATTTTCAATCACTTATATGTGCAGATTACTTGGAATTTTCATTTGCGATATACGAGCATAAGAAAATTTTTGTATTCTAAAATTTATATATATATATATATATATATATGTCAACAAGTTTCAGCCCTCTCAAAATTTTTAATTGCCCCCCTTCCCTTGGAAAATACACTCTGAATGCAACACTGGTGGAGGAAAGGAATTGTTGCACTGTAGCTTTCGTAAAACCCGGAAGCTATGTGAACGTTTCTGTTTGGGGAGGGCAGAAAATTTTGGGCAATATTTGGTTCAGGTTCATCGGCCGCTTAAAGAGTTACAGTCATTTGCAAAAGTTTAAGATCACCTGTCAATTTATTGAAAATTAAGATTTTCAAAGAAACAACTGATTACTAGTAAGGGATACTTGAAAAAATGATATCAAAATGACACCGCAGATGGATACTTACATTCTTTAGAACACAAAAAGACCGAAATCTGTACTTTGTGTGGCTACCTTTGTTTTTTTATAACGGATAGAATACGATGTGGTATGCTCTTAATGAGGGATTTGCAGTAGTCACTTGAAATGTCTTTGTACCACACGTACTTTATCGCGTTAATCAAAGCTTGGGAATTTGATGGCTATTTTTCTGCTACCTTGTCTTTTAAAATGGTCCACAAATCTTCGATGGGTTAAGGTCGGGATTATTACCGTGCCAGTCAAGCACAGTTATGTTTTTCCTCTGCAGGTAGTCCTTTACTATCTTTGATATGTGGCATGGAGCACCATCATGCATAAAGATTGTGCACTTGCATATGACTCTCACGTAACATTTCCACATAAAAAGGACCAGTTATGGTAGTGCCTGTCGGCAAAAAGGATGATGAAGCAGTACCGGATGCTGACATAGCACCCCATATGATCTGACTAGGCGGTTGTCTCACGGTGCTAACGGTGTATTTTTCATCAAACCTTTTGCCTTTTGATCGTCGAACATGTGCTTCACGTGATTCAAATTGACGCACAGTTGATTCATCGGAAAAAGGAACTTGACTCCACTTTTCAGCAGTCCACGATTGATGACGCTTCGCAAACTAGTCTCTTCTTTTTCATGGCAGCGGTTAGTCTATGTGCAAGGTTATAAAATTTTATAAAATTTTATGTGCAAGGTTATAAAATTTTTATCCAAAATCTTTGCTAAGACGTCGGGAAACAGTGCTGATACTAATACCAGACCCTTTTGAATGTAGAAAGGCCTTGACTTTCTTGAACGAACTCCTCGGAGAACGCATAACTATTCGCCTTATGGTATTGTCATCACGTGGTGTTGTTTTCCTTGGACGTCCACTTCTCTTTCGGTAGTTAAATTCACCTGTATCTCGATATTTCATATCGTATCATTATGAATAGCAGTCTTGCTGTCTGCTTATGTCACGTTCGAAGTATCCTTCATGGTATAAAGTCAATATTTGTGCCCTCTGAGTAACACTTAATTACGCTTTTTTGCCCATTTTGTGCTATACAGAAAATACGTACAAAACCTCTCAGCATGAAAACCAGAAGTAAACTGACGCTTGCACGCTTCCCCCAACTATATCAACAGCTGTCGCTGTAGGATGATGCAACACCGACAAGGAGTTGAGTAATACAGACAGTAGCTGACGCAATCGGCAGAAATCTCCTAATATCAACTGGTTGCCTTAAACTTTCGCAAATGACTGTAACATATATAGACTTATGTAATAAAGCAAATCTATAGAACTTTTTAGTACAGTTCAGTGAACGACTGATGTTTTTCTGCAGTGACATAGTGAGGTTTGCAACGAGATTTTCATATATTAAATTGCAATGTTGGACTTTGAAAATTTACTTTTCCGTTGTCATGATAACTAATTGTAGCTAATATTTTTGGTGAATGTTTGTACAGTGAAACCTGTCTAAGACGGAATCCAAGAAACTGGAAATATATTCCATTTTAGACAGACGATGCCGTCTGTCTAAAATGCGTCTGTATGAAAGCCAATGAAACTTAAACACTCGAATTTTCGCCATGCTAATAACAGATTGAACATAATTAGCGACTACTTAAGAGAATGTACACTGTAAAAAATAAGTTGTGTGAATTGACGGGAAATTTTCTGAAAATAACGTGCAGCAAAGTTGCCGGTAGATGTTCGTCTTTTAATTTCTGCAAATAACGTGCAGCAAAGTTGCCGGTAGATGTTCGTCTTTTAATTTCTGCAAATAACGTGCAGCAAAGTTGCCGGTAGATGTTCGTTTTTTAATTTCTGCAAATAACGTGCAGCAAAGTTGCCGGTAAATGTTCGTCTTTTAATTTCTGCAAATAACGTGCAGCAAAGTTGCCGGTAGATGTTCGTCTTTTAATTTCTGCAAATAACGTGCAGCAAAGTTGCCGGTAGATGTTCGTCTTTTAATTTCTGCAAATAACGTGCAGCAAAGTTGCCGGTAGATGTTCGTCTTTTAATTTCTGCAAATATCGTGCAGCAAAGTTGCCGGTAGATGTTCGTCTTTTAATTTCTGAAAATAACGTGCAGCAAAGTTGCCGGTAGATGTTCGTCTTTTAATTTCTGCAAATAACGTGCAGCAAAGTTGCCGGTAGATGTTCGTCTTTTAATTTCTGCAAATAACGTGCAGCAAAGTTGCCGGTAGATGTTCGTCTTTTAATTTCTGAAAATCACGTGCGGCAAAGTTGCCGGTAGATGTTCGTCTTTTAACGAAATTTCTGTTTTTACTAATCTCAGTATTTTGACATAATTTCCGTAGTCATTAATTCCGTTTACTTCAGAAAAAACTCAGCTTTGGGTTTTTACGTATTTTGACTGAAATCCCGCAAGAACTAATTCGGATTTTTTCGGTCAGTTTCTTTCCCGGCGAACTAAGTTGACAAACCACTCCTTATTCGTGCCTGATGGGACTCGAACCAGTGACATCCTGAACAGGAAGGGAGTGTCTTACAGCTGCGCCAGAAATTCTCGTTAAAGCTTTCCGTAAGGTACAACTCTAATTGCTCGATGATGATTTTTTTTGTTATTATTATTAATACGGGGGAATTAGTCATTTTGTTTTCTGTTGGAGCTTATTATGTTTTTGAATACGTTTGTAATAATTTTATTTTTTCTGTAGGAGGACTTATTACAAATTACATATTGTAATAGTCCTCCTACTGGAGATCTTTTTAAACTGAGAATGACCTTCCATTATCTTTAAGAAAAGGTCAAATGTACTGCTTTATAGTATAATGTCACAAAACTCCTAAATATAAAATTTACTCTTAATAGCTGTAATGACTTTTGTCTAAAGCAGTCTACAGACTGATACGTAGACATCATACAATCAATTTAATAGTTAATCAAACTTCAAGTATTCTCGCGAATCGTTATCAGAATTTTTCCGTCATATGGATAAGGAAAAAGTGAGAGCAGAATTTTCCGTTAATATACAAAAGGAACTGAGAAAAAGCTTCTGAAAATTCAGAATTTTTGGTTAGTACCTCTTAGAAACGGCAATTTACCGTCTATATAAGAAAGGAATTTTGGAAAGGTTTCTCAGAGAAAATTCAGAATTTTCTTGGCGCACGAAAAATCCATGAAATTCAAGCCCCCCCCACTTCCCCCTCATTTCACGGAAAAGGTTGTATCAGAAATATGCTTCGTTAATTTACGAAAGGAACACGGAAAATGACTCGTGAATTTCAGAATTTTTTTTTGATGTATTGTTTGTACGTACTTTAATCAACTAAAAATCACAAACTTCTACTTTTTTCAATAATCCAACAGTGATTTCTGTGCTGTAACACTTGCAGTATGGCACTCCGTGAGAGCACGTGCACTGGTTCATTAACTGAAGAAAAATGCAAAATCTTGAATATCCTGAATAGTTTGCAATGCTTAATGATATGTTTTTATCCTAGATGTGTTTTTTATATTCACCTCCTCTATTTCATCATCCTCACTGCTATTTTTTTTTCTTCAGTATGATGTCGCTCTATAATTTCGTCAAGGTCTTCATTACAAGGTTCGGTCACAACGTTGTTGTCGATGTTTACATAATCCTTTGCACTGACGGTTACAAAACTGGCTCTGTATAGTGCTGCTGGTAGATCATCGATGTTTTTACCACACACCTCTGGAATGTCCTCCAAAAGAAAATTTGCTTTCTTGAAATTCGGGTGACAACTCACGTGATGCTTTTGCAAGCCGTCCAATAGCACCAAGAACAGTTATGAATTTCGTTAGTTTGCTAGACGAGGATGTGGATTCCATATTCGCAGTAAACGACTACATGACAAGTTTCCAATAATGAATTTTGACGCATTGAATGATCCCTTGATCCGTTGGCTGATAAATGTTGGTTGTCTTTGGTGGAAACCACGCACGTTTTACATTTGGTAGGTCAAGATGAGGAAGGCATGTTGCATTACCCAAAACAAAAGAGCATAACTGTGTAGCCTTTTCATCTTTGAAAAAATCATGTTAACCACTCGGCCATAATTACAGCTGTTATCCAGGCTTTCTTGTTCGATTTCCATTCAACGGGAAGCTTTTTTGTATTCAAGTTATTGAAGCACCTTGGTCTGGTGGCTTTTCCAGTCGCTAATGGTTTTCCCATCTACGCCAAACATAAAAGCCCGCGCCCGCGAACTCTCTCACACACACACGTACACTGTAAAGCCTTCCTTTCAAACACAGTTTTATTCGGTGGTGGCCGAAAAAACAAACCCGTTTCATTACCATTAGCAATGTTTCGAGGTTCATAGCTTTCAACGAATATTGATAATTTTGGTATCCAATTCGAAACTATATTACCGTTGACGTGTTTCTGCCGCTTCCCAGAAAAAATCCTTGAACGAAATACGTATGTTATTTCTCTTTCAAAAACTCTCTAACTATCTATTTGAAGCATGGAACTCTTTTCCAAAATTCTTCGCTACATCCGTTGCTCATGTTTGCAGCATAGCGCCTGAAATTGGCAAATTTCTTGCTCTTGCACTAACAAACCACTCCTAGACAATCTTATTCAACTCTTCATTTCCAGTTTTTCGCATTGTTTCTGTTTGTCGAACTGTTACTTTACGCCACTACTTTGTTATGTCGTCTTTTCGCTTTAAAATGTCATAAATTCGCATTTTCCCGACATTGCACTTCTCTGCAAGTGCTTGACACTCGTGCATTTCAATAACTTTAACTTTTGTATGCAAATCGAGAACGTTCTTCTTAGGCGCCAAGGCAAGAGGCAAAAGAACGAACGCGACTCCTAACAAGAAAAGGCTGTGAATGATCATATCAATTCATAAAAGTTAGAGTTAAATCGGAGCGTCTCGCCGAAATTCGTACAAAGCAGCCAGCTGCGAAGACTTAGGACTTTGCATCCAGCAAAGTGAGCAACGCTAGTCACATGACCTAAACCTTAGTCGCTCTGTGTGCTTAAGGAGAAGCCAAACAGTGGATATGTTGTTTGAACGGCGCAGTTGCTTTTAGCAATAAATGAATGCTGACTAAGTAAATTTTAACACAAGCTGCTAAATATGATGACGCGTTAATGAGAACAAAAATTAGCTTTATCTGAAGCTTAAATGAATATAACATATATACAGTTGACCTAAGCTATACACTTCTGTTACCATGTTGTAACTCTCAAAAATACTTTAGGCTTAGTGTACTTTAGGTTTACTGTTCTTAGAGACATCGGGAAGACAGCTACTTGTCACCTTGATCGGGAAAAACTCCGCTAGACACTTGAGCTGGTTCCATCGTCATAATCCAAAAAAGGGGCAGTATGCACTGTATCAACACTTGAGGCATATCCATAGCAGATCCTCGTAGTTGCTTCATAATTCCTTCTAACTCCGACGACATTAGACTTTGTCGACATCTGACTCTGACTCTCCAGGTCATACTCCACAAGTCATACAGGTCTCTGGCTTCACTCAGCCTCTATCCGAAGACGGCTCGTCTTTATAGCGGCTTGATGCCGATTTGTGACGTGATATATCAACGTCGCTGCTTTGCATGATTGTGAATGTTATTATTATTATTTTTTTTTTTGAGCGGGCTGTGAAACACTGCGGAAATTCACTATTTCCAACAGGATATGCTGTAGTGTGCGTTTGTGTAAACAACCCAAAAATTAATCTCTCCCTGTTTAATCATGTTATCTTCAATCGAGCTCAAGAAAATTTGTTCCTTGTGAATTCATCGTTACACTTTGTCGTGTAATATTTTTTATTCAATTAAAATATTTGACGGCACGGGAACGTCTGGGAACTTTCCATCGCTACAAGGTTCATTTACTCTCTTGCCATTTACGTTTCCGCGTTAGACAGGCTCCGTTTTAGACAGATGAAATAGTACACAATTTTCTATCTTTTATTTTGAGACCAAAAAAAAAGTTCCGTTCTTTACAGGTTTCCGTTTTATTTAAGTTCCGTCTTAAACAGGTTTCACTGTATTATGAAACTGTGTAACTTTCAGAGAGCCTTATAATTTTTTGAAAAATAAATAAATGGAATTTTGTGTTTCTTAGGATTGGGGTCTGATACAGCAGTCGTCCGCCCATCGCTCTCTTTTTTCTTCTTCTTTAAATAGCTTTAAATATCTGATACACATTAACAGAACGGCGAAAAGTTCTTCCAGAAGATATTTTCTACTCGTTGCTGGACTAATGAAGTCACCGGGTGTGCATGGATTTAGGTGCGTTATGCCAAAATCCAGTCAAAACTCTGTCAATATGATATTTGTAGCAGCCTCTTGGTAATAGCGAGTGTTCTCTTCCTGAAAAAAACTTGTAAACTTAAGATCTTTTGGGGGGGGGGGGGGAATTTGGTTAAAGGAATTGAAGTTACATTTCAATAAACTGCAATCCCTCAGACATTTTTTTTTCATCTACACTGAGTGCTTGTGGATTACAACTACTTACCCAATACTTCATAAACCCTCCTTTTCCCCGGAGAACGGTCTACACCCGGCTTGGCATCAACTCCATGATGTGTCTGTAGAGTTTTGTGGGAATCTTCAGCAAAGCTGTTTGTACTGCGTTTCACAGTTCCAGTATGGAACCAGATGGCGTATCCAACTGTCTAACCTGGCGTTCCACATCCCACATGTTTAATTTGGTAGAGATATGGTTAATTTGGGGGTCATTCGGGATGTTTCATATCAAGACTATGTTCGTGGAACCCTTCCTGCACGAGGCGGGGCCCGATGGCATGGGGTATTATCGTCCTGAAAGAACACATCCTCCTCTGGGTGAAAGTACAACATTCTGGGGTGTAAATGGAAAGAGAGTGAGACAAGGTGATATCATATCTCTCAAACTCCTTAATGCCACATTGCAAAATGTCTTTCAATCATTGAACTGAGAAATCAAAGAGGTTAATGGAGATTATTTGATTCACCTTCGTTTTGCTGATGACGTAGTCATTTTTGCAACTACCCCTTCAGAGCTGCAGAGCGTGACCCAGGAACTTGCTGACAAAAGTAAAGAAGTGGGATTAAAAATGAACTTGCCGCCCCGGTGGCGCAGTGGTCTAAGCGATGGCCTCTGATCATTCGTCCGAACGGGGTCCGGGTTCGAATCCCGGTGAGGCATGGATGTTGTGTTTGACTTACGGCACTGGCTCTCTCCCTTCCCTGGAACCAGTGACCCTAAATTAGGGACGGGCGACTGCTTATAGCCCATTGAGTTGCTCACGGTGGTCGTTAAACTTCCAATCAACAAAAAAAAAATGAACTTTCGAAAGACAACTGATGTACAATACTTTTACAATTAATGAAGATTCAGCGGCCGCCCCGGTGGCGTAGTGGTCTAAGGCGCTGGCCTCTGATCATTCGTCCGTAAGGGGTTCGGGTTCGAATATCGGTCAGGCATGGATGTTGTGTTTGTCTTACGGCACTGGCTCTCTCCCTTCCCTGGAACCAGTGACCCTAAATTAGGGACGGGCGACTGCTTAGAGCCCATTGAGTTGCTCACGGTGGTCGTTAAACCTCGAATCAAAAAAAAAAAAAAAAAAAAAGAAGATTCAGCGATTGATGGGGAAAAGCTGGAGATAACCGATACCAATATTTACCTTGGGCAACAGATATCAAGAGAGGTACACATTGATGAAGTAATTAATCAGCATGTAAAACTTGGCTGGAGAGCATTTGGAAGAAACAGTACAATTTTCATGAGCAATTTACCATTATGCCTCAAAAGAAAAGTGTTTAACTAATGCAGCCTTCCAGTTCTTGCATATGGAGCAGAGACATGGACTTTAACTTAAACAAAAAATCATACAAAGGCTGCAAACAACTGAAAGAAGCATGAAGAGATGAATGCTTGGTGTAACCACAAAAGATAAGAAAGGAACTCATGGATCAGGAAAATGACAAGAGTGGAAGACACCATGATCAGAGTAAAATCCCTGAAATGGCAATGGGTTGGACATATTACCAGATGAACGAACCATCGACAGACAACTGAAATGTTAGACTGGATACCAAGGGACCGATACAGACCCAGAAGAAGACCACGTGGGAAATGGGTGGATGAAATTCGAAAGCATGTGGGAGTGACATGAAGAAACTGGCACAAGATAGACCGT
Organism: Macrothele yani; assembly: GCA_039090855.1. Taxonomy (NCBI): domain Eukaryota; kingdom Metazoa; phylum Arthropoda; class Arachnida; order Araneae; family Macrothelidae; genus Macrothele; species Macrothele yani. The sequence continues at coordinate 7,823,668 of CM077023.1, read as the reverse complement.
TATGGAAGAAACTTGAGAGACCTTCGTCCAGCAGTAGATTGATAATGGTTGTTGATGGTAGCATGGTCCGCAAACGGATCCTGATACTTGCCGGCCCGGCGTCCATAGGTTGCTCCATATGCACCAGGGCTTTCAGTTTATACCAGCTAAACATTTCACATATCATGCAAGTGCCCCCCCCTCCACACACACAGGCCTGGACAGACGATAAGGGATTCATACTGCTGACGCCACATACAAACTCGACTATCGGAAGAATGAGGTACATATCGTAATTCATCGGACCAGCACACCTGTTTCCAATCTTCTTTCGTTCAATCCGCATGCTGTTGGTACCAGAAAAGCCGTTTACGTCGATGAAGTTGTTCAAAGAGGGTGGCGAGTAAGGCGTCTGCTCTTGTATTATGTGTACAAATAAGTTCTAAAGCATTTTTTGTGTGACGTATACCGCTAATTTACGTATCCGACATTTTCCTGCGTTGTTGTCATGTGACCGTAACTGGTCCAGAGTATAAAATGTGACACAGAAGTTTGTCCAACAGTCAAACGCACTTGCACATCTGTGGATGAAAGATGGCAAGCGATACTGCGTTTATTCGACACTGCATTCGTTACAAATTTCATCAAGGAAAAAGTGCTGCAAAAGCATGTGCATCGATCTGTTCTCTTCTGGGGAGAATATTGTATCGAAAAGCACGTGTGAGTTTAGACGGTTTAAAGCAGGTGATTTTGATGTTAGCGATCGAGAACGTAGCGGCGCCCCTCATGAGGTTGCACACGAGGAACTGCAGGCATTACTGGATGAAGATTAGTCTTAAACGCGAAAACAACTAGCTGAACAGCTGGGGGTAACTCAACAAACCATTTCCAATCGTTTACGCGCAATGGGAAAGACTCAGAAGGAAGGAAAATGGGTGCCACATGACCTAAGCCATAGGAACAAGAATGAGCGTGTTATGAAGTGTTTGAATATGTTGAATAAACAACACAGGTCTTTCCTGTGAAAAATCTTTACGGGTGATGAAAAGTGAATATGGTACGACAATCCCAAACGCAGAATGCACTGGCTAGATCCCGGTGAAGCAACAACTTCGACACCGAAACGCAATATTCACTCCAAAAAGTTCTGCTGTGCATCTGGTGGGATATGAAGGGTGTGCTCTATTATGAACTATTGGAACAGGGTCAAACTGTTACTGCTGATCGCTACAAGCAACAATTGCAGCGATTGAACCAGGAAATCTATCGGAAGCGTCCATTCACAGGCAAAGGATTGCGTCCCGTGAAATTACTGCATGACAACGCTAGGCCGCATGTCGCAAAATCGGTCAAGGAAACGTTATTGACGCTTGGCTGGGAAGTTTTGGAGCACCCGGCGTATAGTCCCGACATAGCCCCTTCAGACTAACATTTGTTCCAATCGATGCAACATTGTTTGTCTACTGTACGGTTCCGGACATGCGACGAAGTGCAAAAATGTGTTGACGACTTCATCGCGTCACACGACGAAGTATTCTTCATGGCTGGAACCCGTCAGCTGCCCGACCGATGGCGGAAGGTGATAGATAATGTCGGCGCTTATTTTCATTCGTAAAGGTATTGTTGTTTTCTCTCAAATTACATGTTGCGTTGTTTTAAAACGCTTTAAAACTTATTTGTACACCTAATAATACATTCGAGCCAGCGTGCGACGCGTATTCGCACAGGATATTGTTTCTGGTTGACCCATATTGTATTGGGCCAGCTGCGAAACTGTGCTGCGCCGATTGCCCTGTACAAGGCGACACACCCGTCGTTTTTTCTGGAATTCACCTTTCACCACCCTTTCCTTTTTTGTGGTCGGTTGATTGTTTCGCTGTTTTGGCACCATTCCTGGTACTCTTTACCCAAGGAGGCCCTAGAAATGCCCATAAGTGTCTCCATTTCCGAAATGGACGCACCAACCCTTCGTGCGCCTACAATTTGGCCTTTCACAAACTCTGGTAAATCCCTGGCTTTACCCATCTCTCCGTAACTTCGCTCTCAACTGAATCATTAACCTCTATAGACCCCTTTTGCTTACAGGCCACATTTTCTTCCTCGTAATGCCAGTATCAGGTGTAACTCATCATGCATTGGGGTGGTCGTAGTTCAGTGAGCACTCAGTGTGTACAATATGAAGTGGAATAACATCAGAGTAAAGAAAAATGCACCGTATGTTGGAAACAGTGTGGTGTAGATATTTTAAAAATGAGTTTTCTTAAATACACTGCTGGCCATTAAAAGTGCAACACCATGAAAGACAAGAGCTATCAAAGCCATATTTATTGTACAGAAAGCAGATGATACAAGGGTGAATCAATTACAAATACAGCACAGTGAGACGAGGGGAACACATAACAATCAGTATCCGGTGTATCCACCCTGGGCGGCAATTACAGCTGCTATACAGCACGGCATCGAGAGGAAGAGACGTTGGATGTATGTTTGGGGAATGTCCGTCCACACAGCTTCGATACGATGCTACAGTTTCTCCGTTGTAGGCGGGGGTGGTCGCTGACGTACCAGTCGTCCGGCGATCATAGACCACACGAGCTCAATAGCCGACACATCCGGGGACCGCGCGGGCCAAGAAATGTGTGGCACGTGGTTGTGATCCAGGAATTCTTGGACGTTGCGTGCCACATGCGGTCGCGCATTATCCTGTTGGTAAATGGAACCAGACAGCCTCTGAAGATAGGGTACAACAACAGGCTCCAGCACCTCAGAGATGTACCGATGGCTGTTCAGCGTACCGGTAATGCGGACGAGGCGAGTGCGGGAGTGGAATCCAATGGAACTCCATACCATAACGCCGGGTGCTGGTCAGTATGGCGCAGCATAATGCAGGACATACGCAGTCGGTCGCCGCGGTGCCGCCAGACATGGATTCGTCCATCATGATGCTGCAAACTGAAGCGGGATTCGTCGACAAACACGATGCCTTGTCACTCGCTCCTCCATTCGCGACGTTCTTGGCACTATTGCAGTCGCAGATGCTGGTGTTCTGCAGTTAAAGGTAGTCGAAGCAATGGTCGCCGTGCAAAAATGCCCTGCTGCTGCAGACGTCGTCGAACCGTCCGTGCGGAGACTAAATGGTATGCCACACACCCGAACTGTTGAAATACGGTGGTTGTTGTGGCTGTGCGATCCGTCAGAGCCGTGCGCATCAGATGTCGGTCCTGTCTTTCTGTGATGTAACGGGGCCGTTGGGATCTCGCACGTCGGTGTGTTCGTTCCTCCGCTACGTACTGACGCCATATTCTCCCCACTGCGGCCGCATGCCGTTCCACACGAGCATCGATGTCTCGAAGTGATAATCCGCCATCCCGATATGCTACAATTTCCCCACGATCAAAGTCTGAAACCTGCTGGTAGGGATGCCGTTGTCTTCAACGGGGCATGCTGCAGCTGTCCGTGGCCTGGAACGGCGAGCAAACTTCGAGTGCTTAACACCGGCTCCTTGTTATTCCCTCTTATACGACTTCTAGGGGGCGTTACTGTCCCTCATGATTTCCATATGTGCTGCCTGGTTAATCATTTACATGTGCGGCCGTGTTCTGCCTTTCTGCCAACTTTCGAGCCCTGGGATGCGATCTTCCTGGTGTTGCACTTTTAATGGCCGGCCGTGAATTTAGAATTTTATGCAGTTTCATACCTCGAGAAGTACTGCATATAACAGGATTTCTGCATATGGTCATGGGGGGGGGGGGGCTAATTTTCAAGTTATGGTGTAAGAAATGGCCTTAAAAAGTAGCATAAAAAAGTTGCTAACTAGATTTCATTTGCTAAATCAAAGATTTTCACCAGATCGATATATTGATATTTTCTTCTGTTGTATACTCCTGTTATTTTTCCAAATGCCTTTTTATTTGGATGTTTTACCTTAAGTAGTTTAGGAAAGACGATGTACTTTATGTTGGAAAGCATTTCAAGCAAACCGAAATTAAACCTGACAGCCAGAATCGGTTAGGTGTAATTTAAACCCCTACCCCGCCTTTGAAATTTAAGACGGATAACGGAAAATCGTCGATCCGCATACTCAAGGTGTTTGGATCTCGTTAAGGGGGTATGCAGAAATCTTTTTGCTCATACTCAGATTTGCAGTTGACAAGAGATTACTGTATTTACTTCATGTAATAACGTTACAGAGCAATGATTAACGCGTTTCGCCAGGACAAAAATTCCGACTTTTTCAGGGCACATTCATTATTTAAAAAAAAAAAAAAAAAAAGAAAAAAAAACTTCTTGTAACGTATCGATTAGACTTTACATTTCATAACGGTTAGAAAACTGAATATAGAGATGAGTCCGAACGAATTTGAGTGTTGTTACAAACAGGGGCTCCGGTTTGAAAAAATTCTTCACGAAAGGCAGAATTTAAAGTTTCGAGGTTCACGTTGCCATTTTTCAAGAAGAAATGGAGATAGCTTCTTTTTTACCTTGACATTTTTTGGGGAAGCCACAAGGTTCGATGCCTCCATTTCCGGCGTCCCTGACTGCAAACTTTTCTCCGCTGTTGAATAATTAGCTAATAATAGAAGATAATGAGAGCTATCATAGTTCCAAACGCTTAGAGAAATCATTAATTTCTAAGTCTGAACGTGATGAAATTAAGCATGTATGCTGAAAACGCGTGTCAGTATTGCATTGTTCTTTGTCAGTGGAAAAACGATGAGACTGCCTCTGGTTATATGGGTTGCTGCCTTCTGATTGCCTGCTTTAAGAAGAATAATTAAAAATGAAAAACAAAGTAATCATTGAGGTGGAGTTCTGGAACGGAGAAAACAGAAACGTGTAAATAGCTGTGCCAGAAAGAATAAGAAAGCTTATAAGTGACCCTTTAGAGAACTGCTTACATGACAATTGTTGCATTATTGAACTATATATAGGAACATTTTCATTTGATTACATTTACCGCTAAAAACATCTGCCTGCAGATGTGTACGTGCATTTTTACGCTAATAAACCTGTGTAAGCTTCTTTCATGCAAATTCGAATTCTTGTTTTTGTCTCGTTCTTCAACTTGTTTTGATTTTCTAGTGGACTGAATTCTACGCTCCTGTGTCCTCTTCCATGATTCCCCAGTACATTGGGTTGAAGAGTCACTTTTTTCTCAAACACACACACATCAATTACAACAAACAAATTGTAAATTTGAACATGTTGTCTATTGTTTTAAATCAGTTTAATGAACGAGCTATTTATTTTTCTGTAGAACTGCAAGTAAATGTCTTTCTCATACAAATGTTTTGTTTGATTCTTTGCAGAGGAGCAAGAAAGGGTGCAAAAGAAAGTCTTCATGAATTGGACGAACCACTACTTGGCTATGGTGAGATTTGTTTTCCTTTCTCTTTATTTTCTCAAGCACAAAACATGCGTTTTGTTATCATGAAGAAGAAAGATGTAGGATTTTCGCATGAAATCATGTTTTAGGTGCTTTGGTTTGCTACTGAACGATTTATTTTCGGCTCTGTATCTATGTCTGTTTAATAGATTGTGTTATAAATGAGATGCCGGATTTTCTGTAGACTCTTGCACTTGGCAGTTAATTTAGCGATTAACACTTCGCGCGATATGACTTGTGATTTGTAAATTTGAAACGTCAAGGCTGCTGCCTATAAAACACTGGTCATTTCATCAGTGGCATCAGTTCCAAGTAGATTGTGAACAGTGAAGAGGGCGGTAGATCAGACCAAATTCATGTCATTGCCATATATGAATTTAAACTTGGACATAGTGTGTTGGAGGTAGCTCGCAATATCAATACATTTGGAGAAGACATCGTTAGCGAACGCAAGACACAATGTTGATTTCCTAAATTGCGGTCCGGCGATATGAGTCTCGAAAATGGACCACGCTGTAGACCAGAAGGAGCTATCGATGATGCAGAGTCGGAGTCCTTGATTGAATCCTATCCACGTCAAACTGTAAGAGAATTTGGAGAGAAACTCTGATCACACTATGCAACCATTTCTCGACCTTTAACTGCCATAGGCAAAGTGTAGAAGCTGGATAAATTGATCCCCATATGAGTTGCGGAACATCACAGAACACGAAGATTTTATATCTGCTTTTCTATGCTTATCCGCAACCAAGCGAACGATATTTTTAGGCGCCTCGTCTCGTTTGATAAGAAACGGATACTGTATGAGAATCGCCGATGTTCGGCGCAATTGCTCGACCCTCGATCAAACTCCGAAACATACCCCGAAGCCGGTACGCCATCTCAAGAAGATGATGGCCAGTGTTTGGTGGTCCGCAGCTGGTATGGTTGGTTGATTTGTGTTTATTGGCGCAAAAGCCTCAATGGGCCAAAGAACCACACACACACACAAACACACACACACAGCTGGTGTGATTTACTCCTCCTCCTTATATCCGAGTCAAACCAAGGCCGTCTAGAAAATACAAGACCATGAGATTAGAGAGATGAGTTCCTTCTTTTAGTGATGTCATGCGGGAACCTGGGCTTCCGATTGGTTTCCAACGCTGTGGTGTATGACGTGAAACACGACACCAACGTATCAGGCCATGAAACATGAGAGTAGCGTCACAAACGGAGGGAACTAATCTCTCTAATGTCATGGCCTTGTACTTTTTAGACGGCCTTGGTCAAACCATCACAGCGGTCAAGTACTGTCAAGAACGTGATACTAGGCATGGAGAACCGTCCACCAAACAGCCGGCATTCATCAATCGCCATGGGCCCATACTTCTCCATGATAAAGAGACACCTCACGTTGCACACCAGACGATTCAGAACTGCGCCAGTTGAGGTACAAAACCTTACCTCATCGCCTTATTCACCAGATCTGTTTCCAGCGGACTGTTACTTCTGTAAGCACCTTTCTACAGGGTAAATCCGAATCAAACATCAGTTGAAACCACGTTCCATGATTATGTCGCAACTCGAAGTTCGGCATTTTTTCACGACAGCATACAGAAGCTTGTATCTTGTTGGCAAAAGTGTGTTGGGTAATTATTTTGATTAATAATGTTTACTTTGCACTATATTTTGGGTTTTGAAGTTTTCATCAATATTCCGACATTTTATCTGCAACAACCAAATATTATGACTTCTAGAGCTTAGGCGCTATTAGATTAATTTGATTTAATTTGATAGGTGTATGTTTTTACCCAATAAAGTGTTTATGCAAGGACGTTATAACTGAAATACGTGGTTTATTTTGAGAATTAACACAAAATAACGCTTTTAAACTGCATTTTAACGATTTCGTTGAAGTGCAGTTTAAAAGCGTCGTAATGCGGTATAGATTAGTCATTTGTGCCGAAAATTTGCCCGTACGTATGCATACACACACTCTGAGTGGGCACTTTATGCATATGCTCTCATAAAACGAGGCTTGTCCCAAAAGTAAGGAACACTCGTCAAGCAAAAATCGTGTAATTTATATATTATTTTGTCCTGAAACTTATATAATAAATGCTTGCAACTATAAAGTACTTCTCCACATCGTCAGTGTGAAAATTCAAGCATTTGTCCTACTGGTGTGTGCGCTTTAAAATTCCATCTTGACAAAAGTTCTCACATACGGAGAAAAGTTGTGGCCGCCTCAACGACCTCCTTCTTCCCAGTGAAGTTTGAGCCGCATCTTCAGCTTTCCAAACAGAAGGAAATCAGACCATGCAAGCTCCGAAGTGTGAGGAGGATGACTTATAACCTCGCGGTCATTTTCTCCTAACAGGACTCCATTTTGCCCGTCGTATATGGTGTTGCATTGTCGTGAAGCAAACCAGCTTCTTTGTTCCTCATCTTCCACGTCGTGTGAAACGATTTTTTTTTATTTTACCATTTCTAATGTTCCAGTGCAACGGGTAGCATTGGTAACTTCTCGACTCCGTAAAAATTCAGTCAGTAAAATTCCGAAATGATTTTATTTGGTTTGCTTTAACTTATTTTGTATAACGGGTGATTGAGGATGATTCCGCATCATGAAATCCCTCTTTGAAAGAAGAATGCCATAGTGTGTGCGCCCATGTTTCGTCGCACGTCACAAGGGAATTTTCCTCAGCTTGAAAGTGACACAAATTTACAAGAGAAATCTACCATGCGCATCTTTTTGTTTTCTTGGATGCATTGGTACTTATGGAAGATACTTTACGTAAATTCAATTGCTCGTGAAGTGTTGAATGAACACTTGTCTTAGTCGAGCCGCGATCTCACGAATTTTGTGTCTTCTGTTTGAGACAAACAAATTTCTAGGTAATACGTCAATTTGTCGCAGGAAAATTCTTCGCCTTTCTTCGCCTACGTCAATTCGTCGTGTTTTCAAAATTTAGTTATGTACAGATCTTATAGAGGAAAGCATACGATTTAGATTGTGTTTATCCATCCTTTTGCAAGAACGATGCTTCAGCTTCAAAATATCGATTTGCTGATTCTTTTCTTTATGCGATAGAGGAAAACATGTGCATAAGGTTTCATACATCAATCCGTCGCCTGCCTCTCTTCAGTAATGATACGTAAATTCAATTGCTCGTGAAGTTCCGCATCATGAAATCTCTCTTCTAAATGCCAGAGTGAAGAAATTGTTTCTGTGTCTGAGAAAGACAGCTATATGCACAACAGTATCGATATGTCTGTCCCTCCGTTTGCCGAAGCGATTTTCACGCTTCGAAATGTCCAGGGTGAGAAGCCGATCACCTTTTGTCACCTTTTTTAAAATTAGTCACCTTTTGTCACCTTTTTTAAAATTAGTCACCTTTTGTCACCTTTTCAAACCTTTTTTTTTTTTTTTTTTTTTTTTTGACCATATTGTGGGAAAATGTACAATTTAACAATATAGTTTCAAAAGAAGATGCTGGAAGTTGAAAGATTATTATTGTAAGTATGCGTACAACTATGTTTATGTAGTTATTTCTGTACTTCTGTACCTCCCCTTATAATTGTAGGAAGGCCTCATAATTAACATGTTCGCGGGCAAGGCAGCATATGCCACTGCACATCCAGTGACATGACGTTATATGCCGTCCAACTTTACTTTACGCTGTAAGTACAAAGCGGCAACTGCCAACAAAATTGTATGGGGGTTCCAGTTACTTTAAGTTTACTGTTCTGCTGAAAGGCACCTCAGAACTTTTTCTTTTTAGGTAAAGCAGATGGTGAAACATTGCATAAAAACTATGTAAAGCACTTTCTGAAGCCAATTTATCACACAACAGATGCCTAATGCTTGGATCAGACGGACCTAATGTTAATAAAGTTTTTAGAATTTTCAATAGTAATGTCCAGGAGACACGAGGGACAAGTCTTATAAACATAGGTACCTGCAACATCCACACAATGCCTAATGCATATGTAAAATCATTGGAGTGTTTAGGTGAAGAAGCTTCTGAGCTGCTGATTAACATTTACCATTATTTTGACGGTTAGCCTGCCCGTTGGGAAAAGTTTGAAGAAATCCAATCTAAATACAACGTTCCACACCACAGATTTTTGAAACGTGTAACAACAAGGTGGCTTACCTTGGGGCCTTCAGCCAACAAGATTTCGGAACAGTGGGACATTATTCAGTTCTATTTCCTTAAGCACATGCCTCTGAGATTCTGCTGCTCTTCAATCCAGATACTACAAGACTGTTGTGAGTGCCTTAAAGAAACCTTCAATAAAAACTGAACTTCATTTCATTACAAATATGGAAGATGACAATCCGATTTTTGGTGTAAATGTGACAAGGATGGTAAGTCAGACCTTATCCGAAAACTTGAAACTTTCATCGTCCTGGAGCGGAACTCGAATCCGCGTCTCCCAGATAGCGGCCGGGTATGCTATATATATTCAAATTAATCGGAAACTTTAGATTTGGTCGTTCTGGGTGGTGTAGGGGTTAGCATACCCGGGCACTATCTGGGAGACGAGGGTTCGAGTCCCGCTCCAGATGGATGAAATTTTCAAGTTTTCGGATATTATCTGACTTACTATCCTTGTCCCATTTACACCAAAAACCGGATTGTCATCTTCAAAATTTGTATTATATGGTGTAATCCCGTATTTCTTTTATGATTCATTTCGTTATTTCATCAGCAGAACTATTCATGAAATGAAGTTCACACAACGTTTTCAGTGCCAAGCACCCATGATCCACAAATTGCAGGAAGAAATAGGGAACGTTCTTCAGAATTTCATGGCTCGTGTTTTGAAGACTGCTGTCATTAGAAAAATCACCAATTTTTCTAAAGTTGATCTTGATGAACTGCTTACAGTTGGTAATCTGCTTCCTCTTGAAAAACTTGTATTTAATGAAACAGTCACAGATGAGCTTTCTAAACTGAAAGAAAGTGATAAGTTGTTGTTTCTGAAGGAAGCTCAAAAGCACTATATTACTGCTTGTAAGCATGTAATGGAAAAGACTTGCTTATCAAATGGATCACTTAAAAATTTTAGATTTTTAGACCCAAAAGGAAGAATGAATGATAGAAGCTGCAGAGACATATTGAAAGTTGCAAAAATTATGCCATTTCATGTTCAACTGAATTATTTGTTAGATGAGTGGAAAATTTTGCAACTGGAAAAAGATTATACAGCATTTGAAAACAAAACTATTGATTATTACTGGCAACAACGAATCTCAAAAAAGGGACTCATTATCAAAAGTTATAAAGTTTCAAAACGTTGCAAAAGCCATAAAGGCAGCTCTTACTTTGTCACATGCAAATGCTGACATAGAGAGACGATTTTCCATTTCTAAGCATATATTAGGAGAAGATAAATCAGCAATGGCCAAAATATTTTTAAACAGTGTACTGACTGTGAGGGATGCCTTGAAACAATATCCTAATTTTCTTTTTGTACCCATTAATCCAAAACTCATTAAGTACGGACAACAAGCACATTCAAAGTACACTGTCTTTATGGAAGAATGTTAGAGGAAAAAGAAAATCGAATAAGAAGAAAAGCAAAAAGAAGAAAAAAAAAGAACGGATTATGAAGAAGATATAAAAAAGATGGAAAAGACAAAAAAGTCAGTTGAATGTGAGACTGCTGCTCTGAATGACAAGAAAAAAGAACACCTACAAACTAAGGAGGCAAGAAAAGAACTCTTTTCAGAAGCTTTGGCTAAACTGAAGGAAGCACTCGGGGGAAAAAAATATTTAAAGGGGGCAAAATTAGCTGAAGGCATGCTCGAGGAAGTAAAATGTATGCAAACGGAAGAAAGAGTGAGAGAAAAGGAAGTGGAAATCATTCAGAAGAATCTTGAAAAAAGAAAATTAAGTATGAATACATCCTTTTTTGCTAAGATGCCTAGAAAACAGTAACCCAAACAGTTTTTCTTCAGAATTGTTTTTCTGGAACATTGAAGAGAATTGTACGTCATTAGATTTTCAGAATTGTGTGTAATTTTTTTTTCTGTCAAATTATATAATGACAATAAAATGGCTATATCTCATCCAGAACCATAATAAAGAAATTTATTATAATCTTACCTGGCCTTTTTTGGTAGGGAGTATTAAAAAATAAATAAATTTGTAACTATATTTGTTGTTTTGTGCTATTGGCTAGAAGTCTCGTTTAATCACCTTTTAGTCTTCCTTTTAAAAAAAAAATTGTCACCTTTCTCACCTTTTTCAAAGGTCGCCTTAGCTCCTCACCCTGAATGTCGATTCTCAGAAATTTTCTCTATCCGTTAGAGAAAAATACGTTCATAGCATTTTGGACATCACCCCGTCCGTCTCCCTGCGTGTCTGTTCGTCCACAGAAATTATATCTCCGCTTCGAATGGCCAGATTGAAGAAATTCTTTCTGTGACTGATAGGTAAAAGCATACGCATCAGTATCATCAGTATCATCTGTCCTTTCCTTCATATGTACAGAAACGATACCTCTGCTTCAAAAGTGTTGAACTGCTACAATTCATTTCCTTATTCGATAGGAAAAACGAGAACATGAGACTTGATACATCTGCACTTCCTTCCATCCATCCGTCAGTTTCATCTTCCGCGGACATGGACGGGAAGACTTTCGAGATGTAAGAAAGCTTGTGAAGATCAGATAGAAGAGAACAGTTATGTCTTATAGAAGCAGGTATGTTCTCAAGATTATCGGTGTCTGCAGTCCGTTCATCCGTCCGCAGAAACGACATCTCTCTTCTAAAAGTCAGACTGAAGAAATTCGTTCTTTCACTGATAGAGGCAAACATACACTGAAGTGTCAAAAAACTGGGATACCTCTCTGATACCGCTTTGGTCCTCCTCGCGTTCGAATAACCGCAACAACGCGACGGGGCATGGGGTCCACAAGCTCTCTGTAGTACTGTGGAGACAGTGAACACACATGCTTTCTAAAGAGCGTCCTATATAATTCAGTAATATTCGCCGGTGGAGGATTCCTGGCATTGACTGCACGTTGAACAGCATCCCAAATGTGTTAGATGGTGTTTAAATCCGGCGAACGAGGGTGGCCAAGTCAGGATGCCAAACTCCGTGGAATGTTTCTCCAGCCTTAATCGGGCGACTGTGGACGTGTGCGGTGGCGCATTGTCGTATTGAAAGATGTCGCACCCATCCGAGTGGTTGCATGACATGAACGAGCGCAAATGATCCCCAAGGATGGTTACGTAACCTCCACCGGTCAAAACGGTCTGCAGACGTATGAGAGGTCCTGATGCGTGCCAGCTGAAAACATCCCACAACATAACAGAGCCATCACCGGCCTGCACTCTTCCTTGTAGGCATGCGGGATCCATTGTATCGTGGGGTTGTCGCCACACCCGAATTCGGCCATCTGCCCGAAACAGTTGCTACTACGATTTGTCGGACCAGGCTACATGTTTTGAGTCATCTTGCGTCGAATGGCGGTGTTCCCGAGCCCGCATTGTGTCGTCGGGTCAGCAATGGCACCTGGAGGAAGGGGGAATGGCGTCGGCTGCGGAAACCCATAGAACACGCAGGGAACGTTGCACTAACCGAACGCTGATGCTACTACTGGCCCCAGCATTGAATTGCGCTGTGATTTGCGGCAATGTTGCACGCCGGGTGGATGTTATGATGCGTACGAGACGCCGCTGTCCACGATGTCCAGGGCTTTTCTACGGCCACACTGGTCCCGCACTCTGGATTTTCCTCCTGAGTTTTGCAGTCCAGGTACAACTTTGAAATTGTTGAGCGTGTAAATCCAAATTTCCTGGTAATTTCCAAGATGGAATCTCCCAGGCGCCGACTATCGTACCATGTTCGAAATAATTTAAATCCTGATAAGCTACCATCTGAACTGCGAATGCTACTACTTGAGTTTGCGGAAATACCGGCCTCTATACATACGTCGTCTGCGGGCGACACCATGTACCGCATGGTGTGGTGGCATGTAATGGAAATCGTAGCATCCTTCCCAGTTTTTTGGCACCTCAGTGTATGCACAAAATTATAGAGATTTCTGTGTTTCCACTCGTCCGTCTATCATCGAAAACTGCACCTCCGGAAATAAAATAATCCAAAAAGTCTTGTATGAACTAGAAAAATCCATATGTATCATTTTTAATATCTCTGTCGTTTTGTGTTTCCGTTGGTTTGGAAGTCTCTGTGAGGGGACTCGGTGTCTTGATTTGCACACGCTGGCTAAGAAATTAAGTTTGTATGGATTTTTCCGCTTTTTTTAAAGCATTTAGGAACATTATCTCTTTATGAAGCCGTGAAGGAATAAAAAATTAAACTTTATGTTCTGTCGATAAAAGAAATTCCATGTAAAAATTCGAGAAAACAAAATTATTTTACAATGGATTCCCACGGAAAGATCTCGTTATTACATAGCACACCGTTAACTTTCATCTTTACGAATTTTAAAGGAGATTCGCAATCTGTCTCCCGGCGCATAATGACTGTTTCAGATAATTTTTTATTGTAACTTCTTTAGATTTGTCGATATTTTGATTTGGGGGGAAAAAAAGGAAAGGAAGCAGCGCTCTACAAAAACTTTGAACTAAAGGACTTTTTAGTATATATTGGGTTGGAAAGGAAGGAATGTTCGATGACAAGGTACCCTAACTCGAAGCACCGGCCACTCAGATTGCTCAGCACACTATAACGAAGTAAATTTCTCCGTCATTTTTGTCCACGCCGGAGCTCGAACCCAGGTCCCTTCATTCCGGAATAAGTCGCTCTACCAATTGAGCTACGCGGACGTTCGTTATCGCTGCTATCTGCCTTTATGTCATGTGCGTCCGGCTGGGCAGGCACGTCACATCTCCTCCCCCTCGAAAGAGGGGCGGGGCAAGGCCCACGGGTCAGCCGTGACCATGAATCGTTGCAGGCAGCCATCCGCTGTAGAACGTGCACTTGAGAACTCCCAGCCAATCTGGTGTGTGGAATGCAACGTCACACACATTTATTTTTTGAAGCGCTGGAGAAGGGATTCTCTTATTTTCCCTTTCTCGCGGTGTGGAAAGAACACTACACCATTGCGAGATCTTGAACAGCCGGGTCATCCGGAAAGTTGGGGCGCCATTATAACGAAGTAAATTTCTCCGTCATTTTTGTTCACGCCGGGGCCCGAACCCGGGTCCCCTCATTCCGGAATAAGTCGCTCTACCAATTGAGCTACGCGGACGTTCGTTATCGCTGCTATCTGCCTTTATGTCGTGTACGTCCGGCTGGGCAGGCACGTCACAACACCCACATGGCATCAGCAGGTAAGTAGCATAAGTGAGTGGCAGTTAGATGTCAGAAGGCGAAGAGTGTAAGCTCCAGCCATCAAGGAAGTGGACAAGGAGCACATCCGTCATTGTATGCTGCATGAGTTTTGTCGCGATAGCACCCTAGCAAGTGCTGTAAGGAACATTACCAGTGTGTACCCCAATGCCATATCACATCGTCAATGATGTCGCTGACGGTTCGAATGGTTTCAAGATTGAAATTTTGGCCTGTCACACCGTTCCAAAGCAGGGAATCACGCAACAGTGGATATGAACGTGCTGAAGAACTTAATGGAGATTAGCCCGCGTGTGACAACGCTCGAGTTGGCCGAACAGTTGGGGACTACCCACAAGTGCATTGTCACGCCCTTGCGTCAACTTGGGAAGGTGCATAAGAGGAGAATTTTGTTACCCAAACAACTCAGAATGGAGCAGAAAGAAATCCCATGAGTGCATGCGTTTTCCTGCTTGCACGTGACCAAGTTGAACCGTACTTGAACCGCATTGTGACAGGTGACGAGAAATGGCTCCTGTATGACAATGTCAGCCCCCGGAAGCAGTCGTTGGACCCAAAAAAGATTCTCATGCCGATCCTCAATGCCGGTTTGCACCCACGTAAGGTCCTGGTGTCTGTTTCGTAGGATATATACGGGATGTCGTGTTTTCTTTGAGCTTCTGCTGGAAAATACCGCTATCCCCGCCGACGTGTATTGCCGTCAACTCGACGATCTGCACTCACCGTTCACGTCGAAACGACCAGCACTGCTGAACCGCAAAGGCGTCCTCCTACAGCAGGATGGAGCGAGACCACGCACAGCACGGGTGACCTGCCGCAAGATCAGGGACCTGGGCTTGGAGCTTCTGCCGCCCCCAGCCTATTCCCCGGACATTACCCCAAGCGACTAGCACCTTTTCCCGTCGTCGCAGCATTTCCTGAACGGACAGCGGTTCACTATCCGGGACGATGTCGAACACGCACTTACTTCTTTGCGTCCAAGCCGCCACAATTCTACAGAGAGGATATCCAACAGCTGCCTAGACGATGGGAGCAGGTCGTGGCAAACGATGGCGACTACATTTTGGACTGATTTGTGCTTGTATATACGATAATTAGCACTTTTCCAATGCCTTGACTTTGCAGGCATTACTTTCTTTCCAATCCAATACATACAACTTCTAGTTCAACTTGCTATATGTGTATTTCAGTAGTCTTCTGGAAATGTACACTGAAGAGCAATTGAATTAGAGATACCTGTATAGTAACGTGTAGCACCACCTTTCGTCCTGATGACGGCGGCGATTCGTCTCGGCATGGACTCGACAAGACACCGGAAGCGTTGGATCCACGACCCCTGAACAAGCTCCCACAGTTCACGAAGATTTGATGGAACGGGGTCATCTCTCTCGATGGCATCCCAGATGTGCTCGATGGGATTGAGGTCAGGTGACCTAGCTGGCCAAGGAAGCGAGGTCACGTCGGTGGAGTGTTCATCCAACCATTGGGATATAATTCGGGTGTGATGGCACGGTGCATTGTCTTGTTGCAGGTTGAGGTCCCCAGTGGGATGTTGAAGACGCACAAACGGGAGCGAATGGTCGTCCAGGATATCCCGGTAACGTTGACCTGTGAGGGACGATATCACACGTACCAGGGGTCCCATTTCAGTCCACGTAAACAGTCCCTAGACGAGAATGCCACCCCCACCAGCTTGAAGAGTACCCTGCTGGAAAGAAGGATCCATCGCTTCATGTGGTTTGCGCCGTACTTGCATCCTGCCATCCGCATGTACCAACGTGAATCTCGATTCATCAGTCCAGGCAACATTTTCCCACATGTCTAGGGTCCAGTGGCGATGTTCCCGCGCCCATGCTAATCTTTGCACCCTGTGATGTGCGGTCAGCAGCAGTACCCTCGTGGGACGATTGCTTCTGTACCCCATAGCGAGGAGATGGTTCTGGATGGTGTGGGTGCTTACACATTTTTGTGCACCAGCGTTAAATTGCAGTGATTTCTTGCACTGGGGCCTGTCTATCCGCTGTTACAATGCGAGCTAGCCGACGATGACCACGCTCATCGACACGCTGTTGTCCACGGCAGTTGGCCCTTGCAGGGATGGTTTTACCGGATTCAATGTACTCACGGTGCACCCGTGCCACAGTGGCTCGTGAAAATCCCAGTGCCTGCACGACTTCCGAGATGGAGTGACCCATTCGTCGAGCCCCGACAATTTGCCCACGATCAAATGCGCTTAGATCCTTCGTCTTACCCATACTGCGTCCGACTCTTACTGATTCCCGTCGCATCACTCCTTATATTGTCGGATCGCTGCATACGTCTTATCGTTTCCGTTTACAGGGCCGCCCACAGCGCCACATTTGCAAAACGCCAGCTGTCTCTAATTCAATTGCTCTTCAGTGTAGAATAAAATGATAAAAACGTTTCATTTGTTCAGGCGCGCTTAGAAAAAATGATGCCTTCGAACTATGTCTGAAGTGATGCGCTTGCGTGAATTTAACTCACATATAATGTGATGCCCGTATGCCATTACATCAATAGTTTTGGCTCTTTCACCGGACTCAGGTTCAACAGTGCTATCAATGAATATACACTGCCTGACAGAGAAAATGCCACACCGTGAAGGAATGCTCGAAAACAGACCAAACTGCACACACAGATAGGCAAGTAAATCCTGAACAAATGATTTAATTGCTACATACGGACTAGGCTCCAGTGGCCGAATATACAGGATGAACAATAAGGACTGTGGCCCCTATTTTGAGTGATACAGCGTTGAATCCGACGTGGCATCGAGGCAGTGAGAGTCCGAATAGAGTCCTGGGGCATCGTGGACCATGTGGTGTTGATCTGAGTCCTCAGTTCATCTGCATTTTGCGGGGGTGGGAGGGTACTCAGCCGACATCCAATCGTGTCCCACAGATGCTCGATGGGCGAGAGGTAGTGGGATCGTGCTGGCCACGGAAGCATCCGCACACCGTGTAAAGCATTCAGGCTGATCAGAGCGGTAAGCGACCGGGCGTTATCCTGTTGAAAAACTGTGTTTGGGATGCCTTGCAGATACGGTAGTGCCACAGGCAGCAACACTTCGTCAACATAGCGGTGTGCCGTCAGTGTGCCCGTAATGCGTACCAGCGGTGAGCGGATGTTGCCGCTGATAGCACCCCATACCATGACTCCACGTTGCCGGGCCGTGTGGCGCTCCACAATGGCGGAGGAATCCGCCTGTTGGCCACGTCGCCTCCAGACTCTCACACGGCGATCATCCGTGGTATGACGGAACCGCGATTCGTTGCTCAGTACCACACAGTTCCATTCGGAACCCCACGCACCTCTGGAGCGATACCACCCCAAGCGGTGACGACGATGACTTGCTGTTAAGGGTAGCCTTCGCAACAGACGGCTGGATAGCAAACCAGACGCAGCCAATCGGCGCGACACTGTCCGCGTCGATATCGGAGCATCCAAACCTCCTCGTACACTCCGCAAAATGTCGCCCGTTGTGGCCTGTGGGTCCGCTACGGCATGACGTCGGATGCGACGATCGGTGAGCTCGGACGTCCGTCTCCGTGCTCCAGTCCCCGTACGACGTTGCACAGATCCTTCCTGGGACCACTGTCTCCTAATGCGACCGACGGTTGTGGTATTATGTTGCATTTCTTCCGCAATACAACGCTAGGACCATCCGGCGGTACGAAAGCCTACGATGACACCTCTCGTGAACTCATCCGTTTGACAAAATCGCGTACGACGGCGTTTTAACGGCATTGGCACCTCTTGTTCGTTCTCCAGACATGGTTACAGCAGGACCACTCACTTCTCGCGGCCCTGACGACGTCTCGACTGATGTCCTCACGGGCTGGTTGCCCGATTATATCCCGCGCGCCGTTCGTGCGATTGGCCTGCAAATGCAATCATTTGCATAACTTGTACGTGTGCACCCACCCTGCAATTTGCATGGCACTGCGTTCACGTCTTTGTGGTGTGGCATTTTCTCTGTCAGGCAGTGTATCAACAGTTTCTTAATAAAAAAAAAAAAAAAAGGTTGTTCCCGAAAGTTTGTTCTTTGCACGAAAGTTCTTGTACATCACAAAAAATACTCATTGCACAAACAAGTTGATGGATAGATGGACCGAAGGAGAGATTCCTAAATATTTATATTCACATATTTTTTTCCCAACCGGTCAGAGAAAAAAATTTCAACAATCCTGCATTTTGGGACGGAAGTATTGTATCTGCAGACGGACCGAAGTACAGACGTATTGATAACATTGTGCGCATGGGTATTTCATCTGTCACAAAAGAATTTCGTCAACAATCTGGCCATTAGAAGCGGATATATGATTTCCGTGTACGAGCAGATAGACAGGCCGACTGATGTACGAGGCATTGATGTCCAAAATCTTAAGCACATAAAAAATTCAGCAAATCAATATTTTGATGCTAGATTATCGTTTCGGTAGATGGAGGAACAGACATGTTGATACTATTGAGCATATGGCTGCCTCTCGTATAGCCACAGAAATAATTTATTTAATCTGGCATTTAGAAGAGGTGATATCATTTCTGTGGACGGGCTGACTGGCAGGTCGACAGGCATATGAGAGCATTGATGTCTGAAATTTTATACTTATGTTTCCCTTTATCGGACAGGGAAAAAACAGTCAGCAGTTGAACAGTGTAAAACGGAAACTCTTGCCGAAGAGAAAGGCGTAATGGTGGACATGACCCAAATCGTTTGCTTTCCTCTGTAAGATTTATACACTGATGAGCTATTACATTATGACAACCCCCAGGTTAGAGAAATGAGCGCGTCTGGAGACCGAACGGTGCCGAGGTGAAGTTCACAGAGCAGTATATATTCAGCCCGAGGACCGGCTTTCGGTATATTAGTGTTTGGAGTCAGAATGGGAAAAGCTGCCGATTTATCGGAGTTTGATAAAGGACAAATTGTGATGGCATGGCTTCTCGGAACTACGATCTCGGAAACGGCGCGGCTTGTGGGTTGTTCACGTGCCGCTGTAGTGATTACGTATCAAAAGTGATGCACAGATGGCCAAACGACGAACCGTCGTCCAGCGTTGTGTTGCTCGCAGCTCATTGATGTCAGAGAGGGGGAGGAATCTATCGCGCATTGTTCATAGCGACCGCAGGGCCATAGTGCGCCAAATCACCCGCAGCTTACAACAGTGATGATCCGGACAATGTGTCACAGCACACAGTTCATCGCAGCCTTCTGAGCATGGGCCCGCGTAGCCGAAGACCCAGCCGGGTCCCCATGCCCACTGCACGTCATTGTCAACAACGCATGAAATGGGCCCAAAAGATCATCGAGATTGGACCGTGGATGATTGTGGCCTGGTCTGACGAATCAAGATTCTTGGTGCATCGCACGTAAACGGCCGAGAGCGGATATGCCAATTACCAACGAAGGATATGGCACCTGGATGCACTGTTGGGCGGAAACAGGCCGGCGGATGCTGGGGGCGATGCTGCTTTCTTGGGACACTTTAGGCCCCATTATTCCAACAGCACAGTCCCTGACAGCTGTCAGAACATCGTTGCGGACTAAGTTTCACCCATTCATGGCAACTATGTTCCTTGCTGGTGATGGCATTACCAACAGGATAATGAGCAATGCCACACTGCCAAAAATCGTCACGGAGTGGTTCGAGGAACATGCCAGTGATTTTTTGTTAATGCCGTGGCCTCCAAATTCACCTGACATGAACCCAATCGAGCATTTGTGGCTGGACTTGGAAAAGCAGGCTCGCGCTAAATCACCACCATCCCGAAATGTACGGGAATTGGAGGACCTGCTGTTGACATTGTGTTACCAGATACCCCAGGATACCTATCGCCACCTCATCGATCGATCCCTCGCCGAGTGTCTGCTGTTTTGCGGGCTAAAGGGGATCCTACAGCTTATTAGGTAGGCGGTCATAATGTAATGGCTCATCGGTGTGCGTAACTAAGATTTGAAAACGCGACGCATTCACGCTGACGACCAACTGACTCGTAACCAATTTTCAACAGTGTAAAGGAGAACAGGCGTGTATTAAATGGTCGGCCTTCCTTCTCGAAATTAGTCAGCCACAATTTCACGGCCCACTTTAAATGGCAAACATTGAACAGGCACTTATAATGTTTTAATTTTTTTTTCGTTTGAAGGTTGCTTGTTAAACAGTCACTTGAGTATTAACAAGACATTTGTACACTTATAACGAAGTAAATTTCTCCGTCATTTTTATCCGCGCCAGGATTCGAACCCGGGTCCCCTCATTCCGGAATAAGTTGCTCTACCAATTCAGCTACGCGGACATTTTATTCTGATTCCTATCTGCCTTTATGTCATGTGCGTCCTTCTGGCAGGTACGTCACATCTCCTGGTACGTTACATCATCTCCCCCTTATTATTTTTTTTTCGAAGTGCTGCTCTTATTTTTCCTATCTCGCGGTGTGGAAATAACATCACACCAATGCGAGATTTTGAACGTCGGGTCATCCAGATAGTTCGGGCGCCATTATAACGAAGTAAATTTCTCCGTCATTTCTATCCACGCCAGGATTCGAACCCGGATCCCCTCATTTCGGAATAAGTCACTCTACCAATTGAGCTACGCGGACGTTTGTTCTGACTACTATCTGCCTTTATGTCGTGTGCGTCCTTCTGGCAGGTACGTCACATCTCCTGGTACGTTACATCATCTCCCCCTTATTTTTTTTTTTCGAAGTGCTGCTCTTATTTTTCCTATCTCGCAGTGTGGAAATAACATCACACCAATGCGAGATTTTGAACGGTCCGGTCATCCAGATAGTTCGGGCGCCATTATAACGAAGTAAATTTCTCCGTCATTTCTATCCGCGCCAGGATTCGAACCTGGATCCCCTCATTTCGGAATAAGTCACTCTCCAAATGAGCTACTCGGACGTTTTATTCTGATTCCTATCTGCCTTTATGTCGTGTGCGTCCTTCGGGCAGGTACGTCACATCTCCTGGTACGTTACATCATCTCCCCCTTATTTTTTTTTTTTTTTTCGAAGTGCTGCTCTTATTTTTCCTATCTCGCGGTGTGGAAATAACATCACACCAATGCGAGATTTTGAACGTCGGGTCATCCGGATAGTTCGGGTGCCATTATAACGAAGTGAATTTCTCCGTCATTTTTGGTCTACGACGGGATTCGAACCCGAGGCCGCTTATTCCGGAATAAGTCACTCTACCAGTTGAGCTACGCGGACGTTTTATTCTGATTCCTATCTGCCTTTATGTCGTGTGCGTCCTTCTGGCAGGTACGTCACATCTCCTGGTACGTTACATCATCTCCCCCTTATTTTTTTTTTTTTTTCGAAGTGCTGCTCTTATTTTTCCTATCTCGCGGTGTGGAAATAACATCACACCAATGCGAGATTTTGAACGGTCGGGTCATCCGGATAGTTCGGGCGCCATTATAACGAAGTAAATTTCTCCGTCATTTCTATCCGCGCCAGGATTCGAACCCGGATCCCCTCATTCCGGAATAAGTCACTCTACCAATTGAGCTACGCGGACGTTTTATTCTGATTCCTATCTGCCTTTATGTCGTGTGCGTCCTTCTGGCAGGTACGTCACATCTCATGGTACGTTACATCATCTCCCCCCTTTTTTCTTTTTTTTTTTTTCGAAGTGCTGGAGAAGGGATTCTCTTATTTTTCCTATCTCGCGGTGTGGAAATAAATCTCGCCAAACCCAGACCCTTCCATCCGAACGGTAGAGGGTGAACCTTGATTCTTCGCTCCAGAGAACCTGTTTCCACTGTTCAACGGTCCACTGTCGACGTTCTTTGCACCACGTTAGCCGAGCAGCGCTATTGGACTTGGTGATCAAAGGCTTGTGGGTGGCAGCACGTCCATGATAACCAAGCAGATGGGCTTCCTTACGGATGGTATTCATCGTAAGAACTCTCCCGGATGCCTGTTGAAACTCCTCACGGATGTGGCCCATCGATTTGGTGCGGTTCTTCCGAATTTCTCTGGCCAGCACCCGTCGGTCTCTAACTCCCAGTTTTGTGGGTCTGCCGGGTCGGGGCACATTCCGACAGCCACCTCTCATCTTCCACTTGCCAATCACGTAGGCCACTGTCGATTTTGGGTACTCCAACTCACTGGATATATCACGTATGGATCGGCCATTTCTGTGATACCCGACGATTACTCCTTTCTCAAAATCAGAGAGCTCCGAACTGCGTGGCATCTTGCATGCGACTGGTTGTGTTGTTGTTTCCCACACGATATTTAACGGCGGCGGCCGTGACTTATATCAGGACCGCAGATATCGTCGATTGCAGGGGTGTCCAATTACTTGTTGGTAGATAGCGTATATATATATACAGGGTGATTCAGAACTCATGGGGCAAACTTTAAGGGGTGGTAGAGCACATGAGCTGGGAATATCTTGTGTTTGTGCCTCAAGGCGTCACTTGCGCCCATACATTCTTATACAAAATTTTTTTGTTGCAGTGTGCTCTATCACCCCTTAAAGTTTGTCCCATGAGTTCTGAATCACCCGGTATATATATATATTCATCTTTTGACTAGCTGTCAGATGTTTCCAAAACGTACGCAGGGACTTGGAGGTTCCGATGAGCCGTTCAGAAGAAAATGTAACTAAGAAGTTACATAATTTATATAAGAAACGAAAAACAACAAGAAAGATGACACCGAATTCTCGGGTGTAATAAGCACGTCTTTTGAATCCGTTCTGACGCAAATTAAATTTATCAAAGCTATTCAAAGTCAATGGAACCGCTATGGAAAACAATAGTATCTGACGGAAGAAGGAAGTTTTTCAATCGGGTTTTTAATCCCTCAGATATTGCTGTAAACGGAATCGTGAGCTTACGCCCTCTGGTTGCAGACTTGTGCGTTAAGAAAAACATGAATTTATATGAGAAACATTTCGCACCGTAAACGCTCTCCAACACAGAAATAATTTTTCAAATCGGACTCTTAGAAACAGAGATATCGACAAAAAATAAGATGTGGCTTTACGTCCTCTTTTGGGAAAACCATGCATTATTTTAGGAAGAAAGTATTCTCAAAAGGTTTTTCCATATGAGAGGTATCGGTCCAAGAAAAAAAGATATAGTCGGGATTTCAGGAGCCCAGATTTTGCTATAAATACATCAGAAGCAGAAATTAACACTTATGCCCTCTGGTGGCCAAACTATTCTTTACCAAACATTAGAAAATATGTGAAAAATATTTTCCATCAGGTCTTGTATGCGATACAGGAAGAATTTTTCAAACCGGAGTTTTAGAAGCAGAAAACGCAATTTACCTTTGTGCCCCCTAACGGAAAGATTCACTTGAAAATTTTGAATTTATAAGAAAAACATTTCGCATCGGAAACACTATCCAACAAAGATGGATTTTTTCAAATCGGACTCCTAGAAGTACAGATATTGTCAAAAATAAGATATACGTCTACGCCCACTGGCGTAAAAACGATGCATTATTTCCAAAAGAAAATGTTCGTAAAAGGTTTGTCGACATGAGTAGTATCAGTCAACAAACGACGTTTTTTTCAATCGAGATTTTAGAAGCTCCTATTTTGCTGCAAATACATACATCATAAGCGGAAATTAAGACTTACGCTACCTGGTGGCCAAACCATTTTTTACAAAAATCAGAAATTACATCCAAAGGATTTCCCATCAGGAACTGTATCCGATGCAGAAAGACTTTTTCAAATCGGAGATTTAGAAGCAGAGATATAGGGGGAAGCAATTTACCTTTACGCCCCCTAGCGGAAAGTCTACAAATTACTTTGAAATTTTGAAATTATATGGAAAACTTGTCACACTGGAAACACTATCCAACAAAGAGGGAATTTTTCAAATCGGACTCCTAGAAGTACAGATATTGACAAAAATAAGATATACATCTACGCCCCCTGGCTTAGAAGCCATGCATTATTTTAAGAAGAAAATGTTTCTGAAATGTTTGTCGACATGAGTAGTATCGGTGTACAAACGACGTTTTTTTCAATCGGGAATTTAGAAGCTCATATTTTGCTGCAAATACATCATCAGCGGAAATTAAGATTTACGCCCCCTAGTGGCCAAACCCTTTTTTTTTTTCAAAAATTATAAATTATGTGCAGACGATTTCCCATCAGGAGCTGTATCTGGTGCAGAAAGACAAATCGGAGATTTAGAAGCAGAGAGATAGGGGGAAACGCAATGTACCTCTACGTCCCTTAGCGTAAAGTCTATGATTTACTTGAAAATTTTGAAATTATATGAAAAACATGTCACACTAAAAACACTATCCAACAAAGAAGGAATTTTTCAAATTGGATTCCTAGAAGTAGAAATATGGACAAAAATAAGATATACATCTACGCCCCCTGACGGAGAAACTGTGGAATATTTTAAGAAGAAAATATTCCGACAAGGTTTATCGATGTGGGTATCCACGAAAGAATTTTTTTCAATCGATATTTTAGAAGCTCAGATTTTATGGCAAATACATCAGAAGCAAAAATTAACACTTACGCCCCCGGGTGGCCAAAGTATTATTTACCACAATTTTGAAATTATATGCAAAAGATTTTCCATCAGGAGGTGTATCCGCTGAAGAAAACATTTTTCAAATCGGAGTTTTAGAAGAAGAATTATCGGTAAAAATGTAATTTACTTTTACGCCCCTAGCGGAAAATCTATGTGTAATTTGAAAACGTAACTATATCTAAAATATTCTTCGACATAACTGGTATCGAAAAATAAAAGAATTGTTTCAATCGGATGTTTAGAAGCAAATATGTGGAATAAAACGTATTTTTGAATTCGACATCATCTGCATTTACGCCCTCTAGCGACGAAATTGTACATCGTAAAAAAAAAAAACGAAATAAAGGATCGTGATTCGCATATTTCAGGCTTCTCAATGCAAAAAGAATTTTTCAAAGCGGACTAATAGTTGCAGAGATATCGTGGGTACAGACGGACGGACGAACAAACCGGTAACATAAGCACGATCTTTTACAAAAGACGTGCTAAAAAGGAAGGTTAATTTAGTGATATACATCGCACACTTGTTTTCTCAACACTACTGTAACTCTCGAAGAACTAGCGTCAGACTGCTCAAATACCGTCGACGAGTAGTCCTTTCCCTTCGTCAGTTTGAAACATATTTGACTGTTCCTTTGGTATAGAAAAAATAGTGTACCTTATGTTCTTATGAGACAACCTACGCATATCTGTGCAAAGTAACACCCACATACAGGTGGTATAATTTTTCAAATAATAGTTGCTTCTAACAAGGAACACCCTCGGATTCGAACAAACAAAACCGCACCAAACTTCCGTTATAAGTCATTTACGTACCTCCGAATTCAATGGTGATATTCGTTTTTCTGTAAAACTCCGCAGTTGCTCATTAGGGGTCTCCGTTAGGTCACCCGTCGCTCGCTGGCTGCTACGCCAGTCTAGAGTGTGCAGGTGCTTGTATCACATGCCTTGTTTGTCTGTGTACGTAGTGAGACGACAAAATGGTTCGACCTTTTTTGCGTCAGTTTTGAATATACATCTGTCTGACAAGTCACTCGTGCTTTGTGATTCCTGGTCTGGACATAAGGATGAACGAATACTTCAGGAGGCCTCCAGGGGAAAACAAGTTCATTTAAAAATCATTCCACCAAAAAATGCGAACTATGTTCAACCCCTCGATGCTCATTTTTTCAGACAATATAAAATTTACGCAAAGAGGATTACAGACTACATAAAACTACGATCCAACATGCCGTAGCCAAAATTACATGACAGAATATTCCTTCTGAAGATGCATTCTGTGAACTACAATCAACTGTTTGCGGAGATCTATAGACCGATGCTTCGTTTCGCATCGCAGAAAGCTTGCTACCATTGTGGTGAACCTGTGCAATAATTTCAAAAGTGTCATCGACTTGGCTTTCGGCACTAATGTTCTTCGTGCGTGTGCATTCTGTGGGTGTACCGATGTTGTATTTATTAATTGCTGTGCATTCTGTGGGTGTACTGATGTTGCGTTTATTAATTGCTGTGCATTTTGCGGCAATGGTTGTTGCTTTGATCATTTTATAGACAGCCCTCACATAAATTAATCTTTTGACACTTACACACCCTGACTCTTTGTTATGAAGTTACAGACGCAACAGTACTATGTACGTGATAATTATTTTCGTGCAGATCCGCTCTTTACGCTTCGACGTGGCACCTATCTTCAGATACCTCTAGTGATCAACTGCGGAGTTTTACAGAACAACGAATATCACCATTGAATTCAGAGGTACGTAAATGACTTATAACGGAAGTTTGGTGCGGTTTTGTTTGTTCGAACCCGGGGGTGTTCCTTGTAAGAGCTGTCTTTAATGGATGTTGAACTAGACAAATCTACGCAAAACATACTTATTTTGCATCACTTATTCATCACATTGCGACATATGGGAAGATTCTGTTCCTAAATTTGTTTAAGGTGGGAGAAAGTTAGCGAAGTCATTGTACGAATTCAGTACACACAAAAGCGTCGATGAACAACATGGTGAAGTTTTACCCAAAATCATAAGACAATTCCTTGTTCTTCAACAGAAATTGATCTCAAAACTTTGTTTTCCTATATTATAATTTAACTAGCCTATAGCCTGTCCTAAGACGGTTGTTTCTAAGTTTTAAATAAATATTAATATATAAGGGATGTTTCCCGTCCTAAGACGGTGAAATTTTTAATTCAAGCAGATTGGAAACAAATTAGATAGACGCCGGCTTTTTTGTGAGAAAATATAGTAACAAGTTAGTAAAATCATGCAATGCATTGATTATGATACGCTTTCCAACATACCAGAAATAATTACTCAAGTTATCAGGATGATGGCTGTGGAATAAATCTCGCTCCTGTGCCCTGACCTTTGACCCCATTTCGATGATATTCAACAGAACCGGTTCAGTATACCTCCGGAACAACATGATAAAGTTTTGTCGCAATCTAAACATTTTTACGTAAGTTATGATGCATAAAAGCAATGGAATGGATCCCGCTCCTATGTCCTGACCTTTGACCCCATTTCGCCCATTTTCAATAGGGTTCATCTCCAGGTGGTTCCCTAGCACATACTAAAATTTCATCGAAATCGAACCATTGTTATGTAAGTTATCGTACGGACGGACAGACGGACAAAGCTGGAGCATATTTGCTTCTTCAGCCTACGGTTGGAAAGCATAAAAAAATAATTAAAGCGTACAAATTAATGTTCGAATTGTCCTAAATTAAATTAATATACAAACGCAACTTGCCGCGATATTAAGATTTTAATTCGAATTTTGTAGATCGGATAATATAACTCGAGTCATTGATAATCCAATGTTTTTAAATTAGCACGCGATCACCTTGACATCTCAATGTGATTGCGTGCAAACTCAGCTTGCTGTGATATTAAGAATTCAATTCGAATTTTGTTGATCAGAAAAAACAGAACTCGAGTCATTGTTAATCCAATGTTTTTAAATTAGCACGCGATCACATGGACATCTGAAAGTGATCTCGTGCTATTATATAGCAAGCAATCATTTTGACATCGCGAGCACACACGAATTGATCGATAAATGATGACGCAAGCGTTCCAGAGAGACGGATCTGGGTGTTTATATTATGAATAATTAATTTTCGTCATTTCGGTGTTTTGAATAGTTTTTATATGTAGTTAGCTTGTCTGCAGTGCATTCCCTCCCTCGAAAGTGTTATTTTGGAAGTAATACACTAACTATGGAGCACGGTGTATGATAGTCTGGTGATACAACTGCTCATACAGTTAACAGTTAGAAAAATTGATCACTAATGTCACAGACCTTCAGGATGCGTGCAGGAGTTGTGGGCCGATCCTTTACCCTAATAATCATAGGAATACATAGTGCTTATGATTTCATCATTGCTAAATCTGTATTTATCGCAAGTATTTTTTTTTTTTTATTAATTACTTTGTGTAGTTGTGTGTATTGAAATCCCAGAAACCTTGAAGTTTCTCTACAGGAGTTAAAGGACATCAATTTTTAATTTAGAAGAAAATTAAAATTTGTAGTCAGGCTGTGTGTCGGACTAGGATCAGTTCAATTTTTTCCGTTTTTGATGTGGGGCGAAAGCGTTTTGTATCGAACTATCGGATAGGTATTCAACATGTAAAGGACGTGTATCAACTTTTAAAGCCCCAACAAAAACGATCACTAATTTATCCTTTGATATCAACAGAACTCTGGCAATGCAAATTGTTTACATTACATGTGCGCGCCGCCATTTATACACTGCCGGACAATTGCTAAGGACGGATGACAATAGCAACCATAAAATGGAAGGCAGGAAAATGTGGAAATTAACATAAGTGCGGGATAGAGTAAGACGTGTTGTACGTATGCAAATTTTGGATTGCCGAACTTGTTCGTGACGTCAAAGCGCTGATAAGAGATATAAAAGATTTGACGCGTATTGACCGTTGTTTTTTTTTTTTTTGATTGGAGGTTTAACGACCACCGTGAGCAACTCAATCAGCTATAAGCAGTCGCCCGTCCCTAATTTAGGGTCACTGGTTCCAGGGAAGGGAGAGAGCCAGTGCCGTAAGACAAACACAACATCCATGCCTCGCCGGGATTCGAACCCGGACCCCGTTCGGACGAATGATCAGAGGCCATCGTTTAGACCACTGCGCCACCGGGGCGGCCCGTTGTTGTTCAAACGCAAAGTTGAAAGGGAAAGAATCAATTGACGAACTTGCAATTTTCAGTATGTCTTCCCGACATCACCTAGATGATTTTACGCGGGGCCGTATTATTCGCAAGATTGAAGAAGGGCGAAAAATAACAGATGTTGCCAGGGAGTTCGACGTCAGCCACAGTGTTGTTTCAAGGCTTTGAAAATCATTTCAAACAAATGGAGAGTGTAGCAAACGTCACGGGGGAGGTCGTGTTCGCAGTACGACACCTGCAGAAGATCGGTCCATAGTGCTATCAACAAAAAGACACCGGCGCAGCACAGCTAGTGAAGTAGGAAATCAGTTTATGGCTGCTACTGGCAAGCGGATCTCCCGAAAACCTGTCGC
Organism: Macrothele yani; assembly: GCA_039090855.1. NCBI lineage: Eukaryota > Metazoa > Arthropoda > Arachnida > Araneae > Macrothelidae > Macrothele > Macrothele yani. Next base: position 7,793,883 of record CM077023.1, on the reverse strand, counting down.
CAGACGTTTGCATGAAGGAGGACTATACGCCCGCCGTCCTGTTGTGTGCATCCCATTGTCTAGACGTCACCGTACCGCCCGTTTGCAATGGTGCCATCAACATCGCAATTGGCCTGATAACGACTGGTCTGCTGTCCTCTTCTCAGATGAGAGCAGATACAGTCTATCGTCTGATTGTCGACGACAACTGATCTGGCGTGATAGTGGTACTGCATATTGTCCAGCAAACATACAGGAAAGGGACTGATATCCGACATGTAGTGTCATGGTATGGGCTGGCATCATGATCAATGGCCGTACGTCCCTCTATGTGCTTCCAACTGGGACTATGACTGGCCAACGATACATTAATGATGTTCTGCTACCTCATGTTCGCATGTTCCGTGGTGCTGTCGGTGATAGATTCATTTTCATGGACGACAACGCAACATGTCATCGAACAGTCGCTGTCCAGGAGTGTCTTGAGAGCGAGGATATTCAACGCCTCGTATGGCCAGCACGTTCTCCAGATCTGAATCCCATTGAAAATGTGTGGGATGCTTTGGGGAGGAGTCTTGCTGGTCGCCAATGCCCTCCAATAAACAAGGATACCCTCATCCGTGCACTGACAGAGGAATGGGATAAATTACCCCAACAGCTGCTTGATAATGTTGTGCAAAGCATGACACGACGTGTGGAATCTTGCATCGCCCTCCATGGTGGCCATATCCCGTATTGACATCTTACGCCGGAACGCCTGCGGACGGTAATTGCATTTTTTTCACGTTTACGTATTCTGCACAAAATGGCCTCTTTGTCACTTGAACACGTTCCAAAGCCTTCTGGATTTCAGAGCACAATAAATTGTCTTTCTTGTAATGTCCTGGCATTCTGACATTATTTTATTTCACTTGGCATCCAACCACACTTACTTTTTTATGCGCTACATAGCCGTTTATGATCCGTCCTTAGCAATTGTCCAGCAGTGTATATGTATAAATGGCGTCGCGCATGAGACAATAGTAATCACGCATAGATAAACATTTTGGGACCGCCGCTTTAAACTTGCTTTTCTAGATATAACAAATGAAATCATCCTACAGAAAGGTGTGGAAGCACGAAACAGAAATGCTCTATACAATTATCAAACATGAAGATGCATATACTGTATATCACTATAATTGACGACATTCCACCTTGTAGGTACAAAACTGCATGTTTACGAAGCTTTTCAGGTTTTGTTTTTATCAATTCCAAACAAAATAGCATTCTTACAAAACGAATACTTCGGCCCTATCCTCATAAGAAAGCATAGGTTGTGTTGATTCATCGAGCCACATGCTGGTCACGCCATCTAGTGACAAGTGATATTAACGGGCAATTTTTGTTTCCAGAGTTGTACCACCTAACTATCATACACCGTGCTATGGAGTGTTTTTTTCCATAGATATACTACTAGGAGGATGTACTCGATCAAGTAACCGCTAATATTTCGGGTTAAGTACCTAATCGTTTCCTTTGTAAATATGGTCTCTGTCCTCAAAAATTACTGTACGACTTCGATCGAAATCTAAGGAATTGTCCATTAAAAAAGTAAAATATTATCCAACGTCGAAATGATTCCAGCGAACTAATCTGGGATAGAATCTAGAACTTGAATGCAACAACACAGAGCGTAGATTTAAAATACTATGTATTCGTGCACTGTCCATGGTATTTTCAGAACCCATCTTCAGCAAGTTCCCCCAAATATTACAAACCGTATACGCAACGCTGGCACCGCAATGTGCGGTTATGGGCTTTATAGGTATTTTCCGATCGTTTAAAATAACATTTGTCTCGAAATTTAATACGAGTAATATTTTATGCTATAATATTTTTAAGTGTCAGCCGTAATGTATTCTGTATCTGTTGTCTGTGGAATATCTAATATACGCTATTATCAAAGGAAACAAATTTCGTGAAGTGATTTTTACATTTTCTTTCAGCATGACCCGCCTTTGCGCATCGAAGATTTGATCGAGGATTTACGAGATGGAGTGAAATTAATTGCTCTGATAGAATACCTGTCTGGGGAAAGATTGGTTAGTAACATTTTCCAGAATTCCTTTAAAACAGAATGAGAATTTTAAATGTCGAGTGGTTTTTATATGTATAAAAAATGCAATGAAACTGTATTACTGCTGATATTTTAAACTGAAATGAAATGAGTTACCTAAAATGCTTTACCTGTGTTTGCATATCATGCTGATAACGGAAGCAAAGCCCGGTGGCGCAGTGGTCTAAGGCGCTGGTCTCTGATCATTCGTCCGAAAGGGGTCCGGGTTCGAATCCCGGTGAGGCATGGATGTTGTGTTTGTCTTACGGCACTGGCTCTCTCCCTTCCCTGGAACCAGTGACCCTAAATTAGGGACGGGCGACTGCTTATAGCCCATTGTGTTGCTCACGGTGGTCGTTAAACCTCCAATCAAAAAAAAAAAAAAAAAAAAACGGAAGCAAATATATCCGAAAACGGAAGTGACGAAGTTGGGAAATTTGTAGGAAGTGATGCATGGTGTACAAAAGTATTCATCCTCTCCAAGGTACACCATTTATCCAAAATAAGTGAAAGCTTTTATATTATGTATTTATGATCCTCAGACTGAAAGTTCTTTTAAAATGATGGATGAAATTATAGTCATAAAAACAGGAGGAAGGATTATTAGAACCTATTTGGGTATGCAAACTGTGAACTACACACTTAAAGCAAAGGGTAATTCTGCAAGTCAGTTCTTCAGTAAAATTGGTTATTTGGGAGAAGCAGTTGACTCGAACTTTGGCCAAAACTGAGGAAATAAAAAAACAAGAAAGATGACACCGAATTTTTGAGTGTAATAAGCACGTCTTTTGAATCCGTTCTGACGCAAATTAAATTTATCAAAGCTATTCAAAATCAATGGAACCGGTATGAAAAACAATAGTACCTGACGGAAGAAAGAAGTTTTTCAATCGGGTTTTTAGTCCCTCAGATATTGCTGTAAACGGAATTGTGAGCTTACGCCCTCTGGTTGCAGACTTGTGCGTTAAGAAAAATATGAATTTATATGAGAAACATTTCGCACCGTAAACGCTCTCCAACACAGAAATAATTTTTCAAATCGGACTCTTAGAAACAGAGATATCGACAAAAACAAGATGTGGCTTTACGTCCCCTGGTGGGAAAACCATGCATTATTTTAGGAAGAAAGTATTCTCAAAAGGTTTATCCATATGAGCGGTATCGGTCCAAGAAAAAAAAATTAGTTGAGTGTTCAGGAGCCCAGATTTTGCTACAAATACATCAGAAGCAGAAATTAACACTTATGCCCCTGGTGGCCAAAGCATTCTTTACCAAACATTAGAAATTATGTGTAAAATATTTTCCATCAGGTCTTGTATGCGATACAGCAGGTATTTTTCAAATCGGGGTTTTAGGAGCAGAAATAACGCAGAAAACGCAATTTACCTTTGTGCCCCTTAGCGGAAAGTCTATGATTTACTTGAAAATTTTGAATTTATAAGAAAAACATTTCGCATCGAAAATACTATCCAACAAAGAAGTAATTTTTCAAATCGGACTCTTAGAAGTAGAGATATTGACTAAAATAAGATATACATCTACGCCCCCTGGCGTAGAAACCATGCATTATTTCAAGAAGAAAATGTCCCTAAAAGGTTTGTCGACACGAGTAGTATCGGTCAACAAACGACGTTTTTTTCAATCGAGATTTTAGAAGCTCATATTTTGCTGCAAAACATCATAAGCGGAAATTAAAACTTACGCCACCTGGTGGCCAAACCATTTTTTACAAAAATTAGAAATTATGTGCAAACGATTTCCCATCAGGAGCTGTATTCGGTGCAGAACGAATTTTTCAAATCGGAGATTTAAAAGCAGAGATATAGGGGGAAACACAATTTACCTCTACTCCCCTTGCGGAAAGTCTACGAATTACTTAAAAATTTTGAAATTATATGAAAAACATGTCACACTGAAAACACTGTCCAACAAAGAAGGAATTTTTCAAATCGGACTCCTAGAAGTAGAGATATTGACAAAAATAAGATATACATCTACGCCCCCTGGCGGAGAAACTGTGGAATATTTTAAAAAGAAAATATTCCGAAAAGGTTTATTGATGCGAGTGGCATCAATCCACGAAAGAATTTTTTCAATCGATGTTTTAGAAGCTCAGATTTTATGGCAAATACATCAGAAGCAAAAATTAACACTTACGCCCCCTGGTGGCCAAACTATGCTTTACCAAAAATTAGAAATTATATGCAAACGATTTTCCATCACGAGGTGCATCCGCTGAAGAATTTTTTTTTCAAATCGGAGTTTTAGAAGAAGAGTTATCGGGGAAAATGTAATTTTCTTTTACGCCCCCTAGCGGAGAATCTATGCGTAATTTGATAAAGTAACTATATCTAAAATACTCTTCGACATAAATAGAATCGAAAGATAAAAGAATTTTTTCAATCAGATGTTTAGAAGTAAATATGTGGAATAAAACGTACGTGTATTTTTGAATTCGATATCATCTGCATTTACGCCCTCTAGCGGCGAAATTGTGCATCGTAAAAAAAAAAAAAAAACGAAATAAAGGATCACCATTCGCATATTTCAAGCTTTCCAATGCAAAAAGAATTTTTGAAATCGGACTAATAGTTGCAGAGATATCGCGGGTAAAGACGGACATACCGAAAACATAAGCACGATCTTTTTTACAAAAGACGTGCTAAAAAAGCAAAGCTGCAATAAGACTTTGTAAGGGAAAGATATCAGCACAAAGAAATATTTTGCAGTGGATGCTGTGCAGCTTCAGAGTCAACGAAGGAAAAATATGTCTGTGGAACTTGCTTCGAAAAAAGGCAAGGCTGATGTGTAAGCAAGTATAACAACAAAACAAAACGAAGAAAAAACTCTGTGTTTATAGTAATGTCTCTTAAAATTACTTTATTTTGTTTGGAATTCAGTAATTTTATATTGTGACTATGGTGAATAATTAAAATACATTTAATATTACATATAATTTCGTTATGTAAATATTAAATACATTTAATATTTACATAAAGAAATTAAAATGAAGAATTCTCTCTTTCTCATGCTGTGTTATATTCACACTTTTTCGTTGCGCATGCCGATTTTTCACCTGGTTAAAAATTCAGGTTTCTTTTTTCGTCAGTCTCATGCACGGCATTAACGCCACAAACACATTTGTTTAATAAATGAGAACACGCTGACGTGTATCTTTACTTTTAATTGAAGGATCTTTGACTTGCTGTCCAGTGATGTTTGGAAGACGCAATTTTTGGTTGTTGAACACAGCATTTTTTCAGAAACTAACGACATTCGGTTTTTCGTACTACTGTAAAGGTTTTTTTTTTTTTTTTTTTTTTTTTTCGAGAAAGGATATCTTTTCTTACGCAAAGAAAGAAGTAATGTTTAAAAAAATTCTTCTCTGTAGGATATGTTTTTGCGGTAGAAGCTAATAACAGTAGAAAATATTTTTTTCTAATAGACAAAACTTTATGAACCCATTGATGACCAGATAGATTTTTGCCATCAGCTAATTGTTTAACTTGAAGCGTGAAGGTGGAATTTTCGTTGTTTGGGTATTCAGCATCCCCGAAGAACAGTAGGTCTGCCGGAAAGTTTAATGCTTTGAAGACTCCTCGGAGGGTCTGTAATCGGCAGTTTTCAGAAAATACTTTCTGGAGGCTCCATTAAGAAAAAAAAATTAAGAAAGCTTAAAAATGTGTGTGTGTGTGTGTGTGTGTGTGTGTGTGAACTTCTTGTACATTTTACATTTAGTGGTAACGGTTACTAGTTCGGATATATGTATGGGAAGAACTATTTAACATGATGTTTCTTCTGTAGGATAACGCCAATCCCAGTGAGACAGTACTCACTAACGGTAGCGGTGTTTGTTTTACTTTCTTTTGAAATAGAAATTCTTGTATATTCGTTCATTTCGTTTTCCTTTTTCAAGGTAAGTCTCACTGCCGCATCAAGATTTCGAGTTATCAAAGTGGTTTCTGTATTTGTTCTGGCTGTACTGCCGCAGAACCTTATGCTATTTACGAACTTAATCGAAATTCACGGCTTTTATGAATTCGGGGTCTTCACAGGAACGTCCTCATTCACGGAATGGCTGATTTCTTTATCCAGTGAACAGCTATCTCATTCCTATTGGTTAAAAGAAATCACAAGATGTATTGAGACGCTTTTACTTTAAAAGAGTGCTTATAGCCGCTGTGATGTAACAGACGTATAAGGACGCGCGAAGCGGGAGCAGTAGTTCAACGGAAGTTGCCCCTTCATAAGTAATGCTTTTCGAGCAGAATAAGTGCTGCTATTATACCGGTATAACTATAATAATAAAATAGAGAAAGCCAGCCAAATCTCGACAGGAAGTCGTGTCAGGCACTTTGAAATTTGGCTCATTGATTCCTAGTTGCAGTACCGGTTTTCAAGTGGAATTCCAAAAGAAAGAGCTTGCTAGAAGAAAAAATATTTACTCCATGCTATTTCAATGGGGACCAGGAGGTTATGAAAAAGACAGCTGGGAAAATGTATATGGTATTGAAACCGCCTACGCACGTGGCCTGCGATTGGCGCCAGCATGAAAATGTTCTTGTCACATCTGTGTCAGGAGAAGCAAAACGATTTTCCTTATATGGGCATTGTTGTTCGTGCGGTGGTCGCAGGGTTTGTCGTCAACTGCACTGCGTCAGTCTTCCAATTCAGTGCTACGCCAACGGCCTTTCTTTTACGTATTTCCTTGAGTTAGGTAAATTATTTTACCTACGGGTCATAAAGGATTATACTGAATGTGTTTGCCAGGTGATTTTCTGTTTAATTTCACAGCTACAAACGTAAATACTGTTTAAACAGAGTCCATTAATATAGTATTATGGAACATAATCATTTACAGCTGTAGAAATTAAAATACTCAGATTGCATCTTAAAAGTCAGACTCTTGTTGCTCCGGATACAATTGGGATAGTCAGAAATACGTGGTGTATTTATAGCAGTTTCTCTAAATTGTTCCGAATCATTGCATCTTCCCCAAAAATTGCTGAACAGTTCTCTTGTCACAAAAAATACTCTAGAGTTCTTTTTATTTCTGCGCAGTTTCGTTTTCGAAATTCAGTTAATGATTTTCAGTGATTAACGGATTTTCATATAATCTGATATTATTTTTGTGTTTATGATACTACGAGTTAAGAAATAATCAATTACTGTTTTTTTTTTTTTATGAGTGTGTAGAAGATATGTCAGTTATATATTATGTTACGGTATCTGACATTTCTTTTCGAAAATTTTCCACACAAAAAAGAACAGAAATAATGTCATTGTTCTTTAACGTCGGTATTAAATCTGATGCAGTACTTAATATGATGTCAGTTATTGATAACAATTATTTTAAAGTTTTTATCAGCAAAACCTTTGCTTCTGGGGCGAAAAATGGTTCTTTGAAAAATGAAAAGCTATTTCAGGTGAACATTTTTTGCAAAGCAGCGCCACACAACGTTACCATTAAGCTCAACGGCTTTTTTCATTGGCAGATCCACTCTGTGCGTTCGTACATACAGTTCGTCTGCTAATTGGGGTAAAATATTTCGCTGCCACATCCTTATTTAAATAAATTCATCACCTCTTCCTTTTCGATCATAGCAGCGCCACCTTCACCAGTTGCATTCCGCAGTTTCTCTGTCGACACGTGACATTTTAAGTAATTTTTCTTTGGTCAGCCAAATATTAAATTGCCATCGTGCCTTCCGTCATCGAAGTCAGACACGGTTGTTAAACAGAAAAAAAAAAGAATTTGCCCAATTTTTGCCAAGTCATTGTTCCTTTTGATAAAGAACGGTCTTTTCAGTTTCTGCAAAGTCACTATTCATAAATATCGCCACTTGCTGAATTAATTTTTGCTGCTTCGGTGGCGTGCGTGAAGGGTCCGGGTTCAAATCCCGGTGAGGAACGGTTGTTGTCTTACGGCACTGGTTCTTTCCCTTCCCTGGAACCAGTGACCCTAAATTAGGGATGGGCGACTGCTTATAATCCATTGAGTTGCTCACGATAGTCGTTAAACCCCAATTAAAAAAAAACACGAATTCATTTTTTGTTATAAGTTCAAACTGCTGCATAGTTAGTTTTATTTCCTCCTAATAAAACGATTTAATAAGCAATTAACGGGTTGTTAAAGAGAGTCACAGTGTGTACGGTATATCGACTCAACTGATGACAGAGTAGGCCTTAAGCAGGCGAACCCATTTCATTTATACACTGCTGGACAATTTTGCTAAGGACGGATCATAAACGGCTACATAGCGCATAAAAAAGTAAGTGTGGTTGGATGCCAAGTGAAATAAAATAATGTCAGAATGCCAGGACATTACAAGAAAGACAATTTATTGTGCTCTGAAATCCAGAAGGCTTTGGAACGTGTTCAAGGGACAAACAGGCCATTTTGTGCAGAATACGTAAACGTGAAAAAAATGCAATTACCGTCCGCAGGCGTTCCGGCGTAAGATGTCAATACGGGATATGGCCACCATGGAGGGCGATGCAAGATTCCACACGTCGTGTCATGCTTTGCACAACATTATCAAGCAGCTGTTGGGGTAATTTATCCCATTCCTCTGTCAGTGCACGGATGAGGGTGTCCTTGTTTATTGGAGGGCATTGACGACCAGCAAGACTCCTCCCCAAAGCATCCCACACATTTTCAATGGGATTCAGATCTGGAGAACGTGCTGGCCATACGAGGCGTTGAATATCCTCGCTCTCAAGACACTCCTGGACAGCGACTGTTCGATGACATGTTGCGTTGTCGTCCATGAAAATAAATCTATCACCGACAGCACCACGGAACATGCGAACATGAGGTAGCAGAACATCATTAATGTATCGTTGGCCAGTCATAGTCCCAGTTGGAAGCACATAGAGGGACATACGGCCATTGATCATGATGCCAGCCCATACCATGACACTACATGTCGGATATCGGCCCCTTTCCTGTATGTTTGCTGGACAATATGCAGTACCACTATCACACCAGATCAGTTGTCGTCGACGATCAGACGATAGACTGTATCTACTCTCATCTGAGAAGAGGACAGCAGACCAGTCGTTATCAGTCCAATTGCGATGTTGATGGCACCATTGCAAACGGGCGGTACGGTGACGTCTGGATAATGGGATGCACACAACAGGACGGCGTGCGTATAGTCCTCCTTCATGCAAACGTCTGGCGACAGTTTTTCGAGTGATCCGCTTGCCAGTAGCAGCCATAAACTGATTTGCTACCTCACTAGCTGTGCTGCGCCAGTGTCTTTTTGTTGATAGCACTATGTACCGATCTTCTGCAGGTGTCGTACTGTGAACACGACCTCCCCCGTGACGTTTGCTACACTCTCCATTTGTTTGAAATGATTTCCAAAGCCTTGAAACAACACTGTAGCTGACGTCGAACTCCCTGGCAACATCTGTTATTTTTCGCACATCTTCAATCTTGCCAATAATACGGCCCCGCGTAAAATCATCTAGGTGATGTCGGGAAGAAATACTGGAAATTGCAAGTTCGTCAATTGATTCTTTCCCTTTCAACTTTGCGTTTGAACAACAACGGTCAATACACGTCAAATCCTTTATATCTCTTATCAGCGCTATGACGTCACGAACAAGTTCGGCAATCCAAAATTTGCATACGCACAACACGTCTTACTGTATCTTGCACTTATGCTAATTTCCACATTTTCCTGCCTTCCATTTTATGGTTGCTATCGTTGCTATTGTCATCCGTCCGTAGCAATTGTCCGGCAGTGTATAATCTCGTTGTTCGATTATATCGGTAAGCCCTCCCGGTGGCTTATTCGAGTCCTGGATCAGGCATGAATGGTGCTTTATTCCTGTGGTCCCCTTCTTTTCTCCTCTCTGAAACCAGTGCCTAACCGTCTCCCCCCAATTAGGGACTTCAGGACGGATGACTCCATACAGCCTCAGCACAAAAAATATTATCGATAGAAATTATATGCTATTATAGTAAACACATATCTTGTGTAAAAACAGCAGCGCCTGTAATCACGTTTCTCACAGCTATGATTACTCTTCCAGATTTTTCTCTCGTATCCTGTTCATAACACACTGCGTAATTCTTGAATTTTCCTACTACTCTGATTGGCATAGTGCCACTTGTCGTTTGATGTGGCTTTGCTTTCCTCTTTCATAAGTCTATTCACTCTTGTCTCTTTGGTACAGATTCCGAATTTGGAAGTTTTGCAATAAATTACTTTTCCTGCTGAAGCGTTGGAGCGGTGATCTTTAATTACAAACCGTTGCACATTCCATGTTGTGGCCCAGTAACTTTTGTAACCACGATTCCATCTAAAAAATAATCAAACAGTAGGACATTGGACTAGATAGAATCTTGTACAGAGTAAAAATTTAGCATTAATCATAGATTTATATTTGTTGTCCATTTTCGTAGGGTTTTTTTTTACGTTGTTAGGCTGGGTTAAAACGAGAAAGGAACAGAGCAGTTATTGTTAGGATGAATTAATTAATGCTTAGTTACATAGATTTTATTTTATTTTTATTTTTTTCAGAGACAACAGAATGAAATGAAGAAAATCACTCGTGCTCGTCATATTCATATTCTTGCAATAAGAATAATGTTTTTGAGACTTACGTGATGCGGATAGTTTTTTTTCTTTTTCATCCGTAGAGTATCTGTGGATGAGTCTTTTTTTTTTTCCCCCACGAAACCATTATTTCAGAAGATGCATAATGTCTAAGCATGCTTTTTTTCGTACGCGTAAGCAATACTGGAGTGTTCCCTTTATTTTGGAAATCCATCCATTTTATCAGGGACATAGCCAGAAATTACTTTGGGGGAGGGGGAATCCATGGGTTTGGTTCATTGATTGGTGAAAGCCTCGTATATGCATATATATTGTCTTAAAGTCAATCTCAATCTATCCTGAAGGGGGGGGGGGGGGGCGAGGAACACCCCCCCCCGCTACGCCTTCGCACTGTCACAAATGAATTTAAAATCCATAAAAAATACTCTACTTCAAAATGTACTTACCCTTCTTTCCTTCTTTTCCGGTGAGAAAAAGATACCGAAGAGCTTTTTTAATACTGTATTTGAGCTTTGGATTATAGCTTTCTTTCGATGATTTATGAAGCCTTCTGATGACTGGAACATGCAGATCTTTGTGTGCTGCATTAACACTATGCGCTTTAAAGGAAGGGTGCAGGAATCGATTTCGCTGAAATTTTATGTTTAGTGTTTTATGACGTTAGTTTTAGCTGTTCATCTCTTTTAGTCGGTGCCGGAAGTCGATTTCTATCGCATCCTGTGCTCATTCCGGTGTGCGCTCTGACTAAGAACACATTGGCGGATTTCGATAGCACTTCATGCGACCTGTTTCTTATTGACGCGTTGTAGTGCTCCTTGTGTGTAACTCATGATCCGTTATTATTGTCTGGTTCTTTTCCTCGTCGTCTACAATTTGATACATTCCAGTTTTAATCAGCTCCTTTTTCCAGGTATAATATTTTCTTTTTCGACACAGTTTAAAACATGTAAAGTCAGTTCTTTTGCTTGATCTTTTGCACCTTTGATCCTTCACGTACATCAGATTAGTTACGAACTATTTTTTTTCATAAATACATATGTGCTCAATGACTAAGATATTTTTAAAACAACAGAAGGAGTATAAAAAAATCTAAATTCAACTGCGCATTATGATGTAAGTGTATTTCATGCTCTTCAAATCTAAGACACAGTGGTCTAAGCGATGGCTTATGACCATTCGTTCGAGAAAGGTCCGGGTTCGAATCCCGGTGAGGCATGGATGTTGTGTTTGTCTTACGGCACTGGCTCTCACCTTTTCCTGGAACCAGTAGCCCTAAATTAGGGACGGGCGACTGCTTATAGCCCACTGAGTTGCTCACGGTGGTCGTTAAATCTCCAATAATAATAATAATAATAATAAAAAGACAGTTTACTGGATGGTTAACGGGTTCATTTACAAATCGCAGTAAAACTGTTATATTAAAGCATTTTATTGGAAATAGATGTCAGAATGATTCATGTAACGTAATGCTAAAGATGTTCTGTAAACTCAGATAGTTTTGTTGCTGTTTTTATATTCCTCAGTGAGTACTAAAGGGTAGAATGAGCCGCCCATCTCCGAGTGAGGGTTAGAAGTTTCAGGAAAGTTTTTGGACCAGAACCTAAGAAGTAACTCAGTGTTGATGTTTTTCCTGGGACTCGAACCCAAACCTTTGCCGCGAGAAATTAGCATCGTAATTCTACGGCCATTGAGCATAACGTTCTACTGATACAGTTTGTAATCAACAGTTTCCCAGTGCTAACGCAGTTGTGGCTGCTCCTGCGGCAGCTGTCACCATGCTGAGTGTGGCGGAAGTAAAAACATTTCATTTCAACTGGTTAAGCTGAAAAGCCTGTTTTCTCAAGTCACCGGCCACTGTGGGAACACATGATGTGTGAAAAATATCGGCTTTCCTCTTTTCTGATGCTTACATTCTCCTTTTTTTTTTTTTTTTTTTTTTTTCAGAAAGCGTTTTTTTTTTTTTTTTTTATTAATTGTATGTCGTAGATCTGTGCGCGTGTATCAGTCTAATAAAATAACTACGAATCTCGTCAACAGCAATAAGACCCACGGTTCTTCGTTAATTGAACGGACTATTACAGTTATTATCCTATACTACATATGCCACTATACAGAGGGTGAGTCGAAAGTTTTGCAATATTTGGATCACTTTATGTCTTCATACGTACCTTTACGACAAAAGCTGACTAGCATTCAAAGTATAGGCCATTGTGTAGCACTGTCTTTAGCCATTTGTATGCCAGTTCTTCGATTCCGCGGCGGTACCAGTTCTTGTCCTTCGAGGTGAAGAACTCCTTCATCCCAGCTGCCACCTCCTCCTGGTTGTTGAAGTGCCGCCCGCGAAGGAAGTGGACCCTGGACCAGAACAATAATTCGTTCAACAGTATCGGGTACTTCTCCACCAAAACGGCATACATCCGCTCCAGCTGTTCAGAGTAGAGGTTGGCGTTGATGGTCTGACCGTCTGGAACAAATTCGTAATGGATTATCCCCTCGAAATTCCACCAGACGCATAGCATCACCTTGTGCTCGAAGCGCCCACGTTTGGCAACAGGTTCAGGAAGCTGGCCCTGGCTCAACCACTGCCGCTGTTTGTTAGGATTACGGAAATAAACCCACTTTTCATCGCACGTAACAATTCTCTTGATGAAGCGTACATCGCGCGGGTTTTCTAGGAGTTTCGTGCACACTTCCACTCGGCTGTTTGTTTCAGCTGGCGTCAGTTCGTGAGGGACAATGCGGCAGCTTCTGTAGACCTTGCCGATGTTCTGAAGGTGACAAACCACGGTAGTCTGTGATATGCCCAGCTCGCCTGATAATCTCCCGAGTGCTGGTTGTCGAATTTGCCTCTACGGCCTGGCGCACGGCCTCCGAATCTACTGTTCGCGGCCTACCTGACCTTGGCTGATCGTCGAGGTTTCTGTCACCTGAGCGAAATTTCTTGAACCATCTGGTTGCGGTGCTGTGGTCCACGGAACCTTCCCTTTTCGCATGACAAATGTTTCGTGTTGCTTGAGCAGTGTTATGGCCGAGTTCAAACTCGTAAAGCAAAAGTTCCCTAATTAGCCGGTTGTGGCTGTTCATCTTTTAGACATTCCAACCACAGACAGAACGACGACATGCAATGCTGTTCACAGCAACGACTACCACTTTATATCCCTTTCGACTGACTGCAGTGCGCGACTTGAACTAGTTTAAACACGTGACATACCCACCGCAGCACATGTGTTTATGCAAATATTGCAAAACTTTCGACTCACCCTCTGTATTATAACAATTGTTCGAACACGTCCGGCCAGGTGTGTTGCTCGTGACACTACTTCAGTTACTTGTAAAGTGCTCTTAAATTCAGAGTGCTTTTATCATACATGGAGTTTAACCATTATGTCTGAGAAAAAACTGGAAAGTCGGCCTAGCTTATAAATTAATACAAACAACAGGGGCACTGCAATGTAAAAAATAAGTGGTTTGAATTCATGGAAAATTCCTAAAAATAACGTGCAGCAAAGTTACAAGTAGGTGTCCGTCTTTTAACGAAATTTCCGTTTTTAAAAGTTCCGTTTCTTCTAACTTCTGTATTTTGGCAGATTTTCCGTTGTCAGTAATTCCGTTTATTTCAGAAAAGTAGGTTTCGTGTTTTTCCGTATTTATACAGAAATTTCACAAAATCTAGAATTTTGAATTTTTCAGCCGTTTCACCTATTTGCCCCTGGTAAGTTTCGAACCGAGGTCGTCTGGGTTGGCTCAACGGAAGCCGCGCGTGCTACCACCGTTGACCCAGAAAGGCACGGGAATCACAGGTCACGTACAAGGTAGAAGTCTAATCGCGTGATAAAATTTTTTTATTTCATTTATTTTATTTCAGCTGTTTTAATACAAATGCATTTAAAATAATTGACATTATTACATATTTTAATACAAATAGCTAGGAAGGCAGGGAAAAAGGCCAAACAAAGACCTGACACAGCCCGTCTCCCTATATACACACATCCAGTCAAGCACCATAGAGACAGCAATCACAAATTCTTAAATGTAAGTTAGTAAAAAGGTTAAAATAGTTAAAGAAGGGGGTTGATGTAAATGCAAAGGTCTGTCCCTCCCTACCACCCATAACGTTCACCTTGTCGCTCACAATTTCCCTACCTTCACAAATTAACCCATCCCCTCCAACCCCCTCATTTCAAATTTTTATGTAATAGGTGAAGTTTTAATTTTCTCTTAAAATATTCTAATTGTTCAAATCAGTAATCTCACGAGGCAATGAGTTCCAGTATTGTGGTCCCATATAATTTATATTTTGCATTATATAATTAGTTCTGGGAAAGACCGGTTTCAGTAAGTCTTGATTCCTGGTATACTAGCTGTGCACAGATTTAAAAACAAGTAAAAATTCAATATTTATATTATTTTTAATCCTTTTGTATATTATCTTACCTAAGTTAAAATTATATAACTGGCTAATAGTTAAAAAAACATATTTCCCAGGGGATACTCTAACAAAATGTCGAAAACTGAATTGTGCTTCATTTGTAGGTCTGAAATTATTTTTTAATTCCAAAAGTCTAACAAATTTATTTTGTAATGTTTGGAGTCTGGAAATATTCATTAAAGTAGTCTGCCCCATGCCAGAATGCAATAGTCAAGGTGAGACTGTAGTAATGAGTAATATAATAACTTTAGAACCCTGAGCGACAAAACTGAGACTATCGAACCAATTATATCTAAGTTTCTCGAGAGTTTAACAACAAGATGGTCAATATGTAGGTTCCATTTTAAATTATTTTGAAGTATAATTTCAAGATATTTAATATAAATATTTTTGTTGTTAATGCGGGTGAATTGGTCATTTTATTTTCTGTTTGAGTTTATTACTTTCTGAATAGGTTTGTGATAATTTCCTTTTTTCTAAAGGAGGATTTATTACAAATTGCGTATTTTTTTTTTCACCGTGATATTTCGAGGCAACAGGAACTATTTTGTCATTATGAACTTGTCGTTGCCAGATCATTTTTAAACTGCCAACGACTTTCAATTATCTTTAAGAAAAGGTGAAATGTACTGTTTTACAGTATTATTTCAAAAAACTCCTAAATATAAAATTTACTCTTGATAGCTATAATACAATAGCTTTTGTCTTAAGGGGTCCGCAAACTGATACATTGACATCATACAATCCCCTGTCCAATAATTTAAGTACCCGGTTTCTTAAAGTAATACAGCACACAATAGCTGGTGCACAAAATGGGGAAGAGGGGAAAGGTTATCCGGTGACACAATAACCAAAATTTCATGGCCACCCCGGTGGCACAGTTGTCTAAGCGATGGCTACTCACCATTTGTCCGAGATGGGTCTGGGTTCGAATCCCGGTGTGGCATGGATGTTGTGTTTGTCTTACGGCTGTGGTTCCCTCCCTTCCGTGGAACCTGTGGCTGTAAATTAGGGACGGGCGACTGTTTATAGCCCATTGAGTTGCTCACGGTGGTCGTTAAACCGCAACCAAAATTAAAAAAATAAATTCATGCGATATCGTCATCATCATCATTGTTAACCATTATCAGTCCACTGCTGGACGAAAGTCTCCCCAAGTTTCTTCCACAACGGTCTGTCTTGTGCCAGTCTCCTCCATGTTGCTCCCGCATACTTTCGAATTTCATCCACCCATCTCCCATGTGGTCTTCTTCTGGGTCTTTTCCTGTCCCTTGGAATTCAGTCTAAAATTTGAGCTGTCCATCGATGGTCTGTCCTTCTGGCAGTATGTCCAGCCCATTGCCATTTCAGGGATTTTGCTCTGATCATGACGTCTTCCACTCTTGTCATTTTTCTGATCCACGAGTTCGTCTACTTATCTCTTCTCGTTACACCAAGCATGCACCTCTGCATGCTTCTTTGAGTTGTCTGCAGCCTTTGTATATTTATTTTAGTTAAGGTCCACGTCTGTGCACCATATGTAAGCACTGGAAGGATGCATTGATCAGACACTTTTCTTTTAAGACATAATGGCATATTGCTCTTGAAAATTATACTGTTTCTTCCAAAAGCTCTCCAGGCAAGTTTTATACGCCGAATAATTTCTTCATCAATTTGACCCTCACTTGATATCTGCTGTCCAAGATAAATGTAGGTATTAGTTATCTCCAGCTTTCCCCCATCATCTCCAGCTTTTCCCCACCATCTCCAGCTTTCCCCCATCATCTCCAGCTTTCCCCCACCATCTCCAGCTTTCCCCCACCATCTCCAGCTTTCCCCCATCATCTCCAGCTTTCCCCCATCATGCGATATACTGGCCACAGTATCCGATCTTGCTACAGAACTTCAAAATCAGATTCTCTGGCAGACGATTGAAATTTAATAGTTAATCAAACCTCAAGTATTCCCGCTAATCGCTCCTATTACCGGAAAATTTCCGTCGTATGGATATGGAAAAAAATGAGAACAGAATTTTTCCTTTAATATACGAAAGGAATTGCGGAAAGGTTTCTGAAAATTCATAATTTTCCGTTAACACCTCTTAAAAACGGCAATTTACTGACAATAAAAGAAAGGAAATCCGGAAAGGTTTTTGAAAATTCGAAATTTTCCTGGCTTACGAAAAATCCGTGAAAGGAAGTTTTTTCCCGTCTTTTCACGGAAAAGGTTCTATGAGGTATACATGCTTCACAGGGATTCGCCTAGACCCATCTCGGGCTAATGGTCAGAAGCCAGCTTAGACCAGTGCTCCACCGGGGGGGCACACACAAATTGAAATCCAAAAGATAAGCTACATAAAAGTGATGGATAAATGAAATTTTTGCAGCATATTCGGGACAATAAAGTCATTTCTTTGTTGTTGCCTTGCGCCTCTCGGCCATTTGTGGCCTATACGCTACGAAACTCCAGTGATCATTCAACTGTCATCAAGAAGGAAAAAAATACCCTCAAAGTTCTGGAAGAAACTTCGGGAGTTATGTCCAGCAGTGAATGCCTGCTAGCCGCCCCGGTGGCGCAGTGATCTAAGCGCTGGCATTCGTCCGAGATAGGTATGGGTTCGAATCCCGGTGAGGCATGGATGTTGTGTTTGTCTTACGGTATTGGCTATCTCCCTTCCCTGGAACCAGTGACCCTAAATTAGGGACGGGAGACTGCTTATAGCCCACTGAGTTGCTCACGGTGGTCGTTAAATCCTTGAAAGAAAAAAAGAATGACTGTTGCAGAAGGTGTTGCCATAGTTTACATTTCTCGGCGTTTCATGCCATACTGTACATATGTACGCTGTGCTCCAACATGCAATGGGAAATTTCAACATTATTACTTTTTACTGTAAATTTCCATCGTTTTTCTTTCTTTCCTTTTTTCCCCGGGGTGTAACAACCACCGTTAGCGACTTGTGACGCGCCTGCCCCGCAGGACGCACATGAGATAAAGGCAGATAGCAGCGAGAGCATACGTCTGCGTAGCTCAGTTGGGAGAGCGACTTACTCCGGACTCCGGAGTGAGGGGACCCGGATTCGATTTCTGATGTGGACAAAGATGATGGAGAAATTTACTTCGTTATATTGGTGCCCGAACTTCAAGAATGACCTGGCCGTTAAAGTTATCGCAATGGTGTGATGTTCTTCCCACACCGCGAGACAGGAAAAATAAGAGAATCCCTTCTTCAGCTTTTCGAAAAATAAATGTGTGTGATGTTACGTTCCACACACCAAATTGACTGGGATTCACCGGGATTCGAACCTGGACCCATCTCGGATGAATGGTCACAGGCCAGCGCTTAGACCTGGGTCGGTGGAAATTCGTGTCATTGAAACGTAATGTATATATATATATATATATTTATTGTGTGTATATACAGGTATTATATATACACGGGTGGGTCACATCATTGTGACCACCAGCTAATATTCAGAGTAACCGCCGTGGGCAGTGCGGACAGCAACTAGATGGGCTGGGAGTGACTCAGTAAGGTGCTGGAAGGTGTTCACAGGTATGTGGAGCCACGCTGACTGCAGTGCATCTGACAGCTGCTGGAGGGAGCGTGGTGAAGGGGTGCTTACGGTCAGCCATGGTTAGTGCTTTCAAAAGGATTTCTGAGGAGGGATAAAACACGAACCGCCTGCAAGGTATGGGTTGACCACGGCTCATCTATGCAAGAGGTGAGCATTTTTTTATTAATTGGAGTTTTAACGACCACCGTGAGCAGCTCAGGGGGCTATAAGCAATCACCCATCCCTAATTTAGGGCCACTGGTTCCAGGGAAGTGAGAGAACCAGCGCCGTAATACAAACACAACATCCATGCCTCACCGGGATTTGAACCCGGACCCATCTCGGACGAATGATCAGAATCCCTTGCTGAGACCACTGTGCCACCATGGCGGCCAAGAGGTGAGTAAAGGCTATCCTGTATGGTTCAAGTCAACAGAAGATTTACTGTAATGCAACTCGCCTGTAATTTGAATGCTGGTGACGGAAGTAATGTGTCACAACAGACAGTACATCGAACCCTGCTCAAAATCGGGCTGCGTAGTTGCAGGTCTCTCCGAGTGCCCGTACTAACCTCGGTTCACCATCAAGAATAATAGCACTCGAACATCAAAACTGGACCTTGAATGATTGGAAGAAGGGTGTCTGGTCCGACGAATCACATTTCCTGTTGTACCATGTGGATGACTGGGTGTGTGTGTGTGTGTCCGTCATTTACCTAGGAAAGTGTTGACACCAGGATGCATCATGAGAAGGAAACAAGCCAGCAGGGTAAGTGTAATGCTCTGGGCAATGTTCTGCTGGGAAACCCTGGGCCCAGCCATTCATGTGCATTTGCCACCTACCTAAACATCATTGCAGATCAGGTACATCCTTTCATGGCAACAGTGTTCCCCTCTAATAGTGCTGTCTTTCAACAGGATAATGCACCATGCCTCACTGCCTAGATTTTTTGATTTTTTATTTATTGGGTGTTTAATGACCACTGTGAACGACTCGATGGGCTATAAGCAGTCACCCTCCCCTAATTTAGAACCACTAGTTACTGGCAAGGGAGAGAGCCAGTGCAGTGAGGCAAACACAACATCCATACTTTAGTGGGATTCGAACCCAGACCCATCTTAGACAAATGGTCAGGAGCCAGCACTTAGACCACTGCACCTCCGGGATGGCCCCAGATTGTACATGAATGCTTCACGGAACATGAGGAAGATTTCCAGTATTGCCCTGCCCTCCAAATTCACCCAACATCAATCCAGTCGAGCATCTGCGGTTTTTGTTGGTTGGAACAGCCAATCTGATCTGCGGTAGCACAACCACATAACTTACAAGAGTTAAATGATCTGTTGGTAATGTGTTGGTGCTAGATACCAAAGGACACCTTTAGAAATCTTGTAACGTCTATACTTCGCCATGTAAGAGGTGTTTTGGCGGCACATGGAAGACCAATATCATACTTGGCAGGTGGTCATAATGTTTTGGCTCTTTGGTGTATGTGAAAATCGGGTTCAGAAAATTTCAATCTGACAACAAAAGCATCAATAAAAATGTTTCAAAACCTGTTAGATTTCTGACTGTAAAGCAAATCTTGATGCATTGATCCATTTCCATATCTGGAATGTAAATGTTGGGGTGGTTTTCAAACCTGTTCTAGTGCAAATGGCATAAACTTCTAAACTTTTTTCTCTCAGGGAATCAAATGAAGATGGGTTGTAACCAGCGCCTGATTAAGGGGTGGGGGCTTTGGAGCTGAAGCCCTAGGCTGACCTCTGTGGGGGCCTACACTGATATACTTAAAAATAGATTTTGTACATTGCACTTGCCTTGATTACACTTTCACACGGATTTGAAATTACTTTTGCCAATAGCAAGCTGGTGAATTATTTCTCCTATACTTGAGCATTAAAAAAATCTAGTCAAAAGGATTCCTTGTTGTTTTGTTTCCATTCTTCTGGTGATTGCTTCTAAAAAGCTATAAAACAGCACTTGTGTTATCACAGTTTCTCATGAATGAATGCAAAAGGTATGAAAGGAATGGTTTTCTGGGCCTGCACCCATCCTATTGGAGCCTTTCCCCCACATCCATTGTGTGATCTGCTGGGTTTTGAAGGGATGCGACAAAAGTGAGAGTGTTTACAAATATTTTTAGTTAAAAGTACTTAATTTATGTAGTCTGTCTATGTAAAGCAAGAAAAAATGCATTTAATATACAAGTCGCTTTTTAGACAAAACAGAATGTGCATTAACAATAATAAAAACAATAACTTTGATTTTATCACAGTAATAACTGCGATACAGTAATTTCTTTTTGATAACATTATTAACAAAGATAACCTTATAATGTGTCACTAAAAATAATTGATAGCAAAATAACCTATAGAAATTGTTAGAGTTTTCTGAAAGGGGCTGCAATTCTGTCCTTGTCCTGGGTCACAGTATGACATAAACCACCCTGCCCTCAGAAACCACCATTATTCATAAGCCACTAATTAGAAGCCAGATGTAATATTCACTTCCACTTCTAAGAAAAAAACTGTATATTGATCTGTCTTTCCAGATTCAAGATATTTCAAGGGGTAACCAGTACAGTAAAACATTTGCTTACCTAAATAAATTGTTAAGCTTGGCATTCTGAAGTTTAGTAATTTTTTTGTTCTCTACATTGTTTCAAGAAGTAATTTAGCATCCTGAAAATTCTATGAGCTCTTTTTAGAAAAACAGGTCTGCTGCATACTATAAAGAATTAATATTTATTGATTGAGCTGCTGTTTCTTAGCTTAAAATTTTATGAAAGCTTTTTCACTTTTTATTTTCAGCATGTTGAAAAAGGGAAACGGTTAAGGAGGCCTCACTTTCTTAGTAATGTAAATCAAGTTTTGCGGTTTTTAGAGAGGAAAAGGGTAAGACTACATTTCCTAAATTATCAGTTACTTGATGTTTGTAAAAGTTTAACAGTAAAATTTTGCTATTTGTGTGTTTTCAATAAATTTTCTCATGCCATTCTGTAATTCTTCATCACTCAATCCAATAACAGATGGTATCAGCCAAAATAGTCACTAAATGAAAGTGGAAACAGTACTATCCAGAGCACTAAATGCACTAAACACATGGTCCAGAACACCGAACAATATGGAGAGGAAATGATAATTATTAAGATAAATGTATTTATTGTTTTTAATTAATTGAATTCTGTGACTTTTAATATTCTTACTTGTCTATTGACAGTCAGTCTTGTTTGGTTTTTGTTTGTACAAGGGGTGTCCGATAAGTATCCCGGATTTTTATTCCTATCAATTACAGGTGAGAAATAAAAAATACAGGATGTATAAATATAATACTCGTATATGTAATACAGTGGTATGAATAGCCAAAGTAACTTTTCTTCGTATTCTTTATTCAGCACAATGCATTTCCTTCCACCGATCAACAAGTCGATTCATTCCAATAGTGAAGAAATAAGGAGGAGTGTTGCGCTTCCATTGATGGACAGCCGCTCTTGCTGATCATCCATGCTTTCATAGTTGTGGCCAAGAAGACTACCCTTCAAGGGACCGAAAACATGAAAATTGGAAGGTGCCAAATGTGGACTGTTAGCACTGTTAGTAACGGTCCACCTCTGTTTTGCGATTTCTGCTTGCACTGGTTTAGCAATATGCCGGTGAGCATTATCATGCTGAAGCAACACTTGATTGTTTTTCAATGTTGGCCGTTTGGTTCGAATATGCTGCCCAAGTTTTCTCAGTGTCTGCACATAGGCCTTTGCATTTATTGTTTCATTTTTTTGTCAAGTACTCAACCAAAAGTATACCGTGTTTGTTCCAGAAGACAGTGGCCATGACCTTGGATGCCGACGAACCAACTTTGAACTTCTTTAATGGCGAAGAATTCGGATGACACCATTGCATACTTTGCCATTTTGTCTCTGGTTCGAACTGATGAATCTCCATTTCATTGCCTGTGATTATGCATCCCAGGAATACGTCGCCCTCTTCATTGTAGCGCTGTACAAGCTCATTGCAAATGTCTAGCCTTTGGCATTTATGCACAAAAACTATAGGAAAATCTGTACCGGATGGGTATTCCGAATGCTGTAAGCATTTGGGATACCCTTCTGGTACAGATCTTCCTAGAGTTGAGATGTTCATGAATAATTCTTCCAACAGAATCTTTACTGATATCCAATTCCATGGCAATATCCTGAACACGAATGCGCCTGTCACCTTTAATCTAGTCGTCAACCCATTTAATTGTTTTATCAGTCACCGCCATGTTAGGTCTACCTGACAGTGCCTTATCTTCAAGGCTCTCATGGCCAGCTTTGAACTTTGTAACCCATTCATAAACTCCACTTAGTAGTTCTAATTCTGACTATTATATAGCTCTAATTATTGTACTATTCTCTTTTACGTGCGATATTTCAAAGTAACTTGTACAAAAATCTAGCGGATAATGCTTACCTTGGCATTCCTTTCTAGCGACGGGAACATTTCACGCACGTGTTTTCCGGTCTTTGTTGATGTTATTGTCCTAAAGTCCGTTGTATGCGATGACTGGCTTTACTTCTCACACTTTTCGCTGGGTATACTCATTGGATCTTAGAGTATACCCAGATCTATAAAGATCCAATGAGTATACCCAGCGAAAAGTGTGAGAAGTAAAGCCAGTCATCGCATACAACGGACTTTAGGACAATAACATCAACAAAGACCGGAAAACACGTGTGTGAAATGTTCCCTCGCTAGAAAGGAATGCCAAGGTAAGCATTATCCGCTAGATTTTTGTACAAGTTCCATTCATAAACACTGCAACGAGACATAGCCGCATCACCATACACCATCCAAAGTCTTCTTGTAATGTGCTTGAACTGAACACTTAATGTAGCCACCAATGTTTTTGATCGACAGCGCCACCTAACATTAGTATCAAGTCACTGCTTTTAGGGTGATTCACTGAAAGTAGTCGTAATAGTTTCATGCATGTCATAATAGATCATGCACACGGTTTTGTATCAATGGGAATAAAAATCCAGATACTTATCAGACACCCCTCGTACAAACTTCATTGCGATTAGAATTTGAGCTAGCAGTTTTGGACAATTTCTTTATCAACCAAAGAAATTTTAAATTGATATGTTATTTCTTTGAATGAATACAAATTCATTTAATAAAAAAATATCTGCATTATTAACATGGCTCTTTAGGAAGTGAGTCATTCCTTTTTATAACTGCTGAGGAGCAGTAGTCGTAATAGTTTCATGCATTTTTATAACTGCATGTTGTCATCCTAGAAACATTTCTAATCACAGGGATTTAAACACGGCTCACCATTGAATATGCCCTTTATGAGAATACCACCACCAGGAGTTTTTGATCAGCTGGCGGAGACGTGATGGTTATATAGCTTCATGTATCTCTTTCCTAACTTTTATCCTGTTGTTGCTGTGAAACAGCATTTAGTGACCTTTGCTGGCCACATTAACGTTTGCTTTGTGTAGTCCTTATATTCAAAGCATCACTTTTATCATTTTCTTTTGTTTCTGACCAACAAAAGCATTTTTTGGGGGTGTGAGTGGCAAACAATACTCAGATGTTTCAGCTGCCTTGTAGTTTTCTGTATGGAGATAGTATGTTCTCTGCTAAGTTAAGCAATGACATTGTTGCTGCATGCAACCATAACTATTCTGGGGTCAGAGATTATACACCCCCTTCCCCAAATTTCATAAAATATTTTGAAGATATACAACAACACAGATACTGTATGTCATCATTGTGAACCATTACCAATCCACTGCTAGATGAATGTCTCCCCAAGTTTCTTCCACAACTGTCCGTCTTGAGCCAGTTTCCTCCATGTCGCTCCAGAATGCTTTCGAATTTCATCAAACCATCTCCCACGTGGTCTTCATCTGTCCCTTGGTATCCAGTCTAACATACACTGCTGGCCATTAAAAGTACAACACCACGAAAGACAAGAGATATCAAAGCCATATTTATTGTACAGAAAGCAGATGATAGAAGGGTGAATCGATTACAAATACAGCACGGTGAGATGAGGGGAACACATAACAGTCAATATCCGGTGTAGCCACAATGAGCGGCAATTACAGCTGCTACACGGCCCAGCATCGAGAGGAAGAGACGTTGGATGTGTATTTGGGGAATGTCCGTCCACACAGCTTTGATATGATGCCACAGTTCCTCCATTGTAGCCAGGGGTGATCGCTAGTGTGCCATTCGTCCGGCAATCCTGGATCACACTTGTTAAATAGGCGACATATCTGGGGACCGTGCAGGCCAAGGAAGACATGGCACATAGTGGCGATCCAGGAATTCTTGCACATTGTGTGCCAAATGCTCTTGCACATTATCCTGTTGGTAAATTGCACCAGACAGTCCCTGAAGATATGGTACAACAACAGGCTTCAACACCTCAGTGATGTATTGATGGCTGTTCAATTTACCGGTAATGTGGATGAGACGCATGCAGGAGTGAAATACAATTGCACCCCATACCATAATGCCAGGTGCCGGGCTGGTATTGTGCAGCATAACACAGAACTTACTCTGCCAGGTGCCACGGTACAGCCAGACACAGATTCGTTCACCATGGTGGGAAAAACTGAAGCGGGATTCATCGGAAAACACGATGTCTTGCCATTCGCTCCTCCATGCACAACATTCTTGGCACTGTTGTAGTCACAGACACTGATGTTGTACAGTCAAAGATAGCAGAAGCAATGAGCGCTATGCAAAAATGCCCCGCTGCTGCAGACGATGTCGAACCATCCATGCATGGACTGGGTGTTGTGCCACATACCCAAACTGTTGAGCTATGGTGGTCGATGTGGCTGTGCAATCCGTCAGAGCCATGCACACCAGATGTTGGTCCTCTCATTCAGTGGTGTGATGGGGCCATTGGGATCCCGCACGTCAGTGTGTTCATTCCTCTGCTACCCACTGATGCCATATTCTCTCCACCATGGCCACATGCCATCCCACAAGAGCACTGATGTCTTGGAGTGATGATCCGCAATCCCTACATGCCACAGTTCTCCCGCGATCATAGTCGGAAACCTGCTAGTAGGGATGCCGTTGTCTTCGACAGGGCATGCTGCAGCTGTCTGTGGCCAAGAACGTCGAGCAAACACACTTTGAGTGTTTAACACTGGCTCCTTATTCATCCCTCTTATACGACTTCCAGGAGGCATTACTATCCCACATGATTTCCATATGTGTTGCCTGGTTAATCATTTACATCTACGCCCATGTTCTGACCTTCTGGCAACTTTCAAGCCCCTGGGATGCGATTTTCCTGATGTTGCTCTTTTAATGGCCAGCAGTGTATTAGTTGTCCATCGGTGGTTCATTCTCTTAGCAATATGTCCAGGCCATTGCCATTTCAGGAACTTTGATCATGATGTCTTCCACTCTTGTCATTTCCCTGATCCACTTGTTCCTTTCTTATCTTTTGTGGTTACACCAAGCATTCATCTTTTCATGCTTCTTTCAGTTGTCTACAGCCTTTGTATGATTTATGTTTTAGTTAAAGTCCACGTCACTGCTCCATATGCAAGAACTGGAAGGCTGCATCGATTAAACACTTTTCTTTTAAGACATAATGGTAAATTGCTCTTGAAAATTGTACTGTTTCTTCCAAATGCTCTCCAGCCAAGTTTTATATGCTGATTAATTTCTTCATCAATGGGGACCTCTCTTGATATCTGTTGCCCAAGGTAAATGCAGATACCAGTTACTTCTAGATTTCCCCATCAATTGCTAAATCTTCATTTCTTGTAAAAGTATTGTACACCAATTTTGTTTTCTGAAAGTTCTGCTTTAATCTCAGTCCTTTACTCTTGTCAGCAAGTTCCTGTATCATACTCTGCAGCTTTGAAGGGGTAGTTGCAAAAATGATGATGTCATTCCCAAAATGAAGGTGAGTTAAATAATCTCCATTAATCTTTATCCTCTTGTCCTTCCAGTTCAATGATTGAAAGACATTTTGCAATGTGGCATTAAAGAGTTTGGAAGATATGTTGTCACCTTGTCTCACTCCCTTTTCAATTTTTATTGGTGCTGAAACCTCAAATAGTCGAACCTTTGCACTTGCATTTTCATAGGTGTTATTAATAATGTTAATATATGCATCTTCAATATTGCAGGATTTCAAATACATTATAACTGCTGATGGTTTCATGGAATCAAAGGCCTTTTCATAATCAATAAAGGCCATACATAATGGAAGTTTGTATTCCCATTTTCTATCCATTAGTTCTCTCAGTATATGAATATATACATATTTTTTATCTTTAAGTACTAGTCCTTTTTATTATCATATAGCACAGTTGTCAATAGCAATTAACATTTACACGAATTCCTCAGCATTTCCTTGAAGTATCTTCTACCATAATGCAATAATTTTTCTTTTAAAAAAAATTGAAATCTATGTATTTTGCAGCCTGTTTCTTTTTTGTTTTTATTGTTTAAAGCATATGTTTAAAGTCAGTTACCGCTACCACAAAACATATGTCTGAACAACTACCAAAAACATATGTCTTAAAGTTAGTCACTGCTACCACAAAATATATGTCTGTATCTCTTCATTTTAATCTTTACAGATTTTGCAGATATACTTTTGAACCATTTCAGCATACACATGATTTTTCAAAATATCCATATCTACTGTTTCAGCAACCCATGCTAATACTTCTTTGCTTTAGCCTTGTTTAGGGAGGCATTTAGACATGAAAGATAAAAAATGAAAACAGCACAGAAAGAAAATAACCACATGAAGTTTTGGAAAAAGATTCCTGGTTTTAATCATTCCTAACTATAAAAAAATCAACAGTTCACCATTTTTGAAATTTTCCCATTTTTAATTCCAGGTTTAAAGCCTAAATAATGTCCTTATAAAAAAATTCAGCTTTCAGAAAATTTTCTTTTATCCAAGAACCCCAAATTTTTTCAACAGCCCCCTCCCTCCTAATTTGAAATTCCTAGACTAACCTCTGATGCTGGCACATATTTTTCTAAATTTTCTTTTGATCCAGTTTTTGGACTTTGCCATTCCTAGTGCAGCTCTGCCTTTGGAAACAGTTGTTTCTTTGTTTTCCCTTTCGTGTAATGATCTGTGAGATAATAGCTTTTGAAAGGTCAATGACCAATGTGATTATATAAGTGCAAAATCTGTTTTATATCCGACACCAGTGAACATGTGAGCAATTCATCATCTCACGTATTTGCATTTACCACTGTACAATGCAGTGTTGTTCATGCACATCTGAGATTCGTAATTTATTTATTTTTTACTGGAACATACAAATTATCTATCTCCAATGTAATCCAGAGTGCACCATCAGAAATATATTTTTACCTTTTCTCTTCAAGTTGATATAATTGTTGTTTCTAGTGCTTGACATAAATTTTCTTCACACTATCTTCTTACAATTCGCTCTTTAGTCTGAAATTTCATTCAAAAGTCATAAGTGACATTTAAATATTTAAAAAAGTACATAACAAATGGCGTGACATTTAGTATAAATTTATTTTATTTTGAAGAACAATTATGTAATATAAATGCTGTACACATCTTGTGTTTAGAAGTTTTGATTGCTTCAGAATAAATTACATAATTCATACACACATATAGCACTAAGCTGTTCTCTAAGATTCAGAGGTTAGCTCCACAAAGAAAAACAAACTACCAGATAAATTTCTAACTGATTATTTACTTACTGCTGTCGTATCAAACTTATCCATTTACAGCGATCTTGATACACAACTCGTGCTTCACTGACATCCATCACACAACGTACACATGACCTTCTATACTTCATACTCATAATCTTTTTTACATGCAGACACTCCTGAATCTGATCCTCCCATGACTTCCTTGGCCTTCCTCTGCTTTTCCTTCCTGCCACTTGGGCTAAAAAAAATTCTTAGTAAGCATCTCATCACTCATTCTTTCAACATGTCTAAACCATTGAAGAATATTAGCCTCCACCTTGCTAACAATATTTTGCTTCACATTACACAACTGCAACACATCTTCATTCCTCACATGATCAGAACGTGTCTTGCCACAAACCCCCTGTAAGTAACACATTTCTCCAGCACACAAACGACTCCTATGTTTCTTCTTTAGTACCCAGGTTTCACTGCCATACATCAGAGTAGGAACAATTACACTTTCATACACAGCCATGCGGGCCACTCTTGAGAAACCAATATTCCTGTGAAAACCTCCTAAAGCAGCTATGACTTTCAATGAAGAATTCACTTGCCTACTAATTTCACCATCTGATTTGTTCTCTCTGTCAAATGTGCTTCCTAAATACACAAACTGATTCACCTGGTCAATCACTGTGTTATTTGGACTTATATTACATTCAGTGCTAACAGTTCCTCACTCAAAAACCATAACTTTGGTTTTTTTCTTATTTATACTCAGTTTGAATTTCGTGCAAACTTCGAACATCAGGGACAACATGCTCTGCAACTCACTTTTGCTCTCGGCCAACAGCACTGTGTCATCAACATACAGCAATCTGCATACACGGATTTTACCCAGACATAAACCAATATGGTCCATTTTGGCATCACGCATGCACGCATCCATAAATATATTAAACATTCAGGGTGACATTACACAACCTTATCTGACTCCTGCACCAGTAGTAAACCATTTTGATAAAACACCATTCACTCATACACAAGCTCTACTGCCAGCATACATTGCTTTTACACTATTAAGTAGATTCCCAGTAACACTGTTTATTCAGTGCCTTCCACAAAAGTATCCTGTTTACTCGGTTGTAAGCTTTCTCTAAATCTATGAAGACAGCAAAAACTTTCTTACCAACAGCCTTTTTAACCATCATGTGTAGTTCTAATAATTAATGACTTCATGGCTTCCTCTTATTACTTTCAGTATTATAAATATTTAACGGGAATTATCGAGGATAAATTTATTAACATACATTACCTCTCAAATTTTTGATCTATACACTAGATCTTCGTCAGGAGTTCTTGCGTCTTACTACTTCCACAGGTCTGGTCACCAAGCCTGATAGATTTTCCATTCAGCATGGTCATTGATGTTACCCCCTTGTGTCTTGTAAATTTACAGGGATTTCTCTAATTTCCAGATAATTGCGTGGGATTGATGTTTGATCACTTTTAAGGAGTCCCAGTCCATTTTGTGGCCAGTTTGTTGTATGTGCCTGTCTAATCCTGTTTTATTTGAGATGTTCCTTATTGCTGCTTTGTGTTCTTTAATTCTGGTGTTTAACCTTCTTCCTGTTTCTCCTATATATGGTAACCACATGAACACTCTACTTTATAAATGACTCCTTCCTGGAGTAAAGTCTTTTCTCCTTTTTGTTGGTAAGTATTTTTTAATTTTGTTTTTTAAACTTGGAGCTAACCTAATTTTATATTTAGTGCTGATTTTCTTCAGTTTTTCAAACAGTCCCTTGTGGTAAATGACTTTTCTTGTGAATAAATATTCAATTTTCTCTTTATTTTTGTCTGTAGTGCCATTCTGTTCCTAGTAGGATTTTCTTCCAGTAGTTCACAAATTTCTTTTGAAGGGTAATCATTTTCTAATAAGATTGATTTTAACTTATTTTTATGTTTTTTCTTAGCTTCTGAAGATGAATTCAGCTTTACAACGTTTTCTTTAATTGTAAAGCTACATTTTTCTTTATATAATTAGGGTGATCTGATTTATAATTCAAAAATTTTCCTGTTTTTGTAGGCTTCTTGTATAATTCTGTGGTAATATATTTTCCTTCCCACTTCAAAGTAATATCAAGGTAATTTAGCTTATTTTCGTTTTGCTCTTCTAAAGTGAATATTGGTGATTCATCTTGGGAATTAAAAGCTTCTAGAATTTTTGATGAGTATCCACTCGAATCTTGATCTATGATGAAAAGGATATCATCCATGTATCTAGTATACATGCAGAAAATTGAAGGTTTCAATACAAATGCCTCTTCTATTTTACTTACGTAATAATTTGCTAGGAGAGGTGCTAATGAAGAACCCATTGCTAGCCCACATCTTTGCTTATAGAAGCAGCCTTGGCATTGAAAAAAATTGTTGTTTAGAGCAAACACTGTAAGTTCATGAAGGCCTATTGCTTCTTCTTTATTATACTCATGAAACACTACTAGGTCAGATAGGTCATCTGCTATGTAATCTATGAGTTTATCCAGGTTAATATTCGTATACGTGGGCACAACATCTAAACTTGCCATGGAAGGGTTTTCTAATTCTGGAAGTTCTTCTATTTTCTTCACTAGCTCTTCAGTGTTCTTTGTCAGTGCCTTAGGTTTAGGAAGCAACTTTGATTGATGAAACAGTAAATAATAATGCAAATTGGACAGAGGAGAATATTTTGAGTCAATAATAGGTCTCATAGGTTGTCCTTCTTTATGCAGTTTTAGCAAACCATACATCTGCAGAGTATGATGGGTAATCGTTGAATAATTTTTGAAGTTGTCACAAATCATATTTTTCTTCTTAAGTGAAAAGAGCAATTTTCTATAATTTGCGATCGTCGTTTCTAGCAGATCGCTATCCAATTTTTCATATATTGGTTTGCTTAGTTCTTCTTCCATTTCAGATGACCTATCTGACCTAGTAGTGTTTCATGAGTATAATAAAGAAGAAGCAATAGGCCTTCATGAACTTACAGTGTTTGCTCTAAACAACAATTTTTTTCAATGCCAAGGCTGCTTCTATAAGCAAAGATGTGGGCTAGCAATGGGTTCTTCATTAGCACCTCTCCTAGCAAATTATTACGTAGGCAAAAGAGAATAGGCCTTCGTATTGAAACCTTCAATTTTCTGCATGTATACTAGATACATAGATGATATCCTTTTCATCATAGATCAAGATTCGGGTGGATACTCATCAAAA
Source organism: Macrothele yani (assembly GCA_039090855.1). Taxonomy (NCBI): domain Eukaryota; kingdom Metazoa; phylum Arthropoda; class Arachnida; order Araneae; family Macrothelidae; genus Macrothele; species Macrothele yani. The sequence goes on along the minus strand of CM077023.1, from coordinate 7,762,348 downwards.
ATTCTAGAAGGTTTTAATTCCCAAGATGAATCCCTAAAATTCACTTTAGAAGAGCAAAACGAAAATAAGCTAAATTACCTAGATATTACTTTGAAGTGGGAAGGAAAATATATTACCACAGAATTATACAAGAAGCCTACAAATACAGGAAAATTTTTGAATTATAAATCAGATCACCCTAATTATACAAAGAAAAATGTAGCTTTACAATTTAAAGAAAAAGTTGTAAAGCTGAATTCATCTTCAGAAGCTAAGAAAAAGCATAAAAATAAGTTAAAATCAATCTCATTAGAAAATGATTACCCTTCAAAAGAAATTTGTGAACTACTGGAAGAAAATCCTACTAGGAACAGAACTGGCACTACAGACAAAAATAAAGAGAAAATTGAATATTTATTCACAAGAAAAGTCACTTACCACAAGGGACTGTTTGAAAAACTGAAGAAAATCAGCACTAAATATAAAATTAGGTTAGCTCCAGGTTTAAATAACAAAATTAAAAAAATACTTACCATCTCTAAAACAAAAAGAAGAAAAGACTTTACTCAAGGGAGGGGTCATTTATAAAATAGAGTGTTCATGTGGATTACCATGTATAGGAGAAACAGGAAGAAGGTTAACCACCAGAATTAAAGAACACAAAGCAGCAATAAGGAACATCTCAAATAAAACAGGATTAGACAGGCACATACAACAAACTGGCCACAAAATGGACTGGGACTCCTTAAAAGTGATCAAACATCAATCCCACACAATTATCCAGAAATGAGAGGAATCCCTGTAAATTTACAAGACACAAGGTGGCAACATCAATGACCATGCTAGATGGAAAATCCATCAGGCTTGGTCGCCAGACCTGTGGAAGTAGTAAGACGCAAGAACTCCTGACGAAGATCTAGTGTATAGATCAAAAATTTGAGAGGTAATGTATGTTAATAAATTTATCCTCAATAATTACCGTTAAACATTATAATACTGATCATGTGTAATACAAAAATTTGGTTAGTGCAGCCTTTACCAGGCATAAAACCACTCTGAACATCCCACACTTTCTTTGATGCAAGACCTCGTACTTTTTCAATAATTACCTTATGAAACACTTTCCCTGGCTCACTCAGTAGGCTAATACCACGATAGTTCTTGCAGTCAGTCTGATCCCCTTTTCCCTTATACAAGGGAACAATGATAGCATCCTTCCAGTCTTGAGGGATTATTCCTGACTCCCATCACAACTGGAAAATTTCATTTAACCAGTCAATTACAGAGTAGCCACCATATTTCAACATCTCAGCAGTTATACCATCAACTCCCAGAGCCTTACCGTTCTGAAGAGATTTAGTGCTTTACACATCTCTTCTCTTGAGATCCCTCCTGTGTTTCCATCTTTCACTGTGACATCATCTGCTTCTGCCTGAGAATCACCTTTGTTTTCTTGCTCTTATTTATAATTATCTAATTGATAATTCACAACTGTCTAATTTATATAAAAAACTGCAAAATGCATTATTGCATTTTTGTTCTTATGAAACATACCACGTAAAACTTCGCAATTATGTGCGATGATTGAAAAGTATTTGTCTGCTGGTAAGAAAGTTTTTGCTGCCTTTGCAAGTTTGGAGAAAGCTTATGACCAAGTAAACAGAGTGTTTCTGTGGAAAGTCTTGACTTATTAAGGTATAACTGGGAATCTTTTTGAAAATGTGAAAACAATGTATGCTGGCAATAGAGCTTGTGTGCAAGTGAATGGTGTTTTTTCAAAATGGTTTTCTATTGGTTCAGGAGTGATAATCTCACCATGATTGTTCAATATATTTATGGATGTGTGCATGCATGATGCCAGAATAGGCAGCACTGGTTTATGTTTTGGTAGTTCCCATGTGTATAGAATGCTGCATGACACAGTCATATTGGCAAAAAGCGAAAGTCAGTTGTAGAACATGTCCTGGATGTACCAAATTTGTATGAAATTCAAACTGAGTCTAAATAAGGGAAAAACTAAATTTATGGTTTTTGTTCAAGGAATTGTTAACGCCAAATGCAAGATCAGTCTAACAGAGATAGATCAAGTGAATGAGTCTGTGTATTTAGGAATCATATTTGACAAAGATAATCGATTAGATGGTGAAGTTAGTAGGTGTGTGAATTCAACTTTGAAAGTCATAGGTGCCATAGAAGGATTTCACAGAACTGTTGGATTCTCTAAATGGTTTAGACTGGCTGTGTATGCATGTGTGACTGTTACTACTTTGGTATACAGCAGTGAAACCTGGGCACTGCAAAAAAGACACAGGAGCTGCCTTTGTGCTGGAGAAGTGCGTTATTCATGGGGGGTTTGGGACAAGGGATGTTGTCTCTCTTATCATGTGAGGAGTGAAGATGTGTTGCAGATGTGTAATGTGGAGCAAAATGTTATTAGTTGGGTGGAAGCAAATATTCCGAGGTGGTTTGACAATGCTGAAAGAATGATTGATGAGAATCTAAGATAATTTATTCAGCCAAAGTAGCAGGAAAGATAAGGAAAAAAAAGGAAGGCCAAGGAAATCATGGAAAGACCTGATTCAGGAATGTCTGCATGAAAAAAAGGTAATGCATATGAAGTGCAAAAGGTCTTATATGAGACATGTGGTGGATGTCAATGAAACTCAAGTTGTGTGCCTGGATAACAGTCGGTGGGCACATTTGATACATCCACGGTAAGTAAAATGTAGCACTACTGGTTTTAAACTTTAATTTGGCAAATGGGATTTCTTTGTGGATCTATCTTCTGAACCTCACAGAACAGCCTATCGATATGTTTATATGCATAAATCTTCTGATGATGTTTTTATCATAACATATCTCATTCTCGTCTTACTAGTATGTAACTGGACTTTTTTCTTTTCTTCAGATAAAACTTGTAAATATTAATGCTGCTGACATTGTAGATGGAAAACCTGCAATCATCCTAGGATTGATATGGACAATTATTTTACATTTCCAGGTAAAACAAAACAGTTTTTAGTGCTTTATGTATAATGCAACTGCTTGCATTTGATGTTTGTACAGATACATACACTGATACACACACCTATATTTTTTCAGAGCATGATTTTAAACTTAGATTTTTATCAGAGAACAAACTACTGACAGTACATAACAATTTGATCAAAAACATATTTGTCCATTTATATAAAGAATATCAGTTATCTAAATGTTTTCATTGTTTACCAAAAGGTGTTATAGAATTTTCAACAGAAAACATATCTCTTGGAAAAATAAATTCCCCCTCCTTGCCGAATTTTTTGCAAGCTTTCTGGCTGTTTTGCTTGTAAACTGTGTTTGTGGCCTCAGAATACTGATAAAATTAAAATTTAGTGTCAAATAATACTGTGTCTAGAGTTTCCTAATGAAATATGAAAGCTTTAAAGCAGAGAATATTTTTCAAGCATCTGTTTACAAATCTTAGTGCTTGAAGCATCAAAACTTGATGTTAAACTTTATTCTAAAGCATACCTAGAAGTGCTGTGTGCAATATTTTCATTTTTCTCATCAAAGTTATTTCTTCATTTTGCATTGCTTCTCTATATTCTACATATTATTTCCATGTTTTCACAAAGTATTTCATTGGAAACTTCAAATAAGACTTAGCAGGATCAGTATAAATTCTGTGATGGCTTTTAACAAGCTTTGAGAAATCATGAATAATTTTTGTGTAGTTTTCAATAAGCTTTGAGGTGTCACTTTATCATTAGATTCACTTTAAATGCTTCACAAGAATTGGCTCTTGAGTCGATGACCCTAGGTAAAAAGTCTCCTTAATTTCTACACCTATGGGCTTAATAAAATGCTTCAATTTATAGGTTTGAAGTAATTATTGTAGACAACCCATAGATGTTCTATTTCACTACCTTTTTGTTTCAACATCAGTAACACAATACAGAACCAAATTGGCTATGAAACAAATTGTTATATTTAACTTGAGACAGGTAAAGTTTCCCAATCCTAGCTTGGATTGAAAAACAGTCAGTTGTTCAGTTGATAGGTTAACTGTCATGTTAATTTTCCCTTAGTGCTCACACCTGTAATGATGGTTTGCTTGCATTATGTGTGGTAAAGCCATGGTAAATTGCAGTGCTGAGCATGGGCCATGCTGTTTACTTCCCCTTTTCATGTTTCTTCTCTTCTCTATCTTGTGTTTGCTTCTGTAAAACTTCATTTTTTTTGTTTTTTGTTTTTTGTCATTACATAAAACTGAAAGGCAGCTGAGCCAAGAATCAGAAATATGATAATATCAAATTTGGTCATATGCATATTACCATAAATAATAAGTATTAAAACTTTAAAACACACTTAAGTTATGTAAAAAGTTTAAGGTAAGGAAGCTTTCAGCTGATAACTTCAGTCTTTATCAACCTGGTAACGGATGGACAACAAAAATAGTAAGTGATTGCCAGATCAATAAAGTGATAGTAGTTTTTCATTTTTAAAATTGACTTCCATATTAAATCACTTACTCAAGACTTTTTACCCAGATATATTTATTTGGTTCTAGTTCCAGTTGAAGAAATTTTCATTTAATCTTCCTTCCCTCTGAGTTCCTTTGGTTTTTTACAGACGTTTCTGGCCTCTTGATTTTAGTCAAGGCCTGTTCTCAATGTATAGAAGGATTATCAAAAGTTTTGTTTACTCTTGAAGGAGTAAACAAAACTTTTGATCTGAGTAAACAAAATTTTTGAACTTTTTCCTCCTTCAGGAATAAACAAAACTTTTGATAATCCTTCTATACATTGAGAACAGGCCTTGGCTGAAATCAAGAGGCCAGAAACATCTGTAAAAAACCAAAGAAACTCAGAAGGAAGGAAGATTAAATGAATACTTCCATATTAATGGAATGATAAAAGAAGATTCAGAATTGCTGTTTTGGGGGCTGAAAAGAATTTCCGAACTTTCCCAATAGCATAATGAAAAATGGTTAATGAACGAGAGAACATTTCTGCTGAACCTCTTTGAACTGACACCAAATGAATCACGCCATTCTTTGTTAATTATTTTTTGTTACGTTATCAAGAAAGTTTGAACATTTTTCTCATCCCCAAAAACTGCAATTCTGATTCTTCTTTTATCATTCCATTAATATGGAAATCAATTTTAAAAAAGAAATAACAAATATGACTTTACAGATATGGCAACTGCTTGTATTTGCCCATCCTTCACAAGGCTGATGAAGACTGAAGTTATCAGTTGAAAGCTTCCTTATCTTAAACTTTTTACATAACTTAAGCATGTTTTAAAGTTTTAATACCTATTAAGAATCAGAAATTCATTTTGGTGAAAAACTGTGAATTTAGAACAAGCTCAAAAATGTGAATAAATTTATATGGAATTTTAATTTATTAATGACAACACAAATTTGAATGTTCAGAATTATTTATTTTTATCAGGATAGGTGACTAACAGATTTTCAATCATTTTTCACTTATCTTGGTCTAATGTTTTTTCCAAAATTTTTGCCATTACATGACTAACATGATAATGATGTGAATGCACACATACATTGGATGAATAATTTGCCACATTTCTTCAATGTAAAGCTTTAAAAATGTGTTCATAATGGTCTTTTTTACACTTTTGCAATCAAGTTTGAAAACAATTTATGTTCCCCAAGTAATTAAAAATCAGTGTATATAATTAAAAAAAATGATTGTCAGGCTGAAAAAAACATCAAATAAGAAAAAATGGCCTGTTTGGATGGGCATTTAATCTTCTGGTGGAATATGTAATTAACATTTTCATTATTAGTAATGATAGTTGACATCCATAAAAATATGTAAAAATACATGATAAATCTCTCTTACTGTTTAGAAGTGATAAACAAATTTAATGATTTGTGTGACAAGAAAAATTCATAAGCATTGATGAAATCTTTGTTTAGAAATTTATATAAAGATACAAATGAAATGCTAGAATCAATAAAAATGATAGCACACGCACTAATTAAGAGAATTATTAAAACAAGATACAAGAATCAGTTACTCTGATTTATCCTATGGTTTACAAAAATTCAATTTAAAAAGGGATTATGAAAATGCTGACTACCATGATATGATTAATGATAAAAAATAGCTAATATCAGATTTTTTCTGTGTAGTACATTTTTGGTTCGCTTTCTTTTCATCTGATATGTGGCAGAAAACTCACCTTGGAGACACTTTTGTATTTTGGAAAATACTGTCTGAAATTCAATACACTGAACTTTTTGCCATAGCATATTGGGCTGCACTCAAAAGGAAAAACAAATCAGATGTTACTCCTCTTTCTTGAAAACAGAATCAAACGGTTTTTTAAGGTGATCACATCATGCAGTAATGTTCTCTAGGTATTTATTGAAATGAAAGATATGGGTGAAATAATATAGGATGTCCCTCATATTATTTTGTATACTATATATATATATATTTTCATTTTGTGATTTTGATTTCCTTTAAATCGAAAATTCTAATAATGAGACCTCCTTGAGGGTTAAGTTCATTTCTCAGTTCCAATATTTCATTTATTTTTCTATGGGGTTTTATGATCTCATTATGGTTATAACTAGACCAACAACCATAAGCAGTACATGGTTACTATAATTTAATTTGAACAATAGCTTATTGTTCAAATTAAATTATAGTAACCACGTAATGCATATGGTTGTTGGTCTAGTAATATCCATAATGAGATTATTTTACACATAACTGGAAATGGAGGCAATGAAGGCATATCACGAAGACCCATGGAAGGCAAAGTGCAACAAATAATGCCCAAGACATGATTTCAAGTAATGATAGCAAGAACATCAAGCTATTTTAAAAGAATCGACTTAAATTAAAGCATCTCAGTTTTCAAAGATGATAAAATTATAAATACTTGTAAAATTAAAAGATTAAGAAATGTCATTAGGGCAAAAAGAAAATATATTGACCATCTGAGCTGTAAATGTTATGAACTTCACCAAACATGCATACGAGGCAGCAACTCTGAAGATATTAACACTGAAATGATTAAAATTTTTGAAATCATTGAAAAACAACAGAAAACAAGTAAAACAAAGCATTTCTACAAAATGGAACATCTTATTGCCATTAAAAATTGTAAGAACCGACACCAGGCTAATAATAACACAAGACAGTTGTTTATTAATAAATCTGATGTACAACTGACTACTTTGCAGGGAATTGCTTTAAATAAAGAAATTAAGAATGCTTGTGCAAAACAAACACCTAAATTAGAAGTATTACTACCACAGATTGAAGATATTAAAAAAATTCATATACCAAGACAAGATCCAACACGCTTCAAAATAGGAAGAAGCATAAAAAATCAGCAAAATGATATGCAAGATAAGAAGTTGAAATATGAAAAGAAAGCTCTGTTTAAATTGCAAAATAGCCCACAAATAGCATGTTTAATGGGTGATAAATCAAAAGAAATTGTAATGATAAACAAAAATGAATATGATCAGAAAATGGACTCAACTATTCAAGAACTGGATACCATTGCAATTGACAAAGATCCTACTGATAACATTATCAGAAAACTAGCATATCTAAACAACCACAGCCAGATTACCTGATGAGATCAGAAAAAATGCATACCCTCCAGTCGGTGCAAGAATGCTAAATCTTTTTGGGAAAATTAAAATGCGTAAACCAGGCAACCTCATCTGCCCAATTGTTAACAAGAACTATGCACCAACTATTAAACTGGAAAGAAGCTCATTACAGTACCTAAGTAAATATGTTCATAATCATAAATTTACAATCAAAACTCAGAAGAAGCTCTTACTGAAATTGAAAAGATAAAAAATACGAATTTCATTATGTATAGTTTGGATATTGTATCCTTATATCCTAATACTCCTACAGTTAATGCCATCAAGATAATTGAAGAAAAACTATGCAATGACGAAATTGATCAAGATGAAAGATAATGTAATATTAAGGCTATAAAACTAATCACAGAAAACAACTACTTCACATATAACAATACCATATATCAGCAAAGGCAAGGAGCTCCTATGGGATCACCATTGTCAGGATTGTTGGCCAAAATAATAGTTCAAGATATAGAATCGAAAATTATGATAAATGCAAATAATATCAACTTGCCTATGATATATTTAAGATATGTTGATGATATCCTAATCTTCTGGCAACATTCTGAGGAACAATTGGATCAATTTATACAGAAATTCAACAGTATATATCCAACTATACAAGTTACTTGTGAAAGGGAAAATAACAACTAACTCGATTTTTTAGATATTTCTTTAATTAAAAACAGCCATTATGTAGATTTTCAAGTATACAGGAAGCCAACTTATATACCTGCAATCATTCCAGCCAAATCAGCACACCCCTGGAAATACAAAACCGCAGCCTTCCGATCCTTTATCAGAAGAGCATTTACCCATTCATCTACTAAAAAGGTGTTTCTTCAGGAAATCAAATGGATTAAGCAAATTGCAGTACAGTTTGTGTGCTTCAAAGGTTTAATTGACTCTATGAGTGTAAAGATAAAGCAGCAAATTGATGATAACAATAATCCAAACAAAAATGATGTACAATATATTGACAGTTTACCATACATACATCCGATCACTGACATCATAAAGAAAGAATGCAAAAACCATAATCTTGACATTGGTATAAAAGTCATAGATAATGCTAAACTACAGTATTAACATCCAGTGATAATAAAAAATCTATGTTATAGACTGCAGGAGTATATATGATCCCTAAAATTAACCCAAATAATGGGGAACCAGATAAATTCTATATTGGTAGCACCAAACAGCATTTTTCTGCAAGATTACAAGAACACCACAATAATTGGCTCAAAAAAGAAGAAAAAACGTCACTGATACAACACTGCAACCAACATCAACTTGTTCCCAACTGAGAAAACTCTAAAATATTAACCTCACATAAAAAGCATAACAATCTTGCTATCAGAATCCATGGTCATCGAAAAAACTAAGGATAAAAACTGCAACACCTCTTCACCATATGAACTAGCTTACCATGGAAATATTTAATAGAACAGAGCAATAATAAACAAAAGAAAAAGAAAGTGAAACAATAATAATAAAATAATAATAATAATAATAATACAGCATAAAAGAACAACAGTTGCAAGATAATTTTAACAATCTTGAGACGGCCACTAGATGGTGCCACAGAGCTACAACAGGCTGGGACACATGCCAGAACTGGGCAATGAAAAGTGATTACGTGTGCCAACAGGTTTCGGGAGATTCGTGAAGAAGACCGACATTGCATGTAGTTAAAGCAGGCTGCAGCATCGGCAAATGTGACCACTGAGGATGACAGCGGAAGATATGCTGTTGAAACTAGTTATTATCATATGCAACGTGTAAAACAATAGTATTAGTAACAATAACCTATTGTTCAAATTAAAATGTAGGGTTTTATTTTTATTAAATGTACCATAGTTTAAATTTAGCAGAGGGTTTTTCAAATTTAGTTGTACTTTATAATAGTATTATGATTAGAGTTAGGATTCTTGCTTGCAAATTTTTACTAAATTGCATGCAAATTTTCTTTCCTATTGCGTGCGATGTTAAATGTAGAGCTACACAATATTTTTACGTTCCCCCTCATTTAATGTAATAAAAATAAATGACTTACCAGTTATTTCTATGTCATTTTTCCCTTTTCATTCCATACAAAGTAATTCGTCGCACAATACACATTTTTTTAATCTTCTGAAAAATCGTATTCTGCTGCTTGTCAGTCAAAAAATCTTTGTACTGAGAGAAAGATCTCTCCACCTCCACACTCACTAGAGGGGCAAACTTGATCTTTATGCGAATGTCAAGATCTTGGTTCTCACTGATAAAGGCAATGACATCTGGGTTCTTCCTAAGAGAATTTTCCAGCTTTGTCTTGGCAAAGTCATCCACACGGCTTTCCACTTCCTTAAAAATCTCCCACTGTATTTGCTTTCCTAGGTTCCGTTCTTCAAGCTTCTTGATGCTGTCTGCAATGAACTTGTAGCTGTATGCCTCATACAACTATTTTTCCAGATCCTTACTGCCCACAAGACTCTTGATTTTTGTAACTGCTGCACTACCATCTTCAAGTTGGGCAATGAAATCTTTGATCTTGGCAAAGTTTAGACAGTAGTATACCACAGCAGAGATCCAGGTGCCCCACCTGATGATCACAGGCTCTGTAGGAAGGGCAAGTTGGGTGGTTTTCTGGAACATATTGATTCTCGCTGGGGTCTTAAGAAGCACTTTTTTCATTAATCCAATGAACTGGTTTGCAACTTCATATTTTCCCCTCACGGCTTCACAAACTCTATGCAAGGAGTGCATCAAGCAGGTAACGTGGTGTAAGTTGGGATAGAGAAGCTTCAGGTGTGAAAATGCTTTCAGCATGTAAGACGCCTGATCTGTGACCACCAACCATACCTTGTCATAATGAATTTCTGGCCACATCTTTGAACAAGCATCATTAAATGCCTGCATTATGGTGCAGTTATTTTTTTCTCCAAATGTTACATTTTAAATAACAAAGCGAGATGGTTCTCTGTTCAAAGGAGCAACAAGAATGGAAAGGACATACCTCTTTTGAGCATCTGTTGTTGTATTGTCCAGAATGAATGCCACTGGAGAATATCCTATAATGCTTTTGATCTTTAGTATAGTGGCATCATAGTTCACATCCATGTAGTTCTTCCTCAGAGTGCTCTCATCGGGGGTTTTCCTTTGCGTGTATTTTTTCAGAAATCCTTTTAGGGAAAGATGGTTGACTTTAGACAAAAGGATTCCCGATTCCATTTAGAGCAGCGGCAATATCAACATTAAACTGGTCGACTTGATCGGCTTTCTTAGATGCTTGTCGAAAAGCGTCCGCAATGCATGGACATTTTGTACTGCTTTTCTTGGTTTTTGTTCTAATTTCTTTGTTCTTTTTGTGAGTGATGGATTCCACATGTATCTTCAATGGCAGCTTTTGGTGTTTATCATCCACCATGGTTTTCTTGTCACAATACGTACACAAAATCAGAGTACCATCAGTTTCAAACCCCTCATTTTGAAAGTCCTTTAGAATACTGTAGAATTTAGATTTTCTGATTTTACTCATTTTTGCTTTGTGTCTGTTTGCTGTTGAAGGGATAGAAAAAGAATGCGAACTAACCTGTGAGCATGCTGCTTTCATTCCTCTTCCTCCTTCTTCTGGACTGTGCCTATTTCATTGCGGGGAAGAGAGGAAGAGAAAAAGAATACAAACTAACCCGTGAGTGCGCTGCTTTCGTTCTTCCTCCTCCTTCTTCTGGACTGTGCCTATTTCATTGCACGGGGGAGAGAGGGAGAGAAAAGAATGCACTAATCCGTGCTTCTGCAGCTTTCCCTTCCTTGTGGTTTCTCTCTCAGAGATACACATAAAAATGGTAGATTAACTGTAAATTTTACATCAAAAAGTTAATTCTGTGTTAATTTCAGACGCAGATATTTGGTTTGCGTGCAAGATTCAAGATTGCATTCAGAAAGGGCTTTTGCGTGCTGGAGAATGCACATAAGGTGTGTTAAAATAAGTTGATTTTACATGTTTATGATCAGATTTGGAATCTATATACGTGCCCGCATAAAATTTTGTACTGCGTGCTGAACGCAGAAATCCTATCTCTAATTATGATCAACTAAGAGAAAGCAATGCATTGATACATATGATGGAAAATTTGCACTATATATTCCTACTTTTTTTTTATTTGCAACTATTATTATGCCATTCTGCACTTTGGGAGGTTTGCACAAAGCATGTGCATAAATCAAATCGAAATTCTGTATTTATGAAACAAACATATAGACTGGATGTTTTACTATTCTTTTTGTAGTTTATGTGTATATCATTAAATGCTCCTATGTAAATATTTGTCTTAAAAATATAACTTCTTTTATTGCAGATTGAAGAGAAAACTAAGCTTCTTACAGAACAAATGGCATATTTGCAAGCAAGTAGCACCAGTAGCATTGATAGTATTGGCCGTACACGTAGTCCATTGCCAAGCCCTGATTCTCCACGTAGGATTGTCAGTACACCCACTGCTGCTGCAGTGAAACCCACTCCTTTGGAAAGATGGAAAGGAGGAGCAAGAAAAGCTCTTCTGCAATGGGTTAAAAATAGCATTAGTCAGTAAGTTCCTGTATTGTAGACTTTGTTTTGATGTATTAATAAGTCATGTGTTGTGAGGACATCATATATAATGCTCTTTGTCTTCCTGCATATTTTTTTCTGTTATTTGAGGTACCAGCTAAAATATTTTTATTTCAATTAAAACTGTGGTTTGCTTACTGTTTTTACAAATTATTAATGAGGTTATCCAATGAATTCTTCCTTCAGTTTCGAGCTAGTATTGCAGAGACTATATTTTGTGAATGGTTATGATGTACTGCAGAAGTGGGTCTGCTTTTCTATCATAATGTTTTGCTTCTGTCAGTGTTGATACATTTAAATGCTTCTTCTGACATGAGTCAGGTTATGTGGAATTCATCACGCAGAAGTCTCGGGCATTTCTAGAACATATTCACTGCATGCAGCAGCACCTCTTTAACATTAACAGCTACTTGGCAAGTTGTTATGCTGTTCACTTCCTACCAATATGAATTGAACTGCATTGTTGAATCATTAGTGGCAGGATTAGTGAGATATGCTTTGTCAGTTGTACTAATAACATTCAGATGAAAGACCTCCACAACCTCAACAGTCATAAATTAGGTCAATTCACTGATATTACTGGGTTTCTATAGAAAAGGATAATGCACAAGCAGATTTACTTATGTGGTTCCTATTGTGATCCATGCATGTTAAATTTGCTTTTTGAATGTTGCTTAGAATTCTTTGTGACCTTGGAATGTCACTAAACTCTGCCGCTATTATGCAATTCACATTTTATAGGGTACCTCACATGTTTTCACCTGTGCTATGTGAAGAATGCTGTTGCTTGGACTTGGCACTTAACTGAAGAAGTATTGACACTATTCCCCTGTGATTTTGAAGACTTGAAGACACTAATGAACAACTGAAAGAAAAAGTAATACATTATGTAGTGAAAGAAAAATGGCTTGTAGTGTTTGAGATTAATAATTGTGATCCAGAATAGACTTCTGAAAACAAAAGGCATTGTGGTCAGTTTTTTTTATTTCAGCATTTACTAAAGCAGTGGTGTGTGACAGGGGGTCCAATGGGTCTGGAATAATAATAGTGATACTACAGTTTAAGGTTTAATGTGTATAATAATAGTGACCCTAAGGTTAAAGGTGAAGTATTGGATGATATTAGAAAAATGTCAAAGAGACTTGATTTTGTGCTGTATAGAAAGCGCATTTGGTTATTACACTTCTTTTTATTATGGACTGACAACTTCCACCAAAAATAGTTCCCCCAAGTGTTAATCGAAATGCATGCACAGAGAGACAGACATATGGACAAAGTGCTTATTGAGTGGAAATTTTTTTAGGTCCCTAAAAGCTATTCAGAAATTTTCAAGTCATCTGAAACTGCTCTTGAGATGTGGTAAACATAGGACAGATGGATGTATGGCAGAATGGGTGAACTTACAAAGTGCAAACATAGTGTGACAGGTACATCCAGTCCTTAAAAACCATTCAGAAAATTTCAAATTATCTCACAGGTTTCCCAGAGCCAAAATATTATAAAAATAGCAGACAAACTGGCAAATGGACAGCAAAGAGCTTACTTGGTGTGAGAGCTTGCTGTCCATGAAAGTCATCTTAGAAATTTCAAATCACCATCTCAAATGGTCTCAAACACATGCCGTGTAAAGTCATCACCCTCTTATAACAAGCTCTCACTGTAATCCCTGACCAAGGAGGCCTGATGAAGTATAAGTGTCCAATCAATAATAATTTTGTAAGTTAGTATCAATCTGATATGAAATGTAGGTGATGATTCAACGTGTTTGTGTGTATATATAAATACTGAAATCAAAGACAATATTTTCTGGCCCACTCCATTTGTCAAAATCTTGGGTACATCCCTGTACTAAAATCCCTATCACAGTACATAAGATGACAGATTGTGTTTGTGTTATGTAAACTGCTACTTTTGCCCAATCAGCTGTCTGTTTTGGTTTATTATATTCATGCAATCATTCATAAAAGTCACAGAAAACTGGTGCCAGAATCACTGAGTGAATTGTAGAAATTAAATCCATGCCTAAAACATTAGCTTTCCACTTAAGTAAAAACACAGATTTTTCTTCTGCCTCATACCACATGCTTATGGTATGTAAATTGCACAATGACATTTGTTTCTGTGTAACAGGAACTAATCACACCTATTTTTGAAGAGTCTCGATTTTTATACAAGGTAATTCAAGATGATTGTCCTGATTACAAATGACAATACCTGGTTTATGAACATAGATACAGAGATCACATTGTTGCACAATAAAGAAGGAAGTTTAGAATTTTGTTTCCATACCTTACAAATGTTCTATGTAACTCCCCTGGGTCATGCGGGCAACATTTAAACGGTAATCCATTTCTTGCCATATGTTATGAAGCATGTCCGTAGTCACTGATGCCAGTGCAAGCTGAATGCGCATCTTTAGTTCTTGCAGTGTTCTTGGCAAAGGTGGCACATACACAGGGTTGGCCTGCCCCACCAGGATACCGGGAGATATCCCGGTGTACCCTCCCTAGAAGCTTCCCTCAGCGCCCTCTGAAAAGAAAAAGCACCAGATGAGTGAACAGTCGCCAAGAATGGCGTAACCCAAGTGATGGTGAACGATGAGTCATGCTGCACGCGTCTCGAAAAGACATGTTCTTTTCAGTAACTTCTAAGATAAGGTTTCCAACGTTTAATGCACTTTTAATTTATGTTATATGTACCTACCAATATGGTTTCATGAAAAAGTTAAATAGTCATTAATATTTTGCTTCAATTGTAAAGTATTAATGTATTATTGTGGTTTAATTTTAAAGAAATATTATTTTGATTTTGAGTAATTTTCTTTTTCGCTCCCTGTGCATGCGTTTCTTTTTTACGATTTGTGTATCAGTTGCAACTTGCGAAATTTGAATTTCACTGTTACTGTTATTTAAAATTCAAATATTTTCAAGTTATTTAATGGTTTCTTTCAGAACGTCTTCGTGTAAACAATGGATGATAAAAAGAGAAAGAAATGCGGCCATGAGTACAGGAAAGAGAAAAAAGCAAACAACTACAAGATTCTGCAAAAGAGTGCTAAAAGATTACCCAATTTTACCCCAAACCAAAATCTACAAGTCATACCGGTCAGGCAGAGGGTTTAACCTCACATGAAGTTTCACTTCCAGTATCAGATTTAGTGGATTATTTTGACATTGAAACACAATCCACTAGCCAAGAAAACTTCTCTGAATCAACCTCTGTTGATCGACCTCTCGTACTAGAAAGTGCAGTAACAAATGAAGTTAGAGAAGACTCAATCAATCCAAATGCAGAGTCAACGCACTATTTTAGAAAACCTGGCCAGGATGAATTGCTTGCATATTTGGCTTACCATCCTGTTCAGCCCTGTGAGAAGGATATGCCTTTCCATGATAGAAAACCATTGTTTAATGTAGAAAAAAGTGACAAACAAATTTTCAAAAGACAGTGGGTGACTTTTAATGAGAAGACCCAGCAGTTGTTTTGTTTTTTGTGTATTGCGTTTAGCGATAGCAAATCTGTTTTCTGCTCTGGCTTCAACGACTGGAGGCATGTTCATTAAAGAGTAGAGGAACACGAAACATCCAAAAGCCACATGGAATCCACACAGACATTTATGGCAGTGAAACACCAGAAAATTGCTCACCATTTATTGTTAAATAACCAGCTTGAGAAAAGAAAACAGCAAGTACAAGAAAGGAGACGGATAATTGAAATAGTAGTAGATGTGATTTAAGTTAATAGGCAAACAAGGGCTTCCTTACCGAGGCTCTCTAGAATCGGCATGCACACTTGATAATGAAAATATAAATCACGGAAATTTTCTTGAGTCAATTCTTTTATTAAAGAAATATATTCCAACACTTGAAAAACACCTCAACAACGTTATTGAACAGAGTGTAAATATTCATTTACAGCAAGAGAAAAGAAAGAGAGAAAATGAGAAAGCAGTAGGAAGAGGCACTTTGGTGACATTCTTGGGTAAGAATACTGTAATAAAAATTATCAACATTATCTTAGATGTGATGAAAAAACATATTGCTGAGGAAATCAGGAAGGCTGTTAAGTTTTCAGTTATGATGGACACTATGATAGATATTTCCTGCAATGACCAATGTGCATTTGTATTTCAGTATGTTATAGATCATAAAGTTGTTGAAAGACTCCTTGCATTGAAATGTGTTTTTTCAACATCTGGACAGGATTTATTCAGCACCTTAAAAGATGTGTTGGGTGAACTTCAAATTCCTACAGAGCACTGTGTGGTGAATTCCTTTGATGGTGCCACAAACATGAGTGGGAAATACAATGGATTAGCAGATAAACTATCAGCAGAAGTTCCTAATCATATTCATACTTGGTGTTACACTCATATGCTTAACTTGTACTATCTGATACTGCCCAGTGCCTTTCAAGTACTATATCTTTCTTTAATTTACTTCAAGAGGCACAAATGTTTTCGAAGGAATCCTTAAAATGACTGCAACTGTTCCTGGAACAAAAGCTTTATTTTAACTTAGAAGCTATTGGAATTACAAGATGGCGATGCAGAAGTGATGCCACAGTAAAAATCTTTGGAAGGATTGATGACTGGGTTGAAGTTCAACTATTCGGAACTCAATTCAAACTACCTAAAGTTGTGTATTTAGAATTGGTTGTCATATTGTTCAAAATTTCTGATTCTGAAGACTAATCCCAAAGTCAGAAATAATGCATTGGCCATTTTAGAGAAGTTTTTATCATTTGAAACAATTTTGGTAGCGATGATGTTTCTCCAGATTTTCAAAGTAACAACTGCTCTATCAGATTACTTACAGACAAAGAACCTTGATTATGTTCAAGCATGGTGGTTAATAGATTGTTCTTCGTCAAAGTTAAAATGTGTTCGAGAACAGTTTGCCACCACTTTAAATGCTGCAAATATATTTGTAACAAATATGTCTAGCATGCTAGAAGAAAGGGCAGAGATTGATAGCTCTCTTGAAAACATCGTAATAGAAACTGAACTAAAGAAGAAAGGAGTAAAAACTATAAAAAAAAAATGCCAGGAGAGGCTGCAAGACATGAAAATGTTGCTTCAACTTCTGAAGACACTTTTCACATTTCAGTGTTCTATTATGTATTAGACAAGATAATTCAAATAATGGACAACAGATTTATCCACCATAAGTCATTGTACTTGGATCTTTCATGGTTTGATCCGAACCCATTTGCCGAGTACGAATCCCTACCACTGAATGTCTCAGACAGAATCTGTGAAATTATTCCTTCAGTTGATAATGGGCAGCTAACAAAAAAATTACTCTCATTTGCAGGAATGTGACCTCAGATTAGTAATCGATCTACTGTTCAAGATTACGCTAGGATATATGAGTTAGAAAAAAGTTTGAGTAAGACTGATGATGACGATGATGATGGCGAACAAAAGGAGGGGTATGAATCTGTTAAATGTACTGATGTGAAGGAGTGTAACTCTTGTATTAAGTGCATTTTTAAAGTGTTGATAGAGTATAATTTGTACTCTCTCCAATATACAGAATTATTTAAAGTTTACAAACACCTGCTTACAATACCTCTTACTCAAGTCTCATGCGAGAGAGTGTTTTTGAAACTTAAAATAATTAAAACTCGTCTTCAGACACGATTAACTAATGAACATTTCGAAGCTTTTGTCATGATGGCCCTGAGAAGAATGTTCTTAACTCAGTTGATAGCGAAGTTATCATAAACAGGTTGTGTGAAGGCAGCTCTGAAATGATGATCATGATCATATGTAGAGGATTTTAGGAAGGGAGTGTCTGACCCTAGGTCTTAAACAACCCTTAGAAATAGGAAGCTAGGAGATTTGGGCTAGAGTGCCCGATAGGAAAGTGACACAGAAGCGAAGTAGAAAGGGGGAGGAAGACGCCCTTATTTATTACCGGGGGCTAGTACCCGGGGCCCGACGGTTTAACGTGCCCATCCGACGCATGGCGGATATTTAGTGGATCGAGCGTCCGTACCTGCTGGGATCGAACCTGAGGTCCTTTCCGCAGCAGTCATGAACGTTGCCCACTAGGCCACCCACGGCCCGCTCTGAAATGAGGCGGTTTCTTGCTTTTTAAAATGAGGGCCATAATCTAGCAGTAGTATTCTGTCAGTTATCTTTGTGTCTTTCTGTCATCATTGTGTATCATTTGTGCTTTGTAACATACCTGCAGATTTATTTGTAATATATCTGCAAATTATATGCATAAAAACAATGAATTTCACTCAATTCTGTTCATTTCCCCCTCCCTTTGGTTAGGCAGTGTGGCTATGGCCAAAATGGGTGGGTCTGGGTTTGTTTGGTTTGAGAGGGGTCTGGCGCCCTCTAGATAGTTGGTCCACCGCCTTCCAAGGTGACTCAGGCTGGCCCTGCACATACACATGGTCTTTAACATACCTGCACAAAAAGAAGTCACAAGGAGTAAGGTCCGGAGATCTGGGAGGCCATTTGCAGAAAACCCTGTCGTTCTGTCCACAAGGACCAATCCAACGGTTCAGAAGAATTTCGATCAAAAATTGGCAAACGTGCATATTCCAATGTGGGGGTGCTCCATCTTGCTGTAGGATGTAGTCCCCGGAATCGTCATCCAGTTGTGGAAGTCGCCATTGCTGAATCATATCTAGATAAACGTTATCTGTTACTGTATCTTTAATGAAGAAAAAAGGTCCATAGACCTTCACACTGGAAATTGCACAGAACACATTGACTTTCGGTGAGTCACGCTCATGTTCAATCACAGCAACAGGGTTTTCCATGCCGCATATGTGAGTGTTGTAGAGGTTTACCTTGCCACTGATATGAAAGGCAGCTTCATCACTGAAAGTTAGGCGTGAAGCAAATGTGTCATCCTCCATGGCTTCCTGCATAGTTTCAGCGAAGGTAGCAGGCTGCACTTTGTCGTCGGTCTTCAGTGCATGCAAAATTTGAAATCTGTAGGGTTTAATTTGCAGTTTCCATTTAAGAACACGCCAAACAGTTGTTTGTGGCATTTGCAGCTCCTGGCTGGTGCGGTAAGTTGACTTGTGTGGACTGCATTCAAAACTCTGACGAATTCTGTCAATGTTTTCCTCTGAAACACTTGGTCGGCCGGTACTCTTCCCTTTACAAAGACATCCTGTTTCTACAAACTGCCTATTCCACCTCCTTATGCTCTTAGCATCTGGAGGAACACATTTGTTGTGATTACAAAACATTCTCTCCACTGTAACAACAGAATGACACTTTTCAAACTCCAGCACACAAAACACCTTTTCGGCTGTGGTCGCCATTTCTTCCCAGTGGCTTTGGCGCACAGGCAGCTCACTTTCCTGTGTCACCATAGCAATACAGCAGTAAGCTCCAATAAAATTATAAACGTCCTTATTTCTTGTGTAGGGATATCAGCTGTCTATTTATCTTCATAAACACATTATTGTCATTTGTAATTGGGGCAATCATTTTGAATTACCCTGTATGATATTTCTGTAGTTTTGTTTGATCAGTCTTAGAAAAAAATGATAAACTTCATATTTTACATAAGTTTGGTGATTCAGGTGGTTGATACTGTGTGTTTTTTAAATATATATAATACAACAATGATTTCTAACACCACAATTTCCTTTGTTTTCAGACGTTTTGGTGTTCAAGTAAATGATTTTGGTTCTTCTTGGAGAGATGGTTGGGCTTTCTTAGCTATCATACATCGTATTCGACCTGGCTTAATTGACATGGAAGCCATGAAGGCTGGTTCTAACCACAGTCGACTGGAAACAGCTTTCAAAGTAGCTGAAAGTGAATTAGGAATTGCTCGATTGCTTGATCCTGAAGGTAAAATATATTATTACATGGAGATTTTAAGTTTGTAAAAAACAAAAACTTTATTTGATTTTCATGCTTTTGTAAAAGAAGTTTTTATGAATATATCTGGTATAGTCACAAAGACAACTTAAACATGATTTTTATGGCTTTTGATAAAGTTATGCTAGAACTTTATGTTTTGTAGGTTCTAACAAAATGAAAACCAAAAACTCCAGTATGCATTTGCCATGACTGTATTTTTTGTAGAGAAATCTGAACGAGTTAAAAAGAAGCTACAAAAAGAAAAAAAAAAAGAAAGGAAGAAAAAAATGCAATCCTAATTTGATGTTGATGGTGTGTGTGTATGTAGAAATTCATGGCCTTCCTAAATAGATTCTGTAGTTTTAATGGTATGTAATTATCAAACTATATGGTAGACATTACCCTTTTTAGGGTCCCCAAATCACTGACATTTTGAAAACTTAAGTATCTATCAGTGTTCTGCAGTTCACAGATGATCACAGTGGACTTCAGAGTTTGTTCTTCCAGTCATCTGCTACTTGAAAAACATTAGTATCTTTAAAAAGATTTTAAAATATCTTTTTTTCTATTGGAATCTATGCATGCCTACTGGGAAGGTGTAAATAACACAAGATGTAGACAGTAGTCGTCTTGCTTGAGCAGTGAAAATATGAAAATTATTTGAAAATTATCACTTCTTATAAAGTTCTTTTAACAGTAAAATCATGGAGCAGAGTTAAGGTTCAACATACATACAGAAAAGAAACACTTTTTTTTTTTTGGAAAGGTCTTACCAGGCTGCCAAAGCTGCCCTGAGTGGTTTGAAGCATTGGCTGAGTGGTTTGAAGCATTGACTTCTAATATTACATTCATCCAAGATGGGTCCAGGCTCGAATCCTGGGTGAGGCATGGATGTGTGCCTGTCATACAGCACTGGCTCTTCCCCTTCTGAGGAACCAGTGTCCCCAACTTAGGGATGGGTGATGGCTTACATCCCATTGAGTTGCTAATGTGATGGTCATTAATTCCCCACCCCTCCCCCTAGACTGCCAATGTTGTTATAGTTCAGAGGGATTTCAAAGTGAAATTTGAGTGCAGGGAAGCACTAGGCAAGTCAGTAGCAAACAGATTAAAAGATTAAATTTCAAACAACTGGAATATAATATTCACAATTTCAGGAATGTTGTCAGTAGTGTCAGAATACTATGAAGCAACTTTCTGCTGGGACTTCTACGATAGCATGCGCTGAATACATGCTCTGCAGAAAAAGTCACAGAAAATCTGTAAAATACAGTTCCAGACCTTTTATCTGGGAAGCTCCTGACTGCTGCATTGCTGGTTTCCAGGTTTTTCTGGATTTCGGATCCATAATCTAGCATGTGCAAATCATGTGGCATGGCCGGTGAGTTTGGTTCTAAGTCAGAATCAATTTTCAAGGTGACAGGAAGGGAAAATAGTATGTTCTTTATTAAATAACAAATTTGATTGAGCATATTTTTAGTTAGGGTGTGTTTCAGTCAATATTTTTCTGACTTCGCAAAATTATCATAATTTTTGGTCTAATTTGCTAGCAAATGGAGCGATTAGTTTTGTATCTATTATGGAAGAGGGGGATTAAAGAAATTTGTATTCACCCTCCCCTTTTTTTTCCATAAAAGTTTAGATTTTATAGGCAACAACATATCTGTTGCATGTCGGACAAAACTACTCTGTGCCACAGTTCATTGCTTGAAAACTTCATAAATGAGTAACCATGCAATAAAGTAAATAAAAGTATGTAGTTTATTTTATAGTAGAACTGTTTTATTACACTACCCTTTCATTGGTTGATACACACAACATTTTGAAAATCATAAAAAAAATAAATCCTCAAGATAGTGTTTATTTTAGCTTCGTGTTCCTTGATGTTGCTTATCTCGCTAATAGTTGCTCAAGTATCTATGGCAATATCATAAACATATTAAATTTTTTTATGGCTAATTTAAAAATTGTTTATCCGGTTGACATGAATTTATGGTATCCATTCCTATTAGTGATTCACACTGAATTATCCGTTTACCTCTGCACTGCATGGTCCATTTTATTAGACACCATTCACATCTGGTAACTCAGCTCATTCCCTTTTTTTTTTTTTTTTTTATCACCATGATATTCTTCAGAATTTCTGAAAATTGTTTTTGTTCCCTTGTTCTTCAGTATAGTTGGCAGCATGTTGCTCTGTATTTCTCTGTCCTTAGCAATTTTATTTTTCTTCTTTCCACCACTCTTTACATCTATTCTAGCCCAAGGGGTATGTTTTGAGGCATTGCCTAACACGCCTCTCAAAATCTATGCTGCTGCTCTTAAACGCCAATTCTCCCCTACAGCTATACTTCACATGTCTCGTCGACCACGACTTGTCATTGTGTATTTCATGGAGGCAGCTATAGCTCATTCTGTCTTACAGTCTGGATTTCTTATCCGGAATCAACTTCTTCTGCCAGAACCCATTGCCCAGCGCACAGTTGCTTTGTCACTGTACCCAGTCCCTCCAGAGGTGACCAATTTTATTCTCTATGCTGCCCTTTCAATGGTCAGCCGGGTTGTCGGCCGTACTAGCACGTTTTCCGCTGCACCACATGATGCAGAGGATTGCTCCATCCTCAGTGCTCAACGCACGGCACAGATGGTGTTTACCTACAAGATGATATTGCTTGCTGCCCAACCAAGCTCACAGTTAAGTGTGATGGTCACATTCGACGAATCACACTCCTTACTTCCTACCACTGTGAGAAATGCCTGGCGTTCGGACATCATAAGGCGGATTGTCCTACTCCTGTATTTGCTCCCCAGTTATTTCCTCAACGGACCAATGTGCCTTCCACAACGGATATTCCATCGTCGATAGCAGCCTCTGGGACGGCTCGAGGTGTTCCATCCTCCTCGCCTTTGTTTCTTCCTGTGGATCCCCTCCCTCTGCACCCGGTGTCTTCGGATCCAGCTGCAACTGACTTACCTGCCTCCATGGATGACACAGAATCTGCCTCTGATTCGGAGCCTTCTTCCGATGCCTCTTTTGAAACTCCATCAGTTCTCGAAACTCCTGCAGCTTCGCTTGTTGCTCCTGCTTCAACTCTTACATCTAGTGCTCCAACTTCTACGTCATCGTCTGTGCCTGGCATTGTGGTCGGTCATTTGGGAACTGACCCAGCTTCTGATGATGACTCCATGAGTGATCCTTGATCCCAGAGTGAGAAGCACATCACTTTCCTTGCTCCTAGTGCTCCGGCCAAACACGGACGCCCACGGGTCTACCGTTCCTGATCCTCCTCCAGCACTCGTTCACCTCCTCCATCTCCGTGAGGGTGCGGCCTTACTGATAACCCCGTGGAACTTGCTGAAGCTGCATTACAGGTAAAGTTTGAACAATTTTGTACAATTGCTGCTGTGTGTACTACACCTCTGTCCCAACAGCAACTGTGTCGTCTCTTTGCGTTAGCCCACGATAAATTGTTCTGCTTCCCAACATATCTCTCTCAATGTACGTATCGTGTACGAGATGTTGACTCCCAGCTGTTTGGGATTATGACCATGCTTCGACATTTTGTGAAGACCAACCCTGACTTTGCACCTTGCCTCGAATGCTGTGCCTATATTTCTTGTCAGGTGCACTCTCATGCCGCATCTGATTCTAATTCCGGGACTAATGCAGTCTGACTTCTAGCTTCCTTTTTGTTCTCTTCATGGATGATTGTGCTGACGGACTCTTTTTCTAAAAGGACTTTTCCTGCGAGGCAATGTATTTATGCCTACCTGGACTGTTTCCGGGCTATTTTATTCTCATGTATATTATTTGTTACTCATCTGCTTACTTGTTTTTATCCTGCACTGTGTCATAAGTGGTTCTCAATAAATACTTGACCTCTATGTAAAGATCATAACAAATTTTATCTCATGAAAACTTAATGTCGATAGTACAAAACACCTGCAACAAACATTTCAATCGAACTTTGAAAGACCTGCTGTATGGTAACAGAACATCAACACTGTCAAATATTAAGCCTTAATAATAATACAATGAACTTACTTTAAGTAATTACGAACTCCGATCTAGAACATAAACTTTAATTTCATAACAACGATCCTCGTTCACTTCTTATCAACACCGCCATTACCATACAAACCTGGTTGCCACAACAACCCACATTCCTAGTAATTATTGATTATGTTACATCTCTTTTCCTTTCTAAACAATCAAGAATACTCACATATACAACTAGTTTAACACATAATGTCTTAAATAAGTTGGTGGTCTTGTTTGTCGTTTTGGTCTGTGCATGCCAGTCTCTTTTAAGGACACAGGAAGACTTCGCCTGTCCACACCAGTCTCTTCTAATGACACAGGAAGACTGTCACCCGTTGAACTTTTAGGTTGTACAGCTTCCGCCTCCAGCAACTTCTCTGTCTTACTCTCCTCTTGTCTTGGGTCTATAGAGCTGTCATTTGTTTCACCACTGGGCTCTTCTGTCTCGAAGTCCCTAGATAGCAAATTTCGGGCTGGATTGTAAGGCTTTCTTAAGTGGATTCTGTTTCTGCGCGCTCCCCGCTATCTTCACCCCTCACCCCGTGAATACAACACTCACTGGCTGTTTCTACATCAATGACTCCCAGTTCCAGTCACGCTTCATCGCATGATGCTTCTGTAATCAACCTGCTGATGTGGATCGCGTCTACATCCATTGCCCAGTGCTCCTACCACTTCTTCACCTTGCCTTCACCACTGTGGGGCATTTTGGAGACACCGACCTTCCACTCACAGCTTACACTACCTTGCTTCGCACCATTACTCCGCCTGTGCCTCTCGCTCACACTAGTGCGTGTGTGTTCGTCATGGTGAAGCATGTCGTGTACTGTTTTCACCAAAAGCTCCGAATGGCTCCATCTGTCCCAGCGCTTCAGGACGCTGCTGCAGAACTCTGTTGTATCTACTGCACCCGGCTGACATCCCGCCTGCGTCTGGAGTACACCAAGGCAAAGGCCGGAGACAAAGTCCATGCTTTTCTTCGGCTATGGGCTCCTACCTTCCCATGGTTCACTGGACCTACCGATGACCTCCATCTCGTGCTCTGACTTTTTCCCTGTCACTTTTGTTTACTTCCCCGGATGGGTTGTTGTAAGCCTTGTGTATGCCTCATTATCTGCCTTGTTTGTATTTATTGACTGACGAAGTCAGTTTTTATTTCTCATTCATGTCATTTTAAATACATGTTCATTCATCTGTAAATATCCTTCATCATTGTCTGTTACTTTGACGCTGCCAGTCTGCACATCACCTGTACCTCTTGTGCATAATAAAGGTGTTTGAAATTCTGTTTCTGCGCACAACAGCACCATTGGCCTTCTTAACTGTATAAGACCTAGGGCTAGAATCCACTCCAACAGCTGTTGATGGCTCCCACGAAGCATTGCTTAAGTTCCTTATAAGCACACTGTCTTCTTCCTTTAACGGAGGAAGAGGTTTAGTGTGCTTATCATAGTAATGCTTCTGTTTTCATTGTCTTAGTCTTAATCTTTCTTCAACGTCTTCAAATAGTTGTGCATTTAATAGTTTTGCCTTTATCGGCAATTTGGTTCTGAGTCGGCGACCAAAGACCACCTGAGCAGGAGAGAGCAAGACCACCTGAGCAGGAGAGAGCAAGACCACCTGAGCAGGAGAGAGCATGATTTCTGCTGTTGGTGTATTTCGGTACTCCATCAGACCAACATAATAGTCCCTGTTGTCAGCCTTGGCCTTTTTGAAAATTTGTTTCACAATATGCACTCCCTTCTCTGCCATGCCATTGCTCCTAGAATATCTTGGACTTGAATATATGCACTCAATATCCCATGATTTAGCAAACACCTTAAACTCCCAATTGTTAAAAGGGTAATTATCAGAAACAAAAATTTCTGGAACTCCAAACCTAGAAAAGACAGCTTTTAATTTGCTTAGCACTTCTTGAGTTGCCTTTGTTTTCAGACTGCAGACCTCTATCCACTTTGAATAGTAATCTGTTAGGACCAAATAAGTGACATTTTGAAACTCCATAAGGTCAACTGCAACTTTCTGAAATGGTCTTTGAGGAACTGCATGAGGAATTAAAGGTTCTTTGGTATTGCTAGATTGGAATCTCTCACACACTTCACACTTAGATACAACTTGATCAATCTCGAAATTCACTCTGAGCCAGTACATAATTTCCCTTGCTCTTAGTTTGCACTTTTCCATTCCATGGTGTGACTCGTGTATTAGCAGTAACATATCTTTCCTTAAATCTCTGGGTACCACCAATTTGTTACCAAAGAATATCAGACCATCCTCAAGGTATAAGTCATTTCATAATTTGTAATACTGCTTTAAATCCCTGTTCTCAGCTTTAAAGTACTTAGGCCACCCTTTTGTACAATATTCCATGACTACTTTTAGTACTTTATCCTCTTTGG
Organism: Macrothele yani; assembly: GCA_039090855.1. Lineage (NCBI taxonomy): Eukaryota > Metazoa > Arthropoda > Arachnida > Araneae > Macrothelidae > Macrothele > Macrothele yani. The sequence continues at coordinate 7,735,858 of CM077023.1, read as the reverse complement.
TGGCTCGTCTAAATTGTGCCCTTCTTTCATCACTCATTGGCAGGTACTTGGACACACTGTGTATCACATTCTGCAACTCTGGATTGCTTTGGGTCTTTTCACCACTTAGAAATGCCCTAGATAGTGTATCGGCTATGTACATCTTACAGCCTGGTACATATTGCACAGCAAAAGTGTATTTCATCAGTTTTAGCATCATACGTTGCAGTCTTGATGTAACTTTAAGCAGTGGTTTTCTCACAATGGACTCCAATGGTTTATGATCTGACTGCACTGTTACTTTCCTGCCATAAACAAAATAATGGAATTTTTCAAAGGCAAAAACTATAGCTGATAACTCCTTTTCAATTTGTGCAAAGTTTTGCTCATTTTCAGTCAATGCTCTTGACACAAACAAAACTGGATGTCCCTCTTGCATGAGACACGCACCCATTCCATCTCTAGAGCTATCACAATGTATTATGATGTTCTTTGAACTACCAAACACTTTTAAAACTGGTGGTGAGCTCAAATGATGTTTTAATTCTTTTAAGGCTTTCTCATGTTCCCAGTTCCATTTGAATTCCTGGCTTTTCTTAGTCAAAGCTCTCAATGGGAATGTGATTCTGGACAAATAAGGTATAAACTTAGACACGTAATTCATCATTCCTAGTGGTCTTCTGACATCTGCTTTATCCTTTGGAATTGACATTTCTTCAATGGCCTTTACATGTTGTGGATCATATACTATTAAAAATCACCAATCGCTTACCCTAAAGATCATGGTAATTTCCATCCACAAAACACTTCAAGCATTACGATAATTGACGTGCTTTTGAAGTGTTTTGTGGATGGAAATTACCATGATCTTTAGGGTAAGTGATCGGTGATTTTTAATAGTATATCATTTATGAATTGCACGTAAACTATGCACACTTTGCAGGGGTTTAATACCTTAAAAGTGCAAGTATAATAATGTTGTGGATCTATTTTGATACCATCTTTAGATATGATTTGTCCTACATATTTAACTTCATTTATTCTGTACTGAAATTTTTCACTATTCAACTTCACATTGTATTTTCTAGCCCTTTTTAGTACTTCAGTCAAAAGTTTATCATGTTCTTTTTCATCAGTGCCTGAGACAATATTTCTACCCCTGGTATATTCCCAAAGATTTTTAGATTTCTTTTCTGAAAGACCTCTAGTGCCAAAGTGATTCCATATGGCATCCTGTTAAAACGGAATCTATGAAAGGGAGAGTTAAAAGTACACAAATTTGCACTATCTTCATCTAAAGGGACTTGCCAAAACCCTTCCTTCAAATCTAATACTGAAAAAAACTTTTTTTTCCATTTAGCCTGCTTATTATATCTTCTATGCATGGTATGGCATAATGTTCTCATTACCTGATTTAAATCTCTTGGGTCCAGACACAACCAAAGATTTCCATCTGGCTTCTCCACTATAACCAAATTTTGTACCCAGTTAGTGGGTTTGTCTACTTTAGAGATAATGTTCTTTTCTTCCAACTGTTGGAGTAACTGTCTCAATTTATTATGTAGTACTTGAGGCACACTCTTGGAGGATTTATCACTGGCACAGTACCCGGGTTCACTTCTATGTGATATAGATCACCTGGCATCTTACCTAGACCCTTAAAAACATCTGCATAATTCTCAATAACAGCTTCTTTACTTAAAGTAGATTTAATGTGATCTACTCTCTTTATCAGATTAAGCTGTAAGCAAGCTTTTAATCCTAATATTGGCTTAGAATCTTGTTGCACCACATTAAACAGTATTCTCTGTTGTTTAATCTTCTCAGTGGAGCATTTAAGAACTACTTTCCCTTTTGGTTTTATCTTAAAATTTCCATATGTGGTTAACATTGTAGAAGTATGCTGGAGTTCTGGTCTTTGAGACTTAACCTGAGAACAAATTTCCTCAAACGTTTCTAGAGGCAGAATACTTGTTTCAGCTCCTGTATTTAATTTAAACTCTACTTCGCAGTTTTCAATCCATATGCTTTTATTCCACGACTTCTCACGAATTTTACTGTCAGCTTCAACTTTATGTACACATGGGTTCTGTATAGTATCCACATATAAAATAGGTTCTTCCTTAATTTCTTTCTGTACTTTATAAACCCTTCTTCAAGATTTTACTTTCACTTTGCACCCTGCAGCAAAATGATTTAATCCTTTGCATTTATTAAAAATTTTTCCAAATGCAAAACACTCTCCTACCTTGTGCTTTCTACCACACTTTTTACAAAGATATGGCTCCATTACACTGCTACTTTTAGAAACTACATTTGGCTTAATACTTCTTTTCGTGAACGTTTTCTCAGCTGTTTTATTTTTAATTATGTTCACAGCTTCATTTTGTTCTTTCATATTTTTAATCTGTTCTTTACTCACCTCAGCAGCCCTTACCTGTTCCACCGCTTTTTGAAGTGTAAGATCCGGTTCACGAAGAAGCCTTTCTTGAAGTGTTGTATCGATCAAACCCAGGACTACATGGTCACGTATTAACCCTTCTTGTTGAGTTCCAAACTCACAAGTTTTAGCTAAGGTTTTGAGGTGCATAAGGTATTGATCGAACGGTTGTCCTTCCTGTTGTGTACACTTAAAGAATTTAAATTGTTCGAACACAACATTTTTCCGTGGCAAACAATATGCTTCGAACTTATCGACGACTTTGGTAAAATAATCAGCTGCCTCTGGGTCCAAGTCAAATGTATTAAATATTTCCACGCCATCATCACTAATAAGATTTAGCAAAATGGCGCCTTTTGTTTTATCAGGTCTGTTGATTTTCTCTGCAGCTAGGAGATTTTCTAACTTCTGTCTCCACTTCTTCCAGTTCTCAGCAACATTGCCCGAAAATCTTAATACTTCTGGAGTATGAAACCTATCCATTACGATTCTGACACCACGTCAAATATTAAGCTTTAATAATAATACAATGAACTTACTTTAAGTAATTGCGAACTCTGATCTAGAACATAAACTTTAATTTCATAACAATGATCCTCATTCACTTCTTATCAACACTGCCATTACCATACAAACATGGTTGCCACAACAACCCACATTCCTAGTAATTATTGATTATGTTACACACACTTTTGTACTTGTTCCCTCCAAGTGAATTGGTTAAAGGAAAGCTTGTGGTTAATCCCCACTTGTGCTCTGGGCAGGGAACTGGAACGCCTCACAGAGGCAAATGTGATATGCGATAAACTGTTTTGCAAACAAGTTATTTTTACCTCTGAGTCTTCAAACGACTTTGCTTAAAAAGGAAAAAAAAATTACTTCTTTGGAAAGCACATGAAAGTATTTCTACTCAGTAACTGAAATTTTTACATTGTGTGTATGATAGACTTCAAGGGAATAAATCATTTTTTTTTTGTGATACTGAGAAATTGTAGTTTAGCAAGGTTCAACTTATTAAGAGTTGATATATGTGAACCCCAGTAGGCCACTTTTTCTTGTGCTTGATGGGCTGCCTTGTAATTGCTTCCATAAACTTGTGTAATTACTGTTCAAAATAGTCTTAAATTAATTTTTCATACAAGTGTCTTAGTGCTACTAAGTACTGTCCTTAATAAGCTGGAAGCTACGTGCTTTTATTTTTACAGACACATTCGTGCAAACTTGCAGACTATATTCTCTGCCTGAAGTCTTTTGAATACCAAGCCAGTATTTGACTTCAGGTTCTACCATTTGTTTTGAATAGTTTTACTGTATGATTTCAGAAATTGTGATATTAAGTTATATTTCAAAATTGGGCCCTGTTATGAATAGGATTTTGAATTTTTTTCTGAACTGTCACCTCGAAACTCAGTTTTGTACACAATACCCCAAAACTGTTATCTGCTGATTTTCTCTTATACCTACTTACCTGATGATACTAGTTCTGCTGTAAACAGGTGACTAGAGAAACTATATAAATTAAGTCGCACACGTGAATCATTATATATTCATGAAGGGTTCAGTTATCAGCCAAAAGATCTAAGTCAAAATATGGTAAAATATATTACAATGTTCTATATCTCAAAATATTAAAATGTTTGCTTCCAACATGTGCATGGAAAAAATATTCCATATTGAGTTTCAAAAAAGTTATTTCAATGAGAGGAAGCTTAGAGTGTGAATGCTTTATTATCATAGGCACTATATCACTGATATAATTATTCTGCCTTCAGCAAAGAAAACTTGCAATTCTCAAAAGCTGTCTTATGCCATATTAAAAATTGGAAGAAAAGCTTATATGTTTTTGCCCTGTAATATGTGGCAGCAGTAAATTAATTTGCACAGTTAGGTAATGTACACAATTTTATGTAATAGGAATAATTAAAACAGCTGTGATTTTAAACAAATCTTCCTACAGCATGGAACCTAATCTAAATGATGTCTTCTAGATATTGTTGGATGATGTTATTTAAAGTTCTGGTGTGAAATATTGTTGCATTATAATTTCTGATGTCATATCATCAGAGATTTTCATCCATAGTTTAATCATCTACCTCAGTAGACATTGTGGAATAAACTGCAACTCCTGTGCATTTACTACTGAAATGAAATAACTGTTTGCATTCATTCTTTATCATAAACACTAGTTAAATATAAATCACTTTTTTCTATTTTATTGGGTTGTTAACACAGAAACAAAATGAACTATACAAACTTTCAATTGCTCTTAAGATTCCATGTATGCAGTTCAGTGAAAATTGGGCCATGAACATGTCCTCTGATAACTGTAGCCAAACTAGGTTTCTGTAATAATGGATTGATTTTTGGGCCTGCACAATGCATAGATGCAAGTTGTCATTTTAAGTTTCTATTTTAGCTAAAATTACCAACATGAAAAAGTTAAAAACTTTTTTCAAATCCTTTCAACCTACCTGGTTCAGTTTATTCTGATGGTCTTCTGCTACTGTATCTGGCTCAAAAATCTCCTTTCAGGTTGAAATTCTTGTGACTTGCATGTCAAATGTTTTGCAGTCCTACTTGTGTTGTTGTCTGGTATTTGATTGAACATGGATGGGCATATGAATGTAATTTGATTTAAGAGTTATGTTCCTAACTATCTTTTCAATCTATGAATTTTGTAAACTGTGGTTTGAGATTGAACATGTACATGATTTAATGGGCAAGTCAGTTTTCAAAGTTTTTTTTTATTCAACTTAAGCTGACATTACTGATCTTTTCTGTGTAAATTTTCAGTGCTACACAAAAATGTTACTCTGTTTTGTTATTATTATTTCTGTAGTTCTGCCTGTTCAGATTGTTGAGAAAATTTACCCCATGGTTATCCATTTGTTAAGCTTTCAAGTGAATCACAGTGTGCAGGAAAAATTTATGGCAAGAAAAAAACTAAAAATATTTTAGCATTAAAAAACATGGCTGTTCTTCTCTACCATATTTTATCATTAAATGCGTTATTTGAGAAATGTAGGAATATTTGAAAGGATATTAGTGAAGACATTACCTTTTTATGAGTAATAGAAATAAAACTGGAGGCTTTAAATCATTTTGATGCTTTTTAATTTTTTTAGTTTCCACATTATGTTTAATTCTTTTAAGCTCAAGAGTGACTGGAACATGTTTTGTTCACTATTACTTGTATTGTTATTTAAGTGTAAGTACATTTTGCAGGGAACAAGAAAGTGATAGCTATGAAGAGAAATATCACTTCAACAATTTTTTGGGTCCTCATCTCATTCTTATTTCACTTTGTCCATAAAAATACACATTAAATATAATTTATTTATTTCAATTTTAAATTGAATTACCTGGTGCTCTTTCAGATGTTGATGTTCCTCATCCTGATGAAAAGTCCATAATGACATACGTTGCACAGTTCTTGCATTTGTATCCAGAGACATATGCTTCTGCTGATGTTGAAACAACACCTGTTTCTGCTAAGAAGAATGATTTGGATGCTCTTTGCTCTTGGCTAGATAAAGCAGAAACTATCCTTGCCAGCTGTAGTAAACAGAATGTCGATCTACTGACAGAATATAAAGTATGTTCTTTTGTTTTTACTTTGATCGATTAAAAATATGTTCCAGCATGCAAATTTTATGAGAGATCATCATGGAATTCTACTTTGATTGAATTCAACCTATTAATTTGAAAATTAAAATCTTTGAAAAGTAATTTCAAATTTGGAATGTATAAAGGTGATAATGAAATAGTTTGAATTATTTCTGTTGAATGAACATAATATGATTTTTAGTTACCTTGCACCTTTGAAGCTTCACGAAAGCTCAAGAATAGAAAATATCTATTCAAGTTTATTTAAAAGCATCGACACATCTCTGCATGGAGAGAAAAACATTTTGCTTGTCCCTAAGAAGCACAATATACAGTACAAATTTTTCTTCCTGAGTAGAATCAAGCAATTTGACTGCTGTGTAAGGTTTGGCATATTTCGAATGACTTACAATATAGGTCATTGTATGACTTTTACAGTAAGTATCAATATATGTACTTATATGAAGCTTAAAAAAAGGAATTTCATTCTCAAAACACAAGTTTTGCTATTAAGAACAATGTGGCCAAAGCCAAGTGAGAGGTGAAGCATTGCTTTCTGTGTAAACTGGCAAGAAACTACCGAAAGATGAAATTCAAGTTAAAAAAAGGGAGGGGAGGGCATTTTTGATACTACTACATGGCAAACTTGTTTAAGAAAACTATGTCAACCACATATTTTTATTAATGTGACTGTGAAATCTGTTTTGTAAAAATGAGGTAAAACATTTTAGAGAGACAATAAAAGCTCTTCCTAAAAGCTGCAACGTGTACTGTATTTACAAGAATGACACATACGAAGTAAGGTCATTCAGTAAATTCAAATCCCATTATACCTGTGACTTGTGTTCTGGCAACATTGTTCCACTACTTTTCATTGTGGTCCCAGGTTAATCTCAGTGACCTTAATTGGCTGTTTATGCTTCAGATTTCTAGAGTTCAAAATAAACTGTTTCCATTTATTTTCATTGAAAATATAAATTTGGACTTATAATTCAAAAAGCCATTATTAGATACTCAGTGTTTTCTGTTAATGACTCACAGCCTTTAAAAATTATAGGGATTTCAATCTGCACTTAAATTTAACCCTTGACTAAAGTGGAGATTGAAATTACAGTCATTTTAAGCAAAATTTTTGCTAACTGTAATTTCAGTTGAATTGTAGCAGTTAAAAGTCACAGGAGTCTTTATTTAAATGAAAAATTTGGTTATATGGAGATGGAAATTTTTTGGAAAACATTATCTGCTGCCCTATGGCAGCAGACACCTACGGGCTTCATTCCATGGTAGTTGATGATGATCTAAAGTTACAAGGAGTTAGTTTCCTTGCCCCCCTAATTAAAGGCCATTTGCTGTAGAAAAGAGACAGAACCAGTGTCAAGGACAACAAATATGAGGGCTGTTCCAAAAGTACGTGGACTGAGGTCACTCTTTTAAGTCTGTGTCAGAAGGTTTGATGTGGGCTTCCTTTTCAAAACATTGACCTTCACATGCTATACACCATTTACAGTGGCCCACAAGCTTCTGAAACATGTGTTGCAGTCCATTTTGTGAAAGTCACTTTAAAGTAGCAGATGTGGCAGCCTTCACTTCTTCATTTGTCATAAACTTCCTTTCTCTCAACTCTTTCTTAAGTGTTGGAAAAGCCCAGAAATTGCAGGGTGCAAGGTCTGGGGTGTATGGAGGATGTGGTAGACATTGGCCACTGATTTTGTTCAAAGTTTTCTTTGCTACTTGGGCCACATGGGGCCTCGCATTATCCTGGAGAAGAAACCATTCTTGATTAAGCAGTTCCAGTCTTACCCTGCGCATTGCTCCCTTCAGGTGAACTCGCAAAATTTGAGCATAATATTGTGAATTAACAGTTCGTTTCTTGGGCACCTAATGCTGCAATACTATCCCATGGGAGTCGAAAAGCAAAATCAACATCAATTTCTCAGAAAAACCACAAACTCAGAATTTCTTGGGGGGGGGGGCAGTGAGTCGGTGTGTTTCCATGTGCTTGACTGTTGTTTTGATTCTGGATCAAAATGTTTTATCCAAGACTCATCTACAGTGATATTCATTTCAAAAAGTCAGAATCTGTTTCCACTCTTTGAAGAAAAGCATGACAAAGTTCAATGGGGCATTGTTTTTTTTTTCTTCAGAAAGATCACGTGGCACCCATCTTGCACAAACACAAGACATCTTTAGGTGCGACTGTACAATTCCATGACATCTTGCTACACCAACATTCAACTGCAGTGCCAAATCATGAATCGATAAATGTCTCTTGTCTTTCAATAATTTTCCGGCATTCACAATGTTTTCATCGATCACTGATGTTGACGGACACCCACTTTGTGGGATATCCTGCACACTGTGTTTGCCATCCTTGAAATGCTTCCACCACTTGAATACAGCCAACCTGCCCAGCGCTTCTGCACCATATGCTTCTTGAATCATCTGAAATGTTTTTCTTGTAACTTTTGCTTAACTTTACACAAAATTCAATCGCAATTCTTTGCTTGGTAAAATGATATACAGTAAAATTAGCCGTATATCATGCTCATCCGCTATTGAAATACGCACTTCATGTGAACTATTGCTCTACTACATCCACAAGGAAAGACTGCATTGCCTTCACTCCAACTAACACAGCACAGATGGGAAAATCTTCCCCCACTGGAAACATGTCATTTTTTTCGTAGCAATGACACAGTGCTGCCAGTTCATGTACTTTTCAATAGCTTATGTACAATGCTCACATCTCACCCACAGTTTGAACCCAGTCTGTTATTGGATGCTTAGCAAAAAGTGCACACTTCTGACCACTTGGTCACTGGACTGGCCATTCCTCATTTGATGTCAAATTCTTGACTGAATTGTAGTCAAGAATTCCAACATCACATCCTTGATGCTAGTAGAGATTTAAATTTTGAATGTTAGATCCTCAGCACAAGTGAAGACTGAAATTTGAATGGCAGAACACCTTTCGTCATGTGGATATTGAAATTTCAATTACTTTTAATGGCAGATAGCTGTTGAAAACAAGTGGATGATGATAAATTCTTTAATAAGAAGATAAGATAAATATTTTCAGTGAAAAAGAAATGAAATGAAGATTATTTGAACTGTTGGTGGATAAACAATTGAAATTTTGCATGCCATAACAGCATTTTATTAGATTCCCTTGAAACGTTTTTTTTTTTTTTTTTTATAAATCAATTTGGATATTTGTAACAGAATGATGCATCTCATAAAAAAGTAGGTGGTAAAAATTACCTTTTTATGTGCCAGTGAATTATGTCCATTTTTTACCCATTCATGTTTTTTAAATGGGTGTCCATTCCTTTCAGAAATCACTGAGAAAAGTGTAATATCAGCTGCACTTTTTATGAACACTATGGCAATGAATCAAAATTATTTAGCACTTTGCTTTCTATTTTAAATACTGATCTTGAACAGTTTCTTTTGATATGATATCATCGCTATTGCCACTCCAACAGTTTAGGGAGCAGAATAAAGTGATAGGTAGCAAGTTGAGATTCAAATCGCCCTACCTGTGATTTATGACGGATTATTTTGTGGATGATGTTAATGTATTTAAATTAACAGTGTCATTTCAAACATGGACTGAGGGAGGTCTCCTCCCTTGGCCCCTTCATTTTGATGATTTGACATGACTTATAGCTATGGATTGCTAGCATCATTTCAGATAAACCAACCCACTGTTTACCAGTAATCATCTGATATGAATTGTAATTTGGTAGTGCTTTGAAAAACACAGATCAGTTTAAGTGGATTAGCAAACTGAGATCTGCCACAAGATTTCAATTTACACAAATTTAAATCTTGTTAATGCATATAAACTGAAATCTGAAATCAGTATTTTTGAAGGGGGACAGTAATTATGAATAGTAAATATGGGAAACAATTGGAACATTAAATTAAGATTTCCGTGTAATCACACACACACACACACACAGTGGAATGTATTCAATATTTTTAAAACCAAAAGTATTCATTTTGAGTAATTGCAAATTTAATTCGTCACCCAGTTTGAGAATGTGTACAGATACACGCATAGGTTTAAGTAACGATTTAATGTGTACAGATACTTGCATAGGTTTAAATAACGATTTAATGTGTACAGATACTTGCATAGGTTTAAATAACGATTTAATGTGTACAAAATAATAAAATAAATGTGCACAGATGTAACATTTCTGGTAGATTCATACACAATTGTATCAGAATAATATGACCACCTGTGGGTCGGTACGTCGAATCTGTTGATCTAAATAGTCCCACAAGTGCTTTATGAAATTGAGGTCGGGCAATTTCACTGGCCAACAGAAAACGGAGACATCACTGTCATGTTCCTGGAACCAGTCACGCATCCCCTTAGCAATGTAGCATGGCGCATTGTCCTGTTGGTAGACACCATCACCACCAGGGTAAATGTCCAACATGAAGGATGCATGTGGTCAGCAAGGATGGACAGGCAGCCATTGGTGTTCAGGGTACCAGCAGTCTCAGGTCATACCAGGAAAGTATCTCCCAGACATGCCCACTGCTACCACTGGCCTGTACTTGACTGACAAGTGTGTCCAGGTGTTGGCTCTCATGTGTCTGATGCTGCATCTGCCACCGCCCATCTTTTCCATGGAATAGAAACCTTGATTCATCAGAGAAGGCAGCCTTTTCCCACTCTTCCACTGTACAATGACGGTAGTCCCATGTGAACTGCAGGTGTCGTTACTGGTGGACTTGTGTCAACATGGGCGCCTTGATGCAGCATTGACTCCGGAGACCCATGCATAACAGGGTTCACTCTACTGTTATCAGGGACATGTACATGGGTGCCTCAGTGTTCATTCGCGTGGTCAATTGCTGCACTGTCGCCCATCAATTGTCCTTTACTAGTCGATGGAGGTGACGTTCTCCTCTGGGGTCGATGGCCTTTGGGGCTCCCCAGTTATGAACGTTGGGAGGTACTTGGTAGGCCAGCTGCCCGTTCTTGGTACACCCTTACTACAGCACCCCGCAAGCAAGCCACGAAAGCTGCTGTTTCTGAGATGCTTCCACCCTTGGCATGGTAGCCGATGATCATTCCTTTTTGTGCGTCTGTCAAATCACTACCTTTGCCCGTTGTGCTCACGTGACGCACTATGGCTTATCTATTCTGGCCGGCCACTTATGTCTCTGTGTGGTCAACCTTGTTACATGAACTCTGTGACGTGCCTGAACGGATACACTGTGATTCCAGGGGTGGTCATATTATTTTGATACAACCATGTATATATGTTAGTATTTTGAGGGAAGGCCAGTGTTTCTGTAAATTCCATTTTTTTTGGCAATGTGGTTAGCTTTCTACTAATCTGAGGTGCAGTGATGACATTAAGAGGGAAAAAAAATTGTGTGGTTGTAGTAGGTACAATGATAGAACAGTCTCACCAAGACAGCTAGCTGATGGAATTCAACTTTCATTTCTGCACCTTTTGTTAACTGTGAACTAACCATGTCCCCAGAAAATGCAACTTGCAAGGACAGAAAGTTTTGTCAGAGATGCTGATGTGTGTTTGAGTTGACTGAGTATGACATTTCTTTGTGTAAATGCACTTTAATTGGCAGCAGTAAGACGATTTTTCTCCCTGTAGCAGAATCATGGTGACAGGCAACGCATGTCACAGATTTTACTTTGGTCATGCAGACAGAAATGATATCCCCAGAGCCCTATTTAATCCTCTCGTGTTTACTCCCAATCATGGATGCAAGTTTTCCATCTTCAGATGAAATTCCTACTTCCAAAACCTTCCAAAAAGGAAGTTAGATGAAGTGGAGATTTCTCTGGTAATCGTAATATTTTCATTTCTCTTGATATTCCCTCTGTCTGATATTGTTGTTAAACAGCATTTTATTGCGTAAGTGTTTGTGTTTTAGTTTGAAAATGGAGGCAACAATTTCAAAAAATGAAGTTAGACTGAGCCCTGTAATCTTAAATTCTTTTTCTTGCCATGTTTCCTCTTCCCCATATGGTTGTTAAATATCATTTTATTCTATAAATATTTGCATTTCAGCTTGAAAATGGATGAAAATTTTCTAAAAACGAAAGTTGGACGGAGCGAAAATTTATCTTGTAATTGTAAAATGGAAGCAAAATTTTTCAACAATGGAAGCTAATGGCATTGAGGATTTCTCCTGTAATCGTTTTTGGTGGGGTTTTCCCTGCACTGTTTTATTGTTTAAACATCATTTAATTACATAAATGTTTGTATTTAAGATAGAAAATGGGGAAAACATTTCTGAAGACGTAAGTAGATTTATCATGTAACAGTAATTTTTTTTTCCGGCAATGTTTCCTTTGTCCTGTATTGTTGTTAAATATAATGTTATTCCATAAATCATTGTGTTTCAGCTTGAAAATGGGGAGGCAAAAGTGTGGTCAGTTCTCGTTCTCTCTCTCTCTCTCTCTCTCTCTCATTGACCATCCACAGATTATTTTGTAGCATCACGATATCTGTCACAGAACTGATCAAGAACATTCTGCTATTGTCTTCCCTTTTTGGAATTATGTTTCTCTCTCTCTCTTTGCCCATTGACCATCCACAGATTATTTTGTAGCATCACGATATCTGTCACAGAACTGATCAAGAACATTCTGCTATTGTCTTCCCTTTTTGGAATTATGTTTCTCTCTCTCTCTTTGCCCATTGACCATCCACAGATTATTTTGTAGCATCACGATATCTGTCACAGAACTGATCAAGAACATTCTGCTATTGTCTTCCCTTTTTGGAATTATGTTTAAAACATTAGCAAGTATGGGAATGTTTTGATCTATTAAAACTTGGGCATAGAACAATTTGGCCTATTTGCATTCATACAAACACCCAAACAGTATGCATCAATACATACATATTCTTTTTACAAAGAATAACTTTTCATTAGCATATTACATTATGCCTGCATATTTATTTTTCTATAGTGAATTACATTATGATAGATTATATAATTTATTATTTTATCATATTGAAATTATGTAATTTATTAATGCAAAAAATAGAGTTACTTGCTTCTAATTATAAATTATCTTCTTGATTATAAAGAGAAAAGATACTGCCTGTCCATTGGATGTGGGAGAGGTATCTTTTCAAAACAAATAGGTGGTGGAGAATGTCTAAAAATTATATGAACACCAGCCATCCTATGCACATGCTATGATTTCTACGAATATATTTCTTGTAACAGCAAGCACAGAACAAAATACTAATTGGTTTAACTGAGCACTAGGTGGTAGATAATCTGTAAAAGAAGTTATCGCAAGTATAATTATAACACATTAAAAATTCATAGATATAATCTTTAACTTCTGAATTTATTTAATAATAATAATATGTATTTATATATATATATATCATCATCATCATCATCGTCAACCATTATCAATCCACTGCTGGACGAAGGTCTCCCCAAGTTTCCTCCACAACGGTCTGTCTTGTCCCAGTCTCCTCCATGTCACTCCCGCATACTTTCGAATTTCATCCACCCATCTCCCACGTGGCCTTCTTCTGGGTCTTTTCCTGTCCCTTGGAATCCAATCTAAAATTTTGGCTGTCCATCGATGGTCTGTCCTTCTGGCAGTATGTCCAGCCCATTGCCCTTTCAGGGATTTAAATCTGATCATGATGTCTTCCACTCTTGTCATTTTTCGGATCCACGAGTTCCTCTTCTTATCTCTCCTGGTTACACCAAGCATGCACCTCTGCATGCTTCTTTGAGTTGTCTGCAGCCTTTGTGTGTCTTTTTCAGTTAAGCACCTTTGTATGTCTCTTTTTCTCTGCACCAACGTAAGCACTGGAAGGATGCATTGATCAAACACTTTTCTTTTAAGACATAATGGCATATTGCTCTTGAAAATTATGCTGTTTCTTCCAAAAGCTCTCCAGGCAAGTTTTGTTTGCCGATTAATTTCTTCATCAATGTGACCCTCACTTGATATCTGCTGTCCAAGATAAACGTATGTGTCTGTTATCTCCAGCTTTTCTGCATCAATCGATACATCTTCATTTCTTGTAAAAGCATTGTACATCAAGTTTGTCTTCTGAAAGTTCATTTTTAATCCCACTTCTTTACTCTTGTCAGCAAGTTCCTGGATCATACTCTGCAGCTCTGATGGGGTAGTTGCAAAAATGACTACGTCATCAGCAAGACGAAGGTGGGTTAGATAATCTCCATTAATCTTTATCCCTTTGTTTTCCCAGTTCAGTGATTGAAAGACATTTTCCAAAGTGGCATTAAATAGCTTCGGAGATATGGTGTCACCTTGTCTCACCCCCTCTCCAATTTTTATGTGTGTTGTTTTTTCAAACAGCCGAATCTTTGCACTTGCATTTTCATAGATGTTATTAATAATATTAATGTATGCATCTTCAATACCGTAGGATTTCAGAGCCATTGTAACTGCTGATGGTTTCACCGAATCAAAGGCTTTTTCATAATCGATGAAAGCCATGCATAATGGAAGTTCATATTCCCTCGCTCTTTTAGTTCTCTCAGTATGTGGATATGACCTATTGTGCTGTAGCCACTCCTGAATCCAGCTTGTTCTCTCGGTTGTGTTACCTTCAAGCGGTGTAAAAGAACTTTAGTGAAGATTTTATAAACCACTGATAGGAGGCTGATAGGTCTGTAGTTCCTGAGATCCTCAATGTCACCTTTTTTATGTAGCAGGATCATTGTAGCGTTGTTCCAATCCTCAGGAATCTTCCCTTCATTAAGGCATCGAGTGAAAATTTGGGCGAGTACTGTTTCGATTTCTCCACTTTCTTCTTGTATGATGTCTACAATAATTCCATCTTCTCCTGGAGCTTTTCCCCGCTTCATGTTCTTCATTGCATGTGCAACTTCTGCTGGGAGGACTGGAAGAACTCTGGTACTGGTACCTTTCATGATGTCTGGAGTACATGTATCATCCCTTTCATATAATTTGGAGTAGAAATCTTTCACTCTTGTCAAAATTTCACCTCTATTTCTTGTTACAGAACCATCTTCTTTTCTTAGTGCGATAATCTGTTTCCTTCCCTTACTGAGATGTCCCTTTGCTATCTTTAGACTTTGGTTGTTTTCAGTTGCTTTCTTCACTAGTTCACAGTTGATCTTCCTTACGTCTTCAGTGATACTTTTTCATACTGTCTTGCATAGCTCTATATATTCCACTTTGGAAGTCACATCTTCTTTAGTTGTCCTCATCTCTCTTCTTTTTGCATCAACATTTTGGTTTTTCCTGATAATTTGTTCACATGCAACTTGTTCTTAGACCCAGCTAATTTTGTTGCTGTTTCCATAAGAGCTTTGGTTACTTTTCTGTTAACTTCAGAAATATCCACTTCTTCCGATGTTAGGCCTTCTAAAGCAGAGAATTTGTTCTTCAGTTCCAACTTGAAGGTATTATGGTGTTTTTTAAGGTTGGTTATGTTAATACATTTTGTTTGTCTTATGAGCTTGCCACATTCGTGTTTAGTGTTGAGGTGCATCTTACATCTCACCAATCTATGGTCACTACCTGTGTTGAACTTGTTTAGCACAATCAATTTCACTTGTTGTCCCATTTGGATGTCTCCATGTCCATTTCCTGTGTGACTTTATCTTGAAAAAGGAGTTCAAGATGAAAAACCCTTCTGCCTCTGCAAACTCTGCGAGAGTATTTCCACGCTGGTTTCTGTTGCCGTGACCGAATTTACCTACTGAAGTTTCATTCTGTTCCTATTGCCCTATTTTTGCATTGAAATCTCCCATAATTATCTTCAAGTGCTGCTTACCTTTATTATTTAGATCACGAACTTCCTCATAAAATTCTTCAATTTCTTCTTCAGCATGACTTGTGGTGGGTGCATAAGTTTGAATAATCTGAGCCTTGTATCTTCTTGAGAGTTGGATAATGAGTCGTGCAGCTCTATCAGAGGAACTTTCAACTTCTACAACTTTATCCTTCAGTTTCTTGTTTATTATAAATCCAACACCACTAGTTCTGCCAGTATCAGTCCCACGATAGTAGAAGAGATGCCCACTTTTCAGTTCAATGAGAGCTTCTCCTTTTCTCCTTACTTCACTTAGCCTGACGATGTCCCACTTGATCCTTTGTAGTTCCTCTTCCAATTCAAGAAGCCTTGAATCAGAAGATAGGGAGCGTCCATTGTAATTAGCCAAGGTCAGCATCAGATGGCAGCCTAGTCCGGTCCTCCGGGGATTCTTAGCACCCTCTGCCTTCATGTTGCACTAGCCGCTGCCTTGGCCAGGTACATTTCAGCTGCTGGAGACTGAGGGCCAAGATTTAAGTTGTGGAGTCATTTTGGAGGGGTTTGGCCATAACTCACCACGCTGGCCAAGCAAGTTGGTGAGTGTGGGATAGCATTTCTTCTAATCTCGATGGTATAGTTATATCGCTATTGGCGGTCGTCAGAGCCCCTTTAGTGTGAACAGGATGCACCACGAGAAGGCAGGGTTGACATTTGTCAAGGAGAGGCTGTGATGTTACGCATCACCCGACCTTACATCCCATATATATATATATATGTTGTAGAAGTTGAAAGTTCCTCTGACAGAGCTGCACGACTTGTTATCCAACTCTCGAAAAGATACCAGGCTCAGATTATTCAAACTTATGCACCCACCACAAGTCATCCTGAAGAAGAAATTGAAGAATTTTATGAGGAAATTTGTCATCTAAATAATAAAGGTAAGCAGCACTTGAAAATAATTATGGGAGATTTCAATGCAAAAATAGGGCAACGGCAACAGAATGAAACTTCAGTAGGTAAATTCGGTCACGGCAACAGAAACCAGCGTGGAAATACTCTCGTTGAGTTTGCAGAGGCAGAAGGGTTTTTCATCTTGAACTCCTTCTTCAAGAAAAAGCCACACAGGAAATGGACATGGAGACATCCAAATGGGACGACAAGTGAAATTGATTTTATTATGTGTAACAAAAAATTTGTCATAGAAGACTGCAGTGTGCTAAACAAGTTCAACACAGGTAGTGACCATAGATTGGTGAGATGTAAGATGCACCTCAACACTAAACTTGAACGTGGCAAGCTCATAAGACAAACAAAATCTATTGACATAACCAACCTTAAAAAACACCATAATACCTTCAAGTTGGAACTGAAGAACAGGTTCTCTGCTTTAGAAGGCCTAACATCGGAAGAAGTGGACATCTCTGAAGTTAACAGAAAAGTAACCAAAGCTCTTATGGAAACAGCAACAAAATTAGCTGGGTCTAAGAACAAGTTGCATGTAAACAAATTATCAGGAAAAACGAAAATGTTGATGCAAAAAAGAAAAGAGATGAGGACAACTAAAGAAGATGTGACTTCCAAAGTGGAATATATAGAGCTATGCATGACAGTAAGAAAAAGTATCACTGAAGACGTAAGGAAGATCAACTGTGAACTAGTGAGGAAAGCAATTGAAAACAACCAAAGTCTAAAGATAGCAAAGGGACATCTCAGTAAGGGAAGAAAACAGATTATGGCACTGAGAAAAGAAGATGGTTCTGTAACAAGAAATAGAGGCGAAATTTTGACAAGAGTGAAAGATTTCTACTCCAAATTATATGAAAGGGATGATACATGCACTCCAGACATCATGAAAGATACCAGTACCAGAGTTCCTCCAGTCCTTCCAGCAGAAGTTGCACATGCAATCAAGAACATGAAGCGGGGAAAAGCTCCAGGGGAAGATGGAATTACTGTAGACATCATACAAGAAGCAAGTGGAGAAATCGAAACAGTACTCGCCCAAATTTTCACTCGATGCCTTAATGAAGGAAAGATTCCTGAGGATTGGAACACCGCTACAATGATCCTGCTACATAAGAAAGGTGACATTGAGGATCTCGGAAACTACAGACCTATCAGCCTCCTATCAGTAGTTTATAAAATCTTCACTAAAGTTCTTTCACACCGCTTGAAGGTAACACTGGACATGGCTCAACCGAGAGAACAAGCTGGATTCAGGAGTGGCTACAGCACAATAGATCATATCCACGTACTGAGAGAACTAATTGAAAGAGCGAGGGAATATGAACTTCCATTGTGCATGGCTTTTATCGATTATGAAAAAGCCTTTGATTCGGTGAAACCATCAGCAGTTACAATGGCTCTGAAAACCTGCGGTATTGAAGATGCATACATTAATATTATTAATAACATCTATGAAAATGCAAGTGCAAAGATTCGGCTTTTTGAAAATACACCACACATAAAAATTGGAAAGGGAGTGAGACAAGGTGACACCATATCTCCGAAGCTCTTTAATGCCACATTGGAGGGTGTTTTTCAGTCGCTGAGCTGGGAAAACAAGGGGATAAAGATTTATGGAGATTATCTAACCCACCTTCGTTTTGCTGATGACGTAGTCATTTTTGCAACTACCCCATCAGAGCTGCAGAGTATGATCCAGGAACTTGCTGACAAGAGTAAAGAAGTGGGATTAAAAATGGACTTTCAGAAGACAAAAGTGATGTTCAATGCTTTTACAAGAAATGAAGATTTATCGATTGATGGAGAAAAGCTGGAGATAACAGACACGTACGTTTATCTTGGACAGCAGATATCAAGTGAGGGTCACATTGATGAAGAAATTAATTGGCGTACAAAACTTGCCTGGAGAGCTTTTGGAAGAAACAGTATAATTTTCAAGAGCAATATGCCATTATGTCTTAAAAGAAAAGTGTTTGATCAATGCATCCTTCCAGTGCTTACGTATGGTGCAGAGACGTGGACCTTAACTAAAAGAGACATACAAAGGCTGCAGACAACTCAAAGAAGCATGGAGAGGTGCATACTTGGTGTAACCAGGAGAGATAAGAAGAGGAACTCGTGGATCCGAAAAATGACAAGAGTGGAAGACATCATGATCAGAGTTAAATCCCTGAAATGGCAATGGGCTGGACATACTGCCAGAAGGACAGATCATCGATGGACAGCCGAAATTTTAGATTGGATTCCAAGAGACAGGTAAAGACCCAGAAGAAGACCACATGGGAGATGGGTGGATGAAATTCGAAAGTATGCAGGGGTGACATGGAGGAGACTGGCACAAGACAGACTGTTGTGGAGGAAACTTGGGGAGACCTTCGTCCAGCAGTGGATTGATAATGGTTGACAATGATGATGATGATGATATATGTAATCAGGAATATATACCCGTGGGCTGTTGTCTGCTGTTGTCTGCTGATTATGGCATCCTTACATGTAAACTTTGGCAAGTACAGCAGAAAAGCTGCAAGCACCTTGAAAAACCCATGCTAATTAAAACAGATGAGCCATTATTCTACCCACATTTTTTCAGACATACAGTAAATGTGACGAACACTTTTGGCACGTTCACTAATGAAATTCATTTTTGTCATACCCGGGTGCTGTCTGGGAGACGCGGATTCGATTCCCGCTCCAGGACGATGAAATTTTCAAGTTTTCGGATATTATCTGACTTACCATCCTTGTCTTATTTACACCAAAAAACGGATTGTCATTTTCAAAATTTGTGTCATATGGTGTAATCCCGTATTCCATTCATGATTTATCTGCTTCTCCAGGTAATCACGGGATAGGATTCTTAACGTCAAGATTCGCTAAACAGGAATGCCGGTCGCTTCGACTAGCGAATCCTGTGATGGTTATATTCAAATTAATTGGAAACTTGAGACTTGGTCATTCTGGGTGGTGTAGTGGTTATCATACCCGGGCACTATCTGGGGGACGCTGGTTTGATTCTCGCTTCAGGACGACGAAATTTTCAAGTTTTCAGATATTATCTGACTTACCATCCTTGTCAGATTTACACCAAAAAACGTATTGTCATCTTCAAAATTTGTGTCATAGTTATTTAATGACTTTTATTTCTTTTCCAAAATATTTGCATCATACAGCCATATACTGATGAATTATATGTAAAATAACAATTATTTTATTGTCATCTTTTATTTTATTCTCTGCAGCAATTTTTTTCCCTGAAGAAGGAAATGGATCATTACAGAAGCATATTTGACCAACTAAAATCAAGATCTGGATCTGATCAAACATTTCCGATAATAGAGGGACGGTGGTTAAAAGTTGAAAAGGACATTCTGGAATGGCAAAGGTGTTTGGACTGCAGCCTTCCTGATCCACTTGGCAAACTTTGCAAGTGGCTATTTGAAGCAGAGAGCAAACTGTCTTCCCCTCTAAATCTTGATGGTGATGCTGCTACAAGGGCTAAAATAATTAACTTAGTCTTGGAAGAACACAAGGTGATACTTTCTCACACAACCTTTACTTTGATTTTGGACTGAAATTTTTATTGGTTATATTTTTGAAAAATCATAGTATAGATTTTATTTGCATAATTCAGTGTTGAACAGTAGGGTTTGTCCTCTAGTTTTTGCATTTCTCAATCTTTTATATCCTACAAACTCATTTCATGGTAGTTAGTGATCTTTTGAGTACCCTTGTGAAAATAATTTGGTGTGATCATGTTATTTTCACTTGCTGTGATTTTCGAAATTATTTCAAGTTATTATAACCTCCAGTATAGCACCTTTTCATTTTTTGATCAATATATGATTTAAGACTTTTAATTTTACCTTGAAAATAGTAAAAACAAAAGGCAAATTCTTATCTAAGTTATCATACGAACCTATTTAACAGGCAGTGCTTGTTGTCTAGTAAAGCCGGGGCTTCACTTACTTATGCTGCATCACAGATTAACATTCAGCCTGTATTAGTACCAAGTATGTGGAAGTACTATGTATACTAATAATATCAATAACACAGTAGTTAATGCATTCTACTCACTCTTTAATAGTAGCAATTGTTCGGCAGGTGCAGTGCTATACCAGTTATTGCATCCAGCTTTAATTAATCACAGTTAAATTTTAGTCACTTTTTATCTTTTAGATTTCATTAGCCATATTGAAAGAGTTATTCACATTCTGTGGAAAACAATTGACACTCTTATAATTACCATGTGAATAACAGCATAGAAATTGAGGTTAATTTAACTGAAAAATAACATACAAACTAATACTGAAAGATATACATACATTAGGTAAAAGATCATACAATGAAAACTCACCCAATATCCAAGTTAACAACAGAGAGATTTCAAACATCGCTTTATTGACAAACAGGAATAGGTGGAGCATGTACAAGGCAGAACACAGGCAAAAAAACAGAAAGAACATACAGAACACAAAGCGCAGTTCAGTGGGGCAACGAGAAAGTCAGCGTAAAAGCATGGAATAACAGTAGAGGGAAACAATAAGCCAGGCGTTGAGGGCGCGATGATCCAGATCTTCATCATCAAAGTCCTCAAGACAAGGTGCCGGGGGATAGTCAGGAGACATAGAAACAGTCACATTAGCTATGGGCGGCAGCAGAGACAAGCAGGGCGGCTGCTGCGGTGCTTTTCTTGCGGGAACGCTGAGAGGGTTGCTTGCAACATTTCTTCGGAACTGTGCCAGTAGAAGGCACACTAAGCAGTGAAGGAATCGAGAGAACAGGAGAGGGTGACTTGGCAGATGAAGCAGGACAGGAAGCAGAAGCAACGAGGTAAGCAGGCAAGCGACGAGGAGCAAAGCTCCGCATGGATCAGCGGGCACCGAGGAAGATCCTGAAGCTGGAACACTGAGCGGCGCAGGAGATACACACTGAGCAAGTGAAGAGGCGCCAGTTATAGAGCTGGCAGGCACAGTAGGAGAGCTGGTGAAGAAATACAGAGTGCCAACAAACCGCGAGACAGAAGGCGGAGGCCAGGGGGCCCCAGCTGCAGAGACAAGCGACACAGATGAAGCAGTGACAGAACCACTGAGCAGAGAGCAAGCCTCTGAATGAGGCAGCGATGGAGCATTCGCGCACACAGCAGCAGATCCAAGGGCAGGAGAGGTGGCAGCGCAGGAACAACAGAGAGAGAGAGAGAGAGAGAGGAGGGAAATTGTTTAGAGTTTTAAATATAATAATATTAGCAACTTGGTGGCTTGAAGTTTTAGTAGCAATTAAAGCCTTGCTTTAAGGAGTACTATTCTACATATGCTATATGTCAACTTGCATAATGGGTAAATTCTCATTATATGTAATTTTACCTAATATATATCTTATCAAATGTGAATAAAAATTTAAGACTCAATTTGTTGATACAGTTCACACTGATGGTGAAGTTTATGTCCATTGAATCAATTTTAAGCCCTTATTTGCTGACTTCCAACTAGCTTTAGTTTTAAGATTGTTCCTTCTTATACAGAATGAGAGCAGCTAATTAACTGCTATGGCATTTAAGAGTTATATGTCTCTGAAAAAAATAGTTTCACATAAGTTTAAGCTTGTTTTAAAGCTAAAACTATTTTGGAGAGTGTGAGTAATTTCGAACTGAAATTCACTCTGTGGGCATTACATTCAGTATCAGTGTAAACTGTATCAACATATTTAGCCTATTCATACATTTGTTTAAGATTCAACAAAGAGTATCCACATATGTAGTCTATTCTTATATTTGGAATAGATTCAATACATAATTAGGATGTAGGAACAATGAAAAATAACTAATTTCTTCCCTCAAAAATGTGAGTGCTAAAATAAATATATAATTTTTTTAAACTAAATTTGTGATTAGTTATGTTAATAATGTGTATTATTAAAATTAATACTGTATTTGCTGCAGCAAGTATGATATATGTGATAAATGTTCTATCACAATTAAATGACTATAATTTATTAATAGTTAGTACTAATTATTCAAATCATATTAACCTGTTTCAAAAATCTAGTGTCTGTTAAAATGCTGCTCCATTGTAGCAACAAATTTTGTGGTTCCTTTGTTGTCTTTTAATGGAGTTAGACTACATTTTTGAATAAAGTAATATACAGTATATTAAGTATAAGATCTTCCCTGGCAGTACTTTATGCAGTAGGTATTATTCCTCACTTGTACCATACAGATTTTTTTAGAAACAGTTTTTGGAAATTAGATGAAGATAAGAAGGGTTACATTCATGGGAGGAAACTAAAAAGGGATATAGGTCAAAGGTCCTCAGAAATACATTGACATTTGTCTGAATACTTGAATGAACTGAATGATTTAACTGTTATTTTTGCCCCTTTACCCTTGCCTAAGACACTAGCATGCCTAAGTATTTGGAGTCATAGCATTAAATTAATGTCAGCTACACCCAACAACCTTAAGTACTCAAGGAAAGGTTGGACACATCATTAAAATTTTACCATTCAAAACTCATCTATACTTAACAATCTTAAGTAACACTGAAATAAATATGCACGTAAATACACTCATTGTCATAAAAATCTGTGCACCAAGAAGGAGGCGTCGGATTGAAATGAGATTTTAGTAGTTAGATGGTACATACCAAGGCCAGAAGTGATTATAATATCACAGCAGCAGGATGATTTCCTGTGGACATACGGTACACATTCCTGTCAGCGTTAGTGCCGCGTTGGACCACCTCATGCTTGGATACATGCAATGATACGGTCCGGCATGGAGTCAAAGAGACACTGCATGCTATCCTAGGACAGATTGGCCCACACTTCTTGCAACTGACGCTCTAAATCATGAACACTGGGACATGGAGAAAGCTGGAGTCCCATTTGGTCACACACTTGCCTCGATGGGTGAGAAATCAGGCTATCTGGCAGGCCATGGAAGCATCGAAGCATGACGTTGACAGTCCTGGAAAACCCGAGCCGTGTGCGGATGGACGTTATCTTGTTGGAAAATGGCTCCGGGCCACCCCGCCAAGAAAGGCAGCACATGGGGCCGCAGGATCTCCTGTACGTAGTGCTGGGCTGTCAATGTCCCTCGGATCACTGCAAGGGAAGTCCGGCTGTCCTATGCGATGGCTCCCCAGACCATCAAGCCTGCAGTTCGGGATGTGTGCCACTGTACAGTGAGGTTGGGATTGTAGTGCTCACCTGCGGTCCTCCACACTCTGACACAGTCATCTGTTCCCATACAGAAGCGGGATTCATTGCTGAACACTATATGTCGCCAATCCATAACCTTCCATGTTGCTCGCTGCTGACACCACTGCAATCGACGCCGAAGATGGTCAGATGTTAATGGCAGAAACCTTAAGAGCCATCAAGAGTGCAGATTTGCCTCTGCCAGGCATCTGGAAATGGATCTGGTGGACACAGGAGTCCCTTGTACAGCCACCACATGTATCTGGATATTGAATAAGGACATCGTTGCATCTGTGCATGCCGCTCTCACGATCCCATGGTCCTCTCTGCTGGTGTTGTGTCTGGGTCATCCAGAGCCAGTCCGCTGTGTCTGGGTGCCTTCCCGTGTCCATTGCTCCCAATATGATTGCACCGTATTGTCCAACCGGCCCAAATGGCTGCCAATTTGGCGCGCCTGCCACCCTGCCTCTCTCATCCCGATGATACGGCCTCATTTAAACTCCGTCAGTTGCCGGTACACACATCTACAGCAGCTCCTCGGCATGTCTATCGCTCAGGGATCTCACCTGACTCTTACTGTGCACTTTGGTATGAATGTGGAGTCCCCTGTGCGACGCCTTATAAGCTCCAAGGATTGCTATAGCAGCGCTGGACTTGGATGCGCGGGCATGCAGAATCGCACGAAACTTTAATCATTTGCATGTCTGCCACCTGTAGCTATTTGCTGAGTTTTGCGTTAATCACACATATTTTTCTTGGTGTGCAAATTTTTATGACAATGAGTGTAATATGGCAAATATTGAATGTTTTACCTGTTTTGTGTGTGTGTGTGTGCGTGCGCGCTGGCGCTCATGTGTGCTCGTGTGTGCGTGTGTGTTCGCGCGAATGCATGAATTACATAATGTGTGCTCGGTATATCATTTTTTCTTAATCTACAGCATGCGGTTGGAATTGCGTGTTTTGGGTGCTGCATTTTAACTTAATGAAGGTCTTTAATTTTTCCACAATTTATTAAAATAGTGTAATATTCTAGGGTGACCTGATAATCTAAATGCATGTCTTCCATATTACTTTATATCTTGCAGTGAAAAAGTGCTGCTCTTTTGCTTGAATTGCTTAAATGATATATGTATCATTTTGTGGGGACATTTCTTTGGAAAATAGCAAATAAAAATAGAATCAATCAGCATTATATATCGAACTAATACTGCATTTGTAAAGCTACCAGTATTTTTTGGAATGCATAAATTATTCTAAATGCGTGCTTCAGAAAATCGTATACTTTTTGTTTGCTTTCCAAAATTACTTTTACAAATTTTAAATATTACTCTTATGCAATATTAACTTTTTAATCTGCTTAAAATGAAAATTATATAATCCTTATTTTGCATTTCATTCTTGGTTATTTTATCTGTTTCTTTCCTAGGCATTTTTCAAAGATTTAGATGAAAATGTCAAATGCTTTCAAGCTTCACGTCGATCGCCTGAATCAAAAAGTGTTCCCCCAGAACAACTGGAAAATATCAGTGAGAGGTTTGATCGAGTGGCATTTTTAGCACACCAAAAGCAAATAAAGCTGCATTTGGAGAAAAATAAATATTCCGTCTTAGCACTCATTTCAAATGCTGAGTCTCATCTGAAGACCTGGAGCCAAAAGTATGGGTATGAACCTGAAGTTCAAAAGGTTCTGGAGCTGTACAAGGTATGTTTAACACACTGCTACTCTTTGCGTAAAGTATTTTATAATTAAATCAATATTATAATAATGATATTGTACTTTTCCATATTGTAAAGTTGTTTATGTTTGTGTACTGTATGTACTCGTGTATAAGCTGAAAGTTTTTGGAAGAAATCCTGCTTTCAAAGTTAGAGTTCAGCTTATACGTGGGTCACTAAAAATTAGGGCTCAACTCCTGTGAATTTTCCCACAGATTTGTTTACGTTTTAGACCACGTCTTTCCATGCAATAGTTTTCTGACCTGAAATCTTTTTTTTTTTAATTATGAAATATTTTTCCACCCAGAGTAGAATTTCTGCAGGAATAGGTGATGCTAATATGATAAGTGAAAAACCTGATCCTGTTTCAAATTGAGACCCTGAAATTTCTTGCTTCCAAACATGAAATACCTCATTACTTCCCGTTTGCAATCACGAGACGCCATCGACACTGCCTAAATCACTTAGCTGGTGGGGTGGGCCACATCCAAAAAGTATCTCTCTTCTCCCGAGTTTCACAGTAAGCATGGGTGTGAGTGTTTGCGCTCTGTACTGGCGAAAGCCATCCGTGATATTGAATAACAAAGATATAGTGTTTAATGATAGG
This sequence comes from Macrothele yani, assembly GCA_039090855.1. Lineage (NCBI taxonomy): Eukaryota > Metazoa > Arthropoda > Arachnida > Araneae > Macrothelidae > Macrothele > Macrothele yani. Next base: position 7,709,571 of record CM077023.1, on the reverse strand, counting down.
TGGTAACTTGAAAGAAGGCCAACACTGCCATGCTACTTCTTGGATGAAAGGATTGTGGGATGCAGTTTCACCAGAAATGGTTGTAAATTCTCTCAAAAAAAGTGCTGCATAAGTAATGCAATGGATAAAGTTATTTAGAAACTCCAATAGTGAATCATACTTTAAAGGTTTTTACGGAAGATAATCTCAGAAATTTGCATAATTCATTTCATTTAACATATTTTCCAAAATCTCGAAATTTAAGGTTGGCTTATATGTGTGTCAAGGTTTTTCACAGATTTTTAGCTCTTGAAGTAGGAGGGTCAGCTTGTATGCCAGTATATATGGTACATTTTTTTACTCAAAAGGAATATAATTCTATTACCAAAATGCAGTGATCATAATGAAGAAGTTTGATACGACAACAATAAATAAAAATATCTGGAAGTTTGTATTTCTTTTTGGAGCTAACCTCTGAATCTCAGAGAACAGCTTAGTGATATGTATGTATGTATGTATGTATGTATACCTCCTTCTGATTTGGCTGTGAAAAACGTTATTCATTCACAAAAGTACAGTGCTTTACCTTTATCAAGAAAGTTCAAAAGTGAAATGTTTATATATAATTGTATCGCCAAATTCTACTCCATCATGTTGCCATAAATGATGTTACAGTGATTAATATGTGTATGGGGTTTTAAAACATATACACTCATCACAAGGAAGCCAACAGCTTTGAGCTACTAATGTACAAATCACTTATATCTAATTTTTTAAGATAAATTAACACCTCTATTTCAGTGTTAAAAATTTCTATAGTAAACAGTTTGACTTATATCAAGGACAAGAAGACCACTCTAGAATAGTTTCACATTTGTAAAAAAATTAGTGACAATGCTATGTACTTGTTGGATTTGCCTTTGTCATTGCCTGGCCTATTTGCAAAGACCATCCTGATATTGTGTCTGTACAAAAGCACAGTCATAGTCAGTGTATCATTTAAAATATTTTCATGAGATTGAATGCATTAAAGACAAACTGAGCTCGATATAATCCATCAGAAGGACTGAAATGAGGCATCAGTTATTTATTAAGTTAGAACAATATGGGAGCCCAAATTTTGTATCAGTTTCTCCAGGGTGAGGATTTTGCTTTGATTTTGGATAATATTTTTAGAAAAATGCTGTCCCCTTTATGTGTTCATCTGTTTTGAATTCATAAAGTCAATGAATCTGACTTTATGAATTCTCCCATTTTAATCAGATTTAGAAGTAGATTCTGTGAGACAATGGATTTTGTATATTTCAGTTAGATTTAGTATATTTTCATATATTTCAGTTGGATTTAGTGTATTTCATATGGAAAATATGCATGAAATATAATAAATAAATGATGATAAATTTGAATGTTCCAGGTAGATTTTATCTGTACCAAGATTCTTTAAGCGCATTTCTTACCCACAGTAGGTATCCCATTAGTACTTATTACTAAGCTGTTGTCTGAGATTCAGAAGTTAGCTCCTCAAAGAGAGTATACCTGCCAGATTAATGTTTAACTTTGAAACTTAAATTTTATTTCCTTTGAGTCTTTTTAACTAGAGAAGTACATCAGTGTGGGGGATTAGCCCACAGCTGACAGTTCCAGTTGGTCATTCCACGTAAGGATTCTGCAACATAACCCAGTGAGTTGGAGTCTTTTGGCCAATGTCACACAAAACTAGCTGGTACCTCAACAATATTTATACAGAAGCTTAAATTTGTGTCAGCTCCCAAGATTCATAGAGGCCCTTGTTGCTGTTGTGTGTGCCATTTGTAGGAAAACTTTAATATCGGTCCACACTTAATTGATCAATGGCCTGACGATACGTGACTACCCGTTACATACACCAGGTAGGTTCCCGGAATCAAGCATCCATCTTGCCTTCTTCGCTACAGCACTATGCTATCAACTCACGGTAAAATCACTTACCTTGCATCTGTTTGACGAGCGTCATAATCCAATAAAACAGAGACAAGTATCCTGCTCGAACTTCTTCTTCTTCTGATGAATAATCCAATAATTGACTCAGTGATGACACACACACGCCATTTCTTGTAGATAACTATTTAATTACAAACACGACCACAAACACATAATTCTAAGACAAATTTTCAACGACACACATCTTCCATCTCGCTACAATGGCTCTGCTGCTCTCTCTCTCTGCCCTGCTGCTGCCATCTATTGAGTGACTCGAGAAATAGTTCTGTCTGAAACTCTACACCATTGTTGCCCAACGGAGCGTCCCGTGGAGGCAAACCATTCCATTAGTTACAGGACATAAAAAAAGTGCTGCCTTGCAAAGACATAATATTGGTGGTCCTAATACCTCCCAGGTAGTATACACTATATTATCAAAAGTATTTGAACACTACCAAATATCTGCATAAGTGTAAAGAACGGTTGCGCAAGAAGGTGGGAAAGTACCTATACAAAACTGAGATGTTCTGTTGTGTTACCGTAATTTCGGGTAGATAAGCCGCGGCGTATATATATGAGTTCAAAATTAAATTTTCGGCCTTCGTGGCTTATACAGCATGGCGACGTATACAGCTTTTTTTTTTTTTTTTTTTTGGCGGTGCGAAATTATGTAACAAAAAACGTTTTGGCATGTTCCATTCTTTTTTCCGCAGGAAGATATCTCAATAGACAGGGAATGGAATAACGATGTTACAGCCACATGCAATAAATTCAACCCCTTCCCCCCGTAAAACAAGACATGAATATAATAGGTTATAGGATTGAGGTGGGACAGGCAGGAGAGAGGTAACTCTGATAAAACTCGGAAAAAATCCGTGACTCGGGGAAACTTTGCAGGGAATTGATCTTGTTAGCAAAGATCACCCTTGTTTCATGCTCTTAGCAACTAACTCTCTTTGAACTCATGAGGTCATCAGCTTTGCTCCGAGGCTAATGCTCTCTCTCCCCTTTTAAAACGGGATATCCGACTGTCATCCAAGATCGACTCTCATTGGTCAATGACAGCAGGTGCAAATTTTGTCAGTGTTGTGTGCGTTCGTTGCATTCAGTTCGCCAAATCACATTATCTCGAGTACGCTACGCGTAGTTCTACGTTATCGTGGAAAGTAAAATGACGAAACGCAGAAGTTATACTTCTAGTTTTAAGCTAATGGTAAATAAATATGTTTTTCTGAATCCTGGAAAAACATCAAAATTTCGACGATTATTTCGGGCTTCACTGAAGCAAACATTATTTCTAAAAACTGCGGTGAAACGCCAGAAGACAGCGAAAGTGATGCAGACGACCCCAAAGTTTTTTCAGATGATGAGCTTTTAAAACTTTTTAATTCGGACAGTGAAGTTTCCGATTTTGATGGATTTGATTGGAAAACTATGTGTACCAAATATTTTCAGAATGTTGTGCGTGTATTTTTTAAATTCTTGAGGTATAAATGTTTTATAATTGGTTTAAGGGTCTTATGAATTCTTCGAGTAAATTTTTATAAAATAGGTAGTAGGGTAAGTGTTATCCTTAAGATTGAATCTTGTTTAATTGATATTTTTATTTATTATTTGAAAGATCAGGTACTATATTTTTATCTACGTAATGTTTTCAAGACTCCGCCATGGTACTACCCCACCTTACTGCGAAGGTGTGGCGTATATGGAGGTGCGGCGTTTCTGGTGATTCTTTTTCATTCCCCCTCTTTTTTTATTGCTGCGGCGTATACGCCAGTGCTGCTTATTTACCCGAAAATGCGGTATGTTTCCATATGGAGCATTGCAGCTAAACATAACAAAATTGACTGTAAGTAATGTCACAAAGAGATGGAAGCAGAATGGTATAACTACAGGAAAAAAACATTCAGGAAGACCGCACAAACTGGCGGAACATGACAGAAGAGCCATGGTAAGAAACATTGAGAAATCCTGTTCCTCCTTTGCCATTTCTATAGCTTCTGAGGTAGGAAATGCTTGTAATGGCTTGCTTAGTACCATAACTATCTCTGAGAGCTGTACAGTGTGGGTTATTATGATAGAGCAGCGGCACACAAGCCACACATCACTGCTGTGAATGCGAAACGCTGTTCAAAGTGGTGTGTCTTCCATTGTTCCTGGACTGTGGGTGACTGGAGAGCTGTTCTTTGGAGTAATGAGTAATGTCATGTTTTTCACTCTTCCAATTTGTTGGGCGTGTTTGGATTTGGCAACAGCCCAGCAAACGATTTTTGTCAGAATGTGTTCTTCCAGCTGTTAAGTCTGGCGGAGGCTCCATCATGTTATGGAGTTGTTTTTTGTGGATGGGACTTGGCCCTTTGGCTATTATACCACAAACCATGAACTCTGAAGTGTACTCCAACATTCCAGATAATTCTGCTCTACCAACAATGTGGCAGTATTATGAAAATGACCGTTGTCTCTTCCAACATGATCGAGCTCCCTGCCACATTGCACAGTGTGTGAAGGACTAGTTTTTTGAAAATGAGGTGGAATTGTTAAACTGGCCTATTCAGAGTCCTGATCTTAATCCCATAGAACACTTCTCAGATGAATTGAAGCAACACATACCAAATCTACTACAACAACCGTCCTCGCTCTGCACTCTGACAGCAGCTTTGCTGGACGAATGGCAAGCTTTTCCTGTTAAGATCTACCAGAAATTGGTTGACAGTATGCTTTGATGTGTTGCCAAGGTCATACAAGCAAAAGGTGGACTGACTAACTACTAATTGCAATAATAAAACTATATGTCCCAAAACATGTGGTGTCCAAGTACTTTTGATAATATAGAGTATAATGAATTCTCTCCCCATACCTTTGAATGTAAATAAATAAAAAAAAATACTTCATCACCACCAACAAATCCAATGCTCGAACTATTAGCACCAGCCTAACAGTGAGTAACGAGGAGGCACTAATTTTGGGAAACTTAAATGTTAGATGTTTAGCAACATATCATTATCATAGCATCAGTGGTGAAGTAAGACAAATGCTGTATGAAATTGATTTTCCCCATGACATCATGTAGATGGGAGAATTGATAGTGGTATAATTAAGGGTCCTTAGTATTATGCTTAAAAAATTATTAGAGTAGGATGTGTTAAATGTAAAAATTACCAACAATTTCACGTAGTTTTAATTGATTTCTTTCTCTACGAGTTTTCAGCAATGCATGAAGGTTTATATACACACTGAGCAAAAGGTTACTTGCTACTGAGCATTGCAAGTTTGATGTGGTAAGCATACCTAATAGGTTGGAATGTGTATATAAATTCTCCAAGCTTAGCTAGCAGGTGTTAGTAGAGCTATCAGAGATATCAATGAAGGAAGAAATATTCTTCATAATACATGGGAAATTGATAGAATATTCAAAGCAAACAGAATATAAATTCTGAATTTGCTTGTAACACTTCCTGGTTATCCATGTAACACCTCTCAGAAAACTTGAAAATTTTATCGCCCTGGAGTGGGAATCAAATCCGCATCTCCCGATTTCTGTTCGAGTATGCTAACCATTATGACACCACCCAGGACAGTGAAGTTCCAAGCAACTGAGACATAGGAATCTGATGAAAGTCCTCAGATTTTTGCTAGTCGAAGCATCCATGCTTCCTCATAGCGCTTTGACCCAATTCCCATCCAGACGGATGTAGGTCGGAGGTCACCAGTACCACAAATAAATTAATGAAAGAAGAAATATTCTTCATAATACATGGGAAATCGATAGAATATTCAAGGCAAACAGAATATAAATTCTGAATTTGCTTGTAACACTTACTGGTCATCCATGTAACACCTCTCAGAAAACTTGAAAATTTCATCGCCCTGGAGTGGGTATCAAATCCGTATCTCCCGATTTCCGTTCTAGTATGCTGACTGCTGCACTGCCCAGGATGATGAAGTCCCAAGTATTTGGGTGATAAGTACTGAGGTACAAAGCGTTCTTATCGTGAGTTGACAACAAAGTGCTGCATATAGTGATCTACCTACAAAGAAAGTAGGGTAAGTGTATATTTATCACATAATCTTATGCTTACAAATATTATTAAATCCCTTAAGCACATTAAATTTACCTAAAAAAAAAACGTTTTCTATGTGTCTTTGACTTTGTATCATTGAGTCGCAAACAATTGTTACTAATATTATAGGGTTGTGAAGCTTAATGAACAGTTTTACATTAGTGTTGGCAGAGACAAGAATAGTGATGAGGGGATGTTATTCCTTAGTATATGATACAAGTGTAAGTTACCATATCAAGAAGCATGTATTTACTTACACTGATTGGTGAAGCATCACTCTTTAAACTTTTGCTTTCATCACATATAAAGATATATGAATGAAAAAAAAATCAGTCTTTGAAACAGCACTATGTTATGTCGTTAAATGGTAGTTGAAAATGCATAATTATGTGGCAAATTTTATTTAAAATATTATTTCTATTATTTCATCTCCACTAAGCATTCCTCCCTTTGCTCTTTTTTTATAATTCTGCATCATTACTTAATAAATTCCTAGATTTTCATACTTGCCAAAGTACATGATGTGCAAATAATCAACAATAGGATCTAATATGGTCACATATCTATACATAATGAAGAATTATCTAGTTATATGACCACATACCAAGATGCCCCCTCTTCCCCTCACAAGTTCAAGAGGGGACCACAAAACCCAATGAAAGAATGATAAACAGAAAAAGAGGGAGAGAGTAAAAGCAGAAAAAAATTGTAGGAAAAAGACAAATACTGGACTTTAGTAAAAGGATAAGACATAACTCTTCATGTCTGTGGTTTTTGATAAAAGGTAGTGTTTTAAGTTTCACTCTGAAGATTTAGATTTGTCAGAGAATAAATCCTGAATTATTTGAACTTAAAGATACTGTAAATGCTTTAGGAGAGTCTGAACCTTTGGTAGTAGTGAGGACATTATTCCAGATAATTTTTCAACTGCTACTAAAGATTCAGAGTCATTTTATTTGGGTGACTTTTTAAAGCATTTACAGTATCTTTATTATACTGTAATGCTTAAAATGTCACCATGTTTGATTTCTGTAGCTTCAGACAAACAGTATCAGTGGTAGACATTTTCATTCCCTTTGCATTCTTTACTTGACTTCAGAAGAATGAGTTTCCTCCATAACAAAATGTACTTCACAGACATGCTTCAAAAATATTGTTTCCTTCTCAATTCACCATCAGTTTCTTGCAATTTACACTACAATGCAGTATCATTCCTCTTCATGTTTTCTTGAATTTCTCCATTCTGATAAATGATGCAATGCTGATTAGTCTTTTGACCATTAAACATTTTATCACTTTGTGTGACTCTCAACCCTAAACTGTATCTATGAACTTTGCTAGTTTTCTGATTTGAAAGAAAGAGTAACTGTGGTCAAATGAATTGGCAGACTAAGTGAGACATGAGTTTTAACTGATAGTAAATAAGAGAAGACATTTCATGTATGGAAGCATCTTTAACAATTGACATCTGTATGAAAACATCTGAGAAATCTTGAAAACTATGCTATCTAGAACAAAAGTGTTGTGAATGTGTATGTCTCAGTTTTTTCTCTAAAAAACTTCCCTTTACATTATCCTAGGTAATAAATACATTTAGTAACAACTGAGGATTTTAAGCAAACTGATTTGCTGGAATGTGCTTTGCAATGGATTTACCATTTGTTTCCATAACACACACGTAGGCCAGAAAAACCACATTGATTAGAATAGAAATGTCATGAAAATTTGAAATATTTTCAGTCAGCAGTAGCTGTATATTGCCTCTGGGTCATGTCTAATTTTTCAAGCACTTGGTGATCCATGTATGACCATTTAAACACAGACATGCCTTTGGCAGTTGTTATAGATTTGAAGAAATCCCTTGAAACTCTGTTAACTGTAATGTTCTGGAGCGAGGATCAAACCTATATGAACGAATTTCTTTTTAACTATATTAGCTTTTACTCCATCCAGTGCAAAATATTTTAAAGATGTTCCCACATGAATGACCATTGTTGAAGAAGTTTCTATGCAAAAAATGAATGCCTTTTTGAATAAGGATCCCATTTTTCTTTAGTTCAAATGGGAACACTTAATAAAATTAGGCAGGGGGTAGACAAAATAAATTTAAACTCATCCCTCAGTAAAAAAGCAGGGTAATTTATTAATATTACAAGAATGAGATAACTGAAGTATCAAAAAAAAAAAAAAAGTACTCAATCTCTGACACGCAAGGTTGCTTAATGGTTTTTCTTAAACACTTTCCTCATATTTCAGCCTCAGTCCAAACTGTATAATCATTAATTCACACATATTCTTCCTCTCTTACTCCTTCCTGTTAGTGGCTGGTCAATTGATGGCTGTGACATCATATTTGAATTTATGTGCAGAATAGATTTTCTGTAAAAGCTTTTGGTTTTTGATATGATATCAAAGAAATATAAATATATTACACCCTTGAAACGAGTTGTAACAATCAGGACTGATTTGACAGTGTCCAGTGGAAGACAGTTTCTCTCAATCAGTCTAGGGTGAATTCATTAGAAAGAAATGCATTCTACTAAATAATTTTATTCTAGTAAGGTAAGAAAACAATTTATAAGTAGCTCTGTTTCATTGTAAGTGATTTCTCCACCATGGGAAGGTCAAAATGTTCATATTCATTGTTAGAAATGTCACATTTTTTATAACTTGGAAAATCCAGAACATTTAGATTCTCAAAGCAAAGTCAATGGAACCCAAAGACACAGGACAGAGTATTATAATACCGTAAATACAGGAATTCCCCAGAAAAATAAGGGTGAATGGAATTCTTGATTTGGATTGCCAAATGCTTGGGAATTTGAATGTTAATTAACTTTTGTGGTGTTCTCTGCAAAGAGAAAACCCTTGTGAAGAGGAGAAATATTTTTCTGAAAAGCAGCTGTAGTTTTGGAACAAATGTTATATATAAAAATATTTTTCATTGTGTATGCAGAAACTTTTATAAAGATCCCATTATTTTTTTCCTTTCTGTCAAACCCTACATTATATTTTCATACTTTAAATGAAATATTTAATATTTAGAAGTTCCAAATCTGACAGCATTATTTTCATTGTGACAGGAATTTGCTGAGGACAGAAATATTTTCCAGGAGTATGATAAGCTGTTTGCTGATTCTAAGAGATGTATTGAAACAGCTCAACATGCTGGAACGTTAGGTAAGAAAATAATTATTAAGTTCAATATAAAATAATTATTAAGTTCAATATAAAATAATTATTAAGTTCAATATAAAATAATTATTAAGTTCAATATAAAATAATTATTAAGTTCAATATAAAATAATTTTATAATTGCATGCAAATCCTTGAAGCACCATTCCTTCTCTCTTTTTTTTTCTTACTTTTTTCTTTCTGTTTTTTTCTAAGAAGTTCTTCACTTTATGTAATTCATTTTAAGAACATTTAATATACTTTCAAGCTTACTGATATATTCTTAGCTCATATTACTCATTATAGGTATTGGTACATCATAAATAGTGTTTAAGTTAGTGATTGTATGTAATGCACAAAAACATCAGCAGTGAGTCACAAATTAGGGCAATTCATATTGTAAAAAACATTGCTCTCTGTATTGAGGTTTTTGCTTCAGTATTTCAAACTATAGAATCTGAGTTTTTATACTTTGGCTTGAACATAAGCAGCTAGCACAAATTTTTCAACTATCAGTGTTGTTTTTGTTCATTATTTGCAGTTCACCTCAAGTTATGCCGTTTTTCTTCCTGTGAGGTTGTCAGCTAACAATGGTAATCAGAATTCAAAATTTTATGAAACCTTTTATATGTGTATGTTTTATAAAGGAATGCTATGAGGCTTTTTTTAACACGTAAAGGAGTTTAAATAAAAGCAAGTTTCTTGACCAAACAAACATAATCAAAATGTGTGGTCTGTCTCATAACAGAATTTATATTACTTTCAGGGGATTCGAAGTTAATAAATGAATGCAACTCATTACAAGAAACATAAAAAGGAGCAAGTCCAAAACTCTTTGTTTCAATATCAAAGTTAATGAAAATCTCATTGCTGTTTAAGAAAATGTTTTGCATTCTTTTTTGCTTTTGTAATCGAGATGTTAAGCTTAGGCTAAAGTTGCAGTGTTAATGAATTTAGGAATCCATAGCAATTTTAAATTTGTAAAACTGCAGTTCCAAATATTTCCTGATGAATGAAATTTCTTAAGTAATGATTAGGACATTACCCCAAAATTGATGTTTTTTTCATTTTAAGTGAAACTTAACTTTAGTAATGGCTCATTTTAAAATTACCTATAATTTCAAATATCTGGAAAAAAACTTGTTATTAACAATTTTTACAAAGGAAAATTGCTTTACTTTTGCTTTAATTTTTAAAAATGTCATGTAAATTTTCTATTCAGATTAAGGGTAATTCCCATTATATCGACATTCTTTCACCCAAAATGTGAAAAAAGATGAGTGATAATCCTTACATGCTATATCATCTTAATTTAGTCACACACAGCTTCAAATAATAGCATTATTCCCTTCTTACAATTTAAAGTAGCACAGGGCATAAAATTTGTCATACTACAAAGCTTTGAGGGTTAATTCAGAACATCACACAAAGGAGAAATAGCTCACTGCAGCTGCAGAAATATCATTCTCACCGCACCGCCATTAGTAATGGCGTCGTCCGGTGAGGATGCATCGAGTACTTTCCCCACTTCCGGTTCGTTCACAACTCTTTTCTCTGATAGTGGCGTCGCCACGCAGCCTTCCCATCCTGGCGATGGACATCTGCCCTCACCTGGTGCATGATCAAGTGCCTCCTCTATTGATTCTGCTCAGACTGTTCACCTCTCCAGCCTCAATCCAGGTGTGACCTACCATGATGTCATGGACACCTCTGAGAATGCTCACTCTCCTTGCTCTGCAACTTCTCAGAAACCCTCATCATATTCTGCTGCGGCTGCGTCTTGGAACCCTCGTCATGATGTTTCATCTTTAAGTCTGGGTGCTACTGCCCTGCGACCCCATCTACAATGCACTGGAAACTCCTTATTTCTTGATGTCCCAGATAATTCTTCTGAGGGACAGAAATTCTCTCAAACCATGGCTCTAGGAGTTGTTTTTGATGCCATGCCTGACACCAGATTAAAGGTTTACGCCACAGCGATTAAGGCTTTATTTCATTCACAGGCAATATCTCATATGTACCGTCGTGCACGGTCCATTATTGTATATTTTAGGGCTGTTGAGCATGTGTCTTCCATCTTACAGACTGGCCTTGTCATTGGTGCTCATCGATTCATGCCTGATCCAGTTGCGCAACGCCCAGTGTCTGTATCATTCTACCCAGTGCCTCCTGTGTCTTCCATCTTACAGACTGGCCTTGTCATTGGTGCTCATCGATTCATGCCTGATCCAGTTGCGCAACGCCCAGTGTCTGTATCATTCTACCCAGTGCCTCCTGAGGTTACAAATACCATGCTCTTCGCAGTGATCTCTACCCTCGGCCGATTGGTCGGAGATTGCACAGCCCATTCTGCCGCCGCTCCTGATGATAAAGAGGATCGCTCCATACTTGAAGCTTGTCGCATGGTGCAAGTTCTTTTCTCCTCTCCAGATGATATCAAGAATCTTCCCACGCAACTTACCATCCAGTGCAACAGCCAGCGTCGTCACATGTGCTTGCTTTCAGAGTTCCACTGCAGTAAATGCAAGACCTTTGGCCATTTCTACAAGACTTGTCCCGGTGACTCTTCTCATCTGGGGTCATCTGCTAGCCTGTTGACCCCTCCGGTTCCTTCTGCCCAGTTTTCCAAGGCGACGACATTAGCGCACGGCTTGGATGCTCCGTAGTTTCCTGTTGATTCTGTACCTCCTTTCCCAGTTTTTCTGTCTTTCCTCGAACCCATTGCATCTGTTCTCTCGACCTCCACCCATGCTGTCTCTGGCCCAGGGATTTCTACTCCTACTACTTCTACTGAAGTTCGCCTAAGTGCAGAAGATGTGACTTTCACTACTACTCCTACTGAGGCTCACTCAAGTGTGCAAGACGTGAATATCATTGATGATTCTATTACTGATTCCTGGCTCGTCGTGACAAACAAAGTGTTTTCAAGGCCCTATCTGGCGCAGCTAAGCGCGGTCGCGCATTGGTTCACCATTCCCACTCCTTGTCTCATGTCCGTACTTCTCCTGCTCTTTTACAAGACTTTGACACCTCCAGGGACCCTAGTGATCCCGATGAATCTGATTTCCTCAATACTGTTCGCCAGTTTTTTCAAGAGTATGTGTTCCCAACTACACCGTCACTCACCAGAAATTGTGTGATCTCTTCTTGGTGGCCCGTGAGCCTTCTGACCTTTACCCGTTCTTTGCACGGAGTGACTTTCCTCCTAGTGATGTTAGCTCCCAGGTAGACAACCTTGTGGCTGGCTTTCGCGTCTATATGGCTACCAACCCTGCAGCAGAACCTTGTCATCAGAGACTTTCTCTGATAGCTTTGTGGCTTCATGATTATGTTGCTGCTTGTGACCGCACCTTCACCCCTCTCTGGGCTTGACTGGAGCGCATTTTCCTGTGACTTGTTTGATTTGCCTGCTCCTGCTCTTGTATGTCCTCATGCTGTGCGAGATTGTTTTACTGTTTTTCTTTGTTATTGCTCCTTACCAGTGCCCTGTGTGGGCCATATCCTTCTTTTTTCAATGAGGACCGTGTGTACTTAACCATTGTTAGTTTCATCTGAAGGTCCTCAGGACTTTAGTCACTGTTGACTACATTTTAATTTTTAATTTTCTTTTCCCGGTTTGACCGGTATTTATACATGTCATGATACTTTTCCTTATTGTTGTTCAAATTTATTGCATACTTGTATCATTCCTTTATAAAATAAAATTTGTTGAAATGCTGAAATATCATATTTTACCATCAGAATAAAAATTCAGTCAAATTAGATGAAATGAAAATGATTACTCACAATTTTGTTTTGTATTATATGTTACTATTGTATCCAATTACTCACTTTTTATGAAATCAGTGACAACTCACAGTCGACATCCTGTAACTGATTATAAACATTGGCATTTTACATACACACTTTTCACATTGTTAAAATCTGACTCTATAGCATTTGTGTAATGCACCAGCAAGTTCTGTGTGACATTGGCCAAAAGACTCCTGCTCAGTGAGTTTTGTTCCAGAACCCTTATGTAGATTGACTAATTAAAATTGTTGTCTGTGAGATGATTCCCCACTCTGATGTATCTTTTATGATTTTCATGACTCAACAAGAGATACTGAAGGAATCAAATTTGGGCCATGGTGTGCCTACCACATTTGAGGAGGAGGTATGAGAATGAAGCTTGAGTTGTGTGTCAAGGTCATTGTAAATATATACATTTGATACATAACAGTAAGTAAGACATAATGCTATCAGTAATTTTAATTTGGCAGATGACCTTTCTTTGAGGAGCTTACCTCTGAATATCAGAGAACCGTTTAGTGATATTGTTGTGACACCCCATGCACATTTTCATAAAATTTATGGTAGCTTAAATGGATGAATAGAATGCACCAGGGCAAACAGCTAAGTGAATTTTTACACATCAGATCTTGCGGGATTCTTTAAGTGCTGAAGACCGAAACTGATAGGGCTTGCACAACCTAAGTAAACATTTACTAGCATCCAAATATAATGAGCTATGAGGATTTTTAGCACTACAGAAATGAATTTATTCTTGACACAATAATGTACGTAATTTATGAAACTTAATGGAGAGGTGTTGGTAATTTTTATGTCTCTGTGACAAACATCATAATTTTAGCATGTCAAACTGTTCGATGACCAATACTGATAAAAAAGAAGTCAGTTGAACATCCTGCAGCAAGTATCCTGCACAGTAAGTTGGGTATGAGTTTCTTGTATTTAGGAGCGATTAAACATTAAAGTAAAAATGTCACTTACAATTTTTCCTTGTTGGGGTTAATCTTTATGCACACTTCCATTTTTACTGTAACACAAACATTTGAGAGGTAATTTCATGCCTCTGTCACTTTCACATACCCCGGACACTATATACAATGCACTCGAATGTTTTTCTTCTGTAGACAAATTCACACAGCTGGTGTTTATTCCACTGGTCATAGTTTATAAACAATTTGCGGGCTACAACACATGCACTCAATTTTTTTTTTACTTCTTCTCCACTATGACAGGAAAGGTGGCACAAGCTTAGTAAATTTCATTTTGCTCCTCAGATGTTAGGACACTTTGGAAGCAAGAGGAATGGCCCTTCATCTTGGTCACTTGACATTTTGTTGGGTCTCTATGCTGGTCTTATATACGAGAATTCTTTTTCTTGCAACAGAAATTTAATTTTAGACATTATCCAGAGTCTCTTTCTTTGGTAGTTATATTCATGCTGCCAGGTGTTTGCTCATCTGGATAGAGAATTTTTTGGTATATGTTTATTGGGCCTGAGAATGCAGCAGACAGACTATATATACCCTTTCTTTATGGTCTCATGAAGCAACTAACTATATTACCATTCTTTTTCCTTCTTACCACTTTTACTTAATTGTTTTTCAAATTCCAGCACACACAAGAACACAGGGTATTGGAGATGCATTTGTTCTTCCTATTCTCTGGACCTTGAGTGTCACAAATTACGAGCTTCAATAGCGTTTAATTCCATTGACCCCATAAACTGTCTGCCCATGGTGTGACTGTGTACCAAACATATTACCTCGAAAGCTCAAGAACCACTCTGTTTAGTCTAGGAAGCAGTCATATCCTGCCATAATTGCCCCTGACTTATGGATCTGTCCTCTCATCTTCACAGAAAGCACTAATGCCTCTTTTGTTCAGAAAATTCCTATTAGTGGGTGGATCTTCCTTTGCCTTTCTACCTCAATAAGCACCTGCAAATTAATTAAACTAATAATGAATTCAGCTTAATTGACCATGTGTAACGTATACTCTAGATTCACTTTCCTTTTGATTTTTACTATCTCTGGTTATTTTATTTTACTATGTAAATTATCTTCTTACTGAACGAGATGTTATTTCTCCCGCTGAATGAGATCTGGCAATGAGTGTAAGTCATGACGTGGTGGTAGCCAGTATAAATAGGCGCGTTCAACGATACCGAAGAGAGCTGTTGTTTATGTGCCAGAGAGCTGTTGTTTATGTGCCAGAGAGCTGTTGTTGTATGGTGAGAGCTTTGTTTTGTGTGTAAAGAGATTTTCATTTATGTGAGAGGAACTTCGTTATAATGGCGCCCGAACTATCCGGATGACCCGACCGTTCAAAATCTCGCATTGGTGTGATGTTATTTCCACACTGCGAGATAGGAAAAATAAGAGAATCCTTTCTCCAGCACTTCGAAAAAAAAAAAAAAATAAGGGGGAGATGATGTAACGTACCAGGAGATGTGACGTACCTGCCAGAAGGACGCACATGACATAAAGGCAGATAGGAATCAGAATAAAACGTCCGCGTAGCTCAATTGGTAGAGCAACTTATTCCGGAATGAGGGGACCCGGGTTCGAATCCTGGCGCGGATAAAAATGACGGAGAAATTTACTTCGTTATACATGTCCATTCGATCTAAAATAATGGAGGCTAAGGCTAACATCGTTGCAATATGAATGTATGTACAAATTAAAACAATTGGGGAAGAAGCTATGTGCACAGACTGTAGTCATGTCATTGGTGATATATAATCTAAGCATACTTGATATTATCTGGTGGGCACGTACAAAATCTGATCAAAAAGTACCTGACCGCACACCCACTCTCTCTAAACTAGACAAAGAATGGTACCACGATGCAACCTTAGACTTTAGTGCGCATGCGTGAATTTTTGCCCCAATGTCAGCTGGCTCATCTGGTACCTGGCAGTGAAGATTTGGTGTTGTGAACTCTGTGCTCATTACATTCTTGTCTTGTGCTGCAATGACAGAGCAAGTTGAGCAGAGAATCTGCACCAAAGTCAGAAGTTGCAAGGAGAACAGCCAAAAGTCTCAAGGAGTCATGTCTGGAGAGTATGTGGCTTGCCTCCCTTGTGAGATCTGGTGTTAGCCAAAAAGGCCTGAACGAGGTGAGACAAGTGGGCAGTGCCATGGTCATGGTGCAGCTGCCATTCACCTTACTTCCACAGTGCAGGTCTCTTATACCGCACTACATCTTGTGGGTGACAAAGAACTGCCTGGTAGTACTCCTTGTGTACAACACACACTTTCTTGATCATTTCAGGATTCCTCATGGAGGGCCTTCCTGAACGCTCATTGCTCTCAGCAAATGTTTGTCCATCTTTGAAGTACTGATACCACACCTTTCTTTTTGTTGAACCCATAGTTTTATTGCAAAAAGTCTTTCTAATAATTTGAATTATTTCAGCTGATGAGTTTGTGATAAAATTTGATGCAGATTCTTTACTCAACTTGCCCAGTCATTGTGGAAAGTTTAAGACAAGAATGCAACAGGCACAGGATTCACAACACCAAACCTTCACTGCCAGGAACAAAATGTGTCAGCCGACAGCATCACAAAAATTCATGCATGCATGCTAAAGTCCAAGGTCATGCACCACTGAGTCTCAACCCCATGCTGTTTCTAGTTTAGGAGTTTAAAAAACGTGCGGTCAGATACTTTTTGACCAGACCTCATATGGCATTTATTCATTGAACATGCATAGTTTGTAGGCTTTTGAGAATCTGTTCATTTAATTAAGGTGCACTGTTTTTCTTTCTCGTGTTATTGGACATGTCTTTCAGAGTAACAGGGAAACACAATGTCTGAATTTCTTTGTAAATGTACTGTTATGAGTTAAATGCAGTCACATGAACACATCTTGTATTAGTACAAAACAGAAATATACTTAGACATAGATCAATAAACCAAGTTCTCTAGCTGCCACAACCCCATAATTGTTAAGACTATCAACCTTTTTCTTGTGGGACCTGCTTAGTGACCTGGTATATAGGGTAAGCATCAAACCACGAGGAATCTGTAACATGACATCATACAGATATTAACTGTTGTTGATTTATAGAGGTTGGCAATGACATTCTCCAGTGTTGAATATCATTATGTACAAACTTGTGTAAAAGTTAATGTGGACTACTTTCAGTATTTTTTTATATTGTTAAGCAAATAAAGCACAAGGACCACTTGTTTCACAATTTTATGCTATGTCTAGTTAGTTTTCCACAAGATTTTGATCAGACACATGATCACTTTAGGGAATAGTGTATTATATAACAAATAAAAATATTTTGATGAATGCAGTATGTAGTTGAGATATTATTCTAAAACTTAAGAATTAACTTTCTGAGTTATTTAATATTCTGCTGACATTTAAGGTATCCCATTTTTTTATCAGTGTCTGTGTCTGTTGTCATTTTTTTTATCAGTGTCTTAAAATGAACAATAAGGAATCTAAAGCACCAGCAGAATGTTAAATAGCTCAGAAGTTTATTATTTTCAGCACAGAAGCACCATATTTTTCTGTTCTCTCTTTAGAAAACTTGCTGGAAAATGCATTGCCCTAGGGCAGGGATTGAACTTGCATCTCTCAATTTTTTGTTTGAGTATACTGTTACACCACCCAGGACAATGAAGTTCTGGATTCCTAAGCTTCAGATGGTTAGAAATTTGTTCTCTGTCATGGTGGTGTAATGATAGCTTACTTAAACAGGAATCGGGAGATTTGGGTTCAATTCCTGTTCCAGGGTAGTGTTATTTTCAAGTTTTGTGAGGAGATGGTTACATTTGTGAAATAATGTGCTACTTGGCCAAAAATAACAAACTTTTTGAGTTATTTGCTAAGACTTGAAGATGTTTTGTTCATTTAAACAACTAAAATTCATAAACATAATTTATATTTCCATTCGTAAATATTAATCATAGTTAATCTGATTTCTTACTTTGCTGTTTGATTTTATCTTCCATCTCTAGATTATGTTACTGAACACCTGGAGATTAGTGAATGGAATGAATTGAGTACATTTAAGCCTCAATTATCCCTTTATATTGAAAACATTTTAACTACAATACTGTTTTATTATAAGACCAGTTATTGATTTTAAAAAAAATCCTACTTTTTCTGTTGAGGGGGCTTTCATGGGTATGTTTCTGATGTTGGTTCAAAGTAAACTAAAAATATTTATCATTATTATTACAGATTTCAAAGAAACTGAAAGTATGAGAAAATTCCTCATGGACATAGATGGCCGATGGAAGAAAGTAATGGTGGAGCTTCATTCATTTGCAAACACTACTCATCAAGTTATTGCACACTGGCAGAATTACTCTGCTCTTCTTCCAGCAATGTTATCTTGGTTGCAGCAAGCTGAGCAAGTTATCCATAATAGTGAAGAAGATAAATTAGTAAGTACTGCATTTTTGTAATTAGCACATTTTTAGGAATTCGGTATTAAATAAGGTACTAATAAAGAGGGAAGGGGGAGTGAAATTATTGCATGATATTTTCAGTTGCAAATTAAATGAAAAGTAGTAAAATGTTTTAAAA
The DNA here is from genome assembly GCA_039090855.1 of Macrothele yani. Lineage (NCBI taxonomy): Eukaryota > Metazoa > Arthropoda > Arachnida > Araneae > Macrothelidae > Macrothele > Macrothele yani. The sequence goes on along the minus strand of CM077023.1, from coordinate 7,691,055 downwards.
ATGTAATTCTGAAAGTAGAAGCATGATAATCAAGATATCTAAGAAACTAAAGTACACATTCAGTTATTTTTTTGCTCTCTGATGATAACTATATTGGCTGCTACACTGGACCAAAGTTCCGAACATCTGTAATAAAGAAATGGCCTGTCTCTCTGTGTGTCTGTTGGTCACCTTCTGGAAAAACTTCTGATCATAGAGGTTTGAAGTTCAGCATGAACTCACAGAAGCACTTGCATGTGTGTACCTTGGAGCTCTTTTTTGAAATTCATTTTTTTTAATTGTAGTTATTTTTTTTATTTAGAGCAATAGTGACATGAAATATCTGAAACCCACAATATTGTTAGATAGCAGCACATTTGTTCTCTCGTAAAAAGGCTTAATTTGCGTTGGGAAATTTTATTGTCCTTTTTCTTATTTTAAGACATTACACTCACTGCTACATACAGTGATTACTTCATTGTGGTGTGTCAGACTTTGTGAACAATATCTTTTTTTTTTTATTTTCTTTGCAGTAGAAGTCAGGGAAGAGGTTGACACCTGGGTTTAAAAAGAAAAAAACATCACTAATGATGCTACAAACAAAACACCTGGTGTCAGGCAAATGTGCTAGAAGAAGCCTACAGTAATTTTTTTTTCATATTGGAAAACATTACAATTGAATGTTTAGGTACAAAAATGGACTACTGATAATTTAAGGGTAACCCACACAACATTAGCCCATAAGTCGTATCATGTATTTTTAGTTAAACCTAGGCAATCATACTGGACCCTATGCTGGTGTGTAATAAAGGTTAGAGATCTTTGTGAAGAAATCTGTCCTCATTTCACACTATACAAATGTTCATGGGAAAACCTTGAAAAAATTATCAACTGTAAGTGCAGTGTTTTTAAGAGCAGTAACTGATAATGAGTATCGGGTTCAAGTGGCTATGAAAGATATTTCAAAGTCTTCATTGCCAGTAACTTGGATGCCAAGTTGAAAAGCCTGAATGACAGCAACACTATTCCAAAAGTAGTATCAGGAACATTTTTGTACAAATGTAAAAATTAGTTGTGATCAAAATGGATTGGAGGCAAAAGCTTTGTTAATTCTATACAATGCTTCTGAGCATCCGTAAAACTTTGTTAACCTTCAGACATGCATTCCACATCAGACACATATGCATGTAAATGATACTCTTGACAAGACCGATTCTTCATGCAGTGAGGTCCAAGAGAGTTGTTATAAAGGCTGCTAGAAATATTTATTAATGCATCCTTTATCTGACGAATATTCCATATCTAAAGTCCATTTATAGTTACAAAATCATGAGAACTGCTAAAATAAAATTGGGTTTGTGGATAAAGCAGATGTTATACAGTTGCTCAAAACTCATGACCAAAGCTTGTCAAATGAAGATTTCTTTGACAGTCATCACCAGCTCATGGGAAGTATTTGTCAAAACTTACCCAGTGTACCAAAAAGAGAAAAAATTCTCAATAAAAAAATTGTACAAGATAACTTGCAGACAATAGGAAATGCAATTAAAAATATGAGTGAGTATGATCCTGTTTTCAAGAGATTTTACTGTGTGAAACATGGAGTATTAAATGCTTTACCACCTTGCAGTGAATTGCTGAAAGCAATCAACTATAGGTAATTTTTATAGACTTCCAGCAGTAACTTGTTACATATTCTTTTGAAACTTTGAATTTTATTAAAATTTCTGAGATTTGAATTTTCTTTTGAATACAAATGTAAGAGTGAAATGATTAAACAATAAAATGCAGAATTTTTAAATAAAAAATGTGTGTACCTATATCAATTTAATAGCCCTGTATTTTCAACTGTATTTAAAAATTAACAAATCATATATGTGTGAAAAAAATTTCCTTCAGAATACTATATATTGTACATGAGGCCTGATTTTACTCTGTTTCATTTAATGCTCAGACTTCAAGAACACATTCAAAGTACTAAACAAGAAAATATGGTCAATTAATAAGCTTGGAAGATCCCAGATGAAGCACTACTTGCTTGTTAACTGCCTCTTCCATTACTGTAGAACAGTGGGGTGCCAGATCTAAAGGATATTAGATTAACTGTTATGATGAGTTGTCATCTTTTTTTTTCCTTAGATAGGTTGTACATAAGCAACTTTCAAATCTATTGTAAAGATTCGTGTAGATGATTGCAGCTGAAATGCATGGCATTTGAAATAGCTTAGTATAGGAGAGCAACATTGCAGAATGGCAGAAGTATGCAATCTAAACAAGAGTCTAGATTTATGAGTCTGGAATATTATGTTATGATGGTGCAGCACAACTAAAGTCATGGTGTCAGAAGCTTTCGGGTAGGAAAATATTTTTCAGCATGAGTTTGAAGTGTATAACTACTGTGTATCAGTGGCAGCTCATCCATAAGAGCACAATTGTCTATAGGAGCTCTACCCATTAGGTTATTGAAAAAATTTTAGATTAAAAAAGTTCTGTGTGAGCAAGGAGATTACATTGAAAACATATTGAATTAATATACACTGATGAGCCATTACATTATGATCACCCCCAGCCTAGAGAAATGATCGTGCCTGGAGACCGAACCGTGGTGCAGGAGAATTTCACAAAGCAATATATATACAACCCGAGGACTGGCTTTCAGTTAGTAGAGTGTTCGGAGTCAGAATGAGAAAAGCTGCTGATTTATCGGAGTTTGATACAGGACAAATTGTGACGGATGGCACTTCAGAACTACAATATCAGAAACGGTGTGGCTTGTGAGTTGTTCACATGCCGCTGTTATGAGTATGTATCAAAAGTGGTGCACAGATGGATAAACAGCAAACCTTCATCCAGCCGTGCATTGTCTGCAGCTCATTGATGCCAGAGGGGAGCGGAGACTGTTGCACATTGTTCACAGCGACCGCAGGGCCACAGTGCGACTTATCACCCTCAACTGCAACAGTGGTGATCAGGGCAATGTGTCACAGCTGAAAACCCAGCCAGGTCCCCATGCTCACTGCACCTCGTTGCCAACAACGCATGAAATGGGCCCAAGATCATCAAGATTGAACTGTGGATGATTGGAAGAAAGTGGCCTGGTCTGACGAATCAAGATTCCTGGTGCATCACGTAGACGGCTGAGAATGGATACGCCGATTACCAATGGAAGCTATTGCACCTGGATTCACTGTTGTGCAGAAACAGGCTGACGGCAGCGGTGTTATGCCATGGGCGATGTTTTCTTGGAACACTTTAGGCCCCATTATCCCAATAGCACAATCCCTGACAGCTGTCAAGTATCTGAACATCGTTGCGGGCCAAGTTCACCCATTCATGGCAACTGTGTTCCCTGCTGGTGATGACTATTACCAACAGAATAATGTTCCATGCCACACTGCCAGAATCATCAAATAGTGGTTCGAGGAACATGCTGGTGACTTTCTATTAATGCCCTGGCCTCCAAATTCACTTCACATGAACCCAATCGAACATTTGTGGTTCGACTTGGAAAAGCAGGTTTGCACTAAATCACCACCACCTCAAAATGTACAGGAACTGGAGGACCTGCTGTTGACATTAGGGTGCCAGATATCCCAGGATACCTATCACCACCTCATCCAATCGATGCCTTACCGAGTGGCCGCTGTTTTGCGGGCTAAAGGGGGTCCTACAGCTTGTTAGGTTGGTTGTCATAATGTAATGGCTCGTCGGTGTGTTATTATGTGTTCTGAAAAGCAGAATTATGACAGTGAAAACATCTTGCATTTCCTTGCAGTTGAACATTCAAGGTTTTTCATCCACAGCTCATTTACAATCTTGAATTCTGTCTCCCATAGCACAATCTTCTGTGGCCCTAGCTTTTAGTAGACAAGCACCAGAGCACCCTTCCACATTGTCCATTCTCGTTTTGTTTCCGAAGAAAAATACAATTGCTCACTGCTGTGTCTTGTGATTGTTACTGGATTATTTTAGTGACATTCTTCTGTTTCATTGATTGAACAGTGTCAGTGGTAGCTTAATATCCTTATATGAATAATGAAATATGAGAAGCTAAATGTTTGCCTTCTTAATCATGAATACTGCTGATTATTTGCTTAAACATCCATTCTCCTCACATTCATTGGAACAGAAATTTCAAATTTGAAAGACTAAGTAGACCTACACCAGATCTTAAATTACAGCAAAAAATTTAAGGGCAAACATACTTAGCAAACCAGGAAGTTCAGTTTCAAAACATATAATCAGAACAAATGGATATGCGGCCATGTCATAAAAAATGCTGTACGTTTCTTGCCATGTTTATTGTTTACAGGCAAAATTTCATGGTCTACAACTGGGATGAAAGATTTTTAACATTTTGCAGACAAAATTCAAAAGCATGATATGTGTGCTCTGTGCACAAGGATAATCCACTGATTTTGGCTGTACTTGGTAAGGAAAACATAAGACTGCAACTAGATTCTATTTATAGGTGTCAAATTCAACAGTAATACAAAAAAATAAAAAACAATCAACATATGTTGTACCATCTTATAAACTGTATTAATTTTTATTGTGCATTTGAACTTGCTCTGTGAGAACATGATGAATCAGACTTGATGTTCAATCCCGGATTTTTTTTTCGCTATCTTGAGGTACTTTTAATACCATTGTGAAGCATATGAAGATATTAATATATCAGTTCTCGTTACGTGTGCTGTACCTACTTGCTAAACCATGAGCTGTTGTTGCAGTGCGTTAAAATATTGTAGGTAATAACGGCTGGTTCTAGTTTTACCAATATTTATAATGAAAATTAACATAAACAAAGGTTATGTAATATTATATAGCACAAAGTGATTAAGAAATCTGAAAACAAAAGTGCTATCATTGTTTCTGTGTGATCATAAAAATTTTCATTAACCCTGTTAGATGTATTTGCACATATTTGTTTTCTAAGTGTCATAAGTGTCTTTGTTTTCCAGGAATTTTTTCACGATCTACCAAGCTGGCAGGAAAAGAAAGTATCTGTGATAGATTCTGGAGAATTTTTGGCTGCTACCACCAAAGATCATATTTCAAGAGAGGTGAAAGAAAATGTTCTAATGATAATAAATCGCTGGGACAGAATATTCCCCTTTGTAAGTTGAATTTACTTTTTTTGTATACTATTAAAGCACAAGTATTGTTAAACATACTGTGAATGTATTCACTTATCTTTATAACTTGACTTCATTTTCGTTATTTTAGATAAAAGAGTACCTACATTCTGGAGAATTACTACGTGCAAGACATCACTTTCAGAAAGATTTCAAAAGCCTTCAGACTTGGTTGCGAAATGCTGAATCAATTGTAGCAGCACCTGTAATTTGTCAACCAGCAGATTTGGAAAGACACACCAAAAAACTGAAGGTAATGTTCATACATTTCTTTTTTTTTTACCCTTACATTCAACAAATTCTTAAATACTAGTATCAGAAGTATTATAATACTAGATGTAGGACATTTGAACCCCTGTGGATTACATTTTGTGAATTTCTATGGTTCAACAGATTTTTCAACAACTGTGACATCTGATGACCATTTAAAATTCACCATCATGAATCAAAATGGCCACTTTGAGATGTTTCAGAGCATAATATTATTTATTTATTAATTTTATGTACTCATTCATTTTATCAGTCATGAAAAGTTAATCCTATGCAGTACAATACCATAATATATTTTTTTAAAGAGTGCAACTATTCCAGAGTAAATTGTTTGCCCTTAATTGAACAAATTTAGTTTTGTATTTTTCTGGGAAATCTTACATGGAAAGAAATTCCAATATTTATTATCAAGTTTTGATGTAGAAAGAGTAGATGAATAGTTAAAGTGATTTGTGCAGTACTTATTCAGGTGGAACCAGTACGAATGCTACATAACTATTTCATGTGCTATGAGGGATAAGAATAAGGAGGATTGGGTTTCAGAGCTTTCTAGAAACATATGCATGATAGTATCCCTGAAAGATACAGAATGCCACTTCCTGCGCACGTGGAAGTAAATGAAGAAAATGACTAAGTACATAGTTGCTCACAAAAATTCACTTTTATGTGCTGAGGAGTTTCATCATTTATTTGAGCACACCATTTTTGTAAAAATAATATTATAATATTAAAAAAAATTGGTAAACTTGGTCTCTACACAGGGTAAATAATTGTTTGAGGGGGGCAGGGCAGGCATAAGGACATAGTGTAAGTTGAGAGAGAAGTTCGGGCTTCTTTGGAAAAGATTCTAAAGCAATGTTTCAAGCCTGTGGCCAGTGAGATGAGACATTTTGGTCAAGAACAAATGTTGAATTTTTTCTTGTCAAAGAGTTATTTAGCATGATAACAGGAGAAATATGTTGATCAGTTACTTTGCAACAAAGCACTGAGGTTTTATAAGAATTGATATGAGCAGATATTCTTCACCCCAGTAACAAAGAGTTCCAATATTAAGGAGAAGGAGGCAAGATTACAAGTACTAATGCTTATTACAACCATTTGAAGAATCTAGTTCACTGGTGCATGAAAAGTTCTGTCATCAGTAAACCTTGAGAATCAGATTAGATAAAATGAAGAGGAAGTCATTGTTACACACAAGAAGAAAGGAAGTGACAGAATAGGTTCCTAAAATTCACCTTCATTAATAGAAAATGAAGTACAACTTTTGCTCATCTTTAGTAAACAGCCTGTATCATATGACTAGAAAGGAAGCTAGAGTGCAAATAATGCAAAAAGGAATCTGTGCCATGTAATGAAAATTCATTAAAAACCCTTTGATACCATATTCATATCAGATTTAAATTACTTTCATGCCAGCTCTATTCTGTTCTGGATGTACAAAGTTTGTATGAAATTCAAACTGAGTACAAATAAGAAAAAAACGAAAGAGTTATAGTTTTAGAGTGAGGAACTGTTAGTATGGAATGCAAGATCTGTCTAAATAGTACAGAGTTAGACCAGGTGAATGAGTTTGTATATTTAGGAAGCATATTTGATGGACACAATAGATTAGATGGTGAAATTAGTAGGCGAGCGAATTGTGCTTTTAAAATCATAGTTGTCTTATGAGGATTTTACAGGATGCACAGGTTCTTGGAGAGGTTGAGAAAGGCTGCGTAGGAAAGTGTAATTGCTCCTACTATGATGTTCTGCAGAAGAAACACAGGTACTGTTTGTGTGCTGGAGAGATGCATTAATCATAGGGGGTGGTAGCAAGACACGTTTTGATCATGTGAGAAATAAAGATGCATTGCAGATGTGTAACATGAAGCAAAATGTTGTAAATAGGATGGAGACAAATATTTTGTGGGGGTTTGGCCATGTTGAAAGAATGAGTATCAATGTGCTAACTAAGAGCATTTATTAAGCTCAAGTGGCAGGAAAGAGAGGTAATGGAAGGCAAAGAAAATGATTGGAGGATCAGATTCAGAAATGTCTGCTAGAGAAAAAGATATGAGTATGAAATACAAAAGGTATTGTGAGATGTGTGGTGAATCAATCACTATTATAATGAAACATGGCACTATTTAACATTTCTGTTCTACATGTGGTTACTGCACATTAGACAAAGTGACGAGCCTTGAAATTGATATAAGATTATTTCATGAAACAGACAGTGGTTTAAAAGAATTTAACGAATTTAAAAGTAACATTGTATATTCAATTTAAAATTAATTCCACTCGCCATCTTTTTGTAGTATTGCAATCAAGTTGTATTATGTGTTGTTTGAGCCAATGCTGAATGTTTAACATAATACACACTTTTTGTTCATCTATCTTCACCTGTATTGGCAGAAATTTCTTTCAGTTTTATATTGCTGATACTTGAGCAGCACAGTCGATTAAAAGTTTCTACTTAATCACAGGGTCTTCTATCATTGCACCATAGTTTTACATGAAAAACTGCTTGAGTCACAGGAAATATAACTTGATAGCTTCCTGTGACTCAAGCAGTTTTAGATGAATTAGTGTATCAAATGAATTCAAGTGTGATGGATGTCAGTTAAGCTTCAGTTGTGTGCCAAGATTGCTGTGAGTGGAGGCGTTTCATACATCAAGATTTAGTACAGTCTAGCACCATTAGTTTTAAATTTCAATTTGACTGATGAGATTTCTTTGAGGATCTAACCTCTGAATCTCAGGGAACAGCTCAAGGATATGTATGTATGTGCGTACATACATATGTATGTAACGTACATACATATGTATGTATGTATGTTGCCAGATAAGCTTATGAACTACCAGGTGTCACTACATGAACTTTATCAAGCTGCTGAACAACCATACTCTAAATCAAAATAAATAGGCTAAGGCGTCCCTGATTCATTAATTCTGGCAAAAGCCATGCTGATAGTTATAAATAAGTTTGAAAACTGTAGGTGATTGTTGATTACTTTTTTCCATTACTATGGGCAAAACAGATTTATGGATGTACAGAACAGTATGGGTCTCCATTTTTCTGTATAAGGAAAAAAACAGAAAATGAAACATAACATACAGCAGATTATTAAATAAATAATAAAAAAAATGCTATACACTATCTTCTGGAGACTGTGTTAAGTGGAATAGAGAGGTATTTCCTGACAACATTAGCAGGGATAGTGAAATAAGGGTTCATATGCTAGAGATGCCCTCTGTGAAACTAATTGTACATAAAGATGAGTAAATATCTTTCTACTACAGATTTAGTCTTGAAACATTTTTAATCCGCTTTAGCATGTATGGCTATTCTGTTTGCCGCCTTAAAAATCCTGTAGTTGTTCCATGTATTTGCAAAGAATATTTCTTCCACAATCTCCATGTTTGAAATACTGGTGATTTAAAAAAAAATGCTACGAGGAAGCAGAATTTGCTTCAACTGGTGAAAATCAGAGAATGTTCTGATTCTTAACAGTCAGATACTTGGAACTTCATCATCCTGGGTGAGGTAATGGACAGCATGCTAGAATGAAACTCTGGAGATATGTGTTCGATTCCTGTCCTCTCTAGGGCGACGTAAATTTCAAGTTTTCTGATGTTGAAGTCACATGTTGAACAGTAAGCAATGCTATTCTGTTTGCTGCCTTAAAAATCCTGTAGTTGTTCCATGTATTTACAAAGAATATTTCTCCCACAGTCTCCATCATGTTTGTTTCTTTTGGTTCATGCTTTTCAGGCAAGTTAGTACTAAAATTTGTGGTATTAATTTCTGATGTGAATGAATGCTTCAATTTAATGGGATGGGAGTCAAATGTAGCCAGAGATAACTGCAACAAAGTGAAGTCACATTGCATGCCAATCAATGGAAGAACTAGATGACCCTATATAGATTTTTATTTAAGATCAGTTTTTAAGTTTATATGAGTATTTGCATAAATTTTTGAATTTATATATTGTCATGTTTATAAACATCTGACACACATGTCCAAGTCTAGTATTTGACAGTGAATTGTATGGCATTTTATTGTAGATTTTTGTGTGAGATTATGATCTGCTACATAACAATAAATGCTAATACCAAGTTTTTTATATTCATTTATGAAACTTACTGACTTCTTTATGGTCACACTAGTGCTACATTGATTTTTTTGCCCACTGCAATTTGTTGGACACATAATTTGATTTTCTTCAAATACCACATTTCAACAAGGTGTTGTTCTGTTAAATTGTTTGTTCTGTGAAAACTTCTTCTGATGAAAACAGTCAATTTCACAAGTTTTTATCATTAACTATTTTCAGTTCACTGCTGGATGAAGGATTCCTCAAGTCGCTTTTACATCTCTCTGTTTTGAGCCACTCTCCCGAGCCCACGATTTTACAAACAATTAAGTTTTATATTAATGCTCACAACAGCAATTTTTAAAAATTTTCATTCATGTTCAAAGGGGAGAAGTATTTGGTTCAAATTGAAAAAAAAATCAAGCATCTCATATTGAGGAAGTAGAATGCCAATTATAATTGTCTTCAAATACGTTTCTGGCATCTGCATTGTTTACTAGCAGGACATTAGTCGTCAACATAATTTATCTGGTGCTTTAAATTTTGTAGGCAATATATTTTTACTTGTCAAATTGCTGGTGTCGTATCATTTGGTTCGAGTTCCAGTTGAAGAAATTTTCATTTAATCTTCCTTCCTTCTGAGTTCCTTTGGGTTTTTTTATACAGACATTTCTGGCCTCTTGATTTTAGTCAAGGCTTGTTCTCAATGTATAGAAGGATCATCAAAAGTTTTGTTTACTCCTGAAGAATTTAAATATTGTTGCCAGGTTCCTCATACTGTTTCCAAATTCCTCATTTTGTTGCCAGGTTTCTTATACTGTTTCCACATTCCTCATTTTGTTGCCAGGTTTCTTATACTGTTTCCACATTCCTCATTTTGTTGCCAGGTTTCTTATACTGTTTCCACATTCCTCATACTAAACTGAAATGTTTCCATTGTGTATTTTGTAATTCTGTTGTTGTTGTAATTAAGTTGTTTAAAACATCACTTATTAGTTTTGAAGGCTCATTGATGGCATTGTTTTTTTGGATGTAATAACTTTCTTTAATTAGTCTCTTGTTTTTATGAGATTCATAGTCCCATATTTTAATTTTTTCCCATAAAGGTTCACATTTGCATAACTGCATATGATTTGCTAATACACTATTTTGATCTTTGTTATTAATAGCCATTTGATGTTCTTTAATTCTGATTTCCAATTTTCGAGACGTTTGTCCAATATAATTACTGTTACAATTAAGTGGAATTTGATATAGAACATTTTTTTCATCTTGTCGTTTGTATTCCTGCATGTTTCTTCAGGTCAAATGAAATTTTTAACTGGAACTAAAACCAAATAAATATATCTGGGTAAAGCCTTGAGTAAGTGATTTTAATATGGTATCATGATCAATTTTACTGATTCTCTTGCAATGTCTTCTATTACTAAAATTATACAAGGTCAAATAAAATTTTTAAATATAGTTTGAAATCTTAGTTAAATAATATTTATCTATCAGTTTGATGATTCCTTTTGTTAAAACTAATATGAAATTTTGAATTCCAGGAAATGCAGTCTGAGTGGGAACAGTATGACATTTTATTCAAGAAACTATCCAAGCAAACACAGAGTTATGTCAGAGATATGTCTGCACCAGAAGTTGAGGGACTCATGGCATCCATGAGAAAGGTGTGCTCACATTTTTCTCTTGTTCTTTTATCATTGTGTGTAATGCTCTACATACAAGGTCTGTCTAGAAAGTATCCAGCCATTAAATATTAAAAAAAAAAAAAGTAGCTGACCTAGGAAAATGGTGATTATATATTTTTAACACAATGGTATGTGCCAAACATCAGTCACCTATGTAATTTTAAGAATATATACAAAGATATGAGGCTATATGTGAAAATTTTCCTTTCTTTAATTGATATTATTATGTGGAAAGTGTTTCTTTGATCACGGACATATCCCAGCATGACACAAAACTTGGTAATTCTGAAGCATAAACATTACAAATGTCTGCACACAATACAAAAGATGAATTTAAGGACACACTTGAACTAAGATGACATAGTTAAAAATATTTAAAATGCGTGAGACCTTTCGGGTCCTGCCTGCAGGTACCCATCATCAGACACGATAAAGAAACCACACACCATGGAAGAGGCAACATATATAAAGAATTACACAGTTAAACAAATGACATATTAGTGAATGGTCGAATGAAAAGTAATTACAATGATGCATAAATGACATGTCCGTGAATGATCAAATGAACCACGTGTGCCATGTCATCACAAGAAATGGGTGGGAGGGGTGAGAGAATTCAGAGAGGTTGAGATAATATGGAAGTGGCCGAGATCAGGTGTTTCCAGGGGCGGGGAATATTTCTAGGTAGTTCATCATTGCAGTAAGTATCAGAATATTTGTCTATGTATAGGCTTTCAGTGAACAATAATTGAGATTTGGTGTGAGGAGTTGTGAGGATTTTGGATTCTTCCCAAATGGGGGTGTGATTCCCCTTGAGTAAGAGATGGGATAGAGCAGTAGAGGAAGATCCATTGCAACAGTCATATTGATGTTCTTTTAAACGAATCCTGAGTGACCTGGTTGTGAAGCCAATATAACAGGTGTCATTAAGGTCTGGGGATTGGGATTTAAAAGGGAACAAGGTAAATCCCATGTCTTTGAAAATTCATGGGTCGATCTCTGTCGTTCTTAATGAAAGTGAACAAATTGGAAACTTTGATCTCAAAATTTAAATTATGACGATGGCAAATGGTCTTTAAAGGTCTGGCTATGGTGGGAACAAAAGGTAAAGATCCGACAAACTTGTGATTGGGACTGTTACCAATCAGGGTGGAAGAGGTGGAGCGAAGAAATCTATTGGTCAGCCTGTCAATCAAATTTCTGGAATAACCATAAGACTCTGCCAGGTCACGGATGGTTTGTAGTTCGGTCCTACGGATATCATAAGATGAGGAATGCGAGAAAGCACGGCGGATTAAAAAGTTAAAAGCTGAATGTTTGTAAGCCGTGGGGTGGGAGGAGGAGGCCGGAATGATAATGGGGCAAGAACTGGGTTTGCGAAACACACTGAATGACAGATGGAGAGAAGAACGGTGAAGGTTGAAGTCCAAAAAAGGTAAATGGTTGTCGACCTCCAACTCCACGGTAAACTTAATGGAAGAGTGTTTGGACGAGAGGTGGTCGACGAAGGAGTAAAGTTGTTCTTGAGTGGAGGGCCAAAAAATAAGAATATCGTCAACGTATCGAAGGAAAAAAAAGGGGCTTGATGGGGAAGGAGTCAATCAGCTCAGTTTCCAAATCCTGTAATAAAATTTCTGCCAAAAAGGGTGATGGGGGGGACCCCATAGGGGCTCCCGAGCACTGTTTATAGATAACTTGGTCAAACTTAAAAAAAACGAGCGTTTATATACCAGTAGTAGGACTGACATGATGGCCTGAATTTCAGAGTCAGAAAGGGCAGCATGAGACTTGAGCTTGTCAAAAATGAGATTGTGGACATGGTACCGGGACATTAGGGAAAAGTGAAACGACATCAAGCGATGCCATAAAAAATGGGGTGGAGTTGGAGGAGTGGAAGACTTTAATTTTGTTTAATGCATCAACCGAACTGGAAGTTGAATAGGGGGAATGTAAGATCAAGGGCTGAAGGTAACGTTTTAAGGCAGATTCCAATGGTTGGGTGGGACTGGTGGAGGCAGAAACTAGAGGTCTTACTGGAAAGTCAACTTTATGGAGTTTGACCTTTCCGAATAGCCCGGGAACTCGAGAACCCATGGGTGGGTGCACATGAGTTAAAATAGCTGATGGTAACAAAGAATGATCACGCAATCTACTGAGGGCTGTAATGGTAGATTGTGTGGGATCCTTTGACACAACCTGGTGTTCAATGGTAGTGATAGCTTCTTGAACTTTATGGAGGTAATCTGACTGGTTAAGCACAACAATGTGGTTAGATTTGTCGGCCGAGGTAATGGCAAGATCAGGGTTGTCTTTAAGAAGCTTGAGTTCCCTTAATTCCGCACAAAGTTCACCCGGAATTCGGTTTGTGAGTTCATAGGATTTATTGTAAGAGTTCAGGATTTTATACCTGGCACAGTCTTGGTTGGAAGGAGGCAGCGACTGTATAATGTTCTCGAGTTTCGAAATGTCCTGTAGTTTCCGAAGTCCATGGTGAGGATAGGCAAACTTAGCACCACGGTTCAAGGCAGTAATTTGAGTGGGGTTTAATGTGTCCTTCTGTTCTGCTAACCGCAGCTCAAGTGACCTCCTGATGATGACAGAGTATCTGTTGAAAGCGCTTGGGGATTGTGTGTGAATGGCTGAATGAGGTTAGGGTTTGCTGTAGGGTATTTACGATGTTGTGAGGCAGATGGAGCAATACGTAAATCACAGTTGACAGTGGTTTGACTGCCGTGAAATGTAAATAGTGTAATTATGTAGATAGTGGTTTTAATTGAGTGTATGAATGTGTTGTATATATTGTATGTTAATATGGTAGTATGGGGTATGTAAATTGTAAAGTGTGATATATGTGAGTATTTATTGGGTGTGTGGATATGTGTTTTAGAATTGAGTACCATTTTTTGGAATTATGAATTTTAAAGGCAGTTGCTGAGGGAGGAGTGATGGAAGAATAAAAAATAGGCATAATGAAAGTTGACCACACTCACGTAATAGTGAGTATATGCATAGTGTTGACGAGCTATTTTGCATGTCAGACGGCAGTCAGAAGTCAGCGTTTTTGTCCTGTGAATAAAAATACGATGTTTCATGACCTGAAGAATTATAATAAAATAACACCCTATAAGCAGATAAGATGAAAGTTTCAACCTTTGAAGGCCAGCTACATAACAGGATGTTTTCAGTAACGTGCATGAAGTGTATAGCAGGAATGAAGCCAAGAGCTTTTAGGTAAGGGTTTGGCTTTTCCGATTGTTAAGTCATTAAGGACTTGCACATAAATAGCGCACCTAATTGGTACTTATTGCCTATGAAGATGCAAATAATAAAAAACATAGTTTTTGAGAAATGTTGAATATATTGTTAGCACAAAATGAAGGATCAGAATAATGAACTGTATGAGGTAGACCAAGTGAATGCTTTGTGAATTTTGGGTCTGACAGAAAATATGATAAAGAAATTCGTTAGTGGGTGAATTTTATTTTTAAAAGTCATTTCTGTTTTAAGTAGGTTTACCAGGATTGGTGGGCTGCCAGAAAGGTTTTAGATGGTAATGTAAGAAAGGGTAAGTCTGCTTACTCAGGTGTGTGGTAGTGAAATCGGGAACTAAGTGCAAGAATCACTTATGTGTTTGAAAGATGTGTTATCAAGTAGTTTAGGAAAGCTGCTGGTAATAAATAACCTTTAATCAATTCCAGTTATATGGAAACATTTACAAACTGTCACTAGTTTTCTGAATAAGACATGCTTTTTTCTCTTCCCATGGTAATATAAATTTAATTAGAGCTCATTTCCAGCTCATGTTTTTGATGGATTTTATCTAATTGTTAGATATACCTGTTAGTAGAATATTCAAAGCAAACTGAATTTGTTTGTACTACTTACTGGTCATCCATGTAACACTTCTCAGAAAACTTGAAAATTTCAACGCCCTGGAGCTGGTTGAAATTTTCAAGTTTTCTGAGAGGTGTTACATGGATGACCAATAAGTAGCACAAGCAAATTCAGTTTGCTTTGAATATTCTATTGATTTTCCGTGTTATGAAGAATATTTCTTCCTTCATTGATGTACCTGTTAGTATTTTTTTAATTTTGATTTCCTGAAGTTATCTGTTAAAGTTCTAGAGATTCACTGTTTTGGCTTAAAAATATGGACACTGCTAAAAAGATTTCAAATGCTGGTCAGTAAATGATTTTGAGTAAACAGGTTCACACTCTCTAGGTGTTTTCTTTTCCCCTTTGAGAAAATATACCACATACTTGAGTAAGTATATATATATTTTTTTAATGCTGTGGTAATGTGCGCAAAAAAGCATGCACTATTAATGAAAAAAAAAGAACAGTGTAAAACGAATTTATATGTACAGTCTCTTCAAGAATTGGATGCAATTGCACCTTACCAACTGGAAACCTTGTTGCCTCTTGTTTTGAAACCAATTCCTCATGCTTAATAATGCCAATCATTATAACATGTAATAATGCAGGACAATATGATTTATAACTGTAGCAGGTAATAATCAGTATTTCATATAGTCACATATATGAAGGTTTTACTGTGTGGAGCAAATTGATGTAATACAGATAACAATTAGCCGTGCTGAAAACTTTCTTTTACTATTAGTGTTTTAAAAAACCCTTAAATTCAATTTTTTCTCAATAACATTTTGTTCAAGTATCATAATGTTTTAATGTTGATTTCTCCTGTAGTTTTGTGCAGATGATCAGATTAACTGATATCAGTTTTGTTAATTTATTGCAAAATAAATATTTTTTGTGATATAATTGCAAAATAAATATTTTTTTGTGATATAATTACGGGGTTTATAGAGGTAATTTGTTTATATCTTGTGGTCAGATTTTTGAACTAGAACCTAGTTGATCATAAGGTTGTTTCTGAATCTAGAGGAAGCCATTTTATGTTTGATACATTTCCTCATTAGCAACAGAAGTGAAGCAACTGAATAATTAAATATTAAGTGCAATTACTGGCTTAGTATTTTGTTCCCCTCCCCAAATTTTCATTAGGACTCCTGAAGAAAACATTCTGCAAGAAATACTAACAGGTATATTTATACAATTAAAAAAGCTGCTGTTTGAATACTGAAAATATCATGTAAATATTATATACATATTATATACATATTAGGAAAGATGTCAGTATGTTAATTTGACTAGTAGAAACAAACATGAAGTAAATTGTATGAGGAATATTGTAGTAGAATAAAATTGTGGAAGCTTGTTTGTTGAGTTTCCATCACTGGTCACCCAGATTTGACTGGACTGTAGTAGCCAGATCAAGAGTTACAAGTTCAATTTAATGCATTGCTGCCAAAATGACAGAAATAGCCAATTAATAATATTAAATTGCATGGTATATCGTTTCAAAACTATACACTTTTGAGACATTTGCAATATCACAGTATCAGGTTATTCAAAGGGCAGTTTCCCTTTAATTTGATCCCAGAGAGAGTATAAGTATCTGTCTTGCTAAGTAAGGTTGATTAAGATTTGAGACTTGCTGGTGACTTTATTTCATTTTTTAAACAGTCTGAAGTTGCTGCTGCTGTTTCAGGTGTAGACTATGATTGAGTGATAAGATTTCATGGCACAAGAGCCTAAAGGTATCACAAAGTGTCACACTCAGGATAAGGTCAGAAAGGAGGAAAAGTCAGGCAAAATAGATGTTCAATTTGTAGAAAGGCTATTTCACATAATATGAAGAAACCCATAATGAAGAAAACACTTTCATGCATGATTTATTACATATTAAACATTAAGAATAGTAAGATCTTTTGGCTGAAGCCTTGTTCACACTAGTAGCAAGCACTCACATGGTTGACATCGTTTCTTTAGCTGTTACCAGTAGAAATTTTTACACACGCACACACATACATACATATCATTAAGCTGTTCTCTGAGATTCAGAGGTTAGCTCCTCAAAAAAAGACCATGTGCCAAGTACACATTTAACTGATAGAACTAGAATTTACTTACTGTTGGTGTATCAAATGTCTCCATTTACAATGATCTCTGCACACCGCTCGAGTTTTATTAACATCCATCACACACCGCACACAAGAACTTTTGTACTTCATACTCATAATCTTTTTCTCAAGTAGACATTCTTGAATCTGGTCCTCCCATGATTTCCTTGGCCTTCCTCTACCTTTCTTTCTTGCCACTTGGGTGAAAAAATTCTCTTAGTCAGCACCTCATCACTAATTCTTCAACATAGTCAAACCACCTAAGAATATTAGTCTCCACCTTACTAACAACATTTTGATTCACATTACACATCTGCAACACATCTTCATTCCTCACATGATCAGTGCATGACTTACCACAAACCCCCTATAAGTAACGCATCTACCCAGCACGCAAACGACTCCTATGTCTTTTCTGTAGGACCCAGGTTTCACTGACGTGCATCAGAGTAGGAACAATTAAACTTTCATACACAGCCATTTGGGACTTCCTTAAGCACCCATCAATCCTGCGAAATCCTCCTAAGGCAGTTATGACTTTCAATGAAGAATTCACTCACCTACTAATTTCACCATCTAATTTGTTCTCTCTGTGAAGCATACTTCCTAAATATACAAACTCATTCACGTGACCAATCTCTGTGCCATTAAGGCTTATCTTGCACTCAGTACGAACAGGATTTTCCCCTTATTCATACTCAGTTTGAATTTCATATAAACTTCATACATCCGGGACAACATACTCTGCAACTCATCTTGTGCTGTCTGCCTACATGACTGTGTCATCAGCATAGTGCAATCTGCACACATGCATATTACCAAGATACAAACCAGTATTATCCATTTTGGCATTGCGCATGCATGCATCCATAAATATATTAAACAGCCAGGGTGATATTACACAACCTTGCCTGACTCCTGCACCAATAGAAAACTATTTCGATAAAACACCATTCACCCGTACACAAGCTCTACTGCCAGTGTACATAGCTTTCACACTATTAAGTAGATTCCCAGTAATACCATATTTATTCAGTACCTTCCACAGAAGAGTCCTATTTACTTTGTAATAAGCTTTCTCTAAATCTATGAAAGCCGCAAACACTTTTTCCCAACAGACAGATACTTTTCAATCATCATGTGTAAAGCAAAAATTTGATTAGTGCAGCTCTTACCAGGCATAAAACCACTCTGTACATCCCACACTTTTCTCTGAAGTAAGGCCTCTAACCTTATCAATAATGACCTTCCCAAACATTTTTCCTGGCACACTCAGCAAACTGTTACCACGATAGTTCTTGCATTCAGTCTGATCACCTTTTCTGTTGTACAAGGGTACAATGATAGCATCCCTCCAATAGTGAGGGATCATTCCTAGCTCTCAACATAACTGGAAAATTTCAGCTAAGCAGTCAATCACAGAGTCACGTACATATTTTAGCATCTCAGCAGATATGCCATCTACTCCTGAAGCCTTACCATCCTGAAAAGATTTTAAAGCTTTACACATATCTTCTCTTGAGATACCACCAGTGCTTCCATCTCTCACTATGACATCATCTGCTTCTGCCTCAGAATCATCTATGCTTTCATGACCTAATAAATAACAGAAGTATTCACGCTATCTTTCACTTAGCTCATTGGGGTCTCATATCATTTCTCTGACCCTATTCTTTACACAAGTTAGAATTTTATTTCCCCTATTTTTCCTATGTCTTACGTACTTCCAGAATGTTTTTCTATCATTCCAAAAAGCCAATTTGTGTCTTTTCTCCTTTTCTTTCTTATCTTTTGCCTTACTCTGGCAAACCAGCTTTGCTGCCTTATGCTTCTTACAGCAATATTCATCCTCAGAAACTCTACCTTGCAACGTCCCCAAGTATGCTTCCTTCTTTTTCTTTCTTGCTTCTTTAACCTCACTGTTCCACCAAGCATCACCTTTAAAGTTACCCACTGTTGCAGTACCACATACCTCTTCAGGGGCAGTGACAGCACACTTCTTAAAATGTGTCCACTTTTCTACATCCCTCCCACATGCCTTCAACTCATTCAGACGTTCACTGAGTAAATCAGAGTAATGCTGATGTTCTTCAGACAGCCTTTCAAATTTTATTCTTTTCACCACAGGCATCTTCTTAAACCTCCTTCTCCAACCAACATTCAGTTTCACCTGTGACACTAATAGGTGATGATCAGGGCCAGCATTTGCACTTCTCATCACACGGGTATCAACAACTAAGTGTTTCAGACGCTGATCATAAACAACAAAATGTATTACACTCTTTACTCCGAGAGTACGATTTTCCCAAGTGTATGTGTGGATGTACCTGTGGTTGAAAAACGTATTAGATACCCTCAATCCATTTTTAATGCAGAGTTCAATTAATCTTTCACCATTATAATTCTCACAAGGATCATTAAACTTACCCAGAACATCACAGAAATTGCATTCTGCGCACCTAATCTAGCATTGAAATCTCCTGGTATTATAACTTTCTCTTTAGCACCAAACTGGCTCAAAAGAGCTTTTAGCTCATTCCAGAAATCTGCCTTCCTAACAGATGGTTCCGAGTCGCAAGGGGCATACACTACAACAATTACTATTCTCTGAAGTTTCACTTTCAAACGAATCCAGAGAATTCTTTCACTTATGCAGCTATAGTGAATCAAGTTGTTTTTCATCTTTTCACTTAAAATCACACCTACACCAGCCTGTCCTCTCACATTATCCAACACTCCAGACCATACACTTACCGTTCTATGAATTTTTTCTATCCCAATTGTTTTCTTTTTAGTTTCACTTGCACACAGTACATCCAATCTATACTTATTCATTTCCTGAATCACCTCGTTTATCTTTCCATTTATACCTCTAGTATTCCATACACCAATCTTACAATCACTCAGCCAAGATCTCTTTCTCATATGCCATTTAGAAGGTCCAGGTCGATTCTGTGGTGAACCATCCTTCTCAAGTATGGTAGGTCCACCATATCCCACACTTGAGTCCTTTTTTAGAATTATTTGAGTCTTTGTAATCAAGGAAGTACATCGGTGCAGGGGATTAGCCCACAGCTGATGGTTCCAGTTGGTCATTCCACTTAAGGATTCTGGAACATAACCCAGTGAGTTGGGGTCTTTTCGCCAACAATGTCCCACAGAACTAGCTGGTACCTCTCCAAGATTCACAGAGGCTGTTGTTACTGTTCTGTGTGCCATTGTTGCCCATGGAGTGTCCCGAGGAGGTAAACCCATCTCTCAGAAATCTTTTATATATATTTGACTGAAGCATTTGCCTTGTTCACACTAGCAGCAAGCACTCACATGGTTGACATTGTTTCTTTAGTTGTTGCCAGTAGAGATTTTTTGGAAATCTCTACTGGCAACAGCTAAAGAAACCATGTCAACCACGTGAGTGCTTGCTGCTAGTGTGAACAAGGCTGATGCTTCAGGCGAAAGATCTTATTATTCTTAATGTTTAATACATAATGAATCATGCATGATTTTTTTCTTCATTATTAGGTGTTTAATCACCTCAGTTAAGAGTGATGCTTCTTCTGAACCAAATATTCACTAGTTAACCCACTCAGAGAATGCAGGCAACACTGGAAGGAGTAGCTGATATGGTATATTGTAGGCAGATTAAGTGGGCTCATAGAATCTTCTTCCACATGCATAATCAATATCAAACAGAAGTCATCGCTCTTTCCACGTTTTTTATAAGTAAGTCACGGAAAAATTCTCATTAAAAATGTGGAAAGAGGAATGATTTCTGTTTGATGTTCCTAGTCCACGTCAAATGTCTGTATTAATCACATGCATAACGATTAGAAATGTTGTGTTAGGCTTAATGTGCAGCAGTTGCCAAAGTATTAAAAGTTACTGAACAGATTTTCAGCCTCTTGGCATTGAGCATAACCTATGAAATGTGAAGATTATGCTTAAGAACAGGAGTTTTATAGTACCAGTAGATATGTTGTTGTATACACCAGCCCAGTTTTTTTTCCCAAACTGCATATAATGGAAACACTTAACATACAGTGTCAATCTAAGTCAGTATGAACATAAAAATAGAATCACTAGTGGGATACCAATTCTTTTTTAGTATTACATTGCAACATATATCTACAACCCTTTTTTGAATTAAATTAAGAAAGTTATGTCCTTTATAAATCCAGTTGTCTATGCTATTGAAAAATCCTCAGAATATATCATTGAACTCAGTAGTGGAGAAAGAAAGTAGTATGTGCTCATGCAAATGTTCCTGAATTTTAACATTATTGCAATGTCTTTCACATAATTTGTTTGCATTATGTTTCATTTTACTAAACATAATGCAGGAACAAATCATGATTATGTTGTATGTTTGGGAAAAGCATTGTCATTCTTACTGGTAGTTTTAAATTTTTTTAGATATGAAGCACTTGGCTACCACACTTGTTGTAGTTTGTACATTTTGTCTGTAATACTGTTTTAGCTATAAAATGTAAAACGTTTGGTGATTAGTTAAAAAAAATGCTTCAAATAATGTTATTTTAATCAGACCCAAATTCAAGGCAAATTTTTAGTGGGTACTTCACATATCATGTCTTACAATTAAGATCAGCTCTTGAGTGACCATTTTGCATCATCAATGGCATTGGCACAGCACTGGGGAACTGTGACGCATTCTCCCATGTCAGCTGTAACAATAAATCACCAGTTATTACAGTTTGGACTGCATGCTCTTTGGCCCCTCCTCAGGCTGCCTTTGACATCACAGCAATGGATTGTCAGGCTGCAATGGTGTATTGAACGAAGAGAAGGGCATGACAAATGACACAACATCATGTTCTTGGACAAAATCAGCTTATGTCTAGGTGCAAATGGTGGCTGCATCTGTGTCCGACGATGAGGGGGGAGATGTCAGGAAGAGTGTCTTTTCACCAGGAATACAGCACCAACACAAGGCATTATGGCCTGGGGTGCTATCTGGTATGAAAGCAGATCACTTCTCCTGAGAGTCCGTACCACAATGAGTACCAGTTATGTCAATGATATCCTATGGGCAGTCGCTCTTCCGTACCTGCAGGACAATGCCACACTGCATGTTGCAGTGACAACACGTGCCTTCTTCAGGGATAACAATGTTCCACTTCTGCCGTGGCTGGGTATATCACTGGATTTATCACCCATAGAAAATCTCTGGGACATGCTCAAACGACAGGTGCAACAGTACGACCATCTGCCAGCAACTCTTGATGAACTTTGTATGCCGGTCAATTCAGCCTGGTTGGCTATTCCACAGGACACCATTCACACATTATTTGATTCGATGCCACAGCGCGTACAGCAGATGATGCAAGCCAGAAGTGGCCACACCGATTATTAGCTACATCGACGCATCTTGTACATATGACACTGAGATGCTAATCATTTGTTCTGCATTGCCTAATGAACATATCCTGTAAATATTGAAATCGCCGCTTGACTCCTTTCAAGTGTTCTGTTTTATATGAACATGAATGTATATATATGCACAACAGAGATTATTGTGTTGAAAATTCCTAATACAATTTTGCAGGAAAAAGAAGCCCTACTAAAGCTGAAGACAAATCTCACATCTCGATTACAAGTTCTGTATCAGCTTTTGGCTCCTCGTGAAGCTCTGGAAAAAGGTCTACAAGAACTAATTAATTGGCTGGATTCTGCAGCGGAACTCACTGCATCATATGGCATACCAAGCAGTCCAAAAGAAATTGCTCTTCTTCAAGAAAAACATAGGGTATTGCTTTTTTAATTTCATAACAAAATATTTTTGGAGAGTGAGTGTTCTCAGTTTTAAGCCATTTGGTCTCCATATTTTATATTACTCTACAACTTCAGGCCAAGTTCTGGATAGCATGAATTTAAAGGAAAAATGTAATACAAGTTATCTATTTCTTTGTTTTTTATAATTTGCGAGTGATGCACTTAATCATATTACTGACTTTAGGCTTGCCACTGAATACATATATTTGCTGTTGTGTTTCTCATTATTAGTTTGTATTTTCCATACCCAGTAACTTGTTCACACTCAGATTTCACTAACTCAGAACACAACACGTATAAATGCTGCTTCATTTTATTTCAGATTTTTTTTACTGTTTTCTATGACATTAGCATTTATTTGTGCAAATTTGAGGCCATTTCAGTTTCTGAACAATGTAGAAACTGTACAAGATACTGAATAATTACACTACCAGAAAATTAGAAAAACTAATTTGATTCATGCATAAATATTTATGTAAAGATTCTTAAATTGTAATGTGATCTCTTGGCTAATCACAGTTTAGATTTTATGTAATATAATAAACTAATCCTGCAGACAAGCTGTTAAGAAAACAGAAAGGGAAGTATAAAAACTTCCCTGAATGATTTTTTGCCCTTGTCTTACTACCAGGGGCTATCACAGGGAGGGTCAGGAAGGCTATTTGGCTCAGACCTCAAATTTAGGCTTTTGATCTTATCTTTCTTCTGTCATATACTGAGCTCCTCAAAAAAATAGAAGTGGCCTGGGCCTTTCTCAACCACTGAGAGGGCCTGTCTACTACCACCTGTGCATCATTTTCCACATGGTAAACTGACTTAGTTAAGTACACCCATTTCTGTGTTGCAGGTCTTGAGAAGAAAATTCTTCAAAAATGTAATTTACTTAACAAGGGAGATCCATTTTGTTTATAGATTCCACTGAAAACTTCATTCAGCAATTACTCTGCTCCATTGAAGACCATGGTATGTAGGTCATCCAGAAAGTAATGCTGGTTTGCACATAGAGGGCATTTGAGGTGGGGGACTCCGTGCAGTCAAGGCTGCCCCTCCTCAGTCAGACATTGGCAAGGCTTGTGGTAAGCTTTGTGTTAATGCAGTGATTAGATTCATTGTTGTGCTTGTTTGAAATGGCAAAGCCAATGGAAAATCCTGCAGGGTACAAGGTGTGTTCTGTGAT
This sequence comes from Macrothele yani, assembly GCA_039090855.1. NCBI lineage: Eukaryota > Metazoa > Arthropoda > Arachnida > Araneae > Macrothelidae > Macrothele > Macrothele yani. The sequence goes on along the minus strand of CM077023.1, from coordinate 7,666,949 downwards.
TCGCTTTCTGAATGCAGAAGACATTCACCCCAAAGACATTCATCATCAGATTATGGCTGTTTACAGTGAAGGAGTGATGGACAAGTCATCGGTATGGTGGTGGTTTTGGATGTTTAATGCGGGGAGAGCAAATGTGTGTGATGACAGCACTCTGGCCGCCCATCACTCATTACAGCAGACCTCAAGGGATGGATCGATGATTTCATTAGACATGAGCATCACATGAAGCTCGAAGAATTGCATACCTGTTTCCCAGAAGTTTCTCGCTCACTGCTCCATGAAAATGTAATGGTGCACCTAGGCTACCAGAAAATTTGTGTGAGGTGAGTACCACAAATGTTGACTGATGACCACAAAAGGAACTGTATGGGTGCAGCTTTGAGTCTTTTGACCCATTACGCACAAACGGATGATGAATTTCTTGACCACATAGTGACAGGAGATGAAACGTGGGTCAGTCATTTCACGCCTGTGAACAAATGCCAGTCACTTGTGTGGTACCATTCCCAGTCCCCAACAAAACCACACAAGTGTAAGCAAATGCTTTTGGTAAAGAAGGTCATGGATACAGCATTTTGGGACTGCAGAGGTCTCTTGCTGGTTGAGGTCATGCCCCGAGGCACAACCATCAATTCTGACACCTATTGTGGAACACTGCAGAGGCTGCATAGGGCCATCTAAAATAAGTGCCACAGCATGCTGTCTAAGAGTGTGGTGTTTCTCCATGACAATGTGAGACCTCACATGACACATCAGACCCAACACCTGCTTCAGGGTTTCAAATGGGAGGTTCTGGATCATCTGCCTTACAGTCTGGACTTGGCTCCCAGTGATTACCATTTTTTCACCAAATTGAAGGACTTTTTGGGAGGATGGCGCTTCGCTGGTGATAATGATTTGAAAGACAGAGTGCAACAGTGGTTGCAGGGACTGGTGGCAGAGATATATGATGAAGGTATTCAAAAACTGGTCACACAGTATGACATCTGCCTAAATGCCTGCAGTGATTATGTAGAAAAATGAGTGATCATATGTAGTATTAGTGAAAATACAAAAACTCTGACAACACTGGTTTCTTTTGTTTTTATTTCATAATGGATATCATTTTCTGGATGACCCTCATACAATACTTAACATGGCTTTTGAATCCTTGTTCTTCAATACATAAGGCTTTTTATTGAAATCCTAATGCCAAATATGTTCCACTTAAGTTTTCCTTTCACTAAAGAATGAAAGGGTAGGATTTTTATTTTGGAAATTCATCATACATTTTTAAACATTCCTCCTAGCCAGGGATGCAAATTTTCTGTCTTTCAAAACTTTCCAAAAATGGTAGTTAGACAGAGTAAAAGTTTCTCCTGTAATAATATTTTTGTCTCACATTGTTTCCTCTATCCAGTATTGCTAAAAACCATATTTAACAATACTGGACAGAGATCACATAAATGCTTGCATTTCATGTTGGAAACATAGGCAACAATTTCCAAAAACAGAAGTTAAATGCAGTAAGAATTTCCCTGTAATCTTAAATTCTTTTTTTCACACTGAATCCTGTGCCTTGTATTGCTGTTAAGCATAATTTTATTCCATTAGTTTATTTCAGTATGAAAATGAAGGAAAAATTTCCAAAACTAAAATCCAAAATGCCTTCTTCAAAAACGAATTTCTAAAATGCCTACTGGTTTGCAAATAATAAAATTTTTATTACTTTTAAATAATATATATTTTTAGAAACTAACTTGAGGTCCAATTAAGTTAAATTTGTGACAAAAATTCATTGTAGAATCACTAAAAAAAAATGAGGCCTGAACATTTTTCATTCTTTGAGAAATTCTGTACATCAAAATAGTAAAAATAATTATAAATGTTTTGCCTTTTTGTAATAATTTCTTTGTTTGTTATCCATAAAATGCAGATCTCTTAAAAGTTCATAGTTTTATGGTTTGTACCTCTCAAATGTGTAGTGTTTAAAGTTTGTCTCTGTATACTGCTGAAATTATGTCTATGAGTGTACCTCAAACTGCTGATACTACACAACTACCTATGTTAGCATATGAAACTAAGTTACATTCTTTAAGTAGTTTTTCCATGTAGGTAATGAACAGAAATGGGGATAGTATATATACATTGCTGTCTTATTCTGGAACTGATTTCAAACTGCTTGCCAATATTTGTATAAATCCTAACTTTGGAAGAGCCTTGTTGTACAGGCTTGTAACTGAAATCAATAGCTTTTTCTTTTCACTTCACATCTTTTTAACATGTTAAGTAACTTTTTCGTAGATATCCTGCTGAAAGCTTTTTTAAGGTGTATAAACAACTGGTATAAATCCTGATGTAAAATTTTCAGGATGTTGTTCTTAGTGGGAAAGTATTATTGTATTACCTATTCTGTTATCACTTATCCCTCCTGAAGGCACATTTTCTTTGCTCTTAGCTAACTTTTCCCCATATCAATATGCTTCTCACATTACCTGCTTGGGTAAACTTTGCAATGAGCTGTGTTGTTATAGCTCACAATGAAGCAGTTGTTTCACTTACAACAAACAATATTTCTGTCAGTTACAATATATACCCCCTAAGTACTATCAAGAGGGACACTGAGGCCCTCCTCTTTAGGGAAAGCTTTCTTTGGGGAAGGTTCCAGTAAAATTGTCTCAGCAGAAGCAGAAGACTCAGGCTCCCACTGCATCTCATCATTATTCAAGGCAGGTTGCTCAGTTTCTCACCTTACTGCAGACTTATCTAGAATAACTCTGGCCTCCTTCTCCTCTCCTTTCCTTTACCTGTGTTGTTTATTTTCTTCTTTTGTACTTTTCTCAAAGCCACAGAAGTGGATGCAGTCATATGTTCTCCCATGTTGGAAACCTACAGAGTAATTAGTAGTTTTGGCTGAGTGCCTGATAGTTCTAAAGCCACTCTGTGATTGGTCTAAATGCTAACACAGTGTCAACAGGTGAAATGAGAGTGGCCATACTGTGGACTAATAAAATTATTTTTTTTATCCTGATTCACTGCACATATCCAGGACAGATGGCTGACTCTGACACTAGAATGCAGCAAAAACGCTGCAATTTTGACCTCTAAGATTAAGCTGGATGAAATCCTGATTGGCTGAATTGCTCAGAGACAGAGAACTGACTCTGAAACAAAGACTGAACAACGGGCAGAATAGCCAAAAATGGCAGAAGTTAACTTTCCCGCAGAGAGAAAATATTTGTTAAAAAAAGGCCATGAAATGTATTAATAGTTGGGATTGAGAAAAATTTTTCCTATCTGTAATTGAGTAGGAGATGACTAGGGCACTTGAAATTCTGCTCACAGTGCAAATCACACAAAATAGTATTGGTGACTAGGTCGTTTGGGAAATCATCCAGCCTTTCATAAAATTTAACTATTAGTGAGTAAGTCCTTTTCATCAAAGTTGTGAGGGAGAGTTTTTTCAAGATTTCAGGACTGAAAATTGAGGGGAGGGGGTCTCCCATAATCATCCTGATGAATATTCACTGAAAGGCTTCAAGTTTATTACAAGATGTGTCTGAGATTAGGCACCAAATTGGACAAGAATAAAATAAAATTGGCCAAAAGTAGGCCATGTAAGTTAAAAGTTTTAACACTTTCTGGGAGCTTGCTTTTTTTCTCTATGAGTGAGAGAAGCACCCCTCTCATCCTTCTGAGTTTAGTGAGCATCTGATTAACATGCACACTAGCCAAAGTATTGGTCAAAAGTAATACCTAAATATTTACATTCTTTGATTAAAAATAGTGAGAGGGGGTAAAGTGGCAAATTTTCGGGGAAATCTGACTTTGGATAAAATCATTGCATTTGATTTAATGGGATTTATTTTAATTTTTCACATTCCCTACCCAAACTTTAGCAGCATTATATGGTGGTATCTTTGAAATCTGGCTACTCTGAGACTCCTTTTATCTCTGCTAAATTCTCTTACAGTCAAATTTTCCATCAACAGAGAAACCAACAATACTATAAATTTCTCATATATCTAAATCACCAAGAAGAATGACAACTTTCACAGATCTGTCTGCAAAAATTCACAAACATTATATCTGATACTTCCTTTTCTTATAAACTTGCAGCATTAAAACAATTCATCTAGTGTTTTAACGTAAACTGCAGTGGCACACTCTTCTTACAGAGGGAATATAACATCATCCAGGAAATAGTGGCAAATCACTCTTACCACTATTTATCATGAAATTTGAAGCTACACAAGGTTCTTCCACCAACATCACTATCTTTGAAATCATTAGCTCCATCCTTTTTCATATTGCAGTTACCCAAGCCAATCAAAGCTGTTAGAAACTTTGTGTTCATATTAGCTATTATTCTTCCCCCAATCACCATTCAAACAACACCATTCAAACAACTGTAGTGTTAGTCCTGATGAAGGGTAGGGTTACTACCCAAAAATTTCACGCTAGAATTAACATCCTGTATTCCTAAGTAATTCCCATAATCTGTCATTTGTAACTATTATTTCAACAGCCAAAGTTAAAAACTCCACTGACACTTGGATTGTCCAGGTGTTCATTCTGATATGATTCCTTCAACCTCAGGAACCAAATGTTGTATTGGAAGAATTTTCTATTTTTTCTCTCCCAGAGTTCTAGAAGAGAGAAAGCAATCAAAAAGATATCTCTCTTCTACCTTTTTCTCCATAATCATTCTGGAAGATGCCTAGGACAGAAAATGCAAATATGTTCCTTAACATTAATACTGCAAATTTACTTACTCATTTGAAATGATTTGCCTTTTTAAATCGTATTTCTTTTTGGTAAATAGTATTGTGTATGGAAATCCCTCTTTAGCAATCCTGATAAAATAACTCCAATTTAAATAATAATCAGTATTATTTTTGGGTTATCATGACTTTATTATTTGTATATATATATATATATATCACAGACCGCCAATAGTTATACCGCCAATAGCAGTATAACTATACCATCGGGATTAGAGGAAATGCTATCCCACACTCACCAACCCGCTTGTCCAGCATGGTGAGTTATGGCCAAACCCCTCCAAAATGACTCCACAACTTAAATCTTGGCCCTCAGTCTCCGGCAGCTGGAATGTACCTGGCCAAGGCAGCTGCCAGTGCGACATGAAGGCAGAGGGTGCTAAGAATCCCCGGAGGACCTGACTAGGCTGCCATCTGATGCTGACCTTGGCTTCGTATAATGGATGCTCCCTATTTTCTGATTCAAGGCTTCTTGAATTGGAAGAGGAACTACAAAAGATCAAGTGGGACATCGTCGGGCTAAGTGAGGTAAGGAGGAAAGGAGAAGATCTCATTGAACTGAAAAGTGGGCATCTCTTCTACTATCGTGGGACTGATACTGGCAGAACTAGTGGTGTTGGATTTATAATAAACAAGAAACTGAAGGATAAAGTTGTAGAAGTTGAAAGTTCCACTGACAGAGCTGCATGACTCGTTATCCAACTCTCGAGAAGATACCAGGCTCAGATTATTCAAACTTATGCACCCACCACAAGTCATCCTGAAGAAGAAATTAAAGAATTTTATGAGGAAATTCGTCATCTAAATAATAAAGGTAAGCAGCACTTAAAGATAATTATGGGAGATTTCAATGCAAAAATAGGGCAACGGCAACAGAATGAAACTTCAGTAGGTGAATTCGGTCACTGCAACAGAAACCAGCTTGGAAATACTCTCGTAGAGTTTGCAGAGGCAGAAGGGTTTTTCATCTTGAACTCCTTTTTCAAGAAAAAGCCACACAGGAAATGGACATGGAGACATCCAAATGGGACGACAAGTGAAATTGATTTTATTATGTGTAACAAAAAATTTGCCATAGAAGACTGCAGTGTGCTAAACAAGTTCAACACAGGTAGTGACCATAGATTGGTGAGATGTAAGATGCACCTCAACACTAAACTCGAACGTAGCAAGCTCATAAGACAAACAAAATGTATTGACATAACCAACCTTAAAAAACACCATAATACCTTCAAGTTGGAACTGAAGAACAGATTCTCTGCTTTAGAAGGCCTAACATCGGAAGAAGTGGATATTTCTGAAGTTAACAAAAAAGTAACCAAAGCTCTTATGGAAACAGCAACAAAATTAGCTGGGTCTAAGAACAAGTTGCATGTGAACAAATTATCAGGAAAAACCAAAATGTTGATGCAAAAAAGAAGAAAGATGAGGACAACTAAAGAAGATGTGACTTCCAAAGTGGAATATATAGAGCTATGCAAGACAGTACGAAAAAGTATCACTGAAGACGTAAGGAAATTCAACTGTGAACTAGTAAGGAAAGCAATTGAAAACAACCAAAGCCTAAAGATAGCAAAGGGACATCTCAGTAAATGAAGAAAACAGATTATGGCACTGAGAAAAGAAGATGGTTCTGTAACAAGAAATAGAGGCGAAATTTTGACAAGAGTGAAAGATTTCTACTCCAAATTGTATGAAAAGGATGATACATGTACTCCAGAGATCATGAAAGGTACCAGTACTAGAGTTCTTCCAGTCCTTCCCAGCAGAAGTTGCACATGCAATCAAGAACATGAAGCGGGGAAAAGCTTCAGGAGAAGATGGAATTACTGTAGACATCATACAAGAAGCAAGTGGAGAAATCGAAACAGTACTCGCCCAAATTTTCACTCGATGCCTTGATGAAGGGAAGATTCCTGAGGATTGGAACAAAGCTACAATTATAACGAAGTGAATTTCTCCGTCATTTTTATCCGCGCCGGGGTTCGAACCCGGGTCCACTCATTACGGAATAAGTTGCTCTACCAATTAAGCTACGCGGACATTGATTCTAATTGCTATCTGCCTTTATGTCGTGTGCGTCCTTCTGGCAGGTACGTCACATCTCCTGGTACGTTACATCATCTCCCCCTTCTTTTTCTTTCTTTCGAAGTGCTGCTCATATTTTTCCTATCTCGCGGTGTGGAAATAACATCACACCAATGCGAGATTTTGAACGGTCGGGTCATCCGGATAGTTCGGGCGCCATTATAACGAAGTGAATTTCTCCGTCATTTTTGGTCTACGTCGGGATTCGAACCCGAGGCCGCTTATTCCGGAACAAGTTGCTCTACCAATTGAGCTACGCGGACATTTTATTCTGATTCCTATCTGCCTTTGTGTTGTGTGCGTCCTTCTGGCAGGTACGTCACATCTCCTGGTACGTTACATCATCTCCCCCTTATTTTTCTTTCTTTCGAAGTGCTGCTCACATTTTTCCTATCTCGCGGTGTGGAAATAACATCACACCAATGCGAGATTTTGAACGGTCGGGTCATCCGGGCGCCATTATAACGAAGTGAATTTCTCCGTCATTTTTGGTCTACGCCGGGATTCGAACCCGAGGACGCTTATTCCGGAACAAGCAGCTCTACCAACTGAGCTACGCAGACATGTATTCTGATTCCTATCTGCCTTTATGTCATGTGCGTCCTGCTGGCAGGTACGTCACATATCCTGGTACGTTACATCATCTCCCCCTTATTTTTCTTTTTTCTTTCGAAGTGCTGCTCATATTTTTCCTATCTCGCGGTGTGGAAATAACATCACACCAATGCGAGATTTTGAACGGTCGGGTCATCCGGATAGTTCGGGCGCCATTATAACGAAGTGAATTTCTCCGTCATTTTATCCGCGCCGGGGTTCGAACCCGGGTCCCCTCATTCCGGAATAAGTTGCTCTACCAATTAAGCTACGCGGACATTTGTTCTGATTCCTATCTGCCTTTATGTCGTGTGCGTCCTTCTGGCAGGTACGTCACATCTCCTGGTACGTTACACAATGATCTTGCTACATAAAAAAGGTGACATTGAGGATCTCAGGAACTACAGACCTATCAGCCTCCTATCAGTGGTTTATAAAATCTTCACTAAAGTTCTTTCACACCGCTTGAAGGTGACACTGGACATGGCTGAACCGAGAGAACAAGCTGGATTCAGGAGTGGCCACGTACTGAGAGAACTAATTGAAAGAGCGAGGGAATATGAACTTCCATTGTGCATGGCTTTTATCGATTATGAAAAAGCCTTTGATTCGGTGAAACCATCAGCAGTTACAATGGCTCTGAAATCCTGCGGTATTGAAGATGCGTACATTAATATTATTAATAACATCTATGAAAATGCAAGTGCAAAGATTCGGCTGTTTGAAAATGCAAGTGCAAAGATTCGGCTGTTTGAAAATGCAACACACATAAAAATTGGAAAAGGAGTGAGACAAGGTGACACCATATCTCCGAAGCTCTTTAATGCCACATTGGAAAATGTCTTTCAATTACTGAACTGGGAAAACAAAGGGATAAAGATTAATGGAGATTATCTAACCCACCTTCGTTTTGCTGATGACATAGTCATTTTTGCAACTACCCCATCAGAGCTGCAGAGTATGATCCAGGAACTTGCTGACAAGAGTAAAGAAGTGGGATTAAAAATGAACTTTCAGAAGACAAAAGTGATGTTCAATGCTTTTACAAGAAATGAAGATTTATCGATTGATGGAGAAAAGCTGGAGATAACAGACATGTACGTTTATCTTGGACAGCAGATATCAAGTGAGGGTCACATTGATGAGGAAATTAATCGGCGTACAAAACTTGCCTGGAGAGCTTTTGGAAGAAACAGCATAATTTTCAAGAGCAATATACCATTATGTCTTAAAAGAAAAGTGTTTGATCAATGCATCCTTCCAGTGCTTACGTATGGTGCAGAGACGTGGACCTTAACTAAAAGAGACATACAAAGGCTGCAGACAACTCAAAGAAGCATGCAGAGGTGCATGCTTGATGTAACCAGGAAAGATAAGAAGAAGAACTCGTGGATCCGAAAAATGACAAGAGTGGAAGACATCATGATCAGAGTTAAATCCCTGAAATGGCAATGGGCTAGACATACTGCCAGAAAGATAGACCATCGATGGACAGCCAAAATTTTAGATTGGATTCCAAGGGACAGGAAAAGACCCAGAAGAAGACCACATGGAAGATGGGTGGATGAAATTCGAAAGTATGCGGGAGTGACATGGAGGAGACTGGGACAAGACAGACCGTTGTGGAGGAAACTTGGGGTGACCTTCGTCAAGCAGTGGATTGATAATGGTTGACAATGATGATGATGATGATATCACAGACAAACATAATGTGGTTGTGCTTACCATAGGGGTGATTAAATGAAAATGTCATTCATAAGTGTAGTGGTGAGTTTCTTGCATAATTTGTTTGAGATATTTACATTTAAAAAGTTTCAGCTTATGGTTTTCATTTTAAAGTTTCACCCTCTATATACCTGTAAAAAAAAACAGAAAAAAAAAACCAGTATACTGTGAAGGCTTGACTGGCTGGCAAAGCATGCCATAAAGTTGTAGTCTAAAATAATTTAATCAGCAAACAGTGTCATTAACTGGTCCATGAAATATGCAAGGAAGTGGATGTTTTATTTGAGAAACACTTCAGTATGATTATGTTTTTATTGCATCAGAAAGTTCCTTTAAGATTTTAAGTACTCCTTTAAATGATCATAAGAAATTTCTTAAAAGCAGATTTGAAATATAGAAATAAAAGCAGATTTGAAATATAGAAATAAAAGCAGATTTGAAATATAAAAGCTGCACATTTAATTTTGTTCTAGTTATTTAGAAAGTGATGGACAAATTATTATATGCACCCAATAACAGTATGCAAAGCAGATGTATCACATCTAGTCACATGAGACACTGAAATCAGCAATGCCTATAAAAAAAATTTTCATTACTGGTTTCTGTTGTCTCTACACAACAGAAACCAGTCATGAAAAAGTAAACATGGGTAAAGACAGCAACATAAGTAAATTTGACCGTCACCAGGTACTATCTGCCAGGAAGGCTCGTTGTTCAATCACAGCACAACTGCTGGGATTTCCACACCAGACTGTCACACATGTATTGTGACATGCCTGCCCTGCAGGACGCACATGAGATAAAGGCAGATAGCAATGAGAGTACATGTCTGCATAGCTCAGTTGGGAGAGCAACTTACTACAGAGTGAAGGGACCCAGATTCATTGTCCAGCGTGAACAAAAACTGTGTTTTCACATTGGCGCCCGAACTTCCAGGATGACCCGGCTGTTAAGTTTCTCGCAATGATGGGATGTTCTTTCCCACAGAGAGACATGAAAAATGAGAATCCCTTCTTCAGTACTTCGAAAAAAATAAATCAGTGCGATGTTACGTTCCACACACGAAAGAAATTGTCGGATATTTCTCAAATGCATGTTCTTCAATGGATAACTGCCTACAGCGACACATCACATGGTCCTGGCTGACCCGTGGGGCATGCCCCCGGCCCTCTTTCGGGAGGGGGGTGACGTCCCTGCCCAGCAGGGCGCACATGAGATAAAGGCAGATAGCAATGAGAGCCCATGTCTGCATAGCTCAGTTGGGAGAGCGACTTACTCCGGAGGGAGGTTGCCCGGCGTGGACAAAAACTGTGTTTTCACAGTTCTACAAGACTACTTGAAATATGGCAGGACTTCCAACCAATGAGAGAAATATGGCCGTAGACATGCAGTTGACTCTCGAGGTGAGCATAGACTGTCCCACATAATTACAAGGAATTGCATGGCTACAGCAAAGCAGATATAATCAGAATTTAATAAGGGGACATCCACAAGCTTATGCAAAAAAACTATCGGCTGTACCATGGAACAAATACGCTGTGTCAGTCAACATCTGCATTGTGTCCCCTTGTCATCTACAAGGCACCGAAAGCTTAGGCTGCAGTTTTCAAAGCCTTACTCAACTTGAGTTCAGAGGAATGGAAACATGTCCTCTGCTCTGATGAATCACAGTTTCAACTCTGTAACACTGATGGGAGGGTGCATGTGTAACGCAAACACTCAAAGTGATGGACCAAGCCTGCTAAGTAGGGGTCATACATGCAGGTGAAGGTGGTGTAACAGTTTGGCATACATTTACATGGGCTTGCTTGAAGCCCCTCATACCTGTTGGGACCTCTGTCACCAGCACAAGGTATGTGAACATCCTCACTGATCACTACATCCATTTGTAATGATTATCTTTCTGCACCATGATGCCATCTTTCAACAGGACAATGTCACACTGCATACTTCCCGAGTGGTGACCAATTGGCTTAAGGAGCATTCAGGTGAGATCACCACACACTTCCTGAGTGCGACCAATTGGATTAAGAAGCATTCAGGTGAGGTGAGACACTCGAATGGCCCCCTGATCACTGGACCTCAACACCATTGAGAATTGGAATGGATTAGAAAGATCTGTTGCCTTTCTGCATCATGATGCCATCTTTCAATAGAACATTGTCACAATGCGTACTTTCGAAGTGGTGGCCAATTGGCTTAAGGAGCATTCAGATGAGATTGCCACACTTGAATGGCCCCGTGATCACCAGACCTCGACCCCATTGAGAATTGGAATGAATTAGAAAGATATGTTGCCACACCTATGGCACAATGGTCAAAGTGTTGGCTTCTGACCATTTGTCCAAGATAGATCTCAGTATGAATCCCACTGAAGCATGAATGCTGTGTTTGTCTTACAGTACTGGCTCTCCCTTCCTTGGAACCAGTGGCCCTAAATTAGAGGTGGATGACTGCTTGTATCCCATCGAGTTGCTCTTGGCCGTCGCTAAACCCCCAAACAAAGAAACAAAAAATAAAAGATCTGATAATTAATGACTTCGTGGCTTCCTCTTAGTACTTTCAGTATTATAAATATTTAGCCTACAAATACAGGAAAAAATTTAAATTATAAATCAGATCACCCTAATTATATAAAGAAAAATGTACCTTTACAATTTAAAGAAAAAGTTGAAAAGCTGAATTCATCTTCAGAAGCTAAGAAAAAACACAAAAATAAGTTGAAATCAATCTTATTAGAAAATGATTACCCTTCAAAAGAAATTTGTGAACTACTGGAAGAGAATCCTACTAGGAACAGAACTGGCACTACAGACAAAAATAAAGAGAAAATTGAATATTTATTCACAAGAAAAGTCACTTACCACAAGGGACTGTTTGAAAAACTAAAGAAAATCAGCACTTAATATAAAATTAGGTTAGCTCCAGGTTTAAATAACAAAATTAAAAAATACTTACCATCTCTAAAACAAAAAGAAGAAAATACTTTACTCCAGGAAGAGTCATTTCTAAAATAGAGTGTTCATGTGGATTACCATATATAGGAGAAACAGGACGAAGGTTAACCCCCAGAATTAAAGAACACAAAGTAGCAATAAGGAACATCTCAAATAAAACAGTATTAGACAGGCACATACAACAAACTGGCCACAAAATGGACTGGGACTCCTTAAAAGTGATCAAACATCTATCCCACGCAATTATCCGGAAATTAGAGGAATCCCTGTAAATTTACAAGACACAAGGTGGCAACATCAATGACCATGCTGGATGGAAAATCCATCAGACTTGGTCGCCAGACCTGTGGAAGTAGTAAGACGCAAGAACTCCTGACGATGACCTAGTGTATAGATAAAAAAATCTGAGAGGTAATGTACCTTAATAAATTTATCCTCGATAATTCCCATTAAATATTTATGATAATAAAAGATCTTTTCGAGCCTGCCAACCCCCACCAGCAACTGTGGATGCTGTATGTCAGGCCAATTTTTGCTTGATTGGCTGCAATACCACCTCTGTGTTTTCAACACCTCATTGAGTCCTTACCAAGATCCTTACCAAAATGTCTGGATGCTGTTTTGAGGAGGAAGATGGAATCCCTGTAAATTTACAAGATACAAGGTGGCAACATCAATGGCCATGCTGGATGGAAAATCCATCAGGCTTGGTCGCCAGACCTGTGGAAGTAGTAAGATGCAAGAACTCCTGATGATGACCTAGTGTATAGATCGAAAAATTTGAGAGGTAATGTACCTTAATAAATTTATCCTCGATAATTCCCATTAAATATTTATAATAATAAAAGATCTGTTCGAGCCTGCCAACCCCACCAGCAACTGTGGATGCTGTATGTCAGGCCAATTTTTGCTTGATTGGCTGCAATACCACCTCTGTGTTTTCAACACCTCATTGAGTCCTTACCAAGATCCTTACCAAAATGTCTGGATGCTGTTTTGAGGAGGAAGATGGAATCCCTGTAAATTTACAAGATACAAGGTGGCAACATCAATGGCCATGCTGGATGGAAAATCCATCAGGCTTGGTCGCCAGACCTGTGGAAGTAGTAAGATGCAAGAACTCCTGATGATGACCTAGTGTATAGATCGAAAAATCTGAGAGGTAATGTACCTTAATAAATTTATCCTCGATAATTCCCATTAAATATTTATAATAATAAAAGATCTGTTCGAGCCTGCCAACCCCACCAGCAACTGTGGATGCTGTATGTCAGGGCAATTTTTGCTTGATTGGCTGCAATACCACCTCCGTGTTTCCAACACCTCATTGAGTCCTTACCAAGATCCTTACCAAAATGTCTGGATGCTGTTTTGAGGAGGAAGATGGAACAACACGTTATTAGGTAGAAGCATATAAATTTGTCTGTTCAATTTATGTGATTATGCAAAATTATATTACTTCCTGTATTTAATACTAGAGGATGGCATGCATGATGAAAAGAGTGAATTAATAAACAATTATTTAAACTACTTGATGATTAGCATATTGTTGCTCTGACCCCCCCCCCTTTTTTTCTAAGTTAGAATGCATTACAAAGAAATTCCAAATGTCAAAGAACATGGCATACTTCCTTTTACATAAAATGTAGTAAATATAATAATCTCCATGATGAAAGTTAGCAATTTGAGTGCAAATCACATCATTTCTTGTGTAAGCAGCCATTGGCTTGTATCTATTTGCACCATCAGAATTTCAAGTTTCCCGTACTAAGTTTTATAGTCAGTGATGTGTGTAAGTGTGTGTGTGGGTGGGGAGGGGGGTCAGTGCTTTTGTGATCTGTTTTATTAGTCTAGATGCCTAACCTTTGTGCACTTTTAGATTTGTCTTGCAGCAAAAGCTCAAGAATATACTTCTTTCAAGTTTCAGATAACTTCAGATTCCATTCAGTACTTCTTAGCAGCCCTGAATCTATCCATTTTAATATCACCCAATGAATGGTTTGGGAAACTAACGTCAAATGCCAGTGTCTTGGTGAGATTTAGTATTGTGTTTATGCTTTCTTCAGAGCCAGTAAACCTAAATTCCTATTTTAAGGATGGATGACTTTTGTTAATCTTGGATACTTATGAACTGTTAAAAAGTATCAAAGACTGGAAATCAAAGAAAGAAAAAAATACAAGTTAGATACATTAGAATCATTTATCATCACAACAGATAGTGTAGAAAACAAAAGTATTTGTGAGAAAATGTGCTCTTGAAATCATTAAGGATATGGAATAGTTAATATATATCAAATACGTGGAGATAATGTAAATGGACGATGTCATAACTCTTTCCACGTTATTTTTTAAACAACGCATAGCGACTGAAAAATTGTATTCCGGCACTGCTGGGATCGAACCCCAGAACTCTAGGATATGGAATAGTTTAACTTTAAACAGAATACACTAATGAAAAATTAAACACAAATAGTTTGGAGGCAGTTTATTCTCAGTGGGGAAGTTTGGTGTTTTTGAAATAATGAAATCTTTCAGGAATTCAGATAAGTCTTTTGTAAAACAGTGATCAGTTCACAGTAAATCTTTTTAAAATTCCACATAGGTGTGATAATATCTTGTGATTAAAGCATGTGTTGGGATTTTGGTTTGTATTCAAATATTCTTTACATGTTTCTGAATTAATGCATTGCTTCATTTATTTACAGGCATTTTTTGCACAGTCTGCTCATTACAAGAGTTTGTTGGATAGTCAAACTAAAATTTTCAGAAATGTGATGGAAATTGTATCTTCAGTACCAAATCTGGACAGTAGTGACATGCAGTATCGAATGGCAAACATTACTTCCCGACTTGAGGTAAACTTATTCTTGATTCTTGTTTATTTATTTATTTTTCTAAAGTAAGAGTATTTTGAGTATTAAGGTCATTTTTCATTGCTTTCATTTTGTGGTTGACTTCATAAATAAACTGTAATATGATAAAGCTATATGTTCTGGATTATCTACCATCAATTTTGATTTAACATTCTGATCACCTTTTTGATCACCATTTGTTTTAGGCTAATTTTCTTCCTTATGTGCATATTCTACACAGTTCTCTTTGTTTACTCAGATATTGGTTGCCCATCATTTATTTATAAGTTTTTACCCAGATACCCAGATTTTGGAATCACAAATAATTCCCATAATTAATTACTTCATGCTTCCTCTAATTACTTTCAGTACCGTAAATACTTAACAGGAATCATAAAGGATAAATTTATTAAGGTATATTACCTCTCAAATATTTGATCTATACATAGATCTTGAGCATAGATCAAAAATTTGAGAGGTACTGTACCTTAATAAATGTATCCTCTATAATTCCTGTTAAGTATTTACAGTAATGAAATTATTCCCTACATTTCTTAAACAAAAGAGTAAGTAATTCATTTTTTTCTAGAAGTGATGTTTTTTTTGTAGCAGTATCACTACAAGGGATAACCTATGTTTAAACTATTATTATAGCATGTCTGGCAGGTGGAATCTAATGATATTAATAATTTTGTGAGGCACCTTGAATATAAATTTTTTGTCCATCCTAGTGGGCTTATTGCTGAAGATAGTCTGGTTCAGTTCAGCTGAGTTTGTATGATAACCATTCACCAATTAACATATAAATTTTGTACTCATATTCCTATTCCAAAATCTCTTTCTATGGGTTTGTTTATTGTAGGTTTTAGAGCATGTATCCCTTTTCAGCAATATGTTTTAAAAACCGAATTACCCTATGAGTCATGGTGTTCCATAAAGTTGGTGGAATAGCATTCAGAGTCCAGACTTGCACTTGGCACATGCTGCTGTGATTCTTATGTATGAAGCTTATGGTTGAAAAGTAATGATGAAGTGCATAAATGTACTAGTTTTATTGAAATATTTATGTATTCCCAGTATGAGTCTTCAATCATCACATGAGAGTACTGTATTTATATAGTAATGATGTATTTCTAAATTAAAAAGTATTTTATTTACATATAATAATTATATATTTTTAAGTGAATTTTTTTGTGTGTTTAATATAAAAATTAGAATTGCCTGATGTTAGCTACACAATGGGAGGAAGCAATGAATGAAGCTGCTAAACGGTGGAGTACATATGAAGATACCTTACGATCTCTGAAAGAAAAACTTCAGAGTGCAGAAACTCTTCTAGGAAGACCTACATTGGATGCAAGCCAATTGGACTCACTCAAAGTAATTTCTTGTTTGCTACAATAAGTTTTACTAATATTTCAGTTTATTAAAATTTTAGTAACATACATAGATGATTACTTCGTGTTACATATCAAGCACTCTTAATCACTCTTTTAAAATAGACATGTAAATGCACTTGATTGCTGTAATTAATAAACATATTGTGTGTGGGGATGTTCTGCATTTCAGGTTTATTTGGAAAATAAAGAACTCTCAGTTCATCAGTTACAACTTGGGCATAATTTTCTGCATAATTTTGCTACAAGTTGGCATTCAAAATTATGTTTTGTGGTTACACAAGATTTATGTGAAGCGAATAATTAATTTATTGGTTTAAAAATTCTGCTCATAATATTATAATATTAATATAATGTTTTTATGGAACTGTCATATTATTACTTTATCTCATCCATTCATGAATTTCAAAATTTGGAGTGTCATTAAAAAATGGTGATAATACATGTAATCAGTTTTTAGTTTGGATAATTAATGAAGCATTATTTAAATAATTGGTTGATTCCTCTAGCAACATATCTGTAACAGGTTCTACAAAAGTCTCTGGTTCACAACCACAGTTTCATTTAGGCTGAGCTACTCTAACATTAATACATTTGAATCCAAGTGTTGCAGAATATTTTTTCATCTGAACTTTTGAGCTCTTATTACTAAGCCTTAAAAATGTGGGCCTCCCAACTTATGCACATGTTTATAGCATAGTTTTCATGAATATAGTTAACAAGCATCAGCTTCTAAAACTTAACAATTGGAACTCAAGGGTTCATATAGAAAGATATTTTACAAACATTTTCAGTCTGATAGCTAATTATACAAACTAGAAATGCTGTTAAGAAATTAATATTTACTGACAGAGTGTCTCTTTAAAACTGTTAACCACAGTACTACATTAATCCTATATTAACTTAGTTTACATAGCTTGCTTATTAATAGTCCTTCAAACTGTTATGTAGCACTTGATAGAGATGCAATGATCTAAGGAAAAACTAGGGATTCATAGAGCTGTAGTTGACACCTATGAGGATTTTTTCCACATATGACTGATCAGCTGTCATGCATGAAATTAAATGCAAGACACTGTCCTTAAAAGTATTTTTGTGATGAAAACCAGTGAAGTTTACAAGTCAGTTTCAAAATGAATATACGGTATGTAGTACTTTTTCAGCTTATACAACATTATACATGCATTCCTTGTTTCCCATAATTACCTATGTACATCATTACTTTTCACAAAAGCAACATGCACAGCTAAATGCATTCAGATTCCTTGTGTTTCTGCATGATCAAATTTATATCTGCATATACAGTTCCTTTTCACTGCACTAAACATTCTGATGTAGCTTTTACTGTGTCACCTTTCTACAGTGACAGTATTATTGTGAAACAAAAACATTATGAATATGTTTGAATTAGCACTCCAGAAACTGCATTTGCGTTGGATGAAATATTAACCAGAATCCTATGGAACACAGTGAAGAACAATTATGAATTTTTCTAAATGTTTGGTAAAATTAAGGTACACAGTTGTGAGGGGAATCGGTGTGAAATCGATGAAATAGCTAAGAATTAGCAGAATATAAGCTAAGTGTGGCAGAAATTTTATGACGTACCTGCCAGCAGGACGCACACGACATAAAGGCAGATAGTAGTCAGAACAAACGTCCGTGTAGCTCAATTGGTAGAGCGACTTATTCTGGAATGAGGGGATCCGGGTTCGAATCCCGGCGTAGACCCAAAATGATGGAGAAATTTACTTCGTTATAATGGCGCCCGAACTATCCGGATGACCCGACCGTTCAAAATATCGCAATGGTGGGATGTTATTTCCACACCGCGAGATAGGAAAAATCAGAGAATCCCTTCTCCAGCGCTTCGGAAAATAAATGTGTGTGACGTTGCATTCCACACACCAGATTGACAGGGAGTTCTCAAGTGCACGTTCTACAGTGGATGGCTGCCTGCAACGATTCATGGTCACGGCTGACCTGTGGGCCATGCCCCCGGCCCTCTTTCGGGGGGGGAGGGGAGATGTGACGTACCTGCCAGCAGGACGCACACGACATAAAGGCAGATAGTAGTCAGAACAAACGTCCGCGTAGCTCAATTGGTAGAGCAACTTATTCCGGAATGAGGGGATCCGGGTTCGAATCCCGGTGTAGACCAAAAATGACGGAGAAATTTACTTCGTTATAATTTTCATAATATAATGGCATTTAAGATGATCGGATTAAAACATGCATCTAAGAAATTCTGTGAGAAGCCTTCAAACTGTCCAGTTTAGAATAAAAAGGTACAGTACCTTATAGTCCACTGAAAAGCTATAGTTGTTAAGAGGCACTTTCTGGTTTTTAAGATTTAGAGATATCATGTTTAAAATTAAATAGACAGAAAAAGATATTGGTCATGGGGATTTAAATAGTAAAGTTATTAAATGAGAGAAGTCAAACTGAAGATATAATGGATGAGGATGGAGAAAACTTTTTGACAAAGATGAATGGAATAGAGACTGAATGATCTGTTCTTGTGTGGGCAATGAACTCATATTACTTAAAAATTTCTAGGTATAAAACTAACCACAAATTTACTTGGCATGAAAGGACTAGTAATAACTGTGATGCATTTGAATTGCTTTTAAGAAATGCAATTAAAAGCCCTAGAGTGTTCAGAAGTTTTGAAATAAACAGTTATCACTTTTTGGTGGCATCTACTCAGAGTCAATTGCTAAGCATTTAAAATACCATTAGAAGAGTTACTGTCTGTCAGAGCTTGTAAACTGAAATATATTGAGGTAAGGCAGGACTTAATAAAGGTTCTGTGAGTGGGTAAAGTCAGAACAATGAAAAAGACTTGTTAAATTCCAGGACGGTAGTTAAAAAGAAGACTTAAAGGTGTCAGTGAAGGTTATATGAGTAGGTGAAGACAGAAGAATTAAAATAAGGTCTTGAGAAGTTCCAAGAAATTTAAAAGGGGACTTCAAACTAAGAAGAAGAAAAAAGGCTCATCAACAATCATATGGGCTGATCATTACCAGAACAGTGGTTGATCTGTTTAACTGTAACCATTGCAGTAGCAGTGAATTTAGTTTGATAAGAGCCTGACAAAGGGGATAAATCACCCTTGAAAGTTTTCTCATAAATATTTAAAGGTATACAATAATAATCCAATATAAGAAAACCCATGCAAATTTATGGGAAATTATTATTACGATTGCACTAGAGATAGCCATGAGTTTTATGATTAACAGTTTTTGCCTCTCTAGTAATACAACCCTATTGTCAACATGTAAATTAACTCTCTAAATCTATTGCTCAACTCTCCAAAGTTGACTTTGGAACATATTTTCAAGAAACATGTCCAAAAGTCAAGGGCTACTTGAGGCTGAAACATTAAAGGGTGTCACTGTCAACTGACCTAAACACTTAGTTTCAAGATGATGCTTAACTGTACTGGAACCTTAAATCAAATAATACTAGGAAATTACATACTTTACCTAATCTTTCAGGTACCCTACATTTTAATGATCTGTATGCAAGAAATGCTGTCATTCATATACCATTTTTTTTTTAATTTTTTTTTTGAGAAACATATTCTTCGTGATCATTAGAAGTTCTATCAGGCAGAAAACGCTTTCCTCTTCCTGAAGTTGTCAGTACAAAACCATTTTTAAAATTTTCATGTTTTCCAAGTTTTAAAAGCTCTGGAAGCATATTTGTAAATTGCAAAATATGTAAGGACTATAATTGGGATTTTGGATAAGTCATGAAACTCAAAAAAGGATTTTGATTGCAAGGGAAATAAGTTTTTTACAAAATCTATTCAAAATTTTTAAAAATCATCTTTTGCATCACTTCTAGCAGTAAATTCAGAGGTGCTATGAGTGCCATGAAAAACAAACCTAATCAGTATCTGAAATAGCTCTAGATGAAAACAATATTTGATTGCAGTTGCAAAAATTTCAAAATATTTGTGCTGCTAACAGCAAATATTAAATTTAATTAGCAGAGGTGAAAGAACTACAAGACTAATTTTTTTCTCTAGTTAACTGAGACTTCCAAAGCACCAATTAGGATCTTCATTGAACTTGAGCACTAATAGCAGACATATGAAATAACTAGAAGATTTAAATCTACCAAAGTTTTCTGTTTATCAGAAATAAATGGAAAACAATGGCCTTTACAAATAAATAAATTCAAAGTTTCACAACTTTTTACCACTTTTGTAACTTCAATCAAATGAGATATCATCACGGAAATTAAGGAAAAGACATTCTCTCTTAATTTCCTAACTACCTGAGTAAGATATATATTAAGATATTTGTAAATGGAAAATTTAAGAGAAATTACCATAGTTGGATGAAGGGACTCTCAGCATTTTTTTCCAGATATGGATGAAACTTGACTGATTTCTTGTTAAAATGAGTGCTTTAGTATTGCATATATAGGTTTTGAAATGCCTATTTGCTAGTTCATGTACTATTGAATGCATTTATTAAACTGTGAAAATGGAGTTGGTAATTTGTCTTGCAGTCAGAAATCATTCAGGAGCTGAAAGTGAAGCTTCTGTGCTCTCCTTTGTATCTAAAGATCATTTAATATATTTCTTAAAAGCAAAATTTCAAAAACAGTATATGTAATTTAAAAAGCTTTTAGCTACAAATGTTTTTGCTGTTCAATTGCAAAACAGTCCATTGCTAGCTTAAAATGGATACTTTAGCATGATTCAGTTAATACTGTTTTTTTACCACCTACACAGGAACATTTAGTTTCCTGGTTGGTTGATTGATAGAATCTCCAAGGCCCAAGCTGTCAGTTTTTCTAATTAACCTTGCTGTCTTCACTCTATGGCTAAACCTCTCCTTTGTGCCATGAAACCCCTGTGGCATTTTAGTTAAATAATTCTCACTAAACACTTTAAACATAACTGTCCAAGAACTTGAGAACTAAAAAATGAAAACGAACTGAACTAATGATTTATAGTTTCTTGTAGATAACCACTTTTATTCTACTTACACTTATGCACACGGTTACGGGAACATACACCAAATGTCACAAAACGTAGATTAATTTAGTAATACCAAATTGATAGTAACAAATATTAGTGCAAGTTATAAAAACTAATTAGCAAACCATCATTGTAACACTCAACTGGTTAGTGAGCATAATGCTGATAACTCGCACCACCTATCACACACAGTGCACAGTGACTCGTAATATTTATCTGTTCTTTCATCTCTGACCTGCTGCCACATCAAGAGAAACATTTGAAAGTTCAGACATAATCATAAGTTTAGAAAGTCTAATTGAGAGATAAAAAAAATTGCATAAGAGATAGCAATAAAAGAAGAAAGTTAAATATAGGTTATATACTCACAAATCTCATAAGTCAATCAATCTGTTCTCAGCTATTAAGGACTGATTTGTTTGCTTTTCAAAATTTGTTTTCTTCCTTTCAGTCAGGCTATTGAATCCCATATTAGGTAGCTAAACCATCAGTTGACTGGAATATAGCATTCACATGGCCCAAGCTTTTAGCTATTAGATAGTGTGGAAGAAATATTCTTTACATATTACATGAAAAGTCATCTGAATTATTAATGCTGCAATCAGACATTCTGAATTACATGTATTTTACGGTTTCTCACATAATGTTAGTCACATCAGAAAACTTGAAAATTACATCATCCCAGGTTCAATTCCCATTCCAGGATGATGTAATTTTCAAGTTTTCTGACGTGACTAATGTTACGTGAGAAACAGTAAAGTACACGTAATACAGAAATGTCTGATTGCTGTGTTAATAATTCTGTTAGCTATTAGATTTACAAATTAATTTTGTCCTTGGCACTCTAAGGCCAAATTTTGTAGCATAAAACTATAAAACCTTATTAACCTTTATTTGTTTCATAACTGCATGTAACAAGTTTCTGTACTTCAGATTTTGAAAAATATTTTTTTCTTTTTATTATTATTTGAATTTTTTAATGTGATTTGCACTTCACACTCCATAAAATTAAATTTTCATCCTTCATGGAGCATTCTGGAAGGTGTACTAATATGTGTATTTCTCAATATAGCATTGGTCTTAAGGAAGGTTATGTTCAAAGGCAATATGGGAATTCTGTTTCAAATGGTTTTTCTAGAAATATCAATGTTGGCAATGAGGAAAACGATTTGATGATCTCATTCCAGAAATCTTCCTTCTTATCAGAAGGTTTGGAGTCACAAGGAGCATACACTACAACAAATACTATTCTCTGAAGTTTCACTTTCAAACGAATCCAAAGAATTTTCTCACTTATGCAGCTATAGTGAATCAAGTTGTTCTTCCTCTTTTCACTTAAAATCACACCTACACATGCCTGTCCTCTCTCACATTATCCAATACTCCAGACCACACACACACTGTTACATTCACTTCTTCTATCCCAAATTCCTTCTTTTGGTTTCACTTACACACAGATCATCCAATCTATACTTATTCATCTCTTCAATCACCTCGTTCATCTTGCCATTTATACCTCTAGTATTCCATACACCAATCTTACACTCACTCAGCTGAAATATTTTTCTGATTCACCTTTTTCCAGTTCCAGGTCGATACCCTGGTGGACCATCCTTTTCAAGTGTGGTAGGCCCACCATATCCCACACTTGAGTCAGTTTTTGTATTTCTTTTTGTCTTTTGAATCAGGTAAGTACATCAGTGTGGGGGATTAGCCCACAGCTGCCGGTTCCAGTTGGTCATTCAACCTAAGGATTCTGGAACAATGCTCTGTGGGAACAACAGCACACAGAACAACAACAAGAGCCTCTGTGAATCTTGGAAAGGTGCCAGCTAGTTCTGTGTGACATTGGCAAAAAGACCCCAACTCACTGGGTTTTGTTCTAGAATCTTTAGGTTGAATGACCAACTGGAACCATCAGCTGCGGGCTAATCCCCCACACTGATATACTTACCTGATTAAAAAGACACAAAGAAATACAAAAACTGACTCAAGTGTGGGATATGGTGAGCCTACCACACTTGAGAAGGATGGTTCACCACAGTATGGACCTGGAACTGGAAAAAGGCGAATCAGAAAGAGATCTCGACTGATTGAGTGTAAGATTGGTGTATGGAATACTAGAGGTATAAATGGCAAGATGAACGAGGTGATTGAAGAGATGAATAAGTATAGATTGGATGATCTGTGTGTAAGTGAAACCAAAAGAAGGAATTTGGGATAGAAGAAGTGAATGTAACAGTGTGTGTGTGGTCTGGAGTATTGGATAATGTGAGAGGACAGGCAGGTGTAGGTGTGATTTTAAGTGAAAAGAGGAAGAACAACTTGATTCACTATAGCTGCATAAGTGAGAAAGTTCTTTGGATTCGTTTGAAAGTGAAACTTCAGAGAATAGTAGTTGTTGTAGTCTATGCTACTTGTGACTCAGAACCTTCTGATAGGAAGGAAAACTTCTAGAATGAGCTGAAAGCTGTTTTGAACCAGTTTGGTGCTAAAGGTAAAATTATAATAGCAAGGGATTTCAATGCTAGAGTAGGTGTGCTGAATGCAATTTCTGACAATGTTCTGGGTAAGTTTAATGATCCTTGTGTGAATGGTAACGGTGAAAGATTCATTGAACTCTGCATTGAGAATGGTTTGTGTGTATCTAATGCGTTTTTCAACCACAAGTATATCCACACATATACTTGGAAAAATTGTACTTTGGTCAAAAGAGTGTAATAGATTTTGTTGTCTACGATCAGTGTCTGAAACACTTAGTTGTTGACACTCGTGTGATGAGAGATGCGGATGTTGGTTCTGGTCATTACTTGGTAGTGTCACGAGTGAAACTGAATGTTGGTTGAGGAAAAGGAATAGGAGGAGCCCCAGGATAGAAATAATAAAGGTTGAAAGGCTCCCTGAAGATCATCAGAGTTATTCTGACGTGCTCGGTGATCTACTGAAGGAGTTGAAGTCTTGTGAGAGGGATGTAGAAAAGAAGTGGGAATGTTTTAAGAACTGTGTTGTCACTGCTGCTGTAGCGGTCTGTGGCACCAGAATAGCAGGTAACAATAGAAGTGATGCTTAGTGGAATTATGAGATTGAAGAGGCAGTAAAGAGAAAGAAGGAAACCTATTTGGGGATGTTGCAAGGTAGAGTTTCTGTGGATGAATATCGCTGTAAGAAGCGTGAAGCCACTAAGCTGGTTTGACAGAATAAGGCAAATGATAGGAAGGAGAAGGTGGAAAGGCATGAATTGGCTTTTTGGAAAGATAGGAAGACTTTCTATAAGTACATGAGACTCAGGAAGAATAAGGGAAACAAAGTTGTAAGTTGTGTGAAGAATGGGGTAGGGGAAATGAAATATGGGAGCCGAATGAGTTAAGTGAAAGATGGGGTGAATACTTCTGTGAGTTATTAGATCAGGAAAGCAAAGGTGATTCTGAGGCAGATGCAGATGATGTCACAGTGAAGGATGGAAGCACAGAAGGGATCTCAAGAGAAGAGGTGTAAAAGCTCTAAAATCTGTTCCCAATAATAAGGCTCCGGAAGTTAATGGCATAACTGCCGAGATGTTTAGATATAGTGGTGACTCTGTAATTGACTGGTTAACTGAAATTTTCCAGTTGTGCTGGGAGTTAGGAATGGTCCTTTGGGATTGGAAGGATACTATCATTGTTCCCTTATATAAAGGAAAAGGTAATCAGACTGACTGCAAGAACTATCATGGTATTAGCTTACTGAATGTGCCAGGGAAAGTGTTTGGTAAGGTCGTTCTTGAAAAAGTACAGGGTCTTGCGTCAGAGAAAGTGTGGGATGTTTAGAGTGGTTTTATGTCTGGGAAAGGCTTCACTAACCAAATTTTTACATTACTCATGATGATTGAAAAGTATCTGGCTGTTGGTAAGAAGGTTTTTACGTTATTCTTTTTCAGTTAAAACCATTAAATGGTTTTAACTGAAAAAGAATAGCGTATGTAAAACATGTTTTTAAATCTCGATACATCGAGAAATATGTGCGTACAAAAGTTTTTACTGCCTTCATAGATTTAGAGAAAGCTTACAACCGAGTAAATTGGACACTTTTGTGGAAAGTATTGAATGAATATGGTGTTACTGGGAATCTACTTAATAGTGTAAAAGCCATGTATTCTGGCAGTAGAGCTTGTGTACGAGTGAATGGTGTTTTATCAAAATGGTTCTCTATTGGTGCAGGAGTCAGACAAGGTTGTGTAATGTCACCATGCCTTTTTAATATATTTATGGATGTGTGCATGCTGCCTTCATAGATTTAGAGAAATCTTACGACCGAAATAATGTCACCATGGCTGTTTAATATATTGTTGGATGTGTGTATGTGTGATGCCAAAATACATAATACTGGTTTATGTTTTGGTGATATCCATGTGTGCAGATTGCTGTATGCTGATGACACAAGTCTAAATGGCACAGTGATTGACCAGGTGAATGAGTTTGTGTATTTAGGAAGCATGTTTGACAGAGAGAACAAATTGGGTGGTGAAATTAGTAGGCGAGTGAATTCTTCATTGGAAGTCATGGCTGCTCTGGGAGGTTTTCACTGGAATGATGGGTTCTCAAGAGAGTCCTGCATGGCTGTGTATGAAAGTGTAATTGTTCCTACTCTGATGTATGGCAGTGAAACCTGGGTACTACAGTAAAAACATAGAAGTTGTTTGTGGGCTGGAGAAATGCGTTGCTTGCAGGGGGTTTGTGGCAAGACACATTCTGATTGTGTGAAGAATGAAGATGTGTTGCAGTTGTGTGATGTGAAGCAAAATGTTGTTAGCATGGTAGAGACTACCATGCTTCGAGGGTTTAGCCATGTTGAAAGAATGAGTGATGAGATGCTTTCTAAGAAAATCGTTTTGCCCAAGTGGCAGGAAGGAAAGGCAGAGGAAGGCCAAGGAAGTCATGGGAGGATCAGATTCAGGAGTGTCTGCATGAGAAAAAGATTATGAGTATGAAGTATAGAAGATCTTGTGTACTGTGTGTGATGGATGTCAGTGAAACCCGAGTTGTATGTCAAGATCGCTATAAATGGAGAAGTTTGATACGGGAACAGTAAGTAAAAATTATCTGGTAGTTTGTATTTCTTTTTGGAGCTAATTTCTGAATCTCAGAGAACAGCTTAGTGGTATGTATGTATGTATGTATGTATGTATGTATGTATGCATATCTTAATGCATCATCATCAAAATCATGGTTATGTAAAAGAAGATTACAGCTCCATTGAAAATATTAAATCATTCTATTAAAGAGTGATATAAAAAGTTACAAGGTGATAATTTATTGATTCATTTAGTGTGGTCAACATTTTTTTAAAAAGATATTCATTTAAATAACAGTTATGGTAATTTTTTTCATGCTATCAAAATGTAATTATGGGTTCTTTATTTGAAGATGAACTACAAACTGAGATTTACATTCCATGTTTTTGCATAAATATAATGGTGTATTTTTGGTATTTATGATTTCCCAGGTATTCTTTGGTGATTTGAATGAGAGCACAATTAGAAGTTTTATTGCTGCTAGTGAAGCTGTATTGGCCACATTGCCTGGTTCTGAGCAAGGAGCTATTAAGGACACTGTCAAAAATGTACGAGAGCGTTGGGAGGTAAGAAAATATATGATGTAGATATATTAATTGATGTAGAATAAACAATATAATATGATGTACAGATTAGCAATAGCTTTATGTTATTCTAGAAGTTTGAACCTGGTCCAAAAATAATGGTTACAGTGCTGAATTATTTTGCTTTCAGCTGTGTAATCTTTAGTTTTTCATTCAAAAGATATATTACAAATATGATTTTTGGTGCCAATCAATCATGAACAAAAATGTATGGTTCATTATGCAAAAATTTGGGAAGTAACATATTGAAATACTGATGGATATGAGAGTTTCCCTCCTCCCTGAAAAAAAAAAAAGAACTAAAGTAGCAAGTGATGCATAGCAAGGAAGTGGAAGCATATACCCATCTACTACTTCCACTTTCTTTTAAACAAAGAATTTCAGTTGAAATTCCTATCACATCATGCAATTAGCCCATGAATATTATTATTTTGAAATGATGGCATTTTGGTTATGAACACAGATGGTGGCAGATTGCAGATGAACTGCAACAATTTTTTTGCCAAACAGATGTTAACACAAAGTCTGACAGGACATAAAACAATAAATTTCAAATAAGCTGAAGAGACTGAAATCCAGTGGCAGCGAAGTAGAGCACTATGTGGCAGCACTTCCTACTAATGTTTTTTCAGTTACACACAGATTCAAAATACATGCAATTTTGTCCTGACATAATTACTCTTATCGCACAAGAATTTTGGGTATCATCAATGTTGGACCAGTGTGGAGTAGTGGTGGATCCGTAGGAAGGGGAGGGGGAAGACAAATGCCCTTAAAAGTAAGTTTTTTCCTTTTTAAGTGACCAAGTTCCTAAAAAATTGCTGTATGTATTTTTGTAAAATTATAGTAATAAATGACAGATTTCCATGAATGTTTTTACAACAATTGAAATATGCTGAAAATTTGGTGGTGAATGTTCTGTTTTAGCTTTAGTAGAAATAAAAGGAAACACCAGAGGCTCAGAAAAAGAGAAAGCTAAGAGCAGAAGTGAAAAGAGATTTTGATTGATTATGAAAAACAATTAATTGGTGTGCTTTGTTATATTCTTTAGTGTTGTCTGGCATCATTAGTAATTGGAAAAAGGAAAGGTCACCATGTGGGGTGGACTTGGAAGTGTGTATGAGATAGTGTGGGTGACAGAGTGAAGTACATATCTTGATTGGACTATAAATAAAACTTTGTAAAGATGTTCTGAACTACACTGCTTTCTGTCTTCCTTTAAGGCTATTTTTTTTACTTGCAAGTCACCCATTTTGATAAACGAATGTCAGCTTCATTAGCTTGTTTTCATTAGTTCACTGGTACTTTGAGAAAGGGCCAAGTGGAAAATGTCCTTTGTATCAAGAAGTTAAAATCCCTTCCTTAGTTTAATAATGAGATTAAATTAAGGAAGGGATTTTAACTATTGACATATACAGATGAATGAGCAATGAACTGCACAACAGAGGCAGCAAAAATGGGTAGATGGGAATTCAATCAGACTCCACATCGTTTGTCATTTTCACATAACCTAAGGTGAAAGACTACTGAATGCACTGGGTTTGTATGCAATGTTTGGAATGGATCAATTTAAAGGAATTCTCCATTTGGTTGAAGGGAAAGAGAGGGGCAGAATGCGTGTGTGCTTGGTGTCCAGTTCCAGTTCCCCGCAAATCACACTTGTCTCGTGATTATACTTTATGGATGAGATACATCTCTGTGTATGTAAACTTCCCTCAAATCTAATCCCAGCTTCACAGGGTAGGCAGACAGAAGTAGTGGTGCTCTTTGAACATTATAGTGTTAGGATGTTCTGTCTCGACTCGTTAGTACATTTCCCCTATGACCTTTTATTGCAGTTTCAGTTTGCTCACTGGAGTATTTAACTTTCAGAAAACCACTCAAAGCTACGAATTTTTTCAGTTCTAACTTTTATTAGATTTCATGTTCTAGTTCGCTCCAGTTGTCAGGCATATTTGCTAACTATACATACAGCATTTTCATTTTAAATGCTAGGCATGCCTCCTATAAATGCTAGGGATGCTCTTCCTATAAAACAGCAAACTTTAGACTTCATTTCTAATTGAATTGAGCCTCCTAATTTCCATTAACGCATGCTAACTGGTACACTGCCCAGGATGATGAAGTCCCAAGTATCTAAGTGATAAGTACCAGTTTTCTGACGTGATTAATGTTATGTGAAAAACAGTAGAATACACGCAACTCAGAGATGTCTGATTGCTGTGTTAATAATTCAGGTGTATTTCCACGTATTATGTGAAGAATATTTCTTCGACAATATCTCCTGACCAACTTGAGATTTACTAAACTACGCCATGATGGAGCGGGGTGTGCTTTGATTGGCAAAAATCGGGGATTATTGTGGTACTAATCACTCAAATACTTAGGATTTTATCGTCCTGGGTGGTGTAATGGTTAGCATGTTCGAACGGAAATCGGAGATGCGGGTTCGACCCCCTCCCCCCAGCAGAGCGATGTAATTTTCAAGTTTTCTGACGTGGTTACGTTACGTGAGAAACAGTAAAGTACATGCAGCTCAGAGATGTCTGACTGCTGTGTTAATAATTCATATCATAAAGTTTGTTAGAAGAAATGTGCTGTTATTCCCATTGCTGATATTATCAGTGATAATTTGATCTTAACGTATAGCATGACAATGATGGGCAAAAACACATAACAAGAGTTAACTAAATGAAGGTAAAATAGATCATGCTTTGTTATGTTAGTTGATTAGAACTTTTTATTTAAATAATTCTAAATCTCCTGACGTAACAAAGCGTGATCTACTTTATTTTAATTTAGTTAACATATAGCATATTGGAGATTACTTCGGGAAGGTAGTCAACAGCTCCACTAAGTGCAGACTCCTAGAATCACCGTGGAAGTCTCCTCCTGGGTATGAATTTTCCTTTTCACTGCACAGAAAGCAAGGAAAAGAAGAAAAGCATTACTTAAATTTTTCTCATTTGGAAAAAAATTCCATAGTTGTTTTTTTCAGAAGGAAAGAAAGGATTGTACCACAAATATTGCACCCTTTTTGGAGCTTCATCTACTGCAGGCTCTCACAAGTATATTTTACTTCACACAAAAATGCGTTACTAAGCCTCTAACAACCTCTGAAAAACTTTTAGGAAAAGATGGAGATTTAATTTTTCACTGTTATAATTCTCAGTATCAAGAAATTGCCAATGAAGTGGCAAAGGATTTTCTAAGCACTTGTCACTCACCAGCACAGAATGATGCAAACCAAATTAATATTTAGCAGCTAAGGAAGTTTATGAGAATCAACAAAGATTGAAATCTATTATTGATTCAATACTTTTTTTAGGACGCCAAAATATTTCCTTCAAAAATCACAGAAATGATGGATATTTGTCGAGTGATACATACAGCCCTATGATGAATGAAGAGAATTTTCGGGAACTGCTAAGGTATTGTGTAGTGAGTTCCATAAACTGCCAAGGTATTGGAGAAAATTATTTAATAAACGCATCTTTTGCTAAGAACATAGCGTTCATGTGTTCGCATGTAAATCAGTGAAAGTTTCTGAAGACACAGTACAGAAGAACACATTGGAGCTATCATTGCTCAGATGTGTGGGCCTTGTGTTTTTTTATGTATGTTTTACTGTATCTATTAAGTTTACCTCCAGAAGGGCACTCTCTGGGTAACAAAACACATGACTAATATTCTGGCCTCTACCAATAAAAGAAGTTTAGATGAAATAGGCTTCAGCAAACACATAGCTTTAGGTACTAACTAGTACTTGGTGGTATTATATCATATCCCAACCCCCTGTATTTTTTTCCCAGGTATTATTCAGCTGTGGATTGATCTACCATAGTATTTTTTCAGGATTTTTATGATTTTAAGAAAAATTAAAAAAAAATTAGATAACAGGACATGGTGGGCCTACTGTGTTCAAAATTTTTACATCATGAAAAACCCTGGAAATAATGTTCTGTAAAAGATAAAAATAAGGGCACAACAGAGTGAAATGTTGGTGAGTGAAATACTTGTGGGTTACCTGTTAAGCTGAGTGAGGTGAATAAGGAGATAGATAAATACTAAATGAATGTCTTTATTTGAATTGAACAAAAATTAAGGATTTGATTCACTTAAAATATGAGGTAAAGGTAAATCTACAAAATAATGCAAGAATAGAATACCAGAAAGTGGCTGTAATGAGTAATACTATCAACCATTTATTCTTTTCCATGAGATAGCAAACTCAAAACTGATAGTGAGTAAATATTGGTGATAAATCTGAAAATTACAGGAGTATATACACTGAAGTACCAGAAAAACTGGTACAGATGAGCTTATGCAAAATACATAGCAACGTCACCTATGTGCGTACTCGGTTGCATTCTCCAGTGTGTATATAAAGCGTTAGACATCCTTGCCAGCTGTCAGAGCTGTTTTCGGCATGAGAATGACAAGTAATAACAATTTAAGCGATTTTCAACGCAGTGTCATAGTTAGCGCTCGTGAGATAGGCCATAGTATTTCGGAGGTAGAAACAAAGTTCGAATTTTCCCAGACGACCATTGCAAGGGTGTACAGTGACCACAAGAATTCCGGCAAAACCTTCAACCTACAATACCAGTGTGGCCGTAAAAAGACATTGGGTGAACGTGACCATCGTCGGCTGTCAAAAATCGTTTCACGCGATAGGCGTGCAACACTTTCGCAGGTATCATCGGAATTCAATGCTGGGGCTTCAACAAGCATCAGTGTCCGGACTTTGCAACGTACCCTGCATGATATGGGCTTTGGGAGCTGGCGCCCAACTCGTTCACTTGATGGGTGCACAACACAGAGCTATGCACCTTGCTTGGGCACAGCAACACCGCCACTGGACACTTGGTGACTGGAAACAAGTAGCCTGGTCTGACGAGTCGCGTTTCCAACTGTATCGGGCAGATGGAAGGATTCGTGTGTGGCGCAAACCCCATGAAGCCATGGATCCCGCCTGTCAACAGGAAACTGTACCGGCTGGTGGGGGTCCGTAATGGTATGGGGTGTGTTTAGCTGAACTTCACTGGGACCCCTGGTATGTCTACAAACATCTGTGACTGGCCAACGCTATGTGCGCATCCTTTCTGACGAGGTACACCCGTTCATGTCCTGCATTCATGCTGATGGGTTGGGCCTGTTCCAACAGGACAAAAATGCACCTCCACACAAGTGCCGGGATGCCACATTATGGTTAGAGGAGCATTCATCTGAGTTTGTAGTGTTGCCATTCCCACCCAAGTCCCCAGAAGTGAACATGATAGAACACATTTGGGATGCCATGCAATGCGCTATCAAACACAGGAATCCGAGATTTCGGAATACACCCGAATTGTGGAACGCTCTGCAGGAAGTATGGTGTGCATTGCCTACAGCATATTTCCAGAAGCTAGTGGAGTCCATGCCCCGTCATATTTCTGCAGTCCTGCGCTCCCGTGGGGGACCTACCAAGTATTAGACTGGTGTACCAATTTTTCTGGCACTTCAGTGTATGTATGTGATAATTACAGTCTTTCCCTCAAATCCTATGGAAAAACACTAAATATTTGTATAATATGCTCTCACTATAATTCTTTTATTACCATGATTAGCATTGTTGGCATGTATGAAAAAATGTACCAGCAATGCTATTAGTCCACCTCAGTGGCTGAGATACTGGCTTCTAATCATTCATCTCAAATAGATCCAGGCTTGAAACCCTAGTGGGGCATGGTAGGTGTGCTTGTCTTATGGCACTGGCTCTTCCTCTTCCCCAGAACAAGTGGCCCTAAATTAGGGATAGGTAACTGTTATAGCTCATTGGATTCGTTAATCCCCCTTCCCCCAAACAAATGAACGAAACAGTTTTAGGGTGTCAGAATTTAAAATCAGCATCTTACATTAATTGTTAGGTATTTTTTTCTTGCAAGTTATAGGTTGAAGTTAAACTGTTGTAGCGCTAATGTATCTTTAGTGGCTGTAAGTGTATGCTGAAAGTTCATGTATGTGTGTCAAAAGAAGTTTATTTTCCTAAATACTGTTGTTTTCAATGTATTTTTCTTTGTGTGTGGCGATTGGTTACTCATGTATATTAACTGATTCAGCATTATTTTGGAGTTACAAAATACAGTGAGTGTGAATGGTCACAATTGATTACCTTCTTAATGGTAACTAGAGTTGAAACTTAAGAGGGGTTATATACATACAGCACAACTGCAGACCAGAGGGATTATATACATATTTGTACAACAGCACTTTTTTCATATGGCATACTGTTTCTACTTTGTAGGCCATGGTGAAGAAGATACCCCTGCATATCTTATATCAAGAATTTCTCATCCAGGAACAGGATTACTTGCAGCAACTACAAGATGTGGAGAAAGAACTAGTGTCAGAACAGAAAAGCCTAGATGAATGCGAAAAGGCAGAATCAATACTTCAAAGCCATGAGGTATAGAGGTTACTGTTATAATGCAATATAAACCAGTAACATGTTTTATTTTCATTTCTTAGATTTATTGCATATATAAGTTTAGTAGTATGAGTACCATAACATTTGGTTAATTGTATGGACATTTTAAAATACTAAATTATGTAGTTACATGGGATGTAGCTTAAGAACAAAAATCTTGTTAACTACTGAACTGAAAATGATAGCAGGGTAGGGTGTGATTTACTTCAAAACCCTGTGAAGCAAGGTTTCCTCCCAACAGTGATATAGGGCGAGATAGCCTGCATGCATTGCCCAAGAATAAAATATGCTGTCTGTGGCCCTAGAAAACTCTTTCCATACAAAGCAACAATTTTGCAAAAAACTGCACTTCATCTAGATATTTTGCCATTGCATATCTTAAACTGCTTATGACATGGCCTATATCAGTAATAGTTATAATGCAAATTATATATGCTGCATTTCCATGCATGTGATCAAAACATTTATCTGTGTCTATCAAAGTCTGAACTGGAAAATGGAACAAGAAGTTCTTGGGAAGTGCATTTGTTTTGGATAAACTGAAAATGGGAATTATAATTATCGGTGATGTTACAGTGAGTTCTTCCTTTGCAGATGGTTATTTGTATCCAAACTTAAAGAAGACCAACAAGCTGACCTTTGGGAATTATTTATGGTATCTGAGCTGGAAAGAGACCTTCACACTGACTTTTGGGGTTTATATGCATGATAATCTCAGAGTACTGCCTCCTATAACTGCAATATTGAGAGCATATGTATTTTAGGTGACAAAACCTTGTGAAGTTCAACTTTTGGAAAAATCTACTTCTCTTGTTGTGAGCAGCGGAAAAGATCAAAATTTTCTTCCTGTTCCTATGTGTGGTTAGTCTTTGACAAGTAACGCATATGTGTGTTTTAGATCTCAAACATTTCCCCCAACTTGTTTTGGTGTGGCTCTTTAAAAGAAAGCTAGGATTTCATTTTTGAGTAAGATATGCAGTACTTTCTGAACGCTTTTGACATCATATAAATCACAATTCTGTCCAGTACTGGAGTGCTATTTTTGCATTTGGGAAAGTGCACCTAAATGAATTTTAAAAATTCCTGATGCTGTACTAAGAAATGCAGTTCTGACAGCTGTGTGTATCTTTGACCAGTACTCTGAAAATTTGTCAGCCTTTTCCCCACCTCTAGCAGTTTTCTGTTGTATTACAAGAAACAATTATTCAACATCTATTTTGTATCCATTGAATAAATGCAGAATTATTACTTTACCAACTTTTTGATTCCTGTTGCATCAAAACCATGGAATTCCTTAATGGGCCATATTTTCCAGGAAATTTCCCCCCTCATCAACTTTCAGATGTTTAAATCTAAGGCAAATAAATTGCATTTGGGTAGTTCGGTATTTAAAAAAAAAAAAAAAATTGTGGTTTTATGAATGAAGGACAACTTTTCTAAATCAAGGTTGTAATAGTTTAGATTTGTATACGGTGCTCTTATACGTTTTGTGTTTCTGTTTTATTGTGAACTCTATGTTCTTATGCTGAAGTAAGTCCAGCTTAGCTTATTGCACAGCATGTTTACTTCTTTATTCATTTGCATTTTTCAGTGTCACTTGTAGTAAAATCACTGTCTTAGACAAATTATATTGCTGTAAAGTCGGCACACTCGAGGTTTCAGCCACATATAGGGTTTTATGGTGTGTAGCCAAACATCCTCCTTCTATAGTACGAGCAAGAGAGCACAAATGGCATATTTGCTATTGAAATGGCCGGCAAGAGAGGTGATCCTATCATTCTCTAAACTAGTGGCAAATCACTTGTCCTTACATGACAATTATAGATGAGTTTTATGAATTTAATGGTAAGAAACAAGCCTCCCCCCAAACATTATTGTTGAGGATATTTATGTTATTGCCTTATTAATTCATTACAAGATTTCTTTGTAACTTTTCCTCCCCACTTATCACACTTTTTACTATGAGCACACAAATGTTAAAAATCAACACAGAAGTTATTGATTTCTGACGTAGTGTAAGGATATAATTATTCTTAGAGATATTTTAAAAATCAACAAGCACTGATTTTTTTCTAATATTCCAAAATTACAGATTTTAGTATGACCACATATTAGATAGTTTTATCTAGGTAAAAAATAGTGATATATTTAAATAAAAGTAAAAAGTATCTTCATAAGTCAAAATGAATCAATTTATTTACATTGACCTATCACACATAGTTAATAAGTAACATATAATATTGCATATTTACTTCAATGGCACATGAAAGAAACAATGCTGTGTAATCAGAAATAGTTGTCTGGTTGAATTATCATTCAAAATACTGAAACATCATAATGTAAGAGAAGAAACTGAAACTACTGAACAGGTTCTTGAAATCCTTGTATAAAAAAAACTCAGAAAATCCTTATTTCTGTGCTTTCAATTTTAATTGGAAATCATTGCTTCAGAGATTTCTATGAAGCTTGAGAAAAGTTATCAGCATTTCTTACAGTCAAATGTGACTGGAAGATGAAGTTCCAGATGTTGTCAAATTTATGTCAAAGGTGTATCATTCTGGAGTGGGAATCAATGGCATACCTCTGGATTTCTTTCTAAGAATATTAGTCCATGCAGTACCCAAAACACTGCATTTTCAAACTACTCGAATATCTTGGTTGATTTTTTTGTCAGCATACCTTAATGATGAGCATCTGTTGTTAGAAGCTTGAATGAATTTATGTAGGTTGGTAGACCTTGAAATCATCAGTGTTGGATTAAATTCCTTTTGAATGGTTTAATAGCTCTCATAAGCACTAAACATGAGGAGTAATCTGTCATCCTTGTTTATTTAGTAGCTAAAAACCTCAGGAAATCCAGAGAAGCAGGGCCAGATTTAGACATTTTGGTGCTCAAGACAGACACACACACACACACACAAAAGCACATTTCACTGATTATGTGGTGTTACTATCATTCTGAATGTCTTGAACTGAAACTTTGTCACCCAATGTGCGGTGGTGCCTCAGACAGCTGCTTAAACTACGACTACATAAAGAAACATTCATGTTTTGTCCACAACTCCAAGTGAGACATAATGTATAAAAAAAACTCACATACTAGTTTCTTTGTCACTTAACAACTTTGTATCTTTTCCTTCTGGTATTTAATATAGTTTTATGTAAAAGAATTATTAGCTCTGTGAGATCATCACATTAATGGAAATGAGAATCTTGTCATAAAGTGGTTTGAAAAAGCTCAAAACATAACAATTGTGCGCCTCTTTATATTGCTAAATCAGTATAGTAACTGAAGTACAGTAATGATTGTGGTGACGTAACTGATAGCAATGATTCCACTTTAATAACTTGGCCTTCAGAAGAAAAGGGCTGAGGTCTAAATAATTATATTTTTTGCAGTTTTTCATGCTGAGTTTCAATTCATAACTTGTTAGAAGTCTAACATTGAAATTACTCAATCAAACAAAGGTCTTCACTGTTTTTCATGTTATATAAATCTTGAATGGATGGGTTACCCCAAACCAATGACAACATACTGTAGTTAACATGAGAAGAAATTTTGTTAATAATACAATTCACTGAAATTCATAAGGTAAAAATTATATTACTTACATTGGTCAGATGATATATCAGTATTACAGCTCAACTAGATATTATCTTCAGATATTGTCTTGAGTTGAGTGATAAGTTACAGGTGTAAGACTTTTGAGCAAAGTTCATTCTTTTGTATTAAATGCTATAAAGAACGAACTTCACTCAAAAATCTTTGCTATTAATGCTACAAAAGAATGAACTTCGCTCAAAAGTCTTACGCCTGTGGCTTATCGCTCAAATCAAGACAATATCTGAAGATAATATCTAGTTGAGCTGTAATACTGATATATCATCTGACCAACATAAGTAATATAATTTTTACTTTTATCTTCTAAATCATTGATTGTCAAACAGACTTGACCAAGTGAAATCTGGTGGAAAGATTGGAAATGGAAAAGAGGGGTAAGTACTGCTGGCCACCCAAAATGCAACACCAAGAATGACACGAGATAGCAAAGCCAGATTTACTGGACACATAACAACAGATACAAAGATGAAACGATTGAGCTTACAGGCCTGTGCGACTTGCGGAACACGCAGACATCAATAGTCCGTGTGGCCCCTATGGCTGACAATAACGGCCGCTACACGCCGCGGCATCAAACAAAAGAGGCTTTGGATGTGGGCTTGTGGTATGACAGTCCAGGCTGCTTCCACATGTTGCCACAGTTCATCACGCGTAGCCGCGGGTGGTGCTTGTCGGGCCACTTGGTTGTTGATCAGTGACCAGGCGTGTTCGATGGGCGACATATCGAGAGAACAGGCGTGCCACGTGCGGGCGCGCATTGTCCTGTTGAAATGTGGCCGCTGGCATGTCCTGCAGGTAAGGGAGGACTACAGGCTCCAAAACGTCGGAGATGTAGCGGTGGCTGTTGAGGGTACCGGCGATGTGTACCAGAGGGGTGCGGGTGTCATATCTAATTGCGCCCCAAACCATAACACCAGGCGACGGACCGGTATGGCGATGCATAATGCCGGCATCATACAGTCTTTCCCCGTGGTGCCACCACACGCGGATCCGACCATCTTGGTGTTGCAGGCAGGAGCAGGATTCGTCTGAGACGACAATGTCATGTCATTCCGTAGTCCAGGTGCGGCGTTCAACGGCCCACTACTGCCGCACGCGCCGGTGGTGTAACGTCAATGGTAGTCGGGGCAACGGCCGCCGTGCGACAAGTCCCCGCTCCTGCAGACGACGTTGAACGGTAAGTGCTGACACATGTTGTTGCGCAACACACCCTAATTCCTGCGTTAACGTTCGTGATGTGGCGGTGCGAGCCATCAATTCCTGCAGCACAACATGCCGGTCCTCTCGTTCGGTGGTGTGCCACAGCTGCGGCAATCACTCACGTCAGTTCACCCGTCCCTCCTGCACCCACGGAATCCATACTTGCCTCACTGTGGCTGGATGTTGTCCCACACGGGTGCCGATGTCGCGATAAGCCACTATTCGTCTTCTATCGAACTCTGAAACGTGCTGGAATGATTGCCGTATTCTGCGACGAGGCATCAGGAAGCTTCCCACGCAAAGGTCTGACAGCACAACACACTTCCACTACTTACACCCCGCCTTCTGTGCACCCTTCCTATAGTGCTTCTCGGTGGCGTGCCGGGTGCACATGATTTGCATATGCCCTGCAATGCTAATCGTCTGCATGTCCGGTCGCGGGCGACACATGCTGCGAATTTCAGGCCAATTGGATGCTTCCTTCTTGGTGTTGCATTTTGGGTGGCCAGCAGTGTATAAACCTTAAAATACATTTCATAAAGGAGCATCGTTTCTCAAGTTAAGCCTTGTACTTCTCATTAAGTATGACATTAACATGATTTATATACTGCAGACTGACACATACTCCCATATTACTACAAATAACAGCAATGATAGCAGTAGCATATTTCAATAATACACTATTTATTGCAACACATGGTTGGTTCTTTACTTTCACTGTATGAACATTTTTCAAACTAACTAACCAGAATGTTTCTAAAATGTTTGGCTAAACTTTGAGAACTTGTTTTACTACCGATTCTGATGAAAAAACATCATAGCATAGGGCTTGAAATGATTTCCTACAAAGATACAGTAGTTAGGTTGTATAGTAAAGTCAACCACTTTACCATACACCCTGTTTAATGATGTGAAACCAATAGGATTGGAAGTACCAGAGGTTCAAACCCATCAGCTCGACTTCAGTGGCCCTAGTGTCGAATCTGCAAACTTAGTTTCCCAACTTCCAAAAATATGATAGAACAAAAATGTTAATTTCAAAATTAGAAAGCATCATTCATTTGCTACAAATCGTTCATAAAAAAGTGGGGTCAAAGGGCGAATTTAGGCTATGCACTGAGGATTCAAAGTATTCAGGGGCATTTCTAAGCAGTGTAATATCACTGGATCATGATGTATCCTCTCCTCCATTTAGGGTCTTTCATCTCTAGACGGCAATCCAATGATATTCTGCTGCCTTGAAATGCCCTTGGATCCTTCTGCTGCTTCAGTGCACAGCCTAATTTCACCCATTGACCCCCACTTTTTATGACCAATCTATAGCAAACAGACAATGCTGTACAACTTTTTAATTGACATATTTGTTCTACCTATCATTTCTTTGGAGTTTGGGGAACTAAGTTCATGAATTCTCTGATAGGGGCTCCGACTTTGAGCTGATCGGATTGGCCTTCTGTCACTTAGACCAATCTTATTGGTTTGACATCATTATGTGTCTCCATTTGCTTGTGAAGTTTCTGGTGTGCGACTTTTCTATACAGTCTGTATATTTCTGTAGCAAAAAGGTTCACGTCCTAATGTTTATATGGCATTTTTTTATTAGAATTGGCAGTAGAACAGGTTCCCAAAGTTTGGCCAAACATTTTGAAAACACGCTATATATTTTCTCTTTCAGAACTTCTTCTATGGCAGTACCATAATAGCTTCCATGGAACAATACCTAAATAACATGAATAGCGTAATTGAAGAATATCAGTCTTGTTGTCCGGATGATGAAACTTTGTCGGACAAGTACATGGGTCACAAGGATAAATGGAATTCATGCAAACAGAAAATTGACTCTTTACATAGTCAGCTTCAAAAAATTAAAAATGAATGGGCAGAATACTGCCAGAAGTAAGTATATTGTATCATTTCATTCATGTCTTGTTTGATAATACCTTTTCTCTTTAAAAAAGTAATATTTGTTGCTTCAGTTTACAGATAATTTCAGAAAGCTGAAACTGTGCACAAGTAGTCCTTTATTTAGCTGAGGGATTTTTATAAGACTTAGTCAATTCATCCTATTTAACGAAATATATCATTTTCACACGAGGTTTCATGATAGTTTTGTAGATGTGTATAAACATTACCATACTATGTATATGAACAACTTGTAATTATATACAGGGCCTAAATTGTCATTCAGCTAAGTGTGTGTGTATGTGTGAGTGTGTACAAGCGTGTGAGAGCGTGCGTGTGCGTGCATGCGTGTGTGTGTGTCTAATTAGGCTGTTTTTGCATTTGTGGCAAATCATTGAGAACAAACACATGCATGTGTTTATGCACGCAGACATAACTAAAAGAAAAAAATGTAATAAATTAATTATTTTGCATATCTTAAATTGAACCTCAGAATTAAAAAAAACAAAAAACATTTGCAGTGTGATTTTAACGACAGATTAGAGATCATCACAGTGAAATAGGTTCTATTCTCACTTCAGGATAACACACTCTTCAAGTTCTCTGAAGAATTAATTACAGGATGACAGTTAATTTCATATTCATACCAAATATTAATTATCACATTTTCAATTTAAAAGATAAGCAATAATCCAAATGAATTGGACTTTCATTGCTAATTATATAACATACAACATTACATTATTTAGGACTTAAAACAATAGATTTGAACTTACCTATCTTAAAAACATATTTTAATACACACATATTTCTTGATGTATCGAGATTTAAAAACATGTTTTTCATACATTATTTTTTCAGGTAGAACCATTTAATGGTGGTTTTAACTGTTGTAACTTTTTACATGTTATATTTCCTTTGAGTGAAAAGCAATTTCTCAGTTGGAAGTTGTTAATATTCACTGATTATATATATCTCGGTAATCGAATGTGATTCAAGGAAAAATCTTTCACGTACCTCTCGGTTGTAGGTGGTCGATGTTCAAATCTTTGCATGGTTGTTCTCATCAGGTTCTTGAGTGTAGGCTTTTTTTAGAAGTTAGTCCGCACATTTTCTTGAGTAGGATATACTTTTTTAGTTGAACTACGGGAGGCACATGAAGACAAATGAGATGTGAAAAATTACTTTGGAAAACTTGAAAAAAAACGGAAAAATTAATCACTCGAAAAGATATATTCGCATGAGGAAATGCAGTCACCAAAAAAACAAAACAAAAAACTTTGTCATACTTCCTGGATGTATTGTCCGATGCATTTCGGCAGATCTGTCTGCCATCTTCTAGGACCTTTGGTCGTCCATTCTCTGTGCAGTCTACGTTGAATATGCCACGTGCTTAGTTTGGGAATCTTTGTGTGTTATACGTCATCGGATGTGTTGCGTTGCTACTCCTGTGATTTGAAGACTCAGGAGTTTTTTTGTTTTTTTTATGTCTGCATGTTTGCATTGTTTCTGTTCTGTTTGCCTTCCCATTTTTTGTTGTTCTCTTCTTCTATCAGTATCTTCTATGGAATTGGCATTTCTAAAAAATGGGAAAGCAAACAGAACAGAACAGAAACAATGCAAACACGCAGACATAAAAAAAAAAAAAAAAAATTCCCGAGTCTTCAAACACAAGAGTGGCAACGCAACACATCCGATGACGTATAACACACAAAGATTCCCAAACTGAGCATGTGGCATATTCAACGTAGACTGCACAGAGAACGGACGACCAAAGGTCCTAGAAGATAGCAGACAGATCTGCCGAAATGCATCGGACAATACGTTCAGGAAGTATGACGAAGTTTGGGGGGGAAGGGGGACTGCATTTCCTCATGTGAATATTCTTTTCGAGTGATTAATTTTTCCGTTTTTTTTTCAAGTTTTCCAACGTAATTTTTCACATCTCGTTTGTCTTCATGTGCCTCCTGTAGTTCAACTAAAAGTATATCCTACTCAAGAAAATGTGCGGACTAACTTCTAAAAAAGCCTACACTCAAGAACCTGATGAGAACAACCGTGCGAAGATTTGAACATCGAACACCTACAACCGAGAGGTACGTGAAAGATTTTTCCTTGAATCACATTTGATTACCGAGATATATATTCGCAGTGAATATTAATAACTTCCAACTGAGAAATTGCTTTTCACTCAAAGGAAATATAACATGTAAAAAGTTACAACAGTTAAAACCACCATTAAATGGTCCTACCTGAAAAAATAA
This sequence comes from Macrothele yani, assembly GCA_039090855.1. Classification (NCBI taxonomy): domain Eukaryota; kingdom Metazoa; phylum Arthropoda; class Arachnida; order Araneae; family Macrothelidae; genus Macrothele; species Macrothele yani. The sequence goes on along the minus strand of CM077023.1, from coordinate 7,624,483 downwards.
AACATATTTTGTACGTTTGAGCTCCGAAGTTCGAAGCTCAAAATATTTTCTTAACACAAAATATGTTCTTAAGATAGGTAAGTTCAAACCTGTTGCTTTAAGTCCTGAATATATCACATTTTCCTCTTGTTCTGTCATGCCACTATAAGATCTGCCTTTTTTACTTTTTGGCAGTTTTTTTCCTGTTATACTTTTTTGACATCAATTGCTTTTCTGCTTTCATTCACTCTACCAAAATCTTTTACCAGTTTTGTTTTGTTGTCATTTTCAGTTTTTGAAACTTTTGTACACACTTCTTCAGTCTGTGTGATTTCTTAGAAAAAGTTATTTCACAAATCATAATTATTGACAAAATAATAATGAATAAAAAGTAAATCTGAACAGACAACAATAACAGTGCATTTACACATTATTGTTTTGCCCCTGCTAACTGCTGAAAAAATTTGGTACTCTGTGAGATGTGAGACAGACATCTTGGTGACATGGTCAAGGGAAAGACAATGGATATATGCTCATGCTGAGACATGCATACCTCTTTGGTAGTTGTGGATGATGGCAACAAAACGTTTCCAGCTTGTTATTGATTTTTCCACTTCAAGATCTTCTATCATTATAGAACTATGTGAAAGTTATACAACTTATGATGCAGAAACGCATTATATGTTCCTGGGATGAAATTTCACCTCACTAAAGTAGTTATTTCAACTATATTTCAAACACTATTTTTCATCACAACCCTAACAATTTTTGCACACACTATATCAATATGTAGGGCTTAGATATGGATTTCTTTGTTGTTCATCAACATCCAAAAATGAACAGTCCAACAGGAACACAAATATTAACTTTATACAGGATGATTCGAAAAGGACTTTACAAGTTTGAAACCATATAGAAATTTATTCAGAATACTTACAAAACTTTTGGAAGTGTTAATCTCTAGCAAAACACCTGAAGTCTTGCCTCACATAGTGTCATAGCACCGAATTTCATAACTGCGGCCGCCAGTGGCGTGCATTTCAAAATGGCTGCTTTCACAAGTGCGAAGTGTGCTCGCTATGTGTTTTGGTTTAAAGAAATGAAATCCACGACAACTGTTCAATGGAAATTTCACACCCAGTATTGTAGGGGTTCTTCCAGTAGACCTACAATTTACTCTTGGCATAGGAATTTTGTTGAGACTGGTTGTTCTGTTCATCATGATAAATCCTGTGGTTGCTAACATGTTTCTGCTGCTGTCATGCAATAAGTAAGTGAGAGCTTCGTTCATAGAGTCCCACAAAATCAACAGGATGTGCGTCTTGTGAAATGGGTATTTTACAACTGACAGTTTGTCTAGTGTTATGAAAATTATTGCACTTAAAACCATACAGATTTACCATGGTTCAAGAAATTAGTAGCACAGATTGCATGGCTTGTCAGGAATTCTGTGCGTAAATGTTGCATTGGGTAGAGGAAGACAAGACATTCCTGGACTACATAATCTTTTGTGATCAGTTGACATTTCATGTCAGTGGTAAGGTTAACACCCACAACCACAGGATGAAGGGGGGCAGCAAAAATCCATGTGAATCACTGGAACACGTTCGTAACAGCCCAAAGGTGAATGTGCTTTGGGCACTTAGCAAATATAAGGTTTATGGCCCCTTCTTTTTTAATGAGAAAATCATCAATTGTATCGTGTATTTGGATATGCTCGAAAATTATCTCATTCCACTTTTGGACAGTGATGACCAATAAGGACACATTCACTTTCAACAAGATGGTGCACTACCTCGCAACTGTGCCGATGTTCGGGATTTCCTAAATAAAGTTTCCCAGGCCAGTGGATTGGTTGAGTAGGGCCGATTGCATGGCCACCTCATTCTCTCGACTTGACAAATCTTGATTTTTTCCTATGGGGTTTCATTAAAGATCGAGTGTTTGTTCCAAGATTACCTACAAATCTCACTGAACTCAAAACTCAAATCACCACCACAGTTGCAGAAGTGACAACATATATGCTGCTTCAAGTTTGGAAAGAAATTGACTTCAGGTATTGGGATGTCTGCTGTATCACCAATGGCAGTCACATAGGACCAAAATGACTTTGTGGGATAAAAATTAATGTGTTTTGCTATAGATTAATGCCTCAAAAATTCTGTAAGTATTCTGAATAAAATTTTATATGCTTTCAAAGTTGTAAAGTCCTTTTTGAATTACCCTGTATAATACACTCATTGTCATAAAAATTCATGCACCAAGAAAAAACCGTGCAATTAATGCAAAACTTGGTGAATAGTTACGGGAGGGCAGACATGCAAATGATTAAAGTTCCATGCGATTCCGCATGCCCGTGCGCCCAAGACCGGTGCTGCAATCGCAATCCTTGGGGGCTTATAAGGCGATGCGCAGGGGACTCCGCATTGGTGCTGAAGTGCACGGTAAGAGTCAGGTGAGATCCCTGAGCGATAGACATGCTGAGGAGCCACCGTAGATGTGTGTACGGGCAACTGACAGAGTTTGAATGAGGCCATGTCATCAGGATGAGAGAGGCAGGGTGGCCGGCGTGCCGAATCAGCCGCCATTTGGGCCAGTCGGACAGTACAGTGCGATCGCGTTGGGAGCAATCGACATGGAAAGGCACCCAGACAAGGCGGACTGGCTCTGAACGACCCCAGACACACCACCAGCAGAGATGACTGTGGGATCGTCAGAGCGGCACGCACACATGCAACAACATCCTTGTCTAATATCCAGAGACATATGGCGGCTGTACAAGGGACTCCTGTGTCCTCCAAAACCATTTCCAGACACCTGGCAGATGTGAATCTACACTCTTGACGGCCCTTACATTTTCTGCCAGTAATACCTGACCATCGTCGGCATCGATTACACTGGTGTCAGCAGTGAGTAACGTGGAATGCTACGTACTGGCGACCTATAGTGTTCAGCGACGAATCCCACTTCTGTATGGGTAACAGATGACCACCATGTCAGAGTGTGGAGGACCACAAGTGAGCGCTACAATCCCAACCTCACTGTACAGCGGCACACATCCTGAACTGCAGGCGTGATGGTCTGGGAAGCCATCGCGTATGACAGCCGGACTTCCCTCTCAGTGAACCGAGGAACGTTGACAGCCCAGCGCTATGTTCAGGAGATCCTGCAGCCCCGTATGCTGCCTTTTCTGGAGGGGCTACCCAGAGCCATTTTCCAAAAAGATAATGCCTATCTGCACATGGCTTGGGTTTCCCAGGACTGTCTACGTCATGCTTCGATGCTTTTGTGGCTTGTCAGATTGCCTGATCTTTCACCCATCAAGCACGTGTGGGACCAAATGGGACGGTAGCTTTCTCCATGTCCCAGTGTATGTGATTTAGAGTGTCAGTTGCAAGAAGTGTGGGCCAATCTGTTCCAGGATAACATATGGTGTCTCTTTGACTCCATGCCGGACAGTATCACCGCATGTACCCACGCACGAGGCGGTCCGATGCAGTACTAACACTGACCGGAATGTGTACCGTATGTCAGCGGGAAATCATCCTGCTGCTGTGGTATTGTAATCACTTCTGTCCTTGGTATGTACCATCTCACTATTAAAATCTCATTTCCATCCGACGCCTCCTTCTTGGTGGGTGGAGTTTTATGACAATGAGTTACTACAAATCTCCAATAACTTGGTTAACTGTTTCACCATAATTTCTGTTGCAATGTTGGTGTGTATAAATTCACTGGGCTGGTGAATATATACATACTTAACATATTAAAGTATTTTCTTAGTGTTGGTTCAGTCTTTATATGTAATTCAGGAGATATTTTAATATTAAAGAAATTTTCTTGCAAGTAGAAAACATCTTTGGCCAAGCAATAAGTGAAGTATATTATTTTATAATTTTTTAGTGCTTTTTGATAACCTGTATAATATTATTAAAAATAAATAGACAATTTTAAAATAATGCATCAAATGTTGGCTGTTACTTTAAATGTTACTTGTGCTACATTATTATGTTGCTTCTGTTGTGGCGCTGTGTACTGGCATGAAAGTAAAGTTTTATAATTTAATTTCTTATTTTATTCTCAGTGTATTATATTACTAAGTTAACGAAAGATACATCAGTTACTGAATTTATATCGACTTGAACATAACTTCATGCATTATTAAAGTAACTAGAGTTGAAATGTTTCTTTGTTGCCTCAGTGGCTGAGTGGTCAGAGGTGCTGGCCTCTTACCAACCATCCAAGTTGAGTGTAGTTATGAGTCCCATATGAGAGGCATGAATGGTATGTTTGTCCCATGGCACTGGTTCCCTTCCCTGGAATCAGTGGTTCCAAATTAGAGATGAGTGATTCCTTATAATCTTAGATGCCCTCAGGAATCATTTAATGCTAAATAAAAATAAAAAAAGTTACTTAACAATATGAAGTAAATATTTTCATCATTATCATTGTTAGTGTCAAATACTTTCATCATTATCATTGTTAGTATCATTAATTTTTGCTTACAAAATACTTTGTTACCCAGTGGTTGAATGAATTTAGAGCACAGGCTTCTGACTTCTCATACTGCTGGGTTGGGTTCAAAACTTGGGCAGGACATGGATGTCGTGTTTGTCTCTCTGGTGCTAGTTTTTCCCTTCCCTGGGACCAGTGTCTCTAAACTAGGGATGGATGACTTCTTATAGACTTAGATCTTCATAGAGGTCCATTAAAACACAAAACTAAACTAACTAGTAAATAAAAAAGTTGTGCACATTATATATGTTAAAATGTCAGGTACATTTGTATTTCTTTCTTTTTTGTAGGTTTAACAACTTATTAGAATGGATGAATGCAGTTGAAGTCAGCATACAGGCAATTACTGATGAAATATCATCAGAAACAGAATTTGAAAGCATCAAGACCAGATTTTTGGTGAGAAATTCATTACTGTTATGTTCTTTTCAACTTACAATAGTTTGTACTTCAAATGAAAGCAGTTAGGAAGTCGTGTTGATATATGAAATTTATGGCTGAATAAACACCACCTTGTTTCAGCTTCAAGGCTGGAATTAAGTGGGGTTTGTTGTAACAAGTAAATTCTGTAATCTTATGAATTATTTTAAGCTGGTAGTTTTACTTGTTGACATTTTATCTAATTTTATTTGAGGCAAATGTTATAGAATTTAACCAGAATCAAGTAAATTGGCTAAATGTATGCTATTTAGTATTTGAGATTTAAATGAATTCCCCTTATGGAATAATATGTCCCCTTAGTGAAATTATGATTTAACATGCAAACACACACAACACTTAGCAGCTAGGTGAACTTTCTAAATATGCCCTGGATTTCACTGTTGTGTTAAATGTGGGGCCAATGGGAAACTTATTGTAATTTTTTTTAAGAAGAGTGTACAATAAAATTGTGAACTGCATAGATTAGTAATAGTAGTAGTCAGCCATTCTATGCATCTCACAACTGTGATTAAATAACCATATGTGAAAATTGTATAATTACTTTGTATAGTAGTGAATAATGGTATACAAGTAATATTTGAATGAATAATTGCCGGTGTAACATCTGAAGTTTGTAATGTACTTAGAAATAGCTCTTTCAGAAATGGCATATGTCTAAAATAAGAAGAGATTCAGGAATACTTTGATAGGGTGATAATTTGTTTAAGTACCAATATTTAAGAATTAGGCATATAAAATGTGACTAGAGAGAATTTGGAAGAGACAGTGGTGCAGTTTTCAAGAGCAGTTTACCATTATATCTAAAAAGGAAAGTGTTTAATCAATGCATCCATCCAGTTCTTACTTATGAATCGGAGACATGGATTTTAAATAAAAAGATCATATAGAGACTGTGGAAAACTCAAAGAAGCATGGAGAGGTGCATGCTTGGTGTCACCAAGAAAGATAGGAAAAGGAACTTATGGATGAAGAAAATGATAAGAGTTGGTGGCATCATGATCAAAGTGTAAATCCTCAAGTGGTAATGGGCTGGACATATTGCTGGAAGAACTAGATACAGTTGGGCCACTGAAATATTAAACTGGATATCAAGGGGCAAGAAAGACCCATAAGAAGATCACGTAGGAGATAGGCAGATGCAATTTGAAAGCATGTCAGAATGACATGAAAGAGAATGGCTCAGAACAGAGAGTTATGGAAGAAGCTAAGGAAGACCTTCATCCAGAAGTCGATTGATGATGATGTAGTTAATGTTTCTATTAGCTTGATTTTAACGGTGTTACTTAACAAGTACCTTTGTAAAGGCTTTAATGGTTACTGGTGGAAGTATCTAACTCAGGTGAGAAACTCTAAAACACATGGCAATGACATTAAGACTTTTTGTTCAGTGGTTATGTTCCACAATACAAATCAGTCATTTGTTTATAAACATGACTTTAATGCATGCTGCATAAACAGTGCTGTTATGAAGTCTGTAAACTGCTATCATTATCATTCATATGAACTCAAGTGGGCAATCTTAGTAAGAGATGTTTTCCCTCCAAGGAGTACTCCGTTAAGCAACAGTGGCACACATGACAGCAACAAGGGCCGGTATGAATCTGAGAAACTGATGAAAAATTAAGTTTCAGTGTAAATATTGTTGAGGTACCAGCTAGTTCTGTGTGACATTGGCCAAAAACTCCAATCATGGGGTTTTGTTCCAAAACCTTTTGGCGGAATGAGCAACTGTAACCTTTGGCCATGTGCTGACTACTGAATCAAAGTGAGAATCCCTGTTCAAAGTTCATTCCCAACATACCTGGAGCTCATGGAGCTTTTTGTGAGGGAGGCGGGGAGTAGAAATATTAAATGTGGGATCATGATGTCCTGATAGGTAAATAAAAAAGAAAAGTAATGAAAAATTAGAATCCTAGGAGCATACGTACCTGTTACTGATATTGTTTCTTTGCAATTTTACTGCTCCAAGACAAAGAAAAAAAAAAAAAAGGAAAAGACCCCAGCAATGGCTGAAACCTTAAATGAAATAAAAACCACTATCTCAAAGGATATTCATGAAACACCAAAAGCAAGAACAAATCAACAATTTCTGAAAAGAGCCGCCAGTTGTGTGTGTGTGTGTGTGTGTGTGTGTGTTTTGCAATATGCATAGCTTTTGTCTGTGTAAATGAGTTAGTGTGGACCAAAGGTAACAGAGAAAAGTTTTGATGATTATGACTGCAAGTGTTCTGCAGATGAAAGGGAAGAAAAGATATTAACAGCAAGGTTGCAGCTTCAACCATCACATACATACATATTACTAAGCTGTTCTCTGAGATTCAGAGGTTAACTGTTCAAAGCAAGATCACCTGCTAAGTCACTGATGATGTTAGACTTTTCTTATTCTTTATGTATCACACATCTCCATTTACAGTGACTTTAACACATAACTTGAGCTTCACTGATATACATCACATGTTTTACACAAGACCTTTTGTACTTCATACTAATTATCTTTTTCCTTCGGGAAATCCCGAATCTGGTACTCCCATGATTTCTTGAAGCCTCCTCTACCTTTCTTTCCTGCCATTTGGGCTGAATAAATTCTCTTAGTACTTCATCACTCATTCATGCAACATGGCCAGACCATCTCAAAATATTTGTTTCTGCCCTACTAACAACATTTTGCTTCACTTTACACATCCATAGTCAATCTTTCCACACATGATCAGAAACGAGTATTTCCTACCTCCATAAATAACATCTCTCCAGCACATAAATGAGTCCTGTGCCTGTTCTGAAGTATGTAAGTTTTGTTACTGTACACCAGTGTAAGAAAAATTACACTTTTATACACAGCCCTTTGGGGTCTTTTAGATAACCCATCAATCTTGTCAGCTCCTAAAGCAGTTATGACTTTCAGTGCCAAATTCACTTGCCTACCAAGTAGGAAGGCCAAGGAAATCATGGAAGGACCAGATTCAGGAGTGTCTGCATGATAAAAAGATTATGAGTATGAGGTCTTGCGTACGTCATGTGATGGATGTCAGTGAAGCTCGAGCTGTGTGCCAAGATCACTGTAAATGGAGACGTTTGATATGGCAACAATGAGTGAATAATCAGTTAAACATTTATCTGGTGAATTGTCGTTCTTTGTGGAGTTAACCTCTGTGTCTGATAGAACAGCTTAGTGATATGTATGTATATATGTTCAAATTTCACCATCTAATCTGTTTTTCCTTTTTAACATACTTGCTAAATACACTAAATCACTCACCTGCTATAACTCTGTACCATTTAAGCTGATCTTGCATTTAGTGCTAATAGATGGTCACTCAAAAGCCATGGCTTTGGTTTTTCCCTTATACTCAGTTAGAATTTCATACATAGTATGTTCGTCCTGGACAACATACTGTGCAACTTACTTTAACTCTCAGACAGCAGGATTTTGTCATCAGCATACAACAATCTGTATTTATGTACATAAACCAGTATTATCTATTTTGGCATCAGACATGCATCCATAAGCATACTGAAGTGCCATGGTGACAGTACACAACCTTGTCTGACTCCTGCACCAACAGGAAACCACTTCAATAAAACATCATTCGCACATGCACATGCTCTACTGCCAGCAACGTAGTTTTCACTCAGCATCACACCCTTGATGCAAAGCAGTTTTTGTGGTATTGTGTCAGATATTGTTATTCCTTCATCTTATGCAGATAATGTTATGAAACAATGTACACAATACTATAATTTATGCTGAATATTTATTAATCTATTTTAAAATAGAGACTTATTGACACCTACACTTAATTGAACAATAAAACAAATGTGTTAATATTTGTCATTACCTTCTGTGTTTATGTAATTTTCAGTTGTGCAACATTAATTTGCAGTTTGATTTTAAATATGTTATTTTTTAGAGATGTTGGAAGAATATTTTATGTTAATCATGCAATATCAATGACATCTTATGAAGGTGTTAAAGGTAATATTGATAAAATCTCATTAAAAAGTTAAACAATATTTGTAGAATTTCATTCATTTTGGAGATTGTGTTTTTGTCCCTCTTCCCTCTCAAACACTTGAAATTGATAAGGTTTTATTGTAAATTTTCTTCCTGTAAGTAGAGTCAGTCTTGCTCTCTTTTCCTTTCATTCTGCATACACAAAAACATGAGCAAAAGTAGTGTAACTCATCGTGAACTGTTGGGTGAACAGAAACTGACTGATGACTGAATACATAGGATTTACTAAGGCTTTATGATGTATGGGCCAGTCCCATTCAAAGAAAGTCATGCACACAAGACTGGTGAGAAAAAAACCCAGCTAAACACACACACACACACACACACACACACACACACACACACAGCTGAAGCTTGAAGGAGATATATCTCTTCTCAAACATGTGGGAAAGAAACAGTCTGTTTTGGACTTCAGCTTATACCCTGCTCAGTTGCTGAAATGGTGTAAAGTACCATGATTGAGTTTTAAAAAAAATGGAGAGGGAGCAGCCTCTATCTAAATAAAAAATATGAATTTTCTTACAAAACTCTTAATCTGATTCTCTAGTATTTGAAGTATCTTCATCAATTCCTGTATGTAAAATCATAAGAATTCCACCTCTGTTTTTTTTTCAGGATGTATGTAAAGAAGTTGATAGTCGCCGAGAAGATGTAAAATGGCTAATTCAGCGCCTTGAGTCTTTGCTATGTCACTTTCCAGAAAATGAAGGATCAGCTGAGCAAGAAAAATTAGATGCTTTGCTTACACGCTATAAAGGACTTTTGCCTGAGATTGAAACTACAATGGTATACACAGAGACTATTTCAAAATGTTTCTTGTATCGTGAAGAGGTGACTGAAGTGAACAGCTGGCTAGACAGGGTGAAAAAGGCAACAGAATCTGTTGACCATGCTGTCTATGATGATCCACAAAGGCTTGTGCAACTGGTTCAGCAGCAAGAGGTAAATATTTTGTAATTTGATGAAGTTAAAATTTCAATAACACATTTGATAATGGGGATTTTATGTTTCAAATTAAACTAAAAAGTTATATATGTAAAATTCAAATATTTATATTAGGTCTGCAAATCTTCAATTCTTTAAGTAAAAGTATGTCCCTTTTCTTCCCTGATCCACATAAAATTTAAACCCATATATATCACTACGTTTGTTTTTTAGCATTGACAAGTGGAAAAATATTATACAAATTATGACTCTCTGTCAAACATATTCCAGTGGTCAATAAAACTATTGTACCTTAATATGTATTTGTGTAGTACTGTTAAATCACAAACATCAGTCACACTGAGTTGGTAGTTATCAGAACTTTGCTTTAATATATGAGATAAATGTGTCAATCAGATTTTAGAATAAAAGCTTTCTCAACTTCTGTGCCGACCAGCCTAAAATCAAACTTGCTAGATGTGATATCCTGTAAAAGCAATAGTTAACCATGCATAACACTATACCTTATCATAAAAATCACAACAGAAAAATAAATTTTACATAAACTGTTTGGTGTTTGATATTTGTGGTATCTAACTCTAATTATATTAGCATTTTATTGTGTTCACAAAATATCACCTATGTTAGAATGACCATTATTATTATGTTCATACATAGCAGTAAAAAAGCTATCGATACTGGTGTATGAGGGTTGTACCGAAAGTACCTAATGCAAAAGTGGGCATAACTTTTTTATTAGCTAACAGAGGTTGTTCAAATTGCCCATGTTGGTAGAGTAACTCTTTCTCTGTACAAAAGTACTACTTAACATAGTCTCCATCAAATTTGCACTATATTTGAACACAACTCTCAAATCCTCTTCGAAAAAATTCAGGTGTCGACTGTTGTACCCACTTCTTCACAGCCACTTTCACCTCGTCTGTGTCATCAAATCATTGTCCTTGGAGACTGTCCTTCATTGGACCCAACAGGTGGAAGTTGGAGGACGCCAGATCTGGGCTGTATGGTGGATGGGGGACCACCGACCAGCCTAATTTGCTGATTGCCTGATTTGTTGCCCAAGATGTGTGTGGTCTCGCATTGTCATGGTGAATGTGGATCCTTTTTAGATTCTTGTCTGGTCTCTTCCTCCTTATGGCTTCTCTAAGCTTCTTGAGTCTCTCAATGTACCACTCGCTGGTTTCAGTACTGCCACGTTCCAAAAATCAAGGAGAATGACACCACTGTCATCCCAAAAAACCAAAAAAAAAACAGTCACCATGACTTTATGTGCTGATTGCTGGCTCTTGAACCTCTTAGGCCTTAGTGAAGAGGTGTGACACCATTCCATGGATTGATTCTTCATTTCCGGATCATAAAGATGCGCCAACAGTTCATTTCCTGTCACCAGGTTGGAAAAACAACGTGTCTTCATTGGCTTCAAATGCTTCCAGCAGATCAGAGCAGACTTCCACTCTTCTCTCCTTTAAATCGGGTGTCAACTGCTGAGGTACCCACTTTGCACGCACTTTCTGATACCCTAAGTCTTCCACCATCTTCTGTATGGCATTCTGACCACAGTCCAGTTGTGCAACAAGCTCACAGATTGTGACTTGTCTCTCCACATGAATCAATTCATCCACTCGCCGACAATTCGTGTCAGTGGTTGCAGATGAGGGTCTCCCACAGCGTGGTTTGTCTTAAATGCTGGTTTCCCCTTCTTTAAGCTTCTTCATCCATCTACGCACATTGCTCTTATCAATGATGTTATCTCTGTAAACATTCTGTAGCCTTTTGTGGATGTCGGACAGCCTTCACCCTTCCTTCGTCAAGAACTCAATGACGGCACATTGCTTCTGCTTGGAATTCATTATTTACCTGCAATGAAGAAGAAGGGTTACTATAAAAGAAGAGTTACTCTACCAACATGTGCAATTTGAATGACCTCTGTCAGTTAATAAAAAGGTTATGCCCACTTTTGCATTACTTTTGGTACAACCCTCGTATATCAAATCAAAATTATAACTTGTCCTTATAATTCTATTTTGTTTTATCTTTTGCATTACTGTTTTGCATGGTAAACACTTTACTGTGTGTCTATATTTAGGTATCCCAGGTTCTTAGTGTTCCATGCAAATCCACTGAAATGAACTATATCAGGGGTTTTTATGTAATAGTGATAACATTTTACATGGAATACCATACTTACTGGTGTTTTACATTTTCGCTGCCAATTTTTAACCGACATGTAATGAACTTCATTGGCACAAAGTCTTTATATAAAAGATACTGTTTTATATTGTTTCCTCACTGACAAGAACTTAAACGTCCCATGTTGTATTTGTGCTTAAGTGGTTCTGCCTTATGTTTTCAATGGTAAAATTTCTTTACATATTTTCTTCACAATTAATGTTTTCCCAAGGATGAAAATTTGCACATCGCTAAATCTAACTTTAAGTTATAGCATGGGATACTTAATACTTGCTAAAACATAACCATAATTATATTAAAAATTGATCATTTTTCTTTGAGTAATGTTCAGACCTGTTAATAGATGGTGTGACTTGTACATTGATGATGTCAGTAGACAAATAAATGTTGGATTGCTTAGTTATGGTTATGTTTTAGCAAGTATTAAGTATCCCATGCTATAACTTAAAGTTAGTTTTATCGATGTGCAAATTTTCATCCTTGGGAATACATTAATTGTGAAGAAAATATGTAAAGAAATTTTACCATTGGAAACAAGGCAGAGATTTTAGGTGGAACCACCTTAATTTAGCACAAAATGAAGTTTTTTACATGTCATGCAAAAAAGATTTTTTTGTAATAATGATTCTAAAAATAATATTTTACGTCCATATTCAGAAATGCTATTTAATACTAATAATATCTGATAAGTTTTCTGAAAGATGTTCTAAATACTTAAAAGTGTACTTTTTCAAACTGTCTATATTCAAGTGCTACATTCTGGTGTTTATTTGCCCTAATGTTCTACCTCCAACATTAAAATGCAGCTAAATTGAAAAGTTAAGAAATAAAAGCAAAAAATTGTTTTTTCAAGTATGATAAAATAACAAGAAAAAATAACAGGCAATCACTTAAAAGCAATGCTTTACAATATAAATTTTTTTTTTGTTATAAAATAGTTGAAATAAAAAATTTAAAGTGTCATAAATGCTTATAACATTGTAGCTTAAATTGCAAATATGTACATATAAGCAAGTGGAGAAATTGAAACTACACTCGCCCAAGTTTTTACCAGATGTCTTAATGAAGGGAAGATTCCTGAGGATTGGAACAATGCTACAATGATCTTGCTCCATAAAAAGGCGACATTGAATATCTCAGGAACTACAGGCCCATCAGCCTCCTTTCAGTGTTTTATAAAATCTTCAGTAAGGCTCTTTCACATCGCTTGAAGGTAACATTAGACATGGCCCAACCAAGAGAACAAGCTGGATTCAGGAGTGGCTACAGCACTATAGATCATATTCATGTACTGAAAGAACTTATTGAAAGAACAAGAGAATACGAACTCCCATTATGCATGGCTTTTATTGACTATGAAAAGGACTCTGATCCCGCGAAACCATCAGCAATAACAATGGCTTTGAAATCCTGCGGTATTGAAGATGCATACATTAGCATTATTAATATCATCTATGAAAATGCAAGTGCAAAGGTTCGGATATTTGAGGATACAGCACAAATAAGAATTGGAAAGGGAGTGAGACAAGGTGACACCATATCTCCCAAGCTCTTTAACGCCACATTGCAAAATGTCTTTCAGTCATTGAACTGGGAAAACAAATAGATAAAGATTAATGGAGATTACTTAACTCACCTTCGTTTTGCTGATGCCGTAGTCATCTTTGCAACTACCCCTTCAGAGCTGCAGAGTATGATCCAAGAACTTGCTGACAAGAGTAAAAAAGTGGGATTAAAAATGAACTTTCAAAAGACAAACGTGATGCACAATGCTTTTACAAGAAGCGAAGATTTATTGATTGATGGAGAAAAAGCTTGAGACAACCAATTCCTACATTTATCTTGGGCAGCAGATATTGAGTGAGGGTCACATTGATGAAGAAATTAATCGGCTTATAAAACTTGGATGTAGAGCTTTTGGAAGAAACAGTACAATTTTTAAGAGCAGTATGCCCGTATGTCTCAAAAGAAAAGTGTTTAATCAATGCATCCTGCCAGTGCTTATGTATGGAGCCGAGACATGGACCTTAACTAAAAAAGACATACAAAGACTGCAGACAACTCAAAGAAGCATGGAGAGATGCATGCTTGGTGTAACCAGGAAAGATAAGAGGAAGTTTTGGTTAAGGGAAATGACAGGAGTGGACGACATCATGACCAGAGTGAAATCACTGAAATGGCAATGGGCTGAACATGTTGCCAGAAGAACAGACCAGCGATCGACAACTGAAATTTTGGACTGAATTCCGAGGGACAGGAAAAGACCCAGAAAAAGACCCCATGGGAGATGGAAGGATGAAATTCGAAAGTATGCTGGAGTGACGTGGAGGAGACAGGCCCAAGACAGACAATTGTGGAAGAAATTTGGGGTGACCTTCATCCAGCAGTGGATTGATAATGGTTGATGATGATGATATATATATATATATGTACAGTGTGATTCATAATTATTGTCAGGGTTTCCGTGGCCTGGCTTGGTCAAACCGTAACCGACCAAATAAAATTGCCTATAGCATAAACAAGTTCACTGCAGAAAGTTTTGTGTGGCAACACGGTACCCACCGAATTTACGTCATACTTCAAAATGGCGACTGTTCAAGAAAAAGCAATGTGCGTACTCTGGTTCTTCGAAACAGTCAGTTATCACAACACAATGTCATTACAGAACGTAGTATGGCAGAGTTCCACCTTCCAATAATACTATCTGATATTGGTTAAAGCAGTTTTAAAAGATTGGTACTGTGCAGCATCAAAAAGGAGCAGAAAGACCAAGCACTTCGCAGAATGATGTTGATCACGTCCAGGAAGCCTTTTCTTGAAGCCCTCAGAAGTCAATGAGACAAACTGCATTGCAGTTAGGTATGCCACAAACAACTGTTTGGAGGGTTCTTCATAACTGCCAGAACTCCGTGCGTACAAACGGCAGATTGTACAAGCTTTACAGCGGGACAATAAACCCCACCGTTTCCAATTTGTCCAAGACATTTTGTCCAAAGTTGAAACTGATCAACATTACCTGTGGACATGGATATTTAGCAATGAAGCAACATTTTTTGTCTCAGGGAAGGTACATCGGCATAACTGCAATACAGGGCTCCAAAAACCCTCATGCCATTCGAGAAGTCAAACAAGATAGTCAAAGGGTGGACATGTGGTACGCTTTGTCATGTTTGGAAGTGTTGGGGCCCTTCAGTAATATTCCAACGTACTTGAAGTAATCACAATGATAGTAATACTTCACAACTAATTAACAAATGTTAGTAAACAGAACACTTTAACTTCAACCATTAAATATATAACCCAACTCAACACGAAGCCTTCAAATAGACACAACTTCAAGTAAACAATGGCACTTCCACGACTATAACATCGCACCACCCTCTACTGTTTTGGCTGCTGCTTCAACATTATATATCTTCTAGTTCTCATCTGTCACATGCATACGTCATGCTCTCTGACCTAAAAAGTGTTGCCAACCTCATTCCATGAGGGAGAAGATATAACATTAAGGCTGAAAACGCTAAAAGAGAATGAACTCAAGTTTACATAGAAGAAAGCAACTAAAAATGAAAGTTAATTTAGAGTTATTATATTTGCACTTTTAAGGTATTAAACCCCTACAAAGTGCGCATAGTTTACATGCAATTCATAAATGATATACTATTAAAAAGCACCAATCACTTACCCTAAAGATCATGGTAATTTCCATCCACAACACACTTCCAGCACGTCAATTATCGTAATGTTGTTGGCCTTCAAAGGTTTACAGACATTTTGCTTATGATTCCTTCTTCCGGGGATGAAACCTCGTTTTTTTATTTTTTTTTTTGGCCATATGAGATGTAACTATAAGCTTGTCAATTCCATAAAAACCACACAAGCATACTACTCATTCATACAATTCAATTAAAAACTATGTACATATTTACACAACATTACATTCCTAGGTGGTTAAACCTTTGTCAACTGTGAGTAACAAACTGCTCCATCTGTTTCAAAACCCCTGCCACTCCCAATGCAAGTGTCACACTCATTCAGCCCCTCACACACATTCCTCTAGCGCTCTCAACAGACTACTGTGGTCCTCAGGAGGCAGGTGTGTCTCACCCGCCCACCACAGCTCAGGTGAGCAGATCCATCGAGGCACGGGCTCCAGTCGCAATCTCTGAATCATTGTGCCTCTGGCGCCATCTATTGTCATTGCTGCTATTTTTTCTTTTTTTCTTTCTAAGCTGTTGTTCAATTTTTATTAGGGCCTTCCATTGTTCGTTTAAGTTGCTAGGCTCATTAATGTTGCATAACCTTGATCTGTTTTTTTCAATTAACACTGACTCTGCAATTCTTAACTGCCTTTCGTTTTTACAGCTCTTAATAATTTTAATATCCTCAAACCTTGGACATTGTTGATTTTCCATACAGTATTGGGTTAATGCTGTCTTAGCTTCTTTTTTATTCCAATTATTTATATGCTGGTTCAATCTATACTTTAATTTATTCTTGGTGCTGCCTATATATGACACAGGTGGTTGCTGGTTTATAGGGATTTCATAAATTCCTGCTCTATCTAATTGGCGGATTTTTTCATTTAAAAATCACTAAATTTTTTACAGTAAGTACCTGATTTCCTACCTGTATGTCATACTTGCCACAGACTTTATTAATTTCTGCTGAAGCATTTTCTACATATGGTATTGCCGCTACATATTTTACAAGTTTTTTATCAATCTTGGCTTTATTGTTAGCTTGAGTTAATTCATAAATCCATTTTTTAATACCTGTTTAGGGTAACCAAAATCATATGCATTTTTTTCAATATATTCAATTTCTTCTTTTTTATATTGTTCCATTGATGAGTGTGTTAAACTTCTTTTAATTAATTAATTTAAAAATGATGAACTTGAGGACTTGACAAAAAAGTATAGTGAAATTTATCCATCTATTGAACTGACAGTAGAACAAGAACATGACAATACTTTGGCATTTTTGAATATTTTGATAATTAAAACAAATGATAATATGCAATACAGAGTGCATAGAAAATCTTCATATATACCAGTACTTATACCATTTCAGTCATCGCATCCATTAACACATAAAAGAAATTAGTGTTAAAACACTAATTAAAAGAAGTTTAACACACTCATCAATGGAACAATATAAAAAAGAAGAAATTGAATATATTGAAAAAATTGCATATGATTTTGGTTACCCTAAACAGATATTAAAAATGGATTTATGAAGTAACTGAAGCTAACAATTAAGCCAAGATTGATAAAAAAACTTGTAAAATATGTAGGGGCAATACCATATGTAGAAAATGTTTCAGCAGAAATTAATAAAGTTTGTGGCAAGTATGGCATACAGGTAGGAAATCAGGTACTTACTGTAAAAAATTTAGTGATTAAAAATGAAAAAAATCAGCCAATTAGATAGAGCAGGAATTTATGAAATCCCTATAAACCAGCAACCACCTGTGTCATATATAGGCAGCACCAAGAATAAATTAAAGTATAGATTGAACCAGCATATAAATAATTGGAATAAAAAAGAAGCTAAGACAGCATTAACCCAATACTGTATGGAAAATCAACAATGTCCAAGGTTTGAGGATATTAAAATTATTAAGAGCTGTAAAAACGAAAGGCAGTTAAGAATTGCAGAGTCAGTGTTAATTGAAAAAAAAACAGATCAAGATTATGCAACATTAATGAGCCTAGCAACTTAAACGAACAATGGAAGGCCCTGATAAAAATTGAACAACAGCTTAGAAAGAAAAAAAGAAAAAATAGCAGCAATGACAATAGATGGTGCCAGAGACACAATGATTCAGAGATTGCGACTGGAGCCCGTGCCTCGATGGATCTGCTCACTTGAGCTGCGGTGGGCGGGTGAGACACACCTGCCTCCTGAGGACCACAGTATTCTGTTGAAAGCGCTAGAGGAATGTGTGTGAGGGGCTGAATGAGTGTGACACTTGCATTGGCAGTGGCAGGGGTTTTGAAACAGATGGGGCATTTTGTTACTCACAGTTGACAAAGGTTTAACCACCTAGGAATGTAATGTTGTGTAAATATGTACATAGTTTTTAATTGAATTGTATGAATGAGTAGTATGCTTGTGTGGTTTTTATGGAATTGACAAGCTTATAATTACATCTCATATGGCTTAAAAAAATACGATGTTTCATCCCCGGAAGAAGGAATCATAAGCAAAATGTCTGTAAACCTTTGAAGGCCAACAACATTACGATAATTGACGTGCTGGAAGTGTGTTGTGGATGAAAATTACCATGATCTTTAGGGTAAGTGATTGGTGCTTTTTAATAGTATATCATTAATTTAGAGTATATGTCACAATTCTTCTGGGCTTTCTGCAGTTAGTGTAAATAAAGTTATTATATTGGAAATAGTTTTTCTTTTATGTATTTACTTTAAAAAAATAAAATTTCATTAAAACAATGACTAACCTTGTTTTCAGATTTTTGAAGTTTAAAACAAGTTTAGTCATCATTTTAGCAATATTTTAGTTTTTAAAGTAAATATATGGGAAACAACCTGTTTTTAATATAATATTTTTATTGATACAAAAGGTTTGCAAATTTCTAACATGTAAACAGAAAAATGAATTCTTTGAATAAAGCTCATATTGAGAAATGGCTTCCTAGTTTAATTGAATTAATAATCTAAAGCAACTTATGGGAATTTACTAGGAAATGTTTTCATTTATAGCAAATTTTCGGAGAAAACTCTTCTCCTTCTTCAGGCTCTCTAGTTGTTGTCACTTTTTGCTTGTCACTATCATGGTTACGGTTTACCTTGACGGTTACGGTTAACCTTGACGGTTTAGGTTATTTTTCACCAAATCCTGCCAGATGTTAGGCAGGGAAAATCCTTTGCAGTCATTGATGATGGAATTTTGTTTTTTCTCAATCTCTATTCCTTCTTTCAGTTTTCTTTTTGGAAATTGCTTTGGAAACTAATTACTTTAAGGGAATTCCAATCCATGCTGTGCCCAGTTTCTCTAACATGCCTATCTAATCCAGTCTTGTTGGAGCAATTTTTTATAGCTGCTTTATGCTCAGCTATACGAGTTTCTAGTCTGCGACCTGTTTCACCTATGTAAGATAGTCCACAACTACAATTTACTTCATAAACTACTCCTTGAGGCTTTAAAGAGAATTAGTAAAAAATACAATATTAGGCTAGCTCCAAGTTTAGAGAACAAAGTTAAAAATTTTTTCCCTAAAATAGTTCAAAGAGAAGAAGATATTTTAAAAATGCAAGGAGTAGTTTATGAAGTAAATTGTAGTTGTGGACTATCTTACATAGGTGAAACAGGTCGCAGACTAGAAACTCGTATAGCTGAGCATAAAGCAGCTATAAAAAATTGCTCCAACAAGACTGGATTAGATAGGCATGTTAGAGAAACTGGGCACAGCATGGATTGGAATTCCCTTAAAGTAATTAGTTTCCAAAGCAATTTCCAAAAAAGAAAACTGAAAGAAGGAATAGAGATTGAGAAAAAACAAAATTCCATCATCAATGACTGCAAAGGATTTTCCCTGCCTAACATCTGGCAGGATTTGGTGAAAAATAACCTAAACCGTCAAGGTTAACCGTAACCGTCAAGGTAAACCGTAACCATGATAGTGACAAGCAAAAAGTGACAACAACTAGAGAGCCTGAAGAAGGAGAAGAGTTTTCTCCGAAAATTTGCTATAAATGAAAACATTTCCTAGTAAATTCCCATAAGTTGCTTTAGATTATTAAGAAAAATGAATGTGAAGACATCCCTTATGCCAAAATGTGTTGAAGTGAGAATTTTCTAAAAAGATAAAGTTTTAATTAAATTGGGCTAAACATGTTTAAATCATTGTGCTTTATCACAAAAATCTGTGCTTTTGCTTCTGAATTGATGAAGTAGTTGTCTTTTGTTTCATTTCTCAAAAATAAATAACTCTCCTTAAGCCATGACTTCCTCCAGCATGCATTGCTTTATTGCCTCTAGGAAGTCCTTTACATGATTATATGTGTAGTCTTGTGGGTTGAAATGTTAAGGTACTGGGGGATAATGAATGCTGCATTGCAGTCTCCTTCACTTGCAAAATATTAGTGAAGGAACATCTGGAGTCAAATCTGAAAAAGCTGTTATTGCACCTCAAAAAGTATAATTGTATGAGGTGTAAACTGAAGCTGCAAATGGCAGAACACCTTCAGGAGGCCCCACACTTTGACAATATATTATAGTTATTTGGACTTTGGCCAAATTGTGATCACTTAATGTGACTTTTTCCACAGTACACCATGGAGACATTGTCTCATGCTTCTGAAGAGAGACTTCCTCTGGCTTAGATTGCTTGGGTAGCACTAGCCACAACACTTTCATTAATATGCTCTTCTTTTTTTTTTTTATAAGTTCCTGGCCCACTTCTATTGTCTATGTTTTTATAAAAACAATTTAAAAGTTACTTGATGTTGTTAAAAATAACTGATCATGTGTAATTGGAATTTTCTGATTCATTTTTTTTCAAATAAATAAAACAGTAGTTACATTACCTCTCTGGCATTTAAATGTCCAGTCTCAATGCACCACTTTAAGCTTGAATTGTCTAGTAAAATTTCCTTGGTATTTCACAGTTATCATAAGTTGAAAATGGTTGAAGTTTCTGGCTATCTCAAGAGTTCGCAATGCTTCTTACTGTGTAGCATGTTTTGCTTAATCATAGG
The DNA here is from genome assembly GCA_039090855.1 of Macrothele yani. NCBI lineage: Eukaryota > Metazoa > Arthropoda > Arachnida > Araneae > Macrothelidae > Macrothele > Macrothele yani. The sequence goes on along the minus strand of CM077023.1, from coordinate 7,603,675 downwards.
GCATGTTAAAGAAACTCTGCATTTTGTCCTCTTGTGTTGTTGGCAGCCACTTGAGTAAGATGTCTCCTCATGTTTTTTGCTGGCTGGATTGACAACCTTGTGGTGCCCTCTTTCTTCCTACATTAGGAGCTTTCATTTTGGGCATTCAGGAAAGACCAGTCAGGTAACACCATTAGTGTTCTGTCTGTTAAGAAATTAATTAATGAGTAGGCAATTTTGCTGTCTAGAATTTTGAAATTTCCAAAATTACTTAATGTAGAATAATCTCAGAATTTTCTTTTCTATGTAGTTTTCACCTCTAAGTCCAAGGACTTTATTTCTATTGATTTATATTTCATAGTTATGCTTTGGGACTTGGGGAGCACTAGCCCCAACAGTTTCTTTAACAGTGCTATTATTTTTTTGATTTAATGGATCATGCAGTTTACTTGTTCATACAGAAATGCATGCCAACTGTAGGTAATTCATAACTTTCAGCCAATTTATTATTTTGCACTCAGCAGCATTAATTTTTCATTCCCTTTCTTCTTTCACTCTTTTAAGTATATTTCAAAGTCATTTCCCCTAACACTTGGCATCAAATAACTGAATCCAACTCTAGTAATGAACACAAACACGACTTAATGTACTGCAAATACTACTAGTGATATATATGCTACCTGTGTATACCTCACATCCTTATCAGATGAAAAAAATTAATGGACTCATCTGATGTGTAGAGTAGATGTTGTCACAGGCAGGGTTGTCAATGCTTCAAGGAAGTTCCATAAATGTGGAATCACAATGCATTGATTAGGGAGCAAATATTCATGAATTGAAAATTGAAAGATTCTGCTGGACTGATCTCAGTATTGTAGACACAGATGATTTTAAAATGAGTTTACTAAAATTAGTTTACAACAGATGGTCCTAGTGAAGTGTCCTCATTAACACCCTGAAACATTTTAGCACAATAGACTAAAAAGTAAGAAACACATGCTATATGAAAAAATTTAATGTTGTAACATGATAAATGAGTGCAAACGCTGAAATTTAGATACTGGTAGTAGACAGTCCAATGTGAAGTAAATTGTTGTGGGTATCAGCCTAATGTAGAAGAACTTAATATTAATTTTCACCCTCATTTATTTTTCTTTTGCCCTTCTGTCACTATACCAAAGAGCATAATCAATATCACCATATGCATATGGTAATAACACATTTATTTACCTTCAAATTTGAATGCATCATGCTTTTTCTGGTCGTATGTTCAAACAGAAGCATAGTGCTGCAATTCCAAAAACTATCATACATAAAATAATATGTAAAATAATTTAATGAAACAATGCATCTTTCTATACAAAATGTAAGTTATATCTGATGTACTTGAAGTTGATGTTTCTGATATTCTGATCAAATGCCTAACTTTGCTGAAGATCTATCAATTTTTAGGTGATTTATGAAATGCCACTGTTTCATTTGATATTTTTCACAAAAGCTTGCAATATTTCTTGCCATAACTTCCATTAATAATCTAAAGCAACTTATGGGAATTTACTAGGAAATGTTTTCATTTATAGCAAATTTTCGGAGAAAACTCTTCTCCTTCTTCAGGCTCTCTAGTTGTTGTCACTTTTTGCTTGTCACTATCATGGTTACGGTTTACCTTGACGGTTACGGTTAACCTTGACGGTTTAGGTTATTTTTCACCAAATCCTGCCAGATGTTAGGCAGGGAAAATCCTTTGCAGTCATTGATGATGGAATTTTGTTTTTTCTCAATCTCTATTCCTTCTTTCAGTTTTCTTTTTTGGAAAACTGAAAGAAGGATTGAGAAAAACAAAATTCCATCATCAATGACTGCAAAGGATTTTCCTGCCTAACATCTGGCAGGATTTGGTGAAAAATAACCTAAACCGTCAAGGTTAACCGTAACCGTCAAGGTAAACCGTAACCATGATAGTGACAAGCAAAAAGTGACAACAACTAGAGAGCCTGAAGAAGGAGAAGAGTTTTCTCCGAAAATTTGCTATAAATGAAAACATTTCCTAGTAAATTCCCATAAGTTGCTTTAGATTATTAATTCAATTAAACTAGGAAGCCATTTCTCAATATGAGCTTTATTCAAAGAATAACTTCCATGTTTTTTAGATTTCTTGCATAGTTATCATTGTGATCATTTCTGAAATCAATATCCCTACCCACTACATCTATGCAAAGCTAAGAGCATAGTGCCCCAACCAGAAAAAGTTGCCCTGCTTAAGGATATCTTTTAATTTGATAAATCTTAGAGACACTATGTTATCAGAATTTTTCATGTATCATGTGAAAAAGACTGAATATCCCCTTTCCTATGTATAGGGTTCATACGCTTCCTGGAATTTAAGGAGAACTTCTTAAATGGGCCTTTTTCTCATTACTTCCCCTCAGACTCCTGGAAAAAGTCCTTATTCTGACATTATTATTATTATTATTATTATTTTTTTTTTTTTTTGTGCACCCTCATGACGTTCAAAAATGTTTGGAACTGTCAGAAATTATTGTTGTAGTCTAGCAGGGATGAGAATGCTTTATGATTTTTGAATTTTTGGCCTACTGTGTATTTTTTTAATTTTTCTTCCAGATTATATTCTTAGTTTTTATATTTTTATGATCATATTCCTCATTTTTAATATCTTTGATAATTGTGAAAAAGCAATTTTGTATTTTTTATGGATTTTTTCATAACGAAATGCATGTTTTCCTATTTCTAACAGTATCTTCATTTTTGCCCACTTCCCCATTTTAAAGCGAAATTACATTTCAGAATCAGTATTTAAACTCTCTATGATAGAATCGGAGCCATTTCCATGACCTGTAGAATTGTTTTCATGGCAGAGTGAATAAAGCAGTAACGAGTTTTGATATTTATTTACACTTAAATCGTGTGTTTTCACATGCCTTAGTCACTTCTTGCTATACCAAGGGGCAGAGCAAACATTTTTTCCTTTGTTTAAAGCGATATTAAGTTCAAAAATGCTACCATGTGCTCATTGTGTAGAGAAAGCAACTTTACAGGGAATGAAAGTGTTATTAATAATTAGAATCTTCTAATTATAGAATGGCAAATGGTAATCAACAGCTTCCTTTATAAACAAAATAGAACAAATTTATTGTGAACTGCAAATAGGCAAAGAAATATATAGTGTGAAAGAAATATTCTTCTCATAATACTTGGAAAATATGTCATGATAATTAACACAGCAATCAGATATATCTGAATTGACTGCATTTACTGTTCTCATATAATATCAATCACACCAGAAAACTTAAATTTCATTACCCTGGAGCAGCAATCGACCCTGCATCTCCCGATTACTTGAACAGTAATTGGGAGATGCGGGCTCGATTCCTGCTCCAGGGCGATGAAATTTTCAATACCATAAATACTTAACGGGAATTATACAGGATAAATTTATTACAGTAAATGCAGTCAATTCAGAGATATCTGATCACTGTGTTAATTATCAAGACAAAGAAATGTTATGATGATGAGCATAGTCTAAGGAGTAATATGTGAGCCATGACTATTAATGATTAATAATAAAAAGTGAACTTATATGGTTCAAATGTAGCTGTTCCAATTGACAATTCTACAAGCAGATACGAAGTGAAGAATAAATACAGTTATCAAGCACTTAGCACTTATATACATTAGCGTGAGTATTTATTTTGAATTTTACCAACATTTTGTAACCATGAGATATCTATTTATGAATTTCAAATTGTTTGTACCTCTAATTACCGTGTTGCAAAAAATAACTTTGAGCTAATATACCTTATTTTCATCAGAATTAGATGTTGCAAAAAAATGTGCATCACGATTTCTGTTTTCTGAATATTCAGAATTTACATATGATTGTATGTTGTACGCACTTGATTTATTCTGCATTCTATTTTTGTTGCTTCCATTCATGCATAATTTCAGTTTTTCATATGTGAATCAAAAAGTAACTTTTTTTCTCATTATACATTACTCCTTTTCTTCCCCAAAATATTGATACTTCGTAGATATCACTTGGAAACAAATCTTCCCTGAACAAATAGTTCTCCACAAATATATATGAGAGGCAAATAGAAATGTCATTATCGGGACAAAGTTGTCACATTTTCACTGTTTCTCATATAGTCATCTCTTCAGAAAACTTGAAAATTGCATTGCTCTGCAGTTGGAATCAAACACGCATCTCCCAATTTCTATTCGAGCATGCTACCCTTACACCATCCTCGACAATGAAGATCCAAGAAACTAAATCAAAGCATTTAAAGCTTAGGAATCTAAATAATGCTTAGATTTGGGTTAGTTGAAGCAATCCAATGCTTCCTCGTAACATTAACAATCCATTTCTCATCCAGATTCGGATGTAAGTCTCCAGTTCCAATGCTTCAGAGAACATCTAGATGTCAATGGGAAGACATTTTTCTGAAGGGTGTATTTGTGAAGAATTATTTTTTCAGGAGGATTAGTTTCCTTTTGATATCTGTGTTCTCCTGAGCACTAGAACTTATGACCTGTATCCATACGTGGATGAGAAATGAGTCTTTGATGCTGTGAGGAAGCATCAGATTGCTTTGATACCCCAAATCTGAATGATATTAAGATTCCTAAGCTACAACTGCTTATCTTCAGTTTCCTGGAACTTTATTATCCTGGGTTGTGTAATGGCAGCATGCTTGAACTGAAATCAAGATATGCAGATTTGATTCCCGCTCCAGGGCGATGCAATTTTAAAGTTTTTGGAAGAGATGGCTGCATGGGAAACAGTGAAAATATTACACTTTTGTGCCAATAATGACATTTACTCAGATAAAGTAATGAGCAATTATGTCTTATATTTTTGGCCACTATGTTTAAGCAGTGTTGTATAGATCTTGTAGTGAAGCATATTTTTACTAGTAAGAGAATTTCTGATTTGATTAATTTTAAATAATAAAATAATAATAAGCGGGGCTCAATTCCCTGGCGGCGGCCGAATAACAATTTTCCGGTTGCTGTATGTTGGTAAAAAACGTGAAAAAGAGCGATGGATTTATTTATTTAATTGATGCCACGTATTTAGAGGATTTTCACTTTGATTAATTTTAATCTTTTAAATGTATTTTGTAAGTCAACATTTTGTGTTTTGCCATCTGTGTTTTTTTTCAACTTAATCTTAATTTTCCTTATTTAGGCAATTGTTGAACAGTTAGAGACACATATGGGTAATGTCCAAACCAGTGTTGATAAAGGCAAAGAGCTGCAAAAACAGAAAATGTCTCCAAGGTTTATGAAAACAGAAATCACAGAGTTAGAAACCAATTGGGAAGAAGTTTACAAACAAGCAGTTGAAAAATTAAACTCTGTGAAGGTAATTGCTTTATGATCTAATATGAGTGCTTTACAAGCATCTTATTCATGGAATAGTTTTGTTGTATACTGATAAATATTATGTTGATCTCATGAAAACTAAATAGTGGAGTGCAAAAGTTTTGGTGTTAAAGTTTTCTATCTATAAATGCAGCACTGAGATGTTCTGTGAAAAGTTTTATGTTGCTATAAAAAATTACAGTATAATAATAACAGCATATACAGGGTGATCATAAAGTTGCACAACCCAGAAAAAAAAATTATGAGGTTAATTACAATTGTTAAATAAAATAAACATGGTCAAATATAGGTTACAATCTTACCTTTATAACTGCAAAAGAAGGGGAACCTCATTATAACATATGTTCAAAGTGAACTCTGTGTTTGCAAATGCAAACACGCACCCTTTTACCAAGTTTGATGACATTTTGTGAAGCACCTCCACACTGATGTTTTCAATCGCTGTTGTGATGTTCATTTTAAGTTCCTCCAGGGTGTGAGGATTATAGTGATACACAACACCTTTGATATACCCCCAAAAAAGGATGTCGAGCGGCGATAAATCTGGGGATCTGGGAGGCCTCAGGTCTTTGGAGATGAGGCATTCACTGAAAAAATCTCGCAAAAAATTGACGGTACTAACCAACGTGTGGCATGTGGCATTGTCTTGCTGGAGCCAACAATGTTGTTCACTGACATCAGGGAGTGCCACAAGCTGTGTGATAATGTCTTGGTAGATGGAACTATCTACAGTCGTTTAGAAAAAAATCAGTCCCACTGCGCGACGGCGCGATATCGCACACCAAACTTCAAGTTTTTTCGAATGCAAACCTTTTTCAAGAAAAACATGTGGATTTTCACCTGACCAAATCCTATTGTTCTGACTATTGACATAACCTCCGAGGTGAAACCAGGCTTCGTCACTGAAGAAAACTGTATCCAGACTCTGTATTCCACATTGTTCAAGGAATGAGCGGAACCATTAGCAGAAGGGTATTTGTTTGCCTAAAATCTGGGGACTTGAGTTCATGCACTGCGCGAATTCAATATGGACGAAGATGTAACGATCTCACAACTTTATGAGCACTACCGTATGAGATTGATGATTGCATGGCGAGTTTCCTGAGACTTTTTCAGGGTGACCGTTGCAGTGCTCGCTTTATCTCATCCACTTTATGGTCAGTCAAAATGGAGGGTCTCCCGAAGCGTTTTTTATCCGCAACAGATCCAGTGCCCCAAAAAACGCTGCACTAATTGCGATATTGTGGACTTATTGGGGACTGCTGTACCCGGAAATTTCTTGCGAAAGTCCTCGGCAACACATCTGTATGAACGAGTTGCGAAATAACTTTCCAGAATAAAAATTCGCTGCATCTGGGAAAAAGATATTTCATCTCCACAGTGAACGAAACTACACTACGAACAACCTGTACACATCACAGTGACCTCGGCTTCACTGATACTTCCTAACAGTATGGTAGTGACATATAGTGGCAGAAAGTATGATTATAACAATTTAGCAACAATTTATGAAAATTCAAACTTTCGGTTGTTACGATCACCCTGTATATATGCATCTCTCAACATTTTATATGTAACAGATAGGTAGCCATTGGGTGAAAGTGTAAATTAGTGCTTGCTTTGAAGAAATAGGTAGTTATTGCTCCAATCATATACTTTTTAAAGCAAGTAATAGTGATATGTCAGAATCTAAACCCTCATAATAGATATGACCTGCCAATCGGGAGATCTCTACAGGAAAAAGTTGCCTCCCTGTTGAATGTTTTGACCACTAGGTGGCAGTGGAGATCATAACTAAAAGTGTAAACAATAATGATAGCAGATTGTGGTTTCGCCCATGAATACATTGTTTGAAATTTAATGAAACCACACTTTAATCAAAATTGAACTGATATAAGTGACATACAATGTGAAATAAATATAAAAAGTGATAACCATTTAATTTTGTGGTTTAAAACTCAGGCTTCACACGACAATAACACATAAACACAGAAAAGATGTTTCCAATGGTCTTCCAAAGACAGCATTATCTGCACTAACCCTTGAAGACACCTCTGCAGTTCCCATTTTGAAAGAAACAAAAAAAAGGTTGCCCCATTCATCAACAAAGCATCTCTGCATTTCCAAGAAAGCATTGAACTTTTGTTCACCAAAAACTGCAACTCAGAGACCACTCACCAAATCCCATTTATTTGGATCTCTCTACTGAAATCTGGCAACAGTTCCAGTTCCCCAATTTCAAATTGTAGTTCTGGCAACCAGCCCATCCAGTCGATCACGGGGGGATCAAGGTCATAGGATGACCAAAAAGCTACCGCTAAACAAACAACTTTACCATATGTGACTCGGTGTGTTTTCGCTCAATTTCTATGTTTACATTTAATTTTAGCTTGTTGTTATCACAATTGAGACTCTTTTTTTTAGTGAATACTGTATCTCGCAACGGAAACACAAATCAAAGTGTTACTAACAAAAGTAGAACATGGAATGCTATTTCCATTACTACATATGCTTATTTAAGTAGTAAAATGCCAAAATGGATGTACTGATTTGCCCCAAATTAGTAAAAACAAGTGCATCCACCTTCTACAAGATGACCATAAAAATGCTCCGTGAGCACTGTTTCTTTAACAATTAAAAAAACACTACTTACAGTGAAATATAGTTCACACCTTTTGAACAGCAAATTTATATGAAATGCTGTGAAAAATATAATATAATAATTTTTAGAGATTTTTCCATTAAAATGTATTTACAAGCTAATATAATGCTTACTTTGTCATGTACACGCCAATAAAACTGTTTTTCTTCCTATTATGACTCAACTGTTTTGATATTAATGCATTTTAAGATACTAATACATTTTGACTTAAAAATAACTTTATGGCGTGCTGAAAACTCAACTTACCTTTTCTTGAGATGTTCGAAATCCAGGTTGCTGGGAAACTCATGAAAAGCTATTCCTCTCTAACTCGATTTTTTTCTGTAAGAATTGTGAAAGGAAGCACAACAAAGTCATTTTATTTATGTTCTTAAAATAACTGATGATAAAGTTTAAGGGAAATACTCCAAAGGGGTCCCAAGAAAGTAGCTTAGATTGACACCCAATGCTTTCCTAATGGCTACCACTGCAAAATTCGCATTTTCGATGCTCAGCTAACAGCGCCACCTAGTAAAACTTTTAGGCATCGTTTAAGCTAGATGGGAGGCAAGGGATACTGCTCAATGAACAGGTTATATATACACTGCTGGCCACCCAAAATGCAACACCAAGAAGGAAGCGTCCGATTGGCCTGAAATTCCCAGCATGTGTCCCCCGCGAGAGGACATGCAAATGATTAGCATTGCAGGGCATGTGCAAATCATGTGCGCCCGGCAAGCCACCGAGAAGCACTATAAGAAGGGTGCATAGAAGGCGGGGTGTAAGTAGTGGAAGTGTGTTGTGCTGCCAGACCTGTGTGTAGGAAGCTTCCTGATGCCTTGTCACAGAATACGTCAATCATTCCAGCACATTTCGGAGTTCGACAGAGGATGAGTAGTGGCTTATCGCGACAGCGGTTTATCGTACCAAGACATCGGCGCCGGTGTGGGACGACATCCAGCCACAGTGAGGCGAGTATGGATTCTGTGGGTGCAGGAGGGTTGGACGGACCGACGTGAGCGATTGCCAAAGTCGCTGCACACCATTGAACAAGAGGACCGGCATGTTATGCGGCAAGCATTGATGGCTCGCACCGCCACATCACGAATGTTAGCGCAGGAATTAGGGTGTGTTGCGCAACAACCTGTGTCAGCACGTACAGTTCGACATCGTCTGCAGGAGCAGGGACTTGTTGCACGATGGCCATTCCTCCGATTACCATTGACGTTACAGGCAAATGCGGCGGCAGTGGGCCGTTGAATGCCACACCTGAACTACGGAATGGCACGACATTGTCTTCTCCGACGAATCCCGCTTCTGCCTGCAACACCACGATGGTCGGATCCGCGTGTGGCGGCACCGCGGCGAGAGACTGTATGATGCCGCCGGCATTATGCATCGCCATACCGGTCCGTCACTTGGCATTATGGTTTGGGGCGCATTTGGATATGACACCCACACCCCTCTGGTATGCATCGCCGGTACACTCAACAGCCACTGCTACATCTCCGACGTTTTGAAACCTGTAGTCCTCCCTTACCTGCAGGACCTGCCAGTGGCCACGTTTCAACAGGACAATGTGCGCCCGCACGTTGCACGCGTTTTGCAACAATTCTTCATGGCCACCAGGTGTCACTGCCGCCACGGCCCGCATGTTCTCCTGATATGTCGCCCATTGAACACCTCTGGTGGCTGATCGGCAACCGAGTGGTCCGGCAAGCACTACCCGCGGCTACGCCTGATGAACTGTGGCAACGTGTGGAAGCAGCCTGGACCGACATACCCCAAGCCCACATCCAAAGCCTCTTTCATTCGATGCCGCGGTGTGTAGCAGCTGTTATTGCCAGCCATGGAGGCTGCACAAACTATTGATGTCTGCATGTTCCGCAAGTCGCACGGGCCTGTAAGCTCAATCGTTTCATCTTTGTAGCTGTTGTTATGTGTCCAGTAAATCTGGCTTTGCTATCTCGTGTCCTTCTTGGTGTTGCATTTTGGGTGGCCAGCAGTGTATATTATGTGGGTTTCAGTCAAAACGGGTGGTGGTGGTAAATCTTTGCTTCACTGTAATACGTTTCATTTAATGCTGAAAACTTTGGTGTATAAGATACAGTTTGGCATTTCTAGAAAGATTGTAAAGTTGTAGATACAGGAAGATTTTTATAAAACAATAAACTGTGCAAATATTCCTCCATTACTGATACTTTGTGCTGATTAAATAATGATGCAGATAAACCTGATACAGTCTGAGTTTCTTTTTTATTTTAAATTGCAGGCAGTACAAACCGCCAAATATTTCAAGTACATCTTATATATGTTTTACTACATATCATTTTCTATGAGATAGAAATCAAAACTTTTTCAGGCAATGCCACATATTCACTGAGTTGGATTTGTATGAAATAGTTATAGTTTGAATTTTATGGTAAAAAGTTACATGTCATTTTTAGTTGTAAAAGATACAGTAAGAGCTTAAATGGTCTGTTTGTTTGTGCACTCTTTCTTGTGTTTATTGATTCAAAATTGTAATTTAGCAAGGTGTTTTCCATAGGAAGCTAGTAGTTCTGTTCATAAATGAGTATTAGTGAGAGCAAGGATGAGGCTTGATTCTGGATCCATGCAATTCCTCTCCTTAGTCTTGATTTGATGTCAGTGCAGAATAGCCTTGTTCACATAATTAAGTTGATGATGGAAATGGAAAAAGCTTTGAATAGCAATGCCACTTACTCCCTTGGAACATTTTAAAAGCTGCTGTCCAAAAATTGCTGATTTTTTTCAATTAAATAAAAAACTGCTGCTGATTTTTTCAATTAAATATTCTTTTAGCTTGGTGAAAAGATCAGTTGAACTACTGTGAGGGTATTGAAAGGATTTGTTACCCAATCTTGAGTTTTGTCCTCTTTCTCAATCCGTGGAAAGTATTTCAAAAATGCCTCACTGAGAGTGACCAAGTGGCATTTAATTATTCCAACCATGGTATCACTAACAGCAACTTCAATTTGTTCAATAAATTCATAAAGAGTGGAAAAAATTGCAATATTTTCATCCCTAATACAATTTAACTAAAACAAAACTTTGTTACAAAACCCCTTGATCTTGTGTTTCTCAGAAATATTTTTATCAAACCCTTGGAGCTGTAGGTTGAGCTCATTTAGTTAGTTGAAAATGTCTGCCAAATGGCGTAATTCGCAAAACCAGCCTTCTTTTTCAAAGTAAGTCACCAAATGTGATTTCAGTTCTGAGAAAAAACACATTACTTCTTCCCTCAGTTCAAGCAAGCGGGTTAATACATGTGCAACCACCGCACTTCTGTATGCAACAACAGTTGTATATGTGCAGATCCCATCTTTTCACACATTTTCCTAAAAAAAATAATAGTGGTAATTTATCAAACTGACCACTTTTACAGATGTGTTCACTTTTCATGCAACCCAGGAGTCATTTCTGGCAGCCAAACTTGTTTTATGTATAATGCAGTGTTTTCAGTTTAGGTCAGTGTTAACTGTGCAGGTACTCACAACAAGACCAATCGTTTGCCCTGTCATTGAAGCTGCTGTATGTATGAATACATTGATATACCATTCCCATTGTAAATCTAATTCAAGCCATATAAAATTTACAGGGGTTTGGAAAATGGCTTCTCCCATTTGTATACTGTGGTAGTTGTTTACATCCAAATATATGATCAGCAATGATACCTTTTTGACATCAGAATTAGATATGTGCATATTCAGTTGGGGATTAATTGAAATGTCCATTGTCTCATCAGTTTCAATTGCAAATCGTTTGTCAAGTTTAATTTTTTCCACAGTTTATTTAACATCTTGTGCCATTTCATGAATTCAGCAATTACTGTCGTATCACAATTCCAAATCGTTTTTATTGCTTTTACTGATATAGTATTTAACATTTTATCAACTATAATTAAAGTGCCTGGAAGAGAGACAGTTCTGCTGTATATTGTTACCATAGTTTTCGTCATATTATCTGCACCAGAGTATAATCTGTAGACCATGAAATTCCCACAATTTTTTTTCCTTTGTATTGTCCGCACTGGTGTATAATCCGCAGACTGTGACATTCAGAAAAAAAAATTGCAGCATAATCCGCACATCACAGATGTTGATCCGGAAGTGGAATTTCGCACAGAAAAGTTGGTCACATAATGACCCAGGAATCCAAAGAAGTAAGAAAAAAAAAACCTGATCTTATTAAATAAAGAAATTCATTTTTAAATGTTACTTTTTTATATTTTTTATCTCCAGACAAATAAAGCTCAGTGGCGTTGCATCCATAGATCACGCCGATGCAGCTCCAGGGTATTGCATTACATCTTGCCAATGATGAAATGCTGATACAGAACAAGTCATAGAAACACCATATGTACTTGCATGTGAGCTGAAAGTTTTTGGAAGAAATTCTGCTTTCAGAGTTGGGGGATTGGTTTATACCTGGGTCATTAAAAATAGGGCTGGACTTCTGTGAATTCTTCTGCGGAATTTACCAACGGATTTGTTTACATTTTAGACTGCAGCACAGCTGCTTTCCCTGGTCTAAAACATAAACAACTGCATGATTATTTTCTGACCTAAAAACTAGCTTGCAGTGACACGATCATATCCTCAACTGTGCGCCCCACTTTAAGTTTAAACTCGGCAGTGTAACTGAAATGTTTCCTTTTTGGAGACATCATGAATAGCAAAAGCATTGATCAAAATGCTGAAAGACAAACTAAACACAAAGCTCAGCGCACATGAAATCTAAAACAAGTAACTTTGAAAGGAGGCACGCATAGGTTAATGCAGTTCATGCATCAAGCGCTGTCATACATTTTCATTGTCTCGTTGACAAAAACAGAGACGGCACAACAGTCAGAGTTATCTGTCTCAACAATACAAAATGACCCGCTATCCCTCCCTACAACTTCCCTGATCTTTCATTATTATTGCCCCCTCCCCTCTGCTCCATACAATCTCCTGAACTGAGACAATTTTTTTCCAAGGGAGTGCCTTTTCCAATTACACCCCCTCTCCTGCACAATTACCCAGCAGATTTTTTAAAAATCAAAGGGACCGCAAAAGTATTTTTTTTAAATCAGTGTATTATCTTCATTGGCATGTAATCTGCAGAACCTATATTTTAAATTTGGCGAATAACCAGTAGATTATACGACAAATATTATGGTACTTATTTTTGGCTGTTCGTAATGCTAGTTTGTATGATGTTTTCAAAGTCACCCATGATAATTGTGTAAAACTGTGAAATACCTGTTTATTTTTTTGCTTACACTCTTAACTTTCCATTTAAGAAAGTCAATTATCTTATTTTTAAACTCACCATGTTTGGTAATTAAGTGCCATTCTATTAGAGATGGTTTCATTCTGTTGTTTGCTAAAGTTTGGTTGCAAATTACACTCAGTGGAAGAGGTGGATCACATATATTAGAAATGAAATCATATCTAACATTTAATGTGTCATAGTACTGACATTCTTCGCCTTAGTGTCCACTTTTACAGGTAAATTTAGGATGTTAGTTGTATGAAGCTAATCTTTTAATATTGCTTGTACTGGCACCAAAATCTTAAGTCAAAACAAAAATTGACACACTGCTGGATTCCTGTGATTTTTGTGTGTGTGTTTCCAGGTTTAACGACCACCATAAACATCCCGGAAGGCTATAAGCAGTTGCCTATCTCTAATTTAGAGCCACTGGTTTCAGGGAAGGTAGAGAGCTAGTAGCATCATAAGACAAACACTTCACCCATGTCTCATCGGAGATTCAAACCTGGGCCCACCTCAGACAATATTCTTGTGATCCAACATTATCTTTATTAAAACCATTTGTTTCCATGGATAAGTCTATTGTAAAAAGAAGCAATCACTTTATTTTTACACTAAACTTATCCATGGCAATCAAAATGATTACCCTGTACTAACCGTTAATGAAAGAAACCACATGAAATCGTTGCAGCACTTGTCTCACTTTCAAGCAGAAATTAAAAAAGAAAATCTCATGGCATGATGGTGTTCAAGAGAATTCATGTGAGTTTCACTTACGTTATGGTCTTCAGTTAGCTTACTTCCAGCATGAGTAAGTCATTCCCATGAAGTGAACTATTCACACAACATGCAAGCAGTGATGACTAATTCCTCACACATGTCCCAATTCCCTGTCAGACATCGAATAAAATTTATGAGTGTGTGTCCATTGTATGAAACTAAAACATATTTTTTCTTAAAGAATGAAAATTAAACTAAAATTAAAAAATATTTGCAACCAAATCAAATACATTTTGTGTATCCTTTGGGGTGACTTTGTGAGTACCACTACTGTAGGGCAACAGATTTACTTGCTTTGAATGATGTTTTTGTTTAATTACTTGAAAAATGCACTCTGCGAAATTGTGAATGAGAGAAAAGTTTCACTGAAGTTTTAGGTAACATTTAGTGCCCTTATTGTATGAAATAAAAAGATTCATTTTATGAGTTTAGTCCCAAAAAATAGAATCCTGGATTTATACTGTGTATTTAATCCAAGTTCATAGGCATTCTGAGCCTCTAAATAGATATTGGAGTTTGTTTCCTATGCAATAGATTTATACTGTGGTGTGAGTTATTTAATAGTGGTTCATTTTCAGTGATCAGAGCAATGAACATATGATTCATTTTTAAAATATGGTTCATTTTCAATGCTCACAGCATTGAAAATGAACCCCAGTAGTCATCCAGAGGCTCAAAAAAATCTGTAAACTTTAATTAAATAACTCAGCATAGAATAAATCTATTGGGGAATTCTATTTCTTGGAATTAAAACTTATACTCTAGTAACTTGGAGTAACTAACTGTAACGTACCAGGAGATGTGACGTACCTGCCCGAAGGACGCACACAACATAAAGGCAGATAGGAATCAGAATAAAACGTCCGCGTAGCTCAATTGGTAGAGCAACTTATTCCGGAATGAAGGGACCCGGGTTCGAATCCTGGCGTGGATAAAAATGACGGAGAAATTTACTTCGTTATATAACCTTGATGTATTAACAGTATTTTGAAGATTCTTTGTGTCTCACCTTATGCAATGAGGGCACTAAAAGATTAGTTAAAAGTTCATAGAAAGATTAGGTAACATTTTATTCGTAACTTTGCTGTTGTTCTTAGCTTATCGAAACTTCAAAGAAAGTAAAACATTTAACATGGTTTATTCTACATAGGGTGCATATAACTTGTGGAATGACTATGAACAGCAGAAGAATGAAATTATGAGATTGCTAAAGCAAGCAGAGGAAGAGTTGCGTAAGATACCTCCACCAGTCCAAACAAAAGAAAATGTGTTGCGAAAACAGGTACCTAAGTGTTTTAATAAGCTATTTTTCAAAGTTGCTACTGTATTTTTTTCTTTTGAGCATCTGAATTTTAGTAATAGGACAGCAACAGATTATGAGAAATTACTAATGATATTTACATTGTCCCATAAGATCATCAGGCATTTGAGGTGCAATTTATTAATATGTATTTTAAGTATCCATAAGCAGATCAGCTTTATTTGTAGAAAGTTTGGATGAAAAAAATAGTTGTCCATTTTAGTTTCAACTTGTACACAAAAATGAATACAGATTATTTTAGTAATTAATTACACAATGGACATCTAATTATTAGTCTAAAGTGTAAAATTTTTTTCTTATGGGTTTTATAGAGGTAGTTTTTTGTTTGGTTATTTTGATTTGTATTATTTTGTTTGGTTAACAATAAAACATTGTGTTAGAGTAACATATCGAAGCGTGGACCATGTGTAAGGAAATTTTTCAGCACATAAATACCAAAATGGATAAAATTACCAAAAGAAATATCTGAAATATTATCTGGAAATCTGTGTATTGATATTCAAGGAATAATATGCTCTAAATATCAGTGGCTTGTAATGCAGTAAAATTTAGAATGTTGTCACCAGGTATTCATAATGCAGTAAGTTATCACGGAATGTTTAGTTTCCCTGATTCTGGTTATCTTATGATGTTCAGTATAAAGAAACATGGACACTATATAACCATGCCAAAAGCAAGTAGACAAAAGTTTCAAAGAACAATAAGGAAACTATATTTGAAATTTAATGAGATTGTGGAATAACTTTTTTTACGGGTCTTTTAGAGGTTATTTTTAATGAAAGTTGGTTGTCAAATTTTCGAACTAAAGCCTAGTTCGTCATCAGGACTATGTCACTGGAGTAGTTGCTGCCACTCAATTGGAAGAGACCATCCGCAATTATCGTTAATTGTGGTACTTCTTCTTCTTGCTATTTCGATCCCTTCTTCTAGTTTTCTCTTTACTAAGTTTGACTGGTGGGCGATTATTTTCACTGAGTCCCAATTTATGGAGTGTCCACTTGCTTGTACATGTCTGTCTAGCCCTGTTTTGTTCCCAATGTTCCTAATAGCTGCTTGGTGTTCTTTCATTCGGACCTTAATACTTCTCCCTGTTTCTCCTATATAGCTGAGTCCGCAGTTACAGTCAATGCAGTAAATTACTCCTTCCTGCAATTGGATGTCCAATTCTTTCTGCTTTAAAGCTGGCAGGAATTTCTTTATTTTGTTATTAAGATCTGGAGCTAGCCTGATATTATATTTTGCTCCGATCCTTTTCAGTTTCTCGAAAAGTCCCTTGTGGTACGTAATTTTGCTGGTGAATTTGAAGTTGGTTTTTTCCTGCTTCTTTTTTGGCACTTGTTTAAATATTTTCTCAACATATGGGGAGGGGTAATTGTTTTCTGCCAACATTTCCTTTAATTCTTCTTTGTGAAGATCTTTTTGAGAAGCTGAAGAGACCAGGATTTCAATTTTTTTCCAAAAAATTGTCTCGCTGTATTCGATTTAATATAATCAGGGTGGAATGAGCAGAAGTCTAACATCTTCCCTGTGTTGGTGGGTTTTCTAAAAGCTGAGTGAATATTTTCCCTTCTCTTGAGGTCAAGGTTAAATCCAGGTAATTGATGCTATGGTCTTTTTCCTGTTCCAGGGTGTACTTCAAGGTATTCTCTAGTAAGTTAAATTCTTCCAGAATCTGAGAGGGTAGAGATTGGTCCACAGTATCTACTATAATTAGGACATCATCCATGTACCTTACATAGAGAGCAAACAAGGAGGGTTGTATAAGGATTTTTGCCTCTAGTTTACTTATATAATAATTTGCTAGCAGAGGTGCTAGTGGAGAACCCATTGCAAGTCCTGAAGTTTGCCTGTAATATTTCTTTCCAAACTGGAAGAAATTATTCTTGAAGGAAAATAGGAGCAGTTCATATATGCCAAGTAGTATTTCTCTATTGTGATTATGGAATACTATTTTTTCCGCAAGGTCATCTGCAATGAATTCCAGTAGGAGGTCCAGGTTAATGTTGGTATACATAGAGACTATATCCAGGCTTGCCATTACTGGATGAATTAATTCTGGCAAGTTGTCCAGTTTTCTTTTAGCTGCATGGAATTTTTTAGTAGGTAGGGAGGAGAAGGGAAAAATATCTCTGAGGTGACCAAGCAAATAATAATTAATGTTGGAGAGTGGCGAATTTCTAGTGTCTATTATAGGTCTTATTGGATGGCCTTCTTTGTGAACTTTTATCGTACCATAGATCTGTGGAATTCTTGACTGGATTTTGGAGAAGTTTTGAAGAGCTCATTAAGCTGTTTTTTATTTCTTAAAGAGCTGATTAATTTCTTAAGATTTTTTACAGTTTGATCTATAGGATTACCATTGAGTTCTTCATAATAAGGCTTGCTCAATTCAGCTTCCATTTTATTGTAATACTTCTCTTTTCTACCAATACCAAAACTTTGCTCTTATCTGCTCTCAGTGCTACTACTTTATCATTGGCTTTGAATTTTAAGGTCAGTAATGGCACTTCTATTAAAAATTGTAATCAACTTTTACTGGCTTTTTTTACAAATTTTGAGACGCAGTCTGAGAATTCTTTCCTTAAAGTAACTGCTGTATTTTCATCTTCTCTTTCTACCTTACTACAGATGCTTTCTAAATCAATCAGTATACGTTTTTTATCAAGTGTTGCGGAGGAAAGGTTGTAATTATATCCCTTATTGAGGAGATTAATCAGGTTTTCATCTACTCCTTCTTCCGTCAGATCCATGACATGTTTGTTAGTGGTGGATGGTATTAACTGTGGGCCAGGTGCTGTAGACATTAACTTTGGACTTAACCATTTATTTTCTTTAATTTTCAATTTTTCCTTAAACTTTTTGTTTTTATCTCTCACTGCTTTAGCTAACCAATTATCAATATTTTTCTTTTCTGCTTCCGGAATTTCACCTAATGAAGAGGTCCAAATACGAGCTTCTATTCGTTCGCATTGCTCAATAGTTTTGAATTTATTACGAATCGCGCCATTCACCGTTTTTAGTTCTATTTTCTAATAAAATTTCTTGACAGATTTTCACGATGTTTTTCGTGAGTCTCAAAGAAGGTGGAACAAAATTAGCTCTTTTACATTTCTTAAGAAAATACAGTTGTGACTTACATTTGTCGCTTTTGCACTTACTCCTTTCTATCTTTCTGATGTTTCGCCATATATCCAGCCCGTATGTGGTTTTAATCCTAGTTGTAAATGCATTTATGGCACCTCTATTCATAGTGATTGTGGAATAACTTTTTTTACGGGTCTTTTAGAGGTTATTTTTAATGAAAGTTGGTTGTCAAATTTTCGAACTAAAGCCTAGTTCGTCATCAGGACTATGTCACTGGAGTAGTTGCTGCCACTCAATTGGAAGAGGCAACTAGAGGCAAAAATCCTTATACAACCCTCCTTGTTTGCTCTCTATGTAAGGTACATGGATGATGTCCCCTAATTATAGTAGATACTGTGGACCAATCTCTACCCTCTCAGATTCTGGAAGAATTTAACTTACTAGAGAATACCTTGAAGTACACCCTGGAACAGGAAAAAGACCATAGCATCAATTACCTGGATTTAACCTTGACCTCAAGAGAAGGGAAAATATTCACTCAGCTTTTTAGAAAACCCACCAACACAGGGAAGATGTTAGACTTCTGCTCATTCCACCCTGATTATATTAAATCGAATACAGCGAGACAATTTTTGGAAAAAATTGAAATCCTGGTCTCTTCAGCTTCTCAAAAGATCTTCACAAAGAAGAATTAAAGGAAATGTTGGCAGAAAACAATTACCCCTCCCCATATGTTGAGAAAATATTTAAACAAGTGCCAAAAAAGAAGCAGGAAAAAACCAACTTCAAATTCACCAGCAAAATTACGTACCACAAGGGACTTTTCGAGAAACTGAAAAGGATCGGAGCAAAATATAATATCAGGCTCGCTCCAGATCTTAATAACAAAATAAAGAAATTCCTGCCAGCTTTAAAGCAGAAAGAATTGGACATCCAATTGCAGGAAGGAGTAATTTACTGCATCGACTGTAACTGCGGACTCAGCTATATAGGAGAAACAGGGAGAAGTATTAAGGTCCGAATGAAAGAACACCAAGCAGCTATTAGGAACATTGGGAACAAAACAGGGCTAGACAGACATGTACAAGCAAGTGGACACTCCATAAATTGGGACTCAGTGAAAATAATCGCCCACCAGTCAAACTTAGTAAGAGAAAACTAGAAGAAGGGATCGAAATAGCAAGAAGAAGAAGTACCACAATTAACGATAATTGCGGATGGTCTCTTCCAATTGAGTGGCAGCAACTACTCCAGTGACATAGTCCTGATGACGAACTAGGCTTTAGTTCGAAAATTTGACAACCAACTTTCATTAAAAATAACCTCTAAAAGACCCGTAAAAAAAGTTATTCCACAATCACTATGAATAGAGGTGCCATAAATGCATTTACAACTAGGATTAAAACCACATACGGGCTGGATATATGGCGAAACATCAGAAAGATAGAAAGGAGTAAGTGCAAAAGCGACAAATGTAAGTCACAACTGTATTTTCTTAAGAAATGTAAAAGAGCTAATTTTGTTCCACCTTCTTTGAGACTCACGAAAAACATCGCGGAAAATCTGTCAAGAAATTTTATTAGAAAAATAGAACTAAAAAAACGGTGAATGGCGCGATTCGTAATAAATTCAAAACTATTGAGCAATGCGAACGAATAGAAGCTCGTATTTGGACCTCTTCATTATTCCGGAAGCAGAAAAGAAAAATATTGATAATTGGTTAGCTAAAGCAGTGAGAGATAAAAACAAAAAGTTTAAGGAAAAATTGAAAATTAAAGAAAATAAATGGTTAAGTCCAAAGTTAATGTCTACAGCACCTGGCCCACAGTTAATACCATCCACCACTAACAAACATGTCATGGATCTGACGGAAGAAGGAGTAGATGAAAACCTGATTAATCTCCTCAATAAGGGATATAATTACAACCTTTCCTCCGCAACACTTGATAAAAAACGTATACTGATTGATTTAGAAAGCATCTGTAGTAAGGTAGAAAGAGAAGATGAAAATACAGCAGTTACTTTAAGGAAAGAATTCTCAGACTGCGTCTCAAAATTTGTAAAAAAGCCAGTAAAAGTTGATTACAATTTTAATAGAAGTGCCATTACTGACCTTAAAAATTCAAAGCCAATGATAAAGTAGTAGCACTGAGAGCAGATAAGAGCAAAGTTTTGGTATTGGTAGAAGAGAAGTATTACAATAAAATGGAAGCTGAATTGAGCAAGCCTTATTATGAAGAACTCAATGGTAATCCTATAGATCAAACTGTAAAAAATCTTAAGAAATTAATCAGCTCTTTAAGAAATAAAAAACAGCTTAATGAGCTCTTCAAAAACTTCTCCAAAATCCAGTCAAGAATTCCACAGATCTATGGTACGATAAAAGTTCACAAAGAAGGCCATCCAATAAGACCTATAATAGACACTAGAAATTCGCCACTCTCCAACATTAATTATTATTTGCTTGGTCACCTCAGAGATATTTTCCCTTCTCCTCCCTACCTACTAAAAAAATTCCATGCAGCTAAAAAGAAAACTGGACAACTTGCCAGAATTAATTCATCCAGTAATGGCAAGCCTGGATATAGTCTCTATGTATACCAACATTAACCTGGACCTCCTACTGGAATTCATTGCAGATGACCTTGCGGAAAAAATAGTATTCCATAATCACAATAGAGAAATACTACTTGGCATATATGAACTGCTCCTATTTTCCTTCAAGAATAATTTCTTCCAGTTTGGAAAGAAATATTACAGGCAAACTTCAGGACTTGCAATGGGTTCTCCACTAGCACCTCTGCTAGCAAATTATTATATAAGTAAACTAGAGGCAAAAATCCTTATACAACCCTCCTTGTTTGCTCTCTATGTAAGGTACATGGATGATGTCCTAATTATAGTAGATACTGTGGACCAATCTCTACCCTCTCAGATTCTGGAAGAATTTAACTTACTAGAGAATACCTTGAAGTACACCCTGGAACAGGAAAAGACCATAGCATCAATTACCTGGATTTAACCTTGACCTCAAGAGAAGGGAAAATATTCACTCAGCTTTTTAGATAACCCACCAACACAGGGAAGATGTTAGACTTCTGCTCATTCCACCCTGATTATATTAAATCGAATACAGCGAGACAATTTTTGGAAAAAATTGAAATCCTGGTCTCTTCAGCTTCTCAAAAAGATCTTCACAAAGAAGAATTAAAGGAAATGTTGGCAGAAAACAATTACCCCTCCCCATATGTTGAGAAAATATTTAAACAAGTGCCAAAAAAGAAGCAGGAAAAAACCAACTTCAAATTCACCAGCAAAATTACGTACCACAAGGGACTTTTCGAGAAACTGAAAAGGATCGGAGCAAAATATAATATCAGGCTAGCTCCAGATCTTAATAACAAAATAAAGAAATTCCTGCCAGCTTTAAAGCAGAAAGAATTGGACATCCAATTGCAGGAAGGAGTAATTTACTGCATCGACTGTAACTGCGGACTCAGCTATATAGGAGAAACAGGGAGAAGTATTAAGGTCCGAATGAAAGAACACCAAGCAGCTATTAGGAACATTGGGAACAAAACAGGGCTAGACAGACATGTACAAGCAAGTGGACACTCCATAAATTGGGACTCAGTGAAAATAATCGCCCACCAGTCAAACTTAGTAAAGAGAAAACTAGAAGAAGGGATCGAATAGCAAGAAGAAGAAGTACCACAATTAACGATAATTGCGGATGGTCTCTTCCAATTGAGTGGCAGCAACTACTCCAGTGACATAGTCCTGATGACGAACTAGGCTTTAGTTCGAAAATTTGACAACCAACTTTCATTAAAAATAACCTCTAAAAGACCCGTAAAAAAAGTTATTCCACAATCACTATGAATAGAGGTGCCATAAATGCATTTACAACTTTAATGAGATGTTTTTCCTTCATGATTCATGTGGAAGATTCAGTACTGACTGCAAGGAGGTTTTAAATCTTAAATGCATATGTGAAGGTACCTGATAACCAATATTGCAGTAGTAGGCCCTTTAATTTATATATCTGGGTTTTCTATCGAAGTTAATTAGGCTGTTGATGGATTGCAAGCTAAGGACGTTTCTGTATGGAAAATGTAAAAAATTAAAATGCTTACTCCTATTTTATACCTCATTTTACTAGCGAGTAGGACCTGTAGCTTTTATTTATTTGGCTTTGTTGAAACTTCTTCAGCTAAACTGTTAAAATGGTTCCTCAGTGGCTACCAGGTAAATAAGTGGCTCAAACCTGACCAAATTTGATGGAAGACCTTATTGTAGTTGCTTTGTCAAGTAGCTTAAAATCTTACTGCCACAGTTCTTAAGATTGTGTGTGGTTATGATCTACACTGATAAGCCATTACATTATGACCACCCCCAGCCTAGAGAAATCAGCGTGCCTGGAGACCGAACGGTGGTGCAGATGAAGTTCACAGAGCAGTATATATACAACCTAAGTACCGGCTTTCAGTTAGTAGTGTTCAGAGTGAGAATTGGAAAAGCTGCTGATTTATCGGAGTTTGGTAAAGGACAAATTGTGATGACACAGAACCTTGGAACTACGATCTCGGAAAACGGCGCAGCTTGTGTGTTGTTCACGTGCCGCTGTAGTGAGTGCGAATCAAAAGCGGTGCACAGATGGCCAAACGACAAACCATCATACAGCTCATTGATGCCAGAGGGGAGTAGAGACTATCGCGCATTGTTCATAGTGACAGCAGGGCCACAGTGTGACAAATCACCCGTAGCCACAACAGTGGTGATCGGGGCAATGTGTTACAGCACACAGTTTATCGCAGCCTTTGGCCCATGGGCCTGTATAGCCGAAAACCCAGCCGGGTCCCCATGCTCACTGCACGTCATCGCCAACAACGCATGAAATGGGCCCAAGATCATCAAGATTGGACCGTGGATGATCAAAAGAAAGGGGCCTGGCCTGATGAATTAAGATTCCTGGTGCATCACGTAGGCAGCTGAGCTTGGATATGCCGATTACCAACGGAGGCTATGGCACCTGAATGCACTGTTTGGCAGAAGCAGGCCAACAGCAGAGGTGTTTTGCTGGGAGCGATGTTTTCTTGGGACACTTTAGGCCCCATTATCCCAATATCACAATCCCTGAGAGCTGTCAGGTATCTGAACATCGTTGCGGATCAAGTTCACCCATTCATGGCAACTGTGTTCCCTGCTGGTGATGGCCATTACCAACAGGATAATACGCCATGCCATAATGCCAGAATCGACAAGGAGTGGTTCGAGGAACATGCCGGTGACTTTCTGTTAATGCCCTGGCCTCCAAATTCACCTGACATGAACCCAATCGAACATTTGAGGTTTAACTTGGAAAAGCGGGTTTGCACTAAATCACTACCACCCCGAAATGTATGTGAACTGGAGGTCCTGCTGTTGACATTATGGAACCAGATACCCTAGGATACCTATGGCCACCTCATTGAATTGATGCCTTGCTGAGTGACCGCTGTTTTGCTGGCTAAAGGGGGTCATAATGTAATGGCTTATTAATGTAAATACTGACGTGAGAGAAGCCTTGCTGAAGTAGTTATTGCACTTATGGGAAGTGCCTGTGTATGTTGATGGTTAGTGGTGTAACACTCCTAATTCACAGATGTCAGTTCATTTATAACTTTAAAACAAATTGAAGGCAACAGCAAGAACAGAAATGCTCCAAACTGTGTTCATCATACTCTGAATTTTTGTTTTTTACTCATTTTATTTACATCAGAGGATCAGATACCCCTAGCACACCAACATCTTAGAACTTCATACATACATTTCTTTTCTTAGGGAAGCATGAATGTCCCCTGCACATGCTATTACACATCTCTATCCTAAAATATTACACATCTCTCTCCGAAGTTATTATACACCTCTACATGGTCCACGCTTCAATAAGTCGCATCGAAAAAGAGGTGCATGTGCTCTCATTAGGCATAATGGTTGCATCTTACCACTCAACCAAAAATAACACTATCTGAAGATTTTATTTTTTCAAAACCTTCTTACCCAGCCTTATCAAATTTTGTGTTGCTCTAATTGTTCTCCCAGTGATATAAATCTACAGCAATTTGTTGGATTGTATTTCTCTAAGAGCTGCTGATTCCAAATCTGATTTTCTTCAGCAGAGATAATTGTGCTTGAAAATATCAAAGAGTGTAACATATAGTAGATTGGTTTCTATATTCTACGTGTACTGATCTCATAGTGAGTAGCAGCATTTATAGACACAGGCTGTTGCTTACTCAGCTGGATGACTCTCCATCAAAAATTTCTGATACAAATAGCCATAGATCACATATTATTTATATATTTCTTACTGATTAACCTTGCAATTATGAACTTGCTGCTGTATTGTCATTAGTTTCAAGTTACAATCATGGTTTTTCACCATATAGTGTGAAATAAGAAAAGATAATGGCAAAAAGAAAAAAACTTACATTTTGTTGTGGGGTTTCCTTTTATTTCCCAACATGTTCACACTCCTACAGCCAAGTCATGGATAACTCAAAATTCATGATTAAAACAAAACTGATAAAAAAAATAGATTCAATTTAAACTTCCGGGGATTGATTCAGTTTTATGGAAGTGACTTCATACAGCAAAACAATGGTGAATGTTGCACAAGAACATGAAATGCATGTTCTGCTGCGAATTACATCTGAAGTGGTTTTACACATATTGGGTGGAATTATAGCACAAGCCATGGCTCTGCAGATTAATCAGTGGTTCAAAGATGTTACCTAGGTATAAATTGCATTTTCCAAATAAATTTACTGGTACACAATAATGCAGTGATGTAAGAGCAAGGGTTTTGACAAACTGGAAAAGAATAGCCTTTAATTATTGCATAGCAAAGGAAAATTGCACATGGTTTAGGCCATAATACTTGAAAATATTAAGTTGCACCATGCTTTACATAATGTAGTCATATGTTGACTGTCATCTTGGAGCTGTTGTTTATTTCAGCCATTCTTCTGGAATAATTTATGTGCTGCTGAAGTTGTTATTTGTATTTTCCCACATATAGAGCCCAGGCTTCTGTTGTGATGGTATGTCACAGTACTGGGAATAAACACTTCGGTTGTTCAGCAACACTGATACACACTTCATCATCAACACTGATACACACTTCATTGAATTCATAAGGACATGTGCATCAGGAGAATTTTTTTTTTTTTTTTTTTGTAAAAATGCCCTGTGTAGGACTAAATGGAAACAATAAATGGCAGTGCTAAGCAGGCAACATAGGACAATTCAAATAACATTTTCAGCGTACATACATACATATCACTAAGCTTTTCTCTGAGATTCAGAGATGAGCTCCACAAAGAAATAAAAACCACCAGATAAATTTTTAACTGATTATTTACTTACTGTTGCCGTATCAAACTTCTCCATTTGCAGCTGTCTTGGCACACAACTCAGGTTTCACTGACATCCATCACACACCATACACAAGATCTTCTATACTTCATACTCATAATCTTTTTCCCATGCAGACACTCCTGAATCTGATCCTCCCATGACTTCCTAGGCCTTCTTCATTTCTTTCTTGCCATTTGGGCCGAAATTTTTTTCTTAGTAAGCATCTCATCACTAATTCTTTCAACATGGATAGACCACCTTATTAACAACGTTTGCCTCACATTACACAACTGTAGCACATCTTCATTCTTCACGTGATCAGAGAGTGTCTTGCCACAAACTCCCCATAAGTAATGCATCTCATCACTAATTCTTTCAACATGGATAAACCACCTTATTAACAACGTTTGCCTCACATTACACAACTGCAGCACATCTTCATTCCTTGCGTGATCAGAGAGTGTCTTGCCACAAACTCCCCATAAGTAATGCATCTAATCACTAATTCTTTCAACATGGATAAACCACCTTATTAACAACATTTGTCTCATATTACACAACTGCAGCACATCTTCATTCCTCACGTGATCAGAGAGTGTCTTGCCACAAACTCCCCATAAGTAATGCATCTCTCCAGCACACAAGCGACTTCTATGCCCCTTCTTCAATACCCAGGTTTCACTGCCATACATCAGAGTAGGAGCAATTATACATTCATACACAGCCATTTGGGACTGTATTGAGAACCCAACATTCCTGTGAAAACGTCCTAAAGCAGCTATGATCTTCAATGAAGAATTCACTTGCCTACTAATTTCACCATCTAGTTTGTTCTCTCTGTCAAACATGCTGCCTAAATACATAAACTCATTCATCTGGTCAATCACTGTACCATTTAGACTTATCTTGCATTCAGTACTAACAGTTCCTCGCTCAAAAACCATAACTTTGGGTTTTTCCCTTATTTATACTCAGTTTGAATTTCATTCAAACATTGTACATCTGGGGCAACATACTCTACAATTCATGTTTGCTCTCTGTCAACAGGACTGTGTCGCCAGCATACAGCAATCTGCATGCACGAACATTACTAAAACGTAAGCCAGTATTGTCCATATTGGCATCACACATGCACATGTCCATAAATATGTTATGGTGACATTACACAACCTTGCACCAACAGAAAACCATTTTGATACACCATTCTCTCATACAGAAGCTCTACTGCCAGCATACATTGCTTTTACACTATTAAATAGATTCCCAGTAACACCATATTTATTCATTACCTTCCATGGAAGTATTCTATTTACTCGGTCATAAGCTTTCTCTAAATCCATGAATGCAGCAAAAACTTTCTTACCAACAGCCAGATACTTTTTGATCATCATGCTTAATGCAAAAGTTTGGTTAGTGCAACCTTTACCAGCCATAAAACCACTCTGAAAATCCCACACTTTCTCTGATGTAAGACCTTGTACCTTTTCAATGATGACCTTACCAACACTTTCCATGGCACACTCAGTAAGCTAATACCATGATAGTTCTTGCAGTCAGTAGGATCACCTTTTCCCTTATACAAGGGAACAATGATAGCATCCCTCCAATTCTGAGGGACCATGCACATGAAAATGCATTATAAGATAAAGTATTTAATGCTCCTTGTGTTCTATTATTGATACTGTTTGTTTTTGAAGTAAGACAGCTGTATAGAATTATTTTTTCCGAAATTAAGGCCTTGGTTGTGAACGATAAAAAAGACCAAACTTTTTCTGCTCTTATCAATAACCATTTTGATAAGAAACACACCCTCCCCCTCCTTTTTCTTTGTAATTTGTGAGTTTAATAAAACCCATTATCATTTAGGGCTAAAAGGTGATGCCTGTTAAAAACTATTGTGACCATGTCAGGAAGAGCAGAACACCAGTGTTGTTGAAACAAGTGCAACATCCACATTGTATCTGTGGTTTGAGCCTAAGTGCTGCTGCATGTGGAAAGCAGTGCATTGATATAAAACCTAAAACTTCCTGATATGTGCAAATTTTACCTGGTTAACAATAATTATCTAATTAATTTCTTTCTTTATATCTAACAGATATTAAGGAAAGTTAAGTAAGAAATTAAACAAAATCAGACCAGTCTTTATCTGTTACTTAACTTTTTACAATCCTTTGAGGCTGACTGAAGAAATGACAAAGATTTCCTTTCAGATATTTTATATTTCTAAAAAGAAGCAGTCTTAAGTTGAAAAGCTGAAGAACAATGAAATCCTCTTGGGCCTTTGAATAAATTTTTATGTGACTTATTTGTTTCTTTTAATATACGTTGAATTCATAATTTTGAGTTTTGCTTGGCATTTCATTGAAGCTTTGTGTATGCTTTATGGATACTATGATGTGCATTAACGTGGAGTGTTCCTTTTCCTGAAGTGTTTTGTTAAACTGCAATGGATGTACTCACCTAACATCCAATGCATATTTAGCTGATTCATGTGTTACTGACATTTTAATAACTCATTCATTTTTGGGTTTATCAAAACCTTTGACTTTCATGCCAGGTAATATTTTATTTTTGAACATAAAAACTATTAGTTATTTCAGTTTTAGGCAAATACTATTTTTAAACAGTTCCATGTATTTTTTTTAAAAGTATGCGTGATTCGATGTACTATACGCTTAGCATTACATGACCAATTTTCTATAGAAACAACTGTCATATTAACGTGACCCTACAGTCTCTTGTGTGAATTCAGAGAACAAAAGGAGCACTATCCATAAAAAATAAATAAAAGTATCTGTACTTATTTTTTAAATAAGTATAGATATTTTTACTTTTTGTTTGTTGATGAATATCACATACTTGGAAGTGATATTCATTAGCAGCTTGTGCTAGTGCATTAAAACAGCATCCAAATGTCAAAAGTTTTAAAATGATGCATGGCAAACTGACTGCAAATCAAACTGTTTACTGGGAAATCTGATAATAACGCAAGATTTGTATCCATATGTGTGAATTTAATGCATTATCATTAGTTTTAGTAAGTTTTATTTCCGTTTCTGAAGTGGTCCTGTTCCTTGTGAATTTAGTATTTGGAACAAAAGTGGTTAAAAGTGGTGTACATTCTGGGTGATCTAGGCTGACTGAGAAGCATAGAAAATACAAATAATTAAATAAAAGACATATTCAGAAATGTACAAACTCATTTGCTTTGCAAGTTTGCAAAGAAGAGATCCCACCACAAAGTGTCTTTGCTGTCTGATGACAAACCCTTCCAGCCAGACACAGCATCATGCTCCTATGGCATTGAGATAGGATGAGTTTTCAAGGCTTTGCCAAGTGAAGCATTACATTACTGTGCTGCAAACTTATGTCCTGCTTTCACTCAAGAATGTATATACTCTGCTCAAGCTGTTTAGATGTATGCCATATGTGGTTAGCACTTGTTTGTAAATTAAAATGAATGATATTTTGTGAGATGTGTGTAATGTGTATGTAGTGAATTGAAATGAGTAATATCATTAAAGGACTACTGGAAAAGGCACCATTTTTTCATCTCAGACATGATAATAAACTTCAATTATGTAGAGAGGTAAACCTCAGCTAACACTTCCATAAATGAAAATTGAACACAGGGAAAAGAATTGCTCTTATACATTAGGCATTTTAATATAAGTAGCTACCAAAAAACCTTTTGGTTAATTGGATCAAATTATTCAAATGAATGGCTTTTTTTTCAATTAAACAGGCATTAGGAATAAAACTAGTACCTAAAATTTTATTTCTGTTATCCAACTGAAACAATATTTCCCTCCAAGTGACATAAAGTATGCACCTACAATATTATTTCTGTTACTTATTAAGACAAAACATTTGCTACTGTGATTAAACTGGTGTGTGTGTGGGGGGGGGGGGGGGGGCTGATCTCAGATCCAGGATGCTAACTTTATTGGTCCACTTTTGGGAAGTGCAGATGAAGCAGAGCTCAAAACTTAGCTCTTCCATCGGCCATCTGAATAGTGTAGTAGTCTAAGGGAAGCACTTACATTAACTCACAAGCTGTAGATCAAGCCATTTTTCATCAAGTTACAGTTAGTTTTTATATATAACCATAGCACTGTAGTAATATTTTATTTGTGTTTAGGCCTATTTGAAGATGAATTTCATGTAGACTAAATCAATCTAATGCTCAAGTCCATATTCAGTCATTGTTACTACCTTACGTGATCTTATAATTTATGAAAGCACATGTATTTATGTGCTACATAAATAATATCTAATTATTGATTCTTCTTTTTATAGCAGTGTGCTGAACTTCAAGAAGCAACTAAAGCTTCTCTGCAGAAGCTGAAATCCACTGGTCAAAACCTTGTACCCCAACTAAGCCAAAGTCAAAGACCTCTTCTGGAGAAAGAAGTAGTTGAAATTGAAAGAAGAGTTCTAATGGTTCTTACCACACTCAAGGAAAGTGTTGAGTATGTTGAACAGACAACACAAAAGTGGACCAATTTCAGTGTAAAGCTTGAAGACTTCATTTCATGGTTAGATGATATTTCTCAAAGACTTGCAAACATTCTCAGTGGGACAGATGCTCCAGCTCAGAAATTGAGAAAAATTGATGTAAGCATAAAAATTCCCTTTTCATTACCCATACGGATATCTTGAAGAAATTGATTGATGAATTTAGTTGATTAATTGATGTAATTAACTGACAAATTTAGTTTATGCAGTAATTGTAGCATAATGTTTTCTTAAGTGTGTGGGTCTAAGATTATGTAATGTCCAATCTGAAGCTTCCATTCTTCATGAAAGTGATATTGGAACAATTTATAAAGATTAATCTTGTGAATTAATGAAGACATGGCAAATCCTAGTGAAGAATTATTGTAGTTAATTGTGTATTATGGGGATTACTAGGATATAAGTTTTCACTTTGACAAATTTTCGGGTTGTACCCCAACCCTTCTTCAGGACTGACTAAGATAGAAGGTGCTGCCACTCAAGTGGTAATGTCATACCGCTATGTTCTATCTTAGTCAGTGAAAACTTATGTCCTAGCAATTCCCGTAATGCACAATTAACTACAATAATTCTAAAGATTATTTTAATCAGATAGGTGGGTATTATTTACTTCTGAACAACATGAAATATCATTCTTCATACAGAATGTACAATATTACACAAAATTAGAATGCCCATTGACACTTCTGATAGTCTCTTATTTTATCATCCTTGTAAATTTAAGACTTCAATGTTCCTGGCTTTAAAAGCCATGTTAATGTAACCATCATAAAAAAAGCAACTATGATAGTTGCTTAGCATCTATCTTATAGATTTTAATCCCCATTTAAAAACTGAAGTGTATTTTTCGTGCTTTCTAAAATTCAGGATTTGGGATTTTGAAGTTCATGACAATTTTGTCAGTGAAGGAGTTTGAAAGAAGTTTGCAGAAATGCTGAGTAATATTAAAGTGTGAAATTTCTTAAAGTGGTCATTTACCAATTAGGTTGGACACGAGAGTTTAAATAACACATTTATTGGCATGCATCAGTACTCAGCAATTTATGCCTTTGACCTCAACAATGTGTACTGATTTTTACTAAATTATGTCTGTAAACTTTCCTTTTTTGCATTCACTCTCATTGTAAGAACCCATTCTATAACTTTAATTGGGGAATTTATAAAATAATTGGAAGAAAAATTACAGGGCCTGCAAATAGCTGGTTGTCTACCCACCAGATCAGCTAAGGAATTTAAATGGGTGACTGAAACTTTCATGTTTCTTTTCCCTAGACTTTGGTCTTTTTTCCTGAAAAGATATATATATTTTTAATTTACCTGTTCCAGACAGATCAGATTATTGACAATTGGCAGAAATGACTAATTGTGCTCTTACTAGGCAGCTCATTGGTAGCCTGAGGTCTTATTTAAAATAAACAAGGCAGGAGCTTGCAAATGCTTTCTTTGTAGAAGGGAGGACTATTCTGTAGAATTCATGCATTCAAGTGATGTCTGGGAAAGGTGTTCCATGGCGTGGTTCAACAAAGCTGTTTGATGCTGAAGTACATTCTTTGTTCCTAGCTTACACGATGCGTGATATATATTGGGTGCTTCAATTTTGCCTGGAACTATTGCATATTTCCATTTAGTTTGAAGTTTAAGCACTGTTGAGTATTTCTATGTAAGTCATAAAAGATGTTCGGGCAATCCAATTTTTATTCTTTTTTAATAAGAGGAAATGGAGTGATGATGCAGAGACTGTTCAGCAGGCTGAAGTTTCACCTTCCAACCTTATTGTAATAAGAATAGGATGTCAGTTGAAGTAAATGAAATCCACAGAAATTTGTTGTTACAGCATCTTCCTGTGCCTTCATCATCACAGTTTTCTTTTCTAAAGTGCAAAAAATTTAGGCTGAGGTTAATTCTGAGGGAATAGTTTGAAAACTTTAGCTGGCTTGAATCAAATAAAAGAAATTCCATTTCATCTTGTCCAGTTCTTAAAATGTTTCCTGCACTGAATGATCAGACTCAGAACTAGTAACTAGACATGCCGCCCTTTTTAAATTAGAAACCTTAAAAATATATGGAACTAGCAAATGTCATGTCCTTTGCTTTTAAGCAAATTTATTTTTCAGCTCCTTTGCCTAAAGGTCTACTCAAGGCATCCACTGAGAAGGTATAAACAATAAGTGGGTTTTAATGTAGAATATTACATAGCTTATCTTTCGAAGCCGCTTCAAGATTTTGAACAACAACCGGAACTTTATACACTAAAAATTGATGAAACATCTGTAACCTAATCAGTTACAGATAGCTACATTTTTAGAATTGAGTGTATTGTTCTCACATTAACTACATATTGCTCAAACCATTAGAAAATTACTGACTACAAAAATCATGAAGTCACCCTGTATTTCTGTTTTAATAGGTGGATCAATAGATTCTTCAAACAAATCATGTGCTAGAATTTATTTATGGCACACTAAAATAGCTGATTTTTGTGAATCATTTTTTTTACCTCAAGACTTTCCCCAAGAGGGCTCAGATGGATATGCAGAAACCAAAGACACAGCTTTTGAAATGGCAGATCTTCCTTGGCTGGTTGATGTGTGGTAGAACTGATGGTGCAATAACTGTGATTGGAAAGAAAGGTGGTCTTTCATAAAAGTTGCAAAACAAGCTTCCTCATTTGATCAACACTCAATTATGTTTCCCACCATTTACAGTAGGCAGATCCCATATGTTGGTTTATTAATATGAAAAGAATTTCTGTATGTTGTTTAAGTTCTACAACACCTCACCTAAAATATTTAGAGGTCTTAAGGAGAGCACACATCAAAGTTACTGGCCAAGGTACTAAAGTGAAGAGATCTTAATACAGTTAGATGGATCATGAGTTAGAGGAAAGCTGTTGAAGCATCAATGTTTTGTTGGTTTACTATTGCAACTCATTTTGAATGTGCAGCTCATGAAGTTAATGAGCCAAATATGAAGGGTATCCTGAAAACCATTACAAGCTTCTGATTTGTGTTCTGTTTTTTCTTATTGAATTTTTAAGTATCTTTAAGCTTGTCTCAGATTCATTTCAAAATTCAAAAAGACCCTATTTTGATCGCAGAAGTAAAAAATATCACTGACCAAGTAATATTTAAACTAAAAGAATTGAATAGTTCCACAGAGAAAAAATAGAAACAATATTCACGAATGGATTTGGTGGAGAAAAATTTTACGAAATTGGACTGAAAGCTTTATAAGACAAGTCACTTTTTAAAACTGATCATGATTAAATACTCACGAAAGGTATGCGGTGTATTAAAGAAAGACTTATGGTAGAATTGCAGATCACCACTTGCAATTCTACCTTAAATCTTTCCTAGCATGAAAATATTTAACACAATGTCTTGGCAGCATGGATGAAAACTTGCCCAATTTGGAAACTAAGAGCTTATTCATAACACCAAACATTTCATAACCACTTTACTCACATTTACAGAAGATGGTCTGCTGGATGAGTGGTACAAGATAAAACAAGCTTGAAAGGAACTTGTTTAAAAAATGCTTTAAATCAGTGGTGTCCAATCTTTTGGCTTCCTTGGGCCACATTGGAAGAAGAATTGTCTTGGGCCACACATAAAATACTCTAACACTAACGATAACTGATGAGCAAAAAAAAAAAAAAAGGTCTGTGCATAATTTTCGTGATATCCACCACAACAGATAAGCAAAAAAAAAACGTCCTCGCCTCGCATAATAATCCTAATTATGCGCCGCTCCGTTCGGAAGATCTTTTAAAATCATCGAGAAGGTCACAAGTTTGCGATCACTGATATAGAACATGTACATATATAAAGAATAAAACTTCATACATGTTTTTTGATATTTTTTTTTAAAATCTTTCCTAGCATGAAAATATTTAACACAATGTCTTGGCAGCATGGATGAAAACTTGCCCAATTTGGAAAAAACTTGCCCAATTTGGAACAGCTTATTCATAACACCAAACATTTCATAACCACTTTACTCACATTTACAGAAGATGGTCTGCTGGACGAGTGGTACAAGATAAAACAAGCTTGAAAGGAACTTTCTTGTTTAAAAAATGCTTTAAATCAGTGGTGTCCAATCTTTTGGCTTCCTTGGGCCACATTGGAAGAAGAAGAATTGTCTTGGGCCACACATAAAATACTCTAACACTAACGATAACTGATGAGCAAAAAAAAAAAGGTCTGTGCATAATTTTCGTGATATCCACCACAACAGATAAGCAAAAAAAAAACGTCCTCGCATAATAATCCTAATTATGCGCCGCTCCGTTCGGAAGATCTTTTAAAATCATCGAGAAGGTCACAAGTTTGCAATCACTGATATAGAACATGTACATATATAAAGAATAAAACTTCATACATGTTTTTTGATATTTTTTTAAATCTTTCCTAGCATGAAAATATTTAACACAATGTCTTGGCAGCATGGATGAAAACTTGCCCAATTTGGAAAAAACTTGCCCAATTTGGAACAGCTTATTCATAACACCAAACATTTCATAACCACTTTACTCACATTTACAGAAGATGGTCTGCTGGATGAGTGGTACAAGATAAAACAAGCTTGAAAGAAACTTTCTTGTTTAAAAAATGCTTTAAATCAGTGGTGTCCAATCTTTTGGCTTCCTTGGACCACATTGGAAGAAGAAGAATTGCCTTGGTCCACACATAAAATACTCTAACACTAACGATAACTGATGAGCAAAAAAAAAGGTCTGTGCATAATTTTCGTGATATCCACCACAACAGATAAGCAAAAAAAGTCCTTGCATAATAATCCTAATTATGCGCCGCTCCATTCGGAAGATCTTTTAAAATCATCGAGAAGGTCACAAGTTTGCAATCACTGATATATAACATGTACATATATAAAGAATAAAACTTCATACATGTTTTTTGATATTTTTTTATAAAAGTAAAAGAAAAGAGGGCAACATAAAACTAGTGGGGTATTTGACATTGTTTTTGAGAAACTAATGTATCAATATCTGGTTCGATGGAAGTAGTTGCAATTCTCAGTGAGTTCTCAAGGTGCTCATCAGATATCTTGGTTCTAATTTTAATCTTCATGTGCTTTATCTGTGAAAATAGTTGCTCACAAATGTAGGTATTGCCAAAAAACGATGACATGAATAAGGTGTGATTGTGAAGCAAGGGATATTTGTCTCTGGGAAAATAGGTCTTATATAAGTCCAGTAAAGAGGCATGATCAAATTTTTCTTTAAATTGAATGGCAGATTGCAGCTTTATGCATTCCATTTGAAAATTGGCAGGTAACATATTTATGTCGACTGAAAAAGGAGTCGCAAATATATCAAAATATTGATTATTTTTCTGGAAATCTTGAAACCTGTTTTCATATTCTTGTATCAAATTGAAAAGCAAGGCTGCATATTTTTCACTATTTACAGGACTGTGTTTAGCTAATGTGTTGAAATGAATAAAATTGCTTGTCTCTTAATTTTAGCTAGCCATAATTTCAGTTTCACTTGGAATGCTGTTATGGTTTGAAACATTGTATTGATAAGTTGGTTTTCATGTTTAAAACATTTAAATGTGCTGTCAAATCCACTTGAACTGCTAAATCTGTAAGCCAGTTTTCATCGTCAAGTTCTGGCACAAATTTTGTTTTTGATACCATAAACGACTTGATTTCATATTGCAATTCATAAAATATTTTCAACATTTTGCCTCGACTTAGTCATCATACTTCTGAAAAGTAAATGATGTTGCCATAGTCAGCATCCATACTTTTAAGGAATTCCTGTAATTGGAGATGATTCAATCGTAGCCTTGATGACAGTTGGCATGACGTTAGAAAATTCACAGCCTTGATGACAGTTTGCATGACATTATCCATTTCTAAAGCTTTTGCACATAAATTTTCTTGATGTACTATGCAATGATACTTCATCAAATATGAGTTTCTGGCGGCAATTGCATCACCTTCTGTTAATTTTATAAGTCCCTCTCTTTTACTTATCATCACTGGGGCACCATCAGTAACTATACCAGATATGTTCACAATGGACAAAGAAAATTGCTGTTACATATGTTTTGCTGCTTCGTATAAATCTCTTGATTTAGTTGTGTCATGGTTTAAAACTCAGGCTTCACGTGACAATAACACATAAACATATAAAACAAGTGAAACACACCAAGTCACGTATGGTAAAAGGTTCGTTCGTTTAGCGGTAGCTTTCGGTCATCCTACGACCTTGATCACCCGTGATCGACTGGATGGGCTGGTGGCCAGAACTACAATTTGAAGTTGGGGTGTTGGAAATGTTGCCAGATTTTAGAAGAGAGACCCAAATAAATGGGATTTGGTGAGGGGTCTCTGAATTGCAGTTTTTGGTGAACAAAATTTCAATGCCCTCTTGGAAACGCAGAGATGCCTTGTTGATGAATGGGGCAACTTTTTTGGTTTCTTTCCAAATGGGAACTGCAGAGGTGTCTTCAAGGGTTAGTGCAAGATAAAGCTGTCTTTGGAAGACCATTGGAAACATCTTTTTTGTGTTCACCAAGTCTTGTTTTGATGCTTCAGTATGTGCTTCCAATATACACTGAGAGACCAGAGGAAGTTGAAATGGGAATAGCATAAAATCGAGGGATGTCCAAAGGTGATACAGGATCCCTGTCTTTAAGCAGGCACATTATTGCAGAAGGGTTTGGTTTCACTGTGAGAGTGTAGCCCATAGTTTTGAAAAGTTTACACATCTTATAAGAGAAAGATCCATGGAAAGGGATGGAACCAATGAATGGTGGTTTTCCCACTATTATTGGTGAGAGAGCAGACAGATTTTTCAAGTGGGAATTTTGGAGGAATTTTTGAATTGTAGAAGGTGGGAACTGATAGGCTTCGGCAATTTTCTTTATGGTGTCAATTTCTTCATTGAAGGAAGATTCAGTGTTGCAGACAATCCTGGCACAATTGACATAAGTTTTAAAGGCTGCAAATTTGTGAGCTGTTGGGGAGTGGGATGAAAATGGGATTATGTTTGCTATTGCAGAGGGTTTTCTGTAGACAGATATGTTGAGATATTCCCTTGCCTTGCCAGGTGGAGATCTCTTGAAATTACAAAAATATCATCAACATATCGAAGCCAAATGGAAGGTTGTAGATTTTGTTCCATGACTATGTTTTTTTCGATATGTTGCATGAAAACTTCAGCCAGAAGTGGAGAAAGAGGTGAACCCATTGAAAGTCCTTCTTGCTGACAGTAGTATTTGTTGTTGAACTTCAAACAATTAAGATCTCTCAGAGTTCGAAGGCAGTCATACAGGTTTTTTGTTAGTGGACCAGAGATTGATTGGTTTTCTTTTAGCAATTGTACTAGCAGCATATGAGAGTGGAAAAGAGGGACTGAAGGGAAGAGAGAGACTACATCCAGAGTGAACATTTTGTCAGAATGTTCAATGCTAGGAGAGAGTTTTCTAATGAACTCTTTAGTGGAGGAAATTGACAAAGGATGGCTGGAGGTGAGATGTTTACATTTTTCCACAATCCAAAATTCCCACTTGAAAAATCTGTCTGCTCTTTCACCAATAATAATGGAAAAACCACCATTCATTGGTTCCATCCCTTTCCATGGATCTTTCTCTTATAAGAAGTGTAAACTTTTCAAAACTATGGGCTGTACTCTCACAGTGAAACCAAACCCTTCTGCAATAATGTGCCTGCTTAAAGACAGGGATCCTGTCTTACCTTTGGACACCCCTCGAATTTATGTTATTCCCATTTCAACTTCCTCTGGTCTCTCAGTGTATATTGGAAGCACATACCGAAGCATCAAAACAAGACTTGGTGAACACAAAAAAGATGTTTCCAATGGTCTTCCAAAGACTGCTTTATCTGCACTAACCCTTGAAGACACCTCTGCAGTTCCCATTTGGAAAGGAACCAAAAACGTTGCCCCATTCATCAACAAGGCATCTCTGCATTTCCAAGAGAGCATTGAAATTTTGTTCACCAAAAACTGCAATTCAGAGACCCCTCACCAAATCCCATTTATTTGTATCTCTCTTCTAAAATCTGGCAACATTTCCAACACCCCCAACTTCAAATTGTAGTTCTGGCAACCAGCCCAACCAGTCGATCGTGGGTGATCAAGGTCGTAGGATGACCAAAAGCTACCGCTAAACGAACCTTTTACCGTACCTGACTGTGTGTTTAGCTTGTTTTATATGTTTATTAGTTGTGTCTTTTAATGACACTAAAGAAGCTATTTCTTCAGTGACATTATATTCATCATCAATACCTCTAATAAAAATGGCAAGTTGAGCCGTATCTTTGGCATCAGTGCTTTCATCCATCGCCAAAGCATAAAATTTAAAATTAGCAGCTTTACTCTCCAAACCTCTTTTGATAGATTTCCCAATTTCTTCAATTCGCCTGGCTATTGTCTGGTGAGACAAACTGATTTTAGAAATATCCCCATTTTTTATCAGGGCAAATTATATCTGCCACACTTTCCATACATTGCTCAATAAACTAACCATCAGTAAATGGTTTCGAGTTTTTGCTATTGAATTTGCTACCACATAACTGGCTTTTACAATAGAGTCCGTTTAAGTTGTAACTTTTTTTTTAATTTTGAGAAGACAGACATTTTTTCAGTTCTTCTATTTTGTCCTTACAACACATTCCTTGATAGGCACCAAATTTGGCAGCATGTTTTTGCATATAATGCATTTTCAAATTATAGTCTTTGAAAACTGGCACAAATTATGTACAAATTAAACAGAGTGCCTTACTATTTACCTCAACAAAGAAGTAGTCTTCTGTCCACTTTTTTTTAACAATCTTCCTTCATCCGTAATTTTTCTTTTTTGGGGGTTCTGTTTTCTTTTGAGACGCTGTGGAAACCAAGCTGGAGTTTAAAAAATAGTAATTTACTTATCTAATCACTGCGTTTTACTTGCCAAGTCACCACAAGCATACATAATGTCTGATGGGGTCAATTTGACTGTCTGCACTTGGAAGATAACGCACTGGAAGCCACACAGCGACGTGGGGCCATGCATGTGTACAATAAGTGAGAGTTCGTGGTGGCGCTATGCCTAGTACAGAATCACACTTGAATTTTTTGTCACAATTCATTTTACGCGACATTGCAACAAAGTCCTCTCGCTCTTTGTTTTATTAGTTAATTTTAACAGTTTTTCGTTTCTTCTGGCCGAACTGTTTGCAATTATAATGCGAATTACGGATAATACTCCGATATTTGTGGACGTAATATACTCTGATTATTCAATTTCATTTCGTTGTCATCTACAACCGTGCAATAGAGTTACAAAAATCTCATAATGTTTTAAGTAAGTTTGTGTTTTGCTGCATTCATAGCCGTCCTGTGCCGCATGTGGCCCGTGGCCCATGGGTTGGACAAGCTTGCTTTAAATCAACCTCTGAAATTCATAGTTTTGAGCAAACTGAGGTCAATCATGGCTGAGTATCAACTGCAAGATGTGAAAATGGATTTAGTGGTATGAATCAATCAAACTGCAAACTAATGAATCAAGTAAAACTGCAGGAGTGGGCTTACAGCACAAACGACTAATGTTTTGCTGACTTTCAATAGAACTTCATTAATTTATTTTGATCCCCTGCCTGCTGTTAGTTAACAGCAACAAACAGGTGTCTATGTTTGGTAATACTGCATGTGTTTTATACACAGACTTCAAATAAATGAAATCTAAAGAAATGTATGCATAATTAGACCTAATTTTTCTTTTCGAAAGAATTTATGTATAAACATAGAAATCAAGTGAAAACACACAGAGTCACATATAGTAAAAGGTTCATTTAGTAGTAGCTTTCGGTCATCCTATGACCTTGATCACCCACGATCAACTGGATATGCTGGTTGCCAGAACTACAATTTGAAGTTGGGGTTTTTGGTGAACAAAATTGTAATGCTTTCTTGGAAACACAGAGATGCTTTGTTGATGAATGAGGCAACTGTGTTTGTTTCTTTCCAAATGGGAACTGCAGATGTGTCTTCAAGGGTTAGTGCAGATAATTCTGTCTTTGAAAGACCATTGGAAACATTGGAAACACCCCAACTTCAAATTGTAGTTCCGGCTACCAGCCCATCCAGTTGATCGCAGCTAATCAAGGTCATAGGATGACCGAAAGCTACCGCTAAATGAACCTTTTACCATATGTGACCCTGTGTGTTTTCACTCGATTTCTATTTTTATGTGTTATTGTCACGTGAAGCCTGAGTTTTAAACCAAATTTATGTATTTGATTAAAGTGTATAGTTTTATATTTGAAATGCATATTTTTGCATTTTATCAATTTTTAGTTTAAAAATTGTTTTATCAATTTTAGTGTGTATAAATTCAATGTCTGTAAAGGTAACACATATCCTAAATTGGCACAAAACAAACTAAATTTTTGATTGATGAGGAGCGGTATTCAAATTTCAAAGTTACATTAAAGTAAAAAAAAAAAAATGTGGGAAGG
Organism: Macrothele yani; assembly: GCA_039090855.1. NCBI lineage: Eukaryota > Metazoa > Arthropoda > Arachnida > Araneae > Macrothelidae > Macrothele > Macrothele yani. Next base: position 7,562,774 of record CM077023.1, on the reverse strand, counting down.
GACTTTTCCAATATGTGGTCATTTTCAGTTTTGTGGGCTGCTAGTTTGTTGTAGTGGCAGTGGCGGACTTGCAGATTTGGCGCCCATAGGCACAAATTTTCCAAGGGCCCCCTATGGAGGAGCTCATCACCCGTTCTCGTTCTGATATCGGGACCGGCAGAGTCATACTCATGGGAGGTCTGGCTCCAGGTGGTCTAGAACACCCCCTCTTAAATGTTCGACTTCATGGTCAAACATATATATATATTGGCTGAGAATACATGATTTTGTGCTTACCCCCTTGGAGCTTGGACAGTCCTTGAAATTAAATTCTGCGTACGTGCTTGGGCCCGGTTCTTAGCAAGATGTGGCGGCGCTGCGCCCCCCCGCCACTTTCTACGCAAATGTTTTTACAGTTTCGTGCTCCCAACAGGCCCCTATTCCTAAAAAGTACCTTTTTTCAGCTTGGTTCATAAAAGTCCATAGTTTTAAAAATGCCCCTTCTTTTCCATGGAATGAAGCTCCTCAAAAATTTTATCAGGATGATCAATTTTTACATAAAAAAAGTTCAGTTATGTTTCAATATCTCAATCAACAATCAACAGAAATATCTACATGCATGTAGCTATAATATTGTACTATTAGAAATTGGTGATTTGTACAGAAACACTGCAAAGAAATATGATTTTTATTAAGAAAATGAATAAAGATATCCATTTATTGACGTAAAAATATGATTATTACAGCGTAAGCTTTCAACACCAATGGGTGCCTTCTTCAAACTTATGTGTGGATAGGTAAGACAAGAAAACTAAACAACAGAAAAATTAAAAAAAAAAAAAAAACATGAACAGCATATGAGAACATGCTATGTTGTGTCGCGTGCGTGCGACAATGAGAGATGTCTACAGAAATGTGCGCCATATTTGGAGAAGCTCAAGTGAGAAGTCATCACAGACCTCAGGGTTTGTCAATATCTCGATGATTTCCCTGAGGGCAGTGCCTCTGGCGGTAGTATAAGGAGCCACTCTCTTGATCTGGTTCCACTTCGGGATGGCGGAATGGGTAACTACTTCTCCGGATAATGCGGTTGTCAATTTTCTGTGCGAGACGTCCCGCTTGTGTTCGACTAGCCAAAGAGCGTTTTGTCATTCCGATGTAATGTTTGGTGGTACCATCCGGATATTCCAATGACATAGCATGGAATATACTCCTGCATCAGTCAGTGTGGTATGGGTATTCTAGGATGATAGCAGATGGCGTGATATCGATCTTGGTAAGCGTATCCCAAAGGTAAGCCTGAGTTACTTTAAGGTGTTCTTCAAGAAGTAGGCTTTTCAGCAGCTTAGTTTCCCTTCCTTTTTTTGCAATCACGATTTTCCGATTCTGAGCCCCACTGAATTTTCCCTTTTTGCACTCATCACTCACAGAGATTTCAGCACAACACCCCACATACACTAAAACAAGCTTGTTCAAACTTCCTAGTAAAAATCTAAAAAACCCACCTCACTGCAGAAACTGCCGCACGCTAGGTTAATTACGAGTATGACACTTTGATACACTTGTAGCTCTGAGCTCTGACCAATTCCAGTTCCCTGAGCTTTGTCTTTGTGAAGCGCATTTTCAGCTGGTTGGGGGTACACGTACACTATACACTCAAGCTCAGCCATTCAGGTGAAAGCAATTTAAAAACGTTTGTCTTCGACCATATATAGTATGGTAAACGAGTCTCACACGGTCACACCCATGCCTCCTCCCATGAGACTCCCTGGGAATGAAGTATGTCTTGTCCCTTTCCTTTCTTATTTTTCTTTATTCGTTGTTTGTTGTGTTGTGGTCACTCTCAGGGATGGGAGGGGCAGGATAGATGTCGTGTGCCCAGTGCCCCTCTCCCTCCCCCCAAATACGTCGTTTTTTTCTTCTCAACCTGTTTGGATTTCGGTCGGAATGATCAGGATGAATCATTTCTGGCCATGCCTCCTACATTGCAGCAGTAATTCCGTCCTAGAATGTGAGCTAGGACTCACTCAGACAAAGAAAACTCCCCCCCCCCCCTTCCCAAACAGAAGGTTGTGATACGGTGGTGCCCAAAGGCACTGGTAGTGTTGTTGTTTCACACACACACACCCCAAACATAAATTTTAGGGAACGCTGCTATGTTCGAACATGTTTCTGCTTAGCATTGTTCTCAGTCCCACCACAATTTTACACCCTCACTGAAATTTTTGCGCCCATAGGCACGTGCCTGCCATGCCTAATTGGAAATCTGCCACTGTGTAGTGGGCCACTAAAACTTTCACTGTGATTTGTGTGATTAATGTATATACATAACACTGAGATTTTGCATGCTGACCAGATGGCTTTTTCAAGGCTGTCAACTTAATTACACAATAAACAATGCAGAACAAACACAACTGAAATTATTTACGTATTCAGCTTTTTGAAAATATTTGTTTGAGGTAAAGCATGCACCATCATGTTGAGTTAGCCCCACGTATCATGGAGTGGGGTTTATACAATAATGACATATTAGACTGAATATGGTACTTGTCTAAAGACATGCCATACAGATGGCAGCTAGTACAATATTTTTTCATTATAAACACCTGGTCTCATCTAGGTTCCTATAGTCTTCCTCACAGCAGCCTCTTTTTGTGTGGTATATCTGGCTTTGTGTGTTGAATCCTTCCAAACAAGGGTGTCTGCATTGAACAGGACTGCTCTAGCAAAGGGCAGTAGCAGATATTTTGTCTTTTACATCCCTACCATGCTCTTTTATGTTGATCTGGACGGACCAGAATAAAAGAGCGTGGTAGGGATGTGTAACTCCTAAGTCCTTTTATTCTGCGACCCTACCATGCTCCTTTATTCTGGTCTGGATGGACCAAAATAAAAGAACATGGCAGGGATGTATAACTCCTTTTACTGTATGACATACAGAACCACCATTTTCAGACCAAGATTTAGAAGAGCATGCACTATTTACTCTAAAGCTGAAGTAACAGAAGCAAAGATTTCAAAAGTTATAAGGCAATGTATGTCAGCAGGATATAGCCATGGGAGAATGTTTAGTATACTAAATCAGGTGAAATGTACCATCAATACCCTAGGAACAGTGCAAAATATGGAACAGCCAAGGTTCATAGGGACTATTCTGTATGCACTGGGGTTTTCCTAATATTTGAAGAATTTGCTTTGAAATATGGGTTGCGATGTTAGGATTAGGTCCCTAAATCTATTGGAACACTTTCAGCAAGTAGCATAATGAAGTATGACACTGGCGACCATGCTGGGATCTACACTATTCCTCTACATTACCAAGATAGAACCATAAAGCTTTATACTGTATAGGAATAACCAAGTGATCCATCAGGACCAGAATAAAAGAGCATGGTAGGGATGTAAAAGTTGGAAGGCTTGCTATTGCCCTTGCTAGGGCGGTCTTGTTCAATGCAGCCAATCTTATTTGGAAGGATTCAACATGCCACCCCTCATCATCATCATATCACTAAGCTGTTATCTGAGATTCAGAGGTTTGCTCCAAAAAGAAATACAAACTACCAGATATTTTTATTTACTGTTGTTGTATCAAACTTCTTGTGTTTTTAATCAGGTAAGTATCAGTGTGGGGGATTAGCCCACAGCTGACGGTTCCAGTTGGTCATTCAACCTAAGGATTCTGGAACAAAACCCAGTGAGTTGGGGTCTTTTTGCCAATGTCACACAGAACTAGCTGGTACCTTTCCAAGATTCATAGAGTCCTTAGTTGCTGTTGTGTGTGCCATTGACAACATGGAGTGCCCCGAGGAGGCAAACCCATCGCTCACTATGACCGCCCGCATCAGCTCTTAGATTTAGGTCAAGAATTGATCCCACTGAATGACCAAATGGCCATTCAGTGTAACACCCCCCCCCCAAAAAAAAAAAGCTGCTATGAGGGAGACTATAGAAATCTTGACAAGACCAGGTGTTTGTGCAGTGAAAACATATTGTATGAGCTACCATCTGTATGGCATGTCCTTAGATAAGTGTTATACTTAGTGTAATATTTCACTATTGTCCAAACCATGCTCCATGACACATGGGGTTAACTGAATTCAACAGCACATGCTTTAACTCAAACGAATATTTTCAAAAAGATGAATATGTAAATGAATTTCTGTTCTGTTTGTTCTGCATTATTTATTGTGTAAGTAATTTAGCGGCTTCGAAAAAGCCATCTGGTCAACATGCGAAAGTTCAGTGTCATGTGTACTGTATATGTTTATCTACACCAATAAATAATGGATTGAAACTACTAGTTTTGTATAGATTTTTTAAATAGATGGCCTGAGTGTTTTGCTGCATTACTGAATAAAACTCCAGGTACAAGAGAACAAGAAGCTTTTAATGATGACATGGAACCTAGTAATGAACATGAGAACTGGATGACCATAGGGTGATCATGGTGAAAGGAATGCACATTGTCTTTGCAAAAGTGGTAATGTTTTAGGTTTGATGATATTAACGTGGAATTACTTATGCATAGAGCAATAGCAGGCGTCCCTTTGTTCATCAAATTATACTGTGGAAACAGAAAAACAGTTGTTGTTTTTGTTGGTTTGTTTGGATTATTGCAGAAATCAGTTATTGGGCCAATTAACAAAAAGTGAACAAGATTTTCCTTGCCAAGCTCATTCAGTCATATGGTGCAAGAAAAAAAGTGAAGGAAATCATTTAAGTGAAGGATAGTGTTGCTTTAGAAGTGATAGAGGACACTAGTACACTATAGATATGCTCAGGATGTTTTTTGAAATGTTCCATGATGCAATGTGATCTCAAGTCCATAGATAGGTTTTCATCCAGCTTCCTTCATCTCATAAAGATGAGAGTTGGGTTAAGACACCCTGATAGGAAAGTATAAAAAAGTTGAGGAGCAAAAGGAATTGCAGGAACATATGATTTTCCAGTAAATATTGAAGTTACATACTGCCTATGTGTGCTTGCCTTATTAATCCCTTAAGATTTGCCGTACCAAACACACAATGGCATATTCCAGAATTTTATTAGTTAACTTATCTTGTGTGACCAGAGAAGAATTAATGAGATGAACTAGGACTTACATATGATATTTGTTGACTTTAAAATGCTTTTATCAGTGTTTCTAGGAACCAGTTATTTCACTCATTAAAAAATTATGGAGTCAAAGGCAAAATTTTGAAATTAGTCAAAAAGCTTTACTCCAAATGCCTTATACGAGTCAAGATTGAAGGAAACACTCATAAGTGGTTTGAGATTAATGTTAAAGTACAGCAGATGTGGAAGTTGTCTCTTATTTTTATTTCTAATTTATGAAAGTAAGCTAATTAAAGAAAGTAATTTTGTGATGGATGAAATGGGGTTTTCCAGTGTCAACAATCTGTTGTACATTGTTAATTTACTACTAATCCTTAAGGATTTTAATGACCTGCAGTATGATTCTAAGAAACTCAGATGGGTGTGTTAAAAATTCTCCACATGTCACAGAAAAAGGATATATATTGAGAAGTCTAAATCAATGGTTCTAAGAAACCTGATAAGATATTAATGAGATGTTTCTGAGAAAGGTACTGAAATACATAATAAAATTTCATTACCAGGGTTAGGAAGAAAAGTATGCTACCCAGTGAACATTATAATAATATAATTGTGCAATTATAATTGAATAATTGAAATAATAGAATCATAATAATTATATTATGATAATAATTATATCGTTTTCGAATGTGGACAATAACACATTCGAAAACGATGAGAAAAGCTTCTATCACAACATTACCAAGAAAGTCATCAAAGGCAAAGGACGACCAGAATGTGAAGCGGTAGAAAAATTCTGGAGTAACCTCTGGGCAAGGAATCAAACCACAACAGCAAAGCCGCATGGCTAGAGCGAGAAAAAAGGACAGCGAGCCAATATCAGGAAATGGCCGACTTGAAAATCACAGCAGAGGACCTTCCGAAAGCCATAGCTAAGACACATAGCTGGAAAGCACCAGGTGTTGATAACATCCACAACTACTGGTACAAGAGGTCCACCTGTACATACAAATATCTGGCAGATCAACTGACCAACATGATCCAAAATCCAGCGCTAATCCCGGATTTCTTTAACCCAAGGAGTAACGATATTAAGGCTAAAGATGAAGGCACAAGAAATCCAGCCAACCTTTCACCAACAGGGTGACTACCTACGCTGTATTAGATCCTAACAGCGTGCATTGTCAATCACAATCAGATAATAAGGCACGTAGAAGGACAAGCATTTATGGCAGAACAGCAAAAGGGATACCAACTGGACTGTAAAAGATGCAAGGAACAGCTTACCATCAACGCTGTTATAATGGAAAAAGCTTTCAAGATGCACCGCAACATGTGCACAGCATACATCGATTACCGTAAAGTCTATGATTCTGTACCCCACAGCTTGCTGATAGAGGTCCTTGAGATCTACAGAGTAGGTCCTGTAGTCATCAACTTTCTTAAAGCGGTCATGACAGGATGGAAGACAACAATCAAAGTTGAGAAGATAATGACCAAGCTCATCTACATAAGGAGAGGCATCTTCCAGGGCGATTCACTTAGCCCACTATGGTTATGTCTAGCACTCAACCCGCTGTCAACCATGCTCAATGAAAGCAAGTGTGGGTTTATCATCAAGTGCAACAAAACGAACAAGTACAAACTCTCCCACCTCTTGTACATGGAGGACATCAAGCTGTACGAATTGTTGCAGAACCAACTCCAGCAACTAATCCAGATCACCGAGGGCTTCAGCAATGACATTGGGGTGGAATTCGGCCTACAGAAATGTAAGACACAAGGTATGGACCAAGGAAGCATGATGCAGTTAGCTACCAATTGAAGACCAGAGAACAGATCGCATCTATGGAGAAAGGAGAAGTCTATAAGTACCTTGGTATGCTTCAAGCACAATGCCTAGAACACAAAGAAATCAAAAACAATCTAGCTGCCAAATACAACCAAAGGCTGAGGAGACTAGTGAAGACCAAACTCAATGCTCGCAACATCACTCGGGCTATCAACACAGACGTAGTTCCAGTCCTCACGTATTCCTTCGGAATCATCAAGTAGACCACAACAGAGTTTGAGGAAATAATGCGCAATACCAGGACAACCCTCACTAAACATCGCCAGCACCACCCGAAGTCAGCAATAGAAAGGCTGACCATTGGACGGGCAGAAGGAGGACGGGGAATGATTGATCTCCAGGGACACCGAGACAAAGAAATCAGCAGCCTCAGAAAATACTTCCATCAGAGCAAGGGACCCCTTCACCAAGCGACAAGCCAGAGTGACAAAAAGTACACATACCTAGACCTCTCTACTCAGAACATCGAGATTGAAACGAGGGAGCCAAAAGAAGAAGCTTGGGGCAAGAAAGTCCTACACGGAAGTCACTGCAAAGATCTGCAATAGGACCATGTGGATAAGACTGCCTCCAATGCATGGCTAACAAATGGATCACTCTTCCCCAAGACCGAAGGGTTCCTGATGGCTATACAAGATCAAGTTGTAAACACCAGAAACTACCGGAAGCATATCCTGAAGAAGGACACATCAGTGGAAAGCGACACATGTCAGCAATGTCATCAAGTGCCAGAGACCATCACAGCAGGGTGCTGTGTCCTCACATGGAGTACATGAACAGGCACAATCAAGTCGCCAAGATTGTCCATCAGAAATTGGCAAGAAAGCACCACCTCATTACAACTGAGCCTGTCCCCTACTACAAGTATGAACCAACAACGCTTCTAGCAAACATCACCCACAAGATGTACTGGGACAGATTGATCAGAACAGATAAGACCATCCCCCACAATTGGCCTGACATCGTCCTGGTCGACAAACAGAAGAAGTCAACACACCTCATTTACATAGCCGTGCCCAACACGTGCAACATCCAGAAGATGCACGGAGAAAAAGCTGTCAAAGTATAACACCCTACGATACGAAGTCAAGGAAATGTGGTATATGGAGAACGTCACCACCGTCCCCATAGTAATATCAGCCACAGGAGTTTTACCTAAGACCATTCACAGCTCTATACAAACACTAGACCTTCAACCTAATACCTACGTGGAACTACAGAAGGCAGCTATTCTGAACACTTGTAGAATAGTAAGGAAGTTCCTGGACAACTGAGAGAAAAGAAGTACCACTTCCTAGACTTGGTACATCATACCCGTCCCAGAAGGAAGAGAAGAAAAACCTCAGGAAGAGGTGGAATCTCATTAATAATAATATAATTATAATAATTATATTATAATAATTATACTTTATAATTGAATAATAGAATCAGCAAAGTACAGAAGGTCTGTTATCTACTGCTCAAGGTTATTTTAACTAAGAAAATGGGTGGGCAAACAACTAGGCTTGTTGATTAAGATCCAATATTTAGACATGCTCTCTTCTATGGCAGTAAAAATTTGGTTGAAGGAGGAGTTACATTAGGATGTTACAAATGACTAACATGAGAATGTAAAGATGAATTACAGAATCAAATAAATGGATTCTGTGGTTTGACATGATTACTGATTAGTGCTGATGTTAGAGATGAGGTATGTGCTTCAGGTTAATGAAAACAAACTGAGATGGTGTGGGACTTGTTGCTAGGAAGATGAAAATTTTATATTCTAAGGTTGCAGGCTGACCAAGGAGAAAATATCAAACTCTAAGGTTCAAAGGTCTAAAACTGATCACACTGATAGAAGTAGCAATACAGACAATACAGTATGATTTTTTTTAAATGGGCCAAAAATGATGGAGAAAGGTTGTAGAAAACCAATATTAATTTCTAAGTCACAATCTGTATGTGTGTGTGTGGGGAGGGGGGTACTAATTCAACCTGATTAATATCGAGATATACATGTGTGAAAAGAAGAGAACAATTTCATGCTCTTTAAAAACTATGTTTAACCCATAACCAGTAAGGTGGGGTTTGACAAACCCCAACAAAATTTCCTTTTCTAAAGAAAAATTTAATTTATAAAACACCCAAATGATGAATTATAATTTTAATTTTAAAACAACACTTTTTAACACAAATATTATTAAAAGCAGTGAAATAATCATAAGTGTTACACAGACTTATTAATTTTAAGTAGACTGGAGAAAAATGCTAAAAAATGCCAATAACTCTTTAATAGTGCCTGACAAAGGAGAGGAGTTCTTTCCAAAAATTTGCGGAAATTTTAAGAATTTACCTAGATAAATCCCATAAAAAAGTTAACTAGTTTGAATATAATACTCTAGGAAGCCACATAGCAAAGATCTTTTACTTTAGTTTTTAACCTTAAAATATATTGTTAATCCAAAAAAGGTGAATATGAATAGTTTATGAATAGACAATAATAAATGTATTAAATGACATATTTGATACTATTTAGAAATTTAAACAAAATATTAGGCATGTTTAAGAAGTGCAGTCGGCATACCAGTACATTCAAAAAGTCCCGGAACTTTTTATATTAAAAAAGAATGAGTACAGATAATACCTGTTTATGCTGTGTTTCCTTTGAAGTAGTTACCCCGTGCAACTATGCATTTTTCCAGCGCTCATACAAAGATTTAAGTGCAGACTGCAAGCCTTCTTTTGCCGCATCCTCCAGTGCCTCCGTCGCAGCTCGTTGCACTTCTTCGGAACTTGAGAAGCGTCACCCCTTAAGCAAATTCTTCATCCAGGGAAAAAGGAAAAGTCACACGGGGTGAGATCAGGGGAATAAGCTAGTTGTGGAAGAACAGGAATGTGATGTTTTGGACAGGTAATCGGACATCAGGAGGGATCTGGGAGCCAGCGCATTATTGTGATGGAGCACCCACGAGTTGGTCTTCCAAAGATCGGGTCACTTGCGTCTCACTGATTCTCGGAGACATTTCAGGACGTTGACATACTCTTCTTTAGTGACTGTACGACCATGTTGAAGGAATTCCTTGTAAACGACCCCCTTGCAATCGAAGAAAACTGTTAACAAGACCTTTCCTTTGGAGCGGTCAGCCTTGAACTTTTTTGGTTGTGCTGAAGACAGTGATTTCCACACTTTTGACTGTCGGTTGGATTGGGGGTCGTACAGAAACCACCAAGTCTCATCGCCAGTGATCAATCGATTCAAGAGATCGGGATCTGAATCCACTGCATCGATGTTATCCTCGCAAACTTGCATGCGCTCATCCATTTTTTCTTGTGTCAGGATTTTGGGAACAATTTGTTGGCACACATGATGCATGCCCACTTTCTCTGTTAAAATGTCATGGCAACTTCGAACATGAGATGCCGACAACTTCTGCAATCACTGCAACAGTTTTTTGGCGGGTTTTTTTTTTCACAATTTCTTTGACAGTGGCAATTTGTTCATCCATTGTGGATGTTGAAGGTCGTCCTGACCTCTCATCATCCTCGATACTCTGTTCCTCGTTTTTGAATCATCAATGCCACTCATAAACTCTAGTTCGACTCATTGCACTCTCACGGTACGCTGACTTAATCATTTGAAAAGTCTCAGTGAAAAATTTTCCGAGCAGAACACAAAATTTTACTCTTGAACGCTGTTCGAAATTCGACATTGTTGTCCTCGCAACAGAGAGCCTCGAATGCTTGTAATCATGAACTATGCACATACGCTGTACGAGTTAGATCTGGATCAAACTGGGCCTGGCTGGTCGGTCACATGATGTTCTTTGCTTGCTCAGGGGGAATGACGTAATTCCCTTACATTTGGCAAACATTTAAAAGTTCCGGAACTTTTTGAATGCACTGTACATGCTTACAGCACAAACCAAACAATTTGGCATTTTGCATTCAACATAGATGAATCTTGTTTTGCAATCTTTTGTTCTCAGACATTTCCCTCATCTTACTTGCTTCATAAACATCTTTGAAGAAGCTGTAAGCAGATAAATTACAATGTCATAAAAAAGTTACATAATCTGTGAGGTGGGGTTTGTCAAACCCCAAATGATGAAAAAAACAGAACTACTTGCTTTCATTAACTGTGCATGACACCACTTGCCTCTTAGACAATTGCCAACATTCTCTCTGAAAGCTACATGCAGCCTTGTTTCTCAGCCATACAGCACCATCTGAAAAATGTCTTGGAGTTTGTGTAACCCCACCTCATCGGTTATGAGTAAAAATGTACATTTGAAGATTTCATCAGTAAAGATCATGAAGCTACATGTCACAGATTTCTGCTAATTTTCCACTTTTACCAAAATCTATGCATGCTTGTATTTCAAGCAATTCCAGAAACACGCAAAATATTATATTTCATCTAAGTAAGTGCAGTATAATGGCATGTATTATGAAAAAAATTCTTGTGAATAGTTTTAAATATATAATTACCTGTATTGTGAAAGTCTTGATATAATTGCGTGTATTCTGAAGAAACCTCATGTGAATATGCTTAAATATATGTGAGATGAAACTGTACAAGTTTCATTCTTGTGTTCACCAATTGTTAAAATTTGTGAATGATTGTGGATCTTAAGCATATTTAATCCTCTAAGCGGCCAATGTATCTGAACCAAATGGTTCCCAAAAATTTCTGCGCCCCTAAACAGGAATGTTCACACAGCTGCTGGGTTCCATGATATCTATGGCAAAACAATTACTTTCCCCCTTTCATCCCAGCAATATGACCATAAACATGTCTGGTAATAAGGGCTCTCTCCTAGTACTTTAAGAGGGTTTATTTGATATTTATATATTAATTACTCTAAAAAGTTAAAATATTTTGAGTAATTAAGGCATGAAGAGGGAAGAGCTATTTCCTTTGACATGAACATCATACCACTGGGTAGAAACAAGTCTCTCGTTTCTTAGGTTTTCCGTTATTGTTATAGCTCTTTCAATAGGTAATCAGTCAGGAAAGATTAGTGTCAATCATCCCCCTAAATGACCACTTCGAATAACAAAGCTGAGGGGAAAGCAAACCTTTCTTGTGCCCAGGTCACTCGTTCCAGCCGCGTTTGGCCCACTTCTTAGTGGATATATCCGTCTGAGTAGATTTTAGCCCATTTCATTAAACCTGAGTTAATACGTTCCAGCTGGTTAAAGGGTTAAGATAAAATCAGTATTATTTATTTAGTGATGAAAATGAAATGTATGCTGAGGAAACCAGTACAGCTACATATTTTCATATTCATTAACTGGTTTAGCTTTGTATGTGAAGCTTCCACTCTTTAAAGTATTACCTAATTTTCAGCTTATGTAATATAAATAAGTGCATTACTTCATATTTTTTTAATAAAAAGGAGCTGTTTCATTTATTGATTAATTCATTAGTCAAGAGATAGATGATGATCATATTCAAAATTCAGTGTCTCATGTAGACATGGTTTAAGGGTGCATGTCATCTCCAAATTTATGTAGATAGCATTGATTGCTACATTGTGGAGGCATTTAAAATAAAACACTTGAGTTTTGTAGTATTTCTAAGTCACATTGCTTTCACTTTAAAGTTTCTGGTAATTATAGGCTTCATTGATCACTATTTCGTTTGAAAACTTGTGTTGTATAATTTAATGTAAACTTTTGAAAAGTACGGTATGTCTTTGTGAACCTCAATTTCATCATAATTATTCAGTGCTTTTCAAATTGATTTGAAGTAAACTAGTTAAATAATACAATTCATCTGTGTAGAATTTCTGCATTGTAATTGATGTTTCTATTACATTTAATTTTTTTATATTCAAAGTTTTTATTTCATGCTCTAAATTTAAACCATTTTGGGAGCATTGGGAACTGTTACAAGTTATTTATGTACTCATATTTGCAAAGTGAAATCTATTTAGTATATTTATGTTTAGAGTGTGAAAGAAACATTTGAGTAGTGTGCTGTTGTGTAGGGAAGTGGTGAAAGAATTTTGGCTGGTAGCCAGTGTCTACCTCCTACATAGAAACAGAAGTCAGCATCTCTTTTTTCTTTTCTTTTTTTCCATTCCCTTCCTCATGTTTTAGGAGCTGAGTGTGGAGATCAGGGAGCACAAGCAAGTGTTAGTGAACCTGCAGAGAGAGAGTCAGGAATTGGCAGATGATCAACCAGACAGTGCCAATGTAAAGGAAATTATTGCCCAGATAACAAGCCTGAAAGAAAGGCTCAAAGACCTGGAAGAGAAGATATTATCCCAGAAAAATGTGATTACCCAAAACATCAAGAACCTAGAACAGCTGAAGGATATTTTGAGCCAAGAAAGAGCAGATTTAGATGCATCAGAATTACGGATTGAAAATGGAATTCCTAAGCCAAATTCGCTTGATGATGCTCATACAAAGAAAAAGGAAGTAAAAGTAAGTCACATTCTATTGATGATATAGAAAACATGCTTTTGTTTTTCAAGCTTATCCGTTACATGTGCTCTGTTTAGTAACAATGGTTTTGGAAATCATTTTTACAAACTCCGAAAAGTGTGATTATCTCAATATCTACCTTCACAGGCATATGTTGGTTTAGCATTAGTGGTTTTATCCCAGTACATTACTACTATCATCAACATTGACAATCTCCAATGATCTGTAATAAAATTATTTGAAATGCAATTTTTTTTACCCAGGGAAGCAGATGGTGAAGATGAAAAAGTAGCACTCACATAAAAGTGCAATTTTTAATGTGATAAAATCTTTGTTAAATAATTGTGAAAGACAATAATTACCAATGGTCAAACATTCAACAATATCGTTTGGTTTTCTCTTCTACAAAATTAACAGCATAATAATTATTTTTGTTGTACCTAAATCAATATGCAGGGAGAAAAAGTCAGGCATTTTGTCCGCTTCCAGATTTTAGGCTTAGATAAATAATACTATTGGTAAAGTGAAAATATTTGTAAAAACTACATTTGTTTAGGAAACATTATTCTCCTAACATTTTTATATAAAACTAGGCAGTTGTCATTCCACCCTCTTAATTCATGCTTTTATTTGCTTGTGAACACTCAGCATAAACACTTGAGAAATACTAAAAAAAAAAACAGGCTCCCTTCTGGAATAAATCATGATGGACCCCATGCCTACATCTGACTATTTATCAGTTGAATAGTCATAACTTACGTGCCACTGAAAATTATGCTGTGCAGATATGTGGTTCGGGAAACTCAATATGCTGTGCATCACTGGTGTGATAAATGACAAAATTTGAAACATGGAAAATGTGTTAAACTTTTCTATAGGTCTCAGAAACAGCATTACCACAAATGTAGTACATAATTTTTTGTCACAGTGAACATCAAGTGTATGTGTATGCCGTCTATTTGGTTTGTACATACTTGTCGAATGTTAGGGTGATGAAAATGTGGAAGTTAAAAATATTTTTTAATGTTGCATTTGTGAGCAAAGCTTAATACAGAAAATTCTGTGGAATTTTAGAAAATGAAAATATAATTTGTTATTATTGTTTGACTTCCTGCTATTAAAATTGGAGTTACATTTATGGGGATTACTAGGATTTTTCATATTACTATTCTGCAAATTTGTGGCTTGTACTCCAACACATTGTCAAAACTGACTCAAGGAATTAGATGTTACCACTTGTGTGGTAATGTCCATCCATTTTGGCTATTAATTTTGGCTTCTCTCCTTTCAATTTGAAGTGCTGATGAGATAAAATTTTTATGAAGTCCCAGTTAATTGAATGTCCAGTGTTTTAAATGTGTCTGTCAAGTCCTGTTTTGCTGATAATGTTTTTTTTTTTTAATTTGGCTTTATGGTCTGCTATATAGGTCCTATGTGGTGCAATTTTCACATGCAGACAACAACTTCTTGTAGCAGAATGCTTTTTTTTCTTTGTGCTTTATGGAAAGAAAGAATTTTTTAATTTTGTTTAGGCATGAAGCAAGTCAAGAGAGAAATAATTGTTTGCCAATTTTCTGAAGTTTTTCAAACAAATCTTTATGGCAGTAACTTTCCCAATTAATTTAATGTTATTGCTTGACCATTTTTGATTTAACTTCATTTCTTTATTAAATGTTTTTCTGATTACAGTAGAAGGATAGTTATTTTCTGAGAGTATAACTTTTAGTTCTTTTTTTTTTTTTTTTTTTGGATTTTTTATGTTTCTAAAGAATTCGGAATGTCATTTTTATCAAAGAATTGTGTAACCATATTAAATTTAATGTAGATGGGACGGTAAGAGTGGTGGTCTGGAACTTTACTAGAATCAGTAGTTTTTTTATTTTCTTGTAGAGTTGTGTGGAAATTTTTCCTTCTGAAGCTATATGGGCCCAAGAAGTTTAGGCTAGTATCTTGCAGCAGTCCTGCATGAATTTCAGGGAATTAACAAAACCATTAAACAGTTGAAATAGGGGGGAGAGACTGTTATCTTTGCTGTCATATATTATGAGAATGTCATCCATATGTCTCCCACACAAGCAGAATAGTGAAGGCTGGGGTGAGATAATTTAGCTTAAAATTTTCCTATGTCTCAAAGAAAAAAAATGGAACCAATGGTCAACTCATTGCTAAGCCTGAGGTCTGTTTGCAGAATTTAGTTTAATATTGAAATAAAAGTTATGTTTGACTGTAAACAGAAGCAGTTCATAAATTCCTATGAGTTTATCTTTACTGTGTGTCTTTGTACAACTATTTTATATGCTAAATATTCTGCATGAAATTCTTTGAGGAAATCCAAACTAATGTTGATGTGCATAAAGATCACATCTAGACTTAGAAAAATTGAGTGTTGCATAACAGGAACAATTTCCAATTTCTTAATGAGTTTTTTAAGGTTATTTACAGCAATTAGAAATGTTTACTGAATTGCCTGTAGTTTACTTGTCACCATGTAACATCTCAGAAAACTAAAAAAATTGCATAGCCCTGGAGTGGGATCCCAATCCAAGGCTATGTAGTAAATAGTAACACTGTACTAGTGATCCAATTTATTGGCATAGAAAGTAGACACATTAGCGTTTCCAAGCTTTCGCACATCAACCAGATGGCTTTCTCAAGGAAGTTAGACAGAAACTGCAGTTTCTGTCCCACTCATCCTTCAGGTAGGTGATGGAATGTTCATCATCTGGTAAATCGCCATCACCTCATTTCATGGAATCTAGGAATGGTATATCCATATTTAAATTTCTAGATAAGCTTCTTGGTACTATTGTTCATTTTGCTATCCTGTAAGGAACTGTTGCTGTTGGTCACCTGTTTGGCCTCAGTACTTTCTTAACTGAGAAAACAGCAGCTAAAATGGCTCAATAATTTTGCCACCAGGTACCAAATAGCCAAATATCCCAAACTGGGAACAGTCATTTGATATGCTATATCAATTGGTGTATAATAAACCCACAGCTTCTATTCTGGCAGAAAATGCCTGGATGAGTCCTGAATGTTTGTTGTTTTATTTATATATCTTTAATTTTAAGCACAATAGCTGTGATCAACTGTAGATCACCAGCTGCAAGTTTAGGCCCGTTTCACTCAAGCGGAGTTTTTCCGCTAAAGCAATAAATCTCTCAGCTGTCTTACCGCTTGTTTTAAAGTGGACTATAGAATTATACTGAGACTTTCAGATGCACAGAAGCGGTAGAAATTCCGACGCCGTAGTCCCTCAGCTTTCGAGGGGTTCGCTACAAACCGCACGGCGAAATTACCATCCAAATTAAGAGAAATGTAGCTGTAAGACAAGATGTTCACACAGGTGGCCAGCCAATCATCCGCTAGTGCAATAAAACAATCCCTCCTTTGAGAGGGGTTGGGGAACAAAGTGTTGTTGAACAAAGAACCACCGATAGTTCCCGCTCATCCTTCAGGTATTTTTTCCTCCGTTCTAGCAATGAAACAACTTGTGCGAAAGCTAGCCAAAAACTATACTGCGGGACGGTTCTATTGCTTCGGCAGAAAAAATTCACGTGTGTGAAACGGGCCTTAATGATAACAGAAATAAAAAAAAACATAAAAAATTAATGAAAGCATTGATTAAAAATATGTAAGTGAAAGATGGCACAGAGGAACAACACAGAGCTTCAAAAGAGGTCAACACACACACATGCATGAACAAAAAAAAAAAAAATAGACAGGGTAAAAACTAAACATTTAAACTGCTCAATACAACAGAAGATAGACATGACCAAAGAATTAATCTGCCTGATTGAGCAGGTTATAGCGTAGAATGAGCACATGAATAACATGAAAAATGATACATACATAAACATATAAAACGAGCGAAACACACATAGTTGCGTACGGTAAAAGGTTCATTTAGCGGTAGCTTTTGGTCATCCTATGACCTTGATCACCCGCGATCGACTGGATGGGCTGGTTGCCAGAACTACAATTTGAAGTTCGGGTGTTGGAAATGTTGCCAGATTTTAGAAGAGAGATCCAAATAAATGGGATTTGGTGAGGGGTCTCTGAATTGCAGTTTTTGGTGAACAAAATTTCAATGCTCTCTTGGAAATGCAGAGATGCCTTGTTGATGAATCGGGAAACGTTTTTGGTTTCTTTCCAAATGGGAACTGCAGAGGTGTCTTCAGGGGTTAGTGCAGATAAAGCTGTCTTTGGAAGACCATTGGAAACATCTTTTTTGTGTTCACCAAGTCTTGTTTTGATGCTTCAGTATGTGCTTCCAATATACACTGAGAGACCAGAGGAAGTTGTAGTTCTGGCAACCAGCCCATCCAGTCGATCGTGGGTGATCAAGGTCGTAAGATGACCGAAAGCTTCCGCTAAACGAACCTTTTACCATATGCAACTCTGCGTGTTTCGCTTGTTTTATATGTTTATGTGTTATTGTCGCGCGAAGCCTGAGTTTTAAACCATGAAACATACAGCACTGAATGAGTACGACAGTGGAAGTTGGTTTGTACATCTGTAGATTACTGTTTCTTATATGGTGCCACAGATGTGGCACCACATCAGACATTGTAGTGAATAAAGTGTTCATATATATCCATCTCTCTCTATATATGTATATACAGGGTGTTTCACTCGTAGGAGATCCCGAATTTTCATTTATTACAGACATAACATACCAAGTAGGCAAACGAAAGTGTGGTAATACATACTTTGAGAGATGTCCAACGTATTGCATCACAAAAAATTCTGGAAGTGGCTGCCTCGTTCCTTCAGGCACCTGGCAATCCGGCACTCCATGTTTGCAAATGTCCCAAATAGCTGAGCATGGCTAATATCATAAGTTGCAATGGTGATGCTCATTTTCAGTTGCTGGAGTGTGCGTGGTGTATTGGCATAGATTTATGCCTTCAACGTGCCCCATGAGAAGAAATCTGGGGAACTGAGATCTGGAGACCTTGGTGGCCATATTCCTTTGAAGATTATGCAATCTTCGAACAATCTGGTTACAACTGACATAGACCTTTTGAACATGTGACAGGTCGCCCTGTCTTGCTGGAAGTAGCTACGTTGTAATTCAGTGTCGTCCAACTGATTCACAGATGTGTCGATAATTTTACAGTAAACATCTGTGTTCACCATCATTTCAAAGAATATGGGCCCTATGATTTGTGTGCATGACAAGGTGCACTAAACTCCAATCTTGGGGTCATGCAGTGGATGTTCATGAATTGCATGTAGATTAACTTCAGCCCAGAAACACATATTCTGTGAATTGACATACCCAAACAGGTGGAACCACACTTTGGATTGGATCCCTGCAGTTTCTACACTCCGGAGATTCGATACGAGCAAATGCTCCCTTTTTTTTTTTGCTGCTATGTGGCAAGTCGAAAGTGATAACCCAATTTTTTGGGACAGTTGCTGTAAGGACTTGCTTGGTGAGTTAAGCAACATGTTGCACATGTCCTACACTCTTTCCTCGGTCAATGCGGGATGGCCGCACCTGTGGACATTCACCAGCATGCCTGTTGTCTCCAGTTTTTTCACCATCTTCTGTATCACACTTTTTGACATCGCTGCAACATTAAATTGTTTTCTGAAATTCAAGTTTGTAACCTTGAATGAACCCATAGTCCAATATGTTTTGACCAAGAACACTTTCTGCTCAGTCGTATACATATTTACCGTTCCAAGACTGACCACGAACTGAGCTTATCAGGGTGTGGGGAACTCAGTGTCAAAATTTGGTGACAGTTCTTATGGCAGCCGCAATGCGACACCATGCAGGCGAGACATGCCAGAGTCATGTTGCATTTAAACCTGTCCTTATCAATGTCAGTACTGACATAGTTGCAACCGTCTTGTTTGCATATTTTGAGTATTTGACATAAGCTGTTTGTATATTATGTATGTAGTAAACAATAATTTGGGGCCTCCTATGAGTGGAACACCCTGCAAAAAATATATATATATACCGTATATACTCGCGTATAAGTCGACCCCCCCCCCCCCCCACCACCACACTTTCAGAGGAAAAAATCGTAAGAAATTGGAAACTCGCTTATAAGTCGATCCCGGAATGAGAAAAAAAAATTTCAATGAATTTATTCAAAAACATTTGAAAACAAAAAAATATATATATATAATACTAAATTTAATTTGCATACCCAAAAACTTCATCGGAACCCTTCAAAATCCGATTCCGAGTCAGACTCGCCAAACAGTTAAAAAGTCTTTCTCCGTCATCGACGCATCATCATAAACATCAGTATTCCCATCCATGCCTGTGGCATCAGAATCACTGTCATCATCACTCATAAAAATCTCATCATCCTCTGTGCCATCAAGTTTGTTACTAATGCAACATTTCTTGAATGATTTCACGACCATTTCCGCAGGTATCGCATCCCAAGCATCCTTGACCCATCGCGCAATCAAAACGATATCCGGCTTCTTTAGTTTTCCGCCATTGGTTTCAGTCGGCAAATCGAAACTTATCCAATCTGCCCAATACCTCCGCACATTGTCCTTGAAGGGCTTATTAAGGCAGACATCTAGTGGTTGAAGAACAGATGTCAACCCACCTGGGATGACAGCAAGAG
The DNA here is from genome assembly GCA_039090855.1 of Macrothele yani. Taxonomy (NCBI): domain Eukaryota; kingdom Metazoa; phylum Arthropoda; class Arachnida; order Araneae; family Macrothelidae; genus Macrothele; species Macrothele yani. The sequence continues at coordinate 7,542,866 of CM077023.1, read as the reverse complement.
TTGTTTTTGAATTTTCTGCACAACGGTGTGCAACAAACATATCCCACACCAAAAGAGAAGGTTTCCTCAAAAGTGCACCTGGCCTTTTGTTCCACACATTCTTTAACCAGTCAGTTGTTCCAGATTCGTTCATCCATCCTTTTTCATGGGCACGAACGAGCACACCAGACGGAAAGACAATGCTTTTCGGCAGAGTTTTGCGTTTGAAAATAATTACCGGAGGTAGCTTACTGCCGTCGGCCAAACAGGAAAGAACAACCGTGAAACTGGATTTTTCGTGGCCAGTCGTTTTGATCAAGATATTTTTTAACCTTTTGGTACACCGTCTTATTTCCAGGAAGGTCGAAACACATGGCGGTTTCATCCATGTTCCCTATTTGGGAAAGTTCAAAAGCAGTCACTTTTCTCTTTTGAATTACCGTAATTTTCGGACTAAGAGCCGCATCGGCATAAGGGCCACAGGTGAGAATTTTTGCAATCTTGGAAGCAAAAGTTGCTGTAAGGGCCCGCACCTGTGAAGTCGTGGTGCTGCTCAGAAAGCTAAATTATCTTCCTTATTTTCATGAATTAACTCACGCCCAACGTGATTATATGTATACTTCAAAGGCAATTCTGCAACTCAGTATCGATCTGCTTTATACACTTATTTTTTCATACTGGCAAACATTTTTATTTATACATTTTTTATTAATCATGCTAATGATGTTATTTGTTTGCCTTTATTAAATGCTCAGAACCATTAATATAATCAATATAAATCACAGTTAATCTTAAGACTCCCGTTAGAATATCGCATTGCTCGTAAAACCGCACAGTTGTCTAAATTCCATTCAATGTGGATGTCTACTACAGGATGGTTCTCTGTTCACCGCAATAGAATCCATCTTAGAAGTAATTAACTTATAAATTATCGCTTGTTATGCTTTCGATTAATGTTTTCTTTAATAATATGTTCCTTCTATGTTATGCTTTTTTTCTCATGTAGAGACGTTTCCTTTTACCAGCTGCTTTGCACGTGTTCGCTGATCTGCCATCAACACTTCGAAACGGTGGTGCGCTTTATCTCTTTCAAGTGGTTTGACCTACTTTCATTTACTGCGCACTTAGCTGTTACCGCTGGACGCACTATCCACAGAAGCCTCGGACGTCACGCTACTCGTCTGTGTGCTTAAGTCCCCATTCCATCCCCCATGCAAAGGGCGTTTGAGTCAGGCATTCCTGTTCTCCCCCACTTTCCCTCCTAAACACCAACATCAGGACAGCGGAGTTATTGTCTAACGTATGAGTAGAAAGGGGGGGGGACATGATCACAGTCGAGTTCGTGAACAAAAAAAGACGTGGTTTGAAAAAATTTACTAAGCATCTGCATGAAAAAAAAAAAAAAAAGGGAGGGAAGAAAGTCTTATCGAAAACAAATTCGGCATAAGAGCCGCTTCGTCATAAGGGCCGCACACCCGAAAAATTTCACTTTTAGTAACGTAAGAGCTGCGGCTCTTAGCCCAAAAATTACGGTACATACTTTTGAAATTCCATTATCTTTGCTTCGAGGTCACGAGGTAACTTTTGTGCAATTTTGGTGTGCTGGCGTAGACACAACCCATAGCGGTTCATGAACCTTGTGCACCAACCTGGTGAGGCACGAAAAGTGTTATTTGCTGCTGTAAACTTTTCATCTTTTGCGAGCTTCATTGCTCGCAAACGTATACCACTTCGCATTACAATGTAACCATTTTGTCTGCAGCCCGCAATCCAATCATTCAAGACACTTTCCAGCTCTGGGAAAGATGTCGTTCCACGGCGCAGCGCCTTTTGCGATTTTGGGATTTTCACCAAGTCCGGTTTTTTTACGCCAATCTTGAATCAGTTTTTCGTTAATGCCAAATTGACGTGAAGCAGCACAGTTGTTAGTATTTTCTGCAAAAGAAACCACTTTCAACTTGAATCCTGCGTTATAGGACATCCGTTTCTTTACACAATCCGTGTCACCCATAATTGGAGAAGCGAGACACGTGCGATTAAGAACAAGAAAAACACGTGCGATTAATAACAAGCAATACCTAACACTGGCTCCGTTACGTCAAAGGTCAGCGCAATCAACTGGTAGTCGGAAGGGTGGAGCTTTCTATGCGTGGCTGTGACTGCGCTGTGGATACGCAAAGCCAGGAGAGAGGAGACTTTTCAAAGCGCGGAGAAATTCGGTGGGTCGCGATTTCATAATTCTACCACATCGGTGTTCTTTCTTTCTTTCTTTCTTTCTTTCGGAGGGTTGCGATTTCGTAATTAATACCGCATCAGCATTTTTATTTCTTTTGGGATGGATTGCCTTTTGCCTCACGGGAAGAACTTTTGGACTTACGATTTTTTTAGACCCCGCGTATAAGTCGACCCCATTACTTTGAAGCTCTCATTTTGTCCCAAATTTCTCGACTTATACGCGAGTATATACGGTATATATATAAACACACACACCGCACGTGCACAACATTTTCCGTATGAACATTATACTGGCTCAGTATCATTGGTTTAATGTGAAACAGTTTGTCTCCCAATATGTTGGCCCATGGTATCTGTTGCAAATACTTGAACCTTGATCATTAATTACAGGTCTTGGTTTTGTAGTAGCAAGGCCGTTACTACCAAGGAAGAAGCAGACTTGATAGTAAGATCAGCCAACTCATTTTCCTTAATCCCAGCATGGCTGGAGATCTATCAGAAGTGGGTCAGAAACTTGGTCTCAGTCAAGATTCACAAAAGATGTCTGTTTGCACAAAGAGTGGGATGGTTACCATACTCTAAAGATGAGACTATTTGGATAACACTTAGGGAATTTAGATATACAATGGCCGTTCCATAAAAACTGAGAGTAAAATCACACAAAATGAAGAAATATAGGTACAGCAAAATATACGTTATTCTTTCTCAAAGTATCTTCCCTCAGATGATATGCAACGGTTCCACCGTTCAGTCCACTTTTCAAAGCATGTGGCAAAGGCATTTTGTAGAAGCTGCTTTAGTGACCCCTGTACAGCTTGAATAACGTCAGCATCTGTGTTGAATTTTGCGCCACGGAACTTCTCCTTCATTGTTGGAAACAACCAGAAATCGCAAGGGGTGAGGTCAGGACTGTAGGCAGGCTGTGACAGGATTTCAATACTGCATTTTGTAAGAAACTGTTGAACACAAGCAGACACGTGTAGGTGGGCGTTATCATGGTGTAGGGTGCACTTGCCCACCAGTTCTGGTCACTTAATCAATATGTGTCGTCACAGAAGCTTCAAGACTGAAATGTAATACTCAGCATTGATAGTAATTTGCAGAGGAATGGCATGCTGGTAGACTACATCTTTATGATCAGAGAAAATTATCACCACCTTCCCAGCTGATTTGGTTTGGCGACTTTTTTCCGAGGAGACAAGCCTGTGTGTTTCCAGACACTCGTTGCACACTTTGTGAGGACCCATGCTTCATCGGCAGTTATTATTGTGTTTAGAAAGTTTGGATCCTTTGCAATCATTTGTTTCCACTCATGACACACCTCAACACTGGCTAACAATTGTTCCGTCCTCAGGTGATGAGGTACCCATCTGAAACACACATGTGATGCAGCAGTAATTTGTCGTGTAGAATGCAGAATGCCTACATTTTTTAAACATTAGTTGATGCCGCTATGTCTTCACATGTCATTCATCGATCTTCTTGCAGGATTTCCCAAACAGTGTTAACAATACACTCTGTAACAACACTTTCAGGTCGACCAGGCTTAGGAGCGAGTTCTGCCGACAAACGCCCTTTTTGAAATCATGGTGCCATCTAAAAATCGTTGACTCTCCCAAAAAATTAACTTTGTAAGCCTTTTTCATCAAATCAACTGTTTCTGGAGCCGTTTTACCCAAATGATAGCAAAATTTTATCGCACAACACATTTGACTTCTTAACTTTGAATCACTCACCTCCATAGCTGTACCTTAAACAACTGCGCAATAACGAAACAAGAATAATCTGCCATAGCTAATAACTGTTGCCATAGATACTTCTTTAATTCAGTTAGTTGTCTGCATGTTTATTTTCCCCCTTCACACTATTGCCAACTAAAAAAAATTACTCTCAGTTTTTATGGAACAGCTTTTGTACATTTGCATCCTGATGACGTTTCAACTATATGTGAAGCTTTTTTTTTAAGATTTGTGTTGTAAGCATTACAACCTGAGATGGAATCCACTCAGTGCAGACATCAATAGCACATAAAGATATGGATCCCATGAATTTGCTTGATTTGGATAGTGTGTAAATATCTGAATAAAGTCAGGATGAAGAGACTTATGGTAAACTGACATGAGAGTGTGTATACATTTGACCAAATATACAATATCTTGTCTGCATGAGCACCAAGAGGATTTCAAACGTCTTTAATATATACAAGGGATACAAGGGCATGTGTGAGCTGACAGTGCCACAAAAAGAACATAAAGATGAGCATTATGATCATCAAGAGGAGACAGGGTAGCTCCTTAAAGACTGTGATGAAGACAATTAACAATATGTCAATTCCTGCATCCTATACTATGCTTTATATCCAGAAGTGAAAACTTATAAATGCCATATATCAAAGAGACTAGAAAAGTTCAGTTCAAAAAGTGATTACTAAAGTGAGTGTTCTGAGTGAAATTTGAATGTTCATCAGATGTGAGTTAAACAGCACTATGTGGTAATATAACATTTTTTTTGCAATATCTATAATATAATTCTGTTTTGCACGTTTAAAGTTAGCATTAGAAACATGACATTCGGACGTAAATCAATTATTACTTCAATAATAACTCCTTGAACAGTGCATAAATTGTAAGAATAGAGCATTTGCTTACCTTTATTCTTACAATTTATGCGCTGTTCAAGGAGTTATTCTGGAAGTAATAATTGATTTACTTCCAAATGTCATGTTTTTAACACTAACTTTATACATATGAAACAGAATTATATTATTGATATTGTAAATATTTCTATAGCTAATACAGAATAGGATCCAGACGGAATCTACATCTGCAGCAGAAATGTGCACAAGTGGTCTTCTCTGTTGACAAAACAAAATCATTATTCATGGCCCAGGACCAATGGCGGCTTTTGGGATGAGGCAAGCGAGGCAGTGCCTCCTCAGAATTTCAAGACTCTTAGTTAGAATTACTCGTTTTGTTCATTCAGTACTTTTGGATATAGGAGAGCAAAAGTTAATGCTAGTTAACTCTTTTGAATTAAACGTCATCCATGCGTTCATTCAGTTTTTTAAATTGACGCTTTTGGAAAACAATCGGTAGCGCGTAGTTACGAAATGTCCTCAGCTTGCGATCTCTGTCCGTGAGGCAAGAAACGAAATGCCTCTCATAGATTTTGTGCCAAACCTGTTTACTTCCCCTGAATCAGTAGATCCGAAGGGTAGGTGATAGAACGGCGAACACAAAGAGCGCATGCGCACCATGGACTTCCTGTGAGGCAGATGTGATCTTGCCTCACGGGAACAGCTGTTTCCCTGTATGCAGTTCCACTGTTTAAAGTCCGTCATTCTGACAGCTTCGAGCGGCGTTACTGGAAAAGCCTTTCAGTAGGAGAGATTTTGAAAAAACGAATCAAATTAAAAATGATGGTAGGCCTACACTTAAAATGAAAAAGATGACTTCAAAGGGCAAAACTTACAGATTTTTTAATATTGACTGGTACAGAAAAGAACAATGGCTAACTGGTAGTGAATCAATGAACAAACTATATTGTTGGCCATGTTTGCTGTTTCCTGTGAGTGGCAATGAAGTCTGGCAAGAGAAAGGCTTCAATGATTTGAAAAACTTACCACATGCTTTGGACCGGCACAAAAAATGTAAAGATCACATTCTGGCAGTTGTTAAATTAGAGTTGCTAGGCAAAACAAGGATACTCTACTCTCTCAACGAAGCAAAGATAACAAGTGACTTATGTCATAATGAAAAAGTAAAAAAGAATCGTGATGTAATGAAGAAGTTGATTGATATTACAACACTACTGGCCTGGCAAGAGCTCCCATTTCATAGACACGATGAGAGCGATGTTTCTGAAAATAAGGGAAATTACCTCGAGATGATTGATTTACTTTCCAAGAGTGACGAAACATTGAGGGTGTTTATGAAGAATAATACAACATTTTCAGGAACTTCAAAAACAATACAGGATGATTTAATCGAATCAGTTGCTCATATAGTTAAGAATGAAATCAATGCAGATATTGAAAATGCCCAGTTTTTTTCTTGGCAGATTGATGAAGCGACAGACATTAGCTCCCATGCACAAGTATCAATTATAGTTCGATTCATGAAAGATGGAGTACCAGTAGAAAGATTCTTGGGATTTTTTTACGTAAGTTCTGATCGGTGTGCTACTTCGCTTAAAGAATTACTCGACCGTGAGCTGGAAAGATTTAGCTACAAAGAAAAGCTGGTTGCTTTTTTTCCACACTAATGTTTTAGTTGCTTTTTTTTCCACACTAATGTTTTAGTTGCTTTTTTTCCACACTAATGGCGCAGCAGTAATGGCATCAGAGCTGAATGGATTGCAAGCAAAAGTGAAGTGTGATGCCCCTCAAGCATTATTTGTTCATTGCTACGCACACAGGCTGAACTTAGTTTTGAGCAAAGCAGCGTCAGTGTTGAAGGAATCACGTATTTGTTTTGCAAATTTAAATGCAATTTGTGCATTCTTTTCCAAATCGACAAAGCGTGTTCATTTACTGGAATCTGTTGGTGGACCTAGACCACCTCGTGTAACACAGACCAGGTGGAACTTCAAATCTCATTCAGTGTCTACCATAGCTGACCACAGGTTGCTGCTAATTGAAGTATTTGAAAAAATTGAGGATGATTCCAACTATGATGATGAGACAATTTATAAAGCAGCAGGACTAAAACGGTGGCTTCAAGATTTTAATTTCGTTTTTCTTCTCTTCTCATATAAAAAAAATATTTGATTTAACTGAGGTTACTTTCTCTGTACTGCAATCAAATAGTTCCCATGTTACATTTGGTAACAAACGAATTACTGGCTTATGTGAAAAATTGTTGTACTTTCAAGATCAGAGACAGTTTGATGATCTCTATCATAACGTGTGCAGTGAGGTTGGTTCTCCAAATAAAAGAATTAAAGGAAGCAATTATATTCCACCCACTGTGCAATACAGAAGACTGTATTATGAGGTAATAGACAATGTTAAAACTCAGTTAAAATGCCGGCTTTCTGACATTGAGAAATTAAAATTTCTTCAGCTGGTCGATGTACTCTGCTTTGAAGCTCATTCTAGAATTTTTCCTGAACATTGTTTTAAAGCTCTGCTTCAAATTTATGAAAAATACTTTGACAGCACTAAACCGCATAGTGAGCTGCAGGTTCTGTATTCAGACAGAGATCTGTGGAACAATGCCAAAAGTACAACAGAACTTATATCTGCCACATACAATAATAATCTAGCACAGGCACTGCCAGAGTTGTTTAGACTTCTTTCCCTTGTAGTAACAATTCCTGCAACATCGGCCTCTGTGGAACGCAGTTTCTCATGCCTGGAGAGGATAAAAAACTACAAGAGAAACTCCATTGGGCAAGAAAGGTTGCCAAGTTTATCAGTTCTGTCCATCGAGAAGGCGCTTGTGAAGAGGAAGAACAGACATGGTATGACCGTATAATAAATCACTTCGCCAAACAGAAAGAACGAAAGATAGACCTGATATACAAGACAATATAAGCGTAAGGTAAGCTTTCTCTCTTGCTGTATAGGTAAACGCTGTGTGCAGAAGTTTTCAAGACATTTCTTTTGCCATCAGTGAAGGTAGAGGTGTGTATAGAATTTCATTTGAGATGAAAACGATGTATAATTCAGTCTTGCTTGTTATCTTCTGTTGATCTCTTTAATAAAAAACTATTTCGATGCAATATATTTCATATTCAAACTGGCTTAACAGTTCCCAAATAGTCCAAGAGGGCAATTCAGACTGAGAAAAAATATATTTAGGCGAGGGGCTGGAATCTTACATAAACAGGTTTTGTGGTCTCAAAGTCATGTAAAACGTGCGTCTCCGGTAAAATCTTTTCCCGGGTCACGTTACTTATTTTATACTTCGCACATAAGAAAGTAAATAAAAAAAATTATGTGAAAAAAAATGGCATTAAATTGAATAAATGTATTTGAATCTAGGCTGAAAAGTAGTTTGTCTCCTCAGCAATTTTGGCCACGGACCGCCACTGCCCAGGACAAGATCCTAGTGATAGCTGGCTGCAAGTATCATTTAATGTTACATCAACTTGAAGTCAAACAATAGGTATGCAGATCATTCACAGAAAGAGTGCTAAACACAATGGAAGGAAGTTGGTGTGAGGTGTTAATTCATTAGATGAACAGTGTAACAGAAAAGATGAATCCATGGTGGATGTCATTATCTTGAGAATAAAGTGCAAGAAGAGTTATACTCAGGAACAGCTGGAATAAGTAACCTAAGAGGAAACCTGCAACAAAGGTCAGATTCCTTTACTGTATGCAGTCGTGGAGAATATTATGTCTGCTTGCCTTTTTGCTGTTGACTAAGATGGTTGCTAGATGACACCTTTATGAAAATATCTGATAAATGACTGTTTTGAAGTGAAGTAAGTAGTAATGAAGGAAGCAATGAGGGTGAAAAACACGCTGTAAAGGTGAAATGATGTTTCAGCTTTTCAAGTAGTGAGCAAAATGCGCATTCATCATGTACTCGATCATCTTGCAGAGCCAACCAGACTGCAGAGTAGCCCAGTATTTAGAAACAATTCGTAAATCTTTAGCCATCTTTTTGGACCCTAAGAATCTGGGAATTTATAATCTAGCCAGATCCTAGTACAAAGAAATAGCTGATGCTCCAAAGATGATGCTGACAAGTACCATAATGTGTGCCATCAGGCTCATCAGATGTGGTACTAGACTGATGCAGGACAAACCTTGATTTCAACATCAAGAAGGGACTGTTACACTTAATTGGTGTGTGAGGCCTTACATGACAAGTTTTTTCCATAAAATCTGACATTTTTGAGACATCAGCAAAAGTGTGCTCTGGCACTTTTAACAGTTCAGATCTTTTGGGAGCTATAACTTTCTGGATCTTGCAAATCATATCCGAAATCACTTTGGCAGTAGTGACTGCCAACATGAACTTCATTGAAGATTCTCTCATACAGTAGTGAGATGCCAACCATGCTTAACACTTAACCCTCTGAATAGCAAGAAAATATGCATCAGATGGATATTTTCAAAACTTATGCCAGGCCTTGTGGCAAGCTATTATAGCAGCACTGAGTTTGGGCTTTCACTAAGATTTCAAATGAGTGAGGAGCTTTATCAGTGTCTTAGGGGCAATGAAGTCAGCTGCTTGAATAATGCAATTTGTTACCACTGTGGCCACCCTTTCAATTAATTCTTATGCTGAAACATCTTCACACAGAACAGTATATGATGTGAAAACATCACACTTGGCTCAAACTACGTAATTACTGTACAGCAGGTTGGGAAGGATGGCAGTATCTATTCTCTTAATTTTAACAGCATATGGATGTGGTCACTGAAATGTGGCTACTATTGGCACTATACTTCAACATAATGTGTGAATTAAGATTTCTTAAAAGGAGAGCAAGTGAAGGCAGCTGGCCTGCTATATGCTCCAAATATGAAGTGCTCCCATTCTCATCCAGTGGCAGGTAGAAACAGCTCACAGTAAGAAATACATGCACGGAGAGCTGAATTGCCAGTTTGTAACAGCAAATAGCACTGGTGTGATGGCTTGTCTCATGGGCATATGGTGGGAGATGATAATAGTCACAGTGTCCCAGAAAATGCTACCTGTCATTCTGCTCTCCTGAAAGCTGCATCCTCTCAATTATTGAAATGTGCCAGTACATCAAATTTAATTCCTGCAGAGATGTATGCACACTTTGGTAAATTAGGCAAAAGCGGTTTCTTCATCTCATCAAATCAAAAATAAAAACCACAAATATTCCACTGAATAATAAAAGTTTTCATGGGATGGTATTACAAAATTATCAAAAGAGCTCCAATTTAGAAAATACTTTGCATTAGTAAGTGCATTGTAGGATTCACTTGTATCCATCATGTAAAACTGTTGGCCAGAGAATGCAGGAGATGAGTTACTGAGTGACTTTTTGTTCTTTCTTGTCCTAACCCCTTACTACTTGCCTTCATAAGGCCTAACAGCTTTATCAAAAAGGAAGGCCTTTTGGAGAAAGAATGCTCTAGGTGTTGTGGCTGAACAGTTACACTTTGTTACTTTTGGAGGCTATGTAGTGTCTTCAGTGATAACGGATACAATACTAATGATGACTTTCACAAAGGAGAGCTATAGTTGGCAATATCTATCCATACATAAACATCAACTTTAGTTCTTACAACTGGGGCAAATAACTGCTTGCTAGACATGGAAAGAAACTTTCTTCTTGTCTCAGATTACAAAATGGTTTCCTGTTTCACTGTATAGATTGCTTTCTCTTTGCTTATTTCAAACAAACTCATGAATAAGCTCCATGCTCTGGCTTCTAGTTGACACATGTCACTGTGAAACCCTTGGATGTCATGTGATTGGACCTGTGACAGAACTCACCAGCAGCTGCACCACATTGGCATTATAATGGGAGTGACAACAGACTTTATATTTCAAACATTTGACTTGATTAGATGCATAAGGTCTCATCTTACACCTCAAGCAACTTCCTTTGACCGAAGTTGGAAATTTTAGAGAATTAAAAGTCAAAACGTGAGTTCTCAGTAGTATAATTTTTACAGTTTTCCTAGTTCACTTGAATCAGATGTGGTGCATCACTGTGACACAGTGACTTGCAAGTTCATGAACGAGCTCATTTTCAGTGTGGTAGGAAGGTCACATTTCAGTACCACACCTTGCAAGAGGTTCAAGTACTGTTGGAGAGTCATTTGCATTGGAATGTCACACAAAAAGGAAGTTTTCAAATAATCATACCTCAAGCACAGGATCTCCATGAGAAGATCCCCGAACTTAAGTTCTTAGTCTTTAATGTTGTTCAATGTGCTAGTGTCTACTCAAAGAATTTTGTTGATCTGGAAAGGTGATATGAGTTCTAACTTCCACACTTCATCAGGTGAAAAGATTATAAAGGAATGTAGAGATTGAGATGATTATGTGTGAGCAATCATATCTTTATTGTTTGAAGAGCCAGGCAGCTTAGCAGTTATTCATTTAGCATGTAAGGAACTATGAGAATCTTTGTAGAATTCCATATGAAAGCAAAATATTTGTCTGAGGACATCCCCACTTGCCACTGAGTTATCAAGGGAAGGCCAAAGGTTTGAAATTCCTTGAGGATACAGAACATGAATTTAGCATGTGGATTGGGTGGTCATGTACTGGGACCCAGTAACAGCTGTTTTACATGACTATGCTATCCCTAGACATTATGCTGTTATATAGGACAACAAACTGTTCGAAGAATGGAATATTTCATCTCAGATTTCATTGACTAGGAGTGGGTTAGTTTGTAACTACCTATTTATAGTGAAGCTGGGGAGTACAGAGTACTGTTGGTTCATAATGGCAACTACATCCTGGACACCAGAAACCTCATAACCCAAGATCTCCTTTTCCACTTTACAAGTCACTGCACATTACAAATGTACAGGTAGACATGAGTAATTAAGACTGCAAAATACACGAGAAGGAAAATGAAAGGGAATAAAGGAATAACAATTGAGATCTAAACTCTGGGCTTGGTATATAGTCAGAACCTCTGTACAATGAAAGCATCATGTCAGGATGCCAATGATTTCAATATCAGACCAGTCTAGCAGAAGCAGTGGCTAAAATAATCATGCACATGCTGTCCTCTCAATTAAATGTGTTATGAGTTTGTGACCAGTAACAATACCTAGCTGAATACCACAGGAACAACAGCTTGTACAGATTGCTGAGATGGCAGTTTTGCTGGCCATACGAACAGCTGAATGACTTTGATGTAGGACATTTTATTTGCCTGCAAAAGAGTGAATGGTCTGTTTGCTGCTAACTGGATCATGTGGCCCTTGACAATAACCACAGTCTACTGATGCTAGCAATGGCTGCAAGGAAGCACACAAAGCTATCAAGCTGGGTGTGGACAACTGCACCACAGACAGACTGCCTCATCAGGTGACAGGCATATACCACATCTATAGTCATGTTAGCTCCAGCAGAGAAGTGATCCCAGTGGCGCAGTGGTCTAAGCCCTGGCTTAAGACTATTTGTCCAAGAAGGGTCCAGATTCGAATCCCGGTGAGGCATGGATGTTATGTTTGTCTTACGGCACTGGCTCTCTCCCTTCCCTGGAACTAGTGGCCCTAGATTAGGGACGGGTGACTGCTTATAGCCCACTAAGTTACTCACAGTGGTCGTTAAGCCTTCGATCAAAAAAAAAAAAAAAAGAAAAAGAAAAGAGGAGTTATGCTAGCCATCAGCCACCCAATCACACAGTGAACCATTTCCCACTAACCAGCAGAGGTTAGATTGTATGTACTGTATCCCATGCATTGTCTGTCAATAACCAATATCCATCCTCACCAACATCTGTTGTGGTACTGCTAACAAGTCAGTTGGGATACAGAATAGCACCATAGACCTCAATCATTGATGATACACGTGTGGAGGGGACATAGTCAACAGTTTGACGCAGGATCCATTGTTGAGTGGCATGCAGCATGAACAGCAGGCTTCATTGTTTCAGGAGAACTCAACTATAATAACTGAACATCTCTGGTGTGTCACACTGATAATTCAACTGCTTGGCACTATGCCACAAACTTAGAAGCCATTTATATTTCCTTCATAATTGGGCTGCCTGTCACTGTGTTTCAGCCAGACAACGCCCGCCTTCATACCCTGAATGTCTGCATGGTGTCAACCTTCTACCACAACCATCCAGGTTTCTAGATGTCTCCAACAGAAGATGTGTGATTGTGGTTAAATACCATTATAAGCCTCATCCACAGCCATGCACATGAGACCCGCTCTGCAAAACCAAGTGCAGGAAGTGTGGTAGACAGTTTCATGTGTTGCTGTCCACTGGCTCTGGAACTCATTTTATGGCTGAGTATACAGTAGCTCAATATATAACCAATGGCTTCCATAGCTGAGTATATCTAGGTTGCTATCCAATGGCTGCCTTCACGCCTTTCATAGCTGGGTATTACATAACTCAGTGTGTACTAAACATAACATATACTGAACTCATAAGTGAATATATTGCCAGAAGAGGTGGTTTCATGACATACTGATGTGCCCAGTATAATCATATATTTGTCACATTAAATGTCTTCATTTGCTATGAAAATATAATCACGTCTTTTGCACCTTCTGAATTCCTTTTACTGTGAGTTTCTATTGAATTGCCCTGCCACTTCAGGATGCTCAAATTTAAGTATCACAAAGCATAGAGCAATGTGACTAAAAATAGTTATCAGTGGCATATCTTGGGTCTGAGACCTGGGCTGTCTCCCCCTCCACCAGTACTATTTTTTTTAATTGTGAAGTTCAATTTTTAATTGTTAAGTAATAGAAATAACCTTTTTTCTAAATTTTAGGTACATGCCATTGCTAACATGATACCAAATAATTATGAAGATTAGGATTTGAACACTTATTTGTACATGAACTCCATTCTTCTTCTGAATACTTTATTTGCACATGAACTCCATTCTTCTTTCCTTTTGTGTGAACTTGAGTGTTACATTTTTATAAAATATTTGTTCTGAGTACTTTTTCATATTTAAAAAGAATGTTTTTCTCTATTGACAAAACAGTCAAGTTTTTCGAATGTGCATGTCCTTGTGTGGCTCTAAGATATATCTTGACTCTTTTTAATGCTGAAAAACTTTCGGCAGTTGCAGTTGTTGATAGAAAATTTAATATGAGGTCTGCTAATTTGGCATCTCACTAAACACTATGTCCAATTTATTCAACTTTATGTAACATGTAATGTCTCTTACTGATTTGTTTTTGTATTCATCAAGGGAATAAAACATTTTCAGTTCATTTTTTAGTCGAGCTGTATCAAAATTTGAAGCATAGAGTTCTTTAAGTTCTGACAGTAGATGTTCAGGGAAGCTTTCACAAAATTTATCAAAACAATTTGAATCCAACAAAGCCACGAATTTAAGATATAATATCTCTGATTTTAATTCATTGACACTTCACAAAAATGGAAACAACTCTCGGGAAACACTCTTATGGGCGGAAGTATGCAAGTGACTGAGATAGTCTATCTTCTTTTTTCAGAGCGAACCATTTCCCAAAGCAATGGGCCAATCCCCTCTACCAGCTGATTCATGTCATGGAAACGCTAGCAGGCCATTGTACGGAAGGTTTTCTCATTAGAACTGTGAAGACTCTGGAAAAGCTGCTTGCGTTATGCTGTTGGTTTTCGCTCACCAGACTGAATCAAAGAAGCGAATCTGCATGCGGTTTTTTTCGCAGCGAAAGCATCGACATATTTTAATATCGTTGATAATTGACTTTTATTTGTGTATATTTAATTCAGTTTTATTTGTGCATTCTCTGGGCTTTGCAGCTAGCCTAGCTAGCCTCGAATATATGCCACTGATAGTGATCAGTTACAAGGTCAGCTCAAGCTAGAGATACCATCCCCTCCTCCTAAAAACACTAGCATTTACTTCCCATTATACATCTGCAACACATCATTTTTCATTCCCCACATACTTGGGACATGTGTTGCTATCCCCTCCTCCAGTATGTAACACCTTTCTTCATCACAGAGTCAACTTTTGCATCTCTTTTGCAGTATCCAAGTTTCACTGCTGTATATTTCGCCCAGTGGCGCAGTGGTCTAAGTGATGGCTTATGACCATTCGTCTGAGAAAGGTCCAGGTTCGAATCCTGTTGAGGCATGGATGTTGTGTTTGTTTTTTGGCACTGGCTCTCTCCCTTCCCTGGAACCAGCAGCCCGAAATTAGGGTTGGGCGACTGCTTATAGCCCATTAAGTTGCTCATGGTGGTCGTTAAACCTTCAATAAAAAAAAAACAAAAAAAAAACTGCCGTACATCAGAGTATGAACAATTACACTTTCATATACAGCCTTTCAGGATCTTTTTGAGAACCCATCAGACCTGTAAAGTCTCTTAAAGCATCTATGACTTTCTAAACTGATTTCACTCCCCTACTAACTTCACCATCTAATCTGTTTTCTCTGTCAAACATGCATTCTAAATATGCAAACTAATTCACTTGGCTTAACTCTGTATCATTTAGACAGACCTTGCATTCAGTACTAATAGTTCCCCACTCAAGAGGTCTTTGGTTTTCCCTTTATTTATACTTAGTTTTGTACAAACTTCATAACCCAGGACAACATTCTACAGCTTACTTCTGCTGTCTGTCAGCAAGACCATGTTATCAGCATACAGCAACCTGCACACATTGGAATTACCAAGGCATAAACCAGTACTGTCTGTTATTGCATCACATATGTATGCATTTATAAATATATTGAACAACTGTGGTGACATTACAGAAGCTTGTTTGACTCCTGCATCAATAGAAAACCATTTTAATAAAGTGCTCTATATACTGTATGTACACATGCTCTACTGCCAGCATACATAGCTTTCACACATTCAAGCGGATTTCCAGTTAAACCATAATTATTTAAGACGAAAATCCTCCAAATACGGGGCATCAGTAAATAAATAAATACATCGCTCTTTCCACGTTCCAGAAACACATAGCAACCGAAAAATTGTTTTCAGCCGCCGCCGTGGAATTGAACCACAGAACTCTCGATATCTCTGTCAAACATGCATTCTAAATATGCAAACTAATTAACTTGGCTTAACTCTGTATCATTTAGACAGTGTAAAGTTAACGCGCTTGGCTAGATATCGAGAGTTCCGTGGCTCAAGTCCACAGCAGCGGCTGAAAACAATTTTTCGGTTGCTATGTGTTTCTAGAACGTGGAAAGAGCGATGTATTTATTTAATTATTTAAGACGTTGCATAGAAGCACCATGTTTACTCTGTCATAAGCTTTCTCCAAATCTGATAAGCAGCAAAACATTCTTACCAACAGACAGATACTTTTTAATCCACATACATAATGCAAAACTTTGGTTAATGTAGCCCTTACCAGGCTTAAAACCACTCTGTACATTCCACACCTTTGATATGTCAAGCGTCGTACCACATCAGTGATGACCTTTCTAAATATTTTCCCTGGCAGACTCATCAGGCTGATACCACTACAGTTCATACATTTAGTCTGATTATAATCAGAAAAGGTAATTACATTTTCTTTTATACAATGGGACAATGATTGTATCCCTGCAGTACTAAGCAACAACTGAAACCTGACACAACTGACAAATTTCAGTCAAACAGTCAACGACAGTGTCACCGTCATATTTTAACATCTCAGCTGTTATGCCACCTACTCCCAGGGCCCTAGCATTTTGAAGAGGTTTTACAGCTTTACAAACCTCTTTTCTCTTAAGATTCCTGCTACAGTTGCTTTTCTCTTTGTGGCATCATCTGCATCTACTCCAAAATCATTTTTGTTGTTATGTTGTAATAACTCACAGAAGTATCTACCCTATCTTTCACTTATTTCATTAGGCACTCGTATAATTTTCTGATGCTATTCTTCATGCAGCTTAGAACTTTATTTACCCTGTTGTGTAAACACCCAGAATTATTTCACATCTTCCAAAAAGCCGATTAATGTGTTTGCACCTAATGTTTTCTACCTTTTGCCTTACTCTGATGAACCACTTTGCTGATTTGTACTTTTTACAGGCATATTCGTCCATAGTAACTCTACTTTGCAACCTCCCCAGTCATGCTTCCTCTTTACTGCTTCTTTAATTTCACTATTCCACCAAACATCACATTTAATGCTACGCTCTGTTGCAGTACTTCAAACCTTTTCAGCAACAGTGGCAACATAGTTCTTAAAACATGCCCACTTCTTCACATCCCTCTCACATGCTTTCAACTGATTCAGTCATTCTCTGAGCATTTCAGAGTAATGCCAATGTTCTTCACAAAGCCTTTCAACTTTTATTCTTTTCATAAATCACAAGTATCATCCTGTTCCCCTTTCTCATATTGTCTATGTTTTCCATCAGCATCTCCACACCACTGTATCACCTCTCACCCTCCTCCAGGCAAGTGACACTTTACGCACTATTTCCAAGCTCGCCTCATGTCCTGGCTCCACTTGGACTACTCGTCTTCTCTAACTCTCTCTCTCATGAGGAGGACTTCTTCCCCACCTGGTCACCAAACTTGCCTTGGTTCCGGATCTCTGATGAGATTCCTCACCTTACCATGTGATGTCCCATGCTGTCCGTGGCTGTTGATACTGGCTCTTTCTGGCCCAACCCCTGCTTGCCTCACCAGCGATAGCCTCTGTGCTGCTTGCCGATACATCTCACTTGTACATATATCTTCTTTTCATCTATAAATATCCATCGTCATCCGTCATACTTTGTATATACATATATTAAGCTGTACACAGTTTCTGTTCTTTTGAGATGTTCAAGCTGTCTGTCTCCCACTGTACCTTCTTTTAGACCAATATTCCTCTTTCTCCAGCTAACATTCAGCTTCACTTGTCACACTAACAGGCAATGATGAGTCTCAGTATCTTCACCTCTCAGCACATGAGTGGTGTCAACAACTAAATGCCTCAGGTCCTGATCATAAAGAATGAAATTTATTATACTTTTATACCCCAGAATACAATTCTCCCACATATATGCTTAGATATACTTGCGGTTGCAAAACATATCAGATGCACTCAACCCTTTCCCAATGCAAACTTCAATTAATCTTTCACTATTGTCATTCACACTGGGATCATTAAGCTTATCCAGAACATTGTCAGAAATCTCATTCTGAACACCTGCTCTAGCATTGAAATCCCCTGCTAGAATAACTTTTTTCATGCACCAAACTGGTTCTAAACAACTTGTTGCTCATTCCTGAAATATTTCATCCTATCAGAAGGTTCAGAATTGTAAGAAACATGCACTCCAACAATATTCTCTAAAGTCATACTTTTATAAATGCACCCACTGAATTCTCTCACTTATGTAACTGCAGTGAATCAAGTTTTTCATCATTTCACTTAAAATCACACCTCCACCTCTTTGTCCTTTTACATCATCCAGCACTCTCCACACACCACACACTCACCATTCAGTTCTCTTCTAGCCTAATTGTTTTCTTTTTAGTTTCCCTTACGCATGTCACATTCAATCCAGGCTTATTCTTTTCTTCAGTTGCCTCATTCATCTTTCTATTTATTCCTCTAGTATTCCTACACCAATCTTACTCCCACTATGCCGTGATATCTTTCTCACACACCATTTATTAGTTCTAGGTCACTTTGGTGGTGGACCAGTCTTCTGAAGTGTGATAGGGCCCACTGTCCTCCACTTGAGTCCTTCAATATCTTTCTGTGAGTCTGGAACATCATATAAAGAGCATTAGTGTAGGAGATCAGCCCACAGCCAACAGATCGAGTTGGTCATTCCACCTAAGAATTTTAGAACAAAACCCAGTTTGAATCTTTTGGCCAATACAACACAGAACTAGCTGGTACCTCAACAATATTTATACCGAGTAAAACAAACTGAATTTTTGTTAATATTAAGAGGAAAGGTATTTAGTATTACGAGAGGAGAGCTTTATTTTGTGTCAGCTTCTCTGATTCATAAAGATTGTCTGCCACCTTTCCATTTAAATGTTTAAAAATCTGTTAACTTTTCAAGCATCTTCCCCTGAAAGACACCAATAATACCTTTGGGTAATGCAACAATGGATACATACAGGCATGTGTGTGTTTACATGTGTGCACATATGTGTGTGTGTGCATGTGTCTACGTGTGCGCACACGCGCGTGTGTGTGTGTGTGTGCTTTGTGTTCATTGTAACAAGCTACCTAATAGAGGTGAGCTTAACAGTGATTTTCCTGTCACAGTGACAATGGTGACAATTTCACTGAAGTAACAATGACTTTAAACAATGACAGAATCACCGTTTATGACAGATGTGATGGAGCTGTCACCCTCTTACTTGTAACAGTTTTAAAATTCCCGAAGCAGGAACAGAGCGGGGAATCATTGCGCAGAAGATAAACACTAAATGGAAGTGAAAAAGTAAATAAATAGAAAGGTATCATTTCCCTTTTCGGCAAAACTAGACTAGCTGTTTTACTGCTCTATGTTCCCAACATTTACTCCAATGGGATAAGAGTGATAATGATTTCACTGAGCTCATCTTAGGAGGTGAGGGTAAAACTCCTTTGCAGAGGAAAAATCTGTTTTAAGAAGTGATGGGCAAGCCAAAATGGTGCCCTTTAACAGTGATTTTTTTTTTTATTGGAGGTTTAATGACCACCGTGAGCAGCTCAATGGGCTATATATAGGCAGTCGCCCATCCCTAATTTAGGGCCACTGATTCTAAGGAAGGGAGAGAGTCAGCGCCCGTAAGACAAACACAACATCCATGCCTCACCGGGATTCAAACTCGGACCCCTTTCAAACGAATGATCAGAAGCCATCACTTAGACCACTGTGCCACCGGTGAAGCCAGTGATTTTTGGAACTGTTAGTTACTGTGAGTCACTGGTCATAATGGTGGCAGTGATTTTTAGTGACAGTTATGTGATATCTGACCCATCTCTACTACCTAACTGGATCACTTTCAGTGCACCTCATTTACATTGCTTCAAATTGTCACTTTGAAGTATATTAAGAGTGCTTTTAATGTTGTGTATCAGGGTTTATATTCACTATCAATTGTTCTATCTTCTTACAGTGCTCCTGTCAGTGTAACCATACCTCATGCATGAGTTTTGTATTTAACAACTGAAATTTGCTCAGGTTCTTCTCCTTGGTGTGACTGCCATCAATAGACTGGACAGTTTCTTCATTGGTTAAGACAGTACTAATTTGCTGCCTAATCCAGTAAAGAAATTTGTCAGTATGTTATTATGGTCACCTTTATTTTTTAAATATTACCAGAGTGCTAATATAGATATTTTGCCTAACACAGAGACTGTTTAAAAACAAGAATTGATATAATATCAATTTGCGTGAGTGAGAAAGAAATTTCACTTTCACTTACACTAAAATATAGTGAAATTTGATTATTTGAATCTATTTTTCAAAATTTGAGAGGTTCTATAAGGGGTATGCAAAAGTTTCTGCCGCCCCTGCTAGCGGGCGCTGTAGGGGGTCTAACCGGCTGGTGACCTGTGCTGTCAGTTTGTACATGAAGCCAAGTGTGGCTGTCGATAAAGTTCATTTATGGCACTGTTTGTTATTCATGTTTAATTTAGGGAAAAGTGTGAGCGAAGCATACGGTTCAATATGTCAGGTGTATGGTGAAACAGTTAAAGGTGAGCGGATATGTCGAGAATGGTTTGCCAGGTTTAAGAAAGGTGATCTAAGCTTGGAAGACAAGCCACATGCTTTTAGACCACAGGAACTCGCAGACAATGAGCTGGAATCACTGTTGCAAGAGGATGCCACACAATTGACCATGCAACTGGCGAAACGTTTGAAAGTGGCTCAGATTACTGTGGTATGGCATGTACAGGCCTTGGGGAAGATCCAGAAGATTGGTAAGTAGGTTCTACATACTTTATCGGAGAATATCAATGATTGGGCATCTGCATGTCATTGCTGAAGAGGTTTCAAGGGAAGAATTTCTTGTGGAAGATTATCACCTGGGATGAAAAATGGGTCTATTGCGACAACTCCATACAAAAGCGATCCTGGGTCAACCCAGGCCAGCCATCCATATCCCCTGGAAAAAGGTGCTGTTTTGTGTGTGGTGGGATATGCATGGAGTGATGTACTTCAAACTGTTGAAACCGGGTGAAACAATCACTGCACAGCGATATAGTGATCAGTTGATGAAACTGAATGCTGAAATTGAGCAAAAATGCCCATGGACAGGTAAAGGATTCCACCCAGTCATCCTGTTACACAATAATGCCAGACAACATGTCGGTGCCACCACGAAATCAACCCTTGAACAGTTACACTGGGAGATTTTACTGCACCCGGCTTACTCCCTGGACATTACACCCTCAGACTTTCATTTGTTTCGCTCTATGCAACATTCCCTAGCTCCAACAGCAGTTCACCGCAGTTCCAGGGGTGAAAAATTTCGTCACTGCATTCTTCAGCTCAAAATGCGAGTCCTTCTATCACAGAGGCATTCATTGTTGCCTGAAAAATGGCAAAATGCTAACGGCCAATATTTCATTGAATAAATGTGTACTGGTTTCCTGATTATTCTTGTCTCCTTTCTCCTTAAAATGGTGGAAACTTTTGCATACCCCTGATATAAACTGTCTAGCTGTACTAACCAGTGCCTATAGTAAATACCATATATAAAGGGTGTCCCAAAAGTCCCTAACACTTTTTAAAAAAATATTTAAAAAAAAAACTATTTGAGATAGGAACAAAAAATTTTCAGATCTTGTGAACTTACTTCAAAAAGTTTTTTTATATATAGGTATTAAACTGCAGTGTGTGCACCTTTTGTTGCATGGAGTACATCAAGCCGATATTCAATCTCTGCTCATGTACATGCCAAAGTGGATTCTGTAACAGATGCAATTGCAGCAACTATTCGAGTTTTCAGTTCGCCAACACTTTGCATTTTGGATGAATAAGCTTTGTCTTTCACATATCCCCATAAGAAGTCTAGAGGCATGATTATGGAGAGCGGGGAGGCCATGGGATGGGTCCATCTCATCCAATCCACCTGGTTGGAAATTCCGTATTTAAAAATTTTTGCACAACCTTACCCCAATGTGGCTGTGCACCATCTTGTTGCCAAATGATTTTGAGATGTAAATGGCAAATTTGAAGAACAGCAAACATTTGAATCATGTCCAAATAAATTTCTTTTGTGCCTGTGGATTCTGCAAAAAGAAAGATGTGATCACACGATCAGCCATTAAGCCATCCCTCACATTCACTTTAGGACTATCCTGGACATGTTTGATGAAGTGATGTGGATTCTCAGACTCCCCAAATTCTGATATTGTGGTGGTTGACTTTACCTGAAACATAAAAAGTTGCTTTGTCTGTAAAAACAATGTTTCGTGGGAAGTCATTATCTGCGCCTAGACGATTTAGAATGTTCCCAGCAAAGTTTAAACAGC
Organism: Macrothele yani; assembly: GCA_039090855.1. Taxonomy (NCBI): domain Eukaryota; kingdom Metazoa; phylum Arthropoda; class Arachnida; order Araneae; family Macrothelidae; genus Macrothele; species Macrothele yani. Next base: position 7,520,621 of record CM077023.1, on the reverse strand, counting down.
ATTGGTTTGTCGCCCAGCTGTAAAGCATGCAATATCTGCACTTTGTAGGCATATAGGCGGAGTTTTTGGTGTAAGACTTGATACACTGTTGCACGAGGAACTGCCAATTCCTTTGTGGCAGTTCGTATCGATTAGTAGGGCTACGTTAAAAGGCTTCACAAATGCTTTCAATGTTGCCATCACCTGTGCTTGGTCTTTCACATCTTGGCCTATCAAGGATACTTCCAGTTTCCAGAAACTTCTTGTGCCAAGCCAAGACACTATTACAACTTGGAGGATCTTTTCCAAATTTTGAATGAAAAGTTCTTTGCGCTCGGGTAACAGATTTTGTTTTGAAAAACCAACCAACACATATTGCTTTCTCTGCTGGAGTAGACATTTTTTCAAATAACCTTGTGATTGGATCAGTAGCGCCACCGAGTGACCTATTTGGGAAACAGGAAAATACTTTGTTAAGTAAGTTAATAAAATCTACAAAAATTATGTTCATATCCCGAATAGTTATTTTAAATAAATCTTTAAAATGTGTCAAGGACTTTTGAGACACTGTGCTTCACATCATAGTTTATGTCCCTGAGGTTGTATAACTAGTTGACGACTTGTGTCAGGCATGTAAACAGATCAACAGCATTAAAATGGTAAACCAGTAAATTTCTTCAAAACTGTAGTATATTGGCATGTAGTGTCATTGCACGTAGTCCATAGAATGGTTTTTAATTACAATCTATAATAAATTCTAATGATGTATGAATTCTTGACCACTCACCCTGTTTTTTGGCAAGTTAAGAAATACACTTTTATCTGCATTCTGTTATTCAGATGACACTATTTTAACAAAAAAAAAAAAAAAAAAAAAAACAACCCTTGTTAATAAAACATGCAGTTTACAAGTTACAGACATTAATTAGGGTCTTGTGAATCCAGATGTTACATGTACAAATGTTTAACTAACTTTCATATCACTGAGCATTCAAAACGTACTAGTTGTTTGCACTATGGTATGTAAAGCTGGTTAAGTGTTTATTTCAACATTTTAATATCTTTTCTTTCATTACTGAAGGACAGAAATCTCATTTTTCTGAATTTCTACTCTTATGTGTGTTTAATACTACAGCATAATGTATATAAGTCAAACAAGTTACCTGTATTACAGGAGTTACATCAGCAGTGTGAAGCCAAAGTAACCTATCTTACTGATGTTGGAACACAGACAGCAAAGGAATATGCTGATGCATCAGTTCAAAGTGAAATTAGTGATCTTCAGGAGCACTGGAGACAACTCCTACTCACAGTTGAGCAGTGGGTTAAGCAACTAGAAAATACAGTTAATCTATGGGAAGCCTTAACAATTAAATTTGAAGAAATTGTCATTTGGATTGAAGCCACTGAAGTGAAATCTGAGAACATTGCATCAACTGAGTATGGAAATGTTGAAAAACTGGAGAAACTTAAACTTGATCTTCAGGTATGTATTTTACAGAGCTTTATGAATAGTTACTAATGATTGACTGTTTTATGTATGTAAATGCACATCCTGAATAATATATTATAAAGACACTAATTGAGTTACATTTCAGATTTTGAATCAAAATCCAGACTATGAGGGAACCCCTTCACATGTGGTATTATATTACAAGTTGTACTAGATATGGTTGACATCCAGTTTGAAGCCCATTGACATTGTTTTGGGGCTTCAAACTGAATTTTTCATCTCTTTCAAGACTTTGTTTTTGATTAGCAAGGATGCTTAAATTAATTTTAATTTTCATTGTTAAATTTTCATCACAACTGAACATTTCATTCGTATAATTAACCAGTTCAGAGAAATTGCTGATAACTCAAGCTGAATGATAAAGTTAATTATTTTTATATTGAGTTCACAGACAAAGCTACTTTACCTTCAGATATTTGGGTTGCATCATTGCAAAACTTTCTCAGAGAGGCTCACTGCAAAAAGAAACAATCTAAAATAGATCACACTTTGTATGGAAAAGGATGCTACTGAAATGTCTGTGAGTAAATTAAACTTTCCTTACAATCACTGTAAAGACTTTACTTGAAAGATTTGATGCTACTTATAAGGTTTTTATCTGTGTAGTGACTATTCATAATGTCCACAAGGCACCAGAACTTTTGAGATAACTGGGAATATACCTGGGCATTACAATACATAACAGGAATCTATTCATTAGTAAAAGCACTTTAGAGTGTTTTTTGACTTCATGTATAGTTGTGCATTATTAGCAAAATGTAATATTAAACAAGTTTTATGCATTGATAAGTATGTGAGAAAATGCAAAAATGTCTATTATCTAACTTCTTTTCATAAATGCCAATAAAGAATAAATCATTGAAAATAAATGACTGGTATACAAGCACATATTTTGATTTCCTTCTCTACTCTAGGATGATATAATTTTCAAGTTTTCTTAAAAATTCACTACATAGTAATAGTTGAATGTGGCATTTTAAAGAGGAAAACAGTATTTGAGTATTTACAGTCCAAAATGTGATGCTGATTTTAAGTTTCAAATTTTCACATCCAAGTATGGTACCCAGCTATTTATATCCTGTTGGGCTATCTTCACCACAGCAGGGTGAACTGGAAGTACCAAACAAAACTGAGACAAAAACAAAACAGTTACATTCCATGGAAGAATGGGGGTTGAACTTTGAAGTTTTGTTCCAATCTTCTTCCACTGCAATGCCGAGATTAGCACTATATGAAAAAAGGAAAAAACCCTAACAGTGCAGTTTGTGTCAGCAGAGAGATGATTTCTAACCAAACTTGGAGGCACACACACACTGAATTAAGAGAGAAGTGTATTGTGCAGGCATGAGATTCTGCAACAGATTTGTAGAATTCCACTTTTTTCGTCATCATTTGTGTCTTTTTCGAGTTTGATGCAAAATTGAAGAGAAATTTTGGGGGAATCAGGGGAGGTGTTCTCCTTCTGGGATAGAATTTGTCTTTCAAAACTTCTGAAAACAGAAGTTAAGATGAAGTAAAGATTTCTCCCATAATCGTAATATTTTTTTCTAGCAATGTTCCTTCTGCCCATTATTGTTGTTAAATATCATTTTATTTCATAAATATTTGTATTTCAGCTTGAAAATGGAGGAAAATTTTCCAAAAATTGAAGTTCGACAAAGCAAAGATTTCTCCCATAATCATAATTATTTTTTTCTTTTTTGCATGATGTTCTCACTGTCTTGTATTGTTGTTAAATGTTATTTTCCCCCATAAATGTTTGCATTTCATCTGGATAAGGGAGGCAAACATTTCCAAAAATGGAAGCGACGAACTTGGAAAATTTGTAAGATTTATGAATGGTTTTCAAAAGTATCCATCCTCTCAAAGTCAGTGACAGATTCAGTGGGGTCAACAGGGGTGATTGCTCTCCCCCCAAACAGATTTTCCTTATTAAATGGCCAAGTTCATAAGCAATTAATGCTCTTATTTTTTTAAAATATACTAAAAAATGCCCAAATTTTTGAAAAAGGTTTTGCAACAATTGAAACTTGTGGATTTTGAGATAAAACATTTTGTTCTACGAGAGCTGTACTGAAATCAATGAGCAACAATGTTTAAAAAATTGTGACGTGTAATGATTGAAGAAATAAGTATAATACTTTAATCTATATACCTTAATCTATTTTTCTACAAAATCCCTGTTTTCTTTTACATGTTTTTCCTATCGTTCTGGCAGTTTAAAGATACCCTTTAGGATGAACTCCATTACAGCTGCATGAAGTCACTCACATACAGTTTGCTGTATTGCTTTCACACTCTGGTAGTGTTGGCTGCTGATCTGGTCCTGCAGGAATCCAAAAATATGATAGTTGGAGGGTACCAGATCTGGACTGTAAGCAGGGTGTGGTAAAAGTTCCCATCCGAATTTCTGGATTTTTCCAAAGTCAAACGAGCAGAGTGAGGCCTAGCATTGTCATGCTGGAGGATGACTTTCTTTCCTGGCCATTTATCGTGCAATGCACAGTGGAGCTTTTCTATTGTTTGGACATAATGATCTGCATTTGGAGTTTATCCTGGCTCTAAAAAATCAACCAGAAAGTACCGATCTGCATTCCAAAGTACAGTTCCCATAACCTTTGCAGCTGACGGAACTGTCTTAGGCTTTTCTTGCTTGGTGAATGGAGATAATGCCATTCCACGCTCTGGCATTTTGTTTCAGGTTCAAAATGGGGAAACCAACTTTCATCACCTCTCACAATACTGTGCAAAAATCAGTTCGTTTTACTTCAATACCTCTTCAGCAGTTGTGACGAGATATTTTTGCACTGGCCTTTGTGATCTTCTGTTAGTAAACGTGGGACCCAGTGGGCGCAAATTTTCAGATATTCCAAGCTGCTAATCATTTCCTGAACTGCCCTGTGTCCTATGCCCAAGTTTGCCATGATTTTCTTCACCGTTACACATCTGCCATAATGCATTAAGGCATCAACCCTTTCCTTGTTGTGTTCCATAGAGGCTGTTTGATGGCGACTGCTATGAGCCTGATCATTAATGTCTGTGCAACAGTCTTATAAAATATTTCACCTACCTTTTCACACTGCTGGCAGCCATACATGCATCTCCATATGCAGGCTGAAGCCTACTGTGAATATCAGCAGCTGAAATTTCCTCTTTCACAAGGAAGTGAATCACAGCATGCTGATGGAAAGATGTATCACTGTCGATCATCCTTTCCTGCATCTGTTGGGCCACACGACTGATGCTGAGGATGTCATTTGGCATTCATGGCAACAACAAAAGATGGCACCACCTGTCCATGAATTATTATTCTCCCAATGCACAATCTGCCTATGTAATGCAGCTTTGCTCATTACTTTCAAGGTGACATATGTAGTTTCATCAACTAGAAACAACAACAACAAAAACAACAAAACTAGAGGTTCAGAAACAGGGAAATCTCACAATGGAAGTGAAAAGAAATTTTGTCTAATCATGAAAAGCAATGAATGGGCTTTGTTATGTTCTTAAGTATTGCCTGGTAGCATCAGTAATTGGGTCATGGATTTTGGAGTGTATGTAGGACATTGTGAGTATCAAAGCCGAAGTACATATCTCGATTGTACCATAAACAAAAACCAGTAAAGATGTTCCTAACTACGCTGCTTTCTGTTCTGTTTTGATGTTTTTAGGGGGGTCACCCCTTTTTACATGCATAGGTCATACAATTTGATGTATGAATGTCAGCTTCGTTGGTTTCATTTCGTCACTTCACCATTTTTTGAGAAAGGGCCAAACAGAAAATTACTTTCATTCTGAACACTATGCATGCCTCCTTCTGAAAGTGGAAAAATTTATATTGCATTTCTAAATGTGTATAAATATTTGCTTATGATTTAAGGTTGTTATGCATGTCCTGCACAGGTTCACCATTGAAAAAAATTTAAATTAGAATATTGCTATTTTTCTTTTATTTGTTACAGGCTCTCTAGAAGGTTTTTTCATGGCAGTTTTTGATTTACCCAACCATTTTAAGTTACTGCAACAACCAAACCCTCTGAGAGGAATTTTCATCAGAAATAGTTTTGAAAAGGCACTACAAGTAGAAACTTCAACCCATCCACAGTCATCCACAATATAATCATGATATTAGATTTCTTATGCCATGTTATTGCATTAAACATTTTCTTTCCTTCTTTCTTTCTTTCTTTCTTTTTTTCTTCTTTGGTATTTTTAAACTGACAAGTCAGATAAGGAGATCAAAGTTCACTGCAGTTTATTTTGCATTTTGTTGAAATATAATGGTTTAATACCACTGCAGCTAGTTTTCTGAGAATAGCCTAAAGTTGCCATTGTAATTTTTACTTGTTGCACACTAAGCAATATATATATATATATATATATTGTTTTGAGGTTATGACAAGGTAATTATTTGTCTTCTGTCTATTGTCTTCTGGTTTGAGGTTATGACAAGGGAATAATTTGGTTCCATTGATGTAAGAGTCTTCAATCTGAGTGGCCACTGATGATGGATTCTTTTGTGCTTTCAAGAAAGAAAGAAGTTCCTTGGTAGTGAATAGATTAAGCAAAACAACCTGTGTGTAAAAAGACCCTGAAATTTTCAAAAGCAATTTGAAATTTGATTTGTTATCTTTATGTACTGGTTTTTGTTTAAATTTATCACTGATTTCTTTTAACATTTGTTTCTGCTAAAACCCCTTAATTCGAGCAATGTTAAATAAAAGAAAGAATGGTTCATGGGAACCACATGCTAAAATAATTTAGTTTTTTACTAAATACTGCTCTATTATTCCACACAGTACCAAATATTTAGTACAAATAATGCATATTATTCAGTGTTTCTAATGTGCTACTTTTCCTAAGATTATGAAGTGGGTGCAAGAAATTTCTTTTCCGATACCCAGGCTTGAATTCTGTTTTCCCTTATTAGCAATAGTTGCCTGTACTGAAAATTCCTACTAGAAAATTTAACCCCTTTTGTAGCAAGTAGCTGGACTGTCATATATTATTGAAATTTCTTAGAAATGTTAAGTTGAATGTGTAATTTTTGAAATAGATACCAAGTACAAATAATTTAAACATAAAACCAAAACATTTTTTGGGGGAATGTAATTAAAAGAAATAGAGAGTGCATGGCATTCTAACATTCTAAGCTTTTATATTACTATTATTAGGTGCGCGACTTAATTCTCGGCCCCTAACTGCAAGCGATCATAGAATGTCGGCAAATGCAAATAGCTGTGTGCGATAATGGCTGATTGCAGCGCCATCCAACACCTTTCCAGGCAACCGTAACCGCTCACAGCTGTAGTGACAAAAGGGATGAAAGTTGACGGTGAAAGCGATGTCATTCGAGAAGCAACATTTGAAGCATTGCCTCCTGTTCGTGTTTCAGCTGAAAAAATATTGATGACTTTATCAACTCGAAACAGCCCTCTTTTTTCCGCTGTGGCATTTGGCAGCTCCCTGGCCGATGGCTTAAATGTATCCAACACGACGGGGATTATTTCCCTGATTAGGTACATATTCGATTTGCTATAATTTGCTGTCAACGTGTCGTGCCTGTGGCTGAGAATTAAGCAGAGAGAACGAATGACCAGAGGTCCCAGAAGATGACAGACAGATCTGTCAAAATGCATTGGACAATACATCCAGGAAGTCTGACGAAGTTTTTTGGTGATTGCATTTCCTCGTGCGAATAATTTTTCGAGTGATTCATTTTTCAGTTTTTTCAAGTTTTCCAACATAATTTTCACGTCTCCTTTGTCTTCATGTGCCTCCCATAGTTCAACTAAAAAGTATATCTTACTCAAGAAAATGTGCGGACTAACTTCTAAAAAAGCCTACACTCAAGAACTTGGTGAGAACAACCGTGTAAAGATTTGAACATCGACCACCTACAACCGGGAGGTACGTGAAAGAGTTTTCCTTAAATCACATTCGATTACCGAGATATACACTGAAGAGCAATTGAATTAGAGACAGCTGGCATTATGCAAATGTGACACTGTGGACGGCCCTGTAAATGGAAAACGACATGATGTATGCAGCGATCCGACAACATAAGGAGTGATGTGACAGGAATCAGTAAGAGTCAGGCTCATTATGGGTAAGATGCAGGATCTAAGCGCATCTGATCTTGGGCAAATTGTCAGGGCCCGACGAATGGGTCACTCCATCTCGGAAGTCGTGCAGGCAGTGGGATTTTCACAAGCCACTATGTCACGGGTGCACCGTGAGTACCACCGTGAGTACATCAAATCCGGTAAAACCATCCCTGCAAGGGCCAACTGCTGTGGACAACAGCGTGTGGATGAGCGGGGTCATCGTCGGCTAGCTCGCATTGTAACAGCAGATAGACGGGCCACAGTGCAAGAAATCACTCGGCAATGTAGCGCTGGTGCACAAAAACGTGTAAGCAGCCACACCATCCAGAACCATCTCCTTGCTATGGGGTACAGAAGCCATCGTCCCACGAGGGTACCGCTGCTGACCACACATCACAGGGTGCAAAGATTAGCATGGGCACGGGAACATCGCCACTGGACCCTAGACATGTGGAAAAATGTTGCCTGGACTGATGAGTCGAGATTCACATTGGTACATGCGGATGGCAGGATATGAGTACGGCGCAAACCACATGAAGCGATGGATCCTTCTTGCCAGCAGGGTACTCTACAAGCTGGTGGGGGTGGCATTCTCGTCTGGGGACTGTTTACGTGGACTGAAATGGGACCCCTGGTATGTGTGACATTGTCCCTCACAGGTCAACATTACCGGGATATCCGGGATGACCATTTGCTCCCGTTTGTGTGTCTTCAACATCCCACTAGGGACCTCATCCTGCAACAAGACAATGCACCATGTCATCGCTCCCGAATTGTATCCGAATGGTTGGATGAACACTCCACCAATGTGACCTTGCTTCCTTGGCCAGCTAGGTCACCTGACCTCAATCCCATCGAGCACATCTGGGATGCCATCAAGAGATATGTTCAAGGCTCTGACCCCCTTCATCAAATCTTTGTGAACTGTGGGAGCTTGTTCAGGGGTCGTGGATCCTTATGGCTTCCCAACGCTTCCGGTGTCTTGTCGAGTCCGTGCCGAGACAAATCGCCACCATCATTAGGGCGAAAGGTGGTGCTACACGTTACTAGACAGGTATCTCTAATTCAATTGCTCTTCAGTGTATATTCACAGTGAATATTAATAACTTCCTACTGAGAAATTGCTCTTCACTCAAAGGAAATATAACATGTAAAAAGTTACAACAGTTAAAACCACCATTAAATTGTTCTACCTGAAAAAAATAACGTAAGAAAAAAAAACGTTTATGAATTTAGAAGTTGAGCACTCATGTTACAAGCAGACTTCTCAACTTGTCTCCTTTCATATGGTTCATATTCTGGATATCTCACCTTATCATGGAACCATTTCATTACAGCAAGTCATGGATTAAATAAAGTCTTCTTTTTCTAGTCCACCAATATCAATATTCATCAAAACATCTAATTTTAAATTGTTTCACCAGTCACATTGGATTCTCTTCATGAAACTGTAAAAATTATTTCCATCAAAACAAGCACATTTTTATGCTCTTCATTATTCACTAGATTGGCCTATAAGTGAGTATACACAGTAACTCAAAAAAGAAATGATAGTACTAGGTACTTCATTTTTAAATAATTGCATAATTAAAATAAAAACAAACACTTATTTTATACTACAGCTAATTAAATGTCTTGTGCACCTTTTTCATTTGTGCACAACAGATACGTGCTGTTTATTGTTTCAATGTTGCTTTGAACCTGAAATCCCTGAGCTTCTTTTCAGAATTGTTATACAATAGCAAAATTTACTATGCAATTGTAAAATTTCAGAAAACAAAAATTGTTTTATTCACGTTATTCAATTAAAACTTTTTATTCATGTTTTTCAATTAAATTTTTGAAATTCATGTTGTTAAATTTTATTTGAAGTTCTTTGACAACTTTCAAGCTTGTTTTCCCTGTGTTTCAGAATCTGACCAGAGAAATTACTGGTAAGCAAGAAACTGTTCCAGAACTGACAAAACAAACAGAAGACTTAGCACAGTTTTTATCTCACAAAGCTGCTACTGCAATTAGAAGTCAAATGTCTGATATCAGAAGACGCATTAACAAATTGGCAGACAAAGTACGTTTGCTGATTGTACGGCTTACATCATCTATCACTGAACAAGAAGATCTGCTAAAGAGAATAGATGGTTTTAACCAATGGGCTGGAGATATTAAACAAGAACTGGAAAACCTAAATGACATATATGTTGATCAGATTGATGCCGTACTTAAAAAAATCCAAGTAAGTAAATTTATTTAGATGGTTACTCTGAATATGCGCTTTTAATAAAAAAAATTTTAAGCAGAGAATAAATAGCAATCATTGTATGGATGTTAACATGTATATTCCCGCACCTTTGGAAAATACAAACTGTCTGCTCTAAAGTCATACATTCACCGTGCCAACCTTAGTTGCAACAGCCATTCTGCTCTTCAACAAGAATATCAGAACATCATCAACATTGACAAATTGCATGGCTTTCCACCCCTCTTAGTACATAGACTAATCAAGAGGTTTGAATCATAGAATAGATCTAGTTTACTGCCTGAACCTTCCACCACCCATCAGTTTGTTGGCACTTTGCCCTTTAGCCTGTCCTTCACTCATAAAGTTTGCTCTATTTTCAAGTCTTTTGGCTACAGGATTACAGTCAAACCACCTCCACATCTTCTCAACCTCATCCTAAATGACAGAGATCTCAATAAACCCCTAAAGTTTCAAGGTGTCTACTCTATCCCTATCAACACTTCCACAGCCATTACCCACTATATTGGTTGTACTTACCGCAGCATAAACCGGTGATTGATGGAGCATATCGCTGATCTTAAGAAAGGCAGCCCTTCCACCTCCCTTTCAATTTAACCATCAGCGATACGTCTGTGGTTTCCGATTGGCACAATGTTAAGCGGATCGCCTCGTTCAGCAATCGGCATGCCCTCAGGTACCGCAAAAGCATTTAAATCTACCTTACCCCTAACACCTGCAATACTGATGCACCTTTTAACATCCCTATTATTTGGAAAGCGATTTTGAAATCTGGCAACAACTGACGCTTTTACCACGTGTCTCATTCCATGGCTGATGAAGGTAGAAGTCGCTACCGAAACGTCCCGCTTATAATTTTCAACGTAACTTACGCGTGTGATGACGATTTCAAGAATTCTTTTAATGTTTTGTGTGTTACGTGTTGTCCTGCCAATTCTTCTCACTATGTATGTCTAGTCTCATACATGCCAGTTTTAAAAATTCCAGATCATATCTTTGATGAAACACTGAAAAGAAATATACAAAGTAAATTTGTGCATATGAAAGGAGTAGAAAATTTTCACTTTACTATTTTGTGTAGGTTTGCACAACATCAAAATTGCAATATTGAAGGTCTCATAATTAAAAATAAGTGATTTAGTATTAGATCCATGTGCCATACCTTATTTTATGCTGATAGTTTTTATTTGATCATCAAACTCCAATCAGGTAAGCACTGCAGCATGTATTTGATACTCTGCTGCTGGGTTTTTTAATTTTCTTTTATCATGTAAAATAGCAAGTGGGTCATATGTCCAGCATTTTGTAACATGTCTTAATAAAAATATATTAAACAATTTTTGCATCAATTTTTAAAACAAAGCAATAAATAATCCAATAAAACTACAGTTGCCCTCGTTTAATTAAGATTGTGATATCTAATAAAAATTTAGTGATGAATGTTAAATTTGAAATCTGGAATCAGTATTATGGAAACATTCTCCTTTGTAATCAGATTTAAGTTCCTTCAGTTTTAATGAAATAAATAGTATTTTATGATTTTTTGCAAAATTATTTTGTAAAATGTACGTAATACAGGATAAGGATGTCTGTATTATATGCATTTCACATTGGGTTTTAGAGATGCCTATCACCTTCTGCTAATCCTAAGACAAAATAACCACCAGTAATATAACTTTCTGCTATTCCTAGATCAAAAACTATCATTAGTAGATATTATTTCTTGTTTAGGTGGGAGGGAGGCTGTGATGTAGACATTCCTTTATCTCAAAGTTTTTGGATAAATTCTAAATATGGAATTTTTACTGAACTCTTTGAACTATGCTTTTAGATGTGTTATTGTAACTGTCAAAGACATTTGGGCTAAAGGAATCAGAAAGTCTTTATATGTATTGATATTAAAAAAAATGACTGCAAAGGATTTTCCCTGCCTAACATCTGGCAGGATTTGACGAAAAATAACCGTAACCTTCAAGGTTAACCGTAACCGCAATAGTGATGGGAATAAGTGACAACAAAAAGACAGCCTAAAGAAGGAGAAGAGTTTTCTCCAAAATTTGCAATTTAAATAACAAAAATTCCTAGTAAAATTCCCATAATAGTTGTTTTTGATTAGTAAAAAAGTATTATTGATAGATGTTTTTACTGAAGTCTGAACCTAAAAGAAATAGATCTAAAAAATCTGTAAAAGATCTAAAATCACATTCAGTTTTCCTAAAACGGTTTTGCAGTTTTAATTCCATATATTTGATTTCCTAACTACATGATGACATTACTACATTTGTTGCCTCTGAGTTCAGTAGTCTTGGAAAAGTGACAGTCACAGGAAGACACTGTTGACATATGCATCATAAATTTTCAAGACCCTCTGCAAGTTATGTCAGAAACTTCACCCAACTGTTGTTAGATTGCACTGACAATTAATAGTCACAGCTACCAAAATTTCTTGCTGAGTTTTTTGATGGCTGAATTTTTTGATGGTGCAAAGAGTGTTTTAGCCAACTGTATCTTTCTAAAGGCCCAAATGAGAATTAGACAACCCTGTCATCAAACTGTGATTAAAGATACCCAGTACTGAATTTTCAACAAGTTATCATTCACACATATCCGGCACTAGATTCTCAGCATATGTGCACAAACTTACATCCTTTTATGATTCATTATCACATTTTTAGACAGCAATTCCTTGGAGAAACAGAAAAAATTCTTTGTGGAAGATGGAATATAATAATAATCAGCAGTCACAGTAGTAGTAGAAAAAAACTGGTCTGGCAGTATCATTTTTGGAGCAACTTGTAATATACCAAGCACTTCTGATAATGTAATATGGTCACGATTATGTTGCCAAGATTGTTGTAAATGGAGACATTTGATACACCAACTGTAACTAATTTCTAGTTCTCTCAGTTAAATGTGTACTTGGAACTTTGTCTTTCTTTGAGGAGCTAACCTCTAAATCTCAAAGAACAGATTAATGATATATATGTACAGATACTACCAGCAAAAAATATCTTTTGCAGGGCACGGATTCGTGCTTATGGCAGTGCTGCCCATACTTTAGGAACTTCAGGAAACAATATTTTACATTCAGATCAGCAACGCTTCCACCGCAGAAAAAAAAAAAAAAAAAAAAAAAAAAAGGCCGGAGCAGGACACAATAGTGTCTGTCCTCTCTAGAAACTGCAGGATTAATGCTCTAAGTGCACATTACCAGCTGCTCACATAATTTCATCTAACCAATGCCACACAATGAAACTTTCCATAGCAGTTTGCTAAAAGCTAAGGGAGTTGAGCCACTTTCCTCCTGAGAAAACGTGTATGTGTGGGAAGGGGGCAAGTAAGAAACTCAGGAGCTTTATCAGATATTATGAAGCTCTTATGAAAGCTGAAATAATAAATTCTAAGTAATTTCCTTGGAGAGGGGCTAAAGTGAAAAATTATTTTCTAGTAACATAGTGAAAAGGGCAAATATTCACCTTTCACAAGTAAAAGCAGCTCTCTTATAAAGGGTAAGGTCACCTATGAGAGTGGCTGAAATTCCTTGAATTTGAAGGTCAGAAACAGGGCACAGCTAATGTTGTGTAAAAAGCGGCCCACTTCTTTCTGAAGGGAAAGCTTTTACTTCCTCAAACAAAAATGGTGTACAAAAAAAAGAAAAAAAAAGAAGAAGAAATCTTCAAGCTGACAAATACTTACCCACAATGCATCCACACGATAATACAAGGCAAGTAATATACACTGAAACAACCATATTTTTCACACAAAACTTCTAACATATTATTTCCCCTACCAGGGAGATTTTGACTGAGAAAAAAATGATTTTTCTCTCTCGAACAAAGTACTGATGGAAAACATGTTATTTTTGACCGCAGAGATATTCCTGGGATTAAATTATGCCCCAAAATACTACATAACAATGAAAATTATATACATTTTACAAAAAGTTTATTAACACTTATACTCATTATGTTAAAATAAAAGTAAATAACAATACTAAAATTACAAATAAGATTAAATTTATTTTGTTATAAAAATTCAAATAAAATGTACATTTTAAAGTTATGTCAAAATTATTATTACAGATACAGTAAACTATAGTTATAAGAAACAATGACAAAACATTAAATTCAACATCACTATGATAAAAGAATACATATGCCACAAAAAAATGAACGCATTACGACAAAAGAGTTTTGGATTTATCCTTGACTTTTTCGGGTTTTTTCTCCTGATGTGTGGCAGTGGTGGTGTTCCGTTTTTCCACAATGCTCATGAAAAGAGTATGCAGAGATATTGATGACAAAAATCTGCAACATATCACTTTTACACTGTTTGTTTTCAGGACTGGCATAACTTTTGAAAGCTGAAGTTTTCTTTACAGAGAATTTAAAAAATATCAAATCCCTAATTTGTTTCAAAAGTGCTTTTTATATTTTATTAGCTCTATTTTTTTGTTCTTTACAATTTTGTAAACTGGATATTTCAGATTTATTAGAAAATAATGATGTGAATAATTTTTTCTACTTATTCAGGCTCTCAAGATAGAAAGTAATAATAGGCAAGCTGACTTTAATAACATTTATGAAGAAGTAAAGAAATTAAGTGAGAACTGTGATCCTGCAGAATCAGATAGAGTAAATTTGTTGTACTCACAACTTTCTGAGCTTTACCAGTCTACTGAAGATTCTTTGTCAAAACGACAGAAGCTTTTACAGAAAATCCTTGACTTTCAAGCATGGCAAAGAGATATTGCAGAACAGCTGCAATTCTTGCAACAAAAAATAGAAGGAAAAAAACAGATTCTCAAACCATTTCAGAAGTAAATGCAGATTGGTTCAGACTACAAAAGAATTTGAAAAGAAGTCTCTTGAAGTTGCTGACCTTGATGAACTTTCTAATAAAGCTGGACAAATTGTTCGTGACAGAAGCACAAACTTACCAGTGACAGTACACAACAAACTGCAACAGATTTCAGATCTTCTTAATAAAGTTAAGGCTGCCATTGATAAAGCCAAGGAAGGGATCCAGATGCTGGGTAGTAAACGGGATGAATTTAACTTAGAATATAGTTGTCTCATTCAGTGCCTCTCAGATATTGACATGAAGATGTTGAGCATTAAAACATGTGCTTCCAGTCCAGAAGGCTTGCTTGAAAGACTTCAGATCATTCAGGTAAAAACAAAACTTTACTGGCTAAATTAATTTCCTTTCTTTTTTGGTAATATTTTATTTGAAGGTAATTAATACCTTTGTGCAGTACCACTGTGAATGCCATGTTGGTATTACATCAATCATTGCTAAAGTTAGTCATGTTTATTGTATTATCAGAAAAAGACTAACAGTAGTCATCCAGTGGTTTAGTGGCTGAGATGCTAGGTATAATGCAAAGGGCTTGAGTTGGAGTATCAGATGATATGCACCATTGTGTATGTTCTTCTTTTCTGCAGAGCGATTCACTCCGGACTTTACCCCAAAAAAGCGTTATAATTTTGAAAGGGGAAAACATTTCAAGCTGAAATTTGAAGACAAAGTGCCTTACCTTTTCACAATCACATCAATGTCAGAGAAGATGTTGAAAATATCCGCCATTTGCATCCAAACAGAGATCAACTCATTGTTGCATATTGTCAAATGTATGCCTCAGCATGTTGGTATTTATTGCTTAAATTTCCTGTGTGATGTTGTTTTTCAGCTGCAGAATAGTCCTAGGCTTATTGCTGTATATAGCACCTTTCAGATGACCCCATAAGAAGTAATTGGGTGGAGTTAAATCTGGTGACCTGGGTGGCCACAAACCTTTGGAGATAACCCGATCGCCGAAGAAACTTCAAATATCATCCATGCTGGCATTGGAAGTGTGACAAGTCACACTATCCTTTTGGAAGAAGCCATTCTGAAGTTCAATATCATCCAGTTGGTTCACAAACTGTGTGAAGATATTGAGATACACTTCTGTGTTGACAGTCTCTTAAAAGAAAATGGGACCAATTATCTGGTTCCGTGAAATGGTGCACCATACGCTAATCTTTATGGGATGCATTCTTTCCTCATGAATGACATGGAGATTCTCATTCGACCATACCCGGGTATTCTGTGAGTTAACATAGCCTGAAAGGTGGAACCAGGCTTCTTCCATGAACCACATAATGTCTAATGCGCCTGAATTTTGACGGACAAATTCCTTAAACCACTGGCAGTAATGCATTCACTTCAGCATGTCAGTTGGTAACAGCTCATGAACAACTGTAACATGATATGGCTTCAGTTTACCCATTTTTGTAGCCCTCTGGCAGGTGCAATACGATAGTCCTATTTCTTGTGACAGCCTGCATATTTCTTTGGAGACTGTAACAACCTCTTTTTTACACACTGCACAGTGTTTTCTGGCATTGCGGGTCACCTTCCTGAATGCGTATCAACAAGGCTTCCTGTCGTCTCAAGTTCCTTTGCAAGATTTGAAATTGTTGGCGGTTCCCGACTGGGAAATTTCGTCTTAAACTCTTTCTGACACTCCTTGAAAGAGCCGGAATTCCAATAACTTTGAATGATAGACACGAACTCAGCAATCGTGAACACCATCATACTTGACGCTAGCCAACAGACAAAGAGACTGTTGCAAAACCGTTTTACCAGATGCCGTGTATTGTGGCACCATCTAGGCATATGAGGCAAATGGTGCAGATATGGATGCAAATGTCAGAACGTATGGCATTTCGTCTTCAAATTTCAGCGTGAAGTGTTTTCCCTTTTCAAAATTATAGCTTTGGGGGAGGGGGGGTAAAGTCCCGAGTAAATCACTCTGTAGTTATCCCATTTTTTAGGAGGCATTAACTTAAAATTTATGATGCATTACTCTTCCTAGCATTTAATGTTCTTGGGGGTCTTTATATCTGAAGAAATGAAAACTAACAGGAAAGGAGTTACTCAGCAATTGAGCCCCCTGCACATTAAAAACACAACTTGTAAAACAAAGCTGTGCTTCAGTCACTGTTTTCCTTTAATAATTTCATGTGGCATTATCAAAACAGAATATACAGTACTTGGATAACAAACAAACATTTAGTTTAAGCAACACATTTTGTTGTTCTGAATGTGAGTGTACTGAAGTTCCTATGTGAACTTATTTTTAAATTGCTTAAAATTTTTTTCACAGTGAAAAAATGTTCAATTACGGGTTTCGTAGAGATAAATTATAATACATTTGTTGATGAAGTTTTCGAACTATAACCTAGTTCATCTTCAGGGCTGTCCATGGAGTAGTTGTTGCCAATCTCGTTTTTTAGAATTGCGGTTGGAAGTCTCCAACCACAATTCTAAAAATTGAGCATATGAGTGAAAATCTCTACTAAATCTGAACTAGAATATAGTTCAAAAATTTGACCAACAAATGTATTATATAATTTACCTCTATAAAACCCATAATTAAACAGTTTTTCACTGAGATTAATATTTACAGGTGCCATGATGTCATTAATTACTCATTTTTTAAATTTAATTATTCATGCTCTTACTTAGAAAATGGAAACATGGGAAAACAGCATAGAGTACAATATTAAGATAAGCAACATTTGTCCCGAAGAAGCTGGGACAGAGCTTAGTGAAACCTTGGTCAACAAGAAAAATAAAATAATTGTGAACTAATTTTTTTTTAATATTATAATCATCACATTGCTTGTAGTTTACAATTTGTTAATCATCTTGTAGTCTGCAATTTGTTGAATCATGAAAGTTATGATTCCTCCATCATAACCCTTTTCATAAAGCATTCATGGAAAGGGTTATGATGGAGGAATCATAACTTTCTAAAATTGGAATGCCAAAGGTGTTTGCAGATAAGTTCATTGTTAAAAGTTTTTCAGATACTGTATTTATCAGTTACTAAAATGAATGGTGTTTTTATTTATCTTTCAGAGCATGGGGTCTATCTTTTTGTTTTCAGGTAATCAGCTGAAATCTAATAGTAATGAAACGTTTTTATTTTTATCATTATTCAGTATATTTTTAGTGGTCAGATTATTCAAGCAGAATATTACATGAAAACAATCATGAAATATTGCACATAAACAATGAAAACATCAGAATTATCTTAATTTGGTAGCAGGAACTTTAGTAATGAGCAACATTTATGCAAACACAGTGAAGAAAATTATACATGCAATTATTTGAAACTTCTTAAAAATGCATATCCCATATTGCTCTAAAAAATCTGCTGAAGTAGTTAGTGATTTTCATTCATATGCTCATTTTTCAATAAATCAATAATATTTTTAACAGTTTAGTAACTTAGGAAATTTGTGTAAATTTATAGTTTTTTACAAATTTGAGGTAGTATATTTTTGTGTCAAACTAAAGAAAAAGAAAAAAAAATTTGCACTCTAGGAATTAATTGTGATTGTCTTATGCTTCTATTCGTTAGTGATACATTAGCATTTTATCGTGTTTCTCCTTTTATGTATTCAGCTCAAGCTTAAAATTTATCGACCTAGTAGATATGGGTAAATTACAGGCACTTTTTTTCTGACAGCTACTGTTGAAAAATATTGCTGTGGGTGTCTTACTTTGCAATCACATCAACAAAAGGAACTTCAAAAAGAATTTCAAGAATTTAGTTATACTACTGTTCATGTCAATAGAAACACTCAAGGACAAAATTATTATTTTTGGTATATTAAATCAGACATTAAGTTGATCAACACATTTTCAAAAGAGTTAAGATTTTGCCTTATTTACAAATCATTAAAATCAGTACTACTGAAAATCATAATGGGAACTCTGGCCATGAGCTTCAAAAGATTCTGGAAACTGTTTGTTTTTTTTCCTTAGTCAAATGAATGTCATAGATTTTCACTTTAGCCCTAACAATTTCTAAATTATGATATTTGCAAAGTTTGTGTAAGCAGTAGTTCTGAAGTATTCTTGCTCTATTTCATTTGTTTAAAGTTGAATAAACAACAAAAATAATTTTAATTTCTTGTTTTTCGTTTGTTTCAAATAATCCCTGAATTCCTTTTCACTGTCAATGAATCAACTAATGGTCCAGTGGTTTCAGGTGTGGGTTTCTAATTTACCACACTACTGAGCATGACATAAATTCTAGACATATTTTGAGCTCATTCTTATAGCAATTTCTTCTGCCCTTTTTTTTTTTTTTTTTTGAACAAACTGCCTTAAACCAGGGATAGATGGTTTCTTCAAACTTTAGATAAAAATGCATAACATATAAAAATGTTATCAGTATATACTAGCTAGTGCATAATAAAGGTTTTTTTCTTCTTTGCAACAGGAGTATAGAACACTAAGAACAGTGAAGTGCACAAGGGGATTTCATATAGGACTGCTTAGGAAGTAGTTATAGCTTAATAAAAATGGTATTCCACACACACACACATGATGCACTCTCCAGTCAGTTCTCCCTGTCATGGGAAGATTGTGTGTGTGTGTGTGCGCTCATGAGGGAGGTGGGAGGTAGGGAGGGGGCTCCAAAGAGTAGGTGGGAAGATTGTGAGGAGAGATGTGACCTCACATATCCCTTAACATAATCTTCCCACCTAATCCTTGGTTTTTCTAAAGGTCTCACAACTCCTAGGTCTGTAGTCCAAGTCTAGGGAACTTATCCTTTGACATTCTAGCCACATGCCCATCCCACTGCAGTCTCCTGGCCTTTCATTATTTCAATTATGTCCTTTTTTCTATGTAATTCTTCATTATACCTTCTCCACTCATCCACTTCAGTGTCAAATACAAGACCATAAATTTTCTCAAGATTCTTCTTTCAAAGACCTTGAATTGTTGTAGATCTTGTTTCCAGGTGTTCCATGTCTCACATCCATAGAAAAAATCACAGGTAGTATCAATGTAGAACATGTAAAATTACAGGTAGAACATGTAATCCATTTGGCTTTGGATTACATGTTCTATGATGAACTAACAAAAGGTAGGAAATGATATTGCTGATTTCTTTGCTGATAGTTCATATGTCCTTTTGTTCTTATGTAACTCATTGGTTACCCTGCCATGATAGCTGTAGATCAGATTGTGTTTAACTATGAACGTGAAGAACAGTATTTTGAACTACTGAGCAGTTCATACTGTATTAAGACATTCTTATGTCCTGGAAAATCTTCAAAGAAAGTAGGGTTGAGGGTAAATGACAAAAAGGCAGAATACCTTCTTTCAAGAAACAACAATAACATGATGACCAATGTAATGCTACCACAGTAGTGTAGGAAAAGGAAAGAAGAAATAAAAATAAATGCCTACCTAAAAGAGAAATAAAACACACCACAAAAGTACTTACCACTGAAGTTTATTTGAATCTCATGAAAAATTAGTAATAAATAAGGTTTTCTCCAGATCTTAACAATAAAATAAATGCAAATTCCCAACCTACCACATTATGACTCATTTTTCCACAACAAAATAAATGCAAAAACATACCACATTATGACTCATTTTCCACAATTACAGAAATTGTTTTACCTTTTTCTGATATTCTAGGCCTATAATAAATATTTGATATTACTTATTAGTAAATTGTAAATTTTATTTATAAAACAGTGAAAGTGTTAAATTTCAGAAATAAATGCTTATATACTTATTTCCTCATTTTGTGACATTTAGTTCTGTTTTAAGATGTTGTGTTTGTTTACCTTCTTTCACACATTTTCATGCCAAAATGGACTATGGGTGCATACCATGAATTTGAATGGGTTCTATGCGAAGGTAAAAAAAAAGTGAAAGGATGGACATTTATTTCATTTTCAGACATTTCTGTTTTCACTGCTATTTTTTACTCTGCATTTTCTTTTAGGGTGCTCAGAAGGACATTGAAGAGAACAAGCCCAAACTAGCCCATGTTCAGCAGCTTGGTAGAGATCTAATTGAAACTGATTCAGGATCTTTCAAGAGTATACAGAGCCAGCTTAGCACTCTGGACAGGCTGTGGGAAAAGGTGTCAACTGAGTCTTCCCAAAAAGAGAAATCTTTGAAACATCTCATTAAATTGTGGGAAGACTGCATTTCTCTTCAAAAGCAGATTACTGATGTTACTGAACAAGTATCGCAAACTGTACAACTTCCTGCCTTTGTCCCTTCTGACTTAACTCAAGTAGAAAATTTGTTGTCTAAAGCAAAGGTAATATTCTGAAGTTGTTCAGAATTAGTTTTTATGATAGATTTTCAATTTGAAAAGTTCCATTTTTCAGATTCTTGGTAATAACTGTATTAGGATAGAATTACACACACAGACATGTGCGCGCATGCACATTCTATAGTGGAACTTTTTTCTGAAATATCATACTTTGCATGAATTTTTTTTTAAAATCCAGGGTTAAACTTACTTATTGAATCATTTTGATGATACTAATGACATTTATTATGAACGGTAATGAAAAAAAAATCAGGTCGATTACAGTAGTCAGTTTTAACTGTGTAATAAAGATGACACATTTCTTTCACAAGTAGTAACAGGTGGGGATTTGGCTGCACCACTGAGATGCCTATACTTAGTAAAAGAGCACACAATGGATACATTATCAGCAATTCTACAGATTGCAGTTTAAGATTTAACTATCAGTTGGCAAAGTCATGGTTAACAATTCTTTGGAATGCTGAGTGGGTGCTTCATACTGATTATCTTTTGCAAAAGATTACTTTGACTGCTCAGTATTCTTCTAGCCTACTAGCAAAACTGAGACGAGCAATTAGGAATAAATCATTATTGGAAATTGAGTGTAGGTGTGCAATTTCTCAATGATAACACTCCACTGCATACAACTAATGTTCCTCAGGTTGAGGTCTAGGAATGTGAGTTAAAGAATACAAATTTTGATATTTTCTACTTTTGGAATTTGAAAAAAGCACATATTCATTGAGCATATTTAATAAATGTTGATGAACTCCAACAAGACACAGGTGTTTGGTTTGCAGGAAGGAATAATAACAGGGTTCCCATGCAACCTGGAAAAAAGGGAAAACTGGAATTCTCAGGGAATTTGAAAAGGTTCCAAAAATCAAGGGAAATTGCCATTTTTTCTTGTAAAATCAAGGAATAGTTTATTTTGCCAAAAAACTTTTCTTTTTCCAGATTTCAAACTTTTGTTTGCAATACTGCCTGCCTAGAATTTGGTAGATCTTACTTTCAGTTACATTACATTTTCCCTTTATTCCCCAAAAAAGATACAAAACTGAATTTTAAAAATTGCCTGTTATTAAGTTTTTGTTCAGGTTTACTCCATAGATACAGCTTTTGTATGGAGTCACTTTACATCTTTAGTGGATATCAGTCACTTTATGTATATATCTTTAAACGACCCACTGGTGTGTCGTGCAGCACTGTATTGAAACAGTTACGACCCCACCGGTGGGTCGTAACATACTACAAAAAAATCGCTGAAAAATGTCGCCGCAGTGAATGTGTTAAAGTATAGTTGGGTGAATTGCAGTAAAATATAATGTTAAATATTTCCATAGATATTTTTTTCATTTTATTAATTAATTAACAAACATTCAATGAAGAAAGACTTCTGAATCATATAGTATAAGGGTTATTCACAAATCAAATTTTTTTATGTTTCCATTATCATTTCCATCATGATCGAAAACATCTAATTTGGAAAAGAACCTAATATAATGTTTCAAAAGTCTTTTAGTCTTGTTAACTTCCATGCTTGTTATGAAAAATCTTAAAGCTGGGATGATTTTATTGCTCATTTGCTGCATATTGAACAAATTATTGTACCAATTAACTAGAATGTAATTTATTTATGAGGGTTGGGTTACTAGGAAATCATAATCAACAAGAATTTCTCTGATTTTGGGATTGTACTCCAACCTCTGTCTTTGGGTTTGACTCCTAGCAGAGTCAATCTTGACTCCTCGTGGACTTCTTGACTGACTCAACTTACTCTGCTAATAGTCATTCTGGAAGACAGGTTGTATTACACTCTAGTTAACTGTTATTATCACTATGATCTCCATGATTTCACTTATTCAGAACATGAGCACCAGTGTAATGTAACTATTACATGTATAGGTAATATAAAAATGACACGTAAAAAAAGTATTCCATCATGAATATGTTTATTCTTTCCTATTTGTAGGCTGGAAATGACTTATTGAAGTCTAACCAATATGTGATTGATTCCTTCAACCAGAAGGCAAAAGAACTGTTAATGAAACAAACTGAAGTAGAGGATTTCAACACAAACTACTTTCAACAAGAAATTTCCAAGACTCAGAAGAAATGGACTGACTGCTGGGATTTGGTAGATAAAAGACTTCAAAATTTAGAATCTCAAATAGTTCTTTGGCAACAGATTGATGCTATGAAAGAAGAGCTCATAACATGGCTTTCTGATACCTGCACTGCGATGAACGAGTTCCTCATAAATTTTACCGATAAAGCAAAAGCGCAAATACTGCTCGATAATTACAAAGTAAGTTTTTGTTTTTTAGTTCTAAAACAGTCTTTTTACATCTGAAGAGTATTTGATAAAGTTCATCTTATATGAAAATTTTGTGATGATTTGAGCAAAAAAAGCTCACACACAAAAACACGCACACACTCTCTCTCTCTCTGTCTGTCTGTCTGTCTGTCTCTCTCTCTCTTTGTCTCCCTCTCTCTGTCTCTCTCTCTGTCTCCCTCTCTCTGTCTCTCTCTCTCTCTCTCTCTCTCTCTCTCTCTCTCTCTCTCTCTCTCTCTCTCTCTCTCTCTCTCTCTCTCTTATTTATAGAGGTATAGGTAATCTGATGAACATGCTAGGTTTGTTTCCCTCTACATTAAAGTAATTATCAGCAAATAAAAGGAAAAATAATTTGTGTAATTTAACTTTAATTGCAAATTTGTTTGTTTTTTCTATAGATATAAGAGGGATGTTCCTTTCTCAGTTTTCAATTTTTGTCAATGTTATGTTAGTTAGTAAAATTACTTACTGTCATGTGTTATGAAAATGAGACAAAAAACCTTAACTGGCTCAGAACTCATTTCCTTCTTAATTTTCATTTCATTTGAAAGACTTCAGAATTGATAGCTTTTACTACAAGTTTCAGAATATTTTTAGTTAGCTATAAAATCATTAGATTGCCTATTGTTTACATTTCAATGTTAAGCACCTAGTCATGCTGACTTGGGATTCTTGGTGATCTGTGACCCAATGAGCATCACTATCGTCCACTGGGCTATTATAAAATTATAAAGAGATGATTCATGCTACTTCTTCACCTGAACTAGACCAGCCAATAAAGGAGAACATACTGTACACTGTGTGAAAAACTACCTTTGTCTGGGAATTGAGCTTTCCATTAATATCATTATCTTTGGAAAGTCCTAAAAAAAAAAAAAAAAAACTACATACAAAATAGCTGGCTATGTTAGACATCCTACAGCATATAACACTATAAGTTTCTTTGTACCAGTTGCTATAATTGTGCAATATACAGTTTATCAGTGTTGGTTTAATTCTTCTTAGCATAAGTTTTATTCAGTTTAATGTGAATGAACTTAAGCATCTCATATACATATAATGGGGAAAGGTAATAAATACTCTTTTCATCTGTTTGTTTGATAAATACATATATACACGAATTATTCATTAATCGGCATATAAAACTTGCCTGGAGAGCTTTTGGAAGAAACAGCATAATTTTCAAGAGCAATATATGCCATTATGTCTTAAAAGAAAAGTGTTTGATCAATGCATCCTTCCAGTGCTTACGTATGGTGCAGAGACGTGGACCTTAACTAAAAGAGACATACAAAGGCTGCAGACAACTCAAAGAAGCATGGAGAGGTGCATGCTTGGTGTAACCGGGAGAGATAAGAAGAGGAACTCGTGGATGGATCCGAAAAATGACAAGAGTGGAAGACATCATGGTCAGAGTTAAATCCCTGAAATGGCAATGGGCTGGACATACTGCCAGAATGACAGATCATCGATGGACAGCCGAAATTTTAGATTGGATTCCAAGCGACAGGAAAAGACCTGGAAGAAGACCACATGGGAGATGGGTGAATGAAATTCGAAAGTATGCGGGAGTAACATAGAGGAGACTGGCACAAGACAGACCATTGTGGAAGAGGCTTGGAGAGACCTTCGTCCAGCAGTGGATTGATAATGGTTAACAATGATGATGATGATGACACGAATGAATTTAACTGCATAAAATATGCATTTTCTGAAAGCATAGCACCTAAAGTGTTTCAGAAAGCTTTAACTTTCCTTTCCTGGTAATTAAATTTTTAATTAATATTTATCTCCATCTGTTCTCATAATTGGACACAACTGGACTTGTTGCCTCATCTCTTGTTAGAGGTTATGCAGAAGTCATTATATTTTCCACTGCTTTTCATATTTTTGTACAATTTTAATTTAAGCCATCCACTTGCCCCAAGGTGGAGAAAAACATGTTGAGAGATTCATAATGAAATGGAAAACAAAAACACATCTGTGCAGGTTTTCTCGTTCATTTCCTTTTAACTTCATATGTAACAAAAATATGCTTGCTACCCAGTCTAAGTAATCATTATTATTCTATCATGGGACATAATTTAGAAACTAGTGTTTTACTTGATATTCTGGCTCAGTCCAGAATATGAAGTAAAACACTACTCTGGCTCAGTCCTTCACCTGCATTTAGTTAACCTGATCTTATAATTTCATCACTTTTCTGACATTTTCTTGCTTTACAGATTTGCATAGAATTTTGAACATGTGACTTACAATATCACATTTGTGATTTCTTTCACTTTTATAACTTTATCGTATTCAATTTTGGTTCCATTCTATGTACATTTTTTAAATATTTCTTCGTATCACATTTTTAGAATGTTAATTATTTTGTCTCAGTTTGAAAAGCATTGTAAATTTAGTTTTTGTTCATTTAAAAAACTTTCAATTTTCTATGCTCAGCCAAGACTTCCATTTGACTTTATTTTTAGATCCTCATTAACAGTCCATCAAAATAATGAAACAAAACGTGTGACATTTTTTTCGTAATTGAGTTTTGGCCTTAAGCTTGACATATTTCAGTCAATACAGCACTTGTACCTTTTCAAACACATGTCATTTACACTCAGTCACAATTAGTTTCCTTCCACTCCTTCCTTGTTCCTGACAACATTAAAATGCTGGAAGTCCTTTATTCCCTAAAGTCAGACATTTTAATTTTTATTAGTCCTTCATTCTACACAGCTTTCACTATAATTTTAAAATCCTACTGGAATTCACTTAAAAATATTTTTTAAATCCTACTGGAATTTATTTCAAAATATTTTTTCTCTCATTTTTATCTATCCTGAGATAGGTTTATGCTAATATTTTATAAAAAAAGATTTTACTTTGTTTTATACGAAAAACCTTTTATACATCACTGTTTGGAGGCATATGTGATTAATATGTAATTTGATCACTGATCAATTTTTCATCTACTCCTCTAATTCAAGAAGAATTTCTGATGATTTTGAATATTTCGTGGTGAATTCTCAACAGGGGATTTGCTGACTTTCAACTTTTCCAGTCCCAATACGAAAGGTGATAATTTCCCCAGTATCCTTTAATGTAGATTTCTTGAAGGTACTAGAGCAAGCATTTCTTTCATGTTTGAATTTACCTTATGATTCTGGAATATAAAAAAGTAAGAGAATAAAACAGTGATGGCACTATTTTTTCAGGTATACCGGCGTACACCCAAAACCAGATTTGCATTAATAATATGTTGGAATGTTACACCTTGCTGTGAAAGTTGTGGTTTGTTCATAAATGTTCCTTGGTACTAAACTTATAAATTTGAAAACTTACAAAATAAAATTCATCTTTGACTATCAAATGCTCAGCAGATACTTTTGATATTTCAATTCTTTTATCAGTTACCATTAAAGTTAACTGATAAAAGAATACCTTTAATATTTCAATTCTTTTATCAGTTACCTTTAATATTCAATTACCTTTAATATTTCAATTCTTTTATCAGTTACCTTTAATATTCAATTACCTTTAATATTTCAATTCTTTTATCAGTTACCTTTAATATTCAATTACCTTTAATATTTCAATTCTTTCATCAGTGCAGATGATTTTTGTGAGACTTTTACATCAAGGCCAGTCTGAATACTATGGAAAGTCTTATGTATCCACACTGACTGTGAATACCATCATGAATACAATGGGAAGTGTATTTTCACTCAGACTATTGACAGTTATAGTAGAATGTAGACTATTGTGATGCAATCCTCTCTGCCTGAATAATAAGAACAACTGCAAAGTAATGAATGCAGACACAAAGCATTTACCATAATTTTTGGTTTAAGTGCTATACTGAAAATACTGCTATTTAGTAAACAAATCCATTTTAACAACTTGCACCAGCATCGCATCACACCTCAAAACTTTAGTATTCCATTAGCCATTGATGCAAGAGGTTTCGGAAATAAGACGCTGACATCTTTTGTTCCCTATTTGACTTGACCATAAATTTTTAGTTATTTTTCTGCAATCTCATAGTATCTTTTAAGTTTTTTGCTATAATTTGATGAGTTAAAATGAAAATTAAATGCAGGATAGCATTGAAGTCCTGAACTTTTTTGTTTTGTTTATTATTTCATTCATTTATTTATGTGTACATTTTCTTTAATTTACAAGCAATAGTTGTTCTTTGAGGATGATAGTGGTTATGAGTTCCAAATTCGAAATGCAGTTTTGTCGGTAGGAATTACTGATGTTATTTTCAGGTGGAAAAAATTATTTATGCTATCAAAAAGTATTTTAACAAAACTCAGTTGGAAAATGTTATGCAGCCACTTCTAATAAAAGAACTGTCCAGAAACAAACATGCATAAATAAATTGAATGATGTGGAATACATATGCTGCTTCTACTTAGTTCTTCTACTTAGTAGAAGAACTAAGTAGAAGAACTAAAAATCATATTTAATTTCTTTTATTTCAAGCATTTATACTACCTGTAATGAAAACCATGGATGCTATTATTGATAGTTTTTAATATTTTTTGTATGGAACAGCAATAAATTTTAAGTTACACTATCGTAAGAATGGCAGGCTGAAATATTAAGATCTCAATGTTGACCAAAAGTGCTGCAACTTATGACATGACCAAAGTGTGGGAGTACTACTACTACAACTTCTTGTTATTTATCCTTGGCTTTTAAGTTACTTCTTATGTATGTTAGCTAAACATACTGCTTGACATAGAGAATGCCACACCATGAAGAAATTCATGGAATGATATGAAATTTAACACACACATATAGACAAGCAGGTGGGAAGGAAGTGATTTAATTTCTGAGAAATTACATGGATGTGATGGGCAAGCATACCGTATAATTTTTCCTAAGTCAGTAGGAGATATAATTGCTATGCTGGGCTATACATTCAGCAATGTGAGAGTGCATTGAGTGGAAAAGTCCTCAGTTGGTGTCCTGAGGTATCACTGGCCATGTGTTTTTGACCTGTATCCTCAGTTCATCGACATTGTGAGGGGGTCCCACAGAGGCATTGTTATGCAAGGTCTTCTGTCAATGGTGTTCCATATGTTCTGCATTGGGGAAAAGTTCAGGGATCATGCTGGCCAGGGATGCATTTGTACATGGTGTAGGCACTGTCTGCTGATGTTGGTAGCATGCGGGCCAGCATTATCTTGTTTAAACTGAGAATCAGGATTACCACAGAGATGCGAAAACAACTGGGCTGCAGCACCTTATCTATGTATCATTGTGCTTTAATTGTACCCACTATACATATGAGTGTTGAATGGCTGTTGAAGCTGGTAGCACCACAAACCCAAACCATGACACCAGGATGAAGAACTGTATAATGCTCATGGATGGCAGCAAGATCAGCCCAGTTATAACGAAGTAAATTTCTCCATCATTTTTGGTCTACGCCGGGATTCGAACCCGATTACGCTTATTCCGGAACAAGCCGCTCTACCAACTGAGCTACGCAGACGTTTTATTCTGATTCCTATCTGCCTTTATGTCGTGTGCATCCTGCTGGCAGGTACGTCACATCTCCCCCCCCCCCCGAAAGAGGGCCGGGGCATGGCCCACGGGTCAGCCGTGACCATGAATCGTTGCAGGCAGCCATCCACTGTAGAACGTGCACTTGAGAACTCCCAGTCAATCTGCTGTGTGGAATGCAACATCACACTTTTTTTTTTTTTTTTCGAAGCGCTGGAGAAGGAATTCTCTGATTTTTCCTATCTCGCGGTGTGGAAATAACATCACACCAATGCGAGATTTTGAACGGTCGGGTCATCCGGGTAGTTCGGGCGCCATTATAACGAAGTAAATTTCTCCGTCATTTTTGGTCTACGCTGGGATTCGAACCCGAGTACGCTTATTCCGGAACAAGCCGCTCTACCAACTGAGCTACGCAGACGTTTTATTCTGATTCCTATCTGCCTTTATGTCGTGTGCGTCCTGCTGGCAGGTACGTCACACAGTGTCCATGTTGTTTTCAGATTCTCAATCCATAATTTTTAGCACTAAGACAGAAGCAATAGTTGTTACTGAATATGACATGGTTCCATTTGTCCTACCATTCATGTCTGGTTCAGTGCCACTGCAAGTTTGTGTGACAATGTGCTGAGGTGAGTGGCAGTCATTGCAATGGTTGTCGAGAGATCAAACCTGCTTGAGCCAGTCTGCTATTCACAATCCATGTCAATATGGGGATGTCCATAACTGCCAGTACATGCTGCCAAATGTCATCCTCTGTGGAATGTGGGGCTGTCGTGGCTCATCGTCCAATGTGGCAATCGAGGCATTCGGATGTCTATGGCAATGTACATTACCTTCCTTGAACCACTGTGACCACGTTCAGCTAACAGTTATCCCATCCCAATGCATTTTTGCCATGGTGCAATGCAGGGAGCAACCAGCCATGTGTAGCCCTATGATGAAGCCTCTGGTAAAGTTGTCCATGTGATGGTTGGATTCCCGATGACATTGCCCAGGCATTTCCACTTCTTGTGCATATTTTCGCCACTGATGTCACTCTGACGCAGTGGTCCACACACCCAGGTGAGGACAATCAAGCTTAGTTATGCCAAGCTGTTTTGCCGTATCATCTCCCTCACCTATCATGTGATTGGTTCTCAACTGCAATCATTTACATAACTCAACTGTTGACACATACCCACAAATTTGTATGGCCCTCCATCAAATCTTTCTCCAAGTGGCATTTTCTATGTTGAGCAGTGTGTAAAACAGATCTTTTTCGAGATATTGCAGATATTTTCAGGTCTTCATGTTATAAGCAGAATTTTCCCCAAACTCCATCATGAATGGTAGTATCCAACTTTAGACTTTAACTTTCTTACTAGGGCGGGGCAAAATAAAAAGCAGCCCAAGGTCAGTAGTGTGTGTTCATTTATTTCTATTTGATTTTGTGTGACCTTCAACAGCAACTTTCTTTAGACCACAGCTTCCCTAGGCTAAAATCACCCACCACCCTCACATCCAAATTTATAACCTCAAACAAAGTGCAGCTTTATCTCACCAACAGTTGAGACCATTCTTCAGAGAGAAAGAGAGATACAAAAGGAAAGAAAAGTGAAAGGTTTTCAAATAGACCCTTAAGCCATTTTACAAACTAAAATATTTTTCCAATTAAAATTTAAAATTAAGGGTATTGTAGAAGGGGATTCCTTATGGGTGATGATTACAGTGCTCACCAGTTTCTTTATTTCAGTCAAACCATCTAACCTTCCCACTACCATTGGAATGTATGTTCCATATAATTTAATTTGCTGCATATAAAAGACTGAGGTACATGCATTAAACTTTTAGGCTAACTTTTCCCACATATTACAGAAAAACGTTCTCTGCAACTTAGTATTGTCAATGTTGCTGATATCCTTAATTAATGTTTACGAAATAATATTAGAATTGTGAAGAATCTCCTGTACATTCTTCATCAAAAATCTAAACATCACTGTTTCCCATTAGATAATAATTAAAATTAAAACAAAAAAACCTTTTAATTATTGCTGCTGAGCAGGTGTTCAATAAAAATTTCACAGTAAGAGCTGTATTGTCATAAGTGCTGTAAATGGGCAAATTACACTGTTTGTACCCTGAGAGCCATGGCTCTTAGCCTGAAAATTACAGTAATTTTGTTTTAAATAATTTAAACCTTTCATGTTCAACTTTTTAAATGTGTCTTGAAAGAAAAACAATAATCTGTATTTGTGTATTTAAATACAGAAAATGCATTCAAAAATAAACA
Organism: Macrothele yani; assembly: GCA_039090855.1. Lineage (NCBI taxonomy): Eukaryota > Metazoa > Arthropoda > Arachnida > Araneae > Macrothelidae > Macrothele > Macrothele yani. The sequence goes on along the minus strand of CM077023.1, from coordinate 7,489,522 downwards.
AAGTATGTGTTTATTTAATATCACATATACTAGCATTGTTGGGATAGTATGGAAACAATCTCCTTACATTGAGAAAAATTTGGCTGCTATGATTACCTTATACTAATTAATTAATATCATTCTGTTGTGATAAATCTATATAGTTATGCATGCTTTGTGCTGTAACCATTTTTGCAATATCCTAAAAATTGTCAAAACGTTTGTGCTAAACTGGCTTTATGAATAGAATTAAGAAAGTTACCAGTAAATCATGTGAAATGCTGAAAACAGCTTATGATTTTTTTTTACTTTGTGTCACATATACCCCATGTTTTAGTAGGTTCTAAAAATTATGACCAAAAATCAACTTTTATATTATACTTAAGATGGTGTTATTCAAAAATTTGTGATGGAATTACTGTTTCACTGCTGTACTACACTATGGTGTAATGCTAACATTTAGTTAAAATTTTTCTTCAGTGTCAGTTTATTACATTTGCACAAATGTTGGGACTGCCCAAAATGTGCACTTGAACATTATTTCAAAGTATGAAGGAATCAGCGAGCAAAGTACATAGATTGATCTGTGAAGGAGATGGGGCTGCTAACTTTTATATGCTTCATTCTTTGTATGATAGTTACAGATTGTGTGCCTTTTGAAAAGTCCAACAGTTTGAATACATCATTGTGCATCAATTCTTTCAGTATGGCTTTCTTGTTTATCAGACTATTCATTTATGTAAGCTTTTTGTACTTTTCTTAATTTATATTCTTTATTTCTTGGTTTTCAGGAAAGGAGAATAAATTTATTTAGTATATGGTTGTTTCAGATTAAGAGTGGAAAAAACTGTATGTTACAATACTTTTTGGCAATTAAAACATCAGAAATATTAATACTTAATTTTCACTCTGTTTATTTTATTTATAGAGCGACTTAAACAGCTGGACTGTTGTTAATGGAGAACTGCATTCCAAGATACAAGCACTCTGTAAGCTCAATAATGCTGGGGAAATACCTACTCTAACATCACTAAGTTCTGTTGTTGCATCACATTTTGAAGAAGCTGCCAAATTGGCTGTTCAGTTAGAATGCTGCATTGGATCTTTGTCAGAAGAAGAGGACATTCTGAGGAAAGAACAACAAAAGTTCAGTGAATGGCTGCAAAAGATGCGCGTGAATATTTCTAAATGTGAGGACAAATCAGGAGAAGATGATGAAATCATCCTTCAAAGACATGAACAGTGCAAGGTAAAATATTACAGTGAAGTCATAAATATAAGACACATTAATTTAAAGCTTTAATATAAAGAAATTCAGGTATTAGTCAATGCTTAAAAGTTACTTTTCTATTAGAGTTTGACACAGTAGAAAAAAATTACTGCACACAATATATTATCATATTAAAACTGTTTTTTTTATTTGTTGAAAACAGTTTTAGAATTCTGAATCAAAATAATCAAACATGCATTAATGTTGTATGAGTAAATAAAATAACAACACATCTTGACATATGACTGTTGTTTGAAAAGTAATGCAAACATAATTTGAGAAAAGTAATTTAAGATAAAGTTTTGGAAATAATAATTGAATTTGTGGTAACTAACCTGGCACACAGTCTACTTTCAGTTAGTGCTGTCATGTTATAAATAGATGGGCATATCATATTTATAAGCAAAGTAAATTTATTGATACATTGTTTAACTTTCAGTTCTGCATGTGCCACATCTTTTGAGGTCGTAATGAAAGGTGTGGTCTCTTGGGTCTAGGATGTTCCACCATGAACATATGTCTAATATTAGTGTACTGTTTCTTTCTGAAGTGCATAACAGTTTTGTCTTTTGGGAATAAATACATAAGCATGTAAACATGAATGAAGGGAACAAGATGTATACTGAATGTGATATAAAAACCCCTACCTTAAGAAATACAAAAGCAATGTGACACATACTATGTCAAGCCAGAAGTTCCCAGTTTGAGTTTTATCAGTTATGTTAAAACAACAAAAGAGCATACAATACCTTCAGCTTGTGAAGACTCAGCAGCTGTAGTAATTTCCATAAATAGAACTATATTGAAGCAAATGTGTTAAATTTATTCAGCATTCTATAAGTTGAAGTAATGGGGATGGAAAAAAATACTGCATGATATAAGAAGGTTAGCTAAGGGCTGATGAGCATGGCAAAGCAAAGAGATTTGGGGCTTAACTTCTTAGCTTTCTGTAAAAGAATAATATTCATCCAAACTATTAGGGTTTCCAGGGGGAGGGGAGATGCATTTTTTTAATTGTATTCTTTCGCATCTCTAAACTTCATTTCAGCGGGATAGTTTGTCAATGATTTTTGACCTGGACAACTGTATTGTATATGTGCTTGAAGATGTGTATTGAACATTGATCTCCTTGTACAAAATCCCCATAAAGCTTGAAATGTTGGCTCTGTTGTGCCATTACCAGAATGAAAGGTGTGGTCTCTTGGGTCTAGGATGTTCCACCATGAACATATGTCTAATATTAGTTGTTACTTTTGTTTGACTGAAGCAAGATACCAGGGCTACAGTTTGTTATACATATCCAATCCAGCTGGATTTAAAGTGGCTGAAGCAGTCTTAAAAATAAACAAAGACAAAGGTGTGATCTCTCAGACTTTGTAATGCTAGTTCAAGAAATTTGCAACTAGTGACATAATCTTGGAAAGGAAAAAAGGTTTAGGAAAGCCCTCTGTGGTTGATCTGGATCCCCTACTCATGGCTGTTGAAATGAAGGTGCATGGTGCTACATGAATTGACCCCAGCTCAGGATCAACAATGTGCCAAGGTCTGCAAGGAACTGCTCAAGAATCTACATTACACTTTGTTTGTCGAATGAATAGTTATTGGGGATGATTAATGGATCAACCTGCATAATCCAGACACCTCCAACTAGTTGTTGGACCCAGGTGAACCTGCTTTATCTTTACCCAAAAGTGGGCATTTTGAGAAAAGATCATGCTGTGTGTCTGGCAAAATTATGAGGGTGTGTTACGCTTTGAGCTTTTCCCAGAGAGCTGAACTCTCAATTCCAAACTGTACTGCAAGCAGCTGAATTGGATATGTATAACAAACTGTAGCCCTGGTACCTTGCTTTAGTCAAACAAAAGTAGGCATTCCTTCAACAAGACAATCAAATGCCAAGCCTGCACCATCATTATGATCCAGGTAAAGCTGCATGAACTTGATAGAATTGAGCTCCTGCCACACTCAGTTTACAACTCCAATCTTGCCCCTTCTTATTATCACTTGTTTCAAGTGGTGGCATATTTTCTCTATGGGTGGCAGCTTGCTGATTTAGATGACATTAAATGCAGGTGTCAGAAATTCTTCTCCTTTAAGCCAAAGACATGATACTGTTCTGGGATTGAGAACCTTGAAGAAAGATGGGTGCAAACTCTTGAATATGATGATGCATATCTTGAAATATAAGCCTTGATTGTTTCAAGTTTCTGAGTAAGTAAGTTTCTATGCCAGAAACAAATTTTTTTTCCAGAAATCCCAGTATTTAATTTTTTAATACAAAATCTGAGTAAAATTTATGAGCATTTAAGTTTTATTTATTAAATAGTATATATAACTCCCAACAGCTACAAACTTTGCTGTTTTTCCTTTAGAAATTCTCGTGGTCTCTCAGTAAAACTTTGTTAACTCTACAGGTTAAAGTGATATTTATTCTGTGGTGCCAGGTGTCCCCATCCTTCTGTATAAGCAGTTTGGTTTTCTCACTATCAACCTATTTAGGTGCATTGAAGCAAAGAGCAATGAAGGTAATCATAAGCATTGGGTTTAAATTTCACTGCACACTTTCATGTTCAAAATTCTGAGGGTTATGTGAATTCAGTAATTGGTAAAGACTTCCATAATTATAAATTTAGAGTTCATGATGTTGAAGTGATGAAAGCTTATAATATATCTTTAAACATTTAGTTAAAACAACATTGAGAATATGCAGGAGCTACTTCACTCATATGAGGTAGGTGACACTAATAAAGATTACAATGGAACTATATTAGAGTAATTCTCTTGGTAAAAGTAATGATGTCATTACACAGGTAATACAAATATGACAGAATTAAAAGTTTCCTGCAAGTTAATTTACACAATTTTTTGAAAGATGCATGTAATGCTGAAACTGAAAATGACCCAAACCTTGAGCACATAAGTCAAATGAAAAGAGGCATGAAGAAATGCAGTAGTGAAATATACTGCTTTAATAGAAAGTATCAGAAGAAAAACCATCTGGATCAGCAATCCAATCTTCAGCCTTTGTTCAAAAAGGCTGACAGTTTTTTTAGATAACAAGGTACAACCAGACTTTTTCCCCTGCTGCTAAATTAAAAACTGAACCAAATAGTAAAATGGCAAATTAATAATTTTATATTTATCTAAAACATATATATGATAACATGTAAATTATTCATTTAAAATACATGTAATAATTTCTTATATCTTTATTACATTTGTGAGTCCAGAATCTGATATATATATATAATACTCTAGGAACCCATCCTTATAATGCTGCATAATACTGACTCAATGCTCTAGTTTCCAAGGACATAACCTCTATGCTAAATGGGCATGTACTATATTGCATGACATTCAGCAGCTAATGCATAGTGTCATGTTACCAAGTGGAAATATGCTTCTGTGAGTAGCATTGTGAAGTAGAAATCTGTGTTTCTTTGTGTAGAGTAGTTTCTTCTGCTGTTTGGTGTAAAGCACTAAGATTAGTGTCCGAAACATTTCACATTTATGTCAGTAAATGTGGAACAAAATGGCCAGGATTATGTTTGCCTTTGTTTTGCTGAAATACTTTATCCTGAGGTACCATTTGTGGCTTAATGAGTTGATGAAATGTATGTTGTAGGAAAATCTTGCTGCCGTACTGATCTGACTCAAAAACATTTCATTCTACATACCTGTGGCCTTCATAGTGCTCTCTTCCCACATATAAATAATGAGATCTTATCCAGGCATAAGTTAGCAGAGTAGAGGTATCAAGATTTTATACCTGTTGATAGGGAAGCCTCCTCTAGCATTACTGCCAGGTTCAGACAACCACCTGGTGAGTCAACTGTGAAACTATTTAATTGCTATACCCTTATCTAATTAAGTACCAAGCTTGACTGTGTGAGCAAAAGCAACAATCTCTTGCATGGTAGCAAAAAAAAAAAAAAAAAAAAAAAATTCACCTGAAACTGAGAACCTCATTTAAGAATTCAAACATGAATGTATCACTTCAGGATATTTTGAGATTAACAAGCATTTTGTTATTTTAATTCTTTTGAGTTGAGTTAAAAATAATTTTAGTGATTGATATTGAAAAAAAAAAAACAGAACTTTTTGCAACACATATGAATGTATGAGATAAGAACGATAGATAAAAGGACGAGATAACAGTTGCTGGTGAGGATATATCAGTGGATGTGTGTGGTAAACGTCAGTTGTTAAAATAAAATGTGAAATTAACAATTTTAGTACTATGTGTGATGTTCTAATGACTTAGTGCTGGAATAAAGAAAGAATTCCCGTAAGTTGACTTCTGTTTATGATTCGTCTGGCCGTAAAAATTTAATTAGGAACTATTGCATCATATTCTTATCTAATGGTTTAGACATAACGTAAAACCAATATCTCTCACAAAAAAGACAATAACGTTATAGTTATTTCTTTTTTCATTTTTTTAAAGTGAAGTTTGAATGTTACATTGCTAGCCATATATTTAATGAATTTTACTTCATGTGTGCAATTTGAATTGTTTCAGAATATGGAGCCGGAAATAATTGAACATCAGCATCATCTCAGTAAAATGGAGCAAAAAATACAAGAGATAAAGCAAAAGCACCCATCTATGGATGTTATTCAGTTAGAAAAAGAAAATGACAGTCTTCAAAAGCGGTACAAATTTTAATATAACACATTTTCACGGTAGATAATTCTGATGTGTTTTTTATAATAACACTAAGAAACTAATATTCTTGTCCTACAATATGCTGTCACCTAGCAGCATTCATGCTGTATCTAAGAGTGTATGCATATACACTAAGAGTTTTTGGCGAGGTGTTCATACTAATAATTATGAAACAATGTTTTGATGTGAAATTTTATATTCAATAAAATATTAAATCACACATTTGTCCAAACAAACTTTGCTCTGATAATTTCTCTTCAGGAAAAATTTATAATGATCAGTCACATAAACAAAAACTAGCTGTACCTTTATAACAAGCACAATGTCCGCCCTCATGTCGCACAACGAACAATGCTGACACTAAGTGCCTTGGGCTATGAAGCACTGCCTCATCCTGCCTATTACCCGGATTTGTCTCTGACAGACTATCATCTGTTTTGTTGCCTGGACAACTAAGTGCCTTGGGCTATGAAGCACTGCCTCATCCTGCCTATTCCCCGGACTTGTCTCCGACAGACTAGCATCTGTTTTGTTGCCTGGACAACTAAGTGCCTTGGGCTATGAAGCACTGCCTCATCCTGCCTATTCCCCGGACTTGTCTCCGACAGACTAGCATCTGTTTTGTTGCCTGGACAACTAAGTGCCTTGGGCTATGAAGCACTGCCTCATCCTGCCTATTCCCCGGACTTGTCTCCGACAGACTATCATCTGTTTTGTTGCCTGGACAACTAAGTGCCTTGGGCTATGAAGCACTGCCTCATCCTGCCTATTCCCGGACTTGTCTCCGACAGACTATCATCTGTTTTGTTGCCTGGACAACTAAGTGCCTTGGGCTATGAAGCACTGCCTCATCCTGCCTATTCCCTGGACTTGTCTCTTACAGACTATCATCTGTTTTGTTGCCTGGACAACTAAGTGCCTTAGGCTATGAAGCACTGCCTCATCCTGCCTATTCCCGGACTTGTCTCCGACAGACTATCATCTGTTTTGTTGCCTGGACAACTAAGTGCCTTGGGCTATGAAGCACTGCCTCATCCTGCCTATTCCCTTGACTTGTCTCCAACAGACTATCATCTGTTTTGTTGCCTGGACAACTAAGTGCCTTGGGCTATGAAGCACTGCCTCATCTTGCCTATTCCCCGGACTTGTCTCCGACAGACTAACATCTGTTTTGTTGCCTAGACAACCAAGTGCCTTGGGCTATGAAGCACTGCCTCATCCTGCCTATTCCCTGGACTTGTCTCCAACAGACTATCATCTGTTTTGTTGCCTGGACAACTAAGTGCCTTGGGCTATGAAGCACTGCCTCATCCTGCCTATTGCCCGGACTTGTCTCTGACAGACTAGCATCTGTTTCATCGCCTGGATCACTTCCTGTCCAGGACACAGTTCATGACAGACAATGAGGTTCAACGTGCAGTTCATGACAGACAATGAGGTTCAACGTGCAGTTCATGACAGACAATGAGGTTCAACGTGCAGTTCATGACAGATAATGAGGTTCAACGTGCAGTTCATGACAGACAATGAGGTTCAACGTGCAGTTCATGACTTCTTCAGGTCCCAGCCACAAGGCTTTTTTTGTTCCGAGGTCATGGCCTTGCCAAACAGATGGCAACTATGCAGTAGTGGCTCGTGGTAAGCTGAGATGGAGGTGGGGGAGGGCTGCATCTCAATTTTGTAGATATCACGATACCACTTCAAAAGCTAAGTTACTGAGCCTGTGCTGATGCTGTCCGTTTAATAATAATAATAATATTAACATGAATATATATATATATATATATATATATATATATATATATATATTATATATATATATATATATATGTGTGATGCGTAACATCACAGCCTCTCCTTGACAAATGTCAACCCCGCCTTCTCGTGGTGCATCCTGTTCCCACTAAAGGGGCTCTGACGACCGCCAATAGCGGTATAACTATACCATCGGGATCAGAGGAAATGCTATCCCACACTCACCAACCCGCTTGGCCAGCGTGGTGAGTTATGGCCAAACACCTCCAAAATGACTCTACAACTTAAATCTTGGCCCTCAGTCTCCGGCAGCTGGAATGTACCTGGCCAAGGCAGCAGCCAGTGCGACATGAAGGCAGAGGGTGCTAAGAATCCCCGGAGGACCGGACTAGGCTGCCATTTGATGCTGACCTTGGCTACCTATAACGGACGCTCCCTATCTTCTGATTCAAGGCTTCTTGAATTGGAAGAGGAACTACAAAGGATCAAGTGGGACATCGTCGGGCTAAGTGAGGTAAGGAGAAAAGGAGAAGATCTCATTGAACTGAAAAGTGGACATCTCTTCTATTATCGTGGGACAGATACTGGCAGAACTAGTGGTGTTGGATTTATAATAAACAAGAAACTGAAGGATAAAGTGGTAGAAGTTGAAAGTTCCTCTGACAGAGCTGCACGACTCGTTATCCAACTATCGAGAAGATACCAGGCTCAGATTATTCAAACTTATGCACCCACCACAAGTCATCCTGAAGAAGAAATTGAAGAATTTTATGAGGAAATTCGTCATCTAAATAATAAAGGTAAGCAGCACTTGAAGATAATTATGGGAGATTTCAATGCAAAAATAGGGCAACGGCAACAGAATGAAACTTCAGTAGGTAAATTCGGTCACGGCAACAGAAACCAGCGTGGAAATACTCTCGTTGAGTTTGCAGAGGCAGAAGGATTTTTCATCTTGAACTCCTTTTTCAAGAAAAAGCCACACAGGAAATGGACATGGAGACATCCAATTGGGACGACAAGTGAAATTGATTTTATTATGTGTAACAAAAAATTCGTCATCGAAGACTGCAGTGTGCTGAACAAGTTCAACACAGGTAGTGACCATAGATTGGTGAGATGTAAGATGCACCTCAACACTAAACTGGAACGTGGCAAGCTCATAAGACAAACAAAATGTATTGACATAACCAACCTTAAAAAACACCATAATACTTTCAAGTTGGAACTGAAGAACAGATTCTCTGCTTTAGAAGGCCTAACATCGGAAGAAGTGGATATTTCGGAAGTTAACAGAAAAGTAACCAAAGCTCTAATGGAAACAGCAACAAAATTAGCTGGGTCTAAGAACAAGTTGCATGTGAACAAATTATCAGGAAAAACCAAAATGTTGATGCAAAAAAGAAGAGAGATGAGGACAACTAAAGAAGATGTGACTTCCAAAGTGGAATATATAGAGCTATGCAAGACAACACGAAAAAGTATCACTGAAGACGTAAGGAAATTCAACTGTGAGCTAGTGAGGAAAGCAATTGAAAACAACCAAAGCCTAAAGATAGCAAAGGGACATCTCAGTAAGGGAAGAAAACAGATTATGGCTCTGAGAAAAGAAGATGGTTCTATAACAAGAAATAGAGGCAGAAATTTTGACAAGAGTGAAAGATTTCTACTCCAAATTATATGAAAGGGATGATACATGTACTCCAGACATCATGAAAGGTACCACAGTTCTTCCAGTCCTCCCAGCAGAAGTTGCTCATGCAATCAAGAACATGAAGCGGGGGAAAGCTCCAGGAGAAGATGGAATTACTATAGACATCATACAAGAAGCAAGTGGAGAAATTGAAACAGTACTCGCCCAAATTTTCACTCGATGCCTTAATGAAGGGAAGATTCCTGAGGATTGGAACAATGCTACAATGATCCTGCTACATAAAAAAGGTGACATCGAGGATCTCAGGAACTACAGACCTATCAGCCTCCTATCAGTGGTTTATAAAATCTTCACTAAAGTTCTTTCACACCGCTTGAAGGTAACACTGGACATGGCTCAACCGAGAGAACAAGCTGGATTCAGGAGTGGCTACAGCACAATAGATCATATCCACGTACTGAGAGAACTAATTGAAAGAGCGAGGGAATATGAACTTCCATTGTGCATGGCTTTTATCGATTATGAAAAAGCCTTTGATTCGGTGAAACCATCAGCAGTTACCACGGCTCTGAAATCCTGCGGTATTGAAGATGCATACATTAATATTATTAATAACATCTATGAAAATGCAAGTGCAAAGATTCGGCTGTTTGAAAATACAACGCACATAAAAATTGGAAAGGGAGTGAGACAAGGTGACACCATATCTCCGAAGCTCTTTAATGCCACATTGGAAAATGTCTTTCAATCACTGAACTGGGAAAACAAAGGGTTAAAGATTAATGGAGATTATCTAACCCACCTTCGTTTTGCTGATGACGTAGTCATTTTTGCAACTACCCCATCAGAGCTGCAGAGTATGATCCAGGAACTTGCTGACAAGAGTAAAGAAGTGGGATTAAAAATGAACTTTCAGAAGACAAAAGTGATGTTCAATGCTTTTACAAGAAATGAAGATTTATCGATTGATGGAGAAAAAGTGGAGATAACAGATACGTATGTTTATCTTGGACAGCAGATATCAAATGAGGGTCACATTGATGAAGAAATTAATCGGCGTACAAAACTTGCCTGGAGAGCTTTTGGAAGAAACAGCATAATTTTCAAGAGCAATATGCCATTATGTCTTAAAAGAAAAGTGTTTGATCAATGCATCCTTCCAGTGCTTACGTATTGTGCAGAGACGTGGACCTTAACTAAAAGAGACATACAAAGGCTGCAGACAACTCAAAGAAGCATGGAGAGGTGCATGCTTGGTATAACCAGGAGAGATAAGAAGAGGAACTCGTGGATCCGAAAAATGACGAGAGTGGAAGACATCATGATCAGAGTTAAATCTCTGAAATGGCAATGGGCTGGACATACTGCCAGAAGGACAGACCGTAGATGGACAGCCGAAATTTTAGATTGGATTCCAAGGGACAGGAAAAGACCCAGAAAAAGACCACATGGGAGATGGGTGGATGAAATTCGTAAATATGCGGGAGTGACATGGAGGAGACTGGCACAAGACAGACCGTTGTGGAGGAAACTTGGGGAGACCTTCGTCCAGCAGTGGATTGATAATGGTTGACAATGATGATGATGATGATGATATATATATTTCATATATATATATATTTAGATTTTATATTTAGCGATTGATAGGGAATTTTCCCTATCAATCATCAATCGCTAAATATATCAATCATCAATCGCTAAATATATCCCTATCAATCGCTAAATATATATATTATATATATATTTAGCGATTGATAGGGAATTTTCCTATCAATCGCTAAATATATATATAAATTTTATATTTAGCGATTGATAGGGAAAATGTAGAGGTGCCGATACCTAAATTAGGCAACAGATATTAAGCAATGGCCACATTGCCACATTTATGAAGAAAATAATCGACCTATAAAGCTTCGTCAGGTGCATTATTTCTTAAAAAGAAACTGATTAATCATTGCATCCTTCCAGTTCTTACGCATGGAGCACAGACATGGACCTCAACTAAAATAGACATACAGATGTTGCAAACAACTGTAAGATGCATGTAGAGATGCATGTTTGATGTTACCAGGAAAGATACAAATAGGAACTCATGGATCGGGAAAATGACAAGAGTGGAAGACATGGGCAGAATCCCTGAAATTGCAATGGGATGGACATATTGCTAGAAGGAAGAACCACCGACAGAGAGTTGAAATATTGAACTGGATAGCAAGGGAAAAAACAATACCGAGAAGATGACAAGAGGGAAATGGGTGCATGAAATTCGAAAGCATGAAAGAAACTGGCTCAAGGCAGACTGTTGTAGAAGAAGAAACTGGCTCAAGGCAGACTGTTGTGGAAGAAGAAACTTGGAGACTCTCATCCAGCAGTGGATTGATAGTGGTTGCAAATTATATATACATGCATATACTGTACGTATATATAAGGACAAAAAATTTGCAAAAATTTAATGCGTGTGTCAGTGGTAGTGGAGACACACTCAAGTTCATGTACTCGTTCTTAAGTAAGTGTCTCATTGTGATCCCTAGAAATATGACAATAAATATTTTTTCTTCTGATACACTCCCTTTGAAACTTCGACTTGATACTGACCACTGCAACTTGGACGGTGATAAAAAACATTTTGTGGAATTTTGAACGGTCTGCCAGAATTTTGCAATGAGTTGTTATTGCGATACTCACACACCGGCATTCTCTTTAATAAAAACGGATTGCAAACATATTCAGTCCAGTTTTAATTTTGAAGCCATCATGATAACAATTTAGTGTAGACAAATTTGTTTTCTAAAATTTACCAACTTCTTAAATTTTCTAAACAATGATATCTGATTAAATGTTCTTTTCAACGTAATTAAGTATACTACCTCAATTGAAATGCCCAGCTGATTTGGGGGAGGGAGGGGGATGTAGCAGAAAAATAAAATGTATCCAGTGGAGTGACTTCAATGATTTTTGGTGAATAAAAATTTACGTGAGTTTAAAAGCGAAAATTTCGCTGTGCTTGGTAAGTGAAGAAATCAATTTTGTGCAAGTATTTTGCTTCAGAAATTAGTCTCTCTCTCTCTCCATTTTTTTTTCAATTTATCCGATACTGAACTCTATTCGTAATCACAATTTGTTCACATGCCCATTTTGACCAGAAGAGAAAATATAAGCAAAACTTTTTTTGCAAAAGTCTCCGCAACTGAGTATTTGTTATTAGCAAACACGAATAATCTTCAGTTCGATGGGAGCAACATTGTTGTTAGAATTATTACGTTGAATAAAAGCAGGAACAAACCAAAAATTGGAAGAATAAAAAACAAACCAGGTTGAGTAATACATTCAAACGTACTTTATTTAATACTTTATTTCAACATTCGTCATTATTTTTAATTCATTCCCCTATTTTTTGTCTTATTCGTAAGCACAAGAACCATATTAATCAACAAAGCACACAGGCCCGGCGATGCATTCCCACCCAACGAGAGACTGCATTAGCGAGCAACCCTGCTAGCGAGAGCTGCCATGAATGCAGTCCCCAGGGAAGTTTTATTCAAAGGAAACGAACTGATGTGAGAATAGGCAGAGTTTCCCCACATGAGTTGGTTTCAATAGCCATCAGGGCTGCAAGGAGCGCAGTCCGCCAACGTTCTTTCCGTTCCCAGTGGTGTTATGCAGGAAAAACTTCCAGTTGAGTTCAGAAAACTGCAGTCGTGGCATTATGCTGGAAAAACTTACAGCAGTGTTTACAAAACTTCTCTCTCTTGATATGGCATGAAAAAAAGAAACTGCTTTGGGTAGGGAGGGGGGGCTGCAGCCCCACAGCCCCATAGCAAGAGCCACCCCTGCAACTATGTGTCGTTTCCGAGGGGGATTATTTTGCCTAGGTAAGTTGTCCTGCTTTTTCATTCTTGCTGTCCATGTGTGCTGGTCCTTTGCCGGGCATTTCATTTGCACCAACCCAATAAAGAGTAAAAATAATAAAGAGTAAAAATATGTGCTGTTGTTGGTGCATTTTTCACCAGTATGTAGCTCAAGTCAGTGCAATAATTACCTCTCCAAAATTCAGAACTTACATTTTAATCAAACCTATCAAGCATTTGTATTTATAACTACTGTATCAGCAACCATGATGTTAGTAAGGTGGAGACTAATATTCATAGGTGGGTTGGCCATGTTAAGAGAATGACTGTTGAGATGCTTACTAAGACATTTTTTTCAGCCCATGTGGCAGAAAAGAAAGGCAGAGGAGAGCCAAAGAACTCATAGGAGAATCAGATTCATGAATGTCTGCATGAGAAAAAGATTATGAGCATGAAGTATAGAAGGTCTTGTATACATCATGTGATGGATGTCATTGAAGCCCGAGTTGTTTGTCAAGAGCACTGTAAATGGAGACGTTTGATACAGCAACAGTAAGTAAATAATCAGTTAAAAATGTATCTGGTGGTTTGTATTTCTTTGTGGAGCTAATCTCTGAATCACGGAGAACAGCTTAGTGATATGTATGTATCAACAATCATGAGAAGTAAAACTTCTTTTGGGTTTCAGATGTAATTTTTAAAAGTAAAATCATAGCATTTAATTCATTCTATTGGTTTTCATTTTGCATTATTAATTATCTTCATAAATGCTGGCAGTTATATGCAGGCCAGAGGAGTTTAAATGCTTTGAAGGAATAGTATCTTACTGTTAAAAAGTGGCAGCTCAATAAATCTCCCATAGCCCAGCACCTGTGAGAGAATAGCCACCAATTTTTGTTTGATGACTCAAAATTTGTTAGGAAGACCTAAATCAGTGTCTGATCTTGATTTTTTAGAAGCTTTTCACATTTTTCAAAGCCATTCTTTCCTGGTGAATGATTCATCCTCATTGCCACATCTCTTGAGCGTTTGAAAAGTGCTTGTTAAAACCGATAACTTCCATGTGACATGTGACACATGAAATGAACAGCCATTGTCACAAGAAATCAACATGCCATAGTCCTGAGGAAGCTGGAACCAAGGTTCCATGCAAAACTACAGTAGATGTTAAGTTATAGATAATTGCATTTATAAATGTTGTTTCTTTATACTAAAATGAAAAGTTTTTGACTGGTTGAGTGACTGTTTAATGGACATGTCTTGCATTGGTTAAAAGTATTACATGCAAATATAATTTGTTTTTTCAATACTATGCTGTTTCTTCATGTTGATTAAAAATTTCAACATGGCTGCCTGTGAAATGTGAAAAATGTTTTTCAAATTTTATATCATAATGGCTTGAATATAAGCTGCATTTTTCTTCCAAGTTTACATTTTTAAGAAATCAAGTTGTAAGTTTTATTTACTGCTAAATAAAAAGTCTAACTTATACATGAAACATCTTGAATACATATAGTTTTAAAGATACAATTTATTTTCAAGAGCAGTTGATGATAATGCTGAGAGACCCCGAAATCATTCAACATCTGGTTCCTCAGCATTTTTAAGACCACTATAGAGCAGTGATCTTGAAATAATGCTAACTTTTATCAGTGGCAGTACACATTTGAATAATCCTTCAATATTTCTCCTTTTTTTACCTTCTGTATTAATCAATTCACAACAATGAGTTGTGAATGACAAAATATGTCACACATGTTGGATCTTCAATAATGTCGCAGAAAAAGATCTTCATGATGTATTAAAAACAAAATGCTGGATTATATGTGTGGCTTATGGGGGGGGTACTCAAGGAAAAATCTATTCTATACCTGCAATGTTAATCCATTCTATATACATTTTCTCAAAGACATTTGGTCTTCAAAATTTTGAGCACAAATAAAGTCCTGAGCTAACATATACCCTAGCTGTGATTTCAAAAAAAATAGTCAGAATTCTTTTTAGACCCAATTTATCTCAATCAGTTCCAAATCAAAATACTTCTCAGTTCAGATAAATTAAATTTTAAAAACATTTCTGGCAATTTTTCCGAAGTATTATCTAGGGTATGTATTAGCAGAGGACTTTTTGCACTCAAAAATTTTTAGACCAGAATGCAATTGTCTCTGAGAAAATGTGTATATGACAAATAAACCATTGCAGGTATAGGATTGATTTTCCCTTGAGGTTACCCTTAAAGCATACATTTTTAGGCTCTTTTCTTACGTTATTGTTGAAATCTGAGTGGAAATGCTGTCACACAACAATGTATGCACCCTTCACTTCTGTGGTTAAGCATTTGCTTGGTTTCATTCAAGTTTCTTTATATGTTGTTTTCACCAACAGTTGAACTGTCACCATGCCGATGTTGGATGAACTGAGTTTACCATGTCTAATATTGCTCTGAAGTCTGGGTTCATAGTTATTGATTTTTGCCACTATTTTGGAATGATTTTTTCTCTTCTTGCATTTTCAATTTCCAGGGTAGAGGTATGCAGTGAGGTGTGTCATCATTGGAGTTAATAGTGCTGGATGTGTATGGTGACTCCATATATCTGATGAACAATTCAGAGTCATTTCTGTTGTAATGA
The DNA here is from genome assembly GCA_039090855.1 of Macrothele yani. Taxonomy (NCBI): domain Eukaryota; kingdom Metazoa; phylum Arthropoda; class Arachnida; order Araneae; family Macrothelidae; genus Macrothele; species Macrothele yani. The sequence continues at coordinate 7,473,717 of CM077023.1, read as the reverse complement.
AGAATACTTTCTAGATGAGAGTAAGCTTTTGTTTGCATAAACTGAAAAGAGGGGTGAAATTGTGATTTTTCTGAATGCCTTTTTCATCTTCCATTGTGAGTCATTGGTGACCTCCAAGTGCTGACAACATAGTGTCTATCATTAATAGTTATGTTACCTGCAAGTAGTATAATGTATCTCTTGGGTTTTTGTGAGTTTCGATTTTATCACATTTTTTTAATAAGTAAATCAATATTAATTACCTTAGTTCCAATCACTAGGCTGGAGTTATTGGTCATTTGAGGAGAGGTTCATTGACATTTTTTAATACACTATTAGAAATAGTCCAACACTGATTAGTTACACTAAGTAGAAATTAATAAAAGGAGTGTTTTCATAGTTATTACTACCTTCTTCAGCTATGGAATGGATAGAAATGGTATGAGGTGTTAAACATGTGTTGATTTCTTTATTTGAGAATAGATTTCCAGAATGCAGAAATATGTTGCTAGGGGCATATTTAAAGGAGAGCCAGAGGGGCCTTGCCCCCTTCCCCCAAAGTGTTTCATTTTTTAAAGTTTTTGGTTAAAATGCGACTTAAATTCGAAAAAATGCCTTAATGTAATAAAAATGCATCAACTTACATTAGAAAAAATACTTTAATTTTTTTCTTCTATTTTTCATTAACTTTGATTTTTGTTCTGGTGGATTTCAAAAACTTCCATTTTTCATTGCACCTCCCTCCTGAAAAGAATTCTATATACACCCCTGTAGGATGTGATAAGGCTATAGTGTAGGTGTTATCAGAAAGGTAGATTTCAATTGCTTCACAATACCTAAAGGATTCTTATTTGTCAAAATGGTATGTGGATATCTGCCATTGTTATTAGGGTCATTTGGTTCAACACAAAAGCTGACTGGTGATAATGTGGTGAAGAGGCTATATACATATTTAAGAGGTTTCTTAACGAGTCTTCTTGTCCAATTGTTTAAAGATTGAATTATAAACTCAAAATCGCTTTAATAAAAATAAAAGAAGGAGGACAGGTGAATGATAAACACAACACAGTGATGGAGCACAATGACTGTGACATTTATAATGCTGCATTAGGGCAAAGTGGGAAGAGCTACAAAAGACGCAACAAAGAGGTAATGCAGTTCGCATCAGCATGAACAAGCAGGGTCAAAGTCTTAGGGAATAACGAGATCATGGGCAATCATCAGCGGAGGAGAATTGTGAGTCCATAGCAATAGAAAGTTCATCATCATCCTCAAAGACGGCATCACAAACAGCAGAGGCAGCAGCAAGAACAGTTTTACAATGGCGAGTGAAGCCGTTAAGGATTGAATTGATATTGAGAGATTTTCTATCAGATTGTAAGTGGTATTTGGGTTATACTCATGCTTTTCATATAAATTTATGACCAATTTAAATTTAGCATCTTGAGCAGAAACTGAAGATGATGGAGACTGCTTTTAAGATGAAACACCAGAATGCAGAAATTTGCTACAGTTCACATGTATGGAGAAATTTGAATGAAACTAAGCAAGTATTCTGCCACAGTGTCTGATGGTGCATGCATGGGTGTGTGAATATACTCACACTCAAATTAAACAATGATGTGTGAAACTGCCTAAAAATTTCTGTCTTCAGCATTCTTTACCACCAAAGTTCCCAGTTACTGGAGAAATTAAACATTCTAAATGATCATTTAAAAGGAATCTACAGTGCATTAAATACCTGTGTGCTTATACAGTGCAAGGAAAACATTTCTAGAATATTTTGGTAGGCTTCTATACCAAATGAGAATTCATTTAAAGATTCTTAAAACTACTTATTATTATTTTTGTTTTCACTTACATACGTATCATGTACAGCATTATTAACATATAAAATATATTTTATGATGTTCGGCTGGTCTCACATGAGCTACCTAAGATTTTTACCCCGAAAAAAAGTAAAAATTTTGTTTTTACTGCATAATTAATGTTACAATAAGTTACGAGTCTCAAATAGCATGCAGTTAGAAGTTTTTTCTATTAGCCACATTGCTATTTAATATACTTTTCAAGACTGTTACATGACATTTGCCCAAAGTAAGAAATTTCTGAATTACTATATAATTAATTTTTTTATTTCTCTATTCACACGTAGTGTCCCATGATCAATAAGCAATTTTACATTTGCTCCAAAATGCTAATGTAGTACATTCACATTTATTTGATTTTCAGGAATTTTTGCCTCATTTACTGAAAAATATTAATTAAAAAGACCACACAATTGTATTAATTTCATGCAAGTTTGCTTAGAATTTGATTTTCATTCTACAGGTACAATAAATTGAAAACTTTACTATCAAAATCTCAGAATGGTTTGATAGCTGTGCTGAAGCGTCATTATCAGACAGCATTACAGGAATTTGAGAGATGGCTGCTTACCTATTCAGACAAGATAGCATGGTGTAACCCTTCTCTAGCTGGTGATCACTACAGCCTTGAAGCAAAAATGGGAGCCTTGCAGGTATTCTATTGTCTCATATAATATTAAAGCAATGTTATTTAGTTATGTTCTTTGAAAAAATTTAATATATGAGATAAGCAAAAATAAAAATTTTGAATTTTTGTTTCTGATAAAAAAGAATAGTGTATTTAGCAAATGTCATTATGGTAATAAACAATTAAGTATCTTCCTTCTGAAGTAAACTGAATATGCGCAGTTCATGTTATGAGTTTTTTTGTAAATTTTGAGTACATTTAGTGTATATGAATTCAAATATGTAAATAATTGAATAATGATGCTCATTTGCCCAGTTTTTATGCTTAACCAAAGTAAAAGAAAAACATCCGTAAAATTAAGAAACAGTATTTTTGGATAATATAATTCAGAACATGAAAAAGTTCATCTACTTCTGTTACACATGTCATAGTTAGTTTTGCATTCATCACAGTAGTTATAACAATGTTTAAAATAAAAAGTTAAAACAGTTGAAGGTACAATTGAAAGAAGCTCGCCTGTTGAAATGCCAACCCGACTTCCTTGCTAAACGAATGCCCAGGTTTCCTCCATGCCATTTTTGCTGATTCAAATACTGAGCAATGTTAATAAAAACAAAGGCAGACAAAAACAATAAGTGTAAAAGTTGAAAGAATGAAATTAAAATCTAAAGGTTCATCAAAAGAATTGTCAACTTTTATAAACCTTTGGATTTTAACTTCATTCTTTCAACTTTTATCCTTATCGTTCTTGTCTGCCTTTGTTCTTATTAACGTTGCTCAGCATTTGAATCAGCAAAAATGGCATGGATGAAACCTTGCCATTTGTTCAGCAAGGAGATCGGGTTGACATTTCAACAGGTGAGCTTCTTTTCAATTGTATCTTCAACTGTTTTAACTTTTATTTCGAACATCGTTATAATTCCTCTGATGAACGCAAAGCTCACTATGATGCATGTAACAGAAGTAGATGAACTTTTTCATGTTCTGAATTATATTAATTGAAAACTGTGTATAATGATCACTATTTCATATAGGCAAGGTCCTTGTTGTCAATAGACATAGGGATTTCAAATTATAGCATTTTTGGATGGTTTGCATGTTGTATTTTAATTTTCTTTACAGCTATTTACAAGTAATTGAAGGTAATGCAGTGAAAATTTACTTATAGCAAAATTGGGAGATTCGTTTACAATTTCCATTCCAAGTTTTCTGAGAAATTTTCCACATGTGTAAAAAATAATGATGCCATTTTTTTGCCATGGAGTAGTGATCTTGTCTGATTACCATGCTCTATTGCAATTAGTTCTTCATTGATTTCTACAGTGTTTCTTTCCAAACAATTGGTGGTTTTTGACCTAGACAACTGTTATTAGTATGAAAGGTTCACAACTACAAGGAGGTCAGAAAAGCCTTCCTTGTGCACTTAGTATGTTTATTCAGATTCGTAAATTTCATTTGCCTTTAAATGAGCTGGCGCAGGTGGTGTAAAATTTGGAGATGTAGCATATATTATATAGTAAACATATTTACTATTTCGTTTTCTGTTCGACACATTTATATTAAAATCGAATCTCAAGTTGAGCATTTCATAATATAACACCAAATAAAATATGCTTTTTTAGGGTCTTTTATTTTAAAATATTGTAAGTGCACATTGATATGTAACAGTCAACTCAATAAAACATGGCTACTTACTATCACTGTTGTTTGTTGTAGGGTTTTTCACTTCTTCATATTAGGCTTACATACTGTACAGTGCGTACGCCTAATATGAAGAAGTGAAGAACCCTACAACAAACAACAGTGATAGTAAGTAGCCATGTTTTATTTATTTATTTTTTTTTTGATTGGAGGTTTAACGACCACCGTGAGCAACTCAATGGGCTATAAGCAGTCACCCGTCCCTAATTTAGGGTCACTGGTTCCAGGGAAGGGAGAGAGCCAGTGCCGTAAGACAAACACAACATCCATGCCTCACCGGGATTTGAACCCGGACCCCGTTCGGACGAATGATCAGAGGCCATCGCTTAGACCACTGCGCCACCGGGGCGGCCCATGTTTTATTGAGTTGACTGCTACATATCAATGTGCACTTACAATTTTTAAATAAAAGACCCAAAAAAGGCTTACGAAATATTCTATTTATGAGGCAACCTTAAGGGCTGTGTTATGCTATAAACGTGCTTTTGATTAAAAATACATAATATCTAAAGTATTAATAATCTAAAGCAACTTTTATGGGAATTTTACTAGGAAATTTTTTCATTAATAGCAAATTTTCGGAGAAAACTCTTCTCCTTCTTCAGGCTGTCTTGTTGTCACTTTTTACTTGTCACTATCACGGTTATGGTTTACCTTGACGGTTACGGTTAACCTTGACGGTTTAGGTTATTTTTCAACAAATCCTGCCAGATGTTAGGCAGGGAAAATCCTTTGCAGTCACTGATGATGGAATTTTGATTTTTCTCAATCTCTATTCCTTCTTTCAGTTTTCTTTTGGAAATTGCTTTGGAAACAAGAAAGAAAACTGAAAGAAGGAATAGAGAGTAGCTCGCTTTGGTGGTGGACGTGGGCGGAGTTCGGCCTGAAGCTGTTTCGCAGTTCAGCGGCAAGCTGTTGAAAATCGTTTGGTGCAGAACGTGAGTGTCATTGCCTGGCATCAGAGTTTTTTTTGTTTTTTTTTAATCGTGCGTCGACCATTGACCATTGTCAGTATTTAATATTTTGAAGTTTTTTCTTGCGTTGCAGAAAAGTATGCTTGGATTTCGTTGCAGAGTTTGCCAAAATGCGTAATTATGCGTCTAGTACGCATCGAAATTTTACCAACGCGTAAAAATATGCATCGGGAATTTTTCGCGATGCGTAGAAATACACGTCGTGAAGCGCGTAAAGTACACATCAACACGTAAAAATATGCATCGAGAAACGAGTAAAATACACATCAACGCACGAAAACACATCGAGAAACGCGTAAAACTACATGTCGAAGAATTTTACCAACGCGTAAAAATACGCATCGAGACAGCATTTCGCCTTTCAAAAACGGAAGTGAACGAAATAAAGATTTCTTCCGTAATCGTAATTTCGTTTTCCTGCGATGTTGCCTCTGTCCAATATTGTTGTTATACATAATTTTATTCCATAAATCTTTGTATTTCACTTTGAAAATGGAGAGGAAATTTCCGAAAACGGAAATTCGACGGCGCAAAAATTCCTGTGTAGTCTTCGGCTTCGAGGAATTTCTGCTTTTTCGTCGTAATTTATGTTATCCTCGAGATCGATGCATAATTGAACATAAATTTTGGGCAATTGATAGTGGTGAAGGATGCTTTCCGCCTGAAACTTTCGAAAATGGAAATTTCGTCTTTCAAAACTTTCGGAAACAGTGAAGATTTCTCCCGTAATTGTAATTTTATTTTTCACGCGATGTTTCCTCTGCCTAGTATTGTTGTTAAATTTCATTTTATTTTGTAAATATTTGTATTTTACCTTGAATATGAAGGGAAATGTCCGAAAGCGGGAATCGGACGTAGCAAAGGTTTCTCCCGTAACTGTAATCCCCCCCCCAACGATGTTCCGAACGTGTATCCTGTGTTCTTACACATTCCCCCAAAAAAGGTTTGCATTTCAGCTTGATAAAGGGGGAGAATCCGAAAACGAAAGTGACAAAGCTGAAAAATTTGTAAGAACTGATGCATGGTATTCAAAAGCATTCATATTCTCCAAGTTACACTACCTTTTATCTAAAATAGTGAAAGCTATCATGCATTCATGGTCCTCAAACTGAAAGTTCAGCTTGATGGATACAATTGTCATGGCATCCAAGGGGTTGTGAAGCCTACTGTCGTAGCTGATGGTGATGTTGAGCTTAACTTTTCAAATAACAGTTTTTCAAAAGAAAAATCAGAAAGGACACAACTGGTAATTGGAGTAAAAACAAGAATGTATTAAAGCGAAATCATTTAAAATGAAAATGAACTTTCTAAGTTCTATACATCTGTCTTTCTAAGTTCTATACATCTGTCTTTCTAAGTTCTATACATCTGTCGGAAAATTTCACATTGAAGAATGTTCTTATATTCAAGAAAAGATACTGATCTATGATGAATTTTTAAAACATGCAGAAGTAGTAGATCCTTCACTTAGAGCCATAAATAATTTACTTCTGTATTACACATAGTCAAACACCTTTCATTTATAATAACTGAAAATGAACTTGATATACTGGAAGCGGAATTCCTTGTTATCAAGCTGACAAATTAGAGACCATAGCAGTAACAGATAGAATAGATGTCACTTGGTCAGAAATCTCAAAATTAAGAGGCTGTAATGGAGCGTTTAAGTATACTATTCTCTCGAAAGTGATGTTTGCAATACTTGTAGTTCCACACTCGAATGCTGTGAGTAAGAGAGATTTTAGTTTAGTGAGAAAAAATCCAGCCCGTTTCCAACCTAATTTAGGTTTAGAAACTGTAGAAGCACTTCTTATTGCAAAAATGAATATGTTCTCCTCTGGGCAAGTGTGTTATGAAAAAAGATTTTCTGCTGAGGAACTCAAATCTGCAAAACACTGTACAGCAAAATCACTAAAGAAAGTTGTTTGATCAATTGTTTGTTGTGTAAAAAAATTGTATCAGTCATGGTGTATATTATTTTCCATGTGAAAAATTTGGAATATTTTGATACAGACTTTCATGTACATAAATGAATAAGTAAGTAAAAAAAATGCTAATTAAATTAAATGAGTTGTTTTCCTCAGTTAAAATTATTCTTTTTGGTATGACTACTGAAAAATGGCCCAAACTACAGAAAATTTGTACGAGTACTACTGTAAATATCTGAAACAGGTTGGCATCTATGCACATGAGAAACAAATCACCTAACACATACATGACCGCAAGCCTTCCTTTCGATTCCCAACAAGCAACTCCAGGACTACATACACGCGAGGAACCATCGTGTAGAAGTAGAGGCCCGACAATGGTAGTATGATACTACCAAAAGCGCTCGCCGTAACTTGGTGATGACAAACCCCGTGTGAGACGTCTCCTGACCCGATAACTATTAAAAATCTTTTAATTAATGTAAATTTCCTTCTTTGATGTATGGCAGTGAAGCCTGGGTGCTGCAGAAGAGACATGGGAGTTGTTTGTGTGCTGGAGAGATGCAATACTTACGGGGGTTTGTGGCAAGACATGCGGTGATCATGTGAGGAATCAAGGTGTGTTGCAGATGTGTAATGTGAGACAAAATGTTGTTAGTGAGGTGGAGACTAATATTCTTAGGTGGTTTTGCCATGTTGAAAGAATGAGTGATGAGATGCTTACTAAGAGAATTTTTTCAGCTGAAGTGGCAGGAAAGAAAGGTAGAGAAAGGCCTAGATAATCCTGGAAGGACCAGATTCAGGAATATCTGCATGAGGAAAAGATTGAGTATGAAGTATAAAAGGTCTTGTGTGTGTCGTGTGATGGATGTCAGTGAAGCTCGAGCTGTATCCCAAGATCGCTGTAAAAGTTCTAAAAGTTAAAGAATAATCTGGCAGATATACTTTCTTTGAGGAGCTAACCTCTGAATCTCAGAGAACAGCTTAGCTATATGTATGTATGAATGTATGTATGTATGTATGTATGTATGTATGTATGTAGGTAGGTAGGTAGGTAGGTACAATATTTCTCTAATTGCAGCACAAATAGGGATATCAAATGATAATCCTTGCTCTGGAAAATACAGGTGCATCTGTATCAGAACAAAAGTACAGTGGGCTTAATGATGTAATATACATCTGCCACACTTTTAAATAACAGTTTTGTCTATCTATTCTCTCTCTCTCTCTCTCTCTCTCTCTCTCTCTATATATATATATATATATATATATACTTTTCCGGGTAACATTAAGTAGTCTCACTTTTTCCGTTTCTTTTTTCTTTCTTCTTTTTTTTTTTTTTGTATTAAATAAAATTATTTGTATGTTGCTTAGCTTAGTTTTCTGTTTTTAGGAAATAGAGATGAATCTAGAACATGGTGAAAATAAAAAGTTGAAGCTGGAGGTTACAAGTGCTGCTTTGCTCCAAGTACTTCCATCTGAGCAGCATGAAGAGATCCAGTCAACTAGTGACCGTATTTCTACTGAATATGACGCCTTTGTCTCAGGGGTCGCTGACACCAAAACAATACTTCAGAAAACACTTAATTTGTGGCAGCGTTATGAGTCAGAGTTGGAAATTTTCTCTTCCTGGTTGAGAGACATGGAATCCAAAGTCAAAAGTGAAACAACCCAACCATTTGAGTTAGGAGCACTCACTCAACAGCTGTCATCATTAAAGGTAGAAATGCTTACATAATTGTTTGTGGTTTATTAACAATGGCATAGTAGTTTTTCACTCTCTAACTTGAAAAATTTGTTAAAATCATATATTTTTGCTTTAGTTTTGTGAACAAATTGATTTTTTCTTGTATAAAGTAACGAAAATGCAGTAGAACCATATTAAATTATAAATGAGACACATAATGTAAAATAGTTCAAAAAAATCTCTTTTGAAAAGGACTTTTAACTTCCATGAAAATGAACTTAAATGCCATTTTGTATTTCATTATCATCCAAGTAGACATCCATTTCAGAGTGATGTTACTGAAGTACTTTTTATTGATTTTTTAAATTATCTTTAAGTTGTTCCTTAATTACTGTATATGTTCAGAACAACTGTAAATACTGCATAGAACTCACCCATTCTGGTTGAGTTTCAGAAAGTGGAAATGCCTGGAACTCATAAAAAGTGATTCATAAAATAATTTTTTTATTGGTGTTAAAGGAAAGTAAAATTTTAAGTTTTGATTTGTTCATTGTGTATGGTGAATGCTGGCTATTTTATATAGACTGAGTGTAACTAAGTGGCTGAGTTTCAGAACCATACTTGTTGGAATTTTCATCTCTGTACTATTTTTTGGTGCAAATTGTTTGGAACCATACTTACATAACATGCTTATAAAATATTTGGCAGAATCATGCACTTACTTGTAATAGCAATATATTACAAGTGCATGTGCATATATTTGGCATTATGAAGTAACATCAATGTTCTTATTTGTAGTAATAATTAAGTCTAGACCGCTATCTACTGTGATTTGTTATCTGCACATATTGCAAGTGTTCTTAAAAGTATATTGATTTCTGTGAAAAGGAAATTATGAGGACAGATTGTGCCAGTGATTCTGTATCATGCCATACCTTTTTTTTTTTTTTTTTTAGCTCATATTTGTGCATAGCCCAAGTATCCTCATAATTTTGGTATAGGCTACAAGTATTTAAAATACTGAAATAGTTTTTATTTCAAGGTAATTAACACTTACCTACTTAACATTAAAAATCATTTTAATGAATGAGTAGAAATGTTGCAAAATGTAAGCATAGTCTGAAGTTAAGCCATGATATGAATTGCAGAACTGAATATGGCTAGCAGGAAGAAACATAGTTTCACTGTGTTGTTACTGCCACTGAAGAGGTCTATGGCACCACAGTAGTGGGTAACATTTGAGGTGATGCTTTGTGGAATACTGAGATTGAAGAAGCAGTAAAAAAAAAGAAGGAAGTATATTTGGGGATGTTGCAAATTAGAGTTTCTGAGGATGAATATCGATGTAAAAAGTATGAGGCAGGTAAGCTGGTTTGCCAGAGTAAGGCAAAAGATTGGAAAAAAAGGTAGAAAGACATGAATTGGTTTTGGGGAAAGATAGAAAAACTTTCTGGAAGTACATAAAAATCAGGAAAAATTGGAGAAACAAAGTTGTGTGAAGATTAGGATCGGGGAAATGATGATCTCTTCAGAATGGTAAGGCTCCAGAAGTTGATGGCATAACTGCTGAGATGTTGAAATATGGTGGTGATTCTGTAATTGATTGGTTAACTGAAATTTGCCAGTTGTGCTGGGAGTTAGGAATGGTCCCTTGGGATTGGAAGGTACTATCATTGTTCTCTTGTATTAGGTTGAAGATGATCAGACTGACTGCAAGAATTATCATGGTATTAGCCTACTGAGTGTGCCAGGGAAAGTATTTGATAAAGTCATTATTGAAAAAGTACGAGGCCTTACATCAGAGAAAGTGTGGGATGTTCAGAGTGGTTTTATGCCTGGTAAGTGCTGCACTAAACAAATTTTTGCATTACACATGATGACTGAAAAGTATCTGGCTGTTGGTAAGAAAGTTTTTGCTGCCTTCATAGATTTAGAGAAAGCTTACGGCCTAGTAAATAGGATACTGTTGTGGAAGGTATTCAATAAATATGGTATTACTGGGAATCTACTTAATAGTGTAAAAGCAATGTATGCTGGCGGTAGAGTTTGTGTACGAGTGAATGGTGTTTTATCAAAATAGTTTTCTTTTGGTGCAAGAGTCAGACAAGGTTGTTTAATGTCACCATGGCTGTTTAATATATTTATGGATGCGTGATGCCGAGATGGATGCTGTGATGCCTGATGGTTTACGTCTTGGTAATATCCGTGTGTGCAGATTGCTGTATGCTGATGATGCAGTCCTGTTGGCAAAGAGCAAAAGTGAGTTGTAGAGTATGTTGTCCCAGATGTATGAAGTTTGTATGAAATTCAAACTGAGTATAAATAAGGGAAAACCCAAAGTTATGGTTTTTGAATGAGAAACTGTTAGTACTGAATGCAAAATAAGTCTAAATGGCACAGTGATTGACCAGGTGAAGGAGTTGCCCATAATAGGCTATTTATATATGCATTTAGGAAGCATGTTTAACAGAGAGAACAAATTAAATGCTGAAATTAGTAAGCGAGTGAGTTCTTCATTGAAAGTCATAGCTGCTTTAGGAGGATTTCACAGGAATGATGGGTTCTCAAGAGAGTCCCGCATGGCTATGTATGAAAGTGTAATTGTTCCTACTCTGATGTATGGCAGTGAAACCTGGGTACTATGGAAGAAACATAGAAGTCGTTTGTGTGCTGGAGAAATGCGTTACTTGCGGGGGGGTTTGTGGCAAGACACATTTTGATTGTGTAAGGAATGAAGATGTGTTGCAGTTGTTGCAGTTGTGTAATGTGAAGCAAAATGTTGTTAGCAAGGTGGAAACTAATATGCTTTGGGGGTTTGGCCATGTTGAAAAAATGAGTGATGAGATGCTTACTAAGAAAATCTTCTTAGCCCAAGTGGCAGGAAGGACAGAGGAAAGGCAGAGGAAGTCATGGGAGGATCAGGTTCAGGAGTGTCTGCACGAGAAGAAGATTATGAGTATGAAGTATGGAAGGTCTTGTGTATATCATGTGATGGATGTCAGTGAAGTCCAAGTTGTGTGTCAAAATAGCTGTAAATGGAGAAGTTTAATGCAGCAACAGTAAGTAAATAATCAGTTAAAAATTTATCTGGTGGTTTGTATTTCTTCGTGGTGCTAACCTCTGAATCTCAGAGAACAGCGTTGTGATATGTATGTATGTATGTAGAAACATAGTTTCCATTGGCGTTATTTATACCACAAAGAAAGAAATTATTCATGTAGATTTGCTCTGATGCCTTTTCATTTTAGTCTGTTTTTAATTTAGTACTATCAGCAATAACCACAAAAAGAAACATGATCACAGAATGGAAGAATCTGAGTATGAAAGGTAAATCACATTCCATATAGTTGCCCATAATAGGCTATTTATATACCAGTTTGAAAAAAAATTGGTTAAAATTACATTACTTTCCTTTGCAAAAGTTTATGCTCTGCAAATGAAATGGCTATAGGTATTTTTAAAGAGTAACTACTGTGTACTTCATGGAGAGAGAGAGAGAGAGATGCCAGCTGATACAGTAAAGTTTTGAAACTATCTCATTTTCAGTGTATTTGCAGGAACAGTTTAAAATGAAATTTTGTCTACTGTACATAGCATTTACTACAACACCAATAAAAATATAATTTTGGTTGCAATGGTACATTGGATGACAAATTTATAAAGTAATAAAGAAATGTATATGATTATAGCTAATTCGTTTACCATCTATCAGATGCAAAGTAGAAAGTTTCTGTAGGAGAACTATTTCTCTCGTCATATATTCACAAACTTTTAGTAACTTTGTACTAATGATTTCCTGCAAACATCTTTGCAAAAAAGTGCAATTAATGAAATGTTTAATGTATAACAAGAAACAGAGCAAATTTTTTATTAGAGTTAAAGATTTCTGCACAAAATAGTATGAAAGGGATGATACATTGTATCATCCCTTTCATATAGTTCCAGACATACAGAAATGTACCAGCAAAAAAGTTCCTCCAGTCCTCCTTGCAGAAGTTGCACATGCAATTAAAAACGTGAAATGGGGAATAGCTCCAGGGGAAGATGGAATTACTGTGGACATTATACAAGAAGCCGTTGGAGAAATAGCAACTACACTCACCCAAGTCTTCACTAGATATCTCAATGAAGGGAAGATTCCTGGTTATTAGAACAATGCTACAATGATCCTACTACATAAAAAAGTTGACATTGAATATTTTAGGAACTACCGACTCATCAGCCCCCTGTCAGTTGTTTATAAAATCTTTACTAAGGTACTATCACATCGTTTGACAGAAACACTGAACATGGCGCAACCAAGAGAACAAGCTGGATTCAGGAGTGGCTACAGCACTGCAGATCATATCCGCATACTGAGAAAACTAATTGAAAGAATAAGGGAATATGAACTCCCATTATGTATGGCTTTATTGATTATGAAAAGGTTTTTGATTCTATGAAACCATCAGCAGTTATAATATCTTTGAAATCCTGTGGTACTGCAGATGTGTTCATTAACATTATTAATAAGACCTATGAAAATGCGAGCGTGAAGTTTCAACTGTTGGAGGACACAGCACTTATAAAAATTGGAAAGAGAATGAGACAAGGTGACACCATATCTCCCAAGCTCTTCGATGTCTCATTGCAGGATCTTTTTCAATCATTGAAGTTGAAAGTCAAGGGGATTAAGATTAATGGGAATTATTTAACCCACCTTCATTTTTTGCTGATGACAATCATTTTCAAAAGTACTCCCTCAGAGCTGTGAAGTGTGGTCCAGGAACTTGCTGAAAAGTGTAAAGAAGTGGGCTTAAAAATGAACTTACAGAAAACAAAATTGATGTGCAATGCTTTAACAAGAACTGAAGATTTAGCAATTGATGGAGTCAGCATTTCAATTCATCCCAAAAGTTTTCAATGAGGTTGAGATTGGGGCTCTGTGCAGGCCAGTCATGTTCTTCTACACCCATCTCATCAAACCATTCCTGCACAAATCTCACTTTGTGGAACAGGGCCATTGTGTTTGGTAAAGGAAAGGGCCTTCACTGAACTGTTGCCATTATGTTAGAATCACACAATTGTTGAGAATGTCGCTATAGGCCACAGTGTTAAGATACCTGGACACAGGAACTAGGGAGCCCAGCCCAAACCATGAAAACCAGCCCCACAGCAGGATGCATCTTCCACCAAACTTCGCAGCTGGCATGACACAGTCGAGCTGGTAGCATTCACCTTGCATCCTCCACACCTAGACTCATCTGTTGGACTGCCAGATGGTGAAGCATGATTCATCACTCCAGAGAACGCATTTCTACTGTTCCTTAGTCCACTAGCACCGAGTTTTACACTACTCCAACTGACATGTGTGTTGATCTTGCTGATATTAGGCATGTGTGTAGCTGCTTAGCCATGTAGCCTTCATCTAACTGTTGCCATAATATTAGGAGCACATGATTGCTCAGAATGTTGTTATAGGCTGTAGCATTAAGATTTCTGGGCACTGAAACTAGGGGGCCCTGCCCAAACCATAAGGAACAGCCCCAGAGCAGGATACATCCTCCACCAGACTTTACAGTTGGCACAACACAGTCAGGCAGGTGGCATTCACCTAGCATCCTCCATACCCTAATTCCTCCATTGGATTGCCAGATGATAAAGCATGATTCATCACTCCAGAGAATGCATTTCCACTGCTCTTTATACTGGGATTTACACTACTCCAACTGATGCTGGGCATTGAATATTAGGCTTATGTGCAGCTGCTAGGCTATAGAAACCCATTCCTTTCAGCTCTCAATGAACCGTTATGGTACTGGCATTGCTTCCAGATGCATTTCGTTACTTGGTGGTGAGTGTTGCAACCAAGGAGAAGGGATTTTGTCCCATGACGCGTTTCAGCACTCAGCGGTCCCATTCTGTCATTTTACATGGTCTACCAGGTCACAATTACACTCTTGTTGCTCCTAGGTGTTTCTACTTCACAAATACACCTCTTACAGTTGTTTAGGGCAGCTGCAGTGGGTAGAAATTTCCTGAACTGACTTGTTGAAAAGATGGCATCCTATGACCGTGCCATGTTGAAAGTCACTGACCCTGCCATACAGCCCATTCTACTGTTCATGCTTGTCGATGATATTTGCCAAGCCATGTGCATCTGTTTTTACTTGTATGGACTATGGCTGTGACATATATGGGCAAATCCACTACTCAACATGGGTGTCCAGATACTTTTAGTCATAAGTGTATGTATGCATACACACACATATATAAAAATTGTTCTCTATATTGTTGTACTCTGGGCATGTGGAACTCCTCTTTTGAAAACTAAATTGTAGACTTATTCTATAGCATTAACTATGAAATTTCTCTTTTCTTTGATATACAAATATACACATTCTCTTATATTTTCTTTTTGCTTCACGATATGTGTAGAACCTTGAACAAGATGTTACAGAACACAAGAAGTCATTAGAAGACTTACTGCAGTTAACCAGTGAAATAAACCAAGTATGCCCTGAAGCAAGAGTTAGTTCTCAAGTTACTCAGATGAATTCCAGATATGAGGCTCTTGAACGAGCGTTAAAGGTAAAGTAATTATTTGTATTAGTATCATTATTTACGTACTATAAATAAGAATACTCTCTTTCATACATAATTTATACAACAAAAAATTTTCTGATTACAAACATGTCTGTCTTTCATGGGAAAGGGAAAAAAACTGACCATACTGAGAAACGTATTTCATTTCTTGAAATAATTGCTTTGGAAAATTACACAATATTATTTCAGGAAGATTTAAATAGTGTGGTTACATTTAAAAATTATTTGGTAATTTCATTTCTGTATTTACTGCAAAATCTAGTTTCAGATGCAGATTTTCATTGAATGCCTGTCTAAACATTTGTGAGAAAATATCTTAAATACTTAATGATGCTTTTCTCTATTAACTACAAATGTTATACTTTTAGTTTTGGATTCTTAGTGTATTAAGAAAAATAGTGATTTACATGAATCATAAAATATGTTTAAACTTTTATGTATTGTTGTTATAAACAATTACATACCTCTAAAAATCCATGCATTTAAGACCCAGAATAGTGAGTTGTTATTTGTTAAGGACTCACCAGCAACAACTGCCTAAGCATCACCAGCAACAACTTTAGCACCTTGTAAAAAAGGTAATTTTTATTTATCACTTCACTCAAGTCTTCTGTAGAAAATTATTAATCAACCATTGCTAAAATTTAAAAGGAAGAAAAAAGAAGGGAGGAAGTATGGTTACAAAATTTTCATTCCATAATGAAGAGCACCAGTAGTTACTTTAATTCATTTTTACTTATTAATGTATCATCACACAAATCTGTTCATCAATGTATAATTTGAAAGACAAATTAAATGATGACATAAATTCCAGTTACTTTTTGTCATCAGTAAATCGTTATTCTAAGAAAAAGAAAGATAGTGTGATGCAAAAAATTTGACTAAAAATGAATATAACTACATGTGGAAAACAAATTGTTTTCATGTCAATGAAAACCCATAACTGAGTTCACAAAATATTTCAGTCTGCTTTTGGCAATATGAAAGAAAGAGATTACATACCTCCTAACAAGGAAATTTTAATCATAGAGAGATGAAGAGGATGCCATAATCCTGTTATTCTGTTCAGGGTGAAATCACTTCCACCACATAATAACATCACTGCTGTAATATCATCTTTGGCATACTGCTTCCTGTTACTATTATCATCATCATCATTAACCATTATCAATCCACTGTTGGACGAAGGTCACCCCAAGTTTCCTCCACAACGGTCTGTCTCCTCCATGTCACTCCCACATACTTTCGAATTTCATCCACCCATCTCCCATGTGGTCTTCTTCTGGGTCTTTTCCTGTCTCTTGGAATCCAATATAAAATTTCGGCTGTCCATCGATGGTCTGTCCTTCTGGCAGTATGTCCAGCTCATTGCCATTTTAGGGATTTAACTCTGATCATGATGTCTTCCACTCTTGTCATTTTTCGTATCCACGAGTTCCTCTTCTTATCTCTCCTGGTTACACCAAGCAACCACCTCTCCGTGCTCCTTTGAGTTGTCTGCAGCCTTTGTGTGTCTCTTTTAGTTAAGGTCCACGTCTCAGCACCATACATAAGCACTGGAAGGATGCATTGATCAAACACTTTTCTTTTAAGACATAATGGCATATTGCTCTTGAAAATTATGCTGTTTCTTCCAAAAGCTCTCCAGGCAAGTTTTGTACGCCGATTAATTTCTTCATCGATGTGACCCTCACTTGATATCTGCTGTCCAAGATAAACGCACGTGTCTGTTATCTCCAGCTTTTCTCCATCAATCGATAAATCTTCATTTCTTGTAAAAGCATTGTACATCACTTTTGTCTTCTGAAAGTTCATTTTTAATCCCATTTCTTTACTCTTGTCAGCAAGTTTCTGGATCATACTCTGCAGCTCTGATGGGGTATTTTCAAAAATGACTACGTCATCAGCAAAACGAAGGTGAGTTAGACAATCTCCATTAATCTTTATCCCCTTGTTTTCCCAGCTCAGCGACTGAAAGACACCCTCCAATGTAGCATTAAAGAGCTTCGGCGATATGGTGTCACCTTGTCTCACTCCCTTTCCAACTTTTATGTGTGCTGTATTCTCAAACAGCCGAATCATTGCACTTGCATTTTCATAGATGTTATTAATAATATTAATGTATGCATCTTCAATACCACAGGATTTCAGAGCCATTGTAACTGCTGATGGTTTCACCGAATCAAAGGCTTTTTCATAATCGATAAAAGCCATGCACAATGGAAGTTCATATTCCCTCGCTCTTTCAATTAGTTCTCTCAGTACGTGGATGTGATCTATTGTGCTGTAGCCACTCCTGAATCCAGCTTGTTCTCTCGGTTGAGCCATGTCCAGTGTTACCTTCAAGCGGTGTGAAAGAACTTTAGTGAAGATTTTATAAACCACTGATAGGAGGCTGATAGGTCTGTAGTTCCTGAGATCCGCGATGTCACCTTTTTTATGTAGCAGGATCATTGTAGCGTTGTTCCAATCCTCAGGAATCTTCCCTTCATTAAGGTATTGAGTGAAAATTTGGGCGAGTACTGTTTCGATTTCTCCACTTGCTTCTTGTATGATGTCTATAGTAATTCCATCTTCTCCTGGAGCTTTTCTCCACTTCATGTTCTTGATTGCATGTGCAACTTCTGCTGGGAGGACTGGAAGAACTCTGGTACCTTTCATGATGTCTGAAGTACATGTATCATCCCTTTCATATAATTTGGAGTAGAAATCTTTCACTCTTGTCAAAATTTCACCTCTATTTCTTGTTACAGAACCATGTCCTTTTCTCAGTGCCATAATCTGTTTTCTTCCCTTACTGAGATGTCCCTTTGCTATCTTTAGGCTTTGGTTGTTTTCAATTGCTTTCCTCACTAGTTCACAGTTGAATTTCCTTACGTCTTCAGTGATACTTTTTCGTACTGTCTTGCATAGCTTTATATATTCCACTTTGGAAGTCACATCTTCTTTAGTTGTCCTCATCTCTCTTCTTTTTTGCATCAACATTTTGGTTTTTCCTGATAATTTGTTCACATGCAACTTGTTCTTACACCCAGCTAATTTTGTTGCTGTTTCCATAAGAGCTTTGGTTACTTTTTTGTTAACTTCCGAAATATCCACTTCTTCTGATGTTAGGCCTACTAAAGCGGAGAATCTGTTCTTCAGTTCCAACTTGAAGGTATTTTGGTGTTTTTTAAGGTTGGTTATGTCAATACATTTTGTTTGTCTTATGAGCTTGCCACGTTCAAGTTTAGTGTTGAGATGCATCTTACATCTCACCAATCTATGGTCACTACCTGTGTTGAACTTGTTTAGCACACTGCAGTCTTCTATGACGAATTTTTTGTTACACATAATAAAATCAATTTCACTTGTCGTCCCATTTGGATGTCTCCATGTCCATTTCCTGTGTGGCTTTTTCTTGAAAAAGGAGTTCAAGATGAAAAACCCTTCTGCCTCTGCAAACTCAACGAGAGTATTTCCAGGCTGGTTTCTGTTGCTGTGACCGAATTTACCTACTGAAGTTTCATTCTGTTGCCGTTGCCCTATTTTTGCATTGAAATCTCCCAAAATTATCTTCAAATGCTGCTTACCTTTATTATTTAGATGACGAATTTCTTCACAAAATTCTTCAATTTCTTCTTGAGGATGATTTGTCGTGGGTGCATAAGTTTGAATGATCTGAGCCTGGTATCTTCTTGAGAGTTGGATAACGAGTCGTGCAAGTCTGTCAGAGGAACTTTCAACTTCTACAACTTTATCCTTCAGTTTCTTGTTTATTATAAATCCAACACCACTAGTTCTGCCAGTATCTGTCCCACGATAGTAGAAGAGATGTCCACTTTTCAGTTCAATGAGATCTTCTCCTTTTATCCTTACCTCACTTAGCCCGACGATGTCCCACTTGATCCTTTGTAGTTCCTCTTCCAATTGAAGAAGCCTTGAATCAGAAGATAGGGAGCGTCCATTATACGTAGCCAAGGTCAGCATCAGATGGCAGCCTAGTCTGGTCCTCCGGGGATTCTTAGCACCCTCTGCCTTCACGTCGTACTGGCCGCTGCCTTGGCCAGGTACATTCCAGCTGCCGGAGACTGAGGGCCAGGATTTAAGTTGTATAGTCATTTTGGAGGGGTTTGGCCATAACTCACCATGCTGGCCAAGCGGGTTGGTGAGTGTGGGATGTGTGGGATAGCATTTCCTCTAATCCCGATGGTACTATACTCACTGTTATAAACCATGAAAGAACTTTGTATCCTGCATCTCCAAATTTCTACCTGACATGATATAATACTAGTGAATTTCCAAAATACTTCAGAGCAGAATTACTGAAAGCTTTGTTTTTATAGTTTCAATATATTGACATGTTCCTTGTTGTAATTTCAACAACTTTGAAGGGTTCTGTATTATAATTTCTCCTTGCCTGTTTTTTTTTGTTACAATTTCAACATATTGACAGTGTTATTCAGCCATGTGCTGTATTTTTTTCATAATGTGCAGCATGAGCAGTTTTTAATGTTTTACACTGAGTTCACTGGAATAAAAAGAAACCAGGACAGAAAATACAGTTTGCCCACAGAAAGCATCTTTATTTGCTCCTTTGAGGCTCGTACACCACCATGAGGAATTAGCTCTGAAGACACCACAAATTTGAACCACACAGATCATGATTTATGATTTAAGAACAATTTAACTTTTAACAGGATCAGAACAGTTATAAATAGAAGAAAGCAGTTAATATGGTTTTAGCAAAATCTGACTTAGTCTGCACAAAGTTGGCTAACCAATCATCAAAGAAAAACACCTAATGTCCTAAAATGTCTCACACATCTTTTTTTTTATCTCAGCTGTTTGACCTGACTGACTGCTATGTGGAACAGAAACTCTTGGGAGTTTAGACAAAATGTTAAGATCGGAAAGTATAATGAGTGATAAACAAAATGTACTTATGAAATAGTAAACAAAAACAGAAAGTTAAATAGGTAATATAGATCACAAGTTATAAAAATGTATCAAAAGAATTAACAACTAAGGTGCTAAAAAATGTCCATTGTCTAGCACACATTACTCTGTCTGTTTTTGGTGAACTTGTTTGTGCACATTACCTGTTATAAAATATGGTAATTCACTTTTCAATATCTAAAAGAGTTTACATAAAAATAATGCTGTTTAAAATATTTATGGGAGGATTCTCAGAATAAGTCTATGAAAAGGCATATTTAAAGTTTAAAATGTGAAATAATTTTTCATAGGAACAGAGTCGTGAAAAAAAATTATTGAATATGATGAAATCTGTGTAAACTATCAATATGTTATATAAATTTCACATGAAACTAAGAAACAAGAAGCTTTAAGTTATAAGTTATGTTTCCCTAAGTACTAATTTGGTTCAAACAATATTAAACTAGGGGCAAAACTTTATTGTGATAGATTCACACAATATTAAATCATGAGTGCATGATCAATGTTAAGTTACAACAAAATAACAATAGAGTTTCAATAAAATAAAATAAAATTACAATAAAATTCATCTCAAAGCTGTAAAAAAAACTGTACTAAATATGTGAACTTAATAATGTAAAGCCAGGTTATAAAGTCAGATAAATTGAGTGTTTTTGATGAGTATTATCAAGTTTGATTCTTTTGTATAATGCCTTTATCTTTTTTAATGTTTGTTTTCAAGTATTTAACTTGAGTAGTATTTCTTAATTATTTTGATTGGTGTAACCCTGAAAACTAATATATCTTATGCTAAGTAGAACAGCAAATTTGTTTGTATTTCTGCAAATTTCATAGTAAAACTGTAAGAAATTCTTAGTTGTCAAGTAATTTTCCCTAATGAAATATCAGTATTTATAATGGTATGTAAACTTTTATCAGAATCTTATTCTTACAAGAAAGGGAAGAGGTGGAGGTGATAATCTCTTGTGACAGCTTTACAGTATTTCTTTTAGGTTATTTTTATATTTATTGTATAGTATTGTTTCCAACTTCTTTAAAAATAATTTTAGGCCTTAGTTATTTTTAATTTACAGAAATAACTGAAAGTAAAAATCCATCATTTATGAAAACAGTGTGGTTTTATAAATTTATTTGTGTAAGACTTTTTTTAATAATCTATTTTGTTTCTTTGATTTCATAATTAATTAATTAGTTTAGGTTATTCTTATTAATTATAGATATTTCCTTAAAATTACATTACAGGAAGCACTGAGGAGGTTCAAAGGTCTCCTAAAGACTCAAAAAGCATATGAAGTGTCCAAAGAGGAGTTGAAGAAATGGTTTGATACAATGGATTTAGAAATAAAACCAGCTCTTGAAACAACAGGTGATAGATCTGCTTTGGAAAAGAAGCTTCAAGCTCTCAAGGTATCACCAAACCATTTTTAATCATATTAAAAAACTCTGAAGCTCAATGCCATCAGCAAAACATTTTGCAACATGTGTTTTTTATTTCTTCTCTGATGGAATATGTGAAATGTGTATACATATATATATATAGGTTTATAGGTTTTGCAGAATTAAGCAATCTGTGTGTGTGTGTGTGTGTGTGTGTGTTGTTTATTTGTTTATTCATTTATTCTTTGCATTAATGAACGTTCTTTTTGTTTTGAATGAAAAGTCAAAACATTTGAAATTGGTTTTGAACAGTCCTCTCTTCAAAAATAAAATAGTATTCCAATGATACAAAGTTTGACAAATGCAGCATATGCAACATTTTCCCCAGCCAAGTTCAGTTTTGGTAGCCATCAAGAGTGTGGTACAAGGGCATGTGTTTTCCCAATGAAACAAAACAGGGCTTTTTTTTTTGTCTCTTAACAGTAGTCAAATATTGAAGTTGCTAGCAATAATTATCGGCTGTGGTGATTTCATTTCGATTTCTTGCTTCTGATTGGGCTTCATCCTACATTTTCTTCCAAATATATAGCAAACCCTTTGTGGAGTGGCAGTCTACCTGAGTGTTATGTGAGTTCTCACATGCTAAGCAATTGGTACTAGCGTGTCATGTTGAGATAATAAAGCACCCATTTTTGGTTTTCAGTTACTATTTGATCCAAAGAAGGTGTCAAAGATGACAGATAAGCAGCAAAAGTATGCAGACTTAACCTTTACTTTTGACAAAGGTTATCTGTGCACACTTCATGTAGTACTTCTTTTTCAGGTTTATCATTATAATGATGAAATGGGTTGAATTGAGTTTCTAAACATTTTTTGGAATGTGAGAATTCATTTCCACTGTGGCTTTTAGCAAGTTGTTGAATTCGACTTGTCAACCAGATAATACATCATTTAAATTAAGAAGAAGGTAGTGTAGAACACGCTAAGTTACATATAAATGTTTAATGCAAATATATTTCAGCCATTACTATGACCTTCATCAGTGCGACTACGATTTGTGTACTCTGATTGTTTGACTCTGATTGTAAAGCTTTGGAAATTTTACTTTCCAAAAATTGCAACTCTGAGCTCCCCATTTTTGTTCCTTACATCTGGAAATCCCTCATTGCATCATGTCACCCGAAGTTACCATTACAAAACTTACCTTTCCAATCCGGCAACATAAACCAATCGTAGTCGCACTGATGAAGGCCATAGCAATGGCTGAAATATATTTGCATTAAACTTTTATATGTAACTGAGTGTGTTCTACACTACCTTCTTCTTAATTTGTTTGTTAGTTACGTGCATTGCCTACCACTCATTTATAATACATCATTGACTAGACTCTAGATACCAGACTAGAACTTCTGCAACCAATAACAGCACTTCCTTACATTGAGAATTTTCCCTCCACATGCATTTTAAACATCTTTTTTTTCACAATATCCACCTTATTTCCTTTCTAGAATTGTGAGGATTACAATGACATATGTGTGCAACACTATTCATTAAGTTTTGTGTAAACTGATAATTCCACTGCTACACAAACCAACACACTAACATTTTCCTGATATATGGCAGAAAAACTTGATATAGTGTGATAAGAGCACATGACATGTGCCATGGAATGGATGAGAGTAATTACAGCATTTCTTTCCCCTGAGTCTTCCTCCTCAGCAATTAGCCTGAAAAAGTACTTGCGTCCCACTTTCTGGCTACATTTATGAACAAAGTGTGACAGCATGGAAGACCTGAAGACCAGGTTTAAGGCATTACTGAATAATCATGAGTATCATTTTACTTTGCTTTGTGTGAGTTTAGAAGTAATGGATGTCCCAAGCTTTGCAAATCAGAGCAAAGGAGCAAAACATACCCATATCATAAGCTTTACAAATCAGAGTGAAACAAACACACGCCTTATGACTTCTGAAAATCACAGCAAATGGTGGGTGATACACATCATAATTATATTGAGAATATCTGCAGTAGTTCCAATGATATGTATATACACTCAATAGACAAAACGTTAGAGGTACCTATCTAATAGTGTGTTGGTCCTCCTCTAGTGCGAATAACAGCTTGTATATGCCGAGGCAGTGACACCACCAGACGCTGGAGGGTTTCTAGAGGTAATACCAGCCATACCTGTTGCAGCATTGTCTACAACTCTGCCTGAGATGTCACTCCAGGATCCAAGGATTTGATGTTCTGCTTCATGGCATCCCAGTGAGTTTCCACAGGGTTTAAATCTGGGGACCTTGGGGGGCCACTAGATGGTTCCAAACTCAGAGGAGTGTTCTTCAAATCATGCCTGGGTGGTTGCGGCCGGTGGGGCGGCACATTGTTCTGCTGAAACATACCATCAGCCGCAGGATGAACGAAGGCCATGAAAGCATGTAGGTGATCAGCCAGTGCATGCTGTTAGCGCAGCGGTTAAGTACCTCTCCAGACACACTAAGGAACCTAATGTATCACATGAGAATGCTCCATGAACCATCACAGATCTACCACCGCCTTGAACTGAGCTGACCTAGCATGATGGGGACATGGCCTCATGCTGTCGACTCCACACTCGCACCCTCCCATTATCTCAGTAAAGCTAAAAATGGGATTCATCTGACCACACAATGCGGCGCCACTCTGCAGAGGTCCAGTTTTGATGTTCCTGGCCCAAGGTGAGGCATAATTTCTGATGACAAGCAGTCAACAATGACACACGAGTAGGACATTGGCTACCGTAGTCTAGGGTATGCAGCATGTGCTATACCATTCACTCGCTGATGCTGCTTGGGCTTCTAACATTTAACCTGGATATGATTTGCTTCTCCGTTACTAAGTAGTCGATCTGTATGACCTGGATAGTCTGCGCCGACCCTGGTCATCAGTGACATGTGGTTAGCCACCGCTTGCTCTCTTGGTGCTGGTGCATCCATCAATGGTGTACTTGTTGTGCACCCTTGATACAGTTTCCCTTGGGAGCCCTAGGGTTCTTACCACTTGTGTGATAGAATGACCCAACTGTCTTGAGCTGACAATACTTCCAGGATCAAAGTCGTTCAGATCACCACGTTTATTCATGTTCATTGATTGCAATACACTGTCGGGAAGCCCTGCTGTCTACCATTATCGCCTGCGTTCAGTTTGGGTTTGTTCCACTCTGCGCAGGGGATGCTCATGTCAACTGTCCATCGCCCTTGTCTCTAATGTTTTGTCTACTGACCGTATATGTATATATATATACCACAAGAGGTTCCACCATATTTTTCTGTTGTCACTGCATGACAGCTTTGCTCTTACTTAACAGACTGTTCAGTTTATACCTTATTGTTACATGCTCAAATATTCAATTATATATATGGTGTTGACACACTATTGTAGCTTTGTGTTCAACATGTCTGCATCATGTTGCAATTAGGTATTTTGAAGAACCCAGTAAATACTTTATATAAGGCAATTTAATAATAAATCAAGTGGGCTATTATTATTATTGCAGTTCTTGTTTGCTCAATATAAATGGATTCAGCTGTTAATATCTATCTCCATTTTTTATGTTGTATTATTAATTTAATTTCTTCCCTATTAGGAGTGGCCTGGTTCTTCATACAGAAGTCTTATCAAGGCTGTTTTATCTTGCCTTTTATTCCTGTTCTTAACATGTTGAAATAACCTTGTCTGGATGTTCCTTTTAGTACTTCCACTGTAAGATAGTGACGATCCTATGGAGTACCCATGGAATCCTCACTATCTAGGGTACTATCAGATGCAGTACTACAAAGAATTGAGAAAAAATTACTAAACAGCAATAACTTGTTATGACCAACCATATTTAGTAGATATGTTGATGATATTTTTATAATTTGGCAGCCTCAACAAGAAGGACTTCAAGGTTTTGTCAATGAATATAATAATGTTTATACTACCATAATGGTAACAATTGCAATTGAGAACTGCAGAAGATTACCATTTCTAGATATACTTTTTCATAAATAATAATAATGAAAAATTACAATATGAAGTGTGTACAATAAGCCAATATTTGCAGCTAATATAATACCAGAGAACTCTAACCATTCTAGAAATTATAAATTAACAGCATTAAGATCTTACATAAATATTGATAGAGCTTACACAAACACTTCAGTTAGCAGCAAATTCCAAAAAAAAAAAAACTTAAATGGATTGTGTTTGGATATAAAACAGCAACAATTAATAAATTGACTAGACAGCACAATCTAATTAACAATAAAAAGTCAACTATGAAGCAAAATAAAAAGGTGACATGTTGTGGATCTCTTCCAAATATACGAATAATTGTGGAAGTAGTTTAAAATATCTGTTTAAAAAAAATTAAAATATAGGAATAAAAGTGTGTGACATAAAAAGCATTGTGACCAAGAATCAAGATCATTATTCGATATTGAAAAAAATGTGAGTATACAGCATTCCAATCCTTCATGAAAGTAACAAAAAACAGTAAGTTGTTACATCAGAAGTACTAAAAAGAACATAGAGGCAAGATTATTTGAACATGTTAAGGATTGCAATTAAAGACATAATAAAACAGCATTGATAGACTTCCTTATGATGAACCAAGCTACTTCTAATTGCGGATAAATTAAATTGATCATACAACACAAAAGTGAGGAGAAATATTAACAGCTGAATATGTTTATATCGAGAGAAAAAAAGAACTGCGATAATAATGGCCCATTTAATTTATCATTTACATGGAGATATTTAGTAGAAATTGAGGATGACAAAAAAAGACAGAGAAAAATAATAATAAAAAAAAAAACATATTTACGAAACTTACTGGCAACAGATAGTACAGAATGCTAATGACAACACCTCATGATGTATGATGATAAACTAGCCAACTGAACAAGCTCTTGAGTAGCAGATCAAGTTAAACCATAGCACCGTTAATAATGCCAGCGAATAGACTGAGTGAAGCATGTTGAGAGGACGATGAATAATTGTGAGATTGATGAAATGTGAAGCTGGGACAATATATTCTCTGAGGTTTTTGCATTTTTTTAGTGATTTTAAGATTTC
This sequence comes from Macrothele yani, assembly GCA_039090855.1. Lineage (NCBI taxonomy): Eukaryota > Metazoa > Arthropoda > Arachnida > Araneae > Macrothelidae > Macrothele > Macrothele yani. Next base: position 7,446,955 of record CM077023.1, on the reverse strand, counting down.
ATTGATATTTAGCCTTCATTCAACTTTGAGGGGGGGGGGATTTTAGAGTTTTTAAGTATTTTAAATCTTTAAATCTAACCTTTTGCTTGAAACAGTTTCAATGTTGAAAATCTGATTTATGTCAATCCTTTGTTACTGGATGTAATAATTTGATTTAGGGATGTCCATTTTATGAAATTTGATCCCATGGTCAACTCTAGTAATGAACATCAAATAAGCGAGGTTTCGTACTACGGTGCGAAAAAAGGTCTTTGGTTGACTACAGTAACAATGTATGAATTACGAAATTTTTCGCAGCATAGATTAAACTGAAACGTAAGTGCACCAGTGTGTAATGGTCTTAGGCCTACGACACAAATAGCATTAGGCCTAATACACAATAAAAGATCAAGTTCAGCAGAACAGTGCTGAGAGTGTATGACCATTGGAGCAACCTCATGTAGAATGGTATGTAGAAATTTATTTCTGATAAAATAATATAAATTATATATAAAATTGTTTTATATAAAGTATTTACAGGGTTCTTCAAAATATCTAATCACATCATATGAATGAATTGAACAGAAAATTATAATAGTGTGTAACACTGTACATATTATAATTGAACATTTTTGTTTAAGTATTTGTATCATGGTACATATATAGAAATTTTATATTAAGGTGTATAAGTTTTATAAAATGCCTAGAGTTTGTAGATTTGCTTAATCTCTGAACATATTAGCATTTGTCTAATTTTTAAATAGTGTTGGAGAATGAATTCACAGTTCTTTTTTGATTAAATAAAACATTTCATTTGAAGTTTGTTAAATAATATTTATTTATTGTTTTGTAGGTATTAATGTCTGAGAAGGATCAGAGTGTTCTTTTGTTAACAGCTGTAACAGATGCTGGGGAGACTATATATCTGAGTCTGAGTATGGAAGGGCGAGATCAGCTGCGTTCTGAAATGCGGTCTTTCAGAGAAACTTGGGAATCCAAATGGGAAAAAGTTCATAGTGCAATAAAAAGCATAGAAGCTTCACTCATGGCATGGGGTACATTTGAAGAAAGGTAAAATTAATATAAATATTTATGTACATAGTATACATAGATGAGCAATATTTATGAAAATTAATTATTTATGCATTAGTTTTTAATTGTAACAAATTTTCTATTATAGTGAAATGAGCAGTTCATTAAGATGTGTGAGTAATGCATGAAGAGTTAGTTTATTGAACAATAACAGTTCTATTTCTGCTCTGAGTTTATTTAATTTTTATTACAGATGTGTCTGACCTATATGTGTCATCTGAATCCTTTTTTTTATGTTAATGACTCATTGTTCACTTTGATAAGGAGTTCCAACAACATTTTCATGGCAGTATTTGAAACAAAATTACTTATTTCAATGCTACCATGTAACTTTGAAGAAACAAATTTTAATTCTGATATTCTTCTTTTCATTGGTTATTAAAACTTTCTTGCTACACTTAACTACTGTCTTCAGTTGGTGTTTTTAAGATGGAGAAATAAAGTAGCTCACAATCAACTCCCTTTACAGTAGGTCATGTGGTCAAATCAGGTAATAAACAGGATCTGTTTGAGATCAGAGTAAGGTGAAAATAAGTTACTAATTCCATTTAACAAACTAAAGTCAGGGTAACACTCAACTGTCAAATTCATGTTATGTGGCAAAGTACATAGAGCCCAAAGCAGGGTTTTGTATCCAATCAATGGATTCTTGGTGATACTGGACTATATTTTGTTGGGATTAAATTTAACTGGCCATTTTGTGGACAGTTTTCTTTCCTATGGTTGAAAGGCCATCTAGAGTTGCATTTTGAATTAAAAGGACAGGCCACAATAAATAAATAAATTAATTAATTAATTAATAATGTTGCATCAGCCAAAGTGTTCCCATGGAAACATTTGATATTTTAAGTAGTTTGCAATTCATTGCGGCCAGCACTAAATACTTACAAGTGTGAAAATATATATTTGCACACCACTTCCTTTATTATTGTGGAAATTGCTTGTGAAATAACTATTATACATAGCTGAATGAAACATTAATTGTGTTTGTGTATGAATGTAGCCACTGCTGAAAAGAAAATTTAGGGTTTCACTTCATTTCAAGAAATAAGACTTGTCTGAAATATAATTTAAAAGTAGTTAATTGTTTTCGATATGTATAAAGTTAGATATTAAAGCATGGTCTATATCCAGTGATAGTTTCCTGTTAATCAATTGATGGCACATATTGTGCAGAATGTATATGTGTCCGACCATCTTTATGCTGTAACTAAATGAGGAAAATAGCTTCAGCAAAGATGGTGTAATTAAAGGGAAAAAGCAAACATTGAAGAAAAAATGCAGAATTAGATTGTATTAATAACAAAGAAGTACTGTAGATAAATCAAAATTGCTCCAGTATCAGTGAAAATGCCAAGTAATTATTTATAAAATGTCACTTGAAACTAAGGTTTCTGTCTGCTGAATAAAGTTTGATAACAAAATTGTGAGTGAAGATTGCAGTTCTGAGATGTCAGGAGGCTCTCTCTCAGATAATATATGTATATGGAACACACACACATATATATATGTGTTATACGTATATCATCATCATCATCACTGTCAACCATTATCAATCCACTGCTGGATGAAGGTCTCTCCAAGCCTCTTCCACAATGGTCTGTCTTGTACCAGTCTCCTCCAGGTTACTCCCACAATACTTTCGAATTTCATCCACCCATCTCCCATGTGGTCTTCTTCTGGGTCTTTTCCTGTTCCTTGGAATCCAATCTAAAATTTCGACTGTCCATCGATGGTCTGTTCTTCTGGCATTATGTCCAGCCTATTGCCATTTCAGCGATTTAACCCTGATCATAATGTCTTCCACTCGTCATTTTTCTGATCTACGAGTTCCTCTTGTTATCTCTCCTGGTTACACCAAGCATGCACCTCTCCATGCTTGTTTGAGTTGTCTGTAACCTTTGTATGTCTCTTTTAGTTAAGGTCCATGTCTCTGCACCATACGTAAGCACTGGAAGGATGCATTGATCAAACCCTTTTCTTTTAAGACATAATGGCATATTGCTCTTGAAAATTGTACTGTTTCTTCCAAAAGCTCTCCACGCAAGTTTTATACGCCGATTAATTTCTTCATCAATGTGACCCTCACTTGATGTCTGCTGTCCAAGATAAACATACGCATCTGTTATCTCCAGCTTTTCCTCCATCAATCGATAAATCTTCATTTCTTGTAAAAGCATTGTACATCACTTTTGTCTTCTGAAAGTTCATTTTTAATCCCACTTCTTTACTCTTGTCAGCAAGTTCCTGGATCATACTCTGCAGCTCTGATGGGGTATTTGCAAAAATGACTACGTCATCAGCAAAGCGAAGGGGAGTTAGATAATATCCATTAATCTTTATCCCTTTGTTTTCCCAGTTCAGTGATTGAAAGACATTTTCCAATGTGGCATTAAAGAGCTTGGGAGATATGGTGTCACCTTGTCTCACTCCCTTTTCCAACTTTTATGTGTGCTGTATTCTCAAACAGCCGAATCTTTGCACTTGCATTTTCATAGAGGTTATTAATAATATTAATGTATGCATCTTCAATACCGCAGAATTTCAAAGCCATTGTACCTGCTGATGGTTTAACTGAATCAAAGGCCTTTTCATAATTGATAAAAGCCATGCACAGTGGAAGTTCATATTCCCTCGCTCTTTCAATTAGTTCTCTCAGTATGTGGATATGATCTATAGTGCTGTAGCCACTCCTGAATCCAGCTTGTTCTCTTGGTTGAGCCATGTCCAGTGTTACCTTCAAGCGGTGTGAAAGAACTTTAGTGAAGATTTTATAAACCACTGATAGGAGGCTGATAGGTCTGTAGTTCCTGAGATCCTCAATGTCACCTTTTTTATGTAGCAGGATCATTGTAGCATTGTTCCAATCCTCAGGAATCTTCCCTTCATTAAGGCATTGAGTGAAAACTTGGGCGAGTACTGTTTCAATTTCTTCACTTATATATATATATATGGAAAAGTAACCAAAACTCTTATGGAAACAGCAACAAAATTAGCTGGGTCTAAGAACAAGTTGCTTGTGAACAAATTATCAGGAAAAATCAAAATGTTGATGCAAAAAAGAAGAGAGATGAGGACAACTAAAGAAGATGTGATTTCCAAAGTGGAATATATAAAGTTATGCAAGACAGTACGAAAAAGTATCACTGAAAACGTAAGGAAATTCAACTGTGAACTAGTGAGGAAAGCAATTGAAAACAACCAAAGCCTAAAGATAGCAAAGGGACATCTCAGTAATTGAAGAAAACAGATTATGGCTCTGAGAAAAGAAGATGGTTCTGTAATAAGAAATAGAGGCGAAATCTTGACAAGAGTGAAAGATTTCTACTCCAAATTATATGAAAAGGATGATACATGTACTCCAGACATCATGAAAGGTACCAGTACCAGAGTTCTTCCAGTCCTCCCAGCAGAAGTTGCATATGCAATCAAGAACATGAAACGGGGAAAAGCTCCAGGAGAAGATGGAATTACTGTAGACATCATACAAGAAGCAAGTGGAGAAATCGAAACAATACTCGCCCAAATTTTCACTCGATGCCTTAATGAAGAGAAGATTCCTGAGGACTGGAACAATGCTACAATGATCCTGCTACATAAAAAAGGGGACATTGAGGATCTCAGGAACTACAGACCTATCAGCCTCCTATCAGTGGTTTATAAAATCTTCACTAAAGTTCTTTCACACCGCTTGAAGGTAACACTGGACATGGCTCAACTGAGAGAACAAGCTGGATTCAGGAGTGGCTACAGCACAATAGATCACATCCACGTACTGAGAGAACTAATTGAAAGAGCGAGGGAATATGAACTTCCATTGTGCATGGCTTTTATCGATTATGAAAAAGGCCTTTGATTCAGTTAAACCATCAGCAGGTTACAATGGCTTAGAAATTCTGCAGTATTGAAGATGCATACATTAATATTATTAATAACATCTATGAAAATGCAAGTGCAAAGATTCGGCTGTTTGAAAATACAACACACATAAAAATTGGAAAGGGAGTGAGACAAGGTGACACCATATCTCCGAAGCTCTTTAATGCCACATTGGAAAATGTCTTTCCATCACTGAGCTGGGAAAACAAAGGGATAAAGATTAATGGAGATTATCTAACCCACCTTCGTTTTGCTGATGACATAGTCATTTTTGCAACTACCACATCAGAGCTGCAGAGTATGATCCAGAAACTTGCTGACAAGAGTAAAGAAGTGGGATTAAAAATGAACTTTCAGAAGACAAAAGTGATGTTCAATGCTTTTTCAAGAAATGAAGATTTATCGATTGATGGAGAAAAGCTGGAGATAACAGACACGTACGTTTATCTTGGACAGCAGACATCAAGTGAGGGTCACATCGATGAAGAAATTAATCGGCGTACAAAACTTGCCTGGAGAGCTTTTGGAAGAAACAGCATAATTTTCAAGAGCAATATGCCATATTATGTCTTAAAAAAAAGTGTTTGATCAATGCATTCTTCCAGTGCTTACGTATGGTGCAGAGACGTGGACCTTAACTAAAAGAGACATACAAAGGCTGCAGACAACTCAAAGAAGCATGGAAAGGTGCATGCTTGGTGTAACCAGGAGAGATAAGAAGAGCAACTCGTGGATCCGAAAAATGACAAGAGTGGAAGACATCATGATCAGAGTTAAATCCCTGAAATGGCAATGGGCTGGACATACTGCCAGAAGGACAGACCATCTGTGGACAGCCGAAATTTTAGATTGGATTCCAAGGGGCAGGAAAAGACCCAGAAGAAGACCACATGGCGAGATGGGTGGATGAAATTCGAAAGTAGGCGGGAGTGACATGGAGGAGACTGGCACAAGACAGACCGTTGTGGAGGAAACTTGGGGAGACCTTCGTCCAGAAGTGGATTGATAATGGTTGACAATGATGATGATGATGATGATGATATGGAACACCACACAAGCACTATTTTATACTGAAATACATCATTGTGAATGATCAACCATACCAGAAGCAAGTATATACTGAACAGGGAATAATTAATTAAATTCATAGTAATGTAGTTCACTTCCTTGTTCTGTTTTTGGGTTTAATGACCCCACAAGCATCTAAGGCATGTGATCACCTTATCCTTAATTTAGTGCTACTGGTTCCAGGGAAGGGAAGGAACCAGTGACAGTGAAACAAATGCAACATCCATATTTTCTTGAAAATTTGAAACCATACCCAGCCATATAAGAAATCAGCAGCCTATAGCTTAGATCACTTGACCACTGGATTACTATGCATGTATTTTATTCCTGGCTGATCAATAGTTCATTGTATGTGGTAAAATCTAAGTTTTAGTTTCCCTGAAAGCAAAGATTTTTTTGACATATCTGAGCATTTTTAAATAGTGACTTTCATGTGTGAAAATGGCAGGTGCATGTAACTTCGTCTCACCAGTCTTCTAGATTGCAGGGAATACTTGATCTCAACATTAATTAAACTAAACAGCAGTTATATAAACTGCTTTTAAAAAATTCATTCCTAGAGAACAGTAAAAATATTTTACGTCCTCTGGATGATCATATCGATATGCAAATTTCCATTAAAAGGAAATGTAATAGAAAAACTAAAATGTAGCCACAAAACTCCAAGTGGCAAAAGAAAGACACGTGTAAAAAATAAATAAATAAGAAGATAAATGAAATGACAAAATTTCAAAAAGAAAACTTTCTGAAAGAGGAAAAAAGCAAAACCAGTAGAGATATCCATGAAGTATTCCTAGTGTAATATCAGAAATTCAACTCTGTGCTTTTAAATTATCTAAAATAAAATTATCAGATGGAACGTTTCAGTGGTGACTGCTACTTACATTAGCAGTGGCACAATATATGCTACCTTAGTAGTCAGTGCTGAACTATTTCATCTACTAATTTAGTTTCTACTATTTAAAAATAAACTTTTTAATGCTATTTTAGGAATACTTCATCAATCTCTCCATTGTCATCATGTATGTGGATTGTTACATTTACATTAAAGCAAAAGCATTTTAACAATAATTATTTTTGTATTGAATAGTAGCAAATTACTGTACAATAATTTTGGAAAAAAAATAGGATGTTCTGATGAGTTTTACATAAACATGTTGTAATATTTATGAATTTTATAATTTTGTGTATGACAGGTACATTAATGATATTTTCCTTTACAGTTGCAATCAGGTTAATTTATGGCTGGATGAGCTTTCTTCTCAACTCAAGTCTGAATTAGTGATGAAACCAAATCTCATAGAAAAGAAGTCACAACTGCAAAGCTACAGAGTAAGTATATTTTAGGTATTTCGAATTTAAAAAAAAGATGAATTTTCCTAGTATTGATACTGAAGTGTACACAGCATGAGATTTGTTTTGTAAAAAGAAAAGGAAATTACTTTGACACGTGCTAGTGGGATAAACTGAGCTGCACTTAAAGGCATACAGTTTAGACAAATATTTTACAGTAAAAGAGAAAGGGAAGGTCACTGAAGTATGGACTCATCAACTATGGCTAAGTTCTTAATTCTTTTAATAGCTATGTAACAGCACTATGGCGTACTACCAGCAGAACTACTGCTGGTGTATATAAGCAGGAATGGCAATTACATTATTGAGAGATTCTTTGTTAACAGAAGATTAATTTTCCATATGCTGATAGTTAAAAATGGCTCTACATTCCTAAGCAAGTGTCTTTCTATGAGATAATTGATAATTGGACCCTTTATGGCTTTTAAAATGAAATAAATTTTAAATGACCTCTGGGATCTCAAATGGTTTAGTTATTTTAAAATACTTCTGGGCTTAAATTACCATTACGATCTATTCACAATGCTTGCTCTGAATATGTTAAAAATCTGTCATAAACACATTTTTTTTAGAGGAATCAAACTACTTTTTAAAACTGTACTAAGATTAATATACTTAATTCTCTTCTATCTTGAAGAAATTTCTTTTATGTCTTCACTTCCAGAGGAACTCAGAGGAAGTGAAAAAACAGGTAAAGAGATCAAGTACATACCAATGGTAAATTATGGAAAATTAAATAACAAAATCAATAAAGTTTAGTAAAAAATAATGTAAAAGTAGCAACTACAGCAGAAAACAAGGTAGCATATTAGCAAATAAAGAACCTTACAGTGATACATAAGACAAAATGGAAAGAAAAAATGTCATATATCAAATTCCACTGGACTGTAACAGTAGTTATATAGGACAAACATCTCAAAAACTGGAACTCAGAATTAAGGAACACGAAAAAGCTATTAATAACAAAGAACAAAATAGTGTTTTGGCAAATCACATACACTTATGCAAATGTTAACCTTTATGGCAAAAAAATTAAAATATTGGACTCTGTGAACCTCATAAAAACAAGATACTAATTAAAGAAAGTTTTCACATCCAGAAAAAACAGTTCCGTCAATGAACCTACAAAACAAATAAACAGGATTTTCAATAACCTAATTCAAAATGAATAGGAATACTAAACACATAATGAAAAGTTTTTAATTTAATAACTGGAAACAGCAGAAGGAAACTGCCAACTATATTTAAATTCTTCTAGTGTAAACAAATCTTTATATACAGTTTATACACATTGAGAACAGGCCTTGACAAAAATTTAGAATGCCTGTGAAAATAAAAGAACTCAGAGGAAGTGAAGACTAAGGAAAATTCTTTAAGACAGAAGAGAATTAAATGCATTTTTATACTAATAACGGTAATGTACAGGTATGTAAAATAGCAATTATAAATTTATGTACTGTATAAGTTTTCCTATCATGTAGCACCTTATTGGATAAGCATAATGTATTCAGTGTATCTTATTGTAGAGATCTTGTATTCCAGATAGAAAAATTGCCTTAAGCATACGTATGAGTCAAATGTAACATGTGAACTTGATCCCATTCTGACATGCAGTTGAATGGTCTCATGGGTTTCACTGCCAAGCTATCTGGATTTTTTTCCTGAACAGCTATTGTGAACTGTTTACTTCATTTTAATTAATGAACAGTTTGCCTTATATAGTAGCTATTGAAGTCAAATAGTACTTCATTTTAATTAATAAACAGTTTGCCCCCCATATAGTAGCTACTCCTGACGATCTAGTGTATAGATCGAAAATTTGCGAGGTAAGGTACCTTAACAGATTTATCCTCTATAATTCCCATTAAGTATTTACGGTACTGAAAGTGATTAGAGGAAGCCATGAAGTCATTAATTATTAGCTACTGAAGTCAAATAGTACTTCATAAATTATGTTCCTTTTTCTGTTTTATTCTCTGTGACTACAGAAAGACCTTTACTCAATACTTTGCTTCCCAGTTTTGGATCACAACTGTTGTTTTGTTATTTGTCATCATTTTCATCATCTCACACCTATGAACCGGTACACTGTTATGGCAAGTTTTCATAAAATACCATTAAAAATTATAATAATCACTCTTGTTTCCAATGAACTTCATCTGTTTCTGTCCATTGCTAAATTTTCCTAATATTTTGCTCTTTCAATCATTAATGGCTGATTTCTTACCTTCAGTCTACTTTATTCTAAGCCTATGTCTTGGTCTGTAGCCTGGTACCACAGAAATACATCTCTGTAGGCGATTTTTCATTTCTCATTTGTCACTCATGTTAAAACTCTCTAAATTAGTATATTTTCATCCATTTTTTTCTTCTATGAACAGGTATCAACCTCAGTTCTGATATCTACATTTCTAATTTTATTTTATCATGGAATCCATATATTTTAGTTAGATATTCCTGTTACTACTCTCATGTTTCTATTTTCTAACCTCCGGCATAGCCTTTTACTTTACATCCAACTGTCACTGCTATTAAAAAAGTAAGTCTAAATACAGTATATTGCATTATATACAAATTTAATGTTCTGGCTAGTCTCTTGTTTGAAAATATTTTTGTACAGCCTATAAAAGACTTTTTGTTGGAGATTAGCAGAGTAATCTCCAACAAAAAGATTACTCTGCTAATAATCTTCGGACGTTGATTGAAAGAAAATTAAACATTTAATGTAAACCATCATTGATGTACAAACAAAAAAAAATACAGTAATATAATTGAAGACTATCAAATGAGAATGACATTAACAAATAAAGGTAACTTGATCACGCTAGTTACGTTAAATGAAAACTTTTTTGTAAAAGTTTTCATTTAACGTAACTAGCGTGATCAAGTTACCTTTTATTTGTTAATATTGTTGCATGTTTTGCCGATCATCGTCAAGCGAACGACATTTACACTACCTATCTCTTAAAACAACAACAACCAACAGAGCTGTTATATCACTCTTGTTCAAAGTATCACTTGACTTGAGTACAGTTAATTTTGTGGTGACGTCACTCGCACACTAAATTAGAGATAATAAATGAGCATTGTTTCTAACAATTCACCCGCACAGTGCTTATTTTGTCTATACACAATATAAAATTTATATATCTCTCCCTCTTAAACACATACAGCACTGGTAAATTACCTTAATACTTACATGCTAATTTAAATAAAAGTGAGTCCTAATAAATCACAGCAGTTTTTATGCTTATTTGCATTCAATCCTATTGTTAAAATGTCTGCAGGCATACCGGTAGAACCTAAGTGTTTAATGTCAATTTTACCAGATTCATAAGTTTCTCTAATGAAATAATGACGTATGTATATATGTTTAGTTCTTGAGTGGTAAACAGGATTGTGTACGAGTTTTTGTGCTGGCTGATTATCACAATCTATGGTTCTCGGTGACAATATTAGCTTTGAAGAAAGTTCATTAAAGAAGCGTCTTAAGTATATAGTCTCTTTTGCAGCCTCAGAGAGAGCCCATGTACTGTGCTTCTCTTGTTGATAATGCGACTGTTCGCTGTTTTTTCGATTCCCAATTTATAGCCTCACTGGCGAATGGAAATGTAACCGGTGTAGGTTTTTCTGTCGTTGACATCGGAAGCCCAGTCAGCATTCACAAAGGCCATTAATGCCTCTTTAGCTTGGTTGAATGCAAGTCCTAGGTCTTGTGTACTTTTCAGATATCTTAGTATCCTTTTTGCAGCTATCCAGTGAGCTTTACCTGGGTTGTTATTAAATTGGCTAAGAAAATTCATAGTGTATGTGATGTCAGGCCTGGTTGCAATGGAGAGATACATTAGAAAACCAATTAGAGAACGGTATGGAATGTCTTTCATTTCAAATTTTTCTTCTTCACTTTTGGGACTCATGTCTTTACTTAGCTTGGTGCTATTATCCATGGGAGTTGATACAACTTTAGCATCCTGCATCTTAAATTTATGTAGGGTATCCTATATGAATTTCTTTTGCAACATTGTTATTCTGTTTGCATTTTGCACAAATTCAATGGCCAAACAATAATATAAAGTTCCCAAGTCTTTCATTTTAAATGAATTTGCTAAATTGTCCCTAATGATTTTATAATTCTCTTTGCTGTCTGCAAACACCATCAAATCATCAACGTAAACAATGACAATGATCTCAGCAGTATGAGTTTTCATGTGATAAATACATTTGTCTGAATTCAGTGCTTTAAAACCCAGAAATTTTAATTTTTCATCCAATTTCTTGTACCACTGCCTGCCAGATTGTTTTAGGCCATAGATTGACCATTTTAACAAACAAACGGGATCTCCATCCGATGTATCTTGGAAACCCTCAGGTAATTCCATATACACTGCTGGCCACCCAAAATGCAACACCAAGAAGGAAGCATCCGATTGGCCTGAAATTCGCAGCATGCATCGCCCGCGAGAGGACATGCAAACGATTAGCATTGCAGGGCATATGCAAATCATGTGCGCCCAGCACTCCACCGAGAAGCACTACAAGAAGGGTGCACACAAGGTGGGGTGTAAGTAGTGGAAGTGTGTTGTGCTGCTGGACCTGTGCGTGGGAAGCTTCCTAATGCCTCGTCGCAGAATACGGCAGTCATTCCAGCACGCTTCGGAGTTCGACAGAGGACGAATAGTGGCTTATCGCGACAGCAGTTTATCGTACCGAGACATCGCCGCCCATGTGGGATGACATCCAGCCACAGTGAAGTGCGTATGGATTCGGTGGGTGCAGGAGGGATGGACGGACCGACGTGGGGGATTGCCGCAGCCACAGCACACCACCGAACGAGAGGACCGGCATGTGGTGCGGCTGGCATTGATGGCTCGCACCGCCACATCACGAATGTTAGCGTAGGAATTAGGGTGTGTTGCACAACAACCTGTGTCAGCACGTATCGTTCGACGTCGTCTGCAGAAGCAGGGACTTGTCGCATGCCGCCCATTGCTTTGATTACCGTTGACGTTACACCACCGGTGAGTGCGGCGACAGTGGGCCGTTGAACGCCGCACCTGGACTATGGAATGGCACGACATTGTCTTCTCCGACGAATCCCGCTTCTGCCTGCAACACCACGATGGTCCGATCCGCGTGTGGCGGCACCGTGGCGAGAGACTGTATGAGGCCTGTATTATGTATCACCATACCGGTCCGTCACCTGTCATTATGGTTTGGGGCGCAATTGGGTATGACACCTGCACCCCTCTGATACGCATCGCCGGTACACTCAACAGCCACCGCTACATCTCTGACATTTTGGAGCCTGTAGTCCTCTTTTACCTGCAGGACCTGCCAGCGGCCACGTTTCAACAGGCAAGGTGCGCCCACACATGGCACACATTGTGCAACAATTCTTCACAGCCCACCAGGTGTCACTGCTGCCGTGGCCCGCCTGTTCTCCTGATATGTCGCCCATCAAACACGTCTGGTCGCTGATCGGCAACCGAGTGGCCCCGCAAGCACCACCCGCAGCTATGCCTGATGAACTGTGGCAACGTGTGGAAGCAGCCTGAACCAACATACCCCAAGCCCACATCCAAGGCCTCTGTCTTTCAATGCTGCGGGTTGTAGCGGCTGTTATTTCCAGTCATAGGGGCCACACGAACTATTGATGTCTGCGTGTTCCGCAAGTCGCACGGGCCTGTAAGCTCAATCATTTCATCTTTGTATCTGTTGTTATGTGTCCAGTAAATCTGGCTTTGCTATCTCGTGTCCTTCTTGGTGTTGCCTTTGGGTGGCCAGCAGTGTAGATTCCTTCATCTAAGTCTCCGTTAACGTAAGCCATTACAAAATCTAGCTGATAAGCTGTTAAACCATTTTCAACAGCATAAGCAATTACAGTTCTGATTGAACTTAATCTTGCAATGGGAGAAAAGTTCTCTTCAAAGTCAATACCAGGAGTTTGAAAACACCCTTTTGCAACTAATCGTTCTCTTAATTTTTCGATGCTTCCATCTTGATTAAATTTCGTTTTTAGGACCCATTTACAACCAATGGTTTGGTCGTGGTACCATTTCCCATGCTTTTCCTTTGATGAGAGACATTGCATTGCGCTCTTCCACTCATTGCTATGTGCACCAATTAAGACCTCAGATAACTCGGATTTTCTTCAATGTTACTGACAACCTTATTGGTTTCATTATTTACTGTGGAAATCATGTGATACTCTTTTGTTGGTTTTCCTGGCTTCCCTGTACAATTTTTCTGGGACAGCCAGCTGTTCTCACTTTCGTTAGTGTGTGACATTTGTATGGAAACAGAGAGAAATTTTGCCCTCTCGAGGAGTCTGACATAACCTCTTCTGATGTTACTTCTTCTGACGTAGCATCTCCTGATGTAACTTCTATATTTTTCTCTGCATCGGACACGTTATCCTCATCTGGTGGGGATGTTGCGTTGCTCACTCTGATGGCCAGAACTGGCAGCAAATCGGGTGAAGTAAGAAGTTATGTTTCGGAGTCAGAAGGAAGATAGTCTTCGAATTCATCAATGAACCCACATCACGACTGGTGATTATTTTTCTAGAATTTTTATTCCACAGCCTGTATGCTTTTGATTCATTTGAGTATCCAACAAAAATATGTGCATAAGATCTAGGATCAAATTTTTCTTTCGATCGCTTGTTTAAAACTATGCCTTCTGTCTGAAAACCTTCAAGATACTTCATATGGAGTAATTTTTTCGTTTAAACTCCGTGTGTGTTGGAGGGGGGGGGGTTGAGGAATATGGCACAGTTTATAGCTTCTGCCCCAAAACTTGCAGACAGTCTGGATTGAATTAACAAACACCTTGCCATTTCGACAATCGTATGATTATATCGCTTGGCCGCTCCATTTTGTTGAGGCGTTAAAATTGCTGATTTTTTCCTACGTGTTCTCTGCTGTTCAAGGTAAGTGTTGAATTCTGCTCCACAATATTCAAGGCCATTACCTGTATGAAGTGTTTTGATCTTCTTTCCAGTATGATTCTCCACAGCAGCTTTGTACTTCAGAAAGGCATTTCTTACTTCGTCTCTGGTTTTGAGAAAGCTTATTTCTATGTAGCGAGACATGTTGTCAACAAACATGACAAAATAGTGTGAGCCACCAAGAGATTGAGCTCTCACCGGTCCACAAACGTCGGAATGAATGAGGTCTAATAAGTGTTTACTTTCGAATTTCGATTCCTTTGGAAAAGGTTTAGCAGTTTGCTTGGCTTGGATACAAACCTCACAATCCTTCAAAGTATCCATGTTTATGAAGAATAATCCTTGAACCATTCTTTCTGTCTTTAGCTTCTTTAAATCATTTTCATTTAAGTGACCCTATTTTTGATGCCTCTTTTGGAGATCAGTGACTACAACTGCATTTTTGAAGCTTGGTACTACATAATACAAACTGCCTTTGAGGTGTAGTCCTGAGGATTACAGTTCCAATTGGTTCAACTATTTTAGCTTCTTTTTCATTGAAAATGACAGAGCGATTATTAGTTGTAGCTTTTGACATTGACAACAGGTTGGTTTTCAATTCGGGAACACAGAGCACATTCTCCAGTCGAATTATTTTTACTCCCTTTCCGCCTGGTACTGCGATGCGTATAGACCCCTTTCCTGTTATTTCAGCAGTCTTGTCAACAGCTAATTTTATGAATGAGTTTGTCTGTTTATTTATTTCGAAAAACATACTTTCATCATTACCAGACATGCCAACTCTCCGGATTTAGGCGGGAGACTCCGGATTTTCAGCCATTTCTCCTGCCCTCTGGATAAATGTCAAATTCTCCCAATTTTCGCCGATAATTAGTCATTACGATGGTCGAAATTTACATCAACCTCCGCCTTGGATTGACGCAGAAGAAAAAGATTTCGAACCGCTTGTGAAATCTTTTTCTTTCTGCGTCGATGCAAGACGGCATTTACAGTCATCAGTATTGTACTTTTCCTCTCCTCATATCTGCAAAAAGAAAGCCACCCCCGGTGGCGCAGTGGTCTATTTTATGTCGGTTACAAACACACTTGTGCGCCAGCTGTGACCTACTTATCGTTTCATGTCTCCCCGCTCTTAAGCTACGAGCTCTGTTTGTTTTCTTCAGAGTTTTGCAGAGTGCTTTTCAGTTTTGCTTTACTGTGGAGATTTTTATTTCTTGTTTTGCACCATGTTTGTCTCTTTTAACTTCTTCGTCGCATTTTGTAGAAGATTAACGTGCTTCTTTGTTCATCTCTAATTGTGAATCTGTTATTGTCAGCTTTGTTTTATCTTCTGTTGTAGCATTTTGTGTACACTTAGTTTGTGAATTTTTTTCTCATTCCTTTCGCTTACTTTTTGCAGGAGATTTTTCCTTATGCATTACGCCACTTTCATGGTTTTCAATGTTTTATTTTATGTCATATCTTTGGCAATTTGTTTCTTCTTTACATATTAGCTGTTATTGTCTTTGCTGCATAATAAAGCTGTGAAACTGAGTGCCGGCTTTCGACAAATTGTCCGAGATGGGTCCGGGTTCGAATCGCAGTGTGGCATGGATGTTGCATACTTGCTAAATTTTACGGATTATATGCTTAATTTTACTGATTTACGGATAGAAGTATTTTTTTACGGATTTTTTCAATATTTCGATTGCTCAATCTAAATATTTTAATCCCCTGCAACCATCCATTTAGATTTTCTACCGGACCTTACGAGTGCAGTGTTACACGATGATGGCATCTTTGACTCACTGGCTTTGTGCGGAGCCATCAAATATAACGATGGCTCAGCTTCGTTAGCGTCATGCGGTAGCTCTCTCTCTCCACGGGAGTGCTCAAGTGACGTGCCGACCAGAGTTCTCCAAAATGCGTAATCTAATTACGCGTCTAGTACGCATCGAAATTTTATCAACGCGTAAAAATATGCATCAGGAATTTTTCTCGGCGCGTAAAAATACGCATCTGGAATTTTTCTCACCATGTAAAAGTACTCATCGAAGAATTTTACCAATTCGTAAAAATACGCATTGGGACGGTATTTCGTCTTTTAGAGACTGAAGTAAACGAAATAAAGATTTTTTCCGTAATCATAATTTCTTTTTCCTGTAATGTTGCCTCTGTCCAGTATTGTTGTTATATATCATTTTATTCCATAAATATTTGTATTTCAGTTTGAAAATGGAGGAAAAATTTCCGAAAACGGAAATTCGAGGGCGAAAAAAATTCGCTGTAACCTTTAGGCATGAGAGTGCGATGGTTTCGAGGAATTTCTCCTTTTCCGTATTAATTTGTGTTATCCACGAGATCGATGTATAACTGAATAGAAATTTTGGGGCAATTAGTAGTGGTGGAGGATGTTTTCCGCCTGAAACTTTCTAAACTTCCGAAAGAGGAAGTTTCGTTTTTCAAAACTTTCGGAAACGGAAGTTAGACGTAGTGAATATTTCTCCCGTAATTGTAATTTTATTTTTTACGTGATGTTTCCTCTGCCTAGTATTGTTGTTAAATATCATTTTATTTTATTTCATAAATATTTGTATTTCAACTTGAAAATGGAGGGAAAATGTCCAAAAACGGAAATCGGACGTAGCAAAGATATCCCCTTGTAACTGTAATCCCCCCCCCCAACAATGATCAGAACATGTATCCTGTATTCTTAAATATTCCCCCCTTCCAAAAAAAAAGTTTTGCTGCATTTCAGTTTGATAAACGGGAGGGGGAGGGGGTGTCCGAAAATGAAAGTGATGAAGCTGAAAAATTTGTAAAAGTTGATGCATGGTGTTCAAAAGTTTTTATATTTTCAAAGTTACACTGTTAATATTTTGTCTAAAATAGTGAAAGCTCTCATGCATCCATGATGGATAAAATTGTCATCCAAGGGCATTAAAAAAAAGACTATAATAAAGAAATGGGAAGGGAAACAAAGATATCAACAAATGAAAATTTTAGTTTAGTATTGAAACACCACAGGTTTGCAAGGCTAACATTGAACAAAATTAAAATTTTATTTTATGGTTTTTTAAATTATTATTTTAAACACAGATAATACTAGTTTATTTATTGTGGCATATGCATAGATTTTTACTGCATATTTATTAATATAATTTAAATTACATTTTGTTTTGTGGTAAATGGCGTTCGCACAAAAGTTTTACTGATGCACATTTTCCAAAGTTGGCAAGTATGATGTTGTATTTGTCTTGCAGCACTGGCTCTCTCCCTTCCCTGGACCAGTGGCCGTAAATTAGGGATGGGCGACTGCTCATAGCCCACTGAGATGCTCGCTGTGGTCGTTAAACCTCCAACCAAGAAGAAAGCTTGACACTTCCACATTTGTTTTGACAGATACCTCTGTCTCTCTCTCTCTCTCTCTCTCTCTCTCTCTCTCTCTCTCTCTCTATTCCAACACTGGAAAAACTGCTGACAGTTAAGTCCAGAATGAAAGAAATGGTTTGAAAATTTTTTTGTAGGTCTTTGTTAAAGAGAGCTAAATTGGCTACTGTACATTTACTAAATAAGGATAAAGATGAATTATGATTAAATAATGTATCAAAAATTAAGTACATACCTTGTATTAATTATTAATGCTATTAATTGTATCTGGTTGACAACTATTTCCACTATGCTATTTATTTTGCATATAAACATACAGTCTGCATTTAGAATAACTTTTTAAACATTAAAAATGCTATGTACCAATAACACTATTTCTGGAAAATTGCTCCTACATCTGAAAAAGGGTGATAAAAAATAGCGCTCATGTGATTTTATGAGCTTTAAAAAATCTCCTGAATTTTAGATTTTGAAGATTTGCACGTCTGCATTACACATGTGAGAAGTGGCTCCACTGTCCAGACACCAAGATGTTTTTGTGTTATTCGTGGCACTCATAGATATAGCTGTATACATGCTCTCATCTGAGTATTTCCTTACCAATCGTGGATTCTCGTCTTAAAGATGCAGCCTTTTTATCAGCAATTTTCTTACGGCATTCTGAAGCCTTGTGCCCTAACTTTGAACAGTAATTTTACCTGTAGTTACGAAACACTTTTTTGTTGTTGTTATTAATATTTTTGCTTTGGTTTGGCTTCCAATTTTCTGCATTTGCTTTTAGGTTTGGATTCACTTTCTTGTTAGAAGAAAAATAGGCCTTTTGGGAGTCAGGGTTCTTTCTCCCTTTTCTTGCTTTCCATTTTTCCATCAGCTTTATTTTTAAAGTTTTGGGCTTAGGCAACTCATCACGAGATTTGATAGCACATCTAAAGTTATCAAATGTATCAGGTATGCTGTACAAGAGAAGTATAGAGAGCAGGTCATCTGCTATTTAGATATCCATTTTGTGGAGTTTGTCCACAGTTTCAAAGAAGGCATTTAAATGCTCAGACATATTCTCAACATCGCTCATTTTTCTAAATAGCAGCTGTTTTAGCAAGGTAGCCTTTCTTGCAGGCCCTTTGAATTCGTAAACAGATTTTAATTTTTGCCAAACTTCGTTAGAACTTGTACAATATTTAACATGGCAAAGTTCACTGGGAGACATTGATAGAATAACGTCTGCTTTGGCCTTTTGGTCTGCAAGAATCCACTTATTCAGCTTTTCTTGGTCAGCAGCAGTAGTTCCATTGATAGGTTTTGCGTTCCATCCTGTTGCATAATCCCAAAGTTCGTTCTGGATTTAAATGGCTTCTATTTGCAACTTCCAAGTATCATAGTTATTCTTTTGCATTTTTGAACTTCACTTTTAGTTGGTAAAGTTCGATGAACACTTACCGCACGTGGGGCTTGGCTTTCAATCCATATTTCCGTTACGTGGATGCGGCACGGGATTTTTTCATTTGGCCACGGGTCTGCTTCTTCTTTTTTTTTTTTTTTTTCTCCGTTGGAATTTATTTTGTCTTATCACCAAATGAGTTTTCCTTTGCTGCATCCTCATTTACTTCAATATTTATTCATACCCGAGTACTTTCGGTACTACTACTATACCGTCTTCGAGGGGACATTTTGCTCCAACTAGCACGGACCGTGTCAGCTGGGCATTTCGGTGGTTCTCGCGGGCTGCTTCTGTCATCTGCTATCGCTTCTTCTTGGGCGTTGTGGCGCCATCTCTTGTTGGTCAGTGATCTCCTTTTTTCGAACTTTTTCTTTTTTTTGCTCAATTTTAATTAAATTTCTCCAGCTGTTTCTCAAATTATTAGGGTCATTGTGGTTGCAAACTTTTGTCCTATTTTTTTCAATCATTACCGACTCTGCTATTCTGAGGTGTTTTTCGGATTTACAGCTTTTAATGATTTTTATATTTTCGAATTTTGGATATTTTTGGTTATCCAGACAGTATTGAATCAGTGCTGTTTTTTTCTTCTTTTTTCTGCCAGTTTTTTATGTGTTGTTTTAATCTGTGTTTAAGCTTATTTTTGGTACTTCCTATATAAGCCATTGGAGGATTTTCAGTAATAGGAATTGAGTAAATACCTGCTTTTTCTAACATTCTTATTTTATCATTATTTTTTGTTACTATATTTTTGATGGTATTTACTTTTCCTCCAATTTGAATGTTATGCTTTTTACAAATATTATTAATTTCATTGGTAGTGCCTTTAATGTAAGGAAAACCATTTAAATATTTGATTTCTTTTTTAATTACTACAGCATTATTTTTTTTTATTTTCTTTATTACTTCTGTGTCCCATTTTTTTATTAAATGGTTAGGATAACCAAAGCTGCTTGCAATTTTTTTTATGAATTTGATTTCTTCATTGATGAACTGACTATTTTCAGAATGCGTATATGCTCTTTTAATTAAGGTTTTTATACTATTGCATTTTTGAGGATATGGATGTGCTGAATTGTATGGGATTAGGACCGGAACAAATGAACTTTTCCGATAAACTCTGTATAGTAACTTATCTGTGGATTTGATAACATGTACATCCAAAAAGGCTATTGCATTATTTTTTTCCATTTCAACCGTGAGTTCTATAGTTGGATATAATGCGCTGTAACGTTTTGTTAATTTTTTTAATTCTTCTTCGTTCAGTTTTGATAGAATGAAAATGTCATCTACGTATCGACAGTACACTTCTGGTTTTTCTTCCATATGATGTAGGACATTTTCTTCAATTTCGTTCATCACAACCTCAGCATATAGAGTTGATAATGGTGAGCCCATTGGGCCTCCTGAATTTTGAAGTTCAAAAATGCAAATGCAGTTCAAAAATGCAAATGCATTAATGCACGTTAAATAATTAACCTCCAATATCGGAAGTAAATTGAAAATAGTTATTCTTGTTTAGTTTTTCAATGCCTGCGGCTTGCAACATTTTGTTTTGTAGATAACTTAATCGTCTGTTGACAGAAAACAATTAAAGGCTGCAGATAAAAACTTACCTGCTACCAATCTTCTTAGCACATTCGATGCATGTTCTAGGCCCATAACCCATTGTTGGAGATTAGCAGAGTAATTTGGACATTGATTGAAAGAAAATTAAACATTTATTGTAAACCATCATTGATGTAAAAACAAAATAAAAATACAGTGATATACTTTATTTTAAATACACCAGAGTTGAATAATAATGAAAAGCATATAGCGTATGAAATCCGTTTATTTTTGTGGTGTAGTCAGCACAAATATTCTCCAAGCTTTCACACTCCACTGGGAGGCTTTTTCAAGGCAATGGTAGACACAAAAATATGTCTACCATTGCCTTGAAAAAGCCTCCCAGTGGAGTGGGAAAGCTTGGCGAATATTTGTATTGACTACACCACAAAAATAAACGGATTTCATAAGCTATATGCTTTTCATTATTATACAGTGTGTGACGTATATTCTAGATTAACTTTCCTGTTTTAGTTTCTTACCCTATGTAAATCTTGAGATTATTCTCAGTATTCTTCACACGTAACGAAATATCTTTTCCCTCAAACGAATATGTTTGGCAACACAATTGAGGTTGAATGCACGTGACATATGCCTGGTCTTGATAAGAGCAAGAGATAAAAATGACGACTGATCTATTGCAAGAGAGCGTTGTAAGGGAGCGTTGTAAGAGAGCGATTATTACGACCATTGGGTTGTAAACTGATTATTGATAGGAGTGTTGTGATAATGTGTGGTGTGTGGAGCGTTTACTGCAGTATGCCCTATTACAATGTGTTTTCTACAGCCTGAATAAAGCTTTTCCGTAAGTTGACTTCTGTTGTTTCGTCTGGCCGTTAAGGTTTTCTTTCATTTAGGAACTATTTGTTAGTATATTGATGTGTTAAAACAGCGTAGAAGTTAAAAAGACTTTTACGCTACAAGTGATATAATTGAAGACTATCAAATGAGAACGACGTTTACACTACCTATCTTTTAAAACAACTACAACCAACAGAGCTGTTATATCATTCTCGTTCAAAGTATACATCTCAAGAGCACAACATAATATTATTACCACTTGACTTGAGTAGTTAATTTTGTGGTGACGTCACTCGCACACTAGATTGGAGATAATAAATGAGCATTGTTTCTAACACTTTTTCTGCTTTGTTTAGTTTCTTATCAATGTACTGTCATAAATAATCACACCCAAACAATTATTTATATCTTACAGAAATTATTATTAGCACCATACTATCTAGATTTTTACGATTTTTTCCTGGTATAAATACTGTTTGTTTGTCTTTATAGCATGATACTGTTATTATAGCAGCTACTGTTATTTGTCTTATTTTTCTTTCTAGGCTCTTATGAATTTTTCCTTGTATAAATACTGTTTGTTTGTCTTTATAGCATGATAATTTAGCGACTGTTATTTGTCTTATTTTGCTTTCTTTTACAAGGTACATATTCTTTAGGTTAAATAACTCATCTTTTGGAGAGATTTTTCATACTTCTTTTCATTAATACTGTTTGAAAGATAATTATTAAGGCCTTTTTGAAATTTCCTGAAACTGACAGTTCCAAGCTAATGCTAGCAATGAATGTGTTATAGAAAAAGAAATTGACAAAAGTCAATTAAAAATGTGCATTATGTTTGCCCATTGAAAATTCATGTAGTAATGCCCTCCATTCAATATCTGCATGATACAGAAATTATGTTGTTAATCACATGATACTCTCTTTAAAAAGAGCATTGTGTAATTTATCACACTGATTAAGCAAGGAATTTATTTCAGGCTACTGCTCAAGGTATTAGTGCTCATCAAACTGTAATAACAAAACTTAATGACAAAGCAAAGCTTTTGCCAGAAACTGCTGCTGTCAAGAGAGTACAAGAACTTCAAAACCAGTATGACCAGTTGTTTGCTAAAATGAAGGTCAGTAAAATTCATTCATAAAAAAATAGTTACACTGAGTTAATTTTTCTTCTAATGGTATGCATATTCAAACTGTAATAACCTGAATTTCATAACATATGAAAGTGTAGTATTACGTGTAAATCTGTCCTACAACCAAGCGAATTGTCACTGTATTTCAATAACTCAAAATTTTTGCTGATTCTTTTCAATTTTGACTTATCACAAGAGTTGACTATATATATTTCCTCAGATTTCCAATTTCTTTCTTAGAGAGAATTATCTTAATAACAGTGGTATGAATATTGCAGTTTTCATTGTATTTGCAATGACTGTTGCTTTGGCTGACATAATTTCACTAGGTCTTTTATGCGGTTCATTTAATTACATTATTTGGTTTTGAATTATTCCTCTAAATCATTTTATCATTAATATTTAGTCATTCTAGTCTTTTACACTGCCTGGCCAATTTACAGATACGCATTGCAGCATATCTGAAAATTTATGTTACATGTACACAGAACTACTAGTACATAGATGCAAATTAAGAAGATGCTGAAAAATAAAAAATAAATAAAAAATAAATCATTAAAAAAAAGACAAGTTTCCAAAAAGTTGGCTAAATCAAAAACAGTGAAAATATGATACCTTTGTACCAAGAATAACATTAATATGTGCCTGACATGTGCTGGAGGTGTCAAAAATTTCTATTGTAATACCAGAAGCACTGGTAATTTATGACATATAGCCATTTCTAGATGAGAAAGCTTCATTGACAATTATAAGGAAGTATCACATTGCTTCAACTAGCCCAACTGAAATTTGTTCAGATTCCTAAGCAACATATAATTAGCTTCAGTTGCTTGGAAATTCGTTATCCTTGATTGAGTGATGACAGCATAGTTGAACAGAAATGGCATAATGTGGGTTCAGTACCCTCTCCACGACAATGCAATTTTCAAGTTTTTTGAAGAAATGGTCACATGGGTAACAGTGAAAATCTGACACCTCTATACTGGAGTGTCAGATTTTCACTTATTTTCTTACTTGTTAATCTGAAGTGTCAGATTTGACAAGTAAGAAAATAAGGTTTTTAAACAAAGTGAGAATATAAGAAACCCAGCCATAATTAAAAAGAAAAAATCAGTTGTAGAAGTAGCACCAAACAAAATTTTATAACATGCTTATATGAACATTCATTAAAAATAGGGAAAAAAGCACAACAAACTACTTTAATCATATTACTGTAAAGACCTAACATTTGTGATTGGGAAAAATAGAGTTGATAACTGATCATTTAAAATGAATACCATGTTTACCACCAAACCACTTGTCACTGAAAATGCAAACATAAAAACTGCAATTACAGTAACTGTAATTATTTATCACATGCATGAAATAATTTACTTGACCAAAAGTTCAGTAAAAATAAAACAAAAGGATTAAAAACAACTTTTAGGAAGCTTTAATGAAGAAAAATCATGAGGTGCCATGGTGGGAACAGGTAGTATTCCAAAGCCAACATTCTTTTGAGCTAGTTACTTGTTGAATAATATGTACCATAGAGGGATCCAAAATGGATAAAAGTACATAGAGTTTATAACTGGTAAAGGGACTCTACCCCCATATTGCGATTTTTACATATTTTTTTTAATGTGAGGCATTACAAAATCTGGAAACATGGCTTTAATTATATGTAAACTCTTATTTTCATGGTTATCTAACATGGAAATGTTGATTTCATGGTGTGAAATTTCTCATTGTGGAACAATTAAAGAGTGATGTGCAAGTGACATCTATGGTGAAAGTGAATATACCCTGCCTCAGTGGAATGACCAAATTCTATTTAAGTACCAGAAAAATACATGATATAAATGGTAGAACTTTTTACATACTGAACTTTGTGCCGCCAAATATTTTTAAAAACCCCATTCCATGACTTTTCATATGAATTAATTTTTAGTTTTATATGGAGTTCATCATTAGTAACCCACACAGGTAAATTGCAAAACAGAAATTAATTTTTGGTTTTATGTAGAATTCATTATTAATAACACAAATAAGTGAACTGCAAAACAGGCATTTTTCAGCCATTAAAGGAAAAGATAGAAAAATTGATTTGTTTATGATTTCCAGTTATTCTGAACTGAATGGAATTGATTCTACCATACCAAAAAAAATATTTAGTGTTTGAGATCATTTCTGGAAGTTTTATATACTGTTTTTCATATGTTAGTTTTTAATTTAAGTGGTAACACTTTCACACAACTAGGCTGGTTTTAATTAATTTTCTATCATTTTGCCTGTGTTGTTTCTATCAGGAGATTAACTGTTACTAGTTTCATTGTGGCTGTAAAGGAATCTTCATTCCCAGCAGAACATTACTTTGGGCAATGTTCTACTGGGAAACCTTTGGTCCAGTCATTCATGTGTAGAAAATTATGACCTCTACCGTCTGCCTAAACATCATTGCATACCAGGTACATCCATACTTTTAATGGCAACGGTATTCCCCTCTAGTAGTGCTTTCTTTCAGCAGGATAATGCTCCTTATGCCACACTTCCTGGATTGTTTGACAATTGTTCGTGACACATGACAAAGACTTCCAGGTATTACAAATTCCCTAGACATCAATCTAATCGAGCATCTGTGGTTTGTGTTGGAGCAGCAAATCCCGTTTGCAGTGGCTCAACCACGTAACTTACAAGAGTTAAAGGATCTGTTGGTAACATGTTGGTACCACAACACACCTTTAGAAATATTGTAGCATCCTTGCCTCCCATGGTAAGTGCTGTTTTGGTGGCATGTGGAGAACCAACATCATACTAAGCAGGTGGTCGTAATGTTTTGGCTCTTCGGTCTATAATTCAAACATATGTTACATTTCTGTCTGTATGGGGGTTTTCTTTTTTAGCTTTGTCTTTAACAAATCTGTAAAATTGAAATGTCTTGCCTAAGTTTCTGATTTTAATATTCACAAACAATTTATACAGACACAGTAATCTATAAGTATAAGCTAAATTGTGTGTGTGTGTGTAATTATGGAAAGTTCGATTTTTTTTTCACCAGTTTTTACGTATTATGGTTATCCAGTTTTTGCATGCAACTGTAAAAAATTATTTGAGCAGCTGTCTTAGGGCCATTTAGTACCCAATCATTATCAATTACGTAAACTTCCGAAATTGGTAATTGCTTAGGTAATTATAATGACCTTAAGCAATTACCAAATTATTGGAACTAGCTTATACAATTAGAGATAAAATATGAAGCTGAAGAAAGAGGAAAAGGGGAAAGGAAAAAAAGAATAGTTAAATATCGATAAATGAAGATACTTACTGTTAATTCTGATAGTTGGTGCCACTATTGCAAGGCTGTTGAGATCTTGGACTTACTTGCTGTGCAATGACACTTGGTTGCAGGCAGCTGATGTGTAAACACCCTTTCTTAGGATGCCCCCTGAGTTTTGGGCAAAATATATTAAAGTGTTTTCTGTATAGTTGGGGTGGTGGTTTTTAATTGTTTTAAGTGTTTTGTAGTGTATTTAATCCCTTTGCTTTTAATGGTTTTATGTTTGTATTTGTTAATTCGTGCTCCGAGGATGTTTTCTGGGGCAGTGAGAGGGATAGAGTTGTTCGAATTAATGATTACATTTAATTTTAATAGTTTAGAGGGCACTGAGTTGGGGACAGTGGTTTGTAAATTAAATAAATAATTTAATGAATACTGTCCACATCTTGCCACCGGGAGCTTTTCTGTAATGTTGGACGTGCTTGAAGTGTAATTGAATGAGCTACAGTATGATGGTAGGTAAGCTCATTGCTCATATTGTATTACATAAACTTGTTTTCTTAACCATTTTTGTTTTTATCACATTAGGTAAAACATGTAAATATGAGATATGAAGAAAGTACATTACTGTCCCTTAGTACAATAGATAACACATTGCAAGGGCCATCATTTAGTACAATAGATAACACATTGCAAGGGCTATCCCTTAGTACAATAGATAACACATTGCAAGGGCCTTACAGTATTCAATGTTTTACATATTTCTGTTAAAGACAACAACACTTCAGGGCTGTTATAATTTTCCATAAGAAATTTATTATAAGGAGTTAATTCAAAAATATAGTAGTGATTCTTGAAGTATTGTTGTCTTTAACAGAAACTTTCGAGCATACTTTTATAGATATTTTTACAGATAATCTTTTTAATTAGCATTTACCACTATTTATATTTTTCAGGATAATTTAGCCACTTGTGAAAAAATTGTTACCGAACATGAGGAATACCAGCTTAAATTGGAAAGATTCCAGGACTGGCTTCATGCACTGAAGGCTACTGTAGATACTAATGTGGATCATGGTGATACAGAGAGCTTAAAGATAAAACTTATATCTTTATCAGTAAGTTTCAGGTTTGCCACAATTCTGTTGTTGTTTTCTGTTTTGGCAGTTGTACTTTTTAGCACATGCTGGTACAGTAATTCTTTTTTATAAGATTGGCAAAGGTAAATCACTTATTTATTTTTTATTCATTTTATGAAAGCTGCAAGTCATGTACACATATCAGTCTGTTTTCTAAGATTTCTGCTTATTATTATTTTCATTAGTTTTCTGCAGTAAATCCTACATTATTACTGTAAGTTATGCCATGAATGTTTATATATGAACTAAGCCAATTATTTATTAAACTTACTTTTTTCATCTTTTGTGGAAAGCATGTGCACCCATGAAATTGATGTGATCCATTATGTGACATTTATAAACTATTTAGCTGCATATTTCATTCATTTATTAATCACCCTGATTCTATAGGAATTTCTAAAGTAATCTTTCGATATGGGAATGCTGAATAAATTAGGTTCCTTCCTCATGAAATTGGGGCTAAGCATTAACTACATTTGAATGAGTATTAGACACTTTGATGTAGCTCAAGTTTTGGCATGCTAGGCTAGGCTGTAAACAGATTTACTGCAAAGCCTTTACCCAGAAAACTCCCAAGCACTTGAGCTGATAATTGTCATTAAAAACATGAGCATTACTCCACAGAAGTGGTATATTGTACATTCATGTATATTCTTTGTTATGAAGAGTTAGTTGGACTAGGAATAGAAGAATAAAATAGGCATGTTATCAAAACAAAAATGCAAAAACCAATGGATCAAAGTTTTTACACTTGCAGCAAATGCACAAATTAATATATAACAATAATTCTGACCAATGAAGAGGCATTTTTCCCCATGACAGTCAGTTTTCATTAAATTTTAGTAGTATTTGTTTTCTGTAGCATAGTGACTCCAATAAGCATCAAGGACTAAAAGTAACCAGATATCCACCTCAGCATTATTTAACTTATTCTCCAAACATCTTGTCAGTGACCAAATTTCACCACTGTACAGCATTGGTGATCTTACAGAAGCCTTGAGAACCTGATTTTTCATCCTCATGCATTGGCATCCTTGTATGACACAATACACCAGATTCTTTCATTCAGTTATTCCATCCTGCTTGTACTCTGCTGTTTGCTTTGCTCTTCAGATCTCCATATTCTTAAAACATTGATCTCAGGTATTTGAATCTTCTCACTTTTTTTATCACTCTTTTCTGGAAATTAACACTCTCAATTAGATTGTCTCCTTCTGTATTGCAGCACATATACAGTGAAACCTCAGTTATGCATTTTTCTAGATGTCTTTAAAAAACGTATAAATGAAATTTCAAAATACTAAATACTGTTGTAAAATTTATACTTTAAAGGAGTATAAGATGTTTCTTAATAGTGATTTATTTAAAGTCGAGTTGGCGGCAAAAGAAAAAAAAAAGTGCTATAAATTATATATTTTATTACATTGCAAAAATCATAAAGCTTATGAAAATCAAACTTCTCTTTTGACAGCTCTAGGCTTCTATAAATAATCCTGGTTCTAGATTAAGTGAAATCCTCACAGCTAAGAATCTGAGACCAGTGCTTCAGTATGAAACTCATGAATTAACAGTTTACTTTTTTTTTCTGCAGATCCGTAGTGCATCTGTTTGAAAATGGAATGTAGAATATTGATAATACATTTAGGATTCTATTTTACTACACTACAAAATAGTGGAGCCACAAAGTTACATTACAGAGATTTGGTAATAATTGATGACACGGCTATTCCTAGACTTAATATATTATAAATTTCACAAAATTATGGGATTTACTCAGGAATAAAAGGATATTACTTACAGTTGAATTTTCGGGTAGCACCCATACCCTTCCTCAGGACTACAACTACGTAGGTGTAGGGATGCCACCCGAAAATTCAATTGTAAGTAAGATCCTTTTATTCTTGAGTAAATCCCATAATTTTGTGGAATTTATTGTATATTCCAGAGATTTATCAATTTTTAAATAGTGCATATGTGTGTGAGCCATGAAATGTGAAATCAATTTTTCATCCTAACCGAAAGTAAACACCATAACCCTTCTCTGATTGGGATCAAGGTTCGAGTTTGGCTGCACCAAGAAGGAACTCAACAGCTCTGTCTCAGTTCTCTCAAAGTTATGACATACCAGGTTATGTAAAAACGAATCCAAGAACCATGTGTTTTCGATACTCAGAAATTCAAATTTTAAAGTATAATCACAAAAGCATATAAATGAATTATGTGTAACAGAGTTTAAAAAAGTGATAAAAACTACCTTAAAATATTGGGATTAATGCAGAATTTTGTATACAGTGAAAAACGTATAACTGAGAAACATATAACCAAGGTTCCACTGTACTTTGTTTGGGTTCTACTTATTCTCAACAGGGCCAGTCTTCTAATGTTCTCCAGTTTTTCTTCTGCTCCTCTTTTACTCTTGGCACATAACACCACATATCTGTAAACAGCATGGCTCATGGTGCTACTTTCCACCCTCATGTTATTTATTGCCACATCTAAAACAATATCAAATGAGTAGCGATTACATCAGCATAAGCGAAAAAATCAGATGTGGAATTCTTTTCCATCAGAAGTACCCAAATTTTAAGCATGTATATATGTCATTTTTAGTATAAAGATACCAATAGTTACATATATATTTCATGTATTTGGTTTAACACCTTTCTTTGCTGAGAGTGGGGTATGTTGATGCCACATCCTTTCATCAGTAGCCCATTTTGTAGAGTTATTTCATATCTATGTTGCCAGTGAGGTATACAATCCGAATGCACCTTCTTATGTTCTGGCTAACCATCGATTATATACTCAGATAGTTTTTTACATACAAAGTCATCTCATTGATCCTTCTGCAATTCTTGTACTCTATTAGATGCTGCAGGTAAAACTGAGGTTATCATTCCCACATAGGACATGATTTCGTTTTTTAAGTTGTCTGTACCTGGAATGTGAGGTAGAGTATTACAAGACAATACATCTGCAACTAGCAAATCCTTGCCAGGAGTGTGAAATATTGTATAGGAATACCTCATCATATGATGCTGTAAGTTCGTGGGAGTTCTCTAATTCATGCTTTTTCCCAATAAAATGTTTGAAAACCTCATCATATGAAGATGCAATCTTTGAAGTCAAGGCGATTGGTCATCCAAATTTTTCCTTGAGAATATAAGAATAAGAGGTTTATGGTCAGTTTCTAATTCGAATTGACTTCCCGTAAGGTAGTCACGGAATTTTTCACATCCCCACACCAGAGCAGGAGCGTCCTTCTTAATCTGAGTGTATTTCTTTTCTGTTGGTGTTAAAGTTCTTGACATGACTCTCTCCTTTCTCATTTTCCTGCTTTAGTTTTGCTCCTAATCCATATGAAGAGGCATCAGCAATAACTGTAGAAGTCATATTTAGAACAAATATCTTAAGAACTGAGTTTGATGAAAGAAGTCTCTTCCAATTTTCAAATGCGTTTTGTTGTGGTTGATCCCAGACAAACTGATTTTTATGACTGAGCAAGAAGTGTGGCATAGTTTTCTACGAATCTAGCTAAATAGTTGCTCATACCTAAAAGTCATTTGAGTTCCTTCTTATTGGAAGATTGCAGCAACTTTATCATCATCTGGATGAATTCCATTCAAATCTAATATGTAGCCAAGAAATTTAATTTTTAAAACCGAAAACTTTCATTTGCTCTTGTTCAGAGTGATTCCTGAATTCTTTAGTTTAAGAAGTACTATTTGAAGACGATCATGTTCCATTTGGTCTCTGCCCCATTCCAGAATGTCATCCATATGGCACACAATACCATCGGTACCTTCTAAAATTTTATTTATTCCACGTTGAAAATGTTCTGTTGCAGAAGAGATACCAAATGGAAATCTCAAAAACCGGAACCCCCCAAAGGGAGTAATAAATGTTGTCAATCTGGAAGACTCATCATCTAAGGGAATCTGCCAAAAGCCAGAATTAGCATCCAACTTGGTGAATATTTTTGCTCCTGCCAGATGTGACAAAGTATATTCAACTTTAGGTAGTGGATGGAACTCTCTCTAAACACATTTATTCAGTTCTGTTAGGTCAACACAAATTCTAACAGCTCTGTCACTTTTTGGAACAACCGCAATTGGTGAACATCGTTCAGTCGGCTCACTTATTGGTGTGAGTACTCCTTGAGCAATCATGTATTTTATTTCTGCTTCAGTTTTCTTGAGAAATGGAAAAGGAATCCTCCGTGGTGAGGAAATGGCATGTGGTACTGAATCTGGCTTTAGCTAAATCATGTAATTGCCCTGAATAAGTCTTAGCCCTTGAAATAGCTCCAGAAAGTCTTTCAGAGGGTTTACCGAAGTCACCTCAGAAATAATGTTTCCTAAATTTGGACCAATCCCAAAAGCATGTATGGCTGGTCTCCCTCCTAGACAAGTTTGTAATCCTTCAATAATATATAAAATTTATTCCACACACTGTTTTCCTGAATATTCCAAAATTTCTCTGAATTTTCCTAGCACTTTTAGTCTCCTTCTGCCCAGACCACACAGTATTTTAGTCGGTTTCAGTAGCTTTATGTTAGGAA
Organism: Macrothele yani; assembly: GCA_039090855.1. Taxonomy (NCBI): domain Eukaryota; kingdom Metazoa; phylum Arthropoda; class Arachnida; order Araneae; family Macrothelidae; genus Macrothele; species Macrothele yani. Next base: position 7,415,333 of record CM077023.1, on the reverse strand, counting down.
AAAACTTTTTCTGTATAAATGACGGGATGACAACTATCTGATCTGCTCCACTAAAGTAATAGCTTGATTTCAAATTTGGACTGAGATTGTCCATTGTTGATTAAGGCTGCATGAAATTACTCCCAAAAATGAGATTTCCGACTTTCTCTTTGCAAACTGGCAAGCTCGGGCATAATGACTCTTTTTAGAACAGTTCACACACTTAGCATCTTTCGCTGAACAAAATTTCCTGTCGTGCTTAAATTTCCCACACCATTTGCATTTTTGATTGGGAACTGCATGCACTCTCTGCAACGATGCAAAATTTTTGTTCCTTTCCTGTAGTGTGTTAGGCATAAATTTATCATTTCCAATTTTATTCACCGTATCTCTAACAGCATTCACAGGAGACATTGTAACATTGAGAACTTCTTGCTGTTTCTTAACTGATTCAGACAATCGAACCTGTTCAATTGCTTTACTCAATGTTAGATTCGAGTCCAGCTGTAGCTTTTCACTTAAGGCTTTATCTCAAAGTCCTACCACTAGGCTGTCATGAATAAGTTCTTCTCTGATGATGCCATATTCACAATGTTCAGCTAACGAATAAAGACAGGTGATAAAATCGTTCACCCCTTCTCCTTCTAGTTGTGTCTGCTTATTAAGTTGAGTTATTTCAAAAATAGAATTCCTCTTGACTATGAAATGCGATTCAAATTTTTGCATTACTACTTCATATTCCATTTTGTCAGTGGACAAACCAAATGCTTGAAATATCTCTTCGGCCTTTTCTCCCATATTATAGATTAAGGAGTTTATCCATTCTTCTGTTTATCTGTTGAGCCCCGATGCTATTCGAAATCTTTCAAATTGTTGTTTCCATTTAGTCTACATTGACGGAGAACAGAAGCAAAATATGATTCTGGTGATGCCACATGGCGATCCCCCATTGCTATTGAATCTTGAGGCAAGTCAGTTGAAGAAATACATTTCATTGAAAATAAGTCTACGCTTACCTGAGACTATTAATCACTGCTTAGGAACATTATCATTTTTTTACTGCTGCCACCATGTGGTGTTGACCTTACGAAATACATATGGAGGCTTTGAAGACATAGATTTATTGGGATTTGCAACACATACTAAAAAATACTCATGAGTACATCTACAGATTCCAATAGTCTCCCCTGCTCTTGTTGGAGCACATAAACAAACCCCTTGCCAGTTATGGTTAGTCGGCAGTTACAGATAACTTACTCCACACTAATCACTGTACATAACCCAGAACTAATTTTAACATTGCTTCTTACTATTAAGCATGTAAACTTATAATAATATAAAGTACCTGTATGTCAAGTAATTCATTCTGTACAGAAGTACCATTTCCTTAGATTATCTTTCTTTTATACCAGTATACAGTCTTCTTAGCAAGTGTATACATATTTTGCAAATAGCCTATGATAACTTTGTAAATAAATTTCTTTTTAAATAATCAAGTTTATTTTCAGTAGATACCTGATCATGTAAGGCAAAATTCCATAATGCAGAAAATCAGAATCATTTTTTCTAATTGTAATACTACTCAAAAGAAGATTAAGTATGCAATTTATGGTGATTTCCTTAAGTTTTGTTATATTGTGTTTATTAATATCAAAATATAAGTTTTGTTTCAAACCAAATTATTATTTTAATGAAGATGATTCTAATAGTGTACATATTGCAGTGTTTTATCCATAGAAATATCTCATATGCTTTTAGTCCTATTAACTGAGGAAAATCTTAGCTTGAGCCAAAGAACTCAGTAATCATGATAAACAAACAATCAGTTTTTTTCTAAGTAAATATTCAAATTTTATTTGTTTTTTTTTTTTTTCAGACTGTGTTAAGTTCTTTGGATGAAGGCAATGTGAAACTAGATGAACTGGAGAAGATGTTGCAAGGTGTTCTTCTGTGCACTGAAGCTTCAGGTCATGGTGCATTGAAAGAACAACTCCAGTCCATTAAAGACCAATGGATAGCTTTCATGAATCAGTGCAAAACAGCACAAGATGCATCATCAGCTGCAATCACTGAATTTAGTGATACAGAAGCAGCAGTTGTGAAACTGGAAGAATGGATAAACCTGAATGAAAACCATCTTAAAGATCAGTCACTTCGAAACAGTTTAACAGCAAAGCAAGAGCAGCTAGCAAAAATTAAGGTACACGAAGAACATTCATTTAATTGAAGCTTCGTAACTTATTCTTTTAATGTAATTTCTGAAATCACTTTTTTGAAACAGTTTTTATGTTGAAACAGTATTTTAAAACACCAAAAACAGTTATTAAAATCCCAGTTATAATTTGAACTATAACAATATATATCATACATATTCTGAAAATATATAATAATCAATGAGTAAAAATTCTACATGGAATTTATACATGCATATCACTAAGCTGTTCTCTGAGATTCAGAGGTTAGCTCCAAAAAGAAATACAAACTACCAGATAACTTTTACTTACTGTTGCCGTATCAAACTTCTCCATTTAGAGCGAACTTCACGTACAACTCGGGCTTCACTGACATCCATCACATGCCGTACACAAGATCTTCTATACTTCATACCCATAATCTTTTTCTCAAGCAGACAGTCCTGAATCTGTTCCTCCCATGACTTCCTTGGCCTTCCTCTGCCTTTCTTTCCTGCCACTTGGGCTAAAAAGATTTTCCTAGTAAGCATCTCATTATTTATTCTTTCAACATGGCCAAACCACCAAAGCATATTAGTCTCCACCTTGGTAACAACATTTTGCTTCACATCACACAATTGCATTACATCTTCATTCCTCACACAATCAGAATGTGTCTTGCCACAGACCTCTCGTAAGTAACGCATTTCTCCAGCACACAAACGACTTCTGTGTTTCTTTTGTAGTACCCAGGTTTCACTGCCATACATTAGAGTAGAGTAGGAACAATTACACTTTCATACACAGACATGCGGGACTCTCTTGAGGACCCATCATTTTTGTGAAAACCTCCCAGAGCAGCCATGACTTTCAAAGAAGAATTCACTCGCCTACTAATTTCACCATCCAATTTGTTCTCTCTGTCAAACATGCTTCCTAAATACACAAACTCACTCACCTGGTCAATCACTGTGCCATTTAGACTTACATTAGATTCAGTGCTACCAGTTCCTCTCTCAAAAACCATAACTTCGGGTTTTCCCTTATTTATACTCAGTTTGAATTTCATGCAAACTTCGTACATCTGGGACAACATACTCTGCAACTCACTTTTGCTCTCTGCCAACAGGACAGTGTCATCAGCATACAGCAGTCTGCACACATGGAGATCACCGAGACATAAACCAGTATTATCTATTTTGGCATCATGCATGCACCCATCCATAAATATATTAAACAGCCATGGTGACATTACACAACCTTGTCTGACTCCTGCACCAATAGAAAACCATTTTGATAAAACACCATTCACTCATACACAAGCTCTACTGCCAGCATACATGGCTTTTATGCTGTTAAGTAGATTCCCAGTAACACCATATTCATTCAATACCTTCCACAAAAGTGTTCTATTTACTCAGTCGTAAGCTTTCTCTAAATCTATGAAGGCAGCAAAACAGCCAGATACTTTTCAATCATCATGCATAATGCAAAAATTTGGTTAGTGCAGCCTTCACCAGGCATAAAACCACTCTGAACATCCCACACTTTCTCTGATGTAAGACCCTATACTTTTTCAATAACGACCTTATCAAACACTTTTCCTGGCACACTTAGTAGGTTAATACCACGATGGTTCTTACATCAGTCTGATCACCTTTTCCCTTATACAAGGGAACAATGATAGCATCCTTCCAATCCTGAGGGACCGTTCCTAACTCCCAGCACAACTGGCAAATTTCAGTTAACCAGTTAATTACAGTGTCGCCACCATATTTCAACATCTCGGCAGTTATGCCATCAACTACCGTAGCCTTACTATTCTGAAGAGATTTTAGAACTTTCCACACTTCTTCTCTTGAGATCCCTCCTGTGCTTCCATCCTTCACTGTGACATCATCTGAGTCTGTCTCAGTATCATCTTTGCTTTCCTGATTAATAACTCACAGAAGTATTCACCCCATCTTTCATTTAACTCATTGGGCTCCCATATCATTTCCCCAAACCTATTCTTCACACAACTTACAACTTTGTTTCCCCTATTTTTCCTGAGTCTTATGTACTTCAGGAAAGACTTCCTATCTTTCCAAAAAGCCAATTCATGCCTTTCCACATTCTCCTTCCTATATTTTGCCTTACTCTGGCGAACCAGCTTAGCAGCTTCATGCTTCTTTCGGCGATATTCATCCACAGAAACTCTACCTTGCAACATCCCCAAATAGGCTTTCTTTTTTCTCTTTACTGCCTCTTCAATCTCACTATTCCACCAAGCATCTCCTCTATTGTTACTCACTATTGAGGTGCCACAGACTTCTTCAGCAGCAATGACAACACAGTTCTTAAAACATTCCCACTTCTTTTCTACATCCCTCTCACAAAACATCAGCTCCTTCAGTCCTTCTCTGAGTACGTCAGAGTAACGCTGGTGATTTTTAAGGAGCCTTTCAACCTTTATTCTTTCCATCCCAGGCCTCTTCCTGTTCCTTTTCCTCCAACCAACATTCAGTTTCACTCGTGACACTACCAAGTAATGATCAGAACCAACATTGGCACCTCTCATCACATGAGTGTCAACAAATAAGTGTTTCAGATGCTGATCATAGACTACAAAAACTATCACACTCTTTTGACCAAGAGCACGATTTTCCCAAGTATATGTGTGGATATACTTATGGCTGAAAAATGTATTAGATACACACAAACTATTCTCAATGCAGAGTTCAATTAATATTTCACCATTATCATTCACACAAGGATCAATACACTTACCCAGAACATTGTCAGAAATTGCATTCTGCATGCCTATTTTAGCATTGAAATCCCCTGCTATTATAACTTTCTCTTTAGCACTTAACTGGCTCAAAACAGCTTTTAGCTCAAACTTGAAGTAGTCCACTCGATTATTGAAGGGAAATTGCTTGCTGACAACTCAATTTCCCCTTTGGAGGTTGATGCAATCATTTCTGCTTTGAAATTGGTTGCAAAACGTTCTTATTTCAAATTTGATAGCAAATTCTACCAACAAATGGAGGGGGCACCAATGGGGTCTCCTCTCTCCCCTGTTCTGGCCGAAATTTTACTGCAGTCATTGGAAGATAAAGTTCTGAGCCAATTCACGAATCAACCGGCACTCCTCTTAAGATACGTGGATGATATGTTGGCCTTCTGGCCTCACTCCATGGTACTTCTGAACGAATTTACCACATGTCTGTCCAACCAATATCCTACTATCACCTTCACAATGGAACTTGAACAAAATGGTATATTACCCTTTCTGGACATTTTATTAACTCGTGACTTGACTTCTAACCTTATCAAATTATCCGTCTATAGAAAACCGACCTTCACACCTTGTCTTATACCTTTTATCTCTTCGCACCCCCGGAACACAAAGCTTCAGCTTTACGTTTTATAATTAAACGAGCATTTACTCATTCCTCTACCCGTAAGATACGTCAGGACGAACTAGCTCTTATACAGAACATGGCCATATCATTTGGATATCCCGCCTGCTTCTTTCGGGAACTTCTACAGAAATTTGAAAGACTAAGATTTACGACGTTGTCAAGGGAAGTCGTTCCCCCTATATACGTTGGTAAAGTTGATTTCATCCCTCCCGTAGTTTCTATATTGCGGAAGGTATGTAATAAATATAATATTAAATTTGAAATTTGCACCAAAAACATTTTTCTACCATACGTAACGACAGAGATCAAGTTGCCACTTTGAATAAAGCAGGAATATATCGTATCCCATTGCTTCCCTCGGCTCCTAACGAAGATATCAAATACTACATAGGTTCTACCCTTAGAAGTCTGAACATTAGATTGTCTGAACATAAATATGCACTTCGAACTGACTGCATTTCTACTTCATTTACTACAGCTGTTCGCCAGGGAGGTTACTCTCCCGATTGGCCTAATACAATAGTACTCTCCTCCAATGTAAACAAACAAACCGTCTTTTTTACCGAGAGTCTGTATATAATCTCTTATGGTAATACCTGTTGTAACTTGGACTTACCTGTTTTTGTTTTTAGACAATGGAGAAAAATAATTATTTCTCCCATTCAAAAAACTGAAGAAGAGGACCTTAATTAATCGATTATATTATTTGTACATATTACTTTTGTTCTGCTGTTTTTCTCAATTGGCATCACCTGCGGTTTTGAACAAATGTATTGTGGGTCTCTCGGGGGTGACTGGTTATATATTGCGGCACTTCCCTATGCTTTGTGGCACTGTTGGATGGCCTGAGGACGGGTGCTATTGTAGCCCCGAAAGATCTTGCCATTTTTTAAATATTTTAAAATCATGTCTTTTATTGTAAATAAAGTTTTTTATTGTACAGTCGGAGATGTTGGTTTGATGATATCGTACGGAGACAGCACGCCTCTAAGTAATTATCTCCTATACGTACGAATTTTTAACAAGTATTACTCTTTTTAGCTGCAAACCTTGTGATACTATGTGTGAGGGATTCTGGTAGAATCTGTAGCACTTTAAAGAGCACGTAGCATGGAAGCTGCAACCAAGACCTTCTGTAACATCCGACGGAAACTAGCCCGCTGTGAGACTCACCTTAGTTTTCTACTCAACTGCCGTTCACTCGGTGTGGTGCCCAAGTTCCTGCGAATACGAACCTTTGCCATATCTCAACAGGATGCACACGTAATTGTTAATGCTCAACAAAAACGACTAACCAAAGAAATAAGGAGAAAAAGAAGTTACCTGGACTTGTTAAACCTTAAATCCTACAATGCTTATACTCAACTATCCAGACTTTCCCATCCTATTTTATTAGGTAAGACTTTGTTGGTTTTCTTTACCACTATACAGACTTTAATAAACACCATGAATCAAGGACACACTCGTAAATTATGCAATCTGGTTTCTACACGCCCTCACTTGTTCCAACCCAAGAACCTCAGCTACAGAACCACTAATCGTGATTTACCTGATTCTTTCATCAACTATAGCTCCATAGTGTTATCTGATATTCAACGTTCGGCCCTCAATCGTGGTTTCAAGTTCAGCTATCCAGTTTTAACTTTTCGACCATTTCAATCTTTACCTCAGATAGAGAATGTCATTGGGGCCTTGCCAGAGAAGGAACAAGATATCACTCGTTATGCCTTAGCTGACTCCCTTTCAAATTCTGATAAAACTTCTTCATTTCTAAAATATGAACGCAACCAATTGTTACAACTTTCTCGAAACCCGGATCTCTCAATCATTAGCGCTGACAAGTACCAGCAAATTATTTTATTAGATCGCAAAGATTACTACAATAAGATGTACCAAGCTATAGCTCTGATTCCACATCGGATACTTCGCTCTGACCCGACAAATGCGACTGTAGCTGAGTTAGGTAAACTCAGGAACCGGGGTCTCTTGCCTAAGTCCATTTCTACTAAAATGAAGCCTCCTGTAGGTACTAGAGTCCCTGAGTTGTTCGGGAAAATCAAAACCCACAAACCTGACCACTCCCTCAGACTGTTGATTTCGGGGTATGCTAGCCCCACCCGTACATTGGAGAGAGCTTTAGCAACTTACTTAAAACCACTTATAGCAAATTCTTCAGTTTCCATTAATAGTTCTACTCAGGCATTAATGCGAATAAAATCTTTTGATCCCAAGGGAAACTCATTTGTTATGGCTTCTCTTGATGTAGTGTCTCTGTTTCCAAATGTTCCACTTGAAGTAGTCCACTCGATTATTGAAGGGAAATTGCTTGCTGACAACTCAATTTCCCCTTTGGAGGTTGATGCAATCATTTCTGCTTTGAAATTGGTTGCAAAACGTTCTTATTTCAAATTTGATAGCAAATTCTACCAACAAATGGAGGGGGCACCAATGGGGTCTCCTCTCTCCCCTGTTCTGGCCGAAATTTTACTGCAGTCATTGGAAGATAAAGTTCTGAGCCAATTCACGAATCAACCGGCACTCCTCTTAAGATACGTGGATGATATGTTGGTCTTCTGGCCTCACTCCATGGTACTTCTGAACGAATTTACCACATGTCTGTCCAACCAATATCCTACTATCACCTTCACAATGGAACTTGAACAAAATGGTATATTACCCTTTCTGGACATTTTATTAACTCGTGACTTGACTTCTAACCTTATCAAATTATCCGTCTATATAAAACCGACCTTCACACCTTGTCTTATACCTTTTATCTCTTCGCACCCCCGGAACACAAAGCTTCAGCCTTACGTTTTTAATTAAACGAGCATTTACTCATTCCTCTACCCGTAAGATACGTCAGGACGAACTAGCTCTTATACAGAACATGGCCATATCATTTGGATATCCCGCCTGCTTCTTTCGGGAACTTCTACAGAAATTTGAAAGACTAAGATTTACGACGTTGTCAAGGGAAGTCGTTCCCCCTATATACGTTGGTAAAGTTGATTTCATCCCTCCCGTAGTTTCTATATTGCGGAAGGTATGTAATAAATATAATATTAAATTTGGAATTTGCACCAAAAACATTTTTTCTACCATACGTAACGACAGAGATCAAGTTGCCACTTTGAATAAAGCAGGAATATATCGTATCCCATTGCTTCCCTCGGCTCCTAACGAAGATATCAAATACTACATAGGTTCTACCCTTAGAAGTCTGAACATTAGATTGTCTGAACATAAATATGCACTTCGAACTGACTGCATTTCTACTTCATTTACTACAGCTGTTCGCCAGGGAGGTTACTCTCCCGATTGGCCTAATACAATAGTACTCTCCTCCAATGTAAACAAACAAACCGTCTTTTTTACCGAGAGTCTGTATATAATCTCTTATGGTAATACCTGTTGTAACTTGGACTTACCTGTTTTTGTTCCTAGACAATGGAGAAAAATAATTATTTCTCCCATTCAAAAAACTGAAGAAGAGGACCTTAATTAATCGATTATATTATTTGTACATATTACTTTTGTTCTGCTGTTTTTCTCAATTGGCATCACCTGCGGTTTTGAACAAATGTATTGTGGGTCTCCCGGGGAGACTGGTTATATATTGCGGCACTTCCCTATGCTTTGTGGCACTGTTGGGTGGCCTGAGGACGGGTGCTATTGTAGCCCCGAAAGATCTTGCCATTTTTTAAATATTTTAAAATCATGTCTTTTATTGTAAATAAAGTTTTTTATTGTACAGTCGGAGATGTTGGTTTGATGATATCGTACGGAGACAGCACGCCTCTAAGTAATTATTAGCTTTTAGCTCATTCCAGAAATTTTCCTTCTTATCAGAAGGTTCCGAGTCACAAGGAGATTTCCTTCTTATCATGCACTACAACAATTGCAATCTAGATTTCCTTCTTGAGCATACACTGCAACAATTACTATTCTCTGGAGTTTCACTTTCAAACGAATCCAAAGAACTTTCTCACCTATGCAGCTATAGTGCATCAAGTTGTTCTTCATCTTTTCTCTTAAAATCACACCTACACCAGCCTGTCCTCTCATTTTGTCCAATACTCCAGACCACACACTCACTGTTCCATTCACTTCTTCCATCCCAATTTCCTTCTTTTTGGTTTCACTTACACACAGCACATCCACTCTATACTTATTGATCTCCTCAATCACCTCATTCATCTTGCAATTTATATTCCATACACCAATCTTGCACTCACTCAGCCGAGATCTCTTTCTGATTTTCCTTCTTCCAGTTCGAGGTCGATACCATGGTGGACCATCCTTTTCAAGTGTGGTAGGTCCACCATATCCCATACTTGAGTCCATTTTTGCATTTGTTATTGTCTTTTTAATCAGGTAAGTACATCAGTGTGGGGGATTTGCCCACAGCTGACAGTTCCAATTGGTCATTCAACCTAAGGATTCAGGGACAAAACCCGGTGAGTTGGGGTCTCTTTTGCCAATGTCACACAGAACTAGCTGGCACCTCTCCAAGTTTCTCAGAGGCCCCACATGAAATTTAAGTTTAGAAAAATTAATATCAGCAACACTCAAGAGCTTAGGTTAAATTCTTGTTGGGCAATTTACTCAACAATCATAAGAAACATAAAACAAACAAGTGAATGCAAATATAGTCAAGTAATTATTATCTTATGTTAAATTTACATAGGAAAAAATATGACAATATATGTGACATTTAACAACAGGTGTACACATTTTTTCAGAATTCTATGTAAGTGGAGATTACGTAAACAAACAATCATGACATTAATTAAGCAGCTAATATTTTTACAAAGGTATGTGAGGAAAATTAGTTTTATAATTACCAGAACATGCATAAGGAATTCTTTAATCTAGAATTTAAGGAATTCCTTATGTAAGTAAAGCAGCACTGCAGATAATATTCTGTCTTTCTCCTGCTAGATGATGTAGAGTGTACTCTTTTGTAAACAAAGTTTTCATGTCACCTTCCCTTTTATGCTATGTCAGTCACTTCCTAGTGATGCCCAGTATAAATGTGTAGAACACAACATGCATTTCAAATTTGTGGTTCAAAATAGCAAAAACTTCTGCTCCTAGTATTATTTCAAGTTGATGAGACAGTTTCAGAAACACATGCATGTTGTGAGCTACCATTGAAGAAGATACTCTGAAAATAACAAATATATGGGAAGATTTCTTGATTTAAAAGGTCACTCTAGATTTCTCTTGAAGATAAAGAGAATTCTGCATGACCATAAAGTTTTGGCAATTTAGGTTCGCTGCTGAAACTTTAATAATCGTGAAACTTAAATCATCAAAAGATTTGATTGACTACAAGATGCCAAATGTTGTTGAATTGGTGACTGCCCCTAGGAATCACTTCAATGTAAAAAAAATTATCATTGCAGTGAAGCATTTTTCATATTTCTTACATTATACATTTTTCTAATACAAAGCTAAAAAATTTAGGGATATTGTAACCTCAGCATGAAATGAAAAAATCAATCTGTTGCAAATCTGTGATAAAAGGTCAACCTCTGAGTGACACATGTCAACAACAAGAAGGTAATCAGAACATGCAAATGAGCAGCACTGACACATTTGAACACGTTTGTATGACCATACAGCCTTTCAATTGCAAACCAGTCATGATTATCATGCTCATTGAATTGTTTTCATTCAGTAAAAAGTTGCAGCTGTGTTTCAGTTGAGAGATATCTTAGCAATGATGTTTATCAGAATCAACAGCTTGTAGAGCAGTTGAAAGGCTGTATGGTCATACACAGGAGATAGTGGCAAAAGCTGCTGAAGTGTCAAAACGTCATCAATAGACTGTAGAGACATTTCCAGGAGACTGGAATAGTACAAAGATGACCAGTGCAGGGTTTGCCAGCATTAACAACAGCACAAGATGACCGGTATTTTAGCTTACTGGCTCATATGAATCACCAACAAAAGGCAACTGAACTGCAACACCTGTTTCCTGTGGCCACAGGATCGCTTGTATCCACAGAGATTATATGCAAGTTGCTGTACCAAAAAGAACTGTATGTTTGGTCAATGATGGTATTCATGCCTCTCTCCGCACATCACATGCCAAGTGGGCTGAATACAATCATGGTTGGGACAGTGAAAAGTGACACTTAGTCCTTTTTAACAAATGAGTTGCCATTCAGCCTGCAGTATTATAATTATCGCTCCTTCTCTGGTGTGAATGAGGAACATGGAATAATCCAGCCTTCATGCAGGAAAGAGATGTCTTTCGTAGTGGTAGAATCCTTATGGGTCCGGGCATCAGCATTTTCAGTTGTACAGACCTCTATGTCATCCAGAGTGGACTCTTGACAGTGCTCACATATCAGGATGAGTTCCTGCAACTTATAGTAACACCTTACACCTATCAGCCTAACATTAAAACTACCTACCTAATATGATATAGGTTCTCCTCTCACCCCCAAAAGAGCTCTAAAGATGTTGGTAGGTGTCCCTTGATATTTGGTACCATGACTGCAACAGAAGATCCTGCAGTTCCTGTATATTATGTGGTCGGGAGTGGTGGTGTTTTTACCCATTTCTCCAACTCAAACTACAAAAGTTTGATAGGATTCATGTCCGGCGAATTTGGGGGCCATGGCAATAAATTGAATTTCTCTTCATGCTCTTGGAACCATTCCTAAACCTGCTTCTCTGTGTGGCATAGAGCATTGTCTTGTTGAAAGATGCCATCTCCACCATGGAATACAGTCACCATAAAGGGGTGTACTTGGTCAGCCATGATGTTCAAGTACATGACAGCTGTCAGAGTTCGCTCTACAGGGATAATGGGTTCAATTGTTTCACAATAAAAAATTGCCTAGACCATCACACTTCCTCCAGCCACCTGGATCTGTCCCACAGTGCATCCGTGTGAGAAGGTTTCCTCAGGTAAACATCTCACACGAGCTCATCTGTTGACATGGTGTAACAAAAAATGGGATTTGTCTGACTATGAGACCCTCTTCCAGTTCTTCTATGGTCTAATATCGATGAATATGTGCCCACTGCAAGTGTTGATGACAACAACGTGTTGCTGTGAGCATAGGCACATGATGGGTTTGCGGCTGTGGAGACCCATATCCAAGAGCGTGCGTTGAACTGTGTGTTTGGACACATTGGGCCCTTCACTACAATTGAAATTATGAGTATGTCAGCCACAATCACCCTTCTGTTGCTGCGGACCAGAAGGGATAGCCTGTGCTGACCTCTGGCATTAATGAGGCATGGTCTGCCCATGCCTTGTCAAATGCTTGAAGTGTCATCTGTTTCAGACCATTTTTGATAGGTACTAATTACTGCATAGTGTGAGAAGCCTACCAGCATTACTGTGTTGGAGATGCTCTTACCAAGGTGTCTTGCCATAACGATCTGGCCTTTGTTGAAATCAGATAAATCTTTTGCTCTTCCCATATTGAAAAGAAACAAAATACTGAGAGAGCTTTGACCCAGGTATTATATATATATCATTCGTGACCTTGACGCTGATTGGCTGCATGCTTGCTTATTTGCATAATGCAGAGGTGGTTTTAATGTTTTGGCTGATTGGTATATGCCACGGCAGTTGGGGATATCTTCCTCATCATTAATGAAAACACTCACCCACACTGAGCCCAACTGGTGGAAAACATGTTTAGGGAATAGATGGAAAACATGTTTAGGGAATAATTTCCTTCACAGTGTATCATGTCCCATGGGTGATCAATGGGGTTGAGGCCTTTACGCCTCAACCCCATTGATCACCCATGGGACATGATACACTGAGAAGACATGCTGCATCTCACCCATCCCCTTCCATGATGCTTCAGCAGCTGGAGTATGTCCTCAATGAGGAGTGGCAGAGATTCTTTTAAAAGGACAGGATAATTTCATCTTTTTGATTGGTCATGAATATGCCAGTGTTTTAGCTGTTGCTGACCCTACTACAGGTCAGTACACACCGCTTTCTTCCTTTTGCTCAAGTTCAACTTCACTACCACTGGTCTTACATTGCCACAATATTGTTGTCAATTTGCTCAAATATCCTGTGTGTTGTCTGTTTTATTGTGTTTCATACTCCAACTGTCTCACATTCATGTGTTTGATACCAATTCATCATATATCTGTCCATGCATGGTGACCACCACAATGCTCCCTGTTTCTTTTTTTTTTCCTGTATTTTTTTTTGTTTTTTTGCAATATAACTTATTGTTCAAGGAAATTTTTATTGAAATTTTAAATATCAGTAGCCCAGCTGAACCCATATCAAAGAAAATTTATCAAAAGGATCATTTTGTCACAGCATTTTGCCAGTCTACATCAGCTGCATATTCCAATGGCATTTCACATGTGAAAATACTAAGTACTGTGTCTCTTCTGTTACTGTAAAACTAAGCATGCACTTAATAAAAGTGCTACATTTCCATTTTTATAGTTTCGAGTTCTATTTACCAGCTGCACTTTAAGATAAATTGCACACTTCAACTTCCTTTGTGTCATTGTTCTCTTGATGAAGATGAATAACTATCAAAGGTAATCTCAGCTGTTGTTCTCTTCACATTTCTCTTCTGATACATATGTACAAATAAGGTAATGGTATTTCTAATAAAAATAGTTTCCAGTTTTCATTGATTTCATATATTTCATAATTGTCTGCAAGCCTATGATACGAGCCAATCTTAAATGCAGTGTAGTGTCTTTCATAGTTTTGTGAAACAGATTCGATGCTGACATGGCTGCACTTTACTTACTGCAAATGACTTTTCAAGTTTTACATATTTACCTCCCTCTTGTTTGAATTCTATCGTTTTGTGTGTAGCATTATTGCCCTCACAATTAGGTACAGTTACTGTTGCAGACCTTTCTTCTTCATTCTCTTCAGTCCAGTCTAATCTCATTTTTTAAATTAATTTCCTTCACATTATTTTAAACAGTCCTTCCACCTCATGTTAAGTGTTCATTTGCTCTGTTTTTCTGATGGCTACATGTTCAGCCTCAATGTATCTATACCAGTGCTATTTTTTTTTCGAATTTCCTTTGAAATCTTTGTCACTTTAACTATTTCTTTTATCCTCTTCATTTCTAATCCTTTCTCTTCTGTTGACACCACAAATTCACCTCATCATCTACATTTCTATGACATTTTGCTTATTCTCCATGTCATATACATCATTGCAGGTCGTACTACTACTGGAACTTTGCTTTCAACACTACTGGCAATTTTCTGTCACTGAGTAGAACTGTTTTCATCCAGTTATTCAATCTAAAATAAACATTTTACAAATACTAGATTTTTGTGGTTTTAACCTTGGATGTACTACATAGTTTTTCTCATTTTTGTATTCCAGCAGAAAGCGTTTTAAATGTTGAAAGTAAAACACTTTTTAGTTTCTTAGTGTGGTTTTGGCTTATACTTTATATAATATTGGCAAAAAAACAAAACACTGTTTTATGTTTGTATGTACCACATCAAGATCCTTGTGCATTTTTTATCTGAGTAACTAACATTTTTAGGTTCACAATCAGAGAAATTACTGTATATAAAAGTTCTGCAGCGACACTGTATTTTCCCTCTTTTGTGATAGGAAATTGAAAGCGTGATCCAATCCAAACAAAGTGATTTCACACACCTAGGAACCAAAGCTGAGCAGCTTAGAGGAGATACAGCTCTTGCATCCAGAATTGCAAAATTACAAAGCAAGTACCAAAGCTTGAGGAACATGGCTAAAGTATGATCTTTTTAGTACTATTTTTATTTTCAGAGTTGAGAAATAATGTTGTGCATAACAAAATGTGGATTTTAATTATTTAAATAATATACAAAACATTGATCCCCTCTCCCTTTTGTGTTCTAAATTACACTAGCAAAGTTTTTGAGCTATTAAATAATGGAATTAATATTCTAGGTGCATGCTTTCATTACTTGATGGAAAATATTATTTCTGCTGCGTAATAGAAATTATACATTAGGTGCCAGGCTTATTCCATGAGCCTGTTTCAGTTGAAAAATACAAACATAATCAAAAGTACAGTTGATTTGAGTCACTTGATGTAGTCAGCCATAAGCAATTTTTGTAATTTCTTTTTGTTAAAATATTGAGTATATGATTGGTTTGCTTCTTTGTATTCAGAATTAAGTTCTGGAAGTGTTGGTTCAAGTCTTCTACTATGAAAAGTTTGAAATTTATCCTCATATAAAGGCTGAGAAAGAGATGTCTTTTCCAACAGTTCTTTAATGATGTCACTCATTTTGATTCACTTGCATATACTAATTACAAATGGCATACAGTATGCAGAGATGCCATCATCTGAAGGAAGTCATCAGTAGTCCGTAGTGGCTCCCATAGTTTCTTCATAGTGAAGTCAAGTCCCTGCATTAAAATTGCAGGGTAGCTTGCCTATTTCCCATAGTACACTGCTACAGTTTTAGCAACACTTTAATCTGGATGGGGGACAATACTTGGATAAATTTTGCAACATAACTAAGTACCCTTAAAATGGTAAAATAAAATATGAACAAATACACAAAAAAAAAAAAACATACCATTTCAATTCCACAGTTTAATAAATATGTTACAACTGCACACACTTATGATTATTGTGTCCTGTGTAACAGAAAAAAAAAATAAAAAATGTGAAAAATAGCACTCTGCTTTAATTATTTGCCTATCATCATTTTTATGAGATATGAAAAAATACTTTTTGTACTTTTCTGCCTGTTCCAAAAATATTCCTCATTTTTTTTAGAGTGAACACGCTGGCGGCAGTCATGTCTTCCTCCATGTGTAATTAAAAAATCAAGACCACACAGGGAACAAAACCCATGGTTTTCGGATACCTGAAACGATTTTAGACATGGAAATTCTTGCGAATAACTCTCCTTGAATTTTTGACAACTTTTTTGCTTTTTAGATCCAAGAATATTAGTAGAGGCAGCTGTCCATTTTTATGATGCCATTCCAAGTAAATTGGAACAAGATAAACATGATGGGAGCAAAGACCAATGAGGCACAGAACAATTGACTTTGAAAGAAGGTAAATGCATGCAGCTGCCGTTGGGATGTTTTCATTGGCAGGTTGCCAAAAACAGAGGGAGAGATTTTCTCTTACTTTGGGGCATAGGAGCAGTCAACTTCTGAATCGTCCAATGTGCGCTATCCCAGCCATCCCCAACCCAAGGAAAAAATGTGGTTTTTTTAAAAAGTGAATAAAGTGCAAATATGCATAGATTTTTTTTTTCAAAAGCAAATAAAGAGCAAAACTTTCGTAGTTTTATTCATCATTACTATAGTTCCATAATTAGATCTAAAAATCCATAGAAACTACAGTTAATCAGAAGTAGTTGGCATTTCTTAATATGTACTTTCTTGAGTGAAAACAAAGCAATAGCTTAAACTACTGAGTCAAGTTCTTCATGCAGCAAAGCCTTTCTAATGCATACACAGGGAGTACTTCACCCCATTTCCGTGGAAATGCCACAGCAAGTTGGGCTGGCAGGGGATTGCTATTATCCAGTGAAGATTGTGCTAACCATCGAGAGTATTTATTTGTGACTTGATTCTCTTATTCTGAGCAAATTAATTTCTTCATATTTCTTAATATGTTTTTCAATTATTTAAATTTTCTGGGTTTCACAGCTAGCCTAGCTAGCCCAGAATATATTCCTGTGATACATACAATACTTCAACAACTTTTTAAATTTACTGTACTGAGTCATCAATCGATAAGTAATGCATAATACCAAAACTCAAGTCATTATTAGCTAATGAGTGCCATATTTTTCATCATTTCCCATGAAGCTACTTCTTCAGAAAACTTGAAAACTGCATCACCCTGAAGCAGGAGTAGAACCTGCATTTCATGATTTCCATTTGAAGAGATTACATTGGAAACAGTGAAAACTACAACACTTATGGGCCAATAATGACATTTGTATATGCTTGCAAATTTATTTACGTTTGATTTCAATGATAAAGGGAAAGCATTGATTTAAATAATTTAGATGAGGGAAAATTGCATGAATTACCTCACCAAATGAGATTCTGTGCAAATTGTAGAAAATATATGCATCTGCAAAATAGTTTATGTTCTAGCTGGTAGAACAAGCCCCCTATGTTTCCGTATTTCAGAACAGTGATGGAATTCGAACTATGGGCTAATACTCAACACTGCCAGAGTTTCCTGTTAAATTTTGTCTACGTTGATAAAAAATATTGCTCTTTCAACTGAGCCTTCATTTTTAGAAACGAATTATCTGAAAATGATAAATCTGTTGAATAAGAGGATGCATGAACACTACAGTGTGATTTTTTATGAGAAAAGTTGCATGATCAGGGTAGTATGAGAAAGGGTACCTTGTCAGGGTAAATGTATAAATGTTGCATCTTATGGATTCCAACTCTATACATTGTGAAGTGAAAGAAGAAATATTGTGTCTAGGATCACTCTAACAGTTATATTTTATGAGTTTGGTCAAAATGTGTTCACGCACACATTTTGACCAAACTCATAAAATCCCAAATATCTTCTGATCAGCAGAGATGAACATTAGGAGCTTATGCCAACATATAATACTGGGGCCACACTTCAAAAAAGTCTCTAAAAGATGCTAAATTTTGCCTATCCATATGGGAAGTTTGAAAAGTAATTCATATGCAACATTGTTTGCCATTATTTCCTTTCATCAAGATAATGCATGCACTGTATTGCTTCCTCATGTTTGCTTAGGTAATAGCTCAGAGGTCACTGATTTCTATCACATTGTCTGTTGGCAGGCCTGACAAGAGGGAGGGGAGGCGGTGCTGTAGCACCAGGGCCCGGGATCCTAAGGGGGCCCAGAGCCCGTTTCTAAAGTAATTTTTTTCTAATTATTATTTTATGGTGTCTGAATTTTTTTCAAGCTATACCGTCACCAGGGTTGGGAAGTTACGCATAAAAAAATACTTTCTACGTGACATGTAAAAATGCGTAATTTATTTCATAAATGTAAAGAATGTAATAAATTCAAAACTTGCTTTAAACAAAAAAAAAAAAAGTGTTACAATGCTATTCGAGTTCCCAGGGTTACCTGAGAACTGGAGTAACTCTAGGTGTGTGGATTACTTGTGGCAAATCAAACAAGCTCTCCGTATTACGTTTATCATTTCTTCTTTCCTTTCCAATGACACGCCGACACCACACATTGGGTTCTCTGTGTTGCTTTGCTACTCACCGACACAGACCATTGTGTATGATATACAACGTTATTGCTAGTCATCAAAGGCTGCAGAAAATTTTCATCATGTGGATTTTGTCACTTTGTGTTTCCTACCAGAAGCCGGCATTTTTTGTCTTTTTATTTTATGCTCAACTCATTATTTTTGCATTGCAGCAATTTTTATAAATGAGTATAGTGTCTTTGTGCGTAATTCCGACTTCGTTTATTTTCCTTTATTCCGATTACCGATGAATTTGTCCTGTTCACAGCAGCAACTTAAAAGAGAAAACACAAAATTTAATGTTTACTTATGAGAACTCTTTGTGGATACTTTCCCAGAGGCTGCATCTTTAGACGTATATTGCACTCTAAAAATGAAAGGTGAAAAATGTGATGAATATGAAAAAGTACTAAGAAAAATAAGAATGTCTGTCGGTAGATGGTGTTCAATAGTTTTCTGAGAAAACTCTTTTCTCAAAAGGGAGGGTTCGAGGGTTTGTTTACGGAGGGAAGAATATGAAAAATTATCCACCGCAAAAAAAGATTGAAGAGTTGCAACCGGTCGGGTTGTCGGGAAGTAGGGGAATGGTGGGTGGGGGTAAGTGAGGAAACAGAAATATGGATTATGTGGTTAGTGGATGAGCCGAGGTGGGGAGGCCTGGAGATTTTATTCGATTGGGGCCTGAGCTCACTCTCCATGACCCTGTCTGTTGGCATGAGCTTTTACAAGAAACCTTTTTTTAGGGGTAAAACAGAATAATTATTTCATACATTTTAAACTGAGATATGAAATAATTTGTGTGAAGTTCAAGAAATGTTTCTGAATGCTTATGGAACAGAAGCTGCAAGCCAAGCAATAGTCTTGTGATGATGAAGATGCCTTAAAGAAGGAAACAAAAGGTTGGTCAAGTGTCATCAACACTTGAAGTGGTAGCCACCACTATAACCATGCATGAGATGTTTGGAAGTGGCCCATTACACATGTTAAAGAAGTCACTGGTGCATTAAAAAATGTTTGGCATATGAAAAGCATTACTTTAAAAAAGAAGCTGTGTCCAACCCTTGGGAATCCTCAGATATTGAGTAGAGTAAGTTATCTTATTAAATGGTGAACACCAAATCAAATCTATATGCTTTCAGATTATTCAAGTAATTTGCTTTAGATAAATAAATAATTGCTGCAAAATGTATCCTTGGGTTAGGTATAGAACACATGTGATGAATCTGTTATGAAAGGCACATCAGTATCTAAAGCAAGACTCTTCTTTTCAGATACAGCCGTCATCAATATGTGTGACTTTTAAGAGGACAGTATCTGTCATATGTATTACTGTGTGTATATGTGACTTTTAGAAGGACAATATCTGTCACATGTATCAGCTGTCATGTTATGGAGGCATGAGAGAAATAATTATCATCAGAGGAGGGCATTTATGAGGCATTGAATGAAATCTAAAGGCCTTATACTTCTTTTTCTTTGGTACAATGTTTATTTGTACTGCCCAATCCTCCTGCTGATGCTCCATTCTGCTTTCTCCATCACCAACCATATATGCTCATCTGACCTGCCTTTTGGTGCCTATCATTTGCTGCTTTGCACCGTGCATCCTCCCATTTGCCTCCCACCGGTGTGTTCATACGTTTTCGTCCTCGTCAAACATATCATTTATGTATTTATATCATCAACATCTGTGTACTGTCACGGTGACTCCTTCTCTCCTGACTGCTAGTGAAACCCTCCATGCTTACTTCCAGGCCTGCTTTACTGCCCATCTTCACCTTGAGTACTCAACCGCTGTCTCATCTTCCTGGCTGGTTTCTTTCCGCACGATTTGGACTCAGGGCTCTAACTGGTTCCACATCCCGGCGATGTCTCCTTGCCTCACTGTCTGATGCGTTGCCATCTCTTCCGTGGTGCCTGTTGTATTACACCTGACTGCTGAACACTGCTGCCCTGGCTGACCTTGATCAGCCTCTTACCCATTGTAGGCTTGTAATTGATTTTTATCAGTAACCTGTATTTAGTTTCAGGCTAGTGCACTTGCCTTCATTTTACATACCATTTCTACTGTTTTGCCTGTTCCTTTGAGACCGATGGTCTTGTCTCCTGTATCACCTTTTACACAAATGAAGCAAAGTTTGATTTTCTTCAGTACATCGTCGGTGTGCATTTTCATAATCTTGGATGCACGTTCTTTGGTGATTGTTTGAAGTGAGATAAAAGAGCATGTAACAGAGATTTCATTGCTTCTTTTGGTTTCCATGCTTTTCGTGGCTGCTTTATCTCTTTTGTTCTTCATCATGAGGAAACAGCCATAAAAACATTTAAATCTGGGAGTCAGTTATTCTTGCTGGTGTTATGCTGTTTGAAGAATTCAGAATAGGTTAAACGTACCTGTGTGTAGAGCGTGATGCTGAACTCTCGTTCTTACCTTTCCTGCCGATAAATGTGTCTGCTGAGGAGAGGCATGTGGGCCGAGTTTGACTGCTTCTTGTAGAACTCCCATTCTCATCTTTCCTGCCGATGATTGTGCCTGCCAAGGAGAGGCACCTAGGTGTTTGCCAAGGAGTGCTTCATTATTGACTGGGTGCAAAGAGGTGACAGCTTCTCTTCTACTGTATTATGGCTGTTTAAAAGTGATGGAGAATTATATTTCTGAATTATTCTGTTTATGCAAGGCTCCATGCTGTTAGAGACTTTTAAAAGTAAATGTTGTTCTCTGATTTAAAGTTAATATTGAAAATTAAACAGTTGAGTTCAAAATGTGTGTTTGTTAAATTTTTGTGCACTGTCAGTAACTTAATGTGTATGTCAACTTTGCTTAGACAGTCCTTCCTGCAGGGTTGAGCTAGTTGTGCTGGGGCAAAGTTAGGCAGGTTGGACCATAGCACAGCACCCAAGTTTTTCTTAGGAGATGTTACATAGAGACCAGTAAACTACAGGAAACTCAGTACACAATTCTGATTGCTCTGAATAATCTAGTGAATTTCTCATGTATTTCTGAGGAAAATTTCTTTCTTAATTTCAATAGCATCATATTATTGATTTAAATAAAAAAATTATAACACATTTTCTTTAGTGGAACATAAAATAATACATTGACCTTAAATTTCAGTTTCACTGTCTCATATCACATATGTTTATGTATATGTCCTACTGTAATATAAAGCCTCGTTTTGCTATCTTAAACAGGAAATGGTGAGAAAGTGGGAGCAATACGTTAAAGAACACAGCATTTTTGAAACAAAATTGCTAGAAATTGAGAAATGGCTGAACAGTCCAGAACAACAACTTGAGAAACTCTCTAGCCTCAGTGGTGATGTAGCTGCTCTTCAAGAAAGAAAATCAGCTTTGGAGGTTAGTTTTCTATTTTTCTTTTATGTGCTTTCAGCTTCAAACCATTGTGTCTAATGTTTGTAGAAACTAACATCAAGAAAATCATCTGTCTAAGCAAAATTTGGGTATGATGTGAATCAATACAAAACAGCAATGCTATACATGGTAATATGTTAACAAAATAAAAAGCATGCAGTGGTAGGAAAATAACTCTAGTGAAGAAGTAGTGCTGATATAAGTTTATCTGATAAGAAAATTTGAAAAGAAAAGTGTGTGTGATAGAAATTAGTGAAGAATTAATCTCCAAGCACATGTCAAGCAAATACAAGCATAGTTTTTTGACATAAATGTCATGTACGTAGAAACTTGGAAATTGAGTTACGCTGGAGCTGAAATTGAGCCCACATCTCTTGATTTCCATGAATTACTGTTAATCATTCAGGATAATATGTTTCTAAGCAACTGAGGTGTATGTGTCTGCATAAACATCCAAACTGTGCTAGTCAAGACTGGCATAATGTCTTGGTTAATGCAGTCTGGATGTCTGTTCAGCAAAGTAGGGATGTAATAAAACTACTCATACTGCCGCTAAAAAAAAAAAAAAAAAAAAAAAAAAAAAAAACAGAAATGCTGTGACAAGAGCAATGTAGGTACTGGCTCAAATACTTGTATCTCAGTTCCTTGGAATGCATTGTCCTGTGTGGTGTAACAGTAACATGGTCAGACAGAAATAAGAAGATGAAGTTTGATGTCAGTGTGAGTATATTATTGCCCCACTTCATGGCGATGCAAATGGGATATTTTCTGGGTAGTTGGCTACACAGAAACAGTTATTTAGATAATTTGTACGCAAAAAAAAAAAAAAAAAAAAGTAGAAATAAAAAAGTAGAATATGTAGAAATAAAAAGGTACCTTCTACATTTTATTTAATGACATGTATTGAATCAAAATGACAGTAGTTCGGATTAGGAAGAAGCTTTAACACTTCCGCATTTCTAATTTCGATTCAAAAGTTTAATTTGTATTAGATAATTGTGACGATATGAACAGCAGCTTAGACTTTCTCCACATGACAATTATGGGCAAAAACACATAACAAGAGATAAATAAATTAAGGTTAAGTAGATCACACACTTTGTTACATTAAGAGATTATAACTTTTTTAAAAGCTTATAAGTTAAAAGCTTTCAACTTTGTCTTAGGTCTTCATCACACCAAATAGAGGACTAAGATTGATTTCCAGATTCCAAGTTTTATAGACTAAAGAGTGCTCACGATGGTCGTTAAACCACAATAAAAAAAAGGAAAAAGATATAATATCTAAGGTATTGTTTACATGATATTGTCAAAGTATTTTGCATGTTGTTGCTCTGTGAGGCACGTGCTCCCGGCCCGAGAGGTCTTTTATGTTACGGATTTTTGGTTAGTTATAGAATTTTTATTAGAAATAAAACAATTAGGTTATATATGTTCAGTTCTACATTCATTCATTCGCACATCCAACGTTTTAAATTTACTATTAATTTAAAGATTTTAGTAGAAAGAGTTATACTCATCGGGTCAGGAGACATCTCACAAGGGGTTCGTCGTAACCACGTTACGGCGAGCGATTTCAGTAATTTCATACTACCATCGTCGAGCCTCTACTTTTGCACTAGGGTTCCTCGCGTGTAGAAGTAGAGGCCCGACGATGGTAGTATGAAATTACCGAAAGCGCTCGCTGTAACATGGTTACGACGAACCCTTGTGAGACGTCTCCTGACCCGATGAGTATAACTCTTTCTACTAAAATCTTTTAATTAATAGTAAATTTAAAATGTTTGTTGTGCGAATGAATGAATGTAGAACTGAAAATATATAACCTAATTGTTTTATTTCTAAAAAAAAATTTATAACTAACCAAAAACCCATAACATAAAAGACCTCTCGGGCCGGGAGCACATGGCTCACAAAGCAACAATGTGCAAAATACTTTGACAATATCAGGTAAACAATACCTAGATATTATGTATTTTTAATCAAAAGCACGTTTATAGCATAAGACAACCCTTAAGGTTGTCTCATGAATTGAATATTTCGAAAGAAAAAAGGATTCCAAGTTTAAATTTGTGTTGTCGTTTTTGTTGCCAGAATCTAGAATAGGTCTTCAGATCACTGGAATGTAGAGTGGAGATTCCAATTTGCGAGTCTTTGGTGTTAAGAGCATTTCCAGGCTTTCACGGTAACAGAGAGAAAACTGATTATTAAGAGAAGAAATATGCTTTGTTTCATTCCACAGAAGATACTTCTGCAATTCCCTGCTGGAATGAAACAAAGTGTATTGCTCCTTTTGATAATCGTTGTTTTTTATTGCAGAGTTTAAATGCTGTTCCCTTAAATTATTCAAAACCTCATAAATGAAGACACATTTTCAGTGTGTTCTAAGAATTCTAGGTACACTACCTACCAAAAGTATTTGAACACCTTCCCTAAGTAAAAAGTGAGTTAGTTTGTCTTCAATATGTTATTCACAAATAAGTTGTGACTGATGCCAGTAGCAACTGAAATGTATTATGGTACATATTTTACTGGAAAGTGTTAACTTAGCTGTCTCACACGTGTCATTTCAGCAACTTGTCACTATAGTCTGCCACAATAAGTCTGACTTTCCAAAATCAGTGATTGCTGATGTATAAAAAAGTATTGCAGAACAAATAAGTGTTGCTAGTAATCACTCTTAATGGCAAAAAGGTGCTGTCGATCAGTTACTACATTCTGTTCAGACTGGGTGGTTGAATATGAATGTGGAGAATGCCCAGTTAGTGCTTTCTACCTGAGTTCATGGTTTCAATACTGAAGTTCGGGTGAAGGTAGTGTGATGATCTGCAGTTGATGTTCATGGGTTTGACTGGTTCTGTTATTTGTAGTCACAAGAATATTATTCTTATAGCCCTATAGTGACATTTTATGTAATTGCATGCTACCAAAATTTTAGGAAGTTTTTTTAAAACCCTCTGACATATATTCAGCATGATTATGCTCCAGCTCATGTGCAAGGCTTCTGAAATTATGTTGTAAAGCAAACAATATTTCTGTGTTGGTATAGTCTGAACAGAGCCATTGTCTGAATCTCAGTGTATGCCACTAAATAGCCAAATAGGGAAAGTCCGATGTTCCTCACATGTTATAATTTTAGTTTCACCTGTTTTGAAGGAGGAGTGGAAACCAATACTATCTCACTTTTATCATCATTTGATTGAAAATATTTTTAGATGTATTTATGCTGTTATTTGTACTAACCTAGTATAGATTGTTCAAGCATTATTTTGTGCACAACAATATTGGTGTCTGAACACTTTTGATAAATAGTGATATGCCACTGATTTTTTAGGAAAACACAAGAACTGAAAAAAAATAATCTGAGAAAACTAATCGAATTTTAAAAACACATGTACATTCAAAACTATGTCCAGATAATTAAGAATACATACACAAAAATATGTTATGTAACTTCTACATGGTTTTCTGTTATTAAATCACATTTCTCAAAAGTTTCTGAAACATTAAATCTTTGGTTGAAAATAAAAAGAAATTAAAATATTTTCTTAAATTTTTAATGAACTGTATCCTTGGGGAGTGTTCACATTTTGGCAACATTTATGATTAGATTTCTTTTACAATATAATGATATAATGTATCTTATATAATTGCAGTCTTTAAATGATGAACTTTCACAAGATTCCAGCAAAGTGGAAACTGTTGTAGAATTAGGAGAGCGCTTGTACCCACACACCTCCCCTGATGGCCGAGAAGTTATTAGGCAAAAACTCAGGTATGTTGCTTTGTTTCAACAATATTCAGGTAAAAATGAAAGGAAATGTGTGCAAAATAATTTTAAAAAATGTTTTGTTAACTGCATGGGAAATACAAGTTACACAAAATGTCTGTTAAAATTATTTCAATGTTATATTCATAAAAAGTTCAAAAAATACAATGCAATTACACATGTCTTCCTCAGAAATCTTTATTTATGGAAATAGTTCATGTTGTTAACAGTTGCTTCAACTTACAAGACTTTCATCAATAGTATGACAAAAGAAGGTGTACCAGATGTCTCCTTTTTCATTCATAATGTTAGGTTCTAAATGAATTAATTGAATGTACTTCTGAATATATAAACGATCACGTTAAAAATGAAATAAATGAAGTTAAATGCTTTTCTATTCAAGTAGATGGGGAAACATAATCAGACTTCCGAGTGCTCTTTAATAATAAGATTTGTTGATTCGGAAGGTGTATTGTTTGAGCGATTTTTGAGTTTCCATGATGTGAGTGAAGATAGAACATCAGAAGCTTTATATAAAATTATAGACAAAATTTTGGAACAGTTTGATTATCAACACAAATTAATAGGAAAATGTTACGATGTGGCAAGCGTAAAGTCTGGATACTTGAATGGGCTCCAGAAAAAAATTAAGCATAAAGCTTTTCAAGCTGTTTTTGTTCATTGCTTAGCACATCGTTTGAACCTTGTATTACAGCAGAGTTTTTCTAAAATTTCTAATTGGCAAATATTTTTTGCAAGCGTCAGTGGAATTCCTTTGTTTTTTCACCACTCAGGAAAGCGATCGCTTTGCTGAGTGGTGAAAAAACAATACACTCACATCAACAACTGCAAGACGCATACCAACCATAACAGAAACTCGATGGTCCTTCACTTCAAAGTTAGTAAGTGTAATTGTTGAAGATTGGGATAAATTGAAGGAAGTATTTGAATTTCTCACAAATAGTGAACAATCAGACAAAAAATCAATTCAACTTGCCAAGGGTTTTTTAAATGATATGAACAATTTTGAGTTTACATTTTTTGGCAATAGTGTTTAATGAAATTTTTGGCTCCACCGATCTATTATTCGAAATTTTGTAGAAAAAATCACTAGACATAAACTACTGTGTAACTCAAATTAAAAAAAACCTCGTGAAATTTTGCGCCTTAAAAGGAATGGTGAGGTATTTGAGACACTGTTTGGAAAAGCTAGCAAAATCACAGAAATAAGATTTAAATGGGAATATGCTGCTATTACACAAGAAAAAAAAATTCAAAATTATAAGCAATTCTATTTTGAAATTTTGGACCACATTCTTATGTAAATGGATATAAGATTTCAAGACTGTGAGAAACTTCAATTTGTCTGTCTTGTTGTCACAACAAAATTTGAACAATTTAATTCATGCTTTCCCACTCACACTTTTGAATATCTACAACATTTTTACGGAAAAATATTTACTGAACATCAGTGCCTTAAAAATGAACTGAGTCTTGTATATGCTGATGGAAAATTAAGGAATATATTGACTCAAAAACTTCGACTGAATCATGGAGATAAGTCATTTCTACAGGAGCTTATAAATTGGTTTCCCTCATTTTAACAATTCCATCTACAAGTGTGTCAGTGGAAAGAAGTTCTTCTTGCCTTAAAATAATACAAACTTATTGAAAAAATACTATTTCTCCAGATAGACTTACTTCTTTGGCAAATATTTCTATTCATAAAAACATTTGATTGATGCTCACGAAGAAACAGCCATTTTATGATGACATAATCGACGAATTTGAAGCTTTAAAAGGAAGAATTGATCTAATATCTAAAAAATAGGTAAGTGTTCGTTCAGTGATTTTCATTGAAGACAGTAGATATCTTTTCATATTGCTCGTGTAGCTCTTCACCTATTTTTCCAACCACGAGCCGCCACTGGCAACAAGTCCTTATTTTTGTACTGACTCACTTTAGGACATAGCCATTAAGCTTTTCCAAGCAGTTTAGTAAGCTGTGCTCCATTCTAAAAGTTTTTTAATGCCATGTATTTGGATTACAAGTTTTAGATTTTGTTGTATAAATTTAAAATGTTTCATTTAATTTTCCTTCTGCCTTTTTTTTCTTTTTTTCATTACATGTAAAGGCTTGGTGAGCAGTTTGCCATTCAGTTTTTTAGTGTGCAGTTATACTCACTGTGGGAACTTTGGACTCTGCTTTTTTAAAAACACATCAGCGTGTTATTATGATGAGTCATTTATGTTGCACCCTTCATGTATGTTTCTTCTCATGCTAATAGCAAGATAAAATGATACTGATATATGAAGTGCTGTACTATGAATAAAAGTTTTTACTTGTTAACCCTTTAAATATGCTCACTTTCTTATTCAGGAGTATTTCTGTATGTTTATTATTTCACTTTCACCTTTTGCCCTGTGGTAAGCAACTGCATTTACTTATTTGTGCAGAAATCTGAGAAAAAGTTGGGAATCATTGCAAGATAAAGTGAGCATTGCCCTACGTTCACTGGAATCATGTCTTCAGCAGCTGAGCTCTTACATTCAAGGTCATGAAAGGTTGTCCAAGTGGCTACAGGAAGCTGGTTTAACAATGCAGCAGCTTACAGAACTGAAATCTACTTTGCAAGAAAAGAGGGTTCAATTACAGAGCCAAAAGGTAAAAATGGACCCATTCTACTTACCTCAAATGTATATTCACTATAAACCATTTTTACTTGTTTAAATCTTTTATTTGTTTTAATCATGTAAATCCCTACTTCATAGTCTCAGATTGTATTATTACAGAGGGTGAGTCGAAAGTTTTGCTATATTTTCATAAATGCATGTGCTGTGGCGGGTATGTCACATATTTAAACTAGTTCAAGTCGAGCAATGTAGTCAGTCAAAAGGGATATAAAGTGGTAGTCGTTGCTGTGAAAAGCATTACATGTTGTCGTTCTGTCTGTGGTTGGGACGCCTAAAAGATGAACAGCCACAACCAGCTAAATAGGAAACTTTTGCTTTAAGAGTTTGAATTCGGCCATAACGCTGCTCAAGGAGCACAAAACATTTGTCATGCAAAAGGGGAAGGTTCTGTGGACCACAGCACTGCAACCAGATGGTTCAAGAAATTTCGCTCAGGTGACAGAAACTTCGACGATCGGCCAAGGTCAGGTAGGCCACGAACCATGGATTCGTAGGCCATGCACTAGGCCGTAGAGGCATATCCGACAACCAGCACTCGGAGATTATCAGGCGAGCTGAGCATATCACAGACCACCATGGTTCATCACTCTCAGGACCTCGGTGAGGTATACAGGAGCTGCCGCATTGTCCCTCACGAACTGACGCCAGCTGAAGCAAACTGCTGAGTGGAAGTGTGCACGAAACTCCTAGAAAACCCGCACAATGTAGATTTCATCAAGGGGATTGTTACATGCGATGAAAAGTGGGTCCTAACATACAACTGCAGTGGTTGAGCCTGGACCACCTTTTAGTAGAACCTGTTGACAAACATCGGTGTTTTGAAGCAAAGGTGATGCTCTGCATCTGGTGGAATTTTAGGAGATAATCCATTACAAATTTGTTTCAGACAGTTGGACCATCAATGCAAACCTTTACTCTGAACAGCTGGAGCAGATGTATGCCATTTTGGAGGAGAAGTACCCTGTACTGGTGAACAGAAAGCTAGCTTTCCTACAGCAGAACAACGCTCAGCCTCATACCACGTTAACAACCCGGGTTAAACTCCAGAAACTTGAGGGCATCGAACCGATGCCACACCCAGCATATAGTCCGGACCTTGCCTCATTGGATTATTACTTGTTCCGGTCCATGGCCCACTTCCTTCATGGGGGACACTTCAACAACCAGGAGGAGGTGGCAGCTGGGGTGAAGGAGTTTTTCATCTCCTTCTCGTATATATCATCATAAAGAGGCAGTTTGCAGTGCAATTCATTGCAAAGAAAAAGAAACACATATCGAAGCAAAACTTGTGTACCAGTACCGATCTGAATGTAACTACTGGTGCAAATTACTCAAAAGAGTTGTTGCAGTAACTAAGCACTTGGCACATAGAGGACTTCCAATTTTGGGACATAATGAAACAATTTGTTCTCTAAATATTTGGAATTACCTCAATTGCTTAGAACTGAATGGTGAATTTGATCCTTTCTTGGCATAGCATCTTCAGAAATAGGGAAATTGTGGTACTGGATACACAAATAACCTTTCATCCACTAGTATAAATGAGTTATTGATTTAATGGCAGAAAAAGTTTCAAAAACATTATAGTGGAAATCAAAAAATGTGAAGTTCTGTTCCTGCATCGTAAACTCCACTCCAGATTTATCGCATACATACTAACTGTGTTTTGTAATTCAGTATATTTTGTGGAACTGTAAGCCACTTGAGCAATTCTTGCAATTTTTACCTATGCATGCTCATGGCTCTTCTAATTTGGTAAGCATTGTAATAAGTTGCATTGAGAACTCTGGCCTTTTTTTCAAGTAACTTTTATAGCCAGAGCTATGATAATGGCAGTAACATGAGTTGAAAATTCAGTTTCTTGTAATTTCTTATTAAATCACTGAATCCACTGGCTATAGCTTCTTCCATGTTCTGCTCATTCCCTCAATTTGGTTGGTGTTCAAGGTGTGGGACAAAGTTCTGGATTTTTGTTCCTTTTTCACAAGAGCTTTATACTTTTTTTACAGTGTACTTATCATTGGAAAATTTTAATAGCTGAAATTAAGACTGAGAACCAAGGTAGTGGTAGTTTTACTTTGAAATCTCATTTGCAACTAAAGCATTAAGACAAAATTAGTTAGAAATAAAAATTCATCATCTTTGACATAAAATGAGGCAAAGTCACTGCACATGAAACTTCAAAAATTAGGAACTGCTGTATTTAATGTTACATGGTATACCATTTTGCAGAGAATAAATAAAGTGAGCAAAATCTTGTGAAGCACTAAAGCAGACCTTTCTGAAGTGTCCACGTTGTTTGAGTCTTTGATAGTCTGTGAAACTGTACAGCAAAATTATGAAATGTATGAACAAGAAGCATGTTTATTTATTGGCCATAAAGAATATAGGACATATCTTCATGTGGAGTGGTCCTTTTAATATATATATTTATATATATACACTGACGGAAAAAAATCCCAACACCAAGAAGGGGTTGTGTTAGATAAACGACAGTTGGTAGGCGGTGAGAGTACATCTGTAAGATGACGTCTATGCAAATTTCGCGCTCAGCGCATACGTGTGGTGCTAGTAGCGCCCTCGGAACATGCAAAGCAGGTTTGCTGTAAATAAGCGCTGTAACGTTCGTGAGCGTTAGCTATTGTTGAGATTCGACGTAGTGTGTTGATGTTAGTCAAGAATGCCTTTAAGAAGACGAAGAAGCCATTATCAACAGCTCACGGAGTTTGAACAAGGTCGTGTAATAGGGCTATGAGAAGGTGGATTTTCTTTCCGCAATATTGCAGAACGACTTGGCAGGAATGTAGCCACTGTGCATGATTGTTGGCAGCGGTGGTCAAGGGAAGGTACTGCCTCAAGAAGACCGGGTTCCGGCCGGCCACGTGGCACTACTGAGAGGTAAGACCGCCGTGTACGGTGTATGGCCGTGGCGCATCGTACTGCGTCTGCAGCAGCAATTCGAACTGCAGTTGCCACCACAGTGACACAACGAACTGTTACAAATATGTTACTTGAAGGACAGCTCCGAGCCAGATGCCCTGTAGCGTGCATTCCACTTACTCCAAACCACTGCCGTTTGCGACACCAGTGGTGTCAAGCTAGAGCTCATTGGAGGACGGAGTGGAGATCTGTTGTGTTTTCTGATGAAAGCCGGTTCTGCCTGGGTGCCAGTGATGGCCGTGTGTTGGTTAGAAGGAGGCCAGGTGAGCGCCTGCAACCAACCTGTCTGCGGCCGAGACACACTGGACCTACACCTGGAGTTATGGTCTGGGGAGCAATTTCCTACGACAGCAGGAGCACTCTCGTGGTTATCCCACACACCCTGACGGCACAGTTGTACATCGGTCTGGTGATTCAACCTGTTGTGCTGCCATTCATGAACAGCATTCCAGGGGGTGTTTTCCAAAAGGATAACGCTCGCCCGCATACTGCTGTTGTAACCCAACATGCTCTACAGAGTGTCGACATGTTGCCGTGGCCTGCTAGATCACCAGATCTTTTACCAATCGAGCACGTATGGGACATCGTTGGACGACAACTCCAGCGTCACCCCCAACCAGCATTAACCATCCCTGTATTGACCGACCAAGTGCAACAGGCATGGAACTCCATCCCACAAACTGACATCCAGCACCTGTACGACACAATGCATGAACGTTTGCGTGCTTGCATTCAACATTCTGGCGGGTACACCGGTTATTAATGTACCAGCATTTCACATTTAAAATGGCTCTTCTTGCGCTTACAATAAGCTGTGATCTTGAAACCTTAATCGATTAAATATGTTACCTATACAAATGTATTGCCACCATTTCATTCCTCTACAACTATTTTTTCGTGGTGTTGGGATTTTTTTTCCCGTCAGTGTGTATACACTGGCAGAAAGTAAAAAAAGAACACCAAGAAGGAATTGGTGGACGATCATGAAATTTACATATGTTAATGGGGTCGAGTTTACGTAGGCATAGATGCCAAGTAGTACGGATTTTCCGCAATTTTACGGATTTTTGGTTGCTGTTACGGAAGTACGGAAACACCGCTGAAATTACGGAAAGTTGCCATTTGATTTAATTTTCTGAGATAGAAAGCAAATTTTTATCAACTTAAACATTTTTGTTGGTTCTTCAAGTTTTTCTGGGGATTAAATGCTACATTCTGTGTATTATAGATTTCTGCATCTTAATTGGCAATTTATCTACCGTAGACTGAGCAGCAACCACACTATGCTGGCTCAGTGTTTCATTCCATGACACCGCTCCCATTGGTTCTCCCCCTGCCGGACGCAACTACGCAGTTTAGCTCTGTGCGGACGCTGCTTAGGCATTCGTTCCGAACTCCCATGATGTACTTCGTGTCTCCTGCGTGCAGCCAGGGCAGTTGCTTTCGTTCCTCGTAGGCAGCGCTTCTGCTTTATTGTCCTTGATGCTTTTTGGTTCTCTCTGCTGCACATGCTACCGTACTGTTACATCACGGAAGGGTGAGGCGATTGTGAAGTTTTTTTTGCTGTTTTCTTTCATTTATTTAGAATGAAGTGTTCTTTAGACAAACCTTTGTCGTTGAAGAAGAAACAGTGTTTTCTAGAAACTTACAATAGAGATTGGCCCTGTTTTGAGAAATCAAAAGTTTCTGTGAACCACATGTTTTGCAGAATTTGTAGATGCGATTTTAGTATTGCGCACGGTGGGTGGGATGATTGCCGAAGACACACAGAATCGAAAAAGCATAAATCTTTCGGTGAGTTGAATGTTCAGTCAGTGAGCAATTTGTTTGCATCAAAGGAGAACAGTGTAATAAATGCAGAACTTATGTTCACTTCATTTATTGTGGAACACAATTTACCCATAGCAGCTGCTGACCATGCTAAACCGTTATTTCAAGCCATGTTTCCCGATTCAGCGATCGCAAAAAAATATTCGTGTGGAAGAACCAAGGCTACTGCACTAATTCAGCACATGGCCAGTGTTTCTACAAGTAACATCGTATCTGAAGTTAAAAAAAATCCTTTTTCTCTATCTACGGACGGAAGTAACGATGCTCACACAAATAAACTGTATCCCATTACAATAACATATTTTGACGAAAAAATAGGGAAAAATTTAACTGTTTTGTTATCATTGGTTGAATCAAGTAATAATACAGGTGAAGGAATATTCAACGTTTTGAACAATGAGTTTGTTAAAAAAAATATCTCGTGGAGCAACTGTGTGTCATTTTCTTGTGACTATGCTAACACTATGATCGGTCAAGTAAAATGTGTTGTTTCTCACATAAAGAAGGTTCAACCTGCAATCATAGTGCAGCAATGTTCATGCCATTTAGTAAATTTAGCTGCACAGAAATCTGCTACTCAACTGAAAGGATTTAATGTTGAGCAGTTTCTGATACAGTTGTTCTTTTTTTGGAGAAAAGTTCAAAGAGGAAACAATCTAAAACTGAGTAAAGCTGTTTGTGGTACTAAACCACACAAAATTCTAAAGCATGTCAATACTCGCTGGTTATCACTTTTGGAATCCATTGACAGAATTTTAGAACAGTGAGAGGCTCTAGAACATTATTTCAGGGACAATGAAGAAGCTAATTCACAGTATAAGAACCTTGCAAGTATGATTGGAAATCCTTCATTTAAACTTTAGTCTTTTTTTATCTGCAACTCTTCGATTATTTACATCTGTTAACGTGTTCTTGCAGCAGGAAGCTCCGCTTGTGCATGCATTAAAAAGAAAACTTCATAGTCTGTTATCTGAATTGCTTGTACGATTTATCAAGCCATCAGCATTTGATGGATGTGACAGCAACATCTCTTGCAGATGGAAATTTTGAAAGAAGGAGAAATCAAAAAGAAAACTGTGATCTCGTAATTGGGTCAAAAGCGAGATCTTATATAGGCACAATGGAGATTTGAGTGAAGACTCAATGGCTACTTTTTATTCTGAGGTAAGGGAATTTTACAAGGCAGGCTGCAATTACATTTTAAGAAAATTTCCACTTAATGATGAATTTCTGAGTCATGCTGAAATTGCAGATGTAACATTAAGGCAAAGTGTTTCTTTTGCATCAGTCCAATATATGTGTTCCCTGTTTCCAGTTTTGAAACCAGAAGAATCTGACAAGGTGGAATCTGAATTTGCTCACTACCACTTTGAAAATTTTAACTCTGCTGTTACTTCTGGGAGAATGGATGAAGTGTGGCACAGAATTTCTTTAATGAAAAATGAAAGTGGCCAGTTGAAGTATGAATCATTAAGCAAAATTATGAAAATGATTTTAATAGTCCCTCATAGCAATGCAAGTACAGAAAGAATTTTCAGTATTGTGAAAAAAAAAACATGAATGAATTCAGACCTAATTTAAGTACTCATGTGCTGTCTTCTTTATTAGTAGAAAAAATAAATAGCATTGCACACAGTGAACTATGCTATCAGAAGAAGTTTTCACAAATTGAATTAAGGAAGGCCAAAATGGCAACTACAGCCAGTTTATCATAATAATTTGGCCAACATTCCAAGGAATAATTTTTCTTCATGTCTGGAGGTAATTTATTATATTTTTCTGGTAGACAGTATTTTAAATTTTCCCACTAGCAAATTATTTTTATTGTATTATTATTATTATAATTATTATAATAATAATAATAATAATTATTATTATTTTGTTAATAGTTCTGACAGATTAAAATTTGTTGCAGTGTTAAATACCCAAATTTGCCGCTGTAGACTGGATTACTGAAAATTACTGAAAAAAAAAATTGTTACTGAAAATTACTGAAAAATGAACATGTTGGTTACTGAAAACTACTTTTAGAGGTTGGCATCTATGCGTGGGTGTGATGTTAATTTCGGGACCAACCGGTGAGCGCTTACACCACAGCACGGCATAATATGCAAATTATCGCCGGTGGTATTTAAGGAGTACGGCAAAGTGAATGTAATCAGTCATCGGCGTACAGACACGTGCAAAGACCCTTAAGAAGCTGCAATGCCTGGACATGGAAGACGTGTACGATTTCAGCAGTTATCGGACTTTAAGCGAGGTCGTCTAGTCGGACTCCACGAGGCCAGGTGGTCGTATCGTCGTATTGTGGAGCAAATTGGACGGGAAGTATCGGTGGGGGTACGAGGGTGGCGTAGATGGTCCGAGGAACATTCCGACACGAGAAGACGTGGAACCGGGAGTCACTGACGGACTGATGATCGGACCGATCGACACATAAGAAGAGGGCCGTTGTCAAGCAGAACATCCACTGCGACACAAATCCGAGCTGCCGTTGCACGTGAGGTGACTGTGCGAACAATCCGCAACCATCTACTGGATGCACGTAGTGGATTCAGTGATTTAATAAGAAATTACAAGAAACAGCCCACCGTCAGGAACGGCTGCAGTGGTGTCGCCATCGTCTGCACTGGAGAACACAATGGCGATCTGTCGTGTTCAGCGATGAAAGCAGATTCTGCTTGGGAGCCTCTGATGGCCGTATGCGTGTTTGTAGACGCACAGGGGAGCGTCTCCACCCTTCTTGCATCCACCAGCAACACACAGGGCCTAGACCTGGTCTCCTGGTGTGTGGAGCGATTAGCTATCACTCCCGTACACTACTAGTGTTTGCACCGGGTAAGTTAAACAGCACCTCCTACATCAACAACATCATTCAGCCCGTTGTTGTGCCATTTGTAAGGTCGGTCGATTGTGGTGTTTTCCAGCAAGATAACGCACGCCCACACACGGCACGTGCAATGCAACATGCACTTCAGGGTGTGAGACAACTTCCATGGCCTGCACATTCACCAGATTTGTCCCCCATTGAGCACGTGTGGGATTTTATGGGACAACGACTTATCCAGTCTCCACGGCCAGCCAGGACCATCCTCGATTTACGCGTCCAGGTTGAGGATGCTTGGAACTCAATACCCCAAACTTACATCCAACATCTGTACGACAGACTCCATGCCAGAATTGCACAGTGTGACGCAGTTCATGGCGGTTCAACCTCGTACTAACCATGTTACATGGAAATGTTATTTTTCAGTTTACCAGCAAATACAGCTGTATTTTGCCATAATGTTTTGATCACGTTATCCTCTGTATTCTGTTATTATGCTGTATAAATTTCGTTGGTATCAGACGTCTCCTTCTTGGTGTTCTTTTTTTACTTTCCGCCAGTGTATATATATATATATATATATATATATATATATAAATAAATAAATATATATATATATATATAATAAAAGGACCACTCCACACGAAGTAAGTGTTTAGATGATGGAAGCAGTTCTCAGGAAATAGAAGAAAGTTTCATGTTATTATGTAATTTGTAAATACTCTCTATCCAACTATAAACAAGAAATGTTTCATATGATAATATTGTGAGCACGTTCCCATGTTTATTTGAAAAAGATAAACAAAAGATATATAGTAAAGCCCAATCCTTTCAAGCCATTTACAGTTGTGACCGCAAGAAGGATTTCACTGAAGAATACATTTGGGGTTTTTAATTGTTGAAGAAGGGGATCCTGTTTCAGTTATACTGAAAGAAATTAAAAATCCAGGAGTGTCTGGAACATTTGCAAATGTTTAAATGGCCAAACTGCTCTAGTGAATGATCCTTTTGATTATTCAAGAGACTAAAAATGCTCTTGTGAACCATTACAAAAAATGGAAAATTGTCATGACTGGTGTTTTGTTCTATTGAAATAAAAACTAAACTGGAATAATATAGTCATATTTAACATAATATGGCTCCATTTTTTGTGGTTTTACTGCAAAGAAATTATGGAAAGAAATTGTTGGAAATCATTAAAATATAATGATTGTATTCCAACTAGCCCTTTTTTCCCTTCTTAGTAAAGCATTCTTTTCATCTCAGGATTGACAATTATTTTCTATTAAACTCTGAATGAATAGATATCAATCATTTAATTCATTGTGTTTCTTTAAATATCTACACTTCAGTGCCATGTTAGTTATTCCTTAATTAATTATTAACAGACATTTTCAAGTTTCAGAAATCGCTTGATGAATTAAAATTTAAATTAGGAATATAAAAATGAAAGATCATGCCAATTTAAATACAGTATATATACA
The DNA here is from genome assembly GCA_039090855.1 of Macrothele yani. Lineage (NCBI taxonomy): Eukaryota > Metazoa > Arthropoda > Arachnida > Araneae > Macrothelidae > Macrothele > Macrothele yani. The sequence continues at coordinate 7,377,649 of CM077023.1, read as the reverse complement.
AGTCACTTCATGTGTGATGGTTGAGTTTCAGCAATTAAAAAATACAGCTAGTAATTCTTGTGGCTATTGCAAAGCATATTCAGGTAATTATTATTTGTATGACATGAATTTCATGGATTTTGAAATTTTCTTGTGAATCATTATGAAATCACGAAAAAAGGTGAATTCTGTTGCACCATACAGTATCATCCTTATGCTGATATGTAAGTTTTTACTTATTATTACTGGTGTATCATTATTCATCATATCATATCACTAAGCTGTTCTCTGAGATTCGGAGGTTAGCTCCAAAATGAAATACAAACTACCAGGTAGTTTTTACTTACTGTTGCTGTATCAAACTTATCCATTTACAGTGATCTTGACATACAACTCGGGCTTCACTGACATCCATTACACGCCATACACAAGATCTTCTATACTTCATACTGATAATTTGTTTCCCATGCAGACACTCCTGAATCTGATCCTCCCATGACTTCCTTGGCCTTCTTCTGCCTATCCTTCCTGCCACTGGGGCTAAAAAGATTTTCTTAGTAAGCATCTCATCACTCATTCTTTCAACATGGCCAAACCATCGGAGCATATTAGTCTCCACCTTGCTAACAACATTTTGCTTCACATCACACAACTGCAACACATCTTCATTCCTCACACAATCAGAACGTGTCTTGCCACCAACCCCTCATAAGTAACGCGTTTCTCCAGCATGCAAACGACTCCTATGTTTCTTCTGCAGTACCCAGGTTTCACTGCCATTCATCAGAGTAGGAACAATTACACTCTCATACACAGCCATGCGAGAGTCTCTTGAGAACCCATCATTCCTGTGAAAACCTCCCAGAGCAGCCATGACTTTCAATGAAGAATTCACTCATCTACTTAACAGCATAATAATACATAATATTTCTTTTGCATGTGTAGAACAGACCAAAAAAGCTTCTGATGGCATGTAAAAATTATTAGTATTGATTCATACATTGTCATGTAATGCATTATATTACCTAAGATTATTACTGATGTATGAAATGACAATGTGTTATATCAGTGGAATCAAATATATGTGAGGTGTGATCAGCATGAATAATATTTCATATTTCTGATTTTTATATTCATCACTTCAATAGAAGTATGATTCCTTAACATCTTGTAATATTTTAGATTAAACTTTAAGATAAGAAGTCATTACAGTCAAATGAAACTATGTGAAGTACAGTCAAATCAGCTATGAGAAGTGGCAAAAAAGTACCAGTAAAAACTAAATCACATTGGGTAAAGTGAATATGCAAATAAAATAAAGAAGTTATAAGCACTGGAACGATGTGAAAACAATTTTTATTTCCTGTTTCGTGAGCTCTTTCTGCAGACCATCTTTAATCATACATGCACATGACACAGGGTGGAGGAGAATCTCCTGAAATTTTCTTGCCCAGGGCTCTAAACTGTCAAAATTGGCTCCTGGCGACAAGGACAGGAGAAGGATTTCAGTAAGATCATGTCTTACTTGCTGGCAGACCAGAGCTTTACCATGTTGTGTACATGTGCCATGAAGTGCATAGAGTCTTCAACTCCATATGGCCATCAGTTATAATAGAAATTAAAAAAGATGTAACTGAGACACTTAGAAAGAAGCAAAAATGATTAAAACAAGAAAATCCATGATGAACATTTCATAAAAGCCAACTGAGTAATGGAGACAAATCAAAAGGTGAACAAAGACAGATGTGCAGTAAATTTGCTAAGCTGAAACTCAAAGAAAAATTAGTATATGAATACAACATAAAGAATGAGTGCAATAAAACAGAATGGAAAAGCAAAACTGGAAATATAAGGAGTTATGAGGCAATTTAAACAGATTCAAAAGATGCACAACTACATGAAATTTGGAAATGAGTGTGAAAGGGAATAAAGTACTTAGATAAAGCAATCCAATCTCAGCCATCTCTGATGTATTTCTGTTTCAAATAAAAAAAGAACCTGACAGCCTCCTCAGAAACTGCCTGTAAAAAAGCATTAATCAGATAAATTTAATGTCATGTAATAAATACAAAATCTAATGCTAAAACTATATGGAATATAGGAACATTTTAGGCTTGATATCAGTCTGTGAACTACTGCTGTAAAATTTTCAACAGCCTTTGACACTCTCTCTCTCTCTCTCTCTCTCTCTCTCTCTCTCTGTGTGTGTGTGTGTGTGTGTGTGTGTGTGTGTGTGTGTGTGTGTGTGTGTGTGTGTTTGTGTGTGCGCAAAGTGGAAGTAATTTATGACAGGATAATTTTTCAGTTTGTGAACTACTGCTGTAAAACTTTTTACAGCCTTTGACTTTCTGTCTCTGTCTGTCTGTCTGTCTGTCTCTCTCTATGTCTGTCTGTCTCTTTCTATGTCTGTCTGTCTATCTCTCTCTCTCTCTCTCTTTCTCTGTGTGCGTGTGTGTGTGTGCATTCGTGCACATACACAATGCAGAACTAATTTATGACAGGATAACTTTTGTGGTTCTTATTTCTTATGCAACTGCGTTTTGTATTCCATCTCAGTTTAATGTTTGATCAACCATAATATTGAAGAATTCCTGAGTGTAATTGTTTTCCTTTGTATTTTCAGCTTATACATCAAGATATTCTGTCGCATAAATCATTTATTGACAGTGTGTGTGAGAAAGCCAATCATCTCATCGAGACTACACATGACCAGTCCATTCCAGTCCAAATTCAACACTTGAAATCAATGTACAGTACTACCTGCTCAAAATCTGTGGTACGTATTTTATAGTTATTTGTTCTGTAAAATGTAAAGTTAAATTCAAAAGTAAGGATAGGTTCCAGTTTTGTATGTCAGTTGATACACAAACTCTGTCTATTCCAGTGCCTTTATTTTAAATAAACTTCTATGCTTAGTGTTACACTTTGTACCACATTACAAAAATGAGCAAAGAAAAAAAACATTACAAATGTATTTTAAACTGTTATAGTAGACATATTCAAAAATAAGCAAAGAAAAAAAGCATTACTGTTGTATTTTGTTATTGTTGGTTGTGGGGGTGAATCCCCCTGCTTGTCCAAAACGTTTTACTACATGTGGTGGTGTTGATTCCATTCACATGTTATTCTCTGTGGTAGCGTTGGCCAACATATTTGGCACTTGTTATGACCAGCCATTCCTCATCATCGCAGGTCGGTGCAAATTAACATAAGCATTGTTCCAATTAAAAATGCAGGAAGTTAAAAAAAATGGTTTTTAATAAAACCAGACGAACACACAAAGACGGTACAACACATAAACATAAAACATTTAACATTACATCATAATGCTTCCTTCGTTCACAAAAGAAACAAGCAACTGCCTGGATGCGCAAGTAACACCCCTGTCGCTGGTGTCCTTCCAAGAAAAACCACGCCCCTTTTACTTCTGGCTTCTCAGTTCACCCCTCAGTTGCATGTGTCTGCAGAAAACATCATAAACAACCTCCCGTACTGGGGCTTACACACAGGACACATAGCTCTCTCCCTTGCTCTCTTTCTTTTTTCTTTTTCGATGGCTGTTCGCATCACCACAATTACCTTTTCATTCAGTATTATAGGGATATGATGAAAACAAATCATCTCCCATGGAAGATTGATTTCAGATTGCTTTCTGGAAAGAGGTGTAGTAAGCTTTAAGATCACATTTGAAAGGCATTCTAATGTACTGCATGTGTGTATACACTACTGTTTGTAAAAATTGCACCAGGAAAGAATCACACTATTCAAATGAAATTTATATCACAGATTCCTCATGTTACAGGAGATAACTGGTCGCATTTGTAGAGCTATACAAATTTTTTTGCTTCAAAACTTTATCGTGTGAAGCCACCTCAATCAAGCAACAATAATAATCTTTACATGTTGTCGCATTGAATGGAGGAGGTTTTTGATATCATTCTGGGGAATTGCCTTCCAGGCTGCTTCTATGCGAGACCAGAGTTCATTTGTGGTGACTGGCAGGGGTTCTTGATAGGCCAGTAGCTTAGCTACCATGTCCCAGACATGTTCGATCACAGACATCTGGTGAATGTGCAGGCCAGGGAAGAAGCGGTACTGCCATGCATGGAAGAAGTCTTGGACATTCTGGGCCACACGTGGCCGAGCATTGTCCTACTAGAATATAGCGCCAGGACATCTCTGAAGGAAGGGTATCACCTCTACCTCTAAATCATCCCTGATGTATCGCTGGTTGTTGAGGGTTCCCTGAATTCGTATCAGGTGAGATTGTGAATTGAACCCAATGGCACCCCAAACCATGACACTTGGCACTGGGCAGATATGATGCCTTGCGGCGTCATACCTGCCAATGCCAAGTGTGTCACGTTCCTGATGATTCACGATTTGATTTCATGGTGCATCAAATTGAATCGTGATTCATCAGGAAACACAACCTGTTGCCAATCAGCATGCCAATGTCTGTGTTCAAGACCCCATTGCAGCCTGAGGCATCTGTGGTTGAGGGTGAAGGGCATGCACAGCAATGGGCTGCTAGTGATCAGTCCTTTGTTAAGCAGATGACATCAAACAGTGCTGGAGGACAGAGTTGACCTGTGACAGTGCTCCACTGCTGCGCTAACACTGTGGATGTTGCTGTGCAATCGATCACTGCCATGCAGTAGAGGTATCTGTCTTCCCATGCAGTCATGATTTTGCGGTCCATGTTCCGGATTTCTGTGCATCCAAGCCTCATGTGTCCAGTGATGCCATGTTTGCATCACTGTACTGGCGTTTCGTCCGGTATGAGTGGCAATTACAGGGTAGAAAAATCCAGCTTCTCTCATCCCAACAATCCTCCCTCGCTCAAAATCCGTCAGGTGTTCAGAATGCGACCTTCTTTGGTGACAGGGCATAGTGAAACACAAGAAACACTCTTTTGACTCAATGTCTGTTCTTCAGTGATTGAAACATCTTGTTTGAGCCAGATTTTTATACCCAAGACCAGACAGTTGAGAGGGCGCTGCTCTGAAACTGCATGCACATTTTCACTGGCATTTTAATCATTTGCATGTTCCAACTTGTTGTACATATCATGTAAGTTTCAAGCTAATACCAGCATTCCTTCATGGTGCTACAATTTTCACAAACAATAGTGTATGTACATACATTTTCAGACAGCATAGTTCAAAAATTAATAAAATTTCCATTAAATTTACTTTTATTGTTTATATATTTATATGCCATTTATTTATTGTGTTTAATGACGTACCAGGTGAGGTTTGGTGACCAGGGGAAGGAGGATTTATTTAATGAGGATTGGGCGGGGGGGGGACAATTCATAATTTTCATTACTTTAACATTATATTTCCCTTGCTATGCTGTCAATTAAATATCATGCTAGATATTTAATTTAGTTAACATGTTATACCTTAGATATGTTACTTAATCTGACTTTTTGTTTTTCTATTCTTCCTTCGTTCTCTTTTTATTTCTATGTTTTCTTTTCTGACTTTTTTGCTGTTATGTGAATGCTCTTGGCTTGACTTATACCTAGGGAGATCAAGGCTAAGTCAGGTCTCTTCGAGGCCATTTCTTTGTTCTTTCCTGCTGTTACTTACATGTTTATGCCCAACTGTTCAGAATTATTAACTTTAATATGTAACAGCAAGACCAATAAATGAATGAAAATGATATACAAAAGCAAAAATGCTCTACAGTGGTTTTAGATTCATGCAGACTGTGAACATGCATATCCCAATCCTCTATGTTTATTCCTATAAGAAAATGAGTCTTCAATTATGCGAGTTTTGCATTATGTGAAGCCTTCAGGAATGCATCTCTTGCATAAAGATGTGAGTACTCTATAATAAAGAAGTAAAAGATTTAAATACCTAGATTTTCTACCAACACAGAAAGAAGATGGAAATATGAAAAGAGAAGTGAATAGTAGAGTACTGAAGGTAGATGCTAGATGGGCTATGTAATACAACACAACCAAGTATTCAGGACTGCAGTGAGACCAGCAATGCCACTCACTGCTGAGTTTTGTCCATTTAAAAGATGTGCAAACAGTATCCTAAATTGTTGCCGTATTCAAGATGCTGAACTGGATATATGTATATCATCATCATCATCATTGTCAACCATTATCAATCCACTGCTGGACGAAGGTCTCCCCAAGTTTCCTCCACAACGATCTGTCTTGTGCCAGTCTCCTCCATGTCACCCCTGCATACTTTCGAATTTCATCCACCCATCTCCCATGTGGTCTTCTTCTGGGTCTTTTCCTGTCCCTTGGAATCCAATCTAAAATTTCGGCTGTCCATCGATGATCTGTCCTTCTGGCAGTATGTCCAGCCCATTGCCATTTCAGGGATTTAACTCTGATCATGATGTCTTCCACTCTTGTCATTTTTCGGATCCACGAGTTCCTCTTCTTATCTCTCCTGGTTACACCAAGTATGCACCTCTCCATGCTTGTTTGAGTTGTCTGCAGCCTTTGTATGTCTCTTTTAGTTAAGGTCCACGTCTCTGCAGCATATGTAAGCACTGGAAGGATGCATTGATCAAACACTTTTCTTTTAAGACATAATGGCATATTGCTCTTGAAAATTATGCTGTTTCTTCCAAAAGCTCTCCAGGCAAGTTTTGTACGCCGATTAATTTCTTCATCAATGTGACCCTCACTTGATATCTGCTGTCCAAGATAAACGTACGTGTCTGTTATCTCCAGCTTTTCTCCATCAATCGATAAATCTTCATTTCTTGTAAAAGCATTGAACATCACTTTTGTCTTCTGAAAGTTCATTTTTAATCCCACTTCTTTACTCTTGTCAGCAAGTTCCTGGATCATACTCTGCAGCTCTGATGGGCTAGTTGCAAAAATGACTACGTCATCAGCAAAACGAAGGTGGGTTAGATAATCTCCATTAATCTTTATCCCCTTGTTTTCCCAGCTCAGTGACTGAAAAACACCCTCCAATGTGGCATTAAAGAGCTTCGGAGATATGGTGTCACCTTGTCTCACTCCCTTTCCAATTTTTATGTGTGTTGTATTTTCAAACAGCCTAATCTTTGCACTTGCATTTTCATAGATGTTATTAATAATATTAATGTATGCATCTTCAATACCGCAGGTTTTCAGAGCCATTGTACAGAACTAGTAATAAAAGGATAAGAGCAACAATTGAAGTGATAGTTTTCAAAGAAGGCTCAAGAAATAAGGATGTGCTGGTATGGACATATATTGAAAACACTGAGAGGTGCACAGGACACATAATCATGTATATGGAGCTACTAGGAAAGCAGAGAAAAGGAAGACCTAAAAATTGAGGTGGAGGGATTGGTAAACAAGTACATGAAGGTGAATTTAACAAGTGAAGCAAGATGCAACTGAATACAGGAAGATCTGCAGCACCAGTCTCATCTGACTAATAATACTGCAGAAGAATAAGTTAATACTTGTGAGAACATTATATTCAAATATTTATTGCATTTACCAGTAAAAAAGATAAACCCCATTTTGAAGGAAAGAGCTATGGCTATCAATACATAATACATTGTTTATATGTTAGTAACTGTGATTATTGTTTAATTGTCTTAATTTAACATTAGCAACTATAAAAATCCTTTTCTATTTGGCTCAAGATTTTAAGTCTAAACTTTAACTTATCTTTTAACACATAAAACTGAAGACCTCAAGGCTTACAGTTGAATAATATGGAGATCATGTGTAAACAGAAAACACAAGATTTTCCCTATTTCGTCTGGAGTGAATCATCTGCCCATCACAAAAGCCTTCATGCTACTTTGTGATATAACTTGAAGCTTTTGAAAAATTATGTAGACTATACAGATAGTTGTAGATGCAGATTGGAGATCTCCCCCTTTCTTCATAAGATAAAGAACAAATACTACCTGGTTTCAGTTCTTCCCAGATTCATTAAATTCTTTCAACAAATAAAACCAAATAAAACTCCTTTTATCCCCCAGCCCCAGTCTTCTATCCATAACAGAGGTAATTTCCATCCACCATTATTCACACTAAAAAGGCCATTTTTTATAGGTTTAGTTATATTTATAAAATATAATTTTTCTTAAAATTACAAGTTTGAATTCATACATAAGCATCATTCAATATAACTGTACGAGTAAACTTTCAAGTAACACAGTAGAATAAAAAAATAAAAAAACTGAGACCTATCAACTTCTGTCTAATCACCTTCATGTTCCCATTTTTAATAAAAGATACAAACCATTATGGTGAGCAAAGACACACCATAATGATTTGTATATTTATATTTTACAGACTGACATGATATAAAATCTTAGCCTTCTTTTGTATCCATTTTCTCAACCTTATATTACACTTTTTATTGCTCTGTGCAAACTTATTACATGTTGAACATTACATCTTTATTGCGTGTTGAACATTACATCTTTATTACATGTTGAACATTACAGTGAACAATAACATCATAATGATTAATGCATTTCTTAACTTTCCACTGCCTGTCATTTTTAAAACTTTTAGAATTACTTAAAACAGATTTAATCATGGTATGTTTTTATGGAAAAATGCATGTTTCCTCTTACTTTATATAAAAGTTTAATCTCCATAATGTAAATTCCTTTTCTGCCTCTAGGAACTTCTGGATAAACTCGCTGTTTATATTCAAGATCACCAGCAGTACATGGACAAATGTAAAGAATTCCAGGATATCTTAGCAGAAAATCAACAAAGACTTCAAGAATACCGTGATTCCACAGGAGAAAAACGAACTGTGTTAAACAGACTGAATATGCTAAAGGTATATTACTGTTGCTCCTGATGTCCTGTAATTTATTTAAAACTATTGAGATCGGTCATGTATTTTACCATTTTTAAAAGGTTTTCATTTTTATATCTTGATTACAACATATAATTTTAAGTGTTATAACAACAGTGAGAGAAATACACACATTGAGATAAGAAGCAATCTGTGGAATATAAGAAATTACAATGTGCACCTTTGAACTGATTTGCGAGAAATTTGCTTGTGGGTTTATGAAAATTGTGATCTGAATTGGAATACTGTATTAAGTTTAAAACTGAGATTGAGTTTTGCATTGCTTTCAGATCAGTTCTGTTTTTGTGAATATTGATTTGTTTACAAGTGAAAATTCAGCGTTGTTTTTATTTGATTTGGCAGTACAGTCTCTCCTCAGTGCTTGAAAGCTGAAAAGCGTACAAATAGTTCTGAAAGTTTTTGCGATGACACATCTATCCAGATTTCGTAAAACAGTTCAAATTGTGCCTCTGTTTCTATGAATTTCAATTAGCTCTTTGGTTTGAAAGATGATATTTTATTGTAAATTCCATTTGATGGCTAAAATTCAAAGATTTAATAAAAGGAGAAGAATTAGTGACTTTATTTGCAATTAAAGTTTTGTTAAACTAGGCTCTGCTTCTATCAGATATAGTGTTTAATGATATTATCAATTCATCTAATCAAAAACAAAGTGTTTCAAACCTTAATTTAGGATCATCCAATCATTTTTTTTCTTGAGGACAGGACAGTGAGGTTTTATATCAGTCAGGTTAAAAAAATCCAGGTAAATATATTGAACAAAAGTCACTTAATAGAAATTTAAAATAACTATATCATTGCACAGATAATATAACTTTAGTTAAATCCTATCAATTTGCAAATAATTAATTTTTCATTATATATAGTGATCACAGCAAATGTATTCTTCTCATTTCATTTAGAGTGCTTAACAACTGTGGATATACTTTATCAAAGTAACTAATAAACATTAATTTTTAGTTCAATTGCAGTACTTAATTTGGTGTCTTGGTTAGGGAGGGAAAAAGATAAAGGGAAATTAATTAAATGCTTGGGGGGGGGGGTTAAAGTTAAAAAAATCTGCCATAGAAAGTGCTCCCAAAAATGAAAAAAATATCCTCCCCCCCCAAAAAAAAAGAAGAGAAGGAAAGCAAAATGTGAAAGGAATAGATAAAATTTCAGCAATCCAAACTTAAGATATTAATGATAATAAAAGAAAAAAATAATTAAATGAACAGCGCTCAAATTTAGTTCAACAATTCAAACTCCCATTCAAGCTTAGTTCAGGAAGTCAAACACCAGTAAAATTTTAATGTTTTAAAATTCCCCACCAAAAATTAAGAAAAAGTTAATGAAGCCAAAGGATTTCACTGTCTAATTAATTAAAGTCATGAAATAATTATCATGCTACCAAAACCTTTGTATGCTCCCAGGACCACAACGTCAAAGGTGGGGTAATCCTAAATCTGATCTAAACAGCAAGTCACCCTCACAAAATTGTCAGTTTTGATTAAAATGAATAACTCTCAGGGTTAATTCAGATAGAAAAATGCTTTCAAATTACCATGTATACTATAAATCTTAAGTTCGTAAATAAATAAAAGTAAGACTTATGCTTACTACCACACACACACATGCACATATTTACTCTTCAGAGAATTTGATCTCACCATTTGCCCACATTTTTTACTACTTGCTCATGACATTTCAGGTAATAAGGAGCCAAATACATTCATTAAGTTAATGTGTTATACATATATGCAAGCCTTGTACTGTTCATCACTAGATTCACCATTTTCAATACAAATTATAATCTTTTTTTCATTAAGTTTGTGAATGATCATGGCAATGAAGAAAAAAATGATTTAAATGGTTCATTTGTATGGAGCAGTGTTGGGTGTATGTCACCCCCAAATATGAATGTTTACGGTGAATATATTTTAAATGCGTGGAGATAATGTAAATGTACGATGTCATCGCTCTGTCCACATTATTTTTATAAACAACGAATAGCAACTGAAAAATTATATATCCGACACCGCTGGGATCGAATCCCAGATCTCTCGATAACTAGCTGAGTGCGTTCGCTTTACACTATGGTGGCAACAATTCACAGCGCTATTCGTGGTTTGTCAGTCAGCATCTGACTACACAAATCCATATTGATGGGCTCAGCAACTGATGTGTCGCCATCTAGTGGCATTCAAGAAAGCAAGCTGTTTTAATTACAGCTGATAAATCCAAGGGGCGATAGAAATGGTGAATATATTTTAAATACGTGGAGATAATGTAAATGTGTGATGCCATCGCTCTGTCCACGTTATTTTTATAAACAACGAATAGCAACTGAAAAATTGTATATCTGACACTGCTGGGATCGAATCCCAGATCTCTCGATAACTAGCCGAGTGCGTTCGCTTTACGCTATGGTGCCAACAATTCACAGCGAACACACTCGGCTAGTTATCGAGAGATCTGGGATTCGATCCCAGCAGTGTCAGATATACAATTTTTCAGTTGCTATTCGTTGTTTATAAAAATAACGTGGACAGAGCGATGACATCATACATTTACATTATCTCCACGTATTTAAAATATATTCACCATTTCTATCGCCCCTTGGATTTATCAGCTGTAATTAAAACAGCTTGCTTTCTTGAATGCCACTAGATGGCGACACATCAGTTGCTGAGCCCATCAATATGGATTTGTGTAGTCAGATGCTGACTGATAAACTACGAATAGTGCAGTGAATTGTTGGCACCATAGCGTAAAGCGAACGCACTGAGCTAGTTGTCGAGAGATCTGGGGTTCAATCCCAGCGGTGTCGGATATACAATTTTTCAGTTGCTATTCGTTTGTTTATAAAAATAACGTGGACAGAGCGATGACATCGTACATTTATGAATGTTTACGATCTAACTAGGTGAAAGCCCATCAATAATGACGGAAAAAAATAAGATATGTAGAGTAATTTCTTAATAATTAGGTATCCTTTTTGTGATGTCCAAATGTGAAAGTACATTTCATGAACATTACAACAATAAAAGAAAAAGTATGTTGGTTTAGGCAGGGATTCAACAATTAAAACAGCAAGCGCTCTTCTCAATGCACCACCAAAGTGGGACAACCATTCAGACAAAGGAAATTATATTGTTTGTGATGGGAAATCTAAATGATATTACCCTTGATATAATTGCCATGAGGCTGGAGGGAAATGCATAGAAGATAAAACAGCATTTGTCACTTTACAGAGGAAGTGTGGCATCATCCTTATATTGAGAACAAGTGCTGCAAAATAAAATAACATTCCAATGTTAGGAACAACAGTGCTAAATAAAATCCCTTTCCAAAGTCTACAAAATTAATTTCTGTCAGAATCTCCAATCTAGAAAATATCTAGAAATGAAAAAAAAAAAATCTTCAATATATAGTGGGGTCAACATCTGAAATTATCTTGGACTCAGATGATCCTCATGAGTTAATTATTTTGATTCTGTCTAGATAATTAGGCTGAGAATGTGATGGTGACTTCTTAATTTTATGAAAGCATTTTTAGGGTGGAGAAAAAAGGAAGGCAAATGCATTAACACATTATTTTAAATTAGTAGTTCTATAATGCAGTTCTTGGTAAGTAACAGTAGCATTGCTTATCAATGTGTTTTGTTTTGATAAAATGCACTTTCAACTCTGAAAACTAAAATATTTTTAGTAAATATGAAACAATGAATATAATTTCTGTTCTGATAATTCATATAATGAACATATCAAACCTTGAATGCGTGACTTACATCAGTTTATGATTGCTATCAACAATTCAATTGTGACGCTCATATTACTGGTTCACACGTAATTCTTGAACATATCGATTACCTGCGGGATCTTGTTGTATATTGTTGACAGCTATCATAAATGAAACAATGAAGTTATATATTGCATTCCCCAGTTCTTAAAATAGGGTTTTTTCAGTTAATTAATGAATAGCCGTAGATTGCAATAAATTTTTTGTGCAGTTGAATATTAGGGTCTACATGAGATTGAAAGTGTCCATACAAATTGAAAATGGCTGAAGAAGTGGAAAAAGTAGAAAGAAATAAAAAAATTTGGTGGATTATGAAAAGGATAGTAATCAATTTGACATGTCTTTCATTTCATTTCTCCTTTTTGACAGCTTAGTGTAACAATCCTAGGTCCAGCTGTAAAAATTATTGAAGCATAATCAGTGAAAAACAAATTGCATGCCCCTTTGTCAAGTACGCATGTACACATTTATGTACCTATTTTTTATTTTTATTTTATTTTTATTTTTTTTTATTCTAACAAGTTTTAGGAAATTCCAAAAAAAGTTTATGCTACAAAAAACTTTTACCTTGTTTGCTGTTTTCTTTGCCTTATTTTTCTTTTATTTTTGTTAATATCATGTACCTTACTCTGGTCATGCAGTCTGATATACATCACAATTTAATTCAGATAACTATATAAGAAAGTAGGAGTTCACTATATTGTGCTCTAAGGGCTAATCCACAGCTCGTGTTGTCATGACGTGCTCTTATCATCCAGCTCTGTGAATTTAATTCATCACATTTTCCAAATAGGTAACCACCCATTTGGTGGTGTGAACTTTGTGTTATCATTACTGTTTTGTGATAAGAGAATGAAATGCAAAATTCTGTTAGTTGTAAAAAAAAAAAAAAAAAACAATAGCAATGACAAAAACTATCATAATGCAAAATTTTGTTGTCACCCTGAAGAAGACATTTCCTTTCCCTGACATCATTAATTTTAAAAGCATCCTAATAACAACAGAAATGATTTCTAGGAGGTAAGCTGGCTGTTATTTCAAAAATAAATTGCTGTCATAGTCTAGTTCCATTTTGCTCCCATCAAAAGGCAAAAAAAAAATATATATATATATATAAATCGACATATATTCCACACATTTTAAATATTTTTTCAATTAATGAAATACGTGATTACACCATTGTACAATACAATTTTTGAAGTTGTGAATCCGTTAATTGGTATAAATATTACTTGAATAGTAAGTCAGATATCCGAAAATTTGAAAATTTTGTCATCCTGGAGCGGGAATCGAACCTGCGTCTCCCGGCTAGCACTCAAGTATACTGACCACTACACCACCCAGAACGACCAAGTCTCAATTTTCTGATTAATTTGAATGTAACCATCACAAGATTCGCTAGTCAAAGCAACTAGCATTCATATACACCCATGAGCCATTACATTATGACCACCTACCTAATAAGCTGTAGGACTCCCTTTAGCCTGAAAATAGTGGCCACTTGGTGAGGCATCGATTCGATGAGATAGCAATAAGTATCCAGGGGTATCTGGTACTATTATGTCAACAGCAGGGCCTCCAGTTCTTGTACATTTCAGGGTGGTAGTGATTTAGCGCAAACCCGCTTTTCCAAGTTGGACCACAAATGTTCGATTGGATTCATGTCAGGTGAATTTGGAGGCCAGGGCATTAACAGAAAGTTACCAGCATGTTCCTTGAACCACTCCTTTATGATTCTGGGAGTGTGGCATGGCACATTATCCTGTTGGTAATGGCCATCACCAGCAGGGAACACAGTTGCCATGAATAGGTGAACTTGGTCCATGACGATGTTCAGATACCTGACAGCTGTCAGGGATTGTGCTATTGGGATAATGGGGCCTAAAGTGTCCCAAGAAAACATCGCCCACAGCATAACACTGCTGCCACCGGCCTGTTTCCGCCCAAGAGTGCATTCTGGTGCCACAGCCTCCATTGGTAATCGGCATATACGAGCTCAGCCATCTACGTGATGCACCAGGAATCTTGATTTGTCAGACCAGACCACTTTCTTCCAATCATTCACGGTCCAATCTCGATGATCTTGGGCCCATTTAATGCATTGTTGGCGATGACATGCAGTGAGCATGGGGACCCAGCTGGGTCTTTGGCTATGAAGGTCCATGCGTCGAAGGCTGCAATGAACTGTGTTCTGTGACACATTGCCCTGATCACCAGTGTTGTAGCTGCAGGTGATTTCTCGCACTGTGTACCTGCAGTTGGTGCGAACAACGCGCGACAGTCTCCGCTCCCCTCTGGCATCAATGAGCTGCAGACAGCACACGGCTGGATGACGATTCGTCGTTTGCCCATCTGTGCATCACTTTTGATACGTACTCACTACAGTGGCACGTGAACAACCCACAAGCAGCGCCATTTTTGAGATCGTAATTCCGAAGCGCCGCGCCATCACAATTTGTCCTTTATCAAACTCCTATAAATCAGCAGCTTTTCCGATTCTCACTCCGAACACTCTACTAACCGAAAGCCGGTCCTCGAATTGTATATATACTGGTCTGTGAACTTAACCTACACCACCATTCAGTCTCCAGGCGTGCTCATTTCTCTAGGCTGGGGGTGGTCATAATGTAATGGCTCATCGTTGTATAGCAAATCTGGAGGATTAGAATTCGTTCCCGTGATTGCCCGGAGGAGCAGAATAACAATGAATGAAATACGTAATTACACAATTGTACAATACAATTTTTGAAGTTGTGAATTCATTTATTGGTGTAAATATGACATGAGTGGTAAGTCATATAATATGCACAATAGACCTTAGGTCGCGGTGCTGGGTCAATGTACCCCCCCCCATTGGTACAAGTAACAAGTCATATAATATCCGAAAACTTGAAAATTTCATCGTGCTGGAATGGAAATCGAACCCACATCTCCCGGCTAGTGCCCAAGTATCCTAACCACTACACCACCCAGAATGACCAAGTCTCAAGTTTCCAATTAATTTGAATATAACCATCACAGGATAGTCTGGGTGGTGTCGTGGTTAGCATACTCTTGGGCTAGCCGGGAGACGCGAATTTGGTTCCTACTCCAGGATGACGAAATTTTCAAGTTTTCGAATATTGTCTGACTTAGCATTCATGTCATATTTACACCAATAAACAGATTCACAACTTCAAAAATTGCATTGTACAATGGTGAAATTCCGTATTTCATTCATTGATATTCTCTACTCCGCCCAATTACGGGAACGAATTCTAATCCTCCAGATTCTCTGTATATGAATGCGGGTTGCTTCGACTAGAGAATCCTGTGATGGTTATATTCAAATTAATCGGAAACTTGGGACTGGGTAGTTCTGGGTGGTGTAGTGGTTAGCATAATCGGGCACTTTCCGCTCCAGGACGATGAAATTTTCAAGCTTTTGGATATCATCTAAATTTCCATTCATGTCATATTTACACCAATAAACAGATTCACAACTTCAAATATTTTATAAATTTTTTTTGTTTCTTTAATGTGCCACCACTTTTATTTTATGTATAAACTGTCTTACTTCCTTGTTTTTAAAGAAACTGCTTTTCTGGTATAATTAGGAAATTGTTAGCGAATCGCCATTATTCATCATTTATCATTGATATGATCAATTGTATTGTTAATAATTATATATTTAATACTTGTTGTGTTTACTGAAATTAAGGAAAAGGTATATTTAAAATTGTTATATAAAGCAGAAGAACAAAACTTAACTTAAATATTGTTCAATTAGATTTATTCCTGGAGTTTTTAAATAAAACTTTTGTAGGAAATTTGATTTTGCCTTATTAATGCCTAGTTTTGAAGATTTACAGAATTTTACATATTTTTACTCTCCACAGGATTTGCAAACTAAAGAAAGTGAGGGTTCAAAGAAATTGTCTGAACTCAATTCTTGTAGCAAAACTGTTTGCAAAAACACCAGTGATCATGGCTGTGAAATTATTCAGCGAGAAATGGAAGATCTAAGTAATAGCTGGAGTCAGTACACAACATCAACTTCAGAAAGCAAACATAATTTAGAAAATATTATACAGCAATGGTCTAGTTTTGAAGGTGATTTGGAAAAGCTCAATATCTGGTTCAAAGATATTGAAAATTCTTTAAAACAACCACAGCTGCAGTCAACTTTAGAAGAAAAAGAAAAACAGCTGGCCACCATTCAGGTATTAGAAGTTCCTTTTTCTTATTTTCTTTATAATAATAAGTTTTAAGTAACTTTAAAATGTACATTGTCTATTTTTTGTAAGTATGTTTCCTGCACTCATCCTACAAGAACATATTGTGAGGAACATGTTCATTTATATTTTTATGAGAATTCCCTGCCATGATTCCACTGGGCTATATTGATGAATGTATATTTATCACAATTTAAAAAGAAGTTTTGTATTTGGAATATTATTGCAAAATGAAGTGCTCTGCCTTGCCAAAAGTCATTGGACATTTGGAATTGGAAGCAAAATGTGTCTTTATTGAAAGAATTGAAAGAAACCAATATCAAATTGGCTTACCTTTGTCCTTGATGAATTCTGCAATATGTTGTGAAATACTTTATTTAATTTCTGGTAAAAAGACACAATTAATTTGTTCCATTTTTTTTAAACTTCTGTGAGCTTTACCACCAAGGACAATGAACTCAGCCATGCCTTGATTCTACATTCCAATTCAACCCAGGGATACTCAGCAGGGTTGAGATCTGAACTCTGCACTGGTGCCAACAATGTTCTAGTGTCACTCTCATAAAACCATGTGTTTATTGATGGTGCTGTGTAGCATGACACATTGTTATACTAGGTGTAAGGTTCAACTCCATTAAATTACCACAATGTAGGGCATACAATATTGTCCAGAACGTCAATAATGGACACTGTGGTCATTGTTTCAGGCACTGATACTGATTGCTTTAGCCCATGCCACAAAAAACATTCCTGCATAAAGATTATATGTATGCATTAAGATCCATGAAGAGTGCTCTCATCAGCAGAACTGTGAATTAAATTAGCTATCACTGAAAGGAAGTCATTAATGTGAAAAACAAAGAGAGTAGGTGACAGGCCCAATATCTAAGGTACCTGTAGATTTAGGTTCTAATGCACTTGTGGTACATCTGAATATGTACCTTTAATGACATTGTATATGTTATGATGATAAAGGAATCAATCTGGAGAACTAGTGACACAAAGCAGAGTGAAAAATATGTAATTGTATTTTATTTAGGGTTTTACTTCAAATTTTGTCAAAAGCTCTAGAAATATCAATTACCACAATGTGCACTTCACCAGACTTGACTCTAGTCACATTCTGAATGCAAAATAAGGCAAATTTAAGTATCATCTGCTGAACATTTTAAATGAAAGCCAAACTGATATGAGTTTGAACCAAAGTCACACCTTTCTTTCTTATTTTTAATCCATCTCTTGCCTTTTTTTTTTTTTTTGTAGGCTTCAATGAAAGTTAATCATGATTTAGACTAGCTCTGTTCAACTGGCAACCCCTGGGCTGTAGTTGTCCATGGAACAAACATTTGCAGCCAGCAAATGAAGAATAAGCCAAATTTCATTGCTGACTGAAAAGTGATTGAATCAGATCTGAAATGGTACATTGCATTGTACAGCAACAAGCATTATGTGGATCTTTGCTAGGACTATCAAATACAATGGACAAGGTAAAATAATGAATTTAATTAGGGGCTGATACCATGTTATTAAGCATAGAAAATTCAAAACATTTTTAGATTTTCTCAAAACATTTAGGATTTTCACATTTTTAGATGAACTTGATGCTGAATACAGTGTCTTGCTTCTGCACAATCTAATCCATTGATTGAATACTGCAAAATATTTAGTGAGATTTTTCTAACTTTAGGAAGAACTTTATCTCCTTTTATAAGAAGAAACAAAATGTGATACTTACTAACTAAAAGTCTTAGTGATGTCCTTTCTTTAACTTACTAGCTTTCCTAACTGATATCACATAGCATTTGAGTACACTAAATAATACTCTGTAAGGAAAAGACCAAAATATCTGTAATCTTTACAGTCATATAGTTAATTTCTATAACAAGCTGTCATTCTTAAAATAAAATCTAGAAAGAAATAGTTTGACTCACTTCAAATCTACAAAGTTCTTTTTGATGAAATGACAATACTTGGTGAAACTGTAGAATTTAAAGTACCTATTCCTTAACTGAACACTCTTATTAAGAATTTTGATGATAGATATAAACAATTTGATGAACTCAAACAAAGTGTATGTCTATTCAGCAATCCATTGAATGTAGGCATTGAAAGCACAAACCCCTTTTATCAAATAGAGTTACGTGAACTTCAAGCAGACAAATTTATTAGAACTTAATCAGAGACTGGAGCAGAACTGTTTACCATTTTTTTCACTGAGAAATATGCAAACATAACAGATTTGGGATTAAAAATTATTTCAATGTCTTAAAGTACTTACATATGTGAGAGGGTATTTTCTGACATGAAATACATAAAGTCAAAACACAGGAACAGTATCAATGTCTCTACTCTTGAACAGTTACTTCAGCTTTCAAAGAAAAGCATTGAATCTCACAACAAATTTTAGTGGAGTTTAATCATCCACAGTGCTCTCATGAGATGTTAGTTTACTTTTTTGTTGTTGTTGATTTCTTTTCAAATTTAAAATTTTGACTGTTCTAATATTAAATAAAAGAGTTTAAAGATTTAATAAATTAAGCAGGACATCTTTATATTAACATCATCTTATATATATTCAAAAAGAAAAAATGTGACCTGCTGTCTTGTTCTTTTAAAAAACTTGGCCCAGGTTCTACAGAAGTTTGACAGCACTGATTTAGATGATGGGATAGTTTACTAATTGTGAAAAGTTTTTCTAGGAGCCACATAACCTGGAAACAGATTTCATTGAACCACCATTGGTTTTCTAGCTTTGTTAGAAATATCAGAAGAGGGAATAAAAGTCTGCACTCTAGCAGATAACAAAATGTCAATGAAAAGTTTTCATTCAAGTTATTTTCATTATGTTTCCAACTTTTAGGTATTTGCATTATGTTAACAGAAATTTACAGGTGCTACAGAGGGTGAGTCGAAAGTTTTTCAATATTTGGATCACTTTATGTCTTCATACATATCTTTACGATGAAAGCCGACTAGCATTCAAAGTATTAACCATCGTGTTGCGCCATCTTTAGCCATCTGTCTGCCAGTTCTTCAATTCCACAGCAGTACCAGTTCTTCTGCTTTGAGGCAAAGAACTCCTTTACCCCAGCTGCCACCTCCTCCTGGTTGTTGAAGTGCCACCCGCAAAGGAAGTGGGACATAGACCTGAACAGGTAATAATCCGATGGGAGCAAGGTCCGGATTATATGCTGGGTGTGGCATCAGTTCAATGCCCTCAAGTTTCTGGAGTTTTGCCTAAGTTGTTTGCGTGGTATAAGGCCGAGCGTTGTCCTGCTGTAGGAGAGCACGCTTTCTGTTCACCAGTGCCGGGTACTTCTCCTCCAAAACAGCATACATCCACTCCAGCTGTTCAGAGTAAAGGCTGGCGTTGATGGTCCAACCATTTGGAACAAATTTGTAATGGATTATACCCTCGAAATTCCACCAGACGCAGAGCATCACCTTGTGCTCGAAGCACCCACGTTTGGCCACAGGTTCTAGAAGCTGGCCCGGGCGCAACCACTGTCATTGTGTGTTAGGATTATGGAAATAGACCCACTTTTCATCGTACGCAACAATTCTCTTGATAAAACGTACATCCCCCTGGTTTTCTAGGAGTTTCGTGCACACTTCCACTCGACAGTTTGCTTCAGCTGGCATCAGTTCATGAGGGACAATGCAGCAGCTCCTGCAGACCTTGCTGAGGTCCTGAAGGTGATAAACCATGATGGTCTCTGATATGCCCAGCTGGCCTGATAATCTCCAAGTGCTGGTTGTTGGATTTGCCTCTATGGCCTGGCACATGGCCTCCAAATCCATGGTTCGCTGCCTACCTCACTTTGGCTGATCATCGAGGTTTCTGCCACTTGAGCAAAATTTCTTGAACCATGTGGGTGCAGTGCTGTGGTCCATGGAACCTTCTCCTTTTGCATGACAAATGTTTCGTGTTGCTTGAGCAGCATTATGGTCGACTTCAAACTCATAAAGTAAAAGTTCCCTAATTAGCTGGTTGTGGCTGTTCATCTTTTAGGCGTCCCAACCAGTGTTGGATTTACTTTTTTTCGTTACATAGCAGTACTGCTATGCATAATTTTTTTTGTGTAGAAGTTTTTAAATATTGTGTAGCACTGGCATACGTGCAGTATATCATGCGGTAATGAATTGCGGTGGCATTGTAGAGAGTTTGTAGATATATTTTATTCCACATTTCTACATATTAATGACAGATGAATATGTTAAATAAAATATCACATTAAACTTTACTGCTAATTACAAAACCAAAACAAAAGTGCATATTAGATTTGAATTACTTACCTTTGTTGATGTTGCTTTTTCATTTAAATTTTAGTTTCCAGTCCACCCAACAAATAATCAGTCAGAATCCCTCTTTCTTTTGCCGTACGATAAAGTGTTGGGCCATCGGGGAGCTTGGAAAAAAATCTTTAGAGCCTCTTCCGGTGAAAAGGCTTCAATAGCAGGGCCCTCAATGCTAACATGAGCCAAGTTTTCCAATGTCTCTTCTTGCAGTTTATTGCGATTTGCAGTCTTTATCCTTCCCATGCAGGAAAATCCTCTTTCCACAATAGTATTTGAGACAGGAAATACCAAGAGTATCTCAAATAGGTGAGCCAAGTTAGGAAATTTTTCTCTATTTGTTTTCAAAACAAAAGTCCACAAATCCTGCCGACTGAAGTCTGAGGCTTTGGTTCCAAAACACTTTCAGCTCCTGCCACTCTTCCTCTATTTGCGAAAGGGCAACATTATTCCCTACAAGAAGTGATTCGAAATGGGGTTTTTTTACCAGTTCAATTTCATTTTGTCCATATACTGTATCATTAAAGTGTCCATTTCATTAGGCCACAGTGTAACATCCAGAATTTTTACACATTGAAAAATTTGCCTTTAATGTCCAAAAACCTTTGTCTGATGCATTCGTGAAGTTCGGTACCATATTTTGTAACCCCATTTGCATCCATATCCAATGAGCATCCTGTTAAAGATATTCTGGCAAATGGCTCGCCTTTTACAACTGCAGAAATGTCAGATGCTGTTATCGTAATTGTTAGCAGTTAAATTTTGAAGGGCATGCTCTAGTTTATAGAGGCAAGTGGCGGCATGTATAAGGTCACAACTATCTTTCTGTAGAGCTAGGCATAATTTCGAGATGATACTATATATATTTTTACCATTAAAAGCAGATGGTACACGAACTTCCTTGATTTTAAAATTTTTAAATAGCCCTTTATTTTTGCCACATCACCACTAGTTTCCGAAGCTGTATTTTCCAAATGAGCAATGATGAGGGCATATGACTTCACAAGTGCTATGGCTGCTCTTTTTTTGTGGTCGATCCAACGTGTGTCCTGAACATTTTTTGGATTATACGTTCCCGTATTTTCTTGTTCGTCCAATATATCGGCTAATTCCTGCAGTTCCCTTCGTCTTTTTGGACTATGTTTATAATATGAATAAAGGTTCATCATCATATTTATAACAGTTTCAAAATACGATGATTGAGGCAATGCATTATTACAAGCCATGGGCAATCTTCTTTTAGTTTTGTAGCCAGTCCTTGCCTAATACCTAGGTTGACACTTGCACCATCTGAACAAAATGCAACAAGCTTCTTTTTCAAGTTAATTCCATAGTCTTCCAATATAAGTAATAAAAATATTTTTAAATCTGCTGTAGTTCCAGAAGTAACATTACGCAGGGCAACAAATTTAGTCTGCATATTTCCACTAGAGTCCATGTATTTTACATACACAAGAATTTTCTCAACAGCTACGCACGTCAAGAATTTTCTCACAGGTACTCACATCCAACAAAACCAATATGTAATTGGAGTTCTCAAGTTCAGCACATAATTTTTTAGTCAAGGTTGTTTTGGCAATACAGTCAATAAATTCAGCACATTTTTTCCGATTAAGATAAGTATCAGCAAGCTGAACACCATGCCATTTTTCCAATTAGAAATTCTGGGGAATATAGAGTATGGTAGCTCTTCTTTTGCTACAAAGTAGGCTATATCAATAAGCTTACCTACTCTATCATTGGCTTTCTCTTTGATTCGGTTCAAACTCCTTCCAATTGGAGTCTGCATCATTTTAACAATAGTACTTGGCTTTAGATCAAAATTTACAGCTGATATATGCATATCAGATTTCATATGCTTCACAACATTGTCCTTCTTGAGTGCAGAACCGCTGATTCCGGTAATAAACGCTGAACTGAATTTTTTTTTACTTCAGTCGATCCTCATATCGTTTACACAAAGTGCAGCCTACCTTAACTACAAGATTTTTTTCATTTAGTTCATAATCTAAACAACTTTTATTTGGATCAAAAACCTTAATTCAGTTTCTTATTGTTTGCAACTTCACAACCATGCTAAACATGATTTTCTCAAAAATGACGAGTTCCACCACTTGTCAATACGTTGACAAAGACTTCTCTTCTAGCATTTCAGGGCTCTTGCGTTTGCGCGCGAAATCTCCCTTTCTAGTTGACTTTTTGCATTAGGAAACCATTCAAGCCTCTCATTGGTTAGTGCAGAAGTACAAACATGGCTCTCGGCCCGCACACAGTCTGTTTGTGTGTTTCTGGAGTGAGTGACGAGTGAACTGTAGTGATGGGCATAATCGAGTAGAAATAATCGATTCATTCAATTATGGAAATCTCTCGAAACATTCGATTACTCCAAATTCATTTGAATGAAAAAACCTCTCGAGAGAGCTGTCGATTGCTCCTATGCTGTCTCCTTTGAATGAGTGCATTCGAAAGGTGAAATCGCTCATCTACCCAAAAACATCTCGCTTGGTACCGAGATCCGAGAAGTTCGGAAGTATACTAGTTTTTCATGTGATCGAATTATCTCGTGCAGCAAGGATCATTGGGTTCATTCTAAGTTCTTGAGACAGGTTATGCTATTCGAAAAAATTTAGGCGTCCTTAGAGTCATTCCATCCAGCAAAAGAAAGCTCAGAGCATATAGCACCAATTAGAAATCACTCAAATGAATATCTTGATTTGTCAAACACAGATGGTGGCTCTGAGCGTATCGCCCCATCTACCAGTAAATTATAAAATTAAAAATAATTCAAATGAATATCTCGATTTGTCAGATCTCTCGATTACAACCGTTTGATTCATAAATTCAATCAATTATGCCCAACACTAGAGTGAAAGATGTTTCCCCCCCCCCTTTTACGCTAATTCTTTCACCCGTAGCTGATGCCTCCTTGGGAGCAACCAAAGTGCAATGTTCGGGCTCCCAAAACATCGAGAGAGGGAAGCGGTCTTTCTGCCCCTACTAACGTCGCCAATGGTTCATTCCCCGTAACAGAAATCAAAGAAACAGTGAAAGCAAATGACCACAACCGGTTTGACAGCTTTTGGCACTTTGTCAACATGGGGAAGGAGCAAAGGAAGTTGTTTCCGCGTTGGAACATGCCGCCGCCGGTCTGATTTCCCCCCTTCCCCCCCAAAAGAACTTTGTTCCATATTTCCGAATATATTTGGTGTCTAGACCATGTGAGTGTGAGATTCCAACGGAACTGCGGACAAATCGTGAGGGGGTGGGGAGTTGCGTCGTATGGATTAGATTCTTTGCAAGTACTACAATGCAAAAATTATTTCATTTAGCATTGATCTATTTATGCATCGCAAACTGCGATGCGATATCACTTAATTCCTACGCTGGTCCCAACCATAGACAGAACGACAATATGCAATGCTGTTCACAGAGACAGCTACCACTTTATATCCCTTTCAACTGACTGCATTGCGCGACTTGAACTAGTTTAAACATATGACATACCTGCTGTAGCACATGCATTTATGCAAATATTGCAAAACATTTGACTCACCCTCTGTAAATGGTAGACTGAGGCTAAGGATTGAGGAAGTTGGAAAAGACTGGTGGAGGCCTATTCCCTGCAGTGAGTGTCAACAGGCTAAGAAGAAGAACTACAAATGATAAGCATTAATAAGAACAAACATTGAACAACATATTTGCTTTGATCACACTGAGTCAAAAAGAAGAAAATATACTATAATTTGCACAAAGAAATTTCTTCTTAAGCCTGTGCCATAAAATATTTCCACACAACTGATAATATTGAAGGGTACATTCAAGTTACAAGTATTAGTGTTATAAAAAAGAAGAAATTGAGACTCTCATGACAACATACAGCCGTTGTTAACAGAGAGCTTATATTTTATACACAGGGTGTCCATAAATTATCTTTACAACTTCAAGCATGAAATCAAAATTCAGGAATTGAGATAATTTGATGTGGTGTATTGCATTTGAAATATAAACTCTCAAAGTTTTAATGGGAATTTTTCTGTTTACTTGCAGGTGTGTGCGTGGTTTTTGTGGCTGATAACATCAAAATTGTGGTAAATAGCTATTCCACAAGAGAAGGCCCAGTGCATTTCATGGTTCATAGATACACAAAATCAGATACTCTAGTCCAGTGAAATTTCAGGACTAAGTATGAAAGGGATCCACCATCATGACCTACTATTCGTGAGCGGCACAAAAAGTTAATGGAAACTGGCAGTGTGCTACATTGGACGGGGTCTGCTGACCAAACACGAGCAGAGAGCATTGAATGTGTGCATGTAGCATTTGCTTGTAGCTCTATAAAGCCCATTCGTATTAGTGCCACTTTCAATGGTACACAAAGCTCTGCTCAAACATTTGCAACTATATGCACACAGACTGCAATGGCTGTAAGCTATTTAGCTAGATAATAAACTGCAATGAACTGCATTTGCAGTTGTGCAGTTGGCATGTATGATTAGACTGAAAAAAATGGAGGCTTCCTTCACATGTTCTCTTCATTGATGAGGCAGTCTTCCACATTTTGGGTTACTGAACAGACATAATTTTAGTATTTGGGGATCCAAAAACTCCCATCAGTTCCGGGAACTTGAGCAACTTAGCTCAAAGTTGAATGTGTGATGTGGTCTCATGCATAATTGAATCATTGGCCCATTTTTCTTGAGTTAACAATCACAGCCAACCTCTACCTGGACATTTCAATTAACTTTGTGATACCGTAATTGGAGGACTTTCAACCACATGTCATCTTCCAGTAGGATGGAGCACCCCCACACTGCTGCTATGTGCTTATTACATCATGAATGAACAATTTTCTGATCGGTGGTCAGAAGAGATGCCCCAATTCCTTGGCCACTTTATTTGCCCAACAAAACCGCTGTAGATATTTCTTGAACTTCATAAATAAAATTTTGAGATTTGAGGGTTTATCTTTCAAATGCAACAAACCACATCAAATTACCTCAATTCCTGAATTTTTAATTAATACTTAAAGTTGTAAAAATAATTTATGGCCACCCAGTATTTTCAAGAATATTCATAAAGAGTTCAGTTAAAAGGATTTTTGACACCTTTTTCGTGTTGACAGTTTATGTCTATGTGATGTATTTTTTCTGACATCTGTTTTATGTTCAGTTATTTTGGAATGAATGCATTCAGTTGTTCTGCCAATGCATCTTCATTCTGTATTGTTACATATCTCTAAGCTCTTTTCTGAGATTCAGAGGTTAGCTCCACAAAGAAATACAAACTACCACATACATTTTTAACTGATGTGGAGGGACCAATATGCTCCAGCAGAGTATAAAAAACCTACACAATCTGTTTCTAGTTATTACTTTCTGAAATCATTGGAAAATGTCCAATGACCAATTTATATCCTAAATTAAGAAGATTTTTGGAGCTTGAAGACATTTACTGGATGTTTAGGGATGGAACTCAGTATACTAGAATTAGAGCTCAAGGTGATGCAGTAGGGAAAAAATTGATACCTATTTTTGAATTTAATGAATTTTTTTAAACTCTAAATGGAGTGGTAATTGATAAGCATTTCCTAGATATAATGGAATGTTATTTTTTTAGAGAGGGAGGATATCATTGCCATTATGATTTTTAAGTGGTTAAAGATGTTATGGTTGTGGACTCATAGCTTCTGCATATGTTACAGAAATAAGGGATGATATTGTGATGGGTTTTCTTTCATAGACTGCAACATGGAGAAGTTATGACTGCAAACAATAGCTGACTGAAACATGGAGCAATTTATGTTATGGTTTCATAAAAAAAGATTACAGTTTAGTGAGGGACAACGTGGCTTTTATGTTATATGGTCAAATCAAAATGGTATTGATTTATTATTGACTAAACTTGGGTGTGTCATACAAACATTTCTACCCAGAGTTGAGAAATTTATGAAATATAGGTACATATATTTTTTGTACTTATATGTTCGTCAGTCTCTCTTGTAGTTAGTGAAGTAATTCAATTATATGCAAAAGTAAGTATTTCCCTGGATAAAACAAGAGGCAGTCCCTGATCATGAATTCACTAGGTAAGTCTGAAATTTCTATACTTTTGATGAGAGACATAGAGGACTTAAAGCAACAAACAAAAGGTGAAGGGATTCCACATATAAGGTAAGTGATATGTATGTACATATAATTTAATACCTTTCTTGGAGAAAAAGTGTTTTTCATTTAGAAAAAAATATTTAGTTGTAAGAAAGGAACAATTTGTAGATGTAGATTACTATGATCATAAACTGTGTTTCTAAATTTGCACTGGTATTGAAATGTTTTTTTCTTTTCTTATTTTTCAGTCACTTTATGCAGCTGTTAGCTGATGAAATTAAGTTACTTTGAGACACTGCATGTGTGCTACTTGAATTTTGTATATTTCTGCCAGAATAATAATTTTTCAGGAAAATACTAGTTGCTGTTATTTTACAAAATAGTGCATTCTACAAAATGATGTGACCAAACTCACAGCTCAGACAAGTAGTAAGACAAACTTTTCAGCTGCAAATCAAAAAGCAGTGCAAAATTGAACTGTGTCTTCACTTCCAAGCCTTGTAGGAATGCTGATGTTGGCATATGTATAATCTTTTAACTTGTGTGTCATGATTTAATTATTAAATTATGTTTTGTTGTACCAGATTATTAGTGATGTGCTTTGTGGAATATAGCATAGCCTTTATGCTGATGAAAAGCAACAACACAGCTGTCTAAGCATCCAAATGGCATCTCACTAAATTTGGGCTCATGGTGAAACCTTGAACTGTGATAGAAAATCTGCACTCCTGCAGGGGAATTTTTCAAAGCTATTAATAATATATAATTTACGACCGACTATTTTGCAAAGTGCGAGGAAGAAAATGTCTCACTTCTTTAAATGAGCATAGACATTGTGCTATAACAGTTAATTAATCTCCTTTCTACATCTTATTCTATACTGTCATTTAATCTTTTAGGATTTACATGGAAATATTACATCTCATCAGAAAGAGGTAGATAGTCTGACAGATGAAGCACATGCTTTAATTCAGTTATCTGGAGTTGACACCATCAGAAATCAACTGCATCAAGTCAACATACGATATCAAGCTGCAGTGTCCTCAGTGAAGGTACTTTTGAAATGCTTATCCATTGTTCTACTTTAGTTTCTTATTAATATGTTTCATGAAAGTTGGATTACAAGGCGATATTTCTTAAATCTATCAATGAGCAGGGGCATAGGATTTTTTAATGACTATGTTTAGACATTTATTGAAAGTTTGAAAGTTTATGCGGAAGTTATTTACTCGTATTTGCTTAGTATGGGTTGCTTTCCTGATATGCTATATGTTTCACATTTACAACACTGGGAATTAGACAACTTTTCAAAATGTAATAAGTTTAATTGTCATTGTGATGTGAGGTCAAAATCAGAGATGTGTTGTAATGTACTATGTTACCATAGATTACAGACATACTTTTGTGACATATAGGTCATACTGGCAATGTTGCAGCAATAAGCCTGCCAGCATAGTGAACAGCTGGACCGGAGTTGAAGGACATGGATTCTAATCTCACCACTGGCAAAAAGGTTATATGTTATATAGGTGACCGAACAAAAGTTAATCTCCTGGCTAGGAGGTTAAAAAATTGTTTGATGATTCTTCTATGCAATGTACAGAATTAATAGAAATATTCCTTCTTTTACAATGAGCTGGTCCTTTGTGCATGGTTCTCGGCTGACCCAAAACCTGCAATATCTTGCCCCCGCCTCTCTGAAGAAGGAGATGATGTAACATACTATGTGACATGATGTAGATGACGTACTACTGTGGTGACCTATAAGTAATATCAGCGATGTTGCAGCGATAAGCCTGCCAGTGTAGTTCAGATGGGCGAACAGCCCCTTCAGAGGAGGAAGATGTAGATTTGAATCTCACCACTGGCAAAAAGGTTATATATTATAGTGTCTTATAAATGGTACCATAATAGCATAATATCCTACCTTCAAACGTAAAAAGCTTAAGATATAATTTATGACTGTAGTGCTTCACGAGTAAGTTATTGCTGTATAGGCTGTTAACCTTCAATGACTAAATCTTCAATTAATTAGTACCACAGTAGGATTTTTTCTAATTGTGTTTAGGCAGTTTTCTGCTGTGCTTAAGTTCAAGAAATTGTTTGAAAATATTGATTTTAAAAATCTGCTGTTGCCCAGTGATCAAGTAGTCTAGGGCAGGGTTTCCCAAACTTTGGTGATACATAAACCACCAATCAACTACCTCAAGATTCGGCAATACTTTGCACCATTGCTTTGGAAAATAATTTTTCCTATAAAAATTCACTAAGAAATATTAAAAGTTTCCTTATGGAATCTGTGGAATAAATGTTCTTCATAAATACATGGAACCATGACAGGATTATTGACTTAACAATCAGAAATGCCTGAATTGCCTAGTTTTACTGTTCTACATGTAACATCCATCACGTCAGAAAACTTGGAAATTACATTGTCCTGCAGCAGGAATCGAATGCGGATTGCCTTTGAGCATGCTATCCGTTACACATTTTAGATGGAAATCAGAAGATGCTGGTTCGATTTCCTTTCCAGGGCAAGGTAATTTTCAAGTTTTCTGATGTGATGGATGTTACATGTAGAATAGTAAAACTGGCAGCTCAGGCATTTGTGATTGCTAGGTTGATAATATCCTGACCAATTGTATTTTTTTATC
Source organism: Macrothele yani (assembly GCA_039090855.1). Classification (NCBI taxonomy): domain Eukaryota; kingdom Metazoa; phylum Arthropoda; class Arachnida; order Araneae; family Macrothelidae; genus Macrothele; species Macrothele yani. The sequence continues at coordinate 7,347,793 of CM077023.1, read as the reverse complement.
AAAATCATAATTACAAATATCACATCAATCATTAAAAGCAATTTTCAAGCATTTCCTTGCCTAAAAATCATTTAAAATTTTTGTCAACATTACTATAGAAAAACAAAGAAATTTTATCAGAGTTCTAATGGCTTGGCTGATGCATTTTTTTGTCATTAGCCAAACTTTTAATATCTAGATTGGTTGAAGTCAGTTTTTGTCTGAAATCGTTCTGAACACCAAGTCTATTCATTTACTTGTTTTTTTTAAAAAACACTAAACTGAAAATGACTGTTCACATAGTGTCTAGTAGTAAATGGCACAAAATATTTCGCTGTTTTGTCAGGCAGTTCTGAGTATTCTGATCAATTTTTTTACCAAAAATCTGTCAAACCAACAGTGCTAAATGCTGCTTTCAGAGCTTAGTCCCACATCAGTTTAATCAACATATTTTCCTCTAGAGGGTAGATCTGCATTTTGAAGTTTGTCATCTGTGAATGGATTTCTTATCAACTGCACTTTTTCACTTCCTGAGGAAAGTGCTCTCTTACCTTGCAATCCAATGACAAGATATGTTCTAGGATGACTGATGACACTCAATTAAATGCTTCATCTGTAGGTTCAAGAAAGTCACTTAACAGTGGGAGTGATTCAGAGTCTCCTTTACTTGTTCATTCTGACCACTCTTGTAGTCTCTTAATTGTTGCATAAAATTTTACCTGTGCAGTGAATTTGTTAGTATCGTTCCCTTGTAGTTCTAAACAGAACTTCTTTTGCGAACCAAAAATATCAGCCAAATGGGCAACTTTGGTCAGCCAATCAAAATCTGAGAAAAGTTCTTGAGTTGCTACATCAATATGGATCTCATCACTTATTGAAGAAGAGACTGACTTCATCTAATAGCTCAGAGAGCCTGTCCAGAATTTTACCCTTGACAGCCATTGTACTTCAATGTGTAGCAAGAGGTTTGTGGGTTTGCTGCTCATGTTTTCGCACAGCAGAGAGAATATTCTTACATTTTTTGTGTGAGACATAATAAAGTTACCACTTTTACGGCTTGCCAAGTGTTTTCCTCACAAAGTCATTCATTCTCTTTATTGCCATTGCCTCTCTGTGGATGCTGCAGTGTGTCCCGTCAGCTATAGGAGCAACAATTCTCACTGTTGCAATTAATCCAGAATGTCTCCCTGATGTAGCATGAGCTCCATAGCCTCATCTGTTGTAAGACCAACACATATTACCAAGTCAATATTATGTATTTTAACAAAGTTGTTAAGAGCCTAACATTTCTTTAATTGTAGTTTTTGTTGGTAATGAGAATATGATCCCCAAAAAATCAGATCCAAATGTAGATCTTCAAACAATCCTTACCATTCATACTTAACAAATTCAAGATGATTGGCAGAATGAGTTAAATCGGTGCTTTCATTGAGTTGCTGGGCACAAAATTGCTCTTTCTTATTCTATGAATAAGATTTCTTTCACAATTTCTGCCATGTCATCAGTTCTGCATTTGATTGTATTAATTTGATAATGGAATCTGAGATATCTCCTTCACAGCTTTTTTGCTTACCACTTTCTGAATCATTTCCTTACTGCTTGTGTGAGAGTACCCTTTTGAGCGATTATTAATGATACATCATGTGAGGCAAGGGTAAATCCAAGCATCAAATGGGCCCCAAACTTAAAAGTCCATCTTGAAAGTGCAAGAGCATGTACTTAAATTTTGGTTTCATCTTTACTAGCAGAGAAATTCTTTCAGAATTTCTGCCATGTCATCAGTTCTGCATTTGATTGTATTAATTTGACAATGGAATCAGATATCTCCTTCACAGCTTTTTTGCTTACCACTTTCTGAATCATTTCCTTACTGCTTGTGTGAGAGTACCCTTTTGAGCGATTATTAATGATACATCATGTGAGGCAAGGGTAGCATTACTACAGTATTAGGAGTCCCATAGGCAGACATTTGCATTGCATTTTTTGGAAATTTGAATTTGAATTTGATAAGTTTAATTTCAAAAAATTCAATAGGCTTTTTGATAAATTCATTGTGCTTGGGTATTATATGTCTTTTTAGTTTGATGATTGCATACTTTCATTGGGCAGAATTTTGTTGCAAATCACTCACATGGACAAAGGATTATTTTCTCTGCTTTAGATGAAACCAAAATTTAAGTACATGCTCTTGTACTTTCAAGATGGACTTTTAAGTTTGGGGCCCATTTGATGCTTGGATTTAAGTTCTGATGCTGACCAGAAATCAGGTCAGCATTAGAACATAAGTTTAAGCATCAATGCTAAACACATATGTGTTCGGATGTATGATTGTTTTCCATTGTCTTCATTTCATTCTGGAATTTTCCTTTACCCAAAACTTCCAGTTGTTAGCCACAAATGCATGTTACTGGCTGATGTTATACAAAATCACACCAAATTCCAACTGTCTCTTCACTTGCTTTTCACCTCACTTCCAAACATTCACTTCACCCGGTTAACACCACCTCACTTTGTGCCATCTGCTCCCCATTTTATGACCCTTTGAGAATTTGAGAGAATATAAAAGCACCAGAATGTTCACAATTCCTCCCAAGCACTACCAAACATCCTGAATTTAGATTTGTCAGTGTGAAGGGAGAAAGATTTGGATTTAGAAAAACACCACCTTCTGGGCAAAGAGAATGGCTGGGCCAGACTGCAAGCAGGCTGCTTGCACACAATAATCAATTATTTTCCTGAACTTGCATGTACTTACTGATTATATTGAAATAGTAGGCCTCTTTATTTTTAATTACTATTAGGTGTGTATACAAGGCATCCTGGGAAGTTAGACCTTCTAAACAGGGGTTGCATTTTAGTTTTTCCTTTTTCTTCTTTCCATGGAATATAAGCATGGCAATGAAATTTCCCATTTTTTAATTTTTTTGCCACTTATCTCACCATGGCCTACATAAATTTCTCTGTAGCCCATACTTAGGGAAACCCTGGTTTAGGGCATGGTTTCTGACTTCTTATATTGTTGGGTCTAGGTTAGTATCCCATGGGATGTTGTGTTTGTTGTTCCAGTGTTGCGTGGAACTAATGGCTCTAAATTTGGGATAGATAACTCCTTAGAGCCTCCTGAGAGTCTTAGATGCTCATAGGGTTCATTAAACCTTAAAGAAAAGATCTCAATGGAAAAGAGGTGTCACAAAATATGTTTCCATAAAACAAAAGAAATTATTAAATAACTGAATAACAAAAGACATGCATGGTGAAAGTTAAAGAGAAAATAAACACATAACTGTAAACAGTTTTTTATCTACCTGCAGTGATTATTATTGGTTTTGTTCATTTGTTTTTTTATGTTTTTTGTGATACCAATAAAGTGGTACCTAACCAATGTGAATGATATGTCATTAAGCTTAGGAGTTGTTAATGAAATATTGCAATCTGTTAAAAAGTTTAAAAAGTTTCAACATCAAGGGCTGTGAACTTTATGACATCATGAAAATATGTTTGGATTAATATTATTTTGATCAATCCCATCTTACCAACAATGATTTCATGACAGAATTTAGAGAGTCTGCTATAATTTTATTGTTAAGGGTAACGGATTTAAGACAAGGAGAGTGTAAGCCATGGGCAATCACACGGATGTGAAAGTACACACATAACCCTGGCAAAAAGGCTGAACAGATGACAAATGCACATTCGTTTCACCTAAGGAAAACAACAAAAAACATCCATTTCGCCTTCTATTACCTTTCACAAACCAACTTTGCCCTGAACTGTGTGCTAGATCACTGCTCTTCTTTCGGTTATTCAGGTTCTGGCAGCAGCACCTTTTATTTCATGAAAAGCAGGATGATATTAATGCATTTTCTTGAAAAAAAGGAAAATTGGAGAATATTCAAATAAAATTAATAAAAAACTGTTCAGTTATAACCAGTGACATAGCCAGAAATTTTTTAAGGGGAGGGATGTCCCTGGATTTGATTCATTGGTGAAAGCCTTCTGGAAAAAAATACTCCAAGTGTGAATAAGCCTAACATTTTTAAAGGTAAAAAACTGAAAAAAAAAACATTGCTGAGAAAAAAATGTCAATATTTTTAATATACACTATCTACCAACAAGTAATTGGACACCTGTGATAGCAAAGGAAAACAAAGTTTATTCACCTTCAATAGTTGGTGGAGCCTCCACGAGCGGTGATTACAGCTGCGACCCTCTGAGGCATACTCTCAACCAGGCGTTGTACGACGGCTAGAGGTATTTTCTTCCAATCGGCTTGGAGAAGACAGGTCAGTTCCTTCACCGATGTAGGATGGTGGAGGCACCCCTTAAGTCGACGCTCCAACTCGTCCCAGAGGTGCTTGATAGGGTTAAGGTCCGGGCTCTGCGCAGGCCAGTCCATTCGATTAACCCCATTGTCACCATACCGAGCCATGGTGGACCTTGCAACATGACAGCTGGCATTGTCATCCTAAAAGTAACATGGGTCCACCCCATAAAACTGCCACAACGTAGGAAGCGCATGGTCATCCAAAATGGTGTAGTAGGTCTCGGCTTTGAGTCTACCAGGAATTGCGACCAAGGGTCCCGTGCCATACCAGGAGAAACACCCCCATAGTATAATTCCACCGCCACCGAACTTCACAGTTGGCACAATACATTCCGGCAGGAGGCGTTCTCCAGGCAAATGCCAAACCCAGACCCTGCCATCCGAACAGTAGAGGGTGAACCTTGATTCGTCGCTCCAGAGAACCTGTTTCCACTATTCAACGGTCCACTGTCGACGTTCTTTACACCACGTTAGCCGAGCAGCGCTATTGGACTTGGTGATCAAAGGCTTGTGGGCGGCAGTACGTCCATGATAACCGAGCAGATGGGCTTCCTTACGGATGGTATTCATCGAAAGAACACTCCCGGATGCCTGTTGAAACTCCTCACGGATGTGGCCCATCGATTTGGTGCGGTTCTTCCGAATTTCTCTGGCCAGCACCCGTCGGTCTCTAACTCCCAGTTTTGTGGGTCTGCCGGGTCGGGGCACATTCCGACAGTCACCTCTCATCTTCCACTTGCCAATCACGTTAGCCACTGTCGATTTTGGGTACTTCAACTTGCTGGATATGTCACGTATGAATTGGCCATTTCTGAGATACCTGACGATTACACCTTTCTCGAAATCAGAGAGCTCCGAACTGCGTGGCATCTTGCATGCGACTGGTTGCGTTGTTGTTTCCCACACGACATTTAACGGCGACGGCCGTGACGTGTATCAGGACCACAGATATCGTCGATTGCAGGGGTGTCCAATTACTTGTTGGTAGATAGTGTATATATACATGTACATGTATATCTCCAGCTTTTCCCCATCAATCGATAAATCTTCATTTCTTGTAAAAGCATTGCACATCATTTTTGTCTTCTGAAAGTTCATTTTTAATCCTACTTCTTTACTCTTGTCCGCAAGTTCCTGGATCATACTCTGCAGCTCTGATGGGGTAGATGCAAAAATTACTATGTCATCAGCAAAACAAAGGTGAATTAGATAATCTCCATTAATCTTTATCCCTTTGTTTTCCCAGTTCAGTGATTGAAAGACATTTTCCAATGTGGCATTAAAGAGTTTGGGAGATATAGTGTCACCTTGTCTCATTCCCTTTCCAATCTTTATGGGTGCTGTATTCTCAAATAGCCGAACCTTTGCACTTGCATTTTCATAGATGTTAAGAATAATATTAATGTATGCATCTTCAGTTCTGCAGGATTTCAAAGCCATTGTAACTGCTGATGGTTTCACTGAATCAAAGGCCTTTTCATAATCAATAAAAGCCATGCATAATGGAAGTTCATATTCCCTCACTCTTTCAATTAGTTCTCTCAGTACATGGATATGATCTATAGTGCTGTAGCCACTCCTGAATCCAGCTTGTTCTCTCGGTTGAGCCATGTCCATTGTCACTTTCAAGCCGTGTGAAAGAACTTTAGTGAAGATTTTATAAACCACTGATAGGAGGCTGATAGGTCTGTAGTTCCTGAGATCCTCAATGTCACCTTTTTAATGTAGCAGGATCATTGTAGCATTGTTCCAATCCTCAGGAATCTTACCTTCATTAAGGCATCGAGTAAAAACTTGGACGAATACTGTTTCAATTTTTCCACTTGCTTCTTGTATGATGTCTACTGTAATCCCATCTTCTCCTGGAGCTTTACCCCATTTAATGTTCTTGATTGCATGTGTAACTTCTTCTGGGAGGACTGGAAGAACTCTGGTACCTTTTGTAATGTCTGGAGTACATGTATCATCCCTTTCATATAGTTTTGAGTAGAAATATTTCACTCTTGTCAAAATTTCACCTCTATTTCTTGTTACAGAACCATCTTCTTTTCTCAGAGCCATAATCTGTTTCCTTCCCTTACTCAGATGTCCCTTTGCTCTCTTTAGGCTTTGGTTGTTTTCAATTGCTTTCCTCACTAGTAGTTCACAGTTGAATTTTCTCACATCTTCAGCGATACTTTTTCATACCATTTTGCATAGCTCTATATATTACACTTTGGAAGTCACATCTCCTTTAGTTGTCCTCATCTCTCTTCTTTTTTGCATCAGAATTTTGGTTTTTCCTGATAATTTGTTCATATGCAACTTGTTCTTAGTACCAGCAATTTTTGTAGCTGTTTCCATAAGAGCCTTGGTTAGTTTTCTGTTAACTTCAGAGATGTCCACTTCTTCAAACGTTAGACCTCCTAGAGCAGAGAATATGTTCCTCAGTTCCAATTTAAAGGTATTCTGATGTTTTTTAAGGTTGGTCGTGTCAATACACTTTGTTTGTTTTATGAGCTTGCCGCGCTCGAGTTTAGCATTGAGGTGCATTTTACATCTTACCATTCTATGGTCACTACCTGTGTTGAACTTGTTACATTTATCTTGGACAGCAGATATCAAGTGAGGGTCACATTGATGAAGAAATTAATCGGCGTATAAAACTTGCCTGGAGAGCGTTTATAAGAAACAGTATAATTTTCAAGAGCAATATGCCATTATGTCTTAAAAGAAAAGTGTTTGATCAATGCATTCTTCCAATGCTTACATATGGTGCAGAAATGTGGACCTTAACTAAAAGAGACATACAAAGACTACAGACAACTCAAAGAAGCATGGAGAGATGCATGCTTGGTGTAACCAGGAGAGATAAGAAGAGGGACTCGTGGATCAGAAAAACGACAAGAATGGAAGACACCATGACCAGAGTAAAATCCCTGAAATGGCAATGGTATTGGTATTGGTAACTGTGGGTACCAAAGTGGTACCCAGTTTATTGCTATAACGAAATACAAACATAGGAGATTCATTGCAAGTTGCAGTACAGAAAACAAAATTGCAGCAATGTATGTATATCCATGATGCAGCACAAAGTTACACAAAAAGGAAATGAATATGCACATGAACAATGAATGGCATATCGGCATGTCAAACAATATGAATAGCACATGTGCACAAGTATATGAAATGTACTATGGCATCATAAATCATCCGAACGAAACTTAAATGTGGTTAGAGCGCAAAACATTATTGAGTAACTCATCAACTTTATAAAAATAACAAAGGTATCAAATGTACCACTATAGTAATCCGCGATCGAAGAAAGCACTAACACAGCAAAAACTCACAAGTATAGGAAATTTAAAAAACAAGGCACAAATTTAGGAAACAACAGATAAGATAATGATAAAGAGATACTGGGGAGCTCATACAAGTACTGAGACCGATTGTTCGTGAAAACACAGCAAAATCACACAATTATAGCAAATTGAAAATACATTACTTGTGAAACTCAGTTAAAACACCCAAATATAGCAAATTTAAAATACATTGAAAACAACAGAATCAACAGGCACTAAGTCTACAAAAAACAGAGAATTTGCGAACGGGTTCGCAAATCCCCTAGCATTAAGAGAACAAAAAGTGATCGGTTTGGGGAAGTGAGCTAAATGTCATCGGCAAGAGGAAATGAGGTATCACATACATGCTTCTCAGCGAGCTCCTTCAAGGAGGCGAGACGACGCATGTAATGTCTCAAAAACGCCTGATACCGAGGATAAGTGTCACACAGAGATTTAAAAAATGACACATAAGCTTCGAATTGATTTACCGCTGCAAACAGGTCCAGATCAGGTGAATGGAGGAATTCTTCAGAACAAACAATCGTACGTGCAGGTTGAAAAAAATGCAAAAGTTGCTGTCTGGACAGTGGTCCAGGAACTGGAGGAAACGTATCAATGGCCCGTAGAACCTCAGCATCAGAGAGAGGATTAACAGGTCCTGAGTGGAGAAGCATACCGTTTGAAGAATCATCAGGTGGAGAAACACCGGAACCAGAAACACCGGGGACACTAGATGAATCCTGAGAAAGAGGCACAGAAAGTTGTTTTAACTTTTTCTGTTTTACAGTGCCTTTGAAAGTTCCAATACGCTTCGAAGAAGATGCTGAGGTGGAAATATCCATTAGTGGATCAGGCTCACCTCCCGAGTCAGGAGACGAAGAAACCAACGTCGCCGAAGAAGCAATACATAGCAGATCAGCCTTAGTAAAGACTGGTACAACAGCCAAGTCTGCAGGAAGACGTGGCATCAAGGGTATTGTAGACAAGGTTGTAATTGTAGATCCAATATCCAAGAGGCTAGGAGAAGAACCAGACGACCGCTCTGCCAAACCGCCACTCAACAGATCCGGATCGGAACACTCCGCTGTAGACACACCTGTAGTAGAAGACATCTCTGCCAATCTTGAAGGTGGATGCACAATCGTACGGGTCGGGAGAGGAGGAAAGGCAGCATTGTCCATAACTGAAATGTTCGTCTGAGTCTGACGGAGAAATGAAGAGGTCGCATCAGGCAAACTACTGGTAGTGGGGATAGCAGAAAGACCAATGTGGTCAGCAGTGGGTTGCGAAATTGATGAACGTCCACGTCGAAAGCGTTCACAGGAGACAGTGGTATGATCCTGTGTTAAACAGTGTGTACAATAGTGAGTGGTGAAAACCTTGAAACTGTACGTTCATGAGCCAATTTCAACAGTCGCTTCTGTAGGGCAATCCGCCAAGGCTTTCTCAGTGGGAAAGACGACCAATAACTGACAGTGAGGTCCTGTAGCATGTGCAAATCTAGTTCCACGGGGAGCGTCAGAGAGGCGACGAACCTTGCCAACAATTTTACATACATGACTGACAAGAAGAGGAAGTGCAGTATCAGGCACTTCCTGTGGAACAGGATAGAACGTAATGTTCACCGGTCGCTTCGAAAGTCCGTGTGCAAGAAAAAGTCAGCATCCTCCTTGTGATTAACTGAACCGAGATACCCCGAGGAGTACGAGAAATTCCCGCAATGCACGCAGACAACACATGTCCAGAGAGGGCTTCCTTATAGCGTGGCAATGGAGTATTTGGTAAGGCATGAAAAAGCACACCTCTATCCAGGAGGTTATGGAACTCACGGCCAATCTGCGAATTGTCATCTATCGTTACCGTCACCTTGTGGTTGGATACCTGAATAATAGGTGTTGATTGCAAAAGACCATCAGGTTGAGAGGAATCGGACATAGAAGTAGCGCCTTGTTGCACTGTAGAGGCAAATGCCATCCTCGGAAGAGAAGTCTGTTCGGATCCGGCAGTCACAGAAGGCTGTGAGGGAAGAGAAGCACAGGCCGAAGGCAAGGCAGTAGAATCAGTAGTACCCAGGGAGGGCACCAAAGCAGATGCAGGTGCTGAAGAAGAAAGCACAGCCAAGTCCAGTGAAGGCACCGGAGCAGGAGTACTAGAAAGCTAGGAAGGCATCTTAGCAGACACATCTGAGGACGAGAGTATGTTTACTTCCAAGGACGTGGGACGTGTGACGTGACGTGCATCTGCCACGCCCAGAGATGATAAGGAAATACCGGAAGCCGCCATGTTGGCGGCTTCCAAGCGTAAACAACCGAGCAAACGATAAGAAAACGGATGAATGTGAACTAATATGAGGACAAGAACGTTAGAAAAGTAGCTCCAAACGTACACAGTACCTTTAGACAGCCTGGCCACGCAACAGGTGAGTGAGGGACGAGGTATTCCACACTAAAATGTATAAAATATTGGAGCCACCAACACTACGTCTTTCACGAACGAGCAATGGGCTGGACATATTGCCAGAAGGACAGACCATCGATGGACAGCTGAAATTTTAGACTGGATTCCAAGGGATAAGAAAAGACCCAAAAGAAGACCACATGGGAGATGGGGGATGAAATTCGAAAGTATGCGGGAGTAACATGGAAGAGACTGGCACAAAACAGACCATTGTGGAAGAAACTTGGGGAGACCTTCGTCCTTCGTCCAGCAGTGGATTGATAATGGTTGACAATGATGATGATGATACATGTATATATATATTTGTTTCAAATCCCCTGCCCCTGACTATGCCTATGGTTATTACTGAGAATGGCAGTATTCTGAAAACAATGAGAATAAGGGTGGCATTGATATGAAAGCCCCAGGGTAGGAAATTCAAACTTTTATACCATAGGAGCCATGTCTCATGTCTGAAAATTACAGTAGCTCCAATGTATAAACTTGAATGTACCTACTTTAAAAATGATAATAGATGTGTTATAGTATAATTTTTAAGTATAATATCATTTCAGCTCTCAGAAATTTTTCTTTTACTGTTATGGCTGTCAGTGTACTGTATTTAAGATTTCTGTCCTCTGCTATAAACAACTTAGTTCACCTTAGCTGATGAGCATTCAACATAATATTATTCAGTATCCCTATCACATCCATACCCAAAATATACAATGATAATGTGAGAAAATTTCAGCCACAAGCACACTACTGCCATTGTCAAGAACTTAATAGCTCAAGCTAGTCATTGTTCATCTCAGTGCTCTCACAGAAGAGATAATTCTTCTACATTTATCGATTCTCAGATAAGTGATTTTCACAACGACCTTAGTGAAACTGCAATGCAAAATATATTTAGTTTTGCATAGTGTAGAGAAACAGAACTGATCTATGGGGAAATCTTGTGCTGTATGTTACAAATATTGCACAACATTTAATGACTCCATTGGTATCTCTCTTGTTCCCTTATAAGAACTTCAGGTGTTTCTGTATTGATCCCATAAAGACTAAAAGAAGTTCCTTCTGGAAATTGGAATGAACAGACTCCATTTTTCAATAAACATAGAAACTGAACGAAAACAGAGAATCACGTATGGTAAAAAGCTTCGTTTAGCAGTAGCTTTTGGTCATCCTACAACCTTGATCACCCGTGATCGACTGGATGGGCTGGTTGCCAGAACTACAATTTGAAGTTGGGGTGTTTGAACTGTTGCCATATTTTAGTAGAGAGATCCAAATAAATGGGATTTGGCAACAGTTCGAACACCACAACTTCAAATTGTAGTTCTGGCAACCAGCACATCCAGGCGATCGAGGGTGATCAAGGTCGTAGGATGACTGAAAGCCACTGCTAAATGAACCTTCTTACCATACTTGACTCTGTGTTTTCGCTCGATTTCTATGTTTATGTGCTATTGTCGCGTGAAGCCTGAGTTTTAAACCATTTTTCAATGTAATCAAAAAACAAAGTAATGTATTTTGGATTGGAATATGGTATGTTTATACTGCATACTTAATCTATTTTAAACTCTTCTTTAGTCTCAACTGATATAAACCAAATACACTAAGTCTGTAAAGTACATTTTTGTTCCACCTATTCTGAAGACATGAGAGCAAAAAATGGGAAATATGCAATGAAAGAAGAGTTTAAAATGGACTAAGTGTACAGTATAAACATAAAACATCCCAACCCAAAAATACATTATTTTGATCCCATAAAGCTTCATCTACTGCCTTACAGTGACTGACCATTTCACACCCTGGCAATAAGTTTAATTGCTGATATCTTGACAAAAACACTCTATTCAATGTAGATGCTATAGCCTTTTATTATCTTTTAGTGGTCCTACATGGTTTTCTTCATGTTATACAAATTTACAACATTAGTTGTGTTGTAGTTTTTTTCTATTTATCACATTTTATTTCTGGTAATAAAAGAATACATGGCTCTCTCTAAAGCTATTTGCAAATTAATTTCTGACATTTTTATATGATTTTCCTAGAATCATATTTCTTTTCATCATTTTCAAACTTTCACCCCCACCCCAAAAAAGAAAAGAAATGTAGATGGAACTGTAGCGAAAACCTTCATGTAAAAAATATAGGAAATTAATTTTATTTTTACTATTTGTTCATCATATTCTTGCAAATAATTCATACATTTTTATATTTTTCGCAATTTTTTAAATAAATAAATTTCTCCTGGTTTCTATAAAATATTTTGTTTTCTTTTAATAACTGTGTTATTTATCTTTTTAAGGGGATCCTAGATGCACTTTTCCTTGAATTTATTGAATTCATCCTTTAACTAACTAACTAACTAACATCTCCTTAGAGGAGATGTTAGTTAGTTAGTTAGTTAATTGATTTTAGTGGCGCAAGGGCCAGGTTTGGCCAAAGAGCGCCAGACACAGAACTATCAGTTAAAGATTTTTAAAAGCGAAGTGAAATGATTAAGAGCAGACAGGCTTGGTAAAAGTTAGAAAAGAGAATGATGAAAGCTGTGAAGACTAGTTAGTTAATTAGGTTTATATATAAATTTATTAATTCACTGTTATAATTATTATAACTTTTTTTTTCTTTTTTTTTTTTAAATAAGTTTTAAAACGTCAATCTGCTTTAAGAAGGAAAATACTGCGAAAGTGTCGCAGTGGTCGCCCAAAAGCTTTTGCAGTGTAGCTGCGCCGTCATCCAGTAGATGAGACTGAAAATAGTGAAACCGATGATTACGAAAACAAACACAACTACATAAAACATGAGAGATGGTGAGTAGGCAGTCGCACATCTCACACATCGGGGCAGTGTCGCCACACAGCAAATAGCTATGCGTGAAGCGACAATGCCTAATGCGGAGACGCGCAAGAACAACTTCTTCCCTACGGTTCCCGCGACACGATGATTTCCAAACTCCAAAGAAAGGTTTTATACGGTGCAGTTTATTCTCCATTTGTTGGTCCCACAGACCCTGCCACGTTCGCCTGATATGATCGTGAACAAGAAAGCGAAAATCCCGGTGAAACAGTGGCAAGGGTGTGACGACCAAAGAGGAGGCAGATCTAGCAGCAGCATCGGCAGACTCGTTCCCTGGGATCCCAACATGCCCAGGAATCCAGCAGAACCGAATCTGGACATCAGCCTCAAGCAAAGAACGAAGTAGTCTCCGTACGGTAAAAAGAAGTGGGTGGCCAGTGAAATCCAAAGATGACAATTATTGCACAACACTCAACGAATCAGTGTACACAATAGCACGCTGATGAGAGCTTGACTGCACGTGAACAAGTGCAAGATTCTATTCTCCGCCGAAAACACCGTGGCCTCGGCAGGAATGCGGGCAACAGAAACTTTGTCAATGCAGACGGCCGCGCATCCAACAACACCAGCCGCCTTAGATCCATCGGTGAAAACAGGAATAAAGTCTGCATGGACGTAACGGTGTTCAGCGAAGAGCTGCTGGTACACTGACGGAGGGGTTGAGGACTTATCAAAAGATGTAAAGCTGGTATCAACCATGACACCAAGAGGGTGCCATGGGGGTTCCTCAAAGCCCCTGGTCTTTCCAACGAGTGACAAGTCGAGCCCTGCATCACGAGCTACGGCCGCCATACGAAGACCGAAGGTTCGAATGCACGAGGGATGGATCTCAAACAAACGAGCATGCTGGGGATGAAAAACTGCATCGTATAAAGGATGGTCTGAGAGAGATTTAAGTTTCAGGTAAAATTGAAGAGACAGCTGCAGACGGCGTAAATGAAGCGACAGTTCGTTCGCGTTGGCATAAAGACTGGAAATGGGTGACGTGCGAAATGCTCCCGTACAAAGACGCAGCGCTTGATGGTGGATGGTATCCAACGGCCGGAGAATGGAAAAACGCGCAGAGCCATACACCATACAGCCATAATCCAGCTTAGACCGAATGAGAGAATGGTAAATACGGAACAAGGAAGTCCTGTCTGCACCCCAGGAGACTGAGGCAAGAATCTTAAGGATTGACAAGGCTCTCAGACAGGAAGTCCTTAGCCGTCGAACGTGCGACCGAAAGGTGAGAGCACGGTCAACGGTCAAACCAAGGAACTTGGTTTCCGGCAAAACTGGAATGGCTGCATGGTCCAAATAGAGCTCTGGATCAGGATGGAGGCCACGCCTCCGGCAGAAATGGACGCAACCAATCTTGTCGGGAGAAAGAACAAACCCATTATTGTTAGCCGCTTTAACAATCTGGGTAATTGCAGACTGCAGCTGCCTTTCAACGAAATGCATGCTGGATGACGAACAGAAGATGTGAAGGTCGTCAACATAAATGGTAGTCGAAACCGCTGGAGGAAGATTTTTGAGCAGATAGTTTATGCGGAGGATGAACAGAGTCACCGAAAGAATGCTGCCTTGAGGGACACCTTGTTTTTGATGGAAAAAGGCAGAGAGCGCCGTACCCAGGCGCACCTGGAACACGCGGTTACGAAGGAAGCTGGCAATGAATATTGGGAGGTTTCCCCGCAACCCATTTTCGTGGAGGTCACGGAGGATACCGTGATGCCACGCTCTATCGTAAGCTTTTTCGATGTCAAAAAATACAGACACCAGGTGCTGCCTACGTACGAATGCCTCACGAACAGACGTCTCAAGGAGCAGGAGATGGTCAGGAGCTGAACGATGACGGCGGAAGCCGCTTTGTGATGGAGACAGTGTTCGATGTTCTTCTAAAAAATAAATTAGCTGGGAATTAACCATTAACCATTCGTTCAAGGATTTTGCACAGACAGCTAGTGAGGGCAATTGGCCGATAACTAGAGGGAGACTTGGGGTCTTTGCCAGGCTTGGGAAAAGGTAAAACAAAAGCTCTTCGCCAAGAGTCCGGGAAACTGTGCTCCAACCAAATGCGGTTGAAAAGCACTAACAAATTCTCGAGAGACGACTGCAAGAGATGACGAATCATGTCATAGTGGATGCCATCGGGACCGACAGATGTTGAACCGGACCAATGCAGAGCCACCCGTAGTTCAACCATGCTAAATGGAGAGTTATACTCTGTGTTATAAAAAGGAGCAAAGGAGATTCTCTGGCGTTCCGCGGTTGTCTTAATCCTCTGAAAGGACGGGAGATACACCTGAGAACTAGAAACCAAGGCAAACGCTTCGCCCAAGCAATCCACAATCTCCCCTACTTCAGCATACGTGCAGCCGTTACTCTCAAGAATTGAAATTTGGTGGGAACTGTAGCTTCCCCGGATCTTACGAATTTTTTCCCAAACAGTTTTTGAACTGGCACGTGAATTAATAGATGAAACATACTTCATCCAAGACTCCCTCTTGCTCCGTCGATGCACCAACCGAGCGTAAGACTTTGCTCTTTTAAATTTAACAAGATTAGCCTCGGTTGGATAACGCCGAAAAGTACACCAGGCCTTATTTTGAACTCTCCTAGCCGCTGCGCAATCAGGGTTCCACCAAGGCTTCGGACGTCTTGGGAGCATCGTTGATGTCTTTGGGATAGAGAGATCCGCTGCCTGAATGATACACGTGGTGACATCAGTAACAGCTGCGTCAATTGACCCCCGGGTCACCATGGCAGAAGAAATCACTATGGACGATGTGAAGACCTCCCACTTGGCACAATCCATCTTCCAACGAGGAGGGCGGGATGCAGAAGATGGCACGCTCACATTATATCTAAGTACAACTGGGAAGTGGTCGCTTCCATGGAGGTCGTTACACACCGTCCACGACCAGTCGGCCATAACCGATGGTGGACCCAAAGATAAATCGATCGCACTGAAACTTCGTGTAGGCTCATGGAAGTAAGTGTCAGCACCGGTGTTAAACAGGCACAAAGATTTCGAGGAAAGAAGAGATTCGATCCTACGGCCTCGTGTGTCTGTCCTGACACTACCCCACAATGGATTATGAGCATTGAAGTCACCCAGAAGAAGAGCAAGTGACGGCAGCTGCTCAACTAAGCTCTCAAGAATGGACACGCTCATGTCCTCATCCGGCGGCAGATAGACGCTGCAAACAGTTAGAGGCACAGGCATGGAGATACGCACCGCAACGACTTGTAAAGATGTTGAGACTGCAACGGGAGAAACTGGAACAACACTGTGGGGGACAAGGATGGCAACTCCCCCGCAAGCTATATATCCTGATACATTATCTTTCCGAAATGCACTGTAGCCTCGAACTGAAAGCAGGTCTGATGGTTTAAGTTTTGTCTCCTGGAGGCAAAGGCACACCGGAGAGTATGACGAAAGCAGATGTTTCACGTCGTCATGTCTTGTCCGAAAGCCTCGACAGTTCCACTGAACGATTTGACCCATGGTTTGAAGTGTGGTGAATGAGAAAGAAAACAAAACAAAAAAACTAAACCCGAGAAAGACTGGGGCGACTAATAGTTGTCCGACTCCATCAGTTCGTCAGCAATGTCCATTTGCGCTTGGGACTGTTTTGTCCGATGCCCTGCAGTCTCTGGTGGTAAAATGGGGCGGTATTTTGATTCCTGTGTCATTGATGATCCTGCCCGATCCTGGTTCTTATGATGAGAGTTTGGAGAAGATTTCTTCTCTTTTTCTTTTCTCTTCCCTCCCGGGGTTGTGGAAGTCCCGGTGGTGCTGGTGTTAGTTGCAGCAGGTTTAGGCATAGTGGTTGTTGGAGCTTTCGCGTCCCTAGCTTGGGATTGCAGTGCTGCCAAACCAGCAGCTATGATGTCGTCTAGCTTGTAGGGACAATTAACTGGGATTTGGCTATCAGTCTGTGTGCCAACTGTAGTCCTTGCAACAACCGCTGAAGCATAGGATCGCCGATCCAATTGACTTGGAGCGACCTTTCTTCTGGCCTCTGGGTAGGAGATTCCCTCAACGGTCTTAATGCGTTGGATCTCTTTTTCCTCTTTCCACTTTGGGCAGTCTCTCGATGATGCTGCATGGGATCCCTTGCAGTTGAAACACAGCTCGGCTTCGGCATGGCAATCTTGCAAAGTATGGTCTGTTGCAGCACAACGCCCACACCGAGCAGTGCTCCTGTAAGACTGCTGGGAGTGACCATGTGCTTGGCATTTGAAGCATCGTAGAGAACTTGGTATGAAGAGGCACACTTCAATGTGTAGATACCCTGCCTTGATTGATGTTGGCAGGGATGGGGTGTTAAAGGTCAGTATGATGTTTCGAGATGGGACAGATTGGCCATTTCGCCGAAATAGGATGCACCGGACTCCACTCACTTGTTGGTCTTTCAGTTCCTCCAGAAGTTCTTGGTCACTGCACTCCAGAAGGTCTTGAGAAGAGATAACACCTCGTGAGGAATTGAGGTAGCCATGAGGGGTAACCTTTACTGGACAATCTAAAAGAGAGGTAGTGTTTAAAAGTACCGTAGCATATCTGGGACTCGACATCTCAACAAGATCTCCAGATTGGAGCTTCTTAATGCTCTTAGGAGAGCTGGCAATTGATTGCAATGCTTTATTTATCCAGAAGGGACTTCTGGTGTTTAATGGGTTTGAAGTGTCCAAGGAGTGGATGCAAAAGAACCGAACATTGGCAGAATTAGGTGTAGGTTTCTTGTTGGGAGGGGGTGACCCTTCCTCTATGGGCTGCTTTGTTTGAAGTTCTTGGGAAATTTTTTTATTAGCCATGAATAGAAGTGAAAAGTTCGTCCACCGAGTTCCCCGCCCACAACCGAGCCCAACAGGGGAGAGCCGGAGGTCCACAAGCCCAATTGGACGCAGGACACGACTCTAGGGTTAAGCAATGGATATAGCATGTTGATAGCGCAGACATGTGCTCAGCGAGTACCGCAACTTTCCCAGGTCTTGGTAACACCCCTTCGGCATACCCGCACTATCCCCAAACTCACCCTGTTGTACGTAACAACAAGCCGATTGAGTAGGAGCAGGTTAGTTCCTAGCCGCCCATTTAGGGTGAAGCAGGGGGCAAAGAGGAGTGTTGGCGACTGGCGACAACTACAACCTGGCCACCAGAAACCTCAGCCTCCAGCATCCCCTTTTCCACCTTACGGGTCACCGCACACGGCAAACGTGCAGGTAGGTCTAGCAAACCAGCCCGGAAAAACAAGAGAGGAACAGAAAATGGAGAAGCAAAGGCGAGTAGAAAATGGAGAAGAAAAGAAGAACAGGGTGTGGAGAAGAAAGCAAAAACAGGAAAGGGAGAGGAAAGCGAGAGGAAAGGAAAGAGCTGGCGCATAATCACAACCTCAGCAACCTACAACTGAGGCGGGTGCTGTCAAGTTGGTGGCGACACAAAGTTGTAATGGGAAATATCAAACATAACATGTCGGCTGGGGCCGTGGGGTCGCTACTCCCCATCAGCTGGATGAACAGCTGTCCCTGCGGTGACGTGAAAGCACAAAAACTAGAAAGCAAAAAAAAAAAAGGTCACAAGGTCAGCTCGGGTCGTGGGGGCGCCACTCCCCAAATAACTGGAAAACCAGTTATCCCTGTGCGGGGTTAGAGGAGATGTCCAACTGATATTTCAGCAAAATTGTTACATAGATAAAAATGAAGAAATGAAATACAATAATTATATTTTTTATTCAAGGAATTGTTGCTTTACAAATAAGTGAACAAACACTTGTTTCAGTGATGCAGTTCTCTTAATAACAGTATTAGGTGTTCTGAAACCTTGAATTCAACTGGTAAATATTGTTCCTTATCCTGTCTTGGCCTTTCCTATAGCCTGAATTTTTGCTGTAAGCTGCCATCTTGGTTCTGCAGAGTATTTTAATTAACTATTTTATGGTGGTTTGAAGCTCCTGCTGAATGAAGTACCTCTTTGCTTAAGATAGAACAATTATTTTAATACACTTCAACATTTCTGTGAAAGGAAAAGAAGCAGTGATCTTTATCAACCAGTTAAAGACAGTTATCATTATCGCCACTGACAGTTGACATACGAGTGTCTCTCTTGGCTAATTCTTTTGCCATACTCATGCTATCACCTACAGTATAATTAATGTTTCTATGACACCACCAACTGGTACTGAGTTAGAAGCTGGATTTTCCATGCCTGACATTCAACTTATATCAAATTCCACCATGACACAACAAGCATGGCAAGCAAAAAATTACAATTCTCTATCTGCCTAGACCATGCATTGTTATTGATAGAAGAAGTGCTATGGAAATTACAAAAGAAAAGTTTACAGATAACCTGGAACATATGACTAAAAAAAACTATATATTTCACTAAATACAGCATTTAAATTTTAAACTTGTTACATCAGGAAAATTTAATTAGCACTATTTAAAATTTTTTGGTGGACTGAACATTTCCATGCTTTCTTTTTATAGTCTTTATGTCATGACCCATAACTTAACATGTTATGCTCTTTCTTTTCAGTCTTTGTTGCAAAGGTGGCAAAACATTGTGCAGGATCACAAGAAGTACCAGGAATACCACAAAGATTTCTCAGAGTGGCTGGAACATGGAAAGCAAGTTCTCGTTGAACTTGAGACAGAAGGAAATTTGGAACATAGCATGGTTAAACTCCAAGTGAGTATGCCCATCTATCATAATTTTGAACAGTCGTAGAATTTTTTACATAGAATTAAATTTAGACCATAACCTTCATTTTCTGTTATTTACATGCATCAAAAATTACTTATTCTTGTTATAGAACATTTATCTCACAATTGATTGGTCCTATGCAATCTGTATAACAAATATTGTTTAAATGCTGATTGATGCCAAATGTCAACTCTCTTGAAATTTTGTGGTCTTTCAAACGCAAACCACTTTGAAAAATAAGCAATATTTGAAAAATAAAAAATGGAATAATTGTATTAAATAATTAAAAACAGAAATTTAATTACAGCTTTAACAACAAGCTTGTAAATAGTGAATGACTAAATTCACAGTAAAGCCAAAACTTCTAGTCGGAAGCTGATGATGTGAAGCAACCAGGTAATCACATCAGAGTATAGACTTTTGAATTTCATCCACCCATCTCCCATGTGGTCTTCTTCTGGGTCTTTTCCTGTACCTTGGAATCCAGTCTAGAATTTCGGTTGTCCATCAGTGGTCTGTTCTTTTGGCAGATTGTCCAGCCCATTTCCATTTCAGGGATTTTACTCTGATCATGCTGTCTTCCACCCTTGTCATTTTCCTTATCCATGAGTTCCTCTTCTTATCTCTCCTGGTTATACTAAACATGCATCTCTCCATGCATTTTTCAGTTGTTTACAGTCTTTGTATGTCTTTTTTAGTTACAGTCCATGTCTCTGCTCTGTATGTAAGCACTGGAAGGATGTATTGATTAAACACTTTACTTTTAAGATGTAATGGCATACCGCTCTTAAAAATTGTACTGTTTTTTCCAAAAGTTTTTCAATGAATTTTTATATGCCGATTAATTTATTCATAAATGTGACCTTTGCTTGATATCTGCTGTCCAAGGTAAATGTAGGTATCGGTTATCTCCAGCTTTTTTCCATAAATTGCTAAATCTTCATTTCTTATAAAACCATTGTACACCAGTTTTGTCTGCTGAAAGTTCATTTTCAATCCCACTTCTTTACTCTTGTCAGTAAGTTCCAGGATCGTACTCTACAGTTCTGAAGGGGCAGTTGCAAAAATGACTATGTCATCAGCATAACGAAGGTGAGTTCAATAATCTCCATTAATCTTTATCCCTCCGTTTTCCCTGTTCAATGATTGAAAGACATTTTGCAATGAGGCATTAAAGAGTTTGGGAGATATGGTGTCTCCTTGTCTCACTCCCTTTCCAATTTTTATTGGTGCTCTTCCCTCCTTCTTTCATTTCACTTTGATCACAATACCTACTCGTTTTCATATTCTCTTTTGAAAGCCCCACCCTCTTTTACTTTTCTATTTTTTCTTGTTCTAGTCTTTCTTATTAAATTGTTCTTTGTATCCTCAAATAACTGAACCTTTGCACTTGCATTTTCATAGATGTTATTAATACCATAATACTAATGTATGCATCTTCAATACTGCAGGATTTCAAAACCATTGTAACTGCTGATGGTGTCATGGAATTTCATAATAAAAAACCCATGCATAATGGGAGTTCATATTCCCTCATTCTTTCAGTTAATTCTCTCAGTACATGGATATTAATTATACATTGCTGGCCACCCAAAATGCAACACCAAGAAGGAAGCATCTGATTGGACTGAAATTCGCAGCATGTGTCGCCTGCGAGAGGACATGCAAACGATTAGCATTGCAGAGCATATGCAAATCATGTGCGCCCGGCACACCACCGAGAAGCACTATAAGAAGGCTGCACAGAAGGTGGGGTTTAAGTAGTGGAAGTGTGTTGTGCTGCCGGACCTGTGCGTGGGAAGCTTCCTGATGCCTCGTCGCAGAATACGGCAGTCATTCCAACACGTTTCGGAGTTCGACAGAGGACGAATAGTGGCTTATTGCAACAGTGGTTTATCGTACCAAGACATCGCCGACCATGTAAAATGACATCCAGCCACAGTGAAGCAAGTATGGATTCGGTGGGTGCAGGAGGGATGGACGGACGGACGGACCGACGTGAGCGATTGCCACAGCCGTGGCACACCACCAAACGAGAGGACCGGCATGTTGTGCGGTGGGCATTGACAGCTCGCACTGCCACATCACGAACGTTAGCACAGGAATTAGGGTGTGTTGCGCAACAACCTGTGTCAGCACGTACCGTTCGACGTCGTCTGCAGGAGCGGGGACTTGTCGCACGCCGCCCATTGCTTTGATTACCATTGACGTTACACCACCGGCGAGTGCGGCGGCAGTGGGCCGTTGAACGCCGCACCTGGACTACGGAATGGCACGACCTTGTTTTCTCCGACGAATCCCGCTTCTGCCTGCAACAACCATGATGGTCGGATCCTCGTGTGGCGGCACCATGGCGAGAGACTGTATGACGCTTGCATTATGCATCGCCATACTGGTCCGTCGCCTGGCGTTATGGTTTGGGGCACAATTGGATATGGCACCTGCACCCCTCTGGTATGCATCGCCGGTACACTCAACAGCCACCACTACATCTCTGATGTTTTGGAGCCTCTAGTCCTGCCTTACCTGCAGGACCTGCCAGCGGCCACGTTTCAACAGGACAATGCGCGCCCGCATGTGGAATGCATTGTACAACAATTCTTCACAGCCCACCAGGTGTCACTGCTGCCGTGGCCTGCCTGTTCTCTCCATTTCACCCCCATCGAACACGTCTGGTCGCTGATCGGCAACTGAGTGGCCCGGCAAGCACCGCTCGCGGCTACGCCTGATGAACTGTGGCAACGTGTGGAAGCAGCCTGGACCGACATACCCCAAGCCCACATCCAAAGCCTCTTTCGTTCGAAGCCGCTGCGCGTTGCGGCCATTACTGCAAGCCATGGGGGCCACATGGACTATTGATGTCTGCTTGTTCCACAAGTCGCACGGGCCTGTAATCTCAATCGTTTCATCTTTGTATCTGTTGTTATGTGTCCAGTAAATCTGGCTTTGCTATCTTGTGTCCTTCTTGGTGTTGCATTTTGGGTGGCCAGCAGTGTATGTATATATCATCATCATCATCATTGTCAACCATTATCAATCCACTGCTGGACGAAGGTCTCCCCAAGTTTCCTCCACAACGGTCTGTCTTGTGCCAGTCTCCTCCATGTCACCCCTGCATACTTTCGAATTTCATCCACCCATCTCCCATGTGGTCTTCTTCTGGGTCTTTTCCTGTCCCTTGGAATCCAATCTAAAATTTCGGCTGTCCATCGATGATCTGTCCTTCTGGCAGTATGTCCAGCCCATTGCCATTTCAGGGATTTAACTCTGATCATGATGTCTTCCACTCTTGTCATTTTTCGGATCCACGAGTTCCTCTTCTTACCTCTCCTGGTTACACCAAGCATGCACCTCTCCATGCTGCTTTGAGTTGTCTGCAGTCTTTGTATATCTATATATCTCTTTTAGTTAAGGTCCACGTTTCTGCACCATACGTAAGCACTGGAAGGATGCATTGATCAAACACTTTTCTTTTAAGACATAATGGCATATTGCTCTTGAAAATTATGCTGTTTCTTCCAAAAGCTCTCCAGGCAAGTTTTGTACGCCGATTAATTTCTTCATCAATGTGACCCTCACTTGATATCTGCTGTCCAAGATAAACGTACGTGTCTGTTATCTCCAGCTTTTCTCCATCAATCGATAAATCTTCATTTCTTGTAAAAGCATTGAACATCACTTTTGTCTTCTGAAAGTTCATTTTTAATCCCACTTCTTTACTCTTGTCAGCAAGTTCCTGGATCATACTCTGCAGCTCTGATGGGGTAGTTGCAAAAATCACTACGTCATCAGCAAAACGAAGGTGGGTTAGATAATCTCCATTAATCTTTATCCCTTTGTTTTCCCAGCTCAGCGACTGAAAAACACCCTCCAATGTGGCATTAAAGAGCTTCGGAGATATGGTGTCACCTTGTCTCACTCCCTTTCCAATTTTTATGTGTGTTGTATTTTCAAACAGCCGAATCTTTGCACTTGCATTTTCATAGATGTTATTAATAATATTAATGTATGCATCTTCAATACCGCAGGTTTTCAGAGCCATTGTAACTGCTGATGTTTTCACCGAATCAAAGGCTTTTTCATAATCGATAAAAGCCATGCACAATGGAAGTTCATATTCCCTCGCTCTTTCAATTAGTTCTCTCAGTACGTGGATATGATCTATTGTGCTGTAGCCACTCCTGAATCCAGCTTGTTCTCTCGGTTGAGCCATGTCCAGTGTTACCTTCAAGCGGTGTGAAAGAACTTTAGTGAAGATTTTATAAACTACTGATAGGAGGCTGATAGGTCTGTAGTTTCCGAGATCCTCAATGTCACCTTTCTTATGTAGCAGGATCATTGTAGCGGTGTTCCAATCCTCAGGAATCTTTCCTTCATTAAGGCATCGAGTGAAAATTTGGGCGAGTACTGTTTCAATTTCTCCACTTGCTTCTTGTATGATGTCTACAGTAATTCCATCTTCTCCTGGAGCTTTTCCCCGCTTCATGTTCTTGATTGCATGTGCAACTTCTGCTGGAAGGACTGGAAGAACTCTGGTACTGGTACCTTTCATGATGTCTGGAGTGCATGTATCATCCCTTTCATATAATTTGGAGTAGAAATCTTTCACTCTTGTCAAAATTTCTGCCTCTATTTCTTGTTACAGAACCATCTTCTTTTCTCAGTGCCATAATCTGTTTTCTTCCCTTACTGAGATGTCCCTTTGCTATCTTTAGGCTTTGGTTGTTTTCAATTGCTTTCCTCACTAGTTCACAATTGAATTTTCTTACGTCTTCAGTGATACTTTTTCTTACTGTCTTGCATAGCTCTATATATTCCACTTTGGAAGTCATATCTTCTTTAGTTGTCCTCATCTCTCTTCTTTTTTGCATCAACATTTTCGTTTTTCCTGATAATTTGTTTACATGCAACTTGTTCTTAGACCCAGCTAATTTTGTTGCTGTTTCCATAAGAGCTTTGGTTACTTTTCTGTTAACTTCAGAGATGTCCACTTCTTCCGATGTTAGGCCTTCTAAAGCAGAGAACCTGTTCTTCAGTTCCAACTTGAAGGTATTATGGTGTTTTTTAAGGTTGGTTATGTCAATAGATTTTGTTTGTCTTATGAGCTTGCCACGTTCAAGTTTGGTGTTGAGGTGCATCTTACATCTCACCAATCTATGGTCACTACCTGTGTTGAACTTGTTTAGCACACTGCAGTCTTCTATGACAAATTTTTTGTTACACATAATAAAATCAATTTCACTTGTCGTCCCATTTGGATGTCTCCATGTCCATTTCCTGTGTGGCTTTTTCTTGAAGAAGGAGTTCAAGATGAAAAACCCTTCTGCCTCTGCAAACTCAACGAGAGTATTTCCACGCTGGTTTCTGTTGCCGTGACCGAATTTACCTACTGAAGTTTCATTCTGTTGCCGTTGCCCTATTTTTGCATTGAAATCTCCCATAATTATTTTCAAGTGCTGCTTACCTTTATTATTTAGATGACAAATTTCCTCATAAAATTCTTCAATTTCTTCTTCAGGATGACTTGTGGTGGGTGCATAAGTTTGAATAATCTGAGCCTGGTATCTTTTCGAGAGTTGGATAACAAGTCGTGCAGCTCTGTCAGAGGAACTTTCAACTTCTACAACTTTATCCTTCAGTTTCTTGTTTATTATAAATCCAACACCACTAGTTCTGCCAGTATCTGTCCCACGATAGTAGAAGAGATGTCCACTTTTCAGTTCGATGAGATCTTCTCCTTTTCTCCTTACCTCACTTAGCCCCACGATGTCCCACTTGATCCTTTGCAGTTCCTCTTCCAATTCAAGAAGCCTTGAATCAGAAGAAAGGGAGCGTCCGTTGTACGTAGCCAAGGTCAGCATCAGATGGCAGCCTAGTCCAGTCCTCCGGGGATTCTTAGCACCCTCTGCCTTCATGTCGCACTGGCCGCTGCCTTGGCCAGGTACATTCCAGCTGCCGGAGACTGAGGGCCAAGATTTAAGTTGTGGAATCATTTTGGAGGGGTTTGGCCATAACTCACCACGCTGGCCAAGCGGGTTGGTGAGTGTGGGATAGAATTTCCTCTAATCCCGATGGTATAGTTATACCGCTATTGGCGGTCGTCAGAGCCCCTTTAGTGGGAACAGGATGTACCACGAGAAGGCGGGGTTGACATTTGTCAAGGAGAGGCTGTGATGTTACGCATCACCTGACCTTATATATATATATGTGTGTATATATATACAGTGCTTTTTCTAAAATAAAGTTTACCTGTACTCTCTTATCCCATCCCCTTAAGCAGTTCCACTGTTTTCACCAGTAAAATGTAAATGATGATAATAGTAATAATAATAATAAGGTGTTGATAACATCCACAACTACTGGTACAAGAGGTCCACCTGTATATACAAATATCTGGCCGATCAACTGACCAACACGTTCCATAATCCAGCCCTAATCTTGGATTTTGTCACCCAGGGAGTAACGATACTAAAGGCTAAAGATGAGTACACAAGAAATCCAGGCAACTATTGACCAATAACATGTCTACCTACACTGTATAAGATCCTAACAGCATGCATCGCCAATCAGATAATGAGGCACAAAGAAGGACAAGCAATTATGGCAGAACAGCAAAAGGGATACCAACTGGACTGTAGAGGATGCAAGGAACAGCTTACCATCGCCACTGTTGTAATGGAGCAAGCTTTCAAGATGCACTGCAACATGTACACAGCATACATCGATTACCATAATGCCTATGATTCTGTACCCCACAACTGGCTGATAGAGGTCCTTGAGATCCTTGAGTAAGTCCTGTAGTCATCAACTTCCTTAAGACGGCCAAGACAAGGTGGAAGACGACAATCAAAGTTGAGAACATAATGACCAGGCCCATTCACATAAGGAGAGGCATCTTCCAGGGAGATTCACTTAGTCCACTATGGTTCTGTCTAGCACTCAACCCGCTGTCAGTCATGCTTAGTGAAAGCAAGTATGGATTTACCATCATGTACAGCAAAACCAACAAGTACAAGCTCTCCCACCTCATGTACATAGATGACATGAAGCTGTGTGCATCGTCGCAGAACCAACTCCAGCAGTTAATCCGTATCACCGAGGGTTTCAGCAATGACATCGAAATGGAATTCGGCCTAGAGAAATGCAAGACACAAGGTGTGAACCAAGGAAAGCATGATGCACATAGCTACCAACTGGAGACTGCAGAACAGATCAGAGCTATGGAGGAAGGAGAAGCCTATAAGTACCTTGGTATGCTTCAGGCACAATGCCTAGAACACAAAGAAATAAAAAACAATCTAGCCGCCAAATACAACCAAAAGCTGAGAAGACTTATGAAGACCAAGCTCAAAGCTCGCAACATCACTAGGGCTATCAACACATACACAGTTCCAGTCCTCATGTATTCCTTCGGAATCATCAAGTGTAGTACAACAGAGCTTGAGGACATAATATGCAATACCAGGACAAACCTCACTATGCATCGCCAACACCACCCAAAGTGAACAGTAGAAAGGCTGACCATTGGATGGGCAGAAGGAGAATGGGGAATAATTGATCTCTTGGAACACCAAGACAAAGAAATCAGCAGCCTAAGAAAATACTTCCATCAAAGCAAGGGACCCCTTCACCAAGCAATAAGCCAGAGTGACAAGAAGTACACAGCCCTAGAGCTCTCTATTCAGAACACAGAGATTGGAATGAGGGAGCCAAAAAAAGAAGCTTCGGGTCCTACACGGAAGGCACTACAACGATCTGCAATCGGACCATGTGGATAAGACTGCCTCCAATGCATGGCTAACAAATGGATCACTCTTCCCAGAGACTGAAGGGTTTCTGATGGCTATACAAGATCAAGTTGTAAACACCAGAAACTACCGAAAGCAGATCCTGAAGGACACGTCAGTGGAAAGCGACACATGTCGGCAATGAAATCAAGTGCCAGAGACCATCCACATATCACAGCAGGGTGCAGAATTCTCACACAAACAAAGTACACGAACAGAAACAATCAAGTCGCCAAGATCCATCAGAAATTGGCAAGAAAGCATAACCTCATTACAAATGAGCCTGTCCCCTACTACAAATATGAGCCAATAACGCTTCTAGAGAATAACACCCAGAAGATGTACTGGGACAGATCGATCAGAAGAGATAAGACCATCCCCACAATCGGGCCGACATAGTCCTGGTCGACAAGAAAAAGAAGTCAACAAACCTCATTGACATAGCTGTGCCCAACACGTGTAACATCCAGAAGACGAACGGAGAGAAGCTGTCAAAGTATAACGACCTCACAATGCTTCATGCTGAAGCTGGACTAACGTCTAGTTGCTGCACAAGTCTTTGTGTTGACATACCAGCTTCTTCTTGCAGGAGTTCTTGTGCGGCTTTGATGTTTTCCGCCGTCCGCACTGTTCTTCTCTTTGTCGCCATGCTTGCCACGTCATCTGTGATACTGCCGGTTCGTTTGAATTTCGCTACCAATTTCATCAGGTATGCACGGGATGGCTTATGACGCTTCTTAAATGCTGTACCCCACTTTCGTAACACTTCCGCCCTCTGCATACCAATTTTTCATCAAGAAAACTCTTTCTTCCGTGGTATATCGCTGCATGTCCGAAATCGCGTGTCCACCATCCCACTACTTCCTCACAAATGCCTGTGGACTGCTGATCGACGTCTCGGACTTACAGCTCCACTTCGTTATTTTTTAATGATTTATTGTACAGGAAAGTTGTCACTACCCAGTGAAGCATCCGGTATATATATATATATATATATATATATATATATAATAACTCAAAGATTTATACATTATCTATTATTGGCATATTTTTACTGTATTCCATGTAACCACTTCTTTCAGAAAACTTGAAAAATTTCATCGTCCTGGAGCAGAAATTCGCACCTCCTGATTTCTGGTCGAGCATGCTAGTCATTACACTACCCAGGACAAAGAAATTCCAAGCAACTGAACATTGTCCTTGTCCTGGGTAGTGTAATGACTATCATGCTCGACTAGAAAT
Source organism: Macrothele yani (assembly GCA_039090855.1). Taxonomy (NCBI): domain Eukaryota; kingdom Metazoa; phylum Arthropoda; class Arachnida; order Araneae; family Macrothelidae; genus Macrothele; species Macrothele yani. The sequence continues at coordinate 7,319,140 of CM077023.1, read as the reverse complement.
CAGGAGGTGCGGGTTCGATTTCCACTTCAGGACAATGACAATTTTCAGGTTTTCTAAAGGAAGTGGTTACGTGGAATACAGTGAAAATATGCCAATAATAGCATTACAATGCCTACCACGTATTTATGAAGAATTATTTTTTGGGGGAAATTCCCAATTGTATATGTTATACACTATCACTTGGAAGAAAACATTTATGGCCAGGGAATGAAAAGACTAATAAAATTACTTAAATTACCACATTTTATTCTGTCACTGAAGCTGCGCAATTCATTTGTCAGATGACACAACTTGACCTTTGTTAGTATTAACTGAACGTTTTCCAACGTTCTAAAAACCAAAGTTGTGGTTTTTAAGTGAGGAACTGTTAGAGTACTGAATGCAAGATCAGTCTAAATGGTACAGAAATAGACCAGGTGAATAAGTTTGTGTGCTTAGGAAGTATGTTTGACAGAGAAAACAGATTAGATGGTGAAAATAGTAGGTGAGTGAATTCATCATTGCAAGTCCCAACTGCCTTAGGAGGGTTTCAGAAGGCTGAGGATCTCTAAAAGGTCTAGAATGGCTGTATATGAAAACGTAGGAAATTGTAATATTTCCTACTTGTGTGTAACTGTTTCTAATGTATATGTGTAGGTTTTCTGTGGTTCCTTAAATTTGCATTGAGTCTTCTTGATTTTTTAAGTACTTCTTTATTGTTACTTGAACTGGACTTTTTCTTCCAGTATTTTACTATCAGATATGGGAAGTATGAAGATACTGTATATTAAAATCAAAACCGTATCCAGTAGCTATATGGGTGTTGTGCAGAGATGAAAGAAAGGCATGTGTTATGGCTGTATGCATAGATAGGAATGTTTGAATCCCATGGTGGTCAGCAAAAGTGAATTAAAAACCAACCCTCATTCAATACCACAGAAAATGCCCATCTTTGTCAGTAAACCCTTCTTACAGAGTTTCTACCCATTCTTTAACATTGTTCAAGATTAAAACACTTTGGGACATTTTGAGAATTTTTTCACATAATTTTAAAATTCAGTATGTGCCTTCTTTTTCTATCCATAAAACATTAGTTTGCCATAAGTAAGCAAACCCTTTTATAACATTCTGCTTAGCCTGTGACATACAGCTTGTACTGTATATTTCCTGTAAGTTTTTTGACATACAGCTTCCTGTAAGCAATCTAAGTGGAATGATTATAAATCGTTTTATGCACGGGTAAACATATACATTAGTAACTTGTACAATTAGAACTACTAATAGGAATTGATGCATACAATAGGTGTGAAAACAGAAGGCTTCTACAGATTTTGGGAATTACTGGGGGAAATTTTCCGAAATGGCTTAAAAGTGTTTTGGAGTGTTGTTAAATTTATGAGAATGGGTAAAAAGCTTATAATACAGTTTACTGTCAAAGATGGGCAGTCTCTGGTATGGAATGAGGGTATGTTGAATAGAAAGATTGGTCATTTTGAAGATTAATAAAATTACAAGGACTAGTGGACAGCTAACTTGTTATTAGATATATGTTAGTGATGTCAAAGAGGACTGGGTGACCATAGATGTTCATGTAAATGCTACTTTGTCTCTGAGAAAGGTTAAAGCTGTAGGTTATAATGAAATTAACTGATAATTGGTTAAGCATAGTGGAGTGATAGTTTTCCTTTGGCTACACAAAATCATTGTGACAATTTATTAGAAATGGAACCAGTAGCATTGCAGTGCCTACTGTTTCATCTCCATAATCAATGTTCCTGTGAAATTTGCTCAAGCATATTGAGTAAGAAGTGGAAATAGATGGAAAAGCAGCTGAGTGGAAAAGAGTGTGGCTTTGAAAGGGACAGGAGATGGCAGCATAATTAATGTATTTGTGCTAGATAGCTTTCTGAAATATTAAATGAAACAGTTTCAATTTACTTCCGATATTGGAGGTTAATTATTTAACGTGCATTAATGCATTTGCATTTTTGAACTTCACTTTTAGTTGGTAAAGTTCGATGAACACTTACCGCACGTGGGGCTTGGCTTTCAATCCATATTTCCGTTACGTGGATGCGGCACGGGATTTTTTCATTTGGCCACGGGTCCGCTTCTTCTTTTTTTTTTTTTTTTTTTTCTCCGTTGGAATTTATTTTGTCTCATCACCAAATGAGTTTTTCCTTTGCTGCATCCTCATTTACTTCAATATTTATTCATACCCGAGTACTTTCGGTACTACTACTATACCGTCTTCGAGGGGACATTTTGCTCCAACTAGCACGGACCGTGTCAGCTGGGCATTTCGGTGGTTCTCGCGGGCTGCTTCTGTCATCTGCTATCGCTTCTTCTTGGGCGTTGTGGCGCCATCTCTTGTTGGTCAGTGATCTCCTTTTTCGAACTTTTTCTTTTTTTTGCTCAATTTTAATTAAATTTCTCCAGCTGTTTCTCAAATTATTAGGGTCATTGTGCAAAAAAAAAATTAAATGAAACAGTTATGGCTTTATACATAGTGTTCAGTAAGTTTGAAAAGGCTTTGTGAACTATGTATCTATAAACAATCTGTTCAATTAATTCCAAAAAAAAAATGTGCAATGAAAAACAAGCTGCTGAAGTCGTTCACAATCCTTTACACCAAAAATCTGGTAGTTATCAAAATTGAAGGAAATAGTGATAAGTGGATTGAGATTAATTGTTGATTAAAATAGGGATGTCCCACTTTATTTTTGATTTATATGCATGAACTTATTAAAGGCAGTAACTCAGTAATGGATATTAAAGTATGTAGTTCTAGTGCTAGTGTATAATTACAACTAAGTGCTGATGACTTAGTTGTAATTTCTAAGAGTCCGAACAATCACATGGCTTTAATCAGCGAAGCAGGACTTATAAGAAATTTTGGGTTGTGATAAATGTGTAGTTTAAAGCAATGTTTCTTAGTTGATCCTCAAATGTTATTTGGTATTGTAAATATAGTACACGGAAAGGACCGAGAACAAGCAACAGATTTTAATTACTTGGATGTGGTTATAGATGACACAGGAAAGAAAGCATCTTTCCTATGTCATCATTCAACAGAGTCAGCTATGCAAGACAAGTATCCTATGAGTTGTATAACTATTTTTGCTAAAGAGTTTTGCGAAAGAACAAAACTTACTGTATACAATTCAATATTTGGTCCTGCCAGAACTGGATAAAAAAAAAAAAAAAGTTCTCTTTTGGGTGTTGGAAGTAGTAATAGGAATACTGCAGGGGGAGGGGGTCAGGGACATAGAACAATTAGTAATGCAGGTATTTCACTTGAACTGTATGTTTCTGTAGAAGAAAAAGTTAATAAGTAATACAATATATTCATGTGGTTTGGGTGTGCATTAGGGTGGTCCTTATTTTTGAAGTTTTGAAATGTTGTTGTCTGACCCTCCTATGTTGTTCTACCATATAAAAAAAATGTTTTTTGTAAAGTTTCAGGCAGATCTGACTATATTTAGAGGTCACTCAAGTCAGTTGAAATATTCACATACCGTATTATCCCTGTCACCTGATTTCTCCATTCACCTTCTCTTGTCTTATTTGACTTAAGTGTCAATCAAATACTCCACATAAATAAGGTGATGTCTATTTTTATTTTTATTTCATATAGTTGGAAAATTCTGTACAGTTCCAGAAACAAGCTTGCGTATATAAACCTTGAAGAAGATAATTCATGAGAGTTGTAGGTCTGTTGTTAAGCTAACTGCTGCGTTTTGGGAAAAGGCCAGTATTCCCATTCGCCATGAACATGATTGTATCAAGAAATTGGAGAAACTTCATGAAAATTGGCTCAAGCTGAAAAAAAATTGCAAAAGAAAAACAAAGCGTGTCTACAAGTGTACAAAACGTGCCTACAAGTCCAAAAAAGCCATGTTTCGGTCCCTTAATGAAAAGGACGGGGTCGACGAACCTCTTAAACGCATCAAGCTAAGTAGCAAGATTTCTCGTGATATGAAGATTGGAGATTTTGTGACAAAACACTACGAATTTCTTTAATTGCCTTAATATCCCAAGAGATAATTTAGATTTTGATCCTGAAATGGCCAGCCCGGTGGCACAGTGGTCTAAGCCATGGCTTCTGATCATTTGCCCGAGATGGATCAGGGTTCGAATCCTGGTGAGGTATGGATGCTGTGTTTTTCTTACAACATTTGCTCTCTCCCTTCCCTCGAACCAGTGGCCTTAAATTATGGACAGGCGACTGCTTATAGCCCATTGAGTTGCTCACTGTGGTTTTTAAAGCTCCAATAAAAAAAATGGAGAGCGAAGACCAAAAACTATTTATTACAAGTTGTAGAACAACATAGGTGTCGTTATCCTGACTGCAGGAGAGAAAAACTTAATCTCAGATGAGTTAAGTTACAAGGAACTCTGATTTAAGTGATTTACTGATTTACTCAGTGTTAACAATGAATATTACTTCAAGTGGAAATAATGTTCTGTTGTCTTTGTTAGGCATAATTAATTTTGATAAGGATTTGTGTTTGGAATTTTTCAGAGTAATTAATAAATCAGTATTTCTGCACTAATTGATTTATAATTTTATGTTGTACAATATATGCAACCACAAGTAAAACTTTGAGCATATTGAGCTACCACTAAATGTTAATTAAAATGGTAGAAATTTTACACAAATATTTTTTTTACATTGAGGAACACTTTCGGGATGGTCAGAGCATATAAATTGTTGAAAAAAAATTCATAGTATTTTAAAGACCACCCTAGTGTGCATGTCATATGAGTGGTGATATATCACTATAGAAATGTTAGGATCCTGTGATATTGTATCACAGACTGAGGGTTGTATAGAGAACAATGTGAAAGGAAAGTCTTGAATCAACAACTAGTGCTTGAAGCAGTACTATATTACAGGCAGAAAATATTGCAGTGAAGTTAACGATGGTGATTAATTACTTAAATTGCAAGCAGCAACTGCTTCTGGTGCTCATGGTAAATATTCAATATTGTTTTTGTTACTTTAACCACAGAGCATAAAAATTCTTCTGTGATTTCCAGGAAGAGAGAAAGTTTATACGTACCAAACATTTCATATTTAATGCATTGAATGATAAATGGTTTTAATGTATTAATAATATACCAAATATACATTATTGTCATGTTACATCATTCAGATAAGTCGTATTGGTGTTATATCACATTATTTATTATTAATACCATTAAATTGTAAATAAATAATTTGTTTTGGCCAGTGGTATGTTTATGATGATCTTTCATTTTTTGTTGATAAAAACCAAGGGTATGTTTATATAATTTGAAGAAATTTCTTTCTTTCCTGTTATTAGATAAAAAGGCAGCTAAAAACATAGTTCAGTTGTTAAACAATATATTGTTTTTAATTTGTAGGCACTGATGAATGACAAAGCTCCAGGTGAAAACTTGCTATCACAAGCCATACAAGCTGGTGAAAGACTTTATCAAGACACAACCTCACATGGTCGTGAAATAATCAGGCAAGACCTTAGAGGACTTCGAGATAAATATGACCAGTTCTGTATTGACCTCGTTGAAGTTCAGCGACAGCTTGAGGCCTTGAACCACCATTGGGTGGGTTTCAGAGACACATTCAAACAGGTATGTAACAAACAATATTTATTATTTTTTATGGCAAACAGGAGGTCAACTTGGCACTGGAATCTCAACTTTTAAGTTTTTCACAAATGTTGTCAATTAATTATTCCTTGGATATTTAGTTCTGAAGCATGAAATTACAGTTATCCCAACTTTATTTGGTGATGGGTAGTCACATATCCCACTTTAATGTTTAAAAATCAGAAGAACAAAAATTGTATAAAGTTGAGAAGGTAAAATGCCCTTTTTTGCCAAATAAACTTCACACAGTGGTATAATATATTTGTGTATGTAGCAGAAAAAAATATCTCTTTTCTGTTCCTTGCACTCTGTAATCATCTGGGGCTTGTTGTTTTCCCTTCTCTTTCTTTCTGGTTTTTCTTTGTTGTTGTTGTTGTAGAAAAAGCTAAAGAGAACTTCCTAACCTCTGGCAATAAACCAGACTGGGTTGCTGTGGTGAGGAGGGGGTAAGAGCCTGAATTTGTTTCTCAGATTTCCTACTACTACAAGACTGTCAGTGGATTAGGACTGTTTTAAAAGTACATGAAAGAATTGATAGCAATGAAGACAAAGACATTTCAGATGAGGAAATAGTGATTTATTATTTAAAAGAATACACTATTACTGATTTGTTTGGCCATTCGGGAAAATTTTCCTCAGTAATACCCCAAAATATTTCAAATTTCACAGAATGTGATGAGAATTTTGTGTATGGAGAGAGAGCAAATCAATGACAGGACAATAGTAGGTTTATAAAGAATATCAGATTCTAACAACATGAGGACTATGATTCTTTGATGCTTTTCCTGCTCCAGTTGTATGAGATAACAATGTGTCACTGAGTCTTATTCAAAGATATTTTGAGGCTCATGCCAAACATTTAGAATTATTATATGCTGTAGAAACAGAAGTAGGTAGATGTTCATCAAAAACATATATTCAGAAAGCAACATTAAAGAACTGCTGTATATATGCTCTCAAGTAATATTTAGTATGAGTATAAAATTACTATATCAACCTGTGGAATGTACCAAGACAAGTTTTAAATAATCAGTTTTATTGCTGTTGTAAGGAAAAGTGTGGCAGCCAAGTATCACTCATAATCTGTGTTGTGTCCTTAGGTCCAGTGAATGAAATATGGGATTGTATGATTGTACAATACAATTTTTGAAGTTGTGAATCTGTTTTTTGGTGTAAATATGACATGAATGGTAAGTCAGATATCCAAAAACTTGAAAATTTTGTCGTCCTGGAGCAGGAATCGTACCTGCATCTCCCGTCTGGTGCCCAAGTATGCTGATCACTACACCACCCAGAAAGACCAAGTCTCAAGTTTCCGATTAATTTGAATATAACCATCATAGGATTTGCCAGTCAAAGCAACCCACATTCATATATAGCGAATCTAAATCCTGTGATGGTTATATCCAAATTATTCAGAAACTTGAGACTTGGTCTTTCTGGGTGGTGTAGTAGTCAGCATACTCGGGCTCTAGCTGGGAGATGCAGGTTCGATTCCCGCTCCCGGACGGCGAAATTTTCAAGTTTTCGGATATTATCTGACTTACCATTCATGTCATATTTACACACAAAAACGGATTCACAACTTAGGTTCAGGTTCATATGACCCTGGGCAGTTCAAAGAGTACTACAGCTCTTTAGTAGGAACAACACTTTATTTAACATGTAAGGAACTACAATAACATATCAGACTATACTTTACGATGGAATGTCAAGCTTGTAACTGAAGAGAGCACATATACATCAAAGAGCCAAAACATTGTGTCCACCTGCCTAATATGATGTTGGTCTGCCACATGCCACCAAAACAGCACTTATCTGGTGAGGCATGGATGTTACACGGTTTTTAAAGGTATCTTGTGGTATCTGGTACCAACACATTACCAGCAGATCCTTTGACTCTTGTAAGTCACTTAGTTGAGCTGCTGCAGATTGCATTTGCTGTTCCAACACAAACCACATATGCTCAATTGGATTGATGTCTGGGGAATTTGAAAGCCAGGGCAATACCTGGACATCTTCCTCGTGTTCTGCAAACCACTCTCAAATAATCCAGGCAGTGTAGCATGGTGCATGATCCTACTGAAAGAAGGCACTACTCAAGAGGTATACTGTTGCCATGAAAGGATGTTGCTGGTCTGCAATGATGTTTAGACAGGTGGTAGATGAGACCTCATAGGTCTTACACATGAATGACTGGACCCAGGGTTTCCCAGCAGAACATTGCCCAAAGCATTACACTTCCTCCACCAGCTTGTTTTTGTCCCACAGTGCATCCTGGTACCAACACTTTCCCAGGTAAATGATGCCCAAGTACCCGGCCTTCCACATGGTGCAACAGGAATCAAGATTCATCAGACCATACAACCTTCTTCCAATCATTCAAGGTCCAGTTTTGATGCTCATGTGTCTATTATAGATGCTTTTAATGGTGAACTAAGGTTAGCATGGGCACTCCGAGTGGCCCAAGGTTATGCAGCCCCATTTTCAACAGTGTTCGACGTAATGTGTGTTGTGACACAGTACTTCCGTCACCAGCATTCAAATTACCAGCGAGTTGCGCCACGGGATAGCCTTCGCTCACCACCTCTAGGATCAATGAGCTGGAGTTGGCCCACACCTTGCCGGCAGCTTGTGGTGTTTACCTCCTTAGACCACTTTTTGAAGGTACTAACCACAGCTGACAGTGTGCCCTCCACAAGCCTTGACATCTCAGAAATGCTCTGGCCATTACAATTTGGCCATTGTCAAACTTGCCCAAGTCTGTTGCCTTTCTCATCTGAAGAACAAGAATAACACTGATTAAAAGAATTCAGTATCAGGTGTTATTTATACTGTTTCATGACCTTCACACATGCAGTTGTTTACCTGCAGCTGCTTTGATTTGCATAAAGACTTGGTGATCATAATATTTTGGCTCTTTGGTGCATATATACAGCAACGTCCATGCACTTCTGCTTCCAACCATTGCTTACGAACCTCTATGAGTTTTCAAAACTGAGCCAATATGGTGGATGCATAGACAATCACTTGGGCTGTTTGCCTCATGTAACATGATAATACATTAATGCATTTCAAACTACAGCAATAGATATGGAAACTGTGGAAGAAATATTCCTCGGAAATACATGGAACAACTGCAGGATTATTAACATAGCACTCAGAACAGTCTGAATTGCGTAATTTACTGTTCAACATGTAATATCATTCCAAAATCTTGAAAACTGCATCGCCCTAGAGTGGGAACCGGTCCCATATCTTTCAATTTCTGTTTGATTGCTGCTCCACAGAGATGTAATTTTTAAGTTTTCTGAAATGATACTACATGTTGAACAGTAAACTAGACAATTCACACTATTCTGATTGCTGTGTTAATAGTCCTGTAGTTGTTCTATGTATTTCTGAAGAATATTTTTACAGTGTAATTTCTATATCTGAGATATTGGTGATTTATTACACTATGAGGAAGCATCTGAGTGCTTTGACTGGCAAAAATCTGAAGTTGTTCAGATACTTGGAACTTCAATGTCCTGAGTGGTGTAACAGATAGCATGTTCAAACGGAAATTGGGAGATGCGGGTTCAATTTCCGTTTCAGAGTTTTATCAGGGGTTGCTCTGCCGATCGCATTCTTCGCAATTTGCAAAAAAGAAATAATTTTGGCAATGGAAAAAAAGGTTTTGGCAATTACCTTTTTGTACTGTTATAACACTTTGGCAAAAAAAATTGAATTTGGGGAATAAGTTGGCAAAAACTTTAAAAAAGCCAGAGCAATCCCTGTATGTAATATTCAAGTTTTCTGGTTCAATGTTACATGTTGAACAGTAAACTATGTAATTCTGGCTATTCTGTGTGCTGTGTTAACAATCCTGTTCTACAGCAATAGGATAGCATTTTTTAAGGCAATATAAATTAGAATAAATATTTTTGGTGAACAAGCAGTGAAACTGTTAGTTTGTGATCAGTGAAAGCTTGTCTGTCACAGTTTTTCATATTACTCCAATAAAACAGCTTATTTCAATTCATTAAATCCTATTTTGATAATATACAGTATGTATATGTAGATACTGTATCTATAACAATATTAGTAGTAATACTTGTGTGTATAAGCATCATGTTGTAATCTAAGCAAAAATTTAATAATGTTTTCCTGTTGTATAATTTAAAAGGAAGTGAGAATAAATTACTTTTTTTCTGTTTATTTACTTTTAAGAATGAGAGAGTAATGCTAAATTGAAGATACCTAGGATAACACTTATTAATTACAAATCCTTCATGATAATATAAAATAGCCTGGGACCATCTTCATGCATTTAAGCAGGGCCATCTGCATTTCTAAACATTCAAAATGTGAATTAGTAAAAGACTTGTATCTAATTCATTTCCACTGCCAACTGTGATGTTATCAGCTGTTTTAAACAAAGTGAAAGGAATCTATTTCAGGCTGTTTTCTGCTCAGCATGTTCTCTATGCAAGTTAGATTTCATGGTGCACAGTTCTCTAGTCTATGCAACTAAAACTGCAATGTTATTTGTTCATTGCCATTCTGTCAGACTATCAGAATGACACTTTTCAGTTATGGACAGTATGCATTATACAAATATGTATGTGCTTTACTCTAAAAACACCAATGTATGTGTGTTTTTAGAGTAAAACTAAAACTATATTTACAACCAGCAGTACAAGTATGTGTAACATCTCCCAACACAACTCAGATAACTTTTAATATGTAACATTTTGTTGACATGTGTAATCATAATTACAAGTGAAGTACAATGTGTAATCATAATTACAAGTGAAGTACAATGTGTAATTATAATTACAAGTACAATACAATGTGTAATTATAATTACAAGCACAATGGGTAATCATAAAGACAAGTGAAGGATAATGATGCACAATCATAATCAAAAGAAGAATATACACAATTCATCATATGCATGATGCCTGACATGACTAGTAATACAAAGTTAATTATAAAATTTTGTTTAATTTTTGTATTACATATTCACATATCAAAACTTAGTTCTGTGTTTATGCCTTGTTATCATCCATTGTTCTTAAGTAAAACTTATATGGCAGTTTAATTTCTGTGAGCTAAACAGGTCTTTTTTTTATGAACTGCATTTGTCATTAAAAAATTAAATAAAGAATACTTGAGCTCTGGACCTACATGAGTTATTAGGGGTATGAAAAGTTTCCACCGCCCCCACTAGCGGGTGCTGTAGGGGCCTAGCTGGCCAGGAATCCATGCTGTCAGTTCATACATGAAGCCAAGCATGGCGGTTGATAAAGTTCATTTGCGGTACTGTTTATTATTCATGTTTAATTTTGGGAAAAGTGTGAGTGAAGCATACGGTTCACTATGTCAGGCGTATGGCAAAACTGTTTTGGGTGAGCAGACATGTCGAGAATGGTTTGCCAGGTTTAAGAAAGGTGATCTGAGCTTGGAAGACAAGCCACGTGCAGGTAGACTGCAGGAAGTCGCAGATGAGGAGCTGGAATCACTGTTGCACGAGGATGCCACACAATTGACCACACAGCTGGCAAAATGTTTGAAAGTGGCTCAATTGACAGTGGTACAGCATCTACAGGCCTTGGGGAAGATCCAAAAGCTTGGTAAGTGGTTTCCACATACTTTAATGAAGTGTAATATTGGTCAATGATTGGGCATCTGCATGTCATTGCTGAAGAAGTTTCAAGGGAAGAATTTCTTATGGAAGGTTGTCACCGGGGATGAAAAATGAGTCTATTGTGACAACTCCATATGCAAGCGATCCTGGGTCAACCCAGGCCAGCCATCAACATCCACTGCAAAACAGGATATCCATGGGGAAAAGGTGCTGTTGTGTATGTGGTGGGATATGCATGGAGTGCTTTACTTTAAACTGTTGAAACCAGGTGAAACAATCACTGCACAACAATATAGCAATCAGTTGATGAAACTGAATTCAGCAATCGAGCAAAAATGCCCATGGACAAGTAAAGGACGCCGCCCAGTCATCTTGTTACACAATAATGCCAGACCACGTGTTGGTGCCACCACAAAATTAGCCCTTGAACAGTTACACTGGGAGGTTTTACTGCACCCAACTTACTCCCCAGGCATTGCACCCTCAGACTTTCATCTGTTTCGCTCTATGCAACATTCCCTAGCCCAACAGCAGTTCACAACAGTTCCAGAGGTCGACAATTTCGTCACTGTGTTCTTCAGCTCAAAACCTGAGTCCTCCTATCAGAGGGGCATTCATATGTTGCCTGAAAAATGGCAAAAGGTCATTGATGTTAATGGCCAATATTTCATTGAATAAATGTGTACTGGTTTCCTGATTGTTCCTGTCTCCTTTCACCTTAAAACGGCAGAAACTTTTGCATACCCCTAATAGCATTTAGTTGAAATCATTGTAACTGTTTTAATGTAATATTATAAATGAAGCTATATGATGAAGTCCATCCAAGGACAAAGGGAATGTAATATCAAAACAGCATAAAAACCACAGTCAGTGTTTTGCATGCAAATGCATTGTGATTAGGTATTTAAGAAGACAACTTCTTATACTGGTGACTAGGCTTTAAGACATCCATGTTACAGCTGTTGTGCATGGTTTTTAGTTTTGGTGCTGTTTATTTCATGCAAACATTTTCACTAGCACTTAAGAAGCACCTACTAACAACTTCTGATTTTCAAAGTGTATTAAATCAGAATGTCTGCACAATTTTTGAGAGCTAACTGAAATATTTAATGCCATTTTGCATATTTGAACATCATACTCATATATATAGTATAAATGTGTTTGTGTTATTACAGCAATGTGATAACAGAAATATTTTTATTAAGCTTTCTGCACAAAGAAACCTTACATTTTGAGAAAACTCCATTATTTTGTGCATGGCTTAATAATAAATGTGCTGTATCAAAATATAAGCAATATTTTGGAAATATGCTTTACTATTAGAATGCTTTCTTTGTAAAAAACATCTTTCTGTAAAAAAAGATGTCAACTTTGCTGGAGATCAGCTTGCCTGTTTTTTATAAGAAATTAATTCAGACTTATGGCATCACTAACCCCAGTGATTTGTTTATTAATTTATTTCTCTTCTAGCTGTTAAGTTGGATGGACTCAACTGATAGTCTGCTTTCAAATGATGAAAAAATCCACCAACTGTCAAAGATACAACTGCTTTGCTTCTGAAATACAGGGTAAGTGGTTTTTAGTAAAACCATTAGAATGACCATCATTAAATAAAATTCAATATAATTAAAACTTATGTAGATACATGCTTTCTAAAATGAAGGATAAAAGTGGTATTGGAAAAGATGCTGATGGTAACACCCAGTATGTGTAATTGTTGGGTAAAGGGACTAACTGAAATTCATTGAGAAAATAAAATCTATTAATATTTCACTATCTGGTATGTTTATGGCAAGTTTAGACGTTAGATCATTATTCCCAAGTGCTCCTGTACCAAAAGCCATAGACATTATCATTAAAGAATTAAAAAATAAATCTCACTTTAATAATACACAATTACAAGAGTTATTTAACATTTTATCTTATATTTCTAACAACAATTACTTTGAATTCGACAAAAAAATCTACAGACAAGAAGTAGGAGCCCCAATGGAATCCCCATTACCTTCTTTATTTTCAGAAATAATCATGAGTGATATAGAAAACAAAATTATTAAAAAACTACCAAACCCACCCATCATTTATTGTAGATACGTCGACGACATTTTTATATTATCTAAATTAAAACAAGAAGAACTTGAAATATTGAAGAATAAATTTACCACTTGTTACCCAGAGATTGAATTAACTTTAGAATTTGAACAAAATGAAAAAATTTCCTTCTTAGATATAGAAATAATAAAAAAGACTTAAATTTTGAATCCAGAGTTTTTAGAAAACCAACCTATGTACCTATAATGATCCCATATCAATCTGAACACCCAAAAACTCATAAATTAAATGGTATTAGGAATTGGGTAAAAAGAGCCTTCACACATTCCTCAAATAGAAAATACAGAGAAGAAGAAATCCAATGGATTATTAACACAACCAAACAATTTGGATATGACACAAAAACTGTTAAAAAGTTCATTTTTGAATACCAGAAGAAATTAAAAGAGTCTAGACAAAACATCCCAAAAAGAAATACAAATTTTCAGGTTCTTTCCTTTTTATTAGAGGACTAAGTGGGAAATTTGTAAGATTAATGAAGAAACACAACATTATTTTTGGACATTCAGTTCAGAATATTGGTGACTTAATTACAAAGAAAAAAAGTAACAATAATATACTACAATCAGCAGGCGTATATGAAATTCCTATTGTTTCACAGAGTTCTGAAGACCACATTTCATACATTGGCAGCACAAAAAATAGATTAATAAAAAGACTACATCAACATATAAAAAAACAGGAACAAAAAAAGAAGAATAAACTGCACTTATCCAACACTGTATTAAACATAAACAATACCCAGATTTTGAAAACATTAAATTACTAACCACCCACACAAACGAAAAAGAATTAAGGATTTCTGAAAGCGTTATTATAATTGAACAAAAAAAAGATAAAATATGCAACTTACAAGACCCCAACACACTAGACACAGCCTGGAAAACACTTATAAAAAAAGAAAAAAATTCATAAAAAAAGACAAAAAAAGAACATTACAAAAAATCACACCAATAAAAACAAAAAACAAAAAAACACCTGATACTACGAACAAACAATTATACTTACGACTGATACCTACCAACTCATCCAATAGATGGCGACACATTAGAAACAAATCACCTAACACATACAGACACACAATAGAATTATACTTACAACTGATACCTACCAACTCATCCAATAGATGGCGACACATTGGAAACAAAATCATCTAACACATACAAGCAGCAAACCTTCTCATCGATTCCCGACATGCAACTCCAAAAACCACATACACGCGAGGAACCCTCGTGTAGAAACAGTGGCCAGATGATGGCGGTTGAACACCGCTGAAAGCGCTCGCTGTAACAAAGAACCCTTGTGAGACATCTCCTGACCCGATGAGTATAACTCTTTCTACTAAAATCTTTTAATTAATAGTAAATTTCAAACGTTTGATTGTGCGAATGAATGAATGTAGAACTGAAAATACACTGACGGAAAAAAATCCCAACACCACGAAAAAATAGTTGTAGAGGAATGAAATGGTGGCAATACATTTGTATAGGTAACATATTTAATCGATTAAGGTTTCAAGATCACAGCTTAATGTAAGCGCAAGAAGAGCCATTTTAAATGTGAAATGCTGGTACATTAGTAACCGGTGTAACCGCCAGAATGTTGAATGCAAGCACGCAAACGTTCATGCATTGTGTCGTACAGGTGCTGGATGTCAGTTTGTGGGATGGAGTTCCATGCCTGTTGCACTTGGTCGGTCAATACAGGGATGATTAATGCTGGTTGGGGGTGACGCTGGAGTTGTCGTCCAACGATGTCCCATACGTGCTCGATTGGTAAAAGATCTGGTGATCTAGCAGGCCACGGCAACATGTCGACACTCTGTAGAGCATGTTGGGTTACCACAGCGGTATGCGGGCGAGCATTATCCTGTTGGAAAACACCCCCTGGAATGCTGTTCATGAATGGCAGCACAACAGGTTGAATCACCAGACCGACGTACAAGTGTGCCGTCTGAGTGCGTGGATAACCACGAGAGTGCTCCTGCTGTCGTAGAAAATTGCTCCCCAGACCATAACTCCAGGTGTATGTCCAGTGTGTCTCGGCCGCAGACAGGTTGGTTGCAGGCGCTCACCTGGCCTCCTTCTAACCAACACACGGCCATCACTGGCACCCAGGCAGAACCGGCTTTCATCAGAAAACACAACAGATCTCCACTCCGTCCTCCAATGAGCTCTAGCTGGACACCACTGACGTCGCAAACGGCAGTGGTTTGGAGTAAGTGGAATGCATGCTACAGGGCATCTGGCTCGGAGCTGTCCTTCAAGTAACCGATTTGTAAAAGTTCGTTGTGTCACTGTTGTGTCAACTGCAGTTCGAATTGCTGCTGCAGACGCGGTACGATGCGCCACAGCCATACGCTGTACACGGCGGTCTTCCCTCTCAGTAGTGCCACGTGGCCGGCCGGATCTTGAGGCAGGACCTTCCCTTGACCACCGCTGCCAACAATCATGCACAGTGGCTACATTCCTGCCAAGTCGTTCTGCAATATTGCGGAAAGAAAATCCACCTTCTGGTAGCCCTATTACACGACCTCGTTCAAACTCCGTGAGCTGTGGATAATGGCTTCTTCATCTTCTTAAAGGCATTCTTGACTAACATCAACACACTACGTCGAATCTCAACGATAACTAACGCTCACGAACGTTACAGCGCGTATTTACAGCAAACCTGCTTTGCATGTTCCGAGGAGCACTACTAGCGCCACACGTATGCGCCGAGCGCGAAATTTGCATAGACGTCATCTTACAGATGTACTCTCACTGCCTACCAACTGTCGTTTATCTAACACAACCCCTTCTTGGTGTTGGGATTTTTTCCGTCAGTGTATATAACCTAACTGTTTTATTTCTGCAAAATTTTTATAACTAACCAAAGCTCCGTTACAAAGGGACCTCTTGGGCCAGGAGCATGTGCCTCACAGAGCAAACAACATGCGAAATACTCCGACAATATCAGGTAAAATACCTTAGATATTATGTATATATTAATCAAAAGCACGTTTATATCATAAGACAACCCATAAGGTTGCCTCATGAATTGCAATTTTCGTAACTGAAATTCGTTAAAATTTCTTTTGTCACTGGGTCATTATTTTGACATCTTTGTTGTCCACACCAAGACTTTTTTTTTTTTTATTGGAGGTTTAACGACCACCGTGAGCAACTGAGTGGGCTATAAGCAGTCAGCCTTCCATAATTTAAGGAAACTGGTTCTAGGGAAGAGAGAGAGAGCCAGCACCATAAGACAAATACAACATCCATGCCTCACCCTGATTTGAACCTGGACCTATCATGAACGAATGGTCAGAAGACAGCGCTTAGACCACTGATCCACCAAGGCAGCACCAAGACTTCAAAGGTATATTCTCAAGTGGCAATTACAGAACTATAATTCTGTCTTTTCCAGAAATATACACCGTGTTCACAAGACAATCTTATGGCAAACACTGTGTTTTATCTTTAGCTATAAAACTTCAAGTGATATATTTTGGCTTAGCTCTAAAGTGTGCTGAATGAGTGGTCTTAGAAACAGGAACCGTCACTATAGAAACTAATTGCTCCTTATTGAATAAAATCTTCGGGCATATATATGCAAATAACAGAATGAAAATATTGAAGATTAAATTCATTTCTCAACTTCCACTAAAAGTTTGCTATATGTCTGCATTATATTTTTCAGTAAAATTGCATGTAATTTTTCAGAAATAAATATGTTTGATTAATCTGCTAGTTGAGGACTATATGAAGGAACTGCAATACATATCAGTAATATTAAAAGTACATTTTAACAAAAAGAGATCTGTTCTCAGAATTTCATTAAATGTTCAATGTAAAAATTTTGCATATCAAATGATTAGTAGTTCTTTCAAATGCTTATTTTCAGTCATAAAATTGTAATAGAAAAAAATATTTTAAATAATGTTTTAAATATTCTACATATCACAGGTTTTGTTACAAGAATCTACATCATATAGGACCCATATCAACCAACTGCAAGAAACTGTTCAGTCTGTTGCTCCATTAATGAAAGAAGAAGATTTGCCTTTGTCACTTGTGGAGGCTACTGCTCGATTTAGCTCTATCTCTGAGCGTGTAAAAGTAAGTTTAAATAGCATTAATTTGTAAGTTTAATAATGAAATATGTAGGTCATGAATGTTCAGTATTTTTGTTATAGATTATGGAAGCAAATAATTTTCTTTTAGTTCAACTTTACCTTATTTCAAAAATCATTTGTTTTTATTTGTGTGTGCACTGTCTTTTATTTACTTATTTGCATTAAAAAAACTCTCTTCTTTTTCCCTCCATAAATTAAGTTGAGATTATTTTGAAATTATATCACCTCAAAACTGAAATTTTCGAACATTGTTATAACTTAAGTAAAGTCAATTTTTAACTTGTTTTATTAGTGCATACGTGTTGTTGGGATCTTAGGCTTTCATTTTCCGTTGTGTGGTTGGAATGTTACAGAATTTTAGATTTAGGTTCTGATATATTTCTTAGGTGGATTTTTAATGTAAGCTACATGGAGGTAAAAGTCTGAAATGTTGCAATATTGCCATCACCAATTTCAGAAGTTAATGCAGGATAAATCATCTCAAGTGCATGGCAAAGCATACAAATGTGGCATTTTGGTACATAAGTGCTTTCATTTTTATTGTTCTCCATGTAGTTTTTCCTTAGAAAACCTGAAAATTTTCACTGTGCTGGAGATAAAGGTTCGATTCGCCTTTCGGGTGGTGCAATTTTCATGTTTGCTAAAGAGAAGATAAATTGAAAACAGTTAAAGTGAAGAC
The DNA here is from genome assembly GCA_039090855.1 of Macrothele yani. Lineage (NCBI taxonomy): Eukaryota > Metazoa > Arthropoda > Arachnida > Araneae > Macrothelidae > Macrothele > Macrothele yani. Next base: position 7,300,984 of record CM077023.1, on the reverse strand, counting down.
ACTTCTGGGTCAAAATTATATTCTTGCAGCAATGTTCATTTTAGATGGAATTTAAGTATGAATTTTGTTCATTGTCTCAAAATGCATTGTAAGATAATGTAAGTTAAAAATAGTTATTTTGTTAATTTTTGCATAACTTTTATGCACAAAAAATAATAATTTTATAAGCTTTTTGAAGTGCGTCATATCCAAAATTTAAAAGATCTATGCAAAATTCTGAAAAACACAGAGTAGGTTTTCTAATATACTCATGTCAAGTATACAGATTGTTGTTCATTTGATAAAACTGGGATCTTATAGTGTCTTGTCATGAAAGTTACCTCATGTAGTGGTTTTTCTGGTTCAAGAGATTTTAGTGGCACCAATGTTAGTCTTTACTGACTGAATGATTCTAGGTTGTTGTTTTTTTTTATAACTTTTGTGAAAACTCTTTTGAATGAGCAAAAATTGACAGTAGGACAAGTGACAGTTCTAATTCTTGCATTAGTATAATTTTGACTTAGAATTCTTACTTGTATGCATCGAATAAACCAAAGAATACTGTACAGTCAAACTTGCTCATAATGAGCAGGAGAGAACCAGCACCTTTGCTTATTAAATCCAAGTGTTTTAGAAATCGATAGAAAAAGCCACATGTAATAACTGAATTATAAAATAAAAAATGCATAGCAACAAATAGCTGACAATAAATGTGAAGGAATGAAGGAACAAAATATGTATTATGTACAGATATACTTACTGGCTAAGGAAGATACAAAATTATACATGTAGTTATGTACTATACATGTAGTTATGTACTATACATCCATAATTGTCATTGGGTGACTATGTTTGTAGCTACAGTATTATATATACAATGCATTAATGCATATTATATATTACATAAATTTATTTGCTCATTTATACAGGCTTGTAAAAGGTGCCTAATGTAATTTGAACATTTTCTTCGCATTTCATTTGTTAGTTTGCATCTAGTTATGCTCATTGTATGGAAAATGTCATCTCCTGCATCTTTGGCTTCAAAGAAATTTTGAAGCTTCTCTGTGCACTCTAAAGCAACTGAATAAATTGATGGTTCCACATTGAACCCTTTGTCACTATTATCATCAACCAGCATGTCAGTTTGAGCTACTTATAGTATCTCACCAAAAGTGTCACCTGCAGTGGGTAAATCAGATGTTATCACGCCATCATTAACAGAAACAATTTTCAAATTTAGTAACATCATTTTCTAAGTTTTGCTGAGATGGAAGCTGGTCATCAATTTCCTCATCTTTGTCATTTTCATCATTCAAAATCTGCAACCCAACCTTTTGGGAGCAGTTTCTGATACAGTTTGTTGGCCAATTTTCCCACATGTCGGCCATCAAATGAATATCTTCGACAACATTCTTATTTGCATTTCACGTTATTCTTCTTTTCCTTCTGTCCAAGAGCATCAAGATTAATGTTTTCCAAAAATTACTGTTAAAGCCTTGTATGAACCCCTGGTCCCTCAGCTGTGCACAGAACATCAAATTTGTTGGCAAAAATTCATTCTGAGTATTCGTGAATGCTGTGATAATGGGATGTGCTGAGAAATTGTCTATAAGAAGCAGAATTTTTAGCGTTTATTTCCTAGGTTCTTATTCCCTGTTAGAAGTGTGACATGTAAAGATGTTCGAAGTTATTCAAGCATTTTTACTGTTGTCTTAGTTGACCAGAGTTTTTTTTCCCTTTTTGCACTTTTGAAGCACCTTGAGCTTCTTGACTCTCCAATTATTAAAAGCTTACATTTATCAAAGCCAGATGTATTAACACAAAGTAACACTCTTAATCTGTTTTTTGAGCTTCCCTCTGACCCACTCTTCTTCTTTAAAGTCTGTTGGGGAGTGATGTTAAAAAAAAAAAAAAGAACTGTTTCATCAAAATTATAAGTGGTCTCTTCAATGTAGTTTAATTTTAATTTGGACCATATTTTATCCAACCAAATAGGAATATCTGTCATCTTTGCAAACTTTGCTTCCCCACTGATTTTTCCGAAAGTAATGCTACATGTTTTCTTAGAGCGATCAAGTCATCCATTTGGATATAGACAGTCTGAATATCTCAGCTGTATAGCAAATTTCTCTGCAAGAATTTCGAAGAATGGGCCAGTTACAGGAAAATCAACATTATGTTGAACATTGAATCACTTAACCAAAACTTCATCTAAATCTTTTTCAGATTCCTTCAGTTCTTCAGTTGCAGATTTGCTCGTTAAATCCCAGAATTGGCCGTTATAATCGGGTTCAATGCCCAATTTGTAGTGTTGAATCAAACAAATCTTAAAAATGTTTTCACTAAATTTGAGCCCTCATTAAATGCAAACCTTTTATAAATGCACTTGACTTGTACATTATTCTCACTGTAAATTTGCAAGGCCAAATTTTAAATTCAGTTATTTAATTTTAATGACAATGAAACATTGTTAAGAAAAATAGCTAAGAATCACTGTTTTGTTTCCTTACCTTGACAGATTACAAAGTGCACTTTAGTTATTCTGATTCAGAATCTGAACTATATTTATTTAATTTGTGATTCACATTTCTCTGTATCTTGGTAATTCAATTAAAACCATCACTACATATGAGAGGATTGCAAATTTAATTACACTTACTCTCCTCATATTAAGGTAGAATTTTGCTGATTTAATAGGCCCCAAAGTTAAAAACCTCATAGAGTTTATGAAAATAATACTTACAATCCAATAGATACAATTTCCACTTGTGAAAATTTCACTCCATGAAAGATTTACAAAATTTATTTAACATGCCACCACAGCAGAAAATAAGAAACTGATATATTGGTTAGTTGGTTGTTAACCCCTAACTAAGCATGCTTAAAGTATGCAATGAGCTACATGGCCTGGCCCAAAGCCCCAAAGAAAGGAGGAGAAGAGCTAATTATGTGTGTATCCTGGGACTAATGACTTAACATTACTTCAAACCTCAGTGGATGTTTGAGGGCTTTGGGGCATGAATCAGATACTCTCTAGACCCTAATTATGCACACTAACCACTAAACCTCACACAATTGAACTGATTGATTTCAAGGTCTTACGTTTCTATTGTAGAAACAGAATTACTAGTAGATGTGTGCTACATTAGTGCCTATAAACAACAGTTTAACAAGAAAACAAACAGGATTTTTACTTGCAAATTCAAGCTTTCTTTAAATTAATATATGTATCAATCTACACAAATTTTTGAAATTTTATTGAGATATAGAATTTTAGTGATTATGATATTACTTCTTAATATGTATATTTTACCTTAGGCTCATTCAGAAAGACTTGAAGTGATTTCAGCTCTGATTCAAGATTATCAAGAGAAAAAAGAATCTTATGAGGAGTGGATTCAACATGTAAATGAAAAGTTATCTTTATGTAAAGACTGTACAGGTAATCGAACTGTACTGAAAGCAAAAGAAGAAAAACTAAATGTAAGGTTTCCTTTCTTTTCTTTTAATTTTCATAGATTTTTTCTTGTTTTTCTAAGCAGACTTTAAAGTTCCTGTAACTTTGGAGCTTTCATTTTTAACAGTGCTGACATGGATGATAAATTTGATTCTGAGAATAAGTTTAGTGTGAATCAAATACATTTTCATTTTGAAGATAAAATAACACCCCCCCTTGTGCTATGTTTATATATTTCATAGAAAAACATAAATGACAAGCAATACATAAGGTAAAAAAAAAGAACTAGCAGAAATGTTTACAGAAAAGGTAGTGGACCATAGAACTAAATATTGTAAAGCATACAGTCCCATGTAACCAGATATTTCATGGCAGGCATAACAGGGCATTTTGGAATCTTGTGTAAGTATTTAATATGGTTGAAATACTGAGGCAGAAGGATTTAGACCATTGACTGTGGGTTATTTCTGCTTCACGTTCATTTGACTGACTGTGAGTATTTTTATGATACATTTTAGATATTACCATCTTGAAAAAAAACTTCATGTAAAAGAAAAGAAACATGACATGTTCAGTTGGAGATAATTTCACAGAAGTATAACAAACTGGTTTATAGTAGTACATTTCTAATCTTTTGACAGAAGTCACCATAAACTGTATCACAAAATTGTACACTAACATCATACCATCAAAATCACATTTGAGTTAAGCTATCAAACATAATTATGTTTTGAAAACAACATATAAATGTGTAGAATTAATTGCAACTAAAAATATCATTGCACACTGATGTCTGATGTGCTACTACTGTGATAACATTTCAGCGTATATGTATCCAGTATCACCCCCTCCCCCACTGTGGGGTATCACATTTTTCAAGTAGCTTTTCTCATATCAGCTTAATTCATTTTATCATTTGAATTTATACCCTTAAAATTAGAGCAGGATCTTAAAATCTGCAAACAGTGAAATCTTTTCTTTAAAATATTTTATTATTTTTCATACTTTTTTACAAAATAACCATATACAATTTTGCACCTGTTTTTTTTTAAAGTTCTACGTTATATACACTGTGCGTCCAGATTATTTTGACCATGAGACCATTTTATGGAAAGCAGTTATCCCACAGGTGCTTCTGATGCAAGATGACTGAATTGGTAAAAGAAGCGAAAGCTGAAGGCATGCAGAGACTAATGAAGTGCATTGTGTAAGAAATAATAAGAAAAAGACGTGATCTGATGGACTTTGAACATAGGATGATTATGGGTGCTTGAAGCATTAGTGCGAGCATTAGCAAAATGGATGTACTTGTGAAATATTTGAGGGCAGAAGTTGTTAACGTTTACAGAGAGTGGACCAACACTAAAAAAAAAACAGGTCTGAGTGCAAGGCGTGTGGTCATCAATGGCTACTAGATGCTCAAGCTGAGCAGAGAGTGGGCAGACTTGTTCAGTCCAAGAGACAGGCAAGACTTCATCAGATTACAGATAATCTAAATCAGGGACCAAGTCGAATGGCCTCTCAATAGACAGTTTGCCACACATTACAACATATGGGCTGCCAAAACAGATGGCCTGTCCATAAGCCATTGCTATCTGCAGCAAACAAGAAGGAATGCCTCCAGTTTGATCAGGAGCACAAAAATTGGACAGTAAATGAGTGGAAAAGTGTAATGTGGTCCGATGCATCACATTTTCAACTACACCATGCAGATGGATGGGTGAGGATATGGAGACAGCAGCACAAAAACCTGGACCCATCTTGTATCATCACTACTCTTCAAGCTGGCAGAGGCAACATTATGGTCTGGGACATGTTTTTGTGAGAGTGTCTGTGCACTTTGATTCCTGTGGAGCAATGTCTGACCGCCTAAAAGTATATACTAGTAAATATCGTTGCCAACCAAGTCTACCCAGCTATGTTGATGGTTTATCCCAGTGGAGATGGATACTTTCAGCAGGACAATGCGCCATGTCATAGTGCTGACATTGTATGCAAATGGTTTGGGGAGAAATCCACTTACCATCATTTAATAGAGTCCATACCAAGATGAATTCAAGGAGCATTAAGAGCAAAAGGTTAGTGGTATAAAAAGTTATACCACTTACATTTTAGTTCACAACTTTTAATAATTAATTATTGAATTGTAATTTTAAAAATTTGTACAAAAAAAGACAATTTCTTTTATTTTTTAATTAACAAATACAATAAGTTGCCAAAAACTTTCCACAGAACAATAAAGAGTGTGTTTTAGTTTATTTGTTTAGTGCAGTTTAGATAAATGTTAGTTACTATACAAATAAAAAGAAAACCTAGATTTGTATTTAATCTTATCTTGTGTTGATGATCAGTTGCATTGTATTATATCCTCACCTTGAAAATTTTGTCATCACCAAAAATGTCTGAGTGATCTCCTCAATTGTTCAATGGGAGAAAATTTGATGTGTTTTGGTGCATCAGTCTTCATTTTAGCATGGAGGGCAATTATTACATAGCTCTTCAAATGACATTTTCATGGCTTATACAGGTGAGATGCCATCTGTTGTTGGAAACAGTGGGTTATGAAGATTTAATTACTTTTAGTAGGTTTTAAATTTGTAATTTATAGTCATTTAAGTTGCTTTGGAGATTTAAATGTATTTTGAAGATTTACTAGTTAGGTTTAAATTGTTTATTACAGTAGGTAGTAGGCTTAACTATGCACTTGTAAATACCAATATCTAAACACTCATACATGTAGAATAACACTAACAGTCTAGGAAAATGAATCAGCAAACAGTCACTTTCAACATCCAAGATTTATTTGTCTTTATTGGCACATCATTGAAGAACAACATTGACTTTAAATCATATCAAAAGCCACTATCAACATGCACTTCTATCTACTAAGTCATTGTCTCAAAAATACACAATATCAAGATGTTATCTCAATTCTACTCAATGTTCAACCAATCATTATCACAAAGAGCACTCTTTGCAGATCATTAGTTCGAAAGATTCTCCTACTCTAGTTATTAATTGAACAAATAAATTTGTCCTGTAAATACTGTTCAACACATTATGACATCAATGTCAAGGAAGTACCAAAGAGCATAGCACAAGATAGCACAAAACATAAAAAGTAATCAAAAATATACAATAACCTGACTCACCTCAACACTAGTCAATTCGTCATCTGTTAGCTATAATTAAATCTGTCCAGTCACAGTATCACAATGAGCTATCCTATTTGGAACACTTGGAATGTATTTTTTATAAAAAAGGCAGCCTGAAATTGAGGTTAAAATATGCAAATGTATGAATATCCAAAAGACCAAATATTCAAAAATAAAAAACCAACGAGATAAAAACTATTGAAAGGTATAAAAGCACTAGCACCCAAACATACCACGAATGCTAAAAATTGCGAATTTCAAATGAACGAGACAAACAAGAAACCCTCAAAAAGCCTAGCATATGTCAAGTATAAATGCTTTGATCTGGAATTACATATGTGATCTTTTGATCTGGAAACTCAATATGTGTGTGTTGGTCTCGTAGCATAGACCACGTGGTTTATCGTAAATGCATCCCAGCAAAAGCGACACGAAGAAAAAAAAACATTAGTCTTCTCATGGTGTTTCATGACAAAGGCAGTCTTATTATTAATAAGGTTTAGCGGTAAACATTTTAACATACACTGCTGGCCACTCAAAATGCAACACCTAGAAGGACACGAGATAGCAAAGCCAGATTTACTGGACACATAACAACAGATACAAAGATGAAACGATTGAGCTTACAGGCCTGTGCAACTTGCAAAACACGCAGACATCAATAGTTTGTGTGGCCCCCATGGCTGGCAATAACGGCTGCTACACGCTGCGGCATCAAACGAAAGAGGCTTTGGATGTGGGCTTGGGGTATGTCAGTCCAGGCTGCTTCCACACACGTTGCCACAGTTCATCAAGCATAGCCGCGGGTGGTGCTTGCCGGGCCACTTGGTTGCTGATCAGCGACCAGACGTGTTTGATGGGGGACATATCAGGAGAACAGGCGGGCCACGGCAGCAGTGACACCTGGTGGGCCGTGAAGAATTGTTGCACGATGTGCGCCACGTGTGAGGGCGCGCATTGTCCTGTTGAAACGTGGCCGCTGGCAGGTCCTGCAGGTAAGGGAGGACTACAGGCTTCAAAACGTCGGAGATGTAGCGGTGCTGCCCCGGTGGCGCAGTGGTCTAAGCGATGGCCTCTGATCATTAGTCTGAAAGGGGTCCGGGTTTGAATCCCGGTCAGGCACGGATGTTGCGTTTGTCTTACGGCACTGGCTCTCTCCCTTCCCTGGAACCAGTGGCCCTAAATTAGGGACGGGCGACTGCTTATAGCCCATTGAGTCGCTCACGGTGGTCGTTAAACCTCCAATCAAAAAAAAAAAAAAAAAAGATGTAGCGGTGCCTGTTGAGTGTACCGGCGATGCGTACCAGAGGGGTGCGGGTGTCATATCCAATTGCGCCCCAAACCATAACGCCAGGCGATGGACCGGTATGGTGATGCATAATGCAGGCATCATACAGTCTCTCTCCACGGTGTCGCCACACGAGGATCCGACCATCGTGGTGTTGCAGGCAGAAGCGGGATTCGTCGGAGAAGACAATGTCATGCCATTCCGTAATCCAGGTGCGACGTTCAACGGCCCACTGCCGCCGTACTCGCCGGTGGTGTAACGTCAATGATAATCGGAGCAATGGCCGCCATGCTACAAGTTCCCGCTCCTGCAGACAACGTCGAATGGTACGTGCTGACACAGGGTGTTGCACAACACACCCTAATTCCTGCGCTAACGTTCATGATGTGGCGGTGCGAGCCGTCAATGCCCGCCGCACAACAGACGTGTTTGATGGGGGACATATCAGGAGAACAGGCGGGCCACGGCAGCAGTGACACCTGGTGGGCCGTGAAGAATTGTTGCACGATGTGCGCCACGTGTGAGGGCGCGCATTGTCCTGTTGAAACGTGGCCGCTGGCAGGTCCTGCAGGTAAGGGAGGACTACAGGCTTCAAAACGTCGGAGATGTAGCGGTGCTGCCACGGTGGCGCAGTGGTCTAAGCGATGGCCTCTGATCATTAGTCTGAAAGGGGTCCGGGTTCGAATCCCGGTCAGGCACGGATGTTGCGTTTGTCTTACGGCACTGGCTCTCTCCCTTCCCTGGAACCAGTGGCCCTAAATTAGGGACGGGCGACTGCTTATAGCCCATTGAGTTGCTCACGATGGTCGTTAAACCTCCAATCAAAAAAAAAAAAAAAGATGTAGCGGTGCCTGTTGAGTGTACCGGCGATGCGTACCAGAGGGGTGCGGGTGTCATATCCAATTGCGCCCCAAATCATAACGCCAGGCGATGGACCGGTATGGTGATGCATAATGCAGGCATCATACAGTCTCTCTCCACGGTGTCGCCACACGAGGATCCGACCATCGTGGTGTTGCAGGCAGAAGCGGGATTCGTCGGAGAAGACAATGTCATGCCATTCCGTAATCCAGGTGCGACGTTCAACGGCCCACTGCCGCCGTACTCGCCGGTGGTGTAACGTCAATGATAATCGGAGCAATGGCCGCCATGCTACAAGTTCCCGCTCCTGCAGACAACGTCGAATGGTACGTGCTGACACAGGGTGTTGCACAACACACCCTAATTCCTGCGCTAACGTTCATGATGTGGCGGTGCGAGCCGTCAATGCCCGCCGCACAACAGACGTGTTTGATGGGGGACATATCAGGAGAACAGGCGGGCCACGGCAGCAGTGACACCTGGTGGGCCGTGAAGAATTGTTGCACGATGTGCGCCACGTGTGAGGGCGCGCATTGTCCTGTTGAAACGTGGCCGCTGGCAGGTCCTGCAGGTAAGGGAGGACTACAGGCTTCAAAACGTCGGAGATGTAGCGGTGCTGCCACGGTGGCGCAGTGGTCTAAGCGATGGCCTCTGATCATTAGTCTGAAAGGGGTCCGGGTTCGAATCCCGGTCAGGCACGGATGTTGCGCTTGTCTTACGGCACTGGCTCTCTCCCTTCCCTGGAACCAGTGGCCCTAAATTAGGGACGGGCGACTGCTTATAGCCCATTGAGTTGCTCACGATGGTCGTTAAACCTCCAATCAAAAAAAAAAAAAAAAAGATGTAGCGGTGCCTGTTGAGTGTACCGGCGATGCGTACCAGAGGGGTGCGGGTGTCATATCCAATTGCGCCCCAAATCATAACGCCAGGCGATGGACCGGTATGGTGATGCATAATGCAGGCATCATACAGTCTCTCTCCACGGTGTCGCCACACGAGGATCCGACCATCGTGGTGTTGCAGGCAGAAGCGGGATTCGTCGGAGAAGACAATGTCATGCCATTCCGTAATCCAGGTGCGACGTTCAACGGCCCACTGCCGCCGCACTCGCCGGTGGTGTAACGTCAATGATAATCGGAGCAATGGCCGCCATGCTACAAGTTCCCGCTCCTGCAGACAACGTCGAATGGTGCGTGCTGACACAGGGTGTTGCACAACACACCCTAATTCCTGCGCTAACGTTCATGATGTGGCGGTGCGAGCCGTCAATGCCCGCTGCACAACATGCCGGTCCTCTCGTTCGGTGGTGTGCCGTGGCTGCGGCGATGGCTCACGTCGATCCGTTCGTCCCTCCTGCACCCACCGAATCCATACTCGCCTCACTGTGGCCGGATGTCGTCCCACACGGGCGGCGATGTCTCGGTACGATAAACCGCTGTCACGATAAGCCACTATTCGTCCTCTGTTGAACTCCGAAACATGCTGGAATGACTGCCGTATTCCGAGACGAGGCGTCAGGAAGCTTCCCACGCACAGGTCCGGCAGCACAACACACTTCCACTACTTACACCCCACCTTCTGTGCAGCCTTCTTATAGTGCTTCTCGGTGGTGTGCCGGGCGCACATAATTTGAATATGCCTTGCAATGCTAATCGTTTGCATGTCCTCTCGCGGGCGACGCATGCTGCAAATTTCAAACCAATCAGATGCTTCCTTCTTGGTGTTGCATTTTGGGTGGCCAGCAGTGTAGATAACCTTCCTCTGGGGTTAGCATATGCTTACGACAAACGTAACCTTCGGTCTTCAGGACACACTGTAAATTTTTGAGACATATTTCAGAGAAAAAACAGCGTCCATGATGCAGGAAAATACGATAAGTCCTGTGTTTTGCTTTAACAAGCAACTAGCAACTGAGAAGACTGGGCACAGATATAATTTCTGGTGAAAAACATCCCGTAATTGGTGAAATATCCATCGGGCTTAGTTCTAAAAGTTGGGATATGAAACCAGTACAATTGTGCAACAAGTGGGACACAGAGGATTGATGCAAAACTAATTTTTGGCATTATGTTACACTCTCAGAGCTTCATATCCAATTTCTGGTTAACTTATATGGGGTTGATTAAATCGATCATCCCATAAATACTTGCCATTTTCAAAGGGCAAACAACACATGACATGAAAGAAATACAAGTGATCAACAATGCTGGTGGCATCAGTAGTAATAATATTTTGCAACCTTACCAACAAGTTTCCAATTCCTGCTTGATAGAAGTTTGCAGGTTTGAGGTGAAAAAAAAAAAGAGAAATCTGCCTTCCTGGACATCTTCCACCACTCAAAAGATTCACTGTCGGGATGTTGCTGCAACACTCAGACAAGCAACTGAAGGTTTGATGAAAGTCTAACAGATTTTGTGTATGTGGTGGTGTCCACATCCACAATGTATTTGTCTTCATTTGCACATCATTGAAGACATAAATTTTAAGTGAAAAATACAGAATACATTGGTCTGTAACATTCAACAAAATAAATTAGCAGTGGAAGTCTCATACTAGATGCATATTAGCACGTCTTTTTTAAAATTGTAAAAAGATCATGCTTATGTTATCGGTTTCTCTGTCTGTGGACAGACACCATATCTCTGCAACTATTAGTCCGATTTGAAAAATTATTTTTGCGTTGGGAGGCTTGAAATGTAAGAATGATGATCCTTGCTTGCCATTTTGTTTCTGATGCACAACTTTGCCACCAGAGGATGTAAATGCAGATGATATTGAATTTAAAATACATTTTATTGTGTATATTTGCTTCTAAATATCTGATTGAAAAAAGTTCTTTCTTCCTTTCGATGCCTTTTATAATGAAGTCTATTTTAGGTACAGTTACCTTTTCAAGTAATGTATAGATTTTCCTCTAGGGGCATAAAGGTAAATTGTGTTTTCCCCGATATCTCTGCTCCTAAGAGTCCAGTTTGAAAAATTCTTTCTTTGCTGGAGAGCATTTCCACTGCAAAATGTTTCTCATATAATTTCAAATTTTTCTTACCTCACAAGTGTGCCATTAGGGATGTAATATCCGAGAGGCTAAAAACGTGATATAAAAAATTCATTTTCAGTCAGATACTACTAACTATAAAAACTCTTTCGCTGCTAGGAGGTGCCAATGTTTAATCTGTTTTTCTTAATACCTCTGCTTCTAAATGTGCAATTTAAAAATTTCTTTCAGCACCAGATGCTATTAACCTTGTGGGGCACTTTAGGTTAATATTTGAGGAGTTTTATAGTTCACACTTCTGTTGCTAGGTGGTGTTTGTGTACTTCTGTTTGCAGCTGTATCTCCGCTTTTGAAAACCCTATTGAGAACTTTCTTTTTTACTGTATGCCATTCGCTATAATAGAGATGTGAAGCATTATCCTCTTTAAATAATGCACAGATTTCTTGCTAGGCAGCATAAAGGTCAATACGTTTTCTTCCCTATCTCTGTTTCTGGGAGATGTATATGAAAAGTTCTTTTTCCTTAGCATAGTGTTTTCCATGGAGAGTATTTTTCGCCTATTTCCAACTTTCCCATTATGCAAAATTCTTCCGTTAGAAGGCCTAGGGTTATATCATGTTTCATTCTATTAGCTTCTCCATTTGAAAATCTGTTTGTACCCGATACCTCCCTTCTGCTATGAGAAACTTTTTGTGTGCCATTTGTCAATTTTTGTAACATACTTTTTAGCCACTTGTGAAAGTAAGTAGCTGTTTCTATTTTTGGATGTTTCATCAACTGCAGAAATCTGGTTGATTATTTTCTAACCGGTTGCATTGACTTTGAATAACTTTGATAAATTTAAGAAAATATTCAAAAGATGTGTCCATTAGAACCATCAGAAAGTAGTCAAAAGATGTGCTCATTAGAACCGAAAATTTGGTGCCATTTTTCTTGTTTTAAATAGTTGTCACTTCATGTGGTTACTATATTTTAATAGGGCTTAGTGCTGTTTATATCTGTACAATGAAAAACATGAGAAAATGATTTAATATTATCTAAACATGACTGAATTTTACACTTACTGAATTTCATTAGATTTAATGCGTTGTTACATATTACATACATATTCATATCACTAAGCTGTTCTCTGAGATTCAAAGGTTAGCTCCACAAAGAAAAGACAAACTACCAGATAATTTTTATCTGATTTCATTTCTTTGTGTCTTTTTAATCAGGTAAGTACATCAGTGTGGGAAATTAGCCCACAGCTAATGGTTCCAGTTGGTCATTCAACCTAAGAATTCTGGAACAAAACCCAGTGAGTTGGGGTCTTTTTGTCAATGTCACACAGAACTAGCTGGCACCTTTCCAAGATTCACAGAGGCCCTTGTTGCTGTTCTGAGTGCCATTACCCACAGCGCTGCCCGAGGAGGCAAACCTATCTCTCACTAAGACTGCCCGCAAATGCATTGTTAAAGAGTATTATTATAAGATCTCAACATATTTATCAATTATTCATTATGTCTCTTTAATTTAACTGAGATAGCTTTGAATTGATTTTCACCATTAAAATTTCAGTGTATCATTTTATTTCTAGTCTCATTAAGAAGAATTTCATAATTACATGGATCTGTATAAAACTAATGCCTTGGATTGTTTTATTAAGAAATATACCGTACTTAAAATGATCACACAGCTCACAGGCTGTATGCAGATGCTCTGCTTAATGAGCTCATCAATCTGTCACTTGTCCTCTGTTACTGCCATTGTAGGATGGCCGTTTCTAGGCCAGTATTTGATCCCTGCTTCACCACTGTTGAAGAACCTGACCCAGTATCTTACTGAACTAATATCAACAGGGCTCTTACCATATGCATTCATCAGATGATGAATTTCACTGGAAAAAATATCTTTGGTACAAGTTAGTGTCCCCACAGTCTGAGCCAACCTCTGCACATATTTTTCATGTGTTGCAGTACTTTTTGGCCAAATATGCAGCATAGCACTTGCACCAGGGATTTTCATAAAAAAAAAACTTTGGTGGCAAGGAATTCAGTCATTGCTGTTTACTTCACATACATCTCTATACCATCTACCATTTTCAGCTAGTTGCATGTCACATTTTCTGGAGTGATGACATTGCCATCTACTTGTTAACTGTGAGAGACTTCAATTCAAGGTCGTGCACAGCTATCATTGTGCCTTCATATGGAAGAAAACAATTCTGAGGCATTATTTTTGTACAAAAAAAATCCTCTTATTTATCAAAAATATTAAAACTACTGTTCTTAATATTTTTCAGGAGCTTGAGAAAATTATTCCTGATGGCTTAGCTAAAATTGAAGCAATTGAAACTTGTGTCCACAAAATGTCCCCACTGGTATCTTCTGCTGATCGTGATATGCTTGATAAAGAGCTTCAGTCTATGAAAAACAATCAACAGCAACTTTCCATTGGTTCTGAGGAAGCTGAAAGGCAGTTGAAGGAAATGATTGCACAGTGGGAAGCATTTGAGAAAAGATGTACAAATCTTGCTGATTGGTTGGAAGAAATGGAAATAAGTATAAAAGACTTCTCTCTGAAGACTACAGTAGATGAGAAAAAGGACCAGAAAACGAAATTTCAGGTTATCATTTTTCATTTATATAGCATGTTTTACTGAAACTAAAATGCTCAGTTGAGAAAGTTGAATGAATGTAAACTAAATAATCAATAAAAATTAATAAATGTAAACTAAATAATAAGTAAAAATTAATGAATGTAAACAGAATTATTCTTAACAAGTCACTGAACCGTAATGAGTTCATGAATGCTTACACACTTTGCATGCCATAACATAAATACACTGGCGGGCAAAAAATAAGGACGAGATGGTTTTTCGAATGTAACGGCGTGCAGAAGTGCTCCACATCGACTCAGATCATACCATAAGATCCCCAAGATGTAAGAATATGGCACAAGTAAGCTAAACCGTCCAAACAAGGAATCCAAAGGATACAAAGGTACTTTATTGAAAAGGTAGCTTCGAGCACAACTGGACAGAAGACAGAAACGTCCATGTGACAGGCGGCTGCCAAGAAAAATCCAGTCTTTAGTAGGGGATATGATCACCCCTGACTGTGTTGCAGGTTTTACAACGTCTGTCCATGCTGAGGACGAGGTTGTCAAGGAGATGTTGAGGCATCACGGCCCATTCCTCTTGTAGCGCCAATCGCAGCTGCGGAATCATTGCTGGCGGCTGGTGACGTGCTGCCAAGCATCTCCCGAGAAGGTCCCACACGTGTTCGATTGGATTTAGGTCCGGGGACCTTGCGGGCCAATCCATGCGTTGAATATCTTCACTCTCCAACAGCTCTGCGACAGCCACTGTACGATGAGGTGTAGCTTTGTCATCCATGAAGAGGAACTCAGGACCCACAGCACCTCTAAACAGATGCACGTGAGGCAGGAGAACCTCGGTACAATAGCGGACACCAGTGATTGAACCTCCTTGGAAGATGTGGAGGTCAGTACGGCTACCAAGCATGATACCGCCCCAAACGAGAACTCCACCACCTCCAAACCGGTCCCTTTCGATGATGTTGGAGGTGTGATTGCATGCTCCCTGCTCTCTCCAGATGTGTATACATCCAGAATCGCTCGTCAGACTGAATCGGCTCTCATCCGTAAAGAGAACTCGACCCCATTGCTGATGTGTCCAGTTCTTGTGTTCCTGGCAGCACAGAAACCACCGTCTCCGATGAGCAGGCGTTAATGGCACACACCGAACTGGTTGTCGTGCAAATAGACCACCTTTGTGCAGCCTTCTGGCCACGGTAAAATGCGATAACGGACATCCAGTTGTCAGTTGCATGTGCCTTGCGATTTCTCCTGCTGTCTGCCGTCTGTCTCTTCTCGCCTTTAGGACAATATACCGGTCATCCGCCGCCGTGGTTGCTCATGGACGACCACTGCTAAACTCTCAGACAGCTGTTCCTGTCATTTGAAATGCTCTCCAAGCTCGTGCAACGATGCTGTGAGCGATCCCGAATTCCTCGGCCACACTAGTCACATTTCAACCTTCTTCCAACTTCCCAATGACGCGACTTCGGGTAAAGTCATCCGGATGTCATCTACTGGATTGCCTGTTGGCCATATCACACGGTGGCAACAACTCGACGTTGTTCAAACCGATGTACACCGTGCAATAGCTTTCACCGAATTGCTGAGCGTACACACCGGCCATGTGCTTTATACCCTTCCGACACTCCCCCTCCCACGTCATGCTGCATATATGCGCATGCCCTACCGTACCGGACCCTAGTCTATCTCCTGAGTGATCTTTCGGTCCGTTCTGCCTGCTCATTCCGCTGTTATGCTAATTTCTCCTCTTCGTCCTTAATTTTTGCACACCAGTGTAGGTCCCTGATATTAGTTAAAATGCATGTTTGCATGTATGAATGTATTCCATTATTATTTCCTCAAATACGTTTGCCAATTTATTGGCATTTACACGCATTTTCTGCTATTTTTCTTCAAGCTGCACAATTTACATTGGAATTTATATTACTCAAATGCTTGTAATGCAGACCAATTTTGAAGGCCACCAAACCAAAGGCAAAATTCAATGCATATCAAGGCTTCTATCATTGTCTTGTGAATTTAGTATTAGTAATACTGCATAATCATAGCAGCTGAGTCATTTTTATTTCAAAGGATAGGAGGCCAAAATTAGTACTGATGAACACTTTATTTTAAAGTAGAATTTGGGAAGTGCTAAGATTATTTTTAAGAATATAGTAAACATGAATTTGAAAATGTTTTAATTCTCAAAAGAGCTGCATTTTGGGCATTGGGCATTTTTCTTTATTTCTTCCTGCATTTATTTAAGTAAAGTTACTGATGTTAAATTTATGTTCCATGTATGCTACCAGCAGGAACATACTGATAGCATACATAGCACCAATTAAATACCAAGTTGCCAAAAATATATATCCCATGAGGGTTTACATAAACATATATCCCATGAGGGTTTACATAAACATATATCCCATGAGGGTTTATCACACATGTTATGCTGAGTGACTTAAGAAGTGATAGTCTGCCGTTCATATGTTGATCAGTGGATTTCATATATGAAAATTCTTCTTTTGGTATTTCTATTAAGAGTACTGAGTTATTTAAAAATCCACCTCTATGTATGCTGTTATATATCCAATCTGAATAAATTAGTAGGGGGATTTTGACCTATGTTGCCAGTTACTACTCTCAGAATTTTCAAACACTGAATCAGTGCTGGTGATTTGTTAAGTGATTATATAATAAATCACTTGGAAGACTTTGAACTAAACTGCCTGTTACTACACTCAGAATTTTCAAATGCTGCAGTCCATACTGATGGTTCTTCAATTGACTATACAGTACATTACTGTAATAAAAGTCTCAATTCAAGCAGTAATAATGAAGCATAAAGATCAGTGTTTGCATTTTCATAGAAACTGTGGAAATCATATGATCAGAAATACTTCACATAATTTAATATTTTGAAATTTTCAATCACATGTTGAGTGTTGACATGAAAATACATAAAAATATGTGAAAGCCCTTGAAAAAATTATGAATGTAAATATTTTTCCTCATTAATACCAATACTGACTTTGAAAAAAAGTTGTGTCAGAATCCAAGAGGCCAACATGCACATGCGTTGGCTTGCCAATTCATGTGATACATAAGTATCTTTGGCCTATAAATGTGAAGTGATGTTTTTATCAATTAAGCATTTTTTTTTACAATTATTTTTTACTTTTCTATTTCACAAGGAATTTAAATTGATAATAAATTTGATTTTTATCATTTGTAATAATAAGATAAATCTTCTCCTTATTTCTATGTGTATGAAGTCTGTTCAAAATGTTTCCGAACTTTTATGGTAGCATGCTAACACAATGTCACACCGATGTGACATAGGTGGCACTGCATAGCAGTTACCTTTGCAAGTAACCTCTCATTTACCGTGGTTTTCTATTGTGATTAGTCATCATGCTGCATCGTTTTTGTTTAAGAGCTTGTTGTGCATGTTCTGTGATTTTCAAGATGGATGAGTTTCATGTAGAGACATAGCCAGGGGAGGGCCCTTGGGTCTGGATCCCCCTTGAGGGTGGAATGAGTATGAATTTAAAGTAATATATATGTACACTATATTGACAAAAGTCACCGGACACCTAGAAGAGAAACACAACATAGCATTTATTGATATACATTAGTACGGTGTCGGTTCACCTTTGGCCTTAATGCATGCACTGACCCTTCGATACATGCTTTCGACAAGGTTTTGGAGCACAGCGATAGGTATGCGCTTCCATTCAGTACATAATGCTGTCGCTAACTGTTGCTTAGTAATATGCCTTGGTTCCAAACTTCTTATGCGGCACTCTAATTCATCCCATAGGTGCTCTATGGGATTAAGATCAGGGCTCTGTGCTGGCCAGTGCACACATGTTACGGAATTATCGTCCTTGCTTTATGGCTCGGTGCATTATCCTGCTGGTACCAACAAGGCTCAATTCCATAGTATTACCACAGAGTTGGTAGGGCATAATTGTCCAGAATAGTGAGGTAGATGTGCTGGTTAACAGGTTTGTCCATGATAACCAATGGGCCGGGACCATACCACGAAAAAGACCCCCACATGAGTATACTGCCAGCTCCAAACTTGACTGTAGGAACAGTACACTGTGGTAAATAGCATTCCCCTGGGTGCCACCATACCCACACATGGCCATCAGACTGATGGATCGAGTATCTGGATTCACCAGTCCATAGCACCCGTTTCCAGTGATCTACGGTCCACAATAAAAGTTCTTTACACCATGCTAAACGACGAGTAGCATTCCGAGTGGAGATGAAAAGCTTATGAGCAGCCGCACGACCATGGTAACCCATGGAATGAAATTCTCTGCTGATGGTACATGTACAAACCGAAGTTACAGCATTTTTACTCACCTGTACACTGAGGTTTTGTGCAGTACTCCGTCGATTAGCTGTAACGATTCTCCTGAGGCTTTGACGTCATCTATCATTGATTTTCTTTGGTCTGCTGGTACATTTTGCTGCTTCACGCATGCTATGTGTCTTCCACTTATTCAGTACATCCAAAACAGTTGACTTGGGTATGTTTAAAGGCCTCTGGGTTTCTCTTATGGACAACCCACTAATATAACACTCAACAATCTTTCCTTTCTCAAAGTCAGTTCTCTCCCACTGTGACATTTTCACTCAACCTCACCGTGTGATATGATCGCGGTCAGCTGCAGGCTTGTTTTTATACAGTTTGCAGCTGTACCGCGCATCTTAACAATGCAGCAGATCCGTTCATTTGCTTTTGAAGAGGTGTCCGGAGACTTTTGTCAATATAGTGTATATATGAGGCTTTCACCAATGAACCAAATCCATGAACTTCCCCTTAAGAAATTTCTGGCTTGCCACTGGTTTCACAAGCAGTGTATTAACATCAAATTTTGCATCAAACTTAGGAAAAAATTTACAGGGACTCATGAAATGATGAAACAAGTTTATGGTGATCAGTTCTTAGGCTGTAAGCAGTGTTATGAATGGTTTAAGCTATTCAAAGATGATCAACAATCAACTGATGATGATCCCCATTTAGAGTGGCCCTTGATTTCAACTGAAGACATTTGCATAGCCCAAGTTTGCGAAATCGTTCGTTCTACTCGTCAATTGACTGTTCAAAAAATCGCCGGCAAATGCAACATTTCAACTGGATCATGTCATCATTTTCTGACTGAAAAATTGGAAATGCATCAAATTGTCACAAAGTTTGTCCCACGTTTGCTGAGTCGGGATCAGAGGGACAATCGTGTTGCAATCTGTCAGAAACTTTTGGATCGGACAAACGAAGATAAAAATTTCATGAAAAGAATTGTCACAGGTGATGAGATGTTGGTTTATAGCTATGACATCAAGATGAAAATGCAATCTTCACAGTGGGTTGAAAAAAGTTCACCAAGACTGAAAACACTAATCCATCTTGAAAATTGCAGAACACACAAAAAAAGCTCTTAAACAAAGTGATGAAGCATGATTATTAATCACAGTAAAAACATGTGGTAAAGGAGAGGTTACTTGCCAAGGCCACTGCTGCACAGAGCCACCTGCTGCAAATAGGTGTGACATCATGTTAGTGCACTATCATAAAAGTTTGGAAACTTTTTGAACAGGTATCATATGTGTGGCTCCACATGCCTTTTTTTTTTATAATAAGGAAGCTGGCATAAAGTTTAGTCAGATTTGAAACCCAGTTCACTAAGACATTGTAGCCATTTTTATGTTTTAGGTGTATAATTGGAATATTCCAGAATGTATTGCTTACCTCTGAGGTCTGCTTCTGGAAGAAATCCCATTTCACACACGTTATTTGGTCCCCGTTGCTGTTCCTGTCCTTCACTCTGTGCCTAGATCCCTATTCTCTTCCACCTTCTTTGCTTACTCGAGTCTTATGAATATTTAAAATCTCAAGATGAATAGATTAAAAACTTCCATAGAATACAAACACAGAAGGTTAAAATCTAGATACTACCGGCGAGGCACTGTAGGTCACAGAAAAAAAAATTGAAGTTCCCAACAAACCAATCCTTCTCTAGCAGCATAAAGTTTTGGTAGACAAACACAAAACACTCAACACAAAGTGCACAAAAGACCTGGTAAAACTGAAAAGCTTAAAATTTGGACAAAAAACACCGACTAAAAACCTTCATTTAAAATGCTCGAAATTTTTCGCCCAACACTTTGGGCATCTTCGGGAACTTGGCGATGTCCCTACAGATGTTCGTGGTTCACTTATCATCATTGGAGTGTGACACTCTGAGAATGCCTTTCGTCGGAGGCACTGTCAGAGACCACCATCTATCTATGTGTTCAACCATTATCTAATTATTTTCTCTTCATATTTTTACCTCTTCTTTTATGGCAATTTTTTATTACCTTTATATATTTTCGTATTTTACCTCTTCTTTTATGCCAATTTTTTTATTACCTATATATATTTACCTCTTATTTTATGCCAATTTTTTACATGTTGTTCAGTGTCCTGCCTAATTAAATCTTTCCAGTGATTAGATAACGTATTGGGGTCATTATGATTACATATTCTCTTCTTATTTTTATAAATTCTGGAATATTCCAATATATGTTGAAATAACGCACATAAAAACCGAATAGTAGTGATGTCTGGCTTATACATTAGGCTTAGATATGAGTTTCAATTTTGAATTAGTTTTAGGTGTATTTATTTGTGTGTGTGTGTGTGTGTGTGTGAGAGAGAGAGAGAGAGAGAGAGAGAGAGAGAGAGAGAGAGAGAGAGAGAGAGAGAGAGAGAGAGAGAGAGAGAGAGAGAGAGAGAGAGAGAGAGAGAGAGAGAGAGAGAGCACTACTTCCATGAAACTTCTTAAATTGTCATGAAAGAAAAATATGCTTGATGTTTCACCTAAAATAAGTGAATATTAAAAAAATTTATAAAATTCAGCACAGTAAACTTTGAAAAAAATTTAAAGACATACAAGTTTTTAATAGACATCATGGTATGTGTGCATATTTTATCAGTTTTCAAAGTAATAACTTTTGAACTGTAATTCTGAAACACAGATCTCAGTAATCATTAATTTATCTGTATAATAGTTTGAAATTCATTAAGCTATTTTCTTTTCTTGGAGTCATTACTGCTTGATTTAAATTTAAACATTTTCAAAAAATTCTAACAGAAAACTATTTCAAATGTATTTACATCATCTGAATTATATTTTAAAGGTGTTTATTATTTTTATCATAGTGATAGATCAGAAATATGTAGAGGTTAACCTGTAAGTGCTACAGCAACTGGAATTGAGACTTCCCAAACTTTAATGTGCTTTAATTAAAAAATTATTACCCACGAATTCTTTAAAAAATAAGTAATTTACCACATTTTGTACTGGTCATAACTGCATATATTAGTGTACTTCAAAAGATATAATGTTTGATAAGTAATATTTGGAAAAAGTTTTCCTTGTTTCTGTTTCTCTGCCCTTGGTACTTCTGTAAAAGCAGACTACTTAATGCATACTTCTGTAATGACAGGTTTATGGTTACTGACATAGTAACCATAAAGTTCTTATCATTTAGACACTTTTTATCATTTACATGGATATATGATGAATGCAGATATAAAAGGCATAGAACAATAATTCGGTTTCTAAATGTGTTTAATATGCACTGACCACCGCTTTGTAATCAATAAAACATTTTTCTTTCATATTAGTCCTTAGTATTTCAATAAATGTATATCATTAAATGTGTAAAGGTTAACTTGAGAAAAATTATTTACTTAAATATTTTTTTATATTTAAGTCTGTTTATACACTTTTCAGTATGCTCCTTTCGTTGTTATGCTATGTAGTTCAACAATTAATGTAGTTTGCTTGCTAATGCAGATTTATTGCATGAATGGTAATGGGTTTAGTAGTTGTAGTAAAATTTTGTTTTGTTATCTTGCATGGCATGGTTGTTTCTTCTGTTCTTGTGCCTTTGCTTATGATTCATGCAGGCCTTGCTACAGCAACTATTAATGAAACAAAGGGAACTGAGTATGCTCCTTAGATGTAGTGCTGCCAAAAACAATCAAGTAAGAACTAAATTTTTGGATTTAGGTTGCAATTATTATGTACCTTTACGTTTATTCTGCTATGCATAAAAAACATTTTGCATCAGTAATTGCCTTTTTTGGTGTTCCATTTAATACTGTTTTAAAAGTTTTATTCCAGTGCTGAATTTTTTTTGAGTTCAGAAATAAAACTGTGATAATATTGGAGCATGTTTTAGACACACTTTTTGTATCTTAAAAGAAAAGTGCTTAATCAATGAATCCATGAATCCTTCCAGTTCTTATTTATGGTTCAGAGGCTGCAAACTACTGAAAGAAGCATGGAGATATGCTTGCTTGATTGATGTAACCGAAAACGATAAGAAAAGGAACTCATGGATCAGGAAAATGGCAACAGTGGCAATAGGCTGGACATATATCTGGAAGAACTGACCACTGTTGGTCAACTGAAATACTAGGCTGGATTTCAACAGATTGGAACAGACCAAGAAGAAGACCCGTGGAAGATACGTGGATGAAATTCGAAAGCCTACCAGAATCACATGGAAGAGACTTGCTCAAGACCAAGGGTTGTGAAAGAGACCTTGCTCCAGCAGTGGACTAAGAAGGGTTCTCATTGATGGTGATGATATATACATAATTATAATGGAGAAAAGGCTTGTTCAAAACAGGCTCTACTATTATCAGATTATAAAACTTCAATGAATTATTTTAAAAATTAACTTAAATTGGAATAAGTTCAGAATTACAACAATTGAAATTAAAAAAACAAACACATATATTAATAATTTCCAGGCTTTAGATTCTAATACAGTAGATTCTGGTTAATTGGGACATGTCAGGGCTGAAACACTTTTGCCCAATTAAGCGGCTGCCCCAGTTATACAAAGCTTTATCCAAAGAGCTGAAGCATACACATGCCTTTCATCTCAAGTCAATATCAAAAAGGGTTTAAAACAAAAGACAAACTACCATTTAATAAACAACAAAGTACACATGAACACATGTATTTGATTGACTTTCGGTACAAATATTTAATATTAAGAAATAATTTATGCTGAAACAATCGCGCATACTATCTGTCATACAAGCATTTAGTCCCTAAGAGTTACATACTTTGGAGAAATTTATTGAGGGTACCATGACGTGTTGTCTTTATAGATTGCAAATGAGCAAAATCCAGGTGGATGTTTAGTGCAGATAAAGGGTTTCAAATCGTTTATTGAGCAAAATTAGGAGGAACAGGAGAGACGGGCGACACTTCTACATCTCAAAAGAAAGCAAAAAATACAGTGGAAGCATGAAGAATAAAAACATTATGTACAAATATACAGCTATGTACAAGACGAGAGTGTCTACAAGACTCCACAGGAGACATAGGCAAAGTCTAAAGGACTCCAAGTCTGAGAAGGTACAGGGGAAGCTCCCATCACCAGAGGGAGGGTGGCGGAAGATAATAGAATAAGCCAACATCTGGCAAGGAGGAGTCTGAAGGTAGGAGATAGCCAGAGCAGCAGCAGGAAGAGGCAGAGAAGTGGGCGGTAAAGTCCAGGCAGCCCTCAAAGCAGGAGGCATAAGGTGCCGGATGGTCCCGTAAACCCCCTGGCAAAGGGTGACCAGGTGCGAAGAAACATCTGATTGTGTGTAGCACACGGAAGTGAAGCATAAGCAAGGTGCAGGCAAGAGATGAGGCGATGGTGCAGATAAAGGACTGCCTCCATTGCCTTCTTGCATAAGGTAGCTTCATAATTCAGCAATAATTTCCAAGCTTTGTGGTTAGTTTCTCATTCATGTTCAGGTGCATCATCTACATCACTTTCCTGTTCATCTGATCCCTCTAGGTGTTCTCTGCAGTTTGTTCCACAATTGCATCCACATAATTTTCATTTTCTTTATGACATTGAAGATTATTGTCAATGGATGAAAACTCTTTGTAATTTCTGATGTTTGCAGTTCCAAAATTATTTCATTTTCAGTATTAGCTGTATCTGGCCTTTCTGGGCCAGAATTTTTAAACCCACAGTGTGCAAAGCAGTTTTGAATAATTTTGCTGCTTACTTCTTGCCAGCTGTTGGCAACAAATTGCACTGCTTGTAAAATGGTAACCTTAGCACTGATTTCTTTGGCTGTTGAAGATCATGTCAGTAGATTTTCTTTAATTGCTTCATGAATGTATTGTATATATACCACAACCTTCTGCAATACAAAGTCTTCTAAATTTTTGTTATGCCTATGTCCAGCAGTTGTTTCAAGTATATGGTGTTAGCAGGAAAAAATTCCAATTGAATATTTTTCAAACAATCTAAATGAGGATATGCCACACATTTGTCCTGAAGCAACAGATTTTTCTTGGCTTCTATTGCAGTTTTGTATCCTAACTCATTTGCCATTTCTGAAAAATATCAGAAGTCATCCTTGAATTCTTGTTGGCATAATACAGAACTTTTTCTGTCATCATTGTAGATGTCATCTGCTCTAAATGTCTGCAGTAAGTCAGGCAGTCAGTGGATTTCCATTGTTCAGTGCTCACAACATCAGCACTGTCCTTCTCACCATGTGTTTTCTTTCCACTGAAATAACCGGTCACCTGTTTCTTTAAAAGTCATGTGACCCAGTGTTTTAGCTCTAACACTCTTCTGATTTAGTTTTCAACATTGGACCATTGACATGCACGCACCACCCAGTTACAGTAAAAAATCATTGATTGAGAGCCTCCTCAACATCTGGATCCTTGCCTTCTCACTATAATTTTTGGGAATTTTCCCAGATGTCAACGAAATGTCCATTCCTCTTCCAATTTGCCTTGCTGGTTTTTCACACATGCAATTGTGGATTTTTGGCACTCCAGTTATCTCCACCAGCTGGCAATGACTGGTGTTCGATGATTGGGTTTTCATGGTTGAGTAAGGTGATTTTATTAACTAGCATTAGATCTTCTCATGGCATTATTTTTGCAGGGTCTTACAAAATCAAAGAAAAATGCAAAACACTTTGTTACCCTTTTCAGTAAACAACTGTGTTAACATACACACACCACGCACCTGTTGATATCAAAAGCATTCTATCTAGCAGTCAGGGTAAGAAGAATTGTTGCACTCTTGAAATGCACGCGTCTTTGTTACTATGTAATTCAGCATGGACTGACTCAAGCATTGATCTCCATGCCACTCACTGCACATGCACCATCTGCAGTCTCTGTCCTGACATAACTATATGGTGGCCCAAATAAGTGAAGCAAATTTAGATTATATTTTCAATTTGTTCCTGTTCTTCAAAAATTGTCCCAGTGAAGTAGCTGCCCTGATTAGCTGATGACCCAATTAACTAAAATCTGCTGTATCTCATTATCACCATTTGACAGCTGTTTTATGATGAAAGCAGAATTTTTGTGCTGTCAAAATGCACAAGTTTTCCCAATAAATGCTTTGCAGTCATTCGTGTGACCCCTATATTTTCTTTATTTCTGACTGAAAAGTAATAAGTGTTTACCCCTGTCCTTGTCATAGCTAATGATGAACTTTTGCCCAATCATATAGGTTTCATTTTAACTTTTACAATAGGTCATTTATTTTGGGAATTCTACTTCTATTAGCTAATAAGCTTTCTTTGGTTGTAGTTTTATCCAATATCTTCACCTTAGCCTCATCTTACTACTTTAGAACGCAAAACATAGCTGACTGAATACAGTAATTAGTAGATAGATTTCTAAATTACCAAGAATTGGGTCTCAAGATTTGTTAATGATCATGAAAAGGAATAATTTTATGAAGAATCATTTATGTTTCAGCTCAATAATGATGTGTGAATCTGCAAGAACTGAATGTTCATGTGGTATCAGGATCTGTTTGCCTTGGCTCTGAAAACCATTTGGCTATACTTTTGTCAAAGACCCCCCTCCAAAAGATAATTTTGAAAAAGGAGAAATCTTCTTAAGTCTATGCTAATGCTAGCCAATGCATATTCCCATTCAAATGAAAAAGAATTGATTTTTGACAGTATCCATGCTCTGCTCATATCACGAATGACTGCAAAGTCATCAGTTTGGTACAGTCAATGGAACAGGTGTTTCATGATGTTTAAAAAGAAAATACCAACAAAAGTTGTTGCAGTGGTTACTTGAAGCAATAGCAAATGATTATTGTTGGATGATTGAAGAATATTAATGGGTAGAGTATTCTGTAATGGATAGCAGAATTAAGGTCTCCCAGCTGTCATCTGGAGCTCTAGTAAAGTCATGGAGAAAACTTCTGGTGAGCTCTCAGAAACTCACAGCAAGATGGCAGAAGACAATGGGCCTGAGAAGGTGACCATGCTGATCTAAAACCTGCCAAGACATCAGCATTCCAAAGAGGATTTTTTAAGGGAATTGTTTTACTAAGATGAATAGCATGAAATCACAAATGATTCCACATAAAAGAAGACAGAGTATTTTACATTTAAGGACTGCAACACTAAGTGATGCTCTTCTAAAAAGATGACATGATTTTGGAGCAACGATGCAATTGTAATTTCAGAAGCAAACAAGCACTAAATCTTTTTGTTTTTCATATTAAGTAATCAAGTAAGGTTTTGATGTTTTCATAATATAAGTAAATATTTATAATGATGTTGTAAGAACTGATTCATCATTTGAGTTTTTCAATAGTTTGAGTAACCTATCTCCCTTTCATCTTGAACTACTGAGATTCAACTGTACTAAATCAGTTCTGTTTCTATCTCTCACAGATTCTATCTCCAAATTTTATCATAATGATAACAAAATAGCAATTTCTTTGCCTGTATAATTCCATAGAAGTGAAAGTATGAGATGGAAATACTTTTTGAAAACCCCAAAATCAGATGAAATATCTCTATCCTGGAAGCATTGATTCAAAAGTATATATTGTTGCATGGGAACCCCATTCTAGGACACCTGAAATATCAATCATGCATCAGAAATCAAGAATTGGTTATGACTGCAGGCTGTTGATGGCTGAACCAATTGTGGATGCCTTATCTCCATAGATTACCCCAAGGTCAGAGGCAGAATTCCGAGCATTAGATCTGAATGAGATCAAACAAGGGCAAATACAAAAGACTGTTCAATTGCTGACATTCTCAGTACTTAGGACAACACAGGCACATTAAATTATTAACTATTCGTGCAAATTATTTACAGTAGCGGAAAATACACCTATTTATAAATGCTCTTTGGGAACTGTAAAGGTAAAGGAAATTATGTACAGTTGTAATGCTGCTTCTGATGAAATGCACGGTTTCTCCACTTAGAGGAGATGCTTCTGTTAGTGTACCTTTGGAAGAAGCCAGCCTTCCAAAGATACACTTTCAGAAGCACACACTCTTGCCAAAAAACACTCTCGTGAAAGAGAGAGAGAGAGAGAGATAAAGGGGCTAGCCACATTATCCTCGGTCCCACTACTTTCCAGTAGCAAACCCAAAGTTTTTCTGGTGTTTATGGAAGGCTGAATTGTGGGCACACAAAGGGTTGGCGTATCCATTTTTGAAACTCTCGTGGGTCGTTGGAGTGCCTCCATGGTTAAAGTAAATCAGAAGTGACACTGTAATGGTAAAACAACCAATCAGTAACACAAGTGTCAAGGGCTGTGAAAGGTAGATTCCAGTGGTGAACAACAGGTGCATCATCTTTTACAGGGTTATCTTTGCAGCACAGTTTTGCCCTTGATGGCCCAATACAATGTGGGTCATCCAAAAGCTATCTAGCACAACTTTGTGTTTCATGCCATCATGGATAGTCTACAAGAGCAGAAGCCCTGTATCCAACCCTCTCCTACCTCTCTTAACAAATAGTCCATTGACATAAATGACTCTCCTGGTGCCAACAGCATGCAGATTGGAAGCAGGTTTGCTAGTCCAGTGAGTAATGATGTGCACTCCATTCTGCCAATGGTGGTAGAGTCTGTATTTGGCATCAGCAGCATGGACCTATGGATCCCTCATATGTGGTATCAACTACCTAGGCCAGTGGGGATGTTGTGTGATACAGGGCATGTTTAGCTGGCATGAATTGGAATTCCTGGTGTGTGTGGACCAATGTATGGACACTGTCTACTACCAGGGTCTGCTTGCATACCATGCACACTCCACATGTTGTAGCTTTACTCAAAAGGGGACACGTTCTTCCAGGACAATAATTCTCCTTGTAATCAGTCTCGCATCATGCATGA
Organism: Macrothele yani; assembly: GCA_039090855.1. Taxonomy (NCBI): domain Eukaryota; kingdom Metazoa; phylum Arthropoda; class Arachnida; order Araneae; family Macrothelidae; genus Macrothele; species Macrothele yani. The sequence goes on along the minus strand of CM077023.1, from coordinate 7,272,448 downwards.
ATGGTTTGATGAACATAGTGCTGACATGAAACATCTTGAAGGGTTCCAAACTTGCCTGATCTCAAACCAACTGAACATCTATGGGAACAGGATGTTGTGGAACTCCTTGTGAGACAGTTGGACACAACACCCTGCTCAATACTGGAACTGTGTGCCGCAATACAAGCAACTTGGTTGCAGATCCCACATGCAACTGTACAGACACCTCATGGAGTTGATGCCTCACCTAGTGGTGGTCATTCTCTGGGCAAAAGGAGAGCCCGTAATGCATTAGGTAGGTGGTCATAATTTAATGAACACTTGGCACTCAGTGTGTATTTCTGTTTACATTTTTTTGGCCATCTAACACTTTGAAACAGATCAATATGTTCACTGGACAGCAGCCTTTTCCCAATGGCCTTTTGAGACTCCCATAAAGTGCATTTGGGCAGATTAGTGGCTCATCTATCTTGTTTTTTGCTATGTAAAGAAACACCTTGAAATATAAGAGTATCAGCTGTCTCAACTGATTTTCTATAAATTGGACCTGGAATATTTTACCTTGATTCAAAAACATTAGCAAGGTCAACATTTTTGTTGTTTGCTTTGTTTAAATCAATGTTCCTTCATACTTTTAAACTGAGTTTAGATAATTTGTGGAGGGCATTACACATCAGTTCTGAATATAAAATGAAGTAAAGAAATGTAATTTTCCTGAGCAAACTTTTTTAAGTGTATCTCTCATTCTTTTTCCCTGTTCTTGTCATTTCTTGCATCTTTGAAATAAAGCACCAAAACTTTATAATTCTGTTACAGCGATAACAGATCCAAAGCTAGAGGCAACCCATCATGTACCCAGAATTCTCCCAGTTCTTAAAATCTGCATGTCCAGCATAGTTGTGTGTGATTGCAGCTCTCTGGCCTTTATTTATTTATTTTTTCTGTGATGCATAGTGTACGACATTCAGTTTGTCTAGAAAACTTTTGAATCTGTTTGTTCCTGCTACATCTTCCATGGAATCATGTATGAGTACTATCAACTCCAATCTGGAATGGCACAGTGCCACAGAATAATAGAAGGAAATTTATCTTTATAAAAATTTTGAGACAACTCCATGAGAGTTAGACATCAGTTATTCCATTATAAGCTACTGATTCTAAATTCTATGTGAGAAATTCATCTGTCATTTCAATAGATTCAAGATGTGAAATCAGAGCAGTAAATATTCCATTGGCTGTCACATCATCCAATTCTATCAAGTTAATGAATAAGTTAATGAGCTCTGTTAGGTTGAATTCTTGAAGAAACATTTGAGGAAACACTATTAGTGTAGGTATTATTGTATGCTTATAGGCGCCATAGATTTTTACTGTTTCCCATGTATCCATCCTTCATAAAACTCAAAAATTGCTAATCAAAACTTCTATTGTGGGAATTTTTACTAGGAATTTTTTAATTGCAAATTTTCAGAGAAAACTCTTCTCCTTCTTCAGGCTGCCTTTTGTTGTCACTTTTTTCAAAAAAAAAAAAAAGTGACAACAGAAGACAGCCTGAATTCTGATTAGTAATTGAATTAAGAAACTAGGAAGCCAATTTTCTACATGAGCTTTATTCGAAAATTACATCGCCCTGGAATAGGAATCAAAGCAGTACCTCCTGATTTACGTTCCAGCATGTTACCATTACACCACCCTGGACAACACAGTTCCAAGCAACTGAAGCTGAGCATATGTAGTTTAGGAATCTGAACAATTCTCTGGTGTGTGCTTGTCTTAAAACAATTCCCACTTCATCATAGCGATGATGACTCTTTCTTATTCATGTACAGATAGAAGTCAATATATCTGCAGTATTTCAGATCATAGAAAAAAATGGGAAGTGAATTCCTGGAAGAAATACAAATACATGAAAGGCATATGCATATGATTGCTGGCATATAGATGCTGTACATTTTTATTGTCTCCTATGTAGCGATCCTTCAGAAAATTTCTTCCAGGGATTTGCTTCCCGTTTGTTTCTATTAGTGTAGAGTTTTTGCTGAGCATAGTGTATTCATCAATTATTAATGATATTTTTTTCTTTTAGAGTCAAAAAAATGTTTAGCAATAAATTTCTCATTTTGCTTCCAGTATGGTTAAACTGAATTGATTCAAGCATTGGCATAAATTCTTGATCAAAGCATTTGTGGCCACTCTTAATTAACTCTTACAAATTCATTGCATTCTCAAAATTATTGAAATATTGATTCTTTTAGCTATCTTTAAGCTGTGCGAAATACCAGATGTCCATAATTAAAGCTCACATTTCCAAGGGTTCTACAGGTATTGCTTGGAATGACTTCAAATTTGATATGAGGACTCATGACATGATGGATCTTTCTTATGGAAAAACAAACATTAATTCAAGACCTCACCTTTAGGGGGAGAAATGGCACTATAATAAAGTGTAACAATAAGGAGCTGCAGTTATACACACTACCTCCATCCAAATATGCAAATAACAAGTGCCTGCAATAAGGTATGCTTGGAAAGAAGCTGCTATACAAACAGGCATCTCCATAATGCATCATTTCACTGCAGGTGAATAGTCAACATTTTAAAGTGCATTGGCACTGTTACCAAAAGACAATTCACTTCTCATAAAGTTGTTTTACCAGAATAATGGCTGTGCTTTGACAGCACTGCACAAATTCGGAACATTCAAGGGCTTAAAAACTGGGCCAGTAACTTCGAATGGTTTATGTAAAATGATCCAGAAGTTTGAAGAGGCAGTTCTTTGGGCATCAAACCTGGCACAGAGGATAGAAGCCAGTCAACCAGCAGACTAGATGATGTATCCACAGTGTTAGAGGAAGCCCTCAAGCATGATCCACAAAGTTTTAAGTGGAATATTGCACTGTAATCCATGTAATATTTCCCATATGTGTTCATCACTATGGTTTCTTGCTGGGGTTAAACTGGACAACAAATGTCCATGGAACATTTTGTGGACAGATGAAGCCCATTTCTACCTGCATGGTGCTGTTAATATGTAGAAACGCAGAATTCGAGCAACAGAAAATCCTCACAACGTGCAAGAGATTCCACTCAGTTCTCCAAAAGTCACAGTTTGATATGGTGTCACAATAGAATTCATCTTTGGGCCTTTTTGTTTTTCAAGGAACTCGGTCCTGTGTGTCTTGTTACGTTCTCTGTTGCCCAGTGATATGCATCTCTTTTGGGAAACAAGATGATTCTAGTACTTCAATAGCATCAATGCCTTGATTTCACAGCTTTTATGCAAGATGGTGCTTTTTCTCACATAGCAACACCTGTCAAGCAATTGCTGCAGGTAAATTTTACCAGTGAAAGAATAATCATCCACCAGGTTTCTACAATTTGGGTTTCTGTGTTCACCAGATCTGGATACATGCTACTTTTGGCTTTGGAGGTTATCTAAAGAATATAATCTATCTTGGTCACATAGCAAACTTCATGGATCTCAATGGGAGCATTATGCGCTGTATCCCCAACATTTCCAGTGAAACACTTTGATCTATGGTTGAGCATGGTAACACAAAATGTATGTGTGTGTGCCTTCTCTACTACGTATTAAGATTTTTTCATTTTTGTATTTTTCTCTACTGTAACAAAGCACCACTTTAACCCCCTTCGAGGCATGTTTTGGAACTAATTTTTGTTTTTCTGTCAATTCTATTGCTTCAAGAGTCCTCATATCAAATTTGAAATGTGGACTTTAATTATGAACACCTAGTATTTTAGCAGTTATGCCCTTTTGACAAAACATTGATTTCAGACAAACAGTTTCCATTTTCTTTTAGCTTTTTCAGCTAATTTTACTGCAGCTCTATGGCATAAGCTCTTTTTGGGATTAAATATCTTTTTTTCTTAATGAGATTACTAGTTGCTTTCAATTTTCACCATTAAATGTTACCACAGAATTTACTCATTGTTTTCAATTTTCATGCTCATACTTTTTTCGACACATAAGCTTTCAACTTTCTTACAGGTTGAGCCGCCATATGTTCCATCTTTGATGATAAGGCAGTCGTTTTTCTTTAAAAAATTCGTTTTTAGGAAAGGGGGGGGGGGTTAAAGACCAACAACTTGGTCGCTAACTTGTCTCTTGGTAGTGATGTTCAGAGCCAGAATTATCTACTGATTGGGTAGAAACAAAATCCTATTCACTACACAGGCTTGCCAGAGTGTCACTGCTTTTAGAACAACGGAGAACGAAAAACTGATCATGAGTATTTTACATTCCATTTTCCAACAGGGCTAACTTTATTAGCCAAATCTTCATTTAACTTGGAACAAGTAGTTTGTACAAGTCGTGAAGTACTTGCAAACAAATAAGGCAAATTCACTTTCATCTTTCTTCAGAAAAATAAGAAAATTTTCTTTTACTTTCAAAAAATGAAGTTTCTTAATTGCACATAGAAATCACAGTGTAGTAGTGCATGCAAAAAGGCTCTATTTAAATACAAAGCTAGCAGCTGGATGCAGGAACAATAAAATGTTACTCTTGACAGTGACACGTATGTACTGTCATAACATGATCAGTGAAATGTTAGGTAACAGATGTCATAATGTTTTGATCCTGCTGTGTAGTTTACTGTTGAAATGCAAGTTTCATTGAAATTTCCATTACACTATTTCCTGCCATCTTTCTTCCTTACATGTTACAGTTATTATGTTACTTAAATAATTACATGTTATTATATTTTATAGTTGTTATGATATTTAAATCTTTAATATCAATTACATGTTATGGTTATTATGTTATTTTAACGAAATAATTATTCCAAAACTCAAAACCAAATATTTTGTGTTGAAAAAGGTTCCAGAGCACACCATTCCAGTGCATTCCACCAGAAAAACAGAGGCCCTCCTGTAAACGTACATTTGGCATAAGAAGCTAAGTAGCAAATTAACTAATTGTCCACTTTAAAACATTATCTGCATACTGGTATTAATCACAAAAACATCTTTTAAACATTTTAAACAGGATTTCATGGAAAGGAATTTTTCACTTATGATCGAAGTTTTGGGCTAAAACTTAAACCCATCGTCTTGGTCTCAGGGAAGATGGGGTTCTCACTCAGGTTGTAATATTCATCGCCTCTGGTTTTGTATTGTAGCTTTTGCTCTGTTTTCTATTACTATCCCATCTTCTATTTTCCATTTGAAACAGTGCTGTTTTTACCCATATATATATATATTTGGCATAAGAAGCTATATATCCATTTCAGCACTCAGTCACCTATAGGGGTATGCAAAAGATTCCACCGTTTTAAGGAGAAAGGATACAGGAACTATCAGAAAACCAGTGCACATTTATTCAATGAAATATTTATTGGCCATCAGCATAAATGACCTTTTGCCATTTTTCAGGCAACAGATGAATGCCCCTGTAATAGAAGAATGCGGGTTTTGAGCTGAAGAATGCAGTGACGAAATTTTCCACCTCTGGAACTGTGGTGAACCACTGTTGGGATAGGGCATGTTGAATAGAGCAAAACAGATGAAAGTCTGAGGGTGCAATGTCTGAGGAGTAAGCTGGGTGCAGTAAAACCTCCAAGTGTAACTGTTCAAGGGTTGATTTCATGGTGGCACCGACATGTGGTCTGGCATTATCGCGTAACAGTATGACTGGGCGGCGTCCTTTACCTGTCCATGGGCGTTTTTGCTCGATTGAGGCGGTCAGTTTCATCAACTGATCGCTATATTGTTATGTAGTGATGTTTCACCCAGTTTCAATAGTTTGAATGAAGTACAGCACTCCATGCATATCCCACCACACACACAATAGCACCTTTTCCCCATGGATATCCTGTTTTGCAGTGGATGTTGATGGCTGGCCTGGGTCGACCCAGGATCGCTTGCATATGGGGTTGTCGCAATAGACCAATTTTTCATCCCCTGTGACAACCTTTCACATGAAATTCTTCCCTTGAAACCTCTTCAGCAACGACAGCAGATGCGCAATCGTTGACCAATATTACGCTTCGTTAAAGTATGCGGAACCCACTTACCAATCTTCTGGATCTTCCCCAAGGCCAGTAGACATTGTACCGATATTGATTGAGCCACTTTCAAACATTTTGCCAGTTGTGTGGTTGATTGTGTGGCATCCTCTTGCAACAGTGATTCCAGCTTTCCGTCTGTGAGTTTCTGCAGTCTACCTGCACGTGGCTTGTCTTCCAAGCTTAGATCACCTTTCTTAAACCTGGCAAACCTTTCTTGACACGTCCGCTCACCCAAAACAGTTTTGCCATATGCCTGACATATTGAACTGTATGCTTCACTCGCACTTTTCCTTAAATTAAACATGAATAACAAACAGTGCCGCAAATGAACTTTATCGACCGCCATGCTTGGCTTCATGTATGAACTGACAGCATGGGTCACCAGCCTGTTAGACCCCTATAGTGCTGCTAGTGGGGGCGGCAGAAATTTTTGCATACCCCTAATATTTTTGTATTTCTCGTGTACTTCAGAAGATTATTTCTTCATTTATATATATTACATTTTTGCAATTATTCATAACAGTTTATCAGAATCAAAGAAAAACTGTGCTTGATATTTTTAATGAATAATATTTTCACAATATTGTATCTTTTAATGAAGTGAAGACCTTCATGTTATACAAAACTCATGCCAATATTTGTGCAAATTTTTTGTCAATCTAAATTTTTGTAATATTTCTATTTATATAGTGTTCAAAATTTGTTTTAACTATTATTTTTATATTTTGTGCATTATATAGAGCCTACTTAATGAGATTCGTGCACGAGAATCAGATGTCGACATGCTGTCTGATGAATCCCAAGAACTTATAGTGGCAAGTGGAGAGATACGAATATCAATGGGAGTGTCTCAGCTCATTTCGAGATATCAGTCTTTGCTGATTACATGTAAAGTAAGCATACAATCTATGCCTTTTGCAGCAAATAAACATAATTTAATGTGAATTTTGCATTAATTTTTTTTTCATTTAGCTATATTTTTTTCTTTTCTACTAAAACACCAATGCATAATAGACTTTGCATTATGTGATCAGTGTGTACACTAACACAGAACGTCAACTGTCATGTAAAAATACCCTCCTATTGAACTTGCAGGTAATGTCTGTAGCCTTCTAGATCTGCCTAACATCTTACCATGCTGCCAAATCATGTGATATGTATTGAAAGCTCAGTATCTTGCACAGCAAGATCAAAGGAGAGGATTAACAAACCAGATAGTTTGCTGGTTGATATGGGATGAAAGGATGGATCAGTTTTTGACAATGACATGTACAACTAATAGAAACCTTGTACCCAGGATTGCTGAAACTAGATGATTAAAAGTTCATGCCCACTCAAAAAAGTACTGGAAAGCATTGCCCCACAATTTTTCCATAGGAAAAAATATTATTGGGGTAGGTGTTATTTGTTTTTCCTGGAAAAAATGTCAGGTGAACCTTGCAATTATTACCTTCTCCAGTTTGTGCACCCCAGTTATTTTTGTGTTCTATTTTCCATGCTTATATTAGTGACAAGTCATCCTTATTTACAAGAGCAGGAGGTACTAAGCAAAACCGTCAGAACAACGTTACAAAAATGCTTTCATTTTCATCAAATGGAAATGGGGATTACAAGGAGGGAGAATTTCGTGTTTTCAGTGGCAAAACAGGCAAGAGCTTGAAGCAATAACATAGTGCAAAAAACCTAAACCATTGTTTAAAACCAAAACAGACCTTTTCATTCATGAATACTTGTACATCTTCTTGACCAGAAAGAGTGAAAACAAAATTCTCTGTAATAATGTCTGACTTAGTGAACAATGTATTTATTTTACAAACCTCACTTCAGAACAGAATGCAGTACTTACTAAGGGAACAAAATTTAAACTTTGGTGGACTCTTTTTGAAAGAAAGGTCAATGAGCACATCCAAGTTTTTTGAATATATATTTTGTTTTCCTGGAAATACTATGATTAACAAGACCATATGATAAAAACAACAACACAAAAAAATGCCTCTTTGAAGCATGAAATATAATGAAATATCACATGGGTACACAGAGGCTGTGTTGCAATAATGAGAGGATTTTGATGAGGAACAGACATCTACAAGTCAGTATTTTATTATTTTTATTTCAACAGTTCAGATACATAATATGTCCATAACAGACAACATTTTTGCAAATACTGCAGCTGTGGAGCAAGCTAAAGCAGAGATCAAAACATGATTTTTTATTACTAATCTAAAACAACTATTATGGGAATTTTACTAGGAAATTTGTTCATTTAATTGCAAAATTTCGGAAAAAAACTCTTCTCCTTCTTCAGGCTGTCTTTTTGTTGTCACTTATTCCTGTCACTATCGTGGTTACGGTTAACCTTGACGGTTTAGGCTATTTTTCAACAAATCCTGCCAGATGTTAGGCAGGGAAAATCCTTTGCAGTCATTGATGATGGAATTTTGATTTTTCTCAATTTCTATTCCTTCTTTCAGCTTTCTTTTTTGAAAATTGCTTTGGAAACTGATGACTTTAAGGGAATTCCAATCCATGCTGTGACTAGTTTCTCTAACATGCCTATCTAATCCAGTCTTGTTGGAGCAATTTTTTATAGCAGCTTTATGCTCTGCTATACGAGTTTCTAGTCTGCGACCTGTTTCACCTATGTAAGATAGTCCACAACTACATTTTACTTCATAGACTACTCCTTGCATTTTTAAAATATCTTCTTCTCTTTGAACTATTTTAGGGAAAATTTTTTTAACTTTGTTCTCTAAACTTGGAGCTAGCCTAATATTGTAGTTCTTACTAATTCTCTTTAAAGACTCAAATAAAACTTCATGATAAGAAATTTTTCTAGTGAATTTTACTTGTTGCTTTTGCGGGTTCTTCGTACCATTAAAATTTAGAAGCTTCTCGATTTCTTCTTTAGGATAGTTATTTTCTGCAAGTATGACTTTAAGTTCTTCTTTATAGGCTTTTTTTTATCTGCTGTAGAAACTATTTTATTATTTTTTTCTAAAAACTGACTTGCTACATTTTGCTTAATAGAAACTGGATGATAGGAATTGAAACCCAATAATCTATTAGTATTCATTGTTTTTTTATACCAACTAGTGAGGAATTGTTCATCTTCATAATAGATAGTAATATCTAAGAAGTTAATTCTTCTTTCTTTTTGAAGTTCAATAGTGAACTTAAGGGAATCATCTAATTCTTTGAATGAGTCTAGAATTCTTTCTGGAATAATTTCTGAGCTATCTATTATAAATAAGATGTCATCCATGTATCTGCTATATAAGCAGAAGTATGTGGGTTATACTAGTATCTTTTCTTCTAGTTTTCCCACATAATAGTTAGCTAAAAGTGGGGAGAGTGGGGAGCCCATAGCTAGACCAGATTTTTGAATGAAAAATGTTTTCCCAAATTGAAAGTAGTTGTTCTGCAAAGAGAAGGTAAGCATTTCAAAAATTCCAACTAATAAGTTTTTTTCTTTGTTGTGAAAAACTATTAGGTCTGCCAAATCTTCCGCTATAAAGTCTATAAGTTGATCTATATTAATGTGAGTATACATAGACACTATGTCTAAACTACCCATAATAGGAGAATCTAATTTTGGAAGTTCTAATTTTTCTTTTAGCTGCATTGAGTTTTTAATCAAGTTTAGGTGGCTCTTTTAAAAGCTTCTGAAGGTGTGACTTTAAAAAGTAGTTTAGATTTGAAAGAATATAGTTTTTTGAGTCAATTATTGGTCTAATTGGTTGGTGTTCTTTATGCAGTTAGACTATTCCATATATTTGAGGTAATGAGCTTTATTCAAAGGATTTTTTAGCATATCATACAGTTTTATTGAATTACCCCAAAGTATTCCTAAAGTTTGTTAATCTTATTATAGTTAGCTGCCTTTTTTTTATGAAGTGTCTTAAGAATGTCTAAATTTAGACTTCTCCTTCATGCTGCTTGATATATTCTCTTAAGCATTTAGAAGTGAGCAATATATTTTTCATTTAATTTAAATTACTAATTGTTATTGCAGAATAAACTCAAAAGGTATATTAAAACTGTTTTGTTTTAGATATGTATATAATGAGATGTAATTCATATCAAAATCTGCATTATGTAAAACTTTTAGACCCACACAAACTATAAAGCCTTGTGCCTTTCTGTTTTAAATTAAATTGCCTTAGAAAATAAATGGTGGAAAAAAATTCTTGGCTCTGATTTTATTGTATATTACTCAAAAACTTTTAATATATTCTGATTATGTTGAGTCTGAGTACAGATTTTGTAAAATAATTTATTTTCTATTCCCTTATTAGGAATTGGTGCGAAAATGTGATCAGCATGTTGAAGACCACTTGCAGTTTCAAGAAAAGTATCAGATGTGCTCAAAATGGATTGAGAATTCTGCATCTCATTTTGCAGAAATACATTCCTTGCCTAGTGGAAACTGTGATGCGCTATTGGTGAAGCATAATACCATCAAAGTCAGTATAAAAATATATTCTCTCATCTTTCATTGAAGTCTTTCAATCCTGAATATTTTCTTACTTTGTTTCTATGTTTTTAATGAATAGATTTATTATAAGTTGCTGATATGTGAGCAAGTTAGTTGCAGATGTTTTTTCTCAGTGAAACTAACTGTAAAATTTATCACAAAAAATATGTCTTATCTCCTGAATGGATTAATAGCTACTGTGGGTGTGTGATGCGTTCTAAAACACATAGTTGCCAAAATGAATGAAAAGACCAATTCAACAATTGCAGCAAATGTCATTCAGGAACAACATTACCCAAAGGTTCTGGCCAGTTATGTGATCCAGTTGTTTGCAGATCGTTTTACTGACCCCATCTTAAAGAACTTGTTCACAAAAAAAAAAAAAAAATGCACCTCGTGAACAAGCTGTGTCACAGAAAGTGAACCAAGGAAAGTGCAGTTTCATCTCATGCTCACTGACATCAGTCATGGAGCTACCAACTTATTGGAGGACTGCATATTATAAATGTTATGTAAGCAAGCTGTGAGAAGGGCAATTTCCTTCCTGCACCCATTTGATACTCACTTTTCTTTTTCTGATGAAGTCTTCTGTCTTCTTTAGTTTGAGTACATACATATAACTAAGCTATTCTCTTAGATTTAAAGGGTAGCTCCTCAAAGAAATCCAAATCTGATTGCAATTAAAAATTTGTAAAATCCTGCAACTCTGACGGTATAACTTGCTTCTTTTTCACTGGTGGTTGCTGGTTTAATTTATGAAATCCCAATAAACCAGCAACCACCTGTGTCATATATAGGCAGCACCAAGAATAAATTAAAGTATAGATTGAACCAGCATATTAATAATTGGAATAAAAAAGAAGCTAAGACAGCATTGACCCAATACTGTATGGAAAATCAAAAATGTCTAAGGTTTGAAGATATTAAAATTATTAAGAGCTGTAAAAACGAAAAGCAGTTAAGAATTGCAGAATCAGTGTTAATTAAAAAAAACAGATCAAGATTATGCAACATTAATGAGCCAAGTAACCTAAACGAACAATGGAAAGCCCTAATAAAAATTGAACAGCAGCGTAAAAAGAAAGAGGGAAAAAAGAGCAGCAGGGACAATAGATGGCGCCAGAGACAACGATTCAGAGATAGCGACTGGGGCCCAGGCCTCGATGGCTCTGCTCACTTGAGCTGTATTGGGCGGGTGAGACACACCTGCCTCCTGAAGATGACAGAGGCCTGTTGAAAGTACTAGAGGATTGGATGTGAGGGGCTGAATGGGTGTGACACTTGCAGTGGGAGTGGCAGAGATTGTGAAACAGAAGGAGGAGTTTGATAATTACAGTTGACCAAGGTTTAATCACCTGTGAATGTAAGGTTATGTACATAGTTTTTACTTGAATTGTATGAATGAGTGGTATGTGTGATTTTTTATCGAATTGACAAGCATTATAGTAACATCTCATAAGGCTAAGGAAAAGAAAAAAACAAACAAAAAAAAACGATGTTTCACACCCGGAGATAAGAAGCGTAAGCAAGGAGTCTGTAAACCTTGGAGGCCCAGTTACATCACGATGAATGACGTGTTGGAAGTGTGTTGTCATTGGAGGTTACCATGATCTTTATGGTGAGTGAGTGGTTCTTTCTAATGGTTTTTTCATTTATGAAGTGCACGTAAACTATGCGCACTTTGCAAGAGGTTAATACCTTAAAAGTGCAAATATAATAATAATATACAGTTTCGATATCGTTTATTTAAAAAGATCGGGCAACAACTGATATAATGAGAAAACAGGGAGTGTACAACATTCCAATGTTGGATTCCTCAACAAGTGAATATGTTAGCAACTACTTAGGGTCCACAAAGAGAAGCTTGGGTATTCGTGTACAGGAACACAAATATAATATCCGAACCAACTGCAATAATACGCCATTATCTAGGAATGTTGTAAATAGAACATTACAACCAGACTGGGTGAATATCAGACTGTTGGACACTCCAGTGCACGTACACCCATTACACCTTGTTGAAAGCCTGTACATTTAAGCCCTGGAGGACAGATGTTGAAATGACAGTACACCTGTGCACATATCAAAAATTTGGAAAAATCACATAATTAATTTGAACTTTAAATTACAGCAATTAAAAACAACAGGTGAATTTAACAAAATAAGCCTTTAATAATGTAACAAATCTCTGTGTTACTATGTGAATGTTTTGATGTTGGAAATTACATGAGTGTATTTGCTCGGTTGCGATGGTAACAATCATAATCTTGTGACGCTTGAGACTTTTACCCACGGTGCATTGCTGTACTCTTATAAATTTGCACGAGTATCACATAACCTCTGTTCCACCTGATAACTGGGTGAATGTCACCCCGAAAGTACTAGTGGGGTTTTTAATTGTAAATATTCTCCATCTTTTAACATTAAATATCGTACATAGATGGTGTTGTTGTTTGTGACATATTGTATGAAATTGCTTTTATCTTTAAATCAAGATCAATTTTCAATCAGAAAAATGGCAATAAGGTGAAAAGGTGGCAGGAAAGAAAAATGGTTATGCATTATATGAAATAACAAATTTATGTCAATGTGTTTTTAGTTAGGGTGTGTTTCAGTGGTTATTTTTCTAACTTCACAAAATTGCCATTACTTTTGGTCTAATTTCCAGGCAAATAAAGCAATCAGTTTTATATGTATTATTGGGGAGGTGGGAGGGTCAAGTTAGTGAAATGGATATTTCATTTTCTTTTTCCCTTAACAGCTAAGATTTTATAGGTGACTGCATATTTGTTGTAGGCTTGACAAAACTCGTCTGAGTCACGGCAGATTGTCAGAAAATCCCTGTAAATGAATAACTGCACAATGAAGTAAGTAAAAATATGTAATTTATTTTACAACAAACTGTTTTTATTATGCAATTGTTTCATTGGTTGATATATAGATCATCTGATAATCTGGGGGTAAATCCTCAAGCTGTCACATTGTTTTAGCTCTGTGTGCTTTTCCAAGACCTTGCTGGCCCCTGCAACAGATGCGGCGATTGCATAAACATGTTAGAAAATTTCATAGCCAGTTTAAAAATGTTTTAGCTGATTCTGACGAAATTCAGGATGGTGGTGTTTCAATTAGCAATTTATAAATTTCATTAAAGTTTTGGCTAGTTTTGTGAGTATTTTGGAAAATAATTTTTTGCTATTTTTTATCCCAGTCACAACTGGTTGAAGCAGGAACCCATGAAAGATGTCGGGAGGGCAAGGGAGAGTGAAATGATTCTGGCATGTGTACTGGCTCTTATCACAGGAGAGTTTGCCAATCTTCCCTTCCTCTCTGATGGTGCCCCTCTATACACACACACACACACACACACACACATCCTCAGCTGGGCTTATTTTTTATTTTAACTATCACAGTTCATGGATTCTCCCAGTTATGAATGTTATTGGTGCCATAAAATGCCGGAATCAGCAAAGCCACACATCTCAAAAAAAAAAAAAAAAAAAAATCTCTTTCCCATAAACATGAAAAAAATTGAGGAAATTAAAAAAAATCTCTTCCCCGAAAAAGAAAAGTTTCAAAAATTTATTCGTTTTGGGGTCATTCCAGATTTTGAAATGCTAGGTAATAGGTCCAGTACTGTATTCATGTTATTTGAAAAACTGCATCAGCAGCCTGGTACAAAATTTCTCACATTATCAATTTATATAAAGTGCCAAACGTCAAAATGACTCACTATGTATCTATGAAAATCTAAGGGCTCTAACAATATCCATTGTTAAAGATCCTAGATTTTTGTAGCACTTTTGAGAAGCACAACATCCATGCCAAGTCAGAAATGTGCTTGCATTCTATTGGCTGAAGCTCATAGCACATGATGCAGGAGATGAGATTTCTGGAGGGGTGGCAAAAGTACACAAAAGTGCACGTTGATCCCAAGGTTATCACCAAAAACAATGCTCCTTTTTATGCTTAACTGTAACAATACTCTATTATGATGATTTAGATTGTTCCAGTTACAGAGTGAGACCTTTCATCATCTATAACCATCATCACTCATCTCAAATTACAATACCTGCAAGGTTTTTTTTTTCTTTATATTCTACCATTTCACTGAAAAAAGAAAAACAAAGCATTCAGCTCGGCACCCCCCTACACTTGACGTCTGGTGTAACAATACCTCTTACACCCCCTTAAAGCTGAGTTGAATATCTGTTGGTGCACATTGTGGCAAATTGAAATTTGAAGGAGGTTTGGGGATGGTGTGCAGAGTGATTTAAGAGTTGTCTCCCATTCAGCTTTGATTTGTACACATAATGCTGAATTTAAATGGATTACAAACATTGGTGAAAATCACAAGTACAACCCAAATATCATTTACAATTTAGTACAAAATCTTCCAAATGTTATTAAATCTTGTAACAATATACCAACAAGAATACAAAGCAACAAACTTTTGAAGCATATTTTCTTGGCAGTATTATCCATATTTCATGGCTATGTTGGAATAACTAGCTAAAACTTCCACCACAAATGTTGCAATTAGAGTAACTGGCACCAATTCACTAATTAAAAATGACTGTAATGAAACCCTGATAGCCAACCACTTACAGATGACACCACCATTAACAACACCTATTAGGCTAGCAACACCCAAAAGTCAGTTATAATTTTTATAAAGAAACATGTCAAGGTTGTTAAAAAATATTGCAATCCCATTAAATTTTCCAGGCTGCGTAAGCAAAATAAAGTCATTCCCAACTGGGAAGCTAATATTATCACTGCAGAAACAACTCCAGTTAATACAGAATGAATATAAAGTCATCATTGATTAAATGTTTTTCTTTTAAGACAATGGTAAATTTCTATTGAAAATTGCATTGTTTTTTTCTAAATGACTCCAGCATTTGGAAGAAACTACAGTTTTCTAGAGCAATTTATCATTATGTCTTTAAAAAAAAATTAATCAGTGCATCCTTCCAGTTCTTACTTATGGGTCAGAGACATGGGCCTTGACTGAAAGAGATGTATGTTGTACAGAGACGATACAACTGAAAGAAGCATGGGAAAATGCATGATTGGTGTAACCAAGAAAGATAGGAAAAAAAGAACTAATGAATCAGGAAAATGACAAGAGTGGGTGACATCATGATCAAAGTAAAGACCCTCAAGTGTCAATGGGCTGGACATTTTGCTAAAAGAGCTGACCATTATTGACAACTGAAACATTATATTAGATACCAAGGGACTCAGTGGCATAGCCAGAAACTTCTTAAGGGGGGTGGGGGGTCCATGGGTGGTTTGGTTCATTGGTGAAAGCCTCATATGTACATATATATTGCTTTAAATTTGTGCTAAATCTCCCCTCAAGGGTGGGGTACAGACCCAAGGACCCCCCCCCCCTGGCTACGCCTATGAAGGGACTGGAAAATAATCAGGAGAAGACTATTTGGAAGATGAGTGAAAATATAGCAGAGTGAAATGAAAGAGAATTTCTCAAGACAGATAATTGTGGAAGAGACTTGGGGAACACTTCATCCAGCAGTGGATTGAGAATGGTTAATGATGATATTATTCCTTGCATTATTAACTGAAATGATAGCATACCACACAAACAACACCACATCCCTCTACCCTGGCAGTTGAGTTGCTAATGCAAGATAAAAAGTGCTATACAGAAGTATTAAAAATCAGTAACGAGAAACCCAAGCTTCATTGTGATACTGGAGCAGAATGAACTCATGTTGTGCACCAATTTTCTCTACAGCCAAAGTCACTGTGGTAACAGGTCATTTACCAATGTGAACATTGCATTAGAAAACATGACACTAGAAAAATAATTAACCACTGTAAAAGATGATTCACAAAAGGATTTGCAAAAGTACTTCTGCACCAGTTTAAACAGTAGTAAAACAGTTTACAACTACTTTGATCCTATATCTTGTTTCATACAAAAGCAGGATATTTATTTCCTCTAAGTCTCATATTATGGCATATTAAAAATTTCTATTAATTAAACTGCTTTGTCAAAACAAAACACATAATTTTAAGAGCCTTTTGATTTCATACTTTCTTTTTCAGGAATTTCTACAGATGAAAAATGAAGGGTTGAATCTTATGAGTGCAACTGTACAGTATGGTGAACAGCTTCAAGTGGGAACTTCTCCTGAAGGATGGGAAACAATCCAAGTAATGTTGAATAATCTCCAAACAGCATTTGAAAAAATCTATGATGAAGCAGCCCAACTGGATCGTTCACTTCAGTCTACACAGTTTGTATGGTCAGAATTTGAAGACATGATTCAAAGATTACAAAGGTGGTCCACAAACTGTGAGAAAACACTGGAAAAACATCCATCCAGTGTTGCCACTCTTGATGAAAAACAAGCCTCGCTACGATCTTGTAAGGTAAATTTGCAACATGAAGTTAACAATTAAATAAAAATCTATTTGAAATCATATCCTCACTTTTGGCTTTCTAACACTTCCATCTGATATGATAACTCTGCTGAATATTTCAGTGTATTATATTTTCATATAGACCATGAAAACATGAGTTGATGTGATAGACAAATTAAACATAGTTGCCCTGGTGGCCAAGTGGTCTGAGATGCTGGCTTCTGACCATTCATCCGAGATATGCCTGGGTTCATGTCTCAGATTATGCATGGCTGGTATGTTTGTCCTATGGCACTGTCTCTGTCCCTTCCCTGGAAACAATGGCCCCAAATTAAGGGCAAGATACTGCTTGTAGCCTTTAGAGTTGTTCATGGTGGTCTTTAAACCCCAAATCAAATGACAAAAACTAAAAGAAAAAAATTGCATACCATAATATCACATCTCGTGGACTGGAATAAATTAAATTACTTATTCTTTAGTCATATATTCACATTATGTCATGAATTTACTGAAAGGCATCTTGCACAAAACTTTTTCAAGTTTTTTTATGCATGTACATAAGTTGCCAATGTGAAAGATCAAAATGTAGATAACAGCAAAATATTGACTTGACTTTTGTGCTGCAGTGTCTATCTAACCTTGGGACATCAGTTATTGAAGCCAGTCACAGAAATTTTCTGGCATAACTGATATGGAACAGTGGTATATAGCATTTACTGATAAAACCATTAAAAAAGAGTCACAAGTACTTAGACAATCTCACTGTGCATGTAATTATGATTAAGCCTGATGGATAAACAATTTCATATCTTAATTAATATACTGTTAAATAACAGTAAATTGTATTGTTCAAATGATGTAGTAAACAGTAAATAATTAACAGTTTTGATTTAGTAAACAGTAAATAATTAACAGTACTAATGTCCAGCATACACATTTTTGTTTTTATTAGCTCCCAAAGGACTTCATAAATTCATAATCTTGAAGAAATTTTTTTGTCAAAGCATTAAATGTTCTTGAATCTCCTAAAAACAAATTTTAATCTTTAAAATTAAATCCTGTGCTCAGTTTCCAAAAGCTTGTCTTTTGCTTTTTGAACTTGAACAAACACATGATTAATACATGCCATGTATGTAATGTTTAGCTACAATCATTTACGATTTAAAGCTTGAATGCATGGCTGGACAACATGCTGATGTAATAAGAGGTGCAAGTTTATTTTGAGTTTTCATTTACAATGTTAGTACATATAGTATTGGGATTTTCTCATTTGGAGGTGAGGAGATTCCCCAGACTCAGCAATAAAACTACTGTTTTTGCACCAATACCAATGAAATCCTCTAGGTAAATGCTTTCATCCTTCAAAAACTACCCTGTGTGTCCTTGACTGGACTAAATTTGTCGGTTCTGACCTTGGAACATTTCTTTGCACACGCTGCATAAGGTAGGTTGAGTTTTATTGATGTGACAAAATCATGTATGCGAATGAAAAGCATACATTCACTGTTTATAAATGCTGGCAAATGGTGCCATTTTAAGTAACAAAGTGAACATTTAAATACATGTTTGCTGGTTAAAAGATTTCATCAAAATGCTACATTCAGAAATTGTTAAAAAAATTGGAGATGACAGGGAGTATTGTTAATTGGAATGTGCAGAAGGCCAGAAGTTCTTTGAATAGATCATACGAGACATAAAGGAGGAATGATGGATTTTGTGAGTCTCCAGCTCCCAAATGACTCCTCTTGATAATAGAAATAGGTAAAATGGGCATAAAGAAATTTAATTTTGATATATGTGAACCTCAAACATTATACCATAGTTTAGTCCCCTCAAAACCAAGGCATTTTCCTATTATTTCTGGTATGTTGGAAAGTGTATCATAATCAATGCATTGCATGATTTTACTAACTTGTTGATACTAAGGCTTTCATGTGAATGTTGAAGTGAGTCCATGATGCATTTGGACTACCTCATAAACTCAAGTCACAGCACTACTATTTTTGCAGCTCATAGCTCAGACACCATCTGTGTATAAACATGTATGAAAATTAAATAATTGCTCCCCATAAACTTAATTTCTCAGGCGCCATCCATACATAAACATCTGTAAGAATTAAATAAATGCTCTCCATAGACTGCGTAGGAAGAAAAGTGTTGGATGACATGTTTTTATGTTCTTTTGGCAATGAATCGCCTTTAGTTCATTGTTCTGCGTGTAACGTTTTTATGTTCTTTTGGCAATGAATCGCCTTTAGTTCATTGTTCTGCGTGTAACATCTCTTCAGAAAACTCGAAAGTTATGTGTTCTTGAAACAGGAATCAAACCCTCATCTCCAAATTTTCCTTCGAATATGCTACCAACTTTGAAGCAACTGAAGCTAAGCAATTGTTGCTTAGAAAATTGAACAACTTCCAATGCTTCTTGTTCAGTATTAATGATCAATGAAATTATTGATTTCTAAGTTATGTGAGCTTTGGAAATAGCTACTGTTTCAATAAATATCTTATCCATTTGCAGTGTTTTAATTCTAAGCCATAAAAAATAAGTTCCCAAGATGATAACATTTTGCGTTTTTTTAAAACTACAAGAAAAAAATGTATGGCAATTAATAAAATATTTTCTAACAAAACCGATTCTTGTCTTTGATGAAATATTTCTTGTTGCATTTATTGCATGCAAATCAATTTAAACTTGTTGCATATTAGAGTTGTTCTTGTGTTCCAGGCTTTGCTGATTGATATCAACAGTCATGAGCAAGCTATAGAAGACTTACAGTACAAAGCAGATTCCCTTCCACATCGTGATGAAAAGATCAATGAAATAATAGATTCACTGACATTAAAACACAAAAATTTGAGAAGTAAAACAATGGTAAGCATGATTTCTTGTTCTTTGTGACACAAACAGTTGCATATAATACATTAAAAGCCTCTTTGGTGTTTAATGCCAATTAAAAATGCTTAGAAAGTAAACTGGTACTTGTGTTAAGGTTAATATTTTGGAAGAAACCTAAACAAATTACCCAAAAATTACATATAATTATTTTACCAAATTCATAATTGAATTCTTTTTGCTAGTTGCCAAACAGATTTCACAGTTGTAAATGCATTTATGGCACCTCTATTCATAGTGATTGTGGAATAACTTTTTTTACGGGTCTTTTAGAGGTTATTTTTAATGAAAGTTGGTTGTCAAATTTTCGAACTAAAGCCTAGTTCGTCATCAGGACTATGTCACTGGAGTAGTTGCTGCCACTCAATTGGAAGAGACCATCCGCAATTATCGTTAATTGTGGTACTTCTTCTTCTTGCTATTTCGATCCCTTCTTCTAGTTTTCTCTTTACTAAGTTTGACTGGTGGGCGATTATTTTCACTGAGTCCCAATTTATGGAGTGTCCACTTGCTTGTACATGTCTGTCTAGCCCTGTTTTGTTCCCAATGTTCCTAATAGCTGCTTGGTGTTCTTTCATTCGGACCTTAATACTTCTCCTGTTTCTCCTATATAGCTGAGTCCGCAGTTACAGTCGATGCAGTAAATTACTCCTTCCTGCAATTGGATGTCCAATTCTTTCTGCTTTAAAGCTGGCAGGAATTTCTTTATTTTGTTATTAAGATCTGGAGCTATATAGGAGAAACAGGGAGAAGTATTAAGGTCAGCTATATAGGAGAAACAGGGAGAAGTATTAAGGTCCGAATGAAAGAACACCAAGCAGCTATTAGGAACATTGGGAACAAAACAGGGCTAGACAGACATGTACAAGCAAGTGGACACTCCATAAATTGGGACTCAGTGAAAATAATCGCCCACCAGTCAAACTTAGTAAAGAGAAAACTAGAAGAAGGGATCGAAATAGCAAGAAGAAGAAGTACCACAATTAACGATAATTGCGGATGGTCTCTTCCAATTGAGTGGCAGCAACTACTCCAGTGACATAGTCCTGATGACGAACTAGGCTTTAGTTCGAAAATTTGACAACCAACTTTCATTAAAAATAACCTCTAAAAGACCCGTAAAAAAAGTTATTCCACAAGATTTCACAGTGTTGGAAGAAAAGTATCATTGGAAATAATATTATATTTTCCCTCCATTCTTTTAATTCACTTATCTCTTTTGGTTGCCTGGCACAAGATCAGAAGAAGTGCCTCAATAATATAGATTTTATACGGGCTGACATTGAAGACACACATACACAACACACACACACACACACACTCTCTCTCTCTCTCTCTCTCTCTCTCTCTCACACACACACACACACACTCTCTCTCTCTCTCTCTCTCTCTCTCTCTCTCACACACACACACACACACACACACACACACACACACACACACACACACACACACACACACACACACACACACACACACACTCACTCACTCACTCACTCACACAGAGAAATTCCAAGTAATCTTGGAATTCATTTCCAAGCCTAGGATACAAAATCTGTGCTGTGGTAAAAGCATCAAAGACGTTACATGAAGTAAAATTTAGCAGGTCTGCAGATTTTACTGATATCTGAACTGAACTTCATAAGGTTACAGATGAAACTGGAATTGAGGTACATTACAAAATCATTTGCAAGTATCTGGGTAACTGGTCAGTGACCATTGTATGTCAAAGAGAAATTTTTGTTCCTTCACAAAGAAAGATAATATGAAGCTATCCGAAAAGTAAGTGCCGTTTGCACACCACTCCCTCACAAGTATTCTCTTCAGAGTCACACATGCACAGTTGTGTTGCCTCATCATTAGCCTCACCCTGGTACCATTTTGTGAGGTTGTGCATATGTTAAAGGTTTGTGCTGTGCATTAATAATGTCTAAGGTAATAGAATGGCCCACCGACTGTGAAGTCAGTCTGCGATAAGGTTTCTGAATGCAAGAAATGTCAGACCAAATGAGATTCATCAGCAAATTTGGGAAATTTACAGGTAAAACACAATGAGTGTAGGAACAGTACAGAAGTGGGTTTGAATGTTTAATGAAGGACGACAAAGTGTTCATGACGAGTTGCAAAGTTGTAGGCCTTCTCTTGTCACAGAAGATTTGGTGGAGAGAGTAAATGAAAACATTGGAGAGATCAATGCTTCACAATTTCTGATCTTTCAGAACATTTCCCTGAAGTTTCGGAATCATTTCTGCATGAAATCATTACAGAAAAGCTTCAGTACCACAAAGTGTGTGCATGATGGGTGCCAAAAATGTTGACAGAAGAGCACAAAAGAAAATGTATGGGAATCTGCTTTTGAATTTTTGGAGTGGTACAAGGATGAAGGTGATGATTTTTTAAGCCATATAGTGACAGGAGCTGAGACCTCACATCACACCTAAATCAAAACAGTAGTCCCTGCAATGGAAACACACAAGCTTGCCTACACCCAAAAAACTCAAACAGATGATGTCAACAAGGAAGGTCATGTGCACTATCTATTGGGACAGGAAAGGAATTTTGTTGGAATTCCTGCCTAAAGGCATGACAGTAAATGCAGCTATTTATTGCGAGACACTGAGAAAGTTGCATCGTGCAATTCAAAACAAATGGTGCGCCATGCTGAACAAGGGAGTTGTTCTTCTTCATGACAATTCAAGGCCTCTTGCCGCAAATGTGACACAAAACCTAGTCAACAAATTTGTATGGCAGCAGCTGGCCCCCTCTCCCCACAGCCCAGACTTGGCACCCAGTGACTATCATTTGTTTCTCCACTTGAAACTATTTCTTGCCAGCCAGCGGTTTGATGACGACGACAATCTGAAAACGACGGTTGAGCAATGGCTCAAAACCCAGGTGGCAGACTTTTAGTAGGATGGTATCCAGAAACTTGTGGCATGATATGACAGATGCTTTAACATCCACGGGTAATATGTTGAAATGTAGATTAAGGTATGTAGAATTCATTGCACATTAAAAATTAGTTATCAGTATTTTTATTTTTATCTTTAAACATTACTTACTTTCTGTATGGCGCTCATATTTATGATACTTCTCATGCTAGAAAAATTCTTCTAAAAATAATTTTGGAATAGCATGTCAGAAAAGTTGGAAGAGGGAGTACAGAAAGTATAACCCATGTTTGAAAGGGAAAGGGTTTCGTGAATGATTAAGTATTATGTAAACATTCATTACTGAAAAATAAAAATATTTAAATTTTCCTATAGTTTTGTAGATTTCAAGTAAAGTACCAATGTCTGGTATTATTTAGGATTAAACATAAGTTCAAACCAAATAAAAATATTTGAGTACTTGCTTTTTGATTTTGTTTCATAAAATTTTTATTATAAATATTTTGATATACCTTAGCTTTGATTTTGCTTTCCAGAGCAAGAACACAAAGATTCTTTTATGTTCCAGCTAACAAACTTTTTACACAGAACAACCCATGTGAAAAGTAAGGATTTTCAAGGTTAATGCCAGCTATTTTGAGTGATTGACCTCAGCCCTGTTTAGTGATGCAGCAAATGCCAATTTAACTGAAAATTTAAAATCTATTAAATTAAAAAGGGTATTCATTCAAGTGCCACAGTGTGACCTACCTTTAGCCAAATATTTTGATTAAAGAACTTCAGAAATTATTCACTTTTGTTGAATTTCTGTTGGAGAAATATGGCCACTGTCTCCTGTTCATTATGACGTACAGTGAATTGTAAGTAATGTGGTGAGCAAAGCTGCATGGATACTATTTTTTTTAATAAAAATTCTGAAATCATGAGTGAGTAGTCTAACAGGGAGAAATATTTTTCTTAATTGAATCTGATAGAGGGCCAGAATAACTGACATGCATCTTTGGCTGAAGAGCTGATAACAATCTAACCAGATGATGATGATGTTCTACATAATGATATGGTAGGAGAATATTCATATTCATCCTTCCATGCTATATAAAACATGCACGTTAGTACCAGTATAATTACTGTAGGCCACTCTCCTTTCATATTCATGTCAAGGATTCGTACATTCCAGCGAACATTTCTTGCACCTGGTCACAGAAATTAGGTCTGACTCCCGACACGAAGGTATGCTAAGATTATGACTAATTTCTTCTCAAACTTTACAAACACTAAACCAATATTTTGAATCCTAAATAACTTTAAAAAATTTTACTGACATAAAACCCAAACGAAAAACTCAACAAACATTCAAAACACAAGCATGCTACTTTCACCCCAAACATAACTCAACTGAAATATACAAGGGTGGATTGAAAAATAATGCACACTGTTTTTTTTTGTTGTTGTTGTTGTTGTTTTTTGGCAACAGTTTAATAGATAGGCAAAATAAAACATATACAGAGTGAAACTACATCTCTTAGCTATTTTTTCAAAATAAGAACCGAGATGCTCGAGACATTTTCCCAGCGTGGTACCAGTTTTAGTATACCTTGTTCATAAAAGTCCGTTTTCTGGGCGTATAGCCACCTATGGACTATTGATTTGACTTCGTCAGCCAAATCGAAGTGTTGGCCACCTAGGAATCTTTACAAGGGACCATACAGATGAAAGTCCGAAGGAGCCAGGTTTGTACTTTACAGTGGGTGCTGGAACATCTCCCAGCCAAATTGCACAATTTTGTCACGAACGTGTGGGTGAGCGTTGTCATGAAGCAGTCTGACATTTGTCGTGTCTCTGTTGGGTCTTTTGTCCCAAAGGGCATGACACAACTTTGTCAGTGTGTTAGTGTAGGTTTTGGCATTCACAGTAGTCCCCGTTGGATGAAACTCTACCAAGAGAATGCATGCATGTCCCAGAACACTGTCATGAAAACTTTTTGTGCAGATTGGGTTACTCAGAATTTTTTTGGTGGCGGGGAGTCGGAATGTTTCCACACCATACTGGCCTTCTTTGTTTTGGGAGTGTAGTAGTATGCCCAGGACTCATCGCCTATCACTATACTTGCCAGAAATTCATGTCCTTCTTCTGCGTAACGCATCAAGTGGTCCAAGGATGACATCATTCTCTGTCCCTTCTGGTCATCTATCAAGTTCTTGGGCACCCATTATGCACTGACCTTGTGAAATTGCAATTTGTCATGCACAACATCGTACGCTATACCGTACGAAATGTTAAACTTCTCAAATAAAGGTAACTTGATCACACTAGTTATGTTAAATGAAAAATATTTAACGTAACTAGCGGGATCAAGTTACCTTTATTTGTTAATATTGTTACGTGTTTTGCCTATCATCGTCATGTTAAACTTCTGTGCAAATGTGTGCAGATGGATCCACTGGTCACTCAGAATTGCCTGTTCAGTGCCTCTCACAGTGGCAGGTGATGATGCTGTTGCAGGTCGACCAGAACGTGGTGAATCGGTAAGGTTGCCACTGCCGTCTACAAAGAAACTGCACCATCTGGAGATGTTGCTACGGTCCAGGCAATCACCACCATGCACTTTGACCATTTCTTAGTGAATTTTCGTTGAAGTTTTCCCTTTAGCTCACAAAAAGGGGACTACACCACATTGCTCTTCATTCGTAGGTGACACTAACAAATGCAACATCTTTGTACCATCATTCACACTATCTTCCACCATGGTGACACCTGATTCAGCCGAACCAGTCTGTAGCGGGATATTCAAACTTGTCTGCCAAAGTGCAACCTGCTACTTACAACTTGCAAAGAGAACAAAAAAATTGCTACTTGTTATTTTTCGATCCTGTCTAGTATACACTCGTTTTTCAGTCAAATATCATTTGTAACAAGCAAAATAACTCTTTGAACAACAATATAATTTCTTTTAGTTAAAAAGAAACCTAAAAATTAAAAATTTCATAACACCTCGCCTCAGGACATGGCCTCTTTCAAACGTTTTTGCCCCACGCTGCAGGTATCATCAGGAAGGCCAAAGCTGTAGACAACTTGGCTGTCAGCAGCAAAGTGAACCTCCAGGACTTCATGGGTGGTTGCTCCGATTGTCTCAACGTCATCGCGACTTCCAATGCCATCTATTAGGGAAAAAAACAATATGCAAACACTACCTGACTACTAAGGGAAAAAAAGAAAAAAATGGGGAGGGTATTTTAGTAGTTAGGTAGTGTTTACATGATAGTTTTTCTCCGTAACAGATGGCATTGGGAATCGTGATGACATTGAGATCATCGGAGTGACATAATGTGAAGTCCTGTGGGTTCACTTTGCTGCTGGCAGCCAAGTTGTCAAGATCTCTGGCCTTCCTGATGATGCTCGCAGCGTGTGTGAAAACGTTTGAAAAGGGCCATCTCCCGAGGCGAGCTGATATGAAATTTTTAATTTTCTGGTTTCCTTTTAACTAAAAAATTTTATATTGTTGTTCAAAGAGTTATTTTGCTTGTTGCAGATGATATTTGACTGGAAATCGAGTGTATGTATTTCAGTTGAGTTATGTTTGGGGTGAAAGTATCATGTTTGGGGTGAAAGTATCATGTTTGTGGTTTGAATGTTTGTCAAGTTTTTTGTTTGGGTTTTCTGTCAGTAAATTTTTTTTAAGTTTTTTAGGATTCAATATATTGGTTTAATGTTTGTAAAGTTTGAGAAGAAATTAGGAATAATCTTAGAATATCACATGTCGGGAGTCACACCTAATTTCTGTGACCACGTGCAAGAAGTGTTTACCAAAATGCAGAACTCCTTGACACGAATATGAAAGATGAGTGGCCTACAGTAATTAGATGATGAAGATTTTATATAGAGGCATAACTAGGGTGGGGCTCCTGCCCCAGGCGCAGCTCAAGTGGAGGTACAAAAACCACTGCATACAATCTGATTAAAATCGGAATTGAAACTTTTACAACAGTTTTTTAACAACTTTTAAGGCACCATACTTTGTCATTTGTCCATTTACAGAATTTACCTAAATTCGCACTCCTTCCTCAAAATGTGCAGGGAATGTAAGTTGCTCACAATTAGAAATGAAGGCGCCGTTATTCATATGTTACAATATAGGAATATCTTTCATATTTTTGAAGATTCTCTGGGGGAAATTCTACCATTACTGTCAGTACTGAAAGCTGCATTTGGTCCGTTTAATGTGGTACCAAAGGGCGGAACTCTGGAGCAGCTGGGAATATCACCGCTCTTCACTTTTTATTTTACAGCCCTAAATGGCGTTCCACATCCAGATTGGCTTCACTATACCCAGAACATTCTTGATGTAAATAAAGGTAAGAGAAATGCATGAAACCTTTCTGCTGAGTGCTGCCCCCCATTTCCTAATTTCTTCCGAGGCAATTAATGAGGGTAAAATGCTGTTCTGGTATGGGATAAGAAATGTGATACCTAGTTCAATAATACCCTATATTTACAGTATCATACCGCAATAAAAACATGAACATGTTTTCTCCTGGAAAAATGATACATCTATTGCACAACCGTTAGTGATTATTAGTTATCAGTTAACTACACGAAAATATGATAAAAAAAGAAAGTATAAAATTCAGTGTGGCAAAATATCAGAAGCAACTCCCGGAGGCCAGTGTTAGTTATTCTGAAAAATTGTAGTTGCATATGTATGTGGGTAATAAATAAATCAAATTTGTGTGTAATCAACACACAAGACCAAGTTTTTTTGTTTTAACGGCTTCGGTGGAGGGGGCGCAATATTTTGTTGTATGCCCCAGGCACAGAAATGCCTAGTTATGTTTCTGGTTTTATCATTTTCATTTTGGGGATAAAACCTGTACAGTGATAGTTATGTCTAATTTTCTTTACAAATTTTCCTATTTTAAGTTTTAATATTTTTCTTTCAGTGTAGGTAAATTGTATAGGCAGATAGCACATGATGGCATCTTTGTAATCATGATGTACTAATGATTAATAAATAGCATTATTTCAGTTTAATTCCTCATGAAGTACAATGCAAATTGGGTGCACTTTTTACAGCTTTCCAAGAAAATTAACTAAAAATATCAATTATCAATATTCATAATGGGAGTTCCTGGACTGTAAATTTTTATATGATTTCATGCAATCCAACTGCAGCAAATAAAGTTTACTTTGTATGCCTCTTGAAATAAAGTAAATCATATCATGACTTTAACAAGGTCACAAACACTTCTGTGAGATTTTTTTTGTTGTCTAAATTTAAACCAAGACAGTGCTCATGAAATGGGTACATAGTAGTTTCTTACAGAACAGCTGTGATAATGTCAAACAGTTATACCCATAAAATGGATTTGTAGAATGATTACCATCAGTATCATAAATACTTAATGGGAATTATAGAGGATAAATTTATTAAGGTATGTTACCTCTCAAATTTTCTATCTATACACTAGATCGTCGTCAGGAGTTCCAGCATCTCACCACTTCCACAGGTTTGGCGACCTAGCCTGGTTGTTTTGCCACCCAGCATGCTTGTTGATGTTGCTACCTTATTTACAAGACATTGATGTTGCCACCCCATTTACAAGACACAAGGTGGCAACACCAATGACCATGCTGGATGGCAAATCAACCAGGCTTGGTTGCCAGACCTGTGGAAGTAGTGAGACGCAAGAACTCCTGATGATAATCTAGTGTATAGATAGAAAATTTGAGAGGCAATGCATCTTAATAAATTTATCCTCTATAATTCCCATTAAGTATTTATGGTACTGAAAGTAATTAGAGGAAGCCATGAAGTCATTAATTATTAGAAGCAATGATTACTTCATTTCTACTACAAAGTCATTTCATGAGCACTATTTTCTTTCATGTTTGAAGTGTAAATGCCCCATGAAAGCATCTGGTGCACGATATTTTAAAATGTATCATTCATTAGTTCATTCTGTTTCCACCAGGAATGTATATCATACTACCAAGAAGTGGTAAATAACCATGAAAGCTTGTGTAAGAAAATTTCTGAAGAAACCAATTGGCTAGCAGCTACCAAAGCATCAATTACTGAATGTGCAGAAGCGCCTCTAGATCGCATATCTTTGTTGGGAAGTCTAGAAAAAGCAAAAGTAAGTTTCAGTGTTAAAACATTCTTTGCTTACAACTGTATATAAACTTGTTTTCATTTGCAAAATTTTGTACATATATCATGCAAATATATGCACTAGCCACATGCAGATGAGATTTAATGCTAATCAATTGAGGTTAGTAGCTGAGATGCACAACCACCACCATGACACAGTAATGGTGTGTGGCAGCTCAGTTTCATATTACAAATTGTATTCAGGTGGACAGACATGATTTCTTGGGTTTTGAATGACTCGTTCCTTTCAACTTTATCCCCCACTTCATTTTTTCATATTTACATGTATTCAAAATAGCTTCAATCTTCAAAAAGCTCCCTCCCCCACCCCCATGTTAAATACCATTTCCTCCCTCTTACTGCCATAAACTTCATTTATAAATAAACTACTGTTATATTTTGTTCTGCTAAAAGCCAGTCAATACTATCAGAGTTAGAAATATTTAATGATCATTCTCATAAATAGGCCTGTGTTCCAGAAGTTTTAAAACTCAAACAATACCAAACAGTTTTATGCACTTAAAATCTATTTAACTTGATTCCATATTCTAGAAATGTATGCATCCTATACAGTATTATTGCCATTTTTATTCTTCACATATCCCTTCATATCTGAAGTATCTTTTTTAATCTTTAAAAGTTAGTTTCCCAAACAGTATGTAGTTAATAAGTTACCCTTAGTAAAATTTGCAGTGGAGTGATTAGCATTAAATTTAAAACAGCATATAGATTCATAATAAAAGTAAAAAAATCCATGAGCAAATGATTAGAGTAAAACCATTCACAGAAATAAATCCTTCAGTATGATTTAAAAAATCAAGACAAACCATACATTTTTTTTTATGTCTAAGATTGTAATTTCAGTGCATTAGATGTGATTCATCTGAGAATCAGAGGATGCATTAAAATAATCCAAACTGATTTGTCATTTTTGAGAAGGATGTTGAAGGTATGACAACAACATTAAGTTAAATGGATAAAAACCTAAAACAAATTTCAATGAAAACTTGAAATCAGCTGTTTGTAGATCTCACTTTTTATATTTTAAAATTGTTCTACTTGTTCTCCTTGTTGTTAGATATCCACTCTCATGTGTGAGAAGCAACTCTCAGAGCTTAGTTCTTTCTCTGGCATTAGCCCTATTACTTGGTAGTAAAATAATATTTACCGTATTTTTCGACATGTAAGACAATACTTTTTTCTTCAGAAATCGAGGCCTTGACTTATAAATCACATCGACTTATATATTGAAATTTCTCATTGAGAAAAAAAAGTATTGTGCCTCCTCAAATTTAGTCATGATCCAAGGCAAGCCATCTGAAGGGCAATGTTACATTCTTAAGAAAAGATTCTGAAAGCATACAAACACTAAGACCTTGTTTAAAAGATGCTGAAATGGATATTTCCGTTTGACAGACACATTAAAATTCCTGTGACCGATTTAGAGTGACAGCTGTTGTATGTTATTACACCCCCTTGTGATCCCTCCAAGACTATGTGGGTGTAATTCACCTCTAATTTTGCAAAGCCACCAGAACTACAGTGGGTGAATCTCACTTATCTCTCTATGATTAAACCCCTGAAACATCACTGCCTTACACCTGATTCAGTGGTGCCCATATGAGTACTTTTAGGGGGGAGGGGGCTAAGAAAAACTCTTACCTCCTTCAAGGCTGTCAAACATTTTAGTAAATGTACAAGATACTAAAATACAACAAAAATAATTGATACAATCAATCATTAATATCTTATTATTTTTAAAAATGCTTTAAAAAAAGGTTTCATCTATTTTAGTGTTTTAAATTTATCAAAAATTTGGCTATTTTTGATAAATTTAAAACACTAAAATAGACCTGAGCCCCACCCCTTTTGGGCGCCCTTGAGCTGATTAGCAGGTGACAATTGTGTCAACAGCCGGCGATACATATGCTTTAAGAATAGCAATTACCAGCTGCTAGTGAAGGCAGTCTTTTCCCGATCTTCCAATCCCTCAATTTTATCTCTCAAATGAATTAAAAGCAACTAGTGCTTCCATTTGCTTATCTTAATTTATTTTGTGTTTCCAATTGAAATCAAAAGTCCTTTTGGTTTTTGGTTTCAACTAGACACAATGAGGAAGCATTAAAGCATAACTCATGCCACAAGCATCACTCTGATTTGGCACACTTACATGACCTGGGTTTTCTTTTTCCCCCTTGCTCAGCAGCTTCTCCAACTGTTTGGTCGGGGAAAGGAATATGGTAGCTTCAGTTCATAAGAAAAAAAATAAACTTATGAAATTCAACTTTTTTCATAAAAAAATGTGGAAGTTACCTCACTTTCTCTTCCTTTCAATATTCACAGAAACATTGAAAATATATTTACAGAATTTTGGAACACTAATTGATTTGTTCTATACATACATACATATCACTAAGCTGTTCTCTGAGATTCAGAGGTTAGCTCCAAAAAGAAATACAAACTACCAAATATTTTTACTTACTGTTGTCGTATCAAACTCCTCCATTTACAGCGATCTTGACATACAACTTGGGCTTCACTGATATCCATTATACGCTGTACACAAGATCTTTTATACTTCTTACTCATAATCTTTTTCTCATGCATATACCCTGAATCTGATCCACCCATGTCTTCCTTAGCCTTCCTCTGCCCTTCCTTCCTGCCACTTGGGCTAAAAAGATTTTCTTAGTAAGCATCTCATCACTCATTCTTTCAACATGGCCAAACCACCGAAGCATATTAGTCTCAACCTTGCTAACAACATTTTGCTTCACACCACACAACTGCAACACATCTTCATTCCTCACACAATCAGACCGTGTCTTGCCACAAACCCCCTGTAAGTAACACATTTCTCCAGCACAC
Source organism: Macrothele yani (assembly GCA_039090855.1). Classification (NCBI taxonomy): domain Eukaryota; kingdom Metazoa; phylum Arthropoda; class Arachnida; order Araneae; family Macrothelidae; genus Macrothele; species Macrothele yani. Next base: position 7,240,770 of record CM077023.1, on the reverse strand, counting down.
AAACGACTCCTATATTTCTTCTGTAGTACCCAGGTTTCACTGCCATACATCAGAGTAGGAACAATTACACTTTCATACACAGCCATGCGGGACTCTCTGGAGAACCCATCATTCCTGTGTAAACCTTCCAGAGCAGCTATGACTTTCAATGAAGAATTCACTTGCCTACTAATTTCACCATCCAATTTGTTCTCTCTGTCAAACATGCTTCCTAAATACACAAACTCACTCACCTGGTCAATCACAGTGCCATTTATACTTACATTACATTCAATGCTACCAGTTCCTCTCTCAAAGACCATAACTTTGGTTTTTCCCTTATTTATACTCAGTTTGAATTTCATGCAAAATTTATACATCCGGGACAACATACCCAGCAAATCACTTTTGCTCTCTGCCAATAGGACAGTGTCATCAGCATATATCAATCTGCACACACGGATATCACCAAGACATAAACCACTATTATCTATTTTGGCATCACGCATGCACGCATCCATAAATATATTAAACAGCCATGGTGACATTACACAACCTTGTCTGGCTCCTGCACCATTAGAAAACCATTTTGATAAAACACCATTCACTCATACACAAGCTCTACTACCAGTATGCATGGCTTTTACACTATTAAGTAGATTCCCAGTAACACCATATTCATTCAATACCTTCCACAAAATCGTAGTGAGCGATGGGTTACCCTCCTCGCGGCGCTACGTGGTAACAATGGCACACACAACAGCAACTAGGGCCTCTATGAATCTTAGAGAGGTGCCAGCTAGTTCTGTGTGACATTTGTGAAAAGACCCCAACTCACTGGGTTTTGTTCCAGAATCCTTAGGTTGAATGACCAACTGGAACCGTCAGCTGTGGGCTAATCCCCCACACTGATATACTTACCTGATCAAAAAGAAATCAATACCTGGACCCAAGTGTGGGATATGGGGGACCTACCACACTTGAGAAGGATGGTACACCATGGAATCAACCTGGACTTTCAAAATGGCATATGAGAAAGAGATTTCGGCTGAGTGAATGCAAGATTGGTGTATAGAATACTAGAGGTATGAATCGCAAGATGAACAAGGTGATTGAGGATATGAATAAGTACATATTGGATGTGCTGTGTGTAAATGAAACCAAAAAGAAGGAAATTGGGGTAGAAGAAGTGAATGGCACAGTGAGTGTGTGGTCTGGAGTATTGGATAATGTGAGAGGACAGGCTGGTGTAGGTGTGATTTTAAGTGAAAAGATGAAGAACAACTTGATTCACTATAGTTGCATAAGTGAGAGAATTCTCTGGATTCGTTTGAAAGTGAAACTTCAGGGAATTGTAATTGTTGTAGTGCATGCTCCTTGTGACTCGGAACCTTCTGATAAGAAGGAAGATTTCTGGAATGAGCTAAAAGCTGTTTTGAGCCAGTTTAGTGCTAAAGAAAAAGTTATAACAGCAGGGGATTTAAATGCTAGAGTAATTGTGTAGAATGCAATTTCTGACAATGTTCTGGGCAAGTTTAATGATCCTTGTGTGAATGATAATGGTGAAAGATTAATTGAACTCTGCATTGAGAATGGTTTGTGTTTATCTAATACATTTTTCAACCACAAGTATATACACACATATACTTGGGAAAATCGTACTCTTGGTCGAAAGAGTGGGATAGATTTTGTTGTCTACGATCAGCGTCTGAAACACTTAGTTGTTGACACCCGTGTGATGAGAGGTGCAGATGTTGGTTCTGATCATTACTTGGTAGTAACCCGAGTGAAACTTAATGTTGGTTGGAGGAAAAGGAATAGGAAGAGGCCCAGGGTAGAAAGAATAAAAAAGGTTGATAGGCTCCTTGAAGATTATCAGCGTTATTCTGACTTACTCAGAGAACGACTGAAGGAGCTGACTTCTGGTTAGAGGGATGTAGAGAAGAAGTGGGGATGTTTTAAGAACTGTGTTGTCACTGCTGCTAAAGAGGTCTGTGGTACCACAATAGTGGGTAACAATAGAGGTTATGCTTGATGGAATAGTGAGATTGAAGAGGCAGTAAAGAGAAAGAAGGAAGCCTATTTGGGGATGTTGCAGGGTAGAGTTTCTGTGGATGAAAATCGCTGTAAGAAGTGTGAAGCTGGTTTGCCAGAGTAAGGCAAAAGATAAAAAGGAGAAGATGGAAAGGCATGAATTGGCTTTTTGGAAAGATAGGAATTCTTTCTGGAAGTACATGAGACTCAGGAAAAATAGGGGAAACAAATAAATCAATAGCACTACTACTATTTCAATAACTGTTTCACACATTATAACATTTCTCGTGCTGAGTGCCAAATCGTCGCTTAAGCTCTACCTCTATATAATATCGAATTCAGTAATTTATCAGTCAATAAAATAAAATTTTCAGATATTTTAATGTGCACTTACCCTAAAAGATAAACTTTCAGAAGTATTCAACATTGAACAACATACATTTGCTGCTGAAGAAGTCCGTGACAAAGACGGGTCAAAACTAGTCCAAATATTCATGTTATGGGTGCTCATCATTTTGAAATTTCTGTTCACTGATTGAAAACTTTACTAACATAAAGGTTGTTATCTTCATCTTCCATTTTTTAGTCAGACTTGATGTTTTATTCTTTTGACGACTGCATATGACGGTAAGGTTTTAAAAATATTTTTAAGAAAAAAATGTTTTGAATTTTAAGATTTCTTAGACATTCGTTTAAATTCTGACAATTTGGACTTTAATACTCTTGCTGATGAGGGTTAATCTCTTGATGTTTTTAATTCAGACTCTTGCTGACTTTCTTCGTCACATTCATTTGAAATGGTTTTGAATACCTCAGGTGTTTTTTAAATAATAGCTCAACGAACTTGGTCTGTGCAACATTCAGCTAAACAGCATAAACAGAATATAATAAGCAGTTGGACCCACAAGTGTACTTCTGAAAGTTTATCTTTTAGGGTAAGTGCACATTACAATATCTGAAAATATTATTTTATTGACTGATAAATTACTGAATTCGATATTATACAGAGGTGGAGATTAAGCGACGATTGGGCACTCAGCACAAGAAATGTTATAACATGTGAAACAGTTATTGAAATAGTAGTAGTGCTATTGATTTAAGTATTTGGCTGTTGGTAAGAAAGTTTTTGCTGCCTTCATAGATTTAGAGAAAGCTTACGACTGAATAAATAGGTTTTTTTTTTGTGGAAGGTATTGATTTGTTCTAGCCTTGTCTTATTCTCAGGATCAACCTATGTGTGAATGAAGATAAGGAAATTGAGAAATTTAGCCCATTCAACCTATACTACATATCGACTTATAAGCCAAAAAATATGGTAGATAATATTTATGCATAGTTTTTCCTTTGAGCTACATGTATGTTAATGAAACAAGCATTGAGCATATGTTCTGAAAAAATTGTCCATTTTATCAAATTATCATTGCACCTCTAATGAATCAGAAGAAAATATCTATTGCAACCATGTTTTGAGGAATTTTATACCACACATAACGGTGCAACCATTCGCATTGACATTAAAATTTTCTGGTTATTAGGGTTGTAGGCACAATGGAAAGGAATGGCAGAAATCCATGTAACACAACAACAATTGAAAGGTAGATAAAAGTTTTTCTAATAAAATCAACACTTGTGGAGATTTTAATGTCATGACGGGGATTTAAAGTTGCTTGCTGAAGATTTAAAGTTTGGTTTAAATGGTTGTTTGTAGTAGTTGTAACTTCTAAAGTTTCAATGCTTAACTATGAAACTTGTGAATTTCAATATTGAACACTTATAAGTATAGAAAAACACTAACAGTCTAGGGTAAAGAATCTGCCTGAAGTCACTTATGCTAAATATCTATGAAAACCAAAGGACAATGAAGTTATCTATACTAAAACCTCACCTCCTTGCCCTTAACTCCACGGAAAAGAACATATTAACACATGTATGACCACCGACATTTTTGTTTTGAAGAAACTTCAGTGGGAAGCACAAAAAATACTAACATTAACTCATTTAAAAATTCATTTCCACCTCATCCATTCTGTATTCATATTAAAGTCTAATACTAACTTACAGAGTACAAATGAAATGCAAATAAGAGTAAAAAAGGTTTAAGCTAAAATTTACAATTCAAGTTTTAAAATATTTTCATTACAAACACAACACTAAAAAAAACATTCAAACTCAGACAAAAACATGACTCTTTATCAATTACTATTAAAATAATTTAATTTAAAAGTTCGTAACAAACTTAAAAAACTTTGCCCTCCGCACTTCTCACTCGTTGTCTCGCATTTGTTGGCAAATATTCACACTCGCTTAAAAAGTTTCGCTCCCTCCCACAGCATCTTCAAAAGCACAACAATGTCTACCACTGTCACTAAGCTGACTAAGGAAGCTTTCTCATTTTTCATGCTGAGGGATATTTTTTAAACCAATAGCGTATCAACACCACAACATTGGGCTTATACGTAATTTGTGCCTGTACTGCCATCTAGCGCGACTAAAAACATATCTAAATGAGAATACTTATTTGTTTTCTAGATAATGCTTAATAAGAATTTTCCATGGGTCAGGTAAAGCTGTAGGATTGTGATTATTACAAACTTGTTTTTTATTTTTTTCAGTGAACACAGAATTGGCAATTCTAAAGTTCTTTTTCATTTTTATATTAGCCAATAATTTTATGTCCTGAAGTTTTGGAAATTCTTTATTTTTAATACAATACTGTATTAAAGCAGTTTTTCCTTCTTTTTTGCCAGTTCTTTATGGGTTGATTGAGTCTATATTTTAATTTATTTTTAGCACTACCAATATAAGATTTTTTTGGAAAAGTTATAGAAATCGGGATTTCATATACACTAGCATTATCTAATATATTTTTTTTTGAGGTTTGTTTTTACTATCAAATCTTTTTGGGTGAAAACTGTCCAAAAAAACTATTATATTTTCAACCGATTTTACTTAGTTACTTACATTTCAAAGGCCATGCGATATTCATCCTTCAGTGGCACATCATCACAGAACAATGTTGGCTTTAAAAGTCATATCACAACATCAAATGCTTTTATCAAAATACTTTTCTATCTATAAAGTTGTTATCTCAAAAATACACGCTATGGAGATGCCATCTCAACAATGCAATTCTATCAAGTCACTCTATTCAAAATACACTTATCATTAACAAGACATAACCTCAATTCTACTCTCTGCTCAACAAATTGTAGTCGAAAACTGCTCTCTTAACAACTTGTTGTCTCAAACTTCACTGTTCTTACTACATTCAGTGATTACATTATATTGACCTTTGGCCCATTGCCAGTGACGCTCAACTTAGAAATCTTGTTGGGGAAAATAATGTGTCATTAAGTCCGAAAATGTTCAACAGGAAACTAAATTTACAGAAGAACACAGAAACTCAAAAAGAAGATTAAATTAGTAGTATACATCACATGTTTTAAAATATGTAAAAAGAAATTTATAAAATAGGGTCATTACAGCAGCAACTTTTACCTTCTTCAGTCACCGAATGAATGAAACAAGTGGTGCATCAGATGTTGTCAGACTTTTAAATGGATTTTCAAATAATAGAAATTTCATGAAAGGGAGTATGTTTTATAGGCATTATGAAAACAAGGCAAATTGCTATACTTTCCCTGTGCCTTAGAGATTTTCTATTCGGTTAATGAATGGAGGGATGTGTTTTGTGTTTCTCTAGTTGGGAACAGCAGAAGTATTACCAAGAGTTAATAATGGAAGAGAAATAGATGTGCTACCTTTCTAAACATCAGAAATGTGTTTTGCCATATGATGATCAATACTGTGGCATGTACTTCCAGTTTAGTTAGGAAAAACTGATGAAGTGTTAACTGGAATAGAATAAACATCTGGCAAATCAATGAATTCATTTGGATATCTGTTTTTAAGAATATGGTTAGGAAGTTGTGGAGCAGACTTCCCTGCAACCTTGTAACTACAGTATTTGAAGATTGAGCAAAGCTTATAAGAAAAGGATGGGTTGAAAGGTATAGAGCGAACAAGTTGATGAGCAGTTGAAGATTCAGGAAGTGACAGGTGACCTTTTTTCATTTTTCAAATTTCTTAAACTGAGGTCAAGGAGAGTGGAAAGTTATTTGACTTACCACTGGTTAAAATATTGTTATATTCTTGTAATGAAAGAGGGCTATTGTAAATTGTAAAGTTAACTTTGTGTATGTAAGATTTTATGGATACTAATTTATATTTTTCAAATGTATATGAATGGTAAGGGAAGATATTGTGAGTGGCAGTAGGTTTCATACCAACAAGAAAGTTTATATTTTTTATTAACTTATTCATTAGAAGTTAACTTTATATTTGGGAATTTGGAAGAAATAAATGATGTAAGGGTCATTTATGAATGTGTTGTGTTGTGTGTATGGGGGGAGAGGAAGATAATGAAAATGCCATCTGCTTACTGAATTTTGCATATACATTTAAGTAAACAAGGGGTAAAGTGGAGAACCCATCAGTAAACCTTGTGTTTGTTGGCAGTAAATGCTCCTGATCAAGTAGCTCTTGTACACAAAACAGTATTAACTTTGTAAGGCTACAAAACAGTCATGCAGATCCTTGATTAATTCACTGTGGAGCTCTTGATCTTCCAAGAGCTATTTTGATAAGGAGCATGTAGGCCTCAAAGAATGGCACTGAAAGAAATAATGGTTCAGCATGAAAGATGTACACAGTATCTTGAGCACCAATGGATAAAGGGATTTCCTGGACAAAGTCCTCGTTTGGCACAACAAAATATGGATGTTTTTTGTGAAAAAACTGCAGCACTCGACCACAGTTGCTTTTGTAGGTTAACTGAAGGTAAGAAGGTATTTTTGATAAGATGATGAATAGGATGTCCTTCTTTATGTAACTTGATCTACAACAAAAACCTGCTGGTATGTTAATGTGCTGGAAGGGATATATGTCTTCTAGGAAGGTTTGCAAAGAATATTTTTAGTAAGCCTGTTGACAGTTCTACATCTTTTTCAGAGGGATCATATTTTAGTTATATGCAATTAGGGTATTTTCCAGAAACTCAGAAACTTTTTAGTCTAAAGAAGTCCTTTTGGTGGGTATCTGCTTTACAATGGCAAGATTATGAGAATAAATGAAGTTTCTCTAACACCAATAATAATTTCTGTGCTTTGGTGCCTATAGCATGTGTGAAAGACAAATAACACCCATGTCTGATCCAAGACCTAAACTCAGGTCTTCAGACCTCAGAAACTTGAGTCAACCTACTCATCCAATATGGATGTTACTATCCATGTTTCTTGTGAAATATCGGCAGACATGACAAATTGAATTCATGAGAGATAACAATTCATTCTGATTCAAATAGACCACATTCAAGAAATTTGCATGCACACAACAGGTTAACATATATATTAAGGGGTATCATGACTGAGAAAATTTGATATTCTTGACGTTCATATTGCCATTTGTCAAAGATAAATAGAGACAGTACTGCTGTTAAGGGTGTGCGGCGCGTGCGACCGCACAGGGCCTCGTTCTTTGAGGGGCCCCGCACTGGTAGATAAATAAGATAAAATGAAACAAAAGAGAGAAAGAAAGAAAAATATAACATTAAATACACAGACAAAAAAAAATCCGACAGTTCAAAACAAATGAATTACCATCCCAGTTCTCTGCGAGTCCGCATACACAAACATCACAGTGCTGTCATACATATGCTCAGGACTTCTTGTATTTACTGTTAAGAAGTGCTGTGACACTAGATGGGAAAGTCGTGTACAAAGTGTTAAACCTATTAGATACCAAGCAAAAGAAGTAAGGGGCGCACTTCTTGAAGTTGCAGACACAGTAAATGATCCTAAAATTAAATGTGAAGTTTGCTCATTGGCAGTACATGAACTTCAGAGTTATGAATTCTTATTGGGTATTGTTATATGGTATGACATACTCTTTTCTGTAAACAGTGTGAGCAAACTACTTCAATCAGAGAGCATGCAGCTTGACATGGCAGAAAATATGCTTCAGGGGGTTATAAAATTTTTGAACCAATTTCGAAATGAAGGCTTCAATTCAGCAATTCTGGCAGTTCGTGAAATTTGTGAACAGTTAGGTGTTGAACCAAAATTTTCTGAACATAAAGTGGCTCAAAAAAAGAAGAATTTTTGATTACGAAGTAGACGATGAGCCCTTTAGAAATACAAAATCTGCAGAGGAAGTCTTCAAAATAGAGTATTTTTGTCCTACTATAGACACTGCTTTACAGTCTTTGAAATCTCGTTTTGAACAATATAAGGAGTTCAATGACAAGTCTGGATTTTTGTATTCTCTACCGAAAATGAAACAAATGAATGACGAAGATCTAATGAAATATTGAGAAGACCTGGTTTTGATCCTTCGTTCAGGAAATTCCCGCGATATATGCGGAGAGGAGCTATTCACAGAATTGAAAATAGTCAAAGAACTAGTTCCAGACGACATCAATACTGCCATCCAAGTATTGCAATTTTTAAACGAAATGCAAAATCCCTTCCCTAACGTAGCTATCGCATACAGAATCATGTTAACTGTGCCGATAACAGTCTCAAGTGCGGAAAGAAGTTTCTCTCGCTTAAAATTTGAAATTAATTAAATCGTATCTGAGGACAAGCATGTCTTAAGAAAGGTTAACTGCACTCGCTACATTGTCAACAGAACGCGATGTGGCATCAAAACTAAATTACGATGATATTATTGAAAATGTTGCTGGACAAAAGGCGAGAAAGATCTCCTTTGTGTGACAGGTAAAACGTGAAGTTTTCCTTTTATGTACATACCAGTATATTCATGAAATACGATGACTGTTTCTCTACTTTTAAAGGACATTTTTTTAATGTGTTACAATTCACCAAGAAATTGTTGTACCTATTTAAAACATGTTCCTTTTTGTTCTGCTTAGGTTTCATTTTTAAAATGCACAGCTATAGTAAAACAGATTTAAAAAATTCATACTGCATTGTGCATAGTATTACTAACGTTTACTTTCTTTTTTATTTTGCAAAGGAAAACAACAGTTGAGCTTAATAATATAGCAGTAACAGTTACAAGTTTAAGAAAAATATCAGTTCCTTCTATAACAAATAAATGAGTGAAAAACTTATCATCTCGTTTTGAACATAAATGAGTGAAAAAACTTTTGAACTGATAAGGTATCAGAAAATAAAAATATTATATTGCGTATACGTGTGCAAAATACCGTTAGCCCGGTTGATTTAGCAAAAATTATTAGTTAGCAAGAAGGCCTCGCAGAGAGAGTTTGCACAGGGCCTCGCATAAGCTTGCAGTAGCACTGAATAGAGACACCAATTTTCTTGGAAATGTTGGTAGATAATGTCTCCAACATTTTTCTAGAGGAGATGTGAAGTTCCAGGCTCCCCATGTCTGGCATCCCCATCTGCTTATAAAAACATCTAATCGTGTACTAAAGATGTTTCTGGACATTTAAATTTACGTAATATTTAATAAAATGCTAACTGTCTCTATAAATTAATTTCGTATTAATATTTACATGAAAAATGTAATCAATGTTCCAAAAAAGTAAAGTTAGTGCCTTACTTTGACTAGCACTTGAGAAGGTGAAAGTTCCCTTCTGCTTATTTAAAAATATTGCAAATATAAATTTCAAACATGACAGTATTAGACTTTCTTTTTTTACATTAAACCATTGATTTTTATATTACGAGAACTGGACAGACACATAAAGAAAGATTGGGCATATAAAGAAATGAGAATTATGTGTCAGTCATCAATCATAAATCATATGACGTAATTTAAAAGAAAGACTTGAAACAGAAAAGATAAAGATTGAGAAGACAAAATGATAAGCTCCCATCTGCTTATTTAAAAATATTGCAAATATAAATTTAAACATGACAGTATTAGACTTTCTTTTTTTACATTAAACCATTGATTTTTATATTAAGAGTTAAAATTTTATTTCTTTGTACTTTGTGAGCACTTACATTTTTTGCTTTTCTGTAACAAAATGTTGTATCTGTGTACATACCTGCAAATTAACTTTTTCTTCCAACATTGTTTTCTTCTAGTCTATACTGACGAGCTTCAACCAGAAAGAATGCAAACTTCAAGAAATTGAACCAGATCTCCATGGTGTGCTGAAGGACACTGAACAGTCTGGCCATAGCATTTTGCATGGTCAAATTCAGGCTTTAAAATCTGATTTCAAATCCACTCAAGAATTTGCTCAAACTACTTCTGATTCCTTAGGAAATCTTATTAAACAATGGAGTGAATATGAAGAACGAGTGACTGAAGTTCAGGCTTGGATGAAAGATATGGAAGCTTCTCTACAAAATATTCCTTTACAGGCTGAAATCCAGGAAAAGAGAAATCAATTAGAAAAGCTTAAGGTAAGTTGGTAAAGCAAGTGATTTCCAGGAAAGAGTATTTTGAATCTCTCCAGGGAAAAAAGTAATGAAGTAATACCATGCAGGTATTGCACCAGGATTCCATAATAACATCCCAAAAGCTTTCCCCTGCTATTAAACAGAAACAAATTTTACTTTAACCAGTTGTAGTTTATAACAGACTGTAACTATGGACTTATGTAAGAGAGACTGGCAGATAACTGCACAATTGAAAACAAGGTTGTAGAACACAAATCAGTATAAAGATACATGTCCAAAAAAGCAGGACTGGACAGACACATAAATAAACATTGGGCACATAAAGAAATGGGAATTGTGTGTCAGTCATCAACCATAAATCTTATGAAGCAATTTGAAAGGAAGATTTGAAACAGAAAAGATAAAATATTCCATCATCAATAATCACAAAAGCTGAATCATTGGATCACAAAATTCATCCCTAACCATAACTACACAGAAATAGACATCACAAATTGTTAACTATAAATATGAAAGATTGTTAGTGATAACCATCTCATAAGCGAACATCACTGAATAACTGATAAAAAAAGTGCTATTTACTTCAAAAACAGTCTATAACTTCAAAACTCTAATAAAAATTAATAAAATGTGTTTCTGTAATAATTAATGTTTGAAACACTAGAGTTACCATATAATTCTTTATAGCTTGAATTAATCCCCCCCTCACTTTGTGGGAAGTTAAAATAACTGTTTATACTTAATTGAACTTACAAATAAATTTGAAAAAAAGTAGCCAAAAAGGCTATGATACTATATGCTGTACACAGTTTCTTGTTTCTTAAATATTTTATTAAGTTAAAAAGTATTGCACTTGCAAATTGCTTGGTTGCAGGTCATTTATTTGAGCTTCTTGTGCAGGAAACTGCAAAAATTTATTCTTGTTAATTTTGTATTTAAGAAACTGAAGCTTTTTTTTTTTTTAAATATTCCAAACATCTGAGGTGTTGGGGCTAGGAAATGTTGTTGTCTACTATTCTGTATTTCAGTGTTACAAGCCCACTAACTTTAATGTGAAATTTTGCCTATGTCATCATGATCCAGAAATATAAAGAAAGAAAAAAAACCTTCCAAAATCAAAACTTTTAAATTTTTGGAGGAACTGCATAAATTCACTTTCTTTGCCTGGAACAAGAGATATTTTTTCATTCACCTATTTTCTTTCTTTCTCTTGGTGCCATCATTACATGACATTATGATTATATTCCACTTATTTTTCAGAATGCATATTCATGCAGGCATCCTACCACACACATCACATTGCATAAACACTATTGTTTCTCACCTTAAACCCATGAACCGTAGCTCATGCTTTGAAGAAAAGCATTTAGCAGTGATGACTGACTTAAAAGACTAAATGCTATTTTTTTCTAGTGTTGATGACCTATAGTTGTTTGGTTGAACAGTCTACATCTACTGGATGCACTTTTAATAACTGACGAAATACTGGGTAGCCACTAAAGCAAAAGGGAATAGAAAATCTCTTAAAACATTTTAAATGATTGTGAATTTTCTAATTGTTCTTTTGACCTGTTGCTGTATTATATCTTTTTTTAGCTTTATGTGTTCAAGAATTAAATTTACACTGCTTGACATAGAAAGTGCCACATCTTGAAGGAAAGCACAAAATGAGTTGGAACTTACCACACATTTAGATAAGCAGGTGGAAAAGTAGGGATTTAATTTCTGAGGAATTACACGAATGCGTGATGGTTGAGGAGGGGGTATAATGTGGCCTGACTCGGTAGGTTGTATGACCACCAAGCTGGGCTACACATTCAGCAACATAGCAAGGTATTGGGTTGAAAAGTTCCCAGATGGTATCCTTAGGTATTGCTGACTGTGCGTCGTCATTGACCTGTGTCCACAACTTGTTGACATTGTGAGGGCATGTTAAGTCATCTGCCAATACGTCCCATACGTTTTCTATTAGGGGAAGCCTGGAGATCGTGCTAGCCAGGGAAGCACTTGGACACCTTGTAGGCACTGCCTGCTCTGATGTTGGCAGTGTGCAGGTGGCATTATCTTGTTGAAACTGAGCATTGGGGATACCACGAAGGTACACCAATGAAATGGGATGCAGCACCTCATGAACCTATCGTCATGCTGTCATTGTATCCACTATACATATTACTGGTGAACTGCTGTTCAAACTCATAATTCCCCAAACCATAACACCAAGCTGAGGAGCCGTATGATGCTCACAAGTGGCAGGAAGATCAGCCCAGTGAACATAATGTCTCCAGACCCTCAATCAGCAATCATCAGAGACAGAAGTGAGACTCGTTGCTGAATATCACATGGTTTCTTCCCCCCCCGCATGAATGGTATGGCTCCAGTGCAACTTTGCACAATGATGTGCTGCAGTGAGTGATTGTTACTAATGAAAGCACAACTCTGCCTCGCCCAATATACGATTCACAGTATGTGTCAGTACATGGATGTCCATAGCTGCCTATACACCTTGTCAGATGTTGTCTACTGCTGCTATGGCCTGCCATTGAATGCAGCCATCAAGATGTTCAAACATCCTTCTACATGCACCAGTCCTGCTATGGCAATGCACATTACCTTCCTCCATACACTGTTGCCACATTCAGCCAATAGTTGTTGCATTCCGATTCCATTGTTCTGCGATTAGGTGTAGGGACCAACCAGCCATGCATAGCCCTTTGATGAAGCCTGTGGTAAAGATATCCATGCGATTATAGGATTCCTGATATGTCACTTAGGGATTTTCACTTCTTACATGTGATTGCACCACTGAGATCACTCAAACACAGTGATCCACACACTAAGGTGAGGACAACCAAGCTTAGCTATACTGCGTTCTTTTGCCCTTTTATCTTCCTCACCTGTCATGACTGGTTCACAACTGCAAAAAATAATAACCCAACTGTCATCACACATACCCACCAATTTGCATGACACTGTGATAAATACTTCCTGTTGTACCATTTTCTATGTTGAGCAGTGTAGTATGGGATATCAACATTCATCTTTTGATGCACAAATGCTTACAAGTTCTGCAAATTTGTACTAATTGTGCTAAATGTTAGGTTCAAAAATGAAACTTTTTCAGAGTTCATTCACTGATGTTAATATAGCACATTTTTTACATTAAATCACCCCCCCCGTTTTTTATCATTTTGAAGCACATGAAAGACCATTAACACTTTCGTTGCCAGCGAGCGCAGGCGCCAGCAAAAAAAATCGTTGTAAGGGGCCATGCTGGCGCCAGCGAACGGGTTTTTTTTTTTTTTTTTACTTCCACTAGGTGATGCAACTTCTTCGTGTTTTGAAGTATTAGATTGCTAGGCAACACAGTGCAGGTGTTGTAACGCAGATGGCCTGGGGATAAAAAGTCGCACGCGACTTCCGTGGCCTGGGAATGTGCTGTTATTTTTTTATTTATACATTTCGTAAAACATCAGGTTTATTTCCAAAATTTTCGATGTTTTAAATATTCAGCTATACATATATATATATATATATATATATATATATATATATATATATATATATATATATATGTTTGTATTATATTTTGTTTTTTGTGGCAAATAGCATGTAAAAAAAATATGAGGCATAAATGTTATCCGGTTTGGAAAAAATAAGTAAAATTAATAAAAGGAAAGCTACACTGGGTGCAGGCACCTTGAACATTTCAATTAATTTGATTTTTATTTTGTATTCCTTTCACTAGATTTACCCATGTTTTGAAGCATTAGATTACTACGCAACATACTGAAGAAATACAGCATAAATCAGATGGCCATAGAAGTCGCTCGTGACTTCTATGGCCCATGGGTATACTATTATTTTTTTCATAGACTCCGTAGATTTTTGTGTATATTTTCGAAATTTTCATAATATATTACAAACAGTTTTTTTTTGTTAAAGTAAAATATAGAGTACAAATTTGATGTGAGACTACTCATAACTTATAAATGGCATAACTTATAAATTTTTATACCATATTTGTGGGCCTTTCTGGGAATGTATTGCCTAAAACCAAGTCTTCCTCTAAATAGCACAAGACTTTCATCCACAGAAATTTCTTTTCCTGGCTATTTCAATTTATTCCTGTTGCACAGCACTAACTCCATAAGCCCTTTGACCTTATAAGTGCGATCGTTCCCTGGATCTTGAGAATTGTCAGCGAAGTGCCATAACTTCAGTAGGATTTGAAACCTGTTTCTGCTGAAAGTGTTAAATGCAATTTGGTTTTGGAACAACACATGAGTGGATCAATAATCTGTAATCTTCGGAAATCTAACCAGGTCCATCCAAATAAGCAGACCAAGAAATTTTTTCATTTCACTCTCATATGTTGGCAGCTATTGTTTCATCCTTGAATGTGGTGATAGGATACTGCCTTGAATGACTTGCTGTGCATTTTTATTTGTTTCAGTAACCATTAGAAAATAAATATCATCAGTCACTAGATAGTGGAAAATGTCAATAGCTGTAAGGGGGGGTCTAAATTCATTACATCAGGACATATACCTGAGGGTGCTGTCAATGAAATTTCCTTTTGCTTTGACAAATCAACTGGCCCCCAAATTATCTGCTGCTGTTTGTGATGTACGGGATTCACGTCTAAACACCAATGTTCTTCCATTGTTTGCAAGAAATCACAATCAGCATCATATTCTTCAGTACTGATTTCATAATCTAGATCAGAATCAGATGCAGAAGAAATTTCAAAGCCGGAAAGACTTGATTTGTGGTCACTTGTGTCCGATTCAACAGAATCGGTTGTTGTTGGACCAACAGTTGGATCATCTATAGCAGAAAGATCTGTAGCGGGGTTATTAATTCCAGATGGACCAGCAGTGGGATCAGGTATCCATGGAGAAGGAAGCCTGACAACGGATTCTAATTTTCGCCTTATGGAGTAAAACTTTTTGCTATTTATGGGGTCGGCCATCCTCATGCTTTGATTACAAGAGCAGTTATGGGATTTTCGTCAAACTACAAATTAGTGTGGTTGGGGAGAAAAACGAAAAAAAAAAAAAATACATGTCTGTTAAAATCCCAAAATCTATTATGCTCAAGTGAAGTAAGTGCTATCTAATGGAAAAAAAGAAATTTATAGCCCGAAATGGAAGGAAGGAGGCTACTTTTCCTGCAGCATTTGTTTATATGAACTGCATCCGAGCAGAGGAATATTGTTAGTAAGAGAAAAGTGTTCACCCAGTTTTCTCTTATTTTGCTTCCACTAGCCACCCTGTGCTAAGGAATCAGTGTGTGGAACCACCTAAGTGGGAATTGCCTTCCCCCAGTAGAGTATTATATTTCCATTGTCTCCGACCAACGAGGTGTCCCAGCTTAACCTCTGCTAGACACAGCACACTAACACAAAGAAAGAAAGGAAAGAGGGAGGAGCACTCATTATTTATAGACTTTCTACAATTCCTTTTTACGCTTTCCAACCATATGTTGAAGAAGCGTATGTGTTCCAGCTTTGTCCGTCTGTCTGTCCTTCTGCCCGTCCATGTGATAACTCGCGTAAAAATGGTTCGATTTCGATAAAATTTTAGTAGGGGACCACCTGGGGATGAACCCTATTGAAAATGGGCGAAATGGGGTCAAAGGTCAGGACATAAGAGCGGGATGCATTCCATTGCCCTTATGCGTCATAACTTGCTTAAATATGGTTCGATTTCGATGAAATTTCAGTATGTGGTAGAGGACTACATGGGGACAAACCCTATTGAAAATGAGCAAAATGGGGTCAAAGGTCATAACATAGGAGCTTGATCTATTCCATTGCCTTTGTACATCACAACTTGCGTGAAATTGGTTCAATTTTGAAGAAATTTTAGTATATGGTAGGGGACCACCTAGGGACAAACTCTACTGAAAATGGGCGAAATGGGGTCCATTCCGTCGCCCTTATGCGTCATAACTTACGTAAAAATGTTTCAATTGAGACAAAACTTTATCGTGTTGTTCAGGAAGTATACTTAACCGGTTCTGTGTAAATATCATCGAAATGGGGTCAAAGGTCAGGGCATAAGAGCAAGATTTATTCCACAACCATGTTCCTCATAACTTGAGTAATGATTTCTGGTATGTTGAAAAGCGTATCATAATCAATGCATTGCATGATTTTACTAACTTGTTTACATAAGCTTGTATGAAGTTGCCCACGCCTGTATGGCCTATACAACATCACGTTTAGCTTTTGGGCCACGTCGGTCGCACGCAACTTCTGCATGTTTTGCTGTAAATGGACTTGCGGTCAGCCAACTAGTAGGTGGTATAAATATTTTGGGAATCCCATTACTGGAACTTCAGATATTTACTTCTGTTTATCTAACCCCTCAGGGCAATTTCTACAGAAGGCGCATGTGCCCACTGGCAGCGAAAGTGTTAAACTGGCTTGTGTAAGGCAGATCATTGTATACTTCAAAATTAATTGGAATGTTCAAATTATTTGCATGCTGATTATTCATAATTGTAAAGAAAGAAAAAATTGCAGAAACTGAAATTTTTAAGATTAAGTGTTCTTCAAATATTTTTTCATTTTAAAAACCATGGAAATTTATTATTGCCACTATGTTTAACAATGTAACAAATGCCAGCTGCTTTGAGATATACAGCAATGAAGAAGAAATCATCATATGCATTTCAGAGACCTGCAGCAACTCCAGGGACAAAGACAAGGAAAAACCTACTGTAATTAAAGTAGGAGTTGCATTGACATATGCTAACTGTTGCATCATACTCATACTTGGTTATTTCAAACACATCCTAAATGTGAATATGCATTGGCTATACTGTTATCCAGTTCCAAAACAATCACTTTTGAATCATGTCCTTCTGATGAAGCAGCAGTCTTTACACATAAACTAAATATTACTTCTACAAGCAAGCACTTTTAAGTTTTGTGTTTTGTATTTCATCAGGCATTTTAATATTACAAATAGATTCTCTAACCAACCAGGAATTTTTTTCTCCTTTATCTTTTAATTAATTACCATTCAAGTGAATCAAAATAGCTTTTCTATTACAACTGACTGTTTTAACAACTTTTCTATACAATGACCATTTTACATCCATCTATAGAATCTTTATAAGGAAATTCAGTTATGTATCTGTTTTAGTATGTGAAAGAAAATTTTTAGAAAATAATTACTGCGCACTGACATCATTTCTGTATAATCCCTCCAAGATATATTTTTCATTTTCATAACAGTGCAAATGATTTGTGAATAGGCTCACAAAGCATTTCTGCTAGAATGGAAAATAACCTTCACAACTGTTACAGAAAAAAAGGAAGGTTTTTGAGCACCTTGCTCCACTGAAGGTGTTTTGTTTTTGTTTTTGTTTTTTTGTTACAGTTGGAAAAAAAAAGTTTTTTTTTTTTGTTACAGTTGTGGAGACTAAATTATTCATCACAGTTGTTACAAGATGATCATGTTTTTAATGCATGTGTTATACAATCAGAATTTCTATTTTTATATTGGTTCCTACAGACCTTACAAGGTGAAATTCGAGCCAAGGAGCTTGAGATTGATGCTCTCACAGACAAGATTCAACAACTCCACAAAGGTCCCAGTGGTCGGCGAATTAGCCAACTGAGTGAGTTGGGTATACGATATCAGATTTTGGTGTCTCATGCACGAGTGAGTAAAACATTTTCTTTTTCATTTTTTACTCTAATTTTTTCCTTTTCATTTTAAGTTGTATTTTTATGAAAAATCATGAAATTAATTTTTAGTATGCATGAAATATATGTTTGCAATTATGATGTAGATAAGTTTCAAAAAGGTGCCTCAAGGTAATGCACAACTCCAAAATCAAATTGAAAAAATGTTCTAGCATGTTTCAATGAAAAAGTATAAGAATGGAATAAAAATAAATGAAGTAAACATCAAAGTGTACAAGCATAACTACACTGGACCCACTACATGGGCAAGGGTTCTATCTTTTAGTAAAATCTACATGTTTCAGCTAAATCGAGCACCTTGCTCCAAAGCAAGGTCTGTCTAGGCCTGGTTTGAGGGGCAGGACATCCAAATGTTGGAGTGGTCATCTCAGAATCCTAATCTAAATTCAATAGAACATTTGTGGGATGATCTGTAATGTCAAATCTGATCTTGACCAGTAAGACATTCCTCTACAACAGCTCTGGCTAAAGCAGTGGTCTCAATCTCAAATCCTTAGAAGGGCCACTTTCCAGTTTTGAAGGAACTTAGGGAGCCGCATGAATATTAGTAAATTACTTATGAATAAATATCAACTTTATAAAACTACACCAATGGATTGGCACTAGAGTGGAATATTATTTCTAATTATCAGTAAACAATAAAAACAAATGCTTCATCAATCACAGAAAACAATCACTTTTACGTAACAATTATTTTCTTTTAAATCTTAAAACAATCACATTTTATTAACTGAACATGGTACCGAAAATATTACATGTTCTGACCAGAAACTTGTGCTCGCTTTTCTGTCACTAACTTATTGATATTTGGAATAATGTCCTTTGAACATACTACTTTTAGAAGTGATCATAAGTGACTGTCACTTAACCTATTCCTTTCAAGACATTTTACTTGGTTCATTCATGAAAACAACTGTTCACATGAGTATGTTGTTCCAAACATAGACAGGCCGCTCCAATGGTGCAGTGGTCTAAGCGATGGCTTCTGATCATTCATCCGAAATGGGTCCGGGTTCGAATCCCGGTGAGGCATGGATGTTGTGTTTGTCTTACGGCGCTGGCTCTCTCCCTTCCCTGGAACCAGTGGCCCTAAATTAGGGATTGGCGACTGCTTACAGCCGATTGAGTTGCTTACGGTGGTCGTTAAACCTCTGATCAAAGAAAAAAAAACTAGACAGAACCTGTGCAGCTAGGTTATGAATGTTTACGTACTTGTCCTTTGAGACTAACTGGTAAAACTCTGTTAGATTGCAGCTGTTGAAGTTTACTTTTAGGAAAGAATTACGTTGAAAGTCTATTTATTCAAGCTGAAGTTCTTCAGGTGCATTGTCAGCATTATGGGAAAATGGAGACTTGAAGATATTGAAAATATTTTCCATGTCTTTGAAACATTCAAACAGCCGGTTGAAATCCTCTTTTAACATAGCTATCTTTGTAGAAAATTCATCAAAGTTGATTTCTTCTTCTTCAGCTGAAGCTTTTAAAGTGGGAAAGTGAGCAAGATTTCCTGCACTGAGCTGAGCTGAGCTTTCCAAAGCTGAAGTTTCCTCTGAAATGCATTAACATTATCAATAATATCAGTGACTAGTTTATTTTGGCCTTGTAGTTTGATATCAAATCGTTTAAGTATGCAGTTATATCTCTGAATGTCAGATCATGTAACAATTTTGGATCATCAAAAAGCGAGACGTCTTGATCTTTACTTTCAAGGAAAATCTTTATTTCATCTCTCAAATCCCAAAATCATTTTAACACTTGTCCACAGCTAAGCCACCTTACATGAGAATGATACAAAATATCACTATGCTCAGAACCAATATCTTTGAGAAAAGCAGTAAACTGTCTGTAATTTAAGTTTCTGGAGCAAATGTAGTTTATGATTTTTACCACAGGCTTCAAAATATTTTCAACTTTTAAAACACGGCCACACAATGTGCCTTCATGTATAATGCAATGAAAATGTACAAATGGAGTAAGTGAACCTTTATCGATCAACATTTTTTTTTTTTATCTTTTCAGCAATGCCGTTTTTTGAACTAGCCATTGCAGGCACACCATCTGTAACTAAACATGCCAGTTTAGGCCAAGACAATTTTTCCTCTTCAAACACTGTTTTCATTTTGTCAAAAATGTCATCAGCTTTCATAGAATCATGAATTGGTATTAGTTGAAGTAGTCCTTCAGTTACTTTAAAATTTTCATCTACCCCGTGAATAAAAACAACCAAGTGAGCAACACCTGTTACGTCAGTACTTTTGTCAATTGCAAGGGAAAAGTAATATCTTCTGAATTAATTGATAGTTCATATCTGAAGCTAGTTCATCTATTCTGTGTACTAGCAACCATGCTTGGTGAAACACTTATTTCTTAAAATTCATTGGCCTTGTCAGGGCAAATAAATTCTGCTGTTTTAACTAAATTTTATAAAACAACCATTTGTAAAAGGCTTAGAATTTTCTGTTCTGCTATCATTTTTGATAAGATATAACTTACCTTCACATTGTTTGTTTTCTGTTTAACAATTCTCTGAAACACATTTTGTTGCGAACTTAAATCCGTTTGTACTTTTTTGAAACCTGTTATGAATAAGGCACAATATATTACTTTCACAACAAAAGTACTGTAACTCCCACTTCTTGTTAAATACTCTATGTTCGTCTTCAGTGGATCGTTTCCAATGTAACTTGGTTTAGAAACACACATGGTAAAAATAAAATAACACAAATCAACTTCAGTTGAAAAATAGCGTGTGAAGCAACCGATGCAGCCAGATGAAACTAGCCACCAGCTGAGTGGGAGAGAGCTTTTCAAGGCCGATCAGTTTTGCCAGTACTTGATTTCAATTCTGCACAAATAATATTCCCTTTTCAGACAGCGCCCCTTCTGTACAGCGACATGGCGGCCAGCACTCTTGGATTTGTAGACAGTACGTTTGGGAAAGACACCTGTACCATTTTTGTGTTGCTTTTGCCGTAACAATACGCATGTTTAATACTGTTACATTCTTTGTAAATAAACTTGTTACATATAAAGAGGATGGCTTTGCTAAGCATTACTATGTTTATTACATTATAATTAATATATTATAATATACTTGAAAAAAAGGTGATTTATTTTTATTTTGTAATCATTCATGCGACCCAGCCCGTGAATTTGAGACAACTGGGCTAAAACTTTGCATTAAGAATGGAGGAAACTTTCAGTACAGATATACCAGCATCTCTTGAAAAGCATGCCTAAATGGGTCACTATAGTCATTACTGCCAAACGTGGGCCAAATATGTATTGATTTCGGCTAATAAAACTTCTTCTTTCAATTGACCTTGGTGTCCAAATACTTTAGTGTACATAGTATTTATTGTATTGGAAGAGGTTTTTGCCTGCTTACCTACAAACCACTGTGCTCCATGTTTCAAAAAGTCATGGTGTGAAAAACACTTACTGAGTCAGGATGGGGAAAAGTGCAGGTAAATGGCTTGCAATTAATTCTGAGATAACACAAAGATCTGGGTATCCCTATCTTTGTTTTGGGTTTGTATGAAAAAAGTCACTAAATATCAGTTGTTGAGTTCAGTTCTGTTGTAATATTAATTGTTTGTTGTAGATGTTACGGTAACTTTGTGGTGATTTCTGAGAGTGTAAAAAACATTATGCTATAGCCTCAATATGCTGAGCAGGAGGGAACAATAACAGACAGCAGATTTTATGTGGTTGTGATTACACTGATGAGAGAGCAAAGCTTGGTAAGAAATTAAAGCTACTGAATAGGCAAAACAGAGTAAATCTTTTACTAATCAAAAACAACTATTATGGGAATTTTACTAGGAATTTTTTTATTTAAATTGCAAATTTTTGGAAAAGGAGAAGAGTTTTCTCCAAAAATTTGCAATTTAAATAAAAAAATTTCCTAGTAAAATTCCCATAATAGTTGTTTTTGATTAGTAATTGAATTAAGAAACTAGGAAGCCAATTCTCAACATGAGCTTTATTCAAAGAAAGAGTAAATCTGTTATTGGCTGTATAAAATTACTTTCAGTTAGGAAGAATTCAGCCGAAGAACTAAACTTATTGTACAGTGCAGTATTTAGACTTGACATCTCTCATGTCAGTAAGATTTAGATACCAAGTAAAGGACTCTTTAGGATATTAGAATGTGCTGATATGAGAATCATAAGAATATCCCAGGAAAATAGGTGGATTCAGTGGCAGGACAATTAATTAGTAGTGCAAACATCTGAACATACTGTGTACAACTTCAGCTGAAGAAGAAATTAATGAGAACATACTGAAGTGGGTTGGACTTTTGTGTTACATGAAGAAAAAAGAATACCTAGACAGCATTGTATTTTGAGTATCTGGCACCAAACCAACTGGTAGAGCTAGAAAAAGAAAGTGATGAATGGTGAAAAATTAGTCATCAGTAATTGAAAGAATGATATGCTAGAGGCATAGTTCCTTGCTATGGAGCAAACAAGATGAAGAAAGTTTGTTGCAAACCAACATCAGCCTGTTTTTAAGTGGTTTAGAGCGATAACATGCCTTAACACCAAGTTAGTTTGCAGGTGGGAAATAATGATGCTGATAAAATAAGTGTGCTATTAACTGTAATCCATACATGCAGTTATTTCTGAACAGTTGTTGAATTTTTCTAAGAAGAATTGTAGTTAATTTCTTACATTTCAAATATATAATGGCAAATTAATGTTATAATTTTTGTGACTAAGTAAAAACTCATGTATTTTATGTTGACAAAAATTAAAAAAAAACATAAAAACATTTACTAATCAAAAACAACTATTATGGGAATTTTACTAGGAATTTTTTTATTTAAATTGCAAATTTTCGGAGAAAACTCTTCTTCTTCTTCAGGCTGTCTTTTTTTTTTTTTTTTTTTCAGTTATTCCCGTTACTTTCTCGGTTACGGTTATTTTTCATCAAATCCTTCCAGATGTTAGGCAGGGAAAATCCTTTGCAGTCATTGATGATGGAATTTTGATTTTTCTCAATCTCTATCCTTCTTTCAGCTTTCTTTTTGAAAATTGCTTTGGAAACTGATGACTTTAAGGGAATTCCAATCCATGCTGTGACTAGTTTCTCTAACATGCATATCTACACCAGTCTTGTTTAAGCAATTTTTTATAGCAGCTTTATGCTCTGCTATACGAGTTTCTAGTCTGTGACCTGTTTCCCCCAATGTAAGATAGTCCACAACTACATTTTACTTCCTAGACTACACCTTGCATTTTTACAATATCTTCTTCTCTTTGAATTATTTTAGGGAATTTTTTTTTAACTTTGTTCTCTAAACTTGGAGCTAGCCTAATATTGTACTTTTTACTAATTCTCTTTAAAGACTCAAATAAACCTTTGTGATCAGAAATTTTTTTAGTGAATTTTACATGTTGCTTTTGCGGGTTCTTCGTATCATTAAAATTCAGAAGCTTCTCAATTTCTTCTTTAGGATAGTTATTTTCTGCAAGTATGACTTTAAGTTCTTCTTTATGGGCTTCTTTCTTATCTGCTGTAGGAACTATTTTATTAATTTTTTCTAAAAACTGACTTGCTACATTTTTCTTAATAGAAACTGGATGATAGGAATTGAAATCCAATAGCTTATTAGTATTCATTGGTTTTTTATACCAACTAGTGAGGAATTTTTCATTTTCATAATAGATAGTAATATCTAAGAAGTTAATTCTTCTTTCTTTTTGAAGTTCAATAGTGAACTTAAGGGAATCATCTAATTCATTGAATGAGTCTAGAATTATTTCTGGAACAATTTCTGAGCTATCTATTATAAATGAGATGTCATCCATGTATCTGCTATATAGGGCAGAAGTATGTGGGTTGTACTAGTTAGTATCTTTTCTTCTAGTTTTTCCACATAATAGTTAGCTAAGAGTGGGGAGAGTGGTTAGTCCATAGCTAGACCAGATTTTTGAATGAACATTTTTTTCTCAAATTGAAAGTAGTTGTTCTGCAAAGAGAAGGTAAGCATTTCAAAAATTCCAACTAATATGTTTCTATCTTTGTTGTGAAAAACTATTAGGTCTGCCAAGTCTTCTGCTATAAAGTTTATAAGTTGATCTATATTAATGTTAGTATACATAGACACTATGTCTAAACTACCCATAATAGGAGAATCTAATTTAGGAAGAAGTTCTAATTTTTCTTTTAGCTGCATTGAATTTTTAATCAAGTTAGGTGGCTCTTTTAAAAGATTCTGAAGGTGTGACTTTAAAAAGTAGTTTAGATTTGAAAGAATTGACTTTTTTGAGTCAATTATTGGTCTAATTGGTTGGTGTTCTTTATGCAGTTAGACTATTCCATATATCTAAGGTAATCTGAACTGTAATTTTGAGAATTGTTTATAGTTTTCTGGAAGTTGGTTTTTCTTTTTTTGAAGTGAAATAAGCTTTGAGACTTTTTTAATCAAATCTGGTAGTGGGTTTTCTTTTACTTCTTCATACATAGGCTTTTTAGTTCTTCTTCCATCTTTTCTTGATAATCTTTCTTATCCAGAATAGTAATCATCTTACTTTTGTCTGTTTTCACAGCAACTACACTTTCATTTTTTCTGTAATCTTTAAGAGCTTTTAATTGACTATTCTCAAAAAAATTTTCAGGTTTCTTTATTTGCTTCTGGAATTTTGTAAGGCTATTGTAGTAATATTTTTGCAAATAAGTAAATAAATGAAAATAAGATGCCAATAGTACTTTTTGGTAGTAATTATAACAAATTGTTAGGTGATTTGGTTTTTGTGTTCTAAGATGTGGTTAAGTCAAAAAGTGGTGAATTTGAATGGTTATAAAATATTTGCTTTTTTTAACCTAGTAATTTAAGTACACAAGAGGTAAAACAGATACATGCCATTATATTCATTTTGATACAGTGAATAATTTTATCTGTATCATGTCAGATAAGAATTTTTTTATCATTGTTTTTTACCATGCAAACCTTTTCATGACTTTCATACACTGCAAAAATTATGAATTTTAATATGTGATATACTTTGAAAAAATCTGTCCTTTTAGCAACTGAAATATGGTTATTACTTTTAATGATGACAAAAATGTGGTTATTACTTCTTGCACAAAAAACATGAAAATTTGCTTTGTCCAATAAAACAACAAGAAAATGACTTTAAATAAATAAAAATAATTGAATGTCAGTGTTAGCATTAGTCAACAGTAGAACTTGCATTGTGTTGTGGGCACAGGTCTCTGCTGGATTCAATTTATGCATGTGAATTGCTGAGTAAACCATTTTAAAGTGTAATTCTTTAGAGAAATAATCATGGTGTGGATAAAATCGCACCATGTGTATAGATTTTCAAAGTGAACAAAAAGGTAAAAAATATATTATCCTATTTTATGGTGTGTGTGTGTGTGTGTGTGTGTGTGTGTGTGTGTGTGTGTGTGTGTGTGTGTGTGTGCAAACCTAAAGAAATTCAGAGAAAATATTCATGGGTGTGTATATGTCATATCACAAAATTAACTTGCATTTGATTCTTAATTGAATTCTTTATTTTGCAGGACACATATCAAAAATGGAGTCACTTTGTTTCTGATCATCAGGACTTTGATAACAAAGTTTCAGAATGCCAGAAATCTGTTGAATCAGCTCGAAAAAAGTTAGAACAGTGTGGTATTTTGGAAGGCTCTGTGGAAGACTTACAGCAAAAGCTCTCTGAAACTCAAGTAAGTATTTATTGTGTGACCTTCAAAACATTATCTGCACAGCAGTATTGGTCACTGAATTTTATATGCGATATACTTTGAAAAAATCCATGTCATTTGTTATTTTTTTTCATAGTGTGAATAAATGTGCTCCAGGTATATGGATTTTTACTAATGCATTCTATGGAATAAATTTTCTGAAATAATTAGTAACCCGTTCACGGCTCAATGATTTGTCAATACAGTGTGTTCTTAATGCCTCTGTGGTATGATGTACCATATGTCATCAGTCTCATTTTTTCATATGCACTCACTTCTCCCATTGTATCATTCAGACTCATTCATGCATTAGTGTGTATTATGCTCACACACTGTGGTGATCTGGGATTTTTTCATTCACATCCTGCACCATCCGTAAGATGTTACGACAGCTGACTCAGTGTTGTTTTTCTCATCGTGCGATCATCATTTTCCGACATTTCACTCAATCTTTCATAAACTTGAATTCACGGTGTTTTTTGTAGGAATTGTTCATACGTCCAGCAGTTGCATTAAATCAAATCTGTATTGTTCTTTCAACTCACTCATGATCTACATATGTCATTCCACCTTATTATTGCATTTCACAGCATCCCAATCAATCATAATCACGCACTTCATCTTTTCACAATCAGCCAGCAGCACTGGTTCAACACATCTCCAGCTGCACCAGTGGAGTTCCCCTCATTTGATTTTCTTGTTATGACATTTCGTTGCATCCTTTCAAACCTTTCATTTACAGTATTTAGTGCATGCCATGTTTGTGTTTTTCATCAGTTACATTCCTTCCAATGAGATCATTCCACCTCATTATAGCACTTCACAGCATCCCAATCAATCATAATCACGCACTTCATCTTTTCACAATCAGCCAACACTGGTTCAACACATCTCCAGCTGCACCAGTGGAGTTCCCCTCATTTGATTTTCTTATTATGACATTTCGTTGCATCCTTTCAAACCTTTCATTTACAGTATTTAGTGCATGCCATGTTTGTGCTTTTTATCAGTTACATTCCTTCCAATGTGATCATTAGTATCATGTCATCATCATCATCATCATTGTCAACCATTATCAATCCACTGCTGGACGAAGGTCTCCCCAAGTTTCCTCCACAACGGTCTGTCTTGTGCCAGTCTCCTCCATGTCACCCCTGCATACTTTCGAATTTCATCCACCCATCTCCTATGTGGTCTTCTTCTGGGTCTTTTCCTGTCCCTTGGAATCCAATCTAAAATTTCGGCTGTCCATCGATGGTCTGTCCTTCTGGCAGTATGTCCAGCCCATTGCCATTTCAGGGATTTAACTCTGATCATGATGTCTTCCACTCTTGTCATTTTTCGGATCCACGAGTTCCTCTTCTTATCTCTCCTGGTTACACCAAGCATGCACCTCTCCATGCTTCTTTGAGTTGTCTGCAGCCTTTGTATGTCTCTTTTAGTTAAGGTCCACGTCTCTGCACCATACGTAAGCACTGGAAGGATGCATTGATTAAACACTTTTCTTTTAAGACATAATGGCATATTGCTCTTGAAAATTATGCTGTTTCTTCCAAAAGCTCTCCAGGCAAGTTTTGTACGCCGATTAATTTCTTCATCAATGTGACCCTCACTTGATATCTGCTGTCCAAGATAAACGTACGTGTCTGTTATCTCCAGCTTTTCTCCATCAATCGATAAATCTTCATTTCTTGTAAAAGCATTGAACATCACTTTTGTCTTCTGAAAGTTCATTTTTAATCCCACCTCTTTACTCTTGTCAGCAAGTTCCTGGATCATACTCTGCAGCTCTGATGGGGTAGTTGCAAAAATGACTACGTCATCAGCAAAACGAAGGTGGGTTAGATAATCTCCATTAATCTTTATCCCCTTGTTTTCCCAGCTCAGCGACTGAAAAACACCCTCCAATGTGGCATTAAAGAGCTTCGGAGATATAGTGTCACCTTGTCTCACTCCCTTTCCAATTTTTATGTGTGTTGTATTTTCAAACAGCCTAATCTTTGCACTTGCATTTTCATAGATGTTATTAATAATATTAATGTATGCATCTTCAATACCGCAGGTTTTCAGAGCCATTGTAACTGCTGATGGTTTCACCGAATCAAAGGCTTTTCATAATCGATAAAAGCCATGCACAATGGAAGTTCATATTCCCTCGCTCTTTCAATTAGTTCTCTCAGTACGTGGATATGATCTATTGTGCTGTAGCCACTCCTGAATCCAGCTTGTTCTCTCGGTTGAGCCATGTCTAGTGCTACCTTCAAGCGGTGTGAAAGAACTTTAGTGAAGATTTTATAAACTACTGATAGGAGGCTGATAGGTCTGTAGTTTCCGAGATCCTCAATGTCACCTTTCTTATGTAGCAGGATCATTGTAGCGGTGTTCCAATCCTCAGGAATCTTTCCTTCATTAAGGCATCAGTGAAAATTTGGGCGAGTACTGTTTCGATTTCTCCACTTGCTTCTTGTATGATGTCTACAGTAATTCCATCTTCTCCTGGAGCTTTTCCTCGCTTCATGTTCTTGATTGCATGTGCAACTTCTGCTGGAAGGACTGGAGGAACTCTGGTACTGGTATCTTTCATGATGTCTGGAGTGCATATATCATCCCTTTCATATAATTTGGAGTAGAAATCTTTCACTCTTGTCAAAATTTCGCCTCTATTTCTTGTTACAGAACCATCTTCTTTTCTCAGTGCCATAATCTGTTTTCTTCCCTTACTGAGATGTCCCTTTGCTATCTTTAGGCTTTGGTTGTTTTCAATTGCTTTCCTCACTAGTTCACAGTTGAATTTTCTTAAGTCTTCAGTGATACTTTTTCTTACTGTCTTGCATAGCTCTATATATTCCACTTTGGAAGTCACATCTTCTTTAGTTGTCCTCATCTCTCTTCTTTTGCATCAACATTTTGGTTTTTCCTGATAATTTTTTCACATGCAACTTGTTCTTAGACCCAGCTAATTTTGTTGCTGTTTCCATAAGAGCTTTGGTTACTTTTCTGTTAACTTCAGAGATGTCCACTTCTTCCGATGTTAGGCCTTCTAAAGCAGAGAATCTGTTCTTCAGTTCTAACTTGAAGGTATTATGGTGTTTTTTAAGGTTGGTTATGTCAATAGATTTTGTTTGTCTTATGAGCTTGCCACGTTCAAGTTTAGTGTTGAGGTGCATCTTACATCTCACCAATCTATGGTCACTACCTGTGTTGAACTTGTTTAGCACACTGCAGTCTTCTATGACGAATTTTTTGTTACACATAATAAAATCAATTTCACTTGTCGTCCCATTTGGATGTCTCCATGTCCATTTCCTGTGTGGCTTTTTCTTGAAGAAGGAGTTCAAGATGAAAAACCCTTCTGCCTCTGCAAACTCAACGAGAGTATTTCCACGCTGGTTTCTGTTGCCATGACCGAATTTACCTACTGAAGTTTCATTCTGTTGCCGTTGCCCTATTTTTGCATTGAAATCTCCCATAATTATTTTCAAGTGCTGCTTACCTTTATTATTTAGATGACAAATTTCCTCATAAAATTCTTCAATTTCTTCTTCAGGATGACTTGTGGTGGGTGCATAAGTTTGAATAATCTGAACCTGGTATCTTTTCGAGAGTTGGATAACAAGTCGTGCAGCTCTGTCAGAGGAACTTTCAACTTCTACAACTTTATCCTTCAGTTTCTTGTTTATTATAAATCCAACACCACTAGTTCTGCCAGTATCTGTCCCACGATAGTAGAAGAGATGTCCACTTTTCAGTTCGATGAGATCTTCTCCTTTTCTCCTTACCTCACTTAGCCCCACGATGTCCCACTTGATCCTTTGTAGTTCCTCTTCCAATTCAAGAAGCCTTGAATCAGAAGATAGGGAGCGTCCATTGTAAGTAGCCAAGGTCAGCATCAGATGGCAGCCTAGTCCGGTCCTCCGGGGATTCTTAGCACCCTCTGCCTTCATGTCGCACTGGCCGCTGCCTTGGCCAGGTACATTCCAGCTGCCGGAGACTGAGGGCCAAGTTTTAAGTTGTGGAATCATTTTGGAGGGGTTTGGCCATAACTCACCACGCTGGCCAAGCGGGTTGGTGAGTGTGGGATAGAATTTCCTCTGATCCCGATGGTATAGTTATACCGCTATGGGCGGTCGCCAGAGCCCTTTGAGTGGGAACAGGATGCACCACGAGAAGGCGGGGTTGACATTTGTCAAGGAGAGGCTGTGATGTTACGCATCACCTGACCTTACATCCCAGTATCATGTAATGTTGTATTAATTGTATTGCGCCTGATTTGCATCTCACATTTACTGTATCTTCAAGGTTTTTAACTCCTTAAGTTGGCGTAAGTTCTATGTTTCTTGTGTACCTTTTAATGCTCATTTTGCATTTGTTTCATAGTACTTCCTCCCATTAGTGTTATGACTACTACACTGCTGGCCACCCAAAATGCAACACCAAGAAGGACACGAGATAGCAAAGCCAGATTTACTGGACACATAACAACAGATACAAAGATGAAACGATTGAGCTTACAGGCCCGTTCGACTTGCGGAACGCGCAGACATCAATAGTTTGTGTGACCCCCATGGCTGGCGATAACGGCCGCTACATGCCGCAACATCGAACAAAAGAGGCTTTGAATGTAGGCTTGAGGTATGTTGGTCCAGGCTGCTTCCACACGTTGCCACAGTTCAGTAGGCGTAGCCGTGGGTGGTGCTTGCCGATCAGCGACCAGACTTGTTCGATGGGCGACGTATCAGGAGAACAGGCGCGCCACGACAGCAGTGACACCTAATGGGCTGCGAAGAATTGTTGCACAATGTGTGCCACGTGTGGGCGTGCATTGTCCTGTTTAAACATGGTCTCTGGCAGGTCCTGCAAGTAAGGGAGGACTACAGGCTCCAAAACATCGGAGATAAAGTGAGTGTACCAGCGCTGTTGAGTGTACCAGCGATGCATACCAGAGGGGTGAGGGTGTCATATCCAATTGCGTTCCAAACCATAATGCCAGGCGACTGACCGGTATGGCGATGCATAATGCAGGAGTCATACAGTCTCTAGCCGTGGTGCCGCCACACGAGGATCCGACCATCGTGGCGTTGCAGGCAGAAGCGGGATTCATCGGAGAAGACAATGTCTTGCCATTCCGTAGTCCAGGTGCGGCGTTCAATGGCCCACTGCCGCCGCACTCACTGGTGGTGTAACGTCAATGGTAATCGGAGCAATGGGCGCCGTGCGACAAGTCCCCGCTCCTGCAGACGACGTCGAACGGTATGTGCTGACACAGGTTGTTGGGCAACACACCCTAATTCCTGCGCTAACTTTCGTGATGTGGCGGTGCGAGCCGTCAATACCTGCCGCACAACATGCCGGTCCTCTCGTTCAGTGATGCGCTGCGGCTGCGGCAAGCACTCACATCGGTCCGTCCGTCCTTCCTACACCCATCGAATCCATACTCGCCTCACTGTGGCTGGATGTCGTCCCACACGGGCGGCGATGTCTTGGTACGATAAACTGCTGTTGCGATAAGCCACTATTTGTCCTCTGTCAAACTCCGAAACGTGCTGGAATGACTGCCGTATTCTCCGACCAGGCATCAGGAAGCTTCCCACGAACAGGTCTGGCAGCACAACACACTTCCACTACTTACACCCCACCTTCTGTGCACCCTTCTTATAGTGCTTCTCGGTGGCGTGCCGGGTGCACATGATTTGCATATGCCCTGCAATGCTATTCATTTGCATGTCCTTTCGCGGGCGACGCATGCTGCGAATTTCAGGCCAATCAGATGCTTCCTTTTTGGTGTTGCATTTTGGGTGGCCAGCAGTGTATATGTATTATGTTCATCAAAATCATTATTTCATTCCCATGTCATTTTGCACTATCTGTTTACAATTTTGTTTTTGCCCAATCAGCCTGCAGCATTTACTAAATGCTCTGTTAGCTAGAACTGCATTTTTTCTTATTTGTTTATCATTTCACAGTGAAATGTACCATTATTTGATTTGCTAGTTACCCTAAATGGTAATCCGTTTGCGGCTCAACGATTTGCCAATACTATGAGTCTTTAATACCTCTGCAGTATGATGTACCATATGTCATAAGTCTCATTTTTTCATTAGCACTCACTTTTCCCATTATTTAATTCCGACTCATTCATTCATTAGTGTGTATTTTGCTTACCAACTGTAGTGATCCATGCATTTTCATTCACACCCAGCACCACCTGTGGAATTTTACATCAGCTGACCCAGTGTCTTTCCCATTGTGCGACTGTCACTTTCTGATGTTTCGTGCAATCTTCCATAGACTTTAATTCATCGTGTTTTTTGTGGGAATTGTTCTTACATCCAGCAATTATGTTAATTCCCAAATGAATCATTACTTCAACCCACTCATGCTGTACATATGCCATTCCATCTCATTCTTGCATTTCACAGCATCCTGTTCAATTATAATCATGCACATTTCTTCACAATCAGCTGGCAGCATCTGTTCAACACATTGTCGGCTGCACCATTCTTCCCGTCATTCGATTTTCAGATTATGACATTTTGCTTCATCCCATTGAAACTTTCATTTTAAGTGCCTTGTACATGCTATGTTCATGCTTTTTATCAGTTACATTCTTTCAAATGTGATGTTTAGAATCGTTCCGGAAACAAAGTGTTTGCAATTTTCCACACCATTACCACAAACAATTATGTGAGCAATTATTAGAATGGATCATGTCATAAATATCATCCCATGACACTCATCTTGCACCATTTACTCCTCACCGGAGTTTTTCATTTTAGCTGTTAATCCTTATTGGACGAATTCTTTTACCTTATAACAATTTCAGTTCATTTATCATTTAAAGTGTTACCTATCACTTTCTGTACATGTACTGTTCTGATTCATCAGTAAGTCTTTGCCCATGTTTCATGAACTCTTATTTCACATTCATTTCATGTCATTGGTTCACCGTTTGCACTCACACTTGCTTTAAACTCCCAATTAAATAATAAACATACTGTACATTAAGATTTCCACTTTTTTGCATTTCTCATGCATTATCAATATATTGCAAAGGACCTTGTACTTACCTCCTTTCCAATTCTGTCATTGTCCCTTACCTTCTCATAGGTTAGAATCACAAATTTTTGCGATCCGCATTACAAGCCTCATTTCTTTTGTTGATCAGCATGTTCGTCACAACCACAAACATTCCATTTTCACATCATCTGTCATCATCATGCACCTAGCGTTTCATAAAGTATTTCTCAAATGTTTATGACTCCTGCATTTGTTTATTTCATGCAGTTTTCCATACCATGTGAGAACATTTTTCGTTTTTCCCACAAAAAGCAAGAACCTTCCTCATAAGAACCCACATGACGAACATCCATTTTTTTCATATGTTTGTTTGTTGTTACTCATCTTTCAATCTTTCTTCATTAAAAATCAGTCTGCAGCATTTGTTCAACGAACCACATTGTGTGCTTGCTTTATTTTGTGTTCATCCCATTCAACATTAAATGTTTTACTATCTTTGTTCTTTCTCTCATTCTGAGTATATTGTTCCATGTATTGAAATTATGGTTACCACTTCTGTTGTTTCCTTAATGTCTGTATTGAGATTTCATAGTCATATGTTACCTGAACCATGTTTTCTTTTGCAATTGGAGCCTCATATTCAGTGTTGCATTTTCAACATTACATGCACTGCATGATGTCAACCCTCTGGACAGCTGTTCATTGTGTTTTGTGTTTTTTTTATTCAAAGATATTGTAAATATCTTGTAAGTAATTGGTTGTAAAGTAAATAGGATGTAAATCGTGTTGTGTTCCATTGTTCTGTAACGTATTTTCAGGACAATAAAGATCCTTTGACCTAAAATGACAAAAGCAAGAGTGAAATGCTAAAAATTGTAGAAGACACTGTATGATGGTAAACCACTGCTGGTATCTATTTACATGCCATATGATGTTGATAAACTCATACTTAAAAAAAAAACTTTGCAAAAAAATACCTTTCCCATGCTTTTTTCTGTGGTCGATCTTGACTCAGTATACTTTTTCAGTTTTGACAAAATATGCATTGTATTGTAAATCAGTATGCATGTGTATGGGTTGTAATTTCAACAGCAGAATTTGTTTTCTGTTACAGAAACTTGCCAGTGAAAAGGATGCCATATCACTGAAATTTCAGGCCATAACTGATAAGGCTCAGGTTGTTCTTACAGGCACAGCTCCGGTAGGTCATCAACAAATAAATGATATTATACATTCTCTTCAAGAGGAGCTTACAAGCCTGTCATCAAAGATATCAACAGTGAAAGCTTCACTGGAAGACTGGCTACATATCTGCTCTGGATTTGTTGCAATTATAAAACAAGTCACAAAGACCACAGATCACATTGAATCATGTCTGAAAGAAATAAAACAGCCTCAGTCTACTCTACCTGAAAAGAAGTCAATTCTTGATAAAGTTAAGGTGAGCATATGTTCTTTGTCTTGGCCAAATTTTAGCTTTCACTTCATGTTAATTCTACTCTACCCTCTATTTGAAACTGTTTTGCAGTAAAGTTTGTGCAGTTTCATCACAGGAAGAGAAAGTGCTAAATAATTCTAAACAAATTTATTTTTGTGCTAGTTTGTGTAGTATTTAAGAATTCTAATACATATATGGTAAATTATATATACTGGGTGGCTCAAAAGTCTGTTTAAATTTCAAAACTTTATAACAATAGACAGGGGCAGATTGGGATGACCAAACCATGTGAGGAATTCTAGCCTTTTGGTCTGTTACAAAAACACCTGTACCTAAAAGGAAACACCTCATAAATTCCCTCATGAAAAAAAAAATCTGTTAGATAATGAATGGGAGAGGACTTTTGAAATATGCATTGCAAAGCTTATACAGTCATGGACCAATTTCAACAACAATTTCGTGGTGAAAGAATTTTAAATATCCAATCATGCATGAATGTAGCATCAAAATCACGTTACATTCAACCATTAGCAGAATTTTAAAATTCTTGATAATTATTTTCCTTCTAAAAGTTTTGGTTTTGACAATAAAAAAAAAGTCTTTTGAAGACCCATTTCTAACTAAATCACAATGAAGATCATTCTGAAAGTTAATATGTGCACATGCCACGAGGCAATTTTTTTCCCTATGAAATTGGTAATTTTTATAATTTTTGGTCAACGATCGTGTACTACTCAATGGTATTGGTATGTCTTCCTTATGTAGACACCCTTTTAAATCTACCCCTGCACCTTTTTGTTTTTCACCTATGAACCAGTACTGGCAATTTATTGGTTTCTTTAAGATAAATGTGGGTGGGAAAGCGATTTTGGAATATCTCTGCCGAAGAATTGCTTTTTGCTTTTTGTCAGTCTGTGGATAAGAGGGTGGGGATGACGGGCCATCACAATGATACTAATATCTACTTCAAGATTTCAAAAGGAGAGTAGGGCCAACCAATGATACTGGCCTTCAAGTCCAATGACCTGCAATTACATCTAATTGTAGTTAGCTTTAACTTAATTAATTTATAACATTATGCTTGATCTGGTGGCACTTCTCTGACATCAGTAGGTAGAATTTTGCTATATCATTTCAGAGAAAACAACCAACATATAAATATAATGAAATATCTTATTGTAATGTTTTTTTTTTGTTTTTTTTTTTTTGAGAACAAAAACATTTCAAACAGAAATAAAGTTCAAATGAAGTTAACTTTTACAATTCGTAAGTACTGAAATAATTATATCATTCATTCCAAAAAATCAGACAAAAGAATACAAAGCGGTGTGCAATTTCTCGAATGATCCATCGGAAAATGTCCCAGTGGGCCAATCCGCTCCTGACAATAGAACAAATGCATGTATTACTGTGTGGTTCGCACAAAAAAGCCTCAGTTATTAGGGAGATTTTGTTTGGCAACAGAAAAAACATTTAGTTCAAAACTTCGACGAGAGGGGGCGATTTACACACATGCCGACCATGAAAGATAGGCAAATGTGATGTCTTTAAAGACACTAAGTGATAAGCTGCAGCTATTAATCATTTATGAATTGTCTTCATCCCTTTCATTATTAAAAACAGTGTATAAGAGGAGTGTTGCTATGATGCTAACTTTGCAAGATAAAGCCTTGTTAGTGAAGCTTTTTTAGAAAAGTGGAAAATAATTGGCAACAGAAGCTTTGTGGAAGTCCTGAACACAGAAAAGACTAAATTTAAAAAAGCCAAGGTCCTATCACCTGTTCCAGATTTGCAGTGTATGTTGAGACAATTTGAGGTAACTAGAAGTTTGCTGCATCGCTCCCAACATGAGAGACTAGGGTTAAGAGAGTCCTGTTTGAATGCTATGGCATCCTAATGGACGAACGATCATCTTAAATGGCAAGTAGAACAAACAGTGTTCTCGCGTGCATGAAGTGGCAAGATGTTTGGGTATACCGAAAAACATCAGTAAATCTTATTCTTCATGGCATGTTAAATCTCTACCCATCCAAACTGCAAAGTTTGCACCAACTGTTACCAGTGAATACTACATAGCGACAGGAATTTGCCTAATAAGCTCTAGCAAAGATAACTGAGGATTCCAGTGGGTGTTAAATGTGTTGTCGGACAGACAAAGCTCGTTTTTCGTTACATGGGTCTGCCAACGTGCATATTGTCAAATGTGGGCACAGAATAATCCACATGCATACACAGGGAAACCATTCTATTCACCATGAGTTATCATATGGTGTGGATTTATGGCATTCGTCTTTCTTGCGCTTTTTTTTTTTTTTTTTTTTTGAGGAACCGTGCCTCAGAAATGGCTGGAAGACTTGCTCAGCAAATGCCAAATGCTACTTGCAACTGCTGTGTGAGAACATGATGCCATGTTTGCTAGTAGAAAATCTGCTGCACGCAGTCATGTTTATGCTGGATGGTGTGCCAGCTCATGTCACATCTCCAGTAAAAAACTTTCTTGTCACCATATTTGGTGCAGAAAGACTAATCAGCCAGCACTTCAGCATCCTGTGGGAACCTTGTTCTCCAGATGTGGCACGCATGAATTTCCAGTTGTGGTGTTATTTAAAGTCCATAGTGTACCAGATAATACTTTTCACACTGCCACAACTAAAGGAAGGCAATCTCCTTGAAGTCTCGTACATTCACCAGAATGTACTACATTTGGCAGTCGCTGGAGTTGTCACACTCTTGAATGCTGTATGACTTTGTGGTAGAGGACATGTTGAACAATTATTGTTGTGATAGTGTCATCAAATTAATGCAATACGTGTATTTACATTGATTTTCACTGTATTTAGGAACTTTTTAGCTGTTATTGCGCTCTGTCGGTCACTATTTGAACTTAAAGTTTTCCCATTGCCAAACAAAATCCCCCTAGTGGCTGATGCTTTTCACACAAAGTGCCCTGTAACACATGTATTTGTTCTTTTATTGTAAAGTTTTGGGATTTAAATGTACTTTTAGCCACCTGGTGCATTATATACAAGGTAGGTTCAAAAGTTCCTGGAATCATTTCTAACTGTGGAAATGAAGAATCATACTGAGAATTTTTTGTTTCAGAGTTTGGTAGCATCTGTGATGTCATCTGACAGCAAGTGGTACAATCCCATTTCCTGTCCATGTGGAGCACCAGTGGTTTCTTTGTTTACCGTGCATTTAGTAATATTGTAGCTGATAATGTTGGCAACTGAGCAGTGTGTGAACATCAAATTTTGTCTTTTGCTTCAAAAATCACCATTGGAGCAATTAGCCATGCTTCTGCAAACATACAGTGAAATGGCAATGAAGAAATCACAAGTTTATGCATGGCATAAGCATTTCTGTGATGATCATGTGAGTGTCAATAATGATCCTCATAGTGGGCTCCCTTGTACCTTTTCAACTTCTGAAGAGTTTGATTGCATATGCAACACATTGTCCAGCATGACCGAAGAAATATTGAAAAGGAAAGAGCATCAGTACTTCAGTAGTAGGAATATCGGTTGGAAATATTCACAGCTTTCTTCATAATTATTTTAACATGAATTATATTTGTCAACACTTGGTTTCCAAAAATGCTGACTCCAGAACAAGAAACACAAATGACCCTTGCTGAAGACCTAATCACTATGGCTAATCTAGATGACAATTTTCAAAGCAACATAATCATAGGAGATGTGACACGGCATTTTTTGTATGATCTACAGACAAAACGTCAATCCTGTGTGGATGGAAATCAACTTCATCACCTCAAAAACAGAAACCCTGTTTGGACAAACATAAAAGAAAAGAAATGCTGGAAGTTTTCTTTGACTCTCAGGGCCTTATCCACTATGAATTTATTCCGGAAGTGAGGACTGTGAATAAAGAAATGTACATTGATATCTTCCATCACCTTAGTGATGCAGTCTGTAGGAAACTCTTGGAAAAGTGGACAACAAACAGTTGGTTTCTTCTTCATGACAGTAAGCCACCTGCACATCAATCCCTAATGGTTCAACAGTACCTTGCAAAGCACAATGTGGCATCACTGGAGCATCCTCCACATTCTCCTGACTGGCACCACTCGCTTTTTACTTGTTTCTACAGTTGAAATCTGTGCTAAAAGGACAGCAGTTCACGAGTGCTGCGGACATCATTAAAAAAGGGACAAAGACACTGAAAGAGGTTTGGCTGAGCACACACACATCTGCACACAAACCTAACATCAGCAAAATCAATGCCAAGTATCAGTTGTAGTGGTATAAAGCTTGGCCCCAGTGGTCCCTAGAGCAGTGGAAACACATTCTTTGGACTGATTAATCATACTTCACCACCTGGCAGTCCAACGAACTGAGTCTGGGTGTAGAGGATGCCAGTTGAACTCTACCTGCCCGAATGTGTTGTGCCACCTGCGAAGTTTGGTGGAGAAAGCATCATGCTCTGGGGCTGTTTTTCATGGTTTAGGCTGGGCTCCCTAGTTCCAATGCCTGGGAATCTTAACACTGCAGACTATAATGACATTCTCGACAATTCTGTGCTCCCAACATTATGGCAATAGCTCGGTGAAGGCCCTTTTCTTTACCAACAGCACAGTGTCCCCATCCACGATGTGAGGTCTGTATAGGAATAGTTTGATGAGATGGTTGTGGAAGTACTGCAAGACAGGCCAAACCTCCTGACATCGGTGACTGACCTAACTAATTCTCTTGTGGGAGAATAGAAGGCAATAACCATGGCAATTTACCGAAGTCTAGAGCAAAGCCTTTCCAGCAAAGTGGAGGCTGCGATAGCAGCAAAGGGTGGACCAACTCGATAGTAATTCCTTTCCTATTACATGAGTTTTTGGACAGGCAAGTGTCTGGATACTTTTGATCAGATAGTATATCTCTTATTAGTAATTCTTCAGTATGTTCCTCATTAACGTTCTTTACTCCATATCTTGTTTAAAATTTGTGTTATATAATGTATGTAATTCTTCCAGCTTGGCGATGTTATTCTTAATCTTTTCCTTCATTACAATTGTCATTTAACAGGCAATTTAATATAATTTGCAAACTTATTAAGAGTGCATTTACATAGATAACCAGTAATATTTCGCTATTTTTCATACCTCAAAATTTAGAGTCTCCAGCATAAAATCCTGCAAGAAAAAATGGAAGTTGACAGCTTGAAGTCAAGAACAGAAGAAATGATTGATAGTGGTCCACAAAGCATCTATACAACTCAAGCAATGGATGTCGTTCATAGATTTTATGCTACAGCAGAAAGTATAAATGTAATTAAAATGAACTTTTTGTATCTTTATAATATAATTTTAGAAAGCTGACACCCACATTAAGTTATCATCTTGATTCTTGGTTTAAATCTTTCCAGAAATTGAAGGGAATACAGACTACATAAGAACCAGTATAACGTACAAGTTTGTCCAGGTCCCCTCACTCTGGAGTAAGTCGCTCTCCCAACTGAGCTGCATGGACATGTGCTCTCACTGATATCTGTCTTTATCTCATGTGCGTCCTGCTGTGCAGGCATGTCACATCTCCCCCCCCCCCCAAAAGAGGGCCAGGGCATGGCCCATGGCTCAGCCAGGACCATGTGTCGCTGTACGCAGTCATCTGCTGAAGAACGTGCATTTGAGAAATCCCAGAAAATTTGGTGTGTGTAACATAACATCACACCGATTTATTTTTTCGAAGCACTGAAGAAGGGATTTTTATTTTTCCTGTCTCGCCATGTGGAAAGAACATCAGATCATTGCGAGAAATTTAACAGCCGGGTCATCCTGGAAGTTCGGGCGCCAATATAACATACAACAGGACTACGTCACTGGAGTAGTTGCTGCCACTCAGTTGGAAGAGTCCAACCGCAATTATCGTTAATTGTTGTACTTCTTCTTCTTGCTATTTCGATCCTTTCTTCTAGTTTCCTCTTTACTAAGTTTGACCGGTGGGCGATTATTTTTACTGAGTCCCAATTTATGGAGTGTCCACTTGCTTGTATACGTCTGTCTAGCCCTGTTTTGTTACTAATTTTCCTAATAGCTGCTTGGTGTTCTTTCATTCAGACCTTAATACTCCTCCCTCTTTCTCCTATATAGCTGAGTCCGCAGTTACAGTCGACACAATATATTACTCCTTCTTGCAATTGGATGTCCAATTCTTTCTGCTTTAAAGCTGGCAGGAATTTCTTTATTTTGTTATTAAGATCTGAAGCTAGCCTGATGTTATATTTTGCTCCAATCCTTTTCAGTTTCTCGAAAAGTCCCTTGTGGTACGTAATTTTGCTGGTGAATTTGAAGGTGGTTTTTTCCTGCTCCTTTTTTG
This sequence comes from Macrothele yani, assembly GCA_039090855.1. Lineage (NCBI taxonomy): Eukaryota > Metazoa > Arthropoda > Arachnida > Araneae > Macrothelidae > Macrothele > Macrothele yani. The sequence goes on along the minus strand of CM077023.1, from coordinate 7,200,138 downwards.
GCACTTGTCTAAATATTTTCTCAACATATGGGGAGGAGTAATTGTTTTCTGCTAATATTTCCTTTAATTCTTCTTTGTGAAGTTCTTTTTGAGTAGCTGAAGAGACCAGGATTTCAATTTTTTCCAAAGATTGTCTCGCCGTATTCGATTTAATATAATCAGGGTGGAATGAACAGAAGTCTAACATCTTCCCTGTGTTGGTGGATTTTCTAAAAAGCTGAGTGAATATTTTCCCCTCTTTTGAGGTCAAGGTTAAATCTAGGAAATTGATGCTATGGTCTATTTCCTGTTCCAGGGTGTACTGCAAGGTATTCTCTAGTAAGTTAAATTCTGCCAGAATCTGAGAGGGTGGAGATTGGTCCACAGTATTTACTATAATTAGGACATCATCCATGTATCTTACATAGAGAGCAAATAAGGAGGGTTGTATAAGGATTTTTGCCTCTAGTTTACTTATATAATAATTTGCTAGCAGAGGTGCTAGTGGAGAACCCATTGCAAGCAAATTATTATATAAGTAAACTAGAGGCAAAAATCCTTATACAACCCTCCTTATTTGCTCTCTATGTAAGATACATGGATGATGTCCTAATTATAGTAGATACTGTGGAGCAATCTCTACCCTCTCAGATTCTGGCAGAATTTAACTTACTAGAGAATACCTTGCAGTACACCCTGGAACAGGAAATAGACCATAGCATCAATTTCCTAGATTTAACCTCGACCTCAAGAGAGGGGAAAATATTCACTCAGCTTTTTAGAAAATCCACCAACACAGGGAAGATGTTAGACTTCTGCTCATTCCACCCTGATTATATTAAATCGAATACGGCGAGACAATTTTTGGAAAAATTGAAATCCTGGTCTCTTCAGCTACTCAAAAAGAACTTCACAAAGAAGAATTAAAGGAAATATTGGCAGAAAACAATTACCCCTCCCCATATGTTGAGAAAATATTTAGACAAGTGCCAAAAAAGGAGCAGGAAAAAACCACCTTCAAATTCACCAGCAAAATTACGTACCACAAGGGACTTTTCGAGAAACTGAAAAGGATCAGAGCAAAATATAATATCAGGCTAGCTCCAGATCTTAATAACAAAATAAATAAATTCCTGCCAGCTTTAAAGCAGAAAGAATTGGACATCCAATTGCAAGAAGGAGTAATTTATTGCATCGACTGTAACTGCAGACTCAGCTATATAGGAGAAACAGGAAGGAGTATTAAGGTCTGAATGAAAGAACACCAAGCAGCTATTAGGAACATTAGCAACAAAACAGGGCTAGACAGACATATACAAGCAAGTGGACTCTCCATACATTGGGACAGTAAAAATAATCGCGCACCGGTCAAACTTAGTAAAGAAGAAACTAGAAGAAGGGATCGAAATAGCAAGAAGTACAACAATTAACGATAATTGCAGTTGGATTCTTCCAACTGAGTGGCAGCGACTACTCCAGTGACGTAGTCCTGATGATGAACTAGGCTTTAGTTTGAAAATTTGACAACCAACTTTCATGAAAAATAACCTCTATAAGACCCGTAAAAAAGTTATTCCACAATACACTATGAATAGCGGTGCCATAAATTCATTTATAACGTACAAGTTTGTCTGCGCTGGATATCAAATCCGGGTCCCCCTCACTTCGGAGTAAGTCGCTCTCCCAACTGAGCTACACGGACATGTGCTCTCACTGCTATCTGCCTTTATCTCATGTGCGTCCTGCAGTGCAGGCACGTCACACCAGTTAAAGTAGAAAATATGTTTTCCAGGAGTTAGTTTGGTACTTTAAATGTATATATCCAAGTTATCCTTCTGTAATATCTGATATTATATAATGGTTTAATATAAAATCACATTCTTGTAATTGCATTAACAGGAGTAAAAAGTTAAACTGCAATAACTTCTGGAAAAATGATGATAAATAAGTTAACTGAAGAAAAAGTTATAAAGTTATTAATTTTTAAAAAAATCACTTAAAGCTCCTACACACTGATTTGGAACTAGTTTGGGAATTCAGCTGAAAAAAAAAAAAAAGAAGAAATATCACAAATATGAAATAACATGGGTTTTTGAGACCCCTTGAAAATGTAACTTTAAAGTGAGATATTAAGGCTATTTCTGTTATTGAAGCATGAAACTTGCTTGAATATCAAAATATCATTAAAAGTAATCTAAGTGTAACTTGTCAGAATTGCTGCAGACAGAACAAACAAGTGACTAATGACTAATATTAAAAGCAAAAGAAAACTCATGTTTTGAGAAGAAAAGTTTGTTGTGAACACTTGTCTGCCATATATGATTTATTGAATTGTAAATAAAAAACATTTTTCTTTAACTAACAGTTATGGACTAAGATAATATATTAATTACATTAAAAAGAAATGACAGGGCCCAACCACTAAAACTCCCAATAAAATGAATTCGAAGCTCCAAATTATGATATTGACGTGAATCAAGAGTTAGACCTATCTTAATTTATTTTTTTTCTCCTAGACAAACATTACTACCGTGCAGAAACGAAGGAAATCTTAAGTACCAAATATGCTACACCATCTATATATTATAACACAAGACTTATGTGAGTCTAAATTTTTCTTTTAATGGCATAAACACAAACACTCAATATTCACCAAGCTTTTGCACTACTCTGGAAGGTTTTGTCTGGGCTTATTTTTCAGAGCTTAGAACAGCAGCAGACAATGCTGAAATGATTCCTAAAATGTTTCAGCTGAAATACTGATGAAAAACTGAATCATTTCAGCATTGTCTGTTACTGCTCTAAGCCCTGAAAAATAAGCCCAGGCAAAGCCTTCCAGCGAAGTGCGAAAAGTCAACGAATATTGAATGTTTATATTTATACCATTAAAGGAAAATTTTAGACTCATGTAAGTCTTGTGTTATGAAATCATAAGTGATGTTTAGAGAATGACCAATAGTATCCTTTCTAACTTGGCCTCCAAGGTGTTACAACTTTTAGAAATTCACTTAACTGCTAACTGCTGTCAAAGAAATCAGTTACCAGTCTTCTGGGTCCACTATTTCTAGTGATTTTGAACTGATTAAGCTGGTCAGTCTATTTATTCCTCCGCTGAAATCATTGGCAGCAAAACACAATAATTTGTCAAAGAGACTGAACTAATTTCAAGTCAGTCCCTTTGTCTTGGCAAAAAGCTCAACATTTCATCAAAAATTCCATGGAAGCTATTATAAGTAATTATCATAATAAATAATCATTATAAATAATTATTATAATCCTAGTAGTGCAGTTTTTCCTTTTACTATCCTTGTATTACAATCATATTTTGTGGCTGTTAGTATTAGGGACATGTACCACTGGAAAGTTAGCAATTTTTTCATACTGATGTGACTGCTATTATTCTGGCCAAAAACAATAAAATCATCTACCAACAACAACCTTTCCCAAAACAATAAAATCATCTACCAACAACAACCTTTCCCAAAACAATAAAATCATCTACCAACAAAACTTTAGTGATCATATGGGTTTTCTTATGCTTCAGCACCATTTAGAAGTTGATTATCAAAGCATTTAACATAAAAGAATGTTGTAAAAACTAATTAATACATAAGCTTTGAAACATATGGTTCTCCAAAAACCATATCTGTTTGGAACAAAAATTCCATCAGAGCAGCTGCCATTGATGAGGAAACCTGTGAAAACTTTAGGACAGTGTTGTCATGAAAAACACGTCATGCCATATCATATGATTTTCATTACACCACCATGAACAATACATGCATTTCCAACTAACTGAAGTATTTGAAGCTTATGATGAATCTACAGCCAGAATGAACTAAGAAGTTTTGCATGTGCCAGTTTCTGATGGCAGTGCTGTGAAAGAAAAAAGCAAAAATAAGCAATAAACAAGCTATTAGCATTTGCCACAACCTTAAAAGTTAAATATTCCATGATGTTTCTATGTGATCAAACTGGTAACTTTTGACCAGCATGCCAATTGTCATAATGGGTAATTGCTACTATGGAGAAGCATGATTCTTTATTAAAGACAGAGTACCTCATAGAGAATAGGTTAAGATTTCTGATTAAATATTAAATTTAGCATTATACAAAAACATAGCAAAAAATGGAAATTTCGAATTATATAACGAACATTAAAATGAACATGTATAAAGAATAGTATGATAGCATTAAGCTCTTCATGTGTGATGTATTTTTTTCTACGCTTTCCAACTGTAGGTTGAAGAAGCGTATATGCTCCAGCTTTGTCCATCTGTCCGTACGATAACTCGCGTAAAAATGGTTCGATTTCGATGAAATTTTAGCATGTGGTAGGGGACCACCTGGGGATGAACCCTATTGAAAATGGGACAAATGGGGTCAAAGGTCACGACATAGGAGCTGAATGCATTCCTTTGCCCTTATGCGTCATAACTTGCATAAAAATGGTTCGATTTCAATGAAATTTTAGTATGTGGTAGGGGACCACCTGGGGATCAACCCTATTGAAAATGGCTGAAATGGGGTCAAAGGTCAAAACATAGGATCGGGATCCCTTCCATTGCCCTTATGCATTATAACTTATGTAAAAATGCTTCGATTGAGACAAAACTTTTCATGTTGTTCCGGAAGTATACTTAACCGGTTCTGTTTAAATATAATCGAAATGGGGTCAAAGGTCAGGTCATAGGAGCGAGATTTATTCTACAGCCATTATCCTCATAACTTGAGTAATGATTTCTGGTATGTTGGAAAGCGTATCATAATCAATGCATTGCATGATTTTACTAAAGTTGTTTATGTAATAGTTTGGCATTTTGCAGTCAGTCCTGTGTCAAGTTTCACTTGACACATGACTTTTTCTTGTAAATTTTATGTTTAGATATTCAACTATTGCTTTGAATCTAAATCAAATTAAGTGTGTAAATTTGGTATAACTTACAAATTTTGCATTGTAATGAATAAATTTAAGAAGAATTTTTGAATAAAATTATTTTAAACTAAACTATTCTGCATGTGAAGAAAAGCCCATAACAAGGGATTGAGCAGTTACATTTTCTCACTATCTAAAATGTTTTATCCTATGATTTTTCAATGCTAATAAAAAAAATTAAACTAACATCTCTTGATAAAATACAAGAATTTTAATTTAAAAAAGAATATCACTGTTGTGTGTTTTAACAATATCACTGGTGTTTTTCAATATAGTATGGGTCTATGTCACTACATTATAAGGTGAAAATTTCCTATATCACAAGGTTAAAAACTAAATTAACTTTAAAAATACTTGAAATAATTTTTTAATGTAAAATTCAGGCTTGGCTAGACCGTGTAAGCACTGAAAACATTGTTTGCTTACCTTTAGCAAAACAATATTTTAAAATCATAAATAAGTATAAAAATAATTTTAATATATTAAATTTTTATCATTTAAGTATAATTTGAAAACATTAGTTATGCTTTGATTATTCGTGTGCTTACGACAGGCCAACCTGCCTAACTCCTTGCCCCAGCCCAATTAGCTCAACCCTGCAGGAAAGGACTGTCTAAAGCAAAATTGATATATACATTTAAGTTACTGACAGTGCACAAAAATTTAACAAACACAAATTTTGAACTCAACTGTTTAATGTATCTCAAAGACATTTGCACTCAATCAAAGAACACAAATTTACCTTATCGAAAGATCTCTTGTTCTCCTTGACAATTCGAAGCTTTGCTCAAAATCAAAAGAATTCAAAAAGATATATAATTGTTTCCATCAAAGCAAAACAGTCAGAACCTTGTAGACAGGAGTTGTCTCTTCATCACACTCAGCCGGTGGGTGGTCACACGAAACCACACGAAATTGGATTCCACTCCTCAGAGGGCAGAGATGACGCCAGCAGGAACAATGAGAACAACAGTTCAGCAAGTGGTCATGCTCACATGCTTGGTCTATTGCACTCCTTAACAAACACGACGTCAGCAGGAACATTGAGAATAAATGGTTATGCTCGCATGCTTGCCATGTACGCCACTCCTTGGGAAACACGATGTCAGCAGGAACATTGAGAACAAGTGTTCATGCTCGCATGCTTGGGCTGTACGCCACTCCTTGGCAAACACGAGGTCAGCAGGAACAATGAGAACAACAGTTCAGAAAGGACGGCTGACTCCCAGCCTCAAAAGTTCAACAGCCTTTTTTCGTAATGAAGGGAAAGCAGCACAAAGCATGTGGCTACACAAAGAAGCGATGAAATCTTCATTACATGCTCTTTTATCTCACTTCAAACAATTGCCAAGGAACGTGCATCCAAGATTATACAAAGGAACATCAAGACGATGTACACCGAAGATGAGGTGCCAAAGAAAAAGAAGTGCTTTTAGATCTTTAGATTTCATTCAGTGCCACATAAATGCCCTTCTCTGGTGATAACTATTTTTCTCATGCCCCGTAACATGACATGCTGCCATGTGCATTGTGAGGGCCCTGAAGCATACTCAAAAATTATTTTGAAATGCCACTTGGGTGGAGATGGGAGGGTGAGGAAAAAAGGGAAAGATATAGGGAGTCATATATGTACAGTAGACTCTTGCTAATCCGGTCCTTAATAATCCGGCCTCCTGCTCTCGCTGTGATGTAAAAGAGGCAGGGTTATGTGTCCTGGTGAAGTCACGAGTGTGGGTTACTTTTAGATCATTTATTGCTACCCAGGTGGCACTGTGATGGCATGCCGGCCAGCCATGTGTGAAAGGTTTTAGTTTATACACTGCTGGCCATCCAAAATGCAACACCAAGAAGGACACGAGATAGCAAAGCAAGATTTACTGGACACATAACAACAGATACAAAGATGAAACGATTGAGCTTACAGGCCCGTGCGACTTGCGGAACACGCAGACATCAATAGTTCGTCTGGCCCCACGGCTGACTATAATGGCCACGGCATCGAACAAAAGAGGCTTTGGAAATGGGCTTGGGGTATGTCGGTCCAGGCTGCTTCCACGCGTTGCCACACTTCATCAGGCGTAGCCACGGGTGGTGCTTGCCGGGCCACTTGGTTGCCGATCAGCGACCAGACGTGTTCGACATATCAGGAGAACAGGTGGGCCACGGCGACACCTGGTGGACCGTGAAGAATTGTTGCACGATGCGGGCGCGCATTGTCCTGCTCAAACGTGGCTGCTGGCAGGTCCTGCAGGTAAGGGAGGACTACAGGCTCCAAAACGTCGGAGATGTAGCGGTGACTGTTGAGTCTACCGGCGATGCGTACCAGAGGGGTGCGGGTGTCATATCCAATTGCGCCCCAAACCGTAACGCTAGGCGACATACCTGTATGGCGATGCATAATGCAGGCGTCATACAGTCTCTCGCCGCGGTGCTGCCACACGCAGATCTGACCATCATGGTGTTGCAGGCAGAAGCGGGATTCGTCGGAGAAGACAATGTCGTGCCATTCCATAGTTCAGGTGCGGAGTTTAACGGCCCACTACCGCCGCACTCGCTGGTGGTGTAACGTCAATGGTAATCGGAGCAATGGGGGCCGTGCGACAAGTCCCCGCTCCTGCAGACGACGTCGAATGGTACGGGCTGACACAAGTTGTTGCGCAGCACACCCTAATTCCTGCGCTAACTTTCGTGATGTGGCAGTGCGAGCCGTCAATGCCCGCCGCACAACATGCAGGTCCTCTCGTCCGGTGGTGTGCCGCGGCTGCGGCAATCGCTCACGTCGGTCCGTCCGTCCCTCCTGCACCCATCGAATCCATACTCGCCTCACTGTGGCTGAATGCCGTCCCACACAGGCGGCAATGTCTCGGTACGATAAACCGCTGTCGCAATAAGCCACTATTCGTCCTCTGTCGAACTTCGAAACGTGCTGGAATAACTGCCGTATTCTGTGATGAGGCATCAGGAAGCTTCCTACGCACAGGTCCGGCAGCACAACACACTTCCACTACTTACACCCCGCCTTCTGTGCACCCTTCTTATAGTACTTCTCGGTGGCGTGCCGGGCGCACATGATTTGCATATGCCCTGCAATGCTAATCGTTTGCATGTCCTCTCGCTGGCGACGCATGCTGCGAATTTCAGGCCAATCGGATGCTTCCTTCTTGGTGTTGCATTTTGTATGGCCAGCAGTGTATTTAGAAGTGCGAGGCAAGTGGTTGGCATGGCATGGTGGCCTTCAATTATGGCTTAAAAAAACATGTCCCGTTAGAACTTGCGCAGAAATTGGAAGTTTTAGAGAAGTTAAAGCTAGGTTGTTCCCATAAAGCCATCACTGTTAAGTACAACATTGGATGTGCCACTGTTTATGACATAAAAATGAAAGAGAATCAACTTCAACCCTATGCAAACCAAATGGATAGTGAGTTGGGAAAACGAAAGGTTATGCAAAAGGGTGAGAACGATCAACTTGATGCAGCCGTTTACAGATGGTTCATACAGCAACGCAATAAAGGACTACCTGTCAGTGGCTTGATAAAGAAAAAGCAGTGGCATTTAACAAAGAACTTGGTGACAGTGAACGGTTTGCAGCAAAAGAGGGCTGGCTATCAAACTGTAAGAAAAGACATGGTATGCAGCAGCTGCCAGTCGCAGCAGAAATTCGCTCAGCACACGAAAAATATGCAAAAGAGTTTAAAAGAAAATTGGAGAAGATAATAAAGGAAGAAGAACTAACCCCTGCTGCAGTGTACAATGTTGATGAGATCAGTCTCTTTCTCAAAATTCTCCCTTCAAAAATCCTTGCTGCCAAGAATGAAAAGGAAGCCCATGGGTATAAACAACAAAAACAACGCATCACATTGATGGCATGTTATAACACTGATGGGAGTCATAAACTTACCCTTCTGGTAATTGGAAAAGCCCAGCAGCCACGATGTTTTCAACTCAGTGAAATGAGTACACTACTGGTAGATTATCGTGCTCAAAAGAAAGCGTGGATGGACTGAGAAATTTTGCTCTGATCCAACCTATAGATCAGGGAATTTTGGAATCAATTAAGTGCCACTACCAACATGCATTTCTTACCTCCCTGTTGGATGAATGTGAAAACGATTCCACTAAGGCTATGCTAAAGGCATGGAAAGCGATCAACATGCGTGATGTTGTTTTCCAAACAGCAGAAGCGTGGGACATTTTGGAGAGCATTACCATACTGAAGTGGTGGAAAAAAGTGTGGCCATCGATTGATACTCAGTTGGAGTCAACATCGAGTGACAGAGAGGTGCCAGTCAATTCAGAATCATTAATTCGGTATTACAATTGTATGTTTCTTTTACTGTGTATGGTATGTACACATGCATATTGAACTTTACTGTATTGATATGAAAAGTTAATTTCATTGTTTTAAATGAGACAGTACAGTATGTACAGATCGTGTTGTTTTACCATTATCATATACTTGTCTCTTATTTGTTTTTTTTAATACATAAAGTGCATCCCATAAATATAGAGACAGAACAAATTCTCTAATAAAAAAGAAACCACAATGAGCTGAAATGTACACCTCGCATTTATAGCAAGAATAACATAGGACACGCAGCTGCACAATAGAGTGATGGAAACATAACAATTCCAACACCAAGTACAAGAAGAAAAACATAAATATGCTGTCACAAAAATATAAAGACTTACTAGTTATGAGCACCTTCAGTACGAATAGTGGGGCTGTTGTTCTGAATAACACTGAAAACCCGATTGGGCATGCTGTCCACCAAGTGATGTAAGTGTTCTGGACGAAGTGCGTACCAGCTTCGTTCAGTCTGCTGTTTCAATGCAGCCACACTTGAGAACTGCTGTCCATTCAAATACATATCACAAGCTAAGATACCCCAGAGGCTCTCTATAGGTTTCAGATCTGGACTGAGTGCTGGCCAATCCATTACTGTCGCATAATGAGTGTTAAACCAGCTTTTCGTTGATGCAGACCGATGGATAGAGGCATTGTTTTGCTGGAACACATAATCAACCCCCGCTAGAGTTTTGGCAAATGGTAGAAGGTGGCTTCTGAGTATGTCCTGATACATTTCGGAGTTTTGTCTGCCTTGCAGAAAAGCAATATCCATTGTTCCACTGAACGCAAAAGCTCCTCAGACCATCACAGATCCCCCTCCTTTCTGTCTGCTGAAGAAGGTGCATGGCTCGTGTTGTAAATCATGCCAATAGCAGTTCCAACTGTCAGGGCCATCCAGGTTGAACTTCTTTTCATTGGAGAAAATAGTTGTGATCCACTCGTCCGTCCACTGTGCATGTGGGTGCTAGCTCATAACAATCTAGCTTCCTTGTGGCGCCACGTGAGGTGTGGCAGACGGCACATTTTTTGGAGCACAATGTTGCAACTTTCATTGATTCGTCGCTGAACTGTGTCCTTTGAGACAGTGTCACTAACAGTCCGAGAACCTTAACGTAGTGATAACCTTTGGGATGAAACTAAATGTATGATGGCATGATAATCTCATTTGGTTATTATTCGAGGCTTTCCAGGCCGTTTTCTGGCCGTGGACGCACTGCATTTCGATAAAGTCTTATAAATGACTGCCCTATTCCTCCCCATGGCTTTACAAATTTTTGCTACAGGCAATCCATTTGTTCTCAGTCTCCAAATCTTCTGCACCTCCTCACCAGAAATTTGACTGTTGTATGGCATTTCAGCAAGTGAATGACTGATGGCAGGTCCACTGTCTTTTGTAGGCTGGACCAAATTATGGCACATGCACGTGCATACAACATGTTAATTTGTACATCTTATTTGCATGTGGCTACTTTACATAGTTGTCTTTATATTTATGAGACATCTAAAATTACACTATTTCACTTTGTGGTGTTCTTTTCACACAATCTGGTCATCTCGACGGATCAAAACGTTTTGTTGTAGGGTTAGGTCCATTCAGGTACCACTTTAGCTTCCTACCACATTTGCATTGCGTTGATGGTGCAAATTGAACTATCTCTATATTTATGTGATGCACCTTATGTACTAAATGCAGTAAACTTGTAACATTAAATTTAATGGAGAATTAAACACAGTGTTTTTGCACTCTCAGTAATCCAGCAGTCTAGCTAATCTGGCACCCCTCTGTGCAGGGAATGGCCGAATTAGCAAGAGTCTAGTGTACAATAGAGACAAAATAACCAAAATTTTACCTGCTTCTTACTGTAGAGTAATATTTCATCCAGTGAGATTACAGAATGGTGAGGATTCTACCTACTGCTGTTGGCCAATGTTGGCACATGTATAGTGTCAATTTAACATGTCATTAAGGGGTAATTATGCTGGCTCACAAGGTCTATCATGTACAGCTGTTATGTACTCAAACTGATATAACTGTTAACATTTGTGAGCCATTATTAGAACTACTAATATTAAACTTTTGTTCTTTGTGCTAGTGTTTTTGATTAAACCATTTTTTTTAATCTTGAGCAGGTGTGTGGATAATGAGGAGTGTGTGATTTAAAACTTGTTTGCCATAATATCAAAATGGGGTATGGGATCTTTTTACTCCCATTATTCACATTTAAAAGAACATTTACATCCCTGGAGTTAAAGACATCAAAGCAGTAGGTACTTCCATTCATAGTATACCACTTGAGATAACTGATGCATACTGGAGAAGAAACAAACAGTGCTGTTTTTATTCGTAGTAGGTTTACAAATCATTGGTCAAACATAAACGTTAAGATGAGGCCCAGTGTGCATTGTAACAACCTTAAAAACCATGTGAGCTCCCCCTAAACAACTGCAGAAAAGCCTGCTGACCATAAAATCAAAAGCAGCTTATAAATGTCGTTTTCCATACAAGTGTGAAAGGAACATAGAAATCCATTGAACAAATGAAAAATGTGATAATAATAGCTTCAATTATTCGTCTGTCCTCTTATCATTTTTTTGTTGTTGTTGTTGAGAGTTTAATGACCACTGTGAGCAACTCAATGGGCTATAAGTGTTGCCCGTCCCTAATTTAGGGCCACTGGTTCCAGGGAAGGGAGAGAGCCAATACCATAAGAAAAACAGAACATCCATGCCTCGCCGTGGTTCAAACTTGAAACCACTTAGACGAACGGTCATAAGCCAGTGTTTAGACCACTGTGTCATCGGGGTGGCCTAAATTTCCCCATTCAACAAAGTTTAAATTTTATTCATTCTTTCTACTCATTCTGGATTCCTGTTATACCAGACATTTTACTGTTGTAGTTTGTTTCCAACCTTTCCAGGGCTGAATTTTGATAATTCCTTAGGTAACTCTACCTCTTTCCTGTTTATTCCCTTGATACTTATGCATCTTAATCTTACTTCATCATATTTATCTGGTGTTATCTTTGTGACACTACATCCTACCTGTTGTTTCTGTTCCTGTGTTTTGGTAACACTCTAAAATCGTATGAAATAAAAAGACATTAAAGTTTATGAAAGAATAATTTTGAAGAGTGATAAAATACAACTTTTCCATTTCTACTAGGCTCAAGTTCTTCAGAATGAACAGAATTATAAAAATCACTTGTCCTTTAAGAATGCCTGTGATGATCTTGTTTCATGGATGAGGCAGCTAAGAGAAAAAGTGCCCCCACTTACTCGTTCTTTGAGTGATAGACTGAACCTAGAGGCCAGTGCATCAGTACTAGAGGTATGTATGTCACTTCTAATAATAAAAACAAAAAGTTTTAAATTGTTAGAAAGAGCGTGATTAGTTTCTCAAGATTCATTGTTCCATTTATTTATTTAGCAGTGTACCAACAGTCCAGAAATTCTTTTACAGAATTATTCAAAATGATTTCATGCAACAAAAAGTTATGTGCACTTCATTAGTAGAAGAAGTCCTAAAATCAAGCCATTATTTACCAATGGGGCTGTTAAAGCAAGATGCTAAAGTCAAGCCTTTCATTGCATAAAGGAATTAATTTCACAGATTCCAGAAGTGTCATGATATCAAAACTGCAAATGTTATGGGGGAACCCCATATCTATATGTAGAGACTACTGATCAATTTCCTGCTGAATTTTAAAAACAATAAAGAAGCAAATAATCTGTGCTGTCACCCTTACGCTTCCACAAAGGAGAAATTGCACTTGATTTTCAATTGTCAAAAGACAAACTTTGAATGTTGATAACAATGTAAACTGTGACAAAAAAAAATCAAGCCATTGGTTATATGGTATAATGGTATAATAAAATGAAAGTATGTAGGCACTAAGATAAGTAACAAAAGTTTTGTTTTCTTTTATTAGAAAGTCACCTATGACAGTTTGAGTTTCATCAACAACTTCCTTCTGCACTTCAACCATGTGAAGCGATCAGGATAGAGTTTGAGTCCAAGCCCCTCCCTCATCATCATCTTCTAATCCCTTTCTTAACATTAATCTAATTTCTTAATGTCTTTACATTTTAAGCTAAAATAAATAAAAGCAAGTTTTACACAACTTATTAACATCTTTTATTCATATGCTGATGAATGCTTTCATGTTTAAAAAATAAATTGGACAAGATTTTTTATATTTTTATGGGGCTTTATGTATGATAACTCTGTTTAGACCATTTGTAGTGTGGATTACTAGGATGTTATCCTTTGTAAACAGTGCTTGTGCACTATGACTTTTCATAATACGATTATTTCCTATGGGTGAAATTATTCATTTTTAGAGATTCCACAGTAAGAATGTTTTTTTTGTTTTTTTCATTTCCATTAGCCTTGGGTAATAAGTACATAGTAAATAACAGATTGCCATAAACCATACATAATTGTGTTCAAATTATATTTGATAACTCTCTTTAGACCATTTGTAGTGTGGATTACTAGGATGTTATCCTTTGTAAACAGTGCTTGTGCGCTATGACTTTTCATAATACCATCATTTCCTATGGGTGAAATTCTTCATTTTTAGAGATTCCACATTAAGAATGTTTTTATTTTCATTTCCATTAGCTTTGGATAATGAGTACATAGTAAATAACAGATTGTCATAAACCATACATAATTGTGTTCAAAAGGCATGTCTGTTACAGTGATTTGTACCAAGAGTATCAGACTGTAAAAAATTAGAAAAAAAAGTTATAAAGTGTAGTGAGATAACAGAGTAATCCATCATTGTCAGGTCATCGTAAACATCAGTATTCCCATCTATGCCTGTGTCATAAGAATCACTGTTGTCGTTACTCATAAAAATCTCATCATCCTCTGTGCCATCAAGTTCGTTACTAATGCAACATTTCTTGAATGATTTCACGACCATTTCCGCAGGTATCGCATTCCAAGCATCCTTGACCCATTGCGCAATCAAAATGATATCCGGCTTCTTTAGATTTCTGCCCTTGGTTTCAGTCGGCAAATTGGAACTTATCCAATCCGCCCAATACCTCCACACATTGTCCTTGAAGGGCTTATTAAGGCAGACATCTAGTGGTTGAAGAACAGATGCCAACCCACCTGGGATGACAGCAAGAGTTGTTTTTGAATTTTCTGCAGTTTTGTTCACTTCTGCACAATGGTGTGCAACAAACATATCCCACACCAAAAGGAAAGGTTTCCTCAAAAGTGCACCTGGCCTTTTGTTCCACACATTCTTTAACCAGTCAGTTGTTCCAGATTTGTTCATCCATCCTTTTTCATGGGCACGAATGAGCACACCAGACGGAAAGACGACACTATTCGGCAGAGTTTTGCATTTGAAAATAATTACCGGAGGTAGCTTCCTGCCGTTGGCCAAACAGGAAAGAACAACCGTGAAACTGATTTTTTTGTGGCCAGTCGTTTTAATCAAGATTTTTTTTCGTCCTTTTGGTTCACTGTCTTATTTCCAGGAAGGTCAAAACAACTGGTGGTTTCATCCATGTTCCTTATTTGGGAAAGTTCAAAAGCAGTCTCTTTTCTCTTTTGAATTACATACTTTTGAAATTCCATTATCTTTACTTCGAGGTCACGAGGTAACTTTTGTGCATTTTTGGTGCACTGGCGTAGATGCAACCCATAGCGGTTCATGAGCCTTGTGCACCAACCTGGTGAGGCACGAAAAGTGTTATTTGCGGCTGCAAACTTTTAATCTTTTGTGAACTTCATTGCTCGCAAATGTATACCAGTTTACCAGTTCGTGTTACAATGTAACCATTCTGTCTGCAGCCCACAATCCAATCATTCAAGATAATTTCCAGCCCTGGAAAAGATGCCGTTCCATGGCGCAGCGCCTTTTGCAATTTTGGGATTTTCACCAAGTCAGATTTTTTTACGCCAATCTCGAATCAGTTTTTCGTTAATGCCAAATTGACATGAAGCAGCACAGTTGTAAG
Source organism: Macrothele yani (assembly GCA_039090855.1). Lineage (NCBI taxonomy): Eukaryota > Metazoa > Arthropoda > Arachnida > Araneae > Macrothelidae > Macrothele > Macrothele yani. Next base: position 7,184,893 of record CM077023.1, on the reverse strand, counting down.
TATTTTCTGCAAAAGAAACCAGTTTCAACTTAAATCCTGCATTATAGGACATCCCCTTCTTTACACAATCCGTGTCAGCCATAATAGGAGAAGCGAGACAAAAACATGTGTGATTAAGAACAAGCAACACCTAACAATGGCTGTCCCATGGCTGCGTTAGGTCATAGGTCAGCGCAATAAACTGTTAGTCATAGACTTTCCTATCGGAAAGTCTATGATTTACTTGAAAATTTTGAATTTATAGGAAAAACATTTCACATCAAAAACACTATCCAACAAACAAGGAATTTTTCAAATTGGACTCCTTGAAGTAGAGATATTGACAAAAATAAGATATACATCTACGCCCCTGGCGTAGAAACCATGCATTATTTCAAGAAGAAAATGTTCCTAAAAGGTTTGTCGACATGAGTAGTATCGGTCAACAAACAACTTTTTTCAATCGAGATTTTAGAAGCTCAGATTTTGCTGCAAATACATCAGAAGCGGAAATTAAGACTTACGCCACCTGGTGGCCAAACCATTTTTTACAAAAATTAGAAATTATGTGCAAACGATTTCCCATCAGGAGCTGTATCCGGTGCAGAAAGAATTTTTCAAATTGAAGATTTAGAAGCAGAGATACAGGGGGAAACACAATTTACCTCTACGCCCCTTAGTGGAAAATCTATGAATTACTTGAAAATTTTGAAATCGTATGAAAAACATTTCCCACTGAAAACACTATCCAACAAAAAAGAAATTTTTCAAATCGGACTACTAGAAGTATAAATATTGACAAAAATAAGATATACATCTACGCCCTCTGGCGGAGAAACTGTGCAATATTTTAAGAAGAAAATTTTCCAAAAAGGTTTATCTATGTGAGTGGCATCAGTCCATGAAATAGTTTTTTAAATCGATATTTTAGAAGCTCAGATTTTATGGCAAATACATCAGAAGCAAAAATTAACACTTACGCCCCCTGGTGGCCAAAGTATGTCTTACCAAAAATTTGAAATTATATGCAAAAGATTTTCCATCAGGAGGTGTATCCGCAAAAGAAAAAAATTTCAAATCAGAGTTTTAGAAGAAGAGTTATCAGGAAAAATGTAATTTACTTTTATGCCCCCTAGCGGAAAATCTATGCGTAATTTGAAAAAGTAACTATATCTAAAATACTCTTTAACATAAATGAAATCAAAAAATAAAAGTTTTTTTCAATCGGATATTTAGAAGCAAATATGTGGAATAAAACATATTTTTGAATTCAACATCATCTGCATTTATGCCTTCTAGCGGCGAAATTGTACATTGTATAAAAAAACAAAGTGAAGGATCATGATTCACATATTTCAAGCTTTCCAATGCAAAAATTATTTTTCAAATCGGACTTATAGTTGCACAGATATCGTGGGTACGAACGGACGGACGGACAAACTGGTAACATAAGCACGATCTTTTTTTACAAAAGACGTGCTAAAAAGCATGAACAAACATCCTTGAGGATGAGTGGTGGTCTGAAACCTTGCCTCACATTGTTAAGGAGTGTGGGCAAGAAGCACAAAGCCACTATATGAGTGCAGTGACCCCAAAACTCAATATTCATCTAAATGAAACAGTTTCCAGAAAAACAGATCACTCGAAGCTGCACAAAGCAATACTTTTGTGGCAGAATCACTACTGCTGAACCACTTGTAACTAACACCAGTGCTTTGAAGTGTAAGAACTGATTAGGAACATGATTATTAGAAACATTGTCCTGTGATATGTCAAAGTATTCTACCCTCTTTCCAACTTTTGGCAAGAATTTTGTTTGCAAAACAAAAAATATAATGTAATCCTGACTGCCTCATACCAGCCATCCAACAGTAAAGAGAATCAATACCTTTTTAAGCCGCAATATTGTAGCATTCCTTAGGTCTCATTGTTACACTGCATTGCAGAACTACTTCAAGTGACTAAGCATGCTTTTTATATGGTCATATGCATTCCATGGTTCAGACATTGTTTCCCAAACATGATAACATCTTTTAAGGTGATGGTACACCTAGATACATAATGAAATGTTTCAGTGTTATTTTAAATACACTAGATTGTAAATGCTCAAGGAATGCTTATAGCATAGTAAATCTGCTTATTTTCATGGTGCAATATGCATAAAGATTTTCCCAGCTGTATATGAAGATATATTCTTCATATGGGAACATGGAGTAGACAAATTAAATGATTTTGTGCACAAGATAGACAACCTACACAATACAATAAAGTACACCATGGAGCTGGAAGTGAATGGGATGCTGAGTTATCTTGACGTCGTGCTCAAAAGAAATGGAACATCCAGCTCTGATTTTGAAATTTATTGTAAACCAACCGCCAGTACCGAACCTTGTTCCTCCAGATTCACACTGCCTGAAAGAGTACAAACTTTCTGCATTTAGAGCATGGTTCCATAGAGCTTATAATGTATGCAAACCCAACTAACTACATAGTAAGGAAATTGATATTATTAACAGCAAAGGTCTAAAGGCTGAAACTAAGAAGGATGACATAGACAGAATACATAGAACTGTAAGAAATCGCATAATGTCTGCAATAACAAAACCAACTAGTAAGATAATGAGATATGCAGAATCAATCACATATGTCTCAGGGTTTACATATTGGCTGAGAAATTTATTGTGTAAGTACAACATCTCAATAGCAATGAAATCACCAACCCCGTTATCACATATAATATCAAGCTGCAAGGAGAGACAGTGTGAGAAAGAAAAGGTGGGTGTGTATGCTATACCATTGGTGTATCCTGATAACACGGAAAAGATATATATCAGAATGACAAAACAATACTTGAATACAAGATGTGGAGAACATGTGCGAAGTGTCAACCAGGGCATGCAGAATACAGCCCTCGCCAGAGAAGTTATGCATTACTTGGCCGCTGCTATATGGAATAGTATTCAAAGAATTGCCCCTTACACGAACATGAAAGAGATGGTCATCAGGGAAACAGCCAAAATCCTTTCCAACAAACTTGCATGCAACGACATGGTCTCTATCAAACTACCAGTGGTTTGACATGCGTTATTAAAAGATAAACAACACATCGCAGCACACCGTATAATTGCATGATGTCAACCCACGTTATTTTCAAAAAATCATCTTTGTTTCTTACGTGTTCTAATTCCCTGCATTTTATGCTTCCATTGCCTTGAAAAAGCTTCCCAGTGGAGAGTGAAAGCTGGGCAAATCTTTATGCATATTACACCACGAAAATAAACGGATTTACAACGCTATAAGCATTCCTTGAGAAATGTTTCAAGTTGTCATTAGAGAACATGAAGACAAGGTTCAACACAATCACCTGATTTGAAGTTCATTGATCATCTATGGTCAGTTCTTAAAAGCCAAGTGATGAACAGATTCCCAGGCTTCCTTCACTTATGGAGCTTCAGTCTTTTTTTTATGTAAACTTGTCTAATATTTTCCTGAAAACAGTTTAGAGTTTTGGAATACTCCCGAAATGTATTGCTTACCTATGAGATCCACTTCTAGAAAAATTACATTTCATACACGTTATTTGGTCCCCGTCGATGTCCTTGTCCTTCAGTCCGTTGTAGATTTTTGTAGATTTTTTTTTCCAATATTTGTGGAAATAACGCATGTAAAACTGAATAGCAATGTCTGGCCTATGCTTTAGGCCTAGATATGAGCTTCAATTTTGAGTTTAGAGTTTGTTTGCATCCATCCCATACTGAAGAGAATGAAGGTGATTTAACTCCATATTAATCAAAACATATGGTTTTTGTCACTGGTCTTTCATTATTTTACCCACCTACTGAACATATACTTTTTGACAATGCACACTTTTAAAATGGAAAAAAATTTAATCAAAGTATTACTGACATTTTGAACAGGTACTTATGTTTGTTTTAATTATGACAGGAGAGATTTTTAATAGAGTCATCCTACTATTTTCCCTTGTGTCTCACAGGAATTATCAGCCAAAAAAGCCCAAGGACAGCTAAAAGTTGATTCAGTTGTGCACTGTGGTGAAATAACGATGGCTGGAAGTTCTGAAACAGGAAAGAAGATGATAGCAATGGACATGGAGAATTTGAAATCTGATTTTGACAGTCTCTTCTTTGAAATAACAGACATGAAAGAAAAACTAGGTAACTCACATGTGTGCATTTTGATTTTTTATATTTATATACATTGATTAACAACAGATGTTTGAAACTTTGTTTGCATGTAGAATTCATTGTCTACCAGAAGATAATAAAGCAATATTGAAAATAGATTCAACAATTTTAAGGAAAAATGTATTATGTGATCACATAACTCATCCTGTAAACAATTTCTAGTGAATATGACATTTGCTCTTTATGATACTGGAATGTTCAAAAATTATAAGTGGTGTAGATATATTTTTTCGTCATATTAATAGTAACAAATCAGTGCAGCACAGCTTTACTCTATTAAAAATATAAGGTAAATAATAAAGGTACAACCTAAATCTGGTGCTGTGCAGCAGTGAATGAACCCCTGAAAGCTATGTATACAAGCAACATTTGGCTGCCAATAATTTTTATAACTACTTTTCACTGTGCAAACTAAACTTGATAGAGATACTTCACTCAGTAACAGGAGAAATTTTGTGATGTGAATAAATATTTAGATCTACTAATGGACAATTATAATCAAAAAGATACGACAGAGTGTTGGTGTAACAACTTTTTTTTATGTTCCTTTATTTAAAGTTGCATCTAATCAAAAAAAGTAAAATATTTGTGTAGAACTCAATTTATTCATAATTTCCTCTTGGCAATAAATTAAATTTATCACTTTGTCAGTTCAAGTTTCACTTTACATTTCAATTATTATGAGAAAATAATTTTTTAACTTCTTTCCTTAAAAAATCCACCATGACAGTATAAAGAAGTAGGCTTTATTTTTTTCTGTATTCTATGTTTTTAGCTATTTAATTATAACAGATGTAAGATTCTTCCACAGATTCATGTAATTCCTCTTTTTGCCATCCTTTGGGTCATTCTCGAGATCGATGTAAAACTGAAGTGAATTTTTTATCTGGGGGTATTAGTGGAGGGTTCGTTTTTCATCTGGGGACAGTATTCCATCTTTAAAAACTTTTAAAAACGTAAGTTAAATGGAGTAAAGATTTTCTCATAATCATAACTTTCATTTCTCGCATTTTTTCCTCTGTCCAATGTTGTTGGTAAGTGTCATTTTACTCAATAAATAATTGTATTTCAGCTTGAAAGTGGAGGAAAAGTTTCCAAAAATGGAAGTTGGATGGAGTGAAGGTTTTTCCTGTATTTGTAATTTTTTTTTCGCAATATTCCCACTATTCTGTATAAGAGAGAAAAAAATTCTGAAAGTGGAAGTGATGAAGTTGAAACATTTTTTAAGAATTGATACATTTTTTCAAAAGTATTCATCTTCTCAAAGTTACATCATTAGTTAAATAGTGAAAGCTTTGATATCAGACAAAAAGAAAAAAATAGCAATGGATGCTGTTGTTGGAGTTAAGCAGAGAATTGTAACACTTGTGAAGTAACATTTTACCTAAGTATTACACACAATTATATAACATACATACAAAATGGAATACATACGAAATACAAGACAAAATAAAAAGAGCAGCACCTAGATGTCTTGGCTCCCTTGAAAAAGGTAGTCCGCACCTTCTCCTTTGTGCTACTTGGCTTGAGAGCAAAACATAGTGACAACACTCAGACTTGACTTGAGTACACCTTGGTTTTATGGTGATGTCACACTTTGGGTTACAGAAAGAGTAAATGAGCTTTTTTCTTAACAGCTGTGCAGCTGCAGAGTTGGTGAAAGACAAATATGGCTGTGGAACTTCCTGAGAAGAAAGCAAGGCTTGGTTGCGAGAGGAAACTTGTGCTGATGTTCTAGCAAGTACAACAACAAAACAAAACAGAAAAAATTGAAGAAATATCTTTTAAAACAAGTTTATTTTGTTTTGTTTTAAATTCAGTAGTTTTATATTGTGAATATAGTGGTGGGCTCCAGTTTAATATTTACATAAATAAAAATTACAGTGAACAGTTCTGTCTTTCTTGTGTTGCGCTATTATCCCCCCCCTCCTTTTTTTTTTTTTTTTTTTTTGCAGTGTGTTTGAGTTTTTACCTGGTTAAAAAGTTCACCTCCCTTTTTTCTTCGTCAGTCTCATGTATGTGAGAATCAGTCATGAAAGGCAAAAAAATGTATAGTGCAAAACACCAGAATCGATTTTATTTTCTCTTTTCAAAGTGTGGTTTGTTTGTGCTATAAATTTTATCTCATTGTATTTCTGCATGCTGTGACATGTGCTGCCTTTTTAAGCCTTCCATTTTTGTTAAATTTTCACTTATGCAAAGTTCGTTTGCTTCTCCTTGTGCTTTTCATAGTGATATTACGTCTGAACTCCCATGAGCTTTTCTCTTTTTGAGATATGACTGGCAGTCAGTCAAGTCATGCATACTGATATAAATACAGAGGCCCTGCAATTAAATGGTCTGACTAAGTAGGCTCCTTGCTCATGTCAGGGTTTAATATGTCTACAGATGTGATATATCCTATGCTGTTAACTCTTTATTAGTGGAGTGACTGTTTTACTTTAGTGTTCTTTTTGAACCCTAGTTCATCATAATGCACATACTATCCATTATTGCTTTATTTAAGCTCTCAAGTTCTTAGCACTTGATTTAAGCTCTGAGAACTTATAGACAAGATACTATACTTTCTGCTTGTTTGCAAAAAGTATGGTATAATGAAAGCATTCATCATGTTTCTTTTGGACTGCCTCAGAATAATCAAAGTGGAAGTATGAATTACACAATTATAGAAAGTACGATGCAAATTAATGAAGTTAAAGACATATATAGTGAAACATAAGAATATTTTAGAAAAAAAATATCCGACCAAGTTTTGCGTAATTTAGAAATATATATATTATTTCAAGTTGCTATGGATGACTGAATTACTTTCTGTTAAATGTGTGTTTTAAAATTGACCCTGTGTGTGTGCGTGCTTAAAAAATTCACAGTGCTCCAAAATGTTTGGTGCTAAAGAAAATCTTTCAGAAAATGCAATAAAGCAAATTTCACATGATTTAGTTTCAAGAAAGATTCCAATTGAGTTACAAATAATTCCTTCATTGTTTACTGAAAAATAAATGGTAGCATAATCATAATAGAGGTTTGTGTTTTGTTCTCTTCCTTTAGATAGCATCTGCATACAACTTAGAGAATTTAAAGATGAGTATGAAAGAGTTAGTGAATGGCTGCAGTTGATGGAGTCAGATGTCAAGGTCAACAAGACACTTTTGAAACCAACTCTAGAGGAAAAAGACAGTATGGCACGTTACTGCAAAGTAAGTGCAACCATCATGTTCCTGTTTGGCATAACAGCTCTCTATGTATTTGTAAAAATATGTGCACTTAACTTCAAGCTAAGTGCATTAGCACACTTCAATTGCTATAATGATTCTTATTTTCATAAGGCATATATATTATCAAAATTTATCATTTTTATGCAATTAATAAAGCTTATATTTAATTTACAAAATTACTTCTGATGATTAATAATTGCCCACATGGGTACCTTATGATAGCAACTTCAACTGGTTTGTTATATTTAGATAATGTGAGAAATGTGATTTGACAGTGTTTTTTTTTTCAGCACAAAAAGAAACATCTATGTGACTTCTTCTTGTTTTTCTGTTTTTATAAATGCCTGCCTAAAATTTTAATAATCTTTAAGCAGCATTAATTATATTAAAATGACTTAGCTACCTAATTTAAGTCATACAAATGAGCAGAAATATAGTGCTTTCCTTTTTTGTATAACTTGCTGCTTACAGAATTAACTACTACATATAATTTACAAGAATTCTGAGCATATGACACTTCTATAACAGGGCACTATACCTTGAATACCTTATATTTCTCTAAGTAAATTTTGTTACATTCTACTATTGAAATGGATTTGATTTCCAGTTCAGTTTCACATATTTCACTGACCAGTTCGTAATTCAGTTTCACTATTAACATGTGAATAATACAAGCTGGTGTGATTGAAAGTAATGTCACTTAGTTTATCAAATCTTAACATTTATTACTTTTAGGCTTAGCTGTAATTTTCCATGAATTATTATTCCAGGGCATATTGGAAGAACTTGGAAAAGGAAAAGAATCTGTAGATAAACTTACAGTTATAGCTCAAGGTCTTCTGACATCACATTTAGATTCTTACATCCGGAACCAGCTTACTGTTATCAACTCAAGATTTCAAGTCATTCTAAATTTGGCAAAAGTAAGTCTGTTTAATCATTATTTAAAAAAGGCAACTATATTAATTAAATGGAATCCAAAACACTAGCTCGAAAATTCCTTCTAATGTGTTATTTATGGCTTTTTAAGTCCAGCATAATTAGAACCAATAATTGTTTTATGAGAGAATATTTCAAAAACCTATATAGTATTAAGTTACTGTAGTTATATTCAGTCCTCAAGGAGTTAAAATACATCTGATACACAAATCGAGAGAGAGAGAGAGAGAGAGAGAGAGAGAGAGAGAGTGTGTGTGTGTGTGTGTGTTTGGTGAAATGTCACTTGTTTAGTATTCAAGACATCAGTAATTAGTTAACTTACTCATACAAAGCTCTGTTGGAAGTTCAGTAGAGCACCCTTGAATATTTGCAGAAGCATCTTAAGCTTGGTTCATCTCACTTCTGAACAAACACCTCCCCCATTTCTCTTAATGGTCTCTGTTTTTGACTCTTGATTTGTATTCTTTTCTTGAAGTTCTTTCTATATCTTTCAACCACCTATGTCTGGGTGTTCTATTTTTTGTTGCCCCACTTCAGGATTTCATACAGCCAGTCTGTTAAATCAGTTCTCATTATTCCAAAGGGGGAGGGAGTTTTCTGGCCTACTTATTTACATTTTATTGTTTGATGTGCGTTAACACATTTTTTATTTCAGTTTGCTACCTTATACAGGTGTTCTTTCTGTATTCTTCTCTCAGCCATACCTAACATTATTCTTTCTGCCTCTTTCTGTGTGATTTATGTTTTTCTGGATTGTTTTGCATTTAATGCCATGTGTCTCAAGCATATCATAAGAGTGGAAGTGTGCATTAACTTAATCTTTCTTTTGGGAGACATGGGTTTGTTTTTTCTGAATATGTCACTCCATTTTTCAAAAGCACAATTCAATATTTTTCAATTTTCCATTGTATTCCCATTCCTAAGTTTCTGTTACTTTCAAGTATTTGTTCCATGTAATTGAAAGAACTTATTTCTTCTAAAGTTTCCTTTTAGGCTTATTGCATTGGCTACTGCATCAACTGATGAAATGTAGAAACTACATCATCATAAAAATAGACTTCTGTGAAAAGGCCCAGGTGTTTCATGCAAAAGGGTTCAGTGAAATCTGAAAAGTTGCTGAAGGTGATACAAAAGCATTAATCCTGATTGTTGTAGAATGTTGCATTATAACAAAATGTGTGACATAAATCTGTTAATCATCATCATGGTATTCCAGTGGTAGACTGTAAGCATATCTGCCAAGTTGTGTCATTCTATTCTGACAGTCAATTTGAAAAACAAGGCTGTGGTGTCCTCATTTAGAAGCTATCACATCCCCTAACGAAACTATTTGTACAAATAAAGCGGGGGGGGGGGCAGTCAAACTGTAGACAAATGGCAGTCTTCATGAAATACCAAGTCTTCATCATTTCTAAACAGATTTTGGCAGGACAAATCCTGGTAAAGTCATGCTGAAAGTTTTCTGTAATGATTAATATGAACAATATACATCACATAGTGATTATTGTGAACACTATGCAAACTGTGTGATATTTATTACTCATGAAGATGTGCTGAGTAATGTCTCACAGTGACTTTATGGCCAAATGGTATGGCAACACTTTTCATGACTGGATCCTAGGTTTAAGATTAGGTGAGATTTGTTCTCAAACATCATTCAGTCTCAGTGTTAGAAGTTACTTGAATTTTTGTGTTTCCTGAAAAGGCAGGTGGGATAGAAATTTATTCAAAAGAAAGGTTGTAAATATTTTGGTGTATGTAAATGTGTAGGTGGTAATAATGCACATGAGCTTTTGAAATCAGGTAACAAATAAAATATAATTTCATAATGAAATAGTGGAAACAGAAGGGATTAATTCATTACCATGGATTCAGGTGTAATGTCAACTAATAGAAAGTAATTTCAAAGGAAACATTTTTTTTTTCTTGCATATCTATTGCATTTTGAATGTGACTTTAGAAAGTTTCCTGTGATAATCTAATAGCAAAAAATCATGGTATAAAGAGCTAGTAATTTAAAAGTACTTAATGTTATTTTTTGTACAGAAATTTTATCAGAGGAATAGAAATGAAGAACACAGTGGTTTTGCTGCAAAACATAATGAATGTGGAAATAAGACATTGTTTTTATACATGTTAAGTATTCGTAAAATGAAGGCATCAATGAATTTATTGTTAGTAATGTTATGGCAGAAAATAAATGTATGCAAGTTATTAACCCTTTGCTTGTTTGTGGTTTTGTTTGGTTTATTGCTAGACAGACTTACACCTATAAAATAATATTTTGTGTTACATGTTTATGTTACGTGTTACACAATATAGCAAGAAATTATGTGGTTATTGTGCACATGTAAATAAACTGTCTACTAATGGATTAATATGAGGACATGGTACAGATGTTGCCGCAGAAAACTACAGATGTTGTCTCCAGAAACCACAGTTAGGACTGTGGGTGGATTTTGCTGGATTCAGAACTTATGAAAAACACAAACTCTAATAAAATGCCAAAGCATGAAATAGGTTTTAGAAAGGCTATTGCCTGTATTTATTTTATATGCACACAGTATTTAAGTTAACGAAAAGAAAATATAATAATAATTGAAGATAATTTGTCAATATTTTGACCTGGCCCAACTTAGGCCCTGAATTCACTACAATTTTACATGAGCCATCACACAAAAATTGACTTCCATTACACCCCAATTTATCACCTCTAGGAGTGAGTTTTCTCAATTACAATACTTTACTCAACTTTGCTACCATTAACCGTAAAGGGCATTCAATTCATGACTGAGAAGATATGACCATCAAATACAGAATGACATCAATTTTAGTATTGACATTTCTTTAAAATCACTATCCAAAAGAAATTATATGCCTGTAATACTTCCTTCACATTTACCAATTTTAATTTCTGCTTAGGCCAGGGACTTCCTAGGACTGCATGACTCCTCAACAAATTATTCAAACACTTGTTTTAATTTTTTTCTACATACATACATACATACATATCACTAAGCTGTTCTCTGGGATTCAGAGGTTAGCTCCACAAAGAAAAACAAACTACCAGATAATTTTACCTGATTATTTACTTACTGTTGCCATATCAAACTCCTCCATTTACAGCGATCTTGACATACAACTCAGGCTTCACTGACATCGATCACACGACGCATGAACTTTTTCTCATGCAGACACTCCTGAATCTGATCCTCCCATGACTTCCTTGGCCTTCCTCTGCCTTTCCTTCCAGCCACTTGGGCTGAAAAAAATTTCTTAGTAAGCATCTCATCACTCATTCTTTCAACATGCCCAAACCACCAAAGCATATTAGTCTCCACCTTACTAACAACATTTTGCTTCACATTACACAACTCCAACACATCTTCATTCCTCACATGATCAGAACGTGCCTTGCCACAAACCCTCTGTAAGTAACGCATTTCTCCAGCACACAAACTTTCAAAATGTTTTATTCTGAGTGAAAGTTACAAGAGAACAAAGGCGGTAGGCAATATGTGCCTTTACAATGCCTAAAATCATAACAGGAGTCAGATATATACAAAGTGTGCGCAATTTACAATATGTGAGGGGTATATATAATGCAAGTGAAATAGATGAGCAGACAACAAGACATAATTACCGTAGTATGTATACAAGAAGTGCGCTATTAACAGTATGAGAGGTGTATGTATACAGTGAGTGCGCAAGTTACAGTATGAGAGGTGTATATATAATACAGTGCCAGTGAGATAGATGAGCGATGATACAACATAAGTGCAACAGTGCAGGGTGTGATAATGGAAAATATATAAGTGAGGCTGAATAAATGTACAATTTAGGCGAAGTATATACAGATGTGCGTGAAGCCATATAGGAACAGGGAACAAACTATGTGCAGCAAGTGAGATATACATACAATGCAATGAGAATATAAATACAAATGACGCAGAACATAATGATGCAATACACAATATACAGTGCGTCATAATATACAGTGCGTCAAAGAATTTTTAAGACTGGCTCTAGATTTCAGCCTACGGTGGCACCACCAGTGTAATCGCGAATGCATTATAAACTATGACCATCTGCTTGCTTTCTGCCAAAAGTACTGCGCAATTGTTAAAGAAACTCAAACGAAACGGCTGTTCATTAGGTAAGTAAAATTTTTTTCATGTTGAATTATTAAGATGGAACAAAGGGCTGTTATTAAATTTAACGCAAAACTTGGTAAAAGTGCCTCAGAAACGTACCAAATGATGAAACAAGTTTACGGTGAGTTTCGTTTAAGTAGATCAAATGTTTTCCTGTGGCACAAAGATTTTTTGGACGGAAGAGAGATGCTAAAAGATGATAAGCATACCGGAAGACCAAGTTCATCTAGGACACCTGAGATTATTGAAAAAGTGCGTGATTTCGTGGCAAACAATCGATGTGCGTCACTAAAAATGATGGAAGAGTCTTTAAACATCAACAAAGAAACGATTCGAACCATCCTGCTTGAAGATTTAGGCAAAACAAAAGTCTGTGCTAAATTTGTTCTACACACGTTAACCAATGAACAAAAATCAAGGAGAAGTGCACATTGCAGAGACATCCTTTCAGCCGCTGAAAATGATCCAAACTCCTTAAAATCGATTGTTACTGGTGATGAAACATGGTGTTTTCAATATGATCCTAAAACAAAGCGACAAAGTGCGGAATGGAAGTCAAAAAACTCGCCACAAGCCAAAAAAACAAGAAAAGTTCCATCAAAAATCAAAACAATGCTCATTACATTCTTCGATAGTAAGGGTATTATCCACAAAGAATTTGTTCCAAGTGGACAGACAATTACTGGTGAGTTTTATTTAAATATTTTGAGGCGTTTGAGGGGCAGAATTTGTCGCATTCGTCCAGAATATCAAGATGAAAACAGTTGGTGTTTGTTGCACGATAATGCACCCAGTCACACCTCACTTCTTGTTCGTAGATTTTTGGCGAAAAATAACGTCTGTGTGTTGAATCATCCACCGTATTCGTCTGATTTAGCACCCTGCGAATTTTCTTTATTCCCAAAACTTAAAATGACTTTAGAAGGGTGTTATTTTGATGATATTTTGACCATACAAACAGCTTCGACGCATGCTTTGGAGGCAATTCCGCAAAGTGAACTGGAACAGGCATTCGAATCATTATTAAATCGCTGTAACAAATGTATTGAAGCCGGAGGGACTTATTTTGAATAACAAACCAAAACAAATTATAATTTCTTGTTTCTATTTCATTTTACAGACCCAGTCTTAAAAATTCTTTGACGCACTATGTATACAAGATGTGTACAAAAAGTGCGTGACTGAGATACGCATGATGCAGACAGTAAAGAATGAACTTGTAGGATGGCTCCGAAAAAGAGCATACACAGTACCAAAGAATGTGTATATGTACATAATGAACAGCGAAATATATACAGGCTGTGTATGTACAATTTATATGAGCAATATGACGAACGAATGAGCAGAAGATATATGACGAAATAAAAACATTGAATATACAGGTACAACGTGAGGCACACAGAAGAAATTACTAAAAAAAAAACACTTATACAGAAAAGGGCACCACAAAGAAAGTGCACGTGAATACATTACAAACACTGGCAGTAAAAAGATAAACTGCAGATGGGAATATGAAGAATGTACAGAAGATCTAAGTCTGATAAGCTTAGGGAGATACTCTCCGGATCCGGTGCGCCAGTCCAGGGTTCATCACAAAGAACAAAGCGGGGAAGGTCCCGACGTACAGGGTGGAAGTCAAAGCAGAAGATGTAGGTCTGCAGAAGAAAAACCCGGAAAACCAGCGGTGTAATGGTGACCATACACTCAGGAACTGCTGGCTCTGGTCAGTGGCCCGGGCTGCGGTAAATGCCAATCGGAGCCGTGAGGTCAGCCGTTTGCGGAATTGCGCACAGAGGGTATCTCCTGCTTGAAGGAGCGTAGGCGCATTAGAGGTATGATGGAGTTGCAGATGAAGCAGTAAATCACATGCTTTGCGAGTACAAAGATGTATGCGCATGGCTCAGATAAAGGCACCGGTGGAGAGCAAGAAACCAGCAACGTACTGTACGAAGAAAAAGACAGCTCTTTGGCACAGAGACACTTGGCAACGGTAAAGGCTAGGTGTAGTAAAGGAAGGATCGCCGGGCAGTGCTGGTAGATGTGTAGAACATCAGCATGCTCAGAACAGAAGATGCAGGCGGGTGCGGCTGCCAGCGTCATCCGAAATAACTTGGCCGGCACTGGCAGGTGGCGATGAAGGAAGAGCCAGTGAATATTCCTTTCATCTGGTGTCGAGATGGGTGAAGCTGTTGCCGACCACACACTCAGAAGAGCGGTGGGCGGCACTCCTGAAATGAGCTGGGGTGCGGGTGGCGATGGATCCTGAAGGAGAAAACGATAGAGAGTACAGACAGTGAAACTGGAGATCGGAAGAAATGAGCCACGAACAGGAAGAAAAAAAGGAAGGGGAAGAGAAGCAGATGAAACAAGAAAGAGGCCAGCTGGAGAAGCGAGAGCAGGAAAAGAGTAACGATCACGGAGCGGAGAGAATCGTAGAGTGCAAGAGAGGCAGAGGTGTGTGGAAGGAAAGGAGAGAGGTCGGAAAAGGGTTTCCATGTTAGGTCGGAGTAAAGTAAGTCTCGGATGGATACGATCCCAGCAAGGAGCCAGGAAAGGTCAGTAAAATACGGTGCGTTAGGAGGATAGAGGAGTGGAAGAGGGGTTCAGCTAGAAGTTCTGAGGTGAAAGCGGGTGGGGCACGGAGTAGTGGCAGAGAGCGAAGAAAGGAAAGCACCTCTGAATAAATGGGGAAAAGACGAGAGCAGAGGAGAAAAAGCGATCCATCAGCAGAAAAGTTGTGAATGTAAGAGAGGCTGCGGAACTTAGTTCGCAGAGTAGATGCAGAAGGAATACTATCCGGTGTGCTTGGTAGAACTGGCGAACATCCAGGAGCGCAATACCACCGGTAGAGATCGGACGACTTAGAGTTGAGACTTGTGTCCAATGATGAGCTCACCAGATCATAGTAGAGATGATCCGTGTGACCTCAGCAAGATAGTAAGCTGGCATGCGAGCAGCTGCCCACACATGAAGACAAAGAGACAGAAGATATGTATGAGCAAGGCGTGCCCGGGTGACGTAAGAGGTGCTGAACTGAGCTTTCCGCCAGAAGGCAGCCGATCGAGCAAGGCGATTACGAAGAGCAGCCCACGTGGTGTTTCGGGCAGCTATGGGAGCTCCTAGGTGTACACCGAGAAATTTCTGAGAAGAGGCAGTCCAGGTGCGCCCCATGGGGAGTCCGTCCTGGACTCCCAGGCACCGCACCACAGGGCGGCACTCTTGGTAGTGTTGAGCATCGCCGAGGAGCAAGAAGAGTAGAGTGCATATACATGTGCGAGGGTATCAAATTGCGACTCCATCCAGATGCAGAAAGTCGCATCGTCGGTGTAGGCTGAGTAGGTTATAGAGAAGTGTCTGGTGCTTGCTGTGGGAGGAGGAAGAGCCGCAAGAAATTAACGATGTACTGTGCGTAGGAAAGGCTCGAACGCCAGGGCGAATAATTGCCCAGAAAGTGGACACCCCTGTTGTATTCCATGATGGAAAGAAATAGGTGCTGTCAGAAAGGCGGCTGTTTTGACCTGAAAGACGGTGTCGCGATAGAGAGCAAGAATAGTGGTAACGAAGACAGAAGGAAAGCCAAAAGCGTGTAAAGTAGTTGAGAGAAATGAATGGGAGATATTATCAAAATCTGCACGTTGGTCTAAATTTAGTAGGGCAAGAGATTCAGAATTAGTCCGGGCAAGATACAGAAGATCACAAAGGAGGTGAAGGTTAGTAGCGATAGAACAACCAGGTACTGTGTAGGACTGGTTGGAAGAGAGAACATATGGAAGAACTTGATTTAGGCGGCGAGAGAGAATTTTAGTGAACAGTTTGTAATCAAGATTTATTAGTGAAATAGGACGCCAGTTCCCCAGGTCAAGGAGGTCGCCCTTCTTAGGGAAAATACCATGTGAGCAACAGTGAAGCCCCTCGGAAGGGAGTTGATGCAAAGGCAGAAGAGTAAGCAGCGAGAAGGAAAGGAAGGAGAGAAGGTAAAAAGATAAGATAAAATGATAGAGGGAGGCCGTCAGGACCAGGGACAGCTTGAGGATTGAGAGAGGAAAGTGCAGTCCTGAGTTCAGATAAAGAGATAGGCTGTAGAAGAGAAGCGGAAAGGTGAGAGAGGACTTGAGGGAGAGAGGAAAGTAAAGTATTAGAAGCAGAAGGTGGAGGGGTATCACTGTACTTGTCGGAGAAGTATTGACGAACATGGGAGCAAAGCATATCTGGGTCCGCAGCGACATGACCGTCAGGCAGACGCAGCACACGGAGTTGATGAAAAGAAGGGCGCTGATCCTCTAACGAAGACAAGAACTCAAAAGAGCAGTCTTCGGGACACAAGTGCTGGAGAAGAAGTTGTAAAATAGCCTGCCGGGCTCGAGGTTCCAGAAGAGCACAGAGGTCTACCAAATATGCTGGATAGAGGGGGTGAGTGGCTCCAAGCTGGGCGAGAACTTGTCGGAGATTGCGTTCTTCCATGGTGCGCAGATCGCCGACTGTGAACGAGTGGCTCTTGAGAAAGTGGAGCAGGTATGACTTGACATCCATCCAGTAACTTAATGCACAGGATGCAGTGAACAGTCCAGGGTGATAAGAGTGAAGTAGATTCTGGACGTTAGAACACAAGGCCTGGTCTTCCAGGAGAGAGGTATCTAATGTCCAGGAGTGAAACTCGGAGCGTTGACGGAAAGAAGAGGTGAAGGTGGCCACAACAGCACAGTGGTCAGAAGAGGCGGTAGGTAGATGCTGACAGTCCGTGACCACGGGCAGAAGGGGAGCGGTTGCGTAGAAACGGTCAAGTCTAGCGGAAGATGACGAGGTGGCAGCTGAGGACCTCCACGTATAGGAGACCGTTGTAGGATAAATTTGACGAAAGACGTCCCGAAGATCAAACTCCGTGATGAGGGAGTGTAATTGCTCCACAAGACGCAAGCGAGTTTCCTTATGAATTGGAGCATGATCAAGATCAGGGTCAAGCGGGCCATTAAAATTGCCGCTGATCAACACGTGATCCGACGGCAACGTTGACTGAAGAGCTGATCGGAGCGCCATGAAAAGGAGGGTGTGATGTTGAAATGTGCACGGGACGTCGATGTTGAAAACGACATAACGACGCTCATCCAGAACAAAGGTGAGGCGTTGTAGCAAGTCATGGCAAAGATGCTGCACTGTCACTGAAGATAGAACTTGACGGAACTGAGTGCGAATGCCTATGGCCAGACCGCCGATTGTAGAGTGTTGGAAAGCGTGATGGAACTGATAGTTCCACGTATGCCATCGATTGAAGGGCATTGTAGACAGGCAATTCTTCTCTTGGAGCAGAAGAATGTCTGCTGTGAGGTGATGGAGATCCTCACGAGCAAGCAAGTTTGCCAGAGGAGACCCAAACCCCGTACAGTTCAGTGTCGTTATCTTGAACGGAAATGTCCGACGGCGGTTCAAGCAGCTTGTTAGTGGCTCACTGGAGCCGAGAGAGACGATCGCAGACTTTCTTGAGACATCCGCTTTCGCCGAAAGATGTGGATGGTAAGGCTTGGAGTTGAGATCGAACAACCGCCACTTGCGTCATAGTTGCTGCAAGCTCCGTGAGATAGGATTGGAGAAAATCATGAGACATGGTTTTACTACGAGGAGCAATAAGATAGGAGTATAACTCCACTCCAGAAATTGGTGTCTGTGGTAGTGAGGAATCTTCCAGTTGCTGTATGAAATCCTCTAGAGTAAGTGGGACCAGTGTGCTGTCGTCAGAGTCGGAGATGGAGATGCTAGAAGTGCCAGATGGGAGGGAACGACTTTCCGAGCGATCATGTCCTCCTTAAAAGGTGGGAGATGTGCGTGTTTTTTATTGCGACGTCGAGTAGTCCGACGACGCTTCGAGCGTACCCTCTGTTGCTCAGGACCAAAGGCAGGAGGGCCTGGCACTGTGAAGGCATCAGGCATAGCGACCCCATTATCGGGCTCTGAAAGGTGCTGTGAGTAATTGTAGAAAGTATAGGAGAGTTCAACGGGTCTCTGGTCGAAGAATTCTGCTGTGGAGCTGAGTTGGAAGTGGAAGGTTTCAACGAGGTCATGCGTTGACCAACGGCTTTATGGATACTTTCGGAATAACTCGACTGCCGCTGGTGAGAGGTGCCAGATGAAAATGCCGGGGTCCAGTTGACCGTTGAGTACGCTGTACTGAAGATTTGGATGCAGTAGCTGCACGATGAGGGCATAGCTCACTAGGGTGACCAGTGCTCTTACATACCAAACAAAGGGTGCCCACAGTGATGTCAATGCGCCTAATATGAGTGTCACAGCGTACATTGAGTACCGATGGAACATGTAACATGGCTTCCTCCAAGGGAAAGGTCACACGTACGTTACGGCGAAATCCTAAGAGATAACGGTCCTCAGGGACTCCCGAAAAGGAGGAGTACGTGATGACCGATGAGACAGTACGTCCTTAATTCTGAGCGACGGAAAGAAATAGGTCGTCGGATACTTTCAGAGGAACAGGAGTGAAACTGACTGTAGTAGGTGCTTGTGTGAGTGGGGTCGCTAGGAGATGGCGATCGCCAATGGAAATGCCTTCGGTCAGAACTCGAAGTGCGACGGCAGGAGTCACAAGATAAGCAATGACTTGGCTGGTTCTTCTACCCACCTGAGTAATAGCCTCTTTTGGAACAATTTGTCAAAGGGCAGCGCTGTACACCGTCAGCTTTGTGTTGGGGAGGCTGCGGAAAAATACACCCAGTCCAATTTCGTCAAGAAAAAGCTGACAGCTGACCTTGAGGGCAAGTAGTCGGAACATCCACGTAGATCTGGTCTGTACCATACGTCATCTGATAAGGGCACTTTGAAGAAGGGGGCTGATGAGAAGAAGAAGTTGACGCACCTGAGGTAACGGCAGCATACGACACACCTGGCGCGCGTTGTGATGGCGCAGCAGTGGCTGGTGGAAGTGTGACGTCCATAGCATCATCAGAAGGTGCAGGGGAAGGCAATGGTTCACCACTCTTCATCAGATGGGAAGGAGATAGCTCCATGGGTAAGGGAACTTTGTCACGCTGCGGAGAGAAGGGGCTTGTCAAAGGAAGCCCTCCATTGGTGGATTGCTTCTGAGCAGCTGATAGGGATAAAGAATCACTTCCGGAAGTGAGGATAGAAGCTCCGCTACCCCCAGAAGTGAGGATAGAAGCTCCACTACCCCGGAAGCCGCCATTTGCAATGGCGATAAGATTACAAGCTTCCGCTAACTCGACCAAAGCAGGAAAATGAGGAATACAACACAAAAAGGGCACTTACCAACCTGGTAAATGGATCAGAAGTAGGACGGCACCTTCACACACGCTGCACACACAAAATTAGGAGCTGTAGACTCGGAAATTATCACAAACGGAACAAAATACGAGCACGAAGTAAACAACGACTGTCATCCAGCACACAAACGACTCCTATGTTTCTTCTGTAGTACCCAGGTTTCACTGCCATGCATCAGAGTAGAAACAATTACATTTTCATACACAGCCATGCAGGACTCTCTTGAGAACCTATCATTCCTGTGAAAACCTCCAAAGGCAGTTATGACTTTCAATGACGATTTCACTAGCCTACTAATTTCATTATCCAATTTGTTCTCTCTGTCAAACATGCTTCTTAAATACACAAACTTATCCACTTGGTCAATCACGGTGCCATTTAGACTTATATTACATTCAGTACTACCAGTTCCTTGCTCAAAAACCATAACTTTGGTTTTTCCCTTATTAATACTCAGTTTGAATTTCATGCAAACTTCATACATCCAGGACAACATACTCTGCAACTCACTTTTGCTCTCTGCCAACAGGATAGTGTCATCAGCATATAGCAATCTGCACACACGGATATCACCAAGACATAAACCAGTATTATCTATCTTGGCATCACGCATGCATGCATCCATGAATATATTAAACAGCCATGGTGACATTACACAACCTTGCTTGACTCCTGCACCAATAGAAAACCATTTTGATAAAACGCCATTCACTCATACACAAGCTCTACTGCCAGCATACATGGCTTTTACACTATTAAGTAGATTCCCAGTAACACCATATTCATTCAATACCTTCCACAAAAGTGTCCTATTTACTCGGTCGTAAGCTTTCCCTAAATCTATGAAGGCAGCAAAAACTTTCTTACCAACAGCCAGATACTTTTCAATCATCATGCGTAATGCAAAAATTTGGTTAGTGCAGCCTTTACCAGGCATGAAACCACTCTGAACATCCCACACTTTCACTGATGTAAGACTCCATACTTTTTCAATAATGACCTTACCAAACACTTTCCCTGGCACACTCAGTAGGCTAAAAACACAATAGTTCTTGCAGTCAGTCTGATCACCTTTTACTTTATACAAGGAAGCAATGATAGCATCTTTCCAATCCTGAAGGACCATTCCTAGCTCCCAGCACAACCGACAAATTTCAGGTAACCAGTCAATTACAGAGTCACCACCCTATTTCAACATCTCAGCAGTTATGCCATCAACTCCCAGAGCCTTATCATTCTGAAGAGATTTTAGAGCTTTACACACCATCGTGCATAGCTTGAGATCCCTCCTGTGCTTCCCTCCTTCACTGTGGCATCATCTGCTTCTGCCTCAAAATCACTTTTGCTTTCCTGATCTAATAACTCACAGAAGTATGCACCCCATCTTTCACTTAACTCATTGGGCTCCCATATCATTTCCCCAACCCTATTCTTCACACAGCTTACAACTTTGTTTCCTCTATTTTTCCTGAGTCTCATGTACTTCCAGAAAGTCTTTCTATCTTTCCAAAAAGCCAATTCATGCCTTTCCACCTTCTCCTTCCTATCTTTTGCCTTACTCTGGTGAACCAGTTTAGCTGCTTCACGCTCAGAAGCATAAAACTTTTGTTGCAGTAGGGATTCACTCAAGCCATAAATACATACATTATTTGGACAATATATATATATATGAAGCAAATATTAAATTTTTACTAGCAGTACCAAATCAAAAGAGGCCTGACAGCACTAAATGGCTACTCTGAATTCAACAACCACACTTCAAATTGCAAGCACCATTTACTTTACATTACTACAGACTTGGTAATTTACTGAAGGTAGGTAAAATTTATTATATTTCTGCTGCAGTCCCTCTGGCCTTTGCAAGTCCATTTTTAACTTTAAACAACTTGTGAAAAAATGGGGGAGGCCGGTCAATTATACACCCTGGGATGCTAAGATGACATGATAGAGCTTAGTTGGGGAGGTGTATCACAGAATTTCAATAATATTTAGGGAATTACTTGCTGAAGAAGACCACGGCTCTCTTGTTGTTTTTTGTTTTTTTTTAGGGGGGTGTCTAGATGTTTTCTCAGACTTGGGCTTGCTAGATGAACATTTGGGAATGGAGGAACAAAAAAAGTATTTGGCTTACTTGACATCTCTGTTCATTCTGCTGATGGAGCACTAAGTTCAATAGTAAAATTAAGGGGTTTATTTCTTTTGCGCTTCCCGAGTCTCAGTTTATTTTTCATTTTTTGTTTTTGTTTTTCTCACTTGTTGCACAAGAAGTTAGGCAGGCATGCAAAGGTGACTGCTGTTTGCTGAGATGGCCAGTCTTTTTAGCAGGCCATGTCTGACCAGTGGAGGGGAGGAATAAATGATCGAGAGTCTTAGCCTTCTGTGTGAGATGGCTGGTGCAGATAAACCACCAACACCTGTAAATCAAAAGAAATTTTCTAGGCAATTGAGTACTTTGCTCATAGTCGAGGAAGCTTCATCCCTATTAAGCACAGGTCTCATGAGACAGGAAGAGTAAAAAATAAATATTATATACACTGCAGTTTCATGAGACAGGAAGACTGTAAAATAAAATATTATATACACTGCCCTTTTTCCTCACGTGCTGAAAATGGAAAAAAAAATTTCAACTGCGCTACTATTTCCACAACTCCTTACAGCTACCAGGTGTTCAAGTTAATACACCTACTCAAGCTGGAAAAACAGAAATAAGAAATTCCTTTTTTGCCAATTTTTTTGACAATGGAACAAAAAAAAACATTACACTAAAAAAAGAGAAAAAAATGTAAGAGAGAAAGAGTTTCCTTGACTTTTTCATTGACTACCGGCACTAAAGCATATCCCAGGGAGGGAATATTGAGTTTAGAAAAACAGAAATCATTCGAGAAAGAATTGTCACCCTCCCTGAATTGATTTCTAATTTTGCCAATTTCTCATAAAAATGCGTGGATATGTAGCCCTAAAAATTGGAGACAGTGATCAGTTGTCACCAAATTCCAGTGACATGCCAGTAACATTTTGAATATTTAAATACCATTTCCTCTGGATCATTACTCAAACAACAAATTGCTTAACACTGATAATGTGTAACTAGAGTATGCTAATAAATCAGCATGTCAGGAGTGTTGTGTTGATAATTATTATTCCCATAGAGTTCATAATTCTGGTCCTCATGCAGTATAATAAAATGCAGTAGGCTCTTCCTGCTCTCATTTACTAGTTGGTCTGCCACACCCCCTGTAAGGTAGAGGGAGATCAGTTGTTCTTCCTGAAACCAAGCATATTTCTGTGGATCCCAGTATTTTAGTAATAGAAATAATAGAAAAGTAATAACACAAGGTACACACATATCATATACAAAACCATCATAAAAGCACCTGGCTTTTTAGTTGTCAGATTGAATGAAATAAATTGAAACATTTCTATTTTCCCTGAATTTTATCAATTATTTTATCAATTTTATCAGTTATTGAAAGAAAAACAATGCTTTGTATTGCACAATCTGAATTTAAGGTCACCTCAAAATTGTGCAAACACACGGGATCAAACGAAGAGCATACCCACTATTTTTTGAATAAAGCTCATGTTGAAAACTGGCTTCTTAGTTTCTTAAATTAAACACTTAATCAAACATCTAATATGAGTTTTTTTGCCAATTTTCAGAGAAAACTCTTCTCCTTCTTGAGGCAGTCTTTTGTTGTCACTTTTTCTGTGTCACTAACGCAGTTACAGTTAACCCCGACAGTTACTGTTGTTTTTTAAATCTTGCCAAATGTTAGGCAGGGACAAACCTCTGCAGTCATGATATCAAAACATAGACTGGAATTCACTTAAAGTCATCAGTTTCGAAAGCAACTTTCAAAAAGAAAATTAAAAGAAGGAATAGTAATTGAGAAAAATCAGAATTCCATCATCAATGACTGCACAGGTTTGTCTCTGCCTAACATCTGGCTAGATTTGGTGAAAAATAACTGTAACCATCGGGGTTAACCGCAATTGCGATAGTGACGAAGAAAGGGTGACAACAAAAGACTGTCTGAAGAAGGAGAAGAGTTTTCTCTGAAAATTATCATTTTTAATTTAAATATTTCCTAGAAGAAAAAACCCATATTAGATGTTTGATTAAGTGTTTAATACACACTATGCTGGTAAAAATTCATGGAAATTAACTGACATACTAGTTGGTTTTCTACTTTTGATCTCAACAGAGAACAAAGCTATTTTTAAAATGAAACACTCAGCACAAAATTTAAATATTTTGCACCATTAAAATAAATATATAGGATTTTCATTTCTTTTGCTCCTGTTGCCTGGAACCCCTTTTTGGAAAAGCCATTTGTGATTTTTAATTTTATGTGTATATTTGTATTCTTGTTGTTTATACTAACTTGATTGGGTTCTTTTCTTTAGGATGTAAGTACGAAGGCTGAGCAGAACTTCGACCTGCATAAAGCATATAAGGAGAAGCTGAATGAAAGTAAAAAATGGATAGCAGATATTTTGGACACCATCAAGCATATAGGAATAGCAGAAGGTAGTAGAGAAGCACTTGAAAATCAACTTGTGAAAATACAGGTAGAGTAAATATAAAATTTAAAAAAAAACGTTTTATAAAGTAATATTTTGCAATCACTGTATGTCTCTTAATTGCTAAAGCATTTGCAATGTGAAATTAATTAATGCTGTGAACTATTCATGCTCTTCCAAATACTCTCCATTCCTTCAATTAACACAAATTAACACATCCATAATCTGATATTCATGATGTTAAAGGTAAATGGAAACTTACCAAATATCTCTGTAAAACTGCATTGACAAAAAAAAAAAAAAAAGAAAAAAACATAATAAAAAAAATCACAAAAAATATTAAAATATAAGAGTGAAAACAAAGCAAAAAAACAGATTTAACTTATATAACTCTGCAGTTAAAATTGGGATGTGGAAATAAAGTGGAAAATAGTCTTATTCTGGCACCATTATCACTTCAAATTTTTCGAAGTAATGATCACCCAAATCCTTGGATTAATTTTTAAAAAATTAACTATGTCATCAATGAACTCTTAATTTCAGAATAAATGAAATTTGACAGTACTTGTCTGAACTTCTTAAGATCATGGCTAGATTTAGGAGCAAGCCAGCTAATCAGCTTCCTAGGTTGAAACCTATAAGGATTGCCAAAGTAGCTATTGAATGCATTTGTAATAACAGTGTCATGCATAATCAGCAAAATGTGCATTTTTTTAGTCTGACAGCAGTGCCAAAATTCTCAGCCCATGCTTGGGTAGATCATCCGCCTTAATGTACATTTGCAATCTTTTCATGTTTACAATCATTTCTTTTGAAATACTCTAAAGTTTTGTCCCTCCCACAAGTGTGGCAACATTCCACTAGAATAAGGGTTGAAAATCAGAAACCAGTGACTCTTAAGTACACCAAAACAATGCTATCATCTTGTAAATCATGTTAAATGAGAGAGAGAGAGAGAAAATTAGTGTGTGTGTGTGTGTGTTCATTTGTTCGTTCTCGTGTTCCCAAACAATATTTGTACTATATAAGAGAGATAAATCTTCCTTTGTTAGCACATCTTTAAAAAACAAAAAGACATGCTTATGTTATCACTATGTCCATCCATCCACTTGTGGACTTTATATCTCTGCATCTGTTAGTCCAATCTGAAAACTTATTTTTCCATTGCAAAGCATGAATTGTGGGAAAGATAATCCTTGGCTTTTGATCTATTTCTGATGCCTAACTTCACTGTTAGGGTAAATGCAGATGCTGTCAAATTCAAAATATATTTTATTCAATAGCATTTTTTTCTAAAAATCAGGTTGATTTCCTTGAATACCTTTTAGAACAAAGACCATTTTACATACAATTCTTTTTCAAACAAAACCCAGTTTTCCCCGCCAGGGGCAAAAATTTACATTGTGTTTTACTGATGTCGCTGCTTCTAAAAGTTTGATTTTAAAAAAAAATTGCATCTGATAGAGTTCGTGGTGCAGAATGTTTCGCATGTAATTTCTAATTTTTTGTAATGAATAGGTTCGGCTCTAGGGAGTGTAAGGGCATATTTGTGTTCCTAATATACTTGCAGTAGCATCTGTGCTCCTAAAACTTGATTAAAAAATATTTTTTGCTCATGTACTTCTCCATAGGCAGAGATAGAGCCTATTGCTTGGGGGGAGGGGGCACGATAAAGATGTGGGGTTAAAGAGGAGGGGGTTGAGGGATCGTTGTGATCCTTGATCCCAGAAGATAAAAGTCATGCCAAGACCTGCAATTGTCAATAGTACAAAAACGATACGATTGATGATGACCTGTGACATTGTATCGATAAGATCCATCGTAGAATATTTTTTTTTATATTTAGGATTAAAAGTTTGGAATGGCGGCTATTTTGTAACGGTGAAAATTACATGTAATATTGTAACTAAGAGATAGATGATTTAAATAAAAACAATGAATTATTTATATTTGTTTTAAATTATTCAATCCATAATAAAATTATATTAACACAGTCAGACTATAATGCCAATAAAAATCCCTTACAGATGAGTCTGGTTCTGAATCAGTGGTCAGTGCACAAACTACTATTGCAAAACAATCTTTTGTTTTTCACATTTAGAGTTATTTTGTCAATCAAGGCATCTGGGTCCAAATCTTTAACTACACTGGCGGAAAGTGAAAAAAGAACACCAAGAAGGAATTGGCGGACGATCATGAAATTTACATATGCTAATGGGGTCAAGTTTACGTAGGTGTGATGTTAATTTCGGGACCAACCGGTGAGCGCTTACGCCACATCACGGCATAATATGCAAATTATTGTCAGTGGTATTTAAGGAGTACGGCGAAGTGAATGTAATCAGTCGTTGGTGTACGGACACGTGCGAAGACCCTGAAGAAGCTGCAGTGCCTGGACATGGAAGACGTGTACGATTTCAGAAGTTATCGGACTTTGAGCGAGGTCATCTAGTCGGACTCCGCGAGGCCGGGTGGTCGTATCGTCGTATTACGGAGCGAATTGGACGGGAAGTATTGGTGGTGGTACGATGGTGGCGTAGATGGTCTGAGGAACATTCCCACACGAGAAGACATGGAACCGGGAGTCACAGACGGACTGATGAGCTGACCGATCGACACATAAGAAGAGCAGCGTTGTCAAGCAGAACATCCACTGCGACGCAAATCCGAGCTGCCGTTGCACGTGAGGTGACTGTGCGAACAATCCGCAACCGTCTACTGGATGCAGGACTACGTGCACGGGTGCCTCTGGCATGTGTACCTCTGACTCCAGCCCACCGTCAGGAACGGCTGCAGTGGTGTCACCAACGTCTGCACTGGAGAACGCAATGGCAATCTGTTGTGTTCAGCGATGAAAGCAGATTCTGCTTGGGAGCCTCCGATGGCCGTATGCGTGTTCGCAGATGCACAGGGGAGCGTCTCCACCCTTCTTGCATCCGCCAGCGACACACAGGGCCTACACCTGGTCTCCTGGTGTGGGGAGCGATCAGCTATCGCTCCTGTACACAACTAGTGTTTGTACTGGGTACGTTAAACAGCACCTCCTACATCAACAACATCATTCAACCCGTTGTTGTGCCATTTGTAAGGTCGGTCCATCGTGGTGTTTTCCAGCCAGATAACGCACTCCCACACACGGCACATGCAATGCAACATGCACTTCAGGGTGTGAGACAACTTCCATGGCCTGCACGTTCCCCAGATTTGTCCCCCATTGAGCACGTGTGGGATTTGACGGGACAACGACTTATCCGGTCTCCACGACCAGCCACGACCATCCCTGATTTAAGTGTCCAGGTTGAGGATGCTTGGAACTCAATACCCCAAACTTACATCCAACATCTGTACGACAGACTCCATGCCAGAATTGCACAGTGTGACGCAGTTCATGGCGGTTCAACCTCGTACTAACCATGTTACATGGAAATGTTATTTTTCAGTTTACCAGCAAATACAGCTGTATTTTGCCATACTGTTTTGATCACGTTATCCTCTGTATTCCGTTATTATGCTGTATAAATTTCGTTGGTATCAGACGTCTCCTTCTTGGTGTTCTTTTTTCACTTTCCGCCAGTGTATATCTTATTCTGAAAATAAAATCACCAAGTTAGATAATCGTTACTGGTTCATAGTGAATCTTAACCAGTTATTAATATGACGCATTGCGGAGAACGACCGTTCACAGGTAGCACTGTTAGATGGCAAAGTTAAACAGATCTTGAGGAGTTTCCGTATATTCGAATAAATGTCCATGTCCTTGTTCAAAACATCTTCTTTCATATCTTTAAGAACACTTTTAAGGGGCCTGTCCTTTAAACTGACACCCGAGCTTTCCATCACATTTCTCAATACAGACGTTTCTGCTTTCAACATTGCGTGATCTTTTCTTGACACAGCTGTCAATAAAAAACTTGGAACCTTCCTCGTTTAAATGAAGGAACTCCTCACTGGACTCGGCGACTTGAAGAGCATCACCAGTAAATCTTCTCCTCATTTCTTCTAGCAAAATGTCCAAAACAGGGTAGAAGAAATTGCATCTGTAATTTCGTTTCAATTCAGATTCAACATTTTCGATTTCTTCAACTTTTGCACTTACTCCTTCGTTCATCATTCTTTGACCGACAAATGACAACACAGTGTAATGATCTAGCTTTTTCGAAATCATTCGGGGCTGTTTTTGTTTTTGGACCTCCCAATCTTCTTCTTCCATTTCACTTGTAACAGGTGTTATGTCGAGTTCACAGTCTTTTCTGAAAACTTTCACTTCTTCCCATTTTTGATCCCAAGCTACTTCATTTCTTTTTGAATCAAGTTCTTTAATTATTCCACTGGCTATCTTAGCACATTGTGCGATGCAAGTGTCCACTCTCTGCAATGCTTTACTCAGGATACTGATAAGAGACAGGTATTCAGCAAAAACAACCATTCAAACGATGAAATCAAGTGATTTGATAGACATTAGGAGTCCTCTTGCTTCTGCCGAGTTAGAGTGTCTCATGTCTGCCACTGTATTGCTTAATACAGCCACAATCGCCATGTAGTTTCACTTGACAGACAACACAGTTGTGGCCCTATAAGACCAGTGTGTGTCGCTCATTTTATTTATTACGTGAGGTCCTGGAGTTTTGATCTTTATTTCTTTTTGCACAGCTCGGAACATGGCATGAGTATCCAGATATGAGAAATACTCATAGAATGACTGCATAACGTTGAAAAACTTATAGCTCAAGTCATTGTCCTTGCAAGCCGCCACCAGAACCAGGTTGACCTTATATGCCAAGCAATTCACATATATTGCAAAAGAGTGATTTTCTCGAATAATTTTCTGCAGTCCGTTTTTCACTCCATACATGACACTGGCCCCATCGTGTGACTGGCCAACCATCAGGGCATTAACTCCAGTGCCATTAAGAAAGGTCAGAATAATATTTGCTAATGAATCTGCAGTTTGTGACAGCGATACATCCTCCATTGTCAGTATTCTTTCTTTTAACTCTTGGCCATAAAGGTATCGTATACAAATACATAGCGGTTGAACCCTATGTGATTTCGCCTCATCGACCATGAGTGAAAAGAATCTAGCTTCATTTACTTCATTCACAATTGTTTTCAAGACTTCTTCTATGACAATTTGTAACAATTCATTCTGTACACAAGGACTCTTAAAATTATGGTAATGTTCATACTTGTCTTTAAATTTTTCGTCATATTTACAAAAAGTTCTCACAACTCTAAATAATTGCCCTTGTTGTGGGATTCACTGGACTTGTCATGGTCGCGAAGTGCCAAGCCCTGCTTTGCCAGATACAGAAGAATATCCAACACCTTTTTTAAATATTCACAGTTTTCACTCACAAGTTCCTTACGAGACGCACATATTTTCGTAGCTACTGTCTCTGTTGGTTTCTTAAAATTAACCCATTTTGACATAGAAAATGAGTGTGCTGCACTAACTGCATGTTTTTGCAACTTTTCACCTTCAATAATTGTCTTGGTTATAGATATAGACTATCTTTATTGTAGAAAAATTCATTAATTTCTCCCCCAACGGTGGGGGGGGGGGAAAGCCCTCCCATGCTCCCCCTCCTCCTGTAACTCTGTCCATGTACTTCTCACAACGCAAAACTTTTCATGCATATTTTGTGCTCGTGATAATGTACAGTTTTTCTGCCAGGGACAGATGTTTAAGCTATTTTTCTCAACATCTCAGCTTCTAACAGCCTGATTTGAAAAATTCGTTTTAGGTCATACAGTATTTCTGATGAAGATTAGTTTATGTATAATTTCTCATTTTTTTTTACCATGTTGTTCTGTTACTAGAGGACATAAGTGCTTATCTTAGTTGGCAACATATTTGCGGCCATATCTGTGCATCTAAAGAAAAAACTCGATTGAAATAATTCATTTTCCATCAGACATTGCTCACTAGAAAAACATGTGCTTTTCCTACACAAAATAATGCACAGTTCAGCAGCTGCTAGGGGGTGCAAATGTATAACCTAGTTTCCTTGATATTTCAGCTTCTAAAAGTTCAATTCAAAAAATTCTTTTAACACCTGATACCATTTACTTTGTAGAACATTTTGATTTGTACATACTCTTGGATTTTTCATAGTGCACAGTTCTGATGCTAGGTGGTATTAGGATGCAGTTCTATTTGCTACTGTATCTATGCTTCTAACAGCTGTATTAAAAAAGTATTTTTTTTCATCAAATCCAGAAGTTCTTTTTTTTTTTTTTCCCCGTCATATAGCTTTTTCAGATGTTGTATTAATTTTTTTCCATCATGTAGCCCAAAAATTTGACAGTAAATATTCTTTTTATTCCTTAGTAAAAACCCATAATTTGAGATAATTGTAGTTTATTAAGTATAGGAATAGCCATGTCATCAATTATTATCAATTTTAAGTTCCTTCAGTTGTGGATATCTTCCTCTGTGA
This sequence comes from Macrothele yani, assembly GCA_039090855.1. Lineage (NCBI taxonomy): Eukaryota > Metazoa > Arthropoda > Arachnida > Araneae > Macrothelidae > Macrothele > Macrothele yani. Next base: position 7,154,153 of record CM077023.1, on the reverse strand, counting down.
GTAACATTTTGTGTACAATTTGTGATTTTTCATGGCATACATTTCTGCCTCTAGTATGCATAAGTAGCCATTTCTGTTTGTGGATATTTTGCCAATTGTAGAAATCTGGTTGATTTTTCTTTTCTTTGTAACTGGTTCCATTAACTGTGAAGAACATTACTCACATATTGCATATTTTAAATAATGCACATATTTTCTTCTGGGAAGTTAATATGCATTCCCTTCTTAGCTGATTTTTTTTTCTTTTTCTAAAAATCTGCTTCTTTTCATCTCAGAAAATATTCAAAAGATGTGATCATTACACCCAAGAATTCAGTGTTACCTTTCTTTTTTTCACATCAAAATGATAAAATGACAAGGTAAAATAAAATGGTAAACACAAAGCAAAAAGTTGAATGTAGTGTATAATCTGACCCTGTAGATTGCTAAATTGGCTTCAGCATAATGATAGTTTTATAGATTTTAAATGCATAATGCATTTAAATTTTGTTTTTTACTTACACTACATTTAGGTGATAATGAAAAAACAGGAAGAAGGACTCGGTTTAATTCATGCAACTTTAGCTGCTGGTGAAAAAACTATTCGTGCTACACACTCATCTGGAAAGGACGCAATCACTGCAGAAATGCATGATCTACAGACACAGTGGGATCGCTTAGGATTTCAAATTTCTGAGGCAAAGGTGAGTTTGAGTGAAGACCATTTTAAGTGATTTTAAAATCGCTTTATTGTCTAAAGATATGTACAATTTCTATAAAAAAAATATTTATTACAGATTTCCATGAAAGACATTCTAATATATTCTGCATAAGTAATACATACATTTAGCCAACTATGTCATGCCATACAGAAGACTATTCTGTTTCATTTCCTTACATGTATATCCTTTCAATTTAAAGTTTGTCATAGATTACACTAGCTGTTGGAGTGCATCTATATCTACAGCATACCAGGCTTTTACCAAACAGTCCTTTAACTGGCTCAGATTTTACGGATGAGGACTTTGCTCCCAGGTTTGTTACATGTTCCATACATTCTCAATTGGGTTCAGATGGGGGCTTTGTGGTGGCCAAGGAAGATGGTGGAAGTTGTTGTCATGCTTGCTGAACCACTGCTGAACACATCTTGCATGATGACAGTAGCGTTATCATCCATGAAACAGCCATCACCTGCTGAATAAAACATCAACATTGCAGGATGGACTTAATAGGTAATAATGTTCAGATAATCCTTGGAGGACACCAAATCTTCCAGTAATATCGGGGGACTAGTTCTGTACCAACACAATGTGACCCACACCATGACACCACCTCCACAACCTTGAGCTGTGTTTACAAGGCAAATTGCATTCATTGCTTCATGGGGCTTCTGCCAAACTCTCTGCTTATCATCAGTACAGAAGGTGTACCACGACTCATCAGAAGACTGCATGACGTTTTCCCAGTGTCCAGTCACAGTGTTCCTGACACCACTGTAGACAAAAATGTCAGTTCTTTGCAGAAATCAGTGGTTTCTGTATAGGCACAAAACTGCCAACAGTAATCCTCTTCAATTCCCTGCACATTAGGTCACTGAGATATGGGTTGGGAACAGCCTTCATTGAATGCTTTGTTAATTGCTGCACACAGGAAGTCCTTTTTCTCCATGCTTCGCATATGGCAGTGATCTTGTACCTGACAGATAGTTGTCATGCCACAGTTATGACTCTTAGACAAGCAATGTGGGTTATTTTCCCACTGATTAAAGACCTGAGATATCTCACCTTTTGAGAAACCAGTCAGCTCTGCTGTTTTCAAAATTGTTGCTCCAGCCAGATGAGCATCCACAGTAAGCCCCTTTATTGAACTCCAAAAGATCCTTTATTTTCCCATTGTGATCAACACTACTGATGATTATTGATGAGCAGCAGTCTTAAATTGTTGACTAGATCATGTGGTAATGCACGTGACCACGTCTTTTGCATATACACTGTGTAAGTGACGTTTATGTACATCTGAATAAAGGTTTCTAATTCAGTGGCCATTGTGTGTAGCTCAGGATGAGAATTTTGAAAACTCACTGCTTGGCATTGAGAAGAAGCATGGGTTTCCTTCAAAGATACCATAAAAAGTTCTTAGGTTTCTACAAGAACCCAAACTACAAATGAATTGTGAACATGATGTTGGGAAAGTTCAGGGCATTGGGATGTAATATAAGCCTCAAAGTACATTTCTTGGTTGTACATTTGGACTACTTTCCCCCAAATCTAAGAGATTTGAGAGAACCAGACAAAAGGTTTCACCAGGTTTGTGTAAAGAGACCTAGAGAGAAGGCACAAAGGCAAATGAAGTGTCAACATGATGGGCAACTACTGCTGGATGTTACTCTGAAAGTTGCCACAAGAAACACATAAATAGAAGTACAAGAAGCATAGTTTTGAAGGAAAATGACAGAGATTTTACAAGATATAGTCTGAAACTCATTATATGTGAGGATGAAAGATATGTATAGATATTTTAAATGTGATAGATGTTCCTCCAATAATTAAAACTATTTTTTCTACATTTGATAACACACTATTTTACTTATACTCTTCTGAAAGTGCATCATCATCATGTAAAAAAAGAAAAACCTTACAAGATAAAGTAAAACTGAAATAGAAATTTCAATTAACACCATAAATATGTGCAACATCTGCCAACATAGCTCAAGCAACTTTTAACATGTAACATTTTGTAGGCCTGTGTTATCAAAGCTCGTTCTCAATTGCTCAGGATATATTGATAACAAGCTTTGATACTCATTTAACAATTTTAAAAATTAAAAAAGCACCTAGCTTCTGACATTATTTGGACTTATTTATTGAGTAAAAGCAGTTTTCTCTCAAAGATATAAATATGTGCTCCATAGTTTCTGAATTATTCAGTTGTTTGCTAATGACAAATTATTCGTTGAAGTTAAGAGAAGAACATGCCTATATGGAAATATTTTAAATTACCAATGTGAAATTGAATGAAATTCTAAATGCAATTTTTTTTAAATATTCTAAGATAGCAAATATTTTTATTTTTTGTGCATTTGTTTTCACTAAGTAAAGTATATATTTTCTAGATATCTTTAGAGACTGCTCTTCTTCAATGGGCTGACTACACTTCATCAGAGGAGAAACTTATTCGCTGGCTTAAAGAGCATGACCAGAAGCTACAGCAGGTGCAGGAAATAAATCTACCTCCCGTCACGAAAGAAAATGTTTCACAGAGACGAGCTCGACTTCGAAAAGCAAATGTTTGTTTCCTTTGTTGCGTACAAATTATTTTTATTCAGTTTCAGTATATTTATCAAGTTGGGTAATGTAATACAGTGGATCCCGCTTAAGAAGTTTTCGTCGGGACGAAGCGAGGAAAACTTCTTAAACGGGAAGTGTCTGATTGGGTTTTGTAAGACTTAAGTGATTAAAAATGTTGCATAGATTAAATCCAGAAATTACATTTTAGTTAATTTTAAAGTAACATAAAAATGTTTACAACTTACCCATTTAAACTTGAATATGAGGATTGGAAGCTACATTTATTATGCTCCAGGATTACAAAAATACTGATCTCAAAGAGTTTGTTTCTTCCTTTTTTCCACTAGATTCACAAAGTACGTGTCCATTTCCCTCAAATTTCTCATTATGTCCGCTGGAATGCATTCGAGCGGCGAAAAGTTTTTAATGGTTTACGAGCTTCAACTGAAGTTGGAATTGGCCTGCACTCGTCCTCTTGCATTTCGATGTCGCAAGTATCGTCGATATTTTGCATTTCAAAAGTGGGAACATCTTTGTCAACGTTTACAAGCTCTTCAAAGGAAGATTTGAAGTTTAGTTTTTTTTTGCAAACTTTCCCAAGCTTCATTGTTGTCATGACTGTTTTCTTCCTCAGAAAAACTAAGCTCATCAGCATTGAAACCAGCTTTCCTGAAGCAATTTGTGATCATTGAAGATGATACCTTTTTGCACGAAGAAACAATAAAATGTATAGCATCTAATAAATTCAATTTCAGTGTACATCTGGTGTAACTTGAGTCTGATTCAAGCTTCTGCATTAGCCAATAAACTAAACGTTTCCTGTAGAATTGTTTCATGGTTTTAATTATTCCTTGGTCAATTGGTTTTAACATTGAAGTCGAGTTAGGTGGCGGAAAAACTTCTTTTACATTTTCCAGATGATCCATGTTCTTTGGATGGGCTGTGCAGTTATCCAAAAATAACAAAACTTTTCTATTTTCCTTGGCTATTTTCTTCTGAAACTCCATTAAAAAGTTTTCAGAAATCTGAACTGTCACGCATGCGTTTTTGCTACTTTTGTAATTGCATGGAAAAGTTTTCACATTTTTGAAGCACCTAGGATTCTTCGATTTTCCAATGACCAATAAAGGCAACTTTTCTGTTCCATCCATATTAGCTCCTACCAGAACTGTCAATCTTTCTTTATTTACTTTGACTCAGTGGCTGCTATCTCCTGTGAAAGAGTAGGTCTTGTCAAGAATAAGGTTGTAAAACAAAGCACACTCGTCCATGTTGGAAACATCTTTTGCTTCATATGCTGATAACAGTTCTGGTAAAACATTAGATTTCCAATCATCCACTTCTTCGACGTTAACACCCTTTGATTCTCCAAAAACAGTTTTATAAGTAAGTCCTGTTCTTTTCCTAAAACAGTCGATCCATCCATTGGAAGGATTAAATTCAACATTTAATATCTTGGAAATCTCTTCTGCTTTCTCACGCAGAATTGTCCCGTTGTTCGGAATGTTAGCGTTTCTTGCTTGTTTAAACCACGCAACATGTTTTTCTTCGACATCCTCCTATTTACCCTTCTTAATTTTTTTTATTTTTAATGAATGGGAAGCATTTGCAAGCACAGTGTCCCGTTTTGCCACTATACAGTTGAGGGTACAACAGGTAAATTTAGTTCTTTTGCTATCTGCACCCTAGTTAAATGCGGGTTTTCATCAACTTTTGTAATAATGTTTCGTTTCTCAACCACAGATAAAGCTTTCCTTTTGATGCCTTTAGACGCCATATTTCTAGCTACGCATTTCAACAATAAAACTAAATGTTTGACTCCACGTATGCGAGGTGCAACATCTGAGCCTAACTCTGACAGAATGACTAACTTTCAGCAAGTGTTTCCTTTCCCAGCCTTTCCCCAGCTCCAAAAATAAGGCGATTGTGATACGCAAAGGGCAAACGCAGGAGAAGTGGGGGAGTAAACATGACCCTATGCGTTGACCGTGGGAAGCCTGCAGGGGCTTTGCTTGCTACATGTACGGGGAGAACAAAGAAACCTTTCCTCCCAACTTCTTTGACATGTACTTATCTGCTGGACAAGTTCCAAAATCGTATGTTTTTAGTTAGAAACTTGTGACACTTACAACTTCTTAAGCGGGAAAACTTGAAACATCATACCTTCTTAAGTGGAAAGAATTAACAGTAGCATTATGGGGAAAAAAACGGGACTCCAAAAATGAAACTTCTGAAACGGGAAAACTTCTTAAGTTCTTATATATATATATATATATATCTATATATCTATATATATCATCATCATCATCATTGTCAACCATTATCAATACACTGCTGGATGAAGGTCTCCCCAAGTTTCTTCCACAATGGTCTGTCTTGTGCCAGTCTCCTCCATGTTACTCCCGCATACTTTCGAATTTCATCCGCCCATCTCCCATGTGGTTTTCTTCTGGGTATTTTCCTGTCCCTCGGAATCCAGTCTAAAATTTCAGCTGTCCATCGATGGTCTGTCCTTCTGGCAATATGTCCAGCCCATTGCCATTTCAGGGATTTTACTCTGATCATGATGTCTTCCACTCTTGTCATTTTTCTGATCCACGAGTTCCTCTTCTTATCTCTTCTGGTTATACCAAGCACGCATCTCTCCATGATTCTTTGAGTTGTCTGCAGTCTTTGTATGTCTCTTTTAGTTAAGCTCCACGTCTCTGCACCATATGTAAGCACTGGAAGGATGCATTGATCAAACACTTTTCTTTTAAGACATAATGGCATATTGCTCTTGAAAATTATACTGTTTCTTTCAAACGCTCTCCAGGCAAGTTTTATACGCCGATTAATTTCTTCATCAATGTGACCCTCACTTGATATCTTCTGTCCAAGATAAATGTAGGTATTGGTTATTTCCATCTTTTCCCTATCAATTGATAAATCTTCATTTCTTGTAAAAGCATTGAACATCAATTTTGTCTTCTGAAAGTTCATTTTTAATCCCACTTCTTTACATTTGTCAGCAAGTTCCTGGATCATACTCTGCAGCTATGATGGGGTTGTTGCAAAAATGACTACGTCATCAGCAAAACGAAGGTGAGTTAGATAATCTCCATTAATCTTTATCCCTTTGTTTTCTCAGTTCAGTGATTGAAAGACATTTTCCAATGTAGCATTAAAGAGTTTGGGAGTTATAGTGTCACCATGTCTCACTCCCTTTCCAATTTTTATGGATGCTGTATTCTCAAATAGCCAAATCTTTGCACGTGCATTTTCATAGATGTTATGAATAATATTAATGCATGCATCTTCAATACCGCAGTATTTCAAAGCCATTGTAATTGCTGATGGTTTCACCGAATCAAAGGCCTTTTCATAATCGATAAAAGCCATGCATAATGGAAGTTCATATTCCCTCGCTCTTTTAATTAGTTCTCTCAGTACGTGGATATGACCTATAGTGCTGTAGCCACTACTGAATCCAGCTTGTTCTCTTGGTTGAGCCATGTCCATTGTCACTTTCAAGCGGTGTGAAAATATATATATATATATATATATATATATATATATTATGATTTTGTTGTTCTACTACTTTTGAAGTGATGAAAATAATGTTTTCAATTGTTTATATAGTTGTAACATTATGATCACATGCTGCTACATATAAATCATCTTGAAGCAACTGTGTTCATGCTGAATTTTCCTTACTGAATTACTTTTTAAAAAATAAATCATAAAAGGTTTTGGTAATGATACTGGAAAGTGATCCACATGCTGAAATTCAGTAACGCTTAAGTAATCGGCATATTCCACCATCATACTTGGCCATGCTGAGCCTTTGTTAAAGTTAGATCATGTATTACTATCTGATTCTTTTCAGAATGAAGGAATTTAAAATATCTTTTATTTAAGGCTGGAAACTTTGGTAGTCACTTCACAGTGATACCCAAACCAAATTTTATAATGAATTGAAATATGGCATTAAAAAAAATGTATTATTACACCAACAGTTCAGTTTGACTTTTAGAAACTTTTTACTTACAAATAAATGCATAGTCCTTAGTTATGATATAGCAGCTAAAAGCATTAATAACTCTAATTGAAATTGCATGTTCTGATATAATCATATTCATGGTGAGGGGTATGTTTTCTCAAAATAGAAGTCTTCAAAAAAAAAAAAATGCTTCAGTGAATGTTTTGCCCCCAGAAAATGAATAATAATCACAAGTACTGCATGAAAATTCAATAATTTTTCATTAATATTTCATAAGAAACCATTAATATGTCCATGCACTTAGCCACTTAGCTTGTATTTCACTGAAAATCAGTGTGTTGTAGTACAGTCTGAATCAGCCCACATTACAACAATTGACAAAATGAAAGCTTAGAAGGAACACACTAATTATTACTTAATGAATTTATATATCAAATATATAAAAGGACTTTCAGATCTTCATTGATGTAATGTATTCAGTTAGCTTGTGTGGAATTGTGTGGAATGATAACTTGTAGTGCACAAGATTGGGCAGTACAGTTACTGTCAGTGTGAAAAAGTGGATGGGTTAGCTCTTTCTCTCCTTCCTGTAATGTGATTAGGAAGAAAAACTTTCAAAATTGAGAAGCTGAAAGACAGGGTTACTTAATGCATTGCAAATTGCTATAGGATCATGATAATACAAGTTCTGCTTAATCTAAGGTCAGAAGGAAAGGGGCTTCTCACACTTAAAACTCAGATTTCGACAAATTCTTTACTCAAAAAATTATTTTTTTAAATTTTACAATTGCAGTTAAAATTATTAAAAACACTTAAAATTATAAGTTACATACAAATTCCCTTACTTAGTGTACAACTCACATCATATTAACCAGGTGACCGCTATGAAATGCATTGGTATTTATTTGGCTCAGGAACTGTAAAATGCTTTTTGTGGATGAATTGGCAAATAATTTTGGAAATCTGTATGGGAAAATAAATATGTTTAGTTGTGTGTATAGAATACTACTGCATTCATTTTGAAGATTTCAGCAGGTTTGGAGATCAAATTACCTCTGAAAAGAAAGGATTTTCTCTGCTGCTAATTTGTAAGATTACAATAAATGAAACTTAGAGGGAAAATGGTAGTAACTGCAAATGTAATTTGTGAAAATGTGAGAAATAGTAAAATGTTATTGGTTCTAATGTTATTAACACCATGAAGAAAACTTATTTAGACTGAAGTTCAAAATGAGTAATATCTGTGAACTCAAAACTGATCAAGGACTTATTTTTAAATTGACTACACAAAATTACGTTCTGTAGGCATTGTGTTTTCTAATTTATGCATAATTTTTTTAAAGAAAAATTGCATTTTAATTTATCATTTGAATTTTTAGAGTATTGTTCAAGACATTGAAGCATTTGAGCCAATGATTGAGTCTGTAAACACAAAAGCAGAGCAACTGCAACAGCAAGGAGTATCAACAGAAATTCAAGCTAAGTATGAAAGCCTTGTGGAAAAAGCCAAGGTATAGAATAAATTTTTTGTGATTACTGTATTTGTGGTTGAATGGATTCTGTTAAAAATTCATTGCATTATTGCAAAATGCCTACAGCCCTGTAAAACTGAAATTCTACAGCCCTTCACTGCTAAGTGAAAAAAAAAATGCATCATTTAAATTGTGTTCTGTTGTGCACAAACCAGAAAATTTGTAAAGTGCATCTTACATTCTGTATAGAATTCCAGTTGTATAAATAATGTGCAAGAAAAATCACCTTGTTTTCAAAACTGCATTCTTAGTGAACATTTTAGGTGACACATTTTTTTCTTTTGCTCTTTTTTTTTTTTTTTCACAGTGCACATAGATCATTCACAATTTGCTAATGCTTCCTGCCAATGAACTACTATTTGTACTTTAAACAGGATTTTCTTAATGAAAGGAAACCTATGGTTAATTACAGCTGCTAAAAGTTTTACAGGAAAGGGACAAAGCATAACTCAATGTACGAGTATTAATGCTGTGAAGTTTGGTGACAGAGGTTCAAAAATAATAAATGATCTTCAAAAGTAATCAGTGGGTGTGGAAAATATTGATTTGCTTATTGCATTGTAGTTTTCTTGTGTAGCACTCAAAACTAAACGTCATTTGATATGCAGATGTGAATCTGTAAAGATAAATACAACAAAACACAGAAGCATAGTCTTTCACATGATAGATAAAGAAAACTAATAAAAACCCCAAACTGCAAACTCAATGTGTTTGTTGTTTAATTACACCACATAACATTATTAAAAAAAATGCTGTTTATAAATAAACCTCATTTATTTACTTGAAAGTATTGAGAACAAGCCTGGTTATCTACATGAGGTCAAAAAATGCCAACAGTCAGCTAAAGGACATGAATAGTAAGAATAATGTGAATAATGTATAGCAATGTACTTTTAGAAACTGTACAAATGTGCTATACAGTAAAACTGTTTAAAGCAGTTAAACAAACTCTATATGAAACCGAAACATCTTCCAGTGAAAATATTTTTGGTCCCAGCAAAATGTATGAAAAGCTCCATTTTGCATTACCTCTGTGAGACAGAAATTGTCTAAACTAGAAACATACTCCATATTTAAGACCTTTTGTGGAGGAGGAACATTGTAATAGAAAGTTCTTAGTTCTTAGCTTTAATTTTTAAGCTTCTCAGCTCTTTACAAAGAGTCATCCTACACACTCATTTGGAGCATGAAGAAAATAATTCTGTGCGATTTTGTGGCTTTATTAATAATAAAACCCAGAAGATGACTTTTTCACCTCTCAGGGTATATGCAGATAATACAGAGTGGTTCTAATGACAGCTTCATCCATGGGAACAGGTCAGGAAATTTTCCTTTAGAGTTTTCTTAAATTTTTAGCAAATGATGTTTTAAAAAGTCTCTGGGTAACCATTAAAATAAAAGTAATAACCTGGAATAATGTTTATACATTTCTTTGGTACTCGTTCTATGTGCTCTCTGACAAAATTGAAAACAATGTGTTGGCATATGGGAGAGGCATTGTTTATGCAAGTGTGAGACCATCCAGTGCTTGATAGCATTGCTCATTTACAGTCTCATGGATGTAAAGAAACAGATTCTGCTGCATCTCCAGTATTAGGGAGACCATAACTGGAATTAATTACTTATTTTGTAATGATAAGGCACACTGTCCATCACACATTTTGTCTCTTTCTTCAGAATACCGGTTAATGACTTTCCTTGTTAGAGAGAGAATTTCCTTTGTAGCATGACTGCCTTTTTGTCACATGCTGGCAGTCTTGTAGTGGGTAAGTCTTGTCTTCATTTTCAACCACATCACAGTACAAAATGGCTGATGATCACTACCACCTTGTATCTTTAATTACCTACAATAAAGCTGCCACTTTCAAGATTTGATTTTCAGCTCATTACAGTATCAATTAAATGGCTACCTTGATGACCAGCCCACTACGGTTGTTTTTCATGGAAATTTAGTTTTGTGTTTTCTAAAAACAAAGGGGAAGGGTAAAATAGATGGGTAGAGGATAGGGGGAAAAAGAGATTTTTTTTCTTCTTATTTTTTCTGTGATATATGTTTGACCATTAGCGAAAAGTGTACTTTACTTATAGCACATTTGGATAGATTTTGTTGATCTCCTAAATTCATGTGTACTTATAATAAAAATACACTAGTTTAAAGTTATATAGCACCTAGCATGTGATTTCAGTTGTTATTGTGCTTAATATTTTCTGTTTCAATTACAGTGTACCAGTATCTCATTCCATATTTCTTTTATGCAATGGAACCGCACAAAAACATGTACTACACATAGTCATTAAAGTCATGGAGGTGAAAAAAATGATAATTTTAGCATGAAACAATTTTGGAAAATTTAAAATCAGGAAAGAATCAAATTTTATGAGATTATGAAAAAGAAAGCAGATATAATGGATGCATGGTTCAGTGGAAATAATTTTACTGAAAGCAAAATGCATAACTGGTGTTCAATGAAATTGTTTGGGAATGAATTTTTGATGCAGGGTCCCAAAATTTGCCTGTATGTTGACTTACATTATACAGGCAACTGTGAAAGAAGTCACCAGTACCCATGGAAAGGGTGATTTTTATGTGCCTAATTGAATGCTAGAGAGTTTCGGATAAAGACATGGAATTTATTTTAAACAAATCTGTGATGAAATTGGAGATGTGTCCATAAATGGACAAAAAGATCTTAAAACCTAATTGGAGAATATGAGACCTCAAAATTACTAAAGGGGGATGAAACAGGGTTAATTTTTCATGAATTACCTTGGCAAAAGTCTCTGTCTGAAGGTATAAAAACAACAAATGAGAGGGGAGCATTTCCAATTGTGTGCTTCTGTGACTGGTGAGGATAAACCTTTTGTTATCAGCAAGTCTGTAGAAACCATATTATTTTAAGTAGGATATGCAGATCTACCACTTGAGTTGAAAAAATTAAATATCTTGGGTGACTGTAGAAGTTATGAAGGAATGGTTGATATTTTTGTGTGTGTGGACTTCAGCAGTCTGTGCTTTCAAATAGCTACCAACTTCACATGTACCATTCTGTTGTTTACAGATGTCATTCACACTCCCAACATTAAGGGACCTTAAAGGAAGTATTTCTGCATAAATATTATGTGAAGTGGTTTTTTGAGTTTTTGAGAAGATTGTTAATGAAAAGGCTGTAATTTTAGCTCTTCTTTTTTACAGATGTCACTGCTTGTGTTATTTAAACAAAATGTATGATAGTAATGAAAAACATGTTGATGTGAGAAATTATTTGAGGGCCAACGAAAAGTGAAAACAAGTTGTTCCTATTTTATTCAAATCTCACAGTAATACTTTATTCCTTCCATTCGGTTAATTTTTAATTTTATTAATCGATAAGGTAGATATAAATGATGCACTATACACATAGGGTGAAATAAGGACTCCAGCACTTATTCAGCCAACGGTATGTGTGGCCAAACAAAATTTGTAGTGACCTCTGACATCAATCTGTGCAAATTCATTATTAAAATATAATACTCAAGCAGCATCACCAAAATTCCATGAAGAATAAATTCTGATAAAGCCTCAGACAAGTATGAAACTGACAGCCTACAAAGAGCGTTAAAACAAGCAAAATTTAACATCATAAGTGTGACAGAATGTGTAAATACAAGTGTTACATATAGCAACCTTAATAGATATTTGAGACAACACTCTTCAGATTCATCAAGCAATTAACAGCAGCAGCAATGTTGGTGCTTCATCCAATAATGGAATAAGTGCAGAAATAGAACTAGCTGTAAAATCTTATTCCAGTACTCTACACAGAATCTTAGACATTCAAAAACTTTCAGTTCACCGAGGTGGTACAGAATTGTTACAAATGCTGAGAAATGCAAAACTTTTGACTGAGCCTTCTATCATTAGAAAGTCATTTGTACAGGAGATTATGCTTGATTAATTTACAAGTACTCCGCAGTAAATATGCAAAAATGTAAGATGCTCATTAAAAAAATTACTGCATATTGTGAAAATTAAGGTTTTAAGTTAAGAAAGATGCTACACTTTTCGTAAAGTAATCTTTGTAAAAATTGTAAAAATGAAATGCATTTTTGCTATGAGAAGTAGACATATTGGATTTTTTATTTCCATGGTCAGCAGTAGCAGTATTACTTATTCTGTTGATAAGTCAAATAACTATTTTAACTATTTGTTTTTAAATGTTTGATGATATGATGAGGAAGCAAAGTAATATGAAGCAATTTTAATTTCACTGAATTAATTTAACACACCTGTTTCTGTGAACTAATCACAGAAAATGTAAAGTTGAATGCTACACTTATATGGTTAACAGCATGTATTAATTGAACTCTATCAAATTTACCTTTGAAGCTCTTCAGAACCATTCATGTAGTTATTCAAAGGACTGTCTCTATTAGGAAAAACATAATATTTACGTAGATAGAAAATATTTTAGTCCTTGAATTCCTGTTATGACAGGTTTTATTGTGTTTGAAAACTTAGTAATTTTAGTTTGATTGTTCTCATTGTTTCCCCACTTCGAACCTCATGCACTGCTTGCATTCATTCGACTTACAAATGCTGAGTTTTATTTATTACCATAACAATATCTAATCTCTATTATTCACAATGCTTTTGTTTTGCAGGCTTTTAGAGATGAACAGTCTGTTGTTATGGACCACATGCAACAGTTTGTAGATGCTTGTGAAGAAGTTTCTCGATGGCTAAGTGCAGCCAAAGAAAAACTAGGCAAGTGTGCTCAACCATCAGGTGACAGAGATGTTTTGAGAGACAAGACAAATAAAATAAAGGTAAATACCTTAGCATTCTTTCAAAAACCTTTTCTAAGAAGAAGCCTCAATGTAACTTACATTTTTAACTGAACACAGTAATATCAAATATGGAGAGATTCGGTTAAAAAAAATAGAACTTCAGTGTAATAAAATAATTTGTAAACTTTTGGGGTTTTAAAGATCAGTGAAAAAAGATGTTTAAGCCATTCATTCTTTTATAAAAAAATATACTTTTTATATCAAACATCAAATATTTGGTTTTCACCACTGACTTATTAACTTACTGGAAAGCAAGTGTGAGTCAGTTTCTTGACAGCCTCAGCTCTTTGATATGACCAAAAGAGCTGAGCTGTAATCAAAAGTGCTAATAGTTGATTTGTTTATTTATATTTTATTTATTTATTGTTAGATTTTCTACATTACTGCTCAGATATTACTTTTCTGGAAAAACATTTTGGTTACATTATTAAAAGTTTTAGATATAATCTCCATGTGATTTAAAAAACTGTCTTCTAAAAAACACCTAAAAATTCTTCTGGAATTTATGAATTGTTTCAACAACAAATTTTCTCACAAATAAAAATAAGCGCAACAGTTTATTTGTAAGATGCATTGGGGGTTGTTTTTTTTTTCAGTTTGCCTGTATTTTCATACTTTGTAGCACATATTTAAAAGTGCACATTTGTACAAATACATAACCTCAAAGCAGTATATTTTCCTGGTGGCCAGAAAAGTGTAGGTATTCATTAACCAATCATTTGACTGTCCACCAGAAAACTGTTCAATTTCCAACTTTTCTAGAAAAATGTTATTGTAAAATGGATTCCGAATTGCTTCTGTTTTCATACTGAATCTTCCACCAAAGCAACAGTTCAAATTTTCATGCATGTACAATAGTCTATGATGATATGTAACATTCCTTAGGTTTAAGCACACAGATATATTGAGAAATAATCACCCCCCCCCATGTTTTTTTTCCCTTTCCCAGCCCAAACCATACAGTATGTGATGTCCTAAAATATTGTTGACTCTCACAGTTTAACACTCGTTCCAGAGACAAAGTGAATTCTTGCTTACTGGAAAAGTCCCAAAAATGCCATTCCAAATACAGGATTTACCATCCTGATAATGATAAATTATACCAAAAATAGGGAAAAGCATATCTCTTTTACAAATATGTCAGCTAACCACAGCAGGATTCTTGGCTGAAGAATCTGAATACCTGATTGAACAACCCCTAATAAGATAGGTCTACATTAGGAAAGTTCAGTTAGAGAATGAGGAAGGCAATTTTTCTGATTTTCTGGCAAGAGTCAGATGTGTTCTAATTAAAGGCTAAAAATCATTTTGTTGTGTATCCAACTTTCTAGAACTATGTCATGGGACTTTGCTATGAAGACAACAACTTCCTCTTTCCCTGAATGCAGTAAGGTTCTTGTGAACTTCTCTGAAACTTACAACAAAATATAGAAAGTACAGTAAGTCTCCTGAGTAATGAAAAGTATCACCATCTGCAGAGTATCAGAGCAGGTGATTTTACATGCATTTCTTTCGTGGACTTTCACAGAGGGGGGGGGACGTCAGCCACCCAAGTTTTTATTGCACAAGTTTTTAAAAACATGTCAGCCACACAAGTTTTTGTTTATTAAGGTTTTATTTTTAGAAACTGAAATGCCTGGATAGAGCTACCAGTACACCTCATTTAGCAATAAGCTTCTGTGACCATTGTATTTATATGTTTATGTGCTGTATTTTATAGTACCGTATATGCTCGTGTATAAGCTGACCCCCTACTTCTTGAGCCAAAAATTTATGAAAAACTTTGACCAACATATAAGCCAACCTTAAATTTTAAGATATATATATATATATATATATGCAAATTTCTCAGATTATCATCTGTAAAAACTTTCAAAGTACGATTCACTATTGAAGTTTCCAAATAACTCCAATAACATCTGTTGCATTGCTTATATGTGGATGAATATCGCTGTAAAAAGCGTGAAGCCACTAAGCTGGTTTGCCAGAATAAGGCAAAAGATAGGAAGGAGAAAGTGGGAAGGCATGAATTAGCTTTTTGGAAAGATAGGAAGTCTTTCTGGAAGTACATGAGACTCGGGAAAAATAGGGGAAACAAAGTGTTAAGTTGTGTGAAGAATAGGATTGGGGAAATGATATGGGAGACCAATGAGTTAAATGAAAGATGGGGTGAATATTTCTGTGAGTTATTAGATCAGGAAAGCAAAGATGATTCTGAGACAGATGCAGATGATGGCACAGTGAAGGATGAAAGCACAGGAGGGATCTCAAGAGAAGAAGTGTGTAAAGCTCTAAAATCTCTTCAGAATGGTAAGGCTCCACTCCGGGAATTGATGGCATAACTGACGAGATGTTGAAATATGGTGGTGACTCTGTAATTGATTGGTTAACTGAAATTTGCCAGTTGTGCTGGTAGTTAGGAATGGTCCCTGGGGATTGGAAGGATGCTATCATTGTTCCCTTGTATAACGGAAAAGGCGATCAGACTGACTGCAAGAACTATCGTGGTATTAGTCTATTAAGTGTGCCAGAAAAAGTGTTTGGTAAGGTCATTATTGAAAAAGTACGGGGTCTTACATAGAGAAAGTGTGGGATGTTCAGAGTGGTTTTATGCCTGGTAAAGGCTGCACTAACCAAACTATTGGATTATGCATGATGATTGAAAAGTATCTGGCTGTTTGTAAAAAAGTTTTTGCTGCCTTCATAGATTTAGAGAAAGCTTACGACCGAGTGAATAGGACACTTTTGTGGAAGGTATTGAATGAATATGGTGTTACTGGGAATCTACTTAATAGTGTAAAAGCCATGTATGCTGGCAGTAGAGCCTGTGTACGAGTGAATGGTGTTTTGTCAAAATGGTTTTCTATTGGTGCAGGAGTTAGACAAGGTTGTGTAATGCCACCATGGCTGTTTAATATATTTATGGGTGCATGCATTCGTGATGGCAAAATAGATAATACTGGTTTGTGTCTTGGTGACATCCATGTGTGCAGATTGGTGTATGCTGATGACACTGTCCTGTTGGCAGAGAGCAAAAGTGAGTTGCAGAGTATGTTGTCTTGGATGTACAAAGTCTGCATGAAATTCAAACTGAGTATAAATAAGGGAAAACCCAAAGTTAGGGTTTTTGAGAGAGGAACTGGTAGTACTGAATGTAATATATGTCTAAATGGCACAGTGATTGACCAGGTGAATGAGTTTGTGTATTTTGGAAGCATGTTTGACAGAGAGAACAAATTGGATGGTGAAATTAGTAGGCGAGTGAATTCTTCATGAAAGTCATGGCTGCTCTGGGAGGTTTTCACAGGAATGATGGGTCCTCAATGGAGTCCCGCATGGCCGTGTATGAAAGTGTAATTGTTCCTACTCTGATGTATGGCAGTGAAACCTGGGTACTACAGAAGAAATATAGGAGTCGTTTGTGTGCTGGAGAAATGCGTTACTTACGGGAGGTTTGTGGCAAGACATGTTCCGATTGTGTGAGGAATGAAGATCTATTGCAGTTGTGTGATGTGAAGGAAAATGTTGTTAGCAAGGTGGAAACTAATATGCTTCGGTGGTTTGGCCATGTTGAAAGAATAAGTGATGAGATGCTTACTAAGAAAATCTTTTTAGCCCAAGTGGCAGGAAGGAAAGGCAGAGGAAGTCATGGGAGAATCAGATTCAGGAGTTTCTGCATGAGAAACAAATTACGAGTATGAAGTATAAAAGATCTTGTGTATGGCGTGTAATGGATGTCAGTGAAGCCCGAGTTCTATGTCAAGATCGCTGTAAATGGAGAAGTTTGATACAGTAAGAGTAAGTAAAAACTATCTGGTAGTTTGTATTTCTTTTTGGAGCTAACCTCTGATTCTCGGAGAACAGCTTAGTGATATGTATGTATGTATGCATTGCTTATACAGCATTTTTTGAGACTTTATAACCAATTCTGGTGAAATTGCATCCCACAGTTCTTTCACCCAAGAAGTAACAAGGTTATGTCAGCCTTTATCAAGTTACCTCCTTTTGTAAAACAATGTGTCTTTACTGTTCCATAGCACAGATGACTTTCACCAGTATTGAGCGAAAGACAGACATGCCTATGCTTTCTGTGAAAAATTCGGAAGATTAGAGAAACCTGATTGGCTGTGGCCCACCCCAACAAGCTAAGTGATTTATGCGGTGTCTGATTCACTATGTGTCCAGTTTGAAAGACAGCATCCTGCGGTTGCACATGGGAAGTAATGAGGCATTCTGTGTTTGGAAGCAAGAAATTCCATGGTCTTGAATTAAAACAAGATTAGGTTTTTCACTTATCATATTAGCGGCACCTATTTCCATAGGAATCCTACTCTAGATGGAAAAATATTTCATAATGTTTTTTTTTCTTTTTTGGAAGTACTTGTGAAGAAGTGTTACATGAATTCTCGCACTGCAGTTGTCAGCAATTTGTTCACTTTGAGATTGTGGCTTTCCATGTGCCACCACATGATATAAATAGTGAAATGCAAAACAGGGTCGGATTTTTGTAATACATGCTTACACACTGTCAGGTCACATTATTGTGACCACCAGCTAATATCCAGAGTAACTGCCGTGTGCAGCGCGGATGGCAGCTAGACGGGCTAGGAGTGACTCAATAAGATGTTCACAGGTATGTGGAGGGTGGCATAGCTATGGATAATAACTGAAAAGAAAAGGTGTTCACAGGTATGTGGAGCCATGCTAACTGCAGTGCATTTGACAGCTGCTGGAGGATCCATGGAGCAAAAAACACGATTGAGGTGGTGCCACAGATGCTCCATTGGGTTTAAGTCTGGGGAATTAGGGGGGCCAGGGAAGCACTTTGAAGTCTTCATTGTGCTCTTACAACCACTCTCGGACATTTCTAGCTCTGTGACACATCACATTCTCATGCTGGAAGGTCCCATCCATCCCAGGGAAGACAACCAGCATGTATGGGTGTACATGGTCTGCAATTATGGATTCAAAGAATTTGGTCCATAGTGCCCTCCACAGGTATGAGTGGACCCAGAGAATGCCACAAAAACATTCCCCATACCACAACGCTGCTCCCACCAGCTTGTGTTCTTCCAGCAATGGTTGAAGAGTGTTTGTTCTCCGATGTTTCTCGCCTTATATGCCAACATATATGCATCCAATGAAGCAGAAAACGTGACTCATCAGAGAAGGCAATCCTTTGCCAAACAGTGGAGGTCCAATTCCGATACTGCCATGCAAATGTAAGCCTTTTCGGCCGATGCACTTTCGTTAGCATAGGTGCAGTAACCATCCATCTGCATCGGAGCCCCATATACAGCAGGGTTCGCTGAACTGTCATTTTAAACACACTTCCGGTACACCCTTGGTTCATTCGCCCAGTGAGTTGCTCCACTGTAGCATATCGATCAGCCCTTATGCACCTTCGCAGCCGACGTTCACCTCTCACATCAATGGCACTCCACAGTTTCCACATCGCTTATTCGCAATGGTGCCATTTCTCCTATCACAATACGTTTTAACCACAGCAGCATGCAATCAGTTCATAAACTGCGTGTTTCAGAAATACTGCCAGCCTTGTTCCAAAAGCCGATAATCATCCCTTTTTACAAATCTGATAAATCTCTCCTTTTATCCATGACAGCAATGAGTGATATGTTTTCAAAATGCTTACAGCACACCTTATATACCCTCCAAGCCAGCTCACAACACATGCCTTCTTTCATGGGCTATGCGCTGTTGACCTCAAAAGTAGGAGGTGGTCACAATAATGTGACTCGACTGTGTATATTTCAATTAATACAAGTAAAATACGTGGAATGGAATGTGAAAAATATCTGTATTTTTCTTCAGAATAAAATCAATGTCTTTTTTTTTTTTTTTTGTATTGCATGTACGCCAATGGCAGATCGAAGGAGTAACATTTCTCCGCAATGTCTTGAGAGCAGAATAACCATACTTTTCAGTTATTATCCATAGCTATGCTACTCTCAAAGTAGGAAACACAGCTGAGGATATATGATCTTGTCACTGTGCAATAGTTTTCAGAAGGTCAGAAAACTATAGCCCAAAAAACTGCAGTCTAAAATGTAAGCAAATCCGCCAGTAAATCCTGCTGGAGAATTCACAAAAGTCCAGCCCTATTTTTTACTGACCCATGTATAAACCGACCCCCCCAACTTTGCAAGCAGAATTTCTTCGAAAACATTTCAGCTTATACACGAGTATATACAGTAGTTTCATATCATAGTAAGGCTGTTAAACATGCTTGTATGCCATACATTTGATCTGAAGCATGATTTTTATCGTTATTTTGTTTGTTCCATTATTTCTCGTAAACGTATTCCAGGGATCTTTGTATATGCTGATACAATCAGCTAGGTACAAATATCTGTGTACTACAATTTGTACTAGTTACTCCAGCACAATAGATATTTCTTGTTTATTAAATATGTGTGAGTATTATTTGCAGTCTTGTAATTTCAGGCTTTGTAGAACAGACATAGTCCAGAGTTACACCCATAATCAATATCTAAATCACGATAGTGATTATTGCTGATGATATTTGATATAGTTTACCATCTGGTTTGTGGAAAATTTAATGCTTTCACCTGCTATTAGAACAGCTTATTTCCATGTGAATTTATGTGATTAGCTGAAAAAGTTTTTTTTTGTTATTTATTTTTGCTTGTGAGTTTAAACAACTGCAAGATATCTTCTGTTAAAAATTAAAATGTTCACATGGGTCAATAGTTCATCTGATGCAAATTTTATTTAGAGAATGAAGTAGGTTCCAATTATTTAGGAATATAGCTATGCCAAAAAAAAAAAAAAAGAGCTTATCCATCTTCCATGTTATGTTGTCATTAGTTTATGTAACACATTAATGTTGTATTCCATTCCACAGGGAAAAAAACTTATCTGAAAAATTGACACTATAGTTTGAAAGAAGGAAAAGCTAGTCTTTGTGTTACATGAAACATGGTGCAAGTTTTATGTCACTCATTGTCCTTTTTTTTTTCTTGAAGCCTGTGTTTTACTTAGCAAATTTGTCAGAATACACAAACAGCAATAAGTCTGTGTACACTGAAAAGAAAGTTAGAGAAGGTGAGAGATAGAAGAATGACATGGATGCATTACTTAACAAAGTGATCAGAAAATGGTAAATACCATGAGATGGAGGGGATGGCAGAGGGAAGAGAAGAATGGGTGAATATTACTACTGATCTCCAGATTGATATTCCACAGGAGAAATTGTGTTCTTCTAGAACCATTGCAAAAGTTTTATACTGAATGGTGGAAATGAAATGCATGCTATTTACTAATTAACTATCTACATACCTGGTGTTAAGAATTATAAATTTTATGAAACAGTGATTTTTAAAATCTTATTTTATGTTCTGTTTTCTCGTAGGTTCTTCAGGCAGAACTAGAAGAAGGGCTGGAAAAGCTAAGACAGGCAGCACGATATGGAGAAATTGCTAAAGCCAAAGTAGCAGATGAAGATGAAAAAATAATGATAGATGATGAACTTGCAAAACTTCAAGACGAATATGAAGTGCTCAAAGAGAATGTGGCAGAGACCAAAATATCTTTGGATGTTGGAGTTGTAAAATGGAATGAATATGAAGAACAGTACTCAAAATGTTCTAGCTGGCTGTCAGAAATGGAACCACTTGTACGGTCATATATGAAACCTCAAGCAGATCTCCTCTCAAAGCGGGCACGCTTGCAAGAATTTCAGGTTAGGAAACAACTTTTTATTTTCTTCTACATATCTTTAAGTTAGCTGCTGTCATCTTATTTTCATTAACAATGAAGTGCAGACCGGAAGGTGTAGTCTACAATATAAAATGTGAGTGTGGTATAAGCTATGTGGGAAAAACAGGCACACAGCTTAAAACCAGATTGGCAGAACATAAAGCTGCAATTAAAAAAATGGCAAATAAAACAGGTTTGGACAGACATGTTCAAAATATGGGACATAAAGTGATTTGAGCCATTGTAGAAGTTCTGACACATCCACAGCACTTTTTCAAGAGAAAATTGTTAGAAGGACTGGAAATAAAGAGAAGAAGAGATACAATACTGTATTAAATGATTTGAAAGGTTGGAATTTATCTCACGAATGGCAACACCTACTATAGTTGTAGTCCTGAGGAAGGGTAGGGGTGCTACCCAAAAATTTGACATATTAATTCCTTTTATTCCTTAGAAAAAAAAAAACCCATAATTTTGAAATATTTATAGTGAATATTTATTTATTTAGTAGGGTCTCTTTCTTATATCAAAAAATAGGTGGAAGTTTTAACAGTTCAAAGTGCAGTCTTATAAGATCAATAGTATTTTTTGTGTGAAATATAATGGATTAAAAATGACATTGATAAACTTCCATTGTCTTCTAGAGCCATCTCACAACCTATTGGGTTGTCGGAAAAGTCGTGACGTATTTTAGCCATGTTTTGCAAAAGGTCATTTATTGATAGAAAGAACAAAGATCAATCAATGACATAATGCCCATTTTGTTCGATAACCTTTTGCCATCCTTCAGTGAGCTGCAGAATACCTCGTTCATAGAAGGACCTGTCTTTCGTGGCGAAAAACTGTACAAGGTGCTGATTTACAGCCTCATCTGAATTGAACGTTATACCACGCAAGGACTGTTGAAGAGACTGAAACAAGTGGAAGTCTGACAGCGCAAGGTCAGGCGTGTATGCTGGGTGTGGCAACACATCCCACCCAAGCTCCAATAATTTTTGGCGGGTGATCAAACTTGTGTGTGGTCTTGCGTTGTCGTGATGGAACACAACACCTTTACGATGAACGAGCTCTGGACGTTTTTGGATGATGGATTCCTTCAAACTGTCCAATTGCCGACAGTACACATTCGAATTGATTGTTTGGTTCCATGGTAGGAGCTCGAAAAACATGACACCTTTAAAATTCCACCACACTGAGACCAGAACCTTCCACTGATGAATGTCTGCTTTGGATGTTGTTTGAGGCAAAGCAGCACATCAGGACCAAGACCGTTTGCACAGCACATTGTTGTACACAATCCACTTTTCATCACCAGTTATCAGTCGCTTCAAAAAAGGATCGTTTTCCTCACGTTTAATGAACATATTGTAGATGTTTAATGCGCCGTCAATTGAGATTCTTTGAGTTCATGAGGAACCCACACATCAAGCTTGCTAACGTATCCCAGCTTCTTCAGGTGGTTGTGAACGCTTGAATGATGGATGTGCAATGTGTCTGCAATCTCTCATGTCGTGTAACGTGGGTTTGACTCGATCAATGTCTTGATTTGGTCGTCATCACCCTGGGTTGGCCTCCCGGACCGAGGAGCATCGTTGAGGTCAAAATGTCCAGCACGTAATTTTGCGAACCACCGCTGGCACTGACGTTCTTGTAGAGCATTATCACCGTACACTTTACGCAACTTTTCACAAGCTTGACATGTGTTCTTCCCTTTATGGAAGTAAAACAGTAAAATATGACGAAAATGCACAGTTTGATCTTCCATCTTCAACTTGATGTCAAATCTCCGCAAATCAACCAAATTCCTCATTATTCCTTTTAGACTGCACCTAGAACTAGCACCTGTCGAATGCCATAGCGATAACAGAGCTGCGCATGTCTCTAGTAATTCCAAAACTGCCCAACCGCCATCAGGTGCCAAAATACGCCATGACTTTTCCGACAACCCAATATAAATTTTATGAATATGTTCAGCATCCTTAATAACCAAGTTTTGACTATTTATTGTAATTCTTACGATCAACATTAACTGTTGGCCGGATTTTTAAAATTATTCCACTATTATCTACTTTAGTTTTTCTTTTCATCTAATATTAATCCTCTTTTTTTTTTTTTTGCTTTTTTATTAATCATACTTATACATGTGGTTACATATCTGTAACAAAATTTGCATCAGTTGGTTGTTCAATGTCATATTTTTTGAAAAACTGAACACCTTACAGTTGATTTATAATATATATGTACATGTATATGAGTAATGTGAGTTTTTATCCTTTGTATTATTTGATCCTCTTTAAATGATAAGTTTAATACAGATTGAATGATATCCTGAAATATCATGGTCAATAACAACAGTTTTGTTGTTTACATTTAGAGTTAATACATGATCATTGAGTGTCACTAAAGTTTGGGTCTTATATCAAAATCTGTACCATTTTGTTGGCAACACAAAACAATTGAATTTTCTAAATAAAACTGGATTGCCATTTTTCAACATAATCTTCAGCCTTTTCTGGACACATTTGCCATTGCTGTACCCACCTGGCAAAGCACTGTACAAACACATTTTATATGTTCTTTCAAAACATCAGAAAATGGCATTTCTTATAGTTTATCTTAGAGAATAGTGTGTAATGTGAAGAAAATACTTAAGGTTTTGAAGTTAATCAGAAGTAGCTGGCTGTGTTATGTAAGAAATCACTGGCTGTTGTTATACAGTGGTTTAGCGCTATGGGTTTGCACCATTATTAAAAAATATTTGTTGCCCTGAACCTGTTGGCAATTTTTTGTTACTTAAATTCCTTTGAAAAAACCATTAGAAAGAACCACTCACTCACCATAAAGATCATGGTAACCTCCAATGACAACACACTTCCAACACGTCATTCATCGAGATGTAACTGGGCTTCCAAGGTTTACAAGCGTAAGCAAAAGTCTGTAAACCTTGGAAGCACAGTTACATCACGATGAATGACGTGTTGGAAGTGTGTTGTCATTGGAGGTTACCATGATCTTTATGGTGAGTGAGTGGTTCTTTCTAATGGTTTTTTCATTTATGAATTGCACGTAAACTATGCGCACTTTGCAAGAGGTTAATACCTTAAAAGTGCAAATATAATAATTTAATTCCTTTGTTGACTTAAAACAATAACACTAGGAGCCTTTAAATAATTATTCAAAAATGTGTAATTATTATCATAAAAGTTATTATTGCAATGGAAAACCCTGTAATACATTTTCAAGATTTTTTTTTTAATGAATCCATTGATAAATATTTTGGGTGACACTACTGCTGTCATGTTCTGTGGGTATAAAGAACGAGCAGGCATTCTAATACCATTTTCTTATGAAAATTCAGTGAGAGCTTGAGCTATATGCAGGTGAGCAACTTAGATTGTGTGGCAAGTCCAACAAATGTTCACCTTTATCATTTTCAAATGGTTAGTCAGAATCCATGCAACTGTGCCGTATGATAGGTCAATATTGTACAACTAACTCATGAAATGTCAGGTTCCAGCCTTCGGTTACCAATTTCTCAATTAACTGTTTTCAGCAGAAGTTGCTGTGATTGGCCACCTTGAATGGGGTCTCATTGGCTCAAATTTCATCTACTACCTGCATGCAGACTGTGCAGTCAGCAAAGATGGGTTCCCAAAATAAAACTATTTGTGTATATGTATCCCTAATGTGCCATGTGCTGTTAAAAAATAGTGATGACAGTCTGCTACTCTTCATTTAAAAAAAAACAAAAACAAAAACTTATTTTACATATATACATATCACTAAGCTGATATCTGATATTCAGAGGTTAGTTCCACTAGAAAGACAAACCACTACATAATTACTTAACTGATGGAACTAGAATTTACTTACTGCTGGTGTATCAAACGTCTCCATTTACAGCGATCTTGGCACACAGCTTGAGCTTCACTGACATCCCTCACACAACACACACACAAGACCTTTTGTACTTCAAAACTTATTTTTGCTCACACTAAAACATGCATTATTCAAAAATTACTTCAGTTATGAAATAAATTCCCAGTTGATTAATGAAAAACTGCTTGAAGTTTAACTTGTTTTAAATTACCCATTTGTCAACCATATTGAGGTGAGTCTAATACGTATATGAATTATGTGAGAGATTACCTAGATAAATGCCACATTCTGTGGTATGAGACCACAGGTGAAGAGGTGGATTTAGTTGAATGTGAACTAAAGGTGTAAATGCAGCTATTAGTGATCAAGGAAGAAATACATTGGAGGTAGAAAGTCTTACAATGCACAGAAAAAGAAGAAAAAAATTGTTGTAAACCACAAACATTCTTATTGTTTTTGGATCATCATTATTATTATTATTATTATTATTATTATTGTTGTTGTTTTTGTGACTTTCTCAGCCAGAGTCAGAAAGCAAAGGCTGAGATATTCATCTTGAACCTGGAAATTTAGGTATTTTCTAGTGATGTGGCAGGTCTGTAGAATGACTGCCATTTGTATTGGGAGGAGCAGTCTCTGTGGCAATCCTAATTGCTCGAAATTTTTTAGAAAGTTATGGTGTAATATTGTTTTTCAAGAATAGGTTCTGGGTGGTTCTTGTAATAAGGTGGCATATAACTTTGGATTACAGGCCATATATAATGCCAAGCTCTTTATGAAGGATCTTAGCTACTTGGTCATGTCTGTTAAGGTATTGTTTCGATGCAAGAAGAGAGCAGCAGGCTAAAATGCTTTCTGTGGTTTCATTGACTTTTCCACACATTCTAGAATCATCTTCATCTGCAACTTTCATTATGTGTTTCCTGCAGTTCAGTGTTGCAATAATGTAGTCTTGAATCCTAATGAAGAATCCCTTGGTTTCTGGATACAGCTGACCATTTTTTAACCATTGTAGTGAGGAAGTTTTGTCAATGTTTCCAAGGTCTAAGGAGTTTGGATATTTTTCATGCAGAATTTTGCTTTTCAAACTCTTCAGTGGGTCTGAAGTATTTTCTGATTGAGGAAGGTGCCGGGCAATATTCAGGTTCAGTGAGGTAAAACCCTCGTCAGCTGCAGCTACCATTGTAGTGATGGTGTGTTTTCCCCCTAAAAAGTATTGTTTGAGTTGTTTCTCTTGTTTCCGGCAGAGATGTAAAACATTGATTAGCTCCCTTCCACCTTCTTTTCTTTTCAGGTATAGTCTTTCAACTGACGATTTTGGATGGTGTCATCTGTATTTTGTTAAAAGTCTTCTGGTGAGGCAGCCAAGTTCCTGTAGATCAGTATTGGTCCATTCAAGGATCCCAAAAGAGTACATTAATATGTGTATAGCCCAGGAGTTGATAGCAACAATTTTATTTTTGCAGTGCAATATAGTGTTTAGAATTTTTTAGGCAACTGGTGTAGTTCATTGTAAATCCCTTTTTAAGGGCTCTGAACACTATAGTTCTGGTTTACTCTATACCTTGATATTTCTAGGTTTGATCGTCTTCAATGTTGTCAGTGAATTGATTCTCTGAGGAGGAAATTTTAAGCAATTTTCCACTCTTGATATTTGATATTACCCATGTGTTAAGGCCTATATCATCACTGAAAATTTTGGTTGTGTTGAGGAGACTGTTGCTTTGCTTTTTGCTGTTGATGTATAACTTAAAGTCATCATGCATAACAAAAGGGTAACTTTGAATTGCATTGATGCATGTTAATATTAATACAAATGCCCTCTTAGATTTTGATTCAACAAACTGGAGAGAGGATTTAAAGAAAGGCAAAACGAGAGGGGACTTCAAGAGTATCCATGAAAAATCTCATGGCTGACAGCAATATCTTCAATTTTCAATTCATTTAAAAATAGATTTGTCTTCCAGTTTTTCATCAGAAATTGAAGGAGATTAATAATCTTAGAGTGAATTTTGTACACATTCAGAACTTTAAGAAGCCAGTGACGCGGTACAGAATCGAATGCTTTACAATAGTGAATGTAGCTGGTACTCAGGTTTTTTGACATTGTTTTTGTGTACTTCAGAATTACTTGATCCGTAGCTACAGAAACAAAGGTTTCAAGGCATACTGTTTATATATAATTTATGACTACTAAACTTGCGGTGTTAATATAGAATAAAAATACCAACGTTTCTCACAGTAAAATGTTTATTATACATCGACTATAGTTTTGCAGAGCATTTGGCTCGGCTTCATCAGGGTGAATGGAGCGTAAACATCTAAATCATTGTGACATCATCAGAGTTCTGACGGTCACAGTGAGTTGTTTCCATGTGCTTGAAAGAAATGGAGTCTATGTCATGTTGTTGACAAGGCGTGAAGAGTTCCAGAATATGTGGAAAGCTTCTAATACACTGAAGAGCAATTGAATTAGAGATACCTGTCTAGTAATGTGTAGCACCACCTTTTGCCCTGATGACAGCGGCGATTCGTCTCAGAATGGACTCGACAAGACACTGGAAGCATTGGGAAGCCATACGGATCCACGACCCCTGAACAAGCTCCCACAGTTCACGAAGATTTGATGAAGGGGGAGTCAGAGCCTCGAACATCTCGTGCCATCCCAGATGTGCTCGATGGGATTGAGGTCAGGTGACCTAGCTGGCCAAGGAAGCGAGGTAACGTTGACCTGTGAGGGACAATGTCACACATACCAGGGGTCCCATTTCAGTACACGTAAACAGTCCCCAGACGAGAATGCCACCCCCACCAGCTTGAAGAGTACCCTGCTGGCAAGAAGGATCCATCACTTCATGTGGTTTGCGCCGTACTTGTATCCTGCCATCCGCATGTACCAGCGTGAATCTCGACTCATCAGTCCAGGCAACATTTTTCTACATGTCTAGGGTCCAGTGGCGATGTTCCCGCGCCCATGCTAATCTTTGCACCCTCTGATGTGTGTTCAGCAGCGGCACCCTCGTGGGATGATGGCTTCGGTACCCCATAGCGAGGAGATGATTCTGGATGGTGTGGCTGCTTACACGTTTTTGTGCACCAGCGTTAAATTGCCGAGTGATTCCTTGCACTGTGGCCCGTCTATCCGCTGTTGCAATGCGAGCTAGCCGACAATGACATTGCTTATCCACACGCTGTTGTCCATGGCAGTTGGCCCTTGCAGGGATGGTTTTACTGGATTCGATGTACTCACGGTGCACCTGTGACACAGTGGCTTATGAAAATCCCAGTGCCTACACAACTTCCGAGATGGAGTGACCCATTCGTCGGGCCCCAGCAATTTGCCCATGATCAAATGCAGTTAGATCCTTCGTCATACTCATACTGCATCCGATTCTTACTGATTCTCGTCGCATCAATCCTTATATTGTCGGATCGCTGCATACGTCATGTCATTTCCATTTACAGGGCCGCCCACAGCGCCACATTTGCATAAAGCCAGCTGTCTCTAATTCAATTGCTCTTCAGTGTATATTAAGCTTGATAGTCAAATCAGGTTTATCAATAAGCATGGCGTTCCCAACAAAAATTTATGGTTATTTCCATGACAGTGTTGGGCTATAGACGACTTCTTCAGTTCATAGTTCCGTACGTAGGTTTTGTGTTCCTTCACACAGAAACTTAAAACCCTGTGGGTCTGTCCTATATATTAAAGTCCACATTCACAAGGTATCTGATAAATTCCTCAGGAATTTGTCTTTGACATAGTCTTTTGATCCATGAAACTTCATCTTGTTTATGGGCTTGAAAATAACTTTGAAATTAAAACTTGAGATATAAACTTGAAATTATTTGTGTTCCTTTAACTTCCGCTACCCAGCAAGCTCATTTAGCGTGAAATCACCAATATCACACTTAAAGTCCAGACCAGTGGATGAATGTTTTTTTCACAGATGAATCATGATTCAGCTGAAGTACTGACAATTCACAACATATTCTCATCTGAAAAGAACCAAGGACCCACAACAATCCCTTTAACATCAGAGAAAGGTAATAAATACTCTGGTGGCAAGGCAATGATGTTCTAGGCAGGAATCATAAAAAAACAAGCACATAGACCTGTGGATCTTTCAAAGTTGCACTGTTACTATCGTGAGGTACAGAGGCAAGGTCCTGAACCCATATGTCAGGCCATTCAGGGGAGCCATTGGTCCAGATTTTTTTCTTATGGATGATAATGCCCAACCTCAACAAGTTCATTTGGTAGATGATTTTCTTAAAGAGGAAGATATTTGCTAAACAGAGTGACCACCCAGATCCCCTGACCTCAATCCCATTGAGCATATGTATGGAATGCTCTTAGGAGACACATTGGAGCTTGCAAATCCCCTGCCAGGACACTTCAAGTACTCAGAACAGCTATTGTTGAGGAGTGGTCATTTTAATTTCCCAAGACCCACCCCCTCTCTTTCTCTCTCTCTAATCAATGCCCTCATAAACAGTCAGTATGAGGAGTCATTGCTTGAGCTGTATGGATATCAGGGGTAATCATACTCCATATTTAAATGCCACAAGTCTAAAGCAAAAGATTTAAAATATTGTTTCAAGGATGCACTTTAATGTAAATTGCAAGATTGTGATATTAATACTTGCAAATTATAAGATTATGATTTTCTTCTGCTTGAGTTACTTATAAATATAATGTTCATTTAATAATAAAGCCCTTTTCCAAATTTCATTGAATTTCCTCATAAATACTTCGAGTTATGTACAAATTTATAAATTTTCCCTTAATTTTGAGCACTAATGCATTTCCTAATGCTCCCTGAGAAGTAATTGCTAAATGTTCATGATTTTTTTGTAACTAGAAAGTTGCAAAAAAGTTTCTGTAAAACATTGTGAAATTTTTTAACCAAAAATTTTAAAATAAAATTTAGTAGTTTTGACATTATTGGTAAGTAGGAACCTTTAATATACATAAAAATTTTAAAATAAAAAATAAAGTAGTTTTACATTATTGGTAAGTAGAACCTTTAATATGTATATCTGCTTGTCACTGAGGGTTGCTGTACTATTATACAACAACAACAAAAAAGCATCTCCATCCTTCAAAGGGATTTAATAAACATTTTAAAAATGCAGAAACAGAAAAAAGGTTTCAACTAGCAATTACTTCAATGTTTGCCATTAATACAAAGTAACAAATGTTGTAAAATTCAACAAAATGTTTTGGCACTATGGCAGGGTTTAAGCTGGCTCAAAAAATGCTGTAGCAAAAATGCTAAAATGGAGAAAAAGTTGTAGCAAAATGCTAAAGAAAGTTAGCGGCTTTTGTCACTCAAAAAATTGTAATATCAAATTAATTGTTCGCTCCAACAATGCCTTGGACAGCAATGGAAAACTAATTAGCTTGGAAGATACTAACATATTTAAAAGAAAACTGTATTGGGCAGTGTAAGTTGATATACAGCTCCTAACAGGATAAGGATTTTTTTTTTCTAAAATCATTAAATAAGCATAAAATCCAAATCTGAAATTTGATTTTGTGAGTTACCATTGTCTTTGCATGAATGATTTGATTAATGACCAGTATGAATTGAATAAGTAAAATGCCAATACTGTTACTATTAATAAAAATTTAATTTGTGTCAAGAGATGCACCGAAAACCCGGGTTACGACATTATAAGCTGCTTTCGCGATTGAACATACTACCCCATCTACTCGTATTTTAGGTTAAAATTTATTAAAAAAAGACTATTATATATATAAAAAAATGTATATAAGTGTAAATAAATAAAAAAAAAGTCTTTGAGCATCAATAACCCTTCTCAATCCAAGTATTTCTAAAACCAGTTAAATTTAAATTTTTATTAATAGTAACAGCATATTCCTCAAACCAACTATTATTTTAATTACAATATAATAAAATATTACCATTTCAGCCTTCTAAATATTTATTTTTTAATATCAAACAAAGACAAAGTACACATGGTTCATATCGCGAATCGGCAAAAAAAAATGTGCTATGAAAATAATATTAGTCCTACAATTATTGTAGTGTGAGTATATGTGTATTTCACACATTAATTTACAGGTACTTGCAAATGTTAAAAAAAAAAAAAAGCTTGTGGTGAAAACATTCCTCTGCGTTCGCACTTCCTCACTTCTTATAGAAGAGGGGGTGGGCAAAGTACAGAGGGTAACGGCTACTTCACCAGATGTGTGATTTTGAATGTGCTTCCTCATTTTGCTCTGGGACCTCTCTCCTCCCGCTCCTACCTCTTCCATGTCATTTCTGCCGATCGCGGGCAAGAACTTATTTCGCAATCGGTCCTTCAGCTTTCATGGAATTCATGCTATTTTTGCAGAAGACAGAACTGTCTCTTTTGAATCGTTAACATAGCAGTGTTAAATGTTTTTCGAATAGGGAATTTCGTAATTGCTAACACTCAAGATTAATTACAATACATAAAAATAAATATTTTTAAAAAATAGCGTTAACTTTTTCAGTACTGCCGGAAAAGAGAACGAAAAAAAAAAAATGACCTCCTACCCCTTGCGATTGTTAATTACCCTCGACAACCGTTTCTGGTACGTCCTCCCCTCCCTCGTAATCCATCCCCCTCTAGCTTGTAAAATATGTGATGACAAACCACGTGGTGAAACTGTACTTGCCTGACAGACTGTTGAGTGTGTTTACATTTTCTGGAGATCGAGGCCGCCGGGATTCTTTGTTTATTTTTATTTTCTTATTTCGGTCTTGTGTGTTTTTGCTTCCAGTATCTTAAGGTGAAGAGCGCACCCTTAGCAGTTGTTTACAAGCAACTATTTCCTGAGGTTTTTTCTCCAGCTGGGAAGCCGTGGTTTCGGCAACAACTGAAATTAAAAACTTTTTTTTTCTTCTGTAGTTACGCATACGCGTTGTCTCTGTCATGCGTGATGGAAAGTTGACACATATTATTGTTTTGATGTTTCGATCAACCTAAATTGATTGATGTTTTAATCGCCCTAAATGTTTGATGCTTCAATCGAACTCCTTCCGCGTAGGAAATTTTTTGATTAGTTAGCAGCCATGCGCAAAAACAAATATATGAAAATAATTGGAAATTGGGAATTTTCACTTAATTTATCACTTGCTAGGACATAGCTTTTTCTTGCTGCAATGCACAGTTCGCAGTTTAAATATGGTATTTTATCCCTCCAGTTAACTTGCACCCATTTAAAGGGAGCACCATTTTTGCACAAGTTGCTCGGAAGGTATATTAGATTGAGTAGCAGTTTTACTTTTTTTAAATTTTAAACTCACATTCTTTTTCAGTTGTTTTATCGGCACTGTCTTCGCAATCTTTGCGTTTCTTAATAATGAATTTATCCATTGTAATGCGGCACGTTGCATGATGGACAGCACCTTGAGTGGCGAGAGCAACCCCTAGTTTGCACTTATCTTTCCTAATATGTGTTCCTTCTCTATAGAAGTTTGAAAGGTCACTCCGGTCATAAATGCAGAGGTTGTTTATGGCCTTGGGGGTGGGAATGAAGCCGTAGACATCGCCGTCAGGGCATCGCAGTTGACTTGAATGGGGGAAGTGTTCTAATCCCTCTAGCCTCTATCTTACCCTGCCAGCCTACCCCACCCTTTATGGAGCGCTCTAGAGCGCGTAGCCTCACTTCCCTAATCCATTTCCCCTAATTCCCGTTTGCCCTAATCACGTTTACCCCAATGGCGTTTCCCCGAAATCGCTTTTACCCGAATTCCCATTTCCCCTAATTTCGTTTGCCCTAATCTCATTTCCCCTAAACTTCGTTTCCCCTGATTCCCGTTTCCCCTAAACGCGTTTCCCCCAAAGGCGTTTCCCCGAAATCGCTTTTACCCGAATTCCCATTTCCCCTAATTTCGTTTCCCCTAATCTCGGTTCCCCTAAATCTCGTTTCCCCTAATTCACATTTGCCCTAAACACGTTTACCCCAATGGCGTTTCCCCGAAATCGCTTTTACCCGAATTCCCATTTCCCCTAATTTTGTTTCCCCTAATCTCGATTCCCCTAAATCTCATTTCCCCTAATTCACGTTTGCCCTAAACACGTTTACCCCAATGGCGTTTCCCGAAATCGCTTTTACCCGAATTCCCATTTCCCCTAATTTCGTTTGCCCTAATCTTGTTTCCCCTAATCTCGTTTCCCCTATTTCACCTTTGCCCGTATCAAATTTTTCCTAATTCGCGTTTTCCTTATTTCGCGTTTGCCCTAATTCATGTTCGGTTTTTATTAACCGAAATAAAACGGTGGGTCTTGATATCTCAAGAGAATTACTCTTTCCTTTCTTGTTGATGATGTCGATAACCATGCCAACAAAAGTGTAAAGAAGTGCACATGGTGAGGACCATTATACGGTTAGTCCTTAATGCAGCCATTGTATCCGTCACGACCCCCCCTCCGCTACCCTTCCTCACAGATAAAGTACTACATCGCATTAAACTTTTATTAAAGCAAGAGATACTATTGAAAAGCATTCGCTAGAATTGTGAACGCAGAAGGCCCACTTTTTAAGAGTTCTTAGCGTACTAGACCCCCTCCCCTCCATACGAGACTCTAAGCATGAGCCGTGGAAATGCCGTTTGCTAATTGAGTTCCCCCTTAACAGTAGACGTCAGTTTGTCCTGTTTGAATGTTTTCTCAGTAAGCACCATCACTGATTGGGTGTAGGAGAACTGGCCATCGGTGAGCTGGCCACAAAAATTTTAACAGGCCGTATAAAAATTGCGTTTTCGACCGCTTCGTGGTCACGTTCTTGGAAGTTGGTTATCTGAATCACATAAAGTTTCCGTAATTTCGTCTTTTCTTAATTGCGATTATTAATGTAATTCTTTAAAAAAAATGTTTATGATCTACAACTGAACAAAAGATTTCAGGATTTACAAACTGCAAGTCTGCAATTAATTATCTGAGGGCATGTGCTGCCTCACGAAACCTTTCGGGGGGAGGGGGACACCAAAAGTATAAAATATAAAGAATTTCTGGTCTGATCGGGAGGATTTTCAGCATTTACAACCTGCAAGTCAACAAATTATCTAAGGGCATGTGCTGCTTCAAGAAAACTGTCGGGGGGGGGGGCACACGTGTACAATGTTAAGTTAAACAAAATTTGTTTTGGATTTTATGGATTTTTACACTGCCTGAAAATAAACATCTTTCCTTTTCTTTCTGTTGAACTTGAAATCCAAAAAGGATAAAGAAAAATTTTTGTAATTTAAAAAAAAATTACAATGCCCCCTTTTTCGTTCCTGAGAATTGATAGCGGCAATAAGGTGCACAAAATCCTCTTTTCAAATTTTTACTGTCTGTAGCAGTGGCTTACGCCGATAGATTGTTTTCCAAACTTAGAAATATGAAAAGTTACTTCTGATTAAATGTGAAACAGCAACAACTTTTATTTTTTTTGTTAGTAATTAAAACAAAATTGCTACAGACTTAGACAATTTGGACATTGTTATAAAGTTTGTAACAAAAAGAAAAACAAAAGCTACAAAAGTTAATTTTACCTGAATCTACGTTTGTTTGTGTGCTTTCTTAATGCTTTAGTTTTTAATTTATAGGAAAAATAATTTCATTAATAATTTCATTTAATACGAAAACCAATTATTTCGAATTCTACTTTCAGTTTTATACAATTTATTTGAATATGTACCAATAGAAGATAATTTTTGGTTAGAATAGTTCAAGAGACGCCCGTCATGTTCAATGTTATATATATACAAACTTAATTTCTGGATATTCATCACTGCTGCGTTGCGCGTCATGATCTTCAGAATGTGTGTTAAAAAATTTTGTTTTAAAATTCCGTTTTAAATTTTGTCCTTAACTCTGCTTTTGGATATATATATACCTTGGGTCATACTCTGCAGCTATATATATATATACACTGCTGGACAATTGCTAAGGACGGATCATAAACGGCTATATGGCGCATAAAAAAGTAAGTGTGGTTGGATGCCAAGTGAAATAAAATAATGTCAGAATGCCAGGACATTACAAGAAAGACAATTTATTGTGCTCTGAAATCCAGAAGGCTTTGGAACGTGTTCAAGGGACAAACAGGCCATTTTCTGCAGAATACGTAAACGTGAAAAAAATGCAATTACCATCCGCAGGCGTTCCGGCGTAAGATGTCAATACGGGATATGGCCACCATGGAGGGCGATGCAAGATTCCACACGTCGTGTCATGCTTTGCACAACATTATCAAGCAGCTGTTGGAGTAATTTATCCCAGTCCTCTGTCAGTGCACGGATGAGGGTGTCCTTGTTTATTAGAGGGCATTGGCGACCAGCATGACTCCTCCCCAAAGCATCCCACACATTTTCAATGGGATTTAGATCTGGAGAACGTGCTGCTGGCCATACGAGGCGTTGAATATCCTCGCTCTCAAGACACTCCTGGACAGCGACTGTTCGATTACATATTGCGTTGTCGTCCATGAAAATGAATCTATCACCGACAGCACCACGGAACATGCGAACATGAGGTAGCAGAACATCATTAATGTATCGTTGGCCAGTCATAGTCCCAGTTGGAAGCACATAGAGGGACGTACGGCCATTGATCATGATGCCAGCCCGTACTATGACACTACATGTCGGATATCGGTCCCTTTCCTGTATGTTTGCTGGACAATATGCAGTACCACTATCACGCCAGATCAGTTGTCGTCGACAATCAGACGATAGACTGTATCTACTCTCATCTGAGAAGAGGACAGCAACCAGTCGTTATCAGTCCAATTGCGATGTTGATGGCACCATTGCAAACGGGCGGTACGGTGACGTCTGGACAATGGGATGCACACAACAGGATGGCGGGCGTATAGTCCTCCTTCATGCAAACGTCTGGCGACAGTTTTTCGGGGAGATCCGCTTGCCAGTAGCAGCCATAAACTGATTTGCTACCTCACAAGCTGTGCTGCGCCGGTGTCTTTTTGTTGAAAGCACTATGTACCGATCTTCTGCAGGTGTCGTACTGCGAACACGACCTCCCCCGTGACGCTTGCTACACTCTCCATTTGTTTGAAATGATTTCCAAAGCCTTGAAACAACACTGTGGCTGACGTCGAACTCACTGGCAACATCTGTTATTTTTCGCCCTTCTTCAATCTTGCCAATAATACGGCCACACGTAAAATCATCTAGGTGATGTCGGGAAGACATACTGGAAATTGCAAGTTCGTCAATTGATTCTTTCCTTTCAACTTTGCGTTTGAACAACAACGGTCAATACGCGTCAAATCCTTTATATCTCTTATCAGCGCTATGACGTCACGAACAAGTTCGGCAATCCAAAATTTGCATACGCACAACACGTCTTACTGTATTCCGCACTTATGCTAATTTCTACATTTTCCTGCCTTCCATTTTATGGTTGCTATCGTTGCTATTGTCATCCGTCCTTAGCAATTGTCCGGCAGTGTACTAAAGAGCAAAGCCGAAAACATAAGAAAAACTTTAGAATTTAAAACGAAAGTTGCAAAATAACCTGAAGATCAAAACGCGCAACGCAGCAATTATGAAAATTCAGAATTCACATTCTATTAAGAAGAGACTGAAGCAAAAAAAATTTTTTGACTCATACCAAGTACAACATAGAAAAGGTTATGTATTGACCGGTGTGAGTAAAAAGAGAAAAAAATAGAACAACTGAATGTAGAAAGTGTCAAGAATACTGAGCCTTGGCTTTATCAAGGACCAGCAAAAACTCTGCATTTTCTCACTTCCACAAAGACCTATTTGGAAATGGGTTTCTGGAAAGTCATAGATGCATGTAATAAGCCCACCAAAAAAAAATTTAAAAAATATATATATGTCATGACCTCCGCAGAGTTGTATGACCAAGCTTTAGTTAACAATTTAGCTTGCATCCATAACTTTCCTGGCCTGACCCATGCTCTTCATCTGTTACTATTAAACAGAAAGAAGATGATTATAGAAAACTCAAGTTGTAAGAGTGACATAATGAATCAGAAATAATGTTCAGCAATAACAAATTGCCAAGTTCGCCTGAGAGAGAATTTAAAACTGAATAGCAATACAAAAGTATTACAAATTCTTAACATTGCAATAAAAAAGGAAATATTAATATGCCATTATGTCTTAAAAGAAAAGTGTTTGATCAATGCATCCTTCCAGTGCTTTCGTATGGTGCAGAGACATGGACCTTAGCTAAAAGAGACATACAAAGGCTGCAGACAACTCAAAGCAGCATGGAGAGGTGCATGCTTGGTGTAACCAGGAGAGATAAGAAGAGGAACTCGTGGATCAGAAAAATGACAAGAGTGGAGGACATCATGCGCAGAGTAAAATCCCTGAAACGGCAATCGGCTGGACATGTTGCCAGAAGAACGGACCATCGATGGACAGCCGAAATTTTAGATTGGATTCCAAGGGACAGGAAAAGACCCAGAAGAAGACCACATGGGAGATGGGTGGATGAAATTCGAAAGTATGCGGGAGTGAGATGGGTGGATGAAATTCAAAAGCATGTGGGAGTGAGATGGGTGGATGAAATTCGAAAGCATGCGGGAGTGAGATGGTGGAGACTGGGGCAAAACAGACCGTAGTGGAAGAAACTTGGTGAGATCTTTATTAATCTAGCAGTAGATTGAAAATGGTTGATGATGATGATTAAATATACATATATTTTCCTGAATTTGACGATAAAAAATTACATACAACGATTTTTTTCCTGAATTTCACGATAAATCCGATTTTTTCCCCTGAATTTTGGCGATAAAAGAAACGTTTTATTTCACTCAACGAAAATCAGGACAAACATGAATTGGGGAAAACGCGAATCAAGGCAAAGGAGAATTAGAACAAACTTGATACAGTAAACGTTTTCAGGGGAAACTTTGATACGGACAAACGTGTTTAGGGCAAACGTGAATTAGGGAAATGAGATTTAGGGGAAACGAGATTAGGGGAAACGAAATTAGGGGAAATGGGAATTCGGGTAAAAGCGATTTCGGGGAAACGCCATTGGGGTAAACGTGTTTAGGGCAAATGCGAATTAGGGGAAACGAAATTTAGGGTTACCGAGATTAGGGGAAACGAAATTAGGGGAAATGGGAATTCGGGTAAAAGCGATTTCGGGGAAACGCCATTGGGGTAAACGTGTTTAGGGCAAATGCGAATTAGGGGAAACGAGATTTAGGGGAAACGAGATTTAGGGCAAACGAGATTAGGGCAAACGAAATTAGGGGAGATGGGAATTCGGGTAAAAGCGATTTCGGGGAAACGCCATTGGGGGAAACGAGATTTAGGGGAAACGAAATTAGGGGAAATGGGAATTCGGGTAAAAGCGATTTCGGGGAAACGCCATTGGGGTAAACGTGATTAGGGGAAACGGGAATTAGGGGAAACGGATTAGGGAAACGGGTGTTCACCCTCTAGAGTATATGTAGGGGGTGGGGAGTGATTCAAAAGGTGCTGTAGGGACACAGTAGGAACCTATTATTCCTTAAGGATTAAGAAAATAACATTAGTGGAGTACAAATCGCTGCCAGAATTTTGGAAACTTTAGTTTCCACAAAAATAGAATAGCCGGAGTAGAATCCGCTGATGGGTTAATATTTAAACGGCGGGCGCAATTTTGCGACAGGCACTCATTTTTTCTCGCATTTTAGATTAACTCATCGCATTTCGTGAAAATAGCGACCGCAGCTTAAACACTGCACTATGGACAGAATGCAGTACAAACCATTTTTTGGCATATTCAGTCTGACATATACCTTTGAGAACACATTTTTGTTTTGTCTCAGACATTTCTGGGAAGATAGAAAAAAAAACATTTCTATTACAAGACAATAAACATAATTTTAAACTTTATTAATAGATATAAAATGTTGTAAACACTTTTTCATCATATAGAGGGGCTCCTAATCAGTTTTGTTTAACTGGTCTTGCAGTCTCTTCTGAATCAAATGCATAATTTAAGTTTTCATTTCAGCATCAATTACAAACATAATATTTCATATTCATTAATATAGAATGTTTCCAATTGCAAAAAAAAAAAAAAAAAGTGAAAAATGAAAGTGGCTTATGTCAATCATTCATTCATTAGTGGTTTATGTACCACAGCCAAGATTTATAAAGTCATGTTCTAAGTAATATATGTAAAACAAACTACTTAACATCCATATTTAAAATTGTCAGTCCCCAAATTCCTTAATATCATGGTGTTATCTTTGTATTTTTCTGTTTAATTTTTATGATAAGACTATCCTGTCCAACTATTTGTGTTTGATTTTTTTTACAGGATCACCTACAAACTATTTTTGACTGGCAAGGTGAGTTTGATAAACTGAATATGAAGGCTCAGCTTCTGCTGGAAACTTATTCTGACTCAAGCATCTCTAATGCCTTCACTCAGCTGTCTGCTAAATATAGTGGTTTGGTATCTTTATCCAAAGAAGTTATGCATCAATTGGAACACCATTTCCAAGAACATCAGCAACAGCAGTGCATGTACAGTGAATGTATAGAGCTGATAGATGTTTCTCGTGAGAGGCTATCTGACTGCAACCAGCTGTCCAGTAACATAGATGAAATTAATGCAAAAATCAGCAGCCTGAAAGCACTGGCAAACAGTATGGAACAAGGTCAAAACAAAATAAGATACACACTAGAGTTGACAGAAAAAGTTATTTCCAACACAGACTACAGAGGCACTGCATCCATTGAGGAAGATGCAAATAATCTTAAAGCTGATTTTGAACAGTTGCTGAAGGATATAGCAGAAGCAAGAACACTTCAGTCCAGCAGATTAGCAGTAGTTGGAGAGTTTAGTAAAACTCTGAAACAATTTCAGTTATGGTTAGAAGAGGTTGATGGTGATATTACAGCCACTGGAAAGCAGGAACTGAATTCTTTCATTGAAAAGAAAACTGTTTTAGAAAAATATAACATCATATACAGAGATTTGCAAGGGCATCACCCAATAGCACTGAGACTAGAAACTGATGTAACTCAGCATCCTTTGTTTGAAAATGAAACAAAAGAAAGCTTAGATAAATATAATTCATTTTCTACAGTTGTGAAAACCTGTATATCCCAATTAGAAAAAGAAATTAGTGACCTTGAAAAATACAAAAGTGCTTTATCTGATGCTGATTCATGGTTAGCAGAGACCAAAATGAAGCTACAGAAAATTGCATGTTACACCGATACTAAGGAAATTATGCAGGAGAGAAAGAACCAATTTCTTGTCATCAAGGAAACCATTCCTAAAGGTGAGGAATCTGTCAAGAAAGTTATAGAGTTGGGAAGCATTTCAAGTCAAAGTCTAGGACATTTGGGAAGTGAAAGAATGATTCAAGAAATGGAAAACTTGAAAACCTCAATGGGTTCCCTGCTAGCATATGTAAAGGAAGTAGAATTTGGCTTAAACAGGTGTATTGATGCATGGGTAGATTTTGAAGATGCCTACCAGGAAACAAAAGTTTGGTTAGATGAACTTGAAAGAAAAGTTAAATCATGCTTGAATGCCAGAGGTTCAACTTCAGAGGAAATGGAACGCTTGAAAGAAATGAAGGTAAATAGTCCTTTCACATAATGCCATACTTT
The DNA here is from genome assembly GCA_039090855.1 of Macrothele yani. Taxonomy (NCBI): domain Eukaryota; kingdom Metazoa; phylum Arthropoda; class Arachnida; order Araneae; family Macrothelidae; genus Macrothele; species Macrothele yani. The sequence goes on along the minus strand of CM077023.1, from coordinate 7,113,319 downwards.
CTTAAAAATCTTCTGTAAAAAAAATAGCTGATACTCATACATGTTTGCAAAGTCTGTAATAATGCTTATTGAGTTGAAAGTTGTAGCGTTCACAATTTATATTGCCTGGTCACTTTATGACAATCTTCACATTATATCGGTAGAAGGGAACACTCGTGGTATAATATTTTAACAACAATTTTGCAAGAAAGAATGCACTTAGACAAGCTGAACTTTGTGTAGCCAGTCTAAGGCACAGAAATGTGACATCTATTATTCATTTGCAAAGTGTGCACACTTTTGAAACCAATTTTCCCAGGGTATAGGGTTTCTACCCTGATCTTATCTATATTTTTTAAATATCTTGCCCACTGTACTTGCACATGTAGTGAATTCATATTTTTTCTAGTTTTCATCCAATTTAGGAACTGAATCTGTAAGATAGAGAAATGACTTAGTATATTTAAGCTTATGCTTTCTTTAAAATTGATAAATACATGATCAGAAATGGCAGTGTTTTACATTGATTAAGTTTATCTGGTTCAACATTCCCTAAGGATGGTTTTTATATGTAATTGTTATTTCAATAGTTACACTATCTGTGAGAGAGACTTGTTTTTTTTTTTTCCATAAACATAATGCCCGTATGAAGTGGCCAGCCAGTATAATGTATTAATATATGTTTAATTTAACACATAAATCAATGCACAAGTTTAAAAGAAAATTTGAACACATATCATATGCAGCCATGTTACAAAGGAAATGCTAATAGAAAGGATATCAATTAAATAGCCAAAGTAAACTCCATTCTATTGATTACCAGCATATCTCATTTTGGGTCAGGTTTATATAAGAGGGTAAGCCTTATGCAGTATGCAATTTATTTTGTTACACTGGGGAAAACAGTGATATATTATTATTATTATTATTATTATTATTATTATTATTACCAGAAAACTAAAGTTTTTGTTGAAATTATACTATTTTTTTTTTGGATAAAAAAAATATATCTTTTAAAATTGATGCAAAGAAACTTGTTTCTGAAAAGTGATTATATATTTCCTACCTACATTACATACATACATATCACTAAGCTGTTCTCTGGGATTCAGAGGTTAGCTTCACAAAGAAAAAGCAAACTACCAGATAATTTTTAACTGATTATTTACTTACTGTTGCCATATCAAATTCCTCCATTTCCAGCAATCTTGACATACAACTCAGGCTTCACTGACATCCATCACACAAGACACACAAGATCTTCTATACTTCATACTCATGATCTTTTTTTCATGCAGACACTCCTGAATTTGATCCTTCCATGACTTCTTTGGACTTTCTCTGCCTTTCTTTCCTGTCACTTGGGCTGAAAAATTTTTCTTAGTAACAGGGTTCGTACACTTTTGGGGGAAAAAAATTCAAGGACTTTCCAGGCCTTTTCCAGGACATATACAAAAAATTCAAGGACTTTCCAGGCCATACACAAAAAAATTCCAGGATGATTATTATGCTTTAAAAAAATAATTTGAACATGATACTGTAAAGTAATTTCAGTTTTAAGTAATAAAAATGATGAAAGATGCAAATGGATGAATGTGCTTTATGCAAATTGATCAAGTTTATCAAGCACAAGACCATAAAGAATAAATTCTGTTCTTATGCCCTGACCTTTGAATTCAAGTTGGATCATTTTCTACAAGGGTAGGTTTCTCCTCCCTGATAACATACCAAAACTTTGTCGCAATCAAACAGATTTTATGTGAGTTAACATTCCTAAGGTTGGAGAACAAATACTGCTCTTATGTCTTGGCCTTTAAATTTAATTTTGACCTTTTCAAGAGGGTAGGTTTCCAGGTTGTACCCAACAGCATACTAAAATTTCGCCGAAATTCAACCGCTTTCATGCGAATTATCCTACAGACAAACCCAAAGCATAAACGTTTCTGCAACCATAGTTCAAAAGTGTTAGGAATTTCGAAAATAAAAGCATAACGAACAGCGCGAAAACTAGCTTATAAATAGAATATTTGAAAATACAGTATGCACTCTCAATTATTAGGGATGGTAGAGAGGAAGGGAATAGAACTGTCCAAAATTAGCATGTTTTCGTTGCGCTAGGGCGCTTAAGCACGGCTGAATTCCTTCAGATACCCCCAATGTTCAAATGACTGAACTGTGCTGATGTTCATGGAATGAAATGGTTGATCAGCTATGATGACCAAATAAAAGTTCGGGGGGGGGCTTTTTTTTTTTTTTTTTTTTAGTTTATGCAACATTTTACATCACTCCAGTATTTATCTTGTCATCATCAACAATCGCAATGCAACTACCGCTTACGATCGCGGATATCAGCAACCGAAAATCTGCCATATCACTAAGTGATATAACTCATAGTATCCTGGATTCCCAGGGACAGGAAAAGACCCAGAAGAAGACCACATGGGAGATGGGTGGATGAAATTCGAAAGTATGCAGGGGTGACATGGAGGAGACTGGCACAAGACAGACCGTTGTGGAGGAAACTTGGGGAGACCTTCGTCCAGCAGTGGATTGATAATGGTTGACAATGATGATGATGATGATGACAGTATTGTAATTGAAAAAAAAAAGGATGTGGAAAAAAGAAACTTTCAGAAATTAAGATCATCAAGTCCTGCGTTTCAAAAATCCGTTTTCCTTTATAACGTTTAAAAACATGTTTTTGCTTTTTTACCTGTAGTGTAAATAAAAAAACTATGTTGATTTTATGGAATCAGACGTCCGTATGTCTGATTGTCTTCATCTGAGTTCACACGTTAGCTACTGTGTACAAGTAGACCTATTTTTTCAGCTCAAAAATATGTAGTTTTGTATATATTCACAGTATAAGTCATTCCTTATTCCCACAGAACTGAACTCAGCATATGCAAAATGAAGAACATCAAGACCCGCCCAACACTGTTTCAGATTGTCTGCTGTTTATATTCAAGAAATGCAAACACGGATCAATGGTGAATGCAGCAACTATGATTTTTATTTATTACCAAGAAAAAAAAAAAAAGAGCCGTGAAAGCTGTAAAGCTGAAACGGATATTTTCTCTCAACCCCCCCCCCCTGCACAAAAACATTCCGATTAAGATCAAACAGCAGGAGGACGCGTCCACACACACAACCTTTGGAATGACCTGATGGAATGGCTTCTTTTCATTTGGCACATCGCCATAAATCACCACCTGCAGCTCACTGAACTGTCAAGTTGCACATTTCCTCCTTCACTTTAACTATAATAGAAATTGTAAAAAAAAAAAATGTTCCCCAATTTTACGACAAAATTAAATTACCAAATTTACGTCATGATGTTGCAATTTACTGAAATACGTTTGTTTATCTGCTGAATATTGCTTAAATCCATTGAAAACTTTTTAATTACAGACGATTTTTTTATTAAAACAGTAACTCAGACGTCTGAATAAAAACGTATGTTTGTAATTCAAATAGAGTCCATATCATCACAGAAAAAAAATTTAAGGATCACTCTGTTTAAATAAACCATGGCATCTAAAAAAAATAATTCACTTGCTTTTCCCGTAATTTATAATTACTGTTTCTTTTTTTTCAATCCGATTATGCAACGGATTTTTTTTTTTTTTTGCATCTGCTAAAGTTCCTAACGGAATTTGGCGAAATTTGCACTAGAACTTTATTGTGATGTATCTTAACTACTGTAAAAATTTTACTGTGTTATTTTCAAAATTCGGAAAAATGGATTTCTGAAAATATTCTCCCTAGTCCTTTTGAGCTGTGGAAGTGATGCTTTCTTCCCAACCCAAGGCTTCAGATCGGCGCTCCCAGCTGTCAATCAACCGTTGCTATGGTAACACCCTTTTGCTGGAGGCTCACTCTGTCCAAAGAGGCACACATAATAAAAATTACCAATGCTAACTTTTAAAGTTTTAAACCGATTCAATTGGAATTTTGGAAGTGAGCTTCTGTAATCCAATTACAGTGAATGTAAAAATTTCAGCTACTTTCGTGAAAAATTCGCAAAGATAGTTTTCTTATTTTTTATCATAAGTAGCGGAAGTCTCTTGAGGGGAGGGAGGATATCATGCACATAAACAAGAAGAAGATGAATGTGTTGTTCAGGCATACTCCTCACTGGTGGATGCCAGCTGACTTGGTGCATACGCGACCCCCTGCAAATGCTAAATGCTTCTTCTTTCCCCTTCCATTCTCAGTTGTCGGACGGACATCAAGCTCTCCTTCGACCTACTAGTAATCATCCAATTTTATTGCACTGGAAGTAGTGCCTTTTTTTTTTCTTTTTTTCCCCCAGCCAAATTAGGATTTGGTGCACGTTGGAAACCGCTGCCTGTGGTTTTTTTGAGAACAGAGAAAAGGAACTTTAAAAAATGAAGGGGTAACAGTAACACGATTTCCTAAAAGGCATTTTTTTAAGTACTAATTTCAAATTTCAAGGCTTTTCAAGACAGCATTAAAAAAACACCGTTTTTCCAGGATATTCAGGCCTTGAAAACGTAATCATGATTTTCCAGGACTTTCCAGGTTTTCAAGCACGCGTGCGCACCCTGTAGTAAGCATCTCATCACGCATTCTTTCAACATGCCCAAACCACTGAAGCATATTAGTCTGCATCTTGCCAACAACATTTTGCTTCACATTACATAACTCCAACGCATCTTCATTCCTCACACAATCAGAACATGTCTTGCCACAGACCCCCGTAACGCATTTCTCCAGCACACAAATGACTCCTACTACCTACATAATAGATAAAACTATATGTCCACTCTGTGGAAAATGTATATCTATATATACTAAAAGTAGTAAAGTATCAGATATGCATTCTGCATAACTGATGTTTCAATACTCTCCAAAATTGGGATCCATTTAATGTCGGGACACATATGTATATACAGATTTACTGCTAGCATATTTTTGCTTTACTTCTGCATGTAGGAATATTTTTAATGATAATTTCCTTGTATACATCAGATATAGAGTGAGTTAGTTCATTCAAGAGACCATGAAAAACAAAGGTTTCGGATTATAATAAAAATATGTACATGGATTTTTTTCTCTTGAAATAAACTGAATGGACAAATTATTATATACACTTACCTAGTAACATGTTGCTCCATCTTTTGCCCTTGCAATAGCAGCAGCTATACTACTTGGTAAGGACTCAGTGTGGTGTTGAAAACATGGAGATGGTATTGCATCCCACTAAGTGAAGATTGCCTGTCATAGAGCACCCACAGTTACCAATGAGGTTGGTGAGCTGGAACAGATCTTTCCAATTTGTCCTACAAATTTTTAATGAGGTCAAGGTTCAGTGATCAAGGGGGCCACATTTGCATGTGGTAAACTCACTTGAATGCTCCTGGAAGCAATTGTTTGCCACTCAGGAAGTATTTGGTGTGACATCCTGTTGAAAGGTGCACCATGGTGAAGAAAGATAGTTGTTACAAATGGGTGTAGATAGTTAGCGAGGATGTTCACATTTTTTGTGCCAGTGACGGAGGTCTTGATGGGTATAAGCGGCCTCAAGAAAGCCCATGCAAACTTGCCCCAAACTGTTGCACGTCCTGACCTATCCTTGTCTTTGAGACTGTTGCCCCCAGCATTGAAATGCTGGAACCATTTTCATGAAGTGCTGTCATCCACCATTTCCTTGCCTTCAACTGAACAAATTTCTCTCACCCCTGCACTCGCGTTTAACCCTTTTGTCCAATAATGGTGTAAGAGCACTCAAAAAGCATGTTTATGAACCTCCATCCTGTGCTCACCTGATAGTGCAATATGTCTCCGTGCTAAATGCACGTCATCTGTGTCATGTGCTCCATGTCATCGCAGTACCCAGTCAACCCTGGTGCATGTTTCGCACATGAAAGGAGACCTAACATTATGTGTAGCTGAAAATGGGTTGGAACTTTTAACTCACTCTGGTAGTACAACAGTACAATGCCATTTTTATTTATTTTTTTAGAAACATCCCATACAATTTATTAGACATACATGAAACTAAATTAACATTAAATAAATTTTGTTATTTATTGCATTTTATTATTTTTAACATTTCAGTCATGCTGTGTGCCTCAAGACTTTTCTGTACTCTAAGCCATCATAAACTGATTCTGTTTAACTTGATGTAACACTAAAAGTGCTTAGATGATGCTCTTCTGTATCCAAGGCATTGAAGCTTCAATTTGGTGCAGCCAATCCATGAAAAACAGTTCTACATAATGTATCTTATTACGAAATTTCATGAGACAACTCTTAATGGTTGTCTTATGTTAAAAAACGTGCTTTAGATTAAACATAAATATAATAATATCAGGTTCCTTTCCTTATGTTAGAGGAGTTAGTGGGAAATTTTTAAAGTTAATGAAGAAACACAACATTATTTTTGGTCATTCTGTTCAGAACATTGGTGACTTGGTTATAGAGAAAAAATCTAACAGAAATATACTAAAATCAGCAGGTGTATATGAAATTCCTATAATTTCACAGAGTTCTGACTACTGTATATCTTACATTGGTAGCACAAAAAATAGATTAATAAAAAGATAACTTCAACAGATTAAAAACTGGAACAAAAAAGAAGAAAAAACTGCACTCATCCAACACTGCATTAATCATAAACAATATCCTGATTTCGAAAATATTAAACTACTAACTACCCACACAAACAAAAAAGAATTAAGGATTTCCAAAAGTGTTATAATCGAAAAAAAAAAAATTAATATGTGCAATTTACATGACTCCACTACTCTAGATACAACTTGGAAGTCACTTATAAAAAGAAAAAAATGCATAAAAAAAGACAAAAAAAAAAAGAACATTACAAAAAATCACCCCATTTAATAAAGGACTAAAAATATTACAACAGTTTATTTAAATAGATAGTAATAATTCAATATACATTTATTAAAAATAAAGAATAATACACTTATGACGAACATACCTACCAACTAATCCAATAGATGGCGGCACTTGAGGAGTAATCGCCTTACACGCCATGAAGACCGCAACCCTCCCTTCGTTTCCCGACATGCAACCCCTGTGGCTACACATGCGAAGAACCCTCACGTTGATAATAGATGGCCTGAAGATGGTGCTCTAAGAGCACAGAAAGCGCTCGCCGTAATATCGTAGAAGATCTTTTATGTGAGCCACGTGCCCCCCCCCCCCCCGACCCAATGAGTATAACCTTTCGTTATGCATGTTTTAAATTAATGGAATTTTTTTATGTTTGATTGTACTATTGAATGAATGTTTAACTGAAAATATTTAACTAAAATGCTTTATTTATAAAAAAAATTTAACTAACAAAAAACCAGTAACACATTTCGACTTCTTTCGGGACAGTATCACGTGTCTCATGGAGTAACAAATGTGCAAAATACTTTTTCAATAATAGGTAAAGAATACCTTTTGATATTTATTTATGTTTAGTGTATCTTAGTTCCAGTTTTCCCAAAAAGTTAGATCCAAGATACATTATGTAAAGAAGGGTTGTTATTACATGGTCATACTGTAGTATGTGATTTAAACTGTATTTTGCGGTTAGTGTTACAATCTCATTGTGACCATTGTTTTGACAAGAGGATAAGCCTGCTTGTGCACAAAGCACACTTAGTGTTCCCCCTATGCTGTTTCAGCAGGGCGAAGCACCCTGCCCTTTTTTGACATGTTCAAATTTGCCCTGCCCCATTTTTGGACAGGAAAAATGCCAGCTGCCCGCCCCCCCCCCCCCCCCAGTTTTTACCCTGCCCTTAATCTTGTATTGCTCTTGCTGTTCCACGACTTGCCAGGCCCACGATCGCAGCATCAGTCGCAAACGCACGCGTGCTATTGTTTTGCTTCCTTAATTTATGGCCACTGGTTTCAAGAAAATCAAGAAAAAATAAAAATTAGTGGTCACCACTAGCCGTGTGGCGACTGGATAAAACAGAATGGCCGGTAGAAAACGTTGCTTTACTCGTCAAGCTCGAAAATTTGCCTGTTGCAACCGTCTGGTGGTCAAATTATTTTTTTATTACTAAAGAATTTATTTGCATTTTTCAAAACCCTCCTATAAATTAGCAAGATCATTTTCTATCATCCAACTTGCACGTGGGTAAAAACAATGCTCTGCTCAGTAAATTAGTGGGTGCAATCTATTTATAGATTCACTCATTGAGAAAGGGGAGGTGGTTGTTTTCCCCACTTTAGTTTGGGCAGGAAGTAACGACAATGGACATCTGAGCTTCAGCTGGAACTCTGATGTCACAAACAGACATCAACAGCTCACATTTTATTAAGTTTTTCCGAAAATGCATGATTTCCCATTGATTAGTCACTTCCTGCTTATCATCAGACAAAAAGAGGAATAATTACTTTTGTTAAGAAAAGAATTGAAGTTTAAATGGGAACTTTAGTTTTTCATTGCTGTCTTTCATTCTCTGTTGAGTCGTGTTTTTGGAACATTAATTTTGATTTAAACAAAATAAAATATGTTTGCTCTGCTCTTAATACAGCAAGAATTTTTTTTTTTTACTACGGATTGGGAAAACATGCTTTAGGTGAAATCAAATGTCAAAAATCGATACTGCATTGTACACTTTGCCGTGATAGCAATTTTATGAGACACGGAAATGGCAGATTCCATCATCTCATGAACAGATTAAGTACCAATTTTAAAATTGAATTTGGATTTTAAAATGAGGGAGCACAAAATGTTTACTATAATGATTGGCTGGTTTTGAAGTGACTGTTAGAAATAGGAAAACATGCATTTTGTTATAAAAAATTCTCACAAAATATCAAATCTATCTTTTTCACTAATCACAAGACATTAAGAACAAGGAATATGATCAGAAAAACAAAAAATAAGAATATAATCACAAAGAGGAATGAGGGGAAAAAAATATGTAGCTTGGTAAAAACAATTCGAAATTCTGAAAAGCATGGTACATTATCCATGCTTAAAACAATCATTTTTGGACTACAATAAAATTGAATAGAAGTTTGTTTCCGTGAAGCAGTGAATAGTTAAAAAGAAATGATTAATTTCATGGTTTTATCTCGGTTACCAGTGAATTCAACTCCAGTTAGAAAATAAGGGTAATTTATTGGCCATCAAATTAAATGCTGAATTTTTTTTTTTCACTTTAAGCAGCAAAACACTGGATGGAAGCAAGAACAGTCATTTTTTTATTTCAATCCTTTGGTTCAAAAAAGTTATTTTCAAATAATTTTACTGTATGTTTTCATGTATTTAATAATCCATTGATTAAAAGTATGGTAAAAAGCATTTACTTTTACTTTTTATCTATAATTAGGCAACTAAAAAAATTGTTACATTCTTCGGGTAATGGGAAAAGTAGGTTGGTTGGTTGGTTAGTTGATTTTAGTGGCGCAAGGGCCAGGTTTGGCCAAAGAGCGCCAGACAAAGAACTATCAGCTACAGACTTTTAAAAGCGTGGAAAATGATTAAGAGCAGACAGGCTTGGTAAAAGTTGGAAAAGAGGACGATGAAAGCTGTGAAGACAAGTTAGGTAATTAGGTTTATATAAAAATTTATTAATGTACTATTATAATTATTATAATTTATTTTTTTTTTTTGTTAAACACAACTACACAAAGGATGAGTCACCAGGAGGAAGACGAACCGTCACTCTCCTCCCCCCACACTCCTCTGCAATGCTGGCCGAGGGCGGGGACGAACTATCACTCTCCCCCCCCATGTTCCTCTGCAATGTTGGTTGAGGCTGGGGACGAACTGTCACTCTCCTCCCCCCTATGTTCCTCTATAATGTTGGTTGAGGGTTGGGACCTCGCTGAGTCCGAGACAGTTGCAATGTTGGTCAGGTGGACCGCGACAGTTGGATGGACACTGCACACCTTTGCGGATTGAGGGCCGGGTCTTCCGCACGTGCAGGCTGTCTGCTGGAAACTGGAAGAGACGGTCGGCTGCAAAAGAGAAGGCCCAGAATCAGCTATTCGAAAAATCTGGAGCTCGGGGAAAACACCTGTGTCGCCTGGTCAGCTGTAGATCGCTTGGCAAGTGCGGCGAGAGCTACAGGGCGCGGAACAAAGGGCTGCACGGGTTGTGGCAGAGACTGAACTACTGCGGCAAAAGTACGCTGTCGGTTGGTGGGTATACCCACCTTGGCCTTGGCAGCAGGGTACGAGAGGCCTTCCAGGGTCTTGAGGCGCTGGATCGCCATCTCGTCCTTCCATTTCATACAGTTGCGGGAGTAAGCTGCATGGGCCTCACCGCAGTTAACACAGCAGGCAGCAGAAGTGCAACCTTCCCCGTCATGTTCACTGGAGCCACAATTTGCGCAACGAGCGGAACTCTTACAAAAACGTTGTGAATGCCCGTACCTCTGGCACCTGAAACAGCGCAGAGGACTGGGAATGTACGGGCGAACTCCACAGACCAAGTAGCCAGCCTTGATTTCGGTCGTAACCTTCGGGGAGTTAAAAGTCAAGATTACATTTTTAGACTTAATCAAAGAACCATCGCGCCGGAACATCATACGACGTGCAGCAATAACACCCTGATCTGCAAGTTCAGTCACCAATTCTTCTTCACTGCATGGCAAGAGATCAAACTCAGAAATAACACCCCGAGAGGTGTTAAGAAACGGGTGAGGTGCCACTTTGACAGGAATGCCTTGAAGACTAGTGAGGTGCATAAGAGTGTTACTCTGAGAAACACTGCAAGTTTGGACAAGCAGGTCCCCAGAGCGAAGCTTCCTCACAGACTTCAAGGGGCCAACTGCAGCGTCCAAAGCTTTAGAAATGAAAAATGGAGATCTGGTGGACAGTCTCTCATTCGGATCGACGGATTCTACAACTAAGTGTGTAGCATGCGTATTCACAGCAATCGAGGGGAGACGACGCTTCGGAGCGACTGGTACAGCTGCCGAAGAAGAGGTTCCACATTCTTGGTCCAGGTCATGGTCTAAAGATCGTTTAAGGGTATGAGACTTGGTAGGTTGAGAAGACGAAGGAGAGTCGTTGTCAACTATCATTTTCTCAGGTGACTTAAATTTGGAGTTTTGTTTTTGTTTCTACCCATGGAAAAAAGAAGGAAGATTCGTCTGCAAACTACTCCACCCACCACCGAGCCCTACAAGGGAGAACTGGAGGTCTGCAAGCCAAGAAAATGACGCTGGACACAGTTCTGGAGCTTAAACGTTGCAGATATAGTCCGTTGGCTGTGATCACACGCACTCGGCGGACACTTCGGCCTCCTGGTACCGTCATGCCAACGCCTTTGGCATGATCCCACAGCCCCCGGGCTTACCCTGCCGTGCTATACGACAAAAAGCCGCTAAAGCCCTGTACACAACTTGGTACATGACTTCTGACTAGAGGTGGGTTAGTCTCTAGCCTCCCGTTTACAGCGAAGCCGGGGTCGAAGAGGAGTGTTGGTACACAGGAGGCACTTCACCGGTCTCCTGCGACCTCAGCCGCCAGACATCCCATTTCCGCCTCACGGCTCTCCGCACGCGGCAAACATGCAGGTAGGTCTACCACCCAAACCAGCTAAAAAGGAAAAAAGAAATCCAAAGAAGACAAATTCTGGCAGGGAACCTAAACGGAATCTCAGCAACCTACGAACTGAGCGGTTAATATAAAACAGTTAGTGGTGGAGGGTAACAAAACCACAAGACCGGGTTGTTAGTACAGATCGTGGTAGCGATGAGGTAGAGTAAACAACACGGGCAACTAGCCAGTGGAGAAAATAAATAAAAACGAAAAAGCGAGACACAAGACCAGCTCGGGATCGTGGGGCCGCGACTCCCCAACAGCTGGATGAACAGCCGTCCCTGCAAACACCATCGGCACCAAAATAAAAAACAAGCGGTGGCATGACATCAGATGTTGACCAGTCACAAGGTCAGCTCGGGCCGTGGGGCGCCGCTCCCCAAATAACTGGAAAACCAGTTATCCCCGTGCGGGGTGGGAAAAGTAGATCTGATTCTTATTGAGTAAATGAATGTTGTTAACGAAACCATTTAAATAAAATGAAGTTATTTTAAATTTATGTTCTTTGGTTTTCATGCAAAAATATATTAAATAGAAAAAAATAAAAATATATATTACAAAAACCATAGAGCTCGTTATTGAAATATTCCTACTTCACTGTGTGTAATGGCATTATGTTTAGGATCCGATGAGAACAGGGTCAGAGGTTTAGTCTGGGAGGGGGGCAGAGGGTCTAAAACTATGGCCTCATGCATACATAAAATGTCCCTTTTTGAAAAAACTGTGCCCTTTTTTTCAGATATGTTTTGTCATCACAAAGTGCCCCTTCATGATAGAAAGTGCCTTTTTTTCAGATCTTGCAAAGTTTTGCACACATAATGAGGCCTTTTTTTTATACAAATGTGCCCTTTCTCAGCAAATTACCCTGACCTTTTCAATTTCTAGGATGAACACTAACACTGTCTGATGGTTTTAGCTAGTCTAGAGTTTATAACACAGAACAAAGTAGTATTCACGCAATGAGCAAACAGAACAAAGTAGTATTCACGCAATGAGCAAACAGAACACTGGTAAAGTAGAAATCACTGAGAAATGAATTCTCATAGAGAAATTATTCTTGACATCTCCAGTACAAGGCAACCCATAGTAATGCTATCTTGACTCAGAAGTGGCATATTTTCACTGTTTCCTATGTAGCCATATCTTCATAAAATGCAGTTTTAAAGTTTTCCAAAGAGATGGATTCATAGGGAACAGTAAAAATACAGCACTTCTATCACAAAAATGACATTTGATAAAGTGTTGCTATATAGTGTTATCAGTTTCAGTGATAAGAAATGTACTTTTGTCCAAAATTAACATGACAAACACAAAATTATATATACATATCATTAAGCTGTTCTCTGAGATTCAGAGGTTAGCTCCTCAAAAAAAGACTGTCTGCCAACTAAGCATTTAACTGATGGAACTAGATTTTACATTTACATACTGTTGGCATATCAAACGTCTCCATTTACAACAGTCTCGGCCCATAGCTCGAGCTTCACTGGCATCCATCACACGTCGCACTCAAGACCTTTTATACTTTATACTCATAACATTTTTTTCATGCAGACATTCCTGGATATGGTCCTTCCATGGTTTCCTTGGCCTTCTACCTTTCTTTCCTGCCACTTGGGCTAAAAAAGTTCTCTTAGTCAGCACCTCATCACTCATTCTTTCAACATGGCCAAACCACCTAAGAATATTAGTCTCCACCTTACTAACAACATTTTGCCTCACATTACACATCTGCAACAGCTCTTCATTCCTCACATGATCAGAGAGTGTCTTGCCACAAATCCACCATAAGTAATGCATCTCCACAGCACATTAATAAGGATTCTCCCCAGCGCATGAATAATGCAAAATCCACACAACAGTTTAATGACAGTTGGGACGGACATACATATATCAATAACGCAGCAATACACAACAGAAAAGGAAAGCCATCACTTTATGAAGATGAAGCATGTGCATGACAGCATGGCAGTCCAAAAGTTATGCAGCAAGTGGTTTGTATTTCAAGAGGCTAATAGGAAGTGTGATTGCCCCGAACAGTGATACAGCTCACACAACAAACCCTCATGCTGTTTGGGGCAATAAGTGCCACTTCTCCACTAAGGCATGTCAGAGTCCTGGAAGAGTTCCGGGAGGAGGCTGCTGGCTTGCAATTTCTCTTCCCAGGGCATCCCAGACTTGCTGTATCAGGTCTAGAGATCTTGCGAGCCCCACCATCCTATGAACATCCTTACTCTTTAGGTATTCATTGACTAGCCCTATGAAGATGGGCATTATTGTCCATAAAAAGGAACTGAAGGACAACGGTTCCCCTGAAAATCATACATAGAGTTCTAGAATATCATCCCTGTAGGGTGCAGCAGTCAGGCTGCCTCCTGGGTTGGAAACACGTGCAGCTGTATGCATCCATCCAACATGATGCCAGCCAGAGGTCCAGGGGTGATGTTTTCTGGCCCAATTCAGACGGACCCTTCTGTCCATTGAGGCAAGCGGGATACAAAGTATTGGCCTTCTATGCAGTCCTCTCTCATGGAGTCTTCTGTAAACTGTTTGCCTTGATATCGTGGTTCCCTTAGCAGAGCAGAGCTCCTGCGAGTGTTGCCTGGCTGTCGACTCCCTATGGCAGCGAACTGTTAGAGACAAATACCTGTTGCATTGACTTGTTATGGGTCGTGGTCGTCCTTGTCCCGGCCTTCTGGTTATTGTTCCAGTTTCCTGGAACTGTCTCCAGAGATTGAAGACCACTTGCCTCGACACATTCAGCAGTCTTGCTACCTCAGCTTGCGATTGCCATGCTTCTAATCTACCGATCGCTCTCCACCATAAATAGTTTTCTAGGTGGTGTTGTGGAGCCATTCTTCAACTAACAGTCCAACTCAAGCTTTAATTGACACACACCACTCAGAACAATGTACATCACAGTCGCGTATCTGCCATTGTGATGGCGTACAGTCCTGATTTGCGCATTTCCATAGAGCTAGCACAATGTTACTTGGGTACATCAACTTAGTGTTTCTTCTTGCAAATGCCTTTGAAAAATGTTTACAATCGGCAGTCTTGTTTTAGACATATTCTTGAATTTGTATTGGTACATTAATTTTGGACACCAGTTTATAAAATGTAAGTAGACAGAATGAGCTTAATATTTTAATTCCTTATAATCTATTTCTTATAATATTATAATCTCAACATTACTGACTGTACTGAGCTCAAACGCAAGTATATTTCAGTTAAATATCAACGTGTTGTGGTAGGTTTAATAGATTCACTTAAGAGTAAAGAAGAACTGGAAACAAAATGGCTGGTGGGCACTTTAGTGATACTGTTATTGTGAGAGTGGCTTAATGAAAATTTGTAGATTGCCAGACTCATCTGGCAGTTTTTCAAGTATCCTATTTGGATTTAAAAAGTGAACATTTTGGTGGTTTATGGGCCATTACAAAGCTGTATTCATGATTGAGTAATTCACCTTATTATGGCATCACACAATGAAGCATACAGTGTTTGAAGCAAAATACTTTCATTGTGATGAAAATATTTTGTGTTGTAATGAAAGTATTGTACTATAAATTAAGTGTTTTACTCTATGTTTAGAGTTGTCAAATAGCTTACGACAGTGAAAGGTATGTATTATTCATAAAGAATAAAATGCAGTCACTTCTGTTATAATGGTTGTCATTGTATCAAATGATACACTTTATAGAAACACATTTTTTATACTATGAGTATATGGTGGACATAACATAATCTAGTACATAAAAAGTAACAGAGTATATAGGAACTGAAAATGTTCACATGGCTACCACAGCACAGTGTTCTCTCTTTCTCTACTTCATAACATGAATGGTAGAGTTAGCCAGCTGCTTAGGCTACTCCTATCACTAATCTTGAACAGCTATTTTTTTTTATAATGAGCATTAAGTGCAAAAATTACAGAAAACCTTAATGCAGGTTCTACTAAATTTAACTGTTACATAAATAAGAGTCATTAAAGACCTCACGAAGAAGCTGTTTTCACCTTGAATATTTTCAGTATTATAAATATTTAACGGGAATTATCGAGGATAAATTTATTAGGTACATTACCTCTCAATATTTTGATCTACAATACTTTGAAGAACTCAAGAAAAACCCCACATTAAGGTTTTCTGTAACCATTATAGTTTGAAACAGCAAAGTAGCATGAAATCATTCGTTGTTAAATAATTTTTTAATCGATTTATTTACAATTATTTCTCATTTGTTTGTGGTAAATCAATGTTTCAAAAGTGATGTGACTTTAAAAATTATTAAAATGAGATAATTATTTGTTATGGATTTATCTTTCAGCTTTCTGTAACAGTAGTAATTTACCCTGTTTCTCTTCCTCATCTACTGGTACATTTTCTGTTCCTTAGCGATAAAGACTGCTTCTCATTGTGCTTATTTTTCCTATTTTTCCCAAAGGTTTTATTGAGTTTATATATTACTTTAAAGCATATTTACAGTATTATATATAAAAACATGTAAGAAGTAGCAATAACATAACAATCTGTAAAGAAAACAGCTGGTCAAAAAGGTACCTTCAATCAATCTATCCCCCTAACCTATTAATTAATTTTTATTGAATAAGTAGTTATTGTAATGCAGTTTTTTTCCTGTTGGCTACATACTATGTGAACCCAACTATCATCTTAAAGCAAAGGTGAATATAATACTGCTGGAAGCTAAATAAAAGTAAATGAAGGTGTAGAATATGGAAATTACATGGAATAAGTATAAAAACTGGATAGAAAAAGTTACAAGCATGTATGGTGTAGTGTTAAATTTGGAGAGCAAAGGAAAGAACATGGCTATCAAGGAGTCAGCTGTAAGCCTAGTTTGAATTCTCATTCATAATTATGACTAAATTACAAAAAGAAACATGATAAAGCAAAAGAATGATCTTTACCAGTGCACAGAAAAAAAGTATCCAAAATGTTCCAAAACTATTTGAGTCTTTTTATGCATTTTAGCATAAATGGGAAGTTAAAAATGATCACCTTTAACACCATAATCACAAATAAATGAATACTTATAAGAGCCACAAATAGTAGATTAATTGTAAATGACAGATGTATCGTGGCATTTTTGAATAAAATAATACATGTTCGTGCAGTTAAAGATGCTATTCCACTAAAAGTTGGATATTTATAAATTTTTGGTGAAACTAAAGCAGAAATGCTTGAATTCCCATCATAAAATGTGCAGATTATATGTTACTAAAAGTAATCAAATTTGATTTTATGTATTATCTGTTACTTCCGGTTATATGTGAAACTTTTTCTTCCCTCATATATGTTCAGCATTTCTCATCTTAGTGGAATAATCAGCCAGTTGAAATACTCTAATGTGAGCATATAAAAGAGCCAAAAGAACTTGTTCCTTCAAGCAGCAGATGTTCTTTGTCCTTCATTTCAGAGTACAGTCTTCATTTCTGCTTAATGGTGTCCCTATTTCTCCCACCCCAAACAAAAAGTCTAGGAAATGAAAGCATTGCTAGTTTTGCAGCTGAGTTTAAATTTGCTGTCAGGGAAAAGACTGAAGAGGTGGGAATTGGTATTTGAACTGAATGGGAATGAAAGAAATATTCAATTTTGAAATAAAATATTACCCAAGTAGAACACAATGATGAACCCATTACATTGTCAAAGTTTTCTCCTTTCATACATACATATACATATCACTAAGCTGTTCTCTGAGATTCAGAGGTTAGCTCCAAAAAGAAATACAAACTTCCAGATATTTTTACTTATTGTTGTTGTATCAAACTTCGCCATTTACAGCGATCTTTACATACAACTCGTGCTTCATTGATATCCATTACACGCCGTACACAAGATCTTTTATACTTCATACTCATAATCTTTTTCTCATGCAGACACTCATGAATCTGATCCACCCATGTTTTCCTTGGCCTTCTCATCTTGGAATAATTTTTCCTTCCTCTGCCTTTCCTTCCTGCCACTTGGGCTGAAAATATTTTCTTAGTAAGCATTTCATCACTCATTCTTTCAACATGGCCAAACCACCGAAGCATATTGATCTCCACCTTGCTAACAACATTTTGCTTTACATCACACAACTGCAATACATCTTCATTCCTCACGCAATCAGATCGTGTCTTGCCACAAACCCCACGTAAGTAACGCATTTCTCCAGCACACAAACGACTCCTATGTTTCTTCTGCAGTACCCAAGTTTCACTGCCATACATCAGAGTAGAAACAATTACTGTTTCATACACAGCCATGCGGGACTCTCTAGAGAACCCATCATTCCTGTGAAAACCTCCCAGAGCAGCTATGACTTTCAAAGAAGAATTCACTCGCCTACTGATTTCACCATCCAATTTGTTCTCTCTGTCAAACATGCTTCCTAAATACACAAACTCACTCACCTGGTCAATCACAGTGCCATTTATACTTACATTACATTCAGTGCTACCCATTCCTCTCTCAAACACCATAACTTTGGTTT
The DNA here is from genome assembly GCA_039090855.1 of Macrothele yani. Lineage (NCBI taxonomy): Eukaryota > Metazoa > Arthropoda > Arachnida > Araneae > Macrothelidae > Macrothele > Macrothele yani. The sequence goes on along the minus strand of CM077023.1, from coordinate 7,095,295 downwards.
TTCCCTTATTTATACTCAGTTTGAATTTCATGCAAACTTCGTGCATCTGAGTCAACATACTCTGCAACTCACTTTTGCTCTCTGCCAACAGGACAGTGTCATCAGCATACAGCAATCTGCACACACGGATATCACCAAGACATAAACCACTATTATCTATTTTCGCCTCACGCATGCATGCGTCCATAAATATATTAAACAGCCATGGTGACATTACACAACCTTGTCTAACTCCTGCACCAATGGAAAACCATTTCGATAAAACACCATTCACTCGTACACAAGCTCTACTACCAGCATACATGGCTTTTACACTATTAAGTAGATTCCCAGTAACACCATATTCATTCAATACCTTCCACAAAAGTGTCCTATTGACTCGGTCGTAAGCTTTCTCTAAATCTATGAAGGCAGTAAAAACTTTCTTCCCAACAGCCAGATACTTTTCAATCATCATGCGTAATGCAAAAATCTGGTTAGTGCAGCCTTTACCAGGCATAAAACCACTCTGAACATCCCACACTTTCAATGATGTAAGACCCCGTACTTTTTCAATAACAACCTTACCAAACACTTTCCTGGCACACTCAGTAGGCTAATACCACACGATAGTTCTTGCATTCAGTCTGATCACCTTTTCCCTTATACAAGGGAACAATGATAGCATCCTTCCAATCCTGAGGGACCATTCCTAACTCCCAGCACAACTGGCAAATTTCAGTTAACCAGTCAATTATAGAGTCACCACCATACTTCAACATCTCTGCAGTTATGCCATCAACTCCTGGAGCCTTACCATTCTGAAGAGATTTTAGAGCTTTACACACTTCTTCTCTTGAGATCCCTCCTGTGCTTTCATCCCTGATTGTGACATCATCTGCATCTGTCTCAGAATCATTTTTGCTCTCCTGATCTAATAACTCACAGAAGTATTCGCCCCTTCTGTCACTTAATTCATTGGGCTCCCATATCATTTCCCCAATCTCATTCTTCACACAACTTACAACTTTGTTTCCCCTATTTTTCCTGAGTCTCATGTACTTCCAGAAGGACTTTCTATCTTTCCAAAAAGCCAGTTCATGCCTTTCTACTTTCTCTTTCTTATCTTTTGCCTTACTGTGGCGAACCAGCTTAGTAGCTTCACACTTCTTACAGCGATATTCATCCACAGAGACTCTACCTTGCAACATCACCAAATAGGCTTCCTTCTTTTTATTTACTGCCTCATCAATCTCACTATTCCACCAAGCATCACCTCTATTGTTACCCACTATTGTTGTGCCACAGACCTCTTTAGCAGCAGTAACAACACAGTTCTTAAAACATTCCCACTTTTTTTCTACATCCCTCTCACAAGATTTCAGATCCTTCAGTCGTTCTCTGAGTAAGTCAGAATACCGCTGATGATCTTCAGGGAGCCTATCAACCTTTATTCTTTCTATCCTGGGTCTCTGCCTATTCCTTTTCCTCCAACCAACATTAAGTTTCACTCGTGACACTACCAAGTAATGATCAGAACCAACATCCGCACCTCTCATCACATGGGTGTCAACAACTAAGTGTTTCAAACGCTGATCGTAAACAACAAAATCTATCACACTCTTTTGACCAAGAGTACGATTTTCCCAAGTATATGTGTGTATATACTTGTGGTTGAAAAATGTATTAGATACACACAAACCATTCTCAATGCAGAGTTCAATTAATCTTTCACCATTATCATTCACACAAGGATCATTAAACTTACCCAGAACATTGTCAGAAATTGCATTCTGCACACCTACTCTAGCATTGAAATCCCCTGCTATTATAACTTTTCCTTTAGCACCAAACTGGCTCAAAACAGCTTTTAGCTCATTCCAAAAATCTTCTTTCTTATCAGAAGGTTCCGAGTCACAAGGAGCATACACTACAACAATTACAATTCTCTGAAGTTTCACTTTCAAACGAATCCAGAGAATTCTCTCACTTATGCAACTATAGTGAATCAAGTTGTTCTTCATCTTTTCACTTAAAATCACACCTACACCAGCCTGTCCTCTCATATTATCCAATACTCCAGACCACACACTCACCGTGCCATTCACTTCTTCTACCCCAATTTCCTTCTTTTTGGTTTCACTTACACACAGCACATCCAGTCTATACTTATTCATCTCCTCAATCACCTCACTCATCTTGCCATTTATACCTCTAGTATTCCATACACCAATCTTACATTCACTCAGCCGAGATCGCTTTCTCATGCGCCGTTTAGAAAGTCTAGGTCGATTCCGTGGTGGACCGTCCTTCTCAAGTGTGGTAGGTCCACCATGTCCCACACTTGAGTCATTCTTAATATTTCTTTTTGTCTTTTTAATCAGGTAAGTACATCAGTGTGGGGATTAGCCCGCAGCTGAGAGTTCCAGTTGGTCATTCAACCTAAGGATTCTGGAACAGAACCCAGTGAGTTGGGGTCTTTTCGCCAATGTCACACAGAACTAGCTTGCACCTCTCCAAGATTCACAGACGCCCTAGTTGCTGTTGTGTGTGCCACTGTTACCACGGAGCGCCCCGAGGAGGCCAACCCCGTCGCTCACTATGACCGCCCGTTTTCTCCTTTCAAATCAGCCACAAAAAAAAAAAATAAATAAATAAATAAATAAAAAAAAAAATAACAGACTTTCAGACTTTTCTGAGGTTTATAGAAAATGTTATCATGAAACTTATAGTTGTAGCCAAATTATAAATATGGATGAGATGGTATTTAATTTTAAATGGCCTTCAAGCCATAGTGTTGATGTTTGTGGAAATAGCTCTGTTTCCAGTAAAACAAGAGATCATGAAAAATAAAGCTTCACTGTGACTTGTTCTGCATTTGGAGGCAAATTGGAATCACAGGTCATTTGTAAAAGAAAATTATGGCCATTAAAATTCCTCCCAAGCTTAAAGTACAAGTTAAGGAAGTTTTTGAATAAATATGTGCTCTTCAACAAGGTGGTTGAACACTACTGACAAACTCAAATGGCAAACACATCAACAATTTTTTTATAACTGTATCAAATCTCTTAGTAATGGATTCAGTGATAACCAATGGCCAAACAGTATTAAAATGGCATGCAAAAGCATTTCTACTAAATCATTGATAATTCCAGAACTTAGGAAAAAGTTGTAGTCATGAAACAGTTGTGAGTAAACAAATACTTTAAAGCAAGTGAAAAGTCTTCAAGAAAAAATGATGTTTGAAAGACTTTACACATGAAAAAGTACATAAAGAAACTGGCAAAATAAACTGAGCAACACATAAAGAGACTGGCAAAATGAACTGAACAGCATGTTCTGAAGTGACACAGTGGGTGAAGGAGCCTGGGATGAATTAAGTTCTGAAACAAATAAAAATTCCTCCCAAAAAAAAAAAAAAAATTGTGGAGCATCTGAATCAGTAAACAATGGCAGGCTAACTAAAAAATGAGGGCACTGATCTGTCAAATAGCAAATATTTACTGATGTTTTGCTTAGAGAAATTGACTGCTCTGAATTTGTAGATTTCAAATAAGAGTGTAACATCTGAAGAGTGGCATGTGTTTTTTTATTTTAATTAGATGTCAGCCTTTTTTTTTCAATGATACTATTTCAGTCAGCTGCTAATTGACTACTTTAAAGTTAAATCCTAATGAAAGGTTGAAGCGGTACCTTAATTATTTTTTTCAGCTCAGGAAGAAATTTTTGCAAAAGAAAGAAATAACTGGATCTTTAGCTGCCTATTATGTGTGATCAAAGATAGTATGGTACAATATTTTTTGTAGCTTTCTACTTATTGCTTTAATCCTGTAGATTACACTATGTGCCTGATAATATGCTCAATATCTGAAAATTACAGTAGTTATTTAGGCATTCTTCATAAAGGACTTCCAAAGCTAAAGCTAATGGGTGGAGTATTATGCAGGAGATAATGGGGTACAGAAGCTGAGACATCCAGATTTAAAAAGGGAAAGAAAAGGGTATGGACAAATGATCTCATCAGAACAATCTGAAATTATATTTGAGCTTTTAAAATTTAGCATTTTGGTGATATTTGTTTCATCTGCATTGCATTTCTTTTATTCTTATCCGTGAAAAAAATTATCACTACCCTTCTGTATTTAAAAAAATTATACCTTCCTTTCTAATCACCTCAAGAATGAGAAAAGCTTTATAAGAGATTGCTGGGGTATATTCAGTGAAACCACATAATTATTAAAAATATTGTGTTACATTTGATATAACTCCTTTCTTTTCTACACATACCACAACAAAATATAATATTTGATGCATCCTTCTCTGCCTGGAAGTGAAGATAAAAAAAGTAGACTAAACTCGCTCAAACTTTTTATGCTAAGTATTATTAATTAGAAATTTTGCCTGGAATCTCTGTAGTTAATAGCAGTGTTTGTTGTGTTATTCAGAAATCACTTGGTTTATAATAACCCTGTTGATTCAGTCAAGCACTGTAGAAATTTAGATATTTCATGCTATAACACAAAAATGTGGGAGACACGCATTCTGCTGACAATGAAGATATGGGAATCTATCAAAAACTGTCAAAGTATTTTACCGTGCTAAAAATGGTTCTTTTAATTTCCATTTTCTGTTTACAAATGTAGTTTTTACATTGCACTTCATTCTCTTATTGCAACTCCACAGAAAGTTGATTTCAAACTTTTTATTTAGCCCATTTTGCTTGCATTTGTTACACTTTTTTCAGTGTTACATGTTTTTTCTCCTGACGTCTTCTTTTCTGAAATTTTGTTGCATTAGTTGTATGCTATTTTCATCCTGCTTTCCAAGGAGGATGTAAGCAGCATATATTTAATGCAACTGAAGTGAAACAGATGCAAAATAATTGAGGTAAATAGCATTATTAACAACCTAATTCAAGTTAAAAGAGAAGACATGAGAAAAAATTTTAAGTGCACAACAGTAAGAGAAAAGGATTAAATATCAACCTTGTTGTTCACTATCCATGAAGCTATGATGAACAAATATCATACAACAAAAAATTATACATGTTGAAATAAAAATTGGATACTAGAAGTGTCATCTTTAACTAGAAAAAAAGCTTTTGAACTTCTTGTACAATCTTTAAACCACATATAAAAATCTAAAACTTTTAATACATTAATCTGTCATTCATCAAACAAGAGAAATAATCATAACATATAAGATAAACTCTTCCAAAAAAATTTTTGAAAGCTGTATGAAACATGAACTTCAGTGTAGGTTGAAAATAAAATAAAAACCAATCATTATTTATGAATGATTCCATACATCAAGTAATTTATTTAGCTGACATGGTAAATGCACTCCTGGTAAATTCCAAACATTACTGCCTCAATTTACTAGAAATTTTGTGCGACCTACTATGTCATTTATTCATCATTGGATAGCACAGTAGGTAAGGAGCTGTGAAGTTAGGTGATCAAAAGTCAGTGTGGTTTCATTGTTTCTCACAAATAAAAGCTACAATCATGACTATGTGATCAGAATAACATTTTTTATCTTCAATAGAAGTTTTGATGAGAGCCACAATGTGGACATAGTTTTTGAACATTCAGAAAATGTTCCTTAGGTAGTTCATACTAAAATATTAAATATGTTAAAAGTTAGTTCCAGATAAGTTTCAGTTCAGTCAAAAGCAAAGTCCAGCAAAAGTTGGAAATGTGAAAGCAGTGCTAAGTGGTTTGACTTTATCTCAGGAATCAACTCAGACACAAATTATTTCTTCTGTTTCTGTTTAGTGTAAATTAATGTTAAATTGCTTATTTCTGGTTAATGGCTTCCAGAACCTAATCCTGCCTAATTATAGTACAAGAGTTTGTTATAAAACCTTTAGGGTAAGATGAAACATATCATATGAGTCCATTCTTAAGGACTTCACTGCAAGAACTGGAAGCTCTTTTTGCATTTATGCATAAAGTGAGCAACACAACTTCAGTGTGTTCAAAAGGTATATAGACAACATGCTATTCTATGTCTGGTCTGTGATTATCATCATGCTATTCTATGTTTGATCCATGATTGTGATTGGCACATACATGAGTTCATTGAAATGTTCATAAAAATTTTATTATATGTATTCATGTTTATAGTTAGGTAATCTGTTAACTGAAAAATTTTAAACTTGAAACAATGGTGATTTATAAACTTATATTTTCCAAGGATCTTTTGCAAGAAGCTGTTGAACACAAGTGTGATGTGGACCATGTAAATAAACTGTGTGAGAACTTGGTAGAGATAAGCTCATGTACATTTGCTCGTGACCAAGCTGTTGTAATGTCAGGATCATATTCTAATGCAGTCAGCAATTTAACAGTAAGTTTTTGTTTTCTCACATATTTATTAATGACATAAGATTAAAAAGTATCACTGCTGTTTCCGCTGACATTGTGTTCTCATAGTTGTTCAATAATAACTTCTTTTTAGATCTTGTCATGTTTTCAATAAGGAAAAATTTCTGTTATACTTTTTTAAAAAATTCAAATTTTCAATTGAGAATTATATTTTGAGCTTTTGCATTGATTCTAAGTCTTGTGTAAGCTCTAGAATGTTGTATAAGATAAGCAAGTACCAAAATAAATATGTAGTAACAAATTATCTGAAATTATGATGTTTCAATTTGAATTTATCATTATCCTGTAATAAAAATCTTAACTGAGTTTTATGAAGCTCCCTATATCTAACTTTGGGAGTGCAAAAAATTGTATTAATTATATTAATCTCATTCACTCATTTATCTGAAAAGTAGAGAATTTTTTAAATATACACTGAAGTGCCAGAAAAACTGGTACAGACGAGCTTATGCAAAATACATAGCAACGTCACCCATGCGCGTACTCGGTTGCGTCCGCCAGTGCATATATAAAGCGATAGACATCCTTGCCAGCTGTCAGAGCTGTTTTCGGCATGAGAATGACAAGTAATAACGATTTAAGCGATTTTCAACGTGGTGTCATAGTTGGCGCTCGTGAGATGGACCATAGTATTTCGGAGGTAGAAACGAAGTTCGTATTTTCACAGACAACCATTGCAAGGGTGTACTGTGACTACAAGAATTTCAGCAAAACCTCCAACCTACAATACCAGTTAGGCCATAAAACGACATTGGGTGAACGTGATCATCGTCGGCTGTCAAGAATCGTTTCACGCGATAGGCGTGCAACACTCTTGCAGGTATCATCGGAATTCAATGCTGGAGCCTCAACAAGCATCAGCGTCTGGACTGTATAACATACCCTGCACAATAAGGGCTTTGGGAGCCGACGCCCAACTCCAGTCCCCTTGATGGGTGCATGCCACAAAGCTATGCGCCTCGCTTGGGCACGGCTACACCGCCACTGGACACTTGATGACTGGAAACAAGTAGCCTGGTCTGACGAGTTGCGTTTCCAACTGTATCGGGCAGATGGAAGGATTCGTGTGTGGCACAAACTCCATGAAGCCATGGATCCCACCTGTCAACAGGGAACTGTACCGGCTGTTGGGGGGGGGGGTCCGTAATGGTATGGCGTGTGTTTAGCTGGACTTCACTGGGACCCCTGGTACGTCTACAAACGTCTGTGACTGACCAACACTATGTGCGCATCCTTTCTGACGAGGTACACCTGTTCATGTCCTGCATTCATGCTGATGGGTTGGGCCTGTTCCAATAGGACAATGCACCTCTACACAAGTGTCGGGATGCCACATTATGGTTAAAGGAGCATTCATCTGAGTTTGGGGTGTTGCCATTCCCACCCAAGTCCCCAGATCTGAACATGATAGAACACATTTGGAATGCCATGCAATGCGCTATCGAACACAAAAATCTGAGACCTTGGAATACACCCGAATTGTGGAACGCTCTGCAGAAAGTATGGTGTGCATTGCCTACAGCATATTTCCAGTAGCTAGTGGAGTCCATGCCCCATCGTATTTCTGCAGTCCTGCGCTCCCGTTGAGGACCTACCAAGTATTAGACTGGTGTACCAGTTTTTCTGGCACTTCAGTCTACATAGCTTGTTTATTCTGTAAAATTATTTTTATGAAAATTCACAAGACTTATACTTTAGTACATAGTAACAATATTCTCTTAAAATCTCAGGAATCTGATATCCTTTATTAAAAATGTATATTGTTTTACTCAAAGATGAATGTTTGAATATGCAGTTTAAAGTTGAAGAGTTTAATGTAATTTGTTACTCTGTGAGCTATTTAGTAGTATACAAATGTTTCTCGCCTCTTCATGACTTTCTAGGCAGTTCTAGAACTCTCACTCGCTACAATACAGTTTCTTGACAATCAATATATTTGAAAGTTGTTGCCATATTCTTGACAACAAATACATCTGAAAATTGTTGCTGTATTCCTACTTGGAGTTTGAATATTTACATAATCATTAATTTATTTGTTGTTGTGTAACTTAGTGAAAACACAGCTCATGGGAGACTACACAGAAAATAGTAAATTCAACTTTGTGATTGTGTTGTTGGCCTCCCCATGTTGAGAAAATGATCAAATAATGGTTTGAATTAAGGGTTTTTAAGCAAGTTGATTAAACATAAAAATATTTATCACATCTCAAACATTTATGGCAAACTGGATAAGCTCATGATAGTTTTGGTTCAGATGTTAAGTAATAACAGTGCTACATGTTTCTAGCTCCTCAGAAAACATGAAAGTAACATCTGTGCAATTAATTCATTAATTTTATTGTTTTCTATATTATAAATGCGTACTTAATGTAACAGGTTCTTGAAATTCTATGTGATAAATGCATGAAATTTGTTTTGTTACGCACCTTATAATGCTACATGTGATCTTAATGCATTTATTTCTATCATTGAAATTACCAGTGATGTAAATATGCTTCTGTAGCAAGTAGATCAATTAGTGTAAGCCTTAAAGTTTTGGCAACACAAACAAATTAATATCCAGTGTTTAATAATGCTACAATTATTGTACTATGATATGAATTATCTGTTCTATGCCAATGATTTATTGTTAATTTCTAGAAGTCATAACAGTTGGCAACAGAATCGTTATCAGTTAGGCATTAATTTTTGAGTTAAAAATTATGATGAATGTTGAAAGATCTAATAAATTAATGATTTTAGTTAAAGTATTAGTCATGAATAATACATTTCAGGGAAATGTGTTGCATGGGCCAAATTTATTTGTTCAGAAGCAAAAATAAGACACAAAAGCTTGATAAGGAATTCAACAGCAGAAATAGCAAAGCAATATAAAAGTTTTGTATCTTCTATAAACAACTGTTCTCACAAAAAGAAAAGGAAAAAGGAAAAAAGAAGACAGAAAGTTGTGGAAGACACTTGTGGAGTCCTTCATCCAGCAGTGGATTGATAATGGTTGTTGATGATGATCATAGGTGCCAACTTTGAAAATTATTGGGGCTTTGGGAATTTTTCCATTTATGTTTAATAATATGCAATTCCAAAGTGTTTAAAAATTTAACATAATGTGTTATGTGGAATAACTTTTTTACGGGTTTTATAGAGGTTATTTTTCATGAAAGTTGTTGTCAAATTTTCGAACTAAAGTCTAGTTCGTCATCAGGACTATGTCACTGGAGTAGTTGCTGCCACTCAGTTGGCGTAAAAAAGTTATTCCACAATCACTATGAATAGAGGTGCCATAAATTCATTTACAACTATATTGTGTTATGAATTCTGAAGTTTAATTTCAATTTTATTTAGTGAAGTTATCTGGCACTGTAACACTCAAAGACTGCCTGAAATGCCTAAAAGACAAACAAATTGTAGTTAATTCCTGAAAAGTACAGTACTTTATTTCCTAGATATTTATTTCATTTATTTTGGCTTCATAAGTGCAGCAATGTTGTTAAAATTTTATGTCTAAATTCGACTCAATTTTCACCCCCCATACATTAGCATCATAGAGGTTCATCTAATATTTTTCTTTAAATCAAGGAAAGCCTTTTCACGATTGTTTCCTGTCACGTCAAATTTGATGCATGTGGACATATATGATAGTCCTTTTTTTAAGGGAATTATACAGATAATAAACAATCTGAGTTGGAAATTTCTATACAAACTTTAATAAAATCATTAAATGGGGACAAAACAATGAAAAACAAAAGGTATTCCCATTCTCATGCATGTTACATGTATTAGAAAAGATACCCAAAATATTAGGAATTCAAGGAACCCACAACAACATTATTGGGGGTCCAACCCCCGAAGTTGGTGCCTATGATGATTATATGTGTTGCCAAAATGCTGATTTCAGGTGTATGGAAGTGGTATGGAATGGCATTTTATTTTAATTTTTAATGTGTACTCTTAATTTCATTATTTACCTTATGCTTGCAGAACTGCTTCTCAATTTACCTTAAAACTTGTTTTACAATTTCTTTTCCAGGATTCTATTAAAAAACTGGAACAGATACTGTGTAACCAAAATGAATTTACTGAAGCCAGAGATGAATTCCTCAATTGGTTAAACCAAAATAAAAATTTACTAAATGAAAACAATGAGCCAAAAGGAAATCAGGAGACACTTCAGAATCGTCTCCAAGTACTCAAGGTAACTAACTGACAGTATAGTGTAAGACAATATGAAATGTCAAATTTTATTTTCATTAATGCATTATGTCAGTTCTCACTGACAGTTTGAAATTTTTAATAGGAATGGCTTGAGTTGTTAAATACTTGAAATATGTGGAAGCATTCATGTAGACTGCCAGTACAATATATATATGAAGAGGCAACATCTCTTAAAGATCTAAAAATTAAACAATGTTTATCAATCCAAAAATCTTAAAAAAAAAAAAAAAGCTGTAAGTCACAAAATTTATCTGTACATCCACTATGATTTGAGTTGTCAGGATAATCAAATTGCCCTTAAGGCAAAAAACCTGTTAGTTATAATTCATGCCATGTAGCAACTTAGTTCTTAAGTACCACTGTTAAAATATATGCTACAAATGCAGGCAGTTAATTACATACAATGATTAATGAAAGTTCTTTATTATTTCTTTGCTGTCCTCATCATCTATGAGGAAGGCACAAACAGCAATAACTTTTAGAAAAATGTTTTTATGGTCTGAATAGGAATGGGAGAGATACTGCTCAAGTTTTGAGTATTATGAGCACATTTTTGGCAAAAAAAGAATTAGAATGTTTCACAACATTCCATAACTGTATGCTGCTTTCTAGAAATTCCAAAACAAGGGAGATGTGTCCAAACATATATAATGTGTTTTCAAGTATGCTATGTTACTGCCACTTTAAAAGTATATTTTAAGATAAGCAGAACTGGAAAAATATATTAAACATGCTCAGCATTGTATAGAGTGGCAAAAATGTATATTTATGCCAATTAACCAGAAAATTGTGCAAACAAGAAAGCTTTAAAAGATAAGGAAAATTAGGTGTTCTGTTGTATCACTGATATTAGTCATGGATACTTAATGTTAACATGGCAATTTAAAATTTCCCTACAATATGAAAAATTAAATAACCTCTGTCTTTTAGCCAACTTAACATAAAAACTGTTACAGGAAAAGCAAAAAAAACAAAAAAAAAACTGAATTTTTTTGTAACACGAAATGATTACATCAGCACATCATTTTTGGTTGTACATATCTATGACAAGAGACATTGGCACCAACTACGGGGGTGTTTAGGGGCTTGAGCACCCCTTGAAATCCTTCGAATTTTTGTTATATGTACTGGATTCATACTTAAATATTTAGTTCTACTTTACATAAAATTAAATAAGATAATCGGAATATAGCGCAAATATTTGGTTTCTATAAAAAAAATCAATATCTTCAAAAAATCGTGTTTTAACTACCGATACCGAATAAACACTTAAGAAATAAGACAGCCAAGCAAGCAAGACATCGGGGTTGTGGGATGTGGTTTGTACCCTACCTTCCTAATTGTTTAAAGCTACTGATTTTTTTTTTTTTTGCAATCACGTTCCTTGCACATCAGTAAGTTGTCAGCAGCTCACCATGCAAGTATTGAGATTCGGTAGGGTCATAAAGCCGTAAATGTCAGAGCGGAAGTAAAGAATGACTGTCAAAGAGCAGGAGACACACAGCAAGACTGCGAATGATCTTTTCTTGCTCAAAGGATAATTTTGAAGAGGATTTTTTCTGTTGTTGTTGCAGTTATTGTTTGTTTGATTGTTTGACGTAATTTTGTTGAGGCTTTTTTTTTTCTCCCTAGCTTTATAAAACACATAAGCAGTCATCAATAGTAACACCAATCAATTCACACAGGGGCAATATCCCAAATCAATAACAACCGATTTACATGCACTGCAAGATGAATGATGGCAGGGTGGGGGTGGAGATTTCCAAGATACACTTGTTGATCAAAGCAAAAATTTCACTGTGATATACGCTGCATTATACGCTAAATGCTAACAATAACAAGTAAGGAAAATGATACAGTGCAGTGATTATGAAGCATGTTCCATTCCAACACTGAACACGTCAGTTTATTTGCTACTGCTAGAGCGAGCTCCTGAAAGGTATTGCTACTTTTGACTAATGATATACTGTATACTGCCAATCTCAGCCTTTTTCAACAGGTTTGGTTTTCTGGTAGTAGTCCCCAACAAAATGCTTAAATTTTGTCCAAAAGACAAAAATTATAGGAGCTCTTGTGCGAACATTACAGAAAATTAAATCAGAAGAATTAAAACGGGGTTCAAAAATTTGGTTGCTGTAAAAAAAATGTAATATCTTTATCATGAAATCATGTATCGGTTTGTATGCGTTTACACTGAAGACAAGGTCCATTTAAACATCTAAAATTTCAACATTGGAAATGGTACCTGCCTTTTGAATATCAGCACCCCCTCGAAATTTTCAGAAGTCGGCGCCTATGACAAGAGACATTAAAAAATTGTAGTAAATAAATTTTAATTCTAAGAAAAACAAGTATGCAAATTTAACCTTTCTTGTAAATTGTTCACAAATTATATTTATTAATTTGTTCAGAAATTACAAGCCAACATGTTGGAGATATTATTTTCATACATATTGAGCTAACTTCATCAGTATATTGATTTTTACCTGCAATTTGAAATAAATACTGCAAAAGTTGTTTAATTGAGTTCTCATTATTCCCATGCTGATCAAAACTGTGTTGTGTCTTTATCACTTCAATCAAGTTTATAGAGATTTTACGAGATAAAATATCCCATGTGATTAGCATGGTAATGACAAAAAGGAAGGATAATTTTCAGTGATATTTATTAAAATTCATAGCACAATTCAATGCATTTCAGCAAAGAAAAATGTACTCACTCTTAGCTACTTAAAATCACTGAATGTTCAAAACCTTGAATTTTTGGAATAGTTTTTTCTTAAATAAGAGTACTGTAAAAAAAAACATTTCTCCCCAAAAGCAGTTTCATTGTTCCCAGAAATTGTACATATATATAGCTACGAAAAATGCAATTCATGAGGCAACCTTATAGGTTGTCTTATGTTATAAACATGCTTTTGATTAAAATATACATAATATCTAAGGTATTTTACCTGATGTTGTCAAAGAATTTCTCACGTTGTTTGCTCTGTGAGGCACGTGCTCCCGGCCCCGAGAGGTCCCTTACGTTACGGACCTTTGGTTAGTTATAAGAAATTTTTTGCAGAAATAAAACAGTTAGGTTATATATTTTTAGTTCCACATTCATTCACTTGCACAATCAAACGTTTAAAATTTATTATTAATTAAAAGATTTTATGTAGAAAAAGAGTTATACTCAACGGGTCAGGAGACGTCTCACAAAGGGTTCGTTGTTACGGCGAGCGCTTTCTGCGGTACTTTACCGCCATCTTCGGGCCACTATTTCTACACGAGGGTTCCTCGCATGTGTGTAGTTTTGAAGTTGCATGTCGGAAATCAATGGGAAGCTTTGCTGCCTGTATGTGTTGGATGATTTGTTTCTAATGTGTCACTATCTATTGCATGAGTTGGTAGGTATCAGTCGTAAGTATAATTCTATTGCGTGTCTGTATGTGTTAGGGGATTTGTTTCTAATGTGTCACCATCTATTGGATGAGTTGGTAGGTATCAGTCGTAAGTATAATTCCTTTGTGTAAATATTTTTGGGCTATTATTATTTGTTCGTAGAAACAGGTGTATTTTTTTTTTTGTTCTTTGTTTATTGGTGTGATTTTTTGTAATGTTCTTTTTTTTTTTTTTGCCTTTTTTTATGGATTTTTCTTTTTTTATAAGTGATTTCCAGGCTGTGTCTAGTGTGGTGGGGTCTTGTAAGTTGCATATTTTATCTTTTTTTGTTCAATTATAACGCTTTCGGAAATTCTTAATTCTTTTTCATTTGTGTGGGTGGTTAGTAATTTAATATTTTCAAAATCATTTTGCTTTTCATTAAAATATACATAATATCTAAGGTATTTTACTTGATATTGTCAAAGTATTTCTCACGTTGTTTGCTCTGTGAACCAACCACCCACACAAAAGAAAAAGAATTAAGAATTTCCAAAAGCGTTATAATTCAACAAAAAAAAAAAATGTGCAACTTACAAGACCTCACCACACTAGACACAGCCTGGAAATCACTTATAAAAAAATAAAAAATCCATAAAAAAAGGCAAAAAAAAGAACACAAAAAATCACACCAATAAACAAAGAACAAAAAAAAAAATACACCTGTTTCTACGAACAAATAATAATAGCCCAAAAATATTTACACAAAAGAATTATACTTATGACTGATACCTACCAACTCATCCAATAGATGGCAACACATTGGAAACAAATCACCTAACACATACAGGCAGCAAACCTTCCCATCGATTCCCGACATGCAACTGCAAAACTACACACACGCGAGGAACCCTCGTGTAGAAATAGTTGCCCGAAGATGGCGGTAAAGTATCGCAGAAAGCGCTCGCCGTAACAACAAACCCTTTGTGAGACATCTCCTGACCCGATGAGTATAACTCTTTCTACTAAAATCTTTTAATTAATAATAAATTTTAAACGTTTAATTGTGCAAGTGAATGAATGTGGAACTGAAAATATATAACCTAACTGTTTTATTTCTGCAAAAATTTTTTTTATAAATAACCAAAGGTATGTAACGTAAGGGACCTCTCGGGGCTGGGAGCACGTGCCTCACAGAGCAAACAACGTGAGAAATACTTTGACGATATCAGGTAAAATACCTTAGATATTATGTATATTTTAATCAAAAGCACGTTTATAACATAAGACAACCTATGAGGTTGCCTCATGAATTGCATTTTTCATAATTCTTTACATAGTATACGACGGAATGCCGGGAACGAGAAGAAGAAAAACGATCATGAATTGCCGAAACCTGTTAAAACCTAAAGATTGAGAGAATTAGAGAACTTCAGAAAAAGAAGAAGTGATCTTAAAAAAATAACATTCAGTTGGAATTCTTGATAAACTGCCGCGATTTAAACTTGATACCAAAATACCTACAACTCAATAATTACACATTGAATAACAAGGATGCAAATATTATGAAACAATGTGAAATTAAACGATTAAGAACAGAAATTGTATCCAAAAGAAAGACAGTATATAAATTACACAACACTTGTTATAAATTATGGAATCTGATACAAAATAATAAATATGAAAATTTAAATAAAAAATGGACTGATACTGTCATCGACCAAATTTTAAAACATACTTTCACAATATTAGAAAACGAAGCCCAAACCATCAGAAAAAGGCACTCTGATAAATTAAATAGACTAATTGATAAAAATATCCCTACCAAGAAATTAATCAATGAAAATTCTCTACCCACATTTCAAAATTACTATAACCTCGAACCTTCCTAAGTACAACAGGCTGCATTACAGAAGGGTAAAAAATTTGCGTACCCGCAGACCATTCCCCCCAATTGAAAGGTGTATTCCAAAAATCGAGACCATCATTCAAAGTGTCCCATTTACACACAAACCAACTTCAAGATTTAAGTTATATAGAGATATATTGGATGAATATAATATGCAGTCAAAAAAAGAAATTAAACTTGGAAAGATGACATATGAAAGACAACAACTACTAGACTTAAAAAATACCCTACTATTGTAATTTGTAAAACAGATAAATCAAATCAGTTAATAATACTAGATAAAAGTGAATATATTGTTAAAATGAACACAGCTATTGAGGAATTAAAATGTGATATAATTAAAAAAGACCCTGTGGACTCTCAGATAAACTTTTTAGCAAAAATAAGAAATCATATTTCACTACCTTCAGAAATTACCAGAGCCTATCCACCAGTAGGTACTGTAGTTCCAAGTATTTTTGGGAAAACAAAAACCCATAAACCCAATAGATCATTTAGAGTTATTATTCCAAAATCAAAGTCCCCTCTAATAAATCTAGAAAGGAAATTATAAAAAATTTTGGCCCCTCTTTTTCATGAAAAATGAATACTGTTTAAAAAACAGTTTAGAGTTCATTGAGAAAATAAAATCTATTAATATTCCACTATCTGGTATGTTTATGGCAAGTTTAGACGTTAAAAAATAAATCTTACTTTAATAATACACAATTACAAGAGTTATTTAACATTTTATCCTATATTTCTAACAACAATTACTTTGAGTTTGACAAAAAAATCTACAGGCAAGAAGTAGGAGCCCCAATGGGATCCCCATTATCTTCTTTATTTTCAGAAATAATCATGAGTGATATAGAAAACAAAATTATTAAAAAACTACCAAACCCACCCATCATTTATTGTAGATACGTCCATGACATTTTTATTTTATCTAAATTAAAACAAGAAGAACTTGAAATATTGAAGAATAAATTTACCACTTGTTACCCAGAGATTGAATTAACTTTAGAATTTGAACAAAATGAAAAAAATTTCCTTCTTAGACATAGAAATAATAAAAAAAGACTTAAATTTTGAATACAAAGTTTTTAGAAAACCAACCTATGTACCTATAATGATCCCATATCAATCTGAACACCCAAAAACTCATAAAGTAAATGGTATTAGGAATTGGGTAAAAAGAGCCTTCACACATTCCTCAAATAGAAAATACAGAGAAGAAATCCAGTGGATTATTAACACAACCAAACAATTTGGATATGACACAAAAACTGTCAAAAAGCTGATTTTTGAATACAAGATGAAATTAAAGAGTCTAGACAAAACATCCCAAAAAAGAAATACAAATTTTCAGGTTCTTTCCCTTTTATTAGAGGACTAAGTGGGAAATTTGTAAGATTAATGAAGAAACACAACATTATTTTTGGACATTCAGTTCAGAATATTGGTGACTTAATTACAAAGAAAAAAAGTAACAATAATATACTACAATCAGCAGGCGTATATGAAATTCCTATTGTTTCACAGAGTTCTGAAGACCACATATCATACATTGGCAGCACAAAGCACAAAAAATGGATTAATAAATAGATTACATCAACATATAAAAAACTTTCAATTTACTTCCGATATTGGAGGTTATATTATTTAACGTGCATTAATGCATTTGCATTTTTGAACTTCACTTTTAGTTGGTAAAGTTCGATGAACACTTACCGCACGTGGGGCTTGGCTTTCAATTCATATTTCCGTTATGTGGATGCGGCACGGGGTTTTTCATTTGGCCACGGGTCCGCTTCTTTTTTTCTCCGTTGGAATTTATTTTGTCTCATCACCAAATAAGTTTTTCTTTGCTGCATCCTCATTTACTTCAATATTTATTCATACCCTAGTACTTTCTCGGAGCAAAACGTCCCCTCGAAGACGGTAAAGGAGTTTTACTGAAAGTACTAGGGTATGAATAAATATTGAAGTAAATGAGGATGCAGCAAAGAAAAACTTATTTGGTGATGAGACAAAATAAATTCCAACGGAGAAAAAAAGAAACGGACCCGTGGCCAAATGAAAAACCCCGTGCCGCATCCACATAACGGAAATATGAATTGAAAGCCAAGCCCCACGTGCGGTAAGTGTTCATCGAACTTTACCAACTAAAAGTGAAGTTCAAAAATGCAAATATAAAACTGGAACAAAAAAGAAGAAAAAACTGCACTTATCCAACACTGTTTTAAACATAAACAATACCCTGATTTTGAAAATATTAAATTACTAACCACCCACACAAACAAAAAAGAATTAAGAATTTTCGAAAGCGTTATAATTGAACAAAAAAAAGATAAAATATGTAACTTACAAGACCCCACCACACTAGACACAGCCTGGAAATCACTTATAAAAAAAGAAAAATCCATAAAAAAAGGCAAAAAAAAAAGAACATTACAAAAAATCACACCAATAAACAAAGAACAAAGAAAAAAAAATACATCTGTTTCTACGAACAAATAATAATAGCCCAAAAATATTTACACGAAAGAGTTATACTTACGACTGATACCTACCAACTCATCCAATAGATGGCGACACATTAGAAACAAATCACCTAACACATACAGACACACAATAGAATTATACTTACGACTGATACCTA
The DNA here is from genome assembly GCA_039090855.1 of Macrothele yani. Classification (NCBI taxonomy): domain Eukaryota; kingdom Metazoa; phylum Arthropoda; class Arachnida; order Araneae; family Macrothelidae; genus Macrothele; species Macrothele yani. The sequence goes on along the minus strand of CM077023.1, from coordinate 7,076,796 downwards.
CCAACTCATCCAATAGATGGCGACACATTGGAAACAAATTACCTAACACATACAGGCAGCAAACCTTCCCATTGATTTCCGACATGCAACTTCAAAACTACACACATGCGAGGAACCCTCGTGTAGAAATAGTGGTCCGAAGATGGAGGTAAAGTACCGCAGAAAGCGCTCGCCGTAACAACGAACCCTTTGTGAGACGTCTCCTGACCCGTTGAGTATAACTTTTTCTACTAAAATCTTTTCATTAATAATAAATTTTAAACGTTTGATTGTGCAAGTGAATGAATGTGGAACTGAAAATATATAACCTAACTGTTTTATTTCTGCAAAAAAATTTTATAACTAACCAAAGGTCCCTAACGTAAGGGACCTCTCGGGGCCGGCAGCACGTGCCTCACAGAGCAAACAACGTGGGAAATACTTAGACAATATCAGGTAAAATACCTTACATATTATGTAAATATATATAGCTATCAGGCATTCCATAGCAATTAATTTTACCTAGGGTTCTTGATAAATGTATACCAAATGCAAAAATGATTGATTCAGCATTAAAACCAACCATATCATGGTTGTATTTTTTCATTTAATTTTTCTTTATGTATTTTCCTGTGAATCAAAATATGGCCTTTTGAAACAGCCTTTTGTTTATAATTGCTTTTTCTAAAATATTCTTTTTCATAAATGCAATGATGTAAATATGCAGGTTCTCTCTCCAAATTCCTTCTATGTAAACCCATTCAGCCACTTACAGATCAAGAGGAAACTATCAAATTGGAAAAGTCAGGAAGTATTATAGTTTACACTTTTAACTATTCTACAGTAGTACTAGATCTGTAAACACTGCTACTAAACAAGCTCAGTCAGTTTGTCAAAAATGGTTTTAAAAAATGAACTCCATCATCTTAAATACCAATAGGAAACAGATCCATGTGAAGAAATAATTCTTTACAAATACATGGAAGGCAAATGGAATGCAAGTGTCATTATTGGCACAAAGGTGCTGTATTTTCAATGTTTCCCATGTAGCCACCTTTTTCGGAAAACTTAAAAATTACATTGCCTGGTTCGATTCCTGCTCCAGGGCTGTGAAATTTTAAGTTTTCTGAAGAGGTGGCTACATGGGAAACAGTAAATATATGGCACCTTTGTGCCAATAATGATATTTATAGCTCCTCATGTGGAACAATACAGTTTTTTTTTCCATTGTTTGTTTGCCTATCTTAGGTATCAAGCTCTACATGCTGGTACACTCATTTGAATATCCACCAACATATCTGTGTTCTGTGATGCTGGTAGTCCATTTACTTTCAAATTCAGGCAGTCCTTGTGACTTTTGTGTACATTATACATTCTTCACCTTAAGCTAGCTTTCATACACAGCTTGAAGTATATTGATGAATAGCTTGAAATTTTTGATTAATAAACATTTCAACTCTTAATCAAATGTCTAATATGGGTTTTTCTTCTAGGAAATATTTTAATTAAAACACAGATTTTCTCCTTCTTCAAGCAGTCTTTTATTGTTACTCTTTCTCTGGAATAGCAGACATAAAGCAGCTAAAAAATGCTCCAACAAGACAGGATTAGATAGGCATGTTACAGAAACTGGTCACAACATGGACTGGAATTCACTTAAAGTCATCAGTTTCCAAAGCAATTTTCAAAAAATGAAATTAAAAGAAGGAATAGAAATTGAGAAAAGTCGAAATTTCATCATCAATGACTGCAGAAGTTTGTCCCTGCCTAACATCTGGCAAGATTTGGTTTAAAATAACCGCAACCATGATAGTGACAGAGAGTGACAACAAAAAACTGCTTGAAGAAGAAGAGTTTTCTCTGAAAATTTGCATTTTTAATTAAATATATTTTGTAGGAGAAAAAACCCATATTAGATTACTGTGGAAATAACTGTTTTACAGGCCTTATAGAGGTAATTATTTTAAAAAGTTGGTGGTCAAATTTTCGTACTAAAGCCTAGTTCATCATCAAGAGTATGTCACTGGAGTAGTTGCTGTCCCTCAGTCAGAAGTGTCCAACCACAATTATCATTAATTATGGTACTTCTTCTTCTCGTTATTTCCATCCCTTCTTCTAGCTTCCTTTTTACTAAGTTTGATTGGTGGGCGATTATTTTTACTGAGTCCCAATTTATAGTGTCCACTTGTTTGTATATGTCTGTCCAGCCCTGTTTTGCTACTAATGTTCCTAATAGCTGCTTGGTGTTCTTTCATTTGGACTTTAATACCCCTTCCTGTTTGTCCTATATAGCTTAGACCACAGTTAGAGTCAATGCAATAGACTACTCCTTCTTGCAATTGGATGTCTGTTTCTTTCTGTTTTAGAGCTGGCAGGAACTTCTTTAACTTGTTATTTAGATCTAGGGCAAGTCCGATATTATATTTTGCTCTGATCCTCTTCGGTTTTTGGAAGTCCTTTGTAGTACGTAATTTTGCTGGTGAATTTGAAGTTGTTCACTTGCTGCTTCTTTTTTGGTACTTTTTAAAATAACTTCTTAATAAATAGGGAGGGTAATTGTTCTCTTGTCAATATTCTTTTTATTCTTCTCTGTGAATATCTTTTTGGGCATCTGAAGAGACAAAGACTTCAATTTCCTCCAAAAAATGTCTTGCCATATTAGATGTTTGATTAAGTGTTTAATTTAAGAAACTAGGAAGCCAGTTTTCAACATGAGCTTTATTCAAAGAATGAAAACATTTCAAGCTCTACCATAATAGAACAAATTTAAATATGTGTGCAGTAAATCATTGAAGGTTACTGAGTTCAGCTGAAAAGCTTCATATATGCAACAGTAGGTGTAAAAGATAGTTAAAATGTCAGATAATATCTACAGTATGTATACATATGCATTAATCAGAAACATATATCTGAGTGACCTGAATTTAAGGATATCCATGAAGCATGAGATACAACAGATATTAACACTTTACTAGTGCTACACTACATGATGATGATGCAATGGTGAAATCTGCAGTTCATATATATTGTAAAATGATATGTGTTAACTGTATCCACTGTGAAGTATCGTGCAATTGTGTTCTGTATGCACATTAATATTGTGTTAGTCAAATGTTAGATGATCACTTGTGGCTACAAATAATTGGATTGTTACTTGTAAGCTAAAAATAAATCAGTTAATATGATTTTTAATGTGGAAAGTAAAAATTACACATTTACAGAAATATTCTCTCCATTTTTTGTTTCCTTCTGAACTAGAACATTAGCAAGTCTTATTGTTTAAGTATAAGAATAGCAAAATAAAAGTTTTACTTACATTTACAGCATGTTCATGAAGAGGTTTATTTACATTCATGAATGCAGCTTAGAGAGGAGAGCACAAAAGAACAAAACCAAATGCAAAAAAGTACACTAGTATGCAGAACTGTTGGTACAAACAGCTTTGTAAATGAAGGTTAGTGTTCAGTTTTTTCAAAGAAGTTGATAAGACATCACCAACAAGTTCTTCTCAACATTAAAATTAAAAGTGCCTACTAAATGTCAAAGTAGGTATCCTGAAATGAATAGAATTTGAAGCAAGAACAACTTTAGAAAATCTATTTGTCTGTTTTATATTTTGAAATCCAACCAATGACTCTGATATTGGTGGGGACAATTGAATTTTGATGTTAGCTATATTTGCTTCCTAATCTGGCAATGCAATCAGGTGGTTGAAAGCTGAAATAAATCATGATGGTAGCTATTGATTCATGATATTGTGTCAATTATGTAATGTGGTCATTGTACTATGAAATAAACAATCAAAAACATAATTGCAGATGCTGCTAAGGTTGCAAATGTCATGTGAAGTGTGAGTTTCAATCTTCATTCTTTTGCATTACCATCAGAAGTGTGTCAGGTGCTCTCTTATGTGTTGCCAAGAAAAAGTTACTTTTGATTGAATTCAAACACTGCAATTATTAGTACAACTGGGTTGTATGCTGCTGAAGGGACTTAATATTCTTTTAAATAGTGAGAAAGGATGCCTTGACTCCTTTGTAACATATGGATAAGTCTATTTTTTGACTTCTGTGCATTCAAAATTTCATTCAGATTTCTAGGAATGAACTATGTATGAAAGTTTAATACAACCTGTAAGTGTAAATTCCATAGACAGTGAGAGTGTAAACATTCTAAGACTTCAAAAAGAAAACTGCAACCTTCCAGCAACTTTCAGTGGTACAAGTGATTTTCTAAACCCAAAAATAAAAAATCTGACATGCATAACTGGAATTCTAAAAATTTTTCTTGTATATGCACATGACAGCTGAAAGATAATTGTCTTTAGTACATTTATATGGTATGCCAGTTCATAAAGTGGCAGTGTCTATGCTCAAATTTATCAAATTTTGTTCTTCAGTTATATAAAATAGTGTTCATTACATCAGATCAGACTACAGAACCTGAAAGTACATGTAGCTATATATATATACATATATAATTTTTTCAGGCAATTACAGCAGCACTCCCAGAAGGACATAACCTCCTTAACAGTGCATGTGATGCTGGAACTAAAGTATTAGGAGTCTTGCCGGAATCATCTAAAGTAGCTCTACGAGATGAAATAGAGTGCTTAAAAGCTGGCTATACTAACTTCAGTCATGCTGCTAGTGAGGCAACAAGCTTGCTGTCATCTGTTTTGAGCAGACTACAAGAATTTGTAAAGAATTACTCAAAATTTAAAGACTGGCTGGATGGAGTTGAACCAAAACTGTCGGAGTTACCGAAAACAAAAGGTGAACTGGTAGAAATCAGAACCAAGCTGGAGATCTATAAGGTACTCTTTTATTTTCCATTAACTGATGTAAGGTACTGATTAATCATGTGCAACACTGAAATGCTATGTTTTTTTACTTTTTCTCAAAGAATATATCATTAAATACAGAACTTCAGACCTGCACCATGATTTCATAGATACCACGTTAGTTTTGAAAGACTGAAGTGGTGTCTATGAAATCATGCTACCACTTTAGTCTTGAAAGACTGTAAGATTCACTTAACTTGGTAGTTAAAGGTAACACAGACAAACTGGATGTTGAGAAAACAGTACATGTGCTAGATCATTCAACATACAATTTGTAGTAATTTACCTGATTACCTAAAATATTTATATAGTGACACTTACAGAAGTATGTACAAACAATAAAAAAAAAGAATTAGGAAAAACAACAACCCCTAAAACCCCCTTTTTTTTACCAGGAAACAGAATCAGTAGCTCTGATTTTAACACATATTGCTTTGATACTGTGCTCTCAAAAATCTGCAGTACTAACAAGTCTAATGATTTATTTTTATTTTATTATTATGATGATTTTTTGATTTTTTGTACTATTCAATTGATTGTAGCAAGTGGTTTTACTCATGTTGTCATGGATAATTATATAACAGCAAAAATAATCTCTCAGTTCTTTCTTAAATGTTGCCATGTGTGATGTAAACATTTTGTTTTCCCTCTCTCTACTGATATAGACACTAAAAAATTCTTTAATAGCTGATTGAAAATCAAGATGGGAGTCTTCTAAGGGGTTTTTAAGGTCAAATGAATTCTTAATCACAAAATAAATCGAAAACATTTTATTCATCATTGCTGTAAAGTACCGCAAAAGCAAATATGGATTTTTTCTTAAAGATATACGCATTAAGCACAGCAGGGATGCTCTAGTTATGACGCGTTATTCAACAGTTAGCAGCAGAGATGTTGCTAGACTTCTAAGTCAGGGTGGGTGATGGGTAGGTAGGTATTTTTTTTGGTGGGGCAAGTTTGAGAGCAATATTATTTGCAAAAATGCTTAAAGCAAAAATATTTAATTATTTTCACTACTGGTTTCAAAGGAATTCTTGCAATCCCCACCACTTCCTCTGGAGATACACACACACACGGATCTGACTAGTTACACCATTAGTGTAAGATACAAGTGTGGTGCTGTGTATGCATTGTCTTAATAGATTTCAAAATTTTGCATTTTTGCTTACGATAATAGTACTCTACTTGAACAACATTTTTAAAGGAAAATGTCTTTTCTGTTTATTTCAATCAAATTTTAACGTCGTGACATGCAGACACAACATCTAATTCCTCCCTAACTTCCTTCCTTCAAGCCAGTGACCTTACCTTGCACTCCTCTCCTCCAAAGTTGTTGTCGGCCATGTCCTGCTGCCTCACTGCCCCGAAAAAGGTTTAGGAGTGCTAGTACAGCTTTTTTTCTTTCTTTGCGGTTTTAACGACCACTGTGAGCAACTCCTGGATGAGCTATAAGCAGTCTTGTGTCCCTAATTTAGGGCCACAGGTCCCAGGGAAAGAAGAGAGCCTGTTTCTCATGGCAAATACAGCATCCATACCACACCGGGATTCGAACCCAGACCCATCTCGGAAGAATAGTCAAGAACCAGTGCTGAGACCTCTGCGCCATCAGGTGAGCATGGTATAGTAGACTCCACTTTTCGTGTTAGGTTATCCTACTTAGTAGCACAAACAAACAGCAGAGGAATTAGTAATAACCTCCCTCAATGAATTCTTATCCACCGTGTCCATTCGTCCCTGGCCATACTAAAATGAAAAGGGCTCAAACTGAGGATTTAGAAAAGTGGAGAATAAGTGCATTTTCATGGCACTGGGGATGCTATTTTGATTAGCTTTTTACGCAGACATAAACAAAGCACTTTCTATGGGAAATACGTAGGGCTACATGACGTGAAGCACAACACACCCCTTGGTAACATCCCTGGTTAGCAGAGATGCAATTTTTATTTCAGGTAGCTAGAATTTGTCACGTATTGTTCCAAAGTTAATAGACATTAAAGTTTGCTCATCTTGCGTCCCTCTCAGTGTAATTAACAGTCCCCCCACCTTTTGTAGCACGTCTTTTGTAAAAAAAAGATCGTGCTTATGTTATCGGTTTGTCCGCCCGTCCATCTGTCGACACCATATCTCTGTAACTATTAGTCCGATTTGAAAAATTCTTTTTGCATTGGGAAGCTTTAAATATGCGAATGATGATCCTTCATTTAGTTTTTTTTTTTTTTTACGATGTACAGTTTCTCCGCTAGAGGGCGTAAATGCAGATGATATCAAATTCAAAATACATTTTATTCCATATATTTTCTGCCAAACATCCGATTGAAAAAATTCTTTTATCTTTCGATTCCATTTATGTCGAAGAGTATTTTCGGTATAGTTACTTTTTCAAGTTACACATACATTTTTCGTTAGGGGGCGTAATAGTAAATTATGTTTTCCCCGATATCTCTTCTTCTAAAAATCCGATTTGAATTTTTTTTTTTCTTAAGTGGATACAGCTCCCGATAGAAAATCTTTTGCATATAAATTCTAATTTTTGGTAATGAATACTTTGGCCACCAGGGGGCATAAATGTTAATTTTTGCTTCTGATGTATTTGCCCTAAAATCTGAGCTTCTAAAATCTCGATTAAAAAACTCGTTCGGACCGATGCCACTCATGTCGATAAACCATTTCAGAATATTTTCTTTTTAAAATATTGCATGGTTTCTTCGCCAGGGGGCGTACATATATATCTTATTATTGTCAATATCTCAGCTTCTAATGGTCCAATTTGAAAAATTATTTCTTTATTGGATAGAGTTTCCGGTGTGACATGCTCTTCATATAATTTCAAAATTTTCAAGTAATTCATAGACTTTGCACTAGGGGTTAGGTAAATTGTGTTTCCCCGATATCTCTGCTTCTAAAACTCCGATTTGAAAAATTCTTTCTGCACAAGGTACAGCTCCTGATGGGAAATAATTTGCATATAATTTCTAATTTTTGGTAAAAAAATGGTTTGGCCACCAGGGGTGGTAAGTCTGAACTTCCGCTTCTGGTGTATTTGCAGCAACATCTGAGCTTCTAAAAGCTCGATTGAAAAAAAATTGTTTGTGGGCCATTACTACTCACGTCGACAAACTTTTTAAGAATATTTTCTTCTTAAAATAATGCATTGTTTCTACGCCAGGGGCGTAGATGTATATCTTATTTTTGTCAATATCTCTACTTCTAGGAGTCCGATTTGAAAAATTCTTTTTTGAATAAAGCTCATGTTGAGAAATGGCTTCGTAATTTCTTAATTCAATTACTGATCAAAAACAACTATTATGGGAATTTTACTAGGAATTTTTTTATTTAAATTGCAAACTTGTTTGTTGGATAGTGTTTGCAATGCGAAATGTTTTTCATATAAATTCAAAATTTTCAAGTAAATCATCGACTTTCCACTAGGAGGCGCAAAGGTAAACTGCATTTTTTTTATATATTTCTGCTTTTAAAACTCTGATTTGAAAAATTCTGTCGGTGAAACTCAAATTGTTATTTTGATTGGTTAAGAACTTTTCTGCTGAATTAAAAGTGATAAAAAGTGATAAAAATTCATTCCGATGAAATTTTGAAACTTTGAAATGGGAAATTCGTGAGGTTAAGTAGTCACACTTATCATTGATAAATTCTGATGCACATTTTAAAACCCTTACTGTAGATTTTTCTTCAGAATTCATAATCAGTGTTTCCAACTGTACTCTTGAAAATGCCCAGATTTTCAAAATTTTCTTACTTCTACTTCGCATGTGTAGTCATGCAAAACAATGTCTTCATGCAGTTCTGTTGCACCATCCAATGGCAGTCAGTTTTCTTTCTGTTTTACCAGTTCATTTCTACTTCCCTCCATTATCAGTCTTCTTTGTGGCAAGCAGTTTGATATTATTATGATTATTATAACTGTGATCTCATTTATAATGGGGGCAGCCTCTGCCGATTTGAGTTTTGAGTCATATATATTGTTCATAAAATGTATATACATAAAAGTTCAAAAAATTCAACTGCATTGAATAAACACTTTTCTTTTAAGACATAATGGCATAATATATATATATATATATACCGGGGTTGGACAGAATAATGTGAACACCTACTAAGAAAAAGAAGGTTTTACGTATCTAATCAAGTGTGGGACCACCTTTGGCATTCAAAACTGCCCGAATTCTCCTTGGAATGGATGCATACAAATCCTGGATGGTGGTTAGTGGGATGCTACTCCATTCTTCATGCTGAAACTGCTCCAGGTCCTTGAGAGATGCAGGAAGAGGATAACAAGACCTTACTCTGTTTTCCAACACAGACCACAATGGCTCGATGATGTTTAAGCCTGGTTATTGGGGAGGCCAAGGAAGGTGTGAAAGTTTGTCCTCGTGTTCCTCAAACAGTGATTGGACATTCCAAGCTCTATGAATTGGGGCGTTATCATCTTGATAGATGGTATCCCTTGCAGGAAGCAATGCCTGAGCCATTAGATGGACTTGGTCAGCCAAAATGGTTTCATACGCCCTGCCAGTCATCTGTCCTTTCAAGGTGATCAGGGGACTTTCGGAAAATCATGTTATGACCGCCCAGAGCACGGCAGAACTACCATCATGTTGTACTGTTGGGAGCAGGCAGTCTGGGTTGTATGCTTCTGATGGTGTTCTCCACATGTAGACATGTCCTTCAGTGGGGAATAGTGTGAATGTGGATTCATCTAACCACATTACATGCTTCCATGCATTGGCAGTCCATTTGTATGCTCTTGGCACCACTGCCGTCATCATTGTGCATTCACCCGGGTCACCACAGGTTTTGGCTATAGCAGCTCTGCCATGAATATCTTGTTTATGCAGTTCCCTGTGCATTGTTTTCATTAATACTGGGTCTGGAGATGCAGATTGAGCTCTGCACTAATTGTCGGCGCCGTGGTCTTCTTATTATGTGTAACAATCCTCTTTAATGCTCCCCTGTCTCTAGCAGTCAGGGTCATTTTCCAGCTGCTCTTGTGTTTCGCAGACAAGGTTTTGCCACGATCACAGTATACTATCATGATGCTAGACATAGCTCTAGATACCTCCACTGCCCTGGTGACTGCTGTCACTGAGGCACCAACTAGCCGGCCACCAGCAATTAGCCCTTTTCAAAGTCCGTTTGGTTGCTCATTTCATTGTTCCCCTGAAATAAATTTTTCAACAAGGCACTTTAAATGCACTTAAACAGGACTTTTGAGGTTCTAAACAAAGCTATTACAACCAAAAAGTAGTGGATACCTTTGTGTATTGCAACATACACAGCTGCATTAAAAGTCACATCTCTGAGCATGGTGTTCATATTATTCTGTCCAACCCCTGTATATATATATATATATATATATATATATATAAGGTAACACCATATCTCCCAAGCTCTTTAATGCCACATTGCAAAATGTATTTTGATCATTGAACTGAGAAAACAAAGGGATAAAGATTAATGGAGATTATTTAACTCACCTTCATTTTGCTGATGACATAGTCATTTTTGCAACTACCCCTTCACAGCTGTAGACCTTGCTGACAAGATTAAACAAGTGGAATTCAAAAAAATGAACTTTCAGATGACAAAACTGATGTACAATGCTTTTACAAGAAATGAAGATTTGTCAATTAATGGAGAAAAGCTGGAGATAACTGATACCTACGTTTATCTTGGGCAGCAGATATCAAGTGAGGGTCACATTGATGAAGAAATTAATTGGTGTATGAGACTTGGATGCAGAGCTTTTGGAAGAAACAGTACAATTTTTAAGAGCAGTATACCATTATGTCTTATAAAAAAAATTTTAATCAATGCATCCAGCCAGTGCTTACATATGGAGCAGAGACATGGACCTTAACTAAAAAATTAAAAATATATATACAAAGACTGCAGATCACTCAAAGAAGCATGGAGAGATGTATGCTTGTTGTAACCAGGAACGATAAGAAGAGGAACTTGTGGATAAGTAAAATGACAAGAGTGGGCGACATCATGACCAGAGTGAAATCACTGAAATGGCAATGGGCTGGACATGTTGCCAGAAGAACGGACCACCGATGGACAACCAAAATTTTAGACTGGATTCCGAGGGACAGGAAAAGACCCAGAAGAAGACCACATGGGAGATGGATAGATGAAATTCAAAAGCATGCCGGAGTGACATGGAGGAGACACGCTCAAGACAGACAGTTGTGGAAGAAACTTTTTTTCTCATGCAGACATTCCTGAATCTGGTCCTCCCATGATTTCCATAGTCTTCCTCTACCTTTCTTTCAGTGGTGATGCCAGCTGCTCAGAACTGGGTGGGCTATTAGGGGGTCTATAGGGCTGAGCACAGGTTACTTTTTAAACTTTTTTCGATATCGGTCCCTAAAAGTAACTTTTTGTAAATTTGGAACATGAAAAAAAGAAATTAAGAACATTATGAAAAAAACAAAAAACAAAAAATTAACCCCAGTTGTTTGCAACGATCATTTGCGGGCTTGGAGAGCGGGCTCTTTTGGCAAAAAGCCAAGTACTCCTTGTAGCCTAGAACGCAAAAGCTCACTACAAGCTGTGTGTTTAGAAAAAAATGGCTGTTAGGTCATGTTCTCATCTGTAACTATACACATGTCTGTTTTGTGTGTTAATTGTGCTATGACTTATAAATATTATGACGTGAACTGTCAAATTTTCTATTCATCACATTTTATTTTACCTTCGTCGGAAGAGCTACACAGGTTTTTGGTTGGTTCTTATTACTTTTGTATTAATGTTGTAAATAAAGAAATGTATTTACTTTGAGTCTTGCTGCTTGTTGTTTTTAATTTTCACTTTATGTCATCATTATTAAAAAAATTAAAAACAACAAGGAGCAAGACTCAAAGTAAATACATTTCTTTATTTACAACATTAATACAAAAGTAATAAGAACCAACCAAAAACCTGTGTAGCTCTTCCGATGAAGGTCAAATAAAACGTGATGAACAGAAAATTTGACAGTTTATGTCATAATACTTAAAACCTATGTACCATGTAATAGAATTACTTGAAGAGATTAATGAATAAGTAACTCTCATAAAGTTATATACATGTGTTATGACTGTTGGTAAAGTTATTATATTTTTTTGTGTGCTTCGTGTTTCTCTCTTGCGTACTTCAACAATCCGTGGAAAACAAATAAATGAATTCTGAACTTCGTCAGTTACATGGTTGACATACAACTCTTTGTGCTATTGCTTTCCAAGTGATGAATTGGTACCACACGTTCAACTTTCAGTGGGGTATGTATTTATATTTTATAAATCATTTATTGCTGTTGAATGTTAGCTATTTTATGAATTTGTATTTATTTATATTAAGTTTAACATTTTATAATTATCTCCTTTTCTGACATGCTTATATATTTGGATTATATTTTTATTTTTTCATACGTTAGTATGAGGAAGTATTGTAATTGTGCAAAAATTCAAACATCAGATTATTGGATTTCAAGAAGCACGTTGTTGTTTTTCTTTAAATAAAGCAATTAATTGTTACATTTTGGTAAGATACTGTGAACTATGTATCACTTCTAGTTAGTTTACTCGGTGGCATTGTTATTGTTAAATGGCTGGAGGCCATGTTCGAGATTGCAATTGGTTTTTGTTTGAGTCATTTTTTACGAATTAATATTTTTCTAATTTTGCCATACATCGAAATATGTATCTTTTTTTGCTTTTGGGCCCTTGAGATGGCTTCTGATTTGGAAACTTGGGGATTTCGATACTTGAGGCTTGGCCTTTTCTACCAATAGCTAACTTTATTTTTCGTTAAATATCGAAGAGAAATTAGGTTGTTTACACTGTCAGCACTAACTTTTGCAAAAAACAATTGCATTTTGAAAACACTGATTACTGTCCCAGAGGTAACAACCATTACGGATTTTTCGTAATTATTACGGATTTGGCTGTCTGATTATGGACAGGTTGGAAGAATTACATATCTCAATTTTGTATCCTTTTTTGTTAAAATAATATAAATTTATGGAAAATTTGTAAAACTGAATAAGAAAAGATTTAACACGGCGCTCGAAAGACCACCCATCCTCGACGGTCAAAACGTTGTGGACGATTAAGTTCTTGAACTCGACGTCTTCCCCGGTGGCTCTTTTTATCGCAAAGTTGCGTTCTGATTAGGATCAGCAAATTATATTTTTTTTAACCTCCTTTTAGCCTGTTTTAAATTTCTGCCAGCTGAATTCCCCGTTTTATGAAATTACTACTGTCGCACCGTGTAATTATGTTCGACAAAAGCTCGATATTTTCTGGTGGATTTTGCCATGCATTGATGGAAATAAATATCAACAAAATGGTAGAAAAATTTATTGAATAGATCAAATTTGTTAACAGATCTTTCTGTTTTTCGTTATTTTACTTGATTGATTATTTGCACAGTTCGAATTTTATGGACTGGGGCAAGGGGGGTTGGGAACTCGTTCAGTGAAGAAGAGAAGCAGACTTCATTGATTATCTAATCATAATTGGTGAATGAAACTAATATAATAAAAATTAAAATATTCAAAGTGTAATAAAACTTTTGAACACCGAAAACAAGTCCCAATAGCATTATTTGACTAACTTGGAGGATGGTTTTGAAAACCGTGTAATCATGATCCTGTTGGTTGTTTTTTTAAAGTTTTCTCATCAATTGTAATACATTTCTCACGAAATACCACTTCTTCGCATGAACGTGAGGCTTCGTATGGTGATGACTGATAGGCACCTCTGCTGTCTGATGCATTAAAATTAGGGGGGGGGATTTTGACTAATGTCTGGTATTTTTTCACATTTCAAAAACAAATGGCTTAATGTGACATTTTTGGAAAACACAATCCCTGCCCCTCAAAAAAAAAAAAACTCTTCATCATTCTACATCCCTACCGCGTAAAGTTATTTAATGCATGCATGTTTTTCTGGTCTTACTTTAACACTGATTCGCAGAAAATAGTTTTAAAAAATCGCTGACAGTATCACGAAGTTGAAGTTGCAGAGAATTATTTGTTCTTTTTTTTTTTCTTTTGAGAAATTTTCTGCCAGTTTTACAAAGTCAATAAACACCTGAGCATTCAAAACCTATCTGAAGGGAAGAGTTTTGAATTTCTGAAAGTATCTTATATAGCAATGTTTTTAATGACCAGGTGTTTCCCATTAAATAGTGATTGATGTGAGATATAAAATTCAAAACTGCTGAAATATATATTATCAGCAAAAATAAAAAAATCTCTTCATTACAGAAATTCATTTCTTCTGGAATTAATGGACTTGCATTTCTGTTTTATCATCATTTAAAATTTTGTTAGCTCACGGAAATATAAATTGATGTTACAAATATCAGCAGGATTGATTGTATGAAATTTGCTGTGTGAAATGTGGTTATACTGTGCTAAATAAAGCTGTATTAAAGTTCAGTTGTACTTTTTGTTATTATTTAGATTTTTTTTTTATTCTGGTGTTCTTGCAGAAATTCAAAACAGTTCAGAAGAGACTGCTGAAAACTTGCTACTTTTACTTTTTGTTTTTTCTAACACAATTTTTACTTCTTTTTTTTAGATGATCTTCTGAAATGTCCTGCCAGAAAGCCAGTTTCCAGTATTTAGGTTTCATACCAGGAAGAGGATATTCTGCTTCATCATGGGAAAATGCCATTTCAAAGAAGGTTGGCTTCTAAGACTGATTCTTCAGGATATAAAATTTCTACATGGGCAAAAAAGCAGAGTGATTCAGAACTGTTTTGTAATGTATGCACTTGTACTGTGAATGTAGGAAAAGATTTCCAAGCAGTAACCCAGCATTACAATTCTAGCAAACACAAGGAAAATATTCACTTGAAGTTGCATCCAGGCCAACTGCAGTTGGTTGCAGGTAATGTAAAACATGGCACAAAATCTAAAGGTGAGTTTGTATATGGTGCTGTTTCACAGTCATCTTCATCAAATGCTACTCGCACCTTGCAAATGTGCATGGCAAAGGACATGGCAAGAACTGCAGAACTCATATGGGCAATGAAAACAGTGTGGTGCAATTTGTCATCTACTTCATGTGACGGTATTGCAGAAACCTTTACAGCCATGTCTCCAGGGTGTGATCCTGAAAGATTTTCTTTAAATCATAAGAAACTTTCTTACATCATTACTGAGGCCTTAGCACCTTATTTCAGAAAACAAGTTATTGAAAATGCACAGCCATCTTTCTATGTTTTGAGGTTTGATGAAACAACGAATAGTGCTGGAAAAAAGAATTACAAACCCAAATTTGCTTCTGGTCAGACTCAAAAAATGAAGTGGTTTCTCAACACTTGGAAACTTAGTGGTTTCCCAACACTTGGAAACAACGGTCTCACCTCGAATTTCTAACCGATTGCAAGACGTTAGGCTTAATCCCAAAGTTCCTTAATTTTAAGACTCTGGTTAAATGAACATGGTTCAAAAAGAAAAAGACTTTCTCTGCCAGACCCTGTCAAGGATAGCAAACCTGAAAAGAAAGGACATCATGTCCTTGGAAAACAAGTGCTGCTCTTTATATATGAAGTTACACAGTCTTTGTGACCCGATCACTTTTAACAGCCTAACGCTCCAAGTAGATATGTTAGTTGAAAGAATCCAATCTACCTTCTGCTCCAGACAAGAAGAAACTAGATTCCTTGAAATCATCCCAGAACCCAAAATCTAAAGATTTCACCATTCCAATCATCAATATATCTAGCCGAAAGCTCACAGTAGAAAAAAATAAAGTTTTGAAACTTGGACCAAAATTCTGCTTCCAAATAAAACCCAATCCTAAAAGCGCTGTTTCAGATTTTGAGAGCGTAATATCACGAGTTCCGGAGAATGCCAAAGATGAACTACGCCAACTCTGTTGTTCTCGGTTACGATCGTGGTACAATTCTAAACAAACACATAGTAAATTTTGAATTCCAAGACTGATTTCAATTCTCAGAAATGATCACTCCATAATATTAACACTAACGGACAAATCCGGCCAGATAGCAATTATGAATGCTATTGATTACTATCAGGAACTCCAAGACTTCATCAATTCTGGATCCACAGTACTGCATAAGAACCCTCTAAATTGTTGGATTGTCAAGTGCAAAGAGCTGCAAGGCTGCCTGCTATTCCCAATGATCTCAAGAAAGCCATCAAATTACCTCCATGCCCTCAGATACCGAGGCTCTTTGGAAGACTTAAACATCACAAGCCCAATAATCCATTGAAACCCATCGTGTCACGGAGGTCCGCACCGACGTACTGTTTAGAGATGGCACTATAAAAATTTCTGACTAATCATCTCCCCGAATCGAACTTTATAATACCTTCCCCAGTAGACTTTATCGTGAAAGTTAAGCAAATTTCTGTCCAATAAAGCAACATTATCGACAGTTTCGACGTTGTTTCTCTTTACCCTTCGGTACCTGTGCCGGAAGCCATTGGAACGTTAAAAGAAGCCATAAATAATCATAACCAACAGCGAGTCGTGCAATGATAACATCTCACTGGAGTTGCCACGAGTTTGGAACCAGTTCTTCAAATAGTGATTGCCTCCTGGTTTTCCTTCCATGATTCCGCATGCTAAACGAGCATAACGCCTCGTGTCTTTGAATACCTGATTACATTCGCATCTATTCATTATTGTCATGTCACCACGTCCAAATTGTTGAACTGTTCTGTTATCCAGTTTGCAGTTAGCTGTCTACTTTCCTTGACATCTGGTTGATGTGCGAAAGCTTGGAAACTTTTATTTCTATTCTACGCCAAGAAATTTTGGATCACTAGTATAGTTATACTATTTAAGTACTTGGAAACTTTCTTCATAGGTCAAGCGACAGGAATAGTTATACACAATAACTTACATGCTGTACTAGATAATGCTCAGCTGCCCCACCAAAATCAGATTGCCCTCAGCTCCGATGGTCCAGATGTTCATAAAACAGTTATTCGGCTCGTGCATGAAGAAATGCTAAGGATGAGGAAAAAAGGACTTCTTCATATTGGCACATGCAACCTTCATGTTATACACAATGCATTTCACAAAGGACTTCAGGATCTGGGTGAAGATGTTTTGGAACTGATAATATCAGTGTATTATTTCTTCAATGGATGGCCGTTGAGGTTAGTAGATTTTGAGAAAATCCAAAAGGTGAAGTGGTGGGTTGGAGGTATTAGACTTCCAACCCACCACTTCATCAAACATGTCCCATCAAGATGGTTGACCCTGGACCCTGCTGCTTCAAGACTATTAGAACAGTGGGATGCCATTGTGCAGTATTTCCTAATACATGTGCCAAAAAACCGCTCAACTTTAATGAATACAAAGGGTTACAAAAAGATAGTAAGTTATTTGAAAGATAAAACAATGAACCTCATGCCCAATTTTTTTTTTTTTTTGTTACCAGTAGTGTCCACATATTTACAAAACTTTTCCAGAGAAGTGAACCTTTAATTCATGTAATGTATGGGTCTTTGAAGTAACTTGTCTTTACCCTCTTTGGGCGGATATGCACCCCTAAAGCAATGGCAAGCAACAATGTAGATTTTAGCCTACTTGAAGATTCCCAAAACCTAACCCCGATTACAGAGATCATATGCAATGATGATGCGGAGAAAGAATTAGCCAAACTTCCAGAAAAAGGCCAAATTGTTTTTCGCAGACAAGTGCAGAAACATTTTGTTAGTGCTTGTAGACACATACTTAAGCAAACTGGACTAGGAGGTTCACATCAGCTTCTGCAATATTTTCAATGCCTCAAGTGTGAAGAAAGGAAGTCAGAATGTAGCTGTAGTGACATCGTCAAACTGGGCCAAGCATTTCCTTGCTATCCAGTTTGTATTGGTCAAATTCTTGATGAATGGAAAATACTGCAACTAGAAGAAGAACCTGTGGTTCCTGTGAACGAGAATGAATCTGATATTTGTGAGGGAGGAAAAGGGATTTGTATTGACCCCTACTGGCAACATTTTTCAACCTTCGTGACAGTGCTTCTGGGAGTCCAAAATACCCGACAGTAACAAGATTACTAAAAGCTTGTTTAGCTATAGCGCATGGAAGTGCTGATGTAGAAAGGGGGTTTTCATTTTCAGGAAGAGTACTGAGTGATGACAGAGCTTCAATGAGTGTTCATACATTAAATGCAAGAACCACTGTGAGTAATGCTCTAAAAAATGTATAATGGCAAACCTGAATTTGTTCCCATTACTAAAGAGCTGCTTGCCTTGGCTCATAGTTCCACAAAAAGCTACAAGTCATACTTGGAGGAGAAAAAAGGGCTGAAGATAAAAAACACCAAAAGAAGAAGGAAGAAGAGGAAAAAAGAGCTAAAGAAATGGAATTAACTCAGAGATTCTCTGAAGGCCAAAAGGCTATTGAAAAGATGGAAGACAGCCTAAAAGCCCAAAAGCAACAAGAAGCAACAAAGAGAAAAGCTTGTGACACTATTTCATGAAGGAAATGAAAGGCTTAAAAAGGCTTTCAGAAGTAACAGTATGGATGAGGTACGTCTAGCACAGGCAATGCTAGAAGGAGTAAAATCTGTCAGAAGTGAAGAACTTGAACACAAAAGTGCAGTTGATATGCTTCAACGTTGTGTTGAAAAAAGGAAATCTTTTATAAATTACTTTTTGGCCAAAAAGGGGAAAAATTAAACTTTATAAAAATTGTATTTCACAACAGTACAGGATGTCAAATTTACCACTACATTAATATAAATAATATAGATCAGGCCTAAATTATCAGATTTTCTTTTACATAATCTTTGCAGGTTGCCTGTTCTCAGTCAGGAAAAAATTAATATGCTGGATAATGCTCCACTTTCCACACTGATGGTCTTAAAAAAAATTGAAATTCTTCAGCCTGCACCACCTTATGAGAACAGGAAGTGATAAGTTGGGATGGGGGAGGGCATTTTTCTTTTCAGAATGTGAAAATAAAAAGGGAACAGTAAAATTGCTTATTAACTATTCCAAGGTGACTGTTACCCATAATGACCTCTTCTTGATAGGTAAGCAATTATTATTTGGGGGTGAGTTACTTTTTTGGCTATATTTTGTAAAATTTTGGTCACTTTTTGGTTACTTTTTTAGAATTTTTTTTCGACTTTTTCGTTACTTTTTTCAGAAAAATTGTCACTTTTTCAACTATTTTGGAGCTATATGGTTGTGCTCAGCCCTGGGGCTAAGAATGATGAGAGAGCACAAATTTTTTGAAGTGCTTGGCAGAAATGTTGGCAAAAAAAAACACTGTTTGTGTAGATTTTACCCAATGCTGATAATGTTAATATATTTTATGACTACAGTATTTGTGATGTTGAGGTAGAATAAAACAGCAGCATTTATATTCATAATTAAATATTTTACTTTAAGATCTACTATGAATTGAAAATGATGAACCATACACCAATTAAGTAGTAAATAGTAACACTGTATTAGTGATCTGATTTATTGGTGTAGGAAATAGACACATAAGCGTTTCCAAGCTTTTGCACATCAACCAGATGTCTTTTTCAAGGAAGTTAGACAGAAACTGCAAACAGAATAATAGAATGCATGAACAATTTGAATGTGCAAACTTGACTTGACAATAAATAGATATGGCGTTATATTCATTTAAAGATACGAGGCATAATGTTGGTTGCGTGCGCGGTATCCTGATAGGGAGAAGGCGTTACTTGAAGAATTGGTTCCAAATTCGTGGCAACTCGAGTGAGACACAATCATTGCAAGTATCACTGTTGGAAGTATTGCTGTATATCATTGCAAGTATCGCTGTTTATCTCCAAGGTTTCCCAAATGGCTGTACATTTAGGGGCAGAGTAGGTAGCTAATGTCTTTATATCATCCCACATAGGTGTAGCCAACTTGAATTTGACTTCTCTGGATAGTGCCATGGCTACTTTACCGTATTTTGTGTCCTTTTTATGTTCATTGACTCTGATTCCAAATGAGTGCTTGGTCATTCTAATGTAGAATCGTTTAGAGCTGTCCGGATACTGTAGGAAGATCACATAAACACCTGCTTTGCAGGAGAGAGGTGGTTTTTCACTATTTCTCTTTAGCATAGAATATAAAGATGCAAGAGACCTTATGCCAACGCCATAGTTCATCTTCTTGAGGATGTTTTTGAGTTTGTAAGACACATTTGATATGTAGGTAATTGAGCCTAAATAACGTAGCT
Organism: Macrothele yani; assembly: GCA_039090855.1. Taxonomy (NCBI): domain Eukaryota; kingdom Metazoa; phylum Arthropoda; class Arachnida; order Araneae; family Macrothelidae; genus Macrothele; species Macrothele yani. Next base: position 7,056,768 of record CM077023.1, on the reverse strand, counting down.
GCGGCACAGAAATATTAGAATGTTTGACCCTGGCTTTTTGGATAAAGTTATGTATCTGCATCAGTGGCCAACTTGATGATGCTTTCAATTTCGTGTTGTCTAGAATGGGCGTCGGAGTAAACGGCAAAGGCTCTTCGAATTCGAGAACGGAAGATAGCTAATTTGTATTCTGTGGGACAGAAAGAGCTGCGGAGCATCAGGTTGGGAACAGATGTGGGTTTATAGTAGATTTTTTTATATAGCTAATTTGTATTCTGTGGGACAGAAAGAGCTGCAGAGCATCAGGTTGGGAACAGATGTGGGTTTATAGTAGATTTTTTTATATTATATAATTATTCTTTAGAGGGATCGTTAGTTATTTAACAAGTTATTATACTGAAGTACCTCTTCTACCCATCTTTGTGTTTTATAAGTACTTAGCATAGCATATAAATATATAGTTTAAAAAATTTTGTAAGTGTTAAATTATTTGGCAACTGAATAACAAGAGAACGATGTATATACCTATAACCTGACCAGGTGGTTTTAAGGTAAGGTAAAAAATTTTCAATAATAGCATTATTTTCCATAAGCATATAAATTATTTAATTACAGTATAATAACTTGTTAAATAACCATCCCTACATAATTAAAATCTTACACTTGGATGAGAATGTTTTTCTGAACCACGCAGTTAACTGTTGATGTCTTTTAGAATTTGACACTGGATGACTACTTCAGATTTGTTAACATATATATTCTTGTTTCCCCTCTTCACATATCATAATCAGCTATAAAGAGTACAACATTCTTTACAGGCTGTACTTAATTATCAGCATTAAATAATAATTTCTCTAAAAGAGAAATGTTGTTAATATAATATGTTATTCAAAACAAGAAATATTTTTCATTGCTGAATTCTTTTTTTATTTTTATTTTTCTAGCATATTCGATCAGAGCTCGAGCTCCATGAACCACAAATGAGAGATTTGAGGAATGAAGCTGCAGAACTTACTTCAAAAACTGGAGATAGCAGCAAAGATGCAGAACTGAAAGAATTGTACAATAGATTTCATGCTGCTCTCAAGAACTGCCAGGTATTTATGTATTATTCTCATTCAAATAAATGTGTAAATAGTTGCTATGGTAGGCATATATCACCAGCAATAAAGATACAAATGCACATTTCACAAGAAAAAATACAAATTAAAATAAAATAATGAGAAATAATTGCAATCATTCCTTTTTCTTATGATTTGCATAACTTTAAAAGTATGAATTAAGAAGCCAATTTATAAGTAAGCAAAAAGTTCAATATATTCCTGAATACAAGCATCATCTCAACACACTTCATAAAAAACTAAACACACTTTTTTTTCCATTCCATCTTAGTAGCTGGCTACTGAAATCTTTTAGAGTGAGCTTTGAGTTGCATGTACTTGTCTGAAAGTCTTATATTATGTACTTATGCTAAAATATATTGTAATGAACATTACAAATGGTGCATACCTTATTTTCTTTTTCATCGGCTGCTTTTCCCTGATAAGTGGGATAAAAGCATCAAAATAATAAAAAAACCCTTCTGTTTACCCCTCTAGAGGTGCTAAAATGAAGGAAATAATAAAATAGGAAAAAAAAAAAAAAAGTGTACATGTGATAAAAAAAATGTCTGTTTTTTATGTGTGTCATGGAGTGAAAGTACATATGTGTGCATGTGTACAGTAAAAAATTTCTGGACTGACCAAATCACATACTTTATGTGCCCGAAGTTCCTATTGCAGATCTAGGAATGCCATGCATGTGGCATGATGTGAAACTTCACTTCCACAGCAACCCAACTGGGTTGAGTTAGTTCTTTTGCAAGTAAAAGGGGACAGTGAGGTATCTATGAATTCTGCTACTGTAACAAATCTGAACTTCAGTACTTTGTGAAAGAAATGCAAAATAATTAAATATGGACTAATGATTCTGTTGGGCAACTGATTTCCCTTCATGCATTGTGTTATCACACCCCTTCTTACAAACGAGACTGCCCTCCTAATCAAGAACTTCCATTCCTCAATCTTCCCATCCCATTCCTGTCCTCCACCTCAAAAAAGATGGCACTTGCCTTGCTAACATTTGAGGTGCATGCTCCTTCTTCCAATTTCTAAGATTGGCCACCATGATTTCATGCTTTTACCCCACCTGCATAACTCAGGTGACTGGCAGCCTGCTGGCTCCCTTGGCTTAACTGTCAACATTTGGGAAGGTCAGCATTTCCCTCTTATTTTCCTTTTTGTTGTTCAGAACAAGAATATAATTAGCATTTTTATGCGTGTTACGAAAAGAAAGTCAGATATTTGAAAAAATGACAAAAAAAAAAAAAAAATTATGCCAGCAAGAAAACCAATGGATGCAATTAGGCCAGCTGAGAACTGAAAAAAAAATTGTCTTATGCATCAATCATCAGCTATAATTTCTGATTCATTACAGACAAGTGGACGAATGTATGTTTGGACCCCAACAAATATAGCATACTAATTCATTAAAAATAAATAAAATGCTAATCAACAGAGTATTTGCAAAAGTTGCAGAAATTAGAATTAAAAAATTATTTCAGAAAATAATTATCCAGATACAAATTTTAAAAAGTTGTTTAGTGAGAAAAAAATATATATACAGGAGCATCACACACCCAAAAAATTGGGGGGTGGGGGCACAGGCACTCATAAAAAGGAAAATTCCCATTATACATCAGTAGCATTTTCCCTTTAATTTTTTATTGGATTTTATAAATTATAATATAATTTTTGTCAATAGGAATTTGATCGATGTTATTTTAATGGAAACTCGTGTCCAAAATTTAAGGAATATATTAGTAGGTGATTGCGTGGTTAAAATTGTTTTGACCTTTCTTGAGTAAATAGTGAAATAACATAAAAATTATTACATCTCGAGGTGAATTAACATTTTAGGCTACCACAATCATCAACAAAGCAGAATTTCGAGCATGTTGGAATGTACCGTATATACTCGCGTATAAGTAGCCCCCCCCCCACTTTCAGAGGAAAAAATCGTAAGAAATCGGAAACTCGCGTATCAGTCGATCCCGGAATGTGAAAAAAAAAATTTTGATGAATTTATTCAAAAATATTTGAAAACGAAAAACTTTATATATATAATACTAAATTTAATTTGCATACCCAAAAACTTCATCGGAACCCTTCGAAATCCGATTCCGAGTCAGACTCGCCGAACAGTTCAAAAAGTCTTTCTCCGTCATCGGCGCGTCATCATAAACATCAGTATTTCCATCTATGCCTGTGGCATCAGAATCACTGTCATCCTCACTCATAAAAATCTCATCATTCTCTGTGCCATCAAGTTTGTTACTAATGCAACATTTCTTGAATGATTTCACGACCTTTTCCGCAGGTATCGCATCCCAAGCATCCTTGACCCATCGCGCAATCAAAACGATATCCGGCTTCTTTAGATTTCCGCCCTTGGTTTCAGTTGGTAAATCGGAACTTATCCAATCTGCCCAATACCTCCGCACATTGTCCTTGATGGGCTTATTAAGGCAGACATCTAGTGGTTGAAGAACAGATGTCAACCCACCTGGGATGACAGCAAGAGTTGTTTTTGAATTTTCTGCAGTTTTTTCACTTCTTCACAACGGTGTGCAACAAACATATCCCACACCAAAAGAGAAGGTTTTCTCAAAAGTGCACCTGGCTTTTTGTTCCACACATTCTTTAACCAGTCAAGTGTTCCGGATTCGTTCATCCATCCTTTTTCATGGGCACGAACGAGCACACCAGACGGAAAGACAACGCTTTTCGGCAGAGTTTTGCATTTGAAAATAATTACCGGAGGTAGCTTACTGCCGTCGGCCAAACAGGAAAGAACAACCGTAAAACTGGATTTTTCGTGGCCAGTCGTTTTGATCAAGATATTTTTTTCGCCCTTTTGGTTCACCGTCTTATTTCCAGGAAGGTCGAAACACATGGCGGTTTCATCCATGTTCCCTATTTGGGAAAGTTCAAAAGCATTCCCTTTTCTCTTTTGAATTACATACTTTTGAAATTCCATTATCTCTGCTTCGAGGTCACGAGGTAACTTTTGTGCAATTTTGGTGCGCTGGCGTAGACACAACCCATAGCGGTTCATGAACCTTGTGCACCAACCTGGTGAGGCACGAAAAGTGTTATTTGAGGCTGCAAACTTTTCATCTTTTGCGAGCTTCATTGCTCGCAAACGTATACCAGTTCGCGTTACAATGTAACCATTTTGTCTGCAGCCCACAATCCAATCACTCAAGACACTTTCCAGCTCTGGGAAAGATGTCGTTCCACGGCGCAAGCGCCTTTTGCGATTTTGGGATTTTTCACCAAGTCCGTTTTTTTTTTTACGCCAATCTCGAATCAGTTTTTCGTTAATGCCAAATTGACGTGAAGCAGCACAGTTGTTAGTATTTTCTGCAAAAGAAACCACTTTCATCTTGAATTCTGCGTTATAGGACATCCGTTTCTTTACACAATCCGTGTCACCCATAATAGGAGAAGCGAGACACGTGCGATTAAGAACAAGAAAAACCCGTGCGATTAAGAACAAGCAACACCTAACACTGGCTGTCACATGGCTCCGTTACGTCGAAGGTCAGCGCAATCAACTGGTAGTCGGAAGGGCGGAGCTTTCTATGCGCGGCTGTGACTGCGCTGTGGATACACAAAGCCAGGAGAGAGGAGACTTTTCAAAGCGCGGAGAAATTCGGAGGGTCGCGATTTCGTAATTCTACCACATCAGTGTTTTTCTTTCTTTCTTTCTTTCTTTTTTCTTTCGGAGGGTTGCGATTTCGTAATTAATACCGCATCGGCATTTTTATTTCTTTTGGGATGGATTGCCTTTTGCTTCACGGGAAGAACTTTTGGATTTACGTTATTTTTAGACCCCACGTATAAGTCGACCCCATTACTTTGAAGCTCTCATTTTGTCCCAAATTTCTCGACTTATACGCGAGTATATACGGTATTTTTATTTTACCATGGTCAGTTAGCTATACATAGTGCTATCTAAATTCTAAAGCATGTGAAATTTTACGTCAACCTATGTAATGCCATTTCAGGAAAATATGCAGAACAGTGGGAGACATTACAAATTCCATTAAGAAAATTTTAGAGAGATGTTATATAGGCAAAATCTGAAACAAATTTAAAACGTCCTCTAAACCTGTCCTAGGAAAATGTACTAGTTGTTTAATAAATTTGAAAAAAAGAAAGAAATCACACAAAGGGTAATTGATATAAGATTATGATGCCAAAAATTAAAGACTGATATTTAATTTTATTAGTAGCAACTTATTTTAGATTTTTAAACAGGCTTTACAATATGGATTTTTTTAACCTTCTTGCTCATTCTTTTTACTTTCGCCATTCATGTAAGGTCCAGAAACAATCCACTACTTTTTCTCAATTTAGGCCATTGGTTCATTCAGCCTCTATGGCTAGTGGCATTAAGTTTTCTAAACGTTTGTGACCCATTGTTGTACGTAGGTGATTTTTCACACATTTCAAAGCTGAAAATGAGCGCTCATTTAAACACGATGTAGCAGGCAATGTCAACACAAGCCTGTACAGTCTGGAAATTTCTGGGCACTAAGTGTTTAAGTCTCTTTTAATCATTCATGAAAAAATTTCTTGAATACCTGGGCTTTATGCTGCTCACCTTCTTTCTCAAGCAACCGAACTAATATTTTATACTATTCAATGAGAGAACCAGTCTTAGTGAGAGATGGGTTTGCCTCCTCAGGGCACTCCATGGTAACAATGGCACAAACAACAGCAGCTTGGGCCTCTGTGAATCTTGGAGAGATGCCAGCTAGTTCTATGTGACATTGGCGAAAAGACCCCAACTCACTGGGTTTTATTCCAGAATCCTTTTGTTGAATGTCCAACTGGAACCATCAGCTGTGGGCTAATCCCCCACACTGATGTACTTACCCGATTAAAAAGACAAAAAGAAATATTAAAAATGACTCAAGTGTGGGATATGGTGGACCTACCACACTTGAGAAGGACGGTCCACCATGGAATTGACCTGGACTTTCTAAACGGTGTATGAGAAAGAGATCTCAACTGAGTGAGTGTAAGATTGGTGTATGGAATACTAGAGGTATAAATGGCAAGATGAATATGGTGATTGAAGAGATGAATAAATATAGATTTAATGTGCTGTGTGTAAGTGAAACCAAAAAGAAGGAAATTGGTATAGAAGAAGTGAATGGAATGGTGAGTGTGTGGTCTGGAGTATTGGATAATGTGAGAGGACAGGCTGGTGTAGGTGTGAATTTAAGTAAAAAGATGAAGAACAACTTGATTCACTATAGTTGCATAAGTGAGAGAATTCTTTGGATTCGTTTGAAAGTGAAACTTCAGAGAATAGTAATTGTTGTAGTGTATGCTCCTTGTGACTCTGAACCTTCTGATAGGAAGAAAGATATCTGGAATGAGCTAAAAGCTGTTTTGAGCCAGTTTGGTGCTAAAGAGGAAGTTATAATAGCAGGGAATTTCAATGCTTGAGTTGGAGTGCAGAATGCGATTTCTGACAATGTTATGGGTAAGTTTAATGATCCTTGTGTAAATGATAATGGTGAAAGGTTAATTGAACTCTGCATTGAGAATTGTTTGTGTGTATCTAATACGTTTTTCAACCACAAGTACATCCACACACAGTGGCGGCTCCTCTATTGGTGCACATGAGCACGTGAACCCCCAAAACAGAAAAAGAGAAAACGAAAGAAAGAAATTAAAATATAACAAGTTAAATAAAATAAAACAATAAACACATTTCCAGGTTTTGCCAATTCCGGGACAACCCCCCCCCCCCCCTAAGTACACTGGCAAGACACGACTGTAATGGTATAAAATTCAAAAGTTAGCAGCACAGATCGGCCGGCCTTACGTCGATCGCACGTGTCATAGAAGAAATTACTTGAAAACCAGTTTGTCCGGCGGGAAGAGGAGGAACATGTGTGAGGGATAAGCACCGCTCATAAGCTTTCAATTCGCACAGTCTTCAGTGTGCGGGAGCACACGTAGATGTATTGGCAGTTTGTTATTCGTCCGGATTCTCCCTTGGTTTGCGGCAACAAGTAGTTAGTGTAGTTGTTTATCAGTTTTTAATCTGTTTATTAGTTTTTATAGGTTCGTTTTATTGTTGTGTGTAAGAACACGTGTAAACAGTTAAGATAACACTTAGTAAAATCAGCCTTTCTGAGATAAAGAAATTACATTTTTCAACGTTGCCGCTGGAAATAAAAATTGAAATTAAAATGCTCAGGCCAACACCTAGGCTTAAGCTTATCCAGGTGACAAAATGTAAAACTAGAGATTTCAAAAGGGAATTCAAACCCGACTTATATGAGAAATATCCATGGATCTGTGGATGTGAATGAACTAACAGGCTCTTTTGTTTTCACTGTCTCCTATTTGCAAAACAAAGTGGTGATTCAAGTTGGATGAGTTACGGTGTTGCTGATTTATCACATCTAACTCAAAAAATAAATAAACATCACTGCTCCCAATCACATTTAAACTCCACATTAGAGTTTAGTTTGCTGGGAAAGGTTGATATTCGCCAACAGCTTGACAGTGCATTTTATTCGAATGTTAAAAAACAAAATGAGCAAGTAACCAAAAATCGTTATGTTCTTTCCAAAATTATTGACTGTATTCTGTTTTGCGGCGCATTTCAGCTCGCACTTCGAGGACATGATGAACGCGATGATTCATTAAATCCAGGCGTTTTCAGAGGTTTTATAAACTTCTCAGCAGAACTTGATGCATCTCTAAAAGACCATCTCACTATAGCCACTGTTTTAAAAGGAACATCAAAAGAAATTCAAAACGATTTATTAGACTGTATGCTCACTGTTTGCCAGAACCACATAAAAAATGAAATCTCAAAAGCAAGTTTTGTAGCAGTGATAGCAGATGAAACTACTGATGTTTCATCTGCTTCCCAATTGGTTGTCGTTTTTCGATACATTTTAGGTAACGGACAACCAGTTGCGAGATTCTGGGAATTCACTAATCCTCCTGGACATGATGCAGAATCTATCGCTGGATGTATTCAAGCTAGTTTGGAAAAAGTTGTAGACAAAGCCAAGAAATTGATATCCCAGAGCTACGACGGTACAAACGTGATGAGTGCTCACCATGCAGGTGTTCAGGCTATTATTAAATGTACCTATAAGAATGCACATTTTGTGCATTGCTACGCACATCAACTCAATTTGACTGTTGGCCAAGCAACCAATCAGAATTAACAAGTTTGAGTATTTTTTTCCAACCTAAGTGACGTTACTAACTTTTTCAGTAACTCTCCACAGAGGATTGCTATTCTAGATGAAACTGTTAGAAAAAGGTTACCTCATGGTTCAGCTATACCAGGTGGAATTTCAAGAGTGGAACCATCAATACAGTGTATGAATACAGGGAACAGTTAGCTGAATAGAGTCATCATCAAAACAAGCTGTAGCAATAAATCAAGCAGGGGCTATTCGGCATATGTTGGAAGACTCGGTATTTGTGTTTTGGCTTACAGTTTTTCACAATGTTATGCCACATGTGGATGTGTTATTCAACCAGCTTCAGAAAACACTAACTGATGCAGCACTCATTCGAAAGCATGTAAACACTTTCCAGCAGTCAATGGAAAAAGAATGGACACAGTGACCATGAAGATATCAGAAACAGAGGAAACATCAAAGAAAAGGAAGAGAGAAAATATTCACATAAATAAAACTGTGGCAGCTAAAGAGATATGTGATGTTATCATGAATCAAGTAAAAGATAGATTTTCTTTTATAACTCACTACTCTGCTGTTTCTCTCCTCCAAGCTGAAAAATTTCAGGAGTACGAGAAAACGTTTCCAAATCAGCTTTTTGAGCAAACAACAGATGTTTATCCCATATTACAGAAGGATCGCCTGAAAACTGAACTAGGAGTAATTTACAGAAGACCAGATTTCAGAAATATGAATGGTGCCATTAGTCTTCTACAGATCGTTACAGAAAATAACTTGCACACTACGTTCTCGGAGACCTACAAACTGTTTCTAATTATTTCTACTATTTCAATGACAACTGCTGAGGTCAAGAGATGCTTCTCAACTTTAAAACGAGGTAAGACATTTTTAAGAAGCATCATGAGTGAGGACAGACTGAGTGCTCTAGCCATGCTCTCAGTTGAAAAAAACATGATAAATGGCATACCTAAATTCAACGAAAATATTATTGATTTGTTTGCCTCAAAAAGAGACAGGCGGATTGACTTAATTTTCAAAAATTGCACTTGAGTAATCAACATTCCCTTTGAATGTTTACCTTTGAAGTAAATTGTAAGCACTATTGTAATAAAATCTTCCTTTGTACAAAGTCGAATGTTACAGTTTTTCTACGTATCAGTGCTTGTCTTTTTCTTTTAGTTGCATTGCTTTCTTTTTACTTGTAGAAACAGAAATATATTTTAACCTGTACGTTATGCTGTAACTGAAAATTTAATTTTTACAATTTATGTATTGTGAACCCCCATTTGAATAACCCACGAGCCACCACTGTCCACACATATACTTGGGAAAATCGTACTTTTGGTCAAAAGAGTGCTATAGATTTTGTTGTTTACGATCAGCGTCTGAAACACTTAGTTGTTGACACTTGTGTGATGAGGATAAAAATCGCTTTATTTCCAAGGAAAATACATGAATAATACAGAGCAAAATCAGTGTCACAATACAATCGAGGAATGAAAAGTAACAATAAGAATCATGGGCACATTAACATTACGAGTGACAGTAATCATGGCACATGAGCCGTGAATAAAGTCCATAGAGTAAGAAACTTGAGTTTAACAGTCATCCCACGATGGTAAGAGGTGGCATCCAGAAAACTGGTAGAATTGGTGACATTGATAACCAATGAAACAAATCCAGGGAGAGATGGCAGGGTAGGTAGTGATAACTGTACAAAAAGCATTTGAAAGTGCGTGAAGATCTGCAGTAACATCTTTGTGATCAATAGGATCATAATAGCCACAAAAGTGTTCAAAGGCAACATCAGGTTTACGTGCGAAAAACAGTTTGGAGGCTAGAAGTGTAGAAACTATGTCAGAATAATATGGATTGGCATCTACGAGGTGTTGCACATGAGTGCAAGAAAACCGAGAAAGAGGCAAGGAAGCTGCCTTTGAAAAATCAGGAGCATGTCCGAGATACGGTGAATATAGAAGTGGTAGCTCGTCAGATGGAATATCCGAAGACACTTCAATGGAAGTGGAGCCCTGAGACACGTCAGATGTTACTTGCTTCTTACGATTCTTCTTCTGATGAGGTTTACGACGCTTCTTGGGGCAAGCCCCTGAGGGGCAGACGTAAGCAATGAAGATTCTGAGAGCTCTGTGGGAACTTCAGGCATCGTTACAAGAGGAGCAACTGGCGTGAAAGAGATGTGATTATGTAAGCCATCAGAAGTGGGAGAAACGCTGGTCACCAGTACTGGCGGCGAATACATTGGCTTAGGCAAGATCGAGATATTGTCGAATTCACTGAAGCATGATGAAATAAGCTTTGGGCTAGGCGAAGTTGAAGGAACATTGGATGCTAAAACATGGGTCACCGGATCAATGGGAGACTGAGGTGAAAGATCATCAGTGATACTAGAGCTCAAAGAGACAATTTCTGCAAGTCCAAAGGTTCCGCAGTAGACACGACGAAGTTGGCAGCGAGCTGTGGTTCACCAGTAGAGTGCAGCCTGTGAGACACAGATGGCGGTGTGCTGGGTGACACAAGCATGGCACCGGGTGGCGACCCTGGAGAGAACAACGCAGGAGGAGAAACTTCAGGAATAGCAAAAAGGTCTAATTCTGAGGCGTCAAGGGTGATGGAGCACTGAGTGGTGTTAGAAGAAAACAATCCGCAAGAACCAGGCAGTGGGGAGCTCGGTGGCGAGAGGGTGAGGACAGGCAGAGACACTGAAGGAGACTACTGTGCAGAATGAACAACTGGCAGATGCTCGGGCAATACGTCAACCACAGGAAGATTAGACGAGCAGACCTCTCCGGCGGGAAAGCTAGGTGGAGACAGAACGATAAAAGACTTCGGTTCTGAGGCTGATTCAGGTGCAACTGGAGACGGAACAGCAGTTGAAATTATAGCGGGGAAAGGAAAACAGAGGGGCATTTATTTTGATGGTTTCCAATCTGAAGGCATGCAAAACAATGAAATGGAGTAGCCACATTAACGTGGTAAGAGTGATGGCTAAGCTTGATTACCAGTTTTGTCGGAAAGGATCGCTGTGTCTGATGAAAAGATAAAAAGCACCTGTTGACGACAACTGAGAAGAGGGCTGCCAAGGGGGTCACATACTAAAGCAGGAAGCGTTCGCACCGATCCAATGGGGCGGCCGCAGAATGATGAGAAGGTCGAAAGAAGTGATTCGGAAATCTCTGGTGGTACCGGAAAGAACGAAATGAGGACAAGTTGTTGAGAGAGGGGCTCAGCATTTACACACTGATCCCAGATCGTCAACGAAACAGAGAGAGCATGTTCAACATAGTGTGAAGACACCAAATAAATAAACACGGTTTGAGGTTTTCGAGCTATGTGTGTAATGCAATCTGGTGGAAGAATGGAGTACATGGCAGTCGAATATGCGGAAAGCCGAGTATTTGGTAACACTGGATAACAAATTCCGAGATGTAAGGTAGTAAGCATGGACTTACCCGCATTGGATGCTGGAGGAACATTGATGGTTAGAGTAGATCCAAAGCGTTGAAAAATGTGATCCAAGGAAGAAGGAAAAAATCCATCCGTAAAAGGAGGAACGCCATCGTAACGAACAGTAGACAAAGCAGAGTTGGTTATGGGTGAATCAAACGGCGCAGCCATAATGCTAAGGAAGACGTAAAAGGGTCACGGTGTAATGAAAACAACAAGGAAGCAACGAGCATAACACACGGAGCAGCGCGATGACACGAGCACGAAGAAAGCGGAGCTAGCACAATTCAGAAGTGAAGCAAGGACAAACCAGTCCAGTCAAGTTACATCAACAACTGGTGACAGGCAAGAAATAAGAAAGCAACAGCACGAAGCAAGAATTAAGACGAAGAGAAAATGAAAAATAAAGACTCGCCAACTTGGCGATGTACCAAAAACGAAAGAATAGAGCTTCATTCTTAAGGCTGAAAACTTACAGCTGGAAAAGTAACCGGGAAATAATCAAATCTGGGCCAAAATGACAGAGCTCGTGACGGGGTGGTCAGTGATGAGAGGTACAGATGTTGGTTCTTATCATGACTTGGTAGTGTCACGAGTGAAACTTAATGTTGGTTGGAGGAAAAGGAATAGGAAGAAGCCCAGGATGGAAAGAATAAAGGTTGAAAGGCTAGCTGAAAATCATCAGCGTTATTCTGGTGTACTCAGAGAATGACTGAAGGAGCTGAAGTCTTGTAAGAGGGATATAGAAAAAAGTGGGACTGTTTTAAGAATTGTGTAGTCACTGCTGCTGAAGAGGTCTGTGGCACCACAATAGTGGGTAACAATAGAGGTGATGCTTGGTGGAATAGTGAGATTGAAGAGACAGTAAAGAGAAAGAAGGAAACCTATTTGGGGATGTTGCAAGGTAGAGTTTCTCTGGATGAATATCGCTGTAAGAAGCGTGCGTAAAGCTGCTAATCTGGTTCGCCAGAATAAGGCAAAAGATAGTAAAGAGACGGTGGAAAGGCATGAATTGGATTTTTGGAAATATAGGAAGTCTTTCTGGAAGTACATGAGACTCAGGAAATATAGAGGAAACAAAATTGTAAGTTGTGTAAAGAATAAGATCAGGGAAATGATATGGGAGCCCAATGAGTTAAGTGAAAGATGGGGTGAATACTTCTGTGAGTTATTAGATCAAGAAAACAAAGATGATTCTGAGACAGATGCAGATGATGGCTCAGTGAAGGATGAAAGCACAGGAGGGATCTCAAGAGAAGAAGTGTGTAAAGCTCTAAAATCTCTTCAGAATGGTAAGGCTTTGGGAGTTGATGGCATAACTGATGAAATGTTAAAATATGGTGGTGACTCTGTAATTGACTGGTTATTAGAAATTCGGTAGTTGTGCTGGGAGTTAAGAATAGTCCCTCGGGATTGGAAGGATGCTATCATTGTTCCCTTGTATAAGGGAAAAAAAGGTGATCCGACTGACTGCAAGAACTATCGTGGTGTTAGCCTACTGAGTGTGCCAGGGAAAGTGTTTGGTAAGGTCATTATTCAAAAAGTACAGAGTCTTACATCAGAGAAAGTGTGGGATGTTCAGAGTGGTTTTATGCCTGGTAAAGGCTGCACTAATATTTTTGCATTACGCACGATCATTGAAAAATATCTGGCTGTTGGTACGAAAGTTTTTGCTGCCTTCATAGTCATAGATTTAGAGAAAGCTTACGACCGAGTAAATAGGACACTTTTGTAGAAGGTATTGAATGAATATGGTGTTACTGGGAATCTACTTAATAGTGTAAAAGCCATATGCTGGTAGTAGAGCTTGTGTACGAGTGAATGGTGTTTTATCAAAATGGTTGTCTGTTGGTGCAGGAGTTAGGCAAGGTTGTGTAATGTCACTATGGCTGTTTAATATATTTATGGCTGAGTGCATGCGTGATGCCAAAACAGATAATAGTGGTTTATGTCTTGGTGATATCCGTGTGTGCAGATTGCTGTATGCTGATGACACTGTCCTGTTGGCAGAGAGCAAAAGTGAGTTGCAGAGTATGTTGTCCTGGAAGTACGAAGTTTGCATGAAATTCAAACTGAGTATAAATAAGGGAAAAACCAAAGTTATGGTGTTTGAGAGAGGAATGAGTAGCACTGAATGTAATGTAAGTGTAAATGGCACAGTGATTGACCAGGTGAGTGAGTTTTTGTATTTAGGAAGCATGTTTGACAGAGAGAACAAATTTGATGGTGAAATTAGTAGGTGAGTGAATTCTTCATTGAAAGTCATGTCTGCTCTGGGAGGTTTTCACAGGAATGATGGGTTATCAAGAGAGTCACGCATGACTGTGTATGAAAGTGTAATTGTTCCTACTCTAATGTATGGCAGTGAAACCTGGGTACTGCAGAAGAAACATAGGAGTTGTTTGTGTGCTTTAGAAAAGCATTACTTACAGGGGGTTTGTGGCAAGACATGTTCTGATTGTGTGAGGAATGAAGATGTGTTGCAGTTGTGTGATGTGAAGCGAAATGTTGTTAGCAAGGTGGAGACTAATATGCTTTGGTGGTTTTGCCACGTTGAAAGAATGAGTGATGAGATGCTAACTAAGAAAATTCTTTTAGCCCAAGTGGCAGGAAGGAAAGGCAGAGGAAGGCCAAGGAAGTCATGGGAGGATCAGATTCAGGAGTGTCTGCATGAGAAACAAATTATGAGTATGAAGTATAGAAGATCTTGTGTACGGTGTGTAATGAATGTCAGTGAAGCCCGAGTTGTATATCAAGATCGCTGTAAATGGAGAAGTTTGATACAGCAACAGCAAGTAAAAACTATCTGGTAGTTTGTATTTCTTTTTGGAGCTAACCTCTGAATCTCAGAGAACAGCTTAGTGATATATGATATACAATGAGAGAATCAGTTTCAACATCTCCTTGTAGAAACCCACCAGTGTTGAAAGTTGTTTCACCATTTCAATGCTAGACTTTTCTGAGCAGCTTGTGCTTAACAAAGGTAATGTTCTCTCAGGAATGAAGTGGTCAATCAATGCACTCATCATGAGGTTGAGTTTCACATAGTAAAATTCAAAGCATAATTTTTGCTTTCCAGTATATATATGACTTCTGTGGTAGAATTTGTATCCATTCTTCATCAAATTTTATGTAGACATTTTTCCGAGTATTGAACATCTATTGTATTAGCCTATGATTCGCTTTCCAACCAAAACCTTCCAAACGCTTCCTCAGAATGTTGTTCTTTGATTTCTTCTACAAGACTTTCAACAGATACTACTGCAGTACACATGTTCATTTGTTTGTTTTGTAGAATACTAGATGTGCATCCATTAGAGGCTCTTCCATAACTCATAATATAATATAAAATTCAAAGTCTATAGCTTTCAACAAGCACATGGCCTTTCCAGCAGTATCTCTGTCAAAATGTTTGAAATTTGTTCCAATGTCTCTTTTACACAAGGAAGCATTTTCAGCAACACACAATAGTTATCCACTTCACTATACCATCAGGTGGGGCTCAAAGGTCCTAAACTAAAAGTGTGCTTATCTTGATTAGTATCTTGACTTCTCTCATTTTTATCATATATGTATCCATTTCTTCTTGAACTGCTTTATAAAGCTTGTGTCACTTGGTTGACCCTTCAATAAAGACATAAAGCTGACCAACAATGCCAAAGAAATTATAAGTATTCTAAGATGCTCTGTCAACAATGACCAAGCTCATCGATGAGCAAAACAATGTATGTAATATGCTTTGTTTTCATCTGTATTAACCTTGATTGTACACCTTTATATTGTTCAGACATTGAAGAACATCCATCGCAACCTTGACCACAAACAAGCAACACGCATTCAGCTTATATTTTTCCAAGAATGAGTATAAGTAATTTACAATAGATTCACCATCACAAGTTTCTTCTTTGCACATTGCAACCAGAGATTCAGAAACACTTCCGTTGGGTTGAACATACCTGACCTGATCCATTTTGCTCTCATCAGGCATTATATCCATGCACATGGCAAAATATGTAGCATTTTTTATTTCTTTGACAATTTTTTTCACAAATCACACATGCAGCAGCAGGCAAAACTTCATTTTGAGACAATTCTAATAGTTTGAGTAGCCTCTAGGATTTTTTCTCCCTTTTTCAAGATGTTTTCTTAAAATGGGATCATATTTTCCAACTAACTGAAGTATTTCCTGAAAAACATCTCTGTTGCTTGCATCAGCAGATTCATTGTGGCATCTAAACGACAATCAGAGTTTTGCTAGTGTCACAATAATGTCAGTTATACATGCTAAAGCTTCAAACCTATTTTTACCGTTTTGTTTGTAACATGCTATTTGCTTTGACTTCAGATCATTAAGTTGTTCATCCACTGCCTTGCTTCACAAGTAGTCCTGCTATGTTTCCATGTGATAAACATGTCCTTTGCTATGTTCATGCTTGTGAAATCCACAGTTCTTTTTAAGAGCTTTTGTCCAGTCACTAAATCCAGAAACAGAAAATGTGTCCTCATATTTTTTACATGTATCACCAAAATAACAGCATGCAAAGCAAAATGGTTTGTCTGAACTTACACTGTATTCAAGCCATTTGAATTTATTCAACCATTGTGCTTTAAATTTACATAGTTTTGTTCCTAATTTTCGAGTAGGGAAATTTTTCAAATAAGGTTGTATTGGACCAAGCTTTATACAATCTTCCCACCCATACCTATCGTTAGGCATATTTGTGTTCTCAGTTGCAGGATCATGCATAAACTTTGTACTTCCTCCACGTTTATATTGTTCCTCAGTAGAGCATTTTTGTAGATCATGACCATGTGTTGTAGAAGCTGAAACTCCAAGACTGTCTTTCTCATCGTTCTCCATGTCTAAATTATTGGGTTGGAAAGTAATGTCTGCAAATGCAAAGCAACAGAAAAGTGCTAATTACCGTGTATATCACTTGTACAAGTACCAATCAGTCTAAAATGTAGTCACCATAGTTTGTTACAACCTGCTCCCATCATCTAGGGATCTGTTGGATACTGTCCCTGTAGAATTGTGGTGGCCTGGACATAAAGAAGTAAGTGTGTGTTCGACATTGTCCCAGTTGGTGAACTGCTGTCCATCCAGGAAATGCTGTATGTAACGACTGAAAATGGTGATTGTTTCTTGGGGCAATATTCAGGGAATAGGCTGGGTGTGGCAGCAGCTCCCAGCCTAGGTCCCTGATCTTGTGACAGGTCACCTGTGCTGTGTGACGTCTCTCTCCATCCTGCTGTGTGAGGTTTTGCTCCATCCTGCTGTAGGAGGACACCCTTGCAGTTCAGCAGTGCTGGTCATTTTGATGTGAGAGATTCATGCAGATTGTCAAGCTGATGTCAGTACACATCGGTAGTGATAATGGTGTTGCCCGGCAGCAGCTCAAAAGACATATCCCATATAACCCACCAAACAGACAGCAGGACCTTACGTGGGTGTAAGCTGGCATTAGAGGTCGGCATGGGCTTTTGGTTTGGTTCCAATCACTGTTTCCAGGTGCTGGTATTGTCATACAGGACCTATTTCTTATCACCTGTCACAATGGAATTCAAGAATGGTCCAACTTGGTCATGTGCAAGCAAGGAAGTGTATGCACTGATGCAATTTGCTTTCTGCTGAACTCTGAATTGATGGGGACCCAAACTTCCCTCTTGTTCACCTTCCCAAGTTGGCACAGGTGTGTGATAATGCTTGTGTGGGTAGTCCCCATCTGTTCAGCCAACTCCTGCATGGTCATACATGGGTCGGTCTTGAGTAAGGTCTTCAGCATGTCCATATCCACTGTCGCAGGTCTTCTGGCTTCGGGACGGTCTGACAAATAAAAATTTTCCTCTCAAAACCATTTGAACCAATGACAGCACTGATGATGTGATAGGGCATTAGGGTGCATACTGGTAATGTTCTTTACAGCACATGCAGCGGGTGTTACCGCAATGAAACTCATACAGCATGCAATGGTGGATGTGCTCTTTGTCCACTTCGATGTTGGATGGCACTTACACTCTTTGCCTTCTGACAGCTAACTACTACTGACTTAAGCCACCTACCTGCTGATGTTGTGCCAGTGTGCTGTGCAATCTCAGTCCCATTGTGCGCCATGGCCTGGGCTTCGACTTTGGGTACCTCGTCATCGAACATTACTTTCTTTCCAACTCAATACTTGGGGTGACCTCAGTATCAGAAGTAGAATGACTAGAATCTCCAGGTTATTCTGCAAAAAATTCAAAATTACTGAGCTGTTTTCAAGGAGCACCACTAGACAAAGTCATGGCAGATGCTTGGGGGTAGTCAAGCTATGATCTTTACTACTTAAAATATTTAATGGTGCCGTGGTTCTGTCGATGGTCGATCCGACCACAAATTCTCTCCTTTCAAATCACTTCAGGAAAAATTTGAAAAGCAGAGGTAATATCTCATCGGTGTATTTCCAGTGCAGTGAGCGGACTACAGTGAATACAAAGTATGAGGGGAGGGACCTTTGTCTCTCCCCTCATACTTTCACTTTGTACTCCTTTCCTCTAAAGTACACTTTCACTTTGTACTCCTTTCCTCTAAAGTACACTTTCACTTTGTACTCCTTTCCTCTAAATAGAGACAAAGGTGGCAAGTTTATTTTCATATGTTGAGGAGAGGGAGATGGAATGGGGTGACTGTCACCTCAACCCTCAATCCTCATTGGCCATTCCACTCCCCTGCCACATGACCACATCCTTGGGCGGCATCATGGCGCGGCAATCAGATGAGCACTCAAAAAAAAAAAACCATCTCTTTTTATCAACGAGCAACGATGAATGGGCAACTAACGAACTTCCATCTGCACTCTGCAAAACCAAGCCAAGATCAGATATTTTTTCTTTCTTGTCAATGAAACAGGTGTAGGAGAAACATTTGTATTGTTTTCCTTTTTTTCAGCAAGATACTTTGATTTAGGTAATACATTAATACATTGGGACTTTTTCATAGATCAAGTGCATCGAATTGTGAGGTTTTGTCATTTTACCACATGTTTACAGAAATAAAACCCACCCAAAATTCAATCACGATGCTTCCCGCTACATCAACCACCACTACTCCAATGCGTCACGAAGATCGGTCTGCAGGAGCCAATCAGACCTCAGCACAGACTTCATTGTAAAAAGTAGTGAGAAAAGTGACCAATTTTTTTCTTTTTAGTGACTGCTCAAATAGTTGAAAACCAGACTAAACCGTTTAAAACGATAGAACACACACATATACAGTATATGGATAGAACATATAATTTTCACTTTGAACGGATTTACTTTATTCTTTGCTCAACAGTGAACAATTCACTTTATATTTTGTGATAGAACATATGTTAATCAATGTGATTACCTGTTGTTAAAAAAAACAATATATTGGATGGGCAGGTGATTCCTTTCAATATTTTTTTATACACTACTGTTTGTAAAAATTGCAACACCAAGAAGGAGGAACCATGCGATTCGAATTAAATTTATACCAAGCATTACTGATATGACTGTACATAAGTGATTTAATTTTTGGAACAATACAACAATTTTTACCTGCAAAAATCAGTATCTTGTGAAGCCTCTGCAAGCTGCAATAAGAGCTTCGAGACGGGTTGGCATTGAATCGAAAAGACGTTGGATGGTGTCCTGGGTAATTGCTTGCCAGGCAGCATGTATACGCGGCCACAGATCACTGGTACTGACCGATGGAGGGCTTTGATGGGCCAATTGCCAAGTGACCATATCCCAGACATGTTCAATAGGCGACATCTGGTGAGCGTGCACACCAGGGAAGAAGCGGTATCTGCTGTGTTGCGAAAAGGGCTTGAACATTCCTGGCAACATGAGGTCAGGCATTGTTCTGCTGGAATATAGCGCCTGGAGTGCTACGCAGGAAGGGTATGACTTCTGCCTGTACAACTTCCCTGATGTAGTGGTCGCTGGTGATATTGCCCTCAAGTCATAGCAGCCGAGATTGTGAATGTTACCCAATGGCACCCCACACCATCACACTTGGCGTTCGGCCTGTATGACGCTCAACAATGCATGCTGGAAGAAGGCGCTCACCACAATACCATCTAATGCTTATGAGGCCATCATGGTAGTCCAAGTTGAATCGGGACTCATCCAAAAACACGACAAATCAATTAGCACGCCATTGTCTGCATTGAAAACCCCATTGCAGCCTGAGGCGTCCATGGTTCAGGGTCAAAGGAATCTGCCGCAAAGGGATGCGTACAACCAGTCCTCTGTGCAACAGACGCGTCGAACTGTGGAAGCAGACAATGCCACACCTGTTTCAGTGCTCCACTGTTGTGCTAACACTTGCGAATATGCAGAACGGTTTGCCACTGCCATGCGAATGAGGTGTCATCCATACGCAGTGTCGTCACATTTCTCGGTCCACTGCCGGATTGTCGATGCACCTGGTTCTCCTCGGTCCACTGCCGCCACACACACATCACTATCATGGCATTATTTCTCATCCGAACCGCAATGCCACAGTACAAAAATGCACCTTCACGCAGACCAATAATTTGTCCCTGTTCAAACTCTGTCATATGGTGATATTGCGCCCTTCGTCGTCGCCAAAGCATTATTGAATCCTGGAGACACTTTCACAACTCACTGTCTGCGATGCACTACTGGTGTGTATCATAAACAGCCCTCTCTTTATATCCCTCACTTGACTGTTCAGGCGCGCTGCTGGGCCAAGACATGCACAATGACTCTGCATTCCGAACCATTTGCATGTCCTACCCTGCTCTGCATATGCTGCAAGTTTCATGTGATTACCATCATTCTTTCATGGTGTTGTAATTTTCACTAGCAGTAGTTTATTTTTATCAGCATGATGGCATTTGACGATTTATATACTGCACTAGCAAAATAAGTATGCTCTAGAAATGATTACATATACAAACTACCCTACAATAGGTTTATATAATAAAAGACTTATAATAAAGAATGAATGTAATGTTTAAAAACAGTACAGTAACCCTTTGCATTTTTAACTCTCCAATGCCAGCATTTTCTTACAATCATATTAACAAATTCAATTTCCAATTATGTTTCGACAAATTTGCTTGTTTTAGTTAGATTTAAATGAATTTTTACTTGTAAACTACTCATACACACACATTTCATCAAACCTTTAATTTGTCAGCAGATGTGTTTTACAGTCTAACACTGGTTAGATACCTATTTCAAACATCAGTGCAATCGAAAATGGAAGCACAAAGCAACATAGCAATAAAAAGTGCAATTCTGCAGATTTTGGTTATAAATCAAAATGGTGCCAGATAAATTCAAACACTGTTTAACACAAATCTGCTGTAATTTTTTAAGCTAATATTAAATTAATGATGTATTTAAATGGCAATAAGTTTAATATCCTCACTTACCACATCTGCGAGTAATCTGGGACTGATGTGCTGGTGGTTTCTCTATATTTGGTTGTTGGGTTAGCGAAATTGACATGCTTTTTAATGTCAACATTATGAAGTTTCAATCATTTTCAACTTTGCTGTCTCATAAAAGTATAATGAGTAAAATTGGGAAGCAGATTTCCTTCCCTACATTATATAAAGGCTCTTTATGTACAGGGTGCTTTTAAGTGAAATCCATAATGAGTCAACAGAGTCTACGACAGGAAATTTGATTTTGTAATTGCAGTTAGCAAGAAATGTAGATTTAGGAAACCATAAAACTCCAGGGTGTCTACCAAATTTGGAAAATGCAATTTCATGACCAATTAGCAATTTTCATGACGATTTTTAAAAGTCATGTATGTGTGCATGTGTGCGTGTGTTTCCAAGTATGCATGCATGGGTGGATACGTACATATATTAAAGATGGGAGACACTCTACTCCAAATTTTTTCTATAGAAAAAGTACACCCCTGCCCTTCTGCTAGTAACAAAAAGCTGACTCATCAAACTTTGACTACGCCTGAAGTAAGCTGAAATACTAAACATTGTGCTAAACAATTTCATTACACACCTTTCTTCAACATTTATATTTGAAAATGTTAATGACTCTATAAGCAGTATAATTTAAATTGCTAAATTGACCATAAAATTTTGCAAACAACATTTACACATATATTTCTATGCTAAAACATTTTTTGCTGTAACAGTTCTTTGTGGAGGAGAGCACAAGTACTCCCTTTTTTTTGAACTCTTGTATCATTATATGGAAACCACATTTATGTCTTATGTGGTTGGTGCATGGAGAATTACTCAGATTGTCACCAGAAAATGAACAATTACTAAATGTAAAAAGAAATTCATGACCCCCAAGCAAAATTTGTGACTTTTTCTTGACTTTTATTACCCTTTTCTGAATTCGTGCCTTTTTCATGATTTTCATGACTAGTAGACACCCTGAACTCCTACAATTCTAAACACAAATCCACAATTTCTTTACTCATTTAATTTTTGAAGTTTAAAATCCTAATAAACAAAAAGGGATTTTACTGCTATTTATGCAATATTTTGAACACTGCGATGATGATGCTAAAATTAAAAACATTACTGGAAAACATGAACGTAACAAAATTTGTAGTTCTGCAAACTCAATAACCTTGAAAAGATATAGATAAAAACAAAAAAGAAAAATAATGAGCTCTTCACGATTTATCCCCCCCCCAAGGGAATCTCGAATCAGAAAAGAAAATTAAAACAAAAACAAACAAACAAAAAAATGCTGAAAAAAAGACCATCAGATTTGCCCATTATTCCTGCATTTTTCCAACAGAAATTTTGTTTTTTGAGCTTACATTAAAAATGATGTCGATTCACATGAAGAAAGCAATTCCACAACTTCGCTGCCCACCCCAGGTCACATGGTAAGCAACGTTTTGGTGGTTTATTTTTCAAGGACCAGTTTGGAATAGGAGATGATGGGTTTGATTCCCATTGCTGACTACCCTTGTCCACTGGTTTTCCAGTGTTTTCCTTCGACATCCTTGCATGAATGGGGGGGGATGATAGTTCCCATTGAAGTCGGCCCTCGACACACCCAGACCCTCCTCACACAACACTACCATATGCAATAACCGTGCCCAGTTGGGTTTCAACACAAACATCAGAACTTTCACTAAATATTTTATATAAGATTGCGTCCGCCAAATTTTTATGGGGATGGGGGGGGTCAATTCAAATTTCTGTACTTCCGCCAAAAGTAAAATAGGTAGTGAAAAAAAAAATTTAATAAAATTCCACTAGTTCGCATAGAAGTTAAAATAATATGAGGGTTGTGCCGAAAGTAATGCAAAAGCGGACATAACTTTTTTATTAACTGAGTGGACATAACTTTTTTATTAACTGAGTGGACATAACTTTTTTATTAACTGAGTGGACATAACTTTTTTATTAATGATCAAATTGCACATGTTGGTAGAGTAACTCAACATAGTCTCCATCACAAGTGATGCATTTGCATCATCGTTAAACCCAACTCTCGAATCCTCTTTGAAAAATTCAGGTGTGGACTGTTGTACCCACTTCTTCACAGCCACTTTCATCTCATCTGTGCCATCAAATCGTTGTCTTCGGAGACTGTTCTTCATTGGACCGAACAGGTGGAAGTTGGACGATGGCACAGCGCGGCTGTACAGTGGATGGGGGACCAATGACCAGCCTAATTTGCTGATCACCTGATTTGTCCCCAAAGATATATGTGGTCTCGCATTGTCATGGTGAATGTGGATCCTTTTCAGATTCTTGTTCGTTCTCTTCCTTCTTATGGCTTCTCTAAGCTTCTTGAGTGTCTCAGTGTACTGCTTCCTGATCATGGTATGGCCATGTTCCAGAAAATCAAGAATGACACCTCTGTCATCCCAAAAAATAGTCACCATGACTTTCTGAGCTGATCGCTGGTTCTTGAACTTCTTAGGCCTTGGTGAAAAGGTGTGACACCATTCCATGGATTGATTCTTTATTCCAATATTCCGAATCGTAAAGATACACCCATGTTTCATTTCCTGTCACCAGATCGAAAAAAAACATGTCTTCATTGGCTTCAAACGCTTCCAGCAAATCAGAGCAGACTTCCACCCTTCTCTCTTTCAAATCGGGTGTCAACGGCCGAGGCACCCACTTTGCACACACTTTCCAATACCCTAAATCTTCCACCATCTTCTGTATGGCATTGTGACCACAGTCCAGTTGTGCAACTAGCTCATGGATTGTGATTCATTTCTCTGCGCGAATCAATTCATCCACTCACTGACTATTTGTGTCACTGGTCACAGATAATGGTCTGCCACTGCGTGTCTTGTCGTCAATGCTGGTTTCCTCTTTTTTAAACTTCGTTATCCATCTGTGCACATTGCTTTTGTCAATGGTGTCATCTCTGTAAACATTCTGTAGCCTTCTGTGGATATCGGACAGAGTGCACCCTTCCTTCCTTCCTTCCTTCGTCAAGAACTCAATGACAGCATGTTGCTTCTGTTTGGAATCCATTATTTACCTGCAATGAAGAAAAAGGATTACTATAGAGGAACAGTTACTCTATCAACATGTGCAATTGAATGACCTCTGTCAGTTAATGAAAAAGTTATGCCCACTTTCGGTACAACACTTGTAATTAAAAATGTTAACTGCAAGTAAAAATATGGATGGCACTGAGAAAAAATTAAGACTTCTTCAAGATCTTCATTTTTTGGCAGCATCGTTACATGCTTTTGACTGTCCATCTTTCTGCTGTAATTCAAGCCATGCTGAACCTCACAAAAAAACACTGCACATGCACACACGTCATCTACGATCTTGAAAAAAAAATGGCTACTGACGGTTTGGAATTTCGGAATGATTTTCTAAACGAAAGTCATACCAATGCAGAATGACGATGAAAACAAACTACCGTTTGCAACTGCCCTATACCTGCCAACTTCCAAAGATCAAAATACAGATTTTAGAAAATTTTCCCTAAAATTCAGAAATTTTTAAAGTTCAAGATTAAAAAAAAAAAAGATTCTAAAATTTAAAAATTATTGTTTTTTTAATTTGAAAAAAAAAAAAGATAAAAAGGTTCTTTTTTTATGTGTACTACTGTATACTGCAGTGAACCATAGTACAGTGTTTACTATGCCATTAGCTTTAAATATATATATATATATATCATCATCATCATCATCATCATCAACCATTATCAATCCACTGCTGGACGAAGGTCTCCCCAAGTTTCCTCCACAACGGTCTGTCTTGTGCCAGTCTCCTCCATGTCACTCCCGCATATTTACGAATTTCATCCACCCATCTCCCATGTGGTCTTTTTCTGGGTCTTTTCCTGTCCCTTGGAATCCAATCTAAAATTTCGGCTGTCCATCTATGGTCTGTCCTTCTGGCAGTATGTCCAGCCCATTGCCATTTCAGGGATTTAACTCTGATCATGATGTCTTCCACTCTCGTCATTTTTCGGATCCACGAGTTCCTCTTCTTATCTCTCCTGGTTATACCAAGCATGCACCTCTCCATGCTTCTTTGAGTTGTCTGCAGCCTTTGTATGTCTCTTTTAGTTAAGGTCCACGTCTCTGCACCATACGTAAGCACTGGAAGGATGCATTGATCAAACACTTTTCTTTTAAGACATAATGGCATATTGCTCTTGAAAATTATGCTGTTTCTTCCAAAAGCTCTCCAGGCAAGTTTTGTACGCCGATTAATTTCTTCATCAATGTGACCCTCACTTGATATCTGCTGTCCAAGATAAACATACGTATCTGTTATCTCCAGTTTTTCTCCATCAATCGATAAATCTTCATTTCTTGTAAAAGCATTGAACATCACTTTTGTCTTCTGAAAGTTCATTTTTAATCCCACTTCTTTACTCTTGTCAGCAAGTTCCTGGATCATACTCTGCAGCTCTGATGGGGTAGTTGCAAAAATGACTACGTCATCAGCAAAACGAAGGTGGGTTAGATAATCTCCATTAATCTTTATCCCTTTGTTTTCCCAGTTCAGTGATTGAAAGACATTTTCCAATGTGGCATTAAAGAGCTTTGGAGATATGGTGTCACCTTGTCTCACTCCCTTTCCAATTTTTATGTGTGTTGTATTTTCAAACAGCCGAATCTTTGCACTTGCATTTTCATAGATGTTATTAATAATATTAATGTATGCATCTTCAATACCGCAGGATATATATATATATATATATATATATATTGTTTTTGTAATATAAAGATCATTTATTTTAAATAGAAATCTAAGAAGAATAACAAAACAAGGCGATATAAAATAAAGGGTGTATCTGAAATAATTTCACTCTTCAAATATCATTTATTTTTCAAATAAATTTTAGCAATTTACTTTGAAAATCAAATGTGTAGAGGGTAAATTACTTTTATGCTTCTTAATGAATAACAAGAAAGATGACACCAAATTTTCGGATGTAATAAGCATGTCTTTTGAATGCATTCTGATGCAAATTAAATTTATCAAAGCTATTCAGAATCGATGGAACCGGTTTGGAAAACAATCGACCAGTTCCAACAGTCGATAAAATATCCAGAAATAGAAACATCTACTTAGTTCTACCAGTGGCTAAAAAATATGTTACGAAAATTAACAAATGGTGAACACAAAGTTTCTCATAACACAAGGAAGGTACCAGAGATGAAGAGATTTTCAAATCAAACAGTTAAAAGGAGAAATATAGAAGGAAACATGATATAAGTCTATGCCTGCTAGTGGAAAAATTTTGCATAACGGAAAACTTTAAAATTATTCTTCATGGAAAAAGTTATGCTAAGGGAAAAGAACTTTTCAAATACGTCTCCCAGGAGCAGACATAATGAAAAAAAGAAAAAAAGGTTGCTAGAAAAAAGATTTTCCGCAGCTAGCGGAAAATCTTTGCATTATTTAAAGAGGATAATGCTCCACATCTCTGTTGTAGTGAATGGTATACAGTAAAAAAGAAATTTCTCAATAGCATTTTTAGAAGCGGCGATACAGCTGCAAACTGAAGTACATAACCACCACCAACAGACAGAAATGTGAACTACAAAATTACACATATACTAGTCTAAAGTGTTCTGCAAGGTAATATCATCCAGCGCTGAAAGAATTTTTTTAATCAGACATGTAAAAGCAGTGATATTGAGAAAAACAGATTATGCATTTGCGCCCCTAGTGGCGAAATTGTGCACTAGTTTGGAAAGAAAACACACACACATAGATAGTTTGCATAGTTAGTAGTATCTGGCCGAAGAAATAATTTTTTTAATCGGGTTTTTAAGTCCCGCAGATATTGCTGTAAACGGAAGCGTGAGCTTATGATCTTTGGTGGCAGCCTTGTGCACCAAGAAAAATTTGCGAAACATTTCAGCGTGGAAACGCCTTCCAACAAAGAAATAATTTTTCAAATCATAGTCTTAGAAGCAGAAATATCGAAAAAAATAACATGTGCGTTTACGCATACTGGCGGAAAAACCATGCATTATTTTAAGAAGTATTCTTAAAAGGTTGTTCGATGCGAGCGGTATCAGTCCACGAAAGAATTTTTTCAATCGAGTTTTCAGGAGCTCAAATTTTGCTGCAAATACATCAGGTGCAGAAATTAACACTTACGCCCCCTGGTGACCAAACCATTCTTTATCAAATATTAGAAATTATAGGCAAAGGATTTCTCATCAGGAGCTGTATTCAGTGTAGAAAGAATTTTTCAAATCAGAGTTTTAGAAGCAGAGATATTGGGGGAAATG
This sequence comes from Macrothele yani, assembly GCA_039090855.1. Taxonomy (NCBI): domain Eukaryota; kingdom Metazoa; phylum Arthropoda; class Arachnida; order Araneae; family Macrothelidae; genus Macrothele; species Macrothele yani. The sequence goes on along the minus strand of CM077023.1, from coordinate 7,029,316 downwards.
CAATTTACCTTTACATTCCCTAGAGGAAAGTCTATGCATTACTTGAAAATTTTGAAATTATATGAGAAACATTTTACACCGGAAATGTTATCTAACAAAGAAGGATTTTTTCTAATCCGACTCTTAGAAGAGATATAAAAAAAAATCAGATATACATCTACGCCCATGGTGGAGAAACCATGCATTATTTTAAGAAGAAAATATTCTCAAATGTTTATCAACATGAGTGGTATCGGCCCACGAAAGAATTTTTTCAATCGAGCTTTTAGAAGCTCAGATTTTTCTGCAAATGCCTATGAAGCAGAAATTAACTCTTACGCCCCCTGGTGGACAAACCATATTTTATAAAAAAAAAAAAATTAGAAATTACAATCAAAACATTTCCCACCAGGAGCTCTATCTGGTGCAGGAAGAATTTTTCAAATCAGAGTTTTAGAAGCAGAGATATCAGGGAAAGCACAATTTACCTTTACTCCCCAGCGGGACAGTCAATGAATTACTTGAAAATTTTGAAATTATATGGAAATCATGTCGCACAGGAAACTCTATCCAACAAAGAAGAAATGTTTCAAATCGGACTATTAGAAGTAGAGATATTGACAAAAATAAGATATGCATTTATGCCCCCTGGCAGAGAAACCATGTAATATTTTAAGAAGAAAATATTCTAAAAAGGGATTTATCGACGTGAGTAGTATCGGTTCACGAAATATCAGAAGCAGAAATTAACACTTACGACCCCTGGTGGCCAAACCATTTTGTACCAAAAATTAGAAATTACATGCAAAATATTTTCCATCAGTAGCTGCATCTGCTGCAGAAAGAATTTTTCAAATCGGAGTTTTAGAAGCAGAGATATCGGGAGAAACGCAATTAACTTTTACGTCTCCTAGTGGAGAATCTATGCGTAACTTAAAAAAGTGACCTTACCTAAAATAGTCTTCGACATAAATAGAATCAAAGGGTAAAAGAATTTTTTCGGTCGGCCGTTTAGAAGCAAATATAGGAATAAAATGTATTTTGAATTTGGTATTATCTGCATTTACACCCTCTGGAGGCAAAATTGTAATTGGTGAAAAAAAAAATAAAAAAAAATAAAGGATCATCATTCGCACATTTCAAGCTTCCCAACGCAAAAGAATTTTTGAAATCGGGCAATTGGTTGCAGATATATGGCGTCCACAGACGGACAAACCGAAACATAAGCACGATCTTTTTTACAAAAGACGTGCTAATAAAGGCACACACAAAAAGGCTAGCTACCACTCAAAACTAGAGCATGAAAAGACTGCCGGCTTTCTTCCTTCCTTGGCTCCCAGCAACAGCACCTCCTCGCTTTAGTTTTCCCCATGGCAGGACTAGATAAAACAAGAAAGATGACACCGAATTTTCGGGTGTAATTAGCACGTCCATTCTGACGCAAATTAAATTTATCAAAGCTATTCAAAGTCAATGTAACCGATATGGAAAACAATGGTATCTGACGGAAGAAAAAGAAGTTTTTCAGTCAGGTTTTTAATCCCTCAGATATTGCTGTAAACGGAATCATGAGCTTATGCCTTCTGGTTGCAGACTTGTGCGTTAAGAAAATTATGAATTTTATGAGAAACATTTTGCACCGGAAACGCTCTCCAACACAGAAAGAATTTTTCAAATTGGACTCTTAGAAAAAGAGATACCCATAAAAATAAGATGTGACTTTATGCCCCCTGGGGGAAAACCATGCATTATTTTAAGAAGAAAGTATTCGCAAAAGGTTTTTCCATATGAGCGGTATTAGTCCAAGAAAAAAAAATTAGGCGAGTTTCCAGGATTGCTGCAAATACATCAGAAGCAGAAATTAACACTTATGCCGCCTGATGGCCAAATCATTCTTTACCAAACATTAGAAATTATATGAAAAATATTTTCCATCAGGTGTTGTATGCAATACAGAAAGAATGTTTCAAATCAGAGTTTTAGAAGCAGAAAAAATGCAATTTACCTTTGTGCCTCCTAGCGGAAAGTCTATGATTTACTTGAAAATTTTGAATTTATATGAACAACATTTCGCATCAGAAACACTATCCAACAAAGAAGAAATTTTTCAAATCGTACTCCTAGAAGTAGAGATATTGACAAAAATAAGGCATACATCTACGCCCCTGGCGTAGAAACCATGAATTATTTTAAGAAGAAAATGTTCCTAAAAGGTTTGCTGACATGAGTAGTATCGGTCCACAAAAGACTTTTTTTCATTCCAGATTTTAGAAGCTCATATTTTGCTGGAAATACATCAGAAGTGGAAATTAAGACTTACGCCCCTGGTGACCAAACCATTTTTTACAAAAATTAGAAATTGTGTGCAAAGGATTTCTCATAAGGAGCTGTATCCGCTGCAGAAAGAAATTTTCAAATCCATACAGGTAAATTCCGTTTCCCATGTATATCTGCTCTCTTAGAAGCAGAGATATAGGGGAAATGCAATTTACCTGTACGGCCCCTAGCAAAAAGTCTATGAATTACTTGAAAATTTTTAAATTATATGAAAAACATGTCACACGGGAAACTATCTAATAAAGAAAGAATTTTTGAAATAGGACCATTAGAAGCTGAGATATTGACAAAAATAAGATATACATCTACACCCCCTGGCGGAGAAACCATGGAATAATTTAAGAAGAAAATACTCCGAAAAGGTTTATCGATGTGAGTGGCATCGGTCCACGAAAGAATTTTTTCAATCGAGATTTTAGAAGCTCAAATTTTATGGCAAATACATCAGAAGCAAAAATTAACACTTACGCCCCCTGGTGGTGAAAGTATTCTTTACCAAAAATTAGAAATTATATGCAAAAGATTTTTCATCAGGAGCTGTATTTGCTAAAGAAAACGTTTTTCAAATCGGAGTTGTAGAAGAAGAGATATCGGGGAAAACGTCGTTTACTTTTACGCCCCCTAGTAGAAAATCTATGCGCAATTTGAAAAAGCAACTATTCCTAAAATACTCTTCGACATAAATGGAATCGAAAGATAAAATAATTTTTTCAATCGGATGTTTAGAAGCAAATATGTGGAATCAAATGTATTTTTGAATTCGACATCATCTGCATTTATGCCCTCTAGTGGTGAAATTGTACATCATAAAAAAGATGAAATGAAGGATCATCATTTGTATATTTCAAGCTTCCCAATGCAAAAAGAATTTTCCTAATCGGACTAATAGTTGCAGAGATATTGTGTCTACAGATGGCCGGACAAACCGATAACATAAGCACGATTTTTTTTACAAAAGACGTGCAAAAAAATTAAGAAAACTATTTTTCCGAATTCTTCACGTAACTGGCTGAAATTTGTACATATACTATAATTGGCTAGGAGATGATGACCTTAAAAATTTCAAGTGGATTGGCAAAAACGTTTTTAAATTAGCCGTAAAATGCTGATTACGAATTCTGGGCATGCCAGCCACATGATAAAGAGCAAATAAAAAAAATTATGGCCCGTTTAAAAAGTTTTCAATTGATTTGCACAAAATTTAGAGGGCTCATTCTTATTAGCGATTTATGGCGTTAATAAAAATTTCAGAGATTTTTATGAAAAATCCATGAAGATAAACTTTTGTAATTTTTGTTCCACTTGAAAAAATCCTTGAGAGAACCTGCTGGCTGCTAAAGGAGGGGTTACGGGGAGAGATGCAGTGTGTGCATCATTGCCTCTTGCTTCGTTACGAAGCTCGCTCTTGCTGCTGCGGTGAGTGGTGAGTCGTGTTTACAACTCGTGACCCCACCCACGTGTTGAACAGGGATGGGTGTTTAACAAAACAATTTATTTTTGTTTCAGCATTTCTTTTTTCATCTGACAAAAAATCCCCTAGATATAAGAAAGAAACAATGCAAAATTTTTGCTAAATTGAAAAAAAATACGGGCACACTTAAGAAAAAGGTGAGAGTAGTGACAAAATTTTAAAAAAGGTAACAAAAAGTGACAAATTTAAAAAAAAAGATACAAATAGTGAGAAAAGTGACTTGCGCCGAAGTCTGGCCAATGGTCAGCAATGACGCCAACAGGTCATCTTGACTTTCGAAATTATTGGACCTCTTTCTATGCCACTGTGTAGTATGTCCAATTGGAGTAGACCTTAGATAAGAACACTCTCCCTCCCCACAATGAAGAACTAGAGGCAAAAAGTGTGTGCTTGTCTTTGAAAGCAAAAGTATTTGATTCTTTATTTTTTCTTCTTTTCTCTCTTGGTATGAAAGCATACCTACCCGATTCAAAAAACAGCAAGTTACCATAATATAATTTTCTAAGGTAAAAAAAAAAAGCACAAATATTATTCTGGGGGAGGGACACATGCCCACCTGTGACCCAAAGGCATGATGCCCCTGTATACACAAAAAGAAATAAAACTCTCCAGAAAAATTTTACACAGCAGAAGTATAAATGAATTTCCCCCCAAAAATAGCAAATAGTTTAACATAAGATTGCACGCCTTAATAAAATTACAAAAAAAAAAAACAAAAAAACATATATTGGTGGTACAAAAACTATACCTTACTTAAGCAAGGAGTTGTCTACATTGTAAAATGTAGCTATAGATTTACATACATAGTAGAGCTGGAAAACAGGACAAGCAGCAATTAAAAATCAGCCTACTAAAACTGGAGTAGACAAACATATAAGAGAAATTGGTCACAAAATGAAATGAGATGTGTTTAAAATTATGTCAGCAAAACTTACAAAAAAGATATTAGAAAAAGAACTTAAAATTGTGAAGAGGTACACCATCATAAAAAATCACATGTTCTCTTCACAACTATGTGGAAGAGTGTCTTTTTTTTCTGGATTTAAGGACCACTGTGAGAAACTCTAAGGGCACAGTCACCCATCCCTAATTTAGGACCACTGGTTCCAGAGAAGGAAAATGACCAGCACACCACCAGTGCCCAACTGAGACTTCAACCTGTCCCAGCTCTGACTACTTGGCTAGAAGGGTGGCAGAAGAGTGGTTTGCATGTGGTTAACTGTAACTTTTACTTTCATTGTCTGTGTGATGTAGAGGTACATACGGAAGAAAATCACTCATCTTTGAAAACTTGCCCATAAAAATAACACTCTACTTCAATTAAAGTTCAATCTATACATATATTTGAACAATTTAATATGTGGGAGATAGTCTATGCATATAGGGTTAAAGTCCTATAAAATACTGTTATACATGTTATTGCACAGCAGCCCAGAAATGACCAGTTGACATCAATGATAATGAAATACTATATTAGAACTTAAAAACATCGCTATGGCAGTCTTAGTGACAGATGGGTTTGCCTTCTCAGGGAGCTCCGTCGGCAATAGCGGGCAGAACAGCAACAAGGACCTCTGTGAATCTTGGAGAGGTGCCAGCTAGTTCTGTGTGACATTGGCAAAAAGACCCCAACTCACGGGGTTTTGTTCCAGAATCCTTAGGTTGAATGACCAGCTGGAACCATCATCTGTGGGCTAATCCCCCACACTAATATATTTACCTGATTAAAAAGACACAAAGAAATAAAAAAAATGACTCAAGTGTGGGATATGGTGGACCTACCACACTTGAGAAGGACGGTCCACCACGGAAAAGACCTGGAATTTCTAAAAGGCGCATGAGAAAGAGATCACGGTTGAGTGAGTGTAAGATTGGTGTATGGAATACTAGAGGTACAAATGGCAAGATGAATGAGGTGATTGAAGAAATGAATAAATATAAATTGGATGTGCTGTGTGTAAGTAAACCCAAAAAGAAGGAAATTGGGATAGAAGAAGTGAGTGGCATGGGAAGTGTGTGGTCTGGAGTATTGGATAATGTTAGGGGACAAACTGGTGTAGGTGTGATTTTAAGTGAAAAGATGAAGAACAACTTGATCCATTACAGTGAGAGAATTCTCTGGATACGTCTGAAAGTAAAACTTCAGAGAATAGTAATTGTTGTAGTGTATGATCCTTGTGACTCGGAACCTTCTGATAAGAAGGACAATTTATGGGATGAGCTAAAAGCTGTTTTGAGCCACTTTGGTGCTAAAGAGAAAGTAATAATAGTAGGGGATTTCAATGCTCGAGTAGGAGTGCAGAATGCGATTTCTGACAATGTTCTGGGTAAGTTTAATGATCCTTGTGTAAATGATAATGGTGAAAGGTTAATTGAATTCTGCATTGAGGATGGTTTGTATGTATCCAATACATTTTTTAACCACAAGTATATCCACACATATGCTTGGGAAAATCGTACTCTTGGTCAAAAGAGTGTGATAGATTTTGTTGTCTACGATCAGCGTCTGAAACACTTAGTTGTTGACACTCGTGTGATCAGAGGTGCGAATGTTGGTTCTGATCATTACTTGGTAGTGTCACGAGTGAAACTTAATGTTGGTTGGAGGAAAAGGAATAGGAAGAGGCCCAGGGTAGAAAGAATAAAGGTTGATAGGCTCCTTTAAGATCATCGGCGTTATTCTGATTTACTCAGAGAACGACTGAAGGAGCTGAAGTCTTGTGAGAGGGATGCAGAAAAGAAGTGGGAATGTTTTAAGAATTGTGTTGTCACTGCTGCTAAAGACATCTGTAGCACCACAATAGTGGGTAACAAAAGAAGTGATGCTTGGTGAAATAGTGAGATTGAAGAGGCAGTAAAGAGAAAGAAGGAAACCTATTTGGGGATGTTGCAAGGTATAGTTTCTCTGGATGAATATCTCTGTAAGACGAATGAAGCTGCTAATCTAGTTTGTCAGAATAAGGCAAAAGATAGGAAGGAGAAGGTGGAAAGGCATGAATTGGATTTTTGGAAAGATAGGAAGTCTTTCTGGAAGTACATGAGACTCAGGAAAAATAGGGGAAATAGGTTAAGTAATTACAAGGTTGCGTACCTTTTTCACATTTCACTGCACATTTTATTCTTTTTGTTGTCATGCTTGCTTTTTAAGCCTCCGGTGCGGTGTTCTACTTTTTTACTTCAGGTTCTTTCAAATGTTCTACGAACGCTCAAGTCCATGAAGTGCCTTGTTGTCCAGATTGCAAAATTGTATCCTCCCCCTTCCCAACCCTTCCCACCAGCGTGTAAAACCTAACTTTCGTTGGTAAAAACCTCAATTCTTGAACTCAAAATCTTTTAATATTATCAACGAACATAAACTGCCTATTTACATACATACAAAATGCCGAACGAAAATGTTAAAAACGTATATACAACTATTTACATACAACTCATCTTATTCTTTCGACTCTCCTTCTCATCACCCCACGAACAACCAGAACATTCATTCACCACACCCTACGCCATTCCAACGCAGACTGCCTCAAGTACTTTCTACCCTCTGCCGGGTTATCTTCAGGAGGTGTTCTAGATGTTTTCTCTTCTGCCACTGCAACAAGAGTGAGCGATACGATTGGCTTCCTCGCCCCGCCCCAACGTCATCTACGGAAGTCTTCCACCGTGGCTCCATCTGTTATTGACTTGAGTGAACTCTTCATTTTCTTCTTCTGTGTTTTTGGTTTTTTTGGTCAATTTTTATTAGGTCTTTCCATTTTTCATTAAGGATATTTGGATCGTTATTTTTACAAATTCGATCTCTATTTTTTTCAATTAATACAGACTCTGCAATGCGTAGGTGTCTCTCATTGCGACATGATTTTATTATTTTAACATCTTCAAAATTCGGGTATGTCTGGTTATCCAGACAGTATTGTATCAGTGCTGTTTTTGCTTCTTTTTTTTTTTTTTTTTTTTGCCAATTTTTAATATGTTGTTGTAGGCGATGTTTTAACTGATTTTTAGTACTTCCAATATATGATATTCGTTTGATTCCACTTATAGGTATTTCATACACACCAGCTTTTTCCAAGATACTACATTTTTCAGTGTTATTAATTATCATATCTCCAATAGTCATTACTTTGTTTCCCATCTGAATTCCATATTTATGGCATAATTTATTGATTTCTCTAGAGATTCCTTGTTGCTCTGACATATTGTAATTGTTTTTTTCTTTTAGGTGAATATGTATCTTGCATCTTTACTTGTACTTCATAAATCCATTTATTTATCTTCTGTGGAGGGTATCCATAGCTGTATGTGATTTCTTTAATATAATTTATTTCTTCATTACGAAATTCTTCTTTAGAGGAATGTGTGATAGCTCTTTTAATTAATGTTTTTATGCTATTACATTTCTGTGTGTAAGGATGTGTTGAGTTATATGGTATCAGAACTGGGACATACCTTTGTTTTCTATGTACCTTGTACTGTAGTTGGTTATTTTGCTTGATGATCTTAACATCCAAGTAAAGTAAGATATTTTCTTCTTCATGTTCTACTGTCAATTTAATTGTGGGATAGACATTACTAAGTTCTTGAGTTAAAGATTCCAGCTCATCAATTTTCATTCTGGTCATGATGAAGATATCATCTACGTATCTGCAGTAAACCAATGGTGGTTCATCCATTGTACTGATAATTTGTTCTTCTATGCTGTTCATAATTACTTCATCAAACAGGTTTGACAGAGGAGAGCCCATTGGGCCTCCAAAATGTTGTTTGTATATTTTCTCATCATATTTGAAGATATTATTTTAATAGATGTATAATAAAATTGCTTTTAACTCTTGTTGTTGTGTGTTATTAAGAGATTGATCCTGTTGTAATTTTTTATTAATAATCTCAAACCTGTTTGCTGAAGTAATTATGAACAGCATAGAAGAACAAATTATCAGAACAATGGATGAACCACCATTGGTTTACTGCAGATACGTAGATGATATCTTCATCATGACCAGAATGAAAATTGATGAGCTGGAATCTTTAACTCCACAACTTAGTAATGTCTATCCCACAATTAAATTAACAGTAGAACATGAAGAAGAAAATATCTTACCTTACTTGGATGTTAAGATCATCAAGCAAAATAACCAACTGCAGTACAAGGTACATAGAAAACAAGGTATGTCCCAGTTCTGATACCATATAACTCAACACATCCTTACACACAGAAATGTAATAGCATAAAAACATTAATTAAAAGAGCTATCACACATTCCTCTAAAGAAGAATTTCGTAATGAAGAAATAAATTATATTAAAGAAATCACATACAGCTATGGATACCCTCCACAGAAGATAAATAAATGGATTTATGAAGTACAAGTAAAGATGCAAGATACATATTCACCTAAAAGAAAAAAACAATTACAATATGTCAGAGCAACAATGAATCTCTAGAGAAATCAATAAATTATGCCATAAATATGGAATTCAGATGGGAAACAAAGTAATGACTATTGGAGATATGATAATTAATAACACTGAAAAATGTAGTATCTTGGAAAAAGCTGGTGTGTATGAAATACCTATAAGTGGAATCAAATCAATATCATATATTGGAAGTACTAAAAATCAGTTAAAACGTCGCCTACAACAACATATTAAAAATTGGCAAAAAAAAAAAAAAAAAAAAAAAAAAAGAAGCAAAAACAGCACTGATACAATACTGTCTGGATAACCAGACATACCCGAATTTTGAAGATGTTAAAATAATAAAATCATGTCGCAATGAGAGACACCTACGCATTGCAGAGTCTGTATTAATTGAAAAAATAGAGATCGAATTTGTAAAAATAACGATCCAAATATCCTTAATGAAAAATGGAAAGACCTAATAAAAATTGACCAAAAAAACCAAAAACACAGAAGAAGAAAATGAAGAGTTCACTCAAGTCAATAACAGATGGAGCCACGGTGGAAGATTTCCGTAGATGATGTTGGGGCGGGGCGAGGAAGCCGATCGTATCACTCACTCTTGCTGCAGTGGCAGAAGAGAAAACATCTAGAACACCTCCTGAAGATAACCCGGCAGAGGGTAGAAGGTACTTGAGGCAGTCTGCATTGGAATGGCTTAGAGTGTGGTGAATGAATGTTCTGGTTGTTCATGAGGTGTTGAGAAGGAGAGTCGAGAGAATAAGATGAGTCGTATGTAAATAGGCAGTTTATGTTCTTTGATAATATCAAAAGATTTTGAGTTCAAGAATTGGGGTTTTTACTAATGAAAGTTAGATTTTACACGCTGGTAAGAAGGGTGGGGAAGGGGGAGGATACAATTTTGCAACCTGGACAACAAGGCACTTCATGGACTTGAGCGTTCGTAGAACATTTGAAAAAACCTGAAGACAAAAAGTAGAACATCGCACTGGAGGATGACAACAAAAGAATAAACAAACCAAGCATGACAACAAAAAGAATAAAACATGCAGTGAAATGTGAAAAAGGTAAGCAACCTTGTAATTATTATAATTGTATGCACGCAAATTTAAAAACAACTGTGGCTTCTGCTATAGATGTTTTAACCTGAAGTGTTAAGTTGTGCGAAGAATAAGATCAGGGAAATGATATGGGAGCCCAATGAGTTGAGTGAAAGATGGGGTGAATACTTCTGTGAGTTATTAGACCAGGAAAGCAAAGACGATTCTGAGACAGACAGCTGATGTAACAGTGAGGGATGGAAGCACAGGAGGGATCTCAAGAGAAGAAGTCTGTAAAGCTCTAAAATATCTTCAGAATGATAAGGCTCCGGGAGTTGGTGACATAACTGCCGAGTTGTTGAAATATGGTGGTGACTCTGTAATTGACTGGTTAACTGAAATTTGGCAGTTGTGCTGGGAGTTAGGAATAGTCCCTCGGGATTGGAAGGATGCTATCATTGTTCCCTTGTATAAGGGAAAAGGTGATCAGACTGACTGCAAGAACTATCGTGGTATTAGCATACTGAGTGTACCAGGGAAAGTGTTTGGTAAGGTCATTATTGAAATAATACGGAGTCTTAGATCAGAGAAAGTGTGGTATGTTCAGAGTGGTTTCATTCCTGGTAAAGGCTGCACTAACCAAATTTTTGCATTATGCATGATGATTGAAAATTATCTGGCTGTTGGTAACAAAGTTTTTGCTGCCTTCATAGATTTAGAGAAAGCTTATGATAGAGTAAATAGGACACTTCTGTGGAAGGTATTGAATGAATATGGTGTTACTGGGAATCTACTTAATAGTGTAAAAGCCATGTATGCTGGCAGTAGAACTTGTGCACGAGTGAATGACATTTTATCAAAATGGTTTTCTATTGGTGCAGGAGTCAGGCAAGGTTGTCCAATGTCAGCATGGCTGTAATATATTTATGGATGCGTGATGCCAAAATAGATAATACTGGTTTATGTCTTGGTGATATCTGTGTGTGCAGATTGCTGTATGCTGATGACACTGTCCTGTTGGCAGAAAGCAAAAGTGAGTTGCAGAGTATGTTGTCCCGGATGTACGAAGTTTGCATGAAATTCAAACTGAGTATAAATAAGGGAAAACCCAAAGTTATGGTTTTTGAGAGAGGAACTGGTAGTACTGAATGTAATGTAAGTCTAAATGGCACAGTGATTAACCAGGTGAGTGAGTTTGTGTATTTAGGAAACATGTTTGACAGAGAGAACAAATTGGATGGTGAAATTAGTAGGAGAGTGAATTCTTCATTGAAAGTCATAGCTGCCTTGGGTGGTTTTCACAGGAATGATGGGTTCTCAAGGAAGTCCCGCATGACTGTGTATGAAAGTGTAATTGTTCCTACTCTGATATATGGCAGTGAAACCTGGGTACTACAGAAGAAACATAGGAGTCGTTTGTCTGCTGGAGAAATGCGTTAATTACGGGGGTTTGTGGCAAGACACGTTCTGATCGTTTGAGGAATGAAGATGTGTTGGAGTTGTGTAATGTGAAGCAAAAGCGTTAGCAAGGTGGAGACTAATATGCTTCAGTGGTTTGGCCATGTTGAAAGAATGAGTGATGAGATGCTTACTAAGAAAAATTTTCAGCCCAAGTGGCAGGAAGGAAAGGCAGAGGAAGGCCAAGGAAGTCATGGGCATATCAGATTCAGGAGTGTCTGCATGAGAAAAAGATTAGGAGTATGAAGTATAGAAGATCTTGTGTACATCGTGTGATGGATGTCAGTGAAACCCGAGTTGTGTGTAAATAGAGGAGTTTGATATGGCAACAGTAAGTAAATCTGTTAAAAAGTATCTGGTAGTTTATCTTTTCTTTGTAGAGTTAACCTTTGAATCCCAGAGAAGAGCTTAGTAATATGTATGTATGCATGTACACTGGTGTGCAAAAATTAAGGATGAAGAGGAGAAATTAGCATAACAGTGGAACGAGCAGGCAGAACGGACCGAAAGACCACTCAGGAGATAGACTAGGGTCCGGTACGGTAGGGCATGTGCATATATGCAGCATTACAGGGGGTTGGGGGTGGGAAGGGTTTAAAGCACATGGGCGGTGTAAGGTCAGCAATTCGGTGAAAGCTATTGCACGGTGTACATCGGTTTGAACGACATCGAGTTGCTGCCACCATGTGATATGGCCAACAGGCAATCCAGTAGACAACATCTGGATGACTTTACCTGAGGTCGCGTCATTGGGAAGTTGGAGGAAGGTCAAAGTGCTAGTGTGGCCGAGGAGTTCGGGATCGCTCACAGCATCGTTTCACGAGCTTGGAGAGCATTTCAAACGACAGAAACAGCTGTCCAAGAGTTTAGCAGTGGTCGTCCACAGCAACCACGGCGGCGGACGACCGGTATATTGTCCTACAGGCGAGAAGAGACAGATGGCAGACAGCAGGGGAAATCGCAAGGCACATGCAATAGACAACTGGACGTCCGTTATCGCGTTTTACCGTGGCCAGGAGGCTGCACAAAGGTGGTCTATTTGCACGACGACCAGTACGGTGTGTGCCATTAACGCCTGCTCATCGGAGATGGCGGTTTCTGGGGTGCCAGGAACTCAAAAACGGAACACATCAGCAATGGGGTCGAATTCTCTTTACGGATGAGAGCCGATTTAGTCTGACGAGCGATTCTGGACGTATACACATCTGGAGAGAGCAGGGAACATGCAACCACACACCTCCAACATCATCGAAAGGGACCAGTTTGGAGGTGGCGGAGTTCTCGTTTGGGGCGGTATCATGCTTGGTAGCCGTACTGACCTCCACATTTTCTAAGGAGGTTCAGTCACTGGTGTCCGCAATTGTACCGAGGTTCTCCTGCCTCACGTGCGTCTGTTTAGGGGTACTGTGGGTCCTGAGTTCCTCTTCATGGACAACGCTACACCTCATCGTATAGTGGCTGTCGCAGAGCTGTTGGAGAGTGAAGATATTCAACACATGGATTGGCTCGCAAGTTCCCTGGACCTAAATCCAATCGAACACATGTGGGACCTTCTCGGGAGACGCTTGGCAGCACGTCACCAGCCGCCAGCAACGATTCCACAGCTGCGATTGGCGCTACAAGTGGAATGGGCTGCGATGCCTCAACAGCTCCTTGACAACCTCATCCTCAGCATAGACAGACGTTGTAAATCCCGCAACGCAGTCAGGGGTGATCATATTCCCTACTAAAGACTGGATATTTCTTGGCAGCCGCCTGTCACGTGGACGTTTCTGTCCAGTTGTGCTCGAAGCTACCTTTTCAATAAAGTGCCTTTGTATCCTTTGGATTCCTTGTTTGGATGTTTTTGCTCACTTGTCCCATATTCTTACATCTTGGGGATCTTATGGTATGATTTGAGTCGATGTGGAGCACTTCTACACTACGTTACATTCAAAAAACCGCCTCATCCTTAATTTTTGCACTCCAGTGTATATAACATCGCTATGTATTCAACATATTCCCTTTAAATTTTGTAAGCTGAAATTTCAGCCAGCATGACAAAAGCACCAATGAAACCTATTCACCTTATTTCAGTTTCAGTCCTGTTTGCTTGCCCATGTGAGCTGTAAACGTGCGTATTACATATCAGTTCAGCCATGTCACTTGCTTGGTATCTTCTGCCGCACTATACGTTTGAAAAATATTCCATATCTATAGTTCAACACAAATACGAAACTATTGCACATTTCTAAGAAGGGGTGACGAGTTGAAATCATTCTAAGACTATAGTTAAGATCAAACTTCATCGGCTCATTAGAAATTTCACCAACCAAAGTGTTTCATTGCTCGATGTCAAAAAATTGCGAAAAATAAAAATAAAATTTTCGGAAGAAGTTAGCGCAATAAAAGCAGATTGATGTCTCTTACCCCAGACCACTAAAGATGAGCACAGTGTGACCTGAAACATGTCTAGTGATACAAACATGGAACAACTTGTTGACTATTTTAATTTTGATTTTTCCCAATTTCTTGACATCGAGCAGTAGTCTTAGAACGATTTTAACTCACCACCCCTTCCTTAGAAGTATGCAGTAGTTTCGTATTTGTGTTGAACTATAGATATGGAATATTTTTTAATGGTGTAGTGCGGCAGAAGATATCATGCAAGTGGCATGGCTGAACTGATATGTAATATGCATGTTTACGGCTCACATTGGGAAGCAAAGAGGACTGAAATTGAAATAAGGTGAGCTTAATATATGTAGCTGAATAAGTTTCATTGGTGCTTTTGTCATGCTGGCTGAAATTTCAGCTTACAAAATTTAAAGGAAATATGTTGAATATGTAGCATTGTTTTTAAGTTCTAATATAGTATTTCATTATCACTGATGTCAACTGGTCGCTTTTGGGCTTCTGTACAATAACTTGTGTAAGAGTATTACAGTATTTTATGGGACATTATCCCTATATGCATAACACTGTACTGTGGAAACAGAATCATACAAATTTAAAATATTATTGCAATTTCACTTCTGATAACCTACATTTATAACCAGAACAAATTCACCATTATAAATTAGAAAATTTATACCTCTTTAACTTTTTGAAACTTCCTGCAGAAATTTTTCCTGCGAATCTCTCTCTTCAAATCTTTTACATGGTTATAGCACTTATGAAATGGCAGCTTATGAATAGTAACTCACATTTTGTGTCCATATTTACCAACTGGGAGAAATTATATACCAGGTATTTGTTAATGCACCCTATTTGTGTTATTCACAAATGAGTAATGGAACATTTCTTCGCCGACTGATTTTAATCTTCAGTTTACAGAAACTTTATTTTGGTTATAGGTTTTTCTATATTTCTTTCCATTCACACACACACAGAAGATAAAAAAAAAACTTCAAAAAACCCTTTGTAAATAATTTTGGAGCTTTAAAAACTTATCCTGTAACACTTATTTTTGTCATTTTTTCCGTAATGAAATTTTGCTTTTATTCACATAACTGCTTCTCTACAAAAATAGTTTTTACTATATTAAAAGAGGATTACTACTCTTCTAAAATCTGTGTGAACATTTTTTTCCATTTGCATTTGCTATGACTGTTTACTTTCATCACAAATACTGTGTTACATTGTTTAATGAGAACCGTAATGAACTTGAAATGGTATAGTGATATGTCAACTAAATGTTTTTCAGGACATACAGACAAAACTGGAGCAAGAGCATCAGAATCTTCAAACTTACCAACAAGCACTACAAGAAACAGAAAAATGGCTACTTCAGATGTCTTTTCATCTGATGTCTCATCATTCCATGCAAATATCCAACCTTATCAAGACCAAGGAACAGATGAAAAAGCATGAAGTAATTAATATATGTGATATTCATATGATTTTTACAAAGTTCTCAGAGCATTAAGAAAAGGGAAAGTGCAGTTTTTCCTATGCATTTTTTTTTTTTTTTTGCTGTTTTTAAGATGTTGGCCTAAGGCTAATATAAGTTCATTCTGGGAAAAAATATGATTAAACAGGCAATACTGTAGCTTATAATTTTAATAAAATATATGAATTTTGAATTAAATAATAGATTTTAATGCAAATTTCAATTTTAATAGTAACAATTACAATTTAAAAATGAATGTGTTACATATTAGTGTTGCACATAAAGCTGAATGAAGGGTTGCTTCTAATGGTGCCAGGCATATTTTATAATGTGCTGTATAACTCCAGTAGAAAGCAAAGGAGACTGAAAGTCCACTTTATCAGATGGCTAACTTTTAATTTCAACAACAGCACACAAAGAACATCAAAATGTTATTGATGATTCTGTAGATAATAAATACATAATTGTTCCAAAATGTTACTTTGAATTCATTTCTGTTTTATCTAACATGATGCTTTCAAGTCCTTTTGATAGCAGCCAAATTTTAAATTTAACAAAAAAGTAGCCGAGAGAAAGAAGTGGAGTGAACTTTGAAAATTTGTCAGAATTAAAATAAAGGAAACTTAAATAAAACCTTTATTAAAGATTTTTATAACTATTAGTGCTAAAAGTGTTTTGAAATCTTGTTAAACATATGGCAGTCGATGAAAAGTCTAAGAAAGAGTTTATTTGTATTTGACTAAGACAGGAAGCATCTTACATCAGCTGAGGACATGCAAATAGATGGCACAAATATTTTGAAAACCTGTTGAACCAAAATCAATAGAGTAGTGAAAAATTAATAATGATGGCAAGCAATGAGGTGTTACAATTTAAGAGGAAAAATTACTTCCTCATTATTTATTAAGCAAAACACAATGCACACTCGTATAAGGTAAATGTATAAGTTAAATGTGAAATAAACGCAACTTTTCACACCTAAAAGCAAAGCATGTTGTCTCCATTTTTGTTGGTGATCTGTATTTGAAATTTTTAAAGGAAGTAATTGAATATCAGATGTTGAAATAGATGGTTTTGACATTAATAGTTTTTTGTGTGCAGATTCATTAGTGCTGATTTCTATGATTGTAATCAAGTTATTGTAGTATAAATTCAGTACCTCACCAGGATGTTGGAACAATGTTGAGTGAAAATAAATATTAGATAGTCTAAATCGATGTTTCTGAGTCAAACCTGAAATATTATTAATTTTGTGGTATATGAAAAAGTGCTGCAGTCATCGTTTGGCATTGCCTGAGGTGAAGTACAGCTTGTGCACAGCTGACCTAGTATGGTAGCCAGCAACCATTCTGTTGCAAACAGCTGGCAGAGCGGCAGTGCTATTTCCTGATTTCTTGCTCAGGTGGCATCCAACCACCATGCCCCTTTCAAAGTCTGTCAGTTCAGCTCTGTGCTGCATAGTATCTTCCAGTGTGGTCTGACAGGTGTGCCACAATTCTCCCCTTTATATACAGTACCCAACACAGCCCGCACATGTGCATCTGGTTCTGCACATGAATGTTTATTTGCATATGTGGAGGTGTGCAAATACTTTTCAGTGTAAATATTATATATGCATTTTTCTTCCTGAATATTTGGTTGGTGCAAAATCATATTCAAGCACCATACTGGAATGATGTCAGATGATGATGGTAATGACAAGCAATGCTAGAGCAAAAAAATCATTAGCAGCATGGACTTTCGTGATTCAAAGAAAGTAACAGTTACAAGATTCACCTCATCATTTTTTCAAGGCGAGACAGAAACCTCTCCTATTACTACCTCACTTTGCCACAACAATGCTTATCATTTGGCTAGATTGGACATTTTTGTACGTAATTACTGGTATTACCTTGGATCAAGGCTTAGTGTTCTCTAGTAATAAAAACAATCTCCTTATTTGTAATCATTCTGCAGTATGCCATTTGGTTCTTCGAAATAGTGTTTTCCCCAAACTTTCTTGCCCTATCTTATCCATAGACAGGCATTACAAATACTACTGTTGTCTCTCTTCACTTGTAACTGAATAAATCAAATTGCACCATTTGATTAGCAATTATTTTTTTTCAAGATTTGGGGAGCAATGCCTCACAAGTGTTTTTATTAGTGAGCATAAAGTTCCAAGTCTCCCAGTTTTGGCACCTATAATGATATTTAAAAGAGCAGCTCTCAAACTAATTATTTTTAAATTCAGTTTCAGTGAACCACACACATGTAAACATTTTTTGTTCATAATGATGTATACATTTATTTAAAATTTTCTGTACTGTGTAGGGACAATATTTAAAAAAATTGTATTTAAAAATTATTGTTTCACACATTTTTCATAAACAGAAATATATCATATCCATATGTGAAATACTACACAACTGCAAAAATCAAGTTGTTTCTTTTTTGTTGTTGAAATTTAATCAGCTCAAATATTTGGATGGTATGTAATAAGCATTTAGGTGTGCTAAAGCTACAATATTAGGCAGAGTGCTTAAATACTGGTCTGCTACCAGCTTCAGTACAGTAGGCACAAGCTGTATGGTAGGTTGAGGGCAGTCAGTTGCTTTTACAGATTATTGAGGTGGCGAAAGGATCATACGATAACAGAATTATTTTTAACAGAAAAGATATGTCTTTTTCTTTCTTTTTTTATCTTTGTGTCTTTTTAATCAGGTTAGTACATCAGTGTGGGGAATTAACCCACAGCTGACGGTTCCAGTTGGGCATTCAACCTAAGGATTCTGGAACAAAACCCAGTGAGTTGGGGTCTTTTCGTCAATGTAACACAGAACTAGCTGGCACCTCTCTAAGATTCACAGAGGCCCTTGTTGCTGTCACAGAGGCCCTATCTTGGTGATATTCATGTGTGCAGATTGCTGTATGCTGATGACACTGTCCTGTTGGCAGAAAGCAAAAGTGAGTTGTAGAGTATGTTGTCCCGGATGTACGGAGTTTGCAGGAAACTCAAACTGAGTATAAATAAGGGAGAGACCAAAGTCATGGTTTTTGAGAGAGGAACTGGTAGTACTGGATGTAATATAAGTCTACATGGCACAGTGATTGGCCAGGTGAATGAGTGTGTATTTAGGAAGCATGTTTGACAGAGAGAAAAAATTGGATGGTGAAATTAGTATATGAGTGAATTGTTCATTGAAAGTCATTGCAGCTTTGGGAGGTGTTCACAGGAATGATAGGTTCTCAAGAGACTCCCGCATGTCTATGTATGAAAGTGTAATTGTTCCTACTCTGATGTATGGCAGTGAAACCTGGGTACTGCAGAAGAAATATAGGAGTCGTTTGTGTGCTGGAGAAATGCATTACTTACGGGAGGTTTGTGGCAAGACATGTTCTGATTGTGTGAGGAATGAAGATGTGTTGCAGTTGTGTAATGTGAAGCAAAATGTTGTTAGCAAGGTGGAGACCAATGTGCTACGATGGTTTGGCCATGTTGAAAGAATAAGTGATGAGATGCTTACTGAGAAAATCTTTTTAGACCAAGTGGCAGGAAGGAAAGGCAGAGGAAGTCATGGGAGGATCAGATTCGAGAGTCTCTGCATGAGAAAAAGATTATGAGTATGAAGTATAAAAGATCTTGTGTAAGGCGTGTAATGGATATCAGTGAAGCACGAGTTGTATGTCAAGATCGCTGTAAATGGAGAAGTTTGATACAGCAACAGTAAGGAAAAATTATCTGGTAGTTTGTATTTTTTGGGGATCTTACCAGTGGTGCCCATATGAGTACTTTGGGGGGGGCTAAGAAAAATCCTTACCTCCTTCAAGGCTGTCAAACATTTTAGTAAATGAACAAGATACTAAAATATAACAAAAATAAAGAAGTTTGATAAATGCAATCAATCATTAATATCTTATTATTTTTAAAAAGTTTTCGTCTATTTTAGTGTTTTAAATTTATCAAAAATTAGGCTATGCCAACCGCTAGGGGGTGGGGTACTCTCGACCCCCCCCCATGGGGCACTCTTGGAGCTAACCTTCTGAATCTCAGAGAACAGCTTAGTGATATGATATGATATGAGAAAAGACATGCCAACTTGAAATAACATTTCAGTGATCTCTTGACTGTTGTGTAGAGAATCAGTTTTAATATCTGTTTTTATTTTATCCTAGACTAAATTTTCATGCATATATAAGATGTATGTATGTGTTCCCTGTGGCTTACATAAATTTCTTTTCCTCTAGGACTTACTTCATGAAATCCAAGCTTATCGAAAAAATATAGATGATGTGAAGAACAAAGGGCATATTCTTATTAATGCTTACAAGGAAGTACCCAAAGTAAAGGACCAGATTATGCAACAAATAGGAAACATACAAGAGAGCTATGATTCCCTATTAATGACAGCTGAAGGCATTCAGGTAATAGTTATTAACCATAGACTTTATTATATCTATTAATAACTAAAAAATTTTAAACTACCTAAACATTTTCTTGATACCTGTCCTCAGTAGTTTGGCATAAAGCATTGGTGCTATTTCTAGACATAGTGTTTTAAAAATTGTGTTATTTAACATGGTAGAGCATGTAAGTTTTCTATAGTGAATTCAATTTCTTTTTGTCTACTTTAGTATCACTTGAGTGTTGTAATGGTACCATCTTACCAGCTAAGTGCCGTGTCACCCATTGATTGGCAGTAGCAGTTCAGTTATTGAGAGAAACTTGTCATACCAGGTGCAGCAAATGTTCATTATTCCCAAATAAAAATGTCAGTTTCACAAGTTAATAAGCATTTTCATGAGACTAGAAGTGCACACACCTCACTCATGGCTAAATAATCAGAAGAGTGGGACTCTGGTTAATCTTTGAGTTTGTCCATAACAGTGTGGGCTCTGTCACTTCCTTGGAACCAGTGACCCTAAATTAGCAGCTGCTTAGTGGTCATTAAACCTCAAAGCAAAAAAGAAAAAAGTGCACACAATATGATGGAGGGTGGACATATGTCTCTGCTTGTGCGAGCACTATTGCAGTAATCATCAAGGTTTAAGAAACTTGCGTCACGTGCACAGATATCCTGTTGTAGTGCAAAGAGGGCTGTGAAGAAATTACTGTATTCAGGAAATCCAAAAATGGAAGATTCAGACACTGCAAATTATTTACACTATTGCATGTGTTTTCAGTCATACAATTAGAAAAATGGAATAAAATAGTTGTTACTGTTTTCTTTTAGTTGTAAAACATGATTCCATCTTTGATAGCTCTGTAAACAACTGATACTGCAGGATCTAGTCAAACAAAAATTTGCATTTTACAAGTATAAGAGATTCAATGCTATGAAAAGTATCTGCAAATATGGTGAAGAAAATATCAGCTTGTTTTCATGAACACAGATCTCATTTTAAACAGCTGCGTCAAAAGTGAGCTCTGTTAATTGTGTAATGATTGCATTAATATATGATGGAAAATTTGTGTAATAGATGTGATGTAACATCTAGATAATGAACATTTGAATCACCCTGTGTTACTTGTTTTCAAATTCAGTCTCAATCGTTGTTTACTAATACCAGGTGTTTCATAAATATTATAACTGTGGTTTATTTCCTCAATGAATAGTCATAGACATATGCTTCCAATTGGAAAAAATGTCAGAACGTAGATATCTCCATTGTGGCAATTTCATCACCATGGGCGGTGTTTGAATAAAAATAGGAAATCTAAATTTTTATATTACCCCCACAGTGAACAATATCAGTTTAAAAAAAAAAACTTGTGTTGCACACTAATTAGTCTAAAGAGAGCAACCCTGTCTTTTTAGCTACAAAAGTCACTGAGGTATCAGTGATTGGATTATGGACATGTGTCACTTGAAGCTCTGCATTTAGTAAAGTTTTATAGCATGTTTATCCACCCTGTGTATAATGTTTGATAGTCACTGCAGCATTGCAGTTACACTTACATCGATATTAATTTCAGTAGGCATTGAGGGCCCTCTTAGGTGCCAATGCCAATTTTGGTTAGCCATTAACATTGTCTTATGCAAATCTGTCAAACATTATACATACAGTGGATAAAGATCCTATAACTCCATGAAATACAGGGCTTCAGATAACATATTCTCATAATTCATATCGCTAATATCTCAGTGACTTTTGCAGCTAGAAATATGAGGTTGCTTTCTTTTGACTAATTAACACATTGTGCAACTTTTTTTAATTGGTATTGTTTGCTGTGGGAACCACATAAAAATTTAGATTTCCTACTTTTATGCAAACATCACCCACAATAGTGAAACTGACATGACAGAATTCTACACCTCATTCTGATACTGTTTCCAGTTGGAAGTATGTGCCTATGACCAGCCACTGAGAAATAAACCCTTGTTTCAATGTTTATGAAACATCTGATATATTATTCATAATCATTTAAATTTCTATTTCTCAATCAATATATGATAGACCCCCAATTAACACACATTTTTGGTCATTCCATGCCATATCAACCTAGGTGAGGAAAATAGAAAATGAGAACATGAAGATTTAGTTTGGAGGTGGTTTGCCAATGCCCAAGCTTGAAACTTACATGTGGTTTGTCCCATTTTGCAATCTAACACAAAGGAAATATCCCAAAAAATTGAGAAAAATTTGTTAAAAGCATCTAACAGGTAGATAGTAAGTTTCAAATGCAGGCACAATATTTCTTCCCAAGTGTTATGCAGTGAAGCAAAAATCTTGACATTTGTACTGTGACCTCGTGGAAAGAAAGCCTTCAAAGCTTGACCCACGGTTATGAACTGAAAGACATTTTTAATGGAGATGAAATTGAATTATTTCTTTGAGCACTTCTAACTAAAGCATTATCATGTGCAGGTGACAAATGTGTAGAAGGTAAACATTCTAAAGAACATCTCACAATATTTTTTTGTGCTGCAGCATGATAGGTGAAATAGAAAAATGAAAAAAAAAACCCAGTTGTATCAGAAAAGCAGTGAAACCTAGGTGTTTTAAAAATATCAACATTAAGGGATTTCCGGTTATCTGGAAATCAAATAAAAAAAGCCTGAATGACTACTAGTTTAATGAAAGAATGGCTTCATGAGTTCAACAACAGGGTGAAATGACAGAAAAGTCCTTTTGTTCATGAATAATAATGCTACCTGTCCACCCACATATCAATTTATCAAATTTTAAATTGCCATTTTTGCCTAGTAACACAACTTGAATGACTCACCCTCTTGATCAAGGAGTTATTTACACCATGAAGCTGAAATTCCGGCAACTGCTTTTGCAATCCTTGATAGCTAGTATGGATGTATGTAGCAAAGTGTCAGAATCAGTTAAGTCCATTACTGTGTTAGGTGCAGTTAATTGATTGGCAAAGGCCTGTAAAATAATTATGACCAGTACAATTGAAAAATGCTTTAAAAATGCTGGTTTTTTCATAGATATTTCTAAACTTTTAGATTTGGGTGATGAAAATGAAAATTTACAAGCTTGGATCAGTGAAGAAAACATAGGTGAAATGTCTGCCAAGGACTATGCAAACATTGACCACAAAATATCTACAGAGCCAGGAATACAATCTATTGATGATTTGTTAAACTTATGCGATGACAAAAAAAAAAAAAAAAAAAAAGAAAAGACTGCAAAGAGAATGAAGAAAGTGAAACTGAAAACCAAATAGAAACTTACGAAAATGCCTTAGTTCATGTCTATCACTTGCATGACTAGTTTGCATGTCAGTAACATGAAGTTATTGGAAAATTTCAGTGGTGTTTGTTATGAAATTGAAAAATGCATTGTCATGCAAAAAATCAAACATAGCACAATAACGAAGTATTTTCAGCAGCAATGACCTCACAAGTCAGTTTTTCTCAAATTCTAAGTGTGAAATATGGTGGAAATAAAAATAGGATTATCAAACATACAGTAAGTACTGTTTACTTTATAAACAAATTCATGTGGTTTTTCAGAGATTTTCTTGGTTTTCAATTTTTAATTGATTAATGAGGTTTTTTAAATAAGACTGCCTAGTATTGAAACCAGTGTTGCATGATATGCTCAGAATATGTAAAAATTCTTCTGTTGGCCCATTAATCAGCAGTAACATCCAGGTATTATATATTCAGAGTTAAGAAGTGAAATGCGTTGTGCGATAAAACTTTGCTATCATTTGGGTAAAATAGCTCCAGAAACAGTTACTTTAATGGAAAAAGCTTACAAAGATAAATGTCTGGGTGAGTCAACGATTTTTAGATGGCACCATGATTTCAAAAAAGGGCATTTATCGGCAGAACTCACTCCTAGGCCTGGTCGACCAGAAGGTGTTGTTACGGAGCGTATTGTTAACACTGTTCGGGCAATACTGCAAGAAGATCAACGGATGACATGTGAAGACATAGCGGTGTCAACTAATATTTCAAAAATGTAGGCATTCCGCATTTTACACGACAAATTACTGCTGTATCATGTGTGTTCCAGATGGGTACCTCATCACTTGGTGAGAGAACAATTCTTAGAGTTCAGTTGTGTCATGAGGGGAAACAAATAATTGCAAAGGATCCGAACTTTCTAAGCACAGTAATAGCTGCCAATGAAACATGGGTCCACTATTTTGACCCCCTCACGAAGCGTGCAACGAGTGTCTGGAAACACACAGGCTAACGTCCTCCAAAAAAAGTCCGCCAAACCAAATCTTCTGGAAAGGTGATGATGATAATTTTCTTTGATCATAAAGATGTAGTCTACCAACATGCCATTCCTCCACAAATTACTGCCAATGCTGAGTATTACATATCAGTCTTGAAGCTTCTGTGACAACGCATATCAATTAAGCAACTGGAACTGGTGGGCAAGTGAACCCTACATCATGATAATGCCTGTTCACATGTGGCTGCTTGTGTTTACCAGTTTCTTACGAAATGCAGTATTGAAATCATGCCGCAGCCTGTCTACAGTCTTGATCTCGCCCTGTGCAATTTCTGGTTGTTTCCAACAATGAAGGAAAAGTTTCATGGTGCAACATTCAACTCAGATGCTGACGTTATTCAAACTGTACAAGGGTCGCTAAAGCAGCTTCCACAAAATGCCTTTGCCACATGCTTTGAAAAGTTGACTGAACAATGGGACCATTGCGTATCATCTGAGAGAAGATACTTTGAGAAACAATAACATATATTTTGCTGTGCCTGTGTTTCTTCATTTTGTGTGATTTTACTCTCAGTTTTTATGGAACTTCCATTGTATAATCTTGGAATTTTCAGTATGCTATTCCACATAAAAATAGCAATGGTTGTGTAGCGCTCTTTACTATATATTCTGGAAACCTGTAAAACACAAAATTCTCACTTTGAGGTGAGCATGTGTACAAGCTAATGTCATCATGAAAATGCATTTCATTTGTAGCTCCCAATGTGTTTTACTTATGAATGCATTCTCTATCACACTGTATCTTGATTTAAAATTGAAATCATGGAGCTTACCTAAATGAAGAGAAAACTTAGCTTTCCTGTGTATAGCCTTGGCTCTGCACATAAAGAAGCATTCCTTTTCTGTGACTTAACTTCTTTAGACTGGAATTTTGAAATTGAAATAATTTAAAAGCATTTAAGCATGTTATAGGATTTAAAAATAAAGCTATACAGGTTTTTGCTCCATCCTAGTTTTCATTTTCTCTGTGTGTGGAAAAAACTACTTGGTATCCATTTCAATGTGCTATCTCCAGGGTTTTTGTCAGGTGCTGAAAATCTTTTTGAATAAAGTAATAACAAAAAAAAAAAAAAGAAAAAAAAGGACAGGATGTAAAATATAAAGGAAATTCCCCATATAGGAAAAAAATCACTGCAGAAATAGATCAAATATGCAAAAACTTGACGATTATGGGCAAAACACGTAACAATATTAACAAAGAAAGGTGACTTGATCACGCTAGTTACGTTAACTAAAACTTTTACAAAAAGTTGGGTGAAGCTTTCGACCTTATCTTAGGTCTTCATCACGCCAATGGAGGACTAAGATAGATAAGGTCGAAAGCTTCCAACTTACGAACTTTTTGTAAAAGTTTTAGTTAACGTAACTAGCGTGATCAAGTCACCTTTCTATGCAAAAACTTAGTTGATCAGTCAGTTATAACACATTAAAATTTATTAGTAAACACCAGAAAAAATAAAAGGCATTCCCAAAAGACCAGGAGTTTGTCAGATTCCATTAACTTATCAAGAAATATCGTATACATCGGAAACACGAGAAACAGATTTAAAAAAACAGGCTAAACCAGCACAGTTCTAATTGAAATAAAAAAGAGGAAAAGACATTCAATGATCCAATATTGTAAAAAGAATCAGTGTTTTCCAAAAAGTTCGAAGATATAAAAATATTAACATTGAGTGCAACTGAAAGGGAGTCTATTTTAGTGGAAAAAATAAACAGAACACATGCAATAGCCATGACTCTAACATCAATTCCCTACTGTGGGAATTGCTCTTCAAGAAAGAAAAAGAAATAGATATAATTAAAAAGGAAAATAAAAGAAAAACGAGAAACACCAGAGGAAAGAGAGAAACAGCACATCAGACAAGACCACCGAATGCCAGCACAAACAATGGAGGAAGACAGTTTCAGCATGGAAGAACATGCACAGATCATGTGACCCTGCCCAGTATAAAAAACTTTTCATGCTAACAGAAAGATCTCTGTACAATATAGTAGGCAGATGCTGATATGAAAGCAGTGAGGCAACAAATGCATCTGTGGCCTTTATGATTAACATATTCCTTGATGATAGAGGACAGGACCTCCAAAACTAGTTGGAATCAGTTTGAAAAAACAACAACAAGAAATTGCACTGCATATAATCAGCTCTACAATTAAAAGTGTGAGAGAAACAGCATGAAACTTCAAGGTGTCCTCAATTCTTCAAAGAGAAACCTACAGATAAGAATTATATTTTTCCGTTATAGCATCTGATTTTAGTATTTAAGTTTTGCCATGCTTTTAACCAAAATTCATTTATTCAAAAGGAATATTTGCAGCACCTGACAGTGATTTTGGAGATAGCATATTAAAGCGGACATCGTTGTCCACACAGAGAAACCAAAAACAGGATGAAAAAAACTAGCTGGCCTTATTTTTAAATCTTTTTATGTTTTAAATGTTTTTAATTTCAAAATTCAAGTCTGAAGAAGGAAAGTCAAATACATAGCAAAAGTGCTTTAGAAATATGAATACATGTTTTCAATTTTAAGTGGCAGTATTATGTACTTAACCTAAAAAGAATATCTCGGTAAGTTCAGTTGAAGATAAGCACATACATTTTGAAAGATTCAGAAAGGGAGATGTCCAAAAACTGCATTTACATGAATTTTGTTTAGTATAATGTGTTTAACTCCATAAAATTTGTTCAGCATTCTTTCAATGATGTCACCATCATTAGTCAGGGCATCATCTAGTCTTCATATTATTGGCTCATTCAAAATATACCTGCAGCAGTGAAGGAACAGTTAAAAAAGAACATGTTAACTATCCTTGTGGGCATCACATGATTAGCCATTGGACACCAAAATATTGACTGGACAAAGTGCAATTTTCACCGAAAGTAAATTTTCATCATAGTGGACTTGACATGAAACAGCCAGCCAAAGTCTCATGATCCCTTTCTTTTTTCGTTTTTCATAAATATAAGCCCAGAATTTTGAAAAACTTTCATTTATATAGATTTCTATACTGGCTGTAGCGTAAGGTAAGGGATGGGAGGAAGCAAAAAAAAAAAAATTAGAAATTTCATTTTGGTTGCACTCATTTAAGTTTTCTTCACTATATGTGCATGAGAGAGAACTGTTAGTCATCTTTTCCAAGCTTCAAAATAACTAAGGTGAAGTATTTTCACTTTTTAAATCTCTCACTCTTCATTCCACTTGGCATATTCATGGGGAAGGCTACATCTTCCTTACTATCTGTATTATTATGTGTAATAAAAAAATGCCTGCCATTCCACCATACTTAATCAGTTCTAGATTAATTTATCATATCCTGAAGTTTTGTCTGTGTCCAGGGACAAAATAACATCACCCTTCTTCATGAACACTTACGTTCATCCAGTCCTGCTTGTCATGACTGACATTCCTATCATCATTAGCTGCATGTCCACCAGTGCTCTTGTTTTCATTCAGCAAATCTTCAAAATATTCAGCACAACTATTGAATATATCATCTATTATTATGAGAAGCAGCTGCTCATCTTTTTCAAGTAAGCCCTGGACTAGATACTTTCCAGCCTTTCTCACATAACTGACAAGACTCCAAAATACTTGTGGGCCACTTCTTGAAAGTTTTTTTCCCCAAGAAGTACCTGAAATCTACAAACAACCCACTTTTCACTTTGCTCGCTTATCAGTTTCCCTTAGGAGATAACACCCTTTAAAAATAATTTTCTTAGAAATTAATGAAACATAAGTCTTTGAAAGTACACAGCAATCATACAAGTTACAAAACCTACAAATTGGATCAGGAGGTGCAAATTGGATTCCTGTTGTAGGGCAGGGGTGTATATAGATTTTTTTTTGGGGGGGGGGGGGGGGCAGGTTGGTTGACAGAAATTGAAGTTTTTGAAATCCATCAGAGCAAAATAAATGTTTATGAAAAATTGAAGGAAAAGTTAAAGCCATTCTTTTCCAATGTAAGTTGATGCATTTTTATTATATTAAAGCATTTTTTTTTCTAATGTAAGTCACATTTTAACAACAAAATGAAACACTTGTGAGTGTGGGGCAAGAACCCTTGGCCCCTCCTCTAAATACGCCCCTGTGTAGGGTGATACTGTTTTCAAGTTTTCTGAGGAGATAGCTACATAAAATCAATTGGACACAGCACTTCTGAGTGAGCCAAAAATTAATATGTGTATAATCTGCCCAATTAGTCTGTGACTTGACACCTTAAATACTTTGTATAAAGCTGTTTTTTCTTTTTTTTTTAGAGCTTTACTAACTTCCACTATCTACCACAGGGTTTTGACTTACATCATACTGTGGTGTACCATTTGTTTTCTTATCTGCAAAAGTGAGACACATGTAGAGGAAAAAAACCCTTAGGTCTACAAAAAAAAAAAAACTAGGTCTACAAAAGTTTTGTTGTTTGAGATTTGTTGCCTGTTTCTTATTAATTTCAATATGCTTATTTCAAAACTAGTGCTTGCATTTATCTATCATGTACAGTTCTTCCAGAAAATGAAATTTTTAAATCAACAGGTTAAAGAAAAAATGAAAATTTTATAACTTACTGATTCTGCCTAATCAGCTACAAAATAAGGTTGCCACTCAAACTTGTGTGACATGAACATGAATTTTGTAATACTTGGGGAAGGGAGGAAAAAGTACTGAGGAGGAGAGAAAGAAGAGCATAAAACATGAGGAAAAGGAGCTCAAACATGTCTAATTTGCACTTGAGCTCATCTCCACCTCCCTGTAAGGCTGAAAGCTGCCAGTTAGAGTTGTGTCTCTGCACTGAACAGTTGTTGTCGATTAGTTGTCTATTGTATTTGTATTTCATTTGATTGTAGTGAATAGTAGTTTTTGAGGCTATATATCAGCTATACAAACATGTGTTAACTTTCTGGACAGTTCTTGTTATATTCTTGCGGAGTTCATCATTAAAAAGCAACAGAGGAGCAAACGAACAAATGAATACACACACATGCACACACTTTAAAAAATTTGCTATCCACGCTTTGGGGTGAAACTTGGGAACCAGGACAAAGCAGGGTCTCCACATAATAGCTGTGCTTTCTGTGTTGAAGAACTAAAACTATGTGCAAAAGGTAAGAAAAAATCCATTTGATTTGGTGTCCTAATGAACTGGAGGGAACCAAAGAATCACAATGATTACTGCTACTTTTGCTCTTGTAATATACAAGCATACAGCACTAAAAGTAAAAAAGAGATGTATCCAATCCTTCTATCTGCTGTATGACCTATTGCTCATGGACTTGGTATACCAGTGCAAATGCCACTTGAAATCCTTGAAGATGATCCTGTGAGCTTTGAATGAGAGAGTAGTGGAATCTGTGGGAGCTCTGAATGAAGACCAAGGTTAAAGATTTCACCAAGGTGTAAAGAAGAGGAGAGAAGGTACCAAGGTAAAGGGAATGCCAGTATGATATATTTATATAAATACCAAGCAAGAAGCATTAACAAAGAAATAAAAAGAGGAAAAAAATAATAATTTTTGTTTGTTGGGGTTTATTTTTATTTGTGCATTTCTTTGCAGTATATGTAAATATATTTTTTTTTACATTTTTTTCTATTGATAACCTACTATTTTATGCAGGCTGTGTCCAAAGTGCTGCAACACTTTGTGAAAAACACCAAAAACTATATAATAGAGTAAAACTAAAATTGTACCAGCAATCAGCACTGCAAATGTATGCAACATCTGCCAAAACAACTCAACTTTTCATATGTAACATTTGTAGACCTGTGTTACATATTCCCATTTATTACCTATGCATTATGTAAACATCACTATCTGTTAACTTCCTAGGCTGAGGGAAGGCTGATTATAATAGGATTTTTTCTGTATTGTCCTAAGAAATATACCATTTGTGACACTGTTTAACTCCACAGCCATTCGTATCTCAGCATGGTGGTAAACAACTTAGTTGGGTCTTAGTCTGTGTAATGTTAATTGATTGCCTTAGTATATCCCAAAGCAGTCAACCAGCTGGTTTAGATGCCACCAATTTAGTCCCTTTATACTTAACAGAGAGTTGATCTGGACAGTGAGAAGGTAAGGTATGACACTGGAAGATAGGGTTGATGTGTTCCATAAATTTAACTTAAAGTGCAGTCTATGTCTCTTGTCCTGTTTTATAAACCCATTAAACCTGCTGCACAGTTAAGTACTGTATATTTATAAAGTTTTATGGAGATTACTAGGATGCAACTTTTCTCCTGCTGTCAAATTTTTAGATTGCACACCAACTCATCATCAGAACACTCAAGAGAGTAGGTAAAACCATTCTTGCGGTAATACCTAGCCTTTCTGTTGATCAGTTATGGCACCTCTTCTTCTTTCAATTTGTACACCTTCCAACTTCTTCTCCATAAAATGCTGTTGTGATATTTTTATGAAGTCCCAATTCATTGAATGCCCAGTGTTTCGAATGCATTTCTCAAGTCCTGTTTTGCTGGTAATGTTTCTTATAGCAGCTTTATGTTCTGCTACATGAGTTCAAAGTTGTCCCGCAGTTTCTAATACATAAGTGTTTCATATTTGAAGTTTACATTGTAGACCAGTCCTTCTTGTGGCATGACATTACTTTCTTTTTGATTTATGGGAGGGAAGAATGTTTTTAATTTTATTGTTTAGGTCTGTAGTAAGTTGAACATGAAACTTTTTGCTAATTCTCTGAAGATTTTTGAATAACCCTTTATGATAGGTGACTTTCCTGGTTAGCTTAACATTATTGTTTGATTTTTTGCTATTCAGCTTTGACTTTTTTGTTAATTGTTTATGATATTGTAGAGGGATAATATTTTTATGCAGGTGTGCTTTTTAATTCTTCTTCCTGAAATTTCCTCGATATTTCTGAAGAATTAAAAGCCTGTATTTTTCCAGGAATTGTGTAGCCTTATTAAATTTAAGGTAAATGGAATGGTAAGGTGGTATTTTAGAAAATTGTTAGTATTTTGGTAGGTATTTTATACAATTTTGTGGTAATTTTTCCTCCTGGAGCTGTAATGGTAAAACATCCAGGAAGTTCAGGTTATTATCTTGCTGAAGTTCCAAAGTAAATTTTGGAGAATTATCAAGGCTATTAAAAAGGCTAAGGATATTTTCTAGGAGAGCAGATCAATGACATCAACTTTTATGAGAATGTCATCTATATATCCCACGTACAGGCAGAATAAGGAAGGTTGGGGTAGGACTACTTTATCATCAAGTTTTCCCAAATAATAATTTGCCAGAAAAATAGCCAAAGAAGAACCCTTTGCTAAGCCTAAAATCTATTTATGGAATTTATTCTTAAACTGGAAGAAGTTGTGCTTGAATGTAAGCAAAAGCAGTTCTTGTAGTTAATTGTGCATTACGGGGATTACTAGGATATAAGTTTTCACTTTGTAAAATTTTTGGGTTGCACCTCAAAGGTGCTGCCACTCAAGTGGTAATGTCATACCGCTATGTTCGTTAATCATGGAACCTCTTCTTCTCTCAATGTGTAGACTTTCTTCAAGTTTCCGTTTTAGATAGTGTTGTTGGTGTGCAAGAATTTTTAAAGAATCCCAGTTCATTGAATGTCCAGTACTTTGTACATGCCTATATAGGCCTGTTTTGCTTGTAATGTTCTTAATTGTGGCTTTGTGTTCAGCTACACGGGTGCGGAGTTGTCTTCCAGTTTCTCCTACATATATGTTACCACAATTGCAGTTTACACTGTAGATAACTCCTTCTTGTAGTAGCATGTTATTTTCTTTTTGTTCAAACTGAGGGAAAAAAATTAATTTTTTTTCTTCAGTTTAAACCATTTTTTTTTATTTTTTCTCAATTTAAACAAAAAGAAAATAACATGCTACTACAAGAAAGAGTTATCTACAGTGTAAACTGCAATTGGTAGTAACATATATGTAGGAGAAACTGGAAGACGATTCCGCACCCGTGTAGCTGAACACAAAGCCACAATTAAGAACATTACAAGCAAAACAGGCCTATATAGGCATGTACAAAGTACTGGACATTCAATGAACTGGGATTCTTTAAAAATTCTTGCACACCAACAACACTATCTAAAACGGAAACTTGAAGAAAGTCTACACATTAAGAGAAGAAGAGGTTCCACGATTAACGAACATAGCGGTATGACATTACCACTTGAGTGGCAGCACCTTCTATCTTAGTCAGTCCTGAAGAAGGGTTGGGGTGCAACCCGAAAATTTGACAAAGTGAAAACTTATATTCTAGTAATCCCCATAATGCACAATTAACTACAATAATTCTTCACTAGGATTTGCCATGTCTTCATTAATTCACAAAAGCAGTTCGTAAAGTCCAATGAGTTTTTCCTTATTGCGTCTAAGAAAAACTGTTTTTTCTGCCTAACCTTCTGCCAGAAAATCTACGAGATTTAAACTGATGTTGGTGCACATGCAGACTGTATTTAGAATTACTAGAAGAGGGAGCTGTGTAAGAGGGAGAACTGTCAATTTACTGACCAGTTCTTTTGAATTTTTTACTAATGATGGAGGATGTGGGAAATAATTTTCTCATATGATCAAGGAGGTAGTAAGAGACAGTACTGAATGCTTGGTACACTTCATGCTTATTGAGACTGATCCCACTTATTAAGAGCATACATAAGCTGTTACCTAAGCTCTTGCTGACCACTTCATAGAAAATCCTTTTGGGACAGTATTACTCCTTGAGGAAACTAACAAAATTTAAAGTATTTTGATTTTTTATCTGGAAAGTATGAATGAATTTTGGTACATTTGAATGACTGAAATTAGTTATTCAAAATTGAAAATCTTAAAACCCTTAAACAAAGAAATGAATCAATTTGCACTTGCTGATTAGAAGTGCTTCTACCAATATAATATATATGTAACTGATGACTTGGTGCCATCAATTACAGAAATTTGACTTAAAACAGATTCATGTCTTTTTATTTTTTATCTTTTCTGTTTTAAGTAAAAATAAATTGTTACATTATGTTTAGGTAGCAATTTTCTTCATCTCAAAACAGCTGTTGATAAAAAGCAAACAGCATCCTAGAAGATTTCATTTGGGATACCCACCAAAAGTGGTACCACAACCTACTGTAGGACATTGTCAACAACTGTGTTAAAGAGTTCCAAATATGTGTCTTGTCATAACAAATGGTATTATAAACCAGCTGTGGAGAAATGGGATGGTGCTGATGAATGAGCACTGTATTCACCCTCTATGCACATAAAGAATCCAAATATGGATGCAATAGTCAACACCATGTAGAACCAGGACTCATTACTGAACACTGTGTGTTTCTATGCCTTTTGCCTGGCAGCTCAACCCTAATGACCTTAGGTCATGGCTGCCATTCTTCCGTCCTGGGGACGGAATTCCGTCTTTTGAAGATTTTGGACACCTGTTATGATTGTTAAAATATTTTAACATTCTGTGTTCGTTTTTCCTCCGAAAGTTGTGTATTTCAAGGCGGTCGTAGTGAGCGATGGGTTTGCCTCCTCGAGGCGCTCCATGGTAACAATGGCACACACAACAGCAACTAGGCCTCTGTGAATCTTGGAGAGGTGCAAGCTAGTTCTGTGTGACATTGGCGAAAAGACCCCAACTCACTGGGTTTTGTTCCAGAATCCTTAGGTTGAATGACCAACTGGAACTCTCAGCTGTGGGCTAATCCCCCACACTGATGTACTTACCTGATTAAAAAGACAAAAAGAAATATTAAGAATGACTCAAGTGTGGGATATGGTGCACCTACCACACTTGAGAAGGACGGTTCACCACGGAATCGACCTGGACTTTCTAAACAGCGTATGAAAAGCGATCTCGGCTGAGTGAATGTAAGATTGGTGTATGGAATACTAGAGGTATAAATGGCAAGATGAGTGAGGTGATTGAGGAGATGAATAAGTATAGACTGGATGTGCTGGGTGTAAGTGAAACCAAAAGAAGGAAATTGGGGTAGAAGAAGTGAATGGCACGGTGAGTGTGTGGTCTGGAGTATTGGATAATATGAGAGGACAGGCTGGTGTAGGTGTGATTTTAAGTGAAAAGATGAAGAACAACTTGATTCACTATAGTTGCATAAGTGAGAGAATTCTCTGGATTCGTTTGAAAGTGAAACTTCAGAGAATTGTAATTGTTGTAGTGTATGCTCCTTGTGACTCGGAACCTTCTGATAAGAAAGAAGATTTCTGGAATGAGCTAAAAGCTGTGTTGAGCCAGTTTGGTGCTAAAGAACCTCTCCAAGATTCACAGAGGCCTAGTTGCTGTTGTGTGTGCCATTGTTACCACGGAGCGCCCCGAGGAGGCAAAGGTGTGCAGAATGCAATTTCTGACAATGTTCTGGGTAAGTTTAATGATCCTTGTGTGAATGATAATGGTGAAAGATTAGTTGAACTCTGCATTGAGAATGGTTTGTGTGTATCTAATACATTTTTCAACCACAAGTATATACACACATATACTTGGGAAAATCGTACTCTTGGTCAAAAGAGTGTGATAGATTTTGTTGTTTATGATTAGCATTTGAAACACTTAGTTGTTGACACCCGTGTGATGAGAGGTGCGGATGTTGGTTCTGATCATTACTTGGTAGTGTCACGAGTGAAACTTAATGTTGGTTGGAGGAAAAGGAATAGGAAGAGACCCAGGATAGAAAGAATAAAGGTTGATAGGCTCCTTGAAGATCATCAGTGGTACTCTGACTTACTCAGAGAACGACTGAAGGATCTGAAATCTTGTGAGAGGGATGTAGAAAAGAAGTGGGAATGTTTTAAGAACTGTGTTGTTACTGCTGCTAAAGAGGTCTGTGGCACCACAATAGTGGGTAACAATAGAGGTGATGCTTGGTGGAATAGTGAGATTGATGAGGCAGTAAATAAAAAGAAGGAAGCCTATTTGGGGATGTTGCAAGGTAGAGTCTCTGTGGATGAAATCGCTGTAAGAAGCGTGAAGCTGCTAAGCTGGTTCGCCACAGTAAGGCAAAAGATAGGAAAGAGAAAGTGGAAAGGCATGAACTGGCTTTTTGGAAAGATAGAAAGTCCTTCTGGAAGTACATGAGACTCAGGAAAAATAGGGGAAACAAAGTTATAAGTTGTGTGAAGAATGAGATCGGGGAAATGATATGGGAGCCCAATGAGTTAAGTGAAAGATGGGGTAAATACTTCTGTGAGTTATTAGATCAGGAGAGCAAAAATGATTCTGTGACAGATGCAGATGATGTCACAATGAGGGATGAAAGCACAGGAGGGATCTCAAGAGAAGAAGTGTGTAAAGCTCTAAAATCTCTTCAGAATGGTAAGGCTCCAGGAGTTGATGGCATAACTGCAGATATGTTGAAGTATGGTGGTGACTCTATAATTGACTGGTTAACTGAAATTTGCCAGTTGTGCTGGGAGTTAGGAATGGTCCCTCGGGATTGGAAGGATGCTATTATTGTTCCTTTGTGTAAGGGAAAAGGTGATCAGACTGAATGCAAGAACTATCGTGGTATTAGCCTACTGAGTGTGCCAGGGAAAGTGTTTGGTAAGGTTGTTGTTGAAAAAGTACGGGGTCTTACATCATTGAAAGTGTGGGATGTTCAGAGTGGTTTTATGCCTGGTAAAGGCTGCACTAACCAAATTTTTGCATTACGCACGATGATTAAAAAGTATCTGGCTGTTGGGAAGAAAGTTTTTACTGCCTTCATAGATTTAGAGAAAGATTATGACCGAGTGAATAGGACACTTTTGTGGAAGGTATTGAATGAATATGGTGTTACTGGGAATCTATTTAATAGTGTAAAAGCCATGTATACTGGTAGTAGAGCTTGTGTACGAGTGAATGGTGTTTTATCAAAATGGTTTTCAATTGGTGCAGGAGTTAGACAAGGTTGTGTAATGTCACCATGGCTGTTTAATATATTTATGGACGCATGCATGCGTGAGGCCAAAATAGATAATAGTGGTTTATGTCTTGGTGATATCCGTGTGTGCAGATTACTGTATGCTGATGACACTGTCCTGTTGGCAGAGAGCAAAAGTGAGTTGCAGAGTATGTTGACTCGGATGCACGAAGTTTGCATGAAATTCAAACTGAGTATAAATAAGGGAAAAACCAAAGTTATGGTGTTTGAGAGAGGAATGGGTAGCACTGAATGTAATGTAAGTATAAATGGCACTGCGATTGACCAGGTGAGTGAGTTTGTGTATTTAGGAAGCATGTTTGACAGAGAGAACAAGTTGGATGGTGAAATCAGTAGGCGAGTGAATTCTTCTTTGAAAGTCATAGCTGCTCTGGGAGGTTTTCACAGGAATGATGGGTTCTCTAGAGAGTCCCGCATGGCTGTGTATGAAACAGTAATTGTTCCTACTCTGATGTATGGCAGTGAAACCTGGGTACTGCAGAAGAAGCATAGGAGTGGTTTGTGTGCTGGAGAAATGCGTTACTTACGTGGGGTTTGTGGCAAGACACGATATGATTGTGTGAGGAATGAAGATGTATTGCAGTTGTATGATGTAAAGCAAAATGTTGTTAGCAAGGTGGAGACCAATATGTTTCGGTGGTTTGGCCATGTTGAAAGAATGAGTGATGAAATGCTTACTAAGAAAATATTTTCAACCCAAGTGGCAGGAAGGAAAGGCAGAGGAAGGCCAAGGAAGACATGGGTGGATCAGATTCAGGAGTGTCTGCATGAGAAAAATATTATGAGTATGAAGTATAAAAGATCTTGTGTAAGGCGTGTAATGGATATTAGTGAAGCACGAGTCGTATGTCAAGATCGCTGTAAATGGCGAAGTTTGATATGACAACAATAAGTAAAAATATCTGGAAGTTTGTATTTCTCTTTGGAGCTAACCTCTGAATCTCAGAGAACAGCTTAGTAATATGTATGATGTATGTATGTTGTGTATTTCTGTAATCATTGAAATTGTGGAGTTGCACCAAATTTTTGAAAAGTGATCAAAATGTTCTAAAAAGTCAACAATAAGTAAAAATATCTGGAAGTTTGTATTTCTTTTTGGAGCTAACCTCTGAATCTCAGAGAACAGCTTAGTAATATGTATGATGTATGTATGTTGTGTATTTCTGTAATCATTGAAATTGTGGAGTTGCACCAAATGTTTGAAAAGTGATCAAAATGTTCTAAAAAGTTCATCGCGATTGAACGCCTGCCAAATTTTCCGTATTTTGGCAAATCTCTTCCGGTCGGAAAGAGCGTTTTTGGGGTTCATCACATTTTCTGGAAGTTTGTCGTAAATGTGCAGTCTAGGGGACATGAGAATCTTCCGTGATTTTCCACGTTTTGAATTTTTCTGAAGGAGTCTTTTTATTACTGTTTCTCTTCCTGGATGTATTCCTCATTTTTTGTTTCCAATGATGTTCATTTATTTTTCTGTAACAGTGTAAAATAACGACTTCGCATTTTAAAAGGATTTTTCTAAACGAAATGCTTGCTTTCCTACTTCGTAGTCTCTCCTTCAAAATAGATCAGTGGGGCTTGCATTTATACACTCCAATTTTTGTAACCGGAATATTTCAAACTCAGTTCATGATATATCCGTGAAAGAATCGGTTTTATCTCCGTGACCTGTAAAATTGTATTCAAGGCAGAGTGACTACCTCAGTACCGATTTTTGGAATTAATTTAACTTAAAATGCATGTTTTGCCATTCCTTAGTCATCTCTTGCTACATCAAATCACAGAGAAGGCATTTTGTTATTTTCTTTACATACATACATATCACTAAGCTGTTCTCTGAGATTCAGAGGTTAGCTCCAAAAAGAAATACAAACTTCCAGATATTTTTACTTATTGTTGTCTTATCAAACTTCACCATTTACAGCGATCTTGACATACAACTCGTGCTTCACTGATATCCATTACACGCCATACACAAGATCTTTTATACTTCATACTCATAATCTTTTTCTCATGCACACACTCCTGAATCTGATCCACCCATGTCTTCCTTGGCCTTCCTCTGCCTTTCCTTCCTGCCACTTGGGCTAAAAATATTTTCTTAGTAAGCATTTCATCACTCATTCTTTCAACATGGCCAAACCACCGAAGCACATTGGTCTCCACCTTGCTAACAACATTTTGCTTTACATCACACAACTGCAATACATCTTCATTCCTCACACAATCAGATCGTGTCTTGCCACAAACCTCCCGTAAGTAACTCATTTCTCCAGCACACAAATGACTCCTATGTTTCTTCTGCAGTACCCAGGTTTCACTGCCATACATCAGAGTAGGAACAATTACTGTTTCATACACAGCCATGCGGGACTCTCTAGAGAACCCATCATTCCTGTGAAAACCTCCCAGAGCAGCTATGACTTTCAAAGAAGAATTCACTCGCCTACTGATTTCACCATCCAACTTGTTCTCTCTGTCAAACATGCTTCCTAAATACACAAACTCACTCACCTGGTCAATCACAGTGCCATTTATACTTACATTACATTCAGTGCTACTCTTTCCTCTCTCAAACACCATAACTTTGGTTTTTCCCTTATTTATACTCAGTTTGAATTTCATGCAAACTTCGTGCATCCGAGTCAACATACTCTGCAACTCACTTTTGCTCTCTGCCAATAGGACAGTGTCATCAGCATACAGCAATCTGCACACACGGATATCACCAAGACATAAACCACTATTATCTATTTTGGCCTCACGCATGCATGCATCCATAAATATATTAAACAGCCATGGTGACATTACACAACCTTGTCTAACTCCTGCACCAATGGAAAACCATTTTGATAAAACAACATTCACTCGTACACAAGCTCTACTACCAGCATACATGGATTTTACACTATTATGTAGATTCCCAGTAACACCATATTCATTCAATACCTTCCACAAAAGTGTCCTATTGACTCGGTCCTAAGCTTTCTCTAAATCTATGAAGGCAGTAAAAACTTTCTTCCCAACAGCCAGATACTTTTCAATCATCATGCGTAATGCAAAAATCTCGTTAGTGCAGCCTTTACCAGGCATAAAACCACTCTGAACATCCCACACTTTCAATGATGTAAGACCCCGTACTTTTTCAACAACAACCTTACCAAACACTTTCCCTGGCACACTCAGTAGGCTAATACCACGATAGTTCTTGCATTCAGTCTGATCACCTTTTCCCTTACACAAAGGAACAATAATAGCATCCTTCCAATCCCGAGGGACCATTCCTAACTCCCAGCACAACTGGCAAATTTCAGTTAACCAGTCAATTATAGAGTCACCACCATACTTCAATATCCCTGCAGTTATGCCATCAACTCCTGAAGCCTTACCATTCTGAAGAGATTTTAGAGCTTTACACACTTCTTCTCTTGAGATCCCTCATGTGCTTTCATCCCTCATTGTGACATTATCTGCATCTGTCTCAGAATCATTTTTGCTCTCCTGATCTAATAACTCACAGAAGTATTCGCCCCATCTGTCACTTAACTCATTGGGCTCCCATATCATTTCCCCAATCTCATTCTTCACACAACTTACAACTTTGTTTCCCCTATTTTTCCCGAGTATCATGTACTTCCAGAAGGACTTTCTATCTTTCCAAAAAGCCAGTTCATGCCTTTCCACTTTCTCTTTCCTATCTTTTGCCTTACTGTGGCGAACCAGCTTAGCAGCTTAACGCTTCTTACAGCGATATTTATCCACAGAGACTCTACCTTGCAACATCCCCAAATAGGCTTCCTTCTTTTTATTTACTGCCTCATCAATCTCACTATTCCACCAAACATCACCTCTATTGTTACCCACTATTGTGGTGCCACAGACCTCTTTAGCAGCAGTAACAACACAGTTCTTAAAACATTCCCACTTCTTTTCTACATCCCTCTCACAAGATTTCAGATCCTTCAGTCGTTCTCTGAGTAAGTCAGAATACCGCTGATGATCTTCAAGGAGCCTATCAACCTTTATTCTATATACTGCATCAATCACTGTCTGCAGGAAAAGTCTATTTAAACGAACGTTTTCGTTGAAATGCATTTCCAAAAGCCTAGCATTCTCCCTCAGGGCATCAGCAATGGTGTTCTGATTTTTTTCAAAATTCCTTAGCATTAACTCGCATTTCAGGTGTTCGTTAGAATCACCATGTTTATGAAGTGAGCGTGTTATATCTAATAAATCTGAGAATCTGTCTTAATTCCACGCCGAATGTTTATTACTAAAAAGTAAGCAGGGCCAACAAAATAATTTTTGTAACACAGAATTACTACAAAGCCATTTATATTCAGTAAACCAACAATTTTTAAAATTAATATTGTAAGATTTACCGCTCTTGTTTTCTTTTTTGGCAACAATTGTCAGTGAATCCGTCGGTCGTCCTTGAAGTAAAATGTCTCTTTTATCTTCATCTTTCCACCGATTAAATGGAGTTTGTAATAAATTACAAACAATGTCGTTCGCAGGATACATACTTTAATTAAAACTATCACTAACTGTTAAACTGTACACGAAACTACAGTAACAGCTAAACTGTTTGACAAATAATCACAAAGCACGAAAAAACAAATCCCTTTCGGAAAGCATGTACCACAACACCGCAAAGGAAAAGCCCTATTGGATTGCAAGGTACCCTGGGTAAACCATCCCGTTTCACCATGATTTCCTTCGAAAGTCACGACTCCAACTGCAGAGCCTTGACGCCGAAAGCTAAAACACTTCACTTGCGCGCCAGATAGGGGAGGTTGACGTCAACTCGGTCGAAAGCTGCAGACTTTAAAGGGTTTTCATTTCGGCTTTTCACTTGCACTGTTTTGCTTATGAGGACTTGTTTTCCGTATTGAACGTGCTATGTGAATTGATATCTAATTAAATTTTTGAGTATTTTTAAACACAATAAAGGCAAAAAAGAATATATTATGCAAATTACAGAATAAAACTTTATTTTAAGTAAAATAGGTGAAGAGGCACTTCACCTACTTCACCTGAAAAGCCACCACTGGAGTAGATGTGTGGTATTGAAATTTCAGAAACATTTGAGGTTTTTTTACAGGAGTTAAAGCACCTCAATTTCTTTTTAATTTAAAAGGAGGCTAATATTTATAGTGCAGCTGTGTGTCGGACTACGGTCAGTTCAATTCTTACATTTTTTATATGGCGCGAAAGCGTTTTGTATCGAACTGTCGGACAGATTATTCGACATGCAAATAACGTGTATCAACTTTTAAAGCCCCAACAGATAAAAAATTATCACTAATTTATCCTTTAATATCAACAGAATCCTGGCAGTGCAAGTTGTTTTCTTTATATGCGCACGCTGCCATTTAAAAATGGTACAAACCAATAACAATCACAAAAAAATTAAACATTCCGTGTTTTTGTGGTCGTTTTTTTTTAATTATAAAGGCTATTTAACAATGGAAAATCTATTGACTGCCGCTTTAAACTTGTTGTTCTACATATAAAAAATGAAATTATCCTACATAAAGGTGTGAAAGCAAGGCATACAATGCGTGCCTACTAATCTATACAATTATCAAACATGAATATACATATACATATATCCCTATAGTTGAGGCCATCCCAGGCACAAAAGTGCATGTTTACGAAGTGTTTATGAGTTTCTTTCAATTCCAAGCAAATGAGGATGTAGCAGACACGTGACTTTCAGTATGTCAAGGAGCCTTAGTAACGTAAGTGAAGGACAACCAGTCCCCTTTGAAATGATGGCCTTTTTACTTTGAAAATTTAACTACTGAGTACAAATGCGGTATTTGGTGAATTTTTTTTTTTTTTCTTTTTTTTGATTGGAGGTTTAACGACCACCGTAAGCAACTCAATGGGCTATAAGCAGTCGCCCGTCCCTAATTTAGGGTCACTGGTTCCAGGGAAGGGAGAGAGCCAGTGCCGTAAGACAAACACAACATCCATGCCTCACCGGGATTCGAACCCGGACCCCTTCGGACGAATGATCAGAGGCCAACGCCTTAGACCACTGCGCCACCGGGGAGGCTTGGTGAAAATTAAAGAGGCTGAAGAGAAAGATCCTTATGTGCTAAATGCAAGTATCTTCGAAGGTGACAAGAAAAGTTTTCAGGAAGTGCAAATAGCAAATATTTCACATTACTTTGTCTTTGGCCGAAGCGCCTTTACCGCAGAACAATTCAAGGCATATAAAATTTCGAAGTATATAACAATTTCTTATTGTGGATATTCTTTTACATGGTAATTTAGTGAGATCACTAAGTAGTGAGCAATTAGTAACTCTTCAATAAAAAAGTGTTTTTCTGAGCTCTGGGAAGTGATTTCCAAGACTTAGAAAAATGTAAAGCAAAATCTAGTTTTTCACTCAAAATTGTGTTGAAAAAACACAGTAATTTTGTCGGGATTTGCGCCCTAATTTATTTATCGGTAAATAAATTTAGCAGCATAATCCCATTCTGTAAACAGACCTAGACACCAAAAAGAATTTTATTTGGACAATAATTTTAGCCATTATTTGTATTTTGCTTGGGGGAGAAATATCGTATAGAACAAACAAGTGAAGTAAAACCTCCAACACCGACATCCAAATAATCTTAAAAGTGAAAATACTAAGTGAAAAGCCGAAAACTCACAAAAAAAAAGTGGATCAGGGAGGCGGTTGCTCGAGTTCTCCTAAAATTTCTAGAACAGCCAAAAAGATTCGATTCTAACTAAAATTCAGGTTGACTAACAAAATAACTTTTAGCTCTATTAAGATGTTTGACCCCCCCCCCTCAAGATCAACTAGGAACCTTCTAAACAGAAGTCCTTGCATGGAGGTGAAAAACCCACGTGCTCAAAAGTGCTAATCGGGTACCGAAGCATTGGTTTTAGAAAAATTTCGACTAAGAGACAAACTGTAAAAGGTGTTCTGTAAGAAAACAGTCAGTAGCAATAAAATCTACGCAAAAAAAAAAACAGCGGGTGTTCTTTCCAATAGCGCCTGCGCTTGCCTGCTCACGTAGCGGTTGCATTATTGTTTAACATTCTGTGTCGATTACTATAAAAAAATTAAGATTCCTCCACTCGGAGATATTACAGCAGGTTACATAAAGTTCACATCGATACATATAATTAAAAACATTAAAGCGAAATCACTAAATCATTTATTCAAGTACTGGAAGCCATAAAACACGGAAATCATGAAGTTTTATTATTTGCTCCTGGGCATGGAGGTAGGAATAAGGGGAGAAAGCACTCTCCGTTGGCTCAATGCAATCCAAGTGAAGCTAGCGAATCGTCACGTTTGCGAAGACTGACATCAGTAGACTATGCAATAGCTGTTAATGCTGTGCAAGGCATGAAGTTGGCAACTTGCTTTTAATGTTAATAAATTTGCCCTTCATTATATTAATTGTTGATATACTGTTCTTAAGGATATTATTAGTTGATTTATTAATGTTCAGGGTGTTACGGCTACTTCCAGGTATTTAGAATGAGGATGTAGCAGACACGTGACTTTCAGCATGGCAACGAGCTTTAGTAACGTAAGTGAAGGACAACCAGTCCCCTTTGAAATGATGGTGTCTTACTTTGAAAGTTTAACTTCTGAGTACAAAATTTGGTATTTGGAAAAAATTAAAGAGATTGAAGGAAAAGATCCTTGTGTGCTGAATGCCAGTAGCTTGGAAGGTGATGCGAAAAGTTTTCCGAAAGGACAAATAGTAAATATTTTCTATTACTTTGTCTTTGGTCGAAGCAAATCTCGGAGCATATAACAATAAATCTAATCGTGGATAATCTTTTACATGGTAATTTAGTGAGATCCCTAATTAGTGGGTAATTAGTAACTTCAACAAAAAGTGTTTTTCTAAGCTCTGGGAAGTGATTTCCAAGACTTAGAAAAATTTAAAGCAAAATCTGATGTTTCTCACAAAATTGTGGTGAAGAAACAACAGTAATTTTGCTGGGATTTGAGCCCTAATTTATTTATCTGTAAAATAAATTGAACACCATAATTCCGGTTTGTAAACAAACCTAGTCACCAAAAATAATTTTATTTGGGCAATAATTTCAGCTATTATTTGCAGTTTTTCGAAAAGTTTGCTTCAGCTCCAGATAAAAATTCAGGTGTATTAAATATAAATAAAATCAACGGTGGTTTAGAGTTGAAACATCATGTAGAACAAACTAGTAAAGTATATTTCTCCCTAACACCCACAATTAAATAACATTAAAAGTAAAAATACTAAGCAAAAAGCCAGAAACTCATTAAAAAAAAAAAAAGAGAGAGAGACAGGGCTAAGGGGTACTCAAGCTGTCG
Source organism: Macrothele yani (assembly GCA_039090855.1). Classification (NCBI taxonomy): domain Eukaryota; kingdom Metazoa; phylum Arthropoda; class Arachnida; order Araneae; family Macrothelidae; genus Macrothele; species Macrothele yani. The sequence goes on along the minus strand of CM077023.1, from coordinate 6,984,818 downwards.
TAAAAAAATCCAAAAGACCCAAAGAGATTTGATTCTGACTGAAAGTCAGGTTGGCTAACAAATTAAGTTTTAGCTCTATCAAAAATTTCAACCCCCCCCCTCCCAGATCAATTAGGAACTTTCTGAATGGAAGTCCCTGGAGGTGAAAAACTCACGTGTAGGTGACCGAAGCATTGATTTCAGAAAAATTTTGACTAAGAGACAAACTCGAAAAGATGTTCTATAAGAAAGTAGTCAGTAGCAATAAAACCTACGCAAGAAAAGAGCCAACACCTTTCAAATTCAACTTGAAAACTTTGAATCAATGAGTGAAACACCTGGCCCAATAAGAGCAATCACAGCACGCCAACAGCATTTGAACAAGTAAAAGATATTTGCATTTTTGAACTTCCCTTTTTGTTGGTAAAGTTCGATTAACACTTACCACACGTGGGGCTTGGCTTTCAATTCTTATTTCCATTATGTGGATGCGGCATGGGGGTTTTTCATTTAGCTGCGGGTCCACTTCATTTTTTTCCCCGTTGGTATTTATCTGGCCTCGTCACAAAATGAGTTTTTTTCCTTTGCTGCCTCCTCATTTACTTCAATAATTTTTCATAACACAAGTCTTTCGGTAATACTCCATTACCGTCATCGAGGGGACGCTTTGCTCCGTCTAGCACGGACCGTGTCAGCTGGGCATTTCGGTGGTTCTCGCGGGCTGCTTCTGTCATCGGCTATCGCTTGTTCTTGGGCGTTGTGGCGCCCAAGAATATAGCCACATCACGTGCTACATCCTCATTTAGGAAACATTTCTACTGGCTTCTGGGTGATCGGCGTAGGTACCAAGGAGGTCGCTTGTTTCTAGTTTTATATAAAAAACTATTTAATATTTTTTGGCTTTTATTATTCCTACTGACCGTTATCACACGAATCACCTTCATTTCCCCGTTCAGATTTGGTAAAATTTACTATGCTCACTGTTTAATGTTCAGTCAGCACTTTGGTGCACTTAGGCTTTTCCTCGACCAATGCCCCTTGTAGGGGGTATTGAAACTTTTTTTGGACCAAAAATGTGTATGATCTCTTTTACCTTGTGGTAGTACTCAGGTCTTATAACTCTTTTGGTTTTTTCCAGAAGTTAGAGCACATTGGCTCCTGAACTCAATTTCCATGTTTACTATTCAATAATCTTACTATTAATGCTATTTGCCAGACAGTGTTGTGGATTTTTATTTTATACTTCTCTTATATATGCTAATACACACCCAGACAACCGTCCTTTGTTGTATTAGAGCACCTAGATTTTTAATTTAGAGCTGATGAGCATACTTTTGCAGGAAGGTGCATTTCTACAGTATTTGGAAAAGCAATACAAAATCTTTACCTTTTAACACCACTAAATAAAACTTAAAAAGTGCATGCAGAGTTCAGTTACACATCCCCTAGCTTTATAATACACCTTGACTAAACAATCTAAATGGGAAAATGCCTTTTCACCTGTGAACAAGTATATGCCTTGAAAGATGACTTTTCTGAGGAAATTGCTTGGAACATACATCACATTGGTAAGGCTTTTCACTTGAATGAACAAGCATATGCCTTGAAAGATGACTTTTCTGAGCAAATTGCTTAGAGCACACATCACATTGATGAGTCCTTTCACCTGTGTGAAGGAGGATGGGCTGTGAAAGAAAAATTTTCCAAGCAAATTGTTTGGAGTATACATCACATTGGTGAGGCTTTCCCCCTGTGTGAATGAGTAAACGCTTCAAAAGATAGCTTTTCCGAGCAAATTGCTTGGAACATACATCACATTGGTAAGTCTTTTCACCTGTGTGCATAAGCATATTCTGTGAAAGACTTTTCCAAGCAAATCGTGTGGAGCATAGATCACATTGGTGAGGCTTTTCACCTATGTGAATGAATAAATGCTTCGAAAAATTACTTTTTCGAGCAAATTGTTCGGAATATACATCCCATTGGTAAGGCTTTTCACCTGTGTGAATAAGCATATGCTCTGAAAGATGACTTTTCTGAGCAAATTGCTTAGAGCACACATCACATTGATGAGGCTTTTCACCTGTGTGAAGGAGGATGGGCTGTGAAAGAAGACTTTTCCAAGCAAATTGTTTGGAGCATACATCACATTGGTGAGACTTTTCCCCCGTGTGAATCAGTAGATGCTTTGAAAGATCGCTTTTTCGAGCAAATTGCTTGGAACATACATAACATTGGTAAGGCTTTTCACCTGTGTGCATAGCCATATTACTCTGAAAGATGACTTTTCCAAGCAAATTACTTAGAACATACATACATTGGTAAGTCTTTTCACCTGTGTGCATAAGCATATGCTGCAAAAGAAGACTTTTCCTAGCAAATCTTGTGGAGCATACATCACATTGGTGAGGCTTTCCCCCCGTGTGAATGAATGCTTCCAAAAATCACTTTTTCGAGCAAATTGCTTGGAACATACATCCATAGGCGTAACCACTGGGGGGAGGGGGTTCCTGACACACACACACACACACACACACACACACACATTTTCGAGTTGGGGATCTTCATATATATATATAATGTGTGTATGTGTTGGGGCCGCGGGTGGCCTAGTGGTCAGCGTTCGTGACTGCCACGGAGAAGACCTCGGGTTCGATCCTAGCAGGTACGAACGTTCGAAACACTAAATATAAGCTGTGCGTCGGATGGGCACGTTAAGCCATCGGACTCCGGTTACTGGCCCCCTGGTTATAAATAAGGGCGTCTTCCTGCCCCTTCATACCTCGCTTCCCTGTCACTTTCCTATCGGGCACTCTAGCCCAAATCTCTTAGCTTCGTAATTCTAAGGGTTGTTTAAGACCTGGGTCAGACACTCCTTCCTAAAATCCTCTACAAATGATCTGATGTGTGTATGTGTAATCCGACACCCCCACCCCACCCCGATTTCGAAACATGGTTACCCTACTGCATACATCCCATTGGTAAGGCTTTTCACCTGTGTGCATATCAGCATATGCTCTGAAAGATGACTTTTTCGAGTTTCTATTAGAATTGTTTTCCTCTGTTAGCACAACAAAATGTCATACAATTCAGTGCCATTCTGTCAATCAAAATGGGAAATCAAGCTGGTCATATCTGACTTCATATACGCGCTTGATTACTATATCCTCTTCAGAAATTAAAAGATTTCATGTTAAATGTTTGTTCCGTTACTTACCTGTGAAAAGTAACTCCAGGAGGTGGTTGCCAGGAATTGTTGTGACATCCATAAGCGCAACAACACACCATTTCTAAAAAAAAAATAACTTCAAATTTCGAAAATCAAACTTGTCACGTACGTAACCCAAAGGCTCAAAACGACTATCAGTCACTCAAGATGGCCGTCACACCGTCAGCGTCGTCTGCTAAGAAAGCTTCAAGTTTGTGGCGTCTCACTTTCTCCCCTTATTCTTACCTCCATGTTTGCACCACTCTGTGGTTTTGACGACATTTAACATTTGTGAAAAAATATCTATTTTATAAAAACTACAAATTCTTCGGAAAAAGTACTCCACTAGTCTATCAGCTATGTCTTCTTTTCTAATAGCAGAAACCCACAATTCTCTGGTCTCAGTAGATTAGCGAGTGATTTTCTTGTTGCTTGCCCTTGACGAAGCCAACAAGGAGTCAGTCATTAATATGCTTCCCTGCATTCTTAGGCTCAGTATTTTTTCATCGCTTGAAGCTAGCCTGGTTTGGGTGATGTATTTGGTGATTGCTGATCTTTTTTTGTTTTTTAATTCAAAATTTTGCTTTGTTTTACACTATTGTTTTTTTATCTTTCTCTTGTGCAGCCTCTGGCACACAAGAGAAAGATAAATAAATAAATATATATATTGTATTTTGACTCCGGTATATTTATATACAAACTCTTTTAGTGTTAAGTTAAGAACATGTATTTCAATATTTGCCAGAAGTGTTACGAAAAAAGAACCGTACTTACTGGACTGGGAAGTCCTTATCCTTATCTTAGAGCAAGTCTCACCAACTCCAGACGTAACATCCTTGTAAACAAACATAGTATTTTTGTTTTCTCACCTCCGGAAGTAACAATTCACGGAGTATGTTTTTCCCCTTTGGGATTACGTCATAATTTGAGACTGCGTATGACGTTTGCTAAGTATTTCATCATACGTTGCGAAAAGTTGAGTCCGCCCTCCTACTTTACATGTAATTTTCTGATTGGCGGAGTAGTAATGTTGATTTTGAGGATTACGCTAATTCTTATGTACGGCCGTAAGCAAGTGTATTTAAGTGTTGTAGTTCATTTGTACTTTAATCTTTTTTGCTGATAACTATCATGTAAGACTTCGTAAAGGTATTCGTAATATATTAATGTATTGTGATTGTTTTTCATTCATTGTTAGTTATTACAGCGAATTGCTTATTGTTTAGTTGAATTGTAAATAATTAAGTTCATGTTTGTTTTCATAAATTTTAATAGAATTTTAAAATATTAGTTTTTATTTTCTGGAAGAAACACGCTCTGCTACCTAACAAGAAGCTCAAGGAATAGGTCGTAGAAGATAAAATGCCGCCCCGGTGGGGTGGCGCAGTGGTCTAAGCGATGGCCTCTGATCATTCGTTCGAACAGGGTCCGGGTTCGAATCCCGGTCAGGCATGGATGTTGTGTTTGTCTTACGGCACTGGCTCTCTCCCTTCCCTGGAACCAGTGACCCTAAATTAGGGACGGGCGACTGCTTATAGCCCATTGAGTTGCTCACAGTGGTCGTTAAACCTTCAATCAAAAAAAAAAAAAAAAAAAAATGAACTCACTCACCAAGTGATTCAAAGGAGGAAACTAACACATATGCAGATCTTTGTAACTGTTATTTTGTTTAGTTTCAATGCATCATTGAACAATTGAAGAGATAATTCTCAATACTTATGAGTCAATGCACGGATTTGTTACTATACACGTTGCAGATCACAAGGCAATGTCCAGTCGACGAGGATTCTAAGCAAGTTCGTTTAATATGTCTTCCACAGTAGGGATATGATTCCTGTGAATGTTCAGAAGAGCTAGACCGTTTATTCTTACACTGCCAGTGGAATTGCGTAGGTATGTCTTAAGACGGCGAAGGGTTGAGAACGATCTTTCATTTGTGCAAGTAGAAACTGTAAGGACAGCTAATATTTCCAGAAGTCTAAATATATTAGGCATAATATTTTGATCGCAAATAGCCAGAGCTTCTGCAGCAGTTTTCGGGAACTTTGTCATGTCTTGCTCTCGTTATTCTTTTATACCACAATGTTAGCTCAGAATTTAAGTTTTCCTGGCAACCGTCCAAGTCGTTAGCATAAAATTGAGTGAGCGCTGCTAATGCTTCAAGCTGCGAAGGTTGCAAAACTGAAGGATCGATGGGTAGAATGCACTGGAATCCTTTTTAAATTTCTTGGTGCGTTAGGAAGCGTAAATCCAGCTGGGACAAAAAAAGAATCGATAAATGGAATGAAAATGCTCACACGGAAGTATGTTTCCTGGTGTCGCTGCTGATATGTTGACGCGATTTGTTTCTTTTCCAGCTCCCCAAGGGATTTTAATGGATGATCCTAATTTCTCTAAAGCTTCCGATGCAGAAATAAATATTTTAGAGAATTCGTCATTGGCATTTTCGCGCAAGGTTTTTATCATGAAAGAAATACGGGATTACGCCATATAATACAAATTTTGAAGATGACAATCCGATTTTTGGCGTAAATGTGACAAGGATGGTAAGTCAGATAATATCCGAAAACTTGAAAATTTCCATCGTCCTAGAGCGGGACTTGAACCCGCGTCTCCCAGAAAACGCCCGGGTATGCTAACCACTACACCACCCAGAACGACCAAGTTTCAAGTTTCCGATCAATTTGAATTTAACCATCACAGGATTTGCTAGTCGACGCAACCGGCATTCATGTTTAACGAATCTGAAGGTTAAGAATCTTATCCCGTGTTCGCCCGGAGAAGCAGATAAATCATGAAAGAAATACGGGATTACGCCATATAATACAAATTTTGAAGATGACAATCCGATTTTTGGCGTAAATGTGACAAGGATGGCAAGTCAGATAATATCCGAAAACTTGAAAATTTTCATCGTCCTGCATACCCGGGCGTTTTCTGGGAGACGCGGGTTCGAGTCCCGCTCCAGGACGATGAAAATTTTCAAGTTTTTGGATATTATCTGACTTGCCATCCTTGTCACATTTACGCCAAAAATCGGATTGTCATCTTCAAGGTTTTTATTTCAGTACTTATGTCTTCCGCAAGGTTCACTGCTTCACATAAGTCAATCGTCGACTTCTGCAGAAACCTACACAAATCCGCAGTCAAAGAGAACACTTTGTCAATGCAAAAGAGCAAAATCACAAACTGTCAATTTGTTACCGTGCACAGCAGAGAACTGGCTTGTGTTGATCAATATTTCTCTCTCCATTCTGATATTTTTGGAGTGTTTCAACAACTGGATCGTAAAGCTCTAATACTGCTGTTACAGAGTCATACCTTTCCAACCATCTGGTTGCACAGAGGTGTTTCAATTTTTCTCGTTGCGAAGTAGGCATATCCATCTCATTTATTGCCGTAGTAAATACATGTTGTCTTTTCGGAGTGTTCAGGAAATCATACAAGGTTGCTATAGTTCCCATGCAATTTCTTATTGCTGTGACCTCACACGCAGTTGATACGGCGAAGTTGAGGCTGTGGGCAGAGCGGTGTACATACAGGGCTGATGGAATCATTTCCCTCACATGGGCTTGCACACCATTTATTTTCCCGCTCATTGATGGAGCTCCATCGTAGCCCTGGCCACGCAACTTCTTGATCTCCACATTTAATGACTGCAACTTGTTTACTATTGCCGTTGCAATTCCTTTACCAGTTACATCATGGACTGGAATAAAGTGTAAAAAAATTTCTTTCACGGCGAAATTTTCTCTGTCGATATAACGAACGCATAGCGATAATTGTTCTATACCTGTTATGTCAGTCGTTTCGTTGGCGAGGATGGCAAAGCAAGTTGCATTATTTATTTCTCTGACAAGCTTGTGAAGTATCAAATCATTGCAAGTTTCAATTACTTCATTCTGAATTCGGGGGCTGATGTACTGCGCATTCCACTGCTGGATTCCAACATGTGTTTCAGTACAGGGTCCCACTTGCTTCGGAAACGAAGCAGTGCTCGAAAGTGTTCGTCATTCTCGTCTGGTTTTTCGTCACCGCAATTCTCCCCGAATTCCTGTGCCCTATCAACGCGAGACCTTGCTCTCCACAAAACAGAACTGTTTCAATGATTGGTGTGATATTTTTTCTGTTTTCTAATTTTCTTCTCACTAATTGCTCATCCACAGACCTTTTCTTTCCAAGCGTGATATCACTCCAAGTTCCGGCAATCTCTACCGATTGCTTGTGATAATGGCACTTTTCATGCTCGGAAAGGCGTTCAATGACATCTTTCCAATTATGAAATTTAGCTTTACACAGCTGACCTAAGGGTTGCTTACCAGATACGGCACCAGCACTAGGCGCAAAAGTGCACAAAATTTGCAAAAGGCGCCACCCTGAAAATCTGAATAGGCAAGCCATTTTCAGCGGTAGAGCTATTTACACTGGAATTGCAAATTTCTTTTCCGTTTTGCTGGAAATGCAAATTCTGGATTGGGTTCCCAGACGTTGTTTAGTATATCCAGTTTTTTATTATTCGATATATCTTTTGCTGCAAAGAGTCCAATATCATATGGCTGTACTTTAGTAAGACTTTGAGAGGCATTCGGGATCGTTTCACATTCGTCGGATTTAGATGGTACACATGATATTGCACCATTAATCAATACCGGTATGAGAGTTGAATTAGTGGGGACTTCACTGACAGAACAAGAGGAATTGTCAACAAAAGCACTTCATTCACGCTGAGTGGAAGAAGCACTTGGGACGGATGGCGTTATATCTGCACTACCCATGCGAGAGTCATTTACACGTGGCTTTTTGCCAAATAAATGTAAAATTGAATTATGCGATCTTTTGGACATACCGATTACCAAACAGTATACCGTAACTGAATTTAATGTAAAAATATATTCCGAATATCAAATCAACAACACTGTCTTACCGAGCACAGTTTGCGATTAACTGACGAAAAGTTGAAGCTTGAAACACCAGCACGCTAGGAATTAGGAAACAGGTTTTCTCGCCATGCCGGCGACGACGCTGACACTAAAGCAATTTTCAACAACAAATAAGCGGTGAAATTGGAGACGTTGATAAGCAGAGCCTGTCAGAGGGAGGAAGGCCACGTGGCCTGGCGACAGACCGCGAAGTTAGAACTCCAACTCTGGCAGTGACGAAGGGCATGTTAGGTACGAATACGATCATGCTAGCATGCTTTCTTCATAATACGTAGGTGTGAAAAAATTCCAACGCTTACTGAAGTCTCAATAATGGCCAGCAAAAGACGTAAGCCGTACAACGTACTGACCCTTGAGCAGAAAATCTAAATTATTGAACGGCATGACAAAAGCGTTACAGTCAAAGAACTGTGTGAGGCTGTGAGCTATTTAAATGTCGTAAACTCCAAATTTACACGACACTGAAAAAGAAAAGTGAAATAAAAGAAGAATGGGCTCAAGGCGCAACTTATAAAAGAAAAGAGGAATAGAAAACGAAGATTTTGATGATATAGTATGGACATGGTTTGTGGACACACACGAAAAATAAATCATTTTTTTTTTTCTACAACTTGTTACCAGCAGATTTCAAAATTGCTAAAAAATCTTGAAGGCAGCTTAAATTCTAACACTATATTTTGGTTCAAGGGAGGGGTTTTAACCCCTTAACCCCCCTTCCGTACACCAATGTTTCACAGCACGCCGACTAACTGGCATATGGCCGCCCCGGTGGCGCAGTGGTCTAAGCGATGGCCTCTGATCATTCGTCCGAACGGGGTCCGGATTCGAATCCTGGTCAGGCATGGATGTTGTGTTTGTCTTACGGCACTGGCTCTCTCCCTTCCCTGGAACCAGTGACCCTAAATTAGGGACGGGCGACTGCTTATAGCCCATTGAGTTGCTCACGGTGGTCGTTAAACCTCCAATAAAAAAAAAACAAAAAAACTGGCATATGCCTTCCACTGATCTATCATAATTAAGCGCTGACCAGACGACCCCAATTCATGAGGACAGTCCTCGAATTTAGTTTACTGTCCCCAAAAATGTCTGAAGCCTTTGGGGACGCAAATTGCCCTCAAATTTTAATGTTTGTCCCCAAATGTCCTCAAATTCACACTTCCTCATTAACCCTTTAGATTTCCAATAAAAAATGTTCTTAAAAGTAGTTTCCGTTGTACTAATTCTCCAACATGCTTCTTGTGAAAACAAATTTTGACTTTTTTTTCTTCTTCTTTCTGGGTTTAACGACCACTTCGAGCAATTCTAAGGACCATAAACAGTGACCTGTCTCTAATTTGGAGACATTCGTTCTAGGGAGGGAGATACCAAGTGTTGCAAGACAAACACACCACCTGTGCTTCATTCGGACTTGAATCCGTACCAACTTGTACAAATGGTCAGTAGCTAGTACTAGGTCAATGCACCACTGGCGCGGTCAAATTTAGACTGTACTTGTTCTGAGTTTCTCCAAAAACTTTGGCAAAATGAAAAATTTGCCATGCAATTACTATGGTGTGCACCCTAATCCTGACTGTTCAACGTACGTACGTCAACATGTATGAACTAATAATCTGTCTACAATACAAGTACCAATAGAATACAGTTCTTGAGGAAGTTTGAAGACCATCTTCAAAAGTCCTCTCCTTTATAGTTGTTTCGTCATCAAAATTAGAACAAAAGTAATATGCCACCAAGAAAGCTTTCGGTGGGGACAATTTACTTTTTGGAAACCAAGTCCCAGCAGCCCTTGAATAAGATTCAAAATGTCTCCATCACTATGACGCTTTTGACATTTGAACGTTCCTAAGCTGTCGTCATTTCTTTTCAAGAGTGTTCTTTACAATAGCTCCTGTGCTTGCCTGGCCACGTAGCGGCTGCGTTCGCTAGCGCTGCAAAGACTTCCGTTTGGAGTTATGTCCACAGAATAAACGTTCGGCGAAGGAGTTAATTCCTATAATTAAAAAAAATGTGGCCAAAGGAGCAACTGTTAAAAGAGAATTTTGCTTTTCTTCGGATATGACCACTTTGTAATTACAATTAAAATTCACGGGTCGTAAGCTGACATTCTTTGTACGTAATACCTGCCGTACATTATGAATTGAATCAAAAACGCTTGATTTTCAGTCCCACATTTATAGAAGGCGCTGCAGGTTCAATTGGTGTCCGTCGTTTCTTTTTTTTTTTTTTTTTTTGATTGGAGGTTTATTTATTTTTTTGGATTGGAGTTTAACGACCACCGTGAGCAACTCAATGGGCTATAAGCAGTCGCCCGTCCCTAATTTAGGGTCACTGGTTCCAGGGAAGGGAGAGAGTCAGTGCCGTAAAACAAACACAACATCCATGCCTCACCGGATTCGAACCCGGACCCCGTTCGGACGAATGATCAGAGGCCATCGCTTAGACCACTGCGCCACCGGGGAGGCGAAATGAGGTTTAACCACCACCGTGAGCAACTCAATGGGCTATAAGCAGTCGCCCGTCCCTAATTTAGGGTCACTGGTTCCAGGGAAGGGAGAGAACCAGTGCCGTAAGACAAACATAACATCCATGCCTGACGGGATTCGAACCCGGACCCTTTACGGACGAATGCTCGTCCGTCGTTTCAGAACAGCTTGCCAATCTATCTCTCTTCAATACGTTGTGTAGCAAAGACTTTTTTTTTTCTTTTTTAGTTGGAGGTTTTTTTTTTCTTTGATTGGAGGTTTAACGACCACCGTGAGCAACTCAATGGGCTATAAGCAGTCGCCCGTCCCTAATTTAGGGTCACTGGTTCCAGGGAAGGGAGAGAGCCAGTGCCGTAAGACAAACACAGCATCCATTCCTCGCGAAGATTTGACCCCGGACCCGTCTCGAACGAATAAGCCAGCGCTTAAACCACTGCACCACCAGAGTAGCCCCGGGAATTTTTATTTAACTTACAAGAAACGGTGTCGCAGTGGTAAAGCCAAGGAGATTATATTACTGGAGACACCACTGGCTCCCGGCATAGGTCACAGCTAATCTGTGGTGTGACGTCACAAGCAGGCAAAAACAAACTAAATTATACCGTTGATAAAACAGTAAGCTTGTGTATCATTGATAAAGATTATTCGGTGACTCATTTTATCTGTTTATACGCTTAGAAGCTTTTGTTCCATTGGTTTCTAAGCAGCTTCTCTTCTGCGGCTGAGTCGTGCCTGTTCATGACGTCATTTGCAGCACGGACGGTGACTTATGGCGGCCAATGCTGCGTAAATAGAAGTGGTGTCTCCAGTAATATAACCTCCTGGGGTAAAGCCATCTCGAATACTACAGGTCTAAGTTTACGTGATTTTTCCCTGTTTGTGACGTCAGCAACGAGGTCATAAAAAACCAAACCCTCTACGACTGAAACCGAGTCACAATCTGTTTGCTCAGCGTGTCTTGTACTGAGAGTGCTGAGGACTTGATGTGCGATATGAGGATTAAAAGAGGAGTTAGTATTTTTTTTATTAATTTAGATTACATATTTCTTATGCATTGACGAACTAGGCTATTTTATTGCAAACTTAATAGTTCCCGCGAAACTAAATTGGTTTAAGCAACGTTTCATCCATCATTAGGCTTAGAAACGTTTCATTAATCATTATGCGGTTTTGTTTTGTTTTTGACCAGTGAGGTTTTCTTGTTTTGCATAAAATATTTGGATGTGCACTTTTCCGACATCATGCTACGACTGAAACCGAGTCACAATCTGTTTGCTCAGCGTGTCTTGTACTGAGAGTGCTGAGGACTTGATGTGCGATATGAGGATTAAAAGAGGAGTTAGTATTTTTTTTATTAATTTAGATTACATATTTCTTATGCATTGACGAACTAGGCTATTTTATTGCAAACTTAATAGTTCCCGCGAAACTAAATTGGTTTAAGCAACGTTTCATCCATCATTAGGCTTAGAAACGTTTCATTAATCATTATGCGGTTTTGTTTTGTTTTTGACCAGTGAGGTTTTCTTGTTTTGCATAAAATATTTGGATGTGCACTTTTCCGACATCATGCTGAAATAAAAAAATGTATCAGTCGCACGCTACGTTGCTGAAAGAATATGGAATTACCATATCAATAACGGCAATTTCAATGTCATACATGGAATGTTCCTTATCAACTTATCAGATAAAGCTTTTAAGTTTTTCCTTTTTTTTTCTGCTTAACTTATTTAGATGAAGTAGAATATAATTTGTTTAAAAAAAATGCATCGTGCCTACGGTAATACCGGTGAATTAGTGCAAAGTTACAACCATTGATGCAAAAAAAAAAAAAAAAAAAAAAAGAAAAGAAGTGAAAGCTCTTTTATATCTGAATTAGTTTGCAGATATGAAATAATTACTGAATGCATCTATCTCATGCCTCATAAATTGTTTGTGTTTTGATTTTTACCAAATCCTTTGCACTTACCGAAATTTATAATTTTTTTCCATCGATTTTGTGAAATTGCACAGCCACAGTGGTCTAAGCGATGGCCTCTGATCATTCGTCCGAACGGGGTCCGGGTTCGAATCCCGGTGAGGCATGGATGTTGTGTTTGTCTTACGGCACTGGCTCTCTCCCTTCCCTGGAAGAACCAGTGACCCTAAATTAGGGACGGGCGACTGCTTATAGCCCATTGAGTTGCTCACGGTGGTCGTCAAACCTTCAATCAAAAAAAAAAAAAATGCACAAAAATTGGAATTCTGATATCGCCTCACGGCCAACTAAGATGACAGTCATGTTTTTTTATTTTTATTTTGCTGTGGTTGAAGGTTTAACGACAACCGTGAACAACTCAATCGGCTATAAACAGTCGCCCATCCCTAATTTACGGTCACTGGTTCCAGGGAAGGGAGAGAGCCAGTGCCGTAAGGGGAACACTGCCTGCCTGCCTCCCCGAGATTTAAACCCGGAGCCTATCACTGGCGAATGGTCAGAAGCCAGCGCTTAAACCACTTCGCCACCCGACTAAGATAGCAGTCATGGCAGCGTTTGTAATGACCCTGATGCCGACGTCACGAATCGAAGACTAAGGCCTGCCAGCTCTGGATACGGCTTTGACAGTGGTCTAAGCAATAGCTTCTGATCATTTGTCCGAGATGGGCTCGGGTTCGAATCCCGTTGAGGTATGGATGTTGTGTTTGTCTTACGAGACTGGATCTCTCCCTTCCCTGGAACCAGTGACCATAAAATAGGGTGGACGGCTGCTTATAGCCTATTGAGTTGCTCACGGTTTCGTTCAACCCCCGATCAAAATGAATCAAGAGACGGCAGAAGTTAAAAAAACATGGATAAATGAAAAAAAAATTACTACTGTAAATACAAGGAGAACCCGATAATTTGACCTTCCATCTTTTTAGTGGTGTTAACAGTCCTCAAATAGGCATCAATGATTATGACTCAGCAAATATTTTCAAAAATAAATTTATAAATATATTGGTGTTCTTTTTTTTTTTGTTTGTTTGGAGGTTTAACGACCATCGTGAGCAACTCAGTGCGCTATAAGCAATGAAGTTAGAATATATATATCTGGAGATGCCCTTGTTAATGGAGCAATACCACTTTGCGTGAAGCCTATAACCGTGAGCGACGGCCGTCAAAGTGTGGGAAAGCTGGCGTTTTTTTTTTTTTTTATTATTGAAGGTTTAACGACCACCGTGAGCAACTCAATGGGCTATAAGCCGTCGCCCGTCCCGAATTTAAGGGCACTGGTTCCAGAGAAGAAAGAGAACCAGTGCCGTAAGACATCCATACCCCACGGGATTTGAACCCGAACCCCGTTCGGACGAATGATCAGAGGCCACTGCGCCACCTGGGCGGTCTGATGGTTTTCAAGGCGTTTGCAATGCCTTTTGTGTTGGCTGAATCTCCTTTCGTTGAAAATATTTCCAATTTCGCCTTGGCTGGCGCAGTGGTCTAAGCGATGGCCTCTGATCATTCGTCCGAACGGGGTACGGGTTTGAATCCCGGCGAGGGCCGCCCCGGTGGCGCAGTGGTCTAAGCGATGGCCTCTGATTACTCGTCCGAACGGGGTCTGGGTTCGAATCCCGGTGAGGCATGGATGTTGTGTTTGTCTTACGGCACTGGCTCTCTCCCTTCCCTGGAACCAGTGACCCTAAATTAGGGACGGGCGACTGCTTATAGCCCATTGAGTTGCTCACGGTGGTCGTTAAACCTCCAATCAAAAAAAAAAAAAAAAAAAAAAAAAGAATCCCGGCGAGGCATGGATGTCATGTTTGTCTTACGGCACTGGTTCTCTATCTTCCCTGGAACCAGTGACCCTAAATTAGGGACGGGCCATTGGGTTGCTCACGGTGGTCGTTAAACCTCCAATCAAAAAAAAAATTGCTTTGTAACTTACTGCCAATGTGTGAAAAAATGCTGAATTTATAGAATTCTTAATTATTTTGAAATTTTTTTCCATTTTTATTTTAAATTGAAATATACGAACGTCAGTACGAATTCTAAACAAAACATAACGCTAATTATTATTATTATTATTTTTTGATTGTAGGTTTAACGACCACCGTGAGCAACTCAATGGGCTATAAGCAGTCGCCCGTCCCTAATTTTGGGTCACTGGTTCCAGGGAAGAGAGAGAGCCAGGGCCGTAAGACAAACACAACATCCATGCCTCACCGGGATTCGAACCCGGGCCCAGCCGCCCCGGTGGCGCAGTGGTCTAAGCGATGGCTTCTGATCTATCGTCCGAAAGGGGTCCGGGTTCGAATCCCGGTGAGGCATGGATGTTGTGTTTGTCTTACGGCACTGGCTCTCTCTCTCCCTGGAACCAGTGACCCTAAATTAGGGACGGGTGACTGCTTATAGCCTATTGAGTTGCTCACGGTGGTCGTTAAACCTCCGATCAAAAAAAAAAAAAAAAAGAAAAGAACCCGGGCCCTTTTCGGACGTACGATCAGAGGCCATCGCGCCGCCCCGGTGACGCAGTGGTCTAAGGTGTTGGCCTCTGATCTATCGTCCGAAAGGGGTCCGGGTTTGAATCCCGGTCAGGCATGGATGTTGTGTTTGTCTTACGGCACTGGCTCTCTCCCTTCCCTGGAACCAGGGACCCTAAATTAGGGACGGGCGACTGCTTATAGCCCATTGAGTTGCTCACGGTGGTCGTTAAACCTCCAATCAAAAAAAAAAAAAAAAAAAAAAAAAAAAAGAGGCCTTTGCTTAAACCACTGCGCCACCGCGGGGCGGCAACCCGATTTCTGCAACCTTAGAAACCACACAATTCCAAAATACGCACAGTTGAAATTTTTTTTTTTTTTTTGATTGGAGGTTTTAACGACCACCGTGAGCAACTCAATGGGCTATAAGCAGTCGCCCGTCCCTAATTTGGGGTCACTGGTTCCAGGGAAGGGAGAGAGCCAGTGCCGTAAGACAACACAACATCCATGCCTGACCGGGATTCGAACCCGGACCCCTTACGGACGAATGATCAGAGACCAGCGCCTTGGACCACTGCGCCACCGGGGCGTCCAGTTGAAATTACATGAGTGTCATGTAAACAACGTCAAATTCTTGTACCTTGCGGCTTCACTGTTAAGAAACTCAGGGCATCTCAAGAAGTATTATTCTAACTTCTTTGCTATAAGCTGTCGCCCTTCCCTAATTTAGGGTCACGGGTTCCAGGGAAGAAAGAGAGCCAGTGCTATTAGACAAAACAACATACATGCCTGAGGGGGATTCGAACCCGCACCCATCTGGAACAAAGAACCATATGCCAGTGCTTAGACCACTGTGCCTCCAGGACGATTATATATATATATTGGCAGGCGTTGGCTTCTGCTCATTCGCCTAAGATAGGCCCCACTGAGACATTAATGGTTTGCTTGTCAATCGGCACTGGCTGTCTCCCCTCCCTGAAACCAGTGGTCTCAAATTAATTAAGGACGGGCAAGTGCTTGTTCACGGCTTTCGCTAACCTCCCTTCTCCCCAATAAAAAAACATGTATATCTGTGACAAGGAGGTTAGAAGAAAGCTACTTGATCGAGACTTGTGATGTTATAATTTCCCGGGAATTTTGATGTGGCTTGCAAGGATGGCAGCAGTTATTAAGCAGTTTGTTTACAAACAAATGTATCAAGCCATGCTTTCAGGTGTCGAGTTTCTGTTTATTACTAAAGTAACTTTACAATCTTTTTGTGCAGTATGAATTCTCTGTAAAGTACGTATATGTTCCAATTTCAGTTGTTAGTTGCTGGATAATCGGAGTTAACGATTTCAGAAACTTAAAAATATGTAGAAAAGACTTTACAATTTGACCGGTAACACCGTAGATTACGGGTAAGACAGCTTTGTTTTTACATTGTTTCTCATATCACAATTATGATAAACTGGGGTGAAAGATTCGTAACTATTAATTTGAAGTCCAATATATGGACAAGTAGCTACAGAAATATAACTTTAATTTTTAGAAAATAAACATTTCATGTATTTAAAAACTTTTTGTTAGTGATCATTTTTTTTTTGTGGGTATGTTTCAAATGTCTACTCAATTTATATATTTCGGACAAATTTACTAGAAGGACGTTTGGGTGTTCAGGTGTCTACTATTTAAGTGTATAAGGTATAATAAGTTAATGGATCATATTTTTAGAGAGTATTTACGACTATTGTAAAATTGATTTCTGTAGGAAGCTTTTTCAGTATATGAGGGAAACTTTGTCTGCCCTCATTAATTACATATGCTTCTTATACTGTGTTTTAATGGTTAGTCTGTTTTGACTACTTTTTGGTCACTGTCAATTATTTTACTGTACTTGACTTTAAGAAGGACAGAAATTTAAAAGTAATTTATTTCGGTACTATTCTGTGACCTCTGTATGTAAAAGGCATTTTAACATTAAATGCTTTAAAGCTATCATTTTATTTTATGCTCATTCCATTACCGACATAACCAAGTAGTTTGTTCCACATTAACAATGTATTGGATGTTTTCAATGTATTAAGCATGAGTGTTCCAAATTGCAGCAAAGTTGTGAATTTGGCTATTATTGTTTGTGGGACCTGAGCTGTTGTGATCAGAGGTGGGGGATATTGCAACAATTTTTATGAGCTGGAAAAACACCTCAACACCCAAAAGATTTATTACATATTAGGCCTTGCATTGTGTGTGTGTATGTGTGTAAGAGGGGGGGGTTAGCTGTTGTAGTTCTGATTACGACCTGCTTCATGGAATTTGAATATCACCAGAATGTCAGTTCTAAATGCTACTGACTGCATCATTGTTCTGATGGCAGCATATGATTTTTGTGTTAGATTGTATACACTTGTTTCAGTTCTTTTTTTTTGTTTGTTTTGTTTTGAAATTGCTCGAAAGAAATTATTTGAAATTCTGGTTTTTGGATGACTATTCCTCAAAGCTACCTTCTACTGCTCTGTTGCTCAAAATAATTCCTTTCTGATTACATTTTCTGTGTTCATTTTTTTTTTTTGTAAATGTACAGTTTAAAAAATGAAATCATGAATCATGTGATCTGCCATTAGGTACACACTGGTAATTATTCTTCCCCTTTCACAAATATCTGATACAGAAGGGTTGATCTTCCTTTGTTATTCCTGCTGCACTGTCCAGTTATTTAGGGAGTAGTGCCCCCACAGCCCGAGCTGACCTAGTGATAGAAAATCTTGTCTCATTGTTTTTGCAAGATTACATCACTGCAGGGACAGTTGTTCATCCAGCTGATGGGGAGTAGTGACCCCATGGCCCAAGTCAACTCATACTGTTTGATGTTTTCCTTTTTTAGTTTTTTGTTTTTATCTTGACATGCACCTGTCTTAGTTGTAGGTTGTGATTATGCCCCAGTGCTGGAGTTTAGTTTCCCATTCTGTTTCCTTTATTCTCCAATTTATATTTTCCCTTCATTTTTCCAGGCTGTGTTAGCTAGACCTACTTGCATGTTTGCTGTGTGTGGTGACCTGTAAAGTAGAAAAGGGGATGCTGGGGGCCAGGGTGTTATTGTCTGCAGTTACCAATACTCCTCTTTGCCCCCTACTTCACCCTGAAGAGGCGACTGGGAACTAACCCACTCCTAGTCAATGAAGTTTGTGGCCAAGTGGAGTCCAGGCTTCTAATGTCTTGTCGTTGTGTACAACTGGGTGATTTTAGGGATAGTGTAGTCAAGTCAAAGTGAGCACATTATTGAGATATGGAAAAGTCTCAAGGTAAATGCTGAGCACCTGCCTGCACTATTAACTGACTATATCTGCTGCTGACCCCCAGAGCCGTGTCCTGCATCATTGGAAGCCTGTAGACCTCTGGCTCTCTGTTGTTGTGTTCAGTGGTAGGTGGGGAACTCAGTGGACATTTCCCCCTTCCTCGTGACTTATAATGATTTTATCCATGGTACTAAACTGAAATGGCAGTGTCATGAAGATAATGTTGTTTCACCTAATAAACTTACTCGTGACTCAAGTTCTGCTCTATTTTTCATTATACACTGTTGATAACTCTCAAACTCTGGGATTTAAATCTCCCTTTTGGATAATGAAAGCACTCCACCCTGCTGTAGCTTCACCACTCAGTGTAAAGAAGCTCCCATCTGAAGATCTGTTGGTAGAAGCATTGAACCCTAGACATAGAACTTTGCTGTTACACACATCTGAGCTCCTTGGTGTCCTGATGCAAGTTACTCCTCATCAATGCCTTAATTCATCATGAGGTGTCGTATCTTCAAATGACCTCATCAATTGCACTGAGACTGAACTTCTTGAAGAGCTTGGAGCACAGGGAGTCATCAGAATCTGATAAATCAAGTTTTGGTGAGGTGGAATACTGGTCAGTTCCAGGAATCTTATTCTTACTTTTGACAGGCCTCAACTTCCGCAGACCTTAAATGCAGATTAACTTCATTTAGACGTCCACCTGTGTATACCCAATCCAGTGTATTGCTTCAAATGCTAAAGCTATGTCCATTCCCAACAGTCCTGCCAAAGTAACACTCCATGTATGTAGGTGCTGTGGAGCAATAGATCATGCCTTTTCAGCTTGCTTTCTGGCACAGGAGCAGTGTATCAACTGTGATGGTACTCATGCAGCATCGTCAAAGGAGTGCCCTAAATGGACGGAGGAAAAGGACTTTCAAAGGATTAAAACCATTGAAAATGCCTCTTATCCCAAAGCCAGAAAGTGCATTGTTCCTATGCTGATGGCCGCTGGAACAGTTTCTGCACAAACTGAGTAGATCAGATATTCCAGTTGAATGTTCTTTGACCATTCAAGAGATTTTTGTTGGTGGTCTCATTGCTCTGGTGTCTCAGGCTTCTTCCCAACAGACTCCACGTGCACATCTTCCAAAGGGACTTTCATCCCATACCGTTTCTACTCAGGCATCTTCTGACACCTCATCTGCAGCAAGTGGTAAGAAGGGGAAACAAAAAATCCTGCTATGGTGGTTACTTTCCCTGTAAAACATAAAAGCAGATTGGGTTCTGCCTGGTCCTTCAGAACAAATCATGTACCTGTTTGCCCTCCTGATCATTCCCTGTAGAGAGGTGATCAGGATTTGTCAGAACTGATGGTCTCCAACTGCTTCTAATCAGTTTCTTCCCAGTGACATTTTTCTTCACGCTTCATTCACATCTCTTTAGCACTCTGTTATTCAATGGAAATGTCGTGGGTTCTGTCCAAGGTTTGATGATGTGAAACAACTGCTCCCATAATGCTCTCTGGTGTGCTTTTTGTCTTCAAGAGATGAAACTCAAACCATCTGACATGCTTTCAATAAGTGGCTACAGCATTTTTTGGAAGGACTACGTACTTGTGCCAATAAACACAAAACCCCCAACCAACAGGTTTTAGCATAAATATTTGTTCACAAATAAACTTTATTTCTTGAATTTCCATTGAAAAAACTTTAAAAACGTGATCTTAGATTTAAAGGTAGTCATGTGTTCTGGTATTGCTAAGATAACTTTTTTATGAAAGCTTCTAAAGGAAGTTTTTCCACATTTTTATGTGATATAGATTCAGTAAATTTGCTTTTGTAAATATAAAGGTTTAGCCAATTTTTTTCCTGTTCTCTCGTTATGAATAATCAGACCATAATTAGTTTAAAATATCTCAGTCTTATTGGAAGGTTAAGAAATTAGGCATAAGGTAGATGCATATGAAACTGGGTTTGTTTTACACTTCTACATCTACGAAAAATATCTCTATCAGTGTTAAGCCACAGAAATTAAAAGACAGAATTTTTTTTTTTTTATAAAAGTCATTCACTGAAAAATAAATCACACATTTTGATGGTTAGCCATTTTGAGGTTGTGGGCTATTCTTTAAATATTTTGTACATCCATGGCTTAATTTTCAGGAGGGGCAAACAGAAATTGTAATTACAAATAACATATACAAACATCATAAGCAACTTTCATTGTGCCTTCTTGTTATCTCACCATTTTTTACTACACACTCAGCACAAATTTAATTGAAAACCAGAAGATCTAAAAACAACGTTAAAAAGATGGACAAATGAAGTTTAACAGTATGTTAGGAGAATAAAAAGTTTCTTTGTCATTCTGTCGATTCTTTTGGCCACTTGTGTCATGGAGCTCCAGAGATCACTGAATTAGTCTCCCAGAATGCAAAAATGTCTTCAAAGTAAATCTCTGGGAAAACTTTGAGAGATCTCTGTCCAGCAATGATAGCTGCTGAAGAGGAATGATATATTTTTTATTTCTTCATTTTTCACGTTTCCATACTGTACGTATGTATGCTGTCCTCCAACACGCCATTTGAAATTTCACAATTACTTTCTTCTGCAAATTTCTGCCTTTTCCCACTGGATTCATTTTCTCTATTTTTACCGTGTATACACCCATGCAGAAGTTCTACAAAAAAGAAATGTCAATGAGAATTGGTGTTATTGTGAAAATCTCTGCTGTACCTTTCAAGAACAGAAAGAGCATGGTCTGATTTTGCCCCCCCTGCTTCCCTATATGGGTGCCCATGTGTGTGCATCTGTATATTGATGAAAAATAGCATTTCCTTCAGTTTTTGACCCTTCAAAATGAATGAGGACAGTTTTTTTTTATATAATGTAATAATGAAAGCCTCTCCATCTGCAGAGCTTCTGGCTGTTAGATTATCTGATTCATTGGTCCAGTAGAAAGGAACTTTTTTTCATGGAAAATCTCATTCTTTTTTATTTCTGAGAAATGAAGTGGTCAAATAATTCCATTTTATATTAATACAAAGGTCTACAAATGTAAAAATCATCACATTTCATATGCATTTGTCATACTTACGCAGTGACCTTTCTTTAAGCTAGTTTATAATACCTGTATAGCTGGACATGTGGATTTTATAAATAAAACTGAGTTTTAATGCCTAACTCTTTAAAGTAGATGCTAAGTATATACCATATATACTCGTGTATAAACCGAAGGTTTTTGGAAGAAATTCTGCTTTCAAAGTTGGGGGATCAACTTATATGCAGGTCACTAAACCTTAGGGCTCAACTCCCGTGAATTCGCCCGCAGAATTTATTGGCAGATTTATTTACATTTTAAACCGCGTTTCTCTGCGCAACAGTTTTCTGACCTGAAAAAAAAAAGAAAATTATGAAATATTTTTTCCACCCATTTCTATGGGAATAGGTGCTGTGACAAGTGTAAAACCTAATCCTGTTTCAAACTGTGATTCTGAAATTTCTTGCTTCCAATCATGGGATACCTCATTACTTCCCATATGCAATCACGGGACGCCCTTGACACCATGTAAATCACTTAGCTGGTAGGGTAGGCCACAGCCAATGAGGTATCTCTCTTCTCTCTAGTTTTCACAACAAGCGTGGGCGTGCGTGTTTGCACTTCGTGCTGCAAAAAATCCATCCGTGATATTGAATAACAAAGACATAGTGTTTAATAAAAGGTGGTAACTTGAGATAAGGCCAACATAGCTGTGTTTATTCTTGGATGAAAGAATTGTGGGATGCAATTTCACCAGAATTTGTTATAAATTTTCTCAAAAAATGCTGCATAAGTAATGCATTGGATGTTACTGAAGTTATTTGGAAACCCGATAGTGAATTGTACTTTGAAGGTTTTTACAGAAGATAATCTCAGAAATTTGCATAGTTCATTTCAATAAATATATTTTCCAAAATCTTGAAATTTAAGGTGGCTTATATGAGGGTCAATGTTTTTCACAGATTTTTAGCTCTTGAAGTAGGGGGTCTGCTTGTACATGAGATCGGCTTATATGCAAGTATATACGGTAATTTTTTCTTCATTAAATGAAAGTTACTCTGTATTCCTTGAAAGCTATTTTGGACTGTTACATTTATAAATCTACTGAACCTCTTGGAATTTCATTTGAAGTTTTTTTCAATTGAAGTACAATATAATTTTGTGTATAAAATAGAAGTGGGAAACGAATCTCCCTGAAGAAATAATTCTTCGCAAATACATGCAAGGCAATAAAAATGTAATGCTTGGCACAAATGTGCCATATTTTCGCTGTTTCCATGTAGCAATTCCTTCAGAAAACTTGGAAATTAATTTTTTCCCCACTCCAGGGCAATTTAATTTTCAAGTTTTCTGAAGGAGTTGCTGCATGTAAACAACAAAAATATGGCACATTTGTACTAATGATTACAATATAATTACATAATCAATTTAGTGCTATTTAAATCTGCTTTCATATGTCAAGCTTGTTTTTATCATCTTTTACAGTGAAACATTTAATTTAAGATCATTTTCCAAACAGAATAATTATGACAGTTTCAAAGAAAGTGTTATAATAAAATAATTTTAAAGAAACAATTATGACATTTTTGGCAGGGAATGCAAAATTCAGAAAACTTGAATATGCTGAATGAATACTTAGAAATGTCATGTAGATGGAGAAAAACTCCAGTAGTAGTGGAGGAAAGGAACAGTAGTAGTTGAAAAATTGTGTTGTTTTTTGGGGAAGTTGCTCTGAATTCAAGATCAATACCAAAAATCTTGCTTTAAAAGTGTGTATTGTTTGAATACTAGGAAGTTTGTGTCAGTTCTTAAATATATTATTTTTTCATGTGTCATTTGTTTTTGAATTTACCATTTCACCTCAGAAACAGAATTGGCTGACATATTGATGTGTATTTATTGTCAGTTGATGAATGATGTCAAACTTGCATTTCCTCCTATTTCACAGGCTCAGCTTGAAGATGCATTTCAAAAATTCAAACTCTATGAAGAAACCCTTCGGTTATGTGAAAATCTACTGACTGAAGTGAGTCCTCGAGTTACTGATCAAATGGATTTCTCCAGTTATACTTTAGAACAGGCTAAAGAACTGTTAGCTGCTAAACAGGTATAACTTTTTTTACTTAATTGTCCTTTATAAATCATAGACATTTCAGTGTAATTAGGTAACTGTTTATTGCTTCCATTAACAAATTTAAATTCATATTGTGATTATTTCATTTTCATTTTTACTCCAGGAAATATTTCTCGATTTCCTGTTTGGTAAATGTGGCAAATCCTAGAAATACACTCTTTGTAAAAAAAAAAAACTGAGAAAGTTGTTTGATCCTGATGTAACTTTGCATGCTAGTACCTCAGGGCAGAATATGCAAATGTTTAAAAAATAACAACCAATGACTAAATAGTGGCATGCCACATTGCATGGGGACTGCGCATCAAGGAGGGTATGGCAAGAGCAAAGCTTGCATGCAGGGACAATTGTGGCAGTGGATTGCAGTTGCATTAACCTCCACAGATTGTTAGGGTGCCTTGATGTTGGATCCGTGCACAATACGAGCAGTTGAGAGAAGACATATAATTGGGTTAAGAGAGGCCAGTTGGTCAAGTCGCCAGGTATTTTGGTCGGAGCGACACAGAAACCAGACTATGTTGGCACCAATGGGTTAAGGAGGGCACCACTCAATGGCACACAGGCAGTGGACGGCCAAGGGCAATGACAGAACGCTAGAGGATCGAGCAATGGTGAGAGCCTTACAAACAGAACCAAAATCATCGCTCTCAACCATCTGTAGCTATGTTGCATCATCTACAGGTACGGAAATGGCCATCCAGACCATTGCCAGACGACTTGCAGCAAAGGGACTACATTCAAGGAGGCCACTCCACCACTCCCTACTGCCCAGCGAGCATTGCCATAGTGTTGTGCCCGATCACTGTGGGATAGTGTCCAGTGGCATGTTGTCTTCAGTGATGAGTCACGATTTGCACTTGGCGCAGATGACCAGCACATACATGTCTGGAGACGAGCCAGCCAACACACAGATCCTGCCTTTACTGTGGAATGGCATGTGGCTCACATACCAAGAGTGAGTATCTGGGGAGCCATTTCTTACAATAGGTGGGCACCTTTGTTAGTCCTCTGTACCACCCTCATGTCTCAACGATATGTCAATGACATTCTATGGCCTGCTGTGTTGCCATTCCTGTCGTAGCATCACCAAGCAATTTTTCAACAGGATGATGCCCAGCTACACATAGCATGGTTCTCCCAGACCTACCCCCATAATTTCAACACTTTTCCATGACCCGCCCAATTTCCCGACCTCTCACTGATGGAACATGTTTGATACGTGATGGGATGCCACCTACGCCCATCCTGGAATTTGGGCAAAATGACCTGCAGTTTGGACACCATCTGGCATGCTATACCTCAGGACAGTATCCATGTTCTGTATGTGTCTATGCCACACCGGGTAACTTCTTGTATCTGAGCCAGAGGTAGTGCTACAATGTACTGACTTGTTCCACTCATGTAGCTGTTTCATCCAAATAGACAGCCCTATTGCTCTGGAATTACAATAATTTCCTTTCCTGTACATGTACATTGTACATACCAATTTTCAACTTGATTGGATGATTCCTTCTGGGTGCTTTTTTTTTCTTCCGAAGATTGTACTTCTTTTATAAATAACCATTAAGGTACATACGAAAATGACATGTCCAAGAAATTTAAATGGTTTTATCAACATAGATTTCAGATGTTTATCATTGATTATCACATTTATTGACACATCAAAAAAAAAAAAATGCTGGTTTACACCACCCATTGGGCTTAAATGGTATTATGCTTTTTTATTTTTCAAGTTACACCACCCATTGGGCTTAAATGGTATTATGCTTTTTTATTTTTCAAGTTAATGATGTTAATTATATGAAATTGAAGCTCTTCAGTTTCTCTTCATTGTTTTTGATTAATTACTGTGCCAGTGTTGTCTTTCTCAATATATTGTATCTCTTCACTGTATAGCAGCCCATCCAGTGCTTTTGTTGGAAATTTGTCTTTGAATACTGACTCATGCTGCTACTTGTAATGTGTTCAGTGTGAGGACTTGTGTTACTGGCATGCCTTCTTTAAATCTGAATCTGTTAAATTCAACAATTTTGTTTCTTGTTTCATGTTGTGATTTTGTCTTGGGGACTGTAAGTGCTTTTCTTGTTAAATTTACATTCTTTAGTTTCTCCTTACAGCTTCTCCATCATGTCACTTTTTCTTTAATGACCTTATATACTTTCTCAGTTTCATAGTAACATGATTAACCACCATAACTTTAAATTATGCATTCCTCTGTATGAGATAACTGGTCTTTTAGTTTGGGGGGAGGAGGAGGGGGATAGCACCCCATAATCCAAGCCAGCCTTCTTGTAACATATCATTTTATTGTCATAATGTTACAGCTTTCGAATGCTACAAAAAACTGCACTGTTTTCATTCATCCAGTTGTTGGGAAGCATTGCATTGACTGTATGGCCTGAGCTCATTTTTTGTATAGGACTGTTTTTTCTTGTTTGTCTTGTCTCTTAACATTACATGTTCCCACCTTAGTTGTAGGTGTTGAAGTTGCAAATATGCACTAGGACTGGAGCTTGGTTTGTCATTCTCTTTCCTTTGTTCTCCCTTTATTTTTTGTCCTCTGTATGGTGAAATTAGAAAAGGGAGTTGATGGCGACTGAGGTTGGTGGAGGCTAGGGTGTTGTTGCTCCTAGCCACCAATATCCCTCTGTGTCCCATGCTTTACCCTAAATGGGCAGCTAGGTCAGAGATGTAATTCTAAAAAAAAAAAAAGTGCCATAGCAATGAACAGATTAGGAAAAAAACAACCCTAAAGAAAGACCCTCATAACTGTCAAAAGCAATTTGAAATCTTATTTGTTGTTTTTATTGGTTAGTAATTTTTATTAAGTATTTATTACAAATTACTTTTATCAACTTTTAATACAATTGCTTAATTTGAGCAATTTTAAATAAAAGAAAAGAACGTTACCTGGAAGTTACTTGCAAGGAATATAGAGTATTTCTCTAAATACTGCATCGTCGATCTACATGTTTCTCAATACATATTATTCACACTGAATGTATTCAGTGTGAATAATATATGTAGGTCACACTGAATAGATATAACTAATATTGTCACATCTATTCAGCGTTACTAATGAGAACATCTTACATATCAGTGGGAAACAAACCTTGAAGAAACAATTCTTCACTTATACATGGAAATCAATCTGAACAGTACTCAGATTTTTAAGCTACATCTGCTTAGCTTCAGTTACTTGGAACTTCATTGTCCTGGGTGGTGTAAAGATTTGATTCCTGCTCCAGGGCAATGTAATTTTTAAGTTTTCTGGGGAGATGGCTGCATGGAAAATAGTAAAAATATGGCACATTTGTGCTGACAATGACATTTGTGTTGCCTTCTATGTATAAGTGAAGAATTATTCCTGGGCATACCCTCCTATCACATGCATATTCTTCTATCACATTTTTCATGTATTTATCCGGATTTGTAGAATATGATTATGCTGTGAATTACAAACACTTATAGGTATCAATACCAAAGCATTGTCATGCAAGAAACTGCTGATAGAAAAATTACCTACTGAAGTTCTTCTGGTCATTCGTCCAAGATGGGTCCAGGTTGAAATCCCAGTGAGGCATGGATGTTGTGTTTGTCTTACAGCACTGGCTGTCTCCCTTCCCTGCAACCAGTGACCCTAAATTAGGGATGGGCGACTGCTTATAGCCTATCAAGTTGTTCACGGTGGTCATTAAACCTCAAAAAAAAAAAAGTTATTTTCCAGTATTCCCATTAATTCTAATTTAGATTCAGTCAAACTCTTTAAACTGGCAACATTTGTTTCATATGTTTTTCTGGTTATAAGCAAGGGTGAGTAACAATTGTGGTGATTCTTAAAAAATATTGGGTGAGGGTCCTATGTTTCTTAGCTAACATTCATCTTTATATCTAATGGATAAAAAATTATTGTTCTTCTTATAAGTCTTTTTGGACAGTAGCTTTTTTTTTTTTTTTTTTGCCGCCCCGGTGGCGCAGTGGTCTAAGGCGTTGGCCTCTGATCATTCGTCCGTAAGGGGTCCGGGTTCGAATCCCGGTCAGGCATGGATGTTGTGTTTGTCTTACGGCACTGGCTCTTTCCCTTCTCTGGAACCAGTGACCCAAAATTAGGGACGGGCGACTGCTTATAGCCCATTTGAGTTGCGCACTGTGGTCGTTAAACCTCCAATCAAAAAAAAAAAAAAAAGACAGTAGCTTTTAAGTTATTATTTTTTCTAGTCTTTTAATGACAATTTGGAGAAACAAGGAAGGGGCATTTTAAAAAAATTTCTGAACATCATATATTTTGGCTGGAACATGTTATCCTGTCTTGATAAGTATCGCCACCAATGATGAGAGATGATAATAATTTAAAATTTTATTATTAGCGAGAAACTTCATAAAGCAGTTTGTGAAACATTTTTGGCTGTACTCTAAATTTCCGAGCCTTTTCCAGAATATGTAATTTCATTTGTAATGATGCCATGTTTAGCATTTATTTGTTCTATCCACAATAATATGGCTTGCTGCAGCTTGTCATGTTCCTCATTTTTTATTTTTTTTATTGAGTGTCATGATTTTTTCCAAATCCATCCACTTGCTTTTTTTGTTTAGGATATCTCCAACTGTTCCTGCTAAAAGGTTTTTCAAATAATTTTGAAAAATGATTTGAAGTAAATTTCTGGCTTGAAGAATATTTTTCTTCATACATATACACACAAATAAAATTTTTTTTTCATGGACACACAAGACAGTTTTCTCTATTGCTTCAGGACTCAGTCGAAAGCAAGGCTGAGATAGGAGGGAGTAACAAATATCCTACCCATGTGATAAATCACGTTGAAATGCTGCCTGAAATGCACTGAACAGTAAAAAGCTGTTGTCCACGTGAAAGTGCAGGAGTGTGAATAGTTTTGTCCATCTTTTTTTTTTTTTTGCAGCAGGTCAATTCGTAGAACAGCACTCCCTACACAGAATCTCCATCATCTCATACCTCTCAAGGCACTAATGGGTGCTGACGAAATCCAAAAAAAAAAAAAAAAAAAAAAAAAATACAGTAATCCACTCTTGCACACAAAATGCAAAATAAACCAATTAAAAGTGTGGCAAGGAGAGGGATTACAAAATACCTGTGGCTAATTTTTGTAGAAAATTCTATGAACTAGAAATAGTAATAGCGACGATTAAACTCCTGGAAAGACAAATGAAAGATACATGAGATATGCTTCTTTAAATATTTTCTCGTGTGTCTCGAGTAGGCATGCACTATACAGGCTCTCATTATTTATGAAACACAGGATCGTAATGATTTTTTAGTATTAAACTTTGTTTATTTCTTCTTCCATTGCTTATCTCCAACAATGGCATAAAACAAAAGGGATTCTTTGAAAATTTCCCCAGTTTTATTTCTGGTTCACCAATGTTTTGTTTTAATCACATTTGCCAAATTGGTGTAATACTTAATGTAGGTCTTGTGATAGAAATTCATGACAATAGAAATGGCTTTATGTTTTACCATGAGAGTGTTTAGATTAATTTTTTCATTAACTTAAATTTTCCATAATGCGAATGAAAATATATTTAAATTTTTACATAGAGTGATTTAGAGAGGTTAGTTGATGCCAAGGAGAAGCTCCAAACAGCTATTGAAGGATGTGTTGAAGCTTCTACTTCACTCAGCAGACCATCTAGCCCTGATATTGGATTTGTTTCTTCTCTGCCAGAAAAGGAAACTCTAATTAAAGTCCAACTTCAAGATTTTATACAGCAGGTAACTACAAAAATCTCTTTTTGTTTGTTTGTTGTGTATGTAATTCTAATTGGTTGCAATCAATGAAACAAATTCTTACTTCATTGGTTGATATAGCAAAAAGAGACTGTAAAGAATGTAAAAATATGCACTTCATTTGGAAAATTTGTTAAAAAATATGAAGATACTCAGTGGTCGGAAGTAGTGCGCTACAAGTAACGAAACTACTGTAGTCGCTACTTTTCCGCGTAGTTTGTAGTGTAACGCGCTACTTTAACAAAAAAGTAGTGTAGCGAGTAGCGCGATACAAACCTCTATAGTTTGTAGCGAGTTTCGACACTACTTTTAACGTTACTTCAGTAAACAAACAAGGTGCCCTTCGACATATCACTTGATCGTCTTGTGTGTTTGCGACCCAACACTAATACTCGTTTGAACTGCACAGCACCAGCGCTAAGTATCGCCATCTAGCGAGCATTTCTTTTATGATATTGGCTATGGAGCGGATTAAAATGGACAGGTTATGACGAACAAGGGTCTCGGAATAAGAGCGATTGGTGTTTCAAAGCACAAAGTTTTCTAGCATAGGTTGGCAACACCAACACTTGTCTCGTCGTCGTTTTCGTCTCATGTGATCACAAACGTGTTTGCTTTCCTTGCTTCGAAGACTTATTTAACTTATGTTTCCCGGTGATTATAAATTTTTCTGTTTTCCTGAAATATGGCACATACTGTCCAGCTTGATGAAGAAAGAATTGAACTGCCTTGGTCGGCGTATAATAATTATTTACAGTGCTCGAGAAACAAGTAAACGGGAATTTTTCAGTCACGTGCAAACTTTGCCCGTTAAAAAAGAAGCTGTCGGTTTCAAAGTCATCCGTCTCTAATTTGAAATTGCACATAGAGGTAAGTCAAATTTTTCAGTACTAATAGCAATGAAATAAATAATTAGTTATGTGTATTTTTTGCTGTCTTTATGACCACTCATTTAAAAATCCCGGACTTTTTTCAATCCCGGACACAGCCCTGGACGTCATTACAAATCCAGGACTGTCTGGGCTAATCCCGGACGACTGGTAACCCTAATTATATGTGATAACCAGGTTTTTATATGATATGGTATATTCTACACTGCTGGCCACCCAAAATGCTACACCAAGAAGGACACGAGATAGCAAAGCCAGATTTACTGGACACATAACAACAGATACAAAGATGAAACGATTGAGCTTACAAGCCCGTGCGACTTGCGGAACACGCAGATATCAATAGTTCGTGTGGCTCTAATGGCTGGCAATAACGGCCGCTACACGCCGCAGCATCGAACGAAAGAGGCTTTGAATGTGAGCTTGGGATATGTCAGTCCAGGCTGCTTCCACACGTTGCCACAGTTCATCAGGCGTAGCCACGGGTGGTGCTTGCCGGGTCACTCGGTTGCCGATCAGCGACCAGACGTGTTCGATGGGCGACATATCGGGAGAACAGGCGGGCCACGGCAGCAGTGACACCTGGTGGGCCGTGAAGAATTGTTGAACGATGCGGGCGCGCATTGTCCTGTTGAAACGTGGCCGCTGGCAGGTGCAGCAGGTAAGGAAGGACTACAGGCTCCAAAACGTCGGAGATGTAGCGGTGGCTGTTGAGTGTACTGGCGATGCGTACCAGAGGGGTGCGGGTCTCATATCCAATTGCTCCCCAAACCATAACGCCAGGCGACGGACCGGTATGGCGATGCATAATGCAGGCGTCATACAGTCTCTTGCCATGGTGCTGCCACACGCGTATCCAACCATCCTGGTGTTGCAGGCAGAAGCGGGATTTGTTGGAGAAGACAATGTCGTGCCATTCCGTAGTCCAGGTGCGGCGTTCAACGGCCCACTGCCGCCGCACTTGCCGGTGGTGTAACGTCAATGGTAATTGGAGCAATGGCCGCTGTGCTACAAGTTCTCGCTCCTGTAGACGACGTTGAACGGTACGTGCTGACACAGGTTGTTGCGCAACACACCCTAATTTTTGTGCTAACGTTCGTGATGTGGCGGTGCGAGCCGTCAATGCCCGCCGCACAACACGCTGGTCCACTCGCTCGGCGGTGTGCCGCGACTGTGGCAATCGCTCACGTCGGTCCGTCTGTCCCTCCTGCACCTACCGAATCCATACGCGCCTCACTGTGGCTGGATGTCGTCCCACACGGGCGCCGATGTCTCGGTACGATAAACCACTGTCGCGATAAGCCACTATTCGTCCTCTGTCGAACTCCGAAACGTTCTGGAATGATTGCCGTATTCTGTGACGAGGCATCAGGAAGCTTCCCATGCACAGTTCCGGCAGCACAACACACTTCCACTGCTTACACCCCGCCTTCTGTGCATCCTTCTTATAGTGCTTCTCGGTGGTGTGCCATGATTTGCATATGCCCTGGAATGCTAATCGTTTGCATGTCCCCTCGCGGGTGACGCTTGCTGCGAATTTCAGGCCAATCTGATGCTTCCTTCTTTGTGTTGCATTTTGGGTGGCCAGCAGTGTATATGCTACATTGTACAGTCTTGTGCAGTTCATTTTATATGATATGCTATATGCTACATTGTAAAGTCTGGTGTATATGGGATATACAATATTTTGTTGTAATATAACATCCTTAACTTTGAGTGTGTATTGAATAATCTCGCAAAATTCGGGTCCTAAAAGTAGTGAAGTAGTGACTACATTTTCAAAGTAGTTTGTAGTCACTACTTTGTTAAAAATGTAGTTGTAGTTGTAGTTAACTACATTTATCATAAAGTAGTTGTAGTTCGCTACAAATAAAAAGTAGTTTTTCCAACCACTGAAGATACTTAACTCCACTATTATGAAATATGATGTGATGTGAGCTCAAAATAAGTGATATATGGAAAAAAATTCACCTTTTATTGATGATTGAAAAGTACACCAGATAACTTCAAATGTTATTGAGATTTTTCATTTAACTGAAAGTACAGGGAGTGTTTGGAAGTAATTTGAGCTCACCGCATTTGCAGTAATTTTTATTATCTTTAGGCTGCATACCTCACAACTGCTAGTTCAGCATCTACCCCCTTCCAGGTCTATACATTGCTTCTAACTCCTTGAGAGCTCCTTATGGCTTCACAGAACTTTTCTTTAGGAGTGTTGTGACACCATTCATGAACATCCATCTCTGTTGTGCTTCCTGAGATGGAAATCACTGATTGTGTAGTGTATCTTTCATGTTATTGAACAGAGTGTAGTTTGTTGGTGCCAGTTTGGGGGAATAGAGAGGATGTGATAACACGGTGAACCCTAGTAATGTTAATTCCGTACAGGTTTTCTGACTGGTATGTGGGCATGCATTGTCATGCTGCAACTGCACTTTATTTACTATTTCTTCTTTTTCTTTCAATTCAGTTTGTTAGTGTTTCATAATAGGTGTCCCTATTGATTTTCACACCAGTCGGAATCCAGTCCATTAGGAATTTTCCCTGTAATAATTCAAAATTTTTTGGATTGTGAACTTCTAGCTTGTTCCTGTTGCATTAACTGTCATTTCTCTCTAGGTGTGTGTTAATGATAATATGATTTATTTATTGCCCATTACTAATTTTATGAAGAAATCTTTGGTGTCTTGATCGTTTTGTGCCACAGTTGACAACAAAAATCCACTCTTGTCTATTTCTGTTGCTGTGTCTGGTCTTATGGGACCCATTGTGGGTGTGCACACCTTATTCATCTTCAAATCCTTGCAAACGATGTCATGAAAAGTTGCTTGACCAAATCCTATTTCACACTCCTGCTCATCAAAGCGTTTATCCAGCATGATCAAATCTGATATGGTTTGAACTATGGCTGGTGTAGGCAGTGTCACTGTATGATTGGGGCTTACCTCTTTCTGTACATGTGCTTTTTCTCCACAAATCGCAGAGAGCTGACGATGAATATCTTTCTTTCCACAGGAACCACATAATCCATATCTGCTCATGAGTTCTCCCTCCATTTTACAACTGTTGTTCACTAGACTGTTGACTACTAGACTCAGTAATCATGCAGCAGTTTTTCACAGGCATGCATGACTAGGGACATCTGTTGGTGGAATGATGTGCTAAGATCATACTATCAAATTATAACTTGTGTGATCATACAGCTTGTTATTTGTTAAAAAACAGCAGCTTCTGCCCTAAACATTTGCAAATGATCTTCATATTATCATATGTTCATCATGCAGTTTTCAGTGATTCATTGGGACTTTTTCTCACAAAATTATCTTCTCTGTTGTAAACTGGCAAAATGCTAGTGATAGCTTAAACACTAGCCATTTGAATGTGGGAACATCAACTCACCTTGAAGAAGAGAAAACAAATTAGCAAAGTGACATCTTGTCTGAGTGAATGAGGAGGGTAATCCTAAGCA
The DNA here is from genome assembly GCA_039090855.1 of Macrothele yani. Lineage (NCBI taxonomy): Eukaryota > Metazoa > Arthropoda > Arachnida > Araneae > Macrothelidae > Macrothele > Macrothele yani. The sequence continues at coordinate 6,951,215 of CM077023.1, read as the reverse complement.
TGTAACATATATATTATCAGGTGAAATTATCTCACCAGCTCTTGAGGATAAGAATGAAAACAAAATAATGTACAAAAATTAGTTCATAAAATTGTTTTATTGCATTATTTGGAAATACAAATTTTTTAAACACTGTATGTTTAAAAATTTTCATGCCCATATACATGTCTTCATGAGTTTCTGTTACCACACACAATACTAACCCTCTAAGTTCACAGTGGAGATTTGTTTTTCATTTTGAGAGTTTATTCATTCAACATTGGGTATGGTAGCAGGTAGAGTTGAATGCCTGGACTACAATTAGGTAATTCATGTTTCATGAATCCATTTGATTTATAGGTATTTCTTAAACTAATATTCAGTTTATGTAAGTCCTTGAAGTGGATGAACTTGTTTGCTGGTTTTAGCAGGGGGGGGGAGGTGGTGCCGCATATTATACATGTAATGTAATGATGAATTTCTTGTGGAGAAGTTATTTAGCTGTATGCCAGTCACTAAGAGCTTGTGTCCTTAGAGATTTGTAAACTTTTCATCTCCTGTACTGTTATCTTTGACTATGAGTGATCTAATGACTCTTACTGAAGGAATACATGACATAATATCAAGCCGCAATTGCCTACAATACTGTTGCAAAATTTAATAGGCTGTCTGAAAGGTAAAATGGTGAAATTAGTACATGCTCATATACATTAATATTTAGCCTGCTTTCACTATGTGTTGTAATCATGAAAGTGTTATTATTCAGCAAGTTAAGTGCATTGTTCTAGCAATATTGTCATCTGGATTGTGCAACTTTTGAACCACCTCATATTTTGTTGTCCAGTTCTATTAGGTAAATGTTTTGCTTTCTAATTGTGCCTTGTAAACTCTGGTGTGAATGTGTATTCTTAACATTTCAGAATATTTCCCAAATCATCAAATACTAATAAAATTAAATGAAGCAAGTAACTTGATTTTCTAGGTATGTCCTACAAAATGTGCCGTTCTATCATCAGTTTTAGCAAGTTTTGTAGAAGCATAACCTTGTAAGGGAACTCAGACCAACACAAAAGATCAGTAATTCATTCTGTGGCTGCAAAAAACCATCCCTATACGCTAGTGTGTTTTTAGATGAAATTTTGTTAATTTGTATCTTGAGATGTTATTGCAGTTTGTAGGTACCCACTTTCAAGAATTACAAACTACCTTTTATGGAAAAAAAATAAATAAAAAAAAGTTGAGATACTTACTGTCAAGAAGCCCATTCATGTTATGTCACTTAAGTTTCCAGTAATTTTTGTGCTGCCACCAACGTTTGATCTTTTGTTGTTACAATCTCTTGATTTTTTTGTTGTTGAAAATTAAGGTTCTTGTGCCCATTCCTTTAATATTATTAGAAGTTGCTCCTTCTTCACTAACATCAGAATGTAGGCATATATACAGTATATTGTGCTGAGCCAGCTCTTCCTGTGGTAATCATGTTATGTACTTGTTTGATCAAGTAATGATAGTAACCAAGTGAAATGTAAACTTGAAATATTCTGACAATAATATACAGTTTTTCAGAATGAACCAGTGAAATGACATTTAGGAGTTTCATTTTGTTTCACAATGCAATATTACTTTCCTCAACACCAGCAGGGTACATTTTTTGCATTCACCTCAAATAACCAGAACTCTCATTTAAAGCAAATGTTTTATTGGACTCGCCTTTTTGTTCTTTGCTTTCAAACAGAAAATTCTCAGAACACATTTGTTTTAAAATGTACATTGGTAGTTGTTCTTTATTCTTCTTTGTCTGCTAGAAGAGGAATAAACTTTTTTATGCATTTAATAGAGATATTAGTGTCCATAATGTATTCTGTGTTTAAACTTGGTTAGTAAAATCTTACTGAAATGTATTGAAAGTGTCGATTATGTAAGACCCCAAGTAGGAATGTTTCATAAATAATTGTCACAGAATTGTAATGATGTGGAAAAGGAAATAAATGATTGTGTAGTTATTTCCTTAATTAAGGCTATGGCAGTAGTGACCTTTGTATTTAAATAGAGAGATACAAAATGATTCATATTGCAGACTCACTGTAATTTACTTTCTTCATCAATATTTGATATAATTAATATTTTGAACTACATATATGTTGTTGTTTTTGTATGTGTGTGATGTGTTAGTCTATATCTATAAAACATTATAAACTTAGTTCAATTTCACGTCTATTTTATATTACAGTATTGTATAACATGTTCTCTTGAGTGTATATGAACATTTGTTTGTATTTGTAGATACAGTCTCAGTATGATGCACTAAAGGGAAGAGTACAAGACTGGGAAAGTGCCAGCCAATTAAAAGATTCTATTGAGCAGTGGATATCTGATCAACAGGCCCTTATCTTCAACATTGAATCTCAGCCATTGGTTTTCCAAACTGAAGTTGTTCAGAAACAGCTGCAGGTTTTAGAGGTATATATTTATTATCTGTCAGAGCATGCTTGTATCAATTTGAACATGTTCAAAATAATTTACTTTTAAACTGTGATTTTTCCCTGTAGAACAACTTCCATTGAAAAACAAACAAACAACAACAGATGTTTTATAAGCTTAATCCCATGTTGCTTGAGTGAATGTAATTACATGTATTTTACTTTGATCTGTTATCATGGAAGATTATTCGTATCTCCCATAATATTTTAAGCATTCATCATATTTATATATATGTATATATATATAAGAAAAATCAAAAGCATAACATGTGTATAAGAAAAATTAAAAACATAACCCATCAACCAAAGCAAATTACTAAAAGCAGAAGAAATCTGATTCGAAAGTCAGAGACCGCAGAATCAACCAGGAAAAAAAGGTAGGATTATAGAAATATGGTAGCTGTTATCAATGGCGTCTTTTGGGGCTAGGCACGGATAACATCTCGCATACCTCTATATAGACCAAAAAGTGTGAGTTTCTGCATCACCCAGTTTGCAAGAAAATAATAACTAAACAGAAAAAAATTGCAAAAACCCTTTCCAATTATGAATTTAAAAAACCCCACTGCTACTGCTACCCAAGAACAACAAGTAAAAAATCTCCTGAAAATTAAGGAGCCAAAATAAAATCAAAGTAATAAAAAATTTGAAAAATAATGCAGACACATGAAAAAAGGAAATTCCTGATTGCAGTCTGGATTATCATAGCCCTACTCACACTGCTTAGATCCGAGAAGTTTTAAACACCTAAGTCTCAAAAATAAAGGATACTTTACTGTACATGTATAAGAACAACTACTTCCAATTCAGTGTTATTATTTACAGGCAAAAAGCATTGCTCCCTATGGGCTGACCAATATTTTCATTATTTGCGGAAATTATCGTGCAAGAAGTTTAAGAAAAGACAGTTAAAGAATTACACTAGAAACCTTTGTTACAAATCAGATATATGGATAATATCTTTCTGCTAACATATTTCTCTCAAGAAGAAGCAATTACCTTGAGTTAAATATTCACAGATTTAGAAGAAAATATAAAGTTGGCCATAGAAATGGTAGAAAATAACACTGTTCCATTACTTGACATAAAGATAGCCAGGAAAAAATTTGGTCTAGAATATTAGGTCTGGATGTTCTGGTGTTTATCACTTCTAATTCATACCATCCCTGGTCACAAAAAATGAATACCATAAGGAACTATGTAAAGAGAGCACTTACCCACTCCAGCAAAAAAAAAAAAAAAAAAAAAAAAAGAGAAAGCAATCAAGGGAACAAGAAATACAGTGGATAATGGGTACAGTAAAATACTGTAAAAAAGATCACTCATGAAACAAAACATAAAAACAAAAAGCCTCCTTCCCCCAAGAAAAACAAAACAATAAACAGATAGTGATAATTACTTAAGGTACTTTACCTCTCAAATTGTCTGCTCTAGACACTAGATCATCATCAGCAGTTCTTGCATCTTACTACTTCCACAGGTCTTTGCGTCTTATTACTCCCACAGGAAAGACCTGTGGAAGTAGTAAGACACAAGAACTCTTGAAGATGATCTAGTGTCTAGATCGAAAATTTGAGAAGTAAAGCACCTTAATGAATTTATCCTCTATAATTCCCGTTCAATATTTATAATACTGAAATAATTAGAGGAAGTCATTAATTATTAGATAGTCTTAATAAAAAAAATGTGGCTCTCTACTGTACAACAAATGATATATATATATATCATCATCATCATTGTCAACCATTATCAATCCACTGCTGGACAAAGGTCTCCCCAAGTTTCCTCCACAACGGTCTGTCTTGTGCAAGTCTCCTCCATGTTACTCCCGCATACTTTCGAATTTCATCCACCCATCTCCCATGTGGTCTTCTTCTGGGTCTTTTCCTGTCCCTTGGAATCCAATCTAAAATTTCGGCTGTCCATCGATGGTCTGTCCTTCTGGCAGTATGTCCAGCCCATTGCCATTTCAGGGATTTAACTCTGATCATGATGTCTTCCAATCTTGTCATTTTTCGGATCCACGAGTTCCTCTTCTTATCTCTCCTGGTTACACCAAGCATGCACCTCTCCATGCTTTTTTGAGTCGTCTGCAGCCTTTGTATGTCTCTTTTAGTTAAGGTCCACTTCTCTGCACCATACGTAAGCACTGGAAGGATGCATTGATCAAACGTGTTTCTTTTAAGACATAATGGCATATTGCTCTTGAAAATTATGCTGTTTCTTCCAAAAGCTCTCCAGGCAAGTTTTGTACGCCGATTAATTTCTTCATCAATGTGACCCTCACTTGATATCTGCTGTCCAAGATAAACGTACGTGTCTGTTATCTCCAGCTTTTCTCCAACAATCGATAAATCTTCATTTCTTGTAAAAGCATTGAACATCACTTTTGTCTTCTGAAAGTTCATTTTTAATCTCACTTCTTTACTCTTGTCAGCAAGTTCCTGGATCATACTCTGCAGCTCTGATGGGGTGGTTGCAAAAATGACTATGTCATCTTCAAAACGAAGGTGAGTTAGACAATCTCCATTAATCTTTATACCCTTGTTTTCCCAGCTCAGCGACTGAAAGACACCCTCCAATGTAGCATTAAAGAGCTTCGGAGATATGGTGTCACCTTGTCTCACTCCCTTTCCAACTTTTATGTGTTCTGTATTCTAAAACAGCCGAATCTTTGCACTTGCATTTTCATAGATGTTATTAATAATATTAATGTATGCATCTTCAATACCGCAGGATTTCAGAGCCATTGTAACTGCTGATGGTTTCACCGAATCAAAGGCTTTTTCATAATCAATAAAAGCCATGCACAATGGAAGTTCATATTCCCTCGTTCTTTCAATTAGTTCTCTCAGTACATGGATATGATCTATTGTGCTGTAGCCACTCCTGAATCCAGCTTGTTCTCTCGGTTGAGCCATGTCCAGTGTTCCCTTCAAGCGGTGTGAAAGAACTTTAGTGAAGATTTTATAAACCACTGATAGGAGGCTGATAGGTCTGTAGTTCCTGAGATCCTCAAGTCACCTTTTTTATGTAGCAGGATCATTGTAGCGTTGCTCCAATCCTCAGGAATCTTCCCTTCATTAAGGCATCGAGTGAAAATTTGGGCGAGTACTGTTTCGATTTCTCCACTTGCTTCTTGTATGAAGCAAGTGGAGAAATCGAAACAGTACTGGTGAGTTAGACAATCTCCATTAATCTTTATACCCTTGTTTTCCCAGCTCAGCGACTGAAAGACACCCTCCAATGTAGCATTAAAGAGCTTCGGAGATATGGTGTCACCTTGTCTCACTCCCTTTCCAACTTTTATGTGTTCTGTATTCTAAAACAGCCGAATCTTTGCACTTGCATTTTCATAGATGTTATTAATAATATTAATGTATGCATCTTCAATACCGCAGGATTTCAGAGCCATTGTAACTGCTGATGGTTTCACCGAATCAAAGGCTTTTTCATAATCAATAAAAGCCATGCACAATGGAAGTTCATATTCCCTCGTTCTTTCAATTAGTTCTCTCAGTACATGGATATGATCTATTGTGCTGTAGCCACTCCTGAATCCAGCTTGTTCTCTCGGTTGAGCCATGTCCAGTGTTCCCTTCAAGCGGTGTGAAAGAACTTTAGTGAAGATTTTATAAACCACTGATAGGAGGCTGATAGGTCTGTAGTTCCTGAGATCCTCAAGTCACCTTTTTTATGTAGCAGGATCATTGTAGCGTTGCTCCAATCCTCAGGAATCTTCCCTTCATTAAGGCATCGAGTGAAAATTTGGGCGAGTACTGTTTCGATTTCTCCACTTGCTTCTTGTATGATGTCTACAGTAATTCCATCTTCTCCTGGAGCTTTTCCCCACTTCATGTTCTTGATTGCATGTGCAACTTCTGCTGGGAGGACTGGAAGAACTCTGGTGCCTTTCATGATGTCTGGAGTACATGTATCATCCCTTTCATATAATTTGGAGTAGAAATCTTTCACTCTTGTTAAAATTTCACCTCTATTTCTTGTTACAGAACCATCTTCTTTTCTCAGTGCCATAATCAGTTTTCTTCCCTTACTGAGATGTCCCTTTGCTATCTTTAGGCTTCGCTTGTTTTCAATTGATTTCCTCACTAGTTTACAGTTGAATTTCCTTACGTCTTCAGTGATACTTTTTCGTACTGTCTTGCATAGCTCTATATATTCCACTTTGGAAGTCACATCTTCTTTAGTTGTCCTCATCTCTCTTCTTTTTTGCATCAACATTTTGGTTTTTCCTGATAATTTGTTCACATGCAACATGTTCTTAGACCCAGCTAATTTTGTTGCTGTTTCCATAAGAGCTTTGGTTACTTTTCTGTTAACTTCAGAAATATCCACTTCTTCCGATGTTAGGCCTTCTAGAGCAGAGAATCTGTTCTTCAGTTCCAACTTGAAGGTATTATGGTGTTTTTTAAGGTTGGTTATGTCAATACATTTTGTTTGTCATATGAGCTTGCCACGTTCAAGTTTCGTGTTGAGATGCATCTTACATCTCACCAATCTATGGTCACTGCCTGTGTTGAATTTGTTTAGCACACTGCAGTCTTCTATGACGAATTTTTTGTTACACATAATAAAATCAATTTCACTTGTCATCCCATTTGGATGTCTCCATGTCCATTTCCTGTGTGGCTTTTTCTTGAAAAAGGAGTTCAAGATGAAAAACCCTTCTGCCTCTGCAAACTCTACGAGAGTATTTCCACGCTGGTTTCCGTTGCCGTGACCGAATTTACCTACTAAAGTTTCATTCTGTTGCCGTTGCCCTATTTTTGCATTGAAATCTCCCTTAATTATCTTCAAGTGCTGCTTACCTTTATTATTTAGATCACGAATTTCCTCATAAAATTCTTCAATTTCTTCTTCAGCATGACTTGTGGTGGGTGCATAAGTTTGAATAATCTGAGCCTGGTATCTTCTCGAGAGTTGGATAATGAGTCGTGCAGCTGTGTCAGAGGAACTTTCAACTTCTACAAATTTATCCTTCAGTTTCTTGTTTATTATAAATCCAACACCACTAGTTCTGCCAGTATCTGTCCCACGATAGTAGAAGAGATGTCCACTTTTCAGTTCAATGAGATCTTCTCCTTTTCTCCTTACCTCACTTAGCCCGACGATGTCCCACTTGATCCTTTGTAGTTCCTCTTCCAATTCAAGAAGCCTTGAATCAGGAGATAGGGAGCGTCCGTTATATGTAGCCAAGGTCGGCATCAGATGGCAGCCTAGTCCGGTCCTCAGGGGATTCTTAGCACCCTCTGCCTTCATGTCGCACTGGCCGCTGCCTTGGCCAGGTACATTCCAGCTGCCGGAGACTGAGGGCCAATATTTTAGTTGTGGAGTCATTTTGGAGGGGCTGGCCATAACTCACCACGCTGGCCAAGCGGGTTGGTGAGTGTGGGATAGCATTTCCTCTAATCCCGATGGTATAGTTATACCGCTATTGGCGGTCGTCAGAGCCCCTTTTGTGGGAACAGGATGCGCCACGAGAAGGCGGGGTTGACATTTGTCAAGGAGAGGCTGTGATGTTACGCATCACCTGACCTTACATCCCATATATATATATATGTATATATACATACACTAATTAAAAATGAAGTCAAAACCTGCATTTTGGAGAAAAAGAGGGTATATCAAATTCCAGTGTTTCATCTAACTACTAAATAATAAGATAAATCATATATAGAAAGTACTAAAATAGTCTAAAATATGTACTGGACCAACATATAATAAATTGGAATAAAAAAAAGAAATTACAGCATTAATCCAATATTGCCAGAACAATAATTCTTAACCTGATGTTGTTAATAGCAAACATCTAATGCAACATTAGAAACAAGATGAGGTAAGATATTCAAAGGCTATTTTATTCCAAAAAATATCTAAAGTATTTGTAATAATAACAGTTATATGGATCTGCCATATTCCTGGAAACCACTTATAAAAAAGTAGAAAGAGACAAAGGAAGAAAAGAAAAACAAATAACAAGAAAAAGAAAAAAATTAAATTAACAGATGTTTAAAAGGTTTCTCAGTAGATGGCACCACAATATCCATGGCCTCACTACTAACCCACTAAGTGAAGATGTGACAGTCTCCATGGAAGGAAAATGTTTCCTTTCTTTCTGGTTTTAGTCTTAAACTATCCCTTTGAACATGTGGCTCCATTGAGATAATAAACTGAACTTATAATTAACAAAACTTGACTTCGGACAGGAAGAGTGGGATTTTTACCATCAACTGTGGAATTAATTGTTATTTTTTTCAACCTTACAGACATAAGTTTTATAAAGACTATAATTGTTTATGGAAAGAAATAGTTTTATCAAATCATATTTTAGAGGTTTTTTTTTAATTATATCTTAGTTACTGTAAAGAAGGTTTTTGTCACTGAACAACCTCCTTTCCATGACCATGAGAAAAAATATGATGGGAGTTGTGAATAATCTTCCATGATAACAGATTAAAGAAGTTTTGCATTGAACTAATGGTTTTCCCAAATAAGTATATTTTTGGTGATTAGAATTGAATCTTAATAATTTTTATATAAATGATTAGTAGGTGTAATATTAAAAAACATTAATACATACAATACATGTATATACATGAAAGTTAATAATCTACACAAAATTAATTTCTCAGAACAAAATTCTAAATATATTGAAACCTACTTCTGGTCAAGTCTCATTACAACAAACTTCAAGGTTTTGTTAAATGATTATGTTGTATTAATTGTAGTAATGTTATTGTGCACCAATGGCCAGGGCTTGAAATTATTTTTTTGTTATAACATGTATGTATATAACAAGATTTGACTTGTATCAGCATTATAGGATAGTTCAAGAGTTAAAGTTGTACATTTCAGTACAAAAAAAAAAAAGAAAAAATACAATAATAAAAAAGTTTTTTCAGTGTAATGTGATAAGACCACAGCTGATGGATCAGTAGAATGCCTTGCATATTTACTATATTATAAATCTCTTTCTAGAACACTGTAGAATGGGGAAAGGAAGTACCAAGTTTGGGGTAGCTGATCATTGTTATTTTTGAATGATGCATTTGTGTTAAACTCGCTCTAGGATATGTTTGTCCTCAATGTTAAAAGAAGCTTTTGTTATGAACTTGGAGTAGGATCTGGAAATGTTGATTAAGTTAGATATGGAAATCTACATCAAGTTTAATTTCACTTGTGCAGTTATTTTTTCGGGTTTAGTGAAATGAAAGGGTTCCATGAAGTAACTGTAATAACACTATTAATTTAAAAACGAGATAGATGTTCAGTCTGCATGATTACTTAATTTGATGTGAGTGCTTTCCCATTGAATGTCAACTTGCGTCTTTTTTTCATTTTCCAAATGGGAAATAGTGGAACTTCATCCTGATGTGTCAACTTATTACTATCCATTATTTCATAATATAATCATTTTTTGGTTACACAGTTATGCAAATTCAGTTTGAATTTGCTAGAGAAATGAACATCCATATACATAGTTAATTTAATTTTTGTTACATTTGATTTTCACTCCTTTTTTATGAGAATATCTCTTTTTTACTTGAATTATAAAAATGGTGGTTTCAGCAATGTAATACTTTTTAAATAATGAACACAAAAACTTCTTATTATACAAAGTTTCACTGTTTTTTTCCCTTTATCTTCCTGTAATCTGCAATATTGTGAGAAATGCCCTTTTCATTCAGTTTTATGGGTATACTTTATGCACAAAACCTTGAAATTTATAAGAATGAAAAAAGAAAGAATGAATGGATGAAACCTGTTTCAAATGATAAAATAATGAATATTAAAAGAACTAGGTTTTTGACCTTTTATCGAAGTAATGTATTTTTATCTTAAATGTTTTCATATCTTTCCCTTACTAGTTTTAGAACCAAACATTTTTAATGATAAATAAGCTTTTAAATTTACATAAGGAAGTGAAAAATGGTGAATTTTCAAACATTTGCTACTTGGAAATTTCTGTCATGAACTACAGTTTTCCTGGTAGTGAAACTTCTGCATTTTTGAAAAACAAAACAGTTTTAAAAAATAACCTGATTTAAAATAGAGTGCAAGGTCTGAACAGTTTAAAAGAAAATTGTTTCAAAGTTATTTATGATATAAAGTACATTTACGCAATTTTAATTCAGTGAATAATAAAACAATACAAATTATTTTTGGTAATTTATTTTTAACAATATATTAATTGCAATTGTCTATACTTCTTGACTGGATCTAATGAAGACTGGATTGTGAAAGCCTAGACCTCTGAAGGAGAAGTATATTTGGTAGATAGTAATTAGATGCTCAGTGGACATTAAAATGTTGTACTACCATAAATTACAGGATGTTATTGCATGGTAAATCAAGTCAAGGAATTTAGTTTCATATCTACAGATCAATAAAATAATGATAGTTCTATAAGATAACTTGGATAAAAAAAATAAGTCTTTTTTTGTGCTGACTGTAGTTTTCTTCCATGTTCTCCTCATTAGGATTAACTTTCTTTCTGGTAGAATTTCTCATATAACTCCTTTGTGAAAGAAAGTGAGGAACAAATCCCTTGTGACCCACCTTGATTCTGGGTTTTTGTGATATCTAAGATGAAAGAAGTTCCTTGTAGTTAATTACAATTAAAAACCCAAACTGAGGATAGGCAGAGTATTGCCAATGCCTTTGCCAAGTATTTTCATTCTGTCTTCGGTACAGAAAATGCATCTCCCCACCAGCCTGATGATAGTCCATCATCTGCTGAGAGTAGGTATGGCCAGCTCGATACACACACATCCTTAATATTGACCACTTCACGGAAAATGAGATCCTGCACTCTATCAAGAAAATGAAAGGAAATAGTGTCATTGGGCTGGATAAGATCCCTTCTTACATTATCAAGAGGTGTGGGGAGTTGCTTAATAAGCTGCTTGTTCATATTTTTAACTTTTTTGTCAGTATGGGCATTTCCCCCAGATCTGAAAAAGGCAAAATTTATTCCTGTTTTCAAAAAAGGCAACTGTGGTTCTATTGAGAATTATCTACCTATTTCTACCATTTTTGTCTTTGCAAAACTCTTTAAGTCTCTTATTTCTTCCAAACTATATGATCACTTCAAATATGCTCGCAGTGCTGCACAACATGGATTTGTGAAGAAACGCTCAGCGGTTACCAACCTAATTCGCATCACAGAGAATATTTCCTCATCTCTTGACAAGAAATCATAAGTAGATGTGATTTACACTAATTTTGCTAAAGTTTTTGACAAGATTCATTATGCTATCCTGCTGAAAAAGTTCAAACGTGCTGTCCCTCCTTAGGTCCTATCTGTCTAAAATGTTCTGATCCCTATGTTGCCATGTCGGGGATACTCCAAGGCTCGATTTAGGACCATTGTTGGTTCTCCATTTTCATTCATGACTCTCATTTCTTGTTTGCTGATGATCTTCTACATTGCAGTATGTAGACTCGTGAAGATTGTGTTGCCCTTCAAATTGACATTAATAGCCTGCTTTAGTTGTGTACTCTTAATCATCTCTACCTCAACATCTCTAAATGTCATGTTCTTTCCTGTTTGTGGAAAAAAATCTTCACTTCTGTTCACTGACAAAGTTAGTTAATATATCCTGAGCTGGGTAAATAGTGCCCAGGACTTGAGAGTTACATTCAATTCAAACTTGAACTTTAAAAACCACAACCAAAGAATTGCTTGTGGATCTATCATGCATCTTTCTAGGTGTTTTACTAAACCTCAGACACTTATTCACATTTTCGAGAGACTTGTCAGACCTTTGTAAGAGCATGCTGCTATCATTTAGAGTCTTAGTTTCAAAACACAAGTAAATACATACATACATACATACATACATACATACATGCATATCACTAAGTTGTTCTCTGATATTCAGAGGTTAGCTCCACAAAGAAATACAAATTACTAGATAATTTTTACTTACTGTTGCCGTATCAAACTTCTCCATTTATAGCGATCTTGACATACAACTCAGGCTTCACTAACCTCCATTACACACCATACACAAGATCTTCTATACTTCATACTCATAATCTTTTTCTCATGCAGACACTCCTGAATCTGATCCTCCCTAGGCTTCCTTGGCCTTCCCTCTACCTTTTCTTCCTGCCACTTGGGCTTAAAAGATTTTCTTAGTAAGCATCTCATCATTCATTCTTTCAACATGGCCAAACCACCGAAGCATATTAGTCTCCACCTTGCTAACAACATTTTGCTTCACATTACACAACTACAACACATCTTCATTCCTCACACAATCAAAACGTGTCTTGCCACAGACACGTTCTGATTGCATTTCGCATTTCTCCAGCACACAATCGCATTTATCCAGCTCACAAACGGCTCCTATGTTTCTTCTGTAGCACCCAGGTTTCAGTGCCATACATCAGAGTAGGAACAATTACACTTTCATACACAGCCATGCAGGACTCTCTTGAGAACCCATCATTCCTGTCAAAACCTCCCAACGATGCCATGACTTTCAACGAAGAATTCACTTGCCTACTAATCTCACCATCCAATTTGTTCTCTCTATCAAACATGCTTCCGAAACACACAAACTCATTCACCTGGTCAATCACTGTGCCATTTAGACATATATTACATTCAGTACTACCAGTTCCTCTCTCAAAAACAACTTTGGTTTTTCCCTTATTTATACTCAGTTTAAACTTCATGCAGACTTTGTACATCCGAGACAACATACTCTGCAACTAACTTTTGCTCTCTGCCAACAGAACAGTGTCATCAGCATACAGCAATCTGCACACATGGATGTCACCAAGACACAAACCAGTATTATCTATTTTGGCATCACGAATGCATGCATCCATAAAAATATTAAACAGACAGGGTGGCATTACACAACCTTGTCTAACTCCTGCACCAATAGAAACCCATTTTGGTAAAACACCATTCACTCGTACACAAGCTGTACTGCCAGCATACATGGCTTTTACACTGTTAAGTAGATTCCCAGTAACACCATATTCATTCAATACCTTCCACAAAAGTGTCCTATTTACTCGGTTGTAAGCTTTCGCTAAATCTATGAAGGCAGCAGAAACTTTCTTACCAGCAGCCAGATACTTTTCAATCATCATGTGTAATGCAAAAATTTGGTTAGTGCAGCCTTTACCAGGCATAAAACCACTCTGAACATCCCACAATTTCACTGATGTAAGACCCCGTACTTTTTCAATAACAACCTTACCAAATACTTTCCCTGGCACACTTAGTAGGCTAATACCACGATAGTACTTGCATTCAGTCTGATCACCTTTTCCCTTATACAAGGGAACAATGATAGCATCCTTCCAATCCCGAGCGACTATTCCTAACTCCCAGCACAACTGGCAAATTTCAGTTAACCAGTCAATTACAGAGTCACCACCATATTTTAACATCTCGGCGGTTATGCCATCAGCTCCTGGAGCCTTACCATTCTGAAGAGATTTTAGAGCTTTACACATCTCTTCTCTTGAGATCCCTCCTGTGCTTCCATCCTTCCCCGTGACATCATCTGCTTCTACCTCTGAATCACCTTTGCTTTCCTGATCTAATAACTCACAGAAGTATTCACCCCATCTTTCACTTAACTCATTGGGCTCCCAAATCATTTCCTCGATTGTATTCTTCACACAACTTACAACTTTGTTTCCCCTATTTTTCCTGAGTCTCACATACTTCCAGAAGGACTTCCTATCTTTCCAAAAAGCCAATTCATGCCTTTCCACCTTCTCCTTCCTATCTTTTGCCGTACTCTGGCGAACCAGTTTAGCAGCTTCACACTTCTTACAGCGATATTCATCCACAGAAACTCTACCTTGCAACATCCCCAAATAGGCTTCCTTCTTTCTCTTTACTGCCTTTTCAATCTCACTATTCCACCAAGCATCACCTCTTTTGTTACCACTACTGTGGTGCCACAGACCTCTTCAGCAGCAGTGACAGCACAGTTCTTAAAACATTCCCATTTCTTTTCTACATCCCTTTCACAAGACTTCAGCTCCTTCAGTCATTCTCTGAGTAAGTCAGAATAACGCTGATGATCTTCAGGGAGCCTTTCAATCTTTATTCTTTCCATCCTGGGCTTCTTCCTATTCCGTTCCCTTCAACCAACATTTAGTTTCACTCGTGACACTACCAAGTAATGATCAGAACCAACATCCGCACCTCTCATCACACGAGTGTTAACAATTAAGTGTTTTAGACGTTGATCGTAGATAACAAAATCTATCACACTCTTTTGATCAAGAGTACGATTTTCCCAAGTATATGTATGGATATACTTGTGGTTGAAAAACGTATATTTGATACACTCAAACCATTCTCAATGCAGAGTTCAATTAATCTTTCACCATTATTATTCATACAAGGATCATTAAACTTACCCAGAGCATTGTCAGAAATCGCATTCTGCACTCCTACTCGAGCATTGAAATTCCCTGCTGTTATAACTTTCTCTTTAGCACCATACTGGCTCAAAAGAGTTTTTAGCTAATTCCAGAAATCTTCCTTCCTTTCAGAAGGTCCGAGTCACAGGGAGCATACACTACAACAATTACTATTCTCTGAAGTTTCACTTTCAAATGAATCCAAAGAATCCTCTTATGCAGCTATAGTGAATCAAGTTGTTCTTCATCTTTTCACTTAAAATCACACCTACACCAGCCTGTTTTCTCACATTATCCAATACTCCAGACCACACACTCGCCATTCCATTCACTTCTTCTATCCCAATTTCCTTCTTTTTGGTTTCACTTACACACAGCACATCTAATCTATACTTATTCATCTCTTCAATCACCTCATTCATCTTGCCATTTATACCTCTAGTATTCCATACACCAATTTTGCACTCACCCAGTTGAGATCTCTTTCTCATAATACACAAGTAAATAATATTCAGAAAGTGTGAAAAAGATTTGTATGGCACCTTTTACACAAATGTGCTGGGGTATACACCTTTGATATCCCAACTGCTCACCTTCTGTTCTTTTTCAAGATGACCTCTACATTCAAGAAGAAATGCTTGCCAACTCATGTTTCTGTGCAGTATCATAAATGGTGAAATTCATGACACACTAATTCTAAAACAAATAAATTATAATGTGCCACTTTACCAAGGTCAAAGTGTGAAAAATTCTCCATGCCATTCTCCAGGACTGAAATTGGGAGAAATTCTCTACTATGCAAAATTTACAGACCTCATACCTCACTGGAATACTGCCCGGATGTTTTTAATGTTAGTTATGACTTCTTTCATAAAGCATGTTTTGACAAGTTATAATAATTTCTTTTAATACACAGTAATGTTATAGCAATCTTTGTAATTAGATCCACGATCTGCAGGGGTGTGCTAATAAATAAATAAATAAATAAATAGGATTAACCTTCTTTCTGTCAGAGTCAGTTCAGTTTTTTTTTCTCTTTTTATTTTTGTTACTTTAATTTGAAAATTAGTATCTTGTTTGTTTAAAATGAAGTTTATTGGATGATCGTACTTCACAAAGGGTTCACTTCATGTTAAAACTTATTGCTGGGAAAAAAAAAGAAAAAGAAAAAATGAAAAACTTTTTTGTTTTTTAGTTTTAAAATCTGATATTTTTAACAAAGTTTTAATGTGGATTGATAAATACTGCAATCCAATAGCTTTATTTTACATGCTCAAGTTACTTGGGTAGGTATTGAAAAGGACAAAGCTGATACTTTTAATCTTGATGAAAAGAAGGTTAAGCATAATTGAAAGACTTTTAACCCTCTCTGATAGAGCTTAGAGAGACATTAAGACTAAAAGTCTATGTAATGAAAGCAGTGGTTTTTGATCCATGTTTTTATGAAAAAACTATTACCATTTTTTTCACTTAAAACTAGTTTCAACCCTCCTTTTTTTTTGGTTGTAATAACAAATTTCAAGGTTTTTTGAGTGTTACACCAATTTTTATTTCTTGGTGTTTTGCAAGTGATGATTTCCTTGAGGATCATTGTACAATGAGATGTACAAAAATTTCACCAAATTACAAGGGGAGGAATGAATGCATCATTGAACAGTGAGAGAATGGATCCAAAAACATGAGTAAAAATGTCATCTTTTCAACCTTTGAAGATGTGCTTTAAGGGTTCAACAGCTTTTTATTGTCCATGCATCATGTGATTAATGAGCAATAGCCTTTGTGTTTTTGCAATAGTTTAATTAGATTGTGTCTGTATATATGTGTTTTTGCATGTATGTTCAGCTGTGCAAATATTTTATTTCTCACATTGTATTTTATTTCAGGGCATAAAAATGCAAATTGTTGAAAAACTGGTTGATGTGGATGATGCTGAGAAGAAGGAGAAAGCTACTCATCATGAAGCTGATGAATCAGATTTGCGAAATAAACTGAAAAGCCTAGATCAGCTGGTAAGTTTTCTGTATAGCAGTTCTCGTTTATGATGTTAATGTAAAAACTAATAATTTTACAGTGCTATTTTAGCATTTGTTTCTTCTTAACATAAACATAACATATCACTAAGCTGTTCTCTGAGATTCAGAGGTTAGCTCCAAAAAGAAATGCAAACTACCAGATAATTAAGCATATAAATTAACATGTATATGTCTGGTATCCCTTAAGTGAAGTTGTATTACAGCCGTAAATCAGTTTCTGTGGTGTGTTTGCAAAATATGTCTGAGATATGTGTATTACTAATTTTACCAGTCATTTAGTGAATTGACAGTTATTTTCTGCCAATGTTGGAGTTATTATAGGAGAAGGATGCATTTTGTTGTAAGCAATTATTTATTTATTTGTCCATTCATTAGAATATAAGATGTTTATCACGCTTGGATATTGGATTTTATATTGATATTTAGAATGTTTAGAAATAGCTGGTGTACAAATAATTGGTACTTCACATTGCATGATTTTTTACATAGAGTAATGAGAAAAACAAGGGCTTGATTTCATTTTCTCCCCCCCAATGTGATTTTGATAATGCTTAGTGATTAATTCTTTGTTAATTTCTGTGCAGCACTGCAGTGTTTGAATTTTCAACCCGAGTTTAAGTCATATGTTATTAAAACTTGCGCAAATGGTGTAGATTGCTCACACAGCAATTAATCCATCTTGTGTATGGCACTCAGTGGCTATCATCTATGATAAAGCCCATAAGTCACTCATGCTGATACACATCTCACTTATGAGTTATGATTAAATTAAACATCAGGTTTGTACCTTTTTTTCATGGACCTCTCATTTTTCTAGTTTTCTTGTACTTATTTAAATACTTGTCTTTAACCTTTTGATTAAATTTTTGCACTACTTGATCTCACTGAGGCTATATGAAACTGATAGTACTCCTTTGATTAAAATGCAACAGGAGATAAGTTGCTAAACACATTTTAGATGTAAGATAAGAAAGTTAAATGCAAAATTCTGTGTTTGTACTAGGTGTATTAAGAGGTTAAATATCGGTCAAAGAAGCGTGAAGCTGCTAAGCTGGTTCGCCAGAGTAAGGCAAAAGATAGGAAGGAGAAGGTGGAAAGGCATGAGCTGGCTTTTTGGAAAGATAGGAAGTCCTTCTGGAAGTACATGAGACAGGAAAAATAGAGGAAACAAAGTTGTAAGTTGTGTGAAGAATGAGATCAGGGAAATGATATGGGAGCCCAATGAGTTAAGTGAAAGATGGGGTGAATATTTCTGTGAGTTATTTGATCAGGAAAGCAAAGATGTTTCTGAGACAGACGCAGATGATGTCACAATGAGGGATGAAAACACAGGAGGGATCTCAAGAGAAGAAGTGTGTAAAACTCTAAAATCTCTTCAGAATGGTAAGGCTCCTTGAGTTGATGGCATAACTGCAGAGATGTGGAAATATGGTGGTGACTCTATAATTGACTGGTTAACTGAAATTTGCCAGTTGTGCTGGGAGTTAGGAATGGTCGCTCGGGATTGGAAGGATGCTATCATTGTTCCCTTGTATAAGGGAAAAGGTGATCAGACTGAATGCAAGTACTATCGTGGTATTAGCCTACTAAGTGTGCCAGGGAAAGTATTTGGTAAGGTTGTTATTGAAAAAGTACGGGGTCTTACATCAGAGAAAGTGTGGGATGTTCAGAGTGGTTTTATGCCTGGTAAAGGCTGCACTAACCAGATTTTTGCATTACGCATGATGATTGAAAAATATCTGGCTTTTGGTAAGAAAGTTTTTGCTGCCTTCATAGTCATAGATTTAGAAAAAGCTTATGACCGAGTAAATAGGACACTTTTGTGGAAGGTATTGAATGAATATGATGTTACTGGGAATCTACTTAATAGTGTAAAAACCATGTATGCTAGTAGTAGAGCTTGTGTACGAGTGAATGGTGTTTTATCAAAATGGGTTTCTATTGGTTCAGGAGTTAGACAAGGTTGTGTAATGTCACCATGGCTGTTTAATATATTTATGGACGCATGTGTGCGTGATGCCAAAATAGATGATAGGGGTTTATGTCTTGGTAATATCTGTGTGTGCAGATTGCTGTATGCTGATGACACTGTCCTGTTGGCAAAGAGCAAAAGTGATT
This sequence comes from Macrothele yani, assembly GCA_039090855.1. Classification (NCBI taxonomy): domain Eukaryota; kingdom Metazoa; phylum Arthropoda; class Arachnida; order Araneae; family Macrothelidae; genus Macrothele; species Macrothele yani. The sequence continues at coordinate 6,932,179 of CM077023.1, read as the reverse complement.
TGCAGAGTATGTTGTCTCGGATGTACGGAGTTTGCATGCAATTCAAACTGAGTATAAATAAGGGAAAAACCAAAGTTATGGTGTTTGAGAGAGGAACTGGTAGCACTGAATGTAATGTAAGTATAAACGGTACTGTGATTGACCAGGTAAGTGAGTTTGTGTGTTTAGGAAGCATGTTTGACAGAGAAAACAAATTGGATGGTGAAATTAGTAGGCGAGTGAATTCTTCATTGAAAATCATAGCTGCTCTGGGAGGTTTTCACAGGAATTATGGGTTCTCTAGAGAGCCCCGCATGGCTGTGTATGAAAGTGTAATTGTTCCTACTCTGATGTATGGTAGTGAAACCTGGGTACTACAGAAGAAACATAGAAGTCGTTTGTGTGCTGGAGAAATGTGTTACTTACAGGGGGTTTGTGGCAAGACATGTTCTGATCATGTGAGGAATGAAGATGTGTTGCAGTTGTGTAATGTGAAGCAAAATGTTGTTAGCAAGGTGGTGACCAATATGCTTCGATGGTTTGGCCATGTTGAAAGAATGAGTGATGAGATGCTTACTAAGAAAATCTTTTTAGCCCAAGTGACAGGAAGGAAAGGCAGAGGAAGGCCAAGAAAGACATGGGTGGATCAGATTCAGGAGTGTCTGCATGAGAAAAAGATTATGAGTATGAAGTATAAAAGATCTTGTGTACGGCGTGTAATTCGTATCAGGGAAGCCTGAGTTGTATATCAAGATCGCTGTAAATGGAGAAGTTTGATACCACAACAGTAAGTAAAAATATCTGGTAGTTTGTATTTCTTTTTGGAGCTAACCTCTGAATCTCAGAGAACAGCTTAGTGATATGTATGTATTAAGAGGTTGCTGATCTGTCATGATTTCATCCATAGGTTCACTTGAAATCTTTTATATTTAGAACTTTCTGATTGTAAATACTGGAAATTAAGTTTATTTGCTTTTTGCATTTGATTTGGTTGAAAATCATTTAGCATGTAGTATCATTCAAAATTAATACCTGTTGTGTTATGACCTTATTTCATTTGTGTAAATTGAAATTGTTCAGGTTAAACAATTGATGAATCAACGACTTGGTTTGAAAGCCACAATGGAGGAACTAACAGCATTGATCCAAGAGATAGAAAAGCAAATAGAACTGGCATGTGAGAAAGTTGATGCCATTGAAAAACATGAAACTGGTGGCAATCAGAAAAAGCAATTTTTGCAGGTTAGTTATGCATCTATAACCTTTCTTCCTTAATTTTTTTATATGTAGTGCTTCCAAATATTGTTTTCTTCTATATTCATGTATATGAGAGTTCTGCTAATGTCAGTGCATACTTGATAATTAAAAATCATATGCTTAAGCAGTTTACCTTTTTCTCCTTATATATAATAAATTGTCAAGTTTTATAAGTTTCTGGTAGAATATCATATTCATTCACTTTGCTGAGCATTTCATATGCATAACAAATGCCCAAATCATAATTATCACTGTTCATGTTAATTACATGGAAAAAGCTGGTTGGCTAGTTGCTTGGAGTGTATTAACTGCAGCTCAAGCTAAGCTTGACACTGAACAACATTTTGTAATATACTATGTATATGATAAATTATGGCTAGAGTTCACTGTTCAGTTTCCAGGAAATCACAGTTCAGCCACTTTAATGGCTATTATACCAATATCCCAATGTGAGATTGTTGTGTTTGGCAGAATGCTGCTGTTTCATATCCTCTAAATTATTGTTACTGTCATTAAACAGCAGTTTGACTTTCAGGCAATGTCAGTTACAAAGTTAATGGCAAAAAGTAATAGTTTTTACATGCATATATTGATATAAATGTTGTTATTGAAGCAGATGCCCATTTTACTTTGGCTCTATATCAACATATTTTGCTAATTCATTCTACAGAAATGAGATATTTTCATTCCCTCAAATGATAAGCTTTTCATTGATTTGCCATTTGTGTTCTAAGCAGTGAGCACTTTGCATGGATTGAGTGCATCATTTTTAGAGTTCAAGACTTTTTCTCCGTCAAAAAAAGCTGAGGTTATCTACTTTTCCTTAGTCTCCTTGATCAGAAACTATTTTACTTTGCATTTTCTTCTGTGCTCCTCCTTCTCTTTTATTGCTTTTTGTGGTTTAGTTGTTTTTCATTCATGGCAGAATTGTCTTTTAAAAGGTCTGATTACCAGTTCTTGAGATTTCTCAGTCATTTTATTGTATTTAAAAGGTTAACAACAGATCACATAATTAGTTAACCGTTTGTAAAGAAAATGTTAAAAATGATTTTCTTATGTCAATGAAATAAAAACAGCACATGTTCTTCCATTGTGCATCTCATTGTGTTAAATGTTCTCACCATCCTTTGGGAAATCTGTTGAGATAAAATCTTCACTGAAATAACTATATGTCAGTATTATAAATATTTAATGGGAATTATCGAGGATAAATTTATTAAGGTACATTACCTGTCAAATTTTTGATCTAAACACAAGATCTTCATCAGGAGTTCTTGCATCTTACTACTTCCACAGGTCTGGCAACCAAGCCTGATGGATTTTCCATCCAGCATGGTCTTGATGTTGCCACCTTGTGTCTTGTAAATTTCCAGGGATTCCTCTAATTTCCAAATAATTGCATGGGATTGATGTTTGATCACTTTTAAGGAGTTCCAGTCCATTTTGTGGCCAGTTTGTTGTATGTGCCTGTCTAATCCTGTTTTATTTGAGATGTTCCTTATTGCTGCTTTGTGTTCTTTAATTCTGGTGGTTAACCTTCTTCCTGTTTCTCCTATATATATGGTAATCCACAAGAACATTCTATTTTATAAATGGCTCCTTCCTGGAGTAAAGTATTTTCTTCTTTTTGTTTTAGGGATGGTAAGTATTTTTTAATTTTGTTATTTAAACCTGGAGCTAACCTAATTTTATAATTTAGTGCTGATTTTCTTTAGTTTTTCAAACAGTCCCTTGTGGTAAGTGATTTTTTTTGTGAATAAATATTCAATTTTCTCTTTATTTTTGTCTGTAGTGCCAGTTCTGTTCCTAGTAGGATTTTCTTCCAGTAGTTCACAAATTTCTTTTGAAGGGTAATCATTTTCTAATAAGATTGATTTTAACTTATTTTTATGTTTTTCTTAGCTTCTGAAGATGAATTCAGCTTTTCAACTTTTTCTTTAAATTGTAAAGCTACATTTTTCTTTATATAATTAGGGTGATCTGATTTATAATTTAAAATTTTTCCTGTGTTTGTAGGCTTTTTGTATAATTCTGTGGTAATATATTTTCCTTCCCACTTCAAAGTAATATCTAGGTAATTTAGCTTATTTTCTATATGGTAATATAGTTATTTCAGTGATATGAAGATTGAATTTTAAGTATTATCATGGCAATTTGGGAATCTTGGCTTGATTCCAACTCTGGGATGATTCCGTTTTCAAGTTTTTTGACTAGCTCTCCACATAAATAACAGTGCTCAGCATTATTGGGGGGGGGGGGGGGGCTGCTTTGCTATCCCAGTGAATATTAAACTTGATACTCAATGAATTGCTGTTAACTTGGTAAATTATGGTAAATTTTATTAAAAATGTTTCATTAAAGTGATGCCATCAAGCAAATAGATATATAAACACTGGGTTTCTCCCACTGTCAGAATCAGAAGTGTCAGTTGAAAGAAGTACACTGACTTTAAGTGACTAATATTCTATCTCGTAATGGAATTGGAAAATGTTTTCTGCACTTTTTAGTGCATCCTTTGGCACACAAATATATGTCAAAACCTCTTGCACCTAACATATTGCTTGGTCTGACTATCTGTCTGTAGATAAGATATCTTCACACATATACAGACTGATTCAAAAACTCTTATTTGCATTTGATATTTGTGACCACAAGAATAATCATCTTGATATTCCCACTTTTCCTGGGTCACAGTTTACATGTAAAATGTCATAACCATGCTGTTGTTGTTTTTTCATTTTGCACACTATTTTCATTTTTGGAAGTTGGTTTGGAAAATATTATTTATTGCATATATAGGTAAAAATATGAAAAAAACCTTCCATGAAGTTCTTTCTTTGCACTGTGCACAATTTTTCCATTAGGTAGTGTAAGTATATATTCCTGCTCGGTAGTATAAAAGTATATTTGTATTTCATAGTCTCAGCTTATGGCAGTTCAGTGTAAAAGATGTTAAATTTATTAGATCTGCTTATTGTAACCATGGAAAGTTTTTGCACATTTCTAGTTTTTATGATAAAAAGCTTTCCCTTTTTGTGTTGCATAAATTTTGGTTTTTAGTTAGACAATATCGCAGCTTCTACATTCTGAACTTTAACAATTTTTTAGCATTGGCTAACTGAGTAACCATAAACAATATTATTGAAACACTTTGTAGTTTTCTAGATGTCAGATTTTCCCACTAAGTGATGTGACAATATATATGTATTTGACATTCCATCTGTGCTTCTGACGTCCCAAATGTAAAATTCTTTCCATTGTGGATAACTGATACCATGACCAAAATCATTCACAATATTTTTAGCTTTTCTTGGTGTAAAAATTTTCAGCTGGGTACATGTGTGCATACTTAAATTAGACAGTAACTTGGCTTGTGTGTATCAAACTGGAAATATGCATATCTCATCAGACAGACGTCACATTAGCAGTATTTTTCATCATTTACCATCATTTTCTAAGTATTCTTTTTTCATGCTAGATGCAATGAGATCATATATTTATCATCATCAAACCCCACTTCAAGGTGGATTGTAAAATTTATTTTGAAATGAATAATTGTTTCCAGCCATGGCCAAGATTTTGTGCCTATTTCCATGGGATTTTTGGTGAAAAATTAATTTCATCAGCTGATATAAGTGTGTATTTGTATTTGGCCGGATGTCTGCCCTTCTAATTGTTGTGTGTGGGAAAATTTCTTTCATCAGACAGCTATAACCATCTCCAGAATATTCCATGCATTTCCCAGGTTTTTCTCATAATACAATTTCCCACTCAGTAGCATACACATGTAATTTTAGTTGTAAATGAATTTATGGCACCTCTATTCATAGTGATTGTGGAATAACTTTTTTATGGGTCTTATAGAGGTTATTTTTCATGAAAGTTGGTTGTCAAATTTTCGAACTAAAGCCTAGTTCGTCATCAGGACTACGTCACTGGAGTAGTTGCTGCCACTCAGTTGGAAGAGTCCAACCGCAATTATCGTTAATTGTGGTACTTCTTCTTCTTGCTATTTCGATCCCTTCTTCTAGTTTCCTCTTTACTAAGTTTGACTGGTGGGCGATTATTTTCACCGAGTTCCAATTTATGGAGTGTCCACTTGCTTGTATATGTCTGTCTAGCCCTGTTTTGTTACTAATGTTCCTAATAGCTGCTTGGTGTTCTTTCATTCGGACCTTAATACTTCTCCCTCTCCATACGATGTTTTTGGCAAAACATCGTATGGAGATCAGGACTATGTCACTGGAGTAGCCAAAAACATCGTATGGAGAAGAAGGTGTTCTTTCATTCGGACCTTAATACTTCTCCCTCTCCATACGATGTTTTTGGCAAAACATCGTATGGAGAAGTATTAAGGTCCGAATGAAAAACACCAAGCAGCTATTAGGAACATTAGTAACAAAACAGGGCTAGACAGACATATACAAGCAAGTGGACACTCCATAAATTGGAACTCAGTGAAAATAATCGCCCACCAGTCAAACTTAGTAAAGAGGAAACTAGAAGAAAGGATCGAAATAGCAAGAAGAAGAAGTACCACAATTAACGATAATTGCGGTTGGACTCTTCCAACTGAGTGGCAGCAACTACTCCAGTGACATAGTCCTGATGATGAACTAGGCTTTAGTTCGAAAATTTGACAACCAACTTTCATGAAAAATAACCTCTATAAGACCCGTAAAAGTTATTCCACATTTAATTTTGTTCACCATTATTACTCTGCTAATGTCTTCCAGATTTAAAACTTCCTTTTTTTGTATTTGACAACTTAGGAATATGACCAAGTTTATCTTCGTGTTGTCTGGGAAACCTTTTTTTTCTGTGGGCAGAAATGACAATAAAATGTGAAAGTACAAGGTATGTCTGGAAAGTATCCAGCCATTTTGAATATCTGGAGAACTGGTCACGTGCCCGTGATGTTACTTGGCAGGCAGCCAGAGGGGACCTTACTGCACATGTTTGAACACTCACTCTCCCATGGGGCTACTCTCAGCAGCAAGACGCCATTGAATGAGCTTGTATACTGTGTAACCTCAATCACAGTGACCAATGCTTCAAACTCTGACATTAGTCAGCGGAAACTATTCAAATGATTAAGAAGGCTTTCAGGGATGATTCAATGAGTGAAGCTTAGATAAAATTGTGGAACTGATGCTTCAAAGATGGCAGGGAATCCATCGACAGCGATCCACATACTGGAAAGCTTGCAACAAGCAGAACACCTGAAAATGTTGAACATGTGCGGTCTGCAATCAATGAAAATCGGTAATTGACAGTGCGAGAAGTAGAAGCAGATCTGGGGATTCCACAGACTATTTCAAAGATTTTGACAGAGGATCTTGGCATAAAATGTGTGCCACTCTCGTCATGAAAGCAGAAAAAATTTCATGCTCAAATTACACAGAAGTTGCTTGAAACTGCTAACAATGAACCAGATTTCCTCAAAAAGGTCATAACCAGAGAGATGAGTCATGGGTCTACGGCTGTGACCCTGAAACAGAAGCCCAGTTTTCCCAATGGACGTTGCCTGTTCCTCCACATCCAAAGAAAGCGTGCCAAAGTCAGAGCAACGTCAAGGCCATGTCGACAGGGTTTTTTTTTTTTTTTATCAAGAAGGTGTTGTCCACCATGAGTGAGTACGCTCCTCGAGACCTGACTATAAATAAGGAGTACTACATTGAAGTTCTTCACTGGCTGAAGGATGCAAAAAAGAAGAAAACAGTTGCAACTGTGGGCAATTGGTGATTGGCAACTTCTTCAGGATAATGAGCCTGTCCATTCTTTACATCTGGTGCAGGTTTCTTTTTTTTTTTTTGGCAAAACATCGTATCACTGAGGTCTGTCAGCCTGCCAACTGCTCAGATTTGGCCCCCTGCAACTGCTGGCTTTTCCCAAAGTTAAAATCGATGTCGAAAGGGAGGAGATTTCAGACTGTGGGCAAGATTAAGGAGAACATGACAAGGCAGCTGATGGCAGTCCTGAAAGAGGACTTTGTAGACTGTTTTGATGGAAGGGACTTTGGGATAAATGTGTAAGGTCCCAAGGAGAGTACTTTGAAGGGGAGTAAATCACCATTTTCCAAGATCAGCTACATTTTTTTTTAATATTTAATGGTTGGTTATTTTTCTGACAGACCTTGTATACAGGGTGTCCAGAAAATAATGGTGGGGGGGGGGGGTTTGTGCTATTGTTCTGCAACACGTGGTAAGCACCATGGCTTAAAATTTTTTTCCAATGAAATCAATAAGGCAACAAGTGTGTAGCAGGTGCCTCGTTACTCATGTAGCGAGTTGCCCTCTGTAATAGCTGTTCAGTGGGGCAGGCAGTGGCTAAGCAGTTAGTTCAGCAATGATGACCATGCAAAAGAAAGCTGTGTGCATTTTGTGGTTGGTGGAATGCCAATCTGTAATCTAGGTTCAATGGCATTTCAGTTGTGAATATCACAAGGATTCACCACATGAGAACAATATCCACCAATGGTTCAAACAGCTTCAGGAGACAGGCAGTGTGGAGAAAGGTAAATGACCAGGCAGATCACAGACACTGAATGATAACATAGAAACAACATGGCAGCCTTGCATTTGAAGTCCGTAGAAGTCCATTCGTCAATGTAGTCAACAATTGGGCCTCCCGAAATCGACTGTGCATGACGTCGTGCAGAGTCCATGTTTTTTAAGGCTAAAGCTATTTCCTTACAAAATTCAATTTGTGTATGCAATCCAGCCCAATGACAAGAAGAGAAGAGTGGAATTCTCTATCAACATGCTGCAGAGATGTGACGATGAGTCAGGATTTTTAAATTGCATTCTTTTCTCTGATGAGGCGACGTTTCATATCAGTGGGTGTGTAAATCACCACAACTGCTGGATATGGGCAATGGAAAATCCTGCCTCGATACGTGAGCACATTAGAGACTCTCCAAAGGTCAACATTTGGTATAGTTTAACACATGATATGATTTTTGAAGCCTTTTTCTGTACAGAACATATTGCCTACAGCAGCGTGTATCTAGGTATGCATTAGCTTTTTTTGTTTTCCAAAATCGAGGACATAGACAAATCTGATTGCATCATCTATCAACAGGATGGAGCACCACCACACTTTGCAATGATTGTGCAGGATGTATTAAACATTTGTTTTCCAGGACGGTGGGTTGGACAAAATGGACTCATTCACCCCACAAAGCCTGGACCTGATCCCATTGAATTTCTTCTTTTGGGCTCATGTGAAAACACTGGTTTACAGTGAAAAGATTCAGGATCTTGTCTATCTGAATGAAAGAATCACTGCAGTAATTGCAAGCATTATTCTAGATGTTCTTGCTTGAGTGTGGACCATGGTTTAATATTGTTTGGATGTGTGCCATGCTGTTAATAGCACACACACAGAAACATTGTAATGCTGTTTCAGAATCTATGTTAGCTACTAATTGCAATAAAAATATTTCGGAGCATATTGCGAAACGTTTATTACCACATAAACTAACACCAAACTCCACCATTATTTTTCGGACACCCTGTATTGTAGAAGGAAAAAAACAGAAAATAATTTCTTTTTGAGCTGCTAAAGATGAAAGTCTATGCAAATACAATCAGCATAACAGTCACATTGGCTTTACTACCACATGACAGCTAGTACAAATTTTCAATACAATAATAGCCATGGCTCTTAGTATGAAAATCATGATATTTGTTCTGCAAAAAAACAAACAACTGATCAGTACAGAAAACTGCAAAGGTAGTTTATTAGCACTGTATGTAAAATAAAAAAAGTGACAGAGAGCAATTTAAAAAGTCTGTTTAAATTTCTGGAAATTAAAAGATTTTTTAAATTAAATTTTAATGAGAAAGATCTTGCTTTAAGCAAATTCACTTTGTTTGCAACTGATGTGTGTAATTTATTTCAGTATCTTTTGATTTCACTTTTGCATATTCTGGGTAGTAGCATTATAGTACATTTTCTTTGTATTTGTTTAAGTAATACAAAAACTGAAACAGCTATTATTGAATATCATGAATCATATTGATAAAATGATGGTGAAATTTGCTTTAACTGTCAATTCTTTTCACATAACTTCAAGATTTATAAAGCAATTTTTCCATACATTAAAATTGTTTCCTTTTTAATTTTTTCTAGCAAATTATAAGTGACTTGGAGCTCATTGGTGAGCACATGAGAAAACTGAAAAATATGTTGGATGAACTGAAACCACATTTGACTGAAGATGCTCAGGAAATAAAGGAAGATGAGATAAAGTAAGTGACCTATTCTTATTCATACATACATACATATCACTAAGCTGTTCTCTGAGATTCAGAGGTTAGCTCTACAAAGAAATACAAACTACCAGATAATTTTTACTTACTGTTGCCGTATATAGCGGGTGATCTTAGTGAGAGATGGGTTTGCCTCCTCGGGGCGCTCCATGGGAACAATGACACCAGCGACGTATATTCAAGGCTAGCTAGGCTAGCTGCAAAGCCCAGAGGATGCACAAATAAAAGTAATTTAAATATACACAAATAAAAGTCAATTATCAACGGTATGAAAATATGTCGATGCTTCTGCAGCAAAAAAAAAAAAAAACCCACACATGCGGATTCACTTCTTTTGACTAAGAGAATCATTCTGGCGAGCGAAGACCAATGGCATAATGCAAGCAGCTGTTCCAGAGTCTTCGCTGTTCTGATTCGAAGACCTTCGATAAGATCGCCTGCTAGCGTTTCCATGACAACGTGAATGAGCATATGGAAGGGAATGGATCATTGCTTTGCGCAACAGTTCGCTCAGAAAAGAGAAAACTTCGACTACCCTGTCACTTGTATGCTTTCGCCTGTGACAGCACGTGTTTCGCGAAAGTTCTTTCAGTTTGTGTGAAGTGTCAATGAATTAAAATCAGTGATATTATATCTTAAATTCGTGGCTTTGTTGAATTCGAACTGTTTTGATAAATTTTGTGAAAGCTTCCCTGAACATCTACTGTCAGAACTTAAAGAACTCTATGTTTTAAATTTTGATAGAGCTCGACTAAAAAATGAACTGAAGGTGTTTTATTCCCTTGATAAATACCAAAACAAATCAGTAAGAGACATTACATGTCACATCATCATCATCATCATTGTCAACCATTATCAATCCACTGCTGGACGAAGGTCTCCCCAAGTTTCCTCCACAACGGTCTGTCTTGTGCCAGTCTCCTCCATGTCACCCCTGCATACTTTCGAATTTCATCCACCCATCTCCCATGTGGTCTTCTTCTGGGTCTTTTCCTGTCCCTTGGAATCCAATCTAAAATTTCGGCTGTCCATCGATGATCTGTCCTTCTGGCAGCATGTCCAGCCCATTGCCATTTCAGGGATTTAACTCTGATCATGATGTCTTCCACTCTTGTCATTTTTCGGATCCACGAGTTCCTCTTCTTATCTCTCCTGGTTACACCAAGCATGCACCTCTCCATGCTGCTTTGAGTTGTCTGCAGCCTTTGTATGTCTCTTTTAGTTAAGGTCCACGTCTCCGCACCATACGTAAGCACTGGAAGGATGCATTGATCAAACACTTTTCTTTTAAGACATAATGGCATATTGCTCTTGAAAATTATGCTGTTTCTTCCAAAAGCTCTCCAGGCAAGTTTTGTACGCCGATTAATTTCTTCATCAATGTGACCCTCACTTGATATCTGCTGTCCAAGATAAACGTACGTGTCTGTTATCTCCAGCTTTTCTCCATCAATCGATAAATCTTCATTTCTTGTAAAAGCATTGAACATCACTTTTGTCTTCTGAAAGTTCATTTTTAATCCCACTTCTTTTACTCTTGTCAGCAAGTTCCTGGATCATACTCTGCAGCTCTGATGGGGTAGTTGCAAAAATGACTACGTCATCAGCAAAACGAAGGTGGGTTAGATAATCTCCATTAATCTTTATCCCCTTGTTTTCCCAGCTCAGTGACTGAAAAACACCCTCCAATGTGGCATTAAAGAGCTTCGGAGATATGGTGTCACCTTGTCTCACTCCCTTTCCAATTTTTACGTGTGTTGTATTTTCAAACAGCCTAATCTTTGCACTTGCATTTTCATAGATGTTATTAATAATATTAATGTATGCATCTTCAATACCGCAGGTTTTCAGAGCCATTGTAACTGCTGATGGTTTCACCGAATCAAAGGCTTTTTCATAATCGATAAAAGCCATGCACAATGGAAGTTCATATTCCCTCGCTCTTTCAATTAGTTCTCTCAGCACGTGAATATGATCTATTGTGCTGTAGCCACTCCTGAATCCAGCTTGTTCTCTCAGTTGAGCCATGTCCAGTGTTACCTTCAAGCGGTGTGAAAGAACTTTAGTGAAGATTTTATAAACTACTGATAGGAGGCTGATAGGTCTGTAGTTTCCGAGATCCTCAATGTCACCTTTCTTGTGTAGCAGGATCATTGTAGCGGTGTTCCAATCCTCAGGAATCTTTCCTTCATTAAGGCATCGAGTGAAAATTTGGGCGAGTACTGTTTCGATTTCTCCACTTGCTTCTTGTATGATGTCTACAGTAATTCCATCTTCTCCTGGAGCTTTTCCTCGCTTCATGTTCTTGATTGCATGTGCAACTTCAGCTGGAAGGACTGGAGGAACTCTGGTACTGGTATCTTTCATGATGTCTGGAGTGCATATATCATCCCTTTCATATAATTTGGAGTAGAAATCTTTCACTCTTGTCAAAATTTCGCTTCTATTTCTTGTTACAGAACCATCTTCTTTTCTCAGTGCCATAATCTGTTTTCTTCCCTTACTGAGATGTCCCTTTGCTATCTTTAGGCTTTGGTTGTTTTCAATTGCTTTCCTCGCTAGTTCACAGTTGAATTTCCTTACGTCTTCAGTGATACTTTTTCTTACTGTCTTGCATAGCTCTATATATTCCACTTTGGAAGTCACATCTTCTTTAGTTGTCCTCATCACTCTTCTTTTTTGCATCAACATTTTGGTTTTTCCTGATAATTTGTTCACATGCAACTTGTTCTTAGACCCAGCTAATTTTGTTGCTGTTTCCATAAGAGCTTTGGTTACTTTTCTGTTAACTTCAGAGATGTCCACTTCTTCCGATGTTAGGCCTTCTAAAGCAGAGAACCTGTTCTTCAGTTCTAACTTGAAGGTATTATGGTGTTTTTTAAGGTTCGTTATGTCAATAGATTTTGTTTGTCCTATAAGCTTGCCACGTTCAAGTTTAGTGTTGAGGTGCATCTTACATCTCACCAATCTATGGTCACTACCTGTGTTGAACTTGTTTAGCACACTGCAGTCTTCTATGACGAATTTTTGTTACACATAATAAAATCAATTTCACTTGTCGTCCCATTTGGATGTCTCCATGTCCATTTCCTGTGTGGCTTTTTCTTGAAGAAGGAGTTCAAGATGAAAAACCCTTCTGCCTCTGCAAACTCAACGAGAGTATTTCCACGCTGGTTTCTGTTGCCATGACCGAATTTACCTACTGAAGTTTCATTCTGTTGCCGTTGCCCTATTTTTGCATTGAAATCTCCCATAATTATTTTCAAGTGCTGCTTACCTTTATTATTTAGATGACAAATTTCCTCATAAAATTCTTCAATTTCTTCTTCAGGGTGACTTGTGGTGGGTGCATAAGTTTGAATAATCTGAGCCTGGTATCTTTTCGAGTTGGATAACAAGTCGTGCAGCTCTGTCAGAGGAACTTTCAACTTCTACAACTTTATCCTTCAGTTTCTTGTTTATTATAAATCCAACACCACTAGTTCTGCCAGTATCTGTCCCACGATAGTAGAAGAGATGTCCACTTTTCAGTTCGATGAGATCTTCTCCTTTTCTCCTTACCTCACTTAGCCCGACGATGTCCCACTTGATCCTTTGTAGTTCCTCTTCCAATTCAAGAAGCCTTGAATCAGAGAAGATAGGGAGCGTCCATTGTAAGTAGCCAAGGTCAGCATCAGATGGCAGCCTAGTCCGGTCCTCCGGGGATTCTTAGCACCCTCTGCCTTCATGTCGCACTGGCCGCTGCCTTGGCCAGGTACATTCCAGCTGCCGGAGACTGAGGGCCAAGATTTAAGTTGTGGAATCATTTTGGAGGGGTTTGGCTCATAACTCACCACGCTGGCCAAGCGGGTTGGTGAGTGTGGGATAGAATTTCCTCTGATCCCGATGGTATAGTTATACCGCTATGGGCGGTCGTCAGAGCCCCTTTAGTGGGAACAGGATGCACCACGAGAAGGCGGGGTTGACATTTGTCAAGGAGAGGCTGTGATGTTACGCATCACCTGACCTTACATCCCATACAGTTGAATAAATTGGACATAGTGTTTAGTGAGGTGTAGAAATTAGCACATCTGATATTAAAGTTTCCATCAACAACTTCTACTGCCGAAAGAAGTTTTTCTGCATTAAAAAGAATCAAGATATATCTTAGAGCCACACAAGGACGTGTACATTCTAGCAACTTGGCTGATTTGTCAATAGAGAAAAACATTCTTTTTAAATATAAATTTTGAGGTTACTCACCTTTATTCCCTAAATCATTTAGGAGGTTTTCGCCTCTACTCATTTCCAACACATATTTTTCTTATTTACATCATGGTTCGAGGCCGCCGCAACAACACCAAAAAAAAAAAAAAAAAAAAAATCATTTTCAACTCACACAAACATCCCTTCCCCTCCCTCTTTTCCCTATGACCAAATTCAGATTCAAAATAATCCACCACAAATATACACAATTCAACTCCCTAAAACACTTTAATCTAATTAAAACATCAATCAATAAAAACCTATTTACACATTTCCTAAAACGTCAAAGTTAAAAACTGTAGCCCAAAATTATTATTAATAAAAACGTGTTAGAATAAGATGATTAGTTTCAAGAATCAAATAAATCGAACAGATATTTATTGGTACGAAAAAAAAGGATATTGGGTCATCTGATAGATGGCGCCACTGCGCCTGAATGACGGAGAACGTAAAATTGAGATGATGCCGCGCGGGCACTAGAACATTCACTACGTTTCGTGGATGGTAACGGGTGGTACATCTGTTGCGTCCGCTCCTTGAAAATGGCCAGGGAGGTGGTTGAAAGTGCTTGGTTGTTATGCTTGTTTCTGAGGGGAGAGAGGTCCGTCAGTATTGGATATAGTGGTTGTGTCAGGTTTTTGGGTTTATTTTAATTTGGCACTGATGTGCAATTGTAAATAATTTTGGGCTACAGTTTTTAACTTTGACGTTTTAGGAAATGTGTAAATATGTTTTTATTGATTGATGTTTTAATTAGATTAAAGTGTTTTAGGGAGTTCAATTGTGTATATTTGTGGTGGATTATTTTGAATCTGAATTTGGTCATAGGGAAAAGAGGGAGGGGGAGTGATGTTTGTGTGAGTTGAAAATGATTTTTTTTTTTTCTTTTTTCTTTTTTGGTGTTGTTGCGGCGGCCTCGAACCACGATGTAAATAAGAAAAATACGTGTTGAAAATGTGTAGAGGCGAAAGCCTCCTAAATGATTTAGGGAATAAAGGTGAGTAACCTCAAAATTTATATTGTCTAAATAGCACGTGAATAATTAAGCAGCTTGATGACATTTGCAATGCTGTATGAATATATGTCTCTTTTTAAATATGAAAAACCACTTGGAAGAAACTTTTTATGAAAACATAACACTCAAGTTCACACAAAAGGAAAGAAGAATGGAGAGTATGTACAAATAAAGTATTCAAATCCTAATCCTCATAATTATTTGGTATCATGTTGGCAATAGCATGTACCTAAAATAAGTTACTTCTATTACTTAACAATTAAAAATTAAACTTTGCAATTAAAAAAAAAACACGTTATTGTGAGAGGGGGAGGAGGACGGGTGAGATAGTCCAGGTCTCAGGCCCAAATACGCCACTGAATGGCACACAGAACAGCAACAAGGGCCTCTGTGAATCTTGGAGAGGTGCCAGCTAGTTCTGTATGACATTGGCGAAAAGACCCCAAACCAATGGGTTTTGTTCCAGAATCCTTAGGTTGAATGACCAGCTGGAACCGTCAGCTGTGGGCTAATCTCCCACACTGATGTGCTTACCTGATTAAAAAAAACACAAAGAAAAAAATTCTTATTCATGCTAGAGAGATATCTGATTTCTCTGTAAATCTCTTACCTAGGGACTGGAAAAACTATTTATTACACACACTTCCTTGTCAAACATTTACTGTTAAAAAAGCTGAAGATTACTAGAACTGCAACTTCTAACAGTATAACTTATACACCTATGGACCATCATGCACAAAACCAGTCATGACAGAAGTTGTGTAATCAGGATGGTTAAGATCAGGGACAATGTAGTACTTTGACATAGCATTTGTTTGGTCATATGGATTTGCTGCTTCGAAACTTTCTGAAGGTGAAAAAGTGAATAATAATAATGTACCTTCTGAAAGTGAAAAACTTTTAAAAATGGAGGTAGGTACAGAGTGTTTCTAAAATGTTTGGCCAAATTTAGGGAACTTGTTTTACCACCAATTCTGATGAAAAACAGTAATATAAACAGGGTGGAAAATGCATTTCTACAGAGATAAAATAGCACGTGTTAAACTGAAAGTCACATTGACTGAGAAGGTCACAAGGTTATATCCCTATTAGTACTGTAGATAGGATATTATTGAGGAGAACAACTACTTACAGCTACATCACAGCAAATGTTTGAAATGTGATCAGCAATACATGCCACATGGTGTCGGTTGAGCGAGAGTACAGGAATATTTCTCGTTGTCATACAACCCTCCACAATTCTGTGGTGGAGAGCTTGTTCATTGCATACTGGTGTGTAGCATAAACATTGCCATTCAGCTGTCCCCATGCAAAGAAATTAAGTGGACTCATATCAGGAAATCGTGGTGGCCATGCAATTGGCCCTTATCTACTCTATCCAATGGCTGAGACAGGTTCAATCAAAATGTTCTCTAACAGTTTGATAAAACTGCGAGGGTGCTTCATCACACATGAACCACATGCACCAGTGTGTTGCTAATGGCATACCTTCCAACTGTGCTTATAGTTCCTCCTCCAAGAAGCGCTGGTACCCCTTGGCATTGATTGTTAGTGGCAACATCACTCTGTCCCTGCTGTTCAATGAGGTAGTCTCCAGGAATGCCAATCCAAACATTCACAAGGAATCTTTACTGATGCTGAGACTTCCTGATTTCATGCAGATCATCATGCACCCAGTGATGGATGTTGTGGAAGTTCATAATATCTTAGGTGAATTGTGATTCATCCATAAAAAATACATCCTGGAGAGAACCAGGTTCAGTACATTTTTTAGAAGCCATTGGGTAAAGCTGATTTGAGGAAGAAAATTCAATGGTGCAAGTGCCTGAACCTGTTGTTCATGGTAAAGATACAGTTGCTCCTGATGACAGATACACCATACAGTGGAATTTGATGCACCCACTTCTGTGGCTACTCTTCCTGTACTAGATTCGGGCTTCTCCACCACTATGTCCAACACCTGTTCTTCTAATGCTGGTTTATGAATATGTCTTGGTCATACCTAATCTTTAGTGTGAGGTGCTGTTGATCCTGTCTCTCCTAGATGCCAATGATGGCACAGATGTAGCATTGGTGGAACCTCTGTGCAGAAAAGCCATCATGTAAAGGTGCTGCACTTCTCTGCTGTTTCCATTTGCTGTTCCTTACATGAAATGAATGTCAGGCCATTCAGTGTTAGGAAATAGAGTCTTTATGTCTATGGTTGCACAAACCTAATCCACAATAGCATTGAGAGTGTCATTTTAAACTAAAGAAATGACATGAGCCAAACACAATATTTGGC
The DNA here is from genome assembly GCA_039090855.1 of Macrothele yani. Classification (NCBI taxonomy): domain Eukaryota; kingdom Metazoa; phylum Arthropoda; class Arachnida; order Araneae; family Macrothelidae; genus Macrothele; species Macrothele yani. Next base: position 6,915,123 of record CM077023.1, on the reverse strand, counting down.
AGTGTCTTTATCACGTCAGTTTAATTTTTCATATTTGTTTTTCCTTTATTATTGTAATTACTATTTGCTTAAGGGAATATTTGCAATGAAAATAGGACATAGATAATGTAAATGCTATCCTAAAATTAATGTGCACTTCACTTATACAAGCATTTAATTCATGAACTTATTGTCACTCTTGCATCAGTCACAAAGTTGTATAGGTCTTTTCCTGCCATTTACTTACATTTTGTGTAATACAGCTGAGAAGTAATGATCTGATTTTGCTTGAAAAAAGGGCAAACATTAAAAATGAGACTAGGGGCAATAGATCAGTTCTCTGTTGGATGTTTTGTTGCTATGTTGGTTAACCAGGTGAGTGTAACAGATAACCCATTAGTGTCAAGTAACAGCACACCTTTGGCTATTGTGAATTTGATTTTGGAGGAAGACAAATGCATGGCATTGGAAGAAAATGTTGCTGTGTATTCTAAGTCTAAAAGTTTTGTTTACTGGTATTTGGGCAACAGTGGGGATGAAAGGCTTCCAGTAAATACACTGGCATGCAAAAATTAAGGACGAGGTGGTTTTTCGAATATAATGTCGTGCAGAAGTGCTCCACATCAACTCAAATCATACCATAAGATCCCCAAGATGTAAGAATATGGGACAAGTGAGCAAAACCGTCCAAACAAGGAATCCAAAGGATACAAAGGCACTTTATTGAAAAGGTAGCTTCGAGCACAACTGGACAGAAGACAGAAACGTCCATGTGACAGGCGGCTGCCAAAAAAAAATCCAGTCTTTGGTAGGGAATATGATCACCCCTGACTGTGTTGCAGGATTTACAACGTCTGTCCATGCTGAGGATGAGGTTGTCAAGGAACTGTTGAGGCATCGTGGCCCATTCCTTTTGTAGCGCCAATCACAGCTGCGGAATCGTTGCTACCAGCTGGTGACTTGCTGCCAAGCATCTCCTGAGAAGGTCTCACACGTGTTCGATTGGATTTAGGTCCGGGGACCTTGCGGGCCAATCCATGCGTTGGATATCTTCACTCTCCAACAGCCACTGTACGATGAGGTGTAGTGTTGTCGTCCATGAAGAGGACCCACAGCACCTCTAAACAGACGCACGTGAGGCAGGAGAACCTCGGTACAATAGCGGACACCAGTGACTGAACCTCCTTAGAAAATGTGGAGGTCAGTACTGCTACCAAGTATGATACCGCCCCAAACGAGAACTCCGCCACCTACAAACCAGTCTCTTTCGATGATGTTGGAGGTGTGGTTGCATGTTCCCTGCTCTCTCCAGATGTGTATACGTCCAGAATCGCTCGTCAGACTAAATCGGCTCTCATCCGTAAAGAGAATTCGACCCCATTGCTGATGTGTCCAGTTCTTGAGTTCCTGGCACCACAGAAACCACCGTCTCCGATGAGCAGGCGTTAATGACACACACCGTACTAGTTGTCGTGCAAATAGACCACCTTTGTGCAGCCTCCTGGCCACGGTAAAACGCGATAACGGACGTCCAATTGTCTGTTGCATGTGCCTTGCGATTTCTCCTGCTGTCTGCCATCTGTCTCTTCTCGCCTGTAGGACAATATACTGGTCGTCCGCTGCCGTGGTTGCTCGTGGACGACCACTGCTAAACTCTCAGACAGCTGTTCCTGTCATTTGAAATGCTCTCCAAGCTAGTGAAACGATGCGGTGAGCGATCTCGAACTCCTCTGCCACACTAGTCACTCTTCGACCTTCTTCCAACTTTTCAATATTACCTTGGGTAAAGTGATCCAGATGTTACATGACATCTACTCTGAAGACAGAGTAGATGTCAAGCAACATCTACTCCGTCTTCAGCCTCTACTGACAAGCCAAAGTATGTAAATCTTTCTTCTGTTACTATTCCTCCTAGCTTGGATAAATTCTTATCATTAGGCCTAAAATTTTCACCAGCTCTTCCTATCAATCTTCCACAAACTGTTTCTCTTATAGAATCAGCCATCCATAGAACTGAGACTGTTCACCAACCTATCCTGCGTGCCAATGCTGCTGTTATCCTATCCAAGCAAAATTCTGTGCCAATCAAGTACTCTTCTTCTTGTCTGAAAGAATTCAGGTCATTTATACAAGAAAATGACCTTGCCGTATGAAAAGCAGATAAAGTTGGTTGCCCAGTCATCATTGGTAAAGAAATCCTAAACCAAAAAGTGCATTCATTTCTTACATCTGCTAACTGCATTCCTCTGCAGTCAGACACCACCAATTCACTCAAAAACTCAGTTGACAGATTATCTAAGAAAGAAACTTTTCAATCCTTTCTTGGAGACATATCACCCCTCCTTACTTTAGAACTCCCAGGCTTTTTCTGCAAGTTAAACTGCATTAAGCTGGTAACCCCATCAGACCTTTAGTTGAATATTCTTTTTCTCCAGCAGTAAACCTTGAAAAGAAATTGGTCCTCAAATGCAAATCCCTGGCAGCCAACCATCCTCATACTGTTGTCTCTACTTCAGACTTCATCCACAAACTTCCTAATTCCTTTTCTCCTAGTGTTAATCTATATACTCTTGATGTGGAATCTTTGTTCCTCTCTGTACCATATTTTGAGTCCTACATGCTCCTCATGAAGAAATTGATTTTTCATTTTGAACCACCTGGTACTCTTATCAAAGATCTTTATGATTGTTTTCACACTATTCATCAACACAGTTGTTTTGTTTTCAACAAAATTGTGTACAAGCAACAATCTGGTCTACCCATGGGCTCAACTCTTTCCCCTCTTCTTGCAGAAATCTACATGCAACATATTGAAGTTTCCATCATTCCTCACCACCCTTTTCAACCTTCCCTGTGGTTAAGATATGTAGATGACATTTTCATTAGCTGGCCACATACCGATTCTGAACTACAGACACTGATCAACTCCATTACAGAAAAATTTCCTTCCATTAATCTCACTATATCTAAGGAAGTTAACAACAAAATTGATTTATTGATTTCCTGAATGTATCTATCTGCAGAAACGCTGATCTCTCCATTACGCGTTCCGTCTATCGTAAACCTTCTGCGGCCACTAACATCATTCCCTACAAATCTTTCACTCTGCATCTCTACAAGCTTGCAGCATTGAAGTCTTACATCCACAGGACTCATATCATTTGCAACAACCAACTTTCTCTTCAAGAAGAATTCTCCAAAATTTCTACAATAGCCCTCTCCCATGGTTTCCCTGCTGTTACAGTCAACTCCCTCATAAAGAAATATGAAAACAATTCGAAAATTGAATGCTTCCTTCCTCAAAAGAAAGAAAACCTGAAATTCTCTGGTTCTGTTCCTTACCATCCTTCCTATGCTTATAAGTTACAGATTCTTTTTAGAAGTTTTGGCTACCATCTTGCCATTAAATCCACCCCAAACATCTTGAAACTTCTACAAAGGGATAGGGACAAAGTTGAAAACCTGGACCTCCCAGGAGTTTACTGCATACCTATCTCTTCTTCAACAGGGGATAACTTATACATTGGAAGCACATACAGGAGCATTAACCATAGAATTTTAGAACATAAAAAAGATGTTTTGAAAGCCAATCCTAATACAGCCTTGTCTATTTTGACAATGGAAGACACATCTGCAGTTCCCCACTGGAACGAAGCAAAATGAATTGCTTCTTTTGACAATCATTTTGCCCTCCGTTACCGTGAAAGCCTGGAAATTATTTTCAACTCAGTGACTTGCAATTCCGAATCTCCTCTCTACATTCCGATGATCTGATGATCTGGAGATCAATTCTAAGTTTTGGCAACAAAAATAGAAAAAATTCAAATGTAGAATCTGGCAACAATCTTAGTCCTCCATTGGTGTGATGAAGACCTAAAATAAGGTCTAGAACTCCCAACTTACGAACTTTCTTGTAAAAGTTTTTCATTTAACGTAACTAGCGTGATCAAGTTACCTTTATTTGTTAATACATTTTACTTTCAATAGAAAAGAAAAAGAGGCAGGTTTTTATTATTTTTTTGTTTAAGAAGTCAGCCAGCATTCACATTTGGAATATGTGATGACTTATGGTATAGGTCACAGGGTGTTCTTTTTAAGTTCATTGTTAACAGAGACACTGTACATTGTAGTATATTATGTGAATTTATGTAAAACATGCTTTTTCAAATGTATTGCTCTGGTCACTTTTAATTTCAGTATTTTGATCCCATTCTGCTGTTCTCTATTTTTTTCTGAAGGACATTAGAAAAGAAACTTGAGGATCTTCAGAAGAGTATATTGAGGAAAATTCAAAATATTGAATTTGTACTTGCCAATGTGACTAGTTTAACACAGGAAATCACTGCAATAAAACAGTGGGTTGAAGAAAAGCTGTCTGACCTTAAGAATTTCCCATGTCCTGGATACCAAAGTTCTTCTATTGAGTTCACTTTACAGGAAGTAAAGGTATGTAAGCTTGTTCTAGAAGTTATTATTTTGTAGGTATGAATGAAAACATGCACATATGCACTCGCACACACACATACTATAAGTATATATATCATCAACCATTATATCATTCCACTGCTGGATGAAAGTCTCCCCAAGTTTCTTCCACAACTTTCTGTTTTAAGCTAGTCTCCTCCATGTCATTCAGACATGCTTTCAAATTTCATTTACCCATCTCCTGCATGATCTTCCAGGTCTTTTCCTGCCCCTTCAAATCCAGTTTAGTATTTCATTTGTGTCGAGCGGTGGTCCGTTCTTCTTGCAATATGTCTAGCTCATTGCCACTTGAAGGTCTTCACTTTGATCAAGATGTCATCAGCTCTTGTCATTTCACTAGTCCATGTATTCATTTTCCTATCTTTCCTAGTATGTCTTTTTTAGTGAAGGTTCATGTCTCTGATCCATAAGTAAGAACTGGAAGTATGCATTGATTAAACACTTTTCTTTTAAGGCATAATGTAATTGCTCTTAAAAACTGTACTGTTTCTTCCAAATGCTTTTCAACTAAGTTTTATATGCTTATTAATTTCTTTCTCTATGTGGCCCTCACTTGATATCTGTTGTCCTAGGTAAATGTAAGCATCTGTTATTTCTAGATGTGCTCCTTCAATCACTAAATCTTCAGTTCTTGAAAAAGCATTGCACATCAATTTTGTTTTCTGTAAGTTCAGTTTCAAGCCCACTTCTTTACTCATGTCAACAAGTTTCTGGACCATACTCCAGAGCTCTGAAGGGGTACTTTCAAAAGTAGCTATGTCATCAGCAAAACAAAGGTGGATTAAATAATCTTGATTTATTTTCATTCCCTTGTCTTCTCTGTACAATGATCAAAAAACATTTTGCAGTGTGACATTGAAGAGCTGTGGTGTCACCTTGTCTCATTTCCTTAACAATTTTTATATTTGAAAATTAAAAAAAAAGAAGCCATGTTGCTGTGTAGTATCCTCTTACGGTGTCCAGCCAGGACCAAAGACTGTCAGAATTTCCCGGTTATATGCTTAATGCATCACTTTTGCTCAAATTTTGTTTTATCAAATACAAGATTAACCATTTTCTAATTTTAATATTAGGGTCATTCAAATGAAAGTGGCAACAGCAGCATAGTGAAAAGGGGTGCGTGTAAGGTGGAAGTTGTCAATTGTTTAATAAGCAGCTTTCATTCTGTAGCAGTCATTCTGTTTGAAAGTATCATAATGTGCAGTACTGCTGGAAAATTTGCACTGCTGTGAATGATGGATTCCTCCAAACGTGCACAGAAGGCAGTGATTCAGTTTTTAATGATGGAGGGCACAACTCCTATGGACATTTATTGGTGGATGCAGGCTACATGTGGCTAGGAAGAATGCATGTCAAAACATACCATGTTTAGATGGGCAGACATGTATCGACGGCAGTTGTTTTGAGGACAGGACGTGCAAACAGGAAAATCACAGAAGAAAATGTTGTGGCGGTTAATGCACACATTAAAGATAATAGGCAAATAACTGTGCAGCAGCTGTGTGCTGTGTTGGAATGAAACACAGGAATTGGGCACACAATAGTCCGTACATACTTAGCATACAGCAAGGTGAGCAAGGCTGGGTTCCCAAATTGTTGTCATCAGAACACAAGGCTGAACGAATGGACCTGTCCTTGGAAAACTTGCTGCAGTATGAGAAGGAGGGTGAAAATTCCTTGACATAATTGTGGGTGGTGATAAAATGTGGTGTCATCAGTTTGAACCAGCCACCTGCCGCATGAGCTTGCAGTGGAAGCACCCATCATCACCCCCTCATTGTAAATCATGCAGCATCATTGGAGGCAGTAAAGTGATGCATTTTTTTATAACCACAGTCCAATAATGCTGGACTGACTACCACATGGTGCAACAGTGAATAAGGAATGATACTGCACAATGCTCAAAAACCTGCGGCAGGCGTCTAGTCAAAATGACTGGAAAAGTTAATGCAAGGTGTGGTTCTCTTGCACGATAATGTAACACTGCATACCTTTAACCTTACACACGCTAAACTTGCAAAACTGTGATATGATGTCCAGCCACATCCGCTCTATGGTGCAGATATGTCACCTTGTCACCCTTGCAACTACCAAATTTTTGGCCCCCTAAAAAATCATTTTAAAGGACACTGCTTTACAAACGATAGCAGGTCAAATAGGTAGTCATGGATGGGTTCTCCTAGCAGCCATCTTCGTTCTTCAATCATGCCATCTGTTCACTAGTATGAAGATAGGATGCTTGCCTAAATGCTCATGGCGATTATTTCCGATTTTAGCTTATCCATGTAAGTTATCATGTTCATTGACACTTTTATTTGAATGAAACAAATAGACAAAGAACAAGAAAGGGTCTCATGACTATGCTTCCTAATGATGTGATAATTTAATTTCCTACTATGCTCTTTGTTTGTTGGCATATCAACCTCTTTGTCAAATGTTTGAAATCTGCATTTGATGTTGAAGAAAGTATAGCTATACACATGTCATGCATTTTTATGTTATACTTATTAAGCATTTTAAAGAATGTATTGCTTTGAAGAAGACATTTTCTCCTTGCCTTTGTCTAAATTGAAATAATACATGTATTGAAAACTGGTTTCTCAAATTGAAAATTTGTTGTTTTACCATGTAATTTTGACCATTTTATGTGTCATTTTGGTGGATGTTTTTCCAGCCTTTTAATTATTGAATTAATTTCAGGCACTTCAGCGAGAAGCTGTGAACAAAGAGGTTGTGGTCGACAGCTCAGAAAAGCGTGTTGAATCTCTTGCTGCTGAGCTGGACAGTAATGAAGCAAAGACTTTATTAAATGAATTAAAGAATATGAAGCTGAAATTTAGTGAACTGCAGGAGGCTCTTAAAATGTACATAAACAAAATGAATGCATTCCTAGCACAGAGTCTTAGCTTTGAAAGAGAGGTGTCTGTTATCAAACAGTGGGTTGATGAAAAAGAGCAAGAATTTTTGAGGCTAGAGCTGAATCCAGGAAAAATGGAAGATCTCCAGAGAACTGTGTCCTCTTACAAGGTAATTTTCAGTACATGAATTTTGATTTTACATGCAGCCAAATACCTAATCTTGTTATGAAAACAGAAAGTAGAAAATGTATTATTAATAATTACCTTTTAAAATGCAATGTTTGTTGTTTTCTAAAGTATAGCCTGCTTTTCTCTTTTAACGTGAAGCATAGTTTTCTCATAGTCTCTCTCCTCCCTCCTCTCTGTCTCCCTCCATCTACCTCTTTCATTCATTCATTAATTCGTTAGTGTCTTTGAATTTGCTACTCCAGTAATTCTCTGTGTGCATGCTTTCTGTTGTTTGCCATTTCCTGTTTTCATAACCCTTTTGTTTGTATATGTAACATTTTCATTTATTTCTTCAGTATAACAAATGTTGTGACATTCTTAATATGAGAGTTGTACATTTTGGGGCGAAATTGTACTGATCATTAGCATATGTTTTATGTTGTTCTTCCATTATGAAACATTATTCAAAGTATTTATAATTCTCTGTCAGCATCTCAGTCCTTCACATTTGTAAATTTGCTTTCATGAAACTATAGCAGATTCGTCTGATCTATAATTTTTCAGTTCTGTGATATTTATATGAAAGCAGATACTGTATTATACATATGTTGAGATGATATTTTCATTTTATCTAAACTAAAAAAAAAACCAGAATTAGTATTATCCAAAAAAAAATTCTTTAATTTTTCTTGGAATATGTTCAACTATCAGAACTGAAAAAGAAAAACCTTACCTTTTTTTAGACATAATGCTAATAAAAAGAAAGTGAGCAATAGACTACCAAGTATACAGGAACCTATAATTTTTTATTACAATCTTGATGCCAAATGACTCCACACATCTATTGTGTCTCAAATATAATGGTATAAAAAAATATTTAATCCATAAAGCCATAACTCATTCTTCAAAAATCATTTCAGAGATGAAGAATTTAAATATATAAAATCTGTGGAAAGAAAATGTGGTTATATTGCAAATACAATAAACCATTAGATTTATGAAGTTAAACAAAAAACTGTTAATATAAATGAAAAATAAAAGAGTGCAAAGAAATATATGGGGTCATTTCTTTTTATTAAAAGACTAACTAATGAAATTAGTAAAATAAAAAAATATATATATTTTTATTTTTTTTCCCTTCAACATTTGACATTGATGCATTTTTGTCATATACACTGAAGTGCTGTTGAGTTAGAGATATCTGCCTAGTAATGCATTGGGCCACCTCTTGTCCTAATGACAGTGACTACACAATGAGGCATGGACCCCATGAGCTTACAAAAATGTTCTGCAGGTATCGCCAGCCATGCATGCATCCTCCAAAGCTGTCCTTAATTCTCTCAGGTTTGTAGTGGATGGGGCAGATGCCCAAACAGCCTATTCGATGATATCTCAAAGATGCTAAATGGGGTTTGAATCCGAGCTTCTAGGTGGCCACTCAAGCTTTTCAAATTTACTGCAATGCTGTTTTAACCATGCAGTAGCCAGGTGGGACCTGTGGGATGGTCAATTATGTAGCTGGAATATGCCATTGCCACTGGGATGCATGCTGGACATGAATGGTTATAAATGGTCTGCTAGGATGTCCACATATTTAGGGGCACTCAAAGCCAGCTGCATACATACCAAAGGTCCCAAGCATTCCAGCTAAAAACACTCCAGACCATCATTGAGCCACCACCAGCCTGGACTGTTCCAACTTGACATGAAGGATCCATTGCTTCATGAGGCTGACACCAGATCCACACTCTCCCATCAGCTTGATGCAGTTTAAATCTGAAATCATCACTCCAGGCTATCCGCTTTCAGTTTTCTGTGGTCTAGTGTTGGTGTGCTTTTGTCCAGGGAAGGTGTGCTTGGCGTCATGCTGTTAACAGTGTGACTCTTGTGGCCCAGCAACTACCGAACCCTAGATGTTTAAGTGTATGTTGCACTGTTCTTGCACTGACATGGCGACTCGATCCACTGTTCAAATAAGTGGTGATTTGTGTTATTGCCTTGCACCTATCAGTTCAAACAATGTGGCCCAAACTGCATATACCACAAGCTATCAAGTTTGGTACCTGTCTGCAGTTCATTCAGGATCTTGTTCTTTTGCTAGAATACCGTATTCTTGAAACACTCTGGACACTGTAGCATGGAAAAACTCTAGTGTGTTAATGGCTTCCGAGATGGAGTGACCCTCCTGAAGGCACCTACAATCTTCCCTCTGTCAAAAGCATGCATCTTACCCATCACGCCTGTAATCGATCACTATCGGGGAGATGTGGGCAATGGCTGTGTTTAACTATAGTTTGTTTCAGCCTGGCATGCACAATAATGCAGAAGTAGCAGCCAAGCATTTGCATAACTTCTGCTGTTTCTAATTCATTGGCACTTCAGTGTATATTGGCATATTTTATGTGATGCTCATAACTTCTATAGATATAATTTCATTCCAAGGTGTGCAAAATATGTTTTTTTTTTTTTCATAAAGTGTGTAATCTTCTGCCCTTGGGTTTTACTTGTTTGTTTGAAAAATCATGGTGCGAAGGCCACATTTGGCCGAAGAGTGATAAAATATATCATAAATTCGCACAGATGTTAGCTTGGATTCTGGGGGTTCCAGTCTCTGCTTGTATACAACATAATGAACATATACATAGTGAAATATGTCAGAATTCTTCACATTCCCATATGTAATGTCATGCTTACACTCACAAAAATTAAGCAAACCATTTAGAAGTTCACATTGTGCAGAATGCAGCTGAGTGACATCTTGCCTTTTGGAAAGGCATGCTGCACATGTTACTCAAAGTCAAGAAATCAAAGCTGGATTGCCAACTAAAAATTGTGCCAATCCTAAAATATGGTGTAATATTTCCATGTATTCCTTGAATATTATTAGTCATATGAGTATATGAATGCATGTGCATTGCCATATAATTCTACACCTTTCTTACATAAATTACACAAAAAAAAAGTTTGTTTGCAACAAGACTACATGTATTAACCAAAAATGGTTTTGATTTTTACAATCAGCACCAAAACTGAATAAAAAATGTCTGCAAATATGAAAATACCAAAAGCATTACAGGCCAGTATGTCAGTCCCTTAAATTATAGTTAGTTTTATTTTGACATGATTGCATTTTTTATTTTGTTTTTTATTATTATTATTACTTTTATTATATATATACATACAGTACTCAGTGATTTATCTTACTACAGGCATATGAAAATGAAATTAAGAGATATGAAGAAACAACTGTATCTGAACTACACAGGCATGTCCGAGATCTGGGTGAGATCTGTAATGATGAAGATAAAAAATGTTTGAACAAGATCATTGAAGGTATGGATTTCCATTCTCATTTCAATTGATGATATGCACCATTTTATGTACTGGTAGGATAACACATTGTGAAGTAAATTTCTGTTTTGAAAAGTTTGTTAGGATCATTTTACATAGTACAGAGTGATCATAAAGTTCAAATGTTCATGGAATGATAGGTAACATTAAAATAAATTAAGTCTCATACCCCACTTTCATCATAAATGTACTGACATTACAGATTGAAAGAAAGCGCCACAAACCAGCTCATATATCTTATTTTATGTTACTGGCAGCATGATATGTGAAGGCATTTGCATAACATGATATTGCCATTAATGTAGCATTGCTTTATTGTTGAGCTTTAAGATGGTTTCCACCTGAAATCTCTGACTTATGCTTCCAGTGGTAAAACTAATTTACATATTATCTTTGCAATTAATGTATTCCCAAGGATGAAAATTTGCACATCGATAAAACTAACTTTAAGTAATAGCATGGGGTACTTAATACTTACTAAAACATAACCATAATTAAGCAATCCGACATTTGTTTGTCTACTGACGTCATCAATGTACAGGTCACGCCATCTATTAACAGATCTGAACATTACTGAAAAAAAAATGATTGATTTTTTATATAATTATGGTCATGTTTTAGCAAGTATTAAGTATCCCATGCTAACTTAAAGTTAGTTTTATTGATGTGCAAATTTTCATCCTTGGGAATACATTAATTGCAAAGAAAATATGTAAAGAAGTTTTACCATTGGATTTTTTATATAATTATGGCCATGTTTTAGCAAGTATTAAGTATCCCATGCTAACTTAAAGTTAGTTTTATTGATGTGCAAATTTTTAGCCTTGGGAATACATTAATTGCAAAGAAAATATGTAAAGAAGTTTTACCATTGGAAACATAAGGCAGACATTTTAGGTGGAACCACCTTAACTCAGTGTGTGATTTAAGCAAATGTGTGTAATGTGTTTGGAAAGTAGTGTTACATAATAAAATACATGAATAAGGCTAAGCTGTTCCCGCCGCCCCGGTGGCGCAGTGGTCTAAGGCGTTGGCCTCTGATCATTCGTCCGAAGGGGTCCGGGTTCGAATCCCGGTGAGGCATGGATGTTGTGTTTGTCTTACGGCACTGGCTCTCTCCCTTCCCTGGAACCAGTGACCCTAAATTAGGGACGGGCGACTGCTTATAGCCCATTGAGTTGCTCACGGTGGTCGTTAAACCTCCAATAAAAAAAAATAAAAAAAAATAAGCTGTTCCCTAAGATTCAGAGGTTAGCTCCTTGAAAAGCTCATCTGCCAGATTAAAGTTTAAAACTGATGGTGCTAGAAATTACTTACTGTTTGTGTATCAAATGTCTTCATTTACAGTGATCCCAGCATAAAACTCAAGCTTTACCAACATCCATCACACACCTCACACAAGACCTATTGTTCTTGATAGTCCATATCTTTCCCTCATGCAGACATTACCAAATCTGGTCCTTCCATGATTTCCTTGGCCTCCCTCTACCTTTCTTTCCTGGCACTTGGGCAGAATAAATTCTCTTAGTAAGCATCTCACCACTCTTTCTTTCAACATGGCTAAACCACCTCAGAATATTTGTCTCTGCTTTACTAACAACATTTTGCTTCACATTACATATCTGCAACACATCTTCATTCCTTACATGATCAGAACATGACTTGCTACAAACCCCCAGTAAGTAATGCATCTCTCCAGATCACAAACGATTCTTATATCTCTTCTGCAGTACCTAGGTTTCACTGCCATACATCAAAGTAAGAACAATAATGCTTTCATACACAGCCATTCAGGACCTTTTCGAGAACCCATGAAGAATCATATAAGATGAACCTTGCACAATTTTATGTTGAAATTCCAGGCAACAGGTAGCATAAAAGGATATGCCTCATAGGGGAAGCCTAAAGTTTTTGCCATCATGGTGAAGGGCATCAAGGCTTGACTTGAACAACTCTCTCAGACATCTCTGCAAACTGGTATTTCATTTGGGACATGTCCGAAAACTGCGGTATCATTGAAGTGTTACCCATGTAAAGTCAAGGTTATGGAGTAGCTGAAATTTGAAAAAAATGGGTGGTTTACTATGTATGGTTTTTGTAACACATTCAGCAGAATGATGAGATTTGGATGTGATGTATTTTACAGATGTGGCATGGTTCTGTCTGAATGGATGCATAAATATTGGTTTTGCAAACTCTTATAAGCTACTTGAAGAATTACTGCATTCACAGAAAATTTTGTGTGTGGTGCACACTGTTTCAACATCACATCATTAGGCTAATTGTTTTACTCTAATCTTCACAGTGGAACAGCTGAGTGATGTGGAATATTGAGGATGCTATTTCCAACATGATGATGCTGCAGCTCACACTGCATTGGTCTCTACATTATGTTTGTAACCAGTCTTTGAGGATTGAGTAATTTGCAATACACTGGCTATGATGTTAACCAGACATAACTTTGCATGGTTACTTTCTTTTGGGTTATTATAAGAGCAGGTTAATGCTAATATCACCTTCATCTTGGGGGAACTTCCGGAAATGGAAATCAATGACATTTTCAGAGGATTTGTTGCACTCTGTACACAATCCCAGAATAGGTTTCATTATTACCTTTGCATATACAAACAGGAGGAAGTAGGTCATTTCAAACATCTGTTGTAAATTTGGTGTGAACACCATAAAATAAAGTGAATTGCCTGTAAATATGAGATGTAATTTGTTAAACAGTTTTAAGTAATTATGTTGGTATAGGAAAACTGTGATTGTTCGGTAAAACAAAAGTGCAATGACAAAAGAAAATGCATATACCATTAGGATGTTAAGGTATGCTTAGTTGTGTAGTTAGAGGTGTGAGACATTTTTCTGTTTCATACAAAGAAACATTAGTTTTATCGACAGTATGTATATCGAATTTTATTACTGTTCTTACATTATATGTTGAATTGCTGTAATTGGGAGGTTATATATAATTAGGCCAGAAACAAGTGAGATGTATTGAACAATAATGAGAAGATATACAATTCAAATGTAGTTCAGCTTACCTTGAACGACAACCATGGTAAAAAAAAACAATGTAAACCGGTCAGGCATAGTCCCAAATTATGATTCTGCTTGGAAAGGTAGTACCTAGTACAGGTGCACTGGTCAACTTGTTTTAAATTCTACTTGTATGACTGCTTAAGGAACGGAGTTCAGTAAGGTTGTGTACAATGACGAAACTTGGACGGACCAAACTCTGTAGAGATGCACTTGACGATCTGCCATCAACACTTTTTGAAAAACCATAAGACTTCGAAATTGCGATGTAAGGGAAGGAGTAACATAAAATATACTGAAAAAATGTACGATAGATAAAAACAACGAAAAGGTGATTAAACATGAAGTAATTTTCAATAGTCAAAGGTTAAAAGAAAGAACATTGTGCACCATGACTCAGCTTGGACGGACTAATCTTGGTAGAGGTGCACTGGTCGATCCCTCGTGGTTGAACATGAACGAATGTATAAAACTATAAGACTCAAAGAGTAAAAGAATGTTAAAATATCAAGCTCACCTCATGATCCTATTCTCCTCATTGGCAATATCAGACTAATTTTGGCATTATCTGTAAGCCTTCTTCAGTAATAACTGATGAACTGTACTACTGGCCCTTGCCACAATTTCGTTACCACTGCAAGCTTCGAACATTCGACAGTGCCGACCTGCAACACTCATCAGGCCAAAAGCAATGCCTTCTGGGTGCTCATACATGTCATTCATCTGGCGTCATCTGCCATATCAATCGTTAGTTGATATCCACACAAATAATATATGCTGTTTTTGATTTTCAAATATTTTTCTTTTTCTCCCCAAGTTTCTTTCTGTGTTCATTTTCTATTAAATGCTTCCACACAGACGAAAGCTCAGTAGGTGTATTGTTACTACAATTATAATATTTTGACTTCTCAGTCATTACCGGTTCCAATGTAATAATTTGCGTATGCAATTTATGAGAAGTCAATAATCATGCATTTGTCGAGTCAGGTGTGAGTTCATTGTTAATACAGTAGTTAATAAGGGATGTCTTAGTTTTTTCAATTCCAATTATTGAAATGTTCTGTTAATCTAGTTTTAAACTTTCTCTTGGTACTACCAATGTAAATTTTATTTCTAAGGTTGTTGCAATTGATAGTCAGAATGGCATAGATGCCAGCTTTTCCAAGAAGTTATTTGGTGTTGTCATTGGTCAAAGGTTTTTTCATTATCAATTACAGTTTCTGTGATGTTAATATTATGACTGGAACATTCTTTTTTAAGTACATTACTTAGTGGAGGCAGGTATGGAAACTTTCCATAATTTTGCACTTCATTTATATCTTTAGGTCTGAGATTCTGGATCTTCTTTTTGATGTTCTGGTATAATGAGGCAATTAATCTTCTGCTGCATCCAAATTCCTCTGCAATGTTCTTAATCCAGTTGATTTCTATAATTTTTGCTTTTTTGTTGATGAATGTGTAATAGCTCTTTTTATATAGGACCGAAATGATGATGTTTTATATTTCCATGGGTGCGGTCGAGTTGTTTGGGATTATTGCTGGGATAAAGATAGACTTGCAATATACGGATGTTTAAATTTTTCCTTCCTTGATAAATAAAGATATATCAAGATAGTTCAATCTCCTGTTACATTCCTTGTCAATTGTTATTTTAATTGATGGATAATAGTTATTATATTTGACAAAATAAAAGTATGCAATTCATCCTCAGATCTGTTCCAGAGTATCAGAATGTTATCAACATATCTGACAAAGAATAATGGTGTGCAAGAATCAGTTTGGGTCAAAAGGCTATTTTCAATATTTTGCAAAACTACCTGGGATAACGAACCAGATATTGGTGATCCCATTGGGGCTCCAAATTGTTGTTTGGAAATGACATTGTTGTAACTGAAGTAATTGTTGTTAGTGATGAACTTCAGTGTTGTAGTAATACTATCAATTTCAGTTGCTTCAAGGTTTTAATTTTTTAATCTATTGCGAATGAGCTTGATAGCTACATCAGTGGGCGTATTTGGAAATAAGGATATGATGTCAAGACTAATCATCATAGTTAATATTGATTGTTCTTAGTCTTTTTATCACTTCGAGAGAGTCGGTAATGGTAAACTTATGATTTTTGAACAAGAGATTAATGTATTGAAAAATGGCTCTCTCAGAGTTAATAATCAGAGAACAGTTTATATTGACGATTGTATGAATTGGACAACCTGGTTTACGCATTTTAAATTTTCCAAAAAATGTGAGGTATTGAAGCCCATACGGGAGGGAATACACTTTATTTTATTACTTGCGGTAAGTTGCTGTGGTTTTTAAATGTAGAAAGACTTCTAATAACTTTATCAGTTGGATCTTCTCTTTCAACTGTGACTATTAAATCTGTTATTGCTTGAATAATTTTATCATGGTAGTCTTCCGCATTAAGTATGACTAATTGCTTAGATTTGTCAGCTGTCATACATTTTATTGTTGGGTTATTTCATAAATCTAGGAGAGCATTTCTTTCATATTTAATGTATGGCTTTAAGGTGTATCATAAAATTTACTCATCATTCTAACCATTTTAAATCTTGTCAAATTTCGTTTTGGTACTGAAAATTTTTGAAATATTTCTTCCATAGGAGGAATGATATATTTAGTCTTTGGTATGTTTTGTGGGTATGCATACTTCATACCATGTTCTAATGATTTTCTTTGTAAGCTTGTTAGCTGTAAATCAGACTCATTAATGTATAATCGTTCGTTTGTAGATTTTTTTCTTCTCTCCATAATTCTGTTGGTGTTTGGTATAGATCAGATTTTCCAACTTATGGAAGTGTTTTTCTCTGCAGTTAGTCATCTGTCGGTCGACAGTTGCAAATATCTTAATGAACTCAATATCCATAGTATTGCCATTTTGGATATGTTCAGTACATTTGTTATAAAGGTCGTAATTTGTACGACTCAATCATTGATATTCTTATGTTTTTCACGAATAATTGTCCTTAGTCTTTTGATCTCACATACTTGTAGTGCGTTTTTATCTTTTGTATTAATTGTTTTTAATTACTTCAGTGCTGTAATAAACTGTTCTCCAACTATTAGCCTTGAGAGAGCCATTTTTCGATACATTAATTAATCCCTTGTACAAAAATCATAAGTTTACCATTACCAACTCTCTCAAAGTGATAAAAAGACTTAGAACAATCGATATTAACTATGATGATCAGTCTTGACATCATATCCTTATTTCCAAATACGCCCACTAATGTAGCTATTGAGCTCATTCGTAATAGATTAAAAAATGAAAACTTTGAAGCCACTGAAATTGATAATATTACTACAGCACTGAAGTTCATCACTAACAACAATTACTTCAGTTACAACAATGTCATTTCTAAACAACAATTTCGAGCCCTAATGGGATCACCAATATCTGGTTTGTTATCCGAGGTAGTTTTGCAAAATATTGAAAATAGCCTTTTGACCCAAACGGATTCTTGCACACCATTATTCTTTGTCAGATATGTTGATGATATTCTGATACTCTGGAACAGATCTGAGGATGAATGGCATCATTTTATTGACAAATATAAGAACTATTATCCATCAATCAAAATAACAATTGACAAGGAATGTATCAGGAGATTGAACTATCTTGATATATCTTTATTTATCAAGGAAGGAAAAATTGAAACATCCGTATATCCCAAGTCTACCTTTATCCCGGCAATAATCTCAAACAGCTCATCACACCTATGGAAATATAAAATATCATCCTTTATGTCCTATATAAGAAGAGCTATTACACATTCATCAACAAAAAAAAAAAAAAAAAGCAGAATTTATTGAAATCAACTGGATTAAGAACATTGCAGAGGAATTTGGATGCAGCAGAAGATTAATTGCCGCATTATACAAGAACATCAAAAAGAATATCCAGAATCCCAGACCTAAAGATATAAATGAAGTGCAAACTTATGGAAAGTTTCCATACCTACCTCCAATAAGTAATGTACTTAAAAAGAACGTTCCAGTCATAATATTAATAGCACAGAAACCGTAATTTTGAATAAAAAAGTTTTGACCAATGATAACACCAAATAACTTCTTGAAAAAGCTGGCGTCTATGCCATTCCGACTTTCAATTGCAACAACCTTAGAAATAAAATTTACATTGGTAGTACCAAGAGAAGGTTTAAAACTAGATTAACAGAACATTTCAATAATTGGAATCGAAAAGAAACTAAGACATCCCTTATTAACTACTGCATTGACAATGAACTCATACCTGACTGGACAAATGCACAATTACTGACTTCTCATAAAATGCATACGCAAATTATTGCATTGGAAGCAGTAATGATTGAGAAGTCAAAATATGATAATTGTAATAACAATACACCTATTGAGCTTCCGTTTGTGTGGAAGCGTTTAATAAGAAATAAACACAGGAAGAAACTTAGGGATAAAAAGAAAAAGAAAAATATTTGAAAATCAAAAACAGCATATATTACTTGTGTGGATATTGACTAACGATTGCTATGGCAGATGACGCCAGACAAATAACACGTACGAGCATGCAGAAAGCATTGCTTTTGGCCTGATGAATGTTGCACGTCGGGACTGTTGAATGTTCGAGGCTTGCAGCGAGAATGAAATTGTGGCAAAGGCCAGTAGTACAGTTCATCAGTTATCACTGAAGAAGGCTTACAGATAATGCCGAAACTAGTCTGATATTGCCAACGAGGAGAATAGGATCATGAGGTGAGCTTGATGTTTTAACGTTCTTTTAATCTTTGAGTTTTATAAATTGATTCATGTTCAACCATAAGGTATTGACCAGTGCACCTCTACCAAGATTAGTCCGGCGAATCTGAGTCATGGTGCACGACGTTCTTTCTTTTAATCTTTGACTATTGAAAAGTTCATGTATAATCACCCTTTCATTGTTTTTATGTATTGTACGTACTTCCAGAATATTTTATGTTACTCCTTCCCTTGTATCGCAATTTCGAAATCTGTTATGGTTTTCAAAAAGTGTCAACGGCGGATCGTCAGGTGCATCTCTACTGAGTTTGGCCCATCCAAGTTTTGTCATTGTGCACTACGTTACTATAATAAAATTCGACATACATACTGTCGATAAAACTAATGTTTTATAGCCACATAATATAAGTTCTACACATAAATCTGTATGTATGAACTATGATATATATAAGGAAATGTTTTAAGACGTTTGTTAAGTTTCATTTTGTAATAATGGCTTAGCAGTTAAAATTTTTCCATGTTATTTTCTTTGCCAATACACTTCTCAACCATTAAATATAAAAAATATTTACAAAAACTTAAACTTGAAATTGCAACGTACCTTTAGGTTGTAACGGAAATCGAACTTGGCCCCTGACGAAATAATTTTACTTTGTTGCACAAAGTCAAAAGTATCAGCAATAATGGAATAATAAAAATGGAATAATGGGATAATTGATTTTGTGCAACAAAGTAAAATTATCCAGTCCTTTTCCAAGTTTGATTTCCATTACATTCTAAAGGTACGTTGCAATTTCATGTTTACGTTTTTGTAAATATTTTTGTTATTTAAAAGTTGAAAGTGCATTGGTCACCAAATAAAATAACCTGGAAAACATTTTAACTACTAAGCCATTATTACTAAATGAAACTTAACAAATGTTTTTATACATTTTAACATGTTTTTATCTCGACATATCAAGAATAGCATATATAAGGAAACGTTTATTTGCAAGTTTTTGTTGTCCCAAATAATGTGGCCATTCTCCTGATGTGGTTCATTGGCATATGCAGAACAGTCTCACATGAGAAGTTCATGGTAGAGAAAGTTCAGCATGAATTTCATGTCACCTGTGTGGTGCATTTGCATCAAAACTTCAATTGATTAAGGGATCTTGTAGGAATTATCTGCACCCTTTTCTTAGGGCATTAGTCATTTCTTGTATTGGAAAGATGATCATCTGAAATATCATCATTGAATACAAGCAGCTTGTTTGCACAATCCAATCTAGGTTGTGATGAAATGTGATCTATCTGTGTTCTATACATATTCCACATCAACAAACTATTCTTTAATGGGCTGTGTATATTAAATAATTTCATTTAGTTAATGACTACAGGCTTCATTCCTGTAAGGGTTCGACTTTATAAAAAAGTTTTTGATCTAATTCTTATATGTATATACACTGCCGGACAATTGCTAAGGACGGATGACAATAGCAACGATAGCAACCATAAAATGGAAGGCAGGAAAATGTGGAAATTAGCATAAGTGCGGGACACAGTAAGACGTGTTGTGCGTATGCAAATTTTGGATTGCCGAACTTGTTCGTGACGTCATAGCGCTGATAAGAGATGTAAAGGATTTGACGCGTATCGACCGTTGTTGTTCAAACGCAAAGTTGAAAGGGAAAGAATCAATTGACGAACTTGCAATTTTCAGTATGTCTTCCCGACATCACCTAGATGATTTTACGCGTGGCCGTATTATTGGCAAGATTGAAGAAGGGCGAAAAATAACAGATGTTGCCAAGGAGTTCGACGTCAGCCACAGTGTTGTTTCAAGGCTTTAGAAATCATTTCAAACCAATGGAGAGTGTAGCAAACGTCACGGGGGAGGTCGTGTTCGCAATACGACACCTGCAGAAGATCGGGTACATAGTGCTATCAACAAAAAGACACCGGCGCAGCACGGCTAGTGAGGTAGCAAATCAGTTTATGGCTGCTACTGGCAAGCGGATCTCCCGAAAACTGTCGCCAGACGTTTGCATGAAGGAGGACTATACGCCTGCCGTCCTGTTGTGTGCATCCCATTGTCCAGACGTCACCGTACCGCCCGTTTGCAGTGGTGCCATCAACATCGCAATTGGACTGATAACGACTGGTCTGCTGTCCTCTTCTCAGATGAGAGTAGATACAGTCTATCGTCTGATTGTCGACGACAACTGATCTGGCGTGATAGTGGTACTGCATATTGTCCAGCAAACATGCAGGAAAGGGACCGATATCCGACATGTAGTGTCATGGTATGGGCTGGCATCATGATCAATAGCCGTACGTCTCTCTATGTGCTTCCAACTGGGACTATGGCTGGCCAACGATACATTAATGATGTTCTGGTACCTCATGTTCGCATGTTCCGTGGTGCTGTCTGTGATAGATTCATTTTCATGGACGACAACGCAGCATGTCATCGAACAGTCGCTGTTCAGGAGTGTCTTGAGAGCGAGGATATTCAACGCCTTGTATGGCCAGCACGTTCTCCAGATCTGAATCCCATTGAAAATGTGTGGGATGCTTTGGGGAGGAGTCTTGCTGGTCGCCAATGCCCTCCAATAAACAAGAACACCCTCATCCGTGCACTGACAGAGGAATGGGATAAATTACCCCAACAGCTGCTTGATAATGTTGTGCAAAGCATGACACGACGTGTGGAATCTTGCATCGCCCTCCATGGTGGCCATATCCCGTATTGACATCTTACGCCGGAACGCCTGCGGACGGTAATTGCATTTTTTTCACGTTTACGTATTCTGCACAAAATGGCCTGTTTGTCCCTTGAACACGTTCCAAAGCCTTCTGGATTTCAGAGCACAATAAATTGTCTTTCTTGCAATGTCCTGGCATTCTGACATTATTTTATTTCACTTGGCATCCAACCACACTTACTTTTTTATGTGCTATGTAACCGTTTATGATCCGTCCTTAGCAATTGTCCAGCAGTGTATATATTCAATGAACAAAAAAAAATCATTTGAGGTTACAGACCCAGGGTGACATATTTTTCACCCATCTCATACATTTAATAACACTTCAAAACACTTTTAGCCCGTTTGTTTTTCTTTTCGACAAACTGTGTAAACTGACAGAAATGTCTCTTGTGTATCCCAAACACATCACCTTGCTATTTGATAAGATGTTTTATAATCTTCACGGGCACATGGCAGAGAACTTAAATACTTCCTTTAATCTTTGTCTTGTCTTAGCTTGCACTGAATCAGCTGAATACCTTGAAACTAAAGTTGTCATTCATCTGCAGAAGTATTTTAATCATCTTCAGTATTGTATGATGCTGAATGAATACTCCCAATCTGTTGGAAGACTATCAGTTCAGTTATAGTATCTGTAAAGTGATGCCATGGCAATAGGAATTCCAGGTTCAATGTAGCAATTCTACTGCAGTAGAAGCCGATGAATTGAAAAGGAAGGCATTTCAAGCGTTAGGCACATTTATGGTCTAACTAAAGATTTTATACCTGTATATTTTTTAGGTTTA
Organism: Macrothele yani; assembly: GCA_039090855.1. NCBI lineage: Eukaryota > Metazoa > Arthropoda > Arachnida > Araneae > Macrothelidae > Macrothele > Macrothele yani. Next base: position 6,892,959 of record CM077023.1, on the reverse strand, counting down.
TATTTTTCTTGTTCTATAATTTTCTTTAATTATTGAATTAAAGACAAAGTATTAATAGAAATGACTTTGTTTCAAAATCATTATAGTATATTATGCATAAGTTTTGTAGAAATTATATCTGGTTACATTTTCAGTGACAGATTTGGTATTTCAGTTTTTGTTTGTGATTCTAAGTTTCTTATTAGACACAGTAAACATCAATTTAAAAATTCTGCATTCTGTATTAAGTTTGCTCAAGCCTGTAGTAGTTGTTTATTGTTGTTACAGGTTGAACAGATTTGTGGTTTCATTATGTTTTAAGTAGGATTATTTGGATCACATGTCCCAGAAAAAATTCTGAAGTCTGGGTAATGTCTTGCAAAAGTCATGGAATTTTGTGACTGAATAAGAGTATGAACCATGTATATGTACAGGGCAGTCAAAAAGTTAGTTGCACTCCTCCGTAAAACATTTTGGTAAAAGGATATTTTGTTGACACTTTGTGGCAACACTGCTGGCATTTATCTGCAGCACATGCCACAGTTGCTTCTACGCAGTAGTTTTAGTTCGCTCGCTAACGAGTCGTGAACATGCCTCGGCAGCTGCTGGTGGCGTCAAAATTGGAACTGCGTGCAGTGATTCGATTTTTGTGGGCAAAAGGGTGTAACTGCACAGAAATTTTTCGGCAGTTGAACGAAGTGTACGGTGAGAACGCAATATCGCGTCAAGCTATCACAAAGTGGTGCATCTTGTTTGAGAATGGACGTACTGATATCGAGGATGTTACCACAAAGGAAGACTGTCAACTTCGACAGCGGCTGAGAACGTTGCGCGCATGAATGAACTCATTCTTGCAAACAGACGAGTAACAGAAGAGAATAGAAAAACTTGTGCTACTCCTTGAAAAATGTTTCAGTAAACTATGTGATTACGTCGAGAAGTAACTTTTGTATGGAACTTTCAGGTACATATAACATTTTTCTGTAATTTCGATCCTGTGTTTTTTTATCAAGCAGTGAAACTAACTTTTTGACTCACCTACGTATATATAAAGATGAATCACAACTGATATCTCTGATTGCACCTTTAGCATGAGTTATGTTTGATAATGCTTTTGTCTGTCTGTTGATGCTCTACCTACAGAAGAGAGAGAGAGAGGGGGAGAGAGAGAGAGAGGGAGGGAGAGAGAGAGGGAGGGAGAGAGAGAGAGAGTGGCAGCATAAAACAAATTGCAGGAAGAAGGTTCTAAGCTGTAATTTTTTGCATTTGCCATAGGCAAATGGTTTCATAATGGAAAAGTTCTTCATAGAACTAGGAATAAAGGCTTTTCCAATGACAATTTCGGATTTATGTCACCTAATGAAAAATATGGCAGCAAAAAAGAAAATGTGATAAGATAAATATGATAGATCAGTACGGAGCAGCTGTAATGAAAAAACTGGGTGAGTGAATTATCTAACATGTAGAACATAGATTCTTTTTGCCCAGAATGATGTGATATAATATTGTAAGCTTTAGTGCAAAAATATTGCATTTTTTAGACAATTTTACATAATTTCTTGTTTAATTAAATGTTTTTAAATACAATTTCTGTCAATATAATTCATATTTACCTCTTAATTTCAAAATAAATTTTTATATAAACTTTGACTTTATGTGGGGTGTTTTCTTGTATTTTGGCACATTGTAAGAAGGAACTAATTGGGAAATAATAAATTTTGCTAAAAAGATAAGAACTTTTGGTGGAAACTTAAACTAAATATAATGTATTTTAAAGCATGACTATGAAATATGGGTACTGTTAGACAAAGATTTGCAAGTTGTCATAGTGTTTCAGGAAGGAAAAGTTATTATCCATGCAGGAGTACTGAAGATGTAAAAAATATTGAGTTCCTTAATTTCCTTGCTTTAAAGTGTGCATAATATATGTGTGGTAGCAAATTCAGTTGTTTGAATTACAACATATTGACTCATTCTGATTGTCTTTTAACTAATGCAGATACCATGCCACTGAAGAACAATTAGGTATTTTTTTTTATTGTATTTAGAGCAGGAAAATATCGGACAGTTGGATAAATTAGCTGTTTCACTTAATGTGATTATCTGCACCTTTAAGCTTTGCTTGCTTTGAAGTAAATTTTCAAATACTTAGAAAAGTTTGGGTTTTGCACAGAAAAACACTTAGCAGCATTTCAAATTCAAGTTATTGATATTTCTGTTGTGATTTGCTCTCTTTGTGTGTGTTGAATTTATGTAGTAGAGTTTTAAATGGAAATATAACATTAGTATGACTGATCTTTCTCATTTGTAAATTCATTATTATTTGCATTCTATGACATTATTTTTGAATGATTTTGAAAATAGCCTTTTGCTCATATTTAATTAAATGCATAAATATATTATTTTTTGCATACAATTTCTGTTGCAGAAATTAAGGGGAAAATAACAGAATTAAAGAAAATGTTGGAGAAAAAGGCTGAAGACTTGAATGAAATGATTGCTCTTCAACAAAAACTTGATGAGTCATTGAATTTACTTCGATCATGGCTAAAGGACACTGAAGCTGCCTTGTCAGTAGATGTACAAACTTCTACTGCAGTGGAAGTTATTGAGGAACAAAAGAAGTGTTACACATATCTTTTGGAACAAGCCACAAACCAAGTAGAAGAACTGAAGAAGCAAAAAGAATTATCAGAGTACATAATGATGAAAATGAAAGATGCCGATAAAATCCTTCTTCAGAATATGCTACGCAAATTAAAAGAACATCATCACAGGTATGTTTGGTTGACTATTCACATTTGGTGTGGATGTGGATAAAGATTGTTTTACATTTACCGTATATACTCGCGTATAAGTCGAGAAATTTGGGACAAAATGAGAGCTTCAAAGTAATGGGGTCGACTTATACGCGGGGTCTAAAAAAATCGTAAGTCCAAAAGTTCTTCCCGTGAGGCAAAAGGCAATTCATCCCAAAAGAAATAAAAATGCCGCTGCGGTATTAATTACGAAATCGCAACCCTCCGAAAGAAAGAAAGAAAGAACACCGATGTGGTAGAATTACGAAATCGCGACCCACCGAATTTCTCCGCGCTTTGAAAAGTCTCCTCTCTCCTGGCTTTGCGTATCCACAGCGCAGTCACAGCCGTGCATAGAAAGCTCCGCCCTTCCGACTACCAGTTGATTGCGCTGACCTTTGACGTAACGGAGCCAGTGTTAGGTGTTGCTTGTTATTAATCGCACGTGTTTTTCTTGTTCTTAATCGCACGTGTCTCGCTTTTCCAATTATGGGTGACACGAATTGTGTAAAAAAACGGATGTCCTAAAACGCAGGATTCAAGTTGAAAGTGGTTTCTTTTGCAGAAAATACTAACAACTGTGCTGCTTCACGTCAATTTGGCATTAACGAAAAACTGATTCAAGATTGGCGTAAAAAAAAACCGGACTTGGTGAAAATCCCAAAATCGCAAAAGGCGCTGCGCCGTGGAACGACATCTTTCCCAGAGCTGGAAAGTGTCTTGAAGGATTGGATTGTGGGCTGCAGACAAAATGGTTACATTGTAACGCGAAGTGGTATACGTTTGCGAGCAATGAAGCTTGCAAAAGATGAAAAGTTTGCAACCACAAATAACACTTTTCGATCCTCACCAGGTTGGTGCACAAGGTTCATGAACCGCTATGGGTTGTGTCTATGCCAGCGCACCAAAATTGCACAAAAGTTACCTCGTGACCTCGAAGTAAAGATAATGGAATTTCAAAAGTATGTACCGTAATTCAAAAGAGAAAAGTGACTGCTTTTGAACTTTCCCAAATAGGGAACATGGATGAAACCGCCATGTGTTTCGACATTCCTGGAAATAAGACGGTGAACCAAAAGGGCGAAAAAAATATCTTGATCAAAACGACTGGCCACGAAAAATCCAGTTTCACGGTTGTTCTTTCCTGTTTGGCAGATGGCAGTAAGCTACCTCCGGTAATTATTTTCAAACGCAAAACTCTGCCGAAAAGCGTTGTCTTTCCGTCTGGTGTGCTCGTTCGTGCCCATGAAAAAGGATGGATGAACGAATCCGGAACAATTGACTGGTTAAAGAATGTGTGGAACAAAAAGCCAGGTGCACTTTTGAGGAAACCTTCTCTTTTGGTGTGGGATATGTTTGTTGCACACCGTTGTGCAGAAGTGAAAAAAAACTGCAGAAAATTCAAAAACAACTCTTGCTGTCATCCCAGGTGGGTTGACATCTGTTCTTCAACCACTAGATGTCTGCCTTAATAAGCCCTTCAAGGACAATGTGTGGAGGTATTGGGCAGATTGGATAAGTTCCGATTTGCCGACTGTAACCAAGGGCGGAAAACTAAAGAAGCCGGATATCGTTTTGATTGCGCGATGGGTCAAGGATGCTTGGGATGCGATACCTGCGGAAATGGTCGTGAAATCATTCAAGAAATGTTGCATTAGTAACAAACTTGATGGCACAGAGGATGATGAGATTTTTATGAGTGATGATGACAGTGATTCTGATGCCACAGGCATAGATGGGAATACTGATGTTTATGATGACGCGCCGATGACGGAGAAAGACTTTTTTGAACTGTTTGGCGAGTCTGACTCGGAATCGGATTTTGAAGGGTTCCGATGAAGTTTTTGGGTATGCAAATTAAATTTAGTATTATATATATATAATTTTTTTCGTTTTCAAATGTTTTTGATTAAATTCATTGAATTTTTTTCTCATTCCGGGATCGACTGATACGCGAGTTTCCGATTTCTTACGATTTTTTCCTGTGAAAGTGGGGGATCGACTTATACGCCAGTTTCCGATTTCTTGCGATTTTTTCCTCTGAAAGTGGGGGTCGACTTATACGCGAGTATATACGGTATTTATTTCATCTTGCACACTACATGGTTTTACATAGTTGTGATAAAAAAATATGTTACTTTTCTTCATTCCACTCTGTTATTGTTTTTACTGTTATTGGTACTGTTGTGCTTAATTGCATCCACCAGGTGTTATTGACTGGTGATAGGTCACTCCATGAATTGAGGCCTAACCAAGGTCCTTGGAATCACGGAGGTGTCAGCACAAGATGTGGAGTGTTTCTAGTAATGTAATCTTCTGGAGCTAGATGAAGTTATCTTCTTAAGGCACAGAGAGTTGAAATGTTTGTTCAAGCTCCTGGGTGCTGTTATAAATGAACCAACTCCTACTTGCACCATGTTGACATTTTTCCAGAGATGTCCAAGTTCTAGTAGCAGGTCTTGATACTTTGTGTTCCTTTTATGTTCTTTCTCTTTGATCCTACAGTTACTTGGGATTGTATTGTTGGTTTGCCACACCTACTTCTTGTAAACCATAGTAACGACTGCTGTAGTAACGACTGCTGTAATGTCTTCATCATGTTTTATCTGTTTACTATCTAAAGTCTCTTAAGATCGTTAATTTGCTATTTTCAATTTTCTCTGGTTTGTGGTCCCATCAGTTGTTATTTGTGGACAAACCATATTTCTTGAATAAATTCCAACGTACCATATCTTCAGCTTTGTCATGGCATTGTTTTAGTCAGTTTAGGGGATCTTTAGTGTAGGTATAACACACAGTTGACATTTGTTGTATTTACTGGTCTTTTCAATTTTTGTTTTAATGATGTTGTATTATTCAATTTTTGCTTAAATGATGTGCCTATTCTTGTGAAGCTAAGATAAAGCTTTCGGTTTCTATTTTCAGATGTCCATTCTGCAACCATTTCCAGATGTTCTGTCAACGAATTTTGTCACCAGTGTCTTTCATGTATTGTCCATGAGGTTTTTCTTTACAATTCACAAATCTGGCCCTCATTTCACTTTTCTTATAGCTTTGACTTTGATGTTTTCAGAATTTTTTCTTTATATGCTTCATGTAGTAGTCTCTCTGTATTATTCCTGATGCAGTCATTCAATGCCCACTTCTCTTCTTCTGACATTTGCTTAATTTGCAGAAGACCTCTCCTACCAGATCTTCTAAGCAGGAACAATCTATCCATATCACTTTTTGGGTGTGACAAATGATGAATGGTCATAATTTGCCAGGTATTTTGATTAGCTGCTTCAAGTTTAGCATGTGTCCAGTCAACAATACCTGCAGTGTGTTGCAGGACTGGGATAACCCAAGTATATATGGCCTTGATAATATTACCGTGATAATATTTCTATGATCTGGGACTACCCAAGTATTTATGGCCTTAATATTACCGCAATAATATTTCCATGATTTAATTTCATCCTCAAGATCTACCCCTGCAAAAACATGCAGAGGTGTTGCTGGTTTTGACCTGGGCATGTTTGATGTCTTCAGCTGGAAAAACATCAAGGTATTTGCAGTTTTCTCCCAAAGCTAGTATTCTTACATTATTGCTATTTGCCAATTTGGACCTCTTCTGATTTCGTGATCTTGCCTCTATTGAATGATAATGTGGTGCACCTGTCAAGCCCAAATCCCTTTGCAGTGTCACCACTAAAATGTTCAAACAATGTTTAATAATGAATTAATCTCAGATGATGCTTTTGGTCATTCATATAGAAGAAATGAGAGACTTTTAGGACAGTTTTTGAAACCTGATATCAAGGACTAGTGTTATTTAAAACTGATCTAAATGGTGTTAAGGCAACGACAAAAAGCATTAGTAACAGTGAATCATCTTGGAAATTGCCCATCTGATATTGAACTGTCTGAGAAGTTCTTGTACATTCAATGTCAATGATGTGTTCGAGGTATTTGCTTTAGCTTTAATAAATATTTGCACTATTTTGCTAGTCCCAGCAATTTCCAAGCTTTATTTAAAAACCTAACTATGAGGGAGAGGCAAACATCTTTTTGTCTTGACCCAAAGAACATTTTTATTGTCCTTGACCCAAGGAACGTTTATTGTCTTTTACCCATGGAATGTTTGCCTTTGACCCAAGGAACGTTTATTGTCTTTGACCCATGGAATGTTTGCCTTTGACCCAAGGGTAATTTAGATTTGTTTTTTTGTCTCCTACTATTTCTTAAAGAATCAGGAGCTGATCTTTAGTTCTCCTTGATTTTCTGTAAGTTTTGTTTTGTTCAACAGGTATCATTGCATTAGCTTCAATATATTTTTGGAAGCAGTTTACCATTATGCCTGTTAAAAAGTCCAGATGTTTTGGGGAGGCATGTAACTGGATAGAAGTTGCTTGTTATACTGCTCCTTTTCCTTTATTTTTTCTTAATAAGAAGTGTTATGTCCATTGTAATCCAATATTCTGTAGTGTTGTTTTGGAGTAGTATATTAAACTGTTGTGCAAATCGTACATGGGTACCGGTAAGGTGTTTCAACCCAAAACCTTGAACTTATCCAGGTACAGTCTAGTTCTTAGCCTTATTCATTTGCTGTCAGATGTTTTCAACAGTTATTGTAGAGTCTTTCATTGATTTCCTTTCAGTTTCTTCTATACATCTTTGATCCAAGTGGCATTTGGTTATGCACTGTTGCATTATGCTAAAACTCTGTCTGAAATGCGATGTAACTTCTTTATCTGGAATTATGTCTACTTTTGACTCTTAATGAATTAAAAAACTGGCAGTGGTCTATTCAAAACTGAAAGTTTGGTCTGTGTTGTTGGATCTGACTGTTATATGCCGGATCTAGGATCTGGAAATCATCTTTGATGCTCCTTTAATTCTTTCCTTCAACTTCTCTAAGACTTGGGCTGTAGTTTTTGTATAAATGAGATTTTTGTATACATATTAGGATATTCTTCCTTCATTCTTTAACTTATCTATCTTAAGTTGTTACAGGGTAATTTTATCAGCACATTATAATTGCCACTTTTTTGTTCTTATTGTTCTTATTAGACATTTTCTTGATATTCATTCTCAATTCTTCAGTGGCAACAATAGCTAGACAATAAATCAGTTGATTGGTCACTATTATATTGGCTGTTGGAATAGCCTCAACAGCAACATTGATATCCTGGGTAATTCTGATAAGGCCTTTTCTTTTGTGAGTATCAAACCAGGCAGCCTTTATCTTTCCTGCATGTCCTTTATATATAGTAATATTTTATCTTCCAAATCTTATTGTCTTGAAGTCAGCTGGTGATGTATAGGTTGAGTATATCTATAAAAATTCATTAAGTTTTCACCAACTATATCTATAAAAATTCATTAAGTTTTCACCAACTGTTGCTGTTGAATGTCTTCTACTTCATAAATAGCTTCATTCTTTCTAGGTTCTTCAACCACAGCCTCAAAATTGATGCTTCTTTGCTTTTCCTCAAGTTCCACCTTGGTGAAGATGATATTTTGTACAATAAATCATCACTGATTAGCCAATCTTTGCTCTATAATGGTAGAATCCAGACATTTCTACTTCCAGATTTCATGCATAAATTTTTGGTGCCCTTATTTAAGATGGTCTTGCTTCATAATGCACTGGTTTTTACAACTTAAGAAAAAAAACCCCAGAAAAATCGAAGTAATTAGAAAAATACATGATGAAATGTTAAGAAATTTGGTGAAAATTTGTATCATATTGTATGTTAGAGAAAGGCAATAAAACATTTTGTAAGAAACATGTCATTCTGACAAAATGACCACATACAGAACCAGATAAAAAAAATAAGGAGTCAAAGTAAAATAGCCAAAGTATCTCAATAGGGAGTGTGGTCACCCCTCACAGCAATGTAGGCATCACAGCCATATTTCATGTTGTTGATGATGGTGTCTAGGAGCTCAGTTGATAGCAATGACCATTGTTTGTGCAAAGCTTGTCTAATCCCCCAGGTCTTACATGGGGGGGGTTGAGGGCAACAGCATGTCGTCTCCTTAGAGCATCTGAGTCATGCCCATTTGGGTTAAAGTCGGGAGATATGGCTGATGAGTCCATACAGACAACGGTGTCCTCTTGAAGATATTGTTCTACCAGCCTCGCTCAGTCGGAATGAATGTTATCTTCTTGTAGTAGAAATGTATCTCCTGTGGCACCTGCATAAGGGCAAGCATAGGGGTTTAGGACATTATTGCTATGGCGTCGAGCATTCACAGTTCCTCTTGGAAGCACATAGAGGTCTGTGTGTTTGCCGAACAAGATGCCAGCACAAACTTATCACCACTGTAAGTGTCCCTTTCACTGGTCATAGAAGGATGATAAAGTGTTCCTCATTCTCTCACTATCAGAGCATGCTTATAATCACTCTGCAAAGCAGATTTGGACTCATCTACGGATAGTATTGACCTCCATTGGTTTTCAGTCCAGTTGACATGAAGTCTTGCCCAATTCAAACATTACCCCCTGTGACAGGAGGTAAGGGGCATGCAAAGTGCTGGTTGTCTAGCATAATTACCTCTTTTGTTAAGTCTTCTGCACACAGTAAAAGCAGATACCACTGTTCTTGTAGCCACAATAAGGGCATATCGCGGCCATGTCAGGGTAGCCGTTCTGTCCATCCATGCAATTAATCAAAGATAGCTGTCATCCACAGATATTGTAGCTGTAGGTCTTCCTTTCCTGTACCTGTGGGAAGCTGATTGCATATTTTGAAATTGGTTCCATAGTCTGTGGACCTCAGAAGAATTCACCTGCAACCATCTTGCAACTTCCACCTTACTTTAGCCTACCTCTAGTCTTCTGATTGTTCTCCACCTCAATTTATCTATTGAATGATATCTCACAGCCATTACAACAAATCTGCTATCTTAAAATCCTTTCTACACTATGCAAATGATGGGGCACATTTACGCAACAGCCCCTTTTATGCTGTGGCTCATTTACGTAACTCAGTGTCATTGCCACTCGTTTGGATACGATACAATGACTTCGCACTACATTTCCCGTCATACACCCAAGTTACGTGCATTTCCAAGTCTTCTTACACAAATAATCATGATTTTTCTGTAATCTATGGAAACTCTTGTAGAATTTTATAACGCTCTTATTTTCTGTTTGTGTCTGTTTCTTTCATGTAGTTGACCTTCCTGTAGCCATTAAAATTCTGTAGCCCATTTTTTTATCAAGAGTCCAGGTGGCAACCCCTGATGTGATATTTGTTAACCGGCACAATAGCTGAGCTAGTACAACTTTGTACTATTTTTCTCATCAAAGTTGACAGTTTTGAAACAATTTTGTCTGGCTTCTCTTCAAAGGCCTGTGACTTGGGAGGTTCTACAAGCAACTATGCTACTGCCAGTGTAGCTCTTGTTTTATATCTTGCCGCTGTTATTTGTTTTTTTTTCTTTAACAATGACACTGTTCAAGGGTTATTTGTTTCAGTCTACATTTTTATAATTTGTGTTTATTTATTTATTTAATTATTACTGCAGGGCTTTTTTTATGAAAGTGCAGAATAATAGTAACGTGTGTAAATCATATCTTTTACATTTATTATTTTAGTTGCAATTCTAGTGAACAACAAAATATTAATGTGGCATTATGTATTGAATATGCCATGTACAATTTAGTAAAATGAAGCTACATTTCATACATTTGATTCATCCCAGAGAGTAAACTCAAAGTGGGTTAGAAAGTGATAATGAGGGTTAGAAGTGATATTTGTAATTGTAATAAAGCAATATTCTAAGCTAGTACGGGTCTTGTTTTGTTACTTTGGGTCCATGAAGTGGTGCTTCATCGATTTTGAGCAATATAAGTGGCTGTTACAGCTTATAGATGTGTTACTGTGTCTTATGAGATTTACATGGTGAACAACACTTTGATAGCTCCTATTCTGATGATGATGACAATACCAGCTCTACTGACTTAGTGGAATCGTGATCGTTTCATGTGTCAGTGAAGACTGGTAAGGTACATTTTCTACTACATCGCTTGCTGCCAGGGGTGTCTATCATATTTGAGAGCTCATTGGCTATTAACTTATAGATATGACACAAAAATTTTGTTTGATGTGTTCGGCTGTAACCCATGCTGAAGAGGGGGGTCAATGCTGTGGCGGCAGATATCATTATGCTTGTTGTTCAATAACAGAAAGTGTTTACCGACGAATGTCAAAAGAGAAAAAAATGAAATGGCAATGTGATAGTTGTCGACGTGGCGCATTACATGATTCCGGTGTCCATTCTGAGGAAGCGGCTTCCATTAGAAAAAACATTAATTCCGAGGTGAAATTGGTGAAAGAGTGTGCCGGTGGCAGTGATTCTCAGTCGGTTCCGGAGTCTGTCAACATAAAGCTAGATGCTATTAACGAATTAAAGATTGAGATACTAGATTTGAAGAGATCAGTTGAGTTCTTTTCACAGAAGTATGATGCCATTTTGACTTCTTTAAATAAATCAAGTTTGTTGCTTGAGGACTCTCGTAGGGAAGTGGTTGCTCTTCAGCAGAGGATTTCGGACCAGGATTCTGAAATATCCAGACTGTCACAGGACTTGAACAACCTTGATCAATATACGAGAAACAGAAATTTGGAAATACATGGAATCCCTGAGAGTAATGAAGAGACTAATGCTGATCTCTCGAACATTGTGCTTAATATTGCAAAAGGGTTGGATTTTGGAGACCTTTCGTGCGATGACATTGACGTCGTTCATAGAATAAAAACTAAGGGGGCACGGCGTCCCTCGCCAATCATTGTGCAGTTTCAGACCAGAAAAGTAAGAGATATTCTTTTATCAAGGAGTCGGAAGATTTTGAAATTGACTGATATTGGTGCTAATTATTTGCAGGAAACTAGAATTTATGTTAATGAAAATTTGACTGTGCATAACAGAGAATTATTCGGGAATGCGCGGAAATTTTCCAGAGAAAACAATATCAGATTTTGTTGGTATAAAAACGGCCGTATTTTTTGCCGAAAGGATGAGGGTGGAAATGCAATTACCATTAGGAGCAGGGACAACTTGGATCTTAGTCGATTCTGATGGGTATGTGATGTTTCTGTAACTCTATTGGTTGTACATAACTCGTTTTTATGACCTGTAATCCTAGTGTTACTAATGAATTTTTGCGTGATTTGTTGGTTTGAAAAAATTGCAGTTTGCGATTGTTGCACATTAACGCTCATAGTTTATTTGGCAAATATGACCTGTTCTTGGAGTGTTTGCGGTCTTTGGATTACTTTGTTGACTTTATTTGCATTTTAGAGACTTGGTTTAATAGTGTGGATCAACTTACTTGTAATGTACCGGGTTTGTGAACTTTTTCTGCTTCTAGATCAGGGGGTAGGGGTGGGGGTTGCTGTATTTGCTAGGCGCTCCATTTCACTTTCGCAGATTGATAAATATACGGTTATAACTGATAATTATGAGTTTACTACTGTAGAGACTGAAAATACCATTATAAGTGCAGCTTATCGCCCTCCGTCTGGAAATCAGTCAGTTTTTCTTGATTTTTTTTCCAGTTATTTGGAGGATGTCAATCAGTGGCAAGACTTATATTGTTTACGTGATTTTAATATTGATATGACATCTACTAATAGCGTTTCATATCCATTCAGTGATATCATAGGCTCTTCTGGATGTATAAGTGTGGTTACAATCCCCACGAGAATTACACCTGTTACCTCAACTATACTTGATCTATGTATTACGAATGATTTTTGTTGCACTACAGGTGTGTTGGCATATAATATAAGTGATCACCTCCCTATTTTTTGTTTGTCGAGTAGTGTACCTACTTCGGATTTTGTAGACAGGATTTCGATTCGTATTCGTTCGTACGATCAGCATAGCTTAAGAACTTTTGGTGAGATTCTTGCTGTTACGGATTGGTGTCCGGTGCTACAACATGATAATCCCACACATGCCTTTGATGCATTTTGAGGGTTATTTTGGAGTTCTTGTGAATGTCCTTTCCCACTTAAGACCGTTACACGTTCATTAAAGTGTAGAAAACCTTGGTTTACTCGTAACTTTTTAATATGTCTAAACAAAAAGAATAGGCTGTTCAAGTTATTTATACAGTACAAAAGTGCCTCTGATTTATCCCAGTTCCGCAGATACAGAAATTGGTTTAATACTAAATTAAAAAATGCAAAAAAAATAATTATTTAAATCATTTTACTGGTACCACAGATGGGAAAAGGTTATGGAAATCGGTTGGTGAATTGTTGCATAGAACAAATGATGACGACTTTCCAATAGAACTTGATCACAGGGGAACTCGTGTCACTGGTTTGAATCGTATTGTAGAGGTCTTTAATACTTACTTTGTTTCTTTGCCTGTGACTCTACAGAATGATATTCCGTGGGTGTCTGGTGACTTTGCTGACTTTTTGTCCCACCAAACTTTGTGTACATCTTTTTTTTTTTTTTGACCCAGTATCAGCGGATCTGTTGCCTACTATACAGAAGTTGGACTCCTCTAAGGGTGCTGGCCCAGATGATGTTCATCCAAGGGTGATTAAATCTGTTGCTCAGTTTTTGTTGGTACCACTGGAACATATTTTTAATCGTATTCTAGAAACTGGTTTATTACCTTTAGCATTTACGACAGGTAGAGTCACTGTTATACACAAAAAGGGTTTGAGATCTAGTGTAGAAAATTATCGTCCAATTACTAATATTACAGTGTTTACTAAACTTTTGGAAAGACTAGTACTAAAGAGGTTATCTGGCTACTTTGAGAGGAACAAAATTTTACATCATGGTCAGCAAGGTTTCCGTCAGGGCTTCTCAACAGAAACGGCTATATTGGATGTTCTTAATTTTTTGCACACAAATATTGACTCAGGAAGAAGTGTCCTGGGTATATTTTGTGACTTAACTCAAGCTTTTGACTGTGTGCATCATGAAATTATATTTTCAAAGTTAAATCATATAGGGATCCGGGGAGTTCCGCTTTTGTTCTTTAGGAATTATTTGTTACAGAGATCACAGTACGTTCAGATTCGTGGCATTCGTTTTTGGTTCGTGGGGTAAGTTGTGGAGTTCCTCAGCGATCGGTGCTGGGACCAGTTCTTTTTTTAATATGCATTAATGATATTTTTAATGTTACTTCGGGGCTGTGCTGTTTGCTGACAATACCAGTTTATTTTTTTCCGGTAATTCTTTAATGGAGTTGGTACCTTTAGTTAATTGCGATCTTCAGGAGTTCTTTCGTTGGTTCAGTTGCAGTTATTTAACTATAAATCAAGATAAAACTAATGCCATCCTGTTTTCACGTCGTTCTTATTGTTCATCTACCCCAACTGGTATCTTTGTGAATGGAGTTCCCATTACATTTAAGACGACTGTTAAATTTCTGGGTGTACTTATTCAGGAGTCTCCACGTTAGGATAATTGCATTAATTATTTGGCAAATCAGCTTAGATCATGTATAGGAATGATTTATAGAATTTCGGGTATGTTGACGATAAGATTAAAACTAATATTGTATTACTCGTTCATATATCCACTTCTTTCGTATTGTCTACTGTCCTGGGGTCAGACCACATTGGGTAATGTCAATAGAATATATATTTTACAAAAGAAATACATTCGCTTATTGGATACTAATAGTGCTATGGCTGCTGTTTGCTGTTCATATAAAATAATTCCATTTAATAAACTTTATATATTTCGATTTTTACTTTTTATGCACAATAGAATTTATGCTAATAAGTTTATGAGTCTTCTGGAATTGCACCAATTTTTACATTCTCATGATACCAGGGGTAATGCAAACTTCTTTATTCCCAGGGCACATCTAAATCTTTTACATTACAGTGTTAGTGCAGCCGGTAGAGACTGAAAGTGGAATGAGTTACCCTTGCACATTAAATCAATTGTTAGCTTCAGGACATTCAGGAGAGTATTAACTACTGAATTATTGGCTGGCTGATATGATTTGAATTGATGCCTTGATTTATTTTCTGGGATATAGTGGCACATTATTTTGTCTTGTTGATTTTGGTTTGTTTATTGCTGCATGATTGTTAAATGTGCTGTACAGATATTCTTGGGATGTGTATTTTCCGGTTGCATTGGTTTTGTGTATATATATAAATGTCCTAAATAAATCTTTCATTATTTTTTTATACTTTGCTTATCAGTGATTATGTTGGCATGTGTTAAGATTACTACGTATTGTAACTGTACTGTCTACATGCCACCTAATTTTTAATTAGAGTTTATTATTATCATGCATTCCTTAACTTACCTGTACTATTCTATTATGATGATTCGTGTCTCACTGTGAATTTCTGTGCACTGTGTTCTTGGCTCGTCAAACACTCTTTGGGGACTGGGGGCTCGTCAGGCTTTTTCTTTAAAGCCTTTTTCCCTGGCTCCATGTCATCCACATACAGTGCTATATGTAGACATAGATTATTCTTTTACATTTCTTAACATCTACTTCACACACTTTGGTTTAATTGTGCAAATTCTTTAATTGTAATTAATGGAATGTTTATTGTAATTGTGTTATAACATACTACGGATACATTACTGAAACTTTTTCTTTTGTTTAACTACTTAGCACGGATTTACTGTAATAATGTATTGATGTGTGGAATTCTGTCATGTATGGTATTGCTATGATGAATGGCAGAATATTCAATAAATTCAAATTCGAATTCAAATGTGTTGTTGCACCATGTAGCAGGAACTTAAATTCATATTTACTCTTTTTAATCTTGAGGGCCTTAGTTAATCATCCTCATCATTAGTTAATAATACTTTGTGTTTAACAAGCTTCGATAATAAAAAATGGCAGAGGGGTGATTCTACTATCGAATTTGAATGTATTTTACTTGATTTTGCTTCACATTTTAGGGTTTATTTTTGTGGGCAAGCATCTATTGAATCCACATTGTTTCTGTATGTACAGTAGGTACACACATACTTTGTGTGTGTATGTGTGTCATTGTTTGTATGAAAACAATTATACTTGAAGTTAGACTTCTTTCTTTTGTAATACATCTCTCATAACAGTGCTGATTGAACTAATACTTAGAACCAAGCAGTTTTTAAAACAGTGCTTGATGTATTGAACACGGGTCTCCTTGTCAGGGTAACTCCGAAGGAGCACTATTCTATCCATTTATTTTCAGCTGTAAACAGTGTTATACCTCAGGAACATTCTCCCATGAACTGCTTGCTAGTTTTTACCTTAACTATGGCTGCATGGGCTGTTTCAGCATGATATAATTTGTTTTTAGGTCAAATCAGTGTGTACACTGTGAACACGTTTCATGCTGAAGAAAAAAATATTAATGTAAGAAGTGGGTTACCTTTATTATTTAGTTATGACCTTACTGAATGCTTTTTAGTTTGAATAAAGTTACACTGAGTGTAATTTGAATAAATGCTGTTAAGATAATGCAAAGTGTTAAAATCATTGGAGGTTGGTGCATATGCATGGTATTTTTATTAAACATTGGAATTAATAGCAGAAACATTAAATATATGCTAATTTTATTTTCATAGTATGATACTTCATTTTGATAAAATAAAACTATTTTTTCTGTTTTAAATGACTTTATGATACATAACGGTTTCCTGTGCTTAACTGATTCCTCTGTGAATTGCTTCTCCTCTTTCTTGTTATGTTTGTAATTGCTACTTTTCTTACATGTAAAAAGGGAGAGAGAGAGAAATGTATTAGTGTTAACTTTGTGGTTTGGTTTTTTGTTTATGTAGCTTTTGTGTTTTTCATTAATTGAATGTTTTAATAATTCATTATCAATCTTGATACTGTTTTATGAAAAACTGTTAATTTGTTCACATTAATATCAATGAATTTTTTCAGGCTAGAAGAATCAATCCATGATCGGTTGCAGCTTTTAGAGGATGCACTTATGCAGCAAAGAGAGCTAATGGCTAAAATTGAAGAAAGTACTCTAAAACTTGAAGAGCTGCAATCAGAAATAAGAGTTCTCAGTGGACCCATAGGAAAACAAGTTGAGGATGCTCAATGCCGCATCCATAGTTTTGAGGTATGCATTATGCGTGCATGCAGGCATGTGTGTGTGTACTGATATAGCACTCAAATCAAAACTTGCATAAATATTTAAGTGATTCATTTTAGTACTGCTGACACAATCAGTTAGTTTATTGTTTTTCTTTAATCCAGGAGCAAAATGCTAAACCTTCCAACACTGGCCTGACCTGAGCCCCAAATTTTTACCTAACTGACAAATCTATGGGATGGGCCAGGCCAGTGCATACTTCTACTAACCACTAGGCTACCTGTGGTCATCAGAAGCCTAAGCCTCACACCACAAAATAGCTGTTCAACTCTAAAATATCTGAAACAGCCTCAATCCCCAAATATGTGAACAAGTACTTTGAAATTCTTTATCTTTGTTGTAGCAACAAATTGTGCCAGAAGCTTGGTCATCTGGTTTTGTGAAGCTGAAAACTTTATGTAAGCATTTCTTGAAAAAGGAAAAAAAAAGCCATGTGTTTAGAGTTGCTAACTCTGCCTATATAAGCATCACTCAGAAACAACAGTCAGGTTCTATATGACATCAAAAGGCCCTGACTGATGTCAAATCTCCAGTTATTATCACCATTTACCCGAAATGTTTATAGCAGTCAAGCTGACTGCTGCCACAGTTCTTAGTATAAGTGATCATACACTGCTTGACATAGAAATTGCCCCACTCAGAAAGAGTAAGGGTAGAGGGATGAAATTGAGCATGCAAATAGGAATACATGATGGTTTACCTTGATGTTATTTTTAGCCACATACAGTGTTTATCAGATGAGATAATGCAGCACCATGGGTACACCTTAGTAAGTGGTTGCACTGCTGTGAATGGCAATACAGGCAGCAATACAGTGTGGCAGTGAGTCGTACAGTCGATGGATATTGTCCTGAGGAATGGAACACCAAGCACGGTTGACTTGCTCCCATAATTCTTCGAGATCGTGCACAGGCCGATTCAATTGCAGACAATGTCCAATGTGGTCCCACAGGTTTTCGATTGGGGATAAATCGGGCAATCTTGCTGGCCGTAGCAGTGTTTGAATAAGTTACAAACATTATCTGGAGACCCAAGCAGTGTATACATGGGTGTTATCTTGCTGGAAAATGGGGTGCTGTAGGCCATTCAGGAACAATATCAAAATGGGCTGCAGAACCTCACTCATATATCGTGCAGCTGTCAGTGTGCCCATGATGCAGACAAAGATGACCTGCTGTCATGTGCAGTAGCACCCCATACCATGATGCCTCCCTGACAGGCAGTGTGGTGGTCACCAATGAAACAGGGATCAGTCCGCTCACCAGTGTCTCTCCAGACACTGATCCATCGATCGTCAACACCCAGACAGAAACGGGGTTCATCACTAAAGACCACAGTGGTCCATTCGTGACCACAGTTTGCATGACTTCAGCACAAAGCCAGACGAGTGCTGCGATGGTTGGCCATCAATGGCAGTCGATGTAACGGTTGCCTACTATGCAGGTTTATCACATGTAACCTTCGGTTTACAGTTTGGGTTATTATGTTCAGGGTTGATGACACAGTATGTCATATATTGGCTGCAATGCTACAGGTGATGAACGAGCGTGTCGAACAATCCGCCGGTCCAGGCATGCTGACGTCTGTCGAACTCCACCACTGCTGCTCCGACGCACGTACGAACCTTCCTGTAGCCACTGGTGCCAACAGCATCCAACAGTTCGTGCATCCCATTGCACATGTGCAGCAGTACAATGTGTAGACAAGCCTGCTTCACACATGCCTACAATTCTTCTCTGAAACTCATCCAAATGGCGATAAATCTACCGGCGGCGTGTAGCCAGCATTTTTGGCCTTCGCTAAACAGTTTTCCAGCACAAACAACAAATCTGAAATGTCCACAACACTTCCACCAGCAGCCACACATTAACATCCCTGTTGCTACTGGCACCTTTATCTCACGAACGTGTAATGTCATTGTCTCCGGTTTAACATCATTTGTATATCTCAAGTGGGTATTCCCGCCTTGCGATTTGAATGTTTGTAGCATACCTTCTTCTGAGTGGGGCAGTTTCTATGTCGAGCAGTGTAATCGAGTTTCCTTCCCAAATATAAATTTCAGAAAAATCTCATGAAATCATGAAGTACTGCATCATGTGTAAAAATTGTGTGCAGGGTAGTTACTTAAATCCTGATCACTGCCGTAGTCATAGAGGTAAAGCAAATTAAAGCCAGTGAAGTGAAAATGGAATTTGATTTCAACCTTAAAATAAACTGACCCATTTCAGATTCCCATCATGCAGAATGGCTTGTTGATTTTACCTGCAATTAACCAGCACATCCAATGGCGGATGTACTTCCATGTCTTTCATTTTACTTGGTGATCTTCGTCATCTGATTATTCAACAAGACAGCTTTGGTTCAGTGAGTTGAAACATTTTTCTTTAATCCAGGAGCAAAATGCTAAACCTTCTAGTACAGGCCTGACAGGAGCTTTGAATTTTTCATTTAACTGATAAAAAAGAATGCCCAGCATGGTCTTCAGGTCCGTGCTTTACAGACTGCGCCAAGCCTGTGCAGACCTATAGAATAAAACATTTTCAAGAACAGGGTCTATTTATTTATTTTTCATTTCCTAAGGGCTGCTTTATATCTGTGTTTGTAAAGTGACAGCTTTTCTCTTGAAACTTTTGTGATCAGGAAACATGCAGTAAAGATAAATACCTTTTTACTTTACATACTAGGTCATGTAATAAGTTCCAGTACTTTTACACCTTTCATCATCAAAACAATCACTAGCATATGCCATTACCTTACTCCAATGTTGCCATAGGTCAAAAATACCCTTCTGATAGAATTTAGTATTCTTTTGGATGTAAAAGTTTTGCAGTTGGCTCTCCAAAGAATTTCAACAGCAGAACTATCTCTTCTGCATATGATTGTCCAGCACATAGAGTAGATGGTAGTCTATTGATGAAATATTGGCGGAATATCACAGTTGTGGCAGAAACCTCTCATCTAAGTTCAGCAATTGTGTCAGTGGGTCATGACAGATGTGTGCAGCCTTGCGTTTTTCTTGTAACAGCACTGGCCCATAATGATTCACCAGCGCAGGCTGTAATTCTGTTAGTTTAACATCTGTATGCTGTAGCATCTTTAAGTATACAGCAGCAGTGATGGTTTCCCCCGCTGCAACAGCTCATGGTGAAGAATACTAGCCACTGTCCAAAACACAGTCACAGTCAGCAGGAATGTTGGTTGGGGCTTTGTGGTCTTTTTCTATGGTTTCTCTGGAAATAATTCAATGTGATCATTGGCTGTTGTACAGGATCATTTTTTCATTAGACTTCATGATCTTGTGGAGTAGAGGCTCCCACTTGAGGCATGGGAAGAGGGAGAATCGTTGGTGCTTAGCTCTTGCACTTTGTTTTGTTTAGTAAGAGCGTAAGGAACCCATTTGTCCAACTGGTTTTCCTTTCCAAAATGGTGTAAATAGCTCCATACATCTTGGCTCAGGGTTTTTGAGCACCTTGGCATATGTTTGATTGGGATCAGCCTCAAGTACTGCCTATAGGGCCTTGTTGTCCAAAATCAGCAGGCCATCCAGATCTTGGGGCATCCTCCAGGGTATCATTGCCTTCATGAAAATGCATGAACCACATCTGTGCCATATGAGCTACTCCACTATCCTATATGTATACTTTGTATATGCTATGGGCTACCTGGGCCATAGTATTCCCAAGTTTAAACTCAAAACAGTAATGTCCCTCAAATTTTAATCTTCAAACTCACCATAATTGCATTAACTTTAATGAGCAACTTGCACACGCATGGACAACACCTCATCTCATATTTTATAAAAATCTGTCCCATAGCAAACTAATTTCATAGCATGTAAGACTGGGATTGCACTACACAAAGAGATGGAACTTTTCATGTGACCTGATACATGACTTATCTCTAAGCTGTTTCCTGTTTTTCAAAGGTTAGGTCTTCAAAGCAAGTCTGCTGACATATCAAATGTCTCCATTTATAGCAGTCTGAGCCCACAACTTGAACTTCACTGACATCTATCATGCATCTCGCACAAGACCCTTTGTACTTCACACTAATGATCTTTTTCAGGTAATCTGAACATAGTCCTTCCATGATTTCCTCAGCCTTCTGTACCTTCCATTCCTGTCACTTGAACTGAATAAATTATTTTAGCACCTTATCACTCATTCTTTTAATGTGTCCAAACCATTTCAAAATATTTGTCATCACCCTCCTAAAAGATTTTGCTTTACATTAATCACACATCTGCAACACATTTTAATTCACATGATTACAAGTCTTATCACAAATCTTCCACAAATAATGCATTTTGCCTGTACACAAACGACTCCTATGTCTCCTCTGCAGTACCCAGGTTTCACTGTCGTACATCAGAGTAGAAACAAATTCACTTTCACACCCAGCCATTCGGTACTTTTTTGAGAACTCATCATTCCTGTGAAATCTTCCTAAAGCAGCTATGACTTTCAAAGCTGAATTCACTTGCCTGCTGATTTCACCATCTAATTAGTTTTCTCTGTCAAACATGCTTTCTAGATACACAAATTAATTCATCTGGTCTAACTCTGTACCATTTAGTCTGACTTGGCATTCAGTACTAACCATTCCTCACTCAAAAGCTGTGAATTTAATTTTTCTCTTATTTATATTCAGTTTGTATTTCATGCATACCTACTTCATGCTACACAACAATACTTTGCTACTCACTTTTGTTTAAACCACTACAGTCTATTTTGGCATTGTGCATGCATTGATAAATATATCGAGTAGCCATGGTGACATTACCCAACATCATGTGACTCCTGCAGCAAAGAAAAATTAGTTTGGTAAAACACCAGTCACACATACACATGCACTACTGCCAAAAATACATAGCTTTCATCCACTGCAGGTGGATGAAAGCTATGTATTTTGGCAGTAGTGCATGTGTATGTATAAATGGTATTTACCAAACTGATTTTTCTTTGTGTTCTTCAGGTAGCCTTTCAGCTATTATTCTTTTCATTACAGGTACCTTCCTATTCCTCTTTCTCCAACCAACATTTTGCTTCACTCATGACACTAGCAGGTAATGATCAAATCCAACATTTGAACCTCTCATCACACAAGAGTTAACAACTGAATGTTTCAGGCACTGATCATATATGACAAAATCTATTACACTTTTATGCCCCAGAGTGCAATTCTCCCATGTGTATGTGTGGATATTCTTGTGATTGGTAAGGTACGATTTAAAATGTAATAGATACACACAACCCATACTCAATGCAAACTTCTATTAATCTTTTGCCATTATCACTCATACACTGATCAGTAAACTTATCTGAAACATTATCAGCTATCTCATTCTGAACAGCTGTTCTAGCATTGAAATCTCCTGCTAGAATATATTTTTTTAGGACCAAACTCTGGTTTGAAACATCTCACCTCATTCCAAAATTCATAAATCAGAAGTTCCAGAATCACATGAAACATATGCTAGTACAATTGCTGTGCTGTGAAGCTTCACTTTCAAATGCATTCCCAAAATTCTCTCACTTAGGCAATTATAGCAAATCAAGTTCTTCATCTTTTCACTTAAGACTTCACCTACACTAGTTTGTCCTTTACCATCATCCGTCACACCAGACTGCACACTCACGAGTCCATTCTCTTCTACTAACCCAAATCCTTCCTTTTAGTTTTACATAAACACAACTCTGATCCATATTTACTAATTTCTTCAACCATCTTATTCATCTTTCCATGTATTTCTCTAGCTTTCCATGCACCAATACACTGACATAGCTGAGATTTCTTTCTCCTGGGTTGTTTGTCATAGCCAGCTCATTTCTGTAGTGGACCAGCTGTGCACTTTGCACAATTTTCAAATTCCTGTCATTTGGAGGTTTTTCAAAAATCCTGTCATTCCTCCATTTTAACATTGCCAAATACATTTCATTCATTTCAGTGTGTTACATGCTGTGCCCAGCCATCAATTTATGGGGCCCAGTACAAACACATGAGTGGGCCCTCCTCTAACCCCTCTCTCTGGAAATGTCAATAGCCGTCTTCTATGAAAAAAAAAACCCCAGTATTTTGTACAATCAAAAGAACGGAAAATGATGGTATTTCATATGTAAATACAGGGTGTCTGAGAATTATTGGACACATTACAAATTTATATAAAACAAAATATTAAACAGATAGAAGTAAATTGACTGTACTAACTTACAATGTAACTACACAAGTTAATAAATTTTGATGTGAGATCCCTTGGTTGCTCATAGTACGTCCAAGCGATACTCGATTTCATGCCATGTATTGGCAAGCATCTGAGGAGTTATGGAATTAATAGCAGCTGTGATACGCTGCTTCAGTTCCTGCAAATCAGTACAAGGCGTCTGATAGACACGATCCTTCACATAACCCCTCATGAAATAATCCAATGGAGTTAGATCTGGAGAGCGAGGAGGCCACGGAATGGGACCACCATGCCCAATCCATCTGTTGGGGAAATGCTCATTTAGGCACTTACGTACACACGTTGACCAATGCGGAGGTGTGTCTTGTTGGAAAACGACGTTGTCATATCTTTTGATCTGGAGTATAGCGAAATTTTCTAGCATATCCAAGTAAATGTCACCATTTATGGTTTTTCCACAGAAGAAGAAAGGGCCAATCACTTCTCTTTTTGATAGGGCGCACGGCACATTAACTTTTGGAGAATCACGTTCCTGTTCAATAGCAGCATGAGGCGGTTCACTGCCCCATATCCTACAGGTGTGACGATTCACAATACTTGATACATGAAATGTGGATTCGTCACTAAAAATTACAGTACTGGGAAAGTTTTTGTCGTTTTCCACTCGATTTAGCATATCCACAGCAAAATCGTATCACAGAGTGTGATCATTTACCTGCCTCTTTTGCACTATTTGAATTTTATAAGCATGAAACTTTTTTTTTCTTGTGCAAGATATCGTGAACTGTTGATTTCGGAATGCATAGTTCTCTGCTTGCTTTACGAACAGATTTCCTGGGACTTTCATTAACTTGGTCAACTGTCTCACCGCTGACGCTAGGCCTACCGGCTCCTCCACGATGTTCCACATTGCCAGTTTCTTTAAATTGTTTCATCCACCGCTTAATTGAATTCATTGACGAAGGATTACAACCATACTCTAAACGGTACCATCTTTTAACTTTAATGACAGACTTTAATTCCGCAAGCCATAACACACACATCACCTTCTGTTGTACGGATGACATGACTACTGATAGCGTATTTCTTATACATTCCTCATAAGGCCACACCTAGCGCCATCTATTGGATTCTGGGAATAACAATTCTACAAAACAAAAATATAAAAACCGTGTTAGTAATATGTGACATAGAAAAACAGACAATGCTCATAGTTTTTTGTACATAATTTTGTAATGTGTCCAATAATTCTCAGACACCCTGTATAATGATGGATCAGTTTTGAATCAAAGATTATACTTATAAAAATGCCAGTAAAGGGAACTATAATGGGACCATGGTTTTAACCACTAGGGCTCTCTTCAGCTATCAACTCGCATATGTTGTTCCGTTCTTGACCAGCTTTTGAATCTCTTATCACAGGGTTGTGGTCTTGTGCTGCCATTTCCTGGCTGGAATCTGTTGAATTTTTGGAAGACTCACTAATATTTTGTGAAAACGATTTTAGAAAATTATCCCATATTTTGTTAATTTTGATGGATGGGTTCTTGTTGCAAGCTTGATAATTGGTTGAAATTTCGATAGATTCACAGAAAAGAGTTTTTTTCCAACCTGTGTAATGTGAAATTGACTTTTGCTTCTTCCCAAACATGTGTAAATCCTTCATCAATAACTGTTTTAACTAGATCAGTAGTTGTTTGAGAAAATTTAACTTAAAATTTCATCTATGCTCATTAATGTGGGTTGATAAAGCTCTATAGATATGTAAAAATGCCTGCAGTATTCCTACATGAATCATATTGCTTAGTTTTGATTCTTGTCCTGGTTTACTAGGTATGGTGTAGCTTTAGTTCGGGAATATAAATCGCTGAAGTTTCTGTTAACTCATTTTACATGCCTCGACAATAACTGCACTTGTTAATAAAATATACCAAAGGAAAAAAACAGACTCATGATAAGCATTTTGAGAAAGTCCTAAATCCAAGAGATCAAAAACTTTTATGAGAGAATCTTAAATTCTTATTCATTTATGAAATTTGTAAATGTGTGCAATTATCGCACTCTACAGAACAGTTGGAATTATGCATACAATACTAAGACAAAAATTATTAAAGTTACAAGAGCACGAGTTTGCTATTTTGGGTTATTCAAATGAGTTGCTAGTTGCTACAGATAAAACTGATTTGCAGTGATGAAACCAGAATATTTTTTCAGGAATGGGATGACAATATAAAAACATTGCTTTGCAAACATTATTGACTAAAAACTTTTTTCAGTACTTTAAACTTCTCAAAAACATTAAGTTTGCAAATACTGTGTGTGGGTCCTTTTTCAAAAAGAACATTTAGTCTTGTTTTTGTTGGGGAATCTTTGGCATTTGTTTTTAGGTAAAAACTTTCTTCGATGGGTATCCACTGTTTCACATAAATTTCATTGTTCACAGTGCACTACCGAGGTTTTTGAGTTTTATCTAAATTTTTCTATCTGTATTTTAAACTGTCATTTGTCCTGCATTGCCGGACTGCGGGCTCCTGGTAACTTGGGCCCCAGGAATCTGTCCCCTTTTCCTCCCTCATGGTTGGAGACTGGTTAAATGCCACCTTGAATAAAAGCTGTTCTTGTGAAATATAAATGTACTTCTACAGTATCAGGTCTATTTCACTTAGCAGATTTTTGCCATTAACTCAAAACAGTGTCCACCACATACACTATATTGACAAAAGTCATCAGACACCTAGAAGAGAAACACAACGTAGTATTTATTGACATACATTAGTATGGTGTTGGTCCACCTTTGGCCTTAATGCATGCACTGACCCTTCGAGACATGCTTTTGACAAGGTTTTCAAACACAGCGATAGATATGCGCTTCCATTCAGTACATAATGCTGCCGCTAACTGTTACTTAGTAGTTGGCCTTGGTTCCAAACATCTTATGCGGTGCTCTAATTCATCCTATAGGTGCTCTATGGGATTAAGATCAGGGTTCTGTGCTGGCCAGTTCGCACAGGATGCAGAATTATCGTCAAACCACGCCGTAACAGTCTTTGCTTTATGGCTCGGTGCATTATCCTGCTGATACCAACAAGGCTCGGTTCCATAGTAGTGCCACAGAGTTGGTAAGGCATAATTGTCCAGAATATCGAGGTAGATATGCTGGTTAACAGGTTTGTCCACGATGACCAATGGACCAGGACCATACCACGAAAAACATCCCCACATGAGTACACTGCCAGCTCCAAACTGGACTGTAGGAACAGTACACTGTGATAAATAGCGTTCCCCCAGCTGCCACCATACCCACACATAGCCATCAGACTGATGGATCATGTATCTGGATTCATCAGTCCATAGGACCCGTTTCCATTGATCTACGATAAATGTTCTTAACACAATGCTAAACAGTGAGTAGCATTCCGAGTAGAGATGAAAGGCTTACGAGCAGCTGCACGACCACGGTAACCCTTGGAATGAAGTTCTCTGCGAATGGTACATGTACATACCGAGGTTCCAGCATTTTTACTCGCCTGTACACTGAGGTCTTGTGTAGTACTTCGTCGATTAGCTGTAACAACTCTCCTGAGGCTTCGACGTCCTCTATCACTGATTTTCTTTGGTCTGCCGGTACGTTTTGCTGCTTCAGGCACGCCATGTGTCTTCCACTTATTCAGTACATCCAAAACAGTTGACTTGGGTATGTTTAAACGCCTCTCGGTTTCTTTTATGGACAACTCACTAATATAACACCTAACAATCTTTCCTTTCTCAAAGTCAGTTCTCTCCTGCCGCAACATTTTCATTCAACTTCACAGTGCAATATGATCGCAGTCAGCTGCAGGCTTGTTTTTATACTGTTTGAAGCTGTACCACACATCTTAACAATACAGCAGATCCATTCATTTGATTTTGAAGGGGTGTCCGGTGACTTTTGTCAATATAGTGTAGATTAAGTTTTTCCATTTACTTATTATGCAGTCTGTGATTATCATTGTAATGAAAGGGAAACTTTCTTAGATGTAGTGAGGTAAGGCTATAATTTTATCTTTTGTAACGAAATAATGTGCTGGTCATTTAGTCTCCTCCCTTCCCTCCAAAGGTATCAGTTGCAGCTGTTCATTTTAATACTTTTCTGTGATACAGTATTATCAAATAAAATTTTCTGTGAGACAACTTTTGGGTGTTATCATTGAACCTAGCACTTATGTCTTTTAGTACTGTATTGCTAGGAAAGAAGGGAGAATGATTTTTTCAGTGATGTACTGTATTTGTAGTTCGTACGCTTTCCAGTAAGAATTCTTCCTGCTGATACAAAACATTCAAGTCTTGAGTCATTTTATGTTAGAAAAGTTTTGTATTTTTAGTTAGTAGTTTACTTTTAAGGGAGTTCTTCTTATTCTGTTGTTATTTGAACCAAGTTTACCTTGCTACATGTTAATGGGAAGATATAATTGCTTGTGATGGTGGCTTAGAGTCACAAAATTCTGGATGCAATGATTATTAAATATGAATAAAGACACAAAAATTTGCTGATGATTTGTACAAAAGATGTCAATTAAACTTCTACCCAAAAAAGGTAATGTATTATTAGTAATTATTTCACATTTTTTCAGAACAGTTTGCATTGTTTTAATTTCTTATTAGATGAATATGATTCATAATTCAAGAATGATTGAATATCTTATTTTGTCATTGCTGGAATTGATTTTTCTTGTTTATTGCTTTGGAAACTGCTTTGTAATTTATTTAACCATTTCCCCCAGGATGTTCTGGTTAAATTACGAGAAGTTCAGCATAAATTACAACAGCTGAAACCTCACACCCATTTGACTGATGAAATTGCTAACCTTATCTCACAGTGCACATCTCTTATAAAATCTGCTGAAGGCAAATGTACAAAAACTAAGCAGTCAGTCAATCTTAGGGAACAGTATTACTCCATTATAAAAGAAATTTTCAGTACCATTACCACATGTGAAAAAACTGTTGAAACTATCAGTAACACAGAGAAATCTGTTGATATCAAACTTACAAAATATCAAAATGTCATGGACAGTATCATTCAGTGTGAGGCTAAAATGACAAGGGCTGAAGATAAAGGTGAACAGATTGCAGGTGAGGGCACCACAACAGATCGTAACAATGTGATGGATGAGCTGCAGCAGCTGAGAAATAAGCTTAACAACCTTAAGAAAACTGTGCAGAATCTTAAAACAGAACATGAGAATCTAATGGCAGAACAGAGAAAGCTCCTTGGAGATCTAGATAACATGCTGGAACAGCTCCGTTGTGATCAATCTCAAATCATGTCCAGGCCTCTTCTGAATCTTAATCAAGCAGATATGCAATTGGAAATGCTGAAACATCAGGTATGAATGGCTTTTATCATTTTTTATGTTTATTTTGTAAAATAATTAGTAAGAAGTTTTTGATGATTACCTTCAGTGACCTCCAGAAGTTAATGTTAATGAGTTCTTTTGCGTAGAAATGCTATCAGTAACTATCATCTATGTGGAGAACTCAAAATGCATGAAATCTGCATCATCCTAGAGAAGGAATTGAACCTGAATTGCCCAGTATTAGGTTTCTGAAATTTCTCCAAATAGATGATATTTACATATGACATTTTTGTACATAAAACTAATGCGCTTAGTTTACAAAGTGTTCTAGAAATTAAATATTAATTAATTTCTGTGTTGTATTTGATGATAAGGCTAAATTTTAGGTGACTCACTTTGCAAGGGTAGTAAAGTTTGTTAAAAAAATTTAGGTCTACAAATAGCACTGCTGAATGTCAATGCTGTGGCCATTGTGGGATGGTAGTTACTGTCATCTCTTGGGAAGCTATTAAGTGGGCTTTTTACAATTCATGATACCAGTGGAGACATGTCAAAGGGCAGGAAAGAAAGTTTGGATTTGCAGGTACTGAGTAGTTGTTGTTTGTTTCCAGTTCCAATAGCCCACCTTAAACTCCAAAATTTTTTTCTTTCCTTTTTTTTTTTTTTTTTTATAGCTGTTGAAACCATAAAGTATTAATTATTGTAGTTGACTTAGGTACAGCATGGAAACAGTGCTGGTGATTTATACGTTTGATTTTTTTTTATGAATCCTACTCATATTGCTGCGGAATACATGATGCTGTAAATTTCATTGTAAAAGTATATTTAACCTGCTTCTCATTAACACCACATTATTTTATATGTGTTAGTACATACTCTGACCAAAAATTATGAGCCTTTATGATAAGTGATAAGAGTCACAGACAATAATTTTTAATGCATATGAAAATGTAATGGTCACATGGACTGATGACATTTGGCTTTGTCCTTTATAAAAAGTGTAATGAGTATTTGGCTGCAGTAAGTGATGAAACATGGGAAACACCCAGGATCTGTCAGAATTCAGTAAAGGTCTAATACAGTGTAACTTGTCTAATTTGAACGTTTTTAATTCAAATTATTGGTTAATTCGAACTTTTTTTGTTTAATTCGAAGAAAACCCCATTTTCGTAATCTCATATTTTCAACAATTACCTTTCAAAATGGGTACGTATTGTTCTGGATGAAGTTCCGAGTGTTGTTACGAGGTCGAAGTCATAAGTTCCAATTCTTCCCGCTCTAGGTTTACCTGAAAGCTGTTGTCATGCAGCTGGTGGCGAGTGGCGGGAAGGGGTCGAGGACATGACACTTCCACTGTAAGCTGTAACCTGTAACCATAAATGTTTAGTTTTTTTGGGTTTTTTTTAATGTTTTTTTTTGTTTTTTTGTTTTTTTTAATGTTTTGTTTTTTCTGTTTTTCCTAGCTGACACATGTTCTGGTAAACTCTATACAGCATAATTTTTCTTTTTAAAATGCGAATGTCTGATAATTAATACTTTTCCAATAAAAAAATACAACAGAAAAAACTGCACAGTCAGTGGAATTAATGTCCCATGTTTGTTTGAAGGTAGAGTTAGTCTCTAAATCCACTCTCACTTGGCAGTCCCTTAAAATTTCATGAGCAACTCAATTGGCTATAAGCAGTCGCCCGTTCCTAATTTAGGGTTACTGGTTCCAGGGAAGGGAGAGAGCCAGCATCATAAGACAAACACAACATCCATGCCTCACTGGAATTCGAACCCAGATCCCTTTCAGACAAATGATCAGAGGCCATCGCTTAGACCACAGCGCTACCAGGTCGGCTTAGTTTGCTTGCATTTACGCGAGGTGAAGAATGTAACTGCCTGCTCTGGTTGTTTTAATATCTGTTTATGTTTATGAGTAGTGCTGTAACCTGCTGTAGCTAAGTTTTTCATCATGTGTTTGTGTAGACCAGCCTGTGGTGAGTACAAAACATTAACTTTTGCTCAAAAGGCAGAAGTGGTTCATGAAGTGGAAAAGAGATTAAAAAAAGGTTCAGATTGCAAAGGATTTTGGCATTCCTCCCAATATGTTATCCACTTATCTAAAAAATAAGGATAAAATTTTGAATGCTCTTGGGACTCAGCGTAGTGGTGGAGAAAGGAAAAGAGTAAGAGGATCGGACAATCCTGATGTTGAGGAGAGCGTGTTGAAGTGGTTTAAGCAGGCACATGGCAAAAGCATTCCACTAAGTGGCATCCTGATTAGAGCTAAAGCTGAAGAATTTGCCACTAAATTGGGAGAAAATAATTCTAAGGCCAGTACTGGCTGGCTTGATGTATTTAAAGAAAGAAATGGCATTTCTTTTAAATCTATTTGTGGGGAAAGTGCAGATGTTTACCTAGAAGCAGCTAATGCGTGGAAGGGAGAACTCTTAGAAATAATTGGGAACACAGCCCCTAAAGACATTTTCAATGTCGACGAAACAGGTTTATTTTTCAAATGTACCCCAGACAAAACATTAGCCTTCAAAGGTGAATGCTGCAGTGGTGGAAAACATAGCAAGTAATGGGTAACGATTTTAGTCGGAGCTAATATGGATGGATCGGAGAAACTTCCTTTATTAATGATTGGCAAATCAGCTAACCCACGCTGCTTCAAAAATGTAAAAACTAAGCCAATTGAATATGAAGTAAATAAAAAAGTGTGGATGACGAGTGACATCTTTGAAAAACGGCTTCTAAAATAGATAAAAAAATTCAGAAAGAGAACAGACCGATCTTGTTGTTTATTGACAACTGTACAGCACATAACACCATACCTCTGCTGGAAAATGTAAATGTTTTGTTCTTCCCGCCGAATATGGCTTCAGTAGTTCAACTCATGGATCAGGGTGTGATTAAGAACTTTAAGCACTTCTACCGACGCCCTGTAGTCCAGATAATTCTATCAAGTATTGATACACAAGATTGCTTCAAAATCGACCTTCTACAAGCTGGTCGTATGACTCGCAGTGCATGGCCACAAGTTAAACCTGAAACTAATGCCAACTATTTCCGAAAAGCAGGCTTCCAGCGCCCTGATGATGAGTCTCAACTACATCAAGATAATGGTGGTGAGGAGATCCTATCCACTGTGGAGTACTGGGAAGACGCAGGCCATGATGTCTGTATGAGGCTTTTGTGAGCGTTGATGACAATTTAGCTGTCTGTGGTGAGCTCACAGATGATGAGATCTTGGCTGATGTTTTGAATAAGAAGACCTACTGTGTATCTTCAGATGAAGAACTGGAATGACGAGAAGTTCCTGAAGAGCGCCTTCCAAATTTAGTAGAGGCCTTGGTTCACCTCCAACAGTTAAGGAAGTTTGTTAAGGGACAGCAGAATGTGACTCTCTATTTTATTCACTCGATAAACTTGAGGAATTTACACTTACCCATAACATAAATTCTAAGAAGCAGGCCAAAATTTCACGTTTTTTTTTACAAAAAAAAATGTAAATTTGCTGTACTGTATTTTTTTTGTATGTTATGAATAAATATGTTGGGTTTTACAGTACTTGAAGTGATTTTTGAATGTTCCCATATTCAAACTTGCCTTATTCGAATTTGTCGATAATTCGAATTATTTTTGTGATCCCTTCAGTTTCGAATTATCCAAGTTATACTGTAATAGGTGCATGTTTAGTGACTGCCACAATTAACAAAACGAAAGAAATTACTGGTTTCTCAAAAGTAACCATGAGATACCATCTACATACCACACTTGCAATTGTGATTTGCATTTATTGTTTAGTTTTTTTATGTTTACCATGATTATTTAGGCAAAAGGCTGAGGCAATAGCAATGTCACCTTTGTATACGTATCATATCATTGAATACATACATAAAGAACTTGATTGTGTTCTTTAAATTTATCATTGCTGCTATATAACCTCTCAACGCCTTTGTATTACAAAACTAAAAATCAATCAACTTGAAGCTGATAGATCAGGTCAGACAATCATACTATAGTAAATAAAACGACCAGTGAAAGTAAAATTATATGAGCAGTAAATTATCCTGATATTTACTAATATCAGTAAATTATCCTGATATTAGCCTTTGCAATTTTAGCATTAATATTCTAACCATATCAAATTAAATCAACAAGAACATCCATAGATGCAACATTATCAATGGTATATGGGAAAAATTGGATTCATAATGGAGATCAGGTAAAATTGTTTTTAGGTTCTTATGTTATTTAATCTTGAGAAAAACCTCTCCATCTATCTAGCCCCTTTAGTTCTAGACAAAAATTCCAACGTGAAGAACGCAATAAGCAGTCATCCTGAGCTGGCTTTATTTATGTTAAAAATAACTTAATATTATAAATCAACCTTATTCCAGGAATTTATGTCTTGATTTAAAGATGAGCTGAATTATTTCATTACAGATGTAAACTTATGGCATAAGCTGAACTGATGTAAGGTTATGACACTGATAGCCATACCTATGTACCTAGTTAAGTCAAGTAAACTATGTAATGTGTCTTAAAAAACTATTTTTTTTTCATGTTTTATTTTGATTTACCTGATTATCCATGTTTGTGATTGGCATTCACTTTTAATATACAGAAGAATTGTATTTTTTAATCCAGTTTGTGTTTTCTTGAGTATTCCTAACATTTATTGTTGACTTTCACAGAATTTGGTTGATGAAGTGAAGAAACATCTTCATAATGCCTTATTACTTTGTGAACGAGTAAACAAAGAACTTCCTAGTGATGGCCTAACTCCTGCACTTCGGGAGCATCTGAGTGAAATTGAAGTCCTAAAAAAGACACTGCCTTCACAGATGGAAGAAAGGGGGAAATATTTAGCATCATCTTTAAATTCTTTGCAAAAGTATCACTCTATGAAAGAAAAGCTCACATCATGGCTTAAATTGGCAGAAGAAAAAATTGCAGCACCGTCGTCTGGTATTGATTTTGAAAACTGTGCTTCAAAACTAGATGATTTAAAGGTAAACATTTTTACATTTGGGAAAAAAATATATTGTTATATTTTTACTGTTGAAAACCTTTTCTATCTATGTATAGTAGATGCAGTGTTTCACATGTAAATATTAGTACAAACATGGGGAAAGTATTATATATGAGATTTAAACCTAATATCCAGTTATGATTCATTAGCAGAAAATTTACTCAGTGTCTTAAATATTAAGTGAAATAAAAAATTATTAAAGTTTGATACTGTGCAATTTAAAATTGATATCATGTATTTAGATGAATTTGGTAGATAAAACAAAAGCATTTTTGTACAGTTAATGTGATTGTAGAGCACATTCACCATCTGCTGTGTTGTTAGAACTTGGAGCTCAGAGAATTTGATCACACAAAAGCAATATGTTGGTACCATTTAAATAGCTGTGGAAAAGCTTTCTGTGGTCAAGAACATCCACTGGTATTCAAAGGGATTTTCTCATTTGTTTACAAAATAGAATATTTGTTTATCATGTACCGTGAAATATCAACAAAAGGATATGTTTTAATATTTTCTGAAGTTGCATCAGTTTTTAGAAATGCTGCTCTTAAGGCCATACAAAAAGCTAAACTTAATTAAAAGTAATAAATAGCAGAATGTTATGCTGCTTCCATGTGCAAAAATTACTATAGCATTAATATTAAGGAAAATTTACATTTAAAATATTTTTGTGTAATTTGATCAGCCTTTCTCTTAAAAATATCTATGTAGACTCCAAATTTGTAATCAGAGTTGCTCCAGATATTCACATATGCTCATATGAGTTTTGTTGTTAACTTATTCAATTAGGTTTCTAGAGTTCATTGGGCTCTCCCAAAATTTGGCCATGCAGTCTGAACATTTTATTGTCTACTATGGTTTATTGCTCCAATGCACCTTCTTCTATTTATCTAGATCCCAACAGTAATGTGTGATAGGATAGTCCTAACCATACTAGAAATTGCAGACTACAATACTATGTAATTGAATTTCAGTATACATATAATATTTCATTGAAAATATTTTTGTACTTTGTTCACTGTGCAAATGCACCAGCTTTGTCAGAACAAATAGCATATAAGTATTCAATTTGTTGTGACATCATCAGCGAAGCTGGTGGCCAAAGATTTTTGTCAGTTGTTTCTATGCACTTGAGAAACATGGCGTCAACAAGTTGTGAGTAATTTTGATATGTACTGAAGGCTTCCAAAATATCAAGTTTCCTGGTTGAATTGGGCTTGTCAATCAATTCAGTTTCCTCAAATACAAATTTATGATTAGTTTGATGACAGAGTGTTGAGCCATGGATGACTTCTTTAGTTCATTTATATTGATACAAACTTGGCCGCTCTACCATTTGATAAGACAGTGGATCATTATCCCACCACTGTCAATCATTTGATAAGAACGTGCCGAGTGATATAATTTATAAGCACTCTTCACCAATTGAGACGAACAAGACTTGTAGGTTCTTGTAATTCGGGAGCTGGTATAAATGGGCGAGAACATGATGCTCGCTGAAACACAGGGATTTAATACAAGGAATTATCCACCACACCAGAACCTATAGAACGAATAGAGTAAGATTAACAATTAAACATCTTTATTGTATGAGAAAACTCTATCCCGGGGCATTGCCCACGGTAATACAAACACATGTTTCGCTCCCTATTCGGAGCTAATTTCATCTACCTCTGGATTTAGGAATCAGATTTCCGCCTCGAAAAAGGCGTATCAAAATTCAAATTTAGAGTCAGAGTTCATTTAATGTTCTCAGTTCCTCCGCTCAGTGACAGGATAACAATAGACAGAAAAAAAGTACTCACGTGTTGGTGACTGTTTGTTGCATAATCCGGGTTATAGAAAATCATTATTCAAACTATTAAGAGGCTCCGTTGGCACCGCACACACTGTTGCACTATGTTTTCGTTTGATGGCCCTTTTCACCTGTGTGATTTAAGAGGGTCTTCACTAATTCGTTGGTTTTTCCACTATTTCTTTTGACGATGCAGCAGAGAGAGCATTCTCCTCTCTTCCTCGACCGCTCGTGGGAGGGGGAAAGTAACGCCCAGCGCTGACTCCTCTTCGCACCGTAGACTGGGGGCAGTAGAATGGTCAGGGGTAGCTCTCTTTTACCCCATGGATAGAAATGCCTAGTTTGCTGGGAGCGCAGACCCGTTGACGCTTTTCCAGAGGTCAGCAACCTCTACTCTTCCTCGTCGGAGAACGGTGTGGTCGGGAGGATGGTTTGCTGGCAGTTTGGTTAGTTTATGATTCGTTTTAAGTATGCTTTCACAATTTGGCATTTTTGGTGGTTTTACCCAGCTGCCTAATTTTTGTTAAGCTCTCCCTTTTTCCTCGTACTTCTGGCGGTTTACCGCTACGGTAGAAGTACCGTGGCGATCTTAGGTAAGCGTCGGATGTCAGGTCTAGCTACGTCTGACAACTGTGTAGAGCCGCACAGCGTATTCTCCTCGTAACAATATCTCGGTCCGACTTACAACAGCGTACCGAGTCAACTAACTGCGAGTTTCTCTGTCTGTCCTATGGCAGCCTACAGAGCTAACTCCCTGCGAGTTGCTCTCCGTCTGTCCTACGGCAGCCTACTGAGCTAACTCCTTGCGAGTTGCTCTCCGTCTGTCCTCTGCAGCGTACAGAGATAACTCTCTGTGTATTCTTCTGCTACTTTTTGGCTATCCTCTGTCACGTGACTGCATCTGCTTCTCCTCTGTCCACACTTGAGATTTCTCTCTGGTTTTTCGTACAGAGCACATTCGCTTCTGCAAGAATGGTTCCGTTTCTGACCCTCGCTCCTCATAATCGTAATTTTCAGCATTCCCTACAGATTTTTGTCACTAATGGCCCACTTGAAACCGTATTTATGAGAGTCTGGGTGACTCTCAGTTGCCGACTGGGTGGTCCCCTGTTGCTAAGCAGACCCCCAGAGGCAATTCCTTAATTCCTTTGTTCCCACCCAGACAAAGAGAATTACACGACTTCCCCAATTAAAAACGAGTTAGTTTCCCAATTAATTTGCAATAGGCCAAATATTTAATTTAATCATCAACATAATTTAACCACACCTATCAAGCCTGTTCCCCATTTTAATAGTAATTAATTTAGACCCAATTTTCAAATCAATATGTTTTATGCTGTTTTCAACAGTGATGCAGAGCCCTGTGCATTTCTCTTATGCAGTCAAAACCTCCTTAACATGAACATTGCAGGGATCCAAGAACTTGTTTGCATTAAAAGTAGTTCATATTATTGATATGTCTTTAGTTGAACTACTAAATATGTACAGAAATATGTAAAATAATGCACTACAGTTAAAGAAAAAAGTATGTACGTAGCTTTAGACTTTTGAATCACTAAATATATTATATTTTTTCATAATTTTTCACAATGAAGACAAAATTATTGGTAGTGCTGTAGCACTGTATACTGCAATACAGTATGTATACTACAATACACATATGTATGAAAACTAATTTTTGCTATGCATTCAATGGGAACTGGATTAAAGAAAACATCTGTTATCAAAAGCTGCTTTCCTTTTCTTATCACAACAATGCCTCAAAATTTCATCAAGTTCATCCACATTTCCTAAAGATGCCAGAGTATCTGCCTTCCATTGCAATACATTGCATAGTGTGCAATGCAGCAAAAACTTTTGCCAATTTCGCAGTTGAACTAGAGACTTCCGCAGCATTGTCTTCATCAGTGTCAGATAAGTTCTGAGTCTCCACCTTCCTACTTTATTCACATTGTCTATAATTTTGACATCTGTCAAATTGTCTGAAGTCAACATTGTTATCCGTGTAGACTTACTCCTAAAATGTTGCATATGTGGAAAGAACTCCACACACACATGCTTTTTCCACCATAGCACAATAAATTTCATCTAAAGGTAACTCTTATCCAACAAATT
Source organism: Macrothele yani (assembly GCA_039090855.1). Taxonomy (NCBI): domain Eukaryota; kingdom Metazoa; phylum Arthropoda; class Arachnida; order Araneae; family Macrothelidae; genus Macrothele; species Macrothele yani. Next base: position 6,855,630 of record CM077023.1, on the reverse strand, counting down.
TTTTTCTGGCAAAAATAGTTCTTAACGGTCTTTGAAGAAACATATCTCCAGGCAGTTCTTAGTAAAGGCAAAGCTTCTAACAGAGTAACAATGAACAGAATCTTCTGATCAAAGCAGTAAATGGCCCAACAAATAATTTCTGTCTGATAAGGTACATTCCTTCATGTAAATATTCCTTATTCACATGGTTAGAACTTAGTTGTATTTGGTGGAAGAAACACACTATCTTAAATGCTTTCAAACCACTGAGTTTTCAGAGGGCAGTACAGTTATTCAATATCAAACATATGCTTCCTTGCTGTAGAAACTTCTGGTCCAGTTGCTTTACCCATTTGCTTAAAATATGCACATTCATTCACACCTTCTTTCCAAAATCATATTTTACTGGCAGCATTTTAATGACCTTAAAACATGAAGGTTTAGCATACTTGCCAATTGCAAGTGAATGCAACTTTTCTGAGCCATCCATGTTGCATGCAATTAAACCTGTCAGCTGTTCTTTGCTACATTTATCACCTATACATTTCATACCTTTTGTAGATGAGGTACATTCAGAAAGAGCTCACCAAAGTGGATCTGTTTGATTTCCATTAAAAATATCACAAACTTCATAGCTTTTTAAAAGTATGGTTTCTTTTCTTTCCCTTAGAAGATTGTTCATGTTTTCTGTATTCACTGCTGCTTCCTCACCAGGTGCTTTTTGTAGGTGATGCCATGTTTCTCCTTGAACCTCTAGAGCCAATCTCTTGAACACTGGTATTCACCTACTTTTTTAGAGCACTGACAAAAGATTGTGCCTTTTCTTTCAAAATTGCATCACTTAAAGAATTGTTTTCAATTCATGTTTCTCTAATCCATCTCATTAGCACACATTCAACTTTGTTTCTTGCAGTTTGCACACATTTCCAGGCAGGTTCAAAGTGGCACTAATTACAAGCTACATTCTTCAGAATTGTTGACAATGTACTATTTGCAATGTTAAATTTCACCTGAAAAACTTTCAGTTTTATTTAAAATATCATCATCTACTTCATATAAAATTTGCTGCTTTTTCTCTAAGCTTAGATTGCTGAACTTTGCAACTCATGTTAAACTGAACAATATGTATGTAAAATGGAGTTAAGTAAGATGCATACACAGAACAAAATCAGGAATATGAATGCACCTTCTTCTGTAATGGGAAGAAAATTATCAACTTATGCAGATGAGAGGGATTAAGAGGGGTGTAGATTCACTCTCTGCTCAAAGTCTCACCCTTCATAAAATTCCTCATCTGTTGTTGAAGTAGAGTCAGCCTACAATATGCTATCAACAAAAGTATTCTCCTCCACAGTCCCATCTACTATCCCCTTTCCATTATTTGCACAGTCAGAACAAAAGATGAGTCAGGTGCTGTGCTTGAAAATGAATTAAACCAAGCAGTAGCATTAATGAGTAAAAAGAAAAAGTTGCCAGTTTGCACTGAGATAATGCAGTTTTCTATGCCAATGAAACAGAAATTTATCTAAACTGGTATTTCATGTTAAGCTTGGTCATGTTAAAAGAATAAAAATGCACTTAATGCACCTGAAAATGGTAGGGGAATTATGAAACAGTTCTCAGTTTGTGCTAAGTATATTCATATTACTAAGGTTTGACATGGAATTTGATAAATTCTCTGAAAATTTGTATCAGTAATAGTCTTCTGATTAAAAAAAAATATTTTGTTTATTAATTTAAAATTCATTTTGAAATTCGAATTTTCAAGAACTTTTGAAATTTTGAAGCAAATGTCAAGAGCAAAAATGGGAAAATGGCAATATTCCTTCATAATAGAAAATCTTTAGGAATCAGTGTACAGGCTGGCTTCAGTTTCCTAACGTTTTTTAGGGCACTGTCTGTAAAGGAAGGGGCTGCATCTGTGTATGCTGTAATGTTCAAAAACAGGAAAAAGTTTTTTGAACAATCGTTAATTGAGCATTTATGTATTGCATGGTATACATAAGTATAAAAGGCATTAATTTTCTGTTGAATTGGATGATTGGACTTTTCATGTGAGGATGAAGAAACAGTGAATGGTTTACAATAAACTGTAGTAATGAGAGGTACTTTTGAGCAGAAAACAAGAACATCAAGAAATGGAAGACAACAATTAACTTCAATCTCATAAGTAAATAGTTTACGAGCATCGATGGAGTCAACAAGTGCTAATTTGGGAATTTCAGATGGTTTGCACTTCCAGATAATGACAGTATTGTTTGTATATATCTATTAGTTGAATGTCACAATTTGGAAAAGTTTTTTTTTTCTTCTCTAAATGTTTTGTGTAAATTTTCTGATAGATTTGCATGTAGCTGGAGTTGTGTGTGCTAAGGTTTCTTATTAAATGGAGACATTTAATACATGAACAGTAAGTAAAATTTCACATCAGCAATAATTAATTTGGCAGATGAGCTTTCTTTGAGGATCTAATCTCTGAATCCCAGAGAACAACTTAGTGATATGTATTTATGTAAGTGTGTGAGCATACTGTAAAAGGATTCTTGACCCCATTTTTCTATATTAACATTTCTTCTTGATGCCACATACACTATATTATCAAAAGCATTTGGACATCACAATGTTTTGGGGCAAATGGCTTTATTATCACAATTAGTAGGTAATCTGTCCACCTTTTGCTTGTATGACAGTGACAACACGTCAAGGCATACTATCAACCAATTTCCAGTAGGTCTCGACAGGAATGGTTCGCCATTCGTCCCAAAGCTTCTGCCAGAGTGGAGAGAGCGAAGACTCTCGATGTGGTCGATTTTGTATCAGTTGCTCCAGTTCATCCCACAGGTGTTCATGGGATTAAGATCATCAGGACTTTGAGCAGGCTAGTCAAACAATTTCACCTTCCAGAAACTAGTCCTGCACACGCCATGAAGTGTGGCAGGGGGCTCGATCGTGCTGGAAGAGTCAACGGTCATTTCCATAATACTTCCACATTGTTGGTAGGGCAGAATTATCCAGAACGTCGAGTTCCACTTCAGAGCTCATGGTTTGTGGTATAATAACCAATAGGCCGAAATTCATGCACGAGAATCAATTCCATACCCTGATGGAATCTCTGCCAAACTTAACAGTTGGAAGGACCCAGTCTGACAAAAATCATTTGCTGGGCTGTCACCACATCCAAACATGCCCATCAGGTTGGAAGAGCAAAAAGCATGGCTCATCACTTCAAAGAACAGCTTTCCAGTTGCCTACAGTCCAGGAACAACGTGAGACAACCACTCCAAACTGCTCTTTGCATTCATAGTAGTGACGTGTGACTTGTGTGCCATTGCTACCCACACTGTACAACACTGTGGATAGTTATGGTACTAACCAAGCCAGTACAAGTGTTTCGTACTTAAACAGCAATGGAAACGGTGGAGGAAGTATGGGATTTCTTAACATTTCTTACTATGGTTCTTCTGTTGGGTTCCGTCAGTTTGTGTGGCCTTCCTGAACATTTGTTTACTGCAGTTGCACCGTCCTGCTTCCATCTCTTCATGACATCCCTTCCAGTTCATTTTGGTATGTTTAGTTTAGCTGCAGTGCTCCATATGGAAACATTACTCAAATGACGTCCTATGACCAGCACATGATGGAACTCGGCAAGTTCACATCCATGCAGCATACCTGCTTCAAAGTTACTGATAACATGACAGAACATCTCAGCTTTATATACGTACCTCCCCACTCACAATGCACCTTCTTGTGCGAGCATACTAAAGCTCGGGAGGATGGTGCGTTGTGAGTATCAAGTGAGATTATCAAGTTCTTTTCATTTATGCAAATATTTGGTAGTGTCCAAATACTTATGATAATATAGTGTGTCTATATATTTAATAGAAAAATACAAATAGTGAAAGTTGTTAAGTGAAAATTAAAAAAGCAAAAAAAAAAAAAGAAAATTAGTTATCAAAGAAACAACTATTTCCATTTGTCCAAGAGGGTTTTTTTTTTTAATACCAGAAATTAGTTATGTGAGACTAAATAAATTGAAAGAAGAATTCAATTTCTGTTGATCATTTTCATTGGAACTTTGTAGGAGCCGCCCCGGTGGTGCAGTGGTCTAAGCGATGGCCTCTGATCATTCGTCCGAAAGGGGTCCGGGTTCGAATCCCGGTCAGGCATGGATGTTGTGTTTGTCTTACGGCACTGGCTCTCTCCCTTCCCTGGAACCAGTGACTCTAAATTAGGGATGGGCGACTGCTTATAGCCCATTGAGTTGCTCACGGTGGTTGTTAAACCTCCAATAAAAAAAAAAAAAAAAATTTGTAGGATTTGGTGTTATGAAAGAAAGAACAACAATTAATACTTCAGCAAATTGTAGACATAGATCCATTTTTACTAAGCTTTAATTGCTGGTTTTCCCATAAAGCATATGAGAAGTATATCTTTATTCTTTTCTGTCATTTGAATATGATCATTGTTTGCAGGATTTTGCAAATTTAACATGGGAATATATTTGTAGATGTGCTTGCCTTTTCTTGCAGGATTTCTTCTCTGTGATCAGTGCCAAGGAACAAAATTTATTTGATATTGAGAAACAAGCTTCTGAAATTTTCCCAGCTCTTCAAAGTGATCAGTCTCCTTTGCTGAGTGGTGAAATTAACTCTTTAAAGAAAAAACTGGAAAGGATATCTTACTGCTCTGATAAAGTCATCTCAGGAACAGAAGCTGATTTGATGGCATGGAAAGATCATTTAGATACTCTACAAAAGGTGTCTAATATATTTAGCTCATTCCAGTTGCCTAGTGAAAAACCTGAAAGTGTGAATGCATTAAATGCCAGCATAAAGCGAATTGCTGAAAAATTAGCAGATGTTCAGAAAAACCAAGACATTGTTAATGATCTTAATGAGAAAGCTCGGTCTCTGGATCGCAAAGCTAATAGTACTTGCAGGGAACTTATTAGTCGTCAGTTATATACCATAAACAAGACTTGGCAAGACATATTATGTCAGTTAGATAATCAACTCTCTGCTGTAACTGAAATTCTCAATCAATGGGAGATATATGCTGAAGTTCACTGTAGAGTTCAAAAATTACTGGAAGAATATGAAGTGAGATTATCAAGCCTTTTGTCTTCTCATACGTTGTCTAAAGGAAGTCTTGAGGTATGTATTTCATAGTGTTTCTGCCTTTTATTTTAATACTGTTTGTAAAAGTTCTTCAAAGATTCTTATTATGCATTTTTGTTAAACACTGATTACGTTTTTAATTCATCCTTACATGAGTCCAGCTACAACAGAATAATGTGCTCTTAGAAACATGCAGAGACAATGTACTCTTAAAAGATGCCATCCTAATAGAAATGTTCTCACATTTCTATTATATTTTTCTGAAGTCTCAATTGCTCCTTGGAAATCGTTAAATTTTCCGTACTTAGTATTCTCCAAACTCAATACTTTCTCTGCATTCAGTGTTTAAAGATAAAAAGTAGCCTCAGGAATTATTACTTCCCTGATGCAACATTGGCCTTTATTTTAAAAGTTCAGCTTATGTTCTTTAAAGTTTGCTTATGAAGGTAAACAAATAACTGAAAGATCCAATGGCTGAAGTAACTTCTGGAAATTGTGAAAACTACCTTCAGCCATGGGATTTAGATATTGTTCATTATTTTACATGCTTTCGTTACAGATCTCTTTTCTAGCTAACTGTTATACCAATACAGTGCTGAGAAATTCCAAGCAAGTTAACTATTTACGATATATTTAACTTTGCTCATCATCATGGGCATCTTTTACTAAACGTACTATTTTCAGTTGCCCTAGAAAGAAAAATAAGAAAGATAAGTTTCCTCAGAAAAAAATAAAGTAACTCAGAATGAAAAAATATAAAGACAGGTTGCAGTCATCTGAAGCTCATTCTGCGTTAAGTGCTGAAATGTGTGCTTCTTTTAGTGTTTATAATATATGCAATAAAAATCTTGCAACCTGTTGTAAGTTCTCAATTATTGCAACAAAATCTAGATGTCACTTGCAAACGGGAGAAACGAAAATAACATGTAAAATGTTAATGCTAAGTTTTCTCAGAAGCATTTATTTTAAAAAAAGCGAAAGAAAAAGAAAAATTTTCATATTTAAAGATGGGGTTAATAATGCAGTATGGCATTTTTATACCATTGAAAGAAAACACTTTTCTCAACAGATGTTGACAAAAATAGAAATCTAGTCTTATGAACTATTTAAAAAAATATAAGCATTATGCCAATTTATATGTATGATACCATTATGCCAATTTATATGCCAAGACAGAAAAAGTTTCCAAAGCTTTGAAATAGGTTTTAATGGAGCTTTAAAAATTTAATTTTGGCAAATTTTCAAAGCGGACTTTTTCATGGTCCAAGCAGTTATTTGAAAATTACAGTTGCCTTGGAATTCAGTAAAACTAATTAGTCTTTAGGCAACTGTTATTGGTTTTTTTTTTGGTTTTTTTGCTTGGGAGTAGTGTCACACAACCAGTTTTGCCTTTGTGCTCATTGTCATTCATTACATATGTATGTTGTGTTATATATAGAAGGTATCAATACAGTTTCCACAGTCATAACTCCATTTGAAGATTTACTTTATTATACAACTAGTATGTAGAATTAAAAAAAAAGACACACCTTACATTGAAAAAATAAGGTGAATTTCATTGTTCAGAAAATAAGTAACCTTATTGTGTTGATAGCCACTGAAAATGATAGCAGCCATGTGTAGCTAGAGTCTCAACAACATCTTGCAACCTTCCCAAGAGCCCACCATGACAGCTCCATCTACCCCGCATTTCCCTCCCTGGACTTGATTTTGCTTGAGTGAGCAGTAGAACCCACCCTCATGGCATGAAGTGTGTCAGGAGCTTCTGCATTGTTGGTGGCAATTGTATAAATTTATGGTAAGAGTTACCAATTCCAACATTGCAATCTCAGTAATCCAGTACAAATTGATGAGCAATTTGGGACAAGGGAATTGTGATCATCTTTTTAAGTGTGTGAATTTGTGTAAAGTGGTGTAAGAATTATAGTAGTAAAGTGCATTTGAAGGGATTTGCCATCCTAGAATTTGCTTGCAGGCATACTGCTGTCACTATGGTCTGTGGCACTGTGGCAAGCGTTTCCTTTCTTTGCAGGAGACGATGTCCTGTCATCCATTTTGCAAGGCATGATCATGTCTTTATGTTATGTACCTCTGGGCTTCGCTGAAGGAAGTGTAAATGGGGATGAGTGGTAAGGATTTTTTTCTTTGTTTCGAGACTTAATGGCTCCAATGGGCATCTAAGGTACAGGTCATCCCTGATTTAGAACCACTGATCCAAGGAAGAACCAGCACAATGCATTTTTAAATATTGCTATGTCTAAAATTGAAGCAGAATGAATGATGGGATATCATCTATCAGTTAATGGAGCAGTGGCAGTTGCATGCTTTAAGGTCGGTTTTTCAATTGAAATCTTTTGAAGAATGTTGTATTGCTATGGCTTTTGCACCATTTTTATGTAGGTTTGCATATTTGAGTACCCTGAAGTATTTATTTTTATTGTTCTTTCTTTCTTTTTTTTCTCTTTTATTTGCCGTGATTTGCCTCCAGTACTTTATAATTTTTTTTTTTTTTTTACAAAGGGGTACCCACAGGTTCAGTGATGAATCTGTGCAAACATCCGTATTTCAAAGATGCCAATCGATTGTGTTCATTGTTTGTGCACATTGATTTTTTTTTTATTTCCATTCATTGTAGGTGATTGTTTTACTTTTGCATTAATTCTTCTGTGAAGGTTTATGATGGGAACACTTTTTACTCCATGTTCAACCATTGAAAATTAATTTAAACTGGATGTTAACAGAGTTGTGAATCACCCTGAAATGCGGAATGTTGGTCTGGTGTTTTCATCAAATCAAAGTTTAGGAATACTTCTCGGGGATGAAAGGAACAAAATGTAAAAGACTGAGCAAAAATTGAGTGCTTGAGCCACTAAAATATTGATTACAGTTTTGATTAAAATGTAAAATTACATTCTTTATTACTTCCATTGTGAATATTTCAGAGGTAGGTGGAGGAGCACTAGTTGTGCTTTTGATTTTTTTCTGCTATATAATGGTGATTTATTTTGAGAACTTATCTATTAATTATATTTGTGGTTATTTTTGGTCGGTTTAACAAATCGAAAGTCAGCAACAAAAGAAGTGACAAAATTCCGATATTTCCTCTGAGTAAAAAAATGGTAGAAATGGAAGCAGTGCAGCATCACAGGAAAAGACAGAAGTAGGTATGACATATGTTTAAATCTACCTGTGTATGGAATACTTGATACATACTTGATACACACTAATAATACCTGATACACAAATAATGAATGTAGGCATAACTGGTTAATGTATGTCATCTTCAATCCTACTGCTAAAATTGATTAATTTTTACATTTGAAATTGTACTTTAATTGTATGTCATATATTTGTGAAGATTAATAATTTCTTCATTGATCTCAACAAGACTGTAATGACCAAATAAGAGCTGAACAGAAGGCTTCATATTGCATAAAACTTTTCAAAGAACCAACCATGTGAGTAATTGCACTATTTGTGCAATTTGGATCTTTCTTACATTAATGTGGGGGTGTTGAAATCAACAAAAAATGAATAAGTGTTAACCAAGTTGAAGGAATATATATGGACCAGTGACCAATCTAATGGTAGACAATGATGAAGTGTAATGGTAAAAAAAAAAAAAAACTAAAAAAACAACAACTGATATTTCTAACACTTAAAGAAGACACAGAAAAACTTTTTAGATATCCTTAGTGATAACCCAAATATGTGAGCTTCACCTATATGATATTCTAAGTTTCCAATAACATGCTGAAATGTCATTTTTGATGGAAAACATGTTCTTTGTTTGTGATAAAACTTTTTACATGTTGTCTCCAGGTCTCCGTGTATGGCATAAGGAGAAAACTCATTGATGACTTTAAAATCTCTAAAATTCTTGAAATTACTGTAGTTCCTACTAAAATGCAATATGATACAGCAAATACGAATTGGGTGAACATACAACAGAATTGAAAAAAAAAATTAAGACAAATTGAAACGAAATTATATCCCAATTCGTTTAAATTCGTTCCAATTCGTCTTAATTTTTTTTTTTCAATTCGGTTGGTATGTTCACCCAATTTGTATTTGCTGTATCATATTACATTTTAGTAGGAACTACAGTAATTTAAAGAATTTTAGAGATTTCAAAGTTATCAATGAGTTTCCTGCTTATGCCATACATGGAGACATGGAGACAACATGCAAAAAGTTTTATCACAAACAGAGAATCTTTTCATAAAGGACTCGTGTTTTTTGTCAAAAATACTTAAAGAAGAGAAAAAAACAAAAGGTTAAAAAAATGAAAAAAATCAAAAGTAAAATACAATACTGTATGCTGTGTTTACTACAAAAAACAACAACAACAAGCAAACTGATTTAATTTGAAGTTTTAATCCCTAGGACTTCCAGAATTTGGTGGAAGCTGGTTGTACTTCAATTAGCACCATGAAAGAAACACATGTAAGCATAAAATGATTCACCAGAGACATTATTCTTGGTTATAAAGACAGTCTGTATTCATTCTTGCCCTTAGGCAATTGGCAAAAAAATATTACATGAAGGTTCTTATCTATAATTGATTTTAATTTTTTGTTTCTTGAAATAGTTAGACCAATGATTTTAGGTTTTAGATTCCAAAATACATAAGATCCATAAATTTCTCTCTTGTTAGTACACAAACCAAGCCAATGATCACATCTCAGATATCATCATCATCATCATCATCATCATTGTCAACCATTATCAATCCACTGCTGGACGAAGGTCTCCCCAAGTTTCCTCCACAACGGTCTGTCTTGTGCCAGTCTCCTCCATGTCACTCCCGCATACTTTCGAATTTCATCCACCCATTTTCCATGTGGTCTTCTTCTGGGTCTTTTCCTGTCCCTTGGAATCCAATCTAAAATTTCGGCTGTCCATCGATGGTCTGTTCTTCTGGCAGTATGTCCAGCCCATTGTCATTTCAGGGATTTAACTCTGATCATGATGTCTTCCACTCTTGTCATTTTTCGGATCCACATGTTCCTCTTCTTATCTCTCCTGGTTACACCAAGCATGCACCTCTCCATGCTTGTTTGAGTTGTCTGCAGCCTTTGTATGTCTCTTTTAGCTAAGGTCCACGTCTCTGCACCATACGTAAGCACTGGAAGGATGCATTGATCAAACACTTTTCTTTTAAGACATAATGGCATATTGCTCTTGAAAATTATGCTGTTTCTTCCAAAAGCTCTCCAGGCAAGTTTTGTACGCCGATTAATTTCTTCACCAATGTGACCCTCACTTGATATCTGCTGTCCAAGATAAACGTACGTGTCTGTTATCTCCAGCTTTTCTCCATCAATCGATAAATCTTCATTTCTTGTAAAAGCATTGAACATCACTTTTGTCTTCTGAAAGTTCATTTTTAATCCCACTTCTTTACTCTTGTCAGCAAGTTCCTGCATCATACTCTGTAGCTCTGATGGGGTAGTTGCAAAAATGACTATGTCATCAGCAAAATGAAGGTGGGTTAGATAATCTCCATTAATCTTTATGCCTTTGTTTTCCCAGTTCAGTGATTGAAAGACATTTTCCAATGTGGCATTAAAGAGCTTCGGAGATATGGTGTCACCTTGTCTCACTCCTTTTCCAATTTTTATGTGTGTTGTATTTTCAAATAGCAGAATCTTTGCACTTGCATTTTCATAGATGTTATTTATAATAATAATGTATGCATCTTCAATACCGCAGGATTTCAGAGCCATTGCAACTGCTGATGGTTTAACTGAATCAAAGGCTTTTTCATAATCGATAAAAGCCATGCACAATGGAAGTTCATATTCCCTCGCTCTTTCAATTAGTTCTCTCAGTACGTGGATATGATCTATTGTGCTGTAGCCACTCCTGAATCCAGCGTGTTCTCTTGGTTGAGCCATGTCCAGTGTTACCTTCAAGCGGTGTGAAAGAACTTTAGTGAAGATTTTATAAACCACTGATAGGAGGCTGATAGGTCTGTAGTTCCTGAGATCCTCAATGTCACCTTTTTATGTAGCAAGATCATTGTAGCGTTGTTCCAATCCTCAGGAATTTTCCCTTCATTAAGGCATCGAGTGAAAATTTGGGCGAGTACTGTTTCGATTTCTCCACTTGCTTCTTGTATGATGTCTACAGTAATTCCATCTTCTCCTGGAGCTTTTCCCCGCTTCATGTTCTTGATTGCATGTGCAACTTCTGCTGGAAGGACTGGAAGAACTCTGGTACCTTTCATGATGCCTGGAGTACATGTATCATCCCTTTCATATAATTTGGAGTAGAAATCTTTCACTCTTGTCAAAATTTCGCCTCTATTTCTTGTTACAGAACCATCTTCTTTTCTCAGTGCCATAATCTGTTTTTTTCCCTTACTGAGATGTCCCTTTGCTATCTTTAGGCTTTGGTTGTTTTCAATTGCTTTCCTTACTAGTTCACAGTTGAATTTCCTTACGTCTTCAGTGATACTTTTTCATACTGTCTTGCATAGCTCTATATATTCCACTTTGGAAGTCACATCTTCTTTAGTTGTCCTCATCTCTCTTCTTTTTTGCATCAACATTTTGGTTTTTCCTGATAATTTGTTCACATGCAACTTGTTCTTAGACCCAGCTAATTTTGTTGCTGTTTCCATAAGAGCTTTGGTTACTTTTCTGTTAACTTCAGAAATATCCACTTCTTCCGATGTTAGGCCTTCTAAAGCAGATAATCTGTTCTTCAGTTCCAATTTGAAGGTATTATGGTGTTTTTTAAGGTTGGTTATGTCAATACATTTTGTTTGTCTTATGAGCTTGCTACGTTCGAGTTTAGTGTTGAGGTGCATCTTACATCTCACCAATCTATGGTCACTGCCTGTGTTGAACTTGTTTAGCACACTGCAGTCTTCTATGACGAATTTTTGTTACACATAATAAAATCAATTTCACTTGTCGTCCCATTTGGATGTCTCCATGTCCATTTCCTGTGTGGCTTTTTCTTGAAAAAGGAGTTCAAGATGAAAAACCCTTCTGCCTCTGCAAACTCTACGAGAGTATTTCCATGCTGGTTTCTGTTGCCGTGACCGAATTTACCTACTGAAGTTTCATTCTGTTGCTGTTGCCCTATTTTTGCATTGAAATCTCCCATAATTATCTTCAAGTGCTGCTTACCTTTATTATTTAGATGACGAATTTCCTCATAAAATTCTTCAATTTCTTCTTCAGCATGACTTGTGGTGGGTGCATAAGTTTGAATAATCTGAGCCTGGTATCTTCTCGAGAGTTGGATAACGAGTTGTGCAGCTCTGTCAGAGGAACTTTCAACTTCTACAACTTTATCCTTCAGTTTCTTGTTTATTATAAATCCAACACCACTAGTTCTGCCAGTATCTGTCCCACGATAGTAGAAGAGATGTCCACTTTTCAGTTCAATGAGATCTTCTCCTTTTCTCCTTACCTCACTTAGCCCGACGATGTCCCACTTGATCCTTTGTAGTTCCTCTTCCAATTCAAGAAGCCTTGAATCAGAAGATAGGGAGCGTCCGTTATACATAGCCAAGGTCAGCATCAGATGGCAGCCTAGTCTGGTCCTCCGGGGATTCTTAGCACCCTCTGCCTTCATGTCGCACTGGCCGCTGCCTTGGCCAGGTACATTCCAGCTGCCGGAGACTGAGGGCCAAGATTTAAGTTGTGGAGTCATTTTGAAGGGGTTGGCCATAACTCACCACGATGGCCAAGCGGGTTGGTGAGTGTGGGATAGCATTTCCTCTAATCCCGATGGTATAGTTATACCGCTATTGGGGGTCGTCAGAGCCCCTTTAGTGGGAACAGGATGTACCACGAGAAGGCGGGGTTGACATTTGTCAAGGAGAGGCTGTGATGTTACGCATCACCTGACCTTACATCTCATATATATGACTGAATATATATAGATGACTAAAGATGTGCTCAAACAAAAGTGCACTGAGGCCTTTAGATATCCCTTAATGTCTCGTGAATGCCCTTCTCTGATGATAAATATTTCTCTCCTATCCCCCGTAACATGACAAGGTGAAAGAAACAAGTGTTATTAATAAAGATTAATTTGGCCTGCTTTACAATAAGAAAAGGTTTACCATTTAATGGATGAGGTAAACTTTCAATTTGCTTTAGGGGACTTGAGCTGTTGTGTTTAACTTGCACATTCTTGCAATCAACAAAGAAAAGGTTACAGACCCTTTCTGTGATTAACTTTTTAAAATGTAAAGAGTGTCTCACTCAGAAGTAAAATGGCTTGCAGAAGCAAAATGGCTTCTGAGTTACCGCGATTTTTGTTGTCGTAGATAACATATGCATTCATTATAAGTTATAAAAATTGTTTTCATAGTGCAAATAATCTATGAAATAAACTGGAGCAAGAAAGTTTTTCTTTGTTTTACATTATACACATTTGGATATATTGTTACTGCAAAAGTTACTGCCAAGATTTTTACTATGATTACATAGAACAGAAATTTTCATCCCCAGTTACCAGAAAAGACTGCAATAGGCTATTGAAAAGTGTAAGCTTCCCTACCTGTGCCAAAGTAATTTTCCAAGAAATTTAACTTTAAGGAGGACGTGAAATTACAATATGGTACTCACTTTTACTATTCTCTAACATCAATAGATGACAAATGTTATAAAAAAACACAGTTATACAATCCTTGATTAAACATGATGTCATATATTTGCACACACAATGCTATGACACTTAATAATTTTCTGTGGTATTGTGCCCACTGCAGTTAACCTTTCACGTGTAACATGACTGGCAGCAACTAAAAACACATACACCCATGCATCTAAGGAACTTATAAAATCACAAAAAATGCAGATACACACTTAACAGTAATTACAAAATTATATTCTTCTTGTCAATGAAGTAGTTTTTTTGTTTTCTTTATTCCATGATTTTTGCAATTTTTTTCTTTTCATGCTGGAGATATAGATACCAAGACATTAAGACACATTGCCCCATTTTGTTATTTAAAACCAAATCTGAAATTCTTTGCAGACATTTAAAACCAAATCTAAACTTCTTTGCAGTTGTTTCTTATGCTTCTGCAGTTTCAAATTAAAAAAAAAAATCTCGAAAGAAGTTGCTGCCAGATGATCGCAATTTATAGCATGGCTGTGAAATGGAGTCAGGTGGACACTTCTGAAAATGACCCATTATGGAAATACTGATAAAATACAAGTTCATTATGCCCCCATCACACAGACAAAGAGATTTGGTAGGTAAATGCAGTTGCCAAAACATTTATGGGCAGTAGCTTCCATTTACCCAGAAAACTTACTTGTTTCACTTCCCAATGATGGATAGCTTTCAGAACTTATCATGGCAAGTCCTGTTAACTGAGGATCTCTGGCCCATTTCATCATCCCATCTAAGAAGCATTTAAAATCATGAAAAATAATATGAACAGGTCTACCTTATCCTTTTGGAGAAAATAGGATGGAGGAATATTTACTTACTTTGAGATCTGCTATTATTCTTAGCATTATACTCCACGAACTCTTATTGGCAAAAGGTAGGGTCAAGAGGCAGGAGCATTGCTTAAAAGTGCACCCAAAAAGCTTTGAGGGAACACAGACCACCATAGTCCAGCAACTTCTTACCTTTGACCCCAGTAGGGTGTCATTCCTTGAGAAGTTTTCAACACTGTATAGCCCTCATGGTTTAAATCTTAAACACCAGGAAAACATGTATTTCCTGACTCCAAACTCGCATAAATTTTGTCCATATATTGTCAATTCTATGGGGAAAAGGAACAGAATTTCAACTCTTAAGCATTGTTTTTGATGAATATCACCCATGAACTGAAGCATGCTGTAAAAGCAGTGAAAGTAACATTTTGTTTTTTCTCACCCTCAAACAAAGCAACCCTAACTAAAAAATGGAGACTTTCATACAACAGTTTACATTTTTCATTATATTTTTCTAATAACGCTACTTAGCAAAGCTTAGTCCATTTGGCAAACAGGAGTCAGTAGTGGCGATCAGAACAAAACATGTGTTATGCAACTAATTATTCTGACACCAATCTTTTTGTTATGTATCACAATTTTTTCTCCTAGTAATTATGCAGACTTCCTCGACAATAACAATCAATATTGTGCATGCTAAGCCACTTAAAATCATTGCTACAAAATGGTTGATGACTTTTCCAAGTTACAGAATTATATTATTCAAAGACAACACAAAAAGCAAGTTGAATACTAAATACTACACTAGATCAAATCACTAATACTAAACCAAGATTGGTGCACAACAACGAAAAAAGTTCATGTAATCTACTGGCAAAAATCATAAACTATGAGGATTTCTTCCTCTGTACATACATACGTGCATATTTTCTTCCTGTACGTACATACATACCAATCAATCAGAAATTCAGGAATAATACATCATGGGCAGTGCTGTGGCCAGAGAAAAGTGGTGGATGAATAGTGGTGGGTGAACATAGCTATCAATGTCTGTCTTGCATTGTTGCAACCAACTGGAGGGAGATAGTAGCACAAAATCACCACTGACTTCAGTAGGGGAGGAGTGTCGACTTCACCACTGACTTCAGTCATGGCATTGTCGACTTCAGTGGGGGAGGAGCCATAAGTGTCTCCACCAAGACCATCAGACAATCATTAGCCTTAATAAGTTATGGGAGCTGCTGATCCAGCAGAGTCCTGTTGCTAATGCCACATCACCAGATGATACTCCTCAACTGGAGGAAAGAACATTGAGACTGGACTTTGGGTGATTGGAGACTGTTCTCCTAGTCCAGTGAGTCCTGTTTTGAATTATTTTGCGCAGATGGGAGGGTGCATATCTGGTGGATAGTGATGGACCCTGCATGTCAGCAAGGGACTGTTGAGGCCGGTGGAGGCTTAGTTATGGTCTGGGGCATGTTCAACTGGCACATGTTGGAACCTCTGGTAAATTTAGATGCATCTCCGAATGGTCCGTGCTACATACCCATCCTTGCAGACCATCTGCGTCCATTCATGGTCATTATACAACCATGGGGTAATGACTCTTCCAACTAGGCAATGCACCTACCCACAGATCTATGGTAACTAGAACATAGCTAAAAAGCATTTCACAGAAATTCCCACACTGAAATGGCCTCCCCATTCACTGGACATTAACCCTGTAGAAAATCTTTAGGATGCTGTGTAAAGATCAATTCGAGCTTCAGATCCTCCACCCAAGAATGCAGCGGAATTATGGAGTGTTGCAGCAAGAATGCATGGAAATTACCTGTGGAGTTCTTTTATGACTTAGTAAATTCAATGGCTTGTCGTGTGACTACTCTAATCCTGGTGAAAGGTGTGCCTACCCCATTACTAGATAGGTATCCCATGGTTTCTGTCCACTCAGTGTACATGAAATTAACATGCCCACAAATTATTCTTCATGTTGCTGTGTTACTTCAACAACATGATGATCTATTTACTGTCATGGCATTGTCGATAATTCTTACACTAATGCAAGTACACTACAATAATTTTTCTTCTGAAACTATTTCAAGCACTGAAGTACAAATAGCACCATCCTAAACAAATGCCAATTAAAGCACTTATTTCCCTATCCTTACAAAGAGTTACTATACCACTTACATAACAACCAACAAACATAATGATATGTTACGCTAAACCTATGATTCGTTATACAAGGGGGAGTGGGTAGCCTACTTACCTTGCACTGCAACATAACAGTTCCTATATACACAGATCATAAACAATTTCACACATAAAAATTAAGATAAATGGAAAGAGAAAAAGAGATCCCTTGATTTTTCTTGACTTTTTCATAGTTCTCTGTCTCCCTGCTTGTCAAGGGGAGTAGAGATACCGTTAGAATAAAATTATATTTCACTCTCACTTTGAGAGTGTGTGGCTGTGTTGATGGATTTTCCAGTCTGAAAATATTTTGGGACCTTTAACGTAGAGATCAGAAAAACAGCAGTACATCAACATTTAAACATATAAAACGAGCGAAATACACAGTCACGTATGGTAAAAGGTTCATTTAGTGGGAGCTTTGGGTCATCCTACGACCTTGATCACCTGCAATCAACTGGATGGGCTGGTTGCCAGAACTACAAATTGAATATTACATTATCTACTCAAATCAGCACAAAGCTCTATGCTGAATCATGGGGTGTTGGAAATGTTGTCAGATTTTAGAAGAGAGATCCAAATAAATGAGATTGGTAAGGGGTCTCTGAATTGCAGTTTTTGGTGAACAAAATTTCAATGCTCTCTTGGAAACGCAGAGATGCCTTGTTGATGAATAAAGCAACTTTTTTGGTTTCTTTCCAAATGGGAACTGCCGAGGTGTCTTCAAGGGATTAGTGGCCGCCCCGGTGGCGCAGTGGTCTAAGGCGCTGGCCTCTGATCATTCGTCTGTAAGGGGTCCGGGTTCAAATCTTCGTGAGGCATGGATGTTGTGTTTGTCTTACAGCACTAGCTCTCTCCCTTCCCTGGAACCAGTGACCCTAAATTAGGGACGGGCGACTGCTTATAGCCCATTGAGTTGCTCACGGTGGTCGTTAAACTTCCAATAAAAAAAAAAGGTTTAGTGCAGATAAAGCTGTCTTTGGAAGACCATTGGAAACATCTTTTTTGTGTTCACCAAGTCTTGTTTTGATGCTTCGGTATGTATGTATGTATGTATGTATGTATGTATGTATGTATGTATGTATGTATGTATGTGTGTGTGTGTGTGTGTGTGTGTGTGTGTGTGTGTGTGTGTGTGTGTGTGTGTGTGTGTGTGTGTGTGTGTGTGTGTGTGTGTGTGTGTGTGTGTGTGTGCATACATACATACATACATACACCGAAGCATCAAAACAAGACTTGATGAACACAAAAAAGATGTTTCCAATGGTCTTCCAAAGACAGCTTTATCTGCACTAACCCTCAAATGGGCAGTTCCCATTTGGAAAGAAACCAAAAAAGTTGCCCCATTCATCAACAAGGCATCTCTGCGTTTCCAAGAGAGCATTGAAATTTTGTTCACCAAAAATTGCAATTCATAAGACCCCTCACCAAATTCCATATATTTGGATCTCTCTTCTAAAATCTGGCAACATTTCCAACACCCCAACTTCAAATTGTAGTTCTGGCAACCAGCCCATCCAGTCGATCGCGGGTGATCAAGGTCGTAGGATGACCGAAAGCTACCGCTAAATGAACCTTTTACCGTACGTGACTCTGTGTGTTTTGCTCATTTTATATGTTTATGTGTTATTGTCGCGTGAAGCCTGAGTTTTAAAATATCAACATTTTAAAGAATTTTAATATATCAAGCACTGAACAGTTTATTAAAATGACACTTATGTTCTATATTCAGTTAGCTATGTGACATTCAAAACTTAAAATTATATGGTGGATGAAGTCCTGGGAAAAAATTAGAGATGCTTTAAAGCCAGTGTGGTCTTGGTCAGTTGTTATGTACCGATTTGTTGCTGTGAATTAATTCGAGTTCGGTATTCTAAAGCCAAGGTTAGTAAACTCTTCTAACCTTGTTCAAAATCAAGCCTGTAACATGGTTACTTGTTCAACATTCTGCCCTGTGGGATAAAGTACTAAATGATTCAAAAGTAAAACAGTCAAATGTGAGCAGGGGCATATGTATAATTTTTTTGAAGGGGGGGGTGCAAAGATTAGAAGTTTTCAAAATCTGCCAGAACAAAATTAAAGTTAATGAAAAATAGAAAAAAATTAAAGCCTTTTTTTCTAATGTAAGTTGATGCATTTTTATTAAATTAAGGCATTTTTTCTAATGTAAGTCTCATTTTAACCCAAAACTTTAAAAATGGAACACTTGGGGGTGGGGGCAAGGGCCCCTTGGTCCACCCTCTAAATACACCCCTGAATGGGTGCATCCCATTCGACTACAGACCTTTAGCTAAGAGTCTGAAGGACAAAATTTATTGTCTCATTTCAAAAGCTCTGAAAACTGCAATATCAGAGAGAGAAATTTCAAAACGTAAAAATCTTACACAAATAAGAATAGAATTCATAGATAAAAATGAAGTGTGATGAAAAATTTCCTCTGTATAGTTCTGCAACACATTTTTTCTTTTTATTCAAATATTGTGTACTCTAGTTTGCCGCTATTTAGGGAACACTGTTCCCCATTGTTTCCACCTACTTTCACCCCTGATAGCATATCTTTCTAGCACATAAATGATTTCTCTGTCTCCTCTGCATTATCCAAGTTTCTCTACTGAAAATAAAGAAATGTACTTCTATGATTATTTACGGTTATAAAAACATCAGGAAACAAAACTTGGATATTGAATTACTGTACGAATTATAAAATTAAACTGCTTTGCAAATAAAGGTTAGACAGAAAAATAACATTTGCAGCGTTCTAAATGAAACAGATTGTATTAACAACAACAAACAGCATAGATAAGAAGCATAAAGGTAAAATGGTTTAATAAACTGACCAACATCATACTACAAACTAGCAGAGAAAAATAATAAAGAAGAAAGCTCATTAATCTATACTGTGTAAAGAATAATGAAGTTATTTACATGATTGACATCTAGCATCTTCCCATCTACAAAACTTAGCTTCAGATCTAGATGGTTCTTGAGAAGTCTTAATGTACCTGTCATCTACAACCTTCACTGTTTCTAAGTCAATAAAGCCTTCATTCAATAATTTGACCACTTGTGATATACTTCAGTTTTCCTAATCAGCCTCTGATTCTAGATTCTTGGCAAACTGCACAATTTTGTCTGCCTCTTACCATGCACAGACTGAGACCAGGCATGAGATTTTTTCATGGATTTTCAGAATTCCACTTTTTTCATCATTGTTTGGGTCACTCAATATTGGTACAGAACTGAAGAGAAATTTTGGGGGAATTGGCTGGTTAAAGGGGTCATTTTCCATCTGGGGACAGAATTCTATCTTACAAAACTTCAGAAAACTGAAGTTAAGAGGAGTTTTTTCATAATTTTTTCTCACAGTGTTCACTCTGTCCAGTGTTGTTAAATATCATTTTATGTTTGTAATTTAGATTCCAAATATAGGCAACAACTTCTGGAAATGGAAATTAGATAGAGCAAGCATTTCCCTGCAATCTTAAATTTTGTTTCTCACAATGTTCCTTCTGCCCTGTATTGTTAAATATCATTTTATTGCATAAATATTTATAATTCATCTTGAAAATGGAGGAGAAATTTCCTCAAATGGAAATGGAAATTGGATGGAGCAAAGGTTTCTTCTGTTGTTTTTTTGTTGTTTCTGTTTTTTGCAATGTTCCCACTGTTCTGTATTGTTGTTAATTGTTGTTTTTTCTCATAAATATTCGCACTTCAGCTTTATAAGATAGGGAAAATTTTCTGAAAATGAAAATAACAAAGCTGGAAAATTTATAAGAATTGATGCATGGTAAAAAAGTAAACATAAGTTTTATCAAATTCAAATGCCAGTTTGTTGAACATGCTCACATGTTAATATCACCTGAGAATGTCTTTTTTACAAGTGTATAATTCTTGTCCTCATTTCAAGCTTTCTGCACATTTTGTGTTTTGGAGGCCAGGGAGGTTTGAGAAGTGGATTGCAGGCAAATTTCACTTATGTGCTGCTGGAAGTGAAAGAGCATCATGACACTCCTTGCCCTAATGAAATGGTACTAATGCAACTGAACAAATAAATTATAGAATTATTGATGACAAGGAGTTAAAAAGCTATTTATAGTCCTCTAAAAGCCTTTCTTCTGATGAATAAAGTTAAGAACATTAAAAATTCTATTTATTCCAGTGTAACTTTTATATATCCTCAGGAAACACTTGTGCATCCTTTGGATACCATAAGATGAGTGTTTTTGACATTCAGTGCTTCTGCCGTGAGTACTATCATTCCTGTATCTCTGTGATATCACGTTGCATTGCCAATGTCACCATCTGTCAGTATGGAAAGCCAAGGCCTCATATTTTTCTAGCATAGCCAGGAAGTTTTTTTCTTCATTAATTAACAATTAAATAATTTTTTAGCATAGCAATTTTTTTCTTCATTAACCAACATTTTCAATTGATACTGATGCATGGTGTTCAAAAGTGTTCATCCTCTCAAAGTTACACCATTTAAATAAAATAAAGAAAGCTTTTGATATATCATGCATTCATGGTCCTTAGGCTGAAATTTCTTTCAGCAAGATAAATGAAATTATAATCATAAAGTAAGGAATGAGCATCACAACCTATTTGGCTATACAAACTTAAAGCACTGAGTATAAGTCTGCCATTCAGTTCTTGAGTAAAATGGGTTATATGGGAGAAACAGTAGATTCCAACTTTGTGAAAATTTGAGAACATAAAAAAAAAGAAAGCTACAATGAAGGAATGGAAAAGAAAAGATATCAGCAGAAAGAAATATTCACCAGTCGATGCTGTGTAGCCGCATAGTCAATGTAAGACAAATATGATTCTGGAACTTGCTGAGAAGAAAGCAAAGTTTACTTTTGCCTGCAAGGGGAAACTTTAGCTAATGTGCTAACAAGTACAAAAATAAAACAAAAAACAAGAAAAAAAAATTGTGTGAAGCAATGGTTTTTAAAACAATTTTACTTTGTATTGGATTTGGTAATGTTGTATTGTGAATCAGTGATCTGATCAAATTTAATATTTACATAAATAAATAATATTGAATAATTCCATCTTTTTCATTCATTGTTATATTCATACTTTATCACAGCACATTCTAATTTCTCACTTGGTTAAAAATTCCAAGCCGGCACAGTGGTCTAAGCGATGGCTTCTGATAATTCATCTGAGATGGGTCCGGGTTCAAATCCTGGTGAGGCATGGTTGTTGTGTTTGTCTTATGGCTCTGGTTCTCTCCCTTCCCTGGAGTCAGTGGCCCTAAATTAGAGACGGGCAACTGCTTATAGCCCATTGAGTTGCTCATGGTGGTTGTTAAACCTCCAATAATAAAAAAAAAATCCAACTTTTATTTTTCTTTGTCAATGTTACATATGTGAGACATGGAAAAAGCTAAACTTAAACTCATGCTTATGCAACTTATGGAAAAGCTGCATAAGTCCAAGTTTATATGACTCGCATATTACATAAGTCTGCCTGTATATTTCCAAATGAACTTAGGCCTTGAGACATGTGAAAAATTCCATGAAATAACTGAAAAATTATGCCAGATGAAGCTGTGTATTATTACCAATTTATGGCAATGGGCTGGACATACTGCCAGAAGGACAGACCATAGATGGACAGCCGAAATTTTAGATTGGATTCCAAGGGACAGGAAAGAACCCAGAAAAAGACCACATGGGAGATGGGTGGATGAAATTCGTAAATATGCGGGAGTGACATGGAGGAGACTGGCACAAGACAGACCGTTGTGGAGGAAACTTGGGGAGACCTTCGTCCAGCAGTGGATTGATAATGGTTGACAATGATGATGATGATGATGATAACAAAAATGGGGATGTGCAAGGTTATAACAACTGATGAAGCACAAAACTAATTTTATGTACAATGAAGATTAATAGTTAGAATATTAGATGAGGACTGAGGGGGAAATGACTAAAAACAATTTGGATTAACCCCAGGAAGAAATGCAAAAGATACTATATTTGAAGTGGTACAACTTTTGGAGAAATAGAGAGAAGGAAAAGTATAATTGTGCACTCAATTTTTAGACCTGGAGAAGTCGTACATCCAGATAATAAATATGGAATTGCTTGAGGGAGAAGATGGTAACACAGAGATATGTGTGGTTCTAACGAAAATGCACAGAGATTTCTGCACATGTGTCAGAAGTAGTATAAGGCAGACAGAGCAGTTTGATGTAAGTGCAACAATAAACCCATTTTTGCTTGACACTGTTATGGATATAGTAGCAGCAGTAATGAGAGAAGCAGCATTGTGGCTGTACTGTTTGCAGCTCATGTAGTCCTCTGTGTCATGGCTAAATTAAAAAAAAAAAAAGATAGAAAGTTGGACAAGAGAATTATGCAGTAGAGGACTGAAGATGAATAAAACTGTATTAAAATAGATGTGTCACAGTGTGGAAGGGGAAAAACTGAACTGTCGATAATAATATTCAGGAAGCAATAACTTGATAGAAACATAGGTGATCTATAATAGAAAGCTGCCAGTGAAGCTTTAAAGCATTTTGCAATACTGTAGTAAGATAAGCTGTGATACTGCATACTGCTGAGACTTGATCAGTCACAAAATATGTGATAAATAAACTAAACACTGGGGAAATAAAGGTACTGAAGTGAAAGTGCAATGTCACACCAGAGGTGGTGGAATTAGAAATGAGATAATTAGAACAGTCAAAGCTACAGAGATTTTGAAGAATATCCAAGAAGCATAACTCCACTGGTGTAGATATGTATTGTGAAGGAATATGTGGAACATAATAGGCAAATTGCATATGAAGAAAATATCAAAAGAAACAAAACTGTCAATGCAATAAAGAAAGAAGTTGAAGAAAATGTAACTTCCAAAGTAGAATATATAGAGCTATGCAAGATAGTCCAAAAAAGCATCATGAAGATGTAAGGAAATTCAGTTAACTAGTGAAAAATACAATGTTGAAAACAACCAAAGCCTGAAGAAAACTAAGGGTCATCTCAGTAATGGAAGAAAACTGATTATGGCACTCAGAAAAGAAAAGGTACTGTAGCAAGAAATAGAGGTGAAATTTTGACTGAAGCATAAGAGTTCTACACAAAGCAATATGAAAGGGACAATACATCAATTACAAATATAAAGAAATGTAGCTGCACCAAAGTTCTTCCAGTCTTCTTGGCAAAAGTTGTATGTGCAGTTAAGAACATGAAACATGGAAGAGCTCCAAAAACTCAGAAGTACTTTCTTTCTCCCCAAGATCTTGATTACCAGACATTGGGGAGAACGAAAGTGCTTCTGAAATTCTAATTTCTTCATGTAACCATAGCATGCTAAAAACTTATGGCCTACATTTTTTTTTCATTACGTGTGAATTGCATTCCTGATATTGCAGCTGTAACTCCACCTAATTATGGCATTTTTATTTTTAATGGTACATAGAAGAAGAAAATCTAAAGACTGGACTTTTTGCTTCCAGTTCAACATGCGTATGTTCAGAAGTAAAGAATGAAAGTGAGATTTGAAAATCACTAACATGTGTAACTTATCAAAAAACATTAAATAGTTCAATGATGACAGATTATACCATGCAGTAAGCCAAAAAGTTTTAAAAAGAGAAAAGCTCATTAACAATAAAAATATTTTGTTAGTTTTCAACATGAAGATATGAAATCCAATAGGCTGGGTTGCACAACTGTTGCTGATAATGAAGTGTCATAGCTGAAAATTTTCTGCAAACTCAAGAGTCCAAAAATGTCCATAAATTGAAGAAAAAATGATTTTATTTTAGGAAGGGGCGATTTTCACTTTTCAGCAGCTCCTAAATGTGGAAGAGAAGGTGCAGAACAACCAAGAACCAATGCAATGTTTGCATGGATAAACAACCTATAATTGGAACACTAGTAAACAGTGATGAATCCACTAAAGTAAACAAGGTTATCCAGAATGTTCTTCCTGATTTTTATGTGATATTAAAAAGTTAAAAAAATAATATAAAAAGCACACAAGATTTATCAAGAAAGAAAAATTGAGGAAGTTTAAATCATTTAAGCTTAATGTGTTCACCTTTTGTTGATCTGAATATGTCAAAGTTGTATTCTGTTTCCCTCTATGCATTATGTTGCATGTAATTTCAAGATTGATTATTCAGACTTGTTTTGATTTTTTGAGTGGTAGTGGATTGGGCCAACCTTCCAACAATAAGCTTCATATAGCTAAGATAATTTCAAACATTAAATTTTGGTGAACATCTGGAATGCTAACTAATTTCATTCATTGGCATTTCCTGAAAATTGTTTGTAATTAAATTTCTTTCTGCTTACATTTTGCCTGGTTATTCAAGACTAATCATTTTCTAAAAAGCATTTAAATTTCTGAATTGTATTTTGTTATTAATTCAAAATGTCTGTTGGGATTTAGTATAATACATCGATGAAATTTTGTTGAAATAAAAGAATCATAAGGCACATTTTTGTTGTTTTTCAATGTATTTTTTAAGTGGGGCATTCAGAATAATTTTTGCTTAAAAGTAGTTGATATTTTGTAACTGAATGTTATTTCTTACATTTGACTCTGGAAGTGTCAAATTTATCGATTAATCCATACTGTAACCAATTTTTTCAATGAAATTTCAAAAAAAAAAAAAAATTGTGTGTGTGTGTGGGGGGGGGGGCATTTAATGGAAATGTCTTTTTATAATTAAATTTTCTTGCTTGGGACTGTGTTGCTTTGGATTGCAACTTTTATAACTGCAAGGAAACCTTAGCTTACCTTACTATTGCAATGATGAATGGAAATATTGTTGCACTTTAAAGTACTCCAATAAGTCTTTGTTCATCAATCATATCAGTTGCTGATCACTGGTCAATTTATCTAATATGCCAATTTGTCAAGAAGCCACAGTGCTCTTTTTCAGCCATCAGCATAGAGTCACCAAAATGTCTCATGGAAAGGAATTTGTCTCTTGGAAAATGCATCAGTTTTCTATCAAAGACTTTTACTTAGCAACATAATTCAGGAATAACATAAACCAGTTGAACTAATTGAATCAGCTCTTCACTTCCAGTGAGGAGTTTACTCATTCAGAAAGGCTCTGGACCACCAAACTGACCTATGAATAACCATTTTTCATCACCCACAGCCAAAATTGCATCTGACAAGACTCTAAAGTAGCTTTTTCTGAAAATGTGAGTGTCAAAAAGGTTCTCAGATAAGAGAATGTGGCATGCAGACTAAAAAAAAAGTGTCTTCTTTGTGAAAACTGACCACTAACAGATGATGATTTTTCCTTTATCATCATCATCATCATCATCATTATTATTATTGTGAAGATTCCACCCCTGTAAGAGAGATTTTTCTCTTCCTACCAGGATGGGTATGATGTACAAAGTCTGAGAAGTGGTATTTTTTTGTTTTTTTAGTTGTCCAGGAACTTCGTTACTGTCCTACAAGTGTTCAAGATAGCTTCCTTGCGTAGTTCCATGTAGGTGTTGGGTTGAAGGTCTAGTTTCTGTGCAGAGCTGTGCATGGTCTTAAATACAACTCCTGTGGCTGATATTAGTATGGGGACTGGGGGTGACATCCTCTGTATGCCACATTTCCTTGACTTTGTATCTTAGGTTGTTATACTTTGAAAGCTTCTCTCCATGCGTTTTCTGGATGTTGCATGTGTTGGGCTGTTGGGCATGGCTATGTCAATGAGGTATGTTGACTTCTTCTCCTCGTCGACCAGGATGATGTTGGGCCTATTGTGGAGGATGGTCTTATCTGTTCTGATTGATCTGTCCCAGTACATCTTGTGAGCATTGTTGGCTCATACTTGTAGTAGGGGACTGGCTTAGTTGTAATGAGGTGGTGCTTTCTTGCCAGTTTCTGATGGAGGATTTTGGTGACCTGATTGTGCCTGTGTGTGGACTCTGCATCCTGCTGTGATATGTTGGATAGTCTCTGGCACTTGGGGGCATTGCCGACATTTGTCACTGTCTATTGACGTGTCCTTTGGGATGTGCTTACGATAGTTTCTGGTGTTTAAAACTTGATCTTGTACAGCCATCAGGAACTCTTCAGTCTTGGGGAAGAGTGATATATTTGTTAGCCATGCGTTGGAGGCAGTCTTATACACATGGTTGGATTGAAGATCATTGTAGTGCCTTCTGTGTAGAACTTTCTTTCCCCAAGCTTCTTCTTTTGGCTCCCTAGCTCTAATCTCGATGTTCTTGGTAGAGAGATCTGGGGCCGTGCACTTCTTGTCACTCTGGTTTATTGCTTGATGAAGGGGCGCCATGCTCTGATGAAAATATTTTCTGAGGCTACTGATTTCTTTGTCTTATTGTTCCAGGAGATTAATCATTCCCCATCCTCCTTCTGCCCATCTATAGGTCAGCCTTTCTACTGCTTACTTTGGGTGGTACTGGCGATGTTTAGTGAGGGTTGTCATGGTATTATACATTATTTCCTCTAGATCTGGGGTGGTCAATTTGAGGATCCCGAAGGAATATGTGAAGACTGGAACTGCTGTATGTGTGTTGGCCCTGGTGGTGATGCGAGCATTGAGCTTGGTCTTCATATGCCTCTTCAGACTTTGGTTATATTTGGCGGCTAGATTGTATATTATTATCATTATTATTATTATTTATATTATTATTGTTGTTATTATTACTATTATTACCCATTCACCTGCAAGAGCAGATAGTAGTCAATGTTACTTTGCCAACTGTGGCAGTTCACTTGCTTGCTAGTCATGCATTTCTGTAGTTTGTATTGAGTTCCTACTTCTTTGTTCACGTCGTTTTACTGCAGCAGCTTGAGGTTGATAGAAGAGTTATCAGAATCTGATATGTTTTATCAAAATTGTCAAAGTATTTCCACATTGGCTAATTCCAAAATTAGTGAATGCCCAAATAGGGATTTCATTATTTAGCGCATTCTTCTGCTTAACAAGAGGATATGCTTCTTCTCTATTTGAAATGTTTAATAAGAAGTTTTTCTTCTCTAAATGAACACTGAATTATGACTATTTAAGACAGAGTGTGATATTTGGAGTATAGGAGTCCATTTCTTTTTATTCTTTAGGGTCTGGAAAATGCAAAACTGTTTCCTTAGAAATATTTTTGGCTGATGCAGCACAATTTGTTTTTATGTGGAAGTGATTCCTAAAAACTAAACTGGATAGTGGTACAGAGTTGTACTAGGAATTATTCTTAAAATAAATTCGTGAATTTTCGGGAGAAACTCTTCTCCTCTTTCGGGAAGTTATTTGTTTACACTAAATATCCAATGTAGTTTTTAATTTAATGAACTAGGAAGCCTGTGTTCAAAATGAGTTTTATTTACAGGGTTCCTAATGTTCAAAATCTACGGAAATGTGCTTTTAAAGGATGGCAAAGTTTGGGCTTGTGCACATGTGCATACAGACACACTCTTCAGACACATGTACTTCAGTGAGAGAACCACTTGTCCAATGATGTGATGAAACAAACAATCATTCATTGTTCCAAAGTGATTCTTATCATATCATGCAGTGGAGCACCAATGAATTCCTGTTGGGGGAGGGGGGGCTATATGAATATGTAGGTATTTGTGTATAGGCACATAGTATATACACTGAGTGGCCACTTTATTATGACCACCCCCTCAGTACTTCGTTGGGCCACCTTTTGCCTTTAATACTGCATGGATTCTTCGTGGCATGGACTCCATGAGATGTTGATAGGGGGTTTGTGGAATCTGAGACCATGCTTGATGAATAGCACTTTCCAGGAGTGTGAGATTCCATGGTTATAGATCCAGCTGTCTGATGGCTCATTCAACTTCATCCCACAAATTCTCAATGGGGTTGGGATCTGGAGATTGTGGGGGCCACCTAAGCAAAGTAAACTCACTAGCATGTTCCTGAAACCAATCCTGTACAATACGAGCACTATGGCAGGACGCATTATTTTATTGAAAGTAGCCATCGCCATTGGGATAAACCATCCACATGACAGGATGCACTTGGTCCGCAACGATGTTTAGATATGATGTGCCAGTCAGACGTTGATCAACACGAATTAAAGGGCCCAAAGCATGCCAGGAAAACATTCCCCAAATCATAGCGTTGCCTCCACCAGCTTAAAGGGTTGTAGCAATGCATTTGGGGTTCATGCTTTCGTGCTGTTTCTGCCAAATTCTCACTTGGCCATCGGCATGGTGTAACTGAAAACGTGATTCATCGGACCACATAATTTTTTTCCAATTATCGACTGTCCAATCCTTGTGCTCCTGTGCGAACTGGAGATGTTTTCTCTTGTTAACTGCAGACAGCAAAGGTGTTCGAACAGGCCTTCGGCTGCCATATCCCATCCGATGCAGTGTATGGCGAACAGTGCATGCAGAGATCATTTGAGGGGATCCTTGATTAAGATGGTCTGTAATTTGCTTCACTGTTGCCCTTCTGTTGTCTGTTTACCAGTCTGGACACTCCCTGTTCCGCCTGAGCAGTCACTAGTCGATGACGACCACATGTTACACGTACAGACCCAGTTTTTTGGCTGACAGGCCAGTCTTTAAACACTTTAACAACAGCTGCTCTGGAACATTTCACGAATGCAGCGGTTTTGGTGATACTCGCTGCATGGCTCCGAGCTCCTACAATCATCCCACGTTGAAAGTCTTTCAAATCGCATTTTTACCCATCTTGTCACCAAAAAGTCACTTCTACTACTGTCGCAAGCACTAAGCTTTCCACTTTTATACTAGCCTCACCCT
The DNA here is from genome assembly GCA_039090855.1 of Macrothele yani. NCBI lineage: Eukaryota > Metazoa > Arthropoda > Arachnida > Araneae > Macrothelidae > Macrothele > Macrothele yani. Next base: position 6,826,181 of record CM077023.1, on the reverse strand, counting down.
CTGGTGGCAACAGCATGCAGCCATAGCTCATTTGCTTGAAACTGTCAGGTGGTCATAAAGTAGCCACTCAGTGTATATATATATATATGTATATGCATACAATATATATAGAGACAAAATCAAAGATATTACATAAGAATTTAAGAAAAAATTGCAAAAAAAACTGAATATCAAGATGCGCAATGCAGCAGTCACGAATATTCAGAATTCACATACTATTTAAGAAGATACAAAAGCAATAACAATTTTTCAACCAATATTCCTAAAATGACATAGTAAAACTCATATACTGACAGGTATCAGTAAAAAGAAGATAAAAACCAGTGATATCATGTGAATTGAGAGTCACTAATACTCATTTCAACACCCAAGTAATGAACAAATATGTGCAAAAATGCATTTTAATACTAACATATGTACACTATATTGCCAAAAGTCACTGGACACTCCTTCAAAAGCAAATGAACGGAACTGCTGTGTTGTTAAGATGCACGGTACAGCTGCAAACTGTATAAAAACAAGCCTGCAGCTAACCGCGATCATATTGCACTGTGAGGTTGAGTGAAAATGTCACGGCGGGAGAGAAATGACTTTGAGAAAGGAAAGATTGTTGAGTGTTATGTTAATGGGTTGTGCATAAGAGAAACCGAGAGGCATGTTTTGGATGTACTGAATAAGTGGAAGACACATGACATGCCTGAAGCAGCAAAACGTACCAGCAGACCAAAGAAAATCAGTTATAGAGGACGTCAAAGCCTCAGGAGAGTCGTTACAACTAATCGACAGAATGCTGCACAAGACCTCAGTGTACAGGTGAGGAAAAATGCTGGAACTTTGGTATGTACACTTACCATTTGCAGAGAACTTCATTCCATGGGTTACCGTGGTCATGTGGCTATTCATAAGCCTTTCATCTCCACTCGAAATGCTACTCGTCGTTTAGCATGGTGTAAAGAACATTTATCGTGGACCGTAGATCAATGGAAACGGGTCCTATGGACTGATGAATCCAGATACACGATCCATCAGTCTGATGGCTGTGTGTGGGTATGTGGCAGCCAGGGAAATGCTATTTACCACAGTGTGCTGTTCCTACTGTCAAGTTTGGAGTGGGCAGTGTACTTGTGTAGGGATGTTTTTCATGGTATGGTTCCAGCCCATTGGTTATCATGGACAAATCTGTTAACCAGCACATCTACCTTGATATTCTGGACAATTATGCCTTACCAACTCTGTGGCAATACTATGGAACCAAGCCTTGATAGTACCAGCAGGATAATGCACTGAGCCATAAAGCAAGGACTTTTACGGCATGGTTTGACAATAATTCCGTATCTTGTGTAGATTGGCCAGCACAGAGCCCTGATCTTAATCCCATAGAGCGCCTATGGGATGAATTAGAGCACCGCATAAGAAGTTTGGAACCAAGGCCTACTACTAAGCAACAGTTAGCAGCAGCATTATGTACTGAATGGAAGTGCATACCTATTGCTGTGTTCCAAAACCTTGTCGAAAGCATGTCTCGAAGGGTCAGTGCATACATTAAGGCCAAAGGTGGACCGACACTGTACTGCTGTATGGCAATAAATGCTATGTTGTGTTTATCTTCTAGTTGTCCTGTGACTTTTGTCAATATAGTGTATGTCATTAAATGAATGAATGGTGATAAATTTTGAAATTTCTTTGGTGCATTTCTTTTGAAATTAAATAGTGAATAAAATCCTCTGTTCTGTAGTTATTTAAAAATACAGGGATGCTGCATCAGAAGCTTTGTGCTGAACACCAATTCCTTCATACCGATTTTGCCTATGTTTCTTGGTTTCAGATCTGATGTTTTGGGGACTTGTTTATGCTGAACAAATCTACATGATGCGATGATGTTTGCAGTGCAAATACATGCTGTGTGCCTTGCTTTGCATCATTTGCAATCAGGGTTTCATCATGTGCTTTGCTTTTATTTCCTTCATATTCTAGAGGTTACATCTATTAGGCATCATGTAAAAGTATTTACAGAGTGTTTTATTTTGATGTTTCCCTGGTGATTACATCCTCTAGGCATCATGTAAAAGCATTGTGTGTAGTTTAGTTGTTCACTTTGCCAAGCTGAGATCAAGAGGAATGACTTAGCTTACATTTCCCCCTAGTTTGTGTTCTCCTTTAGAGTTACTGACATGTTACTGCATTTCAAGGAATTTTGTTGTAGCATTCAAAAAAGCCATTGAAAAAATTAATGAAGAAATAATCTTTAATGCGTATGTGGCAAGCAGAATAAGATCATTATCTTTCACATAGAAATGTGTAATTAGCTGTAACCCATGTGGTTGACTCCTCAGCAAACTGAAAAACTGTGTTACAGTTAATTGTTGCATTTTTATGCCAAAAATGATGACTGTGTATGTCTACCATGTGCTTTGAGAACTATCTGTCTGTTAATTCCTACAGTGTTTCTCACCAAAGAATTGTTTTCTGATCTTGATTTCTGTTTCATGATGGACAGGTTTCTTGTGTAAAAAAGCAGTAATCCTCACTAGAGTTGTGTGAAAGTTTGTTCAGATTCATGTATAATAAACATTAGTTGCTTGGACTTTCAATGATGTGTGTTCTATAACAGTAGCATGTTCATAGGGAAATTGGGAGGTGAAGATTCTATTCCCACTCCATGGTGATTTGTTCTATAACAGTAGCATGTTCATAGGGAAATTGGGTGGTGAAGATTCTATTCTCGCTCCATGATGATTTGATTTTAGGTATTGTGAAGAACTGGCAATATTGATGAAATTTTGACATATCTGACAAAAATAAAGAGCAGTTACCACAATTTACTGAAAAGAAAATATTCTGTAAATTGGGACCTGTTAATGACAAATTTTAGTATGTACTGGCTTTTGATACACCATGAAAAAATCACTGTGAAACAGTTATCAAAAATGCTGAAGCGATGGGTTTTGAATGGTTTGCCATAGTTTCATAACAATTTTTATTGACCAATATTGTTGTTACTCTACTGTTATCTTATGTCTAATATTGTTGTTGTTCCTTTTTATCCTAAATCAAGCGTTTTGAATAAGAAAGATAAAAGGAGCTGCAAGAATCCCTTACCAGCTTCTTGCACAGAATGCAGACTGATATTTAAAAATCCTGTTGTTTTATTTTATTAAATAAATATTGTGTGTCTTTTGTATATAAATACCACAAAGTAGTAATTCTATGTTTGTTCTGGTTTTTGTTTTAAATTGCAGTAAAATTGCTTAAGGAGGAAAAATATTAGGTGTGCAACTTAATTCTCGGCCCTTAACCGCAAGCGCTCACAGAACGTCGGCAAATGCAAATAGCTGTGTGCGCTAATGGCTGATTGCAACGCCATCCAACAGCTTTCCAGGCAACCATAACCGCTCTCAGCTGTAGTGACAGAAGGGACAAAAGTTGACGGTGAAAGCAATGTTCGAGAAGCAACATTTGAGGCACTGCCTCCTGTTTGTGTTTCAGTTGGAAAAAGGTGCCGCAGAAGCCCAACAAATGATCTGTGCTGCTTTGGGTGAGGCTGCTGTGTCCTACAGTACATGTAAGAAGTGTTTCCAGCGGTTTAAGCAGGGAAATTTCTATCTCCATGATGCAGAACTTCCGGGACAGCCACAGAAAGTTGATGATGAGAGACGTGGATCCCTGTTGCACACAGTCAGAGCTCGCCCAGGAACTCGGAGTAACACTGCAAGCCATTATAAAGCACCTACACAAGCTTGGACGGATTCACAAGGAGGGAAGTTGGGTGCCCCACCAATTTACAGCTGCGAACAAGTCTAGGCGCTACGATGTTGCTGTGTCTTTGCTCTCCAGATTCAAGAAGAAGTATTTCCTCCACAAGATTTTGACCTGTGATGAGAAGTGAATCCTCTACGATAATCCTAAGCGGCGCAAATCGTAGGTTTATCCAGGTCAGCCTACCACCAGTACCGCCAAACCGAATATCCATGTCAGAAAGTTGTTGCTCTGCATAGGGTGGGATCAGCGCGGTGTCGTACACTATGAGTTGCTCAAACCTGGTGAAACTGTCAATGCTAAGCGTTATTGTCAGCAACTCATTCATGTGAGTGATGCAGTGGAGGCGAAAAGGCCATACACCAGCAAAGGCAGAAGGTCGGTCCTGTTGCTTCAGGATAACGCGCGTCCTCACACCGCGAAAACGATTTTAAAACTATCACTGACCTGGAATTGGAGATTTTGTCCCACCCAGCATATTCTCCAGACTTCGCCACGTCGGATTATCACCTCTTTCACTCCCTGCAACATCACCTGAGTGATACGCACTTCACTTCTGTCGAGGAGGTACACACAAGTATTGATGACTTTATCAACTCGAAACAGCCCTCTTTTTTCCGCAGTGACATTTGGCAGCTCCCTGACCGATGGCTCAAGTGTATCTAACACGATGGGGATTATTTCCCTGATTAGGTACGTAATCGATTTGCTATAATTTGCTGTCAACGTGTCGTGCCTGTGGCCAAGAATTAAGTTGCACACCTAATAATAAATTTTTCTAAGTGCTTGCATGCAGGTTTGGAAATAGCATAACAGATCTGAATGCAGCTTTTTGAAGTCTTACCAAAATTCTTGTCTGCTGTTATTCACTAACAAAATGAATATACTAGTACGTTCAAAAAGTTCTGCAACTTTTTGAATATTTGCCAAATGTCAGTGAATTATGTCATTCCCCGCTGAGCAAGCGAAGAGCATCATGCGACCGACCAGCCAGAACCGGTTTGAACCAGATCCAACACGTACAGCGTATGTGCGTAGTTCGTGATTACAGGCATTCGAGGCTCTCCATCGCGAGGACAATGATGTTGAATTTTGAACAGCATTCAAGTGTAAAATTTTGTGTTCTGCTCGGAAAATCTTTCGCCAAGACTTTTCAGATGATCAAGTCAGCGTACGGTGGGAGTGCAATGAGTCGAACTAGAGTTTATGAGTGGCATCGACGATTTGAAAACGGGCGACAGGGTGTCGAGGATGATGAGAGGTCAAGACGACCTTCAACATCCACAACGGATGAATAAATCACCATTGCCAAAGAAATTGTGAAAAATGACCGCCGAAAAATTGTTGCACCGATTGCAGAAGTTGCTAGCATTTCAGTTGGAAGTTGCCATGCCATTTTAACAGAGAAACTGGGCATGCATCATATGTGCCAACAAATTGTTCCCAAAAACCTGACACAAGAAAAAATAGATAAGCGCATGCAAGTTTGCGGGGATAACATCGATGCAGTGGATTCAGATCCCGATCTCTTAAATCGATTGATCACTGGTGATGAGACTTCTGTACGACCCCCAACCCAACCGACAGTCAAAAGTGTGGAAATCACTGTCGTCACCACGACCAAAAAAGTTCAAGGCTGACCGCTCCAAAGAAAAGGTCTTGTTAACAGTTTTCTGCGTTTGCAAGGGGGTCGTCACAAGGAATTCCTTCAACATGGTCGTACAGTCACAGAAGAAGAGTATGTCAATGTCCTGAAACGTTTTCGAGAATCAGTGAGACGCAAGCGACCCGATCTTTGGAAAATACATCACGATAATGTGCCGGCTCCCAGATCCCTCCTGATGTCCAATTAATTACCTGTCCAAACATTACATTCCTGTTCTTCCACAACCAGTTTATTCCCCTGATCTCGCCCAGTGTGACTTTTTCCCCGGACGAAGAATTTGCTTAAGGGGGCGACGCTTCTCAAGTTCCGAAGAAGTGTAACGAGCTGCGACAAAGGCACTGGAGGATGTGGGGAAAGAAGGCTTGCAATATGCATTTACATTTTTGTATGAGCGCTAGTAAAAATGCATAGTTGCACAGGGTAACTACTTTGAAGAAAACACCGCATAAACAGGTATTATCTTTATTCATTCTTTTTTAATATAAAAAATTCTGGAACTTTTTTAACGTACTGGTATACCCTGCAGGTAAGACATCAGTACCCTAGTCCTACCTTATGAAATATCAACCCATTCAGTAAAATATGAGTGCCACATATAGACAGTATGTACAATTCCACAAAAAGTAAAAAAGAGGGGTACAGTGTGCGTTACAAGAAATTTTCTTGCTTTTTCTTTTTTGTTGACTTCTGTTCATTAGTCCATCTTGTTTAGGGCAAAGAGTTGTGAAATACAAATGATAGAAAAAATAATTTCTGTGAATATTTTCTGTTTCATTCTCAACAGAGAATGCGTGGAGCTAGCACCAGTCTTTAAAAACATTATATGGTATAAACTGGTCAGGTTTATTAACCCAGGACTGAGCGATAGATAACTGTGTGATTGAAGACCATTTTCCAAATAAGCCTGTAGATTTGTCTATTTCTACAGGTGAGCCAAAAGTCTCTGTGCACCTGGCAAGACAATACATGTTCAACAACTGCAAGCATACCTGCTACAGTAAAATGCTAGAAATGGCCCCTCCTGTGTGTAGACATGCATCCATGCATCTGAACGTGTTCTCAAAATGTCTTTGGAGATGATCCTGTTTCTGAACACAGCAGTCAACAATGCCATGGAGATATGAGCTGTATGGAACATAGTAGAATCCTGCTGGAAGTAGCCATTAACAATTTCCTTGGTTAAGTGCCTGATGAATGGGTACAGGATATTGTCACAATACCATGCCGCCTCGTTTATGGTCCTCTCAAAGAATATGGGCCCAATTATGCGTCTTCGAAATATTGCACCACTCACCAATCTTATGATCATGTAATGACATTTCGTGTATCTCATTGGAAGACCACATGCGACTGTTTTGGCTGTACATATATCCCAATAAGTGGAACAGCACCTCATCAGAGAAAAATGTGACTTCCAGAATATCCTCCCCATTGTCATTAATGAAGTCCTTGAACCATCTGCAATATTCCACATGATTATCATAGTCTGTGTGTTTCAGTTCGTGTACTGTTCTGATTTTGTAATGGTAGAGCTGCAGTTGTGTCTTCAGTGCCCTACAGGTGCTGCTGTATGACATACCTGTTTGTTATGCCAATTTTCTTTGGGCTTTTAGTGATGGGAACGGAAATATCCTCCACCTTTTCCTCTGTTAACACTCACGGCCTACCGTTTCTCGGAGCATCTCTCACTGAACCGGTTTCACGAAACTTTTTTATTAACCGCCTCACTCATTGCAATTGGGTGCTTCAGTATCGGAAAATTGTTATTTGTACTTACATTTCACTTCATCCTTATATACACCTCCACTATGGAATACATGTTCAATCAGAAATACTCGACCATCAAGCGACAACACCATGTTCAACTGGCCACTGTGACCCCTCACTACTGACTGATTCAATTACGGCCAGATGCCAGATGTACCAGCTGCGTCATTCAGGGTTAGACTGCAAGATGCGCGTAACCCTGCTCCAAACACATGAACATCCCCATTCACAATATTGCATGTACGTGTGCGGTAACTACACTTTATAGATTTCTTATTATTATTTCTTATCACAGTACATCAGGTGCACAGGGACTTTTGGCTCACCCTGTACATATATTTTAGAAATAAGAAACAAACACTGATTGTTCAAGTGGTGTTTAGAAATGTGTGAACTACACTGCTCGACATAGAAAATGCCACACCAAGCAAACTAGTGGACATATGTGATAGCTGGGTTATGTAAATGACCGGGGTTGTAAACCAATCACATTATAGATGAAAGAGATAAAAGGACAAAATGGTTAAGAGTGTTGGTCGTCCACACCTGGGTGTGTAGGCCAGTACAACAGAGTGATCTCAGTGGCAAAAGCACATGTAAAGAGTGAGAATGCCTGGGATCCTACCATCACATGGGCACCTTGAGCAGGGGCATCATTATAGGGCTATGTACTGCTGGTTAGTTCCTGGTCGCATCGTGGCAGAAACTCATTGGGGTGCAACAACTGTAGGCAGAATGTGGTGACAGTGGTTGCAGGAAGGTAACGTGTATCTTCATCATGAGACTGATGCACGTAGGCGGACGCCCAAAAGCCTCAGCCTCCTACTTGACGGCAAGCCGTAGCAGCCCCCCCCTCAATCCACAGCTTACAACATTCGAGAGATACAGGCAGCTGTGGACATCCCCGTATTGACACGAACTGTGAATTGCAGATTGGCCGAGGTAAGTATGTACTATCGTTATTGATTGCAATGACTGCTACTTACCTCAGCACATCTTATCGCATGGTTGCCATACCAGACATGCGTGGCGAGATGAATGGAATGATGTCGTACTTAGTGACGAGTGTCGCTTCTGTCTCAGCACCAATGATCACTGATTGAGAGTCTGGTGATGATGTAGTCACCAGGATGATCTTGCTGCCATCCATGAGCATTATGGGTACTCAGCCTGGTGGCATGGTGTGAGACTCTGTCAAGTTCCAACAACCGTCAACCGACTGTGCATGTAGTGGGTACAATGACGGCACAACGATGCGTGAATGACGTACTGCAGCCCATTTTGTTGCCATATCTCCGTGGTATTCCTGATGCACAGTTTCAACTAGGGAACGCTTACCCACACACTGCCAGCATCAGTTGACTGTACTTACAAGGTTTCCAGTCGCTGACCTGGCCAGCGCGATCCCCAGACTTCTCCCCAGTGGCGAACGTGTTGGACGTTATTGGTAGAAGATTTAACACCTGTGCACGACCTCCTCGCTATGTTAGCCGCGGGTGGCTTAGTGGTTAGCAGTTCAGACTATCGATGCAAGGTCCTCAGGTTAGAACCTGGGCTGATCTTTCAGAGATGGTGTGATTTGTTAACAATCGCTGAATATCCGCCGTGCATCGGACGAGCACGTTAAGTGACGGCCCCCAGGCTGGACCCACTGGTTAAATGGGTATCCTTTCCTATGCCCCCTGAAATTCTCTCACCCATCTAGGTGCAATATCGTACTTGTACGGTGGCGCCATCTACTGTACTGGAATCTCACTACAAACTGTTCTGTCAAAGTCACTAGACTTGCTCTCATTCCTTCCGTTTCTGTGTCCTGCCCAAAAGGCAATCTCGCTGTGGGTGGCTGGGTCCTAAACTCTACTCACTGTGGACAGAAGTCCTACAAGAAAATGACAAACGGTGTCCTCGCTATGTCGATGAATTGTGGGCACAGGTCAACGACACATGGTCAGGGATACCTCAGAAAACCGTCCGAGGACTTTTTCACTCGTTGACATACTGTGTTGCTAAATGTATAGCCCAACATGGTGGTCATATGACCTACTGACTCAGGCCACATTATACTGCCTCCTCACCCATCGTATTCATTTAATCCCTCATAAATTAAATCACTTCTTTCCACCTATTTGTCTGCATGTGTGGTAAGTTTCTTCTTGTTTTGTGAATTTCTTTATGGTGTGGCATTTTCTATGTCAAGCAGTGTATTTTCGATTCAGGTTTTCGCATTTTTTTTTTTTTTTTAATATTAACGTTTAACTACTCTGATGATTTGAACTTGCATTGGATACTATGGTGGGGTCTATAAGATCCGAAATGAAAAAAAAAAAATCATTGTGCACTGCAGAGTTTAAAAGACAAATGAAATGGAACTGAGAAAACAAAAGAATTGTTTCATTTTATAGTAAAATTTAACAGTAATTTCTTTCTTTAACCCATCAGAGTAGCTAAAGGTAAATTTACACATTGAAGCGTGATTACCAAAACTGCATGTGCATTTGTTATTGTGTGTTAATAGATTTGTCAAGAAATGAATGCAAAAAATTTAAAATTTATAATGCGTGCAGTGCAAATAAGTGAGTAAATTTTAGGTCAGATTTATATAGTATGTGCACAAGAAGCTGTGCGTCCTCCTCGTTCTGTAGGGCTACCTCTCGCTTTCTGAAATTTATTTTTGTGTACATGCATAATATGAGTCGAAATGAAATATAGTGGAAGAATTGATGCATATATGAATTTCCGATGCACTGGAAAAATGTCGTATTTGGGGAAGAATTTAGAAGAAATACTCGTTAGCTGAAAAAATTAAGACTAAAAGTGAACTTCAGGAAAACTGATAAAAGAACAAATTTAAATTTGTCCTGAAGATATAATCATTGTAAATAACATTTCTATGAAGGGCTTCTCAGAGGCATTGCCTGCATGTAGTTCGTATGCTGGTTGTTCTTAACCGGAACAAACAATGAAAATATTTGAAAGTGCGCTTCGAGGCTTTTTGGATTCTAGATGGAAGCGCGTATTTTAATTTAATAATTTGATCCAAAGTTTTTGTTTTCTATCTTATAGGCTAACATTTAACATTATGGGTGATTTTCGTTTTATAATTTTTATTTTAGCTGTGTCTTCCTAGCAGCCTTTGCCGTAACAGTATACCTTCGCCTAAGTTCAATAAGATTTCATGTTAATGAAATTCAGTTTGTTTTCAGGGATACTGTTGCTGTTAATTAATTAATTAATTAATTAATTAATTTGAGGAATAACTTTGGAACCCTTATATGTCTTCCACCAATAGTGTTTGTGTTGGATATATTAAATATTGCTAATTTCAATAAATAGTTCTGGGCCACCTATTTGGTATATAATTCATGTACTTATTTATAACATGATCTTAATTATTAATGCAATTTGGACCAGAGTGTATTTATAAGGGCCTTGTTACTAAAACCAAAAATAATGAAGAATGATGACACCAAATTTTCGGTTGTAATGAGCGCGTCTTTTGAAACCTTTCTGATGCGAATTAAATTTATCAAAGTTATTCAAATCAATGCAACCGGTTGGAAAAAAATCAGGCCGCCCCGGTGGCGCAGTGGTCTAAGGCGTTGGCCTCTGATCATTCGTCCGTCAGGGGTCCGGGTTCGAACCCGGTCAGGCATGGATGTTGTGTTTGTCTTACGGCACTGGCTCTCTCCCTTCCCTGGAACCAGTGACCCTAAATTAGGGACGGGCGACTGCTTATAGCCCATTGAGTTGCTCACGGTGGTCGTTAAACCTCCAATCAATCAAAAAAAAAAACAATCAACCGGATTTCTACTATCAATAAAACATCCAGAAATAGAAACATCTACTTACTTCCATCATCAGCAATACAGACAAAGAGTTTTCATAGTTAGTAGTATCTGACCGAAAAAGAATTTTGTATATCGAGTGCTTAGTCCCGCAGATATTGCTGTAAACGGAAACTTGAACTTACACCCTCTAGCGGCAAACTTGCGTTAAGAAAAATTCGAAATTATATGAGAAACATTTTGTAGCGGAAACGCTCTCCATCAAAGAAGCTCAGATATTGACAAAAATGAGATATACCTCTATGCCCCCTAACAGAAAAACTATGCATTATTTCAAGAAGAAAGTATGCTGAAATTTTTTTCTATGGTGAGCGGTATAAGTCCATGAAACAATTTTTTTCAGTCGAGTTTTCAGAAGCTTAGATTTTGCTGCAAATACAACAGAAGCAGAAATAAACACTTACGCCCCTGGTGGCCAAACCATTTTTTATCAAAAATTAGAAATTATAATGAAAACATTTCCCATCAAGAGTTGTATCCGATGCAGGAAGAATGTTTCAAATCAGGGTTTTAGAAGCGGAGATATCGGGGAAAACGCAGTTTACCTTTACGCCCCCTAGTGGAAAGTATATGCTTTATTTGAAAAAATTGAAACTACACTGGCGTGCAAAAATTAAGGACGAGACGGTTTTTCGAATGTAACGTCGTGCGGAAATGCTTCTCGACTCAAACCATACCATAAGATCCCCAAGTCCCGCACGGGGATAACTGGTTTTCCAGTTATTTGGGGAGCGGCGCCCCCACGGCCCGAGCTAACCTTGTGACTGGTCAACATCTGATGTCATGCCACCGCTTGTTTTTTTTTCGGTGCTGTTGGAGTTTGCAGGGACGGCTGTTCATCCAGCTGTTGGGGAGTCGCGGCCCCACGATCCCGAGCTGGTCTTGTGTCTCGCTTTTTCGTTTTTATTTATTTTCTGCACTGGCCAGTTGCCCGTGTTGTATGCTCTACCTAATCGCTACCACGTTATGTACTAACACCTCGGTCTTGTGGTTTTGTTACCCTCCACTACTAACTGTGTTTATATTAACCGCTCAGTTCGTAGGTTGCTGAGATTCCGTTTAGGTTCCATTCCAGGGTTTGTCTTCCTTGGATTACTTTTTTCCTTTTAGCTGGTTTGGGTGCTAGACCTACCTGCATGTTTGCCGCGTGCGGAGACCCGTGAGGCGGAAATAGGATGTCTGGCGGCTGAGGTCGCAGGGGACCAGAAAAGTGCCTCCTGTGTACCAACACTCCTCTTCGACCCCGGCTTCGCTGTAAACGGGAGGCTAGAGACTAACCCACCTCTAGTCAGAAGTCTTGTACTAAGTTGTGTACAGGGTTTTAGCGGCTTTTTTGTCGTATAGCACGGCAGGGTAAGCCCGGGGGCTGTGGGATCATGCCAAAGGCGTTGGCATGACGGTACCCGGAGGCCGAAGTGTCCGCCGAGTGCGTGTGATCACAGCCAACGGACTATATCTGCAGCGTATAAGCTCCAGAACTGTGTCCAGCGTCATTTTCTTGGCTTGCAGACCTCCAGTTCTCCCTTGTAGGGCTCGGTGGTGGGTGGAGTAGTCTGCAGACGAATCCTCCTCCTTTTTCCATGGGTAAAAACAAAAACAAAAACTCCAAATTCAAGTCACCTGAGAAAATGATAGTTGACAACGACTCTCCTTCGTCTTCTCAACCTACCAAGTCCCATAACCTTAAACGGTCTTTAGATCATGACCTGGACCAAGAACGCGGAACCTCATCTTCGGCAGCTGTACCAGTCGCTCCGAAGCGTCGTCTCCCCTCGATTGCTGTGAATACGCATGCTACACACTTAGTTGTAGAATCCATCGATCCGAATGAGAGACTGTCCACCAGATCTCCCTTTTTCATTTCTAAAGCTTTGGACGCTGCGGTTGGCTCCTTGAAGTCTGTGAGGAAGCTTCGCTCTGGGGACCTGCTTGTCCAAACTTGCCGTGTTTCTCAAAGTAACACTCTTCTGCACCTCACTAGTCTTCAAGGCATTCCTGTCAAAGTGACACCTCACCCGTTTCTTAACACCTCTCGGGGTGTTATTTCGGAGTTTGATCTCTTGCCATGCAGTGAGGACGAATTGGTGAGTGAACTTGCAGATCAGGGTGTTATTGCTGCACGTCGTATGATGTTCCGGCGCGATGGTACTTTGATTAAGTCTAAAAATGTAATCTTGACTTTTAACTCCCCGAAAGTTCCGACCGAAATCAAGGCTGGCTACTTGGTATGTGGAGTTCGCCCGTACATTCCCAGTCCTCTGCGCTGTTTCAGGTGCCAGAGGTACGGGCATTCACAACGTTCATGTCACAGTTTCGCTCGTTGCGCAAATTGTGGCTCCAGTGAACATGACGGGGAAGGTTGCACTTCTGCTGCCTGCTGTGTTAACTGTGGTGAGGCCCATGCAGCTTACTCCCGCAACTGTATGAAATGGAAGGACGAGATGGCGATCCAGCGTCTCAAGACCCTAGAAGGCCTCTCGTACCCTGCTTCCAAGGCCAAGTTGGGTATTCCCAACAACCGACAGCATACTTTTGCCGCAGTAGTTCAGTCTCTGCCACAACCCGTGCAGCCCTTTGTCCCGTGCCCTGTAGCTCTCGCCGCACTTGCCAAGAGATCTACAGCTGAACAAGCGACACAGGTGGATTTCACCGAGCTCCAGCTTATTCGAACAGCTGACTCTGCGCCTTCTCTTTTGAAGACGACCGACTCTTCCAGTTCCCAGCTGAAAGCCTGCACGTGTGGAAGACCCGGCCCTAAATCCGCAAAGGTGTGCAGTGTCCATCCAACTGTCGCGGTCCAACAGACCAACATTGCAACTGTCTCAGACTCAGCGAGGTCCCCACCCTCAACCAACATTATAGAAGAACATAAGGGGGAGGAGAGTGACAGTTCGTCCCTCTCCTGTGACTCATCTTATGTGTAGTTGTGTTCGTTTTCGGGATGTGTTTTATCATTCTCATTCCTCAGTTTTACTTAATCGGCTAGTTTCTAACCATTGTACCATGTTTTTAATACTGTTTGTTTCATTGTCTTTTTTGGCCCTTCCATCATTCTCATGGTTCGGTTTTACTTGGTCAACCAGATTTTGGGATTTATGCCACGTTTTTTTTTTTTTTTTTTTTTTAATCCTGTTTGTTTGTCTTGTGTCTGGCGCTCTTTGGCCAAGCATGGCCCTTGCGCCATAAAAATCAACCAACCAACCAACCAACTAAGATCCCCAAGATGTAAGAATATGGGACAAGTGAGCAAAAACGTCCAAACAAGGAATCCAAAGGATACAAAGGCACTTTATTGAAAAGGTAGCTTCGAGCACAACTGGACAGAAGACAGAAACGTCCATGTGACAGGCGGCTGCCAAGAAAAATCCAGTCTTTAGTAGGGGATATGATCACCCCTGGCTGCGTTGCAGGATTTACAACGTCTGTCCATGCTGAGGACGAGGTTGTCAAGGAGCTGTTGAGGCATCGCGGCCCATTCCTCTTGTAGCGCCAATCGCAGCTGTGGAATCGTTGCTGGCGGCTGGTGACGTGCTGCCAAGCGTCTCCCGAGAAGGTCCCACACGTGTTCGATTGGATTTAGGTCCGGGGACCTTGCGGGCCAATCCATGCGTTGAATATCTTCACTCTCCAACAGCTCTGCGACAGCCACTGTACGATGAGGTGTAATGTTGTCGTCCATGAAGAGGAACTCAGGACCCACAGCACCTCTAAACAGACGCACGAGAGGCAGGAGAACCTCGGTACAATAGCGGACACCAGTGACTGAACCTCCTTGGAAGATGTGGAGGTCAGTACGGCTACCAAGCATGACACTGCCCCAAACGAGAACTCCGCCACCTCCAAACCGGTCCCTTTCGATGATGTTGGAGGTGTGATTGCATGTTCCCTGCTCTCTCCAAATGTGTATACGTCCAGAATCGCTCGTCAGACTAAATCGGCTCTCATCCGTAAAGAGAATTCGACCCCATTGCTGATGTGTCCAGTTCTTGTGTTCCTGGCACCACAGAAACCGCCGTCTCCGATGAGCAGGCGTTAATGGCACCACAGAAACCGCCGTCTCCGATGAGCAGGCATTAATGGCTCCACAGAAACCACCGTCTCCGATTAGCAGGCGTTAATGGCACACCGTACTGGTCGTCGTGCAAATAGACTACCTTTGTGCAGCCTCCTGGCCACGGTAAAACGCGATAACGGACGTCCAGTTGTATGTGCCTTGCTATTTCTCCCGATGTCTGCCGTCTGTCTTTTCTCGTCTGTAGGACAATATACCGGTCGTCCGCCGCCGTAGTTGCTCGTGGACGACCACTGTTAAACTCTCGGACAGCTGTTCCTGTCGTTTGAAATGCTCTCCAAGCTCGTGAAACGATGCTGTGAGCGATCCCGAACTCCTCGGCCACACTAGTCACACTTCGACCTTCTTCCAACTTCGCAATGACGCGACCTCGGGTAAAGTCATCCAGATGTCGTCTACTGGATTGCCTGTTGGCCATAGCACACGGTGGCAGCAACTCGACGTCGATCAAACCGATGTACACCGTGCAATAGCTTTCACTGAATTGCTGAGCATGATCATGATCATATGTAGGAGATTTTAGGAAGAGAGTGTCTGACCCCAGGTCTTAAACAACCCTTAGAAATAGGAAACTAGGAGATTTGGGCTAGAGCGTTCAATAGGAAAGTGACACGGAAGCAAAGTAGAAAGGGTGGGGAGGCGCCCTTATTTATTACGGGGGCAGTACCCGGGGTCAGACGGCTTAACGTGCCCATCCGACGCACGGCGGGTGTTTAGTATTTAGTGGATCTGCCTGGGATAGAACCTGAGGCCCTTCCCGTGGCAGTCACGAACGTTGCCCACTCTGCCACCCGCGGCCTTGAATTGCTGATCGTACAACGCCCGTGTGCTTTCTACCCTTCCGACACCCCCCCCCCCATCCTACGTCATGCTGCATATATGCGCATGCCCTACCGTACCGGACCCTAGTCTACCTCCTGAGTGGTCTTTTGGTCCCTTTCTGCCTGCTCGTTCCGTTGTTATGCTAATTTCTTCTCTTCGTCCTTAATTTTTGCACACTAGTGTATATGAGAAACATTTCGCAACGGAAATGATCTCCAACAAAAAAGATTTTTTCAAATCGGACTCTTAATAGCAGAGATATCGATAAAAAATAAGATATACATCTGCATTCCCTGGCAGGAACTGTGCATTATTTTAAGAAGACAGCATTCTGAAAAGGTTTTTCGAGGTGAGTGGTATCGGTACACGAAAGAATTTTTTCAGTCGAGTTTTCAGAAGCTCAAATTTTGCTGCAAATGCATCAGAAGCAGATATCAACACTTACGGTCCTTGGTGGCCAAACCATTCCTTATTAAAAATTGGAAATCATATGCAAAACATTTTTCATGAGGAGCTGTTTCTGGTGCAGGAAGAATTTTCCAAATCGGTCTTTTAGAAGCAGAGATATCGGGGAAAACGCAATTTATCTTTACGCCTCTTAGCGGAAAATCTATGCATTACTTGAAAGAGAAATTTTGCCTAAATGGTGTTCGTTATAAACGGCATCGAAAGGGAGAAAGCATTTTTTCAGTTGGATATTTCGAAACAAATATATGGAATAAAATGTATTTTGAATTCAATATCATCTGCATTTACGCCCTCTAGCGGCGATGTTGTACGTCGCGTCGGGAAAAAATCCAGAATGCAAGTAAGGTCATTCTCACATTTCAAGCTTCTCAATCCAAAAAGAATTTTTCAAATCGGACTAATAGTCGCAGAGATATGGCGTCCACAGACGGACAGACAAACCGATAATATAAGCACGATCTTTTTTTACTACATAAGACGTGCTAAAAGACGATGAAAAGCTACATACATCATAATCATAGAATGGCTCTTAACTATGTAAATATCCAGGACAGAAAGGAACTTCACCCTCGTGAACTTTTATAAGTTTATAGGAAACACAGGCATTCTTTACTGCACGAACTTCGTAATTCATCGAGAAGATCAAAGTGTCTCAGGTGCAAGTGGCAGTGGTAAATTTCGAGACAAAATAGCACAATCTTACTGAAAATGCTGTATAAGCATAGTGTTTTATCCAAGATCGCCATCCTGATGATGAGAGTAGTTACCATCAAACCTGGTGTGTACTTTTAGTTTCATGGCTTTCCTACCAGATCTTTAAACGAAAATTAAAAAAATATAATTAAAAAAATGGCTTTTACAGGACTTTTATATAGTCTCAATAAAAAATATTTGCCTTAGGAAACATATTTTTATTGATTTATCATTGCCGGCATATAGATGTACATTTTACTGTTTCCCATTTAGCCATCCTTCATAAAACTTGAAAATTACATCGCCCTGGAACGAGAATCGAGCCCGCATCTCCTTATTTACGTTCAAGTATGCTACCGTTCTACCACCCAGGACAAAGAAGTTCCAAGCAACTGAATTAAACAGTTGTAGCTTAGGAATCCGAACTTTAAGGATGTGCACTAGTCAAAGCAATCCCTATTCCTCGTAGCATCAGCGACCATTTGTTATCCATGTACGAATGAAGGGCAGTATATCTTCAGTGTTACAGATCATAGAAGTAAATAGGAAGCGAATCCCCGGAAGAATTCTTCACAAATAAATGAGAGGCATATACACCGATGAGCCATTGCATTATGACCACCTACCTAATAAGCTGTAGGACCCCCTTTAGTCCGCAAAACAGCGGCCACTCGGCGAGGCATCGACTCGATGAGGTGGCGATAGGTATCCTGGGGTATCTGGTACCATAATGTCAACAGCAGGTCCTTCAGTTCCCTTACATTTCGGTGTGGTGGGGATTTAGCGCGAACCCTCTTTTCCAAGTCGAACCACAAATGTTCGATTAGGTTCATGTCAGGTAAATTTGGAGGCCAGGGCATTAACAGAAAGTCGCCAGCATGTTCCTCGAACCACTCCTTGACGATTCTGGCAGTGTCACATAGCGCATCATCCTGTTGGTAATGGCCATCACTAGCAGGGAACACAGTTGCCATGAATGAGTGAACTTGGACCGCAACGATGTTCAGATACCTGACAGCTGTCAGGGATTGTGCTGCTGGAATAATTGGGCCTAAAATGTCCCAAGAAAACATCGCCCACAGCACAACACCGCTGTTTCCGCCCAACAGTGTATCCAGTGCCGTAGCTTCCGTTGATAATCGGCATATCCGCGCTCGGCCGTCTACGTGATGCACCAGGAATCTTGATTCGTCAGACCAGGCCACTTTCTTTCACAGTCCAATCTCGATGATCTTGAGCCCATTTCATGTGTTGTTGGTGATGACGTGCAATGAGCATGGGGACCCGGCTGCGTTTAAGCAAACCTTACATTGATACAAGACTGGGGAAATCTCGACCAATCAGAGGGCGGTTTTCAGCTTCAGTGACGCCACATATGGGTGGGGCTTATCTTCATGTGTCACGTGGGGATTACTTCTGAGATACGATCTGAGCGGCTTTAGTTTATGTGATTTCATGTCATTTTCACGTTCGTCGTTTGCTGCCTTTCGGATTAAAAAATAAAAGAAATTTACATACACAAACAAACAAATAAATAAATATATACATACAAAAATATAAAGGGAAGTGGGAAAGTAAGTTTTTTTTTAATTCTGTAACGGCTGTTTCATATCTTAGGTAACGATATGAAATGTAGAATGATCCAATAGTCTTTAGTTATTGTGGAATATCGGGTAGTGTTTTTGGTATATGTGTAGATTAGCGTCTTAAATTATTTCGCCTGAAAAATGTTAGTACCTGGAAAAAGTGCGACGTAAATATTTTAGAGTATGGAAATTAATGGCAAATGGTGCAGAAATTTCACGTTTTAAATATCTTTTAAAGATTTTTATCGTAATATTTACCTGTAAGCGTAATGTTGTGAATAAATGCTGCTGTAGGCCTAACGCATCGCTACCGCGACGATGTCAAGCTTTGCTTCGTTGAAAGGAAGGTTCGTTGTTGTACGGAAAAGACTGACGGAAGAGTACAAGAGAAAGCGGTTACGTTGTTGAAGGAGAGCGATAAATCTTGTAGTGATACTCTATAGAAAATAGGTCCAGAATATCTACCCTTCATTTTGTTGTATCCTGTACGTTGTTGGCAAGAAAAACCGGAAAAACCCTCTTAGATTTGCAAAAGATACGTATCAGTGAGATAGAAACTGACCTGCAAACAAAGTATTAACAGGAGAAGCAAAAGTACAGTGCCACAGCAAATCAGCTACGAATGGAAGCCGTTCAAAGCAGAACCGAAAGTTATACTTCCCTATTTTTCTGTACAACATAGAACGGAATATTCGTGCTTTCTATTTGGAATCAGGAAATCGTGTGCGAAAGAACGAAACATTTCTCAACATCTACTTTAAAAACAATGACAATACATGACCGAACTATATTCTGTAGCGTATGAGTACATGATGCTTCGCTGTACTGGCAAGAACGTACGCGGTTGCACCTGTAGTCATCCGCGCGTGAATGACACGCCGCAGCGCATCTTCCTTTCAACGGAGCTAAGCTTTGCATTGTCGCCGTATCGATGCGTTAGGCCTACCACAGCGTCTCTTCAAAGCATCGCACGTACAGGTAAATATTACGATAAAAATCTTTAAATGACATTTAAAATATGAAATTTCTGCACCACTTGCCGATAATTTCCATACTTTAAAATATGTACGTCGCTCTTTTTCCAGGTACTAACATTTTACAGACGAAATAATTTGGGACGCTTATCTACACATTTACTGCTAAATTTACTCACAAAGAAACTAACATAATTTAGCTCAATATTAGAAGAGACTGTTGGAGCATTCATGTTAAGAAAACTGTCAAATTAACCATCAATTTTTTTCATGTGAACATCTGGTACACTCTTCCAGTGGTTATCTTAGGGTTTCAAAGATTTTACTCACAGAGAAACTAGCATTCTGTATTTTTATTACTATAATTAGAAATTTTGTAAGTTCATCTCTGTTTCTTCAAAGAGCTCTCTATCTTGTTACAAACAAAAACCATTAAAATTATGTGTTTGGAAGACTTTGACAGAGAATTTATTCTCCCCCTAAAAGAGCTTTCCCTATCTTGTTACAGACATGCCGGGGAAATGATCCACACGTATACTAACATAATTCCTCGAGCATTACGAGTCAATTATAAATAAAAGAATACAGCACATCTCAGTGAAAAACACTACCTGATATTCTCAATAACTAAAGACTATTGGATCATTCTACATTTCACATCGTTACCTAAGATATGAAATAACCGTTACAGAATTTAAAAACAACTTACTTTCCACTTCCCTTTATATTTTTGTTTTTATTATATTTATTTGTTTGTGTATGTAATTTTTTTTTATTTTAATCCGAAAGGCAGCGAACGACGAACGTGAAAATGACATGAAATCACAAACTAAAGCCGCTCAGATCGTATCTCAGAAGTAATCCCCACCATATGTGGCGTCACTGAAGCTGAAAACCGCCCTCTGATTGGCCGAGATTTCCCCAGTCCCGTATCAGATCAGTTGTACAGGATTTTAGGAAGGGAGTGTCTGACCCCAGGTCTTAAACAACCCTTAGAAATAGGTAGCTAGGAGATTTGGGCTAGAGTGCCCGATAGGAAAGTGACACGGAAGCGAGGTAGAAAGGGGGAGGAAGACGCCCTTATTTATTACCGGGGGACAGTACCCGGGGTCTGATGGCTTAACGTGCCCATCCGACGCACGGCGGGTATTTAGTGGTTCGAACGTTCGTACCTGCCCAGGATCGAACCTGAGGCTATTTCCATGGCAGTCACGAACGCTGACCACTAGCCACCCGTGGCCCTTGTCCCGTATCAATGTAAGGTTTGCTTAAATGCAACCCGGCTGGGTCTTCGGCTACGCTGACCCATGCGCACAAGGCTGTGATGAACTGTGTGCTGTGGCACATTGCCCTGATCACCACTGTTGTAGCTGCGGGTGATTTGTGGCCCTGTGGTCAACAATGCGCGACGGTCTCCGCTCCCCTTCGTCATCAGTGAGCTGCGGGCGACACACGGCTGGACGACGGCTCGTCCTTTGGCCATCTGTGCTCCACTTTTGATACGTACTCACTACAGCGGCACGTGAACAAGCCACGCCGTTTCCGAGATCGTAGTTCCGAGGCGCCGTACCATCACAATTGGTCCTTTATCAAACTCCGATAAATTGGCAGCTTTTCCCATTCTGACTCCAAACACTCTACTAACCGAAAGCCGGTCCTCGCGTTGTATATATACTGCTCTGTGGACGTCACCTGCGTCACCGTTCAGTCCCCAGGCGCGTTCATTTCTCTAGGCTGGGGGTGGTCATAATATAATGGCTGATTGGTGTATTTATCATTGTCGTTATATACTGTAGATGCCGTGCAATTTACTGTTTCCCATGTAGCCATCCTTCAAAAAACATGAAAATTAAATCTCTGTGGAACGAGAATCGAACCTGCATCGCCCGATTTACATTCAAGCATGCTAGGCAAAAGTCGTTTGCAGAAAGACTTGTGTAATCTTATTAAAAATATTTGCCTTAAGTAACAAAATACTGGCAGATCCAATGGCGCACCCAGGATTTCTTTATGGTGGTGGTCCAAAATATTTAGAAGCGGTAACATCTCCGCCATATTAAAGTGCGTTTCCAATTATTCGTAAAAATATATGTAGAAACATATGAAAATACAGTGTATTTAAAAATAAGCAACCGGTAACGAAGAACGAAAGACCATGTAATACCTCATGAGCAGGTCCCAGGCTCCTGGACCACCCCCACAGAGTGCACCACTTGGCTGATCCTAGAACGTCGTCATAATATACCTATCGAAAATTTGGGGCAAAAAAAAAAAAAAAAAAAGAAACAATGTCGGGGCCAGGGCCTGATTTACGGGAGCGCATTCGGGCACGTGCCCAGGGCCTCGGCCTTTGAAAGGGCCTCCGAAATACAGTTATGTATTATTTGCTTTGCGTCAAACTGATTCACACGGGATGCCGGGGAGCCTCTTGGCCGCCCCGGTGGCGCAGTGGTCTAAGCGATGGCCTCTGATCATTCGTCCGAACGGGGTCCGGGTTCGAATCCCGGTGAGGCATGGATGCTGTGTTTGTCTTACGGCACTGGCTCTCTCCCTTCCCTGGAACCAGTGACCTTAAATTAGGGACGGGCGACTGCTTATAGCCCATTGAGTTGCTCACGGAGGTCGTTAAACCTCCAACCAAAAAAAAAAAAAAAAAAAAAGCCTCTTGCCCAGGCCCCAAATTGCCAAGTCGGTTCCTGGTCGGGGCGTGTAAATTTAACAGATAAATAGCGGTGTTGCCTGACAAGAATACCGAAATAGTTATGCCAACAACACCAATTTAAAAATGATGTCTACCCTACCTTTACATATATATTTTTTTAATTTCAATGCTGGTGTGTGCGCGCGCGCGTGTGTGTATTTTCATTCGCGCCTTTTGTATAGGACTCTCAAGTTTCGGAGGTTCATGCGTAGTTCCTAGTGGATCCCTTTACGCATAGTTCCTAAATATGTGGATGTTTGTTCTTCTGTGTGTTTAAAATTGAAAGCGTATTTTTGAATAAGTTCTAAATTAAATGTTATGTAAAATTTGGAATTTGCATTTACCCAAACTTTTTGGCCGTCCCGGTGGCGCAGTGATCTAAGCGATGGCCTCTGATCATTCGTCCGAGAGGGGTCCGGGTTTGAATCCCGATGAGGCATGGATGTTGTGTTTATCTTACGACACTGGCTCCCTTCCTTCCCTGGAACCAGTGACCCTAAATTAGGGACGGGCGACTGCTTATAGCCCATTGAGTTGCTCACGGTGGTCGTTAAACCTCCAATAATAAAAAAAAAAAAACTTTTTGATTTCCTCGAAATTCGTAGACCAGGATACTTTCTCTTTCTCTCATTCCTTCAGTTCTCTTTCCCTATGATTGACCCCACTGATTACCAGGTAAGTGCGAACTGCAAAGCGGAATGATAATAATAATAATAAAGCGTTCATTTACTGGAACTAAAATTTATCGAGAGAAAAAAAAAAGAAAATACATCTATGTTTGTTAGAGAAGTATGCGAATAAATGTATTGTAATGATTTTATTTTTTCTGCTCACATGTTTGTTTATAAATTATTTGATTTCAAGTGGTAGAAGTTAAAAAAAAACAGAGTTTGGCAGCAGATAACGCTGTTTCCGTAAACACTGGAATTGTTTAAAGCTTTTTCACGCACAGAAAAAAAAAATTGGTAAATCCCCCCCATTAGCAAACTATTTTTCTTTACCCTCTTTCAGTCTTGAAAAATTCCCGCGCTTGTCAAAAGTAAAAAGAAAATAATAATAAGTAGATAAATAAAACTAAAGTAGACGGCAAGGAGAAGAGTGCGAAAGAGGAACAACATTGCTTAATAAACGGGCCGATCTGAGTCAACCCATTTCTTTTTATGGTATGTATGAGAAGGTCAGTAGGTGAATATGACTGACTACTTTTGTGTCTTGAATTTCGGGTTTCGCTTGGTTGCGGCGATTAGTATGCTCCTAGATGCTTTTCGTTCTGCTGGTAGTGTCATATAGTGCTGCTAACAACGGCAGTAGATCTGCTGCGCCCATGGGTTGAGTCATGAGTTATATTTAGAAAAAGTTCTTTTCCCTCCTGCAGACCCTTTTGGCTGATGTTCGTGGGCTCAAAGATCCTCTCGACAATGTTTGCTCCTTGGCCTCCGCTGTGATCGCCTACTTGACGTCAATCTCCAGCTCAAATGCTCAGCAAGTTAAAACCGACGTGGACTCCCTACATGCTCGCCGAGAAAAGTAAGTTCCTTTCTGCAATTGCTTTGTTCTTATATGTTCAGAAAGAGTAAATCATTAAAGAATTATATTAGCAGCCATAAATGCCACATTTTTTAAAGTGACACCTGCTTTTGCAGGTGCATTGATGTTTGTAAATATAGTGAAGAAAAAAACAACCGATATAACAGGAAAGCTCCGTTTTTATTTTATTTTCTTTACGTATGGTTTCGTAATGCTAACTATTCTTTGAAAAATTTTCGAGTTTTTCAACGAATCTAAGCATTATACCGCTTGATTTTAATAATACAGTTTTTAAAATAAGTGCGGAAGAGAAAAAAAAACCAAAAAAACCCGGCAAACAAGAATAATATATATAATTCAAGACTACACACTTGTGATGTTGATTTAGAATAAATTATCAACGTTTATTCACAATTAAATGTTTTATTAACATCGACTATAGTTTCGCAAAGTGTTTGGCTCGGCATCACCAATTAAATGTTAATAAAACATTTAATTGTGAATAAACGTTGATAATTTATTCTAAAACAAGAATAACTTAAAATTAAGTACCAATTGCTGTTCAGCTTTGCTGCCGCCTCGGTGGCTCAGTGGTCTAAGCGATGGCTTCTGTCCATTCGTCCGAGATGGGTCCGGGTTCGCATCCCGGCGCGGCACGGATGTTGTGTTTGTCTTACGGCACCGGCTCTCTCTCCCTTCCCTGAAACCAGCGCCCCTAAATTAGGGACGGTTCCACTGAGTCGCTCACGGTGGCGTTAAACCCTCAATATAGAAAAAAGAAATGCTGTCTGGTGTATTTTGTCCGAACCTTAAGTATCATGTTACTTGAAAACGTACAGGAACGCGCGGTGCCTTTAAGTCTTCAATACATTTTCCTTCTTAATACCCCCCCCCATTCCGCATCTCCCCTTTTTACTTTTTAATATTTATAGTGTAAGAAAGTATAGTGATTGGTCGAAATCAGACATCCGGATTTACACATGATTAGATTAATCAAATTCCCAATTACAATAATTTCCCCACGGCAGTATCCCTACCTCAACGTTCTTAACTATAGCAGAAAAAGAAATTTTAAGGGACTGCCAAGTGAGAGTGGATTTAGAGACTAACTTTACCTTCAAACAAACATGGGACGTTAATTCCACTGACTGTGCAGTTTTTTT
This sequence comes from Macrothele yani, assembly GCA_039090855.1. Lineage (NCBI taxonomy): Eukaryota > Metazoa > Arthropoda > Arachnida > Araneae > Macrothelidae > Macrothele > Macrothele yani. The sequence goes on along the minus strand of CM077023.1, from coordinate 6,801,141 downwards.
CTGTTGTATTTTTTTTTTATTGGAAAATAATTATAAAACATTCGCATTTTAAGAAGAAAAATTATGCTGAATTTACCAGAACGCGTGCCAGCTAGAAAAACTACACCACTGCCTGTAATTAAACTAAATGGGTGAAAGTAATACAGTGATGTGTTCTGATTAACATATTTTCATATTAGTTAACGCGTACCTGATTCGGAACCTGTTCCAAAGCAACGAATGTTTTCCAAAAACATCTGATTACCTGTCATAATAAAACACTACGTTTTGAAAATTCATGATCGAATGTTTGTGAAATATAGAGTGCCAAGTTTTCTCTAATTTGATCCTGAAAATGTTTTTTTTCCATACAACGCAGAATTAGTGCGGAGTACCTTTTTATTTCTCCCAGGCCAGATAAGACAAAGTTAAAAATATGTTATTTTATTTTGCATTTTTGGATTCCATGCAATTATGGATTTTTTTAGTGTTTTAACTAAAATTGTAGCTAAAAGAAAAGGTTTAAGGTCATTTAGCCAAACTATACGTGTTTTTGCCTCTCCGTCGGGCCATGTCAGATGCGTGGGCTTCCAGCTAATCGTCCGACTTGGTTCCCATTTGTTCGGTACGTAGCATGGACGGATGGACGATTTTTTGTCTTGTTGTTATATGGCGTTGGTTTCGTCCCTTCCCTGGAACCGGTGCCTTAATTTAGGGACGAGCGTCGTTTTATATGCTCATGGGGTTCGATAAACCCTGAAACCAACCAAACAAAAAATACTTGTTACAATCAATCAGGTACAGTAAAAAGACAAGTAAAAATTGGGATTCAATTCTTCCTAACAGAATTTTTACAAAATTTAGTTGGCAAATCCTTGCCTGCTATTTTGGCAAGAAATTATGAGCATTACAAATTGGGAATGAAAGTAATTAGTACTGCTCATTAGATTTAGCAGTTCTTTGTATAAACAGGTTTTCATGAAGTTTTCTATGTAAAGAAAGTCTCATAAACTGGAAGCCGCTGAAGTGCTTGATGCAGTAATTATTTTTGTCGTTCAACTTAAAAGTATTTCATTTTAATGTTATTTTTCAATAGTCATAAAATTCAACTGAAAAGTGTTTTTGAGCAGTAGAAATGTTTGCTGTAATCAAGCTGACCAACTGAATTTAAATATTCAGGTTTAGTCACATAAATGGATGAGAATATCTAATTTCAGGCAGAACAGTCGTTGTTTGAACTATTTAGGGAAATGAAACAGATAGTCCAGAAACCGTCCGCAATATAAATATTTTCTGAGCAACGTTTTTCTTTTAATTTAGATATTTACATTTAATAAAAAGTATTGTATAAACAAACATGCACGGTGAATAGGTTTGTCAATTTCACTTTATTGGTTTAACCCATCCACCCACCATTCAGGGCAGGCCCCTTCCCGCTTTTAAAGATTTCGTGCATGTTCCCATTTGGACTATTTTTCCTGGAAGGTTTGCGCCGATGACGCGAAATCAATGCCTTCCCCAATTAAGAAATTTCTGACTATGTCACTCGCTGGATCCTTCAGTGGGTTGACATGCTCATCAAAATGGTAATTCGAAAATTACTGTGCTACGTGAAGCAAGTTCTGTTACTTCCAGACAGTACGAAATTTCGTACTCCTGTTTCGGTTCCCAGTGCATCCTCAGAACTACTGGGGAACGTGAGTTTCTCGTTTGAACCCACCCCTGTGATTGCAGTAGCCCCTGCCTTTTCCGTTTAACCTTGACTTTCCTGACAGCTGATTGGTCTCTCAGAAGCTTCTTGAGAGTGGCGTAGGCGCACCAGTTTTGCTAGAAACGAAACTAGCTTTATTTTTAATTGTGTGCGATCATCCTGGGGTTTCTAACTCGCAGCTGTCTGGTTATGTGGGTGATTCGGTAGCAGCCGCAAGACTCGCGTTTTTTTCACGCTGAGCTTGTTGCTTTCTATGTCAGCTGTTTCATGTCGATAAAGATACATCTATATCATTTCCTTTTCACAGAACAAACACAAGCAGTTTGCATTTCTTTAGTATTTTTACTACATAATTCTGTTTTGTTGTGTGTGTGTGTGTGTGTGTGTACGCAAAAGGTTGAAAATTTTGTGCGGATCGTTTTTAATTATGGACATGTTAAGGCTTGTTCTCTTCTGAGGGTGGATATCTCACTTTTAAAGAAAAGTGTATTTGTTTCTTAGGTATTGTTTTTTCATTTCGATTTTTAATTGCTCTGACTATTGGTAGTTGTTCAGAAGTTGGGCATTATTCTAAAAATCATAACTTTAATGAAAGATGATTTATAATGCATTTTCATTTTTCTCGAAATAAAAGTAAAAAAAAAAAGAAAGAAAGAAAAGACTACCACATGCATTAGCAAACATCGCCATTAGGTTATTTTTATGATCATGTTTAGGTAGTCCATGCACTAGACACACATGAAAAGTACGTTGTTTTTTCTTTTTAATTTCAAGAAACGGTATCTGATTAATATCAAAAGGTGTATTTAGGGTTTTTTTTCCCGCGGAAAAAATTGGAAAGCGATTTTATAGCATTTTCGATGATTACGAATTTATGGGATTCCCGGGAATGTGCGGTTCAACGAGTGTTGATAGTGGGTTTATTCAAAAGAATATGACTTTGGTGTTTCCCAGTGGTCAAGAGCTTAGAGGTTAAAGCATCTAGCTAATCGTCCGAGTTGGGATAGGGTTCGAATCCCAGACGTGGGCATGGGTGGTGTGTTTTTCCTACGGCGGCGTTGGTTCTCTCTCTCTCTAAAAAAACCAACAAAAACCACCTGGGTTGTAGATTTTTCTTGTTTGAAAGGAAAGGAAAGTAAGTGAAAAAAATTTTTTTTTTTTTTTTTTTTTTTGCCGCTTTTAAGAAGCTATATGCGAACACTTACTTAGCGCTGAATATATGCTTTTCATGTTATAAACAAACACCGACAAAAATTATCCACGTGTTTGTGCTAATCAAACTTTTCTGTAGAGAAGATAAGCGACTGTGTTCTCTCTTTTCTTTCCGAAAGCGCAAATGACACATTGGTTGGTACTTGATAGGCGATCGTAATCGTCGGAATCGAGCCCGGGCTGGTGTCCCGAATAGAGACATAGGGACAAGGGTGCTGTGCGCCCCTTCCCCATATTTGGTTTTGGCGAAAACCCCGAAACATACAACAAGAAGCGTAAATAAAAATAAAAATCGCAGTCTGCATAGTAAAAGCACTTTGTTTTTACTGTTTACGTTCGTAAAGGGTTGCCGTTCTCGAAACTCCGTAATTTTGTAGTCATAGAAAATTGTATTATATAATTTTTGAATTTGTTTTCGCGAGAAAAATCAAATGAAAATACCTTTATTGCTGATAGAATTCTTCTAGAGAAGAAGAAAAGAAATGAAAGAAAAAAGGAAAAACATCATAACAGATTTTTTGTGTGTCTAGTTTTATCTATTTAGAAGAAGAATAAAAAAAATGCAAATGTGTTCACCTCCTGTTATTTCTTAGTTTCATGATGCATTTGAACGTTATGCAACATTTTGCAGTAACAGCAAACTTTGAATGATTATGCCTAGCTTCTGCGCAATTATCGAAATAAATTAGCGTCATTTTTCTTTATGCTGTGGTGTAGTGCATCTCTCAATACTAGGGTGCTTCATGACTTGAGGCACCAATCTGATTCAGGGAATTAAATTACCTATCTCAGTTAGTGCACCAAATTGTATAGAATGTATGTTTATTTTTATGTCATTAGCAAAATTTCCTGTTTCTATTTTGGAAATCGATTTGGTTTTTATTATATACATATTTTTTATTCGTAACTTTTGGGGGTGTTGACAAAATGTTTTGGTCGTTTTGCGGTTGTTTAAAAATAGGGTTTTCACCATTATGTTTAAAAATTACCTATGTGACAGCAGTTGGTTGGTTGTTTAGAATTTCGTGTTGCAGAGAGCCAAAGACAGCCAAGCACCACTGTTTACTAAGTAAAAAGGATTGAAAACAACATAAAAAACATAACTAAACAAGCATGGCGTGTACATACATGAAATGAACACCACACTGTTAAAACAATGTAAAAGGCAGAAAAAGAGACAATGGATTACAACAGTTGAAATGAAATATTATAACAGCTGTGGTGCCAGCATTAATTATAGAGGAATATCACTGTTAGCAATGATTTACAAAATATTTGCAGGAATATTGGTAGCTAGTTTGCAGCCTGTCATAGAAGAATTGCTGGGTTACTATCAATGTGGCTTTAGATATGGAAGATCAACAATAGACCAGATTTTTACAATACGAACATAATGGAGAAATGCGACACATTTGATATCAATCTGCACCATTTGTATGTGGATTTTAAACAAGCCTATAATAGCATTAATAGAGATAAGCTATTTGAAGTCATGAAGGAATTCCACCCAAACTGATACGATTAGTAAAAATGACACTGAGGAATACCATGTGTAGAGTGCAGATACAGGGTGAACTCACACCAGAGTTCAGGATTATCAAAGGATTACGACAAGGGAATCAACTATCAACAATGCCTTTTAATCTATGTCTTGAAAAGGTTATGCAAAATGTAATTACAAATAGAAGTGGAACTATTATGAATAGAAGTCTACAACTTTTGGCCTTTGCAGATGATGTGGACTGTATAGGAAGGACTGGGAAAAGCCTTAGAGAGGGTTATAGACAAATGAAGGAGGAGGCAAAGAAAATGGGACTACAAACAAGCAAAACTAAAACAAAATACTTAATTGTTGCCAGAGGTAAACAAAAACTCGGAAACATCCAAAATTTCACTGTCGATGAAGAAACCTTTGAGCGAGTACAGCAGTTCACATATTTGGGTTCATTAATAACAAAGTAATGATGTGTCAGTTGAAATTATAGAATATCTGCAGCAAATAGAACCTATATTCCAGTATTCAACCACTATTAAAATTTAATTTGATCTCAATAAAAAGTAAAATTCAGCTATATAGAGTAATCCTCAAACCCGTACTTTTATATGGCTGTGAAACATGGACAATGATCCAGAGAGATCAAAACAGATTACATATATGGGAACAAAAGGCATTAAGATATATCTTTGGCCCAATTAATGAGAATGAACTTTGGAGAGTGAGGAACAACAAAGAAATAAATGAGAAATTCAATGAAATGGATATTATTACTGAAATAAAGGTGAGAAGACTGAGATGGCTAGGACATGTTCAGTGAATGAAAGATGACAGAGCAGCAAAAAATCTTCATGTATGGACCCAGTGGATCTAGGCCCAGAGGATGACCAAGAATAAGATGGCTTGATGATGTGGAGGATGATTTAAAGAAAATGAGAATAAAGAACTGAAGGAATGAAGCACAGAATCGTGAAGAATGGAGGGCTATTCTGAGGCAGGATCAGGTCCTAGATGGACTGTAATGTCAAGGAGGAGTAGTAGCAGTAGTAGTGCCGGCATTGATAATGATATTCATGTGTATATGTTTAATCCCAGTGTTGAATAAATATTAATTTGTAACTATAAGAAAACTTTAGAACATAGCAGAAACATGATCAAAATGAAGGTAGATGTGAAAAAATCACAAATGTGAAAAATTGCTAATCTAATGCAAATTTATTTCTGTAAATATAAGACATAGTTACTGGTATCCTCTGGCATGTAATTCATCAAGGAATTCTTTATTCCATTAAATTATTTTATAAGGTTTCAGCTTTAAATCAGTTTGTATATTGGGTAGGCTGACAATATAATCATTATAAAAATTGCAAAGTAAAATGAGAATGTAGGGAAAATTGTCATAAGAGCTTTCCTGAGAATTCTAAGAATTTTACTCATTCATTTTAATAATCTAATGCAACTTATGGGAATTTACTAGGAATTTTTTTCATTTATAGCAAATTTTCGGAGAAAACTCTTCTCCTTCTTCAGGCTCTCTTGTTGTTGTCACTTTTTGCTTGTCACTATCATGGTTACGGTTTACCTTGACGGTTACGGTTAACCTTGACGGTTTAGGTTATTTTTCAACAAATCCTGCCAGATGTTAGGCAGGGAAAATCCTTTGCAGTCATTGATGATGGAATTTTGATTTTCTCAATCTCTATTCCTTCTTTCAGTTTTCTTTTTGGAAATTGCTTTGGAAACTGATTACTTTAAGGGAATTCCAATCCATGCTGTGCCCAGTTTCTCTAACATGCCTATCTAATCCAGTCTTGTTGGAGCAATTTTTTATAGCTGCTTTATGCTCAGCTATACGAGTTTCTAGTCTGCGACCTGTTTCACCTATGTAAGATAGTCCACAACTACAATTTACTTCATAAACTACTCCTTGCATTTTTAAAATATCTTCTTCTCTTTGAACTATTTTAGGGAAAAAAATTTTTAACTTTGTTCTCTAAACTTGGAGCTAGCCTAATATTGTATTTTTTACTAATTCTCTTTAAAGCCTCAAATAAACCTTTGTGATAAGAAATTTTTCTAGTGAATTTTACTTCTTGCTTTTGTGGGTTCTTCGTACCATTAAAATTCAGAAGCTTCTCAATTTCTTCTTTAGGATAGTTATTTTCTGCAAGTATGACTTTAAGCTCTTCTTTATTGGCAATATGTAAAGAACTTATTTGTGCTCTTGCTGACAAAGAGATAGGATCTCTGCTTTTGCTGTGAAACAACAATTAAAATTGGAGTCTCATTCCAGGGATTGCTGTGCTCTACCAAAATACTTGACTGTGTGTAATGCGAAACAAGCTAGTTTTTTTTTTTTTTTCTGAAAGGAAATAGCCCAGGTAGATAGTGTAGAAAGTTGGATGTTTTACAAACTTAATATATAGAGATTCAGTACCTCTTTTAGAATTGCTATTGCGCACGTTAAAATATGGATATGTGATTATGGTGGTGCAGTTAATTATGATGTTTATTATTTCAAAAAGTAAAGACTACAAGGAGGTAAGAGCAATTGCTCACATATATTCGTCCAGAGGTCGCCTTCGTTCGCATACCACCACAGTTCCTGAAATTGTTTGGTCCCAGATGTTCAGCGGCTATGAATTGCAAAAAGTCTGATGGTGACTATAATAAAGTGATTAGCAATGAAAAGATAGTAGTCGACCTAAAGAAACTTGCTATATATTGTATCGTAAGCTCAAGAATAATACAAGTGAAGATGAAACCATGTAATTACCTATGCCACAGGCAGGTTAAAAGGCTAACAATGAACAAATCCAAAAAACTATAATGAACGAGTCTAAAGGGCTGATAGTGAACGAATTTAAAAGAACAAAATAAAATATGAATGGCCAGAAGGAACGATGAGTGAACTATTTACATAATGCGTGCACCACCTCCTCACGTCCACCAGCATCCCCGGACTCGTTTCGCCTAGCCTCTTCCTAGGCGTTTTCAACGGGAAATGAAAAATTTGTTGGCAAGTGACAACGTTTTGTACCTCCGGAAGTCATGATGTACATTGCGCATGGGTCAGTTTTCCTCCTATATGGTGGTGCCATCTGGTGTCATAGTTTGATTTTTCTGTATTTGTCGTTGTCTTTTAATTTTATTTTTATGCTCCACTTTTAGTCTTTTTTCTGTGTCCACTGAATTCCTCCAGGCATATGAAAGGTCATATGGTGAATTGCTATTGCAGTTTGATGAGTTGGTTATCTCTATTAAGATGGATTTAGCAATCTGTATGGTCCTCTAGCTGTTTTGCTGATTTATCAATTTTATTTCCTCCCATAGTGGTGTGCATTGATTATTTGTACAAAAGTCGATAAGTGCAGATGCACACCACTATAATAATAAGTTCAGATGCACATCACTTATATGTCCATCAATGCACACCACTATGGCAGGAAATAAAATTGATAAATCAGCAAAAAGCTGGAGGACCACACAGATTGCTGAATCCATCTTAATACAGAAGACTAAATCATCAAACTGCAATAGCAATTCACCATATGACCTTTCATATGCCTGGAGGAATTTAGTGGACACCAGAAAAAAGATTAAAAGATGAGCATAAAAATAAAATTAAAAGACAACGACAAATACAGGAAAATCAAACTATGACACCAGATGGCACCACCATATAGAAAGAAAACAGACCCATGCACAATGTACATCATGACTTCTGGAGGTACGAAATGTTGTCACATGCCAACAAACATTTCATTTCCCATTAAAAATGCCTAGGAAGAGGCTAGCGAAATGCGTCCGTGGACGCTGGTGGACGTAAGGAGGTGGTGCACACATTATGTAAATAGTTCACTCATTGTTCCTTCTGGCCATTCATATTTTATTTTGTTCTTTTAAATTCGTTCACTATCAGCCTTTTAGACTTGTTCATTATAGTTTTTTGGATTTGTTAAGTGTTAGCTTTTTAACCTGCCTGTGGCATAGGTAATTACATGGTTTTTATCTTCAGTTGTATTATTCTTTGAGCTTACGATACAATATATAGCAAGTTTCTTTAGGTCGACTACTACCTTTGCATTGCTAATCACTTTATTATAGTCACCATCAGACTTTTTGCAATGCATAGCCACTGAACATCTGGGACCAAACACAACTTGCGGAACTGTGGTGGTATGCAAACGAAGGCGATCTCTGGATGAATATATGTGAGTAATTGCTCTTATCTTCTCTTAGTTTTTACTTTTTGAAATAATAAATGTCATAATTAACTCCACCACCATAATCACATATCCATATTTTAGCATGGGCAATAGCAATTTTAAAAGAGGTACTGAATCTCTATATATTATGTACACTGAAGTGCCAGAAAAACTGGTACACCAGTCTAATACTTGGTAGGTCCCCAACGGGAGTGCAGGACTGCAGAAATACGACGGGCCATGTACTCCACTAGCTTCTGGAAATATGCTGTAGGCAATGCACAACATACTTTCTGCAAAGCGTTCCACAATTTGGGTGTATTCCGAGGTCTCGGATTCCTGTGTTTGATAGCGCATTGCATGGCATCCCAAATGTGTTCTATCACGTTCAGATCTGGGGACTTGGGTGGGATGGCAACACCCCAAAATCAGATGAATTCCCCTCTAAACATAATGTGGCATCCAGACACTTGTGTGGAGGTGCATTGTCCTGTTGGAACAGGCCCAACCCATCAGCATGAATGCAGGACATGAACAGGTGTAACTCGTCACAAAGGATGCACACATAGCGTTGACCGGTCACAGACGTTTGTAGATGTACCAGGGGTCCCAGCGAAGTCCAGCTAAACACACGCCATACCATTACGGACCCCCAACAGCCGGTACAGTTCCCTGTTGACAGACAGGATCCATGGCTTCATGGGGTTTGCGCCACACACGAATCCTTCCATCTTCCCCATACAGTTGGAAACACGACTCGTCAGACCAGGCTACTTGTTTTCAGTCATCAAGTGTCCAGTGGCGGTGTTGCCGTGCCCAAGCGAGGTGCATAGCTCTGTGTCCATGCACCCATCAAGGGGACTCGAGTTGGGCGTCGGCTCCCAAAGCCCATATCGTGCAGGAGTACGTTGCACAGTCCGGACGCTGATGCTTGTTGAGGCTCCAGCATTGAATTCCGATGATATCTGCGAGAGTGTTGCACGCCTATCGAGTGAAACGATTCTTGACAGCCAACGATGGTCACATTCATCCAATGTATTTTTACGGCCACACTGGTATCGTAGGTTGGAGGTTTTGCCGGAATTCTTGTAGTCACAGTACACCCTTGCAATGGTCGTCCGTGAAAATCCGAACTTTGTTTCTACCTCCGAAACACTATGGCCCATCTCACAAGTGCCAACTATGACACCGCATTGAAAATCACTTAAATCATTATTACTTGTCATTCTTATGCCGAAAACAGCTCTGACAGCTGGCAAGGATGTCTATCGCTTTATATACACACTGGCGGAAGCAACCGAGTACGTGCATAGGTGACGTTGCTATGTATTTTGCATAAGCTCGTCTGTACCAGTTTTTCTGTCACTTCAGTGTATTTTAACCACATACAACTTGTGACTTCCTTATTCGGAAGATATACATGAAGTATCTGTTTTACAAACTGTTGCTCCTTGATAAGACTATTTCAAAGTCTTCAGAGTGGAAAAGTTATATTAATGTAAAGTCTGGACTGATACATGAACACAACACTTACCTTAGCTATATGCAATCTCCCATTTAGAGGAATCATAAGATGACTAAGAAAGGAGAGGAATCAAAATGGCTATTGTTTTATTGATTGTTGATCTTATCACAATATGGTGTGTGTGTTTTGAAGTCAGTTGAAATTTCTTGCCAGTTTGCCATTAAAAGTATGAAAAATAAGATACCTGCTGTTATAAAAGAAGCACCATTCTTCTCCATATGAATGGTTACAACGTATAATCTTTTAAATGTCGATGCATTAAAGCTAAAGATCCAGACTTACAAGTAGACATTGGCCACCAAGACCAAAATTGTTAGTGGCCATAAAAAAACCTCAGTGGCCAAACTTTGAAAAAAAAAATCAAATTGTATATTTCATACTAAATTATTTTTATAAAATTCCTTAGTATAATATCAGTATGTTTTATTTTGCATATTTCAGAAAAGTTGAAACTGAAGTAATAAAACAATGCAGGAGAGTGGGAACATCGTGCGGGGAGGGTAGTGCGCTCTATGCACCGTCCGACTTCCGGTTTTGGAAATTTTCCCGCTATTTTCAAGCTGAAATACAAATATTTATGCAGTTAAATATTACTTAACAATAATACTGGGCAGAGGCAACATCGCGAGAAAAAAGGAATTATGCGGAAAAAGTCTGAACTCCGTCGACCTTCCGTTTTCGAAATTTTCGTACAGATGGAATTCCGTCCTTCGACGAACATCCCCCTTCCCCCAATTTGGAATTCCGTCCTTCGACGAACATCCCCCTTCCCCCAATTGTGTTCACTGGTTCATTGATCTCGCGAATGACCAAAATAATAAAGAAAACTGCGAAATTGCTCGATTTCGCGGAAGAATCTGATGCCTGAAGTTACGGGGAAATTTTGAAATTTTTGCGGCGTCTAACCTCCGTTTTCGCACATTGTTGCCTACAGTTTCAAGCTGAAATACTTTTATGCAATAAAATCATATTTAACAATAAAACTTTACACTAAGGCAATATTGGGAGAAAAAAATTACGATTACTGTAACTTTTCACTCCATTCAACTACCGTTTTCGAAAGTTTTGAGACACGAAATACCGTCTCCAGATGGAACTCCCCCACCCACCCACCGGCAAATTGTCTTCAGTTTTACACTGATCCTGAGAACGATCTAAATGATGACAAAAAAACGCGGAATTCCGCGAGTCCGCTTAAGAATCTCATGCATATCATAAAACAATAAAATAAAAAAAAAAAAAAAAATGAAAATTCGTAGAATCCGTAGTTTCGCCAGCGAGGTCCGTAGTCAGGCAACTAAATCCGTAGAATCCGTAGTTTCGCCAACGAGGTCCGTAGTCAGGCAACTAAATCCGTAGAAACTACGGACATTCCGTAGTAGTTCGCAGATATGGAAATATTACAGCGCAACCTCGAAAATCCGGAATCGTCCGGAGATCCGGACTATACCGATTCCGGATTTTAGAATTTTCCGATGGACTATGCAGGCTTTCAGCGAACATTCATTAAAAATAATAAAAAGAAAATGCCTAACTTCTAAAGTTTTCATCGGATTTTACCGAAATTTCACATGGGAGTTTATTTTGACGTGTCTTGGTTACTGTAAAATTTGCATTCAGGTATTTAAAAAATTGGAGAATTTTTTTTTAATAAAAATTTCTCCCAGTTGGACTTTTCCAACGCAGACAGTTGAGCTGTCCACCACCGGCTTTCATCCTCACCGCAACCTTGCGAACCTAGCTACCCTATGATGACCCATCAGCCTTTGCGCATTCTTTGTGATCGAAAACCGACGCCCTCGCCTTTTTTATAATTTTTTTTCTTTTCTGCTGTTCAAGCAGAATGAAAAAGGCGATGGCCGACTTCCGTACAACTCAAATTTCGTGCGATTTCCGTGCATTTGGAGTAAATATTTCAAAAACGTGCGAGTTCCGTACAAGTTAAAAAAAAAAAATCCGTACAATACAAGTTAAATAAAATAAATGTTTTTCCCGTACAGGTAGCCAGAATTGGCGATTTAATCAAACATTTTTAGTCGCCACGACGATAAAGTTTATCGCCAGTGGGGACCCGGTGACCGTGAGTCTGGATCTTTAATTAAAGCAAGCATTTTGGTACAAAAAAGATGAAAACGATAAACCATTTGAAATGAAAATTAAAACTCTTTCTCGGAAGATTTTAAATAGTTAATCACATCCTGACAGTGCTGGAAGAAGACACTCTTAACAGTGTGCAAGGTAAACACATAGTATTGTCAAAATGCCAATGACAAACTGTGAGGAAGCAATGATTATGAGTGGCTTTTTCACTGGAATACAAAGATATGTTTTGGAGGAAAGTGAAAGTGTCTGTATATTCACTGTTCCACTTATATTTGAATCTGTTTGTTCATTTATTCAAAAATCCTGGTGCAAATGCCATATTTGGCCAAAAAATGCCAAAAAGTATTACAGGTATACACAGTAGGAGCAAAATGTTATGGTCCTCCTTCCTTATCTGATGTTTCAATTGTTTCTGGCATGATAGTGTACACTTGTGAAGGTCAAGGGTGTATACAGTGCTATTTGTGATACCCATGCAGTAGTAGTTGGAGCCAAAACTGTGGTTGTAATGGGTAAAGGACATGATTCCTTGGAAAAGGATATGATCATCAAATACAGAGCAAAGGATGGCAGTATCTGAGAAATGCTGAACTTTATCAGCTGTTGTCGTAGTTAAAGTGTGCTGATAGTGGATGGAAAGAGGTGCAATGCATAACTGGCAGGTGGGTGTTCAATGGCCATGGCTGGGTTTTTTTTCCCGTTAATGCTCTGGTAGAGAGGCAGCTCAGTCATATTGTCTTGAACAATAGGTGTGCTACCTTGGTACAGCTAATTGTGTTTTGCAACCCGGGAGAACAAAGGTGTGTATTCACAGTTACACTACAACAATTTCTCCACTGTGTGGGCCTATGGTGAAAACACATGGCAACAGCACCCCTCACCATAGCACAATCGATGACAATGACTGGTGTTTTCTAGAAAATGTGAGTGGACCACAGAAGATTGGAAGAAAGTTGCCTTCTCTGATGAATCACATTTCCTACTGCATCAAGTGGATGGGCAGCATCATTGCAGACCAGGTTCATCCCATTGACAGAGATGAACCAGGTTCATCCCTGTCAATGGGATGAACCTGGTCTGCATGTCGATGGGTGGTGCTAGAGTGCAGGCAATTTAAGGGCTATGTAACTTCATTGTAGTTTGTTTTTTACAGAAGCTGTGTAATGTGCTGGACTGATTTTATTATTCCCTCATAGGAGGTGGATACATCCAAAGTTGCTCAACGTGCTGTAATTCGGGTTTTAAAAGTGGAGAAAATGCCACCAAGTGAAATTCACAGATGAATGAAGGCAGTGTATGGGTCTACTTGTCTTCCATGCAGTACTGTAATATGGTGGTGCCAGTTCTTTAGTGGTGGATGAACAAGCACTGCAGACCTGCCAAGATCAGGAACACCATGTCGTGCTGTTTTAGTGATGACAGTTGCACGTGTGAATGCTGCAGTAAAGGCCAACCAAAGAATCAAGATCCAAGAACTGATGAACAGTGCTGGTGTGAGCATCAGAACTGTCAATATAATCATGCATTTGCATCTTGAATATCGTAAGGTCTGCGCCATGTGGGTACCGAAACGTCTGTCCAATGAACAGATGAGTCAGTGAATAGGACTATCGTTACAGCATCAGTTCCACTACCATGAAGAAGGTGAAGATTTCTTGCTATGCATTATTGCTGGGGATGAAAGCTGGTGTCATCGTTTCGAGCCAGAGTCAAAATGCCAGGGCATGCAGTGGAAACGTGCATCATTGCCACTGCTGAGGAAATCACAGTCCACCATTTCTGCAGCCAAGGTGATGCTAACCCCGTTCTTTGACCATCGAGGACCATTGCTTCTTGAGTGGCTACTAAAAGAAGGATTAATCATCAATGCCGAATGATATTGTCAAACTGCAATGAAGCTTCGACAAGCCATCAAAAACAAGAGACCTGGCAACCTCACTCAGGGTATTGTACTTCTGCATGATAACACCCAGCCGAATACGGCAGTTACCATGCAAAGGACATTGCAGTGCTTTCTCTGGAAGTCCTTCAACATCCGGTGTATAGTCCTGACCTGTTGCCATGTGATTTTCACATCTTTGGACCTATGAAAAAATTTCTCAAAGGCAAATGTTTCGTTTCGGATGATCAGGTTTGTGAAGCTGTAGATAACTGGCTGCAGCAGCAGCCTGCCTCCTTCTATGCTGCAGGAATACAAGGACTTGTGCTACAATGGGACCGCTGTCTAAATGCTGGCAGTGATTATTTTTAGGTATGTCATGTTTTGACTCTTTCAGGAAGAAAGTCTCACTACTTTTTGAACAACCCTTACAAATGAAATCTTTGAAGAAGAGGAGGATTGATTCCCGAAAAAAGAATGTAAATTACTTGAATTTGGATTCCAATTAGTATTGCATTCTAAAATACTGCTGTTTGTGAATTTTGGTTCAACTAATTCATGAAAATTGGTTTCAGACCTTTTTAAAGCTCATTCTTTCATTAGAGAAGTAATGAGACATTAAGAAGAAGGTAGTGTAAAACACGCTAAGTTACGTATAAAAGTTTAATGCAAATATATTTCAGCCATTACTATGGCCTTCATCAGTGCTGAAATATATTTGCATTAAACTTTTATATGTAACTTAGCGTGTTCTACACTACCTTCTTCTGTATGTGTTTGTTAGTTACGTTCATTGCCTACCACTCATTTAAGAAGTAATGAGGCAGAGGGCCAAAATGTGGAATTAGAGCAAAGATGCAAAACATATTGTCAGTGAATAAAATGTGCCTTAGTTTAAAGCAGATGCAGCAGTCTGGAGCAAAATATAGATGGAAAAAATTTTAGTTTCGTGAATTGAGTTGAGATTTGGGTCTAACCCCCCCCCCCAAAAAAAAAAGAAATAGGAAGTCATGATTCTGAGCAGATATGTTGTATAAATCTCCCAGCACTATCATCTTTGTGTGCTAGTGATTTTGTAGTTTTTAAGCCATGTGATTCATCATTTTTATGCAGTTCAATTATAGGAACTAATCAAATATCAAATTTTCAAACAGATTCAAAGAATGCGTGCTAAATGAGATGGAGGCATCTGCAGTTACCATCTATGATGCAATTCATATGTCAGTTCAATCTCATCTTGATCACAGTAAACAAACTTTCAGGTCTGTTGATTAGTGATAATGTGCCTTTGTCCAATTTCCCATAGATGTGTGTATGCACAATATTTGTATTACCATACCTGTAGCAGTTGCTATTTCTGAAAGGTTCTTAGAACATAAACATATAAAATGAGCGAAACACACAGAGTCACGTTTGGTAAAAGGTTCGTTTAGCAGTAGCTTTCGGTCATCCTATGACCTTGATCACCAGCGATCGACTGGATGGGCTGATTGCCAGAACTACAATTTGAAGTTGGGGTTTTGGAAATGTTGCCAGATTTTAGAAGAGAGATCCAAATAAATGGGATTTGATGAGGGGTCTTCTGAATTGCAGTTTTTGGTGAACAAAATTTCAATGCTCTCTTGGAAATGCAGAGATGCCTTGTTTACGAAAGGGGCAACTTTTTTGGTTTCTTTCCAAATGGGAACTGCAGAGGTGTCTTCAAGGGTTAGTGCAGATAAAGCTGTCTTTGGAAGACCATTGGGAATATCTTTTTGTGTTCACCAAGTCTTGTTTTGATGCTTCAGTATGTGCTTCCAATATACACTGAGAGACCAGAGGAAGTTGAAATGGGAATAGCATAAACTCCAGGGGTGTCCAAGGGTAAGACAGGATCCCTGTCTTTAAGCAGGCACATTATTGCAGAAGGGTTTGGTTTCACTGTGAGAGTGTAGCCCATAGTTCTGAAAAGTTTACACATCTTATAAGAGAAGGATCCATGGAAAGGGATGGAACCAATGAATGGTGGTTTTTCCATTATTATTGGTGAGAGAGCAGACAGATTTTTCAAGTGGAAATTTTGGAGGAATTTTTGAATTGTAGAAGGTGGGAACTGAGGGGCTTTGGCAATTTTCTTTATGGTTAAATCAGGTTCTTAGAACTGAAACTGAGATGCTTTTTAAGTAGTATGACAGGTTAAGAATGTTTTGAATAGTGTAAGTGTATGTATCAGTTGAACTTGAGCAAGTTTTTACATAAGAAAGAGTGTCCAGTCTGTTTGGTTTGCAAAATGAAGTTAGCAGAAATTTTTGTTGTTTGTGTGTGCCAATTACTACTCTCCAATAAGCTATGTCCCACACATGTATTTGTAACAATTCTAAGGTACTGACTGGCCATGTTAGCATGTTGACTCTGCACAGACATTCTTTGAGAGATGTCTATGGCATATGGACATATGTTGTCATACTGAAACATGGTGTTAGGCTACAGGTTCCAAAACGTTTGTGACATAGTGCTGTGCTGTCAAATTGCCTATGAGACTCTCCAGAGATGTTCTGCTTTAGTAGTTGATCAGTCCACAGTCTATAACGCATGCAGTGCAGATCGTGCTGAATGCGATTTGACAATGGCTTATCAGTTGGTATATCAACTGTGTTGCCTCCATGCATGTATACAGCAGTCATTGGGTCTTAGCCAGAACCCAGATTCATTCCTATAGACCATATGATGCCATTTGGTATTCTAGTAGTTGACTCGTGAGTGCCACTACTTCAGGAGTTGGTGATGATTGCATGGATCAGTGACAAGCATTGCTATAAATTCTGTGTATACAATCCCACCCCTATCATTTGATGGGAAGTGTTTTGCAAAGTGATGGGGTGGTTGCTGACTGACATCATCACTCTATACAGGTAAACATTTATTTAACTGTAGGTACATTGTAGACTTGTATCTAAGCATATAGTTTTTCTGTGTAATAGTTTTCTGGATTGCACCATTTCTAACCTAAAATGAGTTTGTGTGCCCTCTCATAACCACTTTATGGATTGTAGTATTGTCATGGCCTTCATGTTCAACTGCATGATGAGTCAACCATCTGTCCCCTCCAGTGCAAGTAATCTGTTTGTTCTGGAAGTAATTTAGCTGTCCATATTGCTAGTAAGCTGCTGTTTCCCTAGGAATTGGGCACTGAATGCTGGAGACAGTTCCCAGAGCTGTAAACATGTGCTTTACTGACAGGTTGATGCATCAGTATTATATTGACTACTTCCTCTGCCAGATTGGTCTGATACTGGAACCATTTAAAAACTCAACAAGAAACTCTCATCAGCTGATCTGCACATGAAGGAATAAACATCCAGTTCTGGATGTTTTAGTTTCACTGTCACAGTGTACTTATAGAAAAACTTCAAAACTTAAAATTAATGTCAGATTTCTTTGTATAACCTCCATTACTTCTGATATATGTACAGGAAACTTCATACATTTTTTATCAGTTGCAAAAGCATTTCCCTATGAGAAAAAAGTATTAGGGTATTTCTATTAATATAATTCAAGTCACCTGTGCCCCTGTGTATCATACACAGTTGTATCAGAATAATATGAACACCCCCGGAATCACAGTGTACCTGCCCAGGCATGTCACAGAGTGCACATGACAAGGTCGACCACATGGAGATATAAGCGGTCGGCCAGGATAGATGAGCCATAGTGTGTTATGTGAGCACAATGGGCAGAAGTAGTGATTTGATGGACGTTCAAAAAGAATGATCATCAGCTACCGCACCAAGGGTGGAAGCATCTCAAAAACAGCAGACTTTGTGAACTGTTCGCAAGATGCTGTAGTAAGGGTGTACCAAGAATGGACCGCTGGCACACTGAGTATTTCCCGATGTCATAACTGTGGAGCCCCAAAGGACATTGAGCCCAGAGGAGAACATCACCTCCATCGACTGGTAAAGGGCAATTGATGTGCAGCCGTGCATCAATTGACCATGCAAATGAACACTGGGGCACCCAGGTACGTGTCCCCAACAACATTAGAGTGAACCCTGTTATGCATGGGTCTCTGTAGTCAATGCTGAGTCAAGGCACCCATGTTTACCCAGGTCCATTGGCAATGACACCTGCAGTTCGCATGGGACTCCCGTCATTGGACAGTGAAAGAGTGGAAAAAGGTTGCCTTCTCCGATGAATTGAGGTTTCTACTCCACAGAAGTGATGGGCAGTGGCAGATACGGTGTCAGACACACAAGAACCAACATCCGGACACACTCGTTGGTCAAGTACTGGCCGGCGGTGACAATGTGCATGTCTGGGAGATGTTTTCCTGGTATGACCTAGGACCGCTAGTACCACTGGGTGGGTCCCTGAATGCCAATGGCTACCTGTCCATCCTCACTGACCACATGCATCACTTCATGTTGGACGTTTACCCTGGTGGTGATGGTGTCTACCAACAGGACAGTGCACCATGCTACTTCGCTGAGGGGGTGCGTGACTGGTTCCAGGAACACGACAGTGGTGTCTCCGTTCTCCCTTGGCCGGCAAAATTGCCCAACCTCAATCCCATAGAGCACTTGTGAGACTATTTGGATCAACACATTCGACATGCTGACCCACAACCACATCATCTCCTGCACCTCTGTGCTCTGCTGCAGTCCGAATGGGCACATGTGCCTCAGGCAACCTTCCAGGGCCTCATTGAGTCCATGCCACACCATTTCGCTACTGTCATCCGGGTCCAAGGGTGGTTATTCCCATTATTTGGTAGGTGGTCATATTATTCTGATACAACCATGTATGTTAGTTTCCCTTGAACCATTTGGGACACCCATAATGTGAACCAGAAGACTGGGTGATGGCCAGACCAGCACATTCCACATGTACTGTTGGAATGGCAGTGACGTCAGAGAGAGAGAGAGAGAGAGAGAGTGCAGCACCATGTCTCCAGATACTTTTTGGTGGGCAGTGTATCCATGTTACACTATTCTGTTTCACAAGCAATTTCATATTTTGTTCCTTGGCACTCCATCTATAAATATCATGTGCACTGTTACTTTTCCTTCTATGTATTTCTCCATGTGCTGTCGGGGAAGGGGGGGGCTGTCTTTACTTCTTTTCTCAGTTTCATGTATAATATTCTTTTCCATATTTTTATTATATGTAAAGTTAGTTTTATGCCCCAGTCACTGCTGCAATCTTGCACATTTTTTTTACAGATTGATAACATTATACTGCTCCTCCATTTATCCAGAATAATTCTTGTGTAAATATATTTTTCATTTGGTTTCTTAAAATGTCAGTCTGCACATAACCCCCATTTGCCACAAACTCACAGGCACATTACCTTGCTTGCAAACCTATCTATTTGTCATGCTTTTTAGGGCAACTTTCACTCCTTCTTTCCTCATCAATTCCATCATCAGTGCTTTGTTTGATTGTCCCTCTGTGGTTATCGACCTTAGTTTTCTTCATTCAGGTGTTCAAAGAATCCTTTTCATCTATCCAAAGTGTATTGTTGTGTGCCAACATGATGTCATGCTCATTTCCCATCAGTCTGGTATGAATGATGTCATTCATTACTGAATATAACTACACCATCTAAAGACATGACCCATGTGAGTTTAAAATCTCTTTTAATAGCCTAAATAAAAACTCTCAATAATTGTTGAGCTTTCGCACTCCACTGGGTGGCTTCATGTGGACTAGATTATCTGAGCTTTAGAACATTTAGAACAGTAACAGTCATGTAGCATTGTCTGTTACTGTTCTAAGGCTCTGATAACTAGCCCAGACAAAGCCTCCCGGTGGAGTGTGAAAGCTCAGCAATTATTGAACGTGTTTATTTACGCCATTAAAGGAGATTTGAGACCTACTTAAGTCACTCACATGTGTGGTCTTTCATCCTTTATTGTTTTATTTGTTGATTTTATAATTTTGAATATAATCTTTTGCACTAATTAATAACAAGGAACTGCACACCAGCTGTATTAATACTTGAAATAGTATGACTAGTAATCCAAATTTCTTGGTGTAGAATAGAAATCAGTTTCCCAGCTTTCGCACATCAACCAGATGACTTTTTCAAGGAAGGTAGACAGCAAACTGTATAATAGAACACTTCAACAATTTGAATGCAGTGACCTCACAAGTCACCGTGTTGAATGAATAGTTACATTCACATGTGTTTGTTTATTGTCAAGTCAAGTCACCACATTCAAATTGTTAAGCATTCTATTATTCAGTTTTCAGTTTGCTGTCTATCTTCCTTGAAAAAGCCATCTGATTGATGTGCGAAAGCTTGGAAACTTTGATTTCTGTTCTACACCAAGAAATTTGGATTACTAGTATAGTTATACTATTTTAAATCTTTTTCACTTGTTCCTATACTGCATCTTTCCAACTTTCGCTTGTTTTAGTCATTTTCCTGGCACTTTTTTACATATTCCTATTCAGTCTTGTCTTGTGTTATACACAGTCATATCAGAATAATATGACACCTCCGGAATCACAATGTACCCGCCCAGGCACATCACAGAGTGCACTTGACAAGGTCGACCCCACGGAGATATAAGCGGTCGGCCAGGACAGATGAGCCATAGTGTGTAACATGAGCACAATGGGCAGAGGCAGTGATTTGACGCACATTTAAAAAGGAACGAACGTTGGCTACATCACCAAGGGTGGAAGCATCTTGGAAACAGCAGACTTTGTGGGTTTTTCACGAGGCCCTGTAGTAAGGGTGTATCGAGAATGGACTGCTGGCATACCGAGTACCTCCTGATGATGCCAAGCCAAATGCTCAGCAAAACTATAGTTGATGTTAATAAAACATTTAATTGTGAATAAACAATCATTTTTTCTATCTCTACTTCATAAGTGCGTAGTCTTAAATATATGCACTCACTGGCCAAATTTGGGCACTTTCTTTACTTACTGCCAATTCATGATGGCATATTAACTGAGTTAATCCATTTGAGTAGGGCAACTATTTCACCATTGTTTTTCTGGGATTCACTACAGTCATATCCTTTAGCATGTGTTCAAAAAGACCAGATAGCAGTTGTATCAGATTCTTTCCAACAAACAGGCCTCTTCATAGATATTACTTGTGCTTTTCTAAGCCTGCATAGTGCACCATTAAATACTTTTCTTACATTTCTATAACATAATATGCTGAATGTCATTTTTTAGGACTTTCGCCTTTTACTACTGATGTCCTTTTTCAATGCACAGTATATGATGTGCTTATGGCTAAACAATGCATATTGTAATGCATGCAAATGCAAATATTACTAGGGTACCTGTTGCCCCTGTGGCAACCATCAGTTGCTTATGGGATTATTATACATGACATTTTTCTTGTAGAATTCCCCCTCCTTTTTGGTGGGGGCATGGTAGTTAAATCAGCTCCATAAGTAATTAAGGCTACACAAAATTGGCTATCCCAAATTTAGTTCTCTAGTGTGAGGAGTGTATTACTGTATGAATTGAAACACAACATTGACATGTCACCTAGGATTCAAATCAATGGCCAGTAGTGCAAGAGGTAGAAACTGTATTTCACCTACAAACAATACTAGTGTTATCCATTGAACTACCAAGAAATGCAAGAGTAATTTGCTTTCATAATTTTTTCAAGGATTTTGCATTTTGCTCACAGTAAAAAGTATCTCATTTCAAGTAAGAACAACATTTAGTAATTCAAAACTCATGAAAGGGATATGCTGAAATTGTATTCCTGTGTGCAGAGAAACTGAATCTAATACATTGATCACATCATTTTGTTTTCATTTACATTAAAATTGAAAAATCTAGAATATTATTGCTTATAAAAACAGTAATTTTGCAAATTCTGAATATATCTTTTCTCATGAGTTACCTAAGGGAAATTACATAAGAGCACATACTACACGTTTTCATTTATAAAACAGTGTTAACTAAAAAAGATATACAGAGGCAAAAAGTCAGAAAAGCATAGAATTGTGCATGTGTAATGTAACTAAAAATGACAGGAAAATAAACTCAGGGATTAAAGAAGGTACTGTATAAAAAACATCACCAATAAGTATATTCTCTGTTGATATTATTGAGTTATGGACATGTTGCTGGAATGTGACCCAGATGAGCTATTCCAGCAACATATCCAAAGTTTAGCACCAGCTTAGAGTACATTATTAGTACTGTTGATTAACCAGAGTATTGACCAGTACTGTGCTGTTGATTGATCTCAGAATAGACTGCATTACCTCCCCCTTTACTGTCAGTATTGTCAATCCTGTCAGTTGGTGTCAGTGCTATTGATTTATTTTAGAACAGATTGATTTCTTTGCTCTCATTTACTGTAGAGATTCTTTGAGATTTCTGAAAAGCTGAATTAACTCACATTTCTATATTTTTTTAAAGAATAGTTTAACAGTCACAACTCATTACTATTTTGATTACAATTATTAATTATTTTAAATATAAAATTCCATGTTGTTTTCTGTTGAACAGACAAAAAGTAATTAGAATTTACAACTCAGGTGAATGCTTTTCACACTGATTCTGTTTTACTTTAACCCCTTGTATTATGTTAAGACAAATGACGTAATGTAACCTTCAGCCTTACAAAAGTTTTATTTTACATTTCTAAAATCTTTTGAGGACAATTAACTAAACAAAAGACGTGTAGTATTGGTTTAATTGGGGTATTTTCAGGGCTAAATGTGAATACCTTCAATCATGTACACAAATGAAAATGGAAACCAGAACATCATTAAACAGTGATCTAATTTTAATGAAATTTAATAGATATGTTAGGAGGGACTATAGCAATAAAGGGTAAGGTTTTCATACAATACTAATTACTATTAATTACTTTTCCTTATATAAAACATTCTCAAGTGAAAAAAAAATGCTGAAAAGACAAATTACTATGTATATCTAACATAAATTTTGAGGAAAATTAGACAGATGTCATTCTGCTATGTTGTTGTCAAGTTGGCTGAAAAATTTGTAGTTGATCTATTCTGAGTGCAGTATGAAGAGGAGTGGCAATTCTGAGTGTGGTGTTAAACAGACCTTCCAAAAAAAAAAAAAAAAAAGAAGGCAGTATCTGCATATTCAGTGGGTAATTTTGCTGAAATGTCAAGCCCTTCTGCCAATATTGAGAACATTGTTGTAATGCTATGATTCCTCAGTGGTTGCAATCATTTGCTGAAAGTGGGGCTAAGATCTTAAATTCAGCTGAACTGTTTGCTTTCACTCTTTTTCCCTGACATGAACATCTTTAGTCACAATGATCAGTTGGAGTCTAGAATGGCGTAGTCATGGGAGCTGTTTCTGCTTCAGTAGGGGGTGATGGTTGACTAAGGGTCAGGAGACACCATGGGAGACTGAAGGAGCAGACCATAAAAGGGAAATGACATATTGTAAAACTCCAAGTTAGTGGAACTGGTTTTAGGTTCTACCTGATATGACAAGAAAGCTGCTGTTCTGTTTGTTGATGGCAGTAAGTATGACAGTCAATTATGATATTGAAGATATCACGTTTAACAATCTGCACAGAGCTTTTGCATTGCTTTAAGTCTGAGGGAGATGTGCATTTCTGCAGAAGATTGTGACTAGGGAAGAAACTTAGGTTAATTATTTTATTCCAGAAACCAAGCAAGCCAGCTGCATATGGTGCCACAAGGGCTTCCCATGATTGAAAAAATTCAAAGCAGTGTTATCTGCAGTAAAGCCAATGGCTACTGTGTTGTGGGGTTGCATGGTGTATTTTCTTGCATGGGGAACAGCAATTAATGCACAGTATTGCACTACCCTTGCAAAAGAGAAGCTTTGACCTGCCATCCACAAGAAGTCAAGAAAATTGTTGAAACAGGTTATCCTGTTATATGACAATGTTAGGGGCCACACACAGCTCATGTAACAACAATGTATGTGGTATCAATGGGCTGGGAAATACTCAGCCATTCTTGTACAGTCCTGATTTGGCTCCAAGCAATTTCCATCTGTTTGGCTCACTTAAGGATTATCCAAGCAGAAAGAAATTCACTGCAGATGAACAAATACAGGAGTATGTTCTAAATTGGCTACAAAAGCAACCCAAATTGTTCTGCATGGCTGGAATACAGAGTCTTCTGAGACGATGGTACAAGTGTGTTAATGTTAAGGGTGAGTACTCAGAAAAGGACCATGGTTTGGTAAGTATATTCATATTTACACCGATGAGCCATTACATTATGACCACCCTCAGCCTAGAGAAATGAGCCTGCCTGGAGACTGAATGGTGGTGCAGGTGAAGTTCACAGAGCAGTATATATTCAACCCAAGGGCCGGCTTTCAGTTAGTAGAGTGTTTGGAATCAGAATGGGAAAAGCTGCCGATTTATCAGAGTTTGATAAAGGGCAAATTGTGATGGCATGGCACATCAGAACTACAATCTCAGAAACGCTGTGGCTTGTGGGTTGTTCATGTGCCGCTGTAGTGAGTAGGTATCAAAAGTTATGCACAGATGGTCAAATGATGAACTATCATCCAACTGTGTGTTGTCTGCAGCTCATTGACTCCAGAGAGGAGAGAAGACTGTCGCGCATGGTTCACAGTGACCGCAGGGCTACAGTGCGACAAATCACCCGCAGCTACAATAGTGGTGATCAGGGCAATGTATCACAGCACACAGTTCATAGCAGCCTTCTGCGCATGGGCCTGCATGGCCAAAGACCCAGACGGAGCCCCCTACTAACTTCACGTCATCGCCAACAATGCATGAAATGGGCCCAAGATTGTCGAGACTGGACCTCGTATGAGTGGAAGAAAGTGGCCTGGTCTAACAAATCAAGATTCCTGGTGTATCACGTAGATGGCCGAGCGCGGATACACTGATTACCAATGGAGGCTATGGCACTTGGATGCACTGTTGAGTGTAAACAGGCTGGTGGCAGCGGTATTATGCTGTGGGCTATGTTTTCTTGGGACATTTTAGGCCCTATTATCCCAATAGCACAATCCCTGACAGCTGTCAGGTATCTGAATATTGTTGTGGACCAAGTTTGCCCATTCATGGCAACTGTGTTCCCTGCTGGTGATGGCCATTACCAACAGGATAATGTGCCATGCCACACTGCCAGAATCAACAAGGAGTGATTCGAGGAACATGCTGGTCACTTTCTATTAATGCCCTGGCCTCCAAATTCACCTGACATGAACCCAGTTGAACTGAACATTTGTGGTTTGACTTGGAAAAGTGGGTTTGCGCTAAATCACCACTGCACTGAAATGTGCAGGAACTGGAGGACCTGCTGTTGACATATGGTACCAGATTCCCCAGGATACCTATCGCCACCTCATCAAATCGATGTCTCGCTGAGTGGCCGCTGTCTTGCAGGCTAAAGGGGGTCCTACAGCTTATTAGGTAGGTGGTCATAATGTAATGGCTCATCTGTGTATTTCTTTTGTGCAAAAAATGTCTGGGTCAACCTAGAATTATCTGTTGTGTGTGTGTGTGTGTGTGTGTGTGTGTGTGTGTTGTATGTGTGCAATTCTACCCACCCATTTCTGTAGTATCTTTGACTAAGGTAATGTGAACCATAGAATAAGAACAAAAATTGTAGGACTGTTGTGGCATCAATACCCAACAGTGATTGCAGAGGGACATTCAAGCACAAGACTCTGTGGTTGGATTGCCACATTCCTTGGCAGTTCATTGGAGACCCAGTGACAAGTGTGACTTCTCCCATGGATGTCCCTGAAATGACCCAGAGCATCAGCAGGAGATGAACAGAGGCAAAGCATTTGTCATGAGTTTAATGGTGTTGACTACCTCAGAATAATTCTTGATGTTGACATATCACACATGAGTTACGTTAAAATTATAAGTGGTGGGACATTTTGGTAGTGACTCTACCTTCATCAGCCATGGAATGAAACACGTGGTATAAGCATCGGTTGTTGCCAGATTTCAAAATAGCTTTCCAAATGATAGGTATGTTAAAAGGTGCATCTGTATTGCAGGTGTTAGAAAATAGCTTTCCAAATGATAAGTTTAACATACCTATCATTTGAATAGCTATTTTGAAATCTGGCAACAACTGATGCTTATGTCACGTGTTTCATTCCATGGCTGATGAAAGTAAAAGTCACTACCGAAACATTCCGCCACTTATAATTTTAACGTAACTTATGCATGATATGTCGACATCAAGAATTATTCTAATGTTTTGTGTGTTACGTGTTTCACTGCCAATTATTCTAACTATGGTTGACTACCTTGACTGCAAGCTACCATCAGGCTCAGGCATACTGGTGTCAATGTAAAGCTGCTCAGAAAGGGAGGGGGATAACAAGATGTTGTGTCCAATGATGAAACCCGGTTCTGCCAGTTGTTGCATTCACATCTGGCAAAGGTATCGGAATAGGGTGGGATCCAGCATTCATCTACATTCTACAAGTGTCGCACTACTGACCCACAGGGTTTCCTTGTATTAGGTACTGTTAGTTACAACAACAGCTCACTGTTGATATGCCCAACAAGGATTGTGATGGCCTAGTAGTATGTTGATAATGTCCTATGGTTAGTTACACTATCCATCTCGCTAGGTATCTTGAGCATCATCTGCCAGCAGGGTGGGATACCATTAGGCATTGCACAGCTGTATCTAGCAATGTGTTACTGACTTTATTACAAACCATGGTAGCTATACTATACATACTGAGAGGTATTATATTTTTTCCCTCTTCTGGAAGTTCTTTCTATTGAGCAGAAAATTAAATCGTTTCTAATACATCTCATCATCTGTGTTTGTAGTGATTTTTAGCTGATGTCATCCATTCCTTCTGTTGGGGACAGTTTTATTGTTAAGCAGAGTATATGGCTTTGTTAGGCCAATGTTTATATTGCAAATTACAAACAAAAAGAAGTAATTCCTGAAATAATAAGATAGAGAGAGCAGAAAACAAAGAAGATGTATCCCATAAAAACATACTCTGTTTTGATTGTTGTGTTTGAGCTTAACACCCATAACATGTATCCTTTGACCTTGGCTTCCATGTTTATTCTCCATCTTGGAAGTTGAGAGGCTAGTGTATTAGGACATGGGTGTGGTGTTTTAACAAATTTCCTACAGATTTGCAGTCTTGAGTGTGAACTGCCCAGCAGTGAATCCGCAAAAATCGATGCAGAAGTTGGTACAGTAGTGTCAGATCAGTCATACATCCTTGCATTGCGCATTCCAGATACATACAAATTCTATTCATACACAACTCAGTGCAACGCTTTTCACACAAATTCCATCCGTACATAACCCAGTTTGTGCAAGTTTCGCACAAATCGCATCCATACACAACTCAGTTTGTGCAGTGGTTTCATGCCAGTGATTTTGACTGGAAAATAGAATTCTGTGAATAGATGGTTTATCATGGAGGAAATGTGGGTGAAAAGATAATCATCTGAAGGGAAGTGATTTTCCATCTGTTTGGCCACATTGAGTGTCAGACTTTTATATATTTGTGCAATAAACATCTCTATTAGGCACCGGAGCAACCTCTTTGACATCCATAAATGATGATTTGGTGTGGTATTCAGACATGGTCATCATATGCATGGGACATTTTTTTCTGCCTTTTTTTACTTTTTTTTAAGGATGGAAATATGAATTTGGGGACCTATTGGGGAATGTTCTTTCATCTTTATACTTTGCTCTATTTCCAGCTTATATTTCAGACAGAATGCAGCATCATATCATTTCTCTGCAAGCATTTTCCAGTATTTAGATCAGACATGCACAAACCACGGTCTGATTATATGCACCCTGGCACGCACAAAATCCTAGGGGGCACAAAACTGGAACTACTCAAACATCTATGGAAAAAATAAAAAAAAATTATGGGGAACTGGCAGCACACACAAACACATATAAAGATATGAAATTTTGTGGGGGTGCACACAAATATACACCATATTTGCAATGCCATTTGCAACTAATATTGAAACGGCGCCCATCACTTGTCGATTTTCAGATGGAGCTTGCTGATCTTCAAAATAACTCGCAAGCTTAATAATGAAAATTATATGAAAATTGAATTGAAAGCTAAAATTTACATCATTTTCTTTACTAGAATTTCACATAAACTACTTGCCTTGTGAAGTGAAGAGATTGAAATCCACTTCCAAAAAACTTCAACATTATTCGGATGCACCCACTTGAGCCAATAATTTTCTGTAATAAAACAGATGAGATCAAGAAGTCGATCTCATCTAATTGATAAACACTTGGAAAGAAACCTATGGATCCCTGTATCCAACATTGAACCAGATATTGAAAGACTAATAAAAAACAATGCCGAATTTCTCGTTAGCGACCTACAAAAATAAAAAGGTTTTGGCGACGCCTGCATATTTTTTAAGCAAATAAGTTGTTTTGTTTAATTAATTTCTGTACACCTTTATATATATATATCATCATTGTCAACCATTATCAATCCACTGCTGGACGAAGGTCTTTCCCAGCCTCTTCCACAACGGTATGTCTTGTGTCAGTCTCCTCCATGTTACTCCCGCATACTTTCGAATTTCATCCACCCATCACCCATGTGGTCTTCTTCTGGGTCTTTTCCTGTCCATTGGAATCCAATCTAAAATTTCAACTGTCCATCGATGGTCTGTTCTTCTGGCAGTATGTCCAGCCCATTGCCATTTCAGGGATTTCACTCTGATCATGATGTCTTCCACTCTTGTCATTTTTCTGATCCACGAGTTCCTCTTCTTATATCTCCTGGTTGCACCAAGCAAGCACCTATCCCTGCTTCTTTGAGTTGTCTGCAGCCTTTGTATGTCTCTTTCAGTTAAGGTCCACGTCTCTTCACCATACGTAAGCACTGGAAGGATGCATTAATCAAACACTTTTCTTTTAAGACATAATGGCATATTGCTCTTGAAAATTATACTGTTTCTTCCAAAAGCTCTCCAGGCAAGTTTTATACGCCAATTAATTTCTTCATCAATGTGACCCTCACTTGATATCTGCTGTCCAAAATAAATGTACGCATCTGTTATCTCCAGATTTTCTCCATCAATCAATAAATCTTCATTTCTTGTAAAAAGCATTGTACATCACTTTTGCCTTCTGAAAGTTCATTTTTAATCCCACTTCTTTACTCTTGTCAGCAAGTTCGTGGATCATACTCTGCAGCTCTGATTGAGTAGTTGCAAAAATGACTACGTCATCAGCAAAACGAAGGTGAGTTATATAATCTCCAATTATCTTTATCCCTTTGTTTTCCCAGTTCAGTGATTGAAAGACATTTTCCAATGTAGCATTAAAGAGCTTGGGAGATATGGTGTCACCTTGTCTCATTCCCTTTCCAATTTTTATGTGTGCTGTATTCTCAAACAACCAAATCTATTTCTTGTTACAGAACCATCTTCTTTTCTCAGTGCCATAATCTGTTTTCTTCCCTTACTGAGATGTTTCTTTGCTATCTTTAGGCTTTGGTTGTTTTCAATTGCTTTCCTCACTAGTTCACAGTTGAATTTCCATATTTCTTCGGTGATATTTTTTCGTACTGTCTTGCATAGCTCTATCTATTCCACTTTGGAAGTCACATCTTCTTTAGTTGTCCTCATCTCTTTTCTTTTTGCATTAACATCTTGGTTTTTCCTGATAATTTGTTCACATGCAACTTGTTCTTAGACCCAGCTAACTCTGTTGCTGTTTCCATAAGGGCTTTATTTACTTTTCTGTTAACTTCAGAGGTGTCCACTTCTTCTGATGTTAGACCTTCTAGAATAAGGAATCTGTTACTCAGTTCCAATTTGAAGGTATTATGATGCTTTTTAAGGTAGGTCACATCAATACACTTTGTTTGTTTTATGAGCTTGCCACTCTCGAGTTTAGCATTGAGGTGCATCTTACATCTTACCATTCTATGGTCACTGCCTGTGTTGAACTTGTTCAGCACACTGCAGTCTTCCATGACAAATTTCTTGTTACACATAATAAAATCAGTTTCACTTGTCAATCCATTGGGATGCCTCCATGTCCATTTCCTTTGCGGCTTTTTCTTGAATAAGGAGTTCATGATGAAAAACCCTTCTGCCTCTGCAAACTCTACGAGAGTATTTCAACACTGGTTTCTGTTGCCGTGACCGAATTTACCTACTGAAGTTTCAAGTGCTACTTGCCTTTATTATTTAAATGACGAATTTCCTCATAAAATTCCTCAATTTCTTCTTCAGAATGACTTGTGGTGGGTGCATAAGTTTGAATAATCTGAGCCTGGTATCTTCTCGAGAGTTGGATAACGAGTCGTGCAGCTCTGTCAGAGGAACTTTCAACTTCTACAACTTTATCCTTCAGTTTCTTGTTTATTATAAATCCAACACCACTAGTTCTGCCAGTATCTGTCCCACGAGAGTAGAAGAGATTTCCACTTTTCAGTTCAATGAGATCTCCTTTTCTCCTTACCTCACTTAGCCCGACGATGTCCCACTTGATCCTTTGTAGTTCCTCTTCCAATTCAAGAAGCCTTGAATCAGAAGATAGGGAGCGTCCATTGTAAGTAGCCAAGGTCAGCATCAAATGGCAGCCTAGTCTGGTCCTCCGGTGATTCTTAGCACCCTCTGCCTTCATGTCGCACTGGCCGCTGCCTTGGCCAGGTACATTCCAGGTGCCGGAGACTGAGGGCCAAGATTTAAGTTGTGGAGTCATTTTGGAGGGGTTTAGCCGTAACTCAGCACGCTGGCCAAGCAGGTTGGTGAGTGTGGGACAGCATTTTCTCTAATCCTGATGGTATAGTTATACCGCTATTGGCGGTAGTCTGAGCCCCTTTAGTGGGAACAGGATGCACCACGAGAAGGCGGGGTTGACATTTGTCAAGGAGAGGCTGTGATGTTGCGCATCACCTGACCTTACATCCTATATATATATATATATATATATATATATACCGTTGTGGAGGAAACTTGGGGAGACCTTCGTCCAGCAGTGGATTGATAATGGTTGACAATGATGATGATAATGATATATATTGGTTTTAGGATTTTTTTTTAATCTAGGGTGTCTGTGCTGCGGCCGGCCTTTGTTCAGATAATCTGAAATGGACCCGTGGGTGTTAAAGGGTTGTGCACCCTTGGTTTAGATCATCACCTTCTTCGGAAGTGGTTTAGCAGAGGTCCTATTGAACTGGCCACTTTACTCACCTGATATGATAACTCTTCGAATTTCTTTCTATGGAAGCATATAAAGACTTATGCAGAATTTATCAAATTCCCTTTCCTTTAGTTTTGGATTTGAAGGATGCCATTACTGAGCAAGTGGTCAATACTACTACATAAAGTTATGTAGAGGCTGGTGCATGTATGTACAAGCATATTACAAACACACTATGATAGCTACTTTGAATTAAATGTTACCTTGTAAGTCTTGAACAAAACATTTGGCACCAGTTACAATTTGGCGATTTTCTGTTTTGCTCTCTTTCTTGCTGTGTGTGTGTATGCATGTTACATTAACTTGTATATGATTCCCAATTTTTGTAGTTACGAGATGAAATGTCACTAAATGTTAATCTTAATGGCATGTAGTGTGTTTGTGTGTGTGTGTGTGTCAATGGTTATACTGCTTGATTGTCACATTTCACAGTCCTAACAAAAGAATTCAAAATTGTTGTCCTTTTAAATATTTGTTTTTATCACTATAGGTTACTGAATTCAATCAAAGAAAAACTGTGCCAGATAGAAGAAGAAAAGGCAGCACTTGAAAAATTAGAATCTGAAATATCATATTTACAGAACCAAGTGCAGCAATTGAATGAAAAGATAAAGAATTTGGATTGCTATATCGATGATGTCTCAACAGTTGAACGATCAATGACCGTAAGTATTGTGTTACATTTGATGCTAATTCTGAAGTGATCGTATTTATGTTCAGATATGCATTCTTTGCAAAAAAAAAAAAAAAAAAAAAAAAAGAAGTACCTAGAAGGAATCATTCAATCAAGATGAAAATTGCTATGTGCAATGTACATATATACAGGGGTGAAGAATATGTCTGAACTAGCGAACAAGGTTCGGGGGAAATTAAGGCAGCTCTGGGGAAATTTTTGCCTGGAGGTAAAATAATAATAGTGATAATAAAACGAAAAATTGACTTATTAACAACGAATATAACGTGAAAAATAGGAGTAATTTACTTTAAGGTAATCAGGTAATCATTTTGAAAAATGTGTCGTTATGAATACAAGAGGTTATGAGGGCTGTGACGTACTGCAAACTGCCGCTCGCAAACGATTCACCGAGTCTAAACGACTTTACTAATGCCAAGACGGAGACACCATGGCATGAGTAACAAGTACGACGCAACCACTAGACACGCTAATAAACGTTTCCAAAACTAATGGGCCACACCGGCGGCACAGTGTTCTAAGCGATGGCTTCTGATCATTTGTCCGAGATGGGTCTGGGTTCGAATCCTGGTGAGGCATGGATGTTGTGTTTGTTTCATGGCGCTGGCTCTCACCCTTCCCTGGAACCAGTGGCCCTAAATTAGGGACAGGCGATTGCTTATAGCCCACTGAGTTGCTCTAGGTGATTGTTAAACCTCCAATAGAAAAAAATAATAATAACGGCAGCGAATGTGTCATAGGCGCCGATTTGAAAAATTATTGGGGGTTCCGGACATTTTAAAGTGAATGACCCATGCATTTTTCAAAGGATTTAAGTCAAATTTAAATTTCATTCTGTAAAATTATCTGGCACAATTAGATGCCTGGAATGCTAGAATGAAATAAATTACAGTTGATTACTGAATTTTTTAGCTGTTTATTTTTCAGCCTCTCTGCCCCGGGTTACTTCTTGATTTGCCTATTCTTGTTTCGCCTATTCTTTGAACATAGGAAGTTAATGGGTTCCGCCATTTTAGGCAAGGAAAGAATTCTTGATTCTCTTATACCTGTCTCGCCTAAAACTTTCACCTGCTAGAGGGGAGAGATTCACCTGGAGCACTAAATCTTTCAAAGGTTAAAAAAAAAGCTAATTATTCATTGGATTTATTAGTTTATACATAATATCTAAGGTATTTTACTGGATATTGTCAAAGTATTTCGCACGTTGTTTGCTCTGTGAGGCACGTGCTCCCGGCCTGAGAGGTCCCTTACATTATGGACCTTTGGTTAGTTATAAAGAAAATATAAAAAATTGCAGAAATAAAGCAGTTAGGTTATATATTTTCAGTTCCACATTCATTCACTCGCACAATCAAATGTTTAAAATTTACTATTAATTAAAATATTTTAGTAGAAAGAGTTATACTCATTGGGTCAGGAGACGTCTCACAAGGGGTTCGTTGTTACGGCGAACGCTTTCAGCGGTGGTTAACCGCCATCTTCGGGCCTCTATTTCTTACGTTTGATAGTGCGAGTGAATGAATGTGGAACTGAAAATATATAACCTAACTGTTTTATTTCTGAATTTTTTTTTCTTTTTATAACTAACCAAAGGTCTGTAACGTAGGGGACCTCTCGGTCCGGGATCATGTGCCTCACAGAGCAAACGACGTGCGAAATACTTTGACAATATCAGGTAAAATACCTTAGATATTATGTATATTTTAATCAAAAGCATGTTTATAACATAAGACAACCCATAAGGTTTCCTCATGAATTGCATTTTTCGTAAATATTAGTTGTTGGTTTTTTTTTTTCAAATTTTTAAGTAATAGGCTTTAAGGATAGTTCTTGATCATCGACATATACTCTAATAATTGCTTAAACTTGTATGAAAATCCGCTACAGTTTTGGGGTAATTTCAGACAAAAAAATTTGTTCTGGGGAAATATTGGGCCTTGAACATTTTCTGCACCCCTGCATATATAGGAAAAGAAATTATTACAATTCCAGAGCAGTTGGGCCATTTATTCAGATAAAACAGCTACACGAGTCGAACAAGTCGGTATGTTGTAGCGCCAACTCTGGCTCAGGATACAAGTGGTTACCCGGCGTGGCATAGACTCATACAGTTCAGGGATACTGCCCTGAGATATAGCATGCCAGATGGTGTCCATATTTCTGGCCAGTTTGCCGACATTCTGGGATGGGCATAGGTGGCATTCCATCGTGTCCCAAACATGTTGGATCTGTGATAGGTTGGGCGATCAGGCTGGGCATGGAAGGGTGTTGACATTGCGGAGACAGGACTGGGAGAGCCATACCAAGTGCGGCAGGTTATTATCCTGTTAAAAAATTGTTCAGTGATTCTGCGACAGGAACAGCAACACAACCAGTTGTAGTTACTGTTGAGTCATGAATGTGGTACAGAGGACTACCAAGTGTGTCTGGCTATCATAGAAAATGGCTCCCCAGACAGCCACTTCCAGTGTGGGAGCTGTGTGCCGTTCCATTGTAAATGCAGGATCCGTGTGCTGGCTGGCTCATCTCCATACATGTATGTGCTGGTCATCTGTGCCAAGTGCAAAAGTGCAAACTGTGACTCATCACTGAAAACAACAAGATGCCACTGGACACTATTCCCATGTTGATTGGGCCTGACACCACTGCAACCAGTGCTGACAATGCTCACTTGTCAGTGGTAGGCAGTGGAGTAGCCTCCTTGAATGCAGTCCTCATGCTGCTAATTGTCTGGTAACGTAATGGTCCAGATGACAACTTCCATACCTATAGATGACACAACATGGCCATAGATGGTTGAGAGCCACAAATTCAACTCTGCTTGTGCAGCTCTCACGATCTCTCAATCTTCACATTCTGTCCTTGCCCTCAGCCGTCCACTGCCCGCATGCCACTGGGTTGTGCCCTCCTTGACCCATTGGCCCCAACATTGTCCAATTGCTGCATCGCTCTGACCCCAAAACCCAGCAATGTGGTGACTTGACCAACTGGCATCTTTCAGCCCAATTATACGTCCTCTCTCAAACTCGCTCAACTGCTCATATTTTGCATGGATACGACATCAAGGCATCCTCACAGTCCATGGTGGTGGGCCACTATTTCGTCATTTATCATCATTTTTTATCTTTTGCATATTCGTGCCTGAGGTACTTGCATGTGGAGTTTCATCAGAATCGAACAATTTTCTCTCGTTGCTTCATTTTTTTTTTTGTTCATACATACATACCACTAAGCTGTTCTCTGAGATTCAAAGATTAGCTCCTCAAAAAGACTATCTGCGAAGTAAACTAAGTTTAACTGGTGGAACTAGAATTTACTTACTGTTGGTGTATCAAGTTTCTATATTTATAACAACCTCTGCACACAGCTGGAGCTTCTTCATATCCATCACATGTCACACAACACCCTTTGTTCTTCATACTCATAATCTTTTTCTCAAGCAGACATTCCTGAATCTGGTCTTCCCATGATTTCCTTGGCCTTCCTCTACCTTTCTTTCCTGCCTTTTGGGCTGAAAAAATTCTCTTAGTCAGCACCTCACCACTCATTCTTTCAACTTGACCAACCCACCTAAGAATATTAGTATCCACCTTTCTAACAGCATTTTGTCTCACATTACACATCAAAGAGTGTGATTCAGTGAATGGAAACCGAACCCATGTTTCTTCACTCCGGAGTAAGTCGCTCTCCCAACTGAGCTACGTGGACATATGTGTGAGAAGTGGTAACACAATTTGCATTTCAGTTTTTAGTTCTAAACATACATAATTGCACTTGTCCTTTTTCTACATTATGGTTTATATATTTTTTTATGTTTCAGTGTATTTAGAACACACAAAAAATGTGTCATACATTTCTGTTTCTGTATTAAATAAGTGTGATTTACATATGTGATACAGGTTAAACATTTGTTTTAATAAAAATTACAAAGTTTTCCGCATTAAGGTATTATATTCCTTCATGACAATATTCATCTATAATATTAAAAAAAAATGTACACATGTGTTTTGTGTGTGGTAGTCATAACTCATCAGAAAATCATGGTAGATACTTCAATATTTGGCATATTGCTTTTCATGTTTATCCAAGTCGTAGTGGCCAATTTGAGGTCAAAATTCCAAAATTGGAGCTTAATAAAAGCAATAATATTTCTGATACTATTTATATGGTCTAGGAAGTTTGAATAAAACAGCTGATAATGCGATATGTGATCTTGAATGTACTTGCATGCACCGCCATTGGTGCTAGAATGTAAATGATCCTGTCATTATGTGCATCACTAAAGCAAAGTAACTTCCCTTGTTTATGCATTGTTATTCCATTGATGGCAATAAATGTTCATCACTTTCTTGATGCATGCAGTGCATTGTGACAGGCCTTGAGTTGGATAACTTATTTTATGTGTGGTTCATAATGAGTTATACAGGGTGTATTTTTCATTTTCATTACATTCCTTCTGAAAAGGAAATTCGTGACTGCTGCTAGAGCCATTTAAACAGAAGTAAAAAGATGAAGAAAAAATATTTTAGCTCTGGATAGAAAGATGATTAACATAGTTTATAAAGTGGAATTATGAACTTTTTCTCAGATTTGTTCAGCATTCATGTATTCCAAAAATATTATCACACTGCTGACGAGGTCTATATACTGAGAGTGCATAAAACAGGAAAGATGACACCAAATTTTCGGTTGTAACGAAGCTTGTCTTTTGAATCCTTTCGGATGTGAATTAAATTTATCAAAGCTATTCAAAGTCAAAGGAACCAGGTAGGAAAACAATCAACTGATTTCTACAATCGATAAAACATTCAGAAATAGAAACATCTACTTAGTTCCACCAGCAGTTAAAAAGTATGTCACAAAATTTAACAAATGGCGCACAAAAAGTTTCTCATAGCACTAGGAAGGTATCAGAGACAAAGAGATTTTCAAATCGAACAGTTAAAAGAAGAAATTTAGAAGGAAACATGATATAACTCTACATCTGCTAGCAGAAGAATTTTATGTAATGGAAAAGTTGAAAATAGGCGAAAAATATTCCTTCATGGAAGAAGCTATGCTAAAGAAAAATAACCTTTAAAATATATCTCCCAAAAGCAGAGATAGTGAAAAAAAAAGGTTTTGACCTTTACTCCCTAGCGGGAACTATTTGCATTATTTAAAGAGGATAATGCCCCCCCCCCCATTTCTATTGTAGTGAATAGCATACAGTAAAGAAGGAATTTCTCAATAATGTTTTCAGCTGCAAACTGAAGTACACAAAGACCACCTACTCACAGAACTGTGAACTACAAAATTCCTCATATACTAGCTGAAAGTGTTCTACAATGTAAATGGCATCCGGTGTTGACAGAATTTTATAAATTGCACCTGTAGAAGCAGAGATATTGAGAAAAACAGATTAAGCATTTGCGCCCCCTAGCAGCGAGGGTAATGTCCTAATACAGACACCTTTGAAATCCAGCGGCGCATGCAGCTTCGCTTCGCGGGGTAAAGCGCTGGTGGGCATGGCATCTCACGTTGCGGATGAATGTCGACTTTTGCAGCCTTAAGGGCATTGTAAACAAATTGCAAATGTAACAATCACCCAGGAAACAGAGACAGATTCTCTTAAGGGACCATCTGAAAATTGAAATGTGACTTACTACGGCCACACGAAAGCATGTTTCTTAGCAAGTAAGTAACCAATTTGCACACAAATGGTCTCTTTCTACTCAGGAATGAATCACCCATGAGGTACGATGCAGAATTACGTTCCATCCATCCACCGTCTGTCCATCCACCGTCTGTCCGTCCACCTGGAAGTATAAAAACACGCAACCCCACCGAGAAACAACCAATTTGCACAGAAATGATTTCTTTCTACTCAGGGACGAACCACACTTATGAGATACTATAGAAAATTACATTCCATCTGTATATTATTCTTCCTGATGGATGGACAGACAGACTCCTGACAAATAGAACGTAATTTTCTATTGTATATGATAGATGTGAGGTGTCCTTGAGTAGAAAGAAATCATTTCCGTGGAAATGATTTCTTTTAATATTTGTTTTTATTCTTTGGGACAGACGGACAAACAGCAGATAGATGGAACATAATTCTATATCATGTTTCATGGGTGATTCGTTCCTGAGTAGAAAGAGACCATTTGCTTGCAAATCGGTTACTTACTTGTTTAAAAACATACTTTTGCGTGGCTGTAGTAAGTCACATTTCAATTTGTAGATGGTCCCTTAAGAGAACCTGTCTCCATTTCCTAGGTTATTGTTACATTTGCAATTTGTTTACAATCCCCTTACAGCTACGAGAGTCAACATTCATCCACAACGTGAGATGCTGTGCCCGCCAGCGCTTTACTCTGCGAAGCGAAGCTACATGTGCCGCTGGATTTCAAAGGTGTCTGTATTAGGACATTACCGCAGCGAAATTGTGCATTATTTTGGAAAGAAAATATAAACCCAGAGTTTGCTTAGTTAGTAGCATCTGGCCGACGAAAGAAGTTTTTCAATTGGATTTTTTATCCCACAGATATTGCTGTAAATGGAAACATGAACTTACACCCTCTGGTGGTAGACTTGTGCATTAAGAAAAATTTAAAATTGTTTGCGAAATATTTCACCACGGAAATGCTCTCCAAGAAGGGAAGAATTTTCCAAATCGGACTCTTAATAGCAGCGATGTGAAAAAAATAAGATATGCATCCATGCCCCTGGCGAAAAAAACCATGCATTATTTTAAGAAGAAAGTATTCTCAAAAAGTTTCCCAATGTGAGCAGCATTGATCCACAAAAGAATTTTTTCAATCGAGTTTTTAGGAGCTCAAATTTTGCTGCAAATACATCTGAAGCAGAAACTAACCCTTATGCCCTCTGGTGGCCAAACCATTTCTCTTCAAATGTTAGAAATTATATGCAAAACATTTCCCATCAGGAGGTGTGTGCGATATAAGAAGAATTTTTCAAGTCAGAGTTTTAGAAGCAGAGATATCGGGGAAAACATTTTTGCCTTAGTGTTTGTTCCCTAACAGAAAGTCTATGAATTACTTGAAAATTTTGAAATTATATGAAAAAGCATTTTGTACTGGAAATGGTAGCCAACAAAGAAAGAATTTTTCAAATCGGACTCTTAGAAGCGGAGATATTGACAAAAATAAGATATACATGTATGCCCCCTGGTAGAGAAACTGTGCATTATTTTAAGGAAAAAATATTCGAAAAAGGTTTATCAACATAAGTGGTATCAGCCTGCGAAAAAAAATTTCATTTGAGATTTTAGAAGCTCATATGTTATTGCAAATTCATCAGAAGCTGAAATAAACACTTACGCCTCCTAGTGGCCAAACCTTTTTTTACCAAAAATCAGAAATTATATGCAAAAGATTTCCCATCAGGAATTGTTCCACTGCAGAAAGAATTTTTCAAATTGGAGCTTTAGAAGCAGAGATGTCGAGGGAAACGCGATTTACTTTTATGCTCCTAGCGGAAAGTCTATGCAAAACTTGAAAAAGTCATTATATCTAAAATAGTCTTCGATATGAATGGAATCGAAAGGTAAAGGAATTTTTTTAATCAGACGTTTAGAAGAAAATATATGGAATAAAATATATTTTGAATTTGATATCTGCTTTTTATGCATTCTAGCAGTGAAATTGTGCATTGTAAAAAACAAAATGAAGGATCATCATTCACACATTTCAGGTTTCCCATTTGCAAAAATCATTTTTTCAAATCGGACTAATATTTGCAGAGATATAGTGTCAACAGATGGGCGGACAGCAAAACTGGATATATAAGCATGAACTTTATTACAAAAGACATGCTAAAAATGAAAATCTTTGATAGTGAGGGGTTCAGAAGGTGGTACTCACAACACAGTCATTCATTGCAGTGAAAATCAGAATATGGAGGCTGCATCGAGGCAGTGCCAGATACAGTTCAGCTAATTTGTAATAAAATATATTTAACATTTAGAAAATTATTTTGCTAATACATTTTTATGATACAAAAAAATTGAATTCGTGGAAACTTTTCAATTATTAATTTGTTTTGAACTTGGATAGATTATCATATTATGTGAGAGAAGCTGAAAAAGAGGTCCGTGAAGAGATTTTAAGAACTCTGATGGTATGAGAACAAAAGTTCTAGTCACTAAAAATTTCTAGTATTAGCTGCTGGAGGGGAATCATTAATTTAAATTTTCTGGGTGAATAAAACATTTCAATATTTATTGTATTTTACGTTTTGGAGCATTGAAATGCAGCAGTTAACTGTCATCCAAATGGTGAACTCCTCAGAAAACTTGAAAATCATATCATCATGGGATAGGAATTGAACCAGACCTGTCAACCTGTACGGTTTGCCCGTACTTTGTACGTTTTTTTTACATTTTCTTTCATGTATGGCCGTACAAACGTTTTGTACATTTTTTTTAATCTCTGAAAAGCTTTTTGTTAATTATTTAAATTAACTGGCCCTATTCTAAAACTTTTTTGCGGATATAATACCAAACGTTTTTCGTTCATTCCATGGCTCGCGCAACTGTAGCAGAATCACGGTAACGGGTGATGTACGTTCCCGATTTTATTTTGGTTCTGCAGACAAAAATGATATCTTCAGAACCCAATTGAAGCTCCTCTTGCGGACTTCCGATCATGGATGCAAGTTTTTCGTCTTCGGACGAAATTCAGTCTTCAAAACTTTCCGGAAACGAAGTGATGATTTCTCCCATAATGTTTTTTTTTTCTTTTTTTTTTCTCGCGATGTTTCCTTTTCCGATATTGCTAAATATCATTTTATTCCATTGTGTTTCAGTCTGAAAACGGAGGTAACAACTTCCGAAAACGGAAGTTAGACGCCGCCTCGTAATCTTACATTCCTTTTCCGCGATATTCCCTCTGTCCTGTATGGTTAAGTATAATTTTGTTACATAAATGTTTATATTTAAGACTAAAAACAGAGGAAAAGTTTCCGAAAACGAAAGTTGAACGGAAAAGAAATGTATCCCATAATCGTAAATTGGAAGCACAAAAAAATTTCGTTAAAGGAAGCTAAAAGCGGTGAATGGTTATTCCGAATTCGTTTTTTTTTTATTTATTTTTTTGCGGTATTTTCCCTGCACTGTATTATTGTTTAAAAATCATTTAGTATATAAGATCGAAAATGAAGAAAAATGTCCCGAAAATGGAAGTAAGACGGAGTGAAAGTTTTTTCCCTTAATCGTAGTTTTTTTTTTGTAGCGATGTTCCTTTATCCTGTATTTTTAAATAAAATTTTATTCCATAAATCTCTTAACATAATTGTATTCCATAATCAAAACAAGCGGCTGATTTGCGGCAAATCGAATTCAATAATCGCCAGGTGCAGCACGATGACATCACACTAGCAGTAGGCCTCTCCAACACGACATTAATGGAAGAAATGGAACTTAATGGTGCAGATAAAAGTTATTTTTCGCAGATGTGAGAAACTTTTAAGTAGCAGTACGCATACCGGCCAACTTTTACGCATTACGCGTAAAATTTACGCATTTTAACTGTTTGCGATTTTACGTATAGACGCTATTTTTTACGCATTTCCGTATATTTTAAAAAACATTTTTTAAAATCTTCCTTGAGAAATATTTTTTAATGTTTCAGTTAAATCATACCTGCCAACTCTTCCGGAATTTGCGGAAGTTTTCCATTTTTTTTATACAGTCTTCTGGTTTTCCGGCCGGAAGAACTTTTCTTCCGGATTTTTTAAATTTTCTGTACTTTTTGATAAAAATATCCCTATAAATAAAATATATAACCAGAGATGGAATTGTGTGCCTTTGTGCGCCAGATCACCCGTGCCCTGTCGTCATCACCGAGACTTCGGTACAGTAAATTCTCCGTACACACTGTTATGCTTGACGCTGAATAAAGATTATGCGGTGGAAGAAAGATTCAGACTCCAACTACTGCGGATTTTACGTAGTTACTGAAAGTCCTCTACGGACAACGGAAAACATCGAGTATGCTATGATAATTAAGGTCCACTACGGACTACAGAAAACATCGAGTATGTTTTGGAAATGGTCGGCTCGCTACGGACAACGCAAAGCGTCGAGTATTCTATGGAATTCGTTTTCCGTTGTCCATAGCTGACCAAGACCTGAAGACGACAGACAGCATCGAGTATGCTATGATAATCGTCAGTCTGCTACAGACGACGGAAAACGTCGAGTATGCTATGGAAATCGTTGGTCCGCTACAGATGACTGAAAACATCGAGTATACTATGGAAATCGTCGATCCACTACAGATGACGGAAAACGTTGAGTATGGTAACAAAATGTGATATAATTTGTTTATATTATAAACATCTAAAAATTATAAAATGCACACATATTTGCATTTATTTTTACTTGTACATAGCAAAATTCATTATAAATGTTGTTCGCGCATAGTTTAAAAAAAAATCATTAGAAATGTCATTTGCACGCAATTTTACACATTTGAATTTTAATGATCCTTGTGTGAATGATAATGGTGAAAGATTAATTGAACTCTGCATTGAGAATGGTTTGTGTGTATCTAATACATTTTTCAACCACAAGTATATCCACACATATACTTGGGAAAATTGTAGTCTTGGTCAAAAGAGTGTGATAGATTTTGTTGTCTACGATCAGCGTTTGAAACACTTAGTTGTTGACACCCGTGTGATGAGAGGTGCGGATGTTGGTTCTGATCATTACTTGTTAGTGTCATGAGTGAAACTTAAAGTTGGTTGGAGGAAAAGGAATAGGAAGAGACCCAGGATAGAAAAAATAAAGGTTGATAGGCTCCTTGAAGATCATCAGCAGTATTCTGACTTACTCAGAGAACGACTGAAGGATCTGAAATCTTGTGAGAGGGATGTAGAAAAGAAGTGGGAATGTTTTAAAAACTGTGTTGTCTCTGCTGCTAAAGAGGTCTGTGGCACCACAATAGTGGGTAACAATAGAGGTGATGCTTGGTGGAATAGTGTGATTGAAGAGGCAGTAAAGAGAAAGAAGGAAGCCTATTTGGGGATGTTGCAAGGTAGAGTCTCTGTGGATGAATATCGCTGTAAGAAGCGTGAAGCTGTTTGCCACAGTAAGGCAAAAGATAGGAAGGAGAAAGTGGAAAGGCATGAACTGGCTTTTTGGAAAGATAGGAAGTCCTGGAAGTACATGAGACTCAGGAAAAATAGGGGAAACAAAGTTGTAAGTTGTGTGAAGAATGAGATTGGGGAAATGATATGGGAGCACAATGAGTTAAGTGACAGATAGGGTGAATACTTCTGTGAGTTATTAGATCAGGAAAGCAATAATGATTCTAAGACAGATGCAGATGATGTCACAATGAGGGATGAAAGCACAGGAGGGATCTCGAGAGAAGAAGTGTGTAAAGCTCTAAAATCTCTTCAGAATGGTAAAGCTCCGGGAGTTGATGGCATAACTGCAGAGATGTTGAAATATGGTGGTTACTCTATAATTGACTGGTTAACTGAAATTTGCCAGTTGTGCTGGGAGTTAGGAATGGTCCCTCGAGATTGGAAGGATGCTATCATTGTTCCCTTGTATAAAGGAAAAGGTGATCAGACTGAATGCAAGAACTATCGTGGTATTAGCCTACTGAGTGTGCCAGGGAAAGTGTTTGGTAAGGTTGTTATTAAAAAAGTAGGGGGTCTTACATCATTGAAAGTGTGGGATGTTCAGAGTGGTTTTATGCCTGGTAAAGGCTGCACTAACCAGATTTTTGCATTACGCACGATGATTGAAAAGTATCTGGCTGTTGGGAAGAAAGTTTTTGCTGCCTTCATAGATTTAGAGAAAGCTTACGACCGAGTCAATAGGACACTTTTGTGGAAGGTATTGAATGAATATGGTGTTACTGGGAATCTACTTAATAGTGTAAAAGCCATGTATGCTGGTAGTAGAGCTTGTGTACGAGTGAATGGTGTTTTATCAAAATGGTTTTCTATTGGTGCAGGAGTTAGGCAAGGTTGTGTAATGTCACCATGGCTGTTTAATATATTTATGGATGCATGCATGCGTGATGCCAAAATAAATAATAGTGGTTTATGTCTTTGTGATATCCGTGTGTGCAGATTGCTGTATGCGGATGACACTGTCCTGTTAGCAGAAAGCATAAGTGAGTTGCAGAGTATGTTAACTCGGATGCACGAAGTTTGCATGAAATTCAAACTGAGTATAAATAAGGGAAAAACCAAAGTTATGGTGTTTGAGAGAGGAACGGGTAGCTCTGAATGTAATGTAAGCATAAATGGCACTGTGATTGACCAGGTGAGTGAGTTTGTGCATTTAGGAAGCATGTTTGACAGAGAGAACAAGTTGGATGGTGAAATCAGTAGGCGAGTGAATTTTTCTTTGAAAGTCATAGCTGCTCTGGGAGGTTTTCACAGGAATGATGGGTTCTCTAGAGAGTCCCGCATGGCTGTGTATGAAACTGTAATTGTTCCTACTCTGATGTATGGCAGTGAAACCTGGGTACTGCAGAAGAAACATAGGAGTCGTTTGTGTGCTGGAGAAATGCGTTACTTACGTGGGGTTTGTGGCAAGACACGATATGATTGTGTGAGAAATGAAGATGTATTG
The DNA here is from genome assembly GCA_039090855.1 of Macrothele yani. Classification (NCBI taxonomy): domain Eukaryota; kingdom Metazoa; phylum Arthropoda; class Arachnida; order Araneae; family Macrothelidae; genus Macrothele; species Macrothele yani. The sequence goes on along the minus strand of CM077023.1, from coordinate 6,756,554 downwards.
CAACTGTGTGATGTGAAGCAAAATGTTGTTACCAAGGTGGAGACTAATATGCTTCGGTGGTTTGGCCATGTTGAAAGAATGAGTGATGAAATCTTACTAAGAAAATCTTTTCAGCCCAAGTGGCGGGAAGGAAAGGCAGAGGAAGGCCAAGGAAGACATGGGTGGATCAGATTCAGGAGTGTCTACATGAGAAAAAGATTATGAGTATGAAGTATAAAAGATCTTTTGTACGGCGTGTAATGGATATTAGTGAAGCAGGAGTTGTATGTCAAGATCGCTGTAAACGGAGAAGTTTGATACGACAACAATAAGTAAAAATATGTGAAAGTTTGTATTTCTTTTTGGAGCTAACCTCTGAATCTCAGAGAACAGCTTAGTGATATGTATGAATTTTCTCAGGTTGGCAGGTATGCAGTAGTGAGAAAGATGGATAAATTTCCATTTGAAAATCAGGTGCTGAAAGACCTGAAGTACTTGATCCAACCCTCAAAAACAGCCTGAAGTACACACATATTTGTAGATTAGCACACACCTTTGCTCCACACCTTGATCAGGAAGCTCTAAAGGATGAGTTTGGTAACTATTGTATGATCTCTGATGACTGTGTGCCTGTACTGATAGACAGTGGCCAGAAAAAGAGCTTTTGTAGCTACTAGTTGGATATTATAAGCCTGAGAACAAGTACTGGTGGCATCCGCTTCCCAAATGTTAAGTGAGTATTCAGTGACTACTTACTTTGCCTCACAATAATGCTGACTGCAAAAGATCTTTCTCCATGATGAAGAAAATCCATACAGGCGGTAGAAAATCCCTTAATGCAGATACACTGACATCTTTTTTACATTGTAAAATAAACATTGACACTTGTTTCATTGGCTTTAAACCCACTGATTACGTTTTGGAAAAAAAACCAAACATACATGTGTTGAATGTAATACAATACACTCTAAGATTAAATTGCTTAAATATGCAAAAATTAATATACATACATCAGTTGCTGTTATAAAACTGTTGAGCTTGTAAAATTTGTGTAATACATTTTGTGTCTAAGGGTTATTCAGTCTTTGTAAGGTTTTTATTGGTCCAGTGTACAGGTTATCACCTCAAGAGGTTGACAGGTATGTTGAACATGATTTCTGTCCTGCTATGTTACCATTACATCACATAAAACAATTCATTTCCAACCTTTACCTCCTCTAAACTATAAGCTGTCGGCCTTATACTACATAATACATTGGGCCTATACCCATTCTTCTAACCATAAGCTACAAAGACTTGATCTCAGCAAAATATTATCCATTGCTCAGGATCATGGCTACCCTAAAGCTATTGTTGAAAAGGTACATCATAGAATTCGCCAATCTCAACTCTGCAGAGAGACGGCGTCAGGAATAAATTTATTGGATCTTTTGATTATATTCTTAATTTGAATATAATCAAAAGATCAAATAAAGATCCTGATGCAGTATCAGTATCTGGGCAGCAGATACTGTATAGTGCAAAGGTCACATTGATGAAGAAATTAATTGGCACATAAAACTTGGTTTTAGAGCTTTTGGAAGAAACAGTACAATTTTTAAGAGCAATATGCCATTATGTCTTAAAAGAAAAGTGTTTAATCAATGCATCCTTCTTGTGCTTGCATTAGAAGCAGAGACATGGACCTTAAATAAAAAGATGTACAAAGACTGCAGTCAACTGGAAAAAGCATGGAGATATGCATGCTTGGTGTAACCAGGAAAGATAAGAAGAGAAACTTGTGGATAAGGAAAATGACAGGAGTGGAAGACATCATGACCAGAGTGAAATCACTGAAATGGCAATGGACTGGGCATGTTGCCAGAAGAATGGACCACCGATGAACAACCAAAATTTTAGACTGGATTCCAAGGGACAAAAAGACCCAGAAGAAGGCCCCGTGGGAGATGGATGGATGAAATTTAAAAGTATGCTGGAGTGACATGGAGGAGACAGGCTCAAGACAAACCATTGTAGAAGAACCTTGGGGAGACCTTCATCTAGCAGTGAATTGATAATGGGTGACTATGATGATGTATGTATATGTATATGTATCATCATCATCATCATTGTCAACCATTATCAATCCACTGCTGGACGAAGGTCTCCCCAAGTTTCCTCCACAACGTCTGTCTTGTGCCAGTCTCCTCCATGTCACTCCCGCATACTTTCGAATTTCATCCACCCATCTCCCATGTGGTCTTCTTCTGGGTCTTTTCCTGTCCCTTGGAATCCAATCTAAAGTTTCGGCTGTCCATCGATGGTCTGTCCTTCTGGCAGTATGTCCAGCCCATTGCCATTTCAGGGATTTAACTCTGATCATGATGTCTTCCACTCTTGTCATTTTTCTGATCCACGAGCTCCTCTTCTTTTCTCTCCTGGTTACACCAAGCATGCACCTCTCGATACTTCTTTAAGTTGTCTGCAGCCTTTATATGTCTCTTTTAGCTAAGGTCCACGTCTCTGCCCCATACGTAAGCACTGGAAGGATGCATTGATCAAACACTTTTCTTTTTAGACATAATGGCATATTGCTCTTGAAAATTATGCTGTTTCTTCCAAAAGCTCTCCAGGCAAGTTTTGTACGCCGATTAATTTCTTCATCAATGTGACCTTCACTTGATATCTGCTGTCCGAGATAAACGTACGTGTCTGTTATCTCCAGCTTTTCTCCATCAATTGATAAATCTTCATTTCTTGTAAAAGCATTGAACATCACTTTTGTCTTCTGAAAGTTCATTTTTAATCCCACTTCTTTACCCTTGTCAGCAAGTTCCTGGATCATACTCTGCAGCTCTGATGTGGTAGGTGCAAAAATGACTACGTCATCAGCAAAACGAATGTGGGTTAGATAATCTCCATTAATCTTTATCCTATTGTTTTCCCAGTTCAGTGATTGAAAGATGTTTTCCAATGTGGCATTAAAGAGCTTGGGAGATATGGTGTCACCTTGTCTCACTCCCTTTCCAATTTTTATGTGTGTTGTATTTTCAAACAGCCGAATCTTTGCACTTGCATTTTCATAGATGTTATTAATAATATTAATGTATGCATCTTCAATACCGCAGGATTTCAGAGCCATTGTAACTGCTGATGGTTTCACTGAATCAAAGGCTTTTTCATAATCGATAAAAGCCATGTACAATGGAAGTTCATATTCCCTCGCTCTTTCAATTAGTTCTCTCAGCACATGGATATGATCTATAGTGCTGTAGCCACTCCTGAATCCAGCTTGTTCTCTCGGTTGAGCCATGTCCAGTGTTACCTTCAAACGGTGTGAAAGAACTTTAGTGAAGATTTTATAAACCACTGATAGGAGGCTAATAGGTCTGTAGTTCCTGAGATCCTCAATGTCACCTTTTTTATGTAGCAGGATCATTGTAGCGTTGTTCCAATCCTTAGGAATCTTCCCTTCATTAAGGCATCGAGTGAAAATTTGGGTGAGTACTGTTTCGATTTCTCCACTTGCTTCTTGTATGATGTCTACAGTAATTCCATCTTCTCCTGGAGCTTTCCCCAGCTTCATGTTCTTGATTGCATGTGCAACTTCTGCTGGGAGGACTGGAAGAACTCTGGTACTGGTACCTTTCATGATGTCTGGAGTACATACATCATCCCTTTCATGTAATTTGGAGTAGAAATCTTTCACTCTTGTCAAAATTTTGCCTCTATTTCTTGTTACAGAACCATCTTCTTTTCTCAGTGCCATAATCTGTTTTCTTCCCTTACTGAGATGTCCCTTTGCTATATTTAGGCTTTGGTTGTTTTCAATTGCTTTCCTCACTAGTTCACAGTTTAATTTCCTTACGTCTTCAGTGATACTTTTTCGTACTGTCGTGCATAGCTCTATATATTCCACTTTGGAAGTCACATCTTCTTTAGTTGTTCTCATCTCTCTTCTTTTTTGCATCAACGTTTTGGTTTTTCCTGATAATTTGTTCACATGCAACTTGTTCTTAGACCCAGCTAGTTTTGTTGCTGTTTCCATAAGAGCTTTGGTTACTTTTCTGTTAACTTCAGAAATATCCACTTCTTCCAATGTTAGGCCTCCTAAAGCAGAGAATCTGTTCTTCAGTTCCAACTTGAAGGTATTATGGTGTTTTTTAAGGTTGGTTATGTCAATACATTCTGTTTGTCTTATGAGCTTGCCACGTTCGAGTTTAGTGTTGAGGTGCATCTTACATCTCACCAATCTATGGTCACTACCTGTGTTGAACTTGTTTAGCACACTGCAGTCTTCCATGACGAATTTTTTGTTACACATAATAAAATCAATTTCACTTGTCATCCCATTTGGATGTCTCCATGTCCATTTGCTGTGTGGCTTTTTCTTGAAAAAGGAGTTCAAGATGAAAAACCGTTCTGCCTCTGCAAATTCAACGAGAGTATTTCCACGCTGGTTTCTGTTGCCGTGACCGAATTTACCTACTGAAGTTTCATTCTGTTGCCGTTGCCCTATTTTTGCATTGAAATCTCCCATAATTATCTTCAAGTGCTGCTTACCTTTATTATTTAGATGACAAATTTCCTCATAAAATTCTTTAATTTCTTCTTCAGGATGACTTGTGGTGGGTGCATAAGTTTGAATAATCTGAGCCTGGTATCTTTTCGAGAGTTGGATAACGAGTCGTGCAGCTCTGTCAGAGGAACTTTAAACTTCTACAACTTTATCCTTCAGTTTCTTGTTTATTATCAATCCAACACCACTAGTTCTGCCAGTATTTGTCCCACGATAGTAGAAGAGATGTCCATTTTTCAGTTCAATGAGATCTTCTCCTTTTCTCCTTACCTCACTTAGCCCGACGATGTCCCACTTGATCCTTTGTAGTTCCTCTTCCAATTCAAGAGAAGCCTTGAATCAGAAGATAGGGAGCGTCCATTATTCGTAGCCAAGATCAGCATCAGATGGCAGCCTAGTCCGGTCCTCCGGGGATTCTTAGCACCCTCTGCCTTCATGTCGCACTGACCGCTGCCTTGGCCAGGTACATTCCAGCTGCCAGAGACTGAGGGCCAAGATTTAAGTTGTGGAGTCATTTTGGAGGTGTTTGGCCATAACTCACCATGCTGGCCAAGCGGGTTGGTGAGTGTGGGATAGCATTTCCTCTAATTCTGATGGTATAGTTATACAGCTATTGGCGGTCGTCAGAGCCCCTTTAGTGGGAACAGGATGCACCACGAGAAGGCGGGGTTGACATTTGTCAAGGAGAGGCTGTGATATTACGCATCACCTGACCTTACATCCCATGTATATATATATATATATATATATAAACACACCATAAAACTGAATGCAGGAGCAACTGATTCGGAGAAATCAAAAGAAGAGATCTAACAACCAACCAGGAGAAAAAAAGAGAATTATATAACTTTGGCAAGCTGCTGTCCATGGCTTCATCACCTCTCATACCTCTATAAAGACAAAAAGGTGTGGTCATAGTGAGAAGAATTGGCAGGAAAACACGTAACACACAAAACATTAAAATAATTCTTGAAATCGTAATCACACACATAAGTTACGTCGAAAAATTAAGAGCGGGACGTTTCGGTGGCGACTTCTACCTTCATCAGGCATGGAATGAGACACGTGGTAAAAGCGTCAGTTGTTGCCAGATTTCAAAATCGCTTTCCAAATAATAGGTATGTTAAAAGGTGCGTCAGTATTGAAAGTGTTAGGGGTAAGATAGAATTCAATGCTTTCGCTGTATCTGAGGGCATGCCGATTGCTGAACGGGGCGATTCGCTTAACATTGTGCCAATCGGGAGCTGCAGACGTATTGCTGATGTTTAAAATTGAAAGGGAGGTGGAAGGGCTACCTTTCTTAACATCAGCGATATGCTCCATCAAACGCCGGTTTATGCTGCGGTAAGTACTACCAATGTAGTGGGTAACGCCTGTGGAAGTGTTGATGGGGATAGAGTAGACACCTTGTAAATCTAGGGGTTTATTGAGATCTCTGTCTTTAAAGATGAGTTTGAGAAGATGTGGAGGTAGTTTGACTGCAATCCTGTAGCCAAAAGACTTGAAAATAGAGCAAACATTATTAGTGAAGGACAGGCTGAAGGTCAAAGTGCAAACAAACTGACGGGTGGTGGAAAGTTCAGGCAGTAAACTAGATCTATTCTGTGATTCGAAACTCTTGATTAGTCTATGTAATAAGAGGGGTGGAAAGCCATGCAATTTGCCAATGTTGATGATGTTTTGATATTCTAGTTGAAGAGCAGAATGGCTGTTGCTAATAAGGTTGGCCCGGTGAATGTTTGACTTAAGAGCAGACAGTTTGTATTTTCCAAAAGTGTGAGAATGGTGAGGAATGATATTATGGGTAGCAGAAGGTTTCCTGTAAACAGAGAGGCCAAGTGAGAAGTCTGGGTTGATGTTGATGTTAACATCCAGAAAACTAATATTATTGTCGATCTGTTCTTGAGAGGAAAATTTTATATGCGGGAATTTTGAAGTTTTGGAGGACATGAGTTCAAACGGAGAGTGTTTTTGGTGTGGCCAAATAATGAAGATGTCGTCCACATACCTTAACCAAATGGTGGGTTTTAAGAGGGATGGGGCAACAATTAAAGTTTCAATATTCTGCAAATAAATTTCAGCAAGTCAGGGGAAATAGGGGAGCCCATAGGTACACCTTGTTTTTGTTGGTAATAGATACCATTGTATACAAAACAGGAATTCTTTTCCAATGAATCAAAACAGTCATAAAGATCTTTGAACTCTTATCATTTGATTCAATGCTTCTTGAATTGGAGGAGGAACTCCAGATGATCAAGTGAGATGTAATCTAAGTGACATAAGAAGAAAATGAGAGGATCTTATACAATATAGAACAGAAAAGTTATACTGCTGTGGAATAGATTTTGGCAGGAACTGTAGTGTTGGATTTATAATTAATAAAAACTGAGGGACAACATTCTGGAGGTTGAAAGCATCACAGATGGAGCTGCACAAATTGTTATCCAACAATAAAAAAGGTACCAGATTCAGATAATTCAAACTTTGGACATTAAAAGGACACTTTTGAGTAATTGGTAAAACTCAAAAATGTGGATTAGGGAATGCAACCTTGGTGGCAGATTTAACACTCTATACTCTGGGGTAAGGATGTGTTTGGTGCAGGCTGGTGTGACTAATTAGCCTTGATAGTATGTTTACTACCAGGTTGATAGCTGGAAGCATGTGAGTCAGTAAATTTGCTGGGCATGGATTTAAAAGTTGTGGTGATGTGTGAACCAGTACAGAGTTCCACCTATGTTAAAACAGATTCTTTTACCTTGTTTTGGTAAAGACTAAACAGCAAGAGAGGGTTATCATTGTAGGTGATTTGAATAGAGCTAAAAACAGTAACAGGAGAATCAGAGGTATGATAGAAAAATTTGGGGAAAACTGTTTGACAAATGTGAAAGAAAAAGATTGACTTATGTTTAGCCAATGAACTCATAGTTACCTCAGTAATACTATTCTTTGGCATAAAATATTCATAAGTTTACTTGGTGAAGTGACTGTAGAAGTAGGGAGCTATGTATATGATTATGTCATTGTGAAAAAGTCTAAGAAATGTGATTAAGAATACCACAGTTTACAGAGGCTTTGAGATCAATAGTGACCCCTTTTTTGCTAGCATCTATTGTATGTTTAGAGTCACTTTCTACATAGTTGAAGCTTTCTGAAATACTAAGAGGCTATAGAGCTGAAATTGAAACCCTACCTTGTGAAAACATTGAGCCTAAGTGGAGCATGTTTAAAAACTAGTAGGGGCTTCAAGCAGAGCTTGTATTGTGGTAGTATGTGAAGGAGAAAGTCTGGAACATTGTAGCAGACAACAGAAGTAAAGTTATTGAAAAAAGAGACCTAGACAAGTTTTAAAGTGGTAGGTCACAAGCTGACTTGGGAAGCTTATATAATAATCTGGTCTAAATGTAAAAGTACTTGTTAGGAAGTTAAGTCATAGGGAGATTTTGAGCATTACAAGGGAAGTAATTTCCTGAATAGCCCTAAAGTATTTTAGAGTCTTATTACATGTCCAAAAAAGATGGAGAAATCTGAAGTTCAAGGTTTACTTGATAAAGAGGGTCAGCTTGTTGTATCACTGGAGGATATATTGAGTAGATAGAATGAAATTTTTAAAGCTTTGTTGAATGGAAATCTGTGACAAATGTACAGGTCACATTTCATGAATTAAAAAGTAATGAGCATAAAGACTGGTCAACCATCAGTGCTGATAAAGTAGGAGATGATGTTCTATTTCTAAAAATGGTTGAGCTATAAGTTTTGACAAAATTAGTCCAGAACACACTCACAGGCTAAGCATAATGGAATGACAGGCTGTCTGTGGTTCCTCAGAATTTTCCAGTTGGCATGGAAAACTGGCTTGATTCCTGAAAACTATCAGAGGTCAATCATAATGCCCATCTACAGAAAAGATAGAAAAAGAAGTACTGTTAATAACTATAATGGAATCTCCAAAATTAGTAAACTTTGATGAGCAAAAATGCTGCAGCAAAAGATTTAGCCAAATTAAGTATAAGAAGAAAAATTGCCGAAAAGTGAAGAAAAAGTTGGTTGAGAGAAAGGGAAAGAAGCAAATAAAACCATAACCGAGGAGAAAAAATGTTTTTATTAAGAAAAAGGAAGGATTGAGTAACAAGGGGATGCATAAAAGGACACAGCAGAAAAAGATATTACATTGAAACAAACCAAAACAACAGAGACAAAGGGAAAGTAAAAAAGAACTGCAAAGAAAGAAATTTGGGGAACCATTTCTCATGGCATTATCAAGGGCAAGGCATGTTAAATGTTCCTATCATTTCCACCACAATCTATAATTTGGGTTCTGCATGTGCCTCTTGCCTAATTAATGATCATTTCATGTTCAGGAGATTGGCAAAAACCTGTCTAACGCTTTTGGAAGAACTTAAGTTTACTAGGAGAAATAAAATAAAAACTAATTTTTAGTTGCCTAAGTAAAGTATTGGAGGTGGATTTGATTGTTAACTATTAAAACACAATTTGTAAATAGGCAAAAGGCTCAGCATTGCCCTACCCCAAACAGGTCCCACAAGAAAAAAAGAAACATGTGCTTGAGTTAATGAAACAAAGAGGAAAACTGTACCAAAAACACAAAACGAAAATGAGAAAAACATAGTGTTTCTGATATATAACAATGCTTACACCAGTGACTGAAGATGGACACCACCAAGCAAGCAACTATTCTCATGAGTTACAGAATCTTACGTTTGCCTTTACTCCACAAATGAAAGTTTTCAGTCCAATGAATCAACTTGCATATTCATTTACAAAAGGTAAGAAACCAATGAACTCTGAACTGTTTATTAATATGGAAAGGTTTCAAACGTTTTGGTATAATTCCGGTTCCATTCTCTGTACTTTTGTATGCTGTTTTTTCTTTGTTGACTCAAGAAGGACATTTGACAAATTTTTCCAGGTGATGAAGTTAAGTTGATTGTTGCATTTCTAGAAAAATAATTAATGTGTTTTAGTGTTTGAAATGAGTGCACTTTTTAAAAAAGTACTAATGATTTTTATAACTGTTCATTTGATAAACATGAAAAAAAAATTCTTTAAGTCTTTTGTTGTGCTTTATTTGACACCTTGGTACTTGATTCTATTTGGGCTCACAATTGAAAATATCTATATGTTACTGTTATACATTGTTGTGATATTTGTTTTTGATGGCCAAAGAGTGTTAATTAATTATTTTCTTTAATCTGCTTAGTTAAGAATTAGAGAACACCAAATGAAAAATCAAATTTTACTAATGGTAATATTTTTTTCTGAGAAATTTGGTCTTTTATTTTTCAGTTAGTTTTAGATTTGTAGAGTTATAACTATGCCATTTTTATTCTCTAGGAAATAAGGGAAGAAGTTACTACTATTATAGAGAAAGTGAAAACTGTGTCAAATACTACTAGGAGTTCCTTCATGGATAAGAGAAACTCTATACCTGAGGCCATAAATAAGGCCCTTTCTTCACTTGAAATACTGTCAGAATCTTCTTCTTCAGTAATGGAAAACAAAGAAAGGGAATATAAACGAGCTAGAACACTGCGTTGTGAGTACACAAAAGCAGCTGAAGCAGTGATAGCTTGGTTGCAGAAAGCTCAAGAACAACTTCAAGATAAATCCATGATGCCAGAACCAACCATGGACACCACTATGGTTAGTTACTTTTCTTGTATTTGAATCTGTCAGTTGTACTATTTACTGGGCTGCCAGTGGGGACTAATAGGCGACTATTGCTACTATTTTTTATGACAGGTGACTAAGGCTACTATTTCCTACAAAAAACAGCCAAAAGCAACTATTTTCAGAAAAACCCTGAACTATTTTAATTGTAAGTCTACTATTTAAAAAAACAACATAATTTGTGTTGCATATATCGATGTGCTTGTATAACATCAGTTTTAATATCGATACACATGGATATCAACTTTGATATTGATAAGTACATGTCGAATCGATATCGATATGTCTTGTTCAGTTCATTGCTTTCTGCTCTACTGCGAGTATCATGGGGGGAAAGTCAATGGCAAGTATAGACTAGACCCACATGTGATTAGAGGAATGACCTACACAAATCAAGATATTGTGTCGAAAAAGTGTCCCGTTTTTCTGTTTGGAATACGGCAGAGATTGATTTTATCTATTTGAATGAGATTCTTGATATATGTCATATCAGATAACTATGATTATGTCTACAGAACAAAACAAGTGATTATCATAACACTGAATGAACACAACTATGACCTTTGATAGAAGAAATACACATTTTTTTCAACACAGTGTAAGAAGCTCACTTGGAAAATCTTACATTTTTTTATCAACCACAAAAGCAGAAGAAAGCTCTCTGTACTGGCTTGATACAGATGAGAACATCCGACCTCCAGAACAATGACAAAGAAGGAAGTGTTTTCTAATTCTAAAGTTTGTATCAGGTTAGTTTATGTAAGTAGTTTTTGATATATAATTGAATAGAGTATTTTTTGGGTGTAATTTCCATAACTTTTATAGTTATGAGTGTCTTGAATAACATTATATTGAAACTTAGATGCCTTTTTTGTAGTGTGTGGGTGTATATATACACTGCTGGCCACCCAAAATGCAACACCAAGAAGGACACGAGATAGCAAAGCCAGAGTTACTGGACACATAACAACAGATACAAAGATGAAACGATTGAGCTTACAGGCCCGTGCAATTTGAGGAACATGCAGACATCAATAGTTCGTGTGGCCCCCATGGCTGTCAATAACGGCCGCTACATGCCACAGCATCGAACGAAAGAGGCTTTGGATGTGAGCTTGGGGTATGTCGGTCCAGGCTGCTTCCACACGTTGCCACAGTTCATCAGGTGTAGCCGCGGGTGGTGCTTGCCGAGCCACTCGGTTGCCGATCAGCGACCAGACGTGTTCAATGGGCGACATATCGGGAGAACAGGCGGGTCACAGCAGCAGTGACACCTGGTGGACCGTGAAGAATTGTTACACGATGCGTGCCACATGCGGGCGAGCATTGTCCTGTTGAAACGTGGCTGCTGGCAGGTCCTGCAGGTAAGGCAGGACTACTGGCTCCAAAACGTTGGATATAGCAGTGGCTATTGAGTGTACCAGCGATGCGTACCAGAGGGGTGCGGGTGTCATAAAACCATAACACCAGGCGACGGACCAGTATGGCGATGCATAATGCAGGCGTCATACAGTCTCTCGCCGTGGTGCTGCCACACGTGGATCCGACCATTGTGGCGTTTCAGGCAGAAGCGGGATTCGTCAGAGAAGACAATGTCATGCCATTCCGTAGTCCAGGTGCAGCATTCGGCGGCCCACTGCTGCCACACTCACCGGTGGTGTAACGTCAATGGTAATTGGAGCAATGGGTGCCGTGCGACAAGTCCCCACTCCTGCAGACGACATCGAACGGTACGTGCTGACACAGGTTGTTGCACAACACACACTAATTCCTGTGCTTACATTCGTGATGTGGCGGTGCGAGCTGTCAATGCCCACAGCACAACATGCCGATCCTCTCGTTCGGTGGTGTGCCGCTTCTGCGGCAATCGCTCGCGTCAGTTCGTTCGTCCCTCCTGCACCCACCGAATCCATACTCGCCTCACTGTGGCTGGATGTCGTCCCACACGGGCGGCGATGTATTGGTACGATAAACCGCTGTCAGGATAAGCCATTATTGGTCCTCTATCAAACTCCGAAATGTGCTGGAATGACTGCCGTGTTCTGTGACGAGGCCTCAGGAAGCTTCCCACGCACAGGTTGGGCAGCACAACACACTTCCACTACTTACACCCCACCTTCTGTGCAACCTTCTTATAGTGCTTCTCAGTGGCGTGCCGGGTGCACATGATTTGCATATGCCCTACAATGCTAATCGTTTGCATGTCCTATTGCGGGCGACGCATGCTGCAAATTTCAGGCCAATCAGATACTTCCTACTTGGTGTTGTATTTGGGGTGGCCAGCAGTGTATATAATATTTTATTTCACCAAAATGTGAACATGTGCTAATTTTGTCACCATGCTTTGAAATAAATAAAAACAATTAAATTTTTTTTTTTTTTTTTATAGTGTGGAGCAATTACAGTCTGAAACTCATACACTTTTTTGGGAAACTATTTTAGTCATTAACATAAGTTGTTAAAGCTACTATTTAGGCTACTATTTTTACCATTAGTGGTTACTTAAGCAACTATTTTTTTGGGTGTGATAGGCTGGCAGCCCTGTATTTATTATGATTTTGAAATGTTTTTTCTTCTGAATAGGCAAAAATCTGATTCAGTTTGTGTTTTATTTTTTTTTTATTTTATAAGGTTTTGTCAGATTTCCAAAATTTGCTGGTTGATTATTTTTTGGCAAAGGCCTGCTACTGATCACGTTCTTTAGCAGGATATCATAGAAGTCCTGTCATTTTTTCTGTTCTTCACGTTTTTTTATACAAGTTCGCTGAAAACTACGACACCTGGACTCCTTAAATTCATATTCAATCTGGTGGTGTCATATTGAGGGTGAATGGTATATTTATTTAAAATATGAACTAAACAACACATAACTTATTTCTTAAAAGAAAATGAATGATAGGGTTAAAATAACATTGTTAACTCTTGGTTTGCAGTCTCCTTTTGATTAGTTGCTCCCGGTATACACTCAAGAACCAAAAAACTGCGTAGTCAAAGTTCCATAAAATGAACGTTCCCCGTAGGCAATAATGAAGTATTTATGATAGCCAAACCATAAAAATCTCTTATCGAAAACACAAAAACCCTTGTCCTCAAAATAGAACTTGAAAGAAAATTAATCCAATGAAAATAATAAAATCGAAATAAAAAACCATTATTCCAACCTCAAATTCGACTGAAAACGATATGCAAAACAGTCATCACCGAGGAATCCAGATCCTGAATTTCCGACGCGCGTTTCAGCACACTCTTACATGGCCATTTTCAAGGAGATCTCATGCAGTACTGTTCCTTGCATGTTACTTATTAATTAAGTCGACGGTGCTGCCATCTCCATCATCTGCGTCATCATCATGCTCATCACGTAGAACGTCGCTGGCACCATCTAGTGTCGTCCTGTTTTTTAATCTTTGTTTCATTTGTCGACTTGATCTTCTTATTTGGACAATTCATTGTTTTTCCTGTTTTATCATGTTCAACCAAAATGTCCCGATCGAATTATCACCAACATGGTTGAACATGATAAAACAGGAAAAACAACGAATTGTCCAAATAAGAAGATCAAGTCGACAAATGAAACAAAGATTAAAAAACAGGACGGCACTAGATGGTGCCAGCGACGTTCTACGTGATGAGCATGATGATGACGCAGATGATGGAGATGGCAGCACCGTCGACTTAATTAATAAGTAACACACAAGGAACAGTACAGCATGAGATCTCCTTGAAAATGGCCATGTAAGAGTGTGCTGAAACGCGCGTCGGAAATTCGGGATCTGGATTCCTCGGTGATGACTGTTTTGCATATCGTTTTCAGTCGAATTTGAGGTTGGAATAATGGTTTTTTATTTCGATTTTATTATTTTCATTGGATTAATTTTCTTTCAAGTTCTATTTTGAGGACAAGGGTTTTTGTGTTTTCGATAAGAGATTTTTATGGGTTTTAGCTATCATAAATACTTCATTATTGCCTACGGGGAACGTTCATTTTATGGAACTTTGACTATGCAGTTTTTTGGTTCTTGAGTGTATACCGGGAACAACTAATCAAAAGGAAACTACAAACCAAGAGGTAACAATGTTATTTTAACCCTATCATTCATTTTCTTTTAAGAAATAAGTTATGTGTTGTTTAGTTCATATTTTAAATAAATATACCATTCACCCTCAATATGACACCACCAGATTGAATATGAAGTTAAGGAGTCCAGGTGTCGTAGTTTTCAGCGAACTTGTATAAAAAAACGTGAAGAACAGAAAAAATGACAGGACTTCTATGATATCCTGCTAAAGAACGTTATATAATATGCCACGTAGTAAAGTTCATTGGTTAAATTTAACGTTTTTGAACAGATATTCGTCTGCTACTGATTATATGTACCATTCAGCTGAAATTTAACATGAAAAGAGGTGAAAGATTTCTTGAATATCATGCAAAATGGAAAAGCTCATTGGTTGGACCATATACCATTATATTATGAAATGTATTGGATGAAGAGGGTATCGGCATCTTGTGGGACATAACGAAAGAAATTCGTACAAGAAGTTTTACCCAAGATAAATGGATGAGTAGTGTGTTGATACTTGTTTATAAAGAATGAGATGTATAAGACATTCTGTTTTAAGAATAAAGAATAAGGTGATATCCAGACATTCTGTTGCTCTGATGGTTTTTACATCTAGATATTGAATCTCTTTGTACTTTTCTTCTTCTAATTCAAATTTTATGCTTGATTCTAAAGCATTAAAGAAATCTAGTATATGTTGTGCTGAAAGCCTGTTTGAATCATACAAAATAAAGATATGTATCTAGATGTAAAAATCATCAGAGAAATATAATGTCTGGATTTCATTCATAATTTCAAGAAAATTAAATCTAATATATTACTGAATTATAACTCATGCCACTAAAAAGCAGTAAAAATCAACACAGCAAAGAATTTAATTACAAGAGCTAAACTGCTTTCATCTGAAAAAATCAAATGGAGGCTATGACAAAACTGGCAATGAAGTTAACAGATAATGATTTTCCCAACAAAACTATCATTAACATTGTGCAATAAGTTAGACAAAAACCATCTGAAAAGAACATTACAAGAGTTGAAGAAACTGATAAAGCAATCAAGTATATACCAATGGCAAATTATGGAAAATTAAATAACAAAATTAATAAACATTTAATAAAGAATAACGTAAAAGTAGCAACTACAGCACAAAACAAAGTAGCATATTTAGCTAATAAAAAACCGTACAGTGATGCACAAGACAAGATGGAAAGAAAAAAATGCATATTTAGCTAATAAAAAACCTTACAGTGATGCACAAGACAAGATAGAAAGAAAAAAAGTTCGGATTTTCACGGATGACCATTGCGAGGGTGTACCATGACTACAAGAATTTCGGTGAAACCTCCAACCTATGATACCAGTGTGGCCGTAAAAATACGTTGGGTGAACGTGACCATCGTTGGCTGTCAAGAATCATTTCAAGCGATAGGAGCGCAACACTCTCGCAGGTATCATCGCAATTCAATGCTGGAGCCTCAACAAGCATCAGCGTCTGGACTGTGCAACATACCCTGCACGATATGAGCTTTGGAAGCTGATGCCCAACTCGAGTCCCCTTGATGGGTGCATGACACAGAGCTATGCACCTTGCTTGGGCACGGCAACACCGCCACTGGACACTTGATGACTGGAAACTAGTAGCCTGGTCTGACGAGTCGCGTTTCCAACTGTATCAAAGGATTCGTGTGTGGCGCAAACCCCATGAAGCCATTAATCCTGCCTGTCAACAGGGAACTGTACCGGCTGGTGGGGGGTCCATAATGGTATGGGGTGTTTTTAGCTGGACTTTACTGGGACCCTGGTACGTCTACAAACGTCTGTAACTGGCCAACGCTATGTGTGCATCCTTTCTAACGAGGTACACCAGTTCATGTCCTGCATTCATGCTAATGGGTTGGGCCTGTTCCAACAGGACAATGCACCTCCACACAAGTGTCGGGATGCCACATTATGGTTAGAGGGGCATTCATCTGAGTTTGGGGTGTTGCCATTCCCACCCAAGTACCCAGATCTGAACGTGATAGAACACATTTGGGATGCCATGCAACGTGCTATCGAACACAGGAATCCGAGACCTCGGAATACACCCGAATTGTGGAACGCTCTGCAGGAAGTATGGTGTGCGTTGCCTACAGCATATTTCCAGAAGCTAGAGGAATCCATGCTCCGTCGTATTTCTGCAGTCCTGCGCTCCCGTGGGGGACCTACCAAGTATTAGACTGGTGTACCAGATTTTCTGGCACTTTAGTGTACATGGGAGACGATACAAATATAATCATTGACACTAATGTGCCGTATTTTCACTGTTGTCCATGTAGCCATTCTTTCAGAGAGAATTACATTGCCCTGGAGCAGGAATCAAACCCGCACATCCTGATTACTGGTCAAGCATGCTATCCATTACACCACCCAGGACAAAGAAGTTCCAAGCAATTGAAGCTAAGCAGATGTAACTTAGAAATTTAGCATGCTCGAGCAGTAATCAGAAGGTATGGGTTCAATTCCCTCTCCAGGACAATGTAATTTTCAAGTTTTCTGAAAGAGTGGCTACATGGACAACAGTGAAAATACAGCACATCAGTGCCAATGATTATATTTGTATCACCTCCCTTGTATTTGTGAAGAATTATTTCTTCTGGAAAATTCGTTTCTCATTTATGTATGATGTTCTGTGCAGCCCTGGAACTTAAAAGACCTACATCCAATCCCGGATGTGAGAAAAGGTTGTTGGGACCCTATGATGAAGCTTATAGTTGCTTTGACTAGCTCCAATGTGAAATGTTCTCAGATTTCTAAGTTACATCTGCTTAGCTTCAGTTGCTTGGAATTTCCTTGTCCTGGGTGGTGTAATGGATAGCATGCTCGACTGGTAATCGGGAGAGGTGTGGGTTCAATTCCCACTCCAGGATAATGTAATTTTCAAGTTTTCTGAAAGAGTGGCTACGTGAAAATATGGCACATCAGTGCCAATAATTATATTTGAAAATATTTTAATTCAATAACTGGCAACAGCAAGAGAAACCTGGCAGCAATATTTAAATTCTTCCTATGAAAACAAAACTTTTGATACAATTTCTATACATTGAGAACAGGCCTTGATAAAAATCTAGAGGCGAGAAACGTCTGTAAAAACAAAAGATCTCAGAAGATGTGAAGAATAATTGAAGGTTCTTCAAGTTAAAATAGAATCAAGTATATTAATCTGAGTAAAGCCTTCAGTAAGAGTTTTAATTCCTGTTAAGAATATAATGGCTTCTCTTTGGAAAGATTTCAGAGGGTTAATGCTGCAGAAAAAGAAAATATATTGGAATGACATTCCCAGTTGCTGTTGTTCACTTGTTTTTAGCCATTATTTTATGCCAGTCATGTGGTCTGGCCTCAGTTATGAGTCATTGAGTTTGTGAAACTATTCCTTGGTGTGATTTTTGATTCATTGTTATTCCCCCTTCAAGAACAAGATTCTTCCATGGATTTGTGGAATTCCACTTTTTTCCTTATCATTTGGGATTGATGCAAAACTGAAGAGAAATTGTGGGGAATTGGTTGGGGGGGGGGTGTCTAAAGAAAAATCCTTGTGTAGAATATGAGCTGTGAGAAAGAGACTTTGAATGAGGAAAGCAAGCAGCATGTAAATTAGTTTTTTCCAGTTGAAGACACTGTTAGAAACAGTTATATTTCAGCGTGAAAATGGAGAAAACATTTCTAAAAGGGAATGATGGATGGAGCAAAGATTTCTCTCATAATAATAATAATTGTTTTTTCAAGATGTTCAAACTGTCTTGTATTGCTGTTGATTATTATTGTTTCCCATAAACATTTGCATTTCAGCTTGATAAAGGAAGAAATTTTTCTAAAAATGGAAGTGAAGTTGAAAGATTTGGGAGAATTGATGTGTGATATTCAAAAGTATCCATCCTCTCCAATTTACACCATTTATCTATGAAAAGAAAAGCTTTGATATTGTGCATTTATCTCCTCAAGCTGAAAGTTCTGTCAGCATAATGGATGAAATTATAGTCATAAAGTCGGGAAGAATGACCACTAAAACCTCAGTTATACAAACTGTGAACTCAAATCTCAGAGTAAGTCTGCTGTTCAGTTTTCAGCAAAATGGGTTATTTGGGAGAAGCAGTTGATTCCAAATTTGCCAAAATCTGCGAATATTAAAACAAGGAAATAGTTTCAATGAAAAAATTGGAAAGGAAAGATATCAGCAAAAAGAAAAATTTAGCAACAGATGCTCCACAGCTGTAGAATAAATGTAAAACAAATATGGCTCTGGAACTCGCTGAGAAAAAGTGAAGCTTGCTTGCAAGAGAAAACTTGAGCTGATTTGCAAGTAATAACAAAACAAGAAAAAAACTGTGTTTGACGCAGTGTTTTTTAAAACCATTTAATTTTGTTTTGAATTCAGTAACGTTATATTATGAATACAGTGATGTGCTTCAGTTCACTATTTGCATAAATAAAATATAGTGAATAATCATATATAGTAAATATAGTAAATAATTTCACCCAGTTAAAAAGTTCAGCTGTTTTTCTTTACTTCTTGTTTTTTCTTCATCAGTCTCACGTATGTTCCTTTATTTATATATGAATGTATATATACCAGGTCATAATTGATGTCATGGCTATTCCTAGACTTGATACACTATAAATTTCACTAAATTATGGGTTTTACTCAGGAATAAAGAAAATTGCTTACAGTCAAATTTTTGGGTAGCACCCTTCCTCAGGACTACACTACAGTAGGTGTTGCCATTCATTAGCTAAATTCTAACCTTTCACATCATTTTATGTTGTACCTCTTCTCTCAATTTCCAGTCCTTCTGACAATTTTCTCTTGAAAAAGTGCAGTTGATGTGTCAGAACTTCTACAGAGTCCCAAACCACTTTATGTCCTGTATTTTGAACATGTCTGTCCAAACCTGTTTTGTTTGTCAAATATTTAATTAGCAGAACAGAAAGATGCAATTAAAAATTTGACAAGATATGATCTAAAAATGAATCACCAAAGCACCTCTTTTGCAAGAACCATAAGTGCTGGAAATTCCATCCCAGACTGGGACAACGCTAAGATTATAAACACACCTAACTCTGTTTATTCCTTGTTATTTACAGAAAGCCTCTACATTTTGGCTTATAATACACGTTGCTGCAATAACTATTATCCTTGTGTTTTACCTGAACCTTGGAGCAATCTTGTTGGGAAGGACAGCACAATAACAATTGTTTCTGTTAAGTAATTTTCATTGGCTAATTATGCTTTTTTTGACTGTCTTGTTATCTGGTATATCATGTGACATTGACATTACCTTTCCCATGATGCATCTACTCCACGTACTTAAGACCAGCATGTAACCACATGGTGAAATCACATCTGATGAAGGTGTCAATGTGACACCGAAAGTGCTCATGTTTTTAAAAGTGTACATAGATTTCGTTTTTTATCTGAATAAATATCATCGTGCAACAAGATGGATTTCTTTTAATACTAGTATTCATGCACGAATTATAGTGTCTACCGTAAAAAAGGTGACATTGAGGATCTCAGGAACTACAGACCTATCAGCCTCCTATCAGTGGTTTATAAAATCTTCACTAAAGTTCTTTCACACCGCTTGAAGGTAACATCAACACTTTGGTTTTTCCTGATAATTTGTTCACATGCAACTTGTTCTTAGACCCAGCTAATTCTGTTGCTGTTTCCATAAGAGCTTTGGTTACTTTTCTGTTAACTTCAGAGGTGTCCACTTCTTCCGATGTTAGGCCTTCTAAAGCAGAGAATCTGTTCTTTAGTTCCAACTTGAAGGTATTATGGTGTTTTTTAAGGTTGGTTATGTCAATACATTTTGTTTGTCTTATTTGCTTGCCACGTTCAAGTTTAGTGTTGAGGTGCATCTTACATCTCACCAATCTATGGTCACTACCTGTGTTGAACTTGTTTAGCACACTGCAGTCTTCTATGATGAATTTTTTGTTACACATAATAAAATCAATTTCACATGTCGTCCCATTTGGATGTCTCCATGTCCATTTCCTGTGTGGCTTTTTCTTGAAAAAGGAGTTCAAGATGAAAAACCCTTCTGCCTCTGCAAATTCAACGAGAGTATTTCCACGCTGGTTTCTGTTGCCGTGACCGAATTTACCTACTGAAGTTTCATTCTGTTGCCGTTGCCCTATTTTTGCATTGAAATCTCCCGTAATTATCTTCAAGTGCTGCTTACCTTTATCATTTAGATGACGAATTTCCTCATAAAATTCTTCAATTTCTTCTTCAGGATTACTTGTGGTGGGTGCATAAGTTTGAATAATCTGAGCCTGGTATCTTCTCGAGAGTTGGATAACGAGTCGTGCAGCTCTGTCAGAGAAACTTTCAACTACTACAACTTTATCCTTCAGTTTCTTGTTTATTATAAATCCAACACCACTAGTTCTGCCAGTATCTGTCCCACGATAGTAAAAGAGATGTCCACTTTTCAGTTCAATGAGATCTTCTCCTTTTCTCCTTACCTCACTTAGCCCGACGATGTCCCACTTGATCCTTTGTAGTTCCTCTTCCAATTCAAGAAGCCTTGAATCAGAAGATAGGGAGCGTCCATTATACATAGCCAAGGTCAGCATCAGATGGCAGCCTAGTCCGGTCCTCCTGGAATTCTTAGCACCCTCTGCTTTCATCTCTCACACACACATGCACACAGACAGACTAGACTAGGCATGGCCCATCATACCATTTAATTTTAGATACCAGATTAGCAGCATGTTGTTAAATGAGTTGTTAACAATTTGTGCTATAATTTTGCATTTTTTTAAAAACTAAATATAAGTTCTCTTTCTCTTTTTCATAAGGCTCTTTCATCTGAACTCCCATCTGTGAGAGATCAGCTGGATATGGTGCGCAAAAATGGTTTGCTCATATGTGAAGGTACAACAAAGCCTTCAGAAAAAGAAACTATTAGAGCTACTATTTCATCCCTCCAAGAGCAGGTAGCAACTGTGGAATTGTGGATTAGTGAAAGAGAAAAAGAAGTAAAAGAAGCTATGTTAGCACTTCAACAGTTTATGGAAGCACATGATGCTGTTAATGATTGGAATAACAGAGTTGATAATTCCATATCAACAAGCGGTGAAGTGTCTTCATTTGATATGGCTAAGGAAAAGCTCTCCAAACTCCAGGTAATGTATTATAATTTTTTGCCATGGAAGTTCAATGAAATGATTAATTCTGTTATTGGTAAAATTGTATCATATCAATGCAGTGTTGGTAGATGCTACTGTATATTGCTTACAGTTCCTGAAAGAAAAATCTTGAGACAGTGGAAAATTTATATATTAAGGTATGTGTATGCTGCTATGTAGTCACATCTCAATTTGTGCCATTAAACTCATCTAATCAACCAACCAAAAAATCACCTGGGTTGATGCTTTTATAGTATGTATCTCAATTACGGTACCTGATGTCATAGTGATCAACATCTTTTTTAACCATTTTGTTGTATACAGCATGTGGTGCATGATACCACTTTAAGTGAGAAGTTTTTGTTCCACACTTAAAACAGGAGATGTATTAATATTTCTAGAAATTTGAGTGTGAGATGTTTTAACACAATGATAGATTTTGAAGGTTAGCTGTTTTAACACTTTTATCGATTTGTTGTTGTGAAAGGCCTTAATGCTACAGAAAATATTTTTTTTTTTTTTGTGCTGAACAAAGGTTTTTGGTTTTGTGTTTTGTCCTATGAAATGGCCTGAATTTTCTTATAGGATGTGTTTGTTTACCTAACAAATGAATTTTTATGAATCAAAAACAATTCTGGTCTTAGTTATTGACTTTTATCTATGTTATGTGGTAAATCATTTTATCACTGTGAAGTATTGAAAATAAAATATTTTTTTTTAAAGTGCCATTTTTTTCCTGCTATGGTGTATACTTGTGTAAAAATAGGATACTTATAATCACAATTGCAACCAAGCCTTTACTTGATGACTTTCTTAGATTCCTCACCTGAAATGATGCACAAACTATTTTATTATTTTTTAAAAGCAGGTCAAAGGCTGAATTATGGAATACAGAAATAGCAACACAGTTTTTCTACAGTTGCTGTAAGTGATGAATATGATTAGGAATAAGAGATTTGCATTTTTTTAATGTCAGGGAATTTGATACAGAGTTTATACTCCTCCTGGAATTTAAGAACTCCTTAAATAGGCCTTATGTTCTGTATTTCCCCTCAGACTCCTGAGAAAAGTCTTTAAATTTAATTTTGACTTCTGGAAATTATTGTACTTTGGATACTTTCAATGTCTTCCATTGCTCATTTAGCAAGCGTGGGGTGAACATTTCCTTCTTCTTCTTCTTCTCCAAAATTCATTATTTCCCTTTGTCTCACGGAAGCTATTGAGAGTTTTTTTCCAGCTCATGTGCACTTAGTCTTCTCGTGCTTATGGGGTCAGCAACAGATGTGATTGGATAAACTTTGTCACGTGCCTTGGCATTGCTTCGGAGATGACCCAGATAGTCCAAGTGCTATGGATGTTTATTGAATGTTTTAATATTGTGGCTTTTCACCAATGTTTTTTTTTTTTTTTTTTTTTTTTTGACGTCTTCATGCTGTCTGCTAGCTTAAAATGTTTGAAACTGCTGGAAACTATTGTTCTAGATGAAAACGTTCCATGATTTTTGGAATTTGGAATTTTTCTGACCAACCTGCTTTTTTTTTTTAATTTCTCTTACTGATTATATTCTTGCTGATTATATTCTTGTTTTTTACATATTTCTGATCATGTTCCATGTTTTTAATATCTTTGGTAGCAGTGGAAAGAGTGACTTCGTATTTTTTAAGAATTTTTTCAAATGAAATGCATCTTTTCCTGTTTCTAACAATCTCTGCTCCAAAACTAATCAGGAAAGCAAGCATTTTTTCCACCTCTCCTTTTTTTAAAGCAAAATTAAATTTCAAAATCTACCTGTGATGGAATTTGAGCCATATCCGTGACCTGTAAAAATTGTTTCACTGCGGAATGAAAAATGCAGTATTGATTTTTAGTATTTATTTTTGTTTAAAATGCGTGTTTTCCTATTCCTCAGTGACTTCCAAATATAGCAAGGGGCAGAGTAAGCACTTTTATTTTCTTTTGTTTAAAACCAAATTAATGTTCAAAATCACTACTGCATGCTCACTGCAGAGAAAATGGCTTTGCAGGCAGCTAGCTGTTCATTCCAATTTTGAATTTTGAATTTTTTTGTGAACAAAAGGGGAAAATGCTTATTTTTTTGTCTGCTGATATAGCAGTAAGTGACTAAGAAATAGGAAACTATGCATTTTCAGAAAAATTAAACTTAAAAAAGTATTAAAAAGTTATGATGTTATCATTGACTCCAGGAAAATAAATTTTTTTGATTCTTCAAAAACATAAATGAACTTCCAAAAAACAGTAAAAATCCTTTGAATAAAGCTCATGTAGAAAAATTTCTTATCACAAAGGTTTATTTGAGTCTTTAAAGAGAATTAGTAAGAAGTACAATATTAGGCTAGCTCCAAGTTTAGAGAACAAAGTTAAAAATTTTTTCCCTAAAATAGTTCAAAGAAAAGAAGATATTTAAAAAATGCAAGGAGTAGTCTATGATTTAAAATGTAGTTGTGGACTATCTTACATAGGTGAAACAGGTCGCAGACTAGAAACTCATATAGCAGAGCATAAAGCAGCTATAAAAAATTGCTCCAACAAGACTGGATTAGATAGGCATGTTAGAGAAACTAGTCACAGCATGGATTGGAATTCCCTTAAAGTCATCAGTTTCCAAGGCAATTTTCAAAAAAGAAAACTGAAAGAAGGAATAGAAATTGAGAAAAATCAAAATTCCATCATCAATGACTGCAAAGGATTTTCCCTGCCTAACATCTGGCAGGATTTGTTGAAAAATAGCCTAAATCGTCAAGGTTAACCGTAACCACGATAGTGACAGGAATAAGTGACAACAAAAAGACAGCCTGAAGAAGGAGAAGAGTTTTCTCCGAAAATTTGCAATTAAATGAAAAAATTTCCTAGTAAAATTCCCATAATAGTTGTTTTAGATTAGTAAGTAAAATTCCTGTATGATATTTCTTAAGAGTTTTCCAATTTGCTAATGAAAATGAATATTTTAGTGCTAGGACTGTAAATGTTTCGACTGCTTTAATTATATCGGTGATACACCTCATTCATTTAAACTATTTCCAGGTTTCTGGTGATTCATTTCTGCAAATTTCTTAAATTAGTATATCTAGAAATGTGTGAATTACATAAAACTTTCAAAGGTGTGCTTAGCAAATGGCCTTCCTCATATGTTTGGATTTCACCAGTGTTTTTTAAATCGAGACCTTGATGTGTCTACATGCCAAATGTAATTTCAACATCATTAGTAAAATTTTCACATCGTCAAGTGATGTTTAAACCCAAATAGCTGTAAACTGTTTCACACATGAGTGTTAAATTTGGAATGGAAGCACTTCCACACATCTTGGGTGCATCGTCAGCCACAGTAGTTGATTATTTGCCAGCATAATGCTATTTTTTCTTGTGTTATTTCCACTAGCAGATGAACAGTAGTTTCCACACTGCTTGTATATGTGAAGAAAATTATGACATGCTGATGATTCATCCAGCTTGATATTGCCATGAAGTCTGACTGGTTTTTACAACTATTGTATATAAATTCAGGTTAAAACACCTATAGCAGAACCATAGTTGTTCTTAAATTTACGTGTACACAATTATAAGAATTACAAGGTTACTTACCTATTTTCACATTTCACTGCACGTTTCATTCTTTCTGCCGTCATGCGTGGTTCAAGCCTCCGGTGCGGTGTTCTATTTTTGGTCTTCAGGTTCTTTCAAATGTTCTACGAACACTCAAGTCCATGAAGTGCCTTGTTGTCTAGGTTGCAAAATTGTATCCTCCCTCCCACCCTTCCCACCAGCTTGTAAAACCTAACCTTCGTTGCTAAAAACCCAATTCTTGAATACGAAAAAACAAAAACAAAAAAACTTTTGATATTATCAACAAACATAAGCTGCCTATTTACAAACATACAAAATACCGAGCGAAAATGTTAAAAATTTGTATACAACTATTTACATATGACTCTTCTTCTCAACACCCCATGAACAACCAACCACACCCTAAGCCATTCCAACGCCGACTGCCTCAAGTACTTTCTACCCTCTACTGGGTTATCTTCAGGAGGTGTTCTAGATGTTATCTCTTTTGCCACTGCAGCAAGAGTGAGTGACACGTCCGGCTTCCTCGCCCCGCCCCATCGTCATCCAAGAAAAGCTTCCACCGTGGCTCCATCTGTTATTGACTTTAGTGAACTCTTCTTTTTTTATTTTTTTCCCCTTCTGTGTTTTTGTTTTTTTTTTGGTCAATTTTTATTAGTTCTTTCCATTTTTCATTCAGGACATTAGGATCGTTATTATTACAAATTCGGTCTCTATTTTTTTCAATTAATACAGATTCTGCAATACGTAGGTGTCTCTCATTGCGACATGATTTCATTATTCTAATATCTTCAAAATTCGGGTATGTCTGGTTATCTAGACAGTATTGTATCAATGCTGTTTTCGCTTCTTTTTTTTGCCAATTATTAATATGTTGTTTTAAGCGATGTTTTAGCTGATTTTTAGTACTTCAAATATACGATATTGGTGGGATTCCACTTATAGGTATTTCATACACACCAGCTTTTTCCAAGATACTACATTTTCCAGTGTTATTAATTATCATATCTCCAATAGTCATTACTTTATTTCCCATCTGTATTCCATATTTATGGCATAATTTATTGATTTCCGTAGAGATTCCTGGTAGGTAAGGTGTTGCTCCGACATATTGTAATTGTTTTTTTCTTTAAGTGAATATGTATCCTGCATCTTTACTCGTACTTCATAAATCCATTTATTTATCTTCTGTGGAGGGTATCCATAGCTGTATGTGATTTCTTTAATATAATTTATTTCTTCATTACAAAATTCTTATTTAGAGGAATGTGTGAAAGCTCTTTTAATCAATGTTTTTATGCTATTACATTTCTGTGCGTAAGGGTGTGTTGAGTTATATGGTATCAGAACTGGGACATATGTTTGTTTTCTATGTACCTTGTACTGCAGTTGGTTATTTTGCTTGATGGCTTAACATTAACAATCCCCCCCTCCTCTCATACTTTCTGGAAACCTCTTGTTGATTTTCAGAAACATAGCTTGCTGTTTTGCGCTCTGCTTTGTTTTTTGTTACCTTTTTCATCTCAGCCCACCCCTCGCTCACAGCGGAGTTCTGTTTGCGAACTCGCTGAGTCATCTTATCACAGTCGCACAGGTCCGTTTGGGAGAGAGTGTTGGTAGGTTTGCATCATAATGATGCAACAGTTTCTTTCACTCTTAGTGATGTTGATTGGATCGTACCAGCATTTTCGTTTTGTCGTCCAACTACTTAAGATGGCTGAAACAAGAAATAAAGCTGATTGCCCTACCCTCAGGAGTTATAAGGTGATGCATGAAAATGTGTTGCCTACGTACGAAGATGTAATGCGCCATTACTACCTTGTGAGGAATACTCTTAGGCAGGAAGGTGCAAATTATGAGCCTGCTGCAGCAGA
The DNA here is from genome assembly GCA_039090855.1 of Macrothele yani. Taxonomy (NCBI): domain Eukaryota; kingdom Metazoa; phylum Arthropoda; class Arachnida; order Araneae; family Macrothelidae; genus Macrothele; species Macrothele yani. The sequence continues at coordinate 6,729,627 of CM077023.1, read as the reverse complement.
AACAGCAAGTATTGTCGCGGACTAAGTGCTAAGTATATGGAAGAAAGCATCTCTTCCGACATCTCTCCACAAATCTGTTGCAAAGCGTATTACCGCATACAACACTGAAATCCGAAAGCTGAAAAAATACGCTGCAAGAATGGATGAAACCTACCGAAAGAAGATTGAACAATTTCGTGCAGATTCGCAACGTATCTTTGACATATGCTCATGCAAGTGCAAATGTTTTAGAACCTGCAAATGGAGCTCTGCAAAAAAGGTACCCGTGAAATGGCGAGACTTTCTGATGGACCAGAGAACAAACAGAAGAATTATAGTAGGTGGGCTTGACACAAAAACCACCAGTGTACTGAAGAAAAGGTCAGCTCGAAAGAGTGATAGGGAAGAGCATGTCCGTAGGAAATTACAGAAAACTGCATCACTGAAATCGGCCCTGCGAGTCGAGGATGATCCTTCAGAAGAGGATGAAAATACTAATTCTGCAGGAAAACCAGACGAGCCGGGTTCTAGTCATTTGTTGGCCTCGGAGAAAGATTACGATTTCACTCCACGTCGTTTTTCGGAACCTAGGCGTCAGATGACACTGTCTGCATTTTCTAGAAAGTGCAATAGGCGAGGCATCAGCGACCGAGCTGCAGCTGATCTTGTGTTGGCGTTGCTTCATGATGCAAGTGAACCGGTTCATTCAAAAGAATGTAATGTATCTGTTATTGATCGGCATAAAGTACGACGAGAAAGGGAAAAGACCCGTAAAACAATTCAAGATGAGGTAAACTTGACTGGTCGCAAGATTGTAGCTTTATTTTTGGACAGAAGAAGGGATGAAACTCTTACGAATACACAGACAGATGATGGCAAGTGGCACAAGCGAAAAGAATTGGAGGAGCATATTACACTTGTTGAAGAACTGGGTTCTGTCTATTTGGGACATTTTGCACCAAAGAGCAAGAGTGCAAGGGACATTTCCGGCGGTATCTTCAGCTTATTGAACCAGGAGGCATTTGACTTGTCGGAGTTAGTCTTTATTGGAAGTGACGGGTAAGTGACTAATACCGGCACAAATGCAGGTGTAATTAGGCGCCTTGAAGAGAAGCTCAATTCTCCCGTACACTGGATTATATGTCAGCTTCATTTTAATGAACTGCCTTTATGCCACCTCACTGAAGCACTTGATGGGAAAACATCAGGTCCAAGAGGATTTAGTGGATTGATTAGAAATCGCCTGAAGACGTGTGCAAACCTTCCTATTGTTAATTTCCAGAAAATTTAATTTTCGCTTCAGTCTGACATTAACTATAGAGAACTTAGCTCGGATCAACTTTATTTGTGGGAAATTTGTAAGGCAGTCTCTGCAGGTGATTGCCTACAAGATCTGGCCAATCGGGATCCTGCGGCACTTGCACATTCCCATTGGCTGACCCTCGCAAATCGCATTCTGCGTTTGTATGTTGGAACTAGTGATCCAATACCACAACTTGTCTCATTAGCCATCTTCATAATGAAAGTATATGCACCATCGTGGTTCACGATCAAATGAAACGGTACCTGTAAAGATGGTCCAAGAAATTTGCAGCTTTTTATATCTAGGTTTCAGTATCTTCCAGATAATTTGAAGGATATTGTAAAAAGAGTCGTTCAAGACAACGCGTATTTTGCCCATGCAGAAAACTTGCTCGCTGCAATGTTGTTTGACAACAGAAGGTATGTCCGTGAGCTTGCTGTTCGACGTATCATGAAGGCCAGGAAATCTTCCGAACAAACAACTACCATTAGGAAGTTTCAGACTCCTAAGCTGAATTTCCAGAGCAATGATTACATCGACCTAATCGACTGGCAAGAGTGTAATGTGACTGAGCCTCCCATCACACGGAAATGGAAAGACGATGAGCTTCTGGAATCACTACAGTCGGATAAATATCCAAGTTCTTGCCACAAATTTACAAAAATACCCTGCCATTCTCAGGCAGTAGAGAGGATGGTTAAGATTGTAACAGATTCTTCTGCTCATGTGTGTGGCCTTCTTGCAAGAGATGGATTCATCCGAGCAAAAATTTTGGATAGGAAGCTGATGCCAAGTTTTGAAAAAAAGTCTGATTTCCAAGTGAAATAAACTCACTCCTCAAGTTATGCTACTAGGTAAGGCTGGTGTCTATCATATTTACATAACTTATGCCATTTTTGGAGAAATATGACAAATCTTGAGCTCTTTGGGGAAGCCTAAGAAATTAATTCACGTCTGCTGAATTTTTACCCGTGTATATACACTCAAAGGTGATATTAAATAACATGGTGACACAGTATTTTTTTATATTTGCAAAATGGAGAAAGCGGGTGTTTTTAAACCATTTTTCCCTATAACTTTCAAACTTCGAGGTTCTTGGGGCAGCCTAAGATATCAAATAATGTCATCCATATTTCGGGGGTCATTTCAGTAATAAAATCGCAACTATTGCACATGGTGACGTTTCAAATTAAAAAAAAAAGGTGTTTTGCGCTCCACCCTATTATGGAATCAGCGTAGTTTCTCAAACTGTGCTTTCACCTACTTTTGGCTTCTACTGTATTCATTAATTTTTTCTTTCTTATTTTTTTCTATCTGTTTCAGTTGAATTTTATTCATTGTTGCAAGCATATTTAGAAGCTATACGATGTTATTATTCAAGTGCAGTAAGTTACATAATTTTAGCTTAAGCAGAAACAAGGTATCAGAAAACAGTTGCTAACAATGACCCACAATTTTGTGTGGAAATACTGTGCTGAAGTATATATACTTATTACCATAGGCTGAAGTTTGGTATTGGTGCTCATACCAAACTTCACCATAGGCTGAAGTTTGGTATTGGCCAAACCTGGCCCTTTCACCATAAAAATCAACAAACTAACTATCTAACGAAGGTTGGTATTTTTGCTTTCTATGAAATCATACCTTTCAGCTGCACTTCACAGAAATGTGGAATAATTGACATCTCTTTATTTATTTCTGTATTTAATCTGTTTATTTATTTCTTGCATTTCATTTATTTTTTATTTAAATAAATAAAAATTTAACTCTTATGGAAATTAAGTTCATTGTTTTTGTGACAAAAATGGAAGATACATTTCCAAAAAAATATTCATTCTTTAGCCAAAATAATTACCCTAATTACTGCCACATTTGATGCATGTCATCTGTTATTTGTTTCTGTGTCTCATTCTATATTCTAAAGTGTAACTGGTTACACAAAATTCAGATAGTGATAGTTTAGTTATTTTCTCAAAACATTTTTTTAATCTATAATTTCCATACATTATTTGTGATTATGAGAGGAATGTACAGGCTGTAGAATTTCGTCATACAAGAAAACTGTTTCCAAGCTGTAGCATTTTGGATGTCAGGAAAAATTCTGTGCAGGAGGACCAAATTTTCTCTCACAACCTTAAAAATATTTTGAAACTCATTATTTTTTAAATTTATACAATACGAGGCCCTGTGGTGGATCATTTAGTCCCTGTGTTAAGTTTACCCTACTTATGTCATTTTAGATTCGTTATGTTGAAGGAAATTGGTGATTTTCCAAAAGTTTAATCTATTTTAATTTATTTATTTGATTTCTAAAGTACTCAAAGCAAAGTTCAAGATAATTTACTCTACTAATAGTACTGTATAATTACTTTTCTTTAATTTTGTGTGTGTGTGTGTGTGTGTGTGTGTGCGTGCGTGCATGCTTGCTTGCTTGCTTGCAGTCCATAACTTCTAGATAGTACTTGCAGTTCATAATTTCAAAAGAAATTGTTTTCATCTGAACTAACTGTACCATTGTGTTTGTGTCTGTGAGTTCAAATTTTTTGATATTTTGCTTCAGTATTTCAAAGTTGTTGTGGTTGTGTTTTCAGAGAGAGCTGACTTCTTTTTTCTGTTCTTGGTTAGTTTTGCATCATGTTTTCCATTTTATCTTCACTGAATACTATATACGTCTTTTGCATGCCCTTCAGTAAGTAAAGGGTTGAGTTTTTGTAAAACTATATGAAGATCATGCTGTTTTTCTAACATACATGTGTCACTTCATGTAACCTGGTTTCTTCTTCATTTCTGTATGGACAAGCAGCATCTAAAATTTGCAACTTTCTATTTTGGCATTATGCTGTCCTCCTGAATCTTATTGTGAAGGAAGAACTACTGGCATGGTATGTAAAAATGATAAATGAAAAGCAATTTAAGTTAGAATCCATAAAAAGATAAAAAACTGTCCACAGGGATATAAAAAAAGAACTTTAAAAGGGCATAATATCATACAGATTGCTTAAGAGCAAGTGAAAATTGTGAAACCAACATAGTGTGTTTTAAAAAACAAACACTGGTAAGTAACTAAATTGTGAGTGGAGCGAAGATTTGGTTTGGTTGATTCAGGTGATTTTACAGCTTCTAACTGATCAGTTTGAAAGAAAATGATGAGTTAGTTTTTGTTCAAACACAAAAATCTTTACAAATAGTAATGCTGTTTCGTGTTGCCTCTCTTTATCAAAGCTACAGGTGCAACATTGTTTTTTATTTTTTCATTGTAAATTAATTTTTATCTTAGATTAATAGATGGAGTCTTACTTTTCTGTAATTTTTTTTACTTAGAACTTTCAGTAAATTTTATCCACTAGTAACTAATTATTAAAGAAATGTTACCTGATTTCTTTCTTTATGAAAACAAATGATTTTCTATACGTTAAAAAGATGTAAATGTCTCTTTGCTAAATAACTGTTTGTTATATGCTTTAATTTCACAAAACATAAATATTCAAAAAGCAAATAAAGGTAACTTGATCACGCTAGTTACGTTAACTGAAAACTTTTACAAAAAGTTTGTAAGTTGGAAGCTTTCGACCTTATCTTAGGTCTTCATCACGCCAATGGAGGACTAAGATTGTTGCCAGATTCTACATTTGAATTTTTCCTATTTTTGTTGCCAAAACTTAGAATTGATCTCCAGATCAACGGAATGTAGAGAGGAGATTCGGAGTTGCAAGTCATTAAATTGAAAATAATTTCTATGCTTTCACGGTAACGGAGGGCAAAACGATTGTCAAAAGAAGCAATTCGTTTTGCTTCGTTCCAGTGGGAAACTGCAGATGTGTCTTCCATTGTCAAAATAGACAAGGCAGTATTGGGATTGGCTTTCGAAACATCTTTTCTATGTTCTAAAATTCTATGGCTAATGCTCCTGTATGTGCTTCCAATGTATAAGTTATCCCCAGTAGAAGAAGAGATAGGAATGCAGTAAACTCCTGGGAGGTTCAGGCTTTCAACTTTGTCCCTATCCCTTTGTAGAAGTTTCAAGATGTTTGGGGTAGATTTAATGGCAAGATGGTAACCAAAACTTCTAAAAAGAATCTGTAACTTATAAGCATAGGAAGGATGGTAAGGAACAGAACCACAGAATTTCAGGTCTTCTTTCTTGTGAGGAAGGAGGCATTCGATTTTCGAATGGTTTTCATATTTCTTTATGAGGGAGTTGACTGTAACAGCAGGGAAACCATGAGAGAGGGCTATTGTAGAAATTTTGGAGAGTTCTTCTTGAAGAGAGAGTTGGTTGTTGCAAATGATATGAGCCCTGTGGATGTAGGACTTCAATGCTGCAAGCTTGTAGAGATGCAGGGTGCAAGGAGCATTAGCCATAGAATTTTAGAACATAGAAAAGATGTTTCGAAAGCCAATCCCAATACTGCCTTGTCTATTTTGACAATGGAAGACACATCTGCAGTTCCCCACTGGAACGAAGCAAAACGAATTGCTTCTTTTGACAATCGTTTTGCCCTCCGTTACCGTGAAAGCATAGAAATTATTTTCAATTCAATGACTTGCAACTCCAAATCTCCTCTCTACATTCCGTTGATCTGGAGATCAATTCTAAGTTTTGGCAACAAAAATAGGAAAAATTCAAATGTAGAATCTGGCAACAATCTTAGTCCTCCATTGGCGTGATGAAGACCTAAGATAAGGTCGAAAGCTTCCAACTTACGAACTTTTTGTAAAAGTTTTCAGTTAACGTAACTAGTGTGATCATGTTACGTGTTTTGCCCATAATCGACATATTCAAAAAGCAAAAGTTCCTGTATTTCTTCACTTTTTATGGAATTTTTTAATGTTACATTAGTTCACATTTCTTTGAGGATGGACTGTACTTGCAAATGGTGTATATGGGGATATACCTTGAAAGAGTAGGCCTTAAAATGGTACTGTATAATATTAACTTTTGTATTTTAAGCTGTGTATGTTTTGCTCACTTTGAAGAAATGTCAAATTGTGTATTTCAGATCATTCGAAATTCAGGATATTGCACTAGAGCTTATGTTTAGTGAAATGAATATTTCTTATGAATAGTAAAAGATAACTTCTTTTTCTTCTTTTTCTGTATTTAATTTTATTGGGGATTTTTTTTTCAGGCTGTATCACGAGAAACTCCTCAGATTCAACAGCATCTTGCCAAAATGGAAAAGTATCTTGCTAGAATTGGTGAAGTCTGCAGTTCAGGAGACTTGCCTGAGCTTTTAGAAACAGCAGAACAAGATCAGAGTTCTGTAGACAACAGACTTCAAGAGGAGATATCTCTACTACAAGAAACAGTTGAAGAATGGGAACAGTGTGAGCGAAAGATAAAGGAAGTTTCTGCATGGGTAGAGAAGACAAAAACAAATTTAGAATCTGCACATTTCAAGAGAAGAAGCCTTAGAGATCAGCTGACTGCAAAAGAGGTTAGTCTTCTAATTTCATCTCATATGCAAAAGATGTTAAACATTCTCTTGCATTTAGCTTTAACCATTTTAACTATCAAATACGTGGAGATAATGTAAATGGACGATGTCATCACTCTTTCCACGTTATTTTTAAACAACGCATAGCGACTGAAAAATTGTATTCCGGCACTGCTGGGATCGAACCCCAGAACTCTCGATAACTAGTAGAGTGCGTTCTGAATTTACGCTACAGAATTGTTGGCGCTGTAGCGTAAATTCGAACGCACTCTACTAGTTATCGAGAGTTCTGGGGTTCGATCCCAGCAGTGCCGGAATACAATTTTTCAGTCGCTATGCGTTGTTTAAAAAATAACGTGGAAAGAGTGATGACATCGTCCATTTACATTTTAACTACTTGATTAATGTTTATGTTCATACCATCTATGTTATTCATTTGCAACATAGCACTTAAATAGGTTTAATCAGATGTTCTTCATGTATGTAAATTGTAGAATTGAGTGTACAGTGTGTATGTATGTGATGTTATTTAAAAATGTGTAGAAAAATACTTGTAAGATGAGTCAATTTATTGCAAGCGTAACAATAATATTTAACAATTTTGCCACATATTGGAATGTTTAGTACATCCAGAGTGATACCTTATGTATGTCAACATTCAGGGCATTGACCTCCACACCGTTACTAAACACAAACTTTGTAGTTGTTATACATGTTTAGTTTGGGAAACACTTTACAAAGACTTTTCCACACCTAAATGGCAAAAAAAAAAAAAAAAAAAAAAAAAAAAGACATCCAGCCAGCCTCTCTGCAGTTGAGATATTTTGCTCATTATTCAAGGACTTCTTTGAACATTCAAGAAATCTAATATCTTTCATTTGTCTTTGGATATTGCACATTACACATGATAATTCCCTGTAAGAAACCAAATGAGCCAAGAGCTGATACTTTATACCAAAAGCTATAGGAATCTGGTATAATTTGTGCTGTATTTTTTGTACTACACATTTTAATTTGATTTTTTCACTATATCTTACTGTTAATTACAAGATGCATGACCTTATTTTAGTCATCAGCATTCAATGAACTACTTACATTAGAACCATTAACTCAAGCATGTGAAACATCCAACCAAACATACTATTGTTCATCTAATATGAAAACTGCTCATACAATGTGCTCATGTATAGGTTTCTACCTAACCATGGAAGTCTTTGCATTATTACACACATTTGCCTGACATATGTGTGACCTTATGAAATCATGTTTCTGATATATATCTTTCTAGATATAAATTATTACCAGAATAATATTCTATTTATCAAATTCTATTTGATTTTTAGTATTTCAACATGATTAAGATCCATGCTAAAAGATTTTGCCCTAGATTTTTACTACACCAGAGTGTCTTCTCATACTAGCAATTTTAATTTCTGTAAGTTTCAGGACTATGTGTGAAGCTTCTTTTTTATAATCTAAAGGTACTAGGAGAGAGAGAGGAGGGGGATTCCAAAAATTCTTACAGCCATGTGGAATTTTTTTTTCTTTATGATTTATGCAGTGACTATTTTATTTTTCATTTTGAAGTAATAAATCTTTCAGTATTATAAATATTTAATGGGAATTATCGAGGTTAAATTTATGAAGCCATGAAGTCATTAATTACTAGTAATAAATCTTGTTTCAGTGATTTTTCCCTATTAAAATACTAAATTTCTATTTTTCAAAATTGTTTTGTTTTTCAAATTTTTTCCTCTTTTTTTTCAGAAATTGATGTCAGACGTGTCAGTACAAAAAACAAAAGTTTTGATGGCACTGGAAAAGCTGCAAGTTCATTTGCGCTCACAGTCAAGTAATCAATATCAAGTCTTCATACGTGGACAAAGTGTTCAGGAAGAACTTGAACAATTACATTCTTTTATAGGTGACCAGTTGGAAATTCTACAGGACTGTGTAGTTCAAGAAGATCAGTACCAACAAGATGTTCAAAATTTGAGGCATGCTGTGTCACAAGCTGACCACCAATTGAAATTAGCTTGCAGTCCTAGCATAACTGCAGAGGAAAAGGAAAAACTCAAGGAACTGAAGATGGTATGTATTTATCCATCATTGTTTCTTCCTTCCTTTTTTTCCTTTTCACTTCAAAATCTATTACTCTTGTTGACCATTCAGTAGAGTTCTAAATTTGCTTCTGTTGAAATAATAGTTTCTCTTAATGTGTTTGTCATTTCCTGTAATGCTAGTTTTGCGATTTTCAAATGCTCATCTACTTTTCTTTTTATTTGTTAAATTTTTACAACTCTAACTATACTGTGCATCAGTTATTTCATTTTGGGTTCTAAAAATGTGTCAAATGAGTAGTTGCATTCTAGGCTTGGAAAGCAAGGTTAAAAGTAAATAGAAAGGTCATTTAATATAGTTTCTGGAACAGGGTGTATTTTTAACTTTGACTATGAAGTAACAGCTTTGTGCTGTGTTTATAATGCTGCCTTTGTTAAACATGAAATATGTATTTAGTGTAAACTTTAATTAGTTCACTATTTTTGACATTTTTGGAACTCCAGAACAAAAAAATGAAGTAATGATTTTTTTTTCACTGCAGAAAAGTTTTATGAGTGTGCAAAGATGAAAGATAATGTACCTACCTTTTTTTACTATATTTCTTCATTGAATACCCAGAAATACTGCTGAACTGCTTTCCTATGTCACTAGTGCTTTGCCTACTCAAGTAGTAGTTGTTTTTAAGAAACTGAACTACATTGAATAAAAATCACTCCTCATACCTTTAATACCAGAATAATTGATCAATCAGCCTACAAGCTTGAACATAAGGCAAAATTAACATCCAACCAAATATACTGTTGTTTATTCCCTGCTTGCATAAAGGCTTTATCCACAAAAAAAAAAAAAAAAAAGATACTAGAGTAAGTTTACTGTTAAAAAAATGTAATTAAAAGCAAATACAAAAAAATAGTTTCACTATTATTGTTTTGCTGAAACAAGGAAGCAAATCTAGTTTGCAGGCTAATTTTTGGGCTACCAACACATGGGGTTTATAATTTTCATTGTTATTAATTCAGTGCTGTCTTCTGCCTATGTACGAGTCACTCAGGCATGCATTTAGTGTAGAACATTAAATTAATCACTTCTTCTTTTACATTATTTTTCTCCGTCTCTTTCTGTATATTGCAAGATTTTCTGCTCTTACAATATTGCTTCCTTAATAACTATCCACTGATTTCACACTTTTAGTCCACCTTTCCAGTTGTATTTCTTGGCCTGATACCACAAAATTTAACACCTGTTTTGGCAGTCTGTTATCTCACTTTCGACACATCTTTGAACCATCTTGGTATGTTCAAATTTAATTTTTCTTCTGCTGAAAAAGTACTCAGCTGAGTTCCAATATCTGTATTTCTAATTTGGTGTTAAATCTATCAAATACGCTGGTGTACAAAAATTAAGGACGAAGAGGAGAAATTAGCATAACAGTGGAGCGAGCAGGCAGAACGGACCGAAAGACCACTCAGGAGATAGACTAGGGTCCGGTACGGTAGGGCATGCGCATATATGCAGCATAACGGGGGGTGGGGTGTCAAAAGGGTATAAAGCACATAGGCAGTGTATGCTCAGCAATTCGGTGAAAGCTATTGCACGGTGTACATTGGTTTGAACGAGTTGCTGCCACCGTGTTATATGGCCAACAGGCAATACAGTAAACAGCATCTGGATGACTTTACCCAAGGTCGCGTCATTGGGAAGTTGGAAGAAGGTCGAAGTGTGACTAGTGTGGCCGAGGAGTTCAGGATCGCTCACAGCATCATTTCACGAGCTTGGAGAGCATTTCAAATGACAGGAACAGCTGTCCGAGAGTTTAGCAGTGGTCTTCCACAAGCAACCACGGCGGTGGACGACCGGTATATTGTCCTACAGGCGAGACGAGACAGACGGCAGACAGCGGGAGAAATCGCAAGGCACATGCAACAGACAACTGGATGTCCGTTATCGCATTTTACCATGGCCAGGAGGCTGCACAAAGGTGGTCTATTTGCACTACGACCAGTGCGGTGTGTGCCATTAATGCCTGCTCATCGGAGATGGCGGTTTCTGTGGTGCCAGGAACACAAGAACTTCTTACGAGCGGTTCTGGACGTATACACATCTGGAAAGAGCAGGGAATATGCAATCACACCTCCAACATCATCGAAAGGGACCGGTTTGGAGGTGCAGGAGTTCTCGTTTGAGATGGTATCATGTTTGGTAGCTGTGCTGACCTCCACATCTTCCAAGGAGGTTCAGTCACTGGTGTCCGCTATAGTACCAAGGTTCTCCTGCCTCACGTGCGTCTGTTTAGAGGTGCTGTGGGTCCTCTTCATGGACGACAACGCTACACCTCATCGCACAGTGGCTGTCGCAGAGCTGTTGGAGAGTGAAGATATTCAACGCATGGATTGGCCCGCAAGGTCCCTGGATCTAAATCCAATCAAACACGTGTGGGACCTTCTCAGGAGACGCTTGGCAGCACGTCACCAGCCTCCAGCAATGATTCTGCAGCTGCAATTGGCACTACAAGAGGAATGGGCCGCGATGCCTCAACAGCTCCTTGACAACCTCATCCTCAGCATGGACAGACGTTGTAAATCCTGCAACGCAGTCAGGGATGATCATATCCCCCTACTAAAGACTGGATTTTTCTTGGCAGGTGCCTGTCACATGGACGTTTCTGTCTTCTGTCCAGTTGTGCTCGAAGCTACCTTTTCAATAAAGTGCCTTTGTATCCTTTGGATTCCTTGTTTGGACGGTTTTGCTCACTTGTCCCATATTCTTACATCTTGGGGATCTTATGTTATGATTTGAGTCGATGTGGAGCACTTCTGCATGATGTTACATTCGAAAACCGTCTCGTCCTTAATTTTTGCACGCCAGTGTATTACATCAATATTACTTATACCATTCTCTCAGGTCTGCAGCTTGTAGCCTCTTGCAGGACCATTGCAACCTAGTATTGCTGCTGTCAAAGAGGAGAAGTCTAAGTACGGCATTATATACAAGTTTAGTTCTGTGGCTAATCTGTTGCTTTGCAAAAATATTTATACACTGCTGTTACAAGATTTTCCCTGCTTTGCCAATTCTGTTGTGTAGTTCTGTTTCAGGCTTTCTAGCCTCATCAGTAATCACACTTTAATTAGAATATATTACCTATTCTGAACTCTTCCCTGTGCTACAAAAGTGATAATTTCTGGAGTGTGACCAAGCACCATTGATTTAGACTTATGAATGTTGATCTCCATCCCAAATTTTTGACATCATGCTCATCTAATTGAAATTACACTGGAACTCATTTAGAATGTTTGAAATTAAGAAGGGCATCAGCATACAGCAAAGTATTGATGTTAGAACCATCTACTTCAACATTGGAAACTAAGTTACTTTCTTTGACCAATTTAGCCATGTAAATCATAAATAGAAATGGGGCAGTATGTATTCTTGTCTTACTCCAGAGATTAATTCTAAACTACTTACCATTATTCTTCCATCTTGGGTGTTGCAAGGCTCTTGCTATACAGGCTTCTGATATATTTTAAACATAGTGCCTTTCACTGCATAACTTCTTAAGACATTGGACAGTTTGTTCCTAGGTACTCAGTCAAGAGAATTTTTACACTGTATATAAACCCTCTCTCATTCACCTCATGAATCATTTCATGAGTACAAATATATCATCCTGACATCCCCTTCTGCTCCTAAAGCCACACTACCCTTCACTCAGCTGCTTTTCCTCCACCTTTCTGAGCTTGTTACAAATAAATATTGCAAAGAATGCTAATTAATTTCCTGCTAGTTTTTACATTTCCTGTCTCTTATCTGATATATTGTCACAGGACTTGGTTTCTGAAGACTAACAAAAGTCAGTCCTCAGGAACTAAACCAGTTTGTCATACCACCTTAGTGATTATATTCAGCCAAAGAGCACCTGCCCATTCACTATACTTACCCAATTCTGGATTAATTTCATCATAATCTTTAGCATAGCCACATGTTAAGGATAAAGTATCATCTCTTACTTTATGATCAACTATGGTGCCCCAGTGCTCCTGGTCATCATCATTAATATCATTGCCTCCGGTAGTTATCTGCCCCCTTGTGCTAAGTTTATGTGCAGTGAGTTTTCAAAATATGCCTTCCCTATTCAATATATTACTCATATTCTCCTCTAGTAAAAGAAGCAATTAATTTTTGCCAATCAAGTGATGCATGGGTAACAGTTATTTTTAACCTTTCTCGTATGTTTACATCTCTTCCAAATAATTCCCCCAATCTACTGATGCACTTTTTTTTATTTTGGCTTCTTTAAAACATCAAGACACATCAGGTTTAATAAAACTTGATGTGTCTTAATGTTTTACTTTTTGAAAATCATTTGCAATCCTCATTTTTACCCTCACACAAACAGTTTAAATACTTTGTAAGAGTTTTTTTTTTTTTTGCTTTTTCATGACACTTTATGCATGCACTTAGCTGTTTACAAAGAGTTCATAAGTTTCATATCCTTGCACACTGCTTTGCCACATGTTCTCTCGCATCCTCAATAACCCATAACTATTACACTCCAACCTCAGTGCTTTTAGTTGACAAGGCTTTGGTTTTGCTATGACTTTAAGTGATTTGCACCTGGAGATCCATCATCACATATCTACATTATTCAGTTTATGAAACCTGATGTGTCTTAATGTCCTTGTCAGTTTCTTTAGTACAAACTTTCTTTTTATTTTAATTGTTGGCTATTGAAATCCATGAACTTTTGAGTCTTTGAAAAAAAAATATATCAGAATGTGTTCATCAGTCACAAAAAATAAAATTAAAAGCAGTGATGCTGTCAGTGCTCTCCAAAGTTTTGTTTATGAAATTATATCAGCACTGAAATAATTATATAATCACTTATATATTAGCTTATATTTTTTATATATGGAGGCACCCAAATGGAGTGACAAGTGAAATTAATATTTGTTATGTATAACAAAAAAAGTTATATTGATTTGCATTTGCATCTCATAAAGCAACAGTACTGACATGACAGATCTTTAAAAACATCATAAAACTGTCAAATTGAAACTGAAAAACCAATTCTCTGCATTAGAAGGTATAACAACAAGAAAAGTAGAGCTCTCTCAAGTTAACAGAAAAATTGCTAAAGCCCACATAAAAACAGCAACAAAAATAGGTGGTACTAAGAACAAAAACGATATGAAGAAAATATCAAAATAAACAAAAGCCCACATAAAAACAGCAACAAAAATAGGTGGTACTAAGAACAAAAACGACATGAAGAAAATATCAAAATTAACAAAAGTACTTTTACAAAAAGAAGGGAGATGACGATAAATAAAGAAAATGTGACTTCCAAAGTAGAATATGTAGAACAATGCAAGACAGACAAAAAAAGTATCACTGAAGACATGAGGAAATTCAGTTATGATCTAGTGAAAAAAGCAATTAAGAACAACAAAAGCCTGAAGAAAACAAAGTATCATTTCGGTAATGGAAGAAAACAAATTATAACAGTCAAGAAAGATGGTTCTATAACAAGAAATAGAAGCAGAACTTTGAGGGGAGTTAAAGAATAGTACACAAAACTGTATGAAAGGAATGATACATTTTTTACAGACATACAGAAATCTGCACAGGGAGCAAAATACCTCCAGTCCTACCAGCAGAAGTTGCCCATACAATTAAGAACAGAAATGGGGAAGAGCTGCATGTAAGATAGAATTACTGTAGACATTGTACAGGAAGCCAATGAAGAAATAGAAATTATGCTTGTCCAAATTTTCACTATAAATACCTCAATAAAGGAAACATCTTCATGACTGGAAGAATGCTACAGTTATTCTGCTGCATAAAAGAGGGGATCTTAAGGATCTCAAGAAGTACAAACCAATCAGCCTCCTATCAGTTGTTAACAGTATTTCCATTATGGTATTGTCACATTGCTTGAAGGAAAAGCAGGAGATGGCTGAACCAAGAGAACAAGTTAAATTCAGGAATGGCTACAGCACTATATATAGATCATTTCATTGTATTGAGAAAACTAATTGAAAGAGTAAATTAATATGAGCTCCCACTATGTATATATAGCTTTCATTAATTGGGAAAATGCTCTCGATTCCATAAAACCATCAATAGTTATAATGTCTTTGAAATCTTGTAGTATTGAAGAAGCATATGTTAATATTATTGATAACATCTCAGGTGCAAATCTTTAACTATTTAAGGAAACAACATGTACAAAAATTGGAAAATGAGTGAGGCAAGGTGGCACCATATCTCCCAAGCTCTTTTGTGCCACATTTCAGAATGTCTTTCAGTTATTGTACTGGGAAGACAAGGGAATAAATATTAATGGAGATAGTTTAACCCACCTTCAATTTGCTGATGATATTGTAATTTTTGCAAGTTCTACCTAATAGCTTCAGTTTATGGTCCAAGAACTTGCTGAGAAGAGTAAAGAAGTGAGACTAAATCTGAACTTACTGAAAACAAAATTAATGTATACATAATATCTAAGGTATTTTTACCTGATATTTTCAAAGTATTTCACACGTTGTTGCTCTGTGAGGCACATGCTCCTGGCCCGAGAAATCTCTTATGTTACGGACCTTTGGTTAGTTATAAAATTTTTTTATACAGAAATAAAACAGTTAGGTTATATATTTTCAGTTCCACGTTCATTCACTCGCACAATCAAATGTTTAAAATTTACTATTAATTAAAATATTTTAGTAGAAAGAGTTGTACTCATCGGGTCAAGAGACGTCTCACAAGGGGTTCATTGTTACGTCGGGCCTCTACTTCCACACAAGGGTCCCTTGCGTGTGTGTAGTCTTGGAGTTGCATGTCGGAAATTGAAGGGAAGGTTTGCTGTCTGTATGTGTTAGGTGATTTGTTTCTCATGTGTTGCCATCTATTGGATGAGTTGGTAGGTATCGGTCGTAAGTATAATTCTTTTGTGTAGATATTTTTGGGCTATTATTATTTGTTTGTAGAAACAGGTGTATTATTATTATTTTTTTGTTCTTTATTTAATGGTGTGATTTTTTGTAATGTTTTTTTCTTTTTTTGTCTTTTTTTATGGATTTTTTTTCTTTTTTTATAAGTGATTTCCAGGCTGTGTCTAGTGTGGTGGGGCTTGAAAGTTGCATATTTTATCTTTTTTTTTGTTCAATTATAACGGATTTCTGAAATCCGTCAAAAAAAAAACATTACAAAAAATCACACCATTAAATAAAGAACAAAAAATAATAATAATACACCTGTTTCTACAAACAAATAATAATAGCCCAAAAATATCTTTACAAAAGAATTATGCTTACGACTGATACCTACCAACTCATCCAATTGATGGTGACACATGAGAAACAAATCACCTAACACATACAGGCAGCAAACCTTCCCTTCAATTCCCACCATGCAACTCCAAGACTACACACACGCGAGGAACCCTCGTGTGGAAGTAGAGGCTCGACGATGGTGGTTAAGCACCGCTGAAAACGCTCGCCGTAACAACGAACCCCTTGTGAGACATCTCCTGACCCAATGAGTATAACTCTTTATACTAAAATCTTTTAATTAACAGTAAATTTTAAATGTTTGATTGTGCAAGTGAATGAATGTGGAACTGAAAATATATAACCTAACTGTTTTATTTCTGTATAAATTTTTTTTTATAACTAGCCAAAGGTCCGTAACATAAGGGACCTCTCGGGCTGGGAGCACGTGCCTCACAGAGCAACAACGTGCGAAATACTTTGACAATATCAGGTAAAAATACCTCAGATATTATGTATATTTTAATCAAAAGTACGTTTATAACATAAGACAACCCTTAGGTTGCCTCATGAATTGCATTTTTAGTAATACAAAATTAATGTACAATGCTTTTGCGAGAGGTGAAGAATTGGTGGAAGAAATTTAGAAGTTATTGATACCTACATTTGCCTTGGACAACAGATATCAAGTAAGTGCCACATCAACAAAAGAAAATTAATAGATGTATAAAACTTTGCTGGAGTGCATTTGGAAGAAACAGTGGAATTTTACATTTCCATTATGTCTTAAAAAGAAAAGTTTTTAATCAGTGCATTCATACATCTCTTGCTTATGGATCATAGACATAAGTAAGAATTAGGAATAACTGGAAAAAACTTATGAAGACACTATGGAATTGAAAATTCCATTATGTCTTTATAAGTTCTTTTCCAGGAGCTCAAGGTAATAAGCAAATTGAAGGTTGTTAATCTTTCTTCTCCCCTGCAGAAACTCCAAGGTACATCCTTGTCTCACACTGCACTCTGCCTTGAGTGGCTTACCATATTTTCCTTTTATTTTCATTTTCATCCCTGCAACTGAGTATAAGTTTTTTACCAGGTTAACTATTTTGACATCAGTTCCATAATATTCCAGGATTTTTCACAAAACTTTGTGCCAAATTGAATTAAGCGATTTTTGTAGATCTAAAAAATTGAAGCAAATTATTCTGTTGTTGATGTATTTTCCCCTTATTACATGTATTGTATAGGTGTAAATAATTGTGCTTCTATGTTTTCTAAAACCTGCATGCTCATCAGATGAAATTGAATCGATTTTATGTTCCATTCTTGAATGCAAGATGTATAATAGGTTCATTGTAGACGAACCTAAAATCTTACCTAAAGAAGTAAAAGTGATCTTTATTTTCTACAAGAAATTTCAATTTCTATATGTGTGGTTTGACATACAGTAGAAAGCCAGCAGAAAACAAAATATGTATTTTTCTGTGTATAACATCATCCTGTAAGGAAGTTACTTGTTCCTTGTTATTTAGAAGCCTGAGTATAAATAACATGAAATATGTAACTTACTGAAGCATTCCTGCAACACATATGGTATAACAAGAGTTTGCTATTTTTTTTAAGACTGAGTTCAAACTGTGTCAGTGTATATGATAAGTAATGCTGTATTGCTTTAATTCAGTATAATTTCAAGAAAAAATATTTACACTGACTTTGTGAAATGTGTTATCAAAACATGAAATAAACAATACTTTCATGTTAGTCTTACTGTGATATGCTGTATATTTGCCATGTTATGTGTGTTGTGTTATATTTTATTCCAGATTGAGTTTTCCTGTTTGAATTATGCTGTTGATATTTTTATGTATTTTTTCGTTTTGCTGTATCTTTTGATACATTTCTTTTAATGATTTATCTTCCACCAAAAATAGGCTTTGAAGGACCAAATAAGCAGTCACAGTGAACAAATTAATATTGTTCAAGACCGAATTAAGAAAATTCATCAGTCAGGAACCCCAGATAAAGAAGTGTTCAAAGTACAACTATCATCACTGCCATCCACTGCAGTTATATCTTCAGCACCAAAAATATATATACCACCAGAACGACCAAGCTCACCATTTGTTTCAAGATCTACCATTGTGAAAGAAGCCTCAAGAGTTGATTTTAGGTCATCTCCTTCACCAACTAATGTCCGACCAAGCTATGCTTCCATTGCTTCTGGGGGAATGAGTCCAATTATTGGTTCTAGAGAAGAAAGTCCTGCTGTATCTAAAAGTTCTATGAAGGAAGATTTAGGTATACTTGAAGCATTTGAAAAGTCCTTGGCAACTTCTACTGAATCAGATCACAGTACTGTGAAAACTACTGTAATTTCCTCATCAAAATCTTCCTCAACTGTACAAAAAGATGCTAAGCCAGTTTGCTCAATTGTTCCCGTTACACCAAGTGATAAACAGACTAAGCAGAAGGATGAAAGTAAGAAAAAAGGTGGTAGGAAAAAAGTAAGTGAAGATACCGCACCAGTTACCAAAGCACAAAGTAGTCCTCAAGCAACAACTCCGGATTCTGCTCCATTAGGTGAAGGAACTTCTTGGGCTAGTGGCTTTTTGTCAAAACCGTCATATGCTGACATAGTTTCTGGCAGAGCTAGCCCTTTTCCAGAAAGTCCTCCACCAGTTGTTACTCCTACAACTCCTGACAGGCAATCTGCTTCATCCAGCTATCAAAAAGAAACCCTTAAGAGTGAAAAAGGTGAAACTTCTACTGAGATGTTAGAGTCCTCATCATTTTCACACCACAGCTTCACTTCTAACACCGTTCCTGAACCTTTAGGTGAATCAGACCCTAGAATTAGTAGAACTAGTACTCCTTCAAACCTACATCCAAGCCTGAGTTATGACAGCCCTCCAATTTCCAGGTTTAGTACTGAAGTTAGTCCTAAACTTTCTGAACTAAAAGTAAGAACTCCTTCACCCTCACGCTCTTCTTCGCCATCCGCATTCAAAGAATTTACAGAATCTAGAGTGTCATCTACATCAGTAACAAAAACTGTTGTATTTTCCGAAGGTGCACAACATATTACTCAGACAGAATCCTCTCGTAGCCAAATTCAGACCAAAACTTTTACCTCAGGTGCCGATTCCCCAGTGCCAGAGTCACGAAAGCTTACCTATGCAGAAGTAGCCCGAGTTGGTAGTCCAGTGCCTTTTTCAGTGAAAGGCAGTGGTGGAAGCCGAAGTTCATCACCTTCACCTTTTCATACATCTAAAGATAAATCCCAGTCCTCAACATCCACTGATAAAATAAGTGCTGTGCATGACCCAAGATCTTTGGATTCAGCCTCAGCTGCTGAACAAGATCCTAAATCATCTGAGAAGTCTTTTTAGAGATTGATCCTGATAACAGGAACCGCCCAAAATTAAAACCACCAGATGTGCAAAGCAGAGAGGATGCAGCACCACAGTCTTTTTAGGAGAGAGCCCTAACACCCATCAAAAAAACTTGATTAGGCCTCTGTCCAACTCTGAGGAGGGTGCACTAAATGTGCATCTGTTGGACAGAGGCCCTTTGTACCATCATCCTCTTGTCTGTGGAGATGCTCATTTCCTGTATAGGACAGAGCAGGTATTTTTGGCTGACCCTCAGTCAAGTCCTGAAAATCTCCACTTACAAGTTGCAGGTGGAAATACTGATCCACCTGGTGTTAATGTAGCACATTATAAAGAGCTACCTGAGGTAAAAGAATCTGAATTAGGGAATGAAAGTGATTTGATTGCATCATGTGTTTCATGTTCTTCTGAAACATCAAATGACACAGAGATACATTCAGATGTATTTGTGACCCCGGATGATAAACAGTTAGAAAAGCCTGCTTTAAATCAAGTACTTGATTATGCTAAATGTTTAAATGCATCAGTAGTGGCTGTAAATATGGAATATACAAAGGCATGTGATCTACTTTTTGAAATTGAGACAAATAGTGTTCTAAAATCTAATGAAAATTTTCAGTCAGAACGTTTCTGCAAAAATTCCAATCCTGTTTTATATTCACATACTTTGCAGAAACCATGTTTCTTACAGAATGAGGAACCTTCTTCTAAAGTTGGTAGTTTTGAATCTTCTGAATATAAAAAAAAGAAGCCAAAAAAGAAAAGAAAGTCTAAGTCTTTGATCAGCTGTGTAGAAATTAAAGACAAGTTTTCCCCCATGAATAATATAAAGAAGGAAACTGATGTATCAGCTGACAATGATTTTCAGAAACCAACTTATCAGATGCATGATCAAACACCTGAACATATGGGGACCAATATTAAATCACTTGTTGGACATGATAGTGCTATTGATGAGCTGAAAAACAATTGTCTTAATGATGATGCTTGTTCTCTAAAGTTAAATGAGGGAGTAGTTAAAATACAGACCACTGAAACTCTTAATGATGTGCATAAATTAGTACCCAAGAATTTTAGCACAGAAAATTCTGATAAAGGAGCAAGATTGCCTGTTCATTCAGGAAAAAATGTTCAGAGAATTTATCCAGAAAGTGGAACTTTCACTATAGCAACTGAGCAAAAGCCAAATGATGATTTCAAGCCAACTTATGCAGATATTCTTAAGAAACTTAAAGTTTCATTGAGTGACTCTACAACTGGGCAGGTCCCTCAACAATTTAATAAAGTATCAATTTTAACAAAGAATGAAGAAAGCGATCAACATAAGAATCAAAATGTCCAAACTAAGCAAGTCATTGAATTTTTTCCAGAGATGATTCAGACTTTTACATTTGAAACCTGTTCTGTTTTGAGCAGTAATCTGGTGGATAAAGCTTTTAAATTGCCTACTGTATGTGATTTGTTTTATCCTGAAGAGATAACTCATGAAATTCAATCTTGGCCAAGATTACAAGTTTATCAGCTGTGCTGCATAACCGTTTTGGAATGTTTAGAAAGGCCACTTAATGTTGAATTAAGTGAAGATTATCATGTTGAACCAGAAGTTAAGCATTTTAGAGAATCTCACCTGCATTTTGAAAACAGCCATGCATCAGTGTTTCAAAACTCTCTGGAGTCCTCAGTAAGATCACATGTAGGAATATCAACTCCAGAAGCTGATTTTCATGTAATATGCGAGACTGCTGGCATAACTCAGTTTGCAGCCGAGGAAGAATGGTTCGTTCCTGAAGAATTAGTTTTGGAAATTCCTCCTTTGCATAGCTTTTATAAGGCAGGATCAATGGAATCACCTGAAATTGTTCATCTTGCTCCTCCTAATGAAGACAGTTATGGTTTTGAGACTGAAATCCAAGAAAACCACCATTGCATCTCATTTGTAAATAAATATGAAGAGTCAGCAACAAACAACATCCGTGCTTTTGATGAATCAGCAGTAATGACACAGGATGAAGTTTCTAGGTCTACTCAAGTCAAGGAACAAATGGAAAGTGAATCTGCTAAGAAAAATATAGAAAATGGCCAAAATACTTGCACCATATCTGCAGCGATGCATCTAAACAAAGAGGATGGCAGTGATGGATGTACTTCCTTGTCATCTGTGCCTAGTATGAGAAATGTGAAGGCTTCAAAGGTTTTAATATTTTATTTTCTGCTTGCATTGGAGTTTGCCTTTTGTGTTTGAATTGTAAACTACCATCTAACAAAATCTGTTGCAACAGACATTGGTTTTTGAAAGTTACCCAAACGTTCTAAGATGCTTGGAATTCTGAAGGCTGCATTGATCCATGAGCATTTTATTTTAACTCCTAATGTCCCGTTATAACATAAAATTAACATTGACAGTTAAACATTATTTGCTTTTTAAAACTCAATTTATTTTTGAAGTTAGCTTTTCTGTGAGTGTTTTTTACTTATTTATGCTGTGTATATTTTGAAATGGTTAAATTTTTTGAAACTGACATTCTCTACTTTGCCATGAGCTTAAATTTTATTTCAATTGCTTGCTTTAATTAACTGTGGGATGCATGATTCTTATTTAGTGCATGCTTGCACGGTGTTGATAAAATTGCAGTAGTTCTTATTGCCTATTTATTCACTGTTCTTTACTTTTATATTTGAAGCAGGGATGAACTTTATTCGCATTGTTAATAGTTAGTTACATTTACCAAACAATGAAAATTAGTTTGACACTTAATTGTTTTGTAAATTATGAAAGTCCAACTAACCATCGCTGTGACAGCTGCCAAAAGGGAGGAGGTGAGGTGCAGCAGAAGTGAAGTATCAAGAACTTTAAAAAATAGAATTCCAGCAAGTATAAACAGCTTTTATTCTAACACTGTAATAAAAATAATTCCATTCCTGATTTGAAATGCATAGAGACTGTGGTGAAACAAAAAGAAACTTTTTGAAAGAGCAATTATTATTGAAAAAAATCATTCAAAAATTTGTAACTTGCACAGCCTAAAACTTCCATATACAAGAAACATTTGATTCTGAGAAGAATTAAGTTAGAATAAAGATAGAATGAGGAAACCAGCAGGTAGTGCCACCACAACACATCAGGAGCAAGGTGAAGGCAATGCAAAACACCCAAGCAACCCCCTCCCCCTTGCTAAAAAGAACAACATCAGAGCAAATAGTCCAGTGAGCCAAAATAGTAATCAAAACAATCATGTACAAACTCTTTCTCTTCCCTCTGATAATGTGATTAAAATGGTGTCAAAGTGTTGGAATCTTATCATTCACAAACTTGAGATTCAACTTTAACTTATTTTACTTCCA
The DNA here is from genome assembly GCA_039090855.1 of Macrothele yani. Taxonomy (NCBI): domain Eukaryota; kingdom Metazoa; phylum Arthropoda; class Arachnida; order Araneae; family Macrothelidae; genus Macrothele; species Macrothele yani. The sequence continues at coordinate 6,706,844 of CM077023.1, read as the reverse complement.
ATCAACTACCTTAATTTCAAAATTTTATTAGGCAATCAACAAAAAATTATTTAACAAAATTTGAAGCTCTTTCACCATTAAACACTCACTTTAAACATATTTTGAAAGAACATCTATAGTAATTTCATTATCATTCATGTACAAATTCTGAAAATGACGTTCGCAAAGTCTTTCAAATAAACAAGTGAAAAAAGCACCAAGAAGTAAAGCCCAAAGATTTTTCAAGAAGATACATAAGAGAAACATTACATGTGCCTGGTTAGAATAATTATTGAAATAACTGGCATACATTAAACTGTTGTTTCTCCATGATTTTTTTAATGCTCCGTTGTCATTCAAGAGCAGTTTATAATGATCTGAATTGTTTATCTTCTCTTAATATAAGATAAAATTATTTTGATTTTCAGGCTAAGAGCTGCAAGTATTGTGGTATCAAAAGTTCTGATCTGCTGACCTATGGCCCTTACACTGATGCAATCTTAAAGGATGTTTGATATTTGCCATCTGCACTTTTTGCTTGCCCTAGCCACTTAGTCCCATTTTTTTCTTATATAGAGAATGATTCTTTTCAGTACTTCATGTTATTTATTATGATTGCCATTTATAGCTGTAAATTCAATGTAATTTTAACGCCATGATAAAATTAGGACATAAATATTAATAATAAGTAAAAACTTTAAAACACGCTTAAGTTATGACTTCATAACAAGAAATAAAATACGACTTACCCTTAAGGTCATGTCTTCTTTCAATGAACACTTCATGCACGTGAACTAAAACGAGTCCTATGCGACTGTCTTTCGAGCTTTATCCTTCTTTTAACTGCTTGCTACTTGCTGATGTTATCTCACAGGCTATGAATATTTTTGTTTCATTCTTATACCGCTGTTATTTATTGACCATTTTCTTTGCTTGATGCTCGTGATAGCTCTATATATTATATACACACCTACTAGCATTTTAAATGCTTGTCATTTTCTTCCTTTTTTTTTTTTTTTTTTTTTTTTTTTTGAATGACCAGATTTTCAAACCACCTTTGTCAACCTTGTTTGCTGAAATAATAATGGGTGATATAGAAACAAAAATAATAAATAAACTGGATGAACCACCAATAATATGTTGCTGGTATGTTGATTATATCTTTATTTTGTCTAAACTGAAAAATAATGAACTGGAAGATTTGACAAAAAATATAAAGAAATTTATCCATCCATAGAATTGACAGTAGAACATGAAGAAAAAAATACAAGCATTTTTAGATATTAAAATAATCAAAACAAAAGACAGATTACAATATAAAGTTTATCAAAAGTCATCATATATTCCCCTGTTGATACCGTATCAGTCATCACATCCATTATCGCATAAAAGAAATAGTATTAAAACATTAATTAAAAGAGCAATTACACATTCTTCAGAAGAACAATATAAAAAAGAAGAATTGGAATACAAAGAAAAAATAGCACATAATTTTGGATACCCTAAAAAAAATAAAAAAAAATGGTTATTAAAGTAACTCAAGCAAGCAATAAAAATAATGTAGGTTATAAAAAACAGTTTAGATATGTTGGAGCACTCCCATGTGTTGAAAATATATCAGCTGAAATTAATAAGCTTTGTAGCAAATATAATATACAGGTTGGAAATCAGGTGCATACTATAAAAAGTATGATAATAAAAAATAATGAAAATATTAGGCAATTGGATAGAGCAGAAATTTATGAAATACCTATAGCTAAGAACCCACCTATGTCGTATATAGGCAATACTAAAAATAAGTTAAAATACAGGTTGAAACAACATTTGAGTAATTGGAATAAAAAAGAAGCAAAAACAGCCTTAACTCAGCATTGTCTTGAAAACCACCAATATTCGAAATTTGATGAAGTTAAAATTATTAAAAGGTGCAAAAATGAAAGGCATTTGAGAACAGCAGAATCAGTTTTAATTGAAAAAAATAGAACAAGAATTTGTAATATTAATGACCCCAATAGCTTGAATGATAATTGGAAAGCACTGATTTAATTAGAACAAGCACAGAAAAAAAGAACAGACCTGACAATAGATGGCGCCAGAGAGGAGGACATGCGGAGGTGTCGACTGAAGCAGGAACCCCAACTGATTCGTTCACTGGTTCTGCGGCGAGCAGAGCGGAATGTTGACATTGGCTTCTTGATAATGGCAGGGGAACTGCCGAAAGTGCTCGAAGTATGGTGTGACTGTGTGAGTAGGGCTAGTGCTTACAGGATGGACTTACAAGATAAGGAGCAAGTAAGATGCAATATGAATGTACATCATAGTTGACGGAAGTTTGACCACTGTGATGTAAATAGTGTAGTGTATATATGTAGACAGAGATTTCATATATTGTATAGAATGAATGCAGTGCAGGAATTATATGTAAGGTATGTTTTATTGGGTGGCAAATATGTAGTGAATTGAGTGGGTGTGTATTGAAAAGGTGTGTATTTGTAGATAGGAACTTTGGGTTTTAAGCTGTTTTTATTGAAGACAAGGCCATATATAAAGAAAAAAAGGGAAAGAAAAGAAAAACATTTAAATGCTAGTAGGTGTGTATATAATATATAGAGCTATCATGAGCGTCAAACAAAGAAAATGGTCAATAAATAACAGCGGTCTAAGAATGAAACAAAAATATTCATGGCCTGTGAGATAACATCAGCAAGTAGCAAGCAGTTAAGAAAAAGGATAAAGCCCGAAAGACAGTCGCATAGGACTCATTTTAGTTAATGTGCATGAAGTGTTCATTGAAAGAAGACATTACTTTAAGGGTAAGTCGTATTTTCTTTCTTATTATGAAGTCATTATTGACTTGCACATGAATTAGTGCACCTGAATGGTAGTTAATTGCCATAAAGATGAAATATTGAGACGCTTAAGTTATGTAAGAAAGTTTAATTTAAGGGAGCTTTCAACTGATAACTTCAGTCTTTGTTAGCCTCATGACAGATGGACAATGACAATTATAGTGGTTGCCAGATCCTTAAAGTCGTATACATTATTTCTTTTTTTAAACTTCACCTCCATATTAACGGTATGATGAAAGAGGAACCAGAATTGCAGTTCTTGGAGCTGAGGAAAATTTCCAAACAAAGTTTAATTGCAAAAATTTCAAAACAAATTCAATTGAAGTTCTTGGAGCTGCAATTCTGATTCCTCTTTCATCATACCATTAATATAGAAGTCAATTTTAAAAAAGAAATAATGTATATGACTTTACAGATCTGGCAACTACTATCCCCGTACAACCGTCACGAGGCTGACGAAGACTGAAGTTATCAATCAAAATCATCATATCATCATCATATCACTAAGCTATTCGCTGAGATTCAGATGTTAGCTCCACAAAGATATACAAACTACCAGATACATTTTTAACTGATTATTTACTTATTGTTGCAGTATCAAACTTCTCCATTTACAGCGATCTTGATGCACAACTCGGGTTTCACTGACATCCATCACACAATGTACACAAGATTTTCTATACTTCATACTCATAATTTTTTTCTCATGCAGACGCTCCTGAATCTCATCCTCCCATGACTTCCTTGGCCTTCCTCTGCCTTTCCTTCCTGCCACTTAGGCTAAAAAGATTTTCTTAGTAAGCATCTCATCACTCATTCTTTCAACATGCCCAAACCACCGAAGCATATTAGTCTCCACCTTGCTATCAACATTTTGCTTCACGTTACATAACTGCAACCTGCAACACATCTTCATTCCTCACATGGTCAGAACGTGTATTGCCACCCCCCCCCCCATAAGTAACACATTTCTGCAGCACACAAACGACGGGATCTTATGTTTCTTCTGAAGTACCTATGTTTCACTGCCAGACATCAGAGTAGGAACAATTACACTTTTATACATAGCCATGCGGGACTCTCTTGAGAACCCATCATTCCCGTGAAAACCTCCCAAAGCAGCTATGACTTTCAATGAAGAATTTCACTCACCTACTAATTTCACCAAATGTGCTTCATTTATCAAACATGCTTCCTAAATACACAAACTCCTTAAATTAAACTTTCTTATGTAACTTAAGCGTGTTTTAAAGTTTTGTACTTAATTTTAATGCCATTTTAATAACATTAATTTGTACAATGATCATCTTTTGACAGTGCCAACACTTGGTTCTTGTCCTTCTGTTGATTGTTTGCCTAGTTTAGAATCATAGACAGCTAACATTGGGGACCTAAGAGTTCATGGACTTGCGATGAGAAAATTGATCTCTACCCTGGTGTGGGGGACTTTATAATTTACTCATGGCTCCTATGGTATTAGTATACAATGATTCAAGGCAAACTTTGAAAGTATTATACAGAAATCTACCATCACACAGGTAAATTAAATGTGCTAAGAAGTTTGAAAAATTCTGTGACCTATTTTCACTAGTCTTTCTTTTTTTTTTTTTTTTTTTTTTTTTGAGGTTTAGCAACCATTGTGTGCTTCTAAGAACAAGCAGTTACCCGTTACTAATTTAGGACCAGTAGCTCCAGGGAATGGAGAGAACCTGCACAATAAGACAAACACCATCTTGGCTTCTTTTGGAACCCAAACACTGGTTCAACTTGGATGATTATCTGGAAGCCTGTACTTTTGACAACTTGACCACCAGGTGACACCATTTTTTTTTAAGTGTAACATCCTGAGTGTCACTGAAATAAATTCCTGTTTCATTTCCAAATCGCATAATATCATTAATTTTGACACCGAAATACCATCAACAGTGGCCATTCATGTGTAATAGTCGTAACAATGTTCAGAATTTGTTAGGTGAATGACAATGCATTTTCCTAGAGAGAAGCTCAAATCCAGTTTCTATATAAGTATGTTATAGTATTGGCTACACCTGGAAATTTGTTCATATTCATATATAATAAATTTTAGCTGTTTGAAAATACATTGCCATGGATTTTGTAATGGTAACTACTCAGGCAGTTGTCAGTTGCAAGTATGATTATTCACTTTCTTGAGCATTTTCAGCAGTTCCTTCTCCCCTCCCCCCTTTTTTTCTGGAATTTATTTGGGGATGGCAGGGGAAGATCCATAAAGTTTTGTGTCATGATGAAAATGTTCTCAGCAAAAATGTACTCTTTACTTTTGTTAGGAATGCAGCTAAATAGCTTTATAATATTCCTTTTTGCTTGACACCAAAGCATAATAAATTTCAATTTGATGGACATATGTGATAGAAATAGTTTTATTGTATTATTTTTATCTAGCAATAAAAATTTTTGTATTTTATGACAGGGAAAGCAAATAAGAAAACATGAGAAGCTATGTAATCAAAATAAGATAACTAGATGAAATATTTGAATCTGAGTATAAAATGCTCATAATATGCATCCTTAATTAAGTTGTGTTTTGCTCATTGTAGCTGTGTTGCATTTCATTTGATGCAATAAGCATAACTAACAGCATGTGTGGCATGGTGAAGTGTTTTCATATGTTTTTAAGGTGTGTGACAGTACTAACAATATTTTGTTTCACATTTACTGTAGGATATTAGTTATTCTGATATTTTCTGTAATTATTATGTGTGCATTGTACTGTATTGTTTATGCAGAAACTTTCTCTTTTCTAAAACAAATTATGTGTTAAAATGTTATGTAAACAAAATCGTTAAGGATTGAAAACTAAAACATATGTCTTCAATCCATAACTGCTCAAATGCTGTAAAAAAAATAATTTATTCTACAACTGTTAAAAATATATAAATAAACAGTGCAACAAGACTGGCACACCTAGTACAGCAAAACCCTCAGTACTCAGAGTGGAAGATTTATGTTTTAGACATGGATGCATTCCATGGTTAGGCTACCCTTGTCTGCAGGTTTTTCAGAGTTCTCTGCTGAAAGTTACATGAGTAATTTCTTAACAAACAGCCCTGGATGTACTTCTGCTCCTATGCCCAATGTTTATATGAAAATTAACTTACAATGGCTGTACTGAGAAAACAAATTGAAAAGTTAGGTAACTCTGCAGATTGACACCTTATTTTGTTTATCATCTGAATTATCTGTGTCACTAGTTTAACTTGCACCCTGCAATCCATAGACCTAAGTTAACCGGTAACTTATAACACAAGAGATGCTCTGTACATGTTGTAAAGCCACTAGAACTGACTAGCCCAAGTACAGGTTAAAGCATTTGGCCTCCTCTTATTCTATGAGCAGATGACCATATATGAAATAAAGATAAGTTATTGCGATGTGATACACACATGTGTATTGAGATGCTGTGATATGATCCTGAATGACCAATGTTTCATATTATCATTGTTTTTCATATCTGCAAACTATCATAGCCTTTTCTTACATAATTCTGTTATGCAAATAAAACAGATTCTGAAATAATCAAACAGTATGTTACAATATGTCAGTCTTATATTGTTTTCAATGTGCAAACATCAGGATAAACCCATAAGAAAATAAATTATGGAACTTTTCATAGGAATGAGTCTTTAATTGTATATATTGTTAAAATTTTCTTCACTTCCACAGGTGGCTGAATTGCATACTTTCTCGCTTCTAGATTTCCTCACTGAGTGTCTCCAAAATCCATTTTAGTGGATAGTAACCTATCCCAATGCTGTTCATATTTGGAGCAGAAAAGGGGGTGGTTTAACAACTACTGTGTGCAACTCAATGCAGTAAAACAATCATCTATCCCTAATTTGGGTCCACTGGTTCCAAGGAAGGGAGAGAGCCTGTGCTGTAAGACAAATACACTATCCATGCCTCACCTGGAATGTGAAACCAGACTCCCTCCCCTTGGACTAATGATTAGAAGCCACTGCCCACATCACTTGGCCACCAGGGTGATATACTATTTATCAGTTATTCGCGTTTATTAAGATATTAATCAGAATAGCCATGATTGCCTAGTTTACTGTTTAACATGTAACATCATATCAGAAAGAAAACCTTAATTCTAGGTTAGCATATACCTAATAATGTGCAAATGTGCAATTATGTAAACCAGATTCAATGATAGCTTACCTGCACAAGCCATATGCTATCTTGAACACATTTACTACATACACACATTCAGCTGACTTCGTTCCAGGTCCTGTCTGCCCAACTTTTACTTTCCATATTTATAAAAGTTAAATACATTTAAAAGCTTCAAAAATTTACATGATATTCATTTGTACTGAAAAAGTTGTATGTACAAAGCACTTAAAATTATACCAACATTTACTCTGCACCTATGTTACTGACCACATGGTCAGATACGCACCTTTTTATACCTTTTAACCTAAGAACAAAAATTTACAAATTAATTTATGAAGAACTCTAACAATTTAAAACATTAAAATAATTAAAAAGGGAGAATAAGGTATGGCCTGGCTTCAGTCAGCTATTAAGACTTCAACTTAAAAGCCTTTCATCTGATAGTACAGACATCAGACATTCTTGGCAAGAGATCAGTGCTTGTCATGGTTTGACAGACAACTGAAGTGAGCAAGTCTTATGTGTTCTCATGATAGCAAGGTACAGTAAATCATATTGCTGCATCATCTGTTATATACATGAGAGAAATATAATTTGTTTTCTTTTGCAACTCATCTGCTTAATTTTTATAAATTCTCTCCAGGGTTTTGGCAATACGTTAGAATCATTATTACCACACATTGTTTCTTTATTTTCTTAAATACATACTGATTCTGCTATTCTTAATTTTAAGATTCAGCTGGTGTTTACGAGATTCTTATTAAGACTTATAAACCTCAGGCTTCATATATATGCAGTACTAAAAAACAAGCTGACAAATAGATTAAAGTAATATTTAACAAATTGGCTAGAAAAAAAAAAGGAACCGCATTAATACAATATTGTATAAAAAATAAAGAATTCCCAAAATTTGAAAAAGTAAACTCTTAACTACAGATAAATCTGGAAAACAATTGAGAATAGCAGAATCAGTATGTAATTGAAGAAAGAATCAGTGTGTGATAATAATGATCCTAACATATTGCAAAAACCCTTGAAAGAATGAATAAAAATTTAGCAAATGAGTCGCAAAAGAAAATAACAAATTATATTTTCTTCATTTATACAATAGATGGTGCCGCAATATGCTTGATTGTACCTCGCTATTATGAGAACACATAAGACTTGCTCACTACAGTTGTCTGTCAAACTATGACAGGTATAACATAACCCTTTTTACGTTATGTAAGATTTCAGACTTAATAGATGTTAAAATAAAGGTAAATGCGATGCAACTAATTATGCCGAATAGCTCACGTTAGAGTAAGACTTTTACAAAGGCCAGACGAAACATATACAGAAGTCTAACTTATGTCAATTTTTTATTGGTCCAGCAACATTAGACGAAATCCAAAACACACCACTTCACATATCTTAGTTAAGAGGTTTACAAGCAAAACTCAGTAATGATCTAACATCTCCACACACAAAACAACCTCTGCATCATCTTTTTATCTAACGTTCTTATCACAGACATACACCACTCTTGTTTCGACCTCAGATTGTTGGCAATGCCATTCTCGTTTGAGGGAAAAGACATAACGTTAAGGTTTGAAAATGTCAAAGAGAGCGAACTCAAATTTACATAAAAAAAGGAACTCAAAATGAAATTTAAAAGAGAATATACGTTACACAGGCACTGATCTCTTGCCAAGAACATCCATATTAGATGAAAGGCTTTCAAGTTGCAATCTCAAAAGCTGACTGAAACCAGGCCATACCTTATTCTTCCTTTTTAATTATTTCAATGTTTTAAATTGTTAGTGCTCTTCATAAACTAATTTGTAAATTTTTGTTCTTCAGTTAAAAGGTAATAAAGGTATATATTTGACCATGTGGTCAGCAACGTAGGTGTAGATAGAGTAAATGTTAGTATAAATTTAAGTACTTTGTACATATAATTTTTTCAGCAAGAATGAATATTGAGTAAATTTTTAAGGCTTTTAAATGTTTTTAACTTTGAGAAATACAGTAATTAAGGGTAGGGCAGAGTGTAGCCTGGAACAAAGTCAGCTGAATGTGTGTGTAATAAATGTGTTCAAGATAGTATATGGCTTGTGCAAATAAAATATTGTCATACCAAAAATTTTTTAAATTCCATTGCCCTGGAGCAGCAATCGAACCCTCACCTCCTCCGTTACAGCATGCTATCCATTATACCACCCAAGACAACGAAGAAGCAATCTGAGGCTTCCTTGTAACATAATAAATCACCGGTATCTCAGACTTGGAAATTATGGAAGAAATATTCTCTACAAATACATGGAACAACTACAGGATTGCTGACGTGGCAATCAAAATAGCCAGAATTGCCTAGTTTACTGTTGAGCATGTGATATCATTTGAGAAAAGTTTAAAATTACATCGCCCTGGAGTAGGAAACAAACTTGCGTCTCCCAGTTTCCATTCGAGTCTGCTATCCTTTTCACCACCCAGGACAATAAAAAACTTAATAATCCTGTATTTGTTCCATGTATTTGTGAAGAATACTTCTTCCATAATTTTCAGTTATCCTAGTTTTTGCATCATATAAAAGGATACTTTGAACAGTTACCCCAAAATTAGTTTCTTAGTCCTAGGAAGGATGTTGCTGCTCATGAGGATTGGGTTCAGCATCAAGGTTGCTTTCTCCAATTCTCTCAAATGTCATGCTGTCAAGTTCCATTCTTATAGATTACAGTTCCAAAGTATTTAAATTTTTCCCAAGTTCTTTCATTCCATTCTCCAATTCAATAACTTCTTTCTGATCAGTTGTCAAGTGTTACATATACATTATTCATATTAATTTTTTGGCCCCAGCATTTATATTCTTCATATTCAGCTGCTATCTTATGAAACCTGTTAGTAATATCCTCTTTATCTCCCACAGTGATGACTTCATTATCTGTGAACAGCAGATGATGTACAAATGTATTGTCCTGCAACAGGGTAGGGAAACATACAACATCCTCACAAGAGAAGCCCTTGATGTTCATGAGTTCTGATATTTAGTTCTCAATTTTGATCTTATGTTTATTTTTTGAATAAATTTCTCAAATGATATTAATTATCTGGCCACTAATATCTGGCCAATTATCTGGCCTGCTTCTGGGCATTACAAAGTAGCTTCTGTGGAAAACTATTAAATGCTTTCACTAAGTTAAAAAAGATCTTCACTTCCCTTGATTTCTCTCTTTGCTTTGCTAGGATTTGTTGGACTATAAAAATATGTTCAACATAGAAACTACCTGCAGAAAAACCACCCTGTTCTAATCCAAGACATTTATTCCTCTTCCAACCTGTTAATATTTTTCCTATTATTTTCATGAGTGAATTTGTAGCACATATTCCTCTGTAATTATAACAGTTTCTTACGAATTAATGAAGACATGGCAAATCCTAGTGAAGAATTATTGTAGTTAAATTGTGTATTACGGGGATTACTATGATATAAGTTTTCACTTGTCAAATTTTCGGGTTGTACCCCAACCCGAAAATTTGACAAGTGAAAACTTATATCCTAGTAATCCCCGTAATACACAATTTAACTACAACAGTTTCTTATATCTTTTCTTTAAAATCTGGATTATAATGCCCATTTCATTTCCATGCATATTTGTCTCCCTCCAAAATCCTATTATATTGACACATAAGGAGAGTAACCACTCTTCTACCTCTATATTTCAACACACAGATTTACTTTTAAGATTGTTTTCTTGCATGTGTGTGTGTGTGTGTTTTAATTTTTAGGCAAAAATTATGTAACATATTCATAGCCGCCAACTCTAACTCTCCTGATTTTTGCACCTTTTCCTAATTTTCCAATTTCTTGCCATTTTCTCCTAATTTTAATGTCATTTACAATATCACCAAGATGCTGGGAAAAGTATTTTTTTTATTAAATGCAGTTGACTACTTTTTTTAATTTTTTGTGGAAGAACCAGATAAATGACTTACAATTCGCAGTGTGTGTGCCATAGTCACACATTTGTACATAATAATATGCAGTGGGTGGATTTTTCATCTTTAATTTTTACTCCACAAGATTTATATGCAGGTAATGTTTTAAACCAGGAGAGATAAGAAGAGGAACTCGTGGATCCGAAAAATGACGAGAGTGGAAGACATCATGATCAGAGTTAAATCCCTGAAATGGCAATGGGCTGGACATACTGCCAGAAGGACAGACCATAGATGGACAGCCGAAATTTTAGATTGGATTCCAAGGGACAGGAAAAGACCCAGAAGAAGACCACATGGGAGATGGGTGGATGAAATTCGAAAGTATGCGGGAGTAACATGGAGGAGACTTGCACAAGACAGACCGTTGTGGAGGAAACTTGGGGAGACCTTCGTCCAGCAGTGGATTGATAATGGTTGACAATGATGATGATGATGATGATGAATGTTTTAAAAGTTGCTTGATACACTTAAACCTTCATTTCAGGTCAAGCAACTTTAGGAATTCCTGAAAAGTTTTTTAAAACATTTTCAATTATAATTACATGCCTGTGAAGTTTTTTTTCAAGCAGTTACTCTTGCTGATGCAGAGTTTATCTGTTGTTAATTCTGTGTGATAAAGATTTTGCAAGCAGGTAGTCAGAGAGATAGATTGATACATTAGTGTAGCTGCTCATATTAGGGACACACAGTTTCTGTCTCAAATAAAAATATTTCTTAATATGCCATAGCTGAACACTCTTCAGGTTTGATTGCATCTGTTGAGAGGATGCAAAGTTCATTTTCTCTCTAAATTTACCAGGCAATTTAGCTAATTTAAATATTCTACAAAAACTTTCTGCTCATCAGTTGTAAATTAATTATTGCTGTAATGTTATGCATAATTAACCTCATAAGATTTGATTTTCTTTTTCAAAATGTGGAAAATACATTCCTCAGGCTGACATTTTAGATTAACAGCCAACATTTTAGATTGATTTCATCACATTCAACAAACAGGCCCAAGATGGACTGAGACTTAAAATAATAAACCATCAAACCAGCCCAATTTTCCAAAAGCCAGAAGAATCACTTGAAATTGTTCATTCAAAAACTGGCAACATCAACAATCATCCAAGTTGGCAGATCTATCCCACGTGGTCATTAGTTCTCTGGAATTACTTCTGACAATGAATGAGGATCTTGTTTTAAAATCTGAAGTATATAAAATCTCTTTTTTTCTCTTTGTACCCAGAGAAGCTTTTTTATTAAATTTGCTTAAACAGAGGAAGCTATGACATCTTCAATCAGAAATATTTAAATATTCTTTGAATAAAGCTCATGTTGAGAAATGGCTTCCTAGTTTCTTAATTCAATTACTAATCAAAAACAACTATTATGTGAATTTTACTAGGAAATTTAAATAAAAAATTTCCTAGTAAAATTCTCATAATAGTTGTTTTTGATTGGTAATATTTAAATAGTTTTCTTGATAAGACAATAAATAGTGTAGTAATATATGTTGTAATATCTGTTCAGCGGGGGGTCGTAGTGAGCGATGGGTTTGCCTCCTCGGGGCGCTCCGTGGTAACAATAGCACACACAACAGCAACTAGGGCCTCTGTGAATCTTATGTCTTGGTGATATCCATGTGTGCAGATTGCTGTATGCTGATGACACTGCCCTGTTGGCAGAGAGCAAAAGTGAGTTGCAGAGTATGTTGACTCGGATGCACGAAGTTTGCATGAAATTCAAACTGAGTATAAATAAGGGGAAAACCAAAGTTATGGTGTTTGAGAGAGGAATGGGTAGCACTGAATGTAACGTAAGTATAAATGGCACTGTGATTGACCAGGTGAGTGAGTTTGTGTATTTAGGAAGCATGTTTGACAGAAAGAACAAGTTGGATGGTGAAATCAGTAGGCGAGTGAATTCTTTGAAAGTCATAGCTGCTCTGGGAGGTTTTCACAGGAATGATGGGTTCTCTAGAGAGTCCCGCATGGCTGTGTATGAAACAGTAATTGTTTCTACTCTGATGTATGGCAATGAAACCTGGGTACTGCAGAAGAAACATAGGAGTCGTTTGTGTGCTGGAGAAATGCGTTACTTACGTGGGGTTTGTGGCAAGACACGATATGATTGTGTGAGGAATGAAGATGTATTGCAGTTATGTGATGCAAAGCAAAATGTTGTTAGCAAGGTGGAGACCAATATGCTTCGGTGGTTTGGCCATGTTGAAAGAATGAGTGATGAAATGCTTACTAAGAAAATATTTTCAGCCCAAGTGGCAGGAAGGGAAGGCCAAGGAAGACATGGGTGGATCAGATTCAGGAGTGTCTGCATGAGAAAAAGATTATGAGTATGAAGTATAAAAGATCTTGTGTACGGCATGTAATGGATATCAGTGAAGCACAAGTTGTATGTCAAGATCGCTGCAAATGGCGAAGTTTGATACGACAACAATAAGTAAAAATATCTGGAAGTTTGTATTTCTTTTTGGAGCTAACCTCTGAATCTCAGAGAACAGCTTAGTGCTATGTATGTATGTATGTATATCTGTTCAGAACTTTCACAAATCTAGCTTTCCCTTCTTCACCTTTAATTAATCAATAGTATGTGGGACAGAACTGCACATATTATTTTTGCATTTTTAATTTCATTTTTAATCTTTATCTCTTGCAGCCAGTAGTATTTTTTTCCACTATCACTACCAAGTACAATGGATATTACATTATTTTTAATAAAACCAACACAATGCCATAAATAATTACCTATGTGATGCAGTTCTCATCATTTACTCTATATTTTGGAAGTTAAATTATTTTAAAATGGTTATCTTTATTGTCTGATATTTCTTGTCTGTATATAATTTATCATGTAGTAGGTGGTGCATTGTTTTAAAACTTGTTGAACTGACCTGTTGTAATTGAGAAAAATATGAGCAATTTTGTTCTTTAATACTTGAAATTTATTCTTCTTTTGTACCTTTTAGGATGATTTACCTGTGGAGTTTAGTTCACAGGCTTCGTCTTCAACCATAAGTGTTGATAAGGATATGGATCCCACACACGAACATTGGTTTTCACATGATACAGAAATGCATGATCATAGGAGCATTACTGTTAACTCTTGTATTTATGAGATGCAAACTACTACAATGACTTGTGTTACTGATTCAGTGGCAAAAAGTTTGGAAGAACAGAATATTCCTTGTGAGCTAGTTTCATTCCCAGGAACCAGTGATTCAGCAACAGGTTATTCTGAAGAAGTTGTAAGAACATCAATTTCTACGAATTCTGTGAATAATATTTTTGCTGCACAAGATGTGTTTACTGGAATCGCTTCATCTGCTGCTGCTACTTTGACAAATCTGGATGAAAATAAAGGTGAACAGGAACAACAGTGTGACCTTGGTGTAGAATATGCAGTATTGCCATCAAGTTATTCATCTACTTTAACTTCTAGTAGTTTCCAGAGATCTCAGACTTTCATAACATCTGTTTCACAGCACCAGATGTCTTTGTGTGGTTCATCTGAACAACAGTTAACTGATATTCAGAATCCCTTGGTAACTGACCACCTCAACAGAACACACATTTCAAATATCTTATCACCTTTTCCTCAAGACTCTACATGCACACATGACAGTGCAGATATGAGTGCATGCCCAGTTTGTGAAACTAAAGTTGTTAAAGAAGGGGAAAACAAGCCTGAACTTTCAGATTCCAATCTTGTAACACCTTTTTCAAAACATGCCCCAGATAATGATAATTCAGCATGTGCTGTTGATGAACCACAAGAAAGTATACTTGTTGAAGATGCAGAATCGTGTAACAGTGATTATCAGATTAAAGATTTTCAGAAAAATAAAGAGAGCATAATATCTTATGATAATTCAGCATGTGCTGTTGATGAACCACAAGAAAGTATACTTGTTGAAGATGCAGAATCTTGTAACAGTGATTATCAGATTGAAGATTTTCAGAAAAATAAAGAGAGCGTAATATCTTATAAGAGTAACATTAAAGATGACATAAAATCAGTAGAAGTAACTACTTGCATTGGTTCAAGTACTTGTATTAGTGCTGCTCAGGAAAATGCCAATGCTGTACATTCTTATTTTGAAGAATCTAATAAACATTCAACAAAAAATACTGATGAAAATTATGACCATCCAAAAATAGTAGAATTTGATCAAAGCATTGATACTGATAACAAAGAATCTGAGCTACCAATACAGAATAAAGATTCAATGGTACTTACTAAAGAAACATTTTCTGCAGTACTTGCATCTGAAGGTGAAAGCTTAACTCTTTTAACAGAACAGAATACAGAAACTACAGAGAGTAGCACAACAAAGAAGCAAAAGAAAGCCAAACGAAAAAGAACAAAGAAGCAAAAGAATTTATCTATTTCTCAAGACCAGAACAATCAAACTAAAATTATCCCTGGCAATATTACTGAAGGACAAACATTTGTTGATAAGGTTTCTGCTACCACTTTGTCACATAAAGAAAATGTAGTCCTATCTGCTGCAGTGGAAAATCTTAATTCATCATCTGGTTGCTCTTTTGTTTCTACTTTCACTGAGGGCATGGTCACTGAAACAGCTCCAATAACTAATGATATTATTTCTGCATCTGTTCTGAGTGATGCAATAAAAAATCCTATTGCTGAAACATTCAGCAGTTCAGTTCACCCATCAGATATTATGAAATCATCCATTCCAAAAGCAAAGGGGAAAAAGAAGCGAAGATATAAAACACTTGAAAACATTCCTAATCTTCCTCAGAACCAAGAAGCTCATAAATGTGAAAATGAAGCTCATGAAAATTCCCCACCTTCACAGCAGTTAGATACCACTGATTCTGCGTATGACTCAAACAAAAAGTCATTGAAATCTTTTGGGTCCATCTCTTCAGAACTGCAAGCTATAGAAAGTGAAAAGTGTGAAAGATCTGATGAGAAAGCTGAGGGCCATGAATGTTCTGTTGAGCTTCTTACTGATGTGTGTACAACAGAAACACAACCCAGAAGCCTGGCTCAAAAAGATTCTGAATGCAGTGATCCTTTTTCAGTTCAAGCAACTGGAACAGCCTTTGAATGTATTAGAGGTACTACAGATATACATCAGGATGAAAATCGTGACTTACATTTTCAAAATGAAGTTTTGGTGCAAGAGGCAACTCAAATAACTGAGGTTTGTGTTAAAGATGACATTCCTGAAAGTGTAGAAATGTTCCATACAGAATCTCACAAACATCCAGCTCAAATGGCAAATATTTGCAATGTTTCAATAACAGGTGTTCCTTCTACTGAGTTGTCTCTAGATGTTAACTCTGCAACAGCAGAAGAGGTACTCTCAAGTAGTGATGGGCTTTCTTTGCAAGAATCTGAGTTTGTAGGCTGTACTCATGAAAGCGAAATTTCTGTGAAAGGTGAGGATTACTGCCATGATAAGGAGTTGTCTCATCAGCTAAATGACACTGTATTTGAAAAATCATCTAAAGATGCTTTAGCACACAATGCTTCACTTGCTGAGATTTCTTCTGGAGTTTGTGTAGATTCTACAAATACTGATACTCCTAATGAACAACCAGAAATGATTGAAGCTGTTAACTCTGAAAACCACAATGCTCATTTGAGTGTTGAACAATTATCAATTCCCATCATATCAGACAGAATAGATAATATTCTTGTTGATGAAGAATTACAGTGTATCAGTCGTAAAAGGCATAGCTTTGAAATTAGTGCCACATCTGTTGTTATGTCAGAAAAGGTGGTTGTGAATGCATCATGTGAGCATCATGAATCTGAAAGCTATCCCAGTGGCTCTGAAAACAATAACCTAAATCCAGAAAAAAGTAACAGTGATTCTTCCAGTTTCTGTCTTCCCATTGTAGAGGAGCAGCACAACAGTGACATAGTGCATCAACCTCACTTTCATGAAATACTTAGTAGTCTTTCTCAGGATACTGTCCCAACCCCAGACCATGCTAATCCCACCATGAATTCTTTATCCCAATTGGAAGTGCCTATTGAAATTGATGGCATGCTTTCTTCACCTGACAATGTCAGTGAAGTGAAAATTTTAACTCAAGAAGAATGTAGACTAAATGATCAGGAGCCAAAAAGTATAATGCATGCACCAAAAGTTGAAACTTCTTTTTCTGCAAGTGAAGGCATTCAGACCATCTCTAGTGATATCAATGAACAGTGCCTAGAAACTCAAATAAATGTGGAAGCAGAAATATGTGACATTACTGTTGTGAGTTGTGTAACTGAAGGTCACATGACCTGTCTTTCTACTGAAATTCTGTCTCCTGGCCAAAATGAACACCATAGTGTTGCAAAGAATTCAGCTGCTGTTTTTCTGTGTTCTGATATTGTTGGCAAAAGTATGCAAAATTCTGAAAATTTCTTGAAAGAACAGACAGCTGGATCCAAAAGTAGAGATCCTAATTTACATCATTTTGAACTCCCACACTCTTTAACCTGTGCCACTGAAAATGTAACTGAAGAATGTCTAATAAAATATTTAGATCCTACTGATGAATCCACCATGGTAGCTGAAGAATATGATGACAGCACTTCATCGGATATGCTTAATTTGAATACAGAAGTCAGAGATCCATTAAAAATTATTGTTACATCAGATGTGTTTGCAAAACCTGAAAATCTAATTGATCCAACTTCTTCAGAAATCAGTATTCTGGTGCAGCAGCATGTTTCTGATCAAATTTCTCCATGCTCAAAAGAGAAAGAGGAAGTGTCTGATACAATAGTTTCATCAATGGTAAGAATTATATTGTGGCTTCATTGTAAAATGTTTGTACAATGTTTATTTAAACATAATAAATGATGAAAGAAATACGGGATTACACCATATAAAACAAATTTTGAAGATGACAATCCGATTTTTGGTGTAAATGTGACAAAGATGGTAAGTCAGATAATATCCAAAAGCTTGAAAATTTTCATCGTCCTGGAGCGGTACCCGAACCCTGGACGCTATCTAGCATACCTGGGTGCTATCTGGGAGACGTGGGTTCGGTTCCCGCTCAAGGCGATGAAAATTTTCAAGTTTTCGGATATTATCTTACTTACCATCTTTGTCACATTTACACCAAAAATTGGATTGTCATCTTCAAAATTTGTATCTAATAAATGTCCCAAAGCCATTAAAATGAATGGAGTGTTGTATCTTATCAGAAACTTCTGTGTGTGACATTTTGTGGGAAAAATAGTTAATGTAAAGAGCTTTTCTGTAGCTCAGTTTGCCTGTAAATGTGCTTTAAAAAGTTTTGTCTGACATTCGCATGTATCTATTGCACTCCAATATATCACATGAGTTTCCATAATGAAATATTTTTGTACTAGTAAAGGATTGCATGGTTATTCTTGTCTTTCAAAGATAAATGGTTACAAAAAGCTTTAATATGGCTTTTTTACTAGACTTTTGTGTTGTTGTTTTAATTTGAATTTGGAAAAGTTTTCAAAGTGGATATTGCTTCATCAGGTTTTCTTCATAGACCTGATGGAGAAGTGGTATCCATTATGAAAAGTTGTCTAAATCAAGTTTAAAAAACCCAGTAAAAATCCATATTAAAAGTTTTTCTAACTATTAGCATTTTTTGTTGTTTCAACCTCTCTTTCTGTGATCAAAGTACAATTTTGCTGCTGAAATATTTAAGCAATTAAAGGGTAAAAAGGGCTCTAACATTACCAGGTGACATAGGAACCCACAACAAAGGTCAAGGAGAGTCAAGTTACCCCCTAGAAATTGGAACAAACAAAATAAAATTAAAAAAGAATTAACATGAAGGCAGAATAGAAAAGCATATCTGCCAAGTTTTGCGGTTTGGCTGTAAAATTTACAGTATTTCTACCTGTGTTACAGTTATTTTACAGACTGCATAATTTACAGACCCCCCCCCCCCAGGTTAGTGCAATTTCAAGGGGAGAATAAGAATTCCTAAAAACCACTGAGCTTATATATTCCTATCACATTTACTCAGTTCTACGTCCCCAACCCTCTTTGCTCACAACCTATGCGGAAAGACTCAATAAAAGCGCTACTGTCAGATTAAGATTGTCCATAACTTCTAAGAGAGAGAGAGAGAGAAATTTAAAATATCAGCGCTTTTAAAGGTATTCTAACATGTTGGACCAAAAATTTAAGGTCAAAACTTAAAGTAAAAAGTTACTGCAATGTCTCGCAATAATTTCACAGTTACAATTGAAGTCTATGAATGTAGCCTACCGATATCATACTAATGAGATAATTATGTATCAATTGCAGTATAATTGTTGTAAACATGGAATAGTGTAAAATGTTTTAATTATAGCATATATAATCGATTAAAATCAACAGATCAATTTCATAATTACTCAGGTTTTAATCAATACATTTGATACATCAGTCAACCGAGCATAGCGATTAAACGTACTAGTAAAATAATTATGTATTGATTGCATTTAAATTTATGTAACTCTGAAATAGTATCAAATAATTTAAGTATAGCATATGAAATAAAATAAAATTGACAAATCATTTGCACAATAAATTAGCTTTTAATCAATATGTTTGTGCGTTTCATCAATATGGTTGATATGTTAGTCAATTGAACATATCAATTAGGCACTCACTGCAAATGTTTCACGAATTTCAGGTTTTGAAAGTTGGTAGGTTTGGTAAAGGGATGAATTTCAATTTTTCAAAGACCAGAAGCTGCGCCTCCAGCATTCCTCACTACGGCAAGCCATGCTCGCTGACCTCTCAACCACCGTACACCCCCACTCCCTAATGTGGCCAAACAAGTGCATATATGTATCAAATTTGGTGGAAGAATATTACTATACATCTATACTTCTCTGGAAAGTAAATTCTCAAAGAGAAGGAATCTTCATTTTCTCTTTTTAATTTACTTCCCAAAAATATTAGTAAACTTGATGAGGCTAAATTTAATTTGTTAGTCAAAGACATTTCAGCAACATACAAGAATGTATTGTGATTATTTAGGTACAGAATCAAGATCATGGTGCCACTTTTGGAAAGACAAATCAGTAGCAGAAACGGAAAGATTTTTCCTTCCAGAAAATATGCAGGAAGCGGAGAAATATTACCTGGCAGTTTCAAGGAGATCAGTCACATCCAATCACAGCATACTCCCAGTAACAACATGTACCATTGAATGATCTTTTGATACCCTGTGTAGGGTGAGATAAACTCTGACCCAGGAGAGACTAGGTGGTTTGTGTATAATGATTGTCCATCAAAACTGGGTGTACGGAAATGCAGATTTTATATGAAATGTTGTCAGTTCATCCAGGAAAAGCAATAGAAGACCACAATTTTTATTTTCTTCCAACCAGGAGTGACACAATATAATCTGGCATCTTTATCATAAGAAGTTATTTTTTACTATTTAAATAGGTTTTGCAACATTTATTCAATTGTTTTTTACTTAAATTGTCATTAAATACTCTGAAACATTATTTTTCTCTTAAGAAATAAACATATTTTCATTTACACAGTGAGAATGTGACTGTATTTCTGTCATTTACCTTAAATGATGTGAAGCTTAGTGAGGTCTTGTGGGCTGAAACTTTGTTTTGACCATCCCTGAAAAGTATTCTGCAGCTGCTCATGTCAGATAAAAGGGCTCTGATCATTATCATCGTATTACTACCATAATGTTTGTCATATTATCCGCAGACCGTGAAATTCACACAAATTTTTTTTTTCCTTTTGTACAATCTGCACTTGCATATAATCCGCAGACTGTGACATTCAGATAAAAAAAATCGCCGTATAATTCACACATCATAGATGTTGAACTGGAAGTGAAATTTCTGACAGAAAAGTCAGTCACATAATGGCCCAGGAGTCTGAAGAAGTAAGAAAAAAGACGATCTTATTAAGTAAAGGAATTAATTTTTAAAGGTTACTTTTTTATATTTTTATCTCCGGATAAATAAAGCTCAGTGGCATGGCATCCATAGATCACGTCGATGCAACTCCAGAGTATTGCATTACTCCTTGCCAATAGCGAGACACTGATATGAAACAAATCATAGAAATACTGCATGTACTCGCGTATAAGTCAAAAGTTTTGGGAAGAAATCCTGCTTTCAGAGTTCGGGATTGACTTATATGTGGGTCAGAAAAATACGACTGGACTTCCGTCAACTCTTCTGCAAAATTTACTGACAGATTTGCTTATATTTTAGACCGTGACATAGCAGATTTCCACTTTTCACTGCGTGATTGTTTTCTGACCTTCTGAAAACTATTGCACTGTGACACGATTATATTCCTCACCTTAAGTTTAAATTTGGCAGTGTAATTGAAACGTTTGCTTTTTGAAGACATCGTTAATAACAGTGAAGGAAAATATCAGCAGCGAAGATGTTGGTCAAAACAGTGAAGGATGAACTAAGCACAAGACACAGCGTACACAAGATCTGAAAGGAGGCACATGTATGTAGCGCAGCAAGCGCAATGTGTATGTTTTAATTGGCTTGTTGACAAAAACAGAGAGGCACAACAGTCAGAGCTGTCATGCTCAAAAATGCAAAATAACCCCCACCATCCCATCCCACAGCTTCCGAGATCTTTCTTTATGACACCCCTCACCCCCTCTCTCCGCTCAGTACAAACTCTTGAACTGAGAAATTTTTTTCGAGGGAGTTTCTTTTCCAATTGTACCCCTCTCCAGCACAATTACCCTCGGAATTTTTTAAAAATCAAAGGGTCACAAAAACTATTTTTTTAAATCTGCATATTATCCGCATCGGCATATAATCTGCAGAACCTATATTTTTAACTTTTTTAGCAGATAATCCGCAGGTTAATGAATATCACTGTAAGAAGCATGAAGCAGCTAAGCTGGTTCACCAGAGTAAGGCAAAAGATAGGAAGGAGAAGGTGGAAAGGCATGAATTGGCTTTTTGGAAAGATAGAAAGACTTTCTGGAAGTACATGAAACTCAGGAAAAATAGAGGAAACAAAGTTGTAAGTTGTGTGAAGAATAGGATCAGGGAAATGATATGGGAGCCCAATGAGTTAAGTGGAAGATGAGGTGAATATTTCTGTGAGTTATTAGATCAAGAAAGCAAAGGCAATTCTAAGGCAGAAGCAGATGATGTCACAGTGAGAGATGGAAGCACAGGAGGGATCTCAAGAGAACAAAAATTATGGTAATTGGTAAGGGGGATCTGACACAACGAAAATTATGGTAATTGGTAATACGATGATACTTATGTCAGATGTAAATATTAGGAAACATATTGTGTAGCATAGAAATGCCACATTTAACTGTTAGCAGGTAAACATCTACTCAGAAATCTGCAGCAAGAACTGAGCCCATATCTCCTGATTTCCATCTGAATATGCTATCATTACACCTTCCTAGACAGCATATTTTTAAACAACCAATTGTAAGAATCTGAACAAACATTACATTGTGCAAGTCAAGGCATTCAATGTCCATTGGTTCTAATTTAGTAATGTATCCAGGCCAGGAATTGTCTGTTCTTCAGAAAATATTGTAGAAGTTAATGAAGAATAAATTTTTGTAAGTATGTGCCAGGCATATACATGTTCATATAATGCAATACTTCAAATGATCCAGATTTGCAATTTGGTGACCATTTCCATGACCATAGATGTGTGGGGGTACCACCTATTTTTGTTGCTGTTTTCATAAGGTGGTTACATACATACATACATACATATCACTAAGCTGTTGTCTGAGATTTAGAGGTTAGCTGCACAAAGAGATACAAACCACCAGATAAATTTTTGACCAATTATTTACTCATGGTTGCCATATCAAACTTCTCCATAAGGTGGTTAGGTTTCTGTTAACATCAAAGATGTCTCCTTCATCTGATGTTAAGACATTCTGGTGCAGAGAATTAGTTTCTCAGTTCCAATTTGGAAGTTTTATTATGTTTTTATATGTCAGTTCTTTTCCTTTGCTTCATGAGCTTGTGTTATTCAAGTTTTGTGTTAAAGTGCATCTTACCACCCTATGGTCGCTTCCTGTGTTGAACGTGTTAAGCACACAGCAGTGTTCAGTGACAAATTTCTTGTTACACATAATAAAATAAATTTCATTTGTCACCCCATTTGAGTGCCCCATTCCATTTGCTACGCAGATTTTTCTTGGAAAAGGACTTCATGATGAAAAAACTTTTTTCCTCCACTAACTTGAGAGTTTCTCCATGACCGAATTTACGTACCAAGGTTTCATTCTGTTGCCCTATTTTCATGTTGAATTCACTGATGATGATCTTCAAGTGTTGCCTACCACTTTTATTTAAAAGTCGAATTTCCTTGTAAAACTATTCGATTACTTCCTCAGAATGACTCGTGGTGGGTGCATAGGCTTGAATGATCTGAATCTGGTATCTTTTGAGAGTTGAATAACTAATCTTACAGCTTTGTTGATGAAGTTTCAACTTCCAAAAACTTTGTCTTTCAGTTTTTTTATTAATTATAAATCCAAATCCACTGTTTCTGCTTGTGTCTGTTTCTCAATATTAGAAGAGATGTCCACTTTTCAGTTCTATAAAGTCCTCTCCTTTTCTTCTGACTTCACTAAATCCTACTATGTTTCACTTGATGCTCTTGAGTTTCTCCTCCAATTCGAGGAACCTCAAAACTGAAGATAGGGTGTATCTGTTGTACAATGTATGTTCAAAAAGTTTCCAAACTTTTAATTTTCAATTTTTCCTGGCTTACCTACATGCTGTTTACTCTTGTCTCCTTCAAAGTATGTTCCTCTGCAGTTGATAGATCACTCCCAGCATTCTTTGTATTTCAGGAAACACTGCTTGAAGGCTTGTTTTCAGATCTAGTGCAGCTTCATCAGCGAATTTTCTTTTATGTCACCTAATGTGGCAAAACGCTTATCTTTCAGCAAAATTTTCAACTTAGGGAAGAGAAAGAAGTCTGTAGGAGCAAGGTCTGGTGAATGGGGTGGCTGAAGATTGATTTTTGTGTTTTGCCCTAAAGTCATGAATCAGTAGTGATACGTGAGCCGATGCATTATCATGATGGAGCATCCATAACTTCTTTCTCCAAGCCTCAGGTCGGTTGCTCCGAACACTTTCACACAATTGCCGAAGAACATCACAGTAAAATTCTTTGTTCACTGTCTTTGAAGAACAAACTTATGATGTACCACACCATTACAGTAAAAAACACGATCAATATAACTTCGAAATTTGATCTCACTTGTTGCACTGATTTCGGTCTTGGTGAACTTAATGAAACCCACTGAGAAGATTTGGTTTCCACATCATATCCATATACTTTAGTTTTATTGCCATTTATAATGTTAATTAAAAAATTGTCATCAGCATTAGCATGATCGAAAAGTTCTTGACTTATGGTGATGTTTTGTTGTTTCTGCTCGTCAGTAAAAAAGCAGTGGTTCGAATTTTTCCACTACCCAATGCTTGCTGAAGTTTCCAGTTAAAATTTGATGACATGGACCAATAGAGATGTTGCAATCCTCCGCAGTCTCTTGGAAAGTAAGACGACGATTAGAATGAACAGTCTGACACACTAAGGCAACGTGATCATCATCTGTTGATATTGACAGCCAACCTGATCATGGATCATCCTGTATTGACTGCCGACCACTTTTAAAGTATTGGTACCAATCATAACACTGTGTAGGACTCATACATTCGTCACTAAAAACTTGCTTTAACATTTTGTAAGATTCAGTGAACGATTTTCCGAGCCTAAAACAAAATTTAATATTCACACACTGCTCATGATGATCAGCCATTTTTAAAAATCTTGAACCGCACCTCACACAGTCACAGAGGAAGCTTTACTGAGCAAAAAGTTAACAAGACAAAGCATCATGCTTCAGAACAAGAGTCCCACTGTCACATGATATCTGCAGGATTTTGATGTGGCTTCCAATTTCTGCCCACAACTGGAAGTTCAGAAACTTTTTGAACAGACCTCGTATGTTGCCATGGTCATCAGATGACAGCCTGATCAATAACCCCAGTGATTCTTAGCACCTTCAGCCTTCGTGTCAATCTGGCCACTGCCTTGGCTAGGTACATTCTAGTCTCCAGATATTTAAGAGCCAAGATTTAAGTTGAGAATTCATATGAGGGAGGGAAGGGGGGGGGACTGCCATAACTCAGCATGCTAGCCAGGTGGATTTGTGAGTGTGGGACAGCATTTTGTATCTAATCCTGATGTTATGCTGCTGTTTGTTGTCAGAGCCACTGCAGTGAAAGTAGGAAACACTACAAGAAAGTGGGGTTGACATCTTGACATCTTCGTAGGAGATGCTGTATATTTTCCATTCCTAGACCTTTTGGGCTTATATGTACTAGACTAGACTCAATACCAAGTGAAAGGAAAAGACCCAGAAGATGATTATGTGGGAGATGGGTAGATGAAATTTGAAAGCATGCTAAAGTGATACAGAAAAAAATTGCTCAAGACAGAAAGTTGTGGAAGAGACTAGGGGAGACCTTCATCCATCAGTGTATTGAGAATGGTTGATGATGATGATATATAACATTTTTTGTATTTATTATTTTTTGGTTTCATGAAAATGTTCAAGTTCTCCCATCATAACTTTTGTGTAATTATTTTTCACCATACTGATGTTAAAAAATGAATATCGCTTTCAGTATATATGGGTAATAAAAATTCATTTCGTTGTAAGAAGACGAGTTTTTTAATTTTCTGATGTACTTGACATAATTGGACTGCACTAATGTGGTGAGGTGGTTGAAACATATTTTTGTCTTGATTTTAGTCCCAAAGTTTAGTCAGCGTACAAGTATGAAGAGATGGAAAATTTCTTTTTCGCGTAAGAAGTTAGGATGACATTGAAAAATATAACCTAGTTTCTTTGTTCTTAGGGATTATCTGTTTTGACTATCATTTTATTCTCAGATTTTCTTCAGGGTATCACATGTAAATTTAATCTAGATACATCAAGAAGAAATACTTGTCACAAACTATGGCCTAATTAGTGTACTTAGATGACTCAAGAATATGCCTCATTCTGCCTGAAATTTCAGTAAGTATTCAAGATAAAATTGCCTCACATTCTTTCAAGTAAAGAATGTTTTTATAAATATAATTAAGAATACCATGTATTTGTATTGAAATTCATGGATGGGTTTTGCAAATTATGGATAATAAAGTCAAGGGGTCTGGATCAAAATACTGACATCCAAAAAGCTAACACAAACATTGCTAACAACCAAAAAACTAACAAGACAAAACACTGATATGTTACCACATTTTACTTTTTTACATAGCACAGTTTTAAACTATTGTGATGGTGCACATTGAATGTCTAAAATGAGAGTGCCACCTGCAAATCCTCATAAATATAGGAAGTGCCTATCCACCAGGTCAAAGTAATTTTCCTCTGTATCAACACACTTCTGCCAATGAGTTCTGAGGCTGTGAATCACACGACAATAAAACTTCCCAGTCCGTGAAGCAAAGAAGGTGGCAATAGCCTGACTCACTGGCTGGTCATTTTGGAATGGTCTTCTCTGCCAGGAAATGGTGTAGATGCTGGAAGAGTTGATAATTCATGGGACCGAAGTCTGGAAAATATGCAGGGTATAGCAGAATTTTATAATCTAACTGGTGGATTTGTTGGACGGTCCTTTGGGAGATGTGAGCGAGCATTGTTGTGCAACAGATGGACCCCATGCCTGTTGATCAAAACTGGCTGCTTAGTATGAAGCTTTTTGGGCATCTGCTGCATTTCACCACAGCAGCAGTCTGAATTAATGCTCTCACTTGGTCAGAGAAGTGAATGGTGGGCTAAGCTGCAGCAAACCACTATACTATAACCAGCACTTGCCACAGGTGTGGGGTTGGCTTTGGACAGTGTTTAGGTGGTTCCATGGTATCCGACTACTGTGCCAATCATTTACAATTGTTGTAGAGGACCCACATTTCATTGAAAGTTATGATTCAATGCAGGAATCCGTCCTGTCTGTGCCTGGCAAGTAAAGAAATGCACACCTGCAAACAATGAGTCTTATGGCTGTTGTCAATTCGTGTTGCACCCAGACATTTAGCTTTTTCTCCTTTTCCAGGGCCACCATACTTTGGACTTTCATTGTGATTTCACAGACATTTTGCTATGGGTGAGCTTCCATGATATTCTTCAGAACCTCATTTAGTACAGCTGGTGGTGGACGACCATGAGGCACATTTACAAGAGTTGTGTCTCCAGATTGGAATTCTGGAAACCATCAGCGTATGGTGCATTAATCTGAGTTTGAAAACATACAGGAAAATTAAGCACAGCTGGCCTGTCTCCAAAGTCCACTTTGACTGAAGCCTGTGCACTCACAGTTGAACCTTTGCCAAGAAATATGGCACACAATGTGTACACTGGATATGTACCAACCTTTTGAAGTATGCTGTGTGACACTGCTATCTGAAACCATCCCACTGGAGGGGTGAAACATGTCCACCCTCTGAAAGTGGACATTTCATCTGCTAAACAACAAATACAACCCAATACAAGTCATGTGTTTTGTTGCTCTGACAGTATTTGGCACTATAGGCAAAAATCATTGGTTATTCCTGTGCCTCATATGTATCAACCATTAAAGTTATGGATTTCTGTCAGCACCATTCAATTCAAAATATCACTCTGATTCTTTTACCAATTGGGTTCATAATTTAATAATAATAGCACATAATCTTTATAATGTAGACACTTTCAAGTGAATGAGGGAGTGAATGCGTAATTAACAAAGATGGTTTTTATGCTCTGAAGGAAAAATTTCATCCCCTTTTCCGATTAAAATCCTATATCATCATATGTTGGCTTCTTCTAATGTTAGTGAACAAAATAACAAGTTAACATAGTTGAAAATGAAGGAACTTGAGGGTAAAAGTTTTCAGATAATAGAGGTACTACTACTCCTCATTCAGACTTGATTGCCATACCTCAGCTGTAAAATGTGATAGAGGTCTAAACCTGGTAGGTGCATGTAATTTACTGAAGAAAAATAAAAAAGAAGAAAAATAAAGGACATAAGACAATAAATGAGAACACATATTAAAAGGATGTATCCCTAAAGTATTGTGCAGGATATATCAGCTTCTTAGAATACTAGAGTATGGAAACTTGGCTCTTAGGTTAATGTAATCAACAAAAGAGGAATAAACTTGATAAATCCAAAAAGTTATTTAAGGGAAATTATTATGTTCTCAAACGAATCTCATGATTAGGTTTTCCATTCATGTAACAGATTGCAGACAAACTAGAAATTACAGAAAATATTACATTTTGATGGTCTTTTAACATATAGAATCTAACATGCTATATTTTATATAGTGTAGGTACTAAAAAGTCTAAACCTAGTGCTTATTTGGTTATGAAGTTATAAAATATTAGTAAATTCAAGAACCTCACATTTAGGGTTCTTACACTTCTGTAAAAACCAAGATTTCAAATTTCAATATTTTGGAATCTTTTAGAGATCAAACGAATATATTCTTGTAGCTGACAAAAATAATTAATATTTGTCTGTCATTTTATACAGTGTTTTATCATATTAGCGTTCTGGTTGTCAAGATTCTGTTCGACAGTATTTTGTCCTCTTGGTGCTTTTAAGTAGCAGTGTTCTGTTCAGCACTGCACTCTGGTTAATAGATGCAGTCTAAAACATATTTAGTTCACACTTCAGTAATGTCTAGATTCATTGTTGCAACTATATCTGGTTTAAATGTTCATGTAAAGCATTCTTGAAGATATAAATTTTGCAGATCTATTTAATTGTAATAAGCCCCAAAGTCCTATCTGATTCATAACGCTTGCATTTTTTCAAAGCTCCAGTTTTAGAAAGTATTAGTTGCATAAAATTTTATGAAAAATTAGTTGATGGGAAGCCATGTTGGTATAATAATCGGACTGTAGCTGATTTGCATGGCTGCTTAACAATGTTGTATTTCTGAGGTGAAATTTTAGTTATGATGTTACATATGCATAACTTCTGACAACTGTGCACACACATACTTGTGAAATTCTGTTTGTAAAATCCAAAGTAAATAAACCACACATAATGAAAAATGGAAATGCAAAGTTTCATTATATTGTGTGAACTGTTCTGTGTTATCACTTTGTAGATGCCAAGGCAACACATGTACACCTAGACAGAGGTGAACAATTGGTGCCACCGATCAAGGTCATACATCATGTGGTGATAGAATATTGCTCAGTGTTAAAAGTATTTACCTCATGAAATTGTTTGTCTTTTTTCTTAATGACCACTTGAGGTATATGTTTTTATATATTTGCTACATTTAAAATCTCATATCCTGTGTTTTCCCCCAGGAATCCGAGATATCTGAAATTGTTTTTCATCAAATGCTGCTAAACTTACATAGCTTAATGGACATGACTTCCAACCAAGTAACTGAGATTCCTACCATTTCATCAGACCAGCTGTCCTCCTCTACTGAATTAAAGCTTCTTAATTTTGTTCAGAATTCAAAACAGAACTGTGCTGAAACCTCTGGAACCTTGGTAAGTGTAGTAGGATGTTTTCTTTATAAGGCACACAATATATGTGGGTATATTCTGTATACAGGGTGATCAGAATTGACTGCACAGTAAACCTAATGGACGATTCGTTGTGGAGAAAGAGCCGAAAACCGTTGTCTGATTGGATGTCACATTCCGGAGGTATACGCGCCAAAAGTTTCGTGACGTTGCATCCGCTATTGCACATGCTCGTTGAAGAGCGATGTGGATAGTTATACAGATGCACGTATCACAAGGCAATCAAGCCGCCCCTGGTGGCACAGTGATCTAAGGCGATAGCTTCTGATCATTTGTCCAAAAGGGGTCTGGGTTCGAATCTCAGTGAAACATGGATGTTGTGTTTGTCCTACAGCACTGACTCTCTCCCTTACCTGGAACCAGTGGTCCTAAATTCAGGACGGGCAACTACTTATAGCCCACTGAGTTGCTCACTGTGATTGTTAGACCTCCAATTAAAAAAATAATAATAAAGGCAATCAACATTTTAAAATATGGCACAGGGTGGGTATGCAAATTCGAAGGACGTGGTGGTGTGAAACCATCAGTTGTACACCTGTGTGATACGGCAGGTAGGGATAAAAAGGGTTGGCGACGGTAGCAGATAAACTCATACTGTGTTGGTACATTTGACAGTAGTTTGGGTAGCGATATGTCGTACAGTTTGAGAGAGTATTGTGACATGTATCTCCTATTCGGGGAATGTCATGGTTCAGCATTGCGTGCAGCAAGGGCCTAGAGCGAGCAATACACAGCACCCGGACGCCCAGGTCATACGGCGACTTGATGCTCAAATGCACGACACAGGCAATGTCACACCACATCCAAGTGTAGACAGTGGCGCTGGACCCTCTGTGAGAACATCATCCCTCGAGGATGCCATACTAGAGTTCATAGAGGAGGAGCCAACGACCAGCAGCCGTGCGATCGCGCCACAGTTCGGTGTGCACCAAAGTACCATACTTGCCATTCTACATGACGAAGACCTGCATCCATATCACATCACATGGGTGCAAGGCCTATTACCACAGGATTATCCTCGAAGACAGGCATACTGTGAGTGGATGCTACAGCAACATGCTGCCGATAATAGTTTCATCTGCCGGATCTTGTAGACTGATGATGAAGCAAGGTTTGCACGTCAGGGTATCTGCAACACCCGTAATAGTCATGTTTGGGAATTGGACAATCCGCACGCAACACGTGAACACGCTCACCAGGTCCGATGGGGTTTTAATATCTGGTGTGGTATTGTGGACGATATCCTAGTGGGACCATATCTTCATCCCAAATGTCTCACAGCTGCCAACTACATGGTGTTCTTATGTGATGTTCTGCCGGACTTACTGGAAAACGTACCATTGGCTGTTCTCAGCAATCTATGGTTCCAGCATGATGGAGCACCAGTGCATTACGCTGCAAATGTTCGACAGTGGCTGGATACGGAATATTTCGGTTGATGGCTTGGCCGTGGTGGTCCTGTCGCATGGCCTGCTAGATTGCCAGATCTTAACCCATTGGACTTCTTCCTCTGGTATCACCTAAAGGAGCTGGTATATCGATGGCCTGTCAACAGCCTGCAAGACCTAGTGGCCACCTTACACGTGGCCTTCACAACTGTAACCCCTGCTATGCTGCAAAGCATGCAGATGTCTACTCCTCGGCGGACTGCC
Source organism: Macrothele yani (assembly GCA_039090855.1). Taxonomy (NCBI): domain Eukaryota; kingdom Metazoa; phylum Arthropoda; class Arachnida; order Araneae; family Macrothelidae; genus Macrothele; species Macrothele yani. The sequence goes on along the minus strand of CM077023.1, from coordinate 6,675,653 downwards.
ACCTGTTCCACACTACAAGGTGGTCATTTTGAACACATGTTGTAATCTGACACAAATCCACGTGTTTTATCATTTGTGTTGTAGTGGTACACATCAATAAATTACATGTTTTCTATCAAAGTGATTGGGTAAGTTGTTTCTTATGTCTGTATTCTTACTGGATGTGACGTCACGAACTTTTGGCGCATATATCTCCGGAATGCGCCGTCCGATTGGACAACGATTTTCGGCTTCCTTTTCCAGGAGGAATCATCTGGTAGGTTTATTGTGCAGTCAATTATGATCACCCTTATATATATACGAGGGTTGTACCGAAAGTAATGCAAAAGTGGGCATACTTTTTCATTAACTGACAGAGGTTGTTCAAATTGCACATGTTGGTAGAGTAACTTTTCCTCTGTAGTAACCTTTCTTCTTCATTGCAGGTAAATAATGGATTCCAGGCACAAGCAACGTGACGTTCCGTCATTGAGTTCTTAACGAAGGAAGGGTGCAAGCTATCCAACATCCTGACATCCACAGAAGGCTACAGAATGTTTATGGAGATGAGGAGATGACACCATTGACAAGAGCAATATGCACACAGGGATGAAGAAGTTTAAAGAAGGGAAAACCAGCATTGAAGACGAACCATGCAGTGGGAAACCATCATCTGCAACCACTAACACGAATCATCAGTGAGTGGATGAATTGATTTATGCAGAGAGACAAGCTACAATCTGTGAGCTTGTTGCACAACTGGACTCTGGTCACAATGCTGTACAGAAGATGGTGGGAGACTTAGGGTATTGGGAAATGTGTGCAAAGTGGGTACCTCGGCAGTTGACACCCGATTTGAAGGAGAGAAAGGTGGAAGTCTGCTCTGATCTGCTGGAAGCATTTGAAGCCAATGAAGACCCATTTTTTTCTGATCTGGTGACATGGGATGAAATGTGGGTGTATCTTTACAATCCGGAAATGAAAAATCAATCCATGAAATGGCATCACACCTATTCACCAAGGCCTAAGAAGTTCAAAAGCCAGCGATAAGCACAGAAAGTTATGGTGACTGTTTTTGGGATGACATGGGGTGTCATTCTCTTTGATTTTCTGGAACGTGGCCGTGCTGTGACCAGTGAGTGGTGCATTGAGACACTCAAGAAGCTTAGAGAAGCCATAAGGAGGAAGAGACTGTCATTCACCATGACAATGCAATACCACACACATCTTTGGCAACAAATCAGGCAATAAAAAAATTAGGCTGGTCAGTGGTCCTTCATTCACTGTACAGCCCAGATCTGGTGCCCTCCAGCTTCCACTTGTTTGGTCCAATGAAGGACAGCCTTTGGGGACAACGATTTGATCTCACAGATGAGGTGAAAGTGGATATAAAGAAGTGGGTACAACAGTCCACACCTGAATTTTTTCAAGCAGAATTTGAGAGTTGGGATCAAAGATGGTGCAAATGCATCACTTGTGATGGAGACTATGTTGAGTAGTACCTTTGTATAGAGAAAGAGTTACTTTACCAACATGTGCAATTTGAACAACCTCTGTCAGTTACTAAAATAGTTATGCCTACTTTTGCATTACTCTTGGTACAACCCTTATATTTATATCATCATCATCATTGTCAACCATTATCAATCCACTGCTGGACGAAGGTCTCCCCAAGTTTCCTCCACAACGGTCTGTCTTGTGCCAGTCTCCTCCATGTCACTCCCGCATACTTTCGAATTTCAATCACCCATCTCCCATGTGGTCTTCTTCTGGGTCTTTTCCTGTCCCTTGGAATCCAATCTAAAATTTCGGCTGTCCATCGATGGTCTGTCCTTCTGGCAGTATGTCCAGCCCATTGCCATTTCAGGGATTTAACTCTGATCATGATGTCTTCCAGTCTTGTCATTTTTCGGATCCACGAGTTCCTCTTCTTATCTCTCCTGGTTACACCAAGCATGCACCTCTCCATGCTTTTTGAGTCGTCTGCAGCCTTTGTATGTCTCTTTTAGTTAAGGTCCACGTCTCTGCACCATACGTAAGCACTGGAAGGATGCATTGATCAACACGTTTCTTTTAAGACATAATGGCATATTGCTCTTGAAAATTATACTGTTTCTTCCAAAAGCTCTCCAGGCAAGTTTTGTACGCCGATTAATTTCTTCATCAATGTGACCCTCATTTGATATCTGCTGTCCAAGATAAACGTACGTGCCTGTTATCTCCAGCTTTTCTCCATCAATCGATAAATCTTCATTTCTTGTAAAAGCATTGAACATCACTTTTGTCTTCTGAAAGTTCATTTTTAATCCCACTTCTTTACTCTTGTCAGCAAGTTCCTGGATCATACTCTGCAGCTCTGATGGGGTAGTTGCAAAAATGACTACGTCATCAGCAAACCGAAGGTGGGTTAGATGATCTCCATTAATCTTTATCCCCTTGTTTTCCCAGCTCAGCGACTGAAAGACACCCTCCAATGCGGCATTAAAGAGCTTCGGAGATATGGTGTCACCTTGTCTCACTCCCTTTCCAGTTTTTATGTGTGTTGTATTTTCAAACAGCTGAATCTTTGCACTTGCATTTTCATAGATGTTATTAATAATATTAATGTATGCATCTTCAATACCGCAGGATTTCAGAGCCATTATAACTGCTGATGGTTTCACCGAATCAAAGGCTTTTTCATAATCGATAAAAGCCATGCACAATGGAAGTTCATATTCCCTCGCTCTTTCAATTAGTTCTCTCAGTACGTGGATATGATCTATTGTGCTGTAGCCACTCCTGAATCCAGCTTGTTCTCTCGGTTGAGCCATGTCCAGTGTTACCTTCAAGTGGTGTGAAAAAACTTTAGTGAAGATTTTATAAACCACTGATAGGAGGCTGATAGGTCTGTAGTTCCCGAGATCCTCAATGTCACCTTTTTTATGTAGCAGGATCATTGTTGCGGTGTTCCAACCCTCAGGAATCTTTCCTTCATTAAGGCATCGAGTGAAAATTTGGGCGAGTACTGTTTCGATTTCTCCACTTGCTTCTTGTATGATGTCTACAGTAATTCCATCTTCTTCTGGAGCTTTCCCCCGCTTCATGTTCTTGATTGCATGTGCAACTTCTGCTGGAAGGACTGGAGGAACTCTGGTACTGGTACCTTTCATGATGTGTGGAGTACATGTATCATCCCTTTCATATAATTTGGAGTAGAAATCTTTCACTTTTTTCAAAATTTCGCCTCTATTTCTTGTTACAAAGCCATCTTCTTTTCTCAGTGCCATAATCTGTTTTATTCCCTTACTGAGATGTCCCTTTGTTATCTTTAGGCTTTGGTTGTTTTCAATTGCTTTCCTCACTAGTTCACAGTTGAATTTTCTTACGTCTTCAGTGATACTTTTTCTTACTGTCTTGCATAGCTCTATATATTCCACTTTGGAAGTCACATCTTCTTTAGTTGTCCTCATCTCACGTCTTTTTTGCATCAACATTTTGGTTTTTCCTTATAATATGTTCACATGCAACTTGTTCTTAGACCCAGCTAATTTTGTTGCTGTTTCCATAAGAGCTTTGGTTACTTTTCTGTTAACTTCAGAAATATCCACTTCTTCTGATGTTAGGCCTTCTAAAGCAGAAAATCTGTTCTTCAGTTCCAACTTGAAGGTATTATGGTGTTTTTTAAGGTTGGTTATGTCAATAGATTTTGTTTGTCTTATGAGCTTGCCACGTTCAAGTTTCGTGTTGAGATGCATCTTACATCTCACCAATCTATGGTCACTACCAGTGTTGAACTTGTTTAGCACACTGCAGTCTTCTATGACGAATTTTTTGTTACACATAATAAAATCAATTTCACTTGTTGTCCCATTTGGATGTCTCCATGTCCATTTCCCGTGTGGCTTTTTCTTGAAGGAGTTCAAGATGAAAAACCCTTCTGCCTCTGCAAACTCAACGAGAGTATTTCCACGCTGGTTTCTGTTGCCGTGACCAAATTTACCTACTGAAGTTTCATTCTGTTGCTGTTGCCCTATTTTTGCATTGAAATCTCCCATAATTATCTTCAAGTGCTGCTTACCTTTATTATTTAGATGACGAATTTCCTCATAAAAATCTTCAATTTCTTCTTCAGGATGACTTGTGGTGGGTGCATAAGTTTGAATAATCTGAGCCTGGTATCTTTTCGAGAGATGGATAACGAGTCGTGCAGCTCTGTCAGAGGAACTTTCAACTTCTACAACTTTGTCCTTCAGTTTCTTGTTTATTATAAATCCAACACCACTAGTTCTGCCAGTATCTGTCCCACGATAGTAGAAGATATGTCCACTTTTCAGTTCAATGAGATCTTCTCCTTTTCTCCTTACCTCACTTAGCCCGACAATGTCCCACTTGATCCTTTGTAGTTCGTCTTCCAATTCAAGAAGCCCTGAATCAGAAGATAGCAAGCGTCCATTATACGTAGCCCAGGTCGGCATCAGATGGCAGCCTAGTCCGGTCCTCCGGGGATTCGTAGCACCCTCTGCCTTCATGTTGCACTGGCTGCTGCCTTGGCCAGGTACATTCCAGCTGCCGGAGACTGACGGCCAAGATTTAAGTTGTGGAATCATTTTGGAGGGGTTTGGCCATAACTCACCACGCTGGCCAAGTGGGTTGGTAAGTGTGGGATAGCATATCCTCTAATCCCAATGGTATAGCTATACCACTATTGGCGGTCGTCAGAGCCCCTTTAGTGGGAACAGGATGCACCACGAGAAGGCGGGGTTGACATTTGTCAAGGAGAGGCTGTGATGTTACGCATGACCTGACCTTACATGCCATCCATATTTATATATATATATACATCCATCCATATTTATATATATATATATATATATATATATATATATATAAGCACACCAGACAAAAAATTAGTCACCCCTAACAGAAATTACAGTAGGAAGTTACCGGTTGCACAGAGGGCACCATGATAGCATTTTTGGGAGATAAATAGCACTGGCGTGGTCTATGGGATCATTTCCGGCTCATGCAGTGGTGAAGAGCAATGTGTGTGTTGAATTTAGTCTGCAATATGGGTCGTAAGACAGACGTTACTGAGTGGCAAAAAGGAGTCATCATGTTTGGCTGTGCCCACGGATGCAAAGTGAATGAAGTCACCCAGTTGGTGTGTCGAAGCGTACTGTCCAGCAGGTCTACAAACAGTGGTGTAGTTTTTAGTCAACTAAAAATCGGTGACGTAACTGTGGCCGGAAAACAATTCTGAACAACAGGGACTGCCACCATGTTTCATGCCTAGTAACTGCAAATCACTTTCAAACCAAGCAGCAATTGCTCCAAACAGTTAATGAAAGTCCATTCCAACCAATTTCCAAAAGGACATTGCGATGAGAACTGCGTGTGATGGACATCTGGAGCAGAGTACCACGGAAGAGGCCTCTTTTAACAGCAAGTCACAAAGTCGTATGCTATCAATGGGCTCAGAGGCACCAAAACTTTACTATGGAGGATTTAAAAAGAGTAATTTGGTCTAATGAGTCTTGTTTTTGTTTGTACTCCAGTGATGGGATGCGACGAGTGCATCACAGGCCCAATGAAGCCTTTAATCCTGATTGTATTGAAGGTGTTGTTCAAGCTGGAAGGGGTTCTATGATGTTTTGGGGATGCTTTTCGTAAGACAAAATGCGCCCTCTCATTGCAGTGATGATGAATTTGAACCAGCATGTGTACTTCAGCCTTCTGAATGATGAAGTGTTGCCCTTTGCCCTACATCTCCAGGAGCAGCATCACATTGCCACTTCTGTCTTTCAAGACAACAACTGGCATGTGCACAGGACTAAAACTGTCTGAGTTGCACGACGAAAAATCAGCAACACTGTCTCACCTATTGAAAATCTGTGGGATCATTTGGAACAGAAGGTGAAACACCGGAATAGACACTCACATACTCTGGCAGAACTTTGGGACCAATTGAAGCACGAGTGGCTGCAAATCGATGTTCAATACATCCACAACCTCGTGAAGTCTCTACCACACCGGATTCATGCTGTTATCAAAGCATGAGTTATTAGGTAAGTTCTGACAGAGGTGACTAATTTTTTGTCTGGTATGCTTATATACAACATACTTAATTTTCTTTCCTCTTATTTTTCATAGATAAACAAATTCTATGGGTTTAGGAATTTTTTGTGACAATATTTACAGTGTCAAGGTTCTCATCATAATTTTTGTTTTTTTTTGTTTTGGCTAAATATAGTTGGAAACTGTATCCTAAATCAGTTATTTTAGCCATTAGACACTGCTAATTTGCATTACTTAGCTCAGCAGATAAAAGCACATTTCTACATTTTCCTTTTTCAGCATATCTTTTGTAAAATAAGATTGTGCATATGTTATGACTTTGTCCATCTGTCTGTCTGTGGACACCATATCTCTGCAACTATTAAATTGATTTGAAAAATTCCTTTTGCTTTGGGAAGTATGAAATGTGAGAATGATGATCTTTGCTTTCTGGTTTTCCTATGATTTTTTAAGTAAAGGTGAAAGAGCAGTATCATAAAAGACCAGAATCTTTAAACAGGATACTAATGGGCTAAAGTGTAACTGGCTTATGGACACATAAGTGTAATGCATGAATTGTACATTTGTTTTCAGCGTTCTTAAGTAAAAATTTAAGGATGTGATCATTGAAAAAAACTGTGAAAGTATGTTATACTGAAAAATAAAGAAAGTAATAAGTATTTTTAAGTATCTAAATGCTCAGTGAACAATTTAAAAAGTTGTCTGCCAGTAGTCCTGGAAATGAATGTCAACTCTCATGCAAAAAACTTTACATCAGGTAACTTGTACAAAATTCTAGCGGATAATGCTTACCTTGGCATTCCTTTCTAGCGATGGGAACATTTCACACATGTGTTTTCCTGTCTTTGTTGATGTTATTGGCCTAAAGTCCGTTGTATGCGATGACTGGCTTTACTTCTCACACTTTTCGCTGGGTATACTCATTGGATCTTTGCCTTAGGATTCAAACACATCAATTTTTACCGTTCTTTATACTCGAAATTTTCGCCCATACTCTGGGCATCCTCAGGAGCGTGGCGACTTTACCACCGATGTTCGTGGTTAACTTCGCTCTAATGGAGTCCGATACTCCATGTTGCCATTAAATCGGATATACTTTCCTGGATATATTTCGTTATCAAGCCCGGCTGGCACCATCTATGTTTCATTAAAACAACTTTTTTTTTTTAATTTTTTTTTAATTTTAAATAAGATCCAAAAAAAAAAAAAAAAAAAAAAAGAAAAAAAATTTGTTTTAATGAAACATAGATGGTGCCAGCCGGGCTTGATAACGAAATATATCCAGGAAAGTATATCCGACGAATGGCAACATGGAGTATTGGACTCCATTAGCGCGAAGTTAACCACGAACATCGGTGGTAAAGTCGCCACGCTATTGAGGATGCCCAGAGTATGGGCGAAAATTTCAGTATAAAGAACGGTAAAAATTGATGTGTTTGAATCCTAAGGCAAAGATCCAATGAGTATACCCAGCGAAAAGTGTGAGAAGTAAAGCCAGTCATCGCATACAACGGACTTTAGGACAATGACATCAACAAAGACCGGAAAACACGTGCGTGAAATGTTCCCATCGCTAGAAAGGAATGCCAAGGTAAGCATTATCCGCTAGAATTTTGCACAAGTTACTTTGAAATATCGCACGTAAAAGAGAATAGTAGAATGATTAGAGCTATATAATAGTCAGAATTAGAACTACTAATTGGAATTTACATCAGGTGTGTATTTTGCCTTGTACCATGCATCAGAATTCATGTTTTTGTCCATTTTGTTTGCATAACTTTTTTCAATTGTATGCATTTTTTTAGGAATATAATTGAATTTTTTTTAAATTGCAGCTTCCTGTTTTAATATTTGGGTGATGTTCCCCAAACAAATAAATATGTTGTTTTGTTATTATTAGGAGGCACCTGCAGAAGTGATGAATGTGCAAGAACAATTATTGCAAATTCTCAGACAACTGAGTATTGCCTCTGATTGCATTTTGGCTGATAAAGCTTCTGAGGAGCCTTTAGAGAATGTGCCGAGTTCTGAACAAATGACTGATTCAAGTGAATTTCTGACTGCAGATGTTGGAGTTAACGTAAGTAGTTAAAATATTATATTCCATATTTTACAAAATATAAGACACACTTTTTTCCAAAAAAATGCAGTGTCAAAATACCCTTGCATCTTATATATCAAAGGTCATTATTATTGCCATGAATATATGCTTTCTGCTATAAAAACTGCTAAATGAGTTTAAAATGTTTTTGCTTTATCTTAGGTACAGTAACTGATATTCTTCTGCACTTTTCCCATGATATCAATCTTGTATTGTGAATACTTGTACTTTTATGTTTATCCATTGTTAACTACATGCATGTGCTTTTTATGAGCCAGGCCTGCTATTGTGCTAGATGTGTATCTGTGCCTGTGTGCATACCAGTGTGTTCATGACTTAAAGAGTGACGGGAATAAGTGACAACAAAAGACAGCCTGAAGAAGGAGAAGAGTTTTCTCCAAAAATTTGCAATTAAAATAAAAAATTTCCTAGTAAAGATTCTCATAATAGTAGTTTTTGATTAGTAAGTAAAATACAGTTTAAGCACATACCTCATATGTTGTACATAGCGATCTTAAAAGAACATAGGACTATCATAATTTCTTTAAAAAGCAAAGTGATAAAAAAGAAGTAAAAGAAACATGTTTCAGGACAAAATATCACAACAGATGCTTGAGACATGGGAGATATGGTGTCACCTTGTCTCACTCCCTTTCCAATTTGTATTGGTGCTGTATCCTCAAATAACCAAACCTTTGCACTTGCATTTTCATAGATGTCACTAATAATACTAATGTATACATCTTCAATACTGCAGGATTTCAAAGCCATTGTAACTGCTGATGATTTCACAGAATCAAAGGCCTTTTCATAATCAATAAAAGCCATACTTAATGGGAGTTCATATTCCCTCATTCTTTCAATTAGTTCTCTCAGTACATGGATATGATTTATAGTGCTGCAGCCAGTCCTGAATCCAGTGTGTTCTCTCTGTTGTGTCATGTCCAGTGTTACCGTCAAGTGATGTGAAAGAACCTTAGTGAAGATTTTATAAACCACTGATAAGAGGTTGGTGGGCCTGTAGTTCCTGAGATCCTCAATGTTACCTTTTTTATGTAGCAGGATCACTGTAGCATTGTCCCAATCCTCAGGAATCTTCCCTTCATTGAGGCATCTAGTGAAACTTGGGCAAGTGTAGTTTCAATTTCTCCACTTGCTTCTTGTATGATGTCCATGGTAATTCCATCTTTTCCTGTAACTCTTCTTCATTTCATGTTTTTCATTGCATGTGTAACTTCTGCCAGGAGGATTGGAAAAACTCTTGTACTGGTACCTTTCGTAATGTCTGGAGTAGATGTATCATCCCTTTCATATAGTTTTGAGTAGAAATCTTTCACTCTTGTCAAAATTTTGCCTCTATTTCTTGTTACAGTACCCTCTTCTTTTCTCAGTGCCATAATCTGCTTTCTTCCCTTACTGAGATGTCTCTTTGCTTTTTTCAGGCTTTCGTTGTTTTCAATTGCTTTCATCACAAATTCACAATTGAATTTCTTTACGTCTTCATTGATACTTTTTCGTACTGTCTTGCATAGCTGTATATATTCCACTTTGGAAGTTACATCCTCTTTATTTGTCCTCATCTCTCTTCTCTTTTGCATCAGCATTTTTGTTTTTCCTGATATTTTCTTCACATGCAATTTGTTCTTAGTACCACCTATTTTTGTTGATGTTTCCATAAGAGCCTTTGTTAGTTTTCTGTTAACTTCAGAGATGTCCACTTCTTCCAATCTTAGACATTCTAGAGAAGACAATGTGTTCCTCAGTTCCAATTTGAAGGTATTATGACCCTTTTTAAGGTTGGTCACGTCAATACATTTTATTTGTTTTATGAGCTTGCCACACTCAAGTTTAGTGTTGAGGCGCATCTTACATCTCACCATTCTATGGTCGTTTCCTGTGTTGAACCTGTTCAGCGCACTGCAGTCTTCAGTGACAAATTCTTGTTACACATAATAAAATCAATTTCACTTGTCATTCCATTGGGATGCTTCCATGTCCATTTCCTATGCGGTTTTTTCCTGAAAAAGGAGTTCATGATGAAAAACCTTTCTGCCTCTGCAAACTCAATGAGAGGATTTCCGTGCTGGTCTCTGTTGCCATGACTGAATTTACCTACTGAAGTTTCATTCTGTTGCTGTTGCCCTATTTTTGCATTGAAATCCCTCATAATGATCTTCATGTACTGCTTACATTTGCTATTTAGATGCCGATTTTCCTCATAAAACTCTTCGATTTCTTCCTCAGGATGACTTATGGTGGGTGTGTAAGCTTAAATACTTAGCTGGTATCAGCTGGTATTTTTTTGAGAGTTAAATACTTAGCTGGTGGTTAGCTGATATCTTTTTGAGAGTTGGATTACAAGTCGTGCAGCTCTGTCTGAAGAACTTTCAATTTCTAGGACTTTATCTTTCAGTTTCTTGTTTGTTATAAATCCAACACCACTAGTTCTGCTAGTATCTGTCCCCATGATAATAGAAAAGGTGTCCACTTTTCAGTTGAGTAAGATCTCCTTTTCACCTTAGCTCACTTAGCTCGCAGATGTTCTACTTGATCCTTTGGAGTTCGTCCTCCAATTCAAGGAGCCTTGAATCAGAAGATAGGGATCGTCCATTAAATGTAGCCAATGTCATCATCTGATGGCAGCCTGGTCTGATCCTCTGGTGATTCTTAGTATGCTTTGCCTTCATGTCGCATTGGCCGCTGCCTTGGCCAGGTACATTCCAGCTGCCAGAGACTAAGGGCCAAGTTTTAAGTTGTGGAATCATTTGGGTAAGGGGAGAGGTGTGTTTAGCCGTAAGGCACCATACTGGCCAAGAGAGTTGGTGAGTATGGGATAGCATTTCCTCTAATCCCGGTCGTATAGTTATACTGCTATCGGCAGTCGTCAGAGTCCCTTTAGTGGGAACAGAATGCACCGCGAGAAGATGGGGTTGACATTTATCAAGGAGAGGCTATGATATGTTGCACATCAACTGACCTTACATCACTATATGTATTGACCTGACCGTACATCCCTATATTTATATATATATATATTATGAATAGCAAAGTTATTTAAAATCAGAATCACAAAATATGAATTAATGAGAATATACAGAAGTACTTTGAAGTACTTTTGTACTTCCCTTTATACTAGGGTTTAAATCTCAATTCTTTCATGTGTGTCAATGTATATAAGTGACAGTCTAAATGCATGTGATGTTATATTATATATATATATAATACATATTCGAGTCACATTATTGTGACCACCTCCTACTTTTGATGTCAACAGCCCGTAGTGAATGAAAGAAGGCATGTGTCGTGAGCTGGCTTGGAGGGTATATGAGGTGTGCTGTAGGCATTCTGAAAACATATCACTCAATGCTGTCGTGGATAAAAGGAACGATTTATTAGATTTGCCAAAAGGGATGATTATCGACTTTCGGGACAAGGGTGGAAGTATTTTTGAAACAGCACGGTTTGTGAACTGTTCTTGTGCTGCTGTGGTTAAAGTGTATCGTAATTGGAGAAATGGCACCATTGAGAATAAGCAATGTGGAAACTGCGGAAGCACCATATGCCATTGATGTGAGAGGTGAACGTCGGCTTCGAAGGTGCATGAAGGCCGATCAACACGCTACAGTGGAGCAACTCTCTCACCGAATGAACCAGGGGCTACCGGAAGTGTGTCTAAAACGACAATTCAGCGAACCCTACTGCGTATGGGGCTCCGATGCAGACGGATGGTCACTGCACTTATGCTAACAAAGGTGTATCAGCAGAAAAGGCTTACATTTGCATGGCAGTATCGGAATTGAACCTCCGCTGATTGGCAAAGGATTGCCTTCTCCGATGAGTCACGTTTTCTGTTTCATTGAAAGGATAGACGTTGGTGTATAATTTGAGAAACATCGGAGAACAAACACTCTTCAACCATTGCTGGAAGAACACAAGCTGGTGGGGGCAGCGTTATGGTCTGGGGAATGTTTTCGTGGCATTCTCTGGGTCCACTCATACCTGTGGAAGGCACTGTGGACCGAATTATGAATCCAACCTTGCAGACCATGTACACCCATACATGCTGATTGTCTTACGTGGGGTGGATGGATCTTCCAGCATGACAATTCAATGTGTCACACAGCTAGAAATGTCCGAGAGTGGTTGGAAGAGCACAATGAAGACTTCAAAGTACTTCTCTGGCCCCCTAATTCCTCAGACTTAAACCCAATTGAGCATCTGTGGGACCACCTCGTTCGTGTTGTTCGCTCTATAGATCCTCCACCATGCACCCTCCAGCAACTGTCAAATGCACTGCAGTCAGCATGGCTCCACATACCTGTGAACACCTTCCAGTACCTTATTGAGTCACTCTGAGCCCGTCTAGCTGCTGTTCGCGCTGCACATGGCAGTTACTCGGGATATTAGCTGGTGGTCACAATAATGTGACTCGACCTTGTGTGTGTGTGTATATATATATATATATCAGGTAGTAAAGAAAGTATCCAGAAAATAGAGAAGGAGAAGCGTGTATTTCGAGCTTAAAAAATCATGCAAAACACTTAACCTAACCATCCAAGTAGTCCCTATTGGAACTGATGACCTTGTTCCACCAATTTACAAGTTGAAATATCCCATTGTGGTAGAAGTCTGGCTAGCAGGAGTTGATAAAGTCATCCATTCAATGTTTCACATCATCGTTATTAGTTCTTAGCGAGAAAATTCTACGTAGACCGGAAGAGATGAAAGTCAGATGGGGCAGGATCTGGGGAATAAAGCAGGTGTGACAATATTTCCCATTTCAGCTCGTGCAAGTTTTGAAGGGTCTGTAAAGTGACTTGTGGACAAGCATTATCGTGGTGAATAACAACTCCATGGCGATTAATTGACGCTATGTGCTTCTCTTTCAGTGCAGCATGGAGATAGTTCAGCTGTTGAATGTAAGCATCCGCTGTGAGGGTATTGTTCCATGGTAAGAGTTCACAGTGAATCACACTGCGACAATCCCACCAGCAACTCAGAATCATGTTCCATCCATGAAGGGGGTGGCTTAGCAACCTTTTATAAGTGGTTTTCCCTGCTTGGTCCATAATCTTTGTCGCATAACATTCACATACGTGACCTATTTTTCGTCACCCGTGGCCAGCCAATTCAAAAAGCCTTCCCATTTTTTTCTTTCATGGAGAGCAACAGCAATGGAGTAGCGTTGCATCTGATTCTGATCAGACTTAGCATGGGGTTCCCATTTGTACAGTTTACACGAATATCCCAACTCCCAATGTTGGGTGTTGAGCGTTGTATCGGAGGTCTTCAGTTCCTCTGCCAGTTCCCATAGTGTTGCATCAGGCTTGGTCGATAGCACTTGTTGCAGTGTATCATCTTCAATCTTACTGGGTCTGCCACTTCTGGGCACATCAGACAAATCTTGTACATCAGTGTCGAATTTCCTATACCAGTCATATCAAGTACTCTGTCCGATAATATCGTCACGAAACGCGTTTTGCAATTTTCCAAGTGTTTCCGTAACTTTCACGCCATTCAAATATTCGTAAAGCAATATTGCACGGACACCTTCCTTTGATATCACCATCAAACCATCGCCATGTGCAACTAATCTTCCTCACAACAGCATATGTTCTGTCCTTAGAATCGATTCTTTTGCGCACTGCACTTTGGGATGTTTACGTCATCGCAAACCTGCAGTATCTTGCATTACACACGCCACATACCATTTTGTCTGGAAACTTTCTTTATAACTGGATATATGTATATATGTATTTATATATTTTAATTTCACAGAAGTGTTCATGTAAATTGTGAGTGGTTCTCTTATTTAGTCCTTAACCATGCGAGAAGTAAATAGTTTAATACCCTTTAATTTAAGAGATACTGATATGGTATTGTGGTTTGCTTTTACTTTTAAGGGAATAAAATAAATATGACAGCAGTTTTATTGTATGTGCCTTATCATAAATGAAGAACACTGCATTTCATTCCTTTATCTAGTCACCCCCCTCCTAGTCTTTAATTTTATCTGGAATTTCCATGTATGATAATAAAAAATAGTGTAGTTCTCTCTATGGAAGCCTTGTGAAGGGGAGAAATACTGTATGTTCATTAAACATCATTATCATATTCTACACATGCTTTCAAATTTTTATTGTAATTAGTGTTTTCCCAGGACTGTAAATATTTTATTGCTGTATAAAGGTGCAGGTAAAGCTGCATGCCATACTGATCGTATAATGTTTCAAGAGTTCTAAATACACTTGTGCTTTGGACATTAAACTGGAGATAAGTGTCATTTAAAATGTAAAAGCACTATCTTGAAAGATTAAAAGTGCAAAACAAAATATCATTTTGCATTTGACAGATAAATCATTTTTAAGAACTTAGTATTTTTCAGTTATTTGTATATTTTGAGGAGGAGAACATAAAATGGTAAATATTTTGAATGTTTTGTAATTTCATTAAGGTAAAATATTCTCTTTGTAGAATATTTACTTCTAAATGCCACCACTATTTTGTAAACGTTTTCATCTTTGAGTATTGAAATACATTTTGTTCTGAAGCTTTATGTGATATTATTCTGAAAAAAAATGAGACTTTTAATATCTTTCTTTTCTTTTCTTTCTTTATATCCAATATGCGCCAAGAATTTCATAGTGTGGATGACCTTAAATTTCCTACTTAATACAGATTTCCTATTGTATAATTCAGTGAATGAACTTTCAGTTAAATTCCAATTAACTCAAATGTTCCTTTGATTTGGAAGTGAATAAATAATGTCTTATCACAAGTACAACCGAAATTTTCCTCTTTCAGTGAAAAAATGTTTAATTATGGGTTTTACAGAGGTAAATTTTAATACATTTGGTGGTCATATTTTCAAACTAGAGCCTAGTTCTTCATCAGGACGATCGCTAGAGTAGTTGTTACCAGTCAGTCAGAAGTGCCCAACCGCAATTATTGTTAAGCGTGGTACCTCTTCTTCTTGCTATTTCCATCCCTTCTTCAAGTTTCCTCTTTACAACATGTGATTGGTGGGTTATTATTTTTATTTTACTTTGTTTAAATTGGTGAGTGATTATATATTTTCCTCTTTGTTTAAAAATTTTGTTTTTAGAACACATTTTTCTCTTAATAAGGTCTTGAAAAAAATGAGTTTCAGTTCTTTGCATGTTCTAAATTATTTTGTGAAGTTCCTGCTGGGGGTTCTGAAAATGAAAAGTTAAAAGCAAAAAGTTTAAAACTATTCTAGGAAATGACTGTTTTAACAGGAAGCAAAAAATCACCTTTCTCCAAGGTAAATTAGTGTTGAATGTAGGTAGTTATAGCACACAGAAAGCACACACTACACTTGATTTATTTTCATTATAAAAAATATCATTATTTCTTATAAAATATTGGGAATAAAATGTGCATATCTTTAATCATTGGATAAATGGAAAATTGGTACCTTAAAAATTAAATGTTTTTCTTTTTTATAACAATTTGAGTCAGTTATGTAAAAACATCTAATTGCATAGTTAAAGCCCTAAACCTAAGGAAAGTAAAAGAACAGAAGCTGTAAGTATTGTAACAAGCAGAAACAAACTGATGTATGTCGTTTTACCCATCTGACAAGTTACTAAAGTAGTAGATATGGGAATAAACTGTTTATAGTCTCTTATAGCTCTAAATGTTGTGGGGCATTTTTCAGGATATATCAGCAAGTGTGGAATAATGGGTTTTATTCCTGTTGAAAAGCATCTTTTCCACAGTTGTCTTCCAAAGTAGTGGATGTTAACTATGATATAGGGTTGTATTTCCAAGTTTATATTTTGCCACAAGTAAGAGGGTTCATTTATAAAAACTTCCCATTAAAATCAAGTCTGTTAGAGACTAGATGTCACCACATCTAGTGATGACATCTTGTCTGAGTCACCACAATAGATTCAGTGTCACCATATTTGTTCACTTGCATTTCGCAAAGCATAGACTAAAAAGTGCATTCTTTTTTTTTTTTTTTTTTCTGAAATGGCTATTGGAAGGATGTTTTGTGAATTTGCAAAAACAAAAATGTATTCTTTATCTGAAGAAAAATCAACATTTCATTCTTACAAACGCAACATGATAACCTACCTCTCTGATAAGTAATGAAGGAATTGCTACCTCCCAGGAGTAAGAAACAACAAATATCATGGCTTCATCAATCTTAATGACCTTGGCCTGTGTATCTTTCCTATTTGACCCAAATCCTTTGCACCTTCAGTAAAGTAGCAGTGTTTAAGGGACACCATAAATCTTCAATGATTTTAGTGTAAAGCCTGGTTTCTTGATTGATGAAAGGGGAGTGATTGGACATCAGGCATAACCCTTGTATTGCACCAGACGATATGTAGCTAATTGATATGTCATCATCACAGGTTTGGGGGCTAAATGCTTCTGAATGAAATAGATGATTGTGGCAGAAGACTTTGAGCTTCTCTGGCACTCCTTCATTAGGAAGTTTATACCTCTTTCATACACATGTACAATCCAGAAGTATTGAGATCTACATGACCAGATCTGTTGCATCATAAAACCCCACAACTTATTCAAAGTTCTTTTCATCTAAAGCTACATCTTTGCATTCCACTGTAAAAAGTTGTAGATTTTTTTTCTTTAAAAAATTGTCATATTATTTGTTCTGTAACTTTTATTGACCTGAGTAATATTTCGAGCTATAAACAGAAATATGCCATATGAAGTTTTAATGAGATTTCTCTGGATGTTGTTATCTTTACAGGTTGAAGAAACAGTGCAGTTACTCAATCATGAAAGCAAAGCACTGGACCGTTTTTTGAAATCACTCGAAAACCTTAGCGAAATAACAAATTTGGTACATGTCACTTTGAGAAGCAGTGTTTGTGCACCAACTCTTGAAGCTGTTACATTGGAATCTGAGAAAATTAAGGTAAAATAGTACATATAATATAAAGAATTTAATGAGCATTTTCTGAAAAGATTTGAGTGGCATACATATGAACAGTTTTGTACATATTAAAAAATGGGTTAATGCTGTTGTGCAAAATATATTGTAGTATAACATTTTGTTGCACAAAACTTGGCTTCTTGTCAAACTTGAATGCCTACTGAGTCTAGGTTTAACCCCTGGAACAAGACATGCTTTTCCTTTCAGTGCTTTTCCTTCCATGGAACCTGTGCTTCTGAATTAGGGATGGGCAACTCTTTGAAGTCTTAGATTTACATGTCCATTGGAGTTATTGAACCTTAACTTTGAAAAACAAATGTTAGTGCCTCATGTAGTTTGACAGCGTTTTAAAATATTTCCTTTCTTGTAGTATGATCATTTCCTAGAAATTTGAGAAAAGTTTGGTTTACAGTGTTTCATTATTACTGTAATTATGCAAGGATCACCTGACATGAGTGTGCTTGGAAATTTTGTCTGCAGTGGTTTTTTTCTTGTTCTTGTTGCATAGTATATATAGATCACACTACATAAACATAGTTTTAACTGCTTGTTAATTTTTAAGTGTCAGTCAATTCCAAATCTTTTATGAGGTTAGTAAAGAATTAATGCCTTCTGTTTTGTTTTTGTTTTTTGCTGAGAAAATGAAATTTTGATAAGAAGTGCTGCTGTTATCTGGATAAATCTTGAATGCTTAACAGACATTATGTTATTTTTCGACATAGTCTCCATCATTTTGAATACATTCTGTCCATCACTGAGTAATGCATTGTATGCAGGTACTGTAGAACTCCTCGCTTAAGTGTAAAGCTCCAGTGCTTAAGCTTGTCATCATCCACAAAATTCCATCCTCAGAGTGTATTGTTTATAATGCCAAACAGATGATAGTATAAGGGTGCTACATCTAGGCTATGAAGGGGAAGAACATGATATGTAATTGCTTTCTTTGTTCACAAAGTGGTGTGGGGTCTGTCATTATCATGAAAAAGGAATTAATTTGTGTTTTTGGTGTGCCAAACTCTGCATATGCATTTTTGCAATTTCTGTAATGCCACATACCACACAGAACAAATCCTGGTGCTTTTCAGCAGGAAGTCTGCAAGCAAGACCTTTGTCACAAAAGACAGTTACCCTGACTCTAGCCATAGAAGCCTGTCTTTTGAATTTCTTTGTGTGTGGTGACCCCCAATGGTGTCATTCCATTGACCATTGTTTCATTTTAGTGTCATAATGGTGGACCCATCACATCCATGACAGAAATGTGTCCTCCTCCTCCCCAAAGTGCTTGAAAAGTCCCATACAGTGACTTTCCAGGCTTCTTTGTGTTCATCCCACAACATCTTCAGAGCTCAACATGCAAAAACCTTGTTATAGCATGACCATTGGTTTTCTGATACCAACTTCACTGCAGAACTCATATTATGATGTGCTAGTTAAGTTTTCCTTATTCACGGCATTAATACAGCTATTGTTCTCTGCTGCCATTGCCATCACTGGCTGGCAACTTTGCAGAAAAGTTGCCTGTCAGTGATGGAGTGCAGAAAGTCTGTTATTGGGTATAAAAGTTTTTTTTTTTTTTTAAAGGTGAAATATTATTGTTTAAAGTGTACTTACATTAACATCCTATATTAATTATAAGAGGTGTATCAAAATGAAGATCACATTAGAAGAGGTTAAGTTGCTGACATGAAACTAGTGAGAGAAATATATAATAGATGGATTCAGTGTAGGGTTGCCATATTTTTCAAGTTCAAAACTGAGATTGAATGTGGACAGAATATAACATGACTGGGACAAAGTTCTGGATGCTTGTTATAAATGATATTATCAAATTATCATGATGCTGTGATAAAATACTTGGACTAGTGTAAATTTTATTATCTCTATGTTGATATATCCCATGTTGGTATATTCCCATGGAGATAAAATTTAAACAAATCAACTAAACTGAGACATTCAACCCATGGGGTAAAAATATTTTTGAAATTTTGATATTATTTTAGCTATTTATTACTGTATCTTTTTTTCCTGACTGGGATGAAACAGTCAACTAGCCAAGACAAGACCCTAAAACAGACAATACTGGTTGAACTGAGATGTATGGTATTGCTAATTCAGTAACTAGACATGGTTCACAATGCTGGTACTGCACTTAAACTGGGTGTTACAGTTGATGAAAATATACTGAAGTGGTGTGGTCATTAGTGTCACATGTGAGATAAACAACTGCATTGATAGATGTTACAATCCAAGTTATCAGACTATGAAAGTAATAGATCAAGGACACAATTTGTCAATGATGTAAAAATAGCCATTAATGATTGATGTAGCAATTTTCTTATGCAGAAAATATTGTAGTGATCCATGTATGTGAGGATTGTGTGTGATGAAGTAGAACTAATTTTTGTAATTGTTGTTTGCACTCTTTTTTTCTTTCTTTTTTTCTGTGTTTATATCAAGTGCTCCTTCATTCTGAAGACAATTTGCATGCAAACATGAATGGATATATGTATGCATGCATGAAAATGAGGAAAGAGGAAATTCAGGGGATCTAAAAATTCTGGTATTATGTTTGAGTATTGTTTTGCCACCATGAAGTATGTGTGTACAAACACATGCTTATTTAAAATATTTTGATAATATCTGCAAAACATTTTAATTTACTTTAGCTCAACACTTCTGTTTATTCAGTTTACTTGTCTGCCTATTCTTAATTCTGTTCATGATTAATATTCATATAGCATTTCTGTTTATTCAAATGGATTAACTACTTATAATGACAATTCTGCCTCACAGATGTTGGCATAGTACACTCTGCACAGGAGCTGCAGAGAAATTGAAGATGACGCCAAGCAAGGAAAGGGGAGTTGGTCATTGTTGTGGAATGAATCCGTTTCAGTTGTTATTTTAATTGATGCCTTGTGTTACTGTTATTTAATTAATTCCTTGTGCACTATTAATGCCTGGCTGTTCATTGTAGTCATAGTGCTAGAATGAATTCCCCTAGACACCACGAGTTCTACATTAATGCAAGAAGTTTTTGTGCAGTTGTTTTAACATTCCAACTTTTATTTGATATTTTAACACTGTCTTATAAAAATTATGAAAATTTGGGAAAGTACCCCCTTTTGAACTGTTGTCCATTTACACTATCTGATCAAATGTATGTGGGCACTTGCCTATCCACAAACTCCCAGTGATAAGAAGGGAATTACTATTAAGTTGGTCCACCCTTTGCTGCTATCAACTGCCTTCCTCAATGTTGGGAAGGCTTTCTACTAGATTTTGGTACATTGCTGCTGAAATTGCCTTCCATTCTGCCACAACAGCATTAGTCAGGATGTTCACCAATGTCAGTTGGTGTTTCAATTCATCCCAAAGGTATACGATGAGGTTGAGACTAGGGCCAGTCA
Organism: Macrothele yani; assembly: GCA_039090855.1. Classification (NCBI taxonomy): domain Eukaryota; kingdom Metazoa; phylum Arthropoda; class Arachnida; order Araneae; family Macrothelidae; genus Macrothele; species Macrothele yani. Next base: position 6,655,171 of record CM077023.1, on the reverse strand, counting down.
AGTTCTTCCACACCCATCTCATCCAAACCATTCCTGCATGGACCACACTTTTTAAATGGGGTCACTGTCTTGTTGATGAAGGAAAGGGCCTTTATGAAGATGTTTCCATAATGTTGGGAGCAGAAAATTGTCAAAACTGTCATTATAAGCTGCAGTCTTAAGATTTCTGGGAACTGCAACTAGGTGGTTCAGCCCAAATCATGAAAAATAGCCCCAGAGCATGATGCTTCCTCCACCAAACTTCACAGTTGGCACAATACAGTCAGTAAGGTAATGTTCATTTGGCATCCTCCACACCCGGACTCACCTGTTGGACTGCCAGATGATGAAGCGTGATTCATTACTCCAGAGAATGCATTTCCACTGCTCCACAATCCACAGGTGTTGAGGTTTACACCACTCGAACAGATGCTAAACATTTATCTTGCTGATATTAGGCTTGTGTGCTGCTTTTTTGGCCATGGAAACTAATTCCCTTCAGCTCTTGACAAATGATCATGGTGCTGGAATTGCTTCCAGAGACATTTTGGAACTCAGTGTTGAGTGTTACAACCAAGTGAGATGTAGTTGCATCACCACCCTCTTCAGCACTCAGTGATCCCACTCTGTCATTTTACATGGCTTACCAGGTTGTGATTGCACTGTTGTTGCTCCTAGGCATTTCAACTTCACAGTAACATCACTTATAGTTGAACAGGGTGTCTGCAGAAGGGCAGGAATTTCCTGAACTTACTTATTTCTAAGATGGCATTCTATGATCGTGTCACATTGAAAGTCACTGAACTCTGTCATGCAGCCCATTCTGCTGTTTATCCTTGTCAATGATGTTTGCCAGGTCACATGTGTCTTCTTGTACCTGCATAGGCCATGGCTGTGATATACACTAGTTTCCATAAATTAAGCAACAAATGGAAAAATAACTCAAAAAGTATGCGACTGATTCAGATGAAATTTGGTGGTAAGCTTTATCAGACCAAATGCAACGCAAAAATGTAAGAACATGTTATACAAAGCATTTACATTTTGTATGAGTGATGCAAATATGAAAATACAGAAATATGGGTATCAAGATGAAATAGGAAAAGGTACTTCATTACAGAGTGTGGTTACCTTGAACAGCAATACAGACCTGACAGTGATGTTCTATGCTGTTAATTATGGTGTCGAGCAGTCCCGTGGGTAGATGCGTCCATTGCTCGAGCAAAGTAGTGCGGAGCCCCTGCAGGATTCAGGGGGGTGGAGGTGGGGGGGGTAGGGTGGAGGCCAGTAACACACATCCCGACAGCATCCCAGACATGTTCAATGGGATTCAGATCAGGAGAGTGTGCTGGCCACTCCATACAGACTATAGTCTCCTGTTCCAGGTACTGGTGCACTAGGTGAGCTGTCTGAGGACGGGCGTTATCCGCCTGCAATACAAATGTCTCGCCTCGCCAATTGCTGCCGGATTCAGACGAACAATAGGGTCCAGGATATCGTCTCTATACCTCTGAGCATTAAAGTTTTCATGTGGCAACACATTGAAGTCGGAACGGCCGCCTAACGATATGCCTGCCCACACCAGAACACTACCACCACCATAGGTGTCCCTTTCCAGGATATTAGAGCGAAGATAGCGAGTACCGGCCTCTCTCCAGATGTAAATTCGGTGAGAATCACTCTGTAAACAGTATCATAACTTATCAGTGAACAGAATGGACTTCCACTGATTTTGAGTCCAGTTCACATGTACTCGTGCCCAATTGAAATGTTTCCTCCATTGGCGGGGTGGTGATTGTATTGAGAAACACGCATAATACCAGTTGCTGAGCATACAATCCTCCTGCATGTAGCCTTCTGCGTACCGTCAAAGCTTATGCCGTCCATCCGGTGGCTGCCGCAAGCACAGATCTGATATGAGTCGGTGTAGCCGTCCTGTTCCTCTGTGCCAAAAGCAGCAAATACTGATCATCTTCTGAGGTCGTCTCTTTTGGCCTACCTTCAGTGTACCTTCAGGAAGCTGCACCCATGGATTGGAGCTGCTGCCACATCCTGCTGACCACAGAACGATCGGCGTTGAGCCATCTTGCGTCGTCCACCTGCCGTTGCCCTGCTTCGAGTTGGCCTATCACTCTGTAGCATAATTCCGCTGGTAAAGGAAGTTTCAAAGCCATGTTAACAAAATTGCTATCTCGAAATCTTGTCATTCACAGCCACACATGAATTGGCGACTCCCTCTGAAACAGCCGGTTTTAAGCTCTTGCACATTTGCATAAAGCGTTGCCAGTGCCACTCATTTGCCTTCTGTACATCGATGCTGTATGCCTTCGCTTGTAACATATGCAAATTTCGTGCAATTTGAACTATATTTCACCCAATTATCGCGATTTTTCGGTTTGTTGGTTAATTTATGGAACCAGTGTACATGGGCAAATCTGCTACTCAAAAGGGATGTCTGAATACTTTTGATCATATAGTGTGTTTTGTTGTGTAAGTATTGAACCTAATGCTGGTGCTGATTGTTTGATCTTTATTTCTCTTAGCATTCATTTCCAATCATTTGTCTTCAATATTTATGTTTACAGTAACTGAGAAATAGGTTATGTTCTGTATCATAAATTATGTTGTGTAATCTCAGAATTTTAGACATAGTCATGAATGATTTTTTTAAAGATTATTTTCCTTTATTTTGTAATAGGATGTCCTGCAGACTCTAATTGTTTCATTGTCATATACAAGTTATGAGTACCTGAGCGTGAAAACATTATTAGCACAAGACGTAATCAGTAACTTTGAGTGTTTAACAACAAGTGCCTTTGAATTGGTTCAGACAGGATTTTCCAAAGGTCAGACTCTTGAGCAGTGTATTGGGAACTGGAATGAATTGCATAGTCTACTTCAGAAAAGCTCCAAATGGTTGTCTGAAAAACATAATGTTGCTCAAAATCAACAACCATGCCTCAAAGAGGATTTTGATAAATATGTGTCATTTTTCAAGGTAATTTGAGTTGTGTCTTTGTGTCAAAGTCATTTACAAGTTATTAATTAATTATGTTATGTTTAAATGGCTGTGAGTGTTGCACATGTAAATGTCTTGTTACACATATATATATATCTTTTTCAAATATATATGCTTGTTGCTCTACATGCACTCAAATTATTCATTGTACATTGCTAACTCCTAAAGTGGTAAAAAATTATGGCTGGCTGTTTAATCATATGCTGTCATTTGTAATGATATTAATTTAAAGCTGTTTAATCATATGCAGAGTGTAATGATATTAATTTAAAGGTACCTGCTTGTCTGTGAAATTAACATTATTTGGCACAATGAGAATGCTGTATTCATTTAATTTTTTTCATATCCACATAAATGTCACACTCACTACAGTCTTTTACACTCAACATTCCTAAATTTTCTAGTCTTTGTTTTCGTGTTTTTTCTGAAACATAGTTTAGATAAAGTTTTGATCAAGGCTGCATTTTGAATTTTCTTCAGATTGTTCATAAACTTGATTTTGTTCATATAAGTTGTTCATAAGGTTGAGCTTTGTATTTCAGATCTGCAAAACATTTTAGGTTTTTTGGTAATCTCATCTAAAAGGGTATGATTTTCATTATGAAGCTCAGTAGTTTTCTGGAAATTTAATCTCTTTATTGCTGCATAAGTTCTGCTGGTAGTAACAAAATGTATCTCCTATGATCTCCATAACTAACTACTGACATTTTTTACCCACCAATATCAAGCATTAAAGATCTATAACGAAATTTTATTTTTGCTCTTTTTACTAAAGTACTGATATAAGAAGGTATTTGAATATTTACAAACTGTGGTTTCATGAGATCTGCTGATATTTTTTTTATGAAAATAAATGGTTTATGAATTATTTTTTTAATATTATGACTTTCTTTTAGTATTTGTAATTTGTAGCCTTGCTTTCCTACCACCAATAATGTGTGGAAATAAGACTCAATACAGCACGTGGGCTTTTAGAAGCTCTCATGTATACGAATTGTTGTTAAATAAGACAGAAATTCTTTTTGACGAAATTGTAAACAGGTGTAGATGCATTCAAAGACCTGAACTTTTCAACAGCTCTTCACTTTTAATAAAGAACAAAATGGTGTCATACTTTATCTGAAAAGTGCTGTTTGTTTTAGCTTTTTAATGCATTTCTGGTGCATAAACATATACAAAAAGCAAAGCAGTAAACTGAAAACATTGTGAGAATTCTGCAGTATTTATAATTTCAAAAGCTTTTGGTACTTGAAAAATACTTTATTATTATTTTTTACTCAGAAATGCCATGGGCAATTGTTATCCAAGTAAAGAACTCCTTAGGTAACTTAAAAATTCTACCATCTTGGAGTGGAAACTGGCTGTTATGCCATAATTTCAGTCCAAATCTGCTGGACTATTACACCCCCTAATACAGTATGTTCTCAAACAACTTCAGTTGAATTAATTTAAATCATAATAGTGGTCATCAATCATGGTATCCTCCTAGAAAATATTCTTAATTTGTTTAATAGCTTTTATAATTTCCCGAAATTCTCACTGGAACTGCAACAAGATAATAGTCTACACTTCCTGGATTTAACCCCTACTGCTTCAGAATGAAAAATCTCTACAGGATTGTGTAAAAAGTTTGCCAATACTCATGAAGTTCTGGACTACCACTCTTACCATTCCACTTACATTAAATTTAATGTGGCTACACAATTCCTGGATAAAATAGATGCTTTGCATTCTTCAGAAATATGAAAAAAAAAACTCCACAAAGAAAAATTAAAAGTTATACTTACAGAAAATAATTGTCCTTCTGTAGTAATAGAAAAAGTATTTATTAAAAAATAGGTTAAATGAAAAACACACAGTCAAACAATAATAAGCTAACCAGAAAAGTTACCTACATACATAAAGGTTTGTTTGAAATACTTCATCACCCCTTCCATAGAGCAAAAAGATGACAACATCATGCCACAAGAAGGAGTAGTCTGTAGTATAAACTGCAATTGTGGTAGAACCTATGTAGGAGAAACTGGGAGACAACTTAGGACCTGTGTAGCAAAATGTACAGCTGCTACAAAATATATTACCAGTAAAATAGTATTTGACAGACATTCAAGATATTGAATATTCAATTAACTGGGACTTCGTAAAAATTCTACTCATCACCAGCACTTTGCGAAAAAAAAAAAAAAAAAAAAGAAAGTTTGAAGAAGGTGCGAAAAATGAAAAAAACTGAAAAGTCACAATTAACTACTGAAAAAGCTGGGCATTACCCCGTAAGTAGCAGCAGCTACTCTCTTGAGTCAGTCCCAACCATGGGCGGCGGAGCCAAATATTTTCAAAGGGGGACCAACTTCTCCAAGAGCGAAAACGATTTAAAAAAAGGTAAGGAGAGAGAGAGAGAGAGAGAGAGAGAGAGAGAGAGAAATGTAGGGTAGATGAGTATACACTCGTACATATCATCAATCATTGTCAATCCACTGCTGGGTGAAGGTCTCCCCAAGTACTTTCCACAACTTTCTGTCTTGAACCTGTCTCCTCCAAGTTACTCCAGCAGGCTTTCGTATTTAATCCACCCATCTTCCATGTGGTCTTGTTCTGAGTCTTTTCCTGCCCCTTGGTATTATATCTAATATTTCAGTTGCTCAAGTACGGCCAGTTTTTCTAGCAATTTGCCTAGTCGATTATCACTTGAGCATTTTCACCTTGATCATGACATCATCAATTTTTTTCCTTTCCCTAATCCATGTGTTCCTCTTCCTATCTTTCTTGATTACACCAAGCATGCACCTTTCCATACTTTTCTGAGTTGTATCCATCATCAGTATGTCTTTTTCAGTTAAGGTTAATGTCTCTGCTCCATATGTAAGAACTGGAAGGATGCATTGATTAAACACTTTTCTTTTAAGACAAACTGCTCGTGAAAAATGTACCGTTTCTTCCAAATGCTCCTCAACTAAGTTTTGTATGCCTATTTACCTGGGCGAGTCAAAAGTTTGTTCCATTTTGAGCTCCACATAATGTTGGGCCTCCATTCCCGTGGGAAACTTGCTCCACTGTCAACTGTGTACAGAGATGACGTGGAACACAAAAGGCTAATGACGTGTGTTTGTCATGAAGCTGCATTGCATTATCAGGTGAGCAGAGGATGGAGGTCGATAAACGCACTGTTTGAGTGCACCAACGCTATTATTGAAAAAACTGGTTAAACGCGGTAGCAGCGAGACAAATTTCTGCACTTGAAGGCGAGAAAACAGTGGACAGCAGCACTGCACAAAAATGGCTCCAGCATTTCAATGATGCAGACATCAGTTTCGAACACAAGTCGAGGTCAGGAAGTTCATCGATTACCAACACCAACACTATGGCAGAAGCTGTGACAGCAAACCCCAGTACTAATACACGGCAAATGGCAGCTGAAGTGGTGTCTTCCCAATCCACGTTTGTTCATCACCTGCACAAGCTTGTTTTCTCCTCCAGGTGCCATGGAATGGTTCCTCATGCATTGACACCCCAGAAGGCGAAAAATGGTGTAGCTCTCTGTCAAGATTGCTGTCAAATCCACAGGATGATAGATTTTGGCACCGTATCACCACAGACAATAAAAAGTGTATAATCCTATGTTATCCTATCACTGGGCACCAGTGGGTAAGGACACAACCTGGAGCACAGCCAGTAGCACAAAGAGGGAACCTCGAGTGGAAAGTCATGCTGTGCATTTGATGGAATTGTGAGGGTCCCTTACACTGGGAACTTGTGCCAGATATTCAGGCTCTGGACAGAATCTCTATAAGAAACAACCGCCGCTACCCAGCACTCATCAATACAAAGCGTCCGTGGATAATACCCCCAAGGCACACCTACAGAATGTTTTGCCTAAAACTATAGGGATTGGAAGAGATTGTGATACTACCCGATCTTCCATACAGCTCTAACTTGGCCCCATCCGAATTCCACCTGTTTCGCTCCATGGACTATTTCCTACGAGGAAGGCACTTTGCTTCATTGGTGGATGTAGAATCTGATATCAGATAGTTTCTGTCCTTGAAACCTGCCGAGTGGTACCGCCGTGAGGATGTGGCTCTGGTGGAACTTTGGCAAAGAACTGTAGGAAACAACGCCCTGTACTTTGCAGAATGAGGTGAGCGTGTATGGCTATCCCGCATCATTCAAATTTTTAGGTGCAAACGGGACAAACGTTTGACTCACCTTCGCATTTCTTCTCTATGTAGAACTTGCTTGATTTGTTCAAGTTAAATGTAGGTATCTATCACATCCAGATTTGCCCATCAACTTCCTCATCTTCAGTTTTTGTAAAAGCATTGTACATGTATTTGTCAAATGTAAGTTCATTTGTAAACCCCCTTCTTTGCTCTTGTCAGCAAGTTCCTTTATCGTGCACTCTAACTCTGAGGTGGTGCTGCCAAAAATGACTATGTTGTCAGCAGAGGGTGGGTTAAATAATCTATTATACATTAATCTTTTTTCTCTTGTCTTCCCAGTTCAATAATTGAAACATATTCTGCAAATATGACATTGAAGAGTTTGGGAGATATGCTGTCACCTTGTCTCCCTTTCAAATTTTTATAAGTGAAGTGTCCTCAGACAGTCGAACCTTTGCGCTTGCATTTTCATAGATGTTATTAATTATGTTTATGTATTCATCTTCAATACCGCAGGATTTCAATTATATCAAAACTACTGATGATTTCACAGAATCAAAAGCCTTTTCATAATCAGTAAAAGCCAGGATTTCATATTCATTCTTCCTTTCAATTAGTTCTCTCAGTACATGTACTATATGATTAATAGTGCAATTGCTGCTCCTGAATTCAGCTTGTTCTTTTAGCTAAGCCAAGACCAATTTTTCCTTTAAGTGATGCGACAGTGCCTTCCTGAAAATGTACTGAACAACTGATAGGAGGCTGATGGGTCTGCCGTTCCTGGGGTCATCAAGGTCCAATTTTTTATGTGGCAGGATCAAAGAAGCATTGTTACAGTCAGAAATATTTCCCTCTTTGAGGCATTTAGTGAAAATTTGGGCGAATGTAATTTGTTTCTCTATTGGCTTCATGTATAATGCCCATGGAAATTCCATCCTCTTTTGAAGTTCTTCCCTTGTTCTATGTTCTTAATGGCATGAGCAACATGAGCCGAAAGGACGGGGGGGGGCTACTGGCTGAAGTTGCATATGCAGTTAAGAACATGAAACGGGGAAGAGTTTATATAGTGCAGGGGTTATCAAAATAATGGAAACACTTACTGTTTGTGAAGAACCTCCATAAAGAAATTCCTGTTGCGTCACTGTGCAGATCTTTTACTTTTTAACAAAGATTCGTACCCAACCTGAACAGTTGGACTGAAAACAAATATTAGGAAATGTTGAGCTCAACTGAAAATGTGTTATCACCTGTCAACTGATGATATCCAGAATGGAGTGCATTCCAAAGCCAGTTTGTTGCCTTGTAGCATCTGCCTGCTAAATTGCAGGTGCCAAACTCAGTAGGAGGTTAAAGGCTTAAAGAGGTGTGGCAATTGGGAAATCCCCACCCACCCGTTCCAGTCTGTGAAATACGAAACGTGTAAAGTTGTAAAGCATGCCGAAATTTTTTCATCATCCGACTGCCAGTAAATGTCATAACTGAATTAAAAAGGGTATCTGAATTTTTCAGCTATTTACTGCAGCTAACAAACATCAAGATCTGATAAGCTATAGTTGTATATAAATGCCTAATTGTACCTGGGATGACAACAGCCATTTAGTATTGCAATTACTTATCTCTTGGGTTAAACGGGTAAGTCTGTTGTTGAAATGGTAGGAGCCAGTTCTTACTCATGCAGTTTGAAATTCACATCAAGCCCAGTGCCTGAACAAATCTCTTGAGTTTTTTTCTACTACACACAGGCATTGCACTTAAAGAAAACATGTGAAAAAAAAAAAGCACCATCTAGAACGCCACAAAGTGTGAGAGGCAAGCGATTCCGATACCCTTATTTCGACAAGTTGTTCTTGCAGCAAAAGCATGTACATTCGTCCAGGATCGTTTATCTTCTGTGTGACAAAACACCAAGAAATATCTGTGCTCTGTGCACAACAAGTACTATACTCACCGCTTAATTTGAGTTCGAGTTCTTTTGTTCAGTTATTTACGCTCATCGTCAAAAAAATAGTTACACCCAGAAGGAAGCAACCGACAGGAGTGAAGTGGGTAGGTTTGACATCATGAAACATGCAAATGATTCAAGTATCATACTCGGCCGCGCATGTGGTGCCAGGAAGGAGGGGTTGTAGCGCTGTGCCTGACCGGCTATATAAGGTCGTCCCATTGCACGTGCTTGCCATTCTGACTTGTGCTGCTGTGTTAGTTGCATCCTTTGCAAGTGAAGTATGCCTCAGAGAAAAGATCGGAAGCAATTTGAACAGTTGGAGGAGTTCAAGAGGGGACGCATCTTTGGGCTCCAGGAAGCAGAATGGTCTTATAGCTGTATTGCACACCATATCGATCGTGGAGTTATTACCATAACACGCTGTTGGCGGCAATGGGTAGAACATGTCACGTAGCAGCGACAGGAAGGGTCTGGGTGACCTAGACGAAACACGGAGAGAGAGGACTGACGGGTTGTCCAACATGCGTGGAGTGACCCAACAGCCACAATTGCGGATATTATATTTAGCGAGCAGTGGTGCCCTCCATGCATCGTCCGATTAGTGCCAGCACCATTGGCAGACGGCTGCACGATGTAGGACAACACGCACGCAGACTGTTACAATGACTGCCCTTAACACCATTGCATCATTGCCAAAGACTGCAATGGTGTCGTGCTAGACTGTCAAGGAGCCACTCAGAATGCCAGCGAGTTATCTTCAGTGGTGAGTTCCGCTTTTGTCTTGGAGGAGATGACCAACAAATCCATGTGTGGAGGCACCTTGGTCAGCGCCAAGATGAATGGTTTGTTGTCGAGCGTCACACGTCCAGAAGGCCTGGTGTCATGGTGTGAGGTGCAATTGTTTACGATGCCAGATCACTGTTGGTGTTCATTACAGGCACTTTGGCAGCCCAACGTTACGTTAATGAGGCCCTGCAACCAGTGGCCCTACCTTTTCTGAACGCTCACTCCAGTTGCGCTTTTCCAACAGGACAATGTCTTGTTGGAAAAACTGCTCGTTGGCATACTGCTCTGTCTTGAGAGCTTGTCTTCAGGGCACTGACACTCTGCTATGGCCAGCTGCATCACCAGACCTATCGCCGATTGAAAATGTGTGGAATACTATTGGACACGCTATCGACACTCCACTCCTACCGCACAATATGCAGGAACTGCGTGAGAAGTTTCAAGCTGCATGGGATGGCTTATCGCAGGACACTATTAGGAACCTGTACAAGTCCATGCCGAGATGTCTGGCATGCTGTGTGAGCAAACATGGCCGCCTAGGCTATACTTAGAGACACTACTTATTGGTGTGTAGCTCAATAAACATTACCCATATCAGTCTAAATGTTCAATCATTTATTTTTCCTGGTAACCTTTGCCTTCCTCCCAAATAGCATTGCAATCTGACACGTCCTTCTAGGTGCAAATATTTTTGTGTCGATGAGTGTATTTCTCAAATGTATTTAGTGAGTTTTCTGATCTCGAGTAAGACACATTCAGACTTGAAAAAAAAAAGAACGCACAGAGGGAAGGAGGGAAGATCCCCTTCTCCCCCCCCCCCCCCAAGATTGTTGCTTTAAAGAAATTTAAATAATTCTTAACGATCTTTTTTTAAGGAGAAAAACAGAGCTCTGAATTAACTTTTCAGTATAATGTGCGAAATAAATTTTTAAAAGTGTACTTGAAGAGTTTTCCTGAAAACTGCAAAGCATGGTGACGGTATCCAGGAAATCGTAAAAAAAAAAAAAAAACAATAATAAAAAAAAAGCTATAAGTTATATGTGAACCACATATTTTAAGGATGTTTCCTGGGCGGACCCCCTGAGTGAGTGGGACCATGAAATTCTAGAGGGGATCTGGACCCCCGCATCCCCTACCTTCTGCCGCCCATGGTCCCAACAACAGGTTGGAGTACAATCTGAAAATTGTATGGATGGTAATAAAAGGTCATCCTAGTAATCCCTGTAAAATAAAAATAAAATTTAATAGTTTATAACTTTATGTGCTTTTTTCAGGAAAATCTTGTAAATGTGTGTAGTGTGAGACAGGCTAACAGACTTGAACAGAAATTGGGAGATGCAAGTTCAGTTCATGCTTCAGGATGATGCAATTTCCAAGTTTCGTAAGTTCTTCTCATAGATATTTGCTTACATCACTTCTGTACCAAAACCAAGACAATGGTAAATGCAAGTTAAGATTTCAGATAAGAAAAAAGAAAAAGAAGGTGGAATTCCTGTTCCTAATGTGCTACTGTGAATGAGGTACCAGGTTGAGGCACACCCCTCCCCCTCTTTTCGGATGATATTTCATTGGTTTCTGTTTGGAGAAGCACTTTTTTTTACGTTTTCAATAAATTTGGATACGTGAAAATTGTTGTAAATTTAATGCCTCATGATATTTTAATGAAATAATTTCACTAATTATGAAATTTTCATAGAAAATTTGTACTTCTTTGGCAAACAAAATGTTATTTTTCCATATAATCCTTATCAAGTTCAATACACATTGTGTGCCAGTGCTGTATACTTTTTGTTAAAATTTTGGAGCACATGATCATTTGATTTTTGTTCTTTTTTGTTCAACTCGGTACCTTCTGAAGAATGACACCCCAGTAGTGTCCTTTAGTGACAAAAACCAGCTGGCCATTTAGTGGCCATAGGGGAAGGTTTCTGGTACTAATCCAAGTTGGGACTGGGTTTGATCCACAGGACAAACATGAGTGCCATGTTTGTACTGTGGCCCTGGTTCTGACCCTTCCCTGGAATCAGAAGCTGTAAATTAGGGATGGAGAATTACTTTTAGCCTTAGATGCTTGTGGGTTCATTAAATGCTGAAAAGTAATAAACAAGAACAGTGGTAATATGACAGTGTCATATCCACGCTGCAAGAAGAATGAGGGAGAACAGTCCAACTGAATTTTATCATGTCTTGTGCATAGGCTAGGGTTAAGTAGTGTGCTGTTGTGGAGGAGAAGGACGCAATTTGTTTTCTTATAAGAATATTAGGCTGGGCTATATGGTAGCTTTTTTTTTTTTTTTTTCCATTTTTGCAATGTTTCCACATAAGGCTGACTTTTGTATGCATTAATGACAAATTTCTTGTTTGGCTTTTTTTTTTCCTTCCACCATATTATTCCACATTTTAAACTTATATGATCAACTTTAAGCCCACAATGCTTATGCTATCTACTTAACATCAGGGAATTTTAATACTGCAGTCTATACAATTAAAAAATGAAATCTCTTTAACCTCTAAAATTTCAGGATAAACATGTAAATGCAAGAAATGAAAATGAAATAAAGATATTTAGTCATTCTTGCCAAAGAGATCTGTTACACAACCTGTTTTCAATCAATGAAAGTTTTAAGTTTACTGGTCCCCTTTCTGCAGCAAAACCATTTGTCCCTGAACAGTATGTGCTCTGTACTGTGACAATTTCCTTTGAAGAAACTTTTTGTAAATATGTTAATTTATGCCTAAACGCATAAATGCTATGGACTGAATAACTAAACGCATAAATGCTATGGACTGAACTCTATGTCTTTATGAGAGGAAAGTACTTCAGCAAGTTTCCAGTGGTCTAAATCCCATGAAATAATAATAAGCAGTGGGTTCTAAAAGTCCCTTGGTGGAGCATATTTTCAGCTGAAAATCATACCATAGCTATGACAGCAGCAGAGCTGGGAAGATGCTTTTCCACATTGGAAAGAATCAAAGTATTTTTACAGAGCACTATGTATGAAGAGCTCTCGTCAGCATCAGATATATAGAGTGTTATGAAGAACTTAATTCTGTCATCATGTAACTTAATTAAAATGTGACTGAAACATTTTTTTCTGCAGGGACAGGAAAATGGACTTTACTTATAAATATACTGCAGTTTTGGGTTTTCTTGTGTAACAAACTTTCTCAATATTTATTTATTTATTTATTTACTGTTATGTGCTGTAAACCTATTCCATGTTTTACCCCTATGCCTAGCACTGTAATGAGCCTAACTCGTGAGCGTTTTTGGTGATGCTTGAGTATTTTTAACCATTGCTCATTTTCGAGATTCAATTTGTTTCATTATTTCTAAGTGAAACCTCACATTTTAGAATTTCAGTGTTATACTTTATATGATTGGTCCTTACTATGTGTTTCTAAAACAAATGAAATAAAGTTATTGGTTTGGCTAACCAATTTTCTGACTCACATGTTTTTCTTCTGTTCATAGAATCTTCAGTCAGACATACAAGATCATCATCCACAAGTTGTGCATATAAACAAGCTTCACTTAAAACTAAAATCTGTCATAGAGTGCTCTGGTCTGGATGATGAAGTTTCTGATTTCAATACTAGTTACAATAATCTTACCAAAATAGTTGCCAAGGAAGTTGACCAGATTGTTAAGTGCACTCAAGAATGGCAAGCTTTTGAGACAGATTTAAGGAGTTTTCAAGAATGGCTGAATAAAACAGAACAACGTTCCAATCAAATTCGCCGGCAAACTGTGCACAGAGAACACACTACTGAAGCTGTTTTTGAGAAACTGAGAGACATTTTGGTATGTGTTATGTTTGTTTCCTCGCTAAAATTTTGGCTCTATTGTGATATGTTTTTTCCTCATTACTTTTGTTTTATTTATTTAGTAATCCAGACAGCTTTTATCAAATTTGAAATTTTCTTTGGATTTCATGCTACTGCTTTCTTACATTTTTGCTTTGTATTTTGATTCAAATAATAATTAAAATTCTAGTTTTTTCATCAAAATATAAAATCTGTCTTACTTTAAAGGGAACTGTTACCTGCCCGCCCCGGTGGCACAGTGATCTAAGCAATGGTTTCTGATCATTCATGTGAAAGGGGTCCGGTTTCGAATCCTGTAAGGCATGGATGTTGTGTTTGTCTTACGGCACTGGCTCTTTCCCTTCCCTGGAACCAGTGACCCTAAATTAGAGACGGGCGACTGCTTATAGCCCATTGAGTTACTCATGGTGGTCGTTAAACCTCCAATTAGAAAAAAAAAGAAAAAGAACTGGTACCTGTATCATTTCATTATTCAATCTCAGATTAAGTACAGGTCTTCTGTGTTGAAATCCTCAGGCATCTCTTAACTGATGTACTTCAGCAGAATCAACAGTGCATGTGTGCATTCTGATCATAACAGTAGTTATTTGTGTGTGTGTGATTTATTGGGTCCTTGGCCATTGATATATAGAAGTAATAGCCCATCATGGATGCATAGTTATTAGCTCCAAAGAAGGGAAGAAACCAGAATTAAAGAACAAATTCCACAAGTGACACAAACCCAGGCTTTTAGTACAAGAAACTAGCATCCTAAACTAATTATGGTGCAACTGCTATTGTCTGTAGTACACATGTAGCAATAAAAATAACAAAATAACAACAATTGTAGTGCATTCTTATGTGCATTATTTACAGTAGCCAGCAACTATGGCAGACACAGTAATTGATTTCTCTCCTTACTGGCATAATGGCAAAACTGCAGATACTATTTGGGTAACAGAAAAAAAAAATGTCAGCATTTTGTAAATACAAATGGAGAAATTGTAGAACAAAACAATTGAAATTTTAATTCTTATCTAGAGTAGGGCATGATTGCTATTAATATGAAACTCAGGAACACTCACTCTAGCACTTGAAAATGTTAATTAGTGTGAAAAATGGTAAGAGTGAGGAAAGATTTCAAATTTCCATCAAGATAAATAATAAATTCTGTGGAAAAAATATTCTCACAATATGTGGAGATATGTCAGGACCATCAATACAGCAACCAGGCATCTCTGAATTGCCTGTATTTGCTGTTCTTTACGGAACATTGATCACATCAGAAAACTTGAAAATTACTGTATTTATCAGCGTATAACACAAACTTTTTATTCTAAAATTTAGGGCTGAAATTCTATCTGCGTGTTATACGCATATACTACTTTTTTATTTAAACTTAGGTAAAATGAATACTGCTGAAGAGTGCAACGTATCCCGACATTGCCAAATGTTAATGGTTTGGTATCACTTTACTTTAACTGCAGATGCTTCTCTAATGCATATCTGTTCTGTTTTCTGATGGATTTTGTTAAAAGTGGTATCAATACAATCTTCAGTTCTTCGGAAAGAAGATTCGCACAAATTTTTTGAGATAGAATCCTGATTTATCTTTTTTAAGTGCCCAAAAGTAACCTCACTCGCCTCAGCAGCGAATGCGAGCTGCCATGTTAAACCTAAGCGTCTGCTCTCATTAAGTTGCTTTCACGGCACAACCTGCTTAAGCAGCAGCTGCTCAGGAAAAATATGACAAAACTTCTAATGACATTCAAACTCCGTGGCTGATGGTTGGTGATAAAAATCATGCATGGTCTTGTATTGCTGGTTTGAGGGTATCATTTCTCGTGACGATGACCATGCAATTTTGGCAAATGGCCTTGGTTTCAGGAACCCAGACTTCTGGCTGTTTTTTATTTTTTAGTCTGTCTCATCACTTTCCAAGATAGCAGTGATTCTAATTAAAATTTTTGTTACAGGTCTAATATCCAAGTTTTTTCGTTCAAACAGATGCTTTTCCTTTCATATTATTTGCCTTATAAGTGGTATAAATATTAATAAAGATGTGTGTTGAGTTATCTAAAAAAAGTTCATAGCTCCCAAGTGATTTATTTTAAATTTAAGTTTTTTTTACTCAAACTTCCTTCTTGAAATTAGGGTGCATGTTATACGCTGATACGTGTTATATGCCGATAAATGCGGTACAGCGCCCTGGAGTGGGAATTGAACCTGCATCTCCTGATCGATTTTAGTTCGAGCATGCTATCCTAGATGTGATTTAATGTTATCCCCCGATTTCCGTTCAATCATGCTATTTCTGATGTGATTAATGTTACATGAAGAACAATATTAATACTAGGCAATTCAGAGATGTCTGGTTGCTTGCTGTATTGAAGACAAATAATAATGTGTAATTATTTAAATCTGAAAACTGTCTTTCTTTTACCAGGATGAGATAAATTTAGATAGTTAACTAATGAATGACTATGTACCACCAATTTATTCTTACTAAAATGGGAATATGTATTAATTATGGATGAGACAATAAAAATTAATACTGCCTGAAATAAGTAAAATTTCCTGACCATAGTGTTTTGGTGGCCTTACAGCCTGAATGGTGAGTTTTGTATGAAGGATACTATGTGTGACCTGTAGAACTTACAGATAGAAATTGACAGAATGATGAAAACATGTCCAAATATCTAATGTAAAAATTGTATAAAATATTAACCATATCCAGGGAGCAACACATATTTAATTTTACCATGTTATAAAATGTATCCAAAATGTAGAATCATTGTTAAAAAAAAAAAAAAGAATGAGAGAGAGGTATTAACAATTATGCAGGCATGAGAAATCTTATGAAGATTATTTGTTTCATATAGAATCATGTTGGGTGTAACAATGCTTTCAGTAGCTGTTAAGTTTGTGAATAACATAAAACCTTTCTGTAGTCGCACAGAAATTGAATCTGAAATTCCCAGTTTCATTCTAAGTATACAAGACAGTATAATATTAAGAGAGTAATGCATTTCCAAGCATCTGAATTATTTTAAGTTGAATTATCAGCCAGAAAGCCATAGAGAAAACTTTCTCACTTCCGTAATAATCACCATCCACCCAGTAATGTAAAACACATTTGTGTCAGACATAACTGATTGATTTTTTGGAAATTTGATTATGCTTTAATACCTTCAGCATACAGTGTTTGGGGAACTTGATATCAAGGCTGTGTACAGCAACAGTCATCCATGTTAAAAAGCCTGCAGAAAATACATAGTGGAGTAATTATGTTCAAACTCTATGTTGATCTCTTACTGTAGATCATTTAGTGCCTCCTTCCTAATTATCCATTTCATAGCATTGAAATTGATAAGTGATAGAATAAATACTTATTTCTTAATTTTGTATTTCTGAAACTAATCTTAATAATTTTATTTTTTATAATTATTTCAGCGTTTGCAAGTGGAATTAAAAAACAAGCATGATATTTATCAACAACTTACCGGTGCCCTTGAGCAAGCCACATTTCTTCACATTTATGATGAACCCACTGGTCGTGAAATGTTGAAACTGCTTATGAGTGAATGGTGCAAAGTTGCTGAGTCTTTGGAAGATGTGAAAACTGAACTTCTTGAGGTTCTTGTGAATTTCAATTCCTCAGAGGTGCTTAGTGAACTTCAGTCATGGATTCAAGGAATTAAAGAAATAGTCAATGGCAACTCTGTGGAAACTATCGTATCACTAACAGACGTGAGAAGACTTATTTCACATAATGAGGTAAAAAAACATTTTCTTAATAATAAAAGAGTATGTGACTGTTCTGAAGTATCTCAGTTAAAAACCTTTAAGACAATTATAGGTATTTCTGTAAGTAACAATACCCATAATTGTTTATGCAGTTTACAATCTTTTGCTGACTTCCATTTAATATGGGTTTTTAAAGTTAATGTTTTTCCATGAACCATGAATCAGCAAATCCTAATAATCAAATATTTTGATGTCATATTCTTTTCTCATGAAAAACCAAATAAAAATGGATTCAACTATCTACTTCAGATATAAATTTTTGTTGTTGTTTTTTTCATATAGAAGGGATACTAGATTCAGAGTACAGTGTTGGTGTGAAGGCTTATGATATTCATTGCACAAATCTAAATCTTTGACCTATTATGTTGTCTTGATAAATTAATTGTCTTGATAAATTAAATGTGTAAAATCATTGGAAAAGATGAAGAATAACTATGGTATCAAGACTAATAGCAATTAAAACTACATAAAACTAAAATTTTGATTGTAACTCTAATAGCTACAAACGACTGACTGTTGATGTGGTTATTACTGGAAACAGCTTATTCTCGGGGAAAACATCTTGGGAAGAAATTCGGCTGTTATTGTTTTAGTTAATGTGTGTGTTAATTGTACTACTTCATTAGCACTTGAGTGCAGATCCATTAACTTCCCTTTCATGTGTATTGTAAATTATAATCCATCATATGTAAGAATATAAAAACTAAAAAATGTGCAATTGCTGTTCACTTTGAGCCACAAAAATGAAGTTGGTGGGGTCTTAAAAGGAGCAAGAGAAAGGGATAGAAATGTATATATCTTCAGTACAGCTATGTTATCCTACTTAACAGTAATATTGCGTTAGGGAGCAAACCATAGATTTGAAACTATGAGGGACGTCCAGAAAGTAATACCCATTATGAAATAAAAACAAAAGAAACTGACATTGTCTGATTTTTTGTATTTTCGCTAATACTACATATAATCACTCATTTTTCTACATAATTTCCGCTGATGTTTAGGCACTTATCATATCGTGTGACCAGTTTTTGAATACCTTCATCATATACCTCTGTTGCCAGTCCATGCAGCAACTGTTGCACTCCGTCTTTCAAATTATCGTCACTGCCGAAGTGCCATCCTTCCAAAAAGTCCTTCAATTTGGTTAACAAATGATAATCACTGGGAGCCAAGTCCGGACTGTAGGGCGGATGATCCAGAACCTCCCATTTGAAACCTTGAAGCAGGTGTTGAGTCTGACGTGCCACGTGAGGTCTTGCATTGTCGTGGAGAAACACCACACCCTTAGACAGCGTGCAGCGCTGCTTGTTTTGGAGGGCTCTATGTAGCTTCTGCAGTGTTCCACAACAGTCATTGGCATTGTTAGCTGTGCCTTGGGTCATGAACTCAACCAGCAAGAAACCTCTGCGGTCGCAAAACACTACAGGCATGACCTTATCTACCGAAAACATTTGCTTACACTTGTGTGGTTTTGTCCGGAACCGGGAATGGTGCCAGTCAAGCGACTGGCATTTGTTCTCTGGTGTGAAATGACTGACCCACGTTTCATCTCCTGTCACTATGTGGTCAAGAAATTCATCGCCCGTTTGTGCATAACAGGTCAAAAAACTCGTAGCTGCACCCTTACAGTTCTTTTTGTGGCCTTCAGGCAACATTCGTGGTACTCACCTCGTGCAAATTTTCCAGTAGCCAAGGTGTTCTGTTATGATTCCGTGGATCAGTGCACGAG
This sequence comes from Macrothele yani, assembly GCA_039090855.1. Lineage (NCBI taxonomy): Eukaryota > Metazoa > Arthropoda > Arachnida > Araneae > Macrothelidae > Macrothele > Macrothele yani. Next base: position 6,635,942 of record CM077023.1, on the reverse strand, counting down.
AAACTTCTGGGAAATGGGCATGCAGTTCAATGAGTTTGATGCGACACTCATGTCTAATGACATCATTGACATGATTCTTGAGGTCTGCTGTAACGAGCGATGGGCAGCCAGAGCTCTGGCTGTCTCACACATTTGCTCTCCCCACATTAAACATCTGAACCCATCACCATATCAATGATTCGTCCATCACCCCTTCACCGTAAGCAGCTGTAATCTGATGATGAATGTCTTTCAGACAAACGTTTTCAGCATTCAGAAAACAAATCACAGAACACACCTTGTACACCGTGGGATTTTCAATTGGCTTCGCCATTTCAAACAAGCATAACAATGGTTCCAGTCTCTGCATTAACTTGAAACTTGCCACAAGCCTCGCCAACGTCTGACTGTGGATGGGTGACTTTGACCGCATGGTGTCCGCTCCTTTGTGCACCCTCTATGCGTAAACGGGTATTACTTTCTGGACAACCTACATATATTTTATTATGTGTCCTGTGATTATAGCAAGATAAATCTAAAATACAAAAAAATTAAGAAATATATTTAAACCACTGACAAAAAAAAAAGTGGAATAGCAGATTCTCAAATATCAGTCACATCTCATGTCCAATAAATTCACTAAAATACTGCCATATTTCGTATGACAACCCCATGTAAACTGCACAATGCTGGTAACATCATTGCTGTATTCTAGCCAAAATAAACATATGACAAATGCTTTTTTACACTGTTTAGGATGCCTTTTCTAAAACTGATAGCTATGATTACAGCAAGTGCAATTTATGCTTAAGATTGTTATGAAATGTGATAATGTTACTCCACTAAATAAAACAACTGCAGCTCTAGCAATTTATGATGACTTTCTCATTTCAATGTTTGCCATGACAGTTTCCATTATTTGATGGAAACTTGTTTATGAGAGCAAACCCCAGAAGCAGAACCTTTTTCTGAAGCCTGCAACACACAAGAGAAAACCTAAACACTCTGCCAGGTAAAAGGATGTCTAAATGTTAAGTTTTGCCGTAAAATTTATTACACCACACATTGACAAAGCAGTTTTGGAAAATAAGCTAATTTAAGATTTTGATATCTGTACAAATTAGCATTTAGTTGCAATAAAAAAACTGGCTTTATTCTGATAAAAAATGCAGAAGGAAAAAGAACAATCTCATTTCACTGAGAAACGAAACTTCATCATTTCTTAAGTGCTTCTGAACTGTTGAAAATCATTGCCTTGAAAGTCTGAGAAATAATGAATTTGAAATCCATAAAACAAAATAAGTTTTTTTTTAAATTTTCTTCTACCTTTTGCATTTAGTTAACTCATTAAACTCCTTCTGTCAAAGGATGTTCTATGTGATGTGCACATTCCATTCTTGTGACTTCCTGCAGCAATTCTTTTGTAGTAGGGGTCCCATCAGGTAATGACTTATGTGACTGTGCAATGAAAAGTGACCATGTCAACTTTGGACTCAACAATGATTTGGAATTTTACATCTTCAAGATTGTATTTGGTCAGTTTATTTCATTAAAGAATGCCAAAATGTCCTTTCATGTTGCTGGTTTAACTTCACTGGTATTACGCAAAAGTTTTGGGCAGTAAGTTTTCCCTACAATCAAAATAGCAAATGTATACATTGTCATATTTAACTTGACTTCTAAAACAGGGGTCTATATAGGCTCTCATGTTTGAAACTCATTTTGTGAATTTACCAAACAGTATTGAGAATTTAGCTTAGTCTTGAGAAAAATAAAGGGAATTTGTGAAAATATATTGGGTGTGTTCATCATTATCAGTAAATCCTGTAAAACTATATAAAGTTAAAGAAAAAGGCAATGTTTCTTGCAAAAAATAAAATGTGATATATGAAATTCTGTGAATATATGTAATCCCTTCACTGGGGTTACATATATTAGGCAGTTTTTATTTTTTATATGTAGCTGACTGCATTATCAACCACTGATTTCTGACATTTTCTGTGTGCATGGCACATTATAGCTATTTCTGACCTTCGTACCATACCCTGCTATTCCCAGGCATTGAAACAATGCAGGTGACAATTGGGTCTACATTTTGGGCTTCTATATTCAAGTTATGAGGAATGCTAATTTCCTTCTGCATTAATTATTAGTGGTACAGGAATGAAACTTATATCTATCATCTTAATCTTCTTGAAGTTGCAGAAACTTTTAGCCAGTTCTCTTCCCAGCTCAGAATGCCACATCAAAATGTTCTATGGAGATATGTTTAGGTCATTGTAAACTACAAAAGCAGCTGTTGATTAACTTGGAAATCCCCTACCATGAAATTGATCTTTCATCATAGTGAGCAATAAAAAATCATCTGATGCAAGTCAAGGTGGTACGGCAGAAGCGAGATAAGTTCTGCTTTGTTTTCACAGAAGTCAGTTTCATTTTTTCTAATAAAATGTAGAACTGGAGGGAATTCTGCAGTTGTATCTTACGTGCATTGTTCTGCTATATCTGAGGAACATGCACAATCAACTGGAAAGGTGTACTTATGATGTTCATTATCATATTTGCATAAAAAAATAGCTCTTATAGCCTGAATGCATCTCATATTACTCATGTATGATATGTTAGATTACTTTTGTGATTAACCCTGTATTAAATTACTTAATAGGCATGTAAACATTCTTATAACTGAATGATTTTTTTATTTTTTAGAGTGCAATGAAACAATTAGAAGTAATAAAAGAGTTGTGTGATGCTATACTTGCCATACCTGAAAAAGAAGACATTCCAGAAGAGGGAACAAGTGATGCATTGCAGTTGCAAGTGATATCTCACAGAAACATTTTAAAGGAATGGCATATAATTTTTACTGCAGTTATGGAAAAAACTGAACATCTAAATTCTTTGCTTCATAGGTGGACAGAATTTGATTCTTCTGCCATGGAATTAATAACATGGTTGCAGTCACAAGAGACATGGCTAAAAGTTATCATGCAAGAAGCAAATCAGCTAAATCATCGAAGTGTTCAAGAAACTTTGCAGAAACTTAAAGTAAGCATTACTGATCTGTAAGAAGTACTTAATAAGTTATATATATATATATATTTTTTCCTTTTACATGACTTTATTCCAACTTTTTGTTTGTTTGTTTGTACTACAAGAGCAACAAATTTTGCTTAGATAATTTTTTGTTACAGCACCTAGGTTTGAGTAGCAGTGATTCAAAATTTTTATCAGTACAGCCTTAAAGAATTTGTTCTCTCCACCAAGAAAACTGTTTTCTTGGCAGAGAGGACAAATCTTTGATTGACATGGAATTATGTTTTGATGTCGTTGGAGTCATTGCTCATCAAATAGACAATAATCTAGCAGTTTAAACCATGTTCTTTGAATTATGATATCTAATGAAATCAGTATTTAATAGCTCACAATGTATTTATGGATTATAACAAATATGTATCATCTACAGGTATGATTTTAGAAGTTACATGATTATAACATATTTAGTACCATTAACTGTAGCATTGTTACATTAATGTATACATTATTTATGCGGTATAATGATTACATATAATTTGTGAAAAAAAACTCAAGGTTATTTCACCATTGACAACTCTGTTACTAGAGTTGTCGACTGTAAAATAACCTTGTAACAGAGTTGTCAATGGTGAAATAACCTTGAGTTTTTTCATGAATTATATGTAGTTAAATGATTCATTTGCATGTATTATTGAGGTTTCTTATTATTGAATTTGTCAAATTTTCAGGCTATACCCTAGCTCATTGACAAGACTATGTCAGTGGAGTAGCTATTGCCACTCAGGTTGTAATGTCGATCCCTTGTGGTCATTAATTGTTGTTAAAAATCTAAAATTTAAATTTGAAAAAAATGTGAATGTGAAAACCCCAACACATCTGATTTATCTCAAGGTTCTATCCATAACACTTCCAGAAAGTAGGTGATTCCACTTCCATTAGCACCATGATAGAAACACATGCAAGCATGAAATGCTTTGCCAGAGATATAATACTTGGTTATAAAGACATTTTGTATGCATAAATTTCTTTTGGTGCTGCCAACATAAAATATATTTTCTGATAGATTTTCTGATTTGGTTGGTATTCTGTAAATGCCTGCCTGTTGTAGGATGTTTGTACTCTTCTGTGTATAAATAATGGTCTTCTGAATATTTTTAACATTATCTGTTATTTTTAAATTTGCTGTTTTGCATACTTTTTGTGGCTTTTGAAAATTAGCTGGTATATGGAAGAGAGTCACAATATAGAACATTTTTGTTTTCTTTGAGGGCTATTTCTTTTTTTTTTGCAGATTATACTTTTCAACGAAGTTGTTAATTTTTTTTTCTGAATAGCCAAACTCTCCAGCTAAACTTCTGATCCATTCAATTTCTTTTGCTATCATTATTCATTAGATGAATGTGTATATGCTCTTCCAATATAGGAGTTCAAAGTCACATATTTATATTTGTAGTGAAAAATGAATCTGCAAGTATAATTGATTAAATGTATGATGGCTTTCTATACACTTCATAATGTTTGACATTAAATGTTTTTTTTTTTGACAATATATCCAGAAATTTTAGTTTGTTGCTATATTCTAATTCTGCAGTAAAGATTAAAAGCTATAAAAGGTGTGTTTCTGACACTTTTTATGACTTTTTAATCTTTTGCTGATGGAGTCTACAAAGTAGACGTATAATCAATTAACATTTTAGGGAACTTAACATCATAATCATAAAGGCCTACTTTGGAACATCAATGATGAATGACCTTTTTTATTAACAACTCATGCAAAAAAGAAACAATTCTTAAAGAAGACAATAATGGTAGATATTGTGAAAAAAACCGCTATACATCTTCAAGATTTTGGCAATTAGAAATGCCCGAATCACCAATTTTACTGTTCAATACATAACATCATCACATCAGAAAACTTGAAAATTACATCAGCCTGGAACAAGAATCAAACCCGCATCTCCAGATTTCCATTCAAGCATGCCATCTGTTTCAACACCCAGGACAGTGAAGATCCAAGCATCATTGTCCTCAGGAATGTAACAGATAGCATGCTTGAAATGGAAACCTGGAGATGCAGGTTCGATTCCAGCTCCAGGGAAATATAATTTTCAAGTTTCTGATGTGATTATGGTTTATATTACCCAGTAAAACTGGCGATTGAAGCATTTCTGATTGCTAAAATCCTGACCTTGTGTTCTACATAGAATATTTCATCCATGGAATCTATACATCTCTATGGTTGGAATAATAAAATGCCAAAAACCTCACTTATTCAACATCGCATTAATAATACTGTAATACCAAACCATTAGGGGGAAAATACTACCATTCTCACTAAAAATAACAAGCACAAAGAGATTTGATTGTCTATTCCATCTTGATTGGAAAAACTAAACAGTGAATTTGTAATAATCAATCTCCACTAGAATTATGGGAAATATAGAGAAACCTCATCAAACACAGAAAGATCAGAGAAGAAATAATAATTGTAAAAAATAAAAAAAAAGATTTCACAGATCAATTTCTGGAGACATTGCTCATGAAGGTAACAATCAAGAACAAATTATATAGGGCAGATGCCACCAGATGGGGAGCATTTCTCCCTTTTCATAGATATAATGCTGTGTGTTCTACAACCAGAACCGATAGGAATGAAACCTTACATGGTGCAAAAGTGATGTGCATAGTATGGTTTGCATAGTAAATGTTATGGGTTTAAATTGGCATTTTGTAATGGACTTATGGTTATTATCGGAAGTGACTTTTTGAAGGTATTTTAAACTTGAATATGTTAAAATTATCATTTTATTCATTAAACATTTTAAAGTTATATTCATAAAGCAATGTAAAATATAAGTGTATATTAAAAACGAGTTGACTAAAAAGAATGTTTCTGATATCATCGTGAGAAAATGAGCAGGAACCAAAAAATGTGCAGTTTAAAAAATGTGTCTGAAAAACCTACAAGATTTTGATGTAAGTTCTTTTTTGTTATATTATTATTAACATAAAATAATTCTAAAATTGGTTTACAAAAAGTTCTAAGTAATATAGCTCATTAAAATGACCTATCATATAAGTGAATTGAAAGGTAGATTTTCAATTTCACATATTTTAGAGGAAAGTGTTGACAATTAATACTTTATTATATGCCAAGCTATATTAGTGAGAATTAGTTCTTCACCATACATGTAGTTTGCCTGGAGCAAATAGTGCAGATGTTATCTGAATGCATTTGTTCTTTCTTTGGATGTGCCTGTACGATTATTTTTATACCTGATTCTTGATGAATCCTGCAGGTTAAAGTAGTCTCAAATTTTTATGTATCTGTGCTCATGAATTTAATAAATACAGACAAATTTGAATGTCTTAGCTTTTTTTATATCACATTTTTTCCATGAAGATGTTTTGTCCTAGATTTTTTCTTTTGAGTTTTGTTTGTGTAGACATGTACTGTATTTTTTTTAAAAGTTGTGTGGTATGTGTGTCCTACATTTCAGTACATAATGACCATTCAAAAACGTTTTTAATTTCTTTTTCATAGAGTGTGAAGGTTGATGCTGATGTGAAGAAGCAACACTGTAATACTGTGAAAGCCCTGGGAAGCTCATTGATTAAAACTGGCAGAAATGAAACTATTCAGGCTCATGTTCTTGAAACAGGAGCATTTATTGATACAATTGGTAGTAATGTGAGTTCTTTGCTGGATAGCACATTGCTGTTGTTTACCGAAGCAGGCAAAATGTGGAATACATATAATAAAGCATTAGAAGAAGCCAACCTGTTTCTGTCAGAAAATGAATATATACTCAACATGTGCCAGAAAAAAGCTGTCAGTCTTGCCCATCTGCAAACTCAAATTTCATACTTAAAGGTATTTAACATTATGGTTATTTAATATTTATTATCATGGCAACTCTTTAGCTGTTGTTCTGATGTATGAGGGTCATTTCAAAAGTTTTGTGCGCTGTGGGTTATCTCTTAAAAAATTAATTTATTTAACAACATACCTTAACGGGCCTTTGAAGTAATCTCCATGTTTCTTTATAACAGTGGCCCAACATTTGGGCAAGTCTTGTATTCCAGTTAGGACACCTCCATTTTTCAGGCTTCGGATTACTCAGGTCACCTCATTAGAAACATCCTGAATAGTTTTCCGTGGAGTGGCTTCTTCAGTTTTGAGAACAATTCATAGTCTAGTGGGCCCATGTCAGGACTGTATGGCATGTAGGGAAGCAATTCCCATCTATACTTTTCCAGAATGTCTCTTACTGTATGGGCAACATGCGGCCTCACATTGGTGTGCAAAATGATGACACCAGTTTCAAGCATGTCTGGTCTTTGGAGAATCTGTGGGCACAAAACATTTTGCAGAAACCTTCTGTGGTATTCGGCTGTTACAGTGGTCCACTCGGGCACTCTGTCTGTTGCTATCACTCCAACATTGTCATAAGCCATAAACATCATCAGCTTAACCTTCGATTGTTGACAGCGTAATTTTTTCTGGCGAGGTAATTATGGATGTTTCCACTGAGTGGACCGAGATTTCAGCGAGAAGCCCGTCTTAACAGTGTGCTACGAGCCACTACACTAACCCCACAAACTTCACACAAAACTTTATGAATCTCGGTAGGAGATTTTACTTGCAAAGTTTAAATTTTAACGTAGGATCGCTGGTAGTAATGCAAGATCTGACCTGACTCACTTTTTTCCTCCATTTCTAGGCAGAATTTTTCGGAACAGGAACAAATTAGCAGGCAAACATAAACACAACTTTGTATACTGAAGTCTGACTCACAACTGATGCAACGATTGGAGCGATTGCATCATCCTACGAGCAGCACCTGTGCTGCGTGCAAAACTTTAAAAATAACCTACATTTCTTGAACAGTCATTTATTTCTTTTTTGTGTAATAATACCAATCTGCATTTTCTGATTTTACAATACATTGTGAGTGATGTGTTAATATGTATGGCATTAGATCTCTATTCGAAGCAATTTCATTGAGTTAAGTTTATATATAGCTGTGGGCCCTTAGAACAAAGAAAGAAAATAATGAAACATATTAGTTATGAAACACTGTCCAATAAAAAATCATACCAGTCTGCTGTTGTTATGGAAAAGCTAAAGAAACCTTTTATCAGCATTTACAGTAGATCCTGGCAAAGTGGCTATCACATGGGGCCATTTTTTGTAGCAGTCATACAAAAGCAGTGAATTGTTAACTGCTATTATGAACCTGAAGAACAGTGAATTGTTAACTGCTATGATCCTGAAGAACCTTGTGGTCACGTATTGTATGTGAATAGAATCACATGAGATATAATTCTGTAGATATGTATTTCATTTTAAATTTATACCAGTCAGTTTTATAACTAAAATGTTTGCAGAATGTGTGTTTTTACTAAAATGTATTTAATAAAATGATTGCTAAGGGAAATAACTTGCTGATGCACATAAAAATATATTTTCCATAATATAAGTGCAACAATCTAATAATTTGTTTTCATTATTTTTTTCTTGGTACTTAATCTTTTTATGGGATTATATTTTGTGTTCTAAAGTTCTTTGGGTAGATGATTCTTACGTTCCTCTCTCTAGAGTAACTAGAACTAAGTGCTGTTGTGTTGAAGTACGATTTTTCTAGATATTTGCCCCCTCCCCTGTGCTTTCTTTGATTGTACTAGAAAATACTTTGCCACTCTATTTTGTAGCATTCTTTCCCCAGTAATTCCTTTAGACACAGATAAGGAGCTGAAGGAAGTAGAAACTATGACAATGAGCACAATATGAATAATTCTTGGAATTCCTGTTTGGTGACTAGAGTACTATGAACATCTTTTTTACACAGCTCTATAGTGGATTTAGAGATCAAGGTCATTTTTGTAAGTGATAAATCTATTGACAGACCAGAACCATGGGTAGTGATTAATGTGCACTGTTACTTGGTGGTCATTTTGCCCCCAAAAATGCTTCCATTTCATCCTAATACTTCTGCTACTATTCAAGAAGGTGTTCTCTTCAAAAAGGTGTTTACTTGAAGAGGTTTTAACTATCTATATATTTCTTCACACAGATTTCTTCTTTCTGTGGCATTATTTAGCTTTTCCTTTGTCCCAGTTGTTTGCTTCATAAGAACTTCTGCTGTGAAGGTGATGTATGTTAATTTTTTTACCTGGTATTCATTATTTCCTTAATTGATAGCTTGAAGCTCCCTAGGATCACTGCCTTCAATCCACATGTTGCCCCTGCCATTCTTCCAATGACAGTAACTATAACCACAGATTTGACTTTTCTTTCAGCTTCTCATCAGTGATATGTAATCACAAATTTCCATAGCCATTTGATTAGACATATCTATAAGCATAAAGTAGACTGCCTTTCGCAATCCACACCATTTTAATTCTGAAGGGAGAAAAGGAAGATTTTTTGCCATGTCTTATGGTTTACTGTTGTCCATTAGCTTGTCTTCCATCATCTTGGTCATGATATAATCTTTATTTATTTATTTATAAATTTTCCACCTTTAAATTTTCTGATTTTTCTGTCATCTGAGAATTTCTGTGTCATGGTTTATTTGTTATAAAACCTTCATACTGATAGTGAGCACTTACAGGGTGGCCACGCAACTGGGAAAACACAGGGAATTTTATAATAGGTTTAAAAACCGGAGAAATCCGGGAAAATATTAAATTTCTTGTAAAAACCTGGAAAAAGTTTTTACATTCTGAAATTTATTGTACAGAGGGGGTGTCATAATGAAAGATCGACGAAGCTGTGGGGAGGGATGGCAGGGGGAAGGAGTCGTTTTGTATTGTTGAGAAGTTCAATGCTGACTGCTCGTGCTCTCTCTGTTTTTGGCAACAAGCAAATGGAAACGTACGTACAGCACTCACCGTATGCTCCTCCCACCTCCACCGAAAGAAAGGAGATGGTGAAGTCACAGTCTCCCACCACCATTGTTTCAGGACTATGCATTATAAAAAATGCAAAAACTAACTTTGCGAAATCCTCACAAAACTGGCTGAAATGTTTATCAACACCATGAATTGGTAATAGGAACAGACCCTCCAAATTTTGCTGGAATCAGTTACAAACTTTCTGAATTAGCCATGGAAATTTTTAATCATCAGTAAACAGAAATGGTATACACAGAAACGGTTAATAAAATTTTGAGGGCTAATTTAAACAGATTCAGTGTTAGAACATCATGTTGTTCGTAATTTATGTGCATACAATTATAATTATAACAGGTTGCTTACCTTTTACACATTTCCCTGCACGTTTTATTCCTTTAGTTGTCTTGCTTGGTTCAAGCCCCTGGTGCGGTGTTCATCGAGCATTTGAAAGAACCTGAAGACGAAAATGGAACACTGCATCAGGGGCTTGAACCAAGCAAGACAACTAAAGGAATAAAATGTGCAGGGAAATGTGTAAAAGGTAAGCAACCTGTTATAATTATAATTTAAACAGTTTTAAACCAATTCAGGCAACATTTGGCATGTTTTGACATGTTTCGTACAATTAATTCTTGAAAGAGTTATTTTTAATTTTAGTGATTTTGTTTTTATTGAATGTGCAGTTGAGCAAGAGGCTGTTAAAAGTTGTGGATGTGTGTTATTTTGTTCAAGTTCCTCTAAGTTTAATGGCATTATTATTATTATCTAATATGCAGTGCATATACTGTATTTCTCATTTGTACAGTGATGCAAGAACTTTACAGTGACACTATTCCAAAGCTTCAACATGCTCTGGGAGCTTGAACTTCCCATTAAATGCAATGGTGACCAGCACCAAGAACTTACATCCCAAATTTGTAGCATTCGTGCTCCCAAGGCAGGGAGTTCTTCTTGCTCCATGAGCTCTAGTAAATGGGCCACATTTTATTGCAATTTAACAGGTACACCCATGTTTCATTAAAAGTGACCAAAAAACTTCAAACAGTTAACAAACTAGGTTTCTCTCACAGCATTTTAGACCAACAGTCTTACATTTTGTAATATCAAGCTGGGCGAGCTTGTGAACACAGGTCTTGTGATTTTTTTCTTTTCCATTTGTTTTATTTTTAACTACTGTGGCCCCCATCTGTCCCTATGATATGATATTTTCTATTGCCTTGTAGTGTGCAATAGACACTTTTCTTCTGTGTTTTGAAGCCCTTGTTTGTTCTTATATCTCTGATATTGCTGTGTTCAAGTGCAGTTTATTGTCCTCAAACCATGAGTTAGTTTGCAAAGCCATAGTTTGCCCTTGTTTCATGCTTTAATGTCTGATGCACCAGTGTGGCATTGTATACAAATCATTTCCATAAAGATGAATTAACATGAATTCCAACCAACTTCTAAGGAAATTAATCACAATTAATTTGTTTTTAATTCATTGTTTGAAAAGTCACAGTATTACTATAACCATTCAAAAGTTTACGTGCCTACAATTACTTTAATGAGAGTAATAAGAAACTTACCCTTACTAGAAGGTCTGTTCTTATTTGAAAAATCTACATTTCTCTGCATGTTTTTTCCCATTTTGAGTTCTACAGTTGGTTTGGGCTTCTGGTGCGGTGGTTTTTTGTTGTCTTCAGCTTGTTCGTTATTTGACAGAATGTTTTTAATTGCGCCATTGTAAGAAAATTTCATTTAATTCCTTATAGAATATTTGTATAGTAAATTTCTTCACAGTAATAAGAGAATGCAAGGCATTCTCCAACCTTTCAAATGAATCAATTATTATTATTTTTTAAATTTTACTCCACAAAGCAGTGAATTAATTTATTAGATATTTTGATTTTCTGTGTCATCTGTAGAAATATACTAATACATGTTCTTGTAGCGGTAAGAAAAAAACTGAGATGGAGTATTATACCAAATTGAGGATCTACTTTTACATGAGCATTTTAAGTTGCACAAAGAATTATTAATGAATTCTCTACAGTGAATTCTAATATACTACCATTTGTTATATAACAAAATTGGTATCTACTCCAGATGTTCATTTGCTTGTACACTTGCAGTATGTAGATAAATATTTTCTGGAACAGATATCAGTATTGCTATCATGGCCCATTTTCCATTATCACTGTTACTTAAAGAGTACCGTCAATAAATAGTCTCTTCTGAAAAATTTGTTTGAATTAGTTATGGAATTAATCTTCATAAGCTTCAGGATGATATCCATTGTTCATCTCACTTGTTTCAAATGACATGATTTATTGATTCTTTCATAATTTTCTTTGCCTTCCTTAAATTTGTCTTCCAGTCATTTGGGCTAAAGAACTTTTTTGTAGCACCTTATCATTCATTTTTTCAATATGGCGAAGCCACTTACGAATATGTTCCTCCATCCTACTAACATTTTTTGCTTAACATTACTTAAGACAACATGTTCCTGTGCATGACAGGAACAAGTCACGCCCCAAGCCCATTATAAATGTCACATCTCTCCACCACACAAACCATTCCTGTGTCTTTTCTCCAGGGTATCTATGTTTTTCTACTGTACATTATACTTTCATATGCAAGCTGTCAACCTATGTTACAACCCATTAGTTCTGGAAAATCCTCATTGAGCATCCATTACTTTCAGACTAAATTCACTTGCCTACTAATATCTCCATTTAATCTGTTTTCTCTGTTTGATGTGCTTCTTATATGCACAAACTCATTTACCTGGTTAAACTCTGTTCCATTCAAACTGTTTTTACTTTCATTATTAAGTGAAAAACCAAAGTCATGCTTTTTGATCAAGGGACTTTTAAAGTTAAAAATAATGTTTAATGGTCATATGCTTCATTAATTTTGTTAATTAATTCACATAATTAAGAAGTAAGTTAAAGTTCTTCATTAGTAAGCATGAAATTTTACATCAGAGGCATATGCAGAATAATTTTTGGGGAGGGTTTTGTCTAGGGCTTAGTATGCCATTGTGTGTAGTGCAGCTGATGAGTCCCCAAAATGTTAATACTTTTCATTGTTTTTCGAGGCTGGTGAGTGCTATAGCATGATAGTGCATACCTCCATATGCCAATGCTTGAGTAATATCAGTACTTAAAGGTGTTGAAATAAGTGTCTTTGTTCTCTCTTTCTTTTCTTCTTTCTTTTTTTTTCTAAGTAATTGGATAATAACGAAAGAACACCTTGAGAATACATTTGTGTCAATTCTGTGTTAACAATATCTTGTTTATATTAGAATTCAAGGAAATTTAACTACAAATGTTTTTTTCTTTATCCTTTCTGCAGTCCATATGGCAAAAACTGGCAGAGCCTGTTGAGTGTATTGAAAAAGTGCAATCCAGCAGTAAAATTCTCAGGGATATGTCTGATGCTGGTGTGCAGCTTGAACTAGACACTGCTATGGAAATGATTCAAAACAGGTAATATTTTTTTCTATGATTTGTTTTTCTTCATTATAATGTATTTCAGTTTCCATGTCAGTATTCTTTTGCTGAATTTTGTAAAGTGATCTGTTTAATTTTGTGTTGACTAGTTGATAGACAGGTACCTATAATGAAATTTTAGAACTGCTGTGAGCTATCTTTACTATCAGGGTTGGACTGGATACAACTAATTGGCCGGCACGATCCGATCCAGATCAGCCACACACACACACGCACGCACATATATATATATATATATATATATATATATATATATATGACCAACTCTAAATCTGCCGTTCCTGCATCAATTGCCTGTACTTTCCACGTATAAACTCGATCACTGTTGCATACCATAATTTCAAGAAACGTACTCTCTTCTTAAAAAAGGCTGCTTAATCGGTGTTTTCTTGCTTTCAAAATAAAATTGCAAAAATGTCACAAAACGGTTTAAACTTCTAATTATAACATTTTGTCTCACCAGTTCAATAGCTGTTTTTTTATGTATGGTGACCAAAACGCAGCCCGCAGATAAATAATTTTGATGTACCCGAAAGTATACATTTTCGCTGATTTTTTTATGTGGAATTCTGATAGTGCTATTTTTCCCTGTCTTTTTAAGTAAAATCTTTTAAATGCAACTGTTTCTTTATATGCCATTAGTGTTTTTCTTTCTTTTTAGATGAATATTCTGTTTTTATTCATTTGAATAGATTCCAAATTATATAATATGTTATTTTCACATCAAATAATAATTAAACACTTTTATGAACTTTATAGTTCTGAGCCAAGAGACGTACAGAGTTTTGTACGTACAGTTTAATTGGTGAAATTTCTAAATTTTAAGTAGTTAAACTGCGGGACAAAACCCTGTAAATCAAAGAAAAAAATCAAACTAAAGCACATACCTGTTTATCTAAGTTGATTCCGAAACATTTCCTAGATTTTTTGTTTGTTTTCTGCTGTTACTCCCACTGTCTTGAGTTCGGGTGTTATAAATATTTAGACAGTCATTTGGGACAATATTAGGGACTTTATTCAAACAGATGAGAGGTGTGTGCCATGTGCGTCGAACAATTTAAAAGCAACAAAAAAAAAAAGTCATCTGCATAGTAGTGCAAATCGTGTTGCGCTGAAGTTACACAAGAAGATTGTGAGGCAGAATCATTTTTCTTTTCCTAAATATGTTACTATTGATTAGTAAATGAAACAGTTACCGAATTCAATGAAAAGAGGTTATAGCAAGAATATTTTACAGTATTAATGTTTTTTCTAAATCAAAACAAATCATAGTCGTATGGCAGACTATGTAAACAAAATAAAATTTAACAAAACAGATTATTGCATAGCCAAAAGATCTGTAAGGTGTTCTGATCTATATTAATAATTATTTACTTTTATTTTTGTTAAGTCTCAGAAGATTAGTTCTGCAATATCAGATGAAACTTTGTTTTACAGAAACAAAAGCTTTGACAATGTTTTACTTGATTTAGCAAAGCAGTTAATGATTCTATCTGAATTCAATATATACCAGCTCGACGAACTTGTTCACATATTTTCTCTTTTATTGCAATGCTGATAAGAACAATGATTTTTTTTATGGTTGTCTGTGATAGAAGAGATACAAAATCGCTGAGACCAGCCTTTGTTGTACTTTTTCGCACAACGTCATATATATGCATTTTTAGTATGGGATCATACTTGCTACTCAAGAGTGAAATTTCTAAAAAAGTCACCATGATCTAATTCAGGATTTTTCAAAGGCACTTTCATAGGCTTCTCTATAGCTTAAACCTTGCTTACTAATTAATGCTATAATTTCAATTATCCTATCCAAAACATACTGCTTTTGTTGTACTTGTTCGGCTCTAATATATATATTTTTTGTGCTGCAAAAAAAAACCAAAGTATCTGTATTTTGACCTCGCGATCTCACCATATGAGCCTCAACGCAGTGTAAATATATTATTGATAGATCATGCTTCTTAATATGCATGTATAATTTTTTGTACTGCAGTCACCCATTTCTTTAATGAATGCATTTACGTCTTTAGCTTCTAAATATGATAAACACACTGTGCAGTAGAAAGACTTATTTTGCATATTATAAGTCAGCCACTGTCTCTTTGTACCATCTTTTTTTAATGAAATGTCAACTGTGGTCTTCAAGAAAATGATCCCGTAAGGAGTTGAATCAGATGTGCATTAAAAAGGCTTATTAACTCATTCGAACACAGCCGCAAGAATAAAGTATCCTTGTCGATGATTTTGTTGCTAGTACTTTGTGTACAAATAATTTGAGATCCGGGTAAAGGCCTTAGATCTCTCGAAAATGAAGTACTTGGCAAAGATGGAATTTAATTCTGCATGCTTCAAATAATTTTGATTGTCAGTGATTTCGGTTTCCACTACCAAATCAGTCTGCGCCAAATTCAACGGAGTGAGATTTGTCACCTCTTTGACTTTCCTTTTGATTTCTGAGCAGGAAGATTCAGCCTGCTCTAGGGCTTCAGGTGCTGTTTCTGTTTGCCCAACTGAAACAGTTAAGCTTCCCGTGCCCATCTCACTCTGTAGACAAGAAATCAATTCCTTTGGTTTTGTGTTAGTTCACAGGAAGTTATTTACTTTTTTGTCAACCTTCCTTGAAAAAGCCATCCGGTTAATGTGCGAAAGCTTGCAAAACTGATTTTTATTCTACGCCAATAAATTCGGATTACTAGTATAGTTATACTATTTTCTAGCATGAGTTTCTTTTCCCTCTTTTTCTCTGTGCCACTTTTGTTCATTTGCAGTTTTCCATTTTTTTTAAATTAACACAATGATATATTTTAACTGATGATATCAATTTTGATTGCACATTCATCGTAAAAAATAACAAATTTCTAAATTAAAAAAAATTAAATTCAAACCTATCTTAAATTTAGGGATTGTAGAAATTTCCTGCCGTGCAAAACAAGCAGCTGAATGCAATGAGATGACTGTGTAAGCTCTATATGCTGTTGCCACCAGCCCACGCCTTATGCCTCTGAGTCTGTGGATTGAAAACTGAATCCTCTGCACGTGGCACTTTAAGCTTTAATCTGCATATGAATCACGAAAAAGAGCGCATGCCAGGTCTTTAATACAGTTTTTTGGCTGTCAGGCGCCAGTAGTAGACACCGCACCATTAGATGGGTACTGCTGGTGTATAGAAAAGGAGAAATGTGAGGTAGACGGTTAGTCATAACAGCATTCCACTACAGACATTACGGAGTGTATGAGAATGAAAGAGTTAGAGGTGAAACTCCATATTGAGCATCAACAACCCAGCAATGGAATTTGGTGGTGCAAGAATATCTCACATTCACAGTAACATAAATCCTTAGTTGGCATAATATAATTTCAAGAGATCTCAGCCTCCCTCACATACTCACAAATTTATGAGAAAATGTATTGCACACCAATTTCAAATAATGCGATTTTGAAAAATAAAGTAAAAAAAAAAACCACCACCAGCAGTGGCCCACCGCGCAATCGTGGCGACTGGCCAATCCAACCCTGTTTACTATGTTTATTACATTAACATATTCAGGGAGCTCATCAACATTTAAGTGATGAGATCTTTGCCATGGCAAAAGTGTTATTGTAATAAATGAAATGACAAGTTCATATTCATTGTGTTTTAAGTACAGACTTTAGAGTGTTTCCAAATAATGTTTTATCATCATTAACTATGCTTTTGCCAATAACAGTTGTTATGTTTGTTTCATTCGAGAGCTAACCTCTGAATATCAGAGAACAGCTTAGTGGTATGTATGATGTTTGTTTCATGTTTCCCAACTGAAATCTGCTAATATCTGGCATGAACATAGAAAGCACTACTGCTCACATACACATGAATCATTAACAGGCTGTTGGTGTATTGATTACAAGTATATTACATTGTGATATCCGTCTTAAGCTCAGGGCTGGCATTTGATCATTTGCCACTCCCCAACCTCCACCCTCCATCAGTATCTCGGAAATGTAGAATCAAATGAATTAGGAGGTTTCTGCCTCTAGTGTCACTTTTTCCATTAGGGGATTTTGCCAGAGCTTCCAGAAAGTTCAATGTTTAAGAACAATGGTAATGCTTCTCTGTCTTAGAAAAGTATACAAACAATCCTTATGGTGAGAAAGTTCCCTATCATGGTATTTGCATTGCATATAACAATTTAAATGATAGAGAGGTTGTTGAAGGACTGCATTTCTTAAACCAGTAAAATTCATTTTCTAGTGTATCAAAAGTAGATAATCTTGTCATCCAATGATAAGTTAAAAGAATTTCACATTTCTTGCATTCAAATTAGTAAAATTTTATAAGTCAATTTTCTCACAAATTTCACTTTCAATTGACATTAAGAGTTAAATAAGTAAGTCTTTCATGTTCCATTGTTGATCTCAAATAGTTTTTGATTGGTTTTAATTTTGAGAATAACCTCACTCTAGTAATGGCTGTTGCAGACAGCCTTAATAAGATCCACAGTGCTGTTGCAATGTTTGGAACTGTTCCTGCCAATGTGTTCTAATAAGTGTACTGAAAACCATCTGTCAGTAAAGTTTCTGTTTGTAAAAAACTTTGGTACCTATGTACATCTTTTGTGAGTTCCCTAGCTCTTATGTCCTTTGGGAAGTTTTCATCAGTTTCATGGGGTAGTTTTATTTCAACAATGTTGCTATTTTGAAACCAGAACTGAGACTTCCTATGTGCAGCTGTCACCAAATGACTATCAAAAGAACCTATACCCCCCTGTGTAATGATGCCCCTGTCACAGTTTTTTTCCTGATACAAACTATCTCCAATAAATAAATAGAAGCATTTTTTTTATCTTCTTATATACATGTATGACTTCAGGTTTCAGTGTATTGTTCTTATTGACTGTCCTGAGTCATAAGTATCTTATTACCTTGGACCCTTGCCTTAATGTATTCATTACAGTATTCACTTCTATGAAACATATGGATTTGTTAATTAATATACAGTATTTATCTCATTTTTTAATTTTAGCTGTTTGAAGATAAAGGTTATCTTCCAGGATATAATAGCATCATTTTGCCACAAAAATTTCACAATTTTTCTGCATTTACCTTATGACAACATGCAATTTTTTAAAGTAATTGCATGAAAGTTGCTATTCTAATGTTTTTATAGCAGTCTGCAAATTTGACTGTTCAGAGGTAATGGTAACCTTTTGTGCAATTTCATGTATTGCATCTGTTTTTTGGCTGGATGAATTAATATTTTGTTGCAAGTTAATATGATCTTTGCTTCCTGTGAAGTATTAAATTGACTAGTAAATTGTGTGGTTTAATTTAGATTTACTACATTAGTTAAGCAGTTGTTTGTTTATAAGTTACAAAATGACTGCTAATGCACTTGGACTGTGTTCATTTGTCAGTAAGCCAACTTTTATGTTCTATATTTAGATGCCCTACATTCTTGAAAAACTTCTTCGGTGCTTCTGGTAAGATTTGGGGTCACTGATACTAAATGTGATTTTTGGTGAGGAAAGCTGCTTTATCAGCATTATATTTACAGGAGACTTAGGAGATGTATACATATGAATAATCTATGGAAAATGGTAACTGAAAATTGCAGTTTTTGAGAATGGAGGAAGAAGCAGTTACAGTAGTTAAAATGATTATGTGTTAAGAACTGAAGTAGTTTTACTGCTATGTGAATGATTAATTTGGTTAAAAGAAAAATATCTCACACTTAAGAAATATTTAAGCATGTGTTCTTAATCAATTCAAATCAGTATTTAAAATAGGACTATCAAAATTTAATATATGGGAAAACAGACCCCTTAGAATATATCACAGCCTGTTGTTTAACATTATGACAGGGAGTTGTATCATTTAATTCATCAGTGCAGTTCAGTTACCACAGTTTTCATCATCCTGCTACTGACCAGTTCAATTATTAACTTGTGAGAAGTAATTTCAAAAGAATTTTTATTGAGAAAAATAATGTATATGTATACCCTTATTTTTATGAAATATGTCATTTTTAGCTTCCTTTCATCTTTGACTTGCATTTCTTCTGTAAGATACACATTATTAATACATAATGTTTTGCTTTCCATTCATTTCATGTGCAGCTTTCAACTCTTTTATTCTAATGATTGCATTTAATTTTTCATTTTAGATGGGGTAATATTCAGGTATCTGCTTCTACTCTTCTGCTGAAGCAAGAACAGTTTGAGGCTGAATGGAATAAGTTATGCTTGGAGCTAGAGTCATTGTATTCATGGTTTGCTGCTACACAACAAATAGTAGTTAGCATCCTTGTGAAAGATATTTTCTCCATTTCAATTGCAGATCTTCAAGTTAGTATTACATTTGTTAATTTTAAATACCACATCTTTCTGTATGAAAAGATTTTTACAGAAAAAGCTTGCA
The DNA here is from genome assembly GCA_039090855.1 of Macrothele yani. Lineage (NCBI taxonomy): Eukaryota > Metazoa > Arthropoda > Arachnida > Araneae > Macrothelidae > Macrothele > Macrothele yani. The sequence continues at coordinate 6,616,134 of CM077023.1, read as the reverse complement.
CTTGATTTCATATAAGTTAAGCATTTAAATAATGAATTAAAAAAAGTAAGAATTTAATAATTTATGCTACCCTGTTGGCTGAGACATCAAAGACACTGGGTTTGTGACTCGTCTGAGGTGGGCCTGGGCTCAAGTCTCAGCTGAGGTATGGGTAGTATGCTTGTCCTGCAGTGCTGGCTCTCTCCCCTACTGGAACCAGTAGCCCAAAATTTGGGACAGATGACCGCTTCTAGCACTTAGAATTGCTTGTGGTGATTGTTAAACTCCAAATAATAAAAAAAGAAAAATTTATCACATTTGAAATATGTTGGTGACTCTATAATTGACTGGTTAACTGAAATTTGCCATTTGTACTGGGAGTTAGGAATGGTCCCTCGGGATTGGAAGGATGCTACCATTGTTCCCTTGTATAAGGGAAAAGGTGATCAGACTGAATGCAAGAACTATCGTGGTATTAGCCTACTGAGTGTGCCAGGGAAAGTGTTTGGTAAGGTTGTTATTGAAAAAGTACGGGGTCTTACATCATTGAAAGTGTGGGATGTTCAGAGTGGTTTTATGCCTGGTAAAGGCTGCACTAACCAGATTTTTGCATTACGCACGATGATTGAAAAGTATCTGGCTGTTGGGAAGAAAGTTTTTACTGCCTTCATAGATTTAAAGAAAGCTTACGACCGAGTGAATAGGACACTTTTCTGGAAGGTATTGAATGAATATGGTGTTACTGGGAATCTACTTAATAGTGTAAAAGCCATGTGTGCTGGTAGTAGAGCTTGTGTACGAGTGAATGATATTTTATCAAAATGGTTTTCCATTGGTGCAGGAGTTAGACAAGGTTGTGTAATGTCACCATGGCTTTTTAATATATTTATGGATGCATGCATGCGTGATGCCAAAATAGATAATAGTGGTTTATGTCTTGGTGATATCCGTGTGTGCAGATTGCTGTATGCTGATGACACTGTCTTGTTGGCAGAGAGCAAAAGTGAGTTGCAGAGTATGTTGACTCGGATGCACAAAGTTTGCATGAAATTCAAACTGAGTATAAATAAGGGAAAAACCAAAGTTATGGTGTTTGAGAGAGGAAGGGGTAGCACTGGATGTAATGTAAGTATAAATGGCACTGTGATTGACCAATTGAGTGAGTTTGTGTATTTAGGAAGCATGTTTGACAGAGAGAACAAGTTAGATGGTGAAATCAGTAGGCGAGTGAATTCTTCTTTGAAAGTCATACCTGCTCTGGGAGGTTTTCACAGGAATGATGGGTTCTCTAGAGAGTCCCGCATGGCTGTGTATGAAACTGTAATTGTTCCTACTCTGATGTATGGCAGTGAAACCTGGGTACTGCAGAAGAAACATAGGAGTCGTTTGTGTGCTGGAGAAATGCGTTACTTACGTGGGGTTTGTGGCAAGACACGATATGATTGTGTGAGAAATGAAGATGTATTGCAGTTGTGTGATGTGAAGCAAAATGTTGTTAGCAAGGTGGAGACCAATATGCTTCGGTGGTTTGGCCATGTTGAAAGAATGAGTGATGAAATGCTTACTAAGAAAATCTTTTCAGCCCAAGTGGCAGGAAGGAAGGGCAGAGGAAGGCCAAGAAAGACATGGATGGATCAGATTCAGGAGTGTCTGCATGAGAAAAAGATTATGAGTATGAAGTATAAAAGATCTTGTGTACAGCGTGTAATGGATATTAGTGAAGCACGAGTTGTATGTCAAGATCGCTGTAAATGGAGAAGTTTGATACGACAACAATAAGTAAAAAATACCTGGAAGTTTGTATTTCTTTTTGGAGCTAACCTCTGAATATCAGAGAACAGCTTAGTGATATGTATGTATGTATGTATGTATGTATGTCAATACTATAGGCAGCCATTATTCTGTTCACTGCTAATTGGAATAAGTTATCATTTAAAATTTTGTGTTTTTAATGGATTTAATAGGAAATAATTTATATCTGTCAGCAAAGAAGGTAGTGTCATTCTGTTAGTAATGTCTTCCGTCTACCTTACTGTAAAATACTGTTTGAAAAACCACAAAGAATACAACTATTACCAATATTACATGATAAAGAAACATTATTTTCCCAATATTAGGCAAAAAGTGCAGACATTTTTCTTTTCATTTTAAAAAAATTTAAGGTTTAATGATTAACTCCATGAGCAACTCTTAGGGCCATAAACAGTCACACATCTCCAATTTAGAGCCACTGCTTACAGCAAAGGAAGGGAGCCACACTGTAAGACAAACACATCACCCCTACTTCATCCATAAATTGAACCCTGGGCCCAGCTCAGTCAAGAAACTACACCTTTGACCACTCACCCAGTGATGCAGTAAAAATACTCTTCCGCAAAAAGGAGTAATCTGCTACATCAAATTTGAATATGGTTTCAGTTGTGTGGAAAAGACAGGTAAGCAGTTTAAGAGAACTGTAGCAGAACACAAAGCAGCAATAAAGAGTATTGGAAACAACACTAGGTTGGGTAGACATGTTCAGAATAAAGACCATGAAATAAAATGGGATTAGAAATGCTGGCATATCAACAGCACTCCTTTTTAGATGGACTGTAATTTAGAAAAGAAGAGTAACAAGAATAAACAATGGAAGCAGTTGGATATCTCCAATAGAATGGCAATACTTACTTTGTTGACATAGCCCTGATAATGGTGTGGGATACTATTCTAAAATTTGAGAAGTAAGAGGAAATTAAAACTTTTGCTAGTAAATCCCATGAAAAATAAAAAGTAGAGACTTGTAGTATAGAATCTACTAGGAATATCCATTTTCTGTTTCTTTTATTACTAAGTCATACTGCAATATAGCAGGCAAGCCATTATGAGTAATGGTAATTATGATCAGCCACTTCATATAATCTAATTTTACGGAGTAGTTTCAAATAAGCAAAATATCCACATTTTTGACACTTATTGAATAACATTTTCCATTAAAAGCGTAAGTGTGCTACACCTGCTTTCATTTTTAAACATTTTGTTAAAGTAAATGAGTATGCAATGGTAACACAAGGTGGTTCATGCTTTTCATTAGCTCTTGTCAGTGATGTCCAGTGTTGCCTTCTTCCACTGAATCACATTCTTTGCTGCATGGGGCAAGGTAATGCAGAACCTCAGTTGGTTTTTATCTCAGCTTCCTGCTTCTTGCTTGGGCATAGTTCTGAACAATGTAAATGAGCTTTACCCATACTTATTTGTGTTCTACCCATACTTATTTGTGTTCTTTAGTCTGTAGTTCACACTACAATAACTTTGGTGCTAACAATAATCATTAATCATTGCTTAATTTTTGTTATTGAATGAAATAAAGATTTTTCTTTATGTCATATACAATTGGGAAACGAATTTCCCTGAAGAAATGATGCTAGCATGCTTGACCGGAAATTGGAAGGTTCAATTCCCGCTCCAGTACGATGAAAATTTTCAAGTTTTCTGAAGGAAGTGGTTACATGGAATTCACGTTAAAATATGCCAATAATAGCATTACAATGCTTACCATGTATTTATAAAGAATTATTTCTTCGGGGAAATTCGTTTCCCAATTGTTTATGATGTACTTTCATCACTGGAATTTGTGACCTGCATCCAACCCTGGATGTGAGAAAAGGTCGTGAGACGCTATGATGGGGCAAGAATAGCTTCGACTAACACAAATCTGAAGGTTCTCAGATTTCTACATTCAGTTGCTTGGAATTTCCTTGTCCTGGGTAGTGTAATGGGTAGCATTCTCGACTGGAAATCGGGAGGTGCAGGTTCGATTCCTGCTTCAGGACGATGAAGATTTTCAAGTTTTCTGAAAGAAGTGGATACATGGAATACAGTGAAAATATGCCAATAATAGCTTTAGATTTTTTTTGTTTGAAATGATATGAGTTTTTGCATATATTTTTAATAAATAAGAAGAGAAAAAAATAGTGGTCAAAGAAAAGTTTCAAATTTAAACAACCTGCCTCAAAGGGAGGTGACAGTTCAGTCAGAAATCTTTACTCATCGTTATCCAAAACTTGTGTTGTACAATGTGTATAATTTTTAGTTTTGGAGGAGATTCAGTTCTCACACTTTTCTCTCTTTTAGGACTTCTGGTTAACAAGTCAAAATATAATTTGCCAAGATGATCACAGTACTACAGTACTGTTTGTAAAAATTGCAAGACCAAGAAAGATTATCACTATTCAAATGAAATTTATATCTCAGATTCCTCATGTTGCAAGAGATGACTGATTACATTTGTAGAGCTATACAAGGTTTTTTTCGCTTCAAAACTCAGTATCATGTGATGCCACCTCAAGCAACAACAGCAGCCTCTACCTGGCATGACATTGAATAGATGTTTTGGTATTATCCTGGGTAATAGCCTGCCTGGCTGCTTCTATGCGCGACCAGAGTTCATTTATGGTGACTGGCAGAGGCGCTTGATGGGCCGGTTGTTTAGCTACGACGTCCCAGACATGTTTGATCGGGGGCATATCCAGCAAACATGCAGGCTAGGGAAGAAGCAGTATTCGATGTGCATGGAAGAGGTCTTGGACATCCCGGGCCACATGTGGCCGAGCATTGTCCTGCTGAAATGTGGAATGTAGTGCCAGGAAAACTGAAGGAAAGGTATGACCTCTGCTGTAAAACATTCCTGATGTATCACTGGCTGTTGAGGGTTCTCTCAATTCATGTCAGGCAAAATTGCGAATTGAACCCAATGGCGCCTCAAACCATGACACTTGGCATTGGGCCAGTATGATGCTGCAAGATGTTGTTCACCACGATGTCTTCGAGCATGTATACAACCATCATGGTACATCAAGTTGAATCATGACTCGTCAGAAAACACGACCTGTTGCCAATCAGCACGCCACTGTCTGTGTTCAAGACCCCATTGTAGCCTGAGGCATCTCTGGTTGAGGGTCAAAGGAATGCACAGAAATGGGCTGATAACAACCCATCCTCTGTTAAGCAGACAACATTGAACTCTGCTGGAGGACAAGGCCCTGACCTGTGACAGTGTTCCATTGCTGCGCTAATGTCGCTGTGCGATCGGTCACTGCCATGCGGTAGGGGTATCTGTCATCCTGTGCAGTCATACGATTTTGCGGTCCATTTTCTGGATTTCTATGTGTCCAAGCCTCACTGTCCACTGCCACCATGTTTGCATCATTATACTGGTGTTTCGTCCTATACGAGTGGCAGTTTTGTGATAGGAAAATCCAATTCTTATTCCAGCAGTCCTTCCTCACTCAAAATCCATCAAGTATTCATAATGCTACCTTCTTGGGTGATGGGGCATAGTGAGACACAAGAAACACCATTTTGACTCAGTTCCAACTTTTTACTGATTGCAACATCTTATTTGAGCCAGCTCTTTATACCTAAAAGTGGACAGTTCGGAGGGCACTGCTCCAAAACCACTTGTGCATTTTCACTAAAATTTTAATCATTTGCATGTCCTAACCTGTTGTAGATGTCCTGTAAGTTTTAAGTTAATACCAGCAGTCCTTCATGGTATTACAATTTTCACAAGTGTGTGTATATATAGGCCATCATCATTTCTTTCTCTCCTCCTACCTTTTTGTTGAAAGAGTGTTAAGTGCATGGTACTGTGCAGAAATGTTTCTTTATCGGTTTAATGAAAAATACTTCAACAGGCTGAAAAAGGAATTTTGGAAATTTGCTGATCACATCATCTTTGTCTTTATACCAGAATATTGAAAACGTACAAGGTATATTTTTGTTCTGTGCATTTACATACATATACATCCATGCAGAAGAAAAATCTAGCCCTCTACTATGGGTTTTTTTTATCCATACTTACATATAAATAAAAATTAATAAAAAAATTCTTCACATGTACAGATGTTTATGTACAGAATTGAAATTTCACTCTTCCATGTAATAAACTTGTAGATTGTGCTATCTAATAATTATAAGTAGTGATGATACTTTTTGGAAGTGGCAAACTTTTGCTGATACATTGGAGGAACAGTTTTTTTCAATGCATTTAAGAACAGTTTCTTTCAATGTGTCAGCAAAGAACAGTTTATGACAGACAACAGTGTTCATGATCAAATCCATGCACTTAACAGCTGATGCAGCTATTTGTATGGGATTTGGAAAACTAAATATGATGAGTTTATTTTACTTGATCTCATTAAAGTAAAATTGTCTTTATTATTAAAAATAATAAATTAAAATCATTAAAAAGTTATATATAAAAAAGTTGAAAATAAAAGTGTGAGCAATAGCAGTATTAATGTGAGAATTTTGAATATGCTTTCATGCAATTATATTGCAGTGTGAGGTGAAATTTTTAATGTATTTTGTAAAATATTTTGTAGATCAGAAAATATTCTATGTTGTTTCCTGAACCATGTATTAATCATATAATTCTGCATAATTTGTACTTGATCTCACTTCCATCACTGCAAGATACTTGAAAATCATTTTTTACAGATTATATATATATGTATATTAATATTGTTCCATTAAACAATATTGTTCTTATATATATATATATATATATATATATATATATATCATCATCATCATCATTGTCAACCATTATCACCCCGCACGGGGATAACTGGTTTTCCAGTTATTTGGGGAGCGGCGCCCCCACGGCCCGAGCTGACCTTGTGACTGGTCAACATCTGATGTCATGCCACAGCTTGTTTTTTTCTTATTTTGGTGCTGTTGGTGTTTGCAGGGACGGCTGTTCATCCAGCTGTTGGGGAGTCGCGGCCCCACGTTCCCGAGCTGGTCTTGTGTCTCGCTTTTTCGTTTTTATTTATTTTCTCCACTGGCTAGTTGCCCGTGTTGTATTCTCTACCTAATCGCTACCACGTTATGTACTAACACCCCGGTCTTGTGGTTTTGTTACCCTCCACCACTAACTGATTTATATTAACCGCTCAGTTCGTAGGTTGCTGAGATTCCGTTTAGGTTCCCTGCCAGGATTTGTCTTCTTTGGATTTCTTTTTTTTTTTTTTTTTAGCTGGATTGGGTGCTAGACCTACCTGCATGTTTGCCGCGTGCGGAGACCCGTGAGGCGGAAATGGGATGTCTGGCGGCTGAGGTCGCAGGAGACCGGTTAAGTGCCTCCCTGTGTACCAACACTCCTCTTCGACCCCGGCTTCGCTGTAAACGGGAGGCTAGAGCCTAACCCACCTCTGGTCAGAAGTCTTGTACCAAGTTGTGTGCAGGGCTTTAGCGGCTTTTTGTCGTATTGCACGGCAGGGTGAGCCCGGGGGCTGTGGGATCATGCCAAAGGCGTTGGCATGACGGTACCCGGAGGCCGAAGTGTCCGCCGAGTGCGTGTGATCACAGCCAACGGACTATATTTGCAACTAAGCTCTAGAACTGTGTCTTGCGTCATGTGTTTGGCTTGCGGACCTCCAGTTCTCCCCTGTTGGGCTCGATTGTGGGCGGAGTACGTTGCTGATGAATTTTTTCTTACTCCCATGGGGAAACATAAACCCTCCTCAAAATTTAAAAAACAACAGGATATGGTGATTGATCAGGGGCCAAATTTGCCTCAACCACCTCCCACACATAACACACTGAAGAGAACTTTCGTTGAAAAACGACATCACCGCGACGTATCTTTAGATCCAGGTGTTGAGCCGTCAGCTCAGAAACGTCGCATTACACTTGCAGATTCGATACCTCAAGCTACTTTTCTCGTCATTTCTTCTACTGACCAGATGTTGAAACTTTCCTCAAAGTCTCCTTTTTTCATCTCGAAGGCACTTGCGGGTGTTGCTGGCTCTTTGAAGTCAGTGAAGAAGCTACGCTCTGGTGACCTGCTTGTGGAAACTTGCACTCTCTCTCAGAGCAAATCTCTTCTGCAGTTGACCAGACTTCAGGATATTCCAGTTCAAGTGACGGCACATCCGTATCTCAACACCTCCAAGGGAGTCATTTCTGAGCCCGACTTGTTGGTCTGCGATGAAGATGAACTTGTGTGTGAACTTGCTGATCAGGGTGTCATAGCTGCCCGACGCATGACTTTCAGGCGCGATGGCGCGCTGATCAAATCACGAAATGTTATTTTGACTTTTAACAGCCCGAAGGTACCTACTGAAATAAAGGCTGGTTACTTGTTATGTGCAGTTCGTCCTTATATACCAAATCCTCTACGCTGTTTTAAGTGCCAGAGGTATGGACATTCCCAGCGGTCCTGTAACAGTGTTGCGAGGTGCGCCAATTGTGGTTCCGCGACCACGAAGGGACTGGATGCACTTCAGAGCCCTGCTGTGTAAACTGTGGTGACTCCCACGCTGCTTATGCCAGGTCCTGTTCGAAGTGGAACGACGAGAAGGCGATCCAGCGCCTCAAGACCCTGGAGGGCCTCTCGTACCCTGCTGCCAAGGCCAAGTTGGGTATTCCCACCACCCGACAGCGTACTTTTGCCGCAGTTGTTAAGTCTCAGCCACAACCCGTGCAGCCTTTTGTTCCGCGCCCTGTAGCTCTCGCCGCACTTGCCAAGCGATCTACAGCTGAACAAGCGACACAGGTGGATTTCACCGAGCTCCAGCTTATTCGACCAGCTGCGTCTTCGCCTTCTCTTTTGAAGACGCCCGCCTCTTCCGGTTCCCAGCAGACAGCCTGCACGTGCGGAAGACCGGCCCTCAATCCGCAAAGGTGTGCGGTGTCCATCAAACTGTCTCGGCCTCAGCGAGGTCCCCACCCTCACCCAACATTATAGAAGAACACGGGGGAGGAGAGTGACAGTTCGTCCCCAGCCTCTACCAGCATTGCAGAGGAACATGGGGGGAGGAGAGTGACAGTTCGTCCCCGCCCTCTGCCAGCATTGCAGAGGAGTGTGGGGGGAGGAGAGTGACGGTTCGTCCTTTTCCATTAGTAAATATGTTACTTTTAATAAACATCATTAACTACCTTTTCTTCACTGCTTTCTTCATACTCTTTTTCAACTTTTACCAAGCCTGTCTGTTCTTCATCATTTTCCACGTTTTTAAAAATCTGTGGCTGATCGTTCTTTGTCTGGCGCTCTTTGGCCAAACCTGGCCCTTGCGCCAATAAAATCCAACAACCAACCAACCAACCATTATCAATCCACTGCTGGACGAAGGTCTCCCCAAGTTTCCTCCACAACGGTCTGTCTTGTGCCAGTCTCCTCCATGTCACTCCCGCATATTTACGAATTTCATCCACCCATCTCCCATGTGGTCTTTTTCTGGGTCTTTTCCTGTCCCTTGGAATCCAATCTAAAATTTTGGCTGTCCATCTATGGTCTGTCCTTCTGGCAGTATGTCCAGCCCATTGCCATTTCAGGGATTTAACTCTGATCATGATGTCTTCCACTCTCGTCATTTTTCGGATCCACGAGTTCCTCTTCTTATCTCTCCTGGTTATACCAAGCATGCACCTCTGCATGCTTCTTTGAGTTGTCTGCAGCCTTTGTATGTCTCTTTTAGTTAAGGTCCACGTCTCTGCACCATACGTAAGCACTGGAAGGATGCATTGATCAAACACTTTTCTTTTAAGACATAATGGCATATTGCTCTTGAAAATTATGCTGTTTCTTCCATAAGCTCTCCAGGCAAGTTTTGTACGCCGATTAATTTCTTCATCAATGTGACCCTCACTTGATATCTGCTGTCCAAGATAAACATACGTATCTGTTATCTCCAGTTGTTCTCCATCAATCGATAAATCTTCATTTCTTGTAAAAGCATTGAACATCACTTTTGTCTTCTGAAAGTTCATTTTTAATCCCACTTCTTTACTCTTGTCAGCAAGTTCCTGGATCATACTCTGCAGCTCTGATGGGGTAGTTGCAAAAATGACTACGTCATCAGCAAAACGAAGGTGGGTTAGATAATCTCCATTAATCTTTATCCCTTTGTTTTCCCAGTTCAGTGATTGAAAGACATTTTCCAATGTGGCATTAAAGAGCTTCGGAGATATGGTGTCACCTTGTCTCACTCCCTTTCCAATTTTTATGTGTGTTGTATTTTCAAACAGCCGAATCTTTGCACTTGCATTTTCATAGATGTTATTAATAATATTAATGTATGCATCTTCAATACCGCAGGATTTCAGAGCCGTGGTAACTGCTGATGGTTTCACCAAATCAAAGGCTTTTTCATAATCGATAAAAGCCATGCACAATGGAAGTTCATATTCCCTCGCTCTTTCAATTAGTTCTCTCAGTACGTGGATATGATCTATTGTGCTGTAGCCACTCCTGAATCCAGCTTGTTCTCTCGGTTGAGCCATCTCCAGTGTTACCTTCAAGCGGTGTGAAAGAACTTTAGTGAAGATTTTATAAACCACTGATAGGAGGCTGATAGGTCTGTAGTTCTTGAGATCCTCAATGTCACCTTTTTATGTAGCAGGATCATTGTAGCATTGTTCCAATCCTCAGGAATCTTCCCTTCATTAAGGCATCGAGTGAAAATTTGGGCGAGTACTGTTTCAATTTCTCCACTTGCTTCTTGTATGATGTCTATAGTAATTCCATCTTCTCCTGGAGCTTTCCCCCGCTTCATGTTCTTGATTGCATGAGCAACTTCTGCTGGGAGGACTGGAAGAACTCTGGTACCTTTCATGATGTCTGGAGTACATGTATCATCCCTTTCATATAATTTGGAGTAGAAATCTTTCACTCTTGTCAAAATTTCTGCCTCTATTTCTTGTTATAGGACCATCTTCTTTTCTCAGAGCCATAATCTGTTTTCTTTCCTTACGGAGATGTCCCTTTGTTATCTTTCGGCTTTGGTTGTTTTCAATTGCTTTCCTCACTAGCTCACAGTTGAATTTCCTTACGTCTTCAGTGATACTTTTTCGTGCTGTCTTGCATAGCTCTATATATTCCACTTTGGAAGTCACATCTTCTTTAGTTGTCCTCATCTCTCTTCTTTTTTGCATCAACATTTTGGTTTTTCCTGATAATTTGTTTACATGCAACTTGTTCTTAGACCCAGCTGATTTTGTTGCTGTTTCAATAAGAGCTTTGGTTACTTTTCTGTTAACTTCCGAAATATCCACTTCTTCCGATGTTAGGCCTTCTAAAGCAGAGAATCTGTTCTTCAGTTCCAACTTGAAAGTATTATGGTGTTTTTTAAGGTTGGTTATGTCAATACATTCTGTTTGTCTTATGAGCTTGCCACGTTCCAGTTTAGTGTTGAGGTGCATCTTACATCTCACCAATCTATGGTCACTACCTGTGTTGAACTTGTTTAGCACACTGCAGTCTTCCATGACGAATTTTTTGTTACACATAATAAAATCAATTTCACTTGTCGTCCCAATTGGATGTCTCCATGTCCATTTCCTGTGTGGCTTTTTCTTGAAAAAGGAATTCAAGATGAAAAATCCTTCTGCCTCTGCAAACTCAACGAGAGTATTTCCACGCTGGTTTCTGTTGCCGTGACCGAATTTACCTACTGAAGTTTCATTCTGTTGCCGGTGCCCTATTTTTGCATTGAAATCTCCCATAATTATCTTCAAGTGCTGCTTACCTTTATTATTTAGATGACGAATTTCCTCATAAAATTCTTCAATTTCTTCTTCAGGATGACTTGTGGTGGGTGCATAAGTTTGAATAATCTGAGCCTGGTATCTTCTCGATAGTTGGATAACGAGTCGTGCAGCTCTGTCAGAGGAACTTTCAACTTCTACCACTTTATCCTTCAGTTTCTTGTTTATTATAAATCCAACACCACTAGTTCTGCCAGTATCTGTCCCACGATAATAGAAGAGATGTCCACTTTTCAGTTCAATGAGATCTTCTCCTTTTCTCCTTACCTCACTTAGCCCGACGATGTCCCACTTGATCCTTTGTAGTTCCTCTTCCAATTCAAGAAGCCTTGAATCAGAAGATAGGGAGCGTCCGTTGAAGGTAGCCAAGGTCAGCATCAAATGGCAGCCTAGTCCGGTCCTCCGGGGATTCTTAGCACCCTCTGCCTTCATGTTGCACTGGCCGCTGCCTTGGCCAGGTACATTCCAGCTGCCGGAGACTGAGGGCCAAGATTTAAGTTGTAGAGTCATTTTGGAGGTGTTTGGCCATAACTCACCACGCTGGCCAAGCGGGTTGGTGAGTGTGGGATAGCATTTCCTCTGATCCCGATGGTATAGTTATACCGCTATTTGCGGTCGTCAGAGCCCCTTTAGTGGGAACAGGATGCACCACGAGAAGGCGGGGTTGACATTTGTCAAGGAGAGGCTGTGATGTTACGCATCACCTGACCTTACATCCCATATATATATATATATATATATATATATATATTCTATTAAGAAGAGACCTAAGCAAAAAAAAAAAAAAAAAAATATATATATATATATTTTTGACTCATACCAAGTACAACATAGAAAAGGTTATGTATCTACCGGTGTGAGTAAAAGGAGAAAAGATAAAAAATAAAATAAAACAACTGAATGTAGAAAGTGTCAAGAATACTGAGCCTTGGCTTTATCAAGGACCAGCAAAAACTCTGCATTTTCTCACTTCCACAAAGACCTAGTTGGAAATGGGTTTCTGCAAAGCCATAGATGCAAGTAATAAGCCCACCAAAAATTGTTTTAAAAAATATATATATGTCATGACCTCCGCAGAGTTGTATGACCTAGCTTTAGTTAACAATTTAGCTTGCATCCATAACTTTCATGGCCCGACCCATGCTCTTCATCTGTTACTATTAAACATAGAGAAGAAGATTAAAGAGAACTCAAGTTGTGAGAGTGACATAATAATTAGAAATAATGTTCAGCTATAACGAAATGCCAAGTTCGCCTGAGAGAGAATTTAAACCTGAATAGCAATGCAAAAGTATTCCACATTTTTACATTGCAATTAAAAAAGGAAATATTAATTATTTAAAACTCAGATTTTTGAAAGAAAACTTGATTCTAAAACCCCTACTCCACAACTTCTGACAACACAAAAACGAGAATAAATTAAAGACAATAATTAACTAAAGAAATGCTTTGTGAAAGTTATATGACATAAACAATTAGTTGCAATATGTACAAAGTATTTCAGCAGTGCTTTAAGTGCATAATTAAGTAGTTATTAAGAACTTAACTACTTTGAAAATACAGCGCAATGTAAAGGAACTATGCTTAGCCAGCTGCTGGGCCTAAGTTTCCTAAAAAACGCGCAAAGTTACCAAGAAAAGAAAGAGTTAAAACCCGCAAAAAAGTTAACAGACTAGCCAGTGCCTAAATGCTAAAAAGAAAAAAACAACAGAGAAAAAAATACAAGAAGTACAAACATTGAACTTATAAAACCTAAAACCCAAAGACAATGAAGAGAGCTTACCTCTTATGCAACTAAACTTTCTCCACACAAGAGGAAACATGGCTGACCTTTTCCCCAACCGTCCAAACACCTCTGCCACTCCCTAGTCGCTGGGGGGCAGTGTGGGTGGGGCTGATGGCCTCCTCACACTGAAAGAAACCAACTCGCATAGATTTTAACCAGAGAAAAAAATATATACTTAAGACTGTGGACCTGTATGATCAGAAAGAGCAGAATTAACTCTCCAGAATACATGAGAAATATTATAAAATACACAAGTGGTGTATTTAATAATCTTTGCATGTATTAAATCACCTTAGTGAGCTTCTATAGATTATTCAGAATCTTATTAATTTTAATGTTAGTTTTACTATTTTTAGTATAGCTATTCTAGTGAGTGAATAACTAGTTTTCTTTTTATTTGTTTTTATTTTCTTTTATAAACAGATTTTTAAGCTTTTTTTGTGATTTTGTCTATATTATTTAATTTTTTATTTTAATAGGACCTTCATATCCATAGCACTAAGGTTCCTTTTAGTAGTTAATAGGCATCCTCTAGCCAACTTCCTTACGGCTTTGATTGGTCAGAATCATATTATTAACTGTGTAGAAAATTAAAGCAGATCTGCCAACCTTACTCTATTATTCAGAATAATTTTTCTTAAAGTTCTTTTGATGAAGGAAGAAGGGATTTCGTTCTCTAGAAAACTATCTAATAGTATATTAATGTGGTAATTGAAGTCCAAATTGTTGCTGCAAATTCTTGAAATTCTTAGGACCTGAGAAATTAGTACATTCTCAATTACTTTGGTTGATATGTTATTATTCCAGTGTAGATATTTAATTACTTTGAAAGGAAAATTAACTCTTTTATCAAAGAGGCTAATAGATGGGTTACCTCTGTTGAGCTTAATGCTTAAGTCTAGGAACTCAAGTTCCTGATTACTGTGGTTGGTTTTACATAAGTTAAGAGAGCTAGGATAGATATTATCAAAATCACTCTCTATAACTTCTGAATTATTGATACACAGCAGATCATCAATATATCTAAATGTGTAAAGGTAGTTATCTGAGCAGGTGGGGTGATTTTTAATGAATTTATATTCCTTAAAGAACAGGAATAGATTAGCAATACTCGAGGAGGTTGATGTTCCCATGGGTATACCGTTCACTTGCTTATAGAGAGTATTATTATATAAGATATGGTTATTTTTTATGCAGCAATTGAGATAAGAGTTCCAGGCTCCTACATTAACAAATTGGTTAAGTTTAAATTCTGCATACAGCTCTTTAAAGGTAGTGATTATATCTGATAGAGGCAGATTAGTATATAGGTTCTCAAAATCATAACTATTAATATCTAAGGGACTTACTTTGAGTATAGTAGAAATTACTTCTGCATTATTATATATATATATATATCATCATCATCATTGTCAACCATTATCAATCCACTGCTGGACGAAGGTCTCCCCAAGTTTCCTCCACAACGGTCTGTCTTGTGCCAGTCTCCTCCATGTCACCCCTGCATACTTTCGAATTTCATCCACCCATCTCCCATGTGGTCTTCTTCTGGGTCTTTTCCTGTCCCTTGGAATCCAATCTAAAATTTCGGCTGTCCATCGATGATCTGTCCTTCTGGCAGTATGTCCAGCCCATTGCCATTTCAGGGATTTAATTCTGATCATGATGTCTTCCACTCTTGTCATTTTTCGGATCCACGAGTTCCTCTTCTTATCTCTCCTGGTTACACCAAGTATGCACCTCTGCATGCTTCTTTGAGTTGTCTGCAGCCTTTGTATGTCTCTTTTAGTTATGGTCCACGTCTCTGCACCATACGTAAGCACTGGAAGGATGCATTGATCAAACACTTTTCTTTTAAGATATAATGGCATATTGCTCTTGAAAATTATGCTGTTTCTTCCAAAAGCTCTCCAGGCAAGTTTTGTACGCCGATTAATTTCTTCATCAATGTGACCCTCACTTGATATCTGCTGTCCAAGATAAACGTACGTGTCTGTTATCTCCAGCTTTTCTCCATCAATTGATAAATCTTCATTTCTAGTAAAAGCATTGAACATCACTTTTGTCTTCTGAAAGTTCATTTTTAATCCCACTTCTTTACTCTTGTCAGCAAGTTCCTGGATCATACTCTGCAGCTCTGATGGGCTAGTTGCAAAAATGACTACGTCATCAGCAAAACGAAGGTGGGTTAGATAATCTCCGTTAATCTTTATCCCCTTGTTTTCCCAGCTCAGTGACTGAAAAACACCCTCCAATGTGGCATTAAAGAGCTTCGGAGATATGGTGTCACCTTGTCTCACTCCCTTTCCAATTTTTATGTGTGTTGTATTTTCAAACAGCCTAATCTTTGCACTTGCATTTTCATAGATGTTATTAATAATATTAATGTATGCATCTTCAATACCGCAGGTTTTCAGAGCCATTGTAACTGCTGATGGTTTCACCGAATCAAAGGCTTTTTCATAATCGATAAAAGCCATGCACAATGGAAGTTCATATTCCCTCGCTCTTTCAATTAGTTCTCTCAGCACATGGATATGATCTATTGTGCTGTAGCCACTCCTGAATCCAGCTTGTTCTCTCGGTTGAGCCATGTCCAGTGTTACCTTCAAGCGGTGTGAAAGAACTTTAGTGAAGATTTTATAAACTACTGATAGGAGACTGATAGGTCTGTAGTTTCCGAGATCCTCAATGTCACCTTTCTTATGTAGCAGGATCATTGTAGCGGTGTTCCAATCCTCAGGAATCTTTCCTTCATTAAGGCATCGAGTGAAAATTTGGGTGAGTACTGTTTCGATTTCTCCACTTGCTTCTTGTATGATGTCTACAGTAATTCCATCTTCTCCTGGAGCTTTTCCCCGCTTCATGTTCTTGATTGCATGTGCAACTTCTGCTGGAAGGACTGGAGGAACTCTGGTACTGGTATCTTTCATGATGTCTGGAGTGCATATATCATCCCTTTCATATAATTTGGAGTAGAAATCTTTCACTCTTGTCAAAATTTCGCCTCTATTTCTTGTTACAGAACCATCTTCTTTTCTCAGTGCCATAATCTGTTTTCTTCCCTTACTGAGATGTCCCTTTGCTATCTTTAGGCTTTGGTTGTTTTCAATTGCTTTCCTCACTAGTTCACAGTTGAATTTTCTTACGTCTTCAGTGATACTTTTTCGTACTGTCTTGCATAGCTCTATATATTCCACTTTGGAAGTCACATCTTCTTTAGTTGTCCTCATCTCTCTTCTTTTTTGCATCAACATTTTCGTTTTTCCTGATAATTTATTTACATGCAACTTGTTCTTAGACCCAGCTAATTTTGTTGCTGTTTCCATAAGAGCTTTGGTATATATATATATATATATCCTGTTCCCACTAAAAGGGCTCTGACGACCGCCAATAGCGGTATAACTATACCATCGGGATTAGAGGAAATTCTATCCCACACTCACCAACCCGCTTGGCCAGCGTGGTGAGTTATGGCCAAACCCCTCCAAAATGATTCCACAACTTAAATCTTGGCCCTCAGTCTCCGGCAGCTGGAATGTACCTGGCCAAGGCAGCGGCCAGTGCGACATGAAGGCAGAAAGTGCTAAAAATCCCCGGAGGACCGGACTAGGCTGCCATCTGATGCTGACCTTGGCTACGTACAATGGACGCTCCCTATCTTCTGATTCAAGGCTTCTTGAATTGGAAGAGGAACTACAAAGGATCAAGTGGGACATCGTCGGGCTAAGTGAGGTAAGGAGAAAAGGAGAAGATCTCATCAAACTGAAAAGTGGACATCTCTTCTACTATCGTGGGACAGATACTGGCAGAACTAGTGGTGTTGGATTTATAATAAACAAGAAACTGAAGGATAAAGTTGTAGAAGTTGAAAGTTCCTCTGACAGAGCTGCACGACTTGTTATCCAACTCTCGAAAAGATACCAGGCTCAGATTATTCAAACTTATGCACCCACCACAAGTCATCCTGAAGAAGAAATTGAAGAATTTTATGAGGAAATTTGTCATCTAAATAATAAAGGTAAGCAGCACTTGAAAATAATTATGGGAGATTTCAATGCAAAAATAGGGCAACGGCAACAGAATGAAACTTCAGTAGGTAAATTCGGTCACGGCAACAGAAACCAGCGTGGAAATACTCTCGTTGAGTTTGCAGAGGCTGAAGGGTTTTTCATCTTGAACTCCTTTTTCAAGAAAAAGCCACACAGCAAATGGACATGGAGACATCCAAATGGGACGACAAGTGAAATTGATTTTATTATGTGTAACAAAAAATTCGTCATAGAAGACTGCAGTGTGCTAAACAAGTTCAACACAGGTAGTGACCATAGATTGGTGAGATGTAAGATGCACCTCAACACTAAACTTGAATGTGGCAAGCTCATAAGACAAACAAAATCTATTGACATAACCAACCTTAAAAAACACCATAATACCTTCAAGTTGGAACTGAAGAACAGGTTCTCTGCTTTAGAAGGCCTAACATCGGAAGAAGTGGACATCTCTGAAGTTAACAGAAAAGTAACCAAAGCTCTTATGGAAACAGCAACAAAATTAGCTGGGTCTAAGAACAAGTTACATGTAAATAAATTATCAGGAAAAACGAAAATGTTGATGCAAAAAAGAAGAGAGATGAGGACAACTAAAGAAGATGTGACTTCCAAAGTGGAATATATAGAGCTATGCAAGACAGTAAGAAAAAGTATCATTGAAGACGTAAGAAAATTCAACTGTGAACTAGTGAGGAAAACAATTGAAAACAACCAAAGCCTAAAGATAGCAAAGGGACATCTCAGTAAGGGAAGAAAACAGATTATGGCACTGAGAAAAGAAGATGGTTCTGTAACAAGAAATAGAGGCGAAATTTTGACAAGAGTGAAAGATTTCTACTCCAAATTATATGAAAGGGATTATACATGCACTCCAGACATCATGAAAGATACCAGTACCAGAGTTCCTCCAGTCCTTCCAGCAGAAGTTGCACATGCGATCAAGAACATGAAGCGAGGAAAAGCTCCAGGAGAAGATGGTATTACTGTAGACATCATACAAGAAGCAAGTGGAGAAATCGAAACAGTACTCGCCCAAATTTTCACTCGATGCCTTAATGAAGGAAAGATTCCTGAGGATTGGAACACCGCTACAATGATCCTGCTACATAAAAAAGGTGACATTGAGGATCTCGGAAACTACAGACCTATCAGCCTCCTATCAGTAGTTTATAAAATCTTCACTAAAGTTCTTTCACACCGCTTGAAGGTAACACTGGACATGGCTCAACCGAGAGAACAAGCTGGTTTCAGGAGTGGCTACAGCACAATAGATCATATCCACGTGCTGAGAGAACTAATTGAAAGAGCGAGGGAATATGAACTTCCATTGTGCATGGCTTTTATCGATTATGAAAAAGCCTTTGATTCGGTGAAACCATCAGCAGTTACAATGGCTCTGAAAACCTGCGGTATTGAAGATGCATACATTAATATTATTAATAACATCTATGAAAATGCAAGTGCAAAGATTAGGCTGTTTGAAAATACAACACACATAAAAATTGGAAAGGGAGTGAGACAAGGTGACACCATATCTCCGAAGCTCTTTAATGCCACATTGGAGAGTGTTTTTCAGTCGCTGAGCTGGGAAAACAAGGGGATAAAGATTAATGGAGATTATCTAACCCACCTACGTTTTGCTGATGACGTAGTCATTTTTGCAACTACCCCATCAGAGCTGCAGAGTATGATCCAGGAACTTGCTGACAAGAGTAAAGAAGTGGGATTAAAAATGAACTTTCAGAAGACAAAAGTGATGTTCAATGCTTTTACTAGAAATGAAGATTTATCAATTGATGGAGAAAAGCTGGAGATAACAGACACGTACGTTTATCTTGGACAGCAGATATCAAGTGAGGGTCACATTGATGAAGAAATTAATCGGCGTACAAAACTTGCCTGGAGAAACAGCATAATTTTCAAGAGCAATATGCCATTATGTCTTAAAAGAAAAGTGTTTGATCAATGCATCCTTCCAGTGCTTACGTATGGTGCAGAGACTTGGACCTTAACTAAAAGAGACATACAAAGGCTGCAGACAACTCAAAGAAGCATGCAGAGGTGCATACTTGGTGTAACCAGGAGAGATAAGAAGAGGAACTCGTGGATCCGAAAAATGACAAGAGTGGAAGACATCATGATCAGAGTTAAATCCCTGAAATGGCAATGGGCTGGACATACTGCCGGAAGGACAGATCATCGATGGACAGCCGAAATTTTAGATTGGATTCCAAGGGACAGGAAAAGACCCAGAAGAAGACCACATGGGAGATGGGTGGATGAAATTCGAAAGTATGCAGGGGTGACATGGAGGAGACTGGCACAAGACAGACCGTTGTGGAGGAAACTTGGGGAGACCTTCGTCCAGCAGTGGATTGATAATGGTTGACAATGATGATGATGATGATACAATTTTACTTTAATGAGATAGCAAAAAACAATAAAAGGAAAAAAGAGAGCAAAAGCCAAAAACAAATTTGAAATTCCAAAGCGCCAGAGGCTGCATAGAAGAAAGATCAAATCAAAATAGAAATGTGAAACCAAGGAGCAAATTTTGAAAGAAAAAATGAAACAAACAATTCCGAGAATGAGCAGAATAACAACCACCAATCTCCAATCGCCCAAAGCAGGCAAGCTTCAAACGATTGAAAATTAATGAACAGAAGAACGCAGGGAAGCAAATCAATGACTGATTCTCTGATGGCTTTGTCAAAGGCAAGCATTAAGAAAAACACTCATTAATCTACTAAGACCAGAGAATTGGGGGTTTCTGCTATTTTAGTTTGCTATAAGGACAGATTAAATTTAGGGATAAAATTATCAAATTAAAAAGGGATTTCTAATAAAACCAACCCAGCAAACTAAAAAACATTGCCCGACCGCACAACAACCAAGATAATCACAAAAAGAAAAGGACCAAGGGAGCCGAGCACCCCAAAAAAGCAAAACAGGGAAGAAATTGGTATTAAAATATCAAGAAAAAACCTAACCTAAGAAAGGTACAGAAAGGATAACTTTAAGCTTGTCACAGAAAAAATGAAAACTTTTTACCTGCCAGATAAAGAGAAAAATAGAAAACATCCGAAAAAATTAATATAAAAAATAATAAATTTAAACAAAAAGAGTAACTTTACAATTTTGGAAATGGCAAATTCAAAGCAACAATTTTAGGAAAAAAGAAGCAAAAGGTGCACAAAGAACAGTGTACAGTTGCAAAACCCGAGAGTGAACCCAAATAACCGAGTTGCATGTCTCGGAAAGGCAAGGTAAATCCCCAATACCCACAGCAAAAAAAAAAAAAAAACCTTTTTTAAAAATAAAGTTTAAAACCAAAGTGCTAGGTTGCAAGTCACAGAGAAGCAAATTATATGCCCTAGACACACAGGAAAACATTGAAAATATAGTTAAGTTTAGTACACATTTATAATAAATGAAAATTCACTACATTCCTAAAAAACTAAAAACAACCTACAAACAAAATAAAAGATGAAATTACATGTGAGGTGGTGCTTTGTTTCACCCTCTTTGAAAGTTGGTTGTTCTCTTCGTCCATGCTTAAAGTTTCCCGTAGAACTTTGGTAAGCGTTTTGTTTCCCTTTGTTGGTTTTACAAAAGTTCATTTTTCGTAGGTTTTGAGCCTTCCTCTGGGCTTAATGATTAGTACAATATTTTGTAAATATTTTAACTTGTACCAGCAAAGCACCACCTCACACGTAATTTCATCGTTTATTTTGTTCGTAGGTTGTTTTTATTTTTTTAGGAATGTAGTGAATTTTCGTTTGTTATAAATGTGCACTAAACTTAACTATATTTTCAATGTTTTCCTGTGTCTAGGGCATATAATTTGCTTCTCTGTGACTTGCAACCTAGCACTTTGGTTTTCAACTTTATTTAAAATTTTTTTTTTTTTTTTTTTTGCTCTGGGTATTAGGCTTTCTGAGATGCAACTCGGTTATTTGGGTTCACTCTCGGGTTTTGCAACTGTACATTGCTCCTTGTGCACCTTTTGCTTCTTTTTTCCTAAAATTGTTGCTTTGAACTTGCCTTTTTTAAAATTGTAAAGTGACTCTTTTTTTTTTACATTTATTATTTTTTTATTTTAATTTTTTCTGTTTTCTGCTTTTCTTTTTATCTGGAAGGTTAAAAGTTTTCATTTTTTCTGTGACAAGCTTAAAGTTATCCTTTCTGTACCTTTCTTAGGTTAGGCTTTTTCTTGATATTTTAATACCAATTTCTTCCCTGTTTTGCTTTTTTGGGGTGCCCGGCTCCCTTGGTCCTTTTCTTTTTGTTGTGATTATCTTGGTTGTTGTGCAGTCGGGCAGTGTTTTTTTAGTTTGCTGGGTTGGTTTTATTAGAAATCCCTTTTTATTTTGACAATTTTATCCCTAAATTTAATCTGTCCTTATAGCAAACTAAAATAGCAGAAACCCCCCAATTCTCTGGTCTCAGTAGATTGAGTGTTTTTCTTAATGCTTGCCCTTGATGAAGCCATCAGTGAATCAGTCATTGATTTGCTTCCCTGCGTTCTTCTGTTCATTAATTTTCAATCGTTTGAAGCTTGCCTGCTTTGGGCGATTGGAGATTGGTGGTTGTTATTCTGCTCATTCTCGGAATTGTTTGTTTCATTTTAACTTTCTTTTTTTCTTTCAAGATGTGCTCCTTGGTTTCACATCTCTCTCTCTCTCTCTCTCTCTCTCTCTCTCTCTATATATATATATATATCATCATCATCATCATCATTGTCAACCATTATCAATCCACTGCTGGACGAAGGTCTCCCCAAGTTTCCTCCACAACGGTCTGTCTTGTGCAAGTCTCCTCCATGTCACTCCCGCATACTTTCGAATTTCATCCACCCATCTCCCATGTGGTCTTCTTCTGGGTCTTTTCCTGTCCCTTGGAATCCAATCTAAAATTTCGGCTGTCCATCGATGGTCTGTTCTTCTGGCAGTTCTTAAGATCAAAACGCGCAATATATATATATATATATATATTCTATTAAGAAGAGACTGAAGCAAAAAAATATTTTGACTCACACCAAGCAAGTACAACATAGAAAAGGTTATATATTGACCGGTGTGAGTAAAAAGAGAAAAAAATAATAGAAAAACAGAATGTAGAAAGTATCGAGAATATCAAGCCTTGGCTTTATCAAGGACCAGTAAAACTCTGCATTTTCTCACTTCCAAATAGGTCTTTGTGGAAATGAGAAAATGCAGAGTTTTGCTGGTCCTTGATAAAGCCAAGGCTCGGTATTCTCGACACTTTCTACATTCAGTTGTTCTATTATTTTTTTCTCTTTTTACTCACACCGGTCAATATATAACCTTTTCTATTGTGAAAGAAATACGGGATTACGCCATATAATACAAATTTTGAAGATGACAATCCGATTTTTGGCGTAAATGTGACAAGGATGGTAAGTCAGATAATGTCCGAAAACTTGAAAATTTTCATCGTCCTGGAGCGGGACTCGAACCCGCGTCTCCCAGAAAACGCCTAGGTATGCTAACCACTACACCACCCAGAACGACCAAGTTTCAAGTTTCCGATCAATTTGAATATAACCATCACGGGATTCGCTAGTCGAAGCAACCGGCATTCATGTTTAGCGAATCTGGAGGTTAAGAATCTTATCCCGTGTTTGCCCGGACAAGCAGATAAATCATGAAAGAAATACGGGATTACGCCATATAATACAAATTTTGAAGATGACAATCCGATTTTTGGCGTAAATGTGACAAGGATGGTAAGTCAGATAATGTCCGAAAACTTGAAAATTTTCATCAAATTTTCAATTCTTAACCTCCAGATTCGCTAAACATGAATGCCGGTTGCTTCGACTAGCGAATCCCGTGATGGTTATATTCAAATTGATCGGAAACTTGAAACTTGGTCGTTCTGGGTGGTGTAGTGGTTAGCATACCTAGGCGTTTTCTGGGAGACGCGGGTTCGAGTCCCGCTCCAGGACGATGAAAATTTTCAAGTTTTCGGACATTATCTGACTTACCATCCTTGTCACATTTACGCCAAAAATCGGATTGTCATCTTCAAAATTTGTATTATATGGCGTAATCCCGTATTTCTTTCATGATTTATCTGCTTGTCCGGGCAAACACGGGATAAGATTCTTAACCTCCAGATTCGCTAAACATGAATGCCGGTTGCTTCGACTAGCGAATCCCGTGATGGTTATATTCAAATTGATCGGAAACTTGAAACTTGGTCGTTCTGGGTGGTGTAGTGGTTAGCATACCTAGGCGTTTTCTGGGAGACGCGGGTTCGAGTCCCGCTCCAGGACGATGAAAATTTTCAAGTTTTCGGACATTATCTGACTTACCATCCTTGTCACATTTACGCCAAAAATCGGATTGTCATCTTCAAAACCTTTTCTATGTTGTACTTGGTGTGAGTCAAAAAATTTTTTTGCTACAGTCTCTTCTTAATAGAATGTGAATTCTGAATTTTCATAACTGCTGCATTGCGCGTTTTGATCTTCAGGTTATTTTGCAACTTTCGTTTTAAATTCTTGAGTGTTTTTCTTATGTTTTCGGCTCTGCTCTTAAGTATATATATATATATATATATATAGATATTAAATTAAACAATATTGTTCCTCTGATACAGTTTAAATATTTGCACCAAAACATTCTACCTTACATCAGCTTGCTTATGTTATGCCTAAACCCATGAAGAATTGAATGTTGGGAAAAAACTGGTGGGGATTTTTTTAACATTGCCAACACTTTTGGTAAGATTTGTTGTCAAGCCAGATTAGTTCTTGAATTAATATAAATTAAATGGCTTAAATGAATACTTTTAATTAACCAAATGTGTTTAGTTAATTGAGTTTTTGTGTCAAACTTCATATTGTGTATGGCGGCACAGAATGAACCACTTTGGCTGAAAAGCATTTTGCTGCCACCAAAGCTTCTTCTTCTTCTTCTTTTTTTTTTTTTTTAGGCGTAGGACTGCGTCTAACTCCGCGGGTAGTATGGGGCGAATTACGGCCGACCACCTGTGGCAAAAAAAAAAAAAAAGGTCCCGATTAGAATCATTATAGCATTAAAAATATGTGCCGCACACTAATCGTGTTAGCTTATTCATAAACAGTATGAAGTCCAATTCGCGTACTGCACAATACATCGTGCACACAACGCTCCCTGTGCGCAGGGGAGATGATGCAATATTTCTGGGTGTGAAGCCACATGTGACTCAGTCTATCTTGGCAACCGTGAGTGCAACATGACTGTGCATGGTATCGTTTTAAACCTCTTGAAAAGATCTATTCAAACATATGAAGAACATTTTGCAGTGGTTTGAATTGAACATTTTAGAAATTGTTTTCTTGTGAATCGGTGAACACTTTTGACAATATCACAGTTTATCTGGAAAACCGTGAGTGCAAAACAACTGTGCATGGTATCGTTTTAAAGCTCTCGAAGAGATCTATTCAAATATATAAAGAACATATCACAATGGTTTAAACTAAAAATTTTAAAATTGGTTTTGTGCGAACGGATTAACATTTTTGACAATGCCGTGGAATTCACAGAATGAACGCAAGCAAAAGTGGAGAAAATCAAAACGAGAGGCAAGAGCAAATGATGAGGAATGTAAGAAGGCCAAGAAGACAGTGTGCCACATTGGGTAATTTGTGTTCGCAATGTATCCAGCATTATTTGTAAAAATTCTGTAAGCTACTTTTCATATCATAGACCTGTGTTGCTATTAAAAATTAAATAAACGCTTTGAAACTATACTCGACTAGCTGATTTCAACTCTCTGATCTGCAAGTCACAGTTCTACATTCCAAACTGACGGCTCAATCAGAACTGAGCCTATATGTATTTTTTTAACATGTTTGTTTGATATGCCTAAAAGGGAAGAAAATTGTCCTCTATTAATTATTGGGAGATGATGCTGGTTATGATATGACCTGTCAGTCAGTGGAGAGTTTTTGAAAAGTTATACATTTTGAACATACGTGCTCAAAACAAGTAATACTAAGTAGAAAAATTAAATTAATGGAAGTAATTAAATTCAGTGATTATTTCTTGAAAAATTTGTTGACAAACCATTAATAACTTATATATCTGCAATAGAGAAGTTAGATGTGAGCCAGGCAAGATAAATAACTTGGATCCACATTAGTAAATAAATAAAACATGAGGACCACAAAAGTATTGTCTATGCTCTTTATAAAAACAAGATGTGTTAAGTTGCTTTTGGGTTTGTTCTTAACAAGGATAACACTCTAAACCAATAAAATAAAGTTCTAATTGTTTCAATTTGCTTTTTTTAAGTACACTTGCCTTATTTCTCCACTAACTCCACTAAAATGCATATAAATAAAGTGGATAGTTTACTACATGTTTTTCTTTTTAAAAAATGAAATGCTGCTGATGTACCCACCTTTCATTGTGAGGAAATCTGCAAAAACCTTGTTTTTGATGTAGGTTCATCATCATCATCATTATCAACCTTAATCAATCCACTTCTGGACAAAGGTCTCCCCAAGTTTCCTCCACAACGGTCTGTCTTGTGCCAGTCTCCTCCATGTTACTCCCGCATACTTTCGAATTTAATCCACCCATCTCCCATGTGGTCTTCTTCTGGGTCTTTTCCTGTCCCTTGGAATCCAATATAAAATTTCAGCTGTCCATCGATGGTCTGTCCTTCTGGCAGTATGTCCAGCCCATTGCCATTTCAGGGATTTAACTCTGATGATGATGTCTTCCACTCTTGTCACTTTTTGGATCCACGAGTTCCTCTTCTTATCTCTCCTTGTTTTTGAGTTCCTCTTCTTATCTCTCCTTGTTTTACGGCTCTGTCAATGAGGTTACACCAAGCATGCACCTCTGCATGCTTCTTTGAGTTGTCTGCAGCCTTTGTACGTCTCTTTTAGTTAAAGTCCACGTCTCTGCACCATATGTAAGTGCTGGAAGGATGCATTGATCAAACACTTTTCTTTTAGGACATAATGGCATATTGCTCTTGAAAATTATGCTGTTTCTTCCAAAAGCTCTCCAGCCCAGTTTTGTACGCCGATTAATTTCTTCACCAATGTGACCCTCACTTGATATCTGCTGTCCAAGATAAACGTACGTGTCTGTTATCTCCAGCTTTTCTCCATCAATCAATAAATCTTCATTTCTTGTAAAAGCATTGAACATCACTTTTGTCTTCTGAAAGTTCATTTTTAATCCCACTTCTTTACTCTTGTCAGCAAGTTCCTGGATCATACTCTGCAGCTCTGATGGGGTAGGTGCAAAAATGACTACGTCATCAGCAAAACAAAGGTGGTTTAGATAATCTCCATTAATCTTTATCCCTTTGTTTTCCCAGTTCAGTGATTGAAAGGCATTTTCCAACGTGGCATTAAAGAGCTTGGGAGATATGGTGTCACCTTGTCTCACCCCTTTTCCAATTTTTATGTGTGTTGTATTTTCAAACAGCCTAATCTTTGCACTTGCATTTTCATAGATGTTATTAATAATATTAATGTATGCATCTTCAATACCGCAGGATTTCAGAGCCATTGTAACTGCTGATGGTTTCACCGAATCAAAGGCTTTTTCATAATCAATAAAAGCCATGCACAATGAAAGTTCATATTGCCTCGCTCTTTCAATTAGTTCTCTCAGTATGTTCATATGATCTATTGTGCTGTAGCCACTCCTGAATCCAGCTTGTTCTCTCGGTTGAGCCATGTCCAGTGTTACCTTCAAGCGGTGTGAAAGAACTTTAGTGAAGATTTTATAAACCACTGATAGGAGGCTGATAGGTCTGTAGTTCCTGAGATCCTCAATGTCACCTATTTTATGTAGCAGAATCATTGTAGCGTTGTTCCAATCCTCAGGAATCTTCCCTTCATTAAGGCATGGAGTGAAAATTTGGGCGAGTACTGTTTTGATTTCTCCACTTGCTTCTTGTATGATGTCTTCAGTAATTCCATCTTCTCCTGGAGCTTTTCCCCGCTTCATGTTCTTGATGGCATGTGCAACTTCTGCTGGGAGAACTGGAGGAACTCTGGTACCTTTCATGATGTCTGGAGTACATGTATCATCCCTTTCATGTAATTTGGAGTAGAAATCTTTCACTCTTGTCAAAGTTTCGCCTCTATTTCTTGTTACAGAACCATCTTCTTTTCTCAGTGCCATTATCTGTTTTCTTCCCTTACTGAGATGTCTCTTTGCTATCTTTAGGCTTTGGTTGTTTTCAATTGCTTTCCTCACTAGTTCACAGTTGAATTTCCTTACGTCTTCAGTGATACTTTTTCGTACTGTCTTGCATAGCTCTAAATATTCCACTTTTAGAAGTCACATCTTCTTTAGTTGTCCTCATCGCTCTTCTTTTTTGCATCAACATTTTGGTTTTTCCTGATAATTTGTTCACATTCAACTTGTTCTTAGACCCAGCTAATTTTGTAGCTGTTTCCATAAGAGCTTTGGTTACTTTTCTGTTAACTTCAGAAATATCCGCTTCTTCCGATGTTAGGCCTTCTGAAGCCGAGAATCTGTTCTTCAGTTCCAACTTGAAGGTATTATGGTGTTTTTTAAGGTTGGTTATGTCAATACATTTTGTTTGTCTTATGAGCTTGCCACGTTTGAGTTTAGTGTTGAGGTGCGTCTTAACATCTCACCAATCTATGGTCACTACCTGTGTTGAACTTGTTTAGCACACTGCAGTCTTCTATGACGAATTTTTTGTTACACATAATGAAATCAATTTCATTTGTCGTCCCATTTGGATGTCTCCATGTCCATTTCCTGTGTGGCTTTTTCTTGAAAAAGGAGTTCAAGATAAAAAACCCTTCTGCCTCTGCAAACTCAACGAGAGTATTTCCATGCTGGTTTCTGTTGCTGTGACCGAATTTACCTACTGAAGTTTCATTCTGTTGCCGTTGCCCTATTTTTGCATTGAAATCTCCCATAATTATCTTTAAGTGCTGCTGACCTTTATTATTTAGATGACGAATTTCCTCATAAAATTCTTCAATTTCTTCTTCAGGATGACTAGTGGTTGGTGCATAAGTTTGAATAATCTGAGCCTGGTATCTTCTCGAGAGTTGGATAGCGAGTCGTGCAGCTCTGTCAGAGGAACTTTCAACTTCTACAACTTTATCCTTCTGTTTCTTGTTTATTATAAATCCAAAACCACTAGTTCTGCCAGTATCTGTCCCACGATAGTAGAAGAGATGTCCACTTTTCAGTTCAATGAAATCTTCTTTTTTCTCCTTACCTCACTTAGCCCGATGATGTCCCACTTGATCCTTTGTAGTTCCTCTTCCAATTCAAGAAGCCTTGAATCAGAAGATAGGGAGCGTCCATTATACGTAGCCAAGGTCAGCATCAGATGGCAGCCTAGTCCAGTCCTCCGGGGATTCTTAGCAACCTCTGCCTTCATGTCGCACTGGCCGCTGCCTTGGCCAGGTACATTCCAGCTGCCAGAGACTGAGGGCCAAGATTTAAGTTGTGGAGTCATTTTGGAGGGGTTTGGCCATAACTCCCCACGCTGGCCAAGCAGGTTGGTGAGTGTGGGATAGCATTTCCTCTAATCCCGATGGTATAGTTATACCGCTATTGGCAGTCGTCAGAGCCCCTTTAGTGGGAACAGGATGCACCACGAGAAGGCGGGGTTGACATTTGTCAAGGAGGGGCTGTGATGGTATGCATCACCTGACTTACATCCCTGATGTAGGTTACAGATTTATATATTCACTGATCTGAAAAAAGTTTTTATGCAAATTGGCTCAGTAGTATCTTAATAAAATTCTTCCTATAATGCTATCATGATATTTCTGCTCAACAGCATTTCAAATGTTCCAAACTGTTTTTTTTTTCATGTGGTTGATGATTTTAGCACTATGTGAAATCTTACTGTTTCATGATAAGCACTAAAGCCAACTTACAGAAAAGTTGACTCAGTTGTCAAAAAAGCAGTGTTACTGTAATCTTTTTCATATTTTCAACATTTTTGTTTTTATAACTCTCAAAACATTTCCATTTGGTTGAATTTGTTTTGCTTTTGAAATATATAGGAGTTTTTGTTATAAATAATGTATTGTGTTGTCTAATTTTAGGCATTTCGCCCCAGAGGGGCTATTTGTTCAATTATTATTATTGTTATTATTATGATAGATTCCACCTCTTCCTGAGGTTTTTCTCTTCCTTCGAAGATGGGTATGACGTACCAAGTCTGGGAAGCGGTATTTCTTTCTCTCAGTTATCCAGGAACTTCCTTACTATCCTACAAGTGTTCAGGATAACAGCCTTCTGTAGTTCCATGTAGGTGTTAGGTTGAAGGTCTAGTGTCTGTATAGAGCTGTGATTGGTCTTAGGTACAACTCCTGTGGTTAATATTATTATGGGGAGGTTGGTGACATTCTCCATATGCCACATTTCCTTGACTTCATATCATAGGTCGTTATACTTTGACAGAGTCTCCCCATGCATCTTTTGGATGTTGCACGTGTTGGACACGGCTCTGTCAATGAGGTATATTGACTTCTTCTCCTTTTCTACCAGGACGATGTTGGGCTGATTGTGGGGGATGGTCTTTGGTCTTATCTGTTCTGATCGATCTGTCCCAGTACATCTTGTGGGTGTTGTTTTCTAGAAGCATTGTTGGCTCATACTTGTAATAGGGGACAGGCTCAGTTGTAATGAGGTGGTGCTTTCTTGCCAATTTCTGATGGACAATCTTGGGGACTTGATTGTGCCTGTTCATGTACTCGATTTGTGTGAGGACCCTGCACCTTGCTGTGATATGTTGGATGGTCTCTGGCATTTGATGGCATTTATTATTATTATTATTTCTTTTTACACAAAGAACTTGTATCTACTCATCCTACGCTTTTTGTTTATATTTTTCAGTATATGAATTAATTTTATTTGGTAGAAATCTGCATATCTGTCACATACATGTGTGGGTGCAGGTGGATGTAAAATATAATAATTTTGTAGAGAGCCAGGGTTTTTCTCCTAATCAGACTCCTTCCTTTCAATAAACATGGCTTAGACAACTTTACCAGTAGCAAGCTAACACCAACATAACTCTTAGAGAAATTATGATACCTTTACTCCCAACCCCACCACAACTACCTTTACAGAATTGTATTAATTCATGTGGGAATTTTTTTTTTTTTGTTTTTTTGTTGATAATTTTTATCATAATGAAGTTCATTCTTTTGTTTGTATGTGTGTGGGAGGGGAATGTGGGTCATACTTAGAAGTATTCAGCTGCATCAAGATAGAAAATTGCTTGATAGAAGGAACAGTACTGAGAATATCATGCTTAAACCATTTTGCCGAAATGTGAAATGAATTTCAATTTAATTCCTGTATTTCAGCACTCAGAATATTTTCATATTATTTTCCTGTATTTTATTTACATATCATTGAACTATAATATATGAACCCATCGGTTTTTCTTTCTTTTTTTCAGCATCAGCTTTCTGAGTTAAAGGCAAAGGAGAATATTCTGCAAGCATTGGAGGAGAAAAGTGTGAGTTGGCAGAATGAAACATCTCTTCTGGATCCTGTAGCAGTGAGAGATATCAGTGGCTGCATCTCCACTTTCAAGACAGCTTTGGTATCTTTGAAAACTGCACTCGACTATAGCTTTACCATTGACAAGAATATAACAGAAAAAATGGAATCTTACAGTGAATCAGAACAAGAACTAGCATCATTCACTAAATGTGCTGAAGTAAGTTTACTCCAAAATGAAACATTGTAGCTTTTTAAGAATTTTTTCAATTAGTCATTAATTGTTTTATAGAATTGATATAATTATTTCAACTTAGTGAAAAAAATACAGGATTAGTCATTCTGTATTCTATTTATCATAAAATGTTTGGACTGTGTTTTCCTAGTTTAAAATATTCCCCTAAATTTAATGATTTTTTCCATACTAGAAAAGAGAGTATACTGGTAGACATCCTGTATTTGTAAGTTCCTTGTCATAGTAAATTTGGGAAAAGCAGATATAATACTAAAAAACAATTTAATTAAGCTTATTAGTACTGAAAATGGATGAAAAAAATTTAAGGAAATAATAAACCATAAAAATTAACTGCTACTTAAATTAAGTTTAACTGAAAAGAAAGCAGCAAAAACTGGAAGAAAACATGTATGAAAAACAGATCTAGGTTAATTTTAAAAGGTAATCTCATGAAAATGTAGTAAATTTTAAAAGGTAATGATATGAAAATGGTGAAACAAAAGCTTTAAGTGAATCATATTTTTGTAGTTACCTGGTTAAGTGATGCACTATGAGTTTTAGAAACATGCAGACATGAATAAATCTCTGGATATGAATTTTAAGATACTGAAAGGAAGAATGTATTTATTTGAATAAAAAAAGCTTATGTAAGTTCACACTAAGTACTTCAATTTAAATGGACTACCACAATGTCTGTTGGAAAGTTTGTTAGGTTAGCAAACTCTGGGTGCCCAAACATTCATTCCTGTGACTATAGACTATTATTGATTCCTGTTCTACTTCCATTGGAACCAAACTGTATCAAAATGAGTGTTTTTCTTTAATGATGAAAAACCAAAAACATTGTGTGATATTGTTAACCAATAGGAATGTAATTAACATTGTGTACCACTGAGGTAGAAAGTATTTTCGTTGAATGCAGAGAATTCACTCTTAACATGGGCATTTTTTGTGTTGTTTCATGCTTACACCATTAAGCAATATAGGTAAAATTTGACTTAAAGTTACAATAATTCCTATGTTATACAGTTTGAAAAAACAAGCATGGATTTTCCAGTTCTGTCATAGTAAAATTCATCAGTGGTGTTCTATGTCAGTTCTGGGTTGTCTTGTGATCTGGTATACCTCATATTATTAGGTTATAGTGTAATCCTCTTAACATGTGTAGTCCAAACACAGCACAAGTGGGGAGGTAAATGTAGGCACTAACATAGTGGCATAAAAAAAAACCAAGTGAGTAAAATGTATTCTGATATTATTTGTGAGATTGCATATGCTGGAAGCAATCCATACTGCGTGAGAGGCTAGCTGCATTTATACTTTCATGGGATCAAGTGGCATTGCTGAGATTTTGGAAAGATGCAGAATGTAGTGTTCCCATACTCCATTGAATCTCATGAACTGAGAGTTCCCAACTACAACACATAGGAACAGAAATAACATTGGGGAATATATTTATCTCTGTTTACATTATATCTTATGGGAAAATATTACCTGTTTTCACTGTTCTACTTTATGTCATGGTTTTCTTTAAAGTATTCACAACATTTAGATAGAAACTACTTCTTTTGTAAGATTAAGTTTTCTCTGAAAATGTGCCATGTAGGACTTAGCTTAATTGAAATGAAACCAATATCAACCATTGCATAATTTTCACGTTAGTGTACTCATATCGAATGACCGCTAATCATAAGCAGTATTCTGTTACATCTATCACTAATGTAATGACCATAGATAATAGTATCGAATTTAATTAATGATGAGGAACTGTACACCGGCTATACATAAAATAGTAAAACTGTATTAGTATCAAGATTTTATTTTCACACATGTGATCTTATGCATTTGGCTTAAAATCCACCTCAGCATGAATATCTTTGTCAAATGTTACATCTTCAAATTTTGTGTGCAAGCATGAAGAATATGTAACATAGGAAATTTGTGTGTGTGTGTGTGTGTGTGTGTGTGTGTGTGTGTGCGAATGTTAGTAAGTGAAGGCGTGACTTATTTATTTTGTACTACCAATACATCGTTTAATTTCAGTTCTCTTTATATTATTGTAGGCATTTATTACTGATGCACCATCTGATGTTTCTGAAAGCTCATTAGAGAAAGCTTTGAAGGACTCGGAGGTAATAATAAATGACAGATTTATATTAGTATTGATATGTGAGATACATGGTTCTTGTTTTCATACTGCACTAGTTTATGCACTTGTTTGATGTACTTTAGGGTCTTATGGTTAACACTATTGCTGTTTACTCTGGTAATTGTCCATTCCTTCCTTGGAACTTTCTGCCTAAATTTGAGATACATAGATCCTTAAATCGTACTCATAGTGGTTCTGCTACATAAAAAAAAAAAAAAAAAAGTTTTTTTTTAGCATACCCCCAACCTCTTCATGTCGCAATAAAAGCACACATGTGCTTGATATCTGGACAGTTTCACAGCAGAGGACAAAATATCTTTTCTTCTGTTTCAAATATTAACAGTTTCATTCAGTAATTTTAATCATTTATATTCATGGTACTTGGGAAATAACGACACCTTCATCAAAGCTGTCTGCATGTTCTGTGTTACGTTTAAATTGTTTGAATGTATCATGTAGTGTTGAACACCTGTTTTGCCTTTATATATATGTATGTGTGTGTCGATATATCATCATCATCAACCATTATCAACCCACTGATGGATGAAAGTCTCCCCAAGTGTTTTCCACCACTTTCTATGTTGACCTAGTCTCTTCCAAGTCACTCCTGCATGCTTTCAAATTTCATCCATTCATCTCCCATGTGGTCTTATGGGTCTTTACGTGTCCCTTGGTATCCAATATAAAAGGTCAGTTCTAACAGTATGTCCATCCTATTGCCAATTAAGGACTTTCACTTTGATCATGATGTCATCAACTCTTGTCATTTCCATAATCCATGTGTTCCTCTTTCTGTCTTTCTCCAAGCATGCATCTCTCAATGCTTCTTTGAGTTGTTTGCAGCTTCTGAATATCTTTCTTAGTTGAAGTCATGACTCTACTCCATAAGTACCTCTGCTCCATCTTTTCAGACATAATTGTAAATTGCTTGTGAAAATTGTACTGTCTCTTCAAGAAAGTCTCCAATAAAAAAATATTTCTTCTTTTTGTGACCCTCATTTGATATCTGTTGCCCTATATAAATGTAGGCATTGGTTACTTCTATATTTGCTTCATCAATCGCTAAATCTTCAGTTCTTGCAAAAACATTGTAGAACAATTTTTTTCTGTAAGTTTATTTTGAATCCCACTTATTTAGTAATGGCAGCGAGTTTCTGGATTAGCAATTGCAGTGATACTTCATCTTGCATGGTCACCAGATGGTGCTGCAGCTGAATGATTAATTGTGGGTTATTCAAGGTAAAGTGACATAATGTCCTCACAAGGTTACTTAGGGTAATAAGTGCTCATTGTGGTGCCCATCATTCATGAGCATTGCTTGCAGATGAGAGAAGACACCATGAACAGTATATCCATTGGTATCACTGACACATGATGTCAGATAGTTTTTCAACATGACCAATGAAGTGGGATAATCTCTGTACACCCATGACTTCACAGATAGCCCCATAACCAAAAATCACTTGGTGCTAAGTCTGGGGACCTGGGTGGCCATTCATGTTGAAAATGATGGCTGGTCACACTATTTTCTTCAATTGTTGACTTCAGGAGTTGCTTGACAGGAGATGTGATGTGCAGTGATGCTGCATCTTGCATGAATGTTACAACATTCAGTGCATGTCTCTCTTGCAAGCTCAGTACAATGCATTTAATAAAAGTTGTGTGTAATGCGCAGCTGCAATACAGATGGTTTCAAAAGCAGTATCATGAATTTCCTCGAAGAAAAAAGGGATAATAATGAAGCATGACATGAACTCACACCTCACTGCGACTTTTGGCTGATGGAGTGGAGTTTCTGTAACATCCCGGGCATTTTCCATTACCTAAATACGGCAGTTTTGTATGTTTACTGCTCCATTGAGAGTGAATCATGCTTCATCTGTCCATAAAACATTTAGCAGCCAGTTCTCGTTTTCATCCATTTGCCAAAACACTTATGTTGCAAAATCCCTCCGCTTCACAAAATCAGGAGCTTTCAGTTCCTGAAGGCATTGAATTTTGTATGGATATCGGCAAAGGACTAAGTCTTGGTGCTCTCCAAACAGTCCCACATAAAATGTCAGTTTGACGCATAACTTCATGAGCACTTGATTCCTCATGTGCGGATGCCATCAAAATTTTTTTGATTTCCTGTGAAACTGTAGCTGCAGCTGAAACTGACTTAGCTGGTCTTCCATGTCGTGGACTTGCTACCAAAGTTCCGGTCTCTTCAAATCTCCTAATCATCCTCTGCACTGCTGAACAAGACATCGATCCTTTCCCACTTTGAGGACCTCTGTGTGAATGAAAACATCGCAAAGCAGCACTTACAGATTTTGAATGAAAAACAGTTTAACCAACAGAACTTTATCCAGTGAGGAAAACATGATGACATGTTACAGTTTCAACTACAGGTGCTTTTATTCCTATCGCTTCTCTGATATTGGCCCTTGCACCATAAAAATCAACCAACCAACCAACTTCTCTGATATCAGCTCTAGTAAAGTGCCACCTGGCGACCATGAATAAGACTAAAATGTCCAATAAATGTTTTAATTTCACAAAAAAATCCTATATCATTCTGTGCATTCCTGTGCAAAATGCATTGTGCTACGGTCAAAACTCAATTAATTATTGAATTTTAAGGTTTTGTGCGACTTCTGGGTCACCTGGTATACATGGTCATATCACAATATGACCACACCCGGAATCACAGTGTACCCACCTAGGCACTTCACAGAGTGCACATGACAAGGTCGACCACACGGATATATAAGCGCCAGCCAGGACACATGAGCACAATGGGCTGAGGCAGTGATTTGATGAATGTTCAAAAAGGAATGATCATCGCCACCGTGCCAAGGGTGGAAGCATCTCAGAAACAGCAGACTTTGTGGGCTGTTCGTGAGGTGCTGTAGTAAGGGTGTACAAAGAATAGACCGCTGGCACACCGAGCTTTTCCCGATGTCATAACTGTGGAGCTCCAAAGGCCATTGACCCCAGAGAATGTCGCCTCCATCAACTGGTAAAGGGCAATCGATGCGCAACAGCGCTACATTTGACCATGCAAATTAATGCTGGGGCACCCAGGTACGTGTCCCCAATAATAGTAGAGCAAACCCTGTTACACATGGGTATCCAGAGTTGATGTTGCATCAAGGCACCCATGTTAACCCAGGTCCATTGGCAACAACACCTTCAGTTTGCATGGGACTATCGTCATTGGACGGTGAAAGTGTTGAAAAGGGTTACCTTCTCTAATGAATCGAGGTTTCTACTCCACAGAAGTGACAAGTGGTGATGGATATGGCGTCAGACACACAAGAACTAACACCCGGACATGCTTGTCGGTCAAGCACAGGCTGGCAGTGGCAGTGTGCATGTCTGGGGGATGTTTTCCTGGTATGACCTGGGGCCGCTGGTACCACTGAATGGGTCCCTGAATGCCAATGGCTACCTGTCCATCCTTGATGACCATATGCATCCCTTCATGTTGAATGTTTACCCTGGTGGTGATGGTGTCTACCAACAGAACAATGTGCCGTGCCACGTTGCTAAGGGGGTGCATGACTGGTTCTAGGAACATGACAATGATGTCTCCGTTCTACCTTGGCTGGTGAAATTGCCTGACCTCAGTCCCACAGAGCACTTGTGGGACTATTTGGATTGACAGGTTGGACATGCTGACCCACAACCACATCATCTCCGGGACCTCCATGCTCTGCTGCGGTCCGAATAGGCACATGTGCCTTGTGCGACTTTCTAGGGCCTCATTGCGTCCATGCCACGCCATCTCACCACAGTCATCCAGGCCAAGGGTGGTTATTTCCATTATTAGGTAGGTGGTCATATTATTCTGATATGACTGTGTGGGTACATATATAAATTTGTTTGCTGACTAGTTAAAAAAATGTGCATGTATTGTACCTGAAAAAATGCATATTCTGGTAGTAAAAGTCTGTAGTAGAAAAAAAATATGCATACATATCACTAAGCTGCTCTCTGAGATTCAGAGGTTAGTTCCACAAAGAAATACAAACTACCAGATAATTTTTACATACTGTTGCTGTACCAAACTTCTCCATTTATAGCGATCATGACACACAACTTGGACTTCACTGACATTCATCACACACTGTACACAAGATCTTCTATACTTCATACTCATAATCTTTTTCTCATGTTTCTCATGCAGATGCTCCTGAATCTGATCCTCCCATGACTTCCTTGGCCTTTCTCTGCCTTTCCTTCTTGCCACTAAAGCTAAAAAGATTTTCTTAATAAGCATTTCATCACTCATTCTTTCAACATGGACAAACCACCGAAGCATATTAGTCTCCACACCTTGCTAACAACATTTTGCTTCACATTACACAACTGCAACACGTCTTCATTCCTCACACAATCAGAACTAGTCTTGCCACAACCCCATCCCCCGTAAGTAACGCATTTCTCCAGCACACAAATGACTCCTATGTTTCTTCTGTAATACCCTGGTTTTGCTGCCATACATCAGAGTAGGAACAATTACACTTTGAAAACCTCTCAAAGCATTTTTTTGAATAAAGCTCATGTTGAGAAATGGCTTCCTAGTTTAATTGAATTAATAATCTAAAGCAACTTTTATGGGAATTTTACTAGGAAATTTTTTCTTTAATAGCAAATTTTCGGAGAAAACTCTTCTCCTTCTTCAGGCTGTGACAAGTAAAAAGTGACAACAACAAGACAGCCTGAAGAAGGAGAAGAGTTTTCTCCGAAAATTTGCTATTAAAGAAAAAATTTCCTAGTAAAATTCCCATAAAAGTTTCTTTAGATTATTAACTCTCAAAGCAGCTATGACTTTCAATAGTGCAATTGTTCCTTCAATGGTAGGGACAATTACACTGTGAAAACATCCCAAAGCAGCCATGACTTTCAATAGTGCAATTGTTCCTTCAATGGTAGGGACAATTACACTGTGAAAACATCCCAAAGCAGCCATGACTTTCAATGAAG
The DNA here is from genome assembly GCA_039090855.1 of Macrothele yani. Taxonomy (NCBI): domain Eukaryota; kingdom Metazoa; phylum Arthropoda; class Arachnida; order Araneae; family Macrothelidae; genus Macrothele; species Macrothele yani. Next base: position 6,577,937 of record CM077023.1, on the reverse strand, counting down.
AATTCACTCGCAGTAGGCGAGGGAATTGGATGGTGATTAGTGAACAATTGGATGGTGATTAGTAGAATCACCATCCAATTTGTTCTCTGTGTCAAACATGCTTCCAAAATACACAAACTCATTCACCTGGTCAATCACTGTACCATTTATATTACATTCAGTACTACCAGTTTCTCTCTCAAAAACCGTAACTTTGGTTTTTCCCTTATTTATATTTAGTTTGAATTTCGTGCAAACTTCGTACATCCGGGACAACATACTCTGCAACTCACTTTTGCTCTCTGCCAACAGGACAGTGTCATCAGCATACAGCAATCTGCATGCACTGATATCACCAAGACATAGACCAGTATTATCTATTTTGGCATCATGCATGCATGCATGCATCCATAAATATATTAAACAGCCATGGTGACATTACACAACCTTGTTTTACTCCTGCACCAATAGAAAACCATAGTTGTAAATGAATTTATGGCACCTCTATTCATAGTGTACTGTGGAATTAACTTTTTTACGGGTCTTATAGAGGTTATTATTCAGAAAAGTTGGTTGTCAAATTTTCGAACTAAAGTCTAGTTCGTCATCAGGACTACGTCACTGGAGTAGTTGCTGCCACTCAGTTGGAAGAGTCCAACCGCAATTATCGTTAATTGTGGTACTTCTTTTTCTTGCTATTTCGATCCCTTCTTCTAGTTTCCTCTTTACTAAGTTTGACTGGTGGGCGATTATTTTTACTGAGTCCCAATTTATGGAGTGTCCACTTGCTTGTATATGTCTGTCTAGCCCTGTTTTGTTACTAATGTTCCTAATAGCTGCTGGGTGTTCTTTCATTCGGACTTTAATACTTCTCCCTGTTTCTCCTATATAGCTGAGCTCGCAGTTACAGTCGATGCAATATATTCCTCCTTCTTGCAATTGGATTTCCATTTCTTTCTGCTTTAAAAGCTGACAGGAATTTCTTTAATGTGTTATTTAGATCTGGAGCAAGCCTGATATTATATTTTGCTATATTAGGCTTGCTCCAGATCTAAATAACAAATTAAAGAAATTCCTGCCAGCTTTAAAGCAGAAAGACTGAGTAAAAATAATCGCCCACCAGTCAAACTTGGTAAAGAGGAAACTAGAAGAAGGGATCGAAATAGCAAGAAGAAGAAGTACCACAATTAACGATAATTGCGGTTGGACTCTTCCAACTGAGTGGCAGCAACTACTCCAGTGAATGTAGTCCTGATGACGAACTAGGCTTTAGTTAAAAAATTTGACAACCAACTTTTTTGAATAATAACCTTTATAAGACCCGTAAAAAAGTTAATTCCATAGAAAACCACTTTGATAAAACACCATTCACTCATACACAAGCTCTACTGCCAGCATACATGGCTTTTACACTATTAAGTAGATTCCCAGTAACACCATATTCATTCAATACCTTCTACAAAAGTGTCCTATTTACTCGGTCCTAATCTTTCTCTAAATCTATGAAGGCAGCAAAAACTTTCTTACCAACAGCCAGATACTTTTCAATCATCATGCATAATGTAAAAATTTGGTTAGTGCAGCCTTTACCAGGCATAAAACCCCTCTGAACATCCCACACTTTCTCTGATGTTAGACCTTGTAATTTTTCAATAATGGCCTTACCATTTCATTTCATTTTTCATTTATTCATTTTTCAGTTGCCACATATTACAGTTCAAAATACAAACAATATAATCAATTACAAAAAAATGTAGCAACCAGGAGGATGAGGGAAAAGGCTGTAAGGCCTGACATAGCTCCCCCCCCCTTCCCCCATCTCTAGTACTAAAAAGAAAAAAAAAAGACACAAACAACAAAGAACAATACAAAAGACAAATCAAAGGCATATTGAATATAACGGAAAGATTAAATAAATACATAAGTGTATATAGATACAAGGTCTGTCCATAAGCCGTGAAATCAATCCAGCGACTAGCTCAGGTCAATTTCATACTAATTGAGAGACTTGTTCATAAGGTGGTGTTTGAATTTTTTTTAAATAGGTCAAAATTGTTAATAGATGTTATGTCACAAGGCAAAGAGTTCCAAAGTTTTGGACCCAAATAATTTATATTCATTTCAATTGTATCTGTCCGAGGGAAATTAGGTATGAGTGTTGATCGATTCCTGGTTTCATAACTATGAGTATGAATGTTTAATGATATTAGGTCATGGTATAAATCATTTTTAATTCTTCTGAACATTATTTTACCAAGATTATAGTCAAATAATTGTTTTATTGTAAGTATATTATATTTATTGGGATTTACTTCTGACCTAAAGATAAGATTAGGTATAGAATTATTAAGAGTTTTTAGGTCTATTAATCTTATGTACACTGCTGGACAATTGCTAAGGACGGATCATAAACGGCTATATAGCGCATAAAAAAGTAAGTGTGGTTGGATGCTAAGTGAAATAAAATAATGTTAGAATGCCAGGACATTACAAGAAAGACAATTTATTGTGCTCTGAAATCCAGAAGGCTTTGGAACGTGTTCAAGGGACAAACAGGCCATTTTGTGCAGAATACGTAAACGTGAAAAAAATGCAATAACGTCCGCAGGCGTTCCGGCGTAAGATGTCAATACGGGATATGGCCACCATGGAGGGGGATGCAAGATTCCACACGTCATGTCATGCTTTGCACAACATTATCAAGCAGCTGTTGGGGTAGTTTATCCCATTCCTCTGTCAGTGCACGGATGAGGGTGTCCTTGTTTATTGGAGGGCATTGGCGACCAGCAAGACTCCTCCCCAAAGCATCCCACACATTTTCAATGGGATTCAGATCTGGAGAACGAGCTGGCCATACGAGGCACTGAATATCCTCGCTCTCAAGATACTCCTGGACAGCGACTGTTCGATGACATGTTGCGTTGTCGTCCATGAAAATGAATCTATCACTGACAGCACCACGGAACATGCGAACATGAGGTAGCAGAACATCATTAATGTATCGTTGGCCAGTCATAGTCCCAGTTGGAAGCACATAGAGGGACGTAGGCCATTGATCATGATGCCAGCCCATACCATGACACTACATGTAGGATATCGGTCCCTTTCCTGTATGTTTGCTGGACAATATGCAGTACCACTATCACGCCAGATCAGTTGTCGTCGACAATCAGACAATAGACTGTATCTACTCTCATCTGAGAAGAGGACAGCAGACCAGTAGTTATCAGTCCAATTGCGATGTTGATGGCACCATTGAAAACGGGCGGTTCGGTGACATCTGGACAATGGGATGCACACAACAGGACGGCGGCCGTATAGTCCTCCTTCATGTAAACGTCTGGCGACAGTTTTTCGGGAGATCCGCTTGCCAGTAGCAGCCATAAACTGATTTGCTACCTCACTAGCTGTGCTGCGCCGGTGTCTTTTTGTTGATAGCACTATGTACTGATCTTCTGCAGGTGTCGTACTATGAACACGACCTCCCCTGTGACGTTTGCTACACTCTCCATTTGTTTGAAATGATTTCCAAAGCCTTGAAACAACACTGTGGCTGACATCGAACTCCCTGGCAACATCTGTTATTTTTCGCCCTTCTTCAATCTTGCCAATAATACGGCCCCGTGTAAAATCGTCTAGGTGATGTCGGGAAGACATACTGGAAATTGCAAGTTCGTCAATTGATTCTTTCCCTTTCAACTTTGCGTTTGAACAACAACGGTCAATACGCGTCAAATCCTTTATATCTCTTATCAGCGCTATGACGTCACGAACAAGTTCGGCAATCCAAAATTTGCATACGCACAACACGTCTTACTGTATCCTGCACTTATGCTGATTTCCACATTTTCCTGCCTTCCATTTTGTGGTTGCTATCGTTGCTATTGTCATCCGTCCTTAGCAGTTGTCCGGCAGTGTATCTATTCTGTAATACCTGTATTTTTTTTAAGTTATATTGTCTTGTTTGCCCCCATGTCAGTATACAGTAATTTATATGTGTTTGTATTAGTGTGTAGTATAACAATATCATTATTTTAGGGAACAAATTTATCATAATCTTACTAACTATCCCAATGTTTCTAGATAATATATTAGTCAGGTTGTCAATATGCATATTCCATTTCAAATCACTTCGAATGAATACTCCCAAGTAAGAATGACTATTCACAAAATAAATTTTAGCTCTATTCAAGACCACCAAGTCACTCATAGATTGTAGTATTTGTAGTTTTGAAAAGATCATAGCCTTGGTCTTGTTTACATTAATAATCAATTCATTGCTATTTAACCAATTTGTCACCAATACAAGTTGTGCATATATTCTAGATGTAAGATCTAAAGTATTATTACCCTTGTATAAGATTGTTGCATCATCAGCAAATAAAATTAAATCATTATCTTTTACCACTGTAGAGAGATCAATAATATACAAATTAAATAATATTGGACCAAGAATCAAACCTTGCGGCACTCCAGTAGTTATATTTCCCATTGTGGATTGTGTCATATCAATCACATTATATTGCTTCCTAGCTGATAAATAGCTTTTGAATAAGCTATATGTAGAACCCCTAATTCCAATAGCAAATAATTTGGTTAGTAAAATATCATGGTTTAGCATATCAAAAGCCTTAGATAAATCTAAGAAAATTGCAATTGTTGATTGATTTTTTATAGCATTTTGTTGGATTAAGTTATGTGTAAATGAAATTGGAAGCTCTGTTGATTTATTTGGCAAAAAGCCAAATTGATTTTTGTTAAATATGTTGTATTTTTGTAAAAAGGAAAGTAATCTAATGTAAAGTTATTTTTCTAGCAATTTAGCAAATATAGTCAAATTTACAATTGGCCGATAATTATTTGCTTAGTTTACCGAACCTTTCTTGTATTTGGGAGTGATTTTAGTTATTTTTAGAGCATCTGGGAATATGCCTGTAGTAAATATAGAATTGTAGATCAACAAAAGTGGCTCCACAATAATATGAGCCACATGTTTAATAACCAGTGGTGAAATTTCATCATATCCAGGTCCATTATTGACATTAATTTGCAACAACAAGTGTAAAAGTTCAGATCGTGTAATTTTAAGTAAGTGAAACGTATTTGATTGGTGTGAATTCTGAAAGTACTGATGATATTGATAATTTGTAAGTAAAACTTGCTGTTTAAGAATTTGCGGAGCTAATATAAAGTGATTATTGATTTCATTAACTATATCTTGTGTGGATGTAATTTTTTTGGTTTAAATTAGTTAGGTATTGTGGTGTAATTGAACCAGAAGATTTACCCAATAATCTGTTTAAATGTTTCCAAGTTAATTTAGAATCGTTTTGAGAAAATATATTAGTATAATATTCTCTTTTAAATTTCCTAATATCAGAATTTAATTTATTTCTTATATTAAATCTGGCATTTATATGAATTAATTTCAAGGAATCATTAAAGTTGCCAGACAACAGATTAGAAACTTGCTGTAGTGTATATATGTCACTCATTATTATTGATAATCACAGGCCATAGATCAAGACCAAACAACAATAAACAGAACCCCCAAGTACAATTTATAATATACTACGTAGAAAATTACAAAACTTATTTGAATTAACCTAATTCAAAAACAAAAGACGAAATGCCAAAAGCCACTCCTTGCCACATTTTACTAAAATTATACATCCCAGTATCTAACCCCATCCTACTATTCACCATCTCATCATCATTATTAAAAATGTAGGGAGAAAGCGAAATATTCAATTCATGAGGCAACCTTAAGAGTTGTCTTATGGTATAAACGTGCTTTTGATTAAAAATACTCTGGCGGAAAGTGAAAAAAGAACACCAAGAAGGAATTGGCGGATGATCATGAAATTTACATATGTTAATGGGGTCGAGTTTACATAGGTGTGATGTTAATTTCGGGACCAACCGGTGAGCGCTTACGCCACAGCACGGCATAATATGCAAATTATCGTCGGTGGTATTTAAGGAGTACGGCGAAGTGAATGTAATCAGTCGTCGGCGTACGGACACGTGCGAAGACACTGAAGAAGCTGCAATGCCTGGACATGGAAGACGTGTACGATTTCAGCAGTTATCGGACTTTGAGCGAGGTCGTCTAGTCGGACTCCGCGAGGCCGGGTGGTCGTATTGTCGTATTGCGGAGCGAATTGGATGGAAAGTATCGGTGGTGGTACGATGGTGGCGTAGATGGTCCGAGGAACATTCCCGCATGAGAAGACGTGGAACCGGGAGTCACAGACGGACTGATGAGCGGACCTATCGACACATAAGAAAAGCGGCGTTGTCAATCAGAACATCCGCTGCGATGCAAATCTGAGCTGCCGTTGCACCTGAGGTGACTGTGCGAACAATCCGCAACCGTCTACTGGATGCAGGACTACGTGCACGTGTGCCTCTGGCATGTGTACCTCTGACTCCAGCCCACCGTCAGGAATGGCTGCAGTGGTGTCGCCAACGTCTGCACCGGAGAACGCAATGGCGATCTGTTGGGTTCAGCGATGAAAGCAGATTCTGCTTGGGAGCCTCCGATGGCCGTATCCATGTTTGCAGACACACAGGGGAGCGTCTCCACCCTCCTTGCATCCACCAGCGACACACAGGGCCTACACCTGGTCTCCTGGTGTGGGGAGCGATCAGCTATCACTCCCGTACACAACTAGTGTTTGTACCGGGTACGTTAAACAGCACCTCCTACATCAACAACATCATTCAGCCCGTTGTTGTGCCATTTGTAAGGTCAGTCCATCGTGGTGTTTTCCAGCACGATAACGCATGCCCACACACGACACGTGCAACGCAACATGCACTTTAGGGTGTGAGACAACTTCCATGGCCTGCACGTTCACCGGATTTGTCCCCCATTAAGCACGTGCGGGATTTTATGGGACAACGACTTATCCGGTCTCCACGGCCAGCCACGACCATCCCTGATTTACGCGTCCAGGTTGAGGATGCTTGGAACTCAATACCCCAAACTTACATCCAACATCTGTACAACAGACTCCATGCCAGAATTGCACAGTGTGACGCAGATCATGGCGGTTCAACCTCGTACTAACCATGTTACATGGAAATGTTATTTTTCAGTTTACCAGCAAATACAGCTGTATTTTGCCATAATGTTTTGATCACGTTATCCTCTGTATTCCGTTATTATGCTGTATAAATTTCGTTGGTATCAGACGTCTCCTTCTTGATGTTCTTTTTTCACTTTCCGCCAGTGTACATAATATCTAAAGTATAATTTACCTGATATTGTCAAAGTATTTTGCACGTTGTTGCTCTGAGAGGAACGTGCTCCCAGCCAGAGAGGTCTTTTTGTTACGGGTTTTTGGTTAGTTATAAAAAAAAATTTTAGAAATAAAACAATTAGATTATATATTTTCAGTTCTACATTCATTCATTCTCACAATCAAACGTTTCAAATTTACATTAATTAAAAGATTTTAGTAGAAAGAGTTATACTTATCGGGTCAGGAGACGTTTCACGTGGGGTTTGTCGTCACCATGTTACGGTGAGCGCTTTCGGTAATACCATACTACCATTGTCGGGCCTCTACTTCTACAAGAGGGTTCCTCGCGTGTGTTTAGTCCTGGAGTTGCTTGTTGGGAATCAAAAGGAAGGTTTGCGGTCATGTATGTGTTAGGTGATTTGTTTCTCATGTGTCGCCATCTATTGGATGAATTGTTAGGTATCAGTCATAAGTATAAGTCATTTTTCATTTTTGTGTAGATATTTTTGGGCTATTATTATTTGTTTGTAGAAACAGGTGTATTATTTTTAGTCTTTTATTTAATGGTGTGATTTTTTTAATGTTCTTTTTTTTTTTTTTTTTTTTATAAGTGATTTCCAGGCTGTGTCTAGTGTGGTGGAGTCTTGTAAGTTGCATATTTTATCTTTCTTTTGTTCAATTATACCGCTTTCGGAAATCCTTAATTCTTTTTTGTTTGTGAGGGTGGTTAGTAATTTAATATTTTCAAAATCAGGATGTTGTTTGTGTTTAATGCAGTGTTGGATAAGTGCAGTTTTTTCTTCTTTTTTCTTCCTGTTCTTTATATGTTGATGTAATCTTTTTATTAATCTATTTTTTGTGCTGCCAATGTAAGAAATGTGGTCCCCAGAACTCTATGAAACAATAGGAATTTCATATACGCCTGCTGATTGTAGTATGCTATTGTTACATTTTTTTCTTATAATTAAGTCACCCATATTCTGAACAGAATGACCAAAAATAATGTTGTGTTTTTTCAATAATCTTAAAAATTTTCCACCTAGTCCACAAATAGAAGGGAAAGAACCTGAAATTTTGTATTTCTTTTTTGGGATGTTTTGACTAGACTCTTTTAATTTCTTTTTGTATTCAAAAGTCAGCTTTTTAACTGTTTTTGTGTCATATCCATATTGTTTGGTTGTGTTAATAATCCATTGGATTTCTTCTTCTCTGTATTTTCTATTTGAGGAATGTGTGATGGCTCGTTTTACCCAATTCCTAATACCATTTACTTTATGAGTTTTTTGGTGTTCAGATTGATATGGGATCGTTATAGGTACATAGGTTGGTTTTCTAAAAACTCTGTATTCAAAATTTAAGTCTTTTTTTATTAGTTCGATATCTAAGAAGGACATTTTTTCATCTTGTTCAAATTCCAGAGTTAATTCAGGCACCAAGGAACAGTCTTCTTCACTGAGCTTAAAAGATGTAATGGGTCCTACTTGTTGGAAAAATGAAATATAGTAGTCCTTTTTACCTCCCAAAATGTCTTCAACCCTACCCAGCCACCACTTTGAATCATAAACACAACACACATAAAATCTTTCAGTTTGATGTCAGACTTTTTATCCTCCATGAGTAAGATACTCTTCACAAACAAATGAAAATTATATAGAAGATATATATTTAAAGAAGATATATCTGTTTAGTACAGTACTTAAATTCACACTTTAGGAACTAAAAGAATTAAACTATCGTGTATTAGGGATGCCTTTTGCTTTTGTTGGAATGAAAGTCCAAAACTTTCCTTTCTTTCTTAGTATCTTCTTGGGACACATGTAAGAAATGTACACCAGCAATAATTTCTGTACAACAGTTGAACATTTGATGAGATGTTACTATTGGTTCTTTATTTACTCTTTGTAGGCTTAGTTCGGGAACCAATTTTTTTAAATAGGGCCACTAATTTTGTCGCAAAGTCTTCCTGTGGGATGTTGGGAAAAAATTCTACTCTACATTTATACCTAAATCAGCTTTGGGTGATCGCAAAGCTTGGTAAAAATTTTGTTTTCATACTGTCCACTGCAACCATCTGAATGGCATTTCAGATTTAGAGAGCCTAGTAAATCAGCTGCCCCCCAAAAAATATTGAGGGGGGGGAGAGCTGATTTGCCCATTTTACTCATAGGTGATCTTACTTCCCATAATCCTTTGCAGGGTAGTGTTGCTGCGATACTAGAGTTCGTAGGACTGTGCCCCTTCTGTCCTTGTCTTTTGTGTGCTTTTTTCAGCACCTGTGCCAACACTTATTTCCTTGAGCTTACCCATAGCTTTTCTACAGTTGATTTGACCTTGGGTTCACCATTGGTGTGTGCAGACTATTTTTGGACACTGTTTGATGATCTTTGTGGTGTTGACCATTTTACTATCATTCTCTTGTTAGCTGAGAGCATGCCATCATGTGTTTCTCAGTCTGTGATGAGGAATGGATGAAGCCAGATGGGAAGTCTTCACATCATTCACTATAATATTTTCTGACATGGCAAACCAAAAGTCAATTGATGCAGCTGTTGCTGACATTACTGCTTGAATTATTAAAACAGCTGATGCTGCTATCCCTAAAACCTCCATAATGCTCCCAGCATGTCTGAAATGCTGGGGAACCCTAAGTGCATTGCTGTTAGGAGAGCACAATGTAAGACATGGTGTAAGTTTAGACATTACCCAACCAGTGTGCACCTAGGTGCTTTTAACTGTGCAAAGTCCTATGCTCAGGGATGAAGCAAGAAGGAATCTTGGGTTTAGTATGTTTCTTCCATCAATTCCCATACCAGTTCTAAAATTATTTGAAACAAGATTTGCTAGATCTGTGGAAACTACAGATCTCAGTAGATCTCCATGTTGATCTCAAGAGTTAATGAATGCACACATACTGATGTTGGAGATATTTAAAATGGTCTGAGTACAGCTATGGGCATGTCCAACCTCATTTCCCCATGCAAAAGTGCAGGTGAAACACCGGAAGGTTTCTTTTTCACCTTACCATAACACTGACCATAACTGCATCTTCAGTCTGGTGGAATTGAGGATGGCTCTGTGTCTGTCACAGCCATCTCTAGAGAATTTTCTTTTCCTCTTCAACCAGATTTGGTTAGAGCACTATTTCCTGGAATCTTGGTGGAAGGCTTTTACTCCACCTTTCTGAAAATCCAACAAGGATCCCAAGCTTCCATCTAGTTATCATCTTAATATGCCCACTAGCTATATGTGTAAGGTTCTGAAATGCATAGTAAAGTCTTGTTTGATTCATCACTTAAAAAGCACCTACATCATTCCATTGTCATAAAACAGCTTTCATCATCATTGTTCATTTTGTTATCATTTGCTCCACCTTGAAATGTCCACTGGTAAAGGATTTGTGCACAGGCAGATTTGGTTAGAGCACTATTTCCTGGAATCTTGTATCTATCTTTTTTTATATCAATAAAGCTTATGATCATACATGGCCACACAGAACTTTCCATGACCTCCATGGTTAGAGCACTATTTCCAGGAATCTTAGTGGAAGGCTTTTACTCCACCTTTCTGAAAATACAACAAGGATCCCAAGCTTCCATCTAGTTATCATCTTAATATGCTCACTAGCTATCTGTGTAAGGTTCTGGAATGCATAGTAAAGTCTTGTTTGATTCATCACTTAAAAAGCCACCACATCATTCCATTGTCATAAAACAGCTTTCATCATCGTTGTTCATTTTGTTATCATTTGCTCCACCTTGAAATGTGCACAGGTAAGGGATTTGTGCACAGGCAGATTTGGTTAGAGCACTATTTCCTGAAGTCTTGTATCTATCTTTTTTTACAGTACCTGGTATCTATCTTTTTTTATATCAAGAAAGCTTATGATCATACATGGCCACACAGAATTCTTCATGACTTCCTTGAATGTGGTTTTCAGGGCAATCTGCCCTCTTTCACTGCAGGTTTTCTTCATCCTCGGGAGTTCCATGTGTGCCTGGGTGCAACACTGTCTGCATCTGCACCATTCCCCCAACCAGAGCATTTATCAAAACTCCATCTTATCAATAACACTGTTCATTCTTCGTATGAATTGCCTGCTTCACAGTGTTCCTCCTGTGGTTTCCAGTGCAGTTTATGTGGATGGTGTATGTATCTTTTGCTCATTTACAAGTATGTGTTTTATTGAATGGCAATTGCAGCTGGCAATTGATTAGATTATTAAAATGGCAAGTGATAATGGCTTTGTTCTTTCCCCTGGAAAGACAGATTGTGTCCATTTTTGTCATAGATTCAACCTCCATCCTGAACATGAGCTGCATTTTGGGTTCACAGTACCAGATTTTCAAGAATCAAAGTTCTAGGTCTTGCCATCAACCATGATGGTAAGACCTGACAGCTTAAGGACTTTTGTCTGAAAGCTATGAATGTATGAAGGTTCTCGCAGGTATGGCTTGAAGGACTGATGACAAGATTTCTTTGCTTTGCATGTATCATTCTCTGATTCAATCAAAACTAGACTATGGCTATGTAGTATGTAGGTCAGTTTGTCCATCAGTCCTCTGCCCTTTAAACACAGTTCATCATCAAGTATTATGTCTTTGCTCTGTAGCTTTCCAGACATCTCCGATTCTTAGTCTTTATGCTGAGACCAGCGAACTGCCGCTCAACTTGCACTGTCTGCAGCTTTGCTTGAAACTATGGTCTCAGTCAGAACATCCCTTATTCAATGCAGTTTTCAACCCGTAACATGCTCATCTGTTTTGAGTATTGTCTTCACGTGTTCCAGCATTTGGCCTTTAAATGTCTTCTGCAGTACAGAATGCAGGACTTGTGCTAGATTAGAGAGACCAGGTATTTTGAGGAACCACCCTGACATCCCCTTAGTGTCCAGGTTGATATATCTTTTACTTCTTACCCCAAAACCTTTACCCCAGTGTCAATGTATCAGCAGCTCTATGCTGAACATCATTTTCTCCTCTTGGACTTTATCCCCATATTTACCAATGGTTTGAAGATGGGTGGAGATGTGAGATTCGCTGATGTTTTATATTGATGATGTTTGTATCAAGCAGATTCCAGCTGAGGCTTCAGTGTTTTCAGCGGAAATGTGTTCTATCAGTCTGATGAGGACTAGGCTGGACATGATGAAGTGTCATACTCGCACTTCATCATGTCCAGCCTAGTCCTCATCGGACTGCTATGGTATATTTAGATTCCTTGGGTGTTTTGCAATCTCCCTATCTCTTCTGCTGATTGTGGAGACTCCTTCTCTTCCACAGGTAAGACACTCCATTGCTTGCACATTTCTGGTTTTCAGATCAAATTCTGCTGGATTCCCAGCTTTGTTGGGATTCAGGGTAACGAGTTGACTGCTGCCACTGCCAGGCCTATTTCTTTGTCACTGTTCCACCAGAACTTGCATTCTGTTGTTCAAGACCATATTAAACATGTAAGACAGGCTGTGTGAGACCAATAGGTAGGAGACAAACTACATCATGTCAAGACAGTTTCCATCAGAAACATAGGGAGGAAGTTGTGCTGGCATGTGTCCAAATAGGGCATTATCATTTCACTCACCACTATTTGCCATATGGTGACACCCTCCCTATGTGTGAGACGTGTAATGCATCTCTGACTGTTGTGCATGTTTTTTTTTGTTTTTTTTTTGTGCCATTGTTTTGTTCATGAACATGCTCATTTTCTGCTTTTACCCATTCTACAAGATGTCTTAGAAACCCTGGGTTGCCTTTTATACAATCATTGTGATGTCTCTTCTGTGGTCTGTTTTTTGTGTTGTACTGGTATGTTTTGTTTGTTTTACGTGTGCTTACATCACTCTAACTCCTGAAGATAAAAAAATCACTGTATTCAACAAAGGAACCTGAAAAGGATTAAACGCTTCCACCCCCACTGGTGGTCACAAAGCCCCTAATGTTGGTCATTCAAAAAGTAGTGAGACTGATGTCATAGTGCCAAAACAAACCCATGCAGAAAAATGCAGCTGCCTGTGTCAGAACACCTGCAAGGTCAATCACGGGATAATGTTTTGTTACAGCTCTCCGCTAGTTCATTCTTGTAGTAGACGGCATCGAGTTCAGATGTGTTTCTCTAACCCAGTATGGATTTAAAACTGGGACAAAGAGCAGCTATAAAATTTTATGTGTGTTTGAATAAAACGGCCACAGAAATTCATGAAATCTTTAAAATAGCCTATAAGGAAGATGCTTTGTCCCGTGCAAGAGTTTCTGAGTGGCGCAAGAAATTTGTGAATGATGAAAAGTGTCTGGAAGATGCACTATTCTCCAGTAGGCCTTCGACATCGACTATGGAGGTTAATGTCAATGCCATCAAGGCACTCCTGTGCCAAGACTGCCGAATGACCATTGAGGAGGTTTCTAATGTGATGCAGGTGTCTGTTGGTTTTATTGTTGAGACTGTGAGAAACCGGTTGGGAAACCAAAAAGTTGCTGCAAAGTGGATTCCCCACTTGCTCATAGATGAACACAAGGCAAATCATGTTATCACTTGTCACCAATGGAAGTGCTGGCTATGATGTGAGCCACAATTTTTGGATCGAGTCATCACATGTGATGAAACATTTTTTCACCATTTTGATCCAGAAACAAAACAACAGAGCACCCAACGGAAACACTTTAGAGTCCTCGATCCAAGAAAGCAAAGGTTTGAGCAAGTACAGAGAAGGTCATGCAACTGTTTTCTTCGATAAAAAGTGAATTGTGTATGTTCATGTTGTTTCACAAGGAAAAACTGTTACTGGTGCTTATTATTCTGAAGTTCTCAAAGGTCCTCTAAAGAAAGCCCGCACGGGGATAACTGGTTTTCCAGTTATTTGGGGAGCGGCGCCCCCATGGCCCGAGCTGACCTTGTGATGGAACATCTTGCTTTTTCGTCTTGTACGATTACATCACCGAAGTGACAGCTGTTCATCCAGCTGCTGGGGGATGGCGTCCCCACGGCCCAAGCCGACATGTGCTATATGTGATGATTTTCACATTTTTTTTTATGTTTTTTAACTTGACACGCTCCCGCCTCAGTTGTAGGTTGCTGAGGTTGTGATTATGCGCCAGCTCTGGATTTTAGTTCCTCGTTTTCTATCCTGTCTTCTCCATTTCATGTTCCTTTCTTTGTTTTTCCGAGCTGGTTAGCTAGACCTACCTGCACATTTGCCGTGTGCGGTGACCCGTAAGGTGGAAAAGGGGATGCTGGAGGCTGAGCTTTCTGGAGGCCTGGGTGTTGTTGTCGCCAGTTGCCAACACTCCTCTTTGCCCCCTGCTTCACCCTAAACGGGCGGCTAGGAACTAACCCACTCCTAGTCAATGAGGTCTGTGGCTGAGTGGAGCCCAGACCTCTAACGGCTTGTCGTTTCGTATGACAGGGTGAGTCTGGGGATAGGGTGGGCATGCCAAAGGGGTGTTCCCCAGGCATGGGAAAGTCTGGGCGAGTGCATGTCTGCCCTATCAACTTGCTATATTCGCTTCCTGTCCCTAGACCTCCGGCTCTCCCTCGTTGGGCTCGATTGTGGGTGGGGAAGTCGGCGGACGAATTATTAATTTATTCCATGGATGAAAATAAAGTTTCCCATGAACCAAAAAGCAAAAGAGGTAATGAGGAAGGCTCATCCCCTTCCGCCAAAAAGCATGTGCTTGATTCTTGTAATGCTCGTTTCTTTTTTGTGCACTCATTGGACCCTTCAAAGCCTTTGAGTGCCAAAAGTCCATTTTGGATAAACAAAGCACTTCAATCCATTGCAAGATCTCCTAAGAGTGTAAAGAAGCTTCAATCTGGAAATCTTTTTGTAGAGATGTCCACTGTGGTCTACAGTTCCACACTTCTTAACACCCACACGCTGCTTGAGACTCCGGGTCAAAATAACACCTCATGGATACCTAAATTCATCTCGAGGTGTTGTCTCCTCTCAGGACCTCGTTGAATGCTCTGAGGAAGAATTACTTGAAGAACTTAGGAGTCAACATGTTACGGGTGTGCGGCGTATTCTATTCAGGCAGAATGGGCAGTCCGTCCCATTCCGGCACATCATTTTAACTTTTGATAGCCCTTCCCTTCCTACGTCCATCAAAGCAGGGTATCTCCACCTAGAAGTACGCCCGTACATCCCTAACCCTTTGAGATGTTTTAGGTGTCAGTCGTACGGCCATTCTCAGCAGTCGTGCAGGAGCAATCCTAGGTGTGGACGCTGTGGTGCCACAAAGCATCTTTTATCAGAATGTGTGGCCGAGGCCGAGTTTTGTGTGAACTGTAAGGGTTCACACGCAGCATCAGCCAAAGATTGTCCCAAGTGGAAGGAGGAGAAAGAAATCCAAAGGCTGAAAACAGTTGAGAATATTTCCTATCCTGAGGCTAGAAGAAGAGTAGTTTCAGTTTCTTCTGATCAGCGATCTTATGCATCGGTGGTGGTTGCCAAATCTACGGTTGCTATTCAAACCGACATTCAGATCCCTGTTAAATGTCCCTACAAGCTGGACGATATCATCGCAGCCGGACTGGAGGCACTCCAGTCTCGAGCTAGGGGTCTGAAAGCGCCACCCACCACTTCACCGAAGCAGACTCATCCCACCACCAACAAGGGAACTCAGGCCACTTCTTCTAACAAAAAAAAAAAAACAAAGCTCAGGATAAGAAAAACATTTCTTCTCCTCCAAAATCTCAGCAAACGACTCAACATCGTGCACCTCCCGTTAAGACACTTGGGACAAAGCATGCTCCCATCTTGGCCCCTGGTCACACGCCTCCAGATCTGGGGAAACCCTCATCAGAGGTGATGGAGCCTGACTTCGTTTGATCATTTTCATTTTCATTTCACTTATAACCATGGCTTCAATCATTCAGTGGAACTGTCGAGGTTTTCGGACGAGTTTTGATGAAGTGAAACATCTGCTTTCATTTTACTCTCCGGTGTGCCTTTGTCTACATGAGACGAAGCTTAAACCATCAGACCTGCTTTCAGTTCGAGTCTACAGTGCGTATTGGACAGATAATGCATCGGGAGACATCGCCTGTGGGGGAGTCGCTATTCTTGTCCCTCACAGTGTTCCGGTGTCTTCCGTTGCGATATCAACAACTTTGCAGGCCGTGGCGGTGCGAATATCTGTGCCTGGCCTCTTACTGTGTGCAGTGTCTATCTGCTGCCGGTCGAGAACGTAAGTGTCTCTGTTCTGGAGAGATTGGTTGATCAGCTGCCTTCACCCTTTCTTTTACTGGGTGACTTCAATGCTCATCATCATTTGTGGGGTAGTGTCAGCATCAGCACGAGAGGTCGTCGCATAGAGTCTCTTCTGTCCTCAGCCTCTTTGTGCCTTTTTAACACCGGTGCTGACACGTACTCCCATGAGCCGACAAGATCACAAGATCCTTCAGTGCGATCGATTTGACCTTGGGATCACCATCGATTATTGCTGATTGGTCGTGCACGGTGTGTAACGACCTCCATGGGAGCGACCATTTTCCAATTGTCCTCTCGCATCATGCAAACATGCCATCTTCTGCCTCCCGCCCTCCTCGGTGGAGGATGGAGCGTGCGAGATGGGAGGTCTTAACACCGTCAGCATTGATATGTTCTGCAATGGTGACCCAAGAGTCAATCGACGGAGCGGTTTTTGAAGTCACAAATTGTATTCTTCAGGCAGCTGATCTTTCTATACCAAAAACATCTACGACACTCTCCGGAAGTCTGAAGCCTTGGTGGACCCCTGAATGCGCAGCGGCTAGGAGAGCTCAACATAAGGCCTGGTCTAAGTTTCGGCGTTATCCAACCAATGCCAACCTCGTTACATTCAAACAAGCAAAACCCTATGCTCGGTTGGTGCGTCGACGTAGCAAGAGGGAGTCTTGGATCCAGTATGTTTCATCTCTCACTTCACGTGCCAGTTCGAAAACTGTGTGGGACAAGATTCGTAAGATCCGGGGTAATTACAGCTCTCACCGGATCTCCATTCTCGAGAGTAACGGCTGCACATCTGCTGAAGTTGGGGAGATTGCTGATTGTTTGGAGGAGGCGTTTGCCTCCATGTCGAGTGACCTGGCATATCCTACTTCTTTTCAAAGAATAAAATCCACTGCGGAACACCAGAGAATCTCCTTTGCGCCTTTTCTCGACACTGGATATAACTCCCCCTTCAGCATGGTTGAACTCAGGGTGGCCGCCCCGGTGGCGCAGTGGTCTAAGCGATGGCCTCTGATCATTCGTCCGAACGGGGTCCGGGTTCGAATCCCGGTGAGGCATGGATGTTGTGTTTGTCTTACGGCACTGGTTCTCTCCCTTCCCTGGAACCAGTGACTCTAAATTAGGGACGGGCGACTGCTTATAGCCCATTGAGTTGCTCACGATGGTCGTTAAACCTCCAATCAAAAAAAAAAAAAAAAAAAAAAAGAACTCAGGGTGGCTCTGCATCGGTCCGGCGCTACATCTGTCAATCCCGATGGCATCCACTATGACATGCTCCGTCATCTCTCACATTCGTCTCTCGAGAATCTCTTAATCTTTCATAATCGTATTTGGTCGGAGCACAGTTTCCCGGAATCTTGGCGAAAAGCTTTTGTTCTGCCTTTTCCCAAACCTGGCAAGGATCACAAGTCTCCCTCTAGTTATCGTCCAATTGCTCTCACTAGCTGTCTGTGTAAAGTTCTTGAGCGCATGGTTAATTCCCGGTTAATTCATTTTTTAGAATATCATCAAGTACTTTCACCATCACAAAGCGGCTTTCGCCGTCATCGTTCACCTCACGATCATCTCCTGCACCTTGAGACATCTGTGTGCGAGGCGTTCGTGCGTAGGCAGCACCTGGTGTCTGTTTTCTTTGATATTGAAAAAGCCTATGATCGAGCGTGGCGGCACAGTATTATCCGTGACCTCCACGCATGCGGGTTGCGAGGAAATCTTCCAACCTTCATTGTAAATTTTTTTCGCAATCGGGTGTTCCAGGTGCGCCTGGGTACGACGCTCTCGGCACCGTTCCATCAAGAACAAGGTATTCCTCAAGGTTGCATTTTATCTGTCACATTGTTCATCCTCCGCATTAATTGTCTTTTCACAAATCTTCCACCTGCGGTTTTGGCTACTGTTTATGTTGATGACTTGCACATTTTCTGCTCGTCATCAAGCATGAATTTTATTGAAAGGCAGTTGCAGTCTACAATTAACCAGATCTTTAAAGCGGCGAACAGCAATGGTTTCGTTCTTTCTCTCGACAAGACAGCGTGTGTCCATTTCTGCCGGAGGCGTGGCCTCCATCCTGACCCAGAGCTGCGTTTAGACCTTGCAGCCACACCAGTTTTGCCAGAGACCAAGTTCCTTGGTCTGACCGTCGACCGTGCGCTTACGTTCCGTGTGCACGTTCGGCGGCTCAAGATTTCCTGTCTGCGGGCTCTTTCTATTCTTAAGATCTTTTCCAGAGTCTCGTGGGGTGCAGACAGGATGACTTTGTTTCGAATTTACCATTCATTAATACGGTCAAAACTGGATTATGGTTGTATCGTGTATGGCTCTGCTCGTCGTTCCGTTCTCCGGCCTTTGGACACTCTTCACCATCAAGCACTGCGTCTTTGTTCGGGAGCATTTCGAACATCTCCAATTCCCAGCCTTTACGCTGATGCGACTGAACCATCGCTTGAATTACGCCGTCTGCAGCTGTCTGTTCACTTTTACTTAAAACTTCGGTCTCTTCCAGACCATCCTTTGTACAGTGCAGTTTTCCATCCTCAGCATGCTCGTTTATTTGAGAACCGGCCCTCGTGCATTCCAACCTTCGATCTTCGTATGGCGGCCGTAGCTCGTGATGCAGGGCTCGACTTGTCACTTGTTGCAGTGACCAGGGGCTTTGGGGATCCTCCATGGCACCCACTTGGTGTCATGGTTGATACCACCTTTACATCTTTCGATAAATCCTCAACCCCTGCGTCAGTGTACCAGCAGCTCTTCGCTGAGCACCGTGACCTGAATTCTGACTACACTCCTATTTTTACTGATGGCTCCAAAATGCATGGAGTCGTTGGATCCGCGGCTGTCTGTGTAGATGACGTTTCAGTAGCGCGGATCCCAGCTGAGGCCACGATGTTTTCGGCAGAGATGCATGCTGTGTATCTCGCCCTTCTCTATGTTCAGTCGAGTTCTCATCATCTTGCTATGGTCTATACGGATTCCTTAAGTGTCCTGCAATCTTTATCATCTGCAGATTGCCGTGACCATCCTGTTCTCTTGGATGTGAGACAGTTACTTCGTCGTTTGCTCGGGACCGGTCTTAATGTTCAGTTTTGCTGGATTCCTGGGCATGTTGGAATCTCGGGTAACGAGTGTGCTGATGCGGCTGCTAGATCTGCTTCCTCTTTGGTCGTCACACCCTTGCCACTGTATCACCGGGATTTCCGCTTTATCTTTCGCGACCATATCAAGCGAACGTGGCAGGGTCTGTGGGACCAACAGGTGGAAAATAAACTGCATCGTATTAAACCTAATCTTGAAGTCTGGTAATCCTCATATCGTCGGAACCGTAGGGAGGAAGTGGTGCTTGCACGTCTCCGCATTGGGCATTGTCGTTTCACTCACCGCTTTTTGTTGTGTGGTGACACTGCGCCGATGTGTGAGACGTGCAATTGCCGACTCACCGTCACTCATCTTCTGTGGAGCTGTGTTTGTTTTCGTGATGTACGTTTTCATTTCTTTCATTCTCATTTGTTGACCGAGGACGCCGTTACACTGCAGCGGCTCCTCAATGACCGCTGTGATACTGTTGCAGTGTTTTCATTTTTTAAAGAAATTGACTATTTTAAACGTATCTAGATTTTAGCCTTATCATCCTCATTTCTCAGTTTTACTGAATCAGCTAGATTTTAATCATTGTATCATGTTTTTTAATACTGTTTGTTTCATTATCTTTTTTAGCCCTTCCATCGTTCTCATTTTTCAGTTTTACTTGATCAGCCTGATTTTAAGCTTTTTACCACGTTTTTAATACTGTTTGTTTGTCTTGTGTCTGGCGCTCTTTGGCCAAACATGGCCCTTGCGCCATAAAAATTAACCAACCAACCAACCAACCAACCAACCTCTAAAGAAAAATGTTTTCCCAAAATGTTCAAAATATGCACAAACTGGTTGGATTTTCCTTCAAGATAATGCCCCTGCACATCATGCTTTGCTTACCCAGAAGTTTATCCAAGATCTAGGCATCGAAATGCTGGTGCACCCTCTGTATTCACTGGACCTGGTGTAGTGTGACTTTTCCCTATTTTCTGAAGTGAAAAAAACAACTTTGTGGGAGTGGATTTGCATCAAATACTGAACTGACAATGCTGTGATGGGTAATCTGAACTACATGTCAAGGAAGGGCTTCGAACACACCTTCCAGAATTGGATACAAAGGTGCATTCAGGTAGAGGGAGAATGCTTGGAAAGTATGTAAGTGTAAGTATGTTTCCTGCGTTACACTTCTGCCCCATGTAAAATCAGTCTCACTAAGAACGACCTTTGTATGTTGTACCTGTGTTTTTCATTTAATACAAGCCTTTGACTTTGTGTCAAACGGTTCCACTGTTTTATGTTGTTTTATGTACTTTGTGCTGTGCTTTTGCTTTTGTTTTATTCCATTTTGACGTTTTTGTTTTAAGTCTTGGATCTTGATGCTCTTTGGCCCCTTGAGACCCTTGTGCCGAAAAAAAAAAAAAATGCCACCAACATGCCAAATTATTAACATGTTCTTTTGTGGCTTTCCAAAAGATTGCAAACTTCCTTCATGGTGGCCATGTAAATAATTTACCCACCTCTGCCATAGTGTCTTTCCATTTTAAAGAAATTGTTAGACATTAATTATTTGTTATATGTGATCCTATTGGAACCTATTAGATAGAACAGACAGAATTAGAGATCTATGATACATTCAAATATGGTTGATTTTCACAACAAACAAACAAAAATTAATTTCCAGTGATAAATGTGCACTAAAAATCTCAGGTGAGGTAACAGTAGAAGGACTGAAATTAATTGGCTTCATTTTGAAGCAAAAAAATTCATGCCAAGTTAGGAAAGGTTTCAAGTCATGTTTGAAAGTTTCTTTAATTTATCAAGTGATGGTTTTGAATATTGAGGAAGCAAATGGTGGTCAAAGAACATTGCATTAAAATACCTAATTATGTGCATGATGCAATGATGTGCTTCGCCACAGGTAATAAAAAATTGTTATGTGCAGTACTGTAGTCCATGTTGGCTCATTAAACCTAGCTAAGCATGTTGCTATAATGTTATTTTATTCTTGCCAGATCCAGCATGCAAAAGCATGTTATTCCACAGATGAAAACTGTGGTGGAGGGATGCATTTACAGGGATGTCTGGAACACAGGAGAAAGGGAATTAAAGATAATTGAAGGGCTATTCCTGCCAAATGTAGAAGTATTAGCAGAAAATATGTGTGGTATCTGAAGGCTACTATTTTGAAAGTAATCACAACTGATTGAGCTTGTGAGAAATAAATCTATTTGATGTACTTTATAATTTTCCTGCTGCATCAAGTTGGTGAAAAGTGTTTGTTTCAATTAAATCCCTGGCTTTTTTTCCTATGCTACTTGGGTAAATAATCTATTTCATGGATTTTTTTTCCTCAAATGAAGTTAATACTGCATGCATCCACTAGTGCCTTTGCATAAACAATTTCAAACAAAGCAAAAATTGCCACTCTAAATACTTCATTCATAAATTAATGCAACTGCAACATCTTCTGGCATTGTATAATTTTGAGATCCGGAGACTCTTTAAGGTACATGTTTGTTGCACAAGATGTGCTCTATTTTTCAGATGAAAACATTCACCTTGTACAAGTTGTTTCACTAGGTAGTCCCGCCTTCTCCAAAAGAATCAGTCATATTTTGCAACACGCGGTACTTAGAAACATGACATGTGATTTTACAATGTACCTTAGTTCATGGGAATGTAGCACCATTCACAATAAAAATGCTGGAAATGTCTTCCACCAACATCCAAACACACTCAAACGCAACACTGCATATTATTGCAGGTCTTCCACAGCATGTCCTCATCAATAGTCCAAATTGCTGCACTGATGTGGCTTTCTAAGTCTTCTAATGTGTGAGGCTTATTGTTGTAAGCATGACACTTCAAATATCCATATTAGAAAAATTGGGAGAAGTCAAATTGGGTGAACAAGGTGGCCACAGTCCTTTGGAGCTCACTCGGTTGCCGAAGGAAATTTCACTCATGCTTACATTGGACCTCTGGCATGTCACTCCATCTTGTTGAAAGTACCCCATTGTCAAATCAATGTCGATTAGTTGGTCCACAAATTGTCTGAATGTTTTCGCATATGACGCCAAGTTTACTATGCTCCTGAAGGAAATGGGTCCAATTATTCTGGTTCGGGACACAGCACACTAAACACCGACTTTTGCAGGATATAATGGGGTTTTGTGTAATTTGTGTGGATTATCTGTAGCCCAGATGCGGGAGTTTTGGGAATTGACATACCCATTCAAATGAAATCATGCTTCGTCAGTGAATCATGTGAAATGCAAAATTTTCAGGATTGTGAATAAAAATGTCAGGAACCAGTGACAATAACACATGCTTTTCAAGATCCGGTTCTTGCAACTCTTGCACAGGTGTCACACGACATGGATGAAGCAACTCATTCTTCGCAGCCATTTGGCAGGTGGAAACAGAATACCCAGTTTCTTGTGACAGACGTTATAGTGATTTCTTCGGTGATATGATTTCTTGCAGCAGCTTGTGCTTCACCTCTTTAATTTTTTCTTCTGCTAAAACAGGACGTCCACTACTTTATTGGTTCAAAACACTACACGTGGTTTAAAATTTCTTTGCTAACCTTGCTATGTAACGTTCGTCTGCTGCTTTTCTTCCACCAAACATCTCCAGAGATTTGCGCTGTGTTACCTTTATAAACTTTGTTATCCAATAACTTTTCACAATAAACACCTGCTCCACAACGGTATACACAACCATCCTGAACAACATTCAATGACACAGTAAAACATGCAGATTGCCTCCGGACAGAAGTAGTGTGCTCGGCCATCTGGTGGGGTGATGCCACAATGAGTCATCACCTTATCAGGAAAATCACTCCTGCGCATTTCACAGGCATCAAGGTCACTTGTAAACCAAACTCTGTGTTTCTATGTAGAATGGGAAGAAAACAGTTGGTTCTTTGGAACGACTACCTAGTGAAACACTCTGTAGATAATGCATAGCATGGAATACTTGTATTTTATTAAATGTCTTGTAATGTATAGATAAAGCATATGAAAAGGTCTTCATATATATATATATATATATATATAATGCACCTTAACCATTTTGTTTTTTATTTAACTTTTCATTTTAATATGCTTCTTCTGCCTGAAAGCATAGTAATTATTGAGTATTAGCATATTGGGTTGTAGTCATTCATGCCTAGCTGTAACTTCTGCAAAATTGTGTTTAAAATATTGTGAAAGGAAATAGTGGTGTGCTTTTTTATAAGTTCTTACCTGTATATAGTAAGTGTAAATTCTTTGTTTTAGGTATGTTTGTTTTTATTATGTAACATAAGCATAATTTTAAGAAATGTAAACATGTTGTCATGATGCATGCTCAAGACATTTGCTCAACAAAAAATATTGGGGTCTTACACAATAACAGTTTTTTTTTCAGTTCATGAATTTTGAAGCTCAACCATTTGAAAACTGGTTAAGTTTCAAAATTCATGAACAATTATTTAAACTGTATTTATAACTTTTAAAACTGTATTTATAAAGTAAAAATTGTATCTCAAAATGCCTACGCATTTCATTGTACATAATTAGCATTTTCTTTTGCTTCACACTCATATTTCTTTCCAGATACTGCTAAATGATGGGGCCATGCATGCATCTGCATTACTCATGAGCAGATCATCTATCACACAGGAATCATTGGCCATTATGCCTTCAATGAAGAATAAGGAGTCCGAACTACTTAACCTTCAGGAGCTCTTAATGAAAATATCGCAGAGATATCTGATGCTGGTCACTACCTATGCTGAAAACGTGAAGTTTTCTGATCAGTGCATGTATCTTCTTAGATCTCTTCAGTACTTTGGGAATAACCTAACTTCTGAAATCCCTCAAGATTATAACCATTTATTAAAACATTACATTCAGTTATCAGTAAGTAGTTGTTTTCATTTAATTATTCACTGTTCATCTTAAAATCTTCACATATATTTTTAAGTTCATATTATCTGTACAGTGATTTAAAACAGGATGAAAGATTCGGAAGATTTTATTTAAGGTGCTGAAATACTTAATAATATTGATACTTTTTCTCAGTCAAAAGGTACCTGAAAAAATGCTTAACACTGCATTTTTGAACTTCTGGTAGCTTTCTGTTAATTTTTGTTTTCTTAGTGTTTGCTCACTTCCTTCAGAATGGTGTATATCATTAAAAT
This sequence comes from Macrothele yani, assembly GCA_039090855.1. Classification (NCBI taxonomy): domain Eukaryota; kingdom Metazoa; phylum Arthropoda; class Arachnida; order Araneae; family Macrothelidae; genus Macrothele; species Macrothele yani. The sequence continues at coordinate 6,553,246 of CM077023.1, read as the reverse complement.
ATAAAAGAAGGTTGGTTTAAGAAGTAGTATTTAACAGACACTGTATAGAATTACTATTTTGCTGTCTTATTAGGTTTCAACCTCCATATTCACACCATTTTCAAGAAATCTGTACAAAAGCATGTGCACAAAATAAAGTGATTAAGTGAAAATAAAATGAAAGAAGCATTTTTATTCAGTAATAACCTCTGCAGTTTAAAATGTTGCTTTATGTGAAAGAAAAAGTAAGTCCCTGCCATTAAGAAGAAAAGGAAAGAATTTTTTTGCATTCTTTTTGGTAAATTTACATGACCATGATAGAAATTGAAGAATTGTTCATGAAAAAAGAACTGTTAGAGACAATGGAAAGGAGAAGTTTTAGTAATCATGGTTGTCCTTGCTCAGTGCATATTTCAAGGTGATCAGACTATAATTTCACTGACTTGCTCAATGTTCATGCCACTCTGTATTCTCAATAGACCATCAATTATATGATTCATATTTTTGTCACCAAATATCATTCACTAGTCTCATGCAGATATTTGTTGATGTATATTTCTTCATCTGTGCTAATTGCTCTTTTTTTAGATTCTCTAGATTCTGGAGGTTACTGCTGAAAAGTATTTTCTCCCTTTCCCCTATCCCCTTTTCATTTTTTTCCCATTTATTTGATATTTTTTACATACAATATTGCATATCAATATCAAATGTAAAACATTTGTAACCTAAATTTAAGAAAGTACAAAACAGTGTGAGAAAGCTGTTAAGAAGACATACCATCCAAGGTATTAGCAGTTAGAATATGAACATTACCTAATATGTTGGTAATGTATGTTGGTTTCTGACACTAAAGGTCAGAAACAAACATATTAAAATTTATAGATAAAAATGTGTGATGGAAATCCAAAAAAAAAAAAAAAATTAACTAAGAACTAATAAACAACCAGCTGCATAAACAGTAATGAGAAAAGCATCTTTTCTGCAGCAAGATGGCAAGTTACTTATTTAGTTGTTATTTGTTAAAGTTAACTTCATATAGCTCCTAGTTCATTAATTTTGGTTTGTTGCAAAAATAGAAAAGATAGTGGCCTATTACCACTTAAACACAGTCGAGTCACATTATTGTGACCACCAGCTAATATCCAGAGTAACCGCCGTGTGCAGTGCGGACAGCAGCTAAACGGGCTGGGAGTCACTCAATAAAGTGCTGGAAGGTGTTCACAGGTATGTGGAGCCATGGTGACTGCAGTGTATCTGACAGCTGCTGGAGGGTGCGTGGTGGAGAATCCATAGAGCAAACAACATGATCGAGGTGGTCCCACAGATGCTCAATTGGGTTTAAGTATGGGGAATTAGGGGGCCAGGGAAGTACTTTGAAGTCTTCATCGTTCTCTTCCAACCACTCTCAGACATTTCTAGCTGTGTGACACATCGCATTGTCCCATCTGCCCCAGGGAAAACAATCAGCATGTATGGGTGTATGTAGTCTGCAAGAATGGATTCATAACGAGTTCGGTCCATAGTGCCTTCCGCAGGTATGAGTGGACCCAGAAAATGCCCCAAAAACATTCCCCGGACCACAACGCTGCCCCACTAGCTTGTGTTCTGCCAGCAATGGTTGAAGAGTGTTTGTTCTCCGATGTTTCCTGCCTTACACGCCAACGTCCATTCGTTCTATGAAGCAGAAAACATGATTCATCAGAGAAGGCAATCCTTTGCCAATCAGTGGAGTTCCAATTCTGATAGTGCAGTGCAAATGTAAGCCTTTTCTGCCGATGCAGCTTCATTAGCATAGGTGCAGTGACCATCTGTCTGCATCGGAGCCACATGCACAGGAGGGGGTGCTGAACTGTCATTTTAGACACACTTCCAGTAGCCCCCTGTGTCATTCGGGCAGTGAGTTGCTCTACTGTAGCATGTTGATCAGCCCTCGTGCACCTTCGAAGCCAATGTTCACCTCTCATATCAATGGCACGTGGTGCTCTGCAGTTTCCACATCGCTTATTCACAATGGTGCCATTTTTCCAATCACGATGCACTTTAACCACAGCAGCATGTGAACGGTTCACAAACTGCTATGTCTCAGAAATACTGCTACCCTTGTCCCGAAAGCTGATAATCATCCCTTTTTGCAAATCTGATAATTTGCTCCTTTTATCCTTGACAGCAACGAGTGATATGTTTTCAGAATGGCTACAACACACCTTATATACTCTCCAAGCCAGCTCATGACACGTGCCTTCTTTCATTGGCTATGCACTGTTGATGTCAAAAGTAGGAGGTGGTCACAATAATGTGACTCGACTGTGTATGTGGGTTTTGGAACAGAATGTCTGTTGCTTGTCAAATGTTGTCTTTTGATATTTTCTGATGGCTTCATTCAGACAGCAATTACATTATGAATGCAAAAAGAATTGAATGGGAACAACACTTTAAGGGTACTGTGAAGTGCAACTGGTGGTTGGAGTGTCCCTCTCAAAAGCATCAAAAATGAATGAGGAACAGTACTCAGGTACCCTTTTAGCATTCTGCATTACTGACAATGAAGTTCTGTCTTCTTGCAATTTTTTAGAAACATAAAATTGTAAAGTTCATGCCCCTTCCACAACAAATAACAGCATGTTAATGACACAAGGACCATGGCTGTTTGATCTTCATAAAGTATTTAACAATCTCATTAATTATACACTGCCGGAAAGTGAAAATGAACACCCAGAAGGAATGCTGGTAGGAACATCATATTGTAAGATGTTAATTGTTAAGGGCAGCAGAAATTGTGATCCAAGTTGGAATGTTATTGGTTGAAATAATGGCGTCACTGTAGATGACAACATGCAAATGTACGCAGCCCATATTTAAGGACTAGGGCATGCAGAACGAAGTCACTCATCCGGTGTCGTGTTGTTCAGTGCTCGTTGAAGAAGCTACCATGCCTGGATGATGCAGGTGCTCAACATTTATTCAGTTATCGGAGTTCGAGCGAGACCATATAGTGAGTCTGCAGGAAGGAGGTTGCTCTTTCCATCAAATTGCGGACTGAGTGAGATGAGAGGTATTGGCCGTGGTAAGATGGTGGCATCAGTGTTCAGAGGAGTGTTCACACACTCGCAGACATGGTGCTGGACAACACAGAGTTATGGACACATGAGAGGATCGGTGTATCAGGAGGATGGTGTTGGCAGAGTGGATGGCTACTGTGTCACAAATTCAGTCCTCTGTCATACCAAGGGTGTCTACCAGAATGATGCAGAATCATTTGTTGGAAACAGGACTACAAGCACGCATGCTGCTTGCATGGTCACCGTCGAGCATGTTTGCAGCTATGTCCAGAACAAGTTCATTGGAGGGAAGAATGGCAATCAGTGGTCTTCAGTGATGAAAGCTGATTCTGCTTGGAAGCGTCTGATGATCGTGTACACGTCCGAAGGCGACAAGGTGAGTGGCTGCTGCCATCTTGCATCTGCCAACAACACAGAGGCCCCACGCCGGGCATCATGGTGTGGGGAGGGATTAGCTATCACTCTCATACGAGTCTGGTGTTTGTACGGGGTACACTGAATAGCAGTACATACGTCAGTGACATCATGCAGCCCATCGTCCTGCCATTTTTTAGTGCAATCCCCGATGCGATATTCCAGCAGGATAACACCCGCCCACACTCCACCTGGGCAACTCAACTTGCTCTTCAGGCTGTGCATCAACTCCCTTGGCCAGCACACTCTCCGGACTTATCTCCAATCGAGCATGTCTGGGACTGGATTGGCCAAAGACCCTTCCGCGGACCCCAGCAGGCAGCGACCATCTCTGAATTATGTGTCCAAGTTGAAAGAGCATGGAATGCTATCCCCCAGCATGATATCCAGCATTTGTATGACTGATTGCATGCCAGATCGGAAGCTTGTATTGCTGCTGGAGGAGGTGCAACACCTTATTAAAGTGTGCCTTTTGTACACTGTAATACACATTAAAAGGCAAAATAAACATTGAATCACTTCACACATGTAATCACTTTCCTTTCATAATAAGTTGTTGCTATGACATAAATCTCATACATGCAGCAGCAATTTTTAATGGTGTTCTTTTTTCACTTTCCGACAGTGTATTTCGATTCTTTTTGCTTACTTTCATCTCTCCTTTAATCATGCTACATTGTTGACAACATTCAGTTTTAGAATTGAAACTGTGTGAAGTTCAATTATTATAAGTATAACCACATGAAATTAATATCAACCATCTTTAAAACCATCAAAGGATTATGTTAGTCAGTGTTTTAAGAACAGTAATAAATTTTTATTAAAATTCACCAACATATTTTTGACCCATTGAGGATTTGGTTCATGAGTACCTGTAAAATGTGTCTAGTTTTGAAAATTATTTCAACTACTGCTGTATACACTAACTACTTTTGACCTCATAACCAGAGCTTCCCTTTTTATATTAATTTCAGTGCCATGGGAAAAATAATCATATCAGTCAGCCCAAGAAGAGCTATGTTAAAAATCTTCTTCTGCTTTTATTCTGGAATCTGAATACATACATATCACTACGCTGTTCTCTGAGATTCAGAGGTTAGCTCCACAAAGAAATACAAACTAGAATCTGAATAATCCCTCTAAAAGTGCTATGAATGTTACCTGTGTGTTCAATTAGATTTTTTATCCAATCTCAACCGCAGTTAGTAGACGCAAAAAAAAAAAAAAAAAAAATGAATGTGATATTATGATGCTTAAGAGTGCATTTAAGAGTTGTAATGTTACAGCCTATTAATTCTGGAGCATATGTATTTGTATGCCTACAATAATTGTTATGAATTATTGAGTTACTCAGTTTTATGACCTGTCGATAGCACATGCATCCAAATCAGACATGCAATTGTACCAAAAATAAGACAGATAAATGAGCAGTCATTTTAGGAACAAAAACTCCCACTTGATCGGCACACCAGCTGACCTTGTACAGTATATTATTGAACTTCACAACTTATTATCCATTGTGAGTGATCTGTCTCTGACTCCTAATTGTTGTTGCTCAATGGTGTTTTACACAGACTTTTTCTAAAATGTGTGAATAGTGAATAATTATTGTGTGGTTATACTTGAAATAAAGACAAGGTATTCAGTCTCTAAATTCCTTACCTCTAAGTGAATGACTTCACATCAATTTATTTACTTTACATTCATTCATCATATATACACTCAGTAAACAAAACATTAAAGATAGGGGTGATGGGCAGTTGACATGGGTATGGGTGACAGGCAGTTGACATGGGTATCCCCCTTGCGGAGTGGCCCAAACTGAATATAGATGATAACTAGGCAGGCACCAGAACTTCCCAATAGTGTATCGCAATCGGCATGGGTAAATGTAGTGATCTGAGCGACTTTGATCGTAGATGCCTTGTAGGCACAAGACAGGTGAGTCATTCTATTGCCCAACTGGTAAAAACCGTGGGGTTCCTGAGGGCAACCATATCAAAGGTGTACCGTGGGTATTTCATCGACGAATGTACCAGCACTCAGAAAAGAAAATTAGCTGTGGCCAGGCTCATACAGACAAACTGCTTGGCAACAGCAGTGCAAATTACATTCAAATTAATTGTCGGAGGACCAAGCAACATCAGTAAGTGAACAATATGATGCATGCTGCATACCCTGGATTATGGGAGCTGACGCCCTACTTGTATGCCACTTTTTCAACTGTACAGAGCTGACGGGAGGTTGCGTGTGTGGCGCCAGCAGCATGAGGTCATAGCCCCATCATGCCAGGTCGGCTCTGTTCAAGGCTGTGGTGGCTCTGTAATGATTTGAGGAGCCTTCTCATGGGACACATTAGGTCCCTTATAGGTCTCTTACAGGTCCCTTAGTGTGTGTGGAGAGGTCCTTGACCGCTGCTTGCTACCAGCATGTGCTGACTAGTCAGCTGCATGCTTTCATGGCCTTCACACATCCTGCAGCCAATGGTCTGCTTCAGCAGGACATTGCACTATCCTACTGGACTGCAACCACCCAGCCATGGTTCAAGGAATACTTATATGAGTTTGGAACTAACTGGTGGCCCCCAAGGTTCCTGGATTTGAACCCTGTGGAAGCTCTCTGGGATGCCGTGGAGCAGATCATCAGATCCGTGGATCCTGGACCAATGTCTCAGGCAAAATTGTGGACAATGCTGCAGCAGACATGGCTGGCATTACCTCTGGAAACCCTCCAGCGTCTGGTGGAGTTGACGCCCTGGCATGTACAGGCTATTATTCACGCTAGAAGAGGACCAACACTCCATTAGGTAGGTAACTCTTATGTTTTCTCCATTGAATGTATTACCTTCCAACTAATTTTAATTTGTTAAGTGAACCTAAGCTTGTAACAGTGTAAGAAAGATGTATTGTTTTTTAAATAATTGTTTACTGAACATCATAACCACTATCTGAGCAATAAAATCTGTACTGTGAAACACATTCATCAGGATTTTTCCTGAACTTTTATTGGTGATCAGTTGCTTGTCCATGTATACTTATACTTTTTCAGTTAATTCACTCTTTTCATGTGATAACAGAAAAAACGTTTTATGATTCTCACCTTTTTATTTTTATATAAAAAAATTTCTCACCTTTATCTTTCTAGATGATGGATGTAAATCTTCTTGGACATCAGTATATAGTTATCTCTATCATTGAAAAGGGTCTAAGATTATCAACAACAGTGGATGAAAATTTACGTTTCAGCTTTATTGAACATATAGATAAACTTTATGAACAGTGGTTGTCTATTAAGAAAATATATGATGAAAGGTTGACTCTCACTAAACATATTTGCAACATATGGATGCAATATCACCATTACAGTACAATGTTCCTGCATCATGTTGCAACAGCTGAAAGAAAACTCCAACTGCAACCTGAAATTTTTTATGATCTCTCTAACATAGAAGTAGAATTTCAGAATATCAAGGTCAGTATAATTTTACAATTTTTTTATTGATTGGGTATTCCTTATTTTTGATTTATTCAAGAATAAGAAAAAACCGACAGCAATAGTTTTAATGCATTAAAGTCATGACGGTAAACACTATAATTCGTGCATAAATACTAGTATTAAAAGAAATCCGTCTTGTTGCATGATGATATTTATTCAGCTAAAAAATGAAATCTATGTACAGGCTAAAAAACAAATGAGCACTTTCGTTGTCACAGTGGCACCTTCATCAGATGTGATTTCCATCATGTGGTTACATGCTGGTCTTAAGTAGGTGGAGCAGATGCATCACGGGAAAGGTAATGTCAGTGTCACATGATATACCAGGATTTCTTTTAATACTAGCATTAAAGTCATGCTATGAATAGTATAATTTTTTTGCAGTGAATGATACGTAAATATGTAAAAACTCAGCCCCCTCCCCTTCCAAAAAAAAAGCTGTTCTAAAAATATATGTGGCTTAATATTTTCACATTTGGCTATATTACCAGTTTAAGGCACTCTGCTGCTTTTGCTGTTATATGACAGAAACACGCACATAAAAATGAAATCTTATGTTTATTTTATTTGTATATCAGTTGTTTAACTGTAAAATATGTTTTCATCATACATTTTCTATGAAATATATTATTTTCAAAAATATCAATTAATGGAACATTAATATATATATACACTGGTGTGCAAAAATTAAGGGCAAAGAGGAGAAATTAGCATTACAGCGGAACGAGCAGGCAGAACGGACTGAAAGACCACTCAGGAGATAGACTAGGGTCCGGTACAATAGGACATGCGCATGTATGCAGCATGACGTGGAGGCGAGTGTCGGAAGGGTATAAAGCACACGAGCGGTGTATGGTCAGCAATTCGGTGAAAGCTACTGCACTGTGTACATCGGTTTGAACGACGTCGAGTTGCTGCCACCCTGTGATATGGCCAACAGGCAATCCAGTAGACGACATCTAGATGACTTTACCCGAGGTCGCGTCATTGGGAAGTTGGAAGAAGGTCGAAGTGTGACTAGTGTGGCCGAGGAGTTCGGGATCGCTCACAGCATTGTTTCACGAGCTTGGAGAGCATTTCAAATGACAGGAACAGCTGTCCGAGAGTTTAGCAGTGGTCTTCCACGAGCAACCACGGCGGCGGACGACCGGTATATTGTCCTACAGGCGAGAAGAGACAGGCGGCAGACAGCGGAAGAAATCGCAAGGCACATGCGACAGACAACTGGACGTCCATTATTGTGTTTTACCATGGCCAGGAGGCTGCACAAAGGTGGTCTATTTGCACGACGACTAGTACGGTGTGTGCCATTAATGCCTACTCATCGGAGATGGCGGTTTCTGTGGTGCCAGGAACACAAGAACTAGACACATCAGCAATGGGGTCGAGTTCTCTTTATGGATGAGAGCCGATTTAGTCTGACGAGCGATTCTGGGCGTATACACATCTGGAGAGAGCAAGGAACACGCAATCACACCTCCAACATCATCGAAAGGGACCAGTTTGGAGGTGGCAGAGTTCTCGTTTGGGGTGGTATCATGCTTGGTAGCCGTACTGACCTCCACATCTTCCAAGGAGGTTCAGTCACTGGTGTCCTCTATTGTACTGAGGTTCTCCTGCCTCACGTGCGTCTGTTTAGAGGTGCTGTGGGTCCTGAGTTCCTCTTCATGGACGGACGACAACGCTACACCTCATCGTACAGTGGCTGTCACAGATCTGTTGGAGAGTGAAGATATTCAACACATGGATTGGTCCGCAAAGTCCATGGACCTAAATCTAATCGAACACATGTCGTACCTTCTTGGGAGACGCTTGGCAGCATGTCACCAGCCTCTAGCAATGATTTTGCAGCTGCGATTGGCGCTACAAGAGGATTGGGCCGCGATGCCTCAACAGCTCCTTGACAACCTGGTCCTCAGCATGGACAGACATTGTAAATCCTGCAACGCAGTCAGGGGTGATCATATCCCCTACTAAAGACTGGATTTTTCTTGGCAGCCGCCTGTCACATGGACGTTTCTGCCTTCTGTCCAGTTGTACTCGAAGCTACCTTTTCAATAAAGTGCCTTTGTATTCTTTGGATTCCTTGTTTGGATGGTTTTGCTCACTTGTCCCATATTCTTACATCTTGGGGATCTTACGGTATGATTTGAGTCGATGTGGAGCATTTCTGCATGATGTTACATTCGAAAAACCGCCTCGTCCTTAATTTTTGCACGCCAGTGTATGACTTACAGACAATGAAATTTGCACACCAAGAAGGAACATCAGATTGAACTGAAATTTTATGGACGTAATGATACAGATGAATGACACACATGATGGCAAAAACAGAGCTGCAGGGCAATTACAGAGGGATCTGTGGCACACAGTCTGGTCATCTTCAATAGCACGTCGCACTGCCTTGTGCGGCGATACATGCGGCAATGATGTCTGGATAGAGGTGAACTGATGCCTGATGTTGTCCTGCGGCAGACTGGCCCACACGTGTTGGATGGTGTGCTCCAAATCCAGAATAGTGTGGCACAGCTGTAGCCGGCGTTTCAACTAGTCTCACACATGCTTGATAGGAGACATGTCTGGGGAGCAGGCAGGCCATGGAAGTGTCTAGACATGACATAAGCAGTCCTGGGCAACCCGAGCCATGTGTTGAGTGGGCATTATCCTGCTTGTATAGTACACCTGGAATCCCAGCCAGGAATGGGAGCCCATGGGGCTATAGGATCTCATCCACATACCGCTGGCTTGTCAATGATCCATGTACCACTAGTAGAGCTGATCTGCTATCGTAGGTTATTGCTCCCCAGACCATAATGACTGCAGTGGGGGAGGTGGGGTGCTCGATGGCGAGGTCGGGATTGTGCTGTTGACCCGTGGACCTCCACACCTGGAGACATGATCATTTGTCCCCAAAACAAAGCAACACTCATCGCTAAACACCACACGTCACTCTGGCCTGGCACCACTGCACACGGAGCAGGTGAAGTACCGGTGTTAGTGGCAGCACATGTAAGGGGAACTGGGATCAGGGATTCGCTTCCGCGAGGCATCAGGAAATGGTTCGTGGGCACACAGGAGCCTCTACATCTGCCTGTATAGTGGACCGGGTCCCCGTGGGATCTGTTTGTGCCTGGCGCACGATCCATCAATCCTCTCTACCGGTGGTTCTCCTGGTCCATCCGGAGCTGCTCCGTCATGTGGCAGTGCCATCATGTGTCCACTGCTCCCAACACAGTATGACGGTATGGTCAAAACGATCCACGTGGCGGGCTATACAGCCCACCGGCCACCCTGTGGTGTTTTTGGCCCAAAGATCAGGCCTCTCTCAAAGTCCGTAAGTTGCATAAATCGACATGTCTGGCATATACCCTGCATTCTTGTCACTCTGTACTCTTGCTTACGTCAGGTAGTGTTTTTCGCTTTCATGGGGCATCAACTACATGCCGGTTTATAAGGCTGCCGGTTCATGCTTGTAGCGTCACCACAGAGTGTGCGGTCATGTGCAATCCACCAAACATGAATCATTTGCATACCAGCTGTCACTCTAGCTTTTTTATTACAAAGTTCAAAAAGCTACTTTCGCCATTGAACGAAAAATATATATGGTATGTTACTTATTGTATTTACTACATATAATGTGTAGCAGGAAATAAGTGTTACGCACGTTTTTATTACATATGTAGTGGTTGTTGGATGAGGATGCATTTAAGGATATGCTATTGTTGTATTTGATAAGAAATTCGGACTTACCCCATACTGTTTAGATAACGGTGTACAGCCTAATTGGGAAAATGCTAAGATCATTACATCATATAAAACCCATAAGCAGATTCTAAATACTGAAGCTTTAGCTATTGAAAAATTTAAAACAAAATGCTGTAACAATAATACACCAACAGAAATACCATATGCATGAAAACACCTACTTGAAAAAGAAAAAAACAAAGACATTAAAAAATAAAAAGATAAAGACGAAAAAAAATGAATAATCTTCAGGAACAATTAAGAGATAAGGACTACAATAGGTGACGCTACAAGTCAACGTGGGAATGATGGAACAAATAGATACTGCGACTATGACGCATATGACGCAGGCCATTACTGATAGTGAATCTGCACGATCCTTTTAAGCTGTAAAGATCGCATATTTTGAACGCCAAAGTGCTCTATTGAAGAAGACATAGCCTAATGTCGAAACATGTTTGGATTGTGGTGGTGATGTTGAAGGAGGATTTCGTTTGTTGATTTCTTTTAGGATTCAGGTTTTAATTTGGTTTTATCCTTCATTGAGTTTATGTATCTTTCATTGTAAATTTCATTCCTTTTAACAAGACTTTGAGTGTTGTTAACCTTATATTGCATTCCCGGCAGTCAATACGTTCCAAGCCTAAATGCTTTTATTGTACATAATTTCGTTTACTACAAGATATTTTTAAAAAGAATACTTAAATTGTGAAGTCAGAACAACGATTCGAACGCTATTCGTAACCTATTCAAGGAATACCGAGCTTCCAAGACCATATGGGGTAAGTCCGAATTTCTTATCAAATACAACAATAGCATATCCCTAAACACATCCTCGTCCAACAACCACTACGTATGTAATAAAAACGTGCATAACAGTAATTTCCTGCTACACATTATATGTAGTAAATACAATATGTCACTCTAGCTATTTGTAAAGTTTCATGATTGTAGCATGTTTTCTTCTAAATGCACAAATTTCGTTGTCCGTGAGTGTAATAGCCAAACAATCAATTAATGAAACACCAGTGTATGTAATGTCCTAACAATATCAATTAATGATGGATTCAAGTATGTACAATACCTGAAAAATCAATCAATGAAGCATTCAAGTATGCATAATACCCAAATATTCAATTAATGAAACTCAAAAGTTTGTTTATTTATATTACCAAAATTAAATGTTATTACTCTCATATATTTAGAATTCAAATTTCTAAAATTTTCAAGAGTTGGTGATTCAACTTGATTTACTTAAATTTCATGATCACATTAACCAAGAAGCACTGTCTAAAATGTTTGTTATATGTGATAAATCATGCAAAGAAAAGCTGAATTAACCATATTAAATTGCATATATACATTCATAAAGTTTCATGAAATAGATGACTAGAGAATTTGCAATATTGAATCATACTTTTTGAAAAACCTAGTTCATGTTGTTTCTTTCTTTTTTCAATTTTATATCAGTGAAAATTAATGAATACTCTTTTAAAGGTGCTAGAATCTGTATAGTAAAATTTTGACTGAGAAATACTGTAATTAACTGCTGATGCACATCGCAAACTACTGAGAAATCTTGAAAATATCTGTAATGCAGTAGTTCATTGAAAATAATGCCCAGCCTACCCAGAAGATACTACAGGCCATGACAAAATATATGAGATATTTACAGTAGAGAGCATAACTGCTGTGAAAGAACAAAGCATGTACATTGCTGCACTGACACAGTTGTCAACATTTATAATACCTGGAAATATCATTGTGCATGCAAACGAAATCCAAAAACTTATGTGAAATATTTTTACCTAGAGCATTGACACAAGAAAAGATCATGACACAAATCAAGACTTACTTTCCAGTGGATTCCAGTGGCATTTCTCTCCTGAAAAACAAATAATGAATGATAACATCATGAACTAGATGCAGAGAAAAGTAAAAAAAAAAAAAAAAAAAAAAGCACTCTTCTTTTAAATGCTTCCAAGCCCTAGTTTAATACACCAGTTAATTCATAAACTTAAAGTTTTAATATGATTAAACAATTTTTATGCAAACTCCAAATAAACATAAGTACATTAACATACCTGATTGGAACAGGAAACATTTCCTCTTATGCAGTATAATAAACAGAAAATGTGTGCACTAAAAAATTGGACCCCACTTCAATAATAGTGTCTCGAATTATTATGCAAAAACAATGTTGCATCATCAAACAAAGGTATTCGCTCTTTCCACGTTTATAAGTGAGTCACGGAAAAATTCTCATTGGCCGCCACCGGGAGTCGAGCTCAGGGTCTTCCAGTTACGCACCGGATATGCTTCTGCTACACCACAGCGGCCTCGAATTCCTCCAGACTCACACATGCTAACTGCCAAGCCAAGTTGGCAGGTTGCTTCTTGGAGCCCCGCACAATGCTGGGGATTCACCAAAGATGGTAAGCAGCTACTGAAGAAATAATTAGAAGGATTTTTCCGTGACTCACTTATAAACGTGGAAAGAGTGAATACCTTTGTTTGATGTTCCTGGTCCACGTTAAAATTTCTGTATTAATGTTGCATCAATTATTTCAGCCTTCAGTCTTGTTCTACACTCTTGAACAAGTAAACTTATAGCACTGAAGTTTCATTTACTACTAGCACTGGATAGTGCATGGAACAAGCAGCATATACCCCAAAAATATTTCCTTTTCGGTTACCAGCACCAAACTTTGGGGTTGGCTAAATGCATATCAAAGACTGTAAATCAGCAGGGAGACAACCTTAGAAATGATTACGTAACGTGCAGTGACATCATTAAAATGGCCGCCCAGCAGATTCTTTAAAGTCGCGTGTCTCATAAACTACTGAATGGATTTTAATAAAAAATGGTCACATTTTAAAGCACAGTGTTTTATCTGAAGGAAAGGCCATTACCTATTTTGCTGTAAATACAATAGTTTTGTTTTTTTTAATTCCTAAAATATGAGATTTTTTCCAGATTTCTTGTAATTTCTTTCCCCAACTACTTCCCAAATGACATGTTTACCCAAAATTAAATATAACATTGCTTAAAATAGTTTCCAAAATATAACTATAATTCCAGAATAGGTTTTGCGGTGTGCTTATTACACATATTATTTGATTTACCAACCTAAAATTACCCACGGTTGATTCTTTATGCATACGTATATCAGTAAATAATGAACGGTTTGAATACTAATAAAAGGTATCATTTTAAAATACTCTTTACTCTCAACAAAGAATTACATTAGCAATTTTACTTTGTATACAATGGTTTTCGTTTAAATTTAACATTTATTTAAGATTAAGTGTTCCACAAAAAAACATAACAATTACTTGAGCTGTACAACATTTGGAATTCATGTAAATATAGCCAGTTCATTATTCATATTTTCTCGAGCAATGACCTTTGCATGTGCAAAAAAGAGTGCATCGGAGTCCAGGTTTTACAACTCCGGTTATAACATCAGATCAACCAGTATATGCACTTGCTAAAAAACTTCAGTGGAGGTATCCTGAGTTATATGGAGAAGACAAAATGTACTTGATGTTAGGAGGATTACACATTGAAATGGCCATAATTTCAATGATCGATTTATGGTTGGAAGGATCTGGCTATATTGAAAACGTGGTAGAGTGAGTTGTTACAACTCCAGAAAGAGTGAGAACTTTTTCAAATCATCTCATGTTAAAAGAAGTCGATATGCTAATGAAGTGAGATACGCATCACTTAATATCCTTATGCAGCAAGCATATGACAACAGTGAAGATAAATCATCAGAAAGCTTCACTCAGTGGTGCAACCGAATGGAAAAAAGAATCTGTTCAGTTCAAGTATTGGATGGCAACCATACAATTAGAAGGTCTTGTTTTCGTACGAAGCATCCGTCAAGGGAACTTCCTGGACTTTCTTTCAGCGCTTGAAAATTTATGCCCTTGGGTATTTTCACTTGACGATGTGAACTATTCAAGGTGGTGGCCAATTGTTTTGCACAGCCTGTGGAAATTATCAGAGCTTCATCTCACAGCGTACAGGAAATTTTTGAAAGGAAACTTTGTAGGAAATAAAACACAAGGAAGATGACACCGAATTTTCGGGTGTAATAAGCATGTCTTTTGAATCCGTTCTGACGCAAATTAAATTTATCAAAGCTATTCAAAGTCAATGGAACCGGTATAGAAAGCAATAGATCTGACGAAAGAAAGAAGATTTTCAATCGGGTTTTTAATCCCTCAGATATTGCTGTAAACGGAATCATGAGCTTACGAACTCTTAGAAACTGAGATATCGACAAAAATAAGATGTGACTTTACATCCCCTGGTGGGAAAACTGCATTATTTTAGGAAGAAAGTATTCTCAAAAGGTTTATCCATATAAGCGGTATCGGTCCAAGAAAAAAAAATTGTCCAGTTTTCAGGAGCCCAGATTTTGCAACAAATACTTCAGAAGCAGAAATGAACACTTATGACCCCTGGTGGCTAAACCATTCTTTACCAAACATTAGAAATTATGTGAAAAATATTTTCCATCAGGTCTTGTATGCGATACAGGAAGAATTTTTCAAATAAGAGCTTCAGGAGCAGAAATAACGCAGAAAACGCAATTTACCTTTGTGCCCCCTAGCGGAAATCTATGATATACTTGAAAATTTTGAATTTATAGGAAAAATATTTCGCATCGGAAACACTATCCAACAAAGAAGGAGTTTTTCAAATCGCACTCTTAAAAGTAGAGATATTGACAAAAATAAGATATACATCTACGCCCCCTGGCGCAGAAACCATGCACTATTTTAAGAAGAAAATGTTTGTAAAAGGTTTGTCGACATGCCTAGTATTGGTCAAGAAAAGACGTTTTTTTTTTCAATCGAGAATTTAGAAGCTCATATTTTGTTGCAAATACAACAGAAGCGGAAATTAAGATTTACGCCCCCCCGATGGCCAAACCATTCTTTACCAAAAATTAGAAATTATGTGCAAACGATTTCCCATCAGGAGCTGTATCTGGTGCAGAAAGAATTTTTCAAATCGGAGATTTAGAAGCAGAGATATAGGGAGAAACGCAATTTACCGCTACGCCCCCTAGCGGAAAGTCTATGAATTACTTGAAAATTTTGAAATTATATGAAAAACACGTCACACAGAAAACACTATCCAACAAAGAAGGAATTTTTCAAATCGGACTCCTAGAGGTAGAGATATTGACAAAAATAAGATGTACCTCTACGCCCCCTGGCGGAGAAACTGTGCAATATTTTAAGAAGAAAATATTCCGAAAAGGTTTATCGATGTGAGTGGCATCAGTCCACGAAAGAATTTTTCAATCGATATTTTAAAAGCTCCGATTTTATGGCAAATACATCAGAAGCAAAAATTAACACTTACGCCCCCTGGTGGCCAAAGTATTCTTTACCAAAAATTTGAAATTATATGCAAAAGATTTTCCGTCAGAAGATGTATCCGCTAAAGAAAAAAATTTTCAAATCGGAGTTTTAGAAAAAGAGTTATCCGGAAAAATGTAATTTACTTTTACGCTCCCTAGCGGAAATCTACGCGGATATCTAAAATACTCTTCGACATAAATGAAATCGAAAAATAAAAAAAACATTTCAATTGGATGTTTAGAAGCAAATATTAGCCCATCAGAGCTGCAGAGTATGATCCAGGAACTTGCTGACAAGAGTAAAGAAGTGGGATTAAAAATGAACTTTCGGAAGACAAAAGTGATGTTCAATGCTTTTACAAGAAATGAAGATTTATCGATTGATGGAGAAAAGCTGGAGATAACAGACACGTACGTTTATCTTGGACAGCAGATATCAAGTGAGGGTCACATTGATGAAGAAATTAATCGGCGTACAAAACTTGCCTGGAGAGCTTTTGGAAGAAACAGCATAATTTTCAAGAGCAATATGCCATTATGTCTTAAAAGAAAAGTGTTTGATCAATGCATCCTTCCAGTGCTTACGTATGGTGCAGAGACGTGGAGCTTAACTAAAAGAGACATACAAAGGCTGCAGACAACTCAAAGCAGCATGGAGAGGTGCATGCTTCGTGTAACCAGGAGAGATAAGAAGAGGAACTCGTGGATCCGAAAAATGACAAGAGTGGAAGACATCATGATCAGAGTTAAATCCCTGAAATGGCAATGGGCTGGACATACTGCCAGAAGGACAGATCATCGATGGACAGCCGAAATTTTAGATTGGATTCCAAGGGACAGGAAAAGACCCAGAAGAAGACCACATGGGAGATGGGTGGATGAAATTCGAAAGTATGCAGGGGTGACATGGAGGAGACTGGCACAAGACAGACCGTTGTGGAGGAAACTTGGGGAGACCTTCGTCCAGCAGTGGATTGATAATGGTTGACAATGATGATGATGATGATGATGTGGAATAAAACGTATTTTTGAATTCGCCATCATCTGCATATACGCCCTCTACCGGCGAAATTGTACATCGTAAAAAAAAAACGAAATGAAGGACCATCATTTGCATATTTCAAGCTTCCGAATGCAAAAAGAATTTTTCAAATCGGACTAATAGTTGCAGAGATATCGTGGGTACAGACGGACAGACTGACGGACGGACAGAGGGACAAACCGATAACAGAAGCACAATCTTTTTTTACAAAAGACGTGCTAAAAAAGGGACTTCTCATGCATTTCTCATGATCAGATCCATGAGCAAAGTAACAAACTTGTTAAACTTGATAGTACAAAATTATCCCTTTTTAGCAACAAAGATGCATTACTGATATGAATGACTGCCGGCTCTGAAATCTCGTGCATGAACAGCGAGTTTGAAGAAATCGACAAATTGAATCAAAACACTTAGTCTAATAAAGATAAACGCAATGAAGATAATAAATCATCTGAAGTTCGTTTTCAGAAAAAATGTACGTGATTTAGTTAAAGTCTATCAAGAGCATGGTAATCCATTTGAAGAGGAAGAACTTACTACTGTCAGCAGTAGTAAAGTACAAGTAGTTATGAGCGAAGTAGTGTCAAAGTCTGTCTTTGAAGTCCACATCAAAGGAGAAAAACAATACTCCCCATACGTGAATGATTGTTAGGTGTTGGGAAAGATTTCTATTCATGATGTCATCAAACAGAACAACCTTTCATTGTTCAGTAAGAAAACACCTGCCATCTAGTCCAAAGATAAACAAAAATTGGTGCATCTGAGGAAGGATTCTAATGTATTTTGTGTCTTTACGTTGCAAGTCAAGTTAGACATGGAGACGTGGAAGACTTCTTTTCCGTGAAAACAGCACATATCCACCATGTATTTCTGAGTTTGGTGAACGTCTGCCTTCGAGTAAAGCTGACATTGTATTTTGTGGTCAAACAACCTGCAGCATATCAAGCAAAGTTACTGCACCTGCCCTAACATCAGTTGCATCTGCCCTAAACATTGATGGAGCTGCTCTTGTGCACATGTTGACACCAGGAGCAAGTATAACCTTTCACCAATACATTGAATGTGTTGTAATGCCCTATAGGTCCGATCAAAAAGTTCCAAGACCAGGCCGATGTACAACAAAGTACTTACGTTACTTAAGTCTGGCTATGATCTCCCTCAAATTAGTCTCCTTGGGCAGTGATAGACCACTGCCAGCATTTTTGCCACTGTTGGAATGCTCCCGGGAAGTCCTGTTCGTGAATCGTGTCTAACACCATCTGCGATTCGCGCTGGATCTCGTCCACGGTTTCAAAACGGGGACCCTTGAGCTTCAGCTTCGGGAAGAGAAAGAAGACACAGAGGCCAAATCCGGTGAGTAAGGTGGGTGAGGAAGGGTAGTCATGCTGTTGCGGCTGCAAAACTGGTGTGTTGCTAACACTCTGTGAGCTGCTGCATTGTTGTGATGGAGCAGGAAATCGTTCCTGCGCCACATTTCAGGTTGTTTGCAGCGAATGTCCTCCCTAAGATGCTGCAGAACATCGCAGTAAAAAAGGGCGGTGACGGTCTGGCCCTGGGGGGCGAATTCACGGTGCACAACCCTACGACTGTCAAAGAACACAATGAGCATGTTTTTGGTTGCGTTCCCGACCTGTCGGGCCTTCTTCGGTCATAGAGATGCCAGGCTCTTCCACTGCGACAACTGATGTTTGGTCTCTGGGTCGTAACCTTAGACCCAAGTCTCGTTCCCAGTGATGACCTGGGACAGGAACGTTGGTTCATTCACCACCTGCTGATGAAGATCTTGACAGAGTTCGACACGGCTCTAGTTTGCAGTTCATACCAAAATCGCAGCTGTGTTCTGCACGTGGTCACCAAATATCATGCAGCACAGCTCCCGATGTTCACACAACGACGCCACTCGGCACAATGACTCGTGAAGGTCACTGCTCTCGACCGCTGCTCACGCATCCACATACTGCCATATGTTGGCGCGCTACGTACCTAGTCTCGGATTTTTTTTATCGCACTACGTATAAAGATGAGATTAGACACAGTAGGGTAGACAGACATTTGCAGTCATAGAAAGTTTGCGCCAGTTGCGCCAAACTGCGCCAATTTCATTATCTTGCGCCAAACTGCTACAAACTACGAAAAAAAATTTATATTTGCACCCAACTGCGCCGAAACGACAATCCACAGCAAAAATTGCTGACCGAGAAAAATGTTTTCATGGCAAAAAATGCCGTTTTAAATGTCGAATCGAATGACGCTTTTTAAGGTCTACGCGTAATTTGGTGAAAACGACGCTTAATCAACACGTATGCGCCAATCCCAAAATTTAGGAATGTTTTTCACTGATATTCTAATTCGTTGTTTTTTGGGTAAAAGTGACTAAAAAACAACGATTTTCGCGATTTAGGAAATTAAATTGTTTTTGCTTATGGAGGAGTTTTGTTGTAATCACGTGGTATGTAGGAGAAACGATGCTGTACATTATGAAATGCTGATGAAGATTGTTTACTGATAGTTTGGTGGTCTTTTGGAGTGCTGTGCAATTGAGATTGTATATATGTCGTTCCCTGCTCTTTGGGATAGCACAGTTATTTCATTCCGGGCGAGGTGCGCAATTACGTAAATACAGCGTAAGGTCAGTCATTAGTTGTTTCGTCGACGCGGAGGACGACTGAAAATGGCTTTCTCGTGGCAGGATACAATGGTTCTGTTTCTAAAGGATTCGTAGGTATTCAGAGATGCCAACTTTTACGGATTTTCACTCCCTCTTACGGTTTTACGGAAGTCACCCGAAAAAACTACGGAAAAGCCTTCGCAAGATCCCTGCATGCAATTTCTATTTTTTTACCGTCTTTTGGTCGAAAAAACGCACTTTTCAGATAGTCCCTTATGCGCCTTCGATGTTCTGACTTCCCCCGCCAACGGAGGTGTAGTTCGTCACGGGATTCCCCATATAGCCATTTGAGAGTACCGTGCGCAAAAGTCGAGAAGGAACTCAGCTCAGCGCCTTTTGCCAATTGCCAACTCTTTACATTGATTGCATGTGGCTTTGTGGTTATGAAAATTTCGCTGCAAACGTTTTAACCCTTTCCACTCGACTGTCGGGTGACACCCGACATTACCGAATAGCTCCCCCACCACTCCGATGACGCCTTTATAGCTCGCATGTCGGTGGTCACGAGACATTTCATTTTCTTCGAATAGGTCAAGTGTCACTTGCCACGCCGATGACGCCCCTATAGCTCACATGTCGGGGCTCGCGAGACGTTTCTTTTTCACCGGATAAAGAAAAAGAAACGTCATCTGCGTGTCGGGTGTCACCTGCCATGGCTCGCAAGGAATTTCGTTTTCACCAAGTAGCTCGCGTGTCGGGTGTTATCCGCGACGTCTATGACGCATCTATAGCTCGGATGTTGGCGCTCACGAGGAATTTCTTTTTCGCCGAATAGGTCGGGTTTCATTCGCCATGTCTATGACGCCTCTATAGCTTGTATGTTGAGGCTCGAGAGCAGTGGCGGCCCGTCAGATGAGGCAAGTGAGGCTGCCGCCTCACCTGAAATTCCGCAAAGTGAAAGAAAAAAAAAAAACCTTCTGTCCGTAACAAAGGTATAAGAACTTTGCAGGATAAATGAAACACTGAAATTCACATTGTGATTCATGAATTAGGTTAAAGAAAGGCTTTCGAGAAGAGGAATGAATCATTATTTTTGCAAAGCAGCTGCATGTTTTAAGCGCTGAGAGGCGACCGGCTGAATCGTCTCGATGAGAAGTCGGTTTTGGGAACTGGGGATCAGAGAAGAGCCCTACAGACTGAACCCCCCACCCCCACGGTCCGAGGTCTACCTAAAGAGGTGCCGGACTTCCAGTAAGAGAAAGGAAATTTCTGAGGCGACCCTCCATTTCGCTTAAACTGGAATCGCATCTCCGCTGTTATTGGAGAACCCAAGGATTGTGTATCCAATGGGCGCGGGAAAATGAGCAGATGACCCTTGTGAAAAGTGGTTTCACAGGCGATGACGCCGTTCGCCTCTATAAGCTTTGGAGTACGAAGATTTCTACGTAGCTTTAACTATTCGTCAGAGTGTATTTGAATCTAACTTTTTGTAGTGTGTTTTCAATCCTCTCTTCTGCGGGTGTTTGCTAGTTCATAGTAATGTTGAGTTTTTCTTTTTTTATTTTGTTATTGTTACTAAACAGCATATTTTGATTTTTGTTGGAAAATATGAATGGCCCAACAAACGACGTGATTTGTGTTCTGGAAGAAATTCCTTTTAAACACTGGAAAGATTATGATAACAAGGATGTTCTCATATCTGGAAGACCGACACCTATAATAAGTTCAATATCTAAAGATAAGAAGTGCGGCAAATCGTTTTTTAGGTCTTTCAATAAATCATAGTACGAGATTTTTCCCTGGCTTTCTGGTGCTATTACAAGCAAACTCTCTTTTGCTGGCCATGTTTACTTTTGAGCAATAAGAAAAATGTGTGGAATACAACGGGTTATTTTGATCTAAAAAACTTTTCTCGTAGTGCAAAATTGCACGAAAGCTCTAAAGAGCATAGAACTAACCACGTAGGTCTAAAACGAATGGAAAAAAACAAACACTATTTCTGATATGCTCAAAGAAAATTGCTGCTCTTCGTGAAGTCAAGTTTAATGAAAAGGTCAGACTAAATAGGCTTTTTATGGAACATATAATCGATTTAGTTGTCATTCTAAGCAAGCAAGAACTGCCTTTTCGAGGACATGATGAAACTATTTCCTCATTAAATAAAGGCAATTTCAAGGAAATGTTCCAAATGTTACTTCGTAGGAGCATCCGAGAATTAAAAGCACATTTTGAAGAAATACGAAGCTTCTTTTCTGGACAATCTAAAACGATACAGAATGATTTAATGGAGTGTATTCATGAATATATAAAAGTCCAAATAAATACCAGATTTGAAGATATGGGAAAGCTCGAGTTTCTGCAGCTAGTTGACAGCTCAAAATACCATAGTTATTCAGAGTCATTTCCATCCAGTGCCCTTAACACTCAAAAAAATTTATCCAAACATTTTTACAGACACACAACGACTAAAAAACGAATTAGATTTTTTATATAATGATCACAACTTCAGGGAACTCAGTTTTCAGAAAACCTTGAAAACAATGAAAGAAAACGAGCTGAAAGATGTGTTACCAGAAGCCTACAAATGATTTTCTCTTGTATTGACACTGGCGTCAACAAGTTCTTCTGCTGAAAGGAATTTTTTCTTGTTTGAAGAGAATTAAGACTTACCTCCGTAATACAACGGCACAAGATCATTTGTCTTCACTCGCTAAAATTTCAATCGAGAAAGAATTGCTGAACCATCTAATGTCTACTCAACCATTTTATGATCTGATCATAGACAAATTTGCAGCCAAAAAGGATCGCAGAATTGAACTTATTTATAAAAAATAAACTGAAAGCATTCTGTTCGAGCCCAAAGCAAATTAATTTCGTATTCCTCTGTTTTTAATTCCAGGTTTAAATTATTTTATACTTTTTTTATATAGAAATGTACTTCCTTAGCTTGACTTCTCCTGTACATAGTTATCACGAGCCTGGACTTCAGTTTGTGACCCGTGCTAAATGCACCTTCACTAATATGCCAATCGAACTGTGACTTTTATTCAAGCTCAAGAAACACTTCGTGAGAAAAAAATTATATTCAAATGATTTACTTTGAATTTTTTAAGAAGTGGATCTCCGATTGGCGTTGGGATGTGAGTGACGCATTGACTAGCTAAAGAAACCGCGCAAATTGCGTATTTTCGCTCAAGTGTATTACATAAAAGAATACTGGTGAAATATTTCTTTCTTTGTTGTAAAATTATCGAATAATTGTCTTCATAAAAATATTGTTGCAAAAGTAGCGTATATTACACACACACATATATAGAGAGGTATATGTACATTTTTTCTCTAAAATTTTTGGATTTTTTCGTGAAGAAAGACTCCCCACGCCGTGTTTCATATATTTCTATAATTTTATTCCATTACTGTTGAATAATATTTGTATATAAGGGCTAAATTCCGAATCTCAGCGGATTTTAATGATTCAGCCGACTCGAACCCAGGACTTCAAAGATATCTAATGGGGGATACTGCCTTTGACATGAAACTTTTTGAAGGGGGGGGGGTTCTGCGCTTCTGCTGTATAACTGTGCATAAGTGCATATAACAATTTGGGGGGGCGCTTCAACAAATATTTTCCTATTGGTACGTACGCACATCTTGAATATTAATACAAAATGAAGCTAATTTAATAAAATGAAGAAAATGCAATAAATTATAGTTGTTTTAATAAAAATTTAATAAAGCAACTTCTTTGGCCGCTTTGCTTTACTTTCTCTTCTATTATCAAGAAATTATATTGCTTTCCGAGTTATATAAAAATCAAAGAATTTAAATAGGGAAATTATCTATAAAACGTACTTAGAAAAAGCTGTCTCGCCTAATAAGGGGGTGCAAACCACGACCCCCCCCTGCTACGCCACTGATATATATATATATATATATATTCGTATAACGTTATACGAATTTATATATTTTTCAATAACATATGTTTTACTGTTTTACATTTACATCAAGACCGTTCGCCTCACCAGCATTTTACACCACGAGCCGCCACTGCTCGAGAGACATTTCTTTTTCGCCGAATATCTCGCGTGTCGGGTGTCATCCGCCGCGCTCGCTACGCCTCTATAGCTCGTGGGTCGGGGCTTGCAAGACATTTCTTTTTCGCCGAATATGTCGGGTGTCACCCCCATGCCAATGATGCCTCTATAGCTTGCATGTTGACACTCGTGAGACATTTCTTTTTCGTCGAATAGCTTGCGTGTCGGGTGTCATCCTCTGTGTTCATTACGCCTCTATAGCTCGTGGGTCAGAGCTTGCGAGACATTTCTTTTTCGCCGAATATCGCACGTATCGGGTGGCACCCTCCATGCCAATGACGCCTCTATAGCTCGCGAGACGTTTCTTTTTCACCGGATAAAGAAAATGAAATGTCATCTGCGTGTCGGGTGTCACCCGCCATGCCGATGACCCCTCTATGGCTTGCATGTCGGCGCTCGCGAGGAATTTCTTTTTCGTCGAATAGGTCGGGTGTCATCCGCCACGTCTATGACGCCTCTATAGCTCGTATGTCGCGGCTTGCGAGACATTTCTTTTTCGCCGAATATCGCACGTGTCGGGTGGCAGCCTCCATGCCGATGACGCCTCTATAGCTCGCATGTCGGTGCTCGCGAGACATTTCTTTTTCGTCGAATAGGTCGGGTGTTACTTGCCACGCCAATGACGCCCCTATAGCTCGCATGTCGGGGCTCGCGAGGCGTTTCTTTTTCACCGGATAAAGGAAAAGAAACGTCATCTGCGTGTCGGTGTCACCCGCCATGCCGATGACGCCTCTATGGGTCGCATGTCGGCGCTCGCGAGGAATTTGGTTTTCACCAAATAGCTCGCGTGTCGGGTGTTATCTGCCACGCCTATGACGCTTCTATAGCTCGGATGTTGGCACTCGTGAGGAATTTCTTTTTCGCCGAATAGGTCGGGTGTCTTACGCCATGTCTGTGACGCCTCTATAGCTCTTATGTCGGGGCTTGCGAGACAATTCTTTTTCGCCGAATATCTCGCGCATTGGGTGTCACGCTCCATGCCAATGATGCCTCTATAGCTCGCATGTTGACGATCGCGAGACACTTCTTTTGCCGAATAGCTTGTGTGTCGGGTGTCAGCCACCATGCTGATGATGTCTCTATAGCTCGGATGTCGGGGCTGGCGAGCTAAAGCTGAGCTTTCACTGCTAAGTTGTGGCCTCTACTGCACAAAAAATAAAAAAATGCGGGTTCTGTTGGAGTATGGGTGAAAGTTATTTGAGTGGAAAGGGTTAATTTAGATTAAAACGAAACGTAACAGTGAAACAGCTATGGCAACAAAAAGAACGAAATCAGATGAAACTTATCATCAAGTGTATCGCTGTATGTATAGTAAAGAATGGCCGTTTTATGAAGCATCTAAAGTTTCGCTGAATCACGTTTTATAAGCCATGTGGCTGCGATTTTAGCCTGTCACAAGGCGGCCGCAATGATTGTAGGCGTCGTGCGGAGAGCAAGAAGCACAAAGATCATGTCAAAAGATTAAATGGAGATGTGAGTAAAATTAATGTAACCAAAAAACTTCTGACAGCTTATAAAGAATCCTGGAAAAAATATCAAGAGTAGATTAGTGCTGGAAAAATGCAGCAAAACAAGCAAAAAAGAGAAGAAATTGAATGTTCACAAGGTGATTTGAAATGGTAAGAAGCTGAACATTTGCAGCAGTTGGATTCCCTCATAAAATGTTAAACAATGCTGAGATGAGCATTGAATGTGGCATAAAAAAAGACATGAGTGCAATATAAAGTGGACAGATACTATTAAAAAGAAACAAAACATTGCTAACTATCGTTAAAAAATTAGAAAAGAATAGAAGTGAGCAATTAAATATTGAGAAAAGCAGTGAAAAATTAAAATTTTGTGAAAAAAATGATTAATAATAGAATCCTGCTATGGTTGCAAATTTTTTGATCTATTTGAAAACTAAAATGTTTGCATATGTGTGTGTGTATTTCAATGCAAGATGTTTTAAATTTGAGTAGGGTGCATCTATTTCCAAAACATTTTCTGCTTAAGAGTTTGTTCTATCTACCAATATTTTACCTGCTCTAAAAAATGTTTTCTTACACCAAAAATGTATTTTATCTGCTCCAAAAATGCATTTTGTTGTTTCAAAAATGTGATCACCTGCTCCAAAAACACATTTTGCTGCTCCAAAAATGTATTTCACCTGCTCCAAAAATGCATTTTGTTGCTCCAAAAATGTATTTTACCTGCTCCAAAAACACATTTTGCTGCTCTAAAAATGCATTTTACCTGCTCCAAAAATACATTTTGCTGCTCCAAAAATGGTTTTGCAACTTTCCATCACTGCAACCAGTATATTAATAGAAGTTTAAAGTCACAAACTCACCAATCTAGGAGTTGGGGTGAAAGGATAGCAGTCAAACCTATAGTGAAGATCGCACACAATATTAAACAGTTTTTAAATGAATATAAGAATAAAGAGGAACTGTTCAATATGTTGGCAACTAATCTAGTTGCAATAATAAGCATCGGCAAAGAAGTATTTTGCACTTTCAAGGATAAAGTGTTTTCATCAGCTGGAGAAGAGAGTGTAGCCTCAATTTCACTATCATCGCAGGAAGAAGCAGATGCATGGCTTCTTTTGCATGCATCGGATGCTGCTATACATGGACACAGAAAGTTCTTATTACAACAGTGGATTCCGATGTAATGTCCATAGCTGTACTTGAATTTCCCCGCATTGCAGAAGCTGAAGAACTGTGGATTCAGTATGGAACTGGGAAGAACTTACAATATTTGCCCATTCAGGAATTATATTCTAAGCTTCTCAGTGGTGTATCTGAGCTGATTCCATTCTCCCATTCATTCACTGGGTGTGACACGCTGTCATCTTTTTCTGGTATTGGGGAAAAAATTGCCTGGAAAATACGGATGTCGTTTTTCGATGTTGGTTTGGGTTCCCAAGAATTTTCTAATATGTCAACAACAGCAGTTATACCTGACTGTGTGGCTTTTTCTGTACTTGAACGTTTTGTGGTATTAATGTGCCATGCTACAAGTACTGCAGAACATGCAAATAAAGCATGCAGGATACTATTTACTCAGATGAATAGAAACATTGAACATGTCCCAACAACGGCGGATGCTCTATTACAACACTTAAAAAGAGCAATGTTTCAATGTAACGCTTGGAGAAACAGCTTCACTAGAAATCCTCAAGTTCATGATCCATGTCATTGGGGATGGAAACCGATGATGGCACCACGTTCAAACTTTTTTGGACAACACTTCCAGATTTAAGCAAACATTGCCAACAATGGATATTGTGTAAGTGCGAGGAACGATGTACACAATGCCACTGTGTAAAAACTGGACTCTGATGCCGTCTTTTGTGTACATGCAAAGGTCATTGCTCGAGAATAGATGAATAATGAACTGATTATTTTGACATAAGTTCCAAATGTTGTACAGCTCAAGTAATTGTTAAAAGTTTTTTTGGGAAACATTTAATCTTCAAAAAATGTTAAATTTTAATGAAAACAATTGTATTCAAAGTAAAATTGCTAATGTAATTTCTTTGTTGAGAATAAATAGTATTTTAAAATGATACCTTGTATTAGTATTCAAACCGTTCATTATTTACAGATATACGTATGCATAACGAATCAACCAGGGGCAGTTTTAGGTAGGTAAATCAAAAAATATGCGTAAGCACACCGCAAAACCTATTCTGGAATTATAGTTATATTATAGAAACTATTTTAAGCAATGTTACATTTAATTTTGGGTAAGCATGTCATTTGGGCAGTAGGCGGGGAAAAGAAATTACAAGAAATATGGAAAAAATCTAATATTTTAGGAACAAAACAAAAAATATTGTATTTACAGCAAAATAGATAATGACCTCTCTTTCAGATAAAACCATTATGCTTTAAAATGAGACCTCTTTTATTAAAATTTGTTCAGTAGTTTCTGAGATATGCGCCTTTAAAGAATCTGCTGGGCGGCCATTTTGATGACATCACCGCATGTGACGTAATCATTTCTAAGGTTGGTTGATTTACAGTTTTTAATATGTATTTAGCCAACCCCCAAAGTTTGGTGCTGGTATCTGGAAGTGAAATATTTTTACACGTGTTCCACATACTAAGATGCAGGAATGCAAAAGATATATCTTTGGACAACTTTGGAAAGTTTGGGCAATTTTTTTTCGTGCTTTTTCCACTACACATTTATTTCATAGTCAGATGGTAAATCAGACTTAAGTTTAAGATATACATCAACTTCGTTTTCCAGATCATTCTGGGTGCCATAGCATTCATCTTCCTTCATCACAGGAAGGAACTTCCTATGATGAGAGAAGATAAACACATAAATAAATATTCTAATAGGAAAACATCAGGAAGTTCCTTTCTGATGTTTTCATCACTGAAATCATATTTCTTTCTTTGCTGCTTGTAACTCTGGATTAATTTCATAGTTTTAGACTCAGCGAGCAATCTAAATGAGAGATGGGTTTGCCTCCTCGGGGCGCTCCATGGTAACAATGGCACACACAACAGCAACTAGGGCCTCTGTAGATCTTGGAGAGGTGCCAGCTAGTTCTGTGTTACATTGGCGAAAAGACCCCAACTCACTGGGTTTTATTCCAGAATCCTTAGGTTGAATAACCAACTGGAACTGTCAGCTGTGGGCTAATCCCCCACACTGATGTACTTACCTGATTAAAAAGACACAAATAAATCAATATCCGGACTCTAGTGTGGCATATGGTGGACCTACCACACTTGAGAAGGACAGTCCACCACGGAATCGACCTGGACTTTCTAAACGGCACATGAGAAAGAGATCTCGGCTGAGTGAGGGTAAGATTGGTGTATGGAATACTACAGGTATAAATGACAAGATGAATGAGGTGATTGAAGAGATGAATACATATAGAATGGATGTGTGTGTGTAAGTGAAACCAAATGAAAGGAAATTGGGATAGAAGAAGTGAAAGGAACAGTGAGTGTGTCATATGGAGTATTGGATAATGTGAGAGCACAGGCTGGTGTAGGTGTGATTTTAAGTGAAAAGATGAAGAACAACTTGATGCACTATAGCTGCATAAGTGAGAGAATTCTGAAGATTCGTTTGAAAGTGAAATTTCAGATAATAGTAATTGTTGTAGTGTATGCTCCTTGTGACTCGGAACCTTCTGATAGGAAGGAAGATTTCTGGAATGAGCTAGAAGCTGTTTCAAGCCAGTTTGGCACTAAAGAGAAAGTTATAATAGCAGGGGATTTCAATGCTACAGTAGGTGTGCAGAATGCAATTTCTGGCAATGTTCTGGGTAAGTTTAATTATCCTTGTGTGAATGATAATGGTGAAAGATTAATTGAACTCTGCATTGAGAATGGTTTGTGTGTATCTAATACGTTTTTCAACCACAAGTATATCCATACATATACTTGAGAAAATCGTACCCTTGGTCAAAAGAGTGTGACAGATTTTCTTGTCTACGATCAGGGTCTGAAACACTTACGTAGTTGTTGACACCCGTGTGATGAGAGGTGCGGATGTTGGTTCTGATCATTACTTGGTAGTGTCATGAGTGAACCTGAATGTTGGTTGAAGGAAAAGGAATAGGAAGAGACCCAGGATAGAAAGAATAAAGGTTGATAGTCTCCTTGAAGATCATCAGCGGTATTCTGACTTACTCAGAGAACGACTGAAGGATCTGAAATCTTGTGAGAGGGATGTAGAAAAGAAGTGGGAATGTTTTAAGAACTGTGTTGTTACTGCTGCTAAAGAGGTCTGTGGCACCACAATAGTAGGAAACAATAGAGGTGATGCTTGGTGGAATAGTGAGATTGAAGAGGCAGTAAAGAGAAAGAAGGAAGCCTATTTGGTGATGTTGCAAGGTTGAATTTCTGTTAATGAATATTGCTGTAAGAAGTGTGAAGCCACCAGCCTGGTTCGCCAGAGTAAGGCAAAATATAAGAAGGAGAAGGTGGAAAGGCATGAATTGGTTTTCGGAAAGATAGGAAGACTTTCTGGAAGTACATGAGAATCAGGGGAAATAAAGTTGTAAGTTGTGTGAAGAATACGATCAGGGGAAATGATATGGGAGCCCAATGAGTTAAGTGAAAGATGGGGTGAATACTTCTGTGAGTTATTAGATCTGGAAAGCAAAGGTGATTCAGAGACAGAAGCAGATGATGTCACAGTGAGGGATGGAAGCACAGGAGGGATCTCAAGAGAAGAAGTGTGTAAAGCTCTAAAATCTCCTCAGAATGGTAAGGCTCCAGGAGTTGATGGCATAACTGCTGAGATGTTGAAATACGGTGATGACTCTGTAATTGACTGGTTAACTGAAATTTGCCAGTTGTGCTGGGAGTTAGGAATGGTCCCTCGGGATTGGGAGGATGCTATCATTGTTCCCTTGTATAAGGGAAAAGGGGATGAGACTGACGGCAAGAACTATCGTGGTATTAGCCTACTGAGTGTGCCAGGATAAGTGTTTGGTAAGGTCATTATTGAATAAGTACATGGTCTTACATCAAAGAAAGTGTGGGATGTTCAGAGTGGTTTTATGCATGGTAAAGGCTGCACTAACCACATTTTTGCATTATGCATGATGATTGAAAAGTATCTGGCTGTTGGTAAGAAAGTTTTTGCTGCTTTCATAGATTCAAAGAAAGCTTACGACCGAGTAAATAGGACATTTTTGTGGAAGGTATTGAATGAATATGGTGTTACTGGGGATCTACTTCACAGTGTTAAAGCCATGTATGCTGACAGTAGAGCTTGTGTACAAGTGAATGGTGTTTTATCCAAGTGGTTTTCTATTGGTGCAGGAGTCAGACAGGGTTGTGTAATGTCACTATGGGTGTTTACTATATTTATGGATGCGTGCATGAGTGATGCCAAAATAGATAATACTGGTTTATATCTTGGTGATATCCATGTGTGCAGATTGCTGTATGCTGATGACACTGTCCTGTTGGCAGAGAGCAAAAGTGATTTGCAGAGTATGTTGTCTCGGATGTACGAAGTTTGCAGGAAATTCAAACTGGATATAAATAAGGGAAAAACCAAAGTTCCATTTGAGAGAGGAACTGGTAGTACTAAACGTAATATAAGTCTAAATGGCACAGTGATTGACCAGGTGAATGAGTTTGTTTAGGAAGCATGTTTGACAGAAAGAACAAATTGGATGGTGAAATTAGTAAACGTGTGAATTCTTCATTGAAAGTCATCGTTGCTTTGGGAGGTTTTCACAGGAATGATGGGTTCTCAAGTGAGACCCACATGGCTGTGTATAAAAGTGTAATTGTTCCTACTCTGATGTATGGCAGTGAAACCTGAGTGCTACAGAAGAAACATAGGAGTTGTTTGTGTGCTGGAGAAATGCGTTACTTACGGGGATTTCTGGCAAGACACGTTCTGATTGTGTGAAGAATGAAGATGTTTTGCAGTTGTGTAATGTGAGGCAAAATGTTGTTAGCAAGGTGGAGACTAATATGCTTCGGTGGTTTGTTTATGTTGAAAAAATGAATGATGAGATGTTTACTGAGAAAACCTTTTTAGCCCAAGTGGCAGGAAGGAAAGATAGAGGAAGGCCAAGGAAGTCATGGGAGGATCAGATTCAGGAGTGCCTGCATGAGAAAAAGATTATGAGTATGAAGTATAGAAGATCTTGTGTACGACGTGTGATTGATGTGAGTGAAACCCAAGTTGTATATCAAGATCGCTGTAAATGGAGAAGTTTGATACAGCAACAGTAAGTAAACATTATCTGGTAGTTTGTATTTCTTTGTGGAGCTAACCTCTGAATATCAGAGAACAGCTTAGTGATATGTATGTATGTATGTATGTATGTTTTAGACTTATCAGAAGAAAGTATTTTGTCATCACCATCAGCAATTTTCTTTTGTTTAAAGCTTCTTTATTTATAATGAATACAAGATTTGTAACCAAGAGTGGTATGCTGAGTCTGAAGAGTATTGTTCATTAATTAAATGTCATCACTGAATATCTGGATAACATAACTTATACAGTCTCTTCCATTGATTTAATATCATCACACGAAATTCTTGGATGACATAACGTTTTGAGCCTGATGAAGCCAAGAAAGTTTATTAGCATTGTACAGGTTCATGTGTTGTGAAAATGTTATATCCATTCTTGTTTTTAAGTTGTGAAGTGTCAAAAATATTGATCTTCAGGGACTTAGTGTTTTTCAGTAAAATATATTATTATAACAGTTGTAACATCTTTGTTGTACTCCATTTGATGACATAAATGTGTAAATTTGTTTCTTTGTTTCGTTTCTGTGGGAGTAAAGAAAGCCTAATATGGTGGAAGATTGTGTTTAAACCATTATGACAGCTTGCCTGTGTTTTTCAATCAGGTTAATGATTTTAGAGGTTTATTTATCTGTTTTCCTCAATTTCCACAGTTGTATGTTTGAAAATTCTGATTTCCATTAACTTTTTTTTTCTTTTTTGTCTTTGTTGTGAGTAAATGAAATTCTACTGTGAATACAGATATTTCAAAATTAATTTTTCATTCATAAATATATGCTGCTGCAGAATTTCAAGGGATTTTTTATTCTCTTTTTTACTTTTTAGGATGTTCTAAGGTTTAAACGTACTGTTGGTGCAATTTCTGAAGAAATGTCTGTTGCCTTGAAGAATTTGGACATGTTTTTAGATGTTTTGCACACTGACAAAATGAGGGAAAAGTATACTGAACTTCAACAGAAGGCTCATTGCGTATTTTCACAAGCTGAAGCCAGATTATCCATATTACAACACTATAAGTCTCTAATTATCAAAATTCAAGAAACTATAAACATGGTACAGAGTGAGGTTCATTTAAGCAACACCCTTTTGGATGAGGAATTACCTACTTCTTATTCTAAGCTTCACCAAAAATTGGAATGTTACAAGGTAATTTTTTGGAAATTGTGCAAATATTTTTAACATGTTTTATTTACCATTCAACAGTAAAACAGTAATTTTTTTGTAACTTAAACATATAGCATGCTTATGTTCAGAACTTTAAGAAACAGTTCAGTTCGCCTCATACTGCCATATCATCCCTTCCAGTTTATTATGAAGACTTAATGTGTATGTGCAAGTTGCACATATTGATATTTCTTTTGATATAGTGTCTTTAGTCTGAAAATTTTTCTATGAGTTGTTAAAAGCTCAATTGTGTAGATGCAGAAGTGAACAGATATTCAGTTAATGCTTTAATGGTTCCCTGAAGCTATCAATATGTGCTTTATAAGTTGGTGCTTTGGTAGCAGATGTTATATACAAAAGCGGGAGTTGCAAAGAATGTTTGTGTCAACAAATTCCTAAGCACAAGATCTCTGGCCTTGCATGTATTTTGGTGGTCAAAAATTAATTTGCACGTTCTGTGTCTCATCCATGGGAAGTCACTTTTAAAGTCTATTAGGTCTTGGAAAATCAGCATTGAACAAAAGTGTAACTCCCTGAAATCAGTGAAAAAAGCACTTATATTTTACATTCATCGTATCATTTTTCAAATTACAGAAAATAATAAGTATGCAATACACATGTAACCAATAACTGAAGGTAGTTAGAAAAGCACACTAGTTGCATTAAGGAAAAATTGAAAAACACAGAAACCTTTCAACACTATCTTGGGTCTTGATGCAATCAAACCCAAAACGATGTCAAAAAGCTTCTAGGTTTTCCAATTTTTCCTTAAAGTAACAAGTGATTAAGACCCAAGATTGTGTTGAAAGGCTTCTGTGTTTTTCTAATTTTCTTTAATGTAACTACTGTGCTTTTCCAACTACCTTCAAATTACAAGAACTATTTTCTTCTGTGAAATAAAGTTTTACTGACAGTGTGTATGAAACAAAAGCTCATCATGTACACTGGTCACTAAAAGTTAGGGATATTGCATGAAACGAAGGATATATGTATCTGACTCAAGTAACACACATTAATTATCCTCATATTCCCAACACACATTAAAATAACATCAGGGAGGCTATGTAACACAAACAATAAAGAGTGTATTTACAAAAACAATTTGTTGTACAATTTCTGCACACAACAAAGTAGCATTGCCATGTAGACAAAATTGTAAATTTGGAGAATGTCCATACCTCTTGGTGTCAGTACCCAGTAACACCACCTCTGTGTCGAAGAATGTCTTGACACCTGCGAAGCATACTAGCATTGCCATTGTTGACGAGTGTGTGGGGCAGCTCATCCCATATTACAGGCATCAACAGTACAGAGGTCTGCCAGTGTACTGGGGTATGAAACATGGTTATCCAGACATCTCTGTACAGCGTCCCTAATGTTCTCACTGGAATTAAGGTCGGGAGATCTCAGAGGCAGCTGTAACGATTTAATCCCATGATTTTCCAGCTTCTGCATGCACCAGGCACAATGACTGGTTGCACTGTCATCAAGAAAATGGAATGCAGGTCCAATATCAGCATGAAACAAGGTCATAATGGGCACAATGATCTCGTTTCAGTACACTGGGGTATTCGTGTTGCCTTGACAAACATACAAGGAAGTATGGTCAATAAAACACACTCCTGCCCAAACCAGAACTCACTGGTAAGGGTAGATGGACTGCACATAATGTGGTTGCATTGAATGCTAGATCTCCTCCACATATGTCCTCATCAAGTATCAGGATAAAGAGAGAAGTGGAATTCATCTGTGAAAAAGTACATGCTGCCACTCTGTATTCCATGACATGTACTATTGGACCTAGGTACATCTTTGACGATGGTAAACTGATGTCAGTGCTATACATCTCAGTGGCCTTCTTGCTGTGAGTCCGTACCCGTGAAGATGGTTTTGTATCATTTGCGTACATACTGTGACCCCAGAAGCAGCTTGAAGTGATTCCCAGAGTTGGCTAATGGTGATACTAGACCTTCTCTGAGCACTTACTCTCAGGTAGCGACTTACCTCTTTGCGGTTATCTTCGGGCAGCCACTCCTGGGTCTATTTGAAACATTTCCATGCTGTAAAAAGCATTAGAAAGCATATGTGTAGCCAACTTACTATGCTTTGCAAAAATTCTAAAGCAGGAGCTATATCAATCTGCCATACATGTGCCTGTAACATGCCAACAGCCCTATTTCTGTTGTCAATGCTTAAACATTGTCTGGACATCATTTCAGGTTAATCCCACACTAAAGGCAATACATTCAGCAAACTTCTAGACCAGGTGGCTAAACAACCAGTACCAGTTTTCCACTTTTCGCAGGGTGCTTTTATCAGAGCTTGCACACCACATGCTGTGTTGTATTGATGATAATTTACATATGACGTAGCTACCCACATTGATAACTGACCTCCAGTAGTCACTAAATTTGTATATCATCATATTTTCCCTTCGAAACTGCAATATCCCTAACCTTTTGTGACCAATGTATTATGCATGCTTGAAAATTGAGTGTATAATGAAGATTTTAACTTTTTTTTTAATCATTTAAATCAAATTTTTAGAAGTAATATGGAAGGTAGAGAACAAACACTGTGACTGTTCAGATGACCTCTCTGTATTGTTTGCGGTCTAACAGTAGCATTGTACACATGCATACTGTTAAGACAAAAATTGATATATTATTGCTTTGAAGTCCAGTTATTCATTTGTACATATTTCTTGTGCCGTTGCATATGTGACAGCAATGCAGAACCTGTAATTTGCATACTGTTGGGTTTTGTACTTTTTTAGCTACCATTCTGACCCTGAAGATCATCAGAGTTATTCTGACTTACTCAGAGAACGACCGATGGAGCTGAAGCCTTGTGAGAGGGATGTAGAAAAGAAGTGGGAATGTTTTAAGTACTGTGTTGTCACTGCTGCTGAAGAGGTCTGTGGCACCACAATAATGGGTAACAATAGAGGTGATGCTTGGTGGATTAGTGATATTGAAGAGGCAGTAAAGAGAAAGAAGGAAGCCTATTTGGGGATGTTACAAGGTAGAGTTCTTGTGGATGAATATTGCTGTAAGAAGCGTGAAGCCGCCAGGCTGGTTCACCAGAGTAAGGCAAAAGATAGGAAGGAGAAGGTGGAAAGGCATGAATTGGCTTTTTGGAAAGATAGGAAGTCTTTCTGGAAGTACATGAGAATCAGGAAAAATAGGGGAAATAAAGTTGTAAGTTGTGTGAAGAATACGATCGGGGCAAAGGATATGGGAGCCCAATGAGTTAAGTGAAAGACTGGGTGAATACTTCTGTGAGTAATTAGATCAAGAAAGCAAAGGTGATTTGAGGCAGAAGCAGATGATGTCACAGGAAAGGATGGAAGCACAGCAGGGATCTCAAGAGAAGAGGTGTGTAAAGCTCTAAAATCTCTTCAGAATGGTAAGGCTCTGGGAGTTGATGGCATAACTGCTGAAATGTTGAAATATGGTGGTGACTGTGGAATTGACTGGTTAACTGAAATTTGCCAGTTGTTCTAGGAGTTAGGAATGGTCCCTCAGAATTGGAAGGATGCTATCATTGTTCCCTTGTATAAGGGAAAAGGCGATCAGGCTGACGGCAAGAACTATCGTGGTATTAGCCTACTGAGTGTGCCAGGGTAAGTGTTTGGTAAGATCATTATTGAATACATACAGGGTCTTACACCAAAGGAAGTGTGGGATGTTCAGAGTGGTTTTATGCATGGTAAAGGCTGCACTAACCAAATTTTTGCATTACGCATGATGATTGAAAAGTATCTGTGTGTTGGTAAGAAAGTTTTTGCTGCCTTCATAGATTTAGAGAAAGCTTATGACCGAGTAAATAGGACACTTTTGTGGAAGGTATTGAATGAATATGGTATTACTGGGAATCTACTTCACAGTGTTAAAGCCATGTATGCTGACAGTAGAACTTGTGTACAAGTGAATGGTGTTTTATCCAAGTGGTTTTCTCTTGGTGCAGGAGTCAGACAGGGTTGTGTAATGTCACTATGGGTGTTTACTATATTTATGGATGCGTGCATGAGTGATGCCAAAATAGATAATACTGGTTTATATCTTGGTGATATCCATGTGTGCAGATTGCTATATGCTGATGACACTGTCCTGTTGGCAGAGAGCAAAAGTGGGTTGCAGAGTATGTTGTCTCGGATGTACGAAGTTTGCATGAAATTCAAACTGAGTATAAATAAGGGAAAAAAACAAAGTTATGGTTTTTGAGAGAGGAACTGGTAGTACTGAAAGTAATATAAGTCTAAATGGCACAGTAATTGACCAGGTGAATGAAATTGTGTATTTAGGAAGCATGTTTGGCAGAGAGAACAAATTGGATGGTGAAATTTGTAGGCGTGTGAATTCTTCATTGAAAGTCATGGTTGCTTTGGGAGGTTTTCACAGGAATGATGGGTTCTCAAGGGAGTCCTGCTTGGCTGTGTATGAAAGTGTAATTGTTCCTACTCTGATGTATGGCAGTGAAACCTGGGTGCTACAGAAGAAACATAGGAGTCGTTTGTGTGCTAAAGAAATGCGTTACTTACGGGGGTTTGTGGCAAGACGCGTTCTGATTGTGTGAGGAATGAAGATGTGTTGCAGTTGTGTAATGTGAGGCAAAATGTTGTTAGCAAGGTGGAGACTAATATGCTTCGGTGGTTTGGCCATGTTGAAAAAATGAATGATGAGATGCTTACTAAGAAAATCTTTTTAGCCCAAGTGGCAGGAAGGAAAGGTAGAGGAAGGCCAAGGAAGTCATGGGAGGATCAAATTCAGGAATGTCTGCACGAGAAAAGGATTATGAGTATGAAATATAAAAGATCTTGTGTACAGTGTGTGATGGATGTGAGTGAAGCCCGAGTTGTATGTCAAGATCGCTCTAAATGGAGAAGTTTGATACGGCAACAGTAAGTAAAAATTATCTGGTAGTTTGTATTTTTTTTTGTGGAGCTAACCTCTGAATATCAGAGAACAGCTTAGTGATATGTATGTATGTAATTCTGACCTGACAACATTTGCATAAACACCCACCTGGGGCTCTAAATCATAATTCCCCTAACTTTTGTTTAATGGTTTATTTTTAGCCCAATGTTCTAACTTTTGTGTAAGAGCATCTTAGCAGCAGTGGAGTTCAAAAGTACTGAGGGTTTAAGTAAAATGCGAGCTCGATATACACTGAAGAGCAATTGAATTAGAGACAGCTGGCGTTATGCAAATGTGGCGCTGTGGGCGGCCCTGTAAATGGAAATGACATGACATATGTAGCGATCTGACAATATAAGGAGGGATGCAACGTGAATCAGTAAGAGTCGGACGCAGTATGGGTAAGACGAAGGATCTAAGAGCATTTTATCGTGGGCAAATTGTCGGGGCCTGACGAATGGGTCACTCCATCTCGGAAGTCATGCAGGCACTGGGATTTTCGCGAGCCACTGTGTCACGGGTGCACCGTGAGTACATCGAATCCGGTAAAACCATCCCTGCAAGGGCCAACTGCCATGGACAACAAACAGTGTGTGGATGAGCGGGGTCTTCGTCGGCTAGCTCGCATTGTAACAGTGGATAGACGGGCCACAGTGCAAGAAATCACTCAGCAATTTAACGCTGGTGCACAAAAATGTGTAAGCAGCCACACCATCCAGAACCATCACCTCGCTATGGGGTACAGAAGCCATCGTCCCACGAGGGTACCGCTGCTGACCGCACATCACAGGGTGCAAAGATTTGCATGGGTGTGGGAACATCGCCACCTGACCCTAGACATGTGGAAAAATTTTGCCTGGACTGATGAGTCGAGATTCACGTTGGTACATGCGGATGGCAGGATACGAGTACGGCACAAACTACATGAAGCGATGGATCCTTCTTGCCAGCAGGGTACTCTTCAAGCTGGTGGGGGTGGCATTCTCATCTGGGGAGTGTTTACGTGGACTGAAATGGGACCCCTGGTACATGTGATATCGTCCCTCACAGGTCAACGTTACCGGGATATCCTGGACGACCATTTGCTCCCGTTTGTGCGTCTTCAACATCCCACTAGGGACCTCATCCTGCAACAAGACAATGCACCGTGTCATCGCTCCCGAAATTGTTTCTTTTTTGCTACATGTGATTGGTGGGTGATTATTTTGTTGTGTCCCATTGTATGGAATGCCCACTTGCTTGTGTATGTCTGTCTAACGCTATCTTGTTTCCAGTGTTTCTTATAGCTGATTTATGTTCCTTCATAAGGACTTTTACATTTCTACCCATTTCACATACAGGGTGCATAGGAAAGTTCCTTTAGCCTGGAATAACTTGCGAACGGAGAGAGGTACAGTTATGCAAGTTAGATAATGGTATAGTAAAGCGACTACGCCCAATCGAATGCAACCGCTAGCAGCGCCCCTAGTGGCGAAGTGCAGAAGTTAGCCATTACAAATTGAAAACGAAAAGAGATAGAGCAAAATTTCCAATTACAAAGTTGTAGAGAATCAATTAATTAGTACAAAGCGACATTTGTTTCACACGAATAAGATAAATTGTTGCCTGAATACCCTAAAATGCCCGAAATCGATGCGCGACCTTTTGTGTAAATGTTTGAACGGAACAGGCATAGGTATGAGCAAATACACACAATTTATTGCATAAATGCGTACTTATGTCAATACAGTTTGATGATGTCAGACAAAACAAAAACAAAAAAGCAAACTGGCGCACAGTGATAAAAAGTTAATGTCGAGTATGTTCAAAAGAGTTCGCCATTGCCTACAATACACATTTGTATTCGTGAAAGTAATTCTGCATGCACATTCCTCAGCATGGAAGGTGTCACACTATTGCAAACATCTGTAACATGACGATGTAGATCCAGCAGACTTGTAGGCTCTGTTGCATATACCTGATTTTTTATGTAACCCCAGAAATCCAAGCTCGCCCTTCTCACACAGCGTACGTAGACCTAAACTTCTGATCAGGGTACATCCTGTTACTGGTTTTTATATCATAGGTACGGTACAACGTCCCAATCTGCATTTGCATACAGCTACATTTGCAAAATGTGAATATGCAGATTCGAATCACCGTGCATTGATTTCGGACATTGTAGGGTATTCAGACAACAATTTATCTTATCCATGTAAAACAAATGTCGTTTTGTACTGATTAATTGATGCTCTACAACTTTGTAATTGGAAATTTTGCTCGATCTCTTTTCGTTTTCGATTTGCAATGGCTAACTTCCGCATTTCGCCACTAGGGGCGCTGCTATTGGTTGCATTCGATCGGGCGTAGTCGCTTTACTATACCGTTATCTCACTTGCATAACTGTACCTCTCTCAGTTTGCAAGTTATTCCAGGCTAAATGGACTTTCCTATGCACCCTGTATATATCTTAGTCTGCAGATACAGTCTATGCTATAAGACTGTAACTGCAGACTAACCTGTTTGCTAAAGTTGTCTTGGTGTCAGTTGTGATGAAACGGAGACATCCTTTTAATGAAGATACTGACAATTCCATTTCCATTTACTTTCTGAGTGACTGCATATGAGTGGAAAAATAGATCCTTAAAAAACTGATGAGGAAGAATGTGCTAAATTTGAAATGTAGTTCTACTGGAGAAGATGCAAATTTCTAATATAGAGCAGAAAACACATGGGCTAGTATTAAAGAAAAT
Organism: Macrothele yani; assembly: GCA_039090855.1. NCBI lineage: Eukaryota > Metazoa > Arthropoda > Arachnida > Araneae > Macrothelidae > Macrothele > Macrothele yani. The sequence continues at coordinate 6,512,873 of CM077023.1, read as the reverse complement.
TGGAACATCTGATTTATTTTGGTTTTTCACCAATCAGTCAATCAAAGACTTGTAAAACAATATTAAAAATAAATTTCCTGGGCACAGAGGCACCACATGATTTATAGGTGTTTTTCTTACACTATAACTTGTGGAAATAATAGGTGTAATCAATTGTTGGCTATTTTAAAATTTGGGAGATGAGTAGATGAAATTGGTAACATAATAAGAATATTATATGGATAGACATAAAAAAAAAAAAGGAAATTTCTTCAACAATGCTTATTTATTGTTTGTGTTGTTTGTGATTGTAGAATTTACAACCTGAAAGTGTTAAAAGGTGTTATTGTCACATGTGTAAGAAATATGTATCACAAAAATTAAAGTGGCCTTGTACTCGTTCTGGCAGTGATTTAAGGATACGGCAATTATTCCACAATAAGAACCGGGTTCGTTTCCACCCTCAGGCTAGGCTGAGGTGGATACAAGTTCTAAAGAAACTGCTTAGAAACAACCCTTTTACTTAACAAATTTACTGCCACTCAAATTTTTGATTTTTGAAGAACCCATTGGATTCACCTTTTTTATTTACAAGTGGAAATGATAGGCTCACGAATTATTGAATTTCAATTGCAAATTTGGTTTAACACTTTCCTGTGGCTGATATGAAATTTAGGTTAGAGTTCAATAAATTTTAATGGTAAATATCAGCCCTTTGCTGGTAAATCACATAAGGTGGTGTATCTTTTTCTTTTATATTTTCAGACTAGCTTGAATACAGCTTATTGTGGATATTATATTCAAAAATTCTTTCCAAACATTAATATTTTGGTTTTTCTCAAAAAAAAAAAAAAACAAATTTTTCTCACAAATACACCAGCTGCCAAAATAATATCAACAAAATTTCTTAGGCATCACTGAAATCATAATTTAGCAGAACAAATTTTTTTCTACGCTAGCAAAAGCTAAAAATCAGGATATCAAGAACACTTATTTCACTACTTCAACATCTTTGGCAAAATTAGGATATAAGGCCAAGCCAGTAAAAAAAAAAATTCTAGGCACCAATTTGGCTTAACTAACCATTTCAAAAGGTACTGGGATTCAAAGCACACAGTAAGTTTCATTAATACATAGTGGTACTATCCTATCACTCCTTACTTCTTGGTTACATTTATACAAAAATTTTACTTTTATATATACATCACGGTTCAACACTTAAATATACATCATTTATATTGCACACTGTATATGACTTTAGCCCTGCTGGCTTGCACAATTATTTAGGAAAAAAAAGAGGAGAAAGGAAGGAGTTTCAGGGCTTCCCCCTCTCCTTTTTTTTTTTAACTCCCAAAATTTGAATTTATAGATTTCCCCCTTTTCCTACACAACCCAAAAGATAAAAACATCGTGGTTCAAAATGGTCAACTAAAGCTTTCCTAAAAAAAAAAAAAAAATTGTTGTTTTACTGATACATGACATAGCTGATCAAACAAAAAAATATTACTTCCACCTTTGACTCTTCCCGTAAACTTCCCACTGCAGACTTGTTCCACTCCCTTGTTTACTTTACAGTGCAAAAAAAAAAAAAAAATGTGTGCCGATTCACAAAACACAATTTTACATTGCAAAAAAAAAAAATTTTGCCAGAGGTTTATGCACTAATATATTTATATGTAATTTATTCCTTTCTTTTTCCTTTACCACATCCAAACAATGGCATAGTTCAATTCCAGTCAGAGGATTTTTTGTTCTTCGACTATCTTTGAAAAAAAAAATTTTTTTTTCCTCTTTCATTTTTTTTTTTCTTTGACCATCAGCTGACGCCACTCAGCATTCTGTTTTACAACCAAAAGAAATTTTACATTACCTTGGCCAACTCTCGAGCGAGAGTCAAGCTTGCTGCAGAATTTAGCAGGTGAGGACTGGAATGGACATGCTGCAGGCTCTTAACATTTGCTGCTTTCTGGAGGAAAGCTGGTTTCCTGCCACTTCAACTTGTAGTTGACCCCGGAGGAGTCGGGCCATGGATTTAACTCTAACTGCATCATTTTTTTTTACAGCTCTGAATTTGGAATGCGGTGCAGTGGATAGCGTGAGTGAGAGTGAGTGAAACTTTTTCTCCGAGAGACCCCTCAACTGGTGACCCCGGCTTTGATTGGCTCCCAGAGACGGCGTGACAGACCAATAGAAAGGTTACACAACTAGCGCTCGATCTCACACCAAAACTTTCTGGGAACTTCACCAAGGTCAGAAAAATACACTGCTGGCCACCCAAAATGCAACGCCAAGAAGGAAGCATCCGATTGGCCTGAAATTCGCAGCATGCGTCGCCCGCGAGACGACATGCAAACGATTAGCATTGCAGGGCATATGCAAATCATGTGCGCCCGGCACGCCACCTAGAAGCACTATAAGAAGGGTGCAGAGAAGGCGGGGTGTAAGTAGTGGAAGTGTGTTGTGCTGCCGGACCTGTGCGTGGGAAGCTTCCTGATGCCTCGTCGCAGAATATGGCATTCATTCCAGTACATTTCGGAGTTCGACAGAGGACGAATAGTGGCTTATCACGACAGCGGTTTATCGTACTGAGACATCAGCGCCCGTGTGGGATGACATCCAGCCACAGTGAGGCGAGTATGGATTCGATGGGTGCAGGAGGGACGGACGGACCGGCGTGAGCGATTGCCGCAGCTGCGGCACACCACCTAACGTGAGGACCTGCATGTTGTGCTGCAATGCTAATCGTTTGCATGTCGCCCGCGAGACGACATGCAAACGATTAGCATTGCAGGGCATATGCAAATCATGTGCGCCATCACGCCACCTAGAAGCACTATAAGAAGGGTGCAGAGAAGGCGGGGTGTAAGTAGTGGAAGTGTGTTGTGCTGCCGGACCTGTGCGTGGGAAGCTTCCTGATGCCTCGTCGCAGAATATGGCATTCATTCCAGTACATTTCGGAGTTCGACAGAGGACGAATAGTGGCTTATCACGACAGCGGTTTATCGTACTGAGACATCAGCGCCCGTGTGGGATGACATCCAGCCACAGTGAGGCGAGTATGGATTCGATGGGTGCAGGAGGGACGGACGGACCGGCGTGAGCGATTGCCGCAGCTGCGGCACACCACCTAACGTGAGGACCTGCATGTTGTGCTGGGGGCATTGATAGCTCACACCGCCACATCACGAACGTTAGCGCAAGAATTAGGGTGTGTTGCGCAACAACCTGTGTTAGTACGAAACGTTCGACGTTGTCTGCAGGAGCTGGGACTTGTCGCACGGCGGCCACTGCTCCGATTACCATTGACGTTACACCACCGACGAGTGCGGCGGCAGTAGGCCGTTGAACGCCGCACCTGGACTACGGAAAGGCATGACATTGTTTTCTCTGACAAATCCCGCTTCTGCCTGCAACACCACGATGGTCGGATCCGCGTGTGGCGGCACTGCGGCAAGAGACTGTATGATGCCTGCATTATGCATCGCCATACTGGTCCGTCGCCTGGCATTATGGTTTGGGACGCAATTGGATATGACACCCGCACCCCTCTGGTATGCATCGCCAGTACACTCAACAGCTATAATGAATATAGCTTCTTCTAATGCTTGTTGTATTGTTAATTATATCATGAATAAAGTTTCCTGCTAGTAGTGTAGTAATAATAATAAACAAGCTTTAATAATCTAAAGCAACTTATGGGATTTTACTAGGAAATTTTTCTTTAATAGCAAATTTTCGGAGAAAACTCTTCTCCTTCTTCAGGCTGTCTTGTTGTTGTCACTTTTTCCTTGTCACTATCACGGTTACGGTTTACTTTGACGGTTACGGTTAACCTTGACGGTTTAGGTTATTTTTCAACAAATCCTGCCAGATGTTAGGCAGGGAAAATCCTTTGCAGTCATTGATGATGGAATTTTGATTTTTCTCAATCTCTATTCCTTCTTTCAGTTTTCTTTTTTGGAAATTGCTTTGGAAACTGATTACTTTAAGGGAATTCCAATCCATGCTGTGCCCAGTTTCTCTAACATGCCTATCTAATCCAGTCTTGTTGGAGCAATTTTTTATAGCTGCTTTATGCTCAGCTATACGAGTTTCTAGTCTGCGACCTGTTTCACCTATGTAAGATAGTCCACAACTACAATTTACTTCATAAACTACTCCTTGCATTTTTAAAATGTCTTCTTCTCTTTGAACTATTTTAGGGAAAAATTTTTTTCCCTAAAATAGTTCAAGTTGTGGACTATCTTACATAGGTGAAACAGGTCGCAGACTAGAAACTCGTATAGCTGAGCATAAAGCAGCTATAAAAAATTGCTCCAACAAGACTGGATTAGATAGGCATGTTAGAGAAACTGGGCACAGCATGGATTGGAATTCCCTTAAAGTAATCAGTTTCCAAAGCAATTTCCAAAAAGAAAACTGAAAGAAGGAATAGAGATTGAGAAAAATCAAAATTCCATCATCAATGACTGCAAAGGATTTTCCCTGCCTAACATCTGGCAGGATTTGTTGAAAAATAACCTAAACCGTCAAGGTTAACCGTAACCGTCAAAGTAAACCGTAACCGTGATAGTGACAAGGAAAAAGTGACAACAACAAGACAGCCTGAAGAAGGAGAAGAGTTTTCTCCGAAAATTTGCTATTAAAGAAAAATTTCCTAGTAAAATCCCATAAGTTGCTTTAGATTATTAATTCAATTAAACTAGGAAGCCATTTCTCAACATGAGCTTTATTCAAAGGATAAACAAGCTTTTAACTGCTAGTAATGTTGTAGTAGTAATTAAGATGAATAAAGTCTTAATGCTGGTTGTTAATAATAACAACTAATGAAATAAACCTAACAGCCAGACAGAGGTCTGACAAAACTATGAACTGAGAAAAACGTACTTACTAAAGAAAAATCTTTATTTAGGGAAAACTCCTGGTAGTATCCAACATACACTTCACGGGTCACACAGCTACTCAATAAAATGTAGCTCCTTGCACATGAATGAAGCTCTACTCACATAAACAAAGCTCTCTTAGGTAACACAAAACGAAGATCTCTTTACACATAAAACAAAGCTCTCCCTACGCACATCAACAAAAAGCTCTCTCTCGGTATCGTTGAACGCGCCTATTTATACTGGCTACCACCACGTCATGACTTACACTCATTGCCAGATCTCATTCAGCGGGAGAAATAACATCTCGTTCAGTAAGAAGATAATTTACATAGGAAAATAAAATAACCAGAAATAGTAAAATCAAAAGGAAAGTGAATCTAGAGTATACGTTACATCATCTCCCCCTTAATTTTTTTTTTTTCGAAAAACCTATCAATTTTGGAGTGTAAGTCTTACACTTTGTTGATTGACGTTTATCGACCTCTTTTTTGTTGTTGTTTTGGTGGCAGCAGTATGTACAATATCAAACTTGGCATGACAAAATCAAGAAATCTGTATTCGTCTGTGAAACACTTTGTATATTTGAACAAAACAAACCTGCATTGGCATACCTTCCTTTTATTCTGCCTAGCAGGAATCACTTTTTTAATTTCAAATTATGTCCTCATATTATCGTTGAATACAAACCAACTGTATCAGCAGCGAAGATTGCCTGTAGCTGCCTAACAGTAACAGTTTTTACTATTTTATCCCTACGCACATATATATAGATTTCAAATTACGTCCACATATTATCGTTGAATACAAACCAACTGTATCAGCAGCGAAGATTGCCTGTAGCTGCCTAACAGTAACAATTTTTACTATTTTACCCCTAAGCACATATATATAAAAAAAATTTGGATTAGTAGATGGACATAGAAGAAATATTTAAAAAAACACATATATACACAAAAAGAATGCATAGGCCCACACGAAAAAAGAAATTCTGACACGCCAACTGGTCGTGCAGGAAAAACAACAAACGGAGAAAAGAACCTGTCCACGAGAACTTACTTATCTCGAGGACGCATAAAAAACTCTAGTACGATAACGTTTTCCAGGCCTAATCGGACTGGTAAATTCAGGTGGCGTAGATCTCTTCAAGGACGTGACTGGATCTGGACCATCTGTAGTCTGTCGGTCAAGAAATCCCGGCAGCTGACAGGAACGGTCAGGAACGGCTGACGTCCGTCGGTCAGGAACGGCTGAAGTCTGTCGGTCAGGAAATCCCTGTGGCTGACAGGAACGGTCAGGAACGGCTGAAATCCGTCGGTCAGGAATGGCTGAAGTCTGTCGGTCCGGAAATCTCTGCGGCTGACAGGAACGGTCAGGAACGGCTGAAGTCCGTCGATCAGGAACGGCCAAAGTCTGTCGGTCAGGAAATCCCTGTGGCTGACAGGAACGGTCAGGAACGGCTGAAGTCTGTCGGTCCGGAAATCCCTGCGGCTGACAGGAACGGGCTCTCCCAGGCTTTTGATATGTAGTCCCTTTGTGCTGGGGCCTGTGTTGTCCTTCCAGCATTCTTTTGGAGGGACGTGGCTCCGGCCACATCGTTTGTTTTCGCTTTCTACCTCGTGGCATGAGAGTAGAAGCAGGCATCGGCCCTGTTTGCCCTGAGCGTAGGTTCCAGGGGTGAAACCCGGGCGGGTGCAAGGATCTCTGCCTTCGTCGCTGTTGCGGCGAAGCAGATTGGGGAGACAAGTTACATTTTCGACCAGCTTTTGGTGTTGATGGACGGTTTGTAATTTGTGTCTGACATTTAGGAATCGTCAAACTATTGTCCATAACTGATAAATCAGAAATATCTGATGACTCTGAGTCGCTGCTGTAAGTTAGTGGTCGTGCAGGGCGATGTTTATTTCTGCCTATAGGAATACTCTCTGACGAGGTATTCAAGGAAGTAGGAGCTTGTGTTGGTGTAGAGTTATCAGGAAACGGTGCAGCAATAGTCTTGGCAATGGTTGGAGGGAAAGGAACGATACTAGTATTTGAAGAACTTGATTCGAGCCTTCGTCTCATGGGAGAATCAGGTTGCGTGTTTGGAAACCCGTCTTGAGGAGGGGAGGGTGAAGAAAAAATCACTGGAGATTCTTCAAAAATGTTTGTCGGTTCGTCCAAAATTTCTGGAGGTTGATCGTGAGATATAGACTTTTGAGTCTGTGGAACAGAAGGTTGAGTAGGGTTGATTATAAAATCGATATTTCGTTCATGATACTTGCAACACTGAGCAACGTGTACGTATTGAAATTGATTGTCAGGTTTTTCAAGAACAATGTTATTTTCAAACACATTTGCCACCCGATATGGACCTTCGTAGCTGGGTGCAAATTTCTTCACTAAAGTATGAGAAACAGAAGACTGGAAGTGCGTTTCCACGAGAGTGAGATCTCCAACGACAAGATCTGGTTCCCTACGCCTAGTATTATAGTATCTTGCTTGAGCCGCTTGTGCTCCTAGCATTGCAACACGAGCTTTTTCTGCCATGATTCGTACTGATTGCGGAGTTGGTAGCTGGTTTAGTTCGTCGATAATCCCCGTTAAATTTTCAAAAGGGGTCTTAATTTTGCGACCCAGAAAAAGTTCTGCAGGAGTAATTTTAGTAGATTCGTGAACAGACAAGCGGAGGGCTAACGAAAAAAGCTCAAGATGTTCATCCCATCGCTCGTGATGATCCATGACAAATGTAGCAATCATTTTCACTAGCGTGCGGTTTACTCGTTCTGCAGGATTACTCTGGGGATGATATGAGGAAATGAATTTATGCTTAATGTGTAGTCTCGCACACATTCTTTCAAAAATGTCAGAAATAAATTGGGGACCATTATCCGGAACTACTTTATTAGGTGCACCATATTTAGAGAATACTTCATTAATTAATACATTACAAATAACTTCTGCCGTAGCGGCTTTAATGGGAAAAACTTCAACCCATTTAGAAAAATTATCAGTTAATACTAAAACGTAAGGAGCTTTGTTTTTAACAGATAAAGGATAAGGTCCCAATAAATCTATTGAAATAATATAAAAAACATGAGAACTTGAACTAGATTTCAAGTGACCGGCCGGTCTTACATTACGGTTATTATTAATCTGACACAAGTGACATGATTGAACGTATGCGAGCACACTTTGGTACATGCCAGGCCAATAGGCAACATCCCACAATTTACAACGGGTCTTGCGAATACCTAAATGGCCTGCAAGAGGTTAGTCATGAAATTCGTTTAAAAGGGCCATTCTAAGGGTTTGCGGAATACATGGGCGAAACTCTGCCCTAGTAGTCCTAGATTTCGTATAGTAAAGAAGACCCTCTATGACTTCAAAATGCTGTGACCTTGCAGCCAGAGAAGGGTCACTTTGTAGGGGCGAACCCGCAAGCAAAAAATTATAGATATCCCCAAAATCTGGATCATTTATTAATTCTGCCATTATCTGCTCTCTGGATGTTATATCAGCTATTAGAAGTAAAGGCTGACATCCAGGAGTAGTTTCTGTGGGGACCCCACTAATCGGGACGCGAGACAATGCGTCCGGTAATTGATTCTTATGACCTGGCTGATACGAAATTTTCATATTGCTCTCTTGTAACTTCAGAGCCCACTTCATAAGTCTTTGAAATAGGTGCGTAGCAGAATTCAAATACTGAAGGGCAGAATGATCCGTAATTATGTTAACTGTCAATTCGTTAAGATAACATTGAAATTTGTCAAGAGCATACACAACAGCAAGACATTCACGTTCCGTAGCTGAATAATTGCATTCAGCTTTGGCTAAAGTACGAAACGCAAAAGCTATTCGATGCCCAGCTTGTGACAAAACGCAACCAAGACCAACTCCGGATGCGTCAGTATAAATATCAAATTCCTTAGTATGATCCGGGAAAGCCAACACAGGAGGCTGAGTCAACGCAGACTTCAGTGCTTCAAATGCAGCGTTAGCCTCAGGTGTCCAAACAAACTTCTTGTATTTACGTTTCAAAGCATACAATGGCTCACAGATTGTAGCATAAACGGGGACGAACTGCTGATACCATCCGGTCATTCCCAGAAAGCGTGATAGTTCTTTTGCTGTTTTAGGCCGAGGAAAGTCAACAATAAGCCTAATTTTTTCATTATCCGTAAATAAGCCGTGGGGAGTGATTTTCAACCCCAGATATACAATCTCCTCCCTCGCTATCTGGCATTTACTAGGTTTTAACGTCAAACCAGCATTGTATATGAGTTGGAACACCTGTTTGAGCAGAGAAAGGTGCTCGTCAAAAGTCTCTGATGTAATAATAATGTCATCCAAATATACATGCACATGGGGACCCAGAACAGGTCTGAGAACCGTATCCATAAGCTTTTGGAAAGTAGCAGGTGCAGAAGCTAATCCAAAGGGCATACGCAGGTATTCATAAGCCCCAAAAGGAGTCACAAAGCCTGTTTTATCGACGGAGTCTGGATGTACCGCCACCTGCCAATATCCACTCGCCAAATCCAAGGTTGACATCCATTTAGTTGATGACAGGTCATGCAAAATATGCGACATGACAGGTAGTGGATAATTGATTGTTTTCGTGACTTGGTTGAGCTTGCGGAAATCTGTCACGAAACGAAATTCATTGGGTTGTTTCTTTGGAACCAGAAAGGCAGGTGCGGACCAGGCGCTTGTTGATTCCCTTATTATGCCCTGTTTCATCATCTCAGAAATTTGACGTTGCATTTCCTGTTTTTTATGGGGAGCACAAGGGTAAGGTTTCGTCGCTATCGGTTTCGAACCATCAGTGTCAATGACATGATAAACCACCTGTGTGAAACCAGGTTGATCAGAAAATAAACCAGGGCTTTCCTGCAAAAGTAGAGAAAGCTGGTTTCGTTGCCTCTCATTCAATTGGTTACTCAATAACAAACTCGTTATATCTATAGGAACCGTAGGAATCACTTTGACAGGTTCCGGAAAGGAAATAACATGTTGTACGAAATTCAGGGTAACTTGAAAAGTATTGATAAAGTCCATGCCCATTAGACATTTAACAGGTAGTTCGTCTATGAGCAGGAAAGAATGAGTAAAACGAGCCTTTCCCAGCCCTAGAGATAATGTGACAGTTCCTGTGATACTGAAGATTTCGTTATTTGCACCTCGCAAATACTGCGTGGCAGGCTGAACGAGTATTGCAGGAAAATTGTCAGTGCAAAACTTCGTATTTAGGGCTGATATTTCAGAACCAGTGTCGAACTTTGTCTCGACAATAATATCTTCAATTGTCAAGAACACATCAGGCAACTGAGGAGTTTGAACAGTCACTAATACTGTTTTAGGGTCAGAATGCTTGGTATCAGGAAGCAGGACCGACCCTTGGTCTACTTCCTTTGGAAGTTTAAAGGATTCCTGGTTGGATTATCATGCGGTCTGAAACCTCGGCCTTGCCGGGTATCGGGAAAATTTTCACGATGAGGAAAACTGCGTGAAAACTGCTGCGGGAACTCCGCATGTCTGTTGACATTTTCATTTCTATTACTTCTTCCCTCAGCACGGGCAGAAAATTCATCATTGCCCTGAGCATGAAAACGTTCCGAATGCTGCGGATTGGAACGGGGTCGAGCATACTGTGCATTTGTACGGTATCCAGAAAATTGTTCAGAAACAAGCGGTTGGTGTACCACTCTTCTATGTGGTGGGACGTATGAAGCTTGGGCGTGCACCTGTGTACGCTCGCGTTGAAAGCCATTAGGCCTATTATGCCGCTGAGGATATTCGTAATAAGCCTCGTGGGGTGCCCGAGCATGGTGAGTTGAACCATGTTTGCCGTGTCGCTCTTCATACGTTCATATGAGGTGAAGGCTTTCATGAATTGTAGCAGGGGGTCGAACCTCAAGAAAATCCTGTAGAAATGGATCGAGCTGCTGCAATAGGGTGTCCAACATGTCGACATGACTGGCATGTGGATCCCATAAGTTATACAAGCGTGTTGTTTCCAAAGCAAATGCAACAGGGCTATCGTTGGGTCCTTGCTGACGAGAAAAAGTTGTTGTGCAAGGTTAGCTTGACTGAGGCCGAAAGGAAAGACTTCCAAAAATTCTGCACGGAAATTCTCATAATGAGAATCCGGGTTCGACACTCTCCACTGCCAATACCAGGTCTTACCGGTATCCTTCAAGCAAGTGCCTGCTATTTGCACTTTGCAGTCTTGAGGAATATTGTATAGATCAAAATGATCTTCCAAATCCTCGAGGAATTTTAAGGATCCCTCCAAACCATTGAAAAGAATTGTTCCTGCATGCGGCACGAAATGGGCAAGCATTCTGCTTCGCTGAGGGATTGAACTCCCTTAGGTACGACCCGCGACTCAGAGTGATAGGAAGCTGGTGAATTACGAAATTGTGAAGAATGCCTGGGTACTTGTGGATCACTTATATCAAAGTGAGCCTCACAGGCTTCTTGCAGATGGTCGAAATTAATCCCATCACCACCGAAACTTGCCTTAGGGTGAAATATTGAAGTTGTCTCAGGTAGTGAAGACATGGGTAATAATTGTCAAGACCTCGTGTTCGATAAAAGTTCGGGCACCAATTATAATGAATATAGCTTCTTCTAATGCTTGTTGTGTTGTTAATTATATCATGAATAAAGCTTCCTGCTAGTAGTGTAGTAATAATAATAAACAAGCTTTTAACTGCTAGTAATGTTGTAGTAGTAATTAAGATGAATAAAGTCTTAATGCTGGTTGTTAATAATAACAACTAATGAAATAAACCTAACAGCCAGACAGAGGTCTGACAAAACTATGAACTGAGAAAAACGTACTTACTAAAGAAAAATCTTTATTTAGGGAAAACTCCTGGTAGTATCCAACATACACTTCACGGGTCACACAGCTACTCAATAAAACGTAGCTCCTTGCACATGAACGAAGCTCTCTTAGGTAACACAAAATGAAGATCTCTTTACACATAAAACAAAGCTCTCCCTACGCACATCAACAAAAAGCTCTCTCTCGGTATCGTTGAACGCGCCTATTTATACTGGCTACCACCACGTCATGACTTACACTCATTGCCAGATCTCATTCAGCGGGAGAAATAACATCTCGTTCAGTAAGAAGATAGTTTACATAGGAAAATAAAATAACCAGAAATAGTAAAATCAAAAGGAAAGTGAATCTAGAGTATACGTTACACAGCCACCGTTACATCTCTGACGTTTTGGAGCCTGTAGTCCTCCCTTACCTGCAGGACCTGCCAGCGGCCACGTTTCAACAGGACAATGTGCGCCCGCACGTGGCACGCATTGCGCAACAATACTTCACGGCCCACCAAGTGTTACTGCTGCCGTGTCCCGCCTGTTCTCCCGATATGCCGCCCATCGAACACGTCTGGTCACTGATCAGCAAGCGAGTGGCTCAGCCAGCACCACCCGCGGCTATGCCTGATGAACTGTGGCAATGTGTGGAAGCAGCCTGAAGCGACATACCCCAAGCCCACATCCAAAGCCTCTTTCATTCGATGCCGTGGCGTGTAGCGGCCGTTATTGCCAGCCATGGGGGCCACACGAACTATTGATGTCTGCGTATTCTGCAAGTCGCACGGGCCTTTAAGCTCAATCATTTCATCTTTGTATCTGTTGTTACGTGTCCAGTAAATCTGGCTTTGCCATCTCGTGTCCTTCTTGGTCTTGGAACCAGAGCTTTCTCTCCAGAGACATTTTTCCTTAGTGAAGAAAGTAAAAATAAAAATGGTGTGTTACTTAACAACAAACTTTTCCTTCCTTTTTGAACCTTCAGCCTGGCTTGTCTTATAAACTTTACAGATTTTAGAATATATATATATACCCAGGAAGATAGATGAAAATATCATCTTACAAAACCAGCATTTCAAGTGAAAATGGATCGGAACAGAGACAAAAAAAGTATTATAAATTCATTTGCCCTCTTTTTTTTTTTTTTTTGTAGTTGCCTTACTGCTGAAAAGGTTTATTGCACGATTCACACTTTTAGCTTTAAGTTTTCGCTCTCATATATACAAATGAAAATCGCTTATCCTTATTTCATACGCTGAGCTTATTTTGCATGGTGTACAAAAAGGAAAGAGAAAAATATACAAAAATATGCATACAAATACTACCACGGAACAAGATCGATAACAAATGCGAACACAAAAATGATTTTTTTCTCAATAAGAACCGCAACTCTGAAACCTTTATTGGAGCAATTCTTCCCCGAATGAAACAAATGAACAAACATTACTCCTCACTAGGATTGACAACATTTAAAACAATATGCAAGGAATCACATCTAAAGCTTTAATCTCGGCACATCCAAAAATAATGTTCGATCCCAGAACAATAAACCAAAGAACATACACGTACATGTCATTCCCACACTTCACTCAACATGCACACACATGGCAAAAATATTCTAGCACTCAAAAAGGAATTGAGGAAAGGATAGGGAAAAAAAGAAGATTTGAAGATTGAATGGAAATTAAAGAATTTCGTAACTTTTTTCTTGACTTCCCTGGTAAAATGAACTGAAAACTTCAGAAGATATAGAAAATTGATTCAAGTTCCTTAGTAAAATTTTCGGGGGTCAATGGTAAAAAATACAAAAGAACTGCGTATCATTCTTTTCCTTTTTTTCTTTCATCTTGTCCCGAAGGGAATCAAAATGCATGATGGGAGCTTAATTTCCTTTCTGAAAATGAGATGGCCAGTCTCTTTTTCAGAAGCTGGAAAATAGTGACACATCACATAAAATTTTTCAAAATGTCTATAATGGAAAAATTTTCATTATTTGGAAAAATTATAGCAAAGGAATTATTTTCATTTTACAAGAAAAAGAAAAGGTTGAGGGTAAAAACAAAGTAGACCTACTTACAAAGTGCATTTAAAAAAAAAGAATGTTCTTCAACTAAATGTTGAGGAATACTTTATCCAATTTGGAACCTGAATGGAATGTGAATGCTGAGAAGTCAGTTCTTATTGCAGTGAATGTAAAAATTACAAAATATTTTTTTAAGGGAAAGTGTTGAAGATGGAAAACAATAGGTTGAATATGAAAAGCTTGAACTTTGCTTTCCTGTAAATCAGATTATTCAAATGGTTTCATGCAGAACTACTTTTCATTTGATTTTTTTATGTAGATGCTGTCAATGTACATTCAGTGATATCAATATGTTAACAACTGCGTTCTCTATTTTTCACCCCAACTCAATTTTGCCCTGGGAGTTGTCAGAGTGATGAAAGCAGATACAATGATTAAAGCTTGATACCTAATTATTTAAAGAACTCTATTTGATTCATAGATTTCTGGGTCAATTCAGGCTTGCGGATTACAACTTGATTTTTTTAGTCGCACTGAATATGTGAACAAGTACAAAAAAAAATCCATATATTTCTCTGAAATCACATGACTCAGACTTTCACATGTATGAAAGGCATATGAGCCATAGAAATATCTCATGCTTATCATAACATGTAGATATGAGTTTACTGACTTTGTTAGGGATACTATTGTAAAATGACCTGTCAGTTTACTTGTATGCAATTGCTGACAACCTGCAATATCCCAAAACAACCATCAGTGATGTTATTGGAAAATGGAAGCAAGACAGCATGACGACCATTCATTTCACTGGAAGTCCATTTACAGAATCTTATCATACTTTACTAGAATGTGCCACGTAGAAATATTTCGTCTATCTCATCAGTCACCTGTACAAAACACCATTCAGGAGTTTCAGACATTAAGAAGGATTCAGGTCAATGCAAACACTCTATACCAAGCACCACTCAACTTCCTTTATTATGGATGCATGAGCTTAACATCAAAAGTGTGAATAGTGATCTCATTTTGAACGATGCCATGAACCCCATAATTGATACATATAGCAATGGTAATGTGATCTCTGAAGTAACAAACCATGTTTTACCCTGCTCTACTCAGGCAGGGTTTTGTAAAGGTGTCAGTGGATATCTGAATAATATCTACTATCAAAATGCGTTGAACACCTGTCAGATGCAGTGTGCTTGGAGGAAATAGCAAAATAGTGTGGAGCCCTTTCTTTTGGGGTGGCATTGAAACTTAGATAGTTGTTTGATGCACTGTGAGTGCTAAAAACTAATCTGACATTTTGGTGTAATTCCTTGCTTCCCATTATTGGGCATTTAACTAGGACATACTGTATTTTTTTCAGTGGACAATGCTCCTGTCAAGTTACATGTGCTGTTACTGATTGATTCGATGGCATGAGTGTACATAAGTGGAACAATCCATTCCACTGTTGTTATCTACACAGCAACATTTAGCATTTCGGGTGGTGTAATGTGTTGCATTGTTTTACTTTTTGTGTTGTTACAATTTCATTAAGCTTCACTATTTCAGCAGTAGAGCTTATCCTTTTGTATTTTTTGGCTAATTTTATTTCTCCTGTTTTTTAAAGCAGATAGCAGAGAGAAAGATATGTTTCACTTGAATAAAGCTACTAGATATGGTATTATTTGAATTACAACACTTGATAAGGTCTGTGTTTATATGTTTACCTATCAATATATTTATATATATATATTTTGCCTGTTTCTTTCTTTCATAAATGTCCTTGTAAATAGGAAGATATCACAATTGTTTGCATCTTTATTTTATTTTAGATGGATTTCTATTTTCTAATAGTTCAGTTATACATTGTGTATTTTTATATTGTGTAATAGGAAAGAAAGAAGGATCTTGGTGTTGCGATTTCAAAACTAGAGCTATTGGAAATTCCAGTGCAGGAAATAGAACAAAAACTGTTTGGTACGGCGTTTACAAATCAAATCATTCATCTTCGACAAGTCTCTCAGATCATTGTTCTTAAGTTGAATATGATTATTAATGTTATTGCGGAGAAACTGGAAGAATGGCCTAGGTTTCATGCAATGTGCTGTAAATTTTTAAATTGGTGTGATGATATCGAAAACAAAATGAAGAAAAATCCGACTGAACATCTTGAAGAAACCATAAAGTATTTTGAAGATTTAGGATCTGTAAGTACCTGAAAGCTATTGTTTGTGATAAAGTTGGTTGATTATAGTGTTGTACAGTTTCAACATTTTTAGACATGATTGGGTAACTTAGTTGTCTGTTGCAGTTGCAGACAGCACGGGCTCAGCTTCATAAGACAAACAGAGGGATTTGTATTAGTTACATCAGGCGTGTTGACAGCCAAGTTTTGCCAATTGTTTCCACAAATCTGAAAGTGCAGGTCGATTCATTCGTGAGTTGGGCTTGTCAATCAGTACAGCTTCTTCAAACAGAAATTTATTATTACTTCCATGGCTGTATTGAAATATAGGTGATTTCTTTATTTCACAGTTCCTGTGTATGCTTGTGTTCCTTCAGTTGAGACTACAAGGCTCTATAGGTCTGGCCTGTATGTGACATAATACAGTCTGTAAAATTAGGTAAATTCCCCATGAAATTAAATCTTTATCTCACTTTTAAGGTCCAGAAAAACTCAGTTAATAGGTTTGAAAATCAGTTTGAATTTAAAAGTGTTAAGAACTCTTGAAGTTATGAAACAAATGAAATGACCACAGATTTTTTTATTTCTTCATGAAAGAGTGATGGAAAAAAAAGTCTGACTGGTCTTGGTTTCCATTTTTTTCTTTTTTATTTTTTGAGGGCATTTCAATAACTGAAGGCTTGCATCTGTGTTTAACAGTGTTGTTAAGAAAATCACATTTATTCCTTAAACAGACCTTGGTTGAGCACATATGCATTGCACAATATACGTAAATATTAGGTGTGCAACTTAATTCTCAGCCACAGGCACGGCACGTTGACAGCAAATCATAGAAAATCGAATACGTACCTAATCAAGGAAATAATCCCCGTCGTGTTGGATACATTTGAGCCATCGGTCAGGGAGCTGCTGAATGCCACTGGGGGAAAAAGAAGGCCATTTCGAGTTGATAAAGTCATCAATACTTGTGTGTACCTCCTTGACAGAAGTGAAGTGCGTATTACTCAGGTGATGTTGCAGGGAGCGAAAGAGGTGATAATCCAACGGGGCAAAGTCTGGAGAATACGCAGGGTGGGGCAAAGTCTGGAGAATATGCCGGTGGGGACAAAATCTCCCATCCCAGGTTGGTGATCGTGTTTAAAGTCGTTTTCACGATGTGAGGATGCGCGTTATCCCAAAGCAACAGGACCAACCTTCTGTCCTTGCCGGTGTATGGCCTTTTCGTCTCCATTGCGTCACTCACATGAATGAGTTGCTGACAATATTGACCGTTTCACCAGATTTGAGCAACTCATAGTGTACGACACCGCGCTGATCCCACCATATGCACAGCAGCAACTTTCTGGCATGGATATTCAGTTTGGCGGTACTGGTGGTAGGCTGACCTGGATAAGCCCACGATTTGTGCCGCAAGGACACAGCAACATCGTAGCACCTAGAATTGTTCGCAGCTGTGAGTTGGTGGTGCACCCAATGGCCCTCCTTGTGAATCCGTCCAAGCTTGTGCACGCGCTTTGCAGTGACTTGCCATGTTACTCTGAGTTCCTGGGCAAGCCCTGACTGTGTGCGACAGGGATCCACATCCAACAGTTGTTCCAGTTCCTCATCGTCAACTTTTTGTGGCTGTCCCGGAGGTTCTGCATCACCGAGATTGAAATTTCCCTGCTTAAACCGCTGGAACCACTTCTTACATGTACTGTAGGACACAGAAGCCTCACCCAAAGCAGCACAGATCATTTTCTGGGCTTCCGCGGCACTTTTTTTCAGCTGAAACACGAACAGAAGGCAGTGCCTGAAATGTTGCTTCTAGAACAACATTGCTTTCACCGTCAACTTTTGTCCCTTCTGTCACTACAGCTGTGAGCGGTTACGATTGCCTGGAAAGCTTTTGGATGGTGCTGCAATCGGCCATTATCGCACACAGCTATTTGCATTTGCTGACGTTCTATGATCGCTTGTGGTTAGGGACCGAGAATTAAGTTGCACACCTAATATAACAGGAAGGAAATTTTTGTTGCATTGGATGGTTTGATTTAGCACATAAGGTCAAGAAACAGTGAATGGTTTATGAAAAATTGTTGCAATGAGAGCACGATGAGATAATTTTGAATTTTCTTAGTTCTCATCGACTTCTTAGTGCTATGGCTTTTTGTAACCCATTCACCATTTCCTTGTCCCCACATACCAAAATCTAACCATCCATTGCAACAAAAAGTTTGTGCTTTTTTAATTTATGTATATTGTGTAATATATATATGAGTTTGGTGAGGATTGTTTAAAAAGGAATTTAATTTTCTTAAAAGTACTGCAGCACACAGGGATTACAATCATTCAGTTATACACCGATGAGCCATTACATTATGACCATCCCCAGCCTAAAGAAATAAGTGCGCTTGGAGACCGAACGGTGGCACAGATAAAGTTCACAGAGCAGTATATATACAACCCGAGGACCGGCTTTCAGTTAGTTGAGTGTTCAGAGTCAGAATGGGAAAACCTGCCGATTTATCAGAGTTTGATAAAGGACAAGTTGTGATGGCACAGTGCCTCGATACTATGACCTCAGAAACGGCGTGGCTTGTGGGTTGTTAACGTGCCACTGTGGTGAGTACATATCAAAAGTGTTGCACAGATGGCCAAACAACAAACTGTCGTCCACAGTGCATTGGTACCAGAGGGGAGCGGAGAGTGGCGCGCATTGTTCACAGTGATCACAGGGCCACAGTGCGACAAATCACCTACAGCTACAACAGTGGTGATCAGGACAATGTGTCACAGCACACAGTTCATTGCAACCTTTTGCGCATGGGCCTGTGTAGTCGAAGACCCAGCTAAGTCCCCATGCTCACTGCACATCATCGCCAACAATGCATGAAATGGGCCCAAGATAATCAAGATTGGACCTTTTTGGCAGAAACAGGCCGGCAGCAGCAGTGTTATGCTGTGGGGGATGTTTTCTTGGGACAGTTTAGGCCCCATTATCCCAATAGCACAATCCCTGATAGCTGTCAGGTATCTGAACATCGTTGCAGATCAAGTTCACCCATTCATGACAGCTGTGTTCCCTGCTGGTGATGGTCATTACCAACAGGATAATGCGCACACCACACTGCCAGAATCGTCAAGGCATGGTTTGAGGAACATGCTGGTGACTTTTTGTTAATGCCCTGGCCTCCAAATTCACCTGACATGAACCCAATCGAACATTTGTGGCTCGAGTTGGAAAAGCAGGTTCACACTAAATCACCATCACCCCAAAATGTATGGGAATTAGAGGACCTGCTGTTGACATTATGGTACTAGATACCCCAGGATACCTATTGCCACCTCATCGAATTGATGCCTCGCCGAGTGGGCGCTGTTTTGCGGGCTAAAGGGGGTCCTACAGCTTATTAGGTAGGTGGTCATAATGTAATGGCTCATTGGAGTAGATATTGCCTTCAAAAAATTTTAGAAACTAAAGCTGGTGTGCATATTCTGACTTCTATAGCTCTTCATTATTCATATAATTTGCTGTCATTTCACTTGCACCTAACATTTGTTTTAAAATTTCCGAAGTTCTCAAGACTTTTAATTTCAAAGTTATTTGCGAATCTATCAACATTATTAGTTTCATTAGACCTAATGACTCAGTTGAAGATTTTTCAATTCCTTGGGATTTTACCTAAAATTCCATGTAAATGGTACCTTTTGTATACCAGGTGTTTCCAAAAAGATTGAAACAAGCTTTTATCTTTTCAATGGTTGATCACAGATATGCACTTTCAATTAGAAAAATACTCAAAATGACATACAGACTTATAACATGGCAATTACACCCAGCGGTGGCATTTGCATAATAACAAAAATAATAATTTTTTATACAGTCTTCGCAGAAAAAAAGTTTAATCAAAAGGAGTTGCGCAATGCCTAATTAGTCTAAAAAAATAACAAACCCCACCATTCTGCTCGCAAAACTCACGGAGATATTCGCGATGGAAGTTGTAAAAATGTACCATCTTGAGCTATAATTTCCTGTACATACAAGTGCCTTCCCTTACTCACTCTGAGTGCTCCAGATCTATGTAGAATAAAAAAGCTACTGTTTGCTGTAAACGGGCTCCAGACAATACATTTGTTACAATTTTCATCGCGAATATCTCTGCGAGTTTTGCAAGCAAAATGACAGAGTTTGTTTTATTAGACTTACTTAGGACAATGTGCAACTTTGTTTCCTTGAACTTTTCTTCGTGAGAAGGCTGTATAATTTTTTTTATGCAAAAGCCACCCACAGGGGTACAGCTGCCATGTTGTAAGTCTTTACGTCATTTTGAATATTTTCTAATTGAAAGTATGTATCTGTGATCAACCATTGAGGAGATAAAAGCTTGTTTCAATCTTTTTGAAACACCTGGTATAGGCTATACTCACAGAGAACACAAAACATATGTAAGGAACTATGAAATAAAGGAATCATCTATAGCTCAACACTTTCATGGGGTAATCATAAATTTCTTTTTGAAGAACCATAGTGCATGATATGCCCAACTCAGTCTTAGAGTTGGATGGATACCTTGGAAGCTTCCTCTTTGTGCAAAACTACTCATAACTTGTGAATGCCATAATGCCAACATAACTGATGTTATATTAACGAAGTGTAAATCACACTGTTTGTCTTAATAAAGCTGTGCCACTACTCATTGAAATTGCGATAGTCAGTCATTCAATCTAATTGTCCCTAAAAACCTGAAAAGCTATTTTTTGTATTTTGATATTTTATGATAACATTTTTGCTGGATATATTTTTACATGTGAAAATGTGTACATAGGTCAATGTATATTTTTATGCAGTAGGTGCTAAACTCAGACCTTCTTATGGCAGTCAATTCCACTTATGTACTGTATTTAATAAAAATTATCAACTTGTTGTATATACTTACAAAGTTCAATGTACAACTTGAGCTCGAAAACTCATGCAAATACTTCGATAGCAATGTACCAATATAGTTAAATACATAAAAACAATGACACTACTTACATCATGCATTTCCAGAACACAATGGGCTGCATTACCTATGTAAGTAGTGTCATTGTTTTTATGTATTTGTTGTATATAAGTTTGCAGTGTTTTTTGTTGTTTTTGTTTGCAATGTATTGTAGAGTAACTTTGAATGATTGTCAATTTGTATTCAAACTTTCAGTTCTGAAACAGAATTCCTTAAATTTCAGTGTTAAGGGACCTTCATTCGTTCCATTGCTTTGTTTTGGGAGGGATGATTTGATATTGAGCAAATGGATGTAGTTTTAGTTTTTAGACACATGACCAGTGTTAAAGAAATAATTCATATGATGATTTAGATTAATTTTTGTAACTGTGGTAGTAATAATTGGTTATCATGGACAAACCTTTTAACCAACACATCTACCTCAATATTCTGGACAATTATTCCCTACCAACTCTGTGGCAGTACTATGGAACCGAGTCTTGTTTGTACCAGCAGGATAATGCACTGAGCCATAAACCAAGGACTGTTACAGTGTGGCTTGAGGATAATTCCATATCGTGTGTGGACTGGCCAGCACAGAGCCCTAATCTTAATCCCATAGAGCACCTATGGGATGAATTAGAGCGCTGCATAAGAAGTTTGGAACCAAGGTCTACTACTAGGCAACAGTTAGTGGCAGCATTGTGTACTGAATGGAAGTGCATACGTATCACTGTGTTCCAAAACCTTGTTGAAAGCATGTCTCGAAGGGTCAGTGCATGCATTAAGGCCAAAGGTGGACCCAACACCGTACTAATGTATGTCAATAAATGCTATGTTGTGTTTCTCTTCTAGGTGTCCGGTGACTTTTGTCAGTATAGTGTATATTAAAAAAATCTTGAAAATTGATAAAATGCACAGCGACTCAATTTGGCCAAAATGATTAGCCTATTTTTGTCTAAATCACAGGGCCATGTCTCATAGTGCAGGAAACGGAGGGAGGAGATATTTCCAGAAAGTGGCAAATTCCTGGCTGGCTGGATTTCCAAATGCCTCCTTGAACTTGCTGTGAATTGTAGTGTTATTCTGAAGCTCCAAAAATTCAGTCTGCACATCAGTTGATAGTAAATGATGTCCTTGATGGAAAGGGAGAAAGGGTTTGTGAAAAGGAGATTTTGTTTTTCGTTTTAGAAGTCTGAAAACCTGGCTTCAGAGGAGTTTTTCAAATCAGAAATATGTTGCTGATATTTAGAAAACTTTGGAATCCCACCGAACTCAGTTTGTGACAGTTGTTTCATTCAAGGAAAATGTGCGAGATCATGCCGAGAAAGATGCATTTCCAAGAAGAACAGATTATGCTTTAAATGTCTCAACTCAGTTGAATAACACTGGGAAAAGATTGTTTTTACCTTGCAAATGCAGATTTAAGTTGTTAAGGTGGCCCATGATGTCTGTCACAAATGCTAAATCACATAGCCAAATTCTATCCTTTAAAAGGGCACACTCATCGGGAAGTTCGTCGTTTTCTTCGAAAAATTTCGGCATGTTATCTTTTAGTTCCCAAAATCTTTCTAATGCAGTTCCCCATGACAGAATGGATACTACAATAAAGCATAATTTCCCCTTGGTGTTCATCTTCTTCCAGGAGTTTGTGGAATTCTCTTCTGCTGAGTTCTGCTGAGTGCTCTTGCATTGATTTTATTGATACGTCGAATCACTTGGTCCATTATAGAAGACATGTTCATGTCTTTGGCACAGAGGGCTTCTTGATGAATAATGCAGTGGTATTTAAAAATCTTGCATTGCAAATAATTTTCCAATAAAACCACAAAACCTTTTACTTTACCAATCATAGCAGGAGCTCCATCTGTGCACACATTATCTAGTTTTCCCCAGTCTAAATTGCTATTTTCAATAGCTGTTTTTATTTCTTCAAAAATGTCTTCTCCTCTAATAGAAACCAACTGACACAAGTCGAAAAGCTCTTCTGACCAGTGGCGGCTCGTGGCAACTGAAACAGGTGGGGCCAGTAGCCGAAGTCAAACAATGAAATAAAAAAAACCTGTCATTATTAGGCCAACTATTCAGACCCCCACCCCACCCCACCCCCAAGATTCCTTTACTCTGCCTCTGTTTAACCCCCTTGACTCACAATAATGCCCAAATCAGGTAGGAATGTGTCAACTATTGTATTGCACACGAAAAAATTTTCCTCAGATTAGAATGCATAACTATTAACAGAAAAATGTTAAAACTCCTTAAATAAAATTTTTACCTTAAAACATATGAGCATTACTTTATGTTAGTTGTGCTTTGTGTTTCTTCAGATTTCTCAACTGAGGAATAATCACAGGATTCACAGGATAAAAAAAATGTAGTGAAAAATTAATAACTCCAAATATATGCAGGGAGGGAATGTTTCATGAATTTCATCCCATATAGAATGAGTACCATACTACCATTTGTATTATTTGAAAGGTTTAACCTTTTTTTTTTTTTAAGAATTTGTGAAACTTAAAAACATATATGTACTCATGTGCAAATTATACTTACAGGATTTTTCATTTATTTATTTATTTTTTACATAGAAAATCATCTTAGTTAAAACTGAAATTAGTTCTGCAAAGCGCTTTGTAAACTTCATACTCTTGGAAACTCAAATTCTTGGAATGATGAGCACTGTGTTTTTTTAAGTGAAGCTCAAACTAAAAATTCTTTGGGTGATAAGCACTGAATTTTTAAGTGAAGCTTTTCTTCCAGATTTAAAGCAAAGAATGGAGATTTTAAAAAAATATCCACTCCATTCATTGTACTCGACAAGCAAAAAAGTCACGACACAAAGGAACAACACATCACCATGAGAGACACACACAGAAAAAACAACTAACTGAGCTTTGCTACATTTGAAACCCTCCCGCCACCATTGAGCTTGGTTGGGGTAAGCTTCTCTGTCAACCCACGGCGTTAAGGAAATGGATACTCTCCAGGCCAATCAATTTAGCACAGGGCCAGATAGATCTGGCCCCACAGCTTTTTTCACACGCGGTTAAGACAGTGTTGTATGTAGGTCTTCATACTGAATGAGACGGGTAGGAAATCGTCTCCTCTTCGCTTGCGTAGTGATGTTACTGGGGCCTGTTGGAGCTGGCCCCAATAACCTCACACTCTGAACGTGATCTCTTTCCTCAGGTAATAGTTTTTTGTTTTTGAAGGAAACTTTTCCCTTAGGTAATGGTTTTTGAAGGGAAAGGTTTATCACCATGTAGTTAAGAGAAAGAATAAGATTCAGGGCAAAAAAAATATTTCTAGAAATATAAATTTTTAGGTGGGGCCCGGCCCCTCTGGCCCCTAATGATGAACTGCCCCTGCTTCTGACACATCAAATTGTTCGCTGATACAATGCACATACACACAGAGCTGAGCAGTATGAATTATATCACAACTCTCATCTGTAGCGACGAAAAATATTTGCACATGCCGATGCAAGACAATATTTGTTTGGTAATGTCCTCGGACATCTCATCAACCCGCCTCATAACAGTATTTTTTGAAAGAGCAACATCATCCACCATTTTGATGACCTTCGAATCTCCAGTAGCTTTTGCAAAAGTCACAAGACTCGGCTTTATTATTTCTTTTCCATCAGAGTACAGCTTTTTTTTTCCTTGCAATAATGAGGGCAATTTCATATGATGCTTTCACCATTGTTGTCAACTGATAAATTTTTTCATAAAAATTGTTTGTTGTCCCCTCAGAGAGTCTTTCTTCTTATTTAAAAATTATGTTCTCATTGCTGAACCAGTCAGATACTGTGAGCTTATATTTGCATGCATCTGTTTGAAGTGCAGCTCTAAATTAATTGTTTTTGGAATTGCAACACACGCTCCACAGATAAGGCACACAACACAGGCTTTGACAAATTCCCCTTCATAAAAATATTTTGTTTTTCCCATTCAGATTTAAATTCCCACAAAGCAATATCATCTTTATACTTCCTTTTTGAACCACGTGGCTTGCTCAGAGCCATATTCACAAAACAGCAGGCAGTACAGTTCTAAGAAGACTGAGGGTGAGAACCAAAGCTGAATAAAGGAGAAGCATATTGTCAATCTTGCTGCTGTGCAGACAAACAAAAACTCGCGAGTGTTGCAATCACCTGGCTTCTGTTGTCTTGACCTTGCAGGGAATGGGAGGAGGATGGATGAGTATTTTTGAGTGAAAATGGTGAAATGGCTAGGTGCGTTCGAGTAACAATAGTAGTGTTGATGAGCTGGTTAGCTGGTTTGTTTAATAAATTATAAAAATTACAAAAAGTTACTTTGTGTACATGCATTGCTTAGAAAGCCTCCGTGTGCCACTTGTGGCAAATATGCCATGGTTAGCCACCACTGATCTAATCAATAATTAAAGACAAAGCATTTCCTGGACCCCTTAAATTGCTCTGGTGTTTACTGCTTCCTGGTTTTTACATCTTCATGAGAGAAATGTGATATTGGCAGCATGTTCCAATCTATCCATTCCAGAATTCTTGAATATAAAAAACTCTTCCGTGATTAAGGAAGCTGTGGAGCTTTCCTCATAGTGTGGTTGTACAGGACTTTACCTCTCTTAATGTCTGAACGTCACATTAACTGTATTGCATGAATGTCTGAGAAGACTTGCATACCGCCATGCAAGTACCATCTGCTTACATGGAGTGAACTTCTATACTCTTCTTGTGTGTTCTTGGCCACTGGTAGTGCCATTGCATTTCTTCCATTTCTTGATAACATCATTGATGGTAAACTTTGGATGGTATTGGCTGTCCAGTTGCACAAATTGACGAGTCGGCGACATTATATCCAACAGTAACACCCCTCATGAAATCTGTGAATTCAACTGTACATTCCATAATGAGAAACTTCTGTGGCTTCTACACTTTCCTCATATATCTGCCTGTCATGTGTTTTGGCAGGAAGTTCATTGCACTGTGTAAATGGGATGTCTGGATACTTCTTGGAAATTAGCATATTTCATCATTAAATTGTACATGTACATACACGTGTGTTTCACCTTTGTGTTATGTTTATGGTATAGTAAATTTGATGCTTAACAATATTTGAGGTAATGCTTTCATATAAAAGAAAGAAAAACAACTGCATGTGAGACAGAATGTGTCTAAGGAGACGTGTGTGTGTGACCAATTTGTTATTGGCATAAGAAATTGCCACAAACAAACAAAAAAATGGAATCACAGTTTCCCTGAAAGGATTTGCCTGAATTTGAATTTCTGGCTTAAATCTTCAACATGTGCATTTGACTCACAAGAAGAAACACTTCTAATTCTTCCCAGTGAGTTGTCATGTAAATTTCTTGGTCTTGTTAAAAAATGGCAGAAGTAATGTCTTGGGTTGTTGCATAATTATTGGCCGATACCGGCAGGGCGGGTTTGCATAGATGGTTACAAGGGACGCCTCATAGGAGGAACTACCAAACACCCCTGAAAAGTGAATCGGTTCAGTTCACGGGTATAAAACAGTATTTCAAACAGATCTCAGCAGTTGGGGACGTGATGGAGCAACGCAACGTGAGATTAGTGATTTTGCACGAATTCAAACTTGGGCGGAATGTGTCCGAAACGGTTCCAAATGTCAATAGAGAATTAGGTGTCTGCATGACGAGTGACAGAACTGTCCGTAGACTGTTTTCCAAGTTCCGTGCTGGTGACGTTGCCATCAACCATAAGCCAGGAGCCGGTCATCCACTTGTGTGTGACACAGTACAGTTAAGGTGAAAAGTGGAAGAAAAACCAACGTTCACATTACGTGAGCTCAGTGCCGAACTTGTCGTTTCATCAGCGACAGTTTCCAGACACCTGGCAGCTATGGGCAAGGTTAAAAAACTGGATACGTGGGTTCCACACGAATTCACCGAACAGAAGCAGATAAGACGTCTGGAAACATGCATTGCCCTCCAAATATGTGAGGCTAGCGCTCCTTTTCTGCATCGGATCCTTACGGCTAATGAAAAATGGATGCTTTATGACAACAGGAAGCAAACAGCGCAGTGGCTCAATAAAGGGAAACCACCCAAACACATGTCCAAACCCGAGTTGCACCCACAGAAGGTTCTGATCTTTGTGTGGTGGACAGCCAAGACTGGTTCATTATGAGTTTTTGCCGCGAGGTCAAACAATCACAACGGGCATGTACTGCCATCAGCTGGACGAATGTCAGCAGAAATTATGCAACAAACAATCATCGCTCGTCAATCGCTTGGGTCCCATGCTGCTTCCGGATGGCGCACGACCGCATGTGTCTATTGGAAGCATGCAAAAAATCAACACCTTGAGGTATGAGGTCCTCTCTTATCCTGTTTAATCACATGACTTGGCCCCCTCAGACTTTCACACGTTTTGCCATTTAGACCACTTCTTGAGGGGCAAACAGTTTGCTAACAAGGATGCTTGTGATTCAAGCTGTTAGCAATTTCTTGGAGCACTGTGATGCCAATTTCTGCCATCGTGGCATTTTTGCACTGAAAAAAACATGTTGGGCACAGTGTATTGCTGCTGAGGGCAGATATTTTTTGGAATAAAATATATTTTGTCGTCTGTTACTGGTGTTTGTTTCTTTGTGTTCAAATCAGCCAATAATTATGAAATGATCCAATAGCATGAGAAAATTGTAACTGAACAGTGTATGTGATTGTATATACATACATACATATCACTAACCTGTTCTCTGAGATGCAGAGGTTAGCTCCAAAAAGAAATACAAACTACCAGATAGTTTTTACTTACTGTTACTGTATCAAACTTCTCCATTTACAGCGATCTTGACATACAACTCGGGCTTCACTGACATTCATTAGACTCTATACACAAGATCTTCTATACTTCATACTCATAATGTGTTTCTCATACAGGCACTCCTGAATCTGATCCTCCCATGACTTCCTTGGCCTGTCTCTGCCTTTCCTACCTGCCACTTGGGCTAAAAAGATTTTCTTAGTAAGCATCTCATCATTCATTCTTTCAACATGGCTAAACCACCAAAGCATATTAGTCTCCACCTTGCTAACAACATTTTGCTTCACATCACACAACTGCAACACATCTTCATTCCTCATACAATCAGAACGTGTCTTGCCACAAACCTCCCGTAAGTAACGAATTTCTCCAGCACACAAATGACTCCTATGTTTCTTCTGCAGTACCCAGGTTTCACTGTCATCATCAGAGTAGGAACAATTACACTCTCATACACAGCCATACGCGACTCTCTTGAGAACCCATCATTCCTATGAAAACCTCCCAGAGCAGCCATGACTTTCAATGAAGAATTCAGATGCCTACTAATTTCACCATCCAATTTGTTCTCTCTGTCAAACATGCTTCCTAAATACACAAACTCATTCACCTGGTCAATCACTAGGCCATTTACACTTACATTACATTCAGTGCTACCAGTTCCTCTCTCAAAAACCATAATTTTGGTTTTTCCCTTATTTATACTCAGTTTGAATTTCATGCAAACTTCGTACATCCAGGACAACATACTCTGCAACTCACTTTTGCTCTCTGCCAACAGGACAGTGTCATAAGCATACAGCAATCTGCACACACGGATATCACCAAGACATAAACCACTATTATCTATTTTGGCATCACGCATGCACGCATCCATAAATATATTAAACAGCCATGGAAACATTACACAACCTTGCCTGACTCCTGCACCAATGGAAAACCATTTTAATAAAAACCCATTCACTCGCACACAGGCTCTACTGTCAGAATACATGACTTTTACACTATTAAGTAGATTCCCAGTAACACCATATTCATTCAATACCTTCCACAAAAGTGTCCTATTTACTTGGTCGTAAGCTTTCTCTAAATCTATGAAGGCAGCAAAAACTTTCTTACCAACTGTCAGATACTTTTCAATCATCATGCGTAATCCAAAAATTTGGTTAGTGCAGCCTTTACTAAGCATAAAACCACTCTGAACATCCCACACTTTCAATGATGTAAGAACCCGTACTTTTTCAATAACAACCTTACCAAACACTTTCCCTGGCACACTCAGTAGGCTAATACCACGATAGTTCTTGCTTTCGGTCTGATCACCTTTTCCCTTATACAAGGGAACAATGATAGCATCCTTCCAATCCCGAGGGACCATTCCTAACTCCCAGCACAACTGGCAAATTTCAGTTAACCAGTCAATTACAGAGTCACCATCATATTTCAACATCTCGGCAGTTATGCCATCAGCTCCTGGAGCCTTACCATTCTGAAGAGATTTTAGAGCTTTACACACCTCTTCTCTTGAGATCCCTCCTGTGCTTCCATCCTTCCCCGTGACATCATCTGCTTCTACCTCTGAATAACCTTTGCTTTCCTGATCTAATAACTCACAGAAGTATTCACCCCATCTTTCACTTAACTCATTGGGCTCCCAAATCATTTCCCTGATTGTATTCTTCACACAACTTGCAACTTTGTTTTCCCTATTTTTCCTGAGTCTCACATACTTCCAGAAAGACTTCCTATCTTTCCAAAAAGCCAATTCATGCCTTTCCACCTTCTCCTTCCTATCTTTTGCCATACTCTGGAGAACCAGTTTAGCAGCTTCACACTTCTTACAGCGATATTCATCCACAGAAACTCTACCTTGCAACATCCCTAAAGAGGCTTCCTTCTTTCTCTTTACTGCTTCTTCAATCTCACTATTCCACCAAGCATCACCTCTATTGTTACCCACTATTGTGGTGCCACAGACCTCTTCAGCAGCAGTGACTACACAATTCTTAAAACAGTCCCAATTCTTTTCTACATCCCTCTCACAAGACTTCAGCTCCTTCAGTCGTTCTCTGAGTAAGTCAGAATAACGCTGATGATTTTCAGGGAGCCTTTCAACTTTTATTCTTTCCATCGTGGTCCTCTTCCTATTCCTTTTCCTCCAACCAACATTCAGTTTCACTTGTGACACTACCAAGTAATTATCAGAGCCAACATCCGTACCTCTCATCACATGAGTGTCAACAATTAAGTGTTTCAGACGGTTATCGTAGACAACAAAATCTATCGCACTCTTTTGACCAAGAGTACGATTTTCCCAAGGATATGTATGGATATACTTGTGGTTGAAAAACATATTTGATACACACAAACCATTCTCAACACAGAGTTCAATTAATCTTTCACCATTATCATTCACACAAGGATAATTAAACTTACCCAGAACATTGTCACAAATTGCATTCTGCACACCTACTCTAGCATTGAAATCCCCTGCTACCCTGCTATTATAACTTTCTCTTTAGCACCAAACTGGCTCAAAACAGGTTTTAGCTCATTCCATAAAACTTTCTTCCTATCAGAAGGTTCCGAGTCACAAGGAACATACATTACAACAATTACTATTCTCTGAAGTTTCACTTTCAAACGAATCCAAATAATTCTTTCACTTAAGCAGCTATAGTGCATCAAGTTGATCTTCATCTTTTCACTTAAAATCACACCTACATCAGCCTGTCCCCTCACATAAATATTCCAGACCACACACTCACCGTGACATTCACTTTTTCTACCCCAATTTCCTTCTCTTTGGTTTCACTTACACACAGCACATCCAGTCTATACTTATTCATCTCCTCAATCACCTCACTCATCTTGCCATTTATACCTCTAGTATTCCATACACCAATCTTACACTCACTCAGCCAAGATCTCTGTCTCATACGCCGTTTTGAAAGTCCAGGTCGATTCTGTGGTGGACCGTCCTTCTCAAGTGTGGTAGGTCCACCATATCCCACACTTGAGTCATTCTTAATATATCTTTTTGTCTTTTTAATCAGGTAAATACATCAGTGTGGGGGATTAGCCCACAGCTGAGGGTTCTAGTTGGTCATTCAACCTGAGGATTCTGGAACAAAACCCAGTGAGTTGGGGTCTTTTCGCCAATGTCACACAGAACTAGCTGGCAACTCTCCAAGATTCACAAAGGCCCTAGTTGCTGTTCTGTGTGCCAATGTTACCACGAAGCGCCCCGAGGAGGCAAACCCATCTCTCACTAAGACCGCCAGATAAAAAATTAATTAAATATTATTTTATTTTGTGATTGTACAGATAAAAAATAAATGTGAGAGAAAGTTATATTGGAGTACATAAAAATCAGTAGCAATGGTGTACCGCAAATACGTGACACATCATTGTGTTTAGAAACCAGTGAGCTGCAGGAAGCCTTATTCATGAATGTATAATAAGAAACTTAAATGCAGAAGGAAAGTAGCAAGTGTGATAGTACTTTTTGCACTCTCCATGCAGGTGCATATCCATGAATTGCAATATTATATGTGCGTATGTATGCATAAGTATGTGTGCTAAATGTGAAATGTCCACTCCACAGGAAATAGATTCCCACAGAGAGGAATTTGAAAGAATCATTTCATCTAGTGATAAACTGTGTATTGATAAAGATGAATCAGAAAATAACATAGTGAAGAGCACAGATTCAGTACATAATGGATGGCTAAGAATTAATGATCTTTGGAGGTTAAAGTAAGTTGTAATGCATTTGTTCTTTCTTTTCTGTTCATATGTGTAAATTTTTTGCTGAAGTGTGAATTGTAATGTAACACTTGCATTTACTGAAGAAGCTCCTGCTTATGTGAATTATAATTTGTGGAGAAAATCTGGCCAGCAAAAATGTCATGTCTTATGTTATTTTATTTTAGTTCAAATCTTACTTGTCTTAAAAGTGCAAGTTTTTAAAATCAGTATTTTCTTAGTTGCATATGCTACATGATTTTGAAAGTGAAGTATGCGGGATTGTGTGGTGAAAATTATTTATCAAACTTCTTAATATTCAAAACTTTATTTTCTCCATGAATATTTCATGGTAAAACTTTAATTTTGTTGCCAGTTATTTTTATGTGGTGACTTTAAATGCAACAAGGTAAATTTATCATTAATAAATTAAACTGCATTTTATTTCTGATATTTTTCAGTGTTACTGCTAAGCTGTTCCCCTTTTATTGAAACCTATAGTTCATAACATCATGATCAAACTCCTTTTTTTTTAATTTTAAGATGTGGAACTGTTCAAAAGTCAGTCGTTATGTGCTTTTGATATAAATAAGTTGGAGGCTGTAATTTACAGGATAAAATGCAACTAGGTAAAAAATTGCAACTTCGTAATAAGAATGAATGAGTTGCCATGCAGCATTTATTCACATGGACACAAAAAGGATGATTGTCTGTGCTTTTAGTAGTGTGATGGGCACATCAAGTGTGGAGCAAGTGCCAACAGATACTGAGAGCAATGCTAGCAATGTTAGTGGTCAAAAATACTTCAGAGTTCCTATTATTCACTTGCAGAAAAGTTAGTGAAGAGCATCAGTGAGTACCAGGTTATAATTCAACCAAACAGCTCTTTCCTACACAGCATCTAGAAGTTTAATGGTTGATTTGTGTGTAGCACCTCAAATGTGGGAATAATACTCTGGAACTGGGCAAGTTTCTGATGTGTATGTTGTGAAAAATTGTTTAGAGAGGAAGTATTGTCCAGCTCAAAAGAGAAATTCTAACTTTTTTTAACTGATTTAGCTATGGATGACAGGAGGCACACCAAGGCAAGTTAGAGGAAATATTCAGACCAGGAACAGATAGGGAAGTGCTCCTTATCAAATGTGTTACCTGGCATAAAGTGTGATGGAAGTTTAATTCATTTTCACTACTTACAAGAACAACAACAACAACAAAAGCAAAACTATAAACTGAGGTTTATGTGCTGATTGACCTGAACAAAAACTCAACTGACAGTCATTAATGAGCTTGAAAAACTTAGAAAGGACTTCTCCATAATACTGACCAAAATGGATGCCTGAGCTAGAGAGCAACGGTTTTTGGAACAGGATGAGTCTTCTCTTTAGAATAAGTTGAACATACACAAATGTTAAGGCTGCTGAAAATATATGTGAAGGAAACTTTTGCAACTGAAGTAGATATCTGAACAACAGAAGATATTCTTTCAGGCCCAGAGACTTTATTATCTTCAAGAGTCTGGAATGTCCTACTTATTTTATGATGATGAAGTGCAGCTAGAAGTGTGGTTACAAAAAACACTTGAAAATTTGGGAGAAGATTTATCTGTTTCATTTAGGGCAGAGTTCTCAGAAAAAATGTTCTCCACAAGTAAGTATCGCTATTTCTATTAGTCATGGTTTGACAAAATCTTCCATTATTCCTACAAGATTTTTTTTTAATTTTGCAGTGCTGAGAGTAATTCAAATAGGCAGATAGTTATTTTTATATTCTTTTCAGTAAATAATTCAAATCATTTTTCTGCATAGCATATGTAGATTTGTTGATTTGGAATTTAACCATTACTGAAGCTGATAAAAGCTGACAAGTTTCTGTACTACACATGCAAAAAAACAAAAAAAAACTGATAGGAATAGAGTCAACAATTCCTACACAACAGCTGTTTTACCTGTAACTGTGGCACTGTTACATGATAGCAGACATTGTACTTGTACCCCTTTATGTACCTCACATCTCAGGTGGTGGTGTTCCACTTATTTATATATTGTGCATCACGTGTACTCCAATCACAGTCAGTGTTTCCATTATTTTGAATTGTATGTGCAATACCTATTGAGTATACACACTGAAAATTGAAGTTCTTTCATTTTCTGCAGGTATACTAAATACATGGATGATATCCCATTTAGTGTGGATAATAACTCTACAAATTTACAATCCAAGAAATGAATTCCTGAAATTCTCTGTGAAAGAGCAAAACAATAAACAAAATTACTTGAATGTCACTGTAAAATGGAAAGATAATAGAATCATCACAGAACTGAACAAGAAATCTACCAATACTAATAAATTACTGCATTACAGCTTAAAGCATCCAACTTAATATGAAAAAAGGATTTGGTTTTACAACTCATAGAAAAAATGAAAAACCTGAATTCATCTCAAAGTGCAAGGAAAGCACATACATATTACCTAAAATCCATCTTGCCAGCTAACAATTACCCTCTGCAAGTAATTAACAAATTAATGAAAAAAAAAACAACCTCTGAGCACAAGACAAGCCCTTATCAAAAAACAATAGCAGCTTTTTATTTACTACAAAAGTTGTGTATCATAGAGGCATTTTGAAAAATTGAAGAAAATAGGCAAAAAATACAGTGTTAGAATAGCTTCAGGGTTAAACAAGAAAATTAAAAATTACATACCATCACTGAAACGGTCAGAAAAGAGCATTTTACTTATTTATAGTTTAAAATGCTCCTGAAAATTACCTTATATTGATAACTGAGTTGAATGAATATAAAACTGCTATTAAAAATGTACCTAATAAAACAGGATAACATCAGTTCATACAACAAACAGGGCACAAATTGGACTGGGACTCTGTAGAAGTGATTAAGCATCAAGATAACTCATGTATCTGTAAATTGGAAGAATCATTGGAAATTTGTCAAACAAAAAGCAGCAAAATCAATGTCAGCATAGCCTGGCAAATGCATCCAACATAACCACCAACACTTTGGAAATAATCCCTGAAGACTAAAGAGGATTTCATTTAGAAATGTGAGGTAAAATAGCTACATACCTTTCTTCTTAATACCCATAAAGATTCGGTTTGTTTTAAGTTTTAACTTGTTTTGTTGCATGCACTTTATTTTCATACAGCATTTTTAAGAATCTCTTGATGTATAAATTCCAGTTAAAAATGATGCACACATTTTTAGGATCTTTATCTGTAATTCTAATTCAAAACCATTCTTTACAGAATTGAGCAAGCAAGAAGAACCTTGAATGAAAAGTCTTCACTACAGCAAAGCTTAGAACATCTTAAGCAATTTGTTAAAAACACTGAACTGGTAGTATATGCTCCCATTGAATACCAGGAGTTTACAGTAGAAGAAATTGATCAACATCTGATTCATATGCAGGTACACATTTCCAAACTATGCTCCATTTTCTTTCACTTTTAGTTTGACAGGTCTGGCAGACATCTTATCGTATATATCTTAGCCAACTGAGAATACTAATGAGCCTGGACTGTTACAGTAAAATATCATCCTTTTCCTAATTATCATCATTCCATTTCATTTCAGCATACCAATGTGGTGTTCAAGTATGTTATTGGCACAGACCACTTAAAAAATTAAGTTTAGTGCTAGTATGCAACTGACTTTCTTCACTTTCAGTCCATTACAAGATTTTTGTATCTCTCACATATTGCTATCTTGATTATTAATTTCTAATTTTACACCTTCTGCCTATCTTGTTCTATGTCTACTCCTTGGTGTGCAGCCTAGTGTTATATAATGTTTTATTTGTCTGGATAATCTCTGATCTTTTATCTAACACATTTCCAAACCATCTCGGTTTGTTCTCATGAACTTCATCTGTCAAAGAAGTGCCTGGCACAGTTCTATGGTCTGTATTACTAATTATATTCTGCCACTGAATCCACCTTTTATTCTTACCACTCTCATGTGAGCAGCTTCTAACTTCCTAAGTAGGCCTTTACTGTGCACATAGCTGTAAATTCTGTAAAAATGGATAAGCCCAAATTTTGCGTAGCACACAACCAGTTTTTTTCTCAGCCCAATCCAGTAGCATGCAGACATTGTATGTAAGGCATGCATTCAATTTGCACTCTGAAAAAAGGAAATAATTATATGAAGGAAAGCTTTGTGCTGCAGTTTTTTATGGTAAAATCTAAACTGAGTACCTGGTTTTAGAAGTTTTATTTAATACCAAATTCACATATTTGTGTGTATTTTAGCCAGAACTGAAAACATGAATGTGAACCTAACTTTGTATCATCATGCGCATAATCATGTGAGATTATTCTGTGTTAGAGAGCCTATCCTTGCCAGCAATGAAGAAACACACTATGATGCAAAATCTTCATTGCATTCAGGGCTTAGGCAGTCAGCCAATCAGAGAACCAGGGTCCACTTCCTCTGTGCCCACTGTTTATTCCCACTTGGTTTGGGGCCTTTGTTGACTGCCATTGAAAAACTTGTTTTAATGCGAAGTATCCTGTAGCATCAACTAATGAAAAGCTTGTTTTTTTTTTATGGTTGTATTTGCTATCTAGAGCGAAATTTCAGAGGGATCCTTTCTTATTCAGTTAGAAAATTGTGGGGCTGATCCACGTCGAGTGTATGTTGCATACTGTACATTTACCTTGGGGAAAAAAAGCTCATATGTGTGTGTATGATGTCATGAATTTCATTTTACTGTTGGTATTATAAATTACCATCGATACCACTTACAGCTGAAAAACTGGCTTTTCTGATTTTTACTGGTCAAAATGTACCTTGTCCTTAAGTTTTGGGCAGTTGTGTATATATTGGGTGTGTGCAAAAGTTCTACCCATTTTTTAATAGATGCAAAGTGCGATCCCAGTAGTTACATCACAGATGACACTGCAATGCCAAATTTTCAGCCAATAAAGTGTGGAGCAGTAGAGCATAAAAAAACACTAGGTTTGTCCGAGTAAGTCATTCATAACAGAAATCACAGACGGTGTAACATGGCATTCGATAAGGAGCACATTAGGCATTGTTTAATGTACGAGTTCGATAAAGGCAGTACTACAGCTGCTGCTTGCCGCAACATCTGTCAAGTGTACGGGGAGAATGCAGTTCATGATAGCACATGTCGCCATTGGTTTCGGAAATTTCGGGATGAAGACAGAAGCTGTAAATACCAGTCACATCCTGGATGTCCATCCGTGGTTTCTGACGAGGATGTGGACCAAGTCATAACAAATGACCCACATCCAACCATTCCAGAATTAGCAGAAATGTTGTCAGTACACAGAACAACAGTCGAAAGATGGATGCATGCACTTGGGTTCATCACCAAGTTCGATAACTGGGTTCCGCACCAGCTTTCTGCACAGCAACAAGAGGAGAGAATCCGTACCTGTGTTTCTGTGCTTTCTCATCACAGAAATGAACCATTTTTAGGACGAATTGTAATGGGTGATGAGAAATGGATACTGTACTGTAATGTAAAGTATCAATGGACTGTGTGCCAAGGTGCGGAGCCTGCTCCATCGACCTCAAAAGGACGACTGCATCCCAAAAAGGTTTTGTTGAGTGTTTGGTGGGATATCTAGGGAATAATCCACTGGAAGGTGTTGGCACCTAACCAAATGATAAATGCTGACTTCTACTGCCAACAGTTGTACAGATTGCAAGAACAACTGGCATCGAAGCGGCCAGCACTCATCATTCGCAAAGGCGTGATCCTTCATCATGATAACACCAGACCTCATGCTGCTTTAATCACTCGGCAAAAATTACTAGACTTCGGTTGGGAAGTGTTACCTCACCCAGCGTATTCCCCTGACCTGGCACCTATGGACTACCACCTTTTTCAATCATTACAGAACACCTTTGCTCTCCAAACCTTCGATGATGTGGACAATGTGAAAACGGCATTACATGACTTTTTTTATCCTAAAACACAGGAGTTTTTCCGGTGTGGGATCCGCCTACTCATAGACAGATGGCAAGAGGTCATACAGAATTATGGCAATTATTTGAAATCCTAGGTATGTTATTTGTTGTGGTCTCCTCCTTTCTTTGTAGCCTACAAAAATGGGTAGAACTTATGCACACACCATATATATATACCACATAAATGAAAACCATGTGTATGGTTCTCCTTTTTTTATATTATGTTGATGTTCATAAGGTTCTAGCTTCCATCACATGGTGATGACCAGAGTTTTGATGTGGAAAAAATGGTTGACTGCACATAAAAATATGGCTCACTGTGGGACCTGTACAGGTGTAGGTTGTAAGATAATCATTTGTTCATTTTCAGCTTTCTTCAAGGTTACACATTTCAGATATGTGTCTGCTACATCTTCATAAGATCTAAGCATTCCTTGTGGTTCTTTTTATCTCTAAAATTATTTGAGGCTGAGTGCAAAGACCTTTTCTATTGTAGCAGAGGCCAAGTTCTAGGATTACACTGGGACCATGTTCTCACTTGTCATCCACACCTTTGCAATCTGCAAGCGAATTGACAAAAGCATCAGATATCCTGATGGTATTCTCCAGAACTTCCTGGCAAATATATGGACATTTACTGTTTCTTTGTGTCTTGTTTTGTCATTGAAGGTTTAACAACCACCATGAGCAACTCAATAGGCTATAAGCAGTCGCCCATCCCTAATTTAGGGCCACTGGTTCTAGGGAAGGGAGTAAGCCAGTGCTGTAAGACAAACACAACATCCATGCCTCACCAGGATTCGAACCCGGACCCTTCACGGACGAATGGTCATAAGCCGGCGCTTAGACCGCTGTGCCACCAGGGCGGCACTGTGTGTTTTACAGATTAGCTTGTGATTCTTTATGTGAGACCTTAATTCATTCACCATCAAACCCTGCATGTGTGTATAGAAATCTTTCATAAATATGTATGAATTGCCATTGTGTATTCGTTTGAAGCAGATGTCCCTTCAGTCTCTGCTTGATCATCCGCTGCATAAAGCAGTCTTTTAGTCTACAGACCCACTTGACTTGTTCTAAAAAATATTATTGAAGGTTGCTCAGTACAGAATGTAAAATAAAAATGTTGACCGGAACAAGTAATTGAAAGATTTGTGGGCAGACCTTTCATATGTGCAAAGCACAATGACTATGGCACAAATTTAATTAAAAGTATTGATTCTCTCTAATAGTATAAGCTTTACACGTTATAAGAGGAAAAATGGATTGCATATGCACTCTATAGATAAACATCAACAATGTAGTTTCCAAATTCATATTTAATAAATGATGGTACATGTTTAAATTATAGAAACATCATTGCAGTTCGCTTCAGATAAAGCAATAATTGCAGTGTGTGTGTGTGTGTGTGTGTGTGTGTGTGTGTGTGTGTGTGTGTGTGTGTGTGTGTGTGCTCAACATTTTGGTAATTAATAGTTCTCGTAATGTGTAATGTACAAAGGAACTTCTCTGAACATTGTAATATACCTGTGCTGTTCCACAAGAATCATACTAGCAAGTACAATGTACTAAAGCATTTTAAATTTAATGCAAGATTAAAACAGTATCAAAAATTTGTCACTTAAAGTGTCAATAAGCATCAGATTGAAGAATTAGTACTTTTAACCAGTTTACTGCTCACTATTTTGTATTCAAACAGATTTCTAATGCAAAAGTAATTTTGATGCCCCATGCTACAAGCTGAAATTTCACAGCCCCCCCCCCTCTCTCTTACACACACACACACACGGGTAACATTCATTGTAAGTGTTCTGTTGTTGGAGTGATTGCAACAAAGTGGGCAAATTCTGTGTAACTGCATCTTTATCATGAGTGCAGTCAATTCGTTATGTTTAAGTACCACCAATCTTATTTTAGTTCATCACATAACTAATGAATATGTGACCTTCAGTCTTTATGTAGTATATACTGTTCTGTGACTTCTGGCCTTGTCACAGTGAATCATCTAAACAAATTCCATAAAGTTAAATTCACAAATGAAGCAAACAAACTTAGGGCATCTTATTTTCTTTACTGAAACTACAGAAAAGAAATTGTTATCAATTCAGTAATGTTTTCAACGAATTATGTGGATTGAAGTCCACTAATGGATAGTTTTCTGTCAAGTTAAATCTATCAAGTCTGCTGCACAGAAGCATTCATTTTAACTTTGCTGAATTATCTGAATCTTCTTTTTGCTGAAACTAGAGCAAAGCGTTTGTTCAGCTTAAAGTGGTAATATGTATAATGTTTTTCTAACTGTGGAATTTTGGATTTACTTGCTGTGACACTGTTTTTGTTTTTTTCTTTCCTTTATTGTTATCAGAAAAACTTGTTTACTATGCTGAATTATCTTATTTTCTTTAGAATGTACAAGAGAGTACTGAGGCACAGGATGAAAATATTGGTGCAATGAAAATTATGGTCAACAATTTAACCTCTCAACATAATTCTTTCAACAACCCAGCAGAAAAAGATGCTCTTTGTCGGGCTTCTGAAAATATCTGTAGACGCCTTAAGCAGATCAAGATTCTAGTCATTGAGTTATGCACTAGGTAAGAACATTTATTCACTTACAGTATGTCTTGTATGTTGTTGGTTTTTTCTTTACTTAAATGCACCCATCCTTACAACACATGATTTTGCCTTAGCTATAGCTATGCATTCGCAAATGGTAATTCAAGCTAAAAACTTAAATTGTATGAGTACTGCAGTAAAAACTCAATATCAATTATATATACTTCCTATTCCTGTACTAGTAAAAACTAGAAGTATCTTTTGACTGTTGATAAAATGAATTTTAACTTGTAATAACTAGAAATTATTATAGATCATGGTTCCTACTTGATTCAAAGTACTGAAGTCAAGGCTAGAGGAACAATTTGTAACACTCCAACATTTTTTAGCAAAGGCTTCCAACTACCTGTTGACAGAAGGGAAATGGAAAGTTCCATTCTCTAATCTGGTCACATGTTAGTTAGGCAAAATCATTTCCATTATGAATTGCTCAAACATTTACTTGTTTGAATGGTATTCAGAAGGGCATGCTTTCCCCTGATTCTTTGTATGCAACCGCTGTAGTACTATTACCCTAACTCACATTGATGTTCACCCTCAGTAAATAAAAAATTAGAGATAGGGATGATGGAAAGTTGACTTGGGTATCCCTGCACAGAGTGGAACAGACCCAAACCGAACACAGGCGATAAATAGGCGGACAGTAGGGCTTCCCAACAGTGTATCGCAATTGATGAACATGGGTAAACGTGCTGATCTCAACGACTTTGAATGTGGATGCATTGTCAGCGCAAGACAGATAGTTCATTCTATCTCACAAATGGTAAGAGCCTGAGGGCAATCATATCAAGGGTGTACAGTATACCATCAATGGACATACCAGCACCCAGAGAGCTAGCAGTGGCCAACCACATGCCATTGATGACCGGGGTCGACGTAGACTATCCATGTTTGTACAGATTAACTGCTTGACAACAGCAGCACAAACCACATTCAAATTAAATGTCAGAGGCTGAAACAGTATCAGTGAGTGAACGGTACAGTGCAAGCTGCATACCTTGGGCTACGGGAGCTGACGCCTTACTTGTGTGCCACTATTGACTGCTCATCATTGGAAATTTCACCTCACCTGGTGCCAGGAACATCAAAACTGGACCTCTGTAGAGTGGCACCTTGTTGTGTGGTCAGATGAATCCTGTTATCAGCTGTACCAAACTCAAGGAAGGATGCGGGTGTGGTGTTCACAGCATGTGGCCATGGACCCCATCGTGGCAGGTTGGCTCTGTTCAAGATGGTGGTGGCTCTGTGATGGTTTGGAGAGTCTTCTCGGGGGACACATTAGGTCCCTTAGTGCATCTGGAAAGGTCCTTAACCACTGAGTGCTACCAGCATGTGCTGGCTGATCAGCTACATGCTTTCGTGTCGTTCATGCATCCTGTGGTTGATGGTCTGTTCCAGCAGGAAATATGCTGCAACCAACCGGGCATGGCTTGAGAAACATTCATTTGAGTTTGGAACCATCCAGTGGCCCCCAAGGTCCTCATATTTAAACCCTGTGGAAGCTTTCTGCGATGCCGTCGAGTGGAACACCAGATCCGGGGCTGACGTCTCGGGTGAATGCTGCAACAGGCATGGTTAGCATTACCTCCGAAAACTCTCCAGCATCTGGTGAAGTTGATGCTTTGATGTGTACAGGCTATTATTCATGCTAGAGGAAGCCCAACACTCTATTAGGTAGGTATCTCCAATGTTCTGTCAATTGAGTGTATGTGCTGTATATATTTATATGACAAAACCATTTATTTCCAAAATGATGATGATGACCTCACATATAGTTAGATTATGGTAAGATCATACATGTAAATTGATAACAAGGAACAGTACACCAATTATGTAAAAAAAATAGTAACACTATACTATTGATCTGATTTACTGGCATAGGAATATATACATAAACATTTCCTTTCCAAGCTTTTGTACATCAACCAGATGGCTTGTTCAAGAAAGTTAGACAGAAACTGCAAACTGAATAATAGGTTATTATTATTATTATCTGCAAACTGAATAATAGGTTATTATTATTATTATCTGCAAACTGAA
This sequence comes from Macrothele yani, assembly GCA_039090855.1. Classification (NCBI taxonomy): domain Eukaryota; kingdom Metazoa; phylum Arthropoda; class Arachnida; order Araneae; family Macrothelidae; genus Macrothele; species Macrothele yani. The sequence continues at coordinate 6,470,876 of CM077023.1, read as the reverse complement.
TAATAGGTTATTATTATTATTATCTGCAAACTGAATAATAGGTTATTATTATTATTATCTGCAAATTGACTAATAGATTATTATTATTATTATTATCTGCAACCTGAATAATAGGTTATTATTATTATTATCTGCAAACTGAATAATAGGTTATTATTATTATTATCTTAAAACTGAATAACCTACTAAATAATAGGTTATTCAGTTTGCAGTTTCTGTCTATCTTCCTTGAAAAAGCCATCTGGTTGATGTGTGAAAGCTTGGAAACATTTATGTATATATTCCTACTCCAATAAATTGTATCACTAGTATATAGTGTTACTATTTTTTCTTCATACATGTAACTTTCCAAACAGTTATATGTTATATCATGATAATACACAATATGTAAGAGGTCACGATGATTGCAAAAGAAAATAGATATTTTCCCAATTATGATACATCTAAGCAAATTTGTATAAAATCTTTCATGTGCCTTTTAAATTTACCCTTGAAATAGTACACATGCAAGGGCACTTACTTTGAATTCAGTGTTCAGAGAGTGCTTGATATTTTGGAATTCAATTTAGTTTGTTATTTGGAAGACTGTGCAACTATCCTTCCAAGTTAAAAAATGATTTGTCAATTTGTTTAGTGGTTTTTATGAAGTCAATAATCAAATGTGTTTGATTTTGGCTCCTTAAGCTGTATAGAAGATGCACTTTATTCCAAACTCTTTGAAATGTTTTAGTGCCATTTAAAATTCAGAGAAAAGATTTCAGAATTTTATTCATGACCTAGTATGAACTTTTTAGCATGTGTTATATCAATTAAACATTTTGAGGGACATATTTTTAAGGAATGAGAAAAAATATATTTAGAAGTTGAATTGTTTCTTTACAGAGACACATATTTTCAAATAGTCAGACTAGATGAATTACAACTTTCTAACTTAAATTAATTTTGAGGAACATGTTTAGGAAAACATTTGAGAGATTTAAGAGTTCATAATTTGAGAATTTGAAAATTAGGGCTTCAGAATCATTTTGTTGGTTTATGTTAGCCAGAAAATAGTTATTTATGCAGTTTGCTCAATTGTGATTTATAGGAATTTGTAAACATTAGAGAGGAGTGACATAAATACTCCATCTTATTCAAAATAAGTTTCTGGCAACCTGAATGTGTTTTTATATCCTGTTAACAATATGTGTCAAATCGCACTTCTGCAGTATGCATGTAAATGTAGTCTATGTCTTTAGGTGCTCAAAATGTGAAATTCCAAAATTTGGAACTTTCATTTTTATTGTATAAAAAGAGTGAAAGGCATGAAAAGGGGCAGAAGAACTGTTAAAATTTGATAACATCAACATTCCGTAGATGGACATCTGAAAAAGGAATTGAATTTTATTACCTTATCATACAACTAAAAAAACTTGCAATATGATATAATACCAGTAAAGATGATTGTGGATGTAATTTTACTCTAGTATTTTTATCTTGTAAAGCCGCTATTTTGTTGTTGTGTTACAATGTATTTTTGTGTATCATTTATCATTAGTAGCACTTTCAAAGTATGTGCAGAACATTTGAGGTTGGTAATCATACTCTGAAAATTGAAAAGAATCAGAACTTGTGCTGATGTAGAGTTACCATAGCTGGTGTTAGGTCTATTGATTGGTTAAAAATATTTTTCTCATGCTGCCCCAGTTTACTACTAACAGGAGTATCTTTGCTGAAAACTGCCTTACAGGCATTATTGTATTATAACAAATATTTGCAGAAATGTTGAAATCCTTTTTATCAGTTGCAAAAGCCACACATGAGCAACTGGATTTCATTGCAATTTTTATACTTTCACTGTAATATCCAGGAAGCTAGTGCAGATAAAACTTTGATAAGCTGTCACTTAAACACTGTGTTTTGATATTCATTGCAAAACAGTAATTTCTGAATAGCATCGTGTAGTACATTTATATGGCTGATTTTCTTTTGGGTTTGCATTATGCTATTAAGATTTTGAAGCCAACTCATGAAAAGAAATCAAATATAAGGTTCTGGGGAAGGGTGTTAATTACATGTTTAACCTAAATGTAATATTGTACTTTTATCTACATGAATATAAAATGTTTTGTTTGTATAAATTCTACTTTAGAGTGTGTGATCATTTTTTAATGATGTGATGATGTGTAGTATATGTCTAGATTTCAGCTAAAATATGTTTCCCAGATTCATGAAAATATGTATTTACAGCCTTCAAAATATAAGGACTCAGTTGGAGTCTCTTCTTCGAGATCTTGCAGTTTTAGAAGCTTGGTTAGGCTGTCAAGGAACAACCATATTAGAATTTAATTCTTGCAAGGCTAGTAAACAGCGAGTAAAGATGCTTAAGGATCTCAGGAAACTTGAGGTAACTGTAATACTTTTACCATTATTATTTTTGTTTAGTTTGAATATCAAAAGTTCTTTTTTCAGGGTGTGTGTGTGGAAAGGGGGGGTGCGACCATTGTGAGCAATTCAATGGGCTATCAGCAGATGTCTGTCCCTAGTTTAGGGCCACTGGTTCCAGGAAAGGGAGAGAGCCAGTGCCGTAAGACAAACACAACATTCATGCTCACCAGGATTCGAATTCGGACCAGTCTCGGACAAATTTTCAGAAGCCATCACTTTGACCACTGTGCTCCTAGGCAGCAATCAGAAGTTAAAGGAGGTTCATGTAATACACTGACGGGGAAAAAAATCCCAACACCAAGAAGGGGTTGTGTTAGATAAACGACAGTTGGTAGGCGGTGAGAGTACATCTGTAAGATGACGTCTATGCAAATTTCGCGCACAGCACATATGTGTGGTGCTAGTAGCGCCCCTCGGAACATGAAAAGCAGGTTTGCTGTAACGTTCGTGAGCATTAGTTATCGTTGAGATTCGACGTAGTGTGTTGATGTTAGTCAAGAATGCCTTTAAGAAGACGAAGAAGCCATTATCAACAGCTCACGGAGTTTGAACGAGGTCGTGTAATAAGGCTAGGAGAAGGTGGATTTTCTTTCCGCAATATTGTAGAACTACTTGACAGGAATGTAGCCACTGTGCATGATTGTTGGCAGCGGTGGCCAAGGGAAGGTACTGCCTCAAGAAGACTGGGCTCCGGCGGGCCACGTGGCACTACTGAGAGGGAAGACCGCCGTGTATGGCGTATGGGCGTGGCGCATCGTACTGCGTCTACGGCAACAATTCGAGCTGCAGTTGCCACCACAGGGACACAACGAACTGTTACAAATCGGTTACTTGAAGGACAGCTCCGAGGCAGATGCCCTGTAGCGTGCATTCCACTTACTCCAAACCACTGCCGTTTGCGACGTCAGTGGTGTCAAGCTAGAGCTCATTGGAGGATGGAGTGGAGATCTGTTGTGTTTTCTGATGAAAGCCGGTTCTGCCTGGGTTCCAGTGATGGCCATGTGTTGGTTAGAAGGAGGCCAGGTTAGCGCCTGCAACCAACCTGTCTGCGGCCTAGACACACTGGACCTACACCTGGAGTTATGGTCTGGGGAGCAATTTCCTATGACAGCAGGAGCACTCTCGTGGTTATCCCACGCACCCTGACGGCACAGTTGTACGTCGGTCTGGTGATTCAACCTGTTGTGCTGCCATTCATGAACAGCATTCCAGGGGGTGTTTTCCAACAGGATAACACTCGCCCGCATACCGCTGTTGTAACCCAACATGCTCTACAGAGTGTCGACATGTTGCCATGGCCTGCTAGATCACCAGATCTTTCACCAATCGAGCACGTATGGGACATCATTGGACGACAACTCCAGCGTCGCCCCCAACCAGCATTAACCATCCCTGTATTGACCGACCAAGTGCAACAGGCATGGAACTCCATCCCACAAACTGACATCCAGCACCTGCACGACACAATGCATGAACGTTTGCGTGCTTGCATTCAACATTCTGGCGGTTACACCGGTTATTAATGTACCAGCATTTCACATTTAAAGTGGCTCTTCTCGCGCTTACAATAAGCTGTGATCTTGAAACCTTAATCGATTAAATATGTTACCTATACAAATGTATTGCCGCCATTTCATTCCTCTACAACTATTTTTTCGTGGTGTTGGGATTTTTTTTTCTGTCAGTGTTGATACATTTGGAAAATATCAGTTCTGCTGTATTTATTTTCTTACATCATGTTTTATATTCAGATAATCTGAATTAAAAGAGCAGAATTGTTGCAGTATTATTTATTCACTTATTAATTTTTTTTTGTTTCTTGCAAGGAATATCTTTCAACTCTTACAAAGAGTGCAGTATACCGCCATTTGACAAATCATACTGATTTTGGGGGTATTTCTCATAATGGATATCACAGTATATCCACCAATACTGAACAAAGTTGGAGTATTTTCATGGTGTAGGAAATTCAAAGAAAAGAAAGGTGGTGAAAGAAAATAAATATATCCTAGTACTAGACATAGATTTTTTATTCTAGTTGAGGCATGGGGGCTTTGTTTTTTTCAACTCTGATTGTTTCCCTTTCATTGAGCAGACGATTTTAAGTTAATAATTACTAAATGAGAGTTCTTAATCTTTAATGGTCATGAGGATGGTTGAATTGTAAAACAAAGAAAATCAAAGTAAATCATGTAAATCAAGTAAATCATGAAACCACATTGCTTAAATAGCTTTAAAATAGTGGAATCAGTTATTTACCTCACTCACTCACTCGCTATTTGAAATACTGGTTTGCAACCATAGTTTCCCAAATGAAATAATGAAGAAAAATTCAGATTAGTCCAATGGGATGTATTCACTCTTTCATCGGCTGTATCTAAAGACATATTTATTAAAGGTTAGTCTGTGATGTTGCAGCACTAACACTGACTATGTCTTGTGTGTGTATGTGTTTGTCCTTAAAACCTTGAATAAATTCCCCATACATCTAAAGCTTTAATGAATTCCAGCTGCAGGCTCATGAAAAAACATTAAAATTATTAATGCATGGAGTCAGTTATGTCACTACTTGGCTGAGGCAGTCCTGATTTTCAGGAGGGCTAAGTTTATTGAATGGTTAGTTCATAGTTGCTATGAATACCATACTCCCTGGTGTGTCACCAACAAATCAGCTAATTCTAAGACCTGAGATCAGCTGCTTTATTATTAGGGGTATGCAAAAGTTTCCGCCGCCCCTGCTAGTGGGCACTGTAGGGGTCTAACCAGCCGGTGACTCATGCTGTCAGTTCGTACATGAAGCCAAGCATGGCGGTTGATAAAGTTCATTTGCAGCACTGTTTGTTATTCATGTTTAATTTAGGGAAAACTGCAAGTGAAGCATACAGTTCAATATGTCAGGTGTATGGTGAAACAGTTATGCGTGAGTGGACGTGTCGAGAATGGTTTGTCAGGTTTAAGAAAGGTGATCTAAGCTTGGAAGACAAGCCACGTGCAGTAGACCAAAGGAACTCGCAGACAAGGAGCTGGAACCACTGTTGCAAGAGGATGCCACACAATCTACCACGCAACAGGTGGAATGTTTGAAAGTGGCTCAATCAATGGTGGTACAGCGTCTACAGGCCTTGGGGAAGATCCAGAAGATTGGTAAGTGGGTTCTGCATACTTTAATGGAGCGCAATATTGGTCAACGATTGGGCATCTTCATGTCGTTGCTGAAGAGGTTTCAAGGGAAGAATTTCTTGTGGAAGGTTGTCACCTGGGATGAAAAATGAGTCTATTGTGACAACCCTGTACACAGCGATCCTAGGTCAACCCAGGCCAGCCATCAACATCCACTGCAAAACAGGATATCCACGGGGAAAAGCTGCTGTTGTGTGTGTGGTGGGATATCCATGGAGTGCTGTATTTTGAACTGTTGAAACTGGGCGAAACAATCACTGCACAACGATATAGTGATCAGTTGATGAAACTGAATGCAGCAATCAAGCAAAAACACCCATGGACAGGTAAAAGATGCTGCTCAGTCATCCTGTTACATGATAATGCCAGACCACATGTCAGTGCCACCACGAAATCAATCCTTGAACAGTTACACTGGGAGGTTTTACTGTGCCCAGCTTACTCCCCGGACATTGCACCCTCAGACTTTCATCTGTTTCACTCTATGCAACATGCCCTTTCCCAACAGTAGTTCACCACAGTTCCAGAGGTGGAAAATTTCGTCACTGCGTTCTTCAGCTCAAAACCAAGGTCCTTCTATCAGAGGGGCATTCATTTGTTGCATGAAAAATTGCAATAGGTCACTGATGCTAATGGCCAATATTTCGTTGAATAAATGTGTACTGGTTTCCTGAATGTTCCCGTCTCCTTTCTCCTTAAAACGGCGGAAACTTTTGCATACCCCTAATAGTTCAGAGAAAAGTGCACTTCTTAGTAGGTTTTGATTCTTGATAATGCTGAAGTTATGGATGGTGACACTCAGGTTATTGGTGACTACTTAGATGATGCATTTACTTTGTTGTCCAGCAGCAGTAATTACCGGCCTTTATCTGAGCACTGAAGGTGATTCACAAGAAACAATTAGTGATTTGTCAGTCTTTTACATGGGATGATTAAAACAGCTCTTTAATAGCAGTGAAATTGGAGGTTTCTCTGTTCTATTCTAGATATAAATATCAGTTGGTCAAGGTGATGCCTATTATGAGATGCTCTAACATATTTCTCCTCTTACCTTTAAATGTATACTTATTTTATGTAGACAGGATTTTGAAGGAACATGTTTTTCTAATTTTTGGCATACAGCCATAATTATATTACTTGATACTTTTATGGTTTCCAGCAACCCTGCTATACATTAGTCAGTGCCATGGCTGCAAAGTTCTAAAGTGTATTTGCAAATTTTTAGAAGATTTCTGGAAAGTTAACCATATGTTATCCCATTTTCAATGTGGTTTTAGATATTGTTGTAGCACAAATCATTTCATTCACTTGAAGATATAAATCATGGAGGCATTACTCATTCACATCTTATGTTGGTTTCTCTGAACAAAAGAAAGGTGCATGATTTCCCATGGAGGTATGAAATAACTCAGTTTTTATGATCGTTGTTTTCAAGGTAACCTGGCCATGGTCATAGCTAATATTTTTTCTGTAATTATACATGTCATGTGCTGATCAATTTGTGTGTGTGTCTCTCTCTCTCTCTCTCTCTCTCTCTCTCTCTCACACACACACACACACACACACACACACACACACACACACGAACGAGAGTAAGGCATACCTGGGTGTCCCATTTTGTCTGACATATCTTTCGTTCTTATCATTCAGATGAGCTTCTTGTGGTTGTTCAGCCATTATAGTGTAAATATGACTGATTTACAAATCCAATATGCAATGTAAAGTACCAGAAATTAGCTATTGCTAAGAACTTCCTCTCCTCCTCAGAATACTGTTTATATTAATTTAGTGTTCACCAAAATTCTCTTTTGAAGCTGGGTTTGTCTATGCTGTTCGTCATTTACACTTCAGCATATATTCATGCTCTGAAACACTTTTTATACACTGGAGATGAAATGTTGTGAAGCATTGAATATCATAAAGTTTTTCATGTTATACTGTATTGTGTAAATACTTTTAATAATTTTGTAAATACTTGGTAGGCAGGTGATTGGTTGATAGTTCTGCAGTTTGGTCTTATCTCCACCCTGGGCCAGAGCATACTTTCCTTATCTGGGAGGGCGAGACTTGAAATTATGCCTCTTCGAGTTCAAAAATTCCCTACTTTCACTCAAATAGTATGCAGTTTGTTTTTTTCTCACGTCCATTACAGAAAAGTATTATGATCCTTCAAAAATCTCGCTTCTGGTTTTTGACATAATTTTTCTAAAAATGTAAAAACTAGATAAATACCCAAGGGGTCAACAGATGTAAATATCAAATAAAACATAAAAATTATGTGAACACCGCAGTAATGTAGAATGAAAACTAAATTGGCAAATAGCGAATGAATTCAGTGTTTTTATAAAGAAGAGTGACCATGACCCAAGAAAAAAAAATATTTCTTAGAAGAATTATATGAATTTGGTCTGATTCCTTGATGGAAGGTCTTATATTGTGTTTGAGAATATGGTAGGATTTTTTTTTATATTTGATAGAATAATTTCTATTGTGTTCATAGTGTGATGGTTCGTGGGATGTCTATAATGTACTGTAACTACAACTTAGGTATGATTTCTTAATGTAATTTGATTCTGCCAGAAAAGGGAACTATACCTACTGTTTCTTTTGTGTGTGTGTGTGTGTGCGTGTGTGTTCTTTTTTGTATGGTGCTAATAATATATATGCCTACTTTAAATCTAACATAGTGCCTATAACAGCATGATTTACATTTAATCTTCAATAGTGGCACGACTCTATTTTGGTAAATGCCTCAAGAACTGGTTTTTGAGTTTCCTGCTAATTTCTGACTAGAAATATCTTGGCAAAACATTACACTGTGAACATTGCATTTATTTTCCTTGAAAATGCTATGAGGGTAGATTTCTTGGGTTTCCAATTAAATTTTGATTTGTGTTTTTTTTTAATAAAACAGAGTAGATAGTCTAAAGCAACTTATGGGAATTTACTAGGAAATGTTTTCATTTATAGCAAATTTTCGGAGAAAACTCTTCTCCTTCTTCAGGCTCTCTAGTTGTTGTCACTTTTTGCTTGTCACTATCATGGTTACGGTTTACCTTGACGGTTACGGTTAACCTTGACGGTTTAGGTTATTTTTCACCAAATCCTGCCAGATGTTAGGCAGGGGAAAATCCTTTGCAGTCATTGATGATGGAATTTTGTTTTTTCTCAATCTCTATTCCTTCTTTCAGTTTTCTTTTTTGGAAATTGCTTTGGAAACTGATTACTTTAAGGGAATTCCAATCCATGCTGTGCCCAGTTTCTCTAACATGCCTATCTAATCCAGTCTTGTTGGAGCAATTTTTTATAGCTGCTTTATGCTCAGCTATACGAGTTTCTAGTCTGCGACCTGTTTCACCTATGTAAGATAGTCCACAACTACAATTTACTTCATAAACTACTCCTTGCATTTTTAAAATATCTTCTTCTCTTTGAACTATTTTAGGGAAAAAATTTGAGAAGCTTCTGAATTTTAATGGTAAGAAGAACCCACAAAAGCAAGAAGTAAAATTCACTAGAAAAATTTCTTATCACAAAGGTTTATTTGAGGCTTTAAAGAGAATTAGTAAAAAATGCAATATTAGGCTAGCTCCAAGTTTAGAGAAAAAAGTTAAAAATTTTTTCCCTAAAATAGTTCAAAGAGAAGAAGATATTTTAAAAATGCAAGGAGTAGTTTATGAAGTAAATTGTAGTTGTGGACTATCTTACATAGGTGAAACAGGTCGCAGACTAGAAACTCGTAAAGCTGAGCATAAAGCAGCTATAAAAAATTGCTCCAACAAGACTGGATTAGATAGGCATGTTAGAGAAACTGGGCACAGCATGGATTGGAATTCCCTTAAAGTAATCAGTTTCCAAAGCAATTTCCAAAAAGAAAACTGAAAGAAGGAATAGAGATTGAGAAAAAACAAAATTCCATCATCAATGACTGCAAGGATTTTCCCTGCCTAACATCTGGCAGGATTTGGTGAAAAATAACCTAAACCGTCAAGGTTAACCGTAACCGTCAAGGTAAACCGTAACCATGATAGTGACAAGCAAAAAGTGACAACAACTAGAGAGCCTGAAGAAGGAGAAGAGTTTTCTCCGAAAATTTGCTATAAATGAAAACATTTCCTAGTAAATTCCCATAAGTTGCTTTAGATTATTAATTCAATTAAACTAGGAAGCCATTTCTCAATATGAGCTTTATTCAAAGAGTAGATAGGTTTTCTACTATCCTTCTTTTTTCATTTTCTTTTATTATTATTATTTTTGTTGTTGTGTATAATGAATATTTTTGTGTATCAAATTGAGATATGAGACTTACCTGAAATGTTAGAATGATTAGTGTTTGTGCTTATGGTGAAATGATTTGCATTGTGTTTGACTTTGTGATATACTATCCTATCATTGATAAACAAAGGGAGATCACACATATCTATTTTATAGATGTTACAGGGAGTGGCTTTTGAACTCTTACAACTTAAGATTATAATTCCTACTGACAAACAGCAAGCAAATAGACAAATTTAATGCAAGGTAATTTATATACAACTATTTTTAATTGATATACCCATAAGTACGGACACTATCCTATTATTGATAAAGAAGGGGAGATCACACATATCGTTTTTATAGATGTTGCAGGGAGTGGCTTTTGAACTCTTACAACTTAAGATTATAATTCCTGCTAACAAACAGCAAACAGATAGACAAATTTAATGCAAGGTAAATGGGCTGGACATACTGCCAGAAGAACAGACCATCGATGGACAGCCGAAATTTTAGATTGGATTCCAAGGGACAGGAAAAGACCCAGAAGAAGACCACATGGAAGATGGGTGGATGAAATTCGAAAGTATGCGGGAGTGACATGGAGGAGACTGGCACAAGACAGACCGTTGTGGAGGAAACTTGGGGAGACCTTCGTCCAGCAGTGGATTGATAATGGTTGACAGTGATGATGATGATGATGAATTTTTATACAACACAATAAATAAATAACATCTTTTCTTGTAGTTCCACAAATTCATTGAAAATTATTCATATTAATGCGAGATCCTTACTAAATAAACTCACTCTTATTGAGGCACTAATTCAGGTTACTAATTTACAAATAGATATTTTATGTATAACAGAGATATGGTTTCCCAGTGAAAATTATAGTGTTGGCTTGGATGGCTATAAGATTTTTTATCAAAATAGAATCCACTCAAGAGGAGGTGGAGTGGCCATTTACGTTAAGGATACCTATCATAATTATACAATTAATAAAAACTTGACATTTACTGACTCTACTATAGAAATTTTGTCAATAGAAGATCAACACACTATTATAATGGTGTGCTATCGCCCTCCAGGATCAAATACAACTCAGTTCTTTGATAAATTAACAGAGGCATTCAATTATGTGAATTTAACCAGGAAAAGGGGATTTTTATTGGGAGATCTCAATATTAATATTTCTGTTACTAATTCACAGACTCAGTACTTTATTCAAATAATAACTGCTGCTGGATTTATCAATACAATATTACATCCAACGAGAATTACACCTAACACAGAAACGATTATTGATTTATCACTCACAAATGCTCCACAAGATTCAGTTTCATCAGGAGTTATAAATTATGATATCAGTGACCATTTACCAATCTTCACAGTTTACACTTATACACATGCAGTGAAGAAACAGTTAATAAACAAACAAATATGATTAATAAATTCTAATAACCTGGAAAAATTTCGGAACCTGTTTCAAACTATAAATTGGGAAAATTTCCTCCCAGCGGAAAATCCAAATATAACATATAACTTATTTACAATATTGTTAAAAGACTCATACGATCAAGCTTTTCCAATAATAACGAAAAGTAATAAAATTAAAAAAAATAGGAAACCATGGATAACAAGGAATCTCTTAAATCAAATAAATAAAAAAAAAGACTGTATTCCAAATTTATTAAAAGTAAACTACAAGTCGACTTCCACAATTTTAAAACATATAGAAACAAATTGAATTCAGATATTCGGAAGTTAAAAAGAAATTACTACACTAATATATTCTCTCAAAATAACCCTAAATTAACATGGAAACATCTGAATCTATTACTGGGGAAAAATATCAGCCCAGTTACACCGCAATATTTAACCAAATCAACTTATAAAATAACTGATAAACAGGCTATAGCTAATGAGATCAACAGTCACTTTATATTGTCACCACAATTGACCAAGCAACAACTTACATTTTCAGGAATCCATTATACAAAATACCTACAAAATCTTTCAAGACTAAATACTTTTCATATGTCGAAAATTACAAGGACTGAACTTACTCATGCTTTAAATCAAATCAATACAAATGTCGGACCTGGCTACAATGAATTTTTTTCCAATAGCCATACAATTTGTGGCAGATATCATAGTTCAGCCGTTGTTGCAGATCTATAACCTTATACTTGAAACCGGAATATTTCCAGATGCCTTAAAAATCTCCAAAATCACTCCGAAATATAAGAATGGGTCAAAAAACGGCATAAATAATTATTGTCCAATCGCAAACTTATCAATTTTCGCAAAAATACTTGAGAAATTAATTCATACCAGACTATTTTCATACATTCGAAGACATAATATATTTCATCACGGACAATTCGGATTTGTACCAAATAAATCAACTGAACTAGCATTATTACATACACAAAATATAATTCAACAAAATCTATTACAAAAACAAATAACAATAGCGGTCTTTCTTGATTTATCAAAAGCATTTGGTACTCTAAATCATGATATATTACTTCATAAGTTAAATATTATTGGACTCCGGGGACCTAGCTATAATTTATTCAAAAGTTACTTGTCAGAAAGAAGGCAATACACCCAGATTCATTAGAATCGATCCATATTACAAATCATAAACTGTGGGGTACCCCAGGGATCAGTTCTTGGTCCTTTATTTTTTAATTTATATATTAACGACTTATTTGCAGTATTAAAAGATAATGATACAATCCTATATGCAGATGATGTAACTATTATTTTAAAGGGAACTGATATGAATGAGCTTACACTAAGAACTAATACTCAGCTAAAATTAATAACAGATTGGCTGAATGCAAATGAATTAGTTGTTAATATTAATAAAACTAAATTAATGATTTTCTCTAATTCACAAACTTCACATTTATACGATTTACCAATTCTGATGAATGGAGTCAGGATTAATACGATCTCAACACACTCTTATCTAGGTACAACCATACACAATGACTTGAAATGGAACAAACACATTGAAAATTTAAGTAACAAGATTTCTAGAACCAAAAATATTAATCTCTATATATCATACTCTAATTCAAGCACATATTAATTATTGCATTTTAACCTGGGGACAAACCACACAATATAATATTAATAAACTACAGGTACTTTAAAATAGATTTATAAATTATTAACTATATGTCAACAAAATAGTTTCCATATCATCTACTGTTTCGCACGTTACTAGAAATTCGAGCACGGGAAAAAACGTCCATATAATAAAAAAATTTTATTTCAACTTGTCACTAATATTCCTTTTTTTCTTTTTGATGTTCCTTATAATAGTTTAGAATTTTATTATGAAGATTACAAATTTATATGAAAAAATGTTTTTATATGTGCAGTCATATGCATCATAAGTTGTCAAAGTCCTCCAATACGTAGAGACAATATGTATTAAATGATTAATATTATTTCAGTTTTTTAACTCATGATTCACGAAATTAATACAATAGAAAAGAACTTTCGAACCTTTTGATTATGATGCGTTGAATCAGTAATAAGCCATCTTGTTATCGAAGAAGGCACGATTTTTCTTTCCTGTGGTATCAGCTTCCAAGTTGAACTTCGATCTTATAATTTCTTATTATAGATGATGGTTGCATGTTTCATTTTCCGTGGCTTGATATCCCAAACTAGTTTCAATTCCTTCTTTTTGGAATCATCTTCAGTGGGTATTTTGATCTACTTCTCATACACGTTGTGTTCCGGCCACTTACATCGATTTTACTGGCAGCGTCCGACAATTCACGGCAGTTGTACTCTTGCGCATGCTATTTTTGGTATTAATGCACATTCTTAGTCGTGTTTTGATATAATTGGATGATATGAATTCCGATTCTAAATTAATTGGTGTTGCCATTCGTTTGTTGAAAATAATTAATAAGGTCTTTTATTATATTTTTTATCGTTAATTTCTTTTTCGATAAAATATTTCCAAGCGTACGGTAGACTCATTGGATCATTATTATTACAATTTATTTCTTTAGTTTTTTCAATCATTACTGCTTCTGAGGTTAATATTTGATTTTTAGTTTTATGTGAGGTTATTAATTTTGCATCATACCAATCAGGATAAGTTTCATTTTCAATACAATGATTTATTAATGATGTTTTGTTTTCTTTTTTATTCCAGTTCGATATATGTTCTTTTAATCTGGTCTTAAATCTTCTTTTTGTACTTCCTATGTATACTTTATTTCTTTCATTTCTTTCTATTTCTGTATAATATTTTGTTGGTATAGAATATACTCCGGCTTTATCAAGCATTGATCTTCTTTCATTTCCAGTAGTTAATATAGTTTCGTTATCTGTGACGGTTTCTGCTAATATAATTTTTTCTTTAACGCATTCCTTCTTTAGGATATCTGTTATTGGAGGAATGTAGGGAATTTTACCAGCAAATTTTATTTCATTTTTTTGTTTATTTTTATTTTCATTTAAAGATTTCTTTATATTTTCAAGTATATCATCTATGATATTTTTCTTGTATCCAAATTTCATAGCAGTTCTTTTTATCCAGTTAATCTCAATCTTTTCTTTGTGTTTATTACAGGAATGGATTAATGCTCTTCTTATGTAAAATTGAAGTGCTGCCCTTTTATATTTCCCGTGCTCGAATTTCTAGTAACGTGCAAAACAGTAGATGATATGGAAACTATTTTGTTGACATATAGTTAATAATTTCTGAAACCACCTAATGTTTTCGACAAATGTTGAATTAATATAATAGATTTATAAGACCTTAACACATCAAATAATTTTCAACCAATCTCATATATTCGGTCAAAAGTGAACCCCAATATATAAAATATTTTAACGATAAAGCAATTATATGATTATAACTTGGGAAAAATAATGTATAAAATAATTACAAATGGTATGCACAATGATATAATAACATTAAACATATATACTCAACTGTTTGAAGTTGCCCTCTTTGTGGTTACCCAGAAATCCCTTGACTACAGATGTGAAAGATTGCCATGCGGAGAGCTCCATGCTGTTTAGCTTTTCAGTAAAAACAGAATCACGCTGTAATTTCCATATCTGAGGACCAACGAAGATGCCTTCTTTGAGTTTTACATATTTAATTGTGGAAATGTTTGATTTAAGTGCATGAAACCTGGTCCAGATTTGTCGATAGCCTTTACAAATTTCTTCATCAGCCCCAGTTTGGTATGAAGTGGTGGAAGCAGCACATCAGAGGGATTAACTAAGGGGCTTGTGACAAACGCTACTCTCTCCAAGAATGAAATGCCTCATTTTGGCCAGTCTGGCTGTTCATAGTGTTCTTCTGAGGTCCTACTGTCCCACATACAAAAGAAACAACAAAATTTCATGAAGCCACTTTGAAGCCTTAGCAAGAGTGATATCACTTTCAAATCACCGCATATTGACCACCTAAACTGGTCATATCATATTTCAGTGATAATTTTGTCCATGTTTTCATGCATTTCCTTCATTCCTACAGCATGTGTTACTGGAATGGAAGGCGTCTGGTTTCTGTTAGACAAAAGGACTGCTTTTAAACTAACCATGGATGAGTCGATAAATAGACGCCATTCCGGAGGATCATGAGATTTTCCTAATTCTGTCATTAGCCCTGAAATATCTGAACAAAAACACATACCATCCTGCATTTCATAGAAAGAACATAGACCCAAATTTCTATTTCTGAACACAGACACACATGTATTCTTCACAAGCAGGTTCCACTCTTGCAGTCATTGGGAACCTAAAAGTTCAGCTTGTTGTTTGGAAAGATGTATGTCTCATATGAGATCATTCTGTTCATTTTGCTCAATCAAGTGGGGCTCGTCTAAATGTTTAGGAGTGTATCTAGGATCTGGATCTTCATTCATGTGCGTCCATATCGTCATTAGATGAATTTTAATCTATCTCTTCACAGTTCAATGGAAGTTTTGGTATAGAAAGATCTTCCCCATGCGGAACAGGCCTTAAGGCTGATGGCAAATTTGGATACTGTATTTTACTTTTATTCTTCTTTGAAAAGCCACTCACTTTGGTTAAACAAAAACAATAATCTTCCATGTGATCAGTTGGCTCATGCCAAATCATCGGAACTGAGAAAGGCATGGATTTCACCTTACCTTTCAACCATTCACTCAGGCCAACAAAGCAGGAAATGCAGCAGACATGAGGAGCCCATGATTTATTTTGATCTACAACATGACATCCAAAGTACAAATAGTAGGCTTTCCTCACAGTCTTTGTCAATGGACGACTCAGTGATTTTATAATATACTGTCCGCACACATAGCAAAACTTATCTAGAACATTAATTCATCCATGGCAATCCCTTTTCCCCATTTTGCCAACTTTTGCTCATAAACATGCATCACATGTTTTTCTATCAATATAAAAAATAGCAGTGGGGGTTCGGTTGCAGTTACATATTCTGTACCTGTGAAAAAATCAGCGTTGCCACCCATAACATGTCTGGTGGCGAAATATGACAATAAAAAGATCTAGTGTGCTTTTTCATGCCTACAAGCTTTAATGTGGAACAATAGTACATATTTAATGCCCCATGACAAAAAAAAAACGTGACGTGGTGGCCAATTTTTAAGGTCAGATCTGAAATCAGCACCCAAAAATTAGTTAAAAACAGCTATATTTGTTCATGTTATAAAAATCTTGTTGACCAGTCAAATTAGAAGGAGCATTTTGTTGGTGTTAGTAAAATAATTATGAGAAAAGCAGAATAATGAGAGATTATGGGTAACATAATAGTGAAAATCCTCCAAATACGTGGTGTCAGTGAATAAACAAAGGCATGGCTCTTTCCACGTTTAGTAATGCGCAGCAACCAAAAAATTGTTATTCGGCCGCCGCCGGGGAATTAAATCCCTGATCTCTCGATATCTAGCCGAGCACATTAGCCTTACAGCCCGGTGGCCAACAATTCACGGCGCTATATGCATTTTTCTGTCAGCATCTGACATTATAAATCCATAAGATGGGCTCAGCTACTGAGACGTCTCCATCTGGTGGGCATTAACGGCACTGGTTATAGAGCAGTTAAATCCAAAGAGCGAGATCCAATTAGAGCAGTTAAATCCAAAGGGCGAGATCCAAAGTGAAAATCCTGCAAATACGTGACGTCGGTGAATAAACAAAGACATCACTCTTCCCACGTTTACCAGATGGAGATATCTCAGTAGCTGAACCCATCTTACGGATTTATAATGTCAGACGCTGACAGAAAAACGCACATAGTGCCGTGAATTATTGGCCACCATGGTGTAAGGCTAACGCGCTCAGCTAGATATCGAGAGATCCAGGATTCAATTCCCCGGCGGCGGCCAAATAACAATTTTTCAGTTGCTGTGCGTTGCTAAATGTGAAAAGAGCGATGTCTTTGTTTATTCACTGACACCACGTATTTGGAGGATTTTCACTTTGGATTTAACTGCTATAATTAATATATAGCCAGTGCCGTTAATGCCCACCAGATGGAGACATCTCAGTAGCTCAGCCCATCTTACGGATTTATAATATCAGATGCTGACAGAAAAACACACATAGCACCGTGAATTGTTGGCCGCCGCCCCGGTGGCGCAGTGGTCTAAGGCGTTGGTCTCTGATCATTCGTCCGAAGGGGTCTGGGTTCGAATCCCGGTGAGGCATGGATGTTGTGTTTGTCTTACGGCACTGGCTCTCTCCCTTCCCTGGAACCAGTGACCCTAAATTAGGGACGGGCGACTGCTTATAGCCCATTGAGTTGCTCACGGTGGTCGTTAAACCTCCAATCAAAAAAAAAAAAAAAAAAAGAATTGTTGGCCACTGTGGTGTTAGGCTAACGTGCTCAGTTAGATATCGAGAGATCCGGGATTCAATTCCTGGCGACGGCCGAATATCAATTTTTCAGTTGCTGTGCATTGCTAATCATGGAAAGAGTGATGTCTTTGGTAACATAATAGCTGAACATAAGGAAGAACTTAGTGTGATCAGTACCCTGCATCAGAAGGCAAAAATGGGCAAGAATGAGTAAAAATGATTTTTGTAAGAAATTAACCTGCAGGAAATGCACAGTCCAAATAACAGTGCATTGCCCTTCCTCATTCATTGGCTAAGAAACCTTTTACAAAAGTTATGCTCATAAATGTTGTTCATTTGAACCTTACGTATTTTAGGTATGTGTGCACATCTAAAATGTATTTCCATGATTTATATTCTTACTTGGATTTATGGTATAATGAATGACAGTTCCGACATTGTGAGTCCATATGATTAGTATTGCCTTAGCTGTTGCCATGTGAAACTTTGACATAAACTTTTTTAATACTTGCACCAGTAACATAAGAAAATTATTTTCTCAATGCTTACTTTTAAAAATTTGTGTAAATGTTACTAAAAGATATTTAAAAAAGTGTCTTGTGAGCATTTTTTTGGGGTTAAAGGTACTTTTTGCTTTAAAATGACAAAACTGACTATAACTACAGGGATAGAGATGCAAAAAAATTCACAGTTCTAGTGTTAAATCATCATTGATATATTTTATGGTTCATTTGTGTGTTAATTTAAATATTTAGATCACAATGCAGTGTTGATGTTTTTTTTACTTTAGGAAATAGGTCATGCCATTCAGTCCAAAATCAAACTACATGCCAGCATCAACAAGCAGTTTTGTAACCTTCTCAGAGAAAGATATGTTGACTCAACTAATACCATTAGGAAACGTGTGCATGATGTAAATTCTCGATGGGACACCCTTCATAAACAAGTGAAAGACATAATGAAAACTTTGCAAGGAGTTCTTCAAGACTGGGAAAATTTTGATTGTGCCAAGGAACATCTACTTCTTTTTTTAACAGAGATAGATGTCAAGCTGATGGAATTAGAAAAGGATGAGGAGTTAACTACCACATCAGCTGTTATCCAGGTAAGGGACGTTATTTCTTTGCCTTAAAATACTGTGTTCCTGTATCTCAGCTCATTTGTGACATAAAAGGGATATTCCAGCAATTACGGTAAAATTTGTGAAAATAGGATTTTATGTAATTGCTGGTTTACGTGCTGTAAGTGTAAACATTTTGAAGAGGCAATGAATGGACAACAGATATGCACATTGCTTTCTTCTTGACACTGTAACCTGCTGGTGTTTTAGAGTGTATCAGTGCTAAATAAAGTTATTTATGATTTTAGTACAAAATCACTTGGGATAAATTTAATTCAATCAGTAACTAACCATGATTTCTAACAGTAGAAGCTGAAAATCAACACATTAATACTTGATATTCAGAAGGCGAAAAATTCCATCATTTTTTCAATGTAAATTGCTTAAAATAAGTTTAGTGTGGCAAAATAAAAAAAAAAAGTAAAATTTCCAGCATCATGAAGGTTACTGCATATTTCACATGGTTTTAATAACATTATCATTGCTGTACATGTTTGCCTTTACTAAAATTTAAAAGTTATACTAAAGTAGTATTCAATGTTTTCTCCACCTGTGAGGGTCTTTTTTTGTTGTTGTTTTTGACATTTCTGTTCTTTTGATGACTATCAAGATCTGTTGTCAATGCATCACATATTATGTCCTCAGAGTTTGTTGACACAGAATCCAACAACCTTTTACAAATTAAGTCCAACATTGAGGACAGGCATTGATAGACAAAAAAGCTAGAAACATCTGCAGTAAAATAGAAAAAAGAAACAAAAACAGAGAAGGGTCTTCCAAGTTTCTCATTTGAGGCAAAGTGCAACTGCTGTTGGTGTTCTGGCATGGACGAAGTTCTTGATTCTGCATTATGTGTAGTCACCTCCTGATTACATGTTTTCACACTGAAATGGAAGTGCATAACAACAATGAATATTTTCTAGCTGTTCTGTTCCTTTTACTTAGCACTATTTTGTTTCATCAAGGCTGCATTAGGGTTGATTGAGCTAGGAATTCCATTCTGAAGACTGAAACCATGCTTTCTTACAGAATCTCCAGTCCATAGACTGTGCTGAGCCTCAAGAGCCACTTCTGTATGTTGTAAGCAGGTGTTTATGCATTATCATGTCAAGCTTAGTTCCCTGCATGATCATTCACTTCATGAAATGTTTTTCAGTCATCAGTTTGTGCTGCCTTTTGGGAATCACTCTGAGTAAAGTTTTGAAAACGAAAGCACTATAAATCAATATATAAATGCTTTAAATATTTTTCATGCTGTAAAATAACGTTTTAAATTTATAAAATATTTTTGTGTGATTGTACAGTACCTCCAAAGATACAGCCATATTTGTTTACAGATTTCAGAGACTTCTCCAGATATTTTTTATGTGCGAAAATGAACCAGTTCATTTTACATTACTGTTATTCTTAGGTTTTGGAAAACAAGAATAAAAGCAATGTAAAATATACTGGTTCAGGCCAGGAATAGTTTATGAAGAAATGGGTAAGTGAATATGCAGAGGCGGATTTTCGACTAGGCACACTAGGCGTTTGCTTAGGGCCCCACAGCTTGAGGGGCCCTAAAAACATATAATTGGATTTCCAGTTTTGTTTTGGTTTTCACGGACCGAAGCAAATCTATCCTTAAAGCAATTACTTTGTATTGTCAGTTGATACTTTACTTTCACATATGGAGTATCAGCAACAGCAAGGAAAAATATATTACAGTAGTAACATATTTTTCCTTGCTTTTGCTGATACTCCGAATTTTCAAGTTCTTATCGATGTACTTATTTTGAAAGGAATGGTAAAAATAATTTTGCCTTCCTTTTAGTGGTAGGTAAAGTTAGTATTCACACTTCCCACACTTTTCATTGTTTAAGGCGAATTCTTAACTAGCCTGCTGTGCTATAAATTGCTTTCATGCTACTTCCAGCCAAGGGAACACATCTGTATTGGACCCCCCCCCGAGTTGCTATGAGGAGTCCTTGTAAAAACCTTCCTGATGATAGGGTGTTTGCTGTCAATTTTTTTTCCCTTCGTGGTAAGATAATCAAGTTTTTTCTCATCCCTAATCACTTTAAACCAGCCCAAAACTAAAAGAGTTAGTATTTAGGCTGAAAATGTAAAGAAATTCTAAAATATCACGCTATCTAACTTTTTCTTATTTAATAGTGTTAAAAGTAATTTATATTGCATTGTAACAACATTTTCTGATTACTTCACTCTCCCTTGGTTTAATGCTGATAATTATCAATTATTCTCACCTTTTCTATTCCTTAAATCGACATTAAACTCTCTTTTGAAAAAGAAATAAAAAGTTCAAATGATACTCTTACTCAAAAACCTATGGTTCCTACTTTTCTATTTTCAAACCAGATCTTTTGCATTTAATTCTTATGCTTCTGATTCTGGTAACTGCAATGCCGCAGGTGCAAAAAATCGCACGCATCTTTTTGACAGAATAACAAAAATGCATATCTCAATTTTCCAATGACTGACTGATGAAATTCCTGCACTAACTGATGAAATTCTTACTATCCAGCTTTCTTCGTCCATGGCATTCGTCTTTACCATGGACGACTGAATCTCTACAATTTAGGGAATTGTTCGTCACACGGAAACTCCTCCATGAAAAGGCATCCATCCTTTTCAAGTGAAGTACTGTGCACAAATTGCATTTTATACGAATTTTCTAATGTGGAGGACTTTTCTGGTTGACAACGTCTTCAAGTATTTTATGTTTGCTTAATACCATGCTCATTGCCTACTAATTTGCTCATAACGTAAAAACAAAATGATTTTCCGAAGCTTAAGCAATAGAAAAAGCATGTTTTGTAAATGAAACGCATGCGAATTTTAGGACAAATATGCAACATACTGATAAATTAAGAGAAATTCCATTTTCAGCACCCTTAGCTTTAAATTTGACAAGTAACTTGCAAATGAAAAGCTGCTAAAGTAATCAGTTTTGCCTAACATATCAAATTCAAAAAGAACTTTTGCTGTAACTGAAATGGTCTCTTCGTAGCATAAAGCTAAAATTTACTAAATTTCCACTTTGAGAGCTCCTAGTGGGAAATTTATGAACTAGTAGGGAAATTTTAAATGGACAAAATTTAATGAATGCTAATATCCTATCATTCGAAGAAATAATGTTTCAAAAATCTGTGAAAACCAAATTCTTTGGACTTGGCACCTCTAGCAGGAAATAAACGAACTAATTGGAAATTTTAAATATTTGAGAAGGAATAGTTAAGCCTAATCTGAGAGGCACAGAAATATTTCCCCCTCTAAGCTGATTAGTTTCTTCACAATAGAAGTTTAATTTTTTGAATTTTTGACTTTGACAGCCCTTAGAGGTAAATTCATGAAGTATATGGATATTTAAAATGCCAAACTTAATGTCCTTTGATTTCCTATTAGCTACAAAATTAATTTTTTAAATACCTCTAAGAACAAAAAGGTCGATGTGCACGAACAGACAAAATGATTACACTAGCAGTATTTCTTACAGAACTTTCTAATAACAGGAAGATAGAAAGGCGTTTTAAAAAATGTAAAAACCTTTTTCTTGACTTCCCTTCTTTTTTTTTTTCTTTGTTTATCGGATGGATGAAAATTTCTGAGGCGATAAAAAGGGGAGGGGCCCCTGAACCTTTTAGCGCCTAGGGCCCCAAAAGATCTAAAATCGCCTCTGTGAATATGAATTGTCCACTTTCCATAACTTTAAAACCCTATGAATGTTTTGAAATACAGGCATTTGATATGATGCATGCAGGATACTGAGATCGATTTGCTAGTGATTAGAGAGACCTGGAGACTTGCTGAGCCTTCTTGGGTATCTTTTGAACCCAGATTTCTTTGTATGTGGAATAAACCTTGAACACCTATGTCTCTGTGCTTATACAGTAGTTATGTGCTGAGCATTAGTCCAACTAAAGTTAATTTTTTTGCAATCTTCGCCAATAGATTAAAATTCAGTGGTGGTGTGAAATCCATATTTGTGTACATCAGTAATATTTGTTTAGTGCAGATTTCACAATGAACTAGTGTATTTACATTGATGATGCATACTGTAACCTTACTTCGCATCATCATATTCAAAATATTATCAAAATGTTATTATTTAAGTTATTATATTATGACACATTCATGATTCATCTGTACATATGTCACTTTTTCATCTGCATAGACATTGGCATTCTTGGGTTGATCTTTGTTGAATTCTTGGTCATCCGCATGTTAAGGAGAGCAAGGTTGTCAGATATTTTTGATCAAACTAATTTCCCCCTTGAGTCTGTCTAGAATGGTGTATTATGTCACAGCAGACAAAGAGGTAAGTGACACGATACTGAGATTAGTGACAGCCAAATCAATATGAACTAAGCTGTGTCTAGATACGTTTTAGAGTGTTAGTGTTTATGTAATTAATAATTAGACAAGTTAATTTTAAGTGTGTGTACTACCCACATGTATTTTGTTGTTGATATAAGAATTTTACATGACTTATTGTAGGATTTGAATGATGAATTTGAACATCATGAAGATGAGTTGCAAGATTTTATTGGATTATCAAGTCATCTTCAGAAATATTGTCATGATGCAGATTTTGCTGAAGTAGAGCTTGCAGTTTTTGAGGTTCAAAGGTACTGGAACCAGTTAATAGAAAAATTGAGGATGATAAGAAAATCTGTAGAGGTACCTGAAGAGGTGAGCTTGTCATTTGAATTATGGAGTTCATTTTAATTATAAGAAGTATAGTATCAAATCAATGCTGCCTTTGGTAAGATAGAACCACATCAGTAGTGAATTTTACCCCAAAATTAGATAAATTTACCCTAGTTCTTGTTATGGTGTTTTCCTCCTATTAGAATTGAGCTGTCTCCTTCTTTTTGCCATGCTAACTTTCTGTAATGGTTTGGACCAATACATATACACCGAAGAGCCAAAACATTATGACCAGTGCATCTGTATGCAAATTGAAACAACTGCAGGTAAACAACAATATAAATGAGTGGTAGGCAATGCACATAACTAACAAACTAATTAAGAAGAAGGTAGTGTAGAACACGCTAAGTTACGTATATAAAAAGTTCAATGCAAATATATTTCAGCCATTACTATGGCCTTCATCAGTGCGACTACGATTGGTTTACGTTGCCAGATTGGAAAGGTAAGTTTTGTAAGGGTAACTCCGGGTGACGTAATGCAATGAGAGATTTCCAGATGTAAGGAACGAAAATGGGGAGCTCAGAGTTGAAATTTTTGGAAAATAAAATTTCCAAACATTCTCTAAACCTTAGAGCATATCGATTTTGGAAGGGAGCCAACTTTTTAGTATCGGACCAAAGTGGAATAGCCAAAGTGTCAGCCATGGTAAAAAGAGATAAGGCAGATGAAGGCTTTCCAAATTTCACATCAGATTTGTGTTCCTGAAGTTTTGAGAGAATTTTCCGGAATGAAAATTCCTATGTACGCGGTTAATCCAACGTTAGTCTTGATCGGAATTTTATACACTCCAGGCGAAGAAAGCGGAGGTCTTGGGTCTCTGTCATTACGGAGTATAACTGAAATTGAAGGGAAAGAACGAATGGCAAGTCTATATCCTTCTCTTTTGAAGATACTGATGAGTTTGTAGGCAGAAGGTTCGTGGAAAGGGATTGAGCCAGCAAACGTTAGTTCCTTTTTATGTGAAACAGGTTGAAGAGCAACAACTGGTTTTTTCTTAGCATTTTGAATTAATTTAGAAACCAGGAGAGGGGAAAAGCCATGTCGAGTAACGATCAAGCAGATGTTTGCTAATTCATTTATTAGATTAGCTTCAGTGTTACAAACCAAATGTGCTCGATGAATGAGAGACTTGAGGGCTGACAGTTTATATTGGTGGAAGGTATGAGAATTGAAAGGAATAATGCTATTGGTAGAAACGGGTTTTCGGTAGACAGAAGTGGAAAGAAGATTATTGCATTTTGAGATGCTGACATCCAAGAAATTTATCTTGTCATCAATTTCTTCATTAATAGTGAATCTAATGGACGGGAATTTTTCAGTGATTAAATTTGTGAGTTGCAATAGATCTTTTTTAGGATGAGGCCGGATGACAAAAATATCATCGACATACCGGAGCCATAAGGTAGGTTGTTCATTAATTATAAATAATTAATGAACTGTACGTCACCCGGAGTTACAAAACTTATCTTTCCAATCTGGCAACGTAAACCAATCGTAGTCGCACTGATGAAGGCCATAGTAATGGCTGAAATATATTTGCATTGAACTTTTTATGTACGTAACTTAGCGTGTTCTACACTACCTTCTTCTTAATTAAACAACGATACATGTGAAGGTCATGAAATGGTATAAATAGCACCTGATACAAAGCTCTGTTAATCAATATTATTGTTATTCTTCTGATGGGAAGGCAGTGGACTTAAGCGAGTTTGTCAAAGGCCGAATAGTAAAGTCCAGACGACTGGGTCAGAGCATTTTTGAGATGGCAAGGCTTGTGGGGTACTCATGGTCAGCCATGGTTAGCACCTTCAGAAAGTGAAAAAGTGGTCCGAGGAGGGAAAACCCATGAACCTCTAGCAAGGTGTAATCCGACTATGGCTCATCGATGCTAGAAGTAAGCAAAGGCTTTTGCATATGGTACAGGCCAACAGAAGGGATACATGGTGTAACTCGCTTATAATTTGAATGCTGGTGATGGGAGTAATGTGTGACAACACATAGTACATTGAACCCTGCTTAAAATGTTGATGAATAGCTGTGTGTCACTCTGAATGACCATTCTAACCATGCCCAGCAGAAACACTGAAATCTGCGGCACATGGTACGGTAGTGATCCGTTAATGCCAGCACCATCAGTTGGCAGCTATGATGGCCCTGCTGTATTGCTGTGAATTATGGATCTCCAAGCAAGTGCCACAGGTGGCCCAGAGCTGGCAACTGAAGCAACCCCAACATGAAGTGCAAGCAGCGGGACTGCACATGCACATAGGCAACGTGTGCACAGTCTCCCATGGTACCCAGTTGAAGTTGACACCATCATGTTATTTTAGTGGATGTTAAGAACAAAAAATCCACATGTAGAGAGATGAATTAATTTCCTTATGAAGTGCCGTGTTGACAAAGATTAATGTCAGAGGAAAATTACATAAATAATTAATGAACTGTAAGAAATATGGTAATTAATTAGTCTTGTATTTATAGAAACTAATTTCACAGCAAAATTTCTTCACTAACATGCAAAGAATGAAGAATACAAACAGCCATGAAATGCACCCACTCCATTCCCATGAGCAACAAGAAATAATTTATGAAAACTTGGTAAATGTATCGAATAATCATTCATTAACATACACTAAAATGCTTCAAATGAAAGTCTCCCAAAGACATTAAAAACGCTGTTATTTTGGGAAAAAATAAGAATTCTACAAAGTGGGT
Source organism: Macrothele yani (assembly GCA_039090855.1). Lineage (NCBI taxonomy): Eukaryota > Metazoa > Arthropoda > Arachnida > Araneae > Macrothelidae > Macrothele > Macrothele yani. The sequence goes on along the minus strand of CM077023.1, from coordinate 6,444,610 downwards.
GTTTCCAAAAAAAATATATATATAAATTCATTACAAAATGATCAAGTATTTGAAAAAAACAATAATAATTAAGCAACACTATGTGAGTATAATGCACTCATCCATGGGATGAATACACAAGATTGAAGAAATTGACTGTCAAAAATAACTAGAATAAAAGGAAATATCTTTCCTATTTAAAACAAATGTAGCTTCGGACCATGGAAATAAAAGATATAATGCTAAGAATGTAACAAAATGTGACATGAACACATAAATATATTAATTAAACAATCACCTTTCAAGATAACAGTGACAGCCCAAAATTTTGGAAATGTCTTTAAGTTGGTACACACATTAAAAAGAAGTGAAGTTCCCTCAGTGTAAATGAAAAATAAAAAAAACATTACATTGAAAAAATAAATTTATGAATTATATAAAATGGATATTTATGAAAAATAACTCACAATGTTGTAAAATTAATAAGAGAACTCTTTGTTTCACATCACGCTGGAAAGTGGCTCACCTGCAAGCAAGCACCACACTTGACAACACTATGTTGTGGTTAAAGTATCTGCTTTGCAACCAAACTATCATAGGTTCGATGCTACATGAATCCACCGGACAATTTTTCCAAACCTATTGAGAAAATTTCCCCAGCATTGTGACGTCATGCAGATGACTTTCTTAAGGGGAAAAACAGTGCCAACCGAGTTGTGACGTCATTGAACATTGACCACACACACACACACACAAAGAGCTGACCAGGAAATGTTTAGGAGTTGCGATGGTTTTTGTACCACTACTGGGCAATTGGCGGACCAGATCCTGCAAACCATCAGTTACATCATGTGATCGCCGGCTGCCACTGCCGGGAAACTGGCAGACCACATTAGACTAGCCACCATTTATGGCACGTGCCCGTAGGACCACTTAAGGGCAGCTTGTGTTATCCACTGCCTGTGTTGGATAACTGATGACCCTAATATGGCATATGACAACTGATGGGCATGCCAGCTGTTGGCCCGCTGCTGGCCCCAACTGCTGGCCAATGTGTTGCCCACCAAGACATTTTATTGATTTTTGGGTACCAGCCCCATAGTGCTGGGCCATTGCTGGTACTGCTGGCTGCCAGCACTGGATTCAGTACTGGCCCAGCAACACTGCTTTTTGCTGGGTGGTTCACTGTTGAAAGTGCCTACAATGGGCACACGAGCATCAAAACTGAAGCTTGAATGATTGGAAGGTCATCTGGTCTGATGAATCTCATTTCCTCTCGTGGATGGCCGGGAACATGTGCATCATTTACCTGGGAAAGTATTGATACCAGAATGCACTGTGGGACAAAAACAAACCAGTGGAAGAAGTGTAATGCTTTGCACAATGTTCTGCTAAGAAACCCTGGGTCCAGTGATTCATGTGCAGGAAACTATGACATTTACCACCTACCTAAACATCATTGCAGACCAGGTACATTCATCCTTTAATGGCAATGATATTCCCCTCTAGTAGTGCCTTCTTTCACAGGATAATGCACCCTGTCACATTGCCCAGATTGTTAAAAAATGTTTCGTGGAACATGAGGAAGACTTCCAGGTATATTGCCCTTACCTCCAAATTCCTCAGACATCAATGCAGTCAAGAATCTGTGGTTTGTGTTGGAACAGTAAATCCAATTTGCAACAGCTCAACCATGTAACTTACAAAGTTCTGCTAGTAAATAGCATTCCAGATACCGCATGACAGCAATAGAAATCTTGTAGCATCCAAGCATCACTAAGTAGGCTGTTTGGGCTGCATGTGGAGGACCAGCATCATACTATGCAGGTGGTCATAATGTTTTGGCTCTTCAGTGTAATTATCTAATATACACTATGTTAAGTGAAAATGAAACTGAACATTCTTATTATGTATTTTGCTTTTTCATGTTAAACACAGAATGATTCAGAATGGCCATTTAATTTTTTTTTAAATTAACAAATATTGCAAAAACTACTGCTGCATCTGAAAAGGGAACTTGAAAAAGTTTTTTTCTTGCTTAATTTTTATAGCTACTCACAACAAACTTAAACCAACGAATGGCACTTACTATCTGATTTTGAAGTTTCAAGTTGTGTAACAGTGCAAAGTGTGTGAGACAGTACTTTGTATACTTGCATCAATTTGTAATTGCAGTTCAGTGAAAAAGGACTTCTGAAAATGCTGAGCTTGTGTCTAGCCATCATGGATTTTTTCTTTCACATCATCATGGATCTTTCCCTTCATTTTCCTATCATTTTAAATCTTCTATACCACTTATAATTGGATGAACCACTTGATAGTCCTTTCTCATACATCTCTTTAAGTTTCCATTACGTAGTAATCGCAGGTCATGTTGAATGATGCATAAATACCAAGGCTTTCTCAGTTTGAGAAGCCATTTGTGAACTGTCAAGTAGCTTAGAGGTTGGAAACTAAATAGCTAGCACCATCTGTGGACTTAAAATATTACCTTGAGTGTCTTCAATGCAATCGTAATGCAGCTAGACTGTTTTACTATTTATTTTAATGTTTTAATTTTGGGAAGATCATGCAGCATGTGCTCCTATTTATACCAACTAGATGATACCAGTTTTCCTGTCATTGTATTGTTCTTATCTGCATAACACATGCACACTAGTAATTGCCTGACACAGGATGACTCTTCAAAATGGCAATGACTTTTGAATCACCCTAATAATAATAAGTTTTTGTTTGAGTTTATCATTCTTTATCATCTGCATCTGTCTCCTTAACTAATGTATTTATCATATGTTTCCCTAACATCTTTATTCATTTCCAAAGAACTGTAAATATTAACTATCGAAGGAAGAGGGGGATTTTGTACTGCTAAGTAATTGAAATTTTTTAAACAGTCATGGTGGTAAACATTTAAGCAAAACATTTATTGCAGTTGTTTGAACACCAATCTTCTATAAATTTCACTAAATTATGAGTTTTATGCAGAAATTTTACTTACAGTCAAATTTTCGGGTACCACCCCTACCTTTCCTCAGGACTACACCATCAATAGTGTAGTCCTGAGGACAGGCAGGGGTGCTACCCGAAAATTTGACTGTAAGTAATTTCCTTTATTCCTGTGTAAAACCCACAATTTAGTGAAATTTATAATGTATCAAGTCTAGGAATAGCCATGACATAAATTATCACCAATCTTCTGTTAATGCATGAGAAATGTTTGTTAGAGTACTTTTATACTAATGATAGAGCTATGGGTGTTTCATCAACAATGTGATGTATATAAACAAGTTACATATGTATATTATAGTAATATATGTAACTTTCATGGTTGAGATTAGATTATATATCTGATTCAGGTTATTTGTACATACATACATACATATCACTAAGCTGTTCTCTGAGATTCAGAGGTTAGCTCCAAAAAGTACAAATATATATTTACTGTAACACAATTATCTTATGTTATTTAACTTAGAAAAAAAAAAAAAGGAATAGCTTGCTACATGTCATGCACAGGGAATAGAAAGCAAAAGAGATGATTCAATAAAGCCATATTCACAGTAGCATACAGGTTTGTGGATAGTTTTAACAGTTTAGTTTGATAGACTGCCAATTGCAGCAGCCGTTTCCAGTGTTGAGATGATGACAGGAGGTTGACTCGTGGGGTCAACTTCTAGGCTCATTTTCCCTTGTTAAGTCTGCAGCCTTTTTTTTTTATGGGGCATCATCCAGTACAATCTCTTACACATCAGTATAAATTTGTTTTGGTTTCATATCCTTCAACATCAGATATTGAATAGCTACACATTGTTCTAATTTACTCATTTCCAAATGGACTGTGCTTTACTAGCAGTAACGGATCTGTAACACAAGAAAGAACATATGCACAGGCAATATATTTATCATATATATATTCACTGATGAGCCATTACATTATGACCACTCCCAGCCTAGAGAAATGAGCCTGCCTGGAGACTGAACGGTGTCGCAGGTGAAGTTCGCAGAGCAGTATATATACAACCCAAGGACCAGCTTTCGGTTAGTAGAGTGTTCAAAGTCAGAATGGCAAGAGGTCCCAATTTATCGGAGTTCGATAAAGGACAAATTGTGATGGCACTGCGCCTCAGAACTATGATCTTGGAAATGGTGTGGCTTGTGGGTTGTTCACTTGCCGCTGTAGTGAGTATGTATCAAAAGAGGTGCACAGATGGCCAAACGATGAACTGTTATCTAGCCATATGTTGTTCGCAGCTCATTGGCGCCAGAGTCCCAGGAGCAGAGACTGTCGCGCATTGTTCACAACGACTGCAGGGCTACAGTGCAACAGATCACCCACAGCTGCAACAGTAGTGATCAGGGCAATGTGTCTCAGCACACAGTTCATTGCAGCCTTCTACACATGGGCCTACATAGCTGAAGACCCATCCATGTCCCCATGCTCACTGTATGTCATCGCCAACATCACATGAAATGGGCCCAAGATCATCGAGATTGGACCTTGGATGATTGGAAGAAAGTATCCTGGTATGACAAATCAAGATTCTTAGTGCATCACATAGATGGCCGAGTGCGGATACGCCGATTACCAACGGAGGCTATGGCCCCTGGATGCACTGTTGGGCGGAAACAGGCAGACGACGGCGGTGTTATGCTGTGGGCGATATTTTCTTGGGACACTTTAGGCCTCATTTTCCCAATAGCACAATCACTGACAGCTGTCAGGTATCAGAACATCATTGCGGACCAAGTTCACCCATTCATGGCAACTGTGTTCCCTGCTGGTGATGGCCATTACCAACAGGATAATGCGCCATGCCACACTGCCAGAATCATGAAGGAGTGGTTGGAGGAACATGTTAGTGACTTTCTGTTAATGCCCTGACCTCCATATTCACCTGATACGAATCAAATCGAACATTTGTGGTTCGACTTGGAAAAGCGGGGTTGGGCTAAATTACCACCACCTTGAAATGTACAAGAACTGGAGGACCTGCTGTTGACATTATGGTACCAGATATCCCAGGATACCTATCATCACCTGATCGAATCAATGCCTTGCCGAGTGGCAGCTGTTTTGAGGGCTAAAGGGGGCTTACAGCTTTTAGGTAGGTGGTCATAATGTAATGGTTGATCAGTGTATATAATATATACACTGCTGGCCACCCAAAATGCAACACCAAGAAGGACACGAGATAGCAAAGCCAGATTTACTGGACACATAACAACAGATACAAAGATGAAACGATTGAGCTTACAGGCCCGTGCGACTTGCGGAACACGCATTAATAGTTCGTGTGACTCCCATGGCTGGCAATAACGGCCGTTACACGCCACGGCATCAAATGAAAGAGGCTTTGGATGTGGGCTTGGGGTATGTCGGTCCAGGCTGCTTCCACACGTTGCCACAGTTCATCAGGTGTAGCCGTGGGTGGTGCTTGCCAAGCCACTCGGTTGCTGATCAGCGACCTGACATGTTCGATGGGCGACATATCGGGAGAACAGGCGGGCCACGGCAGCAGTGACACCTGGTGGGCCATGAAGAATTGTTGCACAATGCGTGCCACGTGCGGGCGAGCATTGTCCTGTTGAAACGTGGCCACTGGCAGGTCCTGCAGGTAAGGGAGGACTACAGGCTCCAAAATGTCGGAGATGTAACGGTGGCTGTTGAGTGTATCGGCGATGCGTACCAGAGGGATGCGGGTGTCATATCCAATTGCGCCCCAAACTATAACGCCAGGCGACGGACTGGTATGGCGATGCATAATGCAGGCGTCATACAGTCTCTCGCCGCGGTGCCGCCATACGCGGATCCGACCATCGTGGTGTTGCAGACAGGAGCGGGATTCGTCGGAGAAGAAAATGTCGTGCCATTCCGTAGTCCAGGTGCGGCGTTCAACTGCCCACTGCCGTCGCACTCGCCGGTGGTGTAACGTCAATGGTAATGGGAGCAATAGGCACTGTGCGACTAGTCCCCGCTCCTACATACGACGTCGAACGGTACGTGCTAAAACAGGTTGTTGTGCAACACACCCTTATTCCTGTACTAACGTTCGTGATGTGGCGGTACGAGCCGTCAATGTCCGCTGCACAACATGCTGGTCCTCTCGTTCCGTGGTGTGCCGCCACTGCAGCAATTGCTCACGTCGGTCCGTCCATCCCTCCTGCACCCACTGAATCCATACTTGCCTCACTGTGGCTGGATGTCGTCCCACACGGGCGCCGATGTCTCGGTACGATAAACCGCTGTCGCGATAAGCCACTATTCGTTCTCTGTCGAACTCCAAAACGTGCTGGAATGACTGCCGTATTCTGTGACGAGGCATCAAGAAGCTTCCCACTCACAGGTTCAGCAGCACAAAACACTTACACTACTGACACCCTGCCTTCTGTGCACCCTTCTTATAGTGCTTCTCGGTGGTGTGCCGAGCTCACATGATTTGCATATGCCCTGCAATTCTAATCGTTTGCATGTCCTCTTGCGAGCGACACATGCTGCGAATTTCAGGCCAATCTGATGCTTCCTTCTTGGTGTTGCATTTTGGGTGGCCAGCAGTGTATATGAAATACATGCGATGAGAATTAAAAATGAAAATTGAAAATTAAAATGAATGTAGAAGACATAAAATGATACACCGCCAGATTGTAATCTTCAAGGAAGTATCAATCTGGTGAAAGTGGCTTTTTAAAATACCAGTAAAAAGCAGATATACTAATGCCTACCAGTAATACCCACTAAGCCACAAAACATAAAATGTAAAATAAAGCACAATATTTTGTAGTTAAAATGTATCCTCGAAAAGAGTACCAAAAAATTTCAAGCAATATACAAACCCACACCTCCAGCTAACCACAGTAACAAATGCTGAAGTTATGTCAAAAGTAGTCCGGAAACAAAGTAGTGTGGAACATAAGATTAAAAAAAGAAACAGCCCCTAATATGAGGAACCGGAAAATGATCCATAACTAAACAAGAGCAAAGTAATATGAACGTGACCAATCCATTGCAGCAAACAGCGTTCAATAAACCTTGCTAAACGATTACAAGAATCAAGATTCCATGGGCCCAAGCAACATGCATCAAGGTGCAGTGAACTTGAGTTCAGAGATCCAAGGTAGTGATAAAGTCATAAATATGGTTTATGCAAAGTATGAAGGAGTAAAAAGGAATGGTAAAGAAAATGCAACAATAGGTCATGACAGAACGATGTTTGCTGCAAATGATTGGTCATGTTCGTATTACTTTGCTCTTGTGTAGTAACAGGTCATTTTCTGGTTCCTCGTGTTAGTAGTGGCTGTTTCTTTTCGAACCTAATGTTTCACACTAGTTTGTTTCTGAAATACTTTTGACATAAGTTCTGCATTTGTTACTGTGGTTCACTGGAGGTGTGGGTTTGTATACTGCTTGAAATTCTTGGGTACTCTTTTCCAGGAGATATTTTAAATAGAAATTTTGTATTTTATTTTATGTTTTATGTTCTGTGGCTTAGGGGGTATTACCAATGGGAATTGGTATATCTGCTTTTCACTAGTATTTTGAAAAGTGACTTCCACCAGATTAATACTCTCCTGAAGATTACAATCCAGTTGTGTATAACTTTGTCTTTTACATCCATTTTAATTTTCAGTTTTCATTTTTAATTCTCATCGCATGTATTTTTATATATGCTATTCTGTATGATATGCTGCATGTGGTATATTTGTTTCCGGACTGTGCATATTAAACAAAAAATACATTAGGTCTGGACATTAGAACCAGGAAAATATTCCAGTATGAAAATAATTAAATGCTGATAAGTCAGAAAAATGTACAATCAGGTGAAATTTCATGGCAATCAAAGCTCATTTCTAGAACATTGGCAATGAGAGTACAACAGGATAAGGCCTCAACAATAATGAATAGGTATCTTCCCAACAAATCAAAAATGTGCTAGATTATGACTGATTTTCAGGATGTAATGCATATACAGTATAAGAACTTTGTTACATTGGTTTTGTTGGGGACATTCTGGAATCCTGGAACAATTCAAAAATATACTTACTACAAAATTTTTGGGATTTTATTTGTGTGTCCAATTATGATTTTGGTAGGTTGTCCATGACAAAAGGGCTTTGAGAATCTTTATCATCCCTAAGCTTTTTTTTTCATTGCAAGATCTTTCACTGAATGCATATTTTCTCTTAGTTTTTGGTAATTTTCACAAAGCCATTTTAATTGTCATATCCGAATATGCATACTAAGATGGTGTACAGGCTGTTGTAGCATTTAACACAAATACATAAAAAAATCAATTCGTGAAAATTAGAACACATGCAGCAATAAAGCAGAATTTAACTCTTGTTCAACAAAGACTACATCTTGTGGAGTTCAATTGAAAAAGGTTTTAGTATATAAAGTCATTCCTCCATCACTAATAGTTGATATTGTGTCACCAGGTGCAACGTGTTCTAGATGTGTGTTGTCTGTTTCCTTAGAATATAAATCTGTCATGAGAGTTTCATTTTTAATATGAGGTACATGACTGCTATAAATACTATACCAACTCAATATGTTTTTCTTCCAACTTTTTCTAGTTTCTAACATGCCTTTTATTAAATGGCTGGTATCCCAAAGTGATGAGATGAGTATTGGAGAAAAGATGAGTTATTTTTTATGCCTCTAAGTTTATTTTTCTGCTATTAGGTTTTCCATTATAATTGTGTCAGGTACTTCTCACCTTCAAATGAAACCTTTTCTTTCAAACGATACTTTCTCTCCATTAAAAAAGAAAGGATCAGTTTCAGCACAGAAAACTGTCTTGCTTAAGAGATGCTACATGCTTTATCATCGTGGATAAGAAACCAAAGCTCTGAGAGGCTTTCTCAAGACACTTCCTGTTCAGTTTTGTGATTAGAAACAAACAATCTACATTCTTGATATAATGTGCTGAATTGGAGATTGGCCACCTAATATAAATGTAATTATACAGTGTGCACAGAACACAGTAACATAAGTCTGCAATCTTCTTATATGTTTCTATTACTTCATTTAAGTGAGCAAAGTAATAATAGCCTTATCCCTTATAATTATTTTGGAAAGCTGTAATTTGTCTAATTGATAATTTTCTTTTTGTTGTATGAAACAGAGCATTGATTGTGACGTTACTATTAATTTTATATTTCAGGTTAATAAAGCTGAAATCAGGGAGTTCACACCTTCTCAAGAACATGACGAGAATTTTAAAGTACCACCTATGGCTCTTATTGGTAGCAAAGAGCCCAGTGATAATGATGCATGTCTATTACAAGAAATGCAAACTAGGAATCAAGAAGCTGCACATGATTCACAAATGCTTGAAGCTGATGCACTAAAAAATGATGAGAGCAGTGCAGAACATATTTTTATTACAGAAGATGAAGTGGAGGGTAAAACATTCTACAAAGATGAAGACAAACATTTAAATGAAGAACATGAGCTTTTTGAAAGCTCTTGTGAATCACCCATGATTGTCCATGCCCAATCTGTCCGACAAAAATATACAGTAACAGATGCAGCCATGTCAGATCATGACTTGGTTACTTCTCTTTCTGATTTAAAGCAAGAACCTTTTAATACTTCAGATTCATTGAACGATCAAGAAGAATATGTTGATGCTGCAGCCACAAGTAATGTACAAGCTTCGCCTTCATATAGTGCTTCAAGATCTGAAAAGGGTAAAATCTTTTATACAGAAATCTTTTATTTATTACTAGTTTTATTTTAATACATCCAGCACAATAAAAACCTTTGAGAAAGTTAAAACATTTCAAAGGTTTCTATTGTGCTGGATGTATTAAATCGCCTTATCCCTTATAAATATTTTGGAAAGCACCATCACACCATCTGATGAAGGGTACACAGTGGATTTGAAAGTGCTAATGTTTTCACTTTGTGTACATATATTTTTAACTGTATTTTTTAAAATCATGTACAGATGGCAACCTGTGTTTTTAATAAGTTAAAACAAACTAAAAAATATGAATTGTGACAAATAATCAAAATTTTCACAATGACCCAAATGCTTACAAAGTATTTGGGTCATCGTGATTTTTTTTTTTTAAATGTGAATTGTGACATATGGAACAGAAGCAACAGCACATGTGTAATAATGGAGCATGATGTGTTTTTTGCGTGACGTCAGAACAAAATGCCCTCACGCAGTCCAATAGCATCAGTTGAACAGAATTCACCGGACGGTGTGCATAAGTGTTACAGATGTTCGATTATGTTTGTTGTGTGCTGGAGACAATAAAATGGTCCATTGAGAACGTCTTAATAATTTTACTCGTGGTCGAAAATTTGGGAGGCTCACGGAGTGACAAACTGTGATGAATGTGTCCCAAGAGTTTGGCATTGCCCATAGCATCATATAACATGTGTGGCTGGCTTTCAGGATTGCAGGTACAGCTGTGCGAAAGAACAGTGGTGGTCATCTGCCAAAAAACACTCCCAGTGAAGTCTGCTATCTGCTCCTACAGGGCAAGAGGGATCAACGCCAGACAGCAAATAACCTTGCAAAACAACTAAACATGAGTACAGGACACACAATATTGTATTTTACAGTGGCCAAGCAAGTACACAAAGGTGGACTGTTTGCTCGATGACCAGACCAGTATGCTGTATTTCATTAACAACTACTTACCAGAGACGCTGTTTACAGTGATCCAGAGAACATAAGGACTGGACAGCAGAACAGTGGGGTATGGTACTCTTTACTGATGAGACTAGATTTAGTCTCTCCAGTGATTATGGACATCAGCTAATCTGGTGTGAGGTAAGTATTCGGTCTTGCCCCGAAAACATCAGTGAAAGGGGTAGATATGGCAGCCACGATGTTCTCATGTGGAGAGGCATTCTGATTAATGGGCATATGGGGCTCCAGATACTGGAAGGAGGTACTGTAACTGGTGTGCACTTAATGAAGCCATCCTTTCCCATATTCATCTGTTTCGAGGTGCCATTGGCCCACAGCTCGCATTGATGGATGATAATGCCACACTCCATTTATGGTGGCTATTAATGAGCTGTTGGAAAGTGAAGTCATTCAGTGGATGGATTAAGCAGCATGTTCCCTTGATCTAAATCCCATAGAACACATGTGGGATGCTCTGAGGAGACACATTACAGTACGTTAACACACACCAGAAACTGTCCAACAGTGTAATACGGTGCTGGTGTAAGAATGGCTGATGTTACCACAAGAACTCATCAACAACGTAGTGTGAAGTATGGACAGATGGTGCAAATCATGCATGATATTAGGAGTAATCATATCCTTAATGAGGACCTCCTCTTCAAGGTACTTAGAAAGAGAAAAGGTAGGTCCAATCGCCTTTGTTTCCATGCCGCCGGCGAGCTGTCACCCTACGAGCTGGAGTGTGACGTCACAGTGGCCATAAACGATCTCTTGAGCATTCGGAGCTTGTGCTGTAGTGTCGATTACTCGCTGCATTTATTTGTCAATTTTAGACCTGCTTTATCATTTCATTCATTTTTTTCTTCATTTGCTTTCTGTGTACAGCTATCTCGAAAATACCTGGATACGCTGTTGAACTTTGTCGTAATAACAGTTCAAAGGAAAGGAAGTTAGATGTTACATACCATGCTTACCCATCGGATAGAGATTTCTTGAAGCAATGGCTTGCGAAAGGCTGTCGAAAGGATGTATTCGATGCAAAGAAAGCTCGAATGTGTTCAGAACACTTTGATGTCTCGAAGTAAGAGCGAGATCTTAGAAATGAATTGCTGAACTTGCTTCACAGAAAAAAACTGAGAAAAGATGCCGTGCCTACAAAAACTATGCCTTAGCAGATGGAGAAGCAAACAAACGTCTGTTCAAAGTGAACGGTTTAAGATCGGAGAGATCAGAAAAAAAAATGCATTAAATCGAATTGAAAGTTTATCTCCAATTAAACGTCAAATCACAGGGCACAATGAAAGTGACATCATTCCTGACCAACATTTATCATACTGTCAACGTTATGTGAGAAGTGCGAATGTCTGAACAAAAATATAATGCAACTGAAGAGTGAAAATAATTCACTATGGGAAGAATTATCAAACATAAGAAAACAGTTGGTAATGGTAAAACGATGCTTTTGCCTCAAGAAAAGAAGCCTGAAAACGGAAATTAATATTATGAAACGCAAATGCAAGAATAGAAATTTGCTGAGCAACAGTGAAAGGTGGCCAGCTATCATAAATTTGCTTGGGCATTGTTTCACTGAAGTGCAAATTCAAACTCTTGTGTCAAAAAAGAGACCAGCAAAATGGAATGAAGAAGATATAAGTCAAGTACTTGTTTTGCATGCTATTTCTCGAAAAGCATATCTTTTCATCGAAAATAAAATGCACATACTGCTTCCAAGCATTTCCTCTCTGAAATGGTAATGTGGTAAATTTGTGTTACCGGTGGTTTGATTGAGCCCGTTTTAAAGGTGATGAAAATGAATGCTATACACTTAACCGAATTCGACAAAACTTCAGTTTTATCTTTTGGTGAAATGAGCGTTGATGGCCGATATTGTAATGATGCTGCTACAGATAAAATTTTAGGACCGCATAGAAACGTTTTAGTAGTTATGCTGAGAGGCTTCTGGAAAGCTTGAAACAACCATATACTGTATTATTCTTTTGATAAGCAGATGGATCAAAAGCTGTTAACTGACATAATTCGAGCTGTTGAGCAATCGGGTTATTTAGTGCATGGAGCAACCGTATTATTTAGTGCTGATCTAGTGGGAGGGGGGGTCAAGGTTTGGAAGCAGCTTGGAATAACCCCAATATTGTCTTCTTTTCCAAATCCAGTAAATGAATATCGAAAAATATGGATGTTTGCCGATGTGCTCCATCTAAGTAAACTTCTCCGAAATCATATATTTGATCGCGGAACACGCTGTAGTGTGGAACCATCACTCGCCAGATATTTGACCTTTTGCTGGAACGTAATAACTCAGAATTAAAGGTGTTTCATAAAATAAAATGGATCCACTCAAATGCTAGAGGCCCCATGATTCAGAGAATTAGTTTTAGAGCCCCAGATGCAATCTGACAATGTAAGCAAAGCTGTAGAGTATTTTTTTCTTGAAAGAAAAAAAAAATGCTAATTTTATAAAATTGGTAAATGACTGATTCGACGTAATGAAATGTAGATTTCCCAGCTGCAAAGAGCCATTGCAGTGTGCTTTTGGAAAAAAAAGATATTCAGCAAAAAAGCATCGAACAGTATTCATGTCATATTCCCGTTTTTTCCCAGTATATATATATATATATATATATATTCTATTAAGAAGAGACCTAAGCAAAAAAATTACATATATATTTTTGACTCATACCAAGTACAACATAGTAAAGGTTATGTATCTACCGGTGTGAGTAAAAGGAGAAAAGATAAAAAAATATAAAACAACTGAATGTAGAAGGTGTCGAGAATACTGAGCCTTGGCTTTATCAAGGACCAGCAAAAACTCTGCATTTTCTCACTTCCACAAAGACCTAGTTGGAAATGGGTTTCTGCAAGGCCATAGATGCAAGTAACATGCCCACCTAATAATCGTTTTAAAATATATATATATGTCATGTCCTCCGCAGAGTTGTATGACCTAGCACCAGTTAACAATTTCGCTTGCATCCATAACCCTCCTGGCCCGACCCATGCTCTTCATCTGTTACTATTAAACAGAGAGAAGAAGATTAAAGAGAACTCAAGCTGTGAGAGTGACATAATAATTAGAAATAATTTTCAACTATAACGAAATGCCAAGTTCGTCTGAGAGAGAATTTAAACCTGAAAAACAATGCAAAAGAAATCCAAAATTTTTACATTGCAATTGAAAAAGGAAATATTAATTTTTTAAAAATCAGATTTTTGAAAGAAAACTTGATTCTAAAACCCCCTACTCTACAACTTCTGACAACACGAAAACGAGAATAAGTTAAAGACAAAAATTAACTAAAGAAAACTTCGTGAAAGTTATATGACTTAAACAATTAGTTGCAATATGTACAAAGTATTTCAGCAGTGCTTTAAGTGCATGATTAAGTAGTTATTAAGAACTTAACTACTTTGAAAATACAGCGCAAAGAAAAGGAACTATGCTTAGCCATCTGCTGTGCCAATGTTCCCCAAAAGACGCTCAAAGTTACCAAGAAAAGAAAGAGTTAAAACCCGCAAAAATGTTAACAGACAAGCCAGTGCCTAAAAGCTGAAAAGCAAAAAATCGACAGAGAAAAAAAGGTACATGAAGTACAAACATTGAACTTATAAAACCTAAAACCCAAATACAAGGAAGAGAGCTTACCTCTTGTGCAACAAAACTTTCTCCTCACAAGAGTAAAACATGGCTGACCTCTTCCCTATGCGTCCTAACACTTCTGCCACTCCCTAGTCGCTGGGGGGCAGTGTGGGTGGGGCTGATGGCCTCCTCATACAGAAAGAAACCAACTCGCGGAGATTTTAACCAGAGAAAAAAATATATATATAAACTTAAAACTGTGGATCTGTATGATCAGAAAGTGCAGAATTAACTCTCCAGAATACATGAGAAATATTATAAAATACACGAGTGGTGTATTTAATAATCTTTGCATGTATTAAATCACCTTAGTGAGCTTCTATAGATTAATCAGAATCTTATTAATTTTAATGTTAGTTTTACTATTTTTAGTATAGCTATCCTAGTGATGAATAACTAGTTTTCTTTTTTATTTGTTTTTATTTTCTTTTATAAACAGATTTTTAAGCTTTTTTTGATTTTTTCTATATTATTTAATTTTTTGTTTTAATAGGACCTTCATATCCATAGCACTAAGGTTCCTTTTAGTAGTTAATAGGCATCCTCTAGCCAACTTCCTTACGGCTTTGATTGGTCAGAATCATATTATTAACTGTGTAGAAAATTAAAGCAGATCTGCCAACCTTACTCTATTATTCAGAATAATTTTTCTTAAAGTTCTTTTGATGAAAGAAGAAGGAATTTTGTTCTCTAGAAAACTATCTAATAGTATATTAATGTGGTAATTGAAGTCCAAATTGTTGCTGCAAATTCTTGAAATTCTTAGGACCTGAGAAATTAGTACATTCTCAATTACTTTGGTTGATATGTTATTATTCCAGTGTAGATATTTAATTACTTTGAAAGGAAAATTAACTCTTTTATCAAAGAGGCTAATAGATGGGTTACCTCTGTTCAGCTTAATGCTTAAGTCCAGGAACTCAAGTTCCTGATTACTGTGGTTGGTTTTACATAAGTTAAGAGAGCTAGGATAGATATTATCAAAATCACTCTCTATAACTTCTGAATTATTGATACACAGCAGATCATCAATATATCTAAATGTGTAAAGGTAGTTATCTGAGCAGGTGGGGTGATTTTTAATGAATTTATATTCCTTAAAGAACAGGAATAGATTAGCGATATTCGTGGACGTTGATGTTCCCATGGGAATACCGTTCACTTGCTTATAGAGAGTATTATTAAATAAGATATGGTTATTTTTTATGCAGCAATTGAGGTAAGAGTTCCAAGTTCCTACATTAACAAATTGGTTAAGTTTAAATTCTGCATACAGCTCTTTAAAGGTAGTGATTATATCTGATAGAGGCAGATTAGTATATAGGTTTTCAAAATCATAACTATTAATATCTAAGGGACAAACTTTGAGTATAGTAGAAATTACTTCTGCATTATTATTAATTATTCAAAAATCTTTGTACATCAAATTAGCACAGTTTCTAATGTGTTTCAAAACCTTCTTTAAGACATCTTCAAAAGCAAGATCTATTTTCTTTTTATGACTCCTAACTCCACTAGCTATGAACCTGAACTTCACAGGATCCTTATGAAACTTAACCGTTGCAAAAAGAAATGGAAATTCAGGCTCATATCTTCTAGTTTGTGGAATTTTAAGTTTCTTGAAGAATGCCTTAAACCGATATATCCTTCAGTATCTGTAGTTGTGTTGGTGTTTTTCCATGATCATTTCAGTAAGTAATGGAGTTCCTATGGTTTAAAGTTCACGTATCTAGGCCACTCCTGTGCGACGCTACAGGTCAAAACCTGGCTCATCCTTAAGTTTTGCACACCAGTGTATGTGTCCAAAATGTGATTTATATTATCATGTTGCACATATGTGTGTGCCCATTATTTTATGTTAATAGTACCTGTATTGGAAAAACTTTTTTGACATATGATGGATTTCCCATGTGTTTTCTTTATTTCCTGATGTGCAGTATTCCTCATAGGTTACTTAAGTTTAAACTGCATTTATCATGATATCACTGTTTGTATGTGATAGATTGAATTACATGTTTTTACATGAATTAGCATAAGAATGCTGTGATTCAGTAGTAAGTACAGTTTTTACTCTTAAGTGATGTAAGTGTGTGTGTATTTTTTGTGATATCTGTTTCTGGAAAATATATCAGGAAATTTTATTTTTGATGTGACAGAAATAATGTGACCAAGATTTCCTTTCTGCATTTCGTAATGCATAATTATTCTGTGAGGTAATATAGCAAGTGCATATATATTTTTTTATATTTGCTATGCTATGATATATTTTTGTCTGTGAGACTTAGCAATTTCTTAGTACAGAGATCTGGGGCTTATTGGATTGGATAGAACCATGAGTGACTGAATATTTCCAGTTTTTTGTAGGGCAGAGATTTCTGTTATACTGGCATGATCATATACAGCAAAGGACAGTAGGAAAATGGCCCTTGCGCCATTAAACTCCACCCACCAACCAACTGTAGGAAAAAATGTATGATGTTTTGTATGATATCTCCATTGCCACAAAATTTGTAGGAGATGGCTTGCAATTTCAAACTTTTGAATATCAGAAAACATAGTTTATTTTTAGTGCAACAGCTCACTAATCACCCACTTGTCACATGAAGTATTATGGCATATCTGTGCTTAAAAAACACTAGCATCTTTGCTGACCATGTAATTTGGAAGATTTATTCTTCCTTAATTTCTGTGAAGTTATGGAATTTTTTAAATTTTAATGTGCATGTGTCACACTCAAAAGTCATGTTCACTACTCTCAAAGCTGCAGTGAGTTTGCTCTTCTTATTTAGTAAATTTTATTTTGTGTTCATAATCAAAGCATTTGTACTTTAAAATATTCATAAATTTAGAGAATTTAAACTATGAAATTATCTCAAATTATATTAAAATTTTGTATGGTGGATAATCAATTGAGAGATACGTAACATTTTTGTTTCAGATCACAGTATCAAAGATGATAGTTGTTTGAATTCGGAAGAGTGTGAGATATACATGAAAGAGCTCATACTTGCTATTCAAGAAACGGAAAAAAGACTAGATTCTACAGAAGTTGTTCTTCGAAATTTAACACCACCTGTACTGGATGATGACAGTTCCTGTGCAAATTATGTAAGTTAAAAGTTGAATTAATCACAATGCATGTCATAGTAAATTATGGATGTGTCAGTGATACTCATCTTGAATTTCTATTCTCCTGGCGCTCGCATAGAGCAGTTTGTGGAGTGATATACTCTGTTCTCATTTGAGTGAAAGATCTTAGGTTTCGGGCCTGCATTTGATTTCACAGAAGATTGATAACTGTGTGGTGGTGACTTTTACAGTATTGTCTGATGATAGTTGTGTGACTACTGAAGTTAGTTTTCTGAGAAAATCATTCCTGTAAACACACTTTTATGTCTTATTTTTGCATCTCTTTGACACAGTTGTAATTCATAGGTATCTGCACTAGACTATGGACTGCTTAAATTCAAAAGGCTGCAGTACAAGGTACACAGGGTCTCCAGAGTCTCACAAACATGATATCCATCTAGATCTCATCTGAGCTCAAGTGCATGTACTGCCTTTGTTGTGGCAGAGACAAAGTTCTTAAGACTGCATTTTTCTACTGCACTCACCATTTAGTCATGTGTTCATACTAAAGGCAAAAACGACACAAGCCATCGAACAACATGAAGGTGCTTTTTGGCACTGTATAACCTGCATGAACAGATGTTCAGTGCTTCATAATTACCACTACTGTCCTGCCAGATGTCAAAGCTTAACCATGGTCATGTGATATACTGATTGGCTTGATATTCTGTCATCAAGATCTTAGATCTTGTTCTTTATTAAGCCCTGTGGATATGTACGGCAGCTTTTTGAACTTTTGCAGTCCATAGTCTGTTGCAGAGACCTATAAATCACAACTGTATGTTTTAATTAAGCAGCTGTGTTTTATGATATCACAACAAGCTTATTTCTCTGCCTGCTGGCTCCAGTGCAGGAATCATTCTATAATTCAATGCTTTTATATTGTTTGATAATCTCTCTTCCTTCATGGTAGTGTTTGAGATATGGATGTCCACAGAATGCTGGATGCTGAGGTGTGTTTGTCAATGATGGTGTTCCCAGAACATTTGACTAGCCTCCTTGGCTGCCTGTTTAGAGTAATGCTAAGCTCTTGGTTTTTGTGCACCAGGGGCTTTTATGCTGAGAACCACACTGTCCATCCCAATTTTATTCCAATCTTTCCCAGTAGTCTGAAATCTTGAGTTGACTATAATAAACAACCTAAATTTATTCAAAAATAAACTAAAACAATAATTTGTAATTGTGGAATAACTTTTTTACGGGTCTTTTAGAGGTTATTTTTAATGAAAGTTGGTTGTCAAATTTTCGAACTAAAGCCTAGGATACCTTGAAGTACACCCTGGAACAGGAAAAAGACCATAGCATCAATTACCTGGATTTAACCTTGACCTCAAGAGAAGGGAAAATATTCACTCAGTTTTTTAGAAAACCCACCAACACAGGGAAGATGTTAGACTTCTGCTCATTCCACCCTGATTATATTAAATCGAATACAGCGAGACAATTTTTGGAAAAAATTGAAATCCTGGTCTCTTCAGCTTCTCAAAAAGATCTTCACAAAGAAGAATTAAAGGAAATGTTGGCAGAAAACAATTACCCCTCCCCATATGTTGAGAAAATATTTAAACAAGTGCCAAAAAAGAAGCAGGAAAAAACCAACTTCAAATTCACCAGCAAAATTACGTACCACAAGGGACTTTTCGAGAAACTGAAAAGGATCGGAGCAAAATATAATATCAGGCTAGCTCCAGATCTTAATAACAAAATAAAGAAATTCCTGCCAGCTTTAAAGCAGAAAGAATTGGACATCCAATTGCAAGAAGGAGTAATTTACTGCATCGACTGTAACTGCGGACTCAGCTATATAGGAGAAACAGGGAGAAGTATTAAGGTCCGAATGAAAGAACACCAAGCAGCTATTAGGAACATTGGGAACAAAACAGGGCTAGACAGACATGTACAAGCAAGTGGACACTCCATAAATTGGGACTCAGTGAAAATAATCGCCCACCAGTCAAACTTAGTAAAGAGAAAACTAGAAGAAGGGATCGAAATAGCAAGAAGAAGAAGTACCACAATTAACGATAATAGCGGATGGTCTCTTCCAATTGAGTGGCAGCAACTACTCCAGTGACATAGTCCTGATGACGAACTAGGCTTTAGTTCGAAAATTTGACAACCAACTTTCATTAAAAATAACCTCTAAAAGACCCGTAAAAAAGTTATTCCACAATCACTATGAATAGAGGTGCCATAAATGCATTTACAACTAGGATAATTTGTAATTTACTTCCGAAATTGGAGGTTATTTTTTTAACGTGCATTAATGCATTTGCATTTTTGAACTTCCCTTTTTTTGTTGGTGAAGTTTGATTAACACTTACCACAAGTGGGGCTTGGCAGTCATTCTTATATCCGTAATGTGGATGCGGCATGGGGGCAATTCACTCAGAGCGGGTCCACTTTATTTTTATTTTTTTCCGTTGGTTTTACTTGGCCTCTTCACTAAATGAGTTTTTCCTTTGCCGCTTCCTCATGAACTTCAATAATTTTATCTATCCAAGTACTTTCGGTAATATTCCATTACCGTCATCAAGGGGACGTTTTGCTCTGACTAGCACGGACCGTGTCAGCAGGGCATTTCGGTGGTTCTCGTGGGCTGCTTCTGTTATCGGCTTTCGCTTCCTCCTGGGCGTTGTGGCGCCATCTCTTGTTGGTCACTGATCTCATTTTTCGAAAATTTTCATGTTTTTGCTCAATTTTAATTAAATTCTTCCAACTGTTTCTTAAAATATTGGGGTCATTATGGTTGCATACGTTTGCTCTATTTTTTTCAATCATTACTGACTCTGCTATTCTGAGGTGTTTTTCGGATTTACAAAAATCATAAAAAGCTGTAAATCCGAAAAACACCTATACCGTACATTGGAAGTACGAAAAACAGATTAAAAAAAAGACTTAAACAACACATATCTAACTGGCAAAAAAAAAGAAGCCAAAACTGCTTTAGTGCAATTCTGCATGGAAAACCGGACATTCCCAAAATTCGATGAAATTAAAATGCTAAAAAAGAATAAAAAATTGGAAAGGCAAATGAGGAGGGAAGAAGCAATATTAATCTATAAAAATAAAGCAAGGGTATGTAACCAGAATGACCCTAGCACATTATCGGGCCTGTGGAAAGAACTAATAAGACAAGAAAAACAACAACAAAAGAAAAACCGGCAAAAAAGACAAGAAAACCAGGATAGGAGAAGAAAATTAAAAAAAAAAATTTAAAAAAAAAATTAAAAAAAAAAAAAGTTCATATTGAGAAATGGCTTCCTAGTTTAATTGAATTAATAATCTAAAGCAACTTATGGGAATTTACTAGGAAATGTTTTCATTTATAGCAAATTTTCGGAGAAAACTCTTCTCCTTCTTCAGGCTCTCTAGTTGTTGTCACTTTTTGCTTGTCACTATCATGGTTACGGTTTACCTTGACGGTTACGGTTAACCTTGACGGTTTAGGTTATTTTTCACCAAATCCTGCCAGATGTTAGGCAGGGAAAATCCTTGCAGTCATTGATGATGGAATTTTGTTTTTTCTCAATCTCTATTCCTTCTTTCAGTTTTCTTTTTTGGAAATTGCTTTGGAAACTGATTACTTTAAGGGAATTCCAATCCATGCTGTGCCCAGTTTCTCTAACATGCCTATCTAATCCAGTCTTGTTGGAGCAATTTTTTATAGCTGCTTTATGCTCAGCTATACGAGTTTCTAGTCTGCGACCTGTTTCACCTATGTAAGATAGTCCACAACTACAATTTACTTCATAAACTACTCCTTGCATTTTTAAAATATCTTCTTCTCTTTGAACTATTTTAGGAAAAATTTTTAACTTTGTTCTCTAAACTTGGAGCTAGCCTAATATTGTATTTTTTACTAATTCTCTTTAAAGCCTCAAATAAACCTTTGTGATAAGAAATTTTTCTAGTGAATTTTACTTCTTTGCTTTTGTGGGTTCTTCTTACCATTAAAATTCAGAAGCTTCTCAATTTCTTCTTTAGGATAGTTATTTTCTGCAAGTATGACTTTAAGCTCTTCTTTATGGGCTTCTTTTATCTGCAGTAGAAACTATTTTATTAATTTTTTCTAAAAACTGACTTGCTACATTTTTCTTAATAGAAACTGGATGATACGAATTGAAATCCAGTAGTCTTTTAGTATTCATTGGTTTTTTATACCAACTAGTGAGGAATTTTTCATCTTCATAATAGATAGTAATATCTAAGAAGTTTATTCTTCTTTCTTTTTTGAAGTTCAATAGTGAACTTAAGGGAATCATCTAATTCATTGAATGAGTCTAGAATTCTTTCTGGAACAATTTCTGAGCTATCTATTATAAATCTATCAAAGAAAAAATAAATCCAGAAAAATTGGTAATTGAATTGGAAAGCATCTGCAGCACTTTAGAAAAAGAGGACCAAATTAAAGCAGACCTCCTCAGAAAAGATTACTACAATAGCCTTACAAAATTCCAGAAGCAAGTAAGGAAACCTCAAAAAAATTTTGATAATAGTCAATTACAAGCTCTTAAAGATTTCAGAAAAAATGAAAGTATAGTTGCTGTGAAAACAGACAAAAGTAAGTTGATTACTATTATGGATAAGAAAGATTATCTAGAAAAGATGGAAGAAGAACTAAAAAAAAAAACCTATGTATGAAGAAGTAAAAGAAAACCCACTACCAGATTTGATTAAAAAAGTCTCTAAGCTTATTTCACTTCAAAAAGAAAAACCAGCTTCCAGAAAACTATAAACAATTCTCAAAATTACAGTTCAGATTACCTCAAATATATGGAATAGTCAAAACTGCATAAAGAACACCAACCAATTAGACCAATAATAGACTCAAAAAACTCTATTCTTTCAAATCTAAACTATTTTTTAAAGTCACACCTTCAGAATCTTTTAAAAGAGCCACCTAACTTGATTAAAAACTCAATGCAGCTAAAAGAAAAACTAGAACTTCTTCCTAAATTAGATTCTCCTATTATGGGTAGTTTAGATATAGTGTCTATGTATACTCACATTAATATAGATCAACTTATAGACTTTATAGCGGAAGACTTGGCAGACCTAATAGTTTTTCACAACAAGGAAAAAAAACATATTAGTAGGAATTTTTGAAATGCTTACTTTCTCTTTGCAGAACAACTACTTTCAATTTGGAAAAACTTTTTCATTCAAAAATCGGGGCTAGCTATGGGCTCCCCACTCTCCCCACTCTTAGCTAACTATTATGTGGGAAAACTAGAAGAAAAGATACTAGTACAACCCACATACTTCTGCTTATATAGCAGATACATGGATGACATCTTATTTATAATAGATAGCTCAGAAATTGTTCCAGAAAGAATTCTAGACTCATTCAATGAATTAGATGATTCCCTTAAGTTCACTATTGAACTTCAAAAAGAAAAGAAGAATAAACTTCTTAGATATTACTATCTATTATGAAGATGAAAAATTCCTCACTAGTTGGTATAAAAAACCAATGAATACTAAAAGACTACTGGATTTCAATTCGTATCATCCAGTTTCTATTAAGAAAAATGTAGCAAGTCAGTTTTTAGAAAAATTAATAAAATAGTTTCTACTGCAGATAAAAAAGAAGCCCATAAAGAAGAGCTTAAAGTCATACTTGCAGAAAATAACTATCCTAAAGAAGAAATTGAGAAGCTTCTGAATTTTAATGGTAAGAAGAACCCACAAAAGCAAGAAGTAAAATTCACTAGAAAAATTTCTTATCACAAAGGTTTATTTGAGGCTTTAAAGAGAATTAGTAAAAAATACAATATTAGGCTAGCTCCAAGTTTAGAGAACAAAGTTAAAAATTTTTTCCTAAAATAGTTCAAAGAGAAGAAGATATTTTAAAAATGCAAGGAGTAGTTTATGAAGTAAATTGTAGTTGTGGACTATCTTACATAGGTGAAACAGGTCGCAGACTAGAAACTCGTATAGCTGAGCATAAAGCAGCTATAAAAAATTGCTCCAACAAGACTGGATTAGATAGGCATGTTAGAGAAACTGGGCACAGCATGGATTGGAATTCCCTTAAAGTAATCAGTTTCCAAAGCAATTTCCAAAAAAGAAAACTGAAAGAAGGAATAGAGATTGAGAAAAAAACAAAATTCCATCATCAATGACTGCAAAGGATTTTCCCTGCCTAACATCTGGCAGGATTTGGTGAAAAATAACCTAAACCGTCAAGGTTAACTGTAACCGTCAAGGTAAACCGTAACCATGATAGTGACAAGCAAAAAGTGACAACAACTAGAGAGCCTGAAGAAGGAGAAGAGTTTTCTCCGAAAATTTGCTATAAATGAAAACATTTCCTAGTAAATTCCCATAAGTTGCTTTAGATTATTAATAAAAAAAAAAGTGTTTTAATGAGACATAGATGGCGCCAGCCGGGCTTGATAACGAAATATATCCAGGAAAGTATATCCGACGAATGGCAACAAGGAGTATCGGACTCCATTAGCGCGAAGTTAACCACGAACATCGGTGGTAAAGTCGCCACGCTCCTGAAGATGCCCAGAGTATGGGCGAAAATTTCGAGTATAAAGAATGGTAAAAATTGATGTTTGAATCCTAAGGCAAAGATCCAATGAGTATACTCAGCGAAAAGTGTGAGAAGTAAAGCCAGTCATCGCATACAACGGACTTTAGGACAATAACATCAACAAAGACCGGAAAACACGTGCATGAAATGTTCCCGTCGCTAGAAAGGAATGCCAAGGTAAGCATTATCCGCTAGTTTTTTGTACAAATTTGACTGGATGTTATGCAAAGCAAAGTGTACAACATGTAACTATGCTGTAAACATCATCGCTAGTGAAAGCTGTTCTGCCTAAAAGTCGTAAATTAATTAATTAATTAATCATGGCTATGGTTTAAAGAGTCAAGGGGCAGCACTGCATGCTGTGTGCCACCATAAAGTTTTTTAATTGCCATATGTTTGCCACCCCTGTGCTAAGATATCCACTTAGACATGTAATTGTCAACCTGTAATCCTAATTTTGATACTACTCATTAGGTCATATTTGCATTTATAAAATTATTTTGATCTGTGTAGTATTTGTTAAACATATGAATGACAAAATATGCCAAAATAATTTCTGGCAATAGATGATGTTCAAAAAGTAAGCAATGAATTGCTGTTAGCTTTATGTAGTTTTAATGTATTACCAAACTCAGTAGCTGTGTTGAAAAACTATTTTCCATTACACTATCACACTTTCGCTCCTGTAGGTTGAAACATGCTGACAAATATCAGTGTTGCATATCATATTTAATTAACAACAACAAAAAATGCATGCTGGTATATCTAAACCCATGGTTTATGAAATTTTGAAATTTAAATGTAAATATTTTTTAAGTGCATACTGTTGTCTGCCTAATGAAGTTCTAATACATTTTCAGTCACGACTTTTGGCTGCATGTAGATCAAGCATTGATGTACTGAGACATTTAAGTGAGACCCTTTATCAAAGGCATCGTGGACTGTCACAAGTGCAAAATTTGTACACACTCAGCCAAGGTGAGATGTTTGCTGCACTATTTTTGTGTTTTAATAAATAGATTAATTTAAATGTTGTCATCTTTTTAAACAAAAGTAAAGTTAGCATTTCAAGTTGGAAGAAGAATTGTCAAACATAAATGTAATCCTAATGCAAATTACAGGTGTGTGTGTGTGTGTGTGTGTGTGTGTGTGTGTGTGTGTGTGTGTGTGTGTGTGTTTCTGCAAAACCTAAACCAAAGAAAATAATCTCCTTCAAAAACATTTGAAAGCACAAATTACAAACATCTGGTTTTTGAACATTAGAAAATATGTTCAGTGAACATGTTATTCGTTGTGACCTCTATTTGCAGATGTCAGATCTACCCCATCAATCTGCTATGTACATATGTGTGAAACATCTGTAGCAAGTTTTTTATGAAAAAAAAATTGTGTGTTTATGATGTGATTCTTTCATAACTTAAAAGAATTAGGATTAAAAGAGTAGTTTTTATTTTTTCATTAGCCCAAAATAAAACAATACAGTTCATATTTATTTCTGAATGAACTAGGTTTATGACAAGCAGTTGCACTGTTTATCATAAATATCTGTTTTTAATCATATGTTAAAAGTATTTAATGTTACATGAATAAACTAAAAATAAAACTATGGAACTTAAAATTACTATGCTAGATATGGCATTCACTAGAATTAGTATCAGTTTTGATGGATGTATAAATCTAATGGCAGTAAGAATGGTCTTTTGTATATGATATAGTAGGGCACTGAGTTATTGGCATTTTAGCCTGAACTTATAGCATCAATTATATGCATCAGAAACTTCCTTCATTTTAGGTAAAATTTAGCTGCTGCAAAAATGTTTCATGAATCAGTTTTAAAACTGCAAAAACTGTGATTTCTGCCTGAAGTGTTATAAGACAGAATGGTGCTATGCCATGTGAAATGGTCATTTTTTAATTTAATGGAGTTTTGATTTAAAAAAAAAAGCTATGCTTATAGAGCTACAACCATGATCATTTTTGTTTTCTGATTTTAAAATATGAGCTATCAAAAAGTAATGTTGCTTTTTATCTAAATAACTCAAGATTGTAATTTTCTTGGAAGATATAACCAGACAGGGAATTCCACAGTTTTGATGTAGCAGGAGTGAATGCATTGGCAAAGCAATTAATGTGACTTTTCTACAACTGGACACAAAATGGGTGTTGAATTGTTGTATAACTGCAAGCTACAGGAGGTGAATCAAGGAATCGCAAATTTTGAGCTCAATGTCCATGATAGTGCCAAGTTGTTAATCAGGTGAACTTTCATTTTCTACTTAGAATCAAATAGTTTGGGGATGATATGGGTATGACTTATATAATGCCAAAAATTGTTTGAAAAAAAGCATCATTCATCTTAAAAGAGAAATTTCACACAGTAGTGAAATTTCTCTTTTAAGCTGTGCTTCATGTAGGAAGAGAAGGATTTTTTTTTCTATGTTTTGCTTTTTACAACAAGGTTTTTTTGGGGGGTTTTTTCCCCCAAGAGTTACACTCTACTAGGTTGCCTTCACTCTTCTGACAAACATCCTCAATAGCACAGTTTAGAGGAGGCATCACTACCACGCAATCACTGGTGTTCATTAGTACCATGTGAATCGCAATGGGTAGTAGGTTGCTGATATAGAAAAGATAAGGCATTGGTGATAGAATTGATCCCAGAGACTTTCTTACATTCAGGAAAAATGCCTTGAAACATCTGCCTTCAAGAACTAACATATATGTCCAAAAAGAAAGCTGGAGTGCTAGTGATGCAGTACATGCTCTAGACCAGGGGTTGTCAACCTTTTAATACCTACCGCCCACTTTTGTATCTTTATTGATAGTAAAATTTCCTTACCTCCCACCGGTGCCACAGTAACTCAATTTAGAACAAGTGCAAAGTAAATTTTAGAGGGCAGGGTTTGTAAAAATTATGTACTTAAATTTACCTTTCTATTTACACTTTATGTATGTTTATACATAGATATATGTAATTTCAATTTAATGAATTTCTGCATCTCCATCGATACAGCACGTACTAGTGCGGGAGCTGCTGATCTACATCATTAATAAAACATGTTTTGTGTTATCCTCAACACCCTGTATTTACGGATTCCTTTGTTTTAATATTACCTATATTCAAATATTAGAGATGGAATTCGAAAGTAAATTGCAAAAGCATATTTTAAAAAGTCAAACTCATGGAGTTGTTAGCAATGTATTCGATATATGGCGGAAGAACAAAATTTGTAACAACGGACAAAAACCCCACCACCCACTAGTGGGCGGTAGGGACCAGGTTGACGACCACTGCTCTAGACTATGTGGCTGGGATTCATTTAGAAGTTTTTAGTGTCATACTTTATTAAATGACTGTAACATGAATTGCAGAGTCACTCCATAGATGTAGTCAAAACATGATTAAAATTAAATAAAAGTTTATTTGTTGATTCATTTGAATGGCATAGCTATGGTCTGTAATGAATGTGGAATACTTCAGATAAGGTAGAAGCTGCTTATTAATTGCTTTTTTATAACCTTTAGCAAAACTTTTAATTACAATCAGCATGTAAGTATTTAAATGGTCACAAAATGTTTGGTTCCTTTTCTTCTTTGTCTGTATGAATTGTGTGTAATGAATCCGTGATGTGTGACCGTTCTAAACTTTTTTGTTCTTTTTTTGCACTTTTATAGGTGTCATTAGTCGATGGGAAGTTGTGGAAGCTGCTGGTATTGCCAAAGAGAAGTGTGCACATAAAAGCCATCAACAATGGCAACAGTTCTTGTCTGACCTTGATGCCATAGAAAAATGGCTGCAAGATGCTTCAAGTTGTCAATTTCAATGGGAAAGCATTGGAGATAGTATTAAGAAATTGGATCTCCTTACACATAAGCATAAAGTATGCTATTCAAACATTACTGTTTTTTTTTTTTTTTTCAAGATTTCCTATTTCTTGGGAACTTAAAGGTCTTTTTATTCTTGGATTAAGAATGTGTAAAAACAGATTGTTCTACAATATTTTTAGTTCTGTTATTATCAAACATTTGAGATTTATGAAAGTAATACACACACACTGGAAAGCAAGTGAAAAACAAATGCATAATTGCAATCAGTTTTTTATCACCCATAGTGAAAGCTGTGATTACTATTTTGGCTTGGTTTTTTTCTTTTTTTAAATTCTGCATAACATAATAGCGCCAGCAGAAAACATTTCAATCTGTTTAACATTTATCTGCATAACATCATGAATATATACTGTATATATGTCATTCAATATTATGACTTATAGTTATTCATATCATCCATGTCTTTTAAATTTAGTTTTATATTGTATTAGCAACTTAAAATTAATAACTGAAGATAAGCATTCAGCATCCAAATAATTCTCACAAATCATGGCTTCCTGACAGACTTAAATATTTTCAAATTTAGCAGCATGTTGGATTTACTCTATCATGAAGGATAGGGAGCATTGCAGAGGGGTGTATCTTGCCTAGGATTATTGCACAATAGAATGGTAGAATAATGTTGCATATGGCTTTCCATACCCCTCAAAAAATAACATGTAGAAAGGAAGACTAATGAGTCACCTGTGTAAGCCTGTACTATCCACATTATCCCTGTTGACTCTCATCCAGTCTTACATAACTGTTTGTACCCTTTTCTGCAATAGGCAACTATGGCATTACAATAGATCACCACTCCCTTTAACTCATGATTTATCACTTCCAAAAGTAGAAGCTTTTTTTTTTTTTAATAGGGACTAAAATAATGTATTTTTCAGAAGAAGAAAACAAATCTGATACCAGATGAATATACAGATGATTTGGGAAGACAGTTTGCAGAAAAAGGAATCAGCTCATTGACTATATTGGCATAAGGGCACAGTGTAGGAAATTAAAACTTATTAAATCAAAAGAGCTGTGGTTTACAGCTAAACATTAGAGCATATAATAGTGCATTCTTTCTAGAATGTCAAAGCATATAATATTAGTCGTTATTACACTGGCGGAAAGTGAAAAAAAAACACCAAGAAGGAGACGTCTGATACCAACGAAATTTATACAGCATAATAATGGAATACAGAGGATAACATGATCAAAACATTATGGCAAAATACAGCTGTATTTGATGGTAAACTGAAAAATAACATTTCCGTGTAACATGGTTAGTACGAGGTTGAACCGCCATGAACTGCGTCACACTGCAATTCTGGCATGGAGTCTGTCGTACAGATGTTGGATGTAAGTTTGGGGTATTGAGTTCCAAACATCCTCAATCTGGACGCGTAAATCGGGGATGGTCGTGGCTGGCCGTGGAGACCGGATAAGTCGTTGTCCCATAAAATCCCACACATGCTCAATGGGGGACAAATCTGGTGAACGTGCAGGCCATGGAAGTTGTCTCACACCCTGAAGTGCATGTTGCGTTGCACGTGCCGTGGGTGGGCGTGTGTTATCTTGCTGGAAAACACCACGATGGACCGACCTTACAAATGGCACAACAACGAGCTGAATGATGATGTTAATGTAGGTACAAACACTAGTTGTGTACAGGGCCACACCAGGAGACCAGGTGTAGGCCCTGTGTGTCACTGACGGATGCAAGAAGGGTGGAGACGCTCCCCTGTGCGTCTGCGAACACGCATATGGCCATCGGAGGCTCCCAAGCAGAATCTGCTTTCATCACTGAACACGACAGATAGCCATTGCGTTCTACAGTGCAGACGTTGGCGATACCACTGCAGCCATTCCTGGCGGTGGGCTGGAGTCAGAGGTACACATGCCAGAGGCACACGTGCACGTAGTCCTGCATCCAGTAGACGGTTGCGGATTGTTCGCACAGTCACCTCAGGTGCAACGGCAGCTCAGATTTGTGTCGCAATGGATGTTCTGTTTGACAACGCCGCTCTTCTTATGCGTCGATCGGTCCGCTCATCAGTCCGTCTGTGACTCCTGGTTCCACGTCTTCTCGTGTGGGAATGTTCCTCGGACCATCTACGCCACCATCATACCACCACCAATACTTCCCATCCAATTCACTCCGCAATATGACGATACGACCACCCGGCCTTGCGGAGTCCGACTAGACGATCTTGCTCAAAGTCCGATAACTGCTGAAATCATACACGTCTTCCATGTCCAGGCATTGCAACTTCTTCAGGGTCTTCGCACGTGTCCGTACGCCGACGACGGATTACATTCACTTTGCCATACTCCTTAAATACCACCGACGATAATTTGCATATTATGCCGTGCTGTGGCATAAGCGCTCACCGGTTGGTCCCAAAATTATCATCATACCTACGTAAACTCGACCCCATTAACATATGTAAATTTCATGATTGTCCGCCAATTCCTTCTTGGTGTTCTTTTTTTAATTTCCGCCAGTGTATTTATGCATTTTTAATTTTACCGTGTTTTTCTTAAGCTTAGTAATTCAGCCACATAGGAGACATTCACGTCAGCAGCATAATAATTAGCATTTTCTTCTGTATTATTTGAATGACTATGAAATGCTACTTCAATTATTTTACCTAACCTTATAAATTGAAGCATTTATCAGAACAAATATAAATTAGTGTTTTTCTTGAGAACTCTTTGGCAGATTTTTAAAATCATTACAAATAATAAGATTGCTAGAAAAAAAAAAAAAAAAAACTGAAGAAAATGGAAGAAAGGATACAGTGTAACCACCTTTTAAACACTGTATCCTTCCTTCTTTCTTCAGTTTTTAGGAATTTACCATTAACAATACACATTAAAAAATAAAGTATGCAGTTCTTCAAGATGGAATATTAATATTTTCATAAGAGCAATGAGAGTGAACTTACCCCTACCAGTAGGTCCGTTCTCTCTGGTAGGGGTAAGTTCACTCTCATTGCTCTTATTAAAGTAATTGTAGGCACGTAAATTTTTGCACAGTTATAGTGATACTGTGACTTGTCAAACAAGGAATTAATATTTTCTTTCAACTTGAATTAAAAAATGGAATTAGTAATTTTATAAACCCTTGGATAAAGGCTTTGAAGTCAACTAAAAGTTATTTATATTATTAATTGTTCAAAACTGAAATTCAATTATTGCTTAAACTATTACAACTCAATATAGTAGGTGTTTTGTTTTTGATTCTTTGCAATCAGTAATTGGCCCAAATTATCAGATACAGTTAGCATTATTAGATTGTGATATTTATCAAGTAACCCTAGTTGATAACATAACATTACTTTCTTCCTGCAGTAGAACAGCTTATATGCCAGCTTCTTAAGAGTTGAGCTAGTGTATGTTGTTCTCTATCTCCCAGGCTAACTTGAAACCCTGTGTTTTGCCTTCCATATGTGAGTTACCTGCCTTGGTGCTATCAAACACCACAAATGACCAAACTTTTCATTGCTTTCTCATGAAGACCCACCATTACTTGCTAAGTTGCAATGTTGTCCCTAGCTGTGTAATGTGCAATTAACTATCCATCATTTACATTTGTCATTTTTCTTCAGTTTTTGTTTCATTTTTATTTCTTTATTTATTTATTTGTCATAACTAATGATTATGTCAATCTCCAGGTCTACTTTTGGATGATCAATCTTTTTCATGAATGTGGATTTTTATTTCCTTCATGAAACTACTTGTTCCAAGTCAATTTAATTGTATTGCTTGTTTTCACTCTTCAAGAATTTTTCCCTTGCCTATTTAGGCATCAAGAGTTTTTACATTCAGATGAATTTTTGAAAGTTCTCTAAGTTAATGTGATAATTTTATATAGAAATTTATTGCCCAAAATGTCTCTAAAATGGCAATAAGTCATATCACACCAAAAGGCAATAAGACTCTGCCATTTTAAAGTATTGATTTGCTTGTGAAAGAATCAAATCAACAATACTTTTTCAAGATTTCATACCAAATCTTTTGTTAAGGCATCCTTTAAATAAAAAAAAAAGCTATTATAAATATCTCCAAATTATGAGTTTTTTCTGTGAAATAAAAAATTAATATGTTGAATTTTCAGGTAGCACCCCTACCCTTCCTCAAGATGACAACTATAGTAGGCGTTGCCATTCGTGGGATAAGTTCCAACCTTCAAATCATCATAAAAAAGCTATTCAAGCTGGCAGAAATTGAAATGCTTTAAATACAGATCAGTGCATTACTGATCTTATCAAGGGAATGTCAGTCAATACTGTTTTATATTTACAGCTCAAACTCAAACGTTTTTTTTTTTTTTTTTTGCTTTTTGCTGAAAATTTAGAACAGTATTGACTGATATTTCCTTGATAAGACCAGCAATGCTGATCTATATAAAGCATATCAATTTTTGCCAGTTGAAATAGCTTTTTTTCGTAATTCAAAGGAGGCTTTAACATGGGATCTTTTTGCATGGAAGCTTAAAAAGTATTGATGATAGAATACTATCATCATTAACCATTATCAATTCTCTGCTGGATGGTGTCTCGATGAGTCTCTGTCCTGGGCCATTGCCTTCCATATGTGTCCCTGAAATGCTTTCGAATTTCATCCCCTTATCTCCCCAATGGTCTTCTTCTTCTGTTCGTTGGTATCCAGTCTAATATTTCAGTTGTCCAGTGGTGGTCAGTTCCTCTAGCAATATGTCGAGCCCTTTGCCACTTGAGTGTCTTGTCTTTGATCATGATGCCATCCACTCTTATCATTTTTCTAATCCATAGGTTCCTGTCTTTCTTTGTTACCCCAAGCGTGCATCTTACCATGGTTTTTTGAGTTGTCCGCAGACTATGTATGTCATTTTTAGTTAAGGTCCATGTCTTGATCCATACGTAAGAACTGAAAGGGTACATTGATTAAATACTTTTCTTTTAAGACATAATAGTAAATTGCTCTTAAAAATTGTACTGTTTTTTCCAAATGCTCTCTAGCCAAATTCTATACACCAATTTATTTTTTGTGCAATGTGGCCCTCACTTGATATCTGTTGTCCAAGGTAAATGTAGACACCAGTTACTTTTATCCTTGAACAGTTGAACCTTTGCACTTGCATTTTCATGGTTACAGCTGCTGGGGTGTCAATTCATGGGGAACCATTCAGTGGCACCTGGAGGAGAAACCATGCTGCTGGTGCAGTTGATGAACAATGGTGTATTGGAAAAAACCCATGTCAGCTGCTGATTGTCATGTACTCGTATTGGAGTTTGTTATGACAGCTTTTACCAGGGTGTCAACATTGGTGGTTGTACAATGTCCTGATACTGGTTTGTCTTCCAGACTGGTGTCCCAGCATTGAAATTTCAGAACCATTTCTATGCAGTGCTGCTGTCCACTGTTTACTTACCTTCAGCTGCACAAATTTATCTTGCTGCTGCCACATTTAACCCTTTTTTTCAGTAATGGTGTAGGAGCACCTGAACATCATGTTTATTGACTTCCATCCTCTGCTCACCTGATAACGCAATGTGGCTTTGTGCCAAATGCACGTCATCAGCATCATTTGTTCCACATCATCGCTGTACCTAGTCAATGCTGGTGCACATTTCACACAGGAATGGAGGCCCAAAATTATGTGTAGCTCAAATCAGAATGAACTTTTTTTGACTCACCTGGTGTAGTATGCATTGTACAACTCTATGTTTTTTTTTTTTTTTTTTTTTTTTTTGTGATCTGTAATTATATCGTTTTCTACATTTTAACCAATATTTATTATTTTGTTTTTCATTGAAATAATACCAGTGATTTTTCCTTATTGCCTTAGAACCTAGTTCAATCTTCATAGTTGCTGTTACCTTTCATTATTTCTTTCTGTATACAATTTTATAATGTAAATTATTATGCACTGGTAATGTGTTTACATGTTTGAAGTTATCTTGGGCTTGGCGCATTTTGTGCCATCCAAAGTCTTTGCCACATGAAACCCAAAAGATCAAGTACCCTCATGAATATCATCTCTGCTTTCAATAGTGCATAGTTCAAAAGGTAAATGACATATTCTAATGAAACAATTTCCATTCTGTCTAAAAGTTGCATGTATTTGTATTATGTCTTAAATTAAGAGGAAAATGTTATTTCAACTTTGCTTAATAAATCCATAGCTCCTGGTTCTTGTCAGATATTTTTTATTTTTAATGGTCTGGACTATGAATACGTGAGTCATTTTTCTTGCAGTGGCAACACCACTAGGAATCCACAATAAGGGCACCATCAGCCAAACTTATGCCATCATGTTGTCTTTCTGTGATACATGTAGTCAGTGGTGTAGATGTGTGTTACTGACATTACTGGTTGAGCAGTGGTAAAGGTTAAAGGGAGGGGGGACAAAGGTTTGCATAACAGCCATAAGGGATATTCCCTCAACCAGAACAACAAAGTTTTATAAAGATTCGGTCACATGAGGATGAAATGCTCATCAGTGCCACAATGGGCTACGAAAATCATATGGAGATGTTTCATTGCCATATCGTACTGCTTCCAGATAGATGGATGCTTTTCACCATGGAAATAAGATCACCAAGTTTGAGCATGGAGCTTGGAATCCTTTCACTGGGACAGATAAACAATATGAGGGGGTTTACTGGAGCATGGTCATTGAATCACATGCCAAGGATTGAGTGCTGAAGTCAACATTGCACCTTTGACTGTGTATATGATTTTGGCAAAGAAGCTCTGACAACATTTTGACATTGCATCAACAATGGAGATATTGCTGGGCAAGTGGCAATGGTAAATTCCAGAAATCCACCATATTCACCAGATATGAGTCCATGGAATCTCTACTTGTTGCTGAAAATGAAAGGAACCCTGAAAGCCAAGCACTTTTGGACTATCAACAGCATCATTTCCATGTTAGGGCATTCTGTTTCCTGGAGACATTGGTCCAAAGCCACACTACCAACAGCATTTAATGCCTTCCAGATGTTTGCTAATGGATCATCCACAAAAGCAGAAAATATGTTGAGGGATTGTTACTGGCACTGGTATGTTCCCTTTCAATACGTACTAATTACAGCAGTGTTGCCATTACAAGAAAAATAACCTTGTAGATTGCAATTAGTGGATTTCTGTAATACTCAGATGCATTTATTTTTTGTTAGGAGCTGCTGTCTGAAATGGGAAATCAGAAAACTGCTGTGCTATCTTTAAATCTGCAGAGTCATAAATTTGTTGGCTCATTGCAGAATGAAGACCAAGTGGAACTCTTGCAAGAAAGATTAAAAGTAATGTTTTTATTTTTAATAACTGATTCTTTTAAGGTTGCTTTCAGTTTTTTTATATATAAATACATAAATAATATGTTTGAGTAATTGAAATTTGTTGACTTTGTGACTGTCTTGTGCATTTTAACTGCAGCTGGTAGAATCCTGAGCAATTAAAACACCACAGAGCAACAGAATTATTAAAGCAACAAACAGAATAGCTGTTGTGCATAGCTTAATGTTTTATATGTAACATTACATCAGAAGACACAAAAAATACATCACCCTGGAGTAGGAATCAAACCAATATCTTTCAGTTTCTGTGGGTGCATGGAAATTGTATTTGCAAAGAATATTTCTCCTAGAATTCCCATGCCACAGAACAAACCTTGTGGAATGGCATTGTGTACAGAATGTTAAGGTAAAGTGTTGATCATCAATAATACTGACTTACGTCATTTGAGAGAGCAGGGCACATCATCAAACTCCATGACATTTTGTGATCCTGCTAATGTTTAGTGAAACCTTTCTATTGCAACCATACAGCAATCATTTAATGCTATCAGTAGCATTTCTAGAAGCCATTATTTTAGTCATTGCCAAGGATCTGGCGCATGTAGGATGTCATTGTAGGAGAACGACAAATTCACAGCAGAAATCAACCACACCAAGTCCTGCTCTATAGTGTGTGTGTTTTAGAAAAATGAAATTTCCTTAACCATGGTTGATAATATTTTTGCATAAAACCAACAAGTGTTCAGCACGCAGTTCTCAGACTTCTCCAAAACTAAAAAGAACGGAAAAAATGTGGTGCTCACATTGTATCAACCTTGTTTAGCAAGTAAACAAGCAGAATGCTACAAAATCATATGCACTTTTGAAAAAAGTATCACATTTAGTATTCCAAAGGTATTGCAGCATGTTTAATCAAAAGTTTCCAAAAAACTGAAAATTTTGTGCAACTTGTTGTATTTTACTTATAGGTATTATGTGATGCCAGATTCAGATATGAAAAATTATAATAGGAAAATCGAAAAATGTTTGGTTCATCTTTGTCATGATAACTGCATGGTATACATAATGGTAATTCTCCCAATAGAGTGCCTAGAAGCAGAGATATCAAAACTAAATAACACTTATTTCACCTGGCAGGAAAAAAAAAAGAATACATGCGAAGGATCTCAATTTTGGTTGCTGCCATCCACTGCAAAAATAAGTTTTGTAACAAATAGAATTGTGATGGAGAAATGCGAAAAGATGTGAATAATGTTGGTCATATTTACAGCTACCCAGTGAAAAAAATTTCTCAAGTATGACTTCTGAAAGTGAAGATATCTTGCTAAATATAAACATATGTTAATGCTGCCTACTAAGATAATCGTTCTTCAGCAAGAGCTGGAAAGCACACATACCATTTGTACAATAGCTAAACCTAACCAATGCAAAAATGTGTTCTTGTAATTTTATGGATTTATGTTTTTTAAAGTCATATTTGGATAAATTTTTGTGAAACTTGCTCATTTTCATCAAGCCCAGAACTCCACTACATCATTATTACCTTAAATTGTTGAAGTTAACTATTAGCAATAACATAGCTCAAGCCCCCCTCTCCCCTCCCCCCAACACACATGGAAAATCATTTAATGCTTACTAACCCAACAAAAATTAGTTTCACACACTTCTATGATTTCAAATAGGTCAGGATAACTTTTAATCACACATAGGTGGTAATGCAAGTACAAATATGAACGAAATAAATTAACTATTTTGTGGTGTAAGTTAGCAAAAAATTAAGAGAGATTTTTTTAACATTTTTGAAAAATAAATTTTATTTCTTGTTATACATATTTAATATTTGAATCCATAGCACTATGCTATATTTTTATTTATTATGTCCAGTATTAAGTTGTGCCTTAAAAGTGAATCTGTAGCAGAGTAACAGTCATTTTCTTTTAAATATACTGATGATTTTTAATTTTCTGTTACAGATGCTAAATAAGCAGTGGGATAGCTTGTGTACAGCAGCTTCCTTGTGGCAGAATGAATTACAGAAAGCTATATTGGAATCCCAGGATTTTCACCGAACTATAAAAGAGCTGACTTTTTGGCTTGAAGAAATGGAAGATAAAGTACTTACAATGACTTCTGAGGAACATGTAGAAAATCGAGATGTTATGTCAATTCATTATAACAGATATTTGGTAAGCTTCAAAACAAGTGTTTTCTTTTTATCTGTATCATGGAACAAAATTAATTTGGGGGGAGGAATATAAACCCCTTATATAAGAATAAAACCGCCAGTAGAATTGTTCTCTGAACTTTCCAAACTGCCCAAGAGATCTTTGTAGGGAAGTATCCCAGTAACATCTTGTTGAGCATTATAAAGATCTGTAAGAAGTTTTAAAAGTTCACAAGTGGTTAAAATTTAATCTGTGTTGTTTGGTTATTCTTTTTCATAAAATGAGTTTGGATAATAATTTCAGAATTTACTGGTCAGTTTTGCAATTTAGGAAACTTCTTCCATTTAGTACATACACACATACATATCACTAAGCTGTTGTGTGAGATTCAAAAGTTAGCTCCACAAAGAAATACAAACTACCAGATAATTTTTACTTCCTGTTGCCATATCAAACTCCTCCATTTACAGCGATCCTGGCCTACAACTCAGTCTTCACTGACATCCATCACACGCTGTACACAAGATCTTCTACACTTCATACTCATAATCTTTTTCTCATGCAGACACTCCTGAATCTGATCCTCCCATGAATTCCTTGGCCTTCCTCTGCCTTTCCTTCCTGCCACTTGGGCTAAAAAGATATTCTTAGTAAGCATCTCATCACTCATTCTTTCAACATGGCCAAACCACCGAAGCATATTGGTCTCCACCTTGCTAACAACATTTCGCTTCACATTACACAACTGCAACACATTTTCATTCCTCACACAATCAGATCATGTCTTACCACAAAACCCCTGTAAGTAACACATTTCTCCAACACACAAATGACTCCTATGTTTCTTCTGTAGTACCTAGGTTTCACTGCCATACATCAGAGTAGGAACAATTACACTCTCATACACAGCCATGCTCAACTCTCTTGAAAACACATCATTCCTATGAAAAACTCCCAGAGCAACCATGACTTTCAATGAAGAATTCACTCGCCTACTGATTTCACCATCCAATTTGTTCTCTCTGTCAAACATGCTTTTTAATTACACAAACTCATTCACCTGGTCAATCACTGTACCATTTAGACTTATATTATATTCAGTACTACCAGTTCCTCTCTCAAAAGCCATAACTTTGTTTTTTCCCTTATTTATACTCAGTTTAAATTTCATGCAAACTTCGTACATCCGGGACAACATACTCTGCAACTCACTTTTGCTCTCTGCCAACAGGACAGTGTTATCAGCATACAGCAATCTGCACACACAGATATCTTTATTTTAAACAATCAAATTGCATTACTGAATTGCTTTTAGTCACTTTTCACCATGCAACATCTCAGAAAACTTGAAAATTACGTTAGGTGGGTTCAATTCCTCCTCAAAGATTATGTAATTTTCAAGCTTCTGAGATGTTACATGGAGAATAATGAACTAAAAGTAGTTCCGTACCGTAGTCTGATTGCTAAAAATAATGTACTTATGAATTTCCCATGTGCACTGGTGCTAAAAATTAAGGGATTATCTTCAAAAATATACAGTAAAACTTCATTTATATGTTTCTCACTTATACATATTCGTCGTTAGTTAATATCCATTTAATGATAATGGTTTAACCGTTGTAACTTTTTACATATTATTTTTCTTTTTTCATCAAATGCATTTCTTGATTGGAAAATGTTAAGATTAACTGCAAGAAATTTGATAAACAATGTCGTAACGTACCTTTTGGTCATACCAGTTGTTAGGCCTAGTTGTCGGTGCGATGTCTTTCATTTGGTTCTTGAGTGTAAACTCTCTAAAACAGCAGATATATTCCTCACAGAGGTGTACGTACTCATTGATTACGAAGTCAAAAAAGTCGACCTCAAGTGTACATAAGATTAAAATACCATTAAGTCAAGAATTCTGAAAGGCAAAGGGGGAGGGGGTTTCTGGAAATCTATTAGACCAGTATAAAAATGTCTCTTTTAAAAACAATTGCTCCTAGAAGGGTAGTCATGAAAAATTAAGGACTAAAATGAACATTATAACAATAAAATACCTTAGAATAGGAAGTACACGCACAAGACGTTTGAAATATTTTCGTACGAGAAAAATGCAAGTCACCAAAACCTTCACTGGACTTCATGGCTATATTGTGTGATGCATTTTGGCAAACTTGGTTGCCATCTTCTGGGACTTTAAGTCATCCATTCTTTCCGCAGTCCACACTGACTGTGCCATGTACTCAGATCACAAATATCTGCCTTCATGTATTATGACTACATCATCGATCTGCTATGTTGCCATTCCCTGTTTTGGGGAACTCAATAGCCTTGTGTGAGAATCCAGGTGTGGTTGGGTGCGATGTTTTTGTGTTTCCTGTGTCCTTGTCTTTTGTTCTCTTCTTCCATGAGGATTTTCCAGGGAAGCGGTAGATCCACTCCACCACTAATATTACAATTGGTGTTTTTAGTTTTTTCTATTATTATTGCTTCGGCATAATGAATGTTTTTTTTTCGGTAGGCTGTTTACAAATTAATTCGATATCTTCAAATACTGGTACTGTATTATTTTTTATGCAATATTGTACTAGAGCTGTTTTTTCTTCTCTTATTTCTCAGTTTTTCAAATGTTGTGTTAACCTTTTTTGTAATTTCTTTTTGTGTTTCCTATGTATTTAATTCTATTGCTGTTGTTGGTTGGTTTTATTGGAATGCTGTATACTCCTGCACTGTCCAAGAGTTTTGTTTTTTCTGTTATTGATGGTCATATTCTTGTAATCTTTTACTGCAATTCCAATATCCATTTGTTGTTTTTTGCATTCTTTTTAATTGTGTTAGTGATTTGTTTTATATATTGAAATTTACCACAATATTTTATATTTTGTTTGATTTTATTGTTCTGATTAATCTAGAAAAATACTTATATAGAATGCTTGCACCAATATTTATGAAAAATAACTATACAATACATATTTCATTTGATTTAATAAATAAAGTAAAAACAATAAAATTTGATGCTCTGCCTCCAACCAGGGTCAGCTTACACATTGTATCAATGTTTCCAAGTATTCCTGTTTTAACAGCAATAGATATCATAGCAGAAAGACTTTACAACAACAATAGTTTACAAAAATTAGAAGTCCAGGAAATAGTACATTTATTAACATACATATATCACAATAATTTCTTTCAGTTCAATGGTAAAATCTATAGACAGACGTTCAGAGCACCAATGGGCTCCCCACTATCTTTATTTGCAGAAGTTGTGCTACAAAAAGTGGAAGAAGATATTCTTAACAAATACTGTATAAAGACAAAGTTCTCTTCTATGGAAGATATGTCGATGACACATTGCTGTTTTGGAATGCCAATGCCTTGGAGTTTAGACATGCTAAAGAAAGACTTCTGTGACAGATATCTGAGTGTCAATTTTACAGTGAAACTAGAAAATGATAATACAATTAATTTCTTAGACATCACAATAATAAAAACTCAAACATACTGCAAATACCACATCTATAGAAAACCAACTTACGTGCCAATACTCATACCTGCGAATTCATACCATCCCAGGACATATAAAATAAAAGGCAATCAGAAGTTTAGTACATAGAGCTTTTACCCATTCAAATGATAACATTTTTAAAGAAAAAAGAACTGCAATTGGTAATTAAAACAGCCAGACAATTTGGATATACTACCTCAGATGCCAGGAAAGTAATTTATATATATAAACATCCTAATAATAAAATCAAACAAAATGTAAAATGTTGTGGTAAATTTCAATATATAAAACAAATCACAAACACAATTAAAAAGAATGCTAAAAACGACAAATGGATATTGGGATTGCAGTAAAAGATTACAAGAATATGATCATCAATAACGGAGAGAAAACAAAACTCTTGGACAATGCAGGAGTATACAGCATTCCAATATAATCTACCAATAGCAGCAATAGAATCAAATACATAGGAAGCACAAAAAAAAGTTACAAAAAAGGTTAACATAACATATGAAAAACTGGGAAAAAGTAAAGAAAAAACAGCTCTAGTACAATATTGCATAAAAAATAATACAGTACCAGTATTTAAAGATATCTTGTAAACAACCTACTGAAAAAACCATTCGTTATGCCGAAGCAATAATAATATAAAAAAGTAAAAGCACCAACTGTAATATTAGTAGTGGAGTGGACCTACCGCTTCCCTGGAAAATCCTCAAGGAAGAAGAGAACGAAAGACAAGGAAACAGGCAACGCCAAAGCATTGCACCCAACCAGACCGGGATTCTCACACAAGACTATTGAGTTCCCCCAAAAACAAGGAATGGCAACATAGCAGATCAATGACGTAGTCATAGCACATGAAGGCAGATATTTGTGATCTGAGTACGTGGCACAGTCAGTGTGGACTGCGTTAAGAACGGATGACTTAAAGTCCCAGAAGATGGCAACCAAGTTTGCCAGAATGCATCGCACAATATAGCCATGAAGTCCAGTGAAGGTTTTGGTGACTTGCATTTTTCTCGTACGAAAATATTTCAAACGTCTCGTGCTTGAACTTTCTATTCTAAGGTATTTTATTGTTATACTGTTCATTTTAGTCCTTGGTTTTTCATGACTACCCTTTTTGAAGCAATTGTTTTTAAAAGAGACTTTTGTATACTGGTCTAATAGATTTCCAGATTATCCCTTTGCCTTTCATAATTCTTGATTTAATGGTATTTTAATCTTATGTACAATTGAAGAAGACTTTTTGACTTCTTATTCAAAGAGTACGTACACCTCTGTGAGGAATATATCTGTTGTTTTAGAGAGTTTACACTCAAGAACTGAAGGAAAGACATCGCACCAACAACTAGGCCTAACAACTGGTATGACCTAAAGGTACGTTACGACTTTGTTTATCAAATTTCTTGCAGTTAATCTCAATATTTTTCAATGGAGAAATGCATTTGATACCAAAGAAAAATAGCATGTAAAAAGTTACTACAGTTAAACCATTATCATTAAATGGATATTAACTAAAGACGAATACGTTTTTTCAACATGTTTCCATCTCGTTATATCAAGAAATACTTATATCACTTATACATGTTTCCCAATTATACGTAAAATGTTGTTGGTACAAAAATTCTGAATTGTCCTTAATGTTAAACTTTCCGCTTGTAGTGAGCAATGGGTTTGCCTCCTCGGGGCGCTCCGTGTAACAGTGACACACACAACAGCAACTAGGGCCTCTGTGAATCTTGGAGGGGTGCCAGCTAGTTCTGTGTGACATTGGCAAAAAGATCCCAACTCACTGGGTTTTGTTCCAGAATCCTTAGGTTGAATGACCAACTGGAACCCTCAGCTGTGGGCTAATCCCCCACACTGATGTACTTACCTGATTAAAAAGACAAAAAGAAATATTAAAAATGGCTCAAGTGTGGGATATGGTGGACCTACCACACTTGAGAAGGACGGTCCACCATGGAATCGACCTGGACTTTCTAAATGGCGTATGAGAAAGAGATCTCGGCTGAGTGAATGTAAGATTGGTGTATGGAATACTAGAGGTATAAATAGCAAGATGAGTGAGGTGATTGAAGAGATGAATAAGTATAGACTGGATGTGCTGTGTGTAATTGAAACCAAAGAGAAGGAAATTGCGGTAGAAGAAGTGAATGTCACGGTGAGTGTGTGGTCTGGAGTATTGGATAATGTGAAAGGACAGGCTGGTGTAGGTGTGATTTTAAATGAAAAGATGAAGAACAACTTGATTCACTATAGTTGCGTAA
Organism: Macrothele yani; assembly: GCA_039090855.1. Lineage (NCBI taxonomy): Eukaryota > Metazoa > Arthropoda > Arachnida > Araneae > Macrothelidae > Macrothele > Macrothele yani. The sequence goes on along the minus strand of CM077023.1, from coordinate 6,401,561 downwards.
GTGAGAGAATTCTCTGGATTCGTTTGAAAGTAAAATTTCAGATAATTGTAATTGTTGTAGTGTATGCTCCTTGTGACTCTGAACCTTCTGATAAAAAGGAAGATTTCTGGAATGAGCTAAAAAGCTATCTTGAGCCAGTTTGGTGCTAAAGAAAACGTTATAATAGCAGAGGATTTCAATGCTAGAGTAGGTGTGCAGAATGCAATTTCTGACAATGTTCTGGGTAAGTTAAATGATCATTGTGTGAATGATAATGGTGAAAGATTAATTGAAATCTGTGTTGAGAATGGTTTGTGTGTATCAAATATGTTTTTCAACCACAAGTATATCCATACATATCCTTGGGAAAATCGTACTCTTGGTCAAAAGAGTGCGATAGATTTTGTTGTCTACGATAACCGTCTGAAACACTTAATTGTTGACACATGTGTGATGAGAGGTGCGGATGTTGGTTCTGATCATTACTTGGTAGTGTCACGAGTGAAACTTAATGTTGGTTGGTGGAAAAGGAATAGGAAGAGACCCAGGGTAGAAAGAATAAAGGTTGATAGGCTCCTTGAAGATCATCAGCGGTATTCTGACTTACTCTGAGAATGACTGAAGGAGCTGAAGTCTGGTGAGAGGGATATAGAAAAGAAGTGGGAATGCTTTAAGAACTGTGTTGTCACTGCTGCTAAAGAGGTCTGTGGACCTGCAATAGTGGGTAACAGTAGAGGTGATGCTTGGTGGAATAGTGAGATTGAAAAGGCAGTAAAGAGAAAGAAGGAAGCCTATTTGGGGATGCTGCAAGATAAAGTCTCTGTGGATGAATATCGCTGTAAGAAGCATGAAGCTGCTAAGCTGGTTCACCAGAGTAAGGCAAAAGATAGGAAGGAGAAGGTGGAAAGGCATGAACTGGCTTTTTGGAAAGATAGGAAGTCTTTCTGGAAGTGCATGAGACTCAGGAAAAATAGGGGAAACAAAGTTGTAAGTTGTGTGAAGAATGAGATTGGTGAAATGATATGGGAGCCCAATGAGTTAAGTGAAAGATGGGGTGAATACTTCTGTGAGTTATTAGATCAGGAAAGCAAAGATGATTCTGAGTCAGATGCAGATGATGTCACAATGAGGGATGGAAGCACAGGAGGGATCTCAAGAGAAGAAGATGTGTAAAGCTCTAAAATCTCTTCAGAATGGTAAGGCTCCGGGAGTTGACGGCATAACTGCCAAGATGTTGAAATATGGTGGTAACTCTGTAATTGACTGGTTAACTGAAATTTGCCAGTTGTGCTGGGAGTTAGGAATGGTCCCTCGGGTTTGGAAGGATGCTATTATTATTCCCTTGTATAACGGAAAAGGTGATCAGACTGAATGCAAGAACTATCATAGTATTAGCCTACTAAGTGTGCCAGAGAAAGTGTTTTGTAAGGTTGTTATTGAAAAAGTACGGGGTCTTACATCAGAGAAAGTGTAGGATGTTCAGAGTGGTTTTATGCCTGGTAAAGGCTGTACTAACCAGATTTTTGCATTACGCATGATGATTGAAAAGTATCTGGCTGTTGGTAACAAAATTTTTGCTGCCTTCATAGATTTAGAGAAAGCTTATGACCGAGTGAATAGGACACTTTTGTGGAAGGTATTGAATGAATATGGTGTTACTGGGAATCTACTTAATAGTGTAAAAGCAATGTATGCTGGTAGTAGAGCTTGTGTACGAGTGAATGGTGTTTTATCAAAATGGTTTTCTATTGGTGTAGGAGTTAGACAAGGTTGTGTAATGTCACCATGGCTGTTTAATATTTTTATAGACGCATGCATGTGTGATGCCAAAATAGATAATAGTGGTTTATGTCTTGGTGCTATCTGTGTGTGCAAATAGCTGTATGCTGATGACACTGTCCTGTTGGCAGAGAGAAAAAGTGATTTGCAGAGTATCTTGTCTCGGACACACAAAGTTTGCATGAAATTCAAACTGAGTATAAATAAGGGAAAAACCAAAGTTATGGTGTTTGAGAGAGGAATGGGTAGCACTGAATGTAATGTAAGTTTAAATAGCACTGTGATTGACCAGGTGAGTGAGTTTGTGTAATTATTAAGCATGTTTGACAGAGAGAACAAATTGGATGGTGAAATTAGTAGGCGAGTGAATTCTTCATTGAAAGTCATAGCTGCTCTGGGAGGTTTTCACAGGAATGATGGGTTCTCTAGAGATTCCCGCATAGCTGTGTATGAAACTATGATTGTTCCTACTCTGATGTATGGCAGTGAAACCTGGGTACTGCAGAAGAAACATAGGAGTTGTTTGTGTGCTGGAGAAATGCGTTACTTACGTGGGGTTTGTGGCAAGACACGATATGATTGTGTGAGGAATGAAGATGTGTTGCAGTTGTGTCATGTGAAGCAAAATGTTGTTAGCAAAGTGGAGACCAATGTGCTTCTGTGGTTTGGCCATGTTGAAAGAATGAGTGATGAGATGTTTACTAAGAAAATCTTTTTAGTCCAAGTCGCAGAAAGGAAAGGCAGAGGAAGGCCAAGGAAGACATGGGTGTATCAGATTCAGGAATGTCTGCATGAGAAAAAGATTATGAGTATGAAGTATAAAAGATGTTGTGTACGGCGTGTAATGGATATCAGTGAAGCCCGAGTTGTATGTCAAGATCGCTGTAAATGGATTAGTTTGATACGACAACAGTAAGTAAAAACTATCTGGTAGTTTGTATTTCTTTTTGGAGCTAACGTCTGAATCTCAGAGAACAGCTTAGTGATATGTATGTATGTACGTTAAACTTTCCCTGTTTTGTTTATACATTTTTTCAATTATTCGGTAATTTTATTACTTGGTCCCTTGAAAAATGCATAATTGAGATTCCACTGTATATAGCTACTGTTATATGTAAAATAATGCTCTCAAAATTGGTGAGCATACACATTTCACTACGTAGAAGACTATCCTGCATTTACTTTTGCATAGGTAAGCCAGAATATGCAAATTTGAAGTGTGTTAAAAAGATATGCAAGTCTACTTGCATCTTGTAACTATTCTAGGCAACTTTTGCTTTCACTTCAGTGGCATGTCGAGATGATTATATTATGAAGACTTGATATGGATGATTTTCAGCAGTGGAGAACAAATGGTGGGATGGAAGCAAGTCAGATGGAAGTTTCCAGAGTATTGAATGTTCCACAAAGTGCCCTGTCAAGATGCTTGAAACAGTTTCAACAGGCAGGAGATGTTCGTTGTTGACCAGGACAATGCCATTGTATAGTCACAACTGTTGCAGGCCATCACTATATATCTCTGGCTGCCAGGTGGAGCATGGAGATATCCACTAGACAACTCTCTTTGAGCTTACAGCAGCTACAGGGATGAGGGTTTCAAGGCATACTGGTTGTAGAAGACTTTGTGAGCAATGCCTTAACCAGTTCTTTGTGTTTCTCTAACTTCCTCTACCTGGAAAACTCATTTAACGAGGAAACACCAAAGTCACACTTCGAATCCGGACTAGTGAGTGGTTGTTCTTTTCATAGAGGAACTGTGATTCAGCTTAAGTACTAATTCACGACATATTCTCATCTGGAAAGAACCGGGGACCTCCCCAACAGTCCCCCTAACATCAGAGAAAGGGAGTAGTCTGGTGGTGAGGGTATGGTGATCTAAGCAAGAATCATAACAAATGGGTGCACATCTGTCAGAGTTGCTGTGCTTACTGTGCTGAGGTATAGAGACAAACAAGCTGTCAGTCCAGATTTTATTCTTATGGGTGATAGTGTCCAACCTCGTCGAGCACATTTGGTTGCCAATTTTCTCAAAGAGTAAGATATTCACCAAATGGAGTGGCCACCCAGATGCTCTGATCTCAATCCCATTGAGCATGTATGGGATGCTTTAGGGAGATGCATTGGAGCTTGCCAGCCCCCTCCCAGAACACTTGAAGAATTTAGAACAGCTTTTGTTGAGGAGTGGTCATTAATCAATTGAGACCTCATCAGTACCCTCTTAAACAATATGAGGAGTTATTGCTTGAGCTGCATGGCTGCCAGTGGTGATCGTACTCCATGTTAAAATACCACATGTCTTAAGCAAAAGAGTTTAAGTTTTGTTTTATGGACTGCTATTTCATGTAAGTTACAAAATTATGATATTAACACATGCAAATTAAAAAATTATGATTTTCTTCTGCTTATCAGTACTGTAATCATAAACCTCCTTAGCAAATTTCATTGAATTTCCTCTTGCATACTTCGAGTTATGTATGAATTTATAAATTATAACTATAATGCTATGTATTCAATTAAAATACCTCACATCAAAGGATCATCTGGAAACTTTCTGTTGTTATAAGGTTAATTTACTTTCTTGTCATTTCCTATTCTGCATTAGGCGGGTTTTGTTTAGACAGGTTGAGTAGTACATAATTTTCTACCTTTCATTTCAGGACTAAAGAAAATTCCATCTTAAACAGGTTATACTGTATTTTGGCATTTTTACTGTAGTAATTTTGTGCATTATACAACTGAATAATTGAAAATAGGAATGAAGTCATTATGTAATGATTACTTTTAGAGTTCTGCCCTTTTTATCATTTAAAAGATTGTGGTATTTCAAAGTTAATTATCAAAATATCATGCATTTAATTTTTAGTGCCCAAATCATGGGGTACTAAGTATTTTATACTGGCACTTACCACAAAAAGTCATTTATTCAAAATTCATTGGAAGTGGCTATCATAATAGTCCCTGAAAGTTATTTAATATTATTGCCATTTGTGAGTTCTATCCCATTTCCACAATTAATTTAGCAATTGATTACCAGAGTAGTCACCTAGTTCAAATCTTGGACACTTCACAAGTGTCTGTTCATCCAACTGCAAAGTCTGGGATGGATTTGTGATGAGCATCTGTCACATTTCCTCCTTGAATCACTGCTTGAGGTACCTGTCCATCTATTTCATCCAAATGGTGGGAAATAATTTTCCCACAACAGAGCTAAAATCTTGAACTTTGTAAGCCCATTATTGTTCACTTTTGATGCAGGCTTGGTCTCTGTCCTATATAACTGTGGTTATTAATGCTGTTGTGACAGAGACTAAGATCTGGAGACTGCAGTTTGTCTGAGGACTTCTTATGATGACTCGTTTCCTTTATGAATTTGAAGTGGAAAAGAAAAACATTGAATATCTGAAAAGTGTTCTCTGGAGAGCAAATAGGCACTCTTCTGTGACTAGACAGGTGTTGCATGCTTCACGTGTGAAGATTTTTTTTTTTGTCCAGAGTCAAAGGTGAAACATGAGTGTTTGATTCAAGGACAGCCTGCTTCCATCCTCAGAAATTTAGATCCTTTTCATCATGAAGCCCTGCATCTCAGTATGAGAGTCTTTCATACATCTGCAATCCCCAGTTTGTATATTGAATCCATGGGTGCACATTTGGTAGGGGCAAGAGGGGACACTTGCCTCCCTGGAAATTTGACTGTCATTTCAGTGCTTGCAAGGTACTACAAAGTTTTTGCAATAACACTACTTCTGCTTTTTAATTTTTCTGTTATGCTTCTGTATGTATGTGTGCAGTGAAACTATGGGATCATCTTCTACCATGGTCATTCATTACTAGACAAAGATCTCCCACCAAAGTTTTTTCAAGAACTTTTGAAGTTCTTCAAGGTTCAGAACTCTTGAAGGTCACCAGAGTTTCTTTCTTCTTGATGGCCATGATTCAAGGCAACAACAACAAAATTTCCTTATTGTCCCAATAAACTGGCAAAATTTCATTTATCCATCACTTTTATGTAGCTTTTTGGTCTTCTGGGTTTCAACTTAATTTATGTGTTGTGTGTTTGTGGTAAAAACAGGTTGCATAACATGAAGACATAGTGGGTATTTGCATATGGTGTTTGTGTATATAATTCGTAGTTACAATTTTCATATGCCCCTCCTGAAAACTAAGCTATGAATGTCCATGATTGAATCCAATGAAATGTGGTGGTGTGTTCATCAAAAGCAGCTATTTCTGTAGCATTATATCAAGCTCAAGTCTCAGCCTAATCACTTATTGCACGAGGCAGTGTTCACTATGGGAGTTGATGAGCTTCCGTCACAGCCAGTTTAGTCGTATGCAGACTTTTCTCTCTGTGCTCATACTAAAGCTTCATTCCCTTGTCTGTGTATAGTAGTTTCTCCATGGAGAGTACAATCAGGTGATTTTTGGAATTTGAATTGGTGTGTATCAGTCATGGGGTTTCACTTCCAGCCAAAACTTGATCATCATGTTGTGATATACCTAGAATCCCTTAGGGTGCAAGTTCTTTCATCATGAAAAGAATCTGTTACCACAGTGATTGCAAAGGTTAGGCATCCATTGTAGACATTGTCTATTGCTGTATTTATGGTCATGTTAAGGTGAAGTGTGACAAACTGGCAGTCATCTTGGCCAGGTTTGTGCCCTCCTTGAACACTGCTGGGAAACATCTGTTTTGGAGAGGATTTCACTCCATTATTTGTGACCATTCTAGTTAGCAAGTTCTAGAGATATTTCAATGGGAATTTCCAAAATTTATGTGGTGTTTTTTTTTCAACAATAAAACCCATAAAATCTCTTAAAATTACTATTTGTAACTATGTACAGTAATTTAGGAACTGCAGTCCATGTTGAATCAGCAGGTCACATACACCATGTTCTCTGTTAATAATTAGATTGGCCTGTGGTAATCCTACTTTCAGAAGAAGCATTGCAAAAGAGTTGTACTTGATTGTCTCCACATTTTGTGTACATTGTTTTCATTTTAGTTTTTTTTTTATTTGTTGTGTTTTTAAATAAGATGCAGAAAGTGTACATGTACTTTTAATGGTAAGCCTTCCTCAATGCTGTTTTTGGTTTCTTCAGAAAATTCTGCTTGCAGACTTTGTTTAGTCCTTTTATTAAATACTGCCTTATTTACTGTTTATTCAGTGATTTCATATCTGTTTACAACCTTAGAAGTCTCTAGTGAGCTTCACTGAGTCCACATTTAATATACATATGTTCATTCTTAATTTATTCCTTTCACTACTGTGTATACTCTCAAGTGTATATATTATTATTGTTACATGTGGGTAATTCTAATTATTTTTGTTTTCCACAATCAGGTTATTTGTCTTAATTGTTAACTTAACTTTTGTACATTTTCAGAATGTCCTGAGTAAGAATCCTTTTTCCTTATCTTGTACTGGTTAAAAATTTAAGCATTTATTGTTTTTGTCCCATAAACTCTGTCAAACAGTAGACACTAAAATTTTTTTTTTTTTTGACTGTATAAATGCTTTTTTATCACAATATGATTACACTACCGGTTTTCCTTAGGAACTCAAACAAGAATTAGAGAAATTCATGCTTAGAGTAGCTACTCTTAAACAAACAACAACTCATTTCCTACTACCTGGAACTTCGAGTGGTGGCCTGTCAACATCTGTGGAAGATTCATCAATTTTACAAGAGGCTGATGCTCAGCTGCAGGATGTATCTCATCGTCTAAACACACTCCATGCTGTGTGCTCACAACAAGTTCAGCAACTAATGGTTGCACTTGAAAAGTCAGGTGATGAAGAGTTGGTAAGTATTTTAAGTTTAATATAGTTCATACTTAATATATATGATCAAAGTTTGCTCTATATATTATTGGTGAATTATTTGGATACAAAATATTTCCTACTTCCATATGCTAGATTGCGTAGGAAGTTGAAATTTTATTGCGGATTGTGTATGTCTCACAGAGAAAGGAAATAAATGCATTAACTGGAAATTTTTAAAGTTAAATACTCATGAGTTCTTTAAAGCCCATTGTAGACCATTATATGAACTAAAAAGCTGAAAACATTCACCTCATGGTGGTTGTTAAACCTCCAAACAAACAAAAAATATTCACATTAATTGTTCATGCTTTACAAAGAAAGAAAAACGCAAGAAGCAAAAGTTTCTAAATTTAAGCAGCAGCCAGCATTCATGAGCTGATCATGTGCGTTGCTCTTGAAAAGAGACAAAAAGAGAACAGTTTTGGTGTGTGTTGGGAATAATGTAGCATAAAAGTTCATGGTACATGAAAATAATGTTTGTTGTTGTTTAAATTTAGATAAAAATAAAAGGAATTAACAGGACGTAGAAGGGGAAGATGTCTGCAAAGTCTGCCAAGCATAGAATTTCTGGAAAGGTATGGGTAACACATTGAGCTTATGACCTAGTGTTTTAAGACACTGACAGATGTTACATAATGTTACATAGTGAAACTTCTGTGTTATGCACTGAGAGACTAATGGTCTGAACTCATGATATGTTTTTTGTTTGTTTGTTTTTTTCATATGTTTTTGCACTTTTTTGGCAAATAAGGCCCTGTAACACCAGTTGTTTTTGTTTTCCCCCTTAAGTAAACAAACAGAGAGACTGAAGAGGAAATTCGTCAAACCACAGCTGGGAGACTCATCCATGTATACACTGCTGGCCACCCAAAATGCAACACCAAGAAGGACACGAGATAGCACAGCCAGATTTACTGGACACATAACAACAGATACAAAGATGAAACGATTGAGCTTACAGGCCATTGCGACTTGCGGAACACGCAGACAGCAATAGTTCATGTGGCCCCCATGGCTGGTAATAACAGCCGCTACACGCCGCAGCATCGAACGAAAGAGGCTTTGGATGTGTGCTTGGGGTATGTCGGTCCAGGCTGCTTCCACACGTTGCCACAGTTCATCAGGTGTAGCCGCGGGTGGTGCTTGCCAGGCTACTCGGTTACCGATCAGCAACCAGGCGTGTTCGATGGGCGACATATCGGTAGAACAGGTGGGCCATGGCAGCAGTGACACCTGGTGGGCTATGAAGAATTGTTGCACGATGCGTGCTACGTGCGGGCATGGATTGTCCTGTTGAAACGTGTTCGCTGGCAGGTCCTGCAGGTAAGGGAGGACTACAGGCTCCAAAACGTCGGAGATGTAGCGGTGGCTGCTGAGTGTACCAGCAATACGTACCAATGGGGTGCTGGTGTCATATCCAATTGCGTCCCAAACCATAACGCCAGGCGACGGACCGGTATGGCGATGCATAATGCAAGCGTCATACAGTCTCTCGCCGCGGATTCGACCATCGTGGTGTTTCAGGCAGAAGCAGGATTCGTCGGAGAAGACAATGTTCTGCCATTCAGTAGTCCAGGTGCGGCGTTCAACGGCCCACTGCTGTCGCACTCGCCGGTGTTGTAACGTCAATGGTAATCAGAGCAATGCGCGCCGTGCGACAAGTCCCCGCTCCTGCAGACGACCTCGAACGGTACGTGCTGACACAGGTTGTTGCTCAACACACCCTAATTCCTGCGCTAACGTTTGTGATATGGCGGTACGAGCCGTCAATGTCCGCCACACAACATGCCGGTCCTCTCGTTCGGTGGTGTGCCGCCACTGCAGCAATCACTCACGTCGGTCCGTCCGTCCCTCCTGCACCCACCGAATCCATACTCGCCTCACTGTGGCTGGATGTCGTCCCACACGGGCGCCGATGTCTCGGTATGATAAACCGCTGTCGCGATAAGCCACTATTCGTCCTCTGTCGAACTCCGAAATGTGCTGGAATGACTGCCGTATTCTGCGACAAGGCATCAAGAAGCTTCCCACGTACAGGTCCGGCAGCACAACACACTTCCACTACTTACACCTCGCCTTTTGTGCACCCTTCTTATAGTGCTTCCCGGTGGCGTGCCGGGCGCACATGATTTGCATATGCCCTGCAATGCTAATCGTTTGCATGCCCTCTCACGGGCGATGCATGCTGCGAATTTCAGGGCAATTGGATGCTTCCTTCTTGGTGTTGCATTTTGAGTGGCCAGCTGTGTATTTAGGCGAGATCACACTTACATAATACAAAACCAAGCCTAAGCTAAGATGCATCAAATCATGTTAAGAATTTAATGGAATGGCACTGGTACTAAGTAGTGTCATGAACAGTATGGGTAGGTAACCTGATGAAAGTTCAGCCTAATTAGCATTTCATCTTGTTGAGGGATTAATGGATGGTAACATTAATTTCCCCCAGTAATTTCCCTCTCATGGATAAAGATCATTCCAAAATATCAAATATGTGTGTCTACAGGAAAGGTACTCATATATTTCCTTGGTAAGTCTGAAGAGATCAGGCATGTTTATAACAATGTGTGGGAAATAAATGGAAATGTGGTAGAATTTGCTAAAAAAAATCTTTAACCTGAGAAATATTCTTTTGCTGGCATGAGTAATATTATCTTGGTGGCTTATTCAGATGTAAAAAGGAGCTGCCACACAAGCATGGCCTGATATGGTAGTAGTCTTTGAAAAAACAGTGCCTGCCAGGTTGGTTAGGCGAGAACTTTTACATGAGCATATTATGTGGACTGTTTTCAAACTGACCTCATAACTAGAAAGATCCAACTTACCTCTAAGGTCTTGGTTTCTGTCATTGGAAACACTTCATGCACATTAGCTAATATTATTCTTATGGGACTGTCCTTTCGAGTTTCGTCATGCTTCTTATCCGCAGGCAAGTTGCTGTTGTTATCTCATAGGTCATAAATCCATTTGTTTTCATTCTTAGAATGCCATTCTTAGAAAGTTATCTCATAGGTCATAAATCCATTTGTTTTCATTCTTAGAATGCCATTCTTAGAAAGTTATCTCATAGGTCATAAATCCATTTGTTTTCATTCTTAGAATGCCATTCTTAGAACGCAAAAGGATTTATGACCTATGAGATAACAACAGCAACTTGCCTGCGGATAAGAAGCATGACGAAACCCGAAAGGACAGTCGCATAAGAATCATATTAGCTAACATGCATAAAGTGTTTTCAATTAAAGAAACCAAGACCTTAGAGGTAAGTTGGATCTTCCAAGTCAGTATGAGGTCATTACTGACTTGCACTTGAATTGATGCACTTTAATGGTGGTTTAATACCATAAATGATGCAGATATTGTGTTTTCAAACTGTGTAGCCTAGAATTAAAAATTATGCCAGTCAATGTGTAACATACTATGTGACATAAAGTAGATGACATACTACTGCAGTGATGTATGTGAATCAGATCAGCAAGTTGCAGCGATAAGCCTTGATGTCATAGTTCAGTTGGGAGAATATCCTGCCCCGAAATAGGAAAATGTGAGCTCGAATTCCTTCACCAGCAAAAAGGTAAAGTGCTATATTGCCACCCGGATGTAAATGAATCTCTTGGTCAGGATGTTCAAAAATATGTGTGATGATTCTTCCACATATTGTATGGAATTAATAAAAATAATTTCTTCTTCTACAATGAGCTGGATGTTCAAGGATGGTTGTTGGCAGACCTGAAAACCTGCTATTTCATGCCTCCACCTTTCTCGGGAGTGGAGGTAATGTAATGTACTATGTAACATCATGTGGATGACATACTACTGCAGTGACGAATGAGTCAAATCATCAAGTTGTAGCAATAAGCCTTGCTGGTGTAGTTCAGTTGGGAGAATATCCTGCTTTAGAGCAGGAAGATGTAGGTTTGAATCCCACCATGCACAAAATGGTAAAATACTACAGTATAAGTGGACTAATAGAGGGCCTGGTTCAAAAAAGGTAGATTCCTTTTACTTTAAGGATTCAGGCATGGTGGTTAAAACCAAATATTGAGAAAATGTTATATTCTTGGAAATATGAACAGTATAGTTGGGGGTGTCAAAGATATAATGGATAAATTTAGAGAAAACTAATTGGCAAAATTTGAAATGAAAGAACTCATTGGCTGTACATTTAGGCAATGAACTCATCAGTACTAATGCTGTATTTAAGCAGAGAAACAGACTTTTAGGTTTTGAGAAGAAGCTAAAAACAAAGTATGTTAATTGAGTATGTTTTGTTCTGGCAGAAATATCTCCAAGAAACAGGATTAGGGATTCCAAATTTTTTAAATAAGCAGTGATCACATTTATTAATGACATATACTCTTTGGAGTCACTTGTAGAGCATTTCAGAGACTAGCAGATGTATTATAATGCATCAGGGTAAAGCTGTCAAACAAAATAGAACACCTACAGGAAGTATTTGAAGCTGTGCATCTAAGATCAATGTGAAAAATTATAGTAGAGCTCGTGTGAAGGCATACTGATATGTGAAAGTAATGTAAAAGGTAAGACATTTGTATATTTAGTGTATATCCTGAAAAAGATCTCCCCAAAGGGGTATGAAATTGTTTTGGATTCTTGTTAAATGGACAGTAAAGTGTGACAAGTTGATTGTCCAGAGCTAATTTGTGAGAGGTGAGCAACTTGTGATTGAAAGAAGAAATACTCAATTGATAGAGCAAACATTCTTGAATAGAAATGCAGGGATTAAGGTACCTAATACTGGTAGGATTTTTAGTGGTGACCACAAGGTCAAAATTACCATAGATTTTGCAGAATAAACAAATGCTACTTTATTATTGAAAAGTGGTAAAGATGAATGTTATGGTAATTTTTCCAGAATTGTCTAAACAAAGTGCAGTGACAGGTATTCTTTTACTACATAAAATAATTAAAATATTATAAAAGAAATTACTCTGGCTAAGCAAAATACAATGTTCTGAAATTACCACTGACAAATTAAAATTCTTTTTTTTTTCTATGCTTACATGTCTTGGTAAATGTATTGCTATATTTCTATCGCAGCAAAGTTGTGAAAGGTTGAAATTAAATTTATATTTTAAAATTGAAATTTCCATGGCTCGTGAAATTGAAATGATTGAACAGTCATTGAGTTAAGCAATTTCATGGTTCGTTCATTTTGTGTTAATTTCATTTACGAAGATCAGTTTTCACCACTTATATTTGTAACTTTCATAGGCTAAACACTGTTGCTTTTATTTTGGATGTGACATGAGACAGTCTATGAACTCAAACTTAGTACTCCATTTTTTTCAGCATGCATAGAATTCTAATGCATTTCTTTTAGTTAATGCAAATTATATTTATGTCTTCAGCACGATTTTTAGTGGTTATATTAGAAGATATTACGCAACAAATTTCTTTAATGAACCATGTTGTTAAAACTATGCTTCCAACACTGTTAAAGTTTGTGCATTTAGAAATTATTGCAGGCAGTTAAACTCAGCTTATAAGAAAGATATAGCAATCCCAAATTTCTGTGTTTAAGTTCCATAAAAATCAGAAACATGATTCAGTGACAGTGCCTTCGTAGCATTTAGTAAATCATTTCAGAAACATGTTATGTATTAATAAAATTGACTTTGTGTGCATAAATCTTAGTTTCACTAAATAATAAAGTTGCCATCTAAGTGGTAAAGTTGCTAGTCCTTGCAGACATTTTTAATATACCGTATATACTCATGTATAGGTCTACCCCCCCCCCCCCCCAATTTTTATGTGAATATATGCAGTTTTTGTATACCTACCTATCTTGTATATAAATATAAAAAAAATTCCTTTCTGAGGATGTGCCCGCATGCGGAAATGTGAACCTACTATTTATTGTTGTAGCTGGCTCTCGCAATGTTGCTTGCAGCAATTTCCCGCAAAATGTGTGTGGAATTGAGGCACAATTCTGGGAAGATGATAGGGCTCACCACCCTGGTTAGAGAGTTTTCAGGGGAAGGTTACACACCTTAACAATATATGAACCCACTTTTGCACATTGCCCCCCCCCCTTCTCCCACTACTTTTTGTGAGCGAGTTTTCTGCAGTTACTTCATTCATGGAGAGGATAGTAAAGCATTTGTTCCTGCAGCAAACGAATCGTGATGCATTTACCAAATGTCATAACGCACGTCGTTATTTTAAAAAACAAAAACTTCCTGAAACATGTTTGGAAAGCGTAAATTGCTCTTGATGTCAACCTGATAGTTTCTTTATCCCATAAAAAATATGTATGCCGTAAAAAATAAATGTGTAACTTTTGAAGTTTTCAATGTATTTCTTCAAAATTTAAAAAGAATCTTTGCCGCCCCGGTGGCGCAGTGGTCTAAGGCATTGGCCTCTGATCATTCGTCGGAAGGGGTCCGGGTTCGAATCCCGTTGAGGCATGGATGTTGTGTTTGTCTTACGGCACTGGCTCTCTCCCTTCCCTGGAACCAGTGACTCTAAATTAGGGACGGGCGACTGCTTATAGCCCATTGAGTTGCTCACTGTGTGGTCGTTAAACCTCAAAAAAAAAAAAAAAAAAAAAAAAAAAAAAAGAATCTTTATTTGGATGTATTGCGGACACTGTAAAATTTGCACGCAACTATTTAAAAAATTGAAAAAAATTTATTCTATAAAATTTTCTCCCACTACCCTGTGCAGCATAGCAACTGTCGGTCAACTGCTGAGTTGGACGAGTGTGTGATTCACAGAGAGGTCATTTATCTACTCCCGAGTTTCATCCCCCTCTCCACCATGTTTGTGACAAACAATCAGCTTTAGTAACAAAACCAAACATCGCCCCATTCAGTAAAGATGCAATCCATTTTTGCTCGCTCTTAGTCTTCAGAAAAGGTTACTGTTTGATTTTTAGAGCTGGGGCACACTCAATTTAATAACAAACATAAGTAGGTTGTTAAACTAATGCACTTTTTTACTATCAGTGGCAATGTTATTCTGAGCGATCGGCCAAGTTTAAACACTTTCGTTTTCGGGATGCATTGATCAAGTTACCGCTGTTCTGTAGATAGTCACGCCTCTCTTCGTCATCGCTAAGCAGGGGCAGCGGCCTCCTTTTGCAATAGTCTGTCCTTTTCCCTCTTCATCCCCCCTGTCGAGAATTGAGCATGGTTGTAGGTCACGGCACGGTGCAACTTAAACTACTGACATGTTCACCTCTTTCCTCTGGCCTCTGGGTGATTTACCAGCGGGGCAGTCAAGTCAAGGCCATGTCGACAGATCTAAAACAGACTTTGAGACATCCTTGCAAAATAAGTTTTTCTATTAGTAAATAAAAAAAAACTCGTACATATAAAATCAAGAAAATGCTTAACAATAATTTTCTTCTGTACCAGTAACACCCGGAAAATGACTAAATATGCAACTGCAAATGAACTGTTGGCGCAAAGGGCTAAGTATGCGTATTTCCATAAGGCATCAAAATTTTGGGTTTTCAACCTATCAGAAATAATTTCCGTGTATAGTTCGACCCCTAATTTCGACCTAAATATTTCATTAAACAAAGTCGACCTATACACGAGTATATACGGTATTTCAATATCAATCTACCAAGACTAAATTGTGTGTGATGCTACAGGTAAACCTGATCTGACTACATATTTAAAATGGTTTCAGTCAGTTCTGGAATACATAGTATGCCACTAGAAGAGTGTAGCTTTCCCCTTCCCATCAATTGGACAAAACAGCATTACTGGTGAATATTTTAATCAGCACTTTACTTCCTAACACAGTTTTAATTCTTTTGTCTGAAAGCTGAATTTCTTCCTGTAATCAGCACTGCTCTCTTACCATTTACTTCACTATTTCCTGAGTTAGCAAACACTTATTACCACTGACCTTTTGACCAGCACTGGCTGCAAAGACAATAAAAACATTCCAGTGACAGGCATTTTAGCAGTAGAAAATGGGTACTTATGGTGGCAGCATGGCAAATTTTTTTAACAAAATTTGAGTAAGCAGTATACTTTGATGGAATTTCAGAGTGGGGTGACCACTGGTACTTGGGGCATTGTTGTATTAATTTTGGATGTAGCATATCTGGCTTGTTATTCACAGAGTGGAAAAAAGAGGAAAAACATGGGTGCAACACTCAGATATTTAACAGAAATGGCAGTAATCACATAGGTCTCCCCTGATCCCATCTTACCTTTGTGTACATTTATAATTTGTTTCAGCACTCTTTGGCCAAATTTCCAGTTATGCTAAACAAACAAGCCGCATGAGGTCAGAAATAAGTGGAATGGCTAGTCCATGCTGATAACCTCCATGTGCAGTGAGGATCCCAGCAAACCAATTTTCACTTGAACCCTATGTGATGCTCTATAGCACTCAGGATGCAGAAGTGGACAGCCTATTCACCATTCTGTTCTTGCTGCTAAGTGCATACAACTACACCTTTCTTGGTGCCAAGGTCATTGACACACTCGGACATTCATCACCAACAAAACATTTGTTGGTTTGATGATGCAGGCTTCACTTTCGCAGGAGGTAACAGTAACCTTATGGTGTGTGTGGGATATATATGTGACTGTCTTTTGTGCAATTAATGACACCTGAAGATGAAGGCTATCACAACATAATCACATATCATAGGAATGAATGGTAAGCAAATCCCCAGAAGAAATAATTCTTTACATCTACATGTGAAGCACATAGGCAACATTGTTGGCATATAAATACCATACATTTTTACTGTATTCATGTAGCATTCCTTCAGAAAACTTTAAAATTATGTCATCCTGGAACAAAAATTGAACCTGCATCCCTGATTTATGTTTGAGCATGCTACCATTGCACCGTCCAGAACAATGAAGTTCCAAGCAACTGAAGCTAAGCTGATGCAGCTTAGGAATCTGAACAACTGTTCAGATGTGCACTAGTCAAAACAATTTCTGCTTTCTTGTAGCATCATTAACCTTTTTTTTTTTTTTTTTACTGCTATGAGGAAGCAGAAATTGCTTCATATAGTGCACATATGAAGAGTTATTTGGATTTCTAAGCTACATCAGCTTGGCTTCAGTTGTTTTTAATTTCATTGTCCTGGGTAGTGTAACAGTAGCATGCTTGAATGTAAATTGGGAGATATGGGTTTGGTTCCCATTCCAGGGCAATATAATTTTCAAGTTTTCTGTAGGAAGGCTTACATAAGTACACTAAAAACATGCAGTATTTATATGCTGACAATGTTGCATAATTGCAGATGTTTTGTCCACCCATTCCTGAACATCAGGTTTCCAGCCAGAAGTGGTGTGCTCCAAGAGGGCAGTGCACTCTCCTACAATGCCTGATGTTTCCAATGTTTCCAGACATAGTTGGGAAAACAGTCTTCGTAATTTTTACTTCCAGTCTTGGACTCTGAGCTAATCATATGTGAATTCCCTAGAACCTTTTTAGGATAACTCAGAATTACCCCTTAAGTTATGCTGTGTTCAAAGTCACTCATATCATCACTTTTTGCCCATTCTGATCCTCAATTGAATTCACAAACTGGCATCTCAGTGTGTGTGTGCATGCATGCATGTGTGTGTGTGTCACACACGTGCGCTGATGCAGTAGTGGCAAGATGTATACACCAATGAGCCATTACATTATGACCACCCACAGCCTAGAGAAATGAGCGCGCCTGGAGACTGAACGGGGGTGCAGGTGAAGTTCATAGAGCAATATATATACAATCCAAGGACCGGCTTTCAGTTAGTAAAGTATTTGAAGTCAGAATGGGAAAAGTGCCGATTTATCGGAGTTTGATAAAGAACAAATTGTGATGGTACGGCGCCTCAGAACTACAATCTCGGAAACGGTGCAGCTTGTGGGTTGTTCACGTGCTGCTGTAGTGAGTACGCATCAAAAGTGGTGCAGAGATGGCCAAACGATGAACTGTCACCCACTTGTGTGTCGTCTGCAGCTCATTGATGCCAGAGGGGAGCAGATACATTGTTCCCAGGGGCCGCAGGGCCACAGTGCAACAAATAACCCGCAGCTACAACAATGGCAATCAGGGCAATGTGTCACAGCACACAGTTCATCGTAGCCTTCTGCGCATGGGCCTGCATAGCCAAAAGACCCAGCTGGATTCCCATGCTCATTGCACATCATCACCAACAACACATGAAATGGGCCCAAGATCATCAAGAATAGACCGTGGATGATTGGAAGAAAGTGGCCTGGTCTGACGAATCAAGATTCCTAGTGCATCACGTAGATGGCTAAGCACGGATGCGCACTTAGCCATCTACGTGATGCACCAGGAATATATACAACCTGAGGACCTGCTTTTGGTTAGTAGAGTTTTCAGAGTCAGAATGGGAAAAGCTGCCGATTTATCAGAGTTTGATAAATGACAGATTGTGATGGCATGGCACCTTGGTACTATGATCTAGGAAACAACACAGCTTGTGGATTGTTCACATGCTGCTGTAGTGAGTATATATCAAAAGTGGTGCACAGATGGCCAAACGACAAACCGTCATCCAGCAGTGTGTCGTCCGCACCTCCATGATGCCAGAGGGCAGCGGGTACTGTTGCACATTGTTCACAGCACACAGTTCATTGCAGCCTTTTGCGCATGGGCCTGCGTAGCCAAAGACCCAGCCGGGTCCCCATGCTCACTGCATGTCATTACCAACAACGCATGAAATGGGACCAAGACCATCAAGATCGGACTGTGGATGATTGGAAGAAAGTGGCCTGGTCTAACGAATCAAGATTCCTGGTGCATCACGTAGATGGCCGAGCGCGGATACGCCGATTACCAACAGAGGCTATGGCACCTGGATGCGCTGCTGGGCGAAACAGGCCGGCGGCAGCGGTGTTATGCTGTGGGCGATGTTTTCTTGAGACAGTTTAGGCCCCATTAACCCAATAGCACAATCACTGACAGCTGTCAGGTATCTGAACATCATTGCAGACCAAGTTTACCCATTCATGGCAACTGTGTTCCCTGCTGGTGATGGCCATTACTAACAGGATAACGCACCATGCCACACTGCCAGAATCGTCAAGGAGTGGTTCGAGGAACATGCTCGTGACTTTCTGTTAATGCCATGACTTCCAAATTCACCTGACATGAACCCAATCGAACATTTGTGGTTCAACTTGGAAAAGTGGGTTCGCACTAAATCACCACCACCCTGAAATGTACAAGAACTGGAGGATCTACTGTTGACATTATGGTACCAGATAACCTAGGATACCTATTGCCACCTCATCGTATTGATGCCTCTCCGAGTGGCCACTGTTTTGCAGGTTAAAGGGGATCCTACAGCTTATTAGGTAGGTGGTCATAATGTAATGGCTCATCGGTGTATACTGGGTCACATTGGTGCACCTACTGTGAAACCCCAGTTTTTGAGCTTTTGGATGCATAATCTTGTCTTGTTCTTTTGTTGTTTTCTGAGCAAAGCTAGTGGGCATTTAGTTGATACAGTTTCCTTCCATTGTAAAAACCAATCCACCACAATTTTTTCATGTTGTGGTGAGGCCAGAAGTGAACTTCTCAGGCTCCTTAAATATTAAAACTGATAAATTACTAGTTGTCTAATGCTAAAGTACATTTTAAATGCTCTTAAGTTATGTATCTCCATTTTCTTCAAGAAGGCATGGCTGGATGTGGCTAGATGTCCAAAATAGGTTAGTAGGGTTCAGTAAAATCAGTTAGTGAAATCCCTCCCCCCCCCCAAAGTTGAAGATCTTATAAAATATTTTGTAGAAACACACCAAACTACTACTGAAGGTAAAGATTCTTAGAGGTATTGCAGTTTCTGTGTCTTTTCCAATCTGAACTCCTCCAGGAGAGTTATCTCCTGTAAGTTATTGTATTGATCACTGTAGTAGGAAATTTAAGATAAACCCAGTGCATTAAGGATGGTCTTGTCCCATCAATATATTTAATTCTGACCTCTAACACTTCTTACTTTCTGTTATAATTAAAGCAAGATGTTTTGACCTGCAAAGTACAGCCATGTATCCTAAATTAATTATTTTTTGCTTTAGATGCCAGATGCATAGGTGACTTGTAGACTTCTCTATAATTATTGTATCTTTATGGAGAACTAGCATAGTATTGTCTAAAAAGGAATGAAGAGAGAGAAAGAGGTTGAAATAATTTTACAACCTGCCAGCAAACCTTCATATGCTAACATAGTGAAAGAAACTTTAACTCTAAAGCTCAAATGAAAATGTCTGCTATCTTTTTAATCTTTCAGTGAGACAAATGAACATAAGCCAGCTTCTTCATGTCAGCATTCTATCCCTAAAAAGGTCAGTAGGAAAGCCACTACTCCAGCACCAGTAGTGATGAAAAGTTTAAATATGAAACTGAGCAAGAAGGATGTCACCAAATTCTCAGGCATAATGATTATGCCTTTTGACAAATGTTTTAAACCTAAGGTGCTGAAAGTATTTCGAGGTATTTCTTAGTGTTTTATTAGTAGTTTTCGAACAGAAATCAAGTTTTCTCAACCTGTCATGAAAATTTTGCATCAAAAACCTGGAAAAATTCATTGAAAATTGTGGTCATGGTTGGAATAGAAGAATGCAGAAACAAGTTTTGATGTTGAACTTCTAATGCAGATGTAGTGTCCAATTAAAATATGCATTAAATCTCCTAGTGGAGAAAGAGTACAGGCAGGAAACAAGGGGCCATTTGGATAGTACTGGTCACAATTCAATTATAGCTGAGTTCGTCAAGGAATTTTTCCAATCTCACTTGTAGAAATAAAGGTATCACTGATTTTTTTTTGTGTGTTTTTTTTTTCTTATTTTTCTTGTATGTAAGAGTTAAAGATTTGAATGGGTACTTAGGGTACACTAGAGCAATCAAAATAATGTTTGATATCGTATGACAGAGAATGGAGTAAAACAAGAGCAGGGATTCAAATGTTTGATTGGTTTTATTAAAACAACAAAATATGCATTTGATGAGGTATTGAACTACTCAAGTAAGACACCCAAACTTTGTGGTGATATATTATTACAGTTATCCTATGCTCTATTGAAAATGTCTGATTTCCATTTCTAGACATAAAGTCTGAAACAGATGGTAATACAAAAGAGGAAAAATTATATTCCTCTGAGCTGCAGACTGTGAAGAATAAAAATATGTTGCAGTGATATGCCCATGATACGCACCTTCACATAAGTGAAATGCCCAGACTTGCATCCACACAACTTACTGTATTTCATTATGAAGTACAGTACAAAACCAAATATTAATATGTCACTAAGTGTCTGAAGCTCTAAGTTGCTACTCAGCCATCTCTCCAGTGCATTTTGAAATATCATTCTTCTGTTGGAAGACTTGGTGGATACCCAAGAAACAGTGATGTGTTATTGCATTATATGCATCCCCTTCCATGGAAACCTCCTCTCCCTCCCCCAAGGGATTTGGAGTTCAAAACATGAAAGTATTGAACAGTTGTATATTTCCAAGCAGCTGGAAGATTAGTGAAATTTGCAGTTCTTCATTTCCTTATATACACACACTTCTGAAGAAGATTAGATCTGTTTCCATCGCCTTTATGAAATTATCTGGCTAGTGCTTTCACATTTAGTGATTTAACTTGGAACCTCAGCATCTCCTACTGACTCTGTGCTTTGCTTCAGTGCTTTATTTGCCCCTCAGCTCTTCTCTTACATCTTCACTAATGACTCATCCCTAAATATTTTTCCTCTTGTGTTCTGCCCGAGGCTGATGAGTTCAGCCTGCTGATGCAGTATGCATCATCTTCTTGTGTACATTTCATTTTCATGGTATATATATTTACCATTGCTCATTTAATTTTGTAGGTACTGAGTACCTCTTTTGTTATGTTTTGCCTTGTATTCCTACTATCAAATAAAGAATATTTGACTAAATGGACTGCAGTAATGGTAATGTTATGCTAATTCTCTTACTTTATAAACACAAAAATATCCTCACCATTCCATGTTACAGTGGGTTATATACTCAAAATAAAAATTCTTTTAATTCAAAATTATTATTTTGGAAGAATAAAGTACTTTCAGCACAAAATAAAACTGTGTGTATGTTTCAATTTCACAACATTTTCTTTTTAAAAAATTTTGCTTCACTGAATAAAAAAAAATATATTTATTCATTTAGATACAAGAAATTCAGTTTATGTTTCCAATCTCTTCTCATGACCATGAGATATTTTTACCCTGCTCTATTGGGCCTTACATACATCCTTACGTAAAACATGATGGAACAATAAACGAACTACAACTCATTTAAGTAAAAATTTGCTTATGTCAACGTATCAATTGCATTACTTTAGTTTCCATTCCAATACTGATTTTATTTTTGTCTTTTTTTTTTATTTTAATGCAATCAAAAGAGAGAAAAAAACATTAAGACTGTGTTGGTTTTGAAGTCCATTTAGAAATTTTTATGACATTAATTGCAGCCATATGCATCCAACAGTCAGAAACTGCATGAAGTAATTAAAAAATATGTTTATTTCTTTCCCCTCCGTTTCTTTTTATGAATTGCACTGAAACATTATTTTAATCTGCTCTGCTTGTAATTTCAGACACAT
Organism: Macrothele yani; assembly: GCA_039090855.1. Lineage (NCBI taxonomy): Eukaryota > Metazoa > Arthropoda > Arachnida > Araneae > Macrothelidae > Macrothele > Macrothele yani. Next base: position 6,379,393 of record CM077023.1, on the reverse strand, counting down.
TTTATGATAAACACTATTGTATTAAATCACTTTTTTTTTCCATTTCATGTAGATAGCAACTACTTTTGGCACTGAAGCACTGGCAACTGAAAGGAAAACTGTCACAATATAGTATGATTTGCATTCACATTTTTATTGCTTTTCGTTTTTGCTTTATATATTAGTAAAAAATAAAACAATCTCGCTCTCTCTTTCTCTCTGTATCGCTGTATATATGTATATTAAGAAAATAATACTTCAAATTATTAAAGTATTATAAATAAATCTTAAAAATGCTGAAAATATAACAGCCTTAATTTCTTCTTGTGCTATTTTTCAAAATTTTTAAAACATGGCAGTAGACTAGATATGCATTTAATGCATCTAATAATCACAGATAATTTCCCTTGAGAACAACATATATTGCACATTGTTGTCAAATTTCCAGGTTACACACCAACCCATCATCAGGACTGACTCAAGAGAGTAGGTGCTACCACTCATGCAGTAATACCCAGCCTTTTTGCTTTGTGAGGAATTTTCACATGCTTTTATGATGGCTGTGAGAGAATAAGTTAGTGAAGCAATCATTGCTGTCTTTGGTGAGATAAACACAATGTAAATGCTCCTTGATTGACTTTTTGTGTGGTATTATCATACATACAGGTGTTGGTCTGAATAATTTTCTTTGACACACAGTCCCGCAGAACATTCATAATCATTATGGTGTAAGTATCATAACTAACCAATTTTGTAGCAACTAAATGTGAATAAAATAACTATGTAATTAGTTACTATTAATTAATCTGAATTTCACTTTTTTTAAGAGATAGATTTTTTTTTATATAAAAAGCACTCTATCCATCTTGTTATTGTCTTAAGCCTGGATCTTAAGAATCTGTGTTTCAGATAAATTGCAGAAAAATCTTCAGCAATATCTATGAAAATATTTGGAAAGAAGAATCAAAACTGCGAAGCCTGTTATAAACATATCTGAGAAAGTACTGTACTGAAATGAATTCTTTAGAATAATATTAATTTTTCAATAAACTGACCCTTCTGTGAAATGGCCACCTTTCCATCAAATGAACTTTCAGGTGAAGTATTCCTTCAGTAAAGTGAACTTTTTGGTGTAACACACATTTGATAAAATGATCATCTCGATAGAGTGACCTTTCGGGGGAGAAATATTTTCAATCCAAAGATCTTTCAATTAAGTGATTTTTGGTCAAGTGACACTTTGATAAAATGAGCATTAGGCAAATGAACTACGTACAACCATTTATCATGTCTAGTACAGGCTGTTTTGTCATATCTTAAGTTACCCCCCCCCCCTTTTTTTTTTATTGAGCATGGTGTTTGGCACTCTTTTGTCACACCGAGGTATTTGCACAACTAAATGCAAGTATAACCAACCATCAGTTTTTTTCTCAATATGTCCGGTACTTGGGACACTTTAGCCTTCCAAGACTCTTGCACCATTCAGTTCCAATAGCCAACCAAGACAGCTAACTGATGGCATCATGAATTATATTTTGTTCAGGCATTTTATTGTTTCAATTTTGGGATGAATGTTAAACTTGGGGGGAAGTTACTTTTTAAATCTATTTTTGTGTTGTCCCTACACCTAAATTTGAGAAATTTAACAGAGAAGCAATGAACAAAATTTAAAAAAACCCCGAAACTTCCTACCAAACAGTCACGACTGAAAAGGGCATTATTGTTACAAAATGGTGAACATTGTGACTCAACTAACCTGTGTATCATTGAAATGTATTGCTAAAAACCAATAAAATAAACAGTGAGTGTACCAATGTTTGCAAAACAAATGCTGAGGTTTTTATTTGTAGAATCTGACCAAACAAACCACATATTCTCATCTATCCAAAACACATGAAAAAACTATGGCTTGCACTTTAATTCTAGTTGCTGTTTTTATTGAACTGGTCCAGAAAAATTAATCATCTTTTGAAGCTAATTTTTTGGATTTGATCATAATTATCATTTTGTATTCCTTCTGAGGCATCAATGCACTTTGTACATCATTTCATAAAGATGATGGGTGTGCAAGTTTTTCTTTAAGTCTTGAAAATCATAGAAATATATCAGTGTAGGGGACTGACACATCCGATGACTCCAGTCGCTCATTCCACATAAGAGTTCTGAAACAAAACCCAGTAAGTTGTAGTGTTTTGGTCAATCCCACACACAACTAGCTGGCATCTTAACCCTTTTCACATTAAAACTTTATTTTATGTCAGATTCACTGATGCTCCCATTCCTGTCATATGTGGCAATGTTGTATTGAAGAGTGCCACATGGGGCTAACCCATCTCCCACTAAGATGTGTGTTTTATGATCAGCTCCTTTAAACATTTATTTGTTGACATTCATGTGATAGGAAGTGCAGCGGTTGAGTATGATCATTACCTGTCAGTGTCACAAGTCAAGCTGATTTTGTTAGAGAAAGAGGATTTGGAAGGTGCCTGTACTGAAAAGAATAAAGGTTGAAAGGCTTGCCAAGGAGTATTAGCATTACTATGAACTGCTTAGTGAGTGACTGAAGCAGTTCAATGCACATGAGACTGATGCACAAAAGAAGTGGACATTCTTGTTGCACATTATGGTATTAACCAAATCGTGTCATTATACATGGAACATAAACACTGAGTGGCCACTTTATTATGCCCACCTGACAGTTTTAAGCAAATGAGCTATGACTGCACGCTGTTGCCGCCAGAGGGCGAGGCTAGTATAAAAAGGGAAAGCTTAGTGCTTGTGACAGTAGTAGAAGTGATTTTTGGGTGACGAGATGGGTAAAAAATGCGATTTAACGGACTTTCAACGTGGGATGATTGTAGGAGCTCAGAGTCATGGAGCGAGTATCACCGAAACCGCTGCATTCGTGAAATGTTCCAGAGCAGTTGTTGTTAAAGTGTTTAAAGACTGGACTGTCAGCCAAAAACTGGGTCTCTATGTGCAACGTGTGGTCGTCATCGACTAGTGACTGCTCGGGCAGAACGGAGAGTGTCCAGACTGGTAACAGACAACAGAAGGGAAACAGTGCAGCAAATTACAGACCATCTTAATCAAGGATACTCTCAAATGACCTCTGCACGCACTGTTCACTGCATCGGATGGGATATGGCAGCCAAAGGCCTGTTCGAACACCTTTGCTGTCTGCAGTTAACAAGAGAAAATGTCTCCAGTTCGCACAGGAGCACAAGGATTGGACAGTCGATAATTGGAAAAAAATTATGTGGTCCGACGAATCACGTTTTCAGTTGCACCATGCCGATGGCCGAGTGAGAATTTGGCGGAAACAGCTTGAAAGCATGGACCCCAAATGCATTGCTACAACCCTTCAAGCTGGTGGAGGCAACGTTATGGTTTGGGGAATGTTTTCCTGGCATGCTTTGGGTCCTTTAATTCGTGTTGATCAACGTCTAACTGGCACATCATATCTAAACATCGTAGCGGACCAAGTGCATCCTGTCATGTGGATGGTTTATCCCAATGGCGATGGCTACTTTCAACAAGATAATGCGTCCTGCCATAGTGCTCGTATTGTACAGGATTGGTTTCAGGAACATGCCGGTGAGTTTACTTTGCTTAGGTGGCCCCCACAATCTCCAGATCTCAACCCCATTGAGAATTAGTGGGATGAAGTTGAACGAGCCATCAGACAGTTTGATCCACAACCCTGCAATCTCACACTCCTGGAAAGTGCTATTCATCAAGCATGGTCTCAGATTCCACAAACCACCTATCAACATCTCGTGGAGTCCATGCCACGAAGAATCAACGCAGTATTAAATGCAAAAGGTGGCCCAACGAAGTACTGATGGGGTGGTCATAATAAAGTGGCCACTCAGTGTATAGTATCTGATATATCTCAACATATATAGTATCAGAAACATCAAATGATTGTTTCAGATACTAGAAGTGGACATGTTTTAAAAACTGTATTGCCACTGTTGCTGAAGAGGTTTGTGGTACTATAACAGCAGGTAGCTCTAAAGGTGATGCATGGTAGAACAGTGAGATTAAAGAAGCTGTGATGAGGAAGAATGATCCGATACCTGGGGTGGTTGCAAGGTAGAAGTACTTGGGATGAATGTCTCTGTAAACAGCATGAAACTGCAAAGCTGGTTCTCCCACCAGGGTACAGCAAACTATAAGAATTGTATGGTAGATGCAGTAAAACTGGCTTTTTGAACCAACAATATATGTATGAGCCTTAGAAAGAACACAGGTGCAGTAAAGTTCTATGTTGTGTGAAGAACAGGATGAGAAACTGCTATGGAAGCCTAATGAATTTAGTGAAAGATAGATGAATACTGCTGTGAGTTATTTGAACATGAAAGCAAAAATTATTGGCAGTAGAAGCAGATGATGTCACAGAGGGACGAAGTAAGCACATTAGGGATTTCAAAAGGTTTGTAAAGCTATGTAAAATATCTTCAAAATGGTAGGGTAGCAAGAGTAGATAGCATTATGGCTAAGTTGCTGAAACATAGTGCTGACCTGTCATTGACTGCTGAACTGAAATTTGTCAGCTGTCTCAGAAGTTAGGTGTTGTCCCTCAAGATTGAGGGGATTTTATTTGCACAGTAAAACCTTGAAAATCCGTCATCTAGAAAACCGGCAACTTCAGAATTCCTGCACTTTTCTGATTCGTGAGAACATCCAATGTTTCACCAATAACCATGGGAATTTCCCGATGTACCGTCTCAACAACACATTGCGAGATCATCCGATCTCAGCGTGTGAATTGCCGAAAGTTGCCTACGTGTAACATTGGGAGGTTTCTCAAATTCGTCATCTCATTGGGCCGCGCTGAAGTGACGTGGGCCAATGAGGCGACAAATCGGCAAGCACATTTGAACTATGTGTCGAACCTTGTCATGATAACCTGTGCTTGTTGGTTGCAGTAGAATGTGGATTCGATCGTGTAATGACATCTACATCGGCCTTCATGATGCATTGCGGTAATCGCCTTCATGATGCATTGCTGTAATCGCCTTCATGATGTATTGTAGTTTTGTCAATCGAAAAACCGTAGCATCGATGTAAAACTCACATTAGATTTTCGCAATGTATCGATACGTTTCCCTGCCCTAGTGGTTGCTCTGGCTTTTTTCAAATTTTTGCCTAATCATTCGCCAAATTCAATTTTTCTCTACAGAGTTTTATAATAAATAGTACAAAAAGGTAATCACCAATATTTTCGCCAAAACTATTTTTCTATCACCAAAAACATTTTTTTTTTCACCAGTTGCAAAGAATGAGATTGGCAGTGCGACCCCTACATATTTATAAGGTGTAGACATGCAAATTTTTGTTAAAGTGGCCTGTTACATATAAGTACTTGCTTCACATAATGCCCATTACGCAATTTTTCGATAGCTTCAGAAATCTGGAATTTTCATAAATCCGGTCCTGTCGATCCAGATTTTTGAGGTTTTACTGTATAAGAGAAAAGACGATCACGTGCGCGCACACACTCACTGCTTGTAACAAGTATTGTGGTATCTGCCTGTTAAATGTGCAAGGGAAAGTCTTTGGAAAAGTCATTATTGAGAAGATATAGTCAGATGCACGAAGTTTGCATAAAATTCAAGCTGAGTATAAATAAGGGAAAAACCAAAGTTATGGTGTTTGAGAGAGGAACGGGTAGCACTGAATGTAATGTACGTATAAATGGCACTGTGATTGACCAGGTGAGTGAGTTTGTGTATTTAGGAAGCATGTTTGACAGAGAGAACAAGTTGGATGATGAAATCAGTAGGCGAGTGAATTCTTCTTTGAAAGTCATAGCTGCTCTGGGAGGTTTTCACAGGAATGATGGGTTCTCTAGAGAGTCCCGCATGGCTGTGTATGAAACTGTAATTGTTCCTACTCTGATGTATGGCAGTGAAACCTGGGTACTGCAGAAGAAACATAGGAGTCGTTTGTGTGCTGGAGAAATGCGTTACTTACGTGGGGTTTGTGGCAAGACACGATATGATTGTGTGAGAAATGAAGATGTATTGCAGTTGTGTGATGTGAAGCAAAATGTTGTTAGCAAGGTGGAGACCAATATGCTTCGGTGGTTTGGCCATGTTGAAAGAATGAGTGATGAAATGCTTACTAAGAAAATCTGTTCAGCCCAAGTGGCAGGAAGGAAAGGCTGAGGAAAGCCAAGGAAGACATGGGTGGATCAGATTCAGGAGTGTCTGTATGTGAAAAAGATTAGGAGTATAAAGTATAAAAGATCTTGCGTACGGCGTGTAATGGATATTAGTGAAGCAAGAGTTGTATGTCAAGATCGCTGTAAATGGAGAAGTTTGATACGACAACAATAAGTAAAAATATCTGGAAGTTTGTATTTCTTTTTGGAGCTAACCTCTGAATCTCAGAGAACAGCTTAGTGATATGTATGTATAGTCAGGGCTTGATACCAGAGAAGGAATGGGGTGTACAGAGTTGTTTTATGCCTGGTAAGAATTGTATTGACAAAACTTTTGTTTTATGTTTATTGATTGAAAAGTATTTGTCTGTTGGTAAAAGTTTTTTCTGCATTTATATATTTGGAGAGAGCTTATAATATAGCAAAATAGAGTGCTTCTGTGGGAGGTCCTGAAATTTATGGTGTAACTTGGAATATACTTGAATGTGTGAAATGTATGAATGTTAGCAACAGAGTGTGTGTATGTATAAATGGGATTTTATCAAATTGTTTTTCCATTAATCAGGAGTCAAACGCAGGGTTTGCAAACTCCTGGAATCCTGGAAAAGTCCTGAAATTTTATTTCCCTTCTTTCCAGGCCTGGAAAGTCCTTGATTTTTCATATTTTTGTGAAAGCTATTGGAACAGTCCTAGAATTTTTTTTTTTTTTTTTTTTTGCCATGAAAAAAACAAAACTGGTCAAAATGTATAGATCGGTTGTGTCCTTTTGTTCTAGCTCCCTGTGGCATCTGCTCGCGATGACATTACTTCCTTCTATGGGATGTGGAGACATGATATCACCTTTTTCATTTCATGTGACACTGCAGTTCGAGATGTTTGAGCTCCATATTTCCAGTGATCTTGATTTGTGCTGTAGCATTTGTATGCTGTTGAAGTCCCAGCAGCAAGTGAAAACTTTTTTGCTAGTCCAAGATAGCCATTCCTTCTACTATGTGCTTTCCTTACTGAAGAAGATTTATATCTGGCCTTCCTGCCACCAATGTGCATGGGAATAGATGACTATGGAATAGGGAATCTTCAGTGTCATGGAAAAATTGTTTTGTATTATTATCATTATGTTCCAGATTGCTTCACATATCTAAGTTTTATATAGAACAATTTTCATACAAGAAAATTTTGCATCAACCTGGTGGTGCAGTGGTCCAAGTGCTGGCTTCTGACCTTTCATTCGAGATGGGTCCAGGTTCAAATCTTGGTGAGGCGTGGATGTTGTATTTGTCTTACAGTACTGGCTCTCTCCCTTCCCTGAAACCAGTAGCCCTAAATTAGGGATGGGTGACTACTTATACAGAGTGTCCACATTCTGGAAAGTCAGAGGAAATCAGGGAAAGTCAGGGAAATGAAAATTGGTTGGTAAAAGTCAGGGAAAATCAGTGATATTTAAAAAAAAGTCAGGTAAATTTCAATCATGGTTAGACTACAACTAGTTTTAATCCGGCGTCGGGGAGTGACGCCCTCATCGCCCAACACACTTGCACTTGGTGTTGCAGACAGTCACTAACTTCCCTTCCTACTAATGTAACCTTGTATTTCCTACCTATTATTGTAAGTTGTGTTACATTACTTGTTAACATTTCTCTTTTTCTTTTAGGTCAAAGGAGTAGAAGAAAATTTGTGATATAAGTTATACCTTGTTAAAAGGCAATTAAGACTGCAGCAATGTCAAAGCGTTGTGTGTTTAATGAACAATGGTTGGACAAACAATTAAATCCTGAGTTTTCTGGTTGTGTAGCTGCTGTGAACGGTGACAATGAATCAGCATTTTGTAAAGTGTGCTCTAAAACTTTCAAGCTTAGCAACATGGGGCGTCGGGCAGTCTCCAGCGACGGAAATGGCCCTAATCATTTGAAAAACATCTGTGCTAAAATGTCTCAGCCCAGTCTTGCTTCTTTTACTTCCTCTGTGAAAAAGAACTCTCTTTGTAATAACGAACTCTTACCATCAACAAGCTCAGGAAATGTGGAATCAGTACTTCTAGAAAATATTAAGTCTAATGACTCAAATACTTATGCTGTGAAAGATGATGTGAAGCCCAATGACCTTAATGCTTATGTAGTGAAAGATGATGTAACAAAGTCAGAAATAATATGGGCCATGGAAGTGTTGTCCAAGCGAATGTCTCTGAACTCTTCTACACAGATTAACAAAACATTTCAGTTAATGTTTCCTGACAGTGCAATAGCTTCAAAATTTACTTTAGGCAAAAGCAAAGCATCTTATGTAATAAACCATGGATTGCCACCACATTTCAAAGAGTGTTTAATGAACAATCTGAAGCAGTGCACTGACTTTGCAATTTGTTTTGATGAATCACTAAACAAAATTGCTCAGCGTGGGCAAATGGATCAGTTTGTTCGTTATTGGGACTCAATCTGCAGAAGGTTTCCACTAGATACTTAAGTAGTGTGTTTTTAGGATGGGCAACAGCTAAATGACCTTTTAGAGAAATTCATTAAAGGTGCACCTCTTCCCTTGGATAACATGCTACAAGTCTCAATGGATGGACCTAATGTTAATCTCAGCTTTCTTCAAAAGCTGAAAGATAAACTTAGAACTGAAAATCCATATAGTAAATTATTAGTTGACATTGGAGTATGTGGTCTTCACGTGGTCAATGGAGCTATGAAAACTGGACTTCAAGCAGTGAAATGGGATATACATCACTTTCTGCGTAACTTGTACTACCTTTTAAAAGATAGTCCTGCTCGCCGTACAAATTATACTATGATTACTGGGTGTAAAGATTTCCCTTTGAAATTTCGCACTGTAAGGTGGTTGTAAAACATTAATTGTTTGACTAGGGCATTGCTGTCTCTGATCATATCAAGAAATATGTTCAAGAATCATCGGTTTCCAGCAAACAGCACATGTTTCTTGCAGAATTCATGGAAAGTCCACTGTTGAAATGCAAATTGGCTGCATTTAGGACTATAGCTTCAGAGTGTGAATCTTTTTTGAGAAGGTTCCAGAGCCCAAAGCCTTTAATTCCTTTCTTACACACTGATTTGCTGGATCTGATGAAAAATTTGATGCCACAAAGCTTGAAGCCTGACAAATTAAGTGAAGCTGATAGTGTCTCAAAACTGTTAACTTTAGATGTATCAAAAAGTGAAAATCTCTCAATTAAGAAAGTTGATATTGGATTTAGTGCTAAAAAGCTATTAAAAGAAGTGAAGTGCTCAGAAAGGCAGAAATTAGAGTTTAAGCTTGAATTTAGGAAACTTGTGACCAGTATGATTGAAAAACTTCGTGAGAACAGCCCACTAAAATTTAAGTTTGTCCATGGGGTAACTTGTTTGGACCCAAATATTATAGTGCAGCAGCCGAGTCTAGGCAAGAAGAGAGTGGAAATTGTGCTCAAAGTCTTACTTAGTGCAAACAGGATTTCAGATGACTGTGCTGAAAAAGCTAATAAACAGTACCCTCCATTGTGTGTAGAAGCTCAATCTCCTTTAAAGTCTCAGTTTGATGAATTTTTAGACAATCATGATGATTCCATTGGATTAGACAAATTTTACAGTGCTCTACTTGACAACCAAAAACAATTCGGTGAACTTTGGAATGTAATAAAAATTTGTCTCATTATGTCTCATGGAAATGGTTCAGTGGAAGGTGGATTTTCTGTCAATAAGTCTCTTCTAGTGGAAAATCTCCTGGAAGAATCCCTGATTTGTCAGAGAACAATTTGTGATGTCATTAAAAATGTGGGAGGAGTAGAACACATTGTCATCAATAGAATGCTTCTTCTTTCTGTAAGAGCCTCCAGACGAAGATATCAGGATTATCTTGAGAAAAAAAGTGTTCTTCAAAATGAAGAAGAAAGAAAACTGAAGGAAAAAAGAAAAATTGATCATGAAATAAAGGAACTGAAGGAAAAAAGACAAAGAGTATGGAAGGAACTAGAGTTGGAAGAAGCAGCATTGCAGGCAAAGATTTCAGATTGGGAAAAGAAGGAAAGTGGTGTGTAATATAAAAACAGTGACTGTGTTCCTACTGCAATATTTTTATAGTAACTGTTCTGAATATTGTGTATGGGTTTGTTTGAGTGTTTCTTCAATAAATCTAAAACCATGAAAAAAAGAGTAAACTCAAAATTAAAAAGTGAGTTGGACAACTATGCGGAAGGTGGAGGCTGATAAAAAAAAAAAATTAAATGAATCAGTTATTTGGAAAACTTTATACGTCAAATGGAAACACTTTTAAATAATATAAGTTTCTCAACTATCCAATTCGATTTTATTTATTATACACTGACGGAAAAAAATCCCAACACCACGAAAAAATAGTTATAGAGGAATGAAATGGCGGCAATACATTTGTATAGGTAACATATTTAATCGATTAAGGTTTCAAGATCACAGCTTAATGTAAGCGCGAGAAGAGCAATTTTAAATGTGAAATGCTGGTACATTAATAACCGGTGTAACCGCCAGAATGTTGAATGCAAGCATGCAAACGTTCATGCATTGTGTCGTACAGGTGCTGGATGTCAGTTTGTGGGATGGAGTTCCATGCCTGTTGCACTTGGTCGTTCAATACAGGGACGGTTGATGCTCGTTGGGGGTGACGCTGGAGTTGTCGTCCAATGATGTCCCATACGTGCTCGATTGGAGAAAGATCTGGTGATCTAGCAGGCCACGGCAACATGTGGACACTCTGTAGAGCATGTTGGGTTACAACAGTGGTATGCAGGCGAGCGTTATCCTGTTGGAAAACACCCCCTGGAATGCTGTTCATGAATGGCAGCACAACAGGTTGAATCACCAGACCGACGTACAACTGTGCTGTCATGGTGTGTGAGATAACCACGAGAGTGCTCCTGCTGTCATAGGAAATTGCTCCCCAGACCATAACTCCAGGTGTAGGTCCAGTGTGTCTCAGCCGCAGACAGGTTGGTTGCAGGCGCTCACCTGGCCTCCTTCTAACCAACACACGGCCATCACTGGCACCCAGGCAGAACCGGCTTTCATCAGAAAACACAACAGATCTTCACTCCGTCCTCCAATGAGCTCTAGCTTGGCACCACTGACGTCGCAAACGGCAGTGGTTTGGAGTAAGTGGAATGCACGCTACAGGGCATCTGGCTCGGAGCTGTCCTTCAAGTAACCGATTTGTAACAGTTCGTTGTGTCACTGTGGTGTCAACTGCAGCTCGAATTGCTGCCGCAGACGTAGTACGATGCGCCACGGCAATACGCCGTACACGGCGGTCTTCCCTCTCACTAGTGCCATGTGGCCGGCCGGAACCCGGTCTTCTTGAGGCAGTACCTTCCCTTGACCACCACTGCCAACAATCATGTACAGTGGCTACACTCCTGCCAAGTCGTTCTGCAATATTGCGGAAAGAAAATCCACCTTCTTGTAGCCCTATTACATGACCTCGTTCAAACTCTGTGAGCTGTTGATAATGGCTTCTTCGTCTTCTTAAAGACATTCTTGACTAACATCAACACACTACGTCGGATCTCAACGATAACTAACGCTCACGAACGTTACAGCGCGTATTTACAGCAAACCTGCTTTGCATGTTTCGAGGGGCACTACTAGCGTCGCACGTATGCGCCGAGCGCGAAATTTGCATAGACGTCATCTTACAGATGTACTCTCACCGCTTACCAACTGTCGTTTATCTAACACAACCCCTTCTTGGTGTTGGGAATTTTTTTCCGTCAGTATATATGCGGATTGTTCAACACATGTGTTCGTCACCACAAAGCACTGCAGCCAATATTCAACGTGCCATGTCATCGGCCATGGACATTGCCATAACAACCCAAACTGTAAACCGAAAGTTACATGTGGCAAACCTGCACAGTAGGCAACCGTTACGTCGACTACCATTGACGGCCAGCCATTGCAGCCCTCGTCTGGCTTGGTGCTGAAGTCGTGTGAACTGGGTTCATGAATGGACCACTGTGGTCTTCAGTGATGAATCCCATTTTTCTCTGGGTGCTGACAATTGACGGATCCATTTCTGGCGACACCCTGGTGAACGGACAGATCCCAGTTTCGTTCGTGACCACCACACCGACAGCTGCACAATACGTGAGAAAGGTTCTACAGCTCATTTTGATACCATTCCTGAATGACCTACAGCACCCCATTTTCCAGCAAGATGATGCCCATGTACACACCACTCAAGTCTCCAGATGTTTTCAATATGTTCAAACACTGCCATGGCCAGCAAGGTCGTCCAATTTGTCCCCAATTGAAAACTTGTGTAACCACATTGGGCGTCATTTGCAATCGAATCAGCCTGCACACAATCTCGATGAATTATGGGAGCAAGTCAACCATGCTTGGTGTTCTATTTATCAGGATGATATCTGTTGACTTATGACTCATTGCCATGCCATATTGTTGCCTGTATTGCTGTCTGTGGTGATGCAACCACTTACTGAGGCATACCCATTGTACAGCATTTTCTCATCTGATAAATACTGTATGTGGCTGAAAATAAAATCAAGAGAAACCCTTATGTATTCCTATTTGCATGCTCTCCCCTCTATTCTCATTCCTTGTGGGTGGGGCAATTTCTATGTCTAGCAGTATAAATTGTTAAGTAATAATGAAATTAGCTATTGTTGCATCACTTCATAAAACAGCATGTGGCATGATCAGATTTTAACAATGGTTTTGACAATGACACTCTGTTACGCATTTTTATTACATCAAAATTTTTTATTTGGGATTTACTACACTACTGTCAGGAGAAATCCATAGCATCAAAAAAAAATTCAACATCATTGATGATGTAACATACACTGAAGAATACTTTAAGTGGAATCAATAGAATTTCATAAGAATTAAAAATGCATAGTAAATTTCACCCCAATTTTCAAAATACAAAACAAATTGCTATGATTCTAGCAAAATTTAAACTCCTGGAATTTTTAGATGAACTAGAAAAGCCCTCAAATTTATTTTTATTAAATGTGTGAGAATCCTGCAAACAAGGTTGTTTCAACATGTCAGAAGCTGACAGAAAAATACATATAGTGCCATGGATTGTTGGCCACCATGGTGTAAGGCTAACTCATTCGGCTAGATATCAAGAGATCTGGGTTTGGATCCCCAGAGGTAACCAAATAAAAATTTTTTGGTTGCTATGTGTTGCTAAAACATGGAAAGAGCGATGTCTTTGTTTATTCACTGATGCCCCGTATTTGGAGGATTTATTTGTTTAATGTTGTCATGGCTGTTCATATATTTATAGATGCATGCATGCATGCATGCAGGTTGCTCTATGCTGAGATGCCACAGTCCTGTTGTCTGAGAGCAAAAGTGAGTTGCAGAGTATATTGTCCAGAATGAATGAAATGTGAACAAAATTCAAATCAAGTATACACCAAAAAGGCAAAACATTATGACCAGCATATCTTTATGCAAATTGAAGCAACTGCAGGTAAATGAATGCATGTGTGAAGGTCATGAAACAGTATAAATAACACTTGATACTGAGCTCTGTTAATCAGTGTTATTCTTGTTCTTCAGATGGGAAAGGCCAAATTGTAATTGCCTGATGACTGGGGGAGAGCACTTCCAAGATGCCAAGGCTTGTAGGATGATCACCATCATCCATGATTAGCACCTTCAAAAAGTGGTTGTAGGAGGTAAAAACCATGTGCCAACAGCAAGCTGTAGCCCGACCACAGCTCATCGATGCTAGAGGTAGGTGTGTGAAGGCTATCCAGCATGGTATGAGCCAACAGAAGGGATACTGTGGTGCAACTTGCTGGTAATATGACTGCTGGCTGGTGATGGTAGTAATATGTCACAACCCACAGTACGTCAAACCCTACTAAAAATGGGGCTGCATAGCCTCAGACCGCTCTGAGTGCTCATGCTGACCTCTGTTCACCATTGAAAGCACAGGTCCAGGAAGAATTTCATCTATTCCATATAGGATAAGCCAACAGAAGGGATAATGTGATGCAACTCACCAGTAATTTGAATGCTGATGATGGTAATAATATATCACAACCCACAGTACATCGAACCCTGTTGAAAATGGGGATGTATAGCTGCAGAACACTACCAAGTGCACATGCTAACCTTGGTTTACTATCGAAAGTGCCTACAATAGGCATGTGAGCATCAAAACTAGATCTTGAATTATTGGAAGACCTTCTGGTCCGATGAATCTCATTTCCTGTTGCACCATGTGAACGACCAGGTACATGTGCACCATTTACCTGGGTAGTGTTAGCACCAGGATTTACCCTGGGATGAAAACAAGCTGGTGGAGGAAGTGTAATGTTCTGGGCAATGTTCTGCCAGAAACTCTGGTATATAATAAACTATGATGTCTATCACCTACCTAAATATCATTGCAGACCAGCTACATCCTTTCATGGCAACAATATTCCTCTCTAGTAGTGCCTTCTTTCAGCAGGATAATGTGTCATGCAACAATGCCCGGATTGTTCGAGAATGGTTCGCAGAACTTGAGGAAGATTTCTAGGTATTGATTTCCCTGACCTCCATATTCCCCATACATCAATCCAATTGAGCATCTGTGGTTTGTGTTGGAACAGCAAATCCAATCTGCGGGGACTCAACCATGTGACTTACCAGAGTTATAGGATTTGCTGATAATGTGTTGGTACCAGATACCACATGACACCTTTAGAAATCTTGTAGCATCCATGCTTCTCCAGGTAAGAGCTATTTTGGCAGCATGTGGAGGAACCAACATCATCATAGTCAGGTGGTCATAATGCTTTGGCTCTTCGGTGTAAATAAGGGAAAAATCAGTCATGTTTTTTTTAGCAAAGCATGGTTCACACTAAATGCAAGGTCAGTCTAAATGATTCAGAGCTATTACATAACAGGTGAATGACTATGTATCTAGGAAGAATGTATGACAGAGAAAACAGATCAGATGGTGAAATTAATAGGCAAGTGAATTTAGCTTTGAAAGTCATAGATGTTTCAGAATGATTTCACAGTGCACATGAATTCCGAAAAAGGTCCTGAATGGCTATGTATGGAAGTGTAATGTTCCTACTTCGTTATAAGGTAGTGAAACCTGGGTACTTTAGAAGAGACATAAGGGTTGTTTGCGTGCTAGAGAGGTGCCTTATTTACAGGGAGTGTGTGGCAGGACTTGTTCTGACCTGCATGTTCAGAATGAAGATGTGTTGCAGATATGTAATGTGTAGCATACTATTGTTAGTACAGTGGAAACAAATATTTTAAGGTGGTTTGACCATGTTGAAAGAATGAGTGATGAGGTGATAAGAGAGTTTATTCAGTCCAAGTGACAGGAAAACAAGGTAGAGGACAGCCCAAGAAATTATGGATCACATTTGGGAATGCTTGCAAGAGAAGAAGATATTATGTATGAAGCACCGAAAGTTTTGTATGAGATGTATGATGGGTATCAACGAAGCTTGAGTTATGTGCCAAGATTGCTGTACATGGAGGTGTTTGAAACATCAACACAGTAAGTAAAATCTAATGCCATCAATCACTTTGTGTTAACAGATCATCTTACTTTAAAGAGGTAACCTCTGAATATCTGAGAACAGCTTAGTGATGTGTGTGCAATATAATTCATGCATAAATGTGCTTACACTAATATTGGCTTATACTTTTAAATGTGTTCCTATACAGATTTAAAATGCAATTACTTTTTGTTTTAGTAATCAACAAATATGCAGCTGTATTATTCAGCTTATTATTATGCCAGTCATTTTTGTTATTTTAATTAATTCATATTCTATATTTCTTTACATAGTGATGATCCTGAAACGATGTCACCAGCCAACCGCTGTTGCAATTACTTCTTACGAGTAGCACGAGCTTCCTTTCCCATTCAAGCTCTCCTCTTACTCCTTCTGAGTGCAGCTGCTCTGCTTCCAGTGCCAGAAGATGAATTAAGCTGTGTTTTAATCAATAACTTTGCACGATCACTTAATACAATGCTTCGATATCCTGATGGCCCACCCCCTGTTTAAAGAGAAATGAATAATGTCTTAGTGCTAAGTAGCCATGTACTTATTGGGCCATATTTTAAACCACAGCATACAACTTTCATTAAGTTTTTTTTATATGTTTTTCCTAGAGGACAAAAAGGTTTATTGTAAACTGTGAAAATTAAATTTCCCATTATGTGCAGCAAATATATGGTCTGATTCATAATATTAATGTTTCATTGTTTTACACTTTGAAATGATGTACATAAATCTGTGTAAATTAAGAAATGCACCTTCTCAATTCTTTATTTGTATATTTTAAAAGACCAAAATGTGGCTTATCATTTGCCAGTTCTCTTAATATGATCAATGTAATATCCTTACTTATTTTTTTTTTTTTTTTACCAAAATTGCAAAATAGTATTCATCTGACATTATCTTTGAAGCTCTTTGTAAGTTAAGTGAACATATTTTAATTTTAAATCATATACTGCTTATACCATTAATATTTGCATCACAATAATACAAAGCAAAAAAATCTTTTATACTTATGATCTTTTTTTTTCTATTTTGTTCAAAAAATGTTTAATGCTTATTCTAATAAATAAACCTTGTCTCTTTATCTAAGAAACATTTTTGACAAATCATGTGATCCGTTGCTTTGATTTGCAATCTTACTTTTTTTCAGAAAGATAAACTTTTATCACTTAGGTTTTTTTGTTCTTTTTTGCAAGTTTATTCCTGGGTACCACAATCAGATAAGAAGCAGTGTTTATACTGCTTCCATTAGACACCAAGACTCAGTTTTACTCACCAAATAAACAAATGATTACCATTTATTTTTGCGTTTATGTTCCTTAATGTGTAATTAAAGTAAATTGTGAAATTACCATGCAAAAATTATATGGTTTTAAGAAATTTGTGCCTTCTAAATTTAAAAAACTGGTTTTCTTTTACATCACTTTATATCTCCTTGATGTGTATGTGTGTGTGTGTATTCTGATTTCAGGAAGTATTGATACTAGCACAATTCCCCTCATGGCAGGTACATGAAGATGAACTGGAAAATACCTTGACCCTTGACTTTTTTGTTTGTTTCAGTCATATTTGTCAATGCTTAAATTTTAATTTCGTTGTCACTGTACCCTTTTACTTTGTCTCTCTATGTCTTGCAAACTATTCCATCGTGATAACAATGTTGTGATAATCCAGGTGTTTGTCTTTCCATCATGACTGTTTTATGATTTATTTCATATTATGTTTTAAATATAACATCTTAGTTAAGAATGGTGCCATTTGAATGTTTGTTAGTTTTAGTCTTTTACTTTGAATATTGGAAATTATTGAGAAATACACATATATGAAATTGAGAATGGCCCTTCTGAATTTATTCCAAATCATTGTTTCAAGTGGAGAAAATCTTTAGCTGGTGAAGTGCCTACACTGAAATGTAGATACTGCAAATGTGAAGTTGTAAATCTTTAGTATATTTTTAAATATATAATGAAATCAAATTTTTGAATGTTAGCTTTAAAAACTGGTGCTAGTTAGCTATGTGAATAAAACTAAACTTGTAAAGTAGTTTCATGCAAAATTTTAGATTAATAAATTATTTGTTTTAAAAGTATTCTGTATTGTTTTTGTCTAAATACATTTTGCATCATTTATGTGTCATTAAACTTTATTTTGCTGTATTTTCAAAAATGCCCTACATAGAGAGAACTGATTCACCAGTCACACAGAAAGTGGTATGTCCCTGGCCTTAGGTGATCATGTGACTTCCCACCAATATTATCACACTATACCAGTTGTGGATACTATGGAGGTAGGTGTTCACTCAACAGATGAGATGTGGCTAAGTCACATGGACAACTAAATTTAACTATTATATTCATGCTCAAGGTCTATTCATCCAGTTGCAGGAGAGTAATGATCCCTTGAAATCTGAGCTGGTGGGGAGTAGAACCCCACAGCCCCAAGTCCACTTTTCAATGTAATGTTCCCTTTTTTTTGTCTTTTTGTTGTAAGCATGACACACATACACACCTGAGTTGTAGGCTGCTGATTTAGTGATTAATTTCCAGCACTAGAGTTTAGGTCCCTATTCTATATTATTTCTTCCCCTTTTATTTCTCCTTTATTTTCTAGGATTGGTTAGCTAGACCTATCTGCATGCATGTCTGCTGGAAGCTTAAGATTCTTGGGGATGGGTTTTTGTTCTCCCCTTCCCCCAATCTCTTTGCCTCATGCTTTACCCAAAATGGGTGGCTAGGAACTAACTAGCTCCTATTCAGTGAAGTTTGTGTTTGGATGAAGTGCAAGTGTGTGATGAAGTGAGCCTGGGGATAATATGGTCATGTCAAAGCAGTGGTACTGAGACACAGAAAAGACAAGCTACACACTAAGCACCTCTGTACCCTGTCAACAAACTGTATCTGCTGATTAACCCTTGAGCTATGTCTTACAGGGCATGCTGACCTCTGCATGGCTCTTCCATCAAGAAACTTCTTTCAGATGCTTCCACATACATGCAGAGCTTTGTTTTCAATCATACACTTAATAGACAGCTCTCAACCTTTAAGCACCAAGTCCCCTTTTTGGATCCACAAAGCTCTTCAGGCAACAGGTGTCTCTCCAAAAACTTCAGTCTAGCAGTCTTCTTGTCAAGTCCAAAGCATAGCACCTTACTTTTAATAACGACCTGGTTGCTGGATGTCCTAGTCAAAGTGACTCCTTATAGCTAACTAAATTCCTCTCCATGTGTTGTCTCCTTTCATGACCTGCTTGAATGTGATGACAAGGAACTTCTCAATGAGCTTAGGGACTAAAGTGTTACAGGTGTTCACCAAATCTTTGAGATATCAAGTCTATCCTCTCTTGTAGTCTGATACTGACTTTCGCCATCCTATCCCTACCTATATCAATCAAGGCTATATATCTTAACCTCAAGGTATGGCGATGCATATCTCACCCTCCAAGAAGCATTATGGTTTGATCCAACAGTCATGTCATTACATCAATAGGCGTGGAAGCTATGACTGACTCGGAGCACTGTATCAACTGTGAGAATATGTACACTACTTCTTTCAAGCAGTGGACTGAGAAGAAGGTCACCCAGTGTCTGAAGACCATGAAAAATATCCCTTATCAAGAGGCCAGATGGAGTGACAATTCAGGTTGTCTCTTCCACTCACTGAGGTAGCAGCCAAAAACAGTCACTCTACAAATTGATGTGCACATCTCAGTAAACTGTCCTTACTAGTTCCAGGACAAATTCAGCAGTCTCTTCTTTCTCCATGTGTTTCTCCAAGACATGTTATGTCCTCTTCAGTATCTACCATGATAGTGCCTGCACCTTCAATTGTGGTGAGTAGATAAAAGGGGCTAGAACAAAGTCCCATCCTAAAATACAAAACCAGATGAGTACACCCATGTCCTCTGAGCCTAAACATACCCCAGTAAGCCTTTCGGATCACTTTCCACCAAATGGTGTGCAAGCATTATTTGAGCTCATGGATTCTGAGTGCTTCTAGGCATCTGTTTTTACTTATATTTCCTCATGTTCTTCATTAGCATCTCCTTATGCATTCCATTCTGCAGTGGAATTGTCAAGGTTATCATCCAAGGGTTGAGGATGGGAAGCAACTGCTCTTGACATATTCTCAGGTGTGCCCGTATCTTCAAGAGGCATAATTCCAATCACCTGACATGCTTTTAGTGAGAGGCTACAGCACATTTCAGAAAGACAGCATGTCTGGTGATGTTGCATGCAAGAGCATTGCAGCCCTTGTTCCTCATAATGCTCAAGTCATAATGCTCAAGTCACTGTTGCACTGGCGACCCTTGCCACTCACTGGCCTAAGTGCTGGCTTCTGACCATTTGTTTGAGATGCATCCAGGTTCGAATCCTGGTCAGGCATGGAATTTGTGCTTGTCTTATGGCATTGACTCTCGGCCTTCTCTGGAGCCCGTAACCTTAAATCAGGGATGGGTGACTGCTTATAGCCCCATTAAGTTGCTTGCAATGGTTGTTAAATCTTCAAACAAAAAAAATGTGTCGATCCTGTTACAAGCGGTGACAGTTCATCTTTCTATGGCTATATTTTTTACTGTCTTCCAGCTACATGAGGACATAAATGCTACATTTCTGGAGAGACCAGTAGATCAGGTGCCAGCAAAGGTCATAATATAGAGTTCCTTCTGTTTTCCTCCTCTTTGTGTCTCTTTAATACCAATACTGACACTTCCACGAGCTCACCCATGGTTTTACTGCAGTCAATTTGACCATAAGTTCACCGTTAATATGTGATCACCTTCATAGCAGTGACTATTTTTCGTCATTCTTTTGTTTGCTGAGAGCATGTTTTCTCATCCTCTGCCATGGAAAATGGTTCAGGCCAGATGGGATGTCTTCACATTCTCTGCTGTAATATCATCTGCCATGGGGACCCTGGAGTTGATTGCCAGTTATGAAAGTTACTGGATATGTGTTATTCAGGCAGCTGATCTTGCTATTCCTAAAACCACCACAAAGCTCCCAGCACATCCTAAACCTTGGTGGAACTGTAAATGCACTACTGCTATGAGAGCACAACATAAGACCTGGCCTGAGTTCAGATGTTACCTAACTGATGCAAACCAGAGATTAATAAGATCTCTTACTATACACACTTGTACACATTTTTATAGTTTCATAACTTTATCTGGTTCAGCACTTATAATTTTTTAAGCTTTGTCATGATCATTTGTTGTTGTTTAAAAGTCCACTTGAATTCTAAAAATAGCACAGATAGTAACCTAACAGTCATAGTTCATGAGTCTGAGTAAAAAGCCACTTGCTAAAACTTCCCAGCTTCTTCATTCTTGCTAAAAACCACAAACCTAGTTTGAGTACACAGCATCTTTCATACTGTTGTAAAACAACTTGCACAGATCACTATAACTGGCAGAATATCATTTAATTACAGATACATTCTAAATGGTAGTTCATTTGTCACCACTATCCTCTCTACAACAAGCTTTTCATTTTATTTACACTCTGACTAACTGCCATCCATTGCCAAAATGTGGAAAAGAACTTGGAGGTTCCGAATGACATTCAAAATGAAAAATGTATGTAAAGGGTAACAAAATTTATATAAGAGAAAGAACATTAAAAAAGTTAATTACAGTACACACATTACAGCATCTTTTGCTGGAGACTTTTATCAAATGTGATTGAACATGCTCTTTATGCTCCAGTCAGTTATAACATTGTGACCTGAATTCTAGGTGAACATCTAATCGTAGTTGTCCATAGACAGAGTGACAAAAAGTAAGCAACTGCAATTGCACTTTATTTTTTTAGTAGCAATGTGCTCTCGATTCTCCTAGAAATCATTCCTACTGTTATGGTAGCTCGAAATATCAGTTGAATTGCATATACTCTGCTTTCGGCTTGACAAAACCCTTATCAATGGTCAAGTGGTCTGAAGCACTGGCTTCTAAGCACCCATCTAAGATGGGCCCAGGTTTGAGTCCTGAATTAGGCATGGGTGCTTCTCATATTATGATGATTTTCTCCCTTCCTTGGAACCAGTGGCCCTAAATTAGAAACTGGCAACTGTTTATAGCCATTAGAATTGCTCGTGGCATCCATTAAACCCCCAAAAAAGTTAATAAACCAACATTTGTCCTAGTGTAAAAGCAAGAAAAAAAAATAGTTTTATGCATATTTGTCTTTTGTCATTTTTATACAGTCTGAGTAACCCAGGCAGTTCATTTTGCACTTGCTTTTGCTTTACTTTCAAAACCTCACTATTGCCGCCCCGGTGGCGCAGTAAGCGATGGCTTATGACCATTCGTCCCAGATGGATCCAGGTTCGAATCCCAGCGAGGCATGGATGTTGTGTTTGTCTTACGGCACTGGCTCTCTCCCTTCCCTGGAACCAGTGACCCTAAATTAGGGACAAGCAACTGCTTATAGCCCATTGAGTTGCTCACGATGGTCGTTAAACATTTAATTAGAAAGAAAAAAGGACTCACTCCTAGTCTTGGACAATGTTAAGAAAAAACTCAAAAATGATCCTTCAGTTTTGGTATTTACCTTCAAAATTTCTTGCAATCTTCCATACATACTATTTCAGTACCTTTTATCGTTCACAAAAAAAGAAACAATAAAAATCCCCAAATCCCTTGTAGAAATATTTCAGGAAATTTACTTAAGAGGGATTTGGCTGTATATAAACTATACAGTGGGACCTGAGCTCTGCAAAACTATTTTGCACCAGTGTACCAAAAATATATTAGTTTGTCATCAATAAGATTGAAGTCGCCTTGGCATCACCAGTTAAATTAGAACAATAAAATATGAGAATACACAGATTGGAAGGCATACTACATAAGAAGCATTAGAGATGCCAACTGGGAGGAGGGGAGTCTCCTCCACCCAAACATTTTACGAGGTGAGCAATGTTGACCCAGTATTTTTTTCCTGTTTAATTAAATAATGTGTGTGTGTGTCAAAGAGAAGAGAGAGATTTTTGAAATGTGTGAAAAAAATTTTCAGAAAAGATTGTTTTCCCATTTTATTAAGGTAGTTGAGTGTGGAATTTTATACATATACAGTAGATTCTGGTTAATTGGGACATGTAAGGGATAGAACACTTTGATCCAAATAAGCAGCTGCCCCAATTATGCAAAGCTTTATCCTGAAGAGCGAATTTGGAGAGTTCTTCAAGAATTGTCCCAAATAAACAGCTGCCCTGATTAACCGATGGCCCAACT
This sequence comes from Macrothele yani, assembly GCA_039090855.1. Lineage (NCBI taxonomy): Eukaryota > Metazoa > Arthropoda > Arachnida > Araneae > Macrothelidae > Macrothele > Macrothele yani. Next base: position 6,356,498 of record CM077023.1, on the reverse strand, counting down.
AGCCGGAATCTACTGTATATTGCTCACTATTACACTCTTAATAACCCAATACAAACTTGTTGGGATTTTTGTTCTCCAAGTATTTCTACAGTTTGATTAGTTCTTTGAGTAGGTGTGATGACTTCCCATATTCAGTGAACATTTGAAAATAAAATCTCTCTGGATATTTCCATAAAATCATAAGATGAAATTTTTAAAATATTAATGATCAGAAAGGGTTTTCATTTCTTTGTTTAACAACAACCATAAGAAACTTGTAGTGCTGTAAGCAATTGCATATCTCTAATTTTGGGCCACTGGTTCCACAGAAAGCAGGCACTTCACCCATGTGTCATTCAGGACTTGAATCCAGACCAATTTTGGACGAATGGTCATTAGCCAGTGCCACAGACTACTTGGTCAACAGGGCAGCTGATTTGCTGATGAGCAATTACAATTACGTTTTCAAGTTTTAAAATATGCAGAACCAAAACCCGTTTAAATCTATAAAATTTAAGAAATCAACCCATCATAAATACTATTCAGCTGCTAAATTCCTGTGATGTCTCGAGACTGTGCTGCAATTATTAGCTAAAAATTACTTTTATTCTCTACGAACTTTTGGAAAACTGTGTTTTACCCTGTGAGTGTTAGTATGACCAGACATATATATTAATTAAATGTGAAACTGAGCCTAAACAGGTAGAAGGCAGTGATGGAAAGTTTGCGCTGAATTGTGCCAATTTCATTATCTTGCGCCAAACTGCTACAAATAACAAAAAAATTTTATATTTGCGCCCAACTGCGCCGAAACGGCAATCCACAGCAAAAATTGCCGAGCGAAAAAAAAAATTTTCACGGCAAAAAATGCCGTTTTAAATGTCAAATCGAATGGCGCTTTTTTAAGGTCTATGCGTAATTTGGTGAAAACGACGCTAAATCAACACGTACCGTACCGCCAATCCCAAAATTTCGGAATGTTTTTTACCTACCTTCTAATTCGTTGGTTTTTTTTGGCAAAAGTGATGAAAAAACAACGATTTTTGCGATGTAGGAAATTAAATTGTTTTTGCTTAAGGAGGAGGAGTTTTGTTGTAATAACGTGGTATGTAGGAGAAACGATGTTGTACGTTATGAAATCCTGATGAAGATTGTTTACTGATAGTTTGGTGGTCTTTCGGAGTGCTGTGCAATTGAGATTGTTTATATGTCGTTCCCTGCTCTTTGGGATAACGCAGTTATTTCATTCCGGGCGAGTGCGCAATTACGTAAATACAGCGTAAGGTCAGTCATTAGCTATTTCGTTGACGTGGAGGACGACTGAAAATGGCTCTCCAGTGGCAGGATACAATGGTTCTGTTTCTAAAGGATTCATAGGTATTCAGGGATGCCAATTTTTTCGGATTTTCACTCCATCTTACGGTTTTACGGAAGTCACCCGAAAAAACTACGGAAAAGCCCTCGCAAGATCAATGCACGCAATTTCTATTTTTTTTACCGTCTTTTAGTCGAAAAAACGCACTTTACAGATAGTCCCTTATGTGCCTCCGATGTTCTGACTTCCCCCGCCAACGATGCGCAATATGTCACGTGATTCCCCGTACAGCCATTTTTTTTTTTCTTTTTTGGTTGGAGGTTTAACGACCACCGTGAGCAACTCAATGGGCTATAAAGCAGTCGCCCGTCCCTAATTTAGGGTCACTGGTTCCAGGGAAAGGAGAGAGCCAGTGCCGTAAGACAAACACAACATCCATGCCTCACCGGGATTCGAACCCGGACCCCTTTTGGACGAATGGTCAGAGGCCATCGCTTAGACCACTGCGCCACCGGGCAGCGCCTTTTGCCAACTCTTTACATTGATTGCATGTGGCTTTGTGCTTGTGAAAATTTCGGTGCAAACGTTTTAACCCTTTCCACTAGACTGTCGGGTGACACCCGACATTACAAAATCGCCGAATAGCTCACCCGCCACTCCGATGACGCCTTTATAGCTAGCATGTCGGTGGTTGCGATACATTTCTTTTTCGTCAAATAGGTCGGGTGTAAGTCGCCACGCAGATGGCACCCATATAGCTCGCATGTCGGGGCTGGCTAGACGTTTCTTTTTCACCGGATAAAGGAAAGAAACGTCCGTGTCGGGTGTCACCCGCCATGCCGATGACGCCTCTATGACTCGCATGTCCGCTTGCGAGGAATTTCGTTTTCACCGAATAGCTCGCGTGTTGGGTGTTATCCGTGACGCCTATGACGCCTCTATAGCTCGGATGTCGGCGCTCGCAAGGAATTTCTTTTTGTCGAATATGTCGGGTGTCATCCGCCGCATCCATGACGTCTCTATAGCTTGTATGTCGAAGCTTGCGAGACATTTCTTTTCGCCGAATATGTCAGTCGGGTGTCACCCTCCATGCCAATGATGCCTCTATATCTTGCATGTTGGCGCTCGCGAGACATAACTGCAGAGTTAACACGTTTGTTTTATAATTTTTAAAAATACAGAAGAAAAAGAAATTACAGCGTACAATTTAGCGTAGCAATAATTTCGACTTGAAAGGGTAAGCAAGACAGATTCGTCAACTTAATGCAAGCATCGCTGTCATTTCACTGGAAGTGATAAATCATTCCTATAATTGAAATTATAAACTATTGTCGTAGTTTCACTTGAAGTTATAGTGTCTTTATATTAACCGAATGATTCCTGTACTTGTGAACAAATCGCTTTTGTACTTGAAAGATTAGTTTGAGGGTCCATTACGAAGTATCGCCGTCGTTTCAAAAGATATCAATTGACCAATTTAAGGAATCAGATTTTTCGTTCATTGCAAACTTATGACTATGAAAATTTTAGTAATGAAATAATTCCTTTAGTGAAAATGTATTTTCACATCAGACAGTAACGAGCAATTTATGTGCAATCCGTGATCACTAATATATAAAAAAAGGTCAAGAAAAACTGAATTTTTTTCAGTGTTTTTTAATTATTACCAAAGGCTCAATAAAACACTTTTTAACATACATACAGTGAATTGCTGCAACATTATTAAACATACAATAATGACATTTTAATGACATAACAAGTTTTCCTAATTTAGTACCATCTAGTTACATGTTTGGACAACTTCATTTTGATAAGCAAATATAAAGTTTATAATTTTTGTCTTCCAGAGCACTATTTCAAAAAAGTTACCTTGTCAAAGTTCAACACATCTGTATTAAGTATATTAGTAGCATTAAGCAAAACTATTTGGATCCACAATATAAGCATTTCTTTTTATCTGGAAAAATACAAGTAACTTATTGGCAGAAATTTCCTGAAATTTGATATTGAAGAAGTATTCAAGAAAACTGCCAATGTACAAATAATTATGGTTGTGTAGTTCTTTGTGTATCACAAACACAATTTAATTATGTGTCCGTTAGCTGTTCCTTGAAGAATTTCAAAGACATTTCTAAGAAAATCTGAAATTTGTTCCAATAATTTCTTAAAGTATTTTTCCAGATAATTATTATATTTTTTTGAAAACCTGACAAATGCACATGTAGTTATTGTGATGAATAAATCTAAGCGATTGTTTTGGTACTATAGGATGTATTTTAAAAGATGTACATGTCTCATTATAAATTGAGTAACTTAGTTGTAAATGAATTTATGGCACCTCTATTCATAGTGTACTGTGGAATTAACTTTTTTACGGGTCTTATAGAGTTTATTATTCAAAAAAGTTGGTTGTCAAATTTTCGAACTAAAGCCTAGTTCGTCATCAGGACTATGTCACTGGAGTAGTTGCTGCCACTCAGTTGGAAGAGTCCAACCGCAATTATCGTTAATTGTGGTACTTCTTCTTCTTGCTATTTCGATCCCTTCTTCTAGTTTCCTCTTTACCAAGTTTGACTGGTGGGCGATTATTTTTACTGAGTCCCAATTTATGGAGTGTCCACTTGCTTGTATATGTCTGTCTAGCCCTGTTCTGTTACTAATGTTTCTAATAGCTGCTTGGTGTTCTTTCATTCGGACTTTAATACTTCTCCCTGTTTCTCCTATATAGCTGAGTCCGCAGTTACAGTCGATGCAATATATTACTCCTTCTTGCAATTGGATGTCCATTTCTTTCTGCTTTAAAGCTGGCAGGATTTTTTTTTAACTTGTTATTTAGATCTGGAGCAAGCCTGATATTATATTTTGCTCTGATCCTCTTCAGTTTTTCAAAAAGCCCCTTGTGGTACGTAATTTTGCATACCAACATTAACCTGGACCTCCTGCTGGAATTCATTGCGGATGACCTAGCGGAAAAAATAGTATTCCATAATCACAATAAAGAAATACTACTTGGCATATATGAACTACTCCTATTTTCTTTCAAAAATAATTTCTTCCAGTTTAGAAAGAAATATTACAGGCAAACTTCAGGACTTCCAATGGGTTCTCCACTAGCACCTCTGCTAGCAAATTATTATGTTAGTAAACTAGAGGCAAAAATCCTTGTACAACCCTCAATATTTGCTCTCTATGTAAGATACATGGATGATGTCCTAATTATAGTAGGTACTATGGACCAATCTCTACCCTCTCGGATTCTGGCAGAATGTAACTTACTAGAAAATACCTTGCAGTACACCCTGGAGCTGGAAAAAGACCATAGCATCAATTTCCTTGATTTAACCTTGACCTCGAGAGAGGGAAGAATATTCACTCAGCTTTTTAGAAAACCCATGAACACAGGGAAGATGTTAGACTTCTGCTCATTCCACCCTGATTATATTAAATCGAATATGGCGAGACAATTTTTGGAAAAAAAATTGAAGTCCTGGTTTCCTCAGATGCTCAAAAAGATCGTCACAAAGAAGAATTAAAAGAAATATTGGCAGAAAACAATTACCCCTTCCCATATGTTGAGAAAATATTTAGACTAGTGCCAAAAAAGATGCAGGAAATAAACAACTTTAAATTCACCAGCAAAATTACGTACCACAATGGGCTTTTTGAAAAACTGAAGAGGATCGGAGCAAAATATAATACCAGGCTTGCTCCAGATCTAAATAACAAATTAAAGAAATTCCTGCCAGCTTTAAAGCAGAAAGAAGTGGACATCCAATTGCAAGAAGGAGTAATATATTGCATCGACTGTAACTGCGGACTCAGCTATATAGGAGAAACAGGGAGAAGTATTAAAGTCCGAATGAAAGAACACCAAGCAGCTATTAGAAACATTAGTAACAGAACAGGGCTAGACAGACATATACAAGCAAGTGGACACTCCATAAATTGGGACTCAGTAAAAATAATCGCCCACCAGTCAAACTTGGTAAAGAGGAAACTAGAAGAAGGGATCGAAATAGCAAGAAGAAGTACCACAATTAACGATAATTGCGGTTGGACTCTTCCAACTGAGTGGCAGCAACTACTCCAGTGATGTAGTCCTGATGACGAACTAGGCTTTAGTTCGAAAATTTGACAACCCACTTTTTTGAATAATAACCTCTATAAGACCCGTAAAAAAGTTAATTCCACAGTTGACTAACTTGATGTATTATTTTCTCAGAAACTATAAAAAGCAATGGTATAAAATTTTGCACAAATGTTTCGTCATTACTAAAGCTATTGAAAAAGATTGTTTTCCCTTTTTGTTATGATTTTGGTTTCAAAATAAATTCTATGAAGCATTGGTGAAGTTTATCCCCATACAAAGATTGACACCCACCCCCACATTTGGAAGCATACTTTCCAGTAGTTATCGGATAATATTATATATATATATATATATATATATATATATATATATATTATTATAGCTGTAGCTTGTGAAGACACAGTGCAGGAAGTCTGGAAACAGATAAGTCTAGATAAATGAATAAAAAGTTGATCTCTCATTTTAAGCAAATGTTTTCCAGAAAAAAAAAAAAAAAAAGCGAGTGTATATTTCTACTTGTATTTTAAAAACCTTTTTTGTTTAGAACATAGTTTCCACAATATGTGGATTCATGCCGATCCAGGTACTTTTTTTTCTTTTAAAAATAACAATATCCAGGGCTTAAAAATACCATGCCCGAGATGCCCAGGGCATGTAAATCATTCGCCTGGGCAGGTAAATAAAAAATATAATTGCCTGTGCATGGCAACTAAATTTTAAAATAAAAAAATTTGTAATAAAATTTCCTACTACACAAGAAAAAAAGACAGTCATCACATGTCGTGTTTCATGTCATTGTTAATTAATGGAAGTTGTATTATTGTTACGAAGTACCAAGGAAAGAGCAATATCACATCTTTAATTATGTTATGCTGTACGCCCAGAAATCGGAACCAATATGTAGTTTGTTAGATGTGTACATGACATGCATATATTTCGTATAGGACATAGGTATTTTACAAGCACTTGTTCCCAGAAATAGGGACCCCAAAAAAGTTTAGTCTGGCACTGCCTAAGACACTTAAATAACTAAGAATGTATCAACATTTTACTATTGGGATAAAAAACATTCAACCCTTATTATTCTGCGTCCATAATAAAGTTTAAAATCCCTTCCTAAATATACATATTTTACTTTGAAGTTATTTGATACAGAGGCAAAAACATGTTATGGGTTACTATAACAACACAAGTAATCTATTCTTTTTATTACAAACATAAATTTCATTTTTCAAAAATCTTTTCAGTGCTCTGACTTCCCGCTGTGAGATGTATTAGATTATAAAATTAACCAAATTAAAATTTACTAGTTCAAAATTTTTATTTTATGAGTAGTTTAAATAAGGTTAACAAAAGGTTTCCACTTACCCTAGAGTTCTTGGTCACTTGAAAATTTTCACGCTTAATTGCTGTAATCCATTTTCTGAGAACCTCCCCATTAGTAGGGAATTTGAAGACATTTACTCGTGGTCCATCATCATAATTACTGCGACAGTGTGGTACACTGCACTTAAATGGCATATTGAATTTACTTTTGGTGCTGTTTTTCCTAAAAATATTCCTTTATGAAAATAAACTTAGTTGACAATTTGACGACAACAACAACCACGCACATCGACAGTCACGCTTACACAGAGTGAGCAAGCTCATGCATGCTCGACCACACACCACGGACATCAGCCTACTCTCCCCTATGTCACCCAGCTTCTGGTATTCGGTGCGCGGGCCTGTAAAGCTATTAGGGGGTGATGCTATGGCTCGCATGTCGGTGCTCGCGAGGAATTTCATTTTCACCGAATAACTCGTGTGTCGGGTGTTATATGACGCTTCTATAGCTCGGATGTTGGTGCTCGCCAGGAATTTCTTTTTCGCCGAATAGGTCTTGTGTCATCCGCCGCGCTCATTACGCCTCTATAGCTCATGGGTCGGGGCTTGTGAGACTTTCTTTTTGCCGAATATCGTATGTGTCGGGTGGCACCCTCCATGCCGATGACGCCTCTATAGCTCGCATGTCGGTGCTCGCGAGACATTTCTTTTGCCGAATAGGTAAGGTGTCAGCCACCATGCTGATGCCTCTATAGCTCGTATGTCGGGGCTGGCGAGCTAAAGCTGATCTTTCAACTGCTAAGTTGTGGCCTTTATTGCAGAAAAAAAAAAAAAAATGCGAGTTCTGTGTGAGTATGGGTGAAAAGTTATTTGAGTGGAAAGAGTTAATTTAGATTAAAACGAAACAAAACGTAGCAGTGAAACAGCTATGACAACAAAAAGAACGAAGTCAGATAAAACTTATCGTCAAGTGTATCACGGTATGTATAGTAAAGAATGGCTTTTTATGAAGCATCTAAAGTTTTGCTGAATCACATTTTATAAGCCATGTGGCTGCAATTTTAGCCTGTCGCAAGGCGGCCGCAATGATTGTAGGCGTCGTGCGGAGAGCAAGAAGCACAAAGATCATGTCAAAAGGTTAAATGGAGATGTGAGTAAAATTAATGTAACCAAAAAACTTCTGGCAGCTTATAAAGAATCCTGGAAAAAATATCAAGAGCAGATTAGTGCTGGAAAAATGCAGCAAAACAAGCAAAAAAGAGAAAAAACTGAATGTTCACAAGGTGAATTGAAATGGGAAGAAGCTGAATATTTGTAGCAGTTGGATTCCCTCATAAAATGTTAAACGATACTGAGATGAACATTGAATGTGGCATAAAAAAAAGACATGAGCGCAATAGAAAGTGGACAGATACTATTAAAAGAAGCAAAACAAAACATTGCTAACTATCTTAAAAAATTAGAAAAGAATAGAAGTGAGCAATTAAATATTGAGAAAAGCAGCGAAAAATTAAACATTTTCTGTAAAATAAATGATTAATAATAGAATCCTGTTATGGTTACAATTTTCTTTATCTATTTGAAAACTAAAATGTTTGCATATGTGTGTGTGTATTTCAATGCAAGATGTTTTAAATTTGAGTAGGGTGCATCTATTTCCAAAACATTTTTTGCTTAAGAGTGTGTTCTATCTACTAATAATTTACCTGCTCTAAAAAATGTTTTCTTACACCAAAAATGTATTTAATCTGTTCCAAAAATGCATTTTGTTGGGTCAAAAATGTGTTTCACCTGCTCCAAAAACACATTTTGCTGCTCCAAAAATGTATTTTACCTGCTCCAAAAATGTATTTCACCTGCTCCAAAAACGCATTTTGTTGCTCCGAAAATGTATTTCACCTGCTCCAAAAATGCATTTTGCTGCTCCAAAAATGTATTTTACCTGCTCCAAAAATGCATTTTGCTGCTCCAAAAATGGTTTTGCAAGTTTCCATCCCTGGAGAAGGGAAAAGCTAATGTAAGGCAGAGAAGAGTCACTGCCTCTGGGCACCTAACACTTTGTGGTTCTCTGATATTCTGACACAGTCCTATAATTACACATTAGCTTATAACATGCTTATTTTTAACTTAGATTTAAAGATATCTAAAAGATAGAAGGCACTTGCATGTTTTAAGGGAACTAGTGCTATGAAAAAAGCGAAAACACTACCAGCAGCAATTTTAATGATACAAGCAAAAATGCAACATGCATGCGGTAGTGACATGGAATAGAATTGTTGAAGATGGAGAGTTATGGAAGTCTTGGGGAAACCACATCCATGAAAATGATAACATCTATGAAAATGCAAAGGTTCAATTGTTCAAAGATCACATCACATACAAATTGGAAAGGGAGTAAGACAATTGTTAACCTAATCTTTGAAGCCCACCCATGCCACACTGCAGAATGTAGGCCTGATTGTGGTCCTGATTTTCTAGATGTTTGAGCAATGGTGTTCTGTATTTTTACTCATCGTGAATTTTGAATTGGTATGCAGATGTCTTATTTCTGCCACTGCCTGAAAAATATATATCATAGCTGCCAAGTCTTGTTTAATCAGATTATATGTCCTGTCTTTGAACCCAGTGTCTGGAATCCAGTTATTTTTGAGAAAATGTCCAGTTTTGATGGAATTTTAGTAATTTGTGGTTTTTGTTTTCTACTGTAACATGTCTCTCTAAATCCCATCATATTACAGATGCTCCTATGGAGTTTCCATAAGCATGACAGGAATTGTTGGTCCATTACAGAGTGTGGGAAACATCAAATATACTATGAAAATCAAAAATCTTAGTGAAATAATATTCAATATTTGTGTAAAGTTTATTTCCGTGTTTTCAAGATTCTAACTTTTATTAAACATTTTTGGGATTGTTTGTGACATGTTTTTAACATTGTGGCATTTCTTTGATGTTTCTTGACCATTGGGGGGGGGGGGGTCTTTATGCTGTTTGCCGAATGGTTGGAAATTATCATTCTAGCAGTTCCATGATTTAAAATTTTTCTGACAAAGCATACCCCTCATTTCCAAAACTTAATTGTGTTCTTATTTTCTATGTTTCTCCAATTATGTTCCTCTTTTATTAATACACTGCCGGACAATTGCTAAGGACGGATGACAATAGCAACCATAAAATGGAAGGCAGGAAAATGTGGAAATTAGCATAAGTGCAGGATACAGTAAGACGTGTTGTGCGTATGCAAATTTTGGATTGCCGAACTTGTTCATGACGTCATAGCGCTGATAAGAGATATAAAGGATTTGACGCGTATTGACCGTTGTTGTTCAAACGCAAAGTTGAAAGGGAAAGAAACAATGGACGAACTTGCAATTTTCAGTATGTCTTCCCGACATCACCTAGATGATTTTACGCGTGGCCGTATTATTGGCAAGATTGAAGTAGGGCGAAAAATAACAGATGTTGCCAGGGAGTTCGACGTCAGCCACAGTGTTGTTTTCAAGGCTTTGGAAATCATTTCAAACAAATGGAGAGTGTAGCAAATGTCACGGGGGAGGTCGTGTTCGCAGTACGACACCTGCAGAAGATCGGTAAATAGTGCTATCAACAAAAAGACACCGGCGCAGCACAGCTAGTGAGGTAGCAAATCAGTTTATGGCTGCTACTGGCAAGTGGATCTCCCGAAAAACTGTCGCCAGACGTCTGCGTGAAGGAGGACTATACGCCCGCCGTCCTGTTGTGTGCATCCCATTGTCCAGACGTCACCGTACCGCCCGTTTGCAATGGTGCCATCAACATCGCAATTGGACTGATAACGACTGGTCTGCTGTCTTCTTCTCAGATGAGAGTAGATACAGTCTATCATCTGATTGTCGACGACAACTGATCTGGCGTGATAGTGGTACTGCATATTGTCCAGCAAACATATAGGAAAGGGACCGATATCCGACATGTAGTGTCATGGTATGGGCTGGCATCATGATCAATGGCCGTACGTCCCTCTATGTGCTTCCAACTGGGACTATGACTGGCCAACGATACATTAATGATGTTCTGCTACCTCATGTTCGCATGTTCCGTGGTGCTGTCGGTGATAGATTCATTTTCATGGACGACAACACAACATGTCATCGAACAGTCGCTGTCCAGGAGTGTCTTGAGAGCGAGGATATTCAGTGCCTCGTATGGCCAGCTCGTTCTCCAGATCAGAATCCCATTGAAAATGTATGGGATGCTTTGGGGAGGAGTCTTGCTGGTCGCCAATGCCCTCCAATAAACAAGGACACCCTCATCCGTGCACTGACAGAGGAATGGGATAAATTACCCCAACAGCTGCTTCATAATGTTGTGTAAAGCATGACATGACGTGTGGAATCTTGCATCGTCCTCCATGGTGGCCATATCCCGTATTGACATCTTACGCCGGAACGCCTGCGGACGGTAATTGCATTTTTTTCACGTTTACGTATTCTGCACAAAATGGCCTGTTTGTCCCTTGAACACGTTCCAAAGACTTCTGGATTTCAGAGCACAATAAATTGTCTTTCTTGTAATGTCCTGGCATTCTGACATTATTTTATTTCACTTGGCATCCAACCACACTTACTTTTTTATGCGCTATATAGCCGTTTATGATCCGTCCTTAGCAATTGTCCAGCAGTGTGTATTCAGTAATACTGGAAGAAAACAATTTCATCTTTTTAAGAATTTTTTCTAATGAAGTGCACATTTTTGTATTTCTAACAGTCTTTTCTTCGAAATTAATCAGTGTAGCAAGTACTCCACCCTTTCCCCTTTTTAAAGCCAGATTTCAAAATCGGTACTTAATCTGTGATGGAATCTGATCCATTTCCATGACCAGTAAAATTATTTTCATGGATGAGTGAACAATGCAGTTGCGATTTTTGATGTTTAATTTTGCTTAAAGCCCCTGTTTTTGCATTGCTTAGTCACTTCTTTTGGTATCAAGGGACAGAGCAAGCATTTTTTATTTGTTTAAAGCAAAATTAATGTTCAAAAACACTACTGCATGCTCACCGTGCAGAGTAAACAACTTTACATGTAACAGAAGACAACGAAATGCACTTAAAAATTTTTGGAAATGAAAGGAAAAATGCTTGCTCTCTTTACCTGTTGATATAGCAAGAAGTTTACAAAACAATGGGAAACCAAGCATTTTCAGAAAAATTAAACTTTAAGAGATGATGCCGTTTTGATGGTAAAATCAGTTATGAAAAATCCATGTTTTTCACAAAAATGCCTACATAACGTTTTGAAAAAAGCCAAATCTGCAACTATATTGGCTCTCAACAAAATCATAAAGAAAATCAGTGTTTGTAAATATATTCAGAAAATCACCATTTCTCATAGGCAATTCAGAAAACTGTTAATTAAAATAAAATACTACATTCATTATATAATGCATGTAGTAATTTATATTTTAAATGGCTACTTTTTTTATTTAACATTTTGTATATTTCCTAATTTTTCTTTGCTTGTCCCTGCTTTTTGCTCACCTTCACAATCATCCTTCAGAATGTCTTTCAGTCACTGAGCTGGGAAGACAATGGGATAAAGATCAATGGAAATTGTTTAACCCACCTTTTTTTTTTTTTTTCCTAATAACATAGCTTTGCAGGTATGCCCTCAGTACTGCAGAGTACGATCCAAGAACTTGCGTAAAGAATGTAATAATTGGCACTGATGTGCCATATTTTCACTGTTGTCCATGTAGCTACTCTTTCAGAAAACTTATTATATTTTACTCTAATTAATAATTTCTTAACTTATTTTATTTTACTCTAAGTAATAATTTCTGTGGATTTACATGTTATGAAAATGAAGTTACAGCATATGGCATTTTTCATAGATTTGCTTATTCTGTAATTGAGTACAAAAACCTAAAATTGAACGTGTCATTGCCAGTTATAGATTAAGCAAAGAGAGTGTGCATTCCAGCTGTTGAAACCAATTCAAAAAGCAAAAATCATAAAAAAAATTAGGTAAAATTTTCAAAATCCCCAAGATGCCAGGTAGATCTGTGCCAGATTGTTACGATTGTATGATGTTACAATTGTTCACTTCTACATGTAAGGGAATTAGTCAAACAAAAAAAAAAACAAAAAAAAACAAAAAAAGGCTTGGCTGCTTAGAAAAAAGCCTGTGTTTTGTCAACGATGCAAGTTAGTATACCAAGGGACACAAAAAGACCCAGAAGGAGACCACATGGGTAATGAATAGGCATGATGCTACAGGTGGGCTGGGGATAAGCTTGAGCCCACCCAATTTTTCTTTGAGCCCACACTTTCCCCCAAAAAAATATTTAAGCAGTTAGAAAATATGGTGGGTGCAAACCTCTCAGATTCTAGGGAACTTGGATAAATGTATGTGAATTTCTCAAATTCACTGAAATTTTGTTATATAAAATGAATTCTTTGTAAATTTAGTGTTTGTATTTAACCCTTGAACGACCAGGTTCCTGAAATCTTGAGTCAACGCCTACTTCATACCAACGCCTGCTTTACTTTGTTTAGCGACAACAAAGGTGACCGAATGTTACTTTTGCGAAACCTGTAGAGGCCGTGTAAATTCAATGAACAGGTGGGGATAGGAAATTCTTCTCACTCTAGAGGGCGTTTTGGGTGGTCGTGGTAGTTTAGGTGTAAGGGTATTTCAGGCGTTATGGTCGTTAGAAAGTTAAGGGAAATTGTGGGAGTCCTCTGAACAAATTTTTATGATAGTAGTAGAAACACACCATTTTTGTAATTATAGTTTAAAACAATGAGAGAGAAATAGTTATTTCTTGTCAGGTACTGAAATTCATAAACAGCCTTAAAAGAAAGCAAAAAAAAAAAAAAAAAAAAAAATGACCTAAGTAAGCTAAAATTGCGAAGAAATAGTAACTTGCCATAGAGATTCGTATCCATGGTTCCCATACTACATACACTGAACAAATACTACGTACAGTATTCACTTGAAAACTTTTTTTAATAGGAATAAAATTATCAGTGTCAGATAAAATGCACATGAACAGAAATTTTTGCCGAAAATTCTGCCAAACATTTCAAAATTTGTGTCCCTTCCTATCACGCATCCCCCCCCCTAATAGCCCACCGAGTTCTGAGTGACTCGTGTCGCCACTGGTAATGAATGAATGAATGAATGAAACTCCAAAGTATGCTGGAGTGGCCTGGAAGAGAGAATGTCTTAGGACAGAGAGTTGTGGAGGGGAACTTGGGGAGATCTTCATCAAGCAGTGAACTGAAAGTGGTCAGTGCTGATTACGTACATATTTGTATCATCATCATCACTGCCACCATTATCAATCTACTGCTGGATGAAGGTCTCCTCAAGTTTCTTGCACAATTGTCTGTCTTGAGCCTGTCCCCTCCGTATCACTCCAGCATGCTTTCGAATTTCATCCATACATATTTATACGTATATACTATATTGACAAAAGTCACCGGACACCCCTTCAAAAGCAAATGAACAGATCTGCTGCATTGTTAAGATACGGGGTACAGCTGCAAATGGTATAGAAACAAGCCTGCAGCTGACCGCGATCATATCGCACTGTTGAGGTTAAGTGAAAATGTTGCAGTGGGAGAGAACTGACTTTGAGAAAGGAAAGATTGTTGGGTGTTATATTAGTGGGTTGTCCATAAGAGTAACTGAGTGGCATTTAAACATACCCAAATCAATTCTTTTGGATGTATTGAATAAGTGGAAGACATATGGCATGCCTGAAGCAGCAAAACGTACCAGCAGACCAAAGAAAATCAGTGATAGAGGACGTCGAAGCCTCAGGAGAGTCGTTACAGCTAATTGATGGAGTACTGCACACGACCTCAGTGTACAGGTGAGTAACAATGCTGGAACCTCAGTATGTACACATACCATTCGCAGAGAACTTTATTCCATGGGTTACTGTGGTCTTATGGCTGCTCATAAGCCTTTCATCTCCACTCGGAATGCTACTCGTCGTTTAGCATGGTGTAAAAAACATTTATCGTGGACCGTAGATCAATGAAAACAGGTCCCATGGGCTGATAAATCCAGATACACGATCCATCAGTTTGATGGTCATGTGTGGGTATGGCGGCAGCCAGGGGAACGCTATTTACCACAGTGTACTGTTTCTACACTCACGTTTGGAGCTGGCAGTGTACTTGTGTAGGGGTATTTTTCGTGATATGGTCCCAGCCCATTGGTTATCATGGACAAACCTGTTAATCAGCATGTCTACCTCGATATTCTGGGTAATTATGCCCTACCAACTCTGTGGCAATACTATGGAACCGAGCCTTGTTGATACCAGCAGGATAATGCACCGAGCCAAAAAGCAAGGACTATTATGGCGTGGTTTGACGATAATTCTGTATCATGTGTGGACTGGCCAGTACAGAGCCCTGATCTTAATCCCAGAGCACCTATGGGATGAATTGGAGCATCGCATAAGAAGTTTGGAACCAAGGCCTACTACTAAGCAACAGTTAGCGGTAGCGTTATGTACTGAATGGAAGCACATACCTATCACTGTGTTCCAAAATCTTGTCAAAAGCATATCTCAAAGGGTCAGTGCATGCATTAAGGCCAAAGGCGGACCGACGCCGTACTAATGTATGTCAATAAATGCTATGCTGTGTTTCTCTTCTAGGTGTCTGGTGACTTTTGTCAATATAGTGTATATACTGTAAAATAGCCATGCTTTTATTACATCAGCCTTGCTACTTTTTAGAATGTTACTAAAAATTGTACTTTCAGTTAAATGAATTTACTAAGTTTAAAGTTGGGTTTCTTACAATTAAAATATTCATGAAAGAAACATGAGAAGCAGAAATTTTTGGATAACTCTACATTTCACCTAAATCAGTGGAATGATAACCAATATATCAGAAACCACCTTATTCCTTTTTTTACTTTTTAGAATGTTACTAAAACTGTACTTTCAATTAAATGGATGTAGCAGAAGCACAGTTTTAAATTGGGCTTCATACAGGTGAAGTGCTCATTGAAGGTAACATGAGAAGCAGAAGCTTTTAGAGAACACTACATTTCAGTTTGAGATCTAAATCAATGAAATGATATCCATATCAGTAACCACCAATAAAAATTATTTAATGTTTCTAATAGATATGGAAAAACCTGTTATGAAATGAAATAACACTAATTGAAGTAAATGAAATATCAATGTGTATTGGATACTATAATAGTTAATTAAAAACACAAGGTTCCATTGGAAGAAAGTAAGGAGTACTCATATATGTCATTACGAACTCCAAGTAAATTATTAAAAAAGGAAATTAAACACGGTCTTGGAGATGAAAATATTTAAATTTGATGTGGATGATATTGAAGCCAGAAGATATCAGAAGTGTGCTTACTGATACAATTTCCTTTTGTTATTCATCTCTTTAATTTAAGATGATTACTTTAAACTGCCCAATGAAATTCTGTTGTAGCATTCATTCTTAGCTAAGCAATCATGATATGTGAAACTAGGAGTTAAGCTCAGCCAAAGAGATTGAGCTAACTTTTAAAACTGAGATGCAAATGCAACAGTTATGCAATCTCTGCAAGCATGGCCTTAAAACAGAGTGGAACATTTGCCTTGATTGCATAGAGGGTTTACAGTTTTATGACCTCTCAGAAATGTCCTGTATTCTCCTTAAGCCCTTCCTTTTACTGACCTTCCCATGGTTATGATTTATGACCTAGAATTGTGAAGGTCATGCATCATGCTGGACAATGTTAAGTACACCGAAGGTCTTGTTCAATTTGACAAATGATTTCCTGATGTAATAGTAAGATTTGTTCTTCATAATAAAAAAAGTAGTGGCAAATATATCATCAAATTTCATTACAACTACTTGATTTTTGTAGCAGATTACAAATAAAACAACTTTTTTAGTTTTGTAGTTACACTACACTAGAAACTACAATAAAAGTAGTGCACCACTGTAACATTGGTAATAGCAGTGTGCTACTTCTGAACACTGGATTTACCTGCAATCAAAACTTCTCAATATTTTCCTGAACAATTTTATAAAAATATGTGCAATAGAAAGAGATAGGCTGAAGGCTGTTATTATTTTCTTCATTCACTGTGTCATTAGTGCATCATGTTTCCTCCAATGCTGCAGATGTGTGGTGACAAGAAGCACTCACATGGCATGTTGGTCATCATCGAGTATGTGTGGAACTCAGTTTGCACATAGTTTTTGCTTCCCCAATGAGTCAGTGAGCATATGAAACACACTTTCGGATGAGATACCAACTTCTACAGTGATTACTATATATGAAATGATGCTTATGAATTTAAGAATCCCTTTCACTTGCTTCACATGTCTTTCAAATGTGGCCTTCTTTACTGCTTGAGTGCATGGGCCATCACTTATGTCTTTCCTACAGTCTTTAATGACATTCATCCATTACCAAAAAAATTCATTCGCTGGCATGTGTGTCCTTAAATTTTTTTTCAAGTGGTCATGCAAGACTCCACACATTCCTTTTCCAAAATAGAAAAAAAATAATGAATTTTATCAAATTCCTTCTTTTCATCCATGCAAAACTTTGGTGCACTCTCTCAGGATCCCTAGTCAAAGACCAAGTGAGAACACAACATGTCTGTGGTTTCCCAATATCAATAGAACAGATACTACTAGCATCACCATGTGTGGACACAAGTTGAATCATTCCAACCATTGCCTAGTAATGCCACCATACACAAGAAACTTCTAACTGTTGTAACTTTTTACATGTTATATTTCCTTTGAGTGAAAATCAATTTCTCAGTTGGAAGTTATTAATATTCACTGCGAATATATATCTCGGTAATCGAATGTGATTCAAGGAAAAATCTTTCATGTACCTCTCGGTTGTAGGTGGTCGATGTTCAAATCTTTGCACAGTTGTTCTCATCAGGTTCTTGACTGTAGGCTTTTTAAGAAGTTAATCTTTTTTAGATAGTCAAGAAAATGTGTGGACTAACTTCTAAAAAAGCCTACACTCAAGAACCTGATGAGAACAACCGTGCAACAAAGACTTAAACATCGACCACCTACAACCGAGAGGTACGAGAAAGATTTTTCCTTGAATCACATTCAATTACCGAGATATATATTCGCAGTGAATATTAATAACTTCCAACTGAGAAACTGCTTTTCACTCAAAGTAAATATAACATGTAAAAAGTTACAACAGTTAAAACCACCATTAAATAGTTCTAACTGAAAGAGAATAACGTACAGAAAACATGTTTTTAAATCTCAATACATCGAGAAACACATGCGTACAAGAAACTTTTTAAATGACCTTTACTTTGCCCCTAATGAAAGGCTTATAATGCTATTCACCTAGTTACGATGGTTTTCTACAGTAAGAGAGTGTAACAAATAGAAATGTGTAGTAATGATACTCAGTATCTACACATTTTGAATGGGATATGTTTCTCTTTAATTCACTATACCATTTCAGAGTGATTTTTTTCAGTTAATTATGTTTCATATGGTTTATTATGTTTAATTACATTAATGCACTCAGTATCACATTCTCCACTAACACAATAATTTAGTAATATGAAGAAACTATTTTATGGGATGAGAAAAAGTTTCACAAGCTTACAGTACCATTTAGTGACATTTAATTACCACAGCAACAGACCTTAATGTGAAACCAAGTATTCAAACACAATGAGTCATTTTAAACATGGATGCTTCATTACTTCATACTTAAACATATTAAAGCAAGTGTTGTTGTTTTTTCCCTCAGTAGTTTAAGCAAGCCCCCTTCCTCCCTGTAAGTACTGAAGTCCACTCTAATATGAAGTTACCAGTTTATGGAATAACAAAGAACCAGAATGGAAGATCATAAAATGCCAGTGTCTTGAACTCAGTCAGGCATCTGACTGTGGCATAATTTAGCTGGTGTCATCTGCATTATGTAAGTGCCCTCCAAATCAAATCAAATGTACTGTGAACATATTTTTCTGCTGGAAATAAGTATGAGACATCATGACATATAAAGTAGGACTTTTTTTAAATTTGGCGCTATGCATTGCAGGTTTACTTGTTCTTTATACGTAGATGAGTAAGATTATTAAAAAGTCTTCAATTTTGCTCCTGTAACCAGAAATTATTTCTTAAAACAAAAGTTGCTTTCCACCTATGAGCTGTTTTCTTTACAGTATTGTATTAAAGATGTTGTTACTAATCTTTCTTCCTATGATACAATTATGTAAATAAATGAAAAACATGATGTCTAAGGAAATAAAACGTTATCAGTAACAATGAAGAAAACATTTGAGATGCATAAAGTGTCATTTAGAGAAAAAGGAAAGAAAAACAAAACAAAAATCCACAATTTTAATAGTAGGTGATATTGAATTGCCACTCCCTTGGTAAGAGTTAATGGTTAATGGTTAATGAAAAGAAAAACCAAAATAAATAAATTTTGGGTAAATTTCCAAGATAAACCAAGAAATAACCAAAGCTGAAAACAAAGAGCAGGATGAAATAAGTAGACCATCAGCTTATGAACAAAAGGCACTAACACCATTGCTTGAAGATGAACTATAACAGAATTAAATATTATGTCAACAGTGTTAGTTAGAGAAAAGTGCCCATGCATTTTTTAAGAAAGGAGATATGTGTGAATAAAAACATATCTGCTGCATGAACATTTTTTTTTCCTGAGAACTTTCCACGAAGAGAAGTCCTACTAGAATTACCATGTGGACTCTTATGATATCTATAAAGCATAAATATAAAGCTGGCATATGGTTTTTTACCCAAGGTGAAGTTGCTTGGGAAAATGTAAAGTAGTAAGTTCGAATTTATTTATTTATTTATTTATTTTTTTTTTTTTTTTTACTTTTAAGGAATTAAGTTCTTTTAAAAAAATTAATTTTGACTCAGGTTTTTAGACATTTTTTTTTAATTTGGGGTTTAACGACCACTGTAAGCAACTCAATGGGCTATAAGCAGTCGCCCGTCCCTAATTTGTGGCCACTGGTTCCAATGAAGGGAGAGAGCCAGTGCTGTAAGACAAACACAACATCCATGCCTCACCTGGATTCAAACCCAGGCCCATCTCGGACGAATAATCAGAAGCCATCGCTTAGACCACTGCACCACCGGGGTGGCTTAGATAATATTTTCATAAAAAATACTACAAAGCAATATCTCATAAACTTAATGTAGCAACCAATATATTGTTATGATTTTCCATGGAATGTTTTCATTAAAAATTTACAATAGCTTAAATAGAAAAAACCAAACACCCCAGGGTGTAACAACTAAATGGATTTCAACACATCAAATGTTGTGGGGTTCCTTAATTGCTATGGACTGAAATTAATGGGACTTGCATTCAACCCAAATATAAACACCAGCATCAAGGCTGTGGTGTGACAGATAAGTTGGGAGGGGTGGCATATGATTTAGGTCACACAAAAGATAAGATGTTTATTACTGTATACATATACATAATTGCTCAATCAATCAAAAATAAATGCAGATCAAGCTGGCTCTCCCCTCACCTACCCATGGGCTTGATCAGCATCCAAACAAACTGCACAGATTTCTAGCACAATGCACATGACTTTATTCATGTCACAACTATTTACATACTTTATAAAAATGAAAGATGTGTTTCCAATTTTTATAGATTTCTATGATCAACATCTTAATTTCATCAGATTAAACTGTCCAATGACCTGTACTAAAAAACTCAATTGAACTTCCTGCTGCAGTATAAGCCAAATGTTCAGCGTCGACATTTGGCACCATGTAGTACTGTCCTGATTGGAAATAGTTCCTTGCAGGAAAAGAATTGGCATCAACTAACCAAATAAAACTGGTACTTACTGCTCTGCAGAGTTAGTAATCTACAACAAATTATTGGTTCTGTGTAATTCACACACAACTTTTAGTGATGCAAATTGAATCCTCCATGGATTGGTGATTTTCGTAATCACCTGTGTTCATTTCACAGGCCATAGCTTACGGACAACTTGCCCACCACATTGCACATGCTCACTTTGGGCAATCTCCTTTCTGATGTAATGGGGAGGGTGTCACAAACACAGCAGATTCCCTGTTGCTCCTCACATATTTGAAACACTTCAGATGTAGAGGAAATAGAAGAATAACCTCTCTCTGTTGGTCACTTGACACTTCATAGGGTCATTGTGCTGGTCCTTACCTTATATACAAGAAATTAGCCTCTTGCAACAGAAAGGCACCTAGATATCATGCGAAGTTTCTTTCTTTGATAGTTGCATATACAAAAGCAATGCAACCCTGGTATACTAAATGCATGTAATCTAAAGGGAACTGAGTCACCATATGAATAGGAAGTGCTTCAAGAGGTGATAACCCAACAAGGTGTACTTTACCACTTCTAAGTGTTACATCACTTCTTAATAACACATTAGTCTCCAAATGTTGATTTTATTTCTCCATGTGCATGATATGAGGTTCAACACACTTTACAAAAGCTCTTGCAAAAGTATCACATATAAAAAAAAACATGTAATTTAACTTTAATATGACTGTTATTCACATTAAGATCATTTTCCATTAAATTTGTTGATGCATTATGAAATCTCAATGGTGTGAAGGGGATTCAGACTTTCCAACTCCATTTATAATAGATGTCAGCTGACCTAATAAAGGTGTGCCAACATCATCAGTCTTTGTGTTAAGAGCAACTGAAGACTGAAATTTGCAGTCTGCATAAATTTGCTTTTATATATTATATTCTTAGTTGTACTGTCAATACCAAAATGACAATATTCCCAATTACTAACTCTCGTAACAATGGTTTGACTTGGAGTTTCCAACAATGACTTTTTATTTATTGGAAGATATGAAATTGAATATTCAGTAGTGCTCTTATTGATGATAGTGTAATGCTAGTAGAAACTGCCCATTGACAGAGACCATCATGAAGTCCCTCTTATGTGGTTAACTCCTCAAAATCAGAATCAACACTGCACGAATCTAAAAATTTCTTTCTATTTGGAAACATAGTCACAAGAGTATATTAATGAAGTCATGGCAAAATCTTAGTGATGAAGTATTTAAAAATATATTTTAAAAATACAGGGATTACTAGGATGACTTTAATTTACTTTGTTGTTAGATTTTTGTGTTGCACACCAACCTGTCATCAGGACTGCCTCAAGAGCGTGGGCCTACTCTCTCTTGAACATTATAAACTCTCTTAACAACAAGCCCTGCTGCCATGGCAGCAATTCCTGAAAATGGCAGTGTGTGAAATAATGAAATAGGAAAGATTCCCATTTTAAATGTTTACCAAATCACATAATATACAAGTACTAAAGACAGATCTGTTTTCCATTCTGAAGGTTTTGTTCGTAAATTTCATAAAAAGCGGTAAAATAACACCACCATTTTTGAAGTAATTTATTCTATGTGGTAATTATTTTGTTGGGTTGTAATCAAATTCTGAAGGCAAATTTTTCTGTTAAGGGAACAGCCCCACGTTCTCTATAACAGCTTGATGTTAAATATAATGTTTCTTATTGGTTTTATTGGATACAAAAGCTCTTGCCTAGGGTAACTGTTTCCACACAAATGTTGTTATTAAAAGTTATTTGACTTAGAATGTGTTTTCTTGTCCAAAATAGAAAGTTGAAAAAGACAAATTCGTTTGCTATGTGTGGTGTATGAACTAATTCATAGCACAATGGTAAGTCATGAAGTTGTTCTCTCATACATTACCAACTATGACGTCTTCAATTTCACTACATCAAGAAGAAATCTCTAAAGTTTTTGACATTGCAGAGAATCATGGCTATCCTAGAACAATTATTTATGAGGTTCTAAAGGAATTGGAGAAGTCTCCATTGTCCACTTTACAACACGATACTCAACCAAATAAATATGTGGGCTCCGTCGATTTCCCCCCCCCCCGAACTCTATAACCCATTAAGAAATGCTTGCCACAGAAACCATTTGGATTTTGGAATTAGAACTTATAACATTCTGTTATTGGTTAAAAATGATCATGACATTAAACTTTCTGAAGAAAAATATGGTGTATATGTGATCCCAATGAGATCTGTGGATATGACCAGTGCACAACAAGTTTATATAGGCTCCACCACCTGTTCTATTAACACTAGATTCTAGGAGCACAAGTACAATGTTAGATCGAACTCCTAATCCACAGCTCCATCTCACCTAACGAGCAGTGGAACTCATTTTCCACAGTGGACCAAAACCTCTATACTGGCGACTCCCCGTTCTAAATTTCAGATCCAGTTTATGGAAAGTTTATTCATAATCAGTTCTATAAATTCCTGTTGCAACAACAATGTACTGTTTAACATTCCTCAACCCTGGAGACTACTATTAAGAAGGAAGGAACAGGAAAGAACAATGTTTTGTCAGGTATTTTCTTATTTTTGGATGGTAAGATGCACGTTCCTTAATTATTATTATTTTTTAAACTTTAACGACAGCACTGTTTTTTCTTGTTTTAAATGTCAACTGTGCTTCTCATATTTGTATTATGCGCATTGAACACTTTGATGTCACACGTCTTCCTTTCCCTATATATACAGGGTGATTCCTAAAGTCCTAAGTCACCTTAATAACTTGGGAACAAAGACAGCTAGAGCTATGGAAGTAAGGTATGGTATAGTAAAACAACCATGCGCTATTGCATGAGAATGACTGCAGCGCCCCTAGTGACAAAATGTGGAAGTTAGCACTCCTATCTCGGAAACCATGAGAGATACGGGGAAAGAGATCAATTAGAAACTTGTAGAGCATCAACGAATTAGTAGGAAACAACATATCGTAGAAACGGCCGGGGGAAAGTAGAAAGCTGGAAACGCAAACTTGTGCGAAGCCGGTTCGCGTCGTTGTCGTGGTAACAGTCTAGCAGAGAGAAATGTATGACGTATGCGACCGCATGCCTGTGAGTGTCGTATGCAAATTCTGGTGCGACATAACGCCTCACCTGCCGTATCAGGTGTGGCGTGGCAATGTATAAAGAATCGTCGGTCAGGAGCTATGTCATTTGTAACGTGAGTATCGGGTAAAGAACGAGCATGGCAGGCTATTCGAATGAACAGTATTGCAAGATGGTACTGCTATATGGAGAATTCGGACGCAACACGAGGGAAGTGTCACGCCAGTATGACCTACGATTTCCGACTAATCCATCGCCGACAGCGTGGACCATCAGACTTATTGAAATTCATAGCTCCAAGTCCTGTCAACATGTTCAACTTTCATACCGAAAGTTCTGTCAGTAGTCACGTGGGTTATGGTCTGCGATTATCCATTACACAGGTCTGGACTGCTCTTTCGTCTTACGTAAAAAAACTGCTTATCTGACCTCGGAGCTACGATTCTTTCGTACACAAATAGTGATGTTTACTGTTTACTTCACACACATAGAGAATTTTTTACAGACCGGACAACCGTCCATCTCTTTTTTCACTAGGAAATAGACTTGGCTAAATTGGCAAAAATTTATTTATAACTACGCTTCCTATCTTTCCCCGGCAAAAATTAAACAGAAGTGTTTATAGTAGCTTTAGCGACTGTTGATCATGGCAATTGCAAGGAGATGTTTGCTTAGCAAACTAACCTAATTTAATACTTGAAGTTTATTAATAACTTTCCTATGAAAGCTTAATAGAGTTCAATTATTATGTTAGTCAGTTTTCTTTACCCAAGCTTAATATTTGGGTTGTGAGAGCATCTGTTGTTTTAGAAAAATTACATTTCCAAGGGATATATATAGTTTAATACTGGGGCATAGAAAGGAGTCTCTCTTATCAATGCATGATGGTTTTGCTCGACTGTTAACCTCTTTAGTGTTTAACAAAGTAACTTGAGCATATTTTATAACTTCAAAAGGGAAGTTATTTCTTTTATCAAAAAGGCAAATAAAAAACAGGGTTGTCTACATTGAATTTTATGTTTAAATCTAAGAAATCAAGTTCTTTGTAATTCTGGTTAATTTTACTTAATTTTAGGCAGTTAGGATAAACATCTCCAAAATCATTTTCTGAAATTTCAGAGTTGTTGAGACAAAGTAAGTCATCTCTCTCTCTCTCTCTCTATATATATATATTCTAAATAATCCTTAAACTCTGATAGCTACTTGAATGTATTCAAGTAGTTATCAGAGTTCAAGGATTCATATTTAATTAACTGATATTCTTTCAAAAGAAAAAAGAAAGAAAGAAACAGAGTGCAGACATTGGTAAAGTGGGAACATCTCATAGGAATACAATTAACTTGTCTATAGGCTGATTATTTAAAATAGTTATTTTTAATACAACATTGTAAGAGGTATTCCAGGTAAGCTTTAACTATTTGACAAATTTTAAACACTTTACGAAGTTCATTAAGAGTGGAGATAATAGCTCCAAGAGGAAGATTAGTATAGAGATTCTTAAAGTTGTAACTATCATATCTATGGGCCTTAACTAAGTATTATACAGTATTGTGGAAATAACTTTGGAATTGTTATTTAAAATGTAAAAAATCTGTTCTGAAAATTAGTACTGCTTTTAACATGGTACTGAACGTTTTTCAAGATTGCTTCAAAAGTCTGGTCTATTTTCTTTTTGTGACTCTTAACCGCACTGGCTAGGAATTTGAATTTCATTGGATTTTTATGAAATTTTATTGTAGCAAACGGAAGTGGAAATTTAGGCTTATAACCCTTACCTAAGGGAAGCTGAAGGTGTTTTGTGGTAAACCTTCAACAGATTTGCTAGTTGTTTAGCAGCACTAGAACTGACTGGCTCATAGGTCACTCTTTTGTTTAGTTCTTGATTATTTAATTCATAGTAAAAAATGTTTCATACTATAGCAAAATTGCTACCTTTATCAGTAGTTGTAAAAATATATTTATCATGAAGCTTGGAAAGACTTGTTAGAAGCACCTGAGAAGAGTAAACCTTTATCATAGTATATCTTAAGACTAGCTAATTTTTCTGAAAAGATAAGCATTGTGTTGTGTTTCCATTGTGCAAAAGCCTCAGTTGGCTGACTGAATGCCATGTCTTAATAAAGTACCTATTGATATCCTGACAGAAATTACTAAAAATTTGCCTTTTAGAGTACTATATTAAGGGCCTAAATTTTGTTTCAAAACCTTTCTAAGTTTAACATCCTCAACAATGTTTAATTACCAGTAATTACATGTTTACAGTGACTATTGTAATATTCTGTTTCCTTGTACTCTTCACATTCACAATCAGGGCTGCCAGAACTGCGCCAATTGCACCAGTCCGCGCCAAAACGTTGTTCTTGCGCCATTCTGCTAAAAATTTGCGATTTTGATAAAATCTGCGCCAGAAGTTGAATTTTACCTGTCATTGATATTTTAACGTAATCTTATGACATTCGAAATCGATTCAGCGGTTAATTCGTACATGGGATTCTTCCGCGAATCCCCCCCCCCCCTTTTTGTCATTTTCGAGATCAATGCAAAAGTAAAGAAATGTTTGGGGTATTAGTTAGTGGGAGGGGAGGGGAGGGGGTCGTATTCCATATGGTGACATTGTTTTGCCTTTTTAAACGTTCGGAAACGGAAGTTAAACAGTGTGCAGATTTTCCCCGTAATCATATTCTTTTTCTCTTGCAACGTTGCTTCTGTTCAGCATTGTTGTTAAATATAATTTCATTGCATAATTTCAGCTTGAAATTGTAGGCAGCGATTTCCGAAACGGAAGTTAGGCCACCCGAAAATTTCCCCGTAGTCTTTGGCCACAAGATTCTTACGCTGATTCAAGGAATTCCGTCCTTTTTGTTATCATTTGGACCAATCAGGAGATCGATGCACAACTGAACTGAAATTTTGGGAGGATGGGTGGTGGTGAAGGGGGTCGTTTTCTCCATCGGAGGACGGAATTTCATCCTTCCAAAACAGAAAGTAGACGGAGGTAAGATTTCTTTCGTAATCGTAATTTTTTCTCGCGATGTTTCCTTCTACCCAATATTGTTAGATATCATTTTATTCCATAAATATTTGTATTTCAGCCTGAAAATGTTGGATAAATTTCTGAAAACGGAAGGAGCAAAGATTTCTTCCATAATTGTGCCCCCCCCCATCCACGGTGTTCCCTCTTATATGTAGTTGTTAAATGTCATCACCCTCAAAAATGTCGGTGCATTTCAGATTCATAAGAGTGGGGGAAATTTCCAAAAACGGAAGTGACGAAGTTTGGAAATTTGTAAGAATTGATGCATGGTGTTCAAATAATTATCTGAAAATTACACCATTTGTTTAAAATAGTGAAAGCTCTAATATCAGAATTCATGGTTCTCAGGCTGAAAGTTCTTTAAGCATGATGGATAAAATTGTCATCTGAGGGGATTAAAAAAAAAACAAAAAAAGAAAGAAAAGTAACAAGAAAAATGGTAAGGGAAAACTATCAGCAGAAAAAAAAAGTAAACAGTGGATGCTGTGCAGTGACAGAGTCAACAAAAGACAAATATAGCCGTGGAACTTGCTGAGAAGAAAGTAGGATTTGCTCGCTAGAGGAAACCAGAGCTAATGTTCTAGCAAGTACAAGAACAAAACCAGGAAAAAAAAAACTGTTTGAAGCTATGTCTTTCAAAACCACCCTATTGTGTATGAATTCAGAAATTTTATAATTGTGAACACAGTGGTGTTATCTAGTGAAATATTTTCATAAATAAATTACAGTGAACGATTCAGTTTTGTTCATGCTGCTTAATATTCACACTTTCTCACAGCCCACTCTGATTTTTCACCAAATTAAAAAGTACAGCTTTTTTTTTTTCTTCATCAGTCTCATGTACGTTAATTAAAATTGCTCATGAGCACTATGGATAAATAAAAGGATTGTTTATATCACATAACTTGTAATCAATTATCAGGAACATCAATCTTTTGGTTCTTACTTAGTCTGAATTTTGCCCCATATGTTCAGGGAGCAGAATTTTTAAGAGGTTTTCTTTTTCTCATTTTGACCTACCTTGGGGAACATCTTCACCCTCACACTTTTCTTTTTCCAGATTGAAGGTTCATTGAACCACTTACTAATTCACAATAGTCTGCTTAATGTCCATGTCCATACATGCAGGACCCCACACATGCAAGAGCAGTGGCTCTTTCAGACAGCAACAACAAAAAAGTCATACACTGATTCTATTACTGCTGAAAAAAAGGGGGAAATCCAGTGCCAAAACGTCACTGCGCAAGCGTTAAGCGATGGAAGCAGCTTTTATCTAACCAACTTTACTAAATCTCACTCTTATCTTATAGTTTTGGTTCCAGTTGTAATTGTTCACAGCAATAACAAAAGTTTTGACATTGATAATTACTGGATAAAAAACATTGTATGAAGAGTATCATGGCGCAAATGCTGTAAGGTGATTTTACAATTTGATTATTAAATGTTACATTAGTTTTCCTTTTATATCAAATATACACTTTCCTTCAGAAAACCTTAGGAGTTTGTGATGCACACACAAACCACGTACGTGTGGCTTGCCAGTTGGTTGGTTTCAGAAATAATGTATTTTCATCTGAATGCCATGAATCTTGAAAAATATGCTGCTAAAAACCAATGAAACAACAAACAGTAATTACACATTATTTATTCTTCTGAAGTGTATATTCGCAAGCATTCAGTAACAATAGCAACAGTTCTTGGACGCGGAAGCATCCTATTCATGCTACAGCGAAACAAATGCATTCAGAAAAAAAACCCTGATAGTAATGTGTTATCCTTAAAATATTGCAGGTCATGTAGTTTTCAATAAATCGTGGGTAGTATAATTGTTTTTCCATTTATCTCACTGTAGAAACGACAGAAATGATAATTAACAGTCATAAGAGAAGCAGTAAAATGTCAACAAACCTGAAATATAACATAACATTTTTTCATAGTTCATAAAATAATGATAATTCAGTATATAAACATAAATTAAAGCACAGCATGGACTTCGAACAATTAAAAATGTCATTAGCTGCTTCAATATGCAAGTTTTCTCGCTCCAAAACTCAACATTTCTGCTCCAAATTGCATATTTTCCCGCTCCAAGAATTGCTCCGAAACATGGAAGGGGCACTAGCACCCCTGCACAATGGTTAAGACTAAGAGCAGAAAAACTTGATTTAGCCCCCCCCCCCAAACCTAAAATTTAAACATACTTAAAACTAACTAAAGATTTGTTTCTAGGAATAGGAAAATAGCCAGCTTTATTGTGGAACAACTTCCTAATATTAAGGAAATAGTTTTTATTAAGAAACCCGATTGTAATAAAATTCTTGGAGAAGTAATTCTATTCTTAGGAATGTATTTAATAATATCCAACACAAGATCAAAAACGTGACAATCAATTTTACCAGCAGCATTTTCAGAAATGGGGCAAAAAAAAAAAAAAAAAAAGCTTTTAAGACAAGTGCTTAAAACATTGAAGAAGGCCGATAGCTTTCTTAACAAAATTTAAACTGGTTTTAAAATTAATGGGATTGCTGCAAAGCAGTAAAATCTATGCAGCTTGCTGTTTTAACAAGACTGTTCTCTGTTACCCCTAGAGCATACTTTGTGGTTAAAAGGAAGAAAAGTTCCCTGATGGAAACTTATTCTTAGCAAGCTTATTATATAAAAGAGTTGAATTGAGACCATAAGGATAAAGAGACTGATGCTGCGGAGACTGTTTCTAGTCTTTCGACTAGGTTAAGTATACACTATAAATTTCACCAAATTATGGGTTTTACTCAGGAATAAAAAGAAATTACGAGTAAAACCCATAATTTAGTGAAATTTATAGTGTATCACATCTAGGAATAGCTATGACATCTACTATTACCAAGTTTAGGTCAAGTATATTATGTAAAACCTCAATTTGCACCTTATCACAACTGTGACTACGAAAGTGTTCCAATTCAAATGTTGGGTATTGGTTGGCTTTGTGGGGAGAGCACTGCCTTTTAGATTAAAAACTACAAGTAAAAGACCTGTGACCATTAATTCTGAGATGAAGAGGGTTTTTATTTTGCCCTATCTAGTTAAAACTGCAAACAGTACAAGTTAGCTTGTAAATAGTATATATTATCCGCACTGTCGTATAATCCACAGTGGCTATAATTTAAACTTTGAGGAACAGATAATTAGCAGATTATGTGCTGGAAAACACGGTGCCTTGCTTCATCTGTTACTATACAACATTATCAAAGGATGCATTATGGACACCTCAATGGTGAGGTACTCACAAATTTTTAGCATTTGAGGCATCTCTCATTGAAAAAGACATTTGCACAATCAGCATTCTGGGAGGAAGAGCACATGAAATCCTTAAATTCATTTATGAATCTATAATGTCTCAGCATTAGACTTTATATTGATTGGAGTGGGAATTAATTGCATCTATGGGGATGGTTGGTTGGTTGGTTGGTTGTTTGATTTTTATGACGCAAGGGCCATGTTTGGCCAAAGAGCGCCAGACAAGACAGACAAACAAACAGTATTAAAAACGTGCTATGAAGCTTAAAATATGGCTGATCAAATAAAACTGAAGAATGAGAATGATGGAAGGGCTAAAAAAGATAATGAAACAAACAGTATTAAAAACATGATACGAAGATTAAAATCTAGCTGATTCAGTAAAACTGAGAAATGAGTATGATGATAGGGCTAAAATCTAGATACGTTTAAAATAGTCAATTTGTTTAAAAAATGAAAAAAACAGCAACAGTATTGCAGTGGTCATTTAGCAGCCGCTGCAGTGTAGCGGCGTCCTCGTTCAACAAATGAGAATGAAAGAAATCAAAACGCACATCACGAAAACAAACACAGTTACACAGAAGATGAGTGACGGTGAGTCGGCAATTGCACGTCTCACACATCGGCACAGTGTCGCCACACAGCAAAAAGCGGTGAGTGAAACGACAATGCCCAATGCGAAGACGAGCAAGCACCACTTCCTCCCTACGGTTCCGACGATATGAGGTTTTCCAGACTTCAAGATTAGGTTTAATACGATGCAGCTTATTTTCCACCTGTTGGTCCCACAGACCCTGCCACGTTCGCTTGATATAGTCGCGAACGATAAAGCGGAAATCCCGGTGAAACAGTGGCAAGGGTGTGACGACCAAAGAGGAAGCAGATCTAGCAGCCGCATCAGCACACTCGTTACCCGAGATTCCAACATGTCCAGGAATCCAGCAAAACTGAACTTGAAAACCGGCCTCGAGCAAACGACAAAGCAACCGTCTCACATCCAAAAGAAAAGGATGGTCACGGCAATCCGCAGATGATAAGGACTGCAAGACACTTAAAGAATCCGTATAGACCATAGCACAATGATGAGAACTCGACTGAACATGAGAGAAGGGCAAGATACACAGCATGCATCTCCGCCAAAAACACCGTGGCCTCAGCTGGGATCCGCGCTACTGAAACATCATCAACACAGACAGCCGCGGATCCAACAACTCCATGCATCTTGGAGCCATCAGTGAAAATGGGAGTGTAGTCAGAATTGAGGTCACGGTGCTCAGCGAAGAGCTGCTGGTACACTGACGCAGGGGTTGAGGATTTATCGAAAGATGTAAAGGTGGTATCAACCATTACATCAAGTGGGTGCCATGGAGGATCCCCAAAGCCCCTGGTCTCTCCAACAAGTGACAAGTCGAGCCCTACATCACGGGCTACGGCCGCCATACGAAGACTGAAGGTTGAAATGCACGAGGGCAGGTTCCCGAATAAACGAGCATGCTGGGGATGAAAAACTGCATCGTATAAAGGATGGTCTGGAAGAGATCTAAGTTTCAGGTAGAATTGAATAGACAGCTGCAGACGGCGTAATTCAAGCGATGGTTTATTTGCGTCAGCGTAAAGGCTGGGAATTGGAGATGTTCGAAATGCTCCCGAACAAAAACGCAGTGCTTGATGGTAAATAGTGTCCAAAGGCCGGAGAACAGAACGACGAGCAGAGCCATACACGATACAACCATAATCCAGTTTCGACCGTATTAAGGAATGGTAAATGCGAATTAAAGACATCCTGTCTGCGCTCCGCGAGACTCTCGAAAGGATCTTAAGAATAGATTGAGCCCGCAGACAGGAAATGTTGAGCCGCCGAATGTGCGCACGGTCGATGGTCAGTCCAAGGAACTTGGTCTCCGGCAAAACTGGTATGGCTGCATGGTCTAAAAACAGCTCTGGGTCAGGATGGAGGCCGCGCCTCTGGCAGAAATGGACACACGCTGTCTTGTTGGAAGAAAGAACGAAACCATTGCTATTCGCCGCTTTAAAGATCTGGTTAATCGCAGACTGCAACTGCCTTTCAATAAAATTCATACTTGATGACGAGCAGAAAATGTGCAAATCATCAACATAAACAGTAGCCGAAACCGAAGGAGGAAGATTTGTGAAGAGACAATTAATGCAAAGGATGAACAATGTGACAGATAAAATGCAACCTTGAGGAACACCTTGTTCTTGATGGAACGGTGCCGAAAGCGTCGTACCCAGGCGCACCTGGAACACCCGATTGCGAAGAAAATTAACGATGAAAGTCGGAAGATTTCCTCGCAATCCATATGCGTGGAGGTCACGGATAATACCGTGCCGCCACGCTCGATCATAAGCTTTTTCAATATAAAAAAATACAGAAACCAGGTGCTGCCTACGCACGAACGCCTCGCGCACATATGTCTCAAGGTGCAGGAGATGATCGTGAGGTGAACGATGACGGCGAAAGCCACTTTGTGATGGTGAAAGTACTTGATGATATTCTAAAAAATGAATTAACCGGGAATTAAAAATGCGTTCAAGAACTTTACACAGACAGCTAGTGAGAGCAATTGGACGATAACTAGAGGGAGACTTAGGATTCTTGCCAGACTTCGGAAAAGGTAGAACAAAAGCCTTTCGCCAGGACTCCGGGAAACTGTGCTCTAACCAGATGCGATTGTATAAGATTAAAAGGTTCTCGAGAGACGACTGCGAGAGATGACAGAGCATGTCGTAGTGGATGTCATCGGGACCGATAGAAGTAGCCCCTGACCAATGCAGAGCCACCAGAAGTTCACACATGCTGAAGGGGGAGTTATAACCAGTGTCGGTATACGGTGCAAAAGAGATTCTCTGGCGTTCCGCTGTGGATTTTTTTTTTTTTTTTTTGATTGGAGGTTTAACGACCACCGTGAGCAACTCAATGGGCTATAAGCAGTCGCCCGTCCCTAATTTAGGGTCACTGGTTCCAGGGAAGGGAGAGAGCCAGTGCCGTAAGACAAACACAACATCCATGCCTCACCGGGATTCGAACCCAGACCCCTTACGGACGAATGATCAGAGGCCAGTGCCTTAGACCACTGCGCCACCGGGGCGGCCCGCTGTGGATTGAATCCAATGAAAGGAGGACGGATACGCCAGATCACTCGAAACGGAGGCAAACGCCTCCCCCAAACAATCTGCAAACTCCCCGACTTCAGCATATGTGCAGTCGTTACTCGAGAATGGTAATCTGGTGAGAGCTGTAGTTACCCCGGATCCTACGAATCTTGTCCCACACACTTTTCGAACTGGCACGTGAAGTGAGAGATGACACATACTGGATCCAAGACTCCCTCTTGCTACGTCGACGCATCAACCAAGCATAGGATTTAGCTCGTTTAAAAGCAACGAGATTAGCATCGGTTGGATAACGCCGAAAAGTAGACCAGGCCTTGTGTTGAGCTCTCCTAGCCGCTGCGCATTCAGGGTTCCACCAAGGTAACGGAAATTCTGGGGAGCTTCGTAGATATTTTAGGAATTGAAAGATCAGCTGCCTGAAGAATACAAGTTGTGACTTCAAGTACAGCTGCGTCGATTGACTCTTGGGTCACCATTTCAGAAGATATCACAGCGGACAATGTGAAGACCTCCCATCTGGCACGATCCATCCTCCATCGAGGTGGGCAGGAGGCAGAAGATGGCACGTTTGCATGGCGCCAGAGAACGATTGGGAAGTGGTCGCTCCCGTGGAGATCCTTACACACCGTCCACGATCAGTCAGCAATAATCGATGGTGAACCCAAGGTCAAATCGATCGCACTGAAGGATTTTGTCGGCTCATGGAAGTAAGTGTCAGCACCGGTGTTTAAAAGGCACACAGAGGCCGAGCACAGAAAAGACTCTATGCGACGACCTCTCGCGCTGGCGCTGACACTACCCCACAAAGGATGATGAGCATTAAAGTCACCCAAAAGAAGGAAGGGTGAAGGCAGCTGATCAATCAAGCTCTCCAGAACAGAGACACTAACATCCTCATCCGATGGCAGATAGACACTGCAAACAGTAAGAGGCACAGGCATAGAAATATGAACCGCCACGGCCTGCACAGTTGTGGAAACCGTGACGGAAGATACCGGAACCCTGTGAGGGACGAGAATAGCGACACCCCCACAGGCTATATTTCCAGACAAGTTATCTGTCCGAAATGCACTGTAGCCTCGAACTGAAAGCAGGTCCGATGGTTTAAGCTTTGTCTCCTGGAGACAAAGGCACACCGGAGAGTACAAATAAAGCAGATGTTTCACGTCATCAAAACTGGTGCGAAAACCTCGGCAGTTCCACTGAATTATTGAACCCATTGGTAAAAATGAAATGAAAAAGGAAATGGTTAAACTTGGTCAGCCTCCATTTCCTCTGATGAGCGTTCCCCCAGATTTGGGGGTGTGTGACCAGGGTCCAAGATTGGTGAATGCTTTGTCCCAAGTGTCTTAGCGGGATTTGCTCGCCGTTGATTGTTTGGCTGAGACTTTGAAGGAGAAGAAATGCTCTTCTATTCCTTGACCCTGGTGTTGGTGTTAGTGTTGGCATTTTTGCCAGAAGAAGTGGCCTGAGTTCCCTTGCTGGCGTTGGAGTGAGTCTGCTTCGGTGAAGTGGCGGGTGCCTCTTTCAGACCCCTAGCTCGCGACTGGAGTGCCTCCAGTCCGGCTGCGATGATTTCTTCTACATTGAATGGACATTTAGGGATGATCTGAATGTCGGTCTGAATGGCAACTGTAGATTTGGCAACCACCACTGAAGTGTATGATCGCCGATCAGATGTAACGGGAACCACTCTTCTTCTGGCCTCAGGATAGGAAATATTTTCCACCGTTTTGAGCCTTTGGATTTCTTTTTTTCTTTTTTTTTTTTTTTTTTTTTTTGATTGGAGGTTTAACGACCACCGTGAGCAACTCAATGGGCTATAAGCAGTCGCCCGTCCCTAATTTAGGGTCACTGGTTCCAGGGAAGGGAGAGAGCCAGTGCCGTAAGACAAACACAACATCCATGCCTGACCAGGATTCGAACCCGGACCCCTTACGGACGAATGATCAGAGGCCAGCGCCTTAGACCACTGCGCCACCGGGACGGCCCTTTGGATTTCCTTCTCCTCCTTCCACTTGGGACAATCTTTGGCTGATGCTGGGTGTGAACCCTTGCAGTTCACACAAAACTCGGCCTCGGCCACACATTCTGAAAGTAGATGCTCTGTGGCACCACAGCGTCCACACCTAGGAGTACTCCTACATGACTGCTGAGAGTGGCCGTACGACTGGCACCTAAAACATCTCAACGGGTTAGGAATGTACGGTCGTACCTCGAGGTGAAGATACTCTGCCTTGATGGATGTAGGCAGGGAAGGGCTGTTGAGTGTCAAGATGATGTTCCAGGATGGGAGAAACTGCCCATTCCTCCTGAAAGAAATACTCCGCACACCCGTAACATGTTGGCTCCTCAGTTCTTCGAGAAGTTCATCCTCAGTACATTCAATAAGATCCCGAGAGGAGACAACACCTCGAGATGAATTTAGGTAACCGTGTGGTGTTATTTTGACCAGAGTCTCAAGCAGCATGCTGGTGTTGATAAGTGTGGAACTGTAGGCCACAGTAGACATCTCAACAAGAAGATCTCTAGACTGGAGCTTCTTGATGCTCTTAGGAGAGCTTGCGATTTATTGAAGTGCTTTATGGATCCAAAATGGACTTTTGGCACTCAAAGGCTTTGAAGGGTCCAATGAGTGCACAAAAAAGAATCTAGCATTGGAAACACCAGCAACAATTTTTTTGGCGGAAGGACCTGAACCTTCCTCCATACCTCTTTTAGTTTTGGGTTCATGGGAAATTTCATTGAGAGCCATGAAAAAAAATAAAGGATTCATCCGCCGACTTCCCCACCCACAATCGAGCTCAACAAGGGAGAACCGGAGGTCCGCAAGCCCAAGTGGACGCAGGACACGGCTCTAGGGATAGCAAGCGGATATAGCTTTCCCATGTCTGGGGAACACCCCTTTGGCATGCCCACCCTATCCCCAGACTCACTCTGTCGTGCAAAACGACAAGCCGTTAGAGGTCTGGGCTCCACTCGGCCACAGACCTCATTGACTAGGAGTGGGTTAGTTCCTAGCCGCCCGTTTAGGGTGAAGCAGGGGGCAAAGAGGAGTGTTGGCAACTGGCGACAACAACACCCAGGCCACCAGAAACCTCAGCCTCCAGCATCCCCTTTTCCACCTTACGGGTCACCGCACACGGCAAACGTGCAGGTAGGTCTAGCTAACCGGCCCGGAAGAACAAAGAAAGGAACATGAAATGGAGAAGACAGGATAGAAAACGAGAAACTATAATCCAGAGCTGGCGCATAATCACAACCTCAGCAACCTACAACTGAGGCAGGAGCGTGTCAAGTGAAAAAACAAAAAAACATAAATAATGTGAAAGTTTACATCTAGTACATGTCGGCTCGGGCCGTGGGGACGCCATCCCCCAGCAGCTGGATGAACTTCGGTGATGTAATCGTACAAGATGAAATGACAAAATGATCCGTCACAAGGTCAGCTCGGGCCGTGGGGGCGCTGCTCCCCAAATAACCGGTTATCCCCGTGCGGGGGCATCTATGGGGATGGCTGGTTGAGTATCTTGTGTGATGTCATTCACTCTCCTGAACAACTTGAAATGAGTGAGGCAATGACTACCCACATCTCATCATGACTGAGATTATTCAAAGATTGAGAGATGCCAACAACTATGGAATCTTCGTAGTTCCTACAGAAAAAGCTCTTGTACTACAGAATACGGTTTTTCTACAGAAAATTAACGGACGTTATTAATTTTTATTCTGTTTGTTCCCCTTCCTAATGCAACGGCGGCCATTTGATGATCCGTCATGCTTGCGTTGCTGCCTGCACTTCCAGTTCTGCCTCTCGAAGCTGCTCAGATCTTAGCGTGAGCGGCTGGCACTTGATGAATGTGGCTTTGCGCCGAGTCATTCTAAGTGAAAACCCTCCCTCCCCAGCATGCAACATTCTGGGGACATTGAGCGTAGCTCGCTTTGCTGGTGGACGTGGGCGGAGTTCGGCCTGAAGCTCTTTCGCAGTGCAGCGGCAAGCTGTTGAAAATCGTTTGGTGCAGAACATGAGTGCCATTGCCTGGCATCGGATTTTTTTTTTTTTTTTAAATCGTGCGTCGACCATTCATGTCAGTAATTAATATTTTGAAATTTTTTTCTTACGTTACAGAAAAGTATGCTTGGATTTCGTTGCAGAGTTCGCCAAAATGCGTAATTACGCGTCTAGTATGCATCTAAATTTTACCAGCGCATAAAATTATGCATCGGGAATTCTTCGCGACGCTTTGAAATACACGTCGTGAAGCGCGTAAAGTACGCATTAACACATAAAAATATGCATCGAGAAACGCGTAAAATTACATCAACGCGCAAAAACACACATCGAGGAACGAGTAAAACTACGCATCAAAGAATTTTACCGATGCGTATTCAGCATTTCGCCTTTCAAAAACGGAAGTGAACGAAATAAAGATTTCTTCCGTAATCATAATTTCCAGGGGTGATTGTGAGGTGACACAAGAAACCCTGAAATTCTCAGCTCAGTGCCAATATACATATAATGTATAATACGCACATATAAACTAGCCACACAAGAAATAGGCCCCAGTGCTTGTGCAGTTAAACTTCGCATCTTTTCTTGTACCCAATTTTCTTTCACTGTGCAAAATCATTCAGGAATTGCATCTTTAAAATCAAATTTTGCACTTCATATTATATGTTAATTGAGCAGTCTATGTAGATCAGTTTTACTTGAACTTGAAGCCTACAGTAGATTCCATTCAATTTCTAAAAGTAGTTATACACCGAATCTAAAATAATCAAATTATTTGAACTTTTAAAATAATGAAAAGAAGCCTTCCTTTCAGCAGGCTGTTATCTTAAGAGCTTGTTTGATAACAAAAGAAACGCACAAGGAAATCGTCTACATTCACCATTCGCACGGACATGCAGTGTTTTTAATCAAACACTGTAATTCCCAAAGAAAATAGAACCTTACGTTTAGTTACCATTTTGTTGCATTTTTAGAAATGAAATGTCCGAAGCATCTCAAATTCTTCTAAAACTTAAAAACCAGGATATACGGGTTTGGAATGTGACAAAATACCCGGAATTCCGGGCTACACCCGGATTACAAACAGGTCTGAATTTCGTTTTCTTGCGATGTTGCCTCTGTCCAGTATTGTTGTTATACAAAATTTTATTCCATAAATCTTTGTATTTCACTTTGAAAATGGAGGGGAAATTTCCGAAAACGTAAATTTGACGGCGCAAAAATTCCCAGTGTAATCTTCGGCTTCGAGGAATTTCTGCTTTTTCGTCGTAATTTGGGTTATCCTTGAGATTGATGCATAATTGAACAGAAATGTTGGGGCAATTGGTAGTGGTGAAGGATGCTTTCCACCTGAAACTTTCGAAAACGGAAATTTCGTCTTTCAAAACTTTCGGAAACAGTGAAGATTTCTCCCGTAATCGTAATTTTATTTTTCACACGATGTTTCCTCTGCATAGTATTGTTGTTAAATTTCATTTTATTTCGTAAATATTTGTATTTCACCTTGAATATGGAAGGGAAATGTCCGAAAACGGAAATTGGACGTAGCAAAGGT
Organism: Macrothele yani; assembly: GCA_039090855.1. Lineage (NCBI taxonomy): Eukaryota > Metazoa > Arthropoda > Arachnida > Araneae > Macrothelidae > Macrothele > Macrothele yani. Next base: position 6,317,832 of record CM077023.1, on the reverse strand, counting down.
TTCTCCCGTAACTGTCATTTTTTCCCCCAACAATGTTCTGAACGTGTATCCTGTGTTCTTACATATTCCCCCCAAAAGGTTTGCATTTCAGCTTGATAAAGGGGGAGAGTCTGAAAACGAAAGTGACAGAGCTGAAAAAATTGTAAGAATTGATGCTTGATATTCAAAAGCATTCATATTCTCCAAGTTACACTACCTTTTATCTAAAATAGTGAAAGCTATCATGCATTCATGGTCCTCAAACTGAAAGTTCTTTCAGCATGTTGGATAAAATTGTCAAGGCATCCAAGGGGTTTGTGAAGCCTACTGTCGTAGCTGATGGTGATGTTGAGCTTAATTTTTCAAATAACAGTTTTTCAAAAAAGAAAAATCAGAAAGGACACAACTGGTAATTGGAGTAAAAAACAAGAATGAATTAAGGCGAAATCATTTTAAATGAAAATGAACTTTCTAAGTTCTATACACATGTCGGAAAATTTCACATTCAAGAATGCTCTTATATTCAAGAAAAGATACCGATCTATGATGAATTCTTAAAACATGCAGAAGTAATAGATCCTTCACTTAGAGCCATAACATCATTTACTTCTGTATTACACATAGTAAAATGCCTTCCATTTATAATAACTGATAATGAACTTGATATACTGGAAGCGGAATTCCTTGTTATCAAGCTGACAAATTAGAGACCATAGCAGTAACAGATAGAATAGATGTCACTAGGTCAGAAATCTGAAAATTAAGAGACTGTAATGGAGCCGTTAAAGTATACTATTCTCTCGAAAGTAATGTTTGCAATACTTGTAGTTCCACACTCGAATGCTGTGAGTAAGAGAGATTTTAGTTTAGTGCAAAAATCAAGCCCGTTTCCAACCTAATTTAGGTTTAGAAACTGTTGAAGCACTTCTTATTGCAAAAATGAATATGTTCTCCTCTGGGCAAGTGTGTTATGAAAAACGATTTTCTGCTGAGGAACTCAAATCTGCAAAACACTACAGCAAAATCACAAAAGAAAGCTGTTTAATCAATTGTTTGTTGTGTAAAAAAAATGTATCAGTCATGGTGTATATTATTTTCCATGTGAAAAATTTGGAATATTTTGATACAGATTTTCATGTATATAGATGAACAAGTAAGTAAAAAATGCTAATTAAATTAAATGAGTTGTTTTCCTCGGTTAAAATTATTCTTTTTGGTATGACTACTGAAAAATGGCCAAAACTACCGAAAATGTGTACGAGTACTACTGAAAATATCTGAAACAGGTTGGTATCTCTGAAGATGTAACAGAGGTTCCAAAAATCCCATATGTAGATAGAACAGATCAATGAAGAAAATGCTTACATATAACATACAGCTTGTAAAAACTGGGGTCAGTAGCTCACACATCTCTTCTTCAGCAAATAATTATGTGCAGTTGTTTGTTGCATTACAAAAAATGAAGGCAGGTGTTTTATAATCTTGGTGAAATTTTATCTTTCAGTTCTTCAGATGCCTTTTTTTTATAACTTGATGGATAACAGTGTGGGTGATTTTTTGGCATATCCCAATCAATGTGTTGCATAATTGCGTTTGAGCACTATTGCGTATAAAAAAATAATGCACTGAGCCAAGTCTGTTCAGATATACTATCAGCAAATACATCCCAATGTTACATGGAATTTGAACCAAAAGTTGCATTGCCACGCTGTATTTAATAAAACTACACTAGAACCTTTCAGGACTGATGCATTCTTTACCTTTGCATTGCCTACTGCTGGCTTGTTTCATATGCTTTATTTGGTAAATCTCATGGACACTAGAAAGCAGTGGCATAACTAGAGTAATGTGTGCCTCCCACGCAAGATTTACTTCAGCACCCCTGAGCACAGTAATTTTCCCAGGATTTTGAACACAAGGGAGGATGAATTTTTTGTGGCGTGTGTGTGTGTGTGCGGTGGTTGGGTTAAGAGGTCAGGGAGAGTGTCCGCAAAAGTAATGATGGTACCTAGAGCTTTGTAGTTTTAACTTTTTAAGTAATAGATTTGACAATATGTGTAATTGCTTTGTCCAAAACTAAAATAAATCACTTGAAGAAATCACTCTCTTACACATAGCAGTTCTGTGGCTGCTGTGAATAAATGTTGACACCCTGTTGTGAACGTAATCCTAGGTAACTGACTGTTTTCCCACATCCTCCATGGAGAATCCCACTGTGGCCTCGTGCTTTTCTTCAGCAGCGCAGGGAGAGAGCGATCGTATTACAACCCAAAGTCAAAGAGCCGAACACTTTCAATCTGTAGGACTTTCAGCGTTTTAAAAGTGAAACTAGGCACATCAAATACAATTGGGAAACGAATTTCCTCGAAGAAATAATTCTTGATAAATACAAGGTAGGCATTATGCTATCTTGCTACCAAAAGTTGGGAGGTGAGGGTCCGTTTCCCACTCCAGGCTCATGAAAATTTTCAAGTTTTCTGAAGGAAGTTGTTACATGGAATACAGTGGAAATATGCCAATAACTACAGAATTCTGAGATAATGAAGCCCAATCTCTGTTCTGGAAGATAGTATTGAAACTAAGCATTTATTTAGGCAAAGCTAGATAGTGAAAGTCTTCCAAATACTGATACAATGTGAATAGACAAAGTAATCGCTCTTTCCACGTTTTCTTTATTTAATACACTAAATATATCTTAAAGCACAATATGAATCTTTGGGTTAATTACTGTGCGTGTTTAAATGTTTTCATAAAACTATAACTGGCAGCTGCAGTACTCCCCTTCGTTACCTGCACTCCCCTCCCCCACAGTTGTGGGGGTGGTAGTTACACCACTGCCAGAAAATGGTCTATGTGGTGTAATTTGCAGTCATATTGCTGTGAAACATTACATATAGTGAAAGGAAGACTAATTTTTTCCTGGATTGTTAATTATTCATAGTGTTCACTGGGTGAAAACAATGCAGAAATTGAAGAATGGTATGGAAAAAGTTCTTTATAGTATCTCAGATGAATGTTTCATGCAAATTTGATGTCTTGAAGCAATAATATGTATGTCCATCAATTTTGCTATATACTGCAGTTGCATTTTTGAGTCAAAATAGTTTCCTTAAAATATTTCTATGCCCTCCAAATAAAACTTCCAGTGTAAAATAGGTATATTTCTGTAATTGTCTGTTGCTATAATATTTCCATTTTGAAGAAGTGTGTGCATTCTAATATAAAGTTTGTGTACATAGAGAAATATGCACCATGCAGTTCAAGTTATATTACACTTATAAGTTAGAGGATGGACTGACATATGGCCCACACATTCAGGTATTGTCAGTATTCTATAAGGGGTATGCAAGACTTTCAGCCGCTTTAATGAGAAAGGAACAATCAGGAAACCAGTGCACATTTATCATACATGAGACCGGCCGATGACAAAAAAAGGAAAATTGGGACACGCGAACGTGCAGTGTGAGCAAATTCAAATACAGCATATATACAATATTTAAGATTACACTAGCCATATGGAATTATTTTCTGTAAATTATGTAAGTAAATATTAAAGTGAAGTACATTATTATATTCACAATAGAAAAGTAGGGATTTAAAAACAAAATAAAATGAAATATTTAAACAAAAAAACAGATTTAAAACTTACATTTAAATCTTTACTAGCTAAATCCTAAGGTGATAAGTATTTGTCTAGGAAAGTTTGTGCATTTAGTCAAGCAATTAGAAACTTGCAAGAATTAGAAACATATATCCACAGATTAGTTTTGGTCAAACATCATAGTACAAGAATAAGTCAGTCTTGTTGGCTTAGTAGCACTCTAATGTACCAACTTTTTCAGAAATGAAATGTATCTCAAGAGTCATGTGTATGGAAATAAGTTAAATTCACAAATTCTTACTAAATGATAATTGGAATATGTATTGTAATATATATTTGAATATGTACAAATGTAAAAAAACATGACTAGAAGTTATGGTTATGATGACACTATCGTGCTAATTGATACACAAATAAAGTAGATAGCTGTCTAAGCACGAACACTTTAGCTCAAACCAATTGCAACACTCAAATGAAGCTAAGACGTATCACCGGTATTAAAAGTATACATAGTTAAAAATCATGACGACACGAATCACTCATTCCATTGAGGTTTAAAAAGGTTTAATGTTAGAAACTTGCGAGATCTTTCGAACCTACGACTTATAGGTTCATCATCAGGCACCAAAACTCGCAAGGTGCACATGAAACGCAGTGGTTATATACACGTATGGTTATGGGCAGAGACCGCGCATGCGTACAAGTCGGAACAGGATGAGGTCATAAAATACATACATTTAAAATAACATGTAAGGTAAAAAACACATAATGGTTGTCATAAATATTAAATATATATATATATATATATATAAAATGAAGGTCAAAGTTCTTTACCTGAGTTTTATATACCGTAATTTTTGGACTAAGAGCCGCATCGGCATAAGGGCCGCAGGTGAGAATTTTTAAAATCTTGGAAGCAAAAGTTGCCGTAAGGGCCGCACCGGCATAAGGGCCGCACCTGTGAAGTCGTGGTGCTGCTCAGAAAGCTAAATTATCTTCCTTATTTTCATGAATTAACTCATGCCCAACGTGATTATATGTATACTTCAAAGGCTAATTCTGCAACTCAGTATCGATCTTATTTTTTCATACTGGCAAACATTTTTATTTATACATTTTTTATTAATCATGCTAATGATGTTATTTGTTTGCCTTTATTAAATGCTCAGAACCATTTATATAATCAATATAAATCACAGTTAATCTTAAGACTCCCGTTAGAATATCGCATTGCTCGTAAAACCGCACAATTGTCTAAATTCCATTCAATGTGGATGTCTGCTACAGGATGGTTCTCTGTTCACCGCAATAGAATCCGTCTTAGAAGTAATTAACTTATAAATTATCGCTTGTTATGTTTTCGATTAATGTTTTCTTTAATAATATGTTCCTTCTATGTTATGCTTTTTTTCTCATGTAGAGACGTTTCCTTTTACCAGCTGCTTCGCACGTGTTCGCTGATCTGCCGTCCAACACTTCGAAACGGCGGTGCGTTTTATCTCTTTCAAGTGGTTTGACCTACTTTCATTTACTGCGCACTGAGCTGTAACCGCTGGGCGCGCTATCCACAGAAGCCTCGGACGTCACGCTACTCGTCTGTGTGCTTAAGTCCCCATTCCATCCTGTTCTCCCCACTTTCCCTCCTAAACACCAACATCAGGACAGCGGAGTTATTGTCTAACATATGAGTAGAAAGGGGGGGGGACATGATCACAGTCGAGTTCGTGAACAAAAAAAGACGTGGTTTGAAAAAATTTACTAAGCATCTGCATGAAAAAAAAAAAAAAAAGGAGGGAAGAAAGTCTTATTGAAAACAAATACGGCATAAGAGCCGCTTCGACATAAGGGCCGCACTCCCGAAAAATTTCACTTTTAGTAACGTAAGAGCCGCGGCTCTTAGCCCAAAAATTACGGTATGTACAATAAAATCAATTGTTGTCTAACCTTGTTTCTTGGTTTTTCAGTAGGTATCTCCAAGGTGCTGGTATATTGGATGGAGCTTCATCATTACAACATTGTTCATTCAAATGATAAATATACAAGCTCTCGAGAAACAACAGGCCATTTTTGGTTTTGGTCGTCGATAACAGTTTTACATTGTCCCAGTCAGGATAGTGCTCTCCTTTTAGTACCTCTCGTGCTAAAGAAGTTTTTAAGGCATGTGTTCAAGAATTGTAGAACACAAATACAGTGTTCTACAATTCTTGTCTTTAATGATCTACAAGTGGATCCCATGTAAGAAGTAGACTGTGAGGTAGTTGAAAAAGAGTTCAGTGGTATGGAATAAACACCGTATTTATCTAAGGTTGATGTCCGGTCTCGGTCTGATTTGGTCAAATTGAACAGACGTTCCAAAGAAATACCAAAGGAACAATCGTATTTTTTGCATGAATTTTGTAAGATCGGTACAATGGTTGGGTGGAAGGGGATGGATGCCATGTATTTTATGGTCACTTCATCATGTGATGAACACGATGCCACATATTTTATGGTCACTTACCACTGAACTCTTTTTCAACTACCTCACAGTCTACTTCTTACGCGGGATCCACTTGTAGATCATTAAAGACAAGAATTGCAGAACATAAATACAGTGTTCGTACACATGCCTTAACAACTTCTTTAGCAAAAGAGGTACTAAAAGGAGAGCACTATCCTGACTGGGACAATGTAAAACTGTTATCGACGACCAAAACCCAAAATGGCCTGTTGTTTCTCGAGAGCTTCTATATTTATCATTTGAATGAACAATGTTGTAATGATGAAGCTCCATCCAATATACCAGCACCTTGGAGATACCTACTGAAAAACCAAGAAACAAGGTTGGACAACAATATATATATATATATATATATATTTTATATTTATGACAACCAATATGTGTTTTTTACCTTACATGTTATTTTAAATGTATGTATTTTATGATCTCATCCTGTTCCGACTTGTACGCATGTGCGGTCTCTGCCCATAACCACATGTGTATATAACCACTGCGTTTCATGTGCACCTTGCGAGTTTTGGTGCCTGATGATGAACCTATAAGTCGTAGGTTCGAAAGATCTCGCAAGTTTTTAACATTAAACCTTTTTAAACCTCAATGGAATGAGTTATTCGTGTCATGATTTTTAACTGTGTATACTTTTAATACCGGTGATACGTCTTAGCTTCATTTGAGTGTTGCAATTGGTTTGAGCTAAAGTGTTCGTGCTTAGACAACTATCTACTTTATTTGTGTAGAAGTTATGGTTTTTAAACAGGTTGCTGCAAAGATATTTAGCCCTTCTTTGTTGTACTTGCTGGCACAGCAATTCAAATTTCCTCTTTTGAGCAAGCCTGGCTTTCTTCTCAGCAAAATGCACGGCCATATTTATTTTATGTTGACTCAGCAGCTGAACAGCATCCATTGCTAACTTTTTTTTTTTTTTTGCTGATAATTCCTTTCTTTTCCTCTCAATTTCTTTGGTATAACTTGTTTTTGATGTCCTAAGATTTTGGCAGAGGTTGGCGTCAACTGCTTCTTGCAAAAAATTTTCTTTACTGAAGAAATTAACTGCAGACTTACCCTGTGCTTTAAGTTTATACTACACAGTTTGTATAGCTGAGTAGGTTTCAATGTTCATTCTTCCTGATTTTATATCTATGATTTCAACCATCATGCTGAAAGAACTTTCAACCTGTGGACCATGAAAGCATGATATCAAGGCTTTTACTATTTTAGATAACATAGTGTACTTGTAGAGTTTACACTTATCTTTGCCCACCATGCATCAATTTTTACAAAGTTTCCAACTTCATCAACAGGAGATGGAAGTCATTAATCAACCTGATACTGGTGAATTTCTAGAGCATAGTTTTCCATTTCCTCTGAATACAATATATTTGAAAGGAATTGTGGAAATTTTTCAGTCTTTTTAAAGTTAGATTATGTCCCCTTGTAGGAGGATCAATAGCTGATGTGTACATTAAAAGATCACTACATAATGGTAGTGTCTTTTGCATGTATTTTGCACGCTGAATATAAGCTTCAACAGCCTGTCTTAAAAACTTTTTCACCATAATGTCATTTTATTTGCTTTCCAAAATAATGTTCCTGATCCAAGAATCTTTCACAGGTTTGCCTTATCAAATCTTTCACGGTTTGCCTTTCAGTACCTCTTGTTTTAAGAAACAAGCTAAGAAATCCAAGAATAGTTGCTCATGCTCATCAAAAACTTTATGAATTAATGGCTCCTTTGTTTGAAATAAGCATACATATTTTTTCAAAAGAGGCAGAGCTGCAACATAAAAATTTAATATCAGCAAGGTTTTCTTTGAGCTTTCAAATAATTTTGCAACAATTCTAGATTTCCGTTTTCTTTCATCTTCTGTTAGTTTTGCCCGCAAGTTCTTTCAAAGCTCCTGGAATTTTAACTTTTTCTTTCTTTACATATTTTGTTTATGACATCCATGTATATTGGTCTTTCATTAGGCTGCACAAATTCATAATACGGGAGCAAAAGAGCATCATGGATATGTAAACTGTTTAATGCAATATACTGTTTAATGACAACTACCTGTGTTGCACCATGTTCTTAATTTCAGTTAATTTTAGCTCTATAATTTCACAAATTTCAGCAAGGGCTTCACGTTGATCTGCCGACCATTTAAAGTCATTGAAGAAGTCAATAAAGTATTTCTCAATGTAACCTTATAAAATGGCTTGCAAAATTTTTTGCTTGCATTGTGAATACGGTGACATGAATCTCCATCAATGTCAAGCAAGTGGGAAGATTTTCTCTGCCAAATTCTTGTTTTTAACCATGTTTTTGAGCCTCTCATGACATATTCTTTCCACTTAACTTTTAAACAAGCAAACCAAATTCCTTCTTAGAAATAAATAAAAAAAAACAAAAAAACCCCGGAAAGCTGCGTCTTAGAGGCTTCGGGCCGATGTAATACTGGCCCGAAGCCATGCTTTTTCCCCACTTAGCTTTCAAACATGCAAAACACATTCTTCCTTAGAAAAAAAAAAAGAAAGGAAAGAAACAGAGTTGCGTCACAAACTTTGTTCAGAGGCTTCGGGCCGACATTATCCTAGCCGGGCACCATGCTTTCTTTCTACTTAAGTTTTCAAACAAGCAAAACACATTCCTTCTCCTTACAAAAAAAAAAAAAAACAAAGAGGTGCGTCACTAACATGGTTCAGAGGCATTGGGCCGACGTAATTCCGGGCAACAGCGAAAGAAGCACGTCCGAGTCAATGTAATTCCGGATCACGGCAAAAGAAGCACGCCAGGCCTACATAATCCTGGTGTGCCACCGTGCTTCCTTTCCACTCAGCTTTCAAACAAGCAAAACAAATTCCTTCTGTCTTCGGGGAGAGGGGGAGAAATAATTTAAGAAAAGAAAACTGCGTCACAAACTTTATTCAGATGCTTTAGGTCGACGTAAACCCGGGCCACGGAGAAAGCAGCATGCCGGGCATTTTTTTTTTTTTCACACTTTGAAACAAGCAAAAACAAATTCCACCACCTCAGAAAAAAAAAAAAAAAAAGAGACAAAGGGCTGTGTTACGAACTTTGTTCAGAGGCCTTTACATCGATTATTTACAAAATCAATAAAACTTTCTTAATAACAGCAAAAATCTGAATATCCATAATTTTTTGTTAGTCACCCGTAATCCCGGGGAAATCCGTAATTTTTGGCATCCTCCGTAGGAAGAGGTTTCACGAGAGCTTCGATTCTTGAACGATCTCAGAAAAGCGGGAATGCATTCGGGTACATTTGCAAATTAGAAGAGAGAGTTTCTGGCGATGACGTCATGGATAGAATCGAGCGGATAGAATGCAGAGTGGCGATTTCCCGCAAGACACGGAAAGGGCTGTGGGAGTTTCCCTAAAGCACGAAGTAGGCAGAGCTCCCACCCTTTGTGCTGCGATGCTCAAGTGACTGACATCCCATCCATTGTTGGCAGCAGTAACCCAATTGAGCTCCTGACTCCACCCTCCAACATTTCTTCTTGCCCCCCCCCCCCCAGCACCTGCTCCAAAAACAACGCTTTCAACTAGAAAGCGTTTAGTTCTTTTACTCCACAAAAAGCAAAATCGCGGAATTCCGCTTCTTTAAGGATTTTTCTAGAGAACGACGACCCCTCTCCCCTAAAAAATCCTGAAAATTTTCTCTTCATTTTTGCAAGGACCTCGAGAATGACCAAAATGATGCCGAAAAACGCGGAATTCCGCGAATTCGCGGAAGAATCTCATGTATGCTTCTCTCTCAGTTGACTGTTTGCACTTTGTGATTAAAATTAACTTAAAAAATTATTGCAAACTCCAATTTTATATAGTGCAGGATTTTACAGGATTTTTTTTTTTTTTTTACATATTACAGGATTTTTTCCTGTTGGTGGGAGGATTTTGAAACTAATCTTGGTGGCAGCCCTGTATTAGGGGTTTTCAAATTATTTTTAATTATTTCTTCTTATGAAAGTATACTGCATTAAAACCTGAGAACAAATAAACAAAGTAAGTTTAGTTAACACAGAAATACAATTAAAATATAACTAGTGCTGCAGCAACATTATCTGTTGTACTAAGACAATGAGGAGCACAAGTTATATTATAATATATTCAAATGTCACCTCAGTTTACTTCATTGGGGGCAATAATAAATTTAAATAAAATGGCACCAAATTTTATTATATTCAAAGATGAATATGCTCAAACAGTACATGTTCAGATGTTAGATGAATTATAGGAAAGGCAAATTAATAACTGTTAAGCATTTTCAACTTCTGTAGAAGTTTATAGTAATTTTCATCAGTTTACTAGTACCATAATTTTCGTCGTATTATCCGCACCAGTATATAATCTGCAGCCTGCGAAATTCACACACAAAAAAATTTTCCTTCACATAATCCGCAGACCGTGACATTCGGGGGAAAAAATCGGCATATAATCCGCACATCATAGATGTTTATCCGGAAGCAGAATTTCCGACAGAAAAGTCGGTCGCCCAGAAATCTGATGTAGTAGGTAAAAAAAACAAAAAAAAACCCGATCTTACTAAATAAAGAAACTCATTTTTAAATGTTCCTTTTTTACATACCGTAATTTTTGGGCTAAGAGCTGTGGCCCTTATGCCGAATTTGTCTTCGATAAGACTGTTTCTGCTCTGACTTTTTTTTTCTTTTCATGCAGATGCTTAGTAAAATTTTTAAAACAACATTTTTTTTTCACAAACTTCACTGTGACCCCCCCCCCCATCTTTCTACTCATACATTAGACACCTCTATTGAAAGATAACTCCGGTGTCCTGATGTTGATTCAGAAGGGAAAGTGGGGGGAGGATGGGGAAATGCTCGCGTAGGTCTTAAGGTTAGGAGGTTTGTTTGTGAAAGGAATGTCTGACTTAAATGACCTTTGCATAGGAGAGTGGGGAATCACATCCCGTGGCTGTGGCAGTAGCATAGAATGTTAATAGAAGGGGGATGGAATAGGAACATAAGCACGCAAACCAGTAGCGTGACGTCCGAGGCTTCTGTGGAGAGCGCACTCAGGGTATCTCTTTCGTTGGCTGCAGCATACAACCTGCAGGAACGTTGATTTTACTACGTTGGGGAGACTGGTTTGATGAGCTGAAGGCACTTCCCTGAACAAAAGCTTAAGAACATGAACAATGCAAAAGCCTGCCCCAGGATGATTCCATTAGCAGTCACCTATTCCAAACAATACTGGCGGGACGGAAAGCCAAATTCTGTTCACTCTTCTTGCTTCATCTGGCATGCGATACAGGTTGTTTCTTGGCTCTGTGCTCCTGAGTTTTGCTTAGATTTTAATTTTTTTTTACTGACTGACGATTGTGGAAGTTTAAGGCTTCGGCTGGAAATGCTTTCTCACCAATAAGCGCTGTAGCATTATCATCTGATGTTAACAATGGGTAATTAACACTTGGCTGAAGATAAAATCTTTTCACAAATGCAAAAGAAAAAAAGAAGGGAGAGCTTTCTCATTCATATAAAAGTGGAGCTCAACGCGAAGGCTGAGTGCACACGCAGTAAATGAAAGTAGATCAAACCACTTGAAAGCGGGACACCGCTGTTTCGAAGTGGTTGGCGGGGAGACAGCGAACACGTGCGAGGCAGCTAGTAAGAGGAAGCGTGGGAATAAGAAACGTGTTACTACCCCATTTAGCAGCTGCATAGAATACAGAAAAGCAACTTCATTCTAACAAAAACATCTGTAGATGAGAAAAAAAGCATAACGAACATAGAAGGAGCATATTATTAAAGAAAACATTAATCGAAAGCATTACAAACAATAATTTATAAGTTAATTACTTCTAAGACGGATTCTATTGCGGTGAACAGAGAACCATCCTGTATCAGACATCCACATTGAATGGAATTCAGACAATTGTGCGGTTTTACGGGCAACGCAATATTCTAATGGGAGTCTTAAGATAAACTGTGATTTATATTGATTACATAAATGGTTTTGAGCATTTAACAAAGGTAAACAAATAACATCATTAGCATGACTAATAAAAAATATATAAATAAAAGCTTTTACCAGGAAGGTAAGGAAGATAATTTACATTTCTGAGCAGCATCACAACTTCACAGGTGCAGCCCTTACGGCAACTTTTGCTTCCAAGATCGCAAAATTTATCGCTTGCGGCTCTTAGTCAGAAAATTATGGTATATATATTTTTATCTCCGGACAAAGAAAGATCAGTGGTGTGGCATCCATAGAGCCCAAAATTTTATCATGAAGATGCAAAATTTGATTTTGATTTTGATCTGATCATTACATTGTGCCAATAACAAAATGCTGATTCAGAACAAGTCACAGAAATTCACATAAAAGTAAAATAAAATTCTTACAGCAATAAAGGAAAAAAAACTTGCACATAAGAAAATAAATACTTCATTGAAAGCCTTCAAATTCTGATTCCCTTAAGAATCAGAATGAAACATATGAAGGTATTCTTCTGGTAAATTGGGGCAGCTTTGTTCTTCATCACTGCTGCAATCACTTTTGTCTCTCTGATTTTGATCTGGATTCTGACCAATGCCTGATTTTCTGAATGCATTTTCTATAGTTTCTGGTGAAATGTCATTCCATGCTTTTTTCACCCAGACTGCAATTTCTACATAAGTTGCTCGTCGCATATTACCGCTCTTGGTAAATGTGTGCAATTCTTCCGTCATCCAATTTTCCCAGAGCTTCCGCACTTTGCACTTAAAAGATTTATTAACGCCAACATCCAATGGCTGCAGCTTTTTGGTAAGACCACCTGGAATAATACATAACTCTGCTGAGACGCTTTTGCAGGCTGTTTTTATTGAATCCCGAATGTGCGCCGTCATGGAGTCCATGATGAGCAGCCCATTTGGTTGGAAAAAGATCTTTTCCAGTTTCGCCATACAGAATTAAGCCAAGTAAGCATTGTTTGTTCATTCATCCACCCTTTTTCATTCACCTGAATGGATATGCCTTTTGGAAATTCACCCTTGGGAACAGTTTTCCGTTTGAAAATTATCATTGGCTCCAATTTTTCGCCATTCGATGCATACGCCAATACAACGGTAAATGATGTTTTTTCATTTCCTTAAGTTTTGATTGCTACTGTGCTAGTGCCACGAACATCCACAGTGCGATTCGGCGGACAATCAAAACAAAGGGGAATTTCATCCATGTTTATTATTTGATACATACATACATATCACTAAGCTGTTCTCTCAGATTCAGAGGTTAGCTCCAAAAAGAAATACAAACTTCCAGATATTTTAACTTATTGTTGTCGTATCAAACTTCGCCATTTACAGTGATCTTGACATACAACTCGTGCTTCACCGATATCCATTACACGCCGTACACAAGATCTTTTATACTTCATACTCATAATCTTTTTCTCATGCAGACACTCCTGAATCTGATCGACCCATGTCATCCTTGGCCTTCCTCTGCCTTTCCTTCCTGCCACTTGGGCTGAAAATATTTTCTTAGTAAGCATTTCATCACTCATTCTTTCAACATGGCCAAACCACCGAAGCATATTGGTCTCCACCTTGCTAACAACATTTTGCTTTACATCACACAACTGCAATACATCTTCATTCCTCACACAATCAGATCGTGTGTTGCCACAAACCCCACGTAAGTAACGCATTTCTCCAGCACACAAACGACTCCTATGTTTCTTCTGCAGTACCCAGGTTTCACTGCCATACATCAGAGTAGGAACAATTACTGTTTCATACACAGCCATGCGGGACTCTCTAGAGAACCCATCATTCCTGTGAAAACCTCCCAGAGCAGCTATGACTTTCAAAGAAGAATTCACTCGCCTACTGATTTCACCATCCAACTTGTTCTCTCTGTCAAACATGCTTCCTAAATACACAAACTCACTCACCTGGTCAATCGCAGTGCCATTTATACTTACATTACATTCAGTGCTACCCATTCCTCTCTCAAACACCATAACTTTGGTTTTTCCCTTATTTATACTCAGTTTGAATTTCATGCAAACTTCGTGCATCCGAGTCAACATACTCTGCAACTCACTTTTGCTCTCTGCCAACAGGAGAGTGTCTTCAGCATACAGCAATCTGCACACACGGATATCACCAAGACATAAACCACTATTATCTATTTTGGCCTCATGCATGCATGCGTCCATAAATATATTAAACAGCCATGGTGACATTACACAACCTTGTCTAACTCCTACACCAATGGAAAACCATTTTGATAAAACACCATTCACTCGTACACAAGCTCTACTACCAGCATACATGGCTTTTACACTATTAAGTAGATTCCCAGTAACACCATATTCATTCAATACCTTCCACAAAAGTGTCCTATTGACTGGGTCGTAAGCTTTCTCTAAATCTATGAAGGCAGTAAAAACTTTCTTCCCAACAGCCAGATACTTTTCAATCATCATGCGTAATGCAAAAATCTGGTTAGTGCAGCCTTTACCAGGCATAAAACCACTCTGAACATTCATCACTTTCTCTGATGTAAGACCCCGTACTTTTTCAATAACAACCTTACCAAACACTTTCCCTGGCACACTCAGTAGGCTAATACCACGATAGTTCTTGCATTCAGTCTGATCACCTTTTCCCTTATACAAGGGAACAATGATAGCATCCTTCCAATCCCGGGGGCCATTCCTAACTCCCAGCACAACTGGCAAATTTCAGTTAACCAGTCAATTATAGAGTCACCACCATACTTCAACATCTCTGCAGTTATGCCATCAGGGATCATAGCATACTTCTGGAAAATTTTAGGTAGGAATTTTAGGACTTTTTAGAAAAATTTTAGGAGTGTATTTCAATAAAAACTAGATGTACATTTGTATACATCTAGTAAAACAACTTTGTATACATTGTAAAGAGTTTGCTTCATACCCTTCAACCATATATACTGATATACTGCGCATGACATCAAAATTTCTGGCTCCAACATAAAATCACATGACAACAGTCAAAAAGATGGGTTACACCTGCTGTACTTATGGTTGCTCTGAGCGATATAGTAAAGAAAGTTCTATGATTTTTCATGGGTAAGAAACGAATTAAATACCTAAGTCAATAAAGTTCAATTACTTAACCAGAAACTTGCAGCTATTGATATAAAAATATAGTAACGTAAGAAAAAAAAATGGAATGCATGTTCCAAATTCTTCGCAAATGTTCATCACATTATAAATCACAAAATGTAAACAACCCGATCATGCATGTATATAGCTCATAAGTAAACTTACCTGAAGAGTTTTCATTATATATGAGGCGCATTCACATAATACACCGAAAACACTGAAGTTCTGCAGCGTAAATTAGTAATCATAACAGCATTTTTACACGAAATTTGGAGTCTGATGATGACGTGCCCAATGTTTGAGCCATGATGGCTTTGATGCAGCTATTGCCAATGCGCAGTCCATTAGCATATATGGTCGAAGTTCACACCCAAATTTTTTGCATAACGTCTAATGTCTAAAGTTTAAGTATGATTTACTTCTAATGTTCAGTTCTTATCTTTTCACGTGTTATTATCATATTCAAGTATATTTACCACATTCAAGTTTCACTTTGAACATTAATATGCTGTTGAACCAGGAGCAATTCACGATTTTCACAGTAAAGTTTTCAGGTTTCACATTAAATTATAATATCCTAAAAAGGTAATTGAAAACCAAGAACTATGTACAATTGTTCACTGAATTACTTTTTTCATATTATTGTTTTAACCTTTTCCTGATTAGCCTATCTTTTTCTGCTTCCACCACAACTAATTTACTTTCAGTTTTCTTTATTTCAGCTGAACCTTGTATGATCAAGTTAGAGGCAACTGCCATTTCAACAGTATTTTGTTTTTCTACAGCTTTTCTCATTCTTTCTGTTCCCTCTTGAATTACTGCTAGGGAGGCTTCTTTATCTTTTTTAAGCCTATTTATTTCTGCATCATTTTCTTTTATTTTGTCATCAAACTCAGCTTTTCTTTTTTCTCTAGCTGCTTTTTCTTATTTTCCCTCTCTTTCTGCTTCCTTTCTTTTACCTTTTTTTATTCTTCTTCCTTCAGCTTATCAACATACTCTTTATAAAATTTATGTGAATCACGAACACTATTTAACAAATTTCTTGTTATGGGAACTTTACTTACACATCCATAGTGTTTAATGGCCCCTTTAACTATTCTTAATGATGTTATTGTTGAGTCTTTTAAGTTAGCCTTGTCCTTCCTTAACAGAGCAGTGTTAACCGAAAATCCCCTTTCTGCATCAGCATTACCATGAGGTAAAACTAAAATTGACTTGCTGAGTTTAGCAAGATTTGAGTATTTTTCTTTTCCGCTAGAGTTTTTAATACTAAATATATTACGCCAGTAATGATCAATCCGCACTGGAATATGCCCTTCCTCTGAAAATTTCACTAGTTCATCTAGAGTTGGCTTATCGCAATTTAAAAGTTTCCACTCTTCTCTTACTCTATCAATTTGTTCCTCAGAAAGATGCAAAACACTTTAAATTCTGGTTATTTCCGAAAGTCCTTCAGTGACTGAAAGTTGAGTTGACCCTTTCTTTGGTTCTTTTACCTTTAAAACTTCTATGTCTCTTAGCTTTTGATTGCAGAATGGCAAATTTGACTTTAAATATTTTGTGGTTGCAATTAGTGATGATCTTACATCTAAGAGAAATAATTTCTGCCTGGTCTCTTGAACATTCCTGAGGAGATTTTTTGTCTTCATACCAACTTCTAACTCCCCTAGATTTTTCCATGAATTTTTGTTTTCAAAATCTACATTCTTTAGGTCTTCTCCAAATTTCCCTGCAATAACATCCTCTTGGATAAACTGAGCCATAACATTCCTCATTAAAGTATTTAAATCAGAATATAACTGGTGTATTTTTGGTTCTTCACTCTGATAACATAATGAAAACTTTTCAAAATTTTGGTGTGAAAATGAAATTAATGCTAAATAGCAAGGAATAAGCTCATTTTTCAGGAAACAGTGAATTCTGTTATACCTTGCCGAATTGCGTAGTTGTTTTTAAAATATTTTTTGAGATGGCAAGAAGTTTAAAAAATATTCTGTAATATTTAGCCATTGATCCAAGAGCCTCTGGGCTACAGAACCAACGGTTAACCATCTGTTGCTGACATGACGCAAAAAGAAATTTGGCTGTGACCAATGTTATATCCTCGACAGATTTATAATCCTCTCGTCTTGCAGCACTACTCTTTAAAAAGTAATGCATATCAGTAGCAAATTCGTCAAAATCTATATTTAAGCTTGTCAAAAAAATTTTAAATGCATTACTAACAACATGCAGGTTGCAAAAACCTAGTTCCAAAGATTTCTGGCCTGTTTCTTGTTTTACAACTTCATTGAATTTGCGTAAAAAGCACTTATTTACATTTGGGCTGTCTATGGATACACAAATAATTCTGTTCAACGAAATATTGAAGGATGATAACACATCAAGAATTTCTTTTAACAAAATATCTGCTGTTGCATGACCCAGAAAAACGCTTGTTAGGTATCGGCAAGAAACTGAATTTATTTCTGAAGACCAGTACCTGAGATACACATCCAACTGCCGTTTCACTTGTGTATTTGTAGTTTCATCAAATGCTATAGTAACCTTTCCTGGGCTACTAGATGCAATGTCTTTTTTCAAATCCTCTTCAAAATATTTTGACAATCCATGTGATATCACATAAGCAACTTTTTTTCTTTAAGTTGCATTTTGGTTGCAATAGCAGAATCAGGAAACATTTCTTTGAAAAGTTCAACTGTTTCAGTGCATAAAACAAAAGACATATTGTCCTTAGCAACTTTCATGGCCCATAATGCTTCGGCTTTAGCCAACTGTAAAACATGACTCAGTACTTCACTAATATTTGTTTTGGGCTGAAGATCCCGTCCTCCAAAGGCTTTCAGGATGGACTTATTTTGAAATTTACTTTGAAATTTCTGCAAATGTTTTTTTCCTTTATGATGCGCTTTTACTTGTGAAAAGCCACTATTAGAAATGTTGAAAATTTCTGAACACAATATACACTTAGCAGAAAATATTGTTTCAGTTGCAGAACACCATTCTTTCAACTTCACTCCGTCCAATTCTTTGGCAAGCCACGCATCTTGAAATTTCGTTTTGGATTTAGGCATCTTTAACACTTGTATTACTAACCAGAAAATGAAAGGGAAGTACAAAAACACGTTCTAATATTGCAAAACCAGACAACTTCCCGAAATTTGGCTGCAAGGATGTCAGAAGATAGAAAAAAAAAAAAAAAAAAAAAAAAAGCGGGTCACCACTAGAGAACTGAACCTGCACACAGCACAGAGAACACCATAAAAGACGCAAAACCAGAAACTATCATACGCATCTCACGCAAGTTCAGTCAAAGCGAGTCGGAGCCGAGATATATTGCGCATCGAAGGTCGCTGTCGCCGACGCACGATCGAAGGTCAATGATCACGTGCTCTACTGCCTGCCACGATAACACTCAGCTACCATCCCATCGTCATTACCGGAGGTTACGGAAGGAGACCACGTTTCCTCTTTGCTTCCACCCACCTGCGGTTTACAATAACAAAACATCAGCAGAAAGAGGAGGTTCCACAAGGCATGTACAAAAACAAAGTACGATCTTCTGCATGCCACGGAGTTCGTCTGCAAAGCGCAAACCAGGGGTGAAAATGACCCCTCCCCTTTTCCCTTAGATCTCTTGTTACTCTCGAAAACTGTCCGAAGGCAAAAAGTGAAGCACCCGCCCCGAAGCAAGTGCATCTCGATGGCGTCATTTTCCCTCCTTCAGCAGCACAGCATATAGGCTGTGTTTCTACAATAACAGGTCTTTTTACCTTACTGTAATGGTAAATTTATTGGCGTTAATAACGGTTGTATTTTTAATAAATAAGCTTACGAAAATTTTAGGAAGAATAGCAAATTTTATGTATAATTTTAGGAATTTAAGGAGGGTCACAAAATATTAGGAATTTTAGGAGGAATGCGATCCCTGTGCCATCAACTCCTGGAGCCTTACCATTCTGAAGAGATTTTAGAGCTTTACACACTTCTTCTCTTGAGATCCCTCCTGTGCTTTCATCCCTCATTGTGACATCCTCTGCATCTGTCTCAGAATCATTTTTGCTCTCCTGATCTAATAACTCACAGAAGTATTCGCCCCATCTGTCACTTAACTCATTGGGCTCCCATATCATTTCCCCAATCTCATTCTTCACACAACTTACAACTTTGATTCCCCTATTTTTCCTGAGTCTCATGTACTTCCAGAAGGACTTTCTATCTTTCCAAAAAGCCAGTTCATGCCTTTCCACTTTCTCTTTCCTATCTTTTGCCTTACTGTGGCGAACCAGCTTAGCAGCTTCACGCTTCTTACAGCGATATTCATCCACAGAGACTCTACCTTGCAACATCCCCAAATAGGCTTCCTTCTTTTTATTTACTGCCTCATCAATCTCACTATTCCATCAAGCATCACCTCTATTGTTACCCACTATTGTGGTGCCACAGACCTCTTTAGCAGCAGTAACAACACAGTTCTTAAAACATTCCCACTTCTTTTCTACATCCCTCTCACAAGATTTCAGATCCTTCAGTCGTTCTCTGAGTAAGTCAGAATACCGCTGATGATCTTCAAGGAGCCTATCAACCTTTATTCTTTCTATCCTGGGTCTCTTCCTATTCCTTTTCCTCCAACCAACATTAAGTTTCACTCGTGACACTACCAAGTAATGATCAGAACCAACATCCGCATCTCTCATCACACGGGTGTCAACAACTAAGTGTTTCAAACGCTGATCGTAAACAACAAAATCTATCACAGTCTTTTGACCAAGAGTGTGATTTTCCCAAGTATATGTGTGTATACACTTGTGGTTCAAAAATGTATTAGATACGCACAAATCATTCTCAATGCAGAGTTCAATTCATCTTTCACCATTGTCATTCACACAAGGATCATTAAACTTACCCAGAACATTGTCAGAAATTGCATTCTGCACACCTACTCTAGCACTGAAATCCCCTGCTATTATAACTTTTTCTTTAGCATCAAACTGGCTCAAAACAGCTTTTAGCTCATTCCAGAAATCTTCTTTCTTATCAGAAGGTTCCGAGTCACAAGGAGCATACACTACAACAATTACTATTCTCTGAAGTTTCACTTTCAAACGAATCCAGAGAATTCTCTCACTTATGCAACTATAGTGAATCAAGTTGTTCTTCATCTTTTCACTTAAAATCACACCTACACCAGCCTGTCCTCTCATATTATCCAATACTCCAGACCACACACTCACTGTGCCATTCACTTCTTCTACCTCAATTTCCTTCCTTTTGGTTTCACTTACACACAGCACATCCAGTCTATACTTATTCATTTCCTCAATCACCTCACTCGTCTTGCCATTTATACCTCTAGTATTCCATACACCAATCTTACATTCACTCAGTCGAGATCGCTTTCTCATACGCCGTTTAGAAAGTCCAGGTCGATTCCGTGGTGGACCGTCCTTCTCAAGTGTGGTAGGTCCACCATATCCCACACTTGAGTCATTCTTAATATTTCTTTTTGTCTTTTTAATCAGGTAAGTACATCAGTGTGGGGGATTAGCCCACAGCTGAGGGTTCCAGTTGGTCATTCAACCTAAGGATTCTGGAACAAACCCCAGTGAGTTGGGGTCGTTTCGCCAATGTCACACAGAACTAGCTGGCAACTCTCCAAGATTCACAGAGGCCCTAGTTGCTGTTGTGTGTGCCATTGTTACCACGGAGCGCCCGAGGCGGCAAACCCACCGCTCACTACTTGCAAATTGCCTTTCTTGATAGCATTTGCAGCAAATATTAAAAAATCTTTAGATTTTCTCTCCCAGTCATTGGGAAGCCTTTGTCCAATAGTCGTACGATTCCGAATTCGTAAGTTTTTTCGGCGCATGAAGCGACAACACCACGCAGGTCCTCCTTGAAAATTTGTCAAGCCCATTTCTTGTGCAATTGCTCGAGCCTTCATATGAATTTTAACTGTTGACACAGGTAAATCAGCATCACATTGGGAAGTTACCCACCTCAGAAGGTTTTCTTCTAATATGGGCCAACTTGGCATCCCATGTTGATTAGTTCTTCACCGTTGGTTACCTTTTCCTAGACTTTTCACGTTGCTCTCATCAACTTGGAATATTTTTCCCACTTCGCGATTACCTACTTCTTCAGCTTTGCCTACAACTTTAAGTTTAAACTTGGCAGTGTAACTGCAAAGTTTCCTTTTCAAGGACATCATAAACAGCAAGGAAGAAAAATATTACCGTAGCAGCAAAGACGGTCAAAACAGCGAAGGATGAACTAAACACAAGGCACAGTTCATGTGACATCCAGAACAAGGAACTTTGAAAGGAGGAATGCATAGGTTCACGCCAGGGCTGGGGGTTCTTGCGGGGAGTGCTGTATGTATGTTCCCATTGGCTGCTTGCCAAAAACAGGGAGCACAAGCAGTCAGTGTTGACCTTCTCAACAATAGAAAATGACTCCCCACAGCTTTGTCGATCTTTCCTTGTGACACTCCTTCCCTTCCCCCTTCTCTCCGCTACATACGAACTCCTGAACTGAGAAAATTTTTACGAAGAGAGTTCCTTTTCTAATTATACACTCCATCCTGCACAATTAGCAGGCGAAATTAAAAAAAATTGAAGGGCCGCAAAAAACTTTTTTTTTTTTTTTTTAAATCGGCGTATTATCCGCATCACCGTATAATCTGCAGAACCTGAATTTTTAACTTTTTTAGCAGATAATCCGCGGATTATACGACGAAAATTACGATACTTTTTACCAAGAAAAAGGGACTTGGGGACCAAAATGTCAAAAAAAGGGACTTTTCGAGACCACCCCTAAAAGCCCTGTAATTTTATACAGAGGGTTACTTTTATTTTATTTGAATACTAGTGTTCGCTAAGTTGGTGCTGGAACTGGGATAATAATGTATAACTGATAACAACAAAATGCAAAAGCAGTCAATCATTTTTGTATGTGAAAAATACATTTGCTGACTACATTTAGGACTAACAAAGAGAATACCTGTTTTTTAGTTGCAAAAACCTGTGTGTCCTCTAAATTTGTTTCTGTTGTTTAGCACATGCCAGATGCTTTACTAGATGTGTCACCCAGGTCCGAGTGAAAGAGATTAATGAAGAAAATAAACATTTGCAAACACATGGCAAATACTTTTTGAGCATAGAAATGTCATATTACATTGTTTCCATGAAGTCAGCTCTTCAGAAAACTTGAAAAATGTATTGTGATTGTAAAGATTTATTCTTTATTAATCCCTCTAATATCATCCAAACAAGTGGTGCCCCAATTAGTGTAATCTGATGTTTGTTCAGGTTCGTAGAAAAGGGTTGTCCTAGGAGGGTTTAATGGCTAGCATACTTGGTGAGAAATTGAGACACGTGGAATTCTATTTTAAAGTTATTTGAGGGTTTGGCTTCATAGAAGAAGTTGAACACAGTATGTCTATTAAAAAAAAAAAAAAACATCCTGGAGGTCCTAAAATAAATACAAGTAGGCTCAGTTTTGATTAAGCCGTCAGTTTGGAATGCAGAACTATGACTTGCAGAATGGAGAGTTGAAATAAGCTAGTTGAGTATGGTTTCAAAGCGTTTATTTAATTTGTTATAGCCAACACAGGTCTATGATATGAAAAGTAGCTTACGTAATTTTTACAAATAATGCTGGATACATTGTGAACACAATGCAGATTGATACACAAATTACCCAACATTGTACTGTCTTCTTGGGCTTCTTACATTCTTCATCACTTGCTCTTGCCTCTCGTTTTGATTTTGTCCACTTTTGCTTGAGTTCAATCTGTGAATTCTGTGGCATTGTCAAAAATGTTAACCCATTTACACGAAAACATTTTTTTTTTTTAAGTTTAAACCACTGTGATATGTTCTTTATATAATTAAATAGATCTCGTTGAGAGCTTTCAAATGATACCATGCGCAGTCATTTTGCACTCAGGGTTGTCTTGAGAAACCACAGTATTGTCAAAAAAGTGTTTACCGGTTCACAAGAAAACAATTTTTAAAATGTTCAGTTCAAACCACTGTAAAATGCCCTTTGTATATTTGAATAGATCTCATCAAGAGCTTTAAAATGATACCACGTACAGTTGTGTTGCATTAACGGTTGCTGAGACAGGAGTCAAACACGACAGCACACTCAGAAATATTGCATCATCTTCTCTGCACACAGGGAGCATCACGCACACAATGTATTGTGCAGTATGCGAATTGGACTCCATGCTGTTTACGAATATGCTAAAACGATTACTGTGAGGCACATATTTTTAATGCTATAATGATTTTAATTGGGACCTATTTTTTGTCACAGGCGGTTGGCCATAAGTCACCCCATACTATCCGGGGAATTAGATGTAGTTCTACATCAAAAAAGAATAGTTAATATGTTAATTGTCATGCATTGATAAAAGAAAACACTGAAATGCAGAAAAATGAAAACATGGTATATACATTTTTATTCACAATGATTGTTTTTATAATCATACAACAAATACAATTTTCATTACTTTCAGCATTTGTATAATTTTTCTTAAGTTAAAGTTGGTATAAAAAAATTTCAGCCTCTCTAGCACTTGGCACTCATATAAGAAACCTTTTACATAGTTGTGAATAGTTCTCATATTCAGGGCACCAGTGGCTTTTCACCCAGAGAAATATCATGGAGCCAATAGTCCGGATGTAATGTTACTAAGGGTCATTTGCCTGATCGCATGGAATGACTGGATGTAGCACCTTGTAATTGTCGCATCATATTTTGAAGACCAGAAATTCCACCTGGGTGGCAAGAAAAATGCAGATATAAAATTAAATTGCACTTTTCTTTTCTTTCTTTTTTTTTTTTTTTTTTTTTTTTTGGCACACATGCAGTCAGCTATGTTATATACAGAGACTCCAGTCCTGAGTGGAAATTTTCACTAGTAACCAATAAAAAAAATCCGTAGTTTTCAGCATTTTTCAGTTGTAATGAATAAAATTGTTTTACACACTTGGTAAAAAACAAATTGCCAGAGCAGCAAAGTGACAGTGTACATTCATAAAAAAGCGATTTTTTGCTAAAAAAATTGTCATTAAATTGAAGATATTTTGTGAGAAACACTAAATGGCTACAATATTTTTTTCTCTAGTATACCTCAAAAATTAATGTATGTTCCAGTGGGAACCTTACAGTAAACAAAGTAAGTACCTACACACACTGAAAGTTGTTTATGGTTGTCTTCAAACCTCAAAAATTAAATTAAAAAAAAAAAATTCATTGCAGGAAAGAATTCTAGTATTACTCCAGGACTTAATGCAAAAATAAGAAAAATAAAGACTTTGCAAGATCTAGAAAGAGAACTAAAACTTCAGGATGTTTCCGGAATTCCGTGGCCATGATAATGAAATGATACTGAAAACATTTAAGAAACGCTTTCCAAAAATTTTAATGAAAGTTAGAATGTAGAAAACAGGAAAATAAACTTTACGCACATTGTTAAAAATGTCATTTAACTGAGATTTTCGATTTCTGTAGTATATGTAGTATATCCAATGTTTTCCATAATCTGTAGAGGACCGACGATTTCTGTAATGACTACGGAGAATCCCTAGTAGTTGGAGTCTCTGTATATACTGTATATATATATATATATATGATTGAAATGGAAGCAATTCCAAGAAAACTTACAATATTCCACAAAATTGTTTTACTTAAGATGATAAAAAGCAGCATATGAAAGTAATAAAAAATAAGTAATACAGAATGACAATTTATGAAATAATGAGTTTGAGTTCTAAAGGTACAATAATGATAAAAACACTCCTCTAAGTGCAGAATGATTGATCAAGTTATTATAAGCAGCATGTCAGTCATTTAATCAACGTATCTGTAGTGGAATTACTGTTTTCACAACTTCTGTACTAATATGACAGTTACAATAGACCGATTATGGGAATTACTTAGGATTAAAGGATGTTAATTCTTAGCGTCAAATTTTTGGGTAGTAACCCTACCCTTCATCAGGACAAACACTACAGTAAGTGTTGCCAACATTGGGTAAAACTCCAATCTTTAAAATCATTTAATGTAGTTCCTCTTCTTCTCTCAATCTCAAGACCTTCCAACAGTTTTCTCTTGAAGAAATGCTTTTGGTGGGTCAGAATTTCTACTGAGTCCCATAGGATTTTATGACCAGTAGATTGAATATGTCTGTCAAGGCCAATTTTATTTGTCATGTTTTTTATGGCTGCTTTATGTTCTTTCAGTCTGGTCTTAAGCTGTCTGCCTGTTTCTCCTACATAGCTAAGACCACATTCACACTTGATATTGTAGACTACTCCTTCTTTTAACAAAATGTTAGTTTCTTGCTGCTTTAATTTAGGAAGGTAGTTTTAGAAAAAGATTGGAGCCCTAACCCAGGATGTCAGTTAACTAGAAAAATCACCTACCATAAGGGCCTTTTTGAAAAACTTCAAAGGATTAGCAAAAAAATTCAAATCAGACTAGCTCCAGGTTTAGGAAATCAGATCAATAACGATCTGGGCTTAAAAATTCCACAGATTTAAAATCCGTTTGAATTTTTTTTCTACGATAACTACATTCTGAGATAGCATTTTGAACTGGGAGGAATAAAGATAAAAGACACTTGCTCCAACGCGGACACACCCCACGCTGGCCTTCTGAGAAGTTGCGCCTCGGGAGATAAACAATGCATGATCTGAAAAGAAAGGCGGGGGGAAGGGGGGCAGCGTGCACAAGAGAGAAAGAGAACCAAACGGAAGGTTTAGCCTAGCTGGTTGGTGTTCTAGTGTTTTAAAAAAAGGCAAAACAATAACCTAAAACGTGGGAAAACTGCAGCAAAATGTTCCCAAATAAACACATGTAACTAAAAACTTATTCATAACTTACATCCGCACTTTACTTTGAATGGATTAAGTTTAAAAACAAAAAAAAGTTTTAATAGTGGGTGCAAAATCATCAGAAAAAAAAAATCTCGGAGAATCGCCAAATCCGTAAAATTAACATTTTGCCCGTAAAACAAGTCACATTTCCGTAAAACCTGGCAGGTCTGAAAAGAGCAACCCCTCCACCACTGCAGTAAGTTCTATTTAAAACAAAATTATTGTAGTTTGAAATTTGTAAGGAGTATTATTTGGTTGGAAACCATGTCTCAAAAATGCAAATAATGTCTAGATTTAAATTTGTCAGTTGGATAAGTGATTCGAATAATGTAATTTTATTAATGAGTGATCTAGCATTAATGTGAAGTAATGTTAAGCTGTTGGGTGAATAGGTAGTTAGGAGGTGGTTAAAAGTTTGCAATGAGTAGTAATTGAACTGCATCCAATTGGTAGCAAAAAGGAATCAAGTTAAAGAAAAAGAGAGAAAAAAAAAAGAAAAAAAGGTAATAAACACAGATTATTATACAAATACAATACAGGCACGGGGGTTATCGCACTAGTAAGCGGCAGTGCTCAGAGTGAGCAGTGTCAATCGTCTATGGCCAGCAAGCTCATTGTAGTAAGTATAATACAGAAGAATGTTGATAATTATTTGGGCTGACCGTTTGCAGCTGTTCATAGGTCCGTGGCAAGCAGTGTGACTGTTCTAGTGCAATTTTCCTGGAAACCAAAGGTAAATTTGGTTAAATTAATGGTGTAAGTTAATTTAGGATATCTTAACTTACACCATTTGCTTCTCTCTCTGTGGCATCATCTGCTTTTATCTCCAAATTATCTTTGCTTTCGTGTTCTAATAACTCAAAGAAGTATTCACCAATCTTTAACTCATTAGGCTTCCATATCATTTCTCTGATATACGAATGGTATTATTTTGTAGTTCAGTTTGTTGTCTATTCAGTGATTTTTATAAAATTAAGAGCTGAACTTCACGAGATGTAATTATTAAACTCAATTTGTGTGACAGTAGCTTATGCGGCATTATCCAATTGTGTACCATTTTGACCTCTTAAATACCGTCATTGAGTTTAAGAATGCAACACTGCAAATTTGAACAGGTGGGTGCGTAAGAATTATAACATGGAGAATAAAAAAGAAAGTCTTTGCTGCTTCAATTTGCCATGTTGTCACCAAACAATTTATGTACTGATGCTTAACTAGGTAAAAAAAGCACCATATGCAACTGCAGTGGAAAGGCCACAGATTACAAATAAATATAAGCAACCTCTCTTTAAATAAAAAAAAAGAAAAAAAGTAGAGACAAGCAATGCTTACCCATTTGTTGTAAAACTCGAGGATCCATCATCTTAGCCATCTGTTGATTTAATTTATTAATCTGGGCAGAGTTAACATTCTTTGCTAAATCACCACCTATGAAGAAGAAAAAAAAAATTCTCTCAATAGCTGAAACCATTATTACAAAATCCCCAAACCTCTACATTTGTTCCACTACAAAAACACAAAATGTTTATGAATAACATGAATCGCACATAACTTTTCACAGGTATCTTAACTGTGAGCACTGAAATAATCATTTTACATGTGCTTTGACAGATCAATAATAAGATCACAGTATGTTTTACTAGAACTGAAATATATACTGTGTAGGTATTTGGGCAATCCGCAAAAGATCAGGAATATGCTACAAAAGCATGGCACAGCTTTACATTCACAGAAGCTGTAATTTAATGATAATTCTTATTATGAATTGTTCATAACAATTCTAAACAACTGTTTTTTCCATTATAACTTTTGATAACATAAGTTTCCTGAAATTATACACAGATCATATTTCTTGCAATCAGTTTTTCTTCTTAAAGTCTGATCCAACATACAGAACACAGGATGTTTCTGTAATTAACTGATAGGGTCTTGTTTACATTGAAACTATGATCATAGAGTGATTGAAATTCTACAAAATTTAAGTTCTACTGATCAACAAAACTGAATATGCCAAAGGTAGACTTTTTACACCACAGGCAATAATACTTACCAGGAATGAATTCACACACATCTTTCATTTCATCACCACCACCGATTCTCTCTTCATTTTTTTTTATTTGAGGGTTTAAATGACCACTGTGAACAACTTGATAAGCTATAAGCAGTCACTCGTCCCTAATTTAGGGCCACTGCTTCCAGGGAAGGGAGAGAGCCAGTGCCGTAAGACAACAACATCCATGTCTCACCGGGATTCGAATCTGGACACATCACGGACGAATGGTCAGGAGCCAGCGCTTAGACCACTGCGCCATCAGAGCGGCCACCAATGATTCTTTGCTGCATCAAGATTATAACAAAGATGATGACTAAGTTGCTAATACTATCATCTGACATCTATATACAAAAATTGTGTTCAGGCATATTACTATCACAAACCACTAAAAAATTAATTCTGGTTTGCAACAAAATTTACTTCTTTCTTTGTTGTAGGAATTTCTGACCCTCACATATCATCTTCTCTATCATTAAGTCTCCTCTTGTTTTAGGTTTGCCTATTGATCTTAAACGAAATATCCCAAAATATAAGTTTTGTTTAGGAAATCTTCAAAAATCTTAATACATTCTCATAAACATTTCCTTTCACTAAATCTCACAGTTCACTTCAATTCTAATGCTTACATGTACTGATCTGTTTTGAGACCATGTGAATGCACCTATATACATATAGTCGTATATATATATTTTTTCTGACATCCCTCTTATCACTCTCATGTCAGCAGCTTCTTCCAATCTTCTAAAGAGCTCTAACTGCCATAAAAAATGGCATGTCTAAACACTGCTAGTTTGGTTCTCTGGTCAATCTAACTGCAGGAAAAACTAAGCATGAAAATAAAAAATATTAAAAGGCAACTCAGAATGGAGAAAAAAATCCTAAAACAATACAAGAGATAGTTCCACAACACTTAACCTCATACATGAGACTAGCCAAGGAATAAAAAAGCTGAACTTTTAAACAGGGTGAAAAATAAGAACACGCAATGAGAAAGTGTGAATATAATGCAGCACTAGCAAGATGGAATTTTTCACTGTAATTTATGTAAACATAAAACTGGAGCACATCGCTATATTCACAATACAAAATTACTAAATTCAAAACACACTTTTTAAAAAAGAATTTTTTTATTTATTAATTATTTTTTTTTTGTACGTGCTAAAATATCAGTTCAGTTTTCGGCTTGTGTTGCTTTCTTTTCATTAAGTTCCACAGTAGCATTTGTCTTTTGTTGACTCTACAGCTGCACAGCACCCATTGCTTAATTTTTCTTTTTGCTGATATTCCCCCTTCCCTTTGCTTCATCGTTTTGTTTTTTTATTCCCTCAGATGACAATTATTTTATCCATCATGTTGAAAGAACTTTATGCCTGAAGAACATGAATGTATGACATCAAAAGCTTTCACTATTTTAGGTAAATAGTGTAACTTTGAGAACATAAATACTTTGAACACCATCCATCAGTTCTTACAAATTTTCCAACTTGGTCGCTACCATTTCAGAAAATTTCTCCTTCCTTATCAAGTTTAAATGCAAACATTTATGGGGGGGGGTAACATTTAACAACAACACAAAATAAAGGGTACATCTCGTGAAGAAAAATTACTATTACGGGAGAAATCTTCCCTACAACAGACTTCCCTTTTCAGAGACTTTTTCCTGCCTTTTAAAGCTGAAATGCAAGTATTTATGGAATAAAAGAATATTTAAGAGCCACACTGGGAGGGAAGAACATTGCAAGAAAAAATGTATGATTACGGGAGAAATCTTCACTCCATTTAACTTCTGCTTTCAAAAGTTTTGAAAGACGAAATTCCATTTTCAAACCCCGAAAATGACACCCCCAAATATATGTTCATCTGTGCACTGATCTCGAGAATTCCCCAAATGATAACGGAAATGGTGGAATTCCTCGAATTCATAGAAGAATCGCATGTCTGAAGACTACAAGGAAATCTACGTGATGTAGCTTTCGTTTCCGAAAATCATTGCCCACAGTTTCATGTTAAAATATAAACATTTATGCAATAAAAGGATATTTAACAACAATATTGGTCAGAGCTGACATAGCAAGAAAAAAAGGAAACTACAATTACAAGGAAAATCTTCACTGTGTTAACTTCTGTTTTTGAATGTTTTAGAAGATGGAATACCGTTCCCAGATGGAAAACTAACCCCTTCCCCCTCATTAATCCCCAACGACAATTCTCTTCATTTTTGCATCTATCTGAAGAATGTGGTAAATGAACCAAAAAATGTGGTATTCCGCAAATCCGTGGAACAATCTCATGTATGTTAACTACATAACACAACCAACATTGTGGGAGGAACTGTCAACCATCACAACGATGAATAACAACATCCTGTCACCCATTAAAAAAATTGCCCTCGAAGATAACTGCTAAAGCAGAAGAATGCTTACATTGAAGCTAACAAAAAAACATCGACCTGGAGCTAATACTCTGCATAACCACATTTAACAAAACACTGTATCAACATCATCAACAAAAAAAAAAAAATGGACTCTGAGAAATTGTGTACATTGACATCTGACAAACTTCCAAGAAAAACTCTGCTGCAGAGATTCAATAAAACATGTACAAAGTACTACACTTTTTGACAAATTTTAACGTTAAAGATAAGAAGACAATTTTGATAATAATCCATGAAAATTTTGAATAATGGCAACAAATTTAATTTTTCACAAAATATATTTAATAAATAAATAATAGTGGTAAAATTAGAAAGCATCTGCTTCAGTTAAAAAACAACACTGAATTTTCGTTTGTAACGAGCACATCTTTTGAATCCGTTCTGATGCAAATTAAATTTATCAAAGCTATTCAAAGTCAATGGAACCGGTTTCGAAAACAATCAACCGGTTTCTACAATCAATAAAACATCTAGAAATAGCTACTTAGTTCCACCAATGGCTGAAAAGTATATTACAAAAATTAACAAATGGTGTACAAAAATTTTCTCATAGCACGAGAAAGGTATCCGAGACAGATTTTCAAATCCAACAGTTAAAAGAAGAAACATGACAACTTTTTTTTTAATTTTATTAAAGGTTTAATGACCACAGTGAGCAACTCGATGGGCTATAAGCAGTCATCCATCCCTAATTTAGGGTCACTGGTTCCAGGGAAGGGAGAAAGCCAGTGCCATAAGACAAACACAACATCCATGCCTCACCAATATCCGGATCAATCATGGACAAATGGTCAGAAGCCATCTCTCAGACCACTGTGCCCCCCAGGTGGCTGATATAACTCTATGCCTCCTAGCGAAAGAATTTTGCATAATAGAAAAGTTTAAAATATGCAAAAAGCATTCTTCGTGGAAAAAGCTATGCTAAAAAAATAATTTTTCAAATACACTCATTGTCATAAAAATCTGCGCATTAAGAAGGAGGCGTCAGATTGAAATGAGATTTTAGTAGTGAGATGGTATATACCAAGGACAGAAGTGATTACAATATCACAGCAGCAGGATGATTTCCCGCTGACATACGGTATACATTTCGGTCAGTGTTAGTACCGTGTCGTACCACCTTGTGCTCAGATACATGCTGTGCTACGGTCCGGCATGGAGTCAAAGAGATGTCGTATATAATCCTGAGACAGATTGGCCCACAGTTCTTGCAACCGATGCTCTAAATCATGAACAGTGAGACACGGAGAAAGCTGGAGTCACATCTGGTCCCACACGTGCTTGATGGGCAAGAGATCAGGCAATCTGGCAGGCCACAGAAGAGTCGAAGCATGGTGTAGGACAGTCCTGGCAAACCCGAGCCGTGTGCAGACAGGCGTTATGTTGTTGGAAAATAGTTTCGGGCCACCCCGGCAGGAAAGGCAGCACATGGGGCCACAGGATCTTCTGTACATAGCGCTGGGCTGTCAACGTCACTCGGATCACTGCAAGGGAAGTCCAACTGTCATACACAATGGCTCCCCAGACCATCACTCTTGCAGTTTGGGACGTGTGCTGCTGTGCAGTGAGGTTGGGATTGTAGTGCTCACTTGAGGTCCTTCACACTCTGATAAGGTGGTCATCTGTTCCCATACAGAAACGGGATTCGTTGCTGAACACTATATGTCGCCAGTCAGTAGCATTCCACGTTGCCTGCTGCTGACACCACTGCAATCAACGCCGACGATGGTCAGGTGTTAATGGCAGAAAATGTAAGGGTCGTCGAGAGTGCAGATTCACCTCTGCCAGGTGCCTGGAAATGGTTCTGGCAGACACAGGAGTCCCCTGTACAGCGCCACATGTCTGTGGATATTGGACAAGGATGTTGCATCTGTGCGTGTCGCTCTCACGATCCTCTTTGTTGGTGGTGTGTTTGGGTTATCCAGCGCCAGCCTGCCGTGCCTGGGTGCCTTCCCGTGTACATTGTTCCCAACATGATCACATCGTACTGTCTGACTGGCCCATATGGCGGCCGATTCGTCATGCTGGCCACCCTGCCTCTCTCATTCCAATGATATAGCTTCATTCAAACTCAGTCAGTTGCCCATACACACATCTACGGTGGCTCCTCGGCATGTCTATCGCTCAGGGATTTCACCTGAGTCTTACCGTGCACTTCGGCACGAAAGTGGAATCTGCTGCGCAGTGCCTTATAAGCCTCAAGGACTGCGATTGCAGTACCGATCTTGGACGCGCAGGCATGTGGAATCGCAAGAAACCTTAATTATTTGCATGTCTGCCCTCCCCGTAGCTATTGCAGAGTTTCGCGTTAATCACACAAATTTTTTTCTTGGTGTACGGTTTTTTACGACAAGGAGTGTATGACTCCTGGAAGCAGAGACAGAGAGAAAAAGGTTTTGACATTTACACCTCCCAGTGGGAAAGCTGTGCATTATTTAAAGAGGATAATGCTCCCCATCTTTATTGTAGTGAATGACATGTACAGTAAAAAAAAAAAAAAAGAAAATTATAATTGGGATTTGCAAAGCAGAGATACAGCTGCAAATAGAAATAAACAAATACCACCTAGTGACAGAACTGTGAACTACAAAAAACTACACAAGTACAAGCAAAGTGCTCCACAAGGCAAGTGGCATCCGGTGTTAAAAGATTTTTTTAAACTGGACATTTAGATCAGAGATATTGAGAACAAAATTTGCACCCCTAGCGGTGAAACTGTGCATTGTTTTGGAAAGAAAACACATACAAAATGCTTGTAATGCTTTTTATACTACCTGATTGAAAAAGAAGTTTTTCAATTCTTGGTTTTTAGTCTCACAGATATTGCTACAAATGTGCTGTAAACTTATGCCTTCTACACTCGCGGCAAACTAACCTCATTATGCAATTGAAGGTACAGAATGTGTACTTCCACTGCGTAATATAGTTTCAGTCTATATGTTTGTATTTGAGCTTAAACTGTGACTAAAAGGTACATAGTCGTTCTAAACGTTGTGTATACATACATTTAGAACATTGGAAATCTTAGTTTCAGTCATGTTTCTAAAAATAGAGGTATTCGCATTTTGGTGACATTGACCTTGTGTCTGTCCCCCATGTGCATCAAGAGAGGGTATATCTGGAGGATATTTACTGCTGGCGAGAGGTAAGCAGACAGTCAAGGGTTTTGGGGGCCGAAGCATTATTCCTTTTTTTCCTGGGGGTAAAATTGCTGATAGTACAATGAGCAGGGAGCTTACTTTTGTTCCGACTCCCATCATGGTGGCACTCTCTCCTGCCATTGTGGCATGCTGCACCATTTATTAGTGCGAACAAATACTGAAAAACCACAACATCTTTTCAGTGAATTGGTCTCTTCAGCTTCCACTACATAGTCAGGTTAAGTCTGCCTCATGTATATTGGCCCACTTGTGCGATAAAAAGAATAGAAATGCTATGCAAAACATTTCATACCAGAAATACCTACCCTCCACTAAAAAAAAGAAATTTTCAAATAACTCTCACGAGCAGAAGTATTGAAAAAATAAAATAAGGTATACATCTATGCTCCCGGTGGGAAAACTATGCATTATTTTAAGCAGAACTATTCTCAAAAGGTTTTTCGTGCTGAGAAGTATTGGTCCGCAAAAGGATTTTCTAAATTGAGTTTTCAGTAGCACAGATTTTGCCGTTAAATCAAAAACAGAAAATACACTAACACCCTTGATGGCCAAAACATTCTTTACCAAAAATTATAAATTATATGAAGAACATTTTCCACCAGGAGCTCTATCTGATGCAGAAAGAATTTTTCAAATAGGACATTTAGAAGCACAGATATCAAGGAAATTGCAATTTACTTTTATGCCCCCTAGAGGAAATTCAATGCTTTTTTTTTAAAAGAAACTGCACCCAAAATAGTCTTCATTATAAATGACATCAGAAGGAAGAAATACATTTTGTCAATCGGGTATTTAGAAGCAAACACATGGAATAAAATGTATTTTGAATTCAATAGCATCTGCATTTATGCCCTCTAGCAAGTGAAGTTATGCCGCATAAAAGAGGGGAACAGACAGATGGATGGATAAAGTGATACTATAAGCATATACTTATTTCTTTCAAAAGACGTGCTAAAAAGAAGACCCAGAAACAGGTCATATACAAATTATGAAAAGAAATGTGCTTAAATCGTGCAATGCACTTCTGCAAGTAGAATGTTTGCAGCAGTAAAGTGAAAGTCAGCTATGTTTTAAAGAGAAAATCAGCTCCATTTTAATTTGAAAAATTATCAAATATATCCCAGTCCACCTCAAATGAATAGAAAAATAAAATTCCATTAAAAATAAAAAGGTTTTACTGATATCTATTGTAGATGCAAAAATTTCCCACTTAACTACCTTCTTTTTCATTTTAGAACATTCTGCAGATTTATACTTTTCCTCATCAGAAATTTAAAAAATCTAAAAGTTTAACTAGAAGAAATACCCAAACTTCATAACACCTATTACAGGTATCCTAAAATATGAAATCACTATAAAATAATTTTGACTCTAACTTTGTTATAGAATTCATAGCAGATAACTCAGTTGAAAAAAAACTACTGTAAAATAAATTAATATTCCAACATGATTTATAGAACAAATAGTTTTGCATGGTGAGAAGAGTGGTTTCCTAAGTAGTTTTGCATTTTAAGAAGAGTGGTTTCTTAAGTACCACTCTTCTTAAAATTCAGAACTGAATTTCACATACTATGAATCACCTACTGTATAATTACTGATTTGAATTTTAATGCATACTGGCAAGAGAATCAATTAACCAAAAATATTTATATTCCTGTAGATAAGTAAGATGTAAGTGCACTAAAAATTAATACACTGTTAAATTACCAGATAATTCCTTAAAGCACATAACGGAAATACAATTTCGCTTCAATTTCTCTCTTGTAATATGAGAGTCAGGAGCCCTAATTAGTGAAAAACAAATCTGATAAATTTGGACATCAACATATAACCATAAAAAATAAGACTAAGACTTAAAAAACACACTTAAGTTACATAAAAAATAATTTAAAGTAAGGAAGTTTTCAACTGATAACTTCAGTCTTTTACAACTTAGTAATGAATTGGCAACCACTTACCATTGTCCTTCAAATCATATTAGTTACTTCTCTTTTACAAAAATCAATTTGAAAAGAGAAATACCAAATATGACTTTATCCATCTGGCAATCCCTTAGCATTGCCCATCTGTTTACCAGGTTGAAAAAGTTATCAGTTGAAAGCTTCCTTATTTTAAAAAATTTATGCAACTCATGCATGTTTTTCAGATTTCAATACTTATGAAAAACAATCCCACAAATACTAATAACTCTTTATCTCTCTTCTTTTATAATGACTTATCTCCTTTCTTTTATAATGACAAATAAACATTGTACAACACAATTTACAGAAAAATCTACCTTTATGATCTATATGAAAAACTATACAAAATAAACAATTGATTCAGATAAGACTTCCTCTAAGCTTGAACAATAAAACAAAAGGGCTTTCCCCCATGCCTTAAACAGTAAGAAAATAATATGCAGCAGGAAGGTGTGATTTACTCTGTACAGAACTTGTGCAGTTTTCTATATACTAAAACAGTTGAAAACTTTTGCTGCACTACACAGACTTTAAAAAGTTGCTAATAAAACACGGTGCAATAAACATTCAAAGAGAATGATATGTAATTAAATGAGAATCCAAAAAAATACTGTAATTAGCAGTTAAGGAAACATTGAAGAATTAAAAATTGAGACGAAAGAAGTAGCTCGTTTGCTGCAAAGGTTTCTCCCCTCCACCTCAGAAATACATCATCTTCAAAATTTGGGTATTTCCAGCAAATGATTTTTTTTTTAATGCATTGAAATTTTATTAAAGTCTTACCTAAACTAAGTTTTAAAGACTGCCATAAACCCTCTTTTAACAGATTTTTTTTTAAATATTTTGTTCATAATTAGAACAAGAATTGTACTAACAATCCATTATACCTACTTGGAGCATCTTTACAGAAGAAGGAACAGCAGTGGAATCTTAGGCAGATGTAGACTATGCCCGCCTGCCAAAAGGGGAAAACAAAAACAAAAGAAGGAAAAAACGACAACACTGGGCCTGAGGTTTTACTGCAACCTTGGCATCTATTAATGATGATGGCACTGTGCCAGGTAGAATAAAACTAAGTAAGGACTGATTAATCAAAGGCTACAAATAACAAACACATAACTTTGTCAGTCCACCAAAAGTTAGGATTACAGTCTTCTTCTCCCTAACTACTAGATGAATAACAAGACTACATGACGTTCTGAAAAAGAAATATAGTAGTGTGACCAGTAACATCAAATATATAAATAAAATTATGCACATGACTGAAAAATCTACACTGGCGGAAAGTGAAAAAAGAACACCAAGAAGGAGACGTCCGATACCAACGAAATTTATACAGCATAATAACGGAATACAGAAGAATAACTTGATCAAAACATTACGGGAAAATACAGCTGTATTTGCTGGTAAACTGAAAACTAACATTTCCATGTAACATGGCTAGTACGAGGTTGAACCGCCATGAACTGCATCACACTGTGCAATTCTGGCATGAATTGCACAGTGTGATTGAGTTCCAAACATCCTCAACCTGGACACGTAAATCGGGGATGGTCGTGGCTGGCCGTGGAGACCGGATAAGTCGTTGCCCCACGAAATCCCACACATGCTCAATGGGGGACAAATCCGGTGAATGTGCAGGCCATGGAAGTTGTCTCACACTCTGAAGTGCATGTTGCGTTGCACATGCCGTGTGTGGGCGTGCGTTATCTTGCTGGAAAACACCACGATGGACCGACCTTACAAATGGCACAACAGGCTGAATGATGTTGTTGATGTAGGAGGTGCTGTTTAACGTACCCGGTACAAACACTAGTTGTGTACGGGAGTAATAGCTGATTGCTCCCCACACCAGGAGACCAGGTGTAGGCCCTGTATGTCGCTGGCGGATGCAAGAAGGGTGGAGAGGCTCCCCTTTGTGTCTGCGAACGCGCATACGGCCATCG
The DNA here is from genome assembly GCA_039090855.1 of Macrothele yani. NCBI lineage: Eukaryota > Metazoa > Arthropoda > Arachnida > Araneae > Macrothelidae > Macrothele > Macrothele yani. The sequence continues at coordinate 6,280,210 of CM077023.1, read as the reverse complement.
GAGGCTTTCAAGCAGAATCTGCTTTCATCGCTCAACACGACAGATTGCCATTGCGTTCTCCAGTGCAGACGTTGACAACACCACTGCAGCTGTTCCTGACGGTGGGCTGGAGTCAGAGGTACACATGCCAGAGGCACACGTGCACGTAGTCCTGCATCCAGTAGAAGGTTGCGGATTGTTCGCACAGTCACCTCAGGTGCAACGGCAGCTCGGATTTGCGTCGCAGTGGATGTTCTGCTCGACAACGGCGCTCTTCTTATGCATTGATCGGTCCGCTCATCAGTCCGTCTGTGACTCCCTGTTTTACGTCTTCTCGTGTGAGAATGTTCCTCTGACCATCTACGCCACCATCGTACCACCACTGATACTTCCCGTCCAATTCGCTTTGCAGTACGACAATACGACCACCCGGCCTCGCGGAGTCCGACTAGACGACCTCGCCCAAAATCCGATAACTACTGAAATCGTACACGTCTTCGATGTCTAGGCATTGCAGCTTCTTCAGGGTCTTCGCACGTGTCCGTAAGCCGACTACTGATTACATTCACTTCGCCGTACTCCTAAAATACCACCGACAGTAATTTGCATATTATGCCGTGCTGTGGCGTAAGCGCTCACCGGTTGGTCCCGAAATTAATATCACACCTACGTAAACTCGACCCCATTAACATATGTAAATTTCATGATTGTCCGCCAATTCCTTCTTGGTGTTCTTTTTTCACTTTCCGCCAGTGTATTATCTACGTAAAGGAATATGGGTATCTAAGACTAAACGAAAGAAATTAGCCTCAAATACCGATGGCAGAAATCTTCACCTCACGTACCAACACACAAAAAAGAAAAGCATAATACAATCCAGCCAAATGACTTTCATCAACAGTTAAAAGCTAAATAGCTACTGAAGTTTTTATTGAAAAAAAAATCAATTTCAAACTTTCAGGACTTACCTTTGAACAACCCTTTGATACCTCCCATTTTCTTAACCATGGCAGCAAACTTGGTGTACTGTGAAAGTAACTCTTGCACATCTTTAGTGGCTACACCTGACCCTCTGGCAACCCTGGACATTCTTCCTGGCTGGCGAGTAAACAGCTTCGCCCCTTCCCTATTGTCCAATTCTGGAAACAATATAAATCATATTAACTGAATTGGTAACAGGATAACAAATACTAAAACCTCAAAAACATGCTTAAGTTACATAAAAAGATTAAATTAAGGAAGCTTTCAACTGCACACTTTTTTAATCTAGGAAAAAATGGACAATGGTAAGTGATTGCCAGATCCATAATGTCATATTCATTTTTTTCTTTTAAAACTGATTTCCATATTAATGGCTTTTTTTTTTTGTTGTTGTTGTTGTTTATTTCAGGGTTTAGTGACCACCGCAAATAACTCTAAGGGCTATAAGCAGTTGCCCATCCCTAATTTAGGACCACTAGTTGGAGTAAAGGGAGAGGACCAATGCTTAGATCACTGCACCTTGGATGGCTATTAATGGAACAAAAAAATAAATAAATCAGAATTAGGTTTTGTTTTTTGTTTTTTGCTGAGAAAAATTTCTAAACTTTAACAATGAAGTGAAAACCAATTGATGAATAGGGCAATTTGTTTGGTGTCAGTGCATAGAGATTCAGTAGAAGTTTCCTCCAAAGTTAAGTTGGATAAATGAAGAGTCAGAAATTCATGGACATTGCTTTTATATTCCAATAAACTGCTGTTATTGTTGCGGTAAGTGCTACAAATGCAGAGATGCCAACTTCTGAAGGAAGTCATCAGTAGTACACGTGCGCGGCGCCCGTAGTTTTTCCGTAGTGAGGTCAAGTCAAGTTTCCACATTAAAATCTGGCAGGCATGACCATTTCCCAGAGTACACTGCTACATTTTTAGCAACATGTTAATCTGGATCGGGGACAATACTAGGATAAATTTTGCAACATACCTAAGTCCCCTTAAAATGGGAAAAAAAAAACTTGAGTAAATACACAAAAAATACATACCATTGCAACTCCAGCTTTTAATAAATATGTTATGTCATAAGTATGTGATGCCACACACTTATGGTTATTCCTCCTGTTTTTTAGAGTGAAAATGCCGATCGCAATCGTCTTTTCTGCCGTGTGAGATTGAAAAATCAACAGCACACGGGGAACAAAACCCATGGTTTTCGGATACCTGAGACGATTTTAGACACGGAAATCCTTGCGAATAACTCTCCATGAATTTTTGACAACTTTTTTGCTTTTTAGATCCAAGAATATTAGTAGAGGCAGGTGGCCATTTACCCAACGCTATTGCAAGTAAATTTGTACACGACAAACACAATGGGAGCAAAGACCGACGCGCAGAACAATTAACTTTGAAATGTTTCATAGCGTTATTATGCGGATAAATAGAAAATTAACATTAAATGCTAATATGAAAAAAATAATCAAAAAGGTATTTTAAATTGCAAAAATAAATCAATTCTGGAAAAAAAAGGATAAAATAAAAAGGCAATGCAAATAAAATAAATTACAATAAAAATCCATGCAACATTTCATTAACACAATAGACATTTTCTGCTAAGATGCGGGAAAGTAAAATGTCACAACTTAAAACGCAAGTGAGTAACAGGGGAAAAAAAAATTAAAACTGAAATTAAAATATTCCTAACGAAGAATGATCTGGGGAAAACAATCTTTTAAAGAAGAAAGAAAGTTCTTGTGAATCTGACAAGATAAAATAAAACATCCCTTTGTTTAGCAGAACATTTTTACAAGAGAGAGAAAAAAAAACAAAAAAACTGCGCTTTGCAAATCTGTCAAAGTAACATAAACAATTACGCTCTTTGCCGACAGCGAGGAGCGTGGGAAAGTAGGTCACAACTGGGCACAACACACCCAGCAGCTCCTAGACGTTTTCTTTGGCTGGTTGCCAAAGACACACAGAGAGATTTTTTCTTGCTCTGGGCAAATATACTGCGCGCGATTATCCATGGCAAGCCAGGTACAAAGTCACGTGATCACACAGAACGATCTCCGCTGCAACATTTCCGCTTGCTTGTCGGGCAGCCAAACATACTTGCTGTGTGACGGCTTCGTAACATTATCGCAAAAAATCACATTTGACTATGCTTGACTTCTTTTTTTTTAAATAATAAAAAAAAAAAAGTTTTCCAGAAATATCCGAGATTTTTGGGAAAATCCGTAGTTTTTCACACCTTCTCGTAGGTCCGTAGTGCGAACATGATATCCGTAGTACTTGGCATCTCTCCCAATGTAGTATGCTTCATCAGAAAACATTGAGATCCAGATGAGGTAAACTCCACAAAGACGGGAGGGCAGGTAGGGGGGGGGGATTTTTATCTTTATACTGTCCAATATTAATGTATTAATTTGAAGATAGAAGGGTTGGAACTGATCACTAAATGATATCCAAAAATTTTTAAAACTTGATTCAGATTGTAAGTAAGCCCACGATGAATGGTAATGCCGATTTTTTGTGTAGTTTTCTTTTGTAGAAAGCTTTTTTTTTTTTTAAATTATAGGACAAGGGCACACAAAGCAGCAGTATCCAAGATTTTTCCATTCTTCTACATGAGAGAATGGAATCCTGCAGATGATGTTAGCTCTATGAATAAAAGATTTGATGGTAGCAAATCTGCCATTTTCAAAGGTAAATGAGTCAAAACCAATAATATTGGTGGTTACAGTACATTTATGAAAGACAAATCTTGAGATGGTATTAGTTAGTGCTCCTTTGGACCCAATACCAGAACTGCATGCACTTGTTTTCTTTACTGTTGATAGTAATTTTATGGTAGGAAACTTATTGGTGATTAAGTTAGTTAAATGCAGCAACTGCTCTTTGGAATAAAGCCAAATTGCAAAAATATCATCAACTATCTACGCTAAGTAGTTGGTTGGGTAGGGTTCTTCAAAAGAATGGTGTGTTCAATGTATTACAAATATACTGCAACAAGAACAGGTGATAAAGGTGAACTCATTGAACAGCCACTTGTTTTGCTTGAAATATATATTATTAAAAACAAAACAGTTTTGTCCTTGAAGTATATGAAAGCAGCTAAAGATACAACCCATTTGGAAAGTAAATTTCTTTCTCAAGGCTAAAAAACCAAACACTCAGTATCCTCTACCCCTGGTAAGTCTTCCTGGCCAAAGTGTCTAAACATATCCCAAGTCAACATTCTCTCTCCTTCAGAAATTAACAAATTCCTCTCATGAGACCCAAAGTTTTTTCTTAGTTTGTGTTTCTTTAAAGTTCCCCCATACAATCTCTCCTTGAACCAGCCATTGATAAAAACTTCTTCTGATCATCAACCAATCATAAGAGAAAAAAGTAGCTTTGGTGATTCTAGAAAACAAACCAGGACACAAAACCTTGCTTCTATAAAATATTTCTGCCAACAACTACAAATAATAAGTATATGACGTTAGCTACTGGTGATTCTTCCGTGCTAATTGTCACCAATAAACATGCAGTTAATAACCAATATGCAAGTATTGAGTGCATACCTCATTTGTAAGTTTATTTACCAATGGAATCACAGATGCTTTAACTACATTTCATGCACATAGTATAGTGCAACTGAGAGGTTCATGTATGTTAATAAGACTTGACATAAAAATTTAAAGCAACAATTATGCTAAAAAACTGACGATACAATTCTCCAAATTTCCAACTAAAAATGAAAAGAATTATCTAATGAACTTTAAAATTCTCTTCAAATACAAATGACATAAGACTCTTACAGAAATCCAGGTGACATCCAAGCTCAAAAACAAAGGAAAATTCACAAACCACTGCTTAATGCAACATGAAAATTCACGTAAAAAACCTTGCTAATTAACTGTTAAAAAGTAAGTTTAAAACCATTAAAAAAAACGTAATCACCCTCTTGGTCACACCGTATTTAGCTCAAGGCCTTTCAATATTCATCATGACATCTTCTGGAGCAGTAACTAATCTCTCTGCTTGACACAGAAGAAGTGATGTCAAAACGCTTGTAGTTTCTGGGCCACGCCCTAGATGACACGAGCTGACTGCTGTTGAGGCTCCATCTGGTGTCTGATAATGAGTTCCCTCTTTCCGTCTTGTTGCTATTTTTTCTCTCCCCCCCATCTCTCTCAAATCTTGGATAAACCTCAAATCATGTCCTCAAATCTTGGATAAACTTTATTTTCTAAGCAGTACTGGACTAAAACAGTTTTTCTCTCTTTTTTAGTCCAATTACTGACATGCTGTAATAGTTACGTTTTAAACAGTTTTTGCAGGGTTCCCACTCAAAAGTAAAAAAAAAATTCCCTGACTTTTCCAGGTGGTCCTGAGAGTTTTTCCAGAGCGGCAAATCAAATCACATTGTGACAAATTGTTGCATTTCCTTACATTCTTGCGTTCCTTACGAAAGCATACATTTGTTAATTCTTTAAATAACTGTCCTTTATACAATTACCTGCTTTTTTTAATAACAATTAAATGCATGAGGCATATTATTTTTGGTACCATTATTTATTTTTGGTACCGTTGGTTCAAATATTCTTTAAGACATGTAAACCATGTATTTACATGTTTTAAAGAATATTTGAACAAAGACTTAATTTAAATTCTACATATAATGAAATATTTCAATCGATTAAGTGAAATTATACAACTGATTTATCTGTATTTTAAGTGCACACAAGTATATAAATAACATTTTAAACGACTCACAACATAGTTCCAGTTAGGTTTAAAAATGCAAGCTGGGAGAATTGTGACTGAATAGAATAAATTGCCCTTAAATGATACAATGCTGAATGAAGCTTTAAATCCTTTAAATGCTTATTTTACATAAATATTTAACAACACAGAAACGTTTGCTGAAATTGAAGTCTAATGGGAATGATAAAATGGTGAGTGTCTGACAGTCTCTTAACATTTTGTTAGAGCGGTTCTATCAAATCGATCTACCAATTTGTATTTTCTATTGGAATTTACTTAGAATCTTTAAAGACAAAGCAAAGTAAAACAGTTATTAAAAAATAAAAAAAGAAGAGAGAGAGAACAGAAATCGTGACAGCATTTCTGCGTCTGAGGAAAAACATGTGCCAGTACCATCCCAACAATTTCTAGCAATCAGGGAAAATACTGCTGACATTTAAAAATCAAAATTGTAATTATTTTAGCTAGCGTTAGTTCTTGCACATGGCAATGAGAACATCGAATCTATGCTATTTCAGAGGGGCCAACCTCTAGCAGAACGCATCAGTAATCAATAGGGTATTTTACAGTAATGTTTCAGTAATCGAACACAAACTTTCAGTAATGTAACACACCATTTGTTTTCAAAGTTAAGGATAATATTATAGTATTACTGTGTAACCTGTAATACTTGTATGAGGTGCCTATCGGTAATCACCATACGAAGCCTCATAGCTAACGCGTGGAATGGGTATTTCATGAGAAATTAATGCATGAAATGTGTAATTACTTTATATGTTTACACTATCCTCACAAAAAAATATGAAATTAAATTATCAATATTGTACTTACCTCATGTCATTGCTGACATAAAAACTCCCTTGTTGCTTGTTTTGCAGTGGTATATTCTTTTTCAGAAAACTTTTTATAACACAGCTCACCTGAGGAAAATGCTTTACTTTTCTGTATAAGAAGGGCACATAATGTTTTGGTGCTCATTGTTGGGCAGAAGTATGCGAGGTTTTTCCTTACTATACTAAATATTCTCTACGTAGAGGAATTGCTGTGAGGGATAGTCAATATTGCCAACATTAGTTTAGGCAATGCAGAATACTTGGGAAGGCCAGATGAATCCTTCATCTTAGATATTTCATTCCATGCCACATCTGCTCAAGGATATCCAGCTTCATCAATATCGGAGTCTGGGAACATAGCATGAAAGAAGCGACCAGCATGATCACAGATTGCTATAGGTAGGTTATGCTCCACAACGATTGCAGTAAACAGCAATTCAGCGTTTATCACGCTATTTTCGTTCTTTTTTGCAAAAAAATTATCCAAAGGCTTTGATCGAGTCTTTAATTTTACACAATCCTGGTGTTTGTTTTGACTGGATATGCCTTCGGCAATCATCTCATCTCATCTCGTCCTACATGGGCTACTGATTACTCTCATATTAGAAGGCACGCAAGGAAACCTTTATTTCAGCATTTTCCATTTCCTTGCTCAAGATTTGGGAGAAAGATTTGGATGTTCCTGGAAAAACCTCTTTGCATATTTATTTGTTTCAGAAACAATAATTCCAAGGATGAAATTGGTAAAAAACAAGTAAAAATATGCAATAGGTGCCACATCAGTTGCAGGAGCATGTTTGTGCCCCTGCATTTCATGACAATCAAAAGGATGCTGAGGATGTTCATCATTTCCCTCTATTACATCCTCCCATTCACTTTCAGAACTTTCATGATCTGAAGATTCACTATGAAGATCTTCACCTTCTGAAGAAGATATGGTGTGCGTGGCACTGTGGCTAGTTTTTTGGCTTGATGTTGCTTGGCCAATATCACTCTCAGATGATTCAAATCCATCCCCATCACTTGGCAAACTTTCACTCTCACTGCAACAAGCCATTTCAAATAACCTTAGAAAAAAATTCATGCAGTAGGAAAAAGCACGTCTCCTAGTCTGAGGAACAAGCTGTCAATAAATTCATCCTCTGCTAACACGAGTTTGGAAAAAGAGGGGGATTCGTATTTCACGAAGTTTTGCGATTGTGTCTGTTTGTTTAGGAAAAAGAAATGAATACTGTGAAGAGCTTCTAGTAATAAAACACCGCACTTCGTTCTCCCGCGCGGCAAAAGTCCGCAAGAAATATAAACATCCGTCATCGCGAGTTGATCGTTATTGCACTTCGAACGGGGCTCGAAAAAGTGATTTCCGACAGTACGACGTCTTATAATACACCAACAATTCCAACTTTTTTTCCAAGTGAACAGCCCTGCCTCAACTGCAGTAGGAAACGTTTTGGCTAAAGTAACCTTTCTCCTGTCACACGGAGAAATTGCGTGGGGAACCGATAGCAAGCGCAAACTCTTTTACGATGACACTTACGGCATATTACCCGTAACTTTCGTCGTATTATCCGCAGACCGCAAAATTCACATTAAAAAAAAATCATTCGTATAATCCGCAGACTGTGACATTTAGGAAAAAAATCGCTGTATAATTCGCACATCATAGATGTTGAATCAGAAGTGGAATTTCCGACAGAAAAGTCGGTCACATAAACACATCGCTCTTTTCACGTTCCAGAAACACATAGCAACCGAAAAATTGTTTTCAGCCGCCGCCGGGGAATTGAGCCACGGATCTCTCGATATCTAACCGAGCGCGTTAGCTTTACACCACGGTGGCCAACAATCCACGGTGCTATGTGTATTTTTAAGTCAGCTTCTGACATCTTAAATCCGTAAGATGGGCTCAGCTACTGAGACGTCTCCATCTGGTGGATATTAAGGGCACTGGCTATATATATTATAGCAGTTAATTCCAAAGGGCGAGATCCAAGGTGAAAATCCTCCAAATACGTGCCGTTAGTAAATAAAAAATACGCCGCTCTTTCCACGTTCCAGAAACACATGAGTCCGAAGAAGTAAGAGAAAAAAAAAAAAACTATTTTATTAAATGAAGAAATTCATTTTTAAAGGTTACTGTTTTATATTTTTATCTACGAACAGATAAAGGGTGTGGCATCCATAGATCACGCCGATGTAGCTCCAGAGTATTGCATTACACTGCCAATGACGAAAGGCTGATACAGAACAAGTCGTAGAAATACCGTATGTACTCGCGTATAAGTCGAAAGTTTTTGGAGGAATTCCTGCTTTCAGAGTTGAGAGATCGTCTTATACGTGGGCTAATAAAAAACTTCCGTGAATTCTCCCGCATAATTTACTAACGGATTTGTTTACGTTTTAGATCGCGACACAGAGGCTTTTCGTATGTTGCTGCACGATTGTGTTCTGACCTCAAAACTATCGCGCAGTGACATGATCATATCCTCAATTCTGTCTACCACTTCAAGTTTAAATTCGGCAGTGTAACTGAAAAGTTTCCTTTTCAGAGACATCATGATTAACAATGAAGGAAAACAGCAGCAGCGACGTTCGCCAAAACAACGAAAGCAAACTAGATACAAGGTCGCGCACATGAAATCCGAAAGGAGAAACGCATAGGTTCGTGTAGCAAGTGCTGTGCGTACTTCTTTGGCTTTTTGCCAAAAAACAGAGCCGGCACGACAGTCAGAGCTCTCCTCAACGATAACAAAATGACCCCTGCCGTCCCTCCCCACAACTATCCCGATCTTTCATTACAACATTCCTCCCCCTCCTCCCCGCTCCGTACAAACTCCTGAACTGAGGAAAATTCTTCCGAGGGAGTTCCTTTTCCAATTATTACACCTTTCCTTGCACAATCACGCTGCAGATTTTTTTAAATCGGAAGGTCTTATATATATATATATATATATATATATAGGGATGTAAGGTCAGGTGATGCGTAACATCACAGCCTCTCCTTGACAAATGTCAACCCCGCCTTCTCGTGGTGCATCCTGTTCCCACTAAAGGGGCTCTGACGACCGCAAATAGCGGTATAACTATACCATCGGGATCAGAGGAAATGCTATCCCACACTCACCAACCCGCTTGGCCAGCGTGGTGAGTTATGGCCAAACACCTCCAAAATGACTCTACAACTTAAATCTTGGCCCTCAGTCTCCGGCAGCTGGAATGTACCTGGCCAAGGCAGCGGCCAGTGCGACATGAAGGCAGAGGGTGCTAAGAATCCCCGGAGGACCGGACTAGGCTGCCATTTGATGCTGACCTTGGCTACCTACAACGGACGCTCCCTATCTTCTGATTCAAGGCTTCTTGAATTGGAAGAGGAACTACAAAGGATCAAGTGGGACATCGTCGGGCTGAGTGAGGTAAGGAGAAAAGGAGAAGATCTCATTGAACTGAAAAGTGGACATCTCTTCTATTATCGTGGGACAGATACTGGCAGAACTAGTGGTGTTGGATTTATAATAAACAAGAAACTGAAGGATAAAGTGGTAAAAGTTGAAAGTTCCTCTGACAGAGCTGCACGACTCGTTATCCAACTATCGAGAAGATACCAGGCTCAGATTATTCAAACTTATGCACCCACCACAAGTCATCCTGAAGAAGAAATTGAAGAATTTTATGAGGAAATTCGTCATCTAAATAATAAAGGTAAGCAGCACTTGAAGATAATTATGGGAGATTTCAATGCAAAAATAGGGCACCGGCAACAGAATGAAACTTCAGTAGGTAAATTCGGTCACGGCAACAGAAACCAGCGTGGAAATACTCTCGTTGAGTTTGCAGAGGCAGAAGGATTTTTCATCTTGAATTCCTTTTTCAAGAAAAAGCCACACAGGAAATGGACATGGAGACATCCAATTGGGACGACAAGTGAAATTGATTTTATTATGTGTAACAAAAAATTCGTCATCGAAGACTGCAGTGTGCTAAACAAGTTCAACACAGGTAGTGACCATAGATTGGTGAGATGTAAGATGCACCTCAACACTAAACTGGAACGTGGCAAGCTCATAAGACAAACAAAATGTATTGACATAACCAACCTTAAAAAACACCATAATACTTTCAAGTTGGAACTGAAGAACAGATTCTCTGCTTTAGAAGGCCTAACATCGGAAGAAGTGGATATTTCGGAAGTTAACAGAAAAGTAACCAAAGCTCTTATGGAAACAGCAACAAAATTAGCTGGGTCTAAGAACAAGTTGCATGTAAACAAATTATCAGGAAAAACCAAAATGTTGATGCAAAAAAGAAGACAGATGAGGACAACTAAAGAAGATGTGACTTCCAAAGTGGAATATATAGAGCTATGCAAGACAGCACGAAAAAGTATCACTGAAGACGTAAGGAAATTCAACTGTGAACTAGTGAGGAAAGCAATTGAAAACAACCAAAGCCTAAAGATAGCAAAGGGACATCTCAGTAAGGGAAGAAAACAGATTATGGCTCTGAGAAAAGAAGATGGTTCTATAACAAGAAATAGAGGCGAAATTTTGACAAGAGTGAAAGATTTCTACTAAAAATTATATGAAAGGGATGATACATGTACTCCAGACATCATGAAAGGTACCAGAGTTCTTCCAGTCCTCCCAGCAGAAGTTGCTCATGCAATCAAGAACATGAAGCGGGGGAAAGCTCCAGGAGAAGATGGAATTACTATAGACATCATACAAGAAGCAAGTGGAGAAATCGAAACAGTACTCGCCCAAATTTTCACTCGATGCCTTAATGAAGGGAAGATTCCTGAGGATTGGAACAATGCTACAATGATCCTGCTACATAAAAAAGGTGACATTGAGGATCTCAGGAACTACAGACCTATCAGCCTCCTATCAGTGGTTTATAAAATCTTCACTAAAGTTCTTTCACACCGCTTGAAGGTAACACTGGACATGGCTCAACCGAGAGAACAAGCTGGATTCAGGAGTGGCTACAGCACAATAGATCATATCCATGTACTGAGAGAACTAATTGAAAAAGCGAGGGAATATGAACTTCCATTGTGCATGGCTTTTATCGATTATGAAAAAGCCTTTGATTCGGTGAAACCATCAGCAGTTACCACGGCTCTGAAATCCTGCGGTATTGAAGATGCATACATTAATATTATTAATAACATCTATGAAAATGCAAGTGCAAAGATTCGGCTGTTTGAAAATACAACACACATAAAAATTGGAAAGGGAGTGAGACAAGGTGACACCATATCTCCGAAGCTCTTTAATGCCACATTGGAAAATGTCTTTCAATCACTGAACTGGGAAAACAAAGGGATAAAGATTAATGGAGATTATCTAACCCACCTTCGTTTTGCTGATGACGTAGTCATTTTTGCAACTACCCCATCAGAGCTGCAGAGTATGATCCAGGAACTTGCTGACAAGAGTAAAGAAGTGGGATTAAAAATGAACTTTCAGAAGACAAAAGTGATGTTCAATGCTTTTACAAGAAATGAAGATTTATCGATTGATGGAGAAAAACTGGAGATAACAGATACGTATGTTTATCTTGGACAGCAGATATCAAGTGAGGGTCACATTGATGAAGAAATTAATCGGCGTACAAAACTTGCCTGGAGAGCTTTTGGAAGAAACAGCATAATTTTCAAGAGCAATATGCCATTATGTCTTAAAAGAAAAGTGTTTGATCAATGCATCATTCCAGTGCTTACGTATGGTGCAGAGACGTGGACCTTAACTAAAAGAGACATACAAAGGCTGCAGACAACTCAAAGTAGCATGGAGAGGTGCATGCTTGGTATAACCAGGAGAGATAAGAAGAGGAACTCGTGGATCCGAAAAATGACGAGAGTGGAAGACATCATGATCAGAGTTAAATCCCTGAAATGGCAATGGGCTGGACATACTGCCAGAAGGACAGACCATAGATGGACAGCCGAAATTTTAGATTGGATTCCAAGGGACAGGAAAAGACCCAGAAAAAGACCACATGGGAGATGGGTGGATGAAATTCGTAAATATGCGGGAGTGACATGGAGGAGACTGGCACAAGACAGACCGTTGTGGAGGAAACTTGGGGAGACCTTCGTCCAGCAGTGGATTGATAATGGTTGACAATGATGATATATATATATATTATATATACTTAAGAGCAAAACTGAAGACTAAGGAAACAATTTTAGAATTTAAAACGAAGGGTGCAAAATAACCTGAAAATCAAAACGCGCAACGCAGCAGTTTTGAAAATTCAGAATACACATTCTATAAAGAAGATACCTAAGCAAAAAAATACATATATAATTTTGACTCACACCTAATACAACATAGAAAAGGTTATGTATCTACCTGTGTGAGTAAAAGGAGAAAAAGATAAAAAAATAAAATAAAACAACTGAATGTAGAAGGTGTCGAGAATACTGAGCCTTGGCTTTATCAAGGACCAGCAAAAACTCTGCATTTTCTCACTTCCACAAAGACCTAGTTGGAAATGGGTTTCTGCAAGGCCATAGATGCAAGTAACAAAGTAGTTAAGTTCTTAATAACTAATTAATTATGCACTTAAAGCACTGCTGAAATACTTTGTACATATTGCAACTAACTGTTTAAGGTATATAACTTTCACAAAGTTTTCTTTAGTTAATATTTATCTTTAACTTATTCGTTTTCGTGCTGTCATAAGTTGTAGAGTAGGGGTTTTAGACTCAAGTTTTCTTTCAAAAATCTGTTCGGTATAAATTAACATTTCCTTTTTTTAATTGCAATGTAAAATTTGGATTCCTTTGCATTATTTTTCAGGTTTAAATTCTCTCTCAAACGAACTTGGAATTTCGTTATAGCTGAAAATCATTTCCATTTATTATGTCACTCTCACAGCTTGAGTTCTCTTTAATCTTCTTCTCTCTGTTTAATAGTAACAGATGAAGAGCATGGGTCGGGCCATGAAGGTTAATGGATGCAAGCAAAATTGTTAACTAGTGCTAGGTCATGCTACTCTACGGAGGACATGACTTATATATATATATTTTTTAACTATTTTAGGTGGGAATGTTACTTGCATCTATGGCCTTGCAGAAACCCATTTCCAACTAGGTCTTTGTGGAAGTGAGAAAATGCAGAGTTTTTGCTGGTCCTTGATAAAGCCAAGGCTCAGTATTCTCGACACCTTCTACATTCAGTTGTTTTATTTTATTTTTTTATCTTTTCTCCTTTTACTCACACAGGTAGATACATAACCTTTTCTATGTTGTATTAGGTGTGAGTCAAAATTATATATGTATTTTTTTGCTTAGGTATCTTCTTTATAGAATATATTATATATATATATATATTTTTTTTTTTTTAAATCGGCATGTTAACCGCATCGGTGTGTAATCCGCAAAACCTATAATTTTAACTTTTTTAGCAGATAATCCGCGGATTATACGACGAAAATTACGGTACCATTCTTCCGATAATATCACTGTTTGACGATATGATTCATGGACATTCCATTTCAAAACGATATGATTGATAAATTGATAAATGATATGATCACTGAGACACCGAAATCCGCAGTCTGATTCGGAAAATATGCGGATCAAAATCGAAGGCCGAGAAATCGGCAGCGTCGCACTAAAAGGGTTTAACAAAAAAGGATACAAAATTGAGATTCTCCAAAACACACTGAATTCCGTAATTCTTCCAACCTGTCCGTAATTCCGTAATCTGACAGTCGAAACCGTAATAATTACGGACAATTCGTAATAGTTGGCACCTCTGCTATTTGCTTCTAAATAATGCAGCATAGGATATTTAGACATTGTGCTGTTAAATTTCATAACCAATAAGCTGGCACACAGAGATCCTAATGCCATAACGGCAAAAAAAAAATTAAACCCAGGGATAAAGAAAAATAATGGAAGCAACAAGTGGGGAAAACTAATAGTTAATACGGAATACCATTTTGCCTGAGAGGCTACAGTTCATATTAGTACTTCCAAAATCCGGAAGTCTTAAAATTGATTGGCTACGTTTGTGACGCAAACATTAGTACTGAACTTTTCTCGCAGGTCACAGTTCATTTCCACGCTACGTCAAATTACTTGTACGGGAAACAATTAGAGTAAGTTTTGTGTGCATGTGTGCTCATAAAATCCTCCTAACACTTTTTTGTCAACATAATTTATCATCCTGCGGCGAGTGGCATGTTTATACTTAACAATATCTTTACGAAGGGCAATACATTTGTGCGATGTTGATCAGGCAAAGTGCGAGAAAGGTCTGGAGCCCACTCAGGTCATTTGCAGTAACTCCCCACAAATAACGTCATCCAAAACGGAGACAGAGGCTTTAGCGCCTGCACTGACAAACCTGAAACCAATAGAGCACGCACGGCAAAGATTTTCATCAGTAGTAACTAGGTAGATTTTTTTTTTTTTTTCGGCAATGTGAGGGTAAAGATGTGAAATGAATAATTTATGCAAATCTTGTGAGGTGCAGCAACGCAAAAAGAAGAATTTACCATTACAAGAAAATTTCTACCCCGTCTAACTTTTGTTCTCGCAATTTTTTTTTTTTTTTTTTTCCTATGTATAAGCTGAAACCTTGGGGAAAATTACGAGAGAATGATGAATTTTATATTTCTTATTCTAAATAACGGAGATATTTGCGCTTTTACGGAAAACGGTTCTACTATGCACAAAAATTCAAAAAATAATATCTTCTAATCTATCAGAAACGAAAAAAAATTGAAACTTTCAGGGGTTTTTTTTATAACTTGGAAGCAGCTACCCGTAAAAAAAAAAACAAAAAAAATCGCACGAATCGGAGATGTGTTGGTGGAAAATTATTTCAATATCTGACGATTTTGCGTGGAATGACCCAGATGTGAAAATCTATGGTTCCGGGCGTCGGACTACCCCTATTTTTCGCAACCAGCCAGCTCTTGCAGTAATTGGAATATCGTCTTAAAATAGCTATAAATAAATTTCTTCATGCATTATGAAATAGAAATATGAAAGAATAAAAAAAAAATCTCTTTCCGGCCGTAAAACCGGAAGACAACGAATCTAGAAAACGGCCGTGAAATCTGGGAAATATGGTAGGTATGCAATAGTACCAGTTTCATTGCATGGTATTTTTTTTCATATATTTTTTGTCAAAATACTCGTAAGTACTATGAAAAAAATAAATCTTTCCCCCTCTTTGAAGAATCTTTTTATTTCATAATATTTTCCCTGTTCTAACATTTGAAGGTACATACTTTTCCAACTATATCAATTCAGCTACAGAATTACGAAAGCGAAGCTTTAGTTCGTAAGTGATACGAACCTTTTTAAAAATAAATTAGGTGCCCTCAATTTGCAACATTCATCTACACTGCTGTTGAAGGGGAAGGGGGGGATTTATTAGGATGACCAACATCCGGCAAAATAAAATGTTTTTGTACGGTTTGATAAAAGACACGTAGAACATGCAAAAGGGGGAAAAAAAAAAAAAAAGCTGAACTTCCAAAGTTTCCAATGAATTTCGGTGAAATTTAAAATGGAACGTTATTTTCATATATCTTGCCCACTGTAAAAATTTCAGTCGGTTATTTAAAAAATTGAGGAAATAGCTTCTTCATAATTTTTTTCCCAGTCTACGCAGAGAACCGGGACACCTACTCAGGAACAAATGACTGCCTCTCTTCGCGAACGCCAGCAGATAAGAGCCCGCGAAATGGGTGTGTGATTAATGGCTTTCTTTCACGCTTTGACGTGTATGTTTGTTCGGTTGTAGTTTAGATCATCTGGAGACGGGGAAACCGCAAAGAGACGCACTCCCCTGCACAGCTGCACTTTAATCGGTGGGTGGGTTACGGAGTTGCCTCGAAGGATAACACAACTCGGAATTATTTTAAAACTTAGCAATACAGAAATATATTTTACAAAAGTCTGAAACAAAATATTTTTCTGGCAAAATAAAAAATGCCCTGCCTTTATAGTTCCCTGATAAAAAATTCCCCGATTTTTACGGAAAAACACAATTTTCCCTGATTTTTGGAACAATTTTCAAATTCCCTGAGAATTCCCGGTTTTCCCGGTTTTCCAGGTTACGTGGGAACCCTGTTTTGGTACTCCCTATATATATATGCCATTGGGCTAGAATCTTCAAATAGGAATACTATATACTCCAAATCTTTCCTAAACCTTAACTTTTTCACCTCTACTGATTACAAGATCTCCAATGGTATCAACAGAGCTTCCCATTCTAATATTAAATGTTTTTTAAATATTATTGATTTCAGGAGTTGTATTCTCTGTGTATGGAAATGGTGCTACATATTGAAAATCATTATTTTTTAAAATTAATTTTGTTATTGTTTGTATTTCCATTATCTATGTCATGACTCCTCATTACTACATTTTCATGATTTTTTTAACTTCATATATCCATTTATCTAACGATTTTTCTGGGTATCCATATGATTAAATTTTTATGTCGTCATATCAACATACGTGAACCTCTCGGTTGCACAATACTACATACGTGAAATGAAGTTAAAGCATCTGAGATACTATTGGTAAGTAAACTTACAAATTAGGTATGTACTCAATACTTGCCTATTGGTTATTAACTGCACGTTTATTGGCGACAATTAGCACGGTAGAATTTACAGTAGCTAACGTCATATACTCAGTATTTGAGCCACATAACCACCTGCTTGGAAGAGCTATGCCCAGGATTCATGGCAGCATGATGCTATATAGAGGCCTATTCAAATGGTGAGAATTACAAATACTAAAAAACTTTAAGAAGAGCAAAATTCGATTGGTAAAACAGGAAGCTCAAATTGAATTTTTTATTTTATGTCGAGATTTTGATATACCTAACTACTTAAAAATTAAAAACACTGGTAGAAATTTTCCGCAATCGTAAAAAAAAAAAAAGTCTTTGGACTGAGATAATTCAAAAAGAAGGCAAGTATTTGGACTGCATAAAAAATGTTTGAATTTATGGTATACCATCTGGAATGAACAATTCTTGACAACAAAAGGTATAAAGCGTAACGAAGTACTGGACTTCCCGTTAACAGAGATAAATGAAATCGTTGTAAAGCAAAAACAAGATAGTTTAAAATAACAATGAAAAAAAATAAACGATATGTTTGAAAAATTGTCGATAGGAGGGCGAAAATTAAAAAAAAAAATAACAATTACGCAGTATTTCAGAACTTATCCAGCCAGAATTTAGCATAAAGTCGGGTGACTACTTCGCAAAGGGAAAAGATATTTGCATTCCCCCAGAAATTATCAAGAACTGAGAAATATATACTGGTTTTTGAAGACTTAATAACATACATGAGACTGGCCGATGACAAAAAAAAGCTGAACTTTTTAACTGGGTGGAAAATTGGGACACGTGAACGCGCTGTGTGAGCAAATTCAAATATAGCATATATACAATATTTAAGATTACACTAGCCATTTAGAATTATTTTCTGTAAATTACGTAAGTAAATATTAAAGTGAAGCACATTATTATATTCACAATAAAAAAGTAGGGAATTCAGAATAAAATAAAATGAAATATTTTTAAAAATCAGATTTAAAACTTACATGTAAATCTTTACTAGCTAAATCCTGAGGTGAAAAGTATTTGTCTAGGAAAGTCAAGCAATTAGAAACTTGCAAGAATTAGAAACATACATCCACAGATTAGTTTTGGTCAAACATCATAGTACAAGAATAAGTCAGTCTTGTTGGCTTAGTAGCACTCTAACGTACCAACTTTTTTCAGAAATGAAATGTATCTCAAGAGTCATGTGTGTGGAAATAAGTTAAAATCACAGATTCTTACTAAATGATAGTTGGAATATGTACTGTAATATATATTTGAATATGTACAAATGTAAAACAACATGACTCGAAGTTATGGTTTTTAAACAGATAGCTTCAAAGATATTTTGCCTTTCTTTGTTGTACTTGCTGGCACAACAATTTGAATCTCCTCTTTTGAGCAAGCCTGTTCTTCTCAGCAAACTGCACAGCCATATTTATTTTGCGTTGACTCTGCAGCTGAACAGCATCCATTGCTAACTTTTTCTTTTTGCTGATAATTCCTTTTCTTTTCCTCTCAATTTCTTTGGTATAACTTGTTTTTGATGTCCTAAGATTTGGGCAGAGGTTGGCATCAACTGCTTCTTGCAAAAAAAATTTCTTTACTGGAGAAATTAACAGCAGACTTACCCTGTGCTTTAAGTTTATATTTCACAGTTTGTATAGCTGAATAGGTTTCAATGTTCATTCTTCCTGATTTTATATCTATGATTTCAACCATCATGCTGAAAGAACTTTCAACCTGTGGACCATGAAAGCATGATATCAAGGCTTTTAATATTTTAGATAACATAGTGTACTTGTAGAGGTTAAACATCTTTGCCCACCATGCATCAATTTTTACAAAGTTTCCAACTTCATCAACAGGAGATGGAAGTCGTTAATCAACCTGATACTGGTGAATTTCTAGAGCATAGCTTTCCATTTACTCTGAATTGAATATATTTGAAAGGAACTGTGGAAGTTTTTCAGTTTTTTTTAAAGTTAGATTATGTCCCCTTGTAGAAGGATCGATAGCTGATATGTACATTAAAAGATCACTACATAATGGTAGTGTATTTTGCATGCTGAACATAAGCTTCAGCAGCCTGGCTTAAAAATTTTTCACCATAATGTCATTTTATTTGCTTTCCAAAATAATGTTCCTGATCCAAGAATCTCTCACAGGTTTACCTTTCAGTATCTCTTGTTTTAAGAAACAAGCTAAGAAATCCAAGAACAGTTGCTTCTGCTCATCAAAAACTTTATGAATTAATGGCTCCTTTGTTTGAAATAAGCATACGTATTTTTTCAAAAGAGATAGAGCTGCAACATAAAAATTTAAAATAAGCAAGGTTTTCTTTGAGCTTTCAAATAATTTTGCAACAATTCTAGATTTCCGTTTTCTTTCATCTTCTGTTAGTTTTTCCCGTAAGTTCTTCCAAAGCTCCTGGAATTTTAACTTTTTCTTTCTTTACATATTTTGTTTATGACATCCATGTATATTGATCTTGGCTGCACAAATCGATAATACAGGAGCAAAAGGGCATCATGGATATGTAAACTGTTTAATGCCACACATACTGTTTAATGACAACCACCTGTGTTGCACCATGGTCTTAATTTCAGTGAATTTTAGCCCTATAATTTCACAAATTTCAGCAAGGGCTTCACGTTGATCTACCGACTATTTAAAGTTATTGAAGAAGTCAATACAGTATTTCTCAATGTAACCTTATAAAATGGCTTGCAAAATTTTTTGCTTGCATTGTGAATACGGTGACATGAATCTCCATCAATGTCAAGCAAGTGGAGAGATTTTCTCTGCCAAATTCTTTTTTTTAACCATGTTTTTGAGCCTCTCATGACACATTCTTTCCACTTAACTTTTAAACAAGCAAAACAAATTCCTTCTTAGAAAGAAAGAAAGAAAAAAAAAACAACGGAAAGCTGCATCACGAACTTTGTTTAGAGGCTTCGGGTCGACGTGATACTGGCCCGAAGCCGTGCTTTTTCCCCCACTTAGCTTTGAAACATGCAAAACACATTCTTCCTTAGAAAGGAAAGAAACAGAGTTGCGTCACGAACTTTGTTCAGAGGCTTCGGGCCGACGTTATCCTAGATGGGCACCATGTTTTCTTTCCACTAAGTTTTCAAACAAGCAAAACACATTCCTCCTCCTTAGAAAAAAAACCAAAGAGGTGCATCACGAACATGGTTCAGAGGCATCGGGCCGATGCAATTCCGGGCAACAGCGAAAGAACCGGATCACGGCAAAAGAAGCACGCCAGGCCTACATAATCCCGGCGCAGCGCCGTGCTTCCTTTCCACTTAGCTTTCAAACAAGCAAAACAAATTCCTTCTCTTTAGGGGGAGGGGGGGGAGAAAATTTAAGAAAAGAAAGCTGCGTCACGAACATTATTCTGATGCTTCAGGTCGACGTAATCCCGGGCCACGGCAAAAGAAGCACGCCGGGCATTTTTTTTTTCTCTCACACTTTGATACAAGCAAAACAAATTCCACCATCTCAGAAAAAAAAAAAGAGAGAAAGGGCTGTGTTACAAACTTTGTTCAGAGGCTTTTACATCGATTATTTACAAAATCAGCAAAACTTTCTTAATAACAGCGAAAATCTGAATATCCATAATTTTTTGTTAGTCACCCGTAATCCCGGTGGAAATCCATAATAATTACGCAGATTCCGTAATTTTTGGCATCCTCCGTAGGAAGAGGTTTCACGAGAGCTTCGATTCTCTAACGATCTCAGAAAAGCGGGAACGCATTCGGGTACATTTGCAAATTACAAGAGAGAGTTTCTGGTAATGACGTCACGGAGAGAATCGAACGGATAGAATGCAGAGTGGCGATTTCCCGCAAGACACGGAAAGAGCTGCGGGAGTTTCCCTAAAGCACGAAGTAGGCGGAGCTTCCACCCTTTGCGCTGCGATGCTCAAGTGACTGACATCCCATCCATTGTTAACAGCAGTAAACGAATTGAGCTCCTGACTCCACCCTCCAACATTTCTTCTTGCACCTCAGCGCCTGCTCCAAAACCAACGCTTTCAGCTAGAAAGCGCTTTTTTCTTTTATTCCACAAAAGCGGAATCGCGGAATACCGCTTTTTCAAGGATTTTTCTATAGAATGACGACCCTCTCCCTCCCTAAAAATCCTGAAAAATTTCTCTTCATTTCTGCGATGACCTCGAGAATGACCAAAATCATGCCGAAAAGTGGAATTCCGCGAATTCGCGGAAGAATCTCATGTATGTTAATAAACAATGTTCCCAGAGAAAAAAGAGAAGACTTGCATTTTAAATTATATGATGTAATTTTAAAAGATTACAACACACAAAATAATGGAGGAAAAAAAACGGGGGAAAAAAATGATTATTATATTGAAAAGTTAAAATATGAAAGAAAAACAGTTGATGTTAAAAAAAGATCTGAATATTAAATTCTGTGAAGCAGACAAATCGGGCCAAATTATAAGATTAGATACTAACGAATATAATAAAAAATGGAGGCCGCCTTGATGGATTTGAAATATGAAATCATTGAGAAGGACCTTATGGAAAAACAAACGCATTCCCTAGCAAATTTCAGAAACCATAGTACCTTACCACCCGAAATAAAAACAACATTCCCACGGATGGGAGCTAAAGTCCCGAGTGTAGTTGCAAAAAGAAAAACACATAAACCTGAAGCACTTTCAGAGATTGTATGAAAAAAATGTCTCCACTAATAAATCTGGTAAAAAAATTTGTTTCCTGGCACCATTTTTTATGAAGAATAAATTTTCATTAAAAATAGCCATGAATTTATTGATAAAATCAAAACCATAAATCAAGACCTCGGTTGTCTTCGGATGGCCGATTTGGATGTTAAAGCATTATTCCCTAGTACTCCTGTAAAGTTTGCAATAGATTTGATAAAAAATAACCTGCAAATATTATCCTACCTGAATGCTACACAAATGTATGAATTATCAGAAATCTTACAATATATTGACAATAATAATATTTTCTTATGGCAAGAAATTATACAAACGAAAGTTTGGAGGCCCCATGGGCTCATCGTTATCTGCAGAAATAGTTTTAAATGATATTGAAAAAAAGTAATACAAACTTTACAACCACAACCCTTAATTTATACCAGATATGTTGACAATATTTCCATTTTGTCACAATTTACTGAGCTTTAATTAAAAAACATAATCAATTTACAATTATATGCCCAACTATAGAACTTACAATAGAAATTGAAGATAACAAAACTCTTCCGTTCCTGGATGTTCTGCTGATGAGGAGAGGCAATGATACTGAATTCAAGGTACACAGAAAGCCAATGTATATACCTGTATTGATACCATTTGATTCTTTTCACCCACAGTCACATAAAATGAACAGTATTAAAACTCTAATAACAAGAGCATATATATACACGTTCACTAAAGAAAAATGTATGTACAAAATGAACTTGGTTTATATCAACTTGATTGCCAGATCATACGGATACCCAGAAAAATCATTATATAAATGGATATATGAAGTCAAGAAAAAACATGAAAATGCAGTAATGAGGAGTCATGACATAGATAATGGAAATACAAACAATAACAAGATTAATATAAAATAATAATGATTTTCAATATGTAGCATCATTTCCATACATGGTTCTAGAAAACAACTACTGAAATCAATAATATTTTAAAAACCTTTAATATCAGAATAGGAAGCTCCGTTGATACCACTGGAAATCTTGTAATCAGTTGAGGTGAAGAAGTAAAGATGTTAGAAAGATTTGGAGTATATAGTATTCCTACTGAAGATTCTAGACCAATGGCGTATATAATGAAGGAAGAAATTTTCGTGCAGGTGAAACAATTCAGAGGATAAGTAAGCTATCGATGTATGATAATCAGCGAGCCATGAATATTCAATTGTAAAGTAAAAGATGAACTTTATATACAATTAAAATCACTAGCTACCATTAGCGTATATATATATAGGGAGTACCCAAAAACTGTTTAAAACATAGACTATTACAGTATGTCAGTAATTGGAATAAAAAACGAAAAACTGCTTTAGTCCAGTACTGCTTAGAAAATAAAGTTTATCCAAGATTTGAGGACATAAAATCATTAACAGCAGCAAATAATGAAAAGCATCTGCGCTTAGCAGAGACAATAATCACAGAAAAAAATCAAAGCAGAATTTGTAATCGTAACGATCCTTTCAGCTTATCAACACAATGGAACAAACTGATAAAAGAACAACTACATGACAAAAAAAAATAAAGAGAGGAAGAGAAAAAATAGCAACAAGACAGGAAGAGGAAACTCATTTTGAGGCACCAGATGGAGCCTTAATAGCGGCCGGTGAGTGTTATCTAGAGCGTGGCTTGGAAACCACAAGCGTTTCAACATCAGTTCTTCTGTGTCAAGCAGAGAGATTAGTTAATGCTCCTGAAGATGCCATGACGAATGGTGAAAGGCCTTGAGCTAATTATGGCGTGACCTAGAGGCTGATGACGTTGTTTTTAAATGGTTTTAAACTTACTTTTTAACTTTTCAGTATTTCATTAGCAAGGTTTTTTACATGAATTTTCACGTTGCAATATGCAGTGGTTTGTGAATTTTCCTTTGTTTTTGAGCTTGGATGTCAACTGGATTTCTATAAGAGTCTTATGTCAACTGTATTTGAAGAGAATTTATTTTAAAGTTCGTTAGATAATTCTTTTCGTTTCTAGTTGTAAATTTGGAGAATTGTATTGTTAGTTTCTTAGCATAATTGTTGCTTTAAATTTTTATGTCAAGTCTTATTAACATTCGTGAACCTCTCGGCTGCACAATACTACGTGCATGAAATGTAGTTAAAGCATCTGAGATACCATTGGTAACTAAGCTTACAAATTAGGTATGTATTCAATACTTGCATACTGAACTTCAAATGAATCAGATTTTCCATACATACTAATAGTCTTACTATTTGCAAAGCAGATAAAGTATGGTGAGTGATGTTGTTTTTACATATTTCACTCTACATTTGATAAATCCTGTTATACATAGTGGCCTAAAAGGGTAACATTATGAATATAGCATATAGGACAGAAATACCAGTATGTACAGTATGAACGCTGTTAATATAAACAATATGAAGCGTGCACACACACACAAAAGAAATGTCTAAGGCAGCAGCGCAGGTTTTATAAAGGCATATAAAACATAACAGAAGTAACAATGCCTGGGGTGGGATCCCAGAACATAGGACAAAACAAACTGCTAAAGAAAATGTGAGGAACAGTGACAGTAGCAATTTAAAATAAAATAGACAGGTGAAGAGTAAGGAGATGAATATGACAAACAAGGATATTGATTACTACTAGCTGAAAAGAAGTGTCGGGCCATGTAAATTTTTGATGAAATACAGAAATATTGCATTAAGGTATCAAAGTATTTTCCCCAACAAAAACAAAGTAGATTTACTTATATATCGAGAATTCTGAAAAGCAAATCAATGCATTTCCTGATAACATTTGTGTAGTATGTTAGAAACACAGCCATCCCAATAAAACTAGTCTTTAAAATAAATTTATACCAACCAATAAGATACTTGCTTCTTGTCCCTCCCACATTTGTAAAAGCCTTCTTTGTTTATTATATCGTTGCTATAAAACACTTAAACAGCAACAATGAAGAACCTCTCCAAAACTTTATGGGAACAATCTATTACAAGAAATAGAGTGCAGTAAAAGGCCTTTCACAGAAACTCAAAAGCATAGCTAAACTAAAGCAATGGTAAAATGGTTTTTGCAGCATTTGAACTTTTGTAAGTGGCCACTGCCTATGAAATTGCCATGCAAATGTCATTTTATTACAATAATTATTAAGTGTTTACCATGGCAAACAAAAAAACTATGTAATAAAACACACACACAAGAGTTTGCTACAGAACTCATTTTATAAGACCTCAAAGAAGATTTATTTTTCATCACAAAACTGATTTCATTTTTAATACACAACAAATACATTTATTGTGCACAGTAAATGTGCTCTGACAATTAATTTCATTGTGCAACACTATGACTTGTATTTTTAATAATTACTAGTTTCTCCTCCCCATAAGAAAAGGTTAAAAACAGTGTTGCATAACAGAACTTAACTTTAAAGCTACACACCTATACCATAAAATGAGAACTGGATTGTTTTGTGGCAAAACAGGAACTATTTTCTGCTTTTAAGTGGCTATAAAAGTATTTTCTGCAATAAACTTGCTCCTTTATTTTTCTAGAGATGTGCTAAAATAGTGTCGTTACTATGTGGCAACTTTTCTGTTATACAAATTTGGTGTAATTTTAACTTTTTTTAAAAAATAAATATTACCAATCACTTTTAGAAAAAAAAAAAAATCCCAGAGACTCAAGAAACCTTACCTTGTTCATTCATACTGTCCATTATTGTCATAAGTTTCTTTAGTCTTGCCATTGATTCTTGTTCATTACCTTTGGTCATGAAATCGCTGCTAAATCCTGGAATCATGCCCTATACGGGAAAGAAAATGAGGGTAAAAAGAAGAAATATGTGCAACATAGAAGTTAAGGAAAAATATTTTTCACAAATACATGGAGAATTTACAAGTACATTATTTTTAGCAATAAGACTGTAGTACTGAATTGCATTTCGTTAGTCATGCTATGATGATATCTGATGCACTGGTGATTTGTGACCTTAATCTGTTCTAGGATTTGATATGGTTGTCAATATTACAGTCAATCCTTGTTGTACAGTAGTGACCAAAATTGTGAGGAAACCTTTTGGAAACAGTGTATTTTTGAGGTTTGATGGCTCATAACACCACTTTTTTTAGAGTAATACCATAAAATTATACACCAATGGAAAGATAATTTCATCAAGAATGTAATGCAATAACTTTTATGAAGGATTTTGTATTAGAACAGCAGTTATAAGGAAGAAAAGTAAAACACATAAAAAATGAGATATACAAAAATTCTCACCATGTCAGTTAATACTTAGTTGACTAACCTTTAGCGTTAATTACGGCCCTACAACGCCTTCCCATGGAGTGAACCAAGTTTTTTAGTTCTGCAGCTGTTATAATGTGAAACCAAGATTGAATTATTGCTTCTATTAATTGGGTTTTATTGCTGGGTTGATTCTGACTAACAAGTTTCTTTAGTCGGCTCCATAGATTTTCGATGGGGTTAAGGTCTGGGCTATACCCAG
Organism: Macrothele yani; assembly: GCA_039090855.1. Lineage (NCBI taxonomy): Eukaryota > Metazoa > Arthropoda > Arachnida > Araneae > Macrothelidae > Macrothele > Macrothele yani. The sequence continues at coordinate 6,253,866 of CM077023.1, read as the reverse complement.
GCCATTTCAGCAGTGGAATATGATTATCTTGAAACCACTTTTTGCACACAGCAGCAACATGACATGGGGCCGATTTCTGTTGAAAGATAAATGTTTCATTATCTTGGAAAAGATCACGTGCGGAAGGCTCGAGTTTGGGCTCAAGTATTTCATTGATGTATTTTTAGCAATTTATATTCCCATTAATCACGCTAATTCTGCCCACACCTTTTGATGCCATACAACCCCAGATCATAACACTAACTGGGTGTTTCACGGTACATGTAATGCAACCAGGATGCAAATCTTCTCTGATTCTTCTCCTTATATTTTATGCCATCACTACCAAACAAGAAGATTTTGGTCTCATCACTCCAAATAACACTGTCCCACTGTTCTGCTGTCCAGTCAACATGGGTTTTAGCCCAGTTTAATCTTTTCAACCTTTGTTTGAGAGATAAAAATGGCTTTTTTTGTGGAATTCTAACTTTTAGACCAAATTCCTGCAGTCTGTGCCAAACAGTCCTTACACTCAACTTCACATTGCATTGCGCCATTTCATCTTGTATACACCCAGATGATTTTATTCTGTTACCTAGGCACAGTCTCTTAATTCTTCTATCATCACTTGCTGTTGTGCACCTTTTCTTTCCTTTACCAGTCAGGTTTTGTAGTGACTGAGTGTCCTTATACCTCTTCAAACATTTAGAAATGCCACCTTTGATTAAGTTTCCACCATTTTTTCTTTTAATTTCTTCATAACTGAATCCTTGTTCACTTAATAGTACTATTTTACATCACTTTCTGGGTGACCAGTCAACTCTTTGCACCATTTCTTTAATTTTATTACGTTTTACAAGCTCACTAAATGAAAGAACACACACACACAACCAACTTAATAGCAATCACATAACACACTGACAAATATCCTCCTCTCAGCTCCAATACATGACACCAATAGCTGAATCCTAATGTAACCTGATTGGCTCATTGCCAAAACAAGATGACACCTGACTGGCTCTCTAAACACTCATGCTCATTGGCTACATTCAAATGAAGGAAAGCTACTTCATATCAACCTAAGCAAGTCATGCTTCCTTTTTCTGGTTATTGGCTATAACTTTTCATAGAATACAGACAATTGAACAAACTTCGTTGCATTACATTCTTGATGAAATTCTTTCCACTGATATATAATTTTACGGTATTACTGAAAAAAAAGTGGTGTTATGAGCCATCAAACCTCACAAATACACTTTTTCCAAAAGGTTTCCACAATTTTGGCTACTACTGTATTGCCCCTCAATTTACTGCCACCCTTGCATATCACACCTGGGGTCTTAACAGATGCGCTCTATATATAACATCCCTTGATCTCATGATATATTGCCATACCCTTGGCATCCACCAATGTACATTACTACCAGGGCCGGCCCGTGATATTGTTCATGCCTGGGCAAGGTGAAGGTCTGGCCGCCTTTAGATGAAATTAAGATATTTTGTTACACACATACACCCCCCCCCCCCATCCACACACACACACACTTTTATTGAGGCACACAGTCCACATAGTGATAGCATTATTTATGGAATTATCTTCCAAAAATTCAATGAAAACCTGCACAAATTGCCAGTTTGCATTTCGAGGGTGAATCCTCTAAGAATACACATCATGCAGGAAAAAATATATATATATACATACATATATGGTCAGGTGATGCGTAACATCACAGCCTCTCCTTGACAAATGTCAACCCCGCCTTCTCGTGGTGCATCCTGTTCCCACTAAAGGGGCTCTGACGACCGCCAATAGCGGTATAACTATACCATCGGGATTAGAGGAAATGCTATCCCACACTCACCAACCCGCTTGGCCAGCGTGGTGAGTTACGGCCAAACCCCTCCAAAATGACTCCACAACTTAAATCTTGGCCCTCAGTCTCCGGCAGCTGGAATGTACCTGGCCAAGGCAGCGGCCAGTGCGACATCAAGGCAGAGGGTGCTAAGAATCCCCGGAAGACCGGACTAGGCTGCCATCTGATGCTGACCTTGGCTACGTATAATGGACGCTCCCTATCTTCTGATTCAAGGCTTCTTGAATTGGAAGAGGAACTACAAAGGATCAAGTGGGACATCATCGGGCTAAGTGAGGTAAGGAGAAAAGGAGAAGATCTCATTGAACTGAAAAGTGGACATCTCTTCTATTATCGTGGGACAGATACTGGCAGAACTAGTGGTGTTGGATTTATAATAAACAAGAAACTGAAAGATAAAGTTGTAGAAGTTGAAAGTTCCTCTGACAGAGCTGCACGACTCGTTATCCAACTCTTGAGAAGATACCAGGCTCGGATTATTCAAACTTATGCACCCACCACAAGTCATCCTGAAGAAGAAATTGAAGAATTTTATGAGGAAATTCGTCATCTAAATAATAAAGGTAAGCAGCACTTGAAGATAATTATGGGAGATTTCAATGCAAAAATAGGGCAACAGCAACAGAATGAAACTTCAGTAGGTAAATTCGGTCATGGCAACAGAAACCAGCGTGAAAATACTCTCGTTGAGTTTGCAGAGGCAGAAGGGTTTTTCATCTTGAACTCCTTTTTCAAGAAAAAGCCACACAGGAAATGGACATGAAGACATCCAAATGGGACGACAAGTGAAATTGATTTTATTATGTGTAACAAAAAATTCGTCATAGAAGACTGCAGTGTACTAAACAAGTTCAACACAGGTAGTGACCATAGATTGGTGAGATGTAAGATGCACCTCAACACTAAACTGGAACGTGGCAAGCTCATAAGACAAACAAAATGTATTGACATAACCAACCTTAAAAAACACCATAATACCTTCAAGTTGGAACTGAAGAACAGATTCTCTGCTTTAGAAGGCCTAACATCGGAAGAAGTGGATATTTCTGAAGTTAACAGAAAAGTAACCAAAGCTCTTATGGAAACAGCAACAAAATTAGCTGGGTCTAAGAACAAGTTGCATGTGAACAAATTATCAGGAAAAACCAAAATGTTGATGCAAAAAAGAAGAGAGATGAGGACAACTAAAGAAGATGTGACTTCCAAAGTGTAATACATAGAGCTATGCAAGACAGTACGAAAAAGTATCACTGAAGACGTAAGGAAATTCAACTGTGAACTAGTGAGGAAAGCAATTGAAAACAACCAAAGCCTAAAGACAGCAAAAGGACATCTCATTAAGGGAAGAAAACAGATTATGGCACTGAGAAAAGAAGATGGTTCTGTAACAAGAAATAGAGGCAAAATTTTGACAAGAGTGAAAGATTTCTACTCCAAGTTATATGAAAGGGATGATGCATGTACTCCAGACATCATGGAAGGTACCAGTACCAGAGTTCTTCCAGTCCTCCCAGCAGAAGTTGCACATGAAATCAAGAACATGAAGCGGGGAAAAGCTCCAGGAGAAGATGGAATTGCTGTAGACATCATACAAGAAGCAAGTGGAGAAATCGAAACAGTACTCGCCCAAATTTTCACTCGATGCCTTAATGAAGGGAAGATTCCTGAGGATTGGAACAACGCTATAATGATCCTGCTACATAAAAAAGGTGACATTGAGAATCTCAGGAACTACAGACTTATCAGCCTCCTATCAGTGGTTTATAAAATCTTCACTAAAGTTCTTTCACACTGTTTGAAGGTAACACTAAACATGGCTCAACCAAGAGAACAAGCTGGATTCAGGAGTGGCTACAGCACAATAGATCATATCCACATACTGAGAGAACTAATTGAAAGAGCGAGGGAATATGAACTTCCATTGTGCATGGCTTTTACTGATTATGAAAAAGCCTTTGATTCGGTGAAACCATCAGCAGTTACAATGGCTTTGAAATCCTGCGGTATTGAAGATGCATACATTAATATTATTAATAACATCTATGAAAATGCAAGTGCAAAGATTCAGCTGTTTGAAAATACAACACAAATAAAAATTGGAAAGGGGGTGAGACAAGGTGACGCCATATCTCCGAAGCTCTTTAACGCCACATTGGAAAATGTCTTTCAATCACTGAACTGGGAAAACAAAGGGATAAAGATTAATGGAGATTATCTAACCCACCGTCGTTTTGCTGATGACATAGTCATTTTTGCAACTACCCCATCAGAGCTGCAGAGTATGATCCAAGAACTTGCTGACAAGAGTAAAGAAATGGGATTAAAAATGAACTTTCAGAAGACAAAAGTGATGTTCAATGCTTTTACAAGAAATGAAGATTTATCAATTGATGGAGAAAAGCTGGAGATAACAGACACGCATGTTTATCTTGGACAGCAGATATCAAGTGAGGGTCACATTGATGAAGAAATTAATCGGCGTACAAAACTTGTCTGGAGAGCTTTTGGAAGAAACAGCATAATTTTCAAGAGCAATATGCCATTATGTCTTAAAAGAAAAGTGTTTGATCAATGCATCCTTCCAGTGCTTACGTATGGTGCAGAGACATGGACCTTAACTAAAAGAGACGTACAAAGGCTGCAGACAACTCAAAGAATCATGGAGAGGTGCATGCTTGGTGTAACCAGGAGAGATAAGAAGAGGAACTCCTGGATCCGAAAAATGACAAGAGTGGAAGACATCATGATCAGAGTTAAATCCCTGAAATGGCAATGGGCTGGGCATACTGCCAGAAGGACAGACCATCGATGGACAGCTGAAATTTTAGACTGGATTCCAAGGGACAGGAAAAGACCCAGAAGAAGACCACATGGGAGATGGGTGGATGAAATTCGAAAGTATGCAGGAGTGACATGGAGGAGACTGGCACAAGACAGACCGTTGTGGAGGAAACTTGGGGAGACCTTCGTCCAGCAGTGGATTGATAATGGTTGACAATGATGATGATGATATGGGAATACTTCCGAAATCTTTCGGAACAGGCAACAGAAAAATGAAATATTGAAAACCGACTTTGGAATTTATATCAGAAATGACGACGGGGTATGTATCCTTCATATAGCCGGGGGTGAGGGGGGGTCTAACTAACTTACATGGAAATTTCCCAAATACTGATTTTACACTTTAAAGTTCTCAGGAAATTTATTTTTCCCTTTTGATTAAAACATTAAGTTGGAGTCCCTTGATTAATGCGAGGCTTGAGACCAACGCATTAAGATAGCACTGTATGTACGAAGGTATCTAAAGAAAACCAGGGATTGAGGAGTTACCTGAATTTTGTAGTGTACGCATTTTTATTTAGTTTCTCTTTTTATTATAATAGTAATCTGGATTTCATTAGCAATCTATATATTAATTCTATAAGTTTTTTTATTGTGAGTCCTATTTTGGGAGACCAGCTGAACATAAAGATAAGGTTGAGGTATCAAAATAAAGGTCTTACCATGTAGATGTGCCAGTCAAAGAGAAAAATGAGATAGGAGCAACGGTTCAGTCATTGTGGGGCGGCAAAGTTCCCATGTAAAGTCAATGGGAGAAGCGTGTGGTTGATATTCGATCGCCTGTGGTTGACTCACGCGCTGTTCAAGGCGGAAGCATGGAGGGACTGAGATCGTCCAAAGCCCAAAGTCTCTTTTCTGATCGAACCATAGCGGAAAGCAATGCTGGCAGGATTCGTATCCAAGTTCTCATCGGAACAGCGAACACTCTCAAAGACCTGATTGCGTTATGCCGTTGGACTGTGTGATGTATATATACAATGTAATATTTATTCGATCCAGTTTATTCACGTAAGTCGTAGGTAAGATGTTTCCCATTATGTAAAGATGTAAATAAATATTCTGTTGACCATTGTTAGTGAAAATATTTAGAATGCACATATTGAGTTACCCCATCTATACTTCATTCTATAAGGATTTTTACTGTGAGACCTATTTTGAGAGAACCGCTGAACCTAAAAATATGGTTCAGGTATCAAAATAAAGGTCTTACCATGTAGAAGTGTCAGTCGAAGAGAAAACTGAGATTGGGGCAACACTTTAGGCGCGGTGGGGCTGCAAAGTTCCCATGTCAAGTCTATGGGAGAAGCGTGCGGCCCTTTCTACATCAGGCGCTCAGTTCAGTGTCAGACTTGGTGTGTGAATGGTGTTCTATGATCAGTCCTAAAGTAAGTAAATACTTTATTGCATACTTACCCTTAACAAAATATCTCTCCCGCAGGAAAAAAAAAACAAAAAAAAAACAATGTAAGAGCCTTACTGGAAGGAGTGAGCGATCAATGGGTCACAACTAGACAAGAGAGAATGAAGAGTATTCGCAACGCGAATCTCATTCCAACAACATTTACAAACACAGTTGTGACTGAAGATGAGTGTGAAAGAGTGTGCTATCCAGATGAATTTTCGCACACGACTGAGATGAGTGGAATTCTGCCTCACATTTTACGACTGAAAAAGGGTGCAGTCATGATGCTCATCACAAACCTGGCCACCCCGGTGGCGCCGTGGTCTAAGCGCTGGCTTATGATGATTCATTCGTGAAGGGTCCGGGTTCAAATCCCGGTGAGGCATGGATGTTGTGTTTGTCTTACGGCACTTGCTCTCTCCCTTCCCTGGAACAAGTGACACTAAATTAGGGATGGGCAACTGCTTATAGCCCATTGAGTTGCTCATGGTGGTCGTTAAACCTTCAGTCAAAATAAAAAAAATATCACAAACCTGGACTGTTGTCTTTACTGAAGTGGTTGAATGAATTTGTCAATCAAATAAAGTTTACATTTGTTGTTTCATATGAGTTTATTCTTTAAAAAAAAAAATACTAAACCTCGATTCCGACGGGTTTTGTCTAGTTAAATTAAAACAAATAATTCAAAATACTTTGAAAATGGAAAAAAAAAAAAAAAAAAAAGCGTTTCCTTCCCCACTGAAATCCCAGTTTTCTGTTTTCCTATAAATGATTAGAGTATTTTTTCTGTATTCAGTCTCTTCACCTCATATGGGTAAAATGAGAATTTCCAAATCACATGTTGTACCAATCAAACATGCCGATTTCCTACTCGGTCCTAGGAAGAAAAATATTCACTTTGAAAACAAATATTCCCATCGGAGCGGTCATACCGTCCTCCCTTTTATGGTGTAATTAGTTTAAATTGCGGATGCAGTCACTTTGAAAATGATACCGTGCTATAGTGGTAGGGTAATGGGAGAGCGCCTAGGGTTGTTTCCCTCCTGCTCCTGGCCTCCTGCTTTGCAAAACAAGGGGTTGGTCAAGAAGCGAGTGACAATTGTATATACTTTGGAGACATTTTCGTGACTGTAGCCTCAAGGCGAGTAATGTCTCAGGTCCAGGAAGACACACAAAGATAGAGACTTCAAAAACAGAAAAGCTAAATATACTGGCTTAGAAGAATGGCAGAGAATGAGAACTACTATAAAATATGGCAATTAGGAATTCACTTTTATGTAATAATACAGATGAAATAAACTTGATTAATTCACAAAGATAAAAGGGCAAAGAATATGTATTTTATGAAACAGTATATTTCAGATCATTATCATATAAACATAATATATATATTTATATGAAAAAGCTAAAGCAAAATAAGGGCAATCTACCGGCCAGCTGCCCTCCATATGACCGCCGACGTGGGCTTGCGCCCACGCCTAGGGCTGGCCCTCATCACTACACCAACCTTCCTTTTTCAATGCAAAACATACTTGATGTACCACCACTTACAAGCTGTGTGAGAATTCCCATTCTGCTTTTTTCAGACTGTGATTCAACTGTGCGCAAACCTTAAGACACTGATTCAATCAATGCAAATCAGTCTCTTTTAACATTAAGAAATTCTCTGAAGCAAACTCACAGGATGGTGATAATTGAAACGAACTTATTAAATTAGATTGTGCTCTGAAAATACACTATCTACCAACAAGTAATTGGACACCCCTGCAATCGACGATATCTGCGGTCATGATACACGTCACGGCCACCCCGTTAATTATCGTATGGGAAACAACAACGCAACCAGTCGCATGCAAGATGCCATGCAGTTCGGAGCTCTCTGATTTTGAGAAAGGTGTAATCGTTGGGTATCGCAGAAATGGCCGATCCATACGTGACATATCCAGTGAGTTGAAGTACCCAAAATCGACAGTGGCCTACGTGATTGGCAAGTGGAAGATGAGAGGTGACTGTCAGAATGTGCCCCGACCCAGCAGACCCACAAAACTGAGAGTAAGAGACCGACGGGTGCTGGCCAGAGAAATTCGGAAGAACCGCACCAAATCGATGGGCCACATCCGCAAGGAGTTTCAACAGGCATCCGGGAGTGTTTTTTCGATGCATACCATCCCTAAGGAAGCCCATCTGCTCGGTTATCATGGACGTGCTGCCGCCCACAAGCCTTTTATCACCAAGTCCAATAGCGCTGCTCGGCTAACGTTGTGCAAAAACGTTGACAGTGGACCGTTGAACAGTGGAAACAGGTTCTCTGGAGTGACGAATCAAGGTTCACCCTCTACCGTTCGGATGGCAGGGTCTGGGTTTGGCGTCTGCCTGGAGAACGCCTCCTGCCAGAATGTATTGTGCCAACTGTGAAGTTCAGCGGTGGTGGAATTATACTATGGGGGTGTTTCTCTTGGTATGGCACGGGATCCTTGGTCGCAATTCCTGGTAGACTCACGCCGAGACCTACTGCACCATTTTGGATGATCATGCGCTTCCTACGTTGTGGCAGTTTTACGGGGTGGACCCATGTTACTTTTAGGATGACAATGCCACCTGTCATGTTGCGAGGTCCACCATGGCTTGGTATGGTGACAATGGGGTTAATCGAATGGACTGGCGCAGAGCCCGGACCTTAACCCTATCGAGCACCTCTGGGACGAGTTGGAGCGTCGACTTCAGGGGTGCCCCCACCATCCGAAATCGGTGAAGAAACTGACCTGTCTTCTCCAAGCCGAATGGAAGAAAATACCGCTAGCCGTCGTACAACACCTGGTTGAGAGTATGCCCCGGAGGGTCGCAGCTGTAATCGCCGCTCGTGGAAGCTCCACCAACTATTGAAGGTAAATAAACTTTGTTTTCCTTTGCTATCACAGGTGTCCAATTGCTTGTTGGTAGATAGTGTAACTGGATTGAAATCTAAAACACAAATGAATTTTGTGAAATGATATTAATTTCCAGTTGATAAAGTTTTAACAACATAACATGATTTTTATTCATCTCCTTATAATCAAAATGTTAACTTTGTCTTCCTACTGTGCAAAGCAAATTTCCACATTTAATGCGTACCAGAAGCTTCCCGAGATGGAGACAGACCCTTCGAACTACAGTGCACACGAAGCAAACAACATATAAACACACAAAGCAAACAACATATAACTGCATCTTTTTCTAATTAACAGGTTTTTAATTTACCTGTTAATTAGAAAAAGATGCAGTTATGTGATTTTTGATGAACCAAAATTTGAGTTAAGAATAATTGGCAAATTTGATATAACACCATGAAGTAATGCAGCAAATGGTGGCAGTACATCAAGCGTTGATTGTACCTGGAAGCTTTGGATTGCTTTGCCAAGTGAAAATCTGAAGTTGGTAAGATTCCTGAGTTATACTTTTTTAGCTTCAGTTACTTGAAGCTTCAATGTCCTGAATGATGTAACAGTATTAAGTTTAAATGGAAATTGGGAGATGTGGGTTAGAATCCTACTCCAGGATGATGTAATTTCAAGTTTTCTGAGATGTTACATGGGGAACAGTGAACTAAATGCAATTCAGCACAACAACCTGATCACTGAAAATAATGTATCTGTCAATATTTACAAGTTATTAACACTGTTCATGAACATATCTTGAGTATGATAAAAAAAAAAACAAAAAAAAACTTACCATAATCTGGCTGAAAGGACCCATCTTCATTATATTCTGGAACTGTTCATACATATCTCTCAAAGTAAACTCACCTAAAATAAAAAAGGAACAAACAGTAGGAATTTGATTAAATTACAGTTCTTTGACAAAAATTAACACACTGATCACAAAAGACAAAACTTATATCTAAGTGATCAGATCACTTTTATCCCTAAACACTGATTTTCTAATTACTCGCCATTTGCACAACTTTGATCATTTCCTCCAACCAAATAATCATTATGTTGAACAGTTCCATGCAACTGTTAGTTTAATGCATGATCTTTACTTTACATTTCAGGTACACTGGAAAGGAGAAGAAATAAGATTTTCATCCAGTAATGAAGAATTGTAACTGGTTTATAATGGGATTCTCTAGTGATTTCTGACAACTTCAAAGCAAATACCATCACCTGCATTTATTTTACTGCCATCATCTTTCACAATCATTTACACAGGCACGTGATCTAAGAATCTTGGTATATTTCAGTTTGCAGCATTGAAAATGTTCCTGCCATACAGCAATGCAATGACCTGTTTACACTTCATGAAAATACCTCTGTAATCTGTTTATAATCAAGCTGCATTCTTTCTGCACATGAGTTGGATGGATGACAAAACAATAATAAAAAAAGATCACCTAGACAAGAACTTTTGAAACACCATTACAGTACATTAAATTAGGAAAGCCATGAAAGACAAAGACCCAGAGAAAAATGTTTCAAAACAGATGCTGTTGGCTAAACAAAAAAAAAAAAAAAAAAAAAATTGTTTCATTGATTTCTCACAGAATTTGACAATATTGACCCTACCAATCTAATGAAAATAATGAGTAGAAACTGGATTACATGCACTATAAAAACATCAAACTATGTCTATTGTATGCCAGTATGCACTTAAAATACAAGAAATATGTACTTAAAATGTAAAATTAAGAAATATGTACTTAAAATGTAAAATATCTGTTTATAATTTTAAAGTTCTGAAATCTGATACCACCTCTAATCTAAAAATACCAGTTGACGAACTAAGAAGCCTATTCTTATAGTCTTCCTCGGAGATTCTGCATCACCAGCATATTCCAAACTCCATGTTTGTTCTCCCAAATTAAACTACATAAAGATATTGCAAGGTAGTTGTATAAAACACACCTATGCTATGCACTTTCAGTACATTCTGCTGTTCGAGCAGACCACCCCCTTAGTTGCGAATTTGACATTTGCATCCTAATAGAAATATAAAATACTTTAATCCTAACACACAATAGAAAAATGAACTCAAAGTTAATACACATTAAATTTAAGATCACGCTAAAAAATTAACTTAAAAATGAATTTTTTACCAAGGGAATGGTCGAACTCAAACCTGTAAATACTATGCTTTGCAAGCGCTTTTGGTAGTCTACTACCTTCCTCAAGCAGCCACAAACTCTAAGTGACAGCACATCTAGAAGTGAGCTCCTATGAGTGCAGAACTTCTCCAAAAGAAGAGTTAGGGCATGGTCAGCAATTCCCACGTAATGATCGAATCATTCTCAGTGCAGTGGCACCAGCTATTGGTCAAAATCATAACACTTTATAAAATTAGTGGCAAATTCATATGTTTTTTGTATATATTAAGTACATCAATATATATTTGTTAACTTAGTCCAAGTACAGATTCTAATAATGAGAATACTGAATTATATCCTCATTGTACATATTATACTCACACATAAAGATGGTTTTTCCTCTTCAACAACTTATTGAATATACATTTTCACCCACCCATCATCCAGTTGCCAACACTCCTCTTTGCCCCTTGCTTCAATCTAAACGGGCGGCTGGGAACTAACCCACTCCTAGTCAATGAGGTCTGTGGCCGAGTGGAGCCCAGACCTCTAACGGCTTGTCGTCTCGTACGACAGGGTGAGTCTGGGGATAGGGTGGGCATGCCAAAGGGGTGTTCCCCAGGCATGGGAAAGTCTGGGTGCACGCCGAGCGCATGTCTGCCCTATCAACTTGCTATATCCGCTTGCTATCCCTAGAGCCTGTCCTGCGTCCACTTGGGCTTGCGGACCTCCGGCTCTCCCTCGTTGGGCTCGATTGTGGGTGGGGAAGTCGGCGGACGAATTATTAAAACTTTTTTATGGATGAAAACAAAATTTCCCAAGAACCAAAAAGCAAAAGAGGTATAGAGGAAGGCTCAACCCCTTCTGCAAAAAAACATGTCCCTGATTGTTCAAATGCTCGTTTCTTTTTGTGCACTCATTGGACCCTTCAAAGCCTTTGAGTGCCAAAAGTCCATTTTGGATAAATAAAGCTCTTGAATCCATCGCAAGCTCTCCTAAGAGCGTAAAGAAGCTCCAATCTGGAGATCTTCTTGTAGAGATGTCCACTGTGGCCTACAGTACCACACTTATAAACACTACCACGCTGCTTGAGACTCCGGTTAAAATAACACTTCATGGGTACCTAAATTCATCTCGAGGTGTTGTCTCCTCTCGGGATCTTATTGATTGCACTGAGGATGAACTTCTCGAAGAACTGAGGAGCCAACATGTTACGGGTGTGCGACGCATTTCTTTCAGGAGGAATGGGCAGTTTGTCCCATCCTGGAATATTATCTTGACTTTCAACTGCCCTTCCCTGCCTACATCCATCAAGGCAGGGTATCTCCACCTCGAGGTACGCCCGTACATCCCTAACCCTTTGAGATGTTTTAGGTGCCAGTCTTATGGCCATTCTCAGCAGTCGTGCAGGAGCAATCCCCGGTGTGCACGCTGTGGTGCCACAGAACATCTTTTGCAGGAATGTGTGGCCGAGGCTGAGTTTTGTGTGAACTGCAAGGGTTCACACGCAGCATCAGCCAAAGATTGTCCCAAGTGGAAGGAAGAAAAAGAAATTCAAAGGCTAAAGACGGTGGAGAATATTTCCTATCCCGAGGCCAGAAGAAGAGTGGTTCCTGTTATATCTGATCGGCGATCATACGCTTCAGTGGTAGTTGCCAAATCAATGGTAGCCATTCAGACCGACATTCAGATCCCCCTTAAATGTCCATACAATGTGAACGAAATCATCGCAGCCGGACTGGAGGCACTCCAGTCTCGAGCTAGGGGTCTGAAAGCGCCACCCACCACTTTGCCGAAGCAGACTCATCCCACCACCAACAAGGGAACTCAGGCCACTTCTTCTAGCAAGAAAACCAAAGCCCAGGATAAGAAAAGCATTTCTTCTCCTCCAAAATCTGAGCACACGACTCAACGTCGTGCGCCTCCTGTTAAGACACTTGGGACAAAGCATGCTACCATCTTGGCCCCTGGTCACACGCCTCCAGATCTGGGGGAACCCCCACCAGAGGCGATGGAGCCTGACTTCGTTTAAACATTTTCATTTTCATTTCATTTTCATTTCGTTTCTAACCATAGCTCCAATCATTCAGTGGAACTGTCGAGGTTTTCGGACGAGTTTTGATGAAGTGCAACATCTGTTTTCGTTCTACTCTCCGGTGTGCTTTTGTGTACAGGAAACAAAACTTAAACCATTAGACCTGCTTTCAGTTCGAGGCTACAGTGCATTTCGGACAGATAACGCGTCTGGAAATAAAGCCTGTGGGGGTGTCGCTATTCTTGTCCCTCACAGGGTTCCGGTATCTTCCGTCGCGGTTTCCACAACTGTGCAGGCCGTGGCGGTTCGTATTTCCATGCCTGTACCTCTTACTGTCTGCAGTGTCTATCTGCCGCCGGACGAGAACGTAAGCGTCTCTGTTCTGGAGAGATTGGTCGATCAGCTGCCTTCACCCTTTCTTTTACTGGGTGACTTCAATGCCCATCATTATTTGTGGGGTAGTGTCAGCATCAGCACGAGAGGTCGTCGCATAGAGTCTCTTCTGTCCTTGGCCTCTTTGTGCCTTTTTAACACCGGTGCTGACACGTACTTCCATGAGCCGACAAGATCTTTCAGTGCGATCGATTTGGCCTTGGGATCACCATCGATTATTGCTGACTGGTCGTGGACGGTGTGTAACGACCTCCACGGGAGCGACCATTATCCGATTTTGCTCTCGCATCATGCGAACTTACCATCTTCTGCCTCGCGCCCTCCTCGGTAGAGGATGGAGCGTGCGAGATGGGAGGTCTTCACACCGTCAGCATTGATATCTTCTACAAAGGTGACCCAAGAGTCAATCGACGCAGCGGTTCTTGAAGTCACAAATTATATTCTTCAGGCAGCTGATCTTTCTATACCAAAAACATCGACGACACTCTTCAGAAGTCCGAAGCCTTGGTGGACCCCTGAATGCGCAGCGGCTAGGAGAGCTCAACATAAGGCCTGGTCTACGTTTCGGCATTATCCAACCGATGCTAATCTCGTTACATTCAAACGAGCAAAATCCTATGCTCGGTTGGTGCGTCGACGTAGCAAGAGGGAGTCTTGGATCCAGTATGTGTCATCTCTCACTTCACGTGCCAGTTCGAGAAGTATGTGGGAAAAGATTCGTAAGATCCGGGGTAACTACAGCTCTCACCAGATCTCCATTCTCGAGAGTAACGGCTGCACATATGCTGGAGTCGGGGAGATTGCTGATTGTTTAGGGGAGGCGTTTGCCTCCGTGTCGAGTGACTTGGCGTATCCTACTTCTTTTCAAAGAATAAAATCCACTGCGGAACGCCAGAGAATCTCCTTTGCGCCTTTTCTCGACACGGAATATAACTCCCCCTTCAGCATGGTAGAACTCAGGGTGGCTCTGCATCGGTCCGGCGCTACATCTGTTGGTCCCGATGGAATCCACTATGACATGCTCCGTCATCTCTCGCAGTCGACTCTCGAGAATCTCTTAATCTTGTATAATCGTATTTGGTCGGAGCACAGTTTCCCGGAATCTTGGCGAAAAGCTTTTGTTCTGCCTTTTCCCAAACCTGGCAAGGATCCCAAGTCTCCCTCTAGTTATCGTCCAATTGCTCTCACTAGCTGTCTGTGTAAAGTTCCGGTTAATTCATTTTTTAGAATATCATCAGGTTCTTTCACCATCACAAAGCGGCTTTCGCCATCATCGTTCACCTCACGATCATCTCCTGCACCTTGAGACATCTGTGCGCGAGGCGTTCGTGCGTAGGCAGCACCTGGTTTCTGTATTTTTTGATATTGAAAAAGCTTATGATCGAGCGTGGCAGCACGGTATTATCCGTGACCTCCACGCATGCGGATTGCGAGGAAATCTTCCGACATTTATTTTAAATTTTCTTCGCAATCGGGTGTTCCAGGTGCGCCTGGGTACGACGCTATCGGCAACATTCCATCAAGAACAAGGTGTTCCTCAAGGTTGCATTTTATCTGTCACATTGTTCATCCTTCGCATTAATTGTCTCCTCACAAATCTTCCTCCTGCGGTTTCGGCTACTGTCTATGTTGATGACTTGCACATTTTCTGCTCGTCATCAAGCATGCATTTTATTGAAAGGCAGTTGCAGTCTGCAATTAATCAGATCTTTAAAACGGCAAATAGCAATGGTTTCGTTCTTTCTCCCGACAAGACAGCGTGTGTCCATTTCTGCCGGAGGCGCGGCCTCCATCCTGACCCAGAGCTGTTTTTAGACCGTGCAGCCATACCAGTTTTGCCGGAGACCAAGTTCCTTGGACTGACCGTCGACCGTGCGCTTACATTACGTGCGCACATTCGGCGGCTCAAGATTTCCTGTCTGCGGGCTCTATCTATTCTTAAGATCCTTTCGAGAGTCTCATGGGGCGCAGACAGGATGTCTTTGATTCGCATTTACCATTCCTTAATACGGTCGAAACTGGATTATGGTTGTATCGTGTATGGCTCTGCGCGTCCTTTCGTTCTCCGGCCTTTGGACACTATTCACCATCAAGCACTGCGTCTTTGTTCGGGAGCATTTCGAACATCTCCGATTCCCAGCCTTTACGCTGACGCAAACGAACCATCGATTGAATTACGCCGTCTGCAGCTGTCTATTCAATTCTACCTGAAACTTAGATCTCTTCCAGACCATCCTTTGTACGATGCAGTTTTTTATCCCCAGCATGCTCGTTTATTCGGGAACCGGCCCTCGTGCGTTTCAACGTTTGGTCTTCGTATGGCGGCCGTAGCCCGTGATGTAGGGCTCGACTTGTCACTTGTTGGAGAGACCAGGGGCTTTGGGGATCTGCCATGGCACCCACTTGGTGTCATGGTTGATACCACCTTTACATCTTTCAATAAATCCTCGACCCCTGCGTCAGTGTACCAGCAGCTCTTCGCTGAGCACCGTGACCTAAATTCTGATTACACTCCCATTTTTACTGATGGCTCCAAGATGCATGGAGTCGTTGGATCCGCGGCTGTCTGTGTAGATGACGTTTCAGTAGCGCGGATTCCAGCTGAGGCCACTGTGTTTTCAGCGGAGATGCATGCTGTGTATCTTGCCCTTCTCCATGTTCAGTCGAGTTCTCATCACCGGGCTGCGGTGTACACTGATTCCTCGAGTGTTTTACAGGCTTTGTCATCGTTGGACTGCTGTGACCACCCTTTTCTTTTTACCGTACGAAGGATTCTTTGTTCTTTGCTCGAGGCCGGTGTCCAGATACAATTTTGTTGGATTCCCAGGCATGTTGGAATCTCGGGTAACGAGTGTGCTGATGCGGCTGCTAGATCTGCTTCCTCTTTGGTCGTCACACCCTTGCCACTGTTTCACCGGGATTTCCGCTTTCTGGTTCGCGACCATATCAAGCGAACGTGGCAAGGTCTGTGGGACCAACAGGTGGAAAATAAACTGCATCGTATTAAACCTAATCTTGAAGTCTGGAAATCCTCATATCGTCGGAACCGTAGGGAGGAAGTGGTGCTTGCTCGTCTTCGCATTGGGCATTGTCGATTCACTCACCGCTTTTTGCTGTGTGGCGACACTGCGCCGATGTGTGAGACGTGCAACTGCCGACTCAATGTCACTCATCTTTTGTGTACCTGTGTTCGTTTTCGTGATGTACGTTTTCATTTCTTTCATTCTCATTTGTTGAACGAGGACGCCGCTACACTGCAGCGGCTCCTCAATGACCACTGCAATAATGTTGCTGTTTTTTCATTTTTTAAACAAATTGACTATTTTAAACGTATCTAGATTTTAGCCCTATCATCATACTCATTTTTCAGTTTTACTGAATCAGCTAGATTTTAATCTTTGTATCATGTTTTTAGTACTGTTTGTTTCATTATCTTTTTTAGCCCTTTCATTGTTCTCATTCTTCAGTTTTATTTGATCAGCCATATTTTAAGCTTCATCGCACGTTTTTAATACTGTTTGTTTGTCTGTCTTTTGTCTGGCGCTCTTTGGCCAAACATGGCCCTTGCGCCATAAAAATCAACCAACCAAACCCACCCATCATCTAAAAAAGAAAACAGTTGAAAAATGCAAATATCTCACTTCTAGCCATCCTATGTCAATTACCTCCACTAAAGAGTTCATTGAAAAACTTCAATACAGCATTGTACCTTCTGAAAAACTGTTCACTTCAGATGAGGTCTCTTTCTCCCTCTTCCTCTTCCCTTCAGCTACTCTTTTCCATTCACATATGATATTAGAAAAATGCTAAAAGAAAACCAATCACTTTCTGGACCTCTACCAAAAGATCTGTATGACTGCCTTCAGACTTTGAGAGATCTAAATTGCTTATGCTACAACAACAAATATTGTCAGCCAGATAAGACTTCCAATGGGTCCACCTCTCTCACCACTTTTTGCAGAAATATTCATATACCATACTGAAAAAACCATAGTCATGAAACACAATCTACAACCCTCCATTCAGCTTCAATACATAAATGATATTTTTAGTCATTTGGTCCTACAAAAGAACCAATCTAGAATTCCTAATAGACAAGATTTTCCTTCAAGTTCCTATCAATAAATAATTCACCATTAATGAAGAATCACAGCAAGGCATTGACTTCCTGGACATCCATTTAACAAGATAGCTTTTCAGCAGGTCTGTTGAAAAGATTCTCCTACAGAAAACCACTGCAATAACAAACATGATTTTTACAGAAAACCTACTGCAATAACAAACATAATCCCATTCTCATTCTACTCCCCCACTGAACACAAATTTGCTGCTTTAAAAACTTATATTAATTGGGCCAGGATTATCTGCAAAAGTGAATTAATCTTCAGATAAGAAGTTGCTACAATTAAGAAAGCTGCTGAAGCCCATCAGTTCCTACCATCTACAATAAACAAAATTCTCCATTCCCATATGAAAAATATGTCAACTCTAACACCAATACTAAAACAGAAAACCCCATTCATTGATTCAATCCTTTACCATGGATTTACGTATCTTTTTTTTTTTTTTTTCCCTTCAAGATTTATAAAATCTTCAGAACTATGGGCCACACTCTCACTGTCAAACCTAATCCCCCTGTAACAAAATGTCTGCTAAAAGACAGAGATCTTGTCCAACCCCCTGGACACCACTGGAGTTAACGCTATACTCATTTCAACCTTCTGAAGACTGTCAGTATAAGTTGGAAGTACATACCAAAGTATGAACACAAGACTTCGTGAACACAAACAGAATGTGTCAAATGATCTTCCAAAAACAGCACTATCAGCATTAACCCTTGAAGACACTTCTGCAGTTCTCCTTTGGAAAGAAACAAAAACAAAAAAAACAAAAAAAATTTACTCCTCTATAAACACAGTATTTCTACGTTTTCAAAAAAGTATCGAATTACTGCTAACCGAGAACTGCAATTCAGGTATCCCCCACCAAATCCCATTTATCTGGATCACTACTAAAATCTGGCAACAGTTCCTGCATCTCAAATCAAGCTGAAGTTCTGTCAACCAGTCCTCCGATTCTGTTGATTGTGGGTGATGAAGACCATAGCACGGTCTAAAGCTTCCACTTATAAGAATTTAACAACTAGACCTAACTCTGTGTGTATTTACTTAATTCTCAAGATAGGCAACATTGGTTAAAAACTTAAGGTCATCATCTTTTATTTTGCCAACTTTAGCCCACTGTTCATCAAACCATTACATTTTTTGAGTATGGTACTGATGTTTTTAAGTTGCAGACAACAAAATCCCTTAAACTACTTTCTAAGTTCATCCACTGCTTGGTCATGCATAGGGTTACTTTTGGTTTTCAATAGAAGTGATAACAAGTCCAAAAAGTACCCAATACTTGAAAAGTTTACAATTCCCAATTTTACTCAAATCTGCTACTGCGTATTGCTATAATACCGCATTTGTCACAAGAAATTTATTTTAATGTAGCAACATGATTTTAGAAAGTATTTAGTAACAGAAAAGAAACCCTTTTTCTACTCCTCTGACAACTAGCTGTGACACTACTGATGAAGAAGAACTATTATTACCAGATCATAATACTGAAGTTGTTGAAGAAATTCGTGCTAATAACAGTAACTGTTAAAATGCTGTCGTCGCAAAATATAACACGAAATTCAAATTTAACGATAAAATTACTTTTATTTACACTGAAGAAAAAGTTGAAAGTCAAAATAACATAACTAGATCTTTCGTGCTGGCTCCCAGCATATCCTCGGGTGAATGCTAAAAACAATATTGTAAAAATTTGAAAAAAAAATCCACCATGGAACGTCACTCTTGTTTACCTACACTGCGGACCTGAATACGGTGTAATTAGCACTTTATGAATTACTCTTGAAGGTTACACACATTTTGAAAATGATTCTTTCAGCAAATCACATAAGACATCTTTTATCTTATGGATATGTGGTGACCCTGACTGTTTTTCTTTAACACATTGTTTGCTTTCTCAAATACAGGTAAGACACTCAATAAGACTGTATATACTTTGACAATAGGGGATGATAGAAACAAAAAAAAAAAAAAAAAAATTATCTTCCCAATGTAAAACTGCACTTTTTAATAATGATGCTTGCTTCTTTGTGAAAACTTTTCAGTGCTGGATTTTTCCTTTTGGGAGCCAATTTTAGTTCCTTTTTGGCATACTTGTTCACAAACTTATCCCTTAAGAATTCTGCTACAATTTTCGGAAATTGAAAAGATGATAGACTTTTATGCAACTCCAAAACTTCTGTGCTCTCACTATATCATTGAAAAAGCTTGTTAAAGGATCCCAATGTAATAAAAGATGAATAAGAAGCACAGAAATTTGCAGTTTCTTTTCTTTTGGCACTTTTACACAAATAATAAAAAATATCAAGTATTCCATCCAATTTAACAGGTAGGTAGGTTTGCAGCACCCTTCTCAGAGGCAGAATTGACAAGATGACAAAATCAACCAATAGGAGTTAAATTCATTTGCTTTTGCTTCAAATAAGCAACACCACCATTTATTTTGCCCTGCATCACATAAACATTGTCAGCACTAAAAGCTAGTGTTCAAATGGAATTTTAAGCACTTAGATTCTCTTATATTTCTCCAGTTTGGTGATACACAATGAACTACTTCGAATGAAACCTTCAACTGTATTGAAAACACTTATTACTATTGGATACAACTGAAACTCACTATCATCGTTCCCATCAAAAGCAGTAGAAAATGGACTGGCTTGCTTTAACAAAAGTTGAAGTTATATCTGATGTTATTTCATGCAAGACTGCAGTTGCTTTAATCCTAGGAAAACCATACTGTTTAGCAATATCCACACAATCAGCAGCACTACTCAGCACATTGTCTTCAATAAGGAATGGTGTAAACAATAATTCAGCCAGTACGATGACACACTGAGTGTCAGTTTTAAAAAAAAGAATAAACTTTTGACATAGTTTCCAACAAATTTTACATTGTTTATATGCTTTGGGCCTTTCACATGCTGCAAAATGACATATAGCCCAGCATAGGAAATATTAAATATACTATACAGCGCACTTGAAACAATGTGAACTTTCCTTTTATGATTATTTTATACAAAGAAATTCTCAGGACCAGATGTCCGTGGATACCTGGAAATGTAATTTTCAACTACTAGGCTTACTAAACACACTGCTAGTTTATTTTAAGAAATTTCCCACTACAGAGAACATACTAAAGTACCAATGACTACAGGGTCATTCCATGTGAAAACACCCTTACAAGAAAAACTTGTTGCACCATAGTAGCAGATTTTTTTTTTAATTTTTACTATAGATACATATGTATGGCAGTGAAACCCACAAATATGATTTTCGAAAATAATTTGCCCAATAATGGCCGAGATGCAGGCGCTTGAAAAATGATCATTTTGACCAAATGACGGCCATCTTGGATTCTGCACCAATGTCAATAAATGTAATAACTCGACAACTAATGGTTCAAATTCAATAATTCTGGTACCAATTTGAATATCAAAACAATAATAAATTTCCATTTTAATATGTTTATCACATGAAAAGTGCAAAAATCACCTTCAGATTAATAGTTAACTGTAATGGGCCGTAAACAAAATGGCACATAATATTTTTTTCTGAAACTTGGTAGAAACACTAACTAATATCTGTGCTTGAAGTAGAAAAAAAAACTGAGGATGGTAATATTTTGCAATAACTGGAAAAATAGCTGTTATACACATAGGATTCAAGGTATAAAAATCCCCCTGATACTGGGATATGCTAATTACAAAGCTTCTTCAAAACCACACAGTTAGTATTCTTCAAAACCACACAGTTAGTATTCTTATATTTTATTATCTTAATTAGAAATATAAAAAAGGTATTTAATATGCATAGGCAATTCTGTTAAATACAAGTAATAGCAATTATCATGCAAATCCTGAAATGATTGCTTGTGTTGTATCATCTGTTTTCTGATTGGTTGAAGTCAAAGTATGATGCAATATTACATCATTCACTTATCTGAGGGACTCGGCTATCCCATTCAGAGCTCATTTGTGCTTAGTGTTCAGAGAATTATGTTCATTCAATAAACAGTGTTCTGTTGTATGACTATTTCAGTACAGCTTAGTTTTATGCAGTAGAGATGGAATGTTTTGTACGCAAGAAACTCAATGTATCATTGAATACTGAGTTTATTCCTGTGCTTACATTGTCTTGAAATGATTTTGAATTATTAAAAAGGAGATTACAAAGTCTAATTACAGATAAAAATATTTATGTGGGTGGAAGTATCTGCAAGGTTCACAAGGTTGAATATCTAAAATGCTACAGTTTAAGACAGAGAGGTTATTGTGATCCATTTAATAAACATCCCAGTAAAATCACTGAAACCAATTTCGCTGAATTTGTCCATGGCAAATCTGAAAGTACTCATTCCAGGGAAAAAACTGTGCATTTCTTGTTATTCTTCATTGAATTCTTCAGTTAGTGAGTCAGAGATACCTACTGCTGACATGAAGGCACCAGTGATCAAGATTAGAGTGAAGCCACAACAGTGATGGAACAATTGAATAAAAGCTGTGAAGTGTTGGATTTATCAACAATAAAGGTCAGTAGATTTAGCTCCAAGAGAAAACTTGGTTACATGCACACCAAAGTTAGGAAATTAAGTAACTGTGTTGCCACTAAAACAGCTGCAGTATTAGGTGTTGAAACTATTAGTAAGCCACACAATTCAAAAGACATTATTGGATGTACAAATAAGTTCACATCGTTTGCGAACAGATGGCGTAACTACCACAGATTTCATGTAATTGTGAAGGACAATACATGTATAAGAAAGTCCTTGCAACAAACTTTGATAATTAGTGGAGGACAGTTCGTTGCAGTCTGAACATCATTGTTTATCAGTGCATTAAAAATGTCGAATTTCGTGCCAAAAAAACAGCATATGCGGGAAGTTTTGCTGCATTACTTCTTTTTAAAGAAAACCGCTGCAGAAAGTCACTGTTTGCTTGCAGAAGCTTATGGTGAACATGCTTTAGCTGAAAGCACATGTAGACAAAGGTTCCGACAATTCAAAGGGAATGATTTCGACGTGGAAGACCAAGAACATGAAGGTGAACCAAAAAATTTAAAGATGCTGCTTTGGAAGCATTACTGGATGAAGATCAGTGCCAAACAGAAACAGAGTTAGCAATGGCATTACATGTTACCCAACAGTGCATTTCTCAACGTCTACATGCAATGGGAATGTTCAAAAGCAAGGAAATTAGGTCGCACATGAATTGATAGAAAGAGACATTGCAAAGCGCATAACCGTATGTGAATTGCTCCTGCAAAGACACACAAGAAAATCATTTTTGCATTGAATTGTTATGTGAGACGAAAAATGGGTTCACTATGATACTCCGAAATGACCAAAAGCAAGAGCAGTTTCGTTCTTATAAGGAGATCCAAAATTGGCTTGATGACTGGATTGCTTCCAAACAACCGAACTTCTTCTATCGCAGAATCCACTTATTGCCTGAAAAGTGGGGGAAGGTTGAATGTTGCGAAGGTAAATATTTTTAAATAAAATAATCGTTATCTGTCTATAACAAACTATTACCTTTTTAGACCGAAAAACAATGTAAACTTATTTGTACACCCAATACTTGTACAGACTGCATATCTATGATAAAAAAAACTATTATTGAATAAGTTTATAAATGCATCATTTAAAGAAAAGGTTCAAATTCTGACATTAGTTCCAGATTCATGGACAATCCAGCAAACAAAGACTTATTTCAATACTGCAGAGCATTTAGTAAAAAAAAGCAAGAAAATTAAAAGAAACAGAAGGGATGTTATCAATGCCTAGTAGAAGGAAAAGTGTTAAATTAAGTTCTGATACTATAGAAAAGGTTACTAATTTTTATTGTGATGATAATAACAGTCATATGTGCCCTGGAAAAAAAGATTGCATATCTGTTCGAAGTGAAAATGGGAGAGTATTAAAGCAAAAAAGATTTATTTTGTATAATTTAAAAGAATTATATGTTACATTTAAAGAACAACAGAATGAATTAAAAATTGGACTGCCTAAATTTTGCTCACTACGTCCAAGAGAATGTGTGACTGTTGGAAGCAAAGATATTCATTTGGTGTGTGTTTATATATACCATCAGAACATCAAACTCATGCTTCATGCTATCCATATCAGTGAATACATATAATTGTTAAAAAAGCTAGTTTGTTGCAATGAATCAGAAAAGTGTATGGTGCACAGGTGTGCTAATTGTCGATCTCCAGAAATTCTTACAGAAGAACTAATGCTTTCCAATGAATTAGAAATGATCAATGAAATTACTTACAAACAGTGGGTGAAAACTGATGGTGCAGAATTGAAAACAGTTATTACATCAGTTGGTGAATTTGTAGACAGATATTTATGAAACTATCTGCTTTATGTGCACATCACTTTTTTACAAAAGCTCAAAGTCAGTATTTTAAAAAGCAAAAGTTGAATTGAGTGAAGATACTGCTATTATTGTGGCTCATTTTTCTGAAAACTATACCTGCATCATACGAGATGCTATCCAAAGTTTTCACTGGAACAAGGAACAGGTGACAGTTCATCTCCTTCTAGCCTATGTAAAAGACACTATTAGTGATACTGTGAAATCTATTTCTATGTGCGTAATAAGTGACCATTTGATTCATGACACTGCAACATTTTGGACTTTCCAAAAGGTAATTGTTAAGCATTTAATTATGCAAGTGCCACAAATTAAATACATTAAGAATTTCAGTGATGGATCATCAGCCCAGTATAAAATTTATAAAATCTTTGTCAATCTCAGTCATCATGAAGAAGACCATGGTGTGAAGGCTGAGTGGCATTTTTTTGCCTCTTGTCATGACAAAGGAGCTTGTGATGGTATAAATGGCACCATAAAGCGTATGGCCACCAAAGTAAGCCTTCAGTGTCCATATAAAGATTCAATATTAAATGCATTTGATTTGTATAAATTTGCAAAAGAAACTATTATAGGAATTGAAACTTTTTTGTAGCAAAATCTGAAGTTGAACTTTCTGACTGTCAATTAGCAGAGAGGTATGACATGGCAGATACGATCACAGGGATGAGGTCCAATCACAGCTTTGTACCTATATACAAAAGCCAATTATTCGTTTCCAGGGTTATCAGGTTCCTCAACAACATTTGTTGCTAATATGGGATTTGAAGAAACTATCAGACCACTTATACTCCACAATGAACAATACCTTGCACGTGCATATGGAATAAATTGGTGGATTGGAAAGATTTTGAAATGCTGTAAGGAAAATGATTACTATAAAGTTATGTTTATGCATCCTCATGGCCCAAGTGCATTATATATATGGCCAAAACCTTTAGACATATGTTGGATTCCGTACGAACACATAATGAAAATTGTGTCTTCTCCCACGACTACTACAGGAAGAACTTATCACATTGCACCTGATGAAAATCACTCTATTGAACTATTATTCAAAAAATTCAAGATAGATTAAATCCATTGGCTTCAGCTTTGACTGTTACAAATATTAACAGTTCCTTTTTTTTTTTTTTTTTTGTTCATTATGTGTTTTTTCAAATGTGTTTGTCAAATGATTGAAATATTGGTTGTCAAACTTTAAATAGATGTGTATATGTTTAAATGCCATTTATGTCTGTAATAGGAAATATTACCATCCTCATTTTTTTCTACTTCAAGCACACATATTAGTTAGTGTTTTTACCAAGCTTCAGAAAAAGGTGATTTTTGCACTTTTCATGTAATAAACATATTAAATTGTAAATTTACTATTGTTTTGATATGACATATACACTCCTGATATAAATAGCTTCAAATTGGTACCAGAATTACTGAATTTGAACCATTAGTTGTCAAGTTATTACATTTATTGACATTGGTGCATCCAAGATGGCCACCATTTGGTCAAAATGACCATTTTTCACATGCCTGTATCTCAACTATTATTGGGCAAAAAAATTTTCCAAATTCAGATTTGAGGGTTTCACTACCATATGTATCTATGGTAAAAATTTAAAAACAAAATGTGTTACTATGGTGCAACACCCCAGGAGCAGAAATTACTTAAAATTGCGACGTGGGTCGCACGCAGAACAAAGCCCCCCCCCCCGAACATTTTCTTTTTAATCTCACATTTCAGTGCTTTGCGGAATATATTTTAATCTTAGATTTTAGTTTCCTTGTAGGATGTTTTTATTTGTAGAACATATTTTGTTAAATCTTAAATTTCAATCCCTTGCAGAACATTTTTTATCTTAAATTTGCGAGCGCAGTGGCCCTCTCTCGCACACCCCGATCTACTGATAACTCCTCTTGTCTACACTTCCCACCCTTCTGCCCGGAGCACCAAACAATACCCCCTCCCCCACACATCCATCCACCCACCCCTACCATTTGGGATATGGGATGGCAGCTGATTGTTTCTCCCTGAGATTTTTGAAAGACCCTCCCCGCTTGTATCTTGGGAAAGTGGAAGGCGCCAAGCCGTGTTAAGCCACATATTGCTGGGGAGTGTTTGTTAGGTGTCCATCTTGGAAAAATTCACCTCAAGTCAGCAACAGCGGAACATGTGGGATTCCCGCCCAAAGTAAAGTTGCTGGGAAGGAGCCTCCCGCCTTAGAAAATTTTAAGGAAAAAAATATACATATAAAATCTGGGTCCGTATTTTGATCACTCACAAAATTCGACCTTTAAAAACGTATCCATAAAATTACGTGCGTTAAAAACGAATCCTTTCCTGAGTTACGAAAATTGCAGTTGAATACATCGTCCATGTCAGGAATGTAATCAGTTTATGGACACGTAAATCGGCTTCCATACGTAATGACCTGGACAATTCATTTTGCATGAAAATGTTGTCGCCAACTGTTACAAATCAGGCACGAGATTCTTTTGCGAAATTCCAGGTTTTTCATTATTTGGGAATGATGCAAAACTGAAGAGAATTTGGGGGAGGTGATTAATGTGTGTGTGGGGGAGAAGTCTTTTACCCGTCTGAGAATAGTATTCCGTTCTTCAAGACTTAAAAATTTTCCTGTAATCGTTATTTTTTTTTCTTGCAAAG
This sequence comes from Macrothele yani, assembly GCA_039090855.1. Classification (NCBI taxonomy): domain Eukaryota; kingdom Metazoa; phylum Arthropoda; class Arachnida; order Araneae; family Macrothelidae; genus Macrothele; species Macrothele yani. The sequence continues at coordinate 6,227,114 of CM077023.1, read as the reverse complement.
TTGCCTGTGCCCAATACTGTTGCTAAATATCAGTCTATTGCATAAATGTTTATACTTCAGCTTGAAACTGTAGGCAACAATTTTCCGAAGACGTAAATTCGATGGAGCGAAAATTTCTCTGTAATATTTAGGCACGAGTTTCTCCTGCGAATTTGGGAAATTTTGCCTTTGTTGTTATCATTTGCATCATTCTCGAGAGCGAAGAGAAGGGGGGGGCGTTTCCGTCTGTAAACGGAATTCCGCCTTTCGAAACATTCGAAAACAGAAGTAGACGGAGTGACGATTTCTCCCGTAATCATATTTTTTTGTCTCGTGATTCCCTCTGTTCAGTATTAATGTAAAATATGATTTTGTTCAATAAATGATTGTGTTTCAGCTTCAAAATGGAGGGAAAATTTCCAAAAATGGAAATCGGACTGAGCGAAGAGTTCGAAAAACCACGCTCCCTCAGAACAATTTTGACATAGCTCCCTTATGCTGTGATAGTCGGAAGATACCAGGCTACATAGCTGATCTAGTATAATAATAGTGTATATTTTGAAAATGAGGAAATTGTTCACATAATTATAAGAGCAGGTATTTGATTGAATTTTGAATTAATGTTTCCAAGAACTCATGTCAGTTCTGGGCAGAAGAAAGAGTTGGAAGATCTTTCCAATTTCATTGAATTTGTAAAGGTTTTTCCATGTGTTCCATACTCTGAAGAAAATAATAATAATAAAAAAAGAACTTATTCTTTTAGTATACTGTTTTTGTCACTTGGATCTATAGAAATTTTCAAGAAAATAGGACCAGTGGAGCATTTTCCCAGGTTAAAACTCTCTTAAAACAAGCTCTAAATGAAAGCAGAGGTTCCAAAATTTATTAAGTTTGCTGTTGTTGTTTTTTTTTTCTCTGTCTGTCTCAGAGGGAATTTCTGAATTCTGGGGTTCAGCATTGCCATATTGTATAACATATTGTGTGTTATAGTTGGAACAAATGATAAATGAATGTTTACAATGTCAAACAAAGCACAGTTTGGACATAAATCAGTCTGAAAAATACTGAAAGCTGCCTAGTTTCAATGTATGGACCAAGTTACCACAAACACTTTGTAAATAAGTCATCTACAACAATGGCACACTACATAACTTCAAAAGTTATTAACAGAATATCAAATTCTAAATACATACCCTGGTTCTAAATGAATTTATTTGATTTAAATAACAGGTTTATGTATTGTTATATTTACCAAGAGGTTTCAACTGATGGTGATTTTTGAATGTTTGTTTTACTGTGATTTATGCACTTAATTTTTTTTCATGAAATTTGGTCAAAGTGTTTCACGTTTTGCCTGCAGAACATTTACAATCTTTGGAAGTCATGTCGCAAAACACTGAACGTAATTCTGCTCCTGGGTGCAACACTCTACGGGTGTCCCCATGTAGATACCCTACAGAATGTGTTCGAAAAACAAGTTTTTCCCAGTTATCCACATGGATAAATGCTAAGGACATAGTGAGGGGAAATGTAGGTTACACCTACCGATAGCTGCACTTCCAACTACACTTTCAGCCAGTGAGTAGCGACTGGAATGTACATTAACGATTTAACCAAGTGTTGTCAGTTGAATCTCCAGCTACAGTTAGCAGCAGTAGCTTTCGGCTACGATCACGTTCCCCATTTGACTACAAATCAAGAAACTAGACCACACCTGTCACTGCCCAAACGCAAACATTATTTTGCTAAAATAAACTTGGGAGCTAAAGGATTAATACTTTCTCCATAAAAATTACAAGGTTTTTTTAAAATGACAAATGTAATGCTAAATAAATGAGACAAAAATAAAACAAGAAATGTTACATAATGAAAATACGAAAGAAAAGAAATGCATAAAAAATTAGATTCATCAGCAAATGCACAAAACAGAGTGAAATACACTTTACACTTAATGTGTAAAATTTATAATTACAATATAAAATACACTGGCGCAAAGTGAAAAAAGAACACCAAGAAGGAGACATCTGATACCAACGAAATTTATAGAGCATAATAACGGAATACAGAGGATAACGTGATCAAAACATTATGGCAAAATACAGCTGTATTTGCTGGGAAACTGAAAAATAACATTTCCATGTAACATGGTTAATACGAAGTGGAACCGCCATGAACTGCGACACACTGTGCAATTCTGGCATGGAGTCTGTCGTACAGATGTTGGATGTAAGTTTGGGGTATTGAGTTCCAAGCATCCTCAACCTGGACGCGTAAATCGGGGATGGTCGTGGCTGGGCGGGGAGACCGAATAAGTCGTTGTCCCATAAAATCCCCCACGTGCTCATTGTGGGACAAATTCGGTGAACATGCAGGCCATGGAAGTTGTCTCACACCCTGAAGTGCACGTTGCGTTGCACGTGTCGTGAGTGGGCGCGTGTTATCTTGCTGGAAAACACCACGTGGATCGACCTTACAAATGGCACAACAACGGGCTGAATGATGTTGTTGATGTAGGAGGTGCTGTTTAACGTACCCGGTACAAACACTGGTTCTGTACGAGAGTGATAGCTGATCGCTCCCCACACCAGGAAACCAGGTGTAGACCCTGTGTGTCACTGGCAGATGCAAGAAGGGTGGAGACGCTCCCCTGTGTGTCCGCGAATACGCATACGGCCATCGGAGGCTCCTAAGCAGAATCTGCTTTCATCGCTGAACACGACAGATCGCCATTGCGTTCTCCAGTGCAGACGTTGGCGACACCACTGCAGCCGTTCCTGACGGTGGGCTGGAGTCAGAGGTACACATGCCAGAGGCACACGTGCACATAGTCCTGCATCCAGTAGACGGTTGCAGATTGTTCGCACAGTCACCTCAGGTGCAACGGCAGCTGGGATTTGCGTCGCAGTGGATGTTGTTTTTCACAACGCTGCTCTTCTTATGCGTCGATCGGTCCGCTCATCAGTTCGTCTGTGACTCCCGGTTCCACGTCTTCTCGTGTGGGAAGGTTCCTCGGACCATCTACACCAACACCGTACCACCACCGATACTTCCCGTCCAATTCGCTCCGCAATACGACGATACGACCACCCCGCCTCGCAAAGTCCGACTAGACGACCTCGCTCAAAGTCCGATAACTGCTGAAATCGTACACGTCTTCCATGTCCAGGCATTGCAGCTTCTTCGGGGTCTTCGCATGTGTCCGTACGCCGACGACTGATTATATTCACTTTGCCGTACTACTTAAATACCACCGACGATAATTTGCATATTATGCCATGCTGTGGCGTAAGCGCTCACCGGTTGGTCCCGAAATTAACATCACACCTACGTAAACTCGACCCTATTAACATATGTAAATTTTATGATCGTCCGCCAATTCCTTCTTGGTGTTCTTATTTCACTTTCCAGCAGTGTACAATTCCACAAAAATTAAACAAACAACTTTAAAAAAAAAGCAAGCACTAATACGAACAGAGAATAAATATGCACCCACAACTAACTGAATAATATCAACTTTTAGATAAACACGAACATGATGCAAAGAGAATATTAAATGTCTCCAGCTCTCCAAACTTAAGGCCTATCCAAAACACCATTCCCCAAACAGATAAGACTCACAAGAAAGTTGCATTTACATCGGTAAATTCTGATCACTAAATGGTAATAATAACATATGAAGAAAAAAATGGAATGAGGGTTTCCTTATATATGACATGCTCCAAAGTACACAAACTGTTTTTTTAAGCAAGAAATCATAAAACAGAAAATAAGGCTGGAACAGTGATTTTCAATTTTGTGATTTTTCTAAAGCAAACAAACAAACAATGCATTTCTATCAGCACCTGCAGTTAAATTAAAACTTGGCTAACTAATGACATTTGATTCCAAATTGGAGCTACAATAGTGGTCAATCAATACAACAAGTCAGTTACATTGTAAAAGGGTCTTAGGCCAGTATGTATTACAGTAATGATAAGCAATGTGAATATGTTAGTAGAGGTGGTAGAAGTTTTGCATTTGGTCTGCAGAGATGCCAACCTGTTTCAGATATTTTCAGTAGTACTTGTACACATTTTCAGAAGTTTTGGCCATGTTTCAGTAGTCATACCAAAAAGAATAATTTTAACCGAGGAAAACAACTTACTTAATTTAATTAGCATTTTTTTTACTTATTCATTTATATACATGAAAATCTGTATCAAAATATTCCAAATTTTTCACATGGAAAATAATATACACCATGACTGATACATTTTTTTTTTTTACACAACAAAAAAATTATTAAACAGCTTTCTTTAGTGATTTCGCTGTACAGTGTTTTGCAGATTTGAGTTATTAAGCAGAAAATCTTTTTCCATAACACACTTGCCCAGAGGAGAACATATTCATTTTTGCAATAAGAAGTGTTTCTACAGTTTCTAAACCTAAATTAGGTTGGAAACAGGCTTGATTTTTTTGCACTAAACTAAAATCTCTTACTCACAGCATTCGAGTGCGGAATAACAAGTATTGCAAACATTACTTTCGAGAGAATAGTATACTTAACTGCTCCATTACAGCTTATTAATTTTGATATTTCTGACAAAGTGAACATCTATTCTATCTGTTACTGCTATGGTCTCTAATTTGTCAGCTTGATAACAAGGAATTCCGCTTCCAGTATATCAAGTTCATTTTCCGTTATTATAAATGGAAGGCGTTTGACTATGTGTAATACAGAAGTAAATGATGTTATGGCTCTAAGTGAAGGATCTATTACTTCTGCATGTTTTAAGAATTCATCATAGATCAGTATCTTTTCTTGAATATAAGAGCATTCTTGAATGTGAAATTTTCCGACAGATGTATAGAACTTAGAAAGTTCATTTTCGTTTAAAATGATTTCGCTTTAATACATTCTTGTTTTTTACTCCAATTACCAGTTGTGTCCTTTCTGATATTTCTTTTTTGAAAAACTGTTATTTGAAAAATTAAGCTCAACATCACCATCAGCTACGACAGTAGGCTTCACAAACCCCTTGGATGCCTTGACAATTTTATCCAACATGCTGAAAGAACTTTCAGTTTGAGGACCATGAATGCATGATAGCTTTCACTATTTTAGATAAAAGGTAGTGTAACTTGGAGAATATGAATGCTTTTGAATATCATGCATCAATTCTTACAATTTTTTCAGCTCTGTCACTTTCGTTTTCAGACTCTCCCCCTTTATCAAGCTGAAATGCAAACCTTTTTGGGGGAATATGTAAGAACACAGGATACACGTTCAGAACATTGTTGGGGGAAAAAATGACAGTTACGGGAGAAACCTTTGCTACGTCCAATTTCCGTTTTCGGACATTTCCCTTCCATATTCAAGGTGAAATACAAATATTTACGAAATAAAATGAAATTTAACAACAATACTAGGCAGAGGAAACATCGCGTGAAAAATAAAATTACGATTACGGGAGAAATCTTCACTGTTTCCGAAAGTTTTGAAAAACGAAATTTCCGTTTTCGAAAGTTTCAGGTGGAAAGCATCCTTCACCACTACCAATTGCCCCAACATTTCTGTTCAATTATGCATCAATCACAAGGATAACCCAAATTATGACGAAGAAGTAGAAATTCCTCGAAGCCGAAGAATACACGGGAATTTTTGCACCGTGAAATTTCCGTTTTCGGAAATTTTCCCTCCATTTCCAAAGTGAAATATAAAGATTTATGGAATATAATTATGTATAACAACAATACTGGACAGAGGCAATATCGCAGGAAAATGAAATTACGATTACGGAAGAAATCTTTATTTCGTTCACTTCCGTTTTTGAAAGGCAAGTGGAGTTATTCACAGCAATTGCTGTCCCGATGCGTATTTGTACGCGTGTTGGTAAAATTCTTCGATGCGTAGTTTTACACGTTTCTCGATGTGTGTTTTTGCACGTTGATGTGTATTTTATGCGTTTCTCGATGCGGATTTTTACGTGTTGATGCGTACTTTATGCGCTTCACAACGTGTATTTCTACGAGTCGCAAAAATTCCTGATGCATATTTTTACGCGTTGGTCAAATTTCGATGCGTACTAGACGCGTAATTACGCATTTTGGTGAACTCTGCAACGAAATCCAAGCATAATTTTCTGCAACGCAAGAAAAAAACTTCAAAATATTAATTACTGACATGAATGGTTGACGCACGATTTAAAAAAAAAACTCCGATGCCAGGCAATAACACTCACGTTCTGCACCAAACGATTTTTAATAGCTTGTCGCTGCACTGCGAAAGAGCTTCAGGCCGAACTCCGCCCACATCCACCAAAGCGAGCTACGCTCAACGTCCCCATAATGTTGCATGCTGGGGAGGGAGGGTTTTCATTTAGAATGACTCAGCGCAAGGCCACACTCATCGAGATTCGAGTGCTGGCTGCTAGCGCTAAGATCCGAGCAGCTCTGAGAGGCAGAACTGGAGGCAGCATCGCAAGCAAGACGAATGATGGATCGTCAAGTGGCCGCCGTTGCGTTGGGAAGGGGAGCAAGCAAAATAAAAATTAATAACTTCCGTTAATTTTCCATAGAAAAATCACGATTTTCCATATTCCGTAGTACAAGAGCTTTTTCCGTAGGAACTACAGAGATTCCGTAGTTGTTGGCATCTCTGGGTCTGTTGTCATTAGCACTGCACGTAAGGCATCAAAACTCTCTGTAGAGCCATACATCAAAAAAAAAAAAAAAAACATTGTGGCTTAAGAAGTACACATGATTTATTAGATAATGTGGGTATACATATATTTTTTTAGACCAAACATCTTAGTTGTCACTGACAATCAGGTAATTTTATATTAAGAACACTGTGAGTATATATGTCAGAGCCTGTTCTAGTTCACTATGCTCTCCACAGTGTGATGTACAATAAGTTCATACAATATATCATTCTTCGTACTAAGTGACACACATTCTTTATAAACACTTTGTAGAAAACATTTTCACTTAGAACAGAACAATTCTGATGAAAAACAGTCTGATGCAAAATAACTTTGCTCCAAAAGATCTGTTCAACAATAACTGAACACAAACTGTAAATCTCAGTCACAGCAGAGCATTCACTAAGACTGGAGCAAAGGAAATGAAGACTGCATTAACTAGTGGCATCAAAACAATTCGACATTACCCTTTACTTTGGGTAGAAAACACACACACACACTGACCATTCCATGTCAAATCAACCAATAACTGGCAAACTAGTAGGCCTGCCAAAACAATGCAAATGTGATATATTTTAGCTCATTTTACCTCATGGTTTTCAAACATGCAATGTGTTAAAAACTGATCAAAGTACCATTCCCTCTGTTTTCGTTTCTGACTTCAAAGAAATAGCATACATCCTTTCCAAACTGACTAAGAAAGTCCATTTTAGTGGCTTTGAAAGCTTTTGAAATGACACGAGTGGAGTTATTCACAGCAATTAGATCATGATACTGAATTGCTATGGTTTACAGTTCACCATGTAGCATCATATCAGGAAACTTGAAAACTTCATTGCCCTTGCTTGGCAAACAAACCTGCATTTCCTGATTTCTGTTACAGCATAGTACCATTACACCACTCAGGAAATTGAAGTTGCAAGTAACTGAATCTAAGGAATTATTATAGTTTAGGAATTTGAACAACTTCAGATCTAGTCGAAGCAATCCTATGCTTCCTCGAATAGTCATAAATTACTAGTACCTCAGATGTGGAAATTAAAGAAGAACTATTTATTCCTCACAAATACATAAAAAAACATAAATTTCAGGGGAAATTCCAATGCTAGGGTGATGTAGTTTCCAGGTTCTTTGACACGATGTCATATCGTAAAGAGTAAACTATAGCAATTCAGTGTCGTAATCTGTTTGCAGTGAATAATCTTGTGATTTTCACATGTATTTGTGCGTAATATTTCTTCTTTAATTTCCATATATGAGTCAGGGTTTTCAAAAGGAAAAAAAAAAAAAGTTAAGGCAATCATTAAACTTTTGATTTTGAATTCTCACAATGGTCCATCTCAGACCCCCCCCCCCCCCGCACCCTGTGCTATTTCCTCACACACTGTTCAATGCATGTACTGACTTCCAATATGGAGTTCAAAACACTTCACAGGAGCTGCATTTTTTTTTTGTTATGTTTAAATATACAGCACATGTTAATTACGAAAATTCTCTCACACTCAACACAAACAGCATCATTAACTACGTTTAATTTTTATGTTCACATATTTTTATTTTCAAAGTTCGTGTTAGCATTCATCATTTTTTATTTACAAGATAAAGCTAAAAGCCATCAATTTTTCTTTTTTGTACAAGTAGGTACTGTAGCTAGATTGCTGCTTTTGTTGCACTAACCAAAACGAGGTTGAAAGTTTCCACTAAAACAATATACAGGCTAGAGTTCATCCACTTGTTGCCTATTTCTGTAAAGAATCAATCCTTAAACATTTGAGACTAGTCATTACATCTGAACATACACATCATAATCCTATGGTTGTTCATATATTTAGAAAAAGCTGACTGAATTCTTGAACATTTCTAGTAGGAACTATTATTTTTCTGACAGTGAAACTACACATCATAAAAACTATAAAAAAAACTTAAAACTATAAAATTTCACCTTAAGGATTAAAATGATTTCAGTATCAATACAGTGTGACACTACTTTTCCACATCCCACAGAAAGAAGCTTTGTGATGATGTGGATGGTACTTTGAAAAGGTTAGCTGCTTGAGTAAGTTAGCACTGACCATATGAAAGACATATTAAGACATTTCCCCAGCAATTCGATGGGCAAAGGGAGGGGGGGGCATTACACAGGTTGTACATCAATATGCCTCAAAGAAATAACATAGAGCTAAAATAACTTTTTTAAAGTTTCCTTTGAAAATTCAACCTGCATATCTGGAACAAAAAATCACATGTATTCGCATTAATAAAACAAACTATTGTAACTAAAAATAAGTTAATTTTAATGTCATTCCAGAGAGAAGAGAGTAATTATTAAACACGGTAATCTCAACATGGAAAAAAACATGAAGAACCACTACATGTGTTATACACACCTCACAGTATTGGTAAGAAATCAAGAGCATTAGTGAGCTCTCTTCATTCAGGTGGACCATCAAAATCATTTACATAAATCAGATTCAAGAATGTCTGCACAAGGAAAAGATTATGAGTACGAACTACAAAAGGTGTTGTGTCAGACATGTGATACATCAACAATAAGTAAAATCTAGTTCCATCAGAAGTTAATCTGGCAGGTGGACTTTCTTTAGTTTTTCATACGACAGAAATAGGATGTCCAGCAGTAGTTACATACATACATACATATCATTAAGCTGTTCTCTGTTATTCAGAGGTTAGCTCCTCAAAGAAAGACCATCTGACAAATAAACATTTAACAGATAATACAAACTGCCAGATAAATTTTTAACTGATTATTTACTTACTGTTGCCATATCAAACTTCTCCATTTACAACGATCTTGACACACAACACAGGCTTCAGTGACATCCATCACACAACGTACACAAGACCTTCTATACTTCATACTCATAATATTTTTCTCATTCAGGCACTCCTGAATCTGATCCTCCCATGACTTCCTTGGCCTTCCTCTGCCTTTCTTTCCTGCCACTTGGGCTGAAAAAATTTCATTAGTAAGCATCTCATCACTCATTCTTTCAACATAACCAAACCACCTAAGAATATTAGTCTCCACCTTGCTAACAATATTTTGCTTCACATTGCACAACTACAACGCATCTTCATTCCTTACATGATCTGAATGTGTCTTCCCACAACCCCCGTAAGTAATGCATTTCTCTGGCACACAAACAACTTCTATGTTTCTTCTTTAGTACCCAGGTCTCACTGCCATACATCAAAATAGGAACAATTAAACTTTCATGTCCAGCAGTACCTTACAGATTAAAAACTGTTGTCCACAGAAAAGTTCCTAATTTAGGGCTGATCATTAAAATGTTAGCTGTGATATTCCAACTAAATTTGAAAAATGTGTAGAAGTAAAAATGGAACATCTTATCATCCTTGTAAGATAATGTGTTTTGAGAACCCTACATAAAAATAGACCACACAATGGCTCCCTAACAAGTTATTTCAAAAAAATATTTAAAAACCTTTTTACATTATGCAAGATTAGGCATTAGTGCATTTACTTCAAAAATGTTCTGCACAAAATGAGCCTATGTCAGATATATAAAATCACAAGAAATATCAAAAACTTTCAAACAACAAAATAAATTACATGCAGAAGTGAAACGCAATAATTCCGCATGTGGCTGATGATTAACTTTTTTTGAAGTAAATATTTTAAACATACCTATCAAACTATTAGGCTGTGCAGTTCATTTTTTTACCAAGCTGAACAGGTGCATAAAAATTTAAGAAATTTGCTCTGTGTTAAGAAAATTCTTTGGTAAATTTGATATAAAATCACAAGAAATAAGAATAACACTCAAGAAGAAATAACACTACTCCACACAACAAATTGATTTTCTGCAACTGTGAAAAACAGGTAATTTTTTAACCTGTTCTTCACAGTTGCAGAAAATCAATAAGTTCAGTCAGGATAACTTATGCACAAAATTATGCGAAATTGGATCTTTTTTAATATATGTACAGTGAGATATTTCATCTGAGCTATGACACACACACATATACATGTGACTCCTCTGCTGTTAAGAACTCCAGTTTGAAAGTCAATGCACATGTACGAACAATGTTTTGAGGAATTGTTAAAAACAAAAAACAGCCAAAAAAGAACTATCTTTTTGCAATTCAAGGTCAATGTCTAGTACCTGACCTTGAGAAGTATTTTTTGGCAAAACCCTTGCATGTTACATAACAAGTGAAAGTTCATTTCAAAAGCTTTCAAACACCACCAAAATTAACTTCCCAAGTTCTGTAGAACTGGAATTACAACAATCTTCATATGCTGCACCATGGAACTTTGCTTCGTGGAGAAAAGTAGGAATGGCTCCTCTTCCAGCAGAGAACTTTGTCCAACAGGCAAATCTCTCATCACTGGCCTCTTCTTGATGTCTCTTAGCTGACAAGTTCATATCATGTAACTATCATTTTACCACAGCAAAAAAACTGTTCCTGGAAGATGGCTAATCTTTGGAAAGTACTGGAAGAATATCAGCACTTTTTTTTCACTTTTTCCTACATTCCCCCCTTCTAACAAAAAGCAAACAATTCAGTATTTCATTTAGACCAATATAACATAACAGTGAATTTCTGAGAGAGTGAAAGTTGAACTTACCATGCTTTAGTTTTTCAATTAGTTCTTCATTGTCATCAAGTTTCAATTCATTCACTTTGTCTATAAGACCTTCAATATCACCCATTCCTGTAAAATGTTTAAAACATCAGAAAACTGTGGGTTTTTTTTTTCATTTTTTAACTAAACACACATCATTATTTAAGCTAAATATTGCTATCTGCTAAACATAATAATCCTTCAATAAGCAAGAGTAAATAAAGCCATAGCCAATTTAGATAAATGAAAACTGTAAGTAAAATAGCAAACTTTAAACAGGCACAGAGAAAAAATGTAAAAGTTACTTTTAAAACAAGTTCACTTTTCACTCAATAATTCATATCTAACACAAATTTTTCAATGCACATGTATCATCATAATCAGCCATTTTTAATCTACTGCTGGATGAAGGTCTCCCCCAAGACTCTTCAACAACTCTCTCTTAAGCAATTCTTTTCTGCGTCACTCTAGCATGCTTTCAAATTTCATCAATTCATCTCTCATGTAGTCTTTTTCTGAGTCTTTTCCTGCCCCATGATATTTTATTCTAGTATTTCAGCTGTGCAATGGTGGTCAGTTCTACTAGCAATGTTGTCCATCCCATTGCCAACCTGTGGGTCTTTACTTTGAGCATATCACCAATTCTTGTGATTTTCCTGATATATACCATATATACTTGCATGTAAGCACCCCCAACTTTAAGAACTAAAAATTTGTGAAAAACCTTGACTCATATATAAGCCAACTTAAAATTTCAAGATTTTGGAAAATATATTTATTGAAATGAATTATGTAAATTTCTAAGATTATCTTCTGTAAAAACTTTCAAAGTACGATTCACTAGATATCAGAGTTTCCAAATAATTCCAGTAACATCCATTGCATTATTTAGGCAGCATTTTTTTTTCTTTGAGAGAGAGAGATAGACTTCATAACCATTTCTGGTGAAATTGCATTCCACAATTCTTTCACCCAAGAAGTAACAAGGCCATGTCAACCTTTTTTAAGTTATCACCTTTCATAAAACACAGTCTTTGCCTTTCTATAGCGCTGATGACTTTCACCAGCATAAGGCAGAAGAAGACACGCATGGCCATGCTTGCTGTAAAAACTCAGGAGAGGAAAGATGCCTAATTGACTGTAGCTCACCTCAAGAGCTAAGTGATATGCGGCAGCGTGCTGTCTGACTCACTGCTTGTCCAGTCATGGCCTTTGAAAGACGGTGGCCTGCAGCTGCACACATAAAATAATGAGGTATTCCGTGTTTGGAAGCAAGAAATTTTATGGTCTCAATTTGAAACGAGATTGGGTTTTTCACTTATCATATTAGTGGCATTTATTCCTGTAGGAATCTTACTGTGCATGGAAAAATACTTTGTAATTTAAAAAAAAATTTTGGAAGTATGTACTTCCATAGAATTGTTACATGAATTCTCGTGCTGCAGTTGTCGGCAATTTGTTTACTTTGAAACCGCAGCTTTTTCCATGTGCCACTACATGATATAAATAGTGAAATGCAAAACAGGGCAGGATTTTTTAAAGAATACATACATACATATTTCAATGAATACAAGTGAAATACATGGAATGGAATGTGAAATACCTCTGTAATCATAATTTTCTTCATACTTCTGAGTGAAATCAATGTCTCCTTTTGCATCATGTGTATGCCACTGGCAGATGAAAGGAGTGTCATTTCTCCACGATGTCTTGAGAGCAGAATAGCCTTATCTACCAGTTATTATCCACAGCTGTACCTCCCACCCCACACTCAAAAGAGGGACCACAGCTGAGGTGAGGATATAACTAACAGAAGGTCAAAAAACTATTGCGCAGTGACCCACACAAAGTCGCAGTCTAAAACATAAACAAACCCGCAGGTAAATTCATGTAACAACACAGAATTCTAGGCACATTTTTTACTGACTTGCACATAAGCCAAATGCCCACTTTGAAAGCAGGATTTCTTCCAAAAACTTTCTGCTTATATGCAAGCATATGTATATGTTAAGTTCTATTTTTTTTTTCTTTTCTTTATCATTCTTAGTTACACCAAGCCTGCATCTATCCATGCTTCTTTAAGTTGCCTGCAGCCTTTGTATGTCTTTTATAGTTAAGGCCTATGTCTACTGACCTATAAGTAAGGACTCAAAGAATGCACTGATTAAACACTTTTCTTTTAAGACATAATGGTAAATTATTATTCATAATTGTACTGTTTCTTCCAAAAGCTCTCGAACTAAATTTTATATGCCTATTAATTTCTTCTTTGATGCATCCCTCACTTTATATCTGTTGTCCAAAGTAGATGTAGGCATCATTTACTTCCTAAATTTGATCCATCAACCTTTAAATCTTCAGCTCTTGTAAAACAATGTACACCAATTTTGTCTCCTGTAAGTTCATTTTTAATCCCACTTCTTCATTCTTGTAAGCAATTTACAAAAATGACTATGTCAAAAGCAAAACAAAGGTGGGTAAAATAATCTCCATTAATCTTTATCGCCTTATCTTCTCAGTTGAATGACAAACTTTTCACATAGGGCATGTAAATACATCATAGAACAAAAGCTGTTTTCAGAACACTAAAATAAATCAGAGGAGCTTATCTACTTCTTTCCTTTTATCAGGTGCTGCTATCAATTATAATAAATTATTTGTGCTCATTGTAGAAAACAGTGCTAGCTCACAAATAAAAATTAAAATGTGATAAAGAGTTCAGCAATTAAAAAATTCAATAATCTCAATATTCGAAGCAAGGGAAAACATCTAAAAAATTATGTGCAAAATATTAAAAAAAAAATCACAAACAAAGAAACAACTAAACAAAGGATAAAGACGACAGCAAATTCCTATACACCCATTTAACTCTGATATGTGAGTGCAGCTGCATTTGTGTTTCCCAGTCATCTGCATAACATTTTAATATCATTCTTATGCATTTTATAAAACACAGGGTATAAATAAAATAATGAAACTACCCATGCTTCATAGGACCTTGACAAAAATAATTCATTCACTAACAGCAGTACATGCACAAAGTGGCAAGTAAATAATGAGAGGTAATTAAAAAAAAAAAAAGGAAGAAGAATCTAACGTGAGTATCACACTAAGAGCAGGGTTCGTACACATTTTAAGAAAATAAATTCCAAGACTTCTCTAGGAATTCATTAAAAATTCCAAGATCTTAAATTTTTGCTACAATCATAGTGCTTTGTTTTATACTTTGCAAACTGGAAAGAAATTTACTGTGCACTTAAGAGTTCTTATGAAGTCCTAAGGGTTCTGCTGTTACAGAGTATAATACAATAATCTCAATAATCGATTCAGTGTATGTTACATCTTCAATGAAAAAGCACAATTTCTTCATATAAAATTTGCACTGTACAAAACTTATATGAAAAAATCTGGAACTTAGCACAACGATAAAAATACAAACAATTTTGCCATGGCACTAAAGATTTCCTATTCCACGGACACAGAGTGAGTAAGTGATGCTAGTGAGTGAGTTAAAGTCATCTATTCCCATGGACACTGATGGCATGGAGGCCAGATATCAATCTCCTTTCAGTAAGGTTAGCAACTGCTAGAAGGAATAGCCGTCTTGGACTCGTGGGAAGGTTTTCACATGCTGTTGTGACTCCAACTGCACCCAACATCCATATTACAAACCAAAGTCGCTGGAAATATGGCACTCAAATATCTTGCACTCCAGCATCACAGGAGATGACATAACATCTCCACACTCTGTTGATGTCATCATGAGCAGACACAGCAGGGAGCTAGAAATACTATTAATCCACACATTTGACCCCCCCTTTTTTTTTTTTGTTTATTGCAAAAAAAAAAAAAAAAAAAAATCGAGGACTTTTCCAGGACCTTTTTTCAAAAATATTAAAAATCAAGATCTTTCCAGGCCTGGAAATAAGGTAAATCATACTCCAGGGATTTTTCAGATTCCAAGGGACGTGCAAACCCTGTAGGAGTATGAGGGAGGCCCTACATAAAGCAGAAGTGTGACATTGGCAATCCCAAATTAGTTAGCCCTAAGCCATTTTTTTATTTATTTATTTTTTATATATTACATGCCTTTCCTGCAAAAATCAAAGAATGAAACAACAGATTAACATCAAGTTTTGTGTATAGCTAGAAAAGGTTTAACTGAAATGCATAAAATATTATAAACTGTTTTTTGGAACTAGGATATGCCGTGAGCACAAACTTTCTGATGATTCAATCTTTTAAAAAGAGCAGAAAACATGCAGCAGATGTTTCATAAGTAAGCAAATGAAAATAGCCTGAAGCCCCACTGATGTACAATGTGCAGACATGTGATTGTCTAAGCATCCAATTAACTGAAAACACCAAAATCTGGTCGCAGAAACACATTAAAAAAAACAAAAAAAAAACGAATGTGACAAAAAAAAATTATATATTACCGTTAATTTTATTATATATATATATCATCATCATCATTGTCAACCGTTATCAATCCACTGCCGGACGAAGGTCTACCCAAGTTTCTTCCACATCGGTCTGTCTTGTGCCAGTCTCCTCCATGTCACTCCCGCATACTTTCGAATTTCATCCACCCATCTTCCATGTATTCTTCTTCTGGGTCTTTTCCTGTCCCTTGGAATCCAGTCTAAAATTTCAGCTGTCCATCGATGGTCTGTTCTTCTGGCAATATGTCCAGCCCATTGCCATTTCAGGGATTTTACTCCGGTCATGATGTCTTCCACTCTTGTCATTTTTCTGATCCACAAGTTCCTCTTCTTATCTCTCCTGGTTACACCAAGCAAGCATCTCTCCATGCTTCTTTGAGTTGTCTGCAGTCATTGTATGTCTCTTTTAGTAAAGGTCCACGTCTCTGCACCATACGTAAGCACTGGAAGGTTGCATTGATCAAACACTTTTCTTTTAAGACATAATGGCACATTGCACTTCAAAATTATACTGTTTCTTCCAAACGCTCTCCAGGCAAGTTTTATACGCCGATTAATTTCCTCATCGATGTGACCCTCACTTGATATCTGCTGTCCAAGATAAATGCAGGCATTGGTTATCCCCAGCTTTTCCCGATCAATCGATAAATCTTCATTTCTTGTAAAAGCATTGTACATCACTTTTGTCTTCTGAAAGTTCATTTTTACTTCCAATTCTTTACTCTTGTCAGCAAGTTCGTGGATCATACTCTGCAGCTCTGAAGGGGTATTTGCAAAACTGACTACGTCATCAGCAAAACGAAGGTGAGTTAGATAATCTCCATTAATCTTTATCCCTTTGTTTTCCCAGTTCAGTGATTGAAAGACATTTTCCAATGTGGCGTTAAAGAGCTTCGGAGATATGGTGTCACGTTGTCTCACTCCCTTTCCAATTTTTATGTGTGTTGTATTTTCAAACAGCCGAATCTTTGCACTCGCATTTTCATAGATGTTATTAATAATATTAATGTATGCATCTTCAATACTGCAGGATTTCAAAGCCATTGTAACTGCTGATAGTTTCACTGAATCAAAGCCTTTTCATAGTCGATAAAAGCCATGCATAATGGACGTTCATATTCCCTGCCTCTTTCAATTAGTTCTCTTAGTATGTGGATATGATCTATAGTGCTGTAGCCACTCCTGAATCCAGCTTGTTCTCTCGGTTGAGCCACGTCCATTGTCACCTTCAAGCGGTGTGAAAAAACTTTAGTGAAGATTTTATAAACCACTGAAAGGTCTGTAGTTCCTGATATCCTCAATGTCACCTTTTTTATGTAGCAGGATCATTGTAGCATTGTTCCAATCCTCAGGAATCTTCCCTTCATTAAGATATTGAGTGAAAACTTGGGCGAGTATTGTTTTAATTTTTCCACTTGCTTCTTGCATGATGTCTACTGCAATTCCATCTTCTCCTGGAGCTTTTCCCCATTTCATGTTCTTGATTGCATGAGTAACTTCTGCTGGGAGGACTGGAAGAACTCTGGTACCTTTGGTAATGTCTGGAGTACATATATCATCCCTTTCATATAGTTTTGAGTAGAAATCTTTCACTCTTAATGTATGCATCTTCAATACTTCAGGATTTCAAAGCCATTGTAACTGCTGATGGTTTCACCGAATAAAAAGCCTTTTCTTAGTCAAAAAACCCATGCATAATAGACGTTCATATTCCCTTGCTCTTTCAATTAGTTCTCTTAGTATGTGGATATGATCTATAGTGCTGTAGCCACTCCCAAATCCAGCTTGTTTTCTCGGTTGAGCCACGTCCATTGTCACCTTCAAGCGGTGTGAAAAAACTTTAGTGAAGATTTTATAAACCACTGATAGGTCTGTAGTTCCTGAGATCCTCAATGTCACCTTTTTTATGTAGCAGGATCATTGTAGCATTGTTCCAATCCTCAGGAATCATCCCTTCATTAAGGCATCGAGTGAAAACTTGGGCGAGTACTGTTTCAATTTCTCCACTTGCTTCTTGTATGATGTCTACTGTAATTCCATCTTCTCCTGGAGCTTTTCCCCATTTCATGTTCTTGATTGTATGTGTAACTTCTGCTGGGAGGACTGGAAGAACTCTGGTACTTTTGGTAATGTCTGGAGTACATATATCATCCCTTTCATATAGTTTTGAGTAGAAATCTTTCACTCTTGTCAAAATTTCACCTCTATTTCTTGTAACAGAACCATCTTCTATATATATATATATACATATATTAGGTGCTTGTATTAACTCCCACTGTCGCCCAATACAGCGCAGCAGTGGTGCACTGTGAACCAGGCCACATGTGACCTCCCTTGCGCACCCACGTACCGTCCGTAGTCTGGGCGAAGCAGTGTGTGACACGCGATTGGAGAGCACAAAACACAAGTTTGTATCGCATTCACGATGTCGAGTTTTGTACCAAAAATGGAGCATTTGCGGGAAGCATTACTCTTCTGTTTTCATTTCAAGAAATCTGCAGTGGAAAGTCATCGTTTGCTAGTGCAGGCCTAAGGGGAACATGCCCTATCGGAAACAACATGCAGAGAGTGGTTCTGACGCTTCAAAGCCAACGAATATGATGTGAAGGACAAAGGGAGACCTGGGCAGCCAAAAATGTTTGAAGATGGCGCATTGGAGGCCTTATTGGACGAGGATTCATGTCAGACGCTCCACGAGTTGTTTGAAACACTATGGGTCAATGAGTCAATGGTTAGCAAACGTTTGAAGGCAATGGGAATGATCCAGAAGCTCAGAAACTGGATCCCACATGACAAGGTTATTCTTCTCCACGACAACGCTAGACCTCATGTCGCCAAACCCCTAAAGGAACTCTTGGAGGCACTTGGCTGGGACTTCTTACCCCACCCGCCCAATTCCCCGGACATTGCTCCCTCAGACTTCCATTTGTTCCGGTCGCTACAACATGGCCTGTCGGAGCAGCACTTCCTTTCTGTCGCGAATATCCAAAAATGGCTCAATGAATGGTTCACCTCGAAAGAACCTGCATTTTTCTACCGCAGAATTCATTTGTTACCCCAACAGTGAGAAAGGGTCGTAGCTGCCAACAGACACTACTTTGAATAGACTATCCTGTACCGTTCTGTGGCAACACACAGGTGTTTGTGTGGCAAAAAACAGTGGAAATTAATGCAAGCACCTAATATATACATCATCATCATTGTCAACCATTATCAACCCACTGCTGGATGAAAGTCTCCCCAAGTTTCTTCCACAATTGTCTGTCTTGAGCCTGTCTCCTCCATGTCACTCCGGCATGCTTTCGAATTCTATCCACCCATCTCCCATGGGGTATTCTGCTGGGTCTTTTTCTGCCCCATGGAATTCAATCTAAAATTTCAGTTGTCCATTGGTGGTCTGTTCTTCTGGCAACATGTACAGCCCATTGCCATTTCAGTAATTTCACTCTGGTCAAGATGTCATCCACTCCTGTTATTTTCCTTATCCACAAGTTTCTCTTCTTATTTTTGCTAGTTACACCAAGCATGCACCTCTCCACGCTTCTTTGAGTCGTCTGCAGTCTTTGTATATCTTTTTTAGTTAAGGTCCATGTCTGCTCCATACGTAAGCACAGGCAGGATGCATTGATTAAACACTTTCCTTTTAAGACATAACGGCATACTGCTCTTAAAAATTGTACTGTTTCTTCCAAAAGCTCTCCATCCAAGTTTTACACAGCAATTAATTTCTTCATCAATGTGACCCTCACTTGATATCTGCTGCCCAAGATAAATGTAGGTATCGGTTGTTAATCCCACTTCTTTACTCATTTTTAATCCCACTTCTTTACTCTTGTCAGCAATATAATTATTATTAAATATAATATACAGCTCAGTAATGTAACGTCGGAACAAGAGTAACCCACAAGGAGCAGCCATTCTAGAACCACAACCCTGCTTGTCAATGTTATTTGCTAGTTGCTAAGTGTTTAAGCACGTAAAATTAAATGCAAAAATAGCAATACTGAACTATTTAAGTGTTTTACTTACCCATCTATATTTTTAAGTGTGAATTTCCTTGCTAACATTAAGATTTAATAAAAGTATATATCATTTCCTATTTTCCCCACACAATATCCCATTTATTAAATCAAGTTTTAAATTAATTGATAATATTTAGTAGAGACAAATGCACTTACTCTTTCAAGAATGTGGATGGGTGGGAGGAGGGGGGCATCTTGTGCTGTGCCTATGGCCCGATTCTGTGTAAATCCGGCCCTGATCCCAGCCCGGTGCAGTGCATTCTTTCTTCCACTTAGCTTTCAAACAAGCAAAACACATTCCTCCCCTTTGAGGGGAAAAGAAGAAGAAGAAGAAAGGAACAAAGAGCAGCGTCAGGAACCTTGAAGGCTTTCAGCCGACGTAATCCAGACCTGGCAACATGCATTCCTTCCACTTAGCTTTCAAACAAGTAAAACAACAAATTCAAACTCTTGGGGGGGTAAACAAAGAGCTGCATGATTAACTTTGTTCAGGGGCTTAAGACAGATGTAATCCAGGGGCACAGCGAAAGAAGCACGCTAGGCAGACTTTCACTTAGCTTTCAAACAAGCAAAACAAATTCCTTCTCCTCGGAAAAAAAAAGAAAAAAGAAAAAGAAATAAAAGAAACAAAGAGCTGCGTCACGAACTTTGCTCAGAGGCTTCAGGGCGACATAATCCTGGTGCCATACATTCTTTCCACTTAGCTTTCAAACAAGCGAAACAATTTTCTCCTCCTCGGAAAGAGAAGAAAAAAAGCTGCACCACGAACTTTGTTCAGAGACTTCGGGCTGACGAAATCCTGGCCCGGCGCCGTGCGTGCTTTCTTTCTACTCAGATTTCAAGCAAGCAAAACAATTTACAAATTCCTTCTCCTCGAAAAAAAGAAGAGAAGAAACAAAGAGCTGCATCACAAACTTTGTTCACAGGCTTTTACATTGATGAATTACAAAACCAGTAAAACATTCCTAATAACAGCGAAAATCTGAATTTTCGTAATTTTTCGTTAGTCATCCGTAATTCCGTAACCGGGGGAGGGGGTCTGTAATGGTTGGTATCTCTGGACGCGTATGACACATTAGCCTGCCAGTGAGAGAGAAGGTTCGTAACATAAATGTTCAAATCAAGTGAACAGAACTTTTCTTTCTCGTTGATCTCTTGGCAGCTGCGTACGATGGCTCAAGGCCCCGCCCAGTCTTTCAATGGATTTTGCCCCCCAGCAAATAAATAAAACAAATAGCAGTAGAAAGGACGGCGGTGAACTGAAACAGCGGAGTGTTCCCCAAAGAAAACCGGTTTTGAGCAAACCGAGACGTTTGCAGTGACATCACCCACAGCAGCAGCGTCAGCCCGGAGCTGCCAGTCAGCCATGCAGCAGCAGAAAGAGTACACCTTACGACTGAAATATCGCCACCTACCTAACGAATATTTTTCTCTTGCCCTGATTCCCCCCCCAACATATCACCAATCACAAACTTTTGTCAAAAGCCTGAGGTCACAAATAAATGACAAGTTTAGCGGATTTCCGTTTTTTCTAAAAAGTGAATTAACGGAATTCCACTAATTAGTGGAAGAATCACATGCCTGAATGTGGGCAATTTAATGGCAAGTGATTGCCAATTAACAATGAGAATGCTAGTGAGTGAATTAAAAATAAAAAATAAATCAATATGTGGGGTCCACACATAATTACCACAGATTTGGTCGGCGGCAGTTACATGATAATGCTGCTGCTCACAAAGCAATCAATGTGAATAAGTGTCAGGCTCACAAGCAGGTTGCTGTGTTTAACAACCCTACTTACTTCCTTGACTTAACTCCAGCAGATGTTTTTCTGTTTTTAAGTTGAAACTGAGACTGAAAAGATGCCAAATTGATAGTGTTCATGACATTCAGAAGATTGTGAAGCAAAACTAAATACCATTACAGCAGATGGGTTTCCTAAGTTTTCCCAAAGCTTGTACTGAAGCTGTAATATAATAAGTGTATTCAATTTCCTTTTCCTGGGAACTATTTTGAGAGACACAATACATATTATATATATATATATATACACACACACACAGCAGTTTATCAAAATAATGGAAGCATTTACACTGTTTGTGGATAACTTTTTATTAATAATCTATAGGTTCACTTCGGGCTTTTAGAACAGAAGCAGTTTGACTTGGAATAAACTCTACAAGTCATGGACATACCATAAGGGAATGTGGAACCATTCTTCCTGTATAATATGCCCCAACTGTGCCAGTGATGTTGGAGGTGGAAAGTGTGATCCTACCTATTGTTCCAGATGTTCTCACAAATGTACAATAATATTGAGGTGACCAGGGTAGCTTCTGTACCTCATCCTTATGCTTTGTGAAGCCACGACTTGACTCATTTCTCACAATGCACGGGTGCATTATCTACTTGAAACCAGGGACGGTCATTAGGGAGCAAAGCCTGCAACACTGGGTGAAGAAGAATGGATTCATACATCGCAGACGAGACACAACCCTACAGAAAAACCAATGAACCTAAAGAATACCATGATATGGCATCCCACAGCATCAGGTATTCACTTCCATGCTTCACAGTCAGAACCAAACAGTCAGGGAGGTATGATTCTGCAGGTTTTTGCCAGATGTACATTCTACCAGTGGTTGGAAACAATGTGAAGCATGATTCATCAGACCAGATGACATATAATGTCAGTCTTTAGCATCCCAGTTTTTACGTGCTTTGCATCACCTCACACGTTTCCTGGCATTGATGTCAGTAATCAGAGGTTTGTAGATTGCAGCATGGCCATAAATACTGGAGTTTCCAAAAAACTGTTATGATGGAAACAGGATCATTCTGACTGGTGTTCAACTCTGCTGCTCTTGGTGGTGCTGTGGTCTGGTGCTCCTGTTACACAATGCATGCCAATGTTTGCCTATCATTATCTGACATCTTCATATGATATCCACAATTTGCATGTTTGAAGGCAACGCTATGTCCTTTATGACAGGTAGTTATAATCTTTGATACAGTTGTTCCTTGTATTACAACTACTATCTCTGCCGCACGCATATGCACACTGAAGTGCCAGAAAAACTGGTACAGACGAGCTTATGCAAAATACATAGCAACATCACCTATGCGTGTACTCAGGTTGCGTCCGCCAGTGCGTATATAAAGTGACAGACATCCTTGCCAGCTGTCAGAGCTGTTTTCGGCATGAGAAGGACAAGTAATAACGATTTAAGCGATTTTCAATGCGGTGTCATAGTTGTCGCTCGTGAGATGGGCCATAGTATTTCGGAGGTAGAAACGAAGTTTGGATTTTCATGGACAACCATTGAAAGGGTGTACTGTGACTACAAGAATTCCGGAAAAACCTCCAACCTACGATACCAGTATGGCCGTAAAAAGGCATTGGGTGAACGTGACCATCGTCGGCTGTCAAGAATCGTTTCACGCAGTAGGCGTGCAACACTCTCGCAGGTATCATCAGAATTCAATGCTGGAGCCTCAACAAGCATCAGCATTCGGACTGTGCAACATACCCTGCACGATATGGGCTTTGGGAGCCGACACCCAACTCGAGTCCCCTTGATGGGTGCATGACACAGAGCTATGCGCCTCGCTTGGGCACAACAACACCGCCACTTGACACTTGATGACTGGAAACAAGTAGCCTGGTCTGACGAGTCCCGTTTTTAACTGCATCGGGCAGATAGAAGGATTCGTGTGTGGCACAAACCCCATGAATCTCGCCTGTCAACAGGGAACTGTACCGGCTTGGGGAGGGGGGTCCCGCAATTGTATGGGATGTGTTTAGCTGCACTTCACTGGGACCCCTGGTACGTCTACAAATGTCTGTGACCGGCCAACGCTATGTGCGCATCTTTTCTGATGAGGTACACCCGTTCATGTCCTGCATTCATGCTGATGGGTTGGGCCTGTTCCAACAGGACAATGCACCTCCACACAAGTGTTGGGATGCCACATTATGGTTAGAGGAGCATTGTCCCACCCAAGTCCCCAGATCTGAACGTGATACCGCAAGATTTCAAAGCCATTGTAACTGCTGATAGTTTTGCCGAATCAAAAGCCTTTTCATTATCGATAAAAGCCATGCATAATGGGAGTTCATATTCCCTCACTCTTTCAATTAGTTCTCTCAGTACGTGGATATGATCTATGGTGCTGTAGCCACTCCTGAATCCAGCTTGTTCTCTCTGTTGAGCCATGTCCAGTGTCACCTTCAAGCGGTGTGAAAGAACTTTACTGAAGATTTTATAAACCACTGATAGGAGGCTGATAGGCCTGTAGTTCCTGAGATCCTCAATATCGCCTTTTTTTATGCAGCAGGATCATTGTAGCATTGTTCCAATCCTCAGGAATCTTCCCTTCATTAAGGCATCGAGTGAAAATTTGGGCGAGTACTGTTTCGATTTCTCCACTTGCTTCTTGTATGATGTCTACAGTAATTCCATCTTCTCCTGGAGCTTTACCCCGCTTCATGTTCTTGATTGCATATGCAACTTCTGCTGGGAGGACTGGAAGAACTCTGGTACTGGTACCTTTCATTATGTCTGGAGTACATGTATCATCCCTTTCATATAATTTGGAGTAGAAATCTTTCACTCTTGTCAAAATTTTGCCTCTATTTCTTGTTACAGAACCATCTTCTTTTCTCAGTGCCATAATCTGTTTTCTTCCCTTACTGAGATGTCCCTTTGCTATCTTTAGGCTTTGGTTGTTTTCAATTGCTTTCCTCACTAGTTCACAGTTGAATTTCCTTACGTCTTCAGTGATACTTTTTCGTACTGTCTTGCATAGCTCTATATATTCCATTTTGGAAGTCACATCTTCTTGCATACATATATATATAACCTGGTTCGGGTAATGGATTTGGTGATTGCTAATCTTTTTTTGTTTTTTAGTTCAAAATTTTGCTTAGTTTTACACTATATATATATATATATATATATGGGATGTAAGGTCAGGTGATGCGTAACATCACAGCCTCTCCTTGACAAATGTCAACCCCACCTTCTCGTGGTGCATCCTGTTCCTACTAAAGGGGCTCTGACGACCGCCAATAGCGGTATAACTATACCATCGGGATTAGAGGAAATTCTATCCCACACTCACCAACCCGCTTGGCCAGCGTGGTGAGTTATGGCCAAACCCCTCCAAAATGACTCCACAACTTAAATCTTGGCCCTCAGTCTCCGGCAGCTGGAATGTACCTGGCCAAGGCAGCGACCACTGCGACATGGAGGCAGAGGGTGCTAAGAATCCCCGGAGGACCGGACTAGGCTGCCATCTGATGCTGACCTTGGCAACGTACAATGGACGCTCCCTATCTTCTGATTCAAGGCTTCTTGAATTGGAAGAGGAACTACAAAGGATCAAGTGGGACATCGTGGGGCTAAGTGAGGTAAGGAGAAAAGGAGAAGATCGCATCGAACTGAAAAGTGGACATCTCTTCTACTATTGTGGGACAGATACTGGCAGAACTAGTGGTGTTGGATTTATAATAAACAAGAAACTGAAGGATAAAGTTGTAGAAGTTGAAAGTTCCTCTGACAGAGCTGCACGGCTTGTTATCCAACTCTCGAAAAGATACCAGGCTCAGATTATTCAAACTTATGCACCCACCACAAGTCATCCTGAAGAAGAAATTGAAGAATTTTATGAGGAAATTTGTCATCTAAATAATAAAAATAAGCAGCACTTGAAAATAATTATGGGAGATTTCAATGCAAAAATAGGGCAACGGCAACAGAATGAAACTTCAGTAGGTAAATTCGGTCACGGCAACAGAAACCAGCGTGGAAATACTCTCGTTGAGTTTGCAGAGGCAGAAGGGTTTTTCATCTTGAACTCCTTCTTCAAGAAAAAGCCACACAGGAAATGGACATGGAGACATCCAAATGGGACGACAAGTGAAATTGATTTTATTATGTGTAACAAAAAATTCGTCATAGAAGACTGCAGTGTGCTAAACAAGTTTAACACAGGTAGTGACCATAGATTGGTGAGATGTAAGATGCACCTCAACACTAAACTCGAACGTGGCAAGCTCATAAGACAAACAAAATCTATTGACATAACCAACCTTAAAAAACACCATAATACCTTCAAGTTGGAACTGAAGAACAGGTTCTCTGCTTTAGAAGGCCTAACATCGGAAGAAGTGGACATCTCTGAAGTTAACAGAAATGTAACCAAAGCTCTTATGGAAACAGCAACAAAATTAGCTGGGTCTAAGAACAAGTTGCATGTAAATAAATTATCAGGAAAAACGAAAATGTTGATGCAAAAAAGAAGAGAGATGAGGACAACTAAAGAAGATGTGACTTCCAAAGTGGAATATATAGAGCTATGCAAGACAGTACGAAAAAGTATCACTGAAGACGTAAGAAAATTCAACTGTGAACTAGTGAGGAAAGCAATTGAAAACAACCAAAGCCTAAAGATAGCAAAGGGACATCTCAGTAAGGGAAGAAAACAGATTATGGCACTGAGAAAAGAAGATGGTTCTGTAACAAGAAATAGAGGCGAAATTTTGACAAGAGTGAAAGATTGCTACTCCAAATTACATGAAAGGGATGATACATGCACTCCAGACATCATGAAAGATACCAGTACCAGAGTTCCTCCAGTCCTCCCAGCAGAAGTTGCACATGCAATCAAGAACATGAAGCGGGGAAAAGCTCCAGGAGAAGATGGAATTACTGTAGACATCATACAAGAAGCAAGTGGAGAAATCCAAACAGTACTCGCCCAAATTTTCACTCGATGCCTTAACGAAGGAAAGATTCCTGAGGATTGGAACACCGCTACAATGATCCTGCTACATAAGAAAGGTGACATTGAGGATCTCGGAAACTACAGACCTATCAGCCTCCTATCAGTAGTTTATAAAATCTTCACTAAAGTTCTTTCACACCGCTTGAAGGTAACACTGGACATGGCTCAACCGAGAGAACAAGCTGGATTCAGGAGTGGCTACAGCACAATAGATCATATCCATGTGCTGAGAGAACTAATTGAAAGAGCGAGGGAATATGAACTTCCATTGTGCATGGCTTTTATCGATTATGAAAAAGCCTTTGATTCGGTGAAACCATCAGCAGTTACAATGGCTCTGAAAACCTGCGGTATTGAAGATGCATACATTAATATTATTAATAACATCTATGAAAATGCAAGTGCAAAGATTAGGCTGTTTGAAAATACAACACACATAAAAATTGGAAAGGGAGTGAGACAAGGTGACACCATATCTCCGAAGCTCTTTAATGCCACATTGGAGGGTGTTTTTCAGTCACTGAGCTGGGAAAACAAGGGGATAAAGATTAATGGAGATTATCTAACTCACCTTCGTTTTGCTGATGACGTAGTCATTTTTGCAACTAGCCCATCAGAGCTGCAGAGTATGATCCAGGAACTTGCTGACAAGAGTAAAGAAGTGGGATTAAAAATGAACTTTCGGAAGACAAAAGTGATGTTCAATGCTTTTACAAGAAATGAAGATTTATCGATTGATGGAGAAAAGCTGGAGATAACAGACACGTACGTTTATCTTGGACAGCAGATATCAAGTGAGGGTCACATTGATGAAGAAATTAATCGGCGTACAAAACTTGCCTGGAGAGCTTTTGGAAGAAACAGCATAATTTTCAAGAGCAATATGCCATTATGTCTTAAAAGAAAAGTGTTTGATCAATGCATCCTTCCAGTGCTTACGTATGGTGCAGAGACATGGACCTTAACTAAAAGAGACATACAAAGGCTGCAGACAACTCAAAGAAGCATGGAGAGGTGCATACTTGGTGTAACCAGGAGAGATAAGAAGAGGAACTCGTGGATCCGAAAAATGACAAGAGTGGAAGACATCATGATCAGAGTTAAATCCCTGAAATGGCAATGGGCTGGACATACTGCCAGAAGGACAGATCATCGATGGACAGCCGAAATTTTAGATTGGATTCCAAGGGACAGGAAAAGACCCAGAAGAAGACCACATGGGAGATGGGTGGATGAAATTCGAAAGTATGCAGGAGAGACATGGAGGAGACCGGCACAAGACAGACCGTTGTGGAGGAAACTTGGGGAGACCTTCGTCCAGCAGTGGATTGATAATGGTTGACGATGATGATGATGATATATAGATATATATATATATATATATATATATATATATATATAGGGCAAAACAAAACAAAATTTTGAACAAGAGAAATAAAAATAATAGAAAGACCATCAGTCACCAAATACACCATCCGAACCAGGCTAGCTTCAAACGATGCAAAGTACCAAATAAAAGAATGCAGGGAAGCATATTAATGACTGGCCTCTTGTCGGCTTCATCAAGTGCAAGCAACAAGAAAACACTCACTAATCTACTAAGACCAGAGAATTGTGGGTTTCTGCTATTTTAGTTTGCTAAAAGGACCAACTGTTATTTGATCTTTCTCTTATGCAGCCTCTGGCGCTAATGAATTTCAAATCTGTTCACTGGTTTTTGTTGTTTCACATTATTTGCTTTTGCTATATATATATATTCAATATATATGGGGTTTATATATCAATAGGACATAGCATGGCCAGGGATATATATGGCTTTATATATATATAAAAATCACCCCACCTGCTCAGATAACTACCTTTACACTTTTAGATATATTGATGATCTGCTGTGTATCAATAATTCCGAAGTTATAGAGAGTGATTTTGATAATATCTATCCTAGCTCTCTTAACTTATGTAAAACCAACCACAGTAATCAGGAACTTGAGTTCCTAGACTTAAGCATTAAGCTCAACAGAGGTAACCCATCTATTAGCCTCTTTGATAAAAGAGCTAATTTTCCTTTCAAAGTAATTAAATATCTACACTGGAATAATAACATTTCAACCAAAGTAATTGAGAATGTACTAATTTCTCAGGTCCTAAGAATTTCAAGAATTTGCAGCAACAATTTGGACTTCAATTACCACATTAATATACTATTAGAAAGTTTTCTAGAGAACGAAATTCCTTCTTCTTTCATCAAAAGAACTTTAAGAAAAATTATTCTGAATAATAGAGTAAGGTTGGCAGATCTGCTTTAATTTTCTACACAGTTAATAATATGATTCTGACCAATCAAAGCCGTAAGGAAGTTGGCTAGAGGATGCCTATTAACTACCTAAAGGAACCTTAGTGCTATGGATATGACGGTCCTATTAAAACAAAAAAATTAAATAATATAAACAAAATCACAAAAAAAGCTTAAAAATCTGTTTATAAAAGAAAATAAAAACAAATAAAAAAGAAAACTAGTTATTCATCACTAGGATAGCTATACTAAAAATAGTAAAACCAACATTAAAATTAATAAGATTCTGATTAATCTATAGAAGCTCACTAAGGTGATTTAATACATGCAAAGATTATTAAATAAACTGCTCGTGTATTTTATAATATTTCTCATGTATTCTGGAGAGTTAATTCTGCACATTCTGATCATACAGATCCACAGTCTTAAGTTTATATTTTTTTCTCTGGTTAAAATCTCCGCGCGTTGGTTTCTTGCTGTATGAGGAGGCCATCAGCCCCACCCTCACTGCCCCCAGCGTCTAGGGAGTGGCGGAAGAGGTCAGCCATGTTCTCCTCTTGTGAGGAGAAAAGTTTTTGTAACACAAGAGGTAAGCTCTCTTCCTTGTTTTTGGGCTCTAGGTTTTATAAGTTCAATGTTAGTACTTCATGTACCTTTTCTCTGTATTTTTTAGCTTTTCAGCTTTTAAGCATTGGTTTGTCTGTTAACATTTATGCGGGTTTTAACTCTTACTTTTCTTTGTAACTTTGAGCGTCTTTTGTGGTACCTAGGAACAGAAGATGGCTAAGCTTGTTCCTTTTCTATGCGCTGTCTATGCGCTGTTTTTTCAAAGTAGTTAAGTTCTTAATAACTAATTAATTATGCACTTAAAGCACTGCTGAAATACTTTGTACATATTGCAACTAACTGTTTAAGGTATATAACTTTCACAAAGTTTTCTTTAGTTAATTATTATCTTTAACTTATTCTCGTTTTCGTGCTGTCATAAGTTGTAGAGTAGGGGGTTTTAGACTCAAGTTTTTTTTCAAAAATCTGTTCGTTATAAATTAACATTTCCTTTTTTAATTGCAATGTAAAATTTGTTTTTCAGGTTTAAATTCTCTCTCAAACGAACTTGGAATTTCGTTATAGCTGAAAATCATTTCTATTTATTATGTCACTCTCACAGCTTGAGTTCTCTTTAATCTTCTTCTCTCTGTTTAATAGTAACAGATGAAGAGCATGGGTCGGGCCATGAAGGTTAATGGATGCAAGCGAAATTGTTAACTAGTGCTAGGTCATGCTACTCTACGGAGGACATGACTTATATATATATATTTTAAACTATTTTAGGTGGGAATGTTACTTGCATCTATGGCCTTGCAGAAACCCATTTCCAACTAGGTCTTTGTGGAAGTGAGAAAATGCAGAGTTTTTGCTGGTCCTTGATAAAGCCAGGGCTCAGTATTCTCGACACCTTCTACATTCAGTTGTTTTATTTTCTTTTTTTTTTTTTCTTTTCTCCTTTTACTCACACAGGTAGATACATAACCTTTTCTATGTTGTACTAGGTGTGAGTCAAAATTATATTTGTATATTTTTTTTGCTTAGGTATCTTTATAGAATATATATATATATATATATATATATATATATATATATATATATATATATATCCTCGGCCAGGCTATGTCCTATTTGAATGTAATTCCATTTTGCCACGTCATGTATACGTAGTGAATTAATGTTTTTGTTACCAAGTGTTACAACATAATCAATGAAACAACTATTTCAGACATGTAGCAAATTACACAAAGAAGAAAGAGGGACCTTCTATTTTCCCAAAACAGAAATTGCTGTAGCCTATTTAGCAGAGAAGTCTGTAACTAAAAATGTTAATCTGCTTAATGGCTCCAAAAGAATTGTTTTCCAGTCATGTTGGCATTCATAAAATCTAGCCTCACAACAACTATGAGTGGGTGTTAGTAAGTGCTTGGCTTTTCATAGAAAGAATGGAGTCATGGAACGGTTTTAATACATTATCCTATATATTTGCCTCCAAGGTTAACATATTTCTGACGACGATGCTCCAGCTTCTTCAAGTCTTACCAAAAAAAAAAAAAAAAAAAAAAATCTGATAGTTGTTCCTGAAACCACATGTCAGCAGCTGATGTGGCATCAGAAATGGACTAGAAATTTTATTCCATTCAAATTCAGCTCAAAGTGAACTTTGTGAAACTGCACTAGAATTTTATTCCACTTAAACTACACTTGAATTTTATTCCATTCAAAATTCAGCTCAAAGTGAACTTCACAAAACTGCCTACATTATGCCAGCCATGTGGAGGATCATATAGATGTATCCACGTTTCATCCATGGTTCCCAACTGAGCCAAGACACAATCCACTTCCTGCTAAAAATGCTGCTGCACTGACTTAGCTGCTGCAACCTGATGACTCTTCTGATCTGTAGTCAGGCATTTTGACACTCATTTGGCCAAGAGGATCTTCATGCCCAGCACTTTGCGTATAATGAATATAAATGTTCATAGGACATCCCCAGAATATCTGTCATCACTTTTACAGGTTCTTCAGTCTTCCAAAATCATGTTGTGGATAGTATCCATATTTTGTGGAATTATGAACAAGCAAGGCCTTCCTGGATGGTCTTTACCCTCAGTGCTGAAATATCCTATCTTAAATTTGGCAACCCAGTTTTTAACTGTGGAATAGGGACACTGATCACAATAATGTCTCAGACACTTCACTGTGAATTTCTTTCACTGTCTTCTCTCCCACGAACAGGAACTTAATGACATCACTGTTTTCCTTTGCTCTGAACTCTACGTGAAAGAATGCCATTTTCACTTCAGACCTGAAAATGAAATAGTTCTTCCAGTTACAATAGGACAAAAACTGTTGCAAAATATTACAAGATATGCACTTCCGGGTGACATTTTTTTCATATGTTGGTATAAAGAGGAAGGTGTGGAAGCCAAAGACTTATCAGCATCCCCTCATACAAGGAAGAACATGATCAAAAAGCAGAACACAACTGTCATTGCAATTACCAAACACAACACGCATATCAATGATCCAGTTTCCAGCAACACAGTTTGCATGAGCTGCACAATGCCAAAATGTATATGCAGAGTTGCTATTACTAAGCTACTCTTTACAAATGTAGGTACACTGAAGTGAAACAAGTGCTAAGAGCATAAAGACTGGTCATTAGATGATTGGAAACGTGCATGATGTGATTTAAAAATGTGCCGTTTTTACACTCTTTCCATCATCTGATATGCTGAGAGAATGCCAAATGATATACATTATCCTGTTTCATACTAATAGTCAAACATGAAGCAGGATTAGCAATTGCATGAGCAGTGATACTATGGCACTCTTTAGGTCCCATTGTTACATTGTATGGGAGCCTTGCATCGGTCTCCATTGCAGGCTGACACAGCTTATATAGCATTTTTTTTTCAACCTGTGCACATTTTATTTAAAAGCAAATAAAGACTAAATATGTTTTAAAACTTACCCAACAATTTGCTAACGAAGGGTTTGACCTTAAAGGGCTCAAAGTCATCAATATGCTCGCCAGTTCCAATAAATATAATAGGACTTTGTGTAGCAGCAACCCTGCGAAATGAAAAGTTAACACCCGAGTTTGAACCTCACACATCACATCACAAGAAATAAAAAAAATCATATAACTGCAGTGGACAACTTAAAGAATGACAAAGGGACAATCAGTTATACAAAGTACAGTCATGGCCAAAAGTCCTATACCAGTAGACTGAAAGTCAATTTTTGATATTTGAAGTCAATTTACACAGCGTAATGGTTAAGTCAGGAATACATATTATACATCATTTTTAAGAAAATTTTATGCTGAATTCAAATAGTTTTACAGAATGTTATTACCAGTAATAGAAGTGAAGTTAAAAGCAAAAGCACAGTGTCTAGTCATAAAAAGCAAAAAATAGTGGAATTTGTGAAATTAGTGTACAATGCATTTAACGTAAAATTACTGTACAGTACGTTATTGAAACTTAACTTACCAACAAGCAAAATACGCTTTTAATATTTAATTGGATAACCACAGTTTCTTAGAGTAACAAAGTGCACCTTCTTGGCATGGAACTAATGAGCTTCTCTAGTTGTCCATTGGTGATGACACAGTACCATAGAGCTCTTACAGACTCGATTAATGCTGTTTTAGATGTTGGTCCTTGTTGACGGATCTTTTGCTTTAATCTTACGTACAGATTCTCTATGGAATTAAGAACCGGTGACTGTGCCGGCCACTGAAGTTTTCTTATAACTTTTCGATTAAACCACACGTCAACCAACTTTGACTGATGACATGGTGTGTTATTGTCCTGAAAGATAAAATTCCGCAAACCCACGTCTTGTGCAAATGGTAGCAGTTTGGACTCTAAAATGTCCACATATTTCGATCCATTCAATGTGCCATCAACAATGTGCAGATGGCCAACACCACTGGCTGAAATACAGGGCCATAACATCACGGAATGTGGGTGCTTGATTGTTGGCTGGGTGCAGCATGCCTTATATTTTTCACTAGCCCAACGATGTACATATTTATTTCCATTATTAGTGGAAATAGTAGCAATTGTTTCATCACTGAAAATAACATTTTTCCATTCATCAACAGTCTAATTCTTGTGTGCCTTGGCCCAGGCAATTCTTTTGAGTCGTTGTTGTTCAGTAAGGAAGGGTTTTTATGCAGCTTTTCGTGCAGTCAGTCCATTTTCTTGTAGCCTACGGCAAACTGTACGTGCAGATGCAATAATGCCTACTTCATTTTCCCACTCATTTCTTAAATCAGTGGCTGTTTTAAACCATGATTTTAAGGAACGACAAATCAACATGCAATCATCACGTTCAGTACACAGCCTTGGTCAACCTGTTCTTTTTCTGTTTCCCACACATCCAGTTTCTGCAACTCTTTTAATGGTGCGCAAGGCAGTGGAATGATCACAGCCACATTTAACAGCAATTTTACAACTACTGAATCCAAGTTCATGCAAAGTAATATTTTTTTCCCTGGTTTGAAGAGGCAGGACCAATTTTCAGGACTTTGACATTCCAAAATTCAAATATCACCAGGAATTCTGCATAAACTTCTGTCAACTGACTACAAGCAGATGTGTTCTAAGTCGGCAGATGATTTTACATCCTTTTATATCTCACTGGCGGACGTCGGAGAAAGCTATGGTGGATTAGAGGGACTGAACACTTTTTCAGAACTGGATTTGTGTTTCCTCACTTGCACATTTTTGCTTGTAACTTCACTTGTATTACTGGTAATAACATTCTGTAAAAATATTTGGTTCAGTACAAATTTCCTTTAAAATGATATATAATATGTATTCCTGACTTTACCATTACACTGTATAAGTTGACTTTAAACATCAAAACTTGACTTTCAGTCTACTGATGCAGGACTTTTGACCATGATTGTATATTAATCATAAGATACTAAGATTCTTAAAAGTTTTATGTTTTGCAAAAGAAAATATATACTTTCTCACAATTCCTTGTACAAAATAAGAGAACTGATGACCAGCAACTCACATTAGCCAGAAAAACCGCTATCTGTGTAACACCTTCTTCTTACCAAGAAAACTGAAAATTTAATGAATTAACATGATCATGGGTATGTATGCGTGCAGTTGAATCAACTTGAGCCCATATAACCATGAGATGACATGAGACACGTCCTAACTCATTAATCCAGTTTTGAAGCCTTTTGCATGTTCTTCCTGTCACAATAGGACCAAATGTACATCCCATATACACTGTACACACAAATTGAAATCAACAGGATTTGGACTAGAGACACCTAAAGGGCACATTAAAGTACAGAGTCAGCATTAATCCTAACCAAATTTCCCTTAACAGTTTCAACGATCTTACAAACCTATGTATAACAGATTTTTGAGGAACACTTTATTTTCACCTTCAAAGATCTGCTTTCATAAAGCATAGAGTGAGTCACACCACATATCTGCTATGTGACAATCAGAGGTGGTCATTACCATCTTTACAAACAATTGGTGACAAAACATCTATGCAATATACAGGGGTGTTAGTGCCCCTACCATGTTTCAGAGCAATTCTTGGAGCGGGAAAATATGCAATTCGGAGCAGAAACGTTGGTTTTGGAGCGAGAAAATTTGCATTTAGGAGCAGAACTCAGGTTTCGGAGCAGCTAATGATAGTATTTTTAATTGTTTTAAGTCCATGCTGTGCTTTAAGTTATGTTTATATACTGAATTACCATTATTTTATGAACTATGAAAAAATGTTATATTTCAGGTTTGTTGACATTTTACTGCTTCTCTTAGGACTGTTAATTAGCATTTCTGTCGTTTCTACAGTGAGATAAATAGGAAAACAATTATACTACCCACGATTTATTGAAAACTACATGAACTGCAATATTTTAAGCGTAACACATTAATATCAGGGATTTTCTTCTGAATGCATTTGTTTCGCTGTAACACAAATAGGATGCTGCCGCGTCCAAGAACTGTTGCTATTGATACTGAACGCTTGCGAATATACACTTAGGAAGAATAAATAATATGTAATTACTGTTTGTTGTTTGGTTGGTTTTTAGCAGCATATTTTTCGAGATTCATAGCATTCAGATTAAAATACATTATTTCTGAAATCAACCAACTGGCAAGCAACGCATACGTGGTCTGCGTGTTCATCACAAACTCCTAAGGTTTTCTGAAGGAAAGCGTACCTTCGATATAAAAGGAAAACTAATGTAACATTTAATAATCAAATTGTAAAATCACCTTTCAGCAGTTGCGCCATGATGCTCTTCATACAATGTTTTTCATCCAGTAATTATCAATGTCAAACTTTTGTTATTGCTGTGAACAATTTCAACTAAAACCAAAACTATAAGATAACAGTGAGATTTAGTAAAGTTGGTTAGATAAAAACTGCTTCCATTGCTCAAAGCTTGCACAGTGATGTTTTGGCGTGGGATCCCCCTCCCCTGTTTAGTAGTAGAATTAGTTTGACTTTTTTGTTGTTGCTGTCTGAAAGAGCCACTGCTCTTGCATACCTGGGGTCCTGCATGTATGCACATGGACATTAAGCAGATGATTGTGAGTTAGTAAGTAAAATTCAGACTTACTTAAAGTCTGAATTTTGTCTAAAGAACCAAAAGATCGGTATTCCTAATAATTGATTACAAGTTATGCAATATAAACAATCCTTCCATTCATCCATAGCGCTCGTGAGCGATTTTAATTAACATAAATAAGACTGACGAAGGAAAAAAAAACAAAGCTGTACTTTTTAATTTGGTGAAAAATCAGAGTGGGCTGTGAGAAAGTGTGAATATTACGCAGCATGAACAAAACTGAATCATTCACTGTAATTTATTTATGAAAATATTTAACTAGATAACACCACTGTGTTCACAATTATAAAATTTCTGAATTCATACACAATAGGGTGGTTTTGAAAGACATAGCTTCAAACAGTTTTTTTTTTCCTGGTTTTGTTCTTGTACTTGCTAGAACATTAACTCTGGTTACCTCTTGCGAGCAAATCCTACTGTCTTCTCAGCAAGTTCCTCAGCTATATTTGTCTTTTGTTGACTCTGCCATTGCACAGCACCCACTGTTTACTTTTTTTTTCTAATAGTTTTCCCTTACCATTTTTCTTTGTTCTTTTTTTTTTTTTTTTTTTTTAATTCCCACAGACGACAATTTTATCCATCAGGGAACCATGAATTCTGATATCAGAGCTTTCACTATTTTAGATAAATGGTGTAATTTTCAGAGAATAAATACTTTTTTTTTTTTTTTTTTTTTACACCATGCATCAATTCTTACAAATTTCCAAACTTCGTCACTTCCGTTTTTGGAAAGTTCCCTCACCCTTATCAATCTAAAATGCACACATTTATGAGGGTGATGATGATGGCATTTAACAACAACATAAGAGTGGGAACATCACGGGGGGTACAATTATGGAAGAAATCTTCACCCCGTCCTACTTCCGTTTTCAGAAATTTATCGAACATTTTCAAACTGAAATACAAATATTTATGGAATAAAATAATATCTAATAACACTGGGTAGAGGAAACATCGCAAGAAAAAAAAAATTACGATTACGAGAGCAATCTTACCTCTGTCTACTTTCCGTTTTCGAAGGATGAAATTCCATCCTCCGACGGAGAAAACTAAGCCCCCGCCCCCACCCCACCAATCCTCCCAAAATTTCAGTTGTTAATCGATCTCGTGAATGGTCCAAATGTTAACAAAAAATACGGAATTCCTCGAATCAGCGTAAGAATTTAGTGGCCGAAGATTACGGGGAAATTTTCGGAGGCCTAACTTCCGTTTTCGGAAATCGTTGCCTACAATTTCAAGCTAAAATTATGCAGTGAAATTATATTTTACAACAATACTGAACAGAAGCAACATCGCGCAAGAAAAAAAAATCTGACTGCGGGAAAACTCTGCACTCTGTTTAACTTTCGTTTCCGAACATTTAAAAAGACAAAACAACGTCCCCAGATGGAATACGGACCCCCCCTCCCCTAACTAATACCCCGAAAATTTCTTCACTTTTGTAACAATCGCGAAAATGGCAAAAAAAATAAAAGGGAGGGGACTCCACGTATCTGCGCAAGAATCTCACGTACGAAGTAACCGCTGAATCAATCTCGAATGTCGCAAGATTACGCTAAAATATCGATGACCAGTAAATTTTTACTTTTGGCGCAGATTCCGTCAAAATCGCGATTTTTTTAGCAGAATGGCGCAAGAACAACGTTTTGGCGCTGGCTGGCGCAATTGGCGCAGGTCTAGCAGCCCTGAATGTAAGAAAACTGGGGTACAAAACAACATAAAATTTTCTAAGGAGATGGCTACATATGAAACATTGAAATGAAGATGCTTCTGTGCCAAAAATATGCTTGACCACATACTTGAGAAGATTTATTCTTCAATAAAAAATTTCTGATAATACTTTATTATTTGGGTGCTCCCAGCAGTACCGGATTCTCACTCTTTTATCATCCTCCTTCAATAAATAAATAAATAAATAAATAAACAAACAAACAAACAAATATGCATTTTAAAGACTTTTGAGAACCCTTGAAAATATGTTTAAGGTTCTTACCAATTTAAAATGCAACATGGACACATGCACAAATATACACTCAATGGACAAAACATTAGATATACCAAGCTAACAGTGTGTTGGTCCTCTTCTAGTGCACATAACAGCTTGTAGATATCGAGGCATTAACTTCGCCCGATGCTGGAGGTAATGCCCGTCATTCCTGTTGCAGCATTGTCCACAACTCGCCCAAAACGTCAGTCCAGGATCCATGGATCAGATGTTCTGGTCCACAGCATCTCAGGGAGCTTCCATAGGGTTTCAATTCTGGGAC
The DNA here is from genome assembly GCA_039090855.1 of Macrothele yani. NCBI lineage: Eukaryota > Metazoa > Arthropoda > Arachnida > Araneae > Macrothelidae > Macrothele > Macrothele yani. Next base: position 6,188,847 of record CM077023.1, on the reverse strand, counting down.
CTTGGGGGCCACAAGATGGTTCCAAATTCAGATGAGTGTTCCTCGAGCCATGCCTGGGTGGTTGCAGCCCGGTGGGGCAGCACATTACCCTGTTGGTACAGACCACTGGCTGCAGGATGCGCAAAGGCTATGAAAGCATGAAGGTGATGAGTCTGCACGTCCTGGTAACGTACGGCAGTTAAGGACCTCTCCAGACACACTAAGGGACCTAACATGTCCGATGATCAGGCTCCCCAAACCATCAGAGTCATTACCCCCTTGAACAGAGTCAACCTGAAATTACAGCAGGGCCATGGCCTCGTGCTACTGATGCCACACCTGCACCCTCCCGTCAGCTTGGTACAGCTGAAAATGGGTTTCATCTGACCACGCGACGTGGCGCCACTCTGCAGAAGTCCAGTTTTGATGTTCCCAGCAATAGGCAAAGTGTAATGTACAAAGACGAGCAGTCAACAGTGGCACAAGAGTAGGGCGTCGGCTTCCGTAGCCCAGGGTAGGCAATGTGTGCTGTACCATTCACTCGCTGATGCTGTTTGGGCCTCCGACATTTAACCTGGATGTAATTTGTGCTGCTGTTGCTAAGCGGTCGGTCCGTACAAGCCTGGATAGTCCACGTCAACTCCGGTCATCAATGGCATATGGTCAGCCATTGCTTGCTCTCTGAGTGCTGGTACATCTGTCAATGGTACACCCTCGATACAGTTGCGCTTGGGTTCTCATCACTTGGGCGACAGAATGGCCCATCTGTCTTGCATCAACAATGCATTCATGATCACAGTAATTTAGATCACCATGTTTACCCATGTTCCTCGATTATGATACACTGTTAGGAAGTCCTGCTGTCCACCTATTTATTGCCTACATTGGGTTAGGGTCTCTCCACTCTGCATGGGGAATGGCCATGTCAACTGCCCATCACTCCTATCTCTAATGCTTTGTCTACTGAGTGTACTTTCTACACATGACTTCAATATGCAAAGAAAATATATATACTGATGGCATTTGCAAGATTTTTTTCACATAATTTAACTTTCTGTATGTCATAAATTAGCTCTGTGATTTAAAAGACAGTTCACAATGATGTGACATATAAAGAGGTCTCCTTAAATGAGTTTTGCATTATTTTTAGGTTACAGCATATATTTTAGGTTACAGCATATATAGCATATATTGCATAAATACTAATGCTTATATGACAAAGTGCCTTTGATATCAACAAAATAAAACTGATTTTAAAAAAAAATTCAAGTGATATGGATAAGAAACTTAGAGAGGAGGATTTCCCTAGTGAAGGTAGTGTGGTTTCGATATACAGTTGAGTATCTGGACTAAAAATCACATTAAAAGTGCTTGATAACTATTTTCGATGCAGCGTTGATGACGAGATTGAAGACAAGTTCATACCACTACAATGAGTGCAACTAAGAGGACATCAGCACTCAAATGACAATGCTATTTTGAGCATATGAACACAGTATTATATTTACTATAATCTCTGATGCATCTTATAAGACACTAGACAACACAACATCACTTCAAAGGTAGCTTTACTATTTAGGACTTCTTAATTTTGTCTTTCCACATCCTATCACTTGAACAGAAACATCAAAATAAACTAATATGAATAAATGTCCTCAAATTCTGTATAACATAAAATATTTGCAGACATGCAGTACAATAACTAAATTCCCATAAATAACTTATTCAATCAAAAGGAGCAGTTCTAGCTCCTAAAGTTCACCAATATTTCAATTCGTTGAAGAGAGAACATAGTTTACAAGAAAATACTCATAATGCTGGTAGGCTTCCAAAGTTCCCTAGATGCTGCAAATGAACTTACTCCCACATGCAAAGGTCTCCAGAAGCAAAAGATAAATGGTTTTTGCAGTTATTAAAACAACAGTTATAAAAACACTTCTATGCTGAACACAATAAGCTCAGGCAAAGTCATACGCTCTTCAATAAATGCATTGGTTGCCCACACTTCAATAAGCGCGGGCAACCGATTTTTTTGACATTTCAGCATTATTTCTAGCAATTTGTTCCTATGCACTTCACGTTTGCCTATGCTCTGTGTCATTGCCTGATGTATCTGTCACCAGAACTTCACTTCATTAGAGTACATTATGCTCCAATGTTTGTAACTTAACTTGTCCACCAGTGAGTATTTGTATTAAAACCAATTTCAGGAAAGTTCCATGAGATTAGCCAGATTTATATATAGTAAGTTTACTTGAAGGTTTTTGGCAGAGCTCCCAGGATCAAAAGTTTAAATATATTTACAAGCTATGAAATGATAGGCAAATTGTAGAAATTGGCCAAAAGCCCTAGAAACTACTCTATGTCATTGGCATAGATGTTACTCATATACTGATGTGAAAATGTAAGTACTGCAGGGTTCATATGGATTTTTGGAAGTCTGAAACTTATTTTTCAGGAGTCATTGATGATGACGCACATATGAAGCCCCGACAGCCACTATGAATATTGTAAGTACAGATACTTATTATTATTATACTTGACTTCAATTGCCAATACTATGTTAACGTCCTTTTGCAAACTCCCGATAGCTGAACTTGCATAACGTGTGAAACAGTATTTACAGACATTTAATGTCAACCGAATTAAAATACTGATGGGCTTTGAGCATGTGTGTCATAATGATAGAGGAACGATTTCCATGATGGATGTTATGTTCTAAAGCGCATTGGTTGAAGACCTAGAATAATATGGATAAGCATAAATTCTTATTTATTACTTTTTCCATCTTATTCACGATTGCATCATATATTAATTCAATGCAACACCATGTATGCATGCAAGCATGAAAAGATTGTGTCAGTGGAATAACTGGGATTCACCTTTGCATGAAAAATGTACATCACTCAGAATGAATAGTGCAGAACTCTTTTAAGGAAAAACACTGAAACACCAATTTTGGTATAAAAGCTAAGTAAAGAGATTTCTTTTCAATTTATGAAAGTTTTCTTCAAAAACTTCAGCAAGGGTACCACACAAGCAAAGGCAGAAGTTGTAATAAATTCCAATAAAAAAAAACAGAAAAAATGGCAGCATGTACATACCCTGAAGGGCTAAAATATTATGACCAGCATGCTTTTATGCAAATTGAAACAACTGCAAGTAAACGATGGCTTGTGTGAAAGTCATGAAATGGTACAAGTAACACATGATACTGAGCTCTGTTAATCAGTGCTATTCTTGTTTTGCAGATGGGAAAGGCAGCAGACTTAAGTGAGTTTGACAAAGGCCTAATTGCAATGGCCAGATAACTGGATCAGAGCATTTGTGAGATGGCACAGCTTGTGGGGTGCTCATGGTTAGCCGTGGTGAGTACCTCCAAAAGGTGCTCTGACGAGGAGAAAACCACAAAGCGCCAGCAAGGAGTGTGCCAACCACAGCTCATCGATGTTAGAGATGAACAAAGGCTATCCTGTATGGTATGAGCCAACAGAAGGGATACACTGTTATGCAACTTGCCAGTAATCTGAATGCTGGTGACAGGAGTAGTGTGTTATAACATACGGTACACCGAACCCTGCTGGGAATGGGGCTTTGTAGGCGCAGGTAGCTGAGTGCCCACGCTAACCTTGGTCCACCATTGAAAGTGCCTACACAATGGGCATGTGAGCATCAAAAGTGGACACTGAATGATTGGAAAAGGTCATCTGGTCCAATGAAACTTATTTCCTGTTGCACAATGTGGATGGCTGGGTGCATGTGCATCATTTACCTGGGGAAGTGACCAGGATGCATCATGGGACAAAAACAAGCTGGTGCAGGAAATGTAATGCTTTGAGCAATGTTCTGCTGGAAAACCCTGGGTCCAGTCATTCATGTGCACAAAACTATGATGCCTACCATCTACCTAAACATCACTGCAGACCAGGTAGATCCTTTCATGGCAATGGTATTCCCCTCTAGTAGTGCCTTCTTTCAGAAGGATAATGCGTCATGCCACATGCCTGGATTGTTCGAGAATGGTTTGCGGAGCATGAGGAAGACTTCCAGGTATTGCCCTGGCCTCCTAATTCCTCAGACATCAATCCAATCGAGCATCTGTGGTTTTGTGTTGGAACGGCAAATCTGATCTGCTGCAGCTCAACCACGTAACTAACAAGAGTCAAAGAATCTGCTGGTAATCTGTTGGCACCAGATACCACAAGACACCATTAGAAATCTTGTAGCATCTATGCCTCACTGGGCAAGAGCTTTTTTGGCAGCATGTGAAGGACCAACATCATATTAGGCAGGTGGTCATCATGTTTTGGCTATTCACTACATGTACTACTTCCTACATTCAAGAGTGAAATGTTTTAATTGTTTTTTTGTTTGTTTTTTAGCACAGTGACAAAAAAAAACATGCACATTCTATTGAGCATTGCAGCACTAATGGTTGTGATAGAAGCATTATTCTGGTTTTCAGTTTTCAGTGTCAAACAAAATAGCATTCTGAGGATATAACTTCATTTTTTAAAAATACCCAGTGGGGGTATGTCAGGTGATTGCGGTGGACATGGTATAGAGCCATCCCTAATAATCCAACATCCAGAAAATTCTCCAGGGACTGCATGAACTTCAAAACTCCACTGAAGTGGTGCTCATCTGGTAGAAAAATATTATTAGTTTGCTATTTGAGGATATGCATATTGTTGCAGCATTTTCAGATAATTTTCAATCCTGACAGCTGCTTTAGAAAAGGAAGGTCCAATGATATAATTATGCATCAAATCACACTAAACACTGGGACTGGCCCAATGAACTTCAGGCACAGCAAGAAGGTTTTCTGAGCTCAAATACAGGTGTTCACAATCCAAAGAACACGAAACATCAATTTATCTGAGAATATAACATGTAAAAAACATTTCATCATTTATCTAAGTGGTTCAAGAACAGCTCCACAAATGTTAACCATCAAGGTTTATTGAAGAGTTTCACATCATGCAACAACTGCAGCTTGTACACTGTACACATGGGAAAACTATGCAACACCTACATTTCACTGTAGAAAGGACTATTCCTGTACAGATTTTAGTGGATCCTTTCAACATCTTGAATCCTTTCAACATTTTCTGTGCTTGTATTAGGTCCACTTGATAGTTCCTGGCAAAGAACACTGCTGGTCTCTATAAATTTCTTATACATACATCCATACATACATACATATCCCTTAAGCTGTTCTCTGAGATTCAGAGGTTAGCTCCAAAAAGAAATACAAACTACCAGAAACTTTTACTTATTGTTGTCGTATCAAACTTCTCCATTTACAGCGATCTTGACATACAACTCGTGCTTCACTAATATCCATTACACGCCGTACACAAGATCTTTTATACTTCATACTCATAATCTTTCTCTCATGCAGACACTCCTGAATCTGATCCACCCATGTCTTCCTTGGCCTTCCTCTGCCTTTCCTTCCCGCCACTTGGGCTGAAAAGATTTTCTTAGTAAGCATTTCATCACTCATTCTTTCAACATGGCCAAACCACCGAAGCATATTGGTCTCCACCTTGCTAACAACATTTTGCTTGACATCACACAACTGCAATACATCTTCATTTCTCACACAATCATATCGTGTCTTGCCACAAACCACACGTAAGTACCACATTTCTCCAGCACACAAATGACTCCTATGTTTCTTCTGCAGTACCTAGGTTTCACTACCATACATCAGAGTAGGAACAATTACACTTTCAAACACAGCCATGCGGGACTCTCTCGAGAACCCATCATTCCTGTGAAAACCTCCCAGAGCAGCTATGACTTTCAAAGAAGAATTCACTAGCCTACTGATTTCACCATCCAACTTGTTCTCTCTGTCAAACATGCTTCCTAAATACACAAACGCACTCACCTGGTCAATCACAGTGCCATTTATACTTACATTACATTCAGTGCTACCCATTCCTCTCTCAAAGACCATAACTTTGGGTTTTCCCTTATTTATACTCAGTTTGAATTTCATGCAAACTTTGTGCATCCGAGACAAGATACTCTGCAAATCACTTTTTCTCTCTGCCAACAGGACAGTGTCATCAGCATACAGCTATTTGCACACACAGATAGCACCAAGACATAAACCACTATTATCTATTTTGGCATCACACATGCATGCGTCTATAAAAATATTAAACAGCCATGGTGACATTACACAACCTTGTCTAACTCCTACACCAATAGAAAACCATTTTGATAAAACACCATTCACTTGTACACAAGTTCTACTGTCAGCATACATTGCTTTAACACTGTGAAGTAGATTCCCAGTAACACCATATTCATTCAATACCTTCCACAAAAGTGTCCTATTGACTCGGTCGTAAGCTTTCTCTAAATCTATGAAGGCAGTAAAAACTTTCTTCCCAACAGCCAGATACTTTTCAATCATCGTGCGTAATGCAAAAATCTGGTTAGTGCAGCCTTTACCAGGCATAAAACCACTCTGAACATCCCACACTTTCAATGATGTAAGACCCCGTACTTTTTCAATAACAACCTTACCAAACACTTTCCCTGGCACACTCAGTAGGCTAATATCACGATAGTTCTTGCATTCAGTCTGATCACCTTTTCCCTTATACAAGGGAACAATGATAGCATCCTTCCAATCCTGAGGGACCATTCCTAACTCCCAGCACAACTGGCAAGTTTCAGTTAACCAGTCAATTATAGAGTCACCACCATATTTCAACATCTCTGCAGTTATGCCATCAACTCCTAGAGCCTTACCATTCTGAAGAGATTTTAGAGCTTTACACACTTCTTCTCTTGAGATCCCTTCTGTGCTTTCATCCCTTATTGTGACATCATCTGCGTCTGTCTCAGAATCATCTTTGCTTTCCTGATCTAATAACTTACAGAAGTATTCACCCCATCTGTCACTTAACTCATTGGGCTCCCATATCATTTCCCCAATCTCATTCTTCACACAACTTACAACTTTGTTTCCCCTATTTTTCCTGAGTCTCATGTACTTCCAGAAGGACTTCCTATCTTTCCAAAAAGCCAGTTCATGCCTTTCCACTTTCTCCTTCCTATCTTTCGCCTTACTGTGGCGAACCAGCTTAGCAGCTTCATGCTTTTTACAGCGATATTCATCCACAGAGACTCTACCTTGCAACATCCCCAAATAGGCTTCCTTCTTTCTCTTTACTGCCTCTTCAATCTCACTATTCCACCAAGCATCACCTCTATTGTTACCCACTATTGTGGTGCCACAGACCTCTTTAGCAGTAGTGACAACACAGTTCTTAAAACATTCCCACTTCTTTTCTACATCCCTCTCACCAGACTCCAGATCCTTCAGTCGTTTTCTGAGTAAGTCAGAATACTGCTGATGATCTTCAAGGAGCCTATCAACCTTTATGCTTTCTATCCTGGGTCTCTTCCTATTCCTTTTCCTCCAACCAACATTAAGTTTCACTCGTGACACAACCAAGTAATGATCAGAACCAACATCCGCACCTCTGATCACACGGGTGTCAACAACTAAGTGTTTCAAACGCTGATCGTAGACAACAAAATCTATCACACACTTTTGACCAAGAGTACGATTTTCCCAAGTATATGTGTGGATATACTTGTGGTTGAAAAATGTATTAGATACACACAAACCATTCTCAATGCAGAGTTCAATTAATCTTTCACCATTATCATTCACACAAGGATCATTAAACTTACCCAGAACATTGTCAGAAATTGCATTCTGCACACCTACTCTAGCATTGAAATCCCCTGCTATTATAACTTTTTCTTTAGCACCAAACTGGCTCAAAACAGCTTTTAGCTCATTCCAGAAATCTTCCTTCTTATCAGAAGGTTCTGAGTCACAAGGAGCATACACTACAACAATTACAATTCTCTGAAGTTTCACTTTCAAACGAATCCAGAGAATTCTCTCACTTACGCAACTATAGTGAATCAAGTTGTTCTTCATCTTTTCACTTAAAATCACACCTACACCAGCCTGTCCTCTCATATTATCCAATACTCCAGACCACACACTCACCGTGCCATTCACTTCTTCTACCCCAATTTCCTTCTTTTGGTTTCACTTACACACAGCACATCCAGTCTTTTAGTCATCTCCTCAATCACCTCACTCATCTTGCCATTTATACCTCTAGTATTCCATACACCAATCTTACATTCACTCAGCCGAGATCTCTTTCTCATACGCCGCTTAGAAAGTCCAGGTCGATTCCGTGGTGGACCGTCCTTCTCAAGTGTGGTAGGTCCACCATATCCCACACTTGAGTCATTTTTAATATTTCTTTTGTCTTTTTAATCAGGTAAGTACATCAGTGTGGGGGATTAGCCCACAGCTGAGGGTTCCAATTGGTCATTCAACCTAAGGATTCTGGAACAAAACCCAGTGAGTTGGGGTCTTTTCGCCAATGTCACATAGAACTAGCTTGCACCTCTCCAAAATTCACAGAGGCCCTAGTTGCTGTTGTGTGTGCCATTGTTACCACGGAGCGCCCCGAGGAGGCAAACCCATCACTCACTACGACTGCCTGTGAATTTCTTATGCCAAATATAATTTGTAGGTCATGATGGTGGTCTGCATTTATACATCTTTGACAAATTGTGCTGCTCAGCCAAGCAAAACACTGGGCCATCACCTGTGGTGACTCCATTTTGGATACTGCTTACATAGTGCAAACACTGAATTTGCTGGTAAATGATGCTACAGCTGATATGCACTGCTATCTGGTGACAGAAACAGTGTTAGGAAAATCTTTGAACCTTTCACTGTTGAATGTGGCAGACAGAAAATCTCTACCTGCTCCTGTTTCTCCTCCTAATTAATTTTAGAAAATGTAAAGTTACTTTCTGTATACCCTGAATATCAGTTCAAGCATGTAATAACAAGGCAGTGAATGTACAAAGCTTGATGGCAAAAAGATTGTGAGAGAGAAACAGATAAATTCTGCTTAAGATGGTAAACAGTAATGAACCACATTTTTAAACAAAATTGGAAATTCAATGGCACTACTTACGCACTAAGGGCACCACCTCCTTTTGCATGACCATCTAATTTTGTGACAATTACAGCTCCCACATCTACTTTATTTTTAAAAGCCCTGGCCTAAAAATAAAGCAAAATAAATGATAAACATTATCAATAGGTATCAGAAAATAACTAACTCGCAGCAATATGAAATAATGACTTTAAAGCCAAGGTTTTATTTTTGTCCCGCACATGGCAGAACTGCCAGTGCCACATCTACTTTATTTTTAAAAGCCCTGGCCTAAAAATAAAGCAAAATAAATGATAAACATTATCAATAGGTATCAGAAAATAACTAACTCGCAGCAATATGAAATAATGACTTTAAAGCCAAGGTTTTATTTTTGTCCCGCACATGGCAGAACTGCCAGTGTGATTCCAAGTCCAATCACCCACACAAGGTTGCTTAACTACTTTTCAAAACTCCCTTTTTCCCAAATATACAGTCGAACCTTGTTAAACGGCCACACTTTGTTCATTATGCTAAACTGGTGGTAGTAAGCGAGGGTGGCAGTTTCAAGAGGTTCACATAAAAAATGGGTAAAATTAATTGAATGACAGTATAGGGAAGAAATAAAATAAACATGTTCTTTTTTATTGTATCTCTAGTACTGCAAATGTAAGGATTGAAAACACAGTGACTAAGTAAAGTTTGTGATGAAAATTCTTAGAGCAACATGGTTTTTTACATTTTCATATGACATTCATATTTTGTTTTTATCAATATAACATCAGTAATTACACAGTGAACTGTTGATATTCTCATTTTTGTTTGAAATCAATTTATCGAGCATCATCCTATAAAATAAATCAGATTCATACATGTTACACACATCTTTTAATTCATACCTAAATATGATTTCTAACATTTTTTTTTTTCTTGCTTTATCCACTGAACTTTTAGAGGTTTCAGCTGTTTCACTGTACCGTATTCCGAATAATAATCCGTGCCAATTTTTGAATCTTTGGAGCCAACCATTAATTACTGTAGCTGAATTCTTGAATTTGATATTCTTTCCCAAACTGTCTCACTTTTTCAAGAACAACTTCATCAGTAATAACTCCATGCTTGGCATTCACCTGGCCAATCGATAAAACAACAGCTTTACTTAGATTCCGTGTTTACTACTTTAAAACTTTTTAACTGAGTGAAGTTGTTTTTCAGACCCCATCCATTTATGTTTATCACTTAATATGTCTGCTACTGTTCTTCTGCTGACTGACTTGTTAAAAAGGTTGGAAAAGTGATTTCCTAATGCTTGATGACTAGATCCAGAATTACGACCTTTGAATTTGCATATCAAATATTTCTCATGAATGTCCAATAGTTTTAACCATTTCAGCATGCTTTAAAATAAACAAAATCTGATGAATGTAAAAGCAAACACAACAAGCAGTCCCTGCAAGAAACAGTGGTTACTAAAGCGTTGGATAACTAGGTTTTGGAATCCAAAATGTGAGACAGGTAATGCTATTTTCTGAGGGAGTATGGCCTCTATGGAAATGTAAAATGCAACAGTTAAGATATTTTCATTTGGTCAAATTGCAAAGGGAACCATAACCATGAGCAGCATAATTAGTACTTATCTCACTGTTTAGCAAATTTCAATATTTAACCAGAAACGCGCACGCACACACACGCACACACACACACACAGGGTCAACTCGCTTCTGTCGGATGCAATAAATCAGAGTTTACCCTTGATTTTTGGCAGCTGACCATACTTCGTTAAAAGCACCATTCTTTTTTCAGGGCAGTGGACACGATAGTGGCTGTTATCTCATGGATTTTGCAACACTTCTTTGAAGAGGACTCATGTAAGATGCTTTTGGGGCACACTTAAGAAGATAAGGTAGCGAATCGCGGTGTCTGTTGCAAGTGAATATTTTAAGAGGAAGTTCAACAAGGTATTCTAAAACAAAAAACATCAAAATGTCACTAGAATGTTTGGCAGATTGCACTCAGGAGGTGGTGGTTTAAAGGGAGGAAATTCCCAATAAGTAGAATACGACAAGATTTGCAACCCACGAGCAGTGGGCAGAAGAGAAGGGTGGCAGTTCATCAAGGTCCAACTGTACTTGAAGGTTAGCCTTTTATTTTTATCATTTTCCACTTTCATGCTGTAGCCATGTTTTTAAGCACAGCACAAGTTTTTTTATAAAAATCAAGGTTGTTTTGTGCTACCAACACATAATAAAGACCACTTGTTTTTACAAAAAATCATCCACACTTTTACTATTTACAAACACTATTTTAACTGTCATGTTTTCATTGGCAGAAATTGCACCTTGAAAAATCAGGCAATTTTTGAAAATAAAAAAGTCACTTTACACAAAGGGATAGACTTCAAATTTTGTTTTGAGACAGACTACAAGTGTATGAAATTTCAAAAAGGAGATACATGTTTTCTTCACTTCAAAACTCTAAGCAAGCTAGTGGTACTAAAATTTATTATTTTTAAGTTCCATTTTTCTAAAATTTACAATTTTTAAGCTCCAATATCTTTAGTTAAGTGTGTGTGGGGGAAGGGGCTTCCAAAATTTTTAAATCTAAGTAAAGTTCTACAGCACTGTAACTTGCACTAAAAAATTGGGGACTGTTATAAAAACAATGCTCAAAAGCAAGAAATGAAAACAGGAAATAATCACAAAATTTTGCTGTACAGCAAACCCTTGTCCATTGCAAATTAACATACACGCATCAACATAATTGTGAACAATAATTTACTCAGGGCTCAAATTTTCAGGTCTAACTCTACTAGCCAAAAAAAATTTTTACTCGCCATCACACCACTGTGACATGCAAGAGACTGTGAATTTGCAGCAAGTTTTCTGTTTCAATTATTGTGTATGCAAATATTTATATATACACTGCTGGCCACCCAAAATGCAACACCAAGGAGGACACGAGATAGCAAAGCCAGATTTACTGGACACATAACAACAGATACAAAGATGAAATGATTGACTTTGCAGGCCCGTGCGTCTTGCGGAACACGCAGACATCAATAGTTCAGTGTGGCCCCCATGGCTGGCAATAACGGCCGCTACACGCCACGGCATCAAATGAAAGAGGCTTTGGATGTGGGCTTAGGGTATGTCTGTCCAGGCTGCTTCCACACGTTGCCACAGTTCATCAGGCGTAGCCACGGGTGGTGCTTGCCGGGCCACTTCGTTGCCGATCAGCGACCAGACGTGTTCGATGGGCGACATATCGGGAGAACAGGCGGGCCACGGCAGCAGTGGCACCTGGTGAGCCGTGAAGAATTGTTGCACGATGCGTGCCATGTGCGGGCGCGTTTTGTCCTGTTGAAACGTGGCCGCTGGCAGGTCCTGCAGGTAAGGGAGGACTACGGGCTCCAAAACGTCGGAGATGTAGCGGTGGCTGTCGAGTGTACCGGCCATGCGTACCAGAGGGGTGCCGGTGTCATATCCAATTACGCCCCAAACCATAACGCCAGGCAACAGACCGGTATGGCGATGCATAATGCAGGCGTCATACAGTCTCTCGCCGCCACATGCGGATCCGACCATCGTGGTGTTGCAGGCAGAAGCGGGATTCGTCGTAGAAGACAATGTCGTGCCATTCCGTAGTCCAGGTGCGGCATTCAACGACCCATTGACGCCGCACTTGCCGGTGGTGTAACATCAATGGTAATCAGAGCAATGGACGCCGTGCGACAAGTCCCCGCTCCTGCAGACGACGTCGAACGGTACGTGCTGACACAGGTTGTTGCGCAACACACCCTAATTCCTGTGCTAACATTCGTGATGTGGCGATGCGCGCCGTCAATGCCCACCGCACAACATGTCGGTCCTCTCGTTCGGTGGTGTGTCGCGGCTGCGGCAATCGCTCACATCGGTCCGCCCGTCCCTCCTGCACCCACCGAATCCATACTCGCCTCACTGTGGCTGGATGTCATCCCACACGTGGGCCGATGTCTTGGTACGATTAACCGCTGTCACGATAAGCCACTATTCGCCTTTTGTCGAACTCCGAAACGTGCTGGAATGACTGCCGTATTCTGCGACGTGGCACCAGGAAGCTTCCCACGCACAGGTCAGGCAGCACAACACACTTCCACTACTTACACCCCGCCTTCTGTGCACCCTTCTTATAGTGCTTCTTGGTGGCGTGCTGGGCGCACATGCTTTGCATATGCCCTGCAATGCTAATCGTTTGCACGCCCTCTTGCGGGCAACGCATGCTGCGAATTTCAGGCCAATCGGATGCTTCCTTCTTGGTGTTGCATTTTGGGTGGCCAGCAGTGTATATACAACTCTGCGACTGTGCTACAGCTGAGATCTCAGAAAATAATAGTAATAATAACAACCTTCCAGGTTGTATTAAACCAGGAAAGTAATCAAAAGCCAATATTTTTTTGTGCTGGAGGAAAAGAAATAACTAAAATAACATTTTTAAAAATGTCGGTCATACACCACAACCCAATCCTCCCATAAAGAGAATTGTCAGCACCTCCACCACCATGCTCCTTTTCCTCATATGTACATAAATATGTTTCCCGGAATCCCGGCTGGTATAGCAAAGATTAATAGGAGTACGGATGGGGGAAATATCAGTGTTTTTGAGAATTGACATTTTTTCAAGTGATAATCGACGTTAGAAACTGCAAAAGAATATTTTCTACGAGAAGTAAATTAATTTCTCTTTGCTGCATTCTTTTAAATATAATCTTAGGTCATGAATTAGGGACTTTTTCGTCGTTTTGCTCGATGTTTCATCACCGAAAATAGAGTTATTTTCCTTGATGTTACAGGAGCCGATAAGTCCTCCCCCGCCCTCCCCAAAAAATTGAGGTTTCATGACCGATGTTTGAAACTGCAATAGCGCAACTTGAAATTTTTCTGTGATAAGTAAATGGGTGTCTTTTTCGTACTCTTACACAGAGAAAGGAAATATCACCTTTCTTTTTCATATTCTTATACTGAGAAAGGGAATATCACTTTCTATGTCCCAAATTAACGATTTCTTTTGCCAGTTTTCTGCGATGTTTCATCGCCGAAAATCGAGTTCTTATCCTCTAAGTTACGGGAGCCAATGCATCGAGGTGTATATGATACATCAAGTACTTTAACAAATATTATGGTTACTCGATGTTGAATTAGTGAGCTATCACCGATATATTGAACAGCGATTTATTCATCGATGTGCCAATAACTGCTGCAGATGGGAAAGGTGCGAATTCTTTGGTTCTTTAGCAAAACATCGTGGTTTTCGCTGATACATCGAAAATTCCCACCCATATTACGGATGCGTGAATGTTTCGGGAATGAATATCCACCGCATGTCCATCCCCACTCTGAGTTAACGCATGCGGGGAAGAAACGCTTCCTCCCACAACGCTTTGGGGTTCCTTTCAGCGAGCTTCGCATCAGCTGTCGCCAGGGGTACCGCTCGCTCTTCTAAAGTTTTTGCCAATTTATTCGCCGAGTTCATTTTTTCATCGCCAAAAGTGTTATAACAGTACAAAAAAGTAATCGACAAAGCTCTTTTTCCTTCGCCAAAACGATTTAATTTTCGCAAATTGCAAAGATGGCGATCGGCAGCGCGACCCCAGGCTGTCGCTACGCAGCCCACGGAAGACGCTCTCGTTGGCTCGCTGGGCTGCTGGTGATGACGCAGTGATTGATATGCCTCCGTCAGAGACCATTTTACTGAAAACATTTCATGATGACGAAAAAAAAAAAAAAAAAAAAAGAAAGCACAGTTAAATGCAATACTCAAGATGCCTCTTACACTGAAATATTTTTAAGATAACATTTTACTGAAAGTGAAGACACGATCACAGTTCAAATTATTTTTGTGAAGATACTGTTTGAGCTAAAAATATTTTTGTGAAGGTACCGCCCAACAGCATCAAATGCCGAACAGGAAAACAATTTATTTTTACTGCTCGCCAACAATGAATTTCTGGTCGCCATTGGTGACTGGGCGACAGCAAATTTTGTGCCCTGATTTACTCAACATAAAAGAGCCATACCCTGGCAACCGCCAACTAGCAATATATATAGCTGCACCAACCTGCCTTTTCCAACACAAAACATACTTGACATACCACTTTTTCTGACCATGATTCAATTGTGGTAAAACTGTCGGCAGATGTTGCCTGGGGCAGATGCTCCTTCCAAAAACATGCCACAATAAGAAAGTCCTTCTGGACTGCTTCTGGTTTCATACAGTGGCACAGCAGTCAAAAGAAGAGGAATAAGCCACAGGGTTTTATCTGGGATATCATTACGGCCTGAATTTATTGCAATTCATGGGGGTTAATTGATTTCTATTTATTAGGACTTAATGGATGTGTCACAACCCTTTACTCCTTAACCATGTATGTTTTCCATTTGCATATAGAGAAGCATCAGTGAAACGTTCCTGGTTACCTTTGACTCAAGCACTTGTCTTGTGAGTTGGGGTGTTGTCTCCTTTTCACACCAGCCCTGTCCTCTTTGGCAGAAAAGAAGTGCTTGCATTTGCTACCCTCTACCAACTGTCAATTAAAATGACAAATGAGTCTAGACAAATGAGTCTACAGCTTCTTTCCAGTGACATAACGCTTTTCTTACCCCACATGATGCTTGCTGTTTTTAGATATATTGTCCTAAACGATGACACATATCCACTTGCAAACTCATTGGATGACCTGTGAAACATCTTCGTTCAGTTGGAAACAATCCTTTCCGCTCACCATGCCTTACATGTTTCTTCATCCTTCCCAACTTCGTTGAAGAAACGCCTCCAGTTCCACATGGCTACTGACAGGGCTACAATGCACGCTGGAAAAAACACAAGCCACATATCGCTTAGAAAACACAAGCCACGTATCGCTTAGAACAGGGCAAACATAAGTAAGTATACGGGATTCATGGCTCACGCACACAGCAAACAGTGAGTACGTAACACACACAGTGTGGGAGAAAATGCCGACACAGCTGCAGTGCCACCTATCGCGAAAATTTCTCCCGGCATTCCAGAAGCAGACGATGGGGGCCAAAGTCTAAAGTGTAGCCGAAATGGGTACATAGTGCTTCTTCATTAGTCCCCAAAACTTGAGCATTCTGATATGTTGCTGAAATGCTGCACTGCTCATTTTTCAGAATCTATTTATCACATATAAAAATACTTACACAACAATTCAGTGATATGTTCACCTTTTGTTCACACATACATGACACCTACATGTGCCCGATTTCATCTTAAAATAGTACTAGACGAAACCCATCAGAATCGAAGTTAAGTTTGTTTTTTTTAAATAATAAACTCATATGAAACAACAAATATAAACTTTTGATTGACAAATTAATTCACCCACTTC
Organism: Macrothele yani; assembly: GCA_039090855.1. Classification (NCBI taxonomy): domain Eukaryota; kingdom Metazoa; phylum Arthropoda; class Arachnida; order Araneae; family Macrothelidae; genus Macrothele; species Macrothele yani. The sequence goes on along the minus strand of CM077023.1, from coordinate 6,172,476 downwards.
AGTAAAGACAATAGTCCAGGTTCGTGATTTTTTTTTTTTTTTTTTTTTTTTTTGTGACTGAAGATATTTAACCACCACCATGATCAAGATCATATGTAGAGGATTTTAGGAAGGGAGTGTCTGACCCCAGGTCTTAAACTACCCTTAGAAATAGGAAGCTAGGAGATTTGGGCTAGAGTGCCCGATAGGAAAGTGACACGGAAGCGAAGTAGAAAGGGGGAGGAAGAAGCCCTTATTTATTACCGGGGGGGGGCAGTACCCGGGGTCCGACGGCTTAGCGTGCCCATCCGACGCACGGCGGATATTTAGTGGATCGAGCGTTCGTACCTGCCTGGGATTGAACCTGAGGTCCTTTCCGCGGCAGTCACGAATGTTGCCCACTTAGGCCACCAGCGGCCCACCACCACCGTGAGCAACTCAATGGGCTATAAGTAGTCGCCCGTCCCTAATTTAGGGAAAGGAGAGAGAGAGAGAGCCAGTGGCGTAAGACAAACACAACATCCATGCCTCACCAGGATTTGAACCCAGACCCTTCACGAACGAATGATCATAGGCCAACACTTGGGCTATAAGCAGTCGCCCGTCCCTAATTTAGGGTAACTGGTTTCAGGGAAGGGAGAGAGCCAGTGCCATAAGACAAACACAACATCCAGGCCTCACTGGGATTCGAACCCGGTAGACGAAACCCGTCAGAATCGACAAAGTTTTTTTTTTCCCGGCAGACGAAACCCATCATTTTTTTTTTTTTTTTTTTTAATAAACTCATATGAAACGTTTATTTACATCTTTAAACAATGGGAAACATCTTACCTACGTGAATAAACTGGATCGAATTAATGTTAAATTGTATATATACATCACACAGTCCAATAGCACAACACAATCAGGTCTTTGAGTGTTCCCTGTTCCAATAAGAACTTTCAAATAAATTCCTGCTAGCGCTGTTTTACACAACGGTTCGCTGAGAAGAGAGACTTCAGACTATCTGAGTAACTCCATACTTACGCCTTCAACAGCACATGAGTCAGTCAACCGCACATTTCTCCCATTGACTTTACGTGGCAACTTTGCCGCCCCACAACGCCCGAACCGTTGCCCCAATAACATTTTCTCTCTTCAACTGGCACATCTACATGTTAAGACCTTTATTTTGATATCTCAACTATATGCATACGTTTAGCCGTTCTCTCACAACTGGAGTAAAAAACCTTATAGAATTAATATATAGATTCCTCCAGAATAGAGATGAGTTCTCTATTTGGGAGATCGGGCCCGGATTCTTGGAAAATTTTGCTTATCAAGGCTTGCATTTATGCATTATACACTGGCCAAAGATATCGGCTTAAGCAAGGATTAGTTTAAAAGTTTAGTTCAGTTAATTCACTTCACAATATTAATATGTTTTTAGAAATAATATGCATAAAGCCAAATTTCTAAAATGTGGATTTGAAAATAAACAAATAATCAACGTGCCCTTCGACCGTATCAGGGGAATCAGTAATTTTGGTAAAATCTGAAGAAAAAGAAAATCGTTTAGAAACAAAAAATTCCATTCGTTATTTCTTTTTGATTTCTAAATTTACTTTTATTTTGAATAAATTGCATTATAAAACGTACAACGCCATACAGACAGCTGCAAATGTTTGAAATTTTGACCCTAGAAAACTAATCTTTGCAATATAATTTTCATATATGCTAATTGGTAAAGGTAGTTTAGAGTGATGTAGTAGAATATAAAAAAAAAAGCATGTAGGGAAATTTCCAAAATTAAAAAAAAAAAAACGTAAAAGCATTCCAGACCAGATTATTCTGCATTTTGTAACATTAACAAAGCTTTGCGCTTAATAGTATAATAATCACAATATTATCATATGTGTGTGCAGTTTCCAGATCAAGTTCATCATGAAAAAAGAGAGAGAGAATTGTATCTAATGCCTCAGCACTTCAACTTGATCTTCTTTTCTCTAAAACTCGACCTGCTGCACTAAAAACCAACGTCACTCCAAAAATCGCAGGAGTGAAGAAATTTAAAAAATAAATAACAATACTTCTAACTGCACAGTTTTGGAAATTAATACATAAGATAAGATTCTTGATTTTTAATAAAACACAAAAAATGGGAATGTGATTTTTCTCAGTTTTTCGATACCAGACCTCCTTAAACTAATCTTTGCTTGGGCCATAGCTTTGGACAATACATAATGTAAGTCTTGCTAAGCCAAATTTGTCTTGCAATGGCAGCTAGCTTAGGAAATTGAAAATCCTTCCACCATGGTAACAAATCCACAATGAAATTCAAGATGTGTAATTCAACCAGGCTCAGAATTACACGCGTTAAATTAATTACAGTAATAAAATTCAAGACGTGTAATTCTGAGCCCAGGCTCAGCCCGGGCCCGGGTTTTTCGGTAGTTAATGAATTCTGAGCCCGTCCGAGCCCAGGCCCGAGCTCATCTCTACTCCAGAATACACTGTAACTCCCCTCCATTGCTGAAATGCTAGGTATTAAAAAAAAAGTGACTTTCTTCCTGACAACATAATTCATATATGAGATGCAATTTCACCTACTTTTAGATACTAAAATTATATGTGCCAAAAAAACACTTGATGAGACAATAGTATCTGGATGTCAACAGTGCTCGTTGGTATTGAATCATGCTTTGGGACTGTCAAAACTATAAGGCAGTCACTGGATATATCAGACTTTGCCGACAAAACCAGTTAACATGCTAGCTGACATAACCAGCAAACTCGCTGGTTGGGTGATCAACAATCACAAATGTGAAATACCCATATATGATTTTTTTTAATACAAAGTATTGTGTCAGTAAATATCAATACCATTTGGTTAGAGACAACAGTGATTTTGCAGGTTCCAATGCCAGTCAATGAACGAGCGACAATACTACATCCTTTCAAAACATCAAGATCAAGGAGTAGGTACAGTGCTAACTATGTACTTGTTCAGGACCTATGTTATAGGAAAGTTTACATGTAATCAAAAAGCACTTATAGTGCAGTAAAATCTTTTATTTACAGAGGTAAGACACAAATAGATTTGCCAAGCTTTCCCACTCCATTGGGAGGCTTTTTTAGTTCAACACTATAAGCGGATATGCATAATCTTGTGTACTTTGAAATAATATCAATCTTTAAATTTTCCTTTGTGGAAAAACTCGTGCAAATCATGGGAAAATGGCACACATGGACACTTTGGCCCAATGCAAAACAAATGGAGTTTAATTAGCATCTGTTGCAATGACTTATTACAAAAACTAAAGTTCCTTATTCTTGAGATTATTTTAAAAAGTTAACAAACTTAGAAGTGAGAAACATTAAAATAATGTAATTTTCTCCAAATGTTCTGACAATAATTTCCATTGAAATGAAAGACAACCTGCAATAACAAGTCAGGAAACTACAGGAAATTATACACGAGATAGAGTACAAGAAAATTATATTTGGAACAGATTCAAAATCATAATATCTACAGACAACACACCATTTCTGCATTCATGAAAAGCTATTAAAACTTAATTCAGTTATACAAGATAATTTGAAGAGTTACTACAAGTTTCAAAGACAAATAATTAGAACAGGAGCAAAGGAAAAAAGTATTTCCCTCAAAGTTTATAAAAATTGAATCCTCCTGTGAGTTAACACGTTCACTGTGTAATGACCCACTTGTGGGTCACTCATTAAGCGCGAGTTTCGTGTGCTGTCCTCCTGTGCTAAAGCAATAACTTATACATTTTTCAGAGGGAGGGAAAAGTTTTGCATACTTTTTCAGTAGGCATCCATCACTTTATATGCATATCTCTGAGCGATCCACCAGTGGAATGTCACACACACACTTCCCCTTTACGTTGTAGGTTTTTTTTTTTTTTTTATTGGAGGTTTAACGACCACCGTGAGCAACTCAATGGGCTATAAGCAGTCGCCCGTCCCTAATTTAGGGTTACTGGTTCCAGGGAAGGGAGAGAGCCAGTGCCGTAAGACAAACACAACATCCATGCCTCATCGGGATTCGAACCCGGACCCCGTTCGGACGAATGATCAGAGGCCATCGCTTAGACCACTGCGCCACCGGGGCGGCCGTTGTAGGTTAGTGATAGTTTATAAAACACATGCACGGTTATGGCTGCTTTTTAGATTCCACACCTCCTATTACACTATAATTAACATAGCAATCAGACATCTCTTAATTGCTTGTATTTACTGTTTCTTACATACATCAATCACATCAGAAAACTTTAAAATTTCATTGCCCTGGAGTGGGAATCGAACTTGCATCAGCCAATTTCCGTTCGAGCATGATATTTATTATATCACCCAGGATGACACTATTACATTTTGTCTGACTTAGTGCTGACCATCTCCCTCCTCCCATTACATGCAAGCATACTTTGCAAACAGCCCACGCCTGTTGAAAAGGGAAGAGGTAATATAATTATATCCATCTTCTCACTCTGTTGCCAATGTTACCCCACCATAAAAAGATCAAAAGATCAAATGCACTGTGTATAGCTGAGAAAATTGTGTTACTGTATCACCTCAGTACAGATTCCAATAAATCAATCATGTAGGCATAATAAAGTTAGGGTTAATAAATCAAAATCAAATTGTTTTTTCGTTTAGTAAAAAGTTACGGAATGTATTAATTTGTTTCATCATTTTGTGCTGAATGACCCATGGGTGACCATTCTTGCACGTGAATAATGTGTTATAAATAGTGAAGAATCCTAATTACAATTACAATGTAGAATCTACATTAAATTATATAAGTACAATGTAGAATCTCTCTCATTATTCACATATACAGCTATTTTGAGCATAAAATCAATGTACATAATTTTTTTTTTTACATTCTTCACTTCTCTTTGTTGTTTATTTTAGAAATTAGCTGATATAACTATGAACATTATGCTACTGTATCACCTCACCATAGATCCCCGCACGGGGATAACTCGTTTTCCAGTTATTTGGGAAGCGGCGCCCCCACGGCCCGAGCTGACCTTGTGACTGGTCAACATCTGGTGTCACGCCACCGCTTTTTTTTTCGGTGTTGTTGGAGTTTGCAGGGACGGCTGTTCATCCAGCTGTTGGGGAGTCGCGCCCCCACGATCCCGAGCTGGTCTTGTGCCTCGCTTTTTCGTTTTTATTTATTTTCTGCACTGGCCAGTTGCCCGTGTTGTACACTCTACCTAATCGCTACCACGCTATGTACTAACACCCCGGTCTTGTGGTTTTGTTACCCTCCACTACTAACTGTTTATATTAACCGCTCAGTTCGTAGGTTGCTGAGATTCCGTTTAGGTTCCACTCCAGGGTTTTGTCTTCCTTGGATTACTTTTTCCTTTTTAGCTGGTTTGGGTGCTAGACCTACCTGCATGTTTGCCACGTGCGGAGACCCGTGAGGCGGAAATGGGATGTCTGGCGGCTGAGGTCGCAGGAGACCGGAGAAGTGCCTCCTGTGTACCAACACTCCTCTTCGACCCCGGCTTCGCTGTAAACGGGAGGCTAGAGACTAACAAACCTCTAGTCAGAAGTCTTGTACCAAGTTGTGTACAGGGTTTTAGCGGCTTTATTGTCGTATTGCACGGCAGGGTAAGCCCGGGGCTGTGGGATCATGCCAAAGGCGTTGTCATGACGGAACTCTGGAGGCCGAAGTGTCCGCCGAGTGCGTGTGATCACAGCCAATGGACTATATCTGCAGCATATAAGCTCCAGAACTGTGTCCAGCGTCATTTTCTTGGCTTGCAGACCTCCAGTTCTCTCTTGTAGGGCTCGGCGGTGGGTGAAGTAGTCTGCAGACGAATCCTCCTCCTTTTTTCCATGGGTAAAAACAAAAACTCCAAACTCAAGTCACCCGAGAAAATGATAGTTGACAACGACTCCCCTTCGTCTTCTCAACCTACCAAGTCCCATAACCTTAAACGGTCTTTAGATCATGACCTGGACCAAGAACGTGGAACCTCGTCTTCGGCAGCTGTACCAGTCGCTCTGAAGCGTCGTTTCCCCTTGATTGCTGTGAATACACATGCTACACACTTAGTTGTAGAATCCATCGATCCGAATGAGTGACTGTCCACCAGATCTCCCTTTTTCATTTCTAAAGCTTTGGACGCTGTGGTTGGCTCCTTGAAGTCTGTGAAGAAGCTTCGCACTGGGGACCTGCTTGTCCAAACTTGCAGGGTTTCTCAGAGTAACACTCTTCTGCACCTCACTAGTCTTCCAAGGCATTCCTGTCAAAGTGACACCTCACCCGTTTCTTAACACCTCTCGGGGTGTTATTTCGGAGTTTGATCTCTTGGCATGCAGTGAGGACGAATTGGTGAGTGAACTAGCAGATCAGGGTGTTATTGCTGCATGTCGTATGATGTTCCGGCGCGATGGTTCTTTGATTAAGTCTAAAAATGTAATCTTGACTTTTAACTCCCCGAAAGTTCCGACCGAAATCAAGGCTGGCTACTTGGTCTGTGGAGTTCGCCCGTACATTCCCAGTCCTCTGCGCTGTTTCAGGTGCCAGAAGTACGGGCATTCACAACGTTCATGTAACAGTTCCGCTCGTTGCGCAAATTGTGGCTCCAGTGAACATGACAGGGAAGGTTGCACTTCTGCGGCCTGCTGTGTTAACTGTGGTGAGGCCCATGCAGCTTACTCCCGCAACTGTATGAAATGGAAGGACGAGATGGCGATCCAGTGTCTCAAGACCCTGGAAGGCCTCTCGTACCCTGCTGCCAAGGCCAAGTTGGGTATTCCCAACAACCGACAGCGTACTTTTGCCGCAGTAGTTCAGTCTCTGCCACAACCTGTGCAGCCCTTTGTCCTGTGCCCTGTAGCTCTCGCCGGACTTGCCAAGAGATCTACAGCTGAACAAGCGACACAGGTGGATTTCTCCGAGCTCCAGCTTATTCGACCAGCTGACCAACATTGCAACTGTCCCAGACTCAGCGAGGTCCCCACCCTCAACCAACATTATGGGGAAACATAAGGGGGAGGAGAGCGACAGTTCGTCCCTCTCCTGTGACTCATCTTATGTGTAGTTGTGTTTGTTTCCATTTTTTTCCCCCATTCTTATTTGTTGATCGAGGACGCCGCCGCACTGCAGCGGCTCCTAAATAACCACTGCGATACTGCTGCCGTGTTTTCATTTTTTTTAAACAAATTGAATTTTTCAATTTACTTCCGATATTGGAGGTTATTTTTTTAATGTGCATTAATGCATTTGCATTTTTGAACTTCCCTTTTTGTTGGTAAAGTTCGATTAACACTTACCGCACGTGGGGCTTGGCTTTCAATTCTTATTTCCGTTATGTGGATGCGGCATGGGGGTTTTTCATTTAGTTGCGGGTCCACTTCATTTTTTTTTTTTTTTCCCTCGTTGGTATCTATCTGGCCTCGTCACTAAATGAGTTTTTTCCTTTGCTGCCTCCTCATTTACTTCAATAATTTTTCATAACCCGAGTACTTTCTGTAATACTCCATTACTGTCATCGAGGGGACGTTTTGCTCCGACTAGCACGGACCGTGTCAGCTGGGCATTTCGGTGGTTCTCGCGGGCTGCTTCTGTCATCGGCTATCGCTTCTTCTTGGGCAATGTGGCGCCATCTCTTGTTGGTCACTGATCTCATTTTTCGAACTTTTTCATTTTTTTGCTCAATTTTAATTAAATTTCTCCAGCTGTTTCTCAAAATATTAGGGTCATTATGGTTGCAAACTTTTGCCCTATTTTTTTCAATCATTACCGACTCTGCTATTCTGAGGTGTTTTTCGGATTTACAGCTTTTAATGATTTTTATATTTTCGAATTTAGGATATTTTTGGTTATCCAGACAGTATTGAATAAGGGCTGTTTTTTCTTCTTTTTTCTGCCAATTTTTAACGTCTTGTTTTAATCTGTGTTTAAGCTTATTTTTGGTACTTCCTATATAAGCCATTGGAGGATTTTCAGCAATAGGAATTAAATAAATACCTGCTTTTTCTAACATTTTTATTTTTTCATTATTTTTTATTACCATATTTTTTATGGTATTTGCTTTTCCTCCAATTTGAATGTTATGCTTTTTACAAATATTATTAATTTCATTGGTAGTACCTTTAATGTGTACCAATGAAATTAATAATATTTGTAAAAAGCATAACATTCAAATTGGAGGAAAAGCAAATACCATAAAAAATATGGTAATAAAAAATAATGAAAAAATAAAAATGTTAGAAAAAGCAGGTATTTACTCAATTCCTATTACTGAAAATCCTCTAATGGCTTATATAGGAAGTACCAAAAATAAGCTTAAACACAGATTAAAACAACACGTAAAAAACTGGCAGAAAAAAGAAGAAAAAACAGCACTTATTCAATACTGTCTGGATAACCAAAAATATCCTAAATTCGAAAATATAAAAATCATTAAAAGCTGTAAATCCGAAAAACACCTCAGAATAGCAGTCGGTAATGATTGAAAAAATAGGGCAAAAGTTTGCAAACATAATGACCCTAATATTTTGAGAAACAGCTGGAGAAATTTAATTAAAATTGAGCAAAAAATGAAAAAGTTTGAAAAATGAGATCAGTGACCAACAAGAGATGGCGCCACAATGCCCAAGAAGAAGCGATAGCCGATGACAGAAGCAGCCCGCGAGAACCACCGAAATGCCCAGCTGACACGGTCCGTGCTAGTCGGAGCAAAACGTCCCCTCGATGACGGTAATGGAGTATTACAGAAAGTACTCGGGTTATGAAAAATTATTGAAGTAAATGAGGAGGCAGCAAAGGAAAAAACTCATTTAGAGACGAGGCCAGATAAATACCAATGGGGGAAAAAAAAAATGAAGTGGACCCGCAACTAAATGAAAAAACCCCATGCCGCATCCACATAACGGAAATAAGAATTGAAAGCCAAGCCCCACACGCGGTAAGTGTTAATCGAACTTTACCAACAAAAAGGGAAGTTCAAAAATGCAAATTAACTTTTGTAAACGTATCTGGATTTTGGCCCTATCATCATTCTCATTCCTCAGTTTTACTTAATCAGCTAGTTTCTAACCATTGTACCATGTTTTTAATACTGTTTGTTTCATTGTCTTTTTTGGCCCTTCCATCATTCTCATGGTTCGGTTTTTGCTTGGTCAGCCAGATTTTGGGATTTATGCCATGTTTTTTTTTAATACTGTTTGTCTTGTGTCTGGCGCTCTTTGGCCAAACATAGCCCTTGCGCCATAAAAATCTATCAACCAACCAACCAACCACCCTCACCATAGATTCCATGAAATAATTCATATAGGTATAATAAATTTATGGATAACAAACAAAAGGCAAACTGTACTGTATTTAATAAAACTTTATAGAGTGCATTCATCAATTTTATCATTGTGTGCTAAACGACAGACCGGTGATTGCTCCTGCTCTTGCAGTATGCTATCTCAACTCCGTTCATTACAAAATGCAAACATACAAACTACAAGCATCAACCACCATCTGTTGGCAGACAAGGAACAACCCATTGGTGTATCGTACAGCACTGTATTGAATCAGTAAACTTCCCACTGGTGAGTCGTTGGGCACCACAAAAAAGTCATCAAAAAACTTTAGCACAGCAAATGTGTTAAAACACATTAAGTTATTCTTTTTTCAAACTGATATAAAAACTAGCCAATTTCATGTTAAGTAAGATTAATCCTGCAAATGTGTGCTTTCTTTTGCATCAATTACAACTACTGCACTAAAAGGAGCAATCTGGAAACAGGTGCCTTACCTGAGATTCACAAGCTTGACCTATTGAAGCATCCATTACGAATATTATGTTGTCAGGATTCTAAAACAGTAAAAACATTCACATTGTAGATTTAGGATAGAATAGGCTTTCATAAGAACATAACATTATAAAATGACATTTGTGCAAATTTTATTATACTAAACAACAACACCTGTTGAGTATTTTTAGCACGTCTTTTGTAAAAAAAGATCGTGCTTATATTATCGGTTTGTCCGTCCGTCTGTACCCACAGTATGTCTGCAACTATTAGTCCGATTTGAAAAATTCTTTTTGCATTCGAAAGCTTGAAATATGCGAATGATCTTTCATTTCGTTTTTTTACGATGTACAATTTCGCCGCTAGAGGGCGTAAATGCAGATGATGTCGAATTCAAAAATATGTTTTATTCCACATATTTGCTTCTAAACATCTGATTGAAAAAAATATTCTATCTTTCGATTCCATTTATGTCGAAGAGTATTTTGGATATAGTTTCTTTTTCAAATTACGCATAGATTTTCTGCTAGGGGGCGTAAAAGTAAATTGCATGTTTTCCGATAACTCTTCTTCTAAAACTCTGATTTGAAATTATTTTTTTTCAGCGGATACATCTCCTGATGCACAATCTTTTGCATATAATTTCAAATTTTTGGTAAAGAATACTTTGGCCACCAGGGGGCGTAAGTGTTAATTTTCGCTTCTGATGTATTTGCCATAAAATCTGAGCTTCTAAAATATCGATTGAAAAAATTCTTTCGTGGACTGATGCCACTCACATCAATAAACCTTTTCGGAATATTTTGTTCCTAAAATATTCCACAGTTTCTCCGCCAGGGCGTAGATGTATATCTTATTTTTGTCAATATCTCGACTTCTAGGAGACCGATTTGAAAACTTCCTTCTTTGTTGGATAGTGTTTTCCGTGTGACATGTTTTTCATATAATTTCAAAATTTTCAAGTAATTCATAGACTTTACGCTAGGAGGCGTAAAGGTAAATTGTAGTTTCCCCTATATCTCTGCTTCTAAATCTAAGATCTGAAAAATTCTTTCTGCACCGGATACAGCTCCTGATGGGAAATTGTTTGCACGTAATTTCAAATTTTTGTAAAAAATGGTTTGGCCACCAGGTGGCGTTAAGTCTTAATTTCTGCTTCTGATGTATTTGCAGCAAAATATAAGCTTCTAAAACCTCGATTGTAAAAAAGCCTTTGTGGACCGATACTACTCATGTCGACAAACCTTTTAGGAACATTTTCTTCTTGAAATAATGCATGGTTTCTACGCCAGGGGGCGTAGATGTATATCTTATTTTTCTCAATATCTCTACTTCTAAAAGTCCGATTTGAAAAATTCCTTCTTTGTTGGATAGTGTTTCCGATGTGAAATGTTTTCCCTATAAATTCAAAATTTTCAAGTAAATCATACTTTCCGCTAGGGCGCACAATGGTAAATTGCGTTTTCTGCTCCTAAAACTCCGATTTGAAAAAATCTTCCTGTATCGCATACAAGACCTGACGGAAAATATTTTTTACGTAATTTCTAATGTTTGGTAAAGAATGGTTTGGCCACCAGGGGTCATAAGTGTTAATTTCTACTTCTGATGTATTTGTAGAAACATCTGGGCTCCTGAAAACTCGACTAAAATTTTTTTCTTGGACCGATACCGCTCATATGGATAAACCTTTTGTGAATACTTTCTTCCTAAAATAATGCATGGTTTCCCCACCAAGGCACGTAAAAGTCACATCTTATTTTTGTCGATAACTCTGTTTCTAAGAGTTCGTAAGCTCACGATTCCGTTTACAGCAATATCTGAAGGATTAAAAACCCGATTGAAAAACTTGTTTCTTCCGTCCGATACTATTGTTTTCCATATCGGTTCCATTGACTTTGAATAGCTTTGATAAATTTAATTTGCGTCAGAACGGATTCAAAAGACGTGCTTATTACACCCGAAAATTCGGTGTCATCATTCTTGTTAAATGTTAAGCTCACTTTGCTTTTACTCAAATGTTTGAAACATATAGGGTTTACAAATGAAAAAGACAGTTTCAACATTTTGTGAAACAAAAACTATTTAAGATATTGAAATTCATGTGTTTCAACATTTTGTAGGGTAACTCGAAGTTCGTTACAGCAACTTACAGATGTTTGATGTGTGCACCCTTAGTTATATGGCATATATCAATGCAGTAGTCGAATTCTTGCCAATATATGTGCTAACATATCTTCATCAACTCCAGCAATAGCTGTTGTGATATATTGTTTCAGAATGTTGTTTCAAAATTATGTTTGTTAACTTTCATAATGCTGTGTTTGTTAACTTTGCCACTTATGTAGAATGTTGATTTGTTGCTGAAAATAAGACACTCACTAAAACCATCTTTTTCATAACACTCCTGCTTTACTGTACAGAAATTGTGATGGGCAGTTCTGTCATTGTCATTTGACTTTGCAATAACTGCAGTTTGCAGGGAGTCATTTTCAGTTGCTTCCTCAAAATTTCAAAATTTTCCAAACAGTTGGTTGTGGAATTTGTAACTCTTGATTCCCCACGCTGTGGATTTCTTTGGGATGTGTGAGTAAATGGCACAAACACGCTCCAGTTATTCATCAGATACATGTGGTCTCCCAGGACTTTACTTTTACACAAACATCCCATTGTTTCAAATTTCTTGTGCCAGTCATAGACAGATTTTCTATTCAGCAATGATTTCTTGAAGTGACAATAACAGAATGCCATTGCACAACAATAACAGAATTTGTTTTGCTTAATTTAGGCACACAGAACATCTTCTCCAAAGTATTTGTGGCCCCAGTAGCAGAATCGCGGCTGTGGGCGACATACATCACAGATTTATTTTGGCCCTGCAGACAAAAACGGCATCCTCGAACCCAATTAGTTCCTCTCTTGAATATCCCCAAAACTCTATTAAATCCTCTCTTGAATTTCCCCAGAACCCTATTAAATCCCCTCTTGAATATCCCCATCACTACGACCCCCGACCCCCCCATGCGGGCGGTCGTAGTGAGCGATGGGTTTGCCTCTTCGGGGCGCTTTGTGGTAACAATGGCACACACAACAGCAACTAGGGCCTCTGTGAATCTTGGAGAGGTGCAAGCTAGTTCTGTGTGACATTGGCAAAAAGACCCCAACTCACTGGGTTTTGTTCCAGAATCCTTAGGTTGAATGACCAACTGGAACCCTCAGCTGTGGGCTAATCCCCCACACTGATGTACTTACCTGATTAAAAAGACAAAAAGAAATATTAAGAATGACTCAAGTGTGGGATATGGTGGACCTACCACACTTGAGAAGGACGGTCCACCACGGAATCGACCTGGACTTTCTAAACGGCGTATGAGAAAGCGATCTCGGCTGAGTGAATGTAAGATTGGTGTATGGAATACTAGAGGTATAAATGGCAAGATGAGTGAGGTGATCGAGGAGATGAATAAAAGACTGGATGTGCTGTGTGTAAGTGAAACCAAAAAGAAGGAAATTGGGGTAGAAGAAGTGAATGGCACGGTGAGTGTGTGGTCTGAAGTATTGGATAATATGAGAGGACAGGCTGGTGTAGGTGTGATTTCAAGTGAAAAGATGAAGAACAACTTGATTCACTATAGTTGCATAAGTGAGAGAATTCTCTGGATTCGTTTGAAAATGAAACTTCAGAGAATTGTAATTGTTGTAGTGTATGCTCCTTGTGACTCGGAACCTTCTGATAAGAAAGAAGATTTCTGGAATGAGCTAAAAGCTGTTTTGAGCCAGTTTGGTGCTAAAGAAAAAGTTATAATAGCAGGGGATTTCAATGCTAGAGTAGGTGTGCAGAATGCAATTTCTGACAATGTTCTGGGAAAGTTTAATGATCCTTGTGTGAATGATAATAGTGAAAGATTAATTGAACTCTGCATTGAGAATGATTTGTGCGTATCTAATACATTTTTGAACCACAAGTATATACACACATATACTTGGGAAAATCATACTCTTGGTCAAAAGAGTGTGATAGATTTTGTTGTTTACGATCAGCGTTTAAAACGCTTAGTTGTTGACACCCGTGTGATGAGAGGTGCGGATGTTGGTTCTGATTATTACTTGGTTGTGTCACGAGTGAAACTTAATGTTGGTTGGAGGAAAAGGAATAGGAAGAGACCCAGGATAGAAAGAATAAAGGTTGATAGGCGCCTTGAAGATCATCAGCGGTATTCTGACTTACTCAGAGAACGACTGAAGGATCTGAAATCTTGTGAGAAGGATGTAGAAAAGAAGTGGGAATGTTTTAAGAACTGTGTTGTTACTGCTGCTAAAGAGGTCTGTGGCACCACAATAGTGGGTAACAATAGAGGTGATGCTTGGTGGAATAGTGAGATTGATGAGGCAGTAAAGAAAAAGAAGGAAGCCTATTTGGGGATGTTGCAAGGTAGAGTCTCTGTGGATGAATATCGCTGTAAGAAGCGTGAAGATGCTAAGCTGGTTTGCCACAGTAAGGCAAAAGATAGGAAAGAGAAAGTGGAAAGGCATGAACTGGCTTTTTGGAAAGATAGGAAGTCCTTCTGGAAGTACATGAGACTCAGGAAAAATAGGGGAAACAAAGTTGTAAGTTGTGTGAAGAATGAGATTGGGGAAATGATATGGGAGCCCAATGAGTTAAGTGACAGATGGGGCGAATACTTCTGTGAGTTATTAGAGCAGGAGAGCAAAAATGATTCTCAGACAGATGCAGATGATGTCATAATGAGGGATGAAAGCACAGGAGGGATCTCAAGAGAAGAAGTGTGTAAAGCTCTAAAATCTCTTCAGAATGGTAAGGCTCCAGGAGTTGATGGCATAACTGCAGAGATGTTGAAGTATGGTGGTGACTCTATAATTGACTGGTTAACTGAAATTTGCCAGTTGTGGTGGGAGTTAGGAATGGTCCCTCGGGATTGGAAGGATGCTATCATTGTTCCCTTGTGTAAGGGAAAAGGTGATCAGACTGAACGCAAGAACTATCGTGGTATTAGCCTACTGAGTGTGCCAGGGAAAGTGTTTGGTAAGGTTGTTATTCAAAAAGTACGGGGTCTTACATCATTGAAAGTGTGGGATGTTCAGAGTGGTTTTATGCCTGGTAAAGGCTGCACTAACCAGATTTTTGCATTACGCACGATGATTGAAAAGTATCTGGCTGTTGGGAAGAAAGTTTTTACTGCTTTCATACATTTAGAGAAAGCTTACGACCGAGTGAATAGCACACTTTTGTGGAAGGTATTGAATGAATATGGTGTTACTGGGAATCTACTTAATAGTGTAAAAGCCATGTATGCTGGTAGTAGAGCTTGTGTACGAGTGAATGGTGTTTTATCAAAATGGTTTTCCATTGGTGCAGGAGTTGGACAAGGTTGTGTAATGTCACCATGGCTGTTTAATATATTTATGGATGCATGCATGCGTGAGGCCAAAGTAGATAATACTGGTTTATGTCTTGGTGATATCCGTGTGTGCAGATTGCTGTATGCTGATGACACTGTCCTGTTGGCAGAGAGCAAAAGTGAGTTGCAGAGTATGTTGACTCGGATGCACGAAGTTTGCATGAAATTCAAACTGAGTATAAATAAGGGAAAAAACAAAGTTATGGCGTTTGAGAGAGGAATGGGTAGCACTGAATGTAATGTAAGTATAAATGACACTGTGATTGACCAGGTGAGTGAGTTTGTGTATTTAGGAAGCATGTTTGACAGAGAGAACAAGTTGGATGGTGAAATCAGTAGGCGAGTGAATTCTTCTTTGAAAGTCATAGCTGCTCTGGGAGGTTTTCACAGGAATGACGGGTTCTCTAGAGAGTCCCGCATGGCTGTGTATGAAACAGTAATTGTTCCTACTCTGATGTACGGCAGTTAAACTTGGGTACTGCAGAAGAAACATAGGAGTCGTTTGTGTGCTGGAGAAATGCGTTACTTACGTGGGGTTTGTGGCAAGACACGATCTGATTGTGTGAGGAATAAAGATGTATTGCAGTTGTGTAATGTAAAGCAAAATGTTGTTTGCAAGGTGGAGACCAATATGCTTCGGTGGTTTGGCCATGTTGAAAGAATGAGTGATGAAATGCTTACTAAGAAAATATTTTCAGCCCAAGTGGCAGGAAGGAAAGGCAGAGGAAGGCCAAGGAAGACATGGGTGGATCAGATTCAGGAGTGTCTGCATGAGAAAAAGATTATGAGTATGAAGTATAAAAGATCTTGTGTACGGCGTGTAATGGATATCAGTGAAACACGAGTTGTACGTCAAGATCGCTGTAAATGACGAAGTTTGATACGACAACAATAAGTAAAAATATCTGGAAGTTTGTATTTCTTTTTGGAGCTAACCTCTGAATCTCAGAATACAGCTTAGTGATATGTATGTATGTAGGTATGTTGAATATCCCCATAACCCTATTGTGGTTTTTTTTTTTTTTTATATTTGGATGTTTGTAGTTGCAAAAGTAAAACTGAACTGCAGGCAAAGCATTTTTTTTAAACAAACATAAGTAAAGAGAGAAACCACCTGTACATGAATTTTCAAGGTAAAACAGTTGTATAATTTTCTTCTAAAAAAAAAAAAAGCATTTTTTTGAATGTTTTTACATAAGCAACCATATTAAAAGTAACTGTGCATATTAAAGCCCCCACATCATGCTTCCTATGGTAAAAAATCTAAGCTGTAGCTTTAAAACAATAATAATTTTATTGTTTTAGCTATTACATCATATCTAACATCAAGTTTATATTTACATTTCCGTGTAACATAAGTAATTATTATAACAGCCAGAGAAATCAGGGAAAAGGTCTTTGATGACCTGACTAAAGCCCTGGTTCTCCCTACTTGATAGATACAAAATATGTAAAAATTGTCAAAGAATTAAGGAAATAGTAGGCAGATCATGCAGTAGATCAACAGTTGTTAGTAGATATTAGTAGCATTTAGAAAGGGATGGAAATGTTATATAGTAATTTGAGTTGTTTTTTTTTTATATAAATTAAGCAAATATGTTTTTAGTCTTTTTTAAACAAGTTATAATTATTAGTGTGTTTTAGTTCTTCAGGTAAAAGATTCCAAAAAGTTGGTCCCTGATAGTTGATACTGTATTTCATTTGTTGTGTTCTAGGCAAACATGGCTTTATCTGAAATCTATTTCTAGTTTCGTAATTATGAATATCAAAATTTATATCTATGATATCTACATTGATATTCTACTTAATCCATTTAAACATTTAATCCCAAAGCACATTGATATAATTGTTTTATATTGAAAATGTTATGTTTATTAACATCTACTTGCATGTAATTATAAATATTTAGATAAGGTGTATTATTAGTATTTAGCTTAAGGTCTATATTCTAATAAAATTATTCTGGAGTACTTGGAGTTTCTTAATTGTTAGTTTGTGTTGTTTGTCCCCAACAGGATAGACAATAGTTAAAGTGTGTATGTAGCATAACAATTTAAGGGTTTTATAAGTAAGATTATTAAGTACTCTACTAACTACTCCTATGTTTCTACAGATGGTGCTAAAAACTCAAATATTTACTCTTTCAAATGCCACAAACCCACACTGCTGTAGATCTGTTCATTTTTGTACAGTTGTTAATCCAAACCCCCAGGGGACTTTTCGACCACCCTGTATATACAAGCTATTACAAATGAGGTATATAGCTTCAATATTTTGTAAAACAAAAATTATCTAAGATATTGACGCTCACGATGCACCATTCTATCACCAATAGTAACAATTTTATTACATAGATGGTGTCACTAAAAGATTGTACATTTTTACCCCTCGGGTGACCATTCAGGCAAGATGGCCACAAATACTGTGGAAAAGGTTTTCTGTGTGCCTGAATTGGGTGAAACGAATTCTGTTATTGCTGTGCAATGGCATTTTAGAACACTTTTCAAGAAATCATTGCCAAATAGAAAATCTGTCTATGACTGGCACAAGAAATTTGAAACAACAGGATGTTTGTGTAAAGGTTAAAGTCCTGGGAGACCACATGTATCTGATGCATTCAAGAATCCTGAAAACACATAACTCATATAACTGCCTTTATCAAAAACATTAAAAAATGACAGGCCTCTGCCTGATTTGAAATGGAATGGACCTATATTATTTCTCATTATATATGTATATATATGAAGATGTAGAAACATTTTAATTTACACTTAGTGCTGAGAAATAGCATACAATTTATAACATCATTACAGTGAAATGCTACTTTGTTTGTTATTAGCAATAAATACAAAAATAAAAAAGTGATTTTATTTTATATGTGTCACAAAATTCTGCAATTTGTGTCAAAATTTAGTGCTTGCAATTTAGATCAAAACTTGAACTTTCTGATCTAATTTATAGTAACTGCTCATCTATTTAACAATGCATATGCTAATAAAAACTTACTGTTGGGATGTTTGTTTCCCATAATCTAATATGAACCACAGATAAAGGTCACACCAACATTTAAAAAGTAGTTTTATTTGTTGCAAACTACCTTTTGGAAGCTGCAATGTTTTTTTTTTTTTTTTTTTTTAATTAACTGCCTCTCTTTTGTAAGAAGCTTATGCAACACTGCTTATGACAATAATGAGCCAAGTGTGTTTGTGTTGGAAAATTTCCCCACACACAGAAAATCTAAATCATTCATCACAGCTGAAAATATCCTCTTAAGTCACTGAAATCTCATCAAACAAACATTATAATGCAAGTCATTGAAATCTCATTAAACAAACATTATAATACAAGTCATTGAAATCTCATTAAACAAACATTATAATGCAAAGGATACTGTTTTGT
Source organism: Macrothele yani (assembly GCA_039090855.1). Lineage (NCBI taxonomy): Eukaryota > Metazoa > Arthropoda > Arachnida > Araneae > Macrothelidae > Macrothele > Macrothele yani. The sequence goes on along the minus strand of CM077023.1, from coordinate 6,153,907 downwards.
GTTTGAAAGTAACTGGAATATTTGTTTTCAAGGGGTGGAGGAACAGGACTGCATCTTGTATTCTTACTAATGCAAATCCAAAACTAAGTTCAGAACAAGCAACCATTTTGATAAATTCCTAAACTAAAATATGAAATACCACATCCTTCCAACGATGAAATGCAAACACCTGGAGCAAATCATCAATATAAAGAGCACTGAAACATTAACCACAACTTCTGAAAGTCATCTCTATCTTCCTTGTACAAATCTACCAACTCAATTCAAAAACTAAATCCGTACAGCATCTGTTCTGGTACCAGAAGTACTGAATTAGTGCACAGATATGAGCTGCCGATCCCTTATGTCGCCATCTGAGGTTTGCACATCCTTGGTTGTCAAGGCAGAGGTCACACAGACAAGGTGTCCATTCAGCATGAAGTCTAGCAGTCCCTTGTTCTTACAATCTTGCATGTTCTGCCAAGGATCCTTTATCAAAAATTACATTTCTGTCAACGTCTCTCAGATATTTGACAATACTATACACAGTTTCCTTCTTAGCTATTAAGAGTTGGGGAATACAGACAAAAATTAAAAAACACTAATACTGCATGTATAGAGTAACCAAAATTCCTGTCAAGTGCACATAACTTATTTGCAGCATCTTTTCAACTATGATGCATGCTTTATCAATGTTATTTTGCATTTATAAATTCCAGTGTGATTTATTCTTAAACATAGAATTTGAGGGTGATTTAAGGACACAAACACAGTGGCCCAAAGTTTTGTTTTCAAAGCCTCAGATCCCAGTTGCAGAATTATGCTAAGCTGTCTGCAACACAGATATTGGAAACCCAAAATTAGTCTGCGGACACTCGCCCCTACCCACCCAGCAGGCTGCAGGCCCTGAAGTATATACGTCTATCTTTCATTCCTTGCCACAGTCGGCAAGCTTTGATCAGCTGTTGTTTTACTTTTGAGGGCTTATCTGGCCCAATTTTAGAATTAATATGCATTAAGATTTTTGCTGCTCAGTGAATCTCTAAATTTTGACTGAATTCTGTTTTCTGTGCTAAAGCCACGTTCACATGGCACGTTTCTTAAACGCAACATAAGACATTTAAAGCAGAACCTCTTGACACTAGTGGAAATGTGTGCTTATAAAACTCTTAGAAAACTTTGGACATTGGCACATGTACTCTTCATTTTTTTCAGCTATATTTTAATAGTGAATATTCCATAACTGCATCTTCATTTAAAAAAAAAAAAAAAAAAAAACTGGTCTGCCAAGCTTTTCGTCTACCAAAACTTTTGTGTGTGTGTGTGTATTGCTTCAGAAATTCAAGCTCTACACACTCAAACTTCAAAAAGAGTTCCATTGTGGAAGAAGGAAATCTGCAATCTATCTCAATCACAAAAGATAAAATAAACCTTCACTGGACGTTGTGATGTGCAAGTTTAGTACTACAAGGGTCAACTAATTTATTATTTTTGAACATGTTTCCCTTCAGCTCTGAAAAAAAAATCTTTAATTCTATGTATGAGATGTTTGCAGTTCACATAATTGAGACTTGGTTGATTCAACTATTCTTCTGATATGATGAATGTGCAGTTTTTCCGTTTGCAACTATTTATGGAGGGAAAATGACATTTGATTCAGGACACTGGGAACACCGCAAAAAAAAAAAAAAAAAAAAATTACGATTACAAAAAAATCTTTTCTCCTTCCGCTATTCGTTTTCGAAAATTTTTTCCTCCATTTTCAAGCTGAAACACAATCAGTTATTGAACAAAATTATTTTACAACACTCAGCACAGGGAATATCGCGAGAGAAAAAAATTACAATTACAGATTAAATCTGCAGTTCGTCTAACTTCACTTTTTGAAAGTAATTATCTTTAGTTTTGCGAACCATGCAAATGATGACAACAAAGTCAGAGTTTCTCGAATCTGCGAAAAAACTTGTGCCTAAAGTTTACATGGAAACTTTTGCTCCGTCAAACTTCCGATATCAGAAATTGTTGTCTACACATTCAAGATGAAATACAAACATTTATGCAATAAATTTATATTTAGTAACAATACTAGACAAAGGAAACTTCACGAGAAAAAGAAATTACGATTGCGGGAAAATTTTTCACTCCATTTGACTGTCGTTTTCGGAAGTTCTGAAAAACGGAATTCCCTCCCCCAGACAGAAAACGACCCCCCCCCCACACTCCACAAACACACACACACACACTAATCCTAAAAAAAAACACATTTTCAGTTGTTGTTGTTTTTTTGCATCGATCTTGAGTACAACCGAAATGTGGTGAAAAAAGCGGAATTCCGCGAATCCGAAGAAGTATCTCATGCTCGATTCCTAACAGTCTGCGATATGCAAAGTGAACTGCTCATGCGGCTACATATGGAAGCCGATTCATGTGTCCATAAACTGATTTGTTCCCGACATAAACGATGTATTCGACTGCATATTCGGAACTCTGAACGGCCGTTTTCTAACGCACGTATTTTTACGAAGGATACGTTTTTAATGCGCGAATTTTGCGAGTGGTCCAAAAACGGACCCAAGATTTTATATATATATATATTTTCTTAAAATTTCTTCAGGCGGGAGGCGGGTAACAACTTTATTTCGGCGGGAGTTTAAATTTTTCTGCGGGAATCCCGCCATCCCGCCCTGAATTTTAACCCCTGATACAATAATCAGGAAGTTTCTTCTAAAGAAAAAAAAAATCCTTTTTAGAAATAAAATATTTCAGAAAAAACTTCCTGATTACAGTATTGTATTTATACTATGCTGTAATCAGGAAGTTTCAGGGCACAAAATTTTCTGTCGCCCACTTGCCACTGCCGATCAAAAATTTATTTTTGGCAAGGAAAAAATTCATTTCAGGTGTTTTCTATTCAACTTCGTCAAAAATATGTTGCCGATGTTCGGCGGGTCCCATTTGTTTATGCTTGTACGACTATCGAATCCGCCGGCTGTCATAGGTGAGAGTTATTACCCATATCTATGTCCCGCCCCATACGGGAGAGAGCGCAGTTGAGGACACAACTGGAAAAATGTAAGAACAGTATCATATAGTTTATTTGCATTTTAACTGAAGCACGAACTCAATCCATCACTTACTGTCGCATCGGTAATGATAAAAGATGTTAGGCTTAGATAGTTGTGATGCATTTTGTAAAAAAATATGGTACCTGGGCTTTGCTATGCAAAATATGAAAGTTTTGTTACTTTTCCCCTGTTATATGTTGGACAGGGAAAGCTATGAATAAATAACAGACATACAAGGTAGCTGCAAAAATGTAAATAAACTGGAAATGGCTTTTCCACCGAACATCGGTCACGTATTTTTGACAAAGTTGTATGGAAAAAAAAGTTGTATGAAAATACACTATCAGAAATGCTTAAGCAGCGGGGCGAGGAAGCTATGGATACTAACAGTCGCACACAAGAGCTGTGAAAGCGTAAACAAACAGGAAGGCACTTTCACGCCGAACAGCGGCCACATATTTTTGATGAAATTACATGACTGAAAAAACATGTGAATTACAATTTCTGCCATCAGAAATGTTTGTTTAAGCCGCAGAACAAAATAAAATTAGAAAACAGATTCACTCATTTGCTTAAAAATTCGTAAAACTAGCCTGTTGATCTGGTTGATTTATCATGAAATAAGAATTGAGGGGTGTATACGGACTGGATAAATATTTATCTTTTTGCGAGTGAACAATTATGAGGGAGCAGTTTCCTGCTCCCTCAGAAATTGTGACATTGCTCTTTCCTGGAAATCTGATAGCTGCGCGTCGCGTCCGCTCGGGAGCCAACATTATAAAGCCCTGCAACATTCCACCCTCCAGAACGGAGTCCCCTCGTAATCCCCCCCCCCCGCTGTAGTTACGGCTGTGCCGAGATGTGCCTTGACCACCCACCCACACGGCACTGACATTTCGTCTACAGAAGGAAGGCGGCGGTGGGGGTGGGGGAAATGGAAATGGTACTTGGATCCATTTATTTGTCTGCAGATTTGTTAAGCACAGCTGCAGAAAAAAAAAAAAAGAGGACCTTTTCTTTTTTCTTTTTTTTTTTTTGGTGCGAAATATATCGGAAAAGAAAAGAGAGTAAATTGATCTGCAAGATTTGTTGAGCGATCTGCGACGCCCGTCGCTGCGTCGCACTGTTTCTGCGACCGGGCCTCAGATGATCCATCAGATGGTATGGCTGACCATTCAGTTCGACTGTGCTGACTGCAATCAGCAAACATTACAGAACAAACTTTTTTTTTATGAAACAAATTTTCAGTATAAGACATGTGGAGAATGAAACAGTGCAGCTATTAAACTCATTTCACTTTCTCATAACTCTTTCTCACTTTTAATTTGATCCGACACTTTTTAATTGCAAATAATGAAATAAAAATAAAAACGAAGAATAAAAATAAGCCAATACAAATTTGGAAGATGTGAATCCACTTATTGGTGTAAATATGACATGGATGTTAAGTCAGATAATATCCGAAAACTTGAAAGTTTCGTCGTCCTGGAGCGGGAATTGAACTCGCATCTCCCGAATAGTGTTCAAGTGTGCTAACCACTACAACACCCAGAACAACTAAGTTTCAAGTTTATGATTAATTTGAATACAACCATCACAGGATTTGCAAGTCAAAGCAACCGGCATTCATATATAGTGAATCTGGAGGTTTAGAATTCATTCCTGTGATTGCCCGGAGGCACAGAATATCAATGAATGAAATACGGGATTACACCATTGTAGAATACAAATTTGTATTGTACAATGGTGTAATCCCATATTTCATTCATTAAAAAAGAGCATTTTACTGTTTAACTTTATTTGTATTATGATAAGTTTGATTCTTTAGCAGAAAATACAATTAACTGATCACTTTGATGCAAAAATTAATGAAATCAGTGGCCCTGGTATGTTTCCACCAGTAATATTCTTCATGATCAGATCAGATCATATGTAGAGGATTTTATGAAGGGAGTGTCTGACCCCAGGTCTTAAACAGCCCTTAGAAATAAGAAGCTAGGAAATTTGGACTAGAGTGCCCGATAGGAAAGTCACACGGAAGCGAGGTTGAAAGGGGGAAGAAGACGCCCTTATTTGTTATCGGGGGCCAGTACCCTGGGTCCGACGGCTTAACGTGCCCATCCGATGCACAGCAGGTATTTAGTGGTTCGAGCATTTGTACCTGCCCAGGATCGAACCTGAGGTTATATCCATATATCCATAGCAGTCACAAACGCTGACCACTAGGCCACCCGCGGCCCGTTTCCACCAGTGACTAAGCATTTGGCTTTATGTTGGTTGGTTACCATTTCAAGCACCATTGTTCTTTGAATTTGAACTTATTTTTTTTGTTTTCTTAGAAGGAGTGAATATGGCTAAATCCAGCTTCAAATATAAATGACCCGAAAATGTCAGAAATAATGGCAGAACAAGTGTATGGAGAATCAATATTTAGTACCAGCTTTTTTGGATTTAATTTTTTTAATAGTCATTCTAGCTTATAATACTGAGTAGCTATTTTGTCTCAAGGTCCATTTTTATTTTTGTGAGTTGCTCCAGTAGATTTGACTTTATATTTGTTCTTTCTATTTCATCACTAAATGACAAAGCAAGATGGCCTGAATATCCATACTTTGGAGATCTTCAAAGCGAATCTCCATATCATCTATACAGAGTGGAAGAAATATTCTTCTCAAAATATGTGGCTAATACATCATGATAACTAACACAGCAATCAGACATCGCCGAATTGACTGCAATTACTGTTTCACACGTGAAACCAATCACATCAGAAAACTTGAAAATTTGTTTAACGCTCCTCAGCGATGAAATTTTTAAGTTTTCTGATGTGATGGATTTCATGTCATCATCATCATCATTGTCAACCATTATCAATCCACTGCTGGACGAAGGTCTCCCCAAGTTTCCTCCACAACGGTCTGTCTTGTGCCAGTCTCCTCCATGTCACCCCTGCATACTTTCGAATTTCATCCACCCATCTCCCATGTATGACACAGTAATTACAGCAATTCGGCAATATCTGATTGCTGTGTTATTTATCATGTCCATATCATCTTTAAGGTTTTTGAGATGTCATGTATGAATCAGCAAGTGTTTTTATGAAATAATTGTGTTGGTTTCTTGTTCTAGTTTCAACAAGTTTGTAAAACACTAAAAATTTCTGAAACACAAAGCAAACTTATACAAGTTAATTTTTGATTGAAAACCAAATTGCTCTAGCTTTGGCTACTGAAATAGTGCCTCTGCACTTAATTAAAGTATGGTACAAAGTTCCTAAATAATATCAGTGAATTTTGAATTGCAACAATGCTTCATTTCTTGAGGGTTCAGGTCAATTATCACATACAATCCTTCCCTTGACAAACATCTTTACTTCCAAATGCATAAGCAACTGAATACAATTTTATCACTGTTCCACATAATGTTGCAAAAAGAAGCGAACTCAGCATGCTTGCTTTTATTTTGTTTATCATACATGAGACTGACAAAGAGAACAAAAAATGAACTTCTTAAAAAACAGGTTAAAAATCGGAATGTGCAGTAAAAAAAGTGTGAATATAATGCAGCATGAACAAAATGTAATTATTCATTATAATTTACTTACACATCATGGGCGGTCTTAGTGAGAGATGGGTTTGCCTCCTCGGGGCGCTCCATGGGCAACAATGGAACACAGTAAAGCAAAAAGGGCCTCTGTGAATCTTGGAGAGGTACCAGCTAGTTCTGTGTGACATTAGCGAAAAGGCCCCAACTCATTGGGTTATGTTCCAGGATCCTTAGGTGGAATGTTCAACTGGAACCTTTAGCTGTGGGCTGATCACTCACACTGCTGTACCTTGATGATCTTTACAACTCTCAGAAAGAATAAAATGGACTTAGCATTTAATAACCACCACAAACAACACCAAGTGTTATAAGCAGCCACCCATCTGTATTTTAGTACCATTTGTTCCAAGGAAGGGACGAAACCAGTGCCATCAGACAAATACACCACCTATGCATCATTTGGCACTCAAACCCAGGCCCATCTTGGATGAATACGGCTACCGAGTAACACTATACATTTAGAATATCAACTGAAACCAGGAGAACCCCAAATCAAAGAGAGAAGCTACAGTTTTCCTTCTTTTCTTATAAAACTAGAGCTAAAATGAGATGCATCCCTTCGATTAGCCATATATGGCAGGATTCCAAATCATTTTCCTTCTCCTAGACCAGAGATGGGCAAACTATGGCCCACTGGGTAAATGTAACCCCTAATAGCATTTTATCAGATCTCTGAAATATTTGTGAATGCACTAAAAGACTGAAATAAAAGAACTGAATATAAAATGGATGAGAAAAATGGTGAAAAAGCAAATCTTTGGAGCACATTTTATTTGCTTCATTATAATTCATTATTAATGTGATTATTTATTATTATTGTTTATCTAATTATTATTTAAATATTTTATGCATTTAACTTTGCCTCACTTAACAATACTGCAGATTGCTCTTATCCAAAACTAAAAAAGTATGCCCTCCACTGCTCTATTGCTGGCACATGCCATCAATATCATTGGTACAAAAAAAAAAAAAAAACAGGAGTTTTTCAGTAGCAACTAAATAACAAGAAAGATGACACCAAATTTTCGGGTGTAATGAGCACGTCTTTTGAATCTGTTCGGATGCGAATTAAATTCATCAAAGCTATTCAAAGTCAATGGAATCGGCATGGAAAACAGACGTATCTGATCGAAGAAAGTTTTTCAATTGGGTTTTTAATCCTGCAGATACTGCTGTAAATGGAATTGCGAACTTATGCCCTCTGGTTGCAGACTGGTGTGTTAAGAAAAATTCGAAATTATACCAGAAATATTTCGCAGCGGAAACGCTCTCGAACAAAGTAAGAATTTTTCAAATCAGACTTTTAGAATCAGAGATATCAACAAATATAAAATATGCATATACTTTCCCTGGCATATAAAACATGCATTATTTTAAGAAGAAAGTATTCTCAAAAGGTTTTTCGATGTGAGCAGTATTGGTCCAGGAATGAATTTTTGCAATCATGTTTTCAGAAGCTCAGATTTTGCTGCAAATGCACCAGAAGTAGAAATTAACACTTATGCCCCCTGGTGCCCAAACCATTCTTAAACAAATATTAGAAATTATATACAAAACATTTCCCATCAGGAGTTGTATGCGATACAGAAAAAAAATAATTTCAAATCGAGGTTTTAAAATCAGAAATATCGAGAAAAACACAATTTACCTTTACGCCCTAGCAGAAAGTCTGGGTAAGTTGAAAATTTTGAAATTACGTGAAAAACATTTCTCACTGAAAACGCTATCCAACAAAGAAGGAATTTTTCAAATCTGATTCTTAGAAGTAGAGATATTGACAAAAATAAGAAATACATTTGCGCCCCTGGGGCAGAAACCATGCATTTTTTAAGAAGAAAATATTCTAAAAAGGTTTATCAATTGTGAGTAGTATCGATCCACAAACAAATTTTTTGTTTTTCAATCAAGGTTTTAGAAGCTTAGATTTAAGCGGAAATTAAGACTTACAGCCCTGGTGGCCAAATCATTTTTACCACAAATTAAAAATTATATGCAAAAGATTTCCCATGAGGAGCTGTATCCGGTGCAGAAAGAATTTTTCAAATCGGAGTTTTAGAAGCAGAGATATCAGGGGAAATACAATTTACCTTATGCTTCCTTAGCTGAATGTCTATGAATTACTTGAAAATTTTGAAATTATATGAAAAACAAGTCACACCGGAAACTCTATCCAATAAGGAAGGAATTTTTCAAATTGGGCCATTCGAATCACAGATGTTGACAAAAATAAGATACACATATACGCCCCCTGGCAGAGAAACCATGCAATATTTTAAGAAGAAAATATTCTGAAAAGGTTTATTGACATGAGTGGCATCGTTCTACGAACAAATTTTTTCAGTCGAGATTTTAGAAGCTTAGATTTTGTGGCAAATACTTCAGAAGCAGAAATTAACACTTATGTCCCTGGTGGCCAAACCATTCTTTACCAAAAATTAGAAATTATATGTAAAAGATTTATCAGGAGCTGTGTCCGCTGAAGAAAAAAATCTTCAAATCAGCCTTTTAGAAGTAGAGATATCAGGGAAAATGCAATTTACTTTTACGCCCCCTAGCAGAAAATCTATGAGTAACTTGAAAAGTGAGTATACCTAAAATACTCTTCGACAAAAGAGGAATCAAACGGTAAGATAATTTTTTTCAATCAGATGCTTAGAAGCAAATATATAGAATTAAAGGTATTTTGAGTTCGATATCATCATCTGCATTTATGCCCGTTAGCAGCAAAATTGCACATCGTAAAAAAACATGAAGGATCATCATTTACATATTTCAAGCTTCCCAATGCATAAAGAATTTTTCAAATCAGATTACTGGTTGCTGAAATATGGTGTCCATAGACGGACAAACCGATAACAAAAGGACAATGTTTTTTAAAAAAAATGTGCTGAAAAAGAAAAACCTTAAAACTACGTTTAAAATACCAACAAAGTGTCACTGTTCTATAAATCCATAGCTGCCAACATTACCCAGAGTTGTGTCCATAGTAACTAGTAAGCTGCTGTGTCCGACCACACTAAAGTAATTCTTTACATGCTTCTAAATGGCTCAGTTTCACACATATATTTCTTTTCTTTTTATAACTACAATCAATTCAATGCGGCCGTTTCATCTGAGTGAAGATCAATATTTCATGGAATTTATAATTTACACTGCTCAAGTAGCTCAATGCAACATTTTTTCTTTGTTTTACTGGTAATAGGCATTTCAGATAAATTTTGATCTTGCAGTAATAGGCATATCCCTCTTTCTCTGAAGCAATAATATGCAGGGCACTGTTAATAATATTCCTTGTTAATTTTCTGGCAATCCAACTTTTGTTTATTTTTTAGTGGCACAGAAGTTGCTTCCTCATTATGATATTTTTTTAGGAAATGTTCCTTCTCTTTGTGAAAAAGAAACATGCCCTACAAAACAAAAATGTAACAAACAAGGGCACTAATGAAATGAACTTAACACATGTGAAACACGAAGTTAATTCACCTGGCGAGGGCATATATATATCATCATCATCGTCAACCATTATCAATCAACTGCTGGATGAAGGTCTCCCCAAGTTTCTTCCACATATATAAAACTTTCGCCACAGAGTGAGTGACGATTTCTGAGCAGACGATGCTGAGTTTTTTACTGAGGCAATATTCAATAGACCCTTTATCGTAAAAAAATGTGTACTTCTTGTAAAATGTGATGGTACTGTACATTCAGAGGAGCAATGTTAACATGAAATATTAGTTTTTCTATAAGTTTTGTGCTTTTGCGGAAGTCAATGGAGCATCGTTAAACGAAAACTGCTGTTTTTGAAACTAACTGAATTTTTCGCAAAAAATAATTTGATTAATCTTCCACTCCATTATTCACTAATGATGTTTTCATTTACTAATAAACAATATATCTTACACAATTGTTTTATTTTTGTACCCAATCATACTAATGAATAGGACAAGAAAAAAGATAAGACTTGTCTAATGGGAAGACAAAAAAAAAAAAAAAGTGGGGGAAAGGGGTGCATTATACACATCAAGGAGAATACCAAAGAATTCAGACATATGAAATACAGAACTGTAAACAAGTACCAAAGTATTAGATACAAGCAATTTCACAAGTTGCAGGCTAATCACATTATAAGCTGTGGAAAAATGTATTACATCCTAATGCTTGCGGCCATTTTTCTAAGAGGTTTTCATCTGTTGGGTCATTTCATGCACGTTCTTTACATGTCGCATAACCTGACCGATAGTTCAGTACAAAACACTTTCGCCCCATACCTAAAACAAAATTGAACAGATCCTAGTCCGATGTTTAGCTGCACTATAAATTTATCTCCTGCTTAAGTAAAAAGAGAATTGACGTACTTTTACCTGCTGTACAGAAATTTCAACGTTTCTGGAACTGCATATAATATTGCACATAGTAATAAATAAAAAATTATTAAAGATAAATACCGATTTAGAGCTGATGAAATCATAAACACCATACAATCCTATGATGGTTAGCATAAATGATCGGTCCACAACTCCTGAACGTCCCCTGGCAAGCTGTGACATTAACAGCCCGTTTTTCAAACTGTTAACAATTCGGAGAGTCATATCACCTGACTTATCATGCACCGTGATATCATCATCATCATCATTGTCAATCATTATCAATCCACTGCTGGACGAAGGTCTCCCCAAGTTTCCTCCACAACGGTCTGTCTTGTGCCAGTCTCCTCCATGTCACTCTCGCATACTTACAAATTTCATCCACCCATCTCCTATGTGGTCTTCTTCTGGGTCTTTTCCTGTCCCTTGGAATCCAATCTAAAATTTCGGCTGTCCATCGATGGTCTGTCCTTCTGGCAGTATGTCCAGCCCATTGCCATTTCAGGGATTTAACTCTGATCATGATGTCTTCCACTCTGGTCATTTTTCGGATCCACGAGTTCCTCTTCTTATCTCTCCTGGTTACACCAAGCATGCACCTCTGCATGCTTCTTTGAGTTGTCTGCAGCCTTTGTATGTCTCTTTTAGTTAAGGTCCACGTCTCTGCACCATACGTAAGCACTGGAAGAATGCATTGATCAAACACTTTTCTTTTAAGACATAATGGCATATTGCTCTTGAAAATTATCCTGTTTCTTCCAAAAGCTCTCCAGGCAAGTTTCGTACGCCGATTAATTTCTTCATCAATGTGACCCTCACTTGATATCTGCTGTCCAAGATAAACGTACATGTCTGTTATCTCCAGCTTTTCTCCATCAATCGATAAATCTTCATTTCTTGTAAAAGCATTGAACATCACTTTTGTCTTCTGAAAGTTCATTTTTAATCCCACTACTTTACTCTTGTCAGCAAGTTCCTGGATCATACTCTGCAGCTCTGATGGGGTAGTTGCAAAAATGACTACGTCATCAGCAAAACGAAGGTGGGTTAGACAATCTCCATTAATCTTTATCCCTTTGTTTTCCCAGTTCAGCGACTGAAAAACACCCTCCAATGTGGCATTAAAGAGCTTCGGAGATATGGTGTCACCTTGTCTCACTCCCTTTCCAATTTTTATGTGCGTTGTATTTTCAAACAGCCGAATCTTTGCACTTGCATTTCCATATATATATATATATATATATACCAGGTTCTTAGGAAAGTCTGTTTACCCCCTCTAACTTTTAAACCGCGTATCGTACCGCCACGGAAGTAACGTGTGCCTATGGGAAAGTGACCATGCACAATCGATTGGACGTACTTGTAGCGCCCCTAATGGCGAAATATGGAACTTAGCAAAACTAACTCAGAAACCAAGAGATATACGCGAAAACATCCAATTACAAAATGAAAGAGCGGTGTTTAATTAGTACAAAACGACACTTGGTTCAACAGAAACACTTACAGAGAAGACAAGAAATGCGAACAAAGCATCAGATGTCCGGCTGCTAAGACGTGACAGCAACAGAAAAGTGGTTACGTGATATAATACCTAGTTAAGCTAATTTCAAGTTTGACGTAAAATGATGTCAGACAGCCTAAGGGCTATAAATGATAAGTGGGAATTGGGTGTGAATCAGATTACGAGGTCGGCAGGTAGATGGCTATCTTCACGAATGACAATTACTGTGATATAGTCTTGCAGTAGGGCGAATGTCAGCAGAATGCAAAAAAAGGCTGCAAAGTTGTATAGAGTATGGTTTCACACTTGTCAGCATCCAGCTGCACAGACAATTGCCAAAGTTCTCCGGGGCCTGCGAGAAACAGGAAGCGTTACTGAGCGTCATCGTTCCGGTCACCCCATTGGTGCCCGTGTGCGAGTACATTGTGCGGATGTTTTGGGCTATGTTCTTTCAAATCCCCGAAGTAGTACGACGGCAGTGAGCTGTGCCTGTGGATATTCGGCATCACGGGTGTGGTAAATCTTGAACGAACATGGTGCGCATCCCTACCGTGATGCTGTCGTGCAAAACCTGATGCCTGGAGACCTTCAAAGGCGGTATGACTCTTGCATTTTCACCTTGAAAACCTTACAGGAAAAGCCATGGTTTATGGACAACATCCTATGGACTGACGAGTCAACATTTATAATGGGAGGGATCATCAATCACCAGAACTCTCATTACTGGGATGTGAGAAATCCACAAATGATGAGGCCCAGCACACCATCAAGTACGCTGGTCACTTAATGTGTGGTGTGGAATGTGGCAAACATTCGTAATTGGACTGGTGTTCATTGAAGGAAATTTAACAGGTCAGCGTTACTTGCAGCTGTTATGTGGTCCAGTAAGCGATTGCAGGCAGTCTTAGTGAAAAATGGGTTTGCCTCCTCGGGGCGCTCCGTGGTAACAATGGCGCACACAACAGCAACTAGGGCCTTTGTGAATCTTGGAGAGGTGCTAGCTAGTTCTGTGCGACATTGGCGAAAAGACCCCACCTCACTGGGTTTTGTTCCAGAATCCTTAGGTTGAATGACCAACTGGAACCCTCAGCTGTGGGCTAATCCCCCACACTGATGTACTTACCTGATTAAAGAGACAAAAAGAAATATTAAAAATGACTCAAGTGTGGGATATGGTGGACCTATCACACTTGAGAAGGACAATCCACCACGGAATCGACCTGGACTTTCTAAACTGAGTATGAGAAAGGGATCTGGGCTAAGTGAGTGGAAGATTGGCGCATGGAATACTAGAGCTATAAATGGCAAGATGAATGAGGTGATTGAAGAGATGAATAAGTATAGATTGGATGTGCTGTGTGTAAATGAAACCAAAAGAGAAGGAAATTGGTATAGAAAAAGTGAATGGAATGGTAAGTGTGTGGCCTGGAGTATTGGATAATGTGAGAGGACAGGCTGGTGGTGTAGGTGTGATTTTAAGTGAAAACATGAAGAACAACTTGATTCACTATAGCTGCATAAGTGAGAAAATTCTTTGGATTCGTTTGAAAGTGAAACTTCAGAGAATAGTAATTGTTGTAGTGTATGCTCCTTGTGACTCTGAACCCTCTGATAGGAAGGAAGAGCTAAAAGCTGTTTTGAACCAGTTTGGTGCTAAAGAGAAAGTTATAATAGCAGGGGATTCCAATGCTGAGTAGGTGTGCAGAATACAATTTCTGACAATGTTCTGGGTAAATTTAATGATTTTTGTGTGAATGATAGTGGTCAAAGATTAATTGAACTGTGCATTGAGAATGGTTTGTATGTATCTAATACATTTTTCAACCACAAGTATATCTACACATATACTTGGGAAAATTGTACTCTTGGTCATTAGAGTGCGATACATTTTGTTGTCTACGATCAGCGTCTGAAACACTTAGTTGTTGACACCCGTGTGATGAGAGGTGCGGATGTTGATTCTGATCATTACTTGGTAGTGTCACGAGTGAAACTTAATGTTGGTTGGAGGAAAAGGAATAGGAAGAGACCCAGGGTAGAAAGAATAATGGTTGATAGGCTCCTTGAAGATCAGCATTATTCTGACTTACTCTGAGAATGACTAAAGGAGGCTGGTGAGAGGGATGTAGAAAAGAAGTGGGAATGTTTTAACAACTGTGTTGTCACTGCTGCTGAAGAGGTCTGTGGCACCACAATAGCGGGCAACAATAGAGGTGATGCTTGGTGGAATAGTGAGATTGAAGAGGCACTAAAGAGAAAGAAGGAAGCCTATTTGGGGATGTTGCAAGGTAGAATTTCTGTGGATGAATATCTCTGTGAGAAGCGTGAAGCCGCTAAACTAATTCACCAGAGTAGGGCAAAAGATAGGAAGGAGAAGGTGGAAAGGCATGAATTGGCTTTTTGGAGAAATAGGAAGTCTTTCTGGAAGTTCATGAGACTCAGGAAAAACAGGGGAAACAAAGTGTTAAGTTGTGTGAAGAATAGGGTTGGGGAAATGATATGGGAGCCCAATGAGTTAAGTGAAAGATGGGGTGAATATTTCTGTGAGTTATTAGATCAGGAAAGCAAAGATGATTTTGAAACAGATGCAGATGATGGCACAGTGAAGGATGAAAGCACAGGAGGGATATCAAGAGAAGAAGTGTGTAAAGCTCTAAAATCTCTTCAGAATGGTAAGGCTTCGGGAGTTGATGTTATAACTGTCGAGATTTTGAAATATGGTGGTGACTATGTAATTGATTGGTTAACTGAAATTTGCCAGTTGTGCTGGGAATTAGGAATGGTCCCTCAGGATTGGAAGGATGCTATTATTGTTCCCTTGTATAAGGGAAAAGGTGATCAGACTGACTGCAAGAACTATCGTGGTATTAGCCTATTAAGTGTGCCAGGGAAAGTGTTTGGTAAGGTTGTTATTGAAAAAGTTTGGGGTCTTACTTCAGAGAAAGTGTGGGATATTCAGAGTGGTTTTATGCCAGGTAAAGGCTGCACTAACCAAATTTTTGCATTACGCATGATGATTGATAAGTATCTGGCTGTTAGTAAGATAGTTTTTGCTGCCTTCATAGATTTAGAGAAAGCTTATGACCGAGTAAATAGAACACTTTTGTGGAAGGTATTGAATGAATATGGTGTTACTGGGAATCTACTTCACAGTGTTAAAGCCATGTATGCTGACAGTAGAGCTTGTGTACAAGTGAATGGTGTTTTATCCAAGTGGTTTTCTATTGGTGCAGGAGTCAGACAGGGTTGTGTAATGTCACTATGTGTGTTTAATATATTTATGGATGCGTGCATGAGTGATGCCAAAATAGATAATACTGGTTTATATCTTGGCGATATCCATGTGTGCAGATTGCTATATGCTGATGACACTGCCCTGTTGGCAGAGAGCAAAAGTGATTTGCAGAGTATGTTGTCTCGGATGTACGAAGTTTGCATGAAATTCAAACTGAGTATAAATAAGGGAAAAAACAAAGTTATGGCGTTTGAGAGAGGAACGGGTAGCACTGAATGTAATGCAAGTGTAAATGGCACAGTGATTGACCAGGTGAGTGAGTTTGTGTATTTAGGAAGCATGTTTGTGTATTTAGGAAGCAAGTAAAAATATCTGGTAGTTTGTATTTCTTTTTGGAGCTAACCTCTGAATCTCAGAGAACAGGTTAATGATGTGTATGTATGTATGTATGTATGTATGTATGTATGTATGTATGTATGTATGCGATTGGTTGGATGATGTTCCTTTGAATGTGTTACCACACATATAGTTTCAACATGACGGCTGTCCTTCCCACAAAACCTTTCCAGTTCACTCTTTGTTATCTCGCAGGTTCAACAACAATATTATTGGGTATGGTCGTTGTATGGAAGGGCCAACATGGTCACCCGAAATAACACTGATGGACTTCTTTTGAGGATACCTGAAAGATCAAATGTACGATACGGAACCTTCCAGCATGGTAGATTTAAAGGAACGCGTCGTCAGGGCCTGTAATTCTGTAACCCCTGCGATGCTGCATGCTGTTAGAGATGCATTTCTGTCCCGAGTCCAGATATGCATCGTCGCTGATGGTGCACACTCCCAACAATGTGTACAGTAGACTACTCGCCAGGTTAGTTGCACCTGTACTACCCAAACTGTGTGTTGCGTCTGTGTTGTTTTGTGTGTAATTGAAAGTTCACTACTTTAACATGTCTTGTCTTTTCTGTAGGTGTTTCTGTTGAACCAAGTGTCATTTTGTACTAAGTAAACACTGCTCTTTCATTTTGTTATTGGATTTTTTTGCGTATCTCTCCTGGTTTCTGAGTTAGTTTTGCTAAGTTCCGTATTTCGCCACTAAGGGCGCTACAAGCACGTCCAATTGATTGAGCATGATCACTTTCCTATAGGTACACGTTACTTCCGTGGTAGTATGACACTGTTTAAAAGTCAGAGGGGGGTAAATATTTCCTAAGAACCCTGTATGTCATGAAATATTAGGTGTACATATAAGTTTTAAAGCATTTTAAGACAACGCAACATGTAATTTGAGAGAAAACAACAATACCTTTATGAATCAAAATAAGCGCCGTCATTATCTATCACCTTCTGCCATCGGTCGAGAAGCTGATGGATATCAGCCATGAAGAATACTCCGTCATGTGATGCGATGAAGTCGTCAACCCATTTTTGCACTGCGTCACATGTGCAGAACCGAACAGCAGACAAACCATGTTGCATCGATCGCAACAAATGATAGTCTGACGGGGGTATGTTGGGACTATACGCCGGGAGCTCCAAAACTTACCAGCCAAGTGTCAATAACGTTTCCTTGACCGATTTCACGAGATGCGGCCTAGCGTTGCCATGCAGTAATTTCACGAGTCACAATCCTTCGCCTATAAATGGACATTACCAACAGATTTCCTCGTTCAATCGCAGCAATTGATGCTTGTAGCATTCAGCAGTAACAGTTTGACCCTGTTCCAATAGTTCATAATAGAGCACACCCTTCATATCCCACCAGATGCACAGCAGAACTTTCTTGGAGTGAATATAGCATTTCGGTGTCGAAGTCGTTGCTCCAACAAGGTCTACCCAGTGTTTTTTGCATTTGGGATTGTCGTACCATATCCACTTTTCATCACCCGTAATGATTTTCCACAGGAAAGACTTCCTGTGTTGTTTATTCAACAGATTCAAACACTTGATGACACACTCATCCTTGTTCCTCTGACTCAGTTCATGTGGCACCCAGTTTTTCCCCTTCTGTAGCTTTCCCATTGCGTGTAAACAATTGGAAATGGTTTGTTGAGTTACCCCCAGTTGTTCAGCTAGTTCTTTTTGCATTTGAGACGAATCTTCATCCAGCAATGCTTGCAGTTCCTCGTGTGCAACCTTCTGCGGGGCGCCGCTACCTTCTCGATCGCTAACATTAAAATCATCTGCTTTAAACCGTCTAAACCAAAACTCACACGTGCTTTTCGATGCGATATTCTCCCCCAGAACAGAACAAATCAACGCAGATGCTTTTGCAACACTTTTTCCTTGATGAAATTCGTAACAAATGCAGTATTGCTTGCCATTTTTCATCTGTGCAAGAGCGTTTGACTGTTGGGCAAACTTCTGCATCACATTTTATATTCTGGACCAATTACGGTCACATGACAACAATGCGGGGTAACGTCAGATATGTAAATTAGCGGTATATGTCATACAAATAACACTTTAAAACTTATTTTTCCACCTAATAATAGCAAAAACATTCATTTTTTAAAACAAAAGAAAAATTCACAGAATCCATAGCTTCAACAATGGGATTTGTAGTTCCATAGTCAGACAACAGAATCCGTGGAAACTGTGAACATTCTGTAGTGGCTGGCAGGTATGTAAAATCATTCTCTAGGTCTGCATATATTTCATGGGTAATTGCATTAGTAAATGTAGCACTTAGCACTGATATAATTTTGATCCAACTCAAGACTATTTTATATTTGGCAACAGCAACCCTGATTTTGCAATGATCAACCAAAGGAGGAGCTTTCAACTGTTCTTGTTTGCTCCCTCCCAACACACTGAAGGTAAGAAGATAAGACGATACACTTCACTTCTGACATCACGTGTCAGGTCATCATGTTGCACACCTTATGGTTACACCACCGAGAATCCCGAAGTCCCACTAAGTCACGCAAGTTCCACTGGACTTGAACCTTTTACAGATATACAAGCCTTTGTGGCCATACAATGAGGTATTAGTGGCCAAATCTTCCGACCAAATTACAGAGGGCGGGTCAAAAGTTTTGCAACATTTGCATAAACGGGTATGTCACGTGTTTAAACTAGTTCAAGACGCACACTGCATGTCGGTCAAAAGGGATATAAAGTGGTAGTTGTTGATGTGAACAGCATTGCATGTCGTCGTTCTGTCTGTGGTTGTGATGCCTAAAAGATGAACAGCCACAACCGGCTAATTAGGGAACTTATGTTTCACAAGTTTGAACACTGCCATAACGCTGCTCAAGCAACACGAAATATTTGTCATGCAAAAGGAGAAGGTTCTGAGGACCACAGTACCGCAACCAGATGGTTCAAGAAATTTCGCTCAGGTGACAGAAATATCGATGATCAGCCAAGGTCAGGTAGGCAGCAAACCGCGGATTTGAAGGCTGTGTGCCAGGCAGTAGAGGCAAATCCGACAACCAGCACTCTGAGATTATCGGGTAAGCTGGGCATATCACATACCACCATGGTTCATCACCTTCAGGATTTTGGCAAGGTCTACAGGAGCTGCCACACTGTCCCTCACGAACTGACACCAGCTGAAGCAAACCGCCGAGTGGAAGTGTGCACGAAACTCCTAGAAAACCTGTGCAATGTGCGTTTCATCAAGAGAATTGTTACATGTGATAAAAAGTGGGTCTATTTCTGTAATCCTAAAAACAACGGCAGTGGTTGAGTCTGGGCCAGCTTCCAGAACCTGTTGCCACAAGTGGGCGCTTTGAGCACAAGGCGATGCTCTGCATCTGGTGGAATTTCGAGGGGATAATCTGTTACGAATTTGTTCCAGACGGTCGGACTATATCAACGCTAACCTCTACAACCTTATACAGTGCAAACAACCCAGGCTAAACTCCAATAAGTTTAGGACATCAAACTCATGCCACACCCAGCATATAGTCCGGACCTTTCCCCATTGGATTATTACTTGTTCCGGTCTATGGCCCACTTCCTTCGAGGGTGGCACTTCAACAACCAGGAGGAGTTCTTCACCTCGAAGGACAAGAACTGGTACTGTCACGGAATCAAAGAACTGACAGACAGATGGCTAAAGACAGTGCAACACGATGGCATATACTTTGAATTACTAGTCAGCTTTTGTCGTAAAGGTACTGATCGAAATATTGCAAAACTTTCGACTCACCCTCTGTAGTTCAGCACTAAAAAGGATACACTAATTCCAGTTTTCCAGAGCCAACGAATTTTAAATTTCACAAGTTTTTCAGGAAACCCAGGAGAAGTAAAAATCCTGAGTTTTGCATCAATCTCGAAACAACACAAATGATGACAAAAAAAAAAAAAAAAAAAAAAAGCAGAATTCTGTGAATCTATAGAAGAATATCATATGCCTGCCTTAGACATATGTTTAAAATATCGTGAAAATCTTCACTGAGATGTTTCACAACCCAATGCTAACAATGCATACTTAAGAACTTTTTCCTTCAAAAGGCAAACCCATACATGAGACTGACGAAGGGGGAAAAAAAGCTGAACATTTTAACCGCACGGATGAAAAATAAGAACATGATGCGAAACAGTGTGAATATAATGCAGTGTGAACAAGACAAATTGTTCACTGAAATATATTATGTAATTATTAAGCTGGAGCACATCACTGTATTTGAAATCTCTATATATATATTTACATTTAACAGCAACACAGGACAAATGTGACATCACGAAGAAAAAAATTTACGACTACCGGCGAAATCTAACGCTCTGTCCGACTTCCGTTTTAGAAAAGTTTTCCTCCATTTTGAAGCTGCAAAACAAATATTTGTGGAATAAAATTATATTTAACAACACTACTGGGTAGAAGAAACATTGCGAGAGAAAAAAGGATTACGATTACAGGAGAAACCTTCACGCCATCTAATTTCAGTTTCCGAAAGTTTTGGAAGTCGGAATTCAGCCCACCGAGAAAAACAACCCCACCGCCAATCCCTCCCAAATTTATGTTCAGTTCTGCATCAATCTCGAGAACCATCGAAATGACGATGGAAATGGCGGAATTTTTCGAATCCACTGAAGAATCTCATGCCTGAAGATCACAGGGAAATTTTTGCACCAACTTCCGTTTTTTGGAGTTTTTCTTCCATTTTCAAACTGAAATGCAAATATTTATGGAATAAAATTATACTTAACAATAATACTGTGCAGAAGAAACATCGCGAGAAAAAGAAATCGCGATTAATGGAAAAAATTTCACTCCTTTCAACTTCCGTTTTCGAAAGCTTTGAAAAACGAAATATCATCCCCCAGATCAAAAAATGACACCCCCCCCCTTAACTAATCCTCAAAAATTTCTCTTCAGTTTTGCATCGATCTCGGTAATAACCCAAATGATGACAAAAAAAAAAAACGAAATTCCGCGAACCCGCGGAAGAATCTCATGTATGCAAACCTCTGAGATAACACACACACAGTGGAATATCACAGACACTAAAGTATTCTTCTGTGCAAACAGAAATCAGAGTTATTAATGATGAAATTCTTTGTAAATGCACGAAAGGCAAATCACCAAATACTTTTTCTTTCATTTTTTTTTTAATAGAAGTGCTGTATTTTGCCTCCTTCCATGAAAACAACTCTTCAGAAAACTTAAAAATTACATCACCCAGAAGTACGAATAGAACCTGCATCTCCCGATTTCCGTTCAAGAATGCTACCACTCAGCACCCAGATAATGAATAACTGAAGTAGAAGAAACTGAACAAACCTCAAATTTTCAATACTTACTCTGTAGTACAGCCATAGCCAAGGAGGGGTTTTGAGGGTTTAACCTCTCCGTGAAATGTTTAAAATGTCTCAAAAATAAAATAATTGTTTGATAAATTTTATAATTTTTGTAAGTAGCATAGCGTACACAGTGGAGTCACATTATTGTGACAACCTCCTACTTTTGGCATCAACAGTGTGTAGCTAATGAAAGAACGCAAATGTTGTCAGCTGGCTTGGAGGGTATATAAGGTGTGCTGTAGGCAATCTGAAAACATATCACTTGTTGCTGTCATGGATAAAATGAGCAATTTATCAGATTTGCAAAAAGGGATGATTATCAGCTTTCGGGCCAAGGGTGGCAGTATTTCTGAAACAGAGCAGTTTGTACACAGTTCACGTGCTGCTGTGGTTAAAGTGTATCGTGATTGGAGAAATGGCACCATTGTGAATAAGCAATGTGGAAACTGCGGAGCACCACATGCCATTGATGTGATAGGTGAACGTCTGCTTCGAAGGTGGGTGAGGGCCGATCGACACGCTACAGTGGTGCAACTCAGTGGCCGAATAAACCAGGGGGCTACAAGAAGTGTGTCGAAAAGGACAGTTCAGCGAAACCTGGTGCATATGAGGCTCCGATGCAGATGGATGGTCACTGCACCTATGCTAAAGAAGGTGTATCTGCGGGAAAGGCTTACATTTGCACGGCAGTACAGTAAAACCTCGAAAATCAGGAATCCAGAAAACCGGCAACTTTAGAAATCCGGCACTTTTCTGATTTCGTTTTCGTGAGTTCATCTAATGTTTCACCAATAACCATGGAAATCTCTAGATGTACCGTCTCAACAACACATCCGATCTCAGCGTGCGAATTGCTGATAGCCGCCTCCATGTAACATCGGAAGGTTTCTCAAATTCATCATCTCATTGGGCCACGCTGAAATGACGTGGACCAATGAGGAGACAAATCGGTGTGTATGTTTGAAATGTGTGTCGAACGTGTGATGATGATCTGTGCTTGGTGGTCAGCATATGGATTCAATAGTGTAATGACATCTACATCGGCCTTCATGATGCATCGTGGTAATCGCTTTCGCGGTATATCGTAGTTTCTTCAGTCAAAAAACCGTAACATCGATGTAAAATTCACATCGGGTTTTCAAGATGTATCGATACATCGCCCAGCCTTAGCGGTTGCTCTGGCTTTCTTTAAGTTTTTGCCAAATTCAATTTTTTTTTTAGAGTTTTATAATAAATAGTACAAAAAGGTAATTGCCAATATTTTTGCCAAAATTTTTTTCGATCTCCAAAACACTTTTTTTCCTCAAATTGCGAAGAATGCGATTGGGAGCGCAACCCTGCATATTTATAAGGCGTAGATACGCAAATTTTCGTTGAAGTGACCTGTTACGCGTAAGTACGTGCTTTACGTAACACTTGTTACGGAATTTTTGGATAGCTTCAGAAATCCGGAATTTTCATAAATCCGGCACTCGTCTGGTCCTGTCGATGCCGGATTTTCGAGGTTTTACTGAATCGGAATTGGACCTCCGCTGATTGGCAAAGGATTGCCTTGTCTGATGAGTCAAGTTTTCTGATTCATCAAACGAATGGACATTGCCATATAAGGCGAGAAACATCGAAGAACAAACACTTCAACTATTGCTGGCAGAACACAAGCTAGTGGGGGCAGCGTTATGGTCTGGGGAATGTTTTCGTGGCATTCCCTGGGTCCACTCATACCTGTGGAAGGCACTATGTCTTCCCTGGGGCGGATGGGATCTTCCACTACGACAATGCGACGTGTCACACAGGTAGAAATGTCCGAGAGTACTTGGAAGAGCACGATGAAAACTTCAAAGTACTTCCCTGGCCCCCTAATTCCCCAGACTTGAACCCAATTGAGCATCTGTGGGACCACCTCGATCGTGTTGTTTGCTCTACGGATCCTCCACCATGCACCCTCCAGTAGCTGTCAAATGCACTGGAGTCAGCATGGCTCCACATACCTGTGAACACCTTCCAGCACCTTATTGAGTCATTCCCAGTCCATCTAGCTGCTGTCCACGCTGCACATGGCGGTTACCCTGGATATTAGCTAGTGGTCACAATAATGTGACTCGGCCGTGTATAAGTCAATATTTGAAAAATGGGGAGTATTAAATAGAAGAATTTTGTGTGAAAATAAAATGTGGCAGAAAAAAAACTCAGTATACTTATAACATATGGTGAAAATTATTAAATTCAGAAACCCCATCCAAAAATTATTTCTGGCAACAGCCCTCTCTGGAGGGGAGGGGGTGTCTTCCTGCATTTTTGAAGAATTTCTTCATTAGCATCTTTTATAATATGTAAAGAACGGTGATTCCTGGCCTGGATCCATTGGTCATTGATGCTATGAGGAGGTACAGATGCTTTGACTTGTGCAAATCTAAGGTTTGTTCAGATATCAACAGGGGGGTGCTGCGTTGCTTGGAGATTTGTTGTCTTAGGTGGTGCAGCGGTAGAATGCTAAAACAGAAATCAGGAGGTGCCGTTTGATTGCAGCTCCAGAGTGATGTAATTTTCAAGTTTTCTGAAGAGATGGCTATGTGAAAGCAGAACAAAATATGGCACTTCCATGAAATTAATAAAAAAAAAAAAAAAAGTGAACAAAATCATTTCACCAATTGAACATAGATCATAAAAGCACTACAAATACCAAATGCAGATCCAGACCTAACCAGAGAAAAAGAAGAAAAAAGAAAAGAAAACTGAAGAGTATTTTAGGTAGAAGGATTCAGTGAGATGCTACCTGAGATGCTCAAAATATTTATAAATGAAGACTTGAGTAATCTTGGAAATGCAAGTTTTTTTTTTTTTTTGTGTGTGGTTTCTGTAACTTCCTTTATAGGAGGCAAAATAAGATACTCATCAAATATGGGATGCTTTTTCTTTCCTTCGCAGTTATGAGGAACACCCTGTAAGAAACTTGGAGACCTCCTTCAGTGTTTATCAGAAGATAGTGAGTTAGTAAAAAACAAATGAAGTAACATGTACCTGTCATAAATTTTTACATTTCCTCACCCACAAAAATTTTTTAAATCTTTTCACTTCTTTCTCTTTTGAGAAATTTATTTTACTTTATAAGTTATTTATTTGTTTATTCATTTATGCAATCATTTATTGAGGATTTTCATCTCACATGGATTCAGCTGAATCACTATGGAATGTTTTTTTTTCAACACACAGCAAAGAAACAGGCATACTTTCATTAGTTAGCAGTTATAAAAGCCATAAATGAGTGGTAGGCAATGCACGTAACTAACAAACTAATTAAGAAGAAGGTAGTGTATACCTTCTTCTTAATTATAAAAGCCATTTTTACTTACCCTTGAATACTGATGGCATTTAACACAAAACTTCACTACATATAAACACAAAACTTCACTACAAAATTTATACTCACAGCTCTCCTTTACATTTTTTTTTTTTTCTATTTCCTTACTATAGCATAATAATGTAAAATCTGGAAGATCATAGTTGACTTCACACATTTGTTCAAATGTACACTGCCCTGCAGTTAATATCTGGACACCCCTGTATACATACACTTTTAGGACTATGATGAGACAAAGCATATGCTTGTAGGGCTATGATGAGAAAAAAAAATTACTGTGAATGCAAGATGCCTCGATCAAGAGAGTTAACTGATTTCTAGTGTAGATTGAAAATAGGGTGCCATATATGCACTCACTCTTTCAGTGACATTGAAGATCCCTAGGTCATCGGTTGGTGATGTGATATGCAAATAGAAGGAGCTGAATCTGCCAAAATTAAAAAAAAAAAAACACCCACCAAACCTCTGAAACTAATAGAGCATGACAGAACTCTGCGAAGGACTATTCCACTCAGAACATAAATCAGCATTGCCTTAAATCATCATGCAGACAAAGCTCTATGAACTTAGCACCAATACAGTGTGCAGGATGCTACACGGCATAGGTTACCATGGTCGAGCAGGCATTCACAAATCACTAATCACTACGAATAATGCCACAATCCAATTAACTTTGTGTATGGAACATCGATCTTGGACAGTAGACCAATGGAAACTTTTGCTTTGGACTGATGAGTCACAGTACACAGTCTACCAGTCTGATGGCCATTCCTGGGTGGGGTGGATAGGGGAGAAAAATACCTTCCAGACTGTATCTTCCCGACAATGAAATTTGGTGGAGGTGGTGTGATGGTATCGAACTGTTTTTCGTGGTTTAGCTTGAGCCCATTTGTCGCTTTGGACAAAACATTGAATGCTGAGTTCTACTTAGACGTCTTGGACAATTATGCTCCACCAATCTTGTGGCAGTACTTCAGGGAAGATCCATACTTTTATCAACAGGACAACACACCATGCCATACTTCTTGTGTCATTACAAATTGGTTTGAGGACGTGGGTGTCAAAACGTAGGACTGGCCAACCCAGGATCCTGACCTCAACCCTATACAGAATCTTTGGAATGAATGGATTGTGGTAGAAGAACAAACAATGCTGAACTAGTCACTGATTTGAAGGTAGGATGGCGGAACAGATCGGCAGTCATTTACGAAAAACTGGCAGAAAGTATTTCAAGAAAACCAAATGCCATCCTAAATGCCAAAAGTTTCAGAACTCAATATTATAATTTTCCACAAATAAAGATTATTTATAAACATGAAAGTGGCCAGATACTGATGGTAGAGCAATATACCGGGGGATCAAAAGTCTTGCACATTTTGAAAACGTAACTCGCTGAGTTTTGAGAGTAGGGCAACATGGTTTGCGTAGAAATGATCAGAATGACATTGGTTTTTTAGGAAATCACATAAATTTTTACTCATTTTACTTACAGTTTTCATCACCAGATGGCGCAGCCACCACAGGTTGGAAGTGTCGAGAAAAATAGACACCTGATTGTACCAGGTTAGACACCTCATTGTACAAGGTGTTCAATGTGATGGCCGTCCTGTTCCAGCACTGCCTGCAGACTAGAGAAAACACCATGGACAGCTTTGAAGAGCATGTCCGGAGGTATAGCTGCCACATGGTGTTGAATGGCATCTTTCAGCATGGTCAATGAAGTGGGGCAACATCTCTAAACTTATGATTTTAGGTGACCCCAAAACCAGAAATCGCAAAGTGTCAGGTCTGGTGACCAAGGAGGTCAGGCCTTCAGAAAGTGTAGGCTCAACACACGATTTGCGCCAAACGTCTCTTGCAGCAGTTGCTTAACAGAACGTGTGATGTGGGGTGGTGCTCCATCCTGCATAATGTGCACAGATTCACTCCATCCCGCTCTTGCAAACTAGGGATAACGTACGTTCGTAACATATTTGTATAACGTGCACCTGTCACTAAAACGGTTTTGAAGGAGGTACTGCAGACCTCTTAAAAAAAAAAATAAATAAAGGACCGATAATGAAGGAAGCTGTGAATCCACACCACACTGTCACTTTCGCCTGATGAAGTGGCGCTTCAACGACTGCTCGGGGATGTTCCGTGGCCCAGGTGTGGCAGTTGTGAGTGTTTACCGCTCCATTTAGGGAAAAGTGTGCCTCATCAGTCCATAAAATGTTCATCAGCCAGTTCTCGTCGACATCCATTTGTTGAAAAAACCACGCTGCAAATTCCCGACGCTGCACGTAATCGGTAGCTTGCAGGTCATGATGCCGTAGCAGTTTGTACGGGTATCTGTGCAGAATCCGTCGTAGTGTTCGCCATACAGTCCCGTATGGAATGCCTGTTTGCCGAAAAACATGGCAAGCACTGGAGTCGCCATGTGCGGATGACATTGCAATCACATCCATGTCCTGAGTAATCATCTCTGCTGCAGCAGCACGTGTTCGTGGTCTACCGCTTCGTGGGCGTGCTGCCAAAGAACCCGTTTCCTCAAATTTTTTCACCATTCGCCGCAGCGCGACACTTTTCATTGGTTCTTTCCCACTGAGATCCCCTTTTGGTGACCGGTAGCCTCTCAACGCAGCACTGGCACACTCAGCGTTGCAATAGAACAATTTCACCAAGAGCGCTTTGTTCGATAATGACAGCATACTGACACGGACCACTGTGACTTGTGGTTGCTTCTCAGCTGCTGCTTTTATACCCACTATCCCAGGCCTGCTCGCCTGTGGCGCCATCTGGCGATGAAGAATGTAAGTAAAATGAGTAAACATTTATGTTATTTCATAAAAAACCCGATCCCATTCTGATCAATTCTAAGCAAACCGCGTTGCCCTACTCTCAAAACTCTGCGAGTTATTACGTTTTCAAAATGTGCAAGACTATATATGTATATGTAGAGGATTTTAGGAAGGGAGTGTCTGACCCCAGGTCTTAAACAACCCTTAGAAATAGGAAGCTAGGAGATTTGGGCTAGAGTGCCTGATAGGAAAGTCACACGGAAGCGAGGTAGAAAGGGGCGATGAAAAATGTAAGTAAAATGAGTAAACATTTATGTGATTTCGTCAAAAACCCGATGTCATTCTGATCAATTCTACGCAAACTGCATTGCCCTACTCTCAAAACTCCGCGAGTTATTACGTTTTCAAAATGTACAAGACTATATATGTATATGTAGAGGGGTATGTAAGGTCAGGTGATGAGTAACATCACAGCCTCTCCTTGACAAATGTCAACCCTGCCTTCTCGTGGTGCATCCTGTTCCCACTAAAGGGGCTCTGACGACCGCCAATAGCGGTATAACTATACCATCGGGATTAGAGGAAATGCTATCCCACACTCACCAACCCGCTTAGCCAGCGTGGTGAGATATGGCCAAACCCCTCAAAAATGACTCCACAACTTAAATCTTGGCCCTCAGTCTCCGGCAGCTGGAATGTACCTGGCCAAGGCAGCGGCCAATGCGACATGAAGGCAGAGGGTGCTAAGAATCCCCGGAGGACTGGACTAGGCTGCCATCTGATGCTGACCTTGGCTACGTACAATGGACGCTCCCTATCTTCTGATTCAAGGCTTCTTGAATTGGAAGAGGAACTACAAAGGATCAAGTGGGACATCGTGGGGCTAAGTGAGGTAAGGAGAAAAGGAGAAGATCTCATCGAACTGAAAAGTGGACATCTCTTCTACTATCGTGGGACAGATACTGGCAGAACTAGTGGTGATGGATTTATAATAAACAAGAAACTGAAGGATAAAGTTGTAGAAGTTGAAAGTTCCTCTGACAGAGCTGCACGACTCGTTATCAAACTCTCAAGAAGTTGCCAGGCTCAGATTATTCAAACCTATGCACCAACCCCAAGTCATCCTGAAGAAGAAATTGAAGAATTTTATGAGGAAATTCGTCATCTAAATAATAAAGGTAAGCAACACTTGAAGATAATTATGGGAGATTTCAATGCAAAAATACGGCAACAGCAACAAAATGAAACTTCAGTAGGTAAATTCGGTCACGGCAACAGAAACCAGCATGGAAATACTCTCGTTGAGTTTGCAGAGGCAGAAGGGTTTTTCATCTTGAACTCCTTCTTCAAGAAAAAGCCACACAGGAAATGGACATGGAGACATCCAAATGGGACGACAAGTGAAATTGATTTTATTATGTGTAACAAAAAATTCGTCATAGAAGACTGCAGCGTGCTAAACAAGTTCAACACAGGTAGTGACCATAGATTGGTGAGATGTAAGATGCATCTCAACACCAAACTTGAACGTGGCAAGCTCATAAGACAAACAAAATCTATTGACATAACCAACCTTAAAAAACACCATAATACCTTCAAGTTGGAACTGAAGAACAGGTTCTCTGCTTTAGAAGGCCTAACATCGGAAGAAGTGGACATCTCTGAAGTTAACAGAAAAGTAACCAAAGCTCTTATGGAAACAGCAACAAAATTAGCTGGGTCTAAGAACAAGTTGCATGTAAACAAATTATCAGGAAAAACGAAAATGTTGATGCAAAAGAAGAGAGATGAGGACAACTAAAGAAGATGTGACTTCTAAAGTGGAATATATAGAGCTATGCAAGACAGTACGAAAAAGTATCACTGAAGACGTAAGAAAATTCAACTGTGAACTAGTGAGGAAAGCAATTGAAAACAACCAAAGCCTAAAGATAGCAAAGGGACATCTCAGTAAGGGAAGAAAACAGATTATGGCACTGAGAAAAGAAGATGGTTCTGTAACAAGAAATAGAGGCGAAATTTTGACAAGAGTGAAAGATTTCTACTCCAAATTATATGAAAGGGATGATACATGCACTCCAGACATCATGAAAGATACCAGTACCAGAGTTCCTCCAGTCCTTCCAGCAGAAGTTGCACATGCAATCAAGAACAAGAAATGGGGGAAAGCTCCAGGAGAAGATGGAATTACTGTAGATGTCATGCAAGAAGCAAGTGGAGAAATTGAAACAGTACTCGCCCAAATTTTCACTCGATGCCTTACTGAAGGAAAGATTCCTGAGGATTGGAACACCGCTACAATGATCCTGCTACATAAGAAAGGTGACATTGAGGATCTCGGAAACTACAGACCTATCAGCCTCCTATCAGTAGTTTATAAAATCTTCACTAAAGTTCTTTCACACCGCTTGAAGGTAACACTGGACATGGCTCAACCGAGAGAACAAGCTGGATTCAGGAGTGGCTACAGCACAATAATTCATATCCACGTACTGAGAGAACTAATTGAAAGAGAGAGGGAATATGAACTTCCATTGTGCATGGCTTTTATCGATTATGAAAAAGCCTTTGATTCAGTGAAACCATCAGCAGTTACAATGGCTCTGAAAACCTGCGGTATTGAAGATGCATACATTAATATTATTAATAACATCTATGAAAATGCAAGTGCAAAGATTCGGCTGTTTGAAAATACAACACACATAAAAATTGGAAAGGGAGTGAAACAAGGTGACACCATATCTCTGAAGCTCTTTAATGCCACATTGGAGGGTGTTTTTCAGTCGCTGAGCTGGGAAAACAAAGGGATAAAGATTAATGGAGATTATCTAACCCACCTTCGTTTTGCTGATGACGTAGTCATTTTTGCAACTACCCCATCAGAGCTGCAGAGTATGATCCAGGAACTTGCTGACAAGAGTAAAGAAGTGGGATTAAAAATGAACTTTCAGAAGACAAAAGTGATGTTCAATGCTTTTACAAGAAATGAAGATTTATTGATTGATGGAGAAAAGCTGGAGATAACAGACACGTACGTTTATCTTGGACAGCAGATATCAAGTGAGGGTCACATTGGTGAAGAAATTAATCGGCGTACAAAACTTGCCTGGAGAGCTTTTGGAAGAAACAGCATAATTTTCAAGAGCAATATGCCATTATGTCTTAAAAGAAAAGTGTTTGATCAATGCATCCTTCCAGTGCTTACGTATGGTGCAGAGACGTGGACTTTTAACTAAAAGAGATATACAAAGACTGCAGACAACTCAAAGAAGCATGGAGAGGTGCATGCTTCGTGTAACCAGGAGAGATAAGAAGAGGAACTCGTGGATCCGAAAAATGACAAGAGTGGAAGACATCATGATCAGAGTTAAATCCCTGAAATGGCAATGGGCTGGACATACTGCCAGAAGGACAGACCATCGATGGACAGCCAAAATTTTAGATTGGATTCCAAGGGACAGGAAAAGACCCAGAAGAAGACCACATGGGAGATGGGTGGCTGAAATTCGAAAGTATGCAGGGGTGACATGGAGGAGACTGGCACAAGACAGACCGTTGTGGAGGAAACTTGGGGAGACCTTCGTCCAGCAGTGGATTGATAATGGTTGACAATGATCATCATCATCATCATTGTCAACCATTATCAATCCACTGCTGGACGAAGGTCTCCCCAAGTTTCCTCCACAACGGTCTGTCTTGTGCCAGTCTCCTCCATGTCACCCCTGCATACTTTCGAATTTCAGCCACCCATCTCCCATGTGGTCTTCTTCTGGGTCTTTTCCTGTCCCTTGGAATCCAATCTTAAATTTCGGCTGTCCATCGATGGTCTGTTCTTCTGGCAGTATGTCCAGCCCATTGCCATTTCAGGGATTTAACTCTGATCATGATGTCTTCCACTCTTGTCATTTTTCGGATCCACGAGTTCCTCTTATTTCTCATGGTTACACCCAGCATGCATCTCTCCCTGCTTCTTTGAGTTGTCTGCAGTCTTTGTACGTCTCTTTTAGTTAAGATCCACGTATCTGCACCACACGTTAACACTGGAAGGTTGCATTGATCAAACACTTTTCTTTTAAGACATAATGACATATTGCTCTTGAAAATTATACTGTTTCTTCTAAAAGCTCTCCAGGCAAGTTTTATACACCGATTAATTTCTTCATCAATGTGACCCTCACTTGATATCTGCTGTCCAAGATAAATGTAGGTATTGGTAGTCTCCAGCTTTTTCTCATCAATCGATAAATCTTCATTTCTTGTAAAAGCATTGAACATCACTTTTGTCTTCTGAAAGTTCATTTTTAATCCCACTTCTTTACTCTTGCCAACAAGTTCCTGGATCATACTCTGCAGCTCTGAAGGGGTAGTTGCAAAAATGACTATGTAATTAGCAAAACGAAAGTGAGTTAGATAATCTCCATTAATCTTTATCCCTTTGTTTTCCCAGTTCAGTGCCTGAAAGACATTTTCCAATGTGGCATTAAAGAGTTTGGGAGATATAGTATCACCTTGTCTCACTCCCTTTCCAATGTTTACGGGTGCTGTATTCTCAAATAGCCGAATTTTTGCACTTGAATTTTCATAGATGTCATTAATAATATTAATGTATGCATCTTCAATACCGCAAGATTTCAAAGCCATTGTAACTGCCGATAGTTTTGCCGAATCAAAAGCCTTTTCATTATCGATAAAAGCCATGCATAATGGAAGTTCATATTCCCTCGCTCTTTCAATTAGTTCTCTCAGTACGTGGATATGATCTATGGTGCTGTAGCCACTCCTGAATCCAGCTTGTTCTCTCGGTTGAGCCATGTCCAGTGTTACCTTCAAGCGGTGTGAAAGAACTTAACTGAAGATTTTATAAACCACTGATAGGAAGCTGATAGGTCTGTAGTACCTGAGATCCTCAATGTCACCTTTTATGTAGCAGGATCATTGTAGCATTGTTCCAATCTTCAGGAATCTTCTCTTCATTAAGGCATCGAGTGAAAACTTGGGCGAGTACTGTTTCAATTTCTCCACTTGCTTCTTGCATGACATCTACAGTAATTCCATCTTCTCCTGGAGCTTTCCCTCATTTCATGTTCTTGATTGCATGTGCAACTTCTGCTGGGAGGACTGGAAGAACTCTGGTACTGGTACCTTTCGTAATGTCTGGAGTACATGTGTCATCCATTTCATATAGTTTTGAGTAGAAATATTTCACTCTTGTCAAACCTTCACCTCTATTTCTTGTCACAGAACCATCTTCTTTTCTCAGAGCCATAATCTGTTTTCTTCCCTTACTCAGATGTCCTTTTGCTCTCTTCAGGCTTTGGTTGTTTTCAATTGCTTTCTTCACTAGTTCACAGTTGAATTTCCTTACATCTTCAGTGATACTTTTTCGTACCGTCTTGCATAGCTCTATATATTCCACTTTGGAAGTCACATCTCCTTTAGTTGTCCTCATCTCTCTTCTTTTTTGCATAAGAATTTCGTTTTTTTTTTTTCTGATAATTTGTTCGTATGCAACTTGTTCTTAGTACCAGCTATTTTTTGTTGCTGTTTCCATAAAAGCCTTGGTCAGTTTTCTGTTAACTTCAGAGATGTCCACTTCTTCCGACATTAGACCTTCTAGAGCAGAGAATCTGTTCCTCAGTTCCAATTTGAAGGTATTATGATGTTTTTTAAGGTTGGTCATGTCAATACACTTTGTTTGTTTTATGAGCTTGCCACGCTCGAGTTTAGCGTTGAGGTGCAACTTACATCGTACCATCCTATGATCACTACCTGTGTTGAACTTGTTTAGCAGACTACAGTCTTCCATGACAAATTTCTTGTTACACATAATAAAATCAATTTCACTTGTCAATCCATTGGGATGCCTCCATGTCCATTTCCTTTGCGGCTTTTTCTTGAAAAAGGAGTTCATGATGAAAAACCTTTCTGCTTCTGCAAACTCTACAAGAGTATTTCCCGCTGGTTTCTGTTGCTGTGACCGAATTTACCTACTGAAGTTTCGTTCTGTTGCCCTATTTTCGCATTGAAATCTCCCATAATGATCTTCAAGTGCTGCTTGCCTTTATTATTAAGAGGACGAATTTCCTCATAAAATTCTTTAATCTCTTATTTAAGATGACTTGTGGTGGGTGCATAAGCTTGAATAATCTGAGCCTGGTATCTTCTCGAGAGTTGGATAACAAGTCATGCAGCTCTGTCAGAAAAACTTTCAACTTCTACAACTTTATCCTTCAGTTTCTTGTTTATCATAAATCCAACACCACTAGTTCTGCCAGTATCTGTCCCACGATAATAGAAGAGATGTCCACTTTTCAGTTCAATGAGATCGCCTTTTCTCCTTAGCTCCCTTAGCCCGACGATGTCCCACTTGTTCCCTTGTAGTTATATATATATATATATTTATTTATTTATTTATTCTCCAGGAGGTTTTATTTTTTATATCTTTGTCCTAATATCTCGTTGACTCCTTTTCAACCTCTTAAGTTGTGAAGGACCTATGAGAAGCACCACTAGCTCTAGGCTACTTGGAGAATTTCTGATTTACAAGAAAAAGAGGTCCTTGTTAACAGGAAACAATACAAAGAAAAATATCACCTGGAACATAAATTACTAAAAAATGTTTTCTATTCACATACAGAAAGATATTCTGATTGTTAAAATAGTAATACATCTTCACCCCTCCCCTTCAGCCGAAATATGCACCTTTGGATGGACAAGTGAAAGGAATAACCATTGAGTTCAATTTGGTTTTCACTGATCAGAAAAATATCTGCTAGGAAGTCAGTAACTGTGCATAACACAAATGAAATTGCATTCAAATTTTTCATGGATTGTATGTGGAAATTAATGAATTTATACATACATTGTGGTACAGAAATAGTTTCCAAGGACCCAAAAAACACAAAACAAACATTTTTTTTCCTATAATTCAGAGAACAGAAATTTCCAAGTAAAAAGTGATGAATTATTAAATGAATAAAAATTAGCCTAAGAAACAAAATAACCAGCATGAGTATATAACCTTCAAGAATTAAATTGACAAAAATATAAGAATCAAAATGTAGCATGTACCTTAGTGAAGTCCCCAAAGTCCCTGTGTAAACACTGATGAGTTGTAACCATCATCTGCCATGGTAAATGGTAGAACTCTGCAACAGACAGCAACAGCGATGAAGAATGCACATATTAACCCTTTGAGGAGCAGATTTTTATGACATACACAAGTTATGCCAGCATAAATGAATGCTTGCACTTGCCAAAGGGTTAATTCAAAAAAACTGTATTCACTCTGCTTTATGCAAATCAGTAAGCCATATTTTCTGCAAAAGTGCTGAATTTTACCTCATTGCCAATGTAAGTGCAATAAGAGGAACTAATGGTAAATGCATGCAAAGAGATGATTTATTGATTTACATCAAGAGAAG
Source organism: Macrothele yani (assembly GCA_039090855.1). Taxonomy (NCBI): domain Eukaryota; kingdom Metazoa; phylum Arthropoda; class Arachnida; order Araneae; family Macrothelidae; genus Macrothele; species Macrothele yani. Next base: position 6,118,838 of record CM077023.1, on the reverse strand, counting down.
TGAATGTGTTACAATTTAGCACAATTCCTTTATTTATTTATTTATTTATTTATTATTTTACTTTAAATAGTCACACTCAACTCTCTCTCTACTAAAGCTGAATGACAACAGAGGCTTGAGATTTTATCATTCTTAAACTGAACTATGCATCCTTGAAAGCTTTGTTTTAAATGAATGACTCCACTGCTGTTGTTTTTCAGGTCACAGGTGGGCTATGCATATTCCAACTGCATTGCTAAAAGAGGAAGTACATCACACAGCTAGCCTAATAGCTACTGCAGCATGTTCCCACATAACTCAACCTGCAAGGTCATTTAGTGTGTCTCTATCTCACCTGTGTGCACACACTCCAACAGCATGTTTGGTTAGAGAATACATAAAAACTGCAATCTAATCTAATTACAAATTTAAAGAAAAAAGAAAGAGGAACTGTGATAAATTGTCACATCTCCGTGGTTTAATACATATGCCACTGAAGGTAGGTCATTACTGATGACCATCTCACTGCCATTCTTGATGGCAATTTGAAAAAAAAACTAACAATTTCATAAATTATACATGTTCTTCATCACTTTATCTCCATAACAAAGAAAAATAGTGTTGAGGTGGAAATGGATACAACTCATTTGCATTTACACAAGGATTTTTGAGGTTCCATTTAGATAATTTCATTAACTTTCCCAATCAGTTTCACTAATTTCTTTCTCAATTCTGTTAGTTTTATGTCTGCAGATTAACCTGGCATTGTTTGTTTTATTCCTTAGACTTATATTTACTAATTTAACAACTTTCAATCAGTAAATTCTCCATTTTGCATTTACAATGAATCTCTTATACACCTATCAATTTGAAAAATAATTTCAGTCAGCTTCACCTCTCTCTCTTTCTCTCTTTATGTTAAAACTTCTCAGGAACAATGTCCATGTTTTCTTAGACTTAATTTTGAAGCAGGGGAGCAGATCCAGAAGCTTACCTTAGAGAGTGCAGTCTGAGGAGAATTTAAAAAAAAAAAAAAAAAAAAAAAAGCAAGAAAAACGAAAAACAGGAGACGACAGAAAGGAAATTTATTTACACACTGGCAGCATTGCAGAGTCTTAAGACTTCCTTCATCAAACTATAATATACTAAATTATTAAATCTCAAAATACAACAACTGCAAATCATCCTGATTCCAATAGTGGCAGATCACATGATTCCTGAGAAAATGATCTTAATGCATTTAAATCTGTAGGTCTAAATAAAATATCCAAAAACAGAGTTTGGTTCCTCATGCACAAACTACTTAATTTATTTTTTTTAATTTAATTTTTACTAATATTTTAGCAATGTTGCCTGTGATTTCTATTAAAGGGTTCATTTCTACTTTCATAATGCATTGATGCCACTTGCTTCAAGGAAATAATTACGTTTATTCCACTACTTCAAGAAGAAACAGTCTTACTGGCAATTTTTATTCAAGTGTTTATGCTAATATTACATTAAATACTTTCTCTGATCACATAAAATTTGTAAATTTCTATAACTGTAAATGCAATTCATCTTTTTATCGCTATTGTACACAACCACACCACATGAGATACATGCCTTCACAAAAGTATTCCACTAATGGAAACATTTTAAATGACAACATATTTGTTATGTCATGAAGTCTCTGATCTGATCTGGTCACAATCATCTGAATCTAACAAACTACAATTAGCACCTTTTTTTTTTTTTTTTTTTTTTTTGTACACATTTTATATTGAACTTGGAGAAATAGAACAAATTTAAATTTTTAATCCATCAAAGATGAGGTTTTCTGTTGCTCAAAATATATTACTAAAGGTCAAAAAATGAAGCACTGCTTTAAAAAAAAAAAAAAAGAGGAAAAATGTGTATGAAATATTTTTTTTTCTTTCATTTGAAATTACATCAGCAGTATATTTCATTTCTAATTTCACAGCAAAATTCAATAACTGGAAAATTTTCCATGGAAAATCTGAAAACAAAGAGAACAAATTAATTATTCACCATCTTGCTTACTTTAAAGAACAAAATCAGCTGGGGTGAGGATGATTGTCCCAATTATTCTTCCCAATGGATCTGCCACTGTTTTCAAATACAATGGCTTCATGAAATATTAAAAATGTGGATCATTAGTTAACAACTTCCTGTTTTATAAACTCGTGCAATTATGCCTTGAATTTTCAAACTATGCTGATATCTGAATAGAAGCTCCTTTTACACAAGTGTTAGATGACATATTAAAACTCCCTTCCACCTCAAATGACCATCCCACACTTGCAGCAGAACTGTGATGATCTTGCAACTTAATACTTTTTGAACAGTCAGCCTTGAAATACATTTCCTTTATATACTATTAAGTAGAAGTGTTCAAGCACTTTCCTAAATTGCTTCAAATCTACTTTGCTTCCCTGTTTTTCTCTCCATCCCTGAAATTAGTTTTACTGATCCATTGTTTCCATACTTTAGACAATTTTAGTCTTTCATTCTTCCACTACCACTACACTTGAGAACAATTTAAGTCTCAAATACATATGATCTTTTAATTGCTTCGAGCTCTTTTTTAATCCAAGCTCTTTTCACCCTCTCTCTTTTAAACTAAGTATGTTCTGGTTCACTTTCTATACCATGAAGTTAGCAACCCTTAATCAAAGAGGGCTATGCCTTCTAGCTTTAGATGTTCAAGCAGTTCTCAGCACTATAAAACTAAATGGGGAAATGCAATCAAGAAGCTTTTAATAAGCTTTTTATTAACAAATAGAAGCACAGTTTTGGACAGGCAGATTCACTGTGTATTTGTTCAGACATGCACACTTTAAGATTATTTAGGGTTTTCATCACACTCAGAAAAGAACTCTTAACAGCTGGTTTGGGGAGACCCACATAGTCAAGTTACCACATGATTTAATAAATTCTTATGCTTTGCAAAAGTTCTGTCCAGTTCAACGCTCTTTTCTTGTAAGTGTCAAATGCTGCCTTTTCCAAATGGAGTTTTTTTCAGAAAGATTTTATTTTAAAATTTATCACTCAATGCATATTTAGAGCATTCTTATCCTTTGTGCATTACTTTGTAGTCTTTTTATTTGAACTTACATCACCTCTGAAAAGTCAAGAATGAGCTGCTAACTCTTATAATTTAGGGCCAGATGTGGCCAATAGTCCAAAAAAGGAAAAAAAAAAACATTAACAAAGAGCTTGTGTTAAGGTTATGGAAGATGCAAATCCCCAATCAACCAGAAAACACTAAATGAACCACTGCAGGTGAACCATTTATTAAATACAAGTATGAAAATCTTCTAGTTATCATTCAAAAAGAGTGACAGGTGGACTGCAACCTTCGAAATGAATATGCAGTCCAGCAGTCAAAACAAATTTGGCATCCTATGAAGCGATAGATAGCAAGAGAACATCTGTAAGATAACTCTGAAGAGAAACTGAAAAGACCTGTAAGAATCAATGAATTGTAAAGAGTACAGCTGAACCTCAATAAGTCACCCTCCACTAAACCAGAACCCCCACTTTCCGCCAATTGCTCATAGGTATATTTACACTTGTCCGAATAAGTCAGAATGTCTTGTCCCATGAAGGAGGGCCAAGTCCTTAATGCATTGTCCCCTACAGAAGAAACCAAATCTCTGTCTGCAGCCACCCTCATGAGGAGGCTACAGGAATGGGCATGAGAATTTGAAGGGCTACACTATTACCTTTGCTTACTGCCAGTTCAGCATGTTTAACAAATTATGGCAGTTTAATGAAATTTGACTGTACACTCCCCTTTAACAATATAATATGCCTTACCAAGGCAAATGCATACAAACATGACTTACAAATAAAAGATCACTAACATGGATACAATAGACCAAAAATAAAACTCAAAATCAAGAAATAACAATGATATGCAGATTGCAAAAAGTTGGAAAAGTTCAGAAAATTTTCCATACTACGATGGATACCAGTTTAATGACCAGATATTTTGACAAACAACATGCAGTGACAAAACTTTACAAGGTGGGTCTGAAAAGTAATGCACCCCATCTATAACTTTGGAATGAACAGAAGGATTTAGATGATCACAAAAAGGCACACAAAACATTTTTGAATATCATCTTTCAATTAGCATTTATTTTTCTACATAGCTTCCACCAACATTAACACGTCTTCAAACAGGCAAGTTTTTTTTTCTTTGAAGTATCATTAAAATAATCTTCACTCCTCTCTTGCACCTACAGTTTAATGGGTGCTTGTACCTTATCATTTGAGGTATACACTGATTCACTTCAAGATGTGCTTTTGCATTGAAAAAGAGGCAGAAAACATAAGGAGCTAGATCTGGGCTGTACAGAAGTTGAGATAGGATGGTCACAAATTCTACTTCTGTCACAGAGTATAAGATGTGAGCTCTTGCATTGTTGTGATACACTACTGTAGGGTTTTTACTTGAGACAAATCCTACTGATTTTAGCATTTCAAGATATTTTATCACAATTTTGTTGGCATTACAATACAATGCTTCCAATTAAGTGGCATGTCTGGTTCTAAAAATTCCGTAAGGGCATAACTCATAACTATCCTCATCTTAAACCATGGCTACCATAATTTTCCAGCTGAATATTAAATTTCACAATTTCTCAGCAGTGGTGAATTCAGGTGTCTGTCTTCCATCAACTGACCTCAAATGTGGAAATTAATTTTTACTTTCTTGAAGAAATCTGATAATGCTGCAGACCTATACATTTCACCATGTTCAATTAAACTGCTACTGCTGTGATATAATGCACATTAGCAAAATAATAATGGTTCTCCATGATACAAAAAATATTTCTTTTTACTGTCTTTGACATTTACAAAAGTTAGTACGAAAATTTTGAATCAGGAAAAGCTTGGAAATAAATGGGGAATCACGGCTGAAAGAATTGTTTCACGCACGCTAAACTTCTTGAAGCAGAGATGGCAGGTGAAATACAAATTACTCTTACTTCACCCAGGAAGACAACTTTAAGTTAAATGAAGATTCAAAATATGAGGATAATCTTTGGCATCATATCAGCTGGCCACTGCAAAAAGAATTTCTCCAAATTAACTTCCATAGCAGAGCTATTGTGGTTAGTACAAAGTACACCAGAATTATGTTGTTTAGTAGGAAAACTGTACACCTGAAATACAGGACAGAATATGCATAATACTGATCACAGTTACATTACAATCTGTTTACAGTTCTCTTTAGAAGCTGTAATACATCATCATATAAAAATGTAAATTTATGCAACACAGTGGTAAGATTTTCCTCAGAAAAGCTGAAAAATGAATGAAAAAGTCTGATCAAAGTTAAATTATCAAAAACCAAAAAATTGATACAATTTTGTATGAAACACAACCATACACTCATGCCAGATGCCTGCCATCTCTGCTTGTAAACCTGTGCATCTTTCAAGGCTAGAAATTCATAGAAAATTTTGGGTGTAATTCCAGATCTCCAATGCTTAAAAAAAAAAATTCTAATCCAACTTTTAGAAGTAGAGATACAACACGACATTTGCATCATTTGATGGTAAAGCAGGACGTCAGGGAATTACAACAATGTGTGGATTATTATACTCATGGTTCACATAAAAAAAAATTCCACATTTGACTTATAGATAGACACAAATATATGCTCACAGACTGATAGGAAAATAAAATAAAGCTATAATCATGCTCTTTTCCAACATGCATTTATGTCAAAAGATGTTCTAACATGAGAACTTACAGTAGCATTGGATACTTGCAACATTTCTTCAAACAGTGAATCTTCTTGCTTGTGCCTTCCACTAGTATCAACTATTATGATCTCAAACCCTTCTCTCTTAAATTTGTCTACACCCTCCTGTGCTATAACTACAGGATCGATTTCTGTGTAACTGTGAGAGAAAAAAAAGCAACCACTATTAAGCTCACATGCATTAAGTAAGTCACTTGCTCTCGTAAGTATTAATAAAGTAATATAAAAATATGAATTATAGCAGTGCAACTATAAAAAAATAATCTCACAATTGTAAACCAATAGCATTCAGCATCTTTTGACACAGATCATCAAATAAGAGAAAAAAATAACAATAATCATTCTGATTGGCAGCAATTTTTTTCTCTCTTTTTGTCCAATACAAAATGTTCTGCCTCCAGCATACCTCTTTGTTTATCACCAATACCTGACTTCATATCTTCAACTATGTTCTAAGACTATCTCTGGTGTCTGACTTGATACCATACAATGCTAACACTTCTTTAGATAACACTTCATCTCCCATGTTCATACCAATATAATATGCCCTCATATGCTTTTACACCTAGAGAAAAATCACACAAGCCAATTCTATAGCCTGCATTGCTAATTCTGTTTTTTGATGAATCCACTTTTCCCTAACATTCTTCTTTCGTTTGTGTGTGTGCATGTGTTTACCATAATGCAAAGCCATTCAATTAATTACTTAGTAGATTTTGCTACTCAGCTGGAATAATATATAGGAAGCATTGTACACTACATGCAATACAGCCTTGCAGTCTAAACAATTATGCTCAGTACATATTTGCATACATTTTTCAATGTGCTAACAAAAACTATCTTACACCAAAACCATGTATTCATGAAAATTAAATGATCTAATTTTACAAAAAAAAAAAAAAAAAAAAACTACATATATGATTGGTATCATTCCACCACATTACTGAGAAGTTACAGTCATTATACATAAAAAAATCAAAACAAATTGTTGTTGTTTTTAATCATGACAGTTACCAACAGTAACATCCTCTGGGTTACCTAACTTTACCTGAGATAAACCAAATCTCAATGATGTGACATCGAAGCACCAGCACCAGGTGTACATACATAGATAGCACCATAGACATAGAATTTTGTAAATCTCAGGGCACGATTGAAAAAAAAGTTAGTAAAATCATGCAATGCATTGATTATGATACGCTTTCCAACATACCAGAAATCATTACTCAAGTTATGAGGATAATGACTGTGGAATAAATCTCGCTCCTGTGCCCTGACCTTTGACCCCATTTCGATAATATTAAACAGAATTGGTTCAGTATACCTCCGGAACAACATACCAAAATTTTGTCACAATAAAAGCATTTTTAGTCAAGTTATGAGGATAATGGATGTGGAATAAATCTTGCTCCTGTGCCCTGACCTTTGAATCCATTTTGATGATATTCAACAGAACCAGTTCAGTATACCTCCGAAACAACATGATAAAGTGTTGTCACAATCGAAGCATTTTTACCCCAGTTATGACGTATAAGGGCGTTGGAATGGATCCCACTCTTATGTCCTCACCTTTGACTCCATTTCGCCCATTTTCAATAGGGTTCGTCCCCAGGTTGTCCTCCACCACATACTAAAATGTCATTGAAATTGGACCATTTTTACGCGAGTCATCGTGCGGACAGACAGACAAAGCTGGAGCATATGTTTCTTCAACCTATGGTTGGAAAGCATAAAAAAACAGCAAGGGCATTATGCATGTTTTCTTTAAAATGAATAAGAAAATAAATAAAATGTGTTAATTAAAAACACTATCCAGTAGTAAACTTTTGAAATAGACTAACATTTTTAATTCCACACTCATGCTTGTGAGTACATTTAATGTATTATCAGCAAAAAAAAAATAGTTTTCCTTCACATTTTTCTTAATGATAGTTTCATTTCCCAGTAGATTTGAAAAATGTTATGTTGAATTCAGCAAAAATAATTAAAGCTGATATAACACATTACAGAATGTACAGTGGAGCCTTGGTTATACATTTTTCCCTTTTATATGTAATTCTGCGTTAGTCCCGATATTTTACTCTAGTTTCTACAGCTCTTTTAACTTGGTCATATGTAATTCATTTATATGCTTTTTATGATCATACGTTAAGATTTGAACTTCATATTATCAAAAACACATGGTTCTTTTTATTATTTTAAATGCAATCCAGTATGTTACAACTTTGAGACTATTGGGACAGTTTTGTTGTGTTCTTCCTTGGTGCAACCAAAGTTGAAACCTGATCCCATCAGAGAAGGGTATGTTGTTTAAGTTCAGTTTGGATGAAAAATTGATTTTGCTTTTCAAGACTCACACACGTATGCGCTACTTGAAAATTGATAAATCTCTGGGATGTAACTTCCTGGTTCCACCATTTCAAGGTGTAATAAATAGAATCCTAGAAGTACAATCAATATTCAGCATTCTGGTTTCAAATGGATGTACTCAGGATCTGCACATATAAAAAAATGCTGTTAATTCATGAGTTTCATACTGAAGCACTGGTTTTATGTTCTTAGTTGTGAGGATTTCTTTTAATCTAGAATCAGGATTTTTATAGACATAAAAATCCTGATTCTAGATTAAAAGAATTCATAAAAAATAAAATTTTCATAGGCATTATGATTTTTTCAATGCGATGAATGTAATTTGCAATGCTTTTTTTCTTGCACCACCAATTCAACTTTAAATAAATCATTATTAAAGAACGTCTTATACTCCTTTAAAGTATAAATTTTACAACAGTATTTAACACTTTGAAGTTCTGTTTAAACGTTTTTTAAGGCCATCCCCTAGAAAAACGTATAACCGAAGTTTCACTGTGTTTATATTAAAATAATATACTAAAAAACATCATTTCAAAAGTGTGCGTTGAATATATTCATTTTGATTATTTAAAATATTCGGTTGATGTTAACTTTTTTTTCCATGGGTTGTAATTCAATACACAAATAGCTGGTGAAAGATAATTTTTGCCCTCGCAGAAATCTGGGCACGCTTAACCCTTTATTTAAGCGGCCGATGTACCTGAACCTAAAGGTGCCAAAAATTTCTATGCTCCTCAAACAGAAATGTTCACATAGTGGCCAGGTTTTGCAAAAGTTATGCCAAAACGATTCCTTTCTTCTTCCCATCTCAGCAGTACCTACCTGTAACTGGTAATAAGTGCTCGCTTCTAGTCCTTTATTCTCTTCTCCATAACCCAAGATATGCTGATGTATACATCATGCCACTGGGTAGAAACAACTGAGTCAATCATATTCTCTCTCCCCAAAAATGCATAAAACATTTCAACCACAGCTGGCTTCTTGTGTGTGTGTGTGTGTCATGCTGCTCACTACTTGAGCATGAGGGCTAAATTGTAAGCACCACTTACCACTAAAAAATGGTCCACAGCCAGTAAGGCTGGATGAATGCCTCACCACCTACGAATTATTCTAAGCAGTGGTTTCATCGCTGAATTATAAAGAAAAGCTATAAGCAGAAAACAAGTGCTTTCACATATGACAAAGAGCTTGCGGACTATGGCTGTTACTCAACTTCAAAAGGAGAGAACTGCCTTCAACCACAAAAATCAGAGAACTGTCTAATACTTCATGGACCCTTTCACCTGGGCAATGGCCACCTGCTGGCATGGCATTGGCTCCACAAAGTTTCTGTACAGTTGTGTGGAAATCTTCAACCAAACTGTTTGCATTGCAGTCCATGGTTCTGGTGTTGAGCAGGGTTCAACTGCCACACCTGGCATTCCACAACATTCCCCAGATGTTTAACTGGCTTGAGATCAGGCAAGGTGCCTCATATTAGCACTATATCTGTCAAACCTGCAAGAGATGGGCTCAAAAGTATGGGGTGCTAATGTCCTAGAATTCATCCCTATTTGGGTGGAGGTACAAAATTGTGGGGTACAGAAGAGAGAGACAGATTCCTTGACAGATTACAAATCAAAATACATAAACAGTCTTATGAGAGAAAAAAATAAATTAATAAGTAAATAAACTACGTAAGTAAGTTAAAATTGCAAAGAAATAGTAACTTGCAATGGAGATTCGTACTTATGGTTCCCAGTACATACTACATACTGTACACTGAATAAATACTATGTACAGTATGCACTTGAACTTTTTTTTTACTGGAGATAACATCATCGTTGGGTGCACTTTACATGAATTGAATTTTTTGTCAAAATTTCTGCCAAGCACTTCAAACTTTGTGCTCCCCATCACACTGAGCCCCCTCCCTACTAGCCCAACCAGTTCTGAGCAGCTGGCATTGCCACTGCCATAGCACTAACCAACCCCCCCCCCTTCACTCACTCACACACACATCCACCCCTACCATTTGGGATAGCAAGAGGTTTATAGGAGGAAACTGTTGACATAATCATAGGTTGCTCTATGAGTTTCAGAGGTAATCTCCTTAAAGCAAGATTATCAGACAAATCAAAGTTACTGATGACATTAGATTTTACTTATTATTGATGTACCAAACATATCTATTTACAGCAATCATGGTGCATAACTTAAGCTTCACCGATATCCATCACAAGTCTCATACAAGACCACTTGTATTTCGTATTCAGTACCTTTTTCTCATGCAGGATCCTCCTCTACCTCTCTTTCCTGCCACTTGGGCTGAATAAATTCTCTTAGTTGGCTCCTAATAACTCATTCTTTCAACATGGATAAACCTCTCTTCTCTAGTAACCAGGTTTCACTACCATACATTACAGTGGAAACAACTACACATTTTTTAAACATTCTAAGTCATAGCCCTTCTCCCTGTTCCTTAAGTATGAACTGGAAGTATACATGAAATATACAAATTCGATGGTGAAATTAGTAGGAGAGTGAATTCTTCATTGAAAGTCATAGCTGTTTTGGGAGGTTTTCACAGGAATGATGGATTCTCAAAGAAGTCCCAAATGCTTGTGTGCAAAAGTATAATTGTTCCTACTCTGATGTATGGCAGTGAAACATGGGTACTACAGAAGAAACATAGGAGCCATTTGTGTGCTGGGGAAATGCGTTATTTACGGGGGGGGGGTTGTAGCAAGAAACGTTCTGATCGTGTGAGGAATGAAGATGTGTTATGGTTGAGTAATGTGAAGCAAAATGTTCTTAGCAAGGTGGAGACTAATATGCTTCAGTGGTTTGGCCATGTTGAAAGAATGGGTGATGAGATGCCAAGTAAGAAAATCTTTTTAGCCTAAATGGCAGGACGGAAAGGCAGAGGAAGGCCAAAGCAGTCATGGGAGGATCATATTTAGGAGTATGCATGAAAAAAAGATTATGAGTATGAAGTACAGAAGGTCTTGTGTACGTCATGTGATGGATGTCAGTGAAGCTCAAGTTGTGTATCCAGATTGCTGTAAATGGAGAAGTTTGATACAGCAACAGTAAGTAAATAATCAGTTAGAAATGTATCTGGTAGATTTTATTTCTTTGTGGAACTACCCTCTGAATCTCAGAGAACAGCTTGATGATGAATGCATTATTTGAGATAATCAAGAAGACTTTTTTATCATAGATTTCTTTAAAAGTTGTGTAAAACTCATAGTAATCTAAGTTTGGAGATTCATACATTTCAAATTCTTCCCATGTTAAAGCACTTAAAAGTGTTTTAAACTTATTAAGATTTAAATTATTTATGTGTCAGCTTTTGTAAGGCATAAGGAGTTTTGAATTGATTTCCCTTCCAGTATATTGAAGATATTGGTAAGTGATCACTAATATAGTTTTGTAATATTCCTGTTGCTATAAGTTGAATTGGAGCATTAGTTTAGATAAGTCAATTGTAGTATTTGTATTGGGGGTGATTCTAGTTGAGGAAGTAACTGTATTCATAAACCCAGATGTAGTTAGTAGTTGGTTAAATTGATTAGTTATTGAGTTATTACAAGAAATATCAATATTAAAATCTCCCACTATAAATGGGTTTCTTTTTTTTTATTTGTAACATTTGCAAAGTAAAATAGGTTATTTAATATCACTAGAAATTCCCTATAATCTGAATTAGGTGGTTTGTAGTATGTGGTAATAATATAAAATTCACTTTGAATTGTGCATATTTCAATATTTTTATTCAGAAATGTGAACTCTTTAATTAAAGAGTAATATTGGTGTTGGTTATTGATATAAATTGCTACCCCTCCTTCCCTAGAATATTCTCGGTTGAGATTACAAACCTGAAAGTTATTAATTTGAATAGTACAATGTTGGGTAGGAAATTATATTTCCCTCTCATAATGAGGCAGCAACAGATGGCAAATCTTATGTTTACAGAGATGCCAACATCTGAAGGAAGTCATCAGTAGTACATATGTGCGGCGCCCGTAGTTCTTCCGTAGTGACGTCAAGTCAAGTTCCCGCATTAAAATTTGCAGGGTAGCATGCGTATTTCCCAGAATATACTGCTACATTTTTAGCAATATATTAATCTCAATTGGGGACAATACTTGGATAAGTTTTGCAACATATTTAAGTCCCCTTAAAATGGGGGAAAAAAACTTGAGTAAATACACAAAAAATACATACCATTTCAACTCCACCTTTTAATAAATATGTTATGTCATAAGTGTGTGATGCCACACACTTATGGTTATTTCTCCTGTTTTTTAGAGTGAAAATGCCGACCGCAATTGTCTTTTCCGCCGTGTGCGATTGAAAAATCAACAGCACACGGGGAACAAAACCCATGGTTTTCGAATACCCGAGACGAATTTAGACACGGAAATTTTTGCAAATAACTCTCCTTGAATTTTTGACAACTTTTTTGCGTTTTAGATCCAAGAATATTAGTAGAGACAGGTGGCCCTTTACCCGACTTTTGCAAGTAAATTCGTACACAACAAACACAATGCGAGCAAAGAAAGAACAATTAACTTTGAAAGATTTCATAGCTTTATTATGCGGATAAATAGAAAATTGGCATTAAATGCTTATGATACGAAAAAACTAATCAAAAAGGTATTTTAAATTGCATAAATCAATCAATTCTGGGGGAAAAAAGGATAGAATGAAACATCCCTTTGTTTAGCAGAACATTTTTACAAGAGAAAAAAAAAAAAAAGAACTACACTTCGCAAATCTGTCAAAGTAACATAAACAATTAAGCTCTCTACCGACAGCGAGGAGCGTGGGAAAATAGGTCACGACTGTGCGCACACACCCTGAAGCTAAGAAACGTCTCATCGCAACTGCTGCTAGATGTTTTCTTTGGCTGGTTGCCAAAGACACATGGAGAGACTTTCTTTTGCTCTGGGCAGAACATACTGCGTGCGAAGAACAAACTCCCGGGGAGGTAACACAAAAACAGGCAATAACAGCGGCCACACATCCAGGTAGCTTAGTTATGCGCTCTGCCGGAAAAAACAAACATTCAGGATTTCTTTGATCCACAATTGCTTCCTTCGATCTGATGACTATTTGCTCAGAGCATTTTTTTTTTTTTCTGATACCCAGCCCGCCCCTTACTTTAGTGAAACAAATATGCAATAGCAATTAACTATTTAAATTACATTTTAGCAAAAAAAAAAAAAAAAAAAAAACCATAATTCACGGAAACACGCGACCGCTGCAAACATGGAAATTCCAACGAATAACATTCCTTGTACTGCTGCGAATTTTTTTTTTTTTTTAACACCACTGGAACTGGAAGCCACTGAAGCCATGCTTCATAACTACAGCAATTCACGTCATACCACAACTAATCAACTTAACAAGAACAGAAAACGTGGAATCGACTCTAGTCTACCTCCATCCTCTGACAACTTATGTTAGTTCAGGACGCGGTTAAGGTTTTCCCAAAGTTAACAGACGTCGTGCATTATGAACGCCTTTCCACGGCAAGCCAAGTACAAAGTCACGTGATCATACAGAACAATCTCCGCTGCAACATTTCCGCTTGCTTGTCGGCCAGCCAAACATGCTTGCTGTGTAACGGCTTCGTGACGTTACCGCAAAAAACACTACATTTGACTATGCTTGACTTTTTTTTTTTTTTCAAATAATTAAAAAAAAAAAAAAGTTTTCCGGAAATATCCGAGATTTCTGGAAAAATCCGTAGTTTTTTACACCTTCTCTGTAGTCCGTAGTTTGAACATGATATCCGTAGAAACTACGGACAATCCGTAGTACTTGGCTTACATTTTTAAAACAAACAGCTTCTTCTCATCTACAGTACAGCTTGGTCTTTACCTAAAAGTTCTCTCAAATATGAATTACACTTATCAAAGATATTGTTCCGTGCTATCAACAACTAAACAATTCTTCAGTGACATCTGAAATGCTGTTTCCACATTTAGTCCAAACAAAATGTTCAACATCAACAAATCTCCAGAACCGTGATAACACACAGTCAGTTATTTTTATCTGCAGAATTTAGAACATATCTGGATGAGAGCACCACCTTCCTAATATTACAACAACAATTTTTAGTTTAAACAATATATATGTATAAATATATATCCACCTAGGAAGGTATTACCTGCCATAAAAGGGAATTCTCGCTTTCGTGGCATTCTGTTTTAGCTGATCAAATGCACCAGCTCTGAACGTGTCAGCACAGACTAAGCAAGTTTTCCAACCTTTCTTTAAGTAATGATATGCCAGCTAAGAAACAAAGTAAAAAACATTTCACATATATTCTTATTTCATATGCAGCTTCAAACACTTTTTCTAAATTAATAAAACTGTATGACTATTAACTGGAACAAAATAGCAAGCAATTTTCAGTGTCACTAAAAATGCATATAGACATTAATAGCTGATATTCAAGTTTATATTACTAAATATAATTCAAATTTTAAAGCAAAAAACAAACCATGCATTTTCTGTCAAACTTGACATTAGTGGTGTTCTAGCACAGGCATTCTTCTATCTTAAATCCACAGAAAAGAAATAACAGATTCAGGATTTGGGTACTTTATGCATCTGCTTTATAACAAAAACCAAACCAGCTTTCAGCATTTACTCACATACATCAAAAAATCGGTAACACACTACAGCAGAATCAATCTCAATTTGCATGCTGCGGAACCTGGGGTGAAATGTCCTGATCTTGGTGCAATTTTTTCTGACAAATGATAATGAAGAATGTGTAAAGAAACAAGCAACCTCCTTAAGGTGATCAAACAAATATATCCATGTGCTACTTAAGGAATTTTATTTCACCTGAAGTTCCAACTGCCAGAACAATGGAGCAGCTTGTGACTGTTCCTAACTTCCATTTGATCTTTCTTCAAAGGAAACCATTTAAAATTTAATAGCCCAATATGGAGACCAGGAAAATCCATCATTATACTAATAATGGAAATGGAACACCTTGCAAAGCATTGTGCTTATAGTACAACCGTGGACATGGTATCAAGAAACAACCTTGTTCATGGTATACAAGATGAGGATACACATGAGATGTTTTAGGAGCCAGAGCTTACTTACAACACTTTGGGCAGAAGATACAGCATTAACAATGGAAACAGCTGCCCACGACGTAGCAGACTGAAAAGTAGCACCACCAGAATCTGCAATTCTAGCACATCAGCAAGTGCAGTTGAAAGAGAGCTAAGTTTACCTTACATAGGTTGTAAGGCAGCTACGTATATCTTGCAGAAGTTGGCAGGCAGCTAAGTCTAGTCTGTCAACCACTCTAGTCATCAAGAACCCATTTGGAGTAGTTATGGGCTATTGAGGCAGTAGTTTTGATCACTGCTCAGTGGACAGCTGATTCATCAATCCATCACCTCATTCTTTACAAAAGGCAAAGCACATTTCCAAAGTGTGTGAAATGAAAGGAAAAGCCTGATGATTGAAATACTCATAATCATGGGTAGACAAATCCAAGGTGCCCAGTCGCCATGGTGCCTGAAAAATTTTACCTGGCATCTGGGGTTTCAAATTCCATTCAGAAAATTTTATTTTTCAAAATTTGGATTTCTGTTATGAAGTTTTTACAGGAATGATGGGTTCTCAAGACAGTCCCACATGGCCATGTATGAAAGTGTAATTGTTCCTACTCTGGTGTATGGCACTGAAACATGGGGGTACTACAGAAGAAACATAAGAGTTGTTTGTGTGCTGCAGAAATGTGTTTCTTACAGGAGGTTTGTGGCACAACACATTATGATCATGTGAGGAATGAAGATGTGTTGCAGTTGTGTAATGTGATGTGTTGCAGTTGTGCAATGTGAAGCAAAATGTTGTTAGCAAGGTGGAAAATAACATGCTTCAGTAGCAAGGTGGAGAATAACATGCTTCAGTAGCAAGGTGGAGAATAACATGCTTCAGTGGTTTGGCCATGTTGAAAGAATGAGTGATGCAATGCTTACTAAGAAATTTTTTTAGCCCAAGTGGCAGGAAAGAAATGCAGAGGAAGGCCAAGAAAGTCATGGGAGGATCAGATTCAGGAGTGTCTGCATGAGTAAAAGATTATGAGTATGAAATATAGAAGGTCTTGTGTATGTCGTGTGATGGATGTCACTGAAGCTCGAGCTGTGTGCTGAGATTGCTGTAAATGGAGAAGTTTGATACAGCATCAGTAAGTAAAAATTATCTGGTAGTTTGTATTTCTTTGTGGAGCTAACTTCTAAATCTCAGAGAACAGCTTAGTAATATGATGATGATGAGCTTCCACCTCTTTAATAAAGCTACAAGTACAGTACAGACTTTTTCTGTTTGAGTCTTATTTGCAGACTATTTACTGTAAAGTCATAATAATGAAGATGATCAAATTTTGGCACTATCGCCAGTAGAGTTATTCTGTCTGCACTATATTAGCAGTAATTAATTCAGGCTGCAGTTCCACCCAAAGAGATGCATGCAGAGTGCAGATCAGAGATGTTTGTAGACATGGCATTAATTTTATGTGGGATTCTTGGCTGCATCAGAATACTAAGCACAGTCGGAATGCACTGTAAATTTCTTCCATCATTATTATCATGATGGGCAGGTATGGGCAGCAATATTAAAAAATAAAAAAACTACAGACATTGAAGCTAATCTAAAAAAATTCCACTCCATAGCTAACAGAGAAAAAAATAAGTCCTCTGAACCACACTCAGCAAATCACATTGAGGCAACTAGCAGATGTGCAGTCCATGTGCATGCACACATCTCCTCTTTGCCACTTGGGAGTGGCACAGAGAACATACAAAGCTTGTAGTACAACTATACAAGTAATCCGATTTATTGGTGTAAGAATATAAATCAATGTTTCCAAGCTTTTGGACATCAACCAGATGGCTTTTCAAGGCAGGTAGATAGCAAACTGCAATCTGAACAGGAACTTGACTAGACAATAAACAAATAAAAATGAATGTAATTTTCATTCAAAGACACAAAGTGTTACGTTGGTTGGGCACACAGGATATTGGAAGGAAAAAGGCATTATTTAAGGACCTGGTTCCAAATTTGTGGCAACTCTAGAGAAACACTATCCTTGTAAGCCTCACTGTTGGTAATGATATCCACTGTTTTTCAAATGATTGTACATTTAGAGATGGAGTAGGAAGCTAATTTCTTTATATCATTTTACATAAGAGTAGTGAACTTGAATTTGACTTCTCTGAATAGAGCCATGGTTACTTTACCATTCTTTGTGTCTCTTTTATGTTCTTTGCTTCTAATTTTAAATTAAGGCTTGGTCATTCTAATGAAGTATTGTCTGGAGCAAAGCCTGGATATTGTAGTGGGATCACATAAACACCTGCCTCATTGGAAAGAGGGGGTTTGTCAATATTTTTCTTAAGCATGGTATACACTGAAGAGCAATTGAATTAGAGACAGCTGGCGTTATGCAAACGTGGCACTGTGGGCGGCCCTGTAAACGGAAGCAACATGACGTATGCAGCGATCCGACAATATAAGGAGTGATGCGACGGGAATCAGTAAGAGTCGGATGCAGTATGGGTAAGACGAAGGATCTAAGCGCATTTGAACGTGGGCAAATTGTTGAGGCCCGACGAATGGATCACTCCATCTCGGAAGTCGTGCAGGCATTGGGATTTTCACAAGCCACTGTGTCACGGGTGCACCGTGAGTACATCGAATCCGTTAAAGCCATCCCTGCAAGGGCCAACTGCCGTGGACAACAGCGTGTGGATGAGCGGGGTCATCGTCGGCCAGCTCGCATTGTAACAGCGGATAGACGGGCCACAGTGCAAGAAATCACTCGGCAATTTAACGCTGGTGCACAAAAACAAACGTGTAAGCAGCCACACCATCCAGAACCATCTCCTCGCTATGGGGTGCAGAAGCCATCGTCCCACGAGGATACCGCTGCTGACCGCACATCACAGGGTGTAAAGATTAACATGGGCGCGGGAACATTGCCACTGGACCCTAGACATGTGGAAAAATGTTGCCTGGACTGATGAGTCGAGATTCACGTTGGTACATGTGGATGGCAGGATATAAGTACGGCACAAACTACATGAAGCGATGAATCCTTCTTGCCAGCAGGGTACTCTTCAAGCTGGTGGGGGTGGCATTCTCGTCTGGGGACTGTTTACGTGGACTGAAATGGGACTCCTGGTACGTGTGACATCGTCCCTCACAGGTCAACATTACCAGAATATTCTGGATGACGATTTGCTCCCATTTGTGCATTTTCAACATCCCACTGGAGACCTCATCCTGCAACAAGACAATGCACCGTGCCATCGCTCCCGAAATGTATTCGAATGGTTGGATGAACACTCCACCGACGTGACTTCGTTTCCTTGGCCAGCTAGGTCACCTGACCTCAATCCCATCGAGCACATCTGGGATGCCATCGAGAGAGATGTTCGAGGCTTTGACCCCCTCCATCAAATCTTCGTGAACTGTGGGAGCTTGTTCAAGGGTCGTGGATCCATATGGCTTCCCAACGCTTCCGGTGTCTTGTCGAGTCCATGCCGAGACGAATCGGCACCGTCATCAGGGCGAAAGGTGGTGTTACACATTACTAGACAGGTATCTCTAATTCAATTACTCTTCAGTGTAAAAACGTGCAGGAAACCTTATGCTGACACCACAGTTAATTTTCTTGAGTTTGTAGGAAACGTTTGGTACGTATGGAATTGAGTCCAGGTACTGGAGCTGCGGCGCAGAGTGATCAAAATGTTTGATTAAAGCTTTTTCAATAAAGTTATGTATCTGGTTGATGATGTGTCTTGCATCAGTTGCCTATTTGATGATGTATTTTAGTTTGCATTGACTAGAACGGGCATTGGAGAAGACAGTGAAGGCTCTTCTAATTTGAGAACAGAAGACAGCTGTTTTGTATTCCTTGTTATTAATAAAAAACTCGACTAGCTGGGCAGTGTTCTCGTGAATGCTCATCACCACTACATTCCTACACTTTGTACGGGTTTTGTGTTCAATGAGTAAGAAAGAGTGACAACATATGCTAAATGTCTTAAACTAGGTGAAGTGCCTCATAAAAGGAATTCTACTGCTCAGGCATCTTCTTTGATGCAAGTGTAAGTGCATTATTGATAGCCAAGGCAACTTAATGAAAGCAGACTCTGGTATTCCACTGGCACTTATTATTACAGGCCACTTAGGAAAGCATAAAGCATACTTTTTCACCTTTGTAAAACAGATATTAAGCAGCAGACTAATCTTCTAGGGCTGCTGCATGTTAATATGATTCCACACAAAAAGAAACTTTAACTTAGGCAAGGCAAAACAAATAATACTGGCAATAATTGGATCTTATTCCTGCTTCTTTTGCCAGCATCTGCCAGTCAAGTTGCCAAAACTGACCTTGTCCTTACCAAAATTCAAGCTGTGTTTCTACAGCATTACAGCCTAAATTTACCTTATGATTTATCTTGAAGTAGTATAAACTGTTATATTTTCTTCATAACTATAGTATATAAGAGGGATAAAAGCATACAATTTTTTCTGTTTTCAAGTCATCCTCAATGTTTTGAAAGTCCATCCAATTAATTACCTCAGGGTTCGTACACTTTTGGGGGAAAAAAATTCAAGGACTTTCCAGGCCTTTTCCAGGACATATACAAAAAAATTCCAGGATGATTATTACACTTTACAGTATCATGTTCAAATTATTTTTTTAAAGTAATTTCAGTTTTAAGTAATAAAAATGATGAAAGATGCAAATGGATCAAGTTTATCAAGCACAAGACCATAAAGAATAAATTCTGTTCTTATGCCCTGACCTTTGAATTCAAGTTGGATCATTTTCTACAAGGGTAGGTTTCTTCTCCCTGATAACATACCAAAACTTTGTTGCAATCAAACAGATTTTATGTGAGTTAGCATTCCTAAGCTTGGAGAACAAATACTGCTCTTATGTCTTGGCCTTTAAATTTAATTTCGACCTTTTTCAAGAGGGTAGGTTTCCAGGTTGTACCCAACAGCATACTAAAATTTCGCCGAAATTCAACCGCTTTCATACGAATTATCCTACAGACAAACCCAAAGCATAAACATTTCTGCAACCATAGTTCAAAAGTGTTAGGAATTTCGAAAATAAAAGCATAACAAACAGCACAAAAACTAGCTCATAAATAGAATATTTGAAACACTCTCAATGTATGCACTCTCAATTATTAGGGATGGTAGAGGGGAAGGGAATAGAACTGTCCAAAATTAGCATGTTTTCGTTGTGCTAGGGCGCTTAAGCACGGCTGAATTCCTTCAGATACCCCCAATGTTCAAATGATTGAAATGTGCTGATGTTCATGGAATGAAATGGTTGATCAGCTATGATGACCGCATAAAAGTTCGGGGGGTGGGGGGGCTTTTTTTTTTTTTTTTTAGTTTATGCAACATTTTACATCACTCCAGTATTTATCTTGTCATCATCAACAATCGCAATGCAACTACCGCTTACGATCGCGGATATCAGCAACCGAAAATCTGCCATATCTCTAAGTGATATAACACACAGTATCCTGTTACAGTGTATTGTAATTGAAAAAAAAGGATGTGGAAAAAAGAAACTTTCAGAAATTAAGATCATCAAGTCATGCGTTTCAAAAATCCGTTTTCCTTTATAACGTTTAAAAACATGTGTTTGCTTTTTTACCTGTAGTGTAAATAAAAAAACTATGTTGATTTTTTTATGGAATCAGACGTCCGTATGTCTGATTGTCTTCATCTGAGTTCACACGTTAGCTACTGTGTACAAGTAGACCTATTTTTTCAGCTCAAAAATATGTAGTTTTGTATATATTCACAGTATAAGTCATTCCTTATTCCCACAGAACTGAATTCAGCATATGCAAAATGAAGATCATCAAGACCCGCCCAACACTATGTTTCTGATTGTCTGCTGTTTATATTCAAGAAATGCAAACATGGATCAATGGTGAATGCAGCAACTATGATTTTTATTTATTACCAAGAAAAAAAAAAAAAAAAAAAAGCCGTGAAAGCTGTAAAGCTGAAACGGATATTTCTCTCGACCCCCCCCCCTGCACAAAAACATTCCAATTAAGATCAAACAGCAGGAGGACGCGTCCACACAACACAACCTTTGGAATGACCTGATGGAATGGCTTCTTTTCATTTGGCACATCGCCATAAATCACCACCTGCAGCTCACTGAACTGTCAAGTTGCACCCTTCCTCCTTCACTTTAACTATAATAGAAACAGTAAAAAAAAAAAAAATGCTCCCCAATTTTCGACAAAATTAAATTACCAAATTTACGTCATGATGTTGCAATTTACTAAAATATTTACTCGTGGATCCGAAAAATGACAAGAGTGGAAGACATCATGATCAGAGTTAAATCCCTGAAATGGCAATGGGCTGGACATACTGCCAGAAGGACAGATCATCGATGGACAGCCGAAATTTTAGATTGGATTCCAAGGGACAGGAAAAGACCCAGAAGAAGACCACATGGGAGATGGGTGGATGAAATTCGAAAGTATGCAGGGGTGACATGGAGGAGACTGGCACAAGACAGACCGTTTTGGAATAAACTTGGGGAGACCTTCGTCCAGCAGTGGATTGATAATGGTTGACAATGATGATGATGATGATCTGCTGAATATTGCTTAAATCCATTGAAAACTTTTTAATTATAGATGATTTTTTTATTAAAACAGTAACTCAGACGTCTGAATAAAAACGTGTTTGTAATTCAAATAGAGTCCATATCATCACAGAAAAAAATTAAGGATCACTCTGTTTAAATAAACCATGGCATCTAAAAAAAATAATTCACTTGCTTTTCCCGTAATTTATAATTACTGTTTTTTTTTTCAATCCGATTATGCAACGGATCTCCTAAAGTTCCTAACGGAATTTGGCGAAATTTGCACTAGAACTTTATTGTGATGTATCTTAACTACTGTAAAAATTTTACTGTGTTATTTTCAAAATTCAGAAAAATGGATTTCTGAAAATATTCTCCTAGTCCTTTTGTGCTGTGGAAGTGATAAACAGGTGTTTGCTTTCTTCCCAACCAAGGGCTTCAGATCAGCGCTCCCAGCTGTCAATCAACCGTTGCTATGGTAACACCCTTTCTGCTGGAGGCTCACTCTGTCCAAAGAGGCACACATACTTGTCCATAATAAAAATTACCAATGCTAACTTTTAAAGTTTTAAACCGATTCAACTGGAATTTTGGAAGTGAGCTTCTGTAATCCAATTACAGTGAATGTAAAAATTTCAGCCACTTTCGTGAAAAATTCGCAAAGATAGTTTTCTTATTTTTTATCATAAATAGCGGAAGTCTCTTGAGGGGAGGGAGGGTGGCATGCACATAAACAAGAAGAAGATGAATGTGTTGTTCAGGCATACTCCTCACTGGTGGATGCCAGCTGACTTGGTACATACGCGACCCACTGCAAATGCTAAATGCCTCTTCTTTCCCCTTCTGTTCTCAATTGTCGGACGGACATCAAGCTCCCCTTCGACCTACTAGTAATCATCCAATTTTATTGCACTGGAAGTAGTGCCTTTTTTTTTCTTTTTTTCCCCCAGCCAAATTAGGATTTGGTGCACATCGGAAACCGCTGCCGGTGGTTTCTTTGAGAACAGAGAAAAGGAACTTTAAAAAATGAAGGGGTAACAGTAACACGATTTCCTAAAAGGGCATTTTTTAAGCACTAATTTCAAATTTCAAGGCTTTTCAAGACGGCATTAAAAAAACACCGTTTTTCCAGGATATTCCAGGCCTTGAAAACGTAATCATGATTTTCCAGGACTTTCCAGGTTTTCAAGCACGCGTGCGCACCCTGTTACCTATATACTGCAACCAAAGGTTGATGATTGAGAAACATCAGTAAGGGATAACTGAGCCAGTGAAAACAACAAAGTGGCCAGCATCAGTGGTCAATTTGACTGCCCAAGCAGATAAAATGAAATGGAACTACCAAATTATGTGGAGACTAAAACTCACTGTCAATCAGGAGATGCAGTTAGAGTAAATGTACTTAAAACCATGGGTATTGCAAACTAGAGCTGGAATCTCACTGTAATCAACACATCATCATCATCATCATCATTGTCAACCATTATCAATCCACTGCTGGACGAAGGTCTCCCCAAGTTTCCTCCACAACGATCTGTCTTGTGCCAGTCTCCTCCATGTCACCCCTGCATACTTTCGAATTTCATCCACCCATCTCCCATGTGGTCTTCTTCTGGGTCTTTTCCTGTCCCTTGGAATCCAATCTAAAATTTCGGCTGTCCATCGATGATCTGTCCTTCTGGCAGTATGTCCAGCCCATTGCCATTTCAGGGATTTAACTCTGATCATGATGTCTTCCACTCTTGTCATTTTTCGGATCCACGTGTTCCTCTTCTTATCTCTCCTGGTTACACCAAGCATGCACCTCTCCATGCTTTTTTGAGTTGTCTGCAGCCTTTGTATGTCTCTTTTAGTTAAGGTCCACGTCTCTGCACCATACGTAAGCACTGGAAGGATGCATTGATCAAACACTTTTCTTTTAAGACATAATGGCATATTGCTCTTGAAAATTATGCTGTTTCTTCCAAAAGCTCTCCAGGCAAGTTTTGTACGCCGATTAATTTCTTCATCAATGTGACCCTCACTTGATATCTGCTGTCCAAGATAAACGTACGTATCTGCTATCTCCAGCTTTTCTCCATCAATCGATAAATCTTCATTTCTTGTAAAAGCATTGAACATCACTTTTGTCTTCTGAAAGTTCATTTTTAATCCCACTTCTTTACTCTTGTCAGCAAGTTCCTGGATCATACTCTGCAGCTCTGATGGGCTAGTTGCAAAAATGACTACGTCATCAGCAAAACGAAGGTGGGTTAGATAATCTCCATTAATCTTTATCCCCTTGTTTTCCCAGCTCAGTGACTGAAAAACACCCTCCAATGTGGCATTAAAGAGCTTCGGAGATATGGTGTCACCTTGTCTCATTCCCTTTCCAATTTTTATATGTGTTGTATTTTCAAACAGCCTAATCTTTGCAATTGCATTTTCATAGATGTTATTAATAATATTAATGTATGCATCTTCAATACCGCAGGTTTTCAGAGCCATTGTAACTGCTGATGGTTTCACCGAATCAAAGGCTTTTTCATAATCGATAAAAGCCATGCACAATGGAAGTTCATATTCCCTCGCTCTTTCAATTAGTTCTCTCAGCACATGGATATGATCTATTGTGCTGTAGCCACTCCTGAATCCAGCTTGTTCTCTCGGTTGAGCCATGTCCAGTGTTACCTTCAAGCGGTGTGAAACAATCAACACATACCACAAGTTATTTCACTTGGCTAGAATTCAGTTCCTCATATTTTCCATTGGAAACCAGACATCTTGTAGTACTAGAGTAGTGCAACCTGTTTTCTTGATCAACACATGGTGGGTAAATGGGCTTGGTACTTGATTTTCCAAGTACTGAGACATTACTCAATATACTTGGAAAATCTGTACAATGTATTTACTAGACAGAAGAATGGAGGTGTAATGCAGCAACTGAAGAAACATGAATTTCTTAAACCCTTGGCTGAGCACTTGGGTCATCACACTGATAAGAATGGATTGCAACCAGATTGAATGCTACTGAGAAAGTACCAGCCTAAACATGGATGAGCAATGAGCTCAGCTCTTTCATCAGACTTCTTACATATTAATCTGAATTCCTGCCACATATGCCCATGCTCTTTTGTTCCTCATCCCCTGCATAAATAAATGGAGAAAAGCAGCCATAAAGATGCACTACAACAGAATAGAGTGATTTCCAGAAGCCCAATCAGAACTTCACAGAATTTTTCATTAATTGTACATTTCAACAACAAGGAAGTTCTTTTAAGCTGCAATGCTTGTCCCAATGGAGTATGCACTGTTCTCTCACACAAAACTGATGGAAGTTATCATTCCATAGCTTTTACACATTTCCTCTGACCATAGAGAAAAGAATTGCAGTTACTTGGGAGAAAATGGCTTTGGCTCTTGTCTTTGGGTGAATTGATTCCAGAGTTATCTCTTGGGTTAAGAATTTTTGAAGCACTGGGATCTGACCTTGGTAGCATATGACTAAAAGATTCAGTTAAGAAAGAACACTTTCACTGGTAATGCTGATGACTGCACCTGCCACTACCAGCAACATAATACACTGCCAGAAAGTTAAAAGAACACCCAGAAAGAATGCCGGTAGGAACGTCAAATTATGATATGTTAATTGTTAAGGGCAGCAAAAATGTGATCCAAGTTGGAATGTCATTGAATGAATTAATGACGTCACTGCAGACAACAACATGCAAATGTACGCAGCGCATATTTAAGGACTAGGGTGAGCAGAACAAAGTCATTTATCTGGTGTCATGTTGTTCAGTGCTCGTTGAAGATGCTACCATGCCTAGACGATGCAAGAACACATTTGTTCAGTTATCGGAGTTGGAGAGAGGCCGTACAGTGGGTCTGCGGGAAGGAAGTTGGTCCTTCCGTCAAATTGCGGACCAAGTGGGACGAGATGTATCAGCATTGGTAATATGGTGGTGTTGGTGGTCAGAGAAGCATTCGCATACTTGCAGATGTGGTTCCAGGTAACATGGAGTTATGGACGCATGAGAGGATCGGCGTATCAGGAGAGTGGCGTTGGCAGAGCGGATGGCTATGGCAACACAAATTCGAATCTATGTCATACCAAGGGCGTCTACCAGAATGATACGCAATCGTTTGTTGGAAGCAGGACTATGGGCACTCATGCTGTTGGCACGGTTACCACTGACCCCTGGTCACCGTTGAGCATGTCTACAGTGGTGTCAAGAACGAGTTCATTGGAGGAAAGAATAGTAGTCTGTGGTCTTAAGTGATGAAAGCCAATTCTGCTTGGGAGTGTATGCGTCCAAAGGCGACAAGGTGAGCAGCTTCTGCCCTTGTGCATCCACCAACGACACACAGGTCCCACGCCGGGCATCATGGTGTGGGGAGCGATTAGCTACCACTCTCGTAATAATCTGGTGTTTGTACGGGGTACACTGTATACCAGTACATATGTCAGTGATATCGTGCAGCCAGTAGTCCTGCCATTTTTAGTGTGATCCCAAATGCGATATTCCAGTAGGATAACACCCACCCATACTCCACCTAGGCAACTCAACATGCTCTCCAGTCTGTGCTTCAACTCCGTTGGCAAGCACGCTCTCCGGACTTGTCTCCAATTGAGCATGTCTGGGGCTGGATCGGACAAAAACTCTTCCGCAGACCCTGGCAGGCAGCGACCATCTCTGAATTATGCATCCAAGTTGAAAACGCATGGGACACTATCCCCCAGCGTGATATCCAGCTATAGGTGCAAATTAGCACTTGGCACTCGCCAGATGGCGATTGACTGGCAACTTTGGCGATTAAATTTATTTTAGTGATCGCCAGTTTGAGCATTTATTTTTAGTGCTGATTTACAAAAGTATAATACTGTAATTCAGAACTAAAGATAAAAGAAAGTGAAAGCAGTCCTAACTAGAGAAGGCATAAAACCTCGTTTTTTAACATCAAACTTTTGCCACCGATAAATCGATGTTTAAACCTAGATGTTGCAGAAACCCTTTTAATGCACCGGTGATTGATTCGTCAGCCTGCGTGTGTTTTGCTAAAAGCGTGGTTAGCTGAATGATCAGCCTTCATTTTGACCCGAGTAGTTCCCGAATCAGACAGCAGACATCGGCGTGAATGATCATATTATTCATTAATCGTCTTGTTTTGAAATGAAATCTCCACGAATCATATCATCAAACTGCAATATTATTGAAAAAATCATGAAAATATATAGTGTGTAAGAATCATATCATAAGTTCGCGCTTGCTATAGTCTCTCCACACACTTTCTCCATGGGACGATAGGAAGGCTAATTTTAGCCTAAACTTTTCGTACAATTGCGGAGGGCTGTTCACATGAGATTGTGGGTGAATTATAGAACTTTACACTGCCGGAAATCACTTTTCTTAGCCCCGTTCAAAGTGCAATAACGTGCAACTTGTGGTCCAGTGACAACATGTTTATTTTTCTTGCGGACTTTGCAGTGCAGGAGTGCGAAATGTTTTATTACTAGAAACTCTTCGCATTATTCATTTATTTTTTCTGAAACAAACCGACACATTCGCTAAACTCAGCGAATTATGAATCCCCCACATCTTTTTCCCAAATTCGCTTGTTAGCTGAAGACGAACTTTATTGAGAGCTTGTTCTTCAGTATTTGCAGACATGCATTTTGAATCACCTTAGAATAATATCAGCCTGCAAGGAAATCTTGAAATGGTTAGCTGTAACGAGAGTGAAGGTTTGCCAAGTGATAGTGATAATTTTGAATCAATTGAGAATAATATCAATTTGTAATAGTATATTCAAAATTAAAGGAGTTATCATTATATATATATATATATTTATTTTGCAGAAGTATTTCAAAATTCATTTTGAATTTGTAATTTCTGTTTTCAAAAAATTGCCATGTAAAGTTATTTTTTAAACAAAATTCAGTTATCTAAAATGAATATATATATATATTTGCTGCAAGCCCGCGAATCAAGATAACAATAGAGTACGATAATTTAAAGAAAAATTAATAAAACAATAAATAATTATTAGAACATTACAGATTCCAGTGAGGACAAAATAAGTACATTACAACTGAACATGCAGCAATGTGTGTGAAATGGACCTTTAGGAGAAAATATTAAAATATTGTACTATGAACCTCATAAAAACACGATACTAATTAAAGTTTTTATATCTAGAAAAACAGTTCCATTAATGAACCTTCAAAAATTATGAATAGCATTTTCAACAACTTAATTCAAAAAAGTGATCTGTTTCTTTGTCGGAAACCTTTTTAGTAGACTTACAAAATACATAAGGAAATGATTTTAATTTAATAACTAACAACTGCAAGAGGAACCTGGCAACAAAATTTTAATTCTTTCTGTGTAAACAAAACTTTTGATACAGTTCCTGTAGATTGAGAACAGAGCTTCATAAAATCTAGAAGCCAGAAGCGTCTGTAAAAACAAAAGAACTCAGAAGATGTGAAAAATAATTGAAAGTTATTTTAGTGAAAATAGAATTAAATATACGTACATTAATCTGAGTAATGCCTTGAGTAAGTGTTTTAATTGCTGTAAATAACATTTTATTTTTTTAATCTACATGCAAAAACTATCTGCAAATTCTGCTAAAAATTTGAAAACTATCCTCACACAGTGCACACCTGTACGTCTACATTCTGCTACTCTGTATAATTACATTTATAGAAATGTTAAGAAAAATCTTATAATAAAGTTCAGGGAAAATTTCGGCCCAAAATATTAAAATTTATGGAAAGTACAGCATTTTTTCTTGAAGCTTGTAATTTCTAAAAAAATGGCTTAGCATTTCTGGCATATTTACACACGTTACATGTAGCACTAAAAGTGCTTCTTGAACCTTGATGTTTTGAAAGCTGATACATCAAAAAACCTCAAGGTTTCATTAGCGATGTTTGAAACTAGCAATAAGTATTTTCTTCATAAAGTAAATGCATTTCTTTTTGTTGCATTCTTGTAATGAGAAAGGGAATACTATATTGTTATGTCATGGGATGTTTTGGTCGATGTTTGATCGACAAAATCTAGTTCTTTTCCTCGATGCTGCAGGGACCTATACATCAATAAAACATTGAGGTTTCCACCAATACTTCAAAAGCGTTTTAACAGATGTTATTGGTTACTCAATTTGATTCAATGAGTAATCAGCATTATATTGAACATATATTTTACCCACCATTGTGCCCATTTACTTCTGCAGATGGAAAAGTATGAATTCATCGACTTATTAAGAAAAACATAGAGGTTTTCACTGACACCTGGTAAATTTCCACCAATACTATCGATGTTTTGGGAATGAATAAGCGGGGGGGTACAAAATTTTTTTCACAGGAATGAATAAACCCAGAGGAAAAAGAAGTTTTTACAAATGAATGTTTTCATGTTCAGATAAAGCCATCCATGCAAATAATAGCAGTTACTTACAAAAAAGTTCACACTGATTCCCCCCCCCTTTTTTTTAATCACTAAGATTTGTTAACTCACCACCCAGTTTTTGTTTTGTTCTGTTTTTTACCACTAACGTTTTTGGACTTACCAGCCACTGGCCACTTAACTAAAATTCCAGTTTGCACCTATATATCCAGCATTTGTACAACCAGTTGCATGCCAGATTGGAAGCTTGTATTGTTGCTAGAGGAGGTGCAACACCTTATTAAAATGTGCCTTCTGTACACTGTACTATGCATTAAAAGGTAAAATAAGCATTGAACTTCACATGTGTTATCCCTTTCCTTTATAAACAAGTTGTTGCTATGATATAAATCTCATAGATTCAGCTGCAATTTTTAATGGTGTTCTTTTTTTCACTTTCAGGCAGTGTATGAATTTTCACAGCCAGATGAATTACTTTCTGTTGGAGTATGTAGATAATGGTCCTTCAGCTGCTTATCACATCAAGATGGAAATATGTTCAAGCTCAGTACAACATCATTACCTCTTGTGTAATCACAACTCCTTATATGATCATAGCAGTAGTAAGAACATTTCACTTGAGGCCTCATCAAAATTCAAATTAGCAGGGCAAGAAGGGTGGGAGTGCTCACCACCTGTTAATATTAAACAATATTACAGTGATCCTGCTACATGCTTGCAAACATGTTTAAATGAAATTAAGTATAAAAAGTTGGTACTGCATTGTTCACTCTGCCGTAAAAACAATTTTACAAGTCACGGAAATGGCTCAGATTCCATCGCAGAAAGCTTAAGTAAGTACCAATTTCAAAATTTAATTTCGGTTTATAAAAAAAAAAAGAGGAAGGAGCAAACAAACAAACAAAAAAAAGCTCTGCTGGTTGGTTTTGAAAAAGATACTGTCAGATATAGGAAAACATGCATTTCATTAGAACAGTTTCTTAAAAAAATGTGAATCTGCTCGTTTTCACTAAAAGATATTAAAAACAAGGGACACAGTTAGAAAAATATTAAAAATAAGAATATAATCCAGAAAAGAATGGTGGGGTCACAGCTTGATCAGAAAATTTTGAAATTCCGAAAATCATGGAGCATTCTCATCCATGCTGAAACAATAATTTCTGGCAGTTCAGAACATCCTTTTCTTGGTGCACATATTGCATGAAGAAGTCCAAAAATATTGAAGAAATGTCATGGCTTAAAAAAACATCACATAAACAATCCCAAAAATGTTTAATAAATGTTAGAATCTGGAAAAAATGAACATAAGCTTTACACAGATGTTGAATAACATTACTTCACTGAGATTTTTGTAGTATAATTGATGCTTCCCATACTCCACAGGTAAATTGAGAGAGTGATTGCATGTGTGTGTGTGTGTGTGATTATTAGATGACACCACATAGAGATCACTGTGACACAGTTTTTGCTAATGAAGGAAGGTGACATTCCACTCAGTGGCACTTCAGCATTTTCACCATCTAGAATGAATCTCAGTGCAGTAAATGAGATGTCAAAATACCTAGATGTTCGACTTCAAAACAACCATATGCATGATAAATCATTTTCGAGCTTAAGGCTGCAAAGGAGTTGAGGAAACTTCATTGTCCATATTAAGGAAGTTTGCACACTACCCTCTTGCCCTCCTCTGACCACCCCAACAGGAATGGGCATAGCTAAAGAACCACAAGCCTAATCAGATACTGAATGCAGCCCCAGAGTTTTGTAGAAGATATAATTCACCGAATGAACTCTAGTGTGTGAATCTTACTACCAGGGTTAAGTCTTCGGTTACACATCTTTGCCAACATACTTATCTTGTTATGCAAAATGACAAACTGTTATATGAATTAATCTTGATCCAAACCCCACTGATAAAGCAGACTATATATCTAGCCTATCGTTTACCAAAGGTCACTGAAAAGTTGTTGGCAACCAATAATTTTAGCCTCCAAACATCCCTTTTCCTACAGGTTAACACACGTTGCAAGCATTCAAGAGACAGATCTAGCACACCTGGTCAGTAAAACTAAACATGCTAAAGGAAAGAAGACTGGAAGAAGTAGAGTAGAACCTCTCTTAACCAGCCTAACTGGGACCGAGAGTAAGCCGGTTGAGAGAAAATCTGGTTAAACGAGGGAGATTGAAACTAGTGCAAAATTAATTATGTATGTATTGTATATTGAATCTGTTGGGTACTTTATAGTGAAATATTGTAGTACAAGAGTACTATATTTAAAGATTAAGCAAATAAATTAAAATTAAAAATTATGGGATTATGTTTTATAGAGCAAATAGGGACTTGAAATTTGAAAAGAACTACATGTATGCATACATATGTACTGTTAATAAGATCACTTACAACAAGTATTCCTAAAAAATTCTGTTACCTTTTTTTTTTTTTTTTTTTTTTTGCTAACAAGAAAAGCAGCGTTTTGCTGCAAAGTCCTGCAATTTCTTTAACAACATCACATCTATTGGTGTGGACGTTGATTGTTGTTTTACATAACGCGAAGAGCCACTTTTATTGCCTTTACTCCGTTGGTATAGGAAAATCATGAATCTCCGGGGAATCCGTGTCATCCAAATCTTCGGCATCATCTGACAGTATTTCAAAACCCAGTTCATTGTCAACTGTCATTCACTCTTCCACATCATCTGTTAAATCGATGCATCCCTGAAGTTCTTTAAAAGTTTTGACGAAGCTTGATGCTGCCATTTCTTCAATCACTTCAGAGGATTTTTTTGTTGTTGTTGTTGAGTTCTTGCTGTTTGAGAGGAATTAGTTTCCGCCACGATTTCTGTAACGTTGAAGTTGCTATTTCTGTCCATGCTGAGGCAGCCATGTACACCACATTCTTGATATTAATTGCCTTTATTGAGTTACTAAGGCTGACATTAACACAATCATTTTCTAACAATGTTGTCAGTAATTTCTGATGGTATCTTCTCTTAAAACTTTCAATTACCCCTAGGTCCATTGGTTGTATAAATGAAGTAACATTGGGTGGAAGAAAAACTGCTTTGACATTTCCGAACTTAAGATTTTCTTCACTTGGATGTGATGGTGCATTATCTAGAAGCAAAATTGCCTTTACTGGTAGATTTTTTTATCCTAAATGTTTCTTAACTACAGGGGCAAACTGTGATTCAAACCATTCTTTAAACAAGAAAGTGGTCATCCAAGCAGAAGTTTGAGCTCG
Source organism: Macrothele yani (assembly GCA_039090855.1). Lineage (NCBI taxonomy): Eukaryota > Metazoa > Arthropoda > Arachnida > Araneae > Macrothelidae > Macrothele > Macrothele yani. The sequence continues at coordinate 6,086,399 of CM077023.1, read as the reverse complement.
ATAATGCATTGGTAGGGAAGCCATGTTAATGTTCTTAAATGCCCTGGGCTCCTTTGATTTCCCTATAACCATAAAAGGTAAGTTATGAGTGCCAGTGGAATTGCTACACAATGCTAAAGTTACCATATCCTTGCTTGTTTTATATCCCGGGGCAGCTGCTTCTTTTTAGAGGATAAAGTTTCGGAAGGTAGCAGCCTAGTTTAGTCAACATTGTACAACTGCTCTGGCAATAAGTCTTCTATAGCAATAATTTCTTGTAACTTATCCTGAAAACATTTTGCTCCCTTTGGATCAGCAGACAGTTTTTCTCCAGAAATGACCAGCTGATGGATGCTGTGCCTTTTCTTCCATTTATGCAGCCAACCTTCACTAGCAACAAAAGCTTGATCTCCAATTCGTTCATGTAGAATCAATGCTTTTTCTTTCAAAATAGTACAACTGATGGGTGTTTCTTTCGCTCATTCTTGGTTAACCCAAATCAGTAATGCGTCGTCTACATTTTCTAACTTTGGCTTCTTTAATGTTAAACAAGACTCCAGTGCTTTCTTTGAATCTAGACAGCTGCAAGATGCCTCTATCTAGCTTCGCTTTTTCTTCCAGTCACTAACAGTACTCTCTCTGACACCAAAATCTAAAGCGATTTTTTTTTAAACTGTCACCTTTATCCATTTTCTTTAAAGCACAAAGTCTTTTCCCCATAGATAATACAAAGTGTTTTCTTTTAACACTCGCCATTTTTGATTTAGCAAAAATTATTAGTTAGCCAGAGGGCCTCGCGTAAGCTTGCAGCGACACTGTCTTAAGCAGTCAAGTCATCACACCTGAGCAACTACATGAACAGCTGGTCCAAGTGGTATTTCACTAAGCTAAAGAAATGGACACATGAAATAATCACATCTAAGTCCGCTCATACATCATGGTGGGAATGCCACTTTCTAACAGCTAGACAAACAGCTGTTCTTGCAATGAGGGTTCCAAGAAAGAACCAGATAATAAAAGAGGCCATCAGTTACAAGTTCAGCCCTAGCCAAGAGGGGTTCCTAGGAAACAAAAGAGCCAGCCATTCCTTCATTCCTATGAAAAAAGCACAAGATTGAATTATTCTAATTTTTAAATATTACATGATGCAGTCATAATGCTCTGCTCAACAACTTTTGGTGGAACAGAATGGTTCAAATTGATTTTGTAAACAATGTAACATTGTACACACTTCATCCTTCCTGGAAATGAAGATCTTCTAATATACATACACAAACAAGATATTCACATATCTAGCAGTACTATGAATAAATAATCAGATACTTGGAAAATAATTAATCATATTGAAGAATACTCAATTCTGAATTAATATAATTTAATATTGTAAACTTCTGAAATTTTGAAGTTTTAATCTGCCTATTAAATTGCAAGTACCAAGATATGCATTTACAATGAGAATGGAAATTCAAATTATGCTGTTACACTTTGTTTGGTAGTCTATGTGTCAAAAAAAAAAAAAAAACTTCTTTCCCTCTCCCCAATAGGAAATAAAAAAACTGCCAAAGTTTATATTCAATTCTTTATTCATTTGCCTTATGATGGGGACACATGTTCTACAAGTTTGCATAAAAAAAAAAAATACAGATAACTTAATTTTCATTTACATGAAAACATTCAATGGCACTGGCCAAAAAAAAAAAAAAAAAAAAAGGAAACAAATATACCTTTGTACATGTTGTTGTCTTGCCGCTACCTTGTAATCCAACGAACATAATAATATTAGGTTTGCCCTTGGAAGGTTGCCATGCTTTCACTCCTGGATCAACAAGCTGTAATGACATTAAGAACACAGTTGAATGATTAAAAACATCAGTCATCCACTCTTACATGTTACTCTTAATACCAGCAAACATGTACAGCAGTTTCAGATATTTAAACACACAAAGTGGGAAATTTTGTAAGCTAATATATATTTTTATCTCCATTGTGAATTTTTCTTCAGCTTCAGAAATTGTATCCCACTTTTAATTTAATTTCATTGAAACAGTCAGTCCATACATACTTCATGGTGATTTTCATTTGGAAATTTTATTCATATAAACTTCAATGATGAACCACCATTTATTAATAAAAAAAAACCCTACAAAATCTTAGTGTTCTCCCTAGAGCCTCTTTACTGGACGAAGCACCCAGCTAAATTTCCTTTAATGAACGTTTTGACAACACACATAATAGAGTGGAAAACTTATTCCCATATACACTGAAGAGCAATTGAATTAGAGACAGCTGGCGTTATGTAAATGTGGCGCTGTGAGCGGCCCTGTAAACGGAAACGACATGACGTATGCAGTGATCCAACAATATAAAGAGTGATGCGACGGGAATCAGTAAGAGTTGGATGCAGTATGGGTAAGACGAAGGATCTAAGCGCATTTGATCGTGGGCAAATTGTCAGGGCCCGACGAATGGGTCACTCCATCTCGGAAGTCTTGCAGGCACTGGGATTTTCACAAGCCACTGTGTCACAGGTGCACCATGAGTACATCGAATCCGGTAAAACCATCCTTGCAAGGGCCAACTGCCGTGGACAACAGCGTGTGGATGAGCAGGGTCATCGTCGGCTAGCTCGCATTGTAACAGCGGATAGACGGGCCACATTGCAAGAAATCACTCGGCAATTTAACGCTGGTGCACAAAAACGTGTAAGCAGCCACACCATCCAGAACCATCTCCTCGCTATGGGGTAGAGAAGCCATCGCCCCACGAGGGTACCGCTACTGACCACACATCACAGGGTGTAAAGATTAACATGGGCGTGGGAGCATTGCCACTGGACCCTAGACATGTGGGAAAATGTTGCCTGGACTGATGAGTCGAGATTCACGTTGGTACATGCGGATGGCAGGATACGAGTATGGCACAAACCACATGAAGCGATGGATACTTCTTGCCAGCAGGGTACTCTTCAAGCTGGTGGGGGTGGCATTCTTGTCTGAGGACTGTTTACGTGGACTGAAATGGAACCCCTGGTACGTGTGACATCGTCCCTCACAGGTCAACGTTACCGGGATATCCTGGACTACCATTTGCTCCCATTTGTGCGTCTTCAACATCCCACTGGGGACCTCATCCTGCAACAAGGCAATGCACCTTGCCATCACTCCCGAATTGTTTCCAAATGGTTGGATGAACATTCCACCGACGTGACCTCGCTTCCTTGGCCAGCTACATCACCTGACCTCAATCCCATCGGGCACATCTGGGATGCCATCGAGAGATGTTCGAGGCTCTGACCCCCCCCCCTCCCTCCCTCCTTGTTCAGGGGTCGTGGATCCGTGTGGCTTCCCAACGCTTCTGGTGTCTTGTCGAGTCCATGCCGAGATGAATTGCCGCCATCATCACGGTGAAAAGTAGTGCTACACGTTACTAGGCAAGTATCTCTAATTCAATTGCTCTTCAGTGTACATCATAAATGCTGAATGGGGGGGGGGGTGCTTTGTTTTGTTCTTTTTGCTTTTAACTTCTTAATTTTGGTGGGGATTTAACTTGTTTAGGGAGGTTTTTCAATGGAAGGGGGGGGGGCTTTCTATTGTCAGTTGGGTATTTACTTTTGTCTCACATCTAATGTAATCTCTTTTTTGAAATGTAACCACTGCTTTATACCTTTATGTACATAACCAATATTTAAACTATGTTTAGGGACTGGAGCAAGAGCAAACATAACCAGCGCAGTGCACTTAAATCATAGATTATCCATACAGCTTTTAGTGTACATACCACCTGATGAAGGGACCCATGGGGCCCTGAAAGTTCTTGTGGAGGTGTTTTAATGTTATTTTTAATGTAAAGTGCTTTTAAAAAATACTCATTACAGAAATTACACTGTGCCAGGACGGCTGATATCGACCAAGTTTTTACCATGGCAAGAGACTACATCTTGCTAAGTCATCAAACTTTTTCTGCAAGTTCCATTGCTTTCATGAACCAGTTGAACACTCTTAACAGGGACGTATCTTTCTGACAGCAATACAATCTGTGGTTCTAATTAGTTGGAAGGATTATACTGAGCACAAGGTCAGTTTAAATGGTACAGAGTTTGACCAGGTAAAAGAGTTTGGGTAACTAAGAAGCATGTTTGACAAAAAAAAAAAGTATATATTTGATGGTGAAATTAGTAGGTGAGTGAATTTATCTTTGAAAGTCATAATTGTTTTAGGGGTATTTCAAAGGACAGATGGTTTTTCAAAGAGGTCCCAAATGTCTGCTGTGTGTGAAAGTGTAATTGTTCTTGCTTTTATACAGTAATGAATTTTGCATACTGTTGGAGACACTGAAGTCATCTGCATGCTGGAAAGATAGGCTCCAGGGTATTTTTCTGATCAAGTGCAGAATGCAGATGAGTTGTGCATGTGTATTGTGAAGAATGATGTTGTTAATAAGATAGAGGCAAATATTTGAGGTGGATAGGCCCTGTTGAAAGAATGAGTGATGAGGTGCTTGCTAACTAACAAATTTATTCAGCCTAAAATGGCAAGGAAGAAAGGTATAGAACGCTTGAAGAAATCACAAGAAACCCAGGTTCAGGAATGCCTGCAGGAGAAAAAGGTAATGGGTGCAAAATACAAAGGGTCTTCTGTTAAGACATGTGATGGATATCACTGAAGCTCAAGTTGTGTGCCAAGATAGTTAGTTGTACATGGAGAAATTTGATACATCATCAATAAGTTAAATCCAATACCATCAATCACTACCTTGCTTTGAAAAGTCAACCTCCACATCTTAAACTTAGTGATATGTACATGAGGGGATTAAAAAAACAACTAAGAATGCCACTAAATGTTTGAGTAAATGAGCATTTCTTTTTACTTCAAATGAATATGTGATAATTTGAAGTGCAATATGTATCAACCACTTATTGGCATAAGAAATATTATAACTAAGGGTCTACTCTAACACCAAAAGAGTTTGTAATAGAGTATGTAGTATATTGCATAATCTTTTTTTTTTTTTCTTTTAGAAGCTGAAGTACAGTTATAAATGGAAATTACCATTTGCATCCTTAGTGAAAAACAGAATATTGCAATAATAGAACATTCAAGAAAAACATTACTGGTGAAGACAGCTATGCAAAGCAATAAAAATTCAATCAAACTTTAAGAAATGGAGATATGAATGCATAATATGCACAGTAGTATCAGAATAATATGACCACCCCCAGAATCACCACAGTGTACACACCCAAGCGAATCACAGAGTGCACATGACAAGGTCGACCACACGGAGATATAAGCGGCTGGCCAGGACAGATGAGCCATAGTGCTAGTGCATCACGTGAGCAAAATGTGCAGAGGTAGTGATTTGACGTATGTTCAAAAAGGAATGACCATCACTACCATGCCTAGGGTGGAAGCATCTCAGACACAGCAGACTTCATGCTGGCACACCAAGTACCTTCCAATGTCATAACTGTGGAGCCTGAAAGGCCATAGACCCCAGAGGAGAATGTCGCCTCAGTTGACTGGTAAAGAAAGGGCAATCAATGGGCAACACTGCAGCAATTAGGCATGCAAATGAACGCTGGGGCACCCAGGTACATGTCCCCGATAACAGTAAAGCGAACCTGTTATGCATGGGTCTTCAGAGTTAACGCTGCATCAAGGTGCCCATGTTAACCCAGGTACATGTCCCAGATAACAGTAAAGCGAACCTGTTATGCATGGGTCTTCAGAGTTAACGCTGCATCAAGGTGCCCATGTTAACCCATGTCCATAGGCAACAACACCTGCAGTTCACACAGGACTACTGTCATTGGACAGTGGAGGAGTGGAAAAAAGTTGCCTTCTCCGATGAATCAAAGTTTCTACTCCACAAAAGTGACAGACGGTGGCGGATACGGTGGCAGTGTGCATGTCTGGGGGATGTTTTCCTATGGTATGACCTTGGACCACTGGTACCATTGGATGAGTCCCTGAATGCCAATGGCTACCTGCCCATCCTTGCTGACCACATGTATCCCTTAATGTCGGACATTTACCCTGGTGGTGATGGTGTCTACCAACAGGACAGTGCGCTCTGATATGTCGCTAAGGAGTGCATCACTGGTTCCAGGAACATAACAGCGATGTCGCCGTTTTCCCTTGGCTGGCGAAATCGCCCGACTTCAATCCCACAGAGAACTTGTGACAATTTGGATCAACAGCTTTGACGTGACGACCCACAACCACATGATCTCCTGGACCTTCATGCTCTGCAGCAGCAGTCCGAATGGCATGTACGCCCCGGACAACCTTACAGGACTTCACTGAGTCCATGCCACGCCATCTTGCCACTGTCTTCTGGGCCAAGGGTGGTTAATCCAATCCCATTATTAGATAGGTGGTCATATTATTCTGATACGACTGTGTACATTTATGGTCCTACAGGAAAAGTTGTACTTCATTAGAAACAAGAAATGCATGTAAATGATTGTCATGGGGACTGGTATCTAACGCAAAAGAAATTAAACGAACATTTCATATGCAAAATTATGACTTGAAATACACATTTTTGCCCTTTAGCAGCAAAACTAGCATCAGGTAACAGTAAAAAGTATAGAAAAATGTTTTGAATAGTAGAAACTTTCTGGCAGAAAATGTGTATTTTTCAAATTGCACTTCTAGCATTTCAGAAGAGAAGATAATCACGAAAATAAAATACACATTTACGGTCTCTAGGGGTGGGTTGGACTGTACATTGAAGTATACAACATACTGGATGGCATTTGATACAAAAAGAAATTTTTGAAATGGATATTTAGAAGCAGAAATACAATTGCAAGTCAAAACACGTACTTAGCCCACCAGAGGCCAAGTGTTATTTAAAGTGTTAGTGCTTATTCTTGGCTGAAATTCTGTGTGAATTTTCTTACTATGCTGAAGATTCTTTTCGTACATGCAGTGCTGTGTGGAATGATTAGTACAGCAATCATTGCTTTAAAAAAGACAACAGGTTGCAGACTTTTTGAGCTATCAGTAATCATCATTAGGAACCAACATAAATATATGAGCCATGTCATGAAATATTTTGAAGTTATAAACACCTATTTCACATCTGTCTCTCAGGATTTTACTTTATACCACTCATGAAAGGCTTTCTGCAGTAAAAAGCTGAACCCAGAACAATAACATGTGCAGGCAAATAAAATATTTTACTATACATTTAAAAAAATCATGAAAATGGGAATACCTGGTAGTCGCATAAAGTGGCAACTTGTCCGTGGGGTTGCTAGAATTCATTTACAAGTCAATGTTGGAGCACTTATGTAGCAAACTTTTAGTTGTTGTTTTTTCTGAAATTTCTTCTTCATATATTGGATCGTGTATTTGTGATTTCAGTTGACACTATATAGTCATTTTAAATCCTGCTAAATTTATTGAAAACCATGTGAAAAAATGGTAGGTACTACCTTAGAAAACTGTTGTTGGGTGGTTGTAATCCTTAAACCCATCTGCAGCTTTTAAATGCATCAGCATGTTAAGAGGCATCACACACAAAAGGTAGTTTTCCTTGTCAGTATTTTTCTCAAATTCAGAATTTAAATTGGTTAGGCTTTTACAGGGCACAACACCTAAACAAGCTGACTATAACATTGTTCACTGTCACTACCCATCATAAATTTCAGTCAAGCAAAAATTTAATTGATTTTCAAGAAGGAAATGATAAATCCAAAAATTGGATTCTCATTATAAAAAGCACTATTTTGCATTAATTAATGTTTAAAGGTATTAGCTTACCTAAAACATAACACATATCATACACGATTTTGTCCTCTGAAGTCAACTATTCCCTTAGCAAAGGTTAAAAATTGTATTTGCTACTAAAATAGCAATATTTACAAGTTAATTAGAACTTTTTAACAGGTAAAACTGTTAAAATTTGAAAGATAAAAAATGGGGGGAGGGGGTACCAAGAAAACAGTGGCTTTGATTTCAATTTTTCATTGCAGCTCTTGCACATGTACTGTCAGCAACTTCGGTTGCCATTTTCAAGCAACTGAACGCCTGCTTTGCAGACGCTCTTGCCCGTGTGTTGTACTTTGAAGTGGCCTCTTTCGTAATAGTATGGGTAGGGTGTGGTACATATTCATCTTTAAGGGTGTATGTTTCAACACTTGGTCAGCAATATCTGATATAGGGTGAATGTGCTACCATCTATGAGTCAACTGGGTTTTTTACCTTATTAAATCATAAGTTGAAATTTCAAGGAAAATAGGTGTTCTTTCATACTACACATATATATTTTCAACATTCTTTTTTTATCAGTAGATTCCAAGTTTCATCAAGTATAGTAGGGTCATGAATATTACAAACTTCATTCCTTTTCTTTTTGATTAAAACAGTTTCTAATATTTCAAACTCTCTTTCATTAGTATGAAATATAAGTACCATATTAACTCGAACCTAACACGCACCTTTACCCTCCAAAATTGAACCTGTTTATCCGGGTGCGCATAAGAATCGGTGACAAATACCTACATCGGGAGTCTCGCAAATGCCTGTCTGTCTAGGATGTCGTCATTGCGGCATGCCAGCGGATTGAATTTCCTCTGAGCATCTGACTGTTACTATGGCCACCGACAATCTACAACTTTCTCCATTCTTCTACATTCGTTGAGAAGCTTCAATGAAAGATATAAAATATGGACAGTTGCTTGCCTCACAGTATTGTTCTCTGAAAGAAACACAGCATTTTGTTATTTGAACGTGGAGTATACTGTCTAGAGATGTGTTCTGAATGGCAGCATTACCCAGCAAAGTTTAAACTGCAGGTGGTTGCCTATGCAGAGAAAAATGGTAATCGCACTTGTTTTAGGGAGTATGGAGTTTCAGAAGTGAATGTAAGGTTTGGAGGAAGCAAAAGGAAAAACTGAATCAGTGCTCCAAAACAAGAAAGACGTTCTCGGGACCTAAGATGAGTAGATTTCCCCGAGATTGACAATCGTCTAGATCAGGGATGGCAAACGTTTTTGAGACCGCGTGCCGAAATTGTTGATAATCACGCAAAATATTTTCGCACGTGCCCGTGGAAATTTCACGTAGCAAAATATTGTTAATTGCTATCGTCTTCGTCTTCTTATTGTTTTTGTTCTCCTGTTGCTGAACCGATGAGAAAATGTTCTACCTAACAGTTTCGAAACAATTTTGTGACAATGTTTAATTATATTTTAAAGCACAAAAGCACCCAGACTTATTTTGAAAGTGAGGGGATGGACCTATTGGTATGTAATAGCCCGCGCATTTATACGTGGGAAATAAAGGAAGTCGATGAAGGAATGGTGGATTTGTAGTTCATCACAAAAATAGCACCTGCAACAGTCTGACGTTTTATTTTCTAAATTCTTTGCTTTTCTCGCGTAAATTTTAGATGCCTTTTTGAACACAATGCACAGTCCTGACAAGACCGCTGGTGTGTGCGCTGACATTTAAACATAACTGTTAAAGTATGGATATATCTATTACTTTATGTAATTAAAATTGCACAATTATCTTATCAAAACTGAACTTGTATTCCCTGGGCAGCACCGCATAATTGCTAATTAAATAACATTTATAATTTACATTTTCGTTCATGGAGAAAGGGAATAAAGTGCTTGAAACCATTGTTAAAGAGATTCGTTTACCTACACTCCAAAAAAACAAAACAGTAAAATTTACAGTGAAGTTATTGTTAGCAATGCTGCCGAAAATAAAGGAACATTTGTAAAGGAAAAGGAATAACCTTGTTGCTTATTTATGTGCATTCACTGTTTATGTAAACATAGAACTGAACAACATTAATAAGAAATTTTGCCGTGACACGACAAGCTGTGGTTCATTCGGAGTTGAAGAAATATTCTTCTCATAATACGTCGTAAATACGTCATGATAATTAACACAGCAATCGGACATCGCCGAATTGACTGTAAGTACCGTTTGACACGTGAATTAAATCACATCAGAAAACTTGAAAATTTTGGTCAATTCGGCGATGTCCGATTGCTGTGTTAATTATCATGACGTATTTACCACGTATTATGAGAAGAATATTTCTTCAACTCCGACTACCTAAACAACTGGAGATTTTCTTAACAACGCTAGATGGCAGCAGAATCTGCATGAATCTGAATGTGGTCGGAGAATATTCCGATGCTCTTTACACACAGAAACTTGTGAATTCGCCGTCGTGGGTGGCGCAACAGATAGCGCGCTCGAACGTAAATCGGGAGATGCGGGTTCGATTCCCGCTCCACGACGACGAAATTTTCAAGTTTTCTGATGTGATTCAATTCACGTGTGAAACAGTATTTACAGTCAATTCGGCAATGTCCGATTGCTGTGTTAATTATCAAGCTGTGGTTCATATTATAAAATATAAAACGTAGAAAGCAAAAAACAATAGAAAGAATAATGGGCATATCATACTCTCAGTGGGACTTTTGCTGCTGTACCAACAATGAGAGATGTTTTAGGTCAGGCTTATATTTAGTACTTTTGAGAGTAATGCATGCTGCACTGGTTTCGTTAGTAAGTATGCTTCTATAGTTTGATTTGACGGAGTTCATCACAGAAAACAATGACTCGCATAAATAAGTTGAAGAAAATACTGCCATGGTGAGATTTTTGAGACATCTAAAAGTTTCAGGTATAGAGATCCACAGTTTCAGAACCTCATTTTCTGCAGTATTCTGCAATGATCCTGTCTCCAACTGCTGCCTTTCAATGTTCTCCAGTTCAGATCTTAAGTTGACGAATTTTTGCTTCCAAATTAAGCTGCTTTGTAAGTCAATCAATTGCATCTCAAAATTTTCCAGCCCAATCCACTGTAACATTGGGTTTGCCTCCTCGGGCGCTCCGTGGTAACAATGGCACACACAACAGCAACTAGGACCTCTGTAAATCTTGAAGAGGTGCAAGCTAGTTCTGTGTGACATTGGCGAAAAGACCCCAACTCACTGGGTTTTGTTCCAGAATCCTTAGGTTGAATGACCAACTGGAACCCTCAGCTGTGGGCTAATCCCCCACACTGATGTACTTACCTGATTAAAAAGACAAAAAGAAATATTAAGAATGACTCAAGTGTGGGATATGGTGGACCTACCACACTTGCGAAGGACGGTCCACCACGGAAGCGACCTGGACTTTCTAAACGGCGTATGAGAAAGCGATCTCGGCTGAGTGAATGTAAGATTGGTGTATGGAATACTAGAGGTATAAATGGCAAGACGAGTGAGGTGATTGAGGAGATGAATAAGTATAGACTGGATGTGCTGTGTGTAAGTGAAACCAAAAAAGAAGGAAATTGGGGTAGAAGAAGTGAATGGCACGGTGAGTGTGTGGTCTGGAGTATTGGATAATATGAGAGGACAGGCTGGTGTAGGTGTGATTTTAAGTGAAAAGATAAAGAACAACTTGATTCACTATAGTTGCATAAGTGAGAGAATTCTCTGGATTCGTTTGAAAGTGAAACTTCAGAGAATTGTAATTGTTGTAGTGTATGCTCCTTGTGACTCGGAACCTTCTGATAAGAAAGAAGATTTCTGGAATGAGCTAAAAGCTGTTTTGAGCCAGTTTGGTGCTAAAGAAAAAGTTATAATAGCAGGGATTTCAATGCTAGAGTAGGTGTGCAGAATGCAATTTCTGACAATGTTCTTGGTAAGTTTAATGATCCTTGTGTGAATGATAATGGTGAAAGATTAATTGAACTCTGCATTGAGAATGATTTGTGTGTATCTAATACATTTTTCAACCACAAGTATATAGACACATATACTTGAGAAAATCGTACTCTTGGTCAAAAGAGTGTGACAGATTTTGTTGTTTACGATCAGCGTTTGAAACACTTACTTGTTGACACCCGTGTGATGAGAGGTGCAGATGTTGGTTCTGATCATTACTTGGTAGTGTCACGAGTGAAACTTAATGTTGGTTGGAGGAAAAGGAATAGGAAGAGACCCAGGATAGAAAGAATAAAGTTTGATAGGCTTCGTGAAGATCATCAGCGGTATTCTGACTTACTCAGAGAACGGCTGAAGGATTTGAAATCTTGTGAGAGGGATGTAGAAAAGAAGTGGGAATGTTTTAAGAACTGTGTTGTTACTGCTGCTAAAGAGGTCTGTGGCACCACAATAGTGGGTAACAATAGAGGTGATGCTTGGTGGAATAGTGAGATTGATGAGGCAGTAAAGAAAAAGAAGGAAGCCTATTTGGGGATGTTGCAAGGTAGAGTCTCTGTGGATGAATATCGCTGTAAGAAGCGTGAAGCTGCTAAGCTGGTTCGCCATAGTAAGGCAAAAGATAGGAAAGAGAAAGTGGAAAGGCATGAACTGGCTTTTTGGAAAGATAGAAAGTCCTTCTGGAAGTACATGAGATTAAGCAAAAATAGGGGAAACAAAGTTGTAAGTTGTGTGAAGAATGAGATTGGGGAAATGATATGGGAGCCCAATGAGTTAAGTGACAGATGGGGCGAATACTTCTGTGAGTTATTAGATCAGGAGAGCAAAAACGATTCTGAGACAGATGCAGATGATGTCACAATGAGGGATGAAAGCACAGGAGAGATCTCAAGAGAAGAAGTGTGTAAAGCTCTAAAATCTCTTCAGAATGGTAAGGCTCCAGGAGTTGATGGCATAACTGCAGAGATGTTGGAAGTATGGTGGTGACTCTATAATTGACTGGTTAACTGAAATTTGCCAGTTGTGCTGGGAGTTAGGAATGGTCCCTCGGGATTGGAAGGATGCTATCATTGTTCCCTTGTATAAGGGAAAAGGTGATCAGACTGACTGCAAGAACTATCGTGGTATTAGCCTACTGAGTGTGCCAGGGAAGGTGTTTGGTAAGGTTGTTACTGAAAAATTACGGGGTCTTACATCAGAGAAAGTGTGGGATGTTCAGAGTGGTTTTATGCCTGGTAAAGGCTGCACTAACCAGATTTTTGCATTACGCGTGATAATTGAAAAGTATCTGGCTGTTGGGAAGAAAGTTTTTACTGCCTTCATAGATTTAGAGAAAGCTCACGACCGAGTCAATAGGACACTTTTGTGGAAGGTATTGAATGAATATGGTGTTACTGGGAATCTACTTAATAGTGTAAAAGCCATGTATGCTGGTAGTAGAGCTTGTGTACGAGTGAATGGTGTTTTATCAAAATGGTTTTCCATTGGTGCAGGAGTTAGACAAGGTTGTGTAATGTCACCATGGCTGTTTAATATATTTATGGACGCATGCATGCGTGAGGCCAAAATAGATAATAGTGGTTTATGTCTTGGTGATATCCGTGTGTGCAGATTGCTGTATGCTGATGACACTGTCCTGTTGGCAGAGAGCAAAAGTGAGTTGCAGAGTATGTTAACTCGGATGCACGAAGTTTGCATGAAATTCAAACTGAGTATAAATAAGGGAAAAACCAAAGTTATGGTTTTTTAATTTGGTTGACATTAAATGTCTGTAAATACTGTTTCACACGTTATGCAAGTTCAGCTATCGGGAGATTGCAAAAGGACGTTAACAAAGTATTGGCAATTGAAGACAGGTATAATAATAATAAGTATCTGTACTTACAATATTCATAGTGGCTGTCGGGGTTTCATATGTGCGTCATCAAAGAATGAATTTTTTCAATTGTGAAGTTAAAATTCATGATATTGTAAAATCTACACCAGATAAAATTAAACAAGATGACTTTTTACAATGCAAATAAATCCTTTAACATCGATGAAATAAGAAACTGAATTAAAACCTTGTTTAATTTTTTTTAAAAAACGAACTATAATCCTGAAGAGGAAACAATCTTGACCGCGAAGCACCCTGATATATAATGAAACTGAAGATGAATTATACTTTTGCCGAAACCTCAAAAACGAACAATCTTGAAAAAGAAAATAAAAAAATACAAATCTCCCGAATGTGAAGCACCAAACTAGTTTCTGCTAACATTCGTAGCCATCATCAGTGGTAGGTGCACGGACATTAGGATTACTGCACTCACTCGCTCAGGTATGCAGCTTAACCCCAATGTATGTTCAGCCCTGTCGTGTAGATATTTGCGCATCATGATTTGGGTTCCACTGCACATATCAATGGTGTCGCCATCTATAGTCAAACAAAAATACACTAGTAGCTTTTATGTAGAAATATTCACCTGTATTTTTACGTAATATTTGATGTCACATGTTTTTTGTTAATGTTTTTCCTCTTGAAATGTTTTCTCTCCTGTTCAATAAGGTATCTCCATGCAAACTGAAGCTCTACTGGACTATTAACATTACAGTTGTATCTCTTGGTTTTCTCAATGACTACAGCCTCGGAGGTTAGAATCTGGGCATGTGATCTATGTGATGTTAGAATTTTTGTGTTAGTCCAATCAGGAGTTACATGATTTTTGATACAATGTTGTATTAATGAAGTTTTTTCATCTTTTCTTGTCCAATTCGTAATATGTTCATTTAATCTAGTCAAAAATCTTCTACGCGTACTTCCGATATATACTTTGTCTTTTTGGTTATCAATCCTTAACTGTTGGAATGACATAAACGCCAGATTTATTTAGAATTGATCTATTATTAGTAGTAGTAAGTATGCTTCCATTGTCAATAACTGTTTCTGCAATGTTAATATTGTTGTTGTAACATTCTTTTTTTAAAATAGTACTAATAGGAGGTAAGTATGGAAATTTTCCATAATATTGCTGTATTTCTTTTTTAATCTTATTATCGGATCTATACTGGCCGTAATGTTGTTATATAAAGATTTGACTAATCCTTTACTATATCCAAATTCTTCTGCAGTTTTTTCAATCCATTTTAGCTCTTTGATCTCCAATTCTTTATTGGATGAGTGTGTCATGGCTCTTTTAATATAAAAGCGGAATGCTGCAGTCTTATATTTCCAAGGGTGTGTAGAATCCCTTGGGATAATTGCCTGTACATATGATGGCTTCCGGTATACAGAATACTCTATAATTCCGTTATCCTTTTGTATAGATATATCCAAGAAGTTTAGCTGGCCATTAACCTCAATTTCTTTACTAACCTGTATAGATTGATAACAATTGTTAAATTTAGCAATGAAATTATCCATTTCAAGATTGGAGTGCTGCCAAAACAGTAAAATATCATCTACGTATCGGAGATATACATATGGTAAGCATATATTAGAATGATCTAAAATACAGTTTTCAATATCATATTGAAAACTGTATATTAGATCATTCTAATATATGCTTACCATATGCAGATATTGAAAACTGTATATTAGATCATTCTAATATATGCTTACCATATGTATATCTCCGATACGTAGATGATATTTTACTGTTTTGGCAGCACTCCAATCTTGAAATGGATAATTTCATTGCTAAATTTAACAATTGTTATCAATCTATACAGGTTAGTAAAGAAATTGAGGTTAATGGCCAGCTAAACTTCTTGGATATATCTATACAAAAGGATAACGGAATTATAGAGTATTCTGTATACCGGAAGCCATCATATGTACAGGCAATTATCCCAAGGGATTCTACACACCCTTGGAAATATAAGACTGCAGCGTTCCGCTTTTATATTAAAAGAGCCATGACACACTCATCCAATAAAGAATCGGAGATCAAAGAGCTTAAATGGATTGAAAAACTGCAGAAGAATTTGGATATAGTAAAGGATTAGTCAAATCTTTATATAACAACATTACGGCCAGTATACATCGTTCCGATAATAAGATTAATAAAGAAATACAGCAATATTATGGAAAATTTCCATACTTACCTCCTATTAGTACTATTTAAAAAAGAATGTTACAACAACAATATTAACATTGCAGAAACAGTTATTGACAATGGAAGCATACTTACTACTACTAATAATAGATCAATTCTAAATAAATCTGGCATTTATGTCATTCCAACAGTTAAGGATGATAACCAAAAGACAAAGTATATATCGGAAGTACGCGTAGAAGATTTTTGACTAGATTAAATGAACATATTACGAATTGGACAAGAAAAGATGAAAAAACTTCATTAATACAACATTGTATCAAAAATCATGTAACTCCTGATTGGACTAACACAAAAATTCTAACATCACATAGATCACATGCCCAGATTCTAACCTCCGAGGCTGTAGTCATTGAGAAAACCAAGAGATACAACTGTAATGTTAATAGTCCAGTAGAGCTTCAGTTTGCATGGAGATACCTTATTGAACAGGAGAGAAAACATTTCAAGAGGAAAAACATTAACAAAAAACATGTGACATCAAATATTACGTAAAAATACAGGTGAATATTTCTACATAAAAGCTACTAGTGTATTTTTGTTTGACTACAGATGGCGACACCATTGATATGTGCAGTGGAACCCAAATCATGATGCGCAAATATCTACACGACAGGGCTGAACATACATTGGGGTTAAGCTGCATACCTGAGCGAGTGAGTGCAGTAATCCTAATGTCCGTGCACCTACCACTGATGATGGCTACGAATGTTAGCAGAAACTAGTTTGGTGCTTCGCATTCGGGAGATTTGTATTTTTTTATTTTCTTTTTCAAGATTGTTCGTTTTTGAGGTTTCGGCAAAAGTATAATTCATCTTCAGTTTCATTATATATCAGGGTGCTTCGCGGTCAAGATTGTTTCCTCTTCAGGATTATAGTTCGTTTTTTAAAAAAATTAAACAAGGTTTTAATTCAGTTTCTTATTTCATCGATGTTAAAGGATTTATTTGCATTGTAAAAATTCATCTTGTTTAATTTTATCTGGTGTAGATTTTACAATATCATGAATTTTAACTTCACAGTTGAAAAAATTCATTCTTTGATGACGCACATATGAAGCCCCGACAGCCACTATGAATATTGTAAGTACAGATACTTATTATTATTATACTTGACTTCAATTGCCAATACTTTGTTAACGACCTTTGCAATCTCCCGATAGCTGAACTTGCATAACGTGTGAAACAGTATTTACAGACATTTAATGTCAACCAAATTAAAATATCGTAGCCACGTAAAAAGTATGTTCATCGCAAATTGGCGAAAATTGAACAACGATATATGACAAAGTTATGGTGTTTGAGAGAGGATTGGGTAGCACTGAATGTAATGTAAGTATAAATGGCACTGTGATTGACCAGGAGAGTGAGTTTGCGTATTTAGGAAGCATGTTTGACAGAGAGAACAAGTTGGATGGTGAAATCAGTAGGCGAGTGAATTCTTCTTTGAAAGTCATAGCTGCTCTGGGGTTTTTCACAGGAATGATGGGTTCTCTAGAGAGTCTCGCATGGCTGTGTATGAAACAGTAATTGTTCCTACTCTGATATACGGCAGTGAAACCTGGGTACTGCAGAAGAAACATAGGAGTCGTTTGTGTGCTGGAGAAATGCGTTACTTACGTGGGGTTTGTGGCAAGACACGATCTGATTGTGTGAGGAATGAAGATGTATTGCAGTTGTGTGATGTAAAGCAAGATGTTGTTAGCAAGGTGGAGACCAATATGCTTCGGTGGTTTGGCCATGTTGAAAGAATGAGTGATGAAATGCTTACTAAGAAAATATTTTCAGCCCAAGTGGCAGGAAGGAAAGGCAGAGGAAGGCCAAGGAAGACATGGGTGGATCAGATTCAGGAGTGTCTGCATGAGAAAAAGATTATGAGTATGAAGTATAAAAGATCTTGTGTACGGCGTGTTATGGATATCAGTTAAGCACGAGTTGTATGTCAAGATCGCTGTAAATGGCGAAGTTTGATACGACAACAATAAGTAAAAATATCTGGAAGTTTGTTCTTTTTGGAGCTAACCTCTGAATCTCGGAGAACAGCTTAGTGATATGTATGTATGTTCAAATGACCTGAACTCAGTAAATCTTAAAGAAAATTTTTCAGCAGTTGAATCAATGATACTCGAAAATTACATTTGAAGACTCTGAATGCCTGTGTTCTTATTAATTTAAACATGTCATGTTCTTCTTCAGGTTTGGGAAATATTTAAAACTGCCACTGTCGACATCGTGTTTAAATATTTGCAATTTGCTTTGAAAGGCTTTTATGATATCAAACATAACATCAAGTGTTTTGCCTGCTCCCTGTAATTTGAGTTCAACTCATTTAACTGTGAGGAGAAATCTATAAAAAACATCAGTCTACAAATCCACATATCGTCATATACAGGGTTCATACTATTTTTTGAAAATGGAAATTAAAGAGTTCTTAAGAACCTTCAGGCTATTTTTAAGGACCTTTAAATATTTTTTAAGGACTTCATAATCGCTGCATGCAAATATACACAATATACAAAATGTGAGTTAACTATTACAACATAAGTCATTTTCAACACAATAAATCAATTTTGTTGAAACTAATGAATATTCCATTGCATAAATATATGAATTAAAATTAGTTCTACTAAAATAAACCTAAATACTCCAACAGAAAAAACAACTAACTTAAAAGTTCCATATATACATTATTTACTGGTAATACTGGATCCATTATTTTTCCTGAAGCATATCTTTGCATCTACAGAACTAACACTCTGTTTCATCATATTGTGGTGTGAAGCATAATTTATTTACTTTCGAATTTCAATTTTCAACAAATTTTCACCCATTAATTGTGATTATAGGTCCATCTTTGTGGTTTCAGAAACTTTTTAAATTTGCATTTGTTTTTCCTTCAAAGTTTATCCGAATTTATATTTTTTATTAATTTACAAATTCATTTTAACAAAAACAGTATTACAAATACAGCTTAGAATTTCATATGGCTATGATTGTCAGTCTTTAAAATTTTTGGTATCTTTACCTTTCCATTCAATAACTTAATTCCTTCCATTAGAATTACTTTTACAAATATGTACGGACACAGGCTAAGAAACTAAATGCATTAATTCTGTGGGTGGCATCACTACTACAAGTGCTGCAGCTGGAAAAATAACACTTTTATAAAAATGCAGCACAGCTTGTTAGACCTGTTTTAGGTTAATAAAGCAAGTAAACACACTATCTAAATCAAATCGAAACACACAAGTTCATCGTAACTTAAATCATATCATCGGAATTGAAAGCCTTAAGTTCAATAAAAATGCTTGCATAAATTTTAAAACTACATTGGCAGAATTCAAAGAATCAAAACTGAACAGTGAAGCATCACTTTCTTTTAAGTATTTATTATTATTTTTTTTTTTTTTTTTACTACACAGCTTCGAATTCCCAAATCTGGAGAAAACTTCGGTTTTCGTAGATTTGGATGAATAACACATTTTTGCTTGTGTAACTGTTGCATTTTTTTTTTTTAATTCTACAGCTGTAGCACTTGTAGTAACTTCTTCCATACACTTAATGCAGGTTGATTTTCAACATTTGGCAATAGCAGGGGTGCTAGTGCCCCTACCATGTTTTGGAGCAATTCTTGGAGCAGGGAAATATGCAATTTGGAGCAGAAAATTTGCATTTTGGAGCAGAACTCAGGTTTTGGAGCAGCTAATGATAGTATTTTTAATTGTTTTAAGCCCATGCTGTGCTTTAAGTTATGTTTATATACTGAATTACCATTATTTTATGAACTATGAAAAAATGTTATATTTCAGGTTTGTTGACATTTTACTGCTTCTCTTATGACTGTTATTAGCATTTCTGTCGTTTCTACAGTGAGATAAATAGGAAAACAATTATACTACCCACGATTTATTGAAAACTACATGAACTGCAATATTTTAAGCGTAACACATTAATATCAGGGATTTTCTTCTGAATGCATTTGTTTCGCTGTAACACAAATAGGATGCTGCCGCATCCAAGAACTGTTGCTATTGATACTGAACGCTTGCGAATATACACTTAGGAAGAATAAATAATATGTAATTACTGTTTGTTGTTTGGTTGGTTTTTAGCAGCATATTTTTCGAGATTCATAGCATTCAGATTAAAATACATTATTTCTGAAATCAACCAACTGGCAAGCAACGCATACGTGGTCTGCGTGTTCATCACAAACTCCTAAGGTTTTCTGAAGGAAAGCATACCTTCGATATAAAAGGAAAACTAATGTAACATTTAATAATCAAATTGGAAGATAACAGTGAAAACTATATGCATCATCTTTAAGCAGTTGCACCATGATACTCTTCATACAATGTTTTTATCAAGTAATTATCAATGTCAAACTTTCGTTATTGCTGTGAACAATTACAACTGGAACCAAAACTATAAGATGATAGTGAAATTTAGTAAAGTTGGTTAGATAAAAGCTGCTTCTATCGCTTAATGCTTGCACAGTGACATTTTGGGACAAGATCCCCCCCCCTCTTCTTCAGTAGTAGAATCAGTGTATGACTTTTTGGTGGTTGCTGTCTGAAAGGGCCACTGTTCTTGCATACATGGGATCCTGCATGTATGGACATTGACATTAAGCAGACGATTGCGAGTTAGTAAGTGGTTCAATGCACCTTCCATCTGGAAAAAGAAAAGTGTGAGGGTGAAGATGTTCCCCAAGGTAGATCAAAATGAGAAAAAGAAAACCTCCTAAAAATTCTGATCCCTGAACATACGGGGCAAAATTCAGACTTTAAGTAAGAACCAAAAGATCAGTATTCCTGATAAGATGGGTTCCATTTCAACTCAGGCAGGGTCGTACCATCATGGTCTCAGATTTCTCTAAAAAATTAAGGGGTGTTCCTTGACTAAAATAAGGAGACCCATATTTTTTCTTTCGGCAAGAAAAATTTTCCCTTCGAGATAGAGGGTTTCAAATCTTGCACCGTCAAACAAGCTCTCTAGAAAACGGTTATTTTTCCTAACTTCAGCGAGTCATTGCAGCAGAGTCAAAAAAGATATCGTGTTCTAGTATTTTTTTTTTACATTGTGAGTATAACATATAATAATATATGGTGGTAATATATGCTACACGTCGTATGATTAAAATTTTAAAAAATCGTAAACTTTGTGATTTTTTAAAAAAAATTGAATTTTTTAAGTTTTTTCTAAACAGGTTTGGATGGAGTTTTTTCTATATTCGTTTTTTCCGTTAAAGACATACAAATGTGCACTTTATTTGTAATTTTTTGTGTGTCTGTGAAACTGCTAGTTTCCACGTTTTGGCAGCGTTAAAAACAGCCGATTTTGAAAAATCTCTAACTTTGCCAACGATTTTCTCAAAAAAGCCATTTTTTTAAATTCTGAAAATTAAATCCCTGTTTTATTATCAACAGGAGAATATCTGTGTAAATTTTCACAGACCTAAAAACGTCCGTTTCCGAGTTAGACGCGTTTGAATTTGGTTTGAAAGCCTAAGATTTTCCGTGTTCTTAAGGCGTCATTATGGAAAAATCTCTGGCGCAAAGTACGTATTCTCTTACCCAAATCAAAGCGTTAGATATTATTTGCCCGAATGATGGAATGAGAGCATTGGGTCAGGTGGCCCTGGTTGGATATGTCCACCTCACCCTTCCCCGAGTGATGACATGCCTATAAAACTGTCCGGGGGGGGGGGGGGGGTTAACAAATACATAAAGAAAATTCTTGCTGCTCCACTAACAAAGTTGAGTTGCGAAAGACAGCAGCAGTTGTTTGTTTGCTTACGTATATACTTACACATCGCACAAGAAAAGACTATGAAAGAGTAGAAAACTGTTGTGAAATAATTTTAAGTAAAAGAGTGCAGGTACGTGTACTGTAAGTTAATTTTCGATGGCTAAACACCCTGGAGTTTTTCTGGGAGTTGCTAATTGTAGGCTACTGTCAGAAGAGCAGTTGCTGTTTTGTTATAGTTGCTAAAATTAACTTCTCAGTTTTTCGTAATAGTAAAATATTCGCTCAGGAGAGTTTTGTCCTCTGCGAACGGGGGAGAAGGTGCAATGCTCTTGACCTCGCTGCTGGGTTGATAGCGCTGGTGGCTACCCAAACTCTGCATACCTCCATTCCGAAACGTAATGGCAATTGTCTAATCTACTAAATAAATAACAATTAACACATACGCGTGCATGCTTATTCATAAAATGTAAGTTGAGTATATTTCCTGTTCAAGCCGCTGATTTTATAAGTAGAACACATATACAACTTTTGCACTTATAATGGTGTAAATATTTTTATCTATTTAAAACATATTCAAAGATTTCAATTTTTTTAAAGAGGGGTGGGGTGGAATTGTGTTCGTAGTGATTTACACCTGGGCCACGATAAACCATGCACTGCCCATGTCTTCTGTTCCCTAAGGAGATAATCCTGGATCGATGGGAGACCAACCCGCCGAGTTATGACCCCCCCTCACGTGGTGGTGAAGTGTCTCAAAGCTAGGTAGCTTTCAAAAATGTTTCAACTTAGTTGGCTCGTAACAAGAGGGGGATTCCATTTCAACTCTGGCAGGGTTGTACCATCACGATCTCAGATTTCTCTAAAAAAAATAATTAAGGGGTGTTCTTTGATTAAAATAAGGAGACCCATATTTTTTCTTTCGGCAAGAAAAAATTTTCCCTTCGAGACAGAGAGCTTCAAATCTTCCACCGTCAAACAAGCTCTCTAAAAAACGGTTATTTTTCCTAACTTCAGCGAGTCATTGCAGCAGAATTAAAAGATATTTTGTTCTGGTATTTTTTATTACATTGTGTGTGTAACGTATAATAATATTTGATGCTAATATTTTTTACACATCGTATGATTAAAATTTTAAAAAATCATAAACTTTGATTTTTTTTTAACTGGTTCAAATGTGCACTTTATTTGCAATTTTTTATGTGTCTGTGAAACTGCTAGTTTCCGCAGCGTTAAAAACAGCCGATTTTGAAAAATCTCCAACTTTGCCAACGATTTTCTCAAAAAAGCCCTTTTTAAAATTCTGAAAATTAAATCCCTGTTCTATTATCAACAGGAGAACATCTGTGTAAATTTTCACGGACCTAAAAACGCCCGTTTCCGAGTTAGACACGTTCGAATTTGGTTTGAAAACCTACGATTTCTCCGTGTTCTAAAGGCGCAATTTTGGAAAAATCTCAGGCGCAAAGTACGTATTATCTTACCCGAATGAGAGCGTTGGATCCGTCCACCTCACCCTACCCTGAGCAATAACATGCCTAAAAAACGGTCTTGGAAAAAAAAAATAACAAATCTATATATATAGAATTGAATGTATGTCTGCTAAACAAATTTACAGTTTTCAATTTAGAACCACCAAACGTGGTATACTATCTCATGGTACCCTTACTTAGACCGTTTTTGGAAGGGGTCGGAGCCCGGGGTCAAGGGGCCCCACACAAAACTTCCATAAAATCTACAGTTTTAAATTTAGAACCGCCAAATTTGGAATACTATAGCATGATACCCTAACTTAGACCGCAGACTGTTTTTGGAAGGGGTCGGAGCCCTGGGTCAAAGGGCCCCACGTAAAATTTCCGTAGAATCTAGTTTTGAATTTAGAACCATCAAATTTGGTACACTTTTTCTTGGCACCCTAACTTTGTAAAATATTTTACGAAAATTTTGTGGGGGGGGGGGGCTTGACCCCGGGCTCCGACCCCTTCCCAAACCGTCTAGTCAAAGTTAAGGTGCCAAGAAACAGTATACCAAATTTGATGGTTCTAAATTGAAAACTAGATTTTACGGAAATTTTGCGTGGAGCCCTTTCACCCAGGCTCCCACCCAACCAGGGCTCTACCCCCCTTCCAAAAACAGTCTGCGGTCTAAGTTAGGGTACCATGCTTAGTATTCCAAATTTGGTGGTTCTAAATTGACATACATTCAATTCTCTCTATATATAGATTTGTTACTTTTTTTTCCAAGACCGTTGTTTAGGCATGTTATCGCTCAGGGTAGGGTGAGGTGGACGGATCCAAGACGCTCATTCGAGCAAGAGAATACGTACTTTGCGCCTGAGATTTTTCCAAAATGGCACCTTTAGAACACTGAGAAATCGTAGGATTTCAAACCAAATTCAAACGCTTCTAACTCAGAAACGGGCTTTTTTAGGTCCGTGAAAATTTACACAGATATTCTCCTGTTGATAATAAAACAGGGATTTAATTTTCAGAATTTTAAAAAAGGGATTTTTTGAGAAAATCGCTGGCAAAGTTGGATATTTTTCAAAATCGGCTGTTTTTAACGATGCGTAAACTAGCAGTTTCACAGACACATAAAAAATTGCAAATAAAGTGCACATTTGTATGTCTTTAACAAAAAACCCAGTATAGAAAAAAAAAACTTCATTTGAACCAGTTAAAAAAAAATCTCAAAAATTTCAATTTAAAAAAAATCAAAGTTTATGATTTTTTAAAATTTTAATCATACGATGTGTAAAAAATATTAGCATCAAATATTATTATACGTTACACACACAATGTAAAAAAATACCAGAACAAAATATCTTTTTTAATTCTGCTGCAATGACTCACTGAAGTTAGGAAAAATAACCGTTTTTTAGAGAGCTTGTTTGACGGTAGAAGCATGACGATTATGGGCAAAACACGTAACAATATTATCAAAGAAAGGTGACTTGATCACGCTAGTTACGTTAACTAAAACTTTTACAAAAAGTTCGTAAGTTGGAAGCTTTCGACCTTATCTTAGGTCTTCATCACGCCAATGGAGGACTAAGATTGTTGCCAGATTCTACATTTGAATTTTTCCTATTTTTGTTGCCAAAACTTAGAATTGATCTCCAGATCAACGGAATGTAGAGAGGAGATTCGGAGTTGCAAGTCATTGAGTTGAAAATAATTTCTATGCTTTCACGGTAACGGAGGGCAAAACGATTGTCAAACGAAGCAAGTCCTCCATTGGCGTGATGAAGACCTAAGATAAGGTCGAAAGCTTCCAACTTACGAACTTTTTGTAAAAGTTTTAGTTAACGTAACTAGCGTGATCAAGTCACCTTTCTTTGACGGTAGAAGATTTGAAGCTCTCTGTCTCAAAGGAAAAATTTTTCTTGCCGAAAGAAAAATATGGGTCTCCTTATTTTAATCAAAGAACACCCCTTAATTATTATTTTTAGAGAAATCTGAGATCGTGATGGTACGACCCTGCCAGAGTTGAAATGGAATCCCTCTCTTGTTACGAGCCAACTAAGTTGAAACATTTTTGAAAGCTACCTAGATTTGAGACACCTCACCACCACGTGAGGGGGGTCATAACTCTGCGGGTTGGTCTCCCGTCGATCCAGGATTATCTTCTTAGGGAACAGAGGACATGGGCTGTGCATGGTTTATCGTGGCCCAGGTGTAAATCACTACGAACACAATTCCACCCCACCCCCTCTTTAAAAAAATTGAAATCTTTGAATATGTTTTAAATAGATAAAAATATTTACACCATTATAAGCGCATAAGTTGTATATGTATTCTACTTGTAAAATCAGCTGATTGAACAGGAAATATACTCAACTTACATTTTAGGAATAAGCATGCACGCGTATGTGTTAATTGTTATTTATTTAGTAGATTAGACAATTGCCATTACGTTTCGGACAGGAGGTATGCAGAGTTTGGGTAGCGACCAGCGCTATCAACCCAGCAGCGAGGTCAAGAGCATTGCACCTTCTCCCCCGTTCGCAGAGGACAAAACTCTCCTGAGCGAATATTTTACTATTACGAAAAACTGAGAAGTTAATTTTAGGAACTATAACAAAACAGCAACTGCTCTTCTGACAGTAGCCTACAATTAGCAACTCCCAGAAAAACTCCAGGGTGTTTAGCCATCGAAAATTAACTTACAGTACACGTACCTGCACTCTTTTACTTAAAATTATTTCACAACAGTTTTCTACTCTTTCATAGTCTTTTCTTATGCGATGTGTAAGTATATACGTAAACAAACAAACAACTGCTGCTGTCTTTCGCAACTCAACTTTGTTAGTGGAGCAGCAAGAATTTTCTTTATGTACTTGTTAACCCCCCCCCCCGACAGTTTTATAGGCATGTCATCACTCGGGGAAGGGTGAGGTGGACGTATCCAACCAGGGCCACCTGACCCAATGCTCTCATTCCATCATTCGGGCAAAGAATATCTAACGCTTTAATTCGGGTAAGAGAATACGTACTTTGCGCCAGAGATTTTTCCAAAATGGCACCTTAAGAACACGGAAAATCATAGGCTTTCAAACCAAATTCAAACGCGTCTAACTCGGAAACGGGCGTTTTTAGGTCTGTGAAAATTTACACAGATATTCTCCTGTTGATAATAAAACAGGGATTTAATTTTCAGAATTTAAAAAATGGCTTTTTGAGAAAATCGTTGGCAAAGTTAGAGATTTTTCAAAATCGGCTGTTTTTAACGCTGCCAAAACGTGGAAACTAGCAGTTTCACAGACACACAAAAAATGACAAATAAAGTGCACATTTGTATGTCTTTAACGGAAAAAACGAATATAGAAAAAACTCCATCCAAACCTGTTTAAAAAAACTTAAAAATTCAATTTTTTTTAAATCACAAAGTTTACGATTTTTTTAAATTTTAATCATACGATGTGTAGCATATATTAGCACCATATATTATTATATGTTATACACACAATGTAAAAAAATACAAGAACACGATATCTTTTTTAACTCTGCTGCAATGACTCGCTGAAGTTAGGAAAAATAACCGTTTTCTAGAGAGCTTGTTTGACGGTGCAAGATTTGAAACCCTCTATCTCGAAGGGAAAATTTTTTCTTGCCGAAAGAAAAAATATAGGTCTCCTTATTTTAGTCAAGGAACACCCCTTAATTTTTTTAGAGAAATCTGAGACTATGATGGTACGACCCTGCCTGAGTTGAAATGGAACCCATCATAATTGATTACAAATTATGCGATATAAACAATCCTTTCATTTATCCATAGCGCTCGTGAGCGATTTTAATTAACATACATGAGACTGACTAAGAAAAAAACTAGTACTTTTAATTTTTAATTTGGTGAAAAATCAGACTGCACGGTGAGAAAGTGTGAGTGTTACAAAGCATGAACAAAACTGAATCGTTAACTGTAATTTATTTATGAAAATATTTAACTAGATCACACCACTGTATTCACAATTATAAAATTAGTGAATTCCAAACAAAATAGGGTGGTTTTGAAAGAGAGCTTCAAATAGTTTTTTTTTTTTTTTTTTTTCCTGGTTTTGTTCTTGTACTTGCTAAAACATTAGCTCTGGTTTCCTCTTGCAAGAAAACCCTACTTTCTTCTCAGCAAGTTCCATGGCCATATTTGTCTTTTGTTGACTCTGCCACTGCACAGCATCCACTGTTTATTATTTTTATTTTATTTTTTCTGCTTATAGTTTTCCCTTTACCATTTTTCTTTGTTATTTTTCTTTCTTTTTTTGTTTTTTGTTTTTTATTCCCTCTGATGACAATTTTATCCATCATGCTTAAAGAACTTTCAGCCTGAGAACCATGAATTCTGATATCAGAGCTTTAACTATTTTAGATAAATGGTGTAATTTTCACAGAATGAATACTTTTTTTTTTTTAACACATGCATCAATTCTTACAAATTTCCAAACCTCGTCACTTCTGTTTTTGGAAATTTCCCCCATCCTTGTCAAGCTAAAATGCACACACATTTATGAGGGTGATGACATTTAACAACTACATAGGAGAGGAAACATCGCGGGGAGGGGGGGCGATACAATTACGGAAGAAATCTTTGATCCGTCTGACTTCAGTTTTCGGAAATTTATCCAACAGTTTCAAGCTGAAATACAAATATTTATGGAATAAAATGATATCTAACAATACTGCGTAGAGGAAACATCGCGAGAAAAAAAATTACGATTACCAGAGAAATCTTACCTCCGTCTACTTTCCGTTTTCGAAGGATGAAATTCCGTCAGCTGGCCTGCGTAACAAGCGCGTTTCTTTGGTTAAAAAAAAAAAAAAATTACGACATTTTTAACGACCGAATATAATATAATTTCGGTGTTTTCAAGGACTTTTTAAGAGCGCTTAAAAACAGAACAGAAATTAAGGAGTTCTTAAGGGCCCTTAAAAAAGGCAAATGGAAATACAGGAGTTCTTAAGGACTTTTAAGGACAGTACGAACCCTGATATAGTTCTTGACAAGTAAATTTTTCATTCGTCAAAAACAAGCGAATTTCATCCAAACACTCAACAAATCATATGAGAACAGAACCTCTACTAAGCCAACAGACATTATTGTACATAAGTAGGCCTGTGTACATAGAATCCACCTCGCTCAATAAATTTCTAAAACTTTTTTTCGAAGCACATGCAGAAATAAAATTAACTACCTTGATCACAATTTTCATCACTTCTTCAAGTTCCTTAAGGCCAGCTTTTGCACACAAAGCCTTTTCGTGTACAATGAAAGCCTACCAGTGGATGTCCAACATATTTTGCAAATAAATGTACAAAACCTGATTATTTACCGACCATGCTGGGTGCACCATCAGTTGTCACAGAAACTATTTTCAAAAGGTCAACAATGCCGGTTAGACAAGCTATTTACTACTGCCTTACATATTTTAGCCACAGTGGTATGTTATGGTAACGTTACTAAGTACACCAGTTCTTCACATATTTCACCACCTCTACAAAATCGAGCAATAATGGTTAGCCTAGCTGATGATGTAACATCAGTGCTCTCATCAATGCAAATGGAAAGAAATTTGCATGAGGCAATATCTTTCATTAGCTGTTTGGCCATGTTTGTGTGCATTTTTAATATCTGATCTTTTACTGTGTTCCTGCTCAGTGACACATCTTTTATACGCTTAATAATTTTATCCTTTCCTGGAAAGCCGTCAAAAAGGTACGTAGCACATTCTAGCCATGATTCTTTAATATACTCACCATCACTGAATGGTTTTCCGTGTTGAGCAATAATTTTTGAAATCTCAAAACTAGCTGCAACTAAGTTGAAACTACTTGAAACAAATTTTTGCAACACATTGGCCTGCACTGTTTTGTTTTTGAGTTCATGAGAAATATATTCTTTTTGTTCGTGCTCACTTTTATTGCATAGCCATTTATGAACAGTTTCATACTGCCGCTTTACAGAGAAAAGTCCAGCACACAACCGTTTCTGAACATAAGATGCACAATGCTTTATCTCCCTGTTGTACCATTCCAAATCTTTCAGTCCACCATTTCTGAAAATCCCTGCTGCTTCTACCTTCATTTGAATGTTTTTGTTTCTTTGCCGATTTAGCTGACATTCTGAACAAGCTGAAAAAGGTAAATACAATGTAAAACAATCTCTCCCATAAACATTCAGTGTTCACACGACAGTAACAGGGGCAAAACACTGAAGCAAGGTCAATGACAAAATGCTTACTTTTAAGTATGACCCAAATACTTATGCGCCGCTGGGTCTGCGAGGATTTCACAATGTGCCGTCTGACGTCACGCTGATGTGGGAATCTTCTCCGAAACCCTTCTCACTGCTTCTGGTGTATAGAAATCATTAGCTGCTCTATTTCACAGTAATGATGAGCTTTATATTTATGGTGTTTAAAGAAATCAGATGTTTTATAACAGGTACTCGCTGCTTCATGTGCATAAAAAAAAATTATTTGATACTTTATTTCCCAGTCATGATAATTGTCATATATTTCTGGAGTTTAAAAAACGAAGGGCTGGCACTGGCTACCGTGTGCCAACAAAATTATTCCGCGTGCCACTCTGGGCACACGTGCCATAGGTTCGCCACCCCTGGTCTAGATCATTTCGTGAAGCAGCAGCATGCATCACGTTTTCCTCTTACTGTAGAAATTCTTCAGGCAAAAGCACAAGAAATTTATCGTGAACTTGGATCCAGTGTAAGGTTCGCTGCTTCATGAGGATGGATTTGCCATTTTATGAAAATAAAAGGATTTTCTCTGAGGCGGCGTACTTCAATATGTCAGAGAATGCCATCTGACTTTGAAGAAAAGCTATACAGTTTTCTCAAGTATGTCATATCAGTAAGAAAGCACCATGTTTTAAGCCAGATTGGGAATGCTAACCAAACACCATTGTATTTTGATATGACATCAAATTACACTGTAGAAAGTATTGGTACAAAGCAAGTTAAAGTGCTAACAACAGGAAACGAGAAGCTCCAATCATGCTTTCCATTATCGCTGATGGGAACAAGCTACCACCATATGTTACTTTAAAGAGAAAAATATTTTCGAATAAAGAGACTTTTCCTCAGAAAATTCATGTCAGAGTTCAA
Organism: Macrothele yani; assembly: GCA_039090855.1. Lineage (NCBI taxonomy): Eukaryota > Metazoa > Arthropoda > Arachnida > Araneae > Macrothelidae > Macrothele > Macrothele yani. Next base: position 6,056,271 of record CM077023.1, on the reverse strand, counting down.
GAAAATGGCTGGATGACCGAAGAACTGTTAAAGGACTGGCTTCAAAAAATGTGGTTTTGACGACCAGGTGCGAGGCAACTGCAGTCAATGCTTGTATTGGATTCATTCAAGGGGCATGTAACCAACTCGGTGAAAACCAGGACTGTTGAAAACAGAACTGATCTAGTTGTTGTGCCTGGAGGAATGACTTCCCAACTTCAGCCCCTTGATGTCTGCATAAATAGGCCTTTTAAAGCAGCAATTCGATCACGCTAAAATGTGTGGCTTACATCGGGAGACACAGAACTGACAAAAACTGGATGTGTTAAAAAAACCTTCACTCTCTGTAGTAGCACAGTGGATTGTAGATGCCTGCGAGTTCATTCCTAATGACTTAGTTAAACGGTCATTTCTGAAGTGTGACATTTCCAGTGTGATAGATGGCACTGAAGATGATGCTATCTTCAAACAATCCAGCAGTGACACCACAGCCGACAGCAGCAATAAAGATTCATTCAGTGAAATATATGAGGATGTAAATGTCTGTGAGCAATGCATAATTTGGAATAATGTGGAATTTAAATACACTGCTGGCCACCCAAAATGCAACACCAAGAAGGACACGAGATAGCAAAGCCAGATTTACTGGACATAAAACAACAGATACAAAGATGAAACGATTGAGTTTACAAGCCCGTGCGACTTGCGGAACACGCAGACATCAATAGTTCGTGTGGCCTCTATGGCTGGCAATAACGGCCGCTACACGTCGCGACATTGAACGAAAGAGGCTTTGGATGTGGGCTTGGGGTATGTCGGTCCAGGCTGCTTCCACATGTTGCCACAGTTCATCAGGCGTATCCACGGTGGTGCTTGCCGGGCCTCTCGGTTGCCGATCAGCGACCAGACGTGTTCGATGGGCAACATATCGGGAGAGCAGGCGGGCCACGGCAGCAGTGACACCTGGTGGGCCATGAAGAATTGTTGCACGATGCGTGCCACATGCAGGTGCGCATTGTCCTGTTGAAACGTGGCCACTGGCAGGTCCTGCAGGTAAGGGAGGACTACAGGCTCCAAAACGTCGGAGACGTAGCGGGGCTATTGAGTGTACCGGCGATGCGTACCAGAGGGATGCGGGTGTCATATCCAATTGCGCCCCAAACCATAACGCCAGGCGATGGACCGGTATGGCGATGCATAATACAGGCGTCATACAGTCCCTCACCGCGGTGCCGCAACACACTGATCCGACCATCGTGGTGTTGCAGGCAGAAGCGGGATTCTTCGGAGAAGACAAAGTCGTGCCATTTCGTAGTTCAGGTGTGGAGTTCATCGGCCCACTGCCGCCGCACTCGGCAGTGGTGTAACATCAATGGTAATCGGAGCAATGGGCGCCCTGCGACAAGTCCCCGCTCCTGCAGACGACGTCGAACGGTACGTGCTGACACAGGTTGTTGCGCAACACACCCTAATTCCTGCGCTAACGTTCGTGATATGGCGGTGCGAGCCGCCAATGCCTGTCGCACAACATGCCGGTCCTCTTGTTCAGTGGTGTGCCGCGGTTGGAAATCGCTCACGTCGGTCCGTCCGTCCCTCCCACCGAATCCATACTCGCCTCACTGTGGCTGGATATCGTCCCACACAGGCGCCCATGTCTCGGTATAATAAACCGCTGTCGCGATAAGCCACTATTCGTCCTCTGTCGAACTCCGAAACATGCTGGAATGACTGCCGTATTCTGCAACGAGGCATCAGGAAGCTTCCATGCACACGTCCGGCAGCACAACAACATTTCTACTACTTACACCCCGCCTTCTGTGCACCTTTCTTATAGTGCTTCTCGGTGGCGTGCCGGGCGCACATGATTTGCATATGTCCTGCAATGCTAATCGTTTGCATGTCCTCTCGCGGGCGACGCATGCTGCGAATTTCAGGCCAATCGGATGCTTCCTTCTTGGTGTTGCATTTAGGGTGGCCAGCAGTGTAAATTCAAGAATTGCCATATTTCGTAAGTTTCATAAGTTTGTATTTCTTTTAAGTGTTTTTGGTGTTAGTATACAAGTATTAAGAAAAATATGCATTTTCGTAGCTGAGAAGTAAGGTGCACGTTAGATTCAAGGGCGCGTTAGATTCGAGTAAATATGGTAATTTATTGTCTTCAAAATCAGGATATTGCTTATTATCAACACAATGTTCAGGGCTTGAAAAATACCATGACCGAGATGCCCGGGGCATGTAAATTATTAGCCTGGGCAAGTAAAAATGAAATCTAGTTGCCCGGTCCGGCAACTATTAATAGGTGCTTGAATTAATTCCCATTGTTTTCTGCCACACAAACACCTGTGTGTTGCCACAGAACGGTACAGGATAGTCTATTCAAAGTAATGTCCGTTGCCAGCTACGACCCTTCCCACCGTTGGGGTAACAAATGGATTCCGCGGTAGAAAAATGCAGGTTCTTTCAAGGCAAACCTTTCATCGAGCCATTTTTGGATATCCACGACAGAAAGGAAGTGCTGCTCTGACATGCCGTGTTGTAGCGACCGGAACAAATGGAAGTTCAAGGGAGCAATGTCAGGGGAATAAGGCGGGTGGGGCAAGAAGTCCCAGCCAAGTGCCTCCAAGAGTTCCTTCACGGATTTGGCAACATGAGGTCTAGCGTTGTCGTGGAGAAGAATAACCTTGTCATGTGGGATCCAGTTTCCGAGCTTCTGGATCATTCCTATTGCATTTAAACGTTTGCTAACCGTTGACTCATTGACCTGTAGTGTTTCAGACAACTCGCAAAGCGTCTGACATGAATCCTCGTCCAATGAGGCCTCCAATGCGCCATCTTCAAACTGTTTCGGCTGCCTACGGCGCTCTTTGTCCTTCACGTCATATTCGTCGGCTTTGAAGCACCGGAACCACTCTGCATATTGTTTTCAATAGGGCATGTTCCCCATAGGCCTGCACTAGCAAACGATAACTTTCTGCTGCAGATTTCTTGAGATGAAAGCAGAAGAATAATGCTTCCCGCAAATGCTCCTTTTTTGGTATGAAACTCGACATCGTGAATGCGATACAAACTCCTGTACTGTGCCCTATGATCGCGTGTCACACAAGGCTTCGCCCAGACTACGGACGGTACGTGCGTGCACAAGGGAGGTTACGTCCCGGGTCACAGCGCACCACTGCTGTGCTCTATTGGGCAACAGCTGGAATTAATTAAAGCACCTAATAGATTTAGGGGGGGGGGGTTGGAACAGAGAATTTTCTACTCTAGAAAAAAAAAGATGGTCGTCGTGTGTTTTTCACTTTACTGCTAATCACCAGTGTTTTTCATTTTACTGCAAATCACCAGAAATTGTATTATTGTTCCGGAATGAGTGCCTAGGCCAGGAGAATAGCGCTTCTTCAAATAAATTATGCTCTACGTCCAAAAATTGGGGCCATATGTAGTTTTGCTCCAGATATCGTTTACAGTTAACAACAGCAGTGTTCGAATTACCCAGTGGTCCATTGGCCAGTATAACTTCCGCCGGACCACTGAACTATAGTTGTCACAAGTTAAAAAATGAATTTCTATGTCTTTTACCTTACTGTACGGTTTTCTTTTTAGGCTGCAAAATAGTGATAGGTTCATGAAATGCTATTGGATAACAGCTATTCTTTTAAAGGGATAAATGTGGAAGAAACAACAAACACAGAAAGGCAGTTTCCTAGTCCTTGTAACGGCAACAGCCGGGGTTTTTTTTTTTTTTACTTCCGTCTCCACCATTTATAATGAGCAGAAGTAAGCACAATAAATATCTCGCTCTTCCTTGGATTCGCCCACCCTAGTGAATGCAGCAGTTACTGACACCAGACTTTGTTTCTGTCCCAATAAAACACACTAACGGAAGACTTCAATTGGATGCGTGAAGGTAATTTTTGTAAAAGAGCAATTCACATGAAACAGTGTTCAGTGAGGGACTGAAACTAACTTTATGAGAAAGTAGGAAAGATGAGCAGTAAGACTAACATAAGAAAATGAAGCTAAACCCTGAACAATAAAACATATAAAAAAAGGTTGCTAATGTATGTGAATTTTTTTACCCTTGAAATCTCCTTATTCCCTTCTTACTTAAAAAACAAATTGGGAATGCACTGTTACTCAGCTAAATCACCGATCTACCGGAACCTTATTCTGGAAACATTCTTTGTTCTGTGAGTTGCGCTTTCAAATTAGATGTTTTAAAAACAAATACTGGAGATAATTCCATTGAAATGATACTTTATTTTCTACATATATTGTAAATATCTAAGTTTTTTACGGACCAGTGGGAATTTCGGTGGACCAGTGGTTTGCAAATTCTAGTGGTCCGCTGGACCAGTAAAAGATTTATCTCTAATTCTTAACACTGGGCGGGATGCATGCCTCAGATGAAACTAGCCTCTAGTGTTTAGAGACAAAATGCGTAAACTGACATGAAACAGGAGGACACACACTAATGAACAAAAAAGCCATGCTTTATGAAGAGGGAGCACCTTTGGGAGGGAGTCACAAGGGAATATTTATTGCACAGCACTGGGTGGGGTTGGGTCTCTGATACAACTTGCGCGAGTGAGGGCGGGAAAAGTGGAAACTTTCACCCACGTGCTCCCACTCCCCCACACACACATGAACTGACAGTGGTACTACTGAAACAAAGGCTAAAGGCTAAGTTTCGTTTAAGAACAAGCTGCACACTTAGCCAGGAAAACAGCGAAAATTGCTGACGCCGATAACTTAGTTTGTCTGAGAGAACAGTATCTCGTGTTAGTTGTTGTATTTTTTTGGAAAAAATCCAGCAATGAGAATATATCTCATAGTAAGCAATTATGTGAAATTCTCTATCTGTCAGTGGTTGTTACAAATTCGTCTTCTGCATTGTTGTTGAGTGACTTAATTTCAGAATTGGAATCTGCATCGTTGGCAAAATTGAAACTTACACAAGCGGACTATGAATGAAGTGTACGAAAAAAAAAACCTGCCGTTGCATAGTTCAGGAATCTTGGATAAAAACATTTAATTGGCTAAAGTCAAATGACGACAAGACTATTATGTGGTGCACTGCTTGCCAAAACCATCCTAAAATTGCCAATATCACCAGCAATTTTTTCAAGGAATGTGGGGGTCAGATGAAAATATAGTTTAATAACTATAAGTGCACACAACAGTAGACGAAAACATAAGGATTGCCTTTGTTTCTAAACAACAATTCTTGGGATATTTTATGATGCAAAATCACTTCTGTTTGCACATGAGAAAAAGGTAAATAATTTTTACATTCAAAACTGCTGTACAGTTAACTATGATTATTTAAATTTTTTACATAACACAGGGCGTATATTAAAAAATTTTGAACATGGTATCATCACTAAATTTCTCAAATGCCATCAATTACCTTTCTTAAAACTTGAGATATATGCTTTTGTGCACACTTTGAATGCAGACACTTTAAAATGGCGATGCAAAAGATGTATAAAAAGTTTATCATAATTTTTAACTTTAAAAAAATGAGGCTTCTGTTCTGTTATCTTAAAAGATCAATTTTTCTGGGCATGTAGATTTTACTTCTGGGCAAGTAAATATTTTCTGCACATGACCAACTGGGCATGTAACTTTTCTGATATTTTTCAAGCCCTGATGTTGGATTAAAGCAGTTCTTTTCCTCTTTTTTGTGCCACCTTTTTAAGTGCTGGTGTAATCTTTCAGACATATTCAGCTGTTTGAAAATGGCAGCATGAGTTGCTGAAAGTGCACTAGCATGAGGTGTAATGAGGAATTGAACTCACTATTACCTTGGTATCATTTTTCATCTTTCAAATTTTAACATTGTTTTTTACACAGTCAAAATGTTTTAATCAAACTTTAACTTTGTCCTTAATTTCTAAATATTGCTATTTTAGTATCGAATGCATTTTTTCACCTTTAAGTCAACTTTCCGAGACCAATAGGCTTGCTATTGGCATTACTACTGGTTCACATGTTATGTTGTGTACTGTCCTCACTGCAAATCATGATATGCTACAAATAAATGCACAATGTTAACTTCAATATCAATAACTAGGATAATAAGTATAATAAACACTTGAACTTACTGCGGTGTTGAATTGTATATGTATTAGGTTCACCGGTAGAGCAGCGTCCATATTTCAGTTGCTTGCATGTGGGTTAACGCATTTGGTTTAAACCAATTCTTCAAAAACTAGAAGTTGAATGGCTTCGTGAAAAAGGCAATTTGATAATATGTGGATTCTCTGAGATAGGAATGTGAAATGATATATTTATGAAAATATATTAATTCGATGATTATTTGATAATACAGGGTGTTTCACAAAGAATGTCCCGATTTGAAAAGTGGATATCTCGGCAACCACGAACCACCGATGAATGCGACTCGTATTGTGTCTACAGGCATGGCCCAGAGTTTATTATGACTACCACTAGATGGCAGCACGAGCGTCCAAACAGCCGATATGCTTAGTGAGTGAGAAGATGGCGGCGAGGCAACAGAAGGCGTTTTGCGTGCTCGAATTTAGCAAGACCAAGTCCGTGATTATGGTGCAGCGTGCGTTTAAACGGCGTTACGGCAGTGCTCCACCAGTGGGAAAAAGCATTCGTTGTTTGTATCAACAATTTGAAGAAACAGGGTGTTTATGTAAGGAAAAGACCCCTGGACGACCAACCACCTCAGCGACGAATGTGCAACAAATTCACGAGGCGTTTCAGCGAAGCCCATGGAAGTCTACTCGCCGTGCAAGCCGCAAACTTGCCATCCCTCATGTGACTTTTGCATCCCTCATGTGACTGAACGGCTGGTGTGTTTACAATTTCAACAGTAAATCCCCAAAATGGAGAACATGATAAATTTTACGTCGGAAGTAAAAAACTACGTTTTTCAACAAGATTAAACGAACATTATAAGAACTGGATCAAGAGAGAAGAAAAACATCATTAATAAAATTTTGTAATGAACAACATGTTACCCCTGATTGGGAAAATGCCAGGATCGTAACTTCACACAAAGAACATATCCAAAATTTTATTATCCGAATCAATGGTTATCAAGAAAACACATAATAAAAATTTTAACACTGCGTCCCCTTGTGAGATTCCATATCCATGGAAATATCTTATCGAGCATAATAATAAGAAGAAAAAGAAAAACTCATCGTAACAGACGATTATTCCAAAATACGGAGTATCTGCTAAAACGCCCAACAGATGGCACCACTGGACTTTTGACGAGTGAGATCATGTGTGTATCCCGGGCAAGTGATGAAAGGCTACGTGTAGCAACATGTTTGTCGAGAAAAACGTGAAGGTCATCATTGCACTTTATACAATAGGCCGTGTAATCGTCAGCAAAAGGCACCATTGAAGATGGCAGCGATTTAAGGCTGTTGAAACTGTTTGGTCTCATCTTGCTGTGGGTTTTGCACTAGGCTTGAGGACAATACACAACATAACGCGTGAAACAGTAGTAATGACAATATCAAGTCTATTGGTCTCGGAAATGTATTAGCCATGTAGATTATTTGGTTACTAATGAAGTTTAGCCAAAATATTGTAATGAGGAATAGTCAACTTCAGAGGACAAAATCACGTATAACATATGCAAAATCACGTATAACATATAGTGGATAAAATCATGTATGTTTATGCTTTAGTTAAGCTTATACCTTTAAAAACATTAATTAAATTGATCATGTTTTAGCAACATTTCACTTAAGTAATGTATTGAGACAAATAAGAGAAGAGTAAATTACAAATGAATGATATCATACAAAAAATTATAAGTTTTGTGAAAACAGTCTCAACTAGCATGCTTTCAATTCGTAGATCTGGTAGTCCAAAAAAGAACTTGAAATTATCTTTTAAAAGTTTGATACACTATATTTTGAAGAAATTCACCAATGACTTTCATTTTTGGGGGATGGGGACTAAGTATTTCTGCCATTGCTGTGACTAAGAAAATAATTGCTGCAGCTAGCATAAAGCAGTTCTCCTGTGGAGTTCAACATCACTGTTGCATGAGCAGTCACAGCAAATCCTGTTACATGCTGCAGCATCAGTTAGTAGTGATTCTACACTGAAGAGCAATTGAATTAGAAACAGCTGGCATTATGCAAATGTGGCGCTGTGGGCGGCCCTGTAAACGGAAGCGACATGACGTATGCAGCGATCCGACAATATAAGGAGTGATGCGACGGGAATCAGTAAGAACCGGATGCAGTATGGGTAAGATGAAGGATCTAAGCGCATTTGATCGTGGGCAAATTGTCGGGGCCCGACGAATGGGTCACTTCATCTTGGAAGTTGTGAGCACATTGGGATTTTCACGAGCCACTGTGTCACGGGTGCACAGTGTGTACATCGAATCCGGTAAAACCATCCTTGCAAGGGCCAACTGCAGTGGACAACAGCGTGTGGATGAGCGGGGTCATCGTCGGCTAGCTGGCATTGTAACAGCGGATAGACGGGCCCCAGTGCAAGAAATCGCTCGGCAATTTAACGCTGGTGCACAAAAACGTGTACGCAGCCACACCATCCAGAAACATCTCCTCGCTATGGGTTAGAGAAGCCATCAGTCCACGAGGGTACCGCTGCTGACGGCACATCACAGTGTGCAAAGATTAGCATGGGCGCGGGAACATCGCCACTGGACCCTAGACATGTGGAAAAATTTCAATTTACTTCCGATATTGGAGGTTATATTTTAACGTGCATTAATGCATTTGCATTTTTGAACTTCACTTTTAGTTGGTAAAGTTCGATGAACACTTACTTCACTTTTAGTTGGTAAAGTTCGATGAACACTTACCGCACGTGGGGCTTGGCTTTCAATTCATATTTTCGTTATGTGGATGCGGCACGGGGTTGTTGTTTTTTTGAAGTGAACCGTGGCCAAATGGAAAAAAAAACAACAACCCCGTGCCGCATCCACATAACGAAAATATGAATTGAAAGCCAAGCCCCACGTGCGGTAAGTGTTCATCGAACTTTACCAACTAAAAGTGAAGTAAGTGTTCATCGAACTTTACCAACTAAAAGTGAAGTTCAAAAATGCAAATGTGGAAAAATGTTGCCTGGACTGATGAGTCAAGATTCACGTTGGTACATGCGGATGGCAGGATACGAGTACGGCACAAACCACATGAAGCGATGTATCCTTCTTGCCAGCAAGGTACTCTTCCAGCTGGTGGGGGTGGCATTCTCGTCTGGGGACTGTTTACGTGAACTGAAATGGGACTCCTGGTACGTATGACATCGTCCCTCACAGGTCAATGTTACCGGGATATCCTGGACAATCATTTGCTCCTGCATGTGCGTCTTCAACATCCCACTGGGGACCACATCCTGCAACAAGACAATGCACCGTGCGATCGTTTCCGAATTGTTCCCGAATGGTTCGATGAACACTCCACCAACGTGACCTCGCTTCCTTGGCCAGCTAGGTCACCTGACCTCAATCCCATCGAGCACATCTGGGATGCCATCGAGAGAGATGTTCGAGGCACTGACCCCCTCCATCAAATCTTCGTGAACTGTGGGAGCTTGTTCAGGGGTCGTGGATCCCTATGGCTTCCCAACGCTTCCGGTGTCTTGTCGAGTCCATGCCGAGACGAATCGCCGCCGTCATCAGGGCAAAAGGTGGTGCTACACGTTACTAGACAGGTATCTCTAATTCAATTGCTCTTCAGTGTAAAAATTTATTGAAGGGAAGTTACACATGCCCAACATTGTCCTACATAAATTTATCCATTTAAATTTATGATACAGTGTTATAACTATCAATGGGACAGCTGGTGAAACCAGTGGCATGGTGTGGATGTTATGTATAGGCATGCAAAAATTAAAAAAAAAAAAAAAGTTAATTTTAGCAAAATTCCATTCTGCAAGTTTTTTTTTTATTCTTCTGTTACTTTGTCTTAAAATATAGGCTTCGACATCAAGATCTTGAGCAGAACTTTTCAGTTGTTATTAAAATATGTTTAGATAAATGTCTTGTTTTGCGCATATTGCGTGAACAGTTTTTTATTATCAATTTGATGACACAACGTATTACTTCCCTCAAGCATTTATCCAAACCAAGTTTTTGCGAAGCTTTGAACAATTTGCATATTGCTTCACTGCTTAATACAGGGGAAGAGAAAAAATACTTAGTTCACTTTTTTGCCTAACGAAATCAAAATGGGTAGGATATGTTTCTTTGAGTTAATTCATGTTCTTTTTCGGTAAACTCGATGCTTCTGTGTATCACAATGTTTTGAGCCCATGAGCTTTCCATATACACTGCCGAACAATTGCTAAGGACGGATGACAATAGCAACCATAAAATGGAAGGCAGGAAAATGTGGAAATTAGCATAAGTGCTGGATACAGTAAGACGTGTTGTGCATATGCAAATTTTGGATTGCCGAACTTGTTCGTGACGTCATAGTGCTGATAAGAGATATAAAGGATTTGACGCGTATTGACCGTTGTTGTTCAAACGCAAAGTTGAAAGGGAAAGAATCAATTGACGAACTTGCAATTTTCAGTATGCCTTCCCGACATCATCTAGATGATTTTACGCGTGGCCGTATTATTGGCAAGATTGAAGAAGGGCGAAAAATAACAGATGTTGCCAGGGAGTTCGACGTCAGCCACAGTGTTGTTTCAAGGCTTTGGAAATCATTTCAAACAAATGGAGAGTGTAGCAAACGTCACGGGGAGGTCGTGTTCGCAGTACGACACCTGCAGAAGATCGGTACATAGTGCTATCAACAAAAAGACACCGGCGCAGCACAGCTAGTGAAGCAGCAAATCAGTTTATGGCTGCTACTGGCAAGCAGATCTCCCGAAAAACTGTCGCCAGACGTTTGCATGAAGGAGGACTATACGCCCGCCGTCCTGTTGTGTGCATCCCATTGTCCAGACGTCACCGTACCGCCCGTTTGCAATGGTGCCATCAACATCGCAATTGGACTGATAACTATTGTTCTGCTGTCCTCTTCTCAGATGAGAGTAGATACAGTCTATCGTCTGATTGTCGACGACAACTGATCTGGCGTGATAGTGGTACTGCATATTGTCCAGCAAACATACAGGAAAGGGACCGATATCCGACATGTAGTGTCATGGTATGGGCGGGCATCATGATCAATGGCTGTAGTCCCTCTATGTGCTTCCAACTGGGACTATGACTGGCCAACGATACATTAATGATGTTCTGCTACCTCATGTTCGCATGTTCCGTGGTGCTGTCGGTGATAGATTCATTTTCATAGACGACAACGCAACATGTCATCGAACAGTCGCTGTCCAGGAGTGTCTTGAGAGCGAGGATATTTAACGCCTCGTGTGGCCAGCACGTTCTCCAGATCTGAATCCCATTGAAAATGTGTGGGATGCTTTGGGGAGGAGTCTTGCTGGTCACCAATGCCCTCCAATAAACAAGGACACCCTCATCCGTGCACTGACAGAGGAATGGGGTAAATTACCCCAACAGCTGCTTGATAATGTTGTGCAAAGCATGACACGACGTGTGGAATCTTGCATCGCCCTCCATGGTGGCCATATCCCGTATTGACATCTTACGCCGGAACGCCTGCGGACGGTAATTGCATTTTTTTCACGTTTACGTATTCTGCACAAAATGGCCTGTTTGTCCCTTGAACACGTTCCAAAGCCTTTTGGATTTCAGAGCACAATAAATTGTCTCTCTTGTAATGTCCTGGCATTCTGACATTATTTTATTTCACTTCGCATCCAACCACACTTACTTTTTTATGCGCTATATAGCCGTTTATGATCCGTCCTTAGCAATTGTCCAGCAGTGTAGGATAGTTATGGGGGACGATTATGATTTGGAAACTACCAAGCAAAAGGCTTTACCCTCTGGGGGTGGGATCTACCTTCCTTGAAAAAGCCATCTGGTTGAGGTGAGATAAACTGGAACCTTTGATTTTTGTTTTACACCAATACTTTTGGATTACCAATACATTACTGTTTAAAATCTGAATTTTGACAATTTTTGAATTTTACATTTTTTTTTTCTCGCCGTTAGGAAAGGATAAACATTTTCTGACGGTTTCACTACAAAATCATAAACATGGCCAACAAAACAGCTTTGGAGATTTGAAACACAACAAATCTTGTCTCTTCAAATAGAAGCATTTGGTAAATAGAAGCACTGAAATATGCAATAAGTTTGTAGATTTAACCTGCATATACTTAATTGATGATGCTAATCCACTCAGGTTTGAGGTTGGTCTTTTGGTGCATACACATTCGGATTTTGCTATAAAACTTAGGGAATCCAAAGACATTAATTTTGTATAATCCGTTCCTTATTCCCCTTTTGCAGTTTGCTTAAATTATCATGAAGCATTTTAGTACTTCAGAAAAGCAAGAAATATACAAAGAAGGAGCTGTACAATTCTTCCACTGAATAAAAAGGACCCCTTTTAAATATTACACACTAGAAGCAGATACTCAGCTTTCTATTAGTTGATGCAACGGTCTACTTCACATTTCGACAAGTTATTCAGTAGCAGATAACGAAAGCCCCAAACCGAGTGGGAATAAACAGTGGGAACACAGGGAATGGACCTCGCTTTTCTGATTGGTTGATTGCCCAAGACCTGAGCGCAACTGAAATTTCATACACAATGCTTTTCTTTGTTGCTGTTCTTACTCACATGGCAAGGATAAGCACACCACACGGCACAATCTCACATGAATACGGGCTTCATGATACAAAGTTAGGTTCGCATTTGCACATTCAGTTCAGGCACAAAAATACACGCAAACATGTGAATTTGGTTTTAAAGAAGACTCTTCTAAAACCAGGCATTAGTTTAACTTTTTTCATTAAAAAACAGCAGCACAGAGCTTTTCTTCCTATAATTCATTTTTTACTCGGAGCAAATTTTCGCGCACAATTAGGGCATGCAATGCATGTGCTGCATACAACGACCGCATGCTACTGGGTGAAACACATACAAGCATCATATCAGCAAAATACTGGAAATGAGTGTTAGTGCTGAATATAAACTCTTTTGAAAGGCTACAAAATTAATTTCATAGTTACTAAGGTCTGAAATAAATAAAAAAATCAGCAAAGCGAGAGAAATACACCAATCAATTTCCTCGAAATCAGGTGCATTGAACTGAAGTTTTGGAGCACATCTTTCTTGTAGGGAAGCAGGAAAGTGTGCAAAACACAAAAGCCACTTAGGCCTCACAGTGACCGTGGGAGAGAAGGGCTTCACTTGAAAAAAATAACCTGACCTGCCAACTTTCCAGACTTGAAAATCGCAAAAGTTTTCAGTAAATGTTTCACCCATATGTGTTCGGCTGATTGATGTATTGAACATATTGGTTTCATATATCGAACGTATCGATTAAAGCTGATTTATTATGCAAATTAAGTTATTTGGCCCTATTTCACGCTTACAGTGATTAAAATGCAATTGACACATAATTATCTTTTTAGTATGCTATCATTAAGCTGCATACACAGATAAAAATTTAATTTGTAACTGCAAAATTATTGCATTATACATTGCAGTAACTATTTACTTTAACTGAGGTTTTGACCTTAACTTTTTGTGCCAACTGATAGAATACCTTTAATTTGTATGTGAGGCTGACATTTTTTACTTCTTTGTCACTCTCTTTTAGAAGTTATTGCCAACCCTGATCCTACAACACTTTTAGTCTTTTTCACCAGGCTGCAAGCAGAGAGGGTTTGGCAGATGCTGAAGTGAGTGAAAACGTAATCAGGTAAATACAAATGTACAAGTGCAGCGGTCCTTGGGAACACTTATTCTCCCCACGAAATTGCACTAATCTGGAGGGGGGGGGAATCTGTAAAATATGTCATTCGTAAAATAATCATAAAAATCAAGTGGACAAAGAAAGGTGACTTGATCACGCTAGTTACGTTAACTAAAACTTTTACAAAAAGTTCGTAAGTTGGAAGCTTTCGACCTTATCTTAGGTCTTCATCACGCCAATGGAGGACTAAGATTGTTGCCAGATTCTACATTTGAATTTTTCCTATTTTTGTTGCCAAAACTTAGAATTGATCTCCAGATTAACGGAATGTAGAGAGGAGATTCGGAGTTCTACTCTCCAAGCAAAAAAGTCAAGCAACATCTCTGTCATCAGCCTCTACTGACAAGCCAAAGTATGTAAATCTTTCTTCTGTCACTATTCCTCCTAGCTTGGATAAATTCTTATCATTAGGCCCAAAATTTTCACCTGCTCTTCCTATCAATCTTCCACAAACTGTTTCTGTTATAGAATCAGCCATCCACAGAACTGAGACTGTTCAGCAGCCTATCCTTCGTGCCAACGCTGCTGTTATCTTATCCAAGCAAAATTCTGTGCCAATCAAGTACTCTTCTTCTTGTTTAAAAGAATTCAGGTCATTTATTCAAGAAAATGACCTAGCCGTATGCAAAGCAGATAAAGTTGGTTGCCCAGTCATCATTGGTAAAGAAACTCTAAACCAAAAAGTGCTTTCTTTTCTTACATCTGCCAACTGCATCCCTTTACAGTCAGACACCACCAACTCACTCAAAAACTCAGTTGACAGATTAGCTAAGAAAGAAACTCTTCAATCCTTCCTTGGTGATATATCACCCCCTCCTTACTTTAGAACTCCCAGGCTCTTCCTGCAAGTGAAACTGCATAAAGCTGGTAACCCCATCAGACCTTTAGTGGAATATTCTTTTTCTCCAGCAGTAAACCTTGAAAAGAGATTGGTCCTCAAATGCAAATCCCTGGCAGCCAACCATCCTCATACAGTTGTCTCTACTTCAAACTTCATCCACAACCTTCCTAATTCCTTTCCTCCTTGTGATAATCTGTATACTCTTGATGTAGAATCTTTGTTTCCCTCTGTACCATATTTTGATTCCTACATGCTCCTCATGAAGAAATTGATTCTTCATTTTGAACCCCCGGTCCTCTTATCAAAGATCTTTATGATTGTTTCCACACTATTCATCAACATAGTTGTTTTGTTTTCAACAAAATTGTGTATAGGCAACAATCCGGTCTCCCCATGGGCTCACCTCTTTCCCCTCTGCTTGCTGAAATCTACATGCAACATATTGAAGTTTCCATAATTCCTCTACACCCTTTTCAACCTTCCCTATGGTTAAGATATGTAGACGACGTTTTTATTAGCTGGCCACATTCCGAGTCTGAGCTACAGATACTGATCAACTCCATTACAGAAAAATTTCCTTCCATTAAGCTCACTATATCTAAGGAAGTAAATCACAAAATTGATTTCCTGGATGTATCTATCTGCAGAAACGCTGATCTCTCCATTACTCGTTCCGTCTATCGAAAACCTTCTGCAGCCACTAACATCATTCCCTACAAATCTTGCACCCTGCATCTCTACAAGCTTGCAGCATTGAAGTCCTACATCCACAGGGCTCATATCATTTGCAACAGCCAACTCTCTCTTCAAGAAGAACTCTCCAAAATTTCTACAATAGCCCTCTCTCATGGTTTCCCTGCTGTTACAGTCAACTCCCTCATAAAGAAATATGAAAACCATTCGAAAATCGAATGCCTCCTTCCTCACAAGAAAGAAGACCTGAAATTCTGTGGTTCTGTTCCTTACCATCCTTCCTATGCTTATAAGTTACAGATTCTTTTAGAAGTTTTGGTTACCATCTTGCCATTAAATCTACCCCAAACATCTTGAAACTTCTACAAAGGGATAGGGACAAAGTTGAAAGCCTGAACCTCCCAGGAGTTTACTGCATTCCTATCTCTTCTTCTACTGGGGATAACTTATACATTGGAAGCACATACAGGAGCATAAGCCATAGAATTTTAGAACATAGAAAAGATGTTTCGAAAGGCAATCCCAACACTGCCTTGTCTATTTTGACAATGGAAGACACATCTGCAGTTCCCCACTGGAATGAAGCAAAACGAATTGCTTCGTTTGACAATCGTTTTGCCCTCCGTTACCGTGAAAGCATAGAAATTATTTTCAACTCAATGACTTGCAACTCCGAATCTCCTCTCTACATTCCGTTAATCTGGAGATCAATTCTAAGTTTTGGCAACAAAAATAGGAAAAATTCAAATGTAGAATCTGGCAACAATCTTAGTCCTCCACTGGCGTGATGAAGACCTAAGATAAGGTCGAAAGCTTCCAACTTACGAACTTTTTGTAAAAGTTTTAGTTAACGTAACTAGCGTGATCAAGTCACCTTTCTTTGTTAATATTGTTACGTGTTTTGCCCATAATCGTCATGTTTCAAAGCTACGCAACTTCCGGGCATTTTATTTTGGACTGGACGAAAGATTGGATTTCCTTCCGGAAACTTCGGACTCAAGTCACTAATTCTCTTTGCAGCCTTCGTTTTCTTGTTTCCTGCAAGACTTCTGGCATTCTTCCTCAAGCTTTTCAGATCTGCAAACCCATCTTCAAAGGACGGTGCCGTGCGTTACTACAGCAAACCAGCCATAACCTCCTATCTGCCGCTATCCGTGACCTGCGTTCCTCCATTGCTAAAACTGAACTTTCCTGCTACATTAGCTACCAATCACTGGCTGCTACCACTCATCCTGCTTTGCTTGATATTTTCATGGTTCGCATCAACCAAACCCTCTCAACAATTGAAGTAAATGAATATGCTCGCCATACAAAGAAATTCAATTTTCTACTCTCCAAGCAAAAAAGTCAAGCAACATCTCCGTCATCAGCCTCTACTGACAAGCCAAAGTATGTAAATCTTTCTTCTGTCACTATTCCTCCTAGCTTGGATAAATTCTTATCATTAGGCCCAAAATTTTCACCTGCTCTTCCTATCAATCTTCCACAAACTGTTTCTGTTATAGAATCAGCCATCCACAGAACTGAGACTGTTCAGCAGCCTATCCTTCGTGCCAACGCTGCTGTTATCTTATCCAAGCAAAATTCTGTGCCAATCAAGTACTCTTCTTCTTGTTTAAAAGAATTCAGGTCATTTATTCAAGAAAATGACCTAGCCGTATGCAAAGCAGATAAAGTTGGTTGCCCAGTCATCATTGGTAAAGAAACTCTAAACCAAAAAGTGCTTTCTTTTCTTACATCTGCCAACTGCATCCCTTTACAGTCAGACACCACCAACTCACTCAAAAACTCAGTTGACAGATTAGCTAAGAAAGAAACTCTTCAATCCTTCCTTGGTGATATATCACCCCCTCCTTACTTTAGAACTCCCAGGCTCTTCCTGCAAGTGAAACTGCATAAAGCTGGTAACCCCATCAGACCTTTAGTGGAATATTCTTTTTCTCCAGCAGTAAACCTTGAAAAGAGATTGGTCCTCAAATGCAAATCCCTGGCAGCCAACCATCCTCATACAGTTGTCTCTACTTCAAACTTCATCCACAACATGACGATTATGGGCAAAACACGTAACAATATTAACAAAGAAAGGTGACTTGATCACGCTAGTTACGTTTACTCTTCTTCTTGTTTAAAAGAATTCAGGTCATTTATTCAAGAAAATGACCTAGCCGTATGCAAAGCAGATAAAGTTGGTTGCCCAGTCATCATTGGTAAAGAAACTCTAAACCAAAAAGTGCTTTCTTTTCTTACATCTGCCAACTGCATCCCTTTACAGTCAGACACCACCAACTCACTCAAAAACTCAGTTGACAGATTAGCTAAGAAAGAAACTCTTCAATCCTTCCTTGGTGATATATCACCCCCTCCTTACTTTAGAACTCCCAGGCTCTTCCTGCAAGTGAAACTGCATAAAGCTGGTAACCCCATCAGACCTTTAGTGGAATATTCTTTTTCTCCAGCAGTAAACCTTGAAAAGAGATTGGTCCTCAAATGCAAATCCCTGGCAGCCAACCATCCTCATACAGTTGTCTCTACTTCAAACTTCATCCACAACCTTCCTAATTCCTTTCCTCCTTGTGATAATCTGTATACTCTTGATGTAGAATCTTTGTTTCCCTCTGTACCATATTTTGATTCCTACATGCTCCTCATGAAGAAATTGATTCTTCATTTTGAACCCCCGGTCCTCTTATCAAAGATCTTTATGATTGTTTCCACACTATTCATCAACATAGTTGTTTTGTTTTCAACAAAATTGTGTATAGGCAACAATCTGGTCTCCCCATGGGCTCACCTCTTTCCCCTCTGCTTGCTGAAATCTACATGCAACATATTGAAGTTTCCATAATTCCTCTACACCCTTTTCAACCTTCCCTATGGTTAAGATATGTAGACGACGTTTTCATTAGCTGGCCACATTCCGAGTCTGAGCTACAGATACTGATCAACTCCATTACAGAAAAATTTCCTTCCATTAAGCTCACTATATCTAAGGAAGTAAATCACAAAATTGATTTCCTGGATGTATCTATCTGCAGAAACGCTGATCTCTCCATTACTCGTTCCGTCTATCGAAAACCTTCTGCAGCCACTAACATCATTCCCTACAAATCTTGCACCCTGCATCTCTACAAGCTTGCAGCATTGAAGTCCTACATCCACAGGGCTCATATCATTTGCAACAGCCAACTCTCTCTTCAAGAAGAACTCTCCAAAATTTCTACAATAGCCCTCTCTCATGGTTTCCCTGCTGTTACAGTCAACTCCCTCATAAAGAAATATGAAAACCATTCGAAAATCGAATGCCTCCTTCCTCACAAGAAAGAAGACCTGAAATTCTGTGGTTCTGTTCCTTACCATCCTTCCTATGCTTATAAGTTACAGATTCTTTTTAGAAGTTTTGGTTACCATCTTGCCATTAAATCTACCCCAAACATCTTGAAACTTCTACAAAGGGATAGGGACAAAGTTGAAAGCCTGAACCTCCCAGGAGTTTACTGCATTCCTATCTCTTCTTCTACTGGGGATAACTTATACATTAGAAGCACATACAGGAGCATAAGCCATAGAATTTTAGAACATAGAAAAGATGTTTCGAAAGGCAATCCCAACACTGCCTTGTCTATTTTGACAATGGAAGACACATCTGCAGTTCCCCACTGGAACGAAGCAAAACGAATTGCTTCGTTTGACAATCGTTTTGCCCTCCGTTACCGTGAAAGCATAGAAATTATTTTCAACTCAATGACTTGCAACTCCGAATCTCCTCTCTACATTCCGTTAATCTGGAGATCAATTCTAAGTTTTGGCAACAAAAATAGGAAAAATTCAAATGTAGAATCTGGCAACAATCTTAGTCCTCCATTGGCGTGATGAAGACCTAAGATAAGGTCGAAAGCTTCCAACTTACGAACTTTTTGTAAAAGTTTTAGTTAACGTAACTAGCGTGATCAAGTCACCTTTCTTTGTTCATCCACAACCTTCCTAATTCCTTTCCTCCTTGTGATAATCTGTATACTCTTGATGTAGAATCTTTGTTTCCCTCTGTACCATATTTTGATTCCTACATGCTCCTCATGAAGAAATTGATTCTTCATTTTGAACCCCCCGGTCCTCTTATCAAAGATCTTTATGATTGTTTCCACACTATTCATCAACATAGTTGTTTTGTTTTCAACAAAATTGTGTATAGGCAACAATCCAGTCTCCCCATGGGCTCACCTCTTTCCCCTCTGCTTGCTGAAATCTACATGCAACATATTGAAGCTTCCATAATTCCTCTACACCCTTTTCAACCTTCCCTATGGTTAAGATATGTAGACGACGTTTTCATTAGCTGGCCACATTCCGAGTCTGAGCTACAGATACTGATCAACTCCATTACAGAAAAATTTCCTTCCATTAAGCTCACTATATCTAAGGAAGTAAATCACAAAATTGATTTCCTGGATGTATCTATCTGCAGAAACGCTGATCTCTCCATCACTCGTTCCGTCTATCGAAAACCTTCTGCAGCCACTAACATCATTCCCTACAAATCTTGCACCCTGCATCTCTACAAGCTTGCAGCATTGAAGTCCTACATCCACAGGGCTCATATCATTTGCAACAGCCAACTCTCTCTTCAAGAAGAACTCTCCAAAATTTCTACAATAGCCCTCTCTCATGGTTTCCCTGCTGTTACAGTCAACTCCCTCATAAAGAAATATGAAAACCATTCGAAAATCGAATGCCTCCTTCCTCACAAGAAAGAAGACCTGAAATTCTGTGGTTCTGTTCCTTACCATCCTTCCTATGCTTATAAGTTACAGATTCTTTTTAGAAGTTTTGGTTACCATCTTGCCATTAAATCTACCCCAAACATCTTGAAACTTCTACAAAGGGATAGGGACAAAGTTGAAAGCCTGAACCTCCCAGGAGTTTACTGCATTCCTATCTCTTCTTCTACTGGGGATAACTTATACATTGGAAGCACATACAGGAGCATAAGCCATAGAATTTTAGAACATAGAAAAGATGTTTCGAAAGGCAATCCCAACACTGCCTTGTCTATTTTGACAATGGAAGACACATCTGCAGTTCCCCACTGGAACGAAGCAAAACGAATTGCTTCGTTTGACAATCGTTTTGCCCTCCGTTACCGTGAAAGCATAGAAATTATTTTCAACTCAATGACTTGCAACTCCGAATCTCCTCTCTACATTCCGTTAATCTGGAGATCAATTCTAAGTTTTGGCAACAAAAATAGGAAAAATTCAAATGTAGAATCTGGCAACAATCTTAGTCCTCCATTGGCGTGATGAAGACCTAAGATAAGGTCGAAAGCTTCCAACTTACGAACTTTTTGTAAAAGTTTTAGTTAACGTAACTAGCGTGATCAAGTCACCTTTCTTTGTTAATATTGTTACGTGTTTTGCCCATAATCGTCAAATCAAGTGGAATTTCTGTAAATGTTATGGGTAAACCGTAATATTTGGCAAGTAGGCAATATCTTATTCCATTGTTGAAACTGGCTTAAGCCCTAAAGCTGAAGTAGAAGGTGGAACATGAATCTGCCCATCAAACAGTGAGTTGCTTGCCCAAACAAGGTAGTGCAAGAAGATGATCATGTGCTTGAGGAAGGGAGGGAAAGAAATTTGAAGTTCTGGTGCCTTTGATTACCTGGTGCATAAAGTTGTTGGTTAGGTGAAAAAGGCAACAAATTCACGCGTTGTGTAGTAGTTTGATCAGGCAAGCGATTTTCCAAAATTTTTTGGGTATTGTCTGTCCACAATGCCGTACAGTTGGCAAAAAATCCATAATTACAAAAAATCCGTAATAGTGGCAGCTCTAGAAACATACAAAATGTTCCTCACAGTGGAAGTATGGAAAAAAGGATTTTTGTGAAGGACAGTGGAAGTATGGAAAAAAGGATTTTTGTGAAGGACAGTGGAAGCTATGAAAAAGAATTTTTCAAGTAGAACTTTCAAAAGCAGAAGCAGCAAGAAAGAAGACACAGTGCAGTCAAACTTCAATAAAGTGAACATGCTCAATTTGTCTTACTTTTGTTGCGAACTATTTCTTAATTCCCCAACCACTTTCACATGTAATGAGTGTTTTTGAAATTCTTTTAACATGAAAAACCAGTTTAGATGATCTGATATTTCATCAGCATAGAAAAATGTAGTGCAAAATCAGTGTGAACCAACAACTTTTTTTTCCTTTTAATGCTACTGCTTCGCTCTGTTCATTTTGAATCCCACTGAGACACCCAGTTTACCTTTCATTCCAACTAAACAAATGCTGGAAAGGGGACAGTGGACAGGATTGCAGGGGATGATTCTTTCACTGGAGGAGGAGGGGGGCTCAGTGAGCTCTCCTACTTCAATAAGAGATAAGGAATTTCAGGAAGGGCGAGAATTTTAACACAAGGTTTTCCTACCTTTTTAATCCCTCTTATCTGCTTACGCAGGCAGATACTTCAGCACCTTTAGAGAATGTGGACAAACTGGAAGAAGTTTTGAGGCATTGTTCAGATAAGAGCAGAAAGAAGCTCCTGACAACATATTTTTTTTAAATCCAACTCTCATGAATGTACTATAAAAACTATTTCCATACATATGTAATGCAGTATACATACTGCATTACAGTATACAGTACTATAGCATAATGCATTATATATAATTTTATCATTGTAATTCATTTTTTAGAAGCCAAAAGGTATTTACATACTTTTTCTTTAATTGTATTATACAATTTCAGAGTCGCGCTGTTGGTCGCATTTCTTGCAATTGGCAAATTTTTTCAAAGTATCGCAACTGTAAAAAATCTTTGGCAATTTGTCAAGCGACTGTGTGGACAAGCCCATTGTCCACGCATTGTCGATTTGTCTGGCGATTATGTTTGCAGGCTAGAGTGTGTCTGGCATTTTTATTATTTTCGAATTTGAAAAAAAAAAAAAAGAGAAAAAAAAAAAAGAAAAGAAAAAAATTATATATTTAACAATGTAGTACTGTAATTTCTGGAAAAGGGCTGTTTTAAGAGGTTTCTGACAAGACAGGTGTCCTGTAGTTATAAGAGAGGCAAAACGTACCCCCTCCCCCACATAAATATCAAAGGTGGTTTCCCAATCTCTTCCTAAACTATGGCAAACTTAAGTTCCAACACTTCTCTTGCTGTAGATCATGGGAACATGACATGCCACGCTGACCTACTTAACTCCCTGTCAGCGATGCATCCTTTCTCCCTGTGAAGTAGCGTAGGCCTGGCTGCTTTGAAGTTTACTCTTTTGACTTCCTATGAATTCCTTCCGATATCAACTCGTACGGTGGTTTCGACTTTTGAGTCCTGAAAGGTTAATCTACAAAGAGGAGTAAACGAGAGGGAAGGGGTGCATAAAAAAAAGAGAGAAAGTTTAGTAGCAGTCAATATGATTCAGCCATGAGCACATGTGTATACACCATTGGATTTCAGCCAGGGGTAACACACAAGTTGCTTTCCACAATGAAATTCATGCTTGTTCTTTCTGTTCCTCACATGTTCACCAGCGTCAGTTCAATTTCGGTTCGACCACGTGAGTAATTCTTTTTGGTCTTTTGCTGACCGTTACATATGGTTTTCTAGTAAATGACCCTTTGAAATATGAAGTGTGTAAAAGCAAGGTCTGCAGAAAATAACAACGGTATTAAACATTTCTTTGAATCTTCAGAGAATTCAAAAATCTTTAATCATCAGTCTCCAAATAGTGGCCCGAATTCGACTCCATACATTTCTTCAGAGCAGTTAAGTTGTTGCTCTAATAATGATCATCATCCAGTTTCACCAGTAGCACACAGAAATTATTTTAATCTTGTGAAAGCTACTGAAAAGAAAAAACAGAGCCAGAGCGATTTTCGACAAGAATGGTGTCACAACAAGCCTTGGTTGACATGTGACTCATAAAAAAGTCTTATGTTCTGCAAAGACTACATTCAAGCAAAAGTTGTCAACATTTTTACAACTGGATGCTCAATACTAAAAAAGGGAAATGTTATAAAACATGAAAAAGTGCAAGCAAGAAACCTGAACAGCCATGCAGCTGCCCAACGAATTTTGGGTGAAAGGAAAAATATGTAGAAAGCTGTCATAAACAGTTCTTCATAAAATCAAGATGCTGTCCTATCAGCAATGAAAAATGTATACTTCATGGCTAAAAAGAACTTGCCTAATTTGCTTTTAGGAGAACTAAATAAACTTTGCATTATGCAAGGGGGAATTCAATTAAAAGCACTGAAGACCGATGCACGCACTTCATATACACACCATAAAATTGAAAAATTTCCAAAAACAAATTTCAAGTCATTGAGGAGGAAATTTTGAGTGATGTACTTGATTCAAAGCTATTTAGCATCATGATAACATCTTCTGTTCATCAGAATTTGGCTGTTTACATTCGACATGTTAAAAACTTTAAAGCCGTCACAATTTTTTTTACATTAGGCAGTTAAAAAACACAACAGCAGAACATATTACATACAGATGCATTGCAGATGTGCTTTGAGGAGAAGAAAATTCCCACAAAATATTTCTGTGGTATTGCTACTGATGGAGCTTCTGGTATGGTTGGGTATAAAATCAGGAGTTATAACAAGACTGAAGACTACTTATCCCCATATAATAAGCACTCATTATATTGCTCATCACTTAGCTATTGCATCATCAGCAGCAGCAGATTCCATTGTCTACCTGGTTAAGTTCCAAGAATTAATAAATAAGGTTTTTCAGTTCTACCCCAAAAACATAGCATTGTTAGAAAAGGTACAAAGCATTTTAACTAGAGCAGAATCTTCGTTAAGGTTCAAACAGGTGATTAACACTAGCTGGTTGTCATTTGATATTGCCCTTCAAGCTGTTATACCAATTATGATGCACTAGTGACAGTGATATTAGAAAACAAATCTGCAAAAGTGACAGGGCTGTTAAAAAGCATTAACAGTTACTTATTTTTGTACATTGCACATTTTTTGAGCAATATTATTGGGCTCCTGACTATTTTATGCAGAAGTTCCGAAAGCTCAAATATTGATTACAAAACCGCGGAACTTCTTTTGGTATCAACAATAGAAACAGTTGTGAGGTTAACTAATTCCAAAGAAGGAAATAAACTTGCCAGTTTCTTGAAAACAGTGATTTTTGATAGGGATGGTAATGCATCATTTAAAAACCACAAAATTAAGTATTCAGAGGAAATTAAGAAAACGCTGAAATCATAAGTTCAGAATTTGAGAAAAACTGGAAGAGCAACTAAAATCTCGCTTTTCATGTAAAAGTGATAATGAAGTCCAATGTATTTCCAACATCTTTTCACTAGAAGAAAAGAACAGGTCATCTGATTTTGAACTTTTATGCAAGAAATTTAAGGATTGTGAATACTGGACTGAAGATCAAGAAACAATCCTCACTGAACTAGAAAGTTTGTCAGCTCTTTTATCAGTTGGAAAAAAATTCTTTGTCGACAAAGGAAAACATCAGTTATGTGCTACATAGGCCTCATATTTGCCTAGTTTTAGAAAATATTGGAAGGCTATTTCTGACTTTGCCTCAGTCAACTGTTGATTGTGAAAGAGGGTTTTCATGTCAAAACCTTATTAAGACAAACCTGTGGAGCAGGCTTAAAACACTTTCTTTGTTCCACTTAATGAATATACACATCATTGGTCCACCAGAGACTGAATTTTTTACTTTAATTCAGCATATAAAAAGTGGGTTGCTTTCCCTCAATGATTGCAATAGGATGAACAATTATTTTATGAGTTTTCCAAAAATGTATTTGCCACCTTTATGTTGTGCTTGTAACAGAATTGTTTGTATAAAATTTTTGAAGTTCAGTTTTTCCCTATCGCTAGACACTATTTTTATATTATATTCAGCAATAACAAATGCAGTGAAAAATAAATAATTAAAATTAATGTGCATATACTTTTAAACTACTTGCGATTACTCTAAAAATTTGGCGAATGAATTTTTTTTTTTTTTTTTTTGGTAATTACAGTGGCGAATGAAATTACAAAGCCAGAGCAACCCCTGCAATTTTACATATTCAATTGTCCAATTAATTGCACATTAATACCTATTGGATATAAAAAAGAAAATAAATACACTTACTTATGCTGACGAGGTAACAAAAAACAATCTTAAAGTTTGTTTGAAATAAGTAAAGCTAAAAAGAACATTACCTTTAATTTTCTTTTTTTTTCAAAACAGAAGTATTTCTAATAGACAATCACATACATTTTTTTCCTAAATCACAAAGATTAGCGCCATTGGGTTGCTAAAACACTTCGTGTTTAAATCCATTGACAATGCGGAACACACACAGTTAGGAAATAATCCTTCAAATGTAACTCCAACATTCACTTCGGTTCAAGCTCAAACAGTCCCCCAAAGTGTTTTTTATTTCTTGCCTATGAATGTGTATGCTTCTCCAGGCAAACAGTTGATGACTAATTACTAAATGAAGAGGAAAGTTCACTTTCTCTGCAATCACTTTCGGTTCTGATGCAACGGGCACAATTCACTCTGCGGCTGCAGTTATTCACCAACATGAACAAATTTTTGTGTCCCTGAGATGTTTGTGTTAACAAGGTTCGACTGTAGACAGACCTCCTAGAGAAAAAACCCATGTCTTACTTGAATTTACACTGTACACACTGTTCATGGTAGTGAATGGCACACAGTGCAAAAAATAATTTTTCAACTCGAATTTTAGAAGCAAAGATACAATCACGAATAGAAACATAAACTTATACCACCTAGTAGAACTGTATATTATAAAATATTTGAAAACATATGCAAACTGCTCCTCAAAGTGGAAGATATCTGACATGAAAAGAATTTTTCTAATCAGAGATTTAGAAGTAGAGGTAGAATGATAAATATGATGTCCCCAGCAAGAAAGCTGTGTATCATTTTGAGCACAGAATACGTATGAAATGTTTATTTTACATTGCATAGTATTTGAACCAAAAAATAATTTTTTCAATCAAATTTTTAGGAGATATAGTGTTGTGAACAGAAAAAAATCACTTGCACTCGCTAGTGGCAGAACTGTTGGTTGTTAAAAGGATAAAATATATGCAGAATATTCCTTACAGTTTAAGTTTTGAACGGCAAAGAGAAATTTTTCAAATTAAACTTCCAGAAATACAGAGTTAAGGAAATAACACACATTTAAACCCCCTTGCATAGAGAAACTGTGCACTACTTGCAGAAGAAAATGTGTGGAAAAGTGTCTTCATGGTAAATAGTATCCAAAGAACAAAATAATCTCCTTAGTTGGGATTTTAGAAGCAATGACATGGAATATAATAAATATCAAGCTCAAAAGCATTTGCATTTATCCACCAAGTCGAAAGAGTATACACCTGAAAATAACCTAAAGTAACATACCACTGTTCTAATCATTCAAGCTTTCTATTGGAAAAAGAATTTTTCAAATCAGACTGATAACTGCAAAGATATGTAGTACACATACTGACAGGCAAACAAAGTGCCTCAATCTGCCCTCCCCAAAAGAATGAGAAATGCAAGTGCCTGTCACGCTATTCCATGAAGATATGAAATGTATTGCTGAAGATATGAAATGTAATACGTTGATTTTCTGCTTCCACGCATCTTCAAAGTTACCGGAATCAAGTTCAGCCAGTGCTTGTTTTCACCAACAGTTTCTGGTGAAACACTTTGAAGAAGAGGATAATCCCCAAATTGCATGGCTGAAGTTTGCTTGTGAAATTTGGCGGGGGAAACTGTGCACACATTTCGAAGTTTCAAATTAACATGGGCCGAACACTGATAAATAAATAAGATAATATTTCAATTTTGCAATCTCATTTTCTTACCTAGACTGTGCAAAAATCTTGAAATGTAGTTTGAGTCATCCAGGTCCTTTTATTTGCTTCATATCTCATAGGGAAACTCTTCACCTTTTGAAATGTGGTTTCTTAGAACTGCCAATCACCAGAGGTGTTAATTTTTCACTCCCAGCAGCATTAAAGCATAATAAGGCAGTCAGTAGCATTCTTGACATTTTTCCACCATGGCATGATTCTCCCTTCACAACATACATTGGCAGAAGATAAAAAAAAAAAAATGCCAGTCTCATCGGCATTGAAAATGCTCTTCAGAGCATAATTTGTGACTAAAGCGGGTGAGGTCTTCGTCTTCCATTCATCAATTGTAATCAGATCAACACGTGCAGATTCACTACAAAGTGATCGGTACATAAGATTGTGGCATTTCTTTAGTCGATCCCTTCATCCATTTGAAGCTGTGAAGTTGTTTAAACCAAGCCAAGCAGCAATTTCTAAGGCCTTTTCCTTCAAAACTGATCCATTTGCGGCTCGAGTTTGCCTGAACCACATCATTAAAATTGCTTCCAGTTCACCATAAGGCGAACTTTTCAAAGTCTTAGCACAATGACCTAACTTTTCTGAAGTAATTTTGATTGCCTCTTTCTGTGTTAAAATTATTTTTAGTGTTGAAACTGGTAATCCAAGAAACTTGGCTAATTCAACTTAGTTCCACGAAATTCGCTATCGCTTTGCATAATTGAGGCTTTTTCAGCTAAGGAAAGACATTTGTGCTTCTTACTCGCCATCTTTACTATTACATCTATAAAGTGAGATTTAACACGACAGCAAACTGACTGAATTGCTCTCAGAACCTCACACCATTCTTGCCAAGCTGAGACATAGGCTGATTCAACACGGGGATTTGCGGCACTACACGAGGCGCTCCAACAAAGTTGCTAAGATAAGACACATACAGTCTGAGGAATACGTCACTGCCCCAATTGGTTGTCACGTGCTTTCAACAAATTCTGGGGAGGAACAATTGGTTTAAGACAACCTGGTCATCAGATTCTGCTGAGGAATGCGGCAGGAGGGGGAAGAATTGGTATAAAGTAATCTTACATGTACGGAAACCAAGAAAGATATGATATTAGAGGAAAATCAGGTTTGGCACCAAAAATTTGAAATGACGTTCAATGCAGAAATCATGTGATTGGAAAAACGTATAACATGGGGAAACTGTAGGAGAATTATCAGGACTTCAGAAAAACATTGCTCGAAACGGAAAATGTGGAGACCTAAGATCGGGATTTCACTGTATATATTTGTACACTATCACATGCAATTAAAAAAGTGATTATACAAAGAAATCCAATGTTACTGCAATCTGCATCCTTTTATATCTAGTTAAATCTGAAAAACAAAGAGGATTACCTTGATAAGTTCCTTGAACACAGCAGATTGTATCATACGTCGTTTGTTTAATCCAGCTGCCATTTCATCAAAGTCAATAACAGACCTAAAATTAATAACCACAAAAAAAAAAAAGTTACCAATTTCAGCATAAGAATAAACTTAACCACATAACAGTTCAAGTCAAAACACATGGAATGGATCCTGCATCACATCATAACCAATGTTCAGTTTTTGTTACAATTACAAAACCCCACCCCAAATAAGTATTCCACAACTTCTATTCCTTATTTATTAATAACAGCTCAGGCATCACTATCTCTTTGAAGTAAGTTTTGGTGTCTGACACAATATTTTTTAATAAAAATACAGAATTTAGAAGAACATGCTATAAAAATTATAACTCCAGCTTAATCTCTGTGGTATGGAATTCACAAATACACACAATATATGTATCTGGTTTTTGTGTTATGTGCGACAAACAGTTCACATGAAAATCTTTAGAATATGTAGAATTTATTTTCAAATATTCAACCATTTATTTTCCATCTGACAAATACACAAACTCTCTTTCTTTCTTTCTTTCTTTCTTTCTTTCTCTCTCTCTCTCTCTCTCTCTCTCTCTCTCTCTCTCTCTCTCTCTGATGAACTAGAAAGAACACTAATGTATATTTACAAAAGTATTAATTTAATAAATAAAAATAGAATTTATAGAGAAAACAACAAGGAATTTATAGACAAAAAAACAAGGTCTGATAGGATCACCAATGCCATCTTTATTTTCCAAAGTCATCATTTGAAACAAACTGAAATTATTAAACAATTACCAGAACCTCTAACCTACAAAAGATATATAGATATCAAAAATGACTCCAGTACAATAAAAAAAATTAAAAACAGCTTTTCTTTCCACATTCCCAGAAACACAAATGACAGTAAAAGTTGAAAAAAAAAAAAAAAAAAAACATTTTACCATTTTTAGATATTGAAATCAAAAGAAACATGGTCCAAATTACAAAGTTTACAGAAAAACCTTATACACATTCCAGTAATTATTCCTGCATCTTCAAATGCACACCCATGTAGACAAAACAAAACAAAAAAATTAAAAACCTGTTTAAACAGAGCATCACAGTGAGAGATAAAATTACAGCAGGGATCTCAAGAGAAGAGGTGTATAAAGCTCCAAAATCTCTACAGAATGGTAAGGCTCTGGAAATGGATGACATAACTGCTGAGATGCTAAAATATGGTGGTGACTCTGTAATTGACTGATTAACTGAAATTTTACAGCTGTGCTGGAAGTTATGAATGGTCTCTCAGGATTTGAGGGATGCTATCATTGTTTCCTTGTATAAGGGAAAAGATGATCAGACTGATTGCAAGAACTATCATAGTATTAGCCTACTAAGTGTGCCAGAAAAAGTATTTGTAAAGACTGTTATTAGTAAGGTACGGGGTCTTACATCAGAGAAAGTGTGGGATGTGCAGAGTGGCTTTATGCCTGGTAAGGGCTGTAGTAGCTAAATTTTCGCATCGTTTGATGATTGAAAAATATCTGTCTGTTGGAAATACTGCCTTCATAGATTTATAGAAAGCTTATGATCAAGTAAATAAGATTCTTCTGTGGAAAGTACTGAATAAATGTAATACGGTATAACTGGGAATCTACTCTATAGTGTGAAAACCATGAATGCTGGCACGAGAGCATGTGTACGAGTAAATGGTGTGGTATTGAAATGGTTTTCTATTGGAGCAGGAGTCAGACAGGGTTGGGTAATGTCACCCTGGCTGTTTAATATACACTGCTGGACAATTGCTAAGGACGGATCATAAACGGCTATATAGCGCATTAAAAAGTAAGTGTGGTTGGATGCGAAGTGAAATAAAATAATGTCAGAATGCCAGGACATTACAAGAAAGACAATTTATTGCGCTCTGAAATCCAGAAGGCTTTGGAACGTGTTCAAGAGACAAACAGGCCATTTTGTGCAGAATACGTAAACGTGAAAAAAATGCAATTACCATCCGCAGGCGTTCCGGCGTAAGATGTCAATACGGGATATGGCCACCATCGAGGGCGATGCAAGATTCCACACGTCGTGTCATGCTTTGCACAACATTATCAGGCAGCTGTTGGGGTAATTTACCCCATTCCTCTGTCAGTGCACGGATGAGGGTGTCCTTGTTTATTGGAGGGCATTGGCGACCAGCAAGACTCCTCCCCAAAGCATCCCACACATTTTCAATGGGATTCAGATCTGGAGAACGTGCTGGCCATGCGAGGCGTTGAATATCCTCGCTCTCAAGACACTCCTGGACAGCGACTGTTCGATGACATGTTGCGTTGTCGTCCATGAAAATGAATCTATCACCAACAGCAAAACGGAACATGCGAACATGAGGTAGCAGAACATCATTAATGTATCGTTGGCCAGTCATAGTCCCAGTTGGAAGCACATAGAGGGACTTCAGCCATTGATCATGATGCCCGCCCATACCATGACACTACATGTCGGATATCGGTCCCTTTCCTGTATGTTTGCTGGACAATATGCAGTACCACTATCATGCCAGATCAGTTGTCGTCGACAATCAGACGATAGACTGTATCTACTCTCATCTGAGAAGAGGACAGCAGACCAGTCGTTATCAGTCCAATTGCGATGTTGATGGCACCATTGCAAACGGGCGGTACGGTGACGTCTGGACAATGGGATGCACACAACAGGACGGCGGGCGTATAGTCCTCCTTCATGCAAACGTCTGGCGACAGTTTTTCGGGAGATCTGCTTGCCAGTAGCAGCCATAAACTGATACCT
Organism: Macrothele yani; assembly: GCA_039090855.1. Taxonomy (NCBI): domain Eukaryota; kingdom Metazoa; phylum Arthropoda; class Arachnida; order Araneae; family Macrothelidae; genus Macrothele; species Macrothele yani. Next base: position 6,024,886 of record CM077023.1, on the reverse strand, counting down.
CACTAGCTGTGCTGTGCCGGTGTCTTTTTGTTGATAGCACTATGTACCGATCTTCTGCAGGTGTCGTACTGCGAACACGACCTCCCGTGACGTTTGCTACACTCTCCATTTGTTTGAAATGATTTCCAAAGCCTTGAAACAACACTGTGGCTGACGTCGAACTCCCTGGCAACATCTGTTATTTTTCGCCCTTCTTCAATCTTGCCAATAATACGGCCACGCGTAAAATCATCTAGATGATGTCGGGAAGACATACTGAAAATTGCAAGTTCGTCAATTGATTCTTTCCCTTTCAACTTTGAGTTTGAACAACAACGGTCAATACGCGTCAAATCCTTTATATCTCTTATCAGCGCTATGACGTCACGAACAAGTTCGGCAATCCAAAATTTGCATACGCACAACACGTCTTACTGTATCCAGCACTTATGCTAATTTCCACATTTTCCTGCCTTCCATTTAATGGTTGCTATCGTTGCTATTGTCATTCGTCCTTAGCAATTGTCCGGCAGTGTATTTATGGATGTGTGCATGCGTTAGGCCAAAATGGACAATACTGGCTTATGTCTTCGTAATGTCCGGGTGTGTAGACTGCTATATGCTAATGACACAGTCCTGTTGGCAGAGAGCGAAAGTGAGTTGCAGAATATGCTGGACCGGATGTATGAAGTTTGTATGAATTTCAAACTGAGTATAAATAAGGGAAAAACCAAAGTTGTGGTTTTTGTTGAACTGTTAGTATTGTATGCAGGATAAGTCTAAATGGCATTATTGATCAGGTAAATTATATTTGGGAAGCATGTTTGACAGAGAGAACAAATTAGACGGCAAAATTAATAGGCAAGTGAACTCTTCATTGAAAGTCATAGCTGCTTTTGGAGGATTTCACAGGAATCATAGGTTCTCAAGAAAGTCCTGAATGGCAGTATGAAAGTGTAATTGATCCTACTCTGGTGTATGGCAGTTAAACCTGGGTTCTGCAGAAAAGACATGGGAGTCATTTGTGTGCTGGGGAGATGCATTATTTACGGAAGGGTGGGGGGGGGGGTAAGACACATGCTGATCGTGTGAGGAATGAAAATGTGTTGCAGATGTGTAATGTAAGGCAAAATGTTGTTAGTAAGGCAGAGACTAATATTTTTAGGTGGTTTGGCTATGTTGAAAGAATGAGTGATGAGGTGCTTACTAAGAGAATTTATTCAGCCCTGGCAGGAAAGAATGGTAGAGGAAGGTCAAGGAAATCATTGGAGGACCAGATTCAGGAATGCCTGCATCAGAAAAAGATAATGAGTGAAGCTCGAGCTGTGTGCCGAGATCGGTAAATGGGGACGTCTGACACAGCAATAGTGAGTTCTTTTTGTGATGAGTTAACCTCTGAATATCACACAACAGCTTAGTGATATGTGCAATCGTGGCCAAAAGTCCTGCACCAGTAGACTGAAATACTCATAAAGATGAAGGTTCTGTCACACAAAACACAATAATCAACTTGAACAACAACGTCGTTTGACCAAATGATGAAACATTGAGTTTACACATTTAATCTGATTTTAAAAGGTATGTACAAGTTTAAAAGCATACGATAGTTAAAACAAGAGATCTTTCGATCACACTAGTGACCTTCATCAGGCTACACACACAATGGCACAAGGCTCAAACGACATGCAACATATACACTGAGTGGCCGCTTTATTATGACCACCCCCTCAGCACTTTGTTGGGCCACCTTTTGCCTTTAATACTGCATTGATTCTTCGTGGCATGGACTCCACGAGATGTTGATAGGTGGTTTGTGGAATCTGAGACCATGCTTGATGAATAGCACTTTCCAGGAGTGTAAGATTGCAGGGTTGTGGATAGTTAAAACAAGAGATCTTTCGATCACACTAGTGACCTTCATCAGGCTACACACACAATGGCACAAGGCTCAAACGACATGCAACATATACACTGAGTGGCCGCTTTATTATGACCACCCCCTCAGCACTTTGTTGGGCCACCTTTTGCCTTTAATACTGCATTGATTCTTCGTGGCATGGACTCCACGAGATGTTGATAGGTGGTTTGTGGAATCTGAGACCATGCTTGATGAATAGCACTTTCCAGGAGTGTAAGATTGCAGGGTTGTGGATCCAGCTGTCTGATGGCTCGTTCAACTTCATCCCACAAATTCTCAATGGGGTTGATATCTGGAGATTGTGGGAGCCACCTAAGCAAAGTAAACTCACCAGCATGTACCTGAAACCAATCCTGTACAATACAAGCACTATGGCAGGACGCATTATCTTGTTGAAAGTAGCCATCGCCATTGGGATAAATCATCCACATGACAGGATACACTTGGTGCAATCTTACACTTGGTCCGCACTTGGTGCAATCAGGATACACTTGGTCCGCAATGATGTTTAGATATGATGTGCCAGTCAGACGTTGATCAACACGAATTAAAAAGGGCCCAAAGCATGCCAGGAAAACATTCCCCAAGCCATAACATTGCCCCCACAAGCTTGAAGGGTTGTAGCAATGCATTTGGGGTCCATGCTTTCGTGCTGTTTCTGCCAAATTCTAACTCGGCCATCGACATGGTGCAACAGAAAACATGATTCGTCGGACCACATAATTTTTTTCCAATTAACGACTGTCCAATCCTTGTGCTCCTGTGTGAACTGGAGACGTTTTCTCTTGTTAACTGCAGACAGCAAAGGTGTTCGAACAGGCCTTCGGCTGCCATATCCCATCCGATGCAGTGAACAGTGCATGCAGAGATCATTTGAGAGTATCCTTGATTAAGATGGTCTGTAATTTGCTGCACTGTTGCCCTTCTGTTGTCTGTTACCAGTCTGGACACTCTCCGTTCCACCCGAGCAGTCACTAGTCTATAACGACCACACGTTGCACGTAGGGACCCAGTTTTTTGGCTGACAGTCCAGTCTTTAAACACTTTAACAACAGCTGCTCTGGAATATTTCACGAATGCGGCGGTTTCAGTGATACTCACTCCATGGCTCCGAGCTCCTACAATCATCCCATGTTGAAAGTCCGGCAAATCGCATTTTTTACCCATCTCATCACCCAAAAATCACTTCTACTACTGTCGCAAGCGCTAAGCTTTCCCTTTTTATACTAGCCTTGCCCTCTGACTGCAACAGCGTGCAGCCATGGCTCATTTGCTTAAAACTGTCAGGTGGTCATAATAAAGTGGCCACTCGGTGTATACGATTCGATGACGTGAGAATATAATTACAGCGCATGCTCACAAAGATTGTTGAGAAACGGAGAGTCAAACGAGTAAATTCATTAGGTAACCTAAATCAAGATGGTAACAGATGAGTGCTACGATCCCACTATAGTTATTATTATTTGCCCAATGTTCCATTAGAGTAGTCCACACACGTGGAAGGAGAGATGGTATGTCATCATTACAACAAATTCCTCTATAATGGTGAATATATAGATTTTCAGTAAAAGGGGTCCATACTCTTGCTGCTGTGAGTAGTGAGGATTTTAACATCATCCCATAAGGGTATATGTGTGCCACTAGCTACCAGTCGAGCTAGTGCTGTTGAGTGTGAACTTGGTCTCGCATCACGCAAGTATTCAGACAAGCGGATTTTTAAGGTCAGTAATAGTGAGCCTATATACACTTGGTCGGTTTCTGTAGAGTTTGAAGCTTTCAGGCGTATAAGATAAACACCATATTTGTGTTCGGTTTCAATGGAATCCCTGTCGTGTTTAATCAACATGTACAAATTGCATGTTTTCAAACCAAAGTTCAAATTAACCTTTGCACATGCATTTTTTTAGACATTAGATCATCCAGGATGGTAACTCAAAGATCCCACGTACCTGGTGGCAGAATAAGTTCGCTCCAAAGTAGTAAACGCAAGGCGTCGGTACCTACGAAGAATTGTGCGTACTGTCTCTCTCAGGTACCCAAACTCGTAAGATATTGCATGAATTTGATTTAATTCGATATGCCGTAGGCGTACAGAGGAAGAGTGCATGAACACCCTTCATACAAGGCATCACAGGGAAGCAATCTTAATCAACAGGGGTTGAGCGGAGTTATATGGAGCTATGATTGGGCGGGATGAAAGTTTTCTGTACATGGAATATTTTAATGTGAGATTTTGAGGGTCCCGTTCTATGAGTAAATCTAAGAACCAGAGTTTCAAATTATTTTCCAACTCCAAGGTATAAGGTTTATGGATGGGTATTTAGAGTTTAACATGCTGAGAAAATGTAATAGGTCAGAATGTGGATGTGGCCAAAGGACAAGTTTATCATCCACATAATGGATGTAAAGGAGAAGTTTAAACGGGCATAGGCTAAGTACCTCATTCTCAAGGGTCTGCAAGACGCACTCGGCACATACCGCTGAAAGGGGTGATCCCATGGTGGCACCTTCTTTTTGTTGATAAATAGCATCATTGTACTTAAAATACGATCTAGAAGCCACAAGTTTCAATAACGAGAGAACTACCTCGATTTCCAAAGGAGGGAGGGGTGGGGCGAGATTGTGTAATTTCTCGTAAATAATGCCATGTGCCTCATTGAGGGGGATATGGTATAAGGACACTACATCCAGGGAGGCCATTATAAATGACACAACCTGGGAACTGAAGGATTTAAGGTGGTTGACGGCCTGTAGGGAGATATTGATTGAGAACTGGGAGTTATTTAAAATGGGCAAAAGGAATTTTGTAATTGCTTTTTCAAATCCAGAGGGTGAATAGGGTTTTGTTTATGAATCTGGATCTACATGGAAACAATGAATATATGGCACATTTGTGCGAACAATGACATTTATATTGCCTTCCATACACATAACAAAGTTGAAGGGAGCACAAACACACAAAATATGTGCACAAACTTCATTATAATGTTAACACGAGAGCAGCAAACTTCACAAACCCCATAAAAACTTCAATACATGTAAAATTTGGACGATTCTGGCTCATTATAATAAGATTCTACTGTATTCAATGGCAGACTATGATACCAGGGGGACTTGCCCAATGGCATGTGATCAGTGAAAATATTTTCTGCTGTTTCTGATCCTACATTTATTGTATGAGAAAATATATGATTTCTTAATGCATACACAAGACTGACCAAGAAACAAAAAAGCCAAACTTTTTAACCAGACGAAAAATCAGAATGTGCGACGAGCAAGTGTGAATATAACGCAGCATGAAATGGAATTGTTCACTGTAACTTGTTATGTAAATATTAAAGTGGAGCACATTGCTGTATTCACAATACAAAATTATTGAATTCAAAGCAAAATAATATAGTTTTAAAAGACAACTGCTTTAAATACAGTATTTGTTTTGTTTTGTTGTACTTCCAAGAACACCTGCTCAAGTTTCCTCTTGTACTGTTTCCTTCTCAACAAGTTCCATGGCAATATTTGTCTTTTGTTAACTCTGGAGCTGCACAGCATTCATTGCTTAATTTTATTTTCTGTTGTTATCACTCCCTTCCTACTTCTTCATTGTTGCTTTCCTTTTCTTTTTAATTCCCTCAGATGACAATTTTATCCATCATGCTGAAAGCACTTTCAGCCTGAGGACCATGAATGCATGATATCAAAGCTCTCGCTATTTTAGATAACTTTGAGAATATGAATACTTTGAACACTATGCATCAATTTGTACAAATTTCCCCTTCCTTATCAAGCTTAAATACAAACAGTTATGGAAACTTTTTCACCATTTTTAAGCTGAGATACAAAAATTTATAGAATAAAAGGATATTTAGTAAAAATATTGGGCAGAAGGTACATCGCGAGAGAAAAAACTACGATTACGGGAGAAATCTTCACCTCTAACTTCTGTTTTTGAAAGTTTCAAAATATGGAATTCCGTCCTCAAACAGAAAACAAAACCACTGCCACCTCCTAAGCATTCCTGTTCAGTTTGCATCGATCTCGATAATGGCGGAATTCCTCAAATCTACGGAAGAATCTCATGCCTGAAGACTACAGGGAAATCTTCGTGCTGTCTTAACTTCCGTTTTCGGAAATTGTTGTCCATAGTTTCATGCTGAAATGCAAACATTTATGCAATAAAATCATATTTAACAGCAATACTGGACAGAGGCAACATCATGAGGAAAAAGAAATTATGATCACAGGAAAAACCTTCACTCCATTTAACTAACCGTTTTTCGAAAGTTTTGGAAGGCAAAAACTGTTCCCAGATGAAAACGGAACCCCCCCCCCCATTAATCCCCCCAAAATTTCTCTTCGTTCATTTTGCATAGATCTGGAGCATGACCCAAATGATGACAAAAAAAAAAAAAAAAAAAAAAAAAAAAAGGAGTTCCGCAAATCTGCAGAAGAATCTCATGTATGTTAATGTCGACAGAATTTTGTTTTCAGATTTTTGGGGAGAAACAAACTGTATGTTTGACAGAGACAGCAAATTAGATGGAGAAATTAGTAGGTGAGTGAATTCTTCATTGAAAGTCATAGCTGCCTTAGGAGGATTTCACAGGAATGATGGGTTCTCGAGGAAGTCCCGAATGGCTGTGTATGAAAGTGTCATTGTTCCTACTCTGATGTACGGCAGTGAAACCTGGGTAATGATGCAGAAAAGACATAGGAGTTGTTTGTGTGCTGGAGAAATGCATTACTTATGGGGGGGGGGGGAAATGACACGTTCTGATAGTTTGAGGAATGAAGAATTGTTGCAGATGTGTAATGTGAGGCAAAATGTTGTTGGTAAGGTAGAGACTAATATGCTTAGGTGGTTTGGCCATGTTGAAAGAATGAGTGATGAGGTGCTGACTAAGAGAAATTTTTCAGCCCAAGTGACAGGAAAGAAAATTAGATGAAGGCTAAGGGAATCATGGGAGGACCAGATTCAGGAATGTCGGCTTGAGAAAAAGATTACGAGTATAAAGTAGAAAAGGTCTTGTGTGCTGTGTGTGGTGGATGTTAAAGAAGTTTGAGCGGTGTCCCAAGATTGTTGTAAATGGAGACATTTGATACACCAACAGTACTAAAATTCTAGTTCTATCAGTTAAATGTGTACTTGGCACATGGTCTTTCTTTGAAGAGCTAACCTCTGAATCTCAGAGAACAGCTTACTAATATGTATGTATGTATGTATGTATGTACGTATGTATGTATGTATGTATGTAACAATTAACTTACATCAGTTGAAACTAAACCAAATTTTTCAGATAAATAAGAAAATACAAGAAGCAAACATGTGTCAAAACATGAATATATATATATGTGTGTGGGTTTTCGGTATGCGTCGTCCTGACGGTGCAACCCTGAGATCATGACACAGGGGAACAACCACCGGATGGCGTGAGCATCGGACGTCGGCGCGTTGCTAAAACATGCTTCCAAAGACTAGAGTCAGAGCTGCGGAGAGCTCTGAAGTGTGAACACCAAGACAGGCGCTTTGTACCAAAGGGTGTTGTGTTTGTCATTTTTTATTTCTTAGCGCAACGACTAGGTTCCGTTGTTAGTGTAGCCTGTTATATCCTGATATCAAGTGTAGGTGTACGTCATATTAAATGTTTGTGTTCGTCAAGCTCGTCCATTATTTAAGTGTTGTGATTTGATGGATCTGTAGTGGGGAAGTTTCCCGTATACCCCCACATATATACACTGCTGGCCACCCAAATGCAACACCAAGAAGGACACAAGATAGCAAAGCCAGATTTACTGGACACATAACAACAGATACAAAGATGAAAAGATTGAGCTTACAGGCCCGTGCGACTTGTGGAATACGCAGACATCAATAGTTCGTGTGGCCCCCCATGGCTGACAATAACGGCCGCTACACGCCACGGCGTGGAACGAAAGAGGCTTTGGATGTGGGCTTGGGGTATGTCGGTCCAGGCTGCTTCCACACGTTGCTAAGTTCATCAGGCGTAGCCGCGGGTGGTGCTTGCCGGGCCAATCGGTTCCCGATCAGCGACCAGACGTGTTCGATTGGCGACATAAATCGTGAGAACAGGCGGGCTATGGCAGCAGTGACACTTGGTGGGCCATGGAGAATTGTTGCACAATGCGTGCCACGTGCGGGCGCGCATTGTCCTGTTGCAACGTGGCCGCTGGCAGGTCCTGCAGGTAAGGGAGGACTACAGGCTCCAAAACGTCGGAGATGTAGCGGTGGCTGTTGAGTGTACCGCTGATGTGTACCAGAGGGGTGCAGGTGTCATATCCAATTGTGCCCCAAACCATAATGCCAGGCAACGGACCAGTATGGTGATGCATAATGCAGGCGTCATACAGTCTCTCGCCATGGTGTCGCCACATGCGGATCCGTCCATCATGGTGTTACAGGCAGAAGTGGGATTCGTCGGAGAAGACAAAGTCGTGCCATTTCGTAGTCCAGGTGCGGCGTTCAACGGCCCACTGCCGCCGCACTCGCCGGTGGTGTAACGTCAATGGTAATTGGGACAATGGCCGCCGTGTGACCAGTCCGCGCTCCTGCAGACAATGTCTAACGGTACGTGCTGATACAGGTTGTTGCGCAACACACCCTAATTCTTGCACTAACGCTCGTGATGTGGCGGTGCGAGCCGTCAATGCCCGCCGCACAACATGCCGGTCCTCTCGTTCGGTGGTGTGCTGGGGCTGCGGCAATCACCCACGTCGGTCCGTCCGTCCGTCCCTCCTGCACCCATCGAATCCATACTCGCCTCACTGTGGCTGGATGTCGTCCTACACGGCGCCCATGTCTCGGTACGATAAACCGCTATCGCGATAAGCCACGATTCGTCCTCTGTCGAACTCTGAAATGTGCTGGAATGACTGCCGTATTCTGCGACGAGGCATCAGGAAGCTTCCCACGCACAGGTCCGGCAGCACAACACACTTCCATTACTTCCACCCCGCCTTCTGTGCACCCTTCTTATAGTGCTTCTCGGTGGCATGCCAGGCGCACATGATTTGCACATGCCCTGCAATGCTAATCGTTTGCATGTCCTCTCGCGGGCGACGCATGCGGCGAATTTCAGGCCAATTGGATGCTTTCTTCTTGGTGTTGCATTTTGGGTGGCCAGCAGTGTATATTTTACTTCTGGGTGTGTAAGCTTTGGTACTGAGCTGCCTTTCATCATGCATGTACCAAGTAACAAATACAGGACAGCCTCTTAACTGTCTATGTTGTTCCCTGAGTACAAATCACACGTTAGTAAACACAAGACTGAAAATTCTTCCATCAGCTACCACCATTCCTTAGGTATGAATTTTCCACTAGGCATCACATAATCTCTACCACTAATGATCCAGGATCAAGTCTGAGTGCACCATATACGAGGGTTGTACCGAAAGTAATGCCAAAGTGGGCTTAACTTTTTTATTAACTGACAAAGGTCGTTCAAATTGCACAAGTTGGTAGAATAACTCTTCCTCTACAGTAACCCTTCTTCTTCATTGGAGGTAAATAATAGATTCCAAGCAGTAGCAACATGCCGTCATTGAGTTCTTGACGAAGGAAGGGTGCAGGCTGTCTGACATCCAAAGAAGTCTATAGAATGTTTACGGAGATGACACCATTGATAAGAGCACTTGACTTACAGTCAGCAATGTGCACAGATGGATGAAGTTTAAAGAAGGGGAAACCAACACTGAAGACAACCCATGCAGTGGGAGATCATCATCTGCGACCACTGACATGAACCGTCAGCGAGTGGATGAATTGATTTGCGCAGAGATTAGTCACAATCCGTGAGCTTGTTGCACAACTGGACTGTGGTCACAATGCCAGACAGAAGATAGTGGAAGACTTGAGGTAGCAAAAAGTGTGTGCAAAGTGGGTATCTCGGCAGTTGGCTCCCGATTTGGAGAGAAGGGTGGAAGTCTGCCCTGATCTGCTGGAAGCGTTTGAAACCAACGAATACACATTCTTTTCCAATCTGGTGAAAGGGTATGAAACGTAAGCGTATCTTTACGATCCGGAAATGAAGAATCAATCCATGGAATGGCGTCGCACCTCTTTATAAAGCCTAAGAAGTTCAAAAGCCAGTGATCAGCACAGAAAGTCATGGTGACTGTTTCTTGGGATGACAAGGGTACCATTCTCCTTGATTTTCTGGTACGTGGCTGCAGGGGTGCAGAATTTGTCCGAACTCGCGAACAAGGTTCGGGGGAAATTAAGGCAGCTCTGGGGAAATTTTTGCCCGCGGGTAAAATAATAGTAGTAGTAATAGTAATAATAAAACGAAAAATTGACTTATTAACAACGAGTATAACGTGAAAGATAAGAGTAATTTACTGCATGGTAATCAGGTAATCATTTTGAAAAATGGCATGTCGTTATAAATACAAGAGGTTATATGAGCACAGTGACATACTGCAGACTGCCGCTGGCATATGATTCACCGAGCCCAAACGACTTTACTAATGCCAAGGCGTAAACAGCGTGGCACGAGTAATAAGTATGGTGCAACCACTAGTCATGCTAATAAAAATTTTCCGAAACTAATGGCAGCTTATGTGTCGTAGGCGCCGATCTGAAAAATTATTAGGGGTTCCGCACATTTTAAAGCGAATGACCCATGCATTTTTCAAAGGATTTAAGTCTAATTTAAATTTCATTCAGTAAAATTATCTGGCACAATTATACGCCTGAAATGCTAGAATGAAATAAATTATAGTTAATTGCAGAATTTTTTTTAGCTGTTTATTTTTCAGCCTCTCTGCCCCACCGTTTTCACCTAGACCCAAAAATGTTTCAGACATTTTGAATCTAAAATAAATATTAGGTTTGTTTGTTTTTTCAAATTTTTAAGTAATAGGCTTTAAGGATTAGTTCTTAATCATCAACATATAGATCTAATACTCACTTAAATTTGTATGAAAGTCCGCTACAGTTTTGGGGGAAATTTCGGACAGAAAAAAAATTGCGTTCTGGGGAAATATTGGGCCCTGAAAATTTTCTGCACCCCTGCGTGGCTGTACCTGACCAGCTTGAGACACTCAAGAAGCTTAGAGAAGCCATAAGGAGGAAAAGACCGAACAAGAATCTGAAAAGGTTCCACATTCACCATGACAATGCGATACCACACACATTTTTGGCAACAAATCAGGCGATCAGCAAATTAGGCCGGTCAGTGATCTTAACCCCCACCCCTGTACAGCCCAGATCTGGCACTCTCAGACTTCCACCTGTTCGGTCCAATGAAGGACAGTCTCTGGGGACAACGATTTGATGTGAAAGTGGCTGTGAAGAAGTGGGTACAACAGTGCACACCTGAATTTTTTCAAAGAGGATTCGAGAGTTGGATTCAACGAAGGCACAAATGCATTGCTTGTGGTGAAGACTATGTTGAGTAGTACCTTTGTATAGAGAAACAGTTACTCTACCAACATGCGCAATTTGAACGACCTCTGTCAGTTAATAAAAAAGTTATGCCCACTTTTGCATTACTTTCAGTACAACCCTCGTATGTTCTTTGCTCTATTTTCCTGGGTCTTCAATTGCCAGGAATAATCATTATTAAATTACACTTGAATGATTTCCCTCCTTCTTGTTTTAGATTTTCATTGTGGTTATGGTAGAGGGTTCAGGATAAAACTTTTACTTTGTTGAACAGAACAATTCATTCTACCATACCTGATACCTACGATTTTTATTTTTTTTTTTTCAATGCATCAACTGTGCATTAACTTGCAATGAAACTCCCAACTGAAATGTTTAACATAAAAATGAAATATTCATGATTTACAGAAATTTCACACAAGTGAAAACCAAGGGAACATTTACAAAGTGTTTTATTTACACTTTATGATATTAAAATTGCACCTTTTTACTAGTTACATCCTTATTCTCATAGACATGACTTCATGATAGAGTTTAGTTAACCAACTTCCTGCTTAAAGTATTGAGATGCAGGTTTTTTTAAAGTGCCTGTTCAGAAAGAAAAGACAGAGAGAGCAAAGTACACAAGGTGAAGGATTTATTTATAGCAGGGAGTGCATACCCCTGGGCTGCCTACTTCATGTGACCTTTGAATTACAGTCAGTGTTAACCAGCATCACAGCTCAAACCAATTATTCCACACCCACTAGGCCAGTCATAACCCTTGCACTATGAAGAAGTGGTCTAATTTCTAATATTAGCTTACCAGTGAACACAGCACTGTTGCTGTGGAATGTGAAAATTATTCCAATTTTTAGACATATCAGATGGTGTTGGGACTTCGCCAACAGAGGGGGCAGCGGAGGAGGCCAACGGCAGACATGAGAAAATTGTGGACATGTGAAGAGGCGTGGGAAATATGGCAGAGGCCGCAGAGTTGATATGGGAGAGGCAGAGAGATGATACGGTAGAGGCCGCAATGTGAAAACAAAACCGATGTTAATAAGAATTATGACGCGAAAGACAAACGAAGAAATATTCAGTGTGTGTGAGTGTTTGTGTATTTACATCTAATTCATATAAAATGATCTGCAATAAATTAGTAGTATACCTTGGATGTGCAAATCTCTTGAAATATGTTATTCTGTATACGACCGTGTGCATAGAAGATGTTGGATAAAGAAGAAGCCAGAGAGCCCTAGCACGGACTCGCGAAGAGGTAAGAAGTTAAATATAAATACCTCTAATTACCGAAATTGAATTGAACGCGAAAAGTAAGAACATTAGTGACGCCCAACGTGGGGCTCTCTAGCAAATATAAACTGAAGGCAATATTTCACCTATATTGAATTTGAAGTGTTAAACTGAAATTGCTTAAAATAAGTAATGGAGGAAGATTTAGACAAACTAAAAAAGAAAAGAGCAGTTAACCGCAGATTAACAACCATTGTTATTAATAAACTAAAGGAAGCTCTTGAAGAGGATCCCATTGAAAGATAAGTTATCGAGAATAATTTAGCTCAGTTATTGATTAAAGAAGGGATTTTGATTTCTGTTGGTGAACAAATTGAGCGAGTTATTCCTGTAGAGGAATTTGAAGACGATTATTGTGCTAGTCAGGAATACTACGAAAACATGCTGTTATGGAAAACCAAAGCGCAGCGCTGTTTAACTATGATCGGATACACTGAAGAAAGCGGCACGAATGAAACCGAGAACAGACCATCGCAGTCAAATAATATACCAGGAGCAGCGATAAGATTACCGAAATTAGAGTTTGCAAAATTCTTTGGAGATCCATCGCATTGGTTGGAATTTTGGGGTCAGTTTGATACGACCATACACTCAAATGAGGGTTTGAATAATTTGAACAAGTTTACTTACTTGAAATCTTATTTGGGTGGAGCAGCTGCTATTGCAATATCTGGATTACCTATCACAGAAGCAAATTATGACAAGGCCATAAAAATTTTGAAGGATAGGTTTGGAAAAAAAGATGTTGTTATAAGTTCACATATGAATAAATTACTGTCTCTACCACCTGTTAAGAGGTTAATAGACACCTTTGGTCTGCAGAAGTTGTATGATAATTGCCAAGTCCAATTAAGGAGCCTTGAATCACTGGGAGTAATCTCCGACACTAATGGAATTTTGTTGTGTCCCATGATATTGAAACTGATTCCCAGTGAAATAATACTAGAATTCAACAAACTTTGCGAAGCTGATGAGATTTGGAATATAGAAGAAGTTGTGGAATTTATAAGAAAGGAAATTGAAAGAAGTGAGCGGACCCAGGCGATTTGCGGAAATACAGAATTAAAACCGAATCTTTCTCAGAGTGTTACGGCAGTAAACAATACGCCCATCAGATCTGATCACATGCGCACAAAAGAATTCATGAAGCAAAATAAAATGTTTCCTTCAGCCGCCGAACTGAATGCTACTGTAGAAAATAACCCAGAATCCTATGAAAAACGCGTTGAATACAAAAGGACTGTGGTCAACGTTCAAAGAAATAACGAATATTGTGTTAGAGGAAGTTGTTTATTTTGTTTGTCGGATCATGATTTAGACAGACGTCCTTTAACAATAAGCGAAAAAAGATGTCATTTATTGCAACAAGGAAGATGCTTTAATTGTTTCAAGAAACATCACTTGGCGAAATTTTGTTTATAAAAAGATCGGTGTAAACTTTCTCATCGAAAACACCATACATTCATGTGCGATTCAGAAAAAGATAACACCGCAACCACCGTAAAACACATATCACAAGCCGATCAGCAGCAACAGAATGGTATTCTGTTGCAGACCATGACCCTAAAGGCAGTGGGGAAAACGAATCGTAGCGTGCGAATTCTTTTCGACGGAGGCTCACAACGGACATTTGTTATGGAAACTGTTTCTAAAGAGCTAAAGTTACAAGTTACAGGAGAAGAACAATTAACGATATTTTCATTTGCCGCGAATTCACCAGTAACAGAGAAAAGAAAAAAAGTCTGTTTGGTTTTAAAAGATCCAAGAACTGGACGTAAAATTGAGATGGAAGCAATGGAAATAAATAACATCAGCACAGCTTTGATAAGTACTCCAGGGAAAGAAATGTGAAGTTATAGTGAAAAAGAAAAAATGTTGTTAGCAGATGGAGCGGAAAAATGTAACAACTTAGAATTATCAGTTTCAATCGGAGCTGACTATTATTGGAAGGTTGTAACTGGAAGAGTGCGTAGGATAACGCCATCCTTGGTTGCTACACAAACTATTTTTGGGTGGACATTTAGTGGCACCTCGGCGCTGTCAAATGCATTGGCGTTACAGTCTGTCATTAATGTTATGAAAAGTGCCACCAGCACAAGTACAAGTAAAAGTAAAACTGATTGTGAAATGAAAGAAATGTTGAAGCACTTTTGGGATCTTGAAACGCTAGGAATAAGGGAAAGCATCGACCAAACTAATAAAACAGAAGATAATTGCATTTATGAGGAATTTCGCGAAAATCTGAAAATGGAAGATGATAGATACGTGACACGGTTTCTGTGGAATCAACAAATAGAAGAATTGAAGGATAATTACAACTTGGCTGAAAAACGATCGAGATCGCTTGTTTGGAAATTCAATAAGGAACCACAATTCTACGAAGAATATAAGGTTATCAAAAATTATTTAAAAGAAGGAATTGCAGAGGAAACAAAGGATGATAGCAGCAATGTAATATATTACATGCCACATCAGGCTGTAATCAGGAAAACAAGGATACCACTAAATTATGCGTAGTATTTGATGCGTCATCTCATGCCGAGAACTGTTCATCATGAAATGATTGTTTACTCGCAGGGCCAAACCTAAATTCTGATATGCTGGATTTGTTGATCAGATTCCGTAACAATAAGGTCGCCTTTACAGCTGACATTCAACAGGCGCGTTTGCAGATTGCTCTTGCCAAAGAAGACCGAGATGCAGTTATATTTTTGTGGATGGATGAGGAACTAGATGACAATGACTCCCTCAAAGTAAAAATACTACGAATGACTAGAGTCATATTTGGTGAGAAGTCAAGCCCATTTATGTTGGCTGCAACGCTAAGAGTTCACATAGACAAATATAAACAACAGTATGAGGATGCATACAAGCTACTGAGGAATTGTCTATATGTGGATGATTTAATTGGAGGAGCAACAAATGAAAATGAAGCAATGATATTATCAAGCGACGTTAAATATACACTGACGGGAAAAAAATCCCAACACCACGAAAAAATAGTTGTAGAGGAATGAAATGGCGGCAATACATTTGTATAGGTAACATATTTAATCGATTAAGGTTTCAAGAACACAGCTTATTGTAAGCGCGAGAAGAGCCATTTTAAATGTGAAATGCTGGTACATTAATAACCATTTTACCGCCAGAATGTTGAATGCAAGCACGCAAACGTTCATGCATTGTGCCGTACAGGTGCTGGATGTCAGTTTCTGGGATGGAGTTCCATGCCTGTTGCACTTGGTCGGTCAATACAGGGACGGTTAATGCTGGTTGGGGGCGACGCTGGAGTTGTCGTCCAATGATGTCCCATACGTGCTCGATTGGTGAAAGATCTGGTGATCTAGCAGGCCACGGCAACATGTCGACACTCTGTAGAGCATGTTGGGTTACAACAGCGGTATGCGGGCGAGCGTTATCCTGTTGGAAAACACCCCCTGGAATGCTGTTCATGAATGGCAGCACAACAGGTTGAATCACCAGACAGACGTACAACTGTGCCGTCAGGGTGCGTGGGATAACCACGAGAGTGCTCCTGCTGTCATAGGAAATTGCTCCCCAGACCATAACTCCAGGTGTAGGTCCAGTGTGTCTCGGCCGCAGACAGCTTTGTTGCAGGCGCTCACCTGGCCTCCTTCTAACCAACACACGGCCATCACTGGCACCCAGACAGAACCGGCTTTCATCAAAAAACACAACAGATCTCCACTCCGTCCTCCAATGAACTCTAGCTTGACACTACTGACGTCGCAAACGGCAGTGGTTTGGAGTAAGTGGAATGCACGCTACAGGGCGTCTGGCTCGGAGCTGTCCTTCAAGTAACCGATTTGTAACAGTTCGTTGTGTCACTGTGGTGGCAACTGCAGCTCGAATAGCTGCCGCAGACGCGGTATGATGCGCCACGGCCATACGCCGTACACGCCAGTCTTCCCTCTCAGTAGTGCCACGTGGCCGGCCGGAACCCGGTCTTCTTGAGGCAGTACCTTCCCTTGACCACCGCTGCCAACAATCATGCACAGTGGCTACATTCCTGCCAAGTCGTTCTGCAATATTGCGGAAAGAAAATCCACCTTCTCGTAGCCCTATTACACGACCTCGTTCAAACTCCGTGAGCTGTTGATAATGGCTTCTTCGTCTTCTTAAAGGCATTCTTGACTAACATCAACACCCTACGTCGAATCTCAACAATAACTAACGCTCACAAACGTTACGGCGCGTATTTACAGCAAACCTGCTTTGCATGTTCCGAGGGGCGCTACTAGCGCCACACGTATGCGCCAAGTGCGAAATTTGCATAGACGTAATCTTACAGATGTACTCTCACCGCCTACCAACTGTCGTTTATCTAACACAACCCCTTCTTGGTGTTGGGATTTTTTTTTCCGTCAGTGTATTTTGAATGAGGGAAACTTTAACATGAGAAAATGGAGAACAAACAGCGAATCCCTTCAGCAATTGTGGAATAATGAAGAAAATGATATTCAATTCGCTGAAAGCAATAAAGTTTTGGGATACCTATGGGATAGAGAGAAGGATGTTATACGAATAGCGTCCAGTACAGTTTTGAAGTGATTGCATATGTGAGAAAGAGAAAGGACAAGGTATGCAAAAGAGAAGTTCTGAAGATTGTTAGTCGTCTATATGACCCGACTGGTATTTTAAGTCCATTTACAATAAGAGGCAGAATTATCTTGCAAAATGTTTGGGAAATCGGGTGCAAATTGGGATGCAGAATTGTCCGTAGAACTAGAGAAAAATTGGAAAGATTGGTGCACAGAGTTATCACAGATGGAAAATGTTGACATACCAAAATATTATTTTGGAGACATCGAAGAAAGGGAATTGAGAAATATGAAGTTGCATTGCTTAACAGATGCGAGTCAAAAGGCTTATGGTGCAGTGATATATTTGAGATATGAAACCAAAGATGAAATAAATTCAATAAATGTGATTTTAAAGGCAAGAGTAGCACCCTTAAAGAAACTATCGTTACCTAGGCTAGAATTGAAGGCGGCGTTAATAGGAGCTAGACTAGCTGAATCTGAATTTGGCAACTGAAGCAGAAGTTTAATTTAACCTTACATTTTTGGACAGATTCCAGTACAGTTTTGCATTGGATAAAAGGAAATGCCGAAAAATGGAAGCCATTTGTGCAAAATAGGATAAGAGAAATACAAGGGAAGTTCGATCCGTTATGGACATACTGCCCAGGAAAAGAGAATCCTGCAGATTTACTCACCAGAGGAGAGAGATTGAAACTATCAAAGGTAATAGTCATTGGTGGCATGGACCAGAATGGTTAATTAGAAAAGAAACATCTTGGCCAAAATTACCAGCTAACTTGTCCACAGACAACAGTGCAAGGGAAGAAAGAAAACGAAAGAGTAAAGAGACCCTTCAAGTAAGCTGTGTAACAGAAAAAGGGTTGGTTGGTTGGTTGGTTAATTGATTTTAATGACGCAAGGGCCATGGATGGCCAAAGAGCACCAAACAAAAGACATCAAAACAAAACAAAATCAATAAAAAACGTACACAAGGTTAAAAACAGGCTGATGTGGTAAAAATGAAATATGATAGTGAACAAGTTAAAATCTAGATGAGTTTAAAAAAGTCAATTTCTTGTAAAAACGAAAACACTGCTTTCATGTCGCAGGCTTCGCCAATAATAGTTTGCAGCGTAGCTGCTCCTTCGTCCAACAGATGAGAGTGAAAATGACGAAAACGATGATCACAAAACCGAACACAAGTACACAAAACATGAAGGACAGTGAGACGACAGTTGCACGCCTCACACACCGGGACACCCTCACCACACAGCAAAAAGTGGTGAGTAAAATGACAGTGCCCAATGCAGAGACGTGCAAGAACAACTTCCTCACGACGGTTCTTCCGCAAACTTGACTTCCATAGTCCGATCTGTGGTTTGATAGAATGCAGTTCATTGCTGCCCTGCTAAGACCACAGGGACTGCCACTCGTCCAGGAGAAATGTCCGGATCAAAGGTCTAAAATCGCGGAAAGACAGTGGCAGCCGAGCTGGCGACATGGAGGAAACAGACCTGGCAGAGAGATCTGCCAGCTCGTTACCCCGGATCCCAACATGGCCAGGAACCCAACAGAATCGGACCAGGAAGCCATAACCCTCCAAAGT
This sequence comes from Macrothele yani, assembly GCA_039090855.1. NCBI lineage: Eukaryota > Metazoa > Arthropoda > Arachnida > Araneae > Macrothelidae > Macrothele > Macrothele yani. The sequence goes on along the minus strand of CM077023.1, from coordinate 6,006,146 downwards.
TCCAAGAAGACGACGGACATCACGAATGACAGGTGAGTCCGCGTCCTCTGGAGAAGATAAAACTTGGATGACGGACTTGGAATCAGAGCAAACCATAGCGCGACGATGTGATCGAGACTGTATGTGGCACAGAGCGAGGTGTACCGCACGCATCTCTGCCGAAAAGACGGTGGATTCAGGCGGAAGCCTCTCAGCATGAGAGGCATCGCCAAGCACAAAACGGATCCAACGACATCCCCGGATTTCGAGCCATCGGTGAACACAGGCACGAAATCCGGGTAGACAGACTGTTTTTCAGCAAAGAGCTGCTGGTACACCAGAGCAGGAGTGGACGACTTAGGCCACACACAAAGAGAAAGGTCAGCAGTTGCTTGAACGGGCTGCCAAGGAGGTTGGTTAAAATGGGTGGTTAAACCAATCCCAGACAAGTTTAGACCAGCATCGCGCACTATGGCAGACATCCGAATCCCGAACGTCGGAACACAGGAGGGGCGGTGGGAAAACAAGCGGACACAGTCCGGTTGGAAGATGGAACCATGCAGTGGATGATCAGGAAGAGATTTCAGTTTTGTATAAAACTGAAGAGACAGCTGCTTACGACGGATGCATAACGGCGGCTCATGAGCCTCCGCATACAGGCTATGTACGGGAGAGGTACGGAAAGCACCAGTACATAGATAGCCGTAATGCCTGGTGATGGACGGGGTCCAAAGGCTTTAAAACCGATGGACATGCTGAACCGTACGTAATGCATCCGAAGTCTAACTTCAACCGAATAAGAGAGTGGTAAATGCGAAGCACTGAGCACCTGTCAGCCCCCAAGATGTTCGAGAGAGGACCTTCAGGATAATCAATTACTCCGTGCACTTCACCTTCAAAGACTGAATGTGAGGCCGGAAGGTGAGCGCTCGGTCAAAGGTTAGCCCAAGAAACCTGGCTTCTGACACCACAGGGATGGTAGAACACCCCAGACGGAGGCTGGGGTCTGGGTGAAGACCCCGTTCGCGGCAAAATGCACGCAAACGGTTTTCTGCGACGAGAAGCCAAATCCATTTTGGGAAGCCCAGTGAGAGATCTTGGTAATGGCAGACTGGAGCTGTCTCTCGATGGTGCGCATGTTAACGGAGGCGCAACAGATCTGTAGATCATCCACGTACATGGTTCCACGAACCGTCGGAAGAAGCAGTTTGAATATGTGATTCACACGAAGGATGAACAGAGTGACTGATAAAATGGAGCCTTGAGGTACACCCTGTTCTTGCGGGTACACTGAAGAGAGGGTCGACCCGACGCGCACACGGAAACTCCGGTCCTGGAGAAATCCGGCGATGAAAGATGGTAAGTTTCCCCGCAATCCGCACTCGTGCAGATCACGGAGAATGACGGATCTCCAGGTGCTGTCGTAAGCTTTCTCCATATCGAAGAACACGGAGACCACGTGCTGACGCCGGACAAACGCCTCCCTGACAGATGTCTCAAGGCGAAGATGATGATCGGTGGTGGATCGAGATTTGCGAAATCCACTCTGATGAGGTGAAAAAATGTGAAGAAACTCCAAATAAAAAATGAGACGAAAATTAATGATACACTCGAGTACTTTGCAAAGGCAGCTCGTCATAGCAATTGGCCGGTAGTTCAACGGGTTGGTGGGATCTTTACCAGGTTTGGGAACAGGAACGACAATGGCAGTGTGCCACGATTCGGGAAAGACATGCTCTTGCCAAATCCTGTTAAACAGGATTAGCAGACATTCAAGAGAGGACGGAGAAAGGTGCTTCAGCATCTCGTAATGGATGTTATCTGGTCCGACAGATGTCCGGCCGGACCTATTCAGAGCGGTCTTCAGCTCCACGGCAGTCAGCGGGCTGTTATACTCTGCGGAAGAAAACGGTCCAAAAGAAATCTTGGACCTCTCAAGCCGCGGCTGTAACTGCCGGAACGAAGCAGGGTAATTGCTGCTGCTGGACACTGAAGAAAATGCGGCGCCCAGACAGTCAGCAACACCCTGAGCGTCAGCAACCGTTCCCCCATCACTCTCGAGAATGGAGATTTCCCCAGAAGGGTACTTACCTCGAATCTTGCGGATCCTGTCCCAAATGATCTTAGAGCTGGTAGTGGTGTTAATCCCGGATACATAGCGTATCCAAGATTCCCGTTGACTACGCCGACGTACCAATCGCGCGTAAGATTTGGCATTCTTGAAAGCAAGTAGGTCCGCGTCGGTGGGGTACCAACGAAACCTACCTCAAGCCCGATGTTGGGCCTGACGAGCTGCCTTGCAAACGGAATTCCACCAAGGTCGCAGGCAACGTGGAAATTTAGTCGAAGTCTTAGGGATGGTAAAGTCTGTCGCTTGCACAATACAATCCGTTACCGCCGCAACAGCTTCATCGATCGTACCCGAGGTCACCATGACTGGAGTAATGGTCGCTGAAGCCGTGAATGAGTCCCACTTGGCTCGATCGATAGCCCATCTAGCAGGGCGAGTAGGATGACAGTACCCATTACCTGCTAGACGGAGAAAGATGGGAAAGAGATCACTGCCAAGGGGATCATCAGACACGCTCCAGGACCAGTCAGGATATAACGATGGCGAACTCAAGGACAGATCAATGGCTGAGTACGAGCGGGTGGGTTCATGAAAATAAGTGACTGCCCCGGTGTTGTGGAGACAGAAGGACGTGTTGAAGAGAAGGGACTCAACAACACGGCCCCTGGAGTCTCGAGTGGTAGAACCCCACAACGGATTGTGTGCATTGAAATCTCCTAAGATGAAGAAAGGAGGCGGCAGCTGGTCAACTAAATCTTCCAGATCTGAAAGGCTTACAGCTTCATCTGGTGGTATGTAGATGGAACAGATGGAACACACTGTTCACAGTGTGTTCACAGACAGTCTCACTGCCACTGCCTGCAAAGTCGTCCGAAGGGCAACTGCAGTGACAGGAATATCATGAGTAACAACGACGGCCACTCCTCCGCAGGCGATAACGCCGTCCAGGTGATCTTTGCGGAAAAGGGAATGTCTCCGCAGCGAAGGAGTGTCCATCGTGTGAAGCTTTGTCTCCTGGAGACACACACACAGGTGTGTGCGAAGACAGTAAGCCTTTTAAATCATCAATGCGTGAACGCAGACCTCGGCAATTCCACTGAATGAGGAGCGTGTGGCCATAATGAAAAAATGAAATGAAAGAATGAAGACAGACGACTAGAAAGTCTCCATGTCGTCCGTCACCTCCAAGCCATCGGCAGTGTCTGGAGGTAACACAGGGCTGTGTTAACCCCCTGTGTTGAGAGGTGGTTTTTGCATGCTCTGTTTCGGGGAGGATGAGTCGGGTTTCACCTTTTCCGGCTTCTTCTTTGCAGTGCCCTGGACCTGGGTCCCTGTGATGGCCGAAGATGTTTTCGGCATAGAAGGTGTAGGCGACGATGTTGATGTCGCCTTGGATGCAATGCAGCGAGACTTCAGTGCTTCCAGCCCAGCAGCGACGATGTCCTCAAAATCATAAGGACACCGCGCCGGGATGGTCACCTCCATCTGGACCGCAACAGTAGCTTTCTGCACCACAACCGAGGCATAGGAGCGCCGGCCGGGTGGAAGAGGAGCTATCCGCCACCTGGCCTCAGGGTATGACAGATGTTCAGTGGTCTTCAGGCGTTGGATAGCCTGCTCCTCGATCCACTTGGGACACTGCTTAGAAGACGCAGAGTGGGAGCCCTCACAATTCACACAATGATCCGACTCAGTGGAGCAGTACGCCAAAGAGTGTTCAGTGGAACCACAGCGCCCACACTTTGCTACATTACGGCAAGACTGCTGGGAGTGACCATAATGCTGGCACTTGAAACATCTCAAGAGGTTCAGGACGTATGGCCAAACATCTAGACCCAAGTACCCCGCCTTGATGGAAGTTGGCAGGGTAGGTGAGCCAAAGGTCAGGACGATGTTCCAGGAGGGAATAGACTTCCAATCCCGCTTGAAAAGAATACGCCAAACCCCAGTGACATGTTGGTCCCCAAGTTCTGCCAACAATTCCTCTTCACTGCACTCGAGCAGGTCGCGGGAGTTGATGACACCGCGAGAGGAATTGAGGTACCCATGGGGTGAGATCTGTACTGGAATGTCCAGCAGAACGGTAGTATTCAGCAAGGTGGCACTGTGACGTGGATGAGATATCTCCACAAGAAGATCCCCAGCCTGAGCAGGATCAACTGAATGAATGAGAAGAAACAGAGCATTGCAGTCTGTAGTGAGTAGTTTCTTAGTGGAGGAGGGTGTCCCTTCCTCCACACGGCGCTTCAAATTTACAGCATGGGAAACACTTTGTGTTGCCATGAGGGAGAAAAAAGATTCGTCCGCCAACCTCCCCACCCACTACCGAGCCCAACGAGGGAGAGCCGGAGGTCTGCAAGCCCAAGAGGACGCAGGACACGGCTCTAGGGATAGTCAGCGGATATAGCAAGTTGGTAGGGTAGACACACGCTCGGCGTGCACCCAGACTTTCCTGTGCCCGGAGAACACCCCTTTGGCATGCCCACCCTACCCCCAAACTCACCCTGCCAAACAGAACGACAAGCCGCTAGAAGTCTGGATGCCACTCGGCCACAGACTTCCTGACTAGGAGAGGGTTAGCTCCCAGCCTCCCGTTTAGGGTGAAGCAGAGGGCAAAGAGGAGTGTTGGCATCTGGAGACACTACAACCCGGCCCCCAAATACCTCAGCATCCAGCATCCTCATTTCCACCTGTACGGGTCACCGCACACGGCAAACATGCAGGTAAGTCTAAGCTAACCAGCTCCGGAAAAACAGAAAATGTAACATAAAAGAGAAAAGACAGGGAAGGGAACGAGGAACAAAACCCGGTGCTGGCGCCTCATCACAATCTTAGCCGCCTACAACTGAGGCAGGTACATGTCAATATATGAACTAAAGACGAAAAAGCAAAATGATAAGAGAAAATCGGCTCGGGCCGTGGGGATGCCATCCCCTATCAGCTGGATGAACAGCTGTCCCTTCGGTTATGTAATCGTTAAAGCCGCAGAGGCAAGAGAAACCATCACAAGGTTAGCTCGGGCCGTGGGGGCGCCGCTCCCCAAATAACTAGAAAACCAGTTATCCCAGTGCAGGGACAGAAGAAGGGAGGACTCCTATTTTTGATATCAGAAAAAACAGTGAATTGAAAAGAGTTCTTCGTGTGACAGCATGGACTCTAAGATTCGTACATAATGTTCGAAATAAAGACTAAAAAAATCAGGAGTTCTGACAATTGAAGAATTAAACTCAGCAGAAATTTATTGGGTTAAACAATCCCAGAGAGAGGGTATTCCAAACGAAGTAAATGCTTTGAACTGTAAACAGGACATTTCTTCCGATTCGAAAATCTAGACGTTTAATCCATTTCTAGACGAAGACAGCATAATGAGAGTTGGGGGAAGACTACAGAATGCAGACTTAAACTATGACCAAGTTCATCCAGTAATTTTGTCAACCAATAGTTATTTGTCAGACCTATTAATTAAGCGAAGTCATATAAGGGTAGGACTTGATGGAGTTGCGGAGACTTTAGCACAAATCAGAGAAAGGTACTGGATTCTACAGGGACGGCAAAGAGTGAAAAGCATTATACATAGTTGTTCTATCTGCCGGAAATTTAAAATAAAACCTTTCGACCAAGATATGGCACCCTTCCCACCGGACAGATTAAAAGAAGTTTTTCCTTTTGAAATATGTGGAGTGGACTTTGCAGGACCATTATTCACAAAGAATGAAAATAAGAAGGTTTACATCGCCTTATTCACCTGTGCAGTTACTTGTGCTGTGCATTTGGAATTGGTATCTGATTTAACAGCTTGCAACTTTCTGTTGGCATTTAGAAGATTTTCAGCAAGAAGAGGAATTTGTAAGACACAATATTCAGATAATGCAAAAACATTTAAAAAGGTAAACCAAGATTTAACCAAACTGTGGAGCATTGTTACTGATCCAGAAAATTTAAGGTTTTATGGAGAAACCGGAATAAGATGGAAGTACATAGTTGAAAGAGCTGCATGGTGGGGTGGTTCTTGGGAGAGGCTCGTTTGCTCGATCAAAACATGCCTGAAAAGAATACTGGGAAAAGCTTCTTTAACATATGAAGAATTGGAAACTACTCTTGTTGAAGTAGAAGCGATCCTGAATTCCCGTCCTTTGACATTTGTATATAGCGAACCAGGAGAGCCAGAACCACTCTCACCAGGACATTTCGTAATTGGAAAAAGATTGACAACAATTCCTGGTGGGAAACCAAGTTCTAACGAATCAAAAAGAAGTGACCTAACAAGGAAATACAAACACAGAGCACTAGTTATGGAGAGACTGTGGAGAAGATGGCGACAAGAATATCTTCTGGAATTGAAATCAGCCCACCAGTTGAAGATTGCCAAAAGGGGTTTAGAAGTGAAAACGGATCCCATAGTTCATGTAAAAGATGAAAGATTACCTAAACTGATGTGGAAAACCGGTATCATTAGCCAAGTTCATGTGGGATGTGACGGAAAGGTACGTTCATGTACAGTGAGACTGCCTAATGGAACATTGATTAAAAGACCAGTACAACACCTTTACCCTATGGAGCTGGACTTAGAAAAGACTGAACCCAATTCTTTGGGGCCGGAGGATGTTGGGACTTCGCCGACAGAGGGCACAGCGGAGGAGGCCAACGGCAGACGTGAGAAAATTGTGGACATGTGAAGACACGTGGGAAATATGGCAGAGGCCGCAGAGCTGATATGGGAGAGGTGGAGAGATGATACGGCAGAGGCCGCAATGGGAAAACAAAACTGATGTTAATAAGAATTATGATGCGAAAGACAAACGAAGAAATATTCAGTACTGTGAAATTAACTTTTTTACGGGTCTTATAGAGGTTATTATTCAAAAACCTCTATAAGACCCGTAAAAAGTTAATTTCACAGTACAATATGAATAGAGGTGCCATAAATTCATTTACAACTAGGATTAAAATATTCAGTGTGTGTGAGTGTTTGTGTATTTACATCTAATTCATATAAAATGATCTGCAATAAATTAGTAGTATACCCTGGATGCGCAAATATCTTGAAATGTGTTATTCTGTATACGACCGTGTGCATAGAAGATGTTGGATAAAGAAGAAGCCAGAGAGCCCTAGCACGGACTCACGGAAGAGGTAAGAAGTTAAATGTAAATACCTCTAATTACCGAAATTGAATTGAACGCGAAAAGTAAGAACAGATGGACAAGATCTACATTATAAAAAAGCAAGACACATCAGCACTTTAACTACATGCATGAACACTTCTCCAGCAGCGAGAAAAACCCTAAGTGATCCCTCAGCATCAAGACCATAATAACAGGATATGGAATTCCAAAAATACATACTTAAAGGAGGGAAGATCATTGAACTCCAGTACATGGTAGTCAAGCCAGCATATATAAAAGTATGTCATCCCAGTCATTTCATATGTACAAAAGCAGTTAAAACAAGATGCACATAGCAGTCAGCAACAATAGGGTATGATCTGAACAAGATGACATCGTGGAAGGACCTCTAATTTTGTAACAGGCATTTACCATAACACTGATGGCATTAGTAACCTTCAACATACAGTTACACTGGCCTTCCAACACACTATAGCAATGAACTAATTCCCAAAGATCCAGTAACATAAGGCTACAAGCACATTTTCCACTTCATCTTCTACTATCATGCTTACAGTAGCACTGACTTTGAACAACAGGCATGGAATGGCATTGTGTTAATTTTTAAGACAAACCAGTTATGTCTAAGACCCAACAAGAGTTCATACAGTGATATCAATAGTACAAATCATGATATCAGTAGATCAGTAGCACATACATCGATGAGCCATTACATTATGACTACCGACCTAATAAGCTATAGGGGCCTTCTTTAGCCAGCTAAACAGCGGCCACTTGACAAGACATCGCACTGATGAGGTGGCGATAGGTATCCAGGTATATCTGGTACCATAATGTCAACAGCAGGTCCTCCAGTTCCCATACATTTCGGCGTGGTGGTGATTTAGCACCAACTCACTTTTCCAAGTCGAACCATAAAAGTTCAAATGGGTTCTTGTCAGGTGAATTTGGAGGCCAGGGCATTAACAGAAAGTCACCAGCATGTTTCTCGAACCACTCCTTGACTATTCTGGCAGTGTGGCATGGCACATTATCCTGTTGGTAGTAGCCATCACCAGCAGTGAACACAGGTGACATGAATGGTTGAACTTGGTCTGCAACGATGTTCAGATACCTGACAGCTGTCAGGGATTGTGCTATTGGGATAATGAAGCCTAAAGTGTCCCAAGAAAACATCGCCCACAGCATAACACTGCCGCCGACAGCCTGTTTCCACCTAACAGTACATCCAGGTGCCATAGCCTCTGTGGCAATCAGCGTATCTGCGCTCAGCCGTCCATGTGATGCACCAGGAATCTTGATTCGTCAGACCAGGCCACTTTCTTCCAATCATCCACGGTCCAATCTCAATGATCTCGGGCCCATTTCATGTGTTGTTGGCAATGACGTGCAGTGAGCCTGGGGACCCAGCTGGGTCTTCGGCTATGCAGGCTCAAGCGCAGAAAGCTACGATGAACTGCGTGCTGTGACACATTGCCCTGATCACCATTGTTGTAGCTGAGGGTTATTTGTCACACTGTGGCCCTGCGGTCACTGTGAACAATGTGTGATAGTCTCCACTATCCTATGGCATCAATGAGCTGCAGACGACACACAACTGGATGACGGTTTGTTGCTTGGCCATCTGTGCACCACTTTTGATACGTACTCACTACAGTAGCACGTGAACAACCCACAAGCTGCGCCATTTCCGAGATTGTAGTTCTGAGGTGCTGTGCCATCACAATTTGTCCTTTATCAAACTCTGATAAATCGGCACTTTTCCTATTCTGACTCCAAAAACTCTACTAACCGAAAGAATGTCCTTGGGTTGTATATACTGCTCTGATAACTTTACCTGCACCACCATTCGGCCTCCAGCCACGCTCATTTTTCTAAGCTGAGGGTGGTTATAAAGTAATGGCTCATTGATGTATAGTAGATATGGATATTGTGCTTTGATGTAGCTACTCCTTTTCAAAAGGCAGAATGCCCGATCATGGGAATTACATTTTAGGGATATTGATAAGGCCAATTACAGTTTACTACAAGCTGTCAACCCTGGTATTTAAATAGGTACTTCAACCATTCATCCCTAGGATGTTTTTCTGAAACATATATACTTCCCTTCATTGCAGAGGCTCTCAGAACTCTCTTTTGGCACAATGACACAAGCTACAGAGGGCGAGTCGAACGTTTTGCAATATTTGCTTAAACCCATGTGCTGTGGCGGGTATGTCATGTAAACGTTTAAAATAGTTCAAGTCACACGCTGCAGTCAGTCGGAAGGGATATAAAGTGGTAGTCATTGCTGTGAACAGCACTGCATGTCGTTGTTCTGTCTGTGGTTGGGACGCCAAAAAGATGAACAGCCACAACCTGCTAATTAGGTAACTTTTGCTCTATGAGTTTGAACTCGGCCATAACACTGCTCAAGCAACACGAAACATTTGTCATGCGAAAGGGGAAGGTTCTGTGGACCACAGCACCGCAACCAGATAGTTCAAGAAATTTCGCTCACGTGAAAGAAACCTCGACAATCAGCCAAGGTCAGGTAGGTCACGAACCGTGGATTCAGAGGCTGTGCGCCACGCCGTAGAGGCAAATCCGACAACTAGCACTCTGAGATTATCAGGATCACTACGCATATCACATACCACTGTGGTTTGTCACCTTCAGAACCTTCTCAAAGTCTACAGGAGTTGCCGCACTGTCCCTCAGGAACTGACGCCAGCTGAAGCTAACCGCCAAGTGGAAGCGTGAACGAAACTCCTGGAAAACCCGAGCGATGTAGTTTCGTCAAGAGAATTGTTATGTATGATGAAAAGTGGATCTACTTCCATAATCCTAACACACAACAACAGTGGTTGAGCCCTGGCCAGCTTCCTGAACCTGTTGCCAAACATTGGTGCTTCGAGCACAAGGTGGTGCTCTGCGTCTGGTGGAATTTCGAGGGGATAATCCACTGTCGAACCATTAACACCAACCTCTACTCCAAACAGCAGGAGCAGATGTATGCCGTTTTGGAGAATTACGCGGCACTGGTGAACAGGAAGAGCGCTCTCCAACAGCAGGACAATGCTCGGCCTCATACTGCACGAACAACCCGGGCAAAACTCCAGGAACTTGAGGGCATCGAACTGATGCCACGCCCAGCATATAGTCCGAACCTTGCTCCGTCAGATTATTACTTGTTCCGGTCCATTGCCCACTTCCTTCGCGAGCGGCACTTCAACAACCAGGAGGAAGTGACAGCTGGGGTGAAGGAGTTCTTCGCCTCGAAAGAAAAGAATTGGTACCACTGTGGAATTGAAGAAATGGCAGACAGATGGCTAAAGACGGTGCAGCACGAAGGCCTACACTTTGAATGCTAGTCAGCTTTCATCGTAAAGGTACGTATGAAGACAAAGTGATCCAAATATTGCAAAACTTTCAACTCACTCTCTGTAACATCACTCGGGAATGACTACAACTTGTCAGCACCTTTTCATCAGCCAGATAAGTTCCACAATAGATCACCATCAAGCATACTTCAGACTTGTCCACAACCAGTGCACACTGTAACTACTAAGAACTGCTGCAGTAGGAATGGTTTGCCAAACTTTAGGTCACTATTTAAAACCCATAAATTAATGCTGCGACATACACTGTAGGAGAAAAACATTATAACCACCTTCCTAGTATTGTGTACAGTAAGTCCTCCATGAGCTGCCAATACCACTACAACTATCAGATAAGGCGTGGACTCCAAAAGTTCATGTAAGAGGTCTACTGATATTGTGTACCACATCTGTATAAATGTTGTCCATAGCTCATCCAGTATCTGTGGTGAAGGGTCCATACACCACATCTGCTGATCCATATTGTCCCAAACATGTACAATTGGATTCATGTTGTGTGGCATGGGATAACATGGAAGTCATTCTGTTGATCTTCAAACCATCCTAGACTATATAGGCCTTATACCACAACATGTTCTCCCATTGGGACACCCCATCTCAGTCTGAAATCAATGTCAACATAAATGTATGAACCTGGTCTACAGTGACAGACAAACACATGGCAATATTTAGGGGGCAATCCACTGCTATCAGAGAACTAAGAGTGTCTCGGGAAAACATTCCTACCACTGGCCAGTACCCATGCTCTTATGTCACCCTGTATCTTCTCTGCAATTGTTTGCCTTACCCACCACTGTCCATTCACTTACATACATACATATAACTAAGCTGTTCTCTGAGATTCAGAGGTTAGCTCCAAAAGAAATACAAACTACCAGATATTTTTACTTACTGTTGTCGTATCAAACTTCTCCATTTACAATGATCTTGACATACAACTCGGGCTTCACTGATATCCATTACACGCCGTACACAAGATCTTTCATACTTCATACTCATAAATCTTTTTCTCATGCAAACACTCCTAAATCTGATCCACCCATGTATTCTTTGGCCTTCCTCTGCCTTTCCTTCCTACCACTTGGGCTAAAAGATTTTCTTAGTAAGCACCTCATCACTCATTCTTTCAACATGGCCAAACCATCAAAGCATATTAGTCTCCACCTTGCTAACAACATTTTGCTTCACATCACACAACTGCAACCCATCTTCATTCCTCACACAATCAGACTGTGTCTTGCCACCCCCACCCCGTAAGTAACGCATTTCTCCGGCACACAAACAATTTCCATGTTTCTTCTGTATTACCCAGATTTCACTATCACACATCAGAGTAGCAACAATTGCACTTTCATACACAGCCATGCGGGAATCTCTAGAGAACCCATCATTCCTGTGAAAACCTCCCAGAGCAGCTATGACTTTCAAAGAAGAATTCACTCGCCCACTGATTTCACCATCCAACTTGTTCTCTCTGTCAAACATGCTTCCTAAATACACAAACTCACTCACCTGGTCAATCACAATGCCATTTATACTTACATTACATTCAGTGCTACCCATTCCTCTCTCAAACACCATAACTTTGGTTTTTCCCTTATTTATACTCAGTTTGAATTTCATGCAAACTTCGTGCATCCGAGTCAACATACTCTGCAACTCACTTTTGCTCTCTGCCAACAGGACAGTGTCATCAGCATATAGCAATCTGCACACACGTATATCACCAAGACATAAACCACTATTATCTATTTTGGCATCACGCATGCATGTGTCCATAAATATATTAAACAGCCATGGTGACATTACACAACCTTGTCTAACTCCTGCACCAATGGAAAACCATTTTGATAAAACACCATTCACTCGTACACAAGCTCTACTACAAGCATACATGGCTTTTACACTATTAAGTAGATTCCCAGCAACACCATATTCATTCAATACCTTCCACAAAAAGATTCCGATTTACTCTGTGGTAAGCTTTCTCTAAATCTATGAAGGCAGGAAAAACTTTCTTACTAACAGCCAGATACTTTTCAATCATCACGCGTAATGCAAAAATTTGGTTAGTGCAACTTTACCAGGCATCAAACCAATCTGAACATCCCACACTTTCTCTGATGTAAGACCCCATACTTTTTCAATAACAACCTTACCAAACACTTTCCCTGGCACACTTAGGCTAATACTATTGATAGTTCTTGCAATCAGTTTGATCACCTTTTCCCTTATACAAGGGAACAATAATGGCATCCTTCCAATCCCGGGGGACCATTCCTAACTCCCAGCACAACTGGCAAATTTCAGTTAACCAGTCAATTACAGAGTCACCACCATATTTCAACATCTTGGCAGTTATGCCATCAACTCCTGGAGCCTTACCATTCTGAAGAGAATTTAGAGCTTTACACAGTTCTTCTCTTGAGATCCCTCCTGTGCTTCCATTCCTCACTGTGACATCATCTGCGTCTGTCTCAGAATCATCTTTGCTTTTCTGGTCTAATAACTCACAGAAGTATTCACCCCATCTTTCACTTAATTCATTGGGCTCCCATATCATTTCCCCAATCTTATTCTTTACACAACTTACAACTTTGTTTCCCCTATTTTTCCTGAGTCTCATGTACTTCCAAGAAAGACTTCCTATCTTTCCAAAAATCCAATTCATGCCTTTCCACCTTTTCCTTCCTATCTTTCGCCTTACTCTGGTGAACCAGCTTAGCAGCTTCACGCTTCTTACAGCGATATTCATCCACAGAGACTCTACCTTGCAACAGCCCCAAATAGGCTTCCTTCTTTCACTTTACTGCTTCTTCAATCTCAACTATTCCACCAAGCATCACCTCTATTATTACCCACTATTGTGGTGCCACAGACCTCTTCAGCAGCAGCGACAACACAGTTCTTAAAACATTCCCACTTCTTTTCTACATCCCTCTCACTAGACTTCAGCTCCTTCAGTCATTCTATGAGTACATCAGAATAACGCTGATGATCTTCAAGAAGCCTATCAATCTTTATTGTTTGTACCCTTGGCCTCTTCCTATTCCTTTTCCTCCAACCAACATTAAGTTTCACTCGTAACACTACCAAGTAATGATCAGAACCAACATCCGCACCTCTCATCACACGAGTGTCAACAACTAAGATTTTCAGACGCTGATCGTAGCAACAAAATGTATCACACTCTTTTGACCAAGAGTACGATTTTCCCAAGTATATGTGTGGATATACTTGTATTTGAAAAATGTATTCGATACACACAAACCATTCTCAATGCAGAGTTCAATTAATATTTCACCATTATCTTTCAATACAAGGATCATTTAACTTACCCAGAACATTGTCAGAAATTGCATTCTGCACACCTACTCTAGCATTGAAATCCCCTGCTATTATAATTCTTTCTTTAGCACCAAACTGGCTCAAAACAGCTTTCAGCTCATTCCAGAAATCTTCTTTCTTATCAAAAGGTTCCGAGTCACAAGGAGCATACACTACAACAATTACAATTCTCTGAAGTTTCACTTTCAAACGAATCCAGAGAATTCTCTCACTTACGCAAGTATATTGAACAGGCATGAAAGTGGGCAGTGATAGGAAAAGGTAATAAAGTGTTGAATCTTGTATTTCACTCTCTAATGTATACAACCATGACATTTAGGTATTGGTCACATGCCTGCCAACTAAACAGATTTAATGTATGTATTTTGTTTCAAGAAAATTAAATATATAGTACAATATAATGTAAGGGGGAAAATTGCCGATGAGGTCATATGCATAGAAAATCGCTCACCTTAATATAGAACAATGTCTTTAATTAAATGAGGAAATTAATCAAATGTCTTTAATTAAATGAGGAAATTAATCAAATGTCTTTATAAGATAACAATGTTGTGTGGAAATGAAATCTTGAAGGTTTGAAAAACTTCAGACATGTTTGATGATAAGTAATAAAAGTTTGATGAAGAATAAATGTTCATTTTTGATTTGACACAAAATTATTAATGAAGAAATATGATAAATGCTTGCGAAAATGTTAAGACATTTTGTAGATAAATAATAAGTCATTCACAACTAACGAAATTTCATTTTCTTAAGTTGTTTCTGTCTAACAATTTGTTCTAACCTTCTTTTATGAATTAGCCAGCTAGAATTTTCTTTCTCTTGAACCAATTCATTTTATTTTAATTTGCTGCATAAGTTATTAGAGATAGTTAGCTCCTTTCATCTTCTTTTCATTTCTTCTTCCTTATCTTGTAATTCTTTCTTATATTCTGAATATGATGATTTCATATTTTGGCATAAATCTCTATTTACAGGGTCATGCAAATAATCACTTTTCTTAAAAAATTCCAAGGCTGACTTATCCTGATTTAGTAGCTTATATTTCATGGCTTGAAAAGATGAAAATGTTTCAATTTTCATGTTGCTGGATTCTTTATCAAGTACATCCCCCATCACACTAAAGGAATTTCCCACTTGAGAGCCAGGAAAACAACTCAATAATGCCTTCATTATTTTTGAGAGGGCCCTGAATTTGTTTTAACTTAAAAATGCATGTTTTGGGATTCACTGAAATTTATTTATGTAAATATTAAACTGGAGCACATCACTGCATCCGAAGTATAAAATTACTGACATTTAACAACAACACAGGGTAGAGGGAATGTCGCGCGAGCAGAGATTACGATTGTAGGTGGAATCTTCGTTCCGTCCTACTTCCGTTTTCTGACATTTTCTCTCCTTTTTTTCAAGCTAAAATACAAATATTTATGCATTAAAATGAAAATAACAATACTGGGCAGAAGAAACATCGCGAGAAAATTAAATTAGGATTATGGGAAAAAAATTTCACTCGGTTTAACTTCTGATTTCGAAAGTTTTGAAAGATGAAATACCATCCCCAGACGGAAAAGTCCCCTCCCTTCCCCCAAAAAAACAGCTTCTTTTCAGTTTTACATCAATCTCGAGAATCACCCAAATTATGACAGAAAAAGCAGAATTCCGCGAATCCACGAAATAATATCATGTATGAGTAAGAAGTAACTAAGAAATGGAAAAACACGAATTTTATGGAAAATGAAAGTGAAAAATCGATACTGCGTTGCTCACTGTGCCGTGAAACAATTTTACTGGACACAGAAATGGCGTGAATTCCACCACAGACGGATTAAATACCGATCTAGAAATTTAATTTCGTTTAATAAAAGGGAGAAAACAATTGCTTTCTATTGATTAGTTATGAAGAAGTATGTATTAGAAACATGTATTTCATTAGAAATGCGAAGTCGAAAAAAAAGGAAGGGGGGGGGGGGGCTTGGTCGAAAAAATTTAATATGAGGAAACGGAAAATGACGTGACATTCTCAACACCCAAGAAACATTCCTGAAAATATTTAACAAGTGTTAGAATCTTGAAAACACAAAAATAAACTTTACACAGATGTTTAATAACATTATTTCACTGAGATTTTCAATTTCCGTTGCATACTAGATGTTTTCCGTCATTCGTAGCGGACCGATGATTTCCATATTCCATAGCATACTCGATGTTTTCCGTCGATGATTTCCATAGTAACTACGCGTAAAATTCCTAGTACTTGGAGTCGCTGAATCATTCTTCCCACCGCATAGACTTACTCAGCGTCAAGCGGAAGAGTGCGCACAGAGAATTTACTATATCGAAGTCTTCATTTCATTTCATTTATTGCATTTTAGTTGTTACAGACATGGTATTACACAATCACAAATATATAGCACACATTATATTTTTGTAACAACAGGGAATGAGGAGGGAAAAGGCCTGATAGGCCTGACGTGCCCTCTTCTCCCAAAGCATCATAATTTTCATGAAGAAAAAAAAAAAAAACATAAACAAGTCAAGTCCACACAATATCAAACACAGCTAGGGCTGTACTATAAATTAATAAAGGTAATAATACATTATGAGCTTTTGGTCAGTAAGAAATACCCGAGTTTTCGTTTAAATATATTAATATTATTAAGTGATACAATATCAGTAGGAAATGTATTCCATAATGCCGGACCAGTATAATTAATAAATGATCTTAATCGTTCTGTTAGTGGAAACATGGGGATTAGTGTTGTTTTTTGTCTCGTGGAATAATCATGACCACGAGTACTTATTGAAATCAAATCTTGGTAGTAACCATTTTTTATTCTCAAAAACATCAGTTTACCTATAATATAGATATGCAATTGTTGAATAGTTAGTATATTAAAATCATTTGGACCGAGTCTAGCCCGAAAGACTGTATTTGAAAATTGAGTATATTGTAATTTAATTTGTAATAGTCTCATGATTCTATTTTGTAACGACTGAAGTTTTTTCATATTATATAAGGTAGTCGATCCCCATACAGATATACAATAGATCAGATGAGACTGAATTAAAGTATAGTATAATAAAATCATTGGTTTTGGGGTTAAATTGGCCACTGCACTACTAATAACCCCTATATTTCTTGAGATCTTATTAGATAAGTAGTCAACATGTGAATTCGATTTTAAATCATGCTGAATAATGATACCAAGATAATTATGATTTTGAACCACTTCTACAGATGATCCGAGTAAATTAATATTCTGAATTAAGGAAATAGGGGTTGACATACTTGAAAAAATCATTACTTTTGTTTTGTTAATATTAATAGCCAGATCATTTTTAGTTAACCAATTAGTGATAGATACAAAACGGCCTTGTAGTTGTCGCACCAGTGTCTCAACATCATTTCCATGTATTAATATGGTTGCATCATCTGCATATAAAATAATATCTGAATTGGGTAGACAGGTACAGAAGTCATTAATATAAATATTAAATAATAATGGAGCAAGTACCGAGCCCTGAGGGACTCCTGAAATGACTGATTGTAAGTTAGATTTGGTATGTTCAATTTCTGTATATTGCTGGCGACCGGTGAGATAGTTTCTGAAGAGATTATGTAATGTACCCCGAATACAAATTGCATACAAATTTTGATAATAATAAGTTGTGATTTAAAGTATCAAATGCTTTTGATAAATCAATGAAAAGTCCCAATGTAAATTTATTATTAATAGAATTAGATTAAATTTTATCTTTTAAATGTAAAGGGTGATTTCTGTTGAGGAATTTGGTAAAAAGCCAAATTGATTTTTGTGCAAAATTTTGTATTTTTCAATATAAGCAAATAATCTAACAAATAGTAATTTTTCAAAATTTTTAGCAAATATGGATAATTTAGCTATAGGTCGATAGTTATTAATATCTATCAAAGAACCCTTTTTAAAGACAGGAGTAATTTTTGCAACTTTTAACGAATCTGGGAAAATACCTGTAGCTAGAATGGAATTAAAAATGTATAATAGGGGAGTAACAATGAAAAAAGTTATAGTTTTTAAAATTTTGGGAAGAATATCATCTGGACCAGGTCCTGTATTTATATTAATATTTTGCAGTTGGTAGATTAATTTGGTTCTAGTAATTTCCAAAGTATGCATTGAATTTAAGGTACACGAGTTGGAGTAATGAGGTAATTGTTGATCGTTCAGCTTAGGAAGTTGTTGTATTATACACGTTGTGGTGATACAATAAAATGATCATTAAATTGATTAGCAATTTCAGTTTGATCGGTGATTTTGATGTTACCCCGAGTGAGGTGAATCGAAGTCTTTGGTACATTCCTACGACCTAATAATATGTTTTTGAAGTGCTTCCAGGTTACTTTTGGATTATTTTTAGAAAAAATATGAAAAAAATAATCTCTTTTTAATTTTCTAATGTAGGAGTTAAGATTATTTCTAAATTTTTTAAAAATATTATAATCAATTTGTGACCTTGATTTTAAGAACTTTGTGAAAAGTTTTTTTATTATTATTTATCTGATTAAGACAGTGCCTTGTTAGCCAAGGTTTCCGCTCTTTCTTGAATTTAGACGTGGTTCTTTTAAATGGAAAAGCCTTATTGTACAATCTCTTCAAAGTTATTTCAAATAAATTATAAGCCACATCAGGATTAGAAATTTGCATTATTTCATCCCAGTTCGTATCTTGTACTAGGTTTATGAATAGATTTGTATTATTCTCATTAATAATTCGAGAGAAAGTATTTGTTGGTCTAGATGCGTGTATATCACTATATGTGTAAATTAAGAAAATTGGCAGATGATCACTAAAATGAAAATTAAGAATACCGGATAAAATAGAGTCCGATGGTATATTTGTTATACATAGATCCAAAATTGAGGCCGTATAATGAGTTACTCTTGTAGCTGAAAAAATAGTGTTATAGAATCCTGCAGTGGCAATTGCAGAATTAAATTCTCGTGGGTATGAAAGATTCCGTGACAGATCAATATTAAAGACTCCCAGTAAGTCCTTTTTTCCTTGTAAAATTTATATAATTAAGTATATCAGTAAATTTTTCAATAAATAAAGAAGGGTTCGCTGTTGGTGGACGATAACAGGCCGAAATTATATTATATTGATCTTCAATTGTAATAATTTCAATATCAGAATTAATAAATGTCAATTTTTCAATTTGGGTGTAGTCCAAATTATTTGTTTTAACAAAAATTGCAATTCCTCCTCCTCTAGACTCAGTCCTATTTTTATTAAAAGTCTGATAGAATGGAAGATGTAGACAATAGTCTTCAGAAGGAAATCATGTTTCCGAAATGCAAATTATATCTATTTGATAATTTAATAGTTTAACTAATCCCTCCAGATCAGATATCTTATTGACTAATGATCCGGCATTAAAATGAATAACATTTAGAGAATTATTAGGGTTATTAGATATTGTATCATTAAGATGCTGTACTGAATAATAATTAATAGTCATATATCAATGTACCCCAAGAAGTCCCGACGATAACGACGGGGCACAGAGGTTCTGGTGCCCAAGGGCACAAAACTTGCCTTTTGTAGCAAGATGGCACACTTTGGCGCAGAATTTCCATCCCTGGAAGAGGTGACGTCATTCCCAGCCGTAACCATCCCGTCGTTCGAAGTCATTACGATTTTGTTTTCCGCAAGAGCGAGGTGTAACCTCCCCCCACCCCCACCCCCATAAAAATTTTAATGCATTTCTGGAATAATATCGGTAACACCAAAAACAGAACAGAAAAATGCGGATTCCAATCTATACTTAGTCATCTCCTCAATCACCTTATTCATCTTGCCATTTATACCTCTAGTATTCCATACACCAATCTTACATTCACTAAGCCGAGATCTCTTTCTCATACGCCGTTTAAAGTCCAGGTTGCTTCCGTGGTGGGCCATCCTTCTCAAGTGTGGTAGGTCCACCATATCCCACACTTGAGTCCGGGTATTGATTTATTTTTGTCTTTTTAATCAGGTAAATACATCAGTGGGGGGATTAGCCCACAGCTGACGGTTCCAGTTGAACATTCAACCTGAGGATTCTGGAACAAAACTCAGTGAGTTGGGGTCTTTTCGCCAATGTCACACAGAACTAGCTGGCACCTCTCCAAGATTCACAGAGGCCCTAGCTGCTGTTGTGTGTGCCATTGTTACCACGGAGCATCCCGAGGAGGCAAACCCATCGCTCACTACAACCGCCCACCTATTCACTTGATGCAGTAAAAATGTGATTTATCCGAGAAGTCAACTTTTTTCCAATTTTCCACAGTCCACTTCTGATATTTTTTGGTAAACTCCAGTCACTGTTGTTCATGATGTGTTGTGTGGTGAGGGGTGATGTGGTCATGCATTTATACTGTAGATCAGTGTGATGGAGAGACAGTTTACAGACCGTGGTTCAGCTGTGCCAAGGTAGCATGACTATTGTTCCAGACAATGTGGCTCAGCCACCTCTCTCTGAGAGCATTAAAAAAGCACCTGTGGCCACAAAACACCCACCTGCAGTAACTCATTCCATCTCTTTTTATCTACTCTTCATATGCTTTATCTATGACAGGCCATGAACAGCTGACGAAGTTTGCCGTTTCCAGGATACTACCACCCTTTGCTCTCTGTGTTTGATGATCATACCCTTTTCCAAGGGGGTCAAATCCCATCTCTTACTCATTAAAACCAGCATTTCAGTTTGGACTGATACTGTACAATGTACATGTCACACCTTTGACACTGCATACATCCTAGACTTTGACACATGCAAACTCTAAATGACAGATAAGGTGGGAAGGGAGGGTCATAATGTTTTGTTTCTACTGTGTACAGCTTGTGTACAGCTATGTTGGAAACTCTGACAGACCTAAACACCATATGAAATTCATCAAAGCAAAATAAAATTTGCAACTTTGCCCCATATCTGTAATTATGTATTATTCATGTGGGTTATTCCATGCCAAATCAACCAAAGAATTTCAATATTCAACCTGACCATCTCAGATTACAATGAAACCTTCAGGGATCATTCTCCCTAATGATATAAATGAGAATATATATATTTTTTAATTTTATCTTGTTGGGTTTTCATGTAATTAATTTTTAAAATTTTGAAAAATCGTTGTTTTTTGGCTTGCATAAACTTTTTCAATCTTGAAATTCTAAGTTCTACAAGGCCTAGAGAGTTGTTTGACCCCTCATTTTAAAGATAATTTCATAAGTTTTCATTTGATATGCAACTTGACTATGCTTGGTGAAAAAAAAACATGTTTAATTTAAAAAAAAATTAAAAATTTTAAGATAGTGTTTTTTAAAAATTTTGAAAAAATATATGTTTTTTGTAATATTATAAGCTTTAAATCCTGAAACTTTTAGAGTGGGATCTCAATGGGATCGGGAGCTATGGCAAAAAATTTTAAGTTACTGTACAAGTAATAATGGATTCTAATTCTCGTACTAATACATAGTCAAACATAAAACAAGGGAAGGATAGTCCTAACAGGCTAAAAGTTTTACCTGGTAAAATGAATAAAAGTGTTTTTTAGTTAGCACTCAGAGTTGTAGTTACGCCAAAATAGCGACCTCGTAGTTCTTCTTTAATTTAACACATCATTTTTTTTTTTTTGCGCTTTTGGTTTCCGAGTCTGTAAGTCGATAAACTCTACCTGTAGCTGTTGCAGATCAACTTTTGTTAAAACCTCACTTTTATGCACAACTAGTATGTCAGTAAATTGTGAATATTTGAAAGATGGAGAAGGGCCATGTGGTTCCAAAAACTTATTTTTACTTCATCTCCTCCTATTCTAAACTCACAACCTAACCACCACTTGTCTGAGTATTGGCATGTAACAAATCCAACAATGTCATTAATGTCCAGATCATCATCAGTGTAATCAGCTGAAACTATTTCTACACTTGATTCCTCTGAAAATGAGTGCTTTTCACTAAAATTCTAGTCTCATTCACAGGACTGTAACTGTGAAATTGTTGAGTATCCTTTATTGTTGTTGCTGCTTCAAACCTACTCTTCAAGGTCTTTTCCTCTGCCTCGTATTTGTCTGTAGTGGAATACAAAAAACTGATGTTGACAATATTGTCTTTAGCCCAATCATAAAGTTGGCGAGGGGTCATAATTTGATCATTGTAGACTATTCGTAGACTGGCCAATGCCGCTAATTGTTTAACAGTTCCTCCAACACCATCGCATGCATTTTTTCCATGTGACGATGCAAAGAAGTTTCATTCCACCTTGATGCCAAAATCTTTCTCATGATGGCAGAGATTGAGAAAGTTTGATTTGTTTTTGTACTGTGATGATGCTCGATCTGAAAAGTAATTCAGCTTCTTGGGTTTATGGGGCAGATTCTGTTTAAGAAAGTCAATCATGAGGTGTTGAAACAAATGAACAGCAACTGTATCATGCACCATACAATCAGAAAGAATAAGCTCAGGTGCGCCAACTTTTTGGTTTCCTCATCAACGTAGTATATAACAAATGGATGTATTGTTGCTTGAGCATTGTTCCAATGAAAGCCTTGTGCAGAATCTTGAAGCACAAATGCGTAATTTTCAGCAAAATCACAAAGTACAATGCATTGGTTTTGAGGTAGATTTTCTTTCAAGTGTCGCAAATAGGAAGACTGTTGAGTAAGTAGCAATGAAAGAGTGTCTTAAAAGTTTTGGCAAACTGAAACAAATAATCCAAAAACTCTTCGGTTGGTTTTATAATAGTTTCCAGGACACACTTGTTATCAATCTGCATCCATTGTTTGAAACTCACATTTTCACTGCTATTAAGCTCAAAAGCTTCTTCAAACCGAGCCTTCAAATCATCACTTCCTGGGCAATTAACACAATTTGCGAAGTAACATTTAGATGTTGGCGTTTTGCAAATTATATTGCTTGTTACATCTTTGTATGTTTTAATTGGGAGTTCACCATTTGTCAATTCAGGTATTTTACACTGAGCCATCATTAATTTGGCATTCTGATGTATTGTGCAAACGCTCACAGAATGTGTCCCACTGGACCCAGGAAGAACACAATGCTTGGGACGAAACTCACAAAATTTAGAAATTCCAATTCTCTGATCAGGGTAACGCTCTTTAAATAGTACATATGATTCTTTTAATGTACTTAGAATTAAATACTTTTGAACATGTACATGTTTGCCATCTTTTTCGACTGAAACAAAGTCTTTTTTACCAGGCATTTGACGACTAACCTCATCATTTTGATAAAATTCTTTGACTAGGGCTACCGTTGCAGGGTCCAATGTTCTTCCAACAGACTTGCCAACCTTAAAAAGAGAAAAATGCTGCAATTTTCTATGAAAATCCTGCAAGCATACTTTCGTATGTTTGAAATATCAATGGACATAATTTGAAGCACTAATGTTACATTAATGCATATAAGAAATGTAAAAAAATTCTGTTAAAAAATATTTAAAAAAATTTTTTTGTTCAGTTATGCATTGATCTGATCTTGAGGATAACCCAAATTATGACGGAAAAGGAGAAATTCCTCGAAGCCGTTGCACTCTCATGCTTAAAAGATTACAGCAAAATTTTTTCGACGTCGAATTGCCGTTTTCGGAAATTTTTACTCCATTTTCAAAGAAATACAAATATTTTTGGAATAAAATGCTGTATAACAATACTGGACAGAGGTTACATCACAGGAAAAAGAAATTACGATTACGGAAAAAATATTTATTTCATTTACTTCCGTTTCTGAAAGATGAAGTACCGTCCCAATGCGTATTTTTACGAATTGGTAAAATTATTCAATGCATAGTTTTATGCTCGAAGAAAAATTCCTGACTCATATTTTTGCGCGCGGAGAAAGATTCCTGATGCGTATTTTTCCGCGTCAAGAAAAATTCTTGATGTGTATTTTTACGCATTGGTAAAATTTCTATACGTACTAGACGTGTAATTTCGCATTCTGGCAAACTCTGGACTCGGCACATCACTTGACCACTCCCGTGGAAAGAGAGTTACCGCACGACGACGCGAGTCAAAGATGACATCATCGCGTGACACAGCGCTCATAAGGTTCGGTAGAAAATCTACGGTTCCCGCCAACGCCAAGCTTGTTCCTGCAGCACCAGAGATTGTTACCGGACAGAAGAGTAAACATCGCTGCCAATAGAAGAGCAGAACTGCTGACTCAGAGGGGTAAGGTCGCTTCTCCACTAATGAACCGATGCCTCGGAGAACTTCGACCTTTTTCCTCGTTACTTTTTAATTTACGCTACGGTAATCATCGAAGAACTTCGAACTTTTCTCCTTGTTACTTTTTAATTTAAGCTACGGAAATCGTGATGGAATCCGGCCATATTAATTTATAATCCGGAATTCCTGGAAATGTAATGAAATCCGGCATTGCCTGCCTAAACCCGGAGGGTTGGCAGGCCTGTTCCAGGCTTTGGGTCAGGGGATGACATTATACCTTTTTCATTTAACACTATTTTTGCCTTTCTAGCAGTAAAATTAGACACTCCAAATTCAGTTTCATATTTTTTTTAGAGTCCAGCTTTTGGGAAGTGTAGTTAGAACCTGCATTCTAACACTTTTGTCTGTAGTAGCATTGAACTTTTCTTTCAATTGATTAATAATTTCCTTGTCATAATTTTTTGCAGCGTCAGATTCAGTTTTACCTGGATTTAAATTAAGTACTTTCGTTCGAAAAGCTTTCAAACCTCATTTTTAATCTTTGCTTCTGGATATGTTTTTTCAATCAAACATTTTCTTTTAATAGGTGTTTCTTCGATAGCAGTCAGACTTTTGTTCAAAGCTTCAATTGCCTCTTTTTTCTCTGGAGTTGATAACGTATTTTGAACTGGTACTTCGGGAACATTCAAATGGTCTTGTGATTCTGAGCTGTCTGAATGCAAGCCTGTTCAATTAAAATCTCTGGAAGCTTTAGTAAAGCTTTACGACACCCATCACATATCTTGTCACCTTCATGTAAATTGGCATTATGTCTCAAAATATTTTCATTTACAGATCTCAATTGTTTCTTATAATAATTATGACCAGGTTTCTTAAATTGGTTACAACAATATACCAAAAAATGCTTTGATGTACTGGGTTCACCCATATTGTCACAGAGTCCTAATAATAAAGAAGAGTTAAAATTATAAATAATAGTACAAGTCAAATTGTCTGAAACAATAAAAAAATATGTTATATAATAATAGGCCTTTAAGACTAAATAGAACTGACTGTACTTTTGAACTGGAGAAAGGCCTAGTTGTTCCAAACAAAGATGTAAAAAATGGTTAAACTTATTACTTAACAAACACATAACACTTACTTTTACTTCCACTGAAAAAAAAACTATTAACTTATAAAAAATCATATCTTTATGTGAAACACTTTAAGTAAAACTGCCAACAACTAACTGTTCACTCACTGAGATCTTAGAGGAAACTAAGCAAAAGTTGAGCTAGAGTGGGCATGAGTCACACTCCTGCAAGAACATGAATCAGACAAGTCTGTACAGGCTTGTGCCAGAACACCTGTGATTAGCAGACTATTTACTGTAACTCACATGCTATCCCTAATTTGTCAGTAGGTTTAGTAAATCATTATCTGTAATAAACAATAATGTAAATTGGTTACCTTATAGCCAATGTATTTTTTTTTTTTTTTTTTTTACCTTACAAAAATTAAAGTAGCAATGTAAGCCCCTAACTGGTATTTAAAACAATACCATTGGTACCATAACTCCTGATCCCATTGAGATCCCACTCTAAAAGTTTCAGGATTTAAAGCTTATAATATTACAAAAAACATATATTTTTTTCAAAATTTTTAAAAAACACTATCTTAATTTTTTTTTAATTAAAAAAAATTTCAACAAGCATAGTCAAATTGCATATCAAATTAAAACTTATGAAATTATCTTTAAAATGAGGGGTCAAACAACTCTCTAGGCCTTATAAAAATTGATAAATTCAAGATTGAAAAAGTTTATGCAAGCCAAAAAACGAAGATTTTTCAGAATTTTCAAAATTAATTACATGAAAACCCAAAGAGATAAAAAACATTTTAAAATATATTACCATTTATATCACTAGGGAGAATGATCCCTGAAGGTTTCATTGAAATCTGAAATGGTCAGGTTGAGTGACTGGTTGATTTGGCATGGAACACACATGTGCCAATCTGTCTTATTTGTGATTTTCACCTGACTCCAGACACTTCGTTTAGGTGACATAGTTGCAATGTCTTGCAATGTATTTAATCACAAAGTGTACAATAAGAAATGAGCAGTTGTTTGTGGGTAAGTTCATTTCATAAAACCAAACAATGATACAAGTAACTTACCGCACATTTTCCCGCAACTGCTTCACTAATTTAATATTTACGTCCGCTTCCAACAGGGCAGTACATATTTCTTTTAGCATAGAATTCAGTACCTAAAATACAGAGCAAAAAAAAAAGAAAACTTTTACATTATCAAAATGTCTTTTTCATTTCATAAGTTCTACATTTAAATATTTTAACACAATCTACAAAGAAGATATGTAAAGATATATGCACAACACATGACTGAGATAAATGAAACACATATAATTTGTAAGATTAAAAACAAACTGAAGAAAACCTGGTACTTGCTCATCTACAACTCTATCAGCTATGTAAACTAGTGTTTGCTCAATCTAAATAAATTAATCATCATTCATAATCAATCCACTGTGCAGGATGGTTTCCCCAAATCCCTTCCACAACTTTTTGTCTTGCGCCAGTCTTCAATACGACACTTTGGCATGCTTTCAGATTTTATCCACATATCTCCCACATAGTTTTCATCTGGGTTTTTTCCCTATCTCTTGGAATCCAGTCTAATATTTCAATTGTCCAACAGCGGTCTGTTGTTTGAGCAATATGTTCATGCCCATTGCTACTTGAGAGCCTTTACCTTGATCATCATGTGCATGTCATCAACTTTGTCATTTTCTGATCAATGCGTTTCTCATCCAAGTTTTCTTGGTCACACCATGCATGCATCTCTCAAAGCTTGTTTCAGCTGTCTGCAGCCTTTGAATGCCATTTTTAGTTAAGGTCTATGTCTCTGATCTGTAAGTGAGAACTGGGGGGAGGGGGCAGGATGCATTGATTAAACACTTTACTTTAAAAACATAATGGCAAATTGCTCTTGAAACTGGTACTGTTTCTTCCAAATGCACTACAACCATGTTTTATACAGCTATTAATATCTTCTTCAATGTGGCCCTCACTTGATATGATGTCCAAGGTAAATGTAGCCATCTTTCTCCCAATTGTTAAATCTTCAGTTCTTGTAAAAGCATTGTATATCAAGGAGGAAGATGATATGACTGTATCATCCTCCTCCTCCTTCAAAAGTTTATTTTTAAACATTTTTGTTTGTCCTCATAGAAAGAAATGTTCTTCACAAGTACACTGCTTGACATAGAAAATACCACACCATGAAAGAATCCACAAAGTGGCCCAAACCTTACCATATGCATAGACAAGTAGGTGGGAAAGAAGATATTTAATTTCTGAAGGATTACATGAATGTGATGGCAGAGGAGATAGTATAATATGGCCTGAGTTACTACAACCCCTGGTAAAAATTATGGAATCACTGCCACATGAACATGGAGGTGCATAGTAGGGAAATATGTAGAAACAACACAAAGGAAGTAGGTGAAACTAAAACAGAGCCTAATGAAAGCTGCACATTTAAACTACAGACAGCAGGACTCATAAAAGAATGTACAGTATCTAACTGAAATACATAATGATGCGTAACAACACATGTGAGAAATAATTGCAGATTCACTGACATTAGAGGAATCAGTCCATATGGATATGGTTTTACCCACTTCAATACTTTGTAACTTTTCCACAAGCTTTGATGACAGCCTGAATCCATTGAGGCATAGCTGTCACTACTAAAAACTATCACCACTATCAAGTTCTTCCTAATATTTCCGAATAACTGACACCAAATCAGCTTTGCAACATGGAGATTTCACCTGGAATAGTTTCTTCAATTTTCACCACATATTCTCCATGGGATTTACATCCAGACTGTTTGCTGGTCATGTCATTGTAATCATATGTTGTTCCTTTAGAAAGTGCTGCAGACTTTCGGCCATGTGACATGAGGCATTATCATCTTGAAATATGACCTCATCATTGCCAAAAACATTTTCAACTGATGGAAACAGAAAGTTTTCTAAAATGGTAATGTATACCTGGACATTGACTGTTCCTGTGATGATTGTCATCTCACCTGGTCCTTCACATGACATGCAATCCCATATATATCATGAGTGACTGGGGAAACTTCATTTTCTTAAAGCAGTTATCCTAATAAGCTTCATCAGACGCCGCCAGACAAAGGTTCCAACATCATCTCCGTGACCACTGCACATCCGTGATTTATCACTGAATATCACTTTCATCCAATCTTGTACAGACCCTCATTGCTTTCCCTTAGCCTACTGTAGATGTCTTTTCTTTTGGTTAGTTGTCAAAGCTGGTTTCTGTTTTGCTCTTCTCTAAGAAAATCCCATCTCCTTCAAACTGTTCTGTCACAGACAACATCTGTGTCCGCTAACTTTGTCTTTGTGTTGTTTTATATTTATGGTTTTGAAGACATATTTCTTTTAATTTTCTACCCACACACTTTGATGTTTTCCTTAGGAGACTAGTATGTTTCCCTCTTATAACCTTACCATTTTGTTTATACTTCCGCCAAATTTTCGAGATTGCTGACTGCGATCAATATCTTTTGCAACACCTCGTCAATACTTCTTCTTAAAAACTAAATAATCCTGTCCCTCATTTCCATTGATAACTCCCTCTTAGGCACCATGTCATTACTGCAGCACCAGCGTGACACTGCTGACTCATAGCCACTACTCCTCCTTTTTATCACCACACTTATTTGCATATTCCAAATGCATGCTGTTGCCAAATTCCATTTACAACATATATATAGATTCCATAATTTTTCCCTCTGTCAGTGAGTCTACAATTATTTCCCACACATGCTGTTACACATCATTATGTATATCAATTAGATGCTATTATGCATTCCTTTATATGAGTCCTGCTGTCTGTAGCTTAGATGTGCAGCTTTCATTAAACTATGTTTTCGTTTCACCTACTTCCTTTGTTTCATTTCTGCAAAATACTTACTACACGTCTCCATGTTCATGTGGCAGCAATTCTGTAATTTTTGCCGGGGGTTGAAGGTCGAATGACTGTCATGCTGGGCTTTACATTTGGCAACACAGCATGGCATTAAGGTATTGCTGACCATGTGTCAACAATTCATCGATACTGAGAGGCAGTGATGCAGAGACGTTAAGTTGTCTGCCAATGACGCCTCACATGTTCTCTATTGGAGAAAAGTCTGGGGGTTGCTCTGGCCAAGGTAGCACCTGGACACAAAACTGTCTACTCATGTAGGCAATGTGCGGGCAGGCATCATCTTATTGAAACTAGGCATCAGAGATACCACAGAGGTACTGCAAAAAAAACAGGCTGCAGCACCTCATCAACATATCACAGTGCTGTCATTATACCTACTATGCATACAAGTGGTGAATGGCTGCTGAAACAGATAGTGCTCCAAACCATACCAGGCTAAGGAGCCGTATGATACTCATAAATGGTAACAAGATCAGCCCAGTAACCATGTCATCATCAGATTCTTAATTGGTTATCATTGGCACTAAGACAGAAGCAACACCCATCACTAAATATATCATAGTTCCATTTGTCCCCCAACACGTCTGGCAAGAGCACAAACCTGCGGCAGACAATCTGCGATTCGCAGTCCGTGTTGATACGAGGAAGTCCACAGCTGCCTGTACACCTCATCAAATGTCATTCATTGTGGGGGAAGCTACAGCATGGAGTCAAATGTGGTGATGGAGGCATTCAGTTGTCTGCCTACATGCACCAGTCCCATTATTGTGATGCATGTTACCTTGCTACAACCACTGTTGCCACATTTGGCCAGCATTTGTTACATCCCAATGAGACACAGGAACCAATCAGATGTAAACAGCCCTATGATGAAGTCTCTGGTAAAGGTGTATGTGTGATGGTGGGATTTTTGATGATGTGGCAAAGACATTTTCACTCCTTACATGTTCTCTCCCCACCAGGCCTCGCAAATGTCGGTCGCCAGTCGCCAAATGGCGAACAGATATTTTGTAGTGGCTAGTAAATTTTTTAGTATAGTAGCCAATGATGGCGAGTAGAATTTTCCCCCAAGTGAGCAACTATTTTGTCCAACTTTTCTTCTCACTAGGACTTACTTGGCAGTGTGTCGATATATCGCGAAAAACTGGTGTGAATTTAACATCGATGTTACGGTGTTTCAACTGACGAAACTATGATTCATCACCACCGTGATGTAAATGCTCACGATGTAATCGGCATCGCACGCCACCAAGCTGTGACCAAGCACTGTTGTTCAAACCGGTTTTCCCCAGTCTAAGACACGTGAATATCGGCTGATCCTCATGCATGTGCGCGTCTCCGATGTAGTTTCTCGCGGTGTCTCGTTCCAGATGCTACATTCGGGGGATTGCTCAATGGAAATTCGCCTGTCTGGCAAGTAATCGTGGACATCGTATTCGTGAGCGATCCCATCCGGATTCCTATCACGATGTTTAAACAGGTTTTTTATTGGGCCTCCGTGTGTCGACGATGCTATTAAGAGGCTGCGTGTTCCACGCTTTGGATCTCGGAAATTCACCACAGCTTAGGAACAATGGGAAGTATGTGGCAGGGTTTTTTGACGTGAATAAGTCTTTAAAATCAGACCAGTACTAGGTGGCCAGTACGAAAAGTTGAGCATTACGAAAAAATGGGCATCGAGTTCGGTCTAATAATTTCTATACTATCAATGCCAACCAAACCAACCTAGTATCATTCAATAGCTAAGGGAACAAAGACTTGTTAGTGACACTGAGCTACCGCACAGCGATAAGTGGGGGGGGCTTGCGCTGCGCCGCACAAACTTCTGATCAGTATAACTCAGTACTGCAAAGCGCTACAATGTCAAAATTGGTCTCAAACAAAAGCTAATGTTGAAATCTGTCGATTTAAAACATTAGAAGTGAAATCAAATGCAGTGTTGGTTGTGAAATTTTAGATCGCAGTTGAAAAATTTTACAATGTCGGCATATACTCATTGAAAAGCCAAGCAGAAATACATCAAACGTAGTCTATGCAGAAGAGCAAGTCATCAGCTTTCAATAAACACTGCAATGTCCATGGGAGAACGCATGAGAAAGTATCGGGGGCTAAAGGAAATTGCTGCGCTAAAGCGCGCAAGCACTTCGGCAGCAGCGACGCATGAGCCCATTGACGTCGAGCATCTGCAATGAACCTCATAAAAACCAGTAATTGGGCATGTCTGAATACTGACACTTTAAATGACTTATTGATGATTAGATGCAATGGTACTTCAATTGAAGATTTTGTTCCTCAAAATGCTATTCAATTGTGGTGGGTAGATATCTTTGATGGGAAGATCAGACACAGTACATATCAGTGGTAAACTGTATCAACGTTATTAATACCACTTTATGTATATATATCCTAGCTTTTGTCCCTATGTTTTAAATATTATTAAAAGAAATCAGACATCTAAATTCAACGGCCTCTCAAAAATAAATTATGTATGTGTAAATTAAGATAGTAAGAGTAATGATATTACAGCACCTAAAATAAATTATCAAAAAACCAATCATTCTGGAACAAATGCATATACAAAACTGGCAGTCAATCTAATGATCTTATGCAGTAACTGCTCTGCATCTGTTTTTATGAAGTTAATGGGGGAGGCGTCTCTCATTAGAAAGAAAAAAAAACGTGCAATTATTTAATTTCATAGAAACGTAAGTAGAGAAGTTACTGAATTATTATTTTTTTAATTTCGTATGGCCAGTAGATTTTGTCATTTGGCTAGTAACATTTTTATTCCACTAGCCATATTGGCAGTAGAAATTTCAACAGTTTCGCAAGGACTGCTCACCACCAAGATCACTCTGATGCAATGGTCCGCAGATTCAGATGAGAATGATCAAACTTAGCTACACCAAGTTGTTGTGCGCCCATTTACCTCCATCATCTATCACATGATTGGTTCACAACTGTAATTATTCACATGACCCAGCTGTCAAAACATTGCATGGGCTTCCGACATTTTCTATGTCAAGCAATGTACAAAGACAAGTATATTATTTTGGGCTATCAGATTGCACATTGAATTGCTTTTAGTTCACTTTTTACCATGTGTTATCTTCTCAAAAGCTTGAAACTTCATTTATTATCCTAGGTTGTATAACAATATCATACTTGAACAGAAATCTGGAGATGTGGGTTTGATCTCCACTCCATGACAATGCAATTTTCAAGTTTCTGAGGAGATGCTACAAGTGAACTAAAAGCAATTTAACACAATCTGATTGACAAAAATACCGCTTTTTTTTTTTTTTTTTTTTTTTTTTTGATGTTGTTTGAAATATCTGTGCTTTTACTGAAAACAATCCTTAGTTCTGGGAGAGATTATTCAATTTTTGTTTTGTTCATAAAAATTACCTCCTGAACAACTTCATCACTTAGTTCTTCAGGAAGACGCTTTAACGTACGTAAGTCTGTTTTACACGTTATGTAAAGTGGATACAGTCTGCGGTGGTGCATTAACTTATTCAATTAAGATATAAATCGGTTAAAAGTCCTAAAACTGTTACTCACGGAAGTGCGTGTTCAGTCCGACGTCAGTAGTTATTGATAGTTTCTTTGTCCAAAGTTGTATCTTGCTTCAATATAGTCAGTTGTTAGGGTTAGTTGGAGAGCAATTTCGT
Source organism: Macrothele yani (assembly GCA_039090855.1). Taxonomy (NCBI): domain Eukaryota; kingdom Metazoa; phylum Arthropoda; class Arachnida; order Araneae; family Macrothelidae; genus Macrothele; species Macrothele yani. The sequence continues at coordinate 5,973,333 of CM077023.1, read as the reverse complement.
CAAAAGTTGTACCCTACTTCGATTATGTCCAGTTGTTAGGGTTAACTCAGTTTTGGCTGGGTCGACATCATATTGAATGGGTAAAGGTTTCCAGATAATAATTAAAGGTTCTTGAGTTAAGAGTTACTATTTACATACCACTTGAAGTTCCACATCGTACTTGGCCATTAGGGCTATCTTGTCAATGCTGCACTCTCGTAGAATTGCCGAAGAAATCTTCAAGTTAGGTCAGGTTCATAAAATTTTAAAAAGCTTTAAAAAATTCCAGTTAAAATCATTATATACCCCACCCCATACAGCCCACAGTCTCAATCGCCGGACGCACGTTTCACCTAGGATCTACATTGGCATTTTCAACGGAGACTTCACACATTCTGTCAAAGTCTGCTATGTGAAAGTCTCGTGTCCACAGTGCGCATGTTCCTCTTGTAACCCGTCGTCAATGCCATCTATTGTCAAGTCGCATCAACTTTATCTTCATCTATGCCATTCTCACCCTTCCCTTTTCTCTTCCTCTCTCTCCTCTTCCTATTCAATTTCTTCTCAGTTTCAATCAGGTTCCTCCAAGCGTACGAAAGGTCGTGTGGACTGTTATTATTGCAGTTAAATGGTTTGGTCTTATTTATTAATACTGCTTCTGCTACTTGTATTGTTCTCATATTATTCTGCTGGTTTAATATTGCAATTCCTTCCCATTAGGGTACACATTGATTATCCAAACAGAAATCAATAAGTGCTGTTTTATTCTCTCTTCTGCTCCAGTTCTTCGTGTGTTCAGTCAATCTGGTTTTAATATTTCTTTTTGTACTGCCTATATATTGGTTGACAATTTTGATTATTTATTATTGGTATAAAGTAGACGCCCACTTTTTGTAAGATTGAGGTCTTTCTGTGATAGTTACTAAGAGATTTTGTTATATCTCTCGTTCGTAAACCAAAATCTAGGTCAAATTTTTTACATGTTTTCTTCATAATAGTTGTGATCTCCTGTATATATGGTAATGATCCACAAAATTTTATTTCCTGTTGAGTCTATGTACTCCTTTGTTGTTTATTTCTAGGGTTGCATCTATTAATAAGGTCATTCATTTTCTTCATGTCATATCTGAAGTGTATTACCGTGTTCTTTATCAAATTTAATTCATTTATTAGTAGTTGGGCAGTAGATGTATGAGTAAACGCTCTATTAATATATGATCGGAAAGCTGAAAATTTGTAAAGATGCTGGGTGGTAAGAGTTCTCAGGAATGATATTAATGATGTCAGGTTTTCTATATACTTGGAATTCGATGTTATTTTGTTTATGAGATAGTAATATGTCTAAATATGGTAAAACTCCATCCTTTTTACGCACCACGGTAACATTGTTTTGCAATAGTTATTATATTCATCAATGTACATCTGTAGCTGGTTATCATCATGCTGCTATATAATAAAAATGTCATCCACGTACCTGCTAAACATCGATGGTTGTGGTATATCTGTTTTCAGACTCATAGATTTTTCGATGTTCTGTAAAATCACCTCTGCCAGTAAACCCGAAATCGGCGATCCCATTGGTGCTCCCGACAATTGTTGATATACACTGACGGAAAAAAATCCCAACACCACGAAAAAATAGTTGTAGAGGAATGAAATGGTGGCAATACATTTGTATAGGAAACATATTTAATCGATTAAGGTTTCAAGATCACAGCTTAATGTAAGCACGAGAAGAGCCATTTTAAATGTGAAATGCCGGAAAATTAATAACCGGTAAAACTGCCAGAATGTTGAATGCAAGCACGCAAACGTTCATGCATTGTGCCGTACAGGTGCTGGATTGAGTTTGTGGGATGGAGTTCCATGCCTGTTGCACTTGGTCGGTCAATACAGGGATGGTTAATGCTGGTTGGGGGGTGACGCTGGAGTTGTCATCCAATGATGTCCCATACGTGCTCAATTGGTGAAATGGTGATCTAGCAGGCCACGGCAACATGTCGACACTTTGTAGAGCATGTTGGGTTACAACAGCAGTATGCGGGCGAGCGTTATCCTGTTGGAAAACACCCCCAGGAATGCTGTTCATGAATGGCAGCACAACAGGTTGAATCACCAGACCGACGTACAACTGTGCCGTCAGGGTGCGCGAGATAACCACGAGAGTGCTCCTGCTGTCATAGGAAATTGCTCCCCAGAACATAACTCCAGGTGTAGGTCCAGTGTGTCTCGGCCGCAGACAGGTTGGTTGCAGGCGCTCACCTGGCCTCCTCCTAACCATCACTAGCACCCAGGCAGAACCGTCTTTCATCAGAAAACACAATAGACCTCCACGCCGTCCTCCAACGAGCTCTAGCTTGACACCACTGACGTTGCAAACGGCAGTGGTTTGGAGTAAGTGGAATGCACGCTACAGGGAGTCTGGCTCGGAGCTGTCCTTCAAGTAACCGATTTGTAACAGTTCGTTGTGTCACTGTGGTGGCAACTGCAGCTCGAATAGCAGCCGCAGACGAGGTACGATGCGCCACGGCCATACGCCGTACACGCCGGTCTTCCCTCTCAGTAGTGCCACGTGGTCGGCCGGAACCCGGTCTTCTTGAGGCAGTACCTTCCCTTGACCACCACTGCCAACAATCATGCACGGTGGCTACATTCCTGCCAAGTCGTTCTGCAATATTGCGGAAAGAAAATCCACCTTCTCGTAGCCCTATTACACGACCTCGTTCAAATTCCGTGAGCTGTTGATAATGGCTTCTTCGTCTTCTTAAAGGCATTCTTGACTAACATCAACACACTACGTCGAATCTCAATGATAACTAACGCTCACGAACGTTACGGCGCGTATTTACAGCAAACCTGCTTTGCATGTTCCGAGGCGCTACTAGAGCCACACGTATGCGCCGAGCGCGAAATTTGCATAGACGTCATCTTACAGATGTACTCTCACTGCCTACCAACTGTCGTTTATCTAACACAACCCCTTCTTGGTGTTGGGATTTTTTTTCCGTCAGTGTATTTTGCCTTCATAAATGAAATAATTGTTTTGATTAATAAAAAGAAGTGCTCTTCGTATGTCTTCAATTTGCTGTGTTGGTATTTTATTTTCACACAACCTTTCAACAATGAGGTCAATTGCATCCACAGTAGGGGTATTTGGGAAGAGGGATATCACATCAAGGCTGGTAAGTCTTATTTTCTTATTCCAATTGATTTCATTATCCTGTATTAATGTAATTACCTCTGTGGGGCTGTTCACAGTATATTCATATTGTTTGTAGATAGGAGTTAGCTTCTCTGGTTTTTTCTGATCTTGGTTGCAGCTCTATTTATTTTAAATCTTGGGGGTTCTTGAGCTTTTTTTGGAAGTAAGTTGATAATCTCTTTGATCTTCGGAATAAAATGCTCTGTTTTTCTGAGGTTTTCACTAAATGCAAATTTACTACCTTTATTAGGTGCATTTATTTGCAGCTGATTAAATTCCAAATGTGATAGGTTTACATAAGTATGGTTGATATTATCCTGATGTTGTTGGTCCTGTACATCCTTGATATCAATATTGCCAGTTTCTTTAGATCTCTATATTGGTTAGCTTTCCTGTTGTTGTTGTTTTCTAAAGCATATATGTATTCTATTCATTATATTATCAATTATGTCATCTGTAAATTTTTTCCTAATATTAGTATACAGGTTATATGACTGCCGAGACAACTGGTAAATCCTCTGTCTCTTTGTTCTTATTTCTGCTTTCAGTCTTTTAGTTTCACTCATTTCGAGTATTCTTTGATATCTAGTGTTTAAGGCTCTGGCCTTAATTCTTAAGTAATTGGGAATAACCCCATTGTCCCTGCTTTGTTTCAAAAAATCAAGATGGTCAACTTGGTCATTGAGTTTTACTCTTGTTTTCTTATAGTTTCGAATATCATGATTCAGCATTTTCTCTCGAGTCCATGCAGTACTGTGGGCATCCACGATTCCCGCAGGTGTTATTGCATTAATTACATCTCCAGAACGTAATATCATTATATCTCATGTGATTCTATCATAAAGTTCACATACCATTACGTGACCACAAGGTTCTTCAGGAAGACGCTTTAACGTCTGTAAGTTATGTTTTACACATTATGTAAAGTGGATACAGTCTGCGGTGGTGCATTAACTTATTCAATTAAGATATAAATCGGTTAAAAGTCCTAAAGATGTTACTCACGGAAGTGCGTGTTCAGTCCGACGTCAGTAGTTATTGAGAGTTTCTTTGTCCAAAGTTGTATCTTGCTTCAATATAGTCAGTTGTTAGGGTTAGTTGGAGAGCAATTTCGTCAAAAGCTGTACCCTACTTCGATTATGTCCAGTTGTTAGGGTTAACTCAGTTCTGGCTGTGTCGACATCATATTGAATGGGTAAAGGTTTCCACATAATAATTAAAGGTTCTTGAGTTAAGAGTTACTATTTACATACCACTTGAAGTTCCACGTCATACTTGGCCATTAGGGCTATTTTATCAATGCTGCTGCACTCTTGTAGAATTGCCGAAGAAATCTTCAAGTTAAGTCAGGTTCATTAAAAATTTAAAAAGCTTTAAAAAATTCCAGTTAAAATTATTATATACACCACCCCATACCGTCCGTCCACAGTCTCAATCGCTGGACGCGCGTTTCACCTAGGCTCTACCCTGGCGTTTTCAATGGAGACTTCACACCCTCTGTCGAAGTCTGCTATCCGTATACTAATATTAGGAAAAAATATACAGATGACATAATTGGTAATATAATAAATAGAATACATATATGCTTGGAAAAAAACAGGAAAGCTAACCAATATAGACATCTAAAGAAACTGGCAATATTGATATCAAGGAAACAGGACCAACAGCATCACGATAATATCAACCATACTTATGTAAACCTATTACAATTGGAACTTAATCAGCTGCAAATAAATGCACTTAATAAAGGTAGTAAATTTGCATTTAGTGAAAAACCTCAGAAAAACAGAGCAATTTATTCCGAACATCAAAGAGATTATCAACTTACTTCCAAAAAAGCTCAAGAATCCCTGAGATTTAAAATAAATAGAGCTGCAACCAAGATCATGAAAGAAAAAACCACAGAGAAGCCTAATTTCATAAAATATGAAAGACAAGCACTTATGGAATTACGAAGTAACCCATCAATCGTAATAAGAACATCTGACAAAACTAATCAATTAATTATCATGGATAAGATAGAATATGATGAAAAAATGCAAAAAACTATACAAGATTTAGACGTTGAAATCATAGACAAAGACCCAACAGAAAAAATAAAACGTACAATTGATGACTTTCAAAAATCATAGTTTCCTTCCTGATATGATTAAAAAGAAGGCATATCCTCTCACGAGAGCTACAACCCCGAATATCTATGGTAAAATAAAGAATCATAAACCTGGAAACCCACTTAAACCAATTGTGGCAAAAAATAAATCACCTACGATAAATCTTGAGCGAGCACTATATGAACTAGGGCGAATGGTCAGAAGCCATCGCTTTCCGGGGCGGCAGGTATGTTTCTACAGCGCCTGTTGGCTCTACCACCCTCCCTCTCCATACATTCTAGAGCACTCCAAAAAGGGTGGGGTAAGATTACAAGGCTAGAGGTATTAGATCCCTTCCCCATTCAATTTTAAACTGAGTCAACTGTGAAGTCTACAGCATTCCCCAAGGCCATAAACGTTAGTTTTCCAATGATGTCCAAAGTGTTGTTGGTATGAATGATTAGGTTGATGTTACGATTTTCTGAGTAACAAAAGTGGCCAACTTTCTTTAGAATTTTGCTACAACATTTTCCCCCATTTTAGCATTTTTTGAGCCAGCTTAAACTCTGCGAGAAAGGCATTTACTATGACTACATATGATAGCACAAAGAGAATCTAAGATTTTATTCTTGTACCAGACCCAGTTGTGGAACCTGCTGGAAGCACATACAGATCTGTGCAGCCAACTAAAGACATCCCTCTCCTAAACCACGACACTACCACCATCATAATGGGTACATCACTCACATATACACACTTTTGGCACAGCAGTATGTTCTTGCCCCATCAATTGACATTACGAATCATTGTAGAGCGACTTCAATTTACTTGTGAAGAGCACAATCCAGCTCACATTAAACATGTCAGCTGGTTGGTTGGTTGGTTGGTTGGTTGATTTTATTGGCGCAAGGGCCAGGTTTGGCCAAAGAGCGCCAGACAAAGAACTATTAGCTACAGATTTTTAAAAGCGTGGAAAATGATGAAGAGCAGACAGGCTTGGCAAAAGTTGGAAAAGAGGATGATGAAAGCTGTGAAGACAAGTTAGTTAATTGGGTTCATATCAAAAGTTATCAATTAACTAGTATAATTATTATTATTTGTTCAACACAACTACACAAAGGACGAATCACCAGGAGGGGGACGAACCGTCACTCTCCTCCCCCCACACTCCTCTGCAATGCTGGCAGAGGGCGGGGACGAACTGTCACTCTCCTCCCCCCCCCCCATGTTCCTCTGCAATGTTGGTTGAGGCTGGGGACGAACTGTCACTCTCCTCCCCCCTATGTTCCTCTAGAATGTTGGTTGAGGGTGGGGACCTCGCTGAGGCCGAGACAGTTGCAATGTTGGTCAGGCGGACCGCGACAGTTGGATGGACACTGCACACCTTTGCGGATTGAGGGCCGGGTCTGCCGCACGTGCAGACTTTCGGCTGGAAACTGGAAGAGACGGTCGGCTGCAAAAGAGAAGGCCCAGAATCAGGGATTCGAAAAATCTGGAGCTCGGGGAAAAACACCTGAGTCGCTTGGTCAGCTGTAGATCGCTTGGCAAGGGCGGCGAGAGCTACAGGGCGCGGAACAAAGGGCTGCACGGGTTGTGGCTGAGACTGAACAACTGCGGCAAAAGTACGCTGACGGTTGTTGGGAATACCCAACTTGGCCTTGGCAGCAGGGTACGAGAGGCCTGCCAGGGTCTTGAGGCGCTGGATCGCCATCTCGTCCTTCCATTTCATACAGTTGCGGGAGTAAGCAGCATGGGCCTCACCACAGTTAACACAGCAGGCCGCAGAAGTGCAACCTTCCCCGTCATGTTCACCGGAGCCACAATTAGCGCAACGAGCGGAACTCTTACAGAATCGTAGTGAATGCCCGTACCTCTTGCAAACACAGGAAGGAGGTACATGTCAGCTGGACTCTTATGCTCTGGAGTCCAGCTGACATGACATAAGCATCAGATGAAATGACTCCTGTGTGTAAAATCATAGGCATGACTACCACTGGTACCTAGCACACAAGCAGACTCCGTGCAGTCTTTGGCATACAATGATTGAACTTCACACAAATGCCATTCCCCTCATTTGTATGAAGTTCAAAAGGTTGTAGAAAAAAGAAACTTTCAGAAATTAAGATCATCAAGTCATGCGTTTCAAAAATCCGTTTTCCTTTATATGTTTAAAAACATGTTTTTGCTTTTTTACCTGGAGTGTATGATAAAAAAAACTATGTTGATTTTTTTTTTTATGGAATCAGACGTCCGTATGTCTGATTGTCTTCATCTGAGTTCACACGTTAGCTACTGTGTACAAGTAGACCTATTTTTTCAGCTCAAAAATATGTAGTTTTGTATATATTCACAGTATAAGTCATTCCTTATTCCCACAGAACTGAATTCAGCAGATGCAAAATGAAGAACATCAAGACCCGCCCAACACCATATTTCTGATTGTCTGCTGTTTATATTCAAGAAATGCAAATATGGATCAATGGTGAATGCAGCAACTATGATTTTTATTTATTACCAAGGAAAAGGAAAAAAAAAAAAAAAAAAAAAAGAGCTGTGAACCGTGAAAGCTGTAAAGCTGAAACGGATATTTCTCTCTCTCACCCCCACCTGCACAAAAACATTCCGGTTAAGATCAAACAGCAGGAGCACGCGTCCACGCGCGACCTTTGGAATGTCCTGATGGAACGGTTTCTTTTCATTTGGCACATCGACACCTGCAGCTCACTGAACTGTCAAGTTGCACCCTTTCTCCTTCACCCTAACTATAAGAGAAAATGTAAAAAAAAATGCTCCCCAATTTTCGACAAAATTACCAAATTTACGTCATGATGTTGCAATTTACTAAAATATGTTTATCTGCTGAATATCGCTTAAATCCATTGAAAACTTTTTAATTATAGATGATGTTTTTATTAAAACAGTAACTTAGACCTCTTAATAAAAATGTATGCTTGTAATTCAAATAGAGTCCATATCATCCCAGAAAAAAAAATTAAGGATCACTATGTTGAAATAAACCATGGCATCTAAAAAAAATAATTCACTTACTTTTCCCGTAATTTATAATTAGTTTCTTTTTTTTAATCCGATTATGCAACGGAAGATTTTTTTTTTTTTTTTGCATTTGCTAAAGTTACTAATGGAATTTGGCGAAATTTGCACTAGAACTTTATTGTGATGTATCTTAACCACTGTAAAAATTTTACTGTGTTATTTTCAAAATTCGGAAAAATGGATTTCTGAAAAATTTCTCCTAGTCCTTTTGAGCTGTGGAAGTGATGAACAGGTGTTTGCTTTCTTCCCAACCAAGGGCTTCAGATCAGCGCTCCCAGCTGTCAATCAACCGTTGCTATGGTAACACCCTTTCTACTCCAGGCTCACTCTTTTCCAAAGAGGCACACATACTTGTCCATAATAAAAATTATCAATGTTAACTTTTTAAGTTTTAAACCGATTCAATTGCAGGGATCATAGCATACTTCTGGAAAATTTTAGGTTGGAATTTTAGGAATTTTAGGAATTTTTAGAAAAATTTTAGGAAAATTTTAGGAGTGTATTTCAATAAAAACTAGATGTATATTTGTATACATCTAGTAAAACAACTTTGTATACATTGTAAAGAGTTTGCTTCACACCCTTCAACCATATATACTGATAGACTGCGCATGACATCAAAATTTCTGGCTCCAACATAAAATCACATGACAACAGTCAAAAAGATGGGTTACACCTGCTGTGCTTATGGTTGCTCTGAGCGATATAGTAAAGAAAGTTCTATGATTTTTCATGGGTAAGAAACGAATTAAATACCTAAGTCAATAAAGTTCAATTACTTAACCAGAAACTTGCAGCTATTGATATAAAAATATAGTAACTTAAGAAAAAAAAATGGAATGCAGGTTCCAAATTCTTCGCAAATGTTCATCACATTATAAATCACAAAATGTAAACAACCCGTTCATGCATGTATATAGCTCATAAGTAAACTTACCTGAAGAGTTTTCATTATATATGAGACGCATTCACATAATACACCGAAAACACTGAAGTTCTGCAATGTAAATTAGTAATCATAACAGCATTTTTACACGAAATTTGGAGTCTGATGATGACGTGCCCAATGTTTGAGCCATGGCGGCTTTGATGCAGCTATTGCCAATGAGCAGTCCATTAGTATATATGGTCGAAGTTCACACCCAAATTTTTTGCATAACGTCTAATGTCTAAAGTTTAAGTATGATTTACTTCTAATGTTCAGTTCTTATCTTTTCACGTGTTATTATCATATTCAAGTATATTTACCACATTCAAGTTTCACTTTGAACATTAATATGCTGTTTAACCAGAAGCAATTCACGATTTTCACAGAAAGTTTTCAGGTTTCACATTAAATTATAATATCCTAAAAAGGTAATTGAAAACCAAGAACTATGTACAATTGTTCACTGAATTACTTTTTTCATATTATTGTTTTAACCTTTTCCTGATACGCCTATCTTTTTCTGCTTCCACCACAACTAATTTACTTTGTTTTCTTTATTTCAGCTGAACCTTGTATGATCAAGTTAGAGGCAACTGCTATTTCAACAGTATTTTGTTTTTCTACAGCTTTTCGCATTCTTTCTGTTCCCTCTTGAATTACTGCTAGGGAGGCTTCTTTATCTTTTTTAAGCCTATTTATTTCTGCATCATTTTCTTTTATTTTGTCATCAAACTCAGCTTTTCTTTTTTTCTCTAGCTGCTTTTCCTTATTTTCCCTCTCTTTCTGCTTCCTTTCTTTTACCTTTTTTGATTGTTCTTCCTTCAGCTTATCAACATACTCTTTATAAAATTTATGTGAATCACGAACACTATTTAACAAATTTATTGTTATGGGAATTTCTTGTTATGGGAACTTTTTTTCTTTATGATGCGCTTTTACTTGTGAAAAGCCACTATTAGAAATATTGAAAATTTCTGAACACAATATACACTTAGCAGAAAATATTGTTTCAGTTGCAGAACACCATTCTTTCAACTTCACTCCGTCCAATTCTTTGGCGAGCCACGCATCTTGAAATTTCGTTTTGGATTTAGGCATCTTAAACACTTGTATTACTAACCAGAAAATGAAAGGGAAGTACAAAAACACGTTCCAATATTGCAAAACCAGACAACTTCCCGAAATTTGGCTGCGAGGATGTCAGAAGATATGAAAAAAAAAAAAAAAAAAAGCAGGTCACCACTAGAGAACTGAACCTGCACAGAGAACACCATAAAAGACGTAAAACCAGAAACTATCATACGCATCTCACGCAAGTTCAGTCAAAGCGAGTCGGAGCCGAGATATATTGCGCATCGAAGGTCGCTGTCGCCGACGCATGATCGAAGGTCAATGATCACGTGCTCTACTGCCTGCCAAGATAACTCAGCTACCATCCCATCGTCATTACCGGAGGTTACGGAAGAAGACCACGTTTCCTCTTTGCTTCCACCCACCTGCGGTTTACAATAACAAAACATCAGCAGAAAGAGGAGGTTTCACAAGGCATGTACAAAAATAAAGTACGATCTTCTGCGTGCCACGGAGTTCGTCTGCAAAGCGCAAACCAGGGGTGAAAATGACCCCTCCCCTTTTCCCTTAGATCTCTTGTTACTCTCGAAAACTGTTCGAAGGCAAAAAATGGAACGCCCGCCCCGAAGCAAGTGCATCTCGATGGCGTCATTTTTCCCTCCCTTCAGCAGCACAGCATATAGGCTGTGTTTCTACAATAACAGGTCTTTTTACCTTACCATAATGGTAAATTTATTGGCGTTAATAACGGTTGTTTTTAATAAAAATAAGCTTACGAAAATTTTAGGATGAATAGCAAATTTTAGGTCTAATTTTAGGAATTTAAGGAGGGTCACAAAATATTAGGAATTTTAGGAATTTTAGGACGAATGCGATCCCTGCAATTGGAATTTTGGAAGTGAGCTTCTGCAATCCAATTTTAGTGAATGTAAAAATTTCAGCCACTTTCGTGAAAAATTCGCAAAGATAGTTTTCTTATTTTTTATCATAAGTAGCGGAAGTCTCTTGAGGGGAGGGAGGGTGGCATGCACATAAACAAGAAGAAGATGAATGTGTTGTTCAGGCATACTCATCACTGGTGGATGCCAGCTGACTTGGTACATACGCGACCCCCCTGCAAATGCCTCTTCTTTCCCCTTCCGTTCTCAGCAGGTCGGACGGACATCAAGCTCCCCTTCCTAACAGACCTACTAGAATTCATCCAATTTTATTGCACTGGAAGTAGTGCTTTTTTCTTTTTTTTTGCCCCCCCCCCCCCCCCAGCCAAATTAGGATTTGGTGCACGTGTCAGAGGAGAGGAACTTTAAAAAATGAAGGGGTAACAGTAACACGATTTCTTAAAAGGGCATTTTTTAAGCCCTAATTTCAAATTTCAAGGCTTTTCAAGACAGTATTAAAAAAACACCATTTTTCCAGGATATTCCAGGCCTTGGAAACGTAATCATGATTTTCAAGCACGCGTGCGCACCCTGTATATATTTTTTTAATTCCTATCTACATACAATATGAATATACTGTGAACAGCCCCACAGAAGTAATTACATTAATACAGGTTAATAAAATCAATTGGAATAAGACTTACCAGCATTGATGTGATATCCCTCTTCCCGAATACCCCTACTCTGAATTCAATTGACCTCATTGTTGAAAGGTTGTGTGAAAATAAAATACCAACACAGCTAATTGAAGACATACGAAGGGAACTTCTTTTTATTAATCAAAACAATTATTTCAGTTATGAAGGCAAAATATAACAACAATTACCGGGAGAACCTATGGGATCGCCGATTTCGGGTTTACTGGCAGAGGTGATTTTACAGAACGTCGAAAAATCTATGAGACTGAAAACAGATATACGACAACCATCGACGATTTGCAGGTACGTGGATGACATCCTTATGGTATGACAGCATGATGATAACCAGCTACAGATGTACATTGATTAATATAACTATTACGAAACAATTAATGTTACCATGGAGCGTGAAAAGGATGGAGTCTTACCGTACTTAGACATATCATAAACAAAATAACATATAAACATCTAAAATATCTCATAAACAAAATAACATCGAATTCCAAGTACATAGAAAACCTGACAACATCATAATATCATTCATAAGAACTCTTACCACCCAGCATCTTACAAAGTTGCAGCTTTCCGATCATATATTAATAGAGCGTTTACTCATACATCTAATGCCCAACTACCAAAAAATGAATTAAATTGGATAAAGAACACGGCAATAAACTTCGGATATGACGCGAAGAAAATAAATAACCTTATTAATAGACGCAACCCTAGAAATAAACACCAAAGGAGTACACAGACTCAACAGGAAATAAAATTTTGTGGATCATTACCATATATACAGGAGATCACAACTATTATGAAGAAAACATGTAAAAAATTTGACCTAGATTTTGGTGTACGAACGAGAGATATAACAAAATCTCTTAGTAACTATCACAGAAAGACCCCAATCTTACAAAAGCGGGTGTCTGCTCTATACCAATAATAAATAAACAAAATTGTCAACCAATATATAGGAAGTACAAAAGATTAACTGAACACATGAAAAACTGGAGCAGAAGAGAGAATAAAACAGCACTTATTGATTTCTGTTTGGATAATTAATGTGTACCCTATTGGGAAGGAATTGCAATATTAAACCAGCAGAATAATATGAGAACAATACAAGTAGCAGAAGCAGTATTAATAAATAAGACCAAACCATTTAACTGCAATAATAACAGTCCACAAGACCTTTCGTACGCTTGGAGGAACCTGATTGAAACTGAGAAGAAATTGAATAGGAAGAGGAGAGAGAGGAAGAGAAAAGGGAAGGGTGAGAATGGCATAGATGAAGATAAAGTTGATGCGACTTGACACTAGATGACATTGACGATGGGTTACAAGAGGAACATGTGCACTGTGGACACGAGACTTTCACATAGCAGACTTTGACAGAGGGTGTGAAGTCTCCATTGAAAACGCCAGGGTAGAGCCTAGGTGAAACATGCGTCCGGCGATTGAGACTGTGGACGGTATGGGGTGGTGTATATAATAATTTTAACTGGAATTTTTTAAAGCTTTTTAAATTTTTTATGAACCTGACCTAACTTGAAGATTTCTTCGGCAATTCTACGAGAGTGCAGCATTGACAAGATAGCCCTAATGGCCAAGTACGACGTGGAACTTCAAGTGGTGCGTAAATAGTAACTCTTAACTCAAGAACCTTTAATTATTATCTGGAAACCTTTACCCATTCAATATGATGTCGACACAGCCAGAACTGAGTTAACCCTAACAATTGGGCATAATCGATGTAGGGTAGAACTTTCGACAAAAGTGCTCTCCAGCTAACCCTAACAACTGACCATATTGAAGCAAGATAAAACTTTGGACAAAGAAACTCTCAATAACTACTGATGTCGGACTGAACACGCACTTCCGTGAGTAACATCTTTAGGACTTTTAACCGATTTATATCTTAACTGAATAAGTTAATGCACCACCGCAGACTGTATCCACTTTACATAATGTGCAAAACAGAACTTACAGACGTTAAAGCGTCTTCCTAAAGAACCATGTGGTCACGTAATGGTATGTGAACTTTATGATAGAATTGCACGAGATATAATTCATCACTTAGTTTGTGAGCTCTTTTTTAGGTAGTTGTGGGAAAATTTTAGTCAGTCAAACTAAATGATTCTTCTTGCCTATTTTTTCTTTTGACCAAATCAATTCACGACTGAATAAATGAGGATAACAATGAATTAGGTAAGCAATGCTGTAAAACATACAAATTTTTATAGCTGTGGTAATGAACTCTCTTGTTTACTCCAAGATTTACTGTGGATGTTTAAGAGTTTTGTGTAAATCGGGTGTGGGTACATTTTCAGATAACTAAGATTTAATTTTTTGGCATATACAATCTGAGGGGTTTTTAGTGTTATTCAACACAGTAGGGGTTTTTTTTATTATAACTAAGACTCATAAATTTTGATACCATGTATATATCTAGAGCAGAACAAACTGCATCTAGGGTTGCCAAACTTCATACTGAGAAACAAAAATATAATCCTCCACCTTTAATGACAACCTTTTTATAATAGTTCGGGCACAAACACCTATCTGGTATACGAGAAATGTTGTTTTTTTAGTATGAATTTCTTGCAGATCTTTTTAAATTGGTTTCTTAAGAATTTTTAAAGGATCACAACAAGACCATTCACACAAGAGGTGATATTTAGCTAAGTACATAATTCCGTGATACTTACAAACCCTGTTTATCTTCACATTCACACAACCTTAACTTTAACACAGTTTGTTCTTCTTTACAACACTCACTTAAATATTTTAAATTCTTGTATACATATCCATATGCAGCCTTATGTAAGACACTCCTCACTGGAATAAAAAAAAACAATTGTAAACCACTGTTTTTATATAAATTACTTCCAAATGTTGGTATCATGCTTGAAGTTTAGTTGGCACAAACCAAAAGGCAAACAGTGAAAAATAACTAAGTATGTAATTTACTTCTTGTCTCAGTCTATTGACATCAGTTCGCTTTATGCACAGAAGTGGAGAAAACCAGTTTTTCATCATCTGCTTTGTGTTTGCATGTTCTGTGCTCCTATATTACAGAAAAAATTAATTATTTTTGTCAACATAACTTATTGCATCCCAAAGAGGAACTTGTATCATTTGCAATGTCTTTTTTACCATTTTTGAGAGGTTCATCAAGTCACAACAACCCTTTCTGTGTAAGAATCTCATTTTTTAAATTTTACTCTTTCCTGTATTAGTTGAGTTTCTACTGCTTGGCGCATTTATTACACAATTTTGTGCTATGTGTGTGATGTTTGCATGTCAACACAAAGGTTCTGAAGATCACACACCCCTAGATCAATTCACGACTGAATAAATGAGGACAACGATGAATTAGGTAAGCAATGCTGTAAAATATAAAAAATTTTATAGCTATGGTAATGAACTCTTTCGTTTACTACAAGATTTAGCAAATGTTTCTTCAAATTTTTCCCTTTAAATAACTGCACTGCTTTCTGTTGAGAATTTAAACCTTTCATGTTTTGATGTTTTTATATTACATCAAGCTTTTGTGCACGGAAAAATGAAATGTATCACATCAACCTTGATTCTTGGCATATAGTGCAATGCATGCATTTGGCTTCAGCATTGTAACACACTAACTACTCTTTCCAACTTTTCATGATCCTTCAAAGGGTCAAATCATGGTTATGGGCAACAGAGAGAGGCAGACTTCAATGTAATTCTTCCACAGAAGTGTCAAATGCAGCAGTTTGTGCAAGAAAATAAAATGAAGGACAACCAACATTTGGTTTGGGTTGCAAAACTTCATATTCTTCAATTTCTCTTTGGTGATTTTCATTCAGTTTTGAACTTGAAGCAAGGCACTTAGAAAATGAAGTGATTGCTTTGCTTCCTCCAGAATCTTCAACCATTGTACTTTTTCTTTCACCTCATATTTGAATCTCTCTGTGTTAAGATAAAAGTTACACTGAAAGAATAAATGTGGGAACACAATGTCTCAAACTGCAATAAATGTAACTCGCCACAGGGCTTAAAAAATACCATGCCCGAGATGCCCAGGGCATGAAAATTATTGGTCTGGGCAGGTAAAAAAACAATCTATGAATGATAAGAAGGAACTTCTTCGTTCGGAATAATCACTAACAATATTCATAAAGCTCTGTCTAAGTACAATATACAAAAACACATTTTCAAATTGCTAGTTAAAAAAACGACATTATTTACAAGTTAAAAACATGTTAAAAGACGCAAGATCTTTCAAGGCCTCATGGCCCCATCCTCAGGCCAAGTGCCACAAGTCACAAAGATGCAACCAGTATATATTGAATGACAAAAACCCACAATGTACCCTGCCACAAGCACAAGTGATGCCATTTAAAGTAAATTAAAGTTCAATAGGTAAAATATTATGTTAATTCTTCTTCTTCAAATTGCCAGGTATTATGAGTAATAAGCCGTTTCCACTGTCGAGGGACAAAAGCCGGAAGCTCAGAATTACAGCATGTTGCTCCATACTTAATAATAAAAAGGCTTTCTGAAAGAAAAATTATACACTTGTTAAAATTAGAAGCAAGAACTTTGGAATTCATACAATCCGGGGAAAACTCACCTTGGTTGACTGTAGTAGTTAAGCTGTAGTTATGGATCCCGTTCTTATAGCATATTTATGTTCTGACATCCGGATATTTAAAATCCTAAGCGTGGATCCTATGTAATATTTAACAGCACCATTTGGGTCCCTGGAAACAAGTGGAATACAGAAAACTCCCGGTTTCTTGAATGTTTTGACAGGGTCTGTGTCATTTCGTACCAAAGAAAATAAATTTCTGGTGCTTATTCCAAAAGCTAGGTTATGTTTGTAACAAGTTTTTTTCAAAATGGACACAAGAGGAGGGGGAGGGGGGATTCAATTTTTACTAATGTACCTAGTTGAGGAAGTCGCAGTTACCAAAGTCGTAAATTTCAACCGCTGGAACTGTTGTAATAGTCCACGGAAGAAGTTTGCTGGATAACCAAAAGAACAGGCTATGTTCAAGACCCTGGACGATTCCTCATGTCGAGCGCTACAAGACAAAGAGTGCGTGAAGGCACGTTTACTAAAAAACGAAGGGCGGAGTCTGTATGTTCTGGTGGATTAGATAAAGCAAAAGGGATAATAAAAGGTGCAAATATTGGTTTTTGATAAACTGAAAACTTAATTTGGTTAGATATCAGGTTCCGAGAAAGCAGAAAATCCAGAAAGGGCAACCTTCCCTCTCTCTCCAATTCTCTCGTAAACTTAATAGAGGGGAACTGGGAGGATAGACATTCAGTAGATTCAACAAGTAGAGACAAGGAATGGGGCCAAAATACTAATAAGTCATCTACGTACCTTATCATAAGTGACGGTTGATAAGGGAAGTCCAGTAGAACCCTTCTTCTAGGAATTGAAGGAGAACTTCAGTCAAAATGGGGGAGGAGGGAGCCCATTGGTGCTCCCTCCCTTTGCTGAAAAATCTTATCGTCAAACTTAAAATAAGAACGTCTTGCCACAAGTTTTTTTAGTGCAGAAACAATAGCATCAGCTTCAAAGGGGGATATGGAATTGTCCTGCTGCAATTTATTAGCAATAATAGAATGAACCAGATAAAGGGGGACACTGGAACAGAGACATGACATCCAACGATGCCATGAGAATGAAAGGCTTTGGATATGGGCCAATGCTTGGGTAGAACTCTTAATGGAGAAGGAAGAATTTAACGTAAAAGGTTTCAGATAAGAAGCCAACGCAGTCTCATGAGGGCGAGTTGGGTTAGCATACTCAGAGACTAATAACCTAAGTGGATGACCAGGTTTATGTGTCTTTAATTTACCGAAGACTTCGGGGACACTTGGTCTAACTGGAGGTTTCATTTCAGTAGAAATGGAGGTGGGGAGGAAACCTTGGTTTCTCAACTTCCCAATTCTGTGATAGTTGCAGAAGTTGGGTCGAACCTGAGAATTTGATGTGGAACTGAATCTATTGCTTGGGTCATCCTGGCATGGTAATAACTGCAGTTCAGAATAATGATCTATAGAGTTTTATCTGCACAAATAATTGACAAATTAGGGTTATTGGCTAATTGTAATAACTGATCTCTTTCATATTTCAACCTTGGTGATATCTTGCTTCAAGTCGAAAGTTTTTAAACTAAAGTGTAGCAAACCGCCTCCCCTTCTTCTTCTGGTAATGCAATAATAATGTTTTCAACCCGAGGGATTGAATGCAGAGGACAAAATGAAGGAATTGCGAAAGCTCTACTAAGGGCGGAACGTTGAACGTCAGACAGATGAACTGAGCTGAAGTTGAGAAATGGTTCTGGTAAAGTAGAACTGTTAACAGAACCAGCATGTAGGTTCGTCAGTTGAATCATAGAAGAATGTTGGAAAATCAAGTCATGAAGTTTATGAATATGCCTCTGGTTGATGCAGTTCACCTCTGTTTGAAGAAAAATAAAAAAGATCGTCAAACACTTACCTAAAAAGAAGTGGTGGGTAAGCTTCGTAAGGTGGGCATTATAAGACTTAAGGCTCAGTAGGTCCAGGTAGCTTCTTTTCTAGGTCCAGGTAGCTTCGCTATTAGAACGGGATCCACAACTACAGCTTTAACTACTACAGTTACAGTGCCGAGAAGAATTAGTGTGACGTGCTCCATAAGATGTCCCTTACAGTTTTGTGACCAATCGTCATGAAATGACAGAGGGCGCTGGCATCGGAAGTTACGTTAGGAAGCTTCATTGGCTTCATGAATCATGCTATTCAATGGTGGGAAGTTTTGTTTGCCAAGGATTTGCTGCCTTACGAAACTTCAAATTTTTACAAAACAAAGGTTAGTGGAGGGAAATCTTTTTGGCAGTATCTTTGCTAATTCGTTGTAGCTCGATCATAATAGTAATACACTAGGTAATTCAACAGTTGATCACTAAAACGCAATAGGCTTATTCGGGTGTTAGTGTGCTAGTTTTATTCAACTGTGGATTGTTTATAGCAAAATTTATTTCCAAAATTAGTAACTTTTTATTCGTGAAGATGTAGCTAAGTTGATCAAGTATTAGCTATCACGCGTTAAAACTACTGTGTGCAACAAATCACTGAAG
Source organism: Macrothele yani (assembly GCA_039090855.1). Classification (NCBI taxonomy): domain Eukaryota; kingdom Metazoa; phylum Arthropoda; class Arachnida; order Araneae; family Macrothelidae; genus Macrothele; species Macrothele yani. The sequence continues at coordinate 5,954,312 of CM077023.1, read as the reverse complement.
CGATGAAAGATTTCCGTCTTTAGCACGATTTAATATGATTAAAAGATGAGAAATATATACAATTAAAAAACATGAGCACTTTCGAGGCAGCGGCTGCCTCTTCTTCAGATGTAACAAATAGATACACATTTAATCTATATATAATATAGATCATTGCATTGTGGGAAGCATGGTAAGTTAGCCAATAGTAATCTACATGCGTCAAAAATGTTGCGTATACTGTTGGCCCAATGGTCTGAAGAAGAAAAACATGGAAATATATAATAGAAATAAATGGTGTAGGGTGAACATTCAATTTTAAGTTTGTATTACAATTTATAATTTACATTTTTAATAAGGGATTTCCAAACGTTATGTAACTCATAGGGGGCATGTTCATTACAACATTGCTCACCGGAGGCCTCTATATACACACTTTCAGCAATTAAAAGATCACCAGGTTTACTAGGAGTATTAATTATTCTTACATTGCTCCAGTCGGGATTAAGGTCATCTTGTGTAACAGATTTGGCTAGTGATGTACAATTCATGCCAGTTTTAATATTGTATTTGTGTTCTTTAATTCGTAATGCAATATTGCGTTTTGTAGAACCCACATAATTAGAAGCTGCTTGTCCTGTAGTAGCCTTAACCAGAGGGATATTGTAAATACCCTGCAACAGTTATAAGATCATAGGGAAATAATGTCAGCTATGAAAGGACTGGGAAATTCTGCATTAGCAAATAATAAAAAAACATAGAAAACGGAAAAGGCAAAGAAGAGGCAAAATAAAATCACTCTTTGCTGTCCACCAAATTCCTGATATGTTGAGCAAATGGGATAAGGTAATTCCCAGAGCTGATAAGAAACTTGATGAAAGTTGTGTTGTATGTGCCTTGCACTTTGAATCTTAATTCATGGAAATGCATTATCGATCCACTATTCAAGGTAAGGAAGTTCTGACATGCCGAGACAAACCATTACTCAAGCCTGACGCCATACCTACTATTTTCCCAAATTTAAAAGACATTTAAAAGGCGAGCGACTAATTAGTTTTTCCAATTTTTAAGGGGTGGGGGGCATGCCCTACTGTGCCTTCCCCACGTTACGCCTGTGTGTATGCTACATTAATAATTTCCTTATTTTTAAGTGTAAAAATAGTTTACAAGAACTGCATAGAATTATCCCATTTAGACAGACTCCATGAACACCCACTTCTTATTTTTTACCTTTTTTAACTTTTTACTTAAGGTGCAAAAGAATTTTCCTCTCTTCACTGCAAACCCATTTGAATAGCAAATTTGATCACATAATTATTATAAGGTGAAGAAAAGTAAAGAAAAATGTTGTAATTATTTTTCTTTAAAAGAATGTCATCATATACATTCAGTTTTTGTATATTTACTTCTGTCCAGTATGATTCATTTTGTTTGTCGTATCACAGGCAAAGTTTTTTTAGGAATGATTTTTATAAATGGATTACAGTTAGTATATTACTAGAAAGTAGACCAATTTTTAAAATAGTAATCGCATTTTTTGTATTCTATTTTCAACTCATTAAAAGGCTTCTTTTCAAAGCCAACTAAATGGAAAGTTTCAATATTTATTTTGATCCCATGTTCTTACCAAGAAATTTAGTCACTCATTGCTGAAAAATGAAGTACATTTTTAAATAATTTATAAAGTTTTTAGGTTACCGAATTTTAAGACATTATTGGAATACAAATTATAAAGCCGATGTCTCGTTGAGAAAATATTTCCTTTTTTTTCCGGTAAGATTTTGAGGGGCAAAACATTTTCTTTTTTTTTAATTTTTACTTTATACTGTAAGTTGATGTTTCAGTGATTGTAAACTGCATATTGGTCTCCAATGTTTTTGCATAATGTAACCCATGTATGACTCTAAAACTTCCGAAATATCTGACATTAATGTTGACGTTAGCACAATGCAAAGCTTAACTTAAACTACGATACCCTTATTAATGAACTTGAGCACCCCGTTCGTTCTTTTGGGGGGTGGGGTGAAAAAGGTGTCGATTATTTCGTATATATTTAAGTTATCTGCTTATAAAAAATCGTTCAAGGAGTACACATAATATTGACGAGCTGGGTGTGTGTCATAGAAAGTTGTGCGTTTTCGTCGTCCTTCCTCCCTGAAAAGCGACGTGACATCCGATGGCAGCGCCCTCTACCGCTTTCATGATTGCGTGCAGCAAGTTTTTCTGCGAGCACGACACACTAATTCTTCTAGGCACTGTACTACAGTCAACCAGGGTGAGTTTTCCCCGGATTAGATGAATTCCAAATTTTTTGCTTCCAATTTTAACAAGCGTACAATTTTTCTTTCGGAAAGCCTTTTTATTATTAAGTATGGAGCAACATGCTGTAATTCTGAGCTTCCGGCTTTTGTCCCTCAACAGTGGAAATGGTTTATTACTCATAATGTCCAGCAATTTGAAGAAGAATTAACATAATATTTTACCTATTGAACTTTAATTTACTTTAAATGGCATCACTTGTGCTTGTGGCAAGGTGCATTATGGGTTTTTGTCATTCAATATATACTGGTTGCATCTTTGTGACTTGTGGCACTTGGCCTGAGATGGGGCCATGAGGCCTTGAAAGACCTTGTGTCTTTTAACATGTTTTTAACTTGTAAATAAAGTCGTTTTTTCAACTTGCAATTTGAAAACATGTTTTAGTATATTGTACTCAGGCAGCATTATGAATATTGTTAGTAAAAACAGTCTAGTTGCTTAGTCCATGCAACTAAATTTAAAAATAAAAAAATTTGGAATATAATTTCCTACTACAAGAAAAAGACAGTTGTTACATGACGTGTTTCATTTCATTTGTAATCACCGGATGTTGTATTATTGTTACAGAGTGCTAAGGACAGAAGAATATCACTTCATTAATCATATTATCCTCTAGGTCCAGAAATTGGAACCATATGTAATTTTGCTCTAAATGTTGTTTTATAGCCAGTACCAGGAAGCATACCTATGATGGAACAAGCCTCTGGTGTTTAGTGACAAAGGGCAAAAACTTCAACGCAAGGAACATGGCAGAATCACTAAATTTCTCAAATACCAATTTCGTCATCAGGTAATTTCATACCAATTTCAGCATCATCATCTTAAAACTTGAGATCTACACTTTTGTGCATGGAACATTTTGAATACAGACCCTCAAAACGCAAGTGGATCCCAACCAGGAATGGGAGCACATGGGGCCATAGGATCTCATCTACATACCGCTGGCCCGTCAATGATCCACGTACCACTACTAGAGCTGATCAGCTATTATAGGAAATGGCTCCCCAGACCATAATGCCTGCAGTAGGGAATGTGTGGCGCTTGATAGCGAGGTTGGGATTGTGCCGGGGACCTCCACACCTGGACATGATGATCATCTGTCCCCAAAACAAAGCGGCACTCATCACTAAACACTACACGCCGCCAATCTGTGGTGTCTCACATATCTCTGGTGTGACACCACTGCACACAGAGCCGGCGATGTTCCGGTGTTAATGGCAGCACATGTAAGGGCGCTGGGATCACAGATTTGCTTCCGTGAGGTGTCAGGAAATGGTTTGTGGACACACAGGAGCATCTACATCTGCCTGTACAGTGGACCGGGTCCCCGTGGGATTCGTTCATGCCTGGCACACGATCCTCTCTACTGGTGGTCCTCCTGGTCCATCCGAAGCTGCTCTGGCGTGTGGCAGTGCCGTCACGTGTCCGCTGCTCCCAACACAGTCAGACGGTATGGTCAGAACAATCCACTATACGGTGCGCCGACCACCCTGCGATTTTCAGCCCAATGATCAGGCCTCTCTCAAGGTGTGTAAGTTGCGGAAATCGACGGCTCTGGCATCTACCCAGCATTCTTGTCACTCTGTACTCTTACTTGTGTCGGCCGGTGCTTTTGCTTTCATAGAGTGACTACACATCAGTTTATAAGGCTGCCGGTTCGTTCTTACAGCACCACCACAGAGTGTGCGGTCATGCGGAATCACGCCAAACATGGATCATCTGCATACTAGCACACACTTTAGCTGTCTGCAAAGTTTCGCAGTTGTAGCATGTTTGGTTTTTTTTTTTTGGTTTTTTTTGTGCACAAATTTCATTGTCTGTGAGTGTAATATAACAATGCCTTTAAGTCTTAAAAGATTTTAAAAAATCAACAAGCTTTTCTGCTGATTTTGTCACAGTTTCAAGAGATGTTTGGTGGTCAATAGATACCCACTGCTTAAATGTTTATGTAAAAATCAATGTTATTCTTTTCCACAAGATCAATAATGAAACTTTTCAATAAATCTGATCCCCTCAGACAAAATTGGCATTTACTGAAGTAGCATGCAGGAAGTAAAGGAATGCATATTACTCTTGCAATGCAGTTTTTATAGCTGTTAATGGGGAGTTTATATTCAGTAGTTAATTTTGCCATATTACACCCTAAAAACATGACTTCAAAGTTCTGATAAATTGTGATGCACATATGTATACTACATGTACCACTTACTCCAACCAGGGCTTGAAAAATAAGCTCCAGGTCTACGAGCCAGCTCCAAAATTTAGGAGCCAGGTGAAACGAAAGCAAATTTCAAAGTATCATGCACAAACGTAATGCATGGTGATGATGTTGGAACAAAGAGTAATTATATAAGTGTATTGAGCACTGCCTATTACCCAAACTACTTATTGCTAAATGAAATTAGAATTTGGTCTATAAATCTCAGGGTTCTATAGTTTTGATAAAAATCTAAACATAAGCCAGTGGTTCACTGAAGCTGATGGATCAAATTTATCCAGTGCTGGTCCATTCATGCTGATCATCATTAGGTTACACAAACTGTCAATTTCCATATTTGATCTGAATTTGTTTTTTATTAAATTTGTCGAACTGAACCCTCATTCTTAGCACACTGTTGAAACTAGCAGCACAGTGACTATGGCAATCATATTTTCAAAATACCAGAAATCTCTCCTTGTGGGTCTGAACTTTTTCTAGCAGCTTGTGAAATTTCATTCCTTGCCTGATAACCTTAAATTCGTACCACTCACCTAGCAGACTGAGTAGTGTGGTTTCAAGAGATTCATCAGATTCAAGCTGTTTATGGAAGTGTTTACCCAGTGTTGTAATGTCTTCCTTCCCCAAAATTTTCTCTAAGTTATTTCCTGTTGGACACGTAAATGTGTCAGAAACCTTTGTGCACCTGTGAACGCTTCCAGACAGTCCTAGAAACCATTCCTCTAGATATTTGATGCCAAATTCCAGAAGCTTCTTTTTATCCATTTGAAATGAAGAATTGGCATTATTGTCAAGCCCATGCAGCTGCACTTCTTGATGCATTTCTGTAAGAGTTGTATTATTAACGAAATTATCTTCATGATGGCCAGGTGCATCCTTCATTATCTGAGGTGCTGAAGTGGCATTTTTAACAAGTTCGACTGCACAATGATAAGTTCTTCCTTTTGAATAACATGAGGGACAAATTCTTAAATACAGACAGGAAATCTAAAAGAAAGTGGTGCATGATTACAAAACTGAAATCTTTTCAACTTTTTCAAAACACCCTTTACAACTGCTGAAGCTGAACTGTTCCCTTTTTCATTTGTAATATTTTCAAGATGTATAATTACACACTTCCAGTCTTTCACAAGAGCAGCAACTTTACTTGCAACCATCTTACATTGTGAAGGTATTGAAATTTTAGAGGTTGACTCTGAAGAATATGTGATATCTTCTTTAATTGATGCATTCTATTTGGGGAATGCTGATAGAATTTGTAGAGTTTTCAAAGTACTGAATCAACCTAATCAATGAATTTTACATTTTGTATTGTCCCTAATGCACTTAAATTTAACTTGTGAACAATGCAGTGAATGCCTATTAAATGCTTTAGTTTCTGATACAGTTTTTGTACTAGTCCATTTTCTGCACCAATGATACTTGCAGCTCCATCTGTTCCAATTCCAACTAGATGGTCAGAAGACAATTAATGTGAAAGTCCTAGTTCACCTTCTATGGATTTCAAATATCCATCCACAGTGACATTTTCAAGAGGAAGAATAGATAAAAATCTATCTTTTACCTTTTTTTCCTTAATATACCTAGCATACACAAGTTCGATTCTTCCACACCTCCTTTATCAGTTGAGCCATCTAGCAACAAGCTCACACAATTCTGGCCTTGAAGTTCACATACCAGTTCTTTTTGTATCACAGCTCCAATATGTGAAACAAACTCTTTGCAAGTCTTTGCAAAGAGTTTGTTTCACATATCAAACTCTTTGCAAGTCTTTGCGTTTCTAACTTCAACTCCTAATTTATCAGCCAGTATTAAAAGTTATTTCATGTCACTGAAAGGTTTATTGTTCTTAGCAATGTAATATACATTAAAACAAATCTTCAGAAGTTCAAACAGTTTTCATAATGTTTTTTATTTTTTTATTTTTTGCACATACAAGCAAGCAGTGTTGCTTTTGGGCACATTTGCACATTGTATGCTACCATGCATTTTTCATGTTGAAATGATGTACCATGTTTCTTGAAGGTTTCTAGTTTGAATGGACCAGTTAGTTACGCCTGTCACTACTTTGGAATTTTTGTCCGATATTTCTGGAAACATGGCACAAACATCACATTTTCCTATGCCAGTTGTTTTATCATAGTGCAGCCACCTCAGTTCTTTCAGCCAAGTTTCTTGAAACTTCCTGGCCTTTACATCGCTCACATGACTGCTCGATAAGCATGGTGAATTTATTGCAAAGTTCAAAGCTATATTAGCTATTGAACGAAAAATATATGTGGTAAATTACTTATTGTATTTACTACATATAATGTGTAGCAGGAAATTACTGTTATTCGCGTTTTTATTACAAACGTAGTGGTTGTTCGACGAGGATGCGTTTAGGGATATGCTATTGTTGTATTTGATAAGAAGTTCTGACTTACCCATACGGCCTTGGAAGCTCGATATTTCTTGGGTAGGTTACTAATAGCGTTCATATCGTTGATACCAATGATACTTGCAGCGTTGATATGAACTTATATGATGATATGAACGTTCATATCGTTGATATGAAATGCTGCACCAAAGCGATGTTTTAAAAAATGAGTCGGTTTGATTAGATTTAGTAACAGTAGTCAAAATTGCTTTTCCACAACAAGAAATACAAAAGAAACTTGAACAATTTAACTTCATTCAGAACTGAAACACCATTCTTTAGTTTAAATGCTTTTGAATTTTCTAAAATAATGGTCAGAAAGTATAAGGAATAATTTGAAATCCATACTTTTTTTATTTTGCATTTAGTTAATTGATTAAACTTTAACTCCCTCCTTCGAAGAATGTTTTGCCTGATAGACAGTATGCTCTACTCTTACTATTTCTTACAGCAATTATGTTGTACTAGGGGCCTCACCAGGTGATAGAGTTGGGGGGGGGGTCACGTGAGTCAAATTTGGAAACAACAGTAATTTTGCCTCATTTAGCTTGATTTGTAAAACAGGAATCCATATGTGAGATTTTTGTTTGAACCCCAATTTGTGAATTGACTAGTTTAAAGAAAAATTTAGTGAATTGATGAAAATGTGATTGGAGCATTTTCATTGATATAATTAAACCCCATAAAATTAAAGTGAGAAAAACAGCAAGGGTCCTTGAAAAGCAAAAAAAAAAAAAAAAAAACTTTTTACCTCATCAATCTGAGATTAAACCACTTGGAAGAAATTAATACCTAAAAAAAATTGCGGCCGTCAACTTCCGGAATATCGCGTAATACGGATTTGGGAACGAACGAGGGGGCGTTAAAAAATTACGTAAAAATATGGTTTTAGAAAAAAAAATCCCAGACAAAGCCATCTGGAAGTAAAAAAGATAAAAAAATTTAAATGCTACCGTCAATTTCCGAAATGCCGCATGGCCGCGGAAACGGAAGGGAATGTTGCAAACGCTTAACAAATACGAATGTTGTAAAAAAAAAACCGGCAATAATCTGCCTGAAATGAACTTATCTCGAAGCCAAAAATTGCGATCAACTTCCGGAATGCCTCTTAATGCGACCGTGAAAAACGGACGATAAAATGTGTAAAAATATGGTTTTTGAAAAAAAAAAAAACAGAAAAAAGCACACCTTATCGATCTAACTGAATACTAAATAAAGCGAAGCTATCTGGAAGCAATAGGGGAAAAAAGTTGCTACGTCAACTTACGGAATGCTGACAGCCGCGGAAACAGAAAACGCTTTAAAAATATCGTATGGATCTTGCAATAAAAAAAGGAATCGCCTTAATTTAACTTTCAGTCAGATTAAAATTTAGGGCTCCGTGCAAAAAAAAAAAAAAAAAAAGGAAAAGTTGGGACCATTAGCTTCCGAAATATTTTTATTAATATTGTTATTGGAGGTTTAAAGACCACCGTGAACAACTGAATGGGCTATAAGCATTGCCCGTCCCAAATTTAGGGCCACTGGTTCCAGGGAAGGGCGAAAGCCAGGGCCGTAAGACAAACACAACATCCATGCCTCACCGGGATTCGAACCCGAACCCCTTTCGGACGAATGATCATAAGCCATCGCCACCGGGGCGGCCCGAAATGTTTTTATACACTTTTAACCACCACGCACATCAAACGTGCGTGGTGCGTTAAAAGTGCATAAAAAAATCGCTTCCGAGATTCAAAGCTCAAGAAAAGCAATTATATCTCATCAAGTTGAAGTTATGTTTGAAAAATATGGAAGAGTAAAAGCTAAAATAAAATGAGTAAGGAATCTATCGATTACAGCTTTACATCTTAAACGGGAGCCAACAGTAAAAATTTTCCTTCCGTTGTTTTAACATTTAAAGAAACTTAAGAACAATTAATGTTAAGAAAATAGAAAACTGAAAACAAGTAATGTTAAGAAACAGTTAAGAAAATAGCACACCTTACGAAATATCGGAGTTGCGAATACAGATTCATGCCGTTTTCCTTTCTTATGCGGCATTTTGCTTGTTAAGCTAGCAAGGAAACTATGCTACGTTCATGAATGAGCCTTCCCATTGGCGGAGAATTAATGGCGTACCCTCGCACCCAGATGATGTTTACTTTGTAGTTGTGATCGTGGCCAGTGAATTTCCCTCTCCTTAAAAACTTCTACTGCCTGTTAAATTTTTTTATAAATTCATTAGTTTTGATCCAAAAGATGGAGAAAAATTTTCGTGCACGTTTAAATTGAAGGACGTCAGATCAAAAGAGTCGATCAAGGTATGTTCATTACTAAAAGTTGAAGCAGAGACGCCGTTAAGGGTGTGCGGCGCGTGCGACCGCATAGGGCCTCGTGCTGGGAAATAAATAAGATAAAATAAAACTAAAGAGAGAAATAAAGAAAAATATAACATTAAGTACACAAAGAGAAAAATCCCACAGTTCAAAACATATGAATTACCATTCCAGTTCTCCGCCAGTCACAAAAACATCACAGTGACGTCATCACAAACATCACAGTAACCCGAACCCTTTTCGGACGAATGATCATAAGCCATCGCCACCGGGGCGGCCCGAAATGTTTTTATACACTTTTAACCACCACGCACATCAAACGTGCGTGGTGCGTTAAAAGTGCATAAAAATATCACTTCCGAGATTCAAAGCTCAAGAAAAGCAATTATATCTCATCATCAAGTTGAAGTTATGTTTGAAAAATATGGAAGAGTAAAAGCTAAAATAAAATAAGTAAGTGATCTATCGATTACAGCTTTACATCTTAAACGGGAGCCAACATTAAAAAATTTCCTTCCGTTGTTTTAACATTTAAAGAAACTTAAAAACAATTAATGTTAAGAAAATAGAAAACTTAAAACAATTAATGTTAAGGAACAGTTAAGAAAATAGCACACCTTACGAAATATCGGAGTTGCGACCGCAGATTCATGCCGTTTTCCTTTCTTATGCGGCATTTTGCTTGTTAAGCTAGCAAGGAAACAACTATGCTACGTTCATGAATGAGCCTTTCCATTGGCGGATAATTAATGGCGTACCCTCGCACCCAGATGATGTTTACTTTGTAGTTGTGATTGTGGCCAGTGAATTTTCCTCTCCTTAAAAACTTCTACTGCCTGTTAAATTTTTTTATAAATTCATTAGTTATGATCCAAAAGATGGAGAAAAATTTTCGTGCACGTTTAAATTGAAGGACGTCAGATCAAAAGAGTCGATCAAGGTATATTCATTACTAAAAGTTGAAGCAGAGACGCCGTTAACGGTGTGCGGCGCGTGCGACCGCATAGGGCCTCGTGCTGGGAAATAAATAAGATAAAATAAAACAAAAGAGAGAAATAAAGAAAAATATAACATTAAGTACACAAACAAAGAGAAAAATCACACAGTTCAAAACATATGAATTACCATCCCAGTTCTCCGCCAGTCACACAAACATCACAGTGACGTCATACCTACGTTCAAAGTGCAGCGCGGAGAGCAATATATTTTCTTCTCGCCGCTGGAAACTCTGTGATTGACGGGTGTGAGTGGACATCACGTCGCAACATTCTTTGAGTTTTGCCGCCTATCTTGGGATCCGATTTTCCCAAGCTGTTTTTCCAAAGCAAAAAGTCAACTAGCTACTGTGTTTGGCTATCTATTAACTTTCTTCGGTTGCTCATTTGCACTTGTTTTAACCAGATTCACTTCTCTACTTCGAATGTAACTAATAAACTTTTTAAGAATTAGGATGTAGCAGACACATGACTCTCAGCATAGCAACGAGCCTTAGTACGTAAGTGAAGGACAACCAGCCCCGTTGAAATGATGGCTTCTTACTTTGAAACTTTAACTTCCGAGTACAATATGCGGTATTTGGAAAAAATTAAAGAGATTGAAGGAAAAGATCCTTATGTGCTGAATGCAAGTATCTTCGAAGGTGATACGAAAAGTTTTCCGAAAGTGCAAATAGTAAATATTTTCGATTAATTCGTCTTTGGTCGAAGTGCCTTTACTGCAGAACAGTTCGAGGCATATAACAATTTCTCGTCGTCGGTATTCTTTTACAGGGTAATTTAGTACTAACACAAATTCGTGAGTAATCAGTAATTTATGGAGAAAAGAGGTACGCTGCCTTGATAAGTAAGGTTCTCTTCCCTCGCAGGTACGGAGACCTGAGTAATAAAACATAGGTTTTCTTTCTTTCCAGGAATTGCTGATTTTGGATAAAACTAACCCTTGAAAGGTTCTATGCCTTTTTGAGAGTTTAACTTTTCAAGAAAAAGTGTCTTTCTATGCTCTGGGAAGCGATTTCCAAAGCCTTAGAAAAAATGAGAGAAAAAAATCTTAAAACTGTGGTAAAAAAAAAAAAATAATTTTGCTGGGATGTGTGCCCTATAATCTATTTATCCGTAAATAAATTTAGCAGCATAACACCGACCTGTAAACAGACCTAGACACCAGAAGGATTTTATTTGGATAATAATTTTAGCCATCATTTGCATTTTTCTGCAAATGAGTGCTTCAGCTCCAGGTAAAAATCTAGGTGTTCTAAAAATAAAACTTAACGGTAGTTTGGGGAGGAAATATCATATAGAACAAAGTAGTAAACTAAAAAATCCAACACCGACGGCCAAAAACTCGCAAAAAAAAAAAAAAAAAAAAAAGTGAGTCGGGGGAACGGTGTGATCGAGATCTAAAAAATACAGGACAGCCACAGATTTGATTCTGACTAAAAGTCAGGTTTGCTAACAAATTAACTTTTAGCCCTATAAAAAGTTTCAACACCCCCTAGATCAACCAGGAACCTTCTGAAAAGAAGTCCCTGGAGAAAAAAAAAAAAAACGTGCACAGAAGTTCCAATTGGGGACCGAAGCATTTATTTAAGAAATATTTTGACTAAGAGACAAACTCTAAAAGGTGTTGTATAAGAAAGTCAGTAGTAATAAAACCTACAGTCAGTAGTAATAAAACCTATGCAAAAAAACAGCCAACACCTTTTAAATTTAACTTGAAAACTTTGAATCAACGAATGAAACACCTGGCCCAATAACTGCAAGCACTGCACTCCGATAGCGTTTGAACAAGTAAAAGATGGATTCCCTGCTTTACCAGAAATCACTTATTTCTGGATAAAACTAACATTTAAAAGGTTCTCTGCCTTTGAAGAGTCTAACTCTTCAATAAAAAGTGTTTTCTTAGCTCTGGGTGTGAAGCGATCTCCCTTCGTTTGCCATATAAGCAAATTTTTTCGGTACTGCCTTTAGAGACAGCCTGAAAAAGACTTACGATCTCGATTTCCTCTATTACCGCAATTCACAATGCCACAAAATCTAGGCATTTTGGCTTCAAATTTTTATAAATACCGACCGCTAATGATTGCATTTTACACACTAAGTGTAGGACAGCAAGCTATGCTTGTCCTTCAGGAACTTGCATGGACTGTTGCCACTTCACTGAAACTTCTCGATGACATCACGTGCTACATCCTCATAGAGTATACATTAAGTGAGTTGAGTTGAGATGTCTAGAGAATGGGATAAGTTCCATAAATTCGAATCAGGTTATCAAAAAGCAAAGAAAAGGGAAAGAAGAGAAATGTTTTTGAAGTCAGGAAGGTGCCTTCGATAAATTTTTACTACCTTCAGCTTCAGTTCCTGTGGCCAGCAGTTCATCGTTTGCTTCAAATTGCATCGAAGATAAAGAATACAGTGATAATAATGTGGATGGGGTTCAAGTCAGAGCAAGTGATAAAGTTGTGAGTGTCTCTGACCAGCTTACACGGATATCTGATGTGAAGGAATGTGATTCATCATTTCAAACAAGTGAAGAATTTGTTCTACTGTCAGATCCAAGTGAGTGACCGCCTTTTTTAAACAACACACAGTTTGATGCAGTGGCGGCCCCAGGTACAAGCATACTGGGCAACCGCCCAGGGCCCCGCACCGCCGTCAATTAATTAGTAGTTTTTGCCTGTCATCATCTAAAATATTGTAGTTGTAGTTCACGATCATATAAAAATAAATGACCAATTTTAATATTTGTTTACTGCTTTTAATTAGTGATAACTAAAACTTACCCTGTTAGAAAAAAAATTATTTTTTGGTCAGGGACATTTTTTCAGCGGGAAAATTGTGGAGATATGTCCAAATTTAATTTTTTTTTTCAAGGTATTTTTCATTGGGGTTTTGCCGCAATTTTGGGTACAAATAGTGAGTTGCAATATACTCACTTTTCTGTCCATAGAAAACGACATGGCATCCACTCTAACCGAGTGATTTGTTTCAAGACTTCAGCCGCAAGAAAAGTTGCAGAATTTTTCTTTAAATAATAGACTTATAATTATACAGCTATCCATGTTTGTTTAGTAAAAGGTCATTTTGGAGCAGGTAATTTTTTTTTTTTTATTGGGAATTCAATGACCACTGTGAGCAACTCATTGGGCTATAAGCAGTCGCCCGTCTCTAATTTATGGCCAGAGAGCCAGTGCCGAAAAACAAACACAACATCCATGCCTCACCGGGATTCGAACCCGGACCCCTTTTTGGACGATCGTTTAGACCACTGCGCCACTGGGGCACCTGGTAATATTTTGGATTCTTAATTATATTAATAAACAATGTATTGTATCACATAGTGTTTATTTTATATAAATCAATTCCCAATAAAAAAAAATTGCTTTGGGATCATATTCACCCCAAGTGAGGGTTTGTGTGAGAAAAAGTAAAAAAGCGAACTGGTTTACGGTCAGAGTACGCAACATGTAATTTTTTTTTTTTTGCGTATATATATTAATATATATATACGCAGTATGTAAGGGGTTATTGCGATTGCGTAGGGCCCCGTGAAGAGCCATCGCCCGGGGCCCTGCAAGGGCTAGCTAGGGCCACCACTGGTTTGATGTAATCTTGCAAAAGAGCCCGATTTATGTGATAAACTATGATTACCTAAGTGATGACGAGAAGTGGCACTTTTCACCAGAACACTATAAGCGTATTTTACACAATGGAGAAACAGTAGACACGAGGTGGTTGATTTACTCAAAGAAAAAAGATTAAGTTTTCTGTTTTTGCTGTAAATTATTCGGAAACACAAATGGGGGAATGTTAGCACATGAAGGGTTTTGCGACTGGAGACATTTAAGTCATAGGTTGAAGAGTCATGAAATTTCCCAAAATCATGTAGAATGTATTAAAAGGTGGACTGAGTGCGAGCTTAGATTTGCGAAAAACCTTACCACTGATGACAAACAAAGGTCACTCAATTTTCAAGAAAAGCAGCATTGGCGCAAAGTCTTGAAACACATTTTATATGTTATTCAGTATTTGGCTGAACATAACCTTGCATTTAGGGGTGATAACAACACTCTGTACTCACCCAACAATGGCAATTTTCTTGGGTTGATACAAATGATTGCAAAATTTGACCTTGTTTTACAGGTGCATTTAGACGCATCAAAAATAGCAAAATTCACGACCATTATTTGGGTAGCCAAATTCAGAATGAACTCATTAATCTAATGGCATCTAAAGTAACAAAATCAAATGCAGACCATGTTAAGAAATCTAAGTACTTTTCAGTTTTCAGTTATACTAGATTGCACTCCCGATTTAAGTCATCAGGAGCAAATGTTGTTGGTCGTTAGATTTGTTAATATTTCAGAGGAAAATTTTAAAGTTGAGGAACACTTCATTAAATTTATAGAAACTGTGTCATCTACTGGAAAACATTTCTCTGACCGTCTCTTGGTAGCCCTAGATGAGCTTGTTTTGAACTTAAATGACTGCAGGGGTATGATAACGGCGCTAATATGAAGGGTGTAAATAATGGTGTCCAAGCTCGAATTCTTCAGTTAAATCATACAGCATTTTTCATGCCATGTGCATGCCACAATTTAAATTTACTCTTAGGAGACATGGCTAAATGTTCTGCAAAGGAAATTACTTTTTTTGGTGCAATTGAAAGAATCTATTCTATATTTGCAGCATCTCCTACTCGATGGAACATTGTGCTCAAATATGTTCCTTATATTACTGTTAAGAAGTCCTGTGACACTAGATGGGAAAGCTGTGTAGAAAGTGTTAAATCCATCAGATACCAAGCAAAAGAAGTAAGAGACGCACTTCTTGAAGTTGCGGACACAGTAAATGATCTTCAGAGTTATGAATTCTTATTGGGTATTGTTATATGGTATGACATACTCTTTTCTGTAAACAGTGTGAGCAAACCACTTCAATCAGAGAGCATTCAGCTTGACATGGCAGAAAATATGCTTCACGGGGTTATTAAATTTTTGAACCAATTTCGAAATGAAGGCTTCAATTCAGCAATTCTGGCCGCTCGTGAAATTTGTGAACAGTTAGGTGTTGAACCAAAATTTTCTGAGTATAGAGTGGCTAAAAAAAGAAGAATCTTTGATTATGAAATAAGCAATGAGCCCTTGAGAAATACAAAATCTGCAGAGGAAGTCTTCAAAATAGAGTATTTTTATCCTATTATAGGCACTGCTTTACAGTCTCTGAAATCTTGTTTTGAACAATATAAGGAGTTCAATGACAAGTTTGCATTTTTTTACTCTCTATCGAAAATGAAACAAATGAATGACGAAAACCTAATGAAATATTGCAAAAACCTGGATTTGACCCTTCGTTCAGGAAATTCCTCCGATATATGCGGAGAGGAGCTATTCACAAAATTGAAAATAGTCAGAGAACTAGTTCCGGACGACATCAATACTGCCATCCAAGTATTGCAATTCTTGAATGGAATGCAAAATCCCTTCCCTAACGTAGCTATCGCGTATAGAATCATGTTAACTGTGCCAATAACAGTCGCAAGTGTGGAAAGAAGTTTCTCTCGCTTGAAATTAATCAAATCATATCTGAGGACAAGAATGTCTCAAGAAAGGTTAACTGCACTCGCTACATTGTCAATAGAACGTGATGGCGATGTGGCATCAAAACTAAATTATGATGATATTATTGAAGATTTTGCTGGACAAAAGGCGAGAAAAGTCTCCTTTGCGTGACAGGTAAAACGTGAAGTTTTCCTTTTACATAGCAGTATATTTGTGAAATACGATGACTGTTTCTCAAACTTTTAAAGGACATTTTCTTAATGTGTTAAAATTCACTAGGAAATTGATGTACCTATTTAAAACATTTTTCTTTTTGTTCCGCATAGGTTTCATTTTTAAAATACACAGCTATAGTAGTAAAACAGATTTAAAAAATTCATAATGCTTAGAACATAGTATTACTAACATTTAACTTTTTTTTTTTTTACAAAGGAGAACGGCGGTTGAGCTTAATACTAATAGCAGTTACAGTTACAAGTTTAAGAAAAATATCAGTTCCTTCTATAACAAATAAATGAGTGAAAAGCTTATCACCTTATCAGAAAATAAAAATATTCTATTGCGTATGTGCGCAAAATACCGTTAGCCAGGTTGATTTAGCAAAAATTATTAGTTAGCCAGAGGGCCTCGCGTAAGCTTGCAGCGTCACGGAGTTGAATGTCTTAAAGCGTAGCCCCCGTAATAGTAAATGCCTTCCGATTTACTTGGGAACCCTTTGTCTCGATGGCAACATGTTACGCTAGAAACCACCACTAGATGTCAGACGATCGAATCTTGAGGAACTTACCACAGAGCAACATCATCTTGTAAAATATTCTGTGGCATATTAGATGAACAATACATTAAAAAAATGTTACAGAAATTTGTTTAGTGAAATTTTATACTGAAAATTTTGCTCCCAGGGTGAATTCACTTACATTCGATGCATCAGCACTGTATTGCCAGATTGGGCTACTTTGAAAAGCAATCTGCTACTGTTTTTTTCGGTCTGCTACTCGGCTACTTTTTGGGCTACTTTTTTTCCTGCCTGTTTTGAGTATTTTTCTCTGTAGATTATTTAAAAATCTCAAGCAAGTAACATAAAATTGAGGCGCCCTCAGTGGCTCAGTTGTCTAAACGTTGGCTTCTGCTCATTTGTCCGTGACCGGTCCGGGTTCGAATCCTGATGAGTAATATATGTTGTGTTTGCCTTACGGCACTGGCTCTCTCTCACCCTTCCATGGAATCAGTGACCCTAAAGTAGGGGCAATTTTCCTCCCAGAGGGTTGCATACATTAATCAACATGCTTCAATCTCAATTTCATTTATTTGCCAATCATACAATAAATTCATTTAAAAAAATAATATATTTGTTTGTTTTTAATTGTAAAATAGATTTGTACCTCATTTGTATATATATATATCATCATCATCATCATCATTGTCAACCATTATCAATCCACTGCTGGACGAAGGTCTCCCCAAGTTTCCTCCACAACGGTCTGTCTTGTGCCAGTCTCCTCCATGTCACCCCTGCATACTTTCGAATTTCATCCACCCATCTCCCATGTGGTCTTCTTCTGGGTCTTTTCCTGTCCCTTGGAATCCAATCTAAAATTTCGGCTGTCCATCGATGATCTGTCCTTCTGGCAGTATGTCCAGCCCATTGCCATTTCAGGGATTTAACTCTGATCATGATGTCTTCCACTCTTGTCTTTTTTCGGATCCACGAGTTCCTCTTCTTATCTCTCCTGGTTACACCAAGTATGCACCTCTCCATGCTACTTTGAGTTGTCTGCAGCCTTTGTATGTCTCTTTTAGTTAAGGTCCACGTCTCTGCACCATACGTAAGCACTGGAAGGATGCATTGAACAAACACTTTTCTTTTAAGACATAATGGCATATTGCTCTTGAAAATTATGCTGTTTCTTCCAAAAGCTCTCCAGGCAAGTTTTGTACGCCGATTAATTTCTTCATCAATGTGACCCTCACTTGATATCTGCTGTCCAAGATAAACGTACGTGTCTGTTATCTCCAGCTTTTCTCCATCAATCGATAAATCTTCATTTCTTGTAAAAGCATTGAACATCACTTTTGTCTTCTGAAAGTTCATTTTTAATCCCACTTCTTTACTCTTGTCAGCAAGTTCCTGGATCATACTCTGCAGCTCTGATGGGGTAATTGCAAAAATGACGCCATCAGCAAAACGAAGGTGGGTTACATAATCTCCATTAATCTTTATCCCCTTGTTTTCCCAGCTCAGCGACTGAAAAACACCCTCCAATGTGGCATTAAAGAGCTTCGGAGATATGGTGTCACCTTGTCTCACTCCCTTTCCAATTTTTACGTGTGTTGTATTTTCAAACAGCTGAATCTTTGCACTTGCATTTTCATAGATGTTATTAATAATATTAATGTATGCATCTTCAATACCGCAGGTTTTCAGAGCCATTGTAACTGCTGATGGTTTCACCGAATCAAAGGCTTTTTCATAATCGATAAAAGCCATGCACAATGGAAGTTCATATTCCCTCGTTCTTTCAATTAGTTCTCTCAGCACGTGGATATGATCTATTGTGCTGTAGCCACTCCTGAATCCAGCTTGTTCTCTCGGTTGAGCCATGTCCAGTGTTACCTTCAAGCGGTGTGAAAGAACTTTAGTGAAGATTTTATAAACTACTGATAGGAGGCTGATAGGTCTGTAGTTTCCGAGATATTCAATGTCACCTTTCTTATGTAGCAGGATCATTGTAGCGGTGTTCCAATCCTCAGGAATCTTTCCTTCATTAAGGCATCGAGTGAAAATTTGGGCGAGTACTGTTTCAATTTCTCCACTTGCTTCTTGTATGATGTCTACAGTAATTCCATCTTCTCCTGGAGCTTTTCCCCGCTTCATGTTCTTGATTGCATGTGCAACTTCTGCTGGAAGGACTGGAGGAACTCTGGTACTGGTATCTTTCATGATGTCTGGAGTGCATGTATCATCCCTTTCATATAATTTGGAGTAGAAATCTTTCACTCTTGTCAAAATTTCTGCCTCTATTTCTTGTTACAGAACCATCTTCTTTTCTCAGTGCCATAATCTGTTTTCTTCCCTTACTGAGATGTCCCTTTGCTATCTTTAGGCTTTGGTTGTTTTCAATTGCTTTCCTCACTAGTTCACAGTTGAATTTTCTTACGTCTTCAGTGATACTTTTTCTTACTGTCTTGCATAGCTCTATATATTCCACTTTGGAAGTCACATCTTCTTTAGTTGTCCTCATCTCTCTTCTTTTTTGCATCAACATTTTCGTTTTTCCTGATAATTTGTTTACATGCAACTTGTTCTTAGACCCAGCTAATTTTGTTGCTGTTTCCATAAGAGCTTTGGTTACTTTTCTGTTAACTTCAGAGATGTCCACTTCTTCCGATGTTAGGCCTTCTAAAGCAGAGAGGCAGTTCATATATATATATATTTGATTTGACAGATATTTACTGAACTGTGTCCCAAATATATATCCAGACATACTAGTAGATCCCTTTTTTCTTTTTTGACTGGGGTATTAACGACCACCGTCAGCAACTCGATGGGCTATATAAGCAGTAAGCCGTCCCTAATGTAGGGCCACTGGCTCCAGGGAAGGGAGAGAGCTAGCACCGTGAGATGAACACAATATCCATGCCTTACCAGGATCCGAACCTAGACCTTTCTTGGGTCATAAGCCAGCGCTTAGACCACTGTGCCACTGGGATGACGATAAATATTCATATGGACCACCACTATGTATATACTATAGACAGTTTTGTAAAATCTAGTGTTCTACAACAGGTAATTTTTATTATATGTGTCAATTTTATTCGAAAGTAAACTTTTTAAAAACTGACAAATTTTTTATTTGTAATGAACAAAGGAGCTTTTAATTTGTTTACTGAAGAAACAATAAAACTTATGACCATTCGTCTGTGAAGGGTCCGCGTTCGAATCCCGGTGAGGCATTGATGTTGTGTTTGTCTTACGGCATTGGCTCTATCCCTTCCCTGGAACGAGTGGCCCTAAATTAGGGACAGGTGACCGCTTGTAGCCCAGTGAGTTGCTCACTTTGGTCATTAAACCTCCAATCAAAAAATAAATAAATAAAAATAAAAACTGGACTACTTTTGATTTAATTTGGCTACTTTTCAGAGCTAAGTCTGCTACTTTCTCATTGAACTGTCTGGCAACACTGTGTCAGCATGCTTTCACGCCCATATCAACATATTGTATGAAGCCTATGATCAGCTCACACATAATCGGCGCCTATGGTTGCGAGTGAATTTAATATTTCATGTAAATAACTGATATTTAGACGCTTCACAGATGATGGAGCGTTAGTAGAATTTATATTATTATACCATGCAGAAGGAAAACTTGTAGCTGAGAGCAGATATGTGCGAAAGATATTTTAAAAAGCATAGACATAAACATTACTTTAAGTCTAATAATTAATGACTTCATGGCTTCCTCTAATTACTTCAGTATTATAAATGTGTCTAGATCGAAAATTTGAGGGGTAAAGTACCTTAACAATTTATCCTCTATAATTCCTGTTCAACATTTATAATTACTTTAAGATTAAAAAGATCCCCTTCATATGTTCATAATTTCGATTCGTGATAACCTTTTTAATTTTTCGAACAGTTTTAAAAACTGACATAAACCGATCATAAGAAAATAACCATTCGAAATAGATACATTTTGAAATATCAATAACTAGGCTTCGTTTGATTGCAAACATTTTTTACAATTTGTGCCAGCAATCAGATCTGTAGGAAGGAAATATGTTAGCCCCTTTAATTGTAATATGAAATAATTGTTGGACATCAAACATATTAAATTATGCTTTCACATTAGAAATTGCTCAGCCGATAAAACAACAACAAAAACTCTGGTTTTCAGAAGCACCGTAAACAAAACGTGAGTGTTGTTGACACTTTTTTTAACAATACACAAGAAAAAAAAAACAGCACATACAAAATGCTTAGTGAAATGTACATTAATTTGATAAATTATCAACTCTTTGAATGTAATACTTTTTGTAATGAATAAACCTTTCTATATCTGCTGCATTTTTACAGTAACAATTCATTGCCATTACAGTAGGCACAGTGCAATTGACAAAAGTAATGAAGTGCTTCTCACTATGCAATATTAGCAAAAATATATTAAGTCATTAATAGTTGGGAAGTTAGCAGCAGTTTTTAATATGCAGGATTCAGATAGTAGATGAACAGAAAATGTATGTATTTTTATGATATACTACCCACTGAAACATTGAGAATATTTGATGTTTGAAGGATGCCTTCACATCCACTAACAACTCTTAAGCCTTAAACAAAAGCTGCCTGTAAAGAAAGACCTTCTTGTATTATTTCTATAGGAAATGCAGTAGTGCCTGATAATGTGATTCAGTTTTATTATAAGAGTAACCTTTCTTTATACATACTGGCAGATTTTTGGTAAAAAAAAATCAGTTAACAATTATTGTCAAGCCACTGCACGTGGTCGGTAAGTTGTCACTAGAAAATTCTTAGAGGCTAGCATGAATTCTCATTGTTTAATAAACAGCCTGGCACAATGCAGTGCACCATGGTTGTATCTACAGATAAAATCCTTATCTTTGAGTAATATCCATATGATAATAGGAATTATGAAGTTAATCATAATGAAATGCGCGCCTTATAAACGTACATACCAATTCATAACGACATCAAACAATACGTACGAATCAAGTGACGCTCAGCTAGCCTCCAACGACCCCCAGCTAGCGTTAAGGCGAAAGGTGTTGCCCGGTTTTTCGCAATTATGGAAGGCATTTACTTATCGGGGGCTACGCTTAAAGACGCATCACATGGGGGCCATAAAATGTTATTGTACCAAGTTTTCTTTGATGAATTCATATGAAAATGTATTATTATGCCAGTGTGATAAAAATATTTATTTTGACGCATACGAAAGTACGTTGAAAACAACGTATAGAGTCAATCGTGTAATCAAAGCAGCAGGATGGGGGAACATATTTCGTGCAGATTACAGATGCCAACATAGGACAGACATTCGTGAGCGTCTAAAGGGAAAAAAATTTGTAAAAATATGAATTACTCAGCAACTTTGAAAATAGTTTTGAAACGGTAAGTGTACTTTTTGTAATAAGCTTTAGTCTATATGAACAAGTTTTATTTCATCCTCTAAATATTTTGTGTTAAGTCACACCAGCAGTAAGAAACTCGGTGTTTAATAATAAAAACTATGAAATTAAAAGAGAGAAAAAAACAACCTTTAATAATGTTTAAAATAATTGCCACTAACTGTACATTTAATAACAATCCCCTAGGGGAAGGGTAGTTCCTGCCCACCAAAATTTTGCTAAGCTCAACAGCAACCTACCCCAAATGTACCTAGGTAGTTATGCATATTTCTCATGTATCAGAGTTTGTATATGGTGCTGGGTTATATACTGGCTATTCAGTTCAGGGTTTTCCATAAATATCCCTATGGAAATATGCTGGTAGTTTGAATTCAATTTAGCCATGGATGCACACAGCTCTGTTTCGGGCTTTTGGTCCAGACCTTAAGGGCTGAAATTTTCTGTGAGGTTTCATAATCATTGCTGTGTACTAGGGGCAAACTTAAAGTTTGTAGAGTTATTTCAAAGTGAACTCTGGCTTATTATCATGCCCATGTACTGGACCCATTGTTTCACAAAAAAAAATGACGTGCTTCGTATGGATGGACAGGACGACATCCATCGAGTATGAGTCAACTTAGAAAAGACATCTAGCCACACATCGAGATCGATGGATTATATTCATATATTACATTTGTAATAGTTATACATGTTTGAAATTACGCCCATTTTTTGTTATTTTAGGACAAAGCATTACAGTGTATCCAGGATTTTTTATCGGGAGGGGCTGAGAATAAATAAATCTTATTAATTTATACATAAATAATATTTATTTACCTACACATTTATATGTAATAAGATTATTATCTGACTCTTGATTTGGGGTCATTGGGGAGTGTTTGCATATTATGTCACCAGTCAGGGGATAAGGATTTGGTCATTGGAGAGAGGGGGTTATGATTTGTGTTGCATCACCACTTCCAGGATTTAATTTGTTTTTTGCCTAATAATCACTGATGCTTAGTGGATGTTAATTTGTATTTTTCTACTATCTATGACTAGATATATTTTGTATTCCCTCTGTTATCTATTTGTAGATGTGGAGTACATGCACCCTACTGATATGAATTTGACTATAGTAGTTTTTGATGCATGGTGCTGCAGTAGAGACATTCGGGAATCAGAGTATGTCACTTAGGTTGTGAAGTGCGTTTCACACAAATGTTCACACATCAGAAGTAGCCCTTATATCCTGCTTAGGTAGTAGAACTATACTTTTACTTTGCAGGATTTACGGTAGGAATTGGATGGACCTACGTTTGTATCTCATTCTAAAATAATCATATATGTTAGTCTTAAAAGGGGGAGTCAGTTGTTGTTGTTTTTAATTGATTTTTCAGTATTCGAACCCTTTTCCGTACGCGTCTTTAGTTACCATTGTTTGGCAGCATGATACTCCATGTTGGTTCTCCTGGCGATGCAGTTAAAAGGCCCCAATAGCGCACACAGCGCTGTTGGGCCGTATTCTTGATTGTGATTGGTCAGATTTCACTTTTGTTTAGATTCACTTTTTTCTCTGATACATTTTTTTTTTTCTGACTACCATATTTTCGAGAATTGTTTCTTTAGATTATTGGGTGGCTTTGCCATTTGGCCCGTAGGGCCTACAGAAATTTTTAGATTTGGATACTTTCTGATTGCGATTTGGTTGGATGATTTCATGTCCTTGTTTTGGTGGACTGCATGTCCTTGTTTCGGTGTCATTATTTGTTTCATCAGTTAATGTTCCCATCCATTATTGTTTTTTGAAGTGACTACAAATTGTTAGTGTTCCAATGTAATTTTTTTTTCTTTTTTTCAAAATTTCAGAAACATTTTGGCCACTTCTGTGAATTTGGTATTTTATGCATGATTATTTTTTAGTGATGCCCTCTCTTATTAGATGTCTAATGTAATTTTAGAGTCAAGCATTTACAGGTGACCAAAGTATTCTAATTCAAACGTATCTTTTGTGTAAGCATTTGTATTCAGACATAAAAATATGATTTATTTTGCACATACTTAATTTATGTGAGTGCTTTGACTAAGAGTGACTGTTGTAAATATGATATATATATATAACTAAACTGATTTTCATCTCTTCTCAGATATTTGATATTCCCAAGCTGAAAAATCCTGACGAAGAAACTAAAAATTTTCCTGTTGTAGTGGAACTACGCAGCTGCCACAATCATTCTTTGTCTAGTGCCTGTGTTTTAAATTTTAGAGACCTTTCAGAAAGCAGTAAGGAGAAGCCTGCTGCATTAGTTTTGTACTGGCCACACAGCTGCCACTGCTCACCAAGCCCTTCAGCTGTAGCTCCTATTGGAAAATCCTGGAGATTATGACACCATAGCTGCAGGCTCAGCAATTTTACCATCGCTGTCCGTCATACAGCATTTATATAATTCACAGTTTTCTCAAACTTACGATGCACGGTCTGGACCACAAGTGTTAACAAATTAAAAAGCTCTGGTGTAGCGATACTGTGAAACTTCTGACGGGGAAAGTAGCAGTTAAAGAAGTAAATTCCCATACTGTTGTTGCAATATGCACACCAATTATGCAGTGCACCTTGCAATCCTTGCCTCAATCAAGTAGACGAGTTGGTATTTGCTGATGCTTCTGGAAATATGGACGATTTGAATCATCAAGTTTATTTTTTCATGTCTATGTGTGTGGTTGGTGGTGCACCAATTGGATGCATAATTTGCGATGTAGAACAACAAGAGATTTTTCAGGCTGGTGTAGAACTGTGGTTAACATGTCTTCCATCTGACATTAATTTCTCTAAGACTGGGTCAAAAATATTCATGACTGATGGGGACTTGAAAGAAGGGAAAGTCCTAGATAATATTTTTCCAAATGCTACATTTCTTTTGTGCCAGTTTCATGTTTTGAAAGCAGCATGAAAATGGGTTTGTGATAGTAATCATGGCATTGATAAAGAAAATCATCAGTCAGTTTATTTTCAAATAAAAAAAAATGGTCTACGCTGAAAGTGAAAAGTTCTTTGAATGAGGAATGAGAAAAACTGAGAATGAAGCAAAAAATCCTAAATTACTTGGATACATGAAACATTTATGGAAAATGCGAGATTTGTGGGCATCATGCTACAGAATTGGGTCTTCCCATCAGAGGTAATACCAATAATTATGTAGAAGCCCTTTTCCACATTTTGAAGGATGTGGTACTCGACACAGTTAAAGCTCACAACCAAACTCAACTGGTAGATTTCATACTTACAAAGTATGAGTCTTATCTCTTCCAAAGGTACCTTGATTTCAGTTATAGTCAATATAACAAATGTTTGCTAAAGAAATTCCTGGTGGAAAAGAAAAGCAGTAAAGAAATGAAAGTAGCTTTTGATGATAACAAGAATTGCTACAGTGTAGGTGGGAAAAGTGGCAACACCAATTTTGTTGACCATCTAAATTTCTTCTGTTCATGTATTTGGATGTACAGGAAAACTATGCAAACATATTGTGGCAGTAATTAATGTGTCTGGATTTAATATGCAATCCCTATTTCTAAATTGCCAGAAGAGTAGAAAGGAAATGTACAGAATTGGAACCAATAAAGAGCCTGCTGAAGAATTTTTGATGCCTCTTCCCCATGACCCAAACAAAATTCCATCTATCCCAGTAAATACTGTGCGGAATTCACAGGTGAGTGACAATTCATTTCCAATTCCTGGGCCATCCCAGTCTATTCATTTGCAGAAAAGTAAGAATTATGATTTGTGTTCTGATGTTAATGCTATCAAAAAAAAAAGTTTGACTTGTGGTTTCACAATATGCATGATCGCATACAAAATGGCCTGAAGCATAATCCTGAATTGTTTGCTCCTGCAATGAGAAAAGTGATGGCAAATGGTGAAAAGCTCTGCATCACTGAAACTGGTCTGGTATCAGCTCTTCACACATTTGCAAATAATTCATAGCCACTACATGCATCTTTAAATCAGAATTAACGAAGGGGAAGGCAAATTGCAGTTCAGCCAACTGCAATAGGTCGAAGAAAATCATTGTCTGGTAAACGAAAACTGCACAGCGGGAGACCAGCTGGTGCACCAAAAATTTCAGATAGCCTGCTGGAGCACCAGTATATGCACTTTGGATCATTACCCTCACATAAGAAAAGGGCTCCTCATGATTTAACCCATTGTGTTGAAAAAAGTATATCTCTTGGTAGAAACTCTTCATTAAAATAATTTTGTTGTGCTTACAAAGTTATCTGAAGTTTGTTTTTCTGAAATTGATGATGCCAGGTTGAGTTTGGATAATCTGTAATTTGTAAAATTGTTCACTGTTTGGGATAAAAAAATAGACATACCTTGTATGTTATGGAAATAACTCATTCAAAACAGGAAAAGGCCCCTATAGCTCTTTTTAAAAAAATATTTTCGGCCACAAGATTATTTGTGGCCAAGCAATCTAAATCAGTGTAAATAGTAGTTTTCCATTGTATACATGCGTCATCATTTTGTTTAGTACACACACAAATGTCATGTAGATAACTGTAAATAGTTGCTGCATTCATCATTTTGGTACTGTTTTCTGTTATATATTAATATAATATTGTAGATCAATGTAAACAGTAATTCCTGCAACTTTCACAGTTTTGCATTGTATATGTGTAGTACATAAGTGTGATGTAGGTAAGTGTACATAGTATGAAAAAGTGCTGAAATGTGAGATTGGATAGGGAACTGGCATAACACCAACTTGACTGGGATCAGGGCAGTTTATGTGACCCTGTTTGTTTCAAATCCATGTCAGTAATATGGATAATCCTGTACTTTGTAAATATACTTAAAAGTTTCAATAAAAAGGTTTTATAATTTATGTTATTAGTGACTGTACGCCTCATTACAGTTGTTGTTTTTTTAGTTGTTTTTGCAGGGATTAATTTTATGAAATATTCAAAAGTAACTATTTTACACATTACACAAATTATAGAACCAATAAGTTTAATAAAACACAGATGCCAGATAAAAAAACGGATGTTTTTGCAGCAGTGTCAACACAGTTGAGGCAGTGGGAGAAATTGCAGGGTGAGTGAGGCATGATCATGTGAACTATTCATTTGACATTTTCATTCAAACCACTCCCAACAAGTTAGGAATTCTGGCCCAAGGGGAAAAAAATTCTTCAGCCAGTGTGGGTCATTCCACGTCAAATCAACAAGGCTCACAACCCGACATTTTTTTATTTTTATGAAACTTGGTATAATTGTAGTATTCATCAATATAAACAAACATGATTTTTTTTTCAGAATTTTTAATGCATCCATTTTTGAGTTATTGATTTTTGAAATTTCAAAAAAACCCTGAAATTTCATCATCTGAGCAAACTTTAACTGCCAATTACTCGGGTTCTAGTAGAGGTAGGGTGATGAATTATAGCTCATTTTAAAGATCTTGAATTGGGCTTTCATTTGATATGCCACATGACACTATTAAAAAAATTAATGTCAATTTTAAAATTTTGAAATTGAAATATTAAAAAACATGTTTGTTTTAATCTGAAAAAAATATATGTTTAACAAACATTATTTTTCTACATATC
Organism: Macrothele yani; assembly: GCA_039090855.1. Lineage (NCBI taxonomy): Eukaryota > Metazoa > Arthropoda > Arachnida > Araneae > Macrothelidae > Macrothele > Macrothele yani. The sequence continues at coordinate 5,926,775 of CM077023.1, read as the reverse complement.
CTGAAAGTTTCATAATGGGATCGCTATGGGATCACTATAAAAAAAATAATAACGTAGAACAATGCAACTGAAATGTGCCAGATGTACTTACCGGTTCCACCCATGACTGGAAGGGTATTCTTTATGTGGTTTGTGTAAAATATGTCATACTTGTTCTTTTAAACCTTGTGAATGTTAAAGAATGAAAATAAACATCTAAGTAATTCGAAACTGTGTCCCAAAGTAATTCATTTCATAATTCAGTATAAAGTTCTGTGTGCATATTTACACTTACAAAATTATTTTATCTTCTATATGTATCCTGCTTTTTTTCTTTCTTTTAAATTTTGCTGCACTTGTATGCCAGTGCTTGCTTGATTTGCCTCCTTTATCTCAGTCATTGTTAAATTATATACTCTTCCAGTAGCTGTTGTCAGGTCAACTTTTAACAAAACATCAGATTTATGAACCAACAGTATATCCGGTGATTGAGGATACTTGTATGATAGAGATGGACCATGCGGCTCCAGGAAGCTCAATTTTACCTCTACTGTGTCCTCATTCACACCAAGTACAACATCCCAACCACCAGTGCTCTGAGTACTTACTAATCACAAAACCTACCATATTTTCAAAACTAATGTTCTCTTCCCCTTCATCTGTTGCACATATCTCTTCTTTAAAATGCTCAGAAAGTGAGTAAGTTTTGACTAGTAATTTGTGTTTTCCTGCAGGAATGAAACAATGGAGTTTCTGAGTACCACTTATTGTCTTAGCAGAAGCTATTCTACTTTTTAAGGATAATTTCCTCCTCTTTGTAATTTTCTGTTGTTGCTAACCGAAAGTGAATGGAGGCAATATTAGCAGTGGCCCATTCAAAGAGTTGGCGTGGGGTCATAATTTGATTATTATAAACAAGTTGTAAACTTGCCTTTGCAGCTAATCACTTCACAGTACCCCCTATCCCATCACATGCATTTTTGCCATGTGCTGTTGCAAAAAAATTCCATTCCACTTTTATATTAAAGTCAGTCTCGTGGTAGCACAAGCTGAGGAAGTTTGACTTGTTTTTGTATTGTGAAGCTACTCCATCGAAAAATAAAATATCTTTTCAGATTTTTGAGAAAAATGTGACTGCATGAAATTAATTAGGTAACGCTGAAACAGATGGACAGCTATACTGTCGTGAATTAGGCAGTCGGATATAATCACAAAACTTACATGTCCTAGGTTCTGAGTTTTCTCATCTCGATAGTATATAACTATAGAATGCAGGGTTGCTTGGGCATTGTTCCAGTGAAAACCCTGAGCTGCATCTTGCAATACAAAAGAATAATTTTCAGCAAAGTCACAAATTACTATGTATTGATTTTCTGTTATTGTGTCTTTAAGATGTCGTAAGTAACTTGACTGTTGAGTTGCTATAAAAAAAATGGTGAAGCAGGGCTGGAAGTTTTCCAAACAACAGGTCCAAAAACTCCTGTGTGGATTTTGATAATGTTTCAAGTACTGTCCTCTTCTCTAATTGCATCCATTGCTTGAATGTCACATTTTCTATACTATTTAGATCAAAACAATCTTTAAATCGTTCCTTGAGCTGTTCTAATCCTGGACAGTTGTTGCACTGACTGAAGTAACATGCAGGTGTAGGGTTTCCACAAATTATGTTTCTAAGGACATCTTTATAGGAGTTTATTGGCTGAACAGTGTCTCCTGTTAATTCAGGTAACTTGCATTGTGTCATCATCAGTGTAACATTCTGATGCATTATACAAACACAAACAGAATGTGTGCCACTTGCTCCTGCAAGAACGCAGTGCTTAGGGCGAAGTTCACAGAACTTGGAGAACCTCACCTTTTTCTCTTGAAATCTCTCTTTAAACAGAGTATACAATTCACACAAATTACTCAGAAGCAATTTTTTTTTTTACCAGTTAACGCTTATTATCTATTTTAATGGAAACAAAGTCTTTTTTTTTTTCCAGGCATTTGGCGGCTTACATCGTCACTCTCATAAAATTCTTGTATACAATTTGCTGTGTCTTTGTCTAAAGTCTTTCCTGGCTTTGGATCAGGAGAAGACATGATACCTTTTTCTTTTACTAGCTTTTTAGCCTTTCTGGCCATAAAATTTGAAACTCTAAATTCTGTTTCAATTCGTTTCAGTGACCAAGATTTAGGCAGTGTACTCAATATCTGCATTCTTATGCTTTTATTTTCTGTGGAATGAAATTTTTCTTTCAACTGTCTTATGATTTCTGGTTCAGGAGATGAAATATTCTTTGGTTCCGACGCAGGACTTAACTTTAATAATTTTGCTCGAAATGCTTCTTGGGCTTTTTTATATTTCTTTTCACGGTATTTTTTTTTTCTTGCAGGCGTTTTTTCTTGATTGGTGTTTCATCCAGACATTGTAAACTTCTGTTAAATGCTTCTATAGCATGCTCTTTTTCAGGAGTTGATACTTCAATGTTTTCAGATGGAACAGCATGGCCTTCGGCTTCTTGTTCATTATAGCTGTCAGAAGGTGAAAAGGAATGTTCAGCAGCTTCAGAGTGAAATTTCGGGATTGCTTTACGACAACTGTCACAGATCTTGTCTCCAGTTTTGAGCAACTTGTTCTGTAGCAATAGATTCTTGGAAACTGGTCGCAGATTTTTTTTTTTTTTTGTTATATTTATGGTTTGGTTTCCTAAGGGGGCTGCAACAGTAAACCACACTTGAAACTTTTGATGTGGATGGTCAGCTGGCATCCATCTTTTACTTTGCATTTGCTTTAAAACCTAGGAAAGAAACACAATTTGTTACCCTTATGGATATATATTAACTTTTTAACTAATTATAATTAATTCATTAACATTTGCAGTGTTTGTAAGACCAGGGATAACATTTTAAGACAGACAAAATAAACAATTCCTCGGTCACTGATGGTGCGTTTAGTAACGTCCTTCTATGTTATTTATTTTTTTATAGTGATCCCATAGCGATCCCATTATGAAACTTTCAGGATATGTAGAAAAATGTTTGTTAAAAATATATTTTTTAAGATTTTTTAAAAAACACGTTTTTTAATATTTCAATTTCAAAATTTTAAAATTTTAAAATTGACAATTTTTAATAGCGTCATGTGGCATATCAAATGAAAGCCCAATTCAAGATGTTTAAAATGAGCCATAATTCATCACCCTAGCTCTACTAGAACCCGAGTAATTGGCAGTTAAAGTTTGCTCAAATGATGAAATTTCAGGGTTTGTTTTTTTAATTTCAAAAACCAATAACTCAAAAATGCATGCATTAAATATTCTGAAAAAATTCATATATGTTTATATTGATGAATTCTACAAATATACCAAGTTTCATAAAAGTCAAAAATGGTCAGGTTGAAAATGCTATTTTTGCTGGTTGATTTCACATGGAATGACCCCAGTAGAAAAACAATTAATAAAACAAGTGCATGAATTGGTATAGCTTGTACTAGAGTTACTCCAACTACTACATTTTTGGATGTTAGTTAACTTGAATCATAAGGATTTTTTTCATATGGTCAATTTTATGTAGCTTGATAATTTTTTTAATTTAAAACCCATTTCTTTGATCAGAAATGCAGACAATGTTAAAAGGCTTAATTTAGGTGGCACATATTTTTTATTTCGGACATACATGATTTCCGAGAGAAGAAACTTAGTAATTGACGAAAATTTCGGTTAAAAATCACATTTTGTAATCAATTGCTTTATTTAGCTCAATGATAATATCCTCTGTTGCAATGAAACTCTGGAGTGTGGGGTGACATATACAACACGTGAACAATGAATTTATGCAAACGTATAACACGGAACGCAAGACATTTCTAAAACATGACCACTTTATTCAGTTTTATACTTTTCATATAAAACCCACCGCATTCGTTTGTTATTAAAATAAATATTTTTATTCCTCCGTGATCACTCGTTCTTTAGATGGCTCACACTATCAGCTTGTCATAATGTAACAAACACCTTCTGGGTGTGAGGTTACCCCAGGATTTCTATGCCAGTGGGATGGCTCATCCACGATGGTAGCATAGTTCATTTTTTATTTAAATATGCTGCCTGAGATTTACCTGCGACAGATTTATGAGTGTCTGCTGTCTGATTTACAATTGAGGGATGGATTTGTTTTTAATATGTTTCTATGATTTACAAGTGAGCCATTCATGAGTGTCAGATTTATGAGTGCCTATACCCTTTGTTGTGTAGATTATCACTGCAATTTTGCTTTTCATGGGTAGAATTATTTCTTTCTTCTTTTTGGAGGGGGGTCTGTAATTTTTTTACGCTGTGAGATTTACTGAATTGAAGAAATTATAAGGTGGACATTTTTTGGGTAGGACTTTAGAATGACAAAGAATGGCCATTTCTCCGATTTTGGGGGAGGGAAATTTCATATGAAAGCATTTCTTTTCGAAATGTTAAACAACCCTAGGAGCTGAAATAAATCTATTATTTGATATCGGCTCAAGATGCAACTCATGGAGTTGTGAAAGTACTTCCGTTGGTTTAATTTATTTCATGCATTAAACACTAATTAATACTTTATCAGTCTTTGGTAAATTATTTCCTCCTATAACCAAGGAGTTTTACTGATACATGAGGAGGGAAAAAATTGAAATTTTTACGTATCGGAACCTATTCAACCTAAGCAATATTTTCCAAAGCCAATTGTCTTTCACAGAATTTTGCACTGACATTATTAATAATGAAATTTCTTTTTGATATTTAACAGAAAATTAACTTCCGTACTGATATAAAGCCCAACTTGGAAGTATCGGTATCCAAACTTTCCCACATCAGAAACCATCTCGAGGGCCCTATGGGCCGTGTGGCTTTGTCACACAATAATGTAACAGTTACTAATTCGAAGTATGGCAATCAGAAAAAGATGAATCAGTAAAAAACAAATCAGAAAGAAATTGGAATCTTGAACATGGACCCCCAACAGTGCAGAGCGCTCGCTGTGTTGGAGCCATTGACAACCCTTGTTCCCGATCGAAACGCCAACTCGGAAATATTGCAATCCCAAACTTTCCGAATCACAAACCATCTCCTGACAAAGAGATACATAACTTGTACTAAGACAATGAGAAAAAAAAACAATTGGTAAAAAACGAATCAGATGAAAACATACTTTCTAAGAACATGCCGCAATGGCTTTGCATGCTGTTTAGGGCATCAAACTGCATCAACGGCAACAGTGGAATAACTAATTACGTAAATACAGAAGAGAAGCAAAAGTAAAATCTGACCATTCAGGATAAGCCAAATCGAAACTAAACTGAAATCTGACCAATGAGAAAGTAACTCACAGCTCAACAGGTGGTTTCGCTACACAGCAACTGCAGAGATAGAACTGGAAGCTGTTGGAACAATTGAACTACATCACCAAAAAAAAACGAGGCAAAGTATCTGGCCACCATAAATACTAACCAAACTGGCGTAACATAAAAGAGATCCAATATCAAAAATAAAACTTAAAATCAGCGGAACATATGCTAAATGAATTTCTCTTTAAAATAACAAAAATAATCGAGCAAACAGAAAAAATATAAAAAATTTAGTTCTTCGTCATTCTAAAGTGGTGCCATTTTTTTTTAATATCTATTTTTGTTTAATCGGCATTATTTTTTGACTCACAGTGTAAATCAAATGTGACTCTGGAATGTGGGTTGTGTTGTGACCGTAATCATTTTTACTGATTGCATAAGTGAAGATGCCAGGAAAGTGGGCCGAGAGGACTCTTTTGCTGGATTCAACAGTTTCTAACTTTTAAATGACACAGATTTTTCTTTTCATTTCTTTTTTATTTATTTAAACAGGCTGCCTGTGGTTTACCTATGACAGATTCAACAATCTTTAATTTACAAGTGTGTGTGTGTGGGGGGGGTATTTTTTTTAATATTTCCAAAACTTTTTTTTAATTATGAGTAAGCAATTCAAGAGTGTTAGTTATACCTGTGGTGAATGTTTTTTCCATTAACAATGCTTCCTCTGGTCTGTCTCCAAAGGAAACTACTTTGCAATTGACGCACAGCCAGCCGACCTATCTAAAAAATTTCTCATGCGATTTATGTTTAGAAAAGAAACATCTATCACTGGTAAACCACTCGGTTTGAGGTTTACCAGTGACAGATGGTTTACAAGAACTACAAGTGTAGGATGTTTTTTTTTATTGTAAAAAGCAAGGGCGATTCCTGATTGATAAGTAACAATCACCCCAGATTGTGATAAAAAAAAATCCCATATATTCAGTGTAAATATCTCTAACATTTCTTTCACTTTTTATAATTTGTTTATGACAAATGTATGGATATCCCTACCATCTTTTAAGTAAAAACAAAAAAGTTAATTAGGAACATCTGGATGCAATAAAGATTTTCTGCACAATTTTCCTTTTTTTACATGCAGTAGGGTATGATACACTCATTCCTTACCATAGGAAATGCTGAAGAATATTGCTTTCCTCATTTAAACTGTTCCAGAGGTCTGGAACAAATATTTTCCGACAAGGTGTACTTTGTTACATTGCGTGTGTAACTCACTGTACAATGCACGAATGCAGGGCCCGACTAAGATGGTCGGGGACCCAGGGCCAGGTAAATGGTGACCCCCCCCCCCCCCCCCCCATCAAAACAAAAATTTTCATTCATACATAGCGTGGGAGATATGATACACACACACCAAATATATATACAGTGGAACACCGTCATATATGCTTCTCATTTATAAGTCTTTTCCATTTATATGTTGTTCGGCTAAGGTCCTGATGATCAACATGCTTTTTAATTTTCGTTTATACGACTTCTCAAGTCAGTCTCTTGAAAGACGTGCATATGGTTTCATTTTCATTTTATCTAGGCCGGGTTTTTTTTTTTTTTTTTTTTTTTTTTTTTTGGGGGGGGGGGGGGGTTCCTCTGTTGTCGGAGGACGATACACAGGGTTTTTGGTTTAATTTTTTTCCTCTGTTGTCGGAAAGATGTGTATATGGTTTCATTTCCGTTTATCTATGCAGGGTTTTTGGTTTAATTTTTTTCCTCTGTTGTCGGAGGGCAGTGTTGGCGAACTGACAATTTTCTAATTTTACTTAGCAGTGGAATTCTAAATATTTCTTGGTGTTTCCCCTTTCCTTGCCCCCTTTTCATATTTATTCCCGCTGTTTCTATCAAGCGCAGCTCGATAGCTTTTTTTTAATCGAATTTTTTAAGGTCGAAGGCTTAAGTCAAACAGCTATTTTCTAAATAAATGCTGTGCCAGGGAATTTCCCAAGGCAGGTGATAACAAGGTTTTCGTTTATAAATATAATGGTTAAATATCGTTAAAGTAAGGCATTTGGGGGGAAAAATTTTAGGGTGTCTGGGGGAAGAAAATAAAAGTCAGGAAAGCTAAGCATCAGGAGCGTTAAACCTAAAGTAAACAGTAAGTCTGAAATATGTTTTTTCACAAAAAAAAAACGATGGAAAATGGTAAAAGAAAGAGAAGTAAAAAAAAAAAAAAAAAAAAAAAACCTTACCCATGTGAAACTGTTCAGTTACTTGGAAATATCAGGTCTTCAGCTAGTGAGGTGTATCCAGCATCATCAAGTAGTCTGTTAAAAAGTCCCGACATTAAAAAAAACAAAAACTATCGAGCTGCGCCTGATATAGGAATAGCAGGGATAAACATGGAATAGGGAAACACCAAGAAACATTTTGAATTCCACTGCTAAGTAAAACTAGAATGCAACCGGTGAACCTCCAAAGGATGCAACAAAGCTTTTAAAAGTAGAAACCGTTAAATTCTGTTAGCAATGGTGGACGCTTCTTCCTTGGCTAGTTCAAGTGCAGCTGGGTGATTGTCGTTCCCATTTATCAATCTCAATAATTCTGCTTCCTTGGTTGGTCAACTTTGGGAAAGAAATACTTTCCCATGAAATTTCCCGAAAAACTGGCCCTGCACAACTAAACTGAAAAATTACCTATATATATTGAATACAAATTATATTGGTTTACTATCAATTTCAGATGGCTACAATAATATGTTTCATTTGTGAAGTGGTTTCACTCTTAATAGTTCAGTCAAAATGGAGATTAGGTAAAGGTCTGTCACAGCGCTTGCTTGGGTTGGAGTGGGCAGAGACACACACAATTATGTAGGTCGCTTTCTTGCCTTTTGAGCTGCGAAACTAGTGATCACGTCATCAAAAACAAGTTTGCATGTATGGTCACTTTCTATTGTTAAAATACTTAGCCCTGTCCATTTTTCTTGGGCTATTGTTGATCACATCCTGTTTTTCACTCTCTCCAGAATGGAAAATGAGCGCTCAGTAGTACAGTTCGAGATAGGCATTGTTAACAAAATGTGTAAGGCAATGTCTACATTGGGAAACGTATGAACAATTTGTTTTTCCCGTAAGAATTTTAATTTTTCTTTAGGACATTTCTTTTGGCAAAAAATTTAAAAACTGGTCGACTTCATCTTCAAATTCAAAACAATTTGCTGTTTCTCGAAGTACTTCTTTAGAAGCATCTTTTTCATTAAAAAGCTAAATTGATCATTAATGGTTACATATGTTTGTTTCCTCCTTTCAAGCTTTGAAATCAGTGAATCACATATGACATAGTGACACTGTGTAATAAAGTAATCTCTATGAGACTGCTGAAGTTCAATAAGATGCACAATCATCAAGCATTCGACTTTTTGGCACTTTACTTTTACGCTTCACTGAATAATTTAGTGGAAAAATTTTAGTGGAAAACAAGTGTTTTCCACTAAATTTTTCGCCTTAGGCTCATACTTGTCAACTCATCATGCACTGACGTAACAAATATAACTAATGAGGTATACATTGGTACTAGGACTGATATATCCTCAGTAACAGACTGGAGCGTCTTATTAACACTGTTCAAACGTTGCAAAATTGTATCCCATACAACTGCTAAAACAGCAGTCTCAAACTTCTCCATTTTGTGCAGAGGTACTTTTGCTTCGTGCTTTGTAGGCATTTTTTCATTGACATCATCGGTTACATTAAGCAAGGCTTTCATGATGTCTTGATAACCTTGCCGAAGAGCTTTAGATGCATCAGCAATGGCAGACCATCTAGTTTCAGATGTTTTTACACAAAGTCCACCAACTAGTTCTGAAGAAAGAGTTTCCCACCGGCGAGGAGAACTGGAAAAAAATTAAATATGCTCTACACTAATCCAAAGAAGGAAATAGCTTGTTGACAGCACTCAACTGCATGAACTCCAACTAAATTTAATGAATGACCTGTGCATGGCACATATTCAGCTAATGGGCACAGTTCCTTTACCTTGGCCTATAACCCTGAATATTTGCCAGACATGTTGCTGGCATTGTCGTAGGACTGTCCTCTGCAATTAATTATATCTATGACAAGTTGTTTAAGCAAGGATGTCACAGTATGAATTAGATGACTGGAATCATGGCCATAGATTGATACAAATTTCAAAAAACGCTCAACAGGATCTCCGTTTTCAGTCACATAACGTACAGCTACTGCCAACTGGTCTACATGTGCAACATCAGGAGTAGAATCCACAATTAAACCAAAATATCTGGCTTTCTGAATTTCTGCAACTACTGCATTCAATACTTTTTGTGCCATAATTTGAATTAATTCAGTCACAGTAGTAGAAGATATGTAATTTGCATTACCAGTACCAATATTTCCGTATTTTACTAAATGGTCTGCCAAGAATGAATCGAAAAGGCTTATCAGCTCCAAAGTTCCAAGGAAATTACCGTTCTGTAGGGAATGGAGTGTTTCATTTTTCCCAAACAAAGCAAGTCCACGTAAAGCAAGAGACTTTATTACAGCCACAACTCTAGTCAAAACTTTCCTCCAATACTGACACTCCTGCTGATATTCCTCAATTAGCAAATTATACACACGTGAAGACAGTGTAACCCTCTGTGACAGATAGAGTACCAAATTTCTATGAATGATGGAGTTTTCATGTTCTTGAAGTCTCTCTGCAGTATTTTTCCAGTAGGAAAATCTATCCTTACATAAAACTTGATCACTGGAATTGAACAGTTTACACACATAACAAAAAAGTGCATGTTTAGCTGGAGAATATACTAACCACTCTCTGTTCACCAACTCATTATTTTTCTTCTTGCAATAAAAGTTTTGTTCTGTGAGCATGCGTTCTCTTTTTAAAATAACACGTTTTGAACTAGAAATTTGGTTCTGACTTGGTCTGTTACAAATGAGATGCTCACGAAACTCGTCTGTAATAAAATTAGGCCACAAACCGACATCTACAGGAAATTAATGTTGACATTTTGACTGATCATCATTACTACTACTATGTTGGTTTTCAATACTTGGACTGCTGAATTCACCACGTGGTGGCAAACTTGCACATTGCAAAGACTGACATTGTGAATCTGTGTTTACATTTTCTGTGAATGGAGAACTATTGCAAAACACATCTTCAGGCTCTATGTTGCCCCTTTCTTGAGTCTGGGAAGAACTTATACATAACAGTTTGTTATTAAAATGATCTCCTAAGTCCTACCTCGAGTTCAGCACTAGAAGAGTTACCCTGTTCATTCATGGGAACATCTTTTTGAACTTGTGATAAATTTCTCAATAGCCCCCTAATGAGATAGCAACTGAAGTCGAATATTGTTACTTCTTTTTCAAGCACCTGAAAGATATTTTCGTGAAGACATTGTAATACTAATATCTCAAAATTCTCTTCTCAACTGATAAATCCGTTTAGTTTAATTTACAACTCAGAATCCTCTAAAACATATGAAATACGATTACAGTTGTGGTTTAACTTTAACAGAATTCAATTTGAAATCTAGCAACTACGGTTGTAGATGATAGCATAAAACAGTCATTACTCACAGGATCACGTGACTCATCCTTAACGAATTTTCACCAGTGGCAAGCCGTGATACATTTGCAAAGCTAAAATATATCTTATTTAACTGTTCATCATTGGTTGGTTTGTTGACTAACAAGAACATGTGACTGCGTTCAGAAGACCCACGATAAATTCCATACTGCTGAAAACCAACAGACGATAGTCATACCTCAAATGATCAATGAAACCCCATAAAATATTACTTTCACAATAATGATAAGTTCAATAATTATTATAAGTGAGCCCCATTAAACAAGGGACCCAGGGCCCGGGCCCTGCACAAATGCTATACTTTGGCTATTCATTTGACATTTTTGTCCGAACCACCCCTTAAAAGGCTTAATTTATGTGGTACATATTTTTTAGTTCAGACATGCATGATTTCCAAGAGAAGTAGAAACTTCGTAACTTATTCAAATTTTGGTAAAAAAATCATATTCTGTAATCAATCACTTTATACTTTCAGCACTGATACATATAATTATTAATGATAATATACTCTGTTGCCTGAATGTGGCATGACATAAACAGCTCAGCACAAGAACAAATTCATGCAAAAAGTAAATATCTTCTGGGTGCGAGAGTACACCATTAATTCTCTGCCTATGTCACGTGATTACGTAAGCCAATCACAGAACGTCCGCCAACCCTCCAAAGAGTTTCTTTGCTGGTTTTGCGAACATGCAGTCCGGCAGCTAAACCGAAGCGTGTGATCTTCAATGCTTCCGCGATCCGACAGGTTCGTCACGTGACTCCGAGGGTTTCATTGCGTTTCTCTGCTTGAAACACACGGATCAGGATAAAAGCTGACAGAATTCATACATGAAATCAAAGCAAAAAACTTCAGAGTTTGATTTCATTAAATTACAATTTGTTGAAGTTACATTTTGCATCTATAAAGTCAAAGTAATGACTGCAAATTACGAAATTAAAAAAAAAGTTGGGCACCAGGACCAAATTTCTAGGCGCCCGGTAATTTCCCAGCCCTGACTCCAACAATAATACAATTTTTTTTAATGCATTTCTGCAAACTTTGGGAAGCCAATTTTTATCTCTGGGTATGTGATCTCAAACTGTTTGTGAATATCTTTCAGAATGTTTAATGAGACCGCCCACCCTCTCTTTTCTTTTGTAAACCTGTTTTTTCAGCTGGTGCTGTTATTATAAAGATTAAAATCAGTGGTCGCCACTCGCCACGTGGCGACTGGATAAAATAAAATGTCCAGTAGGAAAAGGTACTTTAGTCGCCAATTCGAAAACTTGTCTTTTTTCATTGCTAAAGAATATTTGCATTTTTTTAAAACGCTCCTGTTATAGGAAATGCATTTTCAAATCATCCCACTCACGCACATTGAGAGACAGCCCTTTCCTCCGAAAATAAGTGGGTACAATCTATTTATAGATTCACTCTTCAAGAACGGGGGTGGCAGTTTGTTTTCCCACTTAAGTTGGGGCACAAAGTAACCATATCGGGAATGGACACCTGTGGCTTTAGATGGAACCATGGCATTACAACCTGTCTTCAGCAGCTCGTTTTTTTTTTAAGTTTGGTTTCTCTGAAAATGCATGATTTTCCATTGCTTAGGCACTTCTTTCTTGCTTATCATCAAACAAAATGGGCAAGCAATTTCCCTTTTGTTTACAAAAAGAAATCAAAGGTAGGAAATCGGGACTTCACTTTCTGCCGCCGTCTTTCATTCCATGCAGAGCCGCGTTTTCTTTACACGTGTGAAGTTCACTCAAAATTAAAAAAAAAACAAAAAAACTCTTGTCTGCCCCTTAATACAGTAAACACACATTTTTCAGCGAAATTAAATATCAAAAATCAGTACTGTATTGTTCACTCTCCCGTGATAGTCATTTTACGGGTCACGGAAAAGGCCGATTTCATCACAAGGGGAATAAGTAGCGATTTTGAAATTTAATTTAGCTTTAAAAAAGGGGGGGAAATGTTTTCCGTATTGATTGGTTTTGAAGAACATACTGCTAGAAATAACAAAAAACTGCGTTTCACTAGAAAAAACTTTTAAAATACAAAGTTGTTCTTTTTCACTATTACTGAAGATATTAAAAACAAGAAATATAACAAAGAAAAATATAACCAGAAAGTGAACAAACAGCGCATCTTGGGGTAAGAAAAATTTGAAATTTAGAAAACTACAGAACATTTTCATCCGTGCTAAAACAATCATTTTCAGGCAACGGACGGCATGAAGATGCCCAAATTATATCGAACAAATGTCGCGACATTAAAAACATCCAACAAACAGTCCCAAAAATGTTTCATAAATGTTAGAATTTTGAAATCATGAAAATAAACTTTGAACAAAGGTTGAATAACATTATTTCATAAAGATTTTTTATTTCCGTAGTATATTCGATGTTTTCTGTATTCCGCAGCAATCGACGATTTCTGTAGTGACTATGGAGAATTAGTAGCAATTGGAAGGTCTGAGGTGGGCAAACAAGAAAAAATGACAAATCATTAAAATTCTACCAAAACGTTTCCTGAAGAAATAAAAAGCAAAAAACAACCACCAGATTTTTTATTTCCATTTTTTTCAGAACCAAAACATAATCATATCCTCACTTTGCACACATTTTCTCTCCTTACTCAGTAATGCATAAGAGCAGACAGAGGCTGCTTGTTTTTGAAACCCTTCTGTAATGTGGTTTTGTAGGATGTGAAAATGCGATTGGTTTTTTGTCCTTCCTCTTTTGCAGCAATTTAGATGTGTTGTACCATAGATTTCAACGTTTCCCGTACTCTGCAGCAATCGACGATTTCCGTAGTGACTACGGAGAATTCGCAACATTTGGAAGATCTGTGGTGGGCAGACAAGAAAAAATGACAAATCATTAAAATTCTACCAAAACTGAGCATTTTCTGAAAAAGACAAAATAAAAAAAAAAAAAAGACACCAGGTTTGAAAACTGGACAAAATCCGATGAAATCAGGATACTCTGCAGTGTGTTCTTTCTTATTTTGTCATGACTATTTTTTCAACACCTGTGAAGGTTTATCAGTGTTTTTAATTTAATATTTAGTAGAATAACCCAGTAAATTACTGAATATTTTCTGTTAGTGGTCAGGAATCATTGCGAGTCTGTAAAATAAAGTGACCAGGTTGGTATCACACATTTCTCCCAATCTCAGCTGTACCACAAAATGATTCTGCTATAAGATATGCAATTCATTTTTGATATAAGATATGAAATTCATTTTTGAAAGCTATACAGCCAGTTTTCATTTCCATACCAAGAAGAACCTAACCAAAAATAAATGGAATGAAAAGAAAAATTTAGCAGAATGGAAGCAGCTGTGAAACATAATGTCTGAGCATTTTTGGCCATCAATAACTCCCCAAAAACTGCTAGAGAAACTAAAAACAAGCAATGTTTAGTACATGAAGGTCATAACACAAGTTGTTGAAATACTGCTGACTGTTATGCCAAGCAATGCAGAAGTTAAGAGAATGCAAGCACTGTGGGCAATGTTCTTGATGACAAGACAATGCTCATGCAAAAAATGACTTCAGGAAATAGACAGCAAATAAAGTAAGCCAAAGTAAGTATAGCTTGAAAATTTTGACCCATCCACTGCTATCAGTTTATGGTGGCGAGATTTTATTTGTGAACATAGCAAGAGACCAAATAAAAATTATCTTTCCTGTAAAAACTGTCTAGAAGATGTGGTTGAAGAAAAATATAACTTTTAAGATTATATTTATTAATTTAATTGCACTGGAAAATAGACAGTAGGCCCTTTTAACTACTAAGCTTAAATTTAACTATGTCTAAATAAATGAAAGGTATGCAGTGCAGTGATAAATGTGTATACAACACGAAATAGTGGTAAGGAAAGTGGCCACTAGATTTTGTCCACCCACTAGCCAATAGCCACTTGAAAAAATCACCAATTTTAATCTTTATGTTGTTACTGCAACAATCTCATTTCCCAGGCCTGCCAACACAATCATGGCAATAAAAATCTTGCATTAGATCAGCTGTCTCATGTTTTAATATCTTTCTTAGCTTTAGGTTTTGAAAATGGTTTTACCTTTCTTGCTATGTAATCTGAAATACTGAATTCATCCTGCAAATTTCGAAACCTCCAACATTTTAGTGGTACAATACGAATTTGCAGCTTTTAAGCTCTTTACTTTATACCATTTAACATTTCTTCAAGCTGAACAACAATTTCTGTTTTATGGTCAAATGTTGGGAGTTCAGCATCAGAAAAAGATTTAACGTAAAACTTTCTTTAATAAAAACCATGAAATTTTTTTCAAATTTGCATAAGGATGTTTTTGTTCATGGAGTCTTTTCTTTCTTTCGGGAGTTTAGCCAATAACTGAAAAGATATATTCCAAAATTTGTATTGCACTTTCAGATGTTTCCTTACTTCTGCACTGCCTTACAGGGAAAATGCCACACCATGAAGGAATGCTCGAAAACAGACCAAACTGCACACACAGATAGCCAAGTAGGTCCTGAACAAATGATTGAATTGTCACATACAGACCAGGCTCCAGTGGCCTAATGCACAAGATGATCAATAAGGAGCGTGGTCCCCATTTTGGGCAATACAGCATTGAATCCGACGTGGCATCGATGCAATGAGAGTCCGAATGGAGTCATGGGGTATTGTGGAACATGTGGTGTTGATCTCAGCCCACATTTCATCTTCATTTTGCGGGGTTGGGAGGGTACTCAACGAACATCCAATCGTGTCCCACAGATGCTCGATGGGCGAGAGGTCGGGGGATCATGCTGGCCACGGAAGCATCCACATACCATGTAAAGCATTTAGGCTGATTCGAGCGGTATGCGGCCAGGCATTTTTCTGTTGAAAAACGGCATTTGGGATGCTCTGCAGATATGGTAGTGCCACGGGCCGCAGCACCTCGTCAACATAGCTGTATGCCGTCAATGTGCCTGTATGCACAACAGCGGTAAGCGGCTGTTGGCACTGATAGCAGCCCACACCATGATTCCACATTGCCGGGACATGTGGTGCTCCACAATGGCGGAGGAATCCGCCCGTTGGCCACATTACCTTCAGACTCTCACACAGCAATCATCTGTAGTGAGACAGACTCCTGATTCGTCGCTGAACACCACACTGCTCCACAGCTCTGGAGAGACACCACGCCAAGCAATGACAACGATGGCTCGCTGTTAAGGGTAGCCTTCGTAACGGATGGCTGAACAGCAAACCAGACATAGCCAATTGGTGTGACACTGTCCACGTCGATATCGGAGCATCCGAGCTTCCCCGTACACTCCACAAAATGCCGCCTGATGTGGCCTATGGGTTTGCTATGGCATGACTTCAGATGTGACGATCGGTGCGCCCGGACATCCATCTCCATGCTCTGGTCCCCCTACAACATTGCACAGATCCTTCCTCGGACCACTGTCTCCAAATGCGACCGACAGTTGTGGTATCACGTCGCGTTTCTTCCGCAATATGGTGCAAAGACCATCCAGCAGTACAAAGGGCCTACGATGGTCCTCTCATGAACTCATCCGTTTGATGAAATTGCTTACAACGCCATCTTAACGGCATTGGCACCCCTTGTTTGTTTTCCAGACCCGGCTACAGCAGAACTACTCACTTCTCGCAGTTGTGACGAGGTCTTGACTGATGATCTCGCGTGCCGTTCGCGCGATTGGCCTGCAAATGAAATTATCTGCAGAACTTGACACGTGTGCACTAGCCGGTGCGAATGTCGATAGCCAGTCGCCAAATGGCGATCAGATACTTTGTAGTGGCTAGTAAATTTTTTTAATAGTAGTGAATGATGGTCAATGCATCACCCCCTCCCCCCTAAGTGAGCAATTATGGGCTCTTCGAGAGAAACTTAATCTGCTGACGGATCAGCCTGTAGCAAGCAAAGCGCCAAGTACATTTGATCTTTGCCATGGTATACCTTGCACAAAGTATGTCATCTACAGATAAAAGAATTATCTTTGAATTTCTGTTTGGCCGCATATATGCTGAACAAAAAGAAACAAACTGTTATGGCGATGTTTTTAAGATGATGCAGCTGCTACATCTAATGCCATGTAGTACGGCTCCTTGTGAGCAAGCCTTTCCAGCAATGAACCTCATAAAAACGAGTAATTGGGCATGTCTGAATAGTGACACTTTAAATGACTTAATGATGATTAGATGCAATGGCCTTTCAATTGAAGATTTTGATCCTCAAAATGTTATTAAATTGTGGTGGGCAGATGGAAGATCAGACACAGTACATATCAGCGGTAAACTGTATCAACATTAGTTCCACTTTGTATATATATTTCCTAGCTTTTGTCCCTTTGTTTCAAATATTATTAAAGAAATTAGACATCTAACTTCAACGGCCTCTCGAAAATAAATTATGTATGTGTAAATTAAGATAGTAATGATATAACAGCACTAAAAATAAATTGTCAAAAAATCAATCACTTTGGAACAAAAGCATATGCAATATTTGCAGTCAATCTAATGACCCTATGTATTAACTGCTGTGCATCTGTTTTTATGAAGTTAATGGGGTAGGGGTCTCTCATTAGAAAGAAGAAAAAGAAAACATTCACCTATTTAATTCCATAGAAATGTAAGTAGAGGAGCTACTGAATTATTTATTTTTTTAACTTTACATGGCCAGTAGATTTTGTCATTTGGCTAGTGAAATTTTTATTCCATTAGCCACATTGGCTAGTAGAAATTTCAGCAGTTTTGCAAGGGCTGGTGTGCAGCCACCCTGCAATTTGCATAGTACTGCATTCAAGTCTTTGTGGTGTGGCATTTTCTGACAGGCAGTGTATGTATATATCATCATCATCATCATTGTCAACCATAACAATCCACTGCTGGACGAAGGTCTCCCCAAGTTTTCTCCACAACGGTCTTCTTGTGCCAGTCTCCTCCATGTCACCCCTGCATACTTTCGAATTTCATCCACCCATCTCCCATGTGGTCTTCTTCTGGGTCTTTTCCTGTCCCTTGGAATTCAATCTAAAATTTCGGCTGTCCATCGATGATCTGTCCTTCTGGCAGTATGTCCAGCCCATTGCCATTTCAGGGATTTAACTCTGATCATGATGTCTTCCACTCTTGAAATTTTTCGGATCCACGAGTTCCTTTTCTTATCTCTCCTGGTTACACCAAGTATGCACCTCTCCATGCTTCTTTGAGTTGTCTGCAGCCTTTGTATGTCTCTTTTAGTTAAGGTCCACGTCTCTGCACCATACGTAAGCACTGGAAGGATGCATTGATCAAACACTTTTCTTTTAAGTCATAATGGCATATTGCTCTTGAAAATTATGCTGTTTCTTCCAAAAGCTCTCCAGGCAAGTTTTGTACGCCGATTAATTTCTTCATCAATGTGACCCTCACTTGATATCTGCTGTCCAAGATAAACGTACGTGTTTGTTATCTCCAGCTTTTCTCCATCAGTCGATAAATCTTAATTTCTTGTAAAAGCATTGAACATCACTTTTGTCTTCTGAAAGTTCATTTTTAATCCCACTTCTTTACTCTTGTCAGCAAGTTCCTGGATCATACTCTGCAGCTCTGATGGGGTAGTTGCAAAAATGACTACGTCATCAGCAAAACGAAGGTGGGTTAGATAATCTCCATTAATCTTTATCCCCTTGTTTTCCCAGCTCAGCGACTGAAAAAACACCCTCCAATGTGGCATTAAAGAGCTTCGGAGATATGGTGTCACCTTGTCTCACTCCCTTTCCAATTTTTACGTGTGTTGTATTTTCAAACAGCCGAATCTTTGCACTTGCATTTTCATAGATGTTATTAATAATATTAATGTATGCATCTTCAATACCGCAGGTTTTCAGAGCCATTGTAACTGCTGATGGTTTCACCGAATCAAAGGCTTTTTCATAATCGATGAAAGCCATGCATAATGGAAGTTCATATTCCCTCGCTCTTTCAATTAGTTCTCTCAGTACGTGGATATGATCTATTGTGCTGTAGCCACTCCTGAATCCAGCTTGTTCTCTCGGTTGAGCCATGTCCAGTGTTACCTTCAAGCGGTGTGAAAGAACTTTAGTGAAGATTTTATAAACTACTGATAGGAGGCTGATAGGTCTGTAGTTTCCGAGATCCTCAATGTCACCTTTCTTATGTAGCAGGATCATTGTAGCAGTGTTCCAATCCTCAGGAATCTTTCCTTCATTAAGGCATCGAGTGAAAATTTGGGCGAGTACTGTTTCGATTTTTCCACTTGCTTCTTGTATGATGTCTACAGTAATTCCATCTTCTCCTGGAGCTTTTCCCCACTTCATGTTCTTGATTGCATGTGCAACTTCTGCTGGAAGAACTGGAGGAACTCTGGTACTGGTATCTTTCATGATGTCTGGAGTGCATGTATCATCCCTTTCATATAATTTGGAGTAGAAATCTTTCACTCTTGTCAAAATTTCGCCTCTATTTCTTGTTACAGAACCATCTTCTTTTCTCAGTGCCATAATCTGTTTTCTTCCCTTACTGAGATGTCCCTTTGCTATCTTTAGGCTTTGGTTGTTTTCAATTGCTTTCCTCACTAGTTCACAGTTGAATTTTCTTACGTCTTCAGTGATACTTTTTCTTACTGTCTTGCATAGCTCTATATATTCCACTTTGGAAGTCACATCTTCTTTAGTTGTCCTCATCTCTCTTCTTTTTTGCATCAACATTTTCGTTTCTCCTGATAATTTGTTTACATGCAACTTGTTCTTAGACCCAGCTAATTTTGTTGCTGTTTCCATAAGAGCTTTGGTTACTTTTCTGTTAACTTCAGAGATGTCCACTTCTTCCGATGTTAGGCCTTCTAAAGCAGAGAACCTGTTCTTCAGTTCCAACTTGAAGATATTATGGTGTTTTTAAGGTTGGTTATGTCAATAGATTTTGTTTGTCTTATGAGCTTGCCACGTTCAAGTTTAGTGTTGAGGTGTCTTATATGCTTGTCTTATGAGCTTGCCACGTTCATATATATATATATATATATATATAGGGATGTAAGGTCAGGTGATGCGTAACATCACAGCCTCTCCTTGACAAATGTCAACCCCGCCTTCTCGTGGTGCATCCTGTTCCCACTAAAGGGGCTCTGACGACCGCCAATAGCGGTATAACTATACCATCGGGATTAGAGGAAATTCTATCCCACACTCACCAACCCGCTTGGCCAGCGTGGTGAGTTATGGCCAAACCCCTCCAAAATGATTCCACAACTTAAATCTTGGCCCTCAGTCTCCGGCAGCTGGAATGTACCTGGCCAAGGCAGCAGCCAGTGCGACATGAAGGCAGAGGGTGCTAAGAATCCCCGGAGGACCGGACTAGGCTGCCATCTGATGCTGACTTTGGCTACTTACAATGGACGCTCCCTATCTTCTGATTCAAGGCTTCTTGAATTGGAAGAGGAATTACGAAGGATCAAGTGGGACATCGTGGGGCTAAGTGAGGTAAGGAGAAAAGGAGAAGATCTCATCGAACTGAAAAGTGGACATCTCTTCTACTATCGTGGGACAGATACTGGCAGAACTAGTGGTGTTGGATTTATAATAAACAAGAAACTGAAGGATAAAGTTGTAGAAGTTGAAAGTTCCTCTGACAGAGCTGCACGACTTGTTATCCAACTCTCGAAAAGATACCAGGCTCAGATTATTCAAACTTATGCACCCACCACAAGTCATCCTGAAGAAGAAATTGAAGAATTTTATGAGGAAATTTGTCATCTAAATAATAAAGGTAAGCAGCACTTGAAAATAATTATGGGAGATTTCAATGCAAAAATAGGGCAACGGCAACAGAATGAAACTTCAGTAGGTAAATTCGGTCACGGCAACAGAAACCAGCGTGGAAATACTCTCGTTGAGTTTGCAGAGGCAGAAGGGTTTTTCATCTTGAACTCCTTCTTCAAGAAAAAGCCACACAGGAAATGGACATGGAGACATCCAAATGGGACGACAAGTGAAATTGATTTTATTATGTGTAACAAAAAATTCGTCATAGAAGACTGCAGTGTGCTAAACAAGTTCAACACAGGTAGTGACCATAGATTGGTGAGATGTAAGATGCACCTCAACACTAAACTTGAACGTGGCAAGCTCATAAGACAAACAAAACCTATTGACATAACCAACCTTAAAAAACACCATAATACCTTCAAGTTGGAACTGAAGAACAGGTTCTCTGCTTTGGAAGGCCTAACATCGGAAGAAGTGGACATCTCTGAAGTTAACAGAAAAGTAACCAAAGCTCTTGTGGAAACAGCAACAAAATTAGCTGGGTCTAAGAACAAGTTGCATGTAAACAAATTATCAGGAAAAACGAAAATGTTGATGCAAAAAAGAAGAGAGATGAGGACAACTAAAGAAGATGTGACTTCCAAAGTGGAATATATAGAGCTATGCAAGACAGTAAGGAAAAGTATCACTGAAGACGTAAGAAAATTCAACTGTGAACTAGTAAGGAAAGCAACTGAAAACAACCAAAGCCTAAAGATAGCAAAGGGACATCTCAGTAAGGGAAGAAAACAGATTATGGTACTGAGAAAAGAAGATGGTTCTGTAACAAGAAATAGAGGCGAAATTTTGACAAGAGTGAAAGATTTCTACTCCAAATTATATGAAAGGGATGATACATGCACTCCAGACATCATGAAAGATACCAGTACCAGAGTTCCTCCAGTCCTTCCAGCAGAAGTTGCACATGCAATCAAGAACATGAAGCGGGGAAAAGCTCCAGGAGAAGATGGAATTACTGTAGACATCATACAAGAAGCAAGTGGAGAAATCGAAACAGTACTCGCCCAAATTTTCACTTGATGCCTTAATGAAGGAAAGATTCCTGAGGATTGGAACACCGCTACAATGATCCTGCTACATAAGAAAGGTGACATTGAGGATCTCGGAAACTACAGACCTATCAGCCTCCTATCAGTAGTTTATAAAATCTTCACTAAAGTTCTTTCACACCGCTTGAAGGCAACACTGGATATGGCTCAACCGAGAGAACAAGCTGGATTCAGGAGTGGCTACAGCACAATAGATCATATCCACGTACTGAGAGAACTAATTGAAAGAGCGAGGGAATATGAACTTCCATTGTGCATGGCTTTTATCGATTATGAAAAAGCCTTTGATTCGGTGAAACCATCAGCAGTTACAATGGCTCTGAAAACCTGCGGTATTGAAGATGCATACATTAATATTATTAATAACATCTATGAAAATGCAAGTGCAAAGATTCGGCTGTTTGAAAATACAACACACATAAAAATTGGAAAGGGAGTGAGACAAGGTGACACCATATCTCCGAAGCTCTTTAATGCCACATTGGAGAGTGTTTTTCAGTCGCTGAGCTGGGAAAACAAGGGGATAAAGATTAATGGAGATTATCTAACCCACCTTCGTTTTGCTGATGACGTCATTTTTGCAATTACCCCATCAGAGCTGCAGAGTATGATCCAGGAACTTGCTGACAAGAGTAAAGAAGTGGGATTAAAAATGAACTTTCAGAAGACAAAAGTGATGTTCAATGCTTTTACAAGAAATGAAGATTTATCGATTGATGGAGAAAAGCTGGAGATAACAGACACGTACGTTTATCTTGGACAGCAGATATCAAGTGAGGGTCACATTGATGAAGAAATTAATCGGCGTACAAAACTTGCCTGGAGAGCATTTGGAAGAAACAGCATAATTTTCAAGAGCAATATGCCATTATGTCTTAAAAGAAAAGTGTTTGATCAATGCATCCTTCCAGTGCTTACGTATGGTGCAGAGACGTGGACCTTAACTAAAAGAGACATACAAAGGCTGCAGACAACTCAAAACAGCATGGAGAGGTGCATGCTTGGTGTAACCAGGAGAGATAAGAAGAGGAACTCGTGGATCCGAAAAATGACAAGAGTGGAAGACATCATGATCAGAGTTAAATCCCTGAAATGGCAATGGGCTGGACATACTGCCAGAAGGACAGATCATCGATGGACAGCTGAAATTTTAGATTGGATTCCAAGGGACAGGAAAAGACCCAGAAGAAGACCACATGGGAGATGGGTGGATGAAATTCGAAAGTATGCAGGGGTGACATGGAGGAGACTGGCACAAGACAGACCGTTGTGGAGGAAACTTGGGGAGACCTTCGTCCAGCACTGGATTGATAATGGTTGACAATGATGATGATGATGATATATATATATATATATATATTTCACACACACCTTTTTTTGATTGTGGGTTTAATGACCACTGTGAGCAACTTGAGAGGCTGTAAGCAGTCACCCGACCCTAATTTAGGGTCACTGATTCCAGGGAAAGGAGAGAGCCAGTGCCACAAGACAAACACAACCATGCCTCACCAGGATTTGAACTTAGACCAATCTCATACAAATGGTCGTACACCAGCACTTAGACCACTGCACCACTGGGGGCGGCTATTTCACCTTCACCACTACTCCGTCCTATGATACATGAGTATCATCTTCATCACCTGTGAACTTTGAACTGATGAGGGTGTCATTAGTTCAAAGTTCACAGACATATTTACTCTTTAAAAGATTTTTTGTAACTGGTCACAGATTTTTTTTACAAATAGGAAGTTTAACCATCCAATCTGAGGAATAGAACGATATTCTTTTTCACATTATAGTGTCCCTTTTCTTAAAAAGAGTTTTTCACATTATAGTGTCCCTTTTCTTAAAAAGTTATAACAGAGGTCTCTCTTAAACAGGAATTCAATTCACTTATACAAATCCTTGTTATAACAAAGGTCTTAAATCTGTGACATTTTAACACTTTATTAAAGAGGGGGAATAATTTCTGCAATAGTTTCCCTCAGGGAAAAAAAAGCAGCACTAATTTTTTTTTGTAAAGAAACCACTCCTTTAATGCAGTATGTTTTTGGTGTAATACCTTTCAAGACCAGAAGAGTAAACAAAATAAAAAAGCATAATAGCTAAAAGCATGACATATTAATGACTTTACGTTAACAACTAACAGAATGAAACCAGAAGTGTGAGACTGCTACAGCTGATTGTTGTATTTGACTTAGAATGAAAGTAAACAAAGCTGTGGTTATGTAATGAAAGTCAAAAGCAAACTGAAAACTAAACTTGCTGTTGGTCATACCCCAAGGTGCTTCTTTCAAGATCCACAGTGTGTTTGCTTTCAACCCGAAAAGGAACCCACAAATAAGTCATTCGGATAGTTCAGTTAGGTTTCATGATCCACAAATAAATAAATCAATAAATAAAAATGCAGTGCTGTTTAACTGACATGTATACACGGCAGAGTTGGGTTGGTTTCAATTATTAAGGATGGCGCACTTAAACACAAACCTTACTACATTCTTTTAATGTATGTGCAGCATCTATGCATTGCCCCTTGCGGCCTTGCCCTTAGACAAATTAAAGCTGGGGGCATACAAGATGACTTTAAATATTTTTTTTAAGTTTCTTTTTTTTTTTTACACACGAAAAAATGGAACTTATTTCAAAATCCTGTCGATTTTAATTGCATTTTGTTTTACCGCATGTTTAAACTTCTGTTCATTCTCTCGTATAAAATATCATATAAAAACTTTTTATGCAAGTCATTTTTTAATACACACTTCTATTTTATATAGCTAATTTTAAAAAGTTGAACAATTAAAAAGACAATTTCAAAAATAGTTATAAAAATTATTCTCTGAGGATAACCACGCTGTCATAGCAAAAATTACCAACTCAACAGATCAAGTATTATGCATATGCAAAAAATATAAATTCAGAATTAAAAATCAAGTTAAAAGACAAAAGTCCTCCGCAGGTTCTCATACAAGGAAAGGCATCTAATACACTGCTTTTCCCACACAAACAGTTGTCGGCAATTTATGTTACCATCACAACCAATCAGTGGGCCATCTATTGAAACCATTCCTACATTGGATTCAAACATATGACAGTTAATCTGACAGTTATATATATATATATATATATGCCCAAAAGCATAGTTAAAGACAAAATTTAAAAAAAATTTTTTTGAACTTACATTCTGAAGATCATGACGCGCAACGCAGCAGTGACGAATATTCAGAAATTACAAACTACAAAACAGAGTCTGAAACAAAAAAGTTAATTAACGAGGACAAAAACTACGAATTAAAACTCTAAACCCAACAGGCAAGAGTAAAAATAATAAATTAATAGCAAAACCAGAATGCAGAAAGTGTCGAGAATGTCAAGCCTGGGCTTTATCAAGGACCAGCAAAACTCTGCATTTTCTCACTTCCACAAAGTCCTAGTTGAAAATGGGTTTCTGCAAAGCCATAGATGCAAGTATAAGTCCCACAAGAATTTTTTAATTAATATAACCGCCCTCAATGGTGCGGGAAAAAAAAATAATTTAGCAAAAGTTTTTGCATACATCTATCACTTTCCTGGCCCAACCCATACTCATCATCTGTCACAAAAAACAGAAAAACGTCAAAAAAACTCACAAAATGTGAGAAGGCTTGAACAAACCAACAGAAAAATCCAGTTTAAGCATGTGGTTAAGCAACCATACCGCCCAAGTGAAGTTCCAAACGTGAATCAAAGTACAAAAAGATCTTAAATATTGTCATTCCCTGGGGAAAAAAGCACTTCCAAAAATACAATAAAAATAAAAGAATAAAAATTACAACACAGACATGTAAGTAAATAGGAACTTTTGTACATACAGCTTCCACGAAAAAACGGAAGCCAGAAGAACAAAAAATGAAAGAATGCTTTGGAAAAAATACTTAAAGTTAAAAAAAAAAAGAGTTGCAATATTTACAAAGTATTCTAGGAATGCTTTAAGTGTACAAAAAGAAGTTTTGCACCAACCAACTACGAAAAAACAACAACGACCAAGAGGTCGAGTTACCAGCAATCAGCTCTCATAAAGAGCACAAAAACGTGCACAATTGCCAAGAGCAAGTGAAAGAAAAAACTCAAATAGTTAGAAAAACAATTTGCACCAATGCCAAAAAAGAAAAATATATTTTCAGCTTTTAACTAACACAATTAAAACAAGAGAGAAAACCTGCACAAGAACAAAGGCAAGTGCTTACTCACAGTGCTGCTTCCTCTGCCCCTAATGACATAAAATGGCCGACAAACAGCAGCAGCCAAGTAGGATGGGAAAGTTCCTATGACTGTTCCGCATAAAATTATGCTGCACACGAAAATCCTCCAAGCAAAATTACAAAACTTAGAATGAAGACCTGCTTGTTCAGTAAGAGTAGAATAACTCTCCAGAATACACAAAAATTATTATCAAATATGCTTGATGTGTATTTAATAATTTTTACCTGTATTTAAATACCTTAGTGTACTTCTACAGACACAACCAGTAACCTATTTATTTTAACGTAAGTTTTACCATTTTTATGTTAGCTATTCTAGAGAGAGAATATCTAGTTTACTTTTAATATATTTTTATATTTAATTTTTTAATCAAATTATAAACTTTTTTTGTGATTTTTATTTTTATTATTTTTATCTTTAATAGGACTGTCCTGTCCATAGCACTAAATGTTCCTGTTAGTTAATATGCATCCTCCAGACTAACTTCCAAGAAGGCTTTCATTGGCCAGAATCATTTTCTTAACTGTGAAGAAATTAAAACAGATCTGCTAACCAAACTCTATTATTCAGAACAACTTTTCTTAATACTCTTTTAATAAAAAGAGCTGGAATCTTGTTATCTAGAAAACTGTTTAATAGGATACTTATGTGGTTATTGAAATCCAAATTGTTGCTGCAAATTCTGGAAATTCTAAGTACCTGTGAAATAAGTACATTTTCAATTACTTTGGTTGAGATGTTATTGTACCAGTGCAAATATTTTATTACTTTGAAAGGAAAATTTACTTTTTTATCAAAAAGGCTAATGGACAGGTTACCTCTGTTAAGCTTAATGCTTAAATCTAAGAAATCAAGTTCTTGATTATTTTGGTTAGTTTTACACAATTTAAGAGAGCTGTTTGCTAGTAACTCGACCTCGTGGTCGTCGTTGTTATTTCATAGTTGGTTGGTGCAAAATTTCTTTTTTGTACACTTAAAGCATTCCTAGAATACTTTGTAAATATTTCAACTTTTTTTTTTTTTAACTTTCAGTATTTTTTTCCAAAGCATTCTTTCATTTTTTTGTTCTTCTGGCTCCCGTTTTTCGTGGAAGCTGTATGTAGAAAAGTTCCTATTTACTTGCGTGTTTGTGTTGCAATTTTTATTCTTTTATTTTTATTTTTATTGTATTTTTGGAAGTGCTTTTTTCCCCAGGGAATGATGACAATATTTAAGAGCTTTTTGTACTTTGATTCATGTTTGGAACTTCACTTGGGCGGTATGGTTGCTTAACAACATGCTTAAACTGGATTTTCCTGTTGGTTTGTTCAAGCCTTCTCACATTTTGTGAGGTTTTTTTGATGTTTTTCTGTTTTTTTGTCACAGATGATGAGTATGGGTTGGACCAGGAAAGTGATAGATGTATGCAAAAACTTTTCCTAAATTATTTTTTTCCGCACCATTGAGGGCGGTTATATTAATTAAAAATCTTGTGGGAATTATACTTGCATCTATGACTTTGAAGAAACCCATTTTCAACTAGGTCTGTGTGGAAATGAGAAAATGCAGAGTTTTGCTGGTCCTTGATAAAGCCAAGGCTCGGCATTCTAGACACTTTCTGCATTCTGGTTTTGTTATTAATTTATTATTTTTACTCTTGCCTGTTGGGTTTAGAGTTTTAATTCGTAGTTTTTGTCCTCGTTAATTAACTTTTTTGTTTTAGACTCTGCTTTTATATATATACACAGGAGAAAAGGAGAAGATCTCATTGAACTGAAAGGTGGACATCTCTTCTACTATCGTGGGACAGATACTGGCAGAA
Organism: Macrothele yani; assembly: GCA_039090855.1. Lineage (NCBI taxonomy): Eukaryota > Metazoa > Arthropoda > Arachnida > Araneae > Macrothelidae > Macrothele > Macrothele yani. The sequence goes on along the minus strand of CM077023.1, from coordinate 5,898,988 downwards.
CTTTTTATGTTGGATTTATAATAAACAAGAAACTGAAGGACAAAGTTGTAGAAGTTCCAAGTTCCTCTGACAGAGCTGCACAACTCGTTATCCAACTCTCGAGAAGATACCAGGCTCAGTTTATTCATACTTATGCACCCACCACAAGTCATCCTGAAGAAGAAATTGAAGAATTTTATGAGGAAATTCGTCATCTAAATAATAAAGACAAGCAGCACTTGAAGATAATTATGGGAGATTTCAATGCAAAAATAGGGCAACGGCAACAGAATAAAACTTCAGTAGGTAAATTCGGTCACGGCACTAGAAACCAGCGTGGAAATACGCTCGTAGAGTTTGCAGAGGCAAGTGCAAAGATTCGGCTGTTTAAAAATACAACACACATAAAAATTGGAAAGGGAGTGAGACAAGGTGACACCATATCTCCGAAGCTCTTTAATGCAACATTGGAAAATGTCTTTCAATCACTGAACTGGGAAAACAAAGGGATAAAGATTAATGGAGATTATCTAACTCACCTTCGTTTTGCTGATGACATAGTCATTTTTGCAACTACCCCATCAGAGCTGCAGAGTATGATCCAGGAACTTGCTGACAAGAGTAAAGAAGTGGGATTAAAAACGAACTTTCAGAAGACAAAAGTGATGTTCAATGCTTTTTCAAGAAATGAAGATTTATCGATTGATGGAGAAAAGCTGGAGATAACAGACACATACGTTTATCTTGGACAGCAGATATCAAGTGAGGGTCACATTGATGAAGAAATTAATCGGTGTATAAAACTTGCCTGGAGAGCTTTTGGAAGAAACAGCATAATTTTCAAGAGCAATATGCCATTATGTCTTAAAAGAAAAGTGTTTGATCAATGCATCCTTCCAGTGCTTACGTATGGTGCAGAGACGTGGACCTTAACTAAAAGAGACATACAAAGGCTGTAGACAACTCAAAGAAGCATGGAAAGGTGCATGCTTGATGTAACCAGGAGAGATAAGAAGAGGAACTCGTGGATCCGTAAAATGACAAGAGTGGAAGACATCATTATCAGAGTTAAATCCCTGAAATGGCAATGGGCTGGGCATACTGACAGAAGGACAGACCATCGATGGACAGCCGAAATTTTAGATTGGATTCCAAGGGACAGGAAAAGACCCAGAAGAAGACCACATGGGAGATGGGTGGATGAAATTAGAAAGTATGTGGGAGTAACATGGAGGAGACTGGCACAAGACAGATCGTTGTGGAAGAAACTTGGGGAGACCTTTGTCCAGCAGTGGATTCATAACAGTTGACAATGATGATGATAATATATATATATATATATATATACTAAAGAGCAAAGCTGAAAACATAAGAAAAACTTTAGAATTTAAAACGAAAGTTGCAAAATAACCTGAAGATCAAAACGCGCAATGCAGCAGTTATGAAAATTCAGAATTCACATTCTATTAAGAACAGACTGAAGCAAAAGTTTTTTTGACTCATACCAAGTAAAACATGGAAAAGGTTATGTATTGCTGGTCCTTGATAAAGCCAAGGCTCAGTATTCTCGACACTTTCTACATTCAATTGTTCTATTTTTTTCTCTTTTTACTCACACCGGTCAATACATAACCTTTTCCATGTTGTACTTGGTATGAGTCAAAAAAAATTTTTGCTTCAGTCTCTTCTTAATAGAATATATATACAATATCTACCAACAAGTAATTGGACACCCCAGAAATCAACGATATCTGCGGTCCTGATACAAGTCACGGCCGCCGCCATTAAATATTGTGTGGGAAACAACAACGCAACCAGTCGCATGCAAGATGCCACGCAGTTCGGAGCTATCTGATTTCGAGAAAGGTGTAATCGTCGGGTATCACAGAAATGGCCGATCAATATGTGACATATCCAGCAAGTTGAAGAACCCAAAATCGACAGTGGCCTATGTGATTGGCAAGTGGAAGATAAGAGGTGACTGTCGGAATGTGCCCCGACCCGACAGACCCAGAAAACTGGGAGTTAGAGACTGACGGGTGCTGGCCAGAGAAATTCAGAAGAACAACACCAAATTGATGGGTCACATCTGCGAGGAGTTTCAACAGGCATCCGGGAGTGTTCTTTCGATGAATACCATCTGTAAGGAAGCCCATCTGCTCGGTTATCATGGACGTGCTGCCGCCCACAAGCCTTTGATCACCAAGTCCAATAACGCTGCTCGGCTAACGTGGTGCAAAGAACGTCGACAGTGGACCGTTAAACAGTGGAAACAGGTTCTCTGGAGCAACGAATCAAGGTTCACCCTCTACCGTTCGGATGGCAGGGTTTGGGTTTGGCGTCTTCCTGGAGAACGCCTCCTGCCGGAATGTATTGTGCCAACTAAGAAGTTCGGCGGCGGTGGAAATTATGCAATGGGAGTGTTTCTCCTGGTATGGCACGGGACCCTTGGTCGCAATTCCTGGTAGACTCAACGCCGAGACCTACTGCACCATTTTGGAAGACTATGCACTTTCTACGTTGTGGCAGTTTTACGGGGTGGGCCCATGTTACTTTCAGGATGACAACACCACCTGTCATGTTGCGAGGTCCACCATGGCTTGGTATGGTGACAATGGGGTTAATCGAATGGACTGGCCTGCGCAGAGCCGGACCTTAACCCTATCGAGCACCTCTGGGACGAGTTGGAGCGTCGACTTAAGGGGTGCCCCCACCGTCCGAAAACGGTGAAGGAACTGACCTGTCTTCTCCAAGCCAAGTGGAAGAAATTACCGCTAGCCGTCGTACAACGCCTGGTTGAGAGTATGCCCCGGAGGGTCGCAGCTGTAATCGCCGCTCATGGAGGCTCCACCAACTATTGAAGGTGAATAAACTCTGTTTTCCTTTGCTATCACAGGTGTCCAATTTCTTGTTGGTAGATAGTATACATGGACGAAGGTCTCCCCACAACGGTCTGTCTTGTGCCAGTCTCCTCCATGTCACTCCCGCATACTTTCGCATTTCATCCACCCATCTCCCATGTGGTCTTCTTCTGGGTCTTTTCTGTCCCTTGAAATCCAATCTGAAATTTCGGCTGTCCATCGATGGTCTGTCCTTCTGGCAGTATGTCCAGCCCATTGCCATTTCAGGGATTTTACTCTGGTCATGATGTCTTCCACTCTGGTCATTTTTCGGATCCACGAGTTCCTCTTCTTATCTCTCCTGGTTACACCAAGCATGCACCTCTGCATGCTTCTTTGAGTTGTCTACAGCCTTTGTATGTCTCTTTTAGTTAAGGTCCACGTCTCTGCACCATACGTAAGCACTGGAAGGATGCATTGATCAACACTTTTCTTTTAAGACATAATGGCATATTGCTCTTGAAAATTATGCTGTTTCTTCCAAAAGCTCTCCAGGCAAGTTTTGAACGCTGATTAATTTCTTCATCAATGTGACCCTTACTTGATATCTGCTGTCCAAGATAAAACGTACGTGTCTGTTATCTCCAGCTTTTCTCCATCAATCGATAAATCTTCATTTCTTGTAAAAGCATTGAACATCACTTTTGTCTTCTGAAAGTTCGTTTTAATCCCACTTCTTTACTCTTGTCAGCAAGTTCCTGGATCATACTCTGCAGCTCTGATGGAGTAGTTGCAAAAATGACAACGTCATCAGCAAAATGAAGGTGGGTTAGATAATCTCCATTAGTCTTTATCCCTTTGTTTTCCCAGTTCAGTGATTGAAAGCCATTTTCCAATGTGGCATTAAAGAGTTTGGGAGATGTTGTGTCACCTTGTCTCACTCCCTTTCCAGTTTTTATGGGTGCTGTATTTTCAAACAGCCGAATCTTTGCACTTGCATTTTCATAGATGTTATTAATAATATTAATGTATGCATTTTCAATACCGCAGGATTTCAGAGCCATTGTAACTGCTGATGGTTTCACCGAATCAAAGGCTTTTTCATAATCGATAAAAGCCATGCACAATGCAAGTTCATATTCCCTCGCTCTTTCAGTTCTCTCAGTACGTGGATATGATCTATTGTGCAGTAGCCACTCCTGAATCCAGCTTGTTCTCTCGGTTGAGCCAAGTCCATTGTTACCTTCAAGCGGTGTGAAAGAACTTTAGTGAAGATTTTATAAACCATTGATAGGAGGCTGATAGGTCTGTAGTTCCCGAGATCCTCAACGTCCCCTTTTTTATGTAGCAGGATCATTGTAGCATTGTTCCAATCCTCAGGAATCTTCTCTTCATTAAGGCATCGAGTGAAAATTTGGGCGAGTACTGTTTCGATTTCTCCACTTGCTTCTTGTATGATGTCTACAGAAATTCCATCTTCTCCTGGAGCTCTCCCCCTCTTCATGTTCTTGATTGCATGTGCAACTTCTGCTGGGAGGACTGGAAGAACTCTGGTACTGGTACCTTTCATGATGTCTGGAGTACATGTATCATCCCTTTCATATAATTTGGAGTAGAAATCTTTCCCTCCTGTCAAAATTTTGCCTCTATTTCTTGTTACAGAACCATCTTCTTTTCTCAGTACCATAATCTGTTTTCTTCCCTTAATGAGATGTCCCTTCGCTATCTTTAGGCTTTGGTTGTTTTCAATTGCTTTTCTCACTAGTTCACAGTTGAATTTCCTTACGTCTTCGGTGATACTTTTTCGTACTGTCTTGCATAGCTCTATTTATTCCACTTTGGAAGTCACATCTTCTTCAGTTGTCCTCATCTCTCTTCTATTTTGCATCAACATTTTGGTTTTTCCTGATAATTTTTCACATGCAACTTGTTCTTAGACCCAGCTAATTTTGTTGCTGTTTCCATAAGAGCTTTGGTTACTTTTCTGTTAACTTCAGAAATATCCAGTTCTTCCGATGTTAGGCCTTCTAAAGCAGAGAATCTATTCTTCAGTTCCAACTTGAAGGTATTATGGTGTTTTTTAAGTTTCATTATGTCAATACATTTTGTTTGTCTTATGAGCTTGCCATGTTCGAGATTATTGTTGAGGTGCATCTTACATCTCACCAATCTATGGTCACCACCTGTGTTGAACTTGTTTAGCACACTGCAGTCTTCTATGACGAATTTTGTGTTACACATAATAAAATCAATTTCACTTGTCGTCCCATTTGGATGTCTCCATGTCCATTTCCTGTGTGGCTTTTTTTGAAAAAGGAGTTCAAGTTGAAAAACCCTTCTGCCTCTGCAAACTCAACGAGTATTTCCACGCTGATTTCTGTTGCTGTGACCGAATTTACCTACTGAATATACACTGCCGGAAAGTGAAAAAGAACACCAAGAAGGAATTGGCGGACGATCATGAAATTTACTTATGTTAATGGGGTCGAGTTTACGTAGGCGTGATGTTAATTTCGGGACCAACCAGTGAGCGCTTACGCCACAGCACGGCATAATATGCAAATTATCGTCAGTGGTATTTAAGGAGTACAGCGAAGTGAATGTATTCAGTCGTCGGCGTACGGACACGTGCGAAGACCCTGAAGAAGCTGCAATGCCTGGACATGGAAGACGTGTACGATTTCAGCAGTTATCGGACTTTGAACAAGGTCATCTAGTCGGACTCCGCGAGGCCGGGTGGTCGTATCGTCATGTTGCGGAGTGAATTGGACGGGAAGTATCGGTGGTGGTACGATGGTGTGTAGATGGTCCGAGAACATTCCCACATGAGAAGACGTGGAACAGGGAGTCACAGACGGACTGATGAGCGGACCGATCAACGCTTAAGAAGAGCGGCATTGTCAAGCAGAACATCCACTGTGATGCAAGTCCGAGCTGCCATTGCACCTGAGGTGACTGTGCGAACAATCCGCAACCGTCTACTGGATGCAGGACTATGTGCACGTGTGCCTCTGGCATGTGTACCTCTGACTCCAGCTCACCGTCAGGAACGGCTGCAGTGGTGTCGCCAACGTCTGCACTGGAGAACGCAATGGTGATCTGTCGTGTTCAGCAATGAAAGCAGATTTTGCTTGGGAGCCTCCGATGGCTGTATACGTGTTCGCAGACGCACAGGGGAGCGTATCCACCCTTCTTGCATCCGCCAGCGACATACAGGGCCCACACCTGGTCTCCTGATGTGGGGAGCGATCAGCTATCACTCCCGTACACAACTAGTGTTTGTAGCGGGTACGTTAAACAGCACCTCCCACATCAACAACATCATTCAGCCCGTTGTTGCGCCATTTGTAAGGTCGGTCCATCGTAGTGTTTTCCAGCAAGATAACGCACGCCCACACACGGCACGTGCAATGCAACATGCACTTCAGGGTGTGAGACAACTTCCATGGCCTGCACGTTCACCGGATTTTTCCCACATTGAGCACGTGTGGGATTTTATGGGACAACAACTTATCCGGTCTCCACGGCCAGCCACGACCAGCCTTGATTTAAGCGTTCAGGTTGAGGATGCTTGGAACTCAATACCCCGAACTTACAGCCAACACCTGTACGACAGACTCCATGCCAGAATTGCATAGTGTGACGCAGTTTATAGCGGTTCAACCTCGTACTAACCATGTTACATGGAAATGTTATTTTTCAGTTTACCAGCAAATACAGCTGTATTTTGCCATAATGTTTTGATCACGTTATCCTCTGTATTCCGTTATTATGCTGTATAAATTTAGTTGGTATCAGACGTCTCCTTCTTGGTGTTCTTTTTTCACTTTCCGCCAGTGTATATATATATACATATATATATGGAATACCACATCCTGGAATATTTATTCTAAAGGATCTGTCTAATTTTCCTCAGAACCCGGCTTTGATGCGTTATTTTGCATTATTAGATTATTATTCCCTGGTAGATAATCCATCAAATTAATTTGTCTGCTATATATGGGTAGACAGTTTCAGATTTATGAGAGAAAAAACTTTCTGATCAAAATAAATATTTTGGTGTAGGAAGATGATTTGCATTGCTAATTTCTATAGTTCCTTTTAAAGCATCAATAATGGATCATGTTGGAGCTCACATGCTTACCATCTATTGCCCAATTTCAGAAAGATTAGCGAGTGGCATGAATTCACAAGAATAATACAGGAGAAAAGGAGAGGGAAAGCATCGTAAATAATTAGGAAGTCATTTATCTGAAAACAACACACTAGATGGCACTGCAGTTATGGGATATGATAACAAGTCGATATGAGGTGATGAGCTTTCATCAGAAATTCTGGCATTACAATCCTCAAGTACAGCCACCTAAACTGATGAACAGCTGCATCCCAAACTGCATCCGTGGGCAATTGGGATTAGACATGCCTTTTAATTTGGCTCCAATATTTTAACTTTTCAACTTGTTTTCATTCTAAAAACTTCATTTTTACAAGGTTTTTAAATTCATAGCTTGTTTTTGGGTGTTTGCATTTTTATCTCCATAATTTTACTGTCCCACTTGCATTTTTATCTCCATAATTTTACTGTCCCACCCAAAAATTTTTCATGTGTTATGCCACTTCTAGTGAAAAGAGCAAATATCCAATGCTACAAGGCTGATCTGATGCATGCCACCATCCCTGAAACAGAATCGTTTTCAGGAGTCTGCAACACAGTAAGGAAAAGCTAAAAACTGTCTGAAAGATTAACGGAAGCCTAAATATTAATTTTCCTATAAAATTTGTCATTCTGCACATACAAAGCAAAGTTTTAAAAAAGAACAAATTTGTGATTTTGATAACTGTAGAAATTAGTATTTAGTCGCAATAGTCAAACTAGCTTTTCCTGATAAGAAAAAAAAAAAAAAAAAAGATTTTATTTTATTCAGAATTTAAACATCATTCCTTAAATGCTTTTGAATTTTTTAAAATAATAATCAGGAAGTATAAACAATAGCAAATAATTTGAAATTCCTACAAGGAATGTTTTTGCATTATGTTAATTGATTAAACTTTCGACTCCCTCCTGTAAAAGATGTTCTACCTGATCCTCATTGTACTCTCATCAGCTGATAATTTAGACAGCTGTGTAAGAGTAATGAACATGTCAACTTCGGAAATGATAGTAATTTGGCATTTTACATTTTTAGGATTGCATTTGGCCAATTTGTTTGTTGTTTTTTATTGGAGGTTTAACGACCACCATGAGCAACTCAGTGGGCTATAAGCAGTTGCCCGTCCCTAATTTAGGGCCACTGACTCCAGGGAATGGAGAGGGCCAGTGCCGTAAGACAAGCATAACATCCATGCCTCACCAGGACTCAAACCCAGACCCATCTCCAGGCCTCCACAAATTGAAAAAAACCTGGTAGCCAGCAAAAGTTTTCAGTGGCCAGCCCCATTTTTCAAGCACAGAACATATTTATGAGTCCCATTATCGCTGTTCATGCGATTCTTCCAGCATAAATAGTGTGGGACTAGGCGTAACTTTCATTGACTGGACTGTTTTTTTTTTTTTTTTTTTTATTGTTACAAACGTATCGAAAAAAAAAGTTTTACAAAAATCAGTCTACAGAATTTATTTATTTTCAGTCCCTTTTGTAAAATACAAAAGGCAAAAGGAACAGGTCTCGGGTGCAGATATGAAACACCTGCATCATTTTCCTTAGATTCCCGAAAGCATTATTGAAAAAATCTGATGGAAGGAAAAATTGCATAAACATGAAGTTATTTTTTCACAGACTGAGGATTCGTTGTAGATCAATAGCACAGATTTTTTTTAGCTGTAGCTCATTGCATGGCAGGAAAGATATACTAATAAAACTGCTGAAACCATAGTTTCTAGTGGCACACATATTTGTGGACCCCTAATTACAACTATAAATTACTGTATATGCTTTTACATAAATTACATACGTTTATTTATGTGGAAATCAGAAATTATATAAATTAGACTGTACTGTTTCAGTAAGTGATCATAGAATGTTTCCAACATGCTGAATAAATGTTAATAAGAAATTGTACAACAATATACATAAAGTTGAAATGTTTGTGTCCAAAGTTACACTTTTCATGTTCTCACATTAACTAAAAAAGTACTGCATACTGATCAGGACTGAATACAATTCTGCAAGAAAAATGGGTGGTGGTCTGGTCCATCTCTTGAATTTTGTGGGGCACATTTTGTTAACTGTGCATTTTCGAAAAAGCATAAGTTTTTATTGTATTGATTGAGAAAGAGTAATTGCTAATATAGTAATATGGACGGTGAATTCAGATGTTGCATTTGGTAACTTCAAATGTTCACAGTTAATAGGGATTTTGAAAAAATGTCAATAAGAATTTATGTCGCATACACAAGGTTCAAGAAATTGTAAACGAAAATTGCATTAACACATTCTCAAATGTTTGTGCAGTAGTAGTATGCCTTATAAAGGACATCCCACTAGAGGAAAAAAAAGTTCTTTCAACATTCTATTTCTGATGTAGTTCTTCAAATTCTGCGTTTCCTAATTTTTGCTTCTTAACTACTGGCATATGTCCTTGTGTGTGTCTAGATTTTTTGGATTCAAAGAACCACCTATCAATGGCTTTCTGTGGTTTATAGTCTTTAAGTGGAGGGCCATTCAAGTGAATCATCATGAGATTCAAAGTTGATGCTTCCATGGATGTTCTGTTGTTTGTTTTTATCAAATTCATGTGACTGAAACCACATTTACATGATGCAGTACATGTTGGTAGAACTGCAACAATTTCTAGTAGGTGGCCAAGAACTGGAAATCTCTCTTGGTTAGATAATGTTTTTTTTTTTTTTTTTTTTTGGAGTAAATCTGCAATCTGCAAACCTTGCCCTAAAACTTTAAATTACTACCACTCATTCATTAGAGACTTCATTTTAGTTTCCCACGAGGTTTCATTATGGAAGGAAAGATGTCTTTGAAAGTGCTTGGCAAGAACTTCAATTTCACTGTTTCCAAAATCTTCCAGGTTTTCTTCTGGCCAGACAAAAGTGTCGAACACTGAAGAAGCTTTTTGTAAAGTAGTCTCAGACTCTAAAAATTGTTCCTGAAGGTACCTTATCCCATCGCTGATCATTTTGTTCTTGTCTGACTCAAAGCTTTTACTGTCAATGTTTGTAAGTTGAATGCCCAAGTAGTTTCCACTAATGGTTGTCACATTTGTGAATTGGTTTTCATATGAGGCAGGCCTAGATTCCAAGTACTTAAGTTCATTCAGTGATCTTTTAATGTGTAGCTCAACTTGGCGCAAAAGTAACTGCTGTTTTTGAAAAATCAATGAAACTTCTTTAAATTTTAGCAAAAATCCAGTAAAAAGTGCAGCATTGCAACAAATCTGAAACTTTTTTTTTTTTACAATTCCTCTCGCTACAGCAGCATCATCCCCTTTCTCATTTGATACATCTTCTAAATGAGCTATAACTACATTATAATTCTTTACTAATTTAGTAAGAGCACCTACTTTGCTTGAAACCCACCGAACCTCGTGTAGATACTAAATTTCAGAATCTTTACCTCCAGAATTTTAGCAATACTGTTTAACTGTCCCATTCGTTTAGGCAAGTTCCAGTAAAACTTGTACAGCTTTTTGAGAACAGTATTTAATTCATCTAGATATTTAAAAATTTTTATTGAGCTCAGAACACTAAAATTTGATTTGTGAGCAACACAGTGTTGGGAAACAACATCTGGGATGCTTCTCTTTACTTTTGTAGTTAGCCCATTTCCTTTCCCAATCATGTTTGCCGCACCATCTGTACCAAGCCTGACCAACCACTGTCCTTCTAACCAACTAATTCCCAAATTTCTCATTTCTTCATCCAAGACCTTGTAGTACCCTTCAGCAGTAGATGACTGAAGGGGTACTACTGACAGGAACAGTTCTTTCACATTCTTGTCTTTGACATAGCGAATATAAATAAGTAACTCTTCTACTGTGGACTTATCAGTTGATGCATGGTTACACTGTTTAACTTCTGCAATTAGTGCTTGCTTAACCTCATCTGCAATATGAACTCTTTACACCTCATATCATTCTGATATTGTTCAAGACTCACATTTACATCAAATTTAGTTAATAACACAATCAGATTTGAAAAATCTGTAAATTATATTTTGCCACATAATATATTTTGCCACATAATATGCAGTGTTGAAGAGCTTTTCAAGATGGTTAAACATTTTTTCATCCATCTTTTTGTGACACACTGCTAATGGTGTACACTCTGGTTTTTCTACAGCAAGATCATGTTCAATGCAGTTTCTGTGCATTTTTGATAGCTGGTGTATCTTGAAAGTCTCAATTTCGAAAGGCCACTGGAAACCACGAACAAATTTTGAGTTTTTATCTGAAATATTAGGATATTTTGCATGAAGTTTTATCGTTTTCAAACACTAACCATGGAAATTCTTCACACCATTTTTTCTGAAAATTTCTCTTGCCGACTGTCTTATTTTCACTTGTAGTCTTTTGAGACAATCCAAGTTTGTTTTTCTGCGCCACTTGTTCAATTTGGCTTTGTCATCATTTTGCGGAGTTCCAAATGGCGGTAAAATGAAAATAGACTGAAAAAATGAAAATAGACTCTTTTGTTCCATCATAAAAACAACTTGAGCATGAAAAAACCGTGCCTCGGAGTGAGCTGAGGAAGTCAAGCACTTTTAATTTGAAGCAAACCAAATATTTTTTAAGTGGCATGAAGCTGGTTATAAATTTTTATTATCACAGTCGGAATCCTTCCAAAGTATTAGAACAGCCAATACCCATGCCTGTGACCGTCACAGGCATGGATGGGTGTTGGCACCCGAAGTCCAGTGGGACAAAAATGGCACACCTGTGACGGAGAGGGAGATGACACCAAAGAATGACGACACTCTCAATCTCTTGTTCCTTCTGCTGTGTTACGACGGCGCTTTACGCAAAAAAAAAACAAAAAAAACATTTAACTTCAAAGATCTGCATAAGTCTGGGTGCTTAAAAATAATAGAGTTGATGAAGGAAGTGAATTTCCTATGCATACCTGCCAACTAATTTTAGCAAAAACCTAGAAAACTGCTTAAAAACATCCTGAAGATATTTCAAAAATCAAGAACAGCATATGGTGCAAAAGTCAATTTATGAGTGCATTATAAATACTTAAAAATTACGGAGCACAGCATTTTTAGCTTTTTCAAATAAATAATTAACACACACGCAGATATATACAGAGCTGTATAAATATATACCGAGATGTGAACGTTTAAAAAGGAGTTCCAGAAATCAACGCACGTTGTTTACGTAATCTTACCGTCATAAATTTACTTTAAAAAAAACCTTGTACCTCGTCCTCCCTTTGAAGTAATAAGGGTAATGCAAGAAATGTATAGTTGCATAAAGCAAATAGAGTTCGCATGCTTCTCTAGGTTTAAAAAAAACAGACCTTTTACTTTGCCATCCCATGCCCCCATCCCCACCAAGGTAAAAAACAAAACAAAAAAAAACAAACAATGTGTTCCGAGATGGCTACCTGCGCTATGCGTAGCGGACTGAGGCTATGTCGTTACAGCCGAAACTCTTAACTTGAAACAAAGCAATGACACAAGTTCCGAGGATATCCCACTTCGGAAGACGGAGAGCTTTGGTTTACTTTTACAGTGCACAAAAAAAGTATGGAGTTGTTTACAAAAATATCATGCACTCAGAAATTAAAGTGATAAAGCAAAGCTATTACATTTTTATGCAGAATTACGTATTCACTAAAACACTTTTTTCTTTACAGTAAACGAAGAAAAGAGAATCTATACGGTTTATTTCCATATCGAACTCTCTTAACGTAATTATGTTTTTGACCTGCTAAGTAGGTCAAGAAAGTTGTGACTGGGACAGAAGTTCCTTTATCACAAAAATTTTGTTTTATGCAGCATAGCAGCCAGCAAGCATGTGTTCCCAGTTTAAAATTTGTTCAGCGCAAAGGATTCTCGGGCCCCTACACTTCCGAAATCGCGGCAGAGAACAACGAGGAGCAAGCCTTTTCCACCGGTCACGTGATGTGTGGTGGGGATAGGCAGATAAGAGAGAGACTGCAATTTGTGCGGCCGCATGCACGCCTCTCAGTTTACTGATTTACGTAAAAGATAAAAACACAACCATTCCAAAATTTGCTTCATTACATAAAAAAAAAAAAAACAATAATTACTTATTAAAACTTCTGAAAACATTGTCGCCAGCCAAAATATTTTGGTCGCCATTGCCGACCTGGCGACCGCATTTGTGGAGCCCTGCCCATCTCCGATGGATGATCAGATCAGAAGTCATCACTTAGACCACTGCGCCACCAGGGAGTCCCTTTGCTCCTTCAACAGTGGGCATGAGCTGGATGCATGTGAACAAGGCAGTTTGATACACGTCAAGTTAGGAGCTACGTGAAAGCACTGAGATTCAGAATTCCGCCTCTTTTATTTCAATATATAAGAGAACAACTATCCTGGATGATGTAACAGTAATATACTCCAACAGAAATTGGGAGATGGTTTGATTCCCACTCATAGAAGGATGCAATTTTCAAGTTTTCTGAGGAGGTATTACATGGAGAACAGTAAACTGAAAGCAATTCAGTACCTCAGTCAGACTTGACTGAAAATTATGTAACCAGAACAAGTGTTAACTCTGTTGCAAGTTTACCTTTCCAGCTATCCACATTTGTCTGCTGTAAGCTATATTCACTGGAAAAATTGTTCAATTCATCCAAAAGGGAGTCATCCCAAGAATGGTGGCCATTTGTTAGAAAAATGTACAACAAAATCTATCAGCCACCTCAGCTGCATGCGAAATTTACCAATGGAAACTGAACATCACTTGTACAGATGAAGTGAAGAATTTTGAACCAGGGCAAGATTTCATCTATTATATTCACTAACAAATTTTGTTAGTGACCAAATAGTTTGCTAGCAAAACATCTACATGACTAGCAAGTAAAACTGAATCGCCTAGTAATCTATTTTTTAACAAAGTTAAACAGAAATTTTAATGTACAAATATTTTGATTTACCTTTTCTTAAAATAAATAGAATCTTAGACAAGTTTAGTGACTGTTTCTAACAAGAATTCCTTATAAATCCTCTTACTATATGAACATACTTCACTGACATTCCGATTCAGATTTATATACAAATCGAGCTGAATCAAATTAACTTTCTTTCCCTGTTTTGCAGGTAGGAAGAGTTTCTCTGCCCTCTCTCACTCGTTCACCTTTATTGTTTCAAGGGTAATGAAATCCTCCTACATCGCTCATCGAATGCTTTATTTCTACTCCCGTTTTGGTTTCTAAAAATAGATCAGTTATAAGTGGGGAATTCTCTGTTAGCTATCCGATGACTGGAAGGAACGAAAGCTATGGAGAAGATTGGAATAAAACAGTGGCGGCCCGTGACCAAAATTGCTGAGGAGGCAAACTACTTTTCAACCTGGATTCAAATAAATTTATTCAATTTAATGCAATTTTTTTTATTTACTTTCTCATGTGCAAAGTATCAAATAAGTAACGTGACTCATGAAAAGATTTATAAAGATTTTACCGGAGACGCACGTTTTACATGACTTCGAGACCACAAAACCTGTTTATGTAAGATTCCAGCCCCTCGCCTAAATATATTTTTTCTCAGTCTGAATTGCCCTCTTGGACTATTTGAGAACTATTAAGCCAGTTTGAATATGAAATTTATTGCAACGAAATAGTTTTTTATTAAAGAGATCAACAGAAGATAAAAAGTAAGACTGAACTATACATCTTTTTCATCTCAAATTAAATTCTATATACACCTCTACCTTCACTGATGCCAAAAGAAATGTCTTGAAAACTTCTGCACACGGCGTTTACCTATACAGCAAGAGAGAAAGCTTACCTTACGCTTATATTGTCTTGTATATGAGGTCTATCTTTCGTTCTTTCTGTTTGCCGAAGTGATTTATTATATGGTCATACCATGTATGTTCTGCTTCCATCCTCTTCACAAGTGCCTTCTTGATGGACAGAATTGATAAACTTGGCAACCTTCTTGCCCAATGGAGTTTCTCTTGTAGTTTTTTATCCTCTCCAGGCACAAGAAACTGTGTTCCACAGAGGCCGAGGTTGAAGGAATTGTTACTATGAGGGAAAGACGTCTAAACAACTCTGGCAGTGCCTGTGCTAGATTATTATTGTATATGGCAGATAGAAGTTCTGTTGTACTTCTGGCATTGTTCCACAGATTTCTGTCTGAATACAGAACCTGCAGATCACTAAGCAGTTTGGTGCTGTCAAAGTATTGTTCATAAGTTTGAAGCAAAGCTTTAAAACAGTGTTCAGGAAAAATACTAGAATG
This sequence comes from Macrothele yani, assembly GCA_039090855.1. Lineage (NCBI taxonomy): Eukaryota > Metazoa > Arthropoda > Arachnida > Araneae > Macrothelidae > Macrothele > Macrothele yani. The sequence continues at coordinate 5,883,777 of CM077023.1, read as the reverse complement.
AGTTTCAAAGCAGTGTACATCGACCAGCTGAAGAAATTTTAATTTCTCCATGTCAGAAAGCAGGCATTTTAACTGAGTTGTGACATTGTCTATTACCTCATAATACAGTCTTCTGTAAAGCACAGTAGCTGGAATATCATTGCTTCCTTTAATTCTTTTATATGGAGAACCAACCTCACTGCACACGTTATGATAGAGATCATCAAACTGTCTCTGATCTTGAGAGTACAACAATTTTTCACATAAGCCAGTAACTCGGTTGTTACAGAATATAACATCGGAACGATTTCACTGCAATACAGAGAAAGTAACCTCACAGTTAAATAAATTATTTTTTTTTATATGAGAAGAAAAGAAAAACAAAATTAAAATCTTGAAGCCACCGTTTTAGTTCTGCTGCTTTGTGAATTGTCTCATCATGATAGTTGGAATCATCCTCAATTTTTTCAAATACTTCAATTAGCAGCAACCTGTGGTCAGCTATGGTAGACACTGAACGAGATTTGAAGTTCCACCTGGTCTGTGTTACACGAGGTGGTCTGGGTCCACCAACAGACTCTAGTAAATGAACATGCTTTGTCCATTTTTGAAATTAATGCACAAATTGCATTTAAATTTGCAAAACAAATACGTGATTCCTTCAACACTGATGCTGCTCTGCTCAAAACTAAGTTCAACCTGTGTGTGTAGCAATGAACAAATAATGCTTGAGGGCATCACACTTCACTTTTGCTTGCAATCCATTCAGCTCTGATGCCATCACTGCTGCGCCATCATATGTCTGTGCAACTAGTTTTTCTTTGCAGCTAAATCTTTCCAGCTCACGATCCCGTAATTCTTTAAGCGAAGTAGCACACCGATCAGAACTTACGTCAAAAAATCCCAAGAATCTTTCTACTGGTACTCCATCTTTCACGAATCGAACTATAATTGATACTGTGCATGGGAGCTAATGTCTCTCGCTTCATCAATCTGCCAAGAAAAAACACTGGGCATTTTCAATATCTGCATTGATTTCATTCTTAACTATATGAGCAACTGATTCGATTAAATCATCCTGTATTGTTTTTGAAGTTCCGAAAATGTTGTATTATTCTTCATAAACACCCTCAATGTTTCGTCACTCTTGGAAAGTAAATCAATCATCTCGAGGTAATTTCCCTTATTTTCAGAAATGTCGCTCTCATCGTGTCTATGAAATGGGAGCTCTTGCCAGGCCAGTACTGTTGTAATATCAATCAACTTCTTCATTACATCATGATTCTTTTTTACTTTTTCATTATGACTTAAGTCACTTGTTATCTTCGCTTCGTTGAGAGAGTAGTCTATCCTTGTTTTGCCTAGCAACTCTAATTTAACAACTGCCAGAATGTGATCTTTACACTTTTTGTGCCGGTCCAAAGCATGTGGTAAGTTTTTCAAATCATTGAAGCCTTTCTCTTGCCAAACTTCATTGCCACTCACAGGAAACAGCAAACATGGCCAACAATATAGTTTGTTCGTTGATTCACTACCAGTTAGCCATTGTTCTTTTCTGTACCAGTCAATATTAAAACCTCTGTTTGAAGTTTTTCCCTTTGAAGTCATCTTTTTCATTTCAGGTGTAGGCTTACCATCATTTTTAATTTGATTCTTTCCTTCAAAATCTCTCCTACTGAAAGGCTTTTCCAGTAAGCTCTCCACCATATTAGATATGTTTGAAGCAGAAGCCATGGTCTGACAAACAACTCTTCATAAAACATAAATAAAATTAGTTAAACATTAGTGTGGAAAAAAAGCAACTAGGAAGAAGGCGCTATGTAACGCCGCTCGAAGCTGTCAGAATGAAGGGTTTAAACAGTTGGAACTGCCTACAAGGAAACAGCTGTTCCTGTGAGGCAAAATAACATCTGCCTCACAGGAAGTCCATAGTGCGCTTGCGCCGTTCCATCGCCTACCCTTCGGATCTACTGATTCAGTAGAAGTAAACAGGTTTGGCGCAAAATCTACGAGAGGCATTTCGTTTCCTGCCTCACGGACAGAAATCGCAAGCTGAAGACATTTTGTAACTATGCGCTACCGATTGTTTTCCAAAAGCGTCAATTTAAAAAAACTGAATGAACGCATGGATGACATTTAATTCAAAACAGTTAACTAGCATAAACTTTTGCTCTCCTATACCCAAAAGTCTGAATGAACAAAATGAATAATTCTAACCAAGAGTCTTGAAATTCTGAGGAGGCGCTGCCTCCCTCCCTTGCCTCCTCCCAAAAGCCACCACTGGAATAAAATATTGAAAGTAAATTTTTGTGACAGTGCATCACTGTATTAATAAGAGGTGAAAATAGAAAATACTGCGAAAACTTTGCGAATTGACAATGATTTTTGATTCGTTTAACTAAAAAAATGGTAAAGGTGTAGCATATATATATATACATACATATGCACCCACTACAAGTCATGCTGAAGAAGAAATTGAAGAATTTTATGAGGAAATTCGTCATCTAAATAATAAAGGTAAGCAGCACTTGAAAATAATTATGGGAGATTTCAATGCAAAAATAGGGCAACGGCAACAGAATGAAACTTCAGTAGGTAAATTCGGTCACGGCAACAGAAACCAGCGTGGAAATACTCTCGTAGAGTTTGCAGAAGGCAGAAGGGTTTTTCATCTTGAACTCCTTTTTCAAGAAAAAGCCACACAGGAAATGGACATGGAGACATCCAAATGGGACGACAAGTGAAATTGATTTTATTATGTGTAACAAAAAATTCGTCATAGAAGACTGCAGTGTGCTAAACAAGTTCAACACAGGTAGTGACCATAGATTGGTGAGATGTAAGATGCACCTCAACACTAAACTTGAACGTGGCAAGCTCATAAGACAAACAAAATCTATTGACATAACCAACCTTAAAAAACACCATAATACCTTCAAGTTGGAACTGAAGAACAGGTTCTGTGCTTTAGAAGGCCTAACATCGGAAGAAGTGGACATCTCTGAAGTTAACAGAAAAGTAACCAAAGCTCTTATGGAAACAGCAACAAAATTAGCTGGGTCTAAGAACAAGTTGCATGTAAATAAATTATCAGGAAAAACGAAAATGTTGATGCAAAAAAGAAGAGAGATGAGGACAACTAAAGAAGATGTGACTTCCAAAGTGGAATATATAGAGCTATGCAAGACAGTACGAAAAAGTATCACTGAAGACGTAAGAAAATTCAACTGTGAACTAGTGAGGAAAGCAATTGAAAACAACCAAAGCCTAAAGATAGCAAAGGGACATCTCAGTAAGGGAAGAAAACAGATTATGGCACTGAGAAAAGATGGTTCTGTAACAAGAAATAGAGGCAGAAATTTTGACAAGAGTGAAAGATTTCTACTCCAAATTATATGAAAGGGATGATACATGCACTCCAGACATCATGAAAGATACCAGTACCAGAGTTCCTCCAGTCCTTCCAGCAGAAGTTGCACATGCAATCAAGAGCATGAAGCGGGGAAAAGCTCCAGGAGAAGATGGAATTACTGTAGACATCATACAAGAAGCAAGTGGAGAAATCGAAACAGTACTCGCCCAAATTTTCACTCGATGCCTTAATGAAGGAAAGATTCCTGAGGATTGGAACACTGCTACAATGATCCTGCTACATAAGAAAGGTGACATTGAGGATCTCGGAAACTACAGACCTATCAGCCTCCTATCAGTAGTTTATAAAATCTTCACTAAAGTTCTTTCACACCGCTTGAAGGTAACACTGGACATGGCTCAACCGAGAGAACAAGCTGGATTCAGGAGTGGCTACAGCACAATAGATCATATCCATGTGCTGAGAGAACTAATTGAAAGAGCGAGGGAATATGAACTTCCATTGTGCATGGCTTTTATCGATTATGAAAAAGCCTTTGATTCGGTGAAACCATCAGCAGTTACAATGGCTCTGAAAACCTGCGGTATTGAAGATGCATACATTAATATTATTAATAACATCTATGAAAATGCAAGTGCGAAGATTAGGCTGTTTGAAAATACAACACACATAAAAATTGGAAAGGGAGTGAGACAAGGTGACACCATATCTCCGAAGCTCTTTAATGCCACATTGGAGGGTGTTTTTCAGTCACTGAGCTGGGAAAACAAGGGGATAAAGATTAATGGAGATTATCTAACCCACCTTCGTTTTGCTGATGACGTAGCCATTTTTGCAACTAGCCCATCTGAGCTGCAGAGTATGATCCAGGAACTTGCTGACAAGAGTAAAGAAGTGGGATTAAAAATGAACTTTCAGAAGACAAAAGTGATGTTCAATGCTTTTACAAGAAATGAAGATTTATGGATTGATGGAGAAAAGCTAGAGATAACAGACACGTACGTTTATCTTGGACAGCAGATATCAAGTGAGGGTCACATTGATGAAGAAATTAATCGGCGTACAAAACTTGCCTGGAGAGCTTTTGGAAGAAACAGCATAATTTTCAAGAGCAATATGCCATTATGTCTTAAAAGAAAAGTGTTTGATCAATGCATCCTTCCAGTGCTTACGTATGGTGCAGAGACGTGGACCTTAACTAAAAGAGACATACAAAGGCTGCAGACAACTCAAAGTAGCATGGAGAGGTGCATACTTGGTGTAACCAGGAGAGATAAGAAGAGGAACTCGTGGATCCGAAAAATGACAAGAGTGGAAGACATCATGATCAGAGTCAAATCCCTGAAATGGCAATGGGCTGGACATACTGCCAGAAGGACAGATCATCGATGGACAGCCGAAATTTTAGATTGGATTCCAAGGGACAGGAAAAGACCCAGAAGAAGACCACATGGGAGATGGGTGGATGAAATTCGAAAGTATGCAGGGGTGACATGGAGGAGACTGGCACAAGACAGACCGTTGTGGAGGAAACTTGGGGAGACCTTCGTCCAGCAGTGGATTGATAATGGTTGACAATGATGATGATGATGATGACATATCCCTAAGCTGTTCTCTCAGATTCAGAGATTAGCTCCAAAAAGAAATACAAACTACCATATATTTTTACTTACTGTTGTTGTATCAAACTTTTCCACTTACAGCGATCTTGACATACAACTCGGGCTTCACTGATATCCATTACACGCCGTACACAAGATCTTTTATACTTCATACCCATAATCTTTTTCTCATGCAGACACTCCTGAACCTGATCCATACATGTCTTCCTTGGCCTTCCTTTGCCTTTCCTTCCTGCCACTTGGGCTAAAAAGATTTTCTTAGTAAGCATCTCATGACTCATTCTTTCAACGTGGCCAAACCACCAAAGCATATTAGTCTCCACCTTGCTAACATTTTGCTTCACATTACACAACTGCAACACATCTTCATTCCTCACACAATCTGACAGTGTCTTGCCACAAAACCCCCGTAAGTAACGCATTTCTCCAGCACACAAACAACTTCTATCTTTCTTCTGTAGTACCCAGGTTTCACTAATATACATCAGAGTAGGAACAATTACACTTTCATACACAGCCATGCAGGGCTCTCTAGAGAACCCATAATTCCTGCGAAAACCTCCCAGAGCAGCTGACTTTCAATGAAGAATTCACTCGCCTACTAATTTCACCATCCAATTTGTTCTCTCTGTCAAACATGCTTCCTAAACACACAAACTCACTCACCTGGTCAATCACAGTGCCATTTATACTTACATTACATTCAGTGCTACCAGTTCCTCTCTCAAACACCATAACTTTGGTTTTTCCCTTATTTATACTCAGTTTGAATTTCATGCAAACTTCGTACATCCGAGACAACATACTCTGCAAATCACTTTTGCTCTCTGCCAACAGGGCAGTGTCATCAGCATGCAGCAATCTGCACACATGGATATCACCAAGACATAAACCATTATTATCTATTTTGGTATCACGCATGCATGCATCCATAAATATATTAAACAGCCATGGTGAAATTACACAACCTTGTCTGACTCCTGCACCAACAGAAAACCATTTTGATAAATTACCATTCACTCGTACACAAGCTCTACTGCCAGCATACACGGCTTTTACACTATTAAGTAGATTCCCAGTAACACCATATTCATTCAACACCTTCCACAAAAGTGTCCTATTTACTCGGTCGTAAGCTTTCTCTAAATCTATGACGGCAGCAAAAACTTTCTTACTAACAGCCAGATACTTTTCAATCATCACACATAATGCAAAAATTTGGTTAGTGCAGCCTTTACCAGGAATAAAACCACTCTGAACATCCTACACTTTCTCTGATGTAAGACCCCATACTTTTTCAATAACAACGTTACCAAACACTTTCCCTGGCACAGCACACTTAGTAGGCTAAAACTACGATAGTTCTGATCACCTTTTCCCTTATACCTATAGCATCCTTCCAATCCTGAGGAACCATTCCTAACTCCCAGCACAACTGGCAAATTTCAGTTAACCAATCAATTACAGAGTCCCCACCATATTTTAACATCTCGGCAGTTATGCCATCAACTCCTGGAGCCTTACCATTCTGAAGAGATTTTAGAGCTTTACACACTTCTTCTCTTGAGATCCTTCCTGTGCTTTCACCCCTCATTGTGACATCATCTGCATCTGTCTCAGAATCATCTTTGCTTTCCTGATTTAATAACTCACAGAAGTATTCACCCCATCTGTCACTTAACTCATTGGGCTCAAATATCATTTCCCCAATCTCATTCTTCACACAACTTACAACTTTGTTTCCCCTATTTTTCCTGAGTCTCGTGTACTTCCAGAAAGACTTGCTATCTTTCCAAAACGCCAGTTCATGTCTTTCCACCTTCTCCTTCCTATCTTTTGCCTTACTCTGGCAAACAAGCTCAGCAGCTTCATGCTTCTTACAGTGATATTCATCCAGAGAAACTCTACCTTGCAACATCCCCAAATAGGCTTCCTTCTTTCTCTTTACTGCCTCTTCAATCTCACTATTCCACCAAGCATCACCGCTATTGTTACCCACTATTGTGGTGCCACAGACCTCTTTAGCAGCAGTGACAACACAGTTCTTAAAACATTCCCACTTCTTTTCTACATCTCTCTCACCAGATTTCAGCTCCTTCAGTTGTTCTCTGAGTAAGTCAGAATAACGCTGATGCCTGATGTTCTTCAAGGAGCCTATCAACCTTTATTCTTTCTATCCTGGGCCTCTTCCTATTCCTTTTCCTCCAACCAATATTAAGTTTCACTTGTGTCACTACCAAGTAATGATCAGAACCAACATCCGCACCTCTCATCACATAAGTGTCAACAACTAAGTGTTTCAGACGCTGATGGTAGAAAACAAAATCTATCACTCTTTTGACCAAGAGTACGATTTTCCTAAGTATATGTGTGGATATATTTGTGGTTCAAAAATGTATTAGATACACACAAATCATTCTCAATGCACAGTTCAATTAATCTTTCACCATTATCATTCCCACAAGGATCATTAAACTTACCTAGAACATTGTCATAAATTGCATTCTGCACATCTACTCTAGCATTTAAATCCCCCACTATTATAACTTTTTCTTTAGCACCAAACTGGCTCAAAACAGCTTTTAACTCATTCCAGAAATCTTCTTTCTTATCAGAAGGTTCTAAGTCACAAGGAGCATACACTACAACAATTGCAATTCTCTGAAGTTTCACTTTCAAACGAATCCAGAGAATTCTCTCACTTACACAACTCAGGCATGTGATTGTCTAAGCATTCAATTAAATGAAAACACGAAAACCTGTTCTGAGATACACATACACATAAAGCGAACAGAGACAAACACAAAAATTATTATCGCCAATTTTATTATGTGTGTGTGTGTGTTTAAGTAAGTAAAATTAAATGCAAAAAGAGCAATACTGAACTATTAAAGTGTTTTACTTATCTGTCTATATATTTTTAAGTGCAAATTTCCTTGCTAGCATTAAGATTTAATAAAAGTATATATCATTAACTATTTTTTCCCATAGTGTATCCCATTTATTAAATCAACTTTTTAATTAATTTATAATATTTAGTAGCGACAAATGTACTTACTCTTTCAAGAATGTGGATTAGGGGGGGCTAATCTCATCCTGTGCCTAGGGCCCGATTCAGTGTAAATCGGGCCCTGATCTCGGTCCGGCACCATGCGTTCTTTCTTCCACATAGCTTTCAAATAAGCAAAACAAATTCTTCCTCCTTGGATAAAAAAATAAATAGGAGAGAAGCAAAGAGCCGCGTCACAAATTTTGTTCAGAGGATTCCTGCCCAGCGCCGTGGTTTCTTTCCACTTAGCTTTAAAACAAGCAAAACAAATTCCTCAGCCTCGGGGGAAAAAAAAAAGAACGAAAAGAAACGAAGAGCTGCGTCACGAACTTTGTTCTTAGGCTTCGAGACGATGTAATCCCCGGCCACGGCGAACGAAGCATCGGCCCGGCACCTAGCTTTCTTTCCACTTAGCTTTCAAACAAGCAAAACAAACTTCTCCACGCAAAAAAACAAAACGAAAAGAAATGAAGAGCTACGTCACGAACTGTGTTCAGAGGCTTCCGGCCGACGTAATCCCGGTGCGACGCCGTTCATTCCAAGGTTATCCTTGGAGCATTCTTTCCATTTAGCTTTCAAACAAGCAAATCAAATACCTCCTCCTCCTAGGGGGAAAAAAATAAAAAAGAACGAAAAGAAACGAAGAGCTGCGTCACGGACGGTGTTAGAGGCTTCCCGGCCGACGTAATCCAAGGGCGACGCCGTTCATTCCAAGGTTATCCTTGGAGTATTCTTTCCATTTAGCTTTCAAACAAGCAAAACAAATACCTCCTCCTCCTTCGGGAAAAAAAAAAAAAGAACGAAAAGAAACAAAGAGCTGCGACACGAACATTGTTCCGAGGCTTCCGGCCGACGTAATCCAGGGACGACGCCGTGCATTCCAAGGTTATCATTGGTGCATTATTTCCACTTAGATTTCAAACAAGCAAAACAAATTCCTCTTCCTTTGGGGGGGGTTGCCACCATAAAGAAACGAAGAGTTGCGACACGTACTGTATTCAGAGGCTTCCGGGGCGACGCCGTTCATTCCAAGGTTATCCTTGAAGCATTCTTTTCATTTAGCTTTCAAACAAGCAAAACACCTCCTTCTCCTAGGGAAAAAAAAAAAAAAAAAGAACGAAAAGAAACGAAGAACTGCGTCACGGTGTTCAGAGGCTTCCGGCCGACGTAATCCCGAGGCGACGCCGTGCATTCCAAGGTTATCCTTGGTGCATTATTTCCACATTGCTTTCAAACAAGCAAAACAAATTCCTCCTCGGAAAAAAATTAAAAAAAAGAACGAAAAGAAACGAAGAACTGCGTCACGAACGGTGCTCAGAGGCTTCCGGCCGACGTAATCCAGGGGCGACGCCGTTCATTCCAAGGAGGTTATCCTTGGAGCATTATTTCCATTTAGCTTTCAAACAAGCAAAACAAATACCTCCTCCTCCTTGGGGAAAAAAAAAGAACGACGAAAAGAAACTAAGAGCTGCGTCACGAACTGTGTTCAGAGGCTTCCGGCCGACGTAATCCCGGGCCGACGCCGTGCATTCCAAGGTTATCCTTAGTACATTCTTTCCACTTAGCTTTCAAACAAGCAAAACAAATTCCTCCTCCCGGGGGGGGGGGGGGGGGGACATCGAAAAGAAACGTAGAGCTGCGTCACGAACTGTGTTTCAGAGGCTGCCGGCCGACGTAATCCCGGGGCCACGCCGTGCATTCCAAGGTTGTCCTTGGAGCATTCTTTCCACTTAGCTTTCAAACAAGCAAAACAAATATCTCCTCCTCCTCGGGGAAAAAAACAAAGAACGAAAAGAAACGTAGAGCTGCGTCAGGAAGGGTTTTCAGAGGCTTCCGGCCGACGTAATCCCGGGGCGACGCCGTGCATTCCAAGGTTATCCTTGGTGCATTCTTTCCACTTTGCTTTCAAACAAGCAAAACAAATTTTTCCTCCTCGGAAAGAAAAAAAGAACTAAAAGAAACGAAGAACTGGGTCACGAACGGTGTTCAGAGGCTTCCGGCCGACGTAATCCCGAGGCGACGCCGTGCATTTTAAGGTTATCCTTGGAGCATTCTTTCCACTTAGCTTTCAAACAAGCAAAACAAATACCTCCTCCTCCTCCTCGGTGAAAAAAAAAAAAAAAGAACAAAAAGAAACGAAGAGCTGCGTCACAAACTGTGTTCAGAGGCTTCTGGTCGACGTAATCCCGGTGCGACGCCGTGCAATCCAAGTTTATCCTTGGTGCATTAACACTTAGCTCTCAAACAAGCAAAACAAATTCCTCCACCTCGGGGGAAAAACAACGAAAAGAAACGAAGAACTGCGTCACGAACTGTGTTCAGAGGCTTCCGGCCGACGTAATCCCGGGGCCACGCCGTGCATTCCAAGGTTATCCTTGGAGCATTCTTTCCACTTAGCTTTCAAACAAGCAAAACAAATATCTCCTCCTCCTCGGGGAAAAAAAAGAACGAAAAGAAACTAAGAGCTGCGTCACGAAGTGTGTTCAGAGGCTTTCGGCCGACGTAATCCCGGGGCCACGCCGTTCATTTCCAAGGTTATCCTTGGTGCATTCTTTCCACTTTGCTTTCAAACAAGCAAAACAAATTCCTCCTCCTCGGAAAAAAAAAGAACGAAAAGAAACGAATAAACGAAGAACTGCGTCACGAACGGTTTTCAGAGGCTTCCGGCCGACGTAATCCAGGGGCGACGTCGTGCATTCCAAGGTTATCCTTGGTATATTCTTTCCACTTAGCTTTCCAACAAGCAAAACAAATTCCTCCTCCTCGGAAAAAAAAAAGAACGAAAAGAAACTAAATGCTGCGCCACGAACTGTGTTCAGAGGCTTCCGGCCGACGTAATCCCAGGGGCGACGCCGTGCATTCCAAGGTTATCCTTGGAGCATTCTTTCCACTTAGCTTTCAAACAAGCAAAACAAATACCTCCTCCTCCTCGGGGAAAAAAAGAAAAGAACTAAAAGAAACGAAGAGCTGCGTTACAAACGGTGTTCAGAGGCTTCCGGCCGACGAAATCCCGAGGCGACGCCGTGCATTCCAAGGTTATCCTTGGAGTATTCCTTCCACTTAGCTTTCAAACACGCAAAACAAATACCTCCTCCTTCTCCTCGGTGAAAAAAAATAAATAAATAAAGAAAGAACGAAACGAAACGAAGAGCTGCGTCACGAACTGTGTTCAGAGGCTTCTGGTCGACGTAATCCCGGTGCGACGCCGTTCAATCCAAGGTTATCGTTGGAGCATTCTTTCCATTTAGCTTTTAAACAAACAAAACAAATTCCTCCTCGGAAAAAAAAAAAAAGAAGAACGAAAAGAAACTAAGACCTGCGTCACGAATTGTGTTCAGAGGCTTCTGGTCGACGTAATCCCGGGGCGACGCCGTGCATTCCAAGGTTATCCTTGGAGCATTCTTTCGATTTAGCTTTAAAACAAGCAAAACAAATTCCTCCTCCTCGGAAAAAAAAAAAAAAAAAGAACGAAAAGAAACTAAGACCTGCGTCACGAATTGTGTTCAGAGGCTTCCGGCCGACGTAATCCCGGGACGACGCTGTGCATTCCAAGGTTGTCCTTGGAGCATTCTTTCCACTTAGCTTTCAAACAAGCAAAACAAATAAATCCTCGGTGAAAAAAAAAAAAAAAACAAAAAGAAACGAAGAGCTGCGTCACGAACTGTGTTCAGAGGCTTCTGGTCGACGTAATCCCGGGGCGACGCCGTGCATTCCAAGGTTGTCCTTGGAGCATTCTTTCCACTTAGCTTTCAAACAAGCAAAACAAATACCTCCTCGGTGAAAAAAAACAAAAACGAAAAGAAACTAAGACCTGCGTCACGAACTGGGTTCAGAGGCTTCTTTTCGACGTAATCCCGGTGCGACGCCGTGCAATCAAAGTTTATCCTTGGTGCATTAACACTTAGCTCTCAAACAAGCAAAACAAATACCTCCTCCTAGGTGAAAAAAAAAAGAACGAAAAGAAACTAAGACCTGCGTCACGAACTGTGTTCAGAGGCTTCTTTTCGACGTAATCCCGGTGCGACGCCGTGCAATCAAAGTTTATCCTTGGAGCATTAACATTTAGCTCTCAAACAAACAAAACAAATTCCTCCTCCTAGGGGGAAAAAAAAAACAAGGAAAAGAAACGAAGAGCTGCGTCACGAACTGTGTTCAGAGGCTTCCGGCCGACGTAATCCCGGGGCCACGCCGTTCATTTTAAGGTTATCCTTGGAGCATTCTTTCCATTTAGCTTTTAAACAAACAAAACAAATTCCTCCTCCTCGGGAAAAAAAGATCGAAAAGAAACTAAAAGCTGCGTCACGAAGTGTGTTCAGAGGCTTTCAGCCGACGTAATCCCGGGGCCACGCCGTTCATTCCAAGGTTATCCTTGGAGCATTCTTTCCATTTAGCTTTTAAACAAACAAAACAAATTCCTCCTCCTCGGGGGAAAAAAAAAAAGATCGAAAAGAAACTAAGAGCTGCGTCACGAATTGTGTTCAGAGGCTTCCAGCCGACGTAATCCCGGGGCCACGCCGTGCATTTCAAGGTTATCCTTGGTGCATTCTTTCCACGTAGCTTTCAAACAAGCAAAACAAAATCCTCCTCCTCGGGGGAAAAAAAAAAAGATCGAAAAGAAACTAAGAGCTGCGTCACGAAGTGTGTTCAGAGGCTTTCGGCCGACGTAATCCTGGGGCCACGCCGTTCATTTCCAAGGTTATCCTTGGAGCATTCTTTCCATTTAGCTTTTAAACAAACAAAACAAATTCCTCCTCCTCGGGGGAAAAAAAGATCGAAAAGAAACTAAGAGCTGCGTCACGAATTGTGTTCAGAGGCTTTCGGCCGACGTAATCCTGGGGCCACGCCGTGCATTTCCAAGGTTATCCTTGGAGCATTCTTTCCATTTAGCTTTTAAACAAACAAAACAAATTCCTCCTCCTCGGGGGAAAAAAAAGATCGAAAAGAAACTATGAGCTGCGTCACGAAGTGTGTTCAGAGGCTTCCGGCCGACGTAATCCTGGGGCCGACGCTGTGCATTCCAAGGTTGTCCTTGGAGCATTCTTTCCATTTAGCTTTCAAACAAACAAAACAAATTCCTCCTCCTCGGTGAAAAAAAAACAAAAACAAAAAGAAACGAAGAGCTGCGTCAGGAAGTGTGTTCAGAGGCTTTCGGCCGACGTAATCCCGGCGGGACGCCGTGCATTCCAAGGTTATCCTTGGTGCATTCTTTCCACTTAGTTCCAAACAAGCAGAACAAATTCCCCCACCTCGGGGAAAAAAAGAAATAAGGAGCTACGTTACGAACTTTTTCAGAGGCTTTTACATTGATAAATTACAAAACCAGTAAAACCTTCTTAAAAACAGTGAAAATCTGAATGTCTGTAATTATTCGTTAGTCACCCGCAATTCCATAGTCTCAGGGGGGGGGGATCCGCAATGGTTGGCATATCTGGACACGTATAACACTTTCGCCCGCCAGTGAGAGAGAAGGTCCGTATCGTAAATGTCCAATCACATGTGAACAGAACTTTTCTTTGCGTACGATGGCTTGGGGCCAGGGCCGTAGCTAGGTCCCAGAACTGGGGAGGGGGCTTATCTGGGGGGGGGGCTCGAAATTTTGCTAGGCGTGGGCAAAGAGGGCAGTTGCTCACGCAGTTTTGCCGACTTGGCGGACATTCACTAAATTCAGGAGATTTCAGAATGGAGTTAGGGGCAGACATATTGTTTTTCATTTTTTATAACTTTTTCAGCGGATTTTTTAATGTTTTGAACGATTTCAGTAACTTTTTACATTTATGGTTTCAAACATTTAAAATGTTGTATTTGAAACTTCTTCAGTTCCGTAGTTTCCATAACCGTAATTTTTAATTCTTATAATATGCAATCCCTTTCCGCTTTTATTTTTGACAGGCACAAGAAAGCTTGCCTGTGCCAACTGAGTTACACTAGAAGAAAAAAAAAAAAAAATCTGTGATCCCTTAGGCCGTAAATATGATAGTGGTGCGATGAATACTCCCTTCTCGTTCGCTCGGAATGTAAGAGAGGCAGAGAGAGTAACAACGAGCAGTGGACTATGATGAAAAATAGGTTTTGGCCTGCTAAGATAATAATATCCTTTTTTTCTCAGTAAGTTCTCTGAACTAGATTTTTTAGGCATTTCAAAATTATTAGTGTTTTCCCTCCTCCTTAAGAACTATCAGATTGTGTTTTGTATGCTTTAGAATTCCAGAACTTCTCACCTTTAATTGTTTCTGTCTTTGGAGCCCCTTTGTGTCACCATATGTGTTAGCAAGTGTCACGCCAAGAAAAGCAAAACAAATGTACGAATTTGTTACCTCCAGCATAATGAGGGACCTTCCCTTTGAGGGCACGAAACAGACCCAACGGCAATAGGATCCCATGTGGTCTTAAAGTGCTTCGTTCGCCATCAAGGGCAACATTCAATTGTCTCCTTAAAACTACAAAGGATGCAGCCTGGGACTTAAGCCCCCAAAGCTTCCCACCTACCTTTAATCCGGTCCCGAGTGCAAGTACGCCTCCACCCTTGATTACTTTCTTTTAGCTTGTTCTTCTAAATTTAATGCCCCCCCCCCCCTCCTAAAATGCGTTTCTTGTTCCTTATAACTCCTACCGCTAGTAGAGAATCACTAAAATTACTATTACAGCCGTTACTACTAATTCACAATTCAAAAAGTCGAAATTTCTTTTTTCTTTTGAGTTACATTCATACTGTGTCGTTTTACTGTTACTTAACTTTTTAAAAAGTCCAGTATACGAATAAAGTATTTATGCCTGTGATGAAATATCAAAGTAATTTACGTAAATTATCGAAATAAAAGTTTAAGTCATTTTTGACAGCGCCAATTTTCCAGGGGGTTCACTAGCCTTGTAGGGGGAGCTGAGCCCCTGTAGCCCCCGCAAGCTACGGCCCTGCTCGGGGCTCCGCCTAATTTCTCAACTGATATTGCCCCCCAACAAAGAAATAAAGTACATAGCAGGGGAAAGGACGGAGGTGAACTGAAACAGCAGTGTTCCCCTAAAAAAAAAAAAACAGTTTCGAGCAAACCGAGACGTTTGAAGTGACGTCACCCGCGGCTATCTCGTTGGCTGAGCAGCAGCAACGTTAGCCGCAGAAAGATAACGTCTTACGACTGAAATACCGCCACCTATCCAACGAATATTTCTCTCTCTTTCCCCCGATTTTTTTTTCCAACATATCAACAATCACAAACTTTTGTCAAAAGCCAGAGATCACAAATGACAAATTTAGCGGATTTCCGTTTTTTCTAAAAAGTGAATTCACGGAATTCTGCTAATTAGCGGAAGAATCACACGCCTGGCAACTAGTGAATCAAGTTGTTCTTCATCTTTTCACTTAAAATCACACTTACCAGCTTGTCCTCTCACATTATCCAATACTGCAGACCACACACTCACCATGCCATTCACTTCTATCCCAATTTCCTTCTTTATGGTTTCACTTACACACAGCACATCTAATCTATACTTATTCATCTCCTCAATCACCTCATTCATCTTGCCATTTATACCTCTAGTATTCCATACACCAATTTTACATTCACTCAGCCGAGATCTTTCTCATACGCCGTTTTGAAAGTCCAGGTCGATTCCGTAGTGGACCATCCTTCTCAAGAGTGGTAGGTCCACCATATCCCACACTTGAGTCATTTTTAATATTTCTTTTTGTCTAAAGGTCTTAAATTATTCAGATAAAAATTTTGTGACAAAATTACATACACTGGTGTGCAAAAATTAAGGACGAAGAGGAAAAATTAGCATGACAGCGGAACGGACGGAAAGACCACTCAAGAGATAGACTAGGGTCCGGTACGGTAGGGCATGCGCATATATGCAGCATGACGTGGGGGGGGGGGGGTGCAGGTCGATTCCATGATGGACCATCCTTCTCAAGAGTGGTAGGTACACCATATCCCACACTTGAGTCATTTTTTATATTTCTTTTTGTCTAAAGGTCCTAAATTATTTAGATAAACATTTTGTGAAAAAATTACATACACTGGTGTGCAAAAATTAAGGACGAAGAGGAGAAATTAGCATAACAGCTGAACGGACGGAAAGACCACTCAAGACATAGACTAGGGTCCAGTACGGTTGGGCATGCGCATATATGCAGCATGACGGGGGGGGGGGGGGGGGTTGGAAGGGTATTAAGCACACGGGCGATGTACGCCCAGCAATTCGGTGAAAGCTAGCGCACGGTGTACATCGGTTTGAACGACGTCTAGTTGCTGCCACCGTGTGATATAGCCAACAGGCAATCCAGTATAGACGACATCTGGATGACTTTACCCGAGGTCGCGTCATTGGGAAGTTGGAAGAAGGTCGTAGTATGGCCGAGGAGTTCGGGATCGCTCACAGCATCATTTCACGAGCTTAGAGAGCATTTCAAATGACAGGAATAGCTGTCCGAGAGTTTAGCAGTGGTCGTCCACGAGCAACCACAGCGGCGGATGACCGGTATATTGTCCTACAGGCAAGAAGACACAGACGGCAGATAGTGGGAGAAATCGCAAGGCACATGCAACAGACAACTGGACGTCCGTTATCGCATTTTACTGTGGCCAGGAGGCTGCACAAAGGTGGTCTATTTGCTTGACGACCAGTACGGTGTGTGCCATTAACGCCTGCTCATCGGAGACAGCGGTTTCTGTGGTGCCAGGAACACAAGAACTGGACACATCAGCAATGGGGTCGAGTTCTCTTTACGGATGAAAGCTGATTTAGTCTGACAAGCGATTCTGGACGTATACACATATGGAGAGAGCAGGGAACACACAATCACACCTCCAACAACATCATCGAAAGGGACCGGTTTGGAGGTGGCGGAGTTCTCGTATGGGGCGGTATCATGCTTGGTAGCCATACTGACCTCCACATCTTCCAAGGAGATTCAGTCACTGGTGTCCGCTATTGTACCGAGGTTCTCCTGCCTCACGTGCGTCTGTTTAAAGGTGCTCTGGGTCCTGAGTTCCTCTTCATGGACGACAACGCTACACCTCATCGTACAGTGGCTCTCGCAGAGCTGTTTGGAAAGTAAAGATATTCAACGCATAGATTGGCCCGCAAGGTCCCCGGACCTAAATCCAATTGAACATGTGTGGAACCTTTTCGGGAGACGCTTGGCAGCACGTCACCAGCTGCCAGCAACGATTCCGTGGCTGCGATTGGCACTACAAGAGGAATGGGCCGCGATGCCTTAACTGCTCCTTGACAACCTCGTCTTCAGCATGGACAGACATTGTAAATCTTGCAACGCAGTCAGGGGTGATCATATTCCCTACTAAAGACTGGATTTTTCTTGGCAGCCACCTGTCACATGGACGTTTCTGTCCAGTTGTGCTCGAAGCTATCTTTTCAATAAAGTGCCTTTGTATCCTTTGGATTCCTTGTTTGGACGGTTTTGCTCACTTGTGCCATATTCTTACATCTTGGGGATCTTATGGTATGATTTGAGTCGATGTGGAGCACTTCTGCACCACGTTACATTCGAAAAACCGTCTCGTCCTTAATTTTTGCACGCCAGTGTACATATTTTAAAGTATGTAATTTGACTGAAAATGGTGAACACATTTCAGCTCTACAACGCATTTAAAAAAAAATTACATCAAATTTATCTGCCTGCATAGGGATATGAAATCTGTGGCGAGCCTGTCCCCAGCACTACCGCGACGTCCTCCAAAGCTCCACCAAAACGAAGGTAACAGTCGGTCTTTTTTTGCTGTTGTTGTTCTCTTTTTGCTTTTGTAATCCATTTAGCAACTCAGTTTTAACACCCTTTCTAGAGATATAATAAATTTAGAATTTGTTTCTAGAGCAAACATTGTAAGATGCTGCGGCAGCCATTTTATGAGTGGTAAACTACAAAACAGAGGGAACCTTTGCATCTTACAACAATCAACACTACGCTGAAAAATAATTCTAAATTTCTCACTGTCTCTCGAAAGGGTGTTAAAACGCAATGTATAAGTTCATTGCAAAAGGAAACAAGAAAAATGACACCAAATTTTCGAGTGTAATGAGGATGTTTTTGAATCTATTCTAACTCAAATTAAATTTATCAAAGCTATTCAAAGTCATTCTAACCGGTAAGGAAAACAGTAGTATCTGACTGAAGAAAGAAATTTTTCAATCGGGATTTTAATCCTGCAGATATTGTTATAAACGGAATCGTGAACTTATGCTCTCTGGTTGCGAACACTTGCGCTAAGAAAATTTTTAAATTATATGAGAAACATTTTGCAGCGGAAACGCTCTCCAACAAAGAAAGAATTTTTAAATCCGACTCTTAGAAGCAGAGATATGGACAAATATAAGATATAAATCTATGCCCCCTGGTGGGAAAAACATGCATTATTTTAAGAACGTATTTTCAAAAGGTTTTTTGATTTGAGCAGTGTAGGTCCACAAAAGAATGTGCTCAGTCAAGTTTTCAGGAGCTCAGATTTTGCTGCAAATACATCAGAAGCAGAAATTAACACTTATATCCCCTGGTGGCTAAACAATTCTTTACCAAATATAAGAAATTATAGGGAAAACATTTCCCCGCAAGAGCTGTATGCGATACAGGAAGAATTTTTTAAATCGGAGCTTTAGAAGCAGAAATATCATGAAAAACACAATTTCCATTAATGCCCCCCTAACAGAACGTCTATGAGTTACTTGAAAATTTTGAAATTATATGAAAAACATTTCGCACCGGATAGACTATCCAACAAAGAAGGAATTTTTCAAATCGGACTCTTAGAAGTAGAGATACTGACAAAAATAAGATATACATTTACGTCCCCTGGCGGAGAAACCATGCATTATTTTAAGTAGAAAATATTAAGAAAAGGTTTATTGACATGAGTAGTATCGGTCCACAAAAGAATTTTTTTCAATCTAGATTTTAGAAGCTCAGATTTTGGGGCAAATACCTCGGAAGCGGAAGTTAAGGCTTACACCCCCTGGTGGCTAAACCATATTTTACCAAAAATTAGAAATTATATTCAAAACATTCCCCACCAGTTGTTTCGGTGCAGAAAGAATTTTTCAAATTAGAGTTTTAGAAGTAGAGATATCGGGGAAACACAATTTACTTTTACGCCCCCTAGCAGAAAATCTATGCGTAACTTGAAAAAGTGACTATACCTAAAATACTCTTTGACATAAATGGAATCTAAAGGTAAAAGAATTTTTTCAATCGGTTGTTCAGAAGCAAATATATGGAATAAAATGTATTTTGAATTCAGTATCATCTGTCTACGCCCTCTATACTCCAATTCACCCTAAAAGTGTACTACTGGGAAAGGCGGGAGTCTTATCACATCTCGTTGTAGAACGCAAGAACGGTATCCATCTGCGTTAATGTGCTCTTCTACCGTTTCCTTTCTGATCCCCCCACACATCTCACACGTAGTGGGGATTGTGAGTGGGGGTCTGGTGGAGGCCGAACTGGTTCCCCTACTACCAGTTTAAGTAACGCACCCTTCGAGTTTCCCCGATTGTCAATTTATTGTCTCTGTGTTGTTAATGTTGGGAGAGGTCTTCCACCTGTCAGAGTTGTATCCCAAGTGGGCGGCGAAAGTGCGAAGCTCTTAATTCAGCAACTTCTCAGAACAAATTTATTTCCAAAAGCGCTCTAACTTCTAGATTTTTTTTTATAGCAATTTTGTCTGATAAACTGTTGAGCAAACAAAAATGGATTCTAAGCAAAAATTCTGATATTTTTCGCTCTAAACGCTACTGACTATTTTTCGTAGCGGAGGTAGCTGTTTTGTACCCTTCATAGTGGTTCACACTTATGTTGACTCGGAGTATAGAAGCGAAACTGTACATCGCAAAAAAAAAAAAAAAAAAAAAACGAAATGAAGGATCATCATTCTCATATTTCAAGCTTCCCAACGCAAAAGAATTTATTAAATCAGACTAATAGTTGCAGAGATATGGTGTCCCACAGACCGACAGACGTGTCCACAGACAGACTAACTTTACCAAAAAATACTTTACTAGCAACACTTGCTACTGCCATTTTTTCTCACTAGCAAATTTGTTTTTACACTAGCAATTTGCTAGTTGCTATTCGGCGAAATTGCATCCTATTTGGAACCTCTCCTTTAATACTCGTACACGAACATCTGAGGTATGAAAGATTTACCTGTTCTTAATATAAAGAAACCAGCTCCAGAGAAGACAACAACAATGTTGTACAGACAAAATAACACCCATGTCTTGCCCAAGATTCAGGCTCAGCATTACACATAGTAGCCCACCTAACTACCAGGTATCTCCACACAGCAATGGGGAAGAGAGTTACAGCTTTTTAATCCTCATCCTACACATATCACTACTAGACACATATTCGTGAAATAACACCATTTTTTTTAATATTGCGCTTTGCTTCATCAACAGATTGAATAATGTCCAACTGCATCCGTACAAAAACATTACTTCTGGGTCGCACCAACAAACTAACAAAAAAAAAAACCCCCACCAAAGTGGATGATGAAGTTAGAAACCAGCTGGTATGAGAGGGTCATTATCAGTTTCCCTAGAAATGCAATTCATTATTTCAAGCAATCATTATTCAGTTTTCCATCAGTACTGTGTGGTGTTTACCTCGCACTAAAATTAAACAATTAAAACTTATCTCTATAGTAAACACAACCGTGGAATAGTGTTCACCCAGTTTAACTCTACCGCACATGTCATGATCCTTTTTTGTGTAAAGTCTGTAATACTGGCCTTAGATCCATATACTTTTACACACTTGATGCTTCATCTAGGTCTTAAGGGGGAGGGCAGAAAAGCAACGCAATTAAAGAAACAAGTACTAATTTTAAAAACTATGAGAGAATACATTATCCAAACATATGTTTTCGAAATGCAATTACCTCCTTATTGATAATCGTCGCATTGTTTAAAGAACGCAAAGCGTTCGTGATTTTTCGGCCAAGGTCAGCTAAAACCATACTTGATTGAGATTGCAAACGGAATTTTAATAATTACTAATTTATACTTCAAAAATTTCGCCACCAGCAGGATCCAAATTTTCAATTTTCCTTTTACACGTATTTACTGAAGTGTTGCCAAATTGATGTTCTATAACATCTTTCCTTCCTCTTCTTCTGTGTGTGGTTTTTTTTTTTTTTTTTTTTTGAGAAGGAGATGAGGCTTATAGTCCCAGATTTATGCCTCACATCAACTAGTTGCCTGAGTTGTTGGTGATCCCGATCAAACACTTGGATGTCCGAACCACACGTGATTCCACGGAAGCATCACGAAAGTCCATCATGGCTAAGTTGACCAGAAATCCCTAATTCTTGAGGACAGTTCTCGAATTTAGTTTACTGTCCCCCAAAACGTCTGATGCCTTCGGGAACGCAAATTGTCTTCAAATTTTGATGTTTGTCCTCAAGTGTCCTCGAACTTATGCTTCCTCATTAGCTCGTTAGATTTCTAATGAAAAATGTTCTTAAAAGTAGTTTTTGTTCTACTAGTTTTCCTACATGCTTCTTCTGAAAACAAATTTTGCCTATTTTTGTTTTTCTTCTTTCTGAGTTTAACGACCACCGCGAGCAACTCAGAAGATTATAAGCAGCCACCGGTCTCTAATTTACAGACATTCGTTCTACGGAAGGGAGAGATCAAATTATGTAAGACAAACATACCGCCCATGCCTCATTCGGGACTCGAACCCGTGCCAACTTGTGCGAATCATCGTCAGGGACCAGCACTAAGACACTGGCACGGTAAAATTTCGACTGCACTTCTTTTGAGTTCCTCGAAGAACTTCGGCAAAATGAAAAATTTTTGGTGTGCAGCTTGATTTTAATTCGGCACACATACCTAAGGTAAAGCATTTTACTTTTTTTTTTTTTTTTGATTGGAGGTTTAACGACCACCGTGAGCAACTCAATGGGCTATAAGCAGTCGCCCGTCCCTAATTTAGGGTCACTGGTTCCAGGGAAGGGAGAGAACCAGTGCCGTAAGACAAACACAACATCCATGCCTGACCGGGATTCGAACCCAGACCCCTTACGGACGTACGATCAGAGGCCAACGCCTTAGACCACTGCGCCACCGGGGCGGCCATTTTACTTTTGCTATTATGTTCTCGTCATTATAGTTCCACTTTGTCAATAAAAATTACCAACATTTTACAAGATCACTTAAACCACTGCGCCGCCGCCCCGGTAGCGCAGTGGTCTAAGTGATGGCTGCTGATCATTCGTCCGAGATGGATCTGGGTTCGAATCCCGGTGAGGCATGGATGTTGTGTTTGTCGTACGGCACTGGTTCTCTCCCTTCCCTGGAACCAGTGACCCTAAATTAGGGACGGGCGACTGCTTATAGCCCATTGAGTTGCTCACGGTGGTCTTTTTTTTTTTTTTTTTGATTGGAGGTTTAACGACCACCGTGAGCAACTCAATGGGCTATAAGCAGTCGCCCGTCCCTAATTTAGGGTCACTGGTTCCAGGGAAGGGAGAGAGCCAGTGCCGTAAGACAAAATACGGCATCCATGCCTGACCGGGATTCGAAACCGGACCCCTTACGGACGAATGATCAGAGGCCAGTGCCTCAGATCACTGCGCCGCCGGGGCGGCACGGTGGTCGTTGAACCTCCAATAAAAACAAAACAAAAAACCTGCGCCACCGGGGCGGCGTTTGATAATTGTATAATTGTAAAAGTTGGCAGACACGCTTGTATTTCATGTTTTATCACACCTTTATGTGGAATAATTTAATTTTTTATATGTTAAACAACAAGTGACGTAAAGCTACGGTCAATATTTTTTTTCAATCGTAAAATAGCTTTTTTTACTAGAAAAGAAAAACGAAATTTTATGTATGTGTGTTAGTTATTATTTCATCCGCTCCGCCATTTACATATATATAAATGGCGGCACAAACAACCTGCACTGCCAAAGTTCTGTTGATGTCGAAGGATAAATTTGTGATCTTTCTTCATCTGTTGTGACTTCAAAAGTTTTTTTTTTTTTTGATTGGAGGTTTAACGACCACCGTGAGCAACTCAATGGGCTATAAGCAGTCGCCCGTCCCTAATTTAGGGTCACTGGTTCCAAGGAAGGGAGAGAGCCAGTGCCGTAAGACAAACACAACATCCATGCCTCACCGGGATTCGAACCCGGATCCCGTTCGGACGAATGATCAGAGGCCAACACCTTAGACCACTGCGCCACCGGGGCGGCCTTCAAAAGTTGATGCACGTTCTTTACATGTCAAATAACCTGTCCGACTGTTCAATACAAAACGCTTTCGCTCGATATTAAAAACGTAAGAATTGAACTGATCCTAATCCGACACAGGGCTGCACTATAAATTTTAGTCTCCTTCTAAATTAAAAGAAATTGACGTGCTTTAATTCCTGTAGAGGAACTTCAACGTTTCTGGAATTTCAATACCACACAACTGCACAAAGTAATTTAAAAAAATACGTGTGATAAATACAGATTTAGAATTGATGAAATCAGAAACACTATGTATTCCTACAATGATTAGGGTATGGTCAAGGAGGTTAGAATAATACTTCTGGAAATGCCGTGAGTCTCTTAACCGTGAAGCCGCCAGGTGTGGAAATTTGACGTTGTTTACATAACACCTATGTAATTTCAACGTGTGTAATTTGGAATTGCGTGGCTTCTGGTTGCAGAAACTGTTTTAATATCAAACAGGAATGAATTATGCTTCATAGACGAGTAAAGTTTTCAACTTTAACGTTATATTTTGCTTGGAATTCGCACTAATTTTCGTGTATTTCAATTTAAAATAAAAATGGGAAGGAGCTTCAAAATAATTAAGAATTTTATACATTTAGCATTTTCTCACACATCGGAAGCAAGTTATGATGCGAAATTCAAACATTGCGACGAAAGAAGGCTATTTGGCCAACACACAATGCATTGCAATAGTATTGGAAATCATCAGCTTTCCCACACTTTGACGGCTGTCGGTCGCGGTTACATGCTTCACGTAAAATGGTACTGCTCAATTAACAAGGGCATCTCCAGATATCTTATTCTAACCTTCTTGGGTATGGTGGACTAGAATGACTAGTGCCCAAAGCGACAGATTTCTGTGCCTCGCTCTCATGTTTCTTCTTTTTTTTTGAGGTTTAACGATCACCGTGAGCAACTCAATGGGCTATAAGCAGTCGCCCGTCCCTAATTTAGGGTCACTGGTTCCAGGGAAGGGAGAGAGCCAATGCCGTAAGACAAACACAACATCCATGCCTCTCCGGGATTCGAACCCGGTCCCCGTTCGGACGAATGGTCAGATGCCATCGCTTAGACCACTGCGCCACCGGGGCGGCTCTCATGTTTCTGCCGCCAGATGGTGCCCTAAAGTAAAAGTCCGCTACTTCTGATAGAGAAATGTATGGAGCACTGGTATTTTCAGTCTTCAAGATTTATTTATTTTTTAATTAAAGATAATTGCCAAAAATCCAGTTTTCAGAATATTATCTTTTATTTACGCAAAGCATTATTTTTCACACTTTTACCATTATTAATAGCTCGTTTGTAATTTTGCAAGAACTCGAATCTACGAACCTTGCTCGAGAACGCAAGTTCATACACCTACTATGGTGGACCTTACATCTCCTTAGAAAAAAACTATTAAAAGACCATAAAATAAAATATTCTTATAAATACAAACAACATAAAATAACAAAGAATAACCAGGACTCAGTGACAAATATTGTTGTTAAAAAATTACCATAGAATGTGTAGGAATACTACAAGAAAATATTATTTCTGTTATAGAATGTATATACCCCTCCCTTTTTCACTAATAAAAAAGAAAATTGTTAACGTTAGCGTAGGTTTTTTTTATTTGAATTCATTGCCAGTGCCTAGGAACTTTTTTTGTTTGGAGGTTTAACGACCACCGTGAGCAACTCAGTGAGCTATAAGCAGTCGCCCGTCCCTAATTTAGGGCCACTGGTTCTACGGAAACGAGCCCAGTGCAGAAAGAAAAAACACAAAATCCATACCTCAACCGGAATTCAAACCCGGACCCCCGGACGAATGATCAGGGCCACCGCGTTGGCGCAGTGGTCTAAGCGATGGCTTCTGATCATTCGTCCAAACGGGGCCTGGGTTCGAATCCCGGTGAGGCATGGATGTTGTGTTTGTCTTACGGCACTGGCTCTCTCCCTTCCCTGGAACCAGTGACCCTAAATTAGGGACGGGCGACTGCTTATAGCCCATTGAGTTGCTCACGGTGGTCGTTAAACCTCCAATCAAATCAATAAATAAAACGAATGATCAGGAGCCATCGATTAGACCACCGCGCCACTGGTGGTGTAAGAACTTTAATCGACAAATTTTTCTCCAGAAAGCATGTTCATATTATTTACTCTTAAAAAACCCTATTGAAACACAAAAAAAAAAATACAAACATTTTGAAAATATTGTTATAAATGCAAGCAATGTGATAAAAACAAATGGCCATTGGAGTTGAAAACCAAACCTCATAAAAAAAATTTAGCATTTTTTTTCTAATATAGGACAAATCATTTGTTAGGTTATTTAATTTATATATTCTACCTCTTTTTTTTCTAAGATTTTTCTTTATTTAAGCATAATTTTTTTATTACTCAAATTAAATGTAAGAATATTTGAATATTCTGCCAGAATGTCTAGGGGTTTTACTCGGAGAACAGATAATTTTTCTTGGAAATTTACTACCTTTGTTCCATTATTATTTATGCATTAATAATAGAAAATAAACCCAGACTCCAGTTCATAACGGCATGGGTCCAGGCCCACACTGAGCTCGAGTGGGTTCAGAAAAAGATTAGGCTAAAAAACAGAGGCCTAGTTTATACTAAGGTTCAAAATTTGTCAGATAAGTTGTTTTTGAATTATATTTCATTCGAAATATATCACAAGCCCCATCAGGGACATAGCTGGAATTAAATACTCAGGATTGCATTGGAAAATGTAAAGATATATATACTCTGTTACAGCCTTTGCTCCCTCACAGCTGGACAGGAATCATTGATATGTGGTAAAAATAGTGCAGAAATTCATAATAAATAAATAAATATGAAATTTATAAAAAATAAATAATGCGCCTAGGAACTGTTTTTTTGTTTGGAGGTTTAACGACCACCGTGAGCAACTCAGTGAGCTATAAGCGGTCGCCTGTCCCTAATGTAGGGCCACTGGTTCTACGGAAAGGAGAGACCCAGTGCAGAAAGAAAAAACACAAAATCATTACCTCAACCGGAATTCAAAACCCGGACCCCCGGACGAATGATCAGGAGCCATCGATTAGACCACCGCGCCACCGGTGGTCTAAGAACTTTAATCGACGAATTTTTCTCCAGAAAGCATGCTCATATTATTTACTCTTAAAAAACCCTATTGAAACACAAAAAAAAATACAAACGTTTGGAAAATATTGTTATAAATGCAAGCAATGTGATAAAAACAAATGGCCATTGGAGTTGAAAACCAAACGTCATAAAAAATTTTAGCATTATTTAAAAAAATTTCTAATATGGGACAAATCATTCGTTAAGTTATTTAATTTATGTATTCTACCTCTTTTTTTTCTAAGATTTTTTTTATTTAAGCATAATTTTTTTATTACTCAAATTAAATGTAAGAATATTTGAATATTCTGCCAGAATGTCTAGGGGTTTTACTCGGAGAACAGATAATTTTTCTTGGAAATTTACTACCTTTGTTCCATTATTATTTATGCATTAATAATAGAAAATAAACCCAGACTCCAGTTCATAACGGCATGGGTCCAGGCCCACACTGAGCTCGAGTGGGTTCAGAAAAAGATTAGGCTAAAAAACAGAGGCCTAGTTTATACTAAGGTTCAAAATTTGTCAGATAAGTTGTTTTTGAATTATATTTCATTCGAAATATATCACAAGCCCCATCAGGGACATAGCTGGAATTAAATACTCAGGATTGCATTGGAAAATGTAAAGATATATATACTCTGTTACAGCCTTTGCTCCCTCACAGCTGGACAGGAATCATTGATATGTGGTAAAAATAGTGCAGAAATTCATAATAAATAAATAAATATGAAATTTATAAAAAATAAATAATGCGCCTAGGAACTGTTTTTTTGTTTGGAGGTTTAACGACCACCGTGAGCAACTCAGTGAGCTATAAGCGGTCGCCTGTCCCTAATGTAGGGCCACTGGTTCTACGGAAAGGAGAGACCCAGTGCAGAAAGAAAAAACACAAAATCATTACCTCAACCGGAATTCAAAACCCGGACCCCCGGACGAATGATCAGGAGCCATCGATTAGACCACCGCGCCACCGGTGGTCTAAGAACTTTAATCGACGAATTTTTCTCCAGAAAGCATGCTCATATTATTTACTCTTAAAAAACCCTATTGAAACACAAAAAAAAAATACAAACGTTTGGAAAATATTGTTATAAATGCAAGCAATGTGATAAAAACAAATGGCCATTGGAGTTGAAAACCAAACGTCATAAAAAATTTTAGCATTATTTAAAAAAATTTCTAATATGGGACAAATCATTCGTTAAGTTATTTAATTTATGTATTCTACCTCTTTTTTTTTCTAAGATTTTTTTTATTTAAGCATAATTTTTTTATTACTCAAATTAAATGTAAGAATATTTGAATATTCTGCCAGAATGTCTAAGGGTTTTATTCGGAGAACAGATAATTTTTCTTGGAAATTTACTACCTTTGTTCCATTATTATTTATGCATTAATAATAGAAAATAAGCACAGACTCCAGTTCATAACGGCATGGGTCCAGGCCCACACTGAGCTCGAGTGGGTTTAGAAAAAGATTAGGCTGAAAAACAGAGGCCTAGTTTATACTAAGGTTCAAAATTTGTCAGATAACATGTTTTTGAATTATATTTCATTAGAAATATATCACAAGCCCCATCAGGGACATAGTTAGAATTAAATACTCAGGGTTGCATTAAAAAATGTAAAGGTATATATATTCTGTTACAGCCTTTGCTCCCTCACAGCTGGATAGGAATCATTGATAAGTGGTAAAATTAGGGCAGAAATTTATAATAACTATTAATTTGTAACCCCATTAATTTTATAATAACTGTTTCTTTCTATAAACTGTTTTTCAAACTGCATCTCATACAACAATGGCTATCAAGCTTACGATCAGAACGCGAAATATTTTTCTCCCATTGTGACAGTAAAAGCACATCAACAGGTGACTTGAACAACGATGCTCCGGTGGCATTTTTGTAACCACTTTGACAATTTGGCACAAAGCATTTTCTGGAAAGTGTTGACCGTATTTTTAACTGAGTAATAAGCCCTCTACTGTCCTGGAAAATTATCTTTTAAACGTTTATATATATAAAAAAGAATAACGAATTCTAGTTAAGGTGACCAGATATTGGAACAATAATTTGAAGACAAAAGGGCGTGGAGTCCCCAAATCGGCAGTTCATTTGGGGACATATACGTACTCAAAATAAATATGCAAATCTTTTTGTCACAAAACTGCCTTGTTTCAATAAGTGTGATGATATTACATATGAAAATTTATGTCTGAAAGGGATATATCTTGTAGAATGTTGGTAATTTGTATTGACAAAGTAGAATTATGATGGCCAGAACATATTAGCAAAAGTGAAATGCTTTACCGTATATATATATGCCGAATTAAAATCAAGTTGCACACCAAACTAATTGCATGGTGAATTTTTCATTTTGCTAAAGTTTTTGGAGAAACAGATCAAGTATAGTCAAAATTTGACCGCACCAGTAGTTCAGTGTCCTAGTGCTGGTCACTGACCATTCGTACAAGTGGGTACGGGTTCGAGTCCCGACTGAGACATGGATGGTGTGTTTGTCTTACAGCACTTGTTCCCTCCCTTCCCTAGAACGAACGTCTCCAAATTAGAGACAGGTGAATACTTATAGTCCGTAGAGTTGCTCGCGGTGGTCGTTAAACTTCGAAAGAAGAAAAAAAAAGTCAAAATTTCTTTTCACAAGAAGCATGTCGTACAATTAGTACAACGAAAACTACTTTTGAGAACATTTTTCATTAGAAATCTAACGAGCTAATGAGGAAGTGTAAATTCGAGGACATTTGAGGACAAACATCAAAATTTCAGGACAATTTGCGTCCCCAAAGGCATCAGACGTTTTTGGGGACAGTAAACTACATTCGAGGACTGTCCTCAAGAATTAGGGACTTCTGTTCAGCTTAATTCTAGTCCACCCTAACACAGATAAACAACAGCACAGCAATGCACAACAACAAGAAAGGTAGGGGACGATTGTAGAACAGCGCCACCAAACGGTGTTATAAAAACTGTGACATCTTTTACCATGAAATAAAGAAAGCGTGGTAAAAGCAAGGAAGTTAGAATAAGATATCTGGAAATGTCCTTGTTAATGGAACGCACCAACGAGATAGAAGTAGGTAGAGTGCTTACGACGACGCCACGTTTGAAGGAAATCGAAAGCCTCACGGTCATGTATAATGTTTTGCACGTGTGGACACTACGTCGTAATCGTATTTACGGTCCTTTATGGTATAGCGACTAAAAGGGGAAGTGTGCCGTGCGAACTCAAAAACTGCGTTCGAAATATGTCCCACGCCGCATCGCGGCGCTGCAAACTGCGTCTATGTCAAAGTTTGTGTGTAATGTTGTGCAATGTGAACCAAACAACAGGAGTTGGATTAGGATATGTCCGATTTTCTTAAGTGTGCTATTATGGAAACGCATTTTACGGTTCAGTGAAATATCTAAGTCTGGCGCAGAGTGCAGCGTCGGCAAACGTAATTGAAAGTATAATTCTGCGTGATTTAAATTGATATGCTACCTCCTCGAAGAATGCCTACCAAAACGCTAACAAATGGCGTGAATGTGCCAAGTAAAGACGTGCTGTTTGGAAAATTTAAATGTATATCACTCAGTAGCGGCTAGTGGTTAGCTGAGATGGAGGGACTGCATTCAAATTTTGTAGATATCACTTCGAAAGCTAAATTAATGAGCCTGCTGAGGCTTTCCCTTTAATAATAATTTTTATATATATACTCGTAGAAATGAATATTTATATTTAGTAGCTGATAGGGAAATTCTAGAGGTAACCGATACCTGAATTAGGCAACAGATATCAAGGGGTGGCCACATTTATGAAGAAAATAATCGGCGTATAAAACTTGATTTGATGCATTATTTCTTAAAAGAAAAGTGTTTAGCATATTTTGTAGTCACAAATCACTTTAATGTGAACTTCCGAATCGAATTGTAGTGCTATCCAGTATTTTCGTGTATATTTCCTCATTGTTTACCATGTGGAGAGGTACCCACGCATACACCGGGTACTGGCCCCCGGTTATAAATAAGGGCGTCTTCCTCCCCCTTTCTACTTCGCTTCCGTGTCACTTTCATATAGGGCGCTCTAGCCCAAATCTCCTATTTTCCTATTTCTAAGGGTTGTTTAAGACCTGGGGTCAGACACTCCCGTCCTAAAATCCTCTACATATGATCATTTGATCATCACCCATGCATACACCATTGCACAGCAAAGAAATTAGTTCCACATACATTTCATGCAGGACCCTTATTCTAATGATCCTAACATGGCGCTCATTAATCAGTGCATCCTTCCAGTTGTTACGCATGGAGCAGAGACATGGACCTCAACTAAAACAGATATACCGAGGTTGCAGACAACGGAACAAAGCATTGAGTGATGCATGTTTGATGTAACCAGGAACAGGAAAGATACAAAGAGGAACTCTTGGATCGGGAAAATTACAAGGATGGAAGACAGCAATGATAGAATCCCTGAAATTGCAATGTGATGGACATATTGCTAGAAGAAAGAGCCAGCGAGAAATATTAAACTGGATAGCAAGAGACAAAAAAAAGACCCAGAAGATGATGTGGGAGATGTCGGGAGCAAGAAGAAAACTGGCTCTAAACAGACTGTTGTGGAAGAAACTTGGTGACTTTCATCCAGCAGTGGATTGAGATAGTGGTTGTAAATGATATATAAATGTAGATACTGTAAGAGCAACACACACTCAATTAAGGGAACCAGTTTTAAAGGTAAAAAATAATGCGTGGGCCAGTGACAGCGGACACGCACCCAACGTCATATACGCATTTTCAGGTGTCAATTGTGACCCCTAGAAATATAATAAATATTTTTCTTCTGATACGCTCCCTTTGGAATTTTGACTCGCAGGCATTCTCTTTAATAAATACGAATTGGAAACATATTCCCAGTTTCAATTTTCAAGCCATGATTACAATTTAGTGTAGAATAATTTGTTTTCAAAATTTAACAACTTCTTAAATTTTCTAAACAGTTGTGTTTGATTAAATGTTGTGTTCAAAGTAATTAAGTATAATGCACTATCTCAACTGAAATGTGCAGCATTGGGGGGGGGGTATGCATATGCAGCAGAAAAGTAAAATGTGGCCAATGGAGCAACTTCAGTGTTTTTTGATGAACAGAAATTTACACGAGTTTAAAAGCGAAAATTTTGCTGTGTCTGGTAAGTGATAATATTAATTTTGTGCAAGTATTTCGCTGTGTGCCGCCCCGGTGGCGCAGTGGTCTAAGGCGTTGTCCTCTGATCATTCGTCCGAAGGGGTCCGGGTTCGAACCCCGGTGAGGCATGGATGTTGTGTTTGTCTTACGGCACTGGCTCTCTCCCTTCCCTGGAACCAGTGACCCTAAATTAGGGACGGGCGACTGCTTATAGCCCATTGAGTTGCTCACGGTGGTCGTTAAACCTCCAATCAAAAAAAAAATTTCGCTGCAGAAATTAGTCATTTTTTTTTTCAATTTATCCATTACTGAACTTTATTCTTAATCACAATTTGTTCACATGCCCATTTTGACCAGAAATGAAACCTTTTGGCAAAAATCTCGGCAACTGAGTATTTGTTGTTAGCAAACACGAATAATCTCGAGTTGTTAGAATTATCATGTTAAATAAAAGTAGGAACAAACCAAAAATTGAAGGCCCGGCGATGCATTCGCAGCCAACCAGAAACTGCATTGTAGCTACGTCACTCGCAAACAACTGCGAGGACCACTTATATTTGCTGTACCAGCAAGAGCTGCAGCCCCCAGGGACGTTTTATACAAAGGAAATGAACTGATGTGGGAATAGGCAGAGTTTCCCACATGAGTTGGTTTCAATAGCGGTCAGAGCAGCGCGCCAGCGTTCTTTTCGCTCCCAGTGGCGTTGTGCAGGAAAAACTTCCAGCAGAGTTCAGTAAACTTCTCTCTTGGTGTGGCATGAAAAAACTGCTTTGGGTAGGGCTGGGGTGGGGGGCTGCAGCCCCACAGCTTTATTGCAGGAGCCGCTCCTGCTGTATATACAGAAATAGCAAGGCTTTTTTGTATGGGACATTATATTGAATACGCTTATTTTGAATTGAATGCTTAAGTGTCAGCATCGGCGATGTTGGCCAGTGACCACAAGGTACAGTAGCGTAACCGTGTTTCAAAATCTTTGGGGTGGGGGGTGTCTGAACACATAATATATATATATATATACGCCAGCGATGTTGGTAACCATGCTTAATCGAGATCGCTCTTTTATTAAGTACACATTATACATGTGTTCGCATTCTACGAAAAATTACAATCTTATATTATTAAATAATTTAGTTGGTTCACATAAAAAGTTCATATCATTATATTCCCGAAACATTTGGGGGATCATTTACATTGGGGATCCCACTCTGTGAAAGTCTGGGGGTCCTGATCCTCCCAGTGGTTAGGCCTATGATCAGGTATAAGTATGCCGTGGTTCAACAAATTTAATGCTGCCAGTCAGAGACAGAGCTCTCCTTAAAAACAATTTAGGGGCAGCGGGCAAAATTTACTGTTTGAAGTAAATACTTGGGGGCATGTAGATATAAAGTTGTGCTTCCATGTATCTACTCTTCAAACGGTTATACAGAAACAGCTGATATATAGCATCTAAAAGGGGAAGTGTGCCGAGCGCCCAGCGTATGTAGTGATTAGCGTAGATATAGCAGATATATATAAACGTTGGGTAAGCTTTTCGTATTATTAAGAGGCTTAACAAAAATTAATTTTGCCTGTTACTGACTGGTTTAAAAAACGGTGTGTACCACCTTATTTAAGCTGTGTCACACGCATTTACAATGACATTCCTCTCTGACTGAAGCATTATTTGGTCATAATGCATGCATGAGAAAGCATTTACCAGTAATTGTTCAGAAAAAAACGCAAAAAAAAAAAGAAGGGGGCTGATTTGGAGGGATGTTTTTTATACCGTTAGATAAATTTTACTATTAAATGAAGAAATATTGTGCGGGAGCAAATAATTTACCAAGACATTTATTTGTTCTTAATTTCTAAAATTGGAATTATTTCAATCTCATACTGATATCCCCTCAGTAAATCCAGAAAGGTTTATCGTCCCAGTAAGGTGCGCACAGTGACACATTGTGTACAATGTAAACATGTAACAACGTTGTTTAAGGCCCCTAGTAGTTGGGAATAGGTAATACAGATATAATTTACACGAACTGGAACAAATGTTGAAGCACATGTGAAAAAACTGACCCCTGACGGTTTGGAGTATTGAACTCTCATCAGCATGGGGACCAAAGGCGTGCTGATGAGAGTTCATTATAAATGGCTTTAGGCATTTCCATACAGAAGCCACATGCAGTTTGTAATAAAGCAATGTTTTAATCTTACATTGCTGGTATGTACCAAGCATTATTTATTACAATATTACCACATCTCAGCACATTGGTTAAGCTTTATTCAGTTTATACAGTGAGGCAAAAGTAAGCATCTCATTTTAAATGTTTTTTTTTTTTTTTTCGTTTTTTTTTTATAAAGTAGAAGCTTGATTAATTCATTGCGGGCTGTTATATGTCAAAGGCTAGTGCAGCAGTTGTTGAAATTTTTATCAAAAACCGCTTCTCAATTGTATAGCGACAGAGAAATTCATCAGCAGCATAACTTGGGAGGGGGATTTAAAAAGTAACATTACACAAAAAATAAATAACACACAACTTGATGTTTAGGCATCTTAGAAAATGCAATTGAAAGAGCAAGAATTTGTGAATGCAACCATTAGATGTTTTCACACATAATTAAATTTCCAGAAATAAATTTAATACCTGTTTAGTTTCTTTTTTTATTACTTTTACACCACCTTGTAAAGAATAAATTAGTCACACTTAATCACTCATGGCATTTTGCAAGTTTTCTTCAAAATACTGAATTTTGTAGTATATAATTCCATCATGGAAGCCTTAGTTAGCAATGCTGGAAGTGCCAAAGCTAAATGTTGATTGAAAAAAAAAGTGTTAATATCAGATTACCACCAGTGGTTTTGGGATTTGAACATTAAAAAAAAAGGTGAAGGGGTGGGACAGTTTGCTAAAGAATCCCACAGTTCTAAACATTTTTAATGAAAAATAGTAGCTCTGCAATATTATTACCACCACACATGTTCCTTAAAATCTTTTTGTATATTAATATCTTATTTGCTGAACTATTCAGTTACTTGGTGGATGGGGGGAACAAAAAATTAATTTTTTTAGAAATAAATACATTTACAGAAATGAATTTTGAATCTCTAAATAACTTATCAGTTTTTGTAACTTTCTTTTCTAAGTTTGTTAACAACCTGGACATTTCTTGACCTCATTATAGGCTGGAAAAATTCTTAATGAGTTTGGGTTAAATTTCTAGGGTCACTTATTTGCATATGCATTAGGCTTACTGTCTGCTATGTGCATACATATCATATTTAATGAAGGAAAAGTTAACTAGCCACTGCTACATACTCCCAGAGTTATCCAATCTTTTTAATACGGTCATATGCTTCTGCTCTGCTCTCTCAGAGTTGAACATTGGTAATGTGACTAAGTTCAAACCCCTGGATTTGAATGACAGAACCTGTTCTGTTGCAAAGTTCTTATTAACTGTTAAAGTAGTTTTGAGGAAGTCTCGGGGTGAGGGTTTGAGCTGTAGCATTACTGTGGAGTCTGTATATATTAACTGACTCCACAATAATTATAAATGAGAGCTATTGACTGACTCCACATACATTTACTCACTCCACAGTAATTATAAAGCTGTCTCTCAATTGCTTCCTCATAAAATGAACCTCAACACCCAGATCCAGGGACTTGATAATTATTTGCAGCGTCTCTGCTTAAGGTACTTCATTTTTTCTTGATTATCATTGTGAATCTTATTAAGTCCCTTTATATAGAAATACAACTGTGTCAGTAAATAAAATTTTGCAATCTTACATATCTTTAATGTGTTCTGCACAGCCAATGAATTTAATTTTCTTTATCATCAAGATAGCTAGAATATCAATGATGCTATGTCTGTGTAGTTTTTCGGTGCTGAAATAATGTGTAACAATGCCTTCCAGTTAACTGACAAGAACTAGGAGTTCCTTTGATAGGTATAATAAGCCACCTTTATCAAAATCTCGTATCAGCGTTCCAGAAAATCTGGCCTTTTCGTCAATGCTGCATGTTAAACACATTTTGGTGCAATCTTTGCATTTAGTTATTGCAATACATTTCCTAGCTGCATAAACTAGCAACTGGTTATGGGAATTATGTGGGAAAAGGGAAGCACAATCAGAATATGCAGCACTATTCAAGGTATCTTTCACATTATCTAGCATTCCATCACTTAAAAGTTCATTTAAATTTAACAAAACATTAGGTTTGCAACTGATGGAGTCACTTGGCTCAAAAAGGGAATTGATGATTTCTGTTGTGCAGCTAGTACCACACTTTACAGGCTTGGCCAGATTATAAAAACTTAAACACTGAATGGTCACTAAAACTTCTGCTGCAGTGGGGTGGTCATTGCAGCCTGACAGTTGCCGAATAATGCCAAAAATGTTTTCTATCGCGTTTTGACTCAAGCACGATGTCATTACATACTTGTGGTTCAATGTTTCTTATAGATATTTTGGTAGAGAGATGGTACTGCTTATAGTGACTCGTAATCCTGCAGCTGTGCTAGCATTTAAAAACCCAATCTTCTTATCTCTTGCAAAAGCTTCCCATTTTTCTAAATATAACAGAAAATCATTAAGTACTTTGCATCCCTCAGAATCTATGCGGAGACTTCTTGATGGACCCCTAGAGGTCATTAGTGTTATTAACTCCATCACCAACTTTATGAAAAATGCAGTTGCATTAGTACTTCCAAACTGTATTTCAATATGATGCTTATAGAGAAAAAGGCCTTTTAATACTTCGTTGATAAAAAGCTGCAAAGCATAGCTTGCCCTCATTTTCTCAAAGTTATTCGGGTGAATATGAAAGCGTGTAATTTTTGGCATGGCTTTTAGAGTAGTTATGTCAGAGCCCTTCCTCCATGCTGCTTCAACATGCTCTGGTCTTGCTTCCCCTTCGGGCAGAAGAAACCCTCTGGTAACAAATGCGTTCCGTACACATTTTATTAAGTGAGGAAAATCAGCTATGAAATGTAAACTTCTAGAACAATCCGTAGGATGCATAATGCTGTATTTAGTTCCAGAACAATCTGCTGATGTACCAAATGTCTTTCACATATTCCTGTTCCAAGAAGCTCCATCGCACGTAATGAAATCAACAAACATACCTGCATTTTCAGTGAGAATAACAGCTTCCATAATCAATTTTGCAAGCAAAGTCCCACTTATATTGTTATTTGTGGCAAAAACACCAATTATTTGGGTCCAATCTCCATTTAATGGCTGGAAAACCATTACCAGTCTGTGATTACATGGGGTATGCTTAACAGCTTCTGAAGTGTATGGCCCAATATCAACAAACCCTATTATTTCACTAGATGATTTTGCTTGCAGTTTTTCTGTAAGCTTCACTTCATCTATTAATATACCACCATGTCTTGCAATAGGCTCCATCTCACTTGTTTTCTTTGAAATTGTTTCAAACGTCTGTGCATTGAATCCAAAACCACTGTTGTAATTTGAAATATACTTTCTAATAGTTGTTCTATTAGGCAGGATAATGATTTTGTGTTTCCGTATGTGCTCGTACAATTTTGGACTTCTTATGTGCATTAGTATGCATTCAAGTAACCATTCCTTGGTATATGACATATCTCTTGCAGATTTCCTTTTTGCTGCCTTATAACAATGAATAACCATTTGCTGTTGCTGCTTAATGAGTAATTCTGCTATTTTTTCTTTAGTGGAAAGTTCTGTAAAATTCTTTTTTTTTTTTGTGTGTAATCAGAGAGCGAAATAACCCGTTTCTTCAGCCTGTTGATTTTCCGAACTTTATTTTGATACTTATTTTTAAATGTAGCCTTTCTTCTATGATAAGCTATTTTGTGCAAAAGTAAGCGCTGCAGATACTTACATTTGAGGCAAGTCTCTGTTGTTCCTTTCCTTACACAATTTTTGCTGTACAAATTATTCTCAAAAATAACTTCACTTTCAAGGTACTTCCTGTTATTTTCAAATTCCGAAATGGAGCCTGCGCCATGACATACTGTTAGCCTATCAGTGTCTCGAATAATGGATTCTAATTCGTCTTTAGAAGTAATATTAGAAACTGTGTTAATTTTTAATCCACGTAAATACACTTTACAGGTAACCTGTGGTTCACTTTTGGTTACAACAACTAGTTTTTCGGTTGTCAATGAATTTGACAATTCACATTTGAATGAATGAACATGAAAAATTATGCACTTTGAATTATTAGCAGGAATTTGCTTACCCCAAAATTCTGAAGGAAGATTGATATTCAGAAGGCAGTTCAGTGTAACTCATTGGGAAGTAAATTCCAAGTTATTTAAATTACCATCAGGCTTATCATCGGTTTCCCTATCTTTCCTGCATTTTGCCAGAGGTTTTGACAAATAATGGGGAAGGTTTGGAAATATTGTTGGAATTGCATCTGGTGTCAAGATGGGCCGATCTCTGGGTATTAACACAGTCTTCTCGTTTATTTTATGCACAAAATTTCGAACCACAAATCTCTCATCAAAGTGCAGTTCACATACAACACTGAATTTGTCTGAGTTTTTATCTGCACGGGGAATCAATCTTTGCCATTGCTGTAAAAGTTTATCATTTTTGGGTATTCCAAAGAGTGACAGCTTACGGTTTTTGTACTGAGTATTGCAACCTGGTACAAAACTATGGTCATTTCTCTTGCGCATAAGGAGCTAAGTATAACTTATATACAACATTTAGGTAATCCACATTCCTTCTAAAACCTAAAATATAACACGTCTTCGTCTAAATTGCCGCTCTTTTCACAGTAAGCAACACGAATTTAGTTTCCCGCTCCCCTCACAGTAAGAAAGAGGGAAGGGAAGGCGATCGCAGCGCCATCTACGAAAGAGACAAATTTCGGTATCCACGTCAATCATTACGTACGCTAGGCGCTAGGCACACTTTACCTTCTAGACGCTATACTTATGGGACGTCTCCCATTCGGTCAATGAGAAGCGTTGTTAGAAAAGGTATCTCCTTCCACTGTGATTTCTTGTACGCTGACGAGAAAGTGGCCATTTGTTGACAATTTTACTGCTTTATTCAGTGTTTTAGCTCCGAATATCTTCTTATTTTCAATGATTACTGTTAGGAATTCTGATTCAACAATTTCTCAGTGTTGTTTATACCAGAAAAATGTTTTATTGCATGGCTTACAGCATCATTCATCAATATTTCTTTAATTGTGCTTTATTTACCGGGTTTGTCATCAGCTTTTAGCACTTAGGCAGATATCCAAACACCACGCGGGCGTGGTTTGGGTTGATAATTAGCTAAATTTAGCTATTAAAAATAACAGTAAAAATTAATTTTGGTTTTCGTCATTCTATTAATGATTATTTTGGATACGTTTTTTCGTTAGAAGATGCTTTAAACGTTATCCAAAACTTCGAGATTTCTACTAATACACATTATATTAAAAAACGTGGTGCAGTTCACAATCTTGGGCAGGATCAGTTAAGTGATATTAAAGGTGTGAAGAAGGATTTTATGTTCTTCGAAGGGGAAAAAATTCCAATGTTGAAAACAGGATATCATTTGATGGCATACCATTTATTTCCACTGATAATTGTACATTAGAGTGTCATCAAGGTAGTTCATTGAACAAAAGTAAGTTAAAAGCAATCCAAGATCATGATTACTTGTATAGTAAAAGCAAAGTTCACACAACAACAACAAAAAAATTAATTGTATAGCAGAAATCCAACTGAAAGAAATTTTAAACGGATTTTTCCCCAGCCGATTTGATGCTTGTCTTTCATGAGAATTCCGTTAATAACGATGTTCAAAATCACACACATTTTAGGCACTCGTGATAAATTTTTATGAATCTGTTTTCATCCACATATGGAGGTGTTCGGATATCTGCCTAAGTGCGAAAAGCTGATAACAAACCCGGTAAATAAAGCACAATTAAAGAAATATTGATGAATGATGCTGTAAGCCATGCAATAACAAACATCTTTCTGGTATAAACAACACTGAGAAATTGTTGAATCAGAATTCCTAACAGTAATCATTGAAAATAAGAAGACATTCGGAGCTAAAACACTGAATAAAGCAGTAAAATTGTCAACAAACGGCCACTTTCTCGTCAGCGTACGAGAAATCTCAGTGGAAGGAGATACCTTTTGTAACAACGCTTCTCATTAGTCGAATGGGAGACGTCACATAAGGGCCGCATATACGAATATTTACAGCTTTATTCAGTGAGTGGAAGACATCATGATCAGAGTTAAATCCCTGAAATAGCAATGGGCTGGACATACTGTCAGAAGGACAGACCATCGATGGACAGCCGAAATTTTAGATTGGATTTCAAGGGACAGGAAAAGACCCAGAAGAAGACCACATGGGAGATGGGTGGATGAAATTCGAAAGTATGCGGGAGTGACATGGAGGAGAATGGCACAAGACAGACCGTTGTGGAGGAAACTTGGGGAGACCTTCGTCCAGCAGTGGATTGATAATGGTTGACAATGATGATGATGATATATATATATAACTAATCTTATCAGCACCCATATAATTGTGTAATTAATG
Source organism: Macrothele yani (assembly GCA_039090855.1). Lineage (NCBI taxonomy): Eukaryota > Metazoa > Arthropoda > Arachnida > Araneae > Macrothelidae > Macrothele > Macrothele yani. Next base: position 5,843,688 of record CM077023.1, on the reverse strand, counting down.
GTACGTAGACGAAGACTATCAATTTAACTAATGAATGAGCACTCAAAGATAGTTGCACTGGCTGGTAAATATCTTTGATTTTCAGATGCTCAAACTAAAGTAATTTCAAACATATCATTTTACCAATGACAATATGATACATCTGTATTTATATATACTGATTTTCATGAGACACTTTACATGTTCTGCAACAGGAAAGGGGGGCAATTTTAATGGCATAATAAAATTGATTATTCTAAATTGACAATAGTATATGGTGAAAAAACTAATCATGGTGAAATATCGTAAAATTGATCATGCTAAATGTGATTTTTTTTACAGTACTTTGTGAAGTACAAGCTCATATTTTGGTATAAGATGCTTGATCATATATGAACATGTAACATATAATGTAGCCATAATAAAACAATGGAAAATAACTTATTTTGCAGCTTAGTTGTTGCTATAGTAAACAACTAACTAGCTGTAGCTTTAGGGTAACAGCTATTTGGCAGAAAAACATATGCAACAAATTTGTTGCCTAATTCAAGCAGTGCAAAGCTTCACAAAATTATTATAGCAGTTGCATAGGTAATCTTAGTACAGGGTGTTTCAGCTGGAAGTCCCACTTTTTAAGTAGGTCAATTGTTCAACTTAATAACTCACAGTAATATAACTATGTGCAAATGAGAGGTTAATAATAGGAGAATCCCTTATACGGTAACATCAAATGCTTTCAGCATTTGAAAAAAAAAGATTTGTAACATCAAATGCTTTCAGCATTTGATGTTACAAATCTTTTTCAGCAAATACTAAGGGGGAGGGGTGGAATGCAATAATGTTCTTAGCCAAAACAACTCAGAAATTTAGAATTCACTCTTATTTTATACTGAAAGACCAAGGACAAATCCAGAAGCTGACATTAGAGTGTGTGTGGTTGTGAAGGGGGAGGGGGAGGTTGCTCTGGTCTAAAAAAATATGAAGTTACTTTATGAATGCGTCTCTCTCTCTCTTTCTCTCTCTCACACACACACACACACATTGTCAAAACTTTCCCTCTCTGGCATCACATAGCTTTTTAAAACATTTACATAATAAAATGTGCAAAATTTTTAAATAACGAAGTGGAAAAAACAACGGCGCCCCGGTGGCGCAGTGGTCTAAGCGATAGTTTCTGATTATTCGTCCGACAAGAGTCCGGTTTCGAATCCCGGTGAGGCATGGATGTTGTGTTTGTCTTACGGCATTGGCTCTCTCCCTTCCCTGGAACCAGTTCCCTAAATTATGGACGGGCGACTGCTTATAGCCCATTGAGTTGCTCACGGTGGTCGTTAAACCTCCAATCCAAAAAAAAAAAAACTGAAAAGTCAGCACTATGTTCCAGGTGTTCAATTACCTGCCTTGGGAGGAAACAGGCACCACATTTTTATAATATCGTTTGGATAGAATCTTTCAAAATAAATGTGATCCTTTCTATTGAGGTGGCTTAATTTAACATAACTTCCATCTTGAATCATTCCAAAGCAATATGACAAGTAATTACTGCATAAAATATTCATTTGTTTTTTCACAATGTACGATTCCCACCTCTTCTGAAAGGAACTTCCATTTATTTCACTTCAAGTCATTCCTGCGCCATTCATTATCAACTGCTATTAAAAACAAAGCACACCAATTGCTTTTTGTGATCAGCCAGTATTTCTTATTCTACCTTTTGGTCTCAGCTTCCTATGTTTCTGAAACTATAATATTTTTTCTTTCTGTTCTTTCTCTCTGAAGCTAGAACCGAACATTTAATCTCCAAATACAGAGCAAATTTTTATCGCTATAAGAATTAACGAAAATGTACATTTATAACTGCAATTTTGCAAAAAAAAAACATTATTTACAATCTGGGCGATTTAAAAATGAACTCTCTTTTAGGGGGTGAGGATGATCGCTCCTACTGGATCCACTATAGTGTGAAGGACACATAACCAGCAGAAAGCAGAAATAACGTGGGACTGACAAGAAATAAGCATTTCAAGCAAATATTTCTTCTAAGCTGCATTATAAATTTTTACTTTTACATTTTTATTACCATATGTATGTCAAATACAAGCCAACGTGTTGAACTGTCTACTGCTTTCTGAAAGCAGAAGTTAAAAAAATAGATGAAATATAGATAGTAAATAAATATATTTCAATAAATGCTGACCACTGACATGTGGAATATTATTCCATAGTTCTTTTTCAGTCGATTTGCGCAATTATACGCCACACAAGAAGCTGGCATAATGCTTTTTACTGGTACAAACTGCAGTACTCCCATTGAAATCAATGGTAAAAATTCACTGCGATGCCCGTCATAGCCATGGCGCCGGGACGTTCAACCAAGGATCCAGGTACCCTCAACGAGACGACCACGATTATACTTCCGCTTCCCAACCTTAGCCTCATGTACTTCTACGATGACACCAGGGCCTCCAAGCAGTCCTTCGTCTTGTTCGTAAGCTACCATAAACTCTGCGACTAGTTCTCTGCAAGACTGATAATAGTCACTGACTGTCACAGAAGATGTGGAAACCCCACCCTGGGAATATTCCTCAATTGCATCATCGTAGGACAATCCTTTGGCGAAACAATGCAAAAGAGTCATCACTTTATCAAGAGGAATACAAGCAGCTTCAAACCACGTCCCAAGTAAACGTCAACACTGCTCACTTTTCCCTGTAACGAGAGAACAGGGCGAACAGAAGACAGCGATGACAGAAGACGGAAGACGCACTCGGCAAACAGCGATTACGTAACACACACAGAGCGGGATAACCCCCGAGGCAGCTGCAGCGTCACCTATCGCGAAACGTTTCTCCCGGTATTCCATTGGCACGATAGCTGAAGCAGACGATTGGGGGCCGAACTCTAACGTGTAGCGGAAAGTAATTCTGGAAAATGTGTCCGCAGTGTGCTACGACAATGTTCCACGATTTTGCCGCGAAGTACGTCGTCGAATGTGTTATGTAAAAATAGTATCTTCTAGCATAAAACATTTTATAGTGGAAAGAGCTTTGATAACACACGCGGAATATACACATTCGCAACACTTTTGGAACATAACATATATTGCAATGATCACCCTATTTTTAGAAATGGCTTTTGTAAAATTCTACGAATGTGTGCGATTTATTGAAAATGATTTGTTATTTGGTATTTTCCACCTCAAAAACTCACTTTGCTTTCATAGTTATTGTGCTTAACATATGTGACGTACCTGCCAGCAGGACGCACACGACATAAAGGCAGATAGGAATCAGAATAAACGTCTGCGTAGCTCAGTTGGTAGAACGACTTGTTCCGGAATAAGCGGCCTCGGGTTCGAATCCCGGCGTAGACCAAAAATGACGGAGAAATTTACTTCGTTATAATGGCGCCCGAACTATCCGGATGACCCGGCCGTTCAAAATCTCGCATTGGTGTGATGTTATTTCCACACCGCGAGACAGGCAAAATCAGAGAATTCCTTCTCCAGCGCTTCGAAAAATAAAAATGTGTGATGTTGCATTCCACACAGCAGATTGACTGGGAGTTCTCAAGTGCACGTTCTACAGTGGATGGCTGCCTGCAACGATTCATGGTCACGGCTGACCCGTGGGCCATGCCCCCGGCCCTCTTTCGGGGGGGGAGATGTGACGTACCTGCCAGCAGGACGCACACGACATAAAGGCAGATAGGAATCAGAATAAACGTCTGCGTAGCTCAGTTGGTAGAGCGACTTGTTCCGGAATAAGCGGCCTCGGGTTCGAATCCCGGCGTAGACCAAAAATGACGGAGAAATTTACTTCGTTATACATACGAATTAATGGGAACATCTATGTCTTGTAATTTAAATTTCCACTTCTGATACTAATTCCACGTGTCAATCTAAAACGATATAATTTTCTTTATTCGAAAGTATGAACTTTTGTCCCATTTTGTCGCATTCAGCGCACGCGTGTACCACTTTGCTTTGTTGTTATAGCAACAAAGACCGATTGTCAACAGCTACTGGTGTGACGCCATCTCATTTAAATCATTCTGACATGACGTCAGAGATGCATTACGACACACGATCAACTCTTTTGAAACAGGAAAACATTACGTCAGGAGTTTTGTTTCTACTTTATTGTTCATAAACGACATATAGCATTTTTCATTTAGAACCCTGTCGTCTGTCTGTCTGTCTGTCTGTCTGTCTGTTAATCGTTTTTATAGCCACTTCTAGCTATAGGTATCTCCCAATTCTTTATTCGGGAGGGTAATGGTCTAATTTCCCACGCTGACCAGACGGCTTGGGAAATGTATTTTTCTGTTACTGCCAGCATGAAGAGAAAGGGACAAAGTGAGTCCGGCGCCAACTTGACATGGAACTACCTACGCATTCGCGTCCCCAAGTCCAGAGACGCTGCGTAAAACCCCGGAGAAACCGTAGACTAGATGGCCGGCCGGTCCGGGATTCGAACACCCGACAAAAATTCTGTCGGATGAAATTTAATTTTAAAATTTCCCTTGCGCATCTAAAATGTTTATTTTAGATGGTCAGGCCTGTTTCTTTTCCCATTTAAGTCTAAAAATTGAGAGTTCCAATAAAGTAGGTAACAGTGTGCTTTTATTATTTCGTGCGCGTGCTGAAGAAACATGATTTGGGAACTTTTTCTTCCCTTTTTCCTTAAACTACGAAATTCTTAGAATATAACTTTTTTTTTTTTTTCGCGGAGTATAACAAGTTATTATTTTATTTATATTTGTAGAAGAAATGAAAAAGAAAACAAAAAGAAAAGAAAAATGCAAATAGATCCCTATTAAACTACACTAAGTAAGCTTAATGTTCCAAACGCTACTGGTTACGGTTGTTTTCTTAACCGGTAGTCGCAAACGTCTAATGCCGAAGCGGCGATTTGCGTGCAAATCAAAGCTACATAGCCGCCCCGGTGGCGCAGTGGTCTAAGGCGCTAGCCTCTGATCATTCGTTCGTAAGGGGTCCGGGTTCGAATCCCGGTCTGGCATGGATGTTGTGTTTGTCTTACGGCACTGGCTCTCTCCCTTCCCTGGAACCAGTGACCCAAAATTAGGGACAGGCGACTGCTTATAGCCCATTGAGTTGCTCACGGTGGTCGTTAAACCTCCAATTAAAAAAAAAGCAACATACGTAGATTCGGCTTCTGTATTGCAGTGAAAGGCAGTTCTGTTTTGTACATTACAGACAGTTTAAACAGTATAAATACAATGGAAAATATCAATGAATCGGAACAATATGTAATTACATGCGGATTATACCATAATTCGAAACGGAATGGACACAAGAGCAAATCTGCAATATAAAAAAATCAGGCACACGCAAGAAACAATTGCAGTTTTCATTTGCATGACAACACATTCATAATTTGACGAAGCTGTAAAGGTATTTATATAAGAAATAAAAAGAAATACATTTTATGAGAAGCTTTCGTTTTGTGGAACGTACCGTTTATTTTTGTGTTTTTGAATTAAACAATATACAAGAGTCAGCTATGTAACCAATAGGAAAACAATAAATATGTAATTGCACGAATTATGTCGTAAGTTAAAGTTATTTCTGTGCAACATTATAACTTATAATACTCAAAATTAAAAGTTGCAATTTTGAATTTAGGGGTATAATAATATTTCGCATCCTATGGTTTCGCTCTTGTATTCCTGCTTCCTTCAATATGTGTCAAATAATGTCACGTAGAAACACTTTCTCCTAAGTGTTTCTAAGTATTGCGGGGTAAACCGTTTTACAGTAAGTAGAGCAAAATATGTTTTTAGGTACGGTCCCTTAATCGATGCATGCTTGAGTTTTCACTTATATCTCAGCAGGGTTTTATGCTATCACGCTGTAAATTTTGATTTAGGGGTTTAATAATATTTCGCATCCCATGGACTATTAAGCAGATATGATCATAATTCATTTTTTTCATGATCATCTCCAAAATTTATAATTCCCTTAATATACCAGTTATGTTCTTGTATAGCGGTTCATATTATCTGAGCCTCTTTGTGTTTTACTGTTGCAACACCGAATCATTGCATCTGTTCTCGATTAAATGACAAAAATCAAAATCAACTTTCGGACTTTAACATTAGCTGCATCTTTTTTCCGTAGCTCACTTAACATGTATTTATTGGTCGATTCATATGAAATTTGGAATTTAAGGGTTTTATTATGTGCTGAATAGAATGCGTGTAAAATAACATACCTCTTATATGGAAAATTTCGGAGATAGAAAGCTAATTAGCATGTTTCTTCACATCACGTGATAGTTACCTCCGAGTGCTTTCCAACGGTACCTTACTTGTTTACATGCGGCAAATGGTTCCAAAGTTAAGGAGGGTGGCTCCTTTTTTTTTTTTTTTTTTTTTTTGATGTCTGTACATACCAATTTACATTATTCCTCCCAAAATTTCTGGAAAATAGATACTTCTTAGTTTAATCTTTCTTTCCGGGATATGTATAAGAACTGGGGACTCCTTCTGGCTCGGGGACCTGGCACATCTGTATTAGTGTGCGCACTGGTAAATCTACCCATGGGGAAATTGCAATTTCCTAATGTGTAAGACTTTTCTACGATACCCATTTTTGATTTTGTCGACTTTTCTATTCCATATGAATTTTTTGAGTTACAGAAGGAAATCAGACAGAAATATTTTTATTAGTAATAACAATGTGCATACATATACTCAGTGCCTCTTATTTCTTGAAATAAACGCAATCTCATATTCTAAGTAAGCAATGTTTTTAATTTTGTTTTGCACTATGAAATCGAACGAAACGTTTTGCTTGTTTCTTTAACCTATTTGAAAATGATATTCCAATACTGTTTTTATAAGCACATTTCACATTTACTTCAAACTACACTGCCGGAAAGTGAAAAAAGAACACCCAGAAGGAATGCAGGCAGGAACGTCACATTATAATATGTTAATTGTTAAAGGAAGCAGAAACTGTGATCTAAGTTGGAATGTCATTAGATGAAATAATGTCGTCATCTCGGACGACAACATTAAAATACACGCAGCGCGTACTTAAGGACTAGACCGTGCAGAACGAAATTATTCGTCTGGTGCGTTGTTCAGTGCCCGTTGAAGAAGCTACCATGCCTGGACAACGCAAGCGCAAACGTTTATTCAGTTATCGGAGTTCGAGAGAGGCCGTACAGTGGGTCTGCGGAAAGGAGGTTGGTCCTTCCGTCAAATTGCTGGCCGAGCGGGACTAGAGAGGTATCGACCGTGGTAAGATGGGGACGTAGGTGATCAGAGGAGCATTCGTACACTCGCAGACGTGGTTCGTGGGGAACACAGAGTGACGGATGCACAAGAGGATCGGAGTGTCAGGGGGGCTACATTGGCAGAGCGGATGGCTATGGCGTCCCAAATTCGATCCTCTGTCTTACCAAGGGTATCTACCAGAGAGATACGGAATCGTTTGTTGGAAACAGGACTACGAGCACGCATACAGCTTTCACGGTCACCACTGACCCTGGTCACCGTCGAGCACGTTTGCGGCTGTGTCTAGAACGAGTTCATTGGAAGGAAGAATGGCAGTCAGTGGTCTTCAGTGATGAAAGCCGATTCTGCTTGGGAGCGTCTGACGGTCGTGTACGAGTCCGAAGGCGACAAGGTGAGCGGCTTCTGCCATCGTGCATCCGCCAACGACACACGGGCCCCACGCAGGGCATCATGGTGTGAGGAGCGATTAGCTATCACTCTCGTACGAGTCTGGTGTTTGTACGGGGTTCACTGAATAGCAGCACGTACGTCAGCAACATCGTGCACCCTGTCGTTCTGCCGTTTTTGAGTGCGATCCCAAATGCGATATTCTAGTTGGATAACGCCCGCCCACACTCCACCCAGGCAACTCAACATGCTCTCCAGTCTATGCATCAACTCAGTTGGCAAGCACGCTCTCCGGAGTCCCCAACTGAGCATGTCTGGGGCTGGATCGGACAAAGACTCTTCCGCGGACCCCGGCAGGCAGCGACAATTTCTGAATTCGCGTCCAAGTTGAAACCACATGGAATGCTATCCCCCAGCGTGATATCCAACTTTTGTACGGCCGACTGCATGCCAGATTGGAAGCTTGTATTGCTACTGGAGGAGGTGCAACATCTTATTAAAATGTGCCTTCGGTACACTGTAATACGCATTAAAAGGTAAAATAAACATTGAATCACTTCACACGTGTGATCACTCTCCTTTCTTAACAAGTTGTTGCAACGACATAAACCTCATAGATGCGCTGCAATTTTAATGATGTTCCTTTTTCACTTTCCGGCAGTATATTTTCCTTCTCTGTTATTTAATATTTTATTTCTAAAAGGTAAGTAAGGGTTAACAGTGTAAAAAGGAGTAATACACTTTGTAAAAATTAGGTTGGGAGAGCTGAATTTGAATGACATGGTCACATGGATGCAAATGAACGAAACCATGGGGGATGCATGCTTCATTTCTCCGAATGTCTTTGGGGGTAGAGGGATATACTGCTGCCAATAGCCGTACCAGTTTTCCAGAGCCTCCGCCGCCACTGCTTACAAAAAAGTAATGTGGAAAGAAGGGGATGTGTGTGGAAGCTAAATGTACTCCCCCCCCCCCCCTCCTAGGCGTTGGAAAATAGTGCTAAAAGGAAATTTTTTATGGGAGAGAGAGCTTTCAACTTTTTCATATCCATCGTTTTGGGGTCAGTAACAGCGGTTTTACGATGCGTGTGTGTAGAAGTAAAGCATTTTTTTGGTGTGAATCTGAAGACTCTTGATTTTTGAGTGGGGAAGGGAGGGGTTTGACTGTTTACTACAGCAATAAGACGCTATCTTCGAGAACCAGAGAAGGAAAACACATGATAAAAGACAGAAAAAATCTGAACGGAAGAAAGAGAGTAGAAAGTGTCAAAATACATCATTAACTCCTAGATGCTGTTACGCGGATCCTCAGAATGAACCAGAATAGTAAACTTAAAAATTAAATACTCTGCTCAAAAGAATCATGGAAGAAAGAGATATCGTAAGAAAAATTATGCGCGACTCGCGTTATTGAACGTAAAATATGATTTTTATGTAAGATACATAGTACAGTAGAATATTCAGTAATATGGGTAAGAAAAAGTATACATTAGCGAATTTTTATGTAATATTACTATGGAGGCTGTGCTGAAAGATTTTGGCTGCTGATGAACGCATTGTCTGCCGACAATGAAACGGCTGTATTTAGGAAGCACGTGTTTGTATTGGTCAATAGCGGCCGCTGTGGCCACCTGCTCCAAACAGATTTTGCTCATATGGCAGGAGAATGGAACACAGTTGACATCATTTGGCACGCTAAAATGGAAATGTCGAGACGTAATTTTCGAGCAATGATTTTTTATGATGTGAAATTTTTTTAGGTGCGCAGCAGTGTTTTGAATCGCTATCAAATATTTTTCCAGAGTCTGCTCCTTCTGTTGCCACAGCGAGTAACTGGTTTCGTGAATTTAAGAGGTAAAGAAATTCCAAAGAATTCCTTCCCCTCTTGGCTGTGGTAAAAGAAGGAGTATCATTTTTAAATATCTTAAAGAGACCTTCGCGGTGGTCGGCCACATACCGCCGTAACGACTGAAATAATCGATGGTGTAGGAAAACTTATCAAAGAAGATTCTCGTGTGATATATCATGAGATAGTGATGGCCCTGTACTTTGGATCAACTGCTGCACAAATAATCATTCATGATCATTTGCATGTCAGGAAGAGATGTGCCCGCTGGGTGCCTCATTCACTCACACTCTGAATTCAGAGAAGGACATAGTATAAAGATACTTACAACATCGTAACTGGGGATGAATCATGGATTTATCACTATGATCCTGAAACAAAGGAACAATCAAAGGGTCTGGTGCTTCAGAGGTGACGCACTTCTAACCAAAGTCCGACGAATCCGCAATGCACGGAAGAAAATGGTAGCGCCCTTCTTCTGTAAAACAGGACATATGACAAGTATTGTTCTTGAAAATGAAAGACGTTTTACCGCTAATTGGTGCACCACTCAAAATCTGACAAAGGTCATCGCAGAATGGAAGAAATAGCACCCAAGATCAAAAAGTGAGCACTTTTGCACCACGACAATGCATCGGCTCTCACTACAGCCAAGACAGTTGATTTTTGGCAACAGAAGGTGTGCGAGCTTTGCCTCATCCAGCTTATTCTCCTGACTTGGCACCTTGTGACTTCTTGTTTCTGAAAGCCAAGGAAACCCTGCGTGGACATCGATTTTCGTCTGATGAAGAGGCCGTAGCTGCTTATTTTTAGGCAACTGACAGTCTGCCATAATAAAACTGGGAAGAGGCGTTTGCGCAATGGTTTTATTGAATGCAAAAGATTATAGATCTTCATGTAGATTATTTTAAAAAGTTGTATATTCGTAAATAAATATATATTTCTTTAAGCAACTAAAAACTTTGGGCATGCCCCTTGCACGTGATGCGATATGTTAAAAAAATACGCATCTTGTACAACAAGAAAAATAACATTTCAAGGTGTTAAATGACCTCTTGTAAAGTTGTATGATCCCCTCAAATGGCTAAGACTGCTGCACATCTCTATGGCATGAAATTGACGAGAATATCGAGGAGTTTTGTGTCGTATCTTCGCCATTTCTTAACGAGGGCAGTCTCCAGTCCACGAAAAGTAAACGGAGGTGCCGGCTGAGCTACAATGCGTCCCAAGCATGCTTAATTGGATTTAAGTTTTATTTTTTATTGGATGTGTAACGACCACCTTGAGCAACTGAATGGGCTATGAACAGTCGCCCGTCCTTAATTTAGGGTCACTTGTTCCAGAAAAGGGAGAGAACCAGTACCGTCGTAAGACAAACACAACGTCCATACCTCACCGGGATTCGAACCCACTGATGAATCTCAAACGATTGGTCATAGCCAGCGCTTAGACCACTGCGCCACCTGGGCGGCGATTTAAGTTAGCGACGTATGCTGACCACTTCGTACGCTTGATTGCCTTTTCTTGAAGCATATTGTCCACTAGCCGATCTTTACGAAGTCGAACGTTATCGAATCGGTCATGAAAAGGAACAAACCACCGACAGCTGCAGCATACGACATGACAATAGGTATGACAATCTCGTGTCTTCATCTCTGGGCCGTCAGACTGCCATTTTGAATGACGTTCAGGTCAGTACGTCCACCGATACTTATGCCTTCCTAGACAATCAATCCATGTCCGCCATAATATGAGGTTTCCTGCAAAAAAGCTGGGTTATTTCGTGTACCAAGTTCCTTCCAGATAAGAATTTGTCTATTGTCATACTCTAGGCCACGGTGCTGTAGGCTGAATCTCGACTTGTCAGAGAGGATAATTTGACTTCACTCGTCGCGACCCTAATCACGATGTTCTGCAGCTCAATTTCTACGCGGTTGAATAAAGGACCTTCCGGAAAACCTTCATTTTTATCCCAATCTGTGATTTATGAGTTGTGACGTCGCAAGTGTGATTTGCATAAGGATATGCATCCCTAATTATTTTGAGTAGCATAGTTTATCCAACACAAAAGAACCTGCAACTCAACCACAATCAAATAAATTCATACAATGTGATTGTTTATATATGTATTTCAAGAGAATTCCTTTTTCTTTCAGACCGTCGTTTTTCAAAATTTGTATTTTATTTTATTGTTTTTATTAAATTTGTATTTTATTGGCTTGGAAAAATTATTCGTTAGTGAAGTAAAATAAAAAAGGGAGCGAAGAAACAAAGAAAAACTGGCGTATGTATTCGTGGAAAAGGTTAGTTTATAATGTAATGCTGAACCTTCTTCCAGGTGACCCTTCAGCCTCAACTGGGTCTAGGTCCTAGCTACGGCCTTGATCACATAACGGAACCAATACTGATCTCCAACGTTCAGCATCTTCATCGAGAATGCGTTGATGGAATGAATCTACAGTAGTATATTTACTTTTAATCCTATAGAATTTTCCTGCCATTCGGAAAACTTTTGAATATGAACTTTTGACTTTTCATGTATTTGGTGAGCATTGCTAAGACTTTTCCGTTGAGCATTGGTTCCACTTCCATTTGTGATAGAAAGTGAAGTGCAGATTCTTGAGTCTTGATATTTCCATTGCAAACCGAATACAACAGAACTGAATCCGACCGTTTTCTTTAAACATTTTGTGCCGCTCTCAGGCGTCGCCTGACTTGCCTAATGCCTAGGGAAGGGCTCGGATACATACATTAAATTACAAGTTACCCTATGATTCCGAAGATAATTACATGCTGTTACTAAATTGCTGCCCTAGCTCAATTCTGGAAGTATAGGTTTTAGCGCAGTATATGGTAGTGGGTGGCTGTGCATTCTAGTTTTACTTTCTTAATTCAAGGGAAAATCTATTAATTCCAATTCTTCCAGTTCTGCCTGAGGCAGGGGTTTATCCAGGAATTTCAAATTTTTTGAGGGGTGCTGAAAAAGTTTGAGGGGAGGTGAAAAAAATTCAAGGGTGTTGAATTAAAAAAAAACTTTTCAAACGCTGAAAATTTTTATAGTGAAATATTTAAAATATGGGGAAAACTTCAGAAATGAAAAATTGTTGAATTTTTTATAGTTTAGAATGGATATAACCGGGAATTTCTCTCTCCCCAAACCACAAATTAATGTGTGTGTTTTTTTTTGTTTTTTTTTACTGAAAGTTCAACGAATACCGTGAGCAACTCAATGGCTATAAGCAGTCGCCTGTCCCTAATTTAGCCACTGGTTCCAGAGAAGGGAGAGAACCAAGGTCGTAAGACAAACACAGCATCCATGCCTCACCGGGATTCGAACCAGGACCCTACTCGGACGAACGGACATAAGCCATTGCTTAGACCACTGCACCAACGGGGCAGCCACAAATGTGTATGTTGTAATTAAAATGATTCCCTTGGTTTTATACCGATGCAAATTACTACAAAATACTTACGTCAAAGTTAATCATGCAATATTTATTATTTCAAAGAACTAAGACTAGCTTCTTTGAAATGCCTCAAGATTGATTACACACACAAAACATAAAACAGCCCTGTAACAGTGTTTAATGACTTATCCGATTTATATGAAATGTCACGACATTAAGCAAATAACTAAGTAACGATTAAGAACTGTAGCACAGAAAACGTAAAACTACTTAAATTATTTACTCTGGAATATAAAAAACACCCTTAACATAATGCCACAATGTTTTGCACATAGTAAAAACATTTCTTTTGACTCTGTTATAAAAACAAAATGACACAGGTCTCTGATTTTTCATTACCGAGAAGAACTCCTTGTAGTTCATTATACTCTGAAGGATGCGTAGTTATGCGCAAACAATTGTAATGCACAACAGCTGTAGTCGTCGGTATAAAAATTCCACTCATTGAACTGATATTTCTTTCACATTCTCTTGTTAACATACAGGCATAGAAACTATTGCACGGGCTGTGAAGAGGGGCTTCAAGTTCTCTTTGTCAGCTGGCATTTCCGTCATCCAGTTTTTCATGAACTAAAGCAACGAAAATGGTTTCTAAATATTTCACTTATTAACAGAAGAAAAAAGCAAAAATTGCCTTTCTTTTAATAGTTCATTGAAGACTGCCTGTAACGTATACTCTAGATTCAGTTTCTTTTTGATTTTACTATCTCTTGTTATTTTATTTTCCTATGCAAATTATCTTCTCACTTAACGAGATGTTGTTTCTCCCGCTGAATCATATATGGGGCAACGAGTGTAAGTCATGACGTGGTGGTATGCAGTATATATAGGCGCGCTCAAGATACCAAAGAGCTTCGTTTTATATGTGATAGGTTCTTCCTGATTATTGATATGCGATTTACCTACTTTTCTACGATATTACGATAGTACGAAAGTTCGGGCTATCAGTAGTTGTGTTATTTTGGAGTGTGTATTTGAGTAATACCAGGAGCTCCCCAATAAAAGGTTAAAAGTGAGTACGTTTTCTTAGTTCATTTTATTGTCAGACCTCTGTCTGGCCGTTAAGTCTATTTCATTGAGTGTTTACGTTAAGTTCAGGGTATATTGTGTTTAAGGCTCTAATAAGGAGCCTTCAAGGTACTAATGTACTAAAACCGAAGTTATATTACTGATATTCAAGATAATGAGGAACGCTGAGTAAAAATAAATTCCATGTTCTTGGAATTTATTGCACGTGCGTGTCTTACCTAAACAAACTCTAGCACTTTGAAGATTAAGCACACTTTAGCTACGTCAAGTAACCTTTCAACAACTCTAACGTGACTTAACGTAAACTTTCCTGCACTACACGTCCAGCCGGAGAATTTTATTCATTATATGCCTTAATTCTTGGTTATTTCTTTAACCATTTTCATATGAACTTTCCGCAAAAAGTTTTGTAAAATCTTTTGCTGAGACTGGACGCCCTTTTAGTACTGATAGCTCCTGCAATCGTCCCCCCTGAAGTGCGGGTGTTACGGGAGCTATCAGTACGCCCCTGTTCTAACCTCCTTTGTAGTTGCTTGGAACTTCATTATCCTGGGAGGTGTGGCGGTTAGCATACTCGAAAGGAATTCGGGAGATGCTGGTTCGATTTCCGTTCCAGGGCGATGTAATTTTTAAGTTTCCTGAGGAATTGTTACATGGAATACCTGTAAACCACAGGCAATTTAGTACATAATTTTGATTGCTTTGGATATTCTATTGACATTTTTACAAATCTTGTTCATGCTGAATTGATACAGTAGTATGTATATCTGCAAAATTTGTAACAGACTAAAATGAAGAGACACATACATATGTTGTGGTTTATGACTTATGACTTACTTCAAATGTATGCTTTAAACAAGGAAAACTAAAAAAGACACGTTATGCTACTAATATATAATTTAAAAAAAGGGGGAAATTATTACAGGGCAGTCAAAAAGTTAGCTGCGCTCGCATGTTGCTACGTACTATAGAGGTGAAAACATGTGTGAAGACGACAAATCTGGAGCGAGACATTCTGTTCGCCTAGCTCAGTTGGGAGAGCGACTTAACGGAGTGAGGGGACACGATTTCGATGTCCGTCGCGGACAGAACTTATGTTTTCACATTGGCGCCCGATTGTGGAAAATGGATCCACTGGCCGTTGGGTTCCTCGAAAAAATGTGTGATGTTTGGAATTAATGAAAAATTCATTTTAGGAAATGTTTATACAGGGTGAGTCAAAAGCCACACCCTTGTATTTCAGAAACGGGAGAGAAAATGAAATATCTGAATACCCCAGCAAAGAATCGGTGAGGGGGGGCCTATCTTTTAGGCTATTTCCGGAACATGATCGCTATCTCGAAATCCGCAATATTGGATCAAGGTCAAATTTTTCAAATGGTAAGGGAGTCATGTTGCATATCAAACAAAACCAGATTTTTCTCAGAAATCAATTGCTGTAATTAGATTTAACATATGTGTTGTGGTTCATAAGTTATCAACACAGAAAGTTGAAATAACAACCTCTAAAGTACCCTGCCTGTGATGCTCAGTTATTTGATGTGTTCAATGTGTTATCCCTGTTGCTGAACACAGAGCTGAAAGCTCTTGATCCAGTCATTATGCACCCGCACGAGAATATCGAGAGAAATGCGATTACATGCCTCCGGGATGCGTTGCTGAAAGTGGTGTTTGTCGTGGTGTAACGTAGCAGGAGATGTGACGTACCTGCCAGAAGGACGCACACGACATAAAGGCAGATAGGAATCAGCATAAAACGTCCGCGTAGCTCAATTGGTAGAGCAACTTATTCCGGAATGAGGGGACCCGGGTTCGAATCCCGGCGCGGATAAAAATGACGGAGAAATTTACTTCGTTATAATGGCGCCCAAACTATTCGGATGACCCGACCGTTCAAAATCTCGCATTGGTGTGATGTTCTTTCCACACCGCGAGATAGGAAAAATAAGAGAATCCCTTCTCTAGCACTTCGAAAAAAAAAAAGAAAAAAAAAAAAAAAGAAAAATAAGGGGGAGATGATTTAACGTAGCAGGAGATGTGACGTACCTGCCAGAAGGACGCACACGACATAAAGGCAGATAGGAATCAGAATAAAACGTCCGCGTAGCTCAGTTGGTAGAGCAACTTATTCCGGAATGAGGGGATCCGGGTTCAAGCCCCGGCGCGGATAAAAATGACGGAGAAATTTACTTCGTTATAGTGGATTTTCTCAACATACACCAGGTGTTTCAGATGACCCCACAGATAAAAGTCGAGTGGTGTGAGGTCGGGGAATCTGGGTGGCCATTCCACAAGACCACGCCGGTCAATCCAATGACCAGAGAATTGAACATCTAGCCATGGACGAACAATTGCTCTGTAGTGTGTTGGAGCCCCATCGTGTTGGAAATAAGAGGAAACTGCCATCTTCATTCAGAAGGGAAGGGAACACTGTTTCCTGTAGCATTTCCAGGTAGCGCTGAGCATTTAGGTTATTGTCGATGAAAATAGGTCCGATTGCACGGGTGACCCATATTCCACAACACCATAACCTTTACACTACCAACGATGTTGGATGGTTCCAGTGATGTTGTTCTAATTAAAAAAGTGCCTTAGTGGTGAACTGATTAGGTTATAACGCCTTGGAAAGAAGGCTCAAAGTTTTTTAAAGCACTGCGAATTCTGATTTGCTGTTTTTATTGTTCAGCATATTTTATAAAATTTGTATTACTAACTATATTTATTTAAATTGCAACTTTTAAGGTGGTTCCATCTAAAATTTCTGCCTTATGTTTCCAAAGGTACAACTTCTTTACATATTTTCTTCGCAATTAATGTATTCCCAAGGATAAAAATTTGCACATCGATAAAACTAACTTTAAGTTACAGCATGGGTCTCTTAATACTTGCTAAAACATAACCATAATCAAGCAATCCAACATTTGTTTAGACGTCATCAATGTACAGGCCGCGCCATCTATTAACAGGTCTGAACATTACTCAAAGAAAAATTATTAATTTTTAATATAACTATGGTTATAATTCAGCAAGTATTAAGTATCCCATACTATAACTTAAAGTTAATTTTATCGATGTGCAAATTTTCATCCTTGGGAATGCAGCAATTGCGAAGAAAATATGTGAAGAAGTTTTACCATTGGAAACAAAGCAGAGATTTTCGGTGGAATGACCTTAAAAAAGGAAAAAAAAAGTTTGTTAGTCACATCCTAAAAATACAGAGTTTTCTTAAGTAACGCTCTGTCATTTTACATGATTACAAATGTTCTGTGTGATTGTTACTTGATTCACACTGAACAGATGCAACTAATATAGTCACATCTATTCTGCAATGTGACTCTAATATGCCTTTTTCCTAAGATTCTAGGAAATATCTGTTGTGTTATTCTTAAGGAATAAGAGAAATGATTGCTTATTGTAAAAATACTCTTCGCACGCATAAGACTTTTCTCACTTAGCCTTAATAGCTACATAATTTTTCTCTGCAGTTTTTTCTCCGAAAAATAAAATACATTTCAGGACTACTGTCTAGACAACGGACTTTATATTCTGTTTTGCCGTCAGAGGTGTAGGTTTCTACTTAGAGGTCTGAGCTCCACATGAAGCATGGCTAGTGTGCCTCCCCGCCCAAAATCAAAGACGCCCAACGGCATCCTTATAGTAGCTCATGGTAAAAATTGAATCCAGAAACAAACAAACATTATTTTTACCCTTATGATCCATGAGATGCCCTATTGTGTGATCCGACGGTTTAATTTCATCTTCGCGATATAATATTTTGGTTGTGATTGTATATAAAGCACCGTATTCGCTATTTTCGAATATATGATCATCTAAAAAATTTCTTTACCCATGTTCTGCAACCGCTACCTTCGAAAAATGCCTTAGCGTCACTAAGCCTAGAAAAATAGTGCCTTAGTGCTGCTAAGCTGCGCTAAGGCCCTTCTACACATCTGGATGGTTCCGTCTTGTGAGGGTTCCTGTCACACCAGTACCTGTGGTTCTGACGGTTAACCTCACCACTGACAATAAACTTTGGCCTCGTCAATAAACAAATTGCCCTGTGCGAATGACTGATCCCGTCGATGTTGGTCTGAAGCCCAGGTGCAGACCTCGTCACGTCTATCAGAGTCATCTTCTGATAGTTGCTGCTCCATCTGGATCTTGAACGGATGCCAGTGAGCGGTGTGAAGAATTCGTAAAATGGCTGATACTACATTCTGCCACGGGACGTCGTGTGCTTATGTTGTGGGCTCTTTGCAAAGGATGTCAAGACCATTGTTGAGGTTTCCTCGTCGCAGTGTTGCATTCAGAGTTTTTTCCCGGGGGGAGGGAGCAATTACAAATTTTGTGGGGGCTCAAACTTGTTGACTGATTATATACATACAATCCCAATTTTATTATTTGTATATACGTTAATATACAGGGTGTCCGAGAATTATTGGACACATTACAAAATTATGTAAAACAAAACACTAAACAGATAGAAAGAAACTGACTGTACTAACTTACAACATAACTGCACAACTTAATAAATTTCGATGTGAGATCACTTGGTTGCTCGTAGTACGTCTAAGCAATACTCGATTTCATTCCATGTATTGGCAAGCATCTGAGGAGTTATGGAATTAATAACAGCTGTGATACGCTGCTCCAGTTCCTTCAAATCAGTACAAGGCGTCTGATAGACAGGATTCTTCACATAACGCCACATGAAATAATCCAATTGAGTTAGATCTGGAGAGCGAGGAGGTCACGGAATGGGACCACCACGCCCAATCCATCTATTGGGGAAATGCTCATTTAGGCACTTACGTACACATGCTGACCGTCTTGTTGGAAAATGACGTTGCCATATCTTTTGATCTGGGGTATAGCAAAATTTTCTAGCATATCCAAGTAAATGTCACCATTTATGGTTTTTTCGCAGAAGAAGAAAGGGCCAATCACTTCTCTTTTTGATAGGTGTAACGTATACTCTAGATTCAGTTTCCTTTTGATTTTACTATCTCTTGTTATTTTATTTTCCTATGCAAATTATCTTCTCACTTAACGAGATGTTGTTTCTCCCGCTGAATTATATGTGGCAACGAGTGTAAGTCATGACGTGGTGGTATGCAGTATATATAGGCGCGCTCAAGTATACCAAAGAGCTTCGTTTTATATGTGATATGTTCTTCCTGATTATTGATATGCGATTTACCTACTTTTTCTACGATATTACGATAGTACGAAAGTTCGGGCTATCAGTAGTTGTGTTATTTTGGAGTGTGTATTTGAGTAATACCAGGAGCTCCCCAATAAAAGGTTAAAAGTGAGTACGTTTTCTTAGTTCATTTTATTGTCAGACCTCTGTCTGGCCGTTAAGTCTATTTCATTGAGTGTTTACGTTAAGTTCAGGGTATATTGTGTTTAAGGCTCTAATAAGGAGCCTTCAAGGTACCAATGTACTAAAACCGAAGTTATATTACTGATATTCAAGATAATGAGGAACGCTGAGTAAAAAATAAATTCCATATTCTTGGAATTTATTGCACGTGCGTGTCTTACCTAAACAAACTCTAGCACTTTGAAGATTAAGCACACTTTAGCTACGTCAAGTAACCTTTCAATAACCCTAACGTGACTTAACGTAAGCTTTCCAGCACTACACGTCCAGCAGGAGAATTTTATTCATTATATAGGGCGCACCACATATTAACTTTTGGAGAATCACCTATAGTTCTATAGCAGCATGAGGCGGTTCACTGCTCCATATTCTACAGTTGTGACGATTCACAATACCTGATACATGAAATGTGGATTCATCACTAAAACTTACAGTGCTGAGAAAGTTTTCGTCGTTTTCCACTCGATTCAGCATATTCACAGCGAAATCGTATCGCAGAGTGTGATCATTTACCTGCCTCTTTTGCACTATTTGAATTTTATAAGCATGAAACTTTAATTTCTTGTGCAAGTTATCGTGAACTGTCGATTTCGGAATAAACAGTTTTCTGTTTGCTTTACGAACGAACTTCCTGGGGCTTCGTCGGAAACTTTCATTAACTTGGTGAACCGTCTCACCACTGACGCTAGGCCTACCGGCTCCTCCACGATGTTTCACATTGCCAGTTTCTTTAAACTGTTTCATCCACCGCTTAACTGAATTCGTTGACGGAGGATTACAACCATGCTCTAAACGGTACCGTCTTTTAACTTTAATGACATTCTTTAATTCCGCAAGCCATAACACACACATCGCCTTCTGCTGTACGGTTGTCATGACTACTGATTACGCATTTCTCATACATTCTTCATCAGGCCACAGCTAGCGCCATTTATCGAATTCTGGGAATAACAATTCTTCTAAACAAAAATATAGAAACCGTGTTAGTAATACGTGACATAGAAAAATAGGCAATGCTCATAGTTTTTTTTTTTTTTTTTTTTTTGGTACATAATTTTGTGATGTGTCCAATAATTCTCTGACACCCTGTATATAAACATTTTAAACAGAGTATAAACATTTTCTTATGTTCGTATATAGTCCTGCAGCCCACAGCACTTCTGTGTGCAACTGTATGTACAGAAGAAATTCTTTCTGTATTAGTTACTTGGGTGTATAAGAAGCAAAAAAAAGTTGGGTGGCCACCCCCTACCCCCACGTTTTCTCAGTATGACGTCATTCAAGATGGCCGCCATCATTCCACTTGCCTTCTGTTAAAGTAAGCGTTTTAGCGAAAACGGTAAGATTTATTGAAAAAAATGTTTAAAGAAAAATGTTCAGCGTTTAATCGTCTACAAATTTGCTTCTGACTATTTTCTTGATTTCTCAAACCATTATCCCAGAAAAGTAACCTTTTCATACTGAAGTACGCAAATATTCTCCTTAAGGAAGATTTAACACTAACAGTGAGAAAAACATATATTCAATGAAATTGTTCATAAAATACAATTAGTTTAATTCACATTACGTTTAAATATATACACTTACAAATCCTTAAAAACATTTTGTTAATTCTTAACAAAGAAATTCTATACAAGACAAAGAAGTGCTGATTTTATAATCTTTAAACACCTTGATTTATAAATGTAAAAGACAATCTACATTATCGTTTCAAGTAAAATGTTTTTTATGTTTCTTTAGCAACAACATTAAATTAAATATTGGTTTCTACAATCTATTTTATCAATGTCAACACTGCTGCATTTGCAAAACAAACAACATGGAACTTCTATGTCCCTACACACACAACTTGAGCTAGCGCACTTCATGCATGTACATGATCCAATGTAGACGTCCGGTAGTGGAAAAATGTACTTTAATGGCTTTAGAACAATATCTGTCATTTCAAAGCCGAACTTAAGTGGATTCAATGTCTCTTGTGCTTCATCGAGGCAGTGTGTCATTAGGTAGGTGTAGAAAAAAGCACGAAGAAGATGTACCAGGTGCACTGGTACTTGTTGGAGGTAGGTCATCGAGAGAAATATTTTTCCTGTGGAGGTACTTCCATAGCCTGAACTCATCAAGTGTCTTGCAAGACAAGCGTTTCTTCAATAAATATTGTTCGGCAAGTGAAATGATTCTGTCGAGCTCTGGAGATAGTGGTGATATGCCAAACTCTTTCAGATACTGCACAGCGTTACAGCCAACTGCAGCTTTTTTAGTACCAAACTTGCTCGTATCGTCAGCACCAGAAAGAGCATAAAGTGCTGGTAATGCCTGGCACATGTCTTGTCCCAGTGTCTCAGCTAATATATGGATTGGAACAAGTCTTGTGTCACCAACGCCAGTTCTTAGCCACACTTAATTCACTCCTAGGGTGTGGAACCTTTTCCAGTAAAATAGAGCCAGGACCAAGATGTCAGTTTCAGCACTTATAAACACGATTCTAAACACAGCTTTTGATTTGCTGAGTTCTCTCCATGAATCATCATCCTCAAGTCTGCTTCTTCTATTAAAAATCTGTCCATGGTACGTATTGGTTTTTCAACACCATTTTGAATACCCATGCAGTTGACCCTAATTTCATCCGGTGAACCACAGAATGCACTTAGTACATGCATCTGTGTAATAGGTCTTGTCACCATCAAGGTTTTCAAACAGTTTGTTATATGTTTTTGTAGTAACAATTTGTTTGATGATGAGGGCCAGAAAGTTTCCATTTGAATTGGTAGATTAACTTCTGATGATATTTTAGACGAAACTATGACATTGCTTTTTTGCCTCGATAGACGTTCTGAGCCTTCAGCACAACACTCTTCGTTGCTATCGAAGATATGGTCTACCATGAAATCACCAGCTGAAAGTGATGATGTAAACGTCGAGTAAGAAGTGGTAACATCACCAAACGTTTTCTTTTCCTCTGTTACCAACTCTCTCAAACAGTTCATAACGTCTATGATGAAACAAGTACTTTCATCTGGCTGAAATTGTGATGCTTTTTCGTCTTCACTCACAGTCCTTCCTAGTTCCTGCATAAGAGTGCTTTTTTGGCTTTTAACAAGAAAACCATTCTCACCCCAAAGCATTGAAACATCTGATAATTCAAACTGAAACAGACGTGCCAGTTCATACCCACGAACTTGAGCGATCTGAAGTACTCTGTTCGTGGCAGTCTTAAAACTATTTAACTCATCTTTTCCTTTTTTCCCTGATTTATTTTGACTTTCAAATGTGGGCAACTTCGTGCGATTTATTGTGCCCCAGATATGTGCAGACCTTTCAACATACCGGATCTCTATGTAAGTTTTGTAAAGTCCAGTACCTAATTTGCTGAAAGAGCAGTGTGTTCTGTGCCCTCTTTTGTTTTTTTCAGCACCACATTTAGACGTACGAGGTGTTTGTACACCGTGTGTAGGCGCGTCTTAAAAGAGTACGCACACAGTATCATGTGTACTCCCAAGGCCAGAAAACGTTGCTTCAGTATAATCAAAATTCTCCAATGCATTAATTGTAAACATACACTGCTGGCCACCCAAAATGCAACACCAAGAAGGACACGAGATAGCAAAGCCAGATTTACTGGACACATAACAACAGATACAAGATGAAACGATTGAGCTTACAGGCCCGTGCGACCCTCGGAACACGCAGACATCAATAGTTCACGTGGCCCCCACGGTTGGCAATAACGGCTGCTACACGCCGCGGCATCGAACGAAAGAGGCTTTGGATGTGGGCTTGGGGTATGTCGGTCCAGGCTACTTCCACACGTTGCCACAGTTCGTCAGGCGTAGCCGCGGGTGGTGCCTGCCGGGCCACTCGGTTGCCGATCAGCGACCAGACGTGTTCAATTGGCGACATATCGGGAGAGCAGGCGGGCCACGGCAGCAGTGACACCTGGTGGGCCGTGAAGAATTGTTGCACGATGCGTGTCACATGCGGGCGCGCATTGTCCTGTTGAAACGTGTCCGCTGGCAGGTCCTGCAGGTAAGAGAGGACCACAGGCTCCAAAACGTCGGAGATGTAGCTGTGGCTGTCGAGTGTACCTGCCATGCGTACCAGATTGGTGCGGGTGTCATATCCAATTGCGCCCCAAACCATAACGCCAGGCGACGGACCGGTATGGTGATGCATAATGCAGGCGCCCCACAGTCTCTCTCCGCGGTGACACCACACGCGGATCCGACCATCGTGGTGTTGCAGGCAGAAGCGGGATTCGTCGGAAAAGACAATGCCGTGCCATTCCGTAGTCAAGGTGCGGCGTTCAACGGCCCACTGTCGCCGCACTCGCCGGTGGTGTAACGTCAATGGTAATCGGAGCAATGGGCGCCGTGCGACAAGTCCTCGCTCCTACAGACGACGTCGAATGGTACGTGCTGACACGGTTGTTGCGCAACACACCCTAATACCTGCGCTAACGTTCGTGATGTGGCGGTGCTAGCCGTCAATGCCCGCCGCACAACATGCCGGTCCTCTCGTTTAGTGGTGTGTCGCGACTGTGGCAATCGCTCACGTCGGTCCGTCCGTCCCTCCTGCACCCACCGAATCCATACTCGCTTCACTATGGCTGGATGTCGTCCCACACGGGCGCCGATGTCTCGGTATGATAAACCGCTGTCGCGATAAGCCACTAATCGTCTTCTGTCGAACTCCGAAACGTGCTGGGATGACTGCCGTATTCTGCGACGAGGCATCAGGAAGCTTCCCACGCACAGGTCCGGCAGCACAACACATTCCCACTACTTACACCCGTCTTTTGTGCACCCTTCTGATAGTGCTTCTCAGTGGCGTGCCGGGCGCACATGATTTGCTTATGCGGGCGACGCATGCTGCGAATTACAGGCCAATCGGATGCTTCCTTCTTGGTGTTGCATTTTGGGTGGCCAGCAGTGCATCAAGACTGAAGTGGCTAGGAAGAGGAATATCTCCACTTTGTGTTAAAGTTAACTGGGCAAGGGCACTGTGGTGACGTAAAATTTCATCATAGCTAACACAAAGTCCTAAGAGTTTTACTCCTACAGGCCTCATGAAAAGCTTGCGCATTCATTATGTGTAGGGGTGTCTTCTTTTTTCCACGATGCAACAGGTAATACAGGATTTGCAGTAACGATTGCTCTTTCATAGTCCATCTACTGGAAATAGTTCCTTCTTCTTTGTCATCGTTGCTTTCTTTGGACAAGATTTGTTTCACTTGGATCAGTATCAAACAGAGAACAAAAGAACTCTGAAAAAGCGACAGGTATTTTTGTGTTAAACCGCGAATCTTTTTACTTACTGTTGTCGTATAAAACTTCTCTATTTACAGCGATCTTGACATACAACGCGGGCTTCACTAATATCCATTACACGCCGTACACAAGATCTTTTATACTTCATACTCATAATTTTTTTCTCATGCAGACACTGTTGAATCTGATCCACCCATGTCTTCCTTGGCCTTCCTCTGCCTTTCCTTCCTGCCACTTGGGCTAAAAAGATTTTCTTAGTAAGCATCTCATCACTCATTCTTTCAACATGGCCAAACTACCGAACCATATTGGTCCCCACCTTGCTAACAACATTTTGCTTCACATCACACAACTGCAACACATCTTCATTCCTCACACAATCAGACCGTGTCTTGCCACAAACCCCCCGTAAGTAACGCATTTCTCCAGCACACAAACGGCACTTATGTTTCTTCTGCAGTACCCAGGTTTCACTGCCATACATAAGAGTAGGAACAATTACACCTTCATACACAGCCATGCGGGACTCTCTAGAGAACCCAACATTCTTGTGAAAACCTCCCAGAGCAGCTATGACTTTCAATGAAGAATTCACCCGCCTACTAATTTCACCATCCAATTTGTTCTCTCTGTCAAACATGCTACCTAAATACACAAACTCACTCACCTGGTCAATCACAGTGCCGTTTATATTTACATTACATTCAGTGCTACCAGTTCCTCTCTCAAACAACATAACTTTGGCTTTTCTCTTATTTATACTCAGTTTGAATTTCATGCAAACTTTGTGCATCCGAGTCAACATACTCGGCAACTCACTTTTGCTCTCTGCCAACAGGACAGTGTCATCAGCATACAGCAATTTGCACACACGGATAGCACCAAGACATAAACCACTATTATTTATTTTGGCATCACGCATGCACTCATCCATAAATATATTAAACAGCCATAGTGACATTACACAACCTTGCCTAACTCCTGCACCAACAGACAACCATTTTGATAAATCACCATTCACTCGTACACAATCTCTATGACCAGCATACATGGCTTTTACACTATTAAGTAGTTTCCAGTAACACCATATTCACTCAATACCTTCCACAAAAGTGTCCTATTTACTCGGTCGTAAGCTTTCTCTAAATCTATGAAGGCAGCAAAAACTATCTTACCAACAGCCAGATACTTTTCAATCATCGTGCGTAATGTAAAAACCTGGTTAGTGCAGCCTTTACCAGGCATAAAACCACTCTGAACATCCCACACTTTCTCTGATGTAAGACCCCGTACTTTTTCAATAACAATCTTACCGAACACTTTCCCTGGCACAGCTCACTTAGTAGGCTAATACTACGATACTTCTTGCATTCAGTCTCATCACCTTTTCTCTTATACAAGGGAACAATAATAGCATTCTTCCAATCCCGAGGGACCATTCCTGACTCCCAGCACAACTGGCAAATTTCAGTTAACCAGTCAATTACAGAGTCTCCACCATATTTCAATATCTCGGCAGTTATGCTATCAACTCCCGGAGCCTTACCATTCTGAAGAGATTTTAAAGCTTTACACACTTCTTCTCTTGAGATCTTTTTTTTTTTTTTTTTTTTTTTTTTTTTGATTGGAGGTTTAACGACCACCGTGAGCAACTCAATGGGCTATAAGCAGTCGCCCGTCCCTAATTTGGGGTCACTGGTTCCAGGGAAGGAGAGAGCCAGTGCCGTAAACAAACACAACATCCATGCCTCACCGGGATTCGAACCCGGACCCCGTTCGGACGAATGATCAGAGGCCATCGCTTAGACCACTGCGCCACCTGGGCGGCTCTCTTGAGATCGCTCCTGTGCTTCCATCCCTCAGTGTGACATCATCTGCGTCTGTCTCAGAATCATCTTTTTTGCCGCCCGGTGGCGTAGTGGTCGAAGCGATGGCCTCTGATCGTTCGCCCGAACGGGGTCCGGGTTCGAATCCCGGTCGGGCATGGATGTTGTGTTTGTCTTACGGCACTGGCTCTCGCCCTTCCCTGGAACCAGTGATCCTAAATTAGGGACGGGCGACTGCTTATAGCCCATTGAGTTGCTCACGGTGGTCGTTAAACCTCCAATCAAAAAAAAAAAAAAAAGAATCGGAATCATCTTTGCTTTCCTGATCTAATGAGGATGTAGCACGTGACGTCATCGAGAAGTTTCAGTAAAGTGGCAACAGTCTCTGCAAGTTCCTGAAGAACAAGCATAGCTGGCTGTCCTGCACTTAGTGTGTAAAGTACAATCATTAGCGGTCGGTGTTTATTAAAATTTGAAGCCAAAATGCCTAGATTTTGTGGCATTGTTAATTGCGGTAATAGAGGAAATCGAGACCGCAAGTCTTTTTCAGGCTACGAGCTACTGTTTCTAAAGGCAGTAACCGAAAAAATTCACTTATATGCCAAACGAAGGGAGATCGCTTCCCAGAGCTTAGAAAACATTTTCTATTGAAGAGTTGGACTCTTCAAAGGCAAAGAATCTTTTAAATGTTAGATTTATCCAGAAATCAGTGATTTCTGGTAAAGCACAGAATCTATCTTTTACTTGTTCAAACTCTATTGGACTGCAGTGCTTGCACTTATTGGACCAGGTGTTTCATTCGTTAATTCAAAGTTTTCAAGTTGACTTTAAAAGGTGTTGGCTGCTTTTTTTTTTTTTTTTGCGTAGGTTTTATTGCTACTGATTATTTTTTTACATAACACTTTTTAGGGTTTGTCACTTAGTCAACATATTTCTTAAATAAACGCTTATCGGTCCCCAATCGGCACTTCTGTGCACGTGTTGTTGTTGTTGTTGTTGTTTCTCCAGGTACTTCTTTTCAGAAGGTTCCTGGTTGAATTAAGGGGTGTTGAAACTTTTTATAGGGCTAAAAGTTAATTTGTTAGCAAACCTGACTTTTAGTCAGAATCAAATGTCTGGCTCTTCTGTATTTTTTGGATCCCGAGAACACCGTTCCCCTGGCTCACTTTTTTTTGCGAGTTTTCGGCTTTTCACTTTTAAGGTTATTTGGCTGTCGGTGTTGTAATAACATCTTAGTTATCACTCAGTAAGACAAACAGCCATTACAGATCACAATAACCACCGGGGGTGATGGGTGTTGCCAATCTCATTTATTCATCTACAAATTAGCTATATAAGAATACCGGAGAATATGACAACAATATATGATTTTTTTTCTTTTTAAGATTTAGTTTATCAGGTGGATGAGTTTTTCGTCCTGAACGAGTGTTCACAGAATTAGACAACTTAGTAGGTGTGCCAATGCACTGAGAAAAATGAGATGGTAATTGTGATTCAGGTATAGTAACATGCTGTTTATCTTTAGTTGGAGAGTTCTGAGGAAAGAGCAACCGATTAGAATCGGGTATAGTAATCATAGGTGTATCATAGTTTTGAGAGTTCTCCAGGGGAGACGAAACTGGTGGGCACTCAACTTCAGTCTTTTTCGGCGTGAATAGTGCTTTTGTTGGAAGAATACACTCTGCATTGCGTCGAAGAGTGGTGCCATCCTGAGTGGTAACTAAATACGAGAGAGGAGTATCAAGCTTCGCAGATACAGTAGCAGGAATCCAGTTGCGATGTGCCGTTTTAAGTTTTATAGATTGACCCTGTACCAAGGATGGTGCTTGGTTATGAGTACCAGTTGTGGCATTTATACGTCGGTTCTCTCTGGAGAACTGGAGGCGTGCAGAAGTTGACGCCCGAGGCAAACGTGCCAGAGGATGTAACGGAATTATTGTTCGTGTAGGACGTCCAAATAGACGTTGAGCTGGAGAAGGTAGGTCACCGCGAGGAGTATTCCTCCAATTCAATAGTACCAGATGCAAATCAGATTGTTCTAGATCAGTACACTTTAACATTAACTTAGCGATTTGCACATACCGTTCTGCCAAACCATTTGACTTGGGATAATGAGGACTGGATGTGAGATGTTGTATCTTCCAGTCTCTTGTGAAATTACGAAATGCCTCAGAGTTATACTGTAGACCATGTTAGTTTCTAAGATATCATGAATACCATGAGTGGCAAAAGTAACTTTTAAATACTTAACCACAGCTTGAGACGTTGGCTGACTTAGATTTTTTTAAATCAAAATATCCGGAGATACTATCAACTACAAGGCAATAATGGTCACCCTTGAAGTCAAATAAATCTGATGCTATTCGTTGCCATGGAATAGGTTTCATCAGTAATGGTTCTATGTTAGGAGCACGAGCAGTTTGTTGACACGTTGGACATTTTTGAACAAATAGTTCAATCTCTTTAGACATTCCATGCCAAAATATTATTTCTCTTGCACGATGTAAGGAAAGGCTAGTACCCAGATGGATAAGTTTGAGATATTTAGGTTGAAGTACTCAAGGAATAATCAGTCGTTCAGCCTTGAACAACAGATTTTCGTATACAGATAATTCTTCTCGATAATTCCAATACTTCTGTAAAGGAACAGGCACTTCCTTTATTGTTGGTGGCCAAACTTCAAGGATAACTCTCTTGAGTTGTTGTAGTTTTCCAGAATTAGTTGCTGCAATCAGCTCTTGAAATGTTAATGAGGGAAGCGGTATATCTAATAACGTTTCAAAAAGTTCTTGATCTTCACCAGCTGTCTCCAAAGACTCCACACTACAGTCACGACTTAGAGCGTCAGGGATTGGAATATCAGAAACACGTTTAAATATTATTTTCGGCGAATACTGAAGCACATCAAAAATTAATCGCTGTAATCTAGATGGAGCTGTTTGTAAGGGTTTCTCTGCGATGGCTTCTAAAGATTTCTGATTCGTTTCAATGGTAACAGACTTGCCATAAATATAGTCATGAAATTTTTTGCACCCATGACGATTGGCAAAGGCTTCTTTCTCAATTTGAGGATAACGCTGTTGTGCAGATGTTATTGCTTTGGTAGAATATGCTACCGGTCTACCATCTTGGAGAAGTACAGCACCAACTGCGTGAGAACTGGCATCCACAGAAACAACCATTGGCTTGTTTACATCATAATAAGCCAACTGTGGAGTATTTTGAAGAGATTCTTTCAACTTACAAAAGGCTTTTTCTTGGTCAGAAGACCACTCCCACATGACATCTTTCTGTAGAAGTCTGCGCATGGGTTCTGAAATACTTTAATAATTAGGTATGAATTTAGAAACACAATTAATCATACCCATAAATCTCTGCAACTCAGTAACACAAGTAGGTACTTTTAATTTTCCAATGGCCGCAACCTTGGATGGGTCAATTTCTATTCCACTTGGTGTAAAAATGTGACCTAAGAACTTAACTCTTGTTTTCTCAAATTCACACTTATCTTTATTCAACCGAATTCCACTCTCTAAAAGTCGATCAATGACCTTCGATGTTAAACTACGTAACTCCTTCTGCGTGTTTGCCCAGATCAGAATATCATCCATTGAGCATTCAGTATTGCCAATGCCCTTCAATATTGACTCTCCATAACCTGCTGGAAAACTTCGGGTGCCGAACCAAGTCCAAAAGGCACTCTCAAAAATGAGTATCGACCCCAGGGTGTATTAACTGTCAAGTAATCCGAAGTAGGTTTTGTTACACGTAATTGCCAAAAACCATTTTTTGCATCAAGTATGGTAAAATATTTTGCTGTTTTTACTCTAGCAGCTATATCTTCCACAGTTTTGAGTGGAAAGTGACATCTTTTAATAGCCTTATTTAGATCAGTAGGGTCTAAACACAAACGAATTTTGTCTTGTTTCTTAACGATTACCAATGGGCTTACTGCAGGAGTAGGATTTGCAACAAGTACGAGATTTTTCATCTTCACCGTCATGTCAATCTCCTTCTTTACCTTCTCACGAATTGCATAAGGTATTCGCCGTGGTGGATGTATAGTTAACGAAGCACCTTCTTGCAGCTCTATATAATATTTAAAATAATTTATACAACCAATACCTTGAAAAATCTTTTCTGAAATAGGACTTACAACTTCATGAACTTGAATGAAATCCTTATTTCTTACTATTAAACCCAAGTTCTCACAAGCATAGCATCCTAAAATGCAGTTAAATCTACCCTCAACTACTAGAAAATTAAGTGTAACAGGTTTGTTTTTTATAATACACTTAGTGCTTATCTCTCCCATAACTGGTGTATACGTATTATTAAAAGACCTCAATCGTTTAACTTGTGAATTTGAAATTTTCACCGATAGTTGTCTTGCCAATTCTGCAGTTATGACATTCCTTTCTGCACCAATGTCAATCTTAAAATTAGCGCAAATTCCTTTATCAAATAGCACGTTTATATACCATTTACCTTGGTAATTATTTGAGAAATTAATCACTTCACTGATATGTAAAGTATCACAGGTATATGTGGTAATGTCCTCCAAATCACTATCAGATTCGCTAATCTCATGAACTTCCTTATTTCGTGACTTAAGGTTTTCATATTAGCTTTGCATTGGCGCACATAGTGTCCCTTCTTAAAACAGTAATTACACTTCACGCTGAAAGCAGGACACTTCCGAAATTGGTGCGCGAAATCACATCGCCAACACGCTCCCTTCGCTTTGCTGTCCACTGTGGACTTCGATCCTTCGCGTATTTCCGAGCAATTGAATTCTGTAGAAACTCTTTTTTTGTTT
Source organism: Macrothele yani (assembly GCA_039090855.1). Classification (NCBI taxonomy): domain Eukaryota; kingdom Metazoa; phylum Arthropoda; class Arachnida; order Araneae; family Macrothelidae; genus Macrothele; species Macrothele yani. The sequence continues at coordinate 5,812,417 of CM077023.1, read as the reverse complement.
ATTCCTAACGAAAGGACTGCTTTATTTTTATTCATCACTGCCCTCTTTTCCTGAAGTTCATTAGAAGCCCGTTCACTAGCCCTGCATATATCAATCGCTTTACTCAATGCCAGCTCTCCTTCATCAGCTAATAATTCACGAACTTTATCTGAAAGAACACCACGCACAATCTGGTCACGCAACAAACCATCTTGTAAATTACCAAAAGCACAATCAATAATCTTTGTTCGAAGTTTAGTTAAGTAAGAATTGAAATTCTCTTGCTCACCCTGCACACAAGTAAAAAATAAGTAGCGTACATACGTCTCATTTGGTTTTGGGGCAAAGCAATCATCAATTTTTTTAATCACAGCTACATCACTCTGCTCCGCCTCAGACAAGTTAAAAGTATTAAAAATCATAGTTGCCGAAGTTCCTATTGCTGACATGAAAGCAGCGGCTTGCACCTGTGGTGGTCTCTCAAAACGTTGTGCAGCAACTGAATAAAATTCGAATGATTGTTTCCACAACTTCCATTTTGCGGCCATGTTGTCAGCAGTTACTTCCAACTCTCGAGGAAGACGAACGTTAGCAGAATCCATGTTACTTGAACTATAAACTCAACACAGTTGCCTCAAATTAGTCACAACACCACAAAATTCACGATCCCACAACTCTGACACCATGTAATAACGTCTTAGTTATCACTCAGTAAGACAAACGGCCATTACAGATCACAACAACGACTGGGGGTGATGGGTGCTGCCAATCTCATTTATTCATCTACAAATTAGCTATATAAGAATACCGGAGAATATGACAACAATATATGACAAGTGTTGGGATTTTTCAGTTTTTTTTATTTTTTTTTTTGATTGGAGGTTTTTTTTTGTTTTTTTTTTTATTGTAGGTTTAACGACCACCGTGAGCAACTCAATGGGCTATAAGCAGTCGCCCGTCCCTAATTTAGGGTCACTGGTTCCAGGGAAGGGAGAGAGCCAGTGCCGTAAGACAAACACAACATCCATGCCCGACCGGGATTCGAACCCGGACCCCTTACTGACGAATGATCATAGGCCAGCGCCTTAGACCACTGCGCCACCGGGGCGGCATTTTTTTTTTAGTTTACTACTTTGTTCTATATGATATTTCCTCCCCAAACTACCGTTGATTTTATTTTTAGTACACCTGGATTTTTACCCGGAGCTGAAGCACATTATTACGGAAAAATGCAAATGGCTAAAATTATTGTCCAAATAAAATCCTTTTTGGTATCTAGCTCTGTTTACAGGCCGGCGTTATGCTGCTAAATTTTTTTACGGATAAATAGATTATTGGGCACAAATCCCAGCATAATTATTTTGTTTTTTCACCACAATTTTACGAGAAAAAAAAAAGATTTTGCTCTATTTTCTAAGGCTTGGAAATCGCTTCCCAGAGCTTCGAACGATACTTTTTGTTAAAGAGTTAAACTCCCAAAAGGGCATAGAACCTTTGTAACGCATACTCTCGATTCACTTTCCTTTTGATTTTTACTATCTCTGGTTATTTTATTTTCCTATGTAAATTATCTTCTTACTGAACGAGATGTTATTTCACCCGCTGAATGAGATCTGGCAATGAGTGTAAGTCATGACGTGGTGGTAGCCAGTATAAATAGGCGTGTTCAACGATACGTAGAGAGAGCTTTTTGTTGTTGTATAGAGAGAGCGTTTGTTTATGTGGAGAGCTTTTTGTTGATGTGCGTAGGGAGAGCTTCGTTCTATGTGATTAGGTTTTTTCTTCATTATTGTGATACGATTAGTGTGTGTGTGTGTTGGATGATTCAAGAGTTTTAAGTAAGTACGTCTTTCTCAGTTCATAGTACTGTCAGACCTCTGTCTGGCTGTTAGGTTTATTTCATTTAGTGTTATTAGTAACAACCAGCATAAGACTTTATTCATCTTAATTACTACTACAACATTACTACCAGTTATAAGCTTGTTCATTATTATTACTACACTACTAGCAGGAAAGTTTATTCATGATATAATTAACAAACAACAAGCATTAGAAGAAGCATTAGCTTAGAAGAAGCTGAATTCATTATAATTAGCTTAGTAGTAAAAGCTATATTCATTATAATTGGCGCCCGAACTTTTCTCGAACACGAGATCTTGACAATTATTACCCATGTCTTCCTTACCTGAGACAACTTCAGTTTTTCACCCTAAATCAAATTTCGATGGTGATGGGATTAATTTCGACCATCTGCAAGAAGCCCGTGGGGCTCACTTTGATATAAGTGATCTACACGTACCCAGGCATTCTTCACAATTTCGAAATTCACCAGCTTCCTATTACTCTGAGTCGCGGGTCGTACCTGAGGAGTTCAATCCTCTCAGCGAAGCAGAATACTGGCCCATTTCGTGCCGCATGCAGGAACAATTCATTTCAATGGGTTGGAGGGATCCTTAAGGTTCCTCGAAGATTTGGAAGATCATTTTGATCTATACAATATTCCTCAAGACTGCAAAGTACAAATAGCAGGCACTTGCTTGAAGGATACCGCTAAGAACTGGTATCGGCAGTGGAGAGTGTCGAACCCGGATTCTCATTATGAGAATTTCCGAGCAGAATTTTTGGAGGTCTTTCCTTTCGGCCTCAGTCGAGCTAGCCTTGCACAACAACTTTTTTCTCGTCAGCAAGGACCCAACGATAGCCCTGTTGCATTTGCGTTGGAAACAACACGCTTATATAACCTATGGGATCCACATGCCAGTCATGTCGACATGTTGGATACCCTATTGCAGCAGCTCGACCCATTTCTACAAGATTTTCTTGAGGTTCGACACCCTGCCACAATTCATGAATGCCTTCGCCTCATACGAACGTATGAAGAGCGACACGGCAAACATGGTTCAACTCACCATGCTCGGGCACCCCGCGAGGCTTATTACGAAAACCCTCCGCGGCATAATAGGCATAATAACTTTCAGCGCGAGCATACACAAGTGCACGATCAAGCTTCATACGTTCCACCACACAGAAAAGTGGCAAACCAACCGCGAGTTTCTGAACAATCTTCGGGATATCGTACAAATGCACAGTATGCTCGACCCCGTTCCAATCCGCAGCATTCGGAACGTTTTCATGCTCAGGGCAATGATGATTTTTCTGCCCGTGCTGAGGGAAGAAGTAATAGATATGACAATGTCAACAGACACGCGGAGTTCCCGACGCAGGTTTCACGCAGTTTTCCTCATCGTGAAAATTTCCCCGATACCCGGCAGGGTCGAGGTTTCAGACCGCATGATAATCCAACCAGGAATCCTTTAAACTTCCAAAGGAAGTAAACCAAGGGTCGCTCCTGCTTCCTGATACCAAGCATTCTGACCCTAAAACAGTATTAGTGACTGTCCAAACTCATCAGTTGCCTGATGTATTCTTGACAGTTGAAGATATTATTGTCGAGACAAAGTTCGACACTGGTTCTGAAATATCAGCCCTAAATACGAAGTTTTGCACTGACAATTTTCCTGCAATACTCGTTCAGCCTGCGACGCAGTATTTGCGAGGTGCAAATAACGAAATCTTCAGTATCACAGGAACTGTCACATTATCTCTAGGGCTGGGAAAGGCTCGTTTTATGCATTCTTTCCTGCTTATAGACGAACTACCTGTTAAATGTCTAATGGGAATGGACTTTATTAATACGTTTCAAATAACTCTGAATTTCGTACAACATGTGATTTCCTTTCCGGAACCTGTCGAAATTATTCCTACGGTTCCTATGGATATAACGAGTTTGTCATTGAGTAACCAATTGAATGAGAGGCAACGAAACCAGCTTTCTCTACTTCTGCAGGAAAGCCCTGGTTTATTTTCTGATCAACCTCGTTTCACACTGGTGGTTTATCATGTCATTGACACTGATGGTTCGAAACCGATAGCGACGAAACCTTACCCTTGTGCTCCCCATAAGAAACAGGAAATGCAACGTCAAATTTCTGAAATGATTAAACAGGGCATAATCAGGGAATCAACAAGCGCCTGGGCTGCTCCTGCCTTTTTGGTTCCAAAGAAACAACCCAATGAATTTCGTTTCGTGACAGATTTCCGCAAGCTCAACCAAGTCACAAAAACGATCAATTATCCACTACCTGTCATGTCGCATATTTTGCATGACCTGTCGTCAACTAAATGGATGTCAACTTTGGATTTGGCGAGAGGATATTGGCAGGTGGCGGTACATCCGGACTCTGTCGATAAAACAGGCTTTGTGACTCCTTTTGGGGCTTATGAATACCTGCGTATGCCCTTTGGACTAGCTTCTGCACCTGCTACTTTCCAAAAGCTTATGGATACGATTCTCAGACCTGTTCTGGGTCCCTATGTGCATGTATATTTGGATGACATTATTATTACATCCGAGACTTTTGACGAGCACCTTTCTCTGCTCAAACAGGTGTTCCAACTCATATACAATGCTGGCTTGACGTTAAAACCTAGTAAATGCCAGATAGCGAGGGACGAGATTGTATATCTGGGGTTGAAAATCACTCCCCACGGCTTATTTACGGATAATGAAAAAATTAGGCCTATTGTTGACTTTCCTCGGCCTAAAACAGCAAAAGAACTATCACGCTTTTTGGGAATGACCGGATGGTATCAGCAGTTCGTCCCCACTTATGCTACAATCTGTGAGCCATTGTATGCTTTGAAACGTAAATACAAGAAGTTTGTTTGGACACCTGAGGCTAACGCTGCGTTTGAAACACTGAAGTCTGCGTTGACTCAGCCTCCTGTGTTGGCTTTCCCGGATCATATACTAAGGAATTTGATATTTATACTGACGCCTTCGGAGTTGGTCTTGGTTGCGTTTTGTCACAAGCTGGGCATCCAATAGCTTTTGCGTCTCGTACTTAAGCCAAAGCTGAACGCAATTATTCAGCTACGGAACGTGAATGTCTTGCTGTTGTGTATGCTCTTGACAAATTTCAATGTTATCTTAACGAATTGACAGTTAACATAATTACGGATCATTCTGCCCTTCAGTATTTGAATTCTGCTAGGCATCTCTCTCAAAGACTTATGAAGTGGGCTCTGAAGTTACAAGAGAGCAATATCAAAATTTCGTATCAGCCAGGTCATAAGAATCAATTACCGAACGCATTGTTTCGTGTTTCGATTAGTGGGGTCCCCACAGAAACTACTCCTGGATGTCAGCCTTTACTTCTAATAGCTGATATAACATCCAGAGAGCAGATAATGGCAGAATTAGTAAATGATCCAGATTTCGGGGATATCTATAATTTTTTGTTTGCGGGTTCTCCCCTACAAAGTTATCCTTCTCTGGCTGGAAGGTCACAACATTTTGAAGTCATAGAGGGTCTTTTTTACTATACGAAATCTCGGACTACTAGGGCAGAGTTTCGCCCATGTATTCCGCGAACCCTTAGAATGGCCCTTTTAAACGAATTTCATGACAAACCTCTTGCAGGCCATTTAGGTATTCGCAAGACCCGTTGTAAATTGCGGGATGTTGCCTATTGGCCTGGCATGTACCAAAGTGTGCTCGCATACGTTCAATCATGTCACTTGTGTCAGATTAATAATTACCGTAATGTAAGACCGGCCGGTCACTTGAAATCTAGTTCAAGTTCTCATGTTTTTGACATTATTTCAATAGATTTATTGGGACCTTATCCTTTATCTGTTAAAAACAAAGCTCGTTACGTTTTAGTATTAACTGATAATTTTTCTAAATGGGTTGAAGTTTTTCCCATTAAAGCCGCTACGGCAGAAGTTATTTGTAATGTATTAATTAATGAAGTATTCTCTAGATATGGTGCACTTAATAAAGTAGTTTCGGATAATGGTCCTCAATTTATTTCTGACATTTTTGAAAGAATGTGTGCGAGACTACACATTCAGCATAAATTCATTTCCCCATATCATCCCCAGAGTAATCCTGCGGAACGAGTAAACCGCACGCTAGTGAAAATGAGTGCTACATTTGTAATGGGTCATCATGAACGATGGGATGACCATTTGGAGCTTTTTTTGTTCGCCCTCCACTCGTCTGTCCACGAATCTACTAAAATTACTCCTGCAGAACTTTTTCTGGGTCGCAAAATTAAAACCCCTTTTGAAAATTTAACGGGGATTATCGACGAACTAAACCAGCGACCAACTCCGCAATCAGTACGAATCATGGCAGAAGAAGCTCGTGTTGCAATGCTAGGAGTACAAGCGGCTCAAGCAAGATATTATAATACTAGACGTAGGGAACCAGATCTTGTCGTTGGAGATCTCACTCTCGTGGAAACGCACTTCCAGTCTTCTGTTTCTCATACTTTAGTGAAGAAATTTGCACCCAGCTACGAAGGTCCATATCGGGTGGCAAATGTGTTTGAAAATAACATTATTCTTGAAAAACCTGACAATCAATTTCAATACGTACACGTTGATCAGTGTCGCAAGTATCATGAACGAAATATCGATTTTATAATCAACCCTACTCAACCTTCTGTTCCACAGACTCAAGAGTCTATATCTCACGATCAACCTCCAGAAATTTTGGACGAACTAACAAACATTTTTTAAGAATCTCCAGTCATTTTTTCTTCACCCTCCCCTCCTCAAGACGGGTTTCCAAACACGCAACCTGATTCTCCCATGAGACGAAGGCTCGAATCAAGTTCTTCAAATACTAGTATCGTTCCTTTCCCTCCAACCATTGCCAAGACTATTGCTGCACCATTTCCTGATAACTCTGCACCAATACAAGCTCCTACTTCCTTGAATACCTCGTCAGAGAGTATTCCTATAGGCAGAAATAAACATCGCCCTGCACGACCGCTAAATTACAGCAGCGACTCAGAGTCTTCGGATATTTCTGATTTATTAGTTATGAACAATAATTTGACTATTCCTAAACGTCAAACACCAATTACAAACCGTCCAGTAACACCAAAAGCTGGTCGAAAACGTAACTTGTCTCCCCAATCTGCTTCGCCGCAACAGCGACGAAGGCCGAGATCCTTGCATCCGCCCGGGTTTCGCCCCTGGAACCTACGCTCAGGGCAAACAGGGCCGATGCCTGCTGCTACTCTCATGCCACGAGAGAGAAAACGAAAACAAACGATGTGGCAGGAGCCACGCCCGTCCAAAAGAATGCTGGAAGGACACCACGGGCCCCAACACAAAGGGACTACATATCAAAAGCCTGGGGAGCCCGTTCCTGTCAGCCGCAGGGATTTCCGGACCGACAGACGTCAGCCGTTCCTGACCGTTCCTGTCATCCGCAGGGATTTCCGGACCGCCAGACTTCGGCCGTTCCTGATCGACGGACTTCAGCCGTTCCTGACCGTTCCTGTCAGCCGCAGGGATTTCCGGACCGACGGACTTCAGCCGTTCCTGACCGTTCCTGTCAGCCGCAGGCATTTCCGGACCGCCAGACTTCAGCCGTTCCTGACCGACGGACGTCAGCCGTTCCTGACCGTTCCTATCAGCCGCAGGGATTTCCGGACCGACCGACTTCAGCCGTTCCTGACCGACGGATTTCAGCCGTTCCTGACCGTTCCTGTCAGCCGCCGGGATTTCTTGACCGACAGAATACAGATGTTCCAGATCCATTCAAATCCTTGAAACGCTCAACGCCACCTGAATTTACCAGTCCGATTAGGCCTGGAAAACGTTATCGTACTAGAGTTTTTTATGCGTCCTCGAGATAAGTAAGTTCTCGTGGACAGGTTCTTTTCTCCGTTTGTTGTTTTTCCTGCACGACCAGTTGGCGTGTCAGAATTTTTTTCGTGTGGGCCTATGCACTCTTTTTTGTGTATATATGTGTTTTTTTTATATTTCTTCTATGTCCATCTACTAATCCAAATTTTTTTATATATCTATTTGCTTAGGGGTAAAATAATAAAATTGTTACTGTTAGGCAGCTCCAGGCAATCTTCGCTGCTGATACAGTTGGTGTGTATTCAACGATAATATGAGAACGTAATTTGAAATTAAAAAAGTGATTCCTGCTAGGCAGAATAAAAGGAAGGTATGCCGATGCAGGTTTGTTTTGTTCAAGTACACAAAGTGTTTCACAGACGAATACAGATTTCTTGATTTTGTCATGCCAAGTTTGAGATTGTACATACTGCTGCCACCAAACAACAAAACAAAAAGAGGTCGATAAACGTCCATCAACAAAGTGTAAGACTTACACTCCAAAATTGATAGGTTTTTCGAAAAAAAAAAAAAAAAAAAAAAAAAAGGGGGGGAGATGATGTAACGTATACTCTCGATTCACTTTCCTTTTGATTTTTACTATCTCTGGTTATTTTATTTTCCTATGTAAATTATCTTCTTACTGAACGAAATGTTATTTCACCCGCTGAATGAGATCTGGCAATGAGTGTAAGTCATGACGTGATGGTAGCCTGTATAAATAGGCGCGTTCAACGATACGTAGAGAGAGCTTTTTGTTGTTGTATAGAGAGAGCGTTTGTTTATGTGGAGAGCTTTTTGTTGGTGTGCGTAGGGAGAGCTTCGTTCTATGTGGTTAGGTTTTTTCTTCATTATTGTGATACGATTAGTGTGTGTGTGTTGGATGATTCAAGAGTTTATCTAATAAAAGAGTTTTAAGTAAGTACGTCTTTCTCAGTTCATAGTTACTGTCAGACCTCTGTCTGGCTGTTACGTTTATTTCATTTAGTGTTATTAGTAACAACCAGCATAAGACTTTATTCATCTTAATTACTACTACAACATTACTACCAGTTATAAGCTTGTTCATTATTATTACTACACTACTAGCAGGAAAGTTTATTCATGATATAATTAACAAACAACAAGCATTAGAAGAAGCATTAGCTTAGAAGAAGCTGAATTCATTATAATTAGCTTAGTAGTAAGAGCTATATTCATTATACCTTATAACGAAGTGAATTTCTCCGTCATTTTTATCCGCGCCAGGATTCGAACCCGGGTCCACTCATTCCGGAATAAGTTGCTCTACCAATTGAGCTACGCGGACATTTTATTCTGATTATATCTGCCTTTATGTCGTGTGCGTCCTTCTGGCAGGTACGTCACATCTCCTGGTACGTTACAACCTTTCATGGGTGAGTTTTTATCCAAAATCAGCGATTCCTGGAAAGAAAGAATTTTTTTTTACTTAGGTCTCCCCTCCTGGGAGGGAAGGGAACCTTACTTATTAAGGCAGCGTACCTATTTTCTGCATAAATTACTGATTACTCACGAATTTGTGATCGTACTAAATTACCGTGTAAAGGAATACCGACGACGAGAAATTGTTATATGCTTCGAAACTTTTATATGCCTCGAACTGTTCTGCGGTAAAGGCACTTCGACCAAAGACGAAGTAATCGAAGATATTTACTATTTGCACTTTCGGAAAACTCTTCGCATCACTTTCGAAGATACTTGCATTCAGCACATAAGAATCTTTTAATTCAATCTGTTTAATTTTTTCCAAATATCACATTTTGTACTAGGAAGTTAAAGTTTCAAAGTAAGACGCCCTCATTTCAACGGGGCTGGTTGTCCTTCACTTGTGTTACTAAGGCTCGTTGCCATGCTGAGAGTCACGTGTCTGCTACATCCTCATAACTCACAGAAATATTCACCCCATCTTTCACTTAAATCATTGGGCTACCCTGTCATTTACCCGATCTCATTCTTCACATAACTTACAACTTTGTTTCCCCTATTTTTCTGGAGTCTCATGTACTTCCAGAAAGACTTCCCATGTTTCCAAAAAGCCAGTTCATGCCTTTCCATCTTCTCCTTTCTATCTTTTGCCTTACTCTGGCGAACCAGCTTAGCAGCTTCACGCTTCTTTGAGCGATATTCATCCATAGAGACTCTACCTTGCAACATCCCCAAATAGGCTTCTTTCTTTCTCTTTACTGCCTCTTCAATCTCACTATTCCACCAAGCATCACCTCTATTGTTACCCACTATTGTGGTGCAAATCATACCATAAGATCCCCAAGATGTAAGAATATGGGACAAGTGAGCAAAACCGTCCAAACAAGGAATCCAAAGGATACAAAGGAACTTTATTGAAAAAGTAGCTTCGAGCACAACTGGACAGAAGACAGAAACGTCCATGTGACAGGCGGCTGCCAAGCAAAATCCAGTTTTTAGTAGGGGATATGATCACCCCTGACTGCATTGCAGGATTTAGAATGTCTGTCCATGCTGAGGACGAGGTTGTCAAGGAGCTGTTGAGGCATCGCGGCCCATCGCAGCTGCGGAATTGTTGCTGGCGGCTGGCGACGTGCTGCCAAGCGTCTCCCGAGAAGGTCCCACACGTGTTCGATTGGATTTAGGTCCGGGGACTTTGTGGGCCAATCCATGCGTTGAATATCTCCACTCTCCAACAGCTCTGCGTCAGCCACTGTACGATGAGGTGTAGCGTTGTCGTCCATGAAGAGGAACTGAGGACCCACAGCACATCTAAACAGACGCACGTGAGGCAGGAGAACCTCGGTACAATAGCGGACACCAGTGACTGAACCTCCTTGGAAGATGTGCAGGTCAGTACAGCTACCAAGCATGATACCGCCCCAAACGAGGACTCCGCCACCTCCAAACCGGCAGTGGCTGCTCGTGGCAACTGAAGCAGGTGGGGACAGTAGCCGAAGTCAAACAATGAAATAAAAAAAACTGTCATTATTAGGCCAACTGTTCAGACCCCCACCCCACCCCACCCCCAAGATTCGTTTACTCTGCCTCTGTTTACCCCCTTGACTCACAATAATGCTCAAATCAGTTAGGAATGTGTCAACTATTGTATTGCACACGAAAAAACTTTTCCTCAGAATAGAATGCATAACTATTAACAAAAAAATATTAAAACTCCCTAAATAAAGTTTTTACCTTAAAACATATGAGCATTGATTTATGTTAGTTTTTCTTTGTGTTTCTTCAGATTTCTCAACTGAGGAATAATCACAGGTTTCACAGGATAAAAAAAATGTAGTAAAAAAATAATAACTCCAAATATATGCAGGGAGGGAATGTTTCATGAATTTCGTCCCATATAGAATGAGTACAATACTACCATTTGCATTATTTGAAAGGTTTAACCTTTTTTTTAAAGAACTTGTGAAACCTAAAAACATATATGTACTCACGTGCAAATTATACTTATAGGTTTTCTCATTTATTTATTAATTTTTAACATAGAAAAATCCTTTCTCAGTTAAAACTGAAATTAGTTCTGCAAAGCGCTTTGTAAACTTCATACTCTTGGAAACTCAAATTCTTGGGCTGATAAGCACCGAGTTTTTTTAAGGAAGCTTTTCGACTCAAATTCTTGGGCTGATGAGCACTGTGCTTTTTAATTGAAGCTCAAACTAAAAATTCTTGGAGTGATAAGCACTGAGTTTTTTTAAGTGAAGCTTTTCTTCCAGATTTAAAGCAAAGAACAGAGATTTTAACAAAATATCCACTCCATTCATTGTAATCGACAAGTAAAAAAGTCACGACACAAAGGAACAACACATCACCGAGAGAGACACACACAGAAAAAACAACTAACTGAACTTTGAGCTTGGTCGGGGTAAGCTTCTCTGTCAACCCACGGCGTTAAGGAAATGGATACTCTCCTGGCCAATCAAATTAGCGCGGAGACAGATAGATCTGGCCCCACAGCTTTTTTTGCACACGCGTTAAGGCAGGTATGTAGGTCATCATACCGAATGAGACTGGGAGGAAATCGTCTCCTCTTCGCTTGCGTAGTGATGTTATTGGGGCCTGCTGGAGCTGGCCCCAATAACCCCACACTCTGAACGTGATCGCTTTCCTCAGGAAATAGTTTTTCGTTTTTGAAGGAAACTTTTCCCTTAGGTAATGGTTTTTGAAGGGAAAGGTTTATCACCATGTAGTTAAGAGAGAGAATACGAATCAGGGTAAAAAATATTTCTAAAAATAGAAATTTTAGGTGGGGCCCGGCCCCTCTGGCCCCTAATGACGAACCGCCCGTGCAAACCGGTCCCTTTCGATGATGTTGGAGGTGTGATTGCGTGTTCCCTGCTCTCTCCAGATGTGTATACGTCCAGAATAGCTCGTCAGACTAAATCGGCTCTTATCCGTAAAGAGAACTCGACCCCATTGCTGATGTGTCCAGTTCTTGTGTTCCTGGCACCACAGAAACCGCCGTCTCCGATGATCAGGCGTTAATGGCACACACCGTACTGGTCGTCGTGCAAATAGACCACCTTTGTGCAGCCTCCTGGCCACGGTAAACGCGATAACGGACGTCCAGTTGTCTGTTGCATGTGCCTTTCGATTTCTCCCGCTGTCTGCCGTCTGTCTCTTCTTGCCTGTAGGACAATATACCGGTCGTCCGCCGCCGTTGTTGCTCGTGGACGACCACTGCTAAACTCTCGGACAGCTGTTCCTGTCATTTGAAATGCTCTCCAAGCTCGTGAAATGATGTTGTGAGCGATCCCGAACTCCTCGGCCACCCTAGTCACTCTTCGACTTTCTTCCAACTTCCCAATGACGCGACCTCGGGTAAATTCATCCAGATGTCGTCTACTGGATTGCCTGCTGGCCATATCGCACGATGGCAGCAATTCGACGTCGTTCAAACCGATGTACACCGTGCAATAGCTTTCACCGAATTGCTGAGCGTACACCGCCCGTGTGCTTTAAACTCTTCCGACACTCCCCCTCCCTACGTCATGCTGCATATATGCTCATGCCCTACCGTATCGGACCCTAGTCTATCTCCTGAGTGGTATTTCGGTCCATTCTGCCTGCTCGTTCCGCTGTTATGCTAATTTCTCCTCTTCGTCCTTAATTTTTGCACACCAGTGTATATGTGTGGATATACTTGTGGTTGAAAAATGTATTATACACACACACAAACCATTCTTAATGCAGATTTCAATTAATCTTTCACCATTATCATTCACACAATGATCATTTAACTTACCCAGAACATTGTCAGAAATTGCATTCTGCACACCTACTCTGGCATTGAAATCCTCTGCTATTATAACGTTTTCTTTAGCACCAAACTGGCTCAAGATAGCTTTTTAGCTCATTCCAGAAATCTTCCTTTTTATCAGAAGGTTCAGAGTCACAAGGAGCATACACTACAACAATTACGATTCTCTGAAGTTTCACTTTCAAACGAATCCAGAGAATTCTCTCACTTACGCAACTATAGTGAATTTCGAGCTCTCGTTATTTGACTTAGTGAGTGAGTGTTTTCGTGTTTTGAGTGGTTCTTTTTGTCCCGGCCTTCAGTTAAAGGTCTGGGGCTTCGTTTTGGTTTACTTTCCGAGCTGGTGAGTGCTTATTTTGTGTTGTTTCTTCGTTTGTTTACGTTTTGACCGGGCCGGTTGGCCCTGTCTGGGCGCCGCCATTAAAGATGGCGACTTCCGGAGGTGAGGACAAGTTTCCCGACCTCACTTCCGATGGTACTCGTTCTTCTTCTTCGATGCCTGGCTTCCCTACGCCGTCTTCCCCTTCCGTCGGAGTTCAGCTGCCTTCCGATGATGCTTCTTCTCGCTACCCTCCTGCTGTGATGTCACCGATCAGCTCGACTTCGTCAGCGCTCCTCAAGGATCCTGTTAACATGGACACTATTCCTGCTGCATCCCCTGGGCCTATAGCGTCGTGCCAAGCAGCTCCACCTTCATATTCAGCTGCGACCACAAAATCTCGTCCTGCTGTTGCTGAGATGTACACTGATGCACCTAGTTTGAAATCTCACCTTCACGGTGTTAGGAACTCTTTCCAATTGGACATACCAGTAGCTTCTCCAGAAGGACAAGCCTTCACTACAATCCTGGATCGAGGAGTTTGTTTTGTCGCCTTGCCAAATACACCTCTCTATGTGTATGAAGACGCCCTAAAAGGTATGTTTCCATCTGATTGTATTCAATTTATGGCGCGTCGTCCTACTATTGTAATTGTTTATTTTACAAAAGCTGATTATGCTCACGAGGTTATTTTGAAGGGTCTCGCTATTCGAGATCAGCATTTGTACCCTGATCCCGTTGCACATCGTCCTGTGAGTGTATCATTCTATCCAGTGCCACCAGAAGTGTCAGATTCCATGTTATATGTTGTTGCTTCTAGTTTGGGTCGTGTTGTCGGCCCGATACACACCCATTCCGCAGCGCCCGCTAAGCCGGATGGCCGAGCGGTCACCCGTTCTGTACAGGGAGCTCGACGAGTTGCACGGATTGTATTCCTTACAAGCCTGTCCCACTCAGTACAATGTTAAATGTGGTGATCATGTGAGACGTATTGACGTTCTTACTCAATTTCACTGTGGGAAGTGCAAGGAATTTGGACATAATCAGACAGAGTGTAGATACGTCTCCTCTCGACCGCCTACTACTATGGATCGTTTACCTCCTTCTCGGAACGCGGAAGCAACTGTCTCTGCACGTCCTTCTGCAGCATCTTCCACAACGTTGGATGCTGGGTCGGCAGTACCCCAACCACCACCTGTCACTGTTGCTCACTACCCTGATCTTCCGTCGACTGCACCTTTCCGCCCTCCGGATGTTCCTGGAGATTCAGATGGCGGCAGTGGTGTTTCGGATGCTGAGACTTCAATCGCAGACTCAGAGGATACCTATTGTAGTACTGGTGACCCTGCTCCCAGTGATGGATCTGTGGCAGACTCGAGATCTCAAAATGAGAAGCGACTGGCTTCCCGCGGTCGCGGCGCGAAGGCTAAACGCGGAAAGCCTCTTGGTCACTCTCCTCGTGCTTCAAGTAGGAAGCGTACTTCTCCAGCTGCGTTCAAAGATTATGAAATGTCTATGGACATTGAGGTGTCCTCGGGTGTTCCTCCCTTTGATGATTTTGCACAACAGCTGCGGTATTACAAAATATTAGAGCAACCTTTATCTCATAAGCAAATTTATAATTTGCTCTGCTTTGATGTGAAAAGGCCTGCAATAAAAGCTCTTGTTCTTGAAGCGGGTGCGCTCATACCGTCTGTTCTTCAACAGCTCACACATGTGGCAGCAGCTATTCAGAGTGTGGACGATGCTTCTGGTGATTATGGCGAACTTGTTGTAACGATTCTCCGATAAGTAGAGAAGTTTAAGGCTGTTACTTCCACAATACATCAGCCGACAGTGGATTTGACTATTCCAGATCACGACGTTTAATTGTAGGGGTTTTGCTACCCCGGAGGTTAACTCTCTTGTGTACGAGGATTTGGTTTCTGCCCAGGCAGACCTTCTACTACTACAGGAGACTAACTGCGATGCACACACCCCATACCATTTATGGCGTACATGGCCATATACCTTTTTCCATGACTATCGTATTAGGAGACGGGGCGGTGTAGCAGTTGGTGTCCATCATCGTCTGTTGCATCGCTTCTCGTCTTATGCAGTTCAATCTATATCTCCTGGTCGACTACAATGTTTTTCGTTTACTATTGATAATGTTACCTATCATGTGCTTAACGCACACTTCCCGCAGAATGAATCTCTGGTGACAACCTTTTGTGATTGTCTTCGAGATGCCCTTGCTGCTCTCCCCGCTCAGGATTTTGTTATCCTGGGTGGGGATTTCAACTGTACTCTCGAGCCTTCCCTCGATAGGTGTTCATCCAGAGGTGAATACCGTCGAAATCTTACATCTTTGCTTTCACCTATCATTCATGACTTTCAGCTTGTTGACGCTTTTCGGGATTTACGACCAACTGACATTTCCTACACGTGGCATGGTCCGGTGACACTTGGCTCTCCATTGGCACGACTTGATCGTGTGTATGTCTTGACGACGATGACTCCGTCCATTACAGACGTGGTACACCTTCCTACGGTTTCCTCCGACCACTGTGCAGTATGTCTCACTGTCTGTGAGACTTCTACACCTTCTCGTACACGTCGCACGTGGACTTTTGATGATGAGCTTCTCACGGACCCTGGATTTTGTGCCGCAGTCAACCAATTTCTAGCCGATAGGCGTTGTCTTTTAGACTCCACGCCGAGTGCTCTGCATCTTTGGTTGAAGGTTAAGAGTGATCTGCAGTTCTTTGTTCGCAATTACTCCATTACTGTTTGCACCGAACGTTCCCAGAAAATTGCCAATCTACGAGGTCATCTGTCAATTCTGACTCCGGCAGACCCTCAGTATACCGTGTATCAAAGTGATCTCTCTGCACTTCTTAAACCATTGGCACGGCAAGCTGTCCGGCGGATGCGCTGGCGTCATATCTCCTCATCTGCGCAGTCGTATGAATACTTTGCTAAAATGGAGTCTAAGAAGCGAGCCTCATCCTCCGTACGACATCTCCGCCTCGCTGATGGTACCGTTACCGAGGATCAATCCGTCGTGTGTTCCCATGTTCGGAATGCCTTTGTGGACAAGTACCGAGCGGTACCGCAGACTACTGATCTTTCTTCTTCTTCGCTTCTTTCTAATCTCCCTCAGGTCCCGGCTCACCTTTGCTCTTTCTTACAATCGGATTTTTCCCCTTCTGAACTCCGAAAGGCTTTCGCGTCTCTTAACCCGCATGCTTCTCCAGGACCTGACGGTCTTCCACTTTCCTTTTACCGTGCTTTCTTTCCGTCCTTACTACCCTTTCTCTCAGCATGTTTTTCTTGTGCTCTTTTCTTCTTCTGTGTTACCGCCGGACTTCACTGTAGCACATATTATTCTCCTGCCTAAAAAGGGAGACCTTTTGGATTTGACGAATTGGCGCCCCATTTCAATTCTCAACTTAGATTATAAACTCTACACTAAATTACTTTCTCGCCGACTTAATATTGTCCTTCCTTTTCTTGTTTCTCCCGACCAGTCATACACTGTGCCTGGTCGGTCCATTAATAATAATACCACTTTTCTAATTCTTCTTACCTTCCTTGCTCGTAAATTTTCTGAACCTTTGGCACTCCTTAATATCGATCAAAAATCTGCCTTTGATAACGTTTCTCACGATTATCTCTGTACTGTTCTTACTTCTTTTGGTTTCCCTCCTTCTTTCGTTTCTATCCTTCTCAGTCTCTACCGGGGTGCCCGTCTTCACGTTCGAACGGCCTTCTTTTTGACGGCGGCTGTGCCTTTCCAACGTGGGATCCGGCAGGGTTGTCCCCTTTCGGGACAACTCTTTGCCTTGGCCTTTGAGCCCTTTCTTCTTGCAGCGAAACGATCCCTTCTCTCTGCTATGCCACCCACAGTCGCTAGCACTAGGCATCACTGCTGTGTATATACTGCGTATGCCGATGATGCTACGTTCTGCTTGCGTTCCGACCACCTCTTTGATGTTTTATATCAAGTTTATCAATCCTATGCGGACTTATCTGGTGCTACTCTTAATGCTGCAAAAAGCACCGGCTTATGGTGTGGATCGTGGGTGGGCCGTACTGGTGCCCCATGGGGTGCAGTGTGGTCCTCTTCTTCTCAGAAAATCCTTGGTACTTATATTGGGCATCCGTTTACGGCAGCAGTTGCTTCGTGGGATGCTTTACGCCCACGTCTTCACCGTACAGTGGGATTCTGGAAATCAACTCACTCATACACTTCTTACCATCAGCGTGCTGCCATTGTACGTCGTTACCTCTTGCCACTTTGTTTCTTTACCTGGTCTTCTACTGTACTGCCTACGTATCGTCTTGATCATATCAAAAGTCTGTGTACATCGATGATTTGGTCCACAAAGTACTGGGTCGCGGCGGCGACGCTCAACCTTTCACAGGAGCACGGCGGCATCAATTTACCGGATGTGCACATATATTATCGTGCTCACCGACTTGTTTCCTTTCTTCGGATCTCGGTTGCTCCCACTCCGTCCCTTTCTTCTACCCTTGATGTTCTTCTCTCTCTTCACGATCCATCTTTCTCCTTTCCCCTTTATCTTAAGATGGATTCCTTCTCTTCTTCTTCCATTAATTTTCCTTCTGTTCTTTCTGAAGCTCTGACGTTCCTCCACGCTCTTCCTCTTTCCCGGGCCCCTCCGACCACCACCCTTGATCTCTTGGATGAACCTCTTTTCTTTTCCACCCTCGTCCATTCCTCCAGACAGCCTTTTTTCTTTTGCCTTCCTGGATCCGCTCCGGTATACTAACTGTTCGCGCACTCGTTAATCCCGACTTGACCTGGAAACCCCTTACTTCCTTATTTTCCGATCCTTCACTTTCCCATGCTACTGATTATGCTCTTCTTCGCTCTTCCCTCGGTTTTCTTTATCCATCTCTCGTCAATTCTCATGGCCTCGTCTCTGTCCTTGGTCCCAGTCTCCCTATTCCTTTTTTTCTCTCTATTAGAGGCGTTTCTGCCCCTATTCTCTCAGTTTCCACTGTTTCCTTTTACCGTTTCTTTCGTACACATACCGCAGCTCCGCACCCAATTTCTGATGTTCCTTCTTCCCTCTCTCAGGCCATCTGGTCTGCCTCTTCTTCTCCTCTTTCTGCACCGTTGGAGTTTAACATTCACTGGCGATATCTCCACCGCCGGCTTCCTGTCCCTCTTCTTCTATCCCGTATGTCTCTCCTTTCTTCCTCCGTTTGCCCATTTTGTGAGTCCATAGGAGATATCGTCCATATGTACTGGCATTGTCCCATCCTGATTCCTGTTTTGCATTGTGTATTTCGTTTCGTGAACCATATCACTTCTCGCAATCTACCTTTTCTCGCCTATTCCTGGTTGCTTTTAACGAAGCACCCTCCGTCTCGTTTACCGGACGTTTGCGCCTTTCTCTTTGTTTTGGTGAAACAAGCAATATATATCTATCATCTTTATCTCCGGAATGCCGCAGACTCTGCTAATCCCCTTATTGCGAGTGACAAAATCCTCACCTATTTTCGCAGCCGTTTAACAGCTCGCCTCCGCCTCGAATATGCAGAAGCACAATCTACAAATTCTTTAGCACGGTTTCGTCAAGTCTGGGCGCAGGATGCCGGTTGGTTCCGGATTGATGGTACCACCATTAGTCTATCGTTTTAACCACTCAGTACTAATTGCAAGTTGGAACGTGAGGAGTTTTCTTTGTTCTGTAGCCTTTTGTTTGTTGTTTCTTCCTCGCATTGTCGTGATTATTGTGCTACATTTGAATTGCATTCTGAGGATAATCATTTTGGAGCTTGACTATTGTGTCTCTGTATCTTTCCTCCTGACACAGGTTATCGACCATGTATTGTTCTATTATGGTGGTGTCCTCATGAGTTTGAGGACTCGTGTTTTTCGAATGCGTTCTACCACGTGTTCTACCCTCTTCATTGCTGTTCTTTGTATGTGTTCTGTAGTATATTTGTGATGGTGCTGTAATCCCGAGCAATTTGTATTGTATCTTTGTACTGTGCTGAACCATTGAGTTGCCTCAGTATTCTTATGTTCTATTGTACCATGTGCTAATGGAGGAATTGTTATGTATATATGATTATTGTTTATACATTGTGCATTTTCTGGATGAGTTGTTTGGTGCCATGGAAATCGGCTGTTTCTTATGTTTCTCACTATGACATAACACAGGGTTTGTTATGAGAATTTATTTGCTGATTTCCTAGTACTTCTGTTTTGTTGTTTGCCTCTACCGTATTGTTGCATTTTGCTTATTTCCTTAGTGTTTTCATTACATTGTTTTTTAATGTACTGTTCTGCCGCAGTTTTTGTTTTTTTATTATGTTGCGTAATGTGCAAACCTTCAGTGCTTTGTATAGCAGAAGAGTTTTTTTTTTAGTGCCCACGTGTTTTATCTGTTAATCACTTGCATAGCTCCTTGCATGTGGCATTTTTTTATTTTTCTGGTGTTTTTTGAGATTTGCACATGTGTTTCGTTTTTTTTATAGTGTATAAGTTTGTTGTGTTTCCTCGCTGTGATTTTGCATTGTTTTTTATAAGTTGATTACCTATGTCGACCACTATGTTTTCCTGTAAAATTTGCACCATGTTTTGGTTTATTCATGAGAGATTGTTGACAATGTATCGCCATTTAAATCTTTTAACTTTGTGTTTTTTCCGGAGGCTAGTTTTGCGAACGACATATGTCGTTCTAATATATTGTTATCACATTACTCCTTGAGGTACGCTATGTGCTCTTATTCCTTTAGCTTAATGTTTTGATTTCTATGTGTACAATTGTACAAACTGTGATAGTTTCTCAGACGTTTTAACTTTCTGGTTTATTTCCGGATGGGGGTCCTGCTCCGGCATTTGTAATTATTCATGTTTGTTCTCCAGTTATTTCTCATGTTTTAACAGCGTGTATGAATCTGTACTGTTTTTCGACCAATAAAGATTGTTTGAACTATAGTGATCAAGTTGTTCTTCATCTTTTCACTTAAAATCACACCTACACCAGCCTGTCCTCTCACATTATTTAATATTCCAGAGCACACACTCACTGTGCCATTCACATCTTCTACCCCAATTTCCTTCTTTTTGGTTTCACTTACACAAAGTACATCCAGTCTATACTTATTCATCTCCTCATTCATCTTGTCACCAGCTTTATTACAAATTATACACTTTTTTAATAAATGTATCTCAGTAACTGGGTTATCTTCAGCTTTATGTCTCTTTAGTTTGACTGGCTCCGTGATTGTACATTTCAATCAATAACCCTGGAAAAAAAGCAAAAATTAAAATGTAAATAAAACCATGATAATAACTTAGAAAATACACATTGTTGTACAGCAATCATCTGTTTGGGTGATTGGTACAGGTCCCAGCACTGGTACACTCATAACAACGGTTTAAACATTAAGGAGGCAAAATCAAATACCTAATATTTCTCCTAAGAAACGCAGTTTCACTTTTGTACTATAAAGAAGGAACAAAAATCCAGGGATTTGCGTGGTAAGAGTACGCAAAGAAACATTTCCCGTACTACAGTATTAAAAGGTAAATTTCCTGGGACAATGGTTTGAGAAATCAAGAAAATAGTCAGAAGCAAATTTGTAGATTTGTAGGGGATTGAACGCTGAACATTTTTTCAAAAAATCTTGCCGTTTTCGCTAAAACGCTTACTTTAACAGAAGGCAAGTGGAATGATGGCTGCCATCTTGAATGACGTCATACTGAGAAAACGTGGGGGGGGGGGGGGCACCCAACTTTTTTTTGCTTTTTAAACACCCAAGTAACTAATACAGAAAAAAATTCTCTGTACATACAGTTGCACACAGAATTGCTGTGAGCCGCTGGACTAATATCCCAAATACAAATTCCAAGTAATCTACACATACAATTGACTAAAAATGTAAAAATGTCATACCTTTGCTTTAATTCAGTAATGCACCACGGATTTCACCATGGGGTGGTGTAAAATATTGAGGATGCTAGTAAGATAAAGCTGTGCCGGAGAAAATCCCCCCCCCCCAAAAAAAAAACATTAGGGGTGGTAAAAATGTCTTCGCCTTACTACAAGCCTGTTCCTTATTATTAAGGAATCGTTACAGTGCTACCTGAAAACGTATGGGGTAAACTATTCCCCTGCCGCTTTGTTTCAGCCCATTTAGATTATTTAGATTAGCACATAGTAGTAAAAAACAACAAAAAAAAACTAAGTAACCGTTTGGATGCCAGTTTGAGACGCCTCTATTTCTCTTGCTACAGAGCGTAAACCACCCAACGCCAGGGGAAAAAAACTTTTTATGGGAACAATTTCTAATAATTTGCTATTGTTAAAAATTAGGTAGCAAATATTTTGTTGCATTGGAAGTACTAACACCCCGTTAGCTACACCAAGGCTTAACCGCATACACGGCAGTGGCGGATCCAGCGGGGGAGGGGGTGACTAGGGCGATCGCCCTTCCCCCTAAACCCTAACGAAGTTTTTACGTTTAAAGTAGCGAAGGCAGGGGCGGTTCGTCATTAGGCGCCAGAGGGGCCGGGCCCCACATAAAAATTTCTATTTCT
Organism: Macrothele yani; assembly: GCA_039090855.1. NCBI lineage: Eukaryota > Metazoa > Arthropoda > Arachnida > Araneae > Macrothelidae > Macrothele > Macrothele yani. The sequence continues at coordinate 5,790,586 of CM077023.1, read as the reverse complement.
AGAAATATTTTTTTTTTTGCTCTGATTCTTATTCTCTTTCTTAACTACATGGTGAAAAACCTTTCCCTTCAAAAACCATTACCTAAGGGAAAAGTTTCCTTCAAAAACGAAAAACTATTCCCTGAGGAAAGAGATCACGTTCAGAGTGTGATGTTATTGGGGCCAGCTCCAACAGGCCCCAGTAGCATCACTACGCAAGCGAAGAAGAGACGATTTCCTTCCCGTCTCATTCAGTATGATGACCTACATACAACACTGCCTTAACCGCGTTTGCAAAAACAGTTATCTGTCCCTGCGCTAATTTGATCGGCCGGGATTGATGATCCACGGCGTTAAGGAAATGGATCATCAAATTACGCTAATTTGATGATCCATTTCCTTAACGCCGTGGGTTGACAGAGAAGCTTACCCCAACCAAGCTCAAGGGTGGCGGGAGGGTTTCAAATGTCGTAGCAAAGTTCAGTTAATGGTTTTTTTTTTGTGTGTGTCTTTCGCAGTGATGTGTTGTTCCTTTGTGTCATGACTTTTTTGCTTGTCGAGTACAATGAATGGAGTGGATGTTTTGTTAAAATCTCCGTTCTTTGCTTTAAATCTGGAAGAAAAGCTTCACTTAAAAACTCGGTGCTTATCACCTCAAGAATTTTTAGTTTGAGCTTCACTTAAAAAAACACAGTGCTCATGAGCCCAAGAATTTGAGTCGAAAAGTTTCACTTAAAAAACTCGGTGCTTATCAGCCCAAGAATGTGAGTTTCTAAGAGTATGAAGTTTACAAAGCGCCTTGCATTACTAATTTCAGTTTTAACTAAGATGATTTTCTATGTTAAAAATAAATAAATAAATGAGAAAACCTGTAAGTATAATTTGCACGTGAGTACATATATGTTTTTAGGTTTCACAAGTTCTTTAAAAAAAGGTTAAACCTTTCAAATAATGCAAATGGTAGTATTGTACTCATTCTATATGGGACAAAATTCATGAAACATTCCCTCCCTGCATATATTTGGAGTTATTATTTTTTTACTACATTTTTTTTATCCTGTGAAACCTGTGATTATTCCTCAGTTGAGAAATCTGAAGAAACACAAAGAAAAACTAACATAAATCAATGCTCATATGTTTTAAGGTAAAAACTTTATTTAGGGAGTTTTAACATTTTTCTGTTAATAGTTAGGCATTCTATTCTGAGGAAAAGTTTTTTCGTGTGCAATACAATAGTTGACACATTCCTAACTGATTTGAGCATTATTGTGAGTCAAGGGGGTAAACAGAGGCAGAGTAAAGGAATCTTGGGGGTGGGGTGGGGTGGGGTGGGGGGTCTGAATAGTTGGCCTAATAATGACAGTTTTTTTTTTATTTCATTGTTTGACTTCGGCTACTGTCTCCACCTGTTTCAGTTGCCACGAGCCGCCACTGAGCGAAGGTCGTACATGATTAACTTTGCATATTTTGTTTTGAGCTTTTCTGAAAAAACTTAACAATTTAACTTAGAACGGCGGAATACTTATTACATTGCTTTAGGTTCAGTAAAAAAAGAAAGAGAATGGAATAGAATAGAATAGAAACAGAGAGAGAGAGAGAGAGAGAGAGAGCGCGCAAAAAGATAAAGGGAAAACAGGGACAGCGGGGGAAAAACATGGGGATATTCTTTGTTAGTTTTTTGCTGTTGTCATGTTGTCTTGCATCTGTAACATTTCGAAACAGGGTGAGGCAGAGCTTGGTATTGAAATCAGAGTGGGTGGGAGGAACTGTGAATAAAATTCTGATCTACGTACGTATCTTACTTGGGTCGTAAACAAAATTCGTAAAAATTTGTTTTTTGGCTATTGTTTTATTTTATTTCAGGTTAGCTATTTCTTTATTTTATTTTTTACTCATGCCTGTTTGGTTTTTGAGGTTTTCTTTGTTGTTTTTGTCCTTGTTAAATAACTTTTTATTCCTGTCTCTACTTATTAGTGTGTGAATTCTGAATTTTCATAATTGCTGCGTTGCGCGTCATGATCTTCAGCTTGTTTGTTAAGCAATTTGGTTTTAAATTCTAAGGTGTAAATTAAGTCTTTGACTCTGCTGTTGGGTATTTGTTTTCAATTTACAATTTAGCAGCTTTAGCGCAAATTCTAATTGAAATGTTTATTATTTTTTTTTGTTTTGTTTTCGTTTTTTTCGTTTTTTTTTCTTTGGCTATTGTTTTATTTTATTTCAGGTTTGCTATTTCTTTCTTTTTTTTTTTTTATTCATGCCTGTTTGCAATGAAAAAATTTCCGTGAATTCTCGGTGTTTCAACTGTATTAAAACTGTTTACGGACCGTAAGCACGCCAACGGGCGATGAACCGTACATTTTCGGTAGATAAACTACATGTTTGCCCCCCCGGTGGCGCAGTGGTCTAAGCGATGGCCTCTGATCATTCGTCCGAAAGGGGTCCGAGTTCGAATCCCGGTGAGGCATGGATGTTGTGTTTGTCTTATGGCACTGGCTCTCTCCCTTCCCTGGAACCAGTGGCCCTAAATTAGGGACGGGCGACTGCTTATAGCCCATTGAGTTGCTCACGGTGGTCGTTAAACCTCCAATAAAAAAAAAAAAGAAACTACATGTTCACGGTGTTTAAACTGTTTTAACCATTACGGTATAATACCTGTTTTTTTACGTGCTGTCGAATGGCAACGGAGTACGGACTGGTCGCGGACGCTATAATGAATTAGCTTTATTTACTTTCCGCTAAGCTAATGCTAATTATAATGAATAAGCTCTTTCTACCAGCTAGCTAATGATAATAATGAAGCTTTCCTACAGAGCTAAGTATAATGCTTCTGCTACTGAATTATATGCTTGTACTAAGCTTCAAATGGGGAATTCAAATGGTTGTTGTTACTAGTTAATTAAGATCATGAATAAAGTCACCTGCTAGTAGTGTAGTAATAGTAATGAACAAACTCATAACTGGTAGTAATGTTGTAGCAGTAAGTAAGATGAATAAAGTCTTAACGCTGGTTGTTAATAGTAATAAACTAATGACATAAACCTAACAGCCAGACAGAGATCTGACAAAAACTATGAATTGAGAAAGACGTACTTACGACAAAGCTCTTTTATTATGTAACTCTTGATCATCCAACGCACACACACAACTCGTTTCACAATAATGAAGAATCAAACTAATCACATAGAACGAAGCTCTCTCCTTCACAACAACAACGCTCCCCTAGTATAACAACAAACGCTCTCCCTATAACAACAAAAGCTCTCCCTTCAATAACAAACGCTCTCCTTGGCTATCGTTGAACGCGCCTATATATACTGGCTACCACCACATCATGACTTACACTCATTGCCAGATCTCATTCAGCGGGTGAAATAATATTTCGTTCAGTAAGAAGATAATTTACATAGTAAAATAAAATAACCAGAGATAGTAAAATCAAAAGGAAAGTGAATATAGAGTATACGTTACATCATCTCGCCCTTAATTTTTCTTTTTTTTTCCTTTTTTTTTTTTTTTGTTTCCGAAAAACCTATCAATTTTGGAGTGTAAGTCTTACACTTCGTTGATTGACGTTTATCGACCTCTTTTTTGTTTTGTTGTTTGTTGGCAGCAGTATTTACAATCTCAAACTTGGCATGACAAAATCAAGAAGTCTGTGAAACTTGTATTTTTGAACAAAACAAACCTGCATCGGCATACCTTCCTTTTATTCTGCCTAGCAGGAATCACTTTTTTAATTTCAAATTACGTTCTCATCATTCGTTGAATACATACCAACTGTATCAGCAGCGAAGATTGCCTGGAGCTGCCTAACAGTAACAATTTTATTATTTTACCCCTAAGCAAATAGATATATATAAAAAAATGTGGATTAGTAGATGGACATAGAAGAAATATAAAAAAAACACATATATATACACAAAAAAGAATGCATAGGCCCACACGAAAAAAAGAAATTCTGACACGCCAACTGGTCGTGCAGGAAAAACAACAAACTAAGAAAAGAACCTGTCCACGAGAACTTACTTATCTCGAGGACGCATAAAAAACTCTAGTACGATAACGTTTTCCAGGCCTAATCGGACTGGTAAAATCAGGTGGCTTAGATCTTTTCAAGGACTTTAATGGATCTGGAACATCGGTCTGCTGTCGGTCAAGAAATCCCGGCGGCTGACGGGAACGGTCAGGAATGGCGGAAATCCGTCGGTCCGGAACGGCTGAAGTCTGTGGGTCCGGAAATCCCTGCGGCTGAGAAGAACGGTCAGGAACGGCTGAAGTCTGGCGGTCCGGAAATCCCTGCGGCTGAGAGGAACGGTCAGGAATGGCTGAAGTTTGGCGGTCCGGAAATCCCTGCGGCTGAGAGGAACGGTCAGGAATGGCTGAAGTTTGGCGGTCCGGAAATCCCTGCGGCTGAGAGGAACGGTCAGGAATGGCTGAAGTCCGTCGATCAGGAACGGCCGAAGTCTGGCGGTCCGGAAATCCCTGCGGCTGATAGGAACGGGCTCCCCCAGGCTTTTGATATGGAGTCCCTTTGTGCTGGGGCCCGTTGTGTCCTTCCAGTATTCTTTTGGACGGACGTGGCTCTGGCCACATCGTTTGCTTTCGCTTGCGCCCTCGTGGCATGAGAGTAGCAGCAGGCATCGGCCCTGTTTGCCCTGAGCGTAGGTTCCAGGGGCGAAACCCGGGCGGATGCAAGGATTTCTGCCTTCGTCGCTGTTGCGGCGAAGCAGATTGGGGAGACAAGTTACGTTTGCGCCCAGCTTTTGGTGGTTCTGGACGGTTTGTAATATTTAAATTATTGTTCATAACTGATAAATCAGAAATGTCCGAAGCCTCTGAGTCGCTGCTGTAATTCAGTGGTCGTGCAGGGCGATGTTTATTTTTGCCTATAGGAATACTTTCTGACGAGGTATCCAAGGAAGTAGGAGCCTGCGTTGGTGCAGAGTTATCAGGAAACGGCGCAGCAATAGTCTTGGCAATGGTTGGAGGGAAAGGAACGATACTAGTATTCGAAGAACCTGATTCGAGCCTTGGTCTCATGGGAGAATCAGGTTGCGCGTTTGAAAACCCGTCTGGAGGAGGGGAGGGTGAAGAAAAAATCACTGGAGATTCTTAAAAAATGTTTGTTGGTTCGTCCAAAATTTCTGGCGGTTGATCGTGAGATATAGACTCTTAAGTCTGTGGAACAGAAGGTTGAGTAGGGTTGATTATAAAATCGATATTTCGTTCATGATACTTGCGACACTGATCAACGTGTACGTATTGAAATTGATTGTCAGGTTTTTCAAGAACAATGTTATTTTCAAACACATTTGCCACCCGATATGGACCTTCGTAGCTGGGTGCAAATTTCTTCACTAAAGTATGCGAAACAGAAGACTGGAAGTGCGTTTCCACGAGAGTGATATCTCCAACGACAAGATCTGGTTCCCTACGCCTAGTATTATAGTATCTAGCTTGATCCGCTTGTGCTCCTAGCATTGCAACACGAGCTTTTTCGGCCATGATTCGTACTGATTGCGGAGTTGGTCGCTGGTTTAGTTCGTCGATAATCCCCGTTAAATTTTCAAAAGGGGTTTTAATTTTGCGACCCAGAAAAAGTTCTGCAGGAGTAATTTTAGTAGATTCGTGAACAGACGAGCGGAGGGCGAACGAAAAAAGCTCCAAATGGTCATCCCATCTTTCATGATGATCCATTACAAATGTAGCAATCATTTTCACTAGCGTGCGGTTTACGCGTTCCGCAGGATTACTCTGGGGATGATATGGGGAAATGAATTTATGTTTAATGTGTAGTCTCGCACACATTGTTTCAAAAATGTCAGAAATAAATTGAGGACCATTATCCGAAACTACTTTATTAGGTGCATAATATCTAGAGAATACTTCATTAACTAATACATTACAAATAACTTCTGCCGTAGCGGCTTTAATGGGAAAAACTTCAACCCATTTAGAAAAATTATCAGTTAGTACTAAAACGTAACGAGCTTTGTTTTTAATAGATAAAGGATAAGGTCCCAATAAATCTATTGAAATAATATCAAAAACATGAGAACTTGAACTAGATTTCAAGTGACCGGCCGGTCTTACATTACGGTAATTATTAATCTGACACAAGTGACATGATTGAACGTATGCGAGCACACTTTGGTACATGCCAGGCCAATAGGCAACATCCCGCAATTTACAACGGGTCTTGCGAATACCTAAATGGCCTGCAAGAGGTTTGTCATGAAATTCGTTTAAAAGGGCCATTCTAAGGGTTCGCGGAATACATGGGCGAAACTCTGCCCTAGTAGTCCTAGATTTCGTATAGTAAAGAAGACCCTCTATTACTTCAAAATGTTGTGACCTTCCAGCCAGAGAAGGATCACTTTGTAGGGGCGAACCCGCAAGCGAAAAATTATAGATATCCCCAAAATCTGGATCATTTATTAATTCTGCCATTATCTGCTCTCTGGATGTTATATCAGCTATTAGAAGTAAAGGCTGACATCCAGGAGTAGTTTCTGTGGGGACCCCACTAATCGGAACGCGAGACAATGCGTCCGGTAATTGATTCTTATGACCTGGCTCATATGAAATTTTGATATTGCTCTCTTGTAACTTCAGAGCCCACTTCATAAGTCTTTGAGATAGGTGCTTAGCAGAATTCAAATACTGAAGGGCAGAATGATCCGTAATTATGTTAACTGTCAATTCATTAAGATAGCATTGAAATTTATTCAGCGCATACACAACAGCAAGACATTCACGTTCCGTAGCTGAATAATTGCGTTCAGCTTTGGCTAAAGTACGAGACGCAAAAGCTATTGGATGCCCAGCTTGTGACAAAACGCAACCAAGACCAACTCCGGATGCGTCAGTATAAATATCAAATTCCTTAGTATGATCCGGGAAAGCCAACACCGGAGGCTGAGTCAACGCAGACTTCAGTGTTTCGAATGCAGCGTTAGCCTCAGGTGTCCAAACAAACTTCTTGTATTTACGTTTTAAAGCATACAATGGCTCACAGATTGTAGCATAAGTGGGGACGAACTGCTGATACCATCCGGTCATTCCCAGAAAGCGTGATAGTTCTTTTGCTGTTTTAGGCCGAGGAAAGTCAACAATAGGCCTAATTTTTTCATTATCCGTAAATAAGCCGTGGGGAGTGATTTTCAACCCCAGATATACAATCTCGTCCCTCGCTATCTGGCATTTACTAGGTTTTAACGTCAAGCCAGCATTGTATATGAGTTGGAACACCTGTTTGAGCAGAGAAAGGTGCTCGTCAAAAGTCTCGGATGTAATAATAATGTCATCCAAATATACATGCACATGGGGACCCAGGACAGGTCTGAGAACCGTATCCATAAGCTTTTGGAAAGTAGCAGGTGCAGAAGCTAGTCCAAAGGGCATACGTAGGTATTCATAAGCCCCAAAAGGAGTCACAAAGCCAGTTTTATCGACAGAGTCCGGATGTACCGCCACCTGCCAATATCCACTCGCCAAATCCAAGGTTGACATCCATTTGGTTGACGACAGGTCATTTAAAATATGCGACATGACAGGTAGTGGATAATTGATCGTTTTTGTGACTTGGTTGAGCTTGCGGAAATCTGTCACAAAACGAAATTCATTGGGTTGTTTCTTTGGAACCAAAAAGGCAGGAGCAGCCCAGGCGCTTGTTGATTCCCTGATTATGCCCTGCTTAATCATTTCAGAAATTTGACGTTGCATTTCCTGTTTTTTATGTGGAGCACAAGGGTAAGGTTTCGTCGCAATTGGTTTCGAACCATCAGTGTCAATGACATGATAAACCACCTGTGTGAAACCAGGTTGATCAGAAAATAAACCAGGGCTTTCCTGTAAAAGGAGAGAAAGCTGGTTTCGTTGCCTCTCATTCAATTGGTTACTCAATAACAAACTCGTTATATCTACAGGAACCGTAGGAATCATTTCGACAGGTTCCGGAAAGGAAATCACATGTTGTACGAAATTCAAAGTTATTTGAAACGTATGAATAAAATCCATGCCCATTAGACATTTAACAGGTAGTTCGTCTATAAGCAGGAAAGAATGCGTAAAACGAGCTTTTCCCAGCCCTAAAGATAATGTGACAGTTCCTGTGATACTGAAGATTTCGTTATTTGCACCTCGCAAATACTGCGTCGCAGGCTGAACTAGTATTGCAGGAAAATTGTCAGTGCAAAACTTTGTATTTAGGGCTGATATTTCAGAACCAGTGTCGAACTTTGTCTTGACAATAATATCTTCAATTGTCAAGAAGACATCAGGCAACTGAGGAGTTTGAACAGTCACTAATACTGTTTTAGGGTCAGAAAGCTTGGTATCAGGAAGCAGGACCGACCCTTGGTCTACTTCCTTTGGAAGTTTAAACGATTCCTGGTTGGATTATCATGCGGTCTGAAACCTCGACCCTGCCGGGTATCGGGAAAATTTTCACGATGAGGAAAACTGCGTGAAACCTGCGTCGGGAACTCCGCGTGTCTGTTGACATTGTCATATTTATTACTTCTTCCCTCAGCACGGGCAGAAAAATCATCATTGCCCTGAGCATGAAAACGTTCCGAATGCTGCGGAGTGGAACGGGGTCGAGCATACTGTGCATTTGTACGATATCCCGAAGATTGTTCAGAAACTCGCTGTTGGTTTGCCACTCTTCTGTGTGGTGGAACGTATGAAGCTTGGGTGTGCACTTGTGTATGCTCGCGCTGAAAGTTATTATGCCTATTATGCCGCTGAGGGTTTTCGTAATAAGCCTCGCGGGGTGCCCGAGCATGGTGAGGTGAACCATGTTTGCCATGTCGCTCTTCATACGTGCGTATGAGGTGAAGGCATTCATGAATTGTGGCAGGGTGTCGAATCTCAAGAAAATCTTGTAAGAATGGGTCGAGCTGCTGCACGAGGGTATCCAACATGTCAACATGACTGGCATGTGGATCCCATAGGTTATATAAGCGTGTTGTTTCCAACGCAAATGCAACAGGGCTATCGTTGGGACCTTGCTGACGAGAAAAAAGCTGTTGTGCAAGGTTAGCTCGACTGAGGCCGAAAGGAAAGACCACCAAAAATTCTGCACGGAAATTCTCATAATGAGAATCTGGGTTCGACACTCTCCACTGCCGATACCAGGTCTTAGCGGTATCCCTCAAGCAAGTGCTTGCGATTTGGACTTTGCAGTCTTCAGGAATATTATATAGATCAAAATGATCTTCCAGATCTTCGAGGAACTTTAAGGACCCCTCCAAACCATTGAAAAGAATTGTTCCTGCATGCGGCACGAAATGGGCAAGCATTCTGCTTCGCTGAGAGGATTGAACTCCCTCAGGTACGACCCGCGACTCAGAGTAATAAGAAGCCGGTGCATTACGAAAGTGTGAAGAATGCCTGGGTACGTGTAGATCATTCATATCAAAGTTAGAGCCACAGGCTTCTTGCAAATTGTCAAAAAAAACACCATTACCCTCGGAACTTGCCTTGGGGTGGAAAATTGAAGTTGTCTCAGGTAAGGAAGACATGGGTAATAATTGTCAAGATCTCGTGTTCGAGAAAAGTTCGGGCGCCAATTATAATGAATTAGCTTTATTTACTTTCCGCTAAGCTAATGCTAATTATAATGAATAAGCTCTTTCTACCAGCTAGCTAATGATAATAATGAAGCTTTCCTACTGAGCTAAGTATAATGCTTCTGCTACTGAATTATATGCTTGTACTAAGCTTCAAATGGGGAATTCAAATGGTTGTTGTTACTAGTTAATTAAGATCATGAATAAAGTCACCTGCTAGTAGTGTAGTAATAGTAATGAACAAACTCATAACTGGTAGTAATGTTGTAGCAGTAAGTAAGATGAATAAAGTCTTAACGCTGGTTGTTAATAGTAATAAACTAATGACATAAACCTAACAGCCAGACAGAGATCTGACAAAAACTATGAATTGAGAAAGACGTACTTACGACAAAGCTCTTTTATTATGTAACTCTTGATCATCCAACGCACACACACAACTCGTTTCACAATAATGAAGAATCAAACTAATCACATAGAACGAAGCTCTCTCCTTCACAACAACAACGCTCCCCTAGTATAACAACAAACGCTCTCCCTATAACAACAAAAGCTCTCCCTTCAATAACAAACGCTCTCCTTGGCTATCGTTGAACGCGCCTATATATACTGGCTACCACCACGTCATGACTTACACTCATTGCCAGATCTCATTCAGCGGGTGAAATAATATTTCGTTCAGTAAGAAGATAATTTACATAGTAAAATAAAATAACCAGAGATAGTAAAATCAAAAGGAAAGTGAATATAGAGTATACGTTACAACGCCATGTTGGTACGAAGCGATGGACGTCTCTCTACAGTCTACATAAAGTAAGGAATAAGGATTCTATGTTACCGATTTATAGAAGCACCGCAGCCTTTATTTTCGGTAAGTATTTTTTTGTTTTGTGTAAGTCACAGTGCATTGTGATGAGTATTAAGTGGTTTTGGTAACAATTGAAACAAGTTTGATTTTTTATTTCATGTATTTCGTTCAAATTATTTGTTAGGCCGAACAAGTTAAGTAAACGAATGCAGTTGCTAACTAATTTTCCTCGCTTGTCCTGTGACTAGGGTGACAACTAGATTTGGAGAACAAGGTACAAATTGTATAATGGTCAATTTCACCCAGACCACGTTGGTGCCAGGAAATTTTTATTTAGCATTCGCAATCGCGGGTGCTAAAAATTCTAACACCATGCTCCTGCTTCCTACATTTTTTTTTTCAGTGCCAGACAGCTTTTTTTGGAATCTGGGCTACTGAAGATTTTGTGGCCCCTATTTCTGGTCACAAGTGCTTGTAAAATACGAATGTCCTATAGACTATACGATAGATATGTATGTCTTGTACATATGTTGGATACCTATTTCCTTTATATATGTATGTTAAGGCTTTGTAAAATACATCTTATGTGTTTGCAGACATAAGAAATGCAAACATTGAATCAAGTATAGATAACAAAAATTTGAAATGAATGCACAAAAACAGAAGTTCACACATAGTTCAGGAGTTTGTCTTTAAAATGTCTGTTTAAAGATGTTGAAACATTTTTTTCTGCAAACTAACACATTGAAGGAATCTCATGTGAGCAGTGTGTATACCTCATCTGTGGTAAGATGGAAATTTATCAGAACCATTCAATTTCTTAAAAATTAGTTGAAATATATCAATACACAGGTATTTGTGTAGTAATAACTGCCAGTGTTTTCTGTAAAATTATAAAAAAATAACAGAAATATCACTCAACTGATGCCCAACGCACAACTCGAGGCGCGTCGCGTAAACTTAATATCAGTACCAATATCTGTTTGTTTTATTTATAAAATGAGTATTCCAAAAGGTGTATTTCAATGCAAACACAATTGTACGTAGAAAGTTTTACAAACAGGTCACTGATGCTAGGCAGTAATTACATTAGAACTGCTTCGTGAGCTAAGAAAAACCCCTCAAAAAATCTCTTCAGGTGTACTGTGTAAGAAATAAACATTGCTAGTATACCCCAAAATCTCAAGTGTCCACATATCTTACAAAAATTTTATACTAAAGAAAATTCAAACATTGAATCAAGTGTAGACAACATAAATTAAAAATGAATGCACAAAAACAAAAGTTTGCCGCCCCGGTTGTGCAGTGGTCTAAGCGATAACCTCTGATCATTCGTCCGAAAGGGGTCTGGGTTTGAATCCCGGTGAGGCATGGATGTTGTGTTTGTCTTACGGCACTGGCTCTCTACCTTCCCTGGAACCAGTGACCCTAAATTAGAGACGGGCGACCGCTTATAGCCCATTGAGCTGCTCACGGTGGTCGTTAAACCTTCAATAAGGCCGCCCCGGTGGCGCAGTGGTCTAAGCGATGGCCTCTGATCATTCGTCCGGAAGTGGTCCGAGTCCGAGTTCGAATCCCGGCAAGGCATGGATTTTGGGTTTGTCTTACGGCACTGGCTCTTTCCCTTCTCTGGAACCAGAGACCCTAAATTAGGGACGGGCGTCTGCTTATAGCCCATTGAGTTGCTCACGGTGGTCGTTAAACCTGCAATCAAAAAAAAAAAAAAAAAACCTCCAATAAAAAAAAAAGTTCAGGCGTCCGAAGAAATGAAACAAAGACTTTGGTCAAAGTGGCAAAGGACAAACTAAAATACAAGGCACAGTGTACACGAGATTCAGAACATAGAACTTTGAAATGAGGCGTGCATGTTTAGGTTCCTGCAGCAAGCACTGTGCATACATTTTTATTGGCCAATTGATGAGGAAAGGGCACAAGCACAGTCAGCGTTTTGTCTTTCCCAACAATATAAAGACAAAAAAAACTCCCGCCGCCCCTTCCTACAGCTTTCCCGGTCTTTCATTATGACATCCCTTTTCCGCCGCCCCGGTGGCGCAGTGGTCTAAGCGATGGCCTCTGATCATTCGTCCGAACGGGGTCCGGGTTCGAATCCCGGTGAGGCATGGATGTTGTGTTTGTCTTACGGCACTGGCTCTTTCCCCTTCCCTGGAGCCAGTGACCCTAAATTAGGGACGGGCGACTGCTTATAGCCCATTGAGTAGCTCACGGTGGTCGTTAAAAATTCCAATCCAATCCATCCATCCCTTTTCCGTCCTCTTCACTTCGTGCAAATCCTGGACTGAAATTTTTTTCTGAGAGAGTTCCTTTTCCAATTATATAGCCCCTCTCCAGCACAGTTACCCTGCAGATTATTTTTCAAATTGAACGGTAGCAAAAACTTTTTTTTATTTTATTTTTTTTAAATCGTTTATTCGTGGCGTATACAATGCAAATTGCCGTACATGTTTTTCAGTGAGAAATTTACCTTTATTTTCATTTTTACGATATGATCATAAATATGCCCTTGTAAATTTGTCTCCTTAAAAATTATTAAATTTAAATTTGCTAATTGTTTTGGCCATATTTTTCTTTTTGCATAGCGTACTAAGTGTCTGTAGTTCCTATTCCAACCTCTAAAGTTTTCTGTCACTCAGTTTTAATACAAAACTACGATATTCCCTATTCCCTAATTGTTTTGAGCTGTATATATATATATAGTAATAAAGTCAACCACAGATAAATTGTAATCCTAATACAGAACCCAAAATAACACCCTGAATTCCTGATAAGAGAATTTTTTTCCAAAGACCAAACCTGCCCCCCCCCCCCCCGCATTAAAAAGGCAAAATCCAATAGAAAAAAATTGCAGCGTGTTAGTGAAAACACCAAATATAAATATATTCATCTGGTAATTTCTAAACCTTACTTTACCATGGACTTCAATTAAGATGGCTGATGCCATATTTGATATATCTCAAGGGGCCTCTGTCCCTCATTGTCAGTTTGTCACTATAAATGAATTGAAACAAATCTCCGAGAATGTACATCATGAAAGGGTGAATCGGTGAAAATTTTAATCACAATGTAACATTCAGGCCTCTTGTGTCGCCATTCTGATTGAATATCAGCAATGAAGTCACATCACCAGTGAAGCATTATCTCCATTAGTGCTAAATAAATGAGGCAGGAGACAATTTTCTAGAAATGAAAATCGTATTTTTTTGAAAAACTGGAAAAACAAGAGGTACATGGTACCGGATTTATTTAAAAATAGAAAGTAGTCATGACTACTATTTTTTGTGCAAAGTACATCACAACTTGTATTTCCTTTGACATCTTGGAGTCGAATTTTTCACGATTACAATACTTTCTCATGCTAATGTATGAAAAAGGAAAAAGTCTTTTTCACATAAAAAAAAAAGAACTAGGAACTCTCATAAAATTGCAGGTCCTGTTAATGTGGTGCTCCACAGAGCTGCACACATAAAATCTTTACTGTTTCTACCGGTTTTCAAAATCTTTTGGATTCAAAAGTCTTAGTTTCTTATTTCCTTCTCAACAAATAAAATTCTTGTTTTTATTCTGTTGCATTTATTTGCTACAAAAATGTATATATACAGAGTGTCCGAGAATTATTGGACACATAACAAAATTATATAAAACAAAACGTTAAACAGATAGAAATAAACTGACTGTATTAACTTACAATGTTACTGCACAAGTTAATAAATTTCGATGCGAGATCCCTTGGTTGCTCGTAGTACGTCTAAGCGGTACTCAATTTCATGCCCTGTAATTGGCAAGCATCTGAGGAGTTATGGAATTAAATAGCAGCTGTTATACGCTACTTTAGTTCCTGCAAATCAGTACAAGGCGTCTGATAGACACGATCCTAATCCCACATGAAATAATCCAATGGAGTTAGATCTGGAGAGCGAGGAGGCCACAGAATGGGACCACCACGGCCAATCTATCTGTTGGGGAAAAGGCTCATTTAGGCACTTATGTATACAAGTTGACCAATGCGGAGTCGTACCGTCTTGTTGGAAAATGACATCATATCTTTTGATCTGGGTATAGCGAAAGTTTCTATCATATCCAAGTAAATGTCATCATTTGTTTTTTTCGCAGAAGGAAGGGCCAATCACTTCTCTTTTTGATAGGGCGCACCACACGTTAACTTTTGGAGAATCACGTTCCAGTTCAATAGCAGCATGAGGCAGTTCACTACCCCATATCCTACAGTTGTGACAATTCACAATACATGAAATGTGGATTCATCACTGAAAATGACAGTACTGAGAAAGTTTTCGTTGTTTTTCACTCAATTTAGCATAACCACAGCGAAATCGTTTCGCAGAGTGTGATCATTTACATGTATCTTTTGCACTATTTGGATTTTATAAGCATAAAACTTCAATTTCTTGTGCAAGATATCGTGAACTGTCGATTTCGGAATGCACAGTTCTATGCTTGCTTTACGAATGGATTTCCTGGAGCTTCGTCGGAAACTTCCATTAACTTGGTCAACCGTCTCACCGCTGATGCTAGGCCAACCGGCTCCTCCACGAGGTTCCACATTGCCAGAACTGTTTTATCCATCGCTTAATTGAATTCATTGATGGAGGATTACAACCATACTCTAAATGGTACCGTCTTTTAACTTTAATGACAGACTTTAATTTCGCAAGCCATAACACACACATCGCCTTGTGCTGTACGGATGACATTACTACCGATTGCGCATTTCTCATACATTCCTCATCAGGCCATACCTAGTGCCATCTATCGGATTCTGGGAATAACAATTCTGCAAAACAAAAATATAGAAACCGTGTTTGTAATACGTGACATAGAAAAACCGACAATGCTCAGTTTTTTTTTTACATAATTTTGTGATGTATCCAATAATTCTGGGACACCCTGTATATTGCTTAAGACAACAGTGCTGACAATTACGGAGGATCTTTTTGCGGACATATTTTTTGTATTGTAAATAATTTTGGTAATGAATCTTTGTTCTGCATGCTAAATTGGTTGAATTTTTAAAAAATATGTAAAAGAATTTGGTTTCAGAGGAATCAAAGCCTTTGGCAATTAGTGTCAGTTATTGTTTATTTTTGATACATGAAATTTTACATTTAATACATAAAACAGTAATTCCTTCTGTTTTTCTTAGGAATATCTCATATTATAAAACATTTTGCATAAAAGTGCATACTTAATACTTAACATCATGTATGAGTGTGTCAATTGCAACTATGTTTCTTTAGCTTTAAAGAAATATGTTAGCCACATGAGCATTCATAGAAATGTAAATAATTTTAGATTTCAGTGTGGGGTGCGTGGTTGTTCCAAGACATTTGGCTCTTACTATATCTTTAATACTCATGTCTCGCGATACCACCGTGGATTGCGTGGATTTAAAGTGCAACCAAAGATTGTGTCATAAGGCATTTAATATAGTTTCTGATTTAATATCGCACATTAAGTCACATCTAACCTTTATTAGATGCTGTTTTAAGGGGTGTGCCAAAACATTTAAAGTCAAATCTTCATTTTCATCCCATTTATCTATATATCATCTGAATCACAGTACAAAATTCCTATCTCCACAGTTTCTTAATTCTGAGCCAGTTGCCCTGACACTGAGAGTTGACAGTACTGTGGAACTAGTCACTTCTGACGTAAGTGAACAACTTAATCAGTCAGACAGCCATATCTCTGAAGAACTCACACTGAAAAATATTGCTCTTTTTTGCTTGCTTTTGGAATCAAAATGCCTAATCCCATCTAAAACAGTACAGTTGATAACGGAAGAGATATTATTTACTGATTCAGGAGGATTCCTTTTTCACACAGAGTTTCACTGATAAATTGAGTGAATTAGTAAATATATCTGAAGATGAAAAAAAAAACAATTGTAAAATATGTCCATGACTCAAAGTTTTTAAAATCAAGAATTCAGGACTTCTGGTCAGCTTATACTCCGGCAGCGTCCGCGCCTCGAATAATCCTGCCACGCACGTCCCAACTCACTCGCTTGCAAAGAGCCCCCTCTAGCGGTCGTCCTTTGCGTTTGCGACCACCAGTTCGTAGTTAAAAAAGACTTGTGTGTGTATGCCTGACCTACCCTTAATGTTTTTTCTAAGGACTTTTGACTCACCCTGTATACGGTATTATACACAGAGACAAGACAGCCGCCCCGGTGGCGCAGTGGTCTAAGGCACTGGCCTCTGATCATTCGTCCGTAAGGGGTCCGGGTTCGAATCCCGGTCAGGCATGGATGTTGTGTTTGTCTTACGGCACTGGCTCTCTCCCTTCTATGAAACCAGTGACTCTAAATTAGGGACGGGCTAATGCTTATAGCCCATTGAGTTGCTCACGGTGGTCGTTAAACCTCCAATCAAAAAAAAAAAAAATCAAAGTGTGGAAAAGCTGATGGTTTTAAAGGCTATTGCAATGTATTTCCTGTTGACCGAATCGCCTTTTTTTTGTCTCAAATGTTTCCAATTTTGCATCGTAGCTTGTTGCCAATGTGTGAGAGTATGCTTAATTTATAAAATTCTTAATTATTTTGAGGCTCCTTCCCATTTTTATTTTAAGTGAAAATACACGAACATTAGTGGGAATTCTAAACAAAACATAACGTTAAAATTGTAATCTTCACTCGTATAAGAAGTATAATTCATTCCGGTTTTATATTAACACGGTTTCTGCAACCCAAAACCACGACATTCCAAAATACATACAAACAGTTGAAATTACATATACGTATAATCTAAACAACGGCAAATCCACACACGCCGCCCAGGTGGCGCGGTGGTCTAAGCGATGGCCTCTGATCATTCGTCCGAAAGGGGTGCGGGTTCGAATCCCGGTGAGGCATGGATGTTGTGTTTGTCTTACGGCACTGGCTCTCTCTCCCTTCCCTGGAACCAGTGACCCAAAATTAGGGACGGGCGACCGCTTATAGCCCATTGAGTTGCTCACGGTAGTCGTTAAACCTCCAATAATAAAAAAAAAATCCCAGTGAGGCATGGATGTTGTGTTTGTCTTACGGCACTGGCTCTCTTTCTTCCCTGGGACCAGTGACCCTAAATTAGGGACTGGCGACTGCCAGGAGGGTCCCGCTTGAGCTGCACAGTATCCGACGCGGTTAATTTGAAGCGGCGCATGACGTAGCCGTGGACGCCCAGTCTTTCGGCTTCCCGCATCACTGTTTGTTTACAATTGGTGTGATGGAGTTTCCGCTATGAACGTAACTGATGTGCAACTGTTTGAAGTTTGTATCTCTAGTTTGATGTTTATGTTGTGTTTATTTTGATACTTGTTTGCCACTGAGATTCATTGTTTGAGTATTTCGTGAGAAACGCAATAATGCTGGGTTGTGCAGTGGCCTGTTTTAGTACGTGCAATAGGTAAACCAAGAACATTGACATAGATTGAGTTCGTCATAATCAAGATTAGGAACTAAGTTTTATGTTCCTGAAAAGTCTATATCGGTATTAAGTAAGTCCAAAAACGAAAGCAAAGCAAGATGTTATATTGCCGTTTCCCGTTGTAGGATATCTTAATGTACTTACACACCAAATTGTAGTCTAAGGTCCAGTTGACACCTAAAATTATATATAATTTATGACTACAAAACTTATGGTTTTGAGATAAAATAAAAATACCAACGTTTACCACAATCAAAGGCTTATCATATATCGACTATAGTTTCGCAGAGCTATTGGCTCGGCATCATCAGGACGAATGGAGCTTAAACATTCAAATCTTTGTGAAATTTTATTTTATCAAGAATGCTGACATTATGCACGATGTATTTCCCAAGGATTTATCACTTCAAAAATTGTCAGGATTCCTTCAAAGTTTCTAATGCAAGAGTGTGTTCCCAACATTCAACATTTCACACATGTTACGAGCGTGACTTAAAGGCAGAGTTACTTCGGATGACTAGCAGAAAAGTGTTGAAACCTGATGCTGTACGTACATTAAACATTCCCACAAGAAATAATACTAGTATTAATAAGGTAAGTACGAGAACCAATATTCACATTTTAGGATCTGAGACTGCAACTCCAACTGCACTTAGATGTCTGTCATGACCGTAGAATTCGGAAGCGTGCATTAGAAACCCTTGTTAATCTATCTCCAAACAAGAGGAATATTGGGGGGGGGATTTGGGATATTACACTACAAGACTCTGCAGATATTCAGGTACCGCCTTCTATTCCTTTTTTTTTTTTTTTTTTTTGGTAGGAAAATGCATCAAAGGAATGGTGTCATGGAATATTCTGCCATCAGAAAGCTAAGTTTCTATTTATTTCAATTTTTCATTGTTTGTATGAATGCATGCAAATATTTGCAATTTTTCTGATGGCTTTTATATACGCTTATGTGAGAAAGAAAAGTTTTATTTAAATACATCTGTCATGGGAACATTGTTTTAAAGATCAAATCTGGAACGGAAAAGTTGTAGAATTAAATTAACACAGTATTAGTAGTAAGGAATATACCAACTTATTTGCTAGCCATTAATATAAACAAATTAAATACACACACCACGCACATATACGAGTATATATATATATCATAATCATTGTCAACCATTATCAATCCACTGCTGGACGAAGGTCTCCCCAAGTTTCTTCCACAACGGTCTGTCTTGTGCCAGTCTCCTCCATGTTACTCCCGCATACTTTCGAATTTCATCCACCCATCTCCCATGTGGTCTTCTTCTGGATCTTTTCCTGTCCCTTGGAATCCAATATAAAATTTCGGCTGTCCATCGATGGACTGTCTTTCTGGCAATACGTCCAGCCCATTGCCATTTCAAGGATTTTACTCTGATCGTGATGTCTTCCACTCTTGTCATTTTTCGGATCCACGAGTTCCTCTTCTTATCTCTCCTGGTTACACCAAGCATGCACCTCTCCATGCTGCTTTGAGTTGTCTGCAGCCTTTGTATGTCTCTTTTAGTTAAGGTCCACGTCTCTGCACCATACGTAAGCACTGGTAGGATGCATTGATCAAACACTTTTTTTTTAAGACATAATGGCATATTGCTCTTGAAAATTATACTGTTTCTTCCAAAAGCTCTCCAGGCAAGTTTTATTTGCCAATTAATTTCTTCATCAATGTGACCCTCACTTGATATCTGCTGTCCAAGATGAACGTAGGTATCAGTTAGCTCCAACTTTTCTCCATCTACCGATAAATCTTCATTTCTTGTAAAAGCATTGTACATCACTTTTGTCTTCTGAAAGTTCATTTTTAATCCCACTTGTTTACTCTTGTCAGCAAGTTCCTGGATCATACTCTGCAGCTCTGATGGGGTACTTGCAAAAATGACTAAGTCATCAGCAAAACGAAGGTGAGTTATATATATATATATATATATATACTTAAGAGCAAAACTGAAGACTAAGGAAAAACTTTAGAATTTAAAACGAAGGTTGCAAAATAACCTGAAAATCAAAACGCGCAACGCAGCAGTTTTGAAAATTCAGAATTCATATTCTATAAAGAAGATACCTAAGCAAAAAAATACAAATATAATTTTGACTCACACCTAGTACAACATAGAAAAGGTTATGTATCTACCTGTGTGAGTAAAAGGAGAAAAGATAAAAAAATAAAATAAAACAACTGAATGTAGAAGGTGTCGAGAATACTGAGTGGTCCTTGATAAAGCCAAGGCTCAGTATTCTCGACACCTTCTACATTCAGTTGTTTTATTTTATTTTTTTATCTTTTCTCCTTTTACTCACACAGGTAGATACATAACCTTTTCTATGTTGTACTAGGTGTGAGTCAAAATTATATTTGTATTTTTTTGCTTAGGTATCTTCTTTATAGAATATATATATATATATATATATATATAAGAGAAAAAAATGTAAAACTTAATTAAAAAAATGAAAAATTGAAAAGATGAAACATTTTAATTTTCACCATTCCTCATTCCTTCATGGTGCATATATATATATATATATATATATATAGAGAGAGAGAGAGAGAGAGAGAGAGAGATAGGTAGGAATATTTTTCAAGATGTCATTTTTTAAGTATTCCATACTTCATGGTGTGTGTGTGCAAATAATTTAAAAAAGAAAAAACCTAAAAAAAAAAAATATATATATATAGAAGAATATCAGAACCAAGTCACCAATCTATATTGTCCCTTTGATGAGGGCAAAAATTAAAAACAGTAACCCATAAAATTTTGAGTTCATAAAAGAAGACATGTACAAATTTGTAATGTAAAACATGTTGAGAATAATCCTTATAGCTTCTTCAGGGTCAAACAGAAATGCTACTTCTCTCATTTCTACAAAGACCTGAAAGTGGGTTTCTGCTATATTATTATACATCTGCTTAAGTGCACTAAAAACAAATTTTGTAAGTTAATAAAATCCATGAACATTAAATTCTACTAAACCTGTTAACTACTAAAACAACCAGCTAGCACATATGCTGGTAGAAAAGGTTTAAAGTGAAAACCACATTCTTAAACTTTGAGCAAAATAAGCTTAATAAACATTACAGGAAAAAAATAATTTTGAAAAAAAAAAGGCATATAATAACACTTAACTCTCTCTTTGTATCTTGGTTTTCTTGCGCTTAAATTTGGTTTTAGCCTGCGTATGTGTTATATACATACACACCATGAAGAAATGTTAAAAATCTTTCAAGAGTGAATGTATGAAGAGAGACAGAATAGTTTTCGTGTTGTTCCTAGTACGGAAGTGATTGATATAGCTGCGATACGTATTGCCGCCTTTGTTGGCGTTTTTTGATGAAGTAAGTTTCAGAACTAATTTAAGTATCAGTGTCTAACCTTAATACTTGTAGCTGTTTTATTTGTAGTGGCTTGGCTACCAATTTCGTTATTCAGTAAGTATTAAAATGTGAGTTCACATATATGCAAATAAATTTGGAAATGTTGCGCTTCAAGGAAGATAAATGCTTTGAATTTATGAGATTTATTTATGTGTGAGCAGTTTTTCGCAGTTTTATTTCGTTATTATCATAATAAGTGTGATTATCACGATCGTTTCGTATGCCGTAACCCCACGCCACAAGACGCTCAAAGCTGCCATGTTGGCTGCCATGCGTCCACCGTCCACGCCGACGTCATTTCAGCAGCCAATGAGAGGCTAACATCGTAGCGTGCCCAACCTTATACCATGAGATATATCTAAAGACCTTGGGCGACTGCCCATTGAGTTGCTCACGGTGGTAGGAGTTGCGACTTCTGAGCTCCGTAAATTCGGGCGTATTTTGTGTGTTTCTAGTGAGTTGTGAATCCTAAGTTTCAAAGCACTTACCTTTGGAAGGTTCCGCTATCGTTTGTGAATACTCCCAGATTGATGAGTTGCCTTTTTCTTTTCCTATTAAGTCTTGTTTATCTCTCGACCGAGCTAGTCGAAGCTACGATAGTTGGCGCAATTGCAAATGGCGTCTTCCGGTGGTGGGGGCCCGAAACTGGACCTCACTTCCGGTGTCCCATCGATGTTGACGACAACTCTTCTTCTTCTTTGGGTGCTGCTTCGCTGCCCTCCCTAAGTGGCGGCGTTGCACTGCCCTCAACTCGTGATGTGAACAACCCTTTTCCTCAGGCTGTTCAGTTGCGTTCTCACTCATCTCAAGCTGCTACCACCTTCGTTGCTGACGACAACGCAATGGATGCCTCGTGCCACGGTACCTTCCCCATATCTTCTAAACCTCTGATGTCATCGCTACGTGGCCCGATGCCATGGCCTCTTCCACTGCGCAAAGCTTCCCGCAGGGCATGTACGCCGGCGCCGAAGCTTTCCAATCACAACTACAACGAGACGGAATACCATTTCTTTGGAAATTCCCCAGGACTCGCCAGCAGGTACTGCTTTCACTACGATCTTAGACAGAAGTGTTGTCTTTGAATCCTTGCCAAACACCATCTTCAAAGATTATTCCACCGCTTTAAAGCGGCAATTTCCAAAACATGCCATTTCACACATGTTTCGGCGAGGCCGAATGATTGTCGTATACTTTTCCAAGGCCGACTCTGCTCTTGCCGTGACGAATGCCGGCCTCACCATCGGCGATCAACATCTTGTTCACAGCCCAGTTGCCGCGCGCTCGATGAATGTGTCCTTCTACCCGGTGCCCCCAGAAATAACCGATACAGTTTTATTTGCGGTTCTTGCGTCATTCGGCCGTGTGGTTGGAACGATTCAGACATATTCTGCTGCCCCTAAAGACCCAGAAGACAACTCCCTGTTCGGCGCTCGTCGTGGGGGTAGGGTTGTTTTTTCTTCCCCGGCGGACATCTAGACCATCCCGACTCAATTCAAAGCCAAGTGCGGTAACCAGATCCGTTATATTGATGTGCTCACTGAACATCACTGCAGCAAATGCAAGAAGTTTGATCACTTTTACAAGCAGTGTCCCAATCCTGCTGCTGCTCCACAAGATTCACCGCAGGTGACTTCTCTTCAATCCTCTGACTCGCCCTTGCCTCCACGACTATCATCTGAGGCACCTCTCAGACGAGAAAGTGCTCCGTCATCGACTGGTGTGCCGTCATCTCTCTCCGCGACCGATTTTCCAGTGCTGCTGGAGTCCTCCAAGTCCCTTGATTCACCAGCTGATTCTGCAGACAACCGTGTCGTGTCAGATACTGAAGTTTCAATTGCAGATCCTGACGGCGCTTACACCAGTGCAGAACAGACCATGAGTGACACCTCTGAGCCTGATTACAGCGCTCGCCCAGATAAGAGGGCGGCGCCCAAACCTCCTCGAAACACCACCAAGCGAGGGAGAGCTGCTGGGAGCTCCACTCGCTCCTCTTCCCGGGCCCACCAGAAACTATCGTATCTTCAAGATTTTGATACCACTTCTGACCCTTCCTCTCCAATGGTATCATTTGAGGACTTTGATCAGACTCTCCGTGACACATCATTCCCGTCTTTGCCTCTTGCTTATGAGGAGCTGCATGCTCTCACCTATTACACGCAAAAAGCACACAGCTTCCTCCAGTATGCGAAGACCCATGAAGCTGGACTTTCTGCTTTCCTGCAACAGCTTTCCGATCTGGACAATCTTGTAGACAATTCTTCTTTCTTATCCGGCCCTTCCGCTAAGACGGCCAAGTTCATTCGCAAACAGATCCACGGACTCAAGATTTCCATCATCAGGCTCAACACGTCGCCGGGTGACCTGGCGCTTTCACGGTAGTTTCCTTCAACTGCCGAGGGTTTGGATCCCCCGAGGTGAATTCCGCCGTGCATGAGGACCTCTCGGCAATTAGTGCCGATGTCCTCCTGCTCCAGGAAACATGGTGCTCGCCTTCAACACCATTCCATCAGTGGCGCCGATGGCAGTACACCTTCCATCATGCCCACCGTGTACTACGTTCAAGCGGAATTGCTGTCGGAATACATCACCGTTTTCGTCCATCCATCACTTCTGTTGCTGTTAACAACTTATTTACAGATCAATTACAATGTTTTACATTTTGTATCAATTGTGTACCATATCATATCTTCAATGTGATATTCCTACTGACGACTCTTAACTCCATTCGCTTTTTCATTGCCTTCGGACTGTGCTTGCGGCGGTCCCCACCGGGGACTTTTGCGTCCTCGGGGGTGACTTTAACTGCCCTCTGCAGCCTTTGCAGTACCGCACATCTACAGGGGAAGCACCGCTCCCTTCTTGTCGATCTGCTTACTCAACTTATTACCGATTTCCATTTTGTTGACTCGTACCGGCATTTTCACCCGGACACCATTCCTTTTACTTTGCGGAATTCTCCAGCACAAGGATCGGCGGCAGCACGTCTCGATCGCATATACGTCATTCCACCGCTGCTTCCAGCGATCACTGAGGCGAGACATCATCCTTCCACCTCTTCCGACCATTGTGCTGTGGCGCTTACCATCTGCGTTTCCTCTTTCCCGCCTTCCAGACAACGCTCCTAGACCTTCGATGATCCATTGCTTATGGATGTGGCGTTTTGCGCCGACGTCCGCCGGTTTCTTGCTGATCGACAACATCTCATAAGTACCGCTCCCAAGACCCTTCGTCTATGGTTGGACATTAAAAACGATCTTCGTCTGCTCGTACGTCGTCTTTCGTTCGCTATTCGTAACAAACGTGCGAAGGATATTTATAATATCCGTTGCTCCTTGGCAGCAATCCCCTTACAAGATCCCGCTTACCTTGTTGTTCAGGATGCTTTACGAGCGAAACTCCATCCGCTCGCCGTGGAGGCTACTCGCAGGCTGAAGATGCTTCATCTTTCTTCGCCGGAGATTTCCTACGAGGAGATCTCACGTACTGAAAGAAAACACCGTACGTCGAAAACGCTACGCCACCTTTGCCTACCTGATGGTACCATCTCATCTAACCCTTCACGTCTATGCACGGAAGTTCGGCGTTTTTTCCAGGTCAAATTCCGTGCGGTGGTGCTTACTGATGTTATCCATTCCTCCCCTCTTCTTTCTGCTCTGCCTCAGGTTCCACCCCAACTCTGTGATCCTCTTCTTTCCGCCTTTTCTCCTGCTGAATTTCGAAAGGCGTTTCCCTCCCTTAGTTCACGCACATCTCCGGGACCTGACGGCCTTCCCTTCTCCTTTTACCGCGCCTTCCTCCCGTCTCTGATGCATTTTCTTCTCGCTTGCTTTTCTTGCGCCCAAACCCTTTTAGCACAACCGCCGGAGTTTACTGTAGCTCACATTATCTTGCTGCCCAAAAAGGGAGTCACTTTGGACTTGCGAAATTGGCGCCCCATTTCCATTCTCAATCTGGGCTATAAATTTTTCACTAAACTTCTCTCTCGCCGCTTGAACTCTGTGCTTCCCTTTCTTATCTCCCCCGACAAGTCATACACTGTGCCTGGTCGGTCCATTTCTAACAACATCTCCTTCCTCCAGCACCTAGTTTTTCTGGCCCGCACCCACTCCGAACCCCTCGCCCTGTTTAACCTTGACCAGAGATCAGCATTCGATAACTTCTCTCACGACTTTCTTTCTGCCACTCTTCTCGGCTTTGGTTTTCCTTCCTCCTTCGTTTCTCTTCTTCTCAGCCTCTATCGGGGCGCTTCCTTCCACGTCCGGACGACCTACTTTTTGACGGCGGCCGTACCTTTTCTTCGAAGAATCCGGCAGGGCTGCCCCCTCTCGGGGCAACTCTTCGCCATTGTCTTTGAACCATTCCTCCTGGCTGCTCCAAGATCACTCCTGCCTACTCTTCCTCCGACAGTTGCCAGCACTAGGCACCATGAGTGCGTACTCACAGCATATGCAGACGACGCAACCTTTTGTCTCCGCCAGGACGTCCAGTTCGACAACCTTCTCTCCACCTACCATCTTTACGCTACTGTTTCTGGCGCTTCGCTTAATGTCACCAAAAGTACTGGTTTGTGGTGTGGGTCATGGATGGGCCGGGCCGATACCCTCTGGGGTGCGGTCTGGTCCTCCTCGACCCAGAAGATCCTTGGAGCCCAAATCGGACACCCCTTTACCGCGGGCCTTTTGACATTGTCCAGTTTGCAGTCTAGGTTACGTCATCAAGCAGCGTTTTGGAGATTTGCGATTCCTATTACTTCTTACTGTCAGCGAGCTTATATCGTTCGACGATACTTACTTTCCCTCTGTACCTATTCCTGGACCTCCACCGTCTTCTTGTCAACCAGCCTGACGGAACTCAACAGCATCTTTACTTGAGTCATCTGGGCTTCAAAGCACTGGTCAGCCGCTCCGACGTTATATCTCCCTGTCAAGCATGGGGGCATTAATCTCATAGATGTTCACTGTTACTATCGTGCATACCACATCGCCTCCTTCCTTTGTCTAGTCACTTCGCTTTCTCCTTCTCTTACACTCTCTCTTGATGTTATTCTCTCTCTTCGTGATATAGCCTTCACTTTTCTTCTTTTCCTCAGGATAGACTACTATACTATTCCTTCTTCTAACTTTCCTACTATTTTATCTGAGGCTATAGCGCTTTTCCGTTCCCTCCCTCTCTCTCTCTCTCTTCCCACCACCACACCGGATCTCCTTGCGGAACCACTCGTTTTCTCTACCCTGGTTCACCCCCCCCCGATCAACCTTTCTTTCTATTTTTCTCCTGGTTCCGTGCTGTCATCCTAACCATGCAGGCACTCATTAATCCCGATCTTTCCTGGAAACCCCTCGACTCACTCTTTTCCTCCCCAACTCCTTCCCTCGAGGACGACTATGCCCTTCTCCGTTTCTCCCTTCAGCTTCTCTATCCTTCTCTTGTTTCTGACGACGGCCTCCTCGTCGTCCCCGGCCCCAGCCTTCCTCTCCCCTTCTTTCTTCCTTTTCGTGACTCTGCCGCCCCTGTCCTTTCTTTTTCTACCGCTGCCCTGTATCGTCTCCCCATCCCATTTCCTGGGTTTCTCCTTTCTCCTCCCTGGTCGTTTGGTCTGCTTCTTCTTCCTCCCTTTCTTCTCAGCTAGACCGTAACACACACTGGCAGTTCCTTCATCGCCGGCTCCCTGTCCCCCATCTTCTCTCTTTTCCTCTCTGTCCTTTCTGTGGCGTTGACGGTGACGTCGCTGATATGTACTGCCACTGCCCTATCTTGCTGCCACTTCTTCATACTGTTTTCCGGTTAGCTGACATAATTTGCTCTAAGGACTTGCCGTTTCACGCATATCCGTGGCTGTTGCTCACAAAACATCCGCCCACCCACCTTCCGGATGCCTGCTGCTTTCTCTTCATACTTGCCAAGCAAGTGATTCACTCATTTCATCAATCTCTCCGGAATTCTCCTGTACTTCCATCTCTTCTGTCGGCCGGTGGGCGGCTGCGGGCTAGCTTTCGGGGCCGGCTTGTGGCGCGCCTCCGGTTGGAACTCACAGATGCATCTTTCACGCAAACAATCGGCACCTTTCATAATGCCTGGGCCTAGAGCACCGGGTGGTTTTCTATTTCTGGCTCTGACATCCTACTGGTGAGTTGATTGTGTCCTCTTTTGGATTGTCTTTGTTTTGGTGTTTGGCTGTTCTCTTCACCTTGATAGTACTTTTTGTTGGTTCTTTTTCTTGCCCAGTTTCAGGGACGTGCCAACAGGGATGGGGGGCGACTCCCCCCCCGAAATCTAAGTGGAGGGGCAGACTGTGTGTTTTGCCCCTCCAGTTTTAACGCCCAAAATATAAGTTCATTTAATTTAACAGGAAAAAAAAAAAGCTTTCAAATTGTTTAAAAAACAAAAAAATGCTGGTGATTTTTATAGCGTTTTAGCAGTTTTTAATTAGTATTTTTACCTTTATGGTAAAGGAAAGAAAAAGAAAACAAAATAATACTGGGAAAAGAATCTCCCCTGTGCTCCTGATTTTTTCTGCTCTGTTCTACGACTGGTTAATGGGTGGGAAGAGTGAGGGAGAATGATCCTACACAAGTACAACAAAATAGCTGTGTGAGTGTGTGTAGAGGGGGCAGGGACAGTCCACTCCATTTTTCCTTTTGTATTCAAGTGATTCTGAAATCCGTCCTACGCATGTTTTCCCAATGGGGTAGGGGGGGGGGTCGTGTTTATTTAGTTCTTGAACAATTAGTGTTGTATTATCGCCTATCAAACATTCCGCTTTTCTTAGCTTAATCCATTAATCGGCAAGTGCGTTTGTGCCGAAAGCAATAGTCTGAAGTGTAACATCACTGGAGACACTTTCTGGGACTCTGGGTGGGGCCTTTAGCTGTTTTTTTTTCAGTGTAAAGACCTTTCATCACTGCCGCGCCCGCTTACTACCCCATCTTGGTTTCCTGTCCTCTGGGCTGAGAATCATGAAGGAAACAATCTTCATTGTAGTTTGTGGGTGGCCGGGGGGGAGGGATATGCTTTACCCCAGTCTTCACTTCCATATCCAATTGTCCATCGTCGTATTCGTACTGTGACTGTGTAGCCGGTGTTCAGATACTTCACCAATTTTACTTCCGTGCTTTATGCGTGCTTACAAAAGTGCAATTTTTTTGGAGTGTTTCCAAGATCGTTTTCGTGATCAGAGAAGAAATTTGATCTTTGAAGGCTGAATGGAGAAACTTACAAGCAAAAGGAAACGTGAGACGGGTGCAGAATCAATAAATGTAAGTCCATTTAAAAAATCCTTTTTAATAGATATTTGATATTTTGGGGGAATGCGCCATTGGCTTGTTTCACATAAAAGTATTTTGAATTCAGTTGTAAGATCATGGTGAATTGGTGATATTGATTGTGGGTTAATTGTGTGAGGAATTCGCACTGGTATGGTGCAAATTTAACAGGCGCTTGGCGCCTATTCAGACTTTTTTAAGGGTGGGTCTGTGTGACAATATTTTGCCTCTGTTGAAAATCCGAGAGCAAGTTTAAAACTTGAGGTGAAAAGTCTAATAAAGACTTTTCACCAAAAGTTTTAACCTACTCCTAATTTATAAAGTTTTAACCTACTCCTAATTAGTAAGTTAAAATACTACTAATTATAAATTTATTAGGAGTACGGCAATTATTCCTAATAAATTTATAAAACTTAAACTTAATTTTCTTTTTATCTCGAATCTCGAGTAGGCAATTTGCTTTGCCTATTGCCTCTTATAGTTTTATGTCTATTATATGCAAATTTGGGTCTGCTGGTTTCAAGGATTTAGCTAAAAATTAAAAACTGTTTTTAATCCACTACTACATTAAAATAAGATATTTTCCCACACAGTATTAACGTATTCCAAAAAAAAAAAAAAAAAAAAAAAAAACTGTGACCTAACACATCATTATCCGCCCAGATTACTGATTAGTTCCGAACCATTAAATGAGGAAAACTATAAAAAAATTGCTAATATTAACTCTTTGTTTTCTTTCATCTGGAAAACTATGAAAAAAATTGCTAATATTAACACTTTGTCGTCCTACCTCATAATTTGATTTTAAAGACATTTGATAACCTGCTTTTTTCTAAGGAAATGATTTCCGCAATGTAGTTTTTGCGCTTATTTTTAGTCCCTATAAACCTACATACTGACGGGATGTAGGTAAAAATACCCCCGGAGAAATTACCCCCGAAAACTGAACAGCGGTAAAAAAATACCCCCAGAACAAACGGTTCACTGCAAACTGCCTCACAGGAACACTGATGTGTGGCAGTGTTTCGGTGTGGCAATTTACCGGCAACTCTGACACACATCTTTCAGCAAATTGGCCACAAAAGTTCAAGGGGGGCTGTAAAGATTGCCGTTTCTGAGCTTATATTGAGAACTGAATTGGGAACTCCAAACGATTTTTTTTTTAATTTTGATTGTAGGTTTTACGACCACCGTGAGCAACTCAATGGGCTATAAGCAGTTGCCAGTCCCTAATTTAGGGTCACTGGTTCCGGGGAAGAGAGAGAGCCAGTGCCGTAAGACAAACACAACATCCATGCCTGACGGGATTCGAACCAGGACCCCTTTCGGACGAATGATCAGAGGCCATCGCTTAGACTACTACGCCACCGGGGAGGCCCAAACGAATTTCGAGAAAACGTTCCATGTAAGCCAAGCGATAATTGTACTTTAATTTGAAGATATACACTGGCGGAAAGTGAAAAAAGAACACAAGGAGACGTCTGATACCAACGAAATTTATACAGCATAATAACGGAATACTGAGGATAACGTGATGAAAACATTGTGGCAAAATACAGCTGTATTTGCTGGTAAACTGAAAAATTACATTTCCATGTAACATGGTTAGTACGAGGTTGAACCGCCATGAACTGCGTCACACTGTGCAATTCTGGCATGGAGTCTGTCGTACAGATGTTGGATGTAAGTTTGGGGTATTGAGTTCCAAGCATCCTCAACCTGGACGCGTAAATCGGGGATGGTTGTGGCTGGTCGTGGAGACCGGATAAGTCATTGTCCCATAAAATCCCACACGTGCTCAATGGGGGACAAATCCGGTGAACGTGCAGGCCATGGAAGTTGTCTCACACCATGAAGTGCATGTTGAGTTGCAGTGTCGTGTGTGGGCGTGAGTTATCTTGCTGGAAAACACCACGATGGACCGACCTTACAAATGGCACAACAACGGGCTGAACGATGTTGTTGATGTAGGAGGTGCTGTTTAACGTACCCGGTACAAACACTAGTTGTGTACGGGAGTGATAGCTGATCGCTCCCCACACCAGGAGACCAGGTGTAAGCCCTGTGTGTCGCTGGCGGATGCAAGAAGGGTGGAGACGCTCCCCTGTGCGTCTGCGAACACGCATACGGCCATCGGAGGCTCCCAAGCAGAATGTGCTTTCATCGCTGAACACGACAGATCGCCATTGCGTTCTCCAGTGCAGACGTTGGCGACACCACTGCAGCCGTTCCTGACGGTGGGAGTCAGAGGCACATGTGCACGTAGTCCTGCATCCAGTAGACAGTTGCGGATTGTTCGCACAGTCACCTCAGGTGCAACGGCAGCTCAGATTTGCGCCGCAGTGGATATTCTGCTTGACAACACCGTTCTTCTTATGCGTCGATCGGTCCACTCATCAGTCCGTCTGTGACTCTCGGTTCCACGTCTTCTCGTGTGGGAATGTTCCTCGGGCCATGCACGCCACCATCGTACCACCACCGATACTTCCCGTCCAATTCGCTCCGCAATACGACGATACGACCACCCGGCCTCGCGGAGTCCGACTAGACGACCTCGCTCAAAGTCCGATAACTGCTGAAATCGTACACGTCTTCCATGACCAGGCATTGCAGCTTCTTCAGGGTCTTCGCACGTGTCCGTACGCGACGACTGAATACATTCACTTCGCCGTACTCCTTAAATACCACCGACGATAATTTGCATATTATGCCGTGCTGTGGCGTAAGCGCTCACCGGTTGGTCTCGAAATTAACATCACACCTACGTCAACTTGACTCCATTAACATATGTAAATTTCATGACCGTTCGTCCGCCAATTCCTTCTTGGTGTTCTTTTTTCACTTTCCGCCAGTGTAAATTGCCGAAGATTCGAGGTACATTTGGTTGGGGGGCTATACCCCCAACTTCCGTAATATTATTAATATTATATTCTGGGCCGCTGGAGTCTGTCAGTGTATCCAATATGTTCCCCTTGAAGTGTCCGTGAGCTGGGGGGGGTCTTTCCACCAAAATGTTAAAATGGATGAAGAGCTGTAAACATTAGGACCATGCTTTATGTAATGATTTTGTACGCGAACACGAATTTTCAGGAGGGTGGGGTGAATTCACCCTCCCCCAAGTTTCTAAGAGCGCAGACAAGTGTTCAAGGTATGGCATTTGCTCGCAATTTCTATGCTTCACGTTGTGTTTAGTGGCAGACTATGTATGCCCTTTCCCCCTCCCCCAGATATTTGGCGAAGTCTGTAAAAGGGATATGAGGTGCTTGGTTTGGAGAACTCTACCCCCAACTTCCGTAATTGTATATTCTGGACCTCTAGTCGGTCAGTGTGTCATCGATGTTACCACTGAAGAGCTCTTAGAAACTGAGGGGTTCACCCCACCCTCCTGAAAATGCGTGGTCATGTACAAAATCATTATATAAAGCATGGTCCTAATTCAAAAAGTAGGAACTATACACCAAATTAAACTCAAAATAGTATAACTATATACTAAAAATCCGAAAATTTATTGGCGTAGAATAAATAATCAAAATTTCCAAGCTTTCGCACATCAACCAGATGGCTTTCTCAAGGAAGGTAGACAGCTAACTGCAAACAGGATAATAGAACGTTTCAACACTTTAAACGCGGTGACTTGACTAGACAATAAATGATTAGGAGCAAACGTGATATTTCGAAGAAACGAGGTCACGTTGGTTGGGCACGCGGTACTATGGTAGAAATCTCAGCATTATTTGAAGAATTGATTCCAAATACGTGGTAACTCCAGAGAGACGCTATCGTTACAAGCCTCGCAGCTGGTCAAGATTTCCAAGGTTTCGCGAATGGCAGTAGATTTGGGTGTGGAGTATGAAGCTAATTTCTTTACATCACTCCATATAGGATCGGCGGACTTGAACTTGACTTCTCTTGATAGGGCAGTGGTTATTTTTCCGTCTCTTGTATCCCTTTTATGTTCGCTGATTCTAATTCCAAACGAACGTTTGGTCATTCCGATGTAGTATCGCCTGGAGCCGTCCGGATATTTTAGTGGGATGGCATAAATGCCTGCCTCATTGAGAAGAGGGAGCTTGTCAATATTTCTCTTAAGCATCGTGTATAAAGATGCCGGAGACCTTATGCCGACACCGAAGTTCATCCTTCTGAGCGCGTTTTTGAGTTGATAGGAAATATTTGGTATGTAGGGAATAGAGCCCAGGTAGCGAAGTTGCGGCATAGAAATATTATTAGCACTCCTGGTTCTGGCTTTCTCGATAAAGTTATGCATCTGGTTAGAAGTATATCCTGCCTCAGTGGCCAATTCGACGATGTTTCTTAGTTCAGATTGTCTAGAACGGGCATCGGATGAGACAGCGAAGGCTCTTCTAATTCGTGAACGGAATAAGGCGGTCTTGTAATCATCAGGGCAGAATGAACTGCGGAGCATCAGGTTGGGAACGGAAATGTGTTTATAATAGACTTCCGTATGAAGGCGGTTGTCATGCGATTTGCTCACTGAGACGTCGAGATAAGGTAAGGTGCCATTGTGTTCAAGCTCCATGGTGAAATTGATTCTAGGGTGTATACAATTTATTTTATCGAGGAAAAACGGGAGAGTCTCCTTTCCGTGTGGCCATATGAAAAATACATCGTCTGCGTATCGTAGCCAGGTGGTAGGTCTTGGGGTGATGTTGGTGAATATATGTTGCTCAATGGGGCGAAGTATTGCTTCCGCAAGGACGGCTGAGAGCGAAGATCCCATCGGAGCGCCATTTACTTGCTTATAAATTTGCCCTCGGAAACTGAAGTAGCTGGAATTTGAGACCAAGTCCATTAATTTGAAGATGCTGAGGCAAGACTCCTGAGAATAAACCGATGAATTAGATATAGCCTCTTTCAATGTTCTGATGGCTTCCGGTACGGGGATCGATGGATAAAGAGAAACTACGTCGAAACTGCCGATAATGTCGCGTTGTTCAATGGTGAGCTGCTTGATTTTCGTGATAAAATCTAAAGTGGAGGTTATTATAAAGTCCGACTCCGGTAGATGATTAGTTAAGAATTTGGTTAACGCTTTTTCTAAGTGGTACGTCGGTGCGAATGTTCTGGACACGATCGGTCTCAATGGATTGCCGGGTTTGTGGTGTTTAAGTCTGCCGAAGAGTTTTGGGATCTGAGGGCCAGGCGGTAATTTGGCGGATTTCTTGAGATCATCTGGAATATCAGTTGACCTTGCAGTTCTTTTTACCTGTGCCATCCAAGAATTTAGAGGATTCCTTCGTAAGATTATAGATCCAGAATCGGATATAAATTCTTCTAGCTTTTTATTATAGTCCGCTGCGTCCATTATAGCTATCTGGCCGGATTTGTCCGTTAGCGTCAATATTATGGAGTGGTCATTTCTAAGGTTGGAAATCGTCCTTGGAATTTTGAAATTATTAAACGATTGCTTCTTATTGTACCACGATTTTAACCTAGAGCAACACGGTTGACGTAGTTCATCTTTGTTGTCTTCTGGAATTCGCGATATTATGGTCTCAAACTCAGAAACGACGCTTTTGGGGTTCGGTCTCGATCGGAAGCAGAACTTTGGTCCAAGTTCCAAAACTTTAGTTTCCTCTGCGGTGAGCGTTCGGTTAGAAATATTGACGAAAGGAATGGTGAAATCTTTAGGTTTAGGAGTCTGGGAAGACTTCAGATAATCCAGTTTCTTGCTGTGTCTGGATGAAAAGGAAGACTGGAGTCTTTCGACTAACATATCCACCCGGAGGGTAAGGTTGTTGAAGGTAATAAGGTCGCAAAGACTATGCAAGTTCATATATAGATTATAGCACCGGTTTTCTAATGACATAATGTCCTTTCTTTTCAGATTCACTATCCTTGACAAGGTCTGGCGTAGAAATTTTTCTTTTTTCTTCTCGAACCATGATCCTTTTACTGACGTCTTGAAATTAAGGAACTTTGGGATCAAGCCGAATGTCTTGCAAGCGGTTAGGAATTCGAGATGGGACCGTTCCTTTTCCAGTTTGAGTCTAAGCTGTCGAAATGCTTTAAAGGTGTTCCACATTGCTCGGAGACTGCAACAAATTCAAAAAGTAGGAACTGTACACCAAATTAAACTCAAAATAGTATAACTATATACTAAAAATCCGAAAATTTATTGGCGTAGAATAAATAATCAAAATTTCCAAGCTTTCGCACATCAACCACATGGCTTTCTCAAGGAAGGTAGACAGCTAACTGCAAACAGGATAATAGAACGATAATAGAATTTGCAGTTCTGCATAGTCTTTGCGACTCTATTACCTTCAATGTCTTTGCGACCCTATTACCTTCAACAACCTTACCCTCCGGGTGGATATGTTAGTCGAAAGACTCCAGTCTTCCTTTTCATCCAGACACAGCAAGAAACTGGATTATCTGAAGTCTTCCCAGACTCCTAAACCTAAAGATTTCACCATTCCTTTCGTCAATATTTCTAACCGAACGCTCACCGCAGAGGAAACTAAAGTTTTGGAACTTGGACCAAAGTTCTGCTTCCGATCGAGACCGAACCCCAAAAGCGTCGTTTCTGAGTTTGAGACCATAATATCGCGAATTCCAGAAGACAACAAAGATGAACTACGTCAACTGTGTTGCTCTAGGTTAAAATCGTGGTACAATAAGAAGCAATCGTTTAATAATTTCAAAATTCCAAGGACGATTTCCAACCTTAGAAATGACCACTCCATAATATTGACGCTAACGGACAAATCCGGCCAGATAGCGATAATGGACGCAGCGGACTATAATAAAAAACTAGAAGAATTTATATCCGATTCTGGATCTATAATCTTACGAAGGAATCCTCTAAATTCTTGGATGGCACTGGTAAAAAGAACTGCAAGGTCAACTGATATTCCAGATGATCTCAAGAAATCCGCCAAATTACCGCCTGGCCCTCAGATCCCAAAACTCTTCGGCAGACTTAAACACCACAAACCCGGCAATCCATTGAGACCGATCGTGTCCAGAACATTCGCACCGACGTACCACTTAGAAAAAGCGTTAACCAAATTCTTAACTAATCATCTACCGGAGTCGGACTTTATAATAACCTCCACTTTAGATTTTATCACGAAAATCAAGCAGCTCACCATTGAACAACGCGACATTATCGGCAGTTTCGACGTAGTTTCTCTTTATCCATCGATCCCCGTACCGGAAGCCATCAGAACATTGAAAGAGGCTATATCTAATTCATCGGTTTATTCTCAGGAGTCTTGCCTCAGCATCTTCAAATTAATGGACTTGGTCTCAAATTCCAGCTACTTCAGTTTCCGAGGGCAAATTTATAAGCAAGTAAATGGCGCTCCGATGGGATCTTCGCTCTCAGCCGTCCTTGCGGAAGCAATACTTCGCCCCATTGAGCAACATATATTCACCAACATCACCCCAAGACCTACCACCTGGCTACGATACGCAGACGACGTATTTTTCATATGGCCACACGGAAAGGAGACTCTCCCGTTTTTCCTCGATAAAATAAATTGTATACACCCTAGAATCAATTTCACCATGGAGCTTGAACACAATGGTACCTTACCTTATCTCGACGTCTCAGTGAGCAAATCGCATGACAACCGCCTTCATACGGAAGTCTATTATAAACCCATTTCCGTTCCCAACCTGATGCTCCGCAGTTCATTCTGCCCTGATGATTACAAGACCGCCTTATTCCGTTCACGAATTAGAAGAGCCTTCGCTGTCTCATCCGATGCCCGTTCTAGACAATCTGAACTAAGAAACATCGTCGAATTGGCCACTGAGGCAGGATATACTTCTAACCAGATGCATAACTTTATCGAGAAAGCCAGAACCAGGAGTGCTAATAATATTTCTATGCCGCAACTTCGCTACCTGGGCTCTATTCCCTACATACCAAATATTTCCTATCAACTCAAAAACGCGCTCAGAAGGATGAACTTCGGTGTCGGCATAAGGTCTCCGGCATCTTTATACACGATGTTTAAGAGAAATATTGACAAGCCCCCTGTTCTCAATGAGGCAGGCATTTATGCCATCCCACTAAAATATCCGGACGGCTCCAGGCGATACTACATCGGAATGACCAAACGTTCGTTTAGAATTAGAATCAGCGAACATAAAAGGGATACAAGAGACGGAAAAATAACCACTGCCCTATCAAGAGAAGTCAAGTTCAAGTCCGCCGATCCTATATGGAGTGATGTAAAGAAATTAGCTTCATACTCCACACCCAAATCTACTGCCATTCGCGAAACCTTGGAAATCTTGACCAGCTGCGAGGCTTGTAACGATAGCGTCTCTCTGGAGTTACCACGTATTTGGAATCAATTCTTCACATAATGCTGAGATTTCTACCATAGTACCGCGTGCCCAACCAACGTGACCTCGTTTCTTCGAAATATCACGTTTGCTCCTAATCATTTATTGTCTAGTCAAGTCACCGCGTTTAAAGTGTTGAAACGTTCTATTATCCTGTTTGCAGTTAGCTGTCTACCTTCCTTGAGAAAGCCATCTGGTTGATGTGCGAAAGCTTGGAAATTTTGATTATTTATTCTACGCCAATAAATTTTCGGATTTTTAGTATATAGTTATACTATTTTGAGCATGGTCCTAATGTTTACAGCTTATCGTCCATTTTAATATTTTGGGGAAGCCCCCCCCCCCTTCAAAGTTCACGCACTTCGCGGACGCTTCAAGGGGAACATATTGGATACACTGACAGACTCCAGCTGTCCAGAATATAATATTACGGAATTTGGGGGTAGAGGCCCCCCAAACCAAGTGTACCTCGGATCCTTGGCAATTTATTTCTTCAAATTAAAGTACAATTATCGCTTGGCTTAGCCGCCCCGGTGGCGCAGTGGTCTAAGGCGTTGGCCTCTGATCGTTCGTCCATAAGGGGTCCGGGTTCGAATCCCGGTCAGGCATGGATGTTGTGTTTGTCTTACGGCACTTGTTCTCTCCCTTCCCTGGAACCAGTGACCCTCAATTAGGGACGGGCGACTGCTTATAGCCCATTGAGTTGCTCACGGTGGTCGTTAAACCTCCAATCTAAAAAAAAAAAAAAAAGAAATCGCTTGGCTTACATGGAACGTTTTTTCGAAATTCGTTTGGAGTTCCCAATTCAGTTCTCAATATAGGTCCAGAAACGGCAATCTTTATAGCCCCCTCCCCTTGAACTTTTGTGGCCAAGTTGCTGAAAGATGTGTGGCAGGGTTGCCGGTAAATTGCCACACCGGAACACTGCCACACATCAGTGTTCCTGTGTGGCAGTTTACAGTGAACCGTTTGTTCTGGGGTATTTCCTCAGGGGGTATTTTTACCACTCTTCAGTTTTTGGGGGTATCTTCTCCGGGGGTATTTTTACCGTTTACCATACTGACATACTGTCATACAAGCGTACTGAACTTCTTCATAATGACAAAAGTACCTAAGTGAGCCTATTTTGGGATATGCGCCCCCCCTTCACTTACAAATATAATCTGCTGCATATATTTCAGAGTATAAGTATTGCTTATGAAATGTCAAATGGCCGCCCCGTTGGCGCAGTGGTCTAAGCGATGGCCTCTGATCATACGCGCGAACGGGGTCCGGGTTCGAATCCCGGTGAGGCATGGATGTTGTGTTTGTCTTACGGCACTGGCTCTCTCCCTTCCCTTGAACCAGTGACCCTAAATTAGGGACGGGCGTGGTCGTTAAAATTTCAATAAAAAAAATGTCAAATGCCTTCACTACAATATTCATAAAGAAAACAGAAATCACTCAATCAGACTCATGAAACGCCTGATTGTTTTTAAACTCTGCATCATAGTAACCCTGTATATATACAGGGTGCATAGGAAAGTCCATTTAGCCTGAAATAACTTGCGAACGGAGAGAGGTACAGTTATGCAAGTGAGATAACGGTAGAGTAAAGCGACTACGCCCGATCGAATGCAATCAATAGCAGCGCCCCTAGTGGCGAAATGCGGAAGTTAGCCATTGCAAATCGAAAACGAAAAGAGACAGAGCAAAATTTTCCAATTCAAAGTTGTAGAGCATCAATTAATTAGTACAAAACGACATTTGTTTCACACGGATAAGATAAATTGTCTCCTGAATACCTTAAAATGTCCGAAATCGATGCGCGACGATTCGAATCGCCGCCCGGTGGCGCAGTGGTTTAAGCGATGGCCTCTGATCATTCGTCCGAAAGGGGTCGGGGTTCGAATCCCGGTGAGGCATGAATGTTGTGTTTGTCTTACGGCACTGGCTCTCTCCCTTCCCTGGAACCAGTGACCCTAAATTAGGGACGGGCGACTGCTTATAGCCCATTGAGTTGCTCACGGTGATCGTTAAACCTCCAATAAAAAAAAAGATTCAAATCTGCATATTCACATTTTGCAAATGCAGATTGTGAGGTTGTACCGTACCTACGATATAAAAACCAGTAGCAGGATGTACCCTGATCAGAAGTTTAGGTTTACGTACGCTGTGTGAGAATGGCGAGCTTCACTAACACCCAATATTGCGAGATGGTGCTTATTTACGGCGAATGCCAAAGAAACGCGGCGCTAGCTGCGCGGGAATATGCCGTTCGTTTTCCAGCTAAGCCACATCCAAGTACGGTTATCATTGCAAGTGTAGTGAGACGGCTGACGGCTCAGAAAGACAGGAAGCACTAAAAGTCGTTCTCGTACTGGCAGACCAGTGGGTGCAGGTATGCGTATAATGGCAGAGGATATTTTGGCATATGCACTATAGCCCATCCACAATGCAGCACAAGAGATATCATCAGGGCGAGTGGCTTAACACCGTGCCGTATATGACAAATACTGCATGCTCAAGGTGCGCATCCCTATCGTGACACTCCGCAGCAAAAACTGTCACCATGGGACAATGAGCGTCGATTTGATTGGTGCAACTGGGCGTTGATTAATATTGCAGGTGACTCAGGCTTTTTATCTAACATTCCTTGGTCGGACGAGGCAGTGTTCCTCCGTTACATTCACGAATACAAATGTGTATCGTGGGCAATGGCGAACTCTTCGAACATACTCGACATTAACTTTTTATCACTGTGCGCCAGATTGCCTTTTTTGTTTTTGTTTTGTCTGACGTCATCAAACTGTATTGACATAAGTACGCATTTATGCAATAAATTGTGTGTATTTGCTCATACCAATGCCTGTTCCCTTCAAACGTTCACACAAAAGGTCACGCATCGATTTCGGACATTGTAGGGTATTCAGGCGACAATTTATCTTATCCGTGTGAAACAAATGTCGTTGCGTACTAATTAATTGATGCTCTACAACTTTGTAATTGGAAATTTTGCACTCTCTTTTCGTTTTCTATTTGCAATGGCTAACTTCCGCATTTCGCAACTAGGGGAGCTGCTATCGGTTGCATTCGATCAGGCGTATAGTCGCTTTACTCATGGCTTTCTGCGATTAATCGTATAATACAAGGCTATGCCAGTTTCGCCGATCTTCTGGGATTCCGTGTACGAGCAAAAACGCCGTTTCCGTCACACGGGGGCGCCAAATCGCGACCCCAAAACAGCAATATTCACTGTGAATTTCAGCTGAATTATATGGGTAAGTAAGTATTTATTTGGGTTGTTCTCGGAGATATTGGCAAATGGTCTCTTTCTATTCAGGAGCGAATTGCCCATGCGATACGAAACATAATTACGTTCCATCCGGCCGCCGTCTGTCCGTCCGTCCAAAAGAATAAAAAAATTTATCCGCCGATAAACAACCGATTTGCACGGAAATTATTTCTTTCGACTCAGGGACGCCTGACACCTATCAGATACAATACAAAATTACGTTTCATCCGTCCCAAGTCTGTCTTTCCGTCCGTCCGTCCTTCAGGAAGCATAAAAACACATAACGGGACCGAAAAACAACAGATTTGCACGCAAATGGTCTCTTTCGACTCAGGAACGAATCACCCTTGAGATACGATGCAGAATTACGTTCCATCCATCCTTCCGCCGTCTGTCCGTCCTTCCAGAAGAATAAAAAAAATATCTCCGCCGATAAACAACCGATTTGCACGGAAATTAAAACTTTCGATTCAGCGACGCCTCACACCTATCAGATACAATACAACATTACGTTCCATCCGTCCCAAGTATGTCCGTCCGTCCAAAAGAATAAGAAAAATATCTCCGCCGATAAACAACCCATTTGCACGGTAATTATTTCTTTCGACTCAGGGACGCCTGACACCTATCAGATACATTAAAAAATTACGTTCCATCCGTCCCAAGTCTGTCCTTCCGTCCGTCCGTCAGGAAGCATAAAACACATAACTGGACCGAGAAACAACAGATTTGCACGCAAATGGTCTCTTTCGACTCAGGAACGAATTACAAATGAGATACGATGCAGAATTACGTTCTTTCCGCCCGCCGTCTGTCCGTCCTTCCAGAAGAATAAAAAAAATATCTCCGTCGATAAACAACCGATTTGCACGGAAATTACTTTCGA
Source organism: Macrothele yani (assembly GCA_039090855.1). Taxonomy (NCBI): domain Eukaryota; kingdom Metazoa; phylum Arthropoda; class Arachnida; order Araneae; family Macrothelidae; genus Macrothele; species Macrothele yani. The sequence goes on along the minus strand of CM077023.1, from coordinate 5,749,632 downwards.
CTCAGCAACGCCTCACACCTACCAGATAAAATACAAAATTACGTTCCATTCGTCCCAAGTCCGTCTTTCCGTCCGTCCGTTCACCCGGAAGTATAAAAGCACATCTCAACCGAAAAACACCCGATTTGCACGGAAATTAATCCGTTCTACTCAGGTACGGCTCACACCAATAAGATAGAATAAAAAACAACGTTCCATCCGCCCGACTTCTGTCTGTCCGGGAAGAAGAATAAAAAAATATCCGCCGATAAAGAACCGATTTGCACGGAAATTATTTATTTTGACTCAGGGACGCCTGACACCTATCAGATACAATACAAAATTACGTTCCATCCGTCCGTCGTCTGTCCGTCCGTCCAAAAGAATAAAAAATATATATCCGCCGATAAACAACACATTTGCACGGGAATTATTTCTTTCGATTCAGGGACACCTGACACCTATCTCCGCCGATAAACAACCCATTTGCACGGTAATTATTTCTTTCGACTCAGGGACACCTGACACCTATCAGATACATTACAAAATTACGTTCCACCCGTCCCAAGTCTGTCTTTCCGTCCGTCCGTCCGTCAGGAAGCATAAAAACATAACTGGACCGAGAAACAACAGATCTGCACACAAATTGTCTCTTTTGACTCAGGAACGAATTACCCATGAGATACGATGCTGAATTACGTTCCATCCGTCCGCCGTCTGTCCGTCCTTCCAGAAGAATAAAAAATATCTCCGCCGGTAAACAACCGATTTGCACGAAAATTAAAACTTTCGACTCAGCGACGCCTCACACCTATCAGATACAATACAAAATTATGTTCCGTCCGTCCCAAGTCTGTCCGTCCGTCCAAAAGGATAAAAAAATATAATCACAGCTGAATTTCCTTACGTTTTCAGTGATACTTTTTCGTACTATCTTGCATAGCTCTATATAGTCCACTTTGGAAGTCACATCTTCTTTAGTTGTCCTCATCTCTCTTCTTTTTTGCATCAGTATTTTGGTTTTTCCTGATAATTTGTTCACATGCAACTTGTTCTTAGACCCAGCTAATTTTGTTGCTGTTTCCATAAGAGCTTTGGTTACTTTTCTGTTAACTTCAGAAATATCCACTTCTTCCGATGTTAGGCCTTCTAAAGCAGAGAATCTGTTCTTCAGTTCCAACTTGAAGGTAGTATGATGTTTTTTAAGGTTGGTTATGTCAATACATTTTGTTTGTCTTATGCTTGCCACGTTAGAGTTTAGTGTTGAGGTGCATCTTACATCTCATCAATCTATGGTCACTACCTGTGTTGAACTTGTTTAGCACACTGCAGTCTTCTATGACGATTTTTTATAACACATAATAAAACCAATTTCACTTGTCGTCCCATTTGGATGTCTCCATGTCCATTTCCTGTGTGGCTTTTTCTTGAAAAAGGAGTTCAAGATGAAAATCCCTTCTGCCTCTGCAAACTCAACGAGAGTATTTCCACGCTGGTTTCTGTTGCCGTGACCGAATTTACCTACTGAAGTTTCATTATGTTGCTGTTGCCCTATTTTTGCATTGAAATCTCCCATAATTATCTTCAAGTGCTGCTTACGTTTATTATTTAGATGACGAATTCCCTCATAAAATTCTTCCATTTCTTCTTCAGGATAACTTGTGGTGGGTGCATAAGTTTGAATAATCTGAGCCGTGTATCTCCTCGAGAGTTGGATAACAAGTCGTGCAGCTCTGTCAGAGGAACTTTCAACTTCTACAACTTTATCCTTCAGTTTCTTGTTTATTGTAAATCCAACACCACTAGTTCTGCCAGTATCTGTCCCACGATAGTAGAAGAGATGTCCACTTTTCAGTTCAATGATATCTTCTCCTTTTCTCCTTACCTCACTTAGCCCGACGATGTCCCACTTGATCCTTTGTAGTTCCTCTTCCGATTCAAGAAGCCATGAATCAGAAGATAGGGAGCGTCCATTATACATAGCCAAGGTCAGCATCAGATAGCAGCCTAGTCCGGTCCTCCGGGGATTCTTAGCACCCTCTGCCTTCATGTCGCACTGGCCGCTGCCTTGGCCAGGTACATTCCAGCTGCCGGAGACTGAGGGCCAAGATTTAAGTTGTGGAGTCATTTTGGAGGGGTTTGGCCATAACACACCACGCTGGCCAAGCGGGTTGGTGAGTGTGGAATAGCATTTCCTCTAATCCCGATGGTATAGTTATACCGCTATTGGCGGTAGTCAGAGCCCCTTTAGTGGGAACAGGGTGCATCACGAGAAGGCGGGGTTGACATTTGTCAAGGATAGGCTGTGATGTTACGCATCACCTGACCTTACATCACACACACACACACACACACACACACACACACACACACACACATATATATATATATATATGTATATTGTATAAAGCGAACAAAATCGTTTTTGTTTGTTTTTATCTTTTGAGAAGGAGATTTTTTATTCTTCTGGACGGACAGACAGAAGGAGGACGGCTGGAACGTAATTTTTTATCATATCGGATAAGTGTGAGGCGTTCTTGAGTAGAAAGAAATCATTTCCGTGTAAATCGGTTGTCTGTCGGCGGATATATTGTTTTTATTCTTCTGGAAGGACGGACAGACGGCGGACGGATGGAATGTAATTTTGTATTGTATCTGATAGGTGTGAGGCGTCCTTGAGTCGAAATAAATAATCTCCGTGCAAGTCGGTTCTTTATCGGCGGAGATATTTTTTATTCTTCTGGACGAACAGACAGACGGCGGACGGATGGAACGTTATTTTTATCATAACTCCTAAGTGTGAGGCGTCCCTGAGCAGAAAGAAATAATTTCCGTGCGAATCGGTTGTTCCCGGGTGGGATTGTGGGCTTTTATTGTTTGGGACGGACAGACAGACAGATTTCGGACGAATGGAAAGAAAATTTTTATCATATCCGATAGGTGTGAGGCCTCCGTGAGTAGAAGGGAGTCATTTCCGTGCTAATCGGTTGTTTCCTGGTGGGGTTACGGGTTTCATACTTTCGGACGGACAGACAGACAACAGACGGATGGAATGAAATTTTCTATCATATCTGATAGGTGTGAGGCGTCCCTGAGTAAAAAGGAATCATTTCCGTGCAGATCGGTTCTTTATCGGCGGATATTTTTTTATTCTGCTTCACGGACAGACAGAAGTCGGACGAATGGAACGTTATTTTTTATTATACCTTATTGGTGTGAGCCGTACCTGAGTAGAAGGAATTCATTTCCTTGCAAATCGGGTGTTTCTCGGTCGAGATGTGCTTTTATACTTCCGGGCGGACGGACGGAAAGACGGATTTGGGACGAATGGAACGTAATTTTGTATTGTATCTAGTAGGTGTGAGGCGTCCCTGAGTCGAAAGTAATTTCCGTGCAAATCGGTTTGTTTATCGACGGAGATATTTTTTTTTATTCTTCTGGAAGGACAGACACACGGCGGACGGAAGGAACGTAATTCTGCAGCGTATCTCAAGGGTAATTCGTTCCTGAGTAGAAAGAGGCCGTTTGCGTGCTGTTGTTTCTCGGTCGAGTTATGTATGTTTATGCTTCCGGACGGATGGACGGAAAGACAGACTTGGGACGGACGGAACGTAATTTTGTATTGTATCTGATAGGTGTGAGGCGTTGCTGAGTCGAAAGTAATAATTTCCGTGCAAATTGGTTGTTTATCGGCGGAGATTTTTTTTTATTCTTCTGGAAGGACAGACAGACGGTGGACGGATGGAACGTAATTCTGCATCGTATCTCTTGGGTAATTCGTTCCTGAGTAGAAAGAGACCATTTGCTTGCGAATCGGGTAATTGTTAAGATACATGGTTTTTCGTGTGGGCGTAATAAGTCATTTCTGGACGGGCGGACAGACAGACGGTGGACGGATGGAACATAATTATGTATCGTATCTCATGGGTGATTCGTTCATGAGTAGAAAGAGCCAATTTCCGTGCAAATCGGTTGTTTCTCGGTCGAGTTATGTTTTTATGCTTCCGGACGGACGGACAGAAAGACGGACTTCGGACGGACGAAACGTAATTTTGTATTGTATCTGATAGGTGTGAGGCGTCGCTGAGTCGAAAGTAATAATTTCCGTGCAAATCGGTTGTTTGTCGGCGGAGATATTTTTTTATTCTTCTGGAAGAACGGACAGACGGCGGACGGATGGATGGAACGTAATTCTGCATCGTATCTCAAGGGTAATTCGTTCCTGAGTCGAAAGAGACCATTTGCGTGCAAATCTGTTGTTTCTCGGTCCAGTTATGTGTTTTATGCTTCCTGACTGACGGACGGACGGAAAGACAGACTTGGTACGGATGGAACGTAATTTTGTATTGTACCTGATAGGTGTCAGGCGTCCCTGAGTCAAAAGAAATAATTCCCGTGCAAATGGTGTTTATCGGCTGAGATATTTTTTATTCTTTTGGACGGACGGACAGACTTGGGACGGATGGAACGTAATTTTGTATTGTATCTGATAGGTGTGAGGCGTCCCTGTGTCGAAAGAAATAATTTCCGTGCAAATCGGTTGTTTATCGGCGGATAATTTTTTTTATTCTTTTGGACGGACGGACAGACGGCGGCCGTATGGAACGTAATTCTGTTTCGTATCGCATAGGTAATTCGTTCCTGAGTAGAAAGAGACCATTTGCTTGCAAATCGGTTACTTACTTACACGCCGTGCTCGGCAGTACTTCTGACCGCAAAGGTGAGCTGCATCTGCCGGTGGATTTTAAAGGTGCCTGTATTAGGACATTACCATCAAAACGTCACTTCGTTTTTCTTTTCAAATTTTAATTACGAATAGGAAATACAAAAAATCAGAACATGTGAGAAAACTTAATTTTGTACTAGCACATTTTTTGCAGAAATGTTGAACGTAGTTCATTAATGTACGCCGCCATGAATGGTACCGCAGTTATCTAGTACTGTTGTCATAAAATATTCTCATTCAATGTTACTGGAATTTAAATTCTTTGAAGTCATATCTTTCTTTACTTACGGGGGTATATTCAGAAAATGAGCTCCTCTTGTTAGAAAATGTTAGCAGCCTTTACCCTTGAACATCTCGGAAAACGATTATCGTTTCTTAAAATATTATGTTCTGTATGCAAACAGCCAAAAGTTACATAAACATGTTATAATTTTAGTCAAACTTCTGAGTAAAATAACTAGATTTCCTGAAGCAATCCTGGTGAGCATGCACGAAAAACTTTCTCGTATTCACGTTTAGAAAATAATAAACATTATAAAATAAGAGCCATACATCAAGAATAATTAACAGATTGGTTACACAATTTTAAATTGTGAAAGTGAGCTAATTTATTGGCAAACGGCATAGATAAAATACCCACAATTTTCTATTGCATTCAATAATATACATACATCCTAGGGGTCGCGAATCAGCGCCGATTCTGTGCAGGGGCAAGAATATGAACTTTTGCTTGTACATTAGCGATAGCGAACTGCCATAGCCTTGTATTATACGATTAATCGCAGAAAGTCATGCTTTACTATACCGTTATCTCACTTGCATAACTGTACCTCTCTCTCTCTGTTCGAAAGTTAATTCAGGCTAAAGGGACTTTCCTATGCATCCTGTATATATGCGCGAGCGCGACGAACTGATATCGTTTTAGAGCTTTATTTAAAAAATAGGAAAATGCTTTGCCCCCCCCCTCCCCCAATTTTTGAAACGTTGGCACGTCACTGCCCAGTTTTAGTACTGGGCACGGTGGTACTGGTCGAGTGATTTGTGTCTTAATTTCTGAGACCACAAGCTTGTGTGTCCAGACTTTGGTTGTCTTTTTACGTTCGGGCCTTGTATTTTGTTTGCACCGTGCTTTTTCCGTACTTGTGTTCTGCTACGTGTTTCTTATGAATTGTCCTGTACATATCTTCTTTTATTTTTGTCTTATGTATTTCGCACGTTAAGTCCTTGTTTTTTCAGGACCACAAGCTCTTGTGTCCCGATTACTGTTGTTTTCGTCAAATGTGCTCCTGTTTTTGTTTGCACCGTGCTTCTCTGCCTTGGTATCGTGTCTTCTGCTTAATCGCGAAAACTGTATTGCATATATCCTTCCTTTATTATTGTGTTGTGCATGTGCCTTCGTGGCACATTCCCGTTTTTCGCTACTGTACTGCAATTTCTTTGCACCGTGCTTTTTGTAAATTGCTCTGTACATACGCATTACAATCTTATTATACGCATTTTGCACGTTTGGTTCTTGATTATTTAGACCACAAGCTCGTGTGTCCCGATTACTTTTGTTTTCGTCAAATGTGCTTCTGTTTTGTTAGCACCGTGCTTTTCTGCCTTTGGTGTCGTGTCTTATGCTTTATCACGGAAACTGATTTGCGTAATTATCAGTGTTGTGTTGTGTCTTCGTGGCACACCCCAGCTATACCCCAGCTTTCCGCTATTGTACTGTATTTTCTTTGCACCATGCTTTTTGTGAACTGCTCTGTACATACCTTCTAATAATTTGTTATGCGCATTTTGCTCATTATGTACCTGTTTTTTTCTTTCAAACCAGAAGCTCGTGTGTCCCAACTACTTTTGTTTTCGTCGAATGTGCTCCTCCTCTTTGTTTGCACCGTGCTCTTCTGCCTTTCTATTTTTCCGGTAACTGTATTGCATAACAATATACATAATACATGCATTACCCATGTTCTGTTCATAAAATGTATGCCTCGGGTGTTGACACCCGATAATGTCTTTTATCATTCGATTTTTTTTTGTGTTTTATGGGACGGCTTCCCACTTGCATCCTGTATAGACAATCTCATTGTTTTGACATTTTAATTTGCTGTCGAGCGACTCATTGTAACTTACCTTGTTTTAATAAAGAATTTGAACTGTTCACGGTGGTCGTTAAACCTCCAACAAAAAAAAAAAATTCCCTCACCTTGCGGCTTCACGGGTAAGAGGCCAGGGCAACGAGATAGAAATACATAGAGTGCTTCTGTGATTGGTTCTCTGCTGTGGCAGCTGAAGCCAACGTGGGGAGAGCCCGCCATCTTTGATGAGGTACAAATTCTGCGTGTGTCAAGGAGTCACCTCGGTTCTTTCAGCTGCTCGGCGATCGTGTTATGTTTTGTGAATATTCACAATTATCAGCACCTTTTGGATAATTATTTCAACAATAAAATGCCATTTACTCCACTTTTGGAAGGTTAGCCCTACATTTCACAAGTAAGCATTTTTAAATAAGGTTGAGCTGTAAATGCTCAGTTAATCAAACGCAGAAAATAAGACATGTAATCCGTGTAGCTGGTGATTAAACCAGCAGATGAACCATTTCAATATCTGTGTTATCTTAAGACTTTTTATTCCTTATATTTTGTAAACAGTCGTACTCAATGTGAACACTGAATCATGTTTATGGGAAGATGAGGTTAATTGTGAGTTACCAACTTTGAGGCTTTTTGGGAACAATTTTTACTTATGCTAGTGTTTTTTTTTTTTTTTTACATATACTTGAGGATGTTTTGCAAATGGCATTTGCATATATATTCTAGAATCTATACAGTGTACATGCAACTTGTCTGACAAGACAACAAATATTTCAAAATCTTAGGAAGCAGCAATTTCTTTTTATGTGATAAAGATCATGTACCCATGGCTAATGCCCATTAGATAGCAAATACTGGTAAAGCAACCAATTTATGGTTACTTAAATTGCAGAAATAATAATTGTGATTGGTAATATAAATTTATTGTTTGCTGACACCTGTCAGGAAACAATCTAGTATTTTATCTGAAAGCACAGGGTCACCCAGCTTGTGTTATAGGCATTTGTCTCTGATTAGTGATTAATCTGTAGTATTACTGCAACAAAGTGAGAGTGGGGAGTTAGAAAATTTCTTGACAGAATACTCTTTATTTGTGAATGTGTTAGTACAATGTGTGTGGTATTTGGGTAGCAAAAATACAGGCAATATTGATTTAAAACTGAAAATAGGAAACAGGGAGTACAATGGTACCTCAAAAATGCAAACATAAAATATTTATGAAAACTGGCACAAACGATTATGAAATGACAGTTGAAAAACAATTATGGAATAATACAAAAGAAAGGGACTAGCAACATTTTGTAATAACTACTTGCATTTGATTTTTGCGTGATAGGTGGTGTGTTTTTTTTTTTTTTTTTTAAGAATGTGACCTCTGATTCATGATGAATGTAAAGTCAGTATGTCCATGTATAAATTGCCAGTTATTCCTTTTGCATCAACCATATATATGAGAGGTTAGTATTGAACATATATCACTCACGTAAATCAATCTTTCTTTGAATTGAACAAGTTGTGCCTGTATTTCTCTAAAATACAAATCAGACACACTTGTATTTCCAGCAAGACTGCTGAAGGAACCCACAAAATAACAACACAAAACATAAACATTTGCTCGGCAAACTTTTTGCACATCATGAATGCAAATCAGTGGTTGTTAATTTCTCACTTCATATTAATAAGAGGTTGTGCCCTTAAAATTGAAACAAACAAAAAAAAACTATGTGCAGTACATCTTAACAATTGCAAAAATGTGTACAAATATCAGGTGAAAACTACAAAATTTCAGCTTTGGGACAACAAAAAACTAGGCTTCTTAAGAAAAAAGTAAAATATGAAAGTGCAAATACAAAATATTAAATACTTAATACTGAAACAAAAAAAATACAATTTTTTGTCCCATAAAAAAATTCAAGTCCATAATCCGAATTTTTTGGTCACTCAGCCCAGAGCTTGAAAAATATCTAAAATAATACATGCCCAGAGAAAATTTACCTGCCCAGATATTAAAAGCAGGATGTGTAGAAAGATTTTTTTTTATACCAAAAATTATGTCTTTTTAGGTTGAAAAAGTACATAAAACTATTTTTAGCTACTCGGTACTGGTGTTGCTAACTGTAAATACCATTTGGAGCATCATATTGCCCCAATGTCTGTCTATACCTTAAGTCACAGGGTAGTTACAGAAGTGATATATACATATATATCTCTGACTACAACATATATTAGGTCACCAAGTTTATTTAAACTGCACTTAAGAATAATTATTTTCAATTCTTTTTCTTACGGATAAGCCTTGGAAGATAGTTAAATAATACATAGCAAATAAACATATGTAGATACATAAATAAAATAATTTTCATCAAAAAAAGGTCACTATTCCTGCTGTTAAAATACATCAAAAAGTAAACTGACAGAATAAAAAATACAGGAAAAAGGTAAGTAATGTTTATACGTAACGTTTTATATATATATATAGAGAAAAACAGAGGGTGGGCGACATCATAACCAGGTGTGTGTATATATATATATATACTATATGTATGACCTTAACTAAAAAAGAAAAGCAGGATATATAGAAAGATTTTTCTTTTGATACCAAAAACAGGCATGCAAAGAATGCAGACAACTCAATGAATATATATATACAGAGAGATATAGAGTGAAATCACTGAAATGGCAATGGTCTGGACATGTTTCCAGAAGACCAGACCACCGATAGACGACTGAAATTTTGAACTGGATTTCGAGGGACAGAAGACCCATGGGAGATGCGTGGATGGAATTCGAAAGCATGCCGGAGTAATATGGAGGAGACAGGCTCAAGACAGACAATTGTGGAACAAACTTGGGGAGACCTTCATCCAGTAGTGGATTGATAATGGTTGACGACGATGATGATGATATAATACAGAGAGAAATAGAGTGAAATCACTGAAATGGTAATGGGCTTGACATGTTGCCAGAAGAACAGACCACCGATGGACGACTGAAATTTTGAACTGGATTTCGAGGGACAGAAGACCCATGGGAGATGCGTGGATGGAATTCGAAAGCATGCCTGAGTAATATGGAGGAGACAGGCTCAAGACAGACAATTGTGGAACAAACTTGGGGAGACCTTCATCCAGTAGTGGATTGATATTGGTATATATATCCTCATTGTCAACCATATATATATCATCATTAAACCATATATATATTATAACGAAGTGAATTTCTCCGTCATTTTTATCCGCGCCGGGGTTCGAACCCGAGTCCGCTTATTCCGGAACAAGTTGCTCTACCAATTAAGCTACGCGGACATTTGTTCTGATTCCTATCTGCCTTTATGTCGTGTGCGTCCTTCTGGCAGGTACGTCACATCTCCTGGTACGTTACAATATGGTTGACAATGATTATGCTATATATATATGGTTGACAATGATGATATATATATATATCATTATGGACAACTATTATCATTACAATATATGTATACTGCATATAATCAATATCATCATCATCATCATTGTCAACCATTATCAATCCACTGCTGGACGAAGGTCTCCCCAAGTTTCCTCCACAACGGTCTGTCTTGTGCCAGTCTCCTCCATGTCACCCCTGCATACTTTCGAATTTCATCCACCCATCTCCCATGTGGTCTTCTTCTGGGTCTTTTCCTGTCCCTTGGAATCCAATCTAAAATTTCGGCTGTCCATCGATGATCTGTCCTTCTGGCAGTATGTCCAGCCCATTGCCATTTCAGGGATTTGACTCTGATCATGATGTCTTCCACTCTTGTCATTTTTCGGATCCACGAGTTCCTCTTCTTATCTCTCCTGGTTACACCAAGTATGCACCTCTCCATGCTACTTTGAGTTGTCTGCAGCCTTTGTATGTCTCTTTTAGTTAAGGTCCACGTCTCTGCACCATACGTAAGCACTGGAAGGATGCATTGATCAAACACTTTTCTTTTAAGACATAATGGCATATTGCTCTTGAAAATTATGCTGTTTCTTCCAAAAGCTCTCCAGGCAAGTTTTGTACGCCTATTAATTTCTTCATCAATGTGACCCTCACTTGATATCTGCTGTCCAAGATAAACGTACGTATCTGTTATCTCCAGCTTTTCTCCATCAATCGATAAATCTTCATTTCTTGTAAAAGCATTGAACATCACTTTTGTCTTCTGAAAGTTCATTTTTAATCCCACTTCTTTACTCTTGTCAGCAAGTTCCTGGATCATACTCTGCAGCTCTGATGGGCTAGTTGCAAAAATGACTACGTCATCAGCAAAACGAAGGTGGGTTAGATAATCTCCATTAATCTTTATCCCCTTGTTTTCCCAGCTCAGTGACTGAAAAACACCCTCCAATGTGGCATTAAAGAGCTTCGGAGATATGGTGTCACCTTGTCTCACTCCCTTTCCAATTTTTATGTGTGTTGTATTTTCAAACAGCCTAATCTTTGCACTTGCATTTTCATAGATGTTATTAATAATATTAATGTATGCATCTTCAATACCGCAGGTTTTCAGAGCCATTGTAACTGCTGATGGTTTCACCGAATCAAAGGCTTTTTCATAATCAATAAAAGCCATGCACAATGGAAGTTCATATTCCCTTGCTCTTTCAATTAGTTCTCTCAGCACATGGATATGATCTATTGTGCTGTAGCCACTCCTGAATCCAGCTTGTTCTCTCGGTTGAGCCATGTCCAGTGTTACCTTCAAGCGGTGTGAAAGAACTTTAGTGAAGATTTTATAAACTACTGATAGGAGGCTGATAGGTCTGTAGTTTCCGAGATCCTCAATGTCACCTTTCTTATGTAGCAGGATCATTGTAGCGGTGTTCCAATCCTCAGGAATCTTTCCTTTATTAAGGCATCGAGTGAATATTTGGGCGAGTACTGTTTCGATTTCTCCACTTGCTTCTTGTATGATGTCTACAGTAATTCCATCTTCTCCTGGAGCTTTTCCCCGCTTCATGTTCTTGATTGCATGTGCAACTTCTGCTGGAAGGACTGGAGTAACTCTGGTACTGGTATCTTTCATGATGTCTGGAGTGCATGTATCATCCCTTTCATATAATTTGGAGTAGAAATCTTTCACTCTTGTCAAAATTTCGCCTCTATTTCTTGTTACAGAACCCTCTTCTTTTCTCAGTGCCATAATCTGTTTTCTTCCCTTACTGAGATGTCCCTTTGCTATCTTTAGGCTTTGGTTGTTTTCAATTGCTTTCCTCACTAGTTCACAGTTGAATTTTCTTACGTCTTCAGTGATACTTTTTCGTACTGTCTTGCATAGCTCTATATATTCCACTTTGGAAGTCACATCTTCTTTAGTTGTCCTCATCTCTCTTCTTTTGCATCAACATTTTCGTTTTTCCTGATAATTTATTTACATGCAACTTGTTCTTAGACCCAGCTAATTTTGTTGCTGTTTCCATAAGAGCTTTGGTTACTTTTCTGTTAACTTCAGAGATGTCCACTTCTTCCGATGTTAGGCCTTCTAAAGCAGAGAACCTGTTCTTCAGTTCCAACTTGAAAGTATTACGGTGTTTTTTAAGGTTGGTTATGTCAATAGATTTTGTTTGTCTTATGAGCTTGCCACGTTCAAGTTTAGTGTTGAGGTGCATCTTACATCTCACCAATCTATGGTCACTACCTGTGTTGAACTTGTTTAGCACACTGCAGTCTTTTATGACGAATTTTTTGTTACACATAATAAAATCAATTTCACTTGTCGTCCCATTTGGATGTCTCCATGTCCATTTCCTGTGTGGCTTTTTCTTGAAGAAGGAGTTCAAGATGAAAAACCCTTCTGCCTCTGCAAACTCAACGAGAGTATTTCCACGCTGGTTTCTGTTGCCGTGACCGAATTTACCTACTGAAGTTTCATTCTGTTGCCGTTGCCCTATTTTTGCATTGAAATCTCCCATAATTATTTTCAAGTGCTGCTTACCTTTATTATTTAGATGACAAATTTCCTCATAAAATTCTTCAATTTCTTCTTCAGGATGACTTGTGGTGGGTGCATAAGTTTGAATAATCTGAGCCTGGTATCTTCTCGATAGTTGGATAACGAGTCGTGCAGCTCTGTCAGAGGAACTTTCAACTTCTACCACTTTATCCTTCAGTTTCTTGTTTATTATAAATCCAACACCACTAGTTCTGCCAGTATCTGTCCCACGATAGTAGAAGAGATGTCCACTTTTCAGTTCGATGAGATCTTCTCCTTTTCTCCTTACCTCACTTAGCCCCACGATGTCCCACTTGATCCTTTGTAGTTCCTCTTCCAATTCAAGAAGCCTTGAATCAGAAGATAGGGAGCGTCCATTGTACGTTGCCAAGGTCAGCATCAGATGGCAGCCTAGTCCGGTCCTCCAGGGATTCTTAGCACCCTCTGCCTTCATGTCGCACTGGCCGCTGCCTTGGCCAGGTACATTCCAGCTGCCGGAGACTGAGGGCCAAGATTTAAGTTGTGGAGTCATTTTGGAGGGGTTTGGCCATAACTCACCACGCTGGCCAAGCGGGTTGGTGAGTGTGGGATAGAATTTCCTCTGATCCCGATGGTATAGTTATACCGCTATTGGCGGTCGTCAGAGCCCCTTTAGTGGGAACAGGATGCACCACGAGAAGGCGGGGTTGACATTTGTCAAGGAAAGGCTGTGATGTTACGCATCACCTGACCTTACATCCCTATATATATATATATATATTCTATTACGAAGAGACCTAAGCAAAAAAAAAAAAATTATATATTTTTGACTCATACCAAGTACAACATAGAAAGGGTTATATGTCTACCGGTGTGAGTAAAAGGAGAAAAGATAAAAAATAAAATAAAACAACTGAATGTAGAAAGTGTCGAGAATACTGAGCCTTGGCTTTATCAAGGACCAGCAAAAACTCTGCATTTTCTCACTTCCACAAAGACCTAGTTGGAAATGGGTTTCTGCAAAGCCATGGATGCAAGTAATAAGCCCACCAAAAATTGTTTTAAAATTTATATATATGTCATGACCTCCGCAGAGTTGTATGACCTAGCGCTAGTTAACAATTTAGCTTGCATCCATAACTTCCATGGCCCGACCCATGCTCTTCATCTGTTACTATTAAACAGAGAGAAGAAGATTAAAGAGAACTCAAGTTGTGAGAGTGACATAATAATTAGAAATAATTTTCAGCTATAACGAAACGCCAAGTTCGCCTGAGAGAGAATATAAACCTGAAAAGTAATACAAAAGAATTCCAAATTTTTACATTGCAATTAAAAAGGAAATATTAATTTTTTAAAACTCAGATTTTTGAAAGAAAACTTGATTCTAAAACCCCCTACTCCGCAACTTCTGACAACACAAAAACGAGAATAAATTAAAGACAATAATTAACTAAAGAAAAGCTTTGTGAAAGTTATATGACATAAACAATTAGTTGCAATATGTACAAAGTGTAGCCAGTGCCTAAATGCTAAAAAGCAAAAAACAACAGAGAAAAAAATACAAGAAGTACAAATATTGAACTTATAAAACCTAAAACCCTAAGACAATGAAGAGAGCTTACCTCTTATGCAACTAAACTTTCTCCACTCAAGAGGAAACATGGCCGACTTTTCCCCCAAACTTCCAAACACGACTGCCACTCCCTAGTCGCTGGAGGGCAGTGTGGGTGGGGCTGATGGCCTCCTCACACTGAAAGAAACCAACTCGCGGAGATTTTATCCAGAGAAAAAAATATATATACTTAAGACTGTGGACCTGTATGATCAGAAAGAGCAGAATTAACTCTCCAGAATACATGAGAAATATTATAAAATACACAAGTGGTGTATTTAATAATCTTTGCATGTATTAAATCACCTTAGTGAGCTTCTATAGATTATTCAGAATCTTATTAATTTTAACGTTAGTTTTACTATTTTTAGTATTTAAATAATACAGACAAAATCACAAAAAAGCATAAAAATCTGTTTATAAAAGAAAATAAAAACAAATAAAAAAAGAAAACTAGTTATTCACTCACTAGAATAGCTATACTAAAAATAGTAAAACTGACGTTAAAATTAATAAGATTCTGAATAATCTATAGAAGCTCACTAAGGTGATTTAATACATGCAAAGATTATTAAATACACCACTTGTGTATTTTATAATATTTCTCATGTATTCTGGAGAGTTAATTCTGCTCTTTCTGATCATACAGGTCCACAGTCTTAAGTATATATATTTTTTTCTCTGGATAAAATCTCCGCGAGTTGGTTTCTTTCAGTGTGAGGAGGCCATCAGCCCCACCCACACTGCCCCCCAGCGACTAGGGAGTGGCAGTCGTGTTTGGAAGTTTGGGGAAAAAGTCGGCCATGTTTCCTCTTGAGTGGAGAAAGTTTAGTTGCATAAGAGGTAAGCTCTCTTCATTGTCTTAGGGTTTTGGGTTTTATAAGTTCAATGTTTGTACTTCTTGTATTTTTTTCTCTGTTGTTTTTTGCTTTTTAGCATTTAGGCACTGGCTAGACTGTTAACATATTTGCGGGTTTTAACTCTTTCTTTTCTTGGTAACTTTGCGCGTCTTTTAGGAAACTTAGGCCCAGAAGCTGGCTAAGCATAGTTCCTTTACTTTGCGCTGTATTTTCAAAGTAGTTAAGGTCTTAATAACTACTTAATTATGCACTTAAAGCACTGCTGAAATACTTTGTACATATTGCAACTAATTGTTTATGTCATATAACTTTCACAAAGCTTTTCTTTAGTTAATTATTGTCTTTAATTTATTCTCGTTTTTGTGTTGTCAGAAGTTGCGGAGTAGGGGGTTTTAGAATCAAGTTTTCTTTCAAAAATCTGAGTTTTAAAAAATTAATATTTCCTTTTTAATTGCAATGTAAAAATTTGGAATTCTTTTGTATTACTTTTCAGGTTTATATTCTCTCTCAGGCGAACTTGGCGTTTCGTTATAGCTGAAAATTATTTCTAATTATTATGTCACTCTCACAACTTGAGTTCTCTTTAATCTTCTTCTTTCTGTTTAATAGTAACAGATGAAGAGCATGGGTCGGGCCATGGAAGTTATGGATGCAAGCTAAATTGTTAACTAGCGCTAGGTCATACAACTCTGCGGAGGTCATGACATATATATAAATTTTAAAACAATTTTTGGTGATCTTATTACTTGCATCCATGGCTTTGCAGAAACCCATTTCCAACTAGGTCTTTGTGGAAGTGAGAAAATGCAGAGTTTTTGCTGGTCCTTGATAAAGCCAAGGCTCAGTATTCTCGACACTTGCTACATTCAGTTGTTTTATTTTATTTTTTATCTTTTCTCCTTTTACTCACACCGGTAGACATATAACCCTTTCTATGTTGTACTTGGTATGAGTCAAAAATATATAATTTTTTTTTTTTGCTTAGGTCTCTTCTTAATAGAATGTGAATTCTGAATTTTCGTAACTGCTGCGTTGCGCGTTTCGATCTTCAGGTTAATTTTGCAACTTTCGTTTTAAATTCTAAAGTTTTTCCTTAGTTTTCAGCATTGCTCTTCAGTATATATATATATATATATCATTATCAACCATTATCAATCCACTACTGGATGAAGGTCTCCCCAAGTTTCTTCCGCAATTGTATGTCTTGAGCCTATCTCCTCTATGTTACTCCGACATGCTTTCCAATTTCATCCACTCATCTTCCATGGGGTCTTCTGGGATTTTTTCGGTAACACCTAAGCTATGATTTAACTTCGGGGCTCCAGGTGTCTTTCCCTGAAGAGTGGTTTGGGGTTCCTGAGTTGTTTTATTCCATGTCATTTTTGTTTAGAACCATGAAAGTGGGTTACTTCTGGTTAATTCTATGTTAATTTCTACTACGTCTGATTCCTGCAGCAAGGTGCAGTGTTGACGTGGTCTAATTACTACACGAGTGTGCTTTACTTCTTTTTACTGATATATGTATAACATCAACCATTATCAATCCACTGCTGGATGAAGGCCTCCCCAAGTTTCTTCCACAGTTGTCTGTCTTGAGCCTGTCTCCTTCGTGTCACTCCTGCATGATTTAGAATTTTATCCATTCATCTCCCATGGGGTCTTCTTCTGGGTCTTATATATATATATATATATATATATATATATATATATATATATATATATATATATATACAGAGAGAGAGAGAGAGAGAGAGAAAGAATTATATTGTGTGAAGTATTTAGTGTATGTGCTGGGAGATACCTTTATTATGGTCAAGTTACATTAATTGCCTTGCCTACCCACGAATAAGGCTTACAGATCTGTGTTGTCGAATGTCAATGCTAACAAACAGATTAGAAACATGCCCAGTGCTAAGGGCTCTTAGTTTTTATTAAATAAAAACCAGGTAAGTAGTAGTTTTCTTCTGATTATATAAGATAGGAGCAGTTGGTAAAAGTATTTTGATGTTGGTACCTTTTGGCTGTGTAAACTCATTGTTTGTTTTCCGTTTTTCTTCGAACTTTTTTTTTTTCATTTAAAACTCTCATAAAATATTTGGCGTCTATGTATTTGGAGTGATAAGCTGTGGGATGATTCAGCATTCTCATGGTGATGACCCACGAATATCTAAGATTTTTACCGAAATTGCGGATTAACTGCAACTATAGTTTTTCTTTCTTTCTTTTTCTTTTTTTCATTTACTCTATCACCGCTGACTTATATTTCACTGAAAATTTGTGAAATGTCAAAAAATTACGGCATGAGATTTTATTCAACGACAGCAAGCTGCATCCATTAAAATATCATTTTCTTTTTAAAACACTATTGCCGCCAACTAACAATGAAAAGCGTTATTTGATACGTTAAAGTTTTAGTCTCACCCCCTAGGTGTTTATAACAACATTTCTGAGTTATATCCTTATTTAACATCAAACCATATATTACGAAAACTCCCTTTCTTAACACGGAACGGAAATCGTTCTGTACCTCATCAAACATGGCTGCCACTTGTTTCCGGTGGCTTCACCCGTTCCCCGACGTAAGCGCTCTACGTATTTCTATCTCGTTGGGCCAGGGTATCTCCAGAAAAATACCTTAGATTTTTTCTGCGAGGTTGTCTGAGGAATTCCTGGGTGCGTTGGATGGTGTGAATAAATTCTTAATCGGATGTAAACCCCTTTTTCCTTGAACATTTAAAATTAATCCTGAGTATTGCAATCCTGCTGCCGCCCTGGTGGCGCAGTGGTCTAAGCCGATGGCCTCTGATCATTTGTCCAAAAGAGGTCCGGGTTCGAATTCCGTGAGGCATGGATGTTATGTTTGTCTTACGGCACTGGCTCTCTCCCTTCCCTGGAACCAGTGACCCTAATTTAGGGACCAGCGACTGCTTATGGCCCATTGAGTAGCTCACGGTAGTCGTTAAACCTTCAATCAATCAATCCTGCTGCTCGTGCTCGTGTAACCCAAAGCCGATCATGTACCACATCATCATCATCATCATCAACAGCAACATGTGAAAGGCAGTTAAGTTCTGTAAGTACTTTAGTTGACGGGTAGGAAACGAGAAGGTAGTTAGGAAGGCTCTGGGAAAGGCTTGTATCTTCGGAAATTTTCATTATGAGTTTCTTGTCGGTGAAATTAAATTGCTGATTTAATAATGTATAGTTTCGAAGGTGAATTCCGTCGTCGCCCACAGCAGTCCCTAGGTGGTGCCAGCCGTAAAGTTGAACGGAAAGAACTGATCAACAGAGCTGCACTAGAGAGACAGCAAAGGGAAGATAGACGGAGAAAAAATCAAGCCGCGGTTACAATTCAAGCATTTTACAGAGGTGCACGAATTAGGCGATTAGAACGAATGAAACAGCGATGTGTTTTTGATGAAATGATGGCAAAATACGACTTTTCTTTGTCAAGCAGTGATCCTAACACAGTCATTAATTTCGTGGGTAAGTTGTTGTTCTTCTATTCCGAAAATACTGATGATCCCAGAATTTTGTGGGTAAGTCAGATTTTGATCAAAATCTCTTCACATGTAGTGGAATGGACCATACAAAATTCAGAATGTTGGTTGTATAAGTTGCAGAAGCTGTTGTTGCTGAATGTGAAATATCTTCGTAATGCTGTGTCACCGTCAACGTCAATCACATCGTCTCTAAGATTTGTTGAGATATTTACCTGCCAGAGTAATTATGTGTGCAAGAGTCAAGAAAAAGTGTTTCAAAATTTCGAAAATCATTTGCCATGTGAGCCAGTTGTAGGGATTCTTAACAAGATATGGTATTTCTTGGTTAGAAATGGGTATTTCAACTCATTGAAAGTGGTATTAAATAGCCGTGTGCCAGATTCTCTGATTACCTCACCTCATCCTCCTACTCCTCTGGCAGCATCACTCTTGGACTTATTTTTGCGCCCCATGCTAGTTTCCTGCTTTAAGCAACCATACTACTTTCGTACATTTTTAGAGGAAGTTTTTACATCAAAATTTTCACCCCAAGTTTACTGTTTCCTACTTCCCGCTATTGCAGATCAATCTTTTATACCAGTTGACTGTGTGTTAAATGCTACCAGCTATCAGTTGCCTGATATAACTACTTCTCCATATTTATTTTACACTATCATGCTAATTATGTCTCACCAGACAGCATCTTTATCGGAAGCTCAAGCTGTGCAGTACACTCATATGCTCGCAAAAATTCTGAATTCAAGTTCAGGTAATGAAATGATGGAGCATGGCTATGAGGCAAGTGATTCAGGATCTTCTGATGATGACGATGAGAGTCACAGGAATTCAAATGCATTAAAGGAGTCTGTAGAAATAGTTAAAGAAGGAATACAGATAATGAACAGGCCTGAGCATGTAACTATTTTGGTTGGCATACTTGATAAAGAGCAAACATTTGAGCAGTGTGCAGTTCCTGTAAGTTATGTATGCTGCCGCCTGTTAGATTATGATAGTCTTGCAATTCACAACTATAGGCTTCTTTATACCCTTGCATTTAAACCATCTTTTCTGAGGCTGTTATGGAGATCTATTATCAGGACATGTTCACCTTCAGTTTTTGGGCCATCAGCACCATTGTTGCAATTTGTGAGTCAAGGCTTGCCACTTAGTTCTTCAGACCAGGAAAACTTTCTGCCTCAGCTGATAATATTTTGTGCCTTTCTGAATCATTTACTTCCGACTTTGCATGATTTTGAATTCTATGGGGATGAATCTGTTGCCAAATCAAGTACCAATATGATGCCGTTTTCTTTATCTGAGATGACTGGAATTAGTTTAACCATGAGAGATGTATGCATGGGTCTTATTGATCTTGCATATCCTGAAACAAGACATAACTTTAATGATGATTATGTAAATGCAATGAAAAGTGTAGGTTCAAAAACCTTTGGCAGAAATGTCACTGTATCAGAAGTAAAAAGGTGGAACCAGCTTTTCAAAGTGGCAGTTATTCTCTTGCGCCAGCTGTATTCAAGAGACTGCCGACGTAAGTTTTGTCCCGATGGTCAATGGATAGCTAAACAGTTTGTCATTTCATACCAAAGAGCAGCAGATTTACATTTTAGCAACAGAAGAAGATATGGATATGAACCTTTTATTGGATTGCAGCATTTTACAAGGGAGCAGCTTGAAGAAGAAGGACCCCCTCCAACTGCTATGGAAGTGCGACAGTTAGCCGTTCTTAGAGAATTGCCGTTTGTTATTCATTTTCATGACAGAGTTAAAATATTCCAGTCACTAATAATGAAGGATAGAGAGAGAAATCAGGGAGAGTTTGCAAATTTTCAACTGGGGCCTCAAATACATGTGATGATCAGGCGTAATTTCATTTATGAAGATGCATTTGATAAGCTGTCTGTTGAGAATGAGCCCAATCTTAAACTCAAAATGAGAGTTCAGCTGATTAATGCTGTTGGCTTAGATGAAGCTGGAATTGATGGTGGGGGAATATTTCGTGAGTTTTTAAACGAACTCCTTAAAACATGCTTTGATCCAAATAGAGGGTTTTTTAAGACTACACATGATCGTCTGCTATATCCTAACCCTGGTGTCCACATACTCCTTCCTGATTTCACTAGCCATTATTATTTCATTGGGCGTATGCTTGGAAAAGCGATTTATGAGAACATGTTAGTGGAACTTCCATTTGCAGGATTTTTCTTGTCAAAGATATTAGCCCAACAGTCTCCTGATCTTGATATTCATCATCTGCAGTCTTTAGATCCAGTAATTTATAAAAACCTTTTGTATTTGAAAACTTATGAGGGTGACATCAGTGACTTGGGATTAGATTTTACAGTAATGAGTAGTGAACTTGGAGAGAATGAAATCATTGAACTCCAGCCTGGTGGTTCAAATATTGCAGTTACAGAAAATAACCGCATTACATATATTCATTTAATGGCTGATTACAAACTTAATAAGCAGATCAAAAGTCAGTGCCAAGCTTTCAAAGAAGGTCTTGCTAGTGTTATCGACTTAGAATGGCTTTATATGTTTGATCCTAATGAGCTGCAAATCTTGATTTCAGGTGCTCATGTACCTATTGACATTGATGATCTACAGGCTCATACGAACTATGCAGGAGGATTCTCTGTAGACCATCCAGTAATTCAGGCATTTTGGAGAGTTGTTCAATGTTTCAATGAACGACAACGCAGACAGTTATTAAAATTTGTTACCAGTTGTTCACGTCCCCCTCTCTTAGGATTTAAGGAACTAACTCCTGCATTTTGTATCCAGAATGCTGGAACTGAACCAGATCGCCTGCCCACTGCGTCAACTTGCATGAATCTTCTAAAGTTGCCAGAGTTTCAAGATGAAAAGACTCTAAGATCTAAGCTCTTATATGCTGTTGAGTCTGGAGCTGGTTTTGAACTAAGCTAATAAAACACAGCATGTGATCAAGTAATTGTACCATTTTGTAACTAAAAAATGGAAGTGGTGTGTGCTCAGTTTTATTTGAAATTTTTACATGTGTAATTACAAAGTGCAAAAAAATAAAAAATAAATAATAAAAACTTTTTAGGTATGGGATTAGAATTTTTCAGCAGATGTGTTTTTCTGCTATGATAAAAATGATTAAAATTTTATAGTAAGTACAGCAGTATTAAAGCTGTAAAACTAATGGTTGTATCATATTAACAGAATTTAATATAGAATTTTGAAGGATAAAAAAAGCAACTGGTGTTTGCAGTGTGGTAGGAAAAGAAATCATGGGACTATATTTTGTTTTCTTTTTTGGTACTAGTTTCCATTAACAGCTTCATATAATTTATCAGATTTTTTTTCATAAAAACCATGTTTTCCAGTTATTTGTGGTCTTATGATGTATCAGTTGTTGGAGCACTTTTGCCATTTAAATTTGTCAAAATGAAATTTTAAAATTGGTACCTATTTGTTTCGATGCTCTGGCAACTGCCATTTTGCAATAGCACATTAACGACCACCGTGAGCAACTCAATGGGCTATAAGCAGTCGCCCGTCCCTAATTTAGGGTCACTGGTTCCAGGGAAGGGAGAGGGCCAGTGCCGTAAGACAAACACAACATCCGTGCCTCACCGTGATTCGAACCCGGACCTCTTACGGACGAATGATCAGAGGCCATCGCTTAGACCACTGTGCCACCGCGGCGGCGTGCATGCTTCAACAACTGATAGAGCATTATAAGACCACACATAACTGGAAAACATGGGTTTTATGAAGAAACTTGGGCAAATTATAAGAAGCCATTAATAGAAACTAATACCTCTTTTTAAATATTTCATGGAATGTTGTTATAATCATGAGAACAAAAATCTCATAATGGTATCCTTCCCCTTTTGTGTAGAGGGAATATAAAATGAATTGACTGCTGTACACCTTCAAATTTTTTAAGGATTACATGTGGAAAATCTCACGAATGTGGAATTTGTAGATATTTTGGTAAATGTGTACTTTAGCGTCCTAAACCATTTGGCTAAAAATGAGATATACAGATTTTAAACTATGCAATCTAATAGCAAATGGTGAAAAACTTTCTTCTGTAAAATGCATTTTAAAGATTTTTACCGTAAAACTTACCTCCAAGTACGATAATGTCAACACACTTGCGGCAGTCTTAACACAGCACCGTAGGGACGATGTCAAGCTTAGCTCCGCTGAAACATTGTCTCGCTCTGGGGGCCAATTCATTGGCGGAAGACTACAAGAGGAACCAGGTACGTTCTTGTCAGTGAAGTATTATATATTGTAACGCTACATTACATAAAATAGTTCTTCATTTCTGTCCGTTTTTCAGAACACATGCAGAGAATTATATCATTCTTTCGCATGTGATTCCCTGATATAAAATAGAAAGTATACAGATGTCTTTCTTGCTTCTAGAAAAACGCTGAAGTAGATGTCATGTTCTGTTCACTGGAAGTTAGATGGCAAGTCGGAAAGTGAAAATTTTAGTTCTGGTATTGACGGTTCTCAGATTGCGATTTGAAAAACTGAGACAGAAATGATGAGCTATTTTCTGTAGCCTAGCACTACAAAATGGAACGCTTTTCTGGCAAGAATGTAATCGGTTGCTCTTGTTGTCTTCAGCCCGTGAATTGGCAGGCTTAGCAAACGTTTCTTCGTTTCAACAGAGCTAAGCTTGATGCAGCGTTTATTTACATCATCGTACTTAAGAGGTAATTTTTTTTGGTAATCTAAATTTAAAGTATGCTATTAAATTGCATACTTTAAAATATGTGTATCTCATTTTTTTGAAATTTTTAGCCAAATAATTTAGGATGCTAAAATACACATTTACCAATATATTTTCCCCCAGAACTTTTTTTTACAATTATTGACATTTTATTTTAAATCGTGCAAATAATGTTATACCTGTTTTTTATTCACACTATCACTTATTCACAGGTCAGTGTGCAGTGATTGATCAAGTGTAGTAGGCATTATCTGAAACTCAGTTGTAAAAGATCTTGCAAGTTACTGTGTAGAGAGAGGGACTTAGTCGGTGATTGAAAGTGACAGGTATGTGGATGGAAGGGTCATTGTAGTGACCTTTCACTACCTTGATGTGAGCTGTTGGTAAATAGGGATGTGGTAAAAAAGAAATAAATGTTAAGTTTTTTGTGGGTAGTATAATATAAACTGCAATGTGAGCATTTAGTGAATTCTAAAGATCACACGGAAAATATTGAAAAGTGGATGCACATTCAATTTCATTTTGAGTACTGAATCTTAACATAAATGAAGAGAACTAACCTCGATCCTGATACTTTGTACCAAAGCAACATTTGGCAATTTATTGCAAAGGATAATGTGTGTCTATAATGAGTTTGTATGAGTAGAAAAACAGGTGGAACATTATTTATATGCCCTGAAGGGAAAAACAAAACAAACTCAGTAGTCAACATGGATACAGAAGAGATGCTAATCCGTGTTGTCACGTAGCAGAGTAAAGTTTGTTGATAAGCTCTTATACAGCATTACTTATAATTAATTACAAGTCCGTGTTGCTAGATATTTTTTGCATACTTTTAAAAGATCCTACTGCCCCTTTCCCAAAGGTGTGAAGAAAAACATCTGGAATCTTCAGAAATAACTTTTTTTTTTTTGGAGATAATGCATTTCTGTTGCAGGACTAAAGCTAAAATGTATTGGTATCTTATAAATTGACCAAGTCTTCAAATAAATAGATAGATATTCAGAAACAATTAGTGCATAAACCGTAAGAGAAGGTTTCTAGACAGTGGAACTTTCTGTGGAATATTTTGTTAGCAACATTAAATGCAAGCTTTGTACACTTAGAATTTAAGTGCTCTTTAAGGGGTACTTCAGGGAAAAATCTATACCTGCAATGTGAATTTTTTCTATACACATATTTTCATAGTGTTGTGGTCTTCAAAATTTTGAGTGCAAATAATTAAGTCCTCAGCTAATATATGCCCTAGTTGTGATTTCAAAAAATTTGAAATTTAAAAAACAAAAAAAAAAACAATTCATCTCAATTGGTGTCAAATCTCTACCCCCAAATTGAGATAAATTGATAATTGAATTAAAAAGCAGTCTTTACACAATAAAAACTTGAGCCGGCTGAAGCACCTCGAGTCTGAGGATAGACCTGCAGCCAGTGTCCAAAGGTCTCGTGATTTTTTAATGTTTTTAACTAGTGGTAATAAATCTTGACTCGAGGTGCTTCAGCCGGCTCAAGTTTTTATCATGTAAAGACAGCTTTTTAATTCAATTGTATTATCTGCTTGACTGACTATGACTTTTTTAGATAAATTGAATTAAAAAAAATTGATTAATTTTTCAAAATTGTATATATGTTAGCTGAGGTCCTTATTTGTGCCCAAAATTATGAAGACCACAAAACAGTAGTCTTGATCTAATTAACATTACAGGTATAGGATAGTTTCCTTAGAGGTCCCCCATAAATGGGCCTTTTTCTGATTATTTCCCCACAGACTCACAGGGAAAAAAAATTTGACTTGTGGAAATTATTGTACTTGGGACATCTTTTCTTTTCTATTCTCAGTGGGTGGCAGGTAAAACATTTTCCATTTTCTTTAAGAAATTTGTGATTTCCCTTCGTCTGCTGGAAGTTATTTTGAGCTGACCTTTCCAAGCTGACGTACACTTGGTCATCTGATATGGCGAACAACAGGCATGATTGGATAAACTCATCACTTATCTCAGTTACTTCGGTGAAGATCTGGACACTCCAAGTGTTACGGATTATCTGTAGTCATTATGAAAATTGTTAGTGTGCCGCGGAGTATGGGAAACCAATTATACTATGGAAATCTAAAATGTAGGTGAAATAATGTTATTCAACATCTTTTCAAGTTTTGAACATTTATTAACCATTTTTGGCATTGTTTATTGAATTTTTTTTTACTTCTTCATGCTAACTGCCAAAAATCATTGTTCTGAATAAACAAAGATATCGCTTTTTCCACGTTTTAGCAACACACAGCAACCGAAAAATTATTTGGTCACTACTGAGGAATTGAAACCGAGATCAGAGTAGCAGAATGTAGACGTACACGCGCATGCCATACACGGATAGTTCCCAAATTATTAGCAGATTTTGCAGATAGTTTTTGCTTTTAGATTAAAAATAAAATAAAATGTTATTTACAGCAATTAAAACACTTTCTCAATATATTAATCTTTACTCAGATTAATATATTTAATTCTATTTTAACTTGATGAACTTTCAAATTTTTTCACATCTTTTGAGTGCTTTTGTTTTTAGCCTCTAGATTTTATCAAAGCCGTTTCTGGCCTCTAGATTTTATCAAAGCCTGTTTCTCAATGTATAGGAACTGTATCAAAAGTTTCATTTACACAAAAAATTTAAACTTTGCCAGGTTCCTCTTACATTTTCCATTAATTAAATTAAAATCTTTTCCTTGTGTATTTTGTAAGTCTACTATGTGTTTTGTAAGTTACTATTTTTGAATTAAGTTGTTGAAAATGCTATTTATAAATTTTGAAGGCTCATTAATAGAACTTTTTTTCTGGATACAAAAACTTTCTTAAATTAGTCTCTTGTTTTTATGAGGTTCGTAGTCCATTATTTTAATATTTTGCCATAAAGGTCCATTTCACACACATTGCTGCATGTTCAGTTGTACTTATTATGTCCTCACTAGAATCTGTAATGTTCTAATAATTATTTATTTTATTAATTTTTCTTTATTCTATTGTTATCATGTGATTTACGGGTTTGCAGCAAGTTTTCTGTTTCAGTGGTTGTGTACACAGATGCATTTTATTTTTATACAACTCTGCCCCAGATCTCTCGATATCTAGCCGAGCGCATTAGCCTTACACCAGCAGTGACCGAATAACAATTTTTAGGTTGCTGTGTGTTGCTAAAATGTGGGAAGAGTGATGTCTTTCTTTATTCACTGACGCCACGTATTTGGAGGATTTTCACAATCATTGTTCTAACAGCAATGAGAATGTTCTATGATTTAAAATTTTTTTTGGCCAATCTGCATATTTTTCATTTCTTTTCCAGATTACCTAGTCTTACCATAAATACTGTTACAAAGTATTCAATGAAATAAAAGAAATTTAAAGATATTTTAATGTACCTGTGATATGACGTTAGTAGTACACTTACGAATACATGGCACTAATCACTTTTCAAAATGGCATCTTTTTGCCTTCACAGTCCTTCAGTTTCTGTGGCCACTCATCAATAGTTTTACGCAGGGTCACCATAGGGAAAGCTGCTATTGCCTGCATCGAAGAGTGTTTGAGACTCTCAATACTTGTGTGTCGCTTTCTGCAGGCCATGTACTCCAGTGTGCCCCACAACTTGTAGTCCAATGGTTTGAGGTCTGGGCTGCTGGAAGGCGAGTCAGCTGAAGAAATGAAGTCTGGCAAAACGCCTGAAGCCACTCCTGGGTTCACTTAGCCTTGTCTGCAGGTGTGGAATCCTGCTGAAAGCTCGACTGTCGGTTTTGGAAGAGGGTGCAACTCACATTTTTTATCACTGGCTCCAAAACCCTGTCCTGGTAGGCTTTGGCAGATGTTTTCACTCCTTTCTCACAGAAATGGAGCTCTGTGGTACCCTCTAGGATATTCCCCACCAAACCATGACAGAAGTAGGATATGGCCCCTCATGATCCTTGGAGCTTTCTTAAGAGGTTGACGCATACACCCTATCATTTTGGCGAAAAAATTTTCATCAGAGAAAAGGATCTCTTTGTGGCAATTGCCTAACACTGCAGCAAACGTTTCGCTTTTAGCACCTGCTGCTTCAGTTGTGGGGTGAGGAAATGCCTTGTACACTGCCGGTCAGCTCTCACCCTTAGGTCACTCTGCAGCACAAGTTACATCGACATTCTTAAAATGTTCAGCTCATTAGCCATCACTGTTGTGTTTTCTGACAGGATTTTGTCGAATACTGGCTGCCACTGCTTTCACCAGGTGAGCAGTCCTCACGGTACACGGGCCAACCCTTTTTTGGGCGGTCAGCGACAGTCCTAGCCTCAAGGAACCTTTTTATGGTCTGGAAGACAAAAATTCTGCTGATTTCCAGCTTCTTCAGCATGTTAAAAATCTTGGAAGCTGATTTTCCAACTGTGCAATGCTATTACAGCAATACGATTCTCATAATTGCCCCATTCCATGGCAAGGACGGCACGAAACTTGTTATCTCCTCTGTGACTGAACGCACAATGATTCACTATTTGCTTCATGTCTCCTGGCTGGTCAGTGACATTGCACACCGGTTGCGTGCCATGTGTCGATCTATTGTAACAGTATTTATGCTAAGACTAGGTATATTCTTATTTTTTTATATTTTTCTGAATATGTTCCTTGTTTTTTTTAATGTCTTTGGTAATAGTGAAAAAGAACAACTGTGCATTTTCTAAGAATTTTCTGCTAATGAAATGCATGTTTTCCTATTTCAGTCTCTTCTTCAAAGTCAGTTAGTAGAGGAAGCATCCCCCGCCCCTTTCCTTTTTTAAAGCTGTTTCAAAATGTGCACTTAATCTGTCTGTGATGGAATGTGCCATTTCTGTGACCAGAAAGTGTTTTCACTGCAGAGTGAACAGTGTGGTACTGATTTATTTTGTAATGTATTTTCTCATCCCTCAGTCATTTCTTGCTATATCAAGGGGCAGAGCAAGCAATTTTTCTTTTGTTTAAAGCAAAATAAAATGCTATTTGTTGTTCGAATTGCAGAGAAAACAACTTTACAAGAACTGCAAGACATGGATAGAGATTGAAGTTACGGTTTTGATCTTAAACATATTTCTTCACTAACAAAAAGAAAAATGCTTGTTCTTTTTGTCAATGTGAAAACATTTTCAGAGAAATTAATTGTTGAAAAGCTTTGATCAGTGGCGTACCGGAAAAACTCAAGGCCCTGCCCGCAAAAAATATTTTCGGGGCCCTTTTGCGAAAATCAATTAGCGTTCAGTCACTCAAAATTTTAACTTCCATATTATTAACTAGGCTTTACTGGCATTTTAATAAATCAAATTCTTTGGAACCTAAGAGTATTTCGTAAAATCAAAATTGTTTCACTTTATTGCGTGAAACACAAATGTGTAGGGGCCTACATTATAATTAAAATGATTGCTCTGGTTACCGATACAAATTACTACAAAATATTTACGTCAAAGTTAATCATATCATGCACAATTTATTAATTTAAAGAACTAAGGCCTGCTTTTTGAAATGTCTCACAATTGCACGCACAAAACATGCAATTGCCGTGTGAGAAGTGTCTAATGACTTTTCCGATTTATACGAAATGTCACAACATAAGTAAGCAAATAACTAAGTAACGATTAAGAACTGTAGCACAAAGAACATAAAACTACTTAATTTATTTACTCTGGAGTATAAAAAACACACTTAACATAATGCCACAATGTTTTGCACATAGTAAAAAAATGTTTTTGACTGTTATAAAAAATGTCACAGATCTGATTTTTCGCTGCCGTGAAGAACACCTTTCAGTTCATTATATTCAGGGGATGCATAGTTATGTGCAAGCAACTGTAATACATAACACCTTATCCTAATTGGTATAAAAACTTGGCTCATTGAACTGATTTTTTTTTCACATTCTCTTTTTAATATACCTGCATAGAAACTATTGCAAGGGCTGTGAACTTGAGGCCCCTTGTAACAGCAAGGGCTACTATAATGGGCCTCAAGTTCTTTTGAATAGCTGCTTTCCCTTCCAGTTTTTATGAACAAAAGCAAGATTTTACGTATTTACTGAGAAAAAAATGCTTTTCTTAGAACTTCAAAGCTGCCTTAATTCTTGCCTATTTCTTTAAACAGTTTCATACGAAGTTTCCTAAAAAAAATTGTAAAATTTTTTTGGTTAGGCTAAAGGCCCGTTTTAACCATGAGCTCCCCCTCCCCCTCGCGGAGGATATCATTACGCCCCTGGCTTTGATGTTCACTCCTGGAAAATTGGTTTTGGACACCTTGAACGGACTTTCTAAAGTCAGTACAAACGCTGAGTTAAATGCGTTGTTTGGTTTTATTAATTTTCATAGTGAAAGGTGCTTGCTACCGTCCCGGTGGCATAGTAGTCTAACCGATGGCCTCTGATCATTCGTCCGAAAGGGGTCCTGGTTCGAATCCCGGTGAGGCATGGATGTTGTGTTTGTCTTACGGCACTGGCTCTCTCCCTTCCCTGGAACCAGTGGCTAAATTAGGGACGGGCGACTGCTTATAGCCCATTAAGTTGCTCATGGTGGTCGTTAAACCTCCAATAAAAAAAAAAAAAAAAAGAAAAGAAAAAGGTGCTTGCTTGTGGTTCTCCCCAGTGGCAGAGTTCTTCAGACCACTCATCTGGGATGGGTCCAGGTTTGAGTCCTAGATGAAGCATAAGAGGTGTGTTAGTCTTGTGGTACTGGGCTCTGTCCCTCTCCTAGTGGCCCCAAATCAGGGATGGACAACTGCTTATAGCATTTCTAAGTGTTTGGATAAATTAGTTCTGCAAAATTCTTTGTGGGTGGTGGTTCTAATGATTCAAAATTTTACGAGAAAAAGATTCCCATGCACAGTGAATTTTGTGGTTTTCAACCAACCTGTAATATATCAGATTCTGGAGTCTTTTCAAAAAAAGTTTTTGTCTGTGTTCTGCATTATACCACTGTAGCAGTAATCTTTTGGTAGATGGGTACACTAATTTTTACCAATTCTAAATGACCCAGCATATCCATTTTATTATCTTTTCTTCATTTCGTTACTTAAATAATCATTGCTGATAGCGGAAGTGACATTTAATGTGTATTATATTTGTATAATTTTAATATCTGTCAAACATGCTCTTTAAGAAAGCCCATAACTGGTTTGTTTATATCTATCATAGGTGACCATTATTATAACTGTGCATCCCTGTTAGGGAGGAGTGTCCCTCAACAGGGGTGTGCAATTATGTGATATAAAATAGTGAAGGGTCACAAAACTATCATATAGTTCATTTTTTGACTGATTTGAACTTTTTTCATCACTTATTGCATCAGTAGCCGTGTTAGGCTTGGCAAGTCTTGATAATGCATTTTTCAGAAAATAGACAGTTTCCATGTTTTGTGACCTTTTGTTAGATATATCCCAGGTGCACTCCCTTTCTGTCATGGGGATGCAGCTATGGATCATAACTGTTGCCCGTGATAGTTCAAGAGAAACAAATTAGATGCTTGCTGTTCTTCACAGCAGGCTCTACATATTTTTAATAAAATGATATGAATAATAAACACAATATAATATGTTATTTCTACTATCAAATGTTTATTTAAGTATCAAAATGTAGTAAAATGATAAAATGGACTTGCTGGATTACTTTGAATTCATAAAAAACATGTCAGTCTCCTAAAAGATTACCCACTGTAGTTCTGCAAGACTTCTTTCTAGCAATATATATATATTTTAATGTGATACCGATCCTAACACGATACTCAGGAAGTTGGCATTCATGTTGTTTTCTTTGTTTACAATAGAGGCAAATTCTCTCAACTAAATAGGCTATATGAGCTTTTGTTGTTGAGTGTAAAACTCATGCATGTCATATAGCAAATATACACTGTATTGACAAAAGTCATCAGACACATCTTCAAAAGCAAATGAACTGATCTGCTGCATTGTTAAGATGTGTAGTACACCTGCAAAGGGTATAAATATAAGCCTGCAGCTGACCGCAATCATATCACATTGTAAGGTTGAGGGGAAATGTCGCGGTGGGAGAGAACTGACTTTTAGAAAGGAAAGATTGTTGGGTGATACGTTAGTGGGTTTTCCATAAGAGAAACGGAGAGGCATTTAAACATACCCAAGTCAACTGTTTTGGATGTACTGAATAAGTGAAAGACACATACTGGCAGACCAAAGAAAATCAGTGATAGAGGACATCTAAGCCTCAGGCAAATCGTTACAGCTAATCGACGGAGTACTGCACAAGACCTCAGTGTACAGGTGAGTAAAAATGCTGAAACCTTGGTATGTACACGTACCATTCGCAGAGAACTTCATTCCATGGGTTACCATGATTGTGCAGCTGCTCATAAGCCTTTCATCTCCACTCAGAATGCTACTCGTCGTTTAGCATGGTGTAAAGAACCTTTATTGTGGACTGTAGATCAATGGAAATGGGCCCTATGGACTGATGAACCCAGATACATGATCCATCAGTCTGATGGCTGTGTGTAGGCATCGTGGCAGCCGAGGGAACTATATTTACCACAGTGTACTGTTCCTACTGTCAGGTTTGGAGCTGGCAGTATACTATTGTGGGGATGTTTTTCGTGGTATGGTCCCAGCCCATTGGCTATCGTGGACAAACCTGTTAACCAGCAAGTCTATCTTGATATTCTGGACAATTATGCCCTACCAACTTGTGGCAATGCTATGGAAACGAGCCTTGGTACCAGCAGGATAATGCACCGAGCCATAAAGCCAGGACTGTTACGGCGTGGTTTGACGATATTCCGTATCGTGTGTGGACTGGCTAGCACAGAGCCCTGATCTTAATCCCATAGAGCACCTATGGGATGAATTAGAGTGCCGCATAAGAAGTTTGGAACCAAGGCCTACTACTAAGCAACAGTTAGCTGCAGCATTATGTACTGAATGGAAGTGTATACCTATCGCTGTGTTCCAAAAGCATGTGGCAAAGGGTCAGTGCATGCATTAAGGCCAAAGATGGACTGATACCGGACTAATGTATGTCAATAAATGCTTTGTGGTGTTTCTCTTCTAGGTGTCTGGTGACTTATGTCAGTATAGTGTATATGCAAGGTATGTTGACTGATGATAGTACAAGGTTATTCAAAATGTTCCATATGATTTCAAATGACTATATTTTTGAAGTTTACAAATACCGAGTAAGTAATGATACATCAACCAAAAGAAAAAGTGTCAGAGTTTTGTCTCTCACCTTATAAGTGCTCTATGTGACTTCCTTTAGTTACGTGAGCAACGTCAAGACGGTAGTCCGTTTCCTCCCATACTCACTCTAGCATGTCTGTTGTCACTGATTCTATCGCAGTAACAATGTTTTTTTTTTTTTTTTTTTTTTTTTTTTGAGCTAATCCAGGGTTGTAAGTAACAGTGGCAAGTACACAGTATCTTCACCGTATCCCCAAAAGAAGTCACATGACAAAATAAATTCTGGAGATCTAGGTGGCCAGCTGTAGAGCACCAGGTCATAGGGTTCACTGCGACCAATACAACGGTGAGAGAGTACTTTGTTGAGAAAACGATGAACAGCACAATGCCTATGAAGCAGCGCCCCATCTTGCTGGAAAAGTAGTCACTAGAATATTTGTTTAATTGTAGAAATAGCCAGTTTTGCAGCATATCCAAATAGGAATTACCAGTCACTGTGTTTTCCACGAAAAACAAAGGGCCATAAACCTTTGCTTTGGCCGCCCCGGTGACACAGTGGTCTAAGCGATGGCTTCTGATCATTCGTCCAAAAGGGGTCCTAGTTCGAATCCCAGTGAGGCATGGATGTTATGTTTGTCTTACAGTGCTGGCTCTCTCCTTTCCCTAGAGCCAGTGACCCTAAATTAGGGACGGGCAACGGCTTATAGCCCATTGAGTTGCTCACAATGGTCGTTAAACCTCCAATAAAAAAAACAAAAAACAAATAAAACCTTTGCTTGGGCAATGGTACAGAAGACATTAATTTAAGGTAAATTGCACTAGTGCCCGATTGTTGCATGTGGTCGTCATCCTCTATAGCATCCTCACGAGATGACAAAAGTTCTGTAACTTTAATGTGTTGTCTGGCCTTTAGAGCCTGCAACAGTTGCAACCTGTGTGGCTGTATAATCAAGCATCATCTCAAACACACTGAACAATCTTCTGAGGAATTCCCAGTTCTCAAATGGCATGGGTGGTTGACTTTCTTGGGCTATTTAGGAAACTCTCTCTGATTCTTTGCACATTATATATACTCGAACACGCATGGTTGTTCTGTGCTCTTGCCTTTACACAAACATCCTGTTTCCTCGAACTGCTGATACCACCGATGGATACTCTGCGCACCTGGTAGATCCTTTCCATAATGTTAACGAAATTCATGCTGCACTGTGACTACTGATTCACACCTTGAAAAATTCACACAAAAAGCCTTCTGCTGTATGGTCCCCGTTTTCTCACAGACTGTCGCAAAGCAACAATGACAGTAAAGCCCTCTTGTGGTGACCTACTAAAACTCACACACTTCCTCTTTCATTTGGGGTATGCCAAGGTCATATACGGTTGATAGGTATGAAATTATGCTTTTGAAACCAGATGAATCATTTTGAATAACTGTACTTAACTCTTAGCTCTGAATGGTGACTGAGGCAGTGAAATACAAGCAGCCATAGGTAAATGTTAAATTAGCAGTAGTTCCTTCCCCATTTGACCAAAATTTGTAGATATGCAGTAAGTTAGAATGCACTGAGAATTGAGAATGCCACTAGCTTTCTACTGAGAATGCCACTAGCTTTCCCATCCATCCATCCATCCACATCACTAAGCTGTTCTCTGATATTCAGAGGTTAGCTCCACAAAGAAATACAAACTACCAGATAATTTTTACTTACTGTTCCTGTATCAAACTTCTCCATTTACAGCAATCTTGACATACAACTCGCGCTTGACTCACATCCATCACACGCCGTACACAACAAGATCTTCTGTACTTCATACTCATAATATTTTTCTCATGCAGAGACACTCCTGAATCTGATCCTCTCATGACTTCCTTGGCCTTCCCCTGCTTTTCCTTCCTGCCACTTGGGCTGAAACAAAATTTCTTAGTAAGCATCTCATCACTCATTCTTTCAATATGGCCAAACCACCAAAGCATATTAGTCTCCATCTTGCTAACAGTTTGCTTCACATTACATACACAACTGCAACACATATTCATTCCTCACACAATCAGAACATGTCTTGCCACAAACCTCCGGTAAGTAATGCATTTCTCCAGCACACAAACTACTCCCATGTTTCTTCTGTAGTACACCAGGTTTCACTGCCATACATCAGAGTAGGAACAATTACACTTTCATACACAGGCTGGACTCTTTTGAAAACCCATCATTCCTGTGAAAGCCTCCTAAAGCAGCTATGACTTTCAATGAAGAATTCACTCACCTACTAATTTCACCATCTAATTTGTTCTTTGTCAAACATGCTTCTAAAT
This sequence comes from Macrothele yani, assembly GCA_039090855.1. NCBI lineage: Eukaryota > Metazoa > Arthropoda > Arachnida > Araneae > Macrothelidae > Macrothele > Macrothele yani. The sequence continues at coordinate 5,714,741 of CM077023.1, read as the reverse complement.
ACACAAACTCATTCACCTCGTTAATCACTGTGCCATTTAGACTTGTATTACTTTCAGTGCTAACACTTCCTTGCTCAAAAACCATAACTTTGCTTTTTACCTTATTTATACCCTGTTTGAATTTCATGCAAACTTCGTACGTGCAGGACAACATACTCTGCAACTCACTTTTGCTCTCTGCCAACAGGACTGTGTCATTAGCAACAGCAATCTGCATACACGGATATTACCAAGACATAAACCAGTATTGTCCATCTTGGCATCACGCATGCATAAATATATTAAACAGCCAGGGTGACATTACACAACCTTGTCCGACTCCTGCACCAAATAGAAAACCATTTTCATAACACACCATTTACTCGTACACAAGCTCTACTGCCAGCATACATGGCTTTTACACTATTAAGTAGATTTACACTAACACCATATTTATTTGATACTTTCCACAAAATAATCCTATTTACTCGGTCGTAAGCTTTCTCTAAATCTGTGAAGGTAGCCAAAACTTTCTTACCAACAGCCAGATACTTTTCCATCATGATGAGCTATGCAAAAATTTGGTTAGTGCAGCCTTTACCAGGCATAAAACCACTCTGAACATCCCACACTTTCTCTGAAGTAAGATCTTATACTTTTTCAATAATGACCTTACCAAACACTTTCCCTGGCACATTCAGTAGGCTAATACCACAATAGTTCTTGCATTCAGTCTGATCACCTTTTTGCTTATACAAGGGAACAGTGATAGCATCCTTCCAATCCAGAGGGAGCATTGCTAACTCCCAGCACAACTGGCAATCAGTTAACCAGTCAATTACAGAGTCACCACCATATTTCAACATCTCATCAGTTATGCCATCAACTCCTGGAGCCTTACCATTCTGAGATTTTGGAGCTTTACACACCTCTTTTCTTGAGATTCCTCCTGTGCTTCCATCTTTCACTGTGACATCATCTGCTTCTGCCTCAGAATCACCTTTGCTTTCTTGATCTAATAACTCACAGAAGTATTCACCCCATCTTTCACTTAACTCGTTGGGCTCCCATATTATTTCCCTGATCCTATTCTTCACACAACTTACAACTTTGTTTCCCCTATTTTTCCTGAGTCTCCTGTACTTCCAGAAAGACTTCCTATCTTTCCAAAAAGCCAATTCATGCCTTTCCACCTTTTCCTTCCTATCTTTTGCCTTACTCTGGCAAACAAGCTCAGCACCTTCACGCTTCTTACAGTGATATTCATCCACAGAAACTCTACCCTGCAACATCCCCAAATAGGCTTCCTTCTTTCTCTTTACTGCCCCTTCAATCTCACTATTCCACCAAGCATCACCTCCATTGTTACCCACTTGTGGTGCCACAGACCTTTTGAGGAGCAGTGACAACACAGTTCTTTTAAAAACATTCCCTCTTCTTTTCTGCATCCCTCTCACATGACTTCAGCTCCTTCAGTCATTTTCTGAGTAAATTAAAGTAATGCCGATGATCTTCAGGGAGCCTTTCAACCTTTATTCTTTCCATTTTAGGCCTCTTCCTATTCCTTTTCCTCTAACCAACATTCAGTTTCATTCATGACACTGCCAAGTAATGATCAGAGCCAACATCCGCACCTCTCGTCACACGAGTGCCAACAATTAAGTGTTTCAGATGCTGATCGTAAACAACATCTATCGCACTCTTTTGATCAAGAGTACGATTTTCCCAAGTATATGTGTGGATATACTTGTGGTTGAAAAATGTATTAGATACACACAAACCATTCTCAATGCAGAGTTCAATTAATCTTTCACAATTGTCATTCACACAAGGATCATTAAACTTACTCAGAACATTATCAGAAATTGCATTCTGCACACCTACTGTAGCATTGAAATCCCCTGCTATTATAACTTTAACACCAAACTGGCTCAAAACAGCTTTTAGCTCATTCCAGAAATCTTCCTTCCAATCGGAAGGTTCCGAGTCACAAAGGAGAGTACACTATCACAATTACTATTTTCTGAAGTTTCACTTTCAAACAAATCCAAAGAATTCTCTCACTTATGCAGCTATAGTGAATCAAGTTGTTCTTCATCTTTTCACTTAAAATCACACCTACACCAGCCTGTCCTCCCATGTTATCCAGTACTCCAGACCACACACTCACCGTTCCATTTACTTCTTCTATCCCAATTTCCATATTTTTGCTTTCAGTTACACACAGCACATCCAGTCTATACTTATTCATTTCTTCAATCACCTCATTCATCTTGCCATTTATACCTTTGGTATTCCATATGCACCAATCTCTCTTTCACTCAGCTGTGATCTTCTTGGGCGCCTTTTGCCATTTCCGTATTGTTTCTGTGGTGGACCATCCTTCTTAAGTGTGGTAGGTCCACCATATCCCACACTTGAGTCCTATATTAATATTCTTTGTGTCTTTTTAATCACGTATGTACACCAGTCTGGGGGATTAGCCCACAGCTGACGGTTCAAGTTGGTCATTCAACCTAAGGTTTCTGGAACAAAACCCAGTAAGTTGGGGTCTTTTTGCCTATGTCACATAGAACTAGCTGGTACCTCTCCAAGATTCACAGAGGCCCTTGTTGCTGTTCTGTGTGCTATTGTTCCCCATGGAGCACCTCGAGAAGGCAAACCCATCTACAATGGTCAGGTGTATTTCAACAATTCGTGCTGTGACCTTCATGTATTCAAAATTGCTTGCTTTTAGTTTCTCTAGCAGTTCCTGGTTAGTTATTGATGGTAAAAAATGTTTAGACATTGTTTCGAAGCTGCTTCCTTTCTGCTAGAGCCCTATCTCAATGAAAATCAAATACACAGGAGCTAAATTTTTCTTTTCATTCCATTTATTTTTTGTCAGGTTTTTCCTGGTGTCAAAATAAAAATAGGCTGTATAGCTTTCAAAAATGAATTCCACATCATATTTCAAATTTGAAATATCTCAATCATTTTGTGGTACTGTGTGGTTGCCAGTAGTGAATCAAAGTCATACATCTACCATAGCTCAGATTGGGAGAAAATTGGATACCAACCTGGTCATCTTGGTCTACAGACTCTCAATGAATCCTAACCATTAGACAGAAAAAAAAAAGTTCAGTAGTTTCCTGTGTTGTTTTAAATAAACATTATGTTAAAACCATTGATAAATCTTCACAGGTGTTGAAAAGATAGTAGTGATGATAATAACACATGCAGAGTTGCCAAATGTCCCGATTCAATTGGATTATATCAGCTTTTCGAACCCAATGTCGGGGAATCTTTATTATTTTTTCCCCCACAAAACATCCAGTTTGGGTAAAGTTTTAATGATTTGTCATTTTTTGCCTGTTTGCTACCACCACAGACACTCCAAGTGCTATGGATTCTGTGTAGTCATTTCAGGAATCATCGATCCGCTACAGAATACAGGAAACATCAAATATACTATGGAAATAGAAAATCTGTGGGAAATAATGTCATTCAACATTTGTGTTAAGTATATTTTCATGTTTTCAAGATTCTAACATTCATTAAACATTTTTGGGACTGTTTATTGGATGTTTTTAATATTGTGACATATTTGTTGATATTGTCGGCACCTTAAAATTCTACCAAAACTGGACGTTTTCTAGGGGGAAAAAAGATTCTCGACACAGTGTTCAAAAAGCGGATATAATCTGATTGAATCAGGACATTTGGCAACTCTGTATCTGTTATTATCATTGCTACCAACAGTAAATAAATTCCAATTCTATCAGTTAAATGTTTATTTGGCAGATGGTCTTTCTTTGAGGAGCTAACCTCTGAATCTCAGAGAACAGCTTAATGATATGTACACTATATTGAAAAAAGTCACCGGACACCCCTTCAAAAGCAAATGAACAGATCCACTGCGTTGTTAAGATGCGTGGTACAGCTGCAACCGGTAACAAGCCTGCAGCTGACCGCGATCATATTGCACTGGGAGGTTGAGTGAAAATGTCGCGGCGGGAGAGAACTGACTTTGAAAAAGGAAAGATTGTTGGGTATTATATTAGTGGGTTGTCCACAAGAGAAATGGAGAGGCGTTTAAACATACCCAAGTCAACTGTTTTGGATGTACTGAATAAGTGGAAGACAATGCAGGGTGCCCACTCTTTTTCAGGGAAAAAAATTCAAGGACTTTCAAGGACCTTCAGGAAAAAATTCAAGGATGAATTTTTCAATGTCCTAAACCGCAATGAATATATATCAAGAATTATGTGTGTTGTATTATGATACTCATTATCTTCATAAAACATATAGCATCGCATTAATTCTTTCTGTATGTTCAAAACTCCCAATTTCTCAAACACAAAATTATCATAACAATAAAACACTTAATATCTATTTTAGAATTATGTACAGGTATGTATAACACATTAAGTCACTTTTGTACGATTTTTAGATTTATGCTAATACCAAATTTTCATCTAATTATTTATATCATACTTTATAAATATAACATTTACCTTTTTACCATTAATAAAAGAAATATTTAAATTTAATGAATTGAAAAAAATACAAAATTTTTTAATAACATATTAGTTCTTTCATATTGAAATTTCAACAAAGCAAAATTAGAAAACTTTCATGTTATTCAGAAATAAAATCCTTTCTTCACTTTCACATTAAGAAGTCTTCATATTCACAAGTCTCAACATAATTGATGGATTTGGATGCATGTCATTTTTCAAATACTTCTGTGGGGTAACCAGTTTTGTACACATTGAATTAAATACCAAGATTGATAACAGATACTTTAAACATTTTGGAAACACTGGCATGAGGTGAGGAGACTGAATGATCTTTTCTTTAGTGGGTAATATTTTTGGACAATATGAAGTAGTCGTATTTATCACTGAATGTGAGAAACGACAAATACCAGCATTAAAAATTTTTCTTTTACTTTCAGTTTATCTTTCAAGTTTTTACGATAGACAGTTTTAGTTATTAATAGTTAGGCATGCACTAGAAAACAAATTATGGTTTCGAAATCCATTGAATTAAATTTCCACCACAGATAAATTAAAAAGGTCCTATGGGTTTATCATTAAAATGGTTTTAAACACCTTACATATGGCACAGTACGAAAGCAAGACCATGGTGTATTTCTGTTATTATAAGAAAGCTTAACCAAAGAAATTAACATCAGTATTTGTAATTGGTAGCCAATTATATATATAAAAAAAAAAAAAAATCTTAGCAACAATGCATCTCCAAATTTTGCAAAAGGTCTTTACTGAATGACAAACTTTCTTCAGGTGAAAATATTTAACAAATGAAATTACTGTAATCAATTTTTAAATAATTATAATTTTTTCTACTCAAATGTCAGTACTTTTAACACAACATTAAATTTATCATTGTTAAAATAAAATTAACAAGTATATTAAAAAAATATTAAGCAAATGGGTGAATAATTTATTTACAATTATTCACTAAATCCATTTTTTTCTTGAGTTCAGAATCTATTTCTTTTATCAATGATAGTTTGTCTTGAGCTGTCTTTCTAAAGCTATTTGATTTAACAATGCAGTTAAAATTATTAGTATCTTCTGCTTTTGTTGCCAAGTCATCACATGATTTTAATAAATCTAATATTTCATTTTCTACACATGGTTTTCTTTTTTTCATACTTTCTATTTCATCCAGTATTTGGTTTCTCTTTTGGGCTACAGCAGAATTAGCCTTGTCCTGAGGTTTTTCTTCTAAATTTATTACATATCTTTGCCTAGCACATCTGATATTACTCAGATGCAATTTTGAAAACTCAACCTTTTCCATGCCATCAATGTTACTTAGATGGTCATATATTATTCTTTGTTAAACAATAGAGTTTTCTTTCATATTGTCAATTATTAGTTCCTTATTTATGGAGAATCCTCTCTCCACTGATGCCTGTCCATGCGAGAGCAACAGCAGCTTTTCAGTTACTTCCCACAACAGATCATAGTTTTTACTTGAGGATAAATGTTCATAAAATAACACATCTATTCTCAGTTTTTCATAATTGTTATCAAAAAGTTTAAAATCTGAAGTTACTGCTGCAACACTACTTATAAAATCCTTTAACTGCAGCATAATAGTGTCAACAACACCAGGTTTCAGATGATTTGCATCCACAATTATTTCTAGAATATTCTTGAAACTTTTTAAGCAAGATTCCTTCTCAGCACTCATTAATTTAGGATCTAAACACTTCATGTGCCGCACAAGAGCATACTGCAGCGGGCATTTAGTGAGCAATTTTTTTGACAAGGTTTTGCAAAATTGATCTGCATTTTATATGAAATTCCATTATCTGCTTTTCAGGGATCCAATCTTGACCTACTTAACTCCCCGTCAGACTGCAGTGCACCCTTTCTCCCATTGACAAAGCTGCTGTGAAGTTTACTCTTTTTGACTGCCAATGTCAATGGGGGATTGCAGAAAAAAGTGAAAAATAACAAAAAGAAAAAGAATGGAAATTCTGATCGAAATTTTTCAGCTGTGGGATTTTAAAATTCAAGGACATTCCAGGCTAATTAAAGAAATTCAAGGACATTCCAGTCCTTGAATTTTTTTTTGAAATTCAAGGACTTTCCAGGTTTTCAAGGACGCGTGGGCACCCTGCACATGGCATGTCTGAATCAGCAAAATGTACCGGCAGACCAAAGAAAATCAGTGATAGAGGACATCTAAGCCTCAGGCGAGTCGTTACAGCTAATCGACGGAGTACTGCACAAGACCTCAGTGTACAGGTGAGTAAAAATGCTGGAACCTCTGTATGTACACATACCATTCTCAAAGAACTTCATTCCATGGGTTACCATGGTCATGCAGCTGCTGATAAGCCTTTCATCTCCACTTGGAATGCTACTTGTCGTTTAGCATGGCGTAAAGAACATTTATTGTGGACCATAGATCAATGGAAATGAATCCTATGGACTGATGAATCCAGATACACGATCCATCAGTCTGATGGCAGTGTGTGGGTATGGCAGCAGCCGGGGGAGCGTTGTCTACCACAATGTACTGTTCCTACGCTCAAGTTTGGAGCTGGCAGTGTACTCGTGTGGGGGAGTTTTTCGTGGTTTGGTCCCGGCCCATTGGTTATCATGGAAAAACCTGTTAACCAGCACGTCTACCTTGATATTCTGGACGATTATGCTCTACCAACTCTGCAGCAATATTATGGAACCGAGCCTTGTTGGTACCAGCAGGATAATGTACCGAGCCATAAAGCAAGGACTGTTATGGCATGGTGTTTGACAATAATTCCGTATCGTGTGTGGACTGGCCAGCACAGAGCCCTGATCTTAATCCCATACAGCACCTATGGGATGAATTAGAGTGCCGCATAAGAAGTTTGGAACCAAGGCCTACTACTAAGCAACAGTCAATGGCAGCATTATTTACTGAATGGAAGCGCATACCTATTGCTGTGTTCCAAAACCTTGTCAAAAGCGTGTCTCGAAGGGTCAGTGCATGCATTAAGGCCAAAGGTGACTGACACCGTACTAATGTATGTCAATAAATGCTATGTTGTGTTTCTCTTCTAGGTGTCCGGTGATTTTTGTCAATATAGTGCAGTGTTCGAATTACCCAGTGGTCCGCTGGCCATTGGCCAGTAAAACTTCCGTCGGACCACTGAACTATTGATTGTACTGGCCCGAATGGCCAGTACATTTTTCTAATTTGTCACAAGTTAAAAAATGAATTTCTACTTATTTTACCTTATTGTACGGTTTTCCTTTTAGGCTACAAACTGGTGATAGTTTCATGAAATGCTATTGGATAACAGCTACTTTTTTTTTTTATCTCGTGATTTGTAAAGAGTGAGAGAAACAATAAATACAGAAAGGCAGTTTTCCAGTCCTTGTTTTGTAATGGCAACAGCCATTTTTTCTTACCTCTGTCCCCACCATTTGTAATGAGCCGAAGTAAGCAAAATAAACGTCCTGCTCTTCCTTGGATTCACCCACCCCAGTAAATGCAGCAGATACTAGACACAAGCCAGTTTTTGTTTCTGCCCCAAGAAAATACACTAGCAGAGGAGGTCAATTGGATGCGTGAGGGTCATTTTTTCAAATAAACAATTCACATAAAACAGTGTTCAATGGGGAACTAAATCTAACTTCATGCGAAAGTAGGTGGGACGAGCAATAAAACTAAAATAAGAAAAGGGTAACTAAACCCTAAAAAATAAAACATATAAGAAAGGCTGCTAATGTATGTGAATTTTTGTACCCTTGGAATCTCCTCGTTCCCTTACTTAAAAACAGATTGGGAACGCGCTCTTACTCTGCTATATCACCAAACCATTGGAATCTTATTCTGGAAACATTTTCTTTCCTGTGAGTTGTACTTCCAAATTAGATGTTTTAAAAACAAATATTGAAGATAATTGCACTGAAGTGATACATTATTTTCTGCATATGTTGTAGATGTCTAATTTTTTTTTTTTTTACGGACCAGTGGCTTGCAAATTCTAGTGGTCCACTGGGCCAGTAAAATATTTATTACTAATTCTAACACTGTAGTGTATGTATGTATGTATGTAATTTGGGCATTTCATGCTGTATATGCCACCCGAAAATGATAGTTTTATCATGGATGAAAATGTTCCATAATTTTCGAAATTTCAAATTTTCATACCCTAAGGTGCATTTATTATCTGATCACCCTTTCTGGTTTATTTTTCATATTTTACTGATCATGTTCCTTGTTTTTAATATCTACGATAATGAAAAAAAACTGCATTTCTAGTGAAATGCAGTTTTTGCTATTTCTCTAACAGTCTGTTCTTCAAAACCAATTAATACAGAAAGTATTTTTTTCCCTTGTGCTTTTTTAAAGCTAAGTTAAATATCAAAATCAGTACTTAATCTGTCTTTGATAGAATCTGCCATTTCTGTGACACGTAAAATTATCATGGTAGAGTGAACAATGCAGTACCGATTTTTGATATTTAATTTTGCTGCAAAACTTTTGTTTCCATATTCCTTACTAATATTTTGTTGTATTAAGGGGCACATCAAGAAGTTTTTATTTTGTTTAAAGTGCAATTAATGTTCCAAAAATTTACTGTGTGCACAGGAAACGCGACTCTACGTGGAATGAAAGATGGCGATGGAAAGTGAATTGATTTTGAACTTTAATTTCTTTTTGTAAACAAAAGGAAAAATGCATGCTCTTTTTGTTTGTTGATAAGTAAGAAGTGCCTAAGCAATGGGAAACCATGCATTTTCAGAGAAACTAAACTTAAACAAAAGAACTGCTGAAGTGGCTCTTGTGATGTCACAACTCCATCTAAAGCCCCAGGTGTCCATTCTCGATATGGTTACTTTGTGTCCCAACTTAAGTGGGAAAACAGAAATAGCTGCCCCTTTCTTGAAGAGTGAATGTACAAAGAGATTGCATCCACTTATTTACTGAGGAAAGAACTGTTTTTCAATATGCGTGAGTTGGATGATTTGAAAATGACTTTGCTAATTAACAAGAGTGTTTCAAAAAATGCAAATAAATTCTTTAGTAATGATAAAATACCCACCCTGGTGGCGCAGTGGTCTAAGCGATGGTTTCTGATCACTCTTCCAAGCTGGGTTCGGGTTCGAATCTCTGTGAGACATGGATGTTGTGTTTGTCTTACGGTGCTGACTCTCTCCCTTCCCTGGAACCAGTGGCCCTAAATTAGGGACAGGCGACTGCTTATAGCCCATTGAGTTGCTCATGGTGATGGTCGTTAAAACTCCAATAAAAAAAAATAAAAAAAAATTAGCTGACCACCAGTCTGTGCGAACAGACAAATTTCCGAGCACTACGACTAAAGTAACTTTTTGTACTGGCCACTTTGTTTTATCCAGTCGCCACGTGGCGACCACTGATTTTAATCTTTACCCTGTATACCATCCACATATGTAACAATACATAGTGTGTCCACAAATGCTTATTGTACATCATATTTATATATACACCAGGAAGTTGTAAAGTCACTTTTACTGTCAGTGTTCACTTAATTTTTGCTATTGAAATTGTATTTCAACAAGTCAACAAGTCAGTAAATGTCAAACACCAGTGAAGAGTGTAAGTTTTACAACCTGTTTTCATGCATTATATACTGATGTGAGTCATGAAAATGTATACATAGGTGACTATTGAATTTACTTGATTCCCAGAATTTATTTAATCTAAAGCACTAATTTTAATCACAGTTTCTTTGATTCTCCACCACTTTCTGTGTAAAGGTTGCATCCTCCAAAACCAGTCATTAAAACATTGGCATCATATCTGTTTTGAGACAGTCTCAGTTCATTCTTTGTAGGCAGCAATGGCCTCTCAAAATGGTGTACATGTAGCTTTTCCTTCATGTTTGGAAATGGGGGAAAAGTCATGTGGAGCTATGCCAGGACTATATGTTGGGTGGTTTGCCAATCAGACCCAGTCTCCTACAGCAAGTTTAATGTTTTCATTGCAGTATAGTCATAGGAATTGTCTTGGTGCAACAAATCCTGCAGAGTCCCATTTTTGGCCATCTTTCCTTTATCTCATGGTATAATTTTGCACAGGCATATGGTACTATACAATTTCGCAGTAACTGTCCCATGATCCTCTAGGGTAATCATTGCAACATGTCCACTGTCAAATGAAAAATGAGGCCACCATCTTTCGCCCAACACTCATGGGGTCTTTCGGGAGAGGGGGGGGGTCGTCATTCGGAAATGCCCAAGTAACTGACTGGCACTTGCTCTTGGGGTCATATTCATATATATACAGCTTTTGTGAAAGTGTCAAGGACACGGTGAAGGTTCACATTAAAAATTAAAATTGCTAATTTTTTCCAAGTGGGTGGACAAAATCTAGTGGCCACTTACGGCTATTTCTTGTTGTATACACATTTTATCACTGCACTGTATATCTTTCATTTATTTAGACATAGTTAAATTTAAGCTTAGTAGTTACAAGGGCCCACTATCTATTTTTGAGTGCAATTAAATGCATAAATATAATATTAAAAGTTTTATTTTCCTTCAACCATGTCAATCAAATTTTCTAGACAATTTTTATTGGAAAAATAATTTAATCATTTTTATTTGGTCTCTTGCTTGAAAAAAATATCTCCACTATAAATTGATAGCAGTGGATGGGTCAAAATTTTCAAGCAATACTCTGGCTTACTTTATTTGCTCTCTATTTTCTAAAGTCATTTTTTGCATGAACATTGTCTTGTCATCAAGAACACTGCCCACAATGCTTGCATTCTCTTAACTTCTGCATTGCTTGGCATAATGGTCAGCAGTATTTCAACAGCTTGTGCTATGACCTTCATATACCAAAAATTGCTTGCTTGTAGTTTTTCTAGCAGTTCCTTGTGAGTTATTGATGGTAAAAACTGTTCAGACATTATGTTTCAAAGCTGCTTCCATTGTGCTAAATTTTTCTTTTCATTCCATTTATTTTTGGTTAGGTTCTTCCTGGTGTCAAAATGAAAACTAGCTGTATAGCTTTCAAAAATGAATTTCATATCTTATAGCAGAATCATTTTGTGGTACTGTGTGGTTGCCAGTACTGAATCATAGCCATGCATCTACCATATCTGAGATTGGGAGAAAATGGGATACCAACCTGGTCACTTTATTTTATAGACTCGCAATGATTCCTAACCATTAACAGAAGAAAAAAAAAAGCAGTAATTTTCTGTGTTACTCTAATAACTATTACATTAAAAACATTGATAAATTTCACAGGTGTTGAAAAAATGATAACGAAACAAGAACACACGCAGAGTTGCCAAATATCCTGATTCCATCGGATTTCGAACCAAGTGTCATTTTTTAAACATTCAGTTTTGGTAGAATTTTAATGATTTGTCATATTTTCCTGTTTGCCCACCACAGACCTTCCAAGTGCTACAAATTCTCCATAGTCACTACGGAAATTTTCGATCACTACAGAGTACGGGAAACATTGAATGTACTACGGAAATCTTAGATCACTACGGAGTATGGGAAGCATCCAATATACTACGGAAATAAAAAAAATATATATTATTCAACATTTGTTCAAAGTTTATTTTCATGTTTTCAAAGTTCTAGCATTCATTAAACATTTTTGGGACTGTTTATTGGATGTTTTTAATGTCGTGACATTAGTTCGATATAATTTTTTTGAATGAAGAGTTCACTCACCTACTAATTTCACCATGTAATTTGTTTTCTCTGTCAAATATGCTTCTCAAACATACAAACTCATTTACCTGATCAATAACAGTGCCATTTAGACTTATCCTGCATTCTGTACTAACAGTTCCTTGCTCAAAAACCATAGCTTTGTTTTTTTCCCTTATTTATATTGTTTGAAATTCATACAAACTTCATACATGCGGGCCAGCATACTCTGCAACTCACTTTCGCTCTCTGCCAACAGGACTGTGTCATCAGGATATAGCAATCTACACACACAGATATTACCAAGACATAAACCAGTATTGTCCACTATGGCATCATGCATGCACACATCCATAAATACACTATATTGACAAAAATCACCGGACACCCCTTCAAAAGCAAATGAATGGATCCGCTGCATTGTTAAGATGAGCAGTACAGCTGCAAATGGTATAACAACAAGCCTGCAGCTGGCCGCGATCATATCGCACTGTGAGGTTGAGTGAAAATGTCGCGGCAGGAGAGAACTGACTTTGAAAAAGGAAAGATTGTTGGGTGTTATATTAGTGGGTTGTCCATAAGAGAAACTGAGAGGCATTTAAACATACCCAAGTTAACTGTTTTGCATGTACCGAATAAGTGGAAACGTACCTGCAGACCAAAGAAAATCAGTGATAGAGGACGTTGAAGCCTCAGGAAAGTCATTTCAGCTAATCGACGGAGTACTGCACAAGACCTCGGTGTACAGGTGAGTAAAAATGCTGGAAGCTTGGTATGTACACGTACCATTCACTAAGAACTTCATTCCATGGGTTACCGTGGTCATGCAGCTGCTCTTAAGCCTTTCATCTCCACTCGGAATGCTACTCGTCATTTGGCATGGTGTAAAAAACATTTATCGTGGACCGTAGATCAATGGAAATGAATCCTATGGACTGATGAATCCAGATACACGATCCATCAGTTTGATGGCCGTGTGTGCAAGGGCGCCCGTGAGGGAGGGGTCGAGCCCCCTCAGCAGTTGGTACAGCCAAATTTTTGATAAATTTAAAACACTAAAATAAACTAAACCTTTTTTTAAAGCATTTTTAAAAATAAAAAGATATTAATGATTGACTGTATCAATTATTTTTGTTGTATTTTAGTATCTTGTGCATTTACTAAAATGTTTGCCAACCTTGGAGGTATGCATTTTCTTAGCCCCCCCCCCCCCAATTACTCATATGGGCACCACTGCGTGTGTGGGTATGATGGTAGCCAGGGGAATGCTATTTACCACAGTGTACTGTTCCTACGGTTAAGTTTAAAGCTGGCAGTGTACTCGGGGAGGGGGATTCATGGTATGGTCCCGGCCCATTGGTTATCGTGGACAAACCTGTTAACCAGCACGTCTACCTCGATATTCTGGACAATTATGCCCTACCAACTCTGCGGCCATACTGTGGAACCGAAACCCAGCCTTGTTAGTACCAGCAGGATAATGCACTGAGCCATAAAGCCAGGACTGTTACGGCATGGTTTGACGATATTCTGTATCGTGTGTGGACAGGCCAGCACAGAGCCCTGATCTTAATCCCATAGAGCACCTATGGGATGAATTAGAGTGCCACGTAAGAAGTTTGGAACCAAGGCCTACTACTAAGCAACAGTTAGCTGCAGCATTATGTACTGAATGAAAGCTTATACCTATCGCTGTGTTCCAAAAGCATGTCTCAAAAGGTCGGTGCGTGCATTAAGGCCAAAGGTGGACCGAAACCGTACTAATGTATGTCAATAAATACTGTGTTGTGTTTCTCTTCTAGGTGTCCAATGTCTTTTGTCAATATAGTGTATATTAAACAACCATGGTGACATTACACAGCCCTGTCCGACTCCTGCTACAATAGAAAACCATTTCAATACAACACCATTTACTTGTGCACAAGCTGTGGTGCCAGCACACATGGCTTTCACACTATTGAGTAAATTCCCAGTGATAGCCTGGGTTTGCCTCCTCGGGGTGCTCCATGGGCAACAATGGCACACAGTACAGCAACAAGGGCCTTTGTGAATCTTGGAGAGGTACCAGCTAGTTATGTGTGACATTGGCAAAAAAAAACCCCAACTCACTGGGTTATGTTCTAGGATCCTTAGATGGAACGACCAACTGGAGCCGTTAGCTGTTAACTGATCACCTGCACTGATGTACCTTTATGATTTTTATGACTCTCGGAAAGAATAAAACTGACTCAAATGTGGGATATGGTGTACCTACCACACTTGAGAAGGATGGTCTACCATGGAAGCCATACATACATATCACTAGGCCATTATATGAGATTTAGAGTTAAGCTCCACAGCAAAAGATCATCTGCCAAATCAAAACCACTGGTGGTGATAAATTTTACTTAATACTGATGTATCAAGTGGCTGAATTTACAGCAAAATACGAAATTGAGCTTTGCACTCATCCATCACATGTTTTGTGCATAACCTTTAGTATTTCGTGCTAGTTATCTTTTTCTCTTTCGAGCATCTTTGGATCTGCTCATTCCTATGATTTCTGATTTCTGTGGCCTTGAACTTTCTTTCCTGCCACGTGGGCTGGATAAATTCTTTTAATTAGCACCTCATTGTTCATTCTTTCCACATGTCCAAACAACCTTATAATATTTGTCTCCACCCTACTAACAGCATTATGCTTCACACTACATATGATCAAAATGAGTCTTGCCACAAACTCTTTACAAGTAACACCTTTCCAGTACACAAGCAAATTCTGTCTTTTCTGTAGTACCCAGGTTTCTCTGCCATACATCAGAATAGGAATAATAGCACTTTCAGACACAGCCACGCACACATTTTCTAATAAACCATGTGTTGTCAAATCACCCTAAAGCAGCTATAACTTTCAGAGCCAAATCCACTTGCCTACTAATTTTACCAGTTAGTGCATTTGTCAAACATGCTTCCTAAGTACATGAACTCATTCATGTGCTGGATTTTTAAGGTAGAAAACAGAATAGCCATTGCCTTGCTTACTGTTCAACATGTCACATTACATCAGAAAACCTGAAAATTACATAACCCTGAAGTGGGAATTGAACCCACATTGCCTGATTTCCATTTGAGTATGATATCAGTTACACCACCAAGGACAACAACGTTCCAAGTATCTGATGATTAAGAATCTGAACAACTTCAGATTTTATGGCAGTTGAAGCAATCAGATGCTTCCTCTTAGCATTTTTAATAAATCACCAGTGTTTCAAACATAGGGATTGTGGAAGAAATATTCTTCACAAATACATGGAACAACTACATGAATTTTGCATTAGTGACTTTATTTGCCACCTTAAAAATTCTGTAGTTGTTCAATAAGTGTATACACCGATGAGCCATTACATTATGACCACCTACCTAATAAGCTGTAGGACCCCCTTTAGCTCACGAAACAGAGGCCACTCGGCGAGGCATCAATTCAATGAGGTGGCAATAGGTATCCTGGGGTATCTGGTACCATAATGTCAACAGCAGGTCATCCAGTTCCCATACATTTCAGGGTGGTGGTGGTTTAGTGTGAACCCACTTTTCTAAGTCGAACCACAAATGTTTGATTGGGTTCATGTCAGGTGAATTTGGAGGCCAGGGCATTAACAGAAAGTCACCAGCATGTTCCTTGAACCACTCCTTTATGTTTCTGGCACTGTGGCACAGTGCATTATCCTGTTGGTAATGGCCATCATCATCAGGGAACGCAGTTGTCATGAATGGGTGAACTTGGTCTGCAACGATGTTCAGATACCTGACAGCTGTCAGAGATTGTGCTATTGGGATAATGGGGCCTAAAGTGTCCCAAGAAAACATTGCCGCTGAACTGTTTCTGCCCAACAGTGCATACAGGTGGCATAGCCTCCATTGGTAATCGGCGTAGCCGCGCTCGGCCGCCTACGGGATGCACCAGGAATCTTGATTCATCAGACCAGGCCACTTTCAATCATCCACGGTCCAATCTCGATGATCTTGGGCCCATTTCATGTGTTGTTGGCGATGACGTGCAGTGAGCATGAGGACCCAGTTGGGTCTTCAGCTATGCAGGCCCATGTGCAGAAGGCTGTGATGAACTGTGTGCTATGATACATTGCCCTGATCACCACTGTTGTGGCTGCGGGTGATTTGTCGCACTGTGGCCCTGCGATCGCTGTGAACAATGAGTGACAGCCTCCGCTCCCCTATGGCATCAATGAGCTGCGAACAACACTCTGCTGGAAGACGGTTCATCGTTTGGCCATCTGTGCACCACTTTTGATACGTACTCACTACAGCTGCACGTGAACAACACACAAGCTGCGCTGTTTCAGAGATCCTAGTTCCGAGGCGCCGTGCCATCACAATTAGTCATTTATCAAACTCCAATAAATCGGCTGCTTTTCCTATTCTGACTCCGAACACTCTACTAACCAAAAGCTGGTTCTTGGTTTGTATGTATACTGCTCCGTGAACTTCACCTGCGCCACCGTTCAGTCTCCAGGCGCGCTCATTTCTCTAGGCTGGGGGTGGTCATAATGGAATGGCTCATTGGTGTATATTATATATGTTTTAAAATTAATAATGCAATGTAATTTGGTCAAATGTAACCTCATAACGAAAAATAAATGAAATGGAATGAAACGTATTTGTGAAGAATATGTCTTCCACAATCCCCACATCATTCATCTGGTTTGTGTGATCTCGCATTCAGTAATAGCTGTTCCTTGCTCAAAAACCATGACTATTTTCTCCTTATTTACACTGAAGTGCCATAAGTCATGGGATACATACCTAGTATGGACCTCCACCAGCCCAGCAAAGTGCAGCAACTCGACATGGTATCGATTCCACAAGTGGCCGGAAGACTTTTGGAGAGATGTTGTGTCGTGCCATCTGAACAGCTGCCTACAGTTCTCTGGTATTTGTAAGTGCAGGATCTTTGGTGCAAATAGACCTTTGCACCACATCTCATAAGTGCTCTATTGGGTTTGTGTCAGGTGAACGTGGTGGCCACACCATCCGTCAGAACTGTCCAGAATACTCCTCGAATCAGTTTTGGACAACTTGGGCACAGTAGCATGGTGCATTGTCCGCCTGGGAAATCCAGTCTTTGTTGGGGTACATGAAGTCCACGAAGAGCTGCAAATGGTCACCCAGCAGAGAAACAAAGCGATTACCTGTTAATGACGTGTTTACGAGGACCCAAGCCGTGCCACGTAAAGACATTCCAAACATGTATGGAACCACCAGCAGCGTGCACAGTGCCTTGTTGACAGCTTGGGTCCATAGACCTCGTGGGGTCTGTGCTGTGCCGGATTTGAGGCCCTAGGCCAAATTTTCTATGCCCCCGCCCCCAAATTTGAATTTGCTCCTATAAGATTTTCTAATAAACTTATCTTTAAGTTTAGAATATAGTAATTGGTAGTGTAATTTTATTGTTAAATAAGTATTATTTAAATAAAAAATATTTTGATTTAACTTGTTATTAAATTAAAGTTATAAAAAAATATTTGTAAACATAGACAAAGAGGTTCATGCTTATCCAGAAACAACACTTCACATTTTGAAACCTTAGACCTACATTTGAAACCAACACACGATGCATTCTTATAACACGAAAGTAAACAATAGTATTTCTTCTTTTGATTCTTTAAAATTGCATTACAACAAAAATTAATAAAGTATATAAAAATTAATTGTAAGGTGTTTTGAAAAATGATATAAACTGACACAATTTTTTACAAGTTTGATTTATTTGTACATAAGAAAAATGGAATCATAAGCTTAAATAAGTAATCACTACAAGTATGAGTACTCAGCTCATGCTATACTTGTCTGTCAACAACACAAGCAATGTTGTTTTGATTGCTGTTGGGGCAGTAGAGCCACGGCCACAGGGTTGGGGGAGGGAGTGCCAGCGAGGCGCGGCGCACGCTGGTTTGTTGCCCATTTGCTCTCCACTCTTCTCCTGCACCTGTCACTCTGTCAGAGGTCGCATGCACTCTCTATTGCACTTGTACGAACACGGGTGTGCTCACAGTAGAGCTATTATTACGTTCTTATTTCTTTAGTTATCATTCAAGATAAAATAAAAAATTACCACTACTTTATTTTATTCAAGTAAATTAAAATAACAGTACCTACCTTTTCTGAGTTTTTCTGTTCTATTTTCTCCGTTTTTCTGGATTCTACACCTGCGGCCCTCTAGATCTGTTTTTTTCAATCGGCATTAACCCAATATTGTCTGGAAAATCAACAATGTCCAAAGTTTGAAGAAATTAAAATTATTAAGAGCTGTAAAAATGAAAGGCAGTTGAGAATTGCAGAATCAGTATTAATTGAAAAAAAAAACAGATCAAGATTGTGTAACATTAATGAGCCAAGCAACTTAAACGAACAATGGAAGGCCTTAATAAAAATTGAACAACAGTTAAAGAGGGGAAAAAGAAAAGAGAGCAGCACTGACAATAGATGGCACCAGAGACACAAAGATGCAGAGATTACGACTGAAGCAGAAACCTTAATGACTTTGCTCACTGGAGCTGTGGTAGGCAGAGAGACACATTGGCCTCCCGATGATGACAGTAGTACTGTTGAAAGTGCTAGAGGATTGCGTATGACGGGCTGAATGAGGTTGGCACTTGCAGTAGGGTTAGTACGGTGTTTGAAGCGGATGGAGTACTATTTTAGTCACAGTTGACAAGGGTTTAACTGCCTGGGAATGTAAATAGTGTAATTATGTACATAATGGTTTTAACTGAGTCTATGAATGAGTTGTATGGTGTGTATATTTGTGTGGTTTTTATGGAGATGACGAGCTATGTTTACGTCTCAGACGGCAGAATGAAACCTGCATTTATTGTCCAGTGAATTAAAAAAAAAAAAAAAAAAAAAAAATGATGTTTCATGACCGGAAGAACGAATCTTATAAGCAAGGAGTTTTTTCAACCTTTGAAGGCCAACTACATTACATGATGTTATAATCGACGTGCTTGAAGTGTTTATAAACGAAAAAAAAAAAAGTGGCCAAGAACTTTTGGGTAAGTGATTGGCTCTTTAATGATATGTCATCCCAAAGAGACTGTTCCGAACAGTGTCACAGTTTGTAGACTGGGAGGAGGGGAGAAGCGATAGATCGCTCAGAGCCAAGTGGCTAGAAGGAAGGGGATTGCAGAAATATGGTGCCCTACTGCATTGTTAAAAGGTTGACCCAGAGATCTTTTTTATAAACACAGGACGCAACTCTGTCTTTTGATCTAAAAGCCAGAAATATGGAATGATGAGACGGAAAGTAAAAACAAATCGTCCTTCAATCCGAACACATTGAAAATCCGAACTACCTGTGATCCCAATTATTTTGGACGCTCTACTGTATTTATAAGCTTAGACGGGCAACGCCAAGCTTCAACTTCAAGGGCATAAACAGTGAGTTCTATTGGCGGCCATTTCACCAGGGACACACGTGGTTCTTCTGTTACTGTTTACGTGCTACTCGTGTTATTTTTACTGTTGTTTACATGCAGTTCAGTTGTTGTTTTTTAAAAATTTTAAGTAATAGGCTTTAAGGATAGTTCTTAATCAACATATTCTCTAATAATCCACTACAGTTTTGGGGGAAATTTCGCACGAAAAAAATTTTGTTCTGGGGAAATATTGGGTTCTGAAAATTTTCTGCACCCCTGGTGAGTTGTAATGAGGGTATGTGAATGTAGTGACTGTGTTGTAAAACAGTTGTATGGTAGCTGAGTTTGTAAATAATGTAAAAAAAAATAAAATTAAGTAATGTTGTATCTGTATGAAATGGCTCAAAAGTGGAAATAAGGAAAGAACAGACTCCAAGACCGGCAGAAGAAACACATGACGCTACAGGGATGATAGTTGTAACGACCACAGAAGCTCTATGAGTAGTGACAAGACTGCTGCAGATATACATGCTGAGGTCATGAAGATTAGGGTTAAAACATCAACGGTGGAGTTAATCAAAGTTCACTTTGGTGGACTCTGCAGGGCTTATGGAGTACAAGAACCAGCTGAGTATGAATAAGTTGAGAATAAATGTAATTGTAAATATTGTATATAAAAGTTGTTACTAATGAGTTGTAATATGAGGGTATGTGAATGTAGTGACTGTGTTGTAAAACAGTTATATGGTAGGAGGGCTTATAAGTAGTATAAAAAAAATTAATTAATGTTGTAACTATATGAAAAGGCTCAAATGTAGAAATAAAGAAAAAACAGACTCCAGGACCGGCAGAGGCAACACATGACGCTGCGAGGACGATAGCTGTAACGACCACAGAAGCTCTATAAGTAGCGACAAGACTGCTGAAGATACATGTGCATGAAATGTTAATAAGAGGAATAAACCTGTAAAGGTGAGTTTACCTCAATTGGTTTAGTGCACTGCCTTTAGTTCGGATAATGCAAGCACAATGGTGGGCAAAGCAAAAGATGTTTCTGTGTTTTTAAAGAAAAAAATCGTCAACAGTCATGAGGGGCTGTCCCTGTCATTTAATACACATTGCTGCCAAAAAGCTTCATCTGAATTTAGCAATGTGATAAGCATAGAGATGCATGCTGTTGGTAGACATTCATTTCTTCCATGATAAAAGTTCCCAAAGAAAACATAGCTTCAAATTATGGCAGCAACTTAAAATCAGCAGTTGAGAGGGAAACCACATAAAATTTTGAAATACACCAGTACAAGATGGCTATCTTTAGTTGACTGTCTAGACCGTATTTTGGAACAGTAATGTTTTTTAGTATTGAATTTTAACCATATGTTTAATACTTGTTTTATAGTTCTTAGTATATCGTGCATAGACAGCTTTGCATTTAAAATTATGATATTATTTTTAGGCAATTATAACGTGCTGAAAGGAAGTTAACACTTGCAAGTAAATTAATGTGTGAAATACACATGTACTCGCACTGCAATCATTGTAGGACTAACACTATTTTTATAGCACATTTTTGTTTTACCGATTCGTGATATGAACCATGTGTGCTTCATCTTTTGTTTGAAATTAAATATTTAGAAAGATCAAATGGTAATATTTTATTATATTGTAATCAAAATAATATTTGGTTTAAGGAAAATACTGTTACTATTAATAAAAATTTAAATTTAACTTACCTTAAAATCACGTGGCTTTAGGATACTCACTTGGTTAGTAGTGTCATTGATGCTCAAATATATATTTTTAATACATACATACTTTTTTTTTATACAGTAAAGCACCGTTTATATGTTTCTCAGTTATACGTCTTTTACATTTATACGTCGTTTCAGGTCGTTCCCAATTAACTCCTATTCATTTTAATAGTAAAATATTTCGTTTACATGACGCATAACTTCAATTATACGTCATCATTTTCCCCTCGTTCGTTAGTTGAAGTTTGCCACTGAGGTCAAATATTTCTTACCTGAGTCATTCTTTGACACCCTTTTCGAATGCAGGCACGAGGCCTGTTTCTTCAGCAGAGACAGAACAGTCCATTGACCAGTGGGGGCTATGAAGATAGGGCATATATGCGAAGGGTGGGGGCTCCCCTTTTCTGTCAGAAGACCCAGAATGAGAGGGATCGGAATGTTTCATCAAAGGAGGTTTTCCAGTCTCGGAAGCAAAGAAAAGCACCGACGGTTATGAAAGCGATGAAGAAACTATGCTTATGGATGATAAGGATTGGAAACTCGTGGGAGTAAACATAACCTTCGAGGAATATGTAAATTGCGATGCTGATATGATCACTCCCAAACTATGCACAGTAGAAGAATTAATAGACGCTAATTTGGAGAATGAACATTCCAGCAGCAGCAGTGATAAAGAAAGTGAAGAACCAGTTCGACCGTCCTTTCAAGATGCAATTCACAGTATTGATACATTAAGAAATTTCTTTGTTTTTCATGCCAACACCAGTGAGAAAACATTTGGAGAACTTAATTCAATCCATAGTACTCTCCTCAGAGTGCAAAATCAAACAATCATGCAAAGCAAACATCACTAAGAGTTTTTCAAATTAATTTAAAAGTGCTTATTAACGGTCGATGTAATCCAGCATTTTTTCTTGTTCGAAAGAAAGTTAATGAAGATGTGATACTGAAATAAAGTTATGAATTTTTCTTAATTGTATGTTATATGTATGTAATTTGAGTACAATTTGATTTTTTAAAATTAAACTTAAAAAAATTTCTTCAAAATACTGTATAAATAACGTAATAAGTGTAAATATTTACACATAACAAAATATATTTTTATTATACGTAACAGGTACTACACTAATACTGTACATATTATACGTGTGTACCAAAGAAATTTGTTTCGCATTTCAGACTTTAATTTTAGTTATACGTCTTTTATGAACGGTCCTTTGAAAGATGTATAAATGGTGCTTTACTGTATTAGTCATTTTTTAATAAATTTTAACCTAAAATATGGGTAGATGAGGTACCCAGTAAGTTCGATCGCAAATGCAGCTTATGATCTAAACCCAGGTTTACGGTCCGACTCTTGACCCCATCTTCAGGGTTGTTCTTACGTGCTCCCACACGTCAAGGAATTGTGAATGGCAAGTATTTGTCCTCATCTTCATTTTTACCGGCAATATCGATGTACATGCGCTGTTATTTTGTCTATATATGAGAGATTCTCATTTTGAGTATCTTCTATTGGGTTTCAATATTGATCTGAAAATTGATTTAATTTAACTTTAATGGATTATTATTGTATGATACCAGTGGGAAATTGATTTAATTTTAAAGGAATGTTAATACTTGATAATGAATGGAAATTAATTTAATTTTAAATTTAATGGATGATTATGAGTTTCTCAGTTTCTCATTAATCTTTATTAATTTAACTTTGGTATATTTTATTATGATTTTTTCAATGTTGTGCTTGTTACTGCATTTTTTGCCATGCTTTTTTTTTTTATTGTTCATTTTTGATAAAGAATTTTCTTTTTGTTTTGAAAAGTTTCTCTTTCTTTTAATTATCTTTTTCCACACTTTGGGAAGGGCTGTTGGGTCACGAATATTGCAAACTTTATCTTTTAATTTTTCAGTTTATATAGATTCAGAAAATTGCAATTCTTTTTCAGATTTATGAGTCAAAATCAATTTTATTTTATCAAATTTCGAATTTTTTTTATTTTTAAGACAGTATTGAATCAAGGCTATTTTCTCCTCTTTTTGGTTCCAATTTTTAATGTGTTGATTCAATCTCTGCCCCAATCTGTTTTTGGCACTGCCTATGTACAAGATAGGATTAAAAAAAGCAAAAAAAAAAACTTGTCTAAGCCTTGCACCAATGAAAAGCAAACTCAATAAACCACCATCTATATGCACACACTACTGCCAGCATGCATAGCACATCCTAATAAATTCTCAGTTATACTAAGATTTTTCTGGACCTTTCATTGAAGCACCTTGTTTACCTTGTTATCCTTATATATAAAAGGCTAAGTTGCCGACGATCTGGATCACTTTTTAAGTCGTCATGGCAACAACTGAGAAACAAATGTTTGTGATGTCACGATTGGCTTTTCATGTTTTCGTGCAGGTGACGTCATCAGCTACACGTGCACCGTTCACGCTCATGTCACTTTGTTTTGTTGTCATGGCAACAAAGAACACAGCTGCTGGTGTGACGTTATCTCATCCAAATCATTCTCACATTATGTCAGAGATGCGTTACGTCACAAAGTCAACTCTTGAGAAATAGAAAAACTACGTCAGGAATTTTGGTTCCACTTGACATATTCTTGATATGCTTTATTACGCTGTTTACCAGAAAAAGATGAAAATTTATATTTCGGTGCTCACACCGTGTTATCCGTAACCGTTTATGTTTAACGTTTTCTTTACATCTTTTTTCTTTCGTTCAAAGTTTTTTTTTTTTTTTTTTTATTCGAGTGCGGTGGAAATGAAAGAATTTAGTTCTAGGCTGTAAGATGTTTATTATTTATATATTTAAGCATACAAGATTATTATTTTTTCATGCATTTTCCTCCTAAAAATATTTAATAACCGTTAATACTTATAAATTTATTAATTTTAATACGTACTTTCAACGACGTGGATGACTTTTATTTTAGTAAGGCAAAGGCGAATGTTAGTGTCCTTCGCGAACTTGACTGTTGTTTTAAACCTTGCCTATGCTGCATCAAAAAAGAAATTTACCTCCTTCATTAGACAAAGAGATTGAAGGTAAATGCCACAAAGCCTATTTGCTGCCTCGGTGGTGCAGTGGTCTAAGTGATGGCTTCTGCTCGTTCGTCCGAGCTGGGTCCGGGTTCGAATTCCGGTGAGGCATGGATGTTGTGTTTGTCTTACGGCACTGGGTTTCTCCCTTACCTGGAACCAGTGGCCCTAAATTAGGTACGGGTGACTGTTTATAGCCCATTGAGTTGCTCATGGTGGTCGTTAAACCCCCCAATAAAGAAAAAAAAGCCTATTACGATCGAGCAAGGCGCGAACAACACACTGCAGTTGAAAGAGATGTTAACTTCCGGAATGCCGAACATGCCAGAAAAAAAAAAAAAAAAAGACGAAAATGCAGTGCAGTTGAAAGAAATTCTGAAATTCGGCGTTTGCGTGATCGTCATACTAATAATATGACACCGAAACATATTGAAGCTGAATCTCAGCGCATGACAAATGTACATATTGCAGAGGCACAACATATGACCCCCAACAAAGAAATGAACGCTGCACTTGAGAGGTTCAGAGGACATTAACGAACCGACAACAGCAAACAAATGCTACATGCCCTGTGGCTTAAAACCATATAGACAATGAAAAGCCTAGCGAGACACTCGTGTGTCACTCTTGAGCAAATTTGTGAATTTTGTAAAGCCACAAAATTTGACAGAGAAAGACCTTCAGATGGTAAATTTTCTAAATTTTGCTCAAAAGGAGCAGTACAATTAGATCCTATTTGCACTTTCCCATTAATTGAACAACTTATGAAATCAGCATGAGCATTCAAAAAATTTATGGTTGATTAATAGTTCTCTTGCATTTGCATTGATGGGAGCACAAATGGCTCCTCCACCAAGTTATAGGCCTTATTGTTTTAGAATAAATGGATCCATCTATCATAGTACAGGAGCATTGCATCCTGATAATGGTGAACAGCGGAAATACGCGCTTATTGTACATATTGGATCCTGATGTGGCTGCTGCCCAAAGAGTGCAAATGCAAGAAAATAGTGGGGGCAATAAAGATCTGTTACAAACACTGAATACATTCATGACAGGAAATAATCCATTTGTGGAAGCATGTAAAATGCTTTATGAAATCGGGCAAGAGAGTATTCAAGATGCTCAAATGAATAATGCTGTTCCTTCTAATGTATCAATGGCTATCATTCAAGATCGTAGAAATGATCAAAGGCGTTATAATGCTCCAAGATCTAATGAGGTTGCTATTATATTATAAACCAAACTTAAGCTCTGATTCAATCGATGCCGACAGTGAAGAAAATACTGAACAGTATTATCCTAACCCACCTTCGTTTTGCTGATGACGTAGTCATTTTTGCAACTACCCCATCAGAGCTGCAGAGTATGATCCAGGAACTTGCTGACAAGAGTAAAGAAGTGGGATTAAAAATGAACTTTCAGAAGACAAAAGTGATGTTCAATGCTTTTACAAGAAATGAAGATTTATCGATTGATGGAGAAAAGCTGGAGATAACAGACACATACGTTTATCTTGGACAACAGATATCAAGTGAGGGTCACATTGATGAAGAAATTAATCGGCGTACAAAACTTGCCTGGAGAGCTTTTGGAAGAAACAGCATAATTTTCAAGAGCAATATGCCATTATGTCTTAAAAGAAAAGTGTTTGATCAATGCATCCTTCCAGTGCTTACGTATGGTGCAGAGACGTGGACCTTAACTAAAAGAGACATACAAAGGCTGCAGACAACTCAAAGAAGCATGGAGAGGTGCATGCTTGGTGTAACCAGGAGAGATAAGAAGAGGAACTCGTGGATCCAAAAAATGACAAGAGTGGAAGACATCATGATCAGAGTTAAATCCCTGAAATGGCAATGGGCTGGACATACTGCCAGAAGGACAGATCATCGATGGACAGCCGAAATTTTAGATTGGATTCCAAGGGACAGGAAAAGACCCAGAAGAAGACCACATAGGAGATGGGTGGATGAAATTCGAAAGTATGCAGGGGTGACATGGAGGAGACTGGCACAAGACAGACCGTTGTGGAGGAAACTTGGGGAGACCTTCGTCCAGCAGTGGATTGATAATGGTTGACAATGATGATGATGATGATGATGATTATCCTATAGAGTTTTTAAATGGGCAAACTCCATCAGGAATGCCACTTCACAAACTGAAGTTAAAGATTGGAGCTATTATCATGCTCCTGAGAAACCTCAATACACAACGAGGTTTATGCAATGGAACAAGACTGATAATTAAAGAACTAAAACCCCAATTTGGTCATTACAAAAGTACTCACTGGCTCAGCATGTGGTAAAACTGTTTTTATTCCGCGAATCGACCTCACATCTACTGTTATAGACCTCCCATTCACATTAAGACAATGACAATTTCCTGTAAAACTCACCTTTGTTATGGCCATTAATAAGTCTCAAGGTCAAACACTGGAGAAAGTAGCTATCTACCTTCCTGAACCAGTGCTCAGCCATGGACAACTTTATATTGCATTGTCAAGAGTTCAATGGTTTGATGATGTCACAGTTAAAGTAGTCCATGGGCCAGAACAAGGAAAACTACTCCCAGATTCAGAAAAAATATTAAAAAAAAAAAAATAGTGCACAAAGATATTTTCCAACGTCATTAACTGATGCTTGAACAGCAATAAATGATTTCTAGAACCCATCAACTGTATTCTTATCTCAATGGGCTTTACAGCTAGTATATATATGTCTTTTCAAATCTACAGTTGTAGCAAAAACTTTCTTACCAACGGAGAGGTATGTTTCAATCAACATATATAAAAATTTGATACAGTTCTTAAAACCATTCTGTTCATACTCTCATCATCATTGGCAATGTGAGCAATGAGGTTCATGATACTACTAAAAATGCCAAAATTTAAATGAAAAGAGAAAGTACAGAAGGAGAATGTACACACACACACATAATGTGAGTAAATATGCAAAAAAAACCCTAAGGGAAATAGGTCAAGAAAGGATAGAAAAATGCATTCGTGTACTTGTATAGGTGCAGAATGCCATAAGAAAAAAAAAAAAAAAAGAAGAAAAAAAAAGAAATTCAGAATATAAAAACTGTGAAACCAAATGGAAAATGAATATGACAAAGGAAACAGCTAGAGAGCAATATCTGAAAATGCTGAAGATAAGGGAAAAATAAGTTTACAGAACAGCTCAGCACTTTTCTAATATTAATTTTATTAGAGATATAAATGGCAATACTTTGACAAAGGTGCAGAAATTAAAACACAAGGGAAAGAATGGCATGATGAGCCATTAAATAATGAAAACTGTTGGAAAATCAAAAAAGAATAGCAGGCCCAGAAAAGGAAAGAAACCATTTACAGAATGAAAAATGTTAAAACATCATTGGGAAATGAAGGAATGAAATGGCTACTTGAAATTATTCAGTAGGGTTTGGAGGGAAGAAAAACTTTTGAGAAGTGTAAAAGCACCTACTTTTTAACAAAAATGAAACATTCTGGAATATGTTAACTAAAGAGATGCAAAACTAACAGAACATCTTGTGAAGACACATGAGAGAATAATAGATAAGGTGAAGAGAAGCATCAAAAATAAACAATATTTAGTTTGACTTTATGAATGGCAGAGGAACCATGGAAACAATCTTCATAAAAAGTTACATGGAAAAAACAGGAGCATATCTACTGCTCGACATAAAAGATACCACACCCCAAGTACTTCTCAGAATGCCATGCAAATTGGTGGGTATGTGCTGACAGTGGGTTATGTAAATGATTGCAGTTGCGAACTAATCATACAATAGGAGATAAGTTAGCAAAACAGTGTGAACTTTGGTCATTCTCAGCTGGGTGTGTGGATCACTGCATTAGAGTGATCTTGATGGTGAAAGCACGTGTAAGGAGTGAGAATGCCTAGGCGACATCAGGAATCCTACCATGATAAGGCTATGTATGGCTGGTTGATCTCTGCATCGCATTCTAGTGGAAATGCACTGGTAAATAACAACTGTTGGACAAATGTGAAGACAGTGGTTGGGGAAGAAGGTAATGTCATACACAAGATTCGTTCGTGGAATTCTGCTTTTTTCATCATCATTTGGGTCCTCCTCGAGATCGATTCAAAACTGAAGAGAAATTGGGGGGATTAGTGAGGGGGAGATTGGGGTTGTTTTCTCATCTGGGGAGGGTATTTCATCTTTCAAAACTTTTGAAAATGAAAGTTAAACGGAGTGAAGGGTTTTTCCCATAATCATAATTTCTTTTTTCTCACGATGTTGTCTCTGTCCAGTATTGTTGTTAAATATCATTTTATTGCATAAGTGTTTGTATTTAAGCGTGAAACTGCAGGCAACAATTTCTAGAAACAACAGTTAAGATGGTGTGAAGATTTCCCCATAATCTTCAGGAATGAAATTCTTCCGTGGATTCAAATGTTACTAAAGATCTCATCAGTATATCGTTATCATTTGGGAAATTCTTGAGATCAGTGCACAATTGAACAGAAATTTTGGGGGAATTTGTGGTAGTTGGGAGTTCATTTTCTGTTTCAGGACGGAATTCCGACTTTTGAAAACAGAAGTTAGACCAAGTGAAGATTTTTTCTGTAGGGGTTCCCCCCCCTCACACAAATGTTTCTTCTGCCCAGTATTGTTGTTCAATGTTTTTTTATTATATAAATATTTGTATTTCAGCTTAAAAATGGGGGGAGGGGGATTTCTGAAAACAGAAGTTGGATGGAGCTAAGATTTCTTCCATAATCTAACCCCCTCCCAGTGATGCTACTACTATCCTGTGTTGTTGTTAAATGTTACTTACCTAATCTCCCCCCAAAATTGTTTGCATTTAAGCCTGATAAGATACAGGAAAATTTCTGAAAACGCACATGACGAATTGGAAAATCTTTAAGAATTGATGTTTGGTATTCAAAAGTATTCGTATTCTCAGAGCTACACCATTTATCCAAAATAGTGGAAGCTTTGATGTCATACATTCATGGTCTTTAGGCTGAAAGTTCTTTCACCATGATGGATAAAATTGTCATCTGAGAAAATACAGTAATGAAGAAATGGGAATGGAAAGATATCAGCAGAAAGAAAAATTAAGCAATCAGTGCTGTGCAGCTGCAGAGTCAACAAAAAACAAATGTGGCTGTAGAACTTGCTGGGAAGAAAGCAAAGCTTGCAAATGTCTTTTAAAGCCATTTTATTTTGTTTTGAATTCAGTAATTTTGTATCGTAAATGTGCTCCAGTTTAATATTTACATAAATAAAATCCATCTTGCCCATGGTGCATTATATTCACTCATGTATGTAATGTGTGTCACTGTAGTGGGACGGCTGCACATAGATGTTCAAATGCCTTGATGATCACATTCAATGGCAAGCTGTAGAAGCCCCACAATCCCCATTGGATTATATTCAATGAGGTGTGCAGGCAACTATGCAGCTCTCACCAGCCACTCACAGCAGCATATTGTTGCTCAAGGTTGCTGTGGTGCTGTACCAAATATGCATGGCAGGATAAATAGAACCACGTCATATTCAGTGAAGAGACTCCCTTCTGTTTCAGTGCCAATTTAGAGTCTGGAGATGATGTGGTCACCAGGTTACTCTTACTGCCATCCGCAAGTGTCATACAGCTCTTTATCCTGGTGTCATGGCTTGGGACGCTAACAGTTTCAATACCCATTCACCTCTTGCATGCATAGTGAGTACAATGGTAGCACGACATTATGTCTATGAGGTGCTGCAGCCCCTTTTCTTTTGTTGTGTCTGTGATATCCCTGATGCCCAGTTTTAACAAGATAACATCATATATATACTGTGAGAAATACATCTAAGTTATTCTCATCAGGTGTTTAAATTATGTGATATATCAATTGTAATGTTGTAACAAAAACTTTCACAATTATTCTGTTCATCAAGTTTTTATGTCTTTGCTAGAGGAGCCTTATGCAATTGTTAGTTTTTATTTGATTAATAAAGAAGTTTATTTACCTTGAGTCTTGCTGTTTAAAACTCTTACACTGTCGCTTCTTCAATATGTGCCAAATATTTTCAGGTGGTAGGTGTCTCTCAAGTCCTCCTAGGTGACCTCATGGAATGTATGTTATTAATTCAATGACAAATATAAGGGGGTTAAAAGGAGGAATATTTACATCAATTGACACTGTGATAAAATGCACAAGTTTGGAATTAAAATCCTCGTATTGTAGTTACAAAACTTCGAACTGTACACCTTTATTTGTCGAAGTTGAAAAAGGTAGAGTCAATATCTTCAAAAATTTCCACAAAACGCAGGTCCACCAGCTATTAAAAGTCTCAAAGTTAAAAAGGAAATTAAAATATAGGTTAATTACATCAAGCCACACACTGTGAAGAAACAAAATAACTTAGAACTAAAAATGTCATACTGTAGTTATAATCTTCAACTGTACAATCTGGTATGCCAAGGTTGAATCGATATCCATAATAATTCCGTGAGGCCAAGGTCCAGCAGTCATTAAAAGTCTAATCTTAATATCCTTTAGAAACTGTACAGTATAGAATTCTGATTTCAGCAGATGGAAAACGACTCCTGCACTTCCATCTCCAAACCATTGCGTGTTAGCATCGTCATTTACTAGATGTGTTTACCTTGTGTGATTACCACTGCATCGTCAGAACTGGTGTCTACTTACATCCATTGAGTTCAAATATGACAGATGTGTTCTTGTGCCCGAGGCTCAGATTGTTCCTCATCCTGTGCTTCCATCTGTTGGCAATCTTCAAAGGTAGGTTCCATGTTGTGTTTCTTTTTGATACTGTCTGATGATGTTGGCCGGCCTGCACCCTGCCATCATCATCATAGACAGTGCCTACAAGGTGTCCAGGTGCTGCCCAGGTCAATGTGATCCCCAAACTTCTACCCAATAGAGAATGTGTAGGACATCATTGGCAGATGACTTAACGTGTCTGCATGACCCCCTCAAAATATTGATGAATTGTGGACACAGGTCAATGATGCACAGTCAGGAATACCCCAGGACAACATCCAGGGACTTTTTGACTTGACGCCATGACATGTCAAATGTATAGCCCAGCCATAGTGGTTGTATGAAGTTTTGGCTCAGGTGCATTCATTTAATTAAATCATTGCTTTCCCTCTTACTTGTCTACATGTGTGGAAATTTATATCTAATTTCATGCATTCCTTCATGGCGAGGCATTTTCTATGTCAAGCAGTGTATTTGTATATCAAGAGAAACATATGATAGATTGCCATACTTGGGCATTAAGAAACAAAAATGCCTGAAAAACCAGTAAGAATTGTCCAAGCAATGTACAAAAACTGCTACTAAAGCCCTTTCTTTTTTGTAACTAAATATTTAGATGCATTTGTGGATAAAGGTGATGTTTCAATGTTTTAGTCTTTATATCACAATCACATGATATTTAAACATTTTTATAGAATGGCAATCGAGAAATCCAGTCTCACAAGAAAAATATGGCGAAAGCTGAGACAATGGTCTGTTCAAGAGGTGAAGACAAGATTTGTCAGTACATGTTACACAAATAATATAACATTTTAATAAGTATTTGAGCTCAACCTTAGAAGAAGATGGCATGTGTATGCGATGAGAGAACAAGAGTAGGGTAGAATGAAGGGAAAGATATATCTCGGGATAATCAGTGACGTGAAAACCCCAATAAAAGTAAAATAAAATGTACAGGACAACTGCAGGATCTGCTGTTTTGTATAGTTCATAAACTTGGGCAACCAGGAAAACACAGATGAACTAGAAAGATCACAAATGATGATGCCTAGATGAATGAAAGGAATATCAAGGAAAGAATGCAGAAATAAAGATTTGAGTGAGGAAAAAAACCCTTTTGAAGATGAGTTGGGCATGCATAGAAAAGAGAAAAAGTTCAATGGAAATGAAGGTACTGTATCAGAGAAAAGACCAAGAAAAACATTAGAGGGAAAATACACACAATGGAAAAATATTGAGAGAACTTGTTCAAGCAGAAGATCTCGAGACCATTTGGTATTATTAAAACTTCTTATGAGGGGATACACATGCAGTATGAATGTCATTGGGTTGGTGCAGATAAAGTGCCACCTGCAAACCCTCATAAACATAGGAAGCTTCTACCCACCTAGTCAAAATAGTTTCCCTCTACATTGACATACTTTTGCCAATGGGTTATGAGGATGTGGATTTCACTGCAATAAAACTAGAGGCTAAGAGTGTGGCAATAGCCTGATACATGCCATGGCTGCTAATCATAGAATGTCTGATTTTGAACTCCCACTGGAAAATTATGCACAACTGGCCTGTTTCCATGTTCCACTTTGACCAAAGCTTGTGCACTTGCAGTTGAACTTTGTCACGTTGCTAGATGATGATATTCCACTGTAGGGGTCAAGCATGTCGACCCACTGAAAGCGGACATTTCATCTGTGTCAACCCAATAGCATATCAGTTTTCAAAAATATTATGCTGCTGCTATGAATTTTATGAAGAACATGCCTAGAAATATGATGTTTTAATTGTGCATACGTTGATGAAAAAAAATGTGTGATTAAGATTATATCAGTGAACATATACATCTTACATTTGTACCTAGGCATTTGGTCATGTTACAGATTTAAAGAAAAAATCTTATGTCAACTACTGCATTAGGAAATTCTACTATATGCCATGTGCAAGTGATTTTTTTGTTGTTGTTGTTGTGAATATTCAAAGCTAACAAAACACCAGCTGACAAAATATACAAATTTTATTTTTAATAGGGTAATTCACAGTACTAAACATCCAAAAGAAGTAATATTGCACTTATTTATGACATGGACAATTTTTATTACAATGTTTGAATTTGAAAAAAAAAAAAGCAATTTTTGTATTACAATACTTTGAAGAAAAAAATGGATAATTTCTTATTAGAATGCTTTTAGTATGAAGAAAAAAATAATTGGCAGTCTAAAAAATATTGGAACTCAATAGATAGATGTATTTTGTGTGTGCATAAACGTAAGCTTCATTTTTTGCTGTCATCACCACTATATTTGCTCATGGTATCATCGTCATCATCTGATATTTCTATAGTATTATCCAGTGGTGGTTTTTCAGATTTTTTGTGATTCTGGGGAAGAAAAGACAAGTATTAAAAATTATTAGGGGTAGAATATGCTTTTTGATAATATTTTCTGGAAGGAAAAAATGACATAAGAAACCTGTCTTAAAAATTGTTTCTAAATAGAACAGATACCACTAATATTAAAACAGCTTTATTTTCGTATATTTTATGACATGTGTCTTCAAGTCAAGTAAAAGTTTGTCGTGGAACATAATATTAGATCCCTTACAAGTTGAACGTGTAAAACAAAGGTATAACTTGTACATAAAAAGTGGATAATTTTTAACTCTATGCACGTTAGATCCAGGGGGTACCAAAAATTTTATGCGAAAAACTGGTCGTGTGAAAATTTGACACGCGCAAATTTGTCGCACGAAAATAACATTCATTCCGGTACATATAATTTTCTTCTTTCTTTCTTTTTGAGTGGAAAAGATGTGCAATAAAAACAACACTACTTGTTTGTTTTTATTACACATCTTTTCCTTTTGCTTATTTTATTATTTTAGTTTATTACACTTCATTACATTTTCACTACACAAAATTTTATTAAATATTTATACTCAACATTTTATTCAATACACTAATTTAGGTGCATTTTAATACGCCTTTTGTTTATTACATTGAGTTTTGTTTTTTGTATGTTATTACACTTGCAGCTGAAAGTTACGTGCAATTCCTCAAAGATAATCCAAAACATCTCTGTTTTCATAATCTTTGCAAACATTTTTAATCCTCAAAGTAGTATCTTGGTAGACTTTCTTTCTCTGTGGTTATTTGCCTGTAATGTACTTCTCAATTTTCATACGATTCAAGTTTTCCTCCTTTTTCAGGGCTTTAATTGCGTGAGTAGCATTTAGTAGTGAAGAAAAAGCGTTGTGCCATCCTTAAACGGCATTCATTAGTGCCAGGTATATCAGCATTAATAAGTGAGAAGCAATTCCATATTTTTAAGGCAAACCGTGGTTGCTTCTCCTTCCTCTTCTATCCATGCGTCCTATCCAGGTGTCTTCGAAATAGTTTATCAAAGGCTCAAGCATTTCTTCGTTGGTTTGAAAAAACTCACTCTCCAGCAGTTGATCGTACGCTTCTATAACATCGGCTTCTGGTACAAATGAAAGAGCAGTCAAGTACCGTAACTGAAGAGCAAATTCAGCATCTTCACTATATCTTGCTTGTAAACCTGTGCTCTAAATATGTCTCCATATGCATTGGCTTAGGTGGTGAAAAAAACACCCTCGTATAATCACTTCGGGAAATTCCCTTTTAAATGCGTTCATCGCCGCTGTCTCAAAGTCTAACATTATTGAGGTCACCCATAGGTCAGGTTTCAATATCTTCAGTGATTGAAGTAGGTGGACATACGTTTATTCCGATTTGTTAGAAAGAAGGGCATAAACCGTGGGCACTACGTTGCTGTATTTCACCCCGTGAATGGTATATATTTGACTAAAGAACTGCGGTGATGACGAAAAAGTGCCATCAGTGTACCAATGACTGCAATGGTGCATGAGCTTCAAATTCCTCTCAGTTGAAAAAATAAGAATTTGATTTTCTTCCAGGCCACTATCAAAAAGTAAAAATGGTTTCCCATCTGCTGTCTTTTGATACTCTTCAGGAATGAATAGTTCTAAGGACCTGGGATTTGCAGGAGCAGCTTCTGTAGCCCTACAAAAATTCTGAATTGTTCTTTTTAAAGATGCAGCTGAAGGCATTTGGGCTGATACTGCAGTAGGCAAATGCAAAGACATATTTACCAACACCTCTTGGGTAGTGTGTCCTGTTACTTTGGCCCCCTCTTTCATTTTTTGGATATTCTTTCAAAATAATTTTTGCCGAATCAGGAACGTAGTTGTGAACTGTACTCTTCACAACTTTACCTTAATGCTCAAGTTGACATCTTAGTATTAAACTTACGCTCAAATTGACATCTTAGCTTATGCTCAAGTTGACATCTTAGTATCAAACTTTGTACAAGAACCCTGTGTGCTTCACAAGATGTGTTTTTTGGTAAGTGCATTCATATTGCTTTCTGTCATAACCAGTTCAACATGGGACTATCGCTGAAAGTTGCGGAGTAACTCTGGATCTATCGTTCATAGAGTTAAAAAGTACCCACTTTTTATGTACAAGTTATAGATGTGTCTTCAGTTGTGCTGTTAATATAATGTATGCATATGTAGGTCATACGCTCAAATGTTAGTACCATAAAATGATCATAACAAAAATAAACTTTTCTTGTTCTTTGGGGCAGCTGAAATTTTGTTGTAGAACACATTAAAACTGTAATGCAGAAAAACCTATTTTTAACAAAAAAATTCAAGGTTGCAAGAAATGACTTAATGAAAAGCAGATCTTCAGTACAAAGTGATACACTGGTGGCTAGCAGAATACTTGGACTACTACAGTGGTGCATGCAGCTTACTTAAATACGAATTTTAATAGCATACCTAAAAGGATACGTTGATAGGCTTCATTTAAAAAAAGAAATCTTATCCCAAGGGACTTTGATTCTTATAGCAATTCTTTGCTTTTGGAAATTACTATCATAGCATGAAATCTGCTTCTGATAAGCTTAAATTTTCTCTCTGAAGTTTGATGATACTTTTTTCATAGACAAGGTTCAACCCTGTGAATCTCAAGATATCCATCTAACTATGGAGTACTACAGAAATCAATGGGAAGCAAATCTCCTGAAGAATTTATTTTTCGTAAATACATGAAAGGCATATACCAATATCATTACCAGCACATAGGTGTATTTTCTACTTTTACCTGTATAGCCAGAAAACTTGAAAATTACGACCCTGGAACAGGAATCAAACCTGCATCTCCCAATTTCTGTTAGAGCATGCTTCTGTTACACCACCCAGGACAACAAAGTCTCAAGCAACCAGAAGTAGCAATGAAATCTAAACAGTGCTCAACATATGTGCTAATTGAACAATTTCTTATCTATGTATGGATATAGGTCAACATATTGCCGGTATTTCAGCTCATAGAAAGCAATCCCCTGAAGAATTAATGGGGATACATGGGAAAAAGTAGAAAATAAGGCACCTATAATAATATTTGTATATATATTGGAGTACTGTTTTCATATTTTAGATGGGGTGGGGATGGAAGATGCATCTGCTATCGAATTTCCTACCCTGCATCTGATTTTCCTTCCTGCAAACTACCTTTCTTTATGAAAATTCAGATTTCACTTTTAACAACATAAATGTTGTTTACTATTTTTTTTTTTTTTCTCTCTGGAAAATATGTTATGCAAATACCCACTTTCATTTGGATAAAAGGTACAAAAGTAGGCATTTGTCAGAAGCTGTAAATCTTGATTTGGAGGAATGGGGGGGGGATAAGCTCTGCATGTCACAGGATACATGTATGTGGTTAATGATATTCAGTTTGAAAGAAACAACCAAACACTGGTGTGTCTGTCTGCCCCCCCCCTCCCTCGCTTTTTTCTACAATTGTGTTTTGTTTCTGATCTGCACAATAGCTTTAGGCCAAGTACCTCCACCTAATTTTCCTTACTTTTCATAACGGTTTTGAAGAAAATTCCTACAATAAGTTAATGAGGCTAGATTCTACTTTCTTTAAGGTACACAGATCTGCTGATCTGGAGAAATCTGCACATGCCTCCACCAATGTAAAGTGAAGCTTAAGATATCACATGCACGTACACACAAAAATTAAAATAAAAAACAACTTATCTTTAATACTTTTTCTTTAATAATCACTTTTTATGTTCCATAAAGATGCACTTAGTATTGTATCATGTACTTGCATATTAAATTTGATTTAGTACTTGATGTTCTGTTACAGTTCTTGCTATAATCACAGATTTTAGCTGAAAAATTATATTACACTGCTTCAGAAAAGTTCAGTGCAGTGGCCTTTCTTGCACTTCAAAGAATTTTATTGAACACTTCATAACAAGATCTTGAATCTTTATTACAAGCAAGTTTTCTACTTCTCTTGGAATTAAAAAGTGGTATTCCCAACCACTCCACCGTTCATTACAGCAGTAAACTGTTAGAGGTCTAGCTCTTTCAGGCAGCCGTTACTATCCAAAAACTCCAGCCTGACTGCTCATTTTCTCTCCCTTCTTCTTTGTTGCCTCACTTCAGAGTTTTGTTTTCTCCCATTGCTATCGGCTCTGGTGTTTTTCACTTGTCAACTTAAATCGCTCAAAGCTTTTAACCAACATGTAAGACAGCAATGGTGCAGCACTCTGCATTTGAAATATGGTACCCCAACCATATTTTAGACTATGTTTTAAATCTTAGCTTCAACTCGTCATCTTGTCAATTCAGCCCTCGAGAACTTCATAAGTTTCCATTCCAATTTTTGTGTCTGACAACTTAACTGCCTCCAAATACTTAGTAAAGAATGATTCCTTGAACACTTTGGAAACAGGACCGACCCTCAGGCAAGGCCAGATGGAGCTTTCGAGGGGCCTGGGGTGAAATTTCATTGCTGGGCCCCGGAGCAAAATTTCATTGCCCAGAAAATAAATCTCATGTTTTAATAAAGTCGTTACGTGAAAAATATAAGAACACATGCGATGTGAAATTCATAAATTTGCCGGTGGCAAACTTGCAGCCCTCTGCTCCAGAGCCGAATGCTTTTCCAATTAAGCTACACCAATGTAATTTATCGCTGCAACTTTTCTGTCTTGGCATGTGCTCCACCTCTGTAGTACATCATAAAGGCAAAATGATTATCTCAAAGAAGTATTTGCTTTAAGCTTAAGATTTTAAATGACCATAATATGGCTTGGAAGTTCAAAGATAGAGAGTGAAAAACCCATTAAAACCTACAATTTTCTTTCTGGGGAGATGGGGTCGAGGTTGTATTGTGACTCTTATAAAAACTTCCTCGCAATGTGATAAAAAGATAACTGCGTAGTGAACATTTTTGGCTTGCGAATATTTTTGTGTAAGAAGTAATAAGGATCCCTCTAAAATAAATTTGTATTAATAGTTTACCCCGAAGCATGTTTTAGTGATCGATTTTTAAGGCAAAGTGGAGTAACTGACAAATTAGTGACTTTTAAAACTTTTTTACTTGCTCATGTATGCTCATAATTGTTTTACTTTTTCAATTTCTAGTAATGTTTTTTAAGTCACTGAATAATTAATTTGCCTCCATATGTAACCCAAAACCAACTTTGATATTGTCCTTTACATTTCTTTAAATTTAAGTACCTGATTTTCATACAAATTGTTAAATATACAGTGTGTCCAAGAATTATTGGACACATTAAAAAATAATGTACAATAAAAACTATGAGCATTGTCTGTTTTTCTATGTCACATATTACTAACACGGTTTCTATATTTTCATTTTGCAAGAATTGTTATTCCCAGAATCCGATAGATGGCATTAGGTGTGGCCTGATGAGGAATGTATGAGAAATGCGCAATCAGTAGTCATGTTATCCGTACAGTAGAAGGCGATGTGTGTGTTATGGCTTGCAGAATTAAAGTTAAAAGACGGTACCGTTTAGAGTATGGTTGTAATCCTTCGTCAACGAATTTAATTAAATAGTAGATGAAACAGTTTAAAGAAACTGGCAATGTGGAACATTGTGGAGGAGCCGGTAGGCCTAGCGTCAGCGGTGAGACAGTTGACCAAGTTAATGAAAGTTTCTGACGAAGCCCCAGGAAATCCGTTCGTAAAGCAAGCAGAGAACTGTGCATTCTAAAATCGACAATTCACAATATCTTGCACAAGAAATTAAAGTTTCATGATTATAAAATTCAAATAGTGCAAAAGATGCATGTAAATGATCACACTCTGCTGTACGATTTCGCTGTGGATATGCTGAATCGAGTGGAAAACTATGAAAACTTTCTCAGTACTGTAATTTTTAGTGATGAATCCACATTTCATGTATCAGGTCTTGTGAATCATCACAACTGTAGGATATGGGGCAGTGAACCACCTCATGCTGCTATTGAACTGGAATGTGATTCTCCTAAAGTTAATGTGTGGTGCGCCCTATCAAAAAGAGAAGTGATTGGCCCTTTCTTCTGCGAAAAAACCATAAATGGCGACATTTACTTGGATATGATAGAAAATTTCATTATACACCAGATCAAAAGATATGACAACGTCGTTTTCCAACAAGACGGCACACCTCCGCATTGGTCAACGTGTGTACGCAAGTGCCTTAATGAGCATTTCCCCAACAGATGGATTGGGCCTGGTGGTCCCATTCCGTGGCCTCCTTGCTCTCCAGATCTAACTCCATTGGATTATTTCATGTGGGGTTATGTGAAGGATCGTGTCTATCAGACACCTTGTACTGATTTGCAGGAACTGAAGCAGCATATCACAGCTGCTATTAATTCCATAACTCCTCAGATGCTTGCCAATACATGGTATGAAATCGAGTATCGCTTGGACGTACTATGAGCAACCAAGGGATCTCACACCGAAATTTATTAACTTGTGTAGTTACATTGTAAGTTAGTCCAGTCAGTTCTTTCTACCTGTTTAATGTTTTGTTTTATATAATTTTGTAATGTGTCCAATAATTCTCGGACACCCTGTATATAAAAGTAAGGGCCACAAAATGAAATTTAATTTGCTATTTCATGAATGCGGAAAATATTAAAGTGGTTACAATAATCACTTGAAATCTGCAATCTCAGTATTTGTACAGAGAAGGGCAATAAGCTATTTGGTTGGTTGGTTCATTGATTTTAATGGCGGAAGGGCCATGGTTGGCCAAAGAGCGCCAAACAAAAGACATCAAAACAAAACATAATCAATAAAAAACGTACACAAGGTTAAAAACAGGCTGATTTGGTAAAAATGAAACATGAGAGTGAAAAAGTTAAAATTTAGATGAGTTTAAAAAAGTCAATATCTTGTAAAAACGAAAACACTGCTTTCATGTCGCAGGCTTCGCCAATAATAGTTTGCAGCGTAGCTGCTCCTTCGTCCAACAGATCAGAGTGAAAATGACAAAAACGATGAGTACAAAAACGAACACAAGTACACAAAACATGAAGGACAGTGAGACGACAGTTGCATGCCTCACACACCGGGACACCATCGCCACACAGCAAAAAGCGATGAGTAAAACGACAGTGCCCAATGCGGAGACGTGCAAGAACTACTTCCTCACGACGGTTCTTCCGCAAACTAGACTTCCATAGTCCGATCTGTGGTTTGAGAGAATGCAACTTATTGCTGCTCTGCTGAGATCACAGGGACTGCCACTCGTCCAGGAGAAATGTCCGGATCAAAGGTCTAAAATCGCAGAAAGACAGTGGCAGCCGAGCTGGCGACATGGAGGAAACAGACCTGGCAGAGAGATCTGCCAGCTCGTTACCCCTGATCCCAACATGGCCAGGAACCCAACAGAAACGGACCAGGAATCCAGCACCTTCCAAAGTCCCAAGAAGACGACGGACATCACGGATGACCGGTGAGTTCGTGTCCTCCGGAGAAGAAAGGACCTGGATGACGGACTGGGAATCGGAGCAAATCATAGCGCGACGATGAGATCTAGACTGTGTGTGACACAAAGCGAGGTGTACCGCACGCATCTCTGCCGAAAAGACGGTGGATTCAGGCGGAAGCCTCTCAGCATGGGAGGCATCGCCACACACGAAAGCGGATCCAACAACCTCACCGGATTTTGACCCGTCAGTAAATACAGGCACGAAATCCGGGAAGAGAGACTGTTTCTCGGCAAAGAGCTGCTGGTACACCAGAGCAGGAGTGGAAGACTTTGGCCACACACAAAGAGAAAGGTCAGCCGTTGCTTGAACCGGCTGCCAAGGCGGTTCATTGTAGAACCCGGTCAAACCAATCCTTGACAAGTCTAGACCAGCATCGCGCACTAAGTTCGACAACCGAATCCCAAACGTTTTCGGAACACAGGAAGGCTGGTGTGAGAATAGGCGGACACATTGCGGTTGGAAAATGGAACCATGCAGTGGATGATCAGGAAGAGACTTCAACTTGGTGAAGAAGTGAAGAGACAGCTGCTTACGTCGGATGCACAACGGCGGTTCATGGGCCTCGGCATACAGGCTATGCACGGGAGAGGTACGGAAAGCACCAGTGCATAGCCGCAGAGCCTGGTGATGGACAGGATCCAGAGGCCGTAACACGGAAGGACGTGCCGAACCGTACGTTATGCATCCGAAGTCTAACTTTGACCGAATCAGAGAATGGTAAACGCGAAGCATTGAGCACCTGTCAGCCCCCCAAGATGTTCGAGAGAGGACCTTCAGGATACTCAATGACTTCGTGCACGACACCTTCAAAGACTGGATGTGAGGTCGGAAGGTGAGTGCTCGGTCAAAAGTTAGCCCAAGGAACTTGGCTTTTGACACCACAGGAATGGTGGTACCATCCAGACGGAGACTGGGGTCTGGGTGAAGGCCCCGTTTGCGGCAAAAATGCATGCAAACGGTCTTCTGGGTCGAGAAGCCAAATCCATTGTGGGAGGCCCAGGTAGAGATCTTATTAATGGCCGACTGCAGCTGCCGCTCAATAGTGCGCATGTTGACAGATGCGCAAGAGATCTGCAGATCATCCACGTACATGGAGCCACGAACCGTCGGAGGAAGTAGAGTGAAAATATGATTTACACGAAGGATGAACAATGTCACAGAAAGAATGGAGCCTTGAGGGACACCCTGCTCTTGTGGGTAGAACGCAGAGAGGGTCGACCCGACGCGCACACGGAAACTCCGGTCCTGGAGAAATCCGGCGATGAAAGATGGTAAGTTTCCCCGCAATCCGCACTCGTGCAGATCACGGAGAATGCCGTATCTCCAGGTGCGGTTGTAAGCTTTCTCCATATCGAAGAATACGGCGACCATGTGCTGACGCCGGACAAACGCCTCCCTGACAGATGTCTCAAGGTGAAGATCGTGATCTGAGGTGGAACGGAATTTCCGAAAACCACTCTGATGAGGTGAAAGAAGGCGACGTGATTCC
The DNA here is from genome assembly GCA_039090855.1 of Macrothele yani. Lineage (NCBI taxonomy): Eukaryota > Metazoa > Arthropoda > Arachnida > Araneae > Macrothelidae > Macrothele > Macrothele yani. The sequence continues at coordinate 5,672,291 of CM077023.1, read as the reverse complement.
AAATAAAATACCAAACGAAAATTTATGATGCGCTCTAGGACTTTGCAGAGGCAGCTCGTCATAGCAATTGGTCGGTAGTTCAACGTGTTAGCGGGATCTTTACCAGGTTTGAGAACAGGAACGACAATTGCTGTGCGCCAAGATTCGGGAAAGTCATGCTCGTGCCAGATCCTGTTAAACAGGACTAGCAGACATTCAAGAAAGGACGGAGAAAGGTGCTTCAGCATTTCATAATGGATGTTATCCGGTCCGACAGATGTTCGGCCAGACCGATTCAGGGCAATCTTCAGTTCAACGGCAGTCAGCGGGCTGTTATATTCTGCAGCGGAAAACGGTCCAAATGAAACCTTGGACCGTTCAAGCCGCGGCTGTAACTGCCGGAACGAAGCAGGGTAATTGCTGCTGCTAGACACCGAAGAAAATGCGGCGCCCAGACAGTCAGCAATACCCTGAGCATCAGCAACCGTTCCTCCACCACTCTCAAGAATGGAGATATCCCCAGAAGGGTACTTACCCCGAATCTTGCGGATCCTGTCCCAAACGATCTTAGAGCTGGTAGTGGTGTTAATCCTGGATACGTAGCGTATCCAAGATTCCCGTTGACTACGACAACGTACCAAGCGCGCATAAGATTTGGCATTCTTGAAAGCAAGTAGGTTCGCGTCGGTGGGATACCGACGAAACCTACCCCAAGCCCGATGTTGGGCCTGACGAGCTGCCTTGCAAGCGGAATTCCACCAAGGTCGCGGGCAACGTGGAAGTTTAGTCGAAGTCTTAGGGATGGTAAAGTCTGCCGCTTGCACAATACAATCCGTTACCGCCGCAACAGCTTCATCGATCGTACCCGAGGTCACCATGACTGGAGGAATGATCGCTGAAGCCGTGAATGAGTCCCATTTGGCTCGATCGATAGCCCATCTAGCAGGGCGGGTAGGATGACGGTACCCGTCACCCGCTAGACGGAGAAAGATGGGAAAATGATCACTGCCAAGTGGATCATCAGACACGCCCCAGGACCAGTCAGGATATAACGATGGCGAACTCAAGGACAGATCAATGGCTGAGTACGAGCGGGTGGGTTCATGAAAATAAGTGACTGCCCCGGTGTTGTGGAGACAGAGGGACGTGTTGGAGAGAAGGGACTCAACAACACGGCCCCTGGAGTCACGAGTGGTAGAACCCCACAACGGATTGTGTGCATTGAAATCTCTGAAAAGGAAGAAAGGAGGCGGCAGCTGGTCAACTAAATCTTCCAGAACCGAAAGGCTTACAGCTTCATTTGGTGGTATGTAGATGGAACACACTGTGAACAGAGTGTTCACAGATAGTCTCACTGCCACTGCCTGCAAAGTCGTCCGAAGGGCAACTGCAGTGACAGGAACACCATGAGGAACAACGACGGCCACTCCTCCGCAGGCGATAACGCCGTCCTGGTGATCTTTACGAAAAATAGAGTATCGGCGCAGCGAAAGAGTGTCCGCCGTGCGAAGCTTCGTCTCCTGGAGACACACGCACACAGGTGTATGCGAAGACAGTAAGCCTTTCAGATCATCAAGGTGGCGTCGCAGACCTCGGCAATTCCACTGAATGATGGAAGCCATAATGGAAAAAAAAAAGGAAAGAAAATGCAGAGACGACTAAGACGTCTCATAATACGTCTCAGAATCCATGAGCTCCAGGCCGTCTGCAGGGTCAGGGGGTAAGATAGGGTTGTGCTTACTCCCCGTGTGTTTTTTTTTTTTTGGCTTTGCCCGACTCTGAGTGTTAGAGCTGTGTTTCGGTGAGGATGTGCCTGGTTTCACTGAATCGGGTTTCAGCTTCGATTTGCCCTGAACCTGGATCCCAGTGCTGGCAGAGGAGCTTTTCGGCAACGGTGTGGATGCCGCCTTGTATTCAAGACGGCGAGACTTAAGTGCCTCCAATCCAGCAGCAACGATGTCCTCGAAATCGTAGGGACACCGCGCTGGGATGTGAACCTCAGTCTGGACAGCAACAGTAGCCTTCTGGACCACCACTGAGGCATATGAACGTCGACCTGGTGGCCCAGGGGCGATCCGCCGTCTGGCCTCTGGATAGGAGAGATGCTCAATGGTCTTCAGACGTTGAATAGCCTGCTCCTCTATCCTCTACCCACTTGGGACATTGCTTAGAAGCAGCAGAGTGCGCACCATCACAGTTAGTGCAGTGTTCAGAAGCTGCCGAACATTCCAGCAAAAGATGATCCGCAGAACCACAGCGACCACACTTAGCCACATTACGACACGACTGCTGGGAGTGTCCGTAACGCTGGCACTTGAAGCACCTGAGGGGATTGGGTATATAGGGCCGAACGTCAAGATGTAAGTACCCTGCCTTGATGGATGTCGGTAGGGTTGGGGAGTCAAAGGTTAAGATGATATTGCGAGATGGAACAAGTTTCCCATCTCGCCGAAACAGAATCTGGCGAACCCCAGTGACATGTTGTTCCCCTAGTTCGGCAAGGAGCTCCTCATCGCTGCAGTCAATTAAGTCGCTGGAGGTGACCACGCCGCGAGAGGAATTCAAGTAGCCGTGCGGTGTCACTTGCACCGGAATACCCAACAGTGCGGTCGTGGTAAGCAGAGTGGTGCTATGTCTGGAATGAGAGGTTTCGACAAGAAGATCCCCTGAAGGAAGCTTCTTGACATTGCGCAGAGAGCCAGCAACGGCCTGAAGAGCCTTATTGATCCAGAAGGGGCTCTTTGCACTCAAAGGTTGTAAAGGATCGATAGAATGAATTAAGAGAAACAGAGCATGGCAAGTGTCAGAGACAAGTTTCTTTGTGGAAGGGATGGTCCCATCCTCCATTGGACGCTTTGGTGTCGCACCATGGGAAGTGTCTTTGGAACCCATAAAGAAGAGAGAAGATTCATCCGCCGACTTCCCCACCCACTAACGAGCCCAACGAGGGAGAGCCGGAGGTCCGCAAGCCCAAGAGGATGCAGGACACGGCTCTAGGGATAGTCAGCGGATATAGCAAGTTGGTAGGGCAGACACACGCTCGGCGTGCACCCAGACTTTCCCGTGCCCGGAGAACACCCCTTTGGCATGCCCACCCTACCCCCAAACTCACCCAGCCGAACAGAACGACAAGCCGCTAGAAGTCTGGACGCCACTCGGCCACAGACTTCCTGACTAGGAGTGGGTTCGCTCCCAGCCTCCCGTTTAGGGTGAAGCAGAGGGCAAAGAGGAGTGTTGGCATCTGGAGACACTACAACCCGGCCCCCAAATACCTCAGCCTCCAGCATCCTCATTTCCACCTGTACGGGTCACCGCACACGGCAAACGTGCAGGTAGGTCTAAGCTAACCAGCTCCGGAAAAAACAGAAAATGTAACATAAAAGAGAAAAGACAGGGAAGAGAACGAGGAAGAAAACCCGGAACTAGCGCCTCATCACAACCTCAGCAGCCTACAACTGAGGCGGGTACATGTCAATAAATGAACGAAAGACGAAAAAGCAAAATGATAAGAGAAGATTGGCTCGGGCCGTGGGGACGCCATCCCCCATCAGCTGGATGAACAGCTGTCCTTTCGGTTATGTAATCGTTAAAGCCGCAGAGGCAAGAGAAACCGTCACAAGGTTAGCTCGGGCCGTGGGGCGCCGCTCCCCAAATAACTGGAAAACCAGTTATCCCCGTGCGAGGTAAGCTATTTAAAAATGGGGGATTGGAAGAGAGAGAGAGAGAGAGAGAGAGAGAGAAGAAAAGAAAAAAAGAACGTCTTTCTACGTGCTTCAAATCTTACACACACACAAAATTAATAATTATAAAAAAACTCTACTAAAAATAATATTTTTCCTAAACAGCGAGGCTCCTTGAATGCGTGGGGAGTGGGGCGACCGTCCTGGTTGCCCCTGTGGTCCAGCCGGCGCTGCCCCCAGGTTGCATTGATAACCAAAACAATGGGCCTTTCTCCCCTTCAAACTCCGTATCTCACTAACACAACATAAGCTCCTTTAAAGATTTTCCCCTCCCAGCAAAGGGGAATATAGAGAACCCTCAAATTGCTTACAGAATTGATGCTGTCCCAGCCCCTCACTAACATAATTGATTAAGGCACCCAATGCATGTAACAATATATTTCATGATATTTGAAGTTTTATCTAATGCTATTTCATTAATGACTGCTGTTGTTTTAGTCTTAGAAGAATGATATAGTTTAACAATATTGCACTTCGGGAACATCTTACTGAAAAGTGGTTCTGCATGATTAGCAACACCAACCGGCACACTGTGCTGAATAAGTAACCTGATAAACAATAATTCGGCCCGTATAATATCTGCCTGAGTGTCAGTCTTGAAAAAAGATTCAACTTTGCCATTGTTTCCAGTGCATTTTACATTGTTTATATTATATGCTTTGGGCCCTTTAGATGCTGTGAAATATCATATCCCCAAGCATCAAAAATACTAAAGTCACACCACATTTACAAAACGCAAACTTCCTTTTTTTTTTTTTTTTTTTTGATAATTTTGTACAAGAAAATACTTGGGTGTAACTTTATGAATAACTGGAAATATGATTTTCTTCAACTAGGCTTACTTAATAACAGTGCTAGTTTAAAGCAGAAATTTTCCACTACGAACGTAAGATCATACTAAAGCACCAATGATTACAGCACATGTTCAGAAAACCAGTTTCTGAGTTACCCACAGGGACCAATTCCACAGGCATGGTAAGGGAAAATCTCTAGGCTACACCTACCAAAAGCTCTAATGCCACCAATCAATGAGTAGTGATCATTACAAGCATTAATGATTTGACCACTGATACATGTTGTCAACTGATTCCCAAGGTACAGTTAGCAGCCAGCAACTGTTTCTGGCTCTGATCACTTTCTCATGTTGACCATAAGTCAAGAAGTATGCTCAAATCTGTCACAACAGAAATGTAACCATTGTTTCACTAAAATTAACTTTTGTACTAAAGGTTTAATACTTTCTCAATAAAAACTACCCTTTCTCCAAAGGGTGCCCTAATGTTAAATAAATAAAACAAGAAATGCTAAATAATGAAAATTAAAAAAAAAAAATCAGACTCATTGGTAGACATATAAAACAGTGAAAATGCATAAACTTGGTAGGTCTGGGTATATTAAAACAAAGATACTGGTTATAAATTTCATGGATGCTGAAATATTATCTTTAAGTCTTACCTTAGCTACTTCATCTTTTTTTCTATTACTTATCTTAAAAGTAATAAAAAAAACCAGATTAACAATAGAAAACTGTTGTGATACAAATAGTTTTATGACAAAAAACAATAACAAAAAAACTACAAGATAACAATGACTGATAACAGATTACTATTATGAAAAAACCATGAGGAATAACCACTCACTCACCATAAAGATCATGGTAACCTCCAATGACCACACACTTCCAACACGTCATTCATCGTGATGTAACTGGGCTTCCACGGGTTTACAGACTTCTTGCTTACGCTTCTTATTTTCGGGTGTGAAACATCGTTTTTTTTTCCTTTGCCTTATAAGATGTTACTATAATGCTTGTCAATTCGATAAAAATCACACATACAACTCATTCATACAATTCAAGTAAAAACTATGTACATAAACCTTACATTCACAGGTGATTAAACCTTGGTCAACTCTAATTATGGAACTCCTCCTTCTGTTTCACAACCTCTGCTACTCCCACTGCAAGTGTCACACCCATTCAGCCCCGCACATCCAATCCTCTAGTACTTTCGACAGGTCCTTGCACGTAAACTATGCGCACTTTGCAAGAGGTTAATACCTTAAAAGTGCAAATATAATAATTGAGATTACTATTATGTTTTGCACTTATGATTGTAAGATATCTATATATTAATTCTATAAGATTTTTTAATGTAAGACCAGTTGTGAGAGAACGGCTGAACGGAAACATATGGTTGAGGTATCAAAATAAAGGTCTTACCATGTAGATGTGCAAGTCGAAGAGAAAAATGAGATTGGGGCAATGGTTTGGCCGTTGTGGGGTGGCAAAACGGCCAAACCATTGCCCCAATCTCAGTCAATGGGAAAAGCGTGCGGTTGACATCCGATCATTTGCGGTTGACTCACGTGCTGTTGAAGGCGAAAGTATAAAGGGACTCAGATAGTCCAAAGTCTCTCTCCTCAGTGAACTGTTGTGCAAAACAACGCTAGCAGGAATTTGTTTGAAAGTTCTTATCGGAACAGTGAACACCTGATTGTGTTGTGCCATTAGACTGTGTGATGTATATATACAATTTAACATTAATTCGATCCAGTTTATTCACGTAGGTAAGACGTTTCCCATTATGTAAAGATGTAAATAAACGTTTCTGATGAGTTTATTCTTTGAAAAAAAAACAAAAACAAAAACAAAAAAAAAACTAATCGTTGATTCCGATGGGTTTCGTCTACGGGGGGGGGCTATTTGTCTACCAGGTTCGAATCCCGGTGAGGCATGGATGTTGTGTTTGTCTTACGGCACTGGCTCTCTCCCTTCCCTGAAACCAGTTACCCTAAATTAGGGACGGGCAACTGCTTATTATAGCCCAAGCGTTGGCTCATGATCATTCATTCGTGAAGGGTCCGGGTTCAAATCCCGGTGAGGCATGGATGTTGTGTTTGTCTTACGCCACTGGCTCTCTCCCGTCCCTGGAACCAGTGATCCTAAATTAGGGATGGACGACTGCTTACAGCCCAAGTTGCTCACGGTGGTCGTTAAATCTTCAGTCACACACACATAAAAAAAATCACGAACCAGGACTATTGTCTTCACTGAAGTGGTTTAATTAATTTGTCAATCAAATAAAGTTTACATTTGTTGTTTCACATAAGTTTATTATTTAAAAAAACAACAACAATTTAACATCGATTCTGACGTGTTTTGTCGTCTAGTAGGATTTAAATCAGGTAAGCATAACTTCACTATTGCTACATAAAACAGTAGTAAAAATGAAAAAAAAAATATATGAAAATAACGAGCTTGGTTTTCTCTCACAAAGGGACAATTAAACTCTTTGTCGTCACCTGGGGTAATTCCCGGTCACTAAGTTTCCGGGGTAATTCTTGGTCACATACTTTTTTGAATCAAAATAACACTTCACCGAAGTAAAAAAAATCATAGAAACAATTTGAACATTCTACTTTGCAATGCATAACTCATTTATACCTTAAGTTGAAATTTATTATGAAAAAAAATATATATTAAAACCTACTAGTTAAGTTTCTGTAAAACAACATTGGCCTAACTAAGTAAGTGCACACATTTGCAAAAATCTTTGTCATTAATAAAGTTTTAATTATTTAACTTTTTTTCTTTTTTGGTAAAATTATAAACTATCACAGCTTCTAAAAGAGAATTTAAGATTTTCTTATGCTATTCTAAATTAATTTATAAAAGTATATCAAACTTTACCCCATATTTCAGCCTGGGTAATTCCTGGTCACTGCAGTTTTCCAGTATTTATGCTTGACATTTTACTTATTGTGACCATCCAACCTCTGTAATTATATTTATCATGCAACTTTTTAACCCTAACTGCAAAGCAACATTCTTAACTGTAACTGTAGTGTGATAATCTTTTGTTGTGCCAAAAACGTGCATATTGCCTAAATGTTATTAGTCAGTTATTCAACTTGTTTTTTTCCCTGTATTCCATTTATCTAAAATTTAGTCTATTATTTTAGTGTACTTTTTGTATTAATTATTGGCTATAATATTATACGGTTTCTGTGAAATTTATGCATCATGATGAGGCAATATAAGCCAAAGAAAGATATCAAGTTGAAGAAATCAAAGCTTGATGAGGCTATATATAATATGGAAAATAAAAATTTCAGTGCACGTGCAGCTGCTAGAGTGGTAGATATGCCTTTTTCAACTTTGCAAGCCTGTTTATCTAGCTTAAAAAACAAAACCGAAATAAAGCCTGTAGGTGCTTCTTTTTAAGTATTCCAAGTGAATCAGAGGATAAAGGCAGTAGCTCTAAAGATATGGAGGATTTAAATTTGATTAAACAGTTAGGTAATGATACTTCATTGCAAACTGCGAAAATAGTGTTGAGAAATATCCAGAATATATGAACATATAAAACGAGCGAAACACACAGTCATGTATGGTAAAAGGTTTGTTTAGCGGTAGCTTTCGGTCATCCTACGACCTTGATCACCTGCGATCGACTGGATGGGCTGGTTGCCAGAACTACAATTTGAAGCTGGGGTGTTAGAAATGTTGCCAGATTTTAGAAGAGAGATCCAAATAAATGGGATTTGGTGAGGGGTCTCTGAATTGCAGTTTTTGGTGAACAAAATTTCAATGCTTTCTTGGAAACGCAGAGATGCCTTGTTGATGAATGGGCAACTTTTTTGGTTTCTTTCCAAATGGGAACTGCAGAGGTGTCTTCAAGGGTTAGTGCAGATAAAGCTGTCTTTGGAAGACCATTGGAAACATCGTTTTTGTGTATGTGCTTCCAATATACACTGAAAAACCAGAGGAAGTTGAAATGGGAATAGCATAAACTCTAGGGGTGTACAAGGGTGAGACAGGAACCCTGTCTTTAAGCAGGCACATTATTGCAGAAGGGTTTGGTTTCAGAATGCAGTAGAAGAGCACAGTTATTATACTATGTATTATGATAAAGATCCTTTTTATACTGGGAAAGTCACAAACAAACAAGGAAGTAAAGTAGAAGTAAAATTTCTAGAAAAAGGAGCTAGAAACTTGTGTTGGCCTAAGCGAGACAGACTAGAAACTATAAACATTCAGTACATTTTCTGTGGACCAGTAGATTTGCAAGGTGTTGATCTATTTACAGTAAACAATGTGCATACAAATGTTATAAGAAATACTTTGGATAATGTAGAATTTAAGTGCAAGACTTCGGCATATCCAATAAAATTGTATTTAAGCTACTAGACAGTGTATGTTGTTCTCCTTTTTGGCTATATGGTTAATATAACTTCATATCATTTAGTTTACATGTTTTAACAGATTATCATAAAAAAATTAAATTATTACTCCATTTATATATCAAATATGTTGCTGACCAATAATTACCCCAGAAGTGACCAGGAATTACCCCAACCCCGGGGTACTTATTGGTCACTTAATAATTATAATTAATCAAATTAAGAATTAATTTATGATGAAGTAAAAATTTTACAAAAAGCATATAACAAAGTACTTACTCCATGCCAAAATTGGAGATACTAGCTTTCATAGTTTTTATAAAAATTGAATGTTATTGATTTTTGACAGGGAATTACCCGGGTGACAATATGACTAAACATTGTTTTCCCTTCCTTATTTTTTGGCATTTATATTGTTGAACTATTTATTTTTCATGAGAATTTCCTCATAAAAATGAGATAACTTGAACTTTTCTCACTATTATTTTGTTCAAGTGCTTTTCTGTAACAAAACCACTTTTTCTCCAAAAAGCAACAGTCTTGATTCCTAATAAGAAGACTACATTTAGAATTAACATAAATTGCCTCACTCAAGGAACAACTAGTTTCTTAGCCAAACAATTAAAGCACTTTTAGTGCCATCATTTATTTTAATTGTACAATAGCCAATTAAATGACCAAAAGTAAATTGAAAGATATGATGAAATAGAAAGTTTGGATAGTGATCAAACCATGATTTTGAGATGTTATATATCAGGACCCACACATATCAATATCTAACTGATCAAAAATGCTACACCATAATGAACATTTCCTAATATGGAATTTTTTTTTACATGAGTGGTTGTCATGCTGATACAGTCCATGCTTTTTTTTTTTTTTTTTTATAGGAATTAACATGAGCATTACTTAACAGAGCTCTTAGCACTAATTATACAACTTGCAATGGTCCATTGTACGGGGTGTTTCACTAGGTAGTCCCCCCAAAAGAACCAACTATTGTTTTCTTCTCACTCTACATAGAAACATGACGTTTGGTTTATAAGTGACTTTGATCCTTGAGAAATGCACAGGAGTGATTTTCCTGATAAAGGGATGACTCATTGTGATGTCACCTCACCAGATGGCTGGGCACACTAAATGTGTCCAGAGGCAATCTTTGTGTTTTACTGTGTCGTTGAATGTCGTTCAGGATGGCTGTGCATACCATTGCAGAGTGGATGTTTATTGTGAAACGTTATTGGATAACAAAATCTATAAAAGTAACACAGCGTGATTTCCTGGAGAAGTTTGGGGGAAGAAAAGCCTCAGACAAATGTTACAGAGCCAGAAATGGCGAAGAAATTTGAAATCATGGGCAGTGTTTTGAAACAATACAGTGGCAGACGTCCTCCTTTAGTGGAAGAAAAAATTGAAGCACAGCCTTCTGGCATCACTGAAAAAATCACTATGATGTTTGTCACAAATAACTCAGTATTCTGTTTCCACCTGCCAAAGAGCTGTGAAAAAAAAAAAAAAAAAATAAATAAAAGCGTTGCTTCATCTGTACTATGTGACAGCTGTGCAAGAGTTTCAAGAACCGGATCTTGAAAAGCTTGTGTCTTATTGTTACTGGTTCCTGACATTTTTACTTGCAATTCCGAACATTTAGGATTTCACATGGTTCACTGATGAAGCATGGCTTCATTTGGATGTGTATGTCAATTTCCCAAACTCCCGCATCTGGACTACAGATAATCCACATGAATAACATGAAACACAGTTACATCCTGCAAAAGTCGGTGTTTGGTGTGCTGTGTCCTGAACCAGAATAATTGTACCCATTTTCTTTAGGAGCGTAGTAAACTCAACGTCATATGTGAACATTTTCAGACAATTTGGGGACCAATTAACCAACCGATTTGACAACAGGGTACTTTCAACAGGATGGAGCAACATGCCACATGTCCCGTGTGAGCATGAGTGAAATTTCCTCTTCGTTCGGTGATCGAGTGATTTCCAATTACTGTGACCACCTCGTTCACCCCATTTGACTCCTTCCGATTTTTTCTTCTAGGAATATCTGAAGTGTCATGCTTACAGCAATAAGTCTCGCACATTAGAACACTTAGAAAGCAACATCAGTGGAGCAATCTGGACTATGGATGAGGACATGCATGGAAGACATTCGATAATATGCAGCGTCATGTTTGAGTGTGTTTGTGTGTCAGTGGAGGACATTTCCAGCATTTATTGTGAATGGTGCTACATTCCCATGAACTAAGGCACATAGTAAACCACATGTCATGTTTCTAAGTGGAGTGTGTTGCAAAATATGACTGATTCTTTGGGGAACTACCTAGTGAAACACCCTAAAGTACAAATGAAACTTTGTCATGTTAGACCCACACTGTGTTCAACTGAGTACTATGCAGTTTTTCTTTGCTCGTTCATTTTAACCCCATGTCATAAAAGATTTTTATGTTATGATCTCAAATTATTGCAATTCTGTGAACTCTTATCAATTTGAAATGAAATGTCTAATGCTGTTTAAACAACGCTCTGGAAAGTGTGAGTGATAAAAATGATTATTTCAGTCAGGCTGTGCATGCAGTAAATGACTTCATTGCAATTATCCTTTGAAACTTTTCTCTATAAATAAAATTCTATACCAGCATTTTGGTTTCATTAAAAATTTCCAAAAATATTGATGCTAACTTGCAGATTATCCTGCACCGCTGCCAGAAACTGATGCTTTCTGTGGATAATTTGCAGACAAAATTTGCAGGTGTGAGGTAATTTTTTTTCGCAGAGACCGTTAACTTAGAGGCTTTGCTATACATAAACTAATTCAGGATTGCCATTAAGGGTTGAAAAAAGTGAGTTTGTAGACTAAAAATTCCAAAAAAAAAAAAAAAAAAAAAAAAAGAGACTTATTATGTGAGGTATAAAAATTAGTTAAAACTACTTGATTTGGTTTTCTCATTTCTAGGTAGAGTGATGTATACCTTTCACATACTTTAGTACCTTGAAATCAATTTATATTACAAGAAAACTGCTCAAGAATCCTTAATTTTGAGCACATATACAAAATTATTTTACACCACTGGCCGTAGCCTTAGACTGGCAGATTCTTAGTAAAAGAAAGTATCTGTAAAACTTTGTAAGTTGATCTATCTGTGGCAGGGAGCTAAGATAGCATCAATCCCCTGGAAGGAAGGCTAGAAGATGGTTCAAAACACACCAACTTTTTTTTTTTTTTTTGATTGGAGGTTTAACGACCACCGTGAGCAACTCAATGGGCAGTTGCCCGTCCCTAATTTAGGGTCACTGGTTCCAGGGAAGGGAGAGAGACAGTGCCGTAACACAAACACAACATCCATGCCTGACCGGGATTCGAACCCGGACCCCTTATGGACGAATGATCAGAGGCCAGCGCCTTAGACCACTGCGCCACCGGGGCGGGCACGCACCATCTTCTAGTGCAAGGGTGATTTTAGTGCAAACAAACATAACTCTCTGGATTGCAGCATATACCTTAATTACTTATATTGTCTCAATAAAAACCTTGGTATTCACCCAAAATATGTAAATATCTGAAAAAAAAACAAACTTACCAAACTCTGCTGATGAGACCAGACAAAAGTTGGAGAAAAAGAAAAACTAAAGCTTCATAAAATTTCCTTAGAAAAATTTATATTAATGAGCAAAATGATTAGTCATTATTTTCACTTTTATTTCTAAAGAAACAAAATGAAAATTTCCTAATTATGTTATCAGTGGACTAGAAACAAGATTAAAGTATGGTAGTGCACAAAATTTAAGAACGATGCTATGTTAAGCCTACTGGAGACATCACAAGTGTTAAAGCTAGTGAAAACTAACAATTTCACACACAGACACACAAAAAAGAAACAGCACATATGTAAAGATATATATTTCATCAAAATTACAGAGGTTTGTTGTAATTAATTTATTAAATCTCCAAAATGGAGAACTTGAAAGTCATGAAGTAATTTTTTTAAAAATCAATTAATTTCCTGTAAATGGCATTTAACTGTTCTATTTCAGTGGTTTGAAATCAATCAATATGGGAATCTACACAGTGAAAAACATCCTAGTTACTTATTGCTTTCAACTAAAGTACACACTTCTTTCAGAACCCATATTCCAGTGATATGATAAAGAAGTCAGGACAAAACTGTGTGATTCAGATAGATTTTGGTAAATTACACATATTTTCCTACACAAATGAAGCTTTTTCGTAAAATAATTATTTTGCCAGATACATAAATTATTGAATTTTTTGTATACTTAACAAGGATCGTCCTTAACTTCTCAGCAAGGGTACACTTGAATAAATTTTTTTTATTTTAATAACTATAAAAATATAAGTCAAAGTTAAAATAGTTGGAACTGACCACTAGCACACCGATGAGTATGTAAGTTAGCATATGTAACCCCACCCATATTTTTCAACAGTGCATTGATGGTGATTTAACTAGCTAGACTGCCCGACAAAAAATGAAAAAAAGTATTAATAACCACAAAGTGCAAAAGAAATGGCAAAGGCAATTGCTAATGGTATTGCTAAACAATGGCAGGTGTTTGTTTTCATAGAGATTTTGGGTATGAATAATGTTTAGAATTCTATAACTGCTTGATTTCATCTCAATACCTAACCTATTTTAAAGAGATATATAATTTTGAAGCTGTTAATTGGCAGTACCGTTGGCTACTAAATAATAAGCAAAAGTTAATGTAATTAACCTTTAACCAGGTTGAAATGTTACTATATGTCACAGTTGATAAATTCGAATGGATGGTACCTACGTTAGCAGTGTGCTTAGTAGTTTTCCATAAATAATGTAGTAGATGTAAGAAAGAAAAATAAAGCTTAGTGATAAGGAAGGATAATTATTATTTTAAATATATGTGACAAACTGTTATTAAGTATGGGGTTGGCTCTGGAAAATTAGTTGAGACTAGGCAAACAAGTAAAAGAATTAAAATAAACATGCCCGGGTTGTAAAATCTTACAGAAAAATGTAAAATAAATTAGGTTAGTAGGAGTTATTTGTGCAACATTTGTCAGTGCACAGCACTTGCCAAGTGTACCCATGAAGTAACTCCTCATAACCTAATTTACTTTATGTTCCACTAAGTTTTTACAACCCTGGTATATTTATCTTCTTTTTTCTTAGTCTCAGCTATTTACTAGGACCAACCCTATACTTTATATTAGTGGGGGTTTTTTTTGGTCACATATAATTTAAATAATAAGACTAATCTTGAGTTAAAGTGTAAACTTAATTACTCTTCCTTATCACTAAGCTTTATTTTTCTGTCTGACGGCTACTATGCTACCCATGGAAAACTATTAAGTACACAGTGGACACAGTCCATAAGAATTTATCAAGAGCGACGTACAGCAACTTTACAACCGGGTCAGTAAGAAATTACACTGACTTTGGTTATCATTTAATTTTAATTTCATGGAAATCCTTAACCTTTCATTTTTTATATTTTATAATAGCACTGGCAATTTTCTACGTCATTTCTATTGCTGTCATTTTTTGGTAGCACTAATTAAAATGTACAGCCCCGATATTTTGTCCTGGGTACGCCACTGGGACTGACTATTTCTTTGAAAAAAAAAAAAGTGGTAATGAGGTTTCTCTTTCTTTTATCGACTGTTTTCTGAAGTGTCTCAACTTCTTTACATTGTTCTTTCTCAACATTCGTAACTAAGCAAACACCTTCCAGCATAGCTTGAGCCAATTTTGCCTCTTTCAAATCTTCTTTGTCAAGGGCTTTCTTCAATCTTTCAGTTGCCTCTTGTAACAATGTACTGGCTGTTTCTTTGGATGCTGCATGATCCCTTTTCTTTTCAAGCAGTTCTAATTAAATGTCTTTAATTTTTTTCCTTTATGCCTCAGTATTTCTCTTCTTTCCTTCTGCTTCTTTCTGTAATAGTTCTTCTTCCTTTTCAAGCTTTTCCTTTTCTTTTGATTTATTTGCATCTTCTAAATACATCTGATAATGTTTAGAAGCATTATGTGCCAAAGATATAAGCTTTCTAGTAATTGGCACAAGGTGCAGGATATTTTGGTACTATTTCAAAGCATCTTTTGTTATCAAAATTGCATTCAACAATCTTTCGGACATAGATGTTTTATCTTCAGTCAAAGCCAATCTTGAAATTGAAAAACCTCGTTCAATTTTTGCATTACCATGCAATAATGTAAAATCAGCTTTTACAGTTTTTGAAACATTCAAATATTTTGGTTCGCCAACGGCATTCACTTTGGAAAAAAACTGATTCCAGTAATGCTCAATACGCACATTTTCAGTCTCCTGTGATTCAGTTTCTAGCTGTAAGGTATTCCACTCATCCAACAGTACATCTTCTGCAATGTCAACAGGTAATGCTCTTGCAAGTATGACTATATGTCTGCAGCTTGTAAGCAACTTCCGTTGTGAAGGATGCAGACATCCAAGAGCTGTGATTACTTTTGAGGAACTCAACACTTTTTTAATTAATTATTTGCTTCCAGCAGTATAATGTGCCTGAGCACGCTTCAAAAATGATAGCCTTTGCTTCTCCTCCAGACTGCATATTTACCTTTTAACTGCCAACAAAACCACAATATTATTCAACGGTAAAAGTTCATTGTGATCATCAAATATAGTCACATATTTTTTTGAGCCAGACTGAATTGCCTTCATTACACTTGATTTGCAAACTCTCCCAATTATTGTTCCAGTTAACTCTTGTAATTGTGAATGTAAAATGTGAACTAGAGGTCCATCTTATTGAAACACTCGAGTAAATTTCTAGAATAGTTCAACAGAAGAAATGGCAAACTACAATTCCGCTTTCATTGTTGTTTTTTGCAAAAGGCCAACTATCATCTTGTATGAACTACTTTCCATGTGTTCACATTTCTTTTTGGATGGAATATGTTTAAGAAAATAATGCAGTACTCCCTCAAACTGTTCAATTAATCGTTCAGCTGCCTTTCCACAAGGCAACCATCTTGTTGAAGAGTGCTTTAGGAATTTATGTGCAGGTAACTTTAAATCATTCTGAATCTTTTCATATTCCTCTATTCTAGAAAGCCAGCCAGCAAAATAATAATAGACTGCTACAAGCAACTGTGGTGTACGTTCATCAAGACACTGTAATGATCGCAAGTAGGCACTGTGTACGGTATGGATATGACATGTGCCAATATCAAGTAACCCTTTAGTACGCAAAGTCACTAAATGTTCATTGAAAAGTCTGTGCACTTTTTTGTTAACATTTGGCCCATCTGACCCTATCATTAACAATTTCTGTACAGGCAAATTAGCATTATTAAATTTATTTTCTCATAAAGGTTTGCTGCATCTGCTTTCCAAATAAGAAACGTCTCTAAATGTCGAGAAACAACTTCATTCTTACTTTCAGACCAGTATCTGATTCCTATATGAAGCTCTTTCTTGTCCTCAACATTTGTGGTTTCATCAAAGCATAAAGTATAAAATGACTTAACTTCTTCCAGCATGTTGTCCCAAAAGTATGGAGCAACAGCATCTGTAATTAAATAGTGCATCTTTTTTGGGCTTAATGAAAATTCTTTATTCACAGTATCTGTCCCAGGAAACATTGCCTTAAATATTTTAACTATATCATGGCAAGAGGCAACTGAATAATTACTGCACACTGCTTTCATAGTCCATATCAGTTTGGCTGTAGTTGCACTATCTTTAACACTATAAAGGCTAAGTGTAGGTAACACAGGAGTTTTTCCGAAAGATGAGGATGGATTACCAGGAGGGAATGCAGATAAAACCATCTGTTTTGGACCAAAAGCATCAAAGCACAACTACTTATGTCTAGTAGAATTAGCATGTTGCAGTAGAGCATGAAAACCCTTATTCTGGACACTCACTGTACAAATACACAATTTGCAGAATAGTTCATATTCACTGTGTTTTTGTCCCCATAATGATATTTCATAGCCATTATTGTCTTTCTTCATAATCCATTCATTTCTGAGCTTGCACTTTCCCATGCTTCACTCATTCAGTCTGAAAGAAAAGAAAAACAGGTTAAGAAAAAAATTACAAAACTGCATTATACATACATAAACAAAGTTTGGCTACAAAAAATATGACTCCTGAATTGCATGAAACATTGAACAGTGCTGTAAAAGTAATCAATTTGATCCAGAACGTTAAATTCCAGTCTTTTTCAGAATACGTGTGAGGAGATGGGATCTGCACATGCACAACTATTGTTACAAACAGTGTTGCACTGGTTGTCATGAGGACATGTTTTGATCCGCTTGTTTGAATTGAGGGAAGAAGTAATGTGTTTACTCTCAGAACTGAAATCTGAACTGGTCACATATTTTCAAAATGAAGATTGGCTTTGTCAATTAAGTTACTTAGCGGACATTTTCAGCAAACTAAATGAACTCAACCTACAGCTCCAAAAGTTTGATACAAATATGTTTAAGACACACAGTAAAATCAAGGGGTTTTATAACAAAGTTTTGTTTTGGTTAAATTGTTTTAGTGATGGAAATATTGCAATTTTTCCAACTCTTTATGAATTTACTGAACAAAATGGAGTCTGTGTTACTGATACCATGGTGGGAATCATTAAATGCCACTTGGTCTGGGTGAGTGAAGCATTTTTGAAATACTTTCCACAGATTGAGAATGCGGACAAAACACACGCACGCTATTGGGTTACAAATCCCTTTAATACAATTGCATGTACTTCATCTGATCTTTCCATCAAATTAAAAGTCGACTTAATTGAAATGTCTGCTGACAGCACACTAAAAGTAACATTTGAGAACATGTCAATCTCCAATTTTTGTACAGCAGCTCAAAAAGAGTTCATGGAGTTAAGTGACCTTGCTATTTTAAAGCTTTTTCCATTTCCATCGACTTACTTGTGTGAACAATGCGTCTCTGCACTAACATGAATCAAAACTAAAGAGAGAAATTGCCTTGATCCAGAGCAGGGCCTCATACTAGCACTCATTAACATTCATCCAGGAATTGAATTTCTAGCTTCAAAAAAAAAAAAAAAAAAAAAAAAAGCAGTTTTCTCACTAAATGGATATTTTATAATAAGATTAATATTGCCGTATTTTTTGTTGTATGATTCATAATAAGCATTGCCGTTTCCCAATTCATATATATTTATAATATTAAACAATGTTGTCTGGCAAACAACATGTATTTTTAGTATATAAATAATTCCACTTGGCAATACATAAATTAAAAAATATTGGGGATAAAAAGTTAAGAAAATTTGTATTGTGGGGTACGCATGCAAAAATGGTTGAACAACACTGCCTTAGGGAAACCCTACTCCTGGCTTAGGAGGGCTCAGCAACAGACTTGGTAAAAAATCTGGCCCCAACCTTATCCTGTGGCTGAAAGTAGCAAATAAATATTTCTGGAATAATATGTTTCACAAAAAATTATTTCTAAAATGTGGGCCTGGGTGGCTACTGGTCAGGGTGGGTGCAAGTCAACCATAAGAACCCAGCTGGGTCCCTTGGCATTAGGATTTGAGTTCCTCCCCGGTTGCAAGTTTGTACCCAATTTCATCTCCAGTGCAAGAAAATCCTGGTTATTTCGGCTGAGTGAATGTAAGATTGGTGTATGGAATACTAGAGGTATAAATGGCAAGATGAGTGAGGAGATGAATAAGTATAGACTGGATGTGCTGTGTGTAAGTGAAACCAAAAAGAAGGAAATTGGGGTAGAAGAAGTGAATGGCACAGTGAGTGTGTGGTCTGGAGTATTGGATAATATGAGAGGACAGGCTGGTGTAGGTGTGATTTTAAGTGAAAAGATGAAGAACAACTTGATTCACTATAGTTGCATAAGTGAGAGAATTCTCTGGATTCGTTTGAAAGTGAAACTTCAAAGAATTGTAATTGTTGTAGTGTATGCTCCTTGTGACTCGGAACCTTCTGATAAGAAAGAAGATTTCTGGAATGAGCTAAAAGCTGTTTTGAGCCAGTTTGGTGCTAAAGAAAAAGTTATAATAGCAGGGGATTTCAATGCTAGAGTAGGTGTGCAGAATGCCATTTCTGACAATGTTCTGGGTAAGTTTAATGATCCTTGTGTGAATGATAATGGTGAAAAATTAATTGAACTCTGCATTGAGAATGATTTGTGTGTATCTAATACATTTTTCAACCACAAGTACATACACACACATACTTGGGAAAATCGTACTCTTGGTCAAAAGAGTGTGATAGATTTTGTTGTTTACGATCAGCGCTTGAAACACTTGGTTGTTGACACCCGTGTGATAAGAGGTGCAGATGTTGGTTCTGATCATTACT
Organism: Macrothele yani; assembly: GCA_039090855.1. Classification (NCBI taxonomy): domain Eukaryota; kingdom Metazoa; phylum Arthropoda; class Arachnida; order Araneae; family Macrothelidae; genus Macrothele; species Macrothele yani. Next base: position 5,653,045 of record CM077023.1, on the reverse strand, counting down.
TGGTAGTGTCACAAGTGAAACTTAATGTTGGTTGGAGGAAAAGGAATAGGAAGAGACCCAGGATATAAAGAATAAAGGTTGATAGGCTCCTTGAAGATCATCAGTGGTATTCTGACTTACTCAGAGAACGACTGAAGGATCTGAAGTCTGGTGAGAGGGATGTAGAAAAGAAGTGGGAATGTTTTAAGAACTGTGTTGTCACTGCTGCTAAAGAGGTCTGTGGCACCACAATAGTGGGTAACAATAGAGGCGATGCTTGGTGGAATAGTGAGATTGATGAGGCAGTAAAGAAAAAGAAGGAAGCCTATTCGGGGATGTTGCAAGGTAGAGTCTCTGTGGATAAATATCGTTGTAAGAAGCGTGAAGCTGCTAAGCTGGTTCACCACAGTAAAGCAAAAGATAGGAAAGAGAAAGCGGAAAGGCATGAACTGGCTTTTTGGAAAGATAGAAAGTCCTTCTGGAAGTACACGAGACTCAGGAAAAATAGGGGAAACAAAGTTGTAAGTTGTGTGAAGAATGAGATTGGGGAAATGATATGGGAGCCCAATGAGTTAAGTGACAGATGGGGTGAATACTTCTGTGAGTTATTAGATCAGGAGAGCAAAAATGATTCTGAGACAGATGCAGATGATGTCACAATGAGGGATGAAAGCACGGGAGGGATCTCAAGAGAAGAAGTGTGTAAAGCTCTAAAATCTCTTCAGAATGGTAAGGCTCCAGGAGTTGATGGCATAACTGCAGAGATGTTGAAGTATGGTGGTGACTCTATAATTGACTGGTTAACTGAAATTTGCCAGTTGTGCTGGGAGTTAGGAATGGTCCCTCAGGATTGGAAGGATGCTATCATTGTTCCCTTGTATAAGGGAAAAGGTGATCAGACTGAATGCAAGAACTATCGTGGTATTAGCCTACTGAGTGTGCCAGGGAAAGTGTTTGGTAAGGTTGTTATTGAAAAAGTACGGGGTCTTACATCAGAGAAAGTGTGGGATGTTCAGAGTGGTTTTATGCCTGGTAAAGGTTGCACTAACCAGATCTTTGCATTACGCACGATGATTGAAAAGTATCTGGCTGTTGGGAAGAAAGTTTTTACTGCCTTCATAGATTTAGAGAAAGCTTGCGACCGAGTCAATAGGGCACTTTTGTGGAAGGTATTGAATGAATATGGTGTTACTGGGAATCTACTTAATAGTGTAAAAGCCATGTATGCTGGTAGTAGAGCTTGTGTACGAGTGAATGGTGTTTTATGAAAATGGTTTTCCATTGGTGCAGGAGTTGGACAAGGTTGTGTAATGTCACCCTGGCTGTTTAATATATTTATGGACGCATGCATGCGTGAGGCCAAAATAGATAATAGTGGTTTATGTCTTGGTGATATCTGTGTGTGCAGATTGCTGTAGGCTGATGACACAGTCCTGTTGGCAGAGAGCAAAAGTGAGTTGCAGAGTATGTTGACTCGGATGCACGAAGTTTGCATGAAATTCAAACTGAGTATAAATAAGGGAAAAACCAAAGTTATGGTGTTTGAGAGAGGAATGGGTAGCACTGAATGTAATGTAAGTATAAATGGCACTGTGATTGACCAGGTGAGTGAGTTTGTGTATTTAGGAAGCATGTTTGACAGAGAGAACAAGTTGGATGGTGAAATCAGTAGGCGAGTGAATTCTTCTTTGAAAGTCATAGCTGCTCTGGGAGGTTTTCACAGGAATGATGGGTTCTCTAGAGAGTCCCGCATGGCTGTGTATGAAACAGTAATTGTTCCTACTCTGATGTATGGCAGTGAAACCTGGGTACTGCAGAAGAAACATAGGAGTCGTTTGTGTGCTGGAGAAATGCGTTACTTACGTGGGGTTTGTGGCAAGACACGATCTGATTGTGTGAGGAATGAAGATGTATTGCAGTTGTGTGATGTAAAGCAAAATGTTGTTAGCAAGGTGGAGACCAATATGCTTCGGTGGTTTGGCCATGTTGAAAGAATGAGTGATGAAATGCTTACTAAGAAAATCTTTTCAGCCCAAGTGGCAGGAAGAAAAGGCAGAGGAAGGCCAAGGAAGACATGGGTGGATCAGATTCAGGAGTGTCTGCATGAGAAAAAGATTATGAGTATGAAATATAAAAGATCTTGTGTAGGGCGTGTAATGGATATCAGTGAAGCACGAGTTGTGTGTCAGGATCGCTGTAAATGGCGAAGTTTGATACGACAACAATAAGTAAAAATATCTGGAAGTTTGTATTTCTTTTTGGAGCTAACCTCTGAATCTCAGAGAACAGCTTAGTGATATGTATGTATGTATGTACTATTTCAAATTTCATGAAATTCCATTATGTGGTGTGGAGTTTGGTGTGTGTACCGAAATCTGTACTGTACAGTGCATTTGATGGTACCTGTACTGTCCAGTTTGACACCACAAGAAATTTTCACCTTAAATTTCTATATAAAGTATTCCATTTCAAACTTCATGAAAATCAATTAATTCATTGTGGAGTTAGTGAATGTACAGGAAGCCGTACAATACCCATTTGTTCATGTACAGTACATCTGGAAGTACTGGAAAGTGTCGTCACATTACACTTGTGATTATGTAAGGAAGTTAAATTTTAAATTTCATGAATATTGGTTCATGCATTGTGGAGTTAGTGTTGTGTACAGGAATATGTACAATAACCTTTGTACAGTACATTTGATGATGGTACTGGAAAGTTTCTTCTCACACTTAGAATTATGTAAGGGTGTTCCATTTAAAATTTCATGAAAATCGGTTCACACATTGTGAAGTAATGGGAGCATACAGGCATCTGTGCAATACCCCCCCCCAAAAAAAAAACTGTCCATGTATGATTACACTTGTAATTATGTAAGAGAGGTAAATTTCAAATTTCATGAAAATCGGTTCATGTTTTGTGGAGTTAGTGTTGAGTGTACAAGAAGCTCTACAATATCTTCTATTCCTGCCCTGTACAGTACATTTGACAGTACTGGAAAGTGTCCTCTCACACTTAGAATTATGTAAGGGTGTTTCCATTTAAAATTTTGTGAAAATTGGTTCACGCGTTGTGGAGTTATGCAAGTGTACAGGTATCTGTACAATACCCAAACCTGTTCATGTACAATACATTTGGCAGCACTGGAAAGTCACTTCACACTTGTAATTATGTTCCATGTCGAATTTCATTAAAATTGGTTAATGCGTTGTGTACTTATTGAGTGAACAAAAATCTGTACAATGGCACTCTACAGTACATATGCCAGTACTGGAAAGTGTCCCCTTATACTTGTAATTATGTAAGGATGTTATCTCCCGTCCTATACAGGTATTTTTGACCTGTGGGTTTCTAATATTAATACATCTCTCGAAATTTGACAAAGTTTGGTTGAAGTTCCCTCATATTTATACGTATATGGTAGGATGGGGAGGGGGGGGGCTATAATATTCCCACAGAATGAATGCTTTTTCAAATTTAGATCTTTAGTAATTTCCGCGCGTGGTTCCGATTTCGAAGTGTTTTCATATTGATGTTTTAAGACCACTGCAGTATTTTTAACTTAGAAAAACAGCCATCAACAGGCATTCTTGAGGAAAACAAACATCAACAAAAACAGGATTCAAACGTAGATATCACTCAAAATTGATGAATTAATTTGAAGTGCGAATGTATGTGGTCTCGTACACGTATTTGGAACCTCTTGGTTCCCAATATTAAAATATCAACAGAAATATGACAAGATTTTTTTTCACAACCACTATAAAAGTTCCCTTACATGGAGGGGAGAAAAGATGAGAAAGAGAAGAGAAAAACTATAATTGTTACTATAATTAAAAGTGGTACGTACCTAAATTAAATTCTCCACAGTTTGCTAATTTCTGGTTGTAGAGGTAGTTCGCTAATACAAAAGATTCATTAAGTAGATTCCTTTTTCCCTTGCTTTCCTGGAGTCAAACCATTTTTTCACCAATGAGATCAAAGGGTACGTTTTAAAACTAAAATGAAAGTAATACATGTTATTTGCCACCTCCACAAGAGTTGCGTAAGAACAGAACACATGATACACATCCAACTTGGTAAAGGAGTAGTTCCACCCTACTGTGGGGGAGGGAAAGAAAGGTGTTATCACAGCAAAGGTTGGAAAAACAATAACAGAAAAATTAGCCTCTATGAAGGGTCCCACTTAAGTAAGATCTTTCAGTTTGTGAACTAGCCTCCCACCCAGGTACAAATATATTTAGCTACTCAGTGCAAGTTAAAAAAAAAAAAACTGACACGGGGTTAAAAAAAGAAACTTTGTAGACTATTTCTTCAAAAAGTAGACAAATAGCTACTTATTAAAAACTGGTAGACTAAAAGCTAAAAAAGCGACCTGTTCCGAGGCCTGCTAATTACACATGTAAAATAAATCATCTACTTCTTAGGTACAGGTAGAAAGGTCTTCAAATTTAACACACACACTTTATTCACAATAGTAAATCAATTAAGCAAATGATGGATATATCTAGAGTGACATTCACCTACTGCGGCATTAATTGCCATTAAGCAGTAAACCATAATTTAACTTTAGTGCTTACAGCACAAATTGTACGCCACATCCATTCATGAAATGGCTACAGTGGTTAGTAAGCTACTACTCAATTCTAGTGATTATCAAGCTCCTGGGTTCAGGCATACAGTTTAATCATGTAGTGTCAATGGTGACATGACAGAAATAAAATGAAGTACAGTTCATGTGCAGGATGGTACATATCCATTATAGAGATTCACCTTGTGTGGTTGGACACTGACCACCATTCTTTGTTACTTGGTATAAGGCACTTTTTATCTGATGCTTGTTTACAGCACCTAATAGATTTTTAATATGTTTACCTGCATGTAGGAATTACTCCATGAGCAATTACACACATCCCTTACAATACTTGTTTAACCCAGATTTCTTTTTATGTCTCTCATGGCAGGAAGCATGGGACCCTCTCTTCCACTTGACTGGCCTTCTTCTGATGACCCGTGCTGAGAGACGTGTGTGGGGGGAGGGGGCACATTGTTTTGTTTTTCCTCTCATGGTTATGGACAGTTAGGTGCATGTGGACCCTCTATCGCTTTGCCTAATGTGAGGGTCGACGAACTCTCAGCTGGCCAAATCCGTCTATCTCTGTTATCTTATGTTTCTTGGTTTTAGTGGCTATGGAATTTTTTTATACTGCCCCTTTGGCATTACCTTTGCTTTTTGTTTTGCCTCCACCCTACCTTTTATTGAAGCTGCAAATTTACTCTCCTCTGATCTTACAACAGCTAGTAGGAGAACCTCACTCCTTCGTAGCTCAAACACAACTACCCTCTTCCTTTGTCTTCCACTTTTTCTGAAACCTTTCTAGGTCTGGCATTCAACGGCATGCTCAGTGGGTTGTGATTTACAACCCTGGGCATGAGGGTGTCAGACAGCACTAAATCCCTTCAACCCAAAACTGCAACCATTCACCTCCTTAATTGTTACACACTGTTGTAATAGCCCCCTTTTGATGCCTACATTTTTAGGGTGAATGTCAATTTAGTTTTGTGTATAGATTGAGGAAAAATTTCCTCAATGACATCTATATTGGCTCATTCTGTTCATCTTGTCTTTCGCTGGCATTTATCGTTACTCCCGATGTGGTCGCAAGAGGCATTTAAAAACAAGGACAAGGTTTAAGCCTGCTCTTATTCCCCAGAAACTTATCTACCTCCTTATTTTCTTCTGCATGCCACTAACACTTTTAATTATTTGTACAGTTATTCCCAAAAATTATCAACTTAAACAACTTAATTTATTCACAGCAATTTACATTATTAAACAACAGCACCCTCCCCCTTTGGCTAATTACACCTCATGGGGGGGGGGGGAATTCCCATATCAATATCTCCAAAAAAAAAAAAACTTTGATCTTGTAGTGAATGAATTTATCATTCAAAAAAGTTACTATTTCTTTGCTTGAGATAAAAAAAAAAAAACATTCTCCGATTGTGTGCAGGAAAATAACATTTATCTAGCATCTTATCCATTAACAAGATCACTGTAAGAACATATTTTTGCTGCTATCTGGCACTGCATGACATATTCAGAGTGTTTTTTGATGGTTTCAGTCTTTCCAGTGTGAAAACTACAGTATTAATTTTTTTTTCCAAGAATTTTTAGTAAAATTTACTTGAAAGTGTTATGATGTCAACAAAGTCAGCAGCAAGTGTCTTAGATCTGAAGGAGGGGGGTGACTGACATTCATTCAGTTTTTATGTTAAGATTAGTAGTAATTCATGAAGATGCATCAGAAGGAGGGGGTAACTGACATCCATTCAGTTTTCATGTTAGGATTAGTAGTTCATGAAGATCCATCAATATGGAACTATATTCAGGGAGTCCAGCAGGGCTCCACCTGCAGAGCAAAGAGATGCTAGTCACAGACAACTTGCTTGCAAACAAATCTTTTAGGAAGAACATTTAAAAACGTTTTTTACTGTTATTTGCACAGCATTTTATGCAAATTTTTATTCTCAAAACGATATGCATATTTTTATTTTTTATTTTTTTTGTGAATTGCACCCAAACAATTTAGGATACTGATGGAAAGAATTCCAATATTATTGCCCATGAGGTTTTTACATGCTGCAACAGTTTTCATATAACTAATAGACAGACTACTGAACCTTCAACTGTTTTTTCATCACAGCCCACATTAAAATTGTGCATTATAAGTCATCGTTTTCTTTAAGAGCAGAATTGATTGGCACACCCTATTTTCGAAACACAGGTAAATGAGACAGACGTCATCTGTCCACATCGACAGAACACAGACGTGATCTGATGACAAGGAACATCCAAGTCAGGAATGATACGTGGAAGTCGGCATGTAGTACCAACCTTTCTTAACATCGGCCGACCATAGTTGTACCACTGAAGACAACCGTGATGTAAACGAATCAAAACTAGTCTGGTAGTGTTTGAGTAGTGAGTGCCCATTACAAGTAATTCTCTGCTTTCTGTCCAAATTTTATACCTCTTGGTCTTGGTGTGACTACGAATGCTCTTTTATAGCTCGATTTTACGTGAAGACGATGTCGATAAAAGATAATGATTTTAATCACACTGTATATAGTCTTTTATTTCATTGATTCTTTAAAATTTCACCTTCATTTTTTATTTGAATCTCGACTCTGGTTGTAAGTTTTCATATAAACCTGCGAGTGTTTTTATTTCTACGAACTTAGTCTGCACGAAACTGTCAACTCCTGAACATCAGAGATAGATTGAGTAAAAACAGCCAACAATAACCTTCCCAATTGTGCCATATTGGGTAAGTGCAGTCATTTTGAACAAGTTATAATAGTCAAAATAGTTTATATCCCACATCCTTAAATAATTATGTTATAGCAGAAATTACGAGGCATATGTGCACTCGACTTTAAGACTTTTATAATGTATGTAACAGTAATAATAATAGTTATACAACTATTAACATACAGGCAAATGAACTTTTACTATATTTGTATTTCCTTAAAATAATGTGGTATGTTAGTAGCCCTATGGAATGTGCTAAATACCATTATGATGTTCAAATAACAGCTCTTTGAGAGTAAGTATGTTATTAACACTGTGATTTTTTGTTAGTCTTCATTATCATGTATGAACACTATAGGAAGAAATATAACTATGAGTAAAGGGTGGAAACAAATTTGTCTGCTAAGCCATGAGATAACATCACAATTACTCTCCAGTTCAGGTGGCATTTAAGACCTTCACTAATGTGCAATAAATGCAATATGTCATGTAAAATCTCTGCGATTAATGTACTATTTGTGTAACATGATATTTGAATTGATAGTACATCATGCAATAAGTTACTACAGAAAATTAAACTTGACGAGCATTATAATTTATAATAGTTATCTGTTGAAACAAACCTGCGACTGTCTCTCAACCAACAAAGGTTGCTTTTGGACACGCGACTTAATTCCTTCAAGTTCCTTTTCATATTCCTTTTGCCTGAGGTTACGAACTTCCCTGTGAAAATGAGATATTTTATAAGATTAAAATACCAGCCAGAACACGTTTTTATACAATAAAATGAACTGAAAATAGTCTATGAAATTGATTTTCTATTGCAAAAATACTTCATTCACAATTAGAGACATTTTTTGTCAAGAATGTAGGAGATAAATTAAGTTTTTTTCTCCCCTCCAAAAACAGATAACATAAACAAGAGGTCAGAGCCCATATAAAAAGTAACCAAAAATGATACAATTGAATAATGTAGTTTTTATTTATTAATATGGGGACACAAAAAAATCTACAAAACCACCTAGACTTAATTTCTGCCATTTTGTAAACATCAATGGAACCAAATGAAGCAGCACAAATATTGTTCCCACAAACTAACTGAATCTTACAAAATAGTTCCTTTTGGAAATTGGAGAATACACAGGTTCTGTTTTGCAACATAAACTAAAATCAAAATACACTATTTTAACTAAATTCTATTATAAAACAAGTTTTCCTTGTAGTCTAAAAGACTATAAGCTAGCCTTTGAGCTCTGTCTGAAGCAAAGAATAAAGATCAATATTGCAGTCTGATGAATCCATTTCATTATAATATGTAAAAAGCTTCAATGTAAAATGCCAAAAAAATAAAAATACACCTTACCTTTGAAATTTATGATTTGCTGAAATACTTGTAATTAGGTACTGCAATTAAACTAAAATTACAGATTAAAAAAATGGCCATGCTTCAGATTCACTGAAAACACTAGTTTCATTGAAGGAAGAAATATTTCTTATAGATACATGGGCAAGTCACTACTATTTTCATTGCAATCAGATAATGGATACTGATTATTCACAGCAATCAGATTATAAATACTGAAATTGCTTGTAATTCTTACTGATTATCCAGTAACATCCCTTAGAAAAATTTCAAAGTTTCCTGCTCCAGGGCTGTGAAATTTCCAAGTTTTCTGAGGGATGTTACAGGAATGATCAGTAAGAACTACAAGCAATTTCAGTATTTATAATTTGATTGCAGTGAATAATCAGTATTCATTATTTGATTGCTATGAAAATTCTAATGAAAAAAAAAAACAAACCAGTCATCCCATTCACTCAGGAAGATGGTGGGCAGGGACGTTGTTAGACTTCGAAATCAGGATGGGTGACGGGTGGATGAGCATTATTTTTGGTGGGGCAAGCTTGATAGCAACTTTTTTTTTTTTTTTTTTTACGAAATACTGAAAGAACAAATTTTTAATGCCCTTTTTTTCTTTTAATTGAAGGTTAAATACAACCACCGTGAGCAACTTAATGGGCTATAAGTAGTCACCTGTCCCTAATTTAAGGTCACTGGTTCTAGGGAAGGGAGAGAGTCTGTTCCGTAAGACAAACACAGCATCCATGCCTCACCGGGATTCGAACCCAGTCTCTTCTCTGACGAATGGTCATAAGCCAGTGCTTAGAACCACTGCACCACCAGGGCGATTTCAATGCTTTTCACTACTGGCTACAAAATAATTCGTGCAATTCCGACTCCCTCCACCTGGACACACATACACAAACCTGAGTAGTTACGCCATGAGTGTAAGATACGAGTGTTGGTGGACTGTCCACCTTCAACTTTTGCTTGCTCTGGATGCATTGTCTTAAATTTCTTTTCGAAATTTTTCCATTTTTCCTTACAAAAATAGTACTGTACTTGAACAATTTATTTAAAAGAAAATGCCTTTTTTTAAAAATCTAAATCAAATCTTAATGCTGTGCCCCGCAGACACAATACCTCACCCCTCCTTAACTTCCTTCCTTCCAGCCAGTGACTTTGCCTTGCACTCCTCTCCTACAAAGCAGTCTTCAGCCACTTTCCGCACTTTCACTGTCCCGAGGCAGTCTTAAAGATGCTAGTGTAGTAGCTTTAGACTCCACTTTTACCGTATTGGAATCCCCAACTTTGTAAAGAAAACAAGCAGAGCAATTAGTAGCAACCCCCCCTCCCCCGTGAATTCCTATCCACCCTCCTCATTAACCCATGGCCATAAAAACATGAAAAAGAGGCTGAAACTAAGGAATTGGATGAATGGAGAACTGAATTTTCATGGCCCTGCGATGCTATTTTGATAATCATTTTTTGGAGACGTAAACAACGCACTTCCTAGGGGAAAATACGTAGGGTTACATGAAATAAAACACAAGACTTCTTACTTGGCAAAGTGCAGATTATATTTTAAAGTTGAATATATTGAAAAATGGCACACTTTGAGCTGAGTGGGTGGCAGGGTGGGCTCCAAGCCTACCTTGCACCCCCTTGGTGATATCCCTGATAGTGAGCAACATCTAACGCAGCTACATGGAAGAGGAAAATTTGTTAAACATAATTAGATACTCACTTTAATGTGACTGAAGGCTTTCTCAAATACTTTATCCTGTTTATGGAACATCTCTGCCACTACAGAATGTTCAACGAAGGTGACAACCTGTAAAGCAGGCTTGAAAATAGACACTCACCTGCTCTCATGGAGCAACTAAGGGATTTCAATGAGCAACTGAAATTTTAGTCCCCCGCCCCCTAGACGTGGATATTTTCCGAAGTTAAAAAATAAAAGTGCAAACTTGAATTTTTTTTTATCTTTTCAGAATTTGTCTCTCCCGGAAAGATTGATGAACTGAATGTTAGTAGATCATGTTCTTACTAGGCGGGGAGAGTGGTTGAGTAGGAAGCTTTTTTTTTTTTTTTTTTTTGGCAGTTTAACGACCACTGTGGGCAACATGATGATCTCTAAGCAGTCACCTGTCCCTAATTTAAGGCCATTGGTCCCAGTGTTGTAAGACAAACACAACATCCATGCCTCACCAGGATTCGAACCCAAATCCACCTCAGACAAATGGTCAGAAGCCAGTGCTTACACCACTGAGGCACCAGGGTGGCTGGATACAAAGCTTGCTACAGTTATTGGAGTAGTGTCTTTCACCTTGGTACCACCTTATTGGTGGTCTGACCCTCTTTCATGCCCTCAAGTAATATCTGCAAAGGTTACCTTGGAATGGTTCAACCAAGTGGCTGAGTGCTGAACGTACATTCTATATATCTAGCTAGCACAGCGTGTAACATGTTGTGGATGCAATAAATTTGACTGGAACTGTTGTTCTGTATTTTCATTTGGTCTGAGGCTTAAACACCACTGAGTGATTTTATGTAAGTCATAAAATTGTTATGACAATCCATTTCATTATGCTTCTTTAATAAGAAGCAGAATCCACAAAAAATGTATGTTTAATTAGACTTTAGAAGATGAGCTAATTTTTCTTTTCATTTTTGTACGTAAATACAAGGGAAATACTATTTTTATTACAATAAAGAACAAGTGAATTAATAAAAAAAACACTGAAAGGAAGAATGAATTTTTTAAAAATCTAAATAATTAATACATTTGATTTAAGTGCATATTCTTTTCTACAGTAGACCCTCATTATAATGGACCAATGGGGAGGGGGGTCTTTTTTTGCTTATTGTCTGTTATAACTGGATAAATGGGGAAGGCATATGTACACTGTGGGAAAAGCACCCAGCAAACAGAAAAGCACACAAGATACTATATAAACTTTGTACTAAATAAAAAAAAGTTAACAAAATGAAATTTCATTTACATTTTGTAGATGACAGATAAGCTTGTATGGTGATCTTAGATGTATCGTAACTATTTCTCCTGAGCCCAAAAGTGGAGCTATAATGATCTACTGACAGTGACAGTCCATTTGTAGAATGATGTGGTGAACGAGGGTCAACAGTAGAAAGGTCATCAGCAGGGTAAGCTCAAAAGTAGGAATGGGCTCAGCAACAATTGGTCAGAAAAACAAGTTCAGTTTCATTTGCTTACCTTACTAATGCTGTTCTCCTTATAATGATTTCCCTAAATGCTCTAAAATGTTCATAATAAGGCTGCCCATCATGTTCTGAGTCCAAGTCAATAAAGGAGATAATCATATCAATTGAATCACATATGTCAGAACTAGAAAATTAATCTATAACTACTATTTACAGTAGCAAAATACTCTTCTTCACGTGTTTATACTAGCAGTTTTAAGCAGAAGTCAACAGGTTCCTAGTAATATTAACAAAAAGCAAACTACAAGCAGCACAATCAAAAGGACTTATCCCAATTTTGAAAAGTAGGTCTACATCACATCCATTGCCGTCCGGCATCCTCTGCTAGTGAACATATATCAGCGGTCGATAAGACATATCACAACGAACGGTAAAAACAACCAACTGAGTAAAACGTGAATGAAACTGTATAAAACCAAGTATAAAATGGTGAAATTCGAATGAAATGAGAACATTAAAATTGATTGAGAAGTAAAACCAACAAAGTTTAAAGTTGAAAGTGACAAAACCACGGAACCCATCTACATTCTATTAATGCTACCAGCATCCATACATGTTTCAGCAAATACACCGCTGGCCACCCAAAAAGCAACACCAAGAAGGACACGAGATAAAAAAGCCAGATTTACTGGACACATAACAACAGATACAAAGATGAAACGATTGAGCTTACAGGCCCGTGCGACTTGCGGAACACGCAGACATCAATAGTTCGTGTGGCCCCCATGGCTGGCAATAACGGCCGCTCCACGCCGCGGCGTCGAATGAAAGAGGCTTTGGATGTGGGCTTGGGGTATGTCGGTCTAGGCTGCTTCCACACGTTGCCATAGTTCATCAGGCGTAGCCGCAGGTGGTGCTTGCCGGGCCACTCTGTTGCTGATCAGCGACCAGACGTGTTCGATGGGTGACATACTGGGAGAACAGGCAGGCCATGGCAGCAGTGACACCTGGAGGGCCGTGAAGAATTGTTGCACGATGTGTGCCACGTGCGTGCGTGCATTGTCCTGTTGAAACGTGGCCGCTGGCAGGCCCTGCAGGTAAGGGAGGACTACAGGCTCCAAAACGCCGGAGATGTAAGCGGTGGCTGTTGAGTGTACCGGCAATGCGTACCAGAGGGGTGAGGGTGTCATATCCAATTTCGCCCCAAACCATAACACCAGGCGACGGACCGGTATGGCGATGCACAATGCAGGCGTCATACAGTATCTCGCCGCAGTGCCGCCAGACGCGGACCTGACCATTGTGGTGTTGTAGGCAGAAGCGGGATTCGTCGAAGAAGACAATGTCGTGCCATTGCGTAGTCCAGGTTTTGCATAATAAAAAAGTGAATATAAAGCTTACTTATCAATTCCTTTTTAACACGTCTTTTGTAAAAAAAATATCGTGCTTATGTTATCGGTTTGTCCGTCAGTCCGTCTGTACCCACGGTATCTCTGCAACTATTAGTCCAATTTGAAAAATTCTTTTTGCATTCGAAAGCTTGAAATATGCGAATGATGATCCTTCATTTCGTTTTTTTTTTTACGATGTACAATTTCGCCGCTAGAGGGCGTAAATGCAGATGATGTCGAATTCAAAAATACGTTTTATTCCACATATTTGCTTCTAAACATCCGATTGAAAAAAAATCTTTTATCTTTCGATTCCATTTATGTCGAAGAGTATTTTGGATACAGTTTCTTTTTTCAAATTACGCATAGATTTTCCGCTAGGGGCGTAAAAGTAAATTGCATTTTTTCCGATAACTCTTCTTCTGAAACTCCGATTTGAAATATTTTTTTTCAACGGATACATCTCTTAGTGCACAATCTTTTGCATATAATTTCGAATTTTTGGTAAAGAATACTTTGGCCACCAGGGGGCGTAAGTGTTAATGTTCGCTTCTGATGTATTTGCCATAAAATCTGAGCTTCTAATATATCGATTAAAAAAATTCTTTCATGGACTGATGCCACTCATATCAATAAACCTTTTCGAAATATTTTCTTCCTAAAATATTCCACAGTTTCTCCGCCAGGGGGCGTAGATGTATATCTTATTTTTGTCAATATCTCGACTTCTAGGAGACCGATTTGAAAAATTCTTTGTTGGATAGTGTTTTTCGTGCGACATGTTTTTCATATAATTTCAAAATTTTCAAGTAATTCATAGACTTTTCGCTAGGGCGTAAAGGTAAATTGCGTTTCCCCCTATATATCTGCTTCTAAATCTCCGATCTGAAAAATTCTTTCTGCACCGGATACAGATCCTGACGGGAAATCGTTTGCACATAATTTCTAATTTTTGTAAAAAAACGGTTTGGCCACCAGGGGGCGTAAACCTTAATTTCCGCTTCTGATGTATTTGCAGCAAAATATGAGCTTCTAAATTCTCGATTGAAAATAACGTCGTTTGTAGACCAATACTACTCATGCCGACCAACTTTTTAGAAACATTTTCTTCTTATAATAGTGCACGGTTTCTACGCCAGGGGGCGTAGATGTATATCTTATTCTTGTCAATATCTCTACTTCTAGGAGTCCGATTTGAAAAATTCCTTCTTTGTTGGATAGTGTTTTCCGTGTGACATGTTTTTCATATAGTTTCAAAATTTTCAAGTAAATCATAGACTTTCCGCTAGACCGCACAATGGTAAATTGCGTTTTCTGCTCCTAAAACTCCGATTTGAAAAATTCTTCCTGTATCGCATACAAGACCTGACGGAAAATAGTTTTCACGTAATTTCTAATGTTTGGTAAAGGAATGGTTTGGCCACCAAGGGTCATAAGTGTTAATTTCTACTTCTGATGTATTTGTAGCAAAATCTGGGCTCCTGAAAACTCGACTAAAATTTTTTTCTTGGACCGATACCGCTCATATAGATAAACCTTTTATGAATACTTTCTTCCTAAAATAATGCATGGTTTTCCCACCAAGGGACATAAAGTCACATCTTATTTTTGTCGATAACTCTGTTTATAAGAGTTTGTAAGCTCACGATTCCGTTTACAGCAATATCTGAGGGATTAAAGACCCGATTGAAAAACTTCTTTCTTCCGTCAGATACTATTGTTTTCCATACCGGTTCCATTGACTTTTAATAGCTTTGATAAATTTAATTTGTGTCAGAATGGATTCAAAAGACATGCTTATTACATCCGAAAATTCGGTGTCATCTTTCTTGTTTACCACCTATTACCAATTTGTTAAAGAGAGAATGTGCAGAACATCAAATATTTTTGGCTGAAACTATCACCGATAATGGTGCCTTAGTGACTTACAATGACAACAAGTCAATCTTCGATAAATCGGGCGTATATTGTATCCCGATAATAACGAACCCCAATCAAAAAGATTATGTACATAGGTAGTACTAAGAGATGCCTTATTACTCAATTAAAAGAACATGTATACGATTGGGAAAAGAAAAGGCCCAAAACAGCACTTATTCAATATTGCATCAAACACAATGATGTACCCGATTGAGAAAATGTTAAAATTCTAACATCACTTCGATCTCGTAAACAAATTCTCACTTCCGAGGCTCTAATTATTGAAAAATATAAAGGGACGTGTTGTAACAGTAATTCACCTATCGATATCCCACACGCATGGAGATACCTGTTACATTCTGAAAATCAACGTAATGTTAAGCGGAAGGCAGATAAACTCTGCTTGCTTGGCTTGGTTGATCAGCAGGACGAATACGTCGGCGAAATCCCCTCAGATGCGCTATACAAGAACTGAGCGATATTGTATAGGTGTTCATAGCTTACGCGACAAAGTTAACATATACTGTCTTTTCATTCAGGCATGTCATATTACATCTGAGTTGATTGCGGAGGACTAGGCACTTGTGAACTCTTCCACTGATGAAGGCATAATATTTTCTGAAACATGTATGAATGCTGGTAACATGGGTAGAATGTAGATGGGTTCCGTGGTTTTGTCATTTTCAACTTTAAACTTTGTTGGTTTTACTTCTCAATCGATTTTAATGTTCTCATTTCATTCGAATTACACAATTTTATACTTGGTTTTGTACAGTTACATTCACAGTTTTACTCAATTGGTCGTTTTTACTGTTCGTTGTGATATATGTCTTATCGACCACTGATATACGTTCGCTAGCAGAGGAAGCCAGACGACAATGGATGTAGGCCTAATTTTCAAAGTTGGGGTAAGTCCTTTTGATTGTGCAGCTTGTAGTTTGCTTTTTGTTAATATTACCAGTAACCTGTTGACTTCTGTTTAAAATTGCTAGTATAAACACGTGAAGAACAGTATTTTGCTACTGTAAATAGTAGTTACAGATTCACATATGTCAGAATTTTGGTATGTTCATCACTGTTATCTCTACTATCACCAGAGAGAACTTCATCCATTATTTCTTCTTCTGCTAAAGCTTGGTACTCAGGATCACCCTCTGTATTATATTAGCCAGGTTCTAACATCATTTTCTGTAATATCAGTTTCTCCTGTTTATGATATGTCATTTCTATAATTGCCATAACTTTGGCTTAGGTTCATAAATAATAAACATTTTCCTTCATTAATAGAAATGCACTATGATTTGGGAAGGGTTAGCTAAACTTGTGTCATCAGCATATGGCTTCTCTTCTTTCCTTAAGGCAACTTTTTTTTTATTGTAGGTTTAACGATCACTGTGAGCAACTCAATGGGCTATAAACAGTCGCCCGTCCCTAATTTAAGGTCACTGGTTCCAGGGAAGGGAGAAAGCCAGTACCGTAAGACAAACACAACATCCATGCCTCACCGGGATTTGAACCCGGACTCCTTTCAGACAAATGATCAGAGGCCATCGCTTAGACCACTGCGCCACCGGGGCGGCACAACTTTTTCTTTAGTTCTGAGACTACTGTTAACATCATCTAATGTGTAACTCATAACATTTTTAGCACACAAACTGAAGAGATGTGCAGATAAAAATAAAGCCTTTATGAAAACCTTTTCAAATTTCATGCATTCTGTGCTGGACTTGAAAAATGTATATGCTATTGTGTTAAAATGAAAAATTCCACTAAAATTATTTTTGATAAAAAAAAACTGAAAAATTAAAGAACAAACGAGAAAAATAAATTTTTAAATAAAATTTTAAAATCCACTATAAATTTCACTAAATTATGGGTTTTACTCAGGAATAAAAGGAAATTACTTACAGACTGTGAGCAATTTCCTTTATTCCTGAGTAAAACCCATAATTTAGTGAAATTTATAGTGTATCAAGTCTAGGAATAGCCATGACATCAATTATTACCAAGTTTAAAATCCAATTAAGGGATACCATTCTGAAAGTAAACATAAACATGTCCACCTTACCAAGAAGGAACGAAAATGATATTTTAGAAATTATAAGGGGATAATTCTAGTATTTTATTATTGTTTTGTTAAAAATAAAGGGGCCACCTTGTGGCGCAGTGGCCTAAGCGATAGCTTCTGATCATTCTTCCGAGATGGGTCCAGATTCAAATCCCGGTGAGGCATGGATGTTGTGTTTGTTTTACGGCACTGGCTCTCTCTTCCTTCCCTGGAACTGGTGGCCCTAAATTAGAGATAAGTGATTGCAGTGATTGGAAAACTACTTTTGAAAAGTAGCTAGCTACAACTACTTTTTCTGAAAAGCAGCTAGCTACACTACCTTTTTGAAAAGTAGCGACTTTTCAGCAACTTTTTTATCTTTAGGTTTAAATTAAAGGTACAAATTCTAACAGTGCGACTTATACAGAGTGATCAGAATCGACCGCACAATAAACCTACCAGACAATTCCTCTTGGAGAAAGAAGCCGAAAACTGTTGACCGTTGCCCGATCGGACTTGACATTCTAGAGATATACGCGCCGAAAGTTCGTGACATCACATCCGGTAAGAATACAGACATTAGAAATAATTTACCTAATCACTTTGACAGAAAACATGTAATTTACTGATGTGTACCACTACAACACAAATGATAAAATACGTGGATTCGGGTCAGATTACAACGTGTTCAAAATGACCACCTTGTAGTGCGGAACTGGTGGCAGCCCGCCGAGGAATAGACATCTGCATGCGTTGCAGCATAGCAGGGGCTACAGTTGTGAGGGCAGCGTGTAAGGTGGCCACTAGGTCATGCAGGCTGTTGACGGGCCGTTGATATACCAGTTCCTTTAGATGAACCCAGAGGAAGAAGTCCAATGGGTTAAGATCTGGTGATCTAGTGGGCCATGCCATCGACCAGGATACTCCGTATGCAGCCACTGGCGAACATTTCCAGTGTAATGCGCCAGTGCTCAATCATGCTGGAACCATAGATTGCTGAGAACAGCCAATGGTACGTTTTCCAGCAAGTCCGGCAGAACATCACGTAGGAACACCATGTAGTTGGCAGCTGGAAGAAGATATGGTCCCATTAGGATATCGTCTACAATACCACACCAGCTATTAACACCCCACCGGAACTGGTGAGCATGTTTATGTGTGGATTGTTCAATGCCCAAACATGACTATTATGGGTGTTGCAGATACCCTACCGTGTAAACCTTGCTTCATCAGTCCACAAGATCCGGCGGACGAAACTATTATCGGCAGCATGTTGCTGTAGCAGCCACTCACAGTATGCCTTCTTCGAGGATAATCCTGTGATAATAGGCTTTGCACCCGTGTGGTGTGATATGGATGCAGGTCTTCATCGTGTAGAACAGCAAGTATGGTACTTTGGTGCACACCGAATTGTCGCGCGTCTGCATGGCTGCTGGTCGTTGGCTCCTTCTCTATGAACTCTACTATGGCATCCTTGAGAGATGGTGTTCTCACAGAGGGTCCAGCGCCACTGTCTACACTTGCACGTGGTGCGACAGTGTGTGTGTCGCGCATTCGAGCATCAAGCCACCTTATGACCTGGGCGCCCGGGTGCCGTTGTGCTGGGTATCACTCGCTGTAGGCCCTTGCTGCACGCAATGCTGAACCATGGCATTCCCCCAATAGGAGATACATTTCACAATACTCTCAAACTGTACGACATATCGCTACCCACACTACTGTCAAATGTACCAAAGCAGTATGAGCTTACCTGTTACCGTCGCCAACCCTTTCTATCCTTACCTGCTGTATCGCACAGATGTACAACTGATGGTTTCGCACCACCACGTCCTTCGAATTTGCATACCCACCCAATGCCACATTTTTAAATGTTGATTGCCTTTTTTTTTTTTTAATTGGAGGTTTAACGACCACTGTGAGCAACTCAGTGGGCTTTAAGTAGTTGCTCGTCCTGAATTTAGGACCACTGGTTCCAGGGAACGGAGAGAGCCAGTGCCGTAGGACAAACACAACATCCATGCTTCACCGGGATTCGAACCCGGACCCCTTTTCGGACAAAAGATCAGAAGCCATCATTGCCTTACACCACTGCGCCACCGGGGGCTTGATTGCCTTGTGATACATGCGTCTGTATAACTATTCACGTCGCTATTCAACGAGCATGTGCGTTACCTGATGTGACATCACAAAACTTCAGGCACTTTTACCTCCAGAATGCGATGTCCGATCGGACAACAGTTTTCAGCTTCTTTCTCCACGAGGAATCGTCCGGTAGGTTTATTGTGCGGTCGATTTTTGATCACCCTGTATATGTACATTCTTACATATGGCACTGAGAGCGAAACACCAAGGCAAATTACATGAATAATTTATCTTTGAATTTACCTATTAGCTGCGGTCACCATATGTAACACATTTTGATATATTTAATACAGAAACTAGATTTCTGAGGGTCAAAATACGAAAAAATACTAATAGAAGGTGTATCTTTTGAAGATTACATATTTAGTTATTCATTGTACCTTTGGGAGGAGCGGTTTGACAACAAGCATGAGCAACCCCAAGGGCTATAAATAGTTGCCCGTCCCTAATTTGGGGTCACTGGTTCAACGTGAGGGAAGTGAACCAGTGCTGTAAAGCAAACAAACGACCAATACCTCATGGTGGATCAAACAGGGCACATCTCGAAAAAATGGTCAGAAATCAACACTTCGTCACAGGGACAGCTTATCCATCATCTAGCTTTTATAGTTTTCTATACATACACATGTGTGCTTGTCTACAACACCGATCTGGTGGTCTGAGGAGTGGGCTTTGTAGCATTCGTTCGAAAAAGGCTAGGGCTCGTGTCCCACGTGAGGAATGGATGGGTGATGTGTTTGATGTCACTGGCTCTTGCACCTCCCTGGAACAAGTGGCTCTAAATAGAAAAAGGCAACTGCATTAATCCTTAGATTTGCTCATGGCGGTTGTTAAACTCCGAAACAAAAAAAAAAAAAAAAAAAAAGGAAATGCTGCATTTTCTCAATTGATTTTAAGAGATGTTGTACTTCAAAGTGTAATGTATATTAGATGCATATTTTTAAACAACATGAAAAGATAATCATTTGATTTTTGCCATGCGAGCGGTACAATAAAGCATCATTACACAGTGATGCTTTATTAAACAGCTTTTAGGTGGAAGAACAATTTCCTTCACATTTATTGATAGGGAATATTTACCTCCACATTTGCACAAATGTGTATCTGGCTATGGTACAACACTTTTGTTATGTGATATTTTTAAATAGTAAATACATTACCGTTTGTGAAAATTGCAACAGTTACACCATGAAGGACTACTGGTATTACCTTGAGACTTACAGGATGTGTATAATAGGTTGGGACATGCAAATGATTAAAATGTCAGTAAAAATGCACATGCAGTTTTGGAGCAGCACCCCCTGAACTGCCTGGTCTTGAGCATAAAGAGCTGGCTCAAAAGAGATGTTGCAATCAGTGAAGAGCTGATATTGAGTCGAAAAGGTGTATCTTGTGTCGCACTAGGTTCCTTCCTTGAAGAAGGTCACATTATGAACATCTGACAGACTTTGAGAGAGGAAGAATTTTTCTACCGTAAAATTGCCGCTCGTACGGGACAAAACGCCAGTACAGTGATGCAAACGTGGCGTCAATGGACAGATGAGGCTCGGACACACAGGAATCCAGAAAATGCACAACGAAATTGTACGACTACAAGGGATGACATACACTGCTGCAGCACGGTAGCGACTGATCGCACAGCGACATCCACGATGTTAGCGCAGCAGTGTAGCACTCTCACAGGTCAGGCTTTGTCCTTCAGTACAGTTCAATGTCGTCTGTTTGTTTAACAGAGGACTGATCGCTAGTAGCCCATTGCAGCACATTCCTTTGACCGTCAACCACATATGTCTCAGACTGCAATGGGTCTCAAACACAGATATTGACACGCTGATTGGCTACAGGTAGTATTTTCTGATGAGTCACGATTTAACTTAATGCATCATGATGGCCACAATTGTGTTCTAAGATATTGTGGTGAATGGCACCCTGCAGGGTGCATTTTGCAGCATCATACAGGTCCAACGCCAAGCGTCATGGCTTTGGGTGCCATTGAGTTCAATTCGCGATCTCGCCTGATATGAGTTAAGGGAACCCCTCAACAGTCAGTGATTCATCAGAGATGTTTTAGAGGCAGAGGTGATGCCCTTTCTTCAGAATTGTCCTGGGGCAATATTCCAGAAGGGCAATGCTCAGCCACACATGGCCCGGAATCTCCATGACATCTTCCATGCATGGCAGATACAGCTTTTTCCCTGGCCTACACATTCACCAGATATGTCCGCAATTGAATATGTCTGGGACATGATAGCTAAGCAACTGGCCTACCAAGCGCCTCCTCCAGTTACCACAAATGAACTCTGGTCACGCATAGAAGCAGCTTGGCAGGCTGTTCTCCAGGATGATATCAAAAACCTCTTCCATTCAATGGTACGCCGTGTAGAGGCTGTTATTGTTGCGCAAGGTGGCTTCATACGATACTGAGAATTGAAGCAAAAAATCTTGCGTAGCTCTGCAAATGTGATCAGTTACCTCCTGTAACATGAGGAATCTGTAATATAAATTTCATTTGAATAGTGCAATTTTCTTTCTTGGTGTAGCAATTTTCACAAAGAGTAGTGTATGTATGTTCAGCAGTCAAAAGAATATAAGGAAAAAAATTTTTTTTTCTATTTTTATGATACTGAAGTTTTGGTTGTAATGAGTACGTTGTTTCGTTCATTTCAGATGTGAATAAAATTTTTCAGAGTAATTCAAAGTGAATGGGACTGGTAGGGAAAAAAATCA
Source organism: Macrothele yani (assembly GCA_039090855.1). NCBI lineage: Eukaryota > Metazoa > Arthropoda > Arachnida > Araneae > Macrothelidae > Macrothele > Macrothele yani. Next base: position 5,630,999 of record CM077023.1, on the reverse strand, counting down.
ACCGGATTTCAACAATTGATAAAACATCGGGAAATAGAAACAGCTACTTACTCCTGCTAGCGGATGAGAAGTATGTTACAAAAATTGACAAATTCCACACAAAGTTTCTCATAACAGAAGGTAGATATCAGAGAGAACAGTATTTTCAAATCGAACAGTTAGAAAAAGAAATATAGAAGGAAACATGACATAAATGTACTCCCTAATTAAATAATTTTGCGTAATGAAAAAGTTGATAATATGAGAAAAGTATTCTTCATAGCAAATGCTACGCTAAGGAAAAATAATTTTTCAAATACTTCTCCTGGAAGCAGAGATGGCAAAAAAACGTTTTGACATTTATGCCCTCTAACAGGAAAGCTGTACATTATTTAAAGAGGATAATGTTCCCCATCTTTATTGCGGCAAATGTCATATAGTTAGAGAAAATAAATGTTTCAATAGGGTTTTAGATGCAGATATACAGCAACAAACAGAAGCACACAAACACCACTTAGTGACCAAATTGTGAACTACAAAAAACTGCCCAAGTACAGACAAAGTGTTCCATAAGGTAAATGGTATACAGCGTTAAAATAATTTTTTAAATCGGGCATTTAGAAGCAGAGATTTGGAGAAAAACAAATTTAACATTAGTGCTCCTAACAGGGAAATTGTGCACAATTTTGAGCAAGAAATACGCAAAAAATGCTTTCGTATTAAGTAGTACCCGACCGAAAAAGAATTTTTTCATGTCAGGTTTTTAGACGCACAGATAATTGCTGCAAATATGCTGTAAACGGAAAAATTAACTTATGTCCTATAGTGGCACATTTGTGCATTAAGAAAAATTTCAAATTATATGCAAAACATTTCGCACCAGAAACATTCTTCAACAATAAAATAAGTTTTCAAATCGGTCTCTTAGAAGCAAAAATATGGTCAAAAATAAGATATATATCTACGCCCCCTGGCAGAAAAATAAGATATATATTTATGCCCCCTCACACTGTTTTAAGCAGAAGGTATTATCAAAAGGTTTCAGTTGTGTGCGATATCTGAAAAAAATAAATTAAATTGAATTTTTAGAAGCGCAGATATTGCTGCAAAAATACATCAGAACTGGAAATACACTTATGCCACCTAGAGGCAAACCCATTTTTTCCCAAAAATTAGAAATTATGTGCAGGACATTTTCCCCCATGAACTTTATCTGATGTAAAAAGAAATTTCCAATTCAGATTTTTAAAAGCAGAGATATCTGGGATATCACAATTTAACTTCAAGCCTCCTAGTGGGAAAATTATGCATCACTTGAAAAAAAAAAAACTCACTTAAAATAGTTTTTGTTATGAATGGTATCGAATGGAAGAAAGAATTTTTCAATAAGATATTGAGAAGCAATTACATGGAATAAAACATTTTTGAATTCAATAAATAACACCGGCATTTGCACCATCTAGTGGTGAAATTATGCATCGTAAAAAACCCGGAAAGCAAAGATCATTGAGTAAATGTTTAGGAATTTTAGGGCAACTGTGCCTCTTGATAAAAACAACATATTTACCTAAAAAGAATGAGAAATGTTAATACCATATAAAAAACAAGTCTTACTTCAAAGATTTTGCTCAAAAAGATAGGAAAAGATAACACTACCAGAATTCCACATCAGGAAATTAGGGAAAACGTATGCTATCGGGTCCATCGAATTTATATATCTGCGGGCCATGTTTTGGTCGTCATACATAAAAAAAACTACAGAACCATGAGACAAAATGTTATATTTACGAGTTTAAACCATTTTGTGACATTTTTGCAGTTTTATTTGAAAACAAGAAAATACCAATTAACCAGCTTTTTTTAAAAGGAGGAATGAGGGGGAGTAGTTGCTTGAAATTATGGTATATAACGGTGATCAAGTTTAGACGTGGAAAATACAGGTAATTGTAGCAGGAACAGCAGATTTAGAGTTGGCCACACAGATGATATTCACAAGGGTTCGACATTCTAAATTTGAATTTGTTTACTTTTCTTGCAAGCTTTAGATGCTTATTTTGGTCCAAATATGCTCAGGCAGTGTCTATATTAACATAACAAATAAAAAATACCATATATATGGGCCGATCTGGATCAGATCGCGTGGGCCAATTAGTCGTATCCAGTCCAACCCTGATTAGGCAGTATTCTGAAATCGCAATGCCAAAATTCTGTGGCTGGGAGAGATTGTGGTATTTTCAAAACTTACCTGTTTTCAAGATAAAACTTGTGGAAGTGCATAATTGGTTCTATACAAATTCGAAAACATTTTCTAGTACACCAAAATAAGCACACAAAATAAAAGGATACATTCCAGCTCCACAAAATTTAACAACTTTTCAAGGTGATTCGTTTTTTTTCAAGTACTTTTCAAGGAATTTAGGGTCTCAAAAATCACAGTTTCCCTTTTTAGGACTTTCAAGGATTTCAAAGTACCATACAAACCATGGAAAATCACAATAATTTTCAAAAACGAAACACAGTATTCCAATATTCCTCAGTTTATATCCAATAATAACATCATGTAGTAAAAGGCATTTTGTTTTTCAACTTGAACTATTTTCTCAAATTTTATCTTTAAAAGTTATTAAAAAAACTTTCTACACAGGTTAAAAATTCAGAATAACTAAATAGAAGATTAAATCCACTTCCAAAGATGAATTCCCTTCCTATGAGAAGTTAAGACATAGTTCCAATGTATACAAGTACTAATTTGGATATTCTCATGTGATCAATTTCTGGCAGATGACTCAGCTAACTGGATAATTTCACAAAATAAGAATTAAAAACAAAACAAAAAAAAAACAGGCATCTATTAAATGCCTCTCTGAAAAATAGTTTTTCTTTCATCCAGATAAAATATTTCATTCAGTATTATAAATATTTAACGGAAATTATTGAGGCCTTAATAAATTTATCCTCGATAATTCCTGTTAAATATTTATAATACTGAAAGTAATAAGAGAAAGCCATGAAGTCATTAATTATTTCATTTCAAAGTGCTAATATGCAAGATATATGGATAGCATTTCTCTTCACTGCTAACAGCAAAGGAAAACAAGAAGGATAACACCAAATTTTCGGTTGTAATGAGCACATCTTTTGAATCTGTTCTGATGTGAATTAAATTTATCAAAGCTATTAAAACTCAATGGAACCAGTTAGGAAAACAATCAACCAGTTTTTACAATCGATAAAACATCCACAAGTAGAAACATCTACTTAGTTCCACCAGCGGCTAAAAAGCATTTTACAAAAATTAACAAATGATACACAAAAAGTTTCTCATAGCACAAGGAAGGTATCATGGATAAAGAAATTTTCAAATCAAACAGTTAAAAGAAGAAATATAAAAGAAAACATGATATAACTCTATGTTTTCTAGTGGAAAAATTTCGTAGAATCGAAAAGTTAAAAATAGGCAAAAAATATTCTTCATGGAAAAAGCTATGCTAAGGAAACACAACTTCTCAAATGCATTTTACCATTTACAATGTACTGGGGCTACTTGTTATATTTAACTGTCATTCCTCATATCTACAGCTTCATACAGAAAATTACTACCACAGTCAGTCTTTGTTATAGATTTAGATGAAAGAGACACTCAAACGCTGTCATCGCTAAGATACACTTAATCTAATTGCTAGTTTGATTATCTGGAGATTTCCATACACGAAATCTTTAGGAATGTTATTCAAAGTAGGTGTTGCACATATACAGGTTCTAACTTAAATTCTTCAAAAAATTCAGTAAGTCTTTTTCCTCATTCATATCTTACAATATTCTGAGATCGAAGAAATTTTCATTTTAAAACCATAAGAATCAAAGTACACATTTTTGGACTTGATCCAGAAATTTTGAAGATTTTCACAATAAACATCCACACCTTCCGGTAAGGATGTTGTAGTTGGTGAGTAAATGGTCAGACTCTTTAGTGATTTGCACTACAATCTTAAAGTTATCATTCCAATTTAATATTTTACATTACTGAGTGCTGAGACATCTCTCTCTATATAAAAGTGAAAGTTTGTATGTTTGTTCCGCATATGTTCCTAAACGGTTTGATGGATTTGCACCAAAATTGGCATACATACTCTTCATCACCCAGATTAAAATACAAGCAGGACGATTTTTAAAAATTCCATCCTTAAGGGGGTCAAATGTGTTTTTACGGGGCCCTCTATAGACTGGGTGCAAGTTGGCTGCTGCGGGTATTACTCCACGTGTCAGAGCAACGGTCATCAGGTCATTCATCGCAAGCTTCCGCGGTTCAGGCACATGGGGAAGAGTCCGATTTTCGAAAACACAACTCACCGGCGGAACATATTGTCATAAGTATTTTTTTGTTTATGTTACCATGGCATTTTCTTTGTAAGGATTAGGTTTCATTAGACTCCCAACAATTGGCGCAGGAGTCTCAAATATGGGTGGAGCTACAGATTCCCACCAATAAGTGTGGTCCTCCCAAATAGCATCAAGGTTAAGTTGAAGTTAAAACAGACGGTCTTCATACATAAAATTTAAATACAAGATTAGTATTGGTATTAGTATAGATAAAAGAAATAGCCTATGTCCACCGGAAAGAAGTAAGCTTCCCAACGGTGAAAGAATTATCCAAATGGGTTTAGTTTTAGAGATTAGTAAAAAATTCCGTATATCATCGTGGACTACTTTCTTTCACGTTGGGTGTGACTAGGTTGTATGTAAACAAAGTGGAATGATACATGGGAAATTGGAAACTACTTGAAAGCGATGTTATTCGGTAGTACAGCCAAAAATAATAAAAAAATAATAATAAATAAACGAAATAGCCTATGTCCTCCGGAAAGCTTCCAAACAGTGAAAGAATTATCCAAATCAGTTTAGTTTTCGAGATTAGTAAAAAAAATTCCGTATATTATCATGAACTTTCTTTCACGTTGGGTGTGATCAGGTTGTATATCTACACTCTAGAAAGCTGAATGTGGAGTGCAGGAAGTGCATGATTAAGCATGTTTGCTATTTCAAGTTTTTAGGGCTCAGAACGGCCATTATAAATTGTGATTTTTATAATAAAATTTTCATCAAGTGTGGTGAAACGCCTTCAAAAAAAATGCAAACCCATTGGACAAGTTCAGCTGAAAGCAAAGAAAGTAAAATTACTTCGAGAGAGTGAGACAACATAACAACGTGATCGAAGACTTATGGATCAGCGGGAAAGAGCCAGTGTATCTAGGGCTGCAGAGACCTTGGAATAGCGTGAGGCCCGACTTGAGCGTTGCTCATCATGGTAGGGTCTTTAATTTTTTTATAGTGTGATTTACACTGTTACTTGAAAACAAACATTATGTCTATCCCGGGCAACGCCAGGTATCTCCGCTAGTTTATACATAAAAGAATCTTGATTCAATGTGTTCAGAAATAGCCTCAAAGTTTACAGAATGGCCAGACCATGGATCATCCGTTTCTACAATTTTTTCTGGAAATATTTGCCACTCTTTGACCCTTTCATGTAAAATACTGTAATTACCATACACTGTCACCATGAATTCTAAATTACAATAGATGGTAATCATTTGTGCTAATAGAGTTGTTAGACAAGAAACCATTTTTTCTCACCAAAATTCCAATATTAAAATTTCACTTTCAGAATGACTCTATATTAGACATGCTTACCAACGGCTATAAATACACTATGCACAGGGTCAGTGCTAGGGTGTTTGGCACCCAAGGCAGGCCATCAGCCTTGCGCCCCAAAATTTATGTTATTCTTTGTGTGGCCAAACATATTTCATTTATTCAATAATTATTTCAAGATGCAAAAATATAATGTAAATTAAATAGAAAGAAACTAATAGAAACTACATCCATTTATTTTCTGGTCCAATGAAAATTAAAGTTAAATTAAACTTTTATTTTGCGTGCTTTATTTTTTGCAAAATTACCAAAAAGTGTCTTTCTTTTTTTTTTTTTTTTTTTGAGTGGAGGTTTAACGACCACCGTGAGCAACTCAATGGGCTATAAGCAGTCGCCCGTCCCTAATTTAGGGTCACTGGTTCCAGGGAAGGGAGAGAGCCAGTGCCGTAAGACAAACACAACATCCATGCCTCACCGGGATTCGAACCCGGACCCCGTTCGGACGAATGATCAGAGGCCAAAAAAAGTGTCTTTCAATCTATATCACTGGTAATTTCTTGTTCGATCCGTAATGCAGATAATCCGGCAAGGTTCTTTTATGGATTCCCTAAAAAAAAAAAAAAAAATTCCTGCAGAATAAATATAACAGTTGGGCCTTTCTTATTCTTGTCCCTGTTCTCATTAGAAAATCATTTAAGTATAACAGTTCCTAACCTTTAGGTAACCCCTTCCTGCGTAGTGGGTCTAAGCAATGGCTTATGAAAATTTGTTTCGAGATGAGCCCGGGTATAAATCCCAGTGAGGCCACCCCGGTGGCGCAGTGGTCTAAGCGATGGCCTCTGATCATTCGTCCGACTGGGGTCCGGGTTCGAATCCCGGTGAGGCATGGATGTTGCGTTTGTCTTACGGCACTGGCTCTCTCCCTTCCCTGGAACCAGTGACCCTAAATTAGGGATGGGCAACTGCTTATAGCCCATTGAGTTGCTCACGGTGGTCGTTAAACCTACAATAAAAAAAAATCCCAGTGAGGCATGGATGTTGTGTTTATCTTACAGCACTGGCTCTCTCCTTTCCCTGGAGACAGCGGCCCTAAATTAGGGATGGGCGACAGTTTGTTGACCATCAAGTTGTTCATGGTGGTTGTTACACCCCCCCCCCCCCCAAATTTAGACATTGAGCATTGCAACTGTTTGTGATTAAACAAGTTGGCAGTCTTGATATTTCTTTTAAAAGCCAAATAATACAGAATACATTTTCTTTTAAAAAATTGTGCTGCCCTCAGGCGTCGCACTTGTCTGCTGCATAGATAGGGACGAATCTGGTTTATGGCAGTTTTTTGACACATGAGTGCTTCCAGAAGAGTGGGGATCACTCCCCTCTAAAATAGACTTTTCCTTCTTAAATAGCCAAGATCGTAAATATTTAATGTATTTGGGTTTTTTTTATTACAGCAATAAATACACAGATTTTGGTAAAAGTTTCTATAAAAATTAAAATTTGCTCTGAATTTGGAGATTAAATGGTGTGTGTGTGTGTGTGTGTGTGTGAGAGAGAGAGAGAGAGAGAGAGAGAGAGAGAGAGAGAGAGAGAGAGAGAGAGAGAGAGAGAGAGAGAGAGAGAGAGAGAGAGAGAGAGAGAGAGAGAGAGAGAGAGAGAGAGAGAGAGAGAGAGAGAGAGAGAGAGAGAGAGAGAGAGAGAGAGAGAGAGAGAGAGAGAGAGAGAGAGAGAGAGAGAGAGAGAGAGAGAGATTGAATTTTCTGAAATTGAGGAAGCTGAAAGCAGAATAACAGATTTCGACCAATCATGAACAGCAATGGGTGAGTTTGTTTGATGTAATATTTCCACAAACTTCTGAGAGAAAATTGCCAGTAAGATAATGAATGGTGCAGGAATGCTGTTATGAAGTGAAAAATGTGGAAGTTCCTTTCAAAAGAAATAAATGAATATTTTACAGAGGAATTACTCATCATATTGCTCAGAAATAATTTGTTGATTCAAGTGGAAATTTTTCTGTTAAATTATGCCACCTGAATAGAAGGGCTCAAATTTATTTTGAAAGATTCCATCCAGACTTGATATTTAAAAAGCACGGAGTTCGTTTCCTTGCAAAGCAGGTAATTGAATGCCAGGAAAATAGTGCTCATTTTTCAGTTTTTTCCCAGTTTGTGATTTAAAAATTTAGCACAAATTTGTTTTGATGGAAAAAGTTTTAAAAAAGCCATGCAATGCCAGGGAGGGGCAGCTCTGCTAGTTGTGTATGTGTTGAGTGTGTCTCCCTTCACAAAGTCTCTCTATCAATCTCTTATTTTAGACCAGGGCTACTGCCCCTCTAAGGTAAGCCTTTGGATCTGCCTCTGGGAGCAGGGGGTGATTTACTGCAAGCTGACTTACCCAGTCTATAAATATAGGTCTCCATTTTTCAATGTAAAAGAATTTGCAAGTAATGTTAAATATCAAAAGAACAATAGAAAATAGAATAGTCTTTCTTTTTATTTATTTTTCTCATTTATTAAATCATTTGATTTTATCAACTGTACATCTTGCCCCTTCCCCCCCCCCACCCCCAAATTTTGACACCTTAGACAGCTGCCTAGTGGTTGAACTGGCCCTGACTATGCATAATTTTTATGTTGAACAAATGCAAAAACTAATTTCCCCCTTTGCTCGCTGCTCTTTCTCTCTCTCACACACATACACCCACTGATCGCCTTTAAGTTGATAATATCAAGACCAGAAAGGCACACCCACAGATTAGGTTATTCACACATTTTGTTGTGAAGCTTTTCACATGTACATTGTATGTCCTTTGTACATGCATAATTATCTCACAGAAATTTGCAAGACATATGGTGAAAATCAAATATCATCTTTCATTTAAATAAACTTCTCAATATTTTGATGATTTCACAAAAAAAAAAAAAAAAACTGTGTCAAAATTTAAGTGCAAATATTTAGTTCCGAAAGTAATAGAGTTAATCACATACAATATGACAGCTGATTTCTAAACATTCCAACAGGATATTTATTAACTGTAGCATGGTTGCTGTAGTACATGGATTCACAAGAAGCATCTACATTTCAAATGGTCACACTGTTCAGACAAATCAGTTATTCATATAGATTCTGAACTTTTAAAATGGAAATTTTACCTTAATATTCTGAGCTGTTCTTCAACCTGCTTTTTCGAATCAGAAAGTGGATCAACTTCTTTTAGTTTTGGCCCCAAGATTTTTTTTATCTGCTTTTGGTTTTCCACCCGCTTCTCTTTCTCTGCTAACTCATGTTCTTCAGTTATTTTTCTTTTATCTAAGAACATTCTACAAAAACAATTTTTCCAGTAAAATTACATCAATAATAATACATTCCATCATATATATACATTACGGCCAAAGCCTGGAGGCTAGTCAGTTCATGAAATGACCAGTCTCTTCTAGCTTTGGCCAGCTCATGTAGCCAAAGCCCGAAATATACAATAATTTACCAGTACTTCGGGCTTTGGCCGGCCAGTTCTAGATTTGGCCGTGAGAAACTGGCCAATGTTAGTAATTATTTTTACTTCGGTGGTCATATGTGGACTGAAGGTGAGGGTTTAGTGGGTAAAAATCCCACAGTATCCCCAGTAGAGATCCAAGTCCCAGGTAATCTCTAAAAGATTTCCCTGCGCTGCAACAACAACAAAACAAAAACAGAATACGTAAAACATGTAATTATAAGCATTTTCTCAAAGGTGTAGCACATAAAACAGATAAACAAATTATGATCTTAACACTATGATCTGCTTTTTACTTTTACTTGCTCGTGCAGTTTGACAATATAATGACATGTATTTTATAACATGTAATTATGATAGTTGAACAAATCACTTCAGAGAGATGATTTTACCAGTGTGGAAATCTGTTTAGTTTTACTTGTTTGAACAATCTGAATTATGACATTTCGAGTTACATAACCTATTTACACTTACATTGATTTGTTAACCATTTTTTACTACAGAAGCACCTAGAAAATCCTTAGCCTCTAGTTAAAGATTGAATCAATGTTGCTCTTGATGATATTTCATTATCCGGAATTGATTGCAAAGTAACGAATTTCTCTTTACAAACAGTGAACTCACTTCTGGCATACAATTGCTTTAAAACTCCAAATTCTGTCCCTAGTTTGTAGAGGTCATTCTCTACAAACAAAACCACAACGATCCAATTGTTAACTTTGGCCAGTTTCTCACAGCCAAATATAGAACTAGCTGACCAAAGCCCGAGGTACTGGTAAATTATTGTATATTTCGGGCTTTGGCCACATGAGCTGCCCAAAGCTAGAAGTGGCTGGTCATTTCGCGAAGTGACTACACTTCGGGCTTTGGCTGTAACATATATATATATATATATAAATTGAATTCTATATAAAAATTTTTAGTTCTTTGAATAAAGCTCATATTGAGAAATGGCTTCCTAGTTTAATTGAATTAATAATCTAATTTGCTATAAATGAAAACATTTCCTAGTAAATTCCCATAAGTTGCTTTAGATTATTAATTCAATTAAACTAGAAGCCATTTCTCAATATGAGCTTTATTCAAAGAATTAGAACAGAGTATGGGTCAGATACTTGGCAAACAATAAAGAAAGTTCAACATGCTACATTGAAGATGGAAAGATCCATAGCTCAAATCAAGTTCCTGAAAAATTGCAAGGTAAATAACTTTATTCCAAATTCATTTAGACTTAGAAAACCATTTAAAGATTTACTTTCAGCCAACTTCATAAGAAAAATAGAGCAAAAAACGTTAAAAAGAAGTATTGAAGCAAAATATAAAAATGTTGCTTATTATAAAAAAGTAAAAGTAGAAAATGAAAAGAAAATTTCTGGAATCTTAAGGGATGCAGTAAAAGCAGAATTGGATGACTGGCTAAAAATTGGAGTAAGAAACAAAAATAAGAAATTTGTTAAAAAGCTGAACCTTAAAGAAGAAAAATTTTTGAAGAATAACTATTCTAGTAAAAACAAAAAAACTGCAGTTCTTAGTCATGTGAAGGACAAAACTGCTACTGGAGTTAACCAAGAATTATTACAAGTGATAAATAAAGGAAGTAATTTCAATCTATCCAAAGAAAAATAAATCCAGAAAAATTGGTAATTGAATTGGAAAGCATCTGCAGCACTTTAGAAAAAGAGGACCAAATTAAAGCAGACCTCCTCAGAAAAGATTACTACAATAGCCTTACAAAATTCCAGAAGCAAGTAAGGAAACCTCAAAAAAATTTTGATAATAGTCAATTACAAGCTCTTAAAGATTTCAGAAAAAATGAAAGTATAGTTGCTGTGAAAACAGACAAAAGTAAGTTGATTACTATTATGGATAAGAAAGATTATCTAGAAAAGATGGAAGAAGAACTAAAAAAACCTATGTATGAAGAAGTAAAAGAAAACCCACTACCAGATTTGATTAAAAAAGTCTCTAAGCTTATTTCACTTCAAAAAAAGAAAAACCAGCTTCCAGAAAACTATAAACAATTCTCAAAATTACAGTTCAGATTACCTCAAATATATGGAATAGTCAAACTGCATAAAGAACACCAACCAATTAGACCAATAATAGACTCAAAAAACTCTATTCTTTCAAATCTAAACTATTTTTTAAAGTCACACCTTCAGAATCTTTTAAAAGAGCCACCTAACTTGATTAAAAAACTCAATGCAGCTAAAAGAAAAACTAGAACTTCTTCCTAAATTAGATTCTCCTATTATGGGTAGTTTAGATATAGTGTCTATGTATACTCACATTAATATAGATCAACTTATAGACTTTATAGCGGAAGACTTGGCAGACCTAATAGTTTTTCACAACAAGGAAAAAAACATATTAGTAGGAATTTTTGAAATGCTTACTTTCTCTTTGCAGAACAACTACTTTCAATTTGGAAAAACTTTTTTCATTCAAAAATCGGGGCTAGCTATGGGCTCCCCACTCTCCCCACTCTTAGCTAACTATTATGTGGGAAAACTAGAAGAAAAGATACTAGTACAACCCACATACTTCTGCTTATATAGCAGATACATGGATGACATCTTATTTATAATAGATAGCTCAGAAATTGTTCCAGAAAGAATTCTAGACTCATTCAATGAATTAGATGATTCCCTTAAGTTCACTATTGAACTTCAAAAAGAAAAGAAGAATAAACTTCTTAGATATTACTATCTATTATGAAGATGAAAAATTCCTCACTAGTTGGTATAAAAAACCAATGAATACTAAAAGACTACTGGATTTCAATTCGTATCATCCAGTTTCTATTAAGAAAAATGTAGCAAGTCAGTTTTTAGAAAAAATTAATAAAATAGTTTCTACTGCAGATAAAAAAGAAGCCCATAAAGAAGAGCTTAAAGTCATACTTGCAGAAAATAACTATCCTAAAGAAGAAATTGAGAAGCTTCTGAATTTTAATGGTAAGAAGAACCCACAAAAGCAAGAAGTAAAATTCACTAGAAAAATTTCTTATCACAAAGGTTTATTTGAGGCTTTAAAGAGAATTAGTAAAAAATACAATATTAGGCTAGCTCCAAGTTTAGAGAACAAAGTTAAAAATTTTTTCCCTAAAATAGTTCAAGAGAAGAAGATATTTTAAAAATGCAAGGAGTAGTTTATGAAGTAAATTGTAGTTGTGGACTATCTTACATAGGTGAAACAGGTCGCAGACTAGAAACTCGTATAGCTGAGCATAAAGCAGCTATAAAAAATTGCTCCAACAAGACTGGATTAGATAGGCATGTTAGAGAAACTGGGCACAGCATGGATTGGAATTCCCTTAAAGTAATCAGTTTCCAAAGCAATTTCCAAAAAGAAAACTGAAAGAAGGAATAGAGATTGAGAAAAAACAAAATTCCATCATCAATGACTGCAAAGGATTTTCCCTGCCTAACATCTGGCAGGATTTGGTGAAAAATAACCTAAACCGTCAAGGTTAACCGTAACCGTCAAGGTAAACCGTAACCATGATAGTGACAAGCAAAAAGTGACAACAACTAGAGAGCCTGAAGAAGGAGAAGAGTTTTCTCCGAAAATTTGCTATAAATGAAAACATTTCCTAGTAAATTCCCATAAGTTGCTTTAGATTATTAATTCAATTAAACTAGGAAGCCATTTCTCAATATGAGCTTTATTCAAAGAATTAGAACAGAGTATGGGTCAGATACTTGGCAAACAATAAAGAAAGTTCAACATGCTACATTGAAGATGGAAAGATCCATAGCTCAAATCAAGTTCCTGAAAAATTGCAAGGTAAATAACTTTATTCCAAATTCATTTAGACTTAGAAAACCATTTAAAGATTTACTTTCAGCCAACTTCATAAGAAAAATAGAGCAAAAAACGTTAAAAAGAAGTATTGAAGCAAAATATAAAAATGTTGCTTATTATAAAAAAAGTAAAAGTAGAAAATGAAAAGAAAATTTCTGGAATCTTAAGGGATGCAGTAAAGCAGAATTGGATGACTGGCTAAAAATTGGAGTAAGAAACAAAAATAAGAAATTTGTTAAAAAGCTGAACCTTAAAGAAGAAAAATTTTTGAAGAATAACTATTCTAGTAAAAACAAAAAAACTGCAGTTCTTAGTCATGTGAAGGACAAAACTGCTACTGGAGTTAGCCAAGAATTATTACAAGTGATAAATAAAGGAAGTAATTTCAATCTATCCAAAGAAAAATAAATCCAGAAAAATTGGTAATTGAATTGGAAAGCATCTGCAGCACTTTAGAAAAAGAGGACCAAATTAAAGCAGACCTCCTCAGAAAAGATTACTACAATAGCCTTACAAAATTCCAGAAGCAAGTAAGGAAACCTCAAAAAAATTTTGATAATAGTCAATTACAAGCTCTTAAAGATTTCAGAAAAAATGAAAGTATAGTTGCTGTGAAAACAGACAAAAGTAAGTTGATTACTATTATGGATAAGAAAAGATTATCTAGAAAAGATGGAAGAAGAACTAAAAAAACCTATGTATGAAGAAGTAAAAGAAAACCCACTACCAGATTTGATTAAAAAAGTCTCTAAGCTTATTTCACTTCAAAAAAAGAAAAACCAGCTTCCAGAAAACTATAAACAATTCTCAAAATTACAGTTCAGATTACCTCAAATATATGGAATAGTCAAACTGCATAAAGAACACCAACCAATTAGACCAATAATAGACTCAAAAAACTCTATTCTTTCAAATCTAAACTATTTTTTAAAGTCACACCTTCAGAATCTTTTAAAAGAGCCACCTAACTTGATTAAAAACTCAATGCAGCTAAAAGAAAAACTAGAACTTCTTCCTAAATTAGATTCTCCTATTATGGGTAGTTTAGATATAGTGTCTATGTATACTCACATTAATATAGATCAACTTATAGACTTTATAGCGGAAGACTTGGCAGACCTAATAGTTTTTCACAACAAGGAAAAAAACATATTAGTAGGAATTTTTGAAATGCTTACTTTCTCTTTGCAGAACAACTACTTTCAATTTGGAAAAACTTTTTTCATTCAAAAATCGGGGCTAGCTATGGGCTCCCCACTCTCCCCACTCTTAGCTAACTATTATGTGGGAAAACTAGAAGAAAAGATACTAGTACAACCCACATACTTCTGCTTATATAGCAGATACATGGATGACATCTTATTTATAATAGATAGCTCAGAAATTGTTCCAGAAAGAATTCTAGACTCATTCAATGAATTAGATGATTCCCTTAAGTTCACTATTGAACTTCAAAAAGAAAGAAGAATAAACTTCTTAGATATTACTATCTATTATGAAGATGAAAAATTCCTCACTAGTTGGTATAAAAAACCAATGAATACTAAAAGACTACTGGATTTCAATTCGTATCATCCAGTTTCTATTAAGAAAAATGTAGCAAGTCAGTTTTTAGAAAAAATTAATAAAATAGTTTCTACTGCAGATAAAAAGAAGCCCATAAAGAAGAGCTTAAAGTCATACTTGCAGAAAATAACTATCCTAAAGAAGAAATTGAGAAGCTTCTGAATTTTAATGGTAAGAAGAACCCACAAAAGCAAGAAGTAAAATTCACTAGAAAAATTTCTTATCACAAAGGTTTATTTGAGGCTTTAAAGAGAATTAGTAAAAAATACAATATTAGGCTAGCTCCAAGTTTAGAGAACAAAGTTAAAATTTTTTTCCCTAAAATAGTTCAAAGAGAAGAAGATATTTTAAAAATGCAAGGAGTAGTTTATGAAGTAAATTGTAGTTGTGGACTATCTTACATAGGTGAAACAGGTCGCAGACTAGAAACTCGTATAGCTGAGCATAAAGCAGCTATAAAAAATTGCTCCAACAAGACTGGATTAGATAGGCATGTTAGAGAAACTGGGCACAGCATGGATTGGAATTCCCTTAAAGTAATCAGTTTCCAAAGCAATTTCCAAAAAAGAAAACTGAAAGAAGGAATAGAGATTGAGAAAAAACAAATTCCATCATCAATGACTGCAAAGGATTTTCCTGCCTAACATCTGGCAGGATTTGGTGAAAAATAACCTAAACCGTCAAGGTTAACCGTAACCGTCAAGGTAAACCGTAACCATGATAGTGACAAGCAAAAAGTGACAACAACTAGAGAGCCTGAAGAAGGAGAAGAGTTTTCTCCGAAAATTTGCTATAAATGAAAACATTTCCTAGTAAATTCCCATAAGTTGCTTTAGATTATTAATTCAATTAAACTAGGAAGCCATTTCTCAATATGAGCTTTATTCAAAGAATTAGAACAGAGTATGGGTCAGATACTTGGCAAACAATAAAGAAAGTTCAACATGCTACATTGAAGATGGAAAGATCCATAGCTCAAATCAAGTTCCTGAAAAATTGCAAGGTAAATAACTTTATTCCAAATTCATTTAGACTTAGAAAACCATTTAAAGATTTACTTTCAGCCAACTTCATAAGAAAAATAGAGCAAAAAACGTTAAAAGAAGTATTGAAGCAAAATATAAAAATGTTGCTTATTATAAAAAAGTAAAAGTAGAAAATGAAAAGAAAATTTCTGGAATCTTAAGGGATGCAGTAAAAGCAGAATTGGATGACTGGCTAAAAATTGGAGTAAGAAACAAAAATAAGAAATTTGTTAAAAAGCTGAACCTTAAAGAAGAAAAATTTTTGAAGAATAACTATTCTAGTAAAAACAAAAAAACTGCAGTTCTTAGTCATGTGAAGGACAAAACTGCTACTGGAGTTAGCCAAGAATTATTACAAGTGATAAATAAAGGAAGTAATTTCAATCTATCCAAAGAAAAAATAAATCCAGAAAAATTGGTAATTGAATTGGAAAGCATCTGCAGCACTTTAGAAAAAGAGGACCAAATTAAAGCAGACCTCCTCAGAAAAGATTACTACAATAGCCTTACAAAATTCCAGAAGCAAGTAAGGAAACCTCAAAAAAATTTTGATAATAGTCAATTACAAGCTCTTAAAGATTTCAGAAAAAATGAAAGTATAGTTGCTGTGAAAACAGACAAAAGTAAGTTGATTACTATTATGGATAAGAAAGATTATCTAGAAAAGATGGAAGAAGAACTAAAAAAACCTATGTATGAAGAAGTAAAAGAAAACCCACTACCAGATTTGATTAAAAAAGTCTCTAAGCTTATTTCACTTCAAAAAAGAAAAACCAGCTTCCAGAAAACTATAAACAATTCTCAAAATTACAGTTCAGATTACCTCAAATATATGGAATAGTCAAACTGCATAAAGAACACCAACCAATTAGACCAATAATAGACTCAAAAAACTCTATTCTTTCAAATCTAAACTATTTTTTAAAGTCACACCTTCAGAATCTTTTAAAAGAGCCACCTAACTTGATTAAAAACTCAATGCAGCTAAAAGAAAAACTAGAACTTCTTCCTAAATTAGATTCTCCTATTATGGGTAGTTTAGATATAGTGTCTATGTATACTCACATTAATATAGATCAACTTATAGACTTTATAGCGGAAGACTTGGCAGACCTAATAGTTTTTCACAACAAGGAAAAAAAACATATTAGTAGGAATTTTTGAAATGCTTACTTTCTCTTTGCAGAACAACTACTTTCAATTTGGAAAAACTTTTTCATTCAAAAATCGGGGCTAGCTATGGGCTCCCCACTCTCCCCACTCTTAGCTAACTATTATGTGGGAAAACTAGAAGAAAAGATACTAGTACAACCCACATACTTCTGCTTATATAGCAGATACATGGATGACATCTTATTTATAATAGATAGCTCAGAAATTGTTCCAGAAAGAATTCTAGACTCATTCAATGAATTAGATGATTCCCTTAAGTTCACTATGGAACTTCAAAAAGAAAGAAGAATAAACTTCTTAGATATTACTATCTATTATGAAGATGAAAAATTCCTCACTAGTTGGTATAAAAAACCAATGAATACTAAAAGACTACTGGATTTCAATTCGTATCATCCAGTTTCTATTAAGAAAAATGTAGCAAGTCAGTTTTTAGAAAAATTAATAAAATAGTTTCTACTGCAGATAAAAAAGAAGCCCATAAAGAAGAGCTTAAAGTCATACTTGCAGAAAATAACTATCCTAAAAGAAGAAATTGAGAAGCTTCTGAATTTTAATGGTAAGAAGAACCCACAAAAGCAAGAAGTAAAATTCACTAGAAAAATTTCTTATCACAAAGGTTTATTTGAGGCTTTAAAGAGAATTAGTAAAAAATACAATATTAGGCTAGCTCCAAGTTTAGAGAACAAAGTTAAAAATTTTTTCCTAAAATAGTTCAAAGAGAAGAAGATATTTTAAAAATGCAAGGAGTAGTTTATGAAGTAAATTGTAGTTGTGGACTATCTTACATAGGTGAAACAGGTCGCAGACTAGAAACTCGTATAGCTGAGCATAAAGCAGCTATAAAAAATTGCTCCAACAAGACTGGATTAGATAGGCATGTTAGAGAAACTGGGCACAGCATGGATTGGAATTCCCTTAAAGTAATCAGTTTCCAAAGCAATTTCCAAAAAAGAAAACTGAAAGAAGGAATAGAGATTGAGAAAAAACAAAATTCCATCATCAATGACTGCAAAGGATTTTCCTGCCTAACATCTGGCAGGATTTGGTGAAAAATAACCTAAACCGTCAAGGTTAACCGTAACCGTCAAGGTAAACCGTAACCATGATAGTGACAAGCAAAAAGTGACAACAACTAGAGAGCCTGAAGAAGGAGAAGAGTTTTCTCCGAAAATTTGCTATAAATGAAAACATTTCCTAGTAAATTCCCATAAGTTGCTTTAGATTATTAATAAAATTTTTAGTTTGAGCCATATCTAAGTAACACACATTTTAGATCCAAAATAAAATCATAACTTTTAAATGAACATCTCACAATATCTAAAATGAAGAAACTACACCTTTCAAATAATGGTTCATGTATTTAGTGGAAATTAAGCACAGTTTTACGGTACAAAAAATAAATTCCTCTTCTTATAAAGTTGAAGTAATATAAAAATAAGACTAGTCTTTTTTTACCATTGAATCAACGTGAAATTAAAAAGAAACCATTTTCAACCTTACTTTTTCTGTTGCTTTTTATAAAATCTGGTCTGTTAGCAACACACATGGAGAAGTAAAAATACAACTTTCTACATAATTTGCAATCTTTTTAGAGCTATAGACATTTGAATTTGTGAAAAGTGCCCAAAATTTTAATATGTATTTTAATACTTGAATTGTTTGAGTCAGTTTTCATCAAGTAAGAATAGGAGCCATTTTAAAGCTCTTTTTATGATTTTTCATGTATCACATGATGGTGGAATGTAGTTCCAAAATTTTAAGATCAACCAAGTATAACCTGAAAATTTTAGTCTTATGTTCAAAATCTTTAAAAATGTAAGGATTAGGTATACTGATCTTTTACATATACTGTAAGTTTCTCTTCAGCTTTTGGAGAATCAATATGACTCCACTAATACCTTTTTGCTTACTCAAAAGGATAAAAGAGAGTAGTGCAAATTAGTTTTATCTAATGGTACTGTTTCCTTCAAAATAGTAAACTTTTCCCTACACTGTTCATGGCTGCAAATAAAAAAGGTTGCCCTTATTATTGAGCTGATCACAAGGCCTAACTTGCTACATATATGAAAGGAAAGTATTTCCTTGTGTAGCCAATTTTTGTACATATACATAAATATCACTAAGCTGTTCTCCGAGATTCAGAGGTTAGCTCTTCAAAGAAAAACAAACTGCCAGATAAACGTTTAACTGATGGAACTAGAATTTACTTACTGTTGGTATATCAAACGTCTCCATTTACAGCGATCTGGGCACACAGTTTAAGCTTCACTGACACCCATCATACGACGTACACAAGACCTTCTGTACTTCATACTCATAATCTTTTTTTCATGCACACATTCCTGAATCTGGTGTTCCCAAGATTTCCTGGGCCTTCCTCTACCTTTCTTTCCTGCCACTTGGGCTGAAAAAATTCTTAGTAAGCATCTCATCCCTCATTCTTCCAACATGGCCAAACCACCTAAGAATATTAGTCTCCACCTTACTAACAACATTTTGCCTCACATTACACAACTGCAACA
The DNA here is from genome assembly GCA_039090855.1 of Macrothele yani. Classification (NCBI taxonomy): domain Eukaryota; kingdom Metazoa; phylum Arthropoda; class Arachnida; order Araneae; family Macrothelidae; genus Macrothele; species Macrothele yani. Next base: position 5,611,782 of record CM077023.1, on the reverse strand, counting down.
CATCTTCATTTCTCACATGATCAGAGTGAGTCTTGCCCCAAATCCTCCACAAGTAATGCATCTGTCCAGCACACAAACAACTCCTATGTCTCTTCTGTAGTACTCAGGTTTCACTGCTGTACACCAGAGTAGGAACAAGTACACTTTCATACACCCAGGACTACATACTCTGTAACTCACTTTCGCTCTCTGCCAACAGGACCGTGTCATCAGGATAGAACAATCTGCACACACAGATATTGCCCAGACATAACTCAGTATTGTCCATTTTGGCATCATGCATGCATGCATCCATAAATATATTAAACAGCCGTAGTGAGATTACACAACCTTGTCTGACTCTTGCCCTAATATTGAAAACCTTTTCGATACAACACTATTCACTCGTACACATGCTCTACTGCCACCATACTATTAAGTAGATTCCCAGTAATACCATGTACTTATTCAGTACCTTCCACAGAAGTATCTTAATTACTCTGTCATATGCTTTCTCTAAATGTATGAAGGCAGCCAACACTTCCTTACCAACAGACAGATACTTTTCAATCATCATGCATAATGCAAATTTTTTTATTAGTGCAGGCAAGCCCTTAAACCACTCTGTACATCCCACACTTTCTCTGATGTAAGACCTTGTACCTTATCAATGATGACCTTTCCAAACACTTTCCCTGGCACACTCAGCAAGCTGTTACCACAATAGTTCTTGCAGACAGTATCATCACCTTTTCCCTAATACAAGGGAACGGTGATAGCAACCCTCTAATCCTGAGGGACCATTCCTGACTCACAACACAACTGTCAAATTTCAGTTAACCACTTAATTCCAGAATCACCACCATATTTTAACATCTCAGCAGTTATGTCATCTACTCCCGGAGCCTTACCATTATGAAGATATTTTAGAGATTTAAACACCTCTTCTCTTGAGATCCCTGTTGTGCTTCCATCTCTCACTGTGACATCTGCTTCAGTCTCAAAATTGCCTTTGCTTTTATCATCTAACAATTCACAGAAGTATTCTCACCTCATCTTTCATGTAACTCATTGGGCTCCCATATCATGTCTTTGATCCTATTCTTTACACAACTTACAACTTTGTTTCCCCTATTTTTCTTGAGTCTCATGTACTTCCAGAAATTTTTTTTATCTTTCCAAAAAGCCAATTCATGCCTTTCTACCTTTTCCTTTTTATCTTTTGCCTTACTCTGGCGAACCAGCTTAGATTCATCCACAGAAACTCTACCTTGCAACATCCCCAAATAGGCTTCCCTTTTTCGCATTACTGCCTCTTCAATCTCACTATTCCAAGCATAATGCCCATTGTTAACCACTATTGTGGTGCCACAGACCTCTCCAGAAGCAGTGACAACACAGTTATTAAAACATTCCCACTTTCTTTCTACATCCCTCTCACATGACTTCAGTCGTTCTCTGAGTAAATTAGTTACACTGACGATCTTCAGGGAGCCTTTCGACCTTTATTCTTTCCATGACAGGCATTTTCCTATCCCTCTTCCTCCAACCAATATTCAGTTTCACTCTTGACACTAACAAGTAATGATAAGAGCCAACATCTGCACCTCCTATCACACGGTGTCAACAACTAAGTATTTCATACATTGATTGTAAACAACAAAATCTATTACTCTTTTGTCCTAGCATACGATTTTCCCAAGTGTATGTGTGGATATACTTGTGGTTGAAAAACGTATTAGATACACATAATCCATTCTCAATGTAGAGTTCAATTAACCTTTCACACAAAAATCATTAAACTTACCCAGAACATTATCAGAAATCCCATTCTGAACACCTACTCTAAGATTGAAATCTCCTGCTACAATAACTTTCTCTTTAGTACTAAACTGGTAGTCAAGATTCCAATGTAGGTACAATATAATCAAAGTCAGTACAAAAAAAATTGTACTGACTTTGTGTGATTATACTTGCATTTTTCCTGCAAAAGTGGAAAAAATGTAATATTGCATTTACATTGAAATCTTGCTGCTTAAACATGAATTCACCTTAGGTGTGGCACAGTTTGCTAATAATCAGCATTGTTCCTGTGTGGCAGGTGATTTTATAGGTTCCTGTTCACCCAGGTTGAGGATTTTCCAGGGTTTTGCCAGGCTGTAATGTAAATACATCGATAGGTACCTGAAAATTGGCCCCAGGCGTACACGACACGAATCCTGGGTTCATGTAGCAGAGGAGTCTTACACCTCCACTAGCCATGTCATAAAGACTCAACCAGTGTACTGGAGAATTAATGTGAGTGAGTGAGTGAGTGAGTGAGTGAGTGAGAGTGTGTGTGTGTGTGTGTGAGAGAGTGAGAGAGAGAGAGAGAGAGAGAGAGAGAGAGAGCATGAATTTTGGATGTTTTTCCTCTTTTGAACTAAATGAAACATTTTTTCCAGATTCTTATACTTTAATACAAGACATAATGAACTCTAGAAATAAACAATGAAATGTAGTAAGATCTAATGTATTCCAGCTTTTGAATTTTTTCATCTCTGTAATAAACAAGGTAGAGTACTGGGAGTACTGTTACATGTGCATTCTTGCAGTGAGATTCTTTAGTAGTATCCTGCAACGAAAATGAATAATTTTCAGAGAAATCCAAAATGATTAAATCAGTATTCTTTTCTTTCAAAACTTTTCTGCTTCCCTTTTTTTACATTTTGAAAAAAAGAAAGAAAAAAGGGACAACTAAGTAGCAACAAAAGAATGGAGTACAGCAAGTTCATGAAATTCACAAAGAGTGAAGCTGAGGCAATTTTGTTAGTTTCATGTATTAATAATTTTCCTACTTGTACCCATTACTTGAATATAACATTTTCAATACTGACAACATAGTTACTTCAAAATGTCCTTGACTCATCTAATACTGGGAATTTTTTACAAAGTAGCAGACTGATGAAGGATTGTCACAGTTTATGTGGATAAGAGAATATTTTTATCATTTTTATTGGTTTATCATCTTCAATTAATTTAGATAAGTTACCCAAAACAACTACACATTCTGGCCAATACTAACAGCATGTATACTTGGAAAGTTATTTAGTCTTATCCAGTGACAGAATCTGAAATGTAGTGGCTGGCCAGCTAGCTTTTTTAGTGGTTAGAATCAAAACATTAGACTATTGGAGGGGCAGGGGGTATAATATTAAGTCATGTACACTTCTGTCCAAAATATAATGTTTTATCTTCAGATATTAGCTTATCTTATTTCTCCCTGGAAATAATTAAAAAAAAAAAAAACAGTGCCTACTCACTCCACACCCCCTTTGGGCTCACTAATTCTTGAATCACATGTTCTTCAGTGATGTTTTCTGTGGTGGCCCTGACAATATTTTTTTTTCACCCTAGGCAACCAGGCGACCGCATTTTTTGAACCCTAGTCTTATCAGAACAGTGCTTTGACACAATTTTGTTCGAGTACTTTTCAAACAATTCTAAACTTAGTTTTTTTCCATGCAAAGTAGGGTAGCCTAGGGACAAATTTTTGCAAGTTAACATTTTACCTAGCTGCCAAAATGGTCTACAATTCAGAAAATGTCCTGTAACATAAAAGGTGGATAAAATTTTCAGCGTGCAACAAAGTTGCTATTACATATACGGCAAACACCTAGCAGCTGGCATCAGTAAGTTCAGATAGAACCTTCTGTGTTATTGCAAGAAGAAAAGTCAGGCATTTAGTATGAGTTGTACATTAATGTGGAAGAGGCTTTGTGAATTTCAGCTTTACTGCACTTCTTTAATAGGTTTAACACTGATGGAACAGTTTTCCAGTACCTCCAAATTTGAATCATTAACATAGTAAGATTAAGTATACATTTTTTAGAATGTGGTACTGGTTAGATGTTCATACAAAAATTGAGAAAAAAAGTGTATATGATTTGCTGTTGTGTAATACTAGGTGAAAGGAGGGCGGAATCACATATAGTGGTATCCAAACCTCAGAACTGGTGACATTGTAAGATAACATTATTTAACAGTTCCATAACAAAAATAAATAAAAAGGTAATAGTTCTTCTGGCTTTTATGACTTATTTTTCAGAAATAAATCTGCTCTTAATTGGCTGTTTTAACTCTCCAACAGCTGCTAAATATTTGTTATTTTCAAGAATTGCAAACTTTAAAAATGAACTTTAATGAAGATTTAGTTCATAAAAAATGGAAAAGAAAATTCAACACAAAGGATGCAATCATGTTTCTTCCTGGATAATCTTTTTGTTGGTTTTATTGGCTAAAGAACAGCAAAATGCTGTAACCAAGTTCAATTTTTCTCCATGGCTAGAAAGTAGTTTCATTTGTGTCATTTATTTGACTAACATATGGTTGTTGAGACTACCAAGCATGTGTGCTTGTATGTGATTTTTGAATATATAGTGAAGTGTGTGTACATCTTTTTTTATTATTAATCATCATCATCATTGTCAACCATTATCAATCCACTGCTGGGTGAAGGTCTCCCCAAGTTTCCTCCACAACGGTCTGTCTTGTGCCAGTCTCCTCCACGTCACTCCAGCATACTTTCGAATTGCATCCACCAGTCTCCCATGTGGTCTTCTTCTGGGTCTTTTCCTGTCCCTTGGAATCCAATCTAAAATTTTGGCTGTCCATCGAGGGTCTGTCCTTCTGGCAGTATGCCCAGCCCATTGCCATTTCAGGGATTTAACTCTGATCATGATATCTTCCACTCTTGTCATTTTTCGGATCCACGAGTTCCTCTTCTTATCTCTCCTGGTTACACCAAGCATGCACCTACTTCTACATGCTTCTTTGAGTTGTCTGCAGCCTTTGTATGTCTCTTTTAGTTAAGGTCCACGTCTCTGCACCATACGTAAGCACTGGAAGGATGCATTGATCAAACACTTTTCTTTTAAGACATAATGGCATATTGCTCTTGAAAATTATGCTGTTTCTTCCAAAAGCTCTCCAGGCAAGTTTTGTATGCCGATTAATTTCTTCATCAATGCGACCCTCACTTGATATCTGCTGTCCAAGATAAACGTATGTGTCTGTTATCTCCAGCTTTTCTCCATCAATCGATAAATCTTCATTTCGTGTAAAAGCATTGAACATCACTTTTGTCTTCTAAAAGTTCATTTTTAATCCCACTTCTTTACTCTTGTCAGCAAGTTCTTGGATCATACTCTGCAGCTTTAATGGGGTAGTTGCAAAAATGACTATGTCATCAGCAAAACGAAGGTGGGTTAGATAATCTCCATTAATCTTTATCCCTTTGTTTCCCCAGTTCAGTGATTGAAAGACATTTTCCAATGTGGCGTTAAAGAGCTTCGGAGATATGGTGTCACCTTGTCTCACTCCCTTTCCAATTTTTATGTGTGTTGTATTTTCAAACAGCCGAATCTTTGCACTTGCATTTTCATAGATGTTATTAATAATATTAATGTATGAATCTTCAATACCGCAGGATTTCAGAGCCATTGTAACTGCTGATGGTTTCACCGAATCAAAGGCTTTTTCATAATCGATAAAAGCCATGCACAATGGAAGATCATATTCCCTCGTTCTTTCAATTAGTTCTCTCAGTACGTGGATATGATCTATAGTGCTGTAGCCACTCCTGAATCCAGCTTGTTCTCTCGGTTGAGCCATGTCCAGTGTTACCTTCAAACGGTGTGAAAGAACTTTAGTGAAGATTTTATAAATCACTGATAGGAGGCTGATAGGTCTGTAGTTCCCGAGATCCTCAATGTCACCTATTTTTATGTAGCAGGATCATTGTAGCATTGTTCCAATCCTCAGGAATCTTCCCTTCATTAAGGCATCGAGTGAAAATTTGGGCGAGTACTGTTTCGATTTCTCCACTTGCTTCTTGTATGATGTCTACAGTAATTTCATCTTCTTCTGGAGCTTTTCCCCGCTTCATGTTCTTGATTGCATGTGCAACTTCTGCTGGGAGGACTGGAGGAACTCTGGTATTGGTACCTTTCATGATGTCTGGAGTACATGCATCATCCCTTTCATATAATTTGGAGTCGAAATCTTTCACTCTTGTCAAAATTTCGCCTCTATTTCTTGTTACAGAACCATCTTCTTTTCTCAGTGCCATAATCTGTTTTCTTCCTTTACTGAGATGTCCCTTTGCTATCTTTAGGTTTTGGTTGTTTTCAATTGCTTTCCTCACTAGTTCACAGTTTAATTTCCTTACGTCTTTAGCGATACTTTTTCGTACTGTCTTGCATAGCTCTATGTATTCCACTTTGGAAGTCACATCTTTTTTAGTTGTCCTCATCTCTCTTCTTTTTGGCATCAACATTTTGGTTTTTCCTGATAATTTGTTCGCATGCAACTTGTTCTTAGACCCAGCTAATTTTGTTGCTGTTTCCATAAGAGCTTTGGTTACTTTTCTGTTAACTTCAGAAATATCCACTTCTTCCGATGTTAGGTCTTTTAAAGCAGAGAATCTGTTCTTCAATTTCAACTTGAAGGTATTATGGCGTTTTTTAAGGTTGGTTATGTCAATACATCTTGTTTGTCTTATGAGCTTGCTACGTTCGAGTTTAGTGTTGAGGTGCATCTTACATCTCACCAATCTATGGTCACTACCTGTGTTGCACTTGTTTAGCACACTGCAGTCTTCTATGACAAATTTTTTGTTACACATAATAAAATCAATTTCACTTGTCCCATTTGGATGTCTCCATGTCCATTTCCTGTGCGGCTTTTTCTTGAAAAAGGAGTTCAAGATGAAAAACCCTTCTGCCTCTGCAAACTCAACGAGAGTATTTCCACGCTGGTTTCTGTTGCTGTGACCGAATTTACCTACTGAAGTTTCATTCTGTTGCCGTTGCCCTATTTTTGCATTGAAATCTCCCATAATTATCTTTAAGTGCTACTTACCTTTATTATTTAGATGACGAATTTCCTCATAAAATTCTTCAATTTCTTCTTCAGCATGACTTGTGGTGGGTGCACAAGTTTGAATGATCTGAGCCTGGTATCTTCTCGAGAGTTGGATAACGAGTCGTGCAGCTCTGTCAGAGGAACTTTCAACTTCTACAAACTTATCCTTCAGTTTCTTGTTTATTATAAATCCAACACCACTAGTTCTGCCAGTATCTGTTCCACGATAGTAGAAGAGATGTCCACTTTTCAGTTCGATGAGATCTTCTCCTTACCTCACTTAGCCCGACGATGTCCCACTTGATCCTTTGTAGTTCCTCTTCCAATTCAAGAAGCCTTGAACCAGAAGATAGGGAGCGTCCATTATACGTAGTGAAGGTCAGCATCAGATGGCAGCCTAGTCCGGTCCTCCGGGGATTTTTAGCACCCTCTGCCTTCATGTCGCACTGGCCGCTGCCTTGGCCAGGTACATTCCAGCTGCCGGAGACTGAGGGCCAAGATTTAAGTTGTGGATTCATTTTGGAATGGTTTGGCCATAACTCACCACGCTGGCCAAGCGGGTTGGTTAGTGTGGGATAGCATTTCCTCTAATCCCGATGGTATAGTTATACCGCTATTGGCGGTCGTCAGAGCCCCTTTAGTGGGAACAGGATGCACCACCAGAAGGCGGGGTTGACATTTGTCAAGGAGAGGCTGTGATGTTACACATCACCTGACCTTACATCCCTTATTATGAATATTGCCATTAAATGGTACAAAAATGCTTTTTATCATATGCAACAGGGTGGGAAGATGCCAAGATGGATAATACTGGTTTATGTCTTGGTAATACCTGTGTGTGCAGATTGCTGTATGCTGATGACACAGTCCTGTTGGCAGAGAGCAAAAGTGAGTTGCAGAGCATGTGGTTCCAGATGTACGAAGCTTGTATGAAATTCAAACTGAGTATCAATACAGGAAAAACCAAAGTTACGGTTTTTGAGCGAGGAACTGTTAGTACTGAATGCAGGGTAAGTCTAAATGACACAGAGATTGACCAGGTAAATGAGTTTGTATATTTGGGAAGCTTGTTTGACAGAGAGAACAGATTAGATTCTTCATTGAAAGTCATAGCTGCTTTAGGAGGTTTTCACAGGAATGATGGATTCTCAAAAGTCCCGAATGGCTGTGTATGAAAGTGCCTACTTTGATGTATGGCAGTGAAACCTGGGTACTATAGAAGAGACGTAGGAGTCGTTTGTGTGCTGGAGAACTGCGTTACTTACGGGGTGTTTGTGGGAAGACATGTTCTGATCATGTGAGGAATGAAGATGTGTTGCAGTTGAGTAATGTGAAGCAAAATGTTGTTAGCAAGGTGGAGACTAATATTCTTAGGTGGTTTGGCCATGCTGAAAGAATGAGTGACGAGATGCTTAGTAAGAAAAATTTTTCTGCCCAAGTGGCAGGAAAAGAAAGGCAGAAGGCCAAGCAAGTCATGGGAGGATAAGATTCATGCCTGAATGACAAAAAGATTATGAAGTGTAGAAGTTTTTGCGTATGTCGTGTGATGGATGCTATTCTTAGGTGCTTTGGCCATGTTGAAAGAATGAGTGACGAGATGCTTACTAAGAAAAAAATTTTGGGCCCAAGTGGCAGGAAAGAAAGGCAGAGGAAGGCATGGGAGAATGAGATTCAGGAGTGTCTGAATGAGAAAAAGATTATGAGTATGAAGTGTAGGTCTTGTGTACGTCGTATGATGGATTTCACTGAAGTCCATGTTTTGTGTCAAGATTGCTGTAAATGGAGAAGTCTGATACAGCAAAAGTAAATAAATAATCAGTTAAAAATTTATCTGGTGGTTTGTATTTCTTTGTGGAGCTAATCTCAGAGAACACCTTAGGGATATGTACTATCAGTTAAATGTTTATTTGTCAGATGGTCTTTTTAAGGAGCTAACCTCTGAATGTCAGAGAACAGCTTAATGATATGTATGTATGTAGCATTGAAGATTACAGAATCTTCTATGCATTACGAACATTAATCTTTCTAATATTTACAAGGTTGCTTACCTCTTTTCACCACACGTTACATTCTTTCTGCCCGTCATGCTTGGTTTAGGCTTCCGGTGCAGTGTTCCATTTTTGGTTTTCAGGTTCTTTCAACTGCTTTACCAACACTCAAGTCCATGAAGTGCGTTGTTGTCCAGGTTGCAAAATTGTATCCTCCCCCTTCCCACAATCTTGTAAAACCTAACTTTCGTTGCTAAAAACCAATTGTTGAACAGAAAATCTTTTGATATTATAGCAGGGATCATAGCATACTTCTGGAAAATTTTAGGTAGGAATTTTAGGAATTTTTAGAAAAATTTTAGGAAAATTTTAGGAGTGTATTTCAATAAAAACTAGATGTATATTTGTATACATCTAGTAAAACAACTTTGTATACATTGTAAAGAGTTTGCTTCACACCCTTCAACCATATATACTGATAGACTGTGCATGACATCAAAATTTCTGGCTCCAACATAAAATCACATGACAACAGTCAAAAAGATGGGTTACACCTGCTGTGCTTATGGTTGCTCTGAGCGATATAGTAAAGAAAGTTCTATGATTTTTCATGGGTAAGAAACGAATTAAATACCTAAGTCAATAAAGTTCAATTACTTAACCAGAAACTTGCAGCTATTGATATAAAAATATAGTAACTTAAGAAAAAAAAATGGAATGCATGTTCCAAATTCTTCGCAAATGTTCATCACATTATAAATCACAAAATGTAAACAACCCGATCATGCATGTATATAGCTCATAAGTAAACTTACCTGAAGAGTTTTCATTATATATGAGGCGCATTCACATAATACACCGAAAACACTGAAGTTCTGCAGCGTAAATTAGTAATCATAACAGCATTTTTACACGAAATTTGGAGTCTGATGATGACGTGCCCAATGTTGGAGCCATGGCGGCTTTGATGCAGCTATTGCCAATGTGCAGTCCATTAGTATATATGGTCGAAGTTAACACCCAAATTTTTTGCATAACGTCTAATGTCTAAAGTTTAAGTATGATTTACTTCTAATGTTCAGTTCTTATCTTTTCATGTGTTATTATCATATTCAAGTATATTTACCACATTCAAGTTTCACTTTGAACCTTAATATGCTGTTGAACCAGAAGCAATTCACGATTTTCACAGTAAAGTTTTCAGGTTTCACATTAAATTATAATATCCTAAAAAGGTAATTGAAAACCAAGAACTATGTACAATTGTTCACTGAATTACTTTTTTCATATTATTGTTTTAACCTTTTCCTGATTAGCCTATCTTTTTCTGCTTCTACCACAACTAATTTACTTTCAGTTTTCTTTATTTCAGCTGAACCTTGTATGATCAAGTTAGAGGCAACTGCTATTTCAACAGTATTTTGTTTTTCTACAGCTTTTCTCATTCTTTCTGTTCCCTCTTGAATTATTGCTAGGGAGGCTTCTTTATCGTTTTTAAGTCTATTTATTTCTGCATCATTTTCTTTTATTTTGTCATCAAACTCAGCTTTTCTTTTTTTCTCTAGCTGCTTTTCCTTATTTTCCCTCTCTTTCTGCTTCCTTTCTTTTACCTTTTTTGATTCTTCTTCCTTCAGCTTATCAACATACTCTTTATAAAATTTATGTGAATCACAAACACTAACAAATTTCTTGTTATGGGAACTTTACTTACACATCCATAGTGTTTAATGGCCCCTTTAACTATTCTTAATGATGTTATAGTTGAGTCTTTTAAGTTAGCCTTGTCCTTCCTTAACAGAGCAGTGTTAACCGAAAATCCCCTTTCTGCATCAGCATTACCATGAGGTAAAACTAAAATTGACTTTATGAGTTTAGCAAGATTTGAGTATTTTTCTTTTCCGCTAGAGTCTTTAATACTAAATATTGAAAACCAAGAACTATGTACAATTGTTCACTGAATTACTTTTTTCATATTATTGTTTTAACCTTTTCCTGATTAGCCTATCTTTTTCTGCTTCTACCACAACTAATTTACTTTCAGTTTTCTTTATTTCAGCTGAACCTTGTATGATCAAGTTAGAGGCAACTGCTATTTCAACAGTATTTTGTTTTTCTACAGCTTTTCTCATTCTTTCTGTTCCCTCTTGAATTATTGCTAGGGAGGCTTCTTTATCGTTTTTAAGTCTATTTATTTCTGCATCATTTTCTTTTATTTTGTCATCAAACTCAGCTTTTCTTTTTTTCTCTAGCTGCTTTTCCTTATTTTCCCTCTCTTTCTGCTTCCTTTCTTTTACCTTTTTTGATTCTTCTTCCTTCAGCTTATCAACATACTCTTTATAAAATTTATGTGAATCACAAACACTAACAAATTTCTTGTTATGGGAACTTTACTTACACATCCATAGTGTTTAATGGCCCCTTTAACTATTCTTAATGATGTTATAGTTGAGTCTTTTAAGTTAGCCTTGTCCTTCCTTAACAGAGCAGTGTTAACCGAAAATCCCCTTTCTGCATCAGCATTACCATGAGGTAAAACTAAAATTGACTTTATGAGTTTAGCAAGATTTGAGTATTTTTCTTTTCCGCTAGAGTCTTTAATACTAAATATATTACGCCAGTAATGATCAATCCGCACTGGAATATGCCCTTCCTCTGAAAATTTCACTAGTTCATCTAGAGTTGGCTTATCGCAATTTAAAAGTTTCCACTCTTCTCTTACTCTATCAATTTGTTCCTCAGAAAGATGCAAAACACTTGAAATTCTGGTTATTTCCGAAAGTCCTTCAGTGACTGAAAGTTGAGTTGACTCTTTCTTTGGTTCTTTTACCTTTAAAACTTCTATGTCTCTTAGCTTTTGATTGCAGAATGGCAAATTTGACTTTAAATATTTTGTGGTTGCAATTAGTGATGATCTTACATCTAAGAGAAATAATTTCTGCCTGGTCTCCTGAACATTCCTGAGGAGATTTTTTGTCTTCATACCAACTTCTAACTCCCCTAGTTTTTTCCATGAATTTTTGTTTTCAAAATCTACATTCTTTAGGTCTTCTCCAAATTTCCCTGCTATAACATCATCTTGGATAAACTGAGCCATAACATTCCTCATTAAAGTATTTAAATCAGAATATAACTGGTGTATTTTTGGTTCTTCACTCTGATAACATAATGAAAACTTTTCAAAATTTTGGTGTGAAAATGAAATTAATGCTAAATAGCAAGGAGTAAGCTCATTTTTCAAGAAACAGTGAATTCTTTTATACCTTGCCGAATTGCGCAGTTGTTTTTCAAATATTTTTTGAGATGGCAAGAAGTTTAAAAAATATTCTGTAATATTTAGCCATTGATCCAAGAGCCTCTGGGCTACAGAACCAACGGTTAACCATCTGTTGCTGACATGACGCAAAAGAAATTTGGCAGTGACCAATGTTATATCCTCGACAGATTTATAATCCTCTCTTCTTGCAGCACTACTCTTTAAAAAGTAATGCATATCAGTAGCAAATTCGTCAAAATCTATATTTAAGCTTGTCAAAAAAATTTTAAATGCATTACTAACAACATGCAGGTTGCAAAAACCTAGTTCCAAAGATTTCTGGCCTGTTTCTTGTTTTACAACTTCATTGAATTTGCGTAAAAAGCACTTATTTACATTTGGGCTGTCCATGGATACACAAATAATTCTTTTCAACGAAATATTGAAGGATGATAACACATCAAGAATTTCTTTTAGTAAAATATCTGCTGTTGCATGACCCAGAAAAACGCTTGTTAGGTATCGGCAAGAAACTGAATTTATTTCTGAAGACCAGTACCTGAGATACACATCCAACTGCCGTTTCACTTGTGTATTTGTAGTTTCATCAAATGCTATAGTAACCTTTCCTGGGCTACTAGATGCAATGTCTTTTTTCAAATCCTCTTCAAAATATTTTGACAATCCATGTGATATCACATAAGCAACTTTTTTTTCTTTAAGTTGCATTTTGGCTGCAATAGCAGAATCAGGAAACATTTCTTTGAAAAGTTCAACTGTTTCAGTGCATGAAACAAAAGACATATTGTCCTTAGCAACTTTCATGGCCCATAATGCTTCGGCTTTAGCCAACTGTAAATCATGACTCAGTACTTCACTAATATTTGTTTTGGGCTGAAGATCCCGTCCTCCAAAGGCTTTCAGGATGGACTTATTTTGAAATTTACTTTGAAATTTTTGCAAATGTTTTTTTCCTTTATGATGCGCTTTTACTTGTGAAAAGCCACTATTAGAAATGTTGAAAATTTCTGAACACAATATACACTTAGCAGAAAATATTGTTTCAGTTGCAGAACATCATTCTTTCAACTTCACTCCGTCCAATTCTTTGGCGAGCCACGCATCTTGAAATTTCGTTTTGGATTTAGGCATCTTAAACACTTGTATTACTAACCAGAAAATGAAAGGGAAGTACAAAAACACGTTCCAATATTGCAAAACCAGACAACTTCCCGAAATTTGGCTGCGAGGATGTCAGAAGATATGAAAAAAAAAAAAAAAAAAAAAAAGCAGGTCACCACTAGAGAACTGAACCTGCACACAGCACAGAGAACACCATAAAAGACGTAAAACCAGAAACTATCATACGCATCTCACGCAAGTTCAGTCAAAGCGAGTCGGAGCCGAGATATATTGCGCATCGAAGGTCGCTGTCGCCGACGCATGATCGAAGGTCAATGATCACGTGCTCTACTGCCTGCCAAGATAATACTCAGCTACCATCCCATCGTCATTACCGGAGGTTACGGAAGGAGACCACATGTTTCCTCTTTGCTTCCACCCACCTGCGGTTTACAATAACAAAACATCAGCAGAAAGAGGAGGTTCCACAAGGCATGTACAAAAATAAAGTACGATCTTCTGCGTGCCACGGAGTTCGTCTGCAAAGCGCAAACCAGGGGTGAAAATGACCCCTCCCCTTTTCCCTTAGATCTCTTGTTACTCCCGAAAACTGTTCGAAGGCAAAAAAAATGGAACGCCCGCCCCGAAGCAAGAGCATCTCGATGGCGTCATTTTTCCCTCCCTTCAGCAGCACAGCATATAGGCTGTGTTTCTACAATAACAGGTCTTTTTACCTTACCGTAATGGTAAATTTATTGGCGTTAATAACGGTTGTGTTTTTAATAAAAATAAGCTTACGAAAATTTTAGGATGAATAGCAAATTTTAGGTCTAATTTTAGGAATTTAAGGAGGGTCACAAAATATTAGGAATTTTAGGAGGAATGCGATCCCTGTTATAGACAACTACGAAACGCCTATTTACAAACATACAAATTCCGAACGAAAAATTTTAAAAACCTATATACAAATATTTACACACAATTCATTTCTTGGACTCCTCAACACCTCACGAACAACCAACCACACCCTAAGCCACTCCCAAGCAGATTGCCTCGAGTACTTTCAACCCCCTACTGGGTTATCTTCAGGTGTTTTCTCTTCTGCCACTGCAGCAAGAGTGAGCGACACACCCAGCTTCTTCGCCCCGCCCCATCGTCATCCACGAAACGCTTCCACCGTGGCTCCATCTGTCATTGACTTTAGTGAACTCTTCATTTTCTCAAACAACCAACCACACCCTAAGCCACTCCCAAGCAGATGTGTTCGTGAGGTGTTGAGGAGTCCAAGGAATGAATTATGTGTAAATATTTGTACATAGGTTTTTTAAATTTTTTCGTTCGGAATTTGTATGTTTGTAAATAGGCGTTTCGTAGTTGTCTATAATATCAAAAGATTTTGTGTTCAACAATTGGTTTTTATCAACAAAAGTTAGGTTTTACAAGATTGTGGGAAGGGGGAGGATATAATTTTGCAACCTGGACAACAATGCACTTCATGGACTTGAGTGTTGGTAAAGCAGTTGAAAGAACCTGAAAACCAAAAATGGAACACCGCACCGGAAGCCTAAACCAAGCATGACGGGCAAAAAGAATGTAACGTGTGGTGAAATGTGAAAAGAGGTAAGCAACCTTGTAAATATTATATTAGTATGCACGTAAATTTAAGAGAATTTATTAATCTTTCTGTTCTTATAGACCTTAGCAAAATATGACCCATACATGAAATTTCTGGAAAGAGATATGCTCTTACAGAACATTAGGATATTTTGCAGTGTTTTCCTTACAGATTTAAATTTCATATAATTTTCACATTTTTTAATTACTTGCATCATAGCATCAGGTTTTAGTATAAAATTAAGAACACAAACGTTGCATGTATATTCTTCACTAGTATGGCATTTCAGTCACTTCACAGTGCAGTAAAATCTTATAAAACATGCTTTAAAAATATTTTCAAATTCAGAAATCTGTGTAGAATACCAAAACATTGTTTCAAAGTAGCAGTCATTTGTTATTGTTCCTGGCAACAAAGTGTAAAGTAATGTTCACACTCTCTACCCCACTTGATAATAGAAAAAGAGTAATTAAAGCCTTTCCCTGGCATAACCACAATTGCTCAAAGTTAAGTTGCTGCCATCTACAACTTCAAAAGATTTCATCTTCATTACTCTTCTTTCAATGACTTCTAGGAGTAAAGATTACCACCATTTGTTTTGATAAGTGAATGGAAGAAATGGATTTCCTCTCTCACAGGTACAGTAACTGCAGAGTAAAAGTCATATTATGCTGCTGCTGAAGGGGTGGGGGTGGGGAAGAGATTAGCAAGATGTGCATGAGAGAAGTTGTTTTATGAGACTATGTGACTGTGTGTGTTGACATGACCAGAAAGGAGAACGTTTCTAGACACAATGAAAAGATGCATCCAGAGAGTGCCACTGTTAGGTGAGCAAATGCAAGATTCATTGAAAACATGTGGTGGATCATAGTGAGAAGGATTGGTACTGAAACACGCAACACAAAAAATTAAAAGAATTCCAAATATCATCATATCATGCATAGGTTATGTTACGAAACTATAAGTGGTGGGACGTTTCAGGAGTGACTTCTACCTGCATCAGCCACGGAATGAAATGTGGAAAGAACCATGTAGTAGTATAAGCATCAGTTGTTGCCAGATTTCAAAATAGCTTTCTAAATGATTGGGATGTGAAAAGGTGCATCTGTATTGCAGTTGTTAGAGGTAAGGTAGATTTCAATGCTTTCGCGGTACCTGAGGGCTTTCAATGATTGCTGAACGGAGCGATACGTTTAACATTACATTTTGCCAATCGAGAATTGCGGATGCCTCCCTTTCAATTTTAACCATCAGCAATACGTCAATTCCCGATTGGCAAAATGTTAAATGTATTGCTTTGTTTTTTGTTCAGCAATCGGAAAGCTCTCAGGTACTGAGAAAGCATTGAAATCTACCTTACCCCTAACACCTGCAATACGGACGCAATTTTTCACATCCCAATCATTTGGAAAGCTATTTTGAAATCTGGCAACAACTGATTATTAAACCACATGGTTCTTTCCACGTGTTTCATTCCATGGCTGATGAAGGTATAATGACAACATATGGATTGCCTGTCTTGAAGAACAAATCAAAATAAAATAGAGAAAATAATGAGGGGCCTCTCAGCTATAAAATAAAGATCTCATAATATGGATAATTTATGGAAAACAAAGCTCTTGGGTACAATTTTTTAGTCGGTTATTTTATTTGTGAGTAATCCATGATGCACTTCAATCCAGTGAAACTCGGTGAACCCTAAAGTGGACATGTAACAGTTAAATTCAAGCAATTATTTACTTTGGAAAGGCCAATGAGAAAAAACAGACTATATTTCAAATACCTAAAATGTTTTTTCATTTAAAGAAGGATGTATGCTTAGTTAGACGACAGATATATTCATCCTAATTTGATATTTTTCCCCCTGTGGTCTAATTTAGGGCCACTGGTTCCAAGGAAAGAACATCAGATAAACACACCACCCATGCCTCATCTGGGACTTGAACCCTGACCTATGTTGGACAAATGATCAAAAAGCCAGTTCCTTAGACCACTAGGCCACTTGGGCAGCGATTAAGCATGTGTAATCAATTCTCTATGTAAAGTGTAGTTAGTTTGTGGGGGTTTAGCAATAATCCTACAATTATATGATAAAATGTTGGTATTAATCAGATTCATTGCTATGCGGTGATAACTGTATAGCACTGTTATCTTCACAATTGTCTTCGATACAGAGTGCAAACCCAACTGTTTCAGTCTCATCCCGTGCATGGTGTGGTGTGGCAAAATAAGGTTCTCCACATGTTGGCCATAAGTAATCCAACAATATCTACAATATGAAATTGAATGTGTGTCCTTATACATTCCTATGCAATTTGACCTATCAGAAACACACTTTGCGGAGTTACTCCTTATGACATGAGTAACATAAGGCACCCGAGTACCCTAACATCTACCTCACACAGACCAAAATATTTACCATGCCAGGCTATTTCTACATGAATATTTTGTATTTGTTCCTTCACCCATCATTTTGAATTTGACCTAACACATATGATTTACAATTTGATCTTGCTGTTTACTGTTATAACATCACATAACATTTCATTACCATTACAGTATTTTTCTTGAAAAAATGTTAGGTAATTTACTTATACCATTATAATAATTGGCTTTAAAAATGCCACCACACAAAAAGAGCCTGTTGGAAAAATTAATCCTAAAACCAAGAAAGTGAAATTGACACGAGAAGCTGAGGCCCCTAACATCATGAATCGGCAGCACAACGTGAGGCCTGACTAAACGATGCCTGAATATGACAAGCCAAGGACTTCAGAAACCCTTTAATAGTGTGGAGTACAATCTGATGATGACCAAATAAAACATGCCAAATTAAAGGAAACATTTATGCAGTCTGATTTGAAATTGGTGGCATTTAGTTATGTTGGGCATTCAAAAAGTTCTTGACATGCAGCAGCAGAACTAAAACCATTGCCCTTACCACAACTAAACATTTACTATCCTTCGAAGTTGCAGATGTTGACACAAATTCTAGAATGCTTGGTGGCACTCCTGTTTGGGAATACTTCACAATCTCTGAATGAATGCATTTTGCAAGGTCTTGCACCCTTGAAAAAACTGCCCAGCAAGTTTCGTTAAAATGTTTGGAACCACAAATATCACAGTACAAGATTTGGTGAGCATTAGGATGGGATAGCTTTTTGATTGTTTCCTGCACCAGATAAACTGCAACATGTCAGGTTTTGTGAATACTGGCATTGTCATGAAGGAAAAGAGCCCTTGACATGCCTGTTGTTGTAAGCAAGTGCTCCTTCATCTCCTTAACCATTTTGGGCAAAATAATGTTGATGTAGCATTGGCCAGAGTTGTATAAAAATGAAATGTATGTGCGTACGCAGCCATTGAAATTGGAAACTTGCTGCAAACCCGCGATGCGCGAACTACGGTAACAATAGAATAATTTAAAAAATAATAATGAAACAATAAATTATTTTTAAAACATTACAGATTCCACTGAGAATAAAATAAGTACATTACAATTGAATGTGCAGCAATGTGTGTGAAACCTTTATGGCAAAATATTAAATATTGTGAGACTTTATGGCAAAATATTAAAATATTGGACTATGAACCTCATAAAAACAAGAGGCTATTTACGTAAATTTTTATATCCAAAAAAGAGTTCCATTAATGAATTTCAAAAGTTATAAATAGCATTTTCAACAAGTTAATTCAAAAATAGTAGACTTACAAAACACAAAAGGAAAAGATTTTAATATTGTAATTTAATAACTGGCAACTGCAAGAGGAACCTGGCAGTAACTTTTAATTCTTTCAGTGTAAACGAAACTTTTGATAGAGTTCCTATTACATTGAGAATAGTTCTTGATAAAATTTAGAGATTGGAAATGTCTGTAAAAATAAAAGAACTCAGAAGATGTGAAAAATACTTGAAAGTCCTTCAAGTTAAAACACAATTAAGTATATTAATCTGAGTAAAGCCTTGAGTAAGTGTTATAATTGCTGTAAATAACACTTTTTTTTTTAATCTACAAGCAAAAAGTATCTGCAAAATCTGCTAATAATTTGGAAACTATCTGCGTACGTCTACATTCTGTTACTCTGGCATTGGCCATTTATAGTACTTTCTTCAGGTAAGATGTCCATGGCTACCACTCCTTGAGAAATGAAAAATTAAAGAAAAAAAAATTGCGAACATCCTTTTCTTGAGTGAAAGTCCTGTTGAAAGATTTGGGAACACGGTTCAACTTCCACAGCCCAAACATAGTTGTCGATCTTTCTAGGAGTTGTGTAGCAATAAAATCATGTCTCATCACCCATGGCAATGTCTGTTATATGTTTGGGGCTACAAGGTTCAAACATTGTCAGCATCTATTTGGTGTGAGTTGACTATAGCTTTTTTTTTGTTTTGTTTTTTCTGTTTGATTAGCTTGTGGGGTACCCATGTGGCACAGATCTTGCAGAACTTTAAATGTTGATGAGAAATTGTTTATACACTGCTAATCAATACACAGACATATAAATTTATTAGCTTAATGGTATGTGTGGGCTTCCTTAATGAGTTCAGGAATGGTAGTGATAGTTCTCTTGTTTCATCAGTTCCTTTGGTCCTTATGCACATGGGAAGACTTTGAAGTTGTACAGCTCTTCTTTGAATTTGTGCATTGGTCCAATAATAGTTTCACATGAACAGGCATGATTCCTATATACTTGTGATAAATCACCATGTTTTTTTTTTTGTTTTTTTTTTCATTGTCCACAAACTGCATCTTTGTGAAAATGTAAAATCTTTCCTCATCTTTTCGTATGCTCCACAGAAAAAATGCACAAAATTTGCAGATTGAACTTTTAAGTGTTGCCAGCAAAGGGATAAATGATAATACAGCTTTTGTTTTTAACATGTTATGACAAGTTTAGACAAGCTTTCAAACAAGTTGTAGCTTGTTGGGACCTTTCTTTGCTGACATACATGGGTGCCCTTGCACTTGACACAATGCTTGGTATCAGCATTGGAATCTTGTAAAGTATGTTCCGTGATGCCACAGCATTGATACTGAGTAGCACCATGCAGGACTGCTGGGAGTGGCCATAGCTCTAGCACTTGAAACATCTCAGAGAATTTGCTATGCATGGATACAGGCACACACTCCAAGATGAAGATAGCTTGCCTTGATAGATATAGGCACGGATGGGTTTCAAAGGTCAAAATCAGACTCTGAGATGGGACCAGCATTACAAAATCCAAAAGTGTACATTTTAGTAGTCTTTCAGGAATATCTACATTCCTCTAATGATCACCACAATGCTTATCCATGCTTGACTGTTTTTCCAAAAGAATTCCACGAGTTTCCAATACTAGATGGAATTTTAATGTCAGGGTTGCAAACACAGTTCATGAAAATATTGGTAAGTTGAAAGAATTTTTTTTAAGAGCTGCAAAAGTTACAGAACATCAACACAGTCCAAGCAGCTCCAGGATTCCTGCGAATGTCAGATGACTAAAATTTTCTCTTTTGGCTTTCTTTCTTCCATTGTGTTATGCCACGCATTGACTTGTATGATCGGCTTCAAAGCAGCAATGCTAACTCTTCAACTGTCCACTCAGATGTAGTGGATTTCTATAATGCAATTTCTACTATCAGGAATGACATCTCCTCAGCTTCAGAATTTCAGGAGACTCCCAAGAATTTAAGAAACAAAAACTTGCAAAAGAGGTCTGTGACACTATTTGTTTTTAAGCAAAGGAAAGATTCAAGTTCACTGGTCAACTTTCTGCAGCAAAATTATTGAAGTCTGAACAGTTTCCTCTATACATGCGAGAATTTCTTTTGAAGGAACTTCATGAAACTGTCTTAGCTTATCCTATGCTGAACAAAGAAAGACTGTAGACTGAACTTTCTGTCCTTTATGAGGGAAAAGAATTCCATCAAATATCCTCAGCTTTCAACCTCAATCAAATAATAATAATAATAATAATAATAATAATAATAATAATAATAATAAGCAGTGTGCTCCAAAATTCACTTCCTGAAGTGCATTGTGTACTCAAAATTATACTCACACCACCTATGACAGCATAGAGTCTCAGAAATGCTTTTCCACAATAAGAAGAATAGACATTTTTATGGAGCACTATGCCTGAAGAGTGCCTATCAACATTAACTATGTTGAATACATAAAAGAACTTGATCGAGTTGTCAACTAACTTCAACGACAAGGTGATTGATTCACTGAAGAGCCAAAACACTGCCACTGCATATTTATGCAAATCAAAGCAACTGCAGGTAACATGTGAAGGTCACGAAATGGTATACATAACATCTGATGCTAAGCTCTGTTAATCAGTGTTATTCTTGTTCTTCAGATGTGAAAGGCAACGGACTAAAGCGAGTTTGACAACTTAGGCCAAATTGTAATGGCCAGGCAACTGCGTCAGAGCATTTCCGAGATGGCAAGGCTTGTGGGGGTGCTCACTGTCAGCCATGGTTAGTTACTTCAAAATGTGGTCCAAGGAGAGATAAACCATGAACTGCTGGCAAGGTGTGGGCCGACCACTGCTCATCGATGCAAGAGGCAAGCAAATGACATTCCATATAGTACAAGCCAACAGAAGGGATACTGTGGTGCAACTCACTGATAATTTTAGTTCTGGTGATATCAGTAATATGTCACAACGCACAAGCGGCTTTGAGTGCCCACGCTAACCTCTGTTTACCATTGAAAGTGCCTACAATGGGCACAAGAGCTTCAATCAAAATTAGACCTTTAATGATTGAAAAAAGGTCATCTGGTTCAATGAATCTTGTTTCCTGCTGCACCACGTGGATGGCTGGATATGTGGGCATCGCTTACCTAGGGAAGTGTTGCCACCAGGATGAACCATGGAATGAAAACAAGCTGGTGGAGGAAGTGTAACGTTTTGAGCAATGTTGTGCTGGGAAATCCTGGGTCCAGTCATTCATGTGAAGGAAACTATGAAGTCCATCACCTACCTAAACATCATTACAGACCAGGTACATCCTTTCGTGGCAACGGTATTCCACTCTGTTAGTGTCTTCTTTCAGCAGGATAATGTGGCATGCTACACTGCCTGGACAGTTCAAGATCGGTTTGTGGAACATAAGGAAGACTGATTGCAATATCTTATTTAAGCCAACTCTTTATACCCAAAACCGGACAGTTCAGAGGGCGCTGCTCCGAAACTGCAAGCACATTTCCAGTGACATTTCAATCGTTTGCATGTCCCAACTTGTACATATCCCGCAAGTTTCAAGCGAATGCCAGCAGTCCTTCATGGTGTTGCAATTTTCACAAACTGTAGTGTATATGGAAGTAAAAATTTAATAACTTCTGTGACTTAAAGCAATAAATATGTAAACTAGTGGTAAAAGTGCTTTAGATAATTCAAACAAGTAATTTAAAAGTCAGTACAGAATAAGCAAACAGAGTTGTACATTCTTATAATTTGACAGTGAATCCCAAGGTGGATATTACAATTTTTTTCAATGTGAAAATGCCTCAAAGATATGATTTAGAAAATTCTTTAATGTGAACCAATAGCTGAATATGCCTAATAAATATTTAGCTAAAAAATCAGAATAAGACTAAGATCTTCAAAATCATATCTAAGTGTCAAAAACTCACACATCCAAACGACTTATTTCTGGTGCTATATACTGGGCTTCAAACAATGTTGTTTGCTCTGTTCCTGGCTCTGATTGCAGGAAAGATAACTTCAAGGTGCACAGCTTTCTGGAGGCTTCTGGAGTGGTGGTTCTGTACAAGATGAGCAGAGAAATGCAACCTTTTGATTCCTTATCGCAAAACAGTGTCAATTAATTTTCTTACAAATCTGTCAATGAGAATCTGGCCCATTTGACAATTTACAAAAAAATCAGAACTACATAAATGAACTATTCATTTTTAATGTAGGCCAGATTGATATGTAAAATCATTTCATTTACTTTAAAATTAATATAACATACCTTCCAACTAAATTTAATGAATATGCAGAAGATTGCTTTGAAAAATTCAGATTTTTTTATGTCAATTTGTCACACGATAAAGTAATTTTGAACTCATACTGCTTAAATGAAAAAGGAATACAGTACACTTACCTTTATTTGTGTGTGTTTCTATTGAAGGGAACTTTTATTTATAGTAATTTAACATGTAGCTAAACTTTTTACAGTGGCCTTTATGGCTTTTTTTAAGAATTCTTTGGAATACTCTTTTTGAAAACGAAAATGAGTTTTCTTTACATTTAATTAACAGAAGACTTCTCAAGCGATTCATATGACATTGATGATCAAAACATTGTTCAATTTTTTTAACCAAAGAAAAAATTCTTTCGCATTATTAATTAAATGGCAAATACACCCTATAATTATTATTTCACTTTGGTGTTCTTTCAAATGACGAGCCACACCATTTTTCTCTCCTATCATTACTGGAGCATTGTTCGCTCCAAAAGCAATGAAATTTTTGAAAGGTATCCTGTGCAATTTTCATTCCTGTTCCACTGACCTTTAATGATGGAATAGCTAAAAGGCAACTTTGTATTCTTCTTTATTTTTCTTCACAGTAGGTGACAAAGATTGGATGAAGTTTTGAATCAGTTTCATTGGATCCATATATTCCGATTGAGAAGAGTGCATTTTGAAGATCACTAATAATTTGACTTCTTATTTCAGATGAAAGTTAATTAACAATTGCAGTAGTCTTTGTACTACCACAACCGTATTTTTTTGCAATTTCCGATTTCAGAAACATCTTATGAAATAAAGGTCCAGCATGTTCTGCTGCACTAATGGGCAAATTATGCTCTATTAAAAACATTGTAAATAGGCATTCGGTATGGGTCACTTCTACTTCCTTATCTTCTTTACAGGGCTGAGCACAACCACATAACTCCAAAATAGTTGAAAAACTGACAATTTTTCCGAAAAAAGTAACGAAAAAAATTTCTAAAAAAGTAACCAAAATTTCACAAAATATAGCCAAAAAAGTAACTCACCCCCATAATAATAATTGCTTACTTATCAAGCAGAGGTCATTATGGGTAACAGTCACCTTGGAATAGTTAATAAGCAATTTTACTGTTTGCTTTTTATTTTCACATTCTGTAAAGAAAAATGCCCCCCCAAACTTATCACTTCCTGTTCTCATAAGGTGGTGCAGGCTGAAGAATTTCAATATTTTTTAAGACCATCAGGGTGGAAAGTGGAGCATTATCGAGCATATTAATTTTTTGCTGACTGAGAACAGGCAACCTGCAAAGATTATGTGAAACAAAAACTGTTAATTTAGGCCTGATCTATACTATTTATATTAATGTAGTGGAAAATTTGACATCTTGTACTGTTGTGAAATACAATTTTTATAAAGTTTAATTTTTCCCCTTATTGGCCGAAAAGACATAAATAAAAGATTTCCGTTTTTCAACACGACGTTGAAGCATATCACCTGTGCTTTTGTGTTCAAGTTCTTCACTTCTGACAGATTTCACTCCTAGCATTGCATGTGCTAGACGTACCTCATCCATACTATTACTTCTCAAAGCCTTATTTTTAAGCCTTTCATTTGCTTCATGAAATAGTGTGTCACAAGCTTTTCGCTTTGTTGCTTTTGGGCTTTTAGGCTCTCTTCCATCTTTTCAATAGCCTTTTGGTCTTCAGAGAATTTCTGAGTTAACTCCATTTCTTTAGCTCTTTTTTCCTCTTCTTCCTTCGGTGTTTTTAATCTTCAGCCCTTTTTTTCTCCTCCAAGTATGACTTGTAGCTTTTTGCGGAACTATGAGCCAAGGCAAGCAGCTCTTTAGTAATGGGAACAAATTCAGGTTTGCCATTATACATTTTTAGAGCATTACACTCACAGTGAGTCTTGCATTTAATGCACGAACACTCATTGAAGCCCTGTCATCACTCAGTACTCTTTCGGAAAGTGAAAAAACCCTTTCTGCATCAGCACTTTCATGCAATATAGCTAAACAAGCTTTTAGTAATCTTGTTACAGTCAGGTATTTGACTCCCAGAGTGTCATGAAGGTTGAAAAAATGTTGCCAGTAGTGGTCAATATGGATTACTTTTCCTCCCTCACCAATATCAGATTCATTCTCGTTCACAAGAACCACAGGTTCTTCAAGTTGCAGTACTTTCCATTCATCAAGTAGTTGGTCAATACAAACTGGATAGCATGGAAATGCTTGGCCCAGTTTGACGATGTCACTACAGCTACCTTCTGACTTCCTTTCTTCACACTTGAGACATCGAAAATATTGCAAAAGCTGATGTGAATCTCCTAGTCCAATTTGCTTAAGTATGTGTCTATAAGCACTTGTTTGCGAAAAACAATTTGGTCTTTTTCTGGAAGTTTGACTAATCCTTTCTCCACATCATCACTGCATATGATCTCTGTAAGCCTGGTTAGGTTTGGGGAATCTTCAAGTAGGCTAAAATCCACATTGTTGCTTGCCATTGCTTTAGGGGTGCATATCCTCCCAAAGAGGGTATAGACAAGTGACTTCAGTGAATCATACATTACATGAATCAAAGGTTCACTTCTCTGGAAAAGTTTTGCAAACTTTGTAAATATGTAGACACTACTGATAAAAAAAATATAAAATAATGGGCCTCATTGTTTGACTTTCAAATAACTTACTCTTACTATCTTTTTATAACTCTTTGTATTCATTAAAGTTGAGGGGTTCTTTGGCACATGTATTAGGAAATACTGCACAATGGCATCCCACTGTTCTAATAGTCTCGAAGCAGCATGCTCCAGGGTCAACCATCTTGATGGGACATGTTTGATGAAGTGGTGGGTTGGAAGTCTTAAACCTTTTTGGATTTTCTCAAAATCTTCCAACCTCAATGGCCACCCATTGAAGAAATAATACACTGATCTTATCAGTTCCGAAACATCTTTACCCAGATCCTGAAGTCCTTTGTGAAATGCATTGTGTATAACATGAAGGTTGCATGTGCCAATATGAAGTCCTTTTTTCCTCACCCTTAGCATTTCTTCATTCATGAGCCAAATAACTGTTTTATTAACATTTGGACCATCGCAGCTGAGGGCAATCAAATTTTGGTAGGGCAGCTGAGCATTATCCAATGCAGCACATAAGTTATTGTGTATAACTATTCCTGTCGCTTGACCTATGAAGAAAGTTTCCAAGTGTTGAGAAACCACTTCATTTTTTGAGTCTGACCAGAAGCAAATTTGGGTTTGTAATTCCTTTTTTCCAGCACTATTAGTTGTTTCATCAAAACTCAAAACACAGAAAGATGGCTGGGCATCTTCAATAACTGGTTTTCTGAAATAAGGTGCTAAGGCCTCAGTAATGGTGTAAGAAAGTTTCTTATGATTTAAAGAAAATCCCTCAGGAACACACGCTGGAAACATAGCTGCAAAGGTTTCTGCAATACCATTACATGACGTAGATGACATATTGCACCACACTGTTTTCATTGCCCATATGAGTTCTGCAGTTCTTGCCATGTCCTTTACCATGCACATTTGCAAGGTGCGAGTAGCATTTGATGAAGATGACTGTGAAGCAGCACCATATATACACTCACGTATAGATTTTGTGCCATGTTTCAGATTACCTGCAACCAACTGCAGTTGGCCTGGATGCAATTTCAAGTGAATATTTTCCTTGTGTTTGCTAGAATCTTAATGCTGGGTTACTGCTTGGAAACCTTTTCCTACATTCACAGTACAAGTGCATACATTACAAAACAGTTCTGAATCACTCTGCTTTTTTGCCCATGTAGAAATTTTATATCCTGAAGAATCAGTCTTTAGAAGCCAACCTTCTTTGAAATGGTATTTTCCCATGATGAAGCAGAATATCCTCTTCCTGGTATGAAACCTCAAATCTGGAAACTGGCTTTCTGGCAGGACATTTCAGAAGATCATCTAAAAAAAAGAAGTAAAATCTGTGTTAGAAAAAACAAAAAATAAAAGTAGCAAGTTTTCAGCAATCTTTTCTGAACTGCTTTGAATTTCTGCAAGAACACCAGAATAAAAAAAAAAATTCGAAATAATAAAAAGAAGTACAACTGAACTTTAATACAGTTTTATTTAGCACAGTATAACCACATTTCACAAAGCAAATTTCATACAATCAACCCTGCACCCCGCTGATATTTGTAACATCAATTTATATTTCCGTGAGCTAACAAAAATTTTAAATGATGATAAAACAGAAATGCAAGTCCGTTAATTCCAGAAGAAAGGAATTTCTGTAATGAGATTTTTTTTTATTTTTACTGATAATATATATTTTAGCAATTTTGAATTTCATATCTCACATCGATCATTATTTAATAGGAAAACACCTGGTCATTCAAAAACATTGTTATAAGATACTTTCAGAAATTCAAAACACTTCCCTTCAGATAGGTTTTGAATGCTCAAATGTTTATTGACTTTGTAAAACTGGCAGAAAATTTCTCAAGAGAAAAAAAATAATAATAATAATTCTGCAACTTCAACTTTGTGATTACTGTCAGCGATTTTTTAAAACTATTTTCTGCGAATCAGTGTTAAAGTGAGACCAGAAAAACATACATGCATTAAATAACTTTACGTGGTAGGGCTGTAGAATAACTAGTTTTTTTTATTTTTGAGGGGTGGGGATTGTGTTTTCCAAAAATTTCACATTAAGCCATTTGTTTTCGAAATGTGAAAAAATACCAGACATTCGTCAAAATCCCCCCCCCAACGTTAATGCATCAGACAGCAGAGGTGCCTATCAGTCTTCACCATACGAAGCCTCATCATTCATGCGCGGAAATTGTATTTTGTGAGAAATTTATTACAATTGATGAGAGAACTTTAAAAAACAACAACAATGGGATCATGATTATGCAGTTTTCAAAACCATCCTCCAAGTTAGTCAAATAATGCTATTGGGACTTGTTTTCGATGTTCAAAAGTTTGATTACACTTTATATATTTTAATTTTCATTATATTATTTTCATTCACCAATTATGATTAGCTAATCAATGAAGTTTGCTTCTCTTCTTCGCTGAACGAGTTCCCGAACCCCGGTCCAAAAAATTCGAACTGTGCGAATAATCAATTGGGTAAAATAACGAAAAACGGAAAGATATGTTAATAAATTTGTTCTATTCAATAAATTTTTTTATCATTTTGTTGATATTTATTTCCGTCAATGTATGGCGAAATCCACCGGAAAATACCGAGCTTCCGTCAAACCTAATTACACGGCGCGACAGTAGTAATTTCGTAAAACGGGGAATTGGGCTGGCAGAAATTTAAAACTGGCTAAAAGGTTTAAAAAATGATAATTTGCTGATCCCAATCAGAACGCAAGTTTGCGATAAATAGAGCCGCCGGGATGGACGCCGTGTTCGAGAACTTAATCGTCCGTAATGTTTTGACCGTCGAGGATGGGCGGTTTTCGAGCGCCATGTTAAATCTTTTCTTATTTAGTTTTACAAATTTTCCATAAATTCATATTATTTTAAAAAAAAGGATACAAAGTTGAGATCTGTAATTCTTCCAACCTGTCTGTGATCAGACAGCCAAATCTGTAATAATTACGGAAAATCCGTAATGGTTGTTACCTCTGGGACAGTAATCAGCGTTTTCGAAAGGCAATTTTTTTCGCGAAAGTTAGTGCTGACAGTGTAAAAAACCTAATTTCTCTTCGATATTTAATGAAAAATAAAGGTAGCTATTGATAGAAAAGGCCAAGCCTCAAGTATCGAAATCCCTAAGTTTCCAAATTAGAAGCTACTTCAAGTGGTGCCCAAGGGACATTCCACGTCAGATCAATAAAAAAAAATAAGTTTTTGACCTCACCATTTCTGATTTTGATGAAATTTGGTATGAAGCACACATATGACAAGGTAAGTAATTCTGCCAATTTTCAGATTTTTATTTTGAAAATTGTCCAAGATACACACATAATAAAAATCGAAATTTTCATAAAAAATGACAAACTCGCACACTTATAAATGGTTGTAACTGTTTTCCTAATTGTAGTACAGTGACAATTGAAACACAGCTGCAAAGCTAAAGCATTGAGCTTTCTATAGATACCATACATGACCTTCTTACAACAGATTAAAGTTTCAAGGTCATCCACTGTGACCTTTGACCTTGAATATCTCAAAACATACCATCTTAAAAAAAATTACGAAAAAAATATATTTTATTGCTACAACATTATTCTACCCATGTGCCAGATATTAGGCTGGCACTGGCAAGGCAGTGTAGGATTAATAGGAGTATATGTCCTCCAGGTTAGGTTCGGACAAATGTACAATAACTGTTTTCCAGATGCATGTATGTATTAATTTTACAATGTGTTACAGGTTATATTAGTGGTGTACACATACAAGTGAACCACTTGGTTAATAAGGTTGCAAACCAAAAGAATGTGATGCCATCTTGCTAATGACCATCTTTATTTCGCTTCTCTCCATAAAATATGTCCGACTTGTTGCTGTTCGTAGGTCAACCTTCGCAATGACCGCTGTTTTATCCACTTCTAATATATCTGGCTTTTGTGGGTATGTGAAAGACACTGAAGGTCCATGTGGGTGCAAAAACTTATCTTAACTTGTTCTGTATGAATGTTCACATCCAAAACATAACCAACCCACCACTGGTTATCATACTCAACAATAACATAGCCACGAATATCCTCCAGATCCAGTTCTATTGGATTTAGCAATACTGACTCAACCTTGTATTCAGTTGAGTTTGAATACATCTTGGGTTTAATAGCTGTGCGGCTTACTGGTATTACACAGTGAAGTTTTTGAGTACCAGGAATTGGTCGAGCACTAGCATGATGTATCTCGAGGAACTCCTTGTGGTTCTCATAGTCCTTGTCCGTGCTGTATTTAAAATGGCACGAAGGAATGTTTCTGGAAGCCCAATCATACAGTTGTCGCTGTGTCATAATTTGGTCATTGTATGAACACTGAAGGCTGGCATGTGCAGCTAATCTCTTAATGGTGCCTGCCACGCCATCACATGGCCCCTTTCCATGTGAGGTGGCAAAGAAATGCCACTCAGCTGTGATACCAAAATCTACATCATGATGGCACAGATTGACAAAATTCTTCCTGTTCTTATACTGTGAGGCTGCACCGTATGAGAAGTAATAGATGTGTTCTACTTTCTTGTCAAAATGTGATGATATAAACTGCAACAATTGGCTCTGGAAAAGGTGAACACTGATAGTGTCATGCTTAAGACATTCTGAGATGACAACAAAAGAAACATGATCCAACTGAAGTGTGTGTGTGTGAACTTTTGTAGTACACGACGAAAGGGTGAATAGTAGCTTGGGAATTGTTCCAGTGGTATCCTTGGACTGCATCCTGCAGTATGAAGGAATAATTCTCAGCAAAATCGCACAACACAAAACACTGATTATCATCATGGTTTTCTTTCAGATTTGACAGAAAGTATGACTGCTGAATAGCTATAAAAGAATGTGGCAATAGCAATTTCACTTTTGATTCAAAGGTCTCAAGGAATTCTTCTACAGTGTTACAGACTGTCATAAGTGTTGTGCGATCAGTTGTAGTCCACAATTTATATACAATTTCATCAATCCCATTCATGGTGAATAAGCTACTTATTTGCTCTAGTAAGTGTGCTATACCAGGACAAGAATCACACTTGATGAAGAAGCATTCTGGAAGAGGAGGGTTACAAGTTATTCTTGCAAGGCAATCTTTGTATGTCCTAACTGGTAATTCATCATTACGAGTTGTCTTGCAATTTGCACCCTGCTAGCATAAGTTTTACATTTTCATGAGCACAACACACACAGACACAGTGTGTTCCACTTGCACCAGCCAGCACACAATTCTTTGGGCGTAAACCACAGAACTTTGAAAACCCTACTTTGACATTAGGATTCTTGTCTTTAAATCCTTGAAATATCTCTTTCAAATTTCCTAGAATAAGACGTTTCTGTTTTTGTACTTTTGACCCTGATTCCATCATTGTAACAAAATCTTTTTTTCCTGGTAAACAACGGCTCACTTCATCACTATTATAGTATGCAATAACGTTTTCAACTGTGCTGTCACTGAGAGTTTTCCCAGGCCTAGGATTGGAGTTGCTAAAATACCCTGCTCTTCCACAAGATTTTTAGACTTTCGTGCCATGTAATATGTTACACCAAATTTTTCCTGAATTTTACGAATACTCCAGGTTCTAGGTAATATTGTTAGTATTTGGACTTTAACACTGCTAGAGTCTGTTTCTTGAAATTTTTCTTTCAACTGTGAAATCATGACCGATTCATCAGACACTGTCACAGGATTATCACATTCTGGAACACCTATGTTAGTCTTTTATCGCTTCACCAATTTTCTGATATTTCTTCTTACTGTACTGTCCAACACCTAATCTTTTTTTTTTTCACAGGAGATTCGCCTAGAGAAAATAACGTATCATTCAGACTATCCAAAGTTGTGTCTCTGTCAGTCCATCTCACTCTTCACCACTCCTTCTGAATTATCTTCACTTAACCGAGGTTGTTCTGCCTCTGCATCTGTTTCAATTATACATGAAGGACCTGGCATTTCAGAGATAGATTTTCGGCATGAACTACATATTTTCTGTTCTAATATTATATTTGGACATTTCTGAACCATCCAAGGCTGTACTTTTCTCAGATTCTTTCTAAACCTTGTGTGTCCACTTTTACCCAGAGGATTGCAACAAAAAATTTGACTTTTAAAGTCCATTTTGGTTAATGAAACTGCACCTGCAAAAAAAATGATAGATAAATATAGTTTGATAAAAATAAATTGATTAAACAAAGATAAAATAAAATAACAATTAAACAGTTAACAATGTTACAGATAAATTGATAACCACACACTCACAAGCTCAGAATTGAAATAACAGCAAATGTAAAATGGTGTACCAGTAAGATTTCTCATTGGCTGTAATAAGAAGCCTTGCCATTGGCTTTAATAAGAAACCCTGTCATTGGCTCTAATAAGAAGCCCTGCCATTGGCTAAAATGGGCAGAGTTTCAATCTCTGATCTCAAAGATTTGTTGACATTATTTACTGCTGAAAATTGTGTCTATCAAGTAAAATTGCTGTCACATAGCATATTTCTGATAAATCTGTTGATCTGTTATAATATATACACATTTCATGTATAATAAACACAAATCCTCAACATAAGAAATATTTATTGCATGGTATGTCTCTGTGCCTTACATACAGAAGGGTGCAGCATGACACTCCTATTAATCCTACACTGCCTTGCCACAGCGGTGCCAGCCTAATATCTGGCACATGGGTAGAATAATAATGTAGCAATAAAATATATTTTTTTCGTAATTTTTTAAGATGGCATGTTTTGATATATTCAAGGTCAAAGGTCACAGTGGATGACCTTGAAACTATCTGTTGTAAGAAGGTCATGTATGGTATCTATAGAAAGCTCAATCCTTTGGCTTTGCAACTGTGTTTGAATTGTCACTCTACTACAATTAGGAAAAAATTTACAGCCATTTATAAGTGTGCGAGTTTGTCATTTTTTACGAAAATTTCAATTTTTATTATGTGTGTATCTTGGACAATTTTCAAAATAAAAATCTGAAAATTGGCAGAATTACTTACCTTGTCATATGTGTGCTTCATACCAAATTTCATCAAAATCAGAAATGGTGAGGTCAAGAAGGCGATTGATCTGACATGGAATTGCTCCAAAGCGAAAAAAGATACATATCTCGATGCATGGCAAAATTAGAAAAATATTAATCCGTAAAAAATGACTTGGACAAAAACCAATAGCAATCTTGAAACGTGGCCTCTGGCATTTAACGAAAACACCACCACCGAATAAACTAACTAGAAATGATACATAGTCCACAGTATCTTACCAAAATGTAACAATTAATTGCTTTATTTAAAGAAAAAACAACATGCTTCTTGAAATCCAATAATCTGATATTCAAATTCTGACACGATTACAATACTTCCTCATACTAACGTATGAGAAAGTAAAAATATAATCCAAACGTATAAACATGTCAGAAAATGAGATATTTATAAAACGTTAAACTTAATATAAATAAATACAAATGCATAAAATAGCTAACATTCAATAGCAATAAATTATTTATAAAATATAAATACATACCTCACTGAAAGTTGAATGTGTGGTACCAATTCATCACTTAGAAAGCAGTAGCACAAGGAGTTGTATGTCAACCATGTGACTGACGAAGTTCAGAATTCATTTATTTGTTTTCCACGTAATGTTGAAGTACGCAAGAGAGAAACACGAACCACACGAAAAAATATAATAACTTTACCAACAGTCATAACACAATTAACACACCAAACAGACTTGTACAGTTGCAGAGGAGAACATGACCTAACAGCCATTTTTTTCTAAACACACAGCTTGCAGTGAGCTTTTGCGTTCTAGGCTATAAGAAGTGCTTGGCTTTTTGTCAAAAGAGCATGCTTGCTCTCCAAGCCCGCAAATGATCATTGCAAACAATGGGGGTTAATTTTTTTTTTTTTCATAATGCTCTTAATTTTTTTTTTTCATGTTCCAAATTTACAAAAAGTGACCATTTTTGGTCAAAAAGTAACTTTTAGGGACCGACATCCAAAAAAGTTGAAAAAGTAACCCGTGCTCAGTCCTGTCATTACTACTTGTCAAAAATGAGCTTATTTTTGCGGTATTTTCACCATCGAACAATTTCTGACGATGCTTTAACAATTTTAAATGCTTCGTTATGTCACTTTTTCACCATGACATTACTAAGTCCATCGAACAAATAGTGCAGAACGCATGTTCAGAATCGAGACTTGATTTCTCGATACACGAAAATTTGGTGCCGTACGTTTCACAATGAGACTGCACACACTGTTTTTGTTTTCTACTCATTTAACTAATTAGAAGGAAACTGCTTAAATATTTTCAGCTACAGTACATGTCATGGGTAGATGATAGATCAGAAAACCAAGAAGAAATCAAAAGCTTACTAATGTAACGTTGAAGTCTCGACCATTATGTATCATCAGACAGACATGCGAATTATTTGTGGTAGCGGTTACAGAGGTGCCAACCTTTAGCAGAATGTATCAGTAATCAATAGGGGATTTTTCAGTACTGGAACACAAACTTTCAGAAAATTTTCAGTACTGGAACACAAACTTTCAGAATATTTTCAGTAATGTAACACACCATTTTTTTCAAAGGACAATATTATAGTATTACTGTGTAACCTGTAATACTTGTATGATGTGCCAACCTTCCGAGGAGCCTATCAGTAAATCACCATACGAAGCCTCGCCGTTAACGCGCGGAAAGGGTATTTCATGAGAAATTAATGCGTAAAATGTGTAATAACCTTATATGTTTACACTATCCTGACAAAAAATTATGAAATTAAATTATCAATATTGCACTTACCTCATGTCATTGCTGACATAAAGACATCCTTGTTGCTTGTTTAGCAGTGGTATATTCTTACCACTGCTAAACAAGCATGGTCCTGCATGGGCTACTGATTACTCCCATATTAGAAGGCACGCAAGGAAACCTTTATTTCAGCATTTGTAACATTTTTCCATTTCCTAGCTTGAGATTTGGGAGAAAGATTTGGATGTTCCTGGAGAAACCTCTTTGCATAGTTATTTGTTTCAGAAGCGATAATTCCAAGGATGAAATTTGCAAAAAACAAGTAAAAATATGCAATAGGTGCCACATCAGTTGCAGGAGCATGTTTGGGCCCCTGCATTTCATGATAATCAAAAGGATGCTGAGGTTGTTCATCACTTCCCTCTATTACATCCTCCCATTCACTTTCAGAACTTTCATGATCTGAAGATTCACTATCAAGATCTTCACTTTCAGAAGAAGATATTGTGTGCGTGGCACTGTGGCTAGTTTTCTGGCTTGATGTTGCTTGGCCAATATCACTCTCAGATGATTCAAAATCATCACTATCACTTGGCAAACTTTCACTCTCACTGCAACAAGCCATTTCAAATAACCTTACAAAAAAATTTCAGGCAGTAGGAAAAAGCACATCTGCTAGTCTGAGGAACAAGCTGTCATAAAGTCATCCCCTGCTAACACTAGTTTGGAAAAAGAGGGGGATTCGTAATTCACGGAGTTTTGCGATTGTGTCTGTTTGCTTGGAAAAGAGAAATGATTAATGTGAAGAGCTTCTAGTAATAAAACACCGCATTTCTTTCTCCAGCACACTGAAACCCACAGTGAATATATAATCCGTCATCGCGGGACCATGCGTTGCGCGTTATTGCACTTCGAATGGGGCTCGAAAAAGTGATTTTCGACAGTACGACGCCTTATAATTCACCAACAATGCCAAGTGAACAGCCCTGCCTCAACTGCAGTACGAAAAGTTTTGGCTAAAGTAGCCTTTCTCCGGTCACACGGAGAAAGTGCGCGGGAGGCCAATAGCAAGCGCAAACTCTTTCACAATACGACACTTACGGCATATTACCATTCTTTCAATAATATCGCTGTTTGACGATATGATTCATGGAGATTCCATTTCAAAATGATATGATTGATAAATGACATGATCATGGACACCGATATATGCTATCTGATTCGAGAAATATGCGGATCAAAATCGAAGGCCGACGAACCGGCCGCGTCGCACTAAGAGGGTTAACAAAAAAGGATGCAAAATTGAGTTTCGCCAAAACCCACTGAAATCCGTAATTCTTCCAACCTGTCCGTAATTCCGTAATCTGACAGTCGAAACCGTAATAATTACAGACAATCCGTAATAGTTAGCACCTCTGCGGTTACATGCAACTGCCACCGGTTGTTGCCACGCTGATAGAAGGAAAGGAGCCGCAAAGACGAGCAGCCGAATGTGGATGTCATGTGCCACATGACCATGTCATTTGCTGTGAATGACGTCATAGCTTCTGCAAGCACGAAACGTACAAACTGAGCAATATACAAGATTAAGACTAGTAAGTTATCGCTGCATTTTCCAACTTTTTTTTTTATTGAAAAGTAAAAAAAATTAATGAAACAGGTTATTTTTCGCAAAAAAACATAGCCATTTTTCGAACAGCAGAAGAACAGGAGTTTGGTCGGAAGAACGTATAAAAAATCGGAAGAGTTGGCAGGTATGATATAGATGTATAATTTTAACTTGCGTAACTGATGGGAAAGGAGTGTCTAAGTCAGCTTCTATGTCCTCAAGGGCCAAGGCCGAATGTTTTGAGATTTTGTAGGCCATGCATAAATTTATGATCAATCCTAGCTTTAAAGTAGAAAGAAAATAATAAATGTCTAGTAATATTGGAGCTACCATGCTGAAAGAAAAAAATAGCCAAAATAAATTGAAATACAATTGCATATGTGACTTATTAAGGGCTGCTTCATGCCCTGGGATAAAGGATACCCTGAGATGAAAGGGGAAGTGCCCCTTCCCCTCCAGGGTATGAAGAAAAATATTGAAAAAATATTAAAACTATTAAAGATTAAATTTTAATGAACTTGTATGACCTGACTTGAATGTACAGCCCAAAAATCAGAGGGGAAATGAATTTAAAACAATGTAAAATAATTATTAAAAAAACTGAAATTTAAACTACATTTGCATACATATATAAATTGTGCATTTGTTAAATCTAAATTTGCTTGCATTTAGTTGCTGACTGAATTCAGCAAGAAATGACAAGTATGTTTGCATTCATGACAGAAGGTTCTGATCAAAAGAACTTTCAAAATAGTTTCAGAATTTCTTTATGTAGGCAAAAGCTGAAAAATTTTATCTTTTGCTATTGACCAAAAGTAGTTTCTATAAGGAAAACCTAGTAACTCTCCAATGTTAAGTACATATTCAATTACAGGGAACTTCTTGGCTATTTGAAAAATTATAGGACATTTTTCTCAAAAATACAGGAGGCTGAAAATAGCCCTCCAGTTTTGTTTTACTTGGAGGGGGATTTGTAACTAGAATATATTACATTTAAAGAAAATTACATTAGGTACATTTGAAATGTGTACATCTAAAAGCTATTTCAACAGAAGTTGCATCAGCTGAGTTATAGACATTCATATATTAAATTTTTGTAGTTATCATTTTCAAGTCCTATTTTTCATATACTTTTTTATCATTTTTCACACATTGCAAACTATATAATGAAAATAAATGAACTGGATAGTGATCATTGTAATTATAAAAATACTAAACAAATATTGCAGACATACCAAAATGACCAGATACATCTCTTCACATTCAACACCTCATGTGTGTGTGATTGTTGGATTTTGTTTGACTGCCAGCTTACATTTCTTAGTATGTTGATTATCTTGTTTTTGCAGTCTTTTAAATCTTGGCTAAGCTGTTTCAAGAATGGCTTTGGCAATAGCAATCTTTGTATGTCTTCTTTTTGGTAACTACAGATAACATATTTGTGGAATTTTTTTTCATTAAAGTATTTGCTATATTCATTTCTTTTTGAATTGAGTGAGTTGTTATCCATATCATCTAATTTTTGATCTGTTTATTGCACAATTTTCTCAAGAGCTTGTTCTATTGTAATTCTGTTGAGAACATCATATTTATAGCTAGGTTTTAAAGCTGCAGCTTTGTTTTACATTACATTTACTTGCCATATTCCTTTTATGCATTTTGCATCTTGTCAATCAATTCCTTTGTGACAGGGAAATTTTGTGGCTAATCTCCATCTAATCTGATATGATCTCTCACTGTTTTTCCCAGAGTTTTAATGTTGGCATATAAAAGTGAAGATCTGTCTGTCCTCATCATAATCTTATTGAAAGAGGACTCAAGCTTTATGCTGGCACTGCTGCAAAACAAAAAGGATGGCTTTGACCATCTTTGAAAGAGTTGGGTATTTGCTGCTTGTATCCCCATATTTAATAATAGTTTTGACCTCATATGTGCACACACACAAATATCCAAAGATAACCATCTCATATTACCAGAATCACTACTCACTCGAAACCACGTATCTTCAATTAAACATCTAACTTAGTGCATATTTCACTCTCCCAAAAGAGCATCAATTCCTTCAAAGCTTGTGAAAAGACAGTCTTATTTCTTTTCTGAGTATTTCACAATTAACAAAAATAACTTCTTTATTTTTAAAATATAACAAAGGTTTTAACAATGTTAGTTTTGCAACAAGTTTAGAAACAACAGCTTTACAGAATTTCCTCACATCTTCTCTGAATAGCATTTGTTTAAATGTGTACAATTAGAACTATTGAGAACAGACTGTTTTAATGCATACTTTAGCTTGACCTAAGTAATTTTCTTTCTTCTTCAAGTCAAGATTACCAAAAGTTGTTGAAAAAATCCTTTATTTTCAACAACTTTTGGCTTTAGGAACCTTAACAAAAGCATTCAATGCTTCAGAGTATGATAAATTTGTAAGAAATGTTCTAATTTATCAAAAACTGGCAATAGAAAGATAAAAAATGGAATCATAGTGAGAAGAATTGGCAGGAAAACACGTAACACACAAAACATTAAAAGAATTCATGAAATCGTTTAACATCCCTATTAATTGGAAAGCGATTTTGAAATCTGGCAACAACTGACGCTTTTACCACGTGTCTCATTCCATGGCTGATGAAGGTAGAAGTTGCTACCGAAACGTCCCGCTCATAATTTTCCAACTTAACTTACGAGTGTGATGACGATTTCATGAATTCTTTTAATAAAAAATTTAATTTTTGCTTCAACTGCTTCATCAATGAGAAACTGTTAAGTTTTATTATAATGACTGTTGTCTTTGCCTTTCATATCTTGTGTTGGAATCGTCTCATGGAAGTATTGTTACGAATGTTTGTTTATGGCCATCAGCCAGCTATTTGTTTTGGTTTATACAAATGAGAACAAGGCAAAGATGATGCTGTTTTGATTACTGGCCAATGTCAGATGGCAATTAAAGAGAACACCTGTGCTCTGAAAGCACGTAACACCTTAACTGAACGTGTCCTGATTACATCTGTTTAATGCTGGCAGTAAATATTTGATGTAATAACTCTCGAGGGAGAAGGAGAGTTATTTTTTTCTTGGATTACCAACTAT
This sequence comes from Macrothele yani, assembly GCA_039090855.1. Lineage (NCBI taxonomy): Eukaryota > Metazoa > Arthropoda > Arachnida > Araneae > Macrothelidae > Macrothele > Macrothele yani. The sequence goes on along the minus strand of CM077023.1, from coordinate 5,572,839 downwards.
GTTGCAAGCATTGAGAGAGGCAAGAGTAGAAGTTGTGTGGAAATATTAGAAAAATTAAGAGGTCAGCCATGTTATGCTTCCGAGAGTAAATGGATAAATATGGCTCGGTATAAAAGTCTCCCAACTGAGCAGGAGTTCGACCACAAAGGTAAAACAGTTATTTTTATTCTTGTTCGGTTTAAAACTATACAGCTGTATGAAAAAGGTTCATTATGGATTCATTTGATTGAATGACATTTTTTTTTTTTGTGTGTGTGAGGAGAAGTGTTACCAAGTGAATTGGAATGATGTGCATGTATACAAATAAGTCTCTTGTCAAACAAATTAATCAGTCGTCCTTATGTGAAGTGGAACATCAGTATTTGAGAATTCTTAATCATACCAATATTTTGGAATTCTTGATTACTGTAAACACTTCAATATTCATGTGTCAGGCAAATGATTAATCACATGTATTAACCTTTAGAATAAATTGAATTCAGTGGGCTTATGCAATAAGAAATCGAGTTGTCATTTTAGTGTTGCTATCTTCTTGGTTGTATCTGATTTAGTGGTGCAAACTCATTTACGCTCTTCTTGGTGTTGCATCAAATTTGCTCATCAAGTATTTTTAATGAGATTTTTTATCTAGATACATAACAGCACTTTGGAAATACTTTGAGTTGTTCTGCTATACACTTGCATACAACAGGTGTATAATAAATCACTTAGAACATGCTGGGAAGATGCATTATTGAAGTTTTGAATTGAATGCACAAATTTGTAGCCTCCACGTTCAGCTGCGGACAATTTTTAAACCACCGGAAGACATCAGAAAAATCTTGGATGTTCTATGACAATGAATTAAGCATGTCATGGAAAGCACTGGAAACTGTGTAATATACATAAACTAAGATTTGCAAGCGGGGGGGGGGGGGGCATCTCTATACCAATTAATCTATTAACAAAATGAAATATGTATGTTATGTCCATCACTTTCAAGCCCTGTGAATTTTGCTGAAGATAGTCCAGCTGTCCTAAGAGAAGAGTTTAGCATAGCCAAAAAATACACAATCAGAATAATGAGTAATGACATGACTCACAGTAGAAGAACAATAACAAACATGGATGTTGAACAGCTTTTTATTTGATGTATTTTTTGTTTCATCCACACCAAGACTGCAGAAGTAACCTGAGGTCTTTACAATCATGAGTAGCTTTTCATACAGATATGGCCATGTCTATGAGCCAGTGTTTAGAACATCTTGTAATCTTACAGCTAAAAATGCTGTGCAGTTTCACTGTCCAGAAACTCTGAAATAATTAACATTGTTATAGGACTTGTAACTATATGCAATCACACCAACTTTTGTAGCTGGAAAGCTTCAGAAATCACAACCTTATCTATTTGCCTTTCTCCAGAACTTTGTACATTTACTTGCACACTACCTTCACTAACTACAAATGTGCTTTGTTTTGAACATTGCTTGAGTTTTCAAAGGACTTCCTTGCAGATGTATGCTGAATTAATGCATTTCTCCCAGGTCAGATGTTGGAAATACCTCATTACACCACAGTTTGATTCAAACAGCTGTTTCCACTGTATATCACCACTAGCTAATTAAATTGCCACTGCCATCAATTTTATCTAGCCAATTCATAGAACAATGAGATGTACCTAACCAGACCTTTTTTTTTTTCTATCATAAACACAACAAAAATATTACCAAGTGGAAGAAAAGATTACTTTATCAGTGATATACTAACCTAGACCACATAATCCAAAATATTAATGTGCTACAATAAAATACATTTTATGAAATAGCATAAATGTTATACCATGCAGGGTGGTATAACATTATGCTATTTCATAAAATGTACAGGGTGTTTCACTCATAGGAGGCCTCGAATTATTGTTTACTACAGACATAATATAGAAACAAGACAGTTCCAACTACAGGAGTACCGACATGGATAGACATGTTTAAATGCAACATGGCTCCGTCATGTCTTGCCTGCGTGGCGCCGCATTGCAGCTGCCATTGGAACGTCGCCAACTTTCATCGTTGAGTTTCCCACACCGTGATAAGCTCAGTTTATGGCCAGCCTTGGTGCAGTAAAAGTGTACACGATTGAGCAGAAAGTGTTCTTGGTCAAATCATATTGGACTACAGGTTCATTCAAGGTTATAAGCTCGAATTTCAGAAAATAGTTCATGTTGCAGTGCCGTTCAAAAAGTGCAATACCGAAGATGGTGAAAAAATTGGAGACAACAGGCACATTGGTGAATCTCCATGAGGGTGGCTGTCCCAGTGACCGAGGAAACAGTGCAGGACATGCGTAACAGGTTGCTTAACTCACCAAGCAAGTTCTTATGGCGAATGTCCCAAGAAATTGGTTTGTAATCTTGAACTTGCTACAGAGCAGCAAAAAAAAGAGAACATTCATTTGTATAGAGTATCCATAGTGCAAGGGCCCGATTTTGCAAAAAGGGTGTCATATTGCAACTGGTTTCATACCTTTGTGGCTGAAAATGATAACATCCTGGACATATTTTTTCTTAGACGAAGCCTGGCTCCACCTGTTTTGGTACTTCAATTTGTAGAATATGCACTTGTGGGCCAAAGCAAATCCACATGCGATTCACGAACATTCACTGCATGGCCTCAAAATTGGAGTGTGGTGTGCCATGTTGAGCACATGTGCCACAGGGCCCATCAGGGTGGCTCCTGCAATGGGGCTGCAGCCCCTCCACTCCCAACCCAAAGCAGTTTTTTTTTTCATGCCGTACCAAGAGAGAAGTTTTGTGAACACCGCTGTAAGTTTTTCCAGCATAATGCTACAACTGCAGTTTTCTGAGCTCAACTGGAAGTTTTTCCTGCATAACACCACTAAGAGCGGAAAGAACGTTGGCGGACTGCGCTCCTTGCAGCCCTGATGGCTATTGAAACCAACTCATGTGGGAAACTCTGCCTATTCTCACATCAGTTCGTTTCCTTTGAATAAAACTTCCCTGGGGACTGCATTCATGGCAGCTCTCGCTAGCAGGGTTGCTCGCGAATGCAGTATCTCGTTGGGTGGAAATGCATTGCCAGGCCTATGTGCTTTGTTGATTAATACGGTTCTTGTGCTTCCAAATAAGACATAAAATAGGGGAATGAATTAAAAATAATTATGAATGTTGAAATAAAGTATTAAATAAAGTACGTTTGAATGTATTACTCAACCTGGTTTGTTTGTTTTTTCTTCCAATTTTTTTGTTTGTTCCTGCTTTTATTCAATGTAATAATTCTAACAACAATGTTGCTGCCATTGAACTGGAGATTATTCATGTTTGCTAACAACAAATACTCAGTTGCCGGGACTTTTGCAAAAAGTTTTACTTATATTTTCTCTTCTGGTCAAAATGGGCATGTGAACAAATTATGATTAAGAATAGAGTTCAGTATTGGATAAATTGAAAGAGAGAGAGAGAGAGAGAGAGAGAGAGAGAGAGAGAGAGAGAGAGAGAGAGAGAGAGAGAGACTAATTTCTGCAGCGAAATACTTGCACAAAATTGATTTCTTCACTTACCAAGCACAGCAAAATTTTCGCTTTTAAACTCACGTAAATTTTTATTCACCAAAAATCATTGAAGTCACTCCACTGGATACATTTTATTTTTCTACTGCATCCCCCTCAATCCCAAAAATCAGCTGCGCATTTCAATTGAGGTAGTGTACTTAATTACTTTGAAAAGAACATTTAATCAGATATCATTGTTCAGAACATTTACGAAGTTGGTAAATTTTGGAAAACAAATTTTTCTACACTAAATTGTTATCATGATGGCTTCAAAATTAAAACTGGGCTGAATATGTTTGCAATCCGTTTTTATTAAAGAGAATGCCGGTGTGTGAGTATCGCAATAACAACTCATCGCGAAATTCTTGCAGACCCTTCAAAATTCCACAAAATGTTTTTCATCGCCGTCCAAGTTGCAGTGTCTGTATCAAGTCGAAGTTTCAAAGGGAGTGTATCAGAAGAAAAAGTATTTATTGTCATATTTCTAGGGGTCACAATGAGACACTTGAGAACCTGTACATGACCTTGAGTGTGTCTCCGTTACCACTAGCACACGCATTAAATTTTCTTAATTTTTTGTCCTTTATATATATACTGAAGAGCAAAGCTGAAAACTAAGGAAAAACTTTTGAATTCAAAACGAAAGTTGCAAAATAACCTGAAGATCAAAACGCGCAACGCAGCAGTTATGAAAATTCAGAATTCACATTCTATTAAGAAGAGACCTAAGCAAAAAAAAAAAATATATATTTTTGACTCATACCAAGTACAACATAGAAAAGGTTATGTATCTACCGGTGTGAGTAAAAGGAGAAAAGATAAAAAATAAAATAAAACAACTGAATGTAGAAAGTGTCGAGAATACCGAGCCTTGGCTTTATCAAGGACCAGCAAAAACTCTGCATTTTCTCACTTCCACAAAGACCTAGTTGGAAATGGGTTTCTGCAAAGCCATAGATGCAAGTAATGAGCCCACCAAAAATTGTTTTTAAAAAATATATATATGTCATGACCTTCGTAGAGTTGTATGACCTAGCTTTAGTTAACAATTTAGCTTGCATCCATAACTTTCATGGCCCGACCCATGCTCTTCATCTGTTACTATTAAACAGAAAGAAGAAGATTAAAGAGAACTCAAGTTGTGAGAGTGACATAATAATTAGAAATAATGTTCAGCTATAACGAAATGCCAAGTTCGCCTGAGAGAGAATTTAAACCTGAAGAGCAATGCAAAAGTATTCCAAATTTTTACATTGCAATTAAAAAAGGAAATATTAATTAATTAAAACTCAGATTTTTGAAAGAAAACTTGATTCTAAAACCCCCTACTCCACAACTTCTGACAACACAAAAACGAGAATAAATTAAAGACAATAATTAACTAAAGAAATGCTTTGTGAAAGTTATATGACATAAACAATTAGTTGCAATATGTACAAAGTATTTCAGCAATGCTTTAAAGTGCATAATTAAGTAGTTATTAAGAACTTAACTACTTTGAAAATACAGCGCAATGTAAAGGAACTATGCTTAGCCAGCTGCTGGGCCTAAGTTTCCTAAAAACGCGCAAAGTTACCAAGAAAAGAAAGAGTTAAAACCCGCAAAAAAGTTAACAGATTAGCCAGTGCCTAAATGCTAAAAAGCAAAAAACAACAGAGAAAAAAAGTACAAGAAGTACAAACATTGAACTTATAAAACCTAAAGACAATGAAGAGAGCTTACCTCTTATGCAACTAAACTTTCTCCACACAAGAGGAAACATGGCTGACCTTTTCCCCAAACGTCCAAACATCTCTGCCACTCCCTAGTCGCTGGGGGGCAGTGTGGGTGGGGCTGATGGCCTCCTCATACTGAAAGAAACCAACTCGCGGAGATTTTAACCAGAGAAAAAATAAAATATATACTTAAGACTGTGGACCTGTATGATCAGAAAAAGCAGAATTAACTCTCCAGAATACATGAGAAATATTATAAAATACACAAGTGGTGTATTTAATAATCTTTGCATGTATTAAATCACCTTAGTGAGCTTCTATAGATTATTCAGAATCTTATTAATTTTAATGTTAGTTTTACTATTTTTAGTATAGCTATTATTCTAGTGAGTGAATAACTAGTTTTCTTTTTTTATTTGTTTTTATTTTCTTTTATAAACAGATTTTTAAGCTTTTTTTGTGATTTAGAAAGTTTTGAAACACATTAGAAACTGTACTAATTTGATGTACAGAGATTTTTGGATAATTAATAATAATGCAGAAGTAATTTTCACTATACTCAAAGTAAGTCCCTTAGATATTAATAGTTATGATTTTGAGAACCTATATACTAATCTGCCTCTATCAGATATAATCACTACCTTTTAAGAGCTGTATGCAGAATTTAAACTTAACCAATTTGTTGATGTAGGAGCCTGGAACTCTTATCTCAATTGCTGCATAAAAAATAACCATATCTTATTTAATAATACTCTCTATAAGCAAGTGAACGGTATACCCATGGGAACATCAACACCCACGAGTATAGCTAATCTATTCCTGTTCTTTAAGGAACATAAATTCATTAAAAATCACCCCACCTGCTCAGATAACTACCTATACACATTTAGATATATTGATGATCTGCTGTGTATCAATAATTCAGAAGTTATAGAGAGTGATTTTGATAATATCTATCCTAGCTCTCTCAACTTATGTAAAACCAACCACAGTAATCAGGAACTTGAGTTCCTAGACTTAAGCATTAAGCTCAACAGAGGTAACCCATCTATTAGCCTCTTTGATAAAAGAGTTAACTTTCCTTTCAAAGTAATTAAATATCTACACTGGAATAATAACATATCAACCAAAGTAATTGAGAATGTACTAATTTCTCAGGTCCTAAGAATTTCAAGAATTTGCAGCAACAATTTGGACTTCAATTACCACATTAATATACTATTAAACAGTTTTCTAGAGAACGAAATTCCTTCTTTCATCAAAAGAACTTTAAGAAAAATTATTCTGAATAATAGAGTAAGGTTCGCAGATCTGCTTTAATTTTCTACACAGTTAATAATATGATTCTGACCAATCAAAGCCGTTTGGAAGTTGGCTAGAGGATGCCTATTAACTACTAAAAGGAACCTTAGTGCTATGGATATGAAGGTCCTATTAAAATAAAAAATTAAATAATATAGACAAAATCACAAAAAGCTTAAACATCTGTTTATAAAAGAAAATAAAAACAAATAAAAAAGAAAACTAGTTATTCACTCACTAGAATAGCTATACTAAAAATAGTAAAACTAACATTAAAATTAATAAGATTCTGAATAATCTATAGAAGCTCACTAAGGTGATTTAATACATGCAAAGATTATTATAAATACACCACTTGTGTATTTTATAATATTTCTCATGTATTCTGGAGAGTTAATTCTGCTCTTTCTGATCATACAGGTCCACAGTCTTAAGTATATATTTTATTTTTTCTCTGGTTAAAATCTCCGCGAGTTGGTTTCTTTCAGTATGAGGAGGCCATCAGCCCCACCCACACTGCCCCCTGCGACTAGGGAGTGGCAGAGATGTTTGGACGTTTGGGGAAAAGGTCAGCCATGTTTCCTCTTGTGTGGAGAAAGTTTAGTTGCATAAGAGGTAAGCTCTCTTCATTGTCTTTAGGTTTTATAAGTTCAATGTTTGTACTTCTTGTACTTTTTTTCTCTGTTGTTTTTTGCTTTTTTAGCATTTAGGCACTGGCTAGTCTGTTAACTTTTTTGCGGGTTTTAACTCTTTCTTTTCTTGGTAACTTTGCGCGTTTTTTAGGAAACTTAGGCCCAGCAGCTGGCTAAGCATAGTTCCTTTACATTGCGCTGTATTTTCAAAGTAGTTAAGTTCTTAATAACTACTTAATTATGCACTTAAAGCATTGCTGAAATACTTTGTACATATTGCAACTAATTGTTTATGTCATATAACTTTCACAAAGCATTTCTTTAGTTAATTATTGCCTTTAATTTATTCTCGTTTTTGTGTTGTCAGAAGTTGTGGAGTAGGGGGTTTTAGAATCAAGTTTTCTTTCAAAAATCTGAGTTTTAAATAATTAATATTTCCTTTTTTAATTGCAATGTAAAAATTTGGAATACTTTTGCATTGCTCTTCAGGTTTAAATTCTCTCTCAGGCGAACTTGGCATTTCGTTATAGCTGAACATTATTTCTAATTATTATGTCACTCTCACAACTTGAGTTCTCTTTAATCTTCTTCTTTCTGTTTAATAGTAACAGATGAAGAGCATGGGTCGGGCCATGAAAGTTATGGATGCAAGCTAAATTGTTAACTAAAGCTAGGTCATACAACTCTACGGAGGTCATGACATATATATATTTTTTAAAAACAATTTTTGGTGGGCTCATTACTTGCATCTATGGCTTTGCAGAAACCCATTTCCAACTAGGTCTTTGTGGAAGTGAGAAAATGCAGAGTTTTTGCTGGTCCTTGATAAAGCCAAGGCTCGGTATTCTCGACACGTTCTACATTCAGTTGTTTTATTTTATTTTTTATCTTTTCTCCTTTTACTCACACCGGTAGATACATAACCTTTTCTATGTTGTACTTGGTATGAGTCAAAAAAATATATTTTTTTTGCTTAGGTCTCTTCTTAATAGAATATATATATATATATATATACGTGGGATGTAAGGTCAGGTGATGCGTAACATCACAGCCTCTCCTAGACAAATGTCAACCCCGCCTTCTCGTGGTACATCCTGTTCCCACTAAAGGGGCTCTGACGACCGCCAATAGCGGTATAACTATATCATCGGGATTAGAGGAAATGCTATCCCACACTCACCAACCCGCTTGGCCAGCATGGTGAGTTATGGCCAAACCCCTCCAAAATGACTCCACAACTAAATCTTGGCCCTCAGTCTCCGGCAGCTGGAATGTACCTGGCCAAGGCAGCGGCCAGTGCGACATGAAGGCAGAGGGTGCCAAGAATCCCCGGAGGACCGGACTAGGCTGCCATCTGATGCTGACCTTGGCTACGTATAACGGACGCTCCCTATCTTCTGATTCAAGGCTTCTTGAATTGGAAGAGGAACTACAAAGGATCAAGTGGGACATCGTCGGGCTAAGTGAGGTAAGGAGAAAAGGAGAAGACCTCATTGAACTGAAAAGTGGACATCTCTTCTACTATCGTGGGACAGATACTGGCAGAACTAGTGGTGTTGGATTTATAATAAACAAGAAACTGAAGGATAAAGTTGTAGAAGTTGAAAGTTCCTCTGACAGAGCTGCACGACTCGTTATCCAACTCTCGAGAAGATACCAGGCTCAGATTATTCAAACTTATGCACCCACCACAAGTCATGCTGAAGAAGAAATTGAAGAATTTTATGAGGAAATTCGTGATCTAAATAATAAAGGTAAGCAGCACTTGAAGATAATTATGGGAGATTTCAATGCAAAAATAGGGCAACGGCAACAGAATGAAACTTCAGTAGGTAAATTCGGTCACGGCAACAGAAACCAGCGTGGAAATACTCTCGTAGAGTTTGCAGAGGCAGAAGGGTTTTTCATCTTGAACTCCTTTTTCAAGAAAAAGCCACAACACAGGAAATGGACATGGAGACATCCAAATGGGACGACAAGTGAAATTGATTTTATTATGTGTAACAAAAAATTCGTCATAGAAGACTGCAGTGTGCTAAACAAGTTCAACACAGGCAGTGACCATAGATTGGTGAGATGTAAGATGCACCTCAACACTAAACTCGAACGTAGCAAGCTCATAAGACAAACAAAATGTATTGACATAACCAACCTTAAAAAACACCATAATACCTTCAAATTGGAACTGAAGAACAGATTCTCTGCTTTAGAAGGCCTAACATCGGAAGAAGTGGATAATTCTGAAGTTAACAGAAAAGTAACCAAAGCTCTTATGGAAACAGCAACAAAGTTAGCTGGGTCTAAGAACAAATTGCATGTGAACAAATTATCAGGAAAAACCAAAATGTTGATGCAAAAAAGAAGAGAGATGAGGACAACTAAAGAAGATGTGACTTCCAAAGTGGAATATATAGAGCTATGCAAGACAGTACGAAAAGTATCACTGAAGACGTAAGGAATTTCAACTGTGAACTAGGAAGGAAAGCAATTGAAAACAACCAAAGCCTAAAGATAGCAAAGGGACATCTCAGTAAGGGAAAAAACAGATTATGGCACTGAGAAAAGAAGATGGTTCTGTAACAAGAAATAGAGGCGAAATTTTGACAAGAGTGAAAGATTTCTACTCCAAATTATATGAAAGGGATGATACATGTACTCCAGGCATCATGAAAGGTACCAGAGTTCTTCCAGTCCTTCCAGCAGAACTTGCACATGCAATCAAGAACATGAAGCGGGGAAAAGCTCCAGGAGAAGATGGAATTACTGTGGACATCATACAAGAAGCAAGTGGAGAAATCGAAACAGTACTCGCCCAAATTTTCACTCGATGCCTTAATGAAGGGAAAATTCCTGAGGATTGGAACGCTACAATGATCTTGCTACATAAAAAAGGTGACATTGAGGATCTCAGGAACTACAGACCTATCAGCCTCCTATCAGTGGTTTATAAAATCTTCACTAAAGTTCTTTCACACCGCTTGAAGGTAACACTGGACATGGCTCAACCGAGAGAACAAGCTGGATTCAGGAGTGGCTACAGCACAATAGATCATATCCACGTACTGTGAGAACTAATTGAAAGAGCGAGGGAATATGAACTTCCATTGTGCATGGCTTTTATCGATTATGAAAAAGCCTTTGATTCGGTGAAACCATCAGCAGTTGCAATGGCTCTGAAATCCTGCGGTATTGAAGATGCATACATTAATATTATTAATAACATCTATGAAAATGCAAGTGCAAAGATTCGGCTGTTTGAAAATACAACACACATAAAAATTGGAAAAGGAGTGAGACAAGGTGACACCATATCTCCGAAGCTCTTTAATGCCACATTGGAAAATGTCTTTCAATCACTGAACTGGGAAAACAAAGGCATAAAGATTAATGGAGATTATCTAACCCACCTTCGTTTTGCTGATGACATAGTCATTTTTGCAACTACCCCATCAGAGCTACAGAGTATGATGCAGGAACTTGCTGACAAGAGTAAAGAAGTGGGATTAAAAATGAACTTTCAGAAGACAAAAGTGATGTACAATGCTTTTACAAGGAATGAAGATTTATCGATTGATGGAGAAAAGCTGGAGATAACAGACACGTACGTTTATCTTGGACAGCAGATATCAAGTGAGGGTCACATTGGTGAAGAAATTAATCGGCGTACAAAACTTGCCTGGAGAGCTTTTGGAAGAAACAGCATAATTTTCAAGAGCAATATGCCATTATGTCTTAAAAGAAAAGTGTTTGATCAATGCATCCTTCCACTGCTTACATATGGTGCAGAGACGTGGACCTTAGCTAAGAGACATACAAAGGCTGCAGACAACTCAAAGCAGCATGGAGAGGTGCATGCTTGGTGTAACCAGGAGAGATAAGAAGAGGAACACGTGGATCCGAAAAATGACAAGAGTGGAAGACATCATGATCAGAGTTAAATCCCTGAAATGGCAATGGGCTGGACATACTGCCAGAAGAACAGACCATTGATGGACAGCCAAAATTTTAGATTGGATTCCAAGGGACAGGAAAAGACCCAGAAGAAGACCACATGGAAGATGGGTAGATGAAATTCGAAAGTATGCGGGAGTGACATGGAGGAGACTGGCACAAGACAGAGCGTTGTGGAGGAAACTTGGGGAGACCTTCGTCCAGCAGTGGATTGATAATGGTTGACAATGATGATGATGATGATATACGTACAGTATATGCATGTATATATAATTTGCAACCACTATCAATCCACCGCTGGATGAGAGTCTCTAAGTTTCTTCTTCCACAACAGTCTGCCTTGAGCCAGTTTCTTTCATGCTTTCGAATTTCATACACCTATCTCCCTCTTGTCATCTTCTGGGTATTGTTTTTTCCCTTGCTATCCAGTTCAATATTTCAACTCTCTGTCAGTGGCTCTTTCATCCAGCAATATGTCCATCCCATTGCAATTTCAGGAATTCTGACCATGTCTTCCACTCTTGTAATTTTCCCGATCCACAAGTTCCTATTTGTATTTTTCCTGGTAACATCAACCATGCATCTCTACAAACATCTTTCAGTTGTCTGTATGTCTATTTTAGTTGAGGTCCATGTCTGTGCTCCATGCGTAAGAACTGGAAGGATGCACTGATTAATCAGTTTCTTTTTAAGAAATAATGAACCTGACGAAATTTTATAGGTCGATTATTTTCTTCATAAATGTGGCCATTGCTTAATATCTGTTGCCTAATTTAGGTATCGGCACCTCTACATTTTCCCTATCAATTGCTAAATATAAAATCTAAATTGTTATTTCTTTTAAAAAAAGGCACTTTCGATCAGTATATATCATCATCATCATTGTCAACCATTATCAATCCACTGCTGGACGAAGGTCTCCCCAAGTTTCCTCCACAACGGTCTGTCTTGTGCCAGTCTCTTCCATGTCACTCCCGCATACTTTCGAATTTCATCCACCCATCTTCCATGTGGTCTTCTTCTGGGTCTTTTCCTGTCCCTTGGAATCCAATCTAAAATTTCGGCTGTCCATCGATGGTCTGTTCTTCTGGCAGTATGTCCAGCCCATTGCCATTTCAGGGATTTAACTCTGATCATGATGTCCTCCACTCTTGTCATTTTTCGGATCCACGTGTTCCTCTTCTTATCTCTCCTGGTTACACCAAGCATGCACCTCTCCATGCTGCTTTGAGTTGTCTGCAGCCTTTGTATGTCTCTTTTAGCTAAGGTCCACGTCTCTGCACCATACGTAAGCACTGGAAGGATGCATTGATCAAACACTTTTCTTTTAAGACATAATGGCATATTGCTCTTGAAAATTATGCTGTTTCTTCCAAAAGCTCTCCAGGCAAGTTTTGTACGCCGATTAATTTCTTCACCAATGTGACCCTCACTTGATATCTGCTGTACAAGATAAACGTACGTGTCTGTTATCTCCAGCTTTTCTCCATCAATCGATAAATCTTCATTTCTTGTAAAAGCATTGTACATCACTTTTGTCTTCTGAAAGTTCATTTTTAATCCCACTTCTTTACTCTTGTCAGCAAGTTCCTGGATCATACTCTGTAGCTCTGATGGGGTAGTTGCAAAAATGACTATGTCATCAGCAAAACGAAGGTGGGTTAGATAATCTCCATTAATCTTTATCCCTTTGTTTTCCCAGTTCAGTGATTGAAAGACATTTTCCAATGTGGCATTAAAGAGCTTCGGAGATATGGTGTCACCTTGTCTCACTCCTTTTCCAATTTTTATGTGTGTTGTATTTTCAAACATCCGAATCTTTGCACTTGCATTTTCAGATGTTATTAATAATATTAATGTATGCATCTTCAATACCGCAGGATTTCAGAGCCATTGCAACTGCTGATGGTTTCACCGAATCAAAGGCTTTTTCATAATCGAGAAAAGCCATGCACAATGGAAGTTCATATTCCCTCGCTCTTTCAATTAGTTCTCTCAGTACGTGGATATGATCTATTGTGCTGTAGCCACTCCTGAATCCAGCTTGTTCTCTCGGTTGAGCCATGTCCAGTGTTACCTTCAAGCGGTGTGAAAGAACTTTAGTGAAGATTTTATAAACCACTGATAGGAGGCTGATAGGTCTGTAGTTCCTGAGATCCTCAATGTCACCTTTTTATGTAGCAAGATCATTGTAGCGTTCCAATCCTCAGGAATTTTCCCTTCATTAAGGCATCGAGTGAAAATTTGGGCGAGTACTGTTTCGATTTCTCCACTTGCTTCTTGTATGATGTCCACAGTAATTCCATCTTCTCCTGGAGCTTTTCCCCGCTTCATGTTCTTGATTGCATGTGCAACTTCTGCTGGAAGGACTGGAAGAACTCTGGTACTGGTACCTTTCATGATGTCTGGAGTACATGTATCATCCCTTTCATATAATTTGGAGTAGAAATCTTTCACTCTTGTCAAAATTTCGCTTCTATTTCTTGTTACAGAACCATCTTCTTTTCTCAGTGCCATAATCTGTTTTTTTCCCATACTGAGATGTCCCTTTGCTATCTTTAGGCTTTGGTTGTTTTCAATTGCTTTCCTTACTAGTTCACAGTTGAATTTCCTTACGTCTTCAGTGATACTTTTTCGTACTGTCTTGCATAGCTCTATATATTCCACTTTGGAAGTCACATCTTCTTTAGTTGTCCTCATCACTCTTCTTTTTGCATCAACATTTTGGTTTTTCCTGATAATTTGTTCACATGCAATTTGTTCTTAGACCCAGCTAACTTTGTTGCTGTTTCCATAAGAGCTTTGGTTACTTTTCTGTTAACTTCAGAAATATCCACTTCTTCCGATGTTAGGCCTTCTAAAGCAGAGAATCTGTTCTTCAGTTCCAATTTGAAGGTATTATGGTGTTTTTTAAGGTTGGTTATGTCAATACATTTTGTTTGTCTTATGAGCTTGCTACGTTCGAGTTTAGTGTTGAGGTGCATCTTACATCTCACCAATCTATGGTCACTGCCTGTGTTGAACTTGTTTAGCACACTGCAGTCTTCTATGACGAATTTTTTGTTACACATAATAAAATCAATTTCACTTGTCGTCCCATTTGGATGTCTCCATGTCCATTTCCTGTGTGGCTTTTTCTTGAAAAAGGAGTTCAAGATGAAAAACCCTTCTGCCTCTGCAAACTCTACGAGAGTATTTCCACGCTGGTTTCTGTTGCCGTGACCGAATTTACCTACTGAAGTTTCATTCTGTTGTCGTTGCCCTATTTTTGCATTGAAATCTCCCATAATTATCTTCAAGTGCTGCTTACCTTTATTATTTAGATCACGAATTTCCTCATAAAATTCTTCAATTTCTTCTTCAGCATGACTTGTGGTGGGTGCATAAGTTTGAATGATCTGAGCCTGGTATCTTCTCGAGAGTTGGATAACGAGTCGTGCAGCTCTGTCAGAGGAACTTTCAACTTCTACAACTTTATCCTTCAGTTTCTTGTTTATTATAAATCCAACACCACTAGTTCTGCCAGTATCTGTCCCACGATAGTAGAAGAGATGTCCACTTTTCAGTTCAATGAGATCTTCTCCTTTTCTCCTTACCTCACTTAGCCCGACGATGTCCCACTTGATCCTTTGTAGTTCCTCTTCCAATTCAAGAAGCCTTGAATCAGAAGATAGGGAGCGTCCGTTATACGTAGCCAAGGTCAGCATCAGATGGCAGCCTAGTCCGGTCCTCCGGGGATTCTTAGCACCCTCTGCCTTCATGTCGCACTGGCCGCTGCCTTGGCCAGGTACATTCCAGCTGCCGGAGACTGAGGGCTAAGATTTAAGTTGTGGAGTCATTTTGGAGGGGTTTGGCCATAACTCACCACGCTGGCCAAGCGGGTTGGTGAGTATATATATATATATATATAGAGAGAGAGAGAGAGAGAGAGAGAGAGAGAGATGCAGCCCCACCCCCATCTCAGCTTACCACAAGCCGCCACTGGGGCCCATATTCTTTGAAACAACTGTGAACACAGATGTGTACTGTAAAATTATAAACACATTTGGGTCATTCCATGTTAAATAAAGAAATGGGTTTTTCCTCACCATTCTTGATTTTGATGAAATTTGGTAAGTGATATGTACTAATCTTCTGGACCACAATATAAGTTTACTTATATTTAAAAAAAATTCTCTCCTGAGATATAGGCACTTGTTTACTACACAGACAGGTTTAACAAAAGTGTCATTTCAAACTTATTTTCTGAAGCCTGTAGAATTTTTATTTGAAATAGCAAAAAGGTTAGGTAGAGATCATTAGAAAGCTTAAAGAATGCACTCTTATTTACGCAGTGCAGATTACCTTTAAGGCTTAAACAGAGATTTTTGGGTTAAAATTTTCATTCAAGAACTGTCAATTTTAGTATTTTTAAGCTCAAAAAATACAATGAAGGACTTTGAGTAACAGGCCAATTTGTTTTCCTATTATACTTATGTATGAGTAGTATGTACAGGAAAAAAATTGAGTTGTTACTGGTAGTCCTTCACCATGAAAAAAATTGCTTAAACTTTGAAAATTTTCAAAAATGTGTTTTTTCAGAGCTCTAAAAAGTTTTGTGAGACAGGTGATAAAAATTTGAAAATGGCAGGATGAAAAGCCTTTATAGTGTACTTTAAAATGAAATAAAAATCATTTTGTTATTCAAAGGAGTATCGTGGGAACAAGCCTTTGAAGTAACAATTAAACAACACTCGATTGCTGATGAAAATGAGTAAGCACACAGGATAATTGCCACCAAAATTTACTTAAAAGTACATAGTGTTTATCAGATACAGATTGAAACAATTACATTATACATTGAAATTGTATGTTTATTGTTAACCCATAATTTATAAATATTTTATATTAAATCTGGTACAATATAAATAATACATTGTCTTAAATTTAGTCTTTTTAAATAGCATTCCAGCTACGTAATTTTATTTGTTAATTTTTTATTTATTTTGGACATTTTTATTTTGTATTTATATTTATTATATTATTTTATTTATATTATATTATTCATATTATTTTTATTTATTATGAATCTTACAGAGTAAAGGTTAACATTCAGAAAAGGTTAATCTTTTATGTAACCGTAAAGAACTTTACTCAGCTTCTATTAACCCTTTTAGTGCGACGCGGCCGATTTGTCAGCCCACGCGTCGTATGCTAAAAGTGTGGCGGCCCAAACAATCGGCCTTTGATTTTGATCCAAGTATTTTCCGAATCAGACAGCAGATATCAGTGTCGATGATCATATCATTTATCAATCATATCGTTTTGAAATGCAATCTCCATGAACCATATCGTCAAACAGCGATATTATCGAAAGAATCGTAATATGCCGTAAGAGTCATATCGTGAAATAGTTTGCCCTTGCTATCGGGCTTCCCACCCGCTTTCTCCGTGTGACGGGAGAAAGGCTACTTTAGCCAAAACTTTTTCTACTGCAGTTGAGGCAGGGCAGTTCACTTGGCATTGTTGGTGAATTATAAAACACTGTATTGTCGGAAATCACTTTTTCGAGCCCCGTTCGAAGTGCAATAACGCGCAACTCGTCGAAACACATAGTCCCGCGATAACGGGTGTTTACTGTTTTTGCGGACTTTCACCGCGCGAGAGAACGAAATGCTGTGTTTTATTGCTAAAAGCTCTTCACATTATTCATTTCTTTTCCCCCAAACAAACAGACACAATCGCAAAACTCCGTGAATTACGAATCCCCCCTCTTTTTCCAAACTAGTGTTAGCAGAGGATGACTTTATTGACAGCTTGTTCCTCAGACTAGCAGACACTTTTTACTACTGCGTGAAATTTTTTTGTAAGGTTATTTGAAATGGCTTGTTGTAGTGAGAGTTTGCCAAGTGATAGTGATGATTTAGAATCATCCGAGAGTAATATTGGCCAAGCAACATCAAGCCAGAAAACTAGCCACAGTGCCACGCACACAATATCTTCTTCTGAAAGTGAAGATCTTGATAGTGAATCTTCAGATCACGAAAGTTCTGAAAGTGAATGGGAGGATGTAATAGAGGGAAGTGATGAACAATCTCAGCATCCTTTTGATTATCATGAAATGCAGGGGCCCAAACATGCTCCTGCAACTGATGCGTCACAGACTGCATATTTTTACTTGTTTTTTCCCAATTTCATCCTTGGAATTATCATTTCTGAAACAAATAAGTATGCAAAGAGGTTTCTCCAGAAGCATCCAAATCTTTCTCCCAAATTTTGAGCTAGGAAATGGAAAAATGTTACAAGTGCTGAAATAAAAGGTTTCCTTGCGTGCCTTCTAAATATGGGAGTAAAACGACAATCAATTATTGCTTCCTATTGGTACACAAGTTCCTCACAGAATCCACCATGGTATCGACGAATGTTTTCAAGAGATCGTTTTCAAATGATTTTGAAATTGTTTCATCTCGTGGATAATAGTAACTTAGCAGCTCCTGGTGAACCTGGCTATGATCCTTGTGCAAAAATTCAGCTGCTACTTGACCATGCAAACATGCTTTTTAGGCTTCATTACACTCCACATCAGCAGCTAAGTGTGTATGAAAGCCTAGTAGGAACAAAAAACCATACAGAACTTATGCACTACTTACCCAACAAACATCGCTACCGTTGGGGTATCAAATTTTGGATGCTGCGATTCAGTATCCAGCTAGTGTCAGTCTTTTTTTATATACTGAGGAGCTAAAGACACCACTTCAAAAGCAGAGATTCAAGAATATGGACTGGCATACTCTGTTGTAATGAGATTGAAAATGGGAAACTTTCTGTCTAAAGGGTACCATGTTTTTATGGATAACTTTTTCACAAGTGTTCCTCTGGCTAAAACACTATATAGTGCAGGGACATTTGTAACAGGAAGCATCCGGAAAAACAGAAAATTCCTACCAGCACCCTTTTATATTGGGTTGTCGGAAAAGTAATGACGTATTTTGGCACCCGATGGCGGTTGGGCAGTTTTGGAAGTACTAGAGGCATGCGTAGCTCTTATCACTATGGCATTCGACAGGTGCCAGTTCTAGCTGCAGTCTAAAAGGAATAGTGAGCGATTTGGTTGATTTGCAGAGGTTTGACATCAAGTTGAAGATGAAATACCAAACTGTGCATTTTCGCCATATTTTACTGTTTTACTTCCGTAAAGGGAAGAACGCGCTCCAAGCTCGTAAAAAGTTGCGTAAAGTGTGTGGTGATAATGCTCTACAAGAACGTCAGTGCCAGCGCTGGTTCGCAAAATTCCGTGCTGGTGATTTTGACCTCAATGATGCTCCTCAGTACGGAAGGCCCACCGAGGTTGATGACGACCAAATCAAGGCATTGATCGAGTCAAAACCACGTTACACGACACAAGAGATTGCAGACACATTGCACATCCATCATTTAAGCGTTCATGACCACCTGAAGAAGCTGGGATACGTAAGCAAGCTCGATGTGTGGGTTCCTCATGAACTCAAAGATGCTCAATTGACGGCGCGTATGAAGATCTGCGATATGCTCATTAAACATGAGGAAAACGATCCTTTTTTGAAGCGACTAATAATGAAAAGTGGATTGTGTACAACAATGTGCTGTGCAAACGGTCTTGGTCCCGACGTGCTGCTTCGCTTCAAATGACATCCAAAGCAGACATTCATCAGCGGAAGGTTCTGGTCTCAGTGTGGTGGGATTTTAAAGGTGTCGTGTTTTTCGAGCTCCTACCACGGAACCAAACAATCAATTCGAATGTGTACTGTCAGCAATTGGACAGTCTGAACTTTGAACGAATCCATCATCCAGAAACGTCCAGAGCTCGTTCATCGTAAAGGTGTTGTGTTCCATCACGACAACGCGAGACCACACACAAGTTCGATCACCCGCCAAAAATTATTGGAGCTTGGGTGGGATGTGTTGCCACACCCAGCATACTCGCCTAACCTTGCGCTGTCAGACTTCTACTTGTTTCTCTCTCTTCAAAAGTCCTTGCGTGGTATAACGTTCAATTCAGATGAGGCTGTAAATCAGCACCTTGTACAGTTTTTCGCAAAGAAAGATAGGTCCTTCTATGAACGAGGCATTCTGCAGCTCACTGAAAGACGGCAAAAGGTTATCGAATAAAACAGGCATTATATCATTGATTGATCTTTGTTCTTTCTATCAATAAACGACCTTTGCAAAACATGGCTAAAATATGTCATGACTTTTCCGACAACCCAATAGTAAATTTGTTATTGGTGAAGTGAAGTATTTCCGCATGGGCCCTATTCTTGCTGCTGCCTTAAAGGAAAAAAAAAAATCACAGAGGTTTCCTGTTCTGCTTTTGTTGAAACTTTGTACTGCTGGAAACACTACATGCACATGTATACATCAAGGAATGAGTAAAAGTATTACTAAGCCATCAATTGTTCAACAGTACAAGTCTTTCATGGGAGGAATTAACACCTCTGATATGATGGTGTATTCATATCTAGATGAGAGGCCTACAGTGAAATACTGGGAAAAGGTGTGCTTCAATATTTTTTCCCCGTATGGTCCTGAATAGTAATATTTTGTACAAAGAAAACATTCCATCTAGCCAGAAACCCATGTCTAGATTAGATTTTATTATTCAGATTATAGAATCTCTGGCAGATGAGTGGCTCCAGGAAAAAGATAACCAAGCAGGAACTTCAGGCACTACAGAACAAGAAAGCGGGAAATATCTCCAAAAACTTCCTGGAAAAAAGGAAAAAGACTAGTATTAAAAGAAATCCGTCTTGTTGCACAATATTTATTCAGCTAAAAAACGAAATCTATGTATAGGTTAAAAAACATGAGCACTTTCGGTGTCACAGTGACACCTTCATCAGATGTGATTTCCATCATGTGGTTACATGCTGGTCTTAAATACGTGGAGCAGATGTATCATGGGAAAGGTAATGTCAGTGTCACATGATATACCAGATAACAAGACAGTCGAAAAAGCATAATTAGCCAACAAAAAATTACTCAACAGAAACAATAGTTATTGTGATGTCCTCCATAATCAGATTGCTCCAGGGTTCAGGTAAAACACAAGGATAATAGTCATTACAGCAACGTGTATTATAAGCAGAAATATAGAGGCTTTCTGTAAATAACAAGGAATAAACAGAGTTAGGTGTGTTTATGATCTTAGTGTTGTCCCAGTCTGGGATGGATTTCCAGCACTTACAGTTCTTGCAAAAGAGGTGCTTTGGTGATTCATTTTTAAATTATATCTGTGTTTATTTAATCTCAAATTCAAATTTCTTTTGGTTGAAACCACATAATGATTATTTAGTTCACCAGAAGTAGTGTCCAGCATAGGAATAACATACACACCCCATTTTTTCTTTCCTCTTGTTAATTTTGTCACGATCGTTGCGGATAATGGAATATAGATTGCATGATCGTATTCAAAATTGTATTTTATGACGGGAGCATATGTTGGTGAGAAGGTTTACAATATGTGGATTGAAATCAACAGATCCAACATACTTTTTAGGCACTTGTTCACTAATTAAAGCAGTTAGCATAGCAAACTGTACTTTATTGTGCACCCCCTTAACAACGTCACCCGGATAACCATGGTTTTTAGCAAAGGATGATATCCATGTAGTTCTTGAGCTCTGGCAAAACGGCTAGATGAATGTGAATATGCTCTTCTTAATAGGAAGTGCAAAGCAGAAATTTTATGCTGAAAAGTTGTACGGAATTAGAGTGGGTGTGGAAGTGGGTTTTCGATAAACGGCAAAAGACAGGGAATTGTCAGAAGGGTTACAAGTAATTTGAAAATCTAGAAAAGGTAAAACAAAATTATATTCAAGTTCTATTGTGAGTTTGATGGAGGGGTATTGAGAAGACATAGTGTTGACAAACTGATGTAACTGATCTATGGTATATGGCCAAATTACCAAGATGTCGTCAACGGAACGGATATAGAAACTAGGATTTTGTGGGAATTCTTGTATTACTTTATTTTCAATGTGCTGAAGAAGAATTTCTGCTAAGACTGCAGATAAAGGTGAACCCATTGCTGTCCCATCGGTTTGTTGATAAAAAATGTTCTGAAATTTGAAAAATGAACGCCTTTTAATTAGATGAAGAGCATTCATTATGAAAGAAATATCATTAGCAGAAATGTTAGAATCAATGAGTAAAGCCTGAATTAACAGAAATGTAGCTTCCATAGGTACATTCATGTACAATGAAACTACATCTAGGGACGCCAAAAAATAAGAAGTTGGTAGCGGCTGAATTAACTTTAACTTATCAATAGCTTGTGTAGTACTCTTTATTGAGTAGGAAGAATTCACAGTAAATTTGGTGAGATAACTTGCCAAGACTTTTTCCAAAGGTCGGGTGGGGGCAATGTAACCTGACACAAGAGGGCGAATAGGGTACCCTTCCTTATGTAGTTTTAATCTACCAAATAAATCAGGTACATGGCAGCCGAGGGGTGGACTGAAGGCTTTTGAAAAGGAATCCAGAGGAGCTGAAGAATTCTTAAGGCGGCTTAAAGCACTAACAGTAGCCCTGGTGGGGGTCTCGTTCCACAATTACATGAGGATACTAGAAATAGCATTGAGCATTTTTTGAACAAAATCCCTTTGATTTAAAATCACAACTTGACTAGTTTTATCAGCTAAAAGAATGGCAATATGTGGGTCCTTTTTCAGTTCAATCAGTTATTGCATTTCTTCATGAAGCTGGCATTCTTCGCTGGTTTTGCACCGTCTTGGATTATTTTTATTAAGAGACCTTGCAATTTTCATTCTTGCGAAGTTCCTATCTTCAATTGGAAGTGAATGTAGAATTTGTTCAATTTGCGGAACAGTTTTAAATAAGTCCACTTTACGTTGGTTAGGGTAAGCGAACTTGTAACCCCGTTGTAAGGCTCTTAAGTTGAATGGGATTCAGAACCTTATCACTGATATTTCTAACTCCATTATGTGAATCAGAGTTATAGCTGTCAGTCCAGTTCATGCAAATCCAATCCATTACCCGCATTAGATGATCCATGTAATGATCCTTGTTCAAAAAGGCCGATAGGATGTTTTGTTTGAAATCCGAACAGCTTGTGCGTTCTACTACGAACTTCAGAATCCACCAACAATTTCAGTTTTTTCACATGGGTGTTAAATAAAACCTTCATTTCATTTTTGATTACTGCTGTGATTACGAACAATGAACGGTCCAAAATAATTGTGTGTGAGGAATCAGCTAGGAATGAGTAAGAGGTATAGCATTTCTTATTAAAGAAGTCAATACTACTACTACGTAGTATTGACTTCTTTAATAAAAAATGTTACAAATGTCCCTGCACTATATAGTGTGTTCATCTGAATTGAACGTTATATCACTGTGACACCGAAAGTGCTCATGTTTTTTAACCTATACATAGATTTCGTTTTTTAGCTGAATAAATATCATCGTGCAACAAGACGGATTTCTTTGAATACTAGTATTTATGCACGAATTATAGTGTTTACCGTCATACTTCCGCATTTTTATAGGAAAAAGACTGTTGTGTATGCAGCAAACAGACTAAATATGACAAAGGAAAGAGGAAGAGGTCCCGCACAATATGTGCAAAGTGTGAAAAGGACCTTCATGGGGAACATTTCTTATTGCATAAGTGTAGTGCATATGTATGTTTCAGTGTTGTCCAGTGCTGTGCTTCCATAATATTAGCAGAACTATGAAACTCTGCCTTAGAATAACATCAAACTATGAGAGTATATTCAAAATTAAAGGGCTTATAACTATATTTCATCCTTTTTCTTGCAGAGGAAAGAATAGTTTTTGAAAATTTGTTTTGAATTTGCAATTTCTATTTCAAAAAAAATTTCACGTAAAGTTATTATTTTTTTAAAATCAGTTATCTGAAATGTAAATTAATGTACATAGAAATATTAAGAAAAATTTTATAAGTTCAGAAAAAAACAATTGCCCAAAATATCTTTCGCATATATACACACATTACGTGTAGCACTAAAAGGGTTAAAAAAAATACCCACTCGTGAAAATAGGGTTTTTAGACCTCAGACCCAAATTCTGTGTATTAACTGGTGTGTCAGGCACTCATTCTGTCTGCATGTGCATCATACACTAAAATGTAAAACTGATGCTTGCAGGTATGAAAGTAGGCATGGACTACAAACACCTCTTTACCTGTATGGTCTGCAATACTGAAGTGTTCTGTATGCTGTCAAAGTGTAGTGAATGCCCAGGGAGTTACGGGCTGTGCACAAGACCTGAAGAAGGTTGGGAAGGTTTCGAAAAAGCAGAGACAGAAATTAAATTCAAAGAGTGGGTTTTGACAGACTGTTGTGAGCTGTCTACTTGTGTTCTTCTATTAGAAGAGTGCTTGGAGAGGCCAGTGGAAAAGTTTGAGCAGCTTAAAGTCCATCATTTTATTGCAAAGAAATAAGCAGAATTCCTTAACACCAAAAAGACAGGCCTGCAAGAGGATGAATGCATGCTGTTGGAGGACTTTTCTGAAAATGTTTCTTTTGTTGTACATGATGAGGTACACTCATACCACTGATCAAGTAACCAGGCAACAGTACACCCCTTCATGTACTTCAAAGAAAATAGAGAATTAAGAAACTGTTGCTTTTGTGTAATCAACGACTAACTGGATCACACCACCACAGCTTTTTTTTTCCTTTCGAAAATTACTCATTGAGAGTTTAAAATCATCTCTTCCTCAACAACAAAAAAAGATTTACTTTTCTGATAGGTCAGCTGCCCAATACAAAAGGAGGGGGGGCAAAAAAACCCTCATAAATCTACGTCACCATGAACAAGATTTTAGAGTTCAGGCTGAGTGGCATTTTTTGCCACATGCCACGGAAAAGGGCCATGTGATGGAATTGGTGGAACAGCCAAAAAAAAAAAAATAGTCAGAAAGGGCAAGTCTTCAGAGGCCAGTAAAAAATCATATCACTCTTCTAGACATGTTCAAGTATTGCACAGAAAATATAAAAAACAGTTTTTCTTTTGTCCAAGCAAAGACATTGAAGGGGTTGGACAACAAGTACCACAAATGGCGATTACAAGATAAATCACTTTTGTGTAAAAATGTGATTTATCCTGCAATCCCTTCCTGTTAATCTCTAAAAAAATATTCACAGCATCTTGTACTAACAATGTTACTAATTAAGAACTGATTTGTCATCATACGAAATTTAACTAAAACTACATACAATACTTCCAAAAATTATAGGATACATAGGAACTGTCTCAAAAATAAAGGAAACATAGGAGCTGGAAAGATCCCTGCAATTAGTGAGAAATCCTCCAAGCAAAGCCTATGAACAGAGAACCCAGGAAACTTGATATATACAGTTTAAAAGTAGACATGGATATTTTGGCTTATCTTCTGAATTCAGCCTGATCGGCATAGTACTCGCAGATTGGCTGATAGATGTCAGCACTCACTTCTTTCTCTTAAGCGGGAACCCACCATCTCGGCATATTGTGTTTTTTGTTTGGAATGTGGCATACTGTTTCGCCAAAAGATCCTACAAAGAGGCAACTTAAGAATCCCCTCTCAATCTGATGAAGGAAGGTTTGGCGACAAAGTGGATGAGGCAGAAGTCAGTAAGCGAAAGTACAACTGCAATAGCTGTAAGTCAACAGTTGAACAACTAGCTATGTTGAGGGCCCTTGGAATCTTCGAACAGGATTTCAAGTAATGACATAGAAAAGCATTTACTGTAACATACAAAATATACATTACTTAGCCATGCTGTCACAACCATGTATACTTATGTACCAGGTGGCTCAAAAGATCATTTACATTTTGAAACTTATAATAAAAGAACAAATGGCTGTATTAACAGTATTACAGTGCAGTTTGCATGAAGAGCATCAGATAGTATGAAGGGTTTGTTTGGCAACTAAAAAACTTTTAGTTTGAAATTGCAGTGAGAGGGAGTGCTTTTCATGCATGCAAACCATGGAAGATATTCAAATGTTATACCTTTAAAAGAACTAAGTTATAACTTCCAGCTATTAATCACATGTGAACTGTCTTCATCCCTTTCATTATTAAAAATGGTGTAAAGAGGACTTCCGTGTAAGCAGATAATTTGCAATAAAAGCTTTGCAAAAGTTTCGAAACAGACAGGACTAAAAAAGGGCTAAGGTCCTATCACGTGTGCTGGTGTGCAGTGTCTGGTAAGATGATTTGAGGAAATTGGAAGTTTGCTGGATCCGTGTAAGCAGATAATTTGCAATAAAAGCTTTGCAAAAGTTTCAAAACAGACAGGACTAAAAAAGGGCTAAGGTCCTATCACGTGTGCTGGTGTGCAGTGTCTGGTAAGACGATTTGAGGAAACTGGAAGTTTGCTGGATCATTCTTGATGCGTGGGACCATGGTTAAGGGAGTCCTATTTGAATGCTGTGGCATCCCAAATGGACAAACCAGTATCTCAAACAACAAGTGGAACAAACAGTGCTGATGGAGCAGCAAGATATGTTTGAGCATGCATACTAAGAGCATCAGTAAATCGTATCCTACACTGTGTGTTAAATCTATACCCATGTAACACCAGCTGTTACCAGAGGATACCACATAGCGGAAGGAATTTGCCAAATGGGCTCAAGCAAACATCATGAGGATCCTTAGTGGTTGTTAAATGTGTTGTGGACAGGAGAAGCTAATTTTTTATTACATCGGTCTGTCAAAATGCACAATTGCTGAATACTGGTACAGCATAACCTACATGCAAAAACAAAGGAACCACTGTACTCACGAATTACGGTGTGGTGTGGATTTACTGCATCCATCATTCTTGGGCTTTTTTCTTTGAGAAACCATGCCGCTGAAACAGCTGGAAGACTTGCTCAGCACTACTTGAAACTGCTACATGAAAACATGATCACATTTATGCAGGATGATGCACCAGCTCACGTCGCATCTCCAGTAAAGGACTTTCTTGTCACATTTGGTGCAGAAAGACTAATCAGCAGGCACTGCAGCATCTCATGGCCACTTTGGTCTCCAGATCGGACACTTGTGGATTTCTGATTGTGGGGTTATATAAAGTCTACAGCGTACCAGACAAGACTTTTCATACTGCAACAAGCCCACAACTGAAGGAAGCCATTTGTTGCAAAGTCTGTTGTGTTCACCCAGACATGCTACTTTCGGTGGTATTTGGAGTTGTCACATGCTTGAACGCTGTACCTTGTGGAGAAGGACCTCTTAAACAATTACTCTTGTGATAGTGTCACCAAATTAATGCAACATATGCATTTTCATTGATTTTCACTATATTTACAAACTTTTTTTTTTTTTTTTATTGGAGGTTTAACGACCACCGTGAGCAACTCAATGGGCTATAAGCAGTCGCCCGTCCCTAATTTAGGGTCACTGGTTCCAGGGAAGGGAGAGAGCCAGTGCCAAAAGACAAACACAACATCCATGCCTCACCGGGATTCGAACCCGGACCCCGTTCGGACGAATGATCAGAGGCCATCGCTTAGACCACTGCGCCACCAGGGCGGCTATTTATTTACAAACTTTTCAGCTATTACCCTCTGCTGGTGACTAATTGAACTAAAAGTTTTTCCATTGTCAAACAAAATCCCACTACTAGCTGATACTTTTGATGTAAACTGCACTGTAAAACACACATTTGTTCTTTCGTTATAAAGTTTTGAAATTTAAATGGACTTTTGAGCCAACAGTACATTACACAGACCAACAAAATTTAATTTCTGACTGGGGTTTACATTGATTTAAGTGATTCAGATTAATTTTGCTATGCTGATTTCAAAAATAACATTTACTTTTTACTATGACATAAGGATTTCTCACAATCGTGAAAACAGAATCATGAATATATTGGGTATATAAATAAGTTTTGAGGGATTTCCGTTCGGTGTCGTACTTATTACTGCTATTATTATATTTGCACTTTTAAGGTATTAACCTCTTGCAAAGTGCGCATAGTTTACGTGCAATTCATAAATGAAAAAACCATGAGGAATAACCACTCACCATAAAGATCATGGTAACCTCCAATGGACCACACACTTCCAACACGTCATTTATCGTGATGTAACTGGGCTTCCACAGGTTTACAGACTTCTTGCTTACGCTTCTTATTTTCGGGTGTGAAACATCGTTTTTTTCCTTTTTTTTTTTCCTTTGCCTTATAATATGTTACTATAATGCTTGTCAATTCGATAAAATCACACATACAACTCATTCATACAATTCAAGTAAAAACTATGTACATAAACCTTACATTCACAGGTGATTAAACCTTAGTCAACTCTAATTATGGAACTCCTCCTTCTGTTTCACAACCTCTGCTACTCCCACTGCAATTGTCACACCCATTCAGCCCCGCACATCCAATCCTCTAGTACTTTCGACAGGTCCCTGTCATCTTCAGGAGGCAGGTGTGTCTCATCCGCCCACCACAGCTCAAGTGAGCAGAGCCATCGAGGCATGGGCTCCAGTCGCTATCTCTGAATCGTTGTGTCTCTGGCGCCATCTATTATCCCTGCTGCTCTTTTTCCCTCTTTCTTTTTACGCTGCTGTTCAATTTTTATTAGGGCTTTCCATTGTTCGTTTAGGTTATTTGGCTCATTAATGTTGCATAATCTTGATCTGTTTTTTTCAATTAACACTGATTCTGCAATTCTTAACTGTTTTTCATTTTTACAGCTCTTAATAATTTTAATATCTTCAAACCTTGGACATTTTTGATTTTCCATACAGTATTGGGTCAATGCTGTCTTAGCCTCTTTTTATTCCAATTATTAATATGCTGGTTCAATCTATACTTTAATTTATTCTTGGTGCTGCCTATATATGACACAGGTGGTTGCTGGTTTATTGGGATTTCATAAATTCCTGCTCTATCTAATTGGCTAATTTTTTCATTTTTAATCACTAAATTTTTTACAGTAAGTACCTGATTTCCTACCTGTATGTCATACTTGCCACAAACTTTATTAATTTCTGCTGAAACATTTTCTATATATGGTATTGCTCCCACATATTTTACAAGTTTTTTATCAGTCTTGACCTTATTGTAACCTTGAGTTACTTCATAAATCCATTTTTAATACCTGTTTAGGGTATCCAAAAGCATATGCAATTTTTTCAATATATTCAATTTCTTCCTTTCTATACTGTTCAATTGATGAATGTGTTAAACTTCTTTTAATTAGTGTTTTAACACTATTTCTTTTATGTGTTAATGGATGTGATGACTGAAATTAACACATAAAAGAAATAGTGTTAAAACACTAATTAAAAGAAGTTTAACACATTCATCAATTGAACAGTATAGAAAGGAAGAAATTGAATATATTGAAAAAATTGCATATGCTTTTGGATACCCTAAACAGGTATTAAAAAATGGATTTATGAAGTAACTCAAGGTTACAATAAGGTCAAGACTGATAAAAAACTTGTAAAATATGTGGGAGCAATACCATATATAGAAAATGTTTCAGCAGAAATTAATAAAGTTTGTGGCAAGTATGGCATACAGGTAGGAAATCAGGTACTTACTGTAAAAAATTTAGTGATTAAAAATGAAAAAATTAGCCAATTAGATAGAGCAGGAATTTATGAAATCCCAATAAACCAGCAACCACCTGTGTCATATATAGGCAGCACCAAGAATAAATTAAAGTATAGATTGAACCAGCATATTAATAATTGGAATAAAAAGAGGCTAAGACAGCATTGACCCAATACTGTATGGAAAATCAAAATGTCCAAGGTTTGAAGATATTAAAATTATTAAGAGCTGTAAAAACGAAAAACAGTTAAGAATTGCAGAATCAGTGTTAATTGAAAAAAACAGATCAAGATTATGCAACATTAATGAGCCAAATAACCTAAACGAACAATGGAAAGCCCTAATAAAAATTGAACAGCAGCGTAAAAAGAAAGAGGGAAAAAAGAGCAGCAGGGATAATAGATGGCGCCAGAGACACAACGATTCAGAGATAGCGACTGGAGCCCATGCCTCGATGGCTCTGCTCACTTGAGCTGTGGTGGGCGGATGAGACACACCTGCCTCCTGAAGATGACAGGGACCTGTCGAAAGTACTAGAGGATTGGATGTGCGGGGCTGAATGGGTGTGACAATTGCAGTGGGAGTAGCAGAGGTTGTGAAACAGAAGGAGGAGTTCCATAATTAGAGTTGACTAAGGTTTAATCACCTGTGAATGTAAGGTTTATGTACATAGTTTTTACTTGAATTGTATGAATGAGTTGTATGTGTGATTTTATCGAATTGACAAGCATTATAGTAACATATTATAAGGCAAAGGAAAAAAAAAGGAAAAAAACGATGTTTCACACCCGAAAATAAGAAGCGTAAGCAAGAAGTCTGTAAACCTGTGGAAGCCCAGTTACATCACGATGAATGACGTGTTGGAAGTGTGTGGTCCATTGGAGGTTACCATGATCTTTATGGTGAGTGGTTATTCCTCATGGTTTTTTCATTTATTACTGCTAGTGTGTATTTTAAGGTGGCAACACTGCGATATCGCAGCACGAGATGCCAGCTGTCAGAGTCAGTATATGACGTTCGATTGAGGTGCGAAGACGTATTTGTTTTAACGATGGAAAATGGCAACTTTCGTCCCGACAAAACAGCATTTGCGGGAAGTGTTAGTGCATTACTTTATTGTCAAGAAAAGTGCTGCCAACAGCTATCGCTCAATGTCAGAAATCTATGGTGAACATTCCCCATCCATAAAAACATGTGAGTATTGGGTTTAGATGATTCAAAAGGAACAATTTCGATGTCAGTGATAAAGAACATTCTGGACCACCCAAAAAAATTGCTGATGCCAAATTGAAAGCTTTACTCGACGAGGATCCATGCCAGACCCAAAAAGAACTTGCAGCAGCATTAAATGTTAGTCAACCATGCATTTCACAACGTTTAGTTGCCATGGGAATGGTGCAAAAAGAAGGGAATTGGGTTCCACATGCTTTGCGGGAAAGAGACCTTGAACGTCGAAAAACCACTTGCAAATTGCGGCTTCAAAGGCAAAAAAGAAAGTTTTTTTTGCATTGTATTATTACTGCCGATGAGAAATGGATATGGTACGATAACCCTAAACGGTAGAAAGCATGGGTGAAGCCAGGTGAACCAGGTCCGTCAACGCCAAAACGCAATATCCATTGTTCAAAGGTATCTGGTGGGACCAGAAGGGTGTGATCCACTATGAACTGCTGAAACCGTCAGAAACTATTACTGGTGATCGGTATCGAACCCAATTAATGCATTTAAAACGAGCTCTCACACAAAAACGGCCGGAATGGGAGAATAGACACAACAAAGTCATCTTACAGCATGAATACGCTAGACCACACGTTTCTCGACCTGTGAAAAAGTACTTGGAAGGATCCGACTGGGAAGTTCTACGCCACCCGCTATATTTGCCAGATATTGCGCCATCGGATTACCATTTGTTCTGGTTGATGCAGTCAGCACTTTCTGGAGAACGGTTTAATTCTTATGAAGACATCAAAAATTGGCTGGACAACTGGATCTCTTCCAAGGAACCGGAATTCTTCCTTCGGGGCATACGTTCACTGCCCGAAAGATGGGGTAAAGTTGTAGCTTCAGAGGGAGCATACTTCGATTAATATTAAAATATTGTTTCTGTTTTCCAACAACGTGCTTTGTTCACCTCAAATCCCTCAAAACTTATTTATATACCCAATATACACTATCTACCAACAAGTAATTGGACACCTGTGATAGCAAAGGAAAACGAAGTTTATTCGCCTTCAATAGTTGGTGGAGCTTCCACGAGCGGCGATTACAGCTGCGACCCTCCGGGGCATACTCTCAACCAGGCGTTGTACGACGGCTAGCGGTATTTTCTTCCACTCGGCTTGGAGAAGACAGGTCAGTTCCTTCACCAATTTCGGACGGTGGGGGCACCCCTTACGTCGACGCTCCAACTCGTACCAGAGGTGCTCAGTAGGGTTAAGGTCTGGGCTCTGCGCAGGCCAGTCCATTCGATTAACCCCATTGTCACCATACCAAGCCAGGGTGGACCTCGCAACATGACAGGTGGCATTGTCATCCTGAAAGTAACATGGGCCCACCCGTAAAACTGCCACAACGTAGGAAGCGCATGATCATCCAAAATGGTGCAGTAAGTCTGGGCGTTGAGTCTACCAGGAATTGCGACCAAGGGTCCCATGCCATACCAGGAGAAACACCCCCATAGCATAATATCACCACCGCCAAACTTCACAGTTGGCACAATACATTCCGGCAGGAGGCTTTCTCCAGGAAGACGCCAAACCCAGACCCTGCCATCCAAACGGTAGAGGGTGAACCTTGATTCGTCGGTCCAGAGAACCTGTTTCCACTGTTCAACGGTCCACTGTCGACGTTCTTTGCACCACGTTAGCCGAGCAGCGCTATTGGACTCGGTGATCAAAGGCTTGTGGGCGGCAGCACGTCCATGATAACCAAGCAGATGGGCTTCCTTACAGATGGTTTTTATCGAAAGAACACTCCCGGATGCCTGTTGAAACTCCTCGCGGATGTGGCCCATCGATTTGGTGCGGTTCTTCCGAATTTCTCTGGCCAACACCTGTCGGTCTCTAACTCCCAGTTTTGTGGGTCTGCCGGGTCGGGGCACATTCCGACAGTCACCTCTCATCTTCCACTTGCCAATCACGTAGGCCACTGTCGATTTTGGGTACTTCAACTTGCTGGATATGTCACATATGGATCGGCCATTTCTGTGATACCCGACAATTACACCTTTCTCCAAATCAGAGAGCTCCGAACTGCGTGGCATCTTGCATGCGACTGGTTGCGTCGTTGTTTCCCACACGATATTTAACGGCGGCGGCCGTGACGTGTATCAAGACCGCAGATATCGTCGATTGCAGGGGTGTCCAATTACTTGTTG
Source organism: Macrothele yani (assembly GCA_039090855.1). Taxonomy (NCBI): domain Eukaryota; kingdom Metazoa; phylum Arthropoda; class Arachnida; order Araneae; family Macrothelidae; genus Macrothele; species Macrothele yani. The sequence continues at coordinate 5,540,753 of CM077023.1, read as the reverse complement.
GTAGATAGTGTATATATGTATGTATAAGTAATTTATAGAATTTGTTTCATTTTTTAAGACAATATACAATCCAAGAGCCATTGAATATTGATACAATCTAAATAAAAATCACTTGTGTGAAGAGAAAAATATTTAATGAAAAAAATATAAAAAAAACAAAATAATGTTTTCTCACAAAATCATTTTCTTTTTCCGTCAAATGAATGTTTAAGGCCTTTCTTATACAGTGAAATTTCAGAAGCAGAATTTCTCTTTAAACCATAGCAGTAATCCGCTACCATATTCACATTCCAGCTTCCTTGATATCGTTTTTCCATACATTTTATATCTTGGTGAGATCTCTCACCTTGCTCTTCACTCACTGCAGCATGATTTTCGGGGAAATAATCAAGGTGAGAGTGCAGAAAATGAATTTTCAAGCTCATGTTGCAACCCAGGTTCTTAAATTTTTCTAGCACAGTTGCTACAATGGCTCTGTAATTAGAATCCGTGTAATTGCCCAGAAAACTTAGAATGACATTTCTGAAGATGAGTAAATTGTGGGTTGTCAACATAAAAGCAATAAGAAAACAAATATAATACAATCCATATTTACTGGAGTAGGAAAAGAATATAATCTTAGCAAGCTTTCCCCGTCAACAGACGGCTTCTTTAGGCGGTTACAAAGGAAAACAAAATCAAACTAATAGATGAATACGCATACACATAAATAAATAAATATCATATGTAGAACACCACGATCGCGCATGCTAAACATGCGGCTAACAACTGAAATGCTACAGTATATGATATATGATCAAAACATAATAAGTCGTAGCATTTCAGTTGTTACCCGCATGTTTTGCATGCGCAAGCGTGGTGTTCTACATATGATATTTATTTATTTATGTGTATTCATCTATTAGTTTGTTTCTGTTTTCCTTTGTAACCGCCTGAAGAAGCCGCCCATTGATGGGGAAAGCTTGCGGGAAGATTATATTTTTTTCCTACACCAATAAATGCGGATTGTATTATATTTGTTTTGACATTTCTGAAACTAACCCAGGCTTCCTTTTCTGCTGTAGTAAATTTTTCTAAAGTTTTATCGTTAGTTAACTGCCTTATATCCAGGCCAACAAACAATTCTTCTTTGATTTTTGCTTCTGATCAACGTGGAAAAACATTAATCAAATATTGAAAACACTCACCATTTTTGTCCAAAGCCTTGACAATTGTTTCCATAAATATGGATTGTATTATATTAGTTTTGACATTTCTGAAACTAACCCAGGCTTCCTTTTCTGCTGTAGTAATTTTTTCTAAAGTTTTATCGTTAGTTAACTACCTTATATCAGGGCCAACAAACACTTCTTTGATTTTTGCTTCTGATCAATGTGGAAAAACATTAATCAAATATTGAAAACACTCACCATTTTTGTCCAAAGCCTTGACAATTGTTTCATTAATCCTAATTTTATATGCAAGGGTGATAAAATAGCTTTTTTCGGATCCACTGGGTTTGGGTGGCGAACAGCTATTTCTATACCATGAAAATGTTGTTCCTGGAGCAAGTAGATTATTTTCGAGTCTTCACATCCTAAAAGTAGTGCACTTTTCTTTGGCAGATTTAAATTCCGTACCAAGTCATTTAATTCGCTTTGAGTAAACTTCTGTGGTTCACTACCTATTTCAGGATTGCTGTACAAGCCCTCAGTTTCACTGAAATTTAACTCAACTTCTGAAGCTGATTAAAAATTTAATGATGTAGGAGGTGATGGTACACATAAATCAGAACCATGTGGTACAGATCTGATAGCACAGGGAGTTGAGTAAACATTATTATTTATGTTTTTGCAATTGTATCCCTTTACTAATGTGGTTAAGCAAAAATAACACTCCTCATGACTCACTGGCTCCCACCATAATATTGGAATAGCAAGTAAAAGAGAATTTTTCTTACCTTGAGTCTATTTGCTGAGTTGCTCAACACACATGTGACAAATTTGAGGTGGGTATATGCATGATACGCCTTTTTGACAAAATCTGTTATACTGCATTGCCTTTTTTTTCAATACAAAACTACCACATATGTAACAAAATAGATCAGGACTATTAACACAGCTTCTTGATGTCATAATGCAGTAATAAAGAGCAACACAACAGTTAAAATTAGTGATATATAAAGTGGTCTTATCGTTTGAAGCACAGTGTTCAAAAATGGCAATTTCACACAATCATTGATACAGTAGGGCCATCTATTGCATCATTTTCTAACTGCAGCAATCTGCTCTAGCTAGTAAATTTAAATCTTTAGAATAAAAGATTACTAATACTTTTCATTTTTGTAATACATAAGTAAACATAACATGGGAAATTGAAAAAAATCTGTGACAGAGAAAAATGGATGTGATTTTCACCATCAACATACCTAAATTACTATAAAACACTTGAAATTTTGCAAATCCCTGAATCATGTAGGCGTGTGTTATTTGTAGTCTATATTTCATATGTTATAGTAAATGCTTTTCTATGTCATTAATTGACTTTTGGATGTGAAGATGATACCAAAGGACATGGTTATATTAACCAATAGTCTTGAGTATTAATTTAAATATTTGAAGGATTCCAAGTAATTGCGGGTGGAGATCTTCCTAAACAACAATCTCTGAGCAAAGTCATTGCTGCCCCTGATCCAGAAGCACGTGGAGCCTGCAACTATCATGACCAATCAGTGGATCAGGCGCACATCCAGAGGAGGGCTTGAGGAGCTGAACCCCCTTCCTCGAGATCAGACACTTATCTACCTTTTCCAAATGTAAGGGGGAAAAAAAAACGACCTATCTCCTAAAAAATTTTCTATCATTGTCCAGATGTGTCGAGCTCCATTGGCGCAAGAAGGCTTCATCTTAACTTAATGGTGAACCATGTTGGGACATAACCTTCATTATGAAACTAGAAATGGAAACAAGATTCGCAGTAGGATCATCAGTGGCGATGTAGAGACGAACTGTTCTCGCTGCTGTTATCCAACGAGAATGTGCTACTGGGCCTGGTTTTTCAAAGGCAAGGTCTTCAGATTAATTGCCAGATGAAACTGCTTGATGTATGTGATATACGTAATTTTGATCTGTGCTAAGATTATCTTGGTTAATAGTAGGGAAGTTATCAACTATTATGGGGTTAAATGAAGTGATACTTAGTCCTTCCTATAGGTCCAGAACAGGATTTTGTGCCACAAGTACCACCATCGAGCTTCTCCATTAGATGTCCAAGTGGTAGCTCATTTGTATGTAATGCAAAGTTCAGCCACTGGAGCAGTTTTTGAAGATCTAACTCAATTAATGTAATCACTCCTCCTTTTGAGACAACGTTGAAATTGGTACTGTTGCATCTAGTTGCAAATAAACCATTCATGTTAATTTCACCCTTCTCAAAGAAATTCATGATTCCTGTTTTGATTGTTACTGCTTCACCTGTATAACAATGATGTGACCTGTATATTTGGAATTAGGTTCTTCCACAAGGGTAGTGTGTTCTTGTATAGCAACCCTTGGGTGTAGCTTAGTACCTTTCTGAACTTGTGTCTGTATTTTGTCTTTTCTAACATAAAAAAACAGTACTACTATTTTATTTGGCTTAGTCGCTTGTAATTCTTTCCTTAACTTTTCACGTTCCCTTCGAATTTTACTTCTATCAACCACGGAGGAGGTATTAGTTGCAGTCACTATGCCAGTGCCTTGAAGAATTGCAGATGTAACGGCAGCAGCACTCCTGTCAGATAATCCGTATCTGTAGCATTCCCTTGCAAAACAAATTTGAACGCATTTGGATGTTTTCTCTTGAAGAGGATGCTTCACTTGCAGCCACTACAGTGAAATTTGCATCAATGGATACATCATTCAAATTTTCACAGCTGTTGTCACTATCTGTTGATTCCTGGCTGTCCTGAGATTCAACAACAATTGTGTTTGCAGCGTGCAACTCTACTTCCCTACATTTTCACCTCATACCACTAAGACAAGACAGGAGGGAAAAATCCTTGAAATGCTGCAAGCGACGTATATATTGGTGGAATTTTAAGCTTCTTGGGGTACCTGAAGACGAATGCCGAAAATTCTGAATTTTTTTACCAACCCCAGGCTAGTAAATATTTTTTAAATAATGCCAATAAAAATTCTTATAAATGATGCAAAACTGACATGTTTTTGCAAATTTCACCCTCGTGGGGCACCTGAAGATGGAGTGCTAGAGGCTTCAATATCTTGGCGTGATACACATGTTGGGTGCCTTCAAATTTCCCAAGCCCAGATAATATGAATTTCGAAAAAAAAAAAAAAAAAAAAACAATACCACCTTATTGCGCAGTATGATTTGAAGTCATTCAATAACGGTTGTTCAGACTGTGAACTGAGGTATTGGGTTTTAATTGTCAGTTGTCTCAAGATCAATTTTAAAAATGAAAAGAGGTAGCACCCAAACAAACTTAATGGAGTTTATGTTTAAAAGTAAACGATTAGAAAATGTTTCTTTTTATAATGTGGTGCCTTTTTCAACCTCCACAGAACAGGACCCTACTTCCGACTTGGATTCTGAGGAGCCATTTCCATCTAATACGGAAGAAAGTGTAATAAATGTATCAGGTGCATGCAACAATGGAAAAGCTCCGATATCACAGACGGCTTCTGAAATTTACTGTGTGGATGTTATTAGTGCTTGTAGAGGCCAAAAATTAAGTAATCATGAAAAAGTTGGGAAATTAAAATCTCTGTGGGTGCCTCGGGAAAATTATATTTTTCCTGCAGAGAAAGGCCAGAAGTTCAGTCGCAGATTTCAAAGAAAGTGGTTGCAAAAATTCGAATGGCTTGTATATTCGAAAGTTAAGAATGGAAGTTTTTGCAAGTATTGTGTCATATTCTATGACTACGATTCAGCAGGTAAAGGATCTCATCAAAAAGTAGGACGTCTTGTAACGGAACCATGCACAAATCTAAAAGATTCGTTACAGATTTTTCGCGAGCACGAAAAAAAAAAAAAAACAATACCATAAGAATGTGATTTCGAATACTGAGAACATAACTGCTCTTCTACTTCCTGTCAACATTTCGGAAATTAAAGCACTTTCGAAAATTGAAACTTCAGTAAAATTCTATGATGATCTCCCAGGATTTCGAGAGACAGTAGTGGGAGAATGGGAGTTGTGGCAGCTGAAATGGATGTCAGAAAAAAGGCAAACCAAGCTCAGAAATTGAAGCATTAGCTGTGTGTAATAAAAAAAACTTTATCTAAATATTCGTACTCTTCTAAAAATTTTGTCTGTACTTCCAGTCTCCACTGCATCCGGGAAGCGAAGTTTTTCCACATTGAAAAAACTTAAAACATATCTATGAAGCACGACATCGGAGTCCAGATTCGCAGGTTTAGCTCTTGTGACGCACACGAGATAAAGGCAGATAACAGTGAGAGCACATGTCCACGTAGCTCAGTTGGGAGAGCAACTTTCTCCGGAGTGAGGGGACCCGAATTCGATGTTCGGTGCGGATAAACGTTGACGTTATACTCTTTTGTTTATTTACAAAGATATAGATATTCCTGATGTTGATATCATTGACCACTTCGCTAACAGTGGGAAGGCAAGAAGACTGAATTTAGTATTATAATTAGAAATCAAACTCTGCGATTTTTTGAGATACTATTCAAAAATTTAAGATATATACACACCGATGAGTCATTCCATTATGATCACCCCCAGCCTAGAGAAATGAGCGCGCCTGAAGACCGAACGGTGGTGCAGGTGAAGTTCACAGAGCAGTACATATACAACCCGAGGACCGGCTTTCGGTTAATAGTGTGTTCAGAGTCAGAATCAGAAAAGCTGCCGATTTATTAGAGTTTGATAAAAGATAAATTGTGATGGCACGGCGCCTCGGAAACGGAGCGGCTTGTGGGTTGTTCACGTGCCGCTGTAGTGAGTGTGTAACAAAAGTGATGCACAGATGGCCAAATGACGAAACGTCGTCTAGCTGTGTGTTGTTTACAGCTCATTGATGCCAGAGAGGGACCGGAGACTGCTGTGCATTGTTCACAGCGACCGCAGGGCCACAGTGCAACAAATCACCCGCAGCTATACCAGTGGTGATCAGGGCAATGTGTCACAGCACATATTTCATTGCAGCCTTCAGCACATGGGCCTGCATAGCCAAAGACCCAGCCGGGTCCCCATGCTTACTGCACATCATCGCCAACAAAGCATGAAATGGGACCAAGATCATTGAGATTGGACCAAGGATGATTGGAAGAAAGTGGCCTGGTCTGACGAATCAAGATTCCTGGTGCATCACGTAGACAGCCGAGTGCAGATACGCCAATTACCAATGGAGGCTATGGCCTGGATGTACTATTTGGTGGAAATAGGCCAGCGGCGGCGGCCGTGTTATGCTGTGAGCGATATTTTTTTACACTTTAGGCCCCATTAACCCAATAGCATAATCCTTGATAACTGTCAGGTATCTGAACATTGTTGCAGACGAAGTTCACTCATTCATGGCAACTGTGTTTCCTGCTATTGATGGCTATTTACAAGAGGATTATGCGCCATGCCACGCTGCCAGAATCGTCAAGGAGTGGTTCGAGGAACATGCTGGTGACTTTCTGTTAATGCCCTTTCCTCCAAATTCACCCGACACAAACCCAATCGAACATTTGTGGTTCGACTTGGAAAAGCGGGTTCGCTCTAACTCACCATCACTCTGAAATGTACAAGAACTGGAAGACCTGCTGTTGACATTACGGTACCAGATACCCCAGGATACCTATCGCCACCTCATCGAATCAATGCCTCGCCGAGTGACCGCTGTTTTGCAGGTTGAAAGGGGTCCTACAGCTTATTAGCTAGGTGGTCATAATATAATGGCTCATCAGTGTATATGTTTCTATAAATACAATCTTCTTTGTTTTTAGTGTAAAGAAATGCAATTAAATTTCTATATATTCTACCTACTCTAGATATACATATTAATTTGTGATGTAATTTTATAAAAGTAAAACAACTGTATCAGAAATTGTAGAATGCGGAGTAGCATTCCTATGTTTGTAATTAGATACTTTGTTCAAGAAAACAGTGATGTAGAACTTTGTATTTTTTGTTAAGTAATTTTGCACATGTAATTCAAGTGTTATTAGTTATCACTAATTAATTATTATTATATTCGTTATGATTATAATTTAAACTTATGTATATTTTAATATGACGACTCAGTCAAATAATCAAAATTTGCGGACTCAAGAAATAGTATGGGTGGAGGTGGGGAGATACACCCCATAATCCCACGTAGGATCGCCCCTGTTGAGCCCCCCTTCCCGAAACAAAATCCTGGCTACGCTACTGCAGTGGATCACCTATTGAAAATATTGAAAACTTCACAACATGGATTTTGGGTCATTCCATGTCAAGTGATCCAATGACTTTTACCTTACCATTTTATATCTTTCATTTTCAGTTTTCTAAAAGTAGTATAAAAGAAGGTCCCAGATCTATTTTTTTCTTTTTTATCTCATCCCATTTTTTGAGTTATGAGGGTTTGAAATTTCAAAAGATCGATAATTTTGGCCTTTCCAGACTACATATAAATCTTAAAGGCTCAGTTCAGAATTAAGATATTTTAAAACTAAAAATACCACTCTCTTCAGAAATTCATGGGCTGTAATATGATATGCCACACGATACTTATTTTAAAATTAAGTTACAAATTTTAAAATTTCTAAGTGATTTAAAAAAAATATGAGTAAAAATTTTCAAAAAAATTGTATTGATTATTTCATATTTCTAAAAGTTTCCTGCAAAATTTCATCTTGGGATCTCAATGGGATCGTACTTTAATAAATTGTATATTGGTTCTTAATGAATCTAAATATTGCTACCGGCCCCGCAGCAGAATCACGGCGACGGGCGATGCACGTCGCAGATTTATTTTGGTCTTGCAGACAAAAATGATATCCCCAGAACCCTATTAAATCATCTTGCAGACTCCCTATCATAGATGCAAGTTTTCCGCCTTTAAAAATTTTCGAAAACGGAAGTTAAACGGAGTGAAGATTTTTCCCGTAATCATATTTTTTTTGTCTTGCAATGGATGACGTACATCGTAGATTTATTTTGTACTCATCCCTGTAGCAGATACGCGGTGACAGGAGACTTACATCGTAGGTTTATTTTGTACTCATCCCCGTAGCAGAATTGCGGCGACTGCCAATGTACATCGCAGATATATTTTGTACTCATCCTCGTAGCAAAATCACGGCGACAGACGACGTACATCGCAGATATATTTTGTGTTCATCCTTGTAGCAAAATGGCGGCGACGGCCAACGTACATCGCAGATATATTTTGTACTCGTCCTCATAGCAGAATCACGGCGACAGGCAATATACATCGCAGATATATTTTGTACTCATCCTCGTAGCTGAATCACGGCGACGACCGACGTACATTGCAGATATATTTTGTACTCATCCTCGTAGCAAAATCACGGCGACAGACGACGTACATCGCAGATATATTTTGTGTTCATCCTTGTAGCAAAATGGCGGCGACGGCCAACGTACATCGCAGATATATTTTGTACTCATCCTCGTAGCTGAATCACGGCGACGACCGACGTACATTGCAGATATATTTTGTACTCATCCTCGTAGCTGAATCACGGCGACGACCGACGTACATTGCAGATATATTTTGTACTCATCCTCGTAGCAAAATCACGGCTACAGACGACGTACATCGCAGATATATTTTGTGTTCATCCTTGTAGCAAAATGGCGGCGACGGCCAACGTACATCGCAGATATATTTTGTACTCGTCCTCATAGCAGAATCACGGCGACAGGCAATATACATCGCAGATATATTTTGTACTCATCCTCGTAGCTGAATCACGGCGACGACCGACGCACATTGCAGATATATTTTGTACTCATCCTCGTAGCTGAATCACGGCGACGACCGACGTACATTGCAGATATATTTTGTACTCATCCTCGTAGCTGAATCACGGAGACGACTGACGTACATCGCAGATATATTAATATTTTGTATTCATCTTCATAGCAGAATCGCGCCGATGGCCGATGAACATCGCAGATTTATTTTGGTCCTGCAGAGAAAAACGATATCCCCAGAACCCTATTAAATCATCTTGCAGACTGCCTGTCATAGATGCAAGGTTTCTGCCTTTCAAAATTTCCGAAAATGGATGTTAGGCGGAGTGAGGATTTCTCCCATAATCATAATTTTTTTTTCTTGCAATGTTCCCTCGATGCATGAAGTTGTTAAATATAATTTTATTGTTTAATTACTTGTGTTTTAGTTTGAAAATATAGGCAACAATTTCTGAAAACGAAAGTTTGACGAAACCCAGTAACCTTGAATTCTTTTTCTTGTGATGTTCCCTCTGCCCTATATGGTTACTAAATATCTTTTTATTAGATGTTTGTATTTAAGGTTGAAAATGGAGGAAAATTTTCCAAAAACCAAAGTTGTACAGAGTGAAAATTTCTCCCTCTAATAAACCTCCACCCACTGTGCTTCTCCATTTTAATAATTTAATTACATAAATGTTTGCATTTGAGATGGGATATGGAGAAAAAATTTCCGAAAACAGAAATAGAACGGAGCGAAGACTTCTGTTATCACAATTTTTTTCTAGTGATACCTCTGCACTTCATTGTTGTTAAATATCATTTTATTCCATAAACTTTGTGTTTGAAAAATGGTGCCAAAATTCCAGACACAGAAGGCCAGAATGTTCTTGATCCTAATTAACATTGCAATTGCTGTAGTACCTAGGTTAGACATTTTTTAGATAGAAAAATATGACTGCAATTTTTATTGTTTTTTACATCTAGTAGTTATTTTGTTTTAGTAACCACCCGCCGATTATTTTGTGGCACAATGATATCTGTCGCAGACTGTCAAGGAACTTTCTGCTATGGGGGCAATGGGCAATATTTCTCCCTGCAATGTTTCAATATTGATTTTTATCGCAACAGAATAGGGCATTGGGAAAACTAATCAAGATTCTTACTACCTCATCAGGTTTATTTTGAGAGGAAAATCCAAAAATTTGCCATTGCTTTAATTTAGTATTGAGAAAAATTCTTGTCAGTACTTCATATCATGAACATTATAACAAAATAGATAACAAACAAAATTAGGAAAAAGAAAAGAAACTTATGCATCAAATTGGTCTGAAAACTTGTATTCTTCCATTACTTATGCCTTAAACCAAACGCTTTTCAAGAGCATTTGTTGTACATGACATTTCATTTTTTGTCAGAGTGTAAGTGCGGCCAGTTGCAGTCTTTGGTTCGGCCCTTGTTAAAACTTGTGCTCGCCCTACCTCAAGTACATCCTGACTAAATGGGCAAACAAATGATGATGCTGGACCTGGCGAGTGTAAGGTCACAGTTGCTTCTTCACTTTCATAGTCCACCAACAGCACATAGGTTAACCACAATTTTTTACTGTATTCACAGGTAACATACCCAATTATCTCAGCCATACACAGAGATTTTGTACCTCCTTCAATGTCAAACTTCTCACTCTCAATGCTAAATGAGTACACCTTGGTCATAATTTCTGTTGGACTGGATGTAAATGGAACAAAGCAATGAAATCGTTGTGTTCCCTTTACCATTTTCACTCTTTCAAAGCATTGTTTTAATAGGAACATTTCTTCTTTACTGTAATCCTCATTTCTTGAAAATAAGAACTGGATGGAAGAGATGTTATCTTGTAGTGTCCTAGATCGTTTTAGCAGGGCACAGCGCCCTGCCCGTTTTTGACATGTTAAGATTTGCCCTGCCCCCTTTTTGGACTGGTAAAATGCTAGCTGCCCTCCCCTAATTTTTACCCTGCCCATAGTCACTGTTGCCATTCCACAGCTTGCCACGCCCATAATCAAAGCGTCAGTCACAAGCGTACCCGTTTAACTGTCTTTCTACATGCAGATATCCGCAAACCTTACAGTTGAAGAGATCTCATGGAAATTTCAACATTTGTGTTTTATTTGGGGGTTTAATGACCACCATGAGCAACTCAAAGGGCTATAAACAGTCACCCATCCCTAATTTAGGACTACTGGTTCCAAGTAAAGATTAAAATTACTGCTCACCACTACCCGCATGGCTACTGGATAAAATAGAGTGGCAGGTAGAAAAAGTTGCTTTACTCGCCAGGCTTGAAAAATTGTCTCTCCGCACGGTCTGGTGCTCAAATTCATTTTTCATTACTATGAATTTATTTGCATTTTTCAAAAGACTCCTATAAATTTTCAAGGCATTTTCTATCATCCAACTCACACATGGAAAAAAACAGTGCTTTGCTCAGTAAATAAGTGGGTATGATCTATTTATAGATTCACTCTTCAAGAAAGGGGAGATGTTTTTTTCCCCATTGAAGTTTAAACACGAAGTAACGATATTAGACATCTGAGCTTCAGCTGGAACTCTGTCACAAACCGACTTAAGCAGCTCGCTTTTACTTTTTCCGAAAATGCAAGATTTCGCATTGATTATTCCCTTCTAGCTTATCAACAGAAAAAGAGCAATAATTTTATTACTTTTATTAACAAAACTATTGACCATATAATTTATTTCTTATGATGGGAAACAAATTTAAATTAAAAGTGTTGCTTATAAATATATTGAATATCTTCAATTATTTGAATAATCTTAGCGTTCGCTTTTGCCACGTTATATTCTGGATGTCGGAAGTTGAAAAATTCCTTGCATTTGAAACATATTACTATAAAATAAAATAAAGAAGGTTCTATTCACATTTTTTTTGTGGTCCTCTCCTTTTTATTGTTTTCAATTTTTGAAGTTAAAATATCATGGTTTATGCTAAAAATTTGGTAACATGTTCACACTTGCAGGTACCCTGTTGGTGAGTATGGCTTAAAAAATGAAGTCTTGGTTCTTTTCTAAGGTGAGTGTGGCTTAAAAATGGATGGAAGCATTTTTTTTTTTTCAATCATTTGGTTCAAATAAATTACCTTCAAATAATTTTAATGTATGTTTTCATGTATTTAATAAAACTATTGACGTTTGAAATCGGAACTTTAACTTTCTGTCGCTGTCTTTCATCCCCTGTTGAGTCACATTTCCTCTGCACGGCGAGCAAGCAGTAGCATCTTTGGAACTTTAATTTTGCTCTGCTCTTAATACAACAAAATGTTACTACAGATTAAGAAAATGTGCTTTAAGTGAAATTAAATGTAAGTAATGGATACTGCATTGTTCACTCTGCAATATAATTTAATGGGTCATGAAAACGGCAGGTTCTATCATGGACTGATTAAGCACCGATTTTAAAATTGAATTTCGCTTTGAAAAAGGGGAAGGGGCAAAATGTTTACTATAATGATTGGTTGGTTTTGAAGACTGTTAAAACATGCATTTCGTTAGGAAAAATTCTTAGAAAATATTGAGTCTCTCTTTTTCACTAATTGCAAGATATTAAGAACAAAAAATAAGAACATAATAACAAAGTGAAATGAGGGGGGGGGGATAAACAACAACAAAAAATACTACGTAGCTTGGTAAGAAAATTTCAAAATTCTGAAAATCACGGAGCATCATCATTCGTGCTTAAAATAATCATTTTCGGACTGTAATCAAATTGAATGGTGAAGTTTGTTTTCGTCAAGCAGCAAAATACTGGATGGTTCAAAAGAAAAGATTAATTTCATGGTTTTTTCTCGGTTACCGGTGAATTTAACTCCAGTTAGAAATCAAAGGGTAATTTGTTGGCCATCAAATTAAATGCTGACCCCCCCCTCCCCCGCAGCAAAGCACTGGATAGAAGCAATTTTTTTTTTCAGTGATTTGGTTCAAATAATTTTAATGTATGTTTTCATGTATTTAATAATCCATTGATTAGAAGTATGGTAAGAAGCATTTACTTTTACTTTGTATCCATGAATAGGCAACTAAAAAATGTTCAGTTCTTCTGGTAATAGAAAAAGTAAATTCTGATTCTTATTGAGTAAATGAATGTTGTTAACGAAACTATTTTAATATATCGAAATCAATTTTAATTTACATTCTTTGGTTTTCATGAAAAAATATATTAAAAGCAAAAAAAAAAATTACAAAAACCATAGCATTTGTTGTTGAAAAAAATATTCCTACTTCACCACTGTATGTAAATGGTATATGTTTAGGATGAAAACAGGGTCAAAGGTTGATTTCAGGGAGTGAGGTAGCAGGGTATGAAGCTATGAGCTTATGCATACATAAAATGCCCCTTTTTGAAAAAATGTGCCCTTTCTTCCAGATATGACTTGTTGTCATCACAAAGTGCCCTTTTTCTAGATCTTACAACATTTTGCACACATAACAAGCCCCCCCCCCCGCTGTTTTTTTCACACAAATGTGCCCTTTTTCAGAAAATTACCCTCCCCTTTTCAGTTTCTAGGGTGAACACTATCTTGGCACCAGTGAAAAAGTTCCAGCAGTGTCATAATTTGGTTTGTGTAGGGTATCTGTAAACTTGCCTTGGCTGCAAGGCAAATGACTGCCCCCTCCCCCTCTAAACCTTCGCATACTCCTTTTCCAAGGGCTGTTGCGTAGAAGTGCCACTTTGTATAAATTCCAAAATTTTTATGCTAATGCAGGTTTGGGGAAAGTTTTTTTTTTTTTTTATTGTGCACCTGATCTATCAGAGAAATAAAATATTTTTCCCAAGGACAAAATTACATTCTCCCTGAGGAATGACATCAGCTTATCCTAAAAAGTGTGAACAGCTATAGTATTGTGTGTTAAGCATTCTGAAATCACAACAAAACTTTTGAACTTAATCTCCCCTCTTTAATGATAACATACAGCAAATGGGTGAATTGTTGCCTGGTTGTTGTTCTAGTGGAATGACTGGGCTTCATCTTAGGAGGACAAAAGTGCAGTTCTCTGAAAAGTCAAATGTTATCAGGGTCTGATTCTCCTGATTGTTCACTTTCAGCTGAGAGTAGTATGCTGCTTGTTGATGCATAATGAAAGAGTGATTTTTTAACAATACCAGCTGTTCACACAAACTTTCAATAAATTCTTCTGCAGGCTTCGTCAATGTCTCAGATGTACACCTATCGACTGACACCCAGTGTTTGTAGACGACGCTTTTTTTCATTTCTTCTTCCATATTGTTCATCAGCTGTTCCTTTCAGATTTCTATTCCTGGACAACACTTACAACTCCCCAAATGACAATGAGGAGTAGCAACTTGGCACATTATTTTATCAATACATGTTTTGTAGTCATTAAGCTTGGATCCATCATTCAGAGTAGTCTTTCACTTTTCCACCAATTATCATCAACTTAACATTCTGGTGGTAGGTACATACTAGAGATGACTTCGGGCTCAATTTTAGGAGCCCGGGTCCAAAGGCCTAGAGCCTGGGCCCGGTCCGCTTTCTTTGATTACATGTGTTTGCTGAGCCCAGGCCCGGATTCTTGGAAAATTTTGCTTATCAAGCTTGCATTTATGCATTATACACTGGCCAAAGATATGGCTCAAGCAAGGATTAGTTTAAAAAGTTTATTTTAGTTAATCCACTTCACAATATTAATATGTTTTTAGAAATACTATGCATAAAGCCAAATGTTCTAAAATGTGGATTTGAAAATAAATAAATAATCAAAATGCCCTTTGACCGTATCAGGGGAATCAGTAATTTTGGTAAAAGCTGAAGAAAAGAAAATAGTTTAGAAGCAAAAAATTCCATTTGTTATTTCTTTTTGATTTCTAAATTTACTTTTATTTTGAATAAATTGCATTATAAAACGTACAACACCGTACAGACAGTTAGTTGCAAGTGTTTGAAATTTTGACTCTAGAAAACTAATCTTTGCAATATAATTTACATATATGCTAATTGGTAAAGGTAGTTTAGAGTGATGTAGTAGAATATAAAAAAAAAACATGTAGGGAAATTTCCAAAATTAAAAAAAAAAAAAAAGAACGTAAAAGCATTCCCAACCAGATTATTCTGCATTTTGTAACATTAACAAAGCTTTGCGCTTAATAGTATAATAATCACAATATTATCATATGTGTGTGCAGTTTCCAGATCAAGTTCATCATGAAAAAAGAGAGAGAATTGCATCTAATGCCTCAGCGCTTCAACTTGATCTTTTCTCTAAAACTCGACCTGCTGCACTAAAAACCGTCACCCCAAAAATCACGGGAGTGAGGAAATTAAAAAATAATAATAACAGTACTTCTAACTACACAGTTTTGGAAATGAATACATCATTTTAAAGATAAGATTCTTGATTTTTAATAAAATACAAAAAATGGGAATGTGATTTTTTCCCAGTTTTTTGATACCAGACCTCCTTAAACTAATCCTTGCTTGGGCCATAGCTTTGAAAAATGCATAACTGCAAGTCTTGCTAAGCAAAATTTGTTTTGCAATGGCAGCTAGCTTATGAAATTGAAAATCCTTCCACCATGGTAACAAATCCACAATGAAATTCAACACGTGTAATTCAACCGGGCTCGGAATTATGCGTGTTGAATTAATTACAGTAATGAAATTCAAGACGTGTAATTCCGAGCCCGGGCTCGGATTTTTCGGTAGTTAATGAATTCTGAGCCCGCCCGGGCCCGAGCTCATCTCTAGTACATACACACACATTGAGTACCACTTGCACCTTCAATGATACAATTCTTTGGTCGAAGTTCTGCAAATTTTGAAAAGCCGTTTACCTGTTGGATGCACAGTTTTAAACATTTGGTATAGTTCGTTTACCTGTTGGATGCACAGTTTTAAACATTTGGTATAGTTCTTTAAGGTTTCCTAAAATACGTCTTTTCTGCAGACATATGGATGTTTCATCTTCTGTTTTAACAGTCACAGTCCTTCTTTCCAGGCCTTATTCAGCTTACATCATTGCTATTATAAAAGGTTTTGACTTTGTCTTGAATTTCAATATCTAATATTTTGCCTATTTTTCGATCTGATATAGACAAAATTCCTTTTTCCTTAACTAACTAAGGTTTTTGCTTTCCTCATCATTCAGTCACTTACTGAGAATTCTTTTTTAATTCTTTTACAAAACCAACTCTTGGGAAGAACAGTAAAAATGTGAAATTTTTCACTTCTCATCTGTGTTTGTTTAAACCTTTCTTTAAGCTGTTTGATTATTTATCTCTGAATCTGTGCCAAATTCTTCACTATGTCAAGACCAGAGTTTGCCAAAATGCGTAATTACGCGTCTAGTACGCATCGAAAAGTGTGTTTACGCATTGAAATTTTGCCATCAGTAAAAATACGAATCAGGAATTTCAAGCTGAAAAATGTTTATTTTCATCATTTTAATCGAATTTTCTATTTCAAACATGTGATCAGCGGTATACATTGTTACCTCAGACCAGATCTCACGTTGTGCGCGATCCATGCCTGTCCACGGTTTGCTTGCTGTGACCGGAGCTATGGTAGCGTGTCCCGCCAGCCAGTGAGTGAGACTCGTTCCTCACCGTGACGTCATCGGGAGCGCAATCGAATGGGCTACAGCTCGCAAATCTGCTGTCATTGCTGCTGTGCTCATGCTCGATCAGCTGAGTGAAGTAGGCTTTCGCAATCGCAATTCCGGAGCGCCTTGTGAATCTAAGAACCTTGCCTCGGGTTGTGGAGTCGTGATTTGTACTTCGTCGTGACGGTGGTACGTGGAGTCGTGATTTGTACTTCGTCGTGATGGTGGTACGTGGTCATGGAGTCGTGATTTGTAGAGATTGAAACAGCTTTATCAGACACTGTAGTTTTGAATGATGTTGAAACAGCGTACTTTAACATCTTTTTTTTTTTCCGGCAAGACTCAGTCCAATGGTGTAGAAAAGAAACAAAAGGCAGAGGAAGGAAACAATGAAAGCTGCAAAAAACTAGCGGTGTAAATACCAAAGCAGCCAACGAACATGGACGCTTCATTAGAAAATGAAGAATGCGTTGATAAAGACGATGTTTCCTGTATTACATTGACGTCAAAGTTGGAAATTCATTCTTGTTTTTTACCAAAATAGTATAAAGAATTTCTGCGGATTACTTTCGATGAAAAGATTCAGAAAGCATTCTGCAAAGTTTGCAGAGAAAACAAATTTACGGGCATAATGGCAACAAAAGGATCGTCGAATTTGCAGCGTTCCACTTTTTTGCGCCACAAGGCTTCCACAGAGCATAAGGCAGCTACAGCTGTTCCACAGCAAGCAACAAGTTTGAAATGATCTCTTGAAAATGCAAATAAAGTAAGTGAACTTGATTTAATTTTATTTCGGACTGTGTATGTGATAAGCAAAGAAAAACTTGCACAACAAAAATTAAAAAGTATTTTGATGTTGCAGAAAGCAAATGGTGTGGAATCCATCACTTCAGATTGCATAAATATGCATCATAGAAAAATAACAGAGATTGAAACAGCTTTATCACACTTTTCTTGAGCAACTGATGGTTGATACTCATAAAAGCCCCTTCATATCATTACTGATTGATGAAAGTACAGATGTTTCTGTAACTAAGAAGTTAATTGTGTATGTCAAAATTTTGAAAAATTGCAAACCAGAGATCCATTTTTTAGCCAATCTTTCATTGGAAGGCATGCAGTGCACTTCAGACAATATTGCAAAAATTCTAGTACATTTTTAGAAGAAAGAAGCATTCCGCTGACTAAAATCATAAGATTAGGAACAGACAGAGCATCTGTTATGATGGGCACAGTAAATGATGTGGGCACTCAGTTTAAGAAAGAGAACCCTCTAATGATACACATACATTGTGTTGCACACAAATTAGCTCTTACTATCAGTCAGGCAGCTGAGAGTATTTCAAAAGCTGGCAAAGTGCAAAACACAGCCTTTATTCCTATTTTAATTCATCATCTTTACAGCATAGCAAACTTGAGGAGATGCAATCTGCTTTGGAACAACAACTGATAACCTTAAAGCACCAACATGCAATATGTTGGTTATCGTTAGGTCGAGCAATTCAAGCCATACACAAAAGCTATGATTCCATAATTTTAGTTTTAACTGAAGAGGTAGCTGCTTTAGATAAAAAATCAGCTGGTGACAAAGCCAGTGGTCTATTAAAAGCAGCATCTACATATGATTTGATATTCTTTATTTGTTTATTGAGGGATGTCCTAGCTCTGACTGATAAGCTATCACTATCTTTTCAGTGCAATGATTTAAGTTTTAGCACTTTAGTGGACAGATTAGAACAGACCAAAACAAGAATTTCAAGAATGGAAAATGACCCAGGCCCTCATTTAAAGTTTTTTCTACAAGAATTTGAAGAAACAAAGGGCTATTACAGAGACATTAAAATATCATCAAATTCACAATCTGAACTAAATATAAAAAGTAGCAAAAATACATTTATTTCTGCACTCATAGAAAACCTAGACAGGCAGTTTGATAAGGACACCATGGAACTTTTTGTCAACTTTAAAAAGTTCTGAATTTATCAGCTCCCCTTCTATTTTAACTTCTGATGAAGTTATGGATAATTTAATCACAAGTTACTGTGACAAAAAGTGGCATCCACTATATAAGCAAACTTTGCCGCAAGAAGATATTAGAGAAGAATGGATTTCAGTAAAGGTGTTACTAGAGAAATACAAAGGCATGGAAATGCTGAACTTTTGTCAACTTACACTAGAAACCAATGAAATTAAATATGGTGAAAAGACAGATTACTTGTATCCTGAATATGTAAAATTAATGGCCATTGGCATGACACTTCCTTTGTCAACAGCTGCTTGCAAAAGAGGCTTCGCTGCTCCGAACAGGATAAAAGATAAGAGACGCACTCGCCTTGGTTATAAGCATGTAGAGTCTAACTAGACTTTCTACTGAAGGACCTGAATTCTTTGAAAAAGATGGAAAAGTTTCATGTAATATGGACTTCGCTGCAGATATTAAAAAAATGAAAAAAGCAATAAATTCAATGTATGATTAAAAACAAGAGTTTGTCTTAGTTTATTAGATATTTTTAGATGTCTGTAAGGATTTCTAAAAGTGCTATGTGTTCACTTCTTGAACACATTGCTGTTGCTCATGGTCATTACAAAACACAAATGAAATATATACACTGAGTGGCCACTTTATTATGACCACCTGACAGTTTTAAGCAAATGAGCTATGGCTGCACGCTGTTGCCGCCAAAGGGCAAGGCTAGTATAAAATAGGGAAAGCTTAGTGCTTGCGACAGCAGTAGAAGTGATTTTTGGGTGACGAGATGGGTAAAAAATGCGATTCGACAGACTTTCAACGTGGGATGATTGTAGGAGCTCGGAGCCATGGAGCGAGTATCACCGAAACCGCCGCAATCGTGAAATGTTCTGGAGCAGCTGTTGTTAAAGTGTTTAAAGACTCTCTACGTGCAACGTGTGGTCTTCATCGACTAGTGACTGCTCGGGTGGAACGGAGAGTGGCCAGACTGGTAACAGACAACGGAAGGGCAACAGTGCAGCAAATTACAGACCATCTTAATCAAGGATCCCTCTCAAATAATCTCTGCACGCACTGTTCGTCGTACACTGCATCGAATGGGATATGGCAGCCGAAGGCCTGTTCGAATACCTCTGTGGTCAGCAGTTAACAAGAGAAAACGTCTCCAGTTTGCACAGGAGCACAAGGATTGGACAGTCAATAATTGGAAACAAGTTATGAGGTCCGATGAATCCCGTTTTCAGTTGCACCATGCCGATGGCTGAGTGAAAATTTGGTGGAAACAGCATGAAAGCATGAACCCCAAATGCATTGCTACAACCCTTCAAGCTGGAGGAGGCAACGTTATGCTTTGGGCCCTTTAATTCGTGTTGATTAACGTCTGACTGGCACATCATATCTAAACATTGTTGCAGACAAAGTGCATCCTATCTTGTGGATGATTTATCCCAATGGCGATGGCTACTTTCAATAAGATAATGCGTCCTGCCATAGTGCTCGTATTGTACAGGATTGGTTTCAGGAACATGCCGGTGAGTTTACTTTGCTTAGGGGACCCCCACACTCTCCAGATCTCAACCCCATTGAGAATTTGTGGGATGAAGTTGAACGAGCCATCAGACAGCTGGATCCACAAGCCTGCAATCTCACACTCCTGGAAAGTGCTATTCATCAAGCATGGTCTCAGATCCCACAAACCACCTATCAACATCTCGTGGAATCCATGCCAAGAAGAATCGACGCAGTATTAAAGGCAAAAGGTGGCCCAACGAAGTACTGAGGGGGTGGTCATAATAAAGTGGCCCCTCAGTGTATAAGGATAAAGGTAGGTCTACTTTGAATAATTATTTTTTATTTGAGATGACTTTAATATTGATATCCTGACAGGTAGGGAGGATGGGATGTCCACTTGTTTCTTTTTTTGGCCAAGGTTGCTAAATTTAGATATCCGCACGAAACCTGTCAGAAGTTCAGCCGTCTGATGCGTGCTCTTATGAAGGTTGGCACCCGATGGCTGACCATGTATAATTTATGGCTGTCACAAAGTTATTATAAGTTCTGTAGTGCTTGTAGTGTTTATGTATTATATACAATATATATATATATCATCATCAACATCATCATTGTCAACCATTATCAATCCACTGCTGGACAAAGCTCTCCCCAAGTTTCCTCCCCAACGGTCTGTCTTGTGCAAGTCTCCTCCATGTTACTCCCGCATACTTTCGAATTTTATCCACCCATCTCCCATGTGGTCTTCTTCTGGGTCTTTTCCTGTCCCTTGGAATCCAATCTAAAATTTCGGCTGTCCATCGATGGTGTCCTTCTGGCAGTATGTCCAGCCCATTGCCATAGATTTAACTCTAATCGTGATGTCTTCCACTCTTGTCATTTTTCTGATCCAAGAGTTCCTCTTCTCATCTCTCCTGGTTGCACCAAGCATGCACCTCTCCATGCTGCTTTGAGTTGTCTGCAGCCTTTGTATGTCTTTTTTAGTTAAGGTCCACGTCTCTGCACCATACATAAGCACTGGAAGGACGCATTTATCAAAAACTTTTCTTTTAAGACATAATGGCATATTGCTCTTGAAAATTATGCTGTTTCCTCCAAAAGCTCTCCAGGCAAGTTTTGTACGCCGATTAATTTCTTCATCAATGTGACCCTCACTTGATATCTGCTGTCCAAGATAAACGTACCTGTCTGTTATCTCCAGCTTTTCTCTATCAATCGATAAATCTTCATTTCTTGTAAAAGCATTGAACATCACTTTTGTCTTCTGAAAGTTCATTTTTAATCCCACTTCTTTACTCTTGTCAGCAAGTTCCTGGATCGTACTCTGCAGCTCTGATGGGGTAGTTGCAAAAATGACTACGTCATCGGCAAAACGAAAGTGGGTTAGATAATCTGCATTAATCTTTATCCCTTTGTTTTCCCAGTTCAGTGATTGAAAGACATTTTCCAATGTGGCATTAAAGAGCTTCGGAGATATGGTCCTTATATATATAACTAAAATAGGAAGCAAAACGTCCAAATACATTCAGTAGTAGTGAAATACTTTTTAATATGAATAAAAACAGGATTGGTGTTTTATAATTTCCCGGTGTTTTCACAAGTTTTGTTTTTTATTTCACTCCTTAATTTTTTTTAAATACTCCTCACTTTTAAAAATTACTCCCTAAATGTTTTCAAAGGAGTAAAAATACTCCTTTAAATTATTTTTTTGGCGAACTCTGGTCAAGACATTGAAAGCTTAGACACTGAGTTCACAAATGTAGCAATAAGACTTTTCTTCACATTCTCTAGTTTTCTTTTGCAGTATCGTGGTTCACGTATTATCCATTTCTTTGCAATTGGCGATTTGTCAATACATGACAAAGACCTAAGTTAAAAAATTCAATTGCCATATTCGATTCTATTAACGATACTTCAGCTTCAACATCTGGCTGTATCAACTCATTACCTCCTCTATTTTTTTCTTCCCCTATGCCAACTGTTTTTTGCAACCCTCACATATCTTCAAGCCAGGATTAATCTCTGGCTGCATTTCGCACATCCAATTTTGCCTTACATTTTTTACAGTCTTGATTAATCTCTGGCTGCATTTCGCACATCAAATTTTGCCTTACATTTTTTAGTCTTGTGACCGATTTTACTAAAAGAATTACATCAAATATTAAATTAGACATGTTTTTTTCTGTTGCAGCCATAGTCTTTAGTAAAAATATAATTTAGTACACCTCAGATTCACAATAAAATTTAGTAAAACTACTTAACTTGTCTCTCTCAAGCTCAAAACTTGTGTATTCCCACCAATATGTAAATAAAACAGCTGGAGCACAAAGTCACGAACAGATCAGCACAAGAGCTAAGGAACACTGAGGGTCAACTCACCACTGAGCCTTGTAAAACAAGCCACAGCTGGTCCATACACATCAAAGCCAATCAGTGCTGGTTCAAACAAGCTGAAATTGGTTCTATCATGCTACAGCAATATGTCACTCCACTATGGAAAACATTTTAAGAAAAGTCTGAATAGCTTTTCAGATGCCTTTTAATTGATTAACTTTTTAAAGAAATGCCTGAAATAACTGATATTATGGTTTGAAGTCTTGATTAGTTTGTTTTATTTTACTCCAATAAGACCCATTTATCCTAAACAGAGCCCAATGAGGCAGACATGTACAAAATATTTTTTTTAAATGTGATCCCATTGAGATCCCAAGATAAAATTTTGCACAAAGCTTTTAAAAATATGAAATAATCAATACAATTTTTTGAAAAATTTTACTCTTATTTTTTTAAGTTACTTCTTAAATTTTTAATTTTGTAACTTAATTTTAAAATTTAAAATATGTCCATTATGTGGCATACCATATTAAAGTCCAAGAATTTCTGAAGATAGTATTTTTAGTTTTGAAATATCTCAATTTTAGGTTAAGCTTTCTAGAATTTTGTGCAGTCCAGAAAGGCCGAAATTGTCAATTTTTTGAAATTTTAAACCCCCATAACTCAAAAATGGGATGAAATAAAATTTTAGATTTAAACTTAGTTTTGATCATTCAACAAGTGCAGGGATCATAGCATACTTCTGGAAAATTTTAGGTAGGAATTTTAGGAATTTTTAGAAAAATTTTAGGAAAATTTTAGGAGTGTATTTCAATAAAAACTAGATGTATATTTGTATACATCTAGTAAAACAACTTTGTATACATTGTAAAGAGTTTGCTTCACACTCTTCAACCATATATACTGATAGACTGCGCATGACATCAAAATTTCTGGCTCCAACATAAAATCACATGACAACAGTCAAAAAGATGGGTTACACCTGCTGTGCTTATGGTTGCTCTGAGCAATATAGTAAAGAAAGTTCTATGATTTTTCATGGGTAAGAAATGAATTAAATACCTAAGTCAATAAAGTTCAATTACTTAACCAGAAACTTGCAGCTATTGATATAAAAATATAGTAACTTAAGAAAAAAAATGGAATGCATGTTCCAAATTCTTTGCAAATGTTCATCACATTATAAATCACGAAATGTAAACAACCTGATCATGCATGTATATAGCTCATAAGTAAACTTACCTGAAGAGTTTTCATTATATATAAGGCGCATTCACATAGTACACCGAAAACACTGAAGTTCTGCAGCGTAAATTAGTAATCATAACAGCATTTTTACACGAAATTTGGAGTCTGATGATGACGTGCCCAATGTTGGAGCCATGGCGGCTTTGATGCAGCTATTGCCAATACGCAGTCCATTAGTATATATGGTCGAAGTTCACACCCAAATTTTTTGCACAACGTCTAAAGTTTAAGTATGATTTACTTCTAATGTTCAGTTCTTATCTTTTCACGTGTTATTATCATATTCAAGTATATTTACAACATCCAAGTTTCACTTTGAACACTAATATGCTGTTGAACCAGAAGCAATTCACGATTTTCACAGTAAAGTTTTCAGGTTTCACATTAAATTATAATATCCTAAAAAGGTAATTGAAAACCAAGAACTATGTACAATTGTTCACTGAATTACTTTTTTTATATTATTGTTTTAACCTTTTCCTGATAAGCCTATCTTTTTCTGCTTCCACCACAACTAATTTACTTTCAGTTTTCTTTATTTCAGCTGAACCTTGTATGATCAAGTTAGAGGCAACTGCTATTTCAACAGTATTTTGTTTTTCTACAGCTTTTCTCATTCTTTCTGTTCCCTCTTGAATTACTGCTAGGGAGGCTTCTTTATCTTTTTTAAGTCTATTTATTTCTGCATCATTTTCTTTTATTTTGTCATCAAACTCAGCTTTTCTTTTTTTCTCTAGCTGCTTTTCCTTATTTTCCCTCTCTTTCTGCTTCCTTTCTTTTTTACCTTTTTTTATTCTTCTTCCTTCAGCTTATCAACATACTCTTTATAAAATTTATGTGAATCACGAACACTATTTAACAAATTTCTTGTTATGGGAACTTTACTTGCACATCCATAGTGTTTAATGGCCCCTTTAACTATTCTTAATGATGTTATAGTTGAAGTCTTTTAAGTTAGCCTTGTCCTTCCTTAACAGAGCAGTGTTAACCAAAAATCCCCTTTCTGCATCAGCATTACCATGAGGTAAAACCAAAACTGACTCGATGAGTTTAGCTAGATTTCAGTATTTTTCTTTTCCGCTAGTCTTTAATACTAAATATATTACGCCAGTAATGATCAATCCGCACTGGAATATGCCCTTCCTCTGAAAATTTTACGAGTTCATCTAGAGTTGGCTTATCGCAATTTAAAAGTTTCCACTCTTCTCTTACTCTATCAATTTGTTCCTCAGAAAGATGCAAAACACTTGAAATTCTGGTTATTTCCGAAAGTCCTTCAGTGACTGAAAGTTGAGTTGACTCTTTCTTTAGTTCTTTTACCTTTAAAATTTCTATGTCTCTTAGCTTTTGATTGCAGAATGGCAAATTTGACTTTAAATATTTTGTGGTTGCAATTAGTGATGATCTTACATCTAAGAGAAATAATTTCTGCCTGGTCTCCTGAACATTCCTGAGGAGATTTTTTGTCTTCATACCAACTTCTAACTCCCCTAGATTTTTCTATGAATTTTTGTTTTCAAAATCTACATTCTTTAGGTCTTCTCCAAATTTCCCTGCAATAACATCATCTTGGATAAACTGAGCCATAACATTCCTCATTAAAGTATTTAAATCAGAATATAACTGGTGTATTTTTGGTTCTTCACTCTGATAACATATAACTTTTCAAAATTGTGGTGTGAAAATGAAATTAATGCTAATTAGCAAGGAGTTAGCTCATTTTTCAGGAAACAGTGAATCCTTTTATACCTTGCCGAATTGCGTAGTTGTTTTTCAAATATTTTTTGAGATGGCAAGAAGTTTAAAAAATATTCTGTAATATTTAGCCATTGATCCAAGAGCCTCTGGGCTACAGAACCAACGGTTAACCATCTGTTGCTGACATGCCGCAAAAGAAATTTGGCTGTGACCAATGTTATATCCTCGACAGATTTATAATCCTCTCGTCTTGCAGCACTACTCTTTAAAAAGTAATGCATATCAGTAGCAAATTCGTCAAAATCTATATTTAAGCTTGTCAAAAAATTTTTAAATGCATTACTAACAACATGCCGGTTGCAAAAACCTAGTTCCAAAGATTTCTGCCCTGTTTCTTGTTTCACAACTTCATTGAATTTGCGTAAAAGCACTTATTTACATTTGGGCTGTCCATGGATACACAAAAAATTCTGTTCAACGAAATATTGAAGGGTGATAACACATCAAGAATTTCTTTTAGCAAAATATCTGCTGTTGCATGACCCAGAAAAATGCTTGTTAGGTATCGGCAAAAAACAATTTATTTCTGAAGACCAGTACCTGAGATACACATCCAACTGCCGTTTCACTTGTGTATTTGTAGTTTCATCAAATGCTATAGTAACCTTTCCTGGGCTACTAGATGCAATGTCTTTTTTCAAATCCTCTTCAAAATATTTCGACAATCCATGTGATATCACATAAGCAACTTTTTTTTCTTTAAGTTGAATTTTGACTGCAATAGCAGAATCAGGAAACATTTCTTTGAAAAGTTCAACTGTTTCAGTGCATGAAACAAAAGACATATTGTCCTTAGCAACTTTCATGGCCCATAATGCTTCGGCTTTAGCCAGCTGTAAATCATGACTCAGTACTTCCCTAATATTTGTTTTGGGCTGAAGATCCCATCCTCCAAAGGCTTTCAGGATGGACTTATTTTGAAATTTACTTTGGAATTTCTGCAAATGTTTTTTTCCTTTATGATGCGCTTTTACTTGTGAAAAGCCACTATTAGAAATATTGAAAATTTCTGAACACAATATACACTTAGCAGAAAATATTGTTTCAGTTGCAGAACACCATTCTTTCAACTTCACTCCGTCCAATTCTTTGGCGAGCCACGCATCTTGAAATTTCGTTTTGGATTTAGGCATCTTAAACACTTGTATTACTAACCAGAAAATGAAAGGGAAGTACAAAAACACGTTCCAATATTGCAATACCAGAGAACTTCCCGAAGTCTGGCTGCGAAGATGTCAGAAGATAGAAAAAAAAAAAGCAAGTCACCACTAGAGAACTGAACCTGCACACAGCACAGAGAACACCATAAAAGACGCAGAACCAGACAGAAACTATCATACGCATCTCACGCAAGTTCAGTCAAAGTGAGTCGGAGCCGAGATATATTGTGCATCGAAGGTCGCTGTCGCCGACGCCCGATCGAAGGTCAATGATCACGTGCTCTACTGCCTGCCACGATAACACTCAGCTACCATCCCATCATCATTACCGGAGGTTACGGAAGGAGACCACATGTTTCCTCTTTGCTTCCACCCACCTGCGGTTTACAATAACGAAACATCAGCAGAAAGAGGAGGGTCCACGAGGCATGTCCAAAAATAAAGTATGATCTTCTGCGTGCCACGAAGTTCGTCTGCAAAGCGCAAACCAGGGGTGAAAATGACCCCTCCCCTTTTCCATTAGATCCCCCCCCTCCGAAGCATGTGCATCTCGATGGCGTCATTTTCCCTCCCTTCAGCAGCGCAGCATATAGGCTGTGTTTCTACAATAACAGGTCTTTTTACCTTACCGTAATGGTAAATTTATTGGTGTTAGTAACAGTTGTATTTTTAATAAATAAGCTTAGGAAAATTTTAGGAAGAATAGTAAATTTTAGGTATAATTTTAGGAATTTAAGGAGGGTCACAAAATATTAGGAATTTTAGGAGGAATGCGATCCCTGCAAGCGTACAAAATTTTATGAAAATTGGAAGACATGAGGTAAAATATTCATTAAGAATTGAATCACTTGACATGGAATAGCCCTTTTAAATATCCAACAGTTGACCACTTCTCCTGAATTTTGTGGATCCTCTTTTGGAGTAAAACACTAGAGGTGTGGAGAGTAATTAATGTCCCATGAAACTAAAGCTCACAGAAAAACACATGGCAGATCATATTCTAGAATATTTATTTTGACAGAATTGTTGTATTTCCCCACAATACTGTTTTGATGTGTTAGTTCACATCATTACAGTTCTTACCTAGCAGAAAATCAATCTAATTCATTTGTCTGCTGGATAGACAGCTTCACATTAATGAGGAAACAAAACCACAATAAATATTTCAGGGCATGGAGACAATTTACTTTGCTTGAAGCCCTTTTAACGGTCTGCCAACTTCCTATAGTTTCATTTAAGGCACTACCATAACAGTGCTAATTGCATTAAGTAAAAAGCTGACATGCTACCATCTATTCACAGATTTTAAAAAGACTAGCAAGTGGGTTAAATTCAGAAGAATAACTGACATTTTTACTTAGATACCTGATCATTGCATTATTGAAATAATCCACATGAATTAAAACTACCTTCTTTCAAGTACATGTTATTTCATGGTTCTAAAGTCCAGTTTAGTACTGTAAATCATTTCTAATACCTTTTGTATTTACGGATGTGTTGCCTTCAGACAATCACAAATATTACTTTTCTTTGTCTGGGAAGCATTACAATTGACATCTGTAGAAAGAAAACCATTTTATAACTTTCATTTTTTACCACTGATATTGGATATGTATACTGCATGTTTTTATGTTTTAATTATTTTAAACAATGTTTTGAGATATGATTTTAGATAACTGGTAAGATTCCAAGAATATCCACCATCCAGCACAAGTACAGAAAAAAAAGTAACTCCAATATTATTATTCTCACCTGAAATACTCAAGATCTTACCTGTTTTGTTTTTTTCTTAGCATAGCTGCTGTTGTCATTTTTACTGGTAAATCATAAAATGGCAGAGCTTGAGAGATAAGGAAATCCTTTGATTTGGCAATGGCCCCCTTATTGACAGCATTTTTCCTAATCTCTTCTTGCTGACGCAGAGCAGCCACTTTGTTTTTCCACTGCTTAGAAATTTCTTTTGGCTCTAACTCAGACAGCCTCTGTGTTTGTTTAATTTTCACATCATCAGATTTTAATTTGATGACAGCATTCAAGTGATCCTGACTCAGATTTCCCATGGATGAACTTTTCCTTAATGGTTTCTTTTCACTGAAAGGAAGAGATGACGACTTAAGCAATTCTTGAGATCTTTCTGCTATACGTAATTTTCTTCTCTTTTCATTTTCTTTCAAACTTTCACTTACAGAAGCACTTAAAATGTTTTGAGGAGCTGGTCTGGCTTTAAATCTTTGGTTTGCTAAAGTTAGATCTGGCAGTGATTTTGACTTACGATGTTTGAGGTTACTTTTTGGTGTAAGATTGAAAGGTTTGCTGAGCTCTTTTAATCGCTGAAATATTTGTTGCTTTCGCTGTATCTTTTTTTGCTCATTATTTTCAACAATCTTTTGATACAAAGGCAAGTAAACATGGCCTGGAACAGGACGTGCATGGATTTTCTTTCCAAGTTCTTCTTCTAAGCTTTTGTTTAATTTCTCACTCAGTTTTTGCTTTAATAATTCTCTGTTTTCCTTCTGTTGCATTTCCCGCAAAGTCATCTGGAACGGCTGTGGAATGGTTACTTTTAAAGGGCAATTATGGTCAGCATCACTTACTGCTTTTTCAGCTGTAGTCTTGGCACTTTGTGAAACATTATTACCATGTTCAACGAGATTTTTATGACTACTTTCCAGGATATCAGGTGCAGTGCATAAATTTATTGGTGAATGTTCATGCATTTGTTTCTCTCTTCTAACAACTGGCTGGGTCATTTCAATTTCACACAATGCTTTTTTCCTTTCAGATCTTAACTTTTTCATGAAGCTTGTAGGGGACAACACAATTTCAGATGATTTACCCTGGGATGTGTTTAGGGTTCTCTCCTCTGCATTCACAAAATCCAATTGTTTCCGGTCAGTATCCTTAATTCCCATTATTTCTCTATAAAGAGACTGAACCTTCCTCAGTGCCATTTCTGCTTTCTGCTCCGCACGTACGAGTTTTTGGTAATCTCCATCACCTATTGAAGCCATCGCAAACTAAAGCCTCATGTAATCCTGCTTAGACAACTCAAAATCGAATTTTTTTTTTTAATACTAAGTTTAAACTGAAGAAAATCCTCTAAACACAAATAAATTATAATTAAAATTACACTCGGAATGCTTTCGTACAAAATTTCCTACACTATTCAAACCAAACACTTCCCACTTTTTAAATTTACTACCTGTTCTGAAGAGGAAGCTTCTCAGGCCACATGATTCACGAGAGCGCACCTGACAGGCTAAGCACATTGTTGCCAATCAGTCATTCTAAAAGTCTGCGTATCAACTACAAAAAGTCTCTAAAAATTAAAAAAAAATGTCCCAAACATATTTAAATTATGTTGAATTTTTGTACTTATCTATCTATACTTTAAAATTTAATTATGCATTATTATTTGATACTTTGAATTCATAACGTAAAATGAAGTGAATTGACACCATTCTTACTTAAGGTGGTTTCACTCAAAAATCTCTGGCCGCCCCGGTAGCGCAGCGGTCTTTTTTTTTTTTTTTTTTTTATTGGAAGTTTAACGACCACCGTGAGCAACTCAATGGGCTATAAGCAGTCGCCCATCCCTAATTTAGGGTCACTGGTTCCAGGGAAGGGAGAGAGCCAGTGCCGTAAGACAAACACAACATTCATGCCTTACCGGGATTCGAACCCGGACCCCGTTCGGACGAATGATCAGAGGCCATCTCTTAGACCACTGCGATGCCACCGGGGTGGCATCGCAGTGGTCTAAGAGGTGGCTTCTGATCATTCGTCCGAAAGGGTCCGGGTTCGAATCCCGGTGAGGCATGGATGTTGTGTTTGTCTTACGGCACTGGCTCTCTCTCTTCCCTGGAACCAGTGACCTTAAATTAGGGACGGGCGACTGCTTATAGCCCATTGAGTTGCTCACGGTGGTCGTTAAATCTCCAATCAAAAAAAAAAAAAAAAAAAAAAAAAACAATCACTCCGTGTAAAAAGCCACTTGCTGTTCCTCCCCCGTGGAAAGAAGAAATACATTTATTGCCTCACATTGCTTTTTTAATTTGCTGAAAAACATCAGTTGGAAACCATTTCTTTCTATGAATTAAAGTTTTTAATCACGTTTTTTGAATAAGTATGCTCAAAACATGGTGAAAAGCCTCCAAGGCTCTCTGCGCAAACTATGTATGTGTGTTCATACCCTGTGGAAAGATGAAGTATTTGCATTGCCTCACATTTTTTAATTTGCTGAAAAACACCAGTTGGAAACTATTTTCTCTTATGGATTTAAATGTTTAATCATTTTTTGAATAAAATTGCCCAAAACATGATGAAAATCCTCCAAGGCTCTGTGCGTAAACATCTTTGGTATGCTCCATCTTTTTGGGAAATATTACATAGATCATTAAGCTACTTTTTTTAAATTTGGTGAAACACACCAGTTGGAAACTAATATGAATTATGGATTCAAAAAATTTAATCATATTTTGAGTTAAATTGCCAGAAACGTTGCGAAAAACAGGCAGAAAATTTCTCCGCTTCTCTGGACAGTGATCAACAACGTTCATTGAATATTTCAAAGTTCATCTCCCTTCGGAAGCTAGAAATACACAGCATTTGTGACCCTTGAAAGCTGACACATAATTGCAAGAAGAAAAAAGCTTGTGTATCACTATTTCAGTGCCTGTCCTGCGCTATGTTCTCCTGTTTGATCTTTTACAAGATAATTTGAAAATATGTTTATACAGTTATCTTTTCTTAGCAAAACAACAGCAAAAAACAGTTCTCATCGGTCTGTAGTCAAAGAAAGAAATATGGTAAGAAAAGGATTTTTGTATGTATGTATGAGTTAGAGGGATTGATGTATTAATTTTTCATTTGCTTCATAAAAACATACAGTGTTTACTGAGGCATAGAAGTGCTTGGTTAGAAAATTAGATGCGATAAAGTGCTGGGTTATTCTTTCGAATTATACGTAGGAATAGCTTTTAAAATTAGTTTATTGAGTATGAATACAGCACTGCAATTAATAATAGATATAAAGAGCTCTGCATGTATGAGGAAAAGCAGTTATAGTTTGTAAACACGATATCTGTAGATACCCTTTTTTGTTTAATGCGATATTCATTTTTCATGAGCACATGTGGTAAAAATATTTTTCAATAAAACAGTTTGAGGAACAAAAAGTGGGTGATTAATGTCAATATGAAGGAACGATAATGCGGTACATTTAAATTCGCATTGCTGCAACTTCACGTATCAGGTGTTCGTTCTATGTAGCGGCGGATTTTCGATTTCATAGCTGATTTTCAGCGAAATTGAGAACTTGCTAAATAAATTTTGATCTAGGAATTTATTGATTGGCATTCGCACCCAAATAGTCACTGTGCGCTATTTATATCATATATTATGCGTTGAATCAAACACTGTTTGTACCTTTCCAATAGCTATAAATTTCTCACCAACTCCTCATGGTAACAGATGGCGCTGCTGTCTTAATTGCTGTACGTTGTCTCCGAAGCACAGTATTAGGTTTACCAGTCTATTTTCTCCAAGGTCTTTCGGTGGCACAGTAGTTTAATGCAAGGAGGTTCTGACGATTCTTCCGACACGGGTCCGGTTACTTTTTTTTTTTTTTTTTTTTTTGAGGTTTAACGACCACCGTGAGCAACTCAATGGGCTATAAGCAGTCGCCCGTCCCTAATTTAGGGTCACTGGTTCTAGGGAAGGGAGAGAGCCAGTGCCGAAAGACAAACACAACATCCATGCCTTACCGGGATTCGAACCCGGACCCCTTCGGACGAATGATCAGAGGCCATCGCTTAGACCACTGCGCCACCGGGGCGGCACGGGTCCGGTTACGAATCCCGCTGAGGCATGATATAGCTTCCCATTCCTGATAAAAACAAAGACGGGAAGAAAAGGGGGCCGCTCCGGTGGCCCAATGGTCTAAGCGATGACTTCTGATCATTCGTCCGAGATGGGTCCGGATTCGAATCCCGGTGAGGTATGGATGTTGTGTTTGTTTTACGGCGCTGGCTCTCTCTCTCTTCCCTGGATCCTGTGGCAGGAATGTGAGATTGCTAAAACACATCGAGTTACTCACTGTGGTCGTTAAACCTCCAACTGTGCCCCGGTGGCGCAGTGGTCTAAGCGATGGCCTCTGATCATTCGTCCGAACGGGGCCCGGGTTCGAATTCCGGTGAGGCATGGATGTTGTGTTTGGTTTACGGCACTGGCTCTTTTCCTTCCCTGGAACGAGTGACCCTAAATTAGGGACGCCCATTGAGTTGCTCACGGTGGTCGTTAAACCTGCAAACAAAAAACAAACAAACCCTTCTACTAAAAAGAAATCTTCAAAAATGATCAATAGATGTTGCGTTAGCGACAAGATAATTTGTAAGGTGTGTTCAGTTAAACTACTGAAATGTGTTATTAGATTTTATAAAATGTCTGTGCTAGAAAAAAAGTAACTTTGGATATTGAATAAATCGCAGAATCACTCATGTTATCCTTTTACCGTGCGTTTTGAAAGCAGAAAGCCCGTGAAATTAGTCACTTTTCCACCCCGGTGGAGCAGTGGTTTAAGCAATGGTTTTTGATCATTCGTCCGAGATGGGTCTGGGTTCTAATCCCAGTGAGGCGTGGATGTTGTGTTTGTCTTCGGGCGCTGGCTCTCATCCTTCCTTGGAACCAGTCGCCCTAAATTCGGGACGGGCGACTGCATATAGCCCACTGAGTTGCTCACGGTGGTCGTTAAACTTCCAATAATAATAAAAAAAAAAATGAAAATAAAAAAAAAGTCACTGTAAAATTTATTGTGTATATTTAGAATATTGGCGCCTCCCCAGTGGCGCAGTGGTCTAAGCGATGGTTTCTGATCATTCGTCCGAGATGGGTTCGGGTGCGAATTCCGGTGCGGCATGGATGTTATGCTTGTCTCATTGTGCTGTCTCTCTCCTTTCCCCGGAACCAGTAACCCTAAATTAGGGAGCCAGTGGCGCAGTGGTCTCAGCCATGGCTTCTGATCATTCGTCCGAGATGGATCCGAGTTCGAATCCCGGTGAGGCATGGATGTTGTGTTTGTCTTACGGTGCTGGCTTTCCTCCCTCCTTGAACCAGTAGCCCTAAATTAGGGACGGGCGATTGCTTATAGCCCACGAAGTTGCTCACTGGTCGTTAACCCTCCAATAAAAAACAAAAAACCTGCAATCAAAAAAAAAAAAAAAAAAATATGGGTATTATCAAACCTTAACCGTATCGGTTGCTGAAGGTTGTGTTTGTAAACATTTCTGAGGGTCTGAAAACGCAGATAGGCGTGGGAAAATTTTTTACTGGTTTGAACATCAGAAAAAAGTTCTCAAAATCGCTTGTATGAATTCCTGCAGCCTCGAATGTTAACAACATGACTTTGCAAAATATGTGCGACTTTATGTGTTTAAGATCAGTCAAAAAACTAATCAATTATCGTTTTCTTAATTCTTCTGCCATTAAGTATTCAGGAGCCAAATCCCTGTCATGTTTGGAACACACTGAATGGGATGTTATTATTTCCGGTGGTGGAATGGTTGGAAACGCTTTAGCATGTGCCGTAGGTAAGGAAGATTTTAATAGTGCATTTTACTGTGAGACGTGTACCCGGATAAACCGGGAGCGAGAGGACAGTCTAATTTCTGGCTAGTCTACCGAGCCCGCGTTCGAATCCCGATCGAGGCATGGGTGATACGCTTGTACGGTGCTGGCTCTTTTAACTTCCTAGGAACTAGAGAGTTGTCATGGTAAATATGGAAAATTTATGTACATAATGAAACAATTAATTGAAACATGAATATACGTTTTATTGAAGCAAAATCGTGTACAATAGTTGACACACAAACGCACTTGGTATTTATTCAATGAGCCCGCTGCCGCAGTGGTTTCAGCGATAGCTTCTGATCATTCGTCCAAGATGGGTCCAGCCGCCCCGGTGGCGCAGTGGTCTAAGGCGCTGGCCTCTGATCATTCGTCCGTAAGGGGTCCGGGTTCGAATCCCGTCGGGCATGGATGTTGTGTTTGTCTTACGGCACTGGCTCTCTCCCTTCCCTGGAACCAGTGACCCTAAATTAGGGACGGGCGACTGCTTATAACCCACTAAGTTGCTCACGGTGGTCGTTAAACCTCCACTCAACAAAAAAAAAACCCCAAAAAAACAAACCCCTCTATTGGCGGTCTTAGCCCTTGAATGGAGCTTGTTTGTGGGTCATGACATTGGCGATGATATGCCCGACAGAGTCGAGGGTATTGTAGGGATGCTTGTTGGTCTCTCTTTCATCTACACCCTACATATAATAATGAAAGGGATTCAAGTCGGGGGAAGGGGGGGGGTCAAAACGTCTGGAGACCAGTGCTAGAGCATGTTCTCTTCAAGCCATTTCTGAGTTGCTTTGGTTTTATAGACTTTGCCTTCATCATAGGCTGGGGCAAAGTCCTGTTGGAAGATGTAAGAGCCCTGTCAGCAGTGGCGTACATCCAGGGCTTAACTACATCTCTCAGCACCTTAAGGTGGTTCTACCTAAAATCTCTGCCTTATGTTTCTAATAGTAAAATTTCTTTACATATTTTCTTCGTAATTAATGTATTCCCAAGGATGAAAATTTGCACATCGATAAAACTAACTTTTAAGTTATAGCATGGAATACTTAATACTTGCTAAAACATAACCATAATTATATTAAGAATCAATAATTTTTCTTTGAGTAATGTTCAGACCTGTTAATAGATCGTGTGACCTGTATATTGATGACGTCAGTAGACAAACAAATGTTGGATTGCTTAATTATGGTTATGTTTTAGCAAGTATCCATGCTGTAAGTTAAAGTTAGATTTATCGATGTGAAAATTTTGATCCTTGGGAATACATTAATTGCAAAGAACATGTGCAAAGAAATTTTACCATTGGAAACATAAGGCAAGGATTTTAGGTAGAACCACCTTAATATACATATCTGCATTAACCCTTAAACCCTGCTCAAAGAAGTGAGGAAGCATGACATCTTCCCTGATGGAGATAACCCTGAGGACTATGATGGTAGCAGGAAATTTTGTGTGCATGACCCTGGGCATGTCAGGGTTCTTGCACAACCCTTGTCGTTCTTTCTACTGGCCTTCTGGTCCTGGTTTAAATTCTTTTCGTCTGAGGAGAATCTTGACAAGTTCATCTCAGGGTGCTTGATTTTGTTGAGCAGTTTCTTTGCCTTCATCAAACACCTTTCCTGCATGGCCTGGTCCATGAACTGACTCTTCTTAAGAATGTAAGAGCTGTAGCAGAGGCACTTATGGATAATACAGTGGATGGTACCATAAGCAACACTCAACTCCACAGATAAGGTGTTCATTGATTTCCTGGGGTCATTATTCACCATCCCGTGCACCTTGGTGACAAACTTGGGTGTCATGATAGTGTCTTAGCAATGCTCAAGCTTCGTACGCTTGGTATGGATGCTGTGGGGATCCTCTGCATTGTCGAACTTGATCTTGTAGACAAAGGACAAAAAGAATTGTGGGACTCAGCAATCTCCTTCGGGGTTCTCCCAGCATCGAGAGCTGACACCATGGATGCTGCTTTCATTTCTTCTGTGACAGTTATGTTTGTGATGAAGTTATTAATGATTTACTTGGAAAGATAATAAACTGAGCTTTCAAATGATGGTTTCTTTACTTTTTGAGGTTAAATAGTCTTTAAGATACGAGTATCTAAAATCATTCCACATTTACCATGTTAACTCTGTAGTTGCTCCAGATTAGGGATGGGTGATTGTTTATAACCCTTAGATGATGGTTGTTAATCCCCTTTCTTCAAAAAAATTAGTTTGAGTTATCATGGAAGAAATTTATACTGGCTGTGTGTGGACCAGAACATCCAGTAGAATGTATGGCCTTTGCAGCACTAGCTAAAGGTCATGCTGGTAGGTGGAACATTAAAAGAGAGGGGCAAGAGCTATCTCCAGGCGCAGACTGGGTCGTCGGGATACTGAGAGAATTCCGGGTGGGCCAACAGGCCTTATGCTAACTCAAGAGAAAAAAATAAACGTATATATGTTACCGCTAAAGCTCAAAAGCTGTTAATGTGCTCATTACCTAGCTAATCTGCAGATTAACTGATTTGCTCCGTTAACGTGCGGAATCAAGAGTTTTCCGCATTTTACCTAGGTAATGTGCACATTAACGCTTCCGTATTGTTAAAGTTCAAAAGTTTGTTTCTCTCATTACCTTTCCCTACACCGTCACCCTCTCCCTCCACTTTTAGTTTCGTTTCGCCAGCGTCTAGTCATCGTCGGTTGTTTTTATTTCTCATAATTGGCGTCGGCTGCCAGTGCGTAGCATAGCTAATTCTGTTTTCAAATTCGTTTCTGCCTGTTAGCGCGTGAATTTGTGTCGTGACTTTTTTTAAAGCAGATAAATTTAACTCCTAGTATGCAAGCAAGCACCGAATTGGTGAGTAAAATGAAGAAAAGATTCTTCGAAATCCTCTTTAGCAAAGATTCAAAATATAATAGTGTTTTAATGACAAAACGAAAGTATGATTGCATAATTGTAGATGTAAAGCGAATAAAAGTTTCCAAGAAGAAAGAATCATCTCGAGATTATCGAATAATTCAAAGGTATGATGTGTTGACTGTACAAGGCTGTGAAAAACTCATTGAGCCGTTGTCATATGCGCGAGAAAGTGTGAAAAAGTTTGTCCATGCTGAAGAATTGTTTGACATATTGTATTCTACTCATTTGTCAATTGGCCACGGTGGAAGAGACAGAATGATCAAGCAATTAAATACACTTTATGAAAACATAACCCAAGCCCAAATAAAAATGTTTTTGGATTTATGCGAACCTTGTCAACAAAAACAAAAAAGTGCGAAAAAAGGGATTGTTGTAAAGCCGATTATTTCATCGCATTTCAACAGCAGATGCCAGGTGGATCTCATCGATTACCAATCTCAACCAGATGGAAAGTTTAAGTTTCTTCTGTTTTTGCAAATTCATTTCCTTAATTATAATAATATTTTAAACCGTTTGATTCTTTCTATTATAGTTTTTTAATTGATTGATGATTGATTCTATCAACTAATTTGTTGATTGTTTGATTGTATTAACTTGATTCTTTATATATCGAAAAATAAAGAAATAACATTATGTTAATTTAAGCGTACAGAAACGTTGCTGTTGTTCCAGCAAAGATCTTATTTTCACTTTAACGAGTGCCTAGTGGGTAATGTGCAGATTATCTAAGTAATTTGCAGATTACCTAGGTAATTTGAGAAATTAAACAATTTTTGGCACTTTAACGGATCACCCTAGTTAATCTGCACATTACCTAGATAATCTGTAGAATAACTGATTTTTGCACTTTAGCGGTAACATATACACTGTTAAATTTTTTTTGGTGGGTTGCACCAAAAAGTGGTGCTACACCAACTGCTCCACTTTCTGAGAAAAGGTACCCCACTGTGTGGTGCAACATGATGCAATTTTGCATTATGTTGTGGTACAAGGTTGCATCATGTTTTTGGGTTTTATGTGCACAACAGAGTGGTGTACCTTTTCTCAGAAAGTGGTGTAGCACTACTTTTTTGGTGCAACCTGCAACAAAATTTTTAACAGTGTACTTGTACTCAGGGCCGATTCTGGGGTGTTAGCCACCTAAATACCACAGATATTTGGCCGCCCATGCCAGTGCGGATCGAGTACAAGTAAATATACTATTAGATTTCTAACCTAGCTCACTGCACGGAGAGCAGTTTTTTTTCTCTGTTCTATATAGTTGACAGGGGTACAAGCGTACAACGTACGAATATTCTATAATAATAACACAACACCATATGCACTTATTTTTTGTTATCTATTATCAAAACAAAACTGTTCAAAAATATCACAGTCACACAGAAACTGACATAGTGACATATTGCACATAAGTACCATAACTTAACAAAATGTACGTAAGTATGAATCCATGGAGTTAAAAGTGCACTGTTCTTGCTTTCTTACTTGCCAATTCCTCAATTATGTCTGATAATTACAAACTTTCACACAATTCCTTCTTTATAGCCAACAGTCCTAGATCACTAAAGCTCTCTTGAGTCATTGACGTTCTTAAATATGTCTTTACAAGTTTGAGTTTCGAAAAACTCCTTTTTCCTGATACTACACTAACTGGTAATGTCAGAAGAATTCTCAAAGCTA
The DNA here is from genome assembly GCA_039090855.1 of Macrothele yani. Classification (NCBI taxonomy): domain Eukaryota; kingdom Metazoa; phylum Arthropoda; class Arachnida; order Araneae; family Macrothelidae; genus Macrothele; species Macrothele yani. Next base: position 5,502,058 of record CM077023.1, on the reverse strand, counting down.
TAAACAGATTAGGAAATGATGACATTAAGTTATTTTTTGTTATATATGCTTAACGTTTTAATGATCTGCCCATCTGCAATTACACTGCTCAAAACTCTATACGTTATCAGCTCGTTAAAGAGCTCAAGACCATCAGTATCCTTAAAACTTTTGCTTCCTTTGTTAATTAGAAGAGAAACATCTAAATCAAAGCAAGATTTTTTAATTTCCTCTTCAGTCATTCCTCGAAATTCAGAAAGAAATTTAAATACATTATGACATTGTAGATTTTCAAACCTTTCCGGAATGGAATTTAAGGCTGTATCAACAATCGTTAGATAAAATTGTATTCTGAACAATTCTTGTGTATTTGTGATTGATTCATCAGGACTTTCATAATCAGAAAGGTGAACTTTAGATCTACTCCTTACAACTGGAAATTCTGCCTCCACATTTACTTCTGCAGCTAAAACTTCTGCATCTCTAATATATTTACTAAATGCCTCATCAGATCTGGTTGCACTTGGAAATTTAACAAGCTCACTCAAAACATTAAGAGATTCACTTATGTTGGATAGATGGCACTGAAACATTTTACTTACAACATTAATTTTTGACAGAAAATCGTTCCATGTAATGATTCAGGAGATGAACTTAAAAGACGCAATCCAATCTAACAAACATGGAGCTGTATGCTTGGTTTTCATGTCTCTGGAATTGTCTATTAGATCATTTAAACTTTTCATGACTTCACCTAATTGCAATCTCAGATGTTGCACTGCGTTTATTCTACTCTCCCACCTTGTGTAACTTACAGATTTCATTGTTAATCTACTAATATTATGCTTTAGTATATCACACCTGTAAGGGGATACAGAAAAAAATGTGTATAATTTTTCGATAATGTTAAAAAAATTAACTGTTTCCAATGTTACTTTGGGCAGCATCATTTACAACTAAATTTAATAATTAGTATTCACAAGGTACGAAAAAGGCTCTAGGATTTATACTCCTGATTTTCTTCTGCAAGCCATTATGCTTACCACGCATATTTGCCCCGTTATCGTACCCCTGTTCACGCATATCTTGAATATCTAGTTCATAATCTGTTAAGAGTTCACTTAGAAGATAATTACATAATCCTTCCCCCGTAGTATCTGAAACCGGATAAAACTCAAGAAATAATTCTCTTACTGCAATAGCAGAATTGTCAATATTTACAATTCTAACTACAAACGCTATCTGTTCAATGTGACTGGCATCTGGCGTGCAGATGAGCATTACCGAAAAATATTTTGCTTTCTTTAGAACTTCCTTGATTTTTGATTTTAATGCCACTTGCTAAACCAGATATGATTTCATATTGAAAAGTATGGCCTAAGTAATGAGGCATATGACTTTTAGCAGGCTGAGATTTTGTTATGATATTGATATGTTGTGAGATAACGGGGTTATATTTTGCTAACATTTCTATAGCCTTTAAAAAGTTCCCAGTGTTTGCTTCATGTAATTTATCACTTTCACCCCTGAAAGCTAAACAATGCCTTGCTAGAAACTGGACAATTGCAATGATTCCCTCAATAATGGCTCGCCATCATCTTTTTTTCAGATTCAAAGTACCGTTGTTGTTCTTTATCAATTGTACAACTGTTGTCGAGGCATGTTTTTAATTCATACCACTTTTTGCAATTTTGCATATGTTCTACACTCGCTTCATGCCGCAATAAATGAGTAGCTAAATGTCGCCAATCTAAAAATCCCTGACAATCTGTTAGTTTGTTTTGTTTTGAAGCAAATAACTTGCAACAAAAGCAAAACACCCTATTGGATTTTGTGGAATTGATTAACCAAGCTCTTTGAACTTTTTCACCGTTAGGTAAAACTCACGTTGCCAACACGAGTGTAGAGTAAAAATTCTGAAAATGGTGGTTCTGCAAATGTACCACCGAAAGAGGCCGCTCTGGCCGCCCTTAGAATTTGGCTGCCTGCGTGTATGCACGCACTGCACACCTGCCAGAACCGACCCTGCTTGTACTAAATGTTCTTGTACAAGAAAACCAAGTTATACTAAAACAGCAAAGCTTGTTTACCACTTTCGGCTTCAGAACAAAAAAAAAAAAAAAGAAAAAACCTAGTAGCAAATGTTCTTTTGAGCAAAACATTGTTTTTGATACACCCCCTTCCCCTTTCTCAACTTTCAAATTTAAACTCCATCCCTTTGGGTTGATAGCCTCTACCTCAGTCTGCTTTTGCCAATTGCAGCAGTTAAATAATCAATATTTTCCAAACAAATAAGCTATCAGTAGTATGTTGGTTTTTTTTTAACAAGATCTGCATCTGATTTACTGCATTGTAAGCATTAGAGTTAAATGAATTCTTGAACTGTAGTTCTGGAAAGTCTCTTTCAACTACAGTGAGGATTCCTTTTTCCATCTGAAAGTAATTAAATAAAAATTAATTTTCGAATTCTTTAATTTCTCCACTTTATATTTTTGCAGTTCTGGACATTTCACTTTTTTCAATTGTTTTTTTGTAATTATTTTATTAATGTTAGGTAAGTTTTAAAAAGAAGTTAATTTTAGGCACATTTGGGTTTCCTTTCTCACTAAAAGCAAAGAAACTTACAAATCCTGAATTCAGTTATCACAATAAAATTCATAAGAATGGAATAAATAAAGTCTTCACCACTTTCTCTTAGAGAATGTACTTTGTCTGTTGCTGAGAAGCAACAGAAGTAATTTTGTTCTTACATTAAATTTTACTAGGTAACTGCGATCTGAGAAAATGCATAAAATGTTAATTTTTGCCTCAATACAAAAAACTGTAATGATATGTAAACTTGTGTTAAAAGATGTTTACGCAGTAAACAGTAATGCTGACATGCTGTATTTTTAGGGATGGGATAACTTGATGATAATTTTTCCCAAAGGTGGGCAGCACAAAATAGCTTTCAGGGCCATTTATGGATGGCCAGTCTGCCGCTGGCTGTCTCTACTAGAAGGAAGCATGGTTATAAAACTAAATAAACTCACTATGTGATCATCCTATTCGGAGGTCAGTTTGTCAGGAATTGCATGTACCCTTTATTTTTGTCTTTTTTGTGTTGTAAGACTTTTTTTTTTTTTTTTAATCCTGTTTTGGAATTTAAAGCAACAAGAAGTCATGGTTAAAAGCTGTTATGCTACCCCTTTAACTGAACTTAATTCCTAATCTGGTAAGATGATATTTCATTATTAAGCTAAGAATCAGTATTGAAACAGAACATTTCAGTATTTGTGTAATCTATTTCCTACTAATTATGAGTCTAACTGTGTATATTTGCAAATTATGTATTTATTTGTTCAATGAACTAACTGTTAGAATGCCGTTGTTGCTCAGATATAACATTTATGTCAAAATTAACGATGAAAATGACTTTTATTTACATTGAAGCAAAAGTTGGAAGTCTAAATCACATCACTAGATCTTTTGTGCTGGCTCCCTGCACATACATCTGTTATTGGGCGAGTTCTAAAGTAAAATTCAAGTTAGTGGTTTATTTGGTTCTTGTTGTTCGAAATTAACAGTATCCAAGGTGGAGGTATGAATCTGGGTACTTCATCATTACAACATATATCAGCGTTATTGACGATGTGTAAACTCTCCGCTAGCAAAGTTGCATTTCTGTTGTTGTGACTATAAATAACTCTTGCCTCATTTCATAGATGGATGGGGGATCCCTGGTTAACTAATCTTGCAAGTGCTGTAGTGTTTGAATGTGTTTGGACACTGTACTTGTATTCCGCAATACGAAAGTTCAAATTCCTCATGTTGGATCTAATATAAATCCAGTCTATGTCAACAGTATCCAGGGCCTTTAAAGGTATTTTATAAACTCCGAATCTGCTATTACACGAGATTGGGTCCTGATCTTTTTTAATAGTTGACATTAGGTTGTAGGTTTTAATTCCAAAATCCAAGTTGTATTTTTTGCAGGAAGTAAAAAGTATATTAATAACTTTTGGAATATAATCCACTGACCCAACATACTAGCATTGATTGGGTTCTTTAGTCAATATAGAAAAGTGTGTTCTTATTTTTCGATGGATCTGGTTTACTATATTTCTGGGGTACCCGTATTCATCTGCTATGGCATTTATTTGATTTAATTCTCGTCTCCTGGCGGTAATACTTGAGGAATGTGTGTAAGCTCTTCGGATGAGAAACGTAAATGCAGATAGTTTATATGTGTCAGGGTGTGCTGAATGATATGGTATAATTGCTGATGTTGCACTAGGCTTGCGGTATACGGAGAAATAAATAGTTTGTGATGTAGGGTTTCTCTTCAACATAAAATCTAAAAATGGTATAATATAATTTTGTTCCAGTTCAACTGTAAAATTAATTGAGGTAATCTGCGAAGACATTAGTTCAGCAAATTCATGTAAGGAATCTACATCATGGTTCTAGAAAACAAGAATATCATCTATGTATTGTAGATTCATGCCAATAACAGTTAGTGTTGTTGGCACAAATTTCTTCAACAACTTAAGTGTTCAATGAGCATTATTTGTTTTCTTTGTGTCATAATTTACTTGCAGTTCTCATAGTTACATTTGAATATTTGTTGTTCACTGCTAATGGAACCTATTTGTGTCATTCCATGTCAGATCACCCAGGGCTGTCAACCACCCATCTCAGATTTTTGTGAGAATTGGCACAAAGTATTGCGCTGGTGAGATATGAAACCTGTTAAAATTTAAGTCAGTCAGTCCAGTAGATCTTGAATAATGCCACTTTAAAAATTGGGTAGCTCTGCCTTTAAAGTTTTCGCGCTATGAGTTTTCACAACTACACTGCAAGAGAAAAAAAATCATAACTTGACAACTAATTGTTGCAGCCACATATTTTTTTTTCTTAAATGATCTGCATGATCCATACATTTGGGAACAACTTGTTTCTGCACATTTTTTGAATTAAAAGAACACTTTTTTTAATTTAATGACAAAAGACATGGAAAAATGAGGCCACCTTTTTATTAAACAAAACAATTTTTTTCAAAATAAGCTCCCACTTCAAATTTGCTAAAAATATTTTCATGTATGTATTATAACGTAACCTTTCAGCAGGAGAAAAAATACTTTGGGCAATTCGCAATTTTGGCGAAGAAAAAAATAATAAAAAATGGTGTGTTTTATATATGGAACATTCAGACATGATATTACCCAATTTTTTAATTAAGTGGTTGCTTGACCATTTTATACACCTTTCCCCCCCCCATAGTTTAATCCTATCGGTGAGTAACTCAAAACAGTTTTTATTTTATTTTTATGTGCCACCATTTTGGATATAAGTTCATTTTTCTTTTCTACGGCACGCCATAATAGGGCCGCACAGTGGTTTTGAAAAAAGGCAATTGCTTTCCTCTTATTGTAGATCAAAAGTTTTGGTTTTCACTCCCTTAAAGAGGACATTTTATACGCTTACAGAAAATGAATAGAAATGATAGAAAATAATTTTTTGTAACCTTGTTTAAAATGGTGTTGAAATCTGCAATACTCGCAAGCATAAATCATCATTTTTGATGAAATGTTAAGTAATCCTGAAGAAGAGATTGAAGAATTTTATGAGGAAATTTGCCATCTAAATAATAAAGGCAAGCAGCACTTGAAGATCATTATGGGAGATTTCAATGCAAAAATAGGGCAACAGCAACAGAACGAAACTTCAGTAGGTAAATTCGGTCACAGCAACAGACACCAGTGTGGAAATACTCTCGTAGAGTTTGCAGAAGCAGAAGGGTTTTTCATCATGAACTCCTATTTCAAGAAAAAGCTGCACTGGAAATGGACATGGAGGCATCCCAATGGATTGACAAGTGAAATTGATTTTATTATGTGTAACAAGAAATTTGTCATGGAAGACTGCAGTGTGCTAAACAAGTTCAACACAGGTAGTGACCATAGAATGGTAAGATGTACCTCAATGCTAAACTCGAGCGTGGCACGCTCATAAAACAAACAAAGTGTATTGACATGACCAACCTTAAAAAACATCATAATACCCTATTCAAAAACAACTATTATGGGAATTTTACTAGGAATTTTTTTATTTAAATTGCAAATTTTCAGAGAAAACTCTTCTCCTTCTTCAGGCTGTCTTTTTGTTGTCACTTATTTCCGCCACTATCGCAGTTACGGTTAAACTTGACAGTTACGGTTAACCTTGAAGGTTACGGTTATTTTTCATCAAATCCTGCCAGATAAAATAACCGTAACCTTCAAGGTTAACCGTAACCGCGATAGTGACGGGAATAAGTGGCAACAAAAAGACAGCCTGAAGAAGGAGAAGAGTTTTCTCCAAAAATTTGCAATTTAAATAAAAAATTCCTAGTAAAATTCCCATAATAGTTGTTTTTGATTAGTAATTGAATTAAGAAACTAGGAAGCCATTTCTCAACATGAGCTTTATTCAAAGAATCATAATACCTTCAAATTGGAACTGAGGAACAGATTCTCTGCCCTAGAAGGTCTAATGTCAGAAGAAGTGGACATTTTTGAAGTTAACAGAAAACTAACCAAGGCTCTTATGGAAACAGCAACAAAAATAGCTGGTACTAAGAACAAGTTGCATACGAACAAATTATCAAGAAAAACCAAAATTCTGATGCAAAAAGAAGAGAGATGAGGACAGCTAAAAGAGATGTGACTTCCAAAGTGGAATATATAGAGCTATGCAAGACGGTACAAAAAAGTATCACTAAAGATGTTAGGAAATTCAACTGTGAACTAGTGAAGAAAGCAATTGAAAACAACCAAAGTTTGAAGAGATCAAAGGGACATCTGAGTAAGCGAAGAAAACAGATTATGGCTCTGAGAAAAGAAGATGGTTCTGTAACAAGAAATAGGGGTGAAATTTTGACAAGAGTGAAAGATTTCTACTGAAAACTAGGAGTATATGAAAGGGATGATACATCTACTCCAGACATCATGAAAGGTACCAGTACCAGAGTTCTTCCAGTCCTCTCAGCAGAAGTTGCACATGCAATCAAGAACATGAAACAGGGAAAAGCTCCAGGAGAAGATGGAATTACCGTAGACATCATACAAGAAGCAAGTGGAGAAATTGAAACAGTACTCGCCCAAGTTTTCACTCAATGCCTTAATGAAGGGAAGATTCCTGAGCATTGGAACAATGCTACAATGATCCTGCTACATAAAAAGGTGACATTGAGGATCTCAGGAACTACAGACCTATCAGTCTTCTATCAGTGGCTTATAAAATCTTCAGTAAAGTTCTTTCACACCGCTTGAAGGTGACACTGGACATGGCTCAACCAAGAGAACAAGCTGGATTCAGGAGTGGCTACAGCACTATAGATCATATCCACATACTGAGAGAACTAATTGAAAGAGCGACGGAATATGAACTTCCATTATGCATGGCTTTTATCGATTATGAAAAGGCCTTTGATTCGGTGAAACCATAAGCAGTTACAATGGCTTTGAAGTCCTGCAGTATTGAAGATGCATACATTAATATTATTAATAACATCTATGAAAATGCAAGTGCAAAGATTCGGCTATTTGAGAATACAGCACCCATAAAAATTGGAAAGGGAGTGAGGCAAGGTAACACTATATCTCCCAAGCTCTTTAATGCCACATTGGAAAATGTCTTTCAATCACTGAACTGGGAAAACAAAGGGATAAAGATTAATGGAAATTATCTAACTCACCTTCGTTTTGCTGATGACATAGTCATTTTTGCAACTACCCCATCAGAGCTGCAGAGTATGACCCAGGAACTTGCTGACAAGAGTAAAGAAGTGGGATTAAAAGTGAACTTTCAGAAGACAAAAGTGATGTACAATGGTTTTACAAGAAATGAAGATTTATCGATTGATGGGAAAAAGCTGAAGACTACCAATACCTACATTTATCTTGGACAGCAGATATCAAGTGAGGGTCACATTGATGAAGAAATCAATCGGTGTATAAAACTTGCCTGGAGAGCTTTTGGAAGAAACAGTATAATTTTCAAAAGCAATATGCCATTATGTCTTAAAAGAAAAATGTTTGATCAATGCATCCTTCCAGTGCTTACGTATGGTGCAGAGACGTGGACCTTAACTAAAAGAGACATACAAAGACTACAGATAACTCAAAGAAGAGTGGAGAGATGCATGCTTGGTGTAACCAGGAGAGATAAGAAGAGGAACTTGTGGATCAGAAAAGTGGCAAAAGTGGAAGACATCATGATCAGAGTAAAATCCCTGAAATGGCAATGGGCTGGACATATTGCCAGAAGGACAGACCATCGATGGACAGCCAAAATTTTAGACTGGATTCCAAGGGACAGGAAAAGACCTTGAAAAAGACCACATGTGAAATGGGTGAATGAAATTCGAAAGTATGTGAGAGTAACATGGAGGAGACTGGCACAAGACAGACCGTTGTGGAAGAAACTTGGGGAGACCTTTGTCCAGCAGTGGATTGATAATGGTTGACAATGTTGAAATGATGATGATGTATAAGCAACCACCACAATACATATTGATACAATAAAGAGTCATGTGTGCATATATGTGCGTGTGTATGTGTGTTTATATGTATACAGTCAACTCTCAGTGTACTGCTACCCTTGCATAGCGCCACACCTTGGGTCTGAACAGACATGCTCTGTATGAAACACCCCTTGATATACCGCCCATACCTTTGGTGCCTGCCAATACTCATTTCTGCGCCAACCTGCCTTTTCCATATGGTGACCATACGTCCTGAATTTTTTAGGACAGTCCCAAATTTTAGGTCTCTCCCAGGGTCCCAAAAAATAATAAAAAATCCTGAATATCATCCTGATTTAGTGTTTCACATATAAAGCGTGATCAAATTAAACCTGTTCAAGTGGCTTTGTTAAGACGAACGAATAAAGTATATTCGATAATAAAGGGCATTTTTGATAATCAATAATTTCTAGGGATCAGGAAAATCGTCAATGACAATTGAATGTGTTAAAGCCTTGTTGATCATCCAACTGAATCAATCGCAATCTTGTATAGAAATGAATGAAAAAAATAAAAAAGGACGAAGTGCTCATAAAGAAGTTATCTTCATCAGATAAGTACGATTGGCACACACCATCAGCGTCATCAACCACTTCAATGTCAAACTTAAAATAAAATGGAACGAGTTCTTTGTACATACTTTAATGAAACTGTAAGTAATCATTTTGATTCAAACTACCTATGATTATTATTTTTTATTGTTCATTTTAAAGGTAAATGCATATAGTAACAAAAGGCAAGCGTGCTCCCCTGCCTTAACCCCTACCCCAACAGGACAGGCCTCAGGAGGGGGTATTTTCAATCACGTGACATAACCCATTCATCTGTCCCAAATTCGGATTTAGGAAATATGGTCACCGTACTTTTCCAACACAAGACATACTTGATATACCACCACTTGAAAGCTGTGTGAGAATTTCCTAACCTTTTTATCTGTCCATGATTCAATTATGGAGAACTGTAATGTTAGAGACAGTGATTCAAACAAAGATGTGAATCAGTGTCATTTAACATTAAGATTCTTTGAAGCAAATTCGCAATTTTTCAAATGCATTTATTAAATTAGATCATTCTCTGGAAATGAATGATCTAATTTAATAAATAGAATCACTGGACACCTAGAAGAGAAATACAACATAGCATTTATTGACGTACATTAGTACGGTGTCAGTCCACCTTCGGCCTTAATGCATGCACTTACCCTTCGAGACATGCTTTCGACAGGGTTTTGGAACACGGCGATAGGTATGCACTTCTATTCAGTATATAATGCTGCTGCTAACTGTTACTTAGTAGTAGACCTTCGCTCCAAACTTCTTATGCGGCACTCTAATTCATCCCATAAGTGCTCTATGGGATTAAGATCAGGGCTCTGTGCTGGCCAGTCCACACACGATATGGAATTACACGCTGTAACAGTCCTTGCTTTATGGCTTGGTGCATTATCCTGCTGGTACCAACAAGGCTTGGTTCCATAGTATTGCCACAGAGTTGGTAGGGCATAATTGTCCAGAATATCGAGGTAGACTTGCTGGTTAACAGGTTTGTCCACGATAACCAATGGTCCGGGACCATACCACGAAAAACACCCCCACAGAAGTACACTGCCAGCTCCAAACTTGACCTTAGGAACAGTACACTGCCAGCTCCAAACTTGACCGTAGGAACAGTACACTGTGGTAAATAGTGTTCCCCCAGCTGCTGCCATACCCACACACGACAATCAGACTGATGGATTATGTATCTGGATTCATCAGTCCATAGGACCCGTTTCCATTGATCTACAATCCACAGTAAATGCTCTTTACACCATGCTAAACGATGAGTAGCATTGCGAGTGGAGATGAAAGGCTTATGAGCAGCCGCACGACCACGGTAACCCATGGAATGAAGTTTCTCTGTGAATGGTACATGTACATAACAAGGTTCCAGAATTGTTGCACACGTACACTGAGGTCTTGTGCAGTACTCCGTCAATTGGCTGTAACGACTCTTTTGAGGCTTCGACGTCCTCTATCACTGATTTTCTTTGGTCTGCCGGTACGTTTTGCTGCTTCAGGCATGCCATGTGTCTTCCACGTATTCAGTACATCCATAACAGTTGACTTGGGCATGTTTAAACACCTCTCGGTTTTTCTTATGGACAGCCCACTAATATAACAGGCAGCCAACAATCTTTCCTTTCTCAAAATCAATTCTCTCCTGCCGCAACATTTTCACTCAACCTCACAGTATAATATGATCGCGTTCAGCTGCAGGCTTGTTCTTATACCATTTGCAGCTGTACCGCGTGTCTTAACAATGTAGCAGTTCCGTCCATTTGCTTTTGAAGAGGTGTCCAGTGATTTTCTCAATATAGTGTATATATACACACAGTGGTGTGCGAAAGTATTGCATCACCTGCAAAAACCGTGAATTTTTGTGTTTAACTCTTTTTTTTAACTAACTAATTTTCATGGTTATTTCATCATTTATGTCATTAAGATGCAAAATTTAATGTAGATTTCAAAAATGTCTTAGTTCTTCCTGTAGCTATTTCTGTCCTTAAGATACGTTGCAAAAATCATGACCAAGTCGAAATTATTGTGAAAAGGATCATGTATTCAATACTTAGATTTACAGCAATAAATTGTTTTTGTAATTCATAAGGAATGAAATAACATTTAAAAATATAAATAATATCAAAAAGTATTCTTTACCTATTATTAAAAAAGTATTTTGCACATTTGTTGCTCCATGAGGCTGCTCCCGTCCTGAGAGATAATAGATGGCCTGAAGACGGTTCTGTAGGAGCACAGAAAGTGCTCGGCGTAATATCGTCGAAGAAGAGCTTTTATGTGAGCCATGTCTCCCGACTCGATGTGTATAACATTTCCTTATGCATGTTTTAATTAATAGAATTTTTTTTAAATGTTTGATTGTACTATTGAATTAATGTTTAACTGAAAATATTTAACTAAATTGTTTTATTTATAAAACTTTTTAACTAACAAAAACCCGTAACACAAATTGGCCTCTCTTGGGACGGGAGCACGTGCCTCACGGAGCAACAACCCGCGAAATACTTTTTCAATAATAAGTAAAGAATACCTTTTGATATTATTTATGTTTAATCTGAAGCACGTTTTTAACATAAGACAACCATTAGGATTTGTCTCATGAAATGCGCATTTCGTAACATTTAAAAACAAAAATGTAATGAAGCAAAATTATAAAATGTACCTAATATTTTGTTGTTCAGCTTTTAGCTTTAGTCACAGCTTTGCATCTTGCTGGCATACTGTGAATGAGGTATTGTAAAAGATTGAGTGGAACAGTATGATTCCAAATTTGAATTACATTTTCATTGATTTGAATTTTGGTTGCTGGCTTTTTTGATAGTTCATATGACACTTTGAACCACAAATTTTCAATTGGGTTTCACTGTGGTGGCCAATCAAAATGCTGAACATTTCCCCCTAAAACCACTTTTTCATTACTTCAGCATAATGAGAGGGAGCATTATCATGAAAAATACACCGATGAGCCATTACATTATGACCAACTCCATCCTAGAGAAATGAGCGCACTTGGAGACCAAACGGTGGTGCAGGTGTGTTCAGAGAGCAGTATATATACAACCCAAGGACCGGCTGTTGGTTAGTAGAGTGTTCGGGGTCAGAATGGGAAGAGCTGCCGATTTATTGGAGTTTGGTAAAAGTCAAATTGTGATGGCACGGCGCCTCAGAACTACAGTGTTGGAAACGGTGTGGCTTGTGTGTTGTTCACGTGCTGCTGTAGTGAGTACATATAAAAAGTGGTGCACAGATGGCCAAACGATGAACTCTTGTCCAGCTGTGTGTTGTCCATAGCTCATTGATGCCAGAGGGGAGCGGAGACTGTCGTGCATTGTTCACAAATCACCTGGAGCTACAACAGTGGTGATCAGGGCAACATATCACAGCACACAGTTCATCGCAGCCTTCTGCGCATCGGCCTGGAGAGTACCATGCAGCTTTTCTGCTTGGTACATTTGGGCTAGCATACTCTGCAAATCACTTGCTCTTGGCCAGCAAGACTGTGTCACCAGCATAGTGCAATCTGCACCCACTGATATTATCAAGACATAAACCAGTATTGTCCATCTTGGCATCACACATGCTCACATCCATAAATACATATATTAAGCAGCCATGGTGACATTGCACAACCCTGTCTGACTCCTGCACTAATAGAAAACCATTTTGATGAATTACCATTTACCCATACTGCCAGCAGGCACGGCTTTCACAGTATTGAGCAGATTTCCAGTGATACCATATTTATTCAGTACCTTCCACAAAAGAGTCCTATTTACTTGATCTAAGTTCATGAAAGCAGCAAAAACTTTCTTACCAATAGCCAGATACTTTTCAATCATCAAACGTAATGCGAAAATTTGGTTAGTGCAGCCTTTACCAGGCATAAAGCCACTCTGCACATCCTACACTTTCTCTGATGTAAGACCCTGTACCTTATCAATAACAATCTTTACAAATACTTACCCTGACACACTCAGCAAACTAATACCACAAAAGTTCTTGCATTCAGTCTGACCACTCTTTACCTTATACAAGGGAACAATGATAGCATCCCTCCAACCCTGAGGGACCATTCCTAACTCCCAGCACAACTGTCAAATTTCAGTTAACCTGTCAATTACAGAGTCACTACCATACTTTAGCATCTTAGCAGTTATACCATCAACACCTGGAGTCTTACCATTCTGAAGAGATATTAGAGCTTTGCACACCTCTTTTCTTGAGATCCTTCCTGTACTTCAGTCTCTCACTGTGACATCATCTGCTTCTGCCTCAGAATCACATTTGCTTTCATGCTCTAATAACTCACAGAAGTATTCACCCCATCTTTCACTTAACTCATTGGGCTCCCATCATTTCTCCGATACTATTCTTCACACAACTTAGCATTTTATTTCGCCATATTTTTCCTTTGTCTTGTGTACTTCCAGAAAGATTTTCTGACTTTCCAAAAGCCAATTCATGCCTTTTCACATTTTCCTTCTCAACTTTTGCCTTACTCTAGTGAACCAGTTTGGCTGCTTCAAGCTTTTTACAGCAATGTTCATCCTCAAAAACTGTACCTTGCAACATCCCCAAATATGCTTCCTTTTTTCCCTTAACTGCTTCTTTAATCTCACTGTTTCAGCTAGCATCACCTCTGTTACCTACTATTGCAGTACCATAGATCTCTTCAGCAGCAGTGACAACTCAGTTCTTAAAATATGCCCACTTCTTTTCTACATCTCTCTCACAAGACTTCAACTAATTCAGACATTTTCTGAGGAATTCAGAGTAACACTGATCTTCTTCATGGAGCCTTTCAACCTTAATTCTTTACATCACAGGCCTCTTCCTATTCCTCTTTCTCCAGCCAGCGTTCAGTTTCACTTGTGACACTAACAAGTGACGTAATAATCAGAGAAAACATCTTCACCTTTCATCACATGAGTGTCAACAACTAAGTGTTTCAGACGTTCATCGTAAACAACAAAATCTATTACACTCTTTTGTCTCATAGTACAATTTTCCCAAGTGTATGTGAGGATATACTTGTGGTTGAAAAATGTATTGGATACCCACAATCCATTTTCAATGCAGAGCTCAAATAACCTTTCACCATTATCATTCACACCAAGATCATTAAACTTACCGAGAACATTCGCAGAAATCCCATTCTGAACACCTACTCTAGCATTAAAATCCCTTGCTATTATAATTTTCTCTTTAGCACCAAACTGGCTCAAAACAGTCTTTAGCTCATTCCAAAAATCTTCCTTCTTATTAGAAGGTTCCGAGTCACAAGGAGCATACATACACTACAACAATTACTATTCTCTGAAGTTTCACTTTCAGACATATCCAAAGAATTCTCTCACTAATGTAGCTGTAATGGATCTAGTTGTTCTTCATATTTTCACTTAAAATCACACCTACACCAGCATGTCATCTCACATTATCCATCAGTCCAGATTACTTACTCACCATTCCATTCATGTCTTCAATCCCAATTTCTTTCTTTTTAGTTTCACTTACACACATCACATCCAATCTATACATACACATTTCTTCAATTACCTCATTTATTTTTCCATTCATACCTCTAGTATTCCATACACCAGTCTTACGCTCACTCAGCCGAGATTTCTTTCTCATGTGCCTTTTGCCAGTTCCATATTGTTTCAGTGGTGGATCATCCTTCTCAAGTGTGGTAGGTCCACTATATCCCATCCCACACTTGAGTCTATTTTATTCTTTATTATTAGAATACATATATTTCTATGAAAATATGTGTTCTTTCTTTTTACAGGCTAATTTCTTTACAGTGCTGGTAAAAATACGTATTTTTTCTTGTTCTTCAAGATTTATTTCTTTACTAGCTTTGTGGCAACCAGTTCCCTGGCCTCATATTTAAATTTCTTATCCCAGATAAATGGACAGCTTTACAAATATCACTTTGTTCTACACTGTCTATCTGGGCCCAGTATTGCCTATCATGTGTGTGTGTGTGTTATACAGCTGTGATTATAGGAATGATGATTCAGACTTCTTCCAAAGTACACTTCTCTGCTTGTGGCCAATTGTGCATTTTGATTTGAAATGACATCCTCCGCTTCTGAAAGACTGATTAAAAAATTTCTGCTGTCATCATACAGCATACAGTGAAACAAACATTTTTCATTGAACTTTTCATGATATAGAACTTTTCCATTTACAGAGTAAATGTATATTTGTCATGATGTCACTAAGTCTAGGATTCCAGTTGAGAAATTTTCTATTACATCTGATAATTTCAGTTGTGAAGAATTTTCAAGCATTTCAGAACCTTTTGTGATGCACATTTTTTTGTTTTTTGTTTAGTCAAATAACGTGTTAGCTGCACTTGAAGTTTTGGTAGCAACAATCCAACAATTTTGTTTTTCATCTCCCAAGGACCCAATTCCAAGGCTACCAGTAGTTGATAAGTGTTACCCCTACATCAAACAAAGATCTTTGCTCTTCCCACGTTTATAAGTGAGTCACGGAAAAATTCTCATTGGCCGCCACCAGGAGTCGAACCCAGGGTCTTCCAGTTATGCGCCGGATATGCTTCTGCACTTCAAATTTTGTGTTACCCTAGTTTACCTTCAGTAAAATAACTGATTCTCAGTTTTTCTCAAAAAATTTCAGTTGTAATAAACATTTGTGACACAGTGATCAAACTGTGGCTATACCGTATATCGTGATGTGTAAGTTTAATTTTTGTAGTTGAAAAGTTTATAACCTTTACAAGATGTAATAAAATGAAAACTGAAAAGCATTTAAGGTAGCTTATGCAATTTTTGGAATTGAAAAAGAAGCGTGAGGATCTGTTAATGTGTTGCAAATTCTAACTGTTGAGAAGTTTTTTTTTTTTTTTTTTTTGTTATTTAACAACTTTTACAAGTATGGAAGAACTGAAACCCTCACTTCAAATTTTGAGTTGCTACTTTCCAGGATGAAAAGGAACAAGAACAGGGTGTCTACATTCTGGAAAGTCAGGGAAAATCAGGGAAATGAAAGTTGGTCAGGGAAATGTTGGTAAAAGTCAGGGAAAATCAGTGATATTTAAAAAAAAGTCAGGGAAATTTCAATCACAGTTAGACTACAACTAATTTTAACCCGGCGTCGGGGAGTGACGCCCTCATCGCCCAACACACTTGCACTTGGTGTTGCAGACAGTCACTAACTTCCCCTTCCTACTAATGTAACCTTGTATTTCCTACCTATTATTGTAAGTTGTGTTACATTACTTGTTGACATTTCTCTTTTTGTTTTAGGTCAAAGGAGTAGAAGAAAATTTGTGATATAAGTTCTACCTTGTTAAAAGGCAATTAAGACTGCAGCAATGTCAAAGTGTTGTGTGTTTAATGAACAATGGTTAGACGAACAATTAAATCCTGTGTTTTCTGGTTGGATAGCTGCTGTGAACGGCAACAATGAATCAGCATTTTGTAAAGTGTGCTCTAAAACTTTCAAGCTTAGCAACATGGGGCGTCGGGCAGTCTCCAGCCACAGAAATGGCCCTAATCATTTGAAAAACATCAGTGCTAAAATGTCTCAGCCCAGTCTTGCTTCTTTCACTTCCTCTGTGAAAAAGAACTCTCTTTGTAATAACAAACTCTTGCCATCAACAAGCTCAGGAAATGTGGAATCAGTACTTCTAGAAGATATTAAGTCTAATGACTCAAATACTTATGTTGTAAAAGATGATGTGAAGCCCAGTGACCTTAATGCTTATGTAGTGAAAGATGATGTAACAAAGTCAGAAATAATATGGGCCATGGAAGTGTTGTCCAAGTGAATGTCTCTGAACTCTTCTACACAGATTAACAAAACATTTCAGTTAATGTTTCCTGACAGTGCGATAGCTTCAAAATTTACTTTAGGCAAAAGCAAAGCATCTTATGTGATAAACCATGGATTGGCACCACATTTCAAAGAGTGTTTAATGGACAATCTGAAGCAGTGCACTGATTTTGCAATTTGTTTTGATGAATCACTAAACAAAATTGCTCAGTGTGGGCAAATGGATCAGTTTGTTCGTTATTGGGACGTCAATCTGCTAAAAGTTTCACTAGATACTTAAGTAGTGTGTTTTTAGGATGGGCAACAGCTAATAACCTTTTAGAGAAATTCATTAAAGGTGCACCTAAAGATTAAAATTGGTGATTTTTTCGAGTGGCCAGTGGGTGGACAAAATCTAGTGGCCAATTTCCTTATGGCTATTTCGTGTTGTATACACAACAATTTATCACTGCACTGTATACCTTTCATTTATTTAGACATAGTTAAATTTAAAGTTAGTAGTTATAAGGGCCCACTGTCTATTGTCCAGTGCAATTAAATGAATAAATATAATCTTAAAAGTTATATTTTTTCTTCAACCACATCAACCAAATTTTCTAGATAGTTTTTATTGGAAAGATAATTTAATCATTTTTATTTGGTCTCTTGCTATGTTCACAAATAAAATCTCTCAATCTCTCCACCATAAATTGATAGCAATGGATGGGTCAAAATTTTCAAGCAGTACTTACTTTTGCTTTATTTAATTTGCTCTATTTTCTAAAGTCATTCTTTGCATGAGCATCGTCTTGTCATCAAGAACATTGCCCACAATGCTTGCATTCTCTTAACTTCTGCATTGCTTGGCATAACAGTATTTCAACAATTTGTGCTATGACCTTCATGTGCTAAAAATTGCTTGTTTTTAGTTTCTCTAGCAGTTTTTGGTGAATTATTGATGGTCAAAAATGTTCAGAGATCATGTTTCGAAGCTGCTTCCATTCTATTCCAATTAGTAGTTCTAATTCTGACTATTATATAGCTCTAATTATTCTACTATTCTCTTTTATGTGCGATATTTCAAAGTAACTTGTACAAAAATCTAGCGGATAATGCTTACCTTGGCATTCCTTTCTAGCGATGGGAACATTTCACGCACGTGTTTTCCGGTCTTTGTTGATGTTATTGTCCTAAAGTCCGTTATATACGATGACTGGCTTTACTTCTCACACTTTTCGCTGGGTATACTCATTGGATCTTTGCCTTAGGATTCAAACACATCAATTTTTACCGTTCTTTATACTCGAAATTTTCGCCCATACTCTGGGCATCCTCAGGAGCGTGGCGACTTTACCACCGATGTTCGTGGTTAACTTCGCGCTAATGGAGTCCGATACTCCTTGTTGCCATTCGTCGGATATACTTTCCTGGATATATTTCGTTATCAAGCCCGGCTGGCGCCATCTATGTCTCATTAAAACACTTTTTTTTAATTTAAAAAAAAAAAAAATTTTTTAAATTTTTCTTCTCCTATCCTGGTTTTCTTGTCTTTTTTGCCGGTTTTTCTTTTGTTGTTGTTTTTCTTGTCTTATTAGTTCTTTCCACAGGCCCGATAATGTGCTAGGGTCATTCTGGTTACATACCCTTGCTTTATTTTTATAGATTAATATTGCTTCTTCCCTCCTCATTTGCCTTTCCGATTTTTTATTCTTTTTTAGCATTTTAATTTCATCGAATTTTGGGAATGTCCGGTTTTCCATGCAGAATTGCACTAAAGCAGTTTTGGCTTCTTTTTTTTGCCAGTTAGATATGTGTTGTTTAAGTCTTTTTTTTTAATCTGTTTTTCGTACTTCCAATGTACAGTATTGGGGGTATGTGTGCTAGAAGAATCAGGAACCTACAAAATTCCAATTGCACCCCCCAATATCGTACATTGGAAGTACGAAAAACAGATTAAAAAAAAGTCTTACAACAACACATATCTAACTGGCAAAAGAAAGAAGCCAAAACTGCTTTAGTGCAATTCTGCATGGAAAACCGGACATTCCCAAAATTCGATGAAATTAAAATGCTAAAAAAGAATAAAAAATCGGAAAGGCAAATGAGGAGGGAAGAAGCAATATTAATCTATAAAAATAAAGCAAGGGTATGTAACCAGAACGACCCTAGCACATTATCGGGCCTGTGGAAAGAACTAATAAGACAAGAAAAACAACAACAAAAGAAAAACCGGCAAAAAAGACAAGAAAACCAGGATAGGAGAAGAAAAAAAAAAAAAAAAAAAGTGTTTTAATGAGACATAGATGGTGCCAGCCGGGCTTGATAACGAAATATATCCAGGAAAGTATATCCGACGAATGGCAACAAGGAGTATCGGACTCCATTAGCGCGAAGTTAACCACGAACATCGGTGGTAAAGTCGCCACGCTCCTGAGGATGCCCAGAGTATGGGCGAAAATTTTGAGTATAAAGAACGGTAAAAATTGATGCGTTTGAATCCTAAGGCAAAGATCCAATGAGTATACCCAGCGAAAAGTGTGAGAAGTAAAGCCAGTCATCGCATACAATGGACTTTAGGACAATAACATCAACAAAGACCGGAAAACACGTGCGTGAAATGTTCCCATCGCTAGAAAGGAATGCCAAGGTAAGCATTATCCGCTAGATTTTTGTACAAGTTGCTTCCATTCTGCTAAATTTTTCTTTTCATTCCATTTATTTTTGGTTAGGTTCTTTTTGGTGTCAAAATGAAAACTGGCTGTATAGCTTTCAAAAATGAATTTCATATCTTATAGACAAGAGTTTTTAATTTGTTTAAAATGAACTTCACATGTTCAAAGGAAACGCGACTCTGCGTGGAATGAAAGACGGCGCACGGCGGCAGAAAGTGAAGTCCCGATTTTCTACCTTTGATTTCTTTTTGTAAACAAAAGGGGAAATGCTTGCCCATTTCGTTTGATGATAAGCAAGAAGTGCCTAAGCAATGGAAAATCGTGCATTTTCAGAGAAACGAAACTTTAAAAATCGAACTGCTTAAGACAAGTTGTGATGCCATAGTTCCATCTTAAAGCCACAGGTGTCCATTCCTGATATGGTTACTTTGTGCACCAACTTAAGTGGAAAAACAAACAGCCACCCCGTTCTTGAAGACTGAATTTATAAATAGATCATATCCAAATTATATGGAAAAGGCTGTTTTTCACCGCGTGGGAGTTGAATGATTTGAAAATGCATTTTCTATAGCAGGAGCGTTTTAAAAAATGCAAATAAATTCTTTAGCAATGAAAAAAGGCAAATTTTCATGCGTGGCGACTAAAGTAACTTTTACTATTGGACATTTTATTTTATCCAGTCGCCACATGGCAACTGGCAACTGCTAATTTTAATCTTTAGGTGCAGCTCTTCTCTTGGATAACATGCTACAAGTGTCAATGGATGGACCTAACGCTAATCTCAGCTTTCTTCAAAAGCTGAAAGATAAACTTAGAACTGAAAATCCAGATGGTAAATTATTAGTTGACATTAGAGTATGTGGTCTTCACATGGTCCATGAAGCTATGAAAACTGGACTTGAAGCAGTGAAATGGGATATACATCACTTTCTGCATAACTTGTACTACCTTTTAAAAGATAGTCCTGCTCGCCGTGCAAATTATACTATGATTACTGGATGTAAAGATTTCCCTTTGAAATTTTGCACTGTAAGGTGGTTGGAAAACGTTAATTGTTTGACTAGGGCATCATTGCTTGTCTATGATGATATCAAGAAATATGTTCAAGAATCATCAGTTTCCAGCAAACAGCACATGTTTCTTGCAGAATTCATGGAAAGTCCACTGTTGAAATTCAAATTGGCTGAATTTAGGACTATAGCTTCAGGGTGTGAATCTTTTTTGTGAAGGTTCCAGAGCCCAAAGCTTTTAATTCCTTTCTTACACACTGATTTGCTGGATCTGATGAAAAATTTGATGCCACAAAGCTTGAAGCCTGACAAATTAAGTGAAGCTGATAGTGTCTCAAAACTGTTAACTTTAGATGTATCAAAAAGTGAAAATCTTCTCTTAATTGAGAAAGTTGATATTGGATTTAGTGCTAAAAAGCTATTAAAAGAAGGGAAGTGCTCAGAAAGGGAGAAATTAGAGTTTTAGCTTGAATTTAGGAAAAGAAATTAGAGTTTTAGCTTGAATTTAGGAAAAGAAATTAGAGTTTTAGCTTGAATTTAGGAAACTTGTGACCAGTATGATTGAAAAACTTCGTGAGAAAAGCCCACTAAAATTTAAGTTTGTCCGTGGTGTAACTTGTTTGGACCCAAATATTATAGTGCAGCAGCCGAGTCTAGGCAAGAAGAGAGTGGAAATTGTGCTCGAAGTTTTACTTAGTGCAAACAGGATTTCAGATGACTGTGCTGAAAAAGCTAATAAACAGTACGCTTCATTGTGTGTAGAAGCTCAATCTGCTTTTAAGTCTCAGTTTGATGAATTTTTAGACAGTCATGATGATTCCATTGGATTAGACAAATTTTACAGTGCTCTATTTAACAACCAAAAACAATTCGGTGAACTTTGGGATGTAATAAAAATTTGTCTCATTATGTCTCATGGAAATGCTTCAGTGGAAGGTGGATTTTCTGTCAATAAGTCTCTTCTTGTGGAAAATCTCCTGGAAGAATTCCTGATTTGTCAGAGAACAGTTTTTGATGCCATTAAAAATGTGGGAGGAGTAGAACACATTGCCATCAATAGAAGGCTTCTTCTTTCTGTAAGAGCCTCCAGACGAAGATATCAGGATTATCTAGAAAAAAAAGTGTTCTTCAAAACGAAGAAGAAAGAAAACTGAAGGAAAAAGGAAAAATTGATCATGAAATAAAGGAATTGAAGGAGAAAAAGACAAACAGTGTGGAAGGAACTAGAGTTGGAAGAAGCAGCATTGCAGGCGAAGATTTCAGATTGGGAAAAGAAGAAAAGTGGTGTGTAATATAAAAACAGTGACTGTGTTCCTACTGTAATATTTTTATAATAACTGTTCTGAATAATGTGTATGGGTTTGTTTGTGTGTTTCTTCAATAAATGTAAAATCATGAAAAAAAGAGTAAACTTAAAATTAAAAAGGTGCGAGTTGGACGGCTATGGGGAAGGTGGAGGCCGATAAAAAAATAAAAAATAATTAAATGAATCAGGTATTTGGGAAACTTTATATGTCAAACGGAAACACTTTTAAATAATATAAGTTTCCTAATTATCCAATTCAATTTTATTTATTATCATGGCACATATATTGAAAAACTCAAATAAACCTATTTGTGTAAGGTCAGGGATTTCTTATATATTTGGTCAGGGGAAGTCAGGGAAATCAGGTTTGATAATTCTGTGGACACCCTGAAGAATAAAAGAACTGGGTCAACACCCATGTCCTCCATGCATCTTCTAGGAAGGGAACTTAGCTTGTGCTTGCAAATATAATCTAAAGTGATATTTGTATTAAAAATGAAAACTGATGCCCCACATTTGAGCAGTTCTTGGTAACATGTACTTTGCACTATAAAATGCCACAAATAAGTCAAAATAATAAGTCAAAATATATCAACAACAATGATCCATGTATAAGAACTGATTACATAATTTAAAACTTGATGTAGTTTTATAATGATGTAAGGCAACCTGTGCATTTGTGCAAATAAGATCAAGAAATTATGCATTTTAAATCCAAAAATTATTAGTAAGGCAACCTACTTTGTTCAAATAAAATCTAGAAATCCATAAATCCAGAAATTATGGGTTGATAATTTTTGGACTTAAAACTCATAATTTCGAGATTTTATTTGCACCAAGTTGGTTGCCTTTGATAAGTTAATGGTTTAGCATTATTACTCTAGCACTGGCTGCAGTTTTGGTCATTTGCTGGCAGAGCAGTTAGGAAGGTAGTCTAAATAGTGTTATTCCTAAGGAGATATGAATGTTGTATGAGCCATACTAATATGGTTTTCTTCCTTACTTGTGATTGGAGCCTTCAGAATGATAGCCCTCCTCAGCCTTGAAAGGGTTAATGGGGGATTTTTCCATCATAAACTGTGGTAGTTTTTCAATATCTTTTCACAGACAGTAACATAATGACACACTAAAACTGTTAAAATTGACCAGGATTCTGTTCTTGCATTTTGTTTGGTATTGGTAGATAAACCTCATGCGTGGCATCTACCACCACACATGGACGGCGAGAATGGAAAAGTAGGACAACTTACCTTGGCAAAATAATCCACCTCGACATCAACACATAGTTGCATCTGTATGGCAAGGCCATGATCCTGGAACGAAAAAAGTCTTGTGGCTGAGACCCGAAGAAGTCATCAACTGCACGTTGAACCTCGTTGTCTGCCGTGAACTGTTTCCCCGACAGGAAGTAATCCAGGTGACGAAACAGATGATAGTCTGTCAGAGACGAACCCGGGGAATTGCCAGGATAGGCAGTGCTTCATAGCCCAAGGCACTTAGTGTCAGCATCATTTGTTGTGTGACATGAGGGCGGGCATTGTCCTGGAGCAGATGAACAAACACCATGTCTGTTGACCAAAGCCGGTTGTTTCTACAGCAATTTCTGGTGCATCTGGTGTAATTCAGCACAATAAAGTTCTGCAGTGATGGTTTGTTCTCTTACCAAGAAAATCAATCCAATGAATTATCCCGGCTGTGGACAACCAGACAAGGAGCATCATCTTCTTGGTGTGTTTAGGTGGCTTAGGATGCCATCCAGCAGGCTGTGCTTTGCTTACCCATTGTGCAGATCATTTCCGATTATAATAAAGGACCCACTTCTCATCGCAGGTGATGATTCGATGCAGCAGAGGTTCCTGTTTATTCCTGGTAAGCAGAGACGTGCAGACTTCCAAATTCCTAGTCTTGTTGGCAGTTGTCAACTCATGCGGCAGCAACATGTCTAGCTTTTTGACCTTACCCAGCACAGCCAGATGCTGAACAACTGTTGTGTGGTGGACACCTACCTCTGCCACTATCTCATGACACATTTTTCGGGGTCAACCACACGTAACAGAACATAAACAGCAACATGTCGGTGACTACATGCTTCGTTTTGCAGGTCCGTATCTCTGCTTTGAAACTTAACAAACCATCGCCGAATGGTTTGTTCATTGGCTTGTATTCTCCCCAAATGCTTTGTTGACATTTTGAGCGGCAATTCCTGCAGAATGGCCCAGTTTAAATTCATACAGGAAGATGACTCTCAAATCCGGCATCTGCACGTTTCCTTTGAAAGCCACATTACGTCCAAACTCCAAACAAACCATGCCTGAACCTTGTTCTTCACACACATGCTAGCTATTTATAGTAACTCTGTGATGTAATACCTGCAACACCTGTGGGTAGTTCTATTACGCTGTAGTGGGGGCCTGCCTCCACTGCTCGTTCGCGACGGACATTTCATATGCACCAACCGGAATATTTAAGCTTAGGGGTTTGAGCATCTGAAATTGCGCTTGCCGTTTTTTCACAAATAATCGGTTGATGTGCAGGATCAGTATTTTGGATTGCTGCTTCCAGTAGTGAAATAGTATGTCGTAGGCCTGGTTAGAAAAAGGAGAATATTTAGGTCTATTTGCAAGCAGTTTATCTACTTCAGGTGGAATAGGCACAGAAGATGATGAAGATGAAATTTTCACCATATTAGGCCGGGCTGGAGAAGTAAGATGTTTCAGAATGCACTGAGTGTACATTGTGTAATTTAATTTCTTTATTTAAGTCAAAATGCAAATATTTCACTCTAATTTAATATCTTTTACTCAAATATTTTATGTTAAAATTATACATATTGATAAAAGCATTGTTATACTGTGTACTTTGTGATCATGTGAAACATACATGGAGAAATAAAGTTAAAACCAGAGAGAAAAACAGCTTTTTAAGTAAATTATGTTGCATGCATAAGTAAATGCAATAAAGTAGCTTGCTGGATTAAAATATCCATAGTTATAAATTGTGCAGAGCTTAGAATTTTCAATAAAATAATAAAATTTAACATAACAGTGCAAATTCAGTCGGTCAAATGGATCAGTGAAGCCTAACATTCTCAAAGTCAGCTTAAAATTAACGGAAAAATATCTACATGGGGCAGATAAAAATACAAATGTGGAGTGGAAATGATATAAATAAAAAAATTAAAAGTTGATCAACCGAGTTGAAGTGTTAAAAGATTGGTTAAAATTGAAGCAATAAAATCTATCAAAATGCGAAAAAAAAGTTTAATATTGTTATTGAAAGGTTGAAAAGGAAACATGAGAATTTGGTACCACCAAGGTTTAGCAGTCATATGCATTTTGACCCTGACCCTGGGTCATCATTGGTGATGTGAAGGCTATTACTAAGATGCAACTCTCTTCTGGTTTAAAATTTTTTATGTTTGCTTTTCATGTGAAAATAATTGCATTTCAATGTTTCTACTGATTTACTACAAAAGGCATCTGAAAACGTTTTGGAGGGGTTGAATTCACTGTATATTTATTTTTCGTGTGTGTTCATAAAAGGAAGTAGCTTTGTAAAAACTGCTACAAGAAAGTAGTTGTAATGAAACCACTTTTAAGGAACAGTAGTTTTATTTATTACACATTACTTTTTTGAAGTTGTAACTGTAGTTGTTGCTAACTACACAATAGAACCTTGATTATACGTTTCTCACTTGTACCTTTTTACGCTTTCCAACCGTAGGTTAGGTTGAAGAAGCGTATATGCTCCAGCTTTTTCCGTCCGTCTGTCGGCACGATAACTCACGAAAAAATGGTTCGATTTCGATGAAATTTTAGTATGTGGTAGGGGACCGCCAGGGACGAACCCTATTGAAAATGGGTGAAGTGGGGTCAAAGGTCATGACATAAGAGCGGAATTAATTCAGTTGTCCTTATGTGTCATAACTTACGTAAATATGGTTTGATTTCAATGAAATTTTAGTATGTGGTAGGGACACCACCTGAGGACGAACCGTATTGAAAATAGGTGAACTGGGGTCAAAGGTCATGACATAAGAGCGGAATTTATTCAATTGTCCTTATGCGTCATAACTTGCGTAAGTATGGTTCAATTTCAATGAAGTTTTAGTATGTGGTAGGGGACCACCTGTTGACGAACCCTATTGAAAATGGGTGAAGTGGGGTCAAAGGTCAGTACATAGGAGCGGGGTGTATTCCATTGCTCTTATGCGGAATAAGGTGCATAAAAATGGTTCGATTTCGATGAAATTTTAGTATGTGGTAGGGGACCACCTGGAGAGTAACCCTATTGAAAATGGGACAAATGGAATCAAAGGTCAAGACATAGGATCAGGATCCATTCCATCGCCCTTATCCCACACTATTAAGGTGGACGTCAAGTAATTTTGCTTCCTATACAGGGATCGCATTCCTCCTAAAATTCCTAATATTTTGTGACCCTCCTTAAATTCCTAAAATTAGACCTAAAATTTGCTATTCATCCTAAAATTTTCATAAGCTTATTTTTATTAAAAACACAACCGTTATTAACGCCAATAAATTTACCATTACGGTAAGGTAAAAAGACCTGTTATTGTAGAAACACAGCCTATATGCTGTGCTGCTGAAGGAGGGAAAAATGACGCCATCAAGATGCACTTGCTTCGGGGCGGGCGTTCCATTTTTGCCTTCGAACAGTTTTCGAGAGTAACAAGAGATCTAAGGGAAAAGGGGAGGGGTCATTTTTCACCCCTGGTTTGCGCTTTGCAGACGAACTCCATGGCACGCAGAAGATCGTACTTTATTTTTGTACATGCCTTGTGGAACCTCCTCTTTCTGCTGATGTTTTGTTATTGTAAACCGCAGGTGGGTGGAAGCAAAGAGGAAACGTGGTCTCCTTCCGTAACCTCCGGTAATGACGATGGGATGGTAGCTGAGTATTATCTTGGCAGGCAGTAGAGCACGTGATCATTGACCTTCGATCATGCGTCGGCGACAGCGACCTTCGATGCGCAATATATCTCGGCTCCGACTCGCTTTGACTGAACTTGCGTGAGATGCGTATGATAGTTTCTGGTTTTACGTCTTTTATGGTGTTCTCTGTGCTGTGTGCAGGTTCAGTTCTCTAGTGGTGACCTGCTTTTTTTTTTTTTTTTTTTTTTTCATATCTTCTGACATCCTCGCAGCCAAATTTCGGGGAAGTTGTCTGGTTTTGCAATATTGGAACGTGTTTTTGTACTTCCCTTTCATTTTCTGGTTAGTAATACAAGTGTTTAAGATGCCTAAATCCAAAACGAAATTTCAAGATGCGTGGCTCGCCAAAGAATTGGACGGAGTGAAGTTGAAAGAATGATGTTCTGCAACTGAAACAATATTTTCTGCTAAGTGTATATTGTGTTCAGAAATTTTCAACATTTCTAATAGTGGCTTTTCACAAGTAAAAGCGCACCATAAAGGAAAAAAACATTTGCAGAAATTTCAAAGTAAATTTCAAAATAAGTCCATCCTGAAAGCCTTTGGAGGACGGGATCATCAGCCCAAAACAAATATTAGTGAAGTACTGAGTCATGATTTACAGTTGGCTAAAGCCGAAGCATTATGGGCCATGAAAGTTGCTAAGGACAATATGTCTTTTGTTTCATGCACTGAAACAGTTGAACTTTTCAAAGAAATGTTTCCTGATTCTGCTATTGCAGCCAAAATGCAACTTAAAGAAAAAAAAAGTTGCTTATGTGATATCACATGGATTGTCAAAATATTTTGAAGAGGATTTGAAAAAAGACATTGCATCTAGTAGCCCAGGAAAGGTTACTATAGCATTTGATGAAACTACAAATACACAAGTGAAACGGCAGTTGGATGTGTATCTCAGGTACTGGTCTTCAGAAATAAATTCAGTTTCTTGCCGATACCTAACAAGCGTTTTTCAGGGTCATGCAACAGCAGATATTTTGCTAAAAGAAATTCTTGATGTGTTATCATCCTTCAATATTTCGTTGAACAGAATTATTTGTGTATCCATGGACAGCCCAAATGTAAATAAGTGCTTTTTTACGCAAATTCAATGAAGTTGTAAAACAAGAAACAGGCCAGAAATCTTTGGAACTAGGTTTTTGCAACCTGCATGTTGTTAGTAATGCATTTAAAATTTTTTTGACAAGCTTAAATATAGATTTTGACGAATTTGCTACTGATATGCATTACTTTTTAAAGAGTAGTGCTGCAAGACGAGAGGATTATAAATCTGTCGAGGATATAACATTGGTCACTGCCAAATTTCTTTTGCGTCATGTCAGCAACAGATGGTTAACCGTTGGTTCTGTAGCCCAGAGGCTCTTGGATCAATGGCTAAATATTACAGAATATTTTTTAAACTTCTTGCCATCTCAAAAAATATTTGAAAAACAACTGCGCAATTCGGCAAGGTATAAAAGAATTCACTGTTTCCTGAAAAATGAGCTTACTCCTTGCTATTTAGCATTAATTTCATTTTCATACCAAAATTTTGAAAAGTTTTCATTATGTTATCAGAGTGAAGAACCAAAAATACACCAGTTATATTCTGATTTAAATACTTTAATGAGGAATGTTATGGCTCAGTTTATCCAAGATGATGTTATAGCAGGGAAATTTGGAGAAGACCTAAAGAATGTAGATTTTGAAAACAAAAATTCATGGAAAAAACTAGGGAGTTAGAAGTTGGTATGAAGACAAAAATCTCCTCAGGAATGTTCAGGAGACCAGGCAGAAATTATTTCTCTTAGATGTAAGATCATCACTAATTGCAACCACAAAATATTTAAAGTCAAATTTGCCATTCTGCAATCAAAAGCTAAGAGACATAGAAGTTTTAAAGGTAAAAGAACCAAAGAAAGAGTCAACTCAACTTTCAGTCACTGAAGAACTTTCGGAAATAACCAGAATTTCAAGTGTTTTGCATCTTTCTGAGGAACAAATTGATAGAGTAAGAGAAGAGTGGAAACTTTTAAATTGCGATAAGCCAACTCTAGATGAACTAGTGAAATTTTCAGAGGAAGGGCATATTCCAGTGCGGATTGATCATTACTGGCGTAATATATTTAGTATTAAAGACTCTAGCGGAAAAGAAAAATACTCAAATCTTGCTAAACTCATCAAGTCAATTTTAGTTTTACCTCATGGTAATGCTGATACAGAAAGGGGATTTTCGGTTAACACTGCTCTGTTAAGGAAGGACAAGGCTAACTTAAAAGACTCAACTATAACATCATTAAGAATAGTTAAAGGGGCCATTAAACACTATGGATGTGTAAGTAAAGTTCCCATAACAAGAAATTTGTTAAATAGTGTTTGTGATTCACATAAATTTTATAAAGAGTATGTTGATAAGCTGAAGGAAGAAGAATAAAAAAAGGTAAAAGAAAGGAAGCAGAAAGAGAGGGAAAATAAGGAAAAGCAGCTAGAGAAAAAAAGAAAAGCTGAGTTTGATGACAAAATAAAAGAAAATGATGCAGAAATAAATAGACTTAAAAACGATAAAAAGCCTCCCTAGCAATAATTCAAGAGGGAACAGAAAGAATGAGAAAAGCTGTAGAAAAACAAAATACTGTTGAAATAGCAGTTGCCTCTAACTTGATCATACAAGGTTCAGCTGAAATAAAGAAAACTGAAAGAAAATTAGTTGTGGTAGAAGCAGAAAAAGATAGGCTAATCAGGAAAAGGTTAAAACAATAATATGAAAAAAGTAATTCAGTGAACAATTGTACATAGTTCTTGGTTTTCAATTACCTTTTTAGGATATTATAATTTAATGTGAAACCTGAAAACTTTACTGTGAAAATCGTGAATTGCTTCTGGTTCAACAGCATATTAATGTTCAAAGTGAAACTTGAATGTGGTAAATATACTTGAATATGATAATAACACGTGAAAAGATAAGAACTGAACATTAGAAGTAAATCATACTTAAACTTTAGACATTAGGCAAAAAATTTGGGTGTTAACTTGACCATATATACTAATGGACTGCACATTGGCAATAGCTGCATCAAAGCCGCCATGGCTCAAACATTGGGCACGTCATCATCAGACTCCAAATTTCGTGTAAAAATGCTGTTATGATTACTAATTTACGCTGCAGAACTTCAGTGTTTTTGGTGTATTATGTGAATGCGCCTCATATATAATGAAAACTCTTCAGGTAAGTTTACTTATGAGCTATATACATGCATGATCGGGTTGTTTACATTTTGTGATTTATAATGTGATGAACATTTGCGAAGAATTTGGAACGTGCATTCCATTTTTTTTTCTTAAGTTACTATATTTTTATATCAATAGCTGCAAGTTTCTGGTTAAGTAATTGAACTTTATTGACTTAGGTATTTAATTCGTTTCTTACCCATGAAAAATCATAGAACTTTCTTTACTATATCGCTCAGAGCAACCATAAGCACAGCAGGTGTAACCCATCTTTTTGACTGTTGTCATGTGATTTTATGTTGGAGCCAGAAATTTTGATGTCATGCGCAGTCTATCAGTATATATGGTTGAAGGGTGTGAAGCAAACTCTTTAAAATGTATACAAAGTTGTTTTACTAGATGTATACAAATATACATCTAGTTTTTATTGAAATACACTCCTAAAATTTTCCTAAAATTTTCTAAAAATTCCTAAAATTCCTAAAATTCCTACCTAAAATTTTCCAGAAGTATGCTATGATCCCTGCCTATATTTCCAATGGAAAACTGTTTGTACACATTTCCTTCACAATTAGTGTGTTCCCAAGGATGGAAATTTGAACATCAATTAAAATAACTTCATACTATAACTTGGAATACTTAACATTTTGTAAAACATAAGCATAATTATATTAAAAAACAATAACGTTTCCTTTGGTGGTGTTGAAACCAGAAAAAAGATGGCGCGACCTATGCTTTGATGACGTCAGTGGACAAATAAATGTTGGATTGCATAATTACGGTTATGGTTTAGAAAATATTAAGTATTCCAAGTTATGAAATGAAGCTATTTTAATGGATGTTCAAATTTTCATCCTTGGGAACGCATTGTTTGTGAAGAAAATGTGTACAGAAGTTTTTCCATTGGAAGTATAGGAAGCAAAATTACTTGATGTCCACCTTAAAGTAGCAATTCTTGTATGTATGTATGTACATTTTATTTTGAAAACGGCTCTAAGAATTTTGATGAAAGTTGTTAACCTACAGTTTTCTGGTACTAGAAATCGATTTAGCTTGATCTCGACTTTAAGAGAATTCGTTTAGTGGGTTAAATACCCACCCCGAATTATAACGTTTTTATTGGCATGGCGTCGTTCCATTAATGTTACCAATGCTTAGAAATCTTATGACATCACAATCTCGTGTTTGAGAATGTTGGCGCGCGGTCACGCCATCTGTGTCATTACATCACGCGTTGTGTGTGGATCCTATTAAAGTTTTATGATGTCACACTCTTGCAGCGAGCAGATGGTCGCGATTCCCATCTGCCTCATTACGTCACGCGTTGTGTGCGCATGTCCGTCCGCACGATGACTCGCGTAACAATGGTTCGATTTCGATGAAATTTTAGTATCTGGTGGGGGATCACCTGGGAAGGAACCCTATTTAAAATGAACGAAATGGGGTCAAAGGTCAGTACATAGGAGCGGGATCCATTCCACTGCTGTTACGCGCCATAACTAACGTAAAAAAGGTTCGATTTCGATGAAATTTTAGTATGTGGTAGGGGACCACCTGGCGACAAACCCTATTGAAAATGGGCGAAATGGGGTCAAAGGTCAGGACATAGGAACGGAATCACTTCCATCGCCATTATGCGTCATAACTTACGTAAAAATGCTTCGATTTGCATAAAATGTTAGTATGTTGTAAGGGCCTGCCTGGGGACGAATTCTGTTGAAAATGGGCGAAATGGGGTCAAAGGTTAGGACACAGGAGCAGTATCTATTCCATAGCCCTTATGCATCATTACTTACGTAAAAATGCTTCGATTGCGACAAAACTTTATCATGTTATTTCGGAGGTATGCCGAACCGGTTCTGTTGAATATCATCGAAATGGGATCAAAGGCCAGGGCACAGGACCGAGATTTGTTCCACAGCCATAATTCTCCTAACTTGAGTGATAACTTGAGTAATGCATTCTGGTATGTTGGAAAGCGTATCATAATCAATGCATTGCATGATTTTACTAACTTGTTCTCATTTATATGTAAAATGTCACTGATCCAAAAATTCTGAATTGTCCTTAATGTTAAATTTTTTCCTGTTACATTTATACAATTTTCAATGGTACATTAATTTTACTTGGTCCCTCAAAAATATATATAAATAGTGTTCCACTGTACTTTTAAAAAGTAGTTTTTTTTTCAATTCAATTCATTTAGCTGTTACCTTAAAACCAAAAATACGAAGTAATATAACAACAGTGTAGGTAATTGTAACAGCAAGGGAGATATGGAAAAAGGACCAAAAGTCCTGACAAGGCCCTGATCTTCCTGTACAAATATAGGCAAGTCAGAGATACACCTGAAAGCATGGCACTAGTAGTAGAAATTAGTACTAGTAAAGTTGTTCCATCTCCCCTTCTTCTCCATCCTCTTCCCAACCTTCCACACTTTCCCACTACTTTGCCCTCTATATACCCACTTTCCCATTTTATTCCTTTGATCTTTTTGTTCCTTCTTTCCCCCTCACACTGTTCTTTTTGTACCTTCTTCCCCCTCACACTGTTCTTTTTGTACCTTCTTTCCCCTCACACCTTTCTCCTCAGCACGGCTGAAAATATATTAACAGACAGCGATGATAGCAGTCACATTTGACCTGGAAGTGTTGTGCAATTTCCAGGCTAAAATTAAAGTGTTTGTACATATGAATTTTCATCACTGCATAAACTTGTTTTATTTAGAGTGTTCTTGAACTGTATTTTTGTACATATTGTTTTCTTTGTAAATTTTATCAAAAAAGAAACTTAAAGGATGTAAAACACAGAAAAAAAAATATTACCCACTTATTGAAACATTTATTGCATACTTGTTTTGTGTTTCTCTGTTAGGGCAAATGTTTATGTCCATTGCAAGGAAAAGGCATATTTTAATGACCCTGCAGTACTGCAATATTTTATTGCATTTACTCTTTATTATTATGGTATGAATTAAAAAACAATCATGTTGTGTGATTAACCTCATTTTTCAGGTAACTCAAAGCTGCTAAGTGAAAAAAAAATATTGCTTCTTGAGGCGCATAAACCTAGAGATTATGTGATTCACCCAGAATGGTACTCAAACAGAGTATGTGCTCTTAATCCTGGCACAAAAAGCCTTTTTGAAAGTAAGTTGTTGTTTCTGTGCTAGAAAATTCTTCAGCTTGTGTAGAATTTCATATTTAAGCATTTCCAACAGAATCACCTGATTTTTAAACCATTCTGTTTAATGTTGTGTGATGTTTCTGAAGAGACCAATATTAACTAAAAGATCTTCAGGTATTCAAATATTTTACATTTATAAAAAATGTATTTGGAAGTAAAAAAACATATTGTTGCTAATTATTAACATATCTTCAGTTCAGATGCAGTTTAACTTCCCTTTATTTTAGCTAAAATATTTCAGGTTATTTATATCATCACTGACTTCTAAATATGTTTTATTCATATTTTTTAAAAAGTTGTTTGTAGTAATATGTGTTAGTGATAGGATTTTCTGTTTTGTTCTTTTATTGTCATTTTCTGTTAAATGATAGGCATTTTTTGTTTTGAGAATATCTAACACTTCGTTTATGTTCCTTAGTACGGGCTGATAAAGCTCTTTTAGTCATTCCTATGTATTTTTTTCTTAGTGCAACCACTTGGTGAGTAAAGAGGTATAAAGTAAACTCCATTTTTGTTCTCAGATTTTGATGGGTCTTTATTGTTCCTCAGTTGTTGTGCAAATTGAAGAACCTTGTCTTATGCCTATTTTGATATTTTCTTTTTGAGCATTTTTTGAATCCAATTGGAAATACCTGGTATATACTGAATAGAACCTGCATATTTATATTTATTTTTCGTAATGGCAGAACAGAATTGAGAGTATTTAGAGAGTTTGGCAATAATGTTGGGGTTGTAATCATTGCATAAAGCAATTTCTTTTAATTTTTGAATTTCAGGCTGTTTCAGTTTTAGGTTAGTTATGATTTTATTGGCTCGATTTACATAAGATTGGAAAGATGCTTCTTTGTAAGACCAAGGTCAGTAAGATTTTGCTGGAATAATATTAGGGAACCAATTGTGCTTTCTAAATACTGTGGTGTTGATTTCTTGATTATTTCTAGCAATCAGTATATCCAAATAAGCTAAGGTTTGGTTATTCTCTATTTCCATACTGAATTTTAGATTTTTATGTAATTTGCTCAACATCTGATATAATTCAAGCATACTAAGGTCATCTTGAGTAGGTCAAAAAACTAGGATATTGTCAACATACCGAATCCACGCAATTTGGTTTCACAGGTAGGTTGTCAATAAATTTATTTTCCAAGGTTTAATGATTCTTTGTTGTTAACATATCCAGATATTTCCCATTATTGACGCAGTGTTGCCAACATTTGATAAGACCTTTCAGGAGCACTGTCCATATTCAAAATTTTAGTCGAAGCGTGAAATAAATTTTTTAACGTGTTGCTAATTTACCTATATATGAATTATTAAAAATACTGCTTACCTTTCTAATTCTGCTAATATTATATTAAAAAAAACTGCCTTGGAGTTGTTAATCTGTATCAATTTATATGACTGGACACAAATTTTATGAGATAAAAAATGGTAAATTGCCTTAAAATTTATTTTAGAAATAATAGTGCTTTTAAACAGTTGCTATTATACACTTCTTTATATGGAAGTACTAATTTTTTTTAATGACAAATATGTAGCCTTCATAGCTTTTTAAGTTTATCTTCTGTAAATTGTCGGTGATAGCACAGAACTCCTGCCGTGGCCATTTTTAATTTTTCAGTCATTTGCGTTTCCAAGCAGTGAAGATTCATATTTACCCCGAATTCATTAGAATTTTTCTCACTCTGCTGAAAATTCTTTCACAAGTTGCATTACTGTGTGGCAAAGTAACACTATCAAACACCAGCTGGACCAAGAGTTTATACACTCGTTGCAACTCCCCCCAAGGCACCCAGAAGAAATTGTCCAATTGAGATGAAAATTGGTATGTGCAATGTACATGTATAGCAAAGAAAATTATTGCAATTCCAGAGTAGTTGGGTTATTTGTTAAAACAGCCACATGAGTGGAACAAGTCAGTACGTTTTAGCACCACCTCTGGCTCTGATACAAATGGTTACCTGGCATGGCATAGATGCATACAGTTTGTGGATACTTTCCTCTGGTATGTCATGCCAGATGGTGTCCAAATTGCAAGCCAGTTTGCTGACATTCCAAGGGGCATAGGTTGTGTCCCATCATGTCCTAGACATGTTCGATCAGTTAGAGGTTAGGCAATCGGGCTGCCCATGGAAGGGGTTGACCAAAGTTTCTTCTAAGCTATGCGCGTGTGTCCACACAGCGACTTAGCTTCCTCCATGCAGTAAGCATTTTAGATTAAAATTCCCAAATTCCTAATTAATTTTCATAAATCAAAAATAAATTACCTGCAATAATAATAATAAATAAATAAAATTCGGGCTCTCAAAAATCAAAACAACACTTTTCTTAGATGCCGTTCACCTCCTTCTAAGTTCGTCTCATTGTTCTCTTTATTCTCAAAGGCTTCTTGCAAAGTAGCCTTGTGCGAGCAGATAGTGAACGTGAGAATGCAGATTAGTGATTTTCCCACGCCAAGAAAGACGCAGATATTGAGTCTTTTCTCAAAACAACACATCAGCACCAGCCAATCACAGCAAACTGTAACCCAGTTCATTGTACTAACTAATGCACCCAGGCTAGTTGGCAGGGGAAAGGCGTTCCGGTCAGTTTAATTGTAAGCCGCTGGTAAAGGGTTTTGCTCAAAACTAAAAATTTTAATTAATGAAATGTTTTAATATTTTTTTAAATTTAAATCAATTATGAAAAGAACGGTGATAAAAATGAGGGGATTAGAAAAACTAAGGGTTTCAATCCAAGTTCCAATTTCTACTGGATTAATTAGTAAGAGAAGCTGAGAAAATAAAATTTTTTGCCCAAGTAGTTTTGATGCCTGCCCAGCTCATTGAGTTAGGCACACATTGCCCATGGCCACTTAGAGGGAATATTAGTGTCAACATTATGAAGGCAGGCCCGGGAGAGCCATGCCATGTGTGGTCAGGCATATTATCCTGTTGAAAAATTGCTTGGTGATGCTGTGACAGGGATGGCAACACAACAGGTAGTAGAATGTTGTTGACGTACCATTGGGCCATGAAGGTGGTACGAGGCACTACCAAGAGTGGTTGGTTGGTTGATCGATTTTAATGGCGCAAGAGCCATGGTTGGCCAAAGAGCCCCAAACAAAAGACATCAAAACAAAACATAATTAATAAAAAATGTACACAAGGTTAAAAACAGGCTGATGTGGTAAAAACGAAAGATCTACCAAGGGTGTCTGGCTATCATAGGAAATGGCTCCCTCAGACAGTCATTCACAGTGTGCCATTCACAGTAAAGGCAGGATCCATGCGCTGGCAGGCTTGTCTCCAGAAACATATGCACTGGTTATCGGTGCCAAGGGCAAACCGTAACTCACCACTGCAGACTACACGATGCTGCTAGACACTATCGCATGTTGATTGGGTCCAAAACACCGCAGCAACCAGTGCTGGCAATGCTCGCTGGTCAGTGGTTGGCGGCTGAGTGGCCTCCTCAAATGTAGTTCCCGTGCTGCAAGTTGTCTGGCAACAGTCTAGATGGTTACTTCTGTACCTGTAGATGATGCAACATGGCCACAGATGGTTGAGAGCGATGAATTCGGTTCTATATGCGGCTCTCACAATTGCTCAATCCTTGCATTCTGTCGTTGCCCTCGGCCGTCCACTGGCTTGTGCCCTCCTTGACCCATTGACACCAACATTGTCCGATTGCCGCTTTGCTCCGACCCAAATGCCTGGCGATGCGGTGACTTGACCAACCAGCCTCTCTAAATCCAATTTTATATCCTATTTCAAACTTACTGAACTGCTCATTGTGTGCATAGATCCAATGTGGAGTTATCCTTATAGTCCTTGAAGCTTGATGCAACTGCAATTCGCTGTGACAATTGTCCCTGCATACGAGCTTTGTTCTTGATATACCCTCCTCAATGTGCTGTTCCCATGCACTGTGGCGGGCCACTATTTAGTCATTGGTCGTTATTTTTTAATCATTTGCATATTCTGCCTTGCGGTACTTGCATGCAGAGTTTCATCAGGATCGAATGACTTTCTAAAGGTGTTTTTTTTTTTTCTTGGCAAAGAGTGTATTTCAGCTTTCCATTGTGATCACAAATTTGACCAATTAATTACCTAGTTGTGTCAACTCTATCACAGTTTAGCACATCATCAGTAAATGTCTATATTTTGAGGTTACTCACCTTTATTCCCTAAATCTTTCAGGAGGTTTTCATCTCTACACATTTCCAACACGTATTTTTCTTATTTACATCATGGTTTAAGGCCGAAAAAAAAAATCATTTTCAACTCACGCAAACTTCACTTCCTTCCCTTCTTTTCCCTATGACCAAATTCAAATTCAAAATAATCCACCACAAATATACACAATTGAACTCCCTAAAATACTTTAATCTAATTAAAACATCAATCAATACAAACCTATTTACACATTTCCTAAAAGAAAATTTAGGAAATGTGTAAATAGGTTTGTATTGATTGATGTTTTAATTAGATTAAAGTATTTTAGGGAGTTCAATTGTGTATATTTGTGGTGGATTATTTTGAATTTGAATTTGGTCATAGGGAAAAGAAGGGAAGGGAGTGAAGTTTGCGTGAGTTGAAAATGATTTTTTTTTTTGTTGTTGCGGCCTCGAACCACGATGTAAATAAGAAAAATACGTGTTGGAAATGTGTAGAGACGAAAACCTCCTGAAAGATTTAGGGAATAAAGGTGAGTAACCTCAAAATATAGATTATCTAAATGGCATGTGAATAATTAAGCAGCTAGATGAAATTTGCAATGCTGTAAGAATATATGATCAGTAAATGTGTCCACTAGATATGAAGCAAATTCAATCTCAATGGCATTTGTCTTCATCATCATGCTGAAAGAGCTCTGGAAAAAAAATCCACAGACCCTTAAATTTACTCTGCAATCTGAGATGTACATCCATGGGCACCTGCAGGAAATTTTTAAAAGGGGTTCAAGTGTAATTAATTAAGGTTTGGCTAATATGTAGAAAACAGTAACTCGTGAAAATGAAAGATTAATACTATTACTCTTACTATTACTACTACTTACTTACTACACTAGAACACTACTACTGCTACTATTATTATTATTATTATTATTATTATTATTATTATTATGTTAGTAATTGATGTATTATTATTATTATTATTATTATTATTAGTGTATGTTAGTAATAGTCATGTATTATCATCTACATTGGTAACTGTTTTCAAAATAATGAACAGTGCCGAGCAGGGCCACGCCAAGCCTGGCATACTACCTTATGGTTTGTTAGTTTTTTCGCTTTCACATTATGGTTTTCCAATTTCAAATTTCCAATAAAATTGGGATATTAAATTAAATGCCCCAAACTCCATCTTTCCTTGTGGTCCAGTTCTGTGAGTGTAAAAAAAAAAGTAATAAATAAAATAAAATAAAATAATTTTACAGGGGGTCAAGTGACCCCCTGTCGATGCCCATGTGTACATCTGCAACTTTAGCATGTTGCAAAACTTCCATCTTGTAAAGGGAAATTCTTTAGCATATAATGGCATGCTTCCAAATAGTATGCACACACAGATTTGAAAAGCAATTTTTCTCTGCTTCTTTTAAATAGATATGCACGCACAGATTTGAAAAGCAATTTTTCTCTGCTTCTTTTAAATAGTCAGCCATCAAATATTGGTGTGTTTTTGATCCTATAACCCGATTATCCTTAGATTCTTGAAGTTTATACTCAGCAAAATTCACGGAAAAAACATTTGGCTTCATAAAATTTGACACTTTCAGTAAATAAAGACAGAAGCTCTCTTCATAGTTTATGGATCAATGGGTTTTCTTTTTGCATAAAAACACTTGTCTTGCAAAACAATGTCAGCACATGCTGGAGGAAAAGCAGATGTAGTTTTGTAGCAGGAGATTCAATGTTAATTTGTTTACATTTCTTTGAATCTTTATCTTTATATTCATAGCAGAACTTTTGTAATGGTCCCACTGATCAAGGAAATGGTTTACCACATTCATCAGTGATAACCATCTTGTTGACACATGCTTTATTATTTTCTGCATTTCTTCCCCACATAAAGTGTGACACAATTTAAAAACATCACTTCACTTTGTACTTTTTAAATAAAAGTACACATACATAAAAAAGAAATCTTTAATGAATACATCCAGCTTCTTTGCAGCATTACATGCTGTATTATGAATCCAGAGACACGTGCAATCAACATAAACAATGGAAGGTTTTTTTTTTCTTTTATAAATTTTGTTACCCCATTTTGCTTTCCCACCATAACTGGCGCATTGTCAGAGCAAAACGCTATGCAATTTTGCCATGGGATTGATCGTTTCGTGAGTTCATTGTCCAGCAAGTGAAATACATTTTCCCCATTAGCATTACCACACAGATTTGGTAAAGATAGCAATAATGTGATTACTTTATTTAAAGTTTTGTCAAAATAACTGACTAAATGGAAAATATTTTCTGATCAGAATGGAAATTGCTACCATCTGTAGCCAAGCAAAACTTGGATATCTTCAGAACTTCTGTCAGTTGTTATCAGTGGCGGCGATCGGGTGCCAAAATGGGAGGGGAGGGGGCAAGGATTTGTCATTATAAAGGGTCGGAGGGTGAAAATGTGAATACGAAATGTACTAAAAAAAGGGGGGGGAATAATTAGATATAAAACATTTTGTTACATAAGAAAATTTAATGCCTCAATGCTGAAATTCATTAGCATGATACATTGTTATATGGAAATATTTAATTTTAGCATAAGATTACAAAGTCAATTGTTGAAATAAAAAAGTAACTCAAAAAGTATTAAAAAATAATGAGACTTACTAGTCTGTAAGACTTAAAATAACGATAAGTGTCTTTGTTTTCTTCTAGAGTACACTTCCACACATTCATCTGAGTTTGTGATTTTTCATTGGCTATGGCTAGCAATGCTAGATGTGTTAAATGTTCCTGTTTTGTTGTGTTTCTTAAATAGTTTTTTACCCTTTTGAGAACACTGAAAGATCGTTCTACTGAAGCTGTAGACACAGGAACTGTTAAAAACAATTTCAAAAGCTTCACAATATTTGGGTATACAACTTGATAGTGAGAATTTTCAGCTGTAAACTCCAACACCAATTTGGAAATTATTGTGCAATCAGCTTTTAATATTTCTTTCCTAGAGAATATACCAATTTTTGAAGACAAGCTGTCACATTGAATCTCATAGGCTTCCTCTGTAGCAGAACAAGCTTCTTTGAACTCTTTGTTGCTGATAGAGTCACATTTAAATGAAGCGGTCAGTACAGTTTCCATGTGGCATAGCAGTATCAGTTGTTTTTTGTCGAAGTGCATCTTTATGTTTTCAACAATATTGTCAAGAAATGGATAGTATGTTGTTTTCAAGCAGAGATCACAAGGTGAAGAAACAGCTGGCTGAAAATCTTCTCCACCAATTGTCTGTGGAACTTTGCGCTTACGTGGAATGATTGGTCCTTCAAATCCATGTTGCTCATAAAATATCTTCGCCTTAGACCAAATCATGTCAAAATTATTTTCCTTGCAAAGATCTGCAATAGCTGTTTCAATCTGCTTGGCTACATCAACAACTTTGTGAACTGCAATATCGTGATTTTAAATGTATTTTAAAAGAATGTCTTTTCAAATACTTGTTTCATCATATTCAGCCCAAATACAAATTCAAAATTTTTTATACACAAGATCAACCCATGGGCCTCACCACCAACCCTTGGATCATTCGCTTTAATTTCTTCCAGGGTCTGTATTATTTCTCGCAAATGCTGTTGAACAGCTTGCAGACTTTCATATGTAGTGCTAAATCTAGTGTCATTCAGTGCCTTGAGAGACAAGTTTGTTCTAGATTCTGTTTTATTACTTTCACCAATAGCCCCTTCCTTTATCTTTATAAATATTGCATGGCGTTTTGGTGAGGCTTCAATGAAACAAAAAAGTTGCTGAACTGTACTGAAAACATTGCGAACCATGGAACTATTTTTTGATAAATTCACAAGAGCAAGATTTAAGGAATGCATGTAACAGTGCACATACATTGCATTCGGATTATTTTCTTGTAATCTTGCTGCCACACCTTTACATATTCCTGACATATTTGTTGCCCCGTCATAGCATTGGGCTACTATGTTAGAGGTCTCTAAACCTACTTCGTTCAGCACCGACAGGAGTAGGTGATACAATGAATCTCCATCTGTAAGATCTGTCTTATAAAAACCAAGAAATCTTTCTTCGATTTTTAAGTCATCTGTTACATATCTCAATACGATTGTCAATTGTTCATGATTTGCTACATCTGGGGTTTCATCTATGATTACAGAGAAGAACTTGCTTTTCTTAACATTTTCAGTTATGTTGGTTTTTATTTGACTGGCCAAAATTTCCAGCATCTGATTTTGTACATCGTGATGACCATAATTATAGTACTTTTCTTGCTCCACAATCTTCAAAAGCGAATTATCTGATGACCGCAGTTTCAACAATTCTATAAAGTTACTCTGGTTATCTGAGGATTCTTCTTCCCTATGGCCTCTTAATACTAAGCCTTGTCTACCAAGAAAAAGTAATGTTTGAAACAGGATTTTAAGGTACTCACGGTTTGTTTTCATTTCTTTGTGGTGGGAAGAAATCTTCTCTGCTACACTTTGTTTAGACTTTAAACCTTCTTGCCAGCATTGCAAAACACTCAGATGAGAAGAAGTACGTTCATGTTTTTGAAAACGTTGAGTTGCCTTTTTCCATTTCTTAAACCCATTAGTAATAAATGTTTCATCATAACTACCAATACTGCCAAATAATCGACATGGAAAACAAAAGGCTTTGTCGCCACAGACACTATATTTAAGCCACTTAAACTGTGAATAACCATACACTAAATCTTCTTCCTTTAGTCTCTGGGAATTGTGCCAGGGAAGGCTGGAATGGTCCATCTTTAAAATGTTCAAGGGCAGCATCTTTGGCACAAAGTGGATCTCATCTGCAGAGGTTAGACTTAGACTGGTTTAAATTTAAGTAATGAACAACTTCAGGAGGTTTGCTAACCTGGCTTTCACTGTCACAAAAGAAAACTAGATGAACAGTCAGGTTCGTCAATATTGGTGGAAATACTAGGTACAGAAGTAGCTTCCGATGTAGTGGCAGAGTTTTCAGATTCAGTGCTTTCTTCTATGACTTTCTGTTTTCTACTAAAAAAAATGCAGTAACGTTTTTTCTTCACCTTTCTCACTTGTGACACTGACAAGTTAACGAGCAGTCGAAAACACTGTCGCATTCACAACTACACTAATAACCAAAAAGCTCTTACAACTTTGTAGGAACAGGGAGTGCGCAATGTCACAAGATAAAAATTCTGGACACTGACTGATTGGAGTGAGGTGCATGTTCCTTAAATAAATAATCTTGGCTTCTAGAAGCTTCCTTTTGAGACTGCTCAAGATGACTGGTAAGCGACGAAGCTACTAGGCAGAGGTAATTGGTCTTGTCGAGGCAGTTGCCATGGAGACGCACTGTCGTGGGCAGAATCTCGCAGGGTTCCTAGGTGAAGGTGCTGTTAGCCAGGGAGGAGAGGGAAGGTGCTGTCTGTAAATTGAAAAAGTGTGTGTGTGTGGGGGGGGGGGACTGTCCACTCTAATCACTGTCGCTGGTTGCTATCAGAGTAGCAGAATATGGACATATGCGGATAGTTTCCCAAATTATTTGCAGATAGTTTTTGTTTGTAGATTAAAAAAATCATACACGAGATTCTTCCGCAAATTCGCGGAATTTTGCTTTTTTCGGCATCATTTTGGTCATTCTCCAGGTCACTGCAAAAATGAACAGAAATTTTTCAGGTTTTTTTTTTGGAGGTGGGGGGGGGGGGTCATCGTTCTATAGAAAAATTATTGAAAAAGCGGAATCACGGCTGCGATTCTGCTTTTTGTGGAGTTAAAGAACTAAGGGCTTTCTAGCTGAAAGCGTTGATTTTGGAGCAGGTGCTGGGGGGCAAGAAAAATGTTGGAGAGTGGAATCAGGAGCTCAATTCGTTTACTGCTGTCAACAATGGATGGGATGTCACTTCAGCATCACGGCGCGAAGGATGGAAGCTCCGCCTACTTCGTCCTTTTGGGAAACTGCCGCAGCCAACGAGAACAACCTTTCCGTGGCTTGCGGGAAATCACCACTGTATCCACACTCTATCATTGTGACATCATCGCCAACGACTCTCACTCTTATAATTTGCGATGTACGCGAATGCATTCCTGCTTTTCTGAGATCGTTCGAGAATCAAAACTTCCATGAAACCTCTTTTTACGGAGGACACACAGAGATGCTAATTGCCAACCATTACAGAATCTCCATAATTATTGCGGATTTGCCCCGGGATTACGGATGACTAACCAAGAATAATGGATATTCAGATTTTCACTGTTATTAAGAAAATTTTACTGGTTTTGTAATTAATCAATGTAAAAGCCTCTGAACAAAGTTCGTATCATAGCTCTTTGTTGTTTTTTTTTTTTTTTTCTGAGGTGGAGGAATTTGTTTTGCTTGTTTGAAAGAGTGCAAAAAAACCCAAAAAACACGGCGCCAGGATTGCGTATGCCTGGTGCTTCTTTCGCCATGACCCGGGATTACGCTGGCCTGGCGTGCTGCTTTCGCAATGGCCCGGGATTACGTTGGCCCGAAGCCTCTTAATAAAGTTCGTGACGCAGCCCTTTGTTTCTTTTCCTTAAATTTCTACTTTTTTTTTCTAGAGAGAAGGAATTTGTTTTGCTTGTTTGAAAGCTAAGTGGAAAGAAAGAACGGCGCCAGGCCGAGATTACGTAGGCCCGGTGTGCTTCTTTCACCGTGGCTGGGGATTACGTTGGCTCGGACGTGGTTCTTTTGCTGGGGCCCGGGATTGCGTCAGCCCGATGCCTCTAAACCAAGTTCATGATGCATTTCTTTGTTTCTTTTCTTTTTCTTTTTTTCTAAGGAGGAGGAATATGTTTTACTTGTTTGAAAACTTAGTGGAAAGAAAGCACGATGCCGAGCTAGGATAACGTCGACCCGAAGCCTCTGAACAAAGTTCGTGACGCAACTCTGTTACTTTCCATTCTTTCTTTTTTTTTTTTCTGAGGAAGAATGTGTTTTGCTTGTTTGAAAGCTAAGTGGAAAGAAAGCACGGCTTTCGGGCAGTATTACGTTCGCCGAAGCCTCTGAACAAAGTTCGTGACGCAACTCTGTTACTTTCCATTCTTTCTTTCTTTTCTTTTTTCTGAGGAAGAATGTGTTTTGCTTG
Source organism: Macrothele yani (assembly GCA_039090855.1). Classification (NCBI taxonomy): domain Eukaryota; kingdom Metazoa; phylum Arthropoda; class Arachnida; order Araneae; family Macrothelidae; genus Macrothele; species Macrothele yani. Next base: position 5,457,589 of record CM077023.1, on the reverse strand, counting down.
TTTGAAAGCTAAGTGGAAAGAAAGCACGGCTTTGGGGCAGTATTACGTTCGCCCGAAGCCTCTGAACAAAGTTCGTGACGCAGCTTTTCGCTTTTTTCTTTCTTTCTTTCTTTCTTTCTGAGGAATTTGTTTTGCTTGTTTGAAAGCTAAGTGGAAAGAATGCGTCATGAGAGGCTCAAAAGCATGGTTAGAAACAAGAATTTAGCAGGGAAAATCTCCCCACTTGCTTGACATTGATGGAGATTCATGTCACCATATTCACAATGCCACCAAAAAATTTTGCAAACCATTTGAAGGTTACATTGAGAAATACTTTACTAACATCTTCAATGACTTTAACTGGTCTGCAGATCAACATGAAGCCCTTGCTGAAATTTGTGAAATTTTAGGGCTAAAATTCACTGAAATTAAAAACATGGTCCAACACAGGTGGTTGTCATTCTATCATGTGGCATTAAACAGTTTACGTATCCACGATGCCCTTTTGCTCCTGTATTACGGATTTGTGCAGTCTAATGAAAGACCAATATACATGGATGTCATAAACAAAATATGTAAAGAAAAAAATATTAGTAAAGAAGGAAAGTTAAAATTCCAGGAGCTTTGAGAGAAATTACGGAAACAAATCTAACAGCAGATGGAAGAAAGCGGAAATCTAGAATTGTTGCAAAATTATTTGAAAGCTCAAAAAAGACCTTGCTTATATTAAATTTTTATGTTGTGGCTCTACCTCTTTTGGAAAAATACGTATGCTTATTTCAAACAAAGAAGCCATTAATTCATAAGGTTTTTGATGAGCAGAAGCAACTATTCTTGGATTTCTTAGCTTGTTTCTTAAAACAAGATATACTGAAAGGCAAACCTGTGAAAGATTCTTGGATCAGGAACAGACTCCATTATTTTGGAAAGCAAATCAAATGACATTGTGGTGAATTTTTTTAAGCCAGGCTGCTGAAGCTTATATTCAGCGTGCAAAATACATGCAAAAGACACTACCATTATGTAGTGATCTTTTAATGTACATATCAGTTATTGATCCTTCTGCAAGGGGACACAATCTAATTTTAAAAAGACTGAAAAAACTTCCACAGTTCCGTACAAATATATTGAATTCAGAGGAAATGGAAAACTATGCTCTGGAAAATAACCAGTATCAGGTTGATTAACGACTTCCATCTCCTGTTGATGTTCAGAGTTGAAGAAATATTCTTCTCATAATACGTGGTAAATACGTCATGTTAATTAACACAGCAATCCGGACATCATCGAATTGGCTTTAATTACTGTTTCACACGTGAATTAAATCACATCAGATAACTTGAAAATTTCATCGCCGTGGAGCGGGAATCGAACCCTCATCTCCCGATTTCCGTTCGAGCGCGGCCAATTTGGCGATGTCCGATTACTGTGTTAATTAACATGACGTATTTACCACGTATTATGAGAAGAATATTTCTTCAACTCTGAATACCTAAACAACTGGAGATTTTCTTAACAACACTAGATGGCAGCAGAATCTGCATGAATCTGAACGCGGTCAGAGAATATTCCGATGCTCTTAACACACAAAAGCTTGAGAATTTGTTGTCCTGGGTGGTGTAACGGATAGCACGCTCGAACGGAAATTGGGAGATGCGGGTTCTATTCCCGCTCCACGGCGATGAAATTTTCAAGTTTTCTGATGTGATTTAATTCACGTGTGAAACAGTAATTACAGCCAATTCGGCGATGTCCGATTGCTGTGTTAATTAACATGTCCTGTTGATGAAATTGGAAACTTTGTAAAAATTGATGCATGGTGGGCAAAGGTGTTTAACCTCCAAGTACTCCATGTTATCTAAAATAGTAAAAGCCTTGATATCATGCTTTCATGGTCCACAGGTTGAAAGTTCTTTCAGCACGATGGTTGAAATCATAGATATAAAATCAGGAAGAATGAACATTGAAACCTATTCAGCTATACAAACTATGAAATATAAACTTAAAGCACAGGGTAAGTCTGCAGTTAAATTTTCCAGTAAAGAAATTTTTGCAAGAAGCAGTTGATGCCAACCTCTGCCAAAATCTTAGGACATCAAAAAGAAGTTACACCAAAGAAATTGAGAGGAAAAGAAAAGGAATTATCAGCAAAAAAAAAAAAAGTTAGCAATGGATGCTGTTCAGCTGCAGAGTCAATGGAAAATAAATATGGCAGTGCAGCTTGTTGAGAAGAAAGCCAGGCTTGCTCACAAGAGGAAACTCAAACTGTTGTGCAAGCAAGTACAACAAAAAAAGGGCAAAATATCTTTGAAGCAACCTGTTTAAAAACCATAGCACTTCTAGACATGTTTTTTACATTTGTACATATTCAAATATATATTACAATACATATTCCAATTATCATTTAATAAGAATCTGTGAATTTAACTTATTTCCACACACATGACTCTTGGGACACATTTCATTTCTGAAAAAATTGATACAACAAGACTGGCTTATATCTTGTACTGTTTTGTTTGACCAAAACTAATATGTGGATATATGTTTCTAATTCTTGCAAGTTTTTAATTGCTTGACTAAATGCACAAGCTTTCGTAGACAAATACTTTTCACCTCAGGATTTAGCTAGTAAAGATTTACATGTAAGTTTTAAATCTGATTTTTAAAAATATTTCATTTTATTTTGTTCTGAATTCCCTACTTTTCTATTGTGAATGTAATAATGTGCTTCACTTTAATATTTACTTACATAATTTACAGAAAATAATTCCATATGGCTTGTGCAATCTTAAATATTGTATATGCTGTATTTGAATTTGCTCACACCACGCATTCACGTGTCCCAATTTTCCACCCAGTTAAAAAGTTCAACTTTTTTGTCCTTGGCCGATCTCATATATGAAAAATAAAAATGTTATTTACAGCAATTAAAACACTTACTCAAGGCTTTACTCAGGTTAATATATTTAATTTTATTTGAACATGAGAATGTTCAATTATTTTTCACATCTTTTGAGTTCTTTTGTTTTTACAGACGTTTCTGGCCTCTAGATTTTATTAAAGCCTGTTTCTCAATGTATAGGAACTGTACCAAAAGTTTTGTTTACACAGAAAGAATTGCAATTTTATTGCCAGGTTCCTCTTGCAGTTGCGAATTATTAAATTAGAATCTTTTCTTTATGTATTTTGTAAGTATACTATTTTTGAATTAAATTGTTAAAAATGCTATTCATAATTTTTGAAGGTTCATTAATGGAACTGTTTTTCTAGCTATAAAAACTTTCTTTAATTAGTCTTTTGTTTTTATGAGGTTCATAGTCCAATATTTTAATATTTTGCTCTAAAGGTCCATTTCACACGCATTGCTACACATTCGGTTACAATGTACATATTTTGTCCACACTGGAATCTGTAATGTTCTAATAATTGTTTATTTCTTATTAATTTTTCTTTAAAGTATCTTAATCTTTGTTATCGTGTGATTCGCGGGTTTGCGGAAAATTTTCTGTTTCAGTGGTTGTGCACGTAGATACATTTTATTTTTATACAACTCTGGTTGTTATACTGAAGTGTCAGCAAAACTCCTTATAATTGCAAAGGTTTTTGTGTGGGTGCTTATGATCGAGTAGATAGGATACTTCTGTGGAAGGTACTAAATAAATATGGTATTACTGGGAATCTACTTAATAGCATGAAGAACATGTATGACGGCCTTAGAGCATATGTTCGAGTGAATGGTTTTTATCGAAATGGCTTTCTATTGGTTCAGGAGTCAGATAAGGTTGTGTAATGTTGCCATGGCTGTTTAATATATTTATAGATGCATGTATGTGTGATGCCAAAATCGATAATACTGGTTTATGTGTTGGTAATATGCATGCGTACAGATTGCTGTATGCTGATGATACAGTCCTGTTGTCAGAGAGCAAAACTGAGTTGCAGAGTATGTTGTCCCGGATGTATGAATTTAGTATGAAATTCAAACTGAGTATAAATAAGGGAAAAACTGAAGTTATGGTTTTTGAGCAAGGAACTGTTAGTACTGAATGCAATATTGAATGCAATGTTGAATGCAAGATTAAATGACACAGAGATAGACCAAGTAAATGAATTTGCATATTTAGGAAGCATGTTTGGCAAAGAGAACAAATTAGATGGCAAAATTAGTAGGCGAGTGTATTCTTTGAAAGTCATAGTTGCTTTAGGAGGATTTCACAGGAATGATGGGTTCTCAAGAGAGTCCCGAATGGCTGTGTATGAAAGTGTAATTGTTTCTACTCTGATGTACTGCAGTGAAACCTGGGTACAGCAGAAGAGACATAGCAGTCGTTTGTGTGCTGTAGAGATGGTGAAAATCTTCCAAATATGTGAAGACAATGTGAATAAGCAAAGTCATCGCTTTTTCCATGTTTTCTTTAATTAACACACAGCAACCGAAAATTTGTTATCCGGACACTGCTGTGATCATACCCCAGATCTCTCGATAACTAGCAGAGTGCATTCATCTTATGCTATGGTGGCCAACAATCCACGGTGCTATGTGTGATGGAATACTTACCAGGGTGGGGGTGCAAGACACACACACTCTGATCATGTGAAGAATGAAGATGTGTTGCAGATGTGCAATGTGAGACAAAATGTTGGTAGTAAGGTGGAGACTAATATTCTTAGATAGTTTGGCCACATATATTGAAAGAGTGAGTGATAAAATGCTTACTAAGAGAATTTTTTTTAGGCCAAGTGGCAGGAAAAAAAGGTAGTTCCTGAAGGCCCAGGAAATCTTGAGAAGACCAGATTCAGGAATGTCTGTATCAGAAAAAGATTATGAGTATAAAGTACAGAAGGTCTTGTGTGCGTCGTGTGATGGATGTCAGTGAAGCCCGAGCTGTGTGCAAAAACATTGTAAATGGAGACGTCTGATGTACCAACAGTAAGTAAAATCTAGCTCCACTAGTTAAATGTTTATCTGGCAGATTGTCTTTGTTTGAGGAGCTAACCTCTGAATCTCAGACAACAGCTTCATGATATGTTTTGGGTTGGTGCGAACAAAATGTCCGGCAAAGGACCAGCACACGTGGATGGCAAGAACGGAAAACTAGGACAACTTACCTTGGCAAAATAATCCACCTCGGCATCGACACATAGTTGCCATCTGTCCGGCAAGGCCATGATCCCGGAACAAAAAAATTTTGTGGCTGAGACCCGAAGAAGTCATCAACCGCACATTGAACCTTGTTGTCTGTCGTGAACTATTTCCCAGACAGGAAGTGATCCAGGCAATGAAACAAAGGATAGTCTGTTGGAGACATGTCCGGTAACAGGCAGGATGAGGCAGTGCTTCATAGCCCAAGGCTCTTAGTTGTCCAGGCAACAAAACAGATGATAGTCTGTTGGAGACAAGTCGGAGGAATAGGCAGGATGAGGCAGTGCTTCATAGCCTAAGGCACTTAGTTGTACAGGCAACAAAACAGGTGATAGTATGTTGGAGACAATTCGGAGGAATAGGCAGGATGAGGCAGTGCTTCATAGCCCAAGGCACTTAGTTGTCCAGGCAACAAAACAGATGATAGTCTGTTGGAGACAAGTCAGAGGAATAGGCAGGATGAGGCAGTGCTTCATAGCCCAAGGCACTTAGTTGTCCAGGCAACAAAACAGGTGATAGTCTGTTGGAGACAAGTCGGAGGAATAGGCAGGATGAGGCAGTGCTTCATAGCCCAAGGCACTTAGTTGTCCAGGCAACAAAGCAGGTGATAGTCTGTTGGAGACAAGTCGGAGGAATAGGCAGGATAGGGCAGTGCTTCATAGCCCAAGACACTTAGTTGTCCAGGCAACAAAACAGGTGATAGTCTGTTGGAGACAAGTCGGAGAAATAGGCAGGATGAGCCCAAGGCACTCATAGCCCAAGGCACTTAGTTGTCCAGGCAACAAAACAGATGATAGTCTGTTGGAGACAAGTCAGAGGAATAGGCAGGATGAGGCAGTGCTTCATAGCCCAAGGCACTTAGTTGTCCAGGCAACAAAACAGGTGATAGTCTGTTGGAGACAAGTCGGAGAAATAGGCAGGATGAGGCAGTGCTTCATAGCCCAAGGCACTTAGTTGTCCAGGCAACAAAACAGGTGATAGTCTGTTGGAGACAAGTCGGAGGAATAGGCAGGATGAGGCAGTGCTTCATAGCACAAGGCACTTAGTTGTCCAGGCAACAAAACAGATGATAGTCTGTTGGAGACAAGTCGGAGAAATAGGCAGGATGAGGCAGTGCTTCATAGCCCAAGGCACTTAGTTGTCCAGGCAACAAAACAGATGATAGTCTGTTGGAGACAAGTCAGAGGAATAGGCAGGATGAGGCAGTGCTTCATAGCCCAAGGCACTTAGTTGTCCAGGCAACAAAACAAGTGATAGTCTGTTGGAGACAAGTTCGGAGAAATAGGCAGGATGAGGCAGTGCTTCATAGCCCAAGGCACTTAGTTGTCCAGGCAACAAAACAGGTGATAGTCTGTTGGAGACAAGTCGGAGGAATAGGCAGGATGAGGCAGTGCTTCATAGCCCAAGGCACTTAGTTGTCCAGGCAACAAAACAGATGATAGTCTGTTGGAGACAAGTCGGAGGAATAGGCAGGATGAGGCAGTGCTTCATAGCCCAAGGCACTTAGTTGTCCAGGCAACAAAACAGGTGATAGTCTGTTGGAGACAAGTCGGAGGAATAGGCAGGATGAGGCAGTGCTTCATAGCCCAAGGCACTTAGTTGTCCAGGCAACAAAACAGATGATATTCTGTCGGAGACATGTCCGGGTAACAGGCAGGATGAGGCAGTGCTTCATAGCCCAAGCATAGCCCAAGGCACTTAGTTGTCCAGGCAACAAAACAGATGATAGTCTGTTGGAGACAAGTCGGAGGAATAGGCAGGATGAGGCAGTGCTTCATAACCCAAGGCACTTAGTTGTCCAGGCAACAAAACAGATGATAGTCTGTTGGAGACAAGTCGGAGGAATAAGCAGGATGAGGCAGTGCTTCATAGCCCATGGCACTTAGTTGTCCAGGCAACAAAACAGATGATAGTCTGTCAGAGACAAGTCCGGAGGAATAGGCAGGATGAGGCAGTGCTTCATAGCCCAAGCATAGCCCAAGGCACTTAGTTGTCCAGGCAACAAAACAGATGATAGTCTGTTGGAGACAAGTACGGAGGAATAGGCAGGATGAGGCAGTGCTTCATAGCCCAAGGCACTTAGTTGTCCAGGCAACAAAACAGATGATAGTCTGTTGGAGACAAGTCGGAGGAATAGGCAGGATGAGGCAGTGCTTCATAGCCCAAGGCACTTAGTTGTCCAGGCAACAAAACAGATGATAGTCTGTTGGAGACAAGTCGGAGGAATAGGCAGGATGAGGCAGTGCTTCATAGCCCAAGGCACTTAGTTGTCCAGGCAACAAAACAGATGATAGTCTGTCAGAGACAATGTCCGGGAATAGGCAGGATAAGGCAGTGCTTCATAGCCTAAGGCACTTAGTTGTCCAGGCAACAAAACAGATGATAGTCTGTCGGAGACAAGTCCGGGGAATAGGCAGGATGAGGCAGTGCTTCATAGCCCAAGGCACTTAGTTGTCCAGGCAACAAAACAGATGATAGTCTGTTGGAGACAAGTCGGAGGAATAGGCAGGATGAGGCAGTGCTTCATAGCCCAAGGCACTTAGTTGTCCAGGCAACAAAACAGATGATATTCTGTCGGAGACATGTCCGTAACAGGCAGGATGAGGCAGTGCTTCATAGCCCAAGGCTCTTAGTTGTCCAGGCAACAAAACAGATGATAGTCTGTTGGAGACAAGTCGGAGGAATAGGCAGGATGAGGCAGTGCTTCATAGCCCAAGGCACTTAGTTGTACAGGCAACAAAACAGGTGATAGTATGTTGGAGACAATTCGGAGGAATAGGCAGGATGAGGCAGTGCTTCATAGCCCAAGGCACTTAGTTGTCCAGGCAACAAAACAGATGATAGTCTGTTGGAGACAAGTCAGAGGAATAGGCAGGATGAGGCAGTGCTTCATAGCCCAAGGCACTTAGTTGTCCAGGCAACAAAACAGATGATAGTCTGTTGGAGACAAGTCGGAGGAATAGGCAGGATGAGGCAGTGCTTCATAGCCCAAGGCACTTAGTTGTCCAGGCAACAAAACAGATGATAGTCTGTTGGAGACAAGTCGGAGGAATAGGCAGGATGAGGCAGTGCTTCATAGCCCAAGGCACTTAGTGTCAGCATCATTTGTTGTGCGACATGAGGACGAGCATTGTCCTGGAGCAGAAGAACAAACACCATGTCTGTTGACCAAAGCTGGTTGTTTCTGCAGCAATTTCCAGTGCATCTGGTGTAATTCAGCACAATAACGTTCTGCAGTGATGGTTTGTCCTCTTGCCAAGAAAATCAATCCGATGAATTATCCCGGCTGTGGACAACCAGACAAGGAGCATCATCTTCTTGGTGTGTAGGGGTGGCTTAAGATGCCGTCCAGCAGACTATGCCTTGCTTAACCATTATGCAGATCATTTCCGATTATCATGAAAGACCCACTTCTCGTCGCAGGTGACGATTTGATGCAGTAGAAGTTTCTGTTTATTCCTGGTAAGCAGCAATATGCAGACTTCCAAATTGCTAGTCTTGTTGGCAGTTGTCAACTCATGCAGCAGCCACATGTGCAGCTTTTTGACCTTACCCAGCATAGCCAGACGCCGAACAGCTGTTGTGGGGTGGACACCTACCTCTGCCACTATCTCACGACATGTTTTTTGCGTTGCGGTTTCGCTTCAACCACAGGTAACAGAACATCGTCAGAAACAGCAACAGGTCGGTGACCACGTGCTTCGTTTTGCAGGTCCACATCTCCGCTTCGAAACTTCACAAACCATCGCCGAATGGTTCGTTCATTGTCTGTATTCTCCCCAAATGCTTTGTTAACGTTTCGAGCTGCAATTCCTGCAGAATGGCCCAGTTTAAATTTATGCAGGAAGATGACTCTCAAATCCGGCATCTGGATGCTTCCCTTGCAAGCCACGTTACTTCCAAACAAACCATGCCTGAACCTTGTTCTTCACACACATGCTAGCTATTTATAGTAACTCTGTGACATAATACCCACAACACCTGTGGGTGGTTCCATTCCGCTGTGGTGGGAGCCTGTCTCCACTGCTTGTTCATACCGGACATTTCACACGCTAACCCAATATTTATAACACTAACCCAATATTTATGCATGTATTTCCATATTTAGAGGCAATTTTTGAATCTGGAAACATTTTTTTAAATAATTCACTTGCATGGTCCAAAACAGCAATTGAGCAGTTGTGCTCTGTCAAAAAATTTGCAAATAATGCTTCTGCTCTAATAATGGAGAGGTCATCAGGTTTCACAAACATTTCTGTTAATACCTGGTTTGATGCTTTTCTTTTTGCATTCTCAATATGATGGCAGCATTCCACATGACATCTACAATAGTCTTTTTCAGATACATGTACTTGGTGCCACTTTTCGAAAATAAAAAATGAATGCTGTTAAATTTTGTACTAGTTTTGTACACCCAAAAGAAAATTTTGTACACCACTGGAGGTTGTGCATTTTGGCTCTGTAATAGTGGCACTCCAAGTACATGCTGGAGTGCCACTTTTTCAAAATCAAAAATGAATACTACTGGAGTTTTGTATACCCCCATTTTTTTTACACCACCTGAAGTTGTACTTTTTGGCTCTCCTTAGTGGCGCTCTAGCATGTATTTGGAGTGCCACTTTTTTCAAAATCTGCAATAAACACTGCCAGAGTGTTGTACTAGTTTTGTACAGTTTTGCACACCCAAAAAAAAATTTTGTGCACCACCGGAAGTAGTTAATTTCACCTCTTTTTAATGGCTCTCCAGCAATGTATTTGGAGTGTCACTTTTCCAAAATTGGGAATAAACAGGCGAGAGCATTGTACTGGTTCTGTACACCTAAAAGAAAATTTTGTATAATACTGGAAGTGGTTAATTTTGATTCTCCTTAGTGGTTCTCCAGCAATGTACTTGGAGTGCCACTTTTCCAAAATTGGAAATAAACAGTCCAGAGTGTTGTGCTAGTTTTGTACACCCAAAGAAAATCTTGTACACCACCAGAAGTTGCATATAGTGACATAGCAATATGTTAACTGAAACTACTGTTTCTCATGTTATTTCAGTAGTTTTAGTGAACATATTGCTTTGTCACTATATGCAATTGTACTGACCACGTATTTGTGTTTGAAAGTTGTTTTTCTTTTGAACTACATAATAAACACCAGGAGTAGTTAATTTCGACTTTCCTTAGTGGCTCTCCAGCTATGTACATGGAGTGCCACTTTTTCAAAATCAGAAATAAACACTGCCAGTGGGTTGTACTAGTTTTGAACAGTTTTGTATACCCAAAAGAAAATTTTGTACCCTACCAGAAGTGGTTCATTTCGGCTCTCCTTAATGGCTCTTCAGCATATACTTGGAGTGCCTCTTTTTCCAAAATCAGAAATAAACACTGCCAGAGAGTTGTACTAATTTCATATAACCAAAAGAAAATTTTGTACCCCCCCCCCCCCCCCTTGAAAAAAATGTACGCCACGGAAAGTTCTTTTCGGCTCTCCAGGATGATGTACTTAGTGTACCGTTTTTCTAAAATTGAAGATGAACACCACCAGAGTGTTGTACACTCAAAAAAGAGGATCTGTACACCACTGTATGGGGAACCTTTTCTGTCCCATACTAGACGTCTAAGCAAGCTAGTATTTGTAGTTTGCTGGAAAACCATCATAAAGAAACTTTTCCAAAGATGAAAATAGATTTCACTAACATTTTGTACTACAGTAGAGTCTCGGTAATCCGACACTTCACCAGTACGACACGTCCAGTAATCCGACACATGCTGCAACAGATCGGAAGGCGCGTGCGAGTACACACATACCAGAAATGTGACATTCTTCATGCATGTGCCAAAAACCTGAAAAACGGAGATGCGTGAGTAACACCTTCTTTCAGTTGCTAGTTATTTGTTGCAGGTGCAGTCGGCAAAGCAGTCACAGTGTTTGTTTACATACTGTATTGTTCAAAATGTCTCAATCTGTTAAACGTAAGCATAAAACTTTAACTTTGATTGAAAAGGCGGAAATCATTAAGAAAATTGAAAAGAGTGAAAACTTCGGTGATTTGGCTGCGTTTTATGGTGTTGGACGTGCCACAATTTATTACATCAACAAAAACCGGAACAAAATCGAGGGATTTGTTCTAGATTTGAACAGCAGGACCAATGATAGGAAAGTTGTAAGATCTGGTGAGTACCCCTTCTTTAGTTGAAGATGCTCTTTACACATGGTTTCTCCAGGAATGTAACAGACACACTCCTATTACTGGTGAAATTATTAAAGAGAAAGCAAAATTCTTCTATAAGGAAATCATGAAAAAAGACGATTTTTACGCCAGTACTGGCTGGTTTGATAAATGTAAAAAACGATTTGGAATCCGTTTACTAAGAACGACAGGTGAGAAACTCTCTTGTGACTTTGAAGCCGTTGAACCTTATAAAGAAAAATTTATCAAGTTAGTACAAGAGTTAAATCTTAGCCCCGATCAAATCTATATAATGCTTTCAAACAGAAGTCGTCACTCTTCCCATGTTTAAAAGTGAGTCACAGAAAAACTCTCATTGGCCGCCACCGGGAATCGAACCCAGGGTCTTCCAGTTACGCGCAGGACATGCTTCCACTGCACCACAGCGGCCTTGAATTCCTCCAGACTCACATACGCTAACTGCCAAGCCACTTGACAGGTGCTTCTTGGAGCCCTGCACGATGCTGGGGATTCACCAAAGATGGTAAGCAGCAACTGAACAAATAACTAGAAGGTGAATGAAGAATGAGAGGGGATTATTTTGGATACTTTTGCCGAAAAACATTTGTTCACCGAGCAGAAGCCAGTGCTCCTGGTCGGAAAATGGCAAAAGATTGAATCACGTTTATGCCTTGTTCAAATGCTAGCGGTACACACAAGCTTCCGTTATTAGTTATAGGCAAGTTTAAAAATCCAAGGGCATTTAAAAATGTCAAAAATCTTTTGGTTTTGTGCAAAAAGCAACGCCGGGCTTGGATGACCAAAGAATTGTTCACCGACTGGTTTCAGGAGCAATTTGTCCCATCAGCTAAGAAATTTCTTCGACAGAAAGATTTGCCACAGAAAGCTTTGTTACTTTTAGATAATTGCCCGGGCCATCCAGAGGAAGATGAACTAGCATTTATAAATGGTTTTGTAAAAGTGATATTCTTACCACCAAACATAACAACCTTTGTTACAACCAATGGATCAAAATGTGATAAGCAAAGAGGGAAGCATCATCGATTCTCTGAAGGCTATTAATGTCAAAGATGTCATTTAACATCTTGCTTGTGCATGGGAAAATGTATCGACTAATGTATTGGTCACCTCATGGGGCAAATTATGGCCTACACTGCCATTGTTAGCTCAGTACAAAAAAACTAAAAATAAAGTTCAAGAAGTCCCTGACAGTGATGATTCGGCTGTTACAGACCTCCAAGAAGCCATCGCCGTGCTGTGCAGTGATGAATCTGAAAGCCTGACTGTAGTTGACGTAAACAATTGGCTCATTGGGAATGAAGAAGAAAACTTCCAACTGATGACTGATAAAGAGATCATCCTAGATGTTTTAGATGACAATGATGAGGAACAAGAGGGGCCAACAAGTTCATGCCGTACACCACAGTAAATGCACTGTACATACTGTATACAGTACGTACTATAGTTCTATTTTTTTTTTTTCAAAATCCAGTAATCTGACATCCGCCGGTTTGATATGTGTCGGATCACCGAGACTCCACTGTATTTTCTATCTGAAGAAGTAAAATTATTTTCCTCACCAGAATAGTGCTTTTCCACTTACTTGGTGGACCACTAAATATGTGCTTGCAATCCACAATAAGAAAGATCATTGTATTTTTTTTTTCACCCCGAAAAGAAATTTTGTACTCTACCGGATGGGGTACTTTTTAGCTGCCTTAGTTCAGTACCAGGCATGCATTTCTAATTCCATTCTCCAAATACAAAATATTCACAAATGTGTTCTGCTAGTTTTGTCGTATTTTGTAAGTGCGAGAAACGATTTGAAATATAAGAAATTGATTTACAAGCTTCCTCGGTGGTAAAAAGTAGATAGTGTTGCAATGTATGTGAGCAGATTACAGTTCCTAATTCCCAATTTTTTATCTTACTGAAGTTTTTTTGTGCCTGACCTTTTTTTGAATGCACATGTTTTCGTCTAATGTTTGTACGTTTTGACATTGTATAATGGCTATGTTTAGTTGTTGATACTCCTATAACTGCATCAAGAACCTGTGGAGTTCTTACTTTTCAAAGCAGTAGTTTGAATGGTTAACTGATTTGATTAATGCTCCTAGTTTGTTGCATTTAAGTCACACTTTTGTAATAACTGAGTAGCCAAACTGCCGTGTTGAAAGAATCAGCAAAAGGACTTATGCTTAAAATCTCCTTATTCTTAATTCTCCACTCATGGGAAGTTTGAAGGCCACCCATATAAGCAAATCGTCATTTTGTGATTTATCCAAAAAATAGCACAAAATAGCACTTAGATCAACATAGATCTCAATCACATAATAACAATATGTATTCACTTCAATCTCTTAATATCAATTCTCCACATTATACTCACAATATCTCTCTCTACACCACTCCTCCACTATTTACAATCAACGTTGTGTATGTATTTTGCTCTGACTCACTGTCAGCATTGCTAAAATGAACAAGCTGTCCAGAGAAGTAACTTACCATTCAGTGGGAAAATGTTTAACCAAAAAGTAGCAAAATTTACATAAGAAAACAGAAATTAAAAAGGAAAATTAAATTAGAGGTATACGTTACAGACTCAAATTCAAGCAATTTGAATTTTTGTGCAATATTTTTCCTGTCTAGTGGTTTTAAATTTAAATAAAAATTTTGAAATTATGTTGCATTGCATTGTAGAAATGTTAAGATGTTCAGTGAAACTTCAGTTATAAGTACTTCCATTATACGTTTTTGACATTTTTGCGTAATTCTACATTGGTTCCGATATTTTACTGTAGTTTCTAACTCTTTTCCAATTCAGTTATATGTAATTCATTTATACGCTTTTTTCGATTATACATAACATTTTGAATTTCAGATTATCAAAAATACACAGTTCTTTGATGCATTTGTGTATACCTAACCCTTATGTTACAAATTTGAGAGAATTGAGACAGCATTGCTGAGTTGTTGTTGTAGCCGAAGTTGAACCTTGATCCCATCAGAAAAGGGCATATATTGTTTACTTTCGGTTTGGATGAAAAATTGGTTTCACATTCCATGCTCTGAGTAAAATGTGCCACCAACTTTTACGAAAGCTGTAGCTTCTTTTAAAGTGGTGCAGGCTTTTTTTTTTTTTTTCTTTTGTCAGCCATGAAGCAAATGGTTCAACTAAAATCTTATTATAATGTATAATGTGGAATATTCCTCTCATAATATGTGGGAAATACGCCATGATAATTAACACACCAATCAGACATATCTGAATTGACTGTATTTACTGTTCTTCATGTAATATCAATCATATCAGAAAACTTGAAAATTTCATTGCCCGGGAGCGGGGAATCGAACCCGCATAAAATTCAAAATAGTTAGGCTTAAGGTACTGTAGCAAAGTACTTATGTATGTATGCCTTACATTATGAATTAGCAATATCTAGACTTGCAAGTTTTTCCCCCTTCTTTTTATTTTTGGAAGCATCAAATTAAAATTCCACAATAATATTTAACATTTAGAAATTTCTAATATACTTTTTTCACATTTATTCATTTTTTAAGGTGGTTTCCAAGAAAATTGTGTAATAACACCGAGACATGGCATCAGGGGGGGGTTAAGGGCCTTTGCTCCACCAAAAGTGTTTCATTTTCTTATGTTTTGTTTAAAATGCAACTTAAAATAGAAAAAGAAATGCTTTAATTTAAAAAAAATGTATCAACTTACATTAGAAAAAATGCTTTCATTTTTTCTTCTGTTTTTCATTAACTTTTATTTTGTTTTAGTGGACTTCAAAAACTTCCATTTTTTGCCCCCCCGAAAAATTTTCTATATACACCCTTGAACCGAGGTTCCACTGTAATTTCTGCCTGATGTATATATGTGGGACTGCGGGACTGCTGTAAAACGGGATGTGTACATTTGTTGGTATCAGCAAAGTGAAAATTTGGCTAAAACAGGGTCATGTATATTTTAAACATGTTTCCTTGTTTTGAAAAATCGCCAGTATTTCGTCAGCAATAACATTTTGTGGCATATCATTCAAGGAGATAGAACAAGCCAATTTTTTTCCTTTTCTCATGTAGCATACAGCACATTTCTAAAATATTTGGCCAAACTTTGGGAACTTCTTTTACTGCTATTTTGTGATAAAAAATCATATAAACATAAGGCCGAAAACGCTTTCCCACTGTGATATACAAAATGTATAGTAATGGGGTAAAACTATACACCCTGTATAGCGATATACAGGGTACATAGTTTCTTTTGCATGTACAAAATTTGTACAACACTCTGGCAGTGCTCACTTCAAGTACATGCCAGAGAGCCAAAAAGAATCACTTTCGGTGGTGTACAAAATTTTCTTCGGGGTTTACAAAACTGTACAAAACTAGTACAACATTCTGGCAATGTTTATTTCTGATTTTAGAAATGTGGCTCTTGGGAGCCACTAAGGAGAGTCGAAAAGAACCACTTCCAGTGGTGTACAATTTTTGGGGGTGTGCAAAAGTAGTATAGCACTCTGGCAGTGATTATTTCCAATTTTGGAAAAGTGGCACTCCAAGTACATGCTGGAGAGCCACTATGGAGAGTCATAAAGAACCACTTACATTATTGTACAAAATTTTCATTTGGGTGTACAAAACCAGTACAAAACTCTGGCAGTATTTATTTTCGATTTTGAAAAAGTGGCACTTCAGCATGTATTTGGGGTGCCACTATTACAGCTCAAAAGGTACCACTTCTGGTGGTGTACAAAATTTTCTTTTGGGTGTGCAAAACTAGCACAAAACTTTGGTAGCATTCATTTTTGATTTTGGAAAAGTGACACTCTAAGTAAATGTACCTGCCTTTTCCACCATGTGCAACCGAGAAGGAAATATTACAACAGGTACAATAGGCATCATTTTGCTGATTCCTTCTATCTTTTTAAAACAGGCCATGTGTTTTTCTCATAATCATCCTTAAAAACGTGATTATGTTATTTTCTTTCCCACAGAGAGAGAGAGAGAGAGAGAGAGAGAGAGAGAGAGAGAGAGAGAGAGAGAGAGAGAGATGATGATGATAAAAAACCAACAGACTGATTATTTTAAGGAACAGAAAAAAAGAGCAAGCAAAACATGGAAAGGAAAAAAATGAACCAACGCAAATGAATAACTTCAACTTTCTGTCTGCAAGGAAGAGCAGAGGAGAAGACAGGACCAACAGGCAAATGCCATCCACTTCTCCCCATATTTTATCAATACCTGTCTGCTGCTGTTACTGCCTCCTCCTCTAACTAAGGATAAAAATTTAAAAAAAATATAAAAAAATCGAATTTTCATTTAGTAGAGCTGAATTTTTGACAGATGCTATAACTTAGTCTTATAAGGTAACCCCATGAATTTCACTTGAATCCAATGAAAACTCTTAAAATTATGCATTGGTCTTTTTTGGTTTTTGTTTATTAAGACATTTAGAGAAAAGAGGTCAACTACTATTTGTTTAAGGCGAAGCACAGATGACAGCTATGGGGCATGCAACATTTACTTCCCCACTTTTCATTCCAAGCCCCGTTTGCCACTCACTGCTGTAGTACCTCCCTGCCTAACTCAGAATAAAAATGTAAAAATCAATTTCCTGAATTTTTCTTTTAAAAAGGCAAAACGTTATCAACGTGAACTTTTCAGTCACTTTGTTTTACGTTATCAAGGTGAACTTTTCAGTCACTTTGTTTTAATAAATGATGGTATCTGTAAAAAGTTCTGTTCATTTAGCTGAAAATTCAAGAAAAAGATAATCCATATTTTTATTTCCCAGTGTGTAAAGCTCAATAATGCAAGGCTGCACTGCGGTGGATCTCTCTTTTCTGTAATCATCTCAGGGTGATTCTCTACAGACATCGCAATGAGCTTCTCATTGGCTGCAAGTCAGCAGTCATGCACCCTCACATTTAGGAAGAATGGCAGCATATAAGTAGCTTTTTTTTTTCTTTGCCAGATTTTAAGTTTCAGAGAAAAAATAATTGTTCCAATAATCAATAATTGTGCCAATGCTTAACAAAATTTTAACAATGTGCAACTATTATTAAATCAAATGCAGTATAACAAAATGTTTATCGTATCTACACTGAGATTTGTCGTTTTGTCCAGAGTTTTCACAAATCTTCCAGGGTGACTGGGGCAGAGTATCAATCCTGGAGCAACTCTGGACAAACTCACTCGGCAACTCTGTTAATGACAGATATCTTTGTTGGTTAATGCATTTTGTATCATATCTATGTGTGCATCTTTTATTCATGTATTATGTAGTGTATTTCATGTGATTAGATTACTAAGTCATTTTGTTCTTAAGTAGACAATGAAATGCTTTTTGTATTATTGAGTTATGCCAGTGGCGGCTTTTCAGGTGAAGTAGGTGAAGTGCCTCTTCACCTATTTTATTTGAAATAAGATTTTATTTAATAGTTTTGTATAATATATTATTTTTTTGCCTTTATTGAGTGCCAAAATACCCAAAATTTTGATTAGATATCACTTCACAATGCGCGTTCAATACAGAAAACAAGTCCTTATACGCAAAACAGTTCAAGTGAAGAGCTGAAATGAGAATGCTTGGAAGTCTGCAGTTTTCGTTCGAGTTGCCATGGTAACTGTGACGTCACCCTCCCCTATCTGCCGGGCAAGTGAAGTGTTTTATCATGAGACGTCAAGGCTCTGCACCTGGAGTCGTGACCTAACGAAGAGATCGCAGTGGAACGGGACGGATTGCCAAGGGTTCTTTGCAATCCACTAGGGATTTTTTCTTGCGGTGTTTTGGTACTTACTTTCTGAAAGAGATATGTTTTTTTCGTGTTTTGTGATTGTTTGTTAAAAACTTCTTTAGTTACTTTAGTTTCGTGTACAGTTTAACTGATAGTGATAGTTTTAGTTTTCAGTATGTATCCTGTGAACAACATTGTCTGTAATTTATTGCAAACTCCGTTCAATCGGTGGAAAGTTGAAAATAAAAAGACATTTTACTTCAAGGACAACCGACGGATTCACTGATAATTTTCGCCAAGAAAGAAATCAAGAAGAGTGGTAAATCTTACAATATTAATTTTAAAAATTCTTGGTTTACTGAATATAAATGGCTTTGTAGCCCTTCTGTGTTACAAAAATTATTTTGTTGGCCCTACTTATATTTTAGTAATAAAATTTGGCATGGAATAAAGACAATTTTCAGATTTTTTAAATATAAAACGGTCACTTTACAAACGCTACAAACGCGGTGATTCTAGCAAACACCTGAAATGCGAATTAATGCTAAATAATTTTGAAAAGAATCAGAACACCATTGCCGATGCCCTGAGGGAGAATGTTAGGCTTTTGAAAATGCATTTCAACGAAAGCGTTCGTTTAAATAGACTTTTCCTGCAGACAATGATTGATGCAATACTGTATTTGAGTAAACAAGAACTAGCATTCCATGACCATGTCGAAGGCATTGACTCGATAAATCGTAGAAATTTAAGGAATTGCTTTCACTGTTGATATCAAGAAGTCCTTTAAAATTCAAAATCAATACGAAACGATAAAAAATGTCTTCACAGGTGACTCAAAAACTATTCAAAACGAATTAATTGAATGTATTTCTGAATATATAAACGATCACGTCAAAAATGAAATAAATGAAGTCCAATGCTTTTATATTCAAGTAGATGGGAAGACATAACCAGACTTCTAAGTGCTCTTTAATAATAAGATCTGTTGATTCGGAAGGTGTATTGGTTGAGCGATTTTTGGGTTTCCATGGTGTGAGTGAAGATAGAACGTCAGAAGCTTTATACAAAATGCTAGACAACATTTTGGAACAGTTTGATTATCAACACAAGTCAATAGGACAATGTTACGATGGGGCAAGCGTAATGTCTGGACACTTGACTGGGCTCCAGAAAAAATTAAGCATAAAGCTTCTCAATCTGTTTTCGTTATTGCTTAGTACATCGTTTGAACCTTGTGTTACAGCAGAGTTTTTCTAAAATGTTTAAGTGTCGAATATTTTTTGCAAGCCTCAGTGTAATTCCTTTGTTTTTTTCACCACTCAGTGAAGTGATCGTTTCACTGAGTGGTGAAAAAACAATACACTCACATCAATAACCGCAAGAGGCATGCCAACCATAACAGAAACTTGATGGTCCTCCACTTCGAAGTTAGTAAGTGTAATAGTTGAAGTTTGGGATAAATTGAAGGAAGTATTCGAATTTCTCACAAATAGTGACCAATCAGACAAAAAACCAATTCAACTTACTCAAGGGTTTTTAAATGATATGAACACTTTTGAATTTACATTTTTGGGAATAGTATTTAATGAAATATTTGGTTCACCGATCTATTCTTCGAAATTTTGCAGAAAAAATCGCTAGACATATACTGTGTGTTACTCAAATTAAAAAAAACTTATGAAATTTTGAGCCATAAAAGGAACGATGAGGTATTTGAAACACTGTTTGGAAAAGCTAGCAAAATCACAGAAATAAGCAGATCTAAACGGGAATATGCTGCTCTTACACAAGAAACAATTTTTAAAAATTATAAACAATTGTATTTTGAAATTTTGTACCACATTCTTATGGAAATGGATATAATATTTCAAGACAGTGAGAAACTTAAACTTCAATTTTCCTATCTTGCTGACACAACCAAATTTGACCAATTTAATTCATGCTTTCCCTCTCACGCTTTTGAAAATCTACAACATTTTTACGGAAAAATATTTACTAAACACCAGAGACTTAAAAATGAACTGAGTCTTGTATATGCTGATGAAAAATTAAGGAATATATCGACTCATGAACTTTTTCGAGTGCTTCATGGAGATAAAGGCATTTTTACAGAAGCTTAAAAATTGGTTTTTTGGATTTTAACAATTGCATCTGCAAGTGTTTCAGTGGAAAGAAGTTTTTCTTGCCTTAAAAGAATACAAACTTACTCAAGAAACACTATTTCTCCAGATAAACTTGCTTCTTTGGCAAATATTTCTATTCAGAAAGACATTTTCTTGATGTCACAAAGAAACAGCCATTTTATGACGACATAATCGACAAATTTCCAGCTTTAAAAGGGAAGAAGAATTGATCTAATATATATAAAAAATAGGTAAGTTCTCATTAACTGATTTTCATTGAAGACAGTAGATATCTTTTCATATTGCTCTTAAAGGCCTTCACCTATTTTTCCTACCACGAGCCGCCACTGAGTTATGCATATACGTATAATGAAACTGAACATTTTTTTATATAAATTTGAAGTGAATTAATCTTAGCACTTTAACATTTTGTGAAATAAGAGTACAATATAGTTCTTACTAATAGGTTCAGAATATTATTAACGTTTTACCGTTTTCTTATGTAGTGTTGCTAATCGCTGTAGCAAAGCAAGATAGACTACCACTCTCATGTTCCCAAAAGAGGACAAAGATAGGGATATCAAAGAATATAGAAGAAAACTGATCTTTGAGATTACATACATACATATCACTAAGCTGTTCTCTTAGATTCAGAAGTTAGCATCTCAAAGAAAGCTCTTGTGCCATATTAAAATTTAAAACTGATGGTGCTAGATTTTACTTACTGTTGATGTTTCAAACATTTCCATGTACAGCAATCTTGGCACACAACTTGAGTTTCATTGATATCCATCACATGTCTCACACAAGACCCTTTGTGCTTCATGCTCATCTTTATCTCATGCAGACATGCCTGATTCTGGTCCTCCCATGATTTCCTTGGCCTTTCTCTATGTTTCTTTCCTGCCACTTGGACTAAATACATTCTTAGTAAGCATTTCATTACTACTCATTCTTTCAACATGGCCAAACCACTTTAAAATATTTGTCTCCACCTTACCAACAGCATTTTGCTTCACATTACACGTCTGCAACACATCTTCATTCCTCACATGATCAGAACATGTCTTACCAGAAACATCCTATAAGTAACACATCTCTCCAGCACACAAACAAGTCCTGTCTCTTCTGCAGTACCCAGGTTTCACTGCTGTACATCAAAGTAGGAACAATTACACTTTCAAACATGACCATTTAGGACCTTTCTGAGAACCCATCAGTCCTGTGAAATCCTCCTAAGGCAGCTATGATTTTCAAAGATGATTTCACTTGTATACTAATTTCACTATTTAATTCATTTTATCTGTTGAACATGCTTCCTAAGTATACAAACTCATTCACTTGGTCTATCTCTGTACTATTTGGACTGATCTTGCATTCAGTACTAACAGTTCCTTTGCTGAAAAAACATAACTTTGGGGTTTCCCTTATTTATACTCTTTGAATTTTCATGCAAACTTTGTACAACCAGGACAACATACTCTGCAACTCACTTTTGCATCTCTGTGATGGATTTCTCCAATTTCGTTATTTGTGAAGAGAATTTTCATATAGCACCAAGACTCAATATTAAGGGCATATGTGAGACTGAAAAAAAAAAGAAGAAGAAGAAGAAACAATTGTACCTGCATCTAGAAGTGCAATTTCTGGCTTTGATGCTGTCAGTATGTTCAGTTATGTTTCTTGTAGAGTGATGCTAGCCTGATTTGGCTTCAGTATTTGGTGAGGTAGTTGTACATTCTGCAGATGAACCTGCTAAGGAGACACCTTTCTTGGATTATATGAAAAAAAAAATGACTCTCATTTATATCTGAAAGCATGCATATTCCTTTCGTAGATGGTGCTTTACATTCATGTTTTAGTGTTAACATAAATTTTTATCTTGTGAACCCTACATTATATTAATTTTGCTATTTTGATACCTAACCACCAAATGAAGGTAGCAACTACACTTGTTCATTAGCAGAGTTACTGACCTCGTTTTGATTCTCATAGAAGTTTTTTCCTGATTCATCTCATTGCATTATGTTTATTGTAAGTCAGATTAAGATATTTTGAGAGATTACACTAAGAAATTATGTTTTCCATTTTCTAATTTTATTTATTCACATTATGAAGCTTTTAATATGTATACAGGTTTCCGTAAATAAGGGAAAAGACAGAAAAATCCCATTTATTTGTGAAAGAAGAGTTGGGAATGCACAAAACTAGGGTATACAGTGGTGGAAGAGTTGCGCCAAAGTGCGCAAATTTTCAAGTTCTGCACCGTGCTGCTCTGAAATGCATAATTTTCATCGAATTGCACCAAGCTTGCGCCAAAATATAGTACGTTTAAAAAAAAAAAATCTGTTTTGATGTAGAAATAAATTTCCTAACATCCTGAAGTCTTACAAAGCTCTCAAATCAATTTTAAAATGGCTGTGATTAAATGATTATACATTTCACGATTTTTCCTCCAGCGGAATCCCTCTGCATCTGCTCTGTTCTGTATAAAACTGTCACCTACTTACATTCTCACTGTCTTGGGCCGCAGGTGGCCTAGTGGGCAACGTTCATGACTGCCACGGAAAAGACCTCAGGTTCAATCCCAGCAGGTACGAACGCTCGATTCACTAAATACCCGCCGTGCGTCGGATGGACACGTTAAGCCATCGGACCCCGGGTACTGGCCCCCCGGTAATAAATAAGGGCGTCTTCCTCCCCCTTTCTACTTTGCTTCCGTGTCATTTTCCTATCGGGCACTCTAGCCCAAATATCCTAGCTTCCTATTTCTAAGGGTTGTTTAAGACCTGGGGTCAGACACTCCCTTCCTAAAATCCTCTACAATCAGTCAATCAATCAATCATTCTCACCGTCTATTTTTAGCCTCTCTGGTGAGGCCCCAGAATGCATTGCGATTGCCTTACGCTTCTGCCCAGTAGCAGAAACAGCGCGTGCAGCACAGCAGTGGGCGCCGCAGATTACTTTTAGAAAGTTTCAAAAGTTTATATTATTTATTTCATATATTAAAAAAAATAAGAACATTCTTTACTATTTGCTGAACTAACCACAGGAGCAGAAACAGCACAACACCGTGACATCCATCTCAGATTTTCGGAAAGGTGTACAGATCGTTTTTTTTTTTTTTACTATTTCTTTAACATTCATTGTTTCTAGCCTTCCTTTCAATTTTAAAGCAAAGGAAGGGAAATTTTGGCGCGATTTTAACGTTGTATCCGCCTTCCAGACGTGAAATTATATCGACAGATCACGTAGGCAATTATTGTATTTCATTTTATTTTAATTTTCTTTCTTCCTTATTTTACAAACAGATAACTACAAGTTGACAAAACATGTTGCTTTCATTCGATAACAAAGCTAAGAAGCGATGCTTTTGCACACTTTTAATGGCTTTTACGTTTCTACAACGTCCGTCTTACGCGGCATTCCAGGAGCTGATGGCCACAATTTTCCTTTTTTTGGCGTCCATATAATCTCATTTGTTAGATTTATGTTTTTTTTTTTTTTTTGTACAAGACCAATATTTTAAAAGCGTTTTCAACGTTCTCTTCTCCGTTTTCGCGGCCGTCGGTGTTCCGGAACTTGACGTCCAAATTTTTCTTCTTCTTTTTCTTTTTCTTCCAGATGGCTTCATCTCAGTTAGGCTTATTCTTCTTTTTTTTTCTTTTTTTTTCAAAAATCATATTTTGACACATTTTTAATTGTCACTCCTCCGTTTTCACGGGCGTATTATGCGACATTCCGGGAGCTGATGATCACAAATTTTCCGCTTTTAGCTTCCAGATAGCTTTGTTTCAGTTAGATTAAAGAAGTGTGTGGGCGTTTTTTTTGAAGAGCCATATTTTTTTAGCGTTTGCAACATTTTGTTCTCCGTTTCTGTGGCATTCCGGAAGTTGACAGTCGCAGGTTTTTTTTTTACTTTTTTTTATTCTTCGAGATAGCTTTATCTTAGGTAGATTAAGGTGAAAGTTTTTTTTTGCGTGTGCCTTATACTAAAATCGTATTTCTACCTTTTAAAATCGTATATTTAATGTTTCTTGTTGCATTTCCACGGTCGTATTATGCAGCATTCCAATAGCTGACGATCACAATTTTTTTTTTTTATTTACTTTCAGGTAATTTCATTTCAGATTGATGAGGGGAAGTTTTTTTTTCTTTACAAGAACTCTTGCCTTATTTCTCACTTTAATTTTATTATTTTTGGGGTTTAATTATATCAGTGAAAATGCTCCCATCACATTTTAACAAATTCACTAAATTTTTCTCATAAACTGCAGTCAATTCACAAAAGAGATTTCAAACAACATATATGATTGCTATCATTTCCACACTTGACATGATCATTACGCTTACACAGCTGTCTGAATCATCAGCTGATGAGGCCTAAACATTAGAATTGCTGCAGGAAATAATAAGAGCACAATTGTATCAGGTGGAACATCCTTTAAAGGATGGAGTTGAAAGTTTAGTCAATTAACTAAATGCAAAATAGAAAAAAAAATCATTTTACAAATTTCAAATTATTTACTATTGTTTATACTTCCTGATTATTTAAAAAAAAAAAAATCAAAAGCATTTAAGGAATGATGTTTAAATTCTGAATAAAATAAAATCTTTCTTTTTTTCTTATCAGGGAAAAGCTAGTTTGATTATTGTGACTAAATACTAATTTGTACAGTTATCAAAATCACAAATTTGCCAGTTTTCTAAAATGTTGCTTTGTTGCAGTGCAGAATGATTAATTTTCTAGAAAAAATATTTAGGCTTCTATTTATCTTGCAGACAGTTTTTAGCTTTTCCTTTCTGCGTTGTAGACTCCTGAAAAAGATTCTGCTTCAGAGATAGTATATATATCCCTGTTTAAATAATGAGTTCAGTTCTCCTATACACCAACCTTCATCATATGACTTTGACATGAAGATTTACTAGCATAAAATTGGCAATTTTAAATCACATTTAGTAGCACAGTGATATAGGATTATAAATATGAATCTCATTCAATGGAAAATGAAACAGCAAAGCTGTAATTAACTGGTAAGCATTTCGTTATTAAATAGTTTTAATTTGTGAAAAAGGTTTAGAATGTATAATTAATTTTTTATCTTAACATTTTTGTTATATGCTAATTATTTCCGAAATTAGTTTACCAATGTACTCATAAAAAGACTGTGATAGTTCAGATTTTTCACTTTTGAAAGCTAGTGATTTTGCATAATGTAAAATTAGAACTACCATTATTGTGTGATTGTGAGTAATCATGCTTGGAAATTTTGCTGTCTTTCCAAGTATTACTTGGTGCTGAAAAATATAGATTTCCCCCTCCAAATGACACTTAGGGTATCATTTTATTAGCTGCTCCAAACTGCTCTGAAATGTAGATTTTCCTGTTCCAGAGGCTGCTCCAAAATGGGTAGTCTGCACTTCCACCACTGGGTATATGACCTGAAATGTAATGCAAAGTCAGGAGATTGTATGCAAATGAGTGGTGATGGCACCAGTTTCTGCAAATGAGCTGCTGCATAAAAGGGGCTGTTGCAGAGGCATGTGTCACATCATTTGTGGAGTGTAAAGAAAAGCTTTTGAGATAGCAGATTTGTTGTAATGGCTATGAGATATCATTTAATAGATGAACTGAGGTGGAGAGCAATCAAAAGACTAGAAGCAGGCCAAAGTCAAGTGGAAGTTGCGAGGTGCTTGCATGTGAGTCCTTCTGTGGTCCACAAACTGTGGAACCAATTTCAGAATGCACAATCAGCTTTCTGAAGATACAGTAAAGGAAGGTCTAGGTCTACAACATCTGTGGTGACTGCTATCTCTGATCAACTGTGCAGAGGAACAGGATAGCTACCCTAACACGGCTGCCGTATGCCCTTGCTGTGGCTATAGGAACACTGGTATCTACTTCCTCTGTGCACAAAAGGCTTCACGAAGAAGGTTTTTTATGCTAGGCAGCCAACACTCTGTGTGCCACTTCCCCCCCCTCCATGTTACAGGGAGAATGTTTGAATTGGACAAGCCTTCATGTCAGTTGGACTGAAAACCAATGGAGGTCAGTACTCTTAAAAGATGAGTCCAGACTTGATTTGCAGAATGATAGGAGGAGGGACACACTGTCATCCCCCTATGACCCATGAAAAGGACACTTATAGGGGTAATATGTGCTGGTTTGAGGGTTTGAGGTGGCATCTCGTTAGGTGGATGCACAGATGGCAGCTGTGTTATGGTAGCTCTGTATGCTTCCAAGAGGAACAATTCAATACCAGGCCCTGCAGGAATGATATCCTAGACCCCTCTGTTTACCCTTATGCAGGTGCCATAGGAGATAATATCTTTTACAAGAAGATAACTCTTATCTCCACCGAATGAGGCTGGTAGAACATTATCTTCAAGAGGAGATGTTTATCCGTATGGATTGGCCATCCAAATTTCCAAACCTGAATCCAATTATGTCTGGGATGTTCTAGAGAGATGTGTCACTGCCCTCAACCCCCCCCCTCTGCAAGCCATGGGGGGAGAGCTTAGACAAGCTTTGCATGAACAATAGTCATTGCTACCTACTGAGCTCCTAGACCAGGGATGTCAAACCTTTTCTGACTAGTGTGCCACTTAAAGTTTATTTTACTGCTTTCACGTGTCTGGTGTGCTGCCACCTCTCGTTTGCATTTTTTTTATATTAACATTTCGTCATGAAACTTTTAACTTTTTTGAGAATAACATAAAAATGACATTAACAGAATAGGCAAGTAGGTGAGTTTTAAGACTAAGATAATTTCAATTTGAACCTGATTTGATTTGTAAGAAGATAATTAAAAAAGTCATCCTTACATAATCACATTAGTGTGAAACTTGTTGCTGAATGCTACTAGCCACGACATTTATGTTTGGTTCATAACCTATTGTCTTCAAGCCTATGGGCACCATCAGCAGTCACAAACATTATTTTATTTAAGTCATCCCCATTTTTACTGCAAATTCCTGCTTCATTTCACACATTATATTTTCCCCTGTGGTCATAGCTGGCAAACTCAGCAATTTAAATTCCTCCCTCATTACATTTCCACAAGGAAATCTAACAAAAATATCTAACCTATAAAATCAAAATATCTAACCAAAAATATCTAAATATAAAATTATTGTTTTCAAAAAACTAAATTTTTATTTAATGTTAATGTTTTCATATCGGTGTGTCACCCAGTGGCATGCGTGTCATAGGTTCGCCATCTCTGTCCTAAACACTGTCATCAGCAGCATAAAACATTGTTGTGAATGGTGACCACACTCCCTATTGAGATACTTTTGCTATTTCCTTTTGACAGCTTGTTTTTCACCTGGTTCTGTATGTGGTCATTTTGTTGGAATAAAGTGTTTCTTACGAAATATTTTAGGGGTTTTCTCTAACATATGATATACAGGTTTGTTCCAAATTTCATAACATGGCATCATGTTTTTTTGAGTTATCATGATTTTTCTGTTTTTTCTTTAATTTATGAAATTCAATGTTCCACAGTTGTATTAAAGTAAGTATTGGATATGACCAAACCAGGAAGTTGTTATGTTCTTCTAAATTTTGCATAACCCTCATTTGAGAAATTCATGTTACCCCACAATGCTGGTCACGAAACAAACCTTAGAACATGATTCCACTTTGGAAGTGTACTATTTTGATGTCTGAATTCATTTTTTTTCAGCATTTGGTGCCTGGGAAAAAGTCTGTGCTATTAGGATGAAAGAAGTTAAAAAATTACAGGTAAGCATTGTCTCTGATGCAATACTTTTTAAAACAGCTCAGGTATATTGAAATATCCCTAGAAGTGGATAGCAAAGTTGACAGGTTGTTATTCCTTGGTTAAAGGTACACACCTATATGTGATGTATGTACAACAAGGGATTGCAAGCAACATGCTAAAGAGCAGTAATGGTTTTTGTCTGAAAGTCATCATGTGGGGTGCAAAGTGACCAGAAGTATTGCATTTGGTGTGTCATTAATGTTCATTGGGGACATTGAAGTGGCCATATAGTGTGGTTAAATAATGCCTTTGCATCATGATTTGCTAAAATCTGGAGTATGGATAGCAGTGGGAAGATTGGAAGCAGACCAGACAGAGTGCACAGCTGGAAAAGTGCTTGGAGCATCACAGCACTCCAGAATACAGAAAAAATACTGGAATAGTGTAAGATGACCAAGTCAGAGTCACTCACTATTAACAACACCATGAGAAGACTGGTGTTTTTGCATTACTGAATTGAGAGTGTTGCTGCTGACTGAATGCTATTATGCTATAACATTAATGTACTACTACAAATTTATTAGATTTGATTTGTTCTAAAGTTTGAGCTATTAATATTAACACGTGAACATAAAGATTAATTTTTCGAAAATCTCTGAGAAGATTATCAAGCTTTTAAAACTTTTTGCATGGAACAGCTTTTGGAATCAGTATATCTCAGTACCATTTAGGCTGGCCTTTGAAAGAGAATAGATAATTAAAATAATAATTTCTTGAAGAAACTGAACATTAAAAATGAAATTAATTAAACAAATAATTTCGTAAGAATATGAGTATACCTCACTTTCTTGTTGATCGATTCGTTTTTCCACATTTATAGCACGTTACTTCCTTCGACTGTCTGTTCATTTTTCATATTAGGGAGGAACAAGCTTTCAAATATTTTACTAGTAAATACTTGATCTATCTAAACATCAAACAGAAGTCTCTTTCCACGTTTATAAGTGAGTCACCAAAAAATTCTCATTGGCTGCCACCAGGAATCGAACCCAGGGTCTTCCAGTTACGCGCTGGATATGCTTCCACTGCACCAAGGCCCTGCCGGATAGGCTTCCACTGCAACTGGAAGACCCTGGGTTCAATTCTCGGTGGCGGCCAATGAGAATTTTTCGGTGACTCACTTATAAACGTGGAAAGAGCAATGACTTCTGTTTGATGTTCCTGGTCCACGTCAAATGTCTGTATTTATTGATCTATTTAGTTTACAATATTTTTTTTATTTTTTATGTTTTTATGTTTTAACTGCATAAGCAATTTTTTCATAACAAAGGACACATTGTTAGCCTTTTTGTTTAGCAAACACTCTGTTTAATAAATTTTTAGTAAATAATTAATTTTTAATATTACTATGTTAACAGATGAAACCATACATACATTGCCCCTCTTTCACCCTGTAGCATGTGAATCGAAGGCAGTCAGCTTACTTTGTCTGAGGCCTTTTGGTACATCATGTGGCGTTCTCAAAACCACATTACTTTCTGGGTCTTTTTGTCCTTGATGTACTGAAAACATTTGATGCACGGAGCAATATTACTTCTAGTTTTCTGCGCATAGTGTCAAACGAACGATGTTTCGCCCGTCTCTTTGATTGTCCTTATCGCAGGTAGTATGTGCTGCTGTCTCATGATTGTCTTTATCGCTAATTCTCACTCCTTAATTTTTTGTTGTTTGTTGTTTGGTGTGTAGTGTGTGTGTGGATGTGTAATTTTTTTTTATTTTTATAAATTTTTTATTTTTTTATTTTTATTTTTTGTTAATTAACTATCTCAATTTCTTTCTGCCCATGGATTAACATCTTCCATAGAGCACTCAGACTGGTTGGATCAATATTGTTGCAAATTTGAGTTTAACATTTTTCAACACAGGCTGCTGTTCTTATTTCCTTCTCATTTAGGACATGCAAGAAGTTTAATTTTAATGAATTTAGAATTTTTTTTTTCCTGAAATATTTAATAAGGGCAGTTTTTTCTTCCTTTTTTTGCCAATTTTTTAAGTGTTGATTTATCCTATGTTTTAATTTGTTTTTTGTGCTGCCTATGTATGATATTTTTAGTCTTTTTTGGGAAATTTGGATTTCATAAATTCCTGCTCTATCTAATAATTTTGGGTGATATTTGATGTTAATTAATATATTTTTAATGGAAGAAACAGATTGTAAGAAAAAACTATTATATTTTTGCCGTATTTTGCCCAATTTTGCAGTAACAGATTTAATGTAAGGGAATGATCCACTGCATTTTTTTATTTTTAACTTCGTTCTGATCATGTTTTCTTTTTCGTTGTTTGTTTTCATATATTAACTTGTTGATGCTTTTTGATTGATATCCAAACTTTTTTGCGATACCTTTAATCCAGGTCAACTCTTCTTCCTTGAAAACTTTTTTTGAAGAGTGAGTGAATGCTCTTTTAACTAACGTTCGTAGTTGAACTTTTTGCAGTACCTTTAATCCAGAGTTGACTTGGATTAAAGGTATTGCAAAAAAAAAGTTTGGATACTTTTTTTTACTGGAACAGTAGTACATGACTCAAAAAGAAAATAATGTATATACCATAAAATTTAGATATAAGAATACAGTAGATGATCAAAAATCCCAACGTCAAAAATCTGGACAAGCTCCTCCACTTTTTTTTTTGTGTGGTGAAAGTTTAAGTATAGTCCGTTCATTTTAACTTGGCACTTGATGATAATAGAATCATCTAATGGGGGGGGGGGGGGTGTCAGGCATTTTGGGGGCGACGTGTTGAAGGTGGAGGTGACTTCTGATACTCAGAGACAAAAGGCAAGAACTTCTCAAGTCACTTGTTCCCTGTGCGGATAAGATTTTATGATCCATTGCCATGGCAGTACCACCCCTAGTTTCTTTCCTTAGCCCCATTGTTCTCTGTGAGCCGGGAGGAAAGTTATTCCCCCTTCACTCAGCATAAAGTACACCCCTTGGCAATTGGAACCAGCGTGTAATGATTGGTAAGTTTTGGAATTTGTACTTTATGTTTAAAAATAAAAAATATCACAGCAATATTGAACATGGCAAACTTGTTTGGTTTTGCATAATAACAAAACAAATCTTTGTCTTATGTAAATTTTTTTGTATACAGTTGCTTATTTTTGGTAAAAGTATTTGGATAATGTAATGTAAAAATGTTAGTGTATTTGTATTTTTTTACGTTTTCGATAATCCGAACACATCGAAAATCCGAACTACCAGTGGTCCCAGTTAGTTCAGATTTTTGACACTCTACTGTATTTAAAATTGACAAAAATATATTTTAAATGAATTTAATTAAAAAACACACACAAAATATTGAACATTTTTAATTTTGGGAAACTATTTTGGTAATTACCAAGTGCAACACTTATTTCAGAAAAATAAAATTAAGTATGATCCCATTATGAAATTTTGCAAATAAACATGTGAAATGTCTCCCTCCTCAAACATATATCCCCCGCACGGGGATAACTGGTTTTCCAGTTATTTGGGGAGCAGCGCCCCCACGGCCCGAGCTGACCTTGTGACGGATCATTTTGTTATGTCGTCTTCAAATGATGTTACTACCGAAATGACAGCTGTTCATCCAGCTGCTGGGGGATGGCGTCCCCACGGCCCGAGCCAACATGTACTATATGTGATGATTTTCACATTTTTTATGTTTTTTGTTTTTTCACTTGACACGAACCCGCCTCAGTTGTAGGTTGCTGAGGTTGTGATTATGCGCCAGCTCAGGATTTGAGTTTCTCGTTTTCTTTCCTGTCTTCTCCATTTTATGTTCCTTTTGTTTTTCCAAGCTGGTTAGCTAGACCTACCTGCACGTTTGCCGTGTGCGGTGACCCGTAAGGTGGAAAAGGGGATGCTGGAGGCTGAGGTTTCTGGAGGTTTGGGTGTTGTTGTCTCCAGTTGCCAACACTCCTCTTTGCCCCCTGCTTCACCCTAAACGGACGGCTAGGAACTAACCCACTCCTAGTCAATGAGGTCTGTGGCCAAGTGGAGCCCAGACCTCTAACGGCTTGTCATTTTGCACGACAGGGTGAGTCTGGGGATAGGGTGGGCATGCCAAAGGGGTGTTCCCCAGGCATGGGAAAGTCTGGGTGCACGCCGAGCGCATGTCTGCCCTATCAACTTGCTATATCCGCTTGCTATCCCTAGAGCCGTGTCCTGTGTCCACTTGGGCTTGCGGACCTCCGGCTCTCCCTCGTTGGGCTCGATTGTGGGTGGGGAAGTCGGCGGACGAATTATTAATTTTTTTCATGGATGAAAATAAAATTTCCGAAGAACCAAAAAACAAAAGAGATATGGAGGAAGGCTCATCCCCTTCTGCAAAAAAACATGTCCCTGATTGTTTGAATGCTCGTTTCTTTTTTGTGCACTCGTTGGACCCTTCAAAGCCTTTGAGTGCCAAAAGTCCATTTTGGATAAATAAAGCTCTTCAATCCATTGCAAGCTCTCCTAAGAGCGTAAAGAAGCTCCAATCTGGAGATCTTCTGGTAGAAATGTCCACTGTGGTCTACTGTTCCACACTTATTAACACCACCACGCTGCTTGAGACTCCGGTCAAAATAACACCCCATGGATACCTAAATTCATCTCGAGGTGTTGTCTCCTCTCAGGACCTCGTTGAGTGTGCTGAGGAAGAATTACTTGAAGAACTGAGGAGTCAACACGTTACGGGTGTGCGGCGTATTCTATTCAGGCGGAATGGGCAGTCCGTCCCATCCTGGAACATCATTTTAACTTTTGATAGCCCTTCCCTGCCTACGTCCATCAAGGCAGAGTATCTCCACCTAGAAGTACGCCCGTACATCCCTAACCCGTTGAGATGTTTTAGGTGTCAGTCGTACGGCCATTCTCAGCAGTCGTGCAGGAGCAATCCTAGGTGTGGACGCTGTGGTGCCACAGAGCATCTTTTGTCAGAATGTGTGGCCGAGGCTGAGTTTTGTGTGAACTGTAAGGGTTCACACGCAGCATCAGCCAAAGATTGTCCCAAGTGGAAGGAGGAGAAGGAAATCCAAAGGCTCAAAACGGTGGAAAATATTTCCTATCCTGAGGCCAGAAGAAGAGTAGTTCCTGTTACATCTGATCGGCGATCATACGCTTCAGTGGTGGTTGCCAAATCTACGGTTGCCATTCAGACCGACATTCAGATACCCCCTAAATGTCCGTACAATGTAAACAAAATCATCGCAGCCGGACTGGAGGCGCTCCAGTCTCGAGCTAGGGGTCTGAAAAGCGCCACCCACCACTTCGCCGAAGCAGACTCATCCCACCACCAGCAAGGGAACTCAGGCCACTTCTTCTAACAAAAAAACCAAAGCTCAGGATAAGAAAAGCATTTCTTCTCCTCCAAAATCTCAGCAAACGACTCAACATCGTGCGTCTCCCGTTAAGACACTTGGGACAAAGCATGCTCCCATCTTGGCCCCTGGTCACACGCCTCCAGATCTGGGGGAACCCCCATCACAGGTGATGGAGCCTGACTTTGTTTGATCATTTTCATTTTCAT
The DNA here is from genome assembly GCA_039090855.1 of Macrothele yani. Lineage (NCBI taxonomy): Eukaryota > Metazoa > Arthropoda > Arachnida > Araneae > Macrothelidae > Macrothele > Macrothele yani. Next base: position 5,424,140 of record CM077023.1, on the reverse strand, counting down.
TTTCATTTCACTTATAACCATGGCTTCAATCATTCAATGGAACTGTCAAGGTTTTCGGACAAGTTTTGATCAAGTGAAACATCTGCTTTCATTTTACTCTCCGGTGTGCCTTTGTCTACAGAAGACGAAGCTTAAACCATCAGACCTGCTTTCAGTTCGAGGCTACAGTGCGTGTCGGACAGATAATGCATCGGGAGACATCGCCTGTGGGGGAGTCGCTATTCTTGTCCCTCACAGTGTTCCGGTGTCTTCCGTTGCGATATCCACAGCTTTGCAGGCCGTGGCGGTGCGAATATCTGTCCCTGGGCCTCTTACTGTCTGCAGTGCCTATCTGCCGCCGGACGAGAATGTAAGCATCTCTGTACTGGAGAGATTGGTTGATCAGCTGCCTTCACCCTTTCTTTTACTGGGTGACTTCAATGCTCATCATCATTTGTGGGGTAGTGTTAGCATCAGCACGAGAGGTCGTCGCATAGAGTCTCTTCTGTCCTCGGCCTCTTTGTGCCTTTTTAACACCGGTGCTGACACGTACTTCCATGAGCCGACAAGATCCTTCAGTGCGATCGATTTGACCTTGGGATCACCATCGATTATTGCTGATTGGTCGTGGACGGTGTGTAATGACCTCCACGGGAGCGACCATTTTCCGATTTTGCTCTCGCATCATGCGAACATGCCATTTTCTGCCTCCCACCCTCCTCGGTGGAAGATGGAGCGTGCGAGATGGGGAGGTCTTCACACCGTCAGCTTTGATATCTTCTGCCATGGTGACCCAGGAGTCAATCAATGCAGCGGTTCTTGAAGTCACAAATTGTATTCTTCAGGCAGCTGATCTTTCTATACCAAAAACATCGACGACACTCTCCAGAAGTCCGAAGCCTTGGTGGACCCCTGAATGCGCAGCGGCTAGGAGAGCTCAACATAAGGCCTGGTCTACGTTTCGGCGTTATCCAACCGATGCTAATCTCGTTACATTCAAACGAGCAAAATCATATGCTCGGTTGGTGCGTCGACGTAGCAAGAGGGAGTCTTGGATCCAATATGTTTCATCTCTCACTTCACGTGCCAGTTCGAAAAGTGTGTGGGACAAGATTCGTAAGATCCGGGGTAACTACAGCTCTCACCGGATCTCCATTCTCGAGAGTAACGGCTGCACATATGCTGAAGTCGGGGAGATTGCTAATTGTTTGGGGGAGGCGTTTGCCTCCGTGTCGAGTGACCTGGCATATCCTTCCTCTTTTCAGAGGATTAAATCCACTGCGGAACGCCAGAAAGTCTCCTTTGCGCCTTTTAGCGACACAAGTTATAACTCCCCCTTCGGCATTGTTGAACTACGGGTGGCTCTGCATCGGTCCGGCGCTACATCTGTCGGTCCCAATGGCATCCACTATGACATGCTCCGTCAAATCTCGCAGTCGTCTCTCGAGAATCTCTTAATCTTATACAATCGTATTTGGTCGGAGCACAGTTTCCCGGAATCTTGGCGAAAAGCTTTTGTTCTGCCTTTTCCCAAACCTGGCAAGGATCCCAAGTCTCCCTCTAGTTATCGTCCAATTGCTCTCACTAGCTGTCTGTGTAAAGTTCTTGAACGCATGGTTAATTCATTCCCGGTTAGTTCATTTTTTAGAATATCATCAAGTTCTTTCACCATCACAAAGCGGCTTTCGCCGTCATCGTTCACCTCACGATCATCTCCTGCACCTTGAGACATCTGTGCGCGAGGCGTTCGTGCGTAGGCAGCACCTGGTTTCTGTATTTTTTGATATTGAAAAAGCTTATGACCGAGCTTGGCGGCACGGTATTATCCGTGACCTCCACGCATGCGGATTGCGAGGAAACCTTCCAACCTTCATCGTTAATTTTCTTCGCAATCGGGAGTTCCAGGTGCGCCTGGGTACGACGCTTTCGGCACCGTTCCATCAAGAACAAGGTGTTCCTCAAGGTTGCATTTTTGCTGTCACATTATTCATCCTCCGCATTAATAGTCTTTTCACAAATCTTCCTCCTGCGGTTTCGGCTGTTGTTTATGTTGATGACTTGCACATTTTCTGCTCGTCATCAAGCATGCATTTTATTGAAAGGCAGTTGCAGTCTGCAATTAATCAGATCTTTAAAGCGGCAAATAGCAATGGTTTCATTTTTTCTCCCGACAAGAGAGCGTGTGTCCATTTCTGCCGGAGGCGCGTCCTCCATCCTGACCCAGAGTTGTTTTTAGACCGTGCAGCCATACCAGTTTTGCCGGAGACCAAGTTCCTTGGTCTAACCGTCGACCGTGCGCACGTTCGGCGGCTCAAGACTTCCTGTCTGCGGGCGCTATCTATTCTTAAGATCCTTTCAAGAGTCTCGTGGGGCGCAGACAGGATGTCTTTGTTTCGAATTTACCATTCATTGATACGGTCAAAACTGGATTCTGGTTGTATCGTGTATGGCTCTGCTCGTCGTTCCGTTCTCCGGCCTTTGGACACTATTCACCATCAAGCACTGCATCTTTGTTCGGGAGCATTTCGAACATCTCCGATTCCCAGCCTTTACGCTGACGCGAACGAACCATCGCTTGAATTACGCCGTCTGCAGCTGTCTATTCAATTCTACCTGAAACTTAGATCTCTTCCAGACCATCCTTTATACGATGCAGTTTTTCATCCCCAGCATGCTCGTTTATTCGGGAACCGGCCCTCGTGCATTTCAACCTTCGGTCTTCGTATGGCGGCCGTAGCCCGTGATGTAGGGCGCGACTTGTCACTTGTTGGAGAGACCAGGGGCTTTGGGGATCCTCCATGGCACCCACTTGGTGTCATGGTTGATACCACCTTTACATCTTTCGATAAATCCTCAACCCCTGCGTCAGTGTACCAGCAGCTCTTCGCTGAGCACCGTGACCTCAATTCTGACTACACTCCTATTTTTACTGATGGCTCCAAGATACATGGAGTCATTGGATCCGCGGCTGTCTGTGTAGATGACGTTTCAGTAGCGCGGATCCCAGCTGAGGCCACGGTGTTTTCGGCGGAGATGCATGCTGTGTATCTCTCCCTTCTCCATGTTCAGTCGACTTCTCATCATTGTGCTATGGTCTATACGGATTCCTTAAGTGTCTTGCAGTCTTTTTCATCTGCAGATTGCCGTGACCATCCTTTTCTCTTGAATGTGAGACAGTTACTTCGTCATTTGCTCGAGGCCGGTTTTCGGGTTCAGTTTTGCTGGATTCCTGGGCATGTTGGAATCTCAGGTAACGAGTGTGCTGATGCGGCTGCTAGATCTGCTTCCTCTTTGGTCGTCACACCCTTGCCACTGTTTCACCGGGATTTCCGCTCTCTTGTTCACGAACATATCAAGCGAACGTGGCAGGGTCTGTGGGACCAAGAGGTGGAAAATAAGCTGCATTGTATTAAACCTAATCTTAAAATCTGGAAATCCTCATATCGTCGGAACTGTAAGGAGGAAGTGGTGCTTGCGCGTCTCCGCATTGGGCATTGTCGTTTCACTCACCGCTTTTTGCTGTGTGGCGACACTGCGCCGATGTGTGAGGCGTGCGGTTGCCGACTCACTGCCAATCATCTTTTGTGTAGTTGTGTTCGTTTTTGTGATGTGCGTTTTCGTGATGTGCGTTTTCATTTCTTTCATTCTCATTTGTTGACCGAGGACGCCGCTACACTGCAGCGGCTCCTCAATGACCACTGCGATACTGTCGCTGTCTTCTCATTTTTTAAACAAATCGACTTTTTTAAACGTATCTAGATTTTAGCCCTATCATCATTCTCATTCCTCAGTTTTACTTAATCAGCTAGTTTTTAACCATTGTATCATGTTTTAATACTTTTTGTTTCATTGTCTTTTTAGCCCTTCCATCATTCTCATTCCTCAGTTTTATTTGATCAGCCAGATTTTAAGTTTTATACCACTTTTTTAATACTGTTTGTTTGTCTTGTGTCTGACGCTCTTTGGCCAAACATGGCCCTTGCGCCATAAAAATTGAACAACCAACCAATCAATCAAGCATATATCATGATTATCATTGTCAACCATTATCAATCCACTGCTGCATGAAGGTCTCCCCAAGCTTCTTCTGCAACAGTCTGTCTTGCACCAGTCTCCTACATGTCACTCCCGCACGCTTTCGAATTTCATCCACCCATCTTCCATGTAGTCTTCTTGGTCTTTTCCTGTCTCTTGGAATCCAGTCTAAAATTTCGGTTGTCCATCGGTGGTCCATTCTTCTGGCAATGTGTCCAGCCCATTGCCATTTCAGGGATTTTACTCTGATCATGATGTATTTCCTCTTGTCATTTTCCTTATCCATGAGTTCCTCTTCTTATCTCTCCTGGTTACATCAAGTATGCACCTCTCCATGCTTCTTTCAGTTGTCTGCAGTCTTTGTATGTCTTTTTTAGTTAAGGTCCACATCTCTGCTGCATACTTAAACACTGGAAAGAAGTGCAGTGATTAAACACTTTTCTTTTAAGACATATTGGCATATTGCTCTTAAAAATTGTACTGTTTCTTCCAAAAGTTCTCCAACCAAGTTTTATACATCAATTAATTTCTTCGTCAATATGATCTTTGCTTGATATCTGCTGTCCAAGGTAAATGTAGGTATCAGTTATCTCCAGCTTTTCCCTATTAATCAGTACATCTTCCTTTCTTGTAAGCATTGTACATCAGTTTTGTCTTCTGAAAGTTCAATTTTAATCCCATTTTTTACTCTTGTCAGCAAGTTCCTGGATCATACTCTGCAGTTCTGAAGAGGCAGTTGTAAAAATGATTACATCATCAGCAAAATGAAGGTGAGTTAAATAATCTCCATTAATCTTTATCCCTTTGGAATTAACTTTTTTACGGGTCTTATGGAGGTTATCATTCAAAAAAGTTGGTGGTCAAATTTTCGAACTAAATCCTAGTTTGTCATCAGGACTACGTCACTGGAGTAGTTGCTGCCACTCAGTTGGAAGAGTCCAACCGCAATTATCGTTAATTGTGGTACTTCTTCTTGCTATTTCGATCCCTTCTTCTAGTTTCCTCTTTACTAAGTTTGACTGGTGGGCGATTATTCTTACTGAGTCCCAATTTATGGAGTGTCCACTTGCTTGTATATGCCTGTCTAGCTCTGTTTTGTTACTAATGTTCCTAATAGCTGCTTGGTGTTCTTTCATTCGGACTTTAATACTTCTCCCTGTTTCCCCTATATAGCTGAGTCCGCAGTTACAGTCGATGCAATATATTACTCCTTCTTGCAATTGGATGTCCACTTCTTTCTGCTTTAAAGCTGGCAGGAATTTCTTTAATTTGTTACTTAGATCTGGAGCTAGCCTGATATTATATTTTGCTCCGATCCTCTTCAGTTTTTCGAAAAGTCCCTTGTGGTACGTAATTTTGCTGGTGAATTTGAAGTTGTTTATTTCCTGTTTCTTTTTTGGCACTTTTCTAAATAATTTCTCAACGTAAAGAAAGGGGTAATTGTTTTCTGCCAATATTTCTTTTAATTCTTCTCTGTGACGATCTTTTTGAGCATCTGAAGAGACCAGGACTTCAATTTTTTCCAAAAATTGTCTCGCGATATTCGATTTAATATAATCAGGGTGGAATGTGTAGAAGTCTAACATTTTTCCTGTGTTAGTGGGTTTTCTAAAAAGCTGAGTGAATATTCTCCCCTCTCTTGAGGTCAAGTTTAAATCAAGGAAATTGATGCTATGGTCTTTTTCCAGTTCCAGGGTGTACTGCAAGGTATTTTATAATGAGTTAAATTCTGCCAGAATCTGAGAGGGTAGAGATTGGTCCTCAGTATCTACTATAAATAGGACATCATCTATGTATCTTACGTAGAGTGCAAATATTAAAGGTTGTATAAGGATTTTTGCCTCTAGTTTATTTACATAGTAATTTGCAAGCAGAGGTGCTAGTGGAGAACCCATTGCAAGTCCTAAAGTTTGCCTGTAATATTTCTTTCCAAACTGGAAGAAATTATTCTTGAAAGAAAACAGGAGCAGTTCATATATGCCAAGTAGTATTTCTCTATTGTGATTGTGGAAGACTACTTTTTCCGCCAGGTCATCTGCAATGAATTCCAGCAGGAGGTCCAGGTTAATGTTGGTATACATAGATACTATATCCAGGCTTGCCATTACTGGATGAATTAATTCTGGCAAGTTGTTTAGTTTTCCTTTCAGCTGCATGGAATTTTTTAGAAGGTAGGGAGGAGAAGGGAAAATATCTCTGAGGTGAGTAAGTAAATAATAATTAATGTTGGAGAGTAGTGAATTTCTAGTGTCTATTATATAGGTCTTATTGGATGGCCTTCTTTGTGAATTTTTATTGTACCATAGATCTGTGGAGAAATACTACTTGGCATATATGAACTGCTGCTATTTTCCTTCAAGAATAATTTCTTCCAGTTTGGAAAGAAATATTACAGGCAAACTTCAGGACTTGGCAATGGGTTTTCCACTAGCACCTCTGCTAGCAAATTATTATATAAGTAAACTAGAAGCAAAAATCCTTATACAACCCTCCATATTTGCTCTCTATGTAAGATACATGGATGATGTCCTAATTATAGTAGATACTGTGGACCAATCTCTACCCTCTCAGATTCTGGCAGAATTTAACTTACTAGAAAATACCTTGCAGTACACCCTGGAGCAGGAAAAAGACCATAGCATCAATTTCCTTGATTTAATCTTGGCCTCAAGAGAGGGGAAAATATTCACTCAGCTTTTAAGAAAACCCACCAACACAGGGAAGATGTTAGACTTCTGCTCATTCCACCCTGATTATATTAAATCGAATACGGCGCGACAATTTTTGGAAAAAATTGAAATCCTGGTCTCTTCTGCTACTCAAAAAGATCTTCACAAAGAAGAATTAAAAGAAATATTGGCAGAAAACAATTACCCCTCCCCATATGTTAAGAAAATATTTAGACAAGTGCCAAAAAAGAAGCAGGAAATAAACAACTTCAAATTCACCAGCAAAATTACGTACCACAAGGGACTTTTCGAGAAACTGAAAAAGATCAGAGCAAAATATAATATCAGGCTTGCTCCAGATCTAAGTAACAAATTAAAGAAATTCCTGCCAGCTTTAAAGCAGAAAGAAGTGGACATCCAATTGCAAGAAGGAGTAATATATTGCATCGACTGTAACTGCGGACTCGGCTATATAGGAGAAACAGGGAGGAGTATTAAAGTCCGAATGAAAGAACACCAAGCAGCTATTAGAAACATTAGTAACAAAACAGGGCTAGACAGACATATACAAGGAAGTGGACACTCCATAAATTGGGACTCAGTAAGAATAATCACCCACCAATCAAACTTAGTAAAGAGGAAACTAGAAGAAGGGATCGAAATAGCAAGAAGAAGAAGTACCACAATTAACGATAATTGCGGTTGGACTCTTCCAACTGAGTGGCAGCAACTACTCCAGTGACGTAGTCCTGATGACAAACTAGGATTTAGTTCGAAAATTTGACCACCAACTTTTTTGAATGATAACCTCTATAAGACCCGTAGAAAAGTTAATTCCACAGTACAATATGAATAGAGGTGCCATAAATTCATTTATCTCTTTGTTTTCCCAGTTTAATGATTGAAAGACATTTTGTAATGTTGCATTACAGAGTTAGATAGGTATGGTGTCACCTTGTCTGTCTCCCTTTGCAATTTTTATTGGCGCTGTATCCTCAAATAACCGAACCAATGCACTTGCATTTTCATAGATGTTACTAATGATAATAACGTATGCATCTTTAATACCACATCAGGATTTCAAAGCCATTGTAACTACTGATTGTTTCATGGAATCAAAGGCCTTTTCATAATTGATAAAAGTCATACATAATGGGAGTTCATATTCTCTCATTCTTTCAGTTAGTTCTCTCAGTACATGGATAAGATCTAGAGTGCTGTAGCCACTCCAGAATCCTGCTTGTTCTCTTGGTTGAGCCATGTCTACTGTTATCTTCAAGCTATGTGAGAGAACCTTAGTGAAGATTTTATAAACCACTGATAGGAGGCTGATGGGCCTATAGTTTCTAAAATTCTTAGTGTCACCATTTTTATGTTGCAGGATCATTGTAGCATTGTTCCAATCCTCAGGAATTTTCCCTTCATTAAGGCATCTAGTGAAAACTTAGGCGAGTCTTGTTTCAATTTCTCCAATTGCTTCTTGTATAATGTCCACAGTAATTCCATCTTCTCCTGGAGCTTTTCCCCATTTCATGTTCTGAATTGCATGTGTAACTTCTGCTGGGAGGACTGGAGGGATTTTGGTGCTGTTACCCTTCTTAATGTCTAGAGTAGATGTATCATCTCTTTCATATAGTTTTGAGTAGAAATCTTTCATCTTGTCAAAATTTTGCCTCTATTTCTTGTTACAGTGTCATCTTCTTTTCTCAGTGCCATAATCTGTCTTCTTCCCTTGCTGAGATGTCCCTTTGTTCTCTCTCTGCTTGCCTTTATTATTTAGATGCTGAATTTCTTCCTAAAATTCGTCAACTTCTTCCTTAGGATGACTTATGGTGGGCGCATAAGTTTGAATAATCTGAGCTTTGTATCTTTTTGGGAGTTGGATAACGAGTCGGGCAGCTCTGTCTGAGGAACTTTCAACTTCTGGAACTTTATCCTTCAGTTTCTTGTTTATTATAAATCCAACACCACTAGTTCTGCCAGTATCAGTCCCACGATAGTAGAAGAGATGTCTGCTTTTCAGTTCAATGAGATCTTCTTTTCTCCTTACCTCATTTAGCCAGACGATGTCCCACTTGATCCTTTGGAGTTCCTCCTCCAATTCAAGGAGGATAAAGATGATGATAGAGATCATCTGTTAATTGTAACCAAGGTCAGCATCGGATGGCAGCCTAGTCTTGTCTTCCAGTGATTCTTAGCACCCTCTGCCTTCATGTTCCACTGGCCATTGCCTTTCCCAGATACATTCCAGCTGCCGAAGACTGAGGTTCAAAATGTACATTGTGAAGTCATGGGGGGGGGGGGGGGGGTGTTGGGCCATAACTCACAACGCTGGCCAAGCGAGATGATTTGTCAGTTGTCAGAGTCCCTTTTAGGGGGAACAGGATGCACCACTAGTAGGTGAGGTTGGCATTTGTCAAGGAGAGGCTATATGTTTGCTCACCACCTTACCTTGCATCCGCACACATGCACACATATTTGTTTAAAAACATAAATAAATCAGAAGTGGTGTTTTCGAGATTTTCAGAAGACAAAATTTTGAAAATGAGTCAAACAACATTTTTCATCACAAGTCATCATCATCATCATTGTCAACCATTATCAATCCACTGCTGGACGAAGGTCTCCCCAAGTTTCCTCCACAACGGTCTGTCTTGTGCCAGTCTCCTCCATGTCACCCCTGCATACTTTCGAATTTCATCCCACCCATCTCCCATGTGGTCTTCTTCTGGGTCTTTTCCTGTCCCTTGGAATCCAATCTAAAATTTCGGCTGTCCATCGATGATCTGTCCTTCTGGCAGTATGTCCAGCCCATTGCCATTTCAGGGATTTAACTCTGATCATGATGTCTTCCACTCTTGTCATTTTTCGGATCCACGAGTTCCTCTTCTTATCTCTCCTGGTTACACGAAGCATGCACCTCTCCATGCTTCTTTGAGTTGTCTGCAGCCTTTGTATGTCTCTTTTAGTTAAGGTCCACGTCTCTGCACCATACGTAAGCACTGGAAGGATGCATTGATCAAACACTTTTCTTTTAAGACATAATGGCATATTGCTCTTGAAAATTATGCCGTTTCTTCCAAAAAGCTCTCCAGGCAAGTTTTGTACGCCGATTAATTTCTTCATCAATGTGACCCTCACTTGATATCTGCTGTCCAAGATAAACGTACGTGTCTGTTATCTCCAGCTTTTCTCCATCAATCGATAAATCTTCATTTCTTGTAAAAGCATTGAACATCCCTTTTGTCTTCTGAAAGTTCATTTTTAATCCCACTTCTTTACTCTTGTCAGCAAGTTCCTGGATCATACTCTGCAGCTCTGATGGGCTAGTTGCAAAAATGACTACGTCATCAGCAAAACGAAGGTGGGTTAGATAATCTCCATTAATCTTTATCCCCTTGTTTTCCCAGCTCAGCGACTGAAAAACACCCTCTAATGTGGCATTAAAGAGCTTCGGAGATATGGTGTCACCTTGTCTCACTCCCCTTTCCAATTCTTACGTGTGTTGTATTTTCAAACAGCCGAATCTTTGCACTTGCATTTTCATAGATGTTATTAATAATATTAATGTATGCATCTTCAATACCGCAGGTTTTCAGAGCCATTGTAACTGCTGATGGTTTCACCGAATCAAAGGCTTTTTCATAATCGATAAAAGCCATGCACAATGGAAGTTCATATTCCCTCGCTCTTTCAATTAGTTCTCTCAGCACGTGGATATGATCTATTGTGCTGTAGCCACTCCTGAATCCAGCTTGTTCTCTCGGTTGAGCCATGTCCAGTGTTACCTTCAAGCGGTGTGAAAGAACTTTAGTGAAGATTTTATAAACTACTGATAGGAGGCTGATAGGTCTGTAGTTTCCGAGATTCTCAATGTCACCTTTCTTATGTAGCAGGATCATTGTAGCGGTGTTCCAATCCTCAGGAATCTTTCCTTCATTAAGGCATCGAGTGAAAATTTGGGCGAGTACTGTTTCGATTTCTCCACTTGCTTCTTGTATGATGTCTACAGTAATTCCATCTTCTCCTGGAGCTTTTCCTCGCTTCATGTTCTTGATTGCATGTGCAACTTCTGCTGGAAGGACTGGAGGAACTCTGGTACTGGTATCTTTCATGATGTCTGGAGTGCATATATCATCCCTTTCATATAATTTGGAGTAGAAATCTTTCACTCTTGTCAAAATTTCGCCTCTATTTCTTGTTACAGAACCATCTTCTTTTCTTAGTGCCATAATCTGTTTTCTTCCCTTACTGAGATGTCCCTTTGCTATCTTTAGGCTTTGGTTGTTTTCAATTGCTTTCCTCACTAGTTCACAGTTGAATTTCCTTACGTCTTCGGTGATACTTTTTCTTACTGTCTTGCATAGCTCTATATATTCCACTTTGGAAGTCACATCTTCTTTAGTTGTCCTCATCTCTCTTCTTTTTTGCATCAACATTTTGGTTTTTCCTGATAATTTGTTCACATGCAACTTGTTCTTAGACCCAGCTAATTTTGTTGCTGTTTCCATAAGAGCTTTGGTTACTTTTCTGTTAACTTCAGAGATGCCCACTTCTTCCGATGTTAGGCCTTCTAAAGCAGAGAACCTGTTCTTCAGTTCTAACTTGAAGGTATTATGGTGTTTTTTAAGGTTGGTCATGTCAATAGATTTTGTTTGTCTTATGAGCTTGCCACGTTCCAGTTTAGTGTTGAGGTGCATCTTACATCTCACCAATCTATGGTCACTACCTGTGTTGAACTTGTTTAGCACACTGCAGTCTTCTATGACGAATTTTTTGTTACACATAATAAAATCAATTTCACTTGTCGTCCCATTTGGATGTCTCCATGTCCATTTCCTGTGTGGCTTTTTCTTGAAGAAGGAGTTCAAGATGAAAAACCCTTCTGCCTCTGCAAACTCAACGAGAGTATTTCCGCGCTGGTTTCTGTTGCCGTGACCGAATTTACCTACTGAAGTTTCATTCTGTTGCCGTTGCCCTATTTTTGCATTGAAATCTCCCATAATTATTTTCAAGTGCTGCTTACCTTTATTATTTAGATGACAAATTTCCTCATAAAATTCTTCAATTTCTTCTTCAGGATGACTTGTGGTGGGTGCATAAGTTTGAATAATCTGAGCCTGGTATCTTTTCGAGAGTTGGATAACAAGTCGTGCAGCTCTGTCAGAGGAACTTTCAACTTCTACAACTTTATCCTTCAGTTTCTTGTTTATTATAAATCCAACACCACTAGTTCTGCCAGTATCTGTCCCACGATAGTAGAAGAGATGTCCACTTTTCAGTTCGATGAGATCTTCTCCTTTTCTCCTTACCTCACTTAGCCCCACGATGTCCCACTTGAGTACTATGTGTTATATACCAAATTAAAGCCTTTTAAAAGAGCTTTAAAATGAACCAAAGAGGAGCTATCCATGACTAAAGGTTACAGATTTCTGGGCATTTTAGTTTATCAAAGTGCACCAAAATTTTGAAGTTTCCGCAGTTTTCAAAAAATTATGCAAAAAATAAACTACTACTTCAAAAAATCTAAAAACTTGGTTTTTCCATGTGCTTCCTAGGTACTACTAATATACCAAAATTCATGAAAATCGGGAACATCAAGGTTCAAAATAAATTTTTAACTGGTTGATTTGACATGGCATTATAACCTGGGGGCAAATTTGTGAATCATAGCGAATTCCCAGCATCCATGGCTGAGCCCTGCAAAGTATTAATTCAAACTGAATGTAAAATTTGTCCAAAAAGTAAAATAAAATTGATTGCAATTGCTACCATAAGATGGCAACACTACAGCAAACCAGCTTTCTTAAAATACCCAATATCATGTGCACAGAGGCCAATTGACCATGCCTGAGAAGAAAATGCCTAACTACAACATGTGAATTGAATGCAGATAGCATTGTCTGAACAGCCTCAAGTGAGGAACAGTGACATTGAAGTATGCAACTTCACTCTGTGGATGTCTAAGCAAGGGGACCAAAACTATTTTTTTAGTGATCACATGATGTGATAGTGGTATTTCCAGTCTGTATTACTTTTACATGTTATTTGTTTTAATTGATTTTATAATGTTTTCAATAACTTGAAAGTACTGTCTAAAGTAAAAACTCAAATTTTCTTGGGTTAACTTGGGAGCCATTTCCTCTAATCCCATTTCTTCTTATGGTTCATGAGAGTTTTGAAATTTGTTCTTTCGGGGTATTAAAAGATTTCTGATTTTTAAATGTATAATTTTTAATATAATGATTACAATGAATGAATAGATTTGCGCAGAACTCAAATACCACCGGAGTTAGGAACTTACGTGCAGTGAATGTGTATTTTGTCACTTAGGTTTGTTACTTACTTTATCCTAACTTTAACATACATACATACATATCACTAAGCTGTTCGCTGATATTCAGAGGTTAGCTCCACAAAGAAATACAAATCACCAGATAATTTTTACTTACTGTTGCCATATCAAACTTCTCCACTTACAGCGATCTTGACATACAACTCGGGCTTCACTCACCTCCATCACACACCGTACACAAGATCTTCTATACTTCATACTCATAATCTTTTTCTCATGCAGACACTCCTGAATCTGATCCTCCCATTACTTCCTTGGCCTTCCTCTACCTTTCCTTCCTGCCACTTGGGCTAAAATGATTTTCTTAGTAAGCATCTCATCATTCATTCTTTCAACATGGCCAAACCACCGAAGCATATTGGTCTCCACCTTGCTAACAACATTTTGCTTCACATCACACAACTGCAATACATCTTCATTCCTCACACAATCAGATCGTGTCTTGCCACAAACCCCACGTAACACATTTCTTCAGCACACAAACGACTCCTATGTTTCTTCTGCAGTACCCAGGTTTCACTGCCATATATCAGAGTAGGGACAATTACACTTTTATACACAGCCATTCGGAACTCTCTTGAGAACTCATCATTCCTGTGAAAACCTCCCAGAGCAGCTATGACTTTCAAAGAAGAATTCACTCGCCTACTGATTTCACCATCCAATTTGTTCTCTCTGTCAAACATGCTTCCTAAATACACAAACTCACTCACCTGGTCAATCACAGTGCCATTTATACTTACATTACATTCAGTACTACCCATTTCTCTCTCAAACACCATAACTTTGGTTTTTCCCTTATTTATACTCAGTTTGAATTTCCTGCAAACTTCGTTGCATCCGAGACAACATACTCTGCAAATCACTTTTGCTCTTTGCCAACAGGACAGTGTCATCAGCATACAGCAATCTGCACACACGGATGTCACCCAGACATAAACCAGTATTATCTATTTTGGCATCACGCATGCACGCATCCATATATATATATTAAACAGCTATGGTGACATTACACAACCCTGTCTGACTCCTGCACCAATAGAAAACCATTTAGATAAAACACAATTCACTCATACACAAGCTCTACTGCCAGCATACATGGCTTTTACACTATTAAGTAGATTCACAGTAACACCATATTCATTCAATACTTTCCACAAAAGTGTCCTATTCACTCGGTCGTAAGGTTTCTCTAAATCTATGAAGGCAGCAAAAACTTTCTTACTAACAGCCAGATACTTTTCAATCATCATGCATAATGCAAAAATTAGGTTAGTGCAGCCTTTACCAGGCATGAAACCAATCTGAACATTCCACACTTTCTCTGATGTAAGACCCCATACTTTTTCAATAACAACCTTACCAAACACTTTCCCTGGCACACTCAGTAGGCTAATACCATGATAGTTCTTGCAGTCAGTCTGATCACCTTTTCCCTTATACAAGGGAACAATAATAGCATCCCTCCAATCCTGAGGGACCATTCCTAACTCCCAGCAGAACTGGCAAATTTCAATTAACCAGTCAATTGCAGAGTCACCACCATATTTCAACATCTCGGCAGTTATGCCATCAACTCCTGGAGCCTTACCATTCTGAAGAGATTTTAGAGCTTTACACACCTCTTCTCTTGAGATTCCTCCTGTGCATCCATCCTTCCCCGTGATATCATCTGCTTCTGCCTGTGAATCACCTTTGCTTTCCTGATCTAATAACTCACAGAAGTATTCACTCCATCTTTCACTTAACTCATCGGGCTCCCATATCATTTCCCCAACCCTATTCTTCACCCAACTTACAACTTTGTTTTTTCTATTTTTCCTGAGTCTCACATACTTCCAGAAAGTCTTTCTATCTTTCCAAAAAGCCAATTCATGGAAAATAGAAAGACTTTCTGGAAGTACGTGATACTCAGGAAAAATAGGGGAAACAAAGTTCTAAGTTGTGTCCCCTATTTTTCCTGAGTCTCACGTACTTCCTGAAAATCTTTCTATTTTTCCATGAATTGATAGAAAGACTTTCTGGAAGTACGTGAGACTCAGGAAAAATAGGGGACACAAATTACAACTTTGTTTCCCCTATTTAACTTTAAGATAATAGTTATTTTTGGCACAACTTTGGTAATGCTTATTTAGGTATTTGAAGTCACTTAAACACATTTTTCTGAATGAGTGGTTTGTAGTCAAACTCCAGAAATTATTAATTTTGCTGTACAAGGAAAGCATCTAGAACAAGTAACATATCTTAATTATTTGGGTGTGAATACTGATAAGAATGGAAGGCTTGATAAGGAAGAAGATGTAACCAAGAATTCAGAGCTGTCGGATGCACGATTAAAAAGTTGAAGAAGAACTTGCAATTAAAATTGACATTTATTTACAATTTAAAAGTACAGATAAAATCATCCATAATGGCAAGCACTTTCAAAGCTACCTTAGCTTTATCATCAGGCCAAATGCACGAAAGGATGGACACAGGCAGTTATATACAATCATGGAATGATACAAATGATCAGTGTTGCCAACCATCTGTATACCATTTTCAGTTTGGCAACACTGATCATTTGTATCGTTCCATGATTGTATATAACTGCCTGTGTCCATCCTTTTGTGCATTTGACCTGATGATAAAGCTAAGGTAGCTTTGAAAGTGCTTGCCATTATGGGTGATTTTATATGTACTTTTAACTTGTAAATAAATGTCAATTTTAATTGCAAGTTCTTCATCCACTTTTTAATTGTGCATGCAACAGCTCTGAATTCTTGACTATATCATCTAGCACGAAGTTTTTATTTTACTTATTTTACTTAAGGAAGAAGATATTTTTTGTTTGTTTGAGGTTTAATGACCACTATGAACTACTCAGTGGGCAATAAGCAGTCAACTGTCCCTAATTTAGGGTCACTGGTTCCAGGATTAGTCTGAATAGTAAAGAGAGTTTGTGCATGAGTTAGTGTAATTAGGAAACATGTTTGCCAGAGAAAATAAATTAGATGGTGAAATTAGTAGGCAAATGAAATCTATGAAAATCCTAGCTGCCTTAGGAGGATTTCACAGGACTGATGGGTTCTTGAAAAGGTGCTGAATGGCAGTGTATGAAAATGTAATTGTTCTAACTCTGAAGAGACACAAGAGTAGCTTATGCGCTAGAGATGCATTATTTATGGGGGTCAGCAGGTGGGGGAGGCAAGATATGTTCTAATGACATGAGGAATTAACATGTGTTGCAGATGTGTAAAGTGAAACAAAATGCTGTTAGTAAGGTAGAGACAAATATTCTTAGGTGGTCTGGCCATGTTGAAAGAATGAGTGATAAAATGCTTACTAAGATAACTTTTTGGGCCCAAGTGGCAAGAAAGAAAGAAAGGTGGAAAAAGGCCAAGGAAATCATGGGAAACCAGATTCAAGAATGTCTGCAAGAGGAAAAGATAAAGAGTATGAAGTGCACATGGTGTTGTGTGACAAATAATGAATGTAAATGAAGATGCTTGATACATCAACAAAAAGTAAAATTTAGTGCTATCAGTAACTTGAATGTGGAAGATGAGCTCTCTTTGAGTAGTTGACCTCTGAATCTCAGAGATAAGTTTAGTGCTATATACATTAGAAAAAAGCTGGACACTTTTTCTCTGAAAGAAAAAGTTAGTGAGAACATTTTGAGCTGATATGGTCATGCATGTCAAATGGGAGATGAATAAATGCCTAAACTGGGGTTGAATTATTTGGTACCAGTCTGCAGATCAAGATGTAGACCTAAAAGAAGGTGGATGGAAAGTGTGGAGTTAGCCATTAGTGATCAATAAAGCTGTGTTAGAGACAGAAAACCTTGCAGTGTACTGGAAGAGTTGGAGGAAGTTCATTGTCAGGAACAATTAATGTGTTTTGTTTTTATTGTTTTGCAGTTTCTTTGTACAAAAAAACATAACCGAGTGCTCTACACAGGCATGAGATGATAATGAAAGTATGTGAAATGAAAACAATCTTCTTTGACAATACTCTCAAAGAACAACTATGTTGAATCTAAAAAACTTTCAGAGCACGATCAATACTTAGTCTCATTCTGCAATTAAAAACTTTATTTACAGACTGAAAGCTAAGTAAAAGAATTAAAATGGCAAGATCTTTCGTGGTCTCAAGGGTCACATCATCAGGCCTAAACACCTGAATGTGAGCTAACATTAATGTCTATATATAGAGATAACACACAAAGGCTCTCCCCCCTTACACCATACATGTTGCCAGAGAAAGTCACAAAGAAACAATAACTTACTCAGTAAGTGAACCAATTAGCAGAGTCCAATAACTCATCATAGGGTTGGAGTCGGTAGCTGGTCCACAAGGCGTTTCCATACTGCAGGTAGATTGTATGGCAGTTCGTCATTGCAACACAGCGGTCCAAAATAGGTAATCCATAGTGTTTCAAGTAGAAAAAGAGTTTGTCAATTATTTGTGGAGCTCAGAATGCAAATGTTATCCCAGTCTGGGTAGAAGCCACCACTTTTTACTGTTCTGGAAAGAGCAGAGGCTGACTTAGATTATCTAATTGGGTACTCGTGTTCAGCCATCCTTCTAGATAAATTCTGAAAGGTAGAGTCCAGATACACTTTTATTAGGAGTAGTATGATCCATTGACTGAAGCGGAACACTGTATACCCCGTAGCGGGTAGCCAGAGGAGGGGGATCTCGGTCGTGACAAATCATGTTATAAATATTTGTTGTCCTAGTCCCAAAATCCACAGCCAATTTCTTGCAATACCTCTTCAATATGATTGTTATTTCATAATTGTATGAAATAGATCCTGTAAATCATTTGGCAGGAGGCCTCGCATATAAAGTGGATTTCAATCTATATTTACATTGTGCAATTAAATGCAATATTATCTCCTCAGAATAACCATAGGCAATGGCTATGGAAAAAATAGTGTCCAGTTCACAGGTCCTAGGTTCAAAGTCGATGAATGGGTATACACCCGCTGAATCAGGATCCTCAACACAGAAAGTTTATGTCATAGGGTTTAAAGAGGTTGCCAGAATAATATACAGCGCCGCCAAAGGTTTGGGGTAAACGGAGAACCTGATGCGATGTGTCACAGGGTCCCGCCTTAACAAAATATATAGGAAAGGAAGAAAACCTGAAACCTCTAATTCAATGGTATACTTGACCAAAGGATAGATGGACAAGAAGGCCTTAGCCAACATTGTTAACATTGTGAGATCATACTACCAAAAAACTAAGAGATCATCCACATAACGAGTGACCAGGAGGGGTTTCAAGGGAAAACTAGACAATACTCGTTCTTCGAGGAATTGAAGCAGAGCCTCTGCGAGCATTAGGAAAATGGGGGACCGCGTAGGGTGTCCCGCCCTCTTGTTTATAAATTACACCATCAAAGGTAAAGAACGAGCATTGAGCAACCAGTTTTAACGCTGAAAGAATAGTATGAACCTCAAGAGGTGAATAAAAAGAAGAAAGTTTTCCCTCAATGATCTGGTGCACCAGCTCCACAGGGACACTAGGGAACAGGGACACCACATCAAAAGAGGCCATAATAAAAGGGGAATTACTTTCCAAGCTGAATGGATGAATTTTCTCAATAGCCTGTATGGAGCTACAAACAGAAATAGTTGAGCCTTGTGTCAACATTCTCAAAAGGCTTGCAACGGCAGACTCCAAATAGTGTGTTAGACTCGCATAACGAAACCAGAACTCAAAGTGGAGTTCTGGTTTCGGAAACTAGTGATCACTACGGGATCACCAATATTCTGCTCCAGTCAACAGATCATACTGCTCCTAATAAAGTGTATCTGGACTCTATCTTCAGGAATTTATCTAGGAGAATGGCCGAACACGAGTACTCTATTAGATCATCCAAGTCAGCATCTGCACTTTCCAGAACAGTTAAAAGTGGTGGCTTCTACCTAGACTGGAATAACATTTGCATTCTGGGTGCCACAAATAATTGACAAACTCTTTTTCTACTTGAAGCATTATGGATTACCTATTTGGGACAGATGTGTTGCAGTGATGAACTGCCCTACAATCGACCTGCAGTATGGAAACGCCTTGTGGACCAGCTACCGACTCCAACTTTATGATGAGTTATTGGACTGTGTTAATTGGTTCACTTACTGAGTAAGTTATTGTTTCTTTGTGACTTTCTCTGGCAACATGTATGGTGTAAAGGGAGAGGGCCTTTGTATGTTATCTCTATATATAGACATTAATGTTAGCTCACGTTCAGGTGTTTAGGCCTGATGATGTGGTCCTTGAGACCACGAAAGATCTTGCCATTTTAATTCTTTTACTTAGTTTTTAGTCTGTAAATAAAGTTTTTAATTGCAGTGTGAGACTAAGTATTGATCGTGCTCAGACAGTTTTTTAGATTCAACATAGTTGTTCTTCGATATTATGACCAGCACAAATGTTTTTACTACTACTTATATTTATTATACTTCATGTGAAAATAGGGATTCCACAATCTGATCTATTATCAAGCACCCGAATGCAGCACTTTAGAGACCCTTTCTTCACTTACCATAGAAAACTTGCTTTGGAGTCAGCTCACCTTGTTTTTTTAATCAATTGTCGAAGTTTGGGAGTTATCCCCAATTTCCTCAGTTGTCTTGTCCATTATTGGCAAAGGATGAAAGAGTGTTGCGCATTGCAGAATGCAAGAGACTGGCTTCTGGTATCCGGTTGAAGGGAGCCCTTATTGACTTTCTTAATCGTAAGTCTTGCCTGTCTGATCTTGCAGCAGTAACCCATTCAGTCCTACTTGACAGGCTCTTAATAATTTATTTTGCTAAATCTCATATAGAGGAAAGTCAAGTTCAATTCAGGCACGTTAACAAACTATGAAACTTGGTGGCAAGAGAGTGTGAGTGTTGCCCTGTAGTTCATCATGGGCATTCAGCATTTACAGCACCACCGACCTTCTTAAACTTTAGTTCTGTCGTCTTGAATCCAACCCAGGGAGTGGTGCTCTCCAGAGGTAACACATTTTCTTACCCCTGGTGCCCGACCTTCAATATTTCATACTATTCCTCAAGTGGAAACCATTATTCACCCCTTACCGATCCAGGATCAAGATTCCGCCCGCTTATCTGTTTCACAGGCTCTCACTCACGCTCATCCTTCTGGTTCTTCCTAGTCTTTGTGGTATGGATGTAATCAACTTCTTCTTCTGGCTCGGAATCCTAATATTTCTATTATCTCCTCAGACATGATGTCTCAGATTGTTATTCTGGATAAGAACGGTTACTTTGAGAAAATGACCGCAGCCATTTCTGATATCCCCCACTCTGTAGTGGGTTCGGACCCTACGCAGTGTACTCTCAGGCAGATTGCAGAACTTAAAAAAATAGGATTCTTACCATCTTGTATCTCATCTCACCTGAATTCCTCCCTGCGGGCGCCCCAGGGTCTCAGAAGCATTCAGTAAGCTTAAGATGCACAAACCTTACCATCCACTTCGAGTTCTGGATGCAAGTCCAACACGCTATTTGGAGTCTGCCCTTGCAAGCCTTTTTGAGAACATTGACACAAAGCTCAACCATTTCTGTTCATAGCTCCATACAGGCTATTGAGAAAATTTGTTCATTCAGCTTGGAAAGTAATTCCCCTTTTATTATGGCCTCTTTTGATGTGGTGTCCCTGTGGATCAGGTGCGCCAGATCATTGAAGAAAAACTTTCTTCTTTCTATTCACCTCTTGAGGTTCATGCTATTCTTACAGCATTAAAACTGGTTGCTCAATGCTCGTTCTTTACTTTTGATGGTGTTATTTTAAAACAAGAGGGCGGGACACCTATGAGGTCCCCCTTTTCCCAGTGTTGGCAGAGATTCTGCTTCAGTTCCTCGAAGAACGAGTATTGTCTAGTTTTCCCTTGAAACCTCTCCTGATCATTTGTTATGTGGATGATCTCATTAGTTTTGGTAATATGACCTCACAATGTTAACAACGTTCGCTGAGGCCTTCTCGTCCATCCATCCTTCGGTCAAATATACCGTTGAATTAGAGGTTTCAGGTTTTCTTCCTTTCCTAGATATCTCGTTAAGGTGGGACCCTGTGACACATCGCATCCGGTTCTCTGTTTATGCCAAACCTTTGGTGGCCCTGTCTATTATTCTGGCAACCTCTTTAAACCCTATGACGTAAACTTTCTGTGTTGAGGTTCCTGATTCAGCGGGCGTATACCCATTCGTCGACTTTGAACCTTGGACCTGTGAACTGGACACTATTTTTTCCATAGCCATTGCCTATGGTTATTCTGAGGAGACAATATTGCATTTAATTGCACAACGTAAACGGAGATTGGGGTCCACTTTATCTGTGAGGCCTCCTGCCAAACGATTTGTAGGATCTATATCATACAGTTATGAAATAACAAACATATTGAAGAGGTATTGCAAGAAATCGGCTGTTGATTTTGGGACTCGGACAACAAATATTTGTAACATGATTTGTCATGACCAAGGCCCCTCTCCTCTGGCTACCCCCTACGAGGTCTACATTGTTCTGCTTCAGTCAATGGATCATACTACTCCTAATAAAGTGTATCTGGGCTCTACCTTTAGGAATTTATCTAGGAAGATGGCTGAACACAAGTACTCTATCAGATCATCCATGTCAGCCTCTGCTCTTTCCAGAACAGTAAAAAGTGGTGGCTTCTACCCAGACTGGGATAACGTTTGCATTCTGGGCTCCACAAATAATTGACAAACTCTTTTTCTACTTGAAACACTATGGATTACCTGTTTTGGACCGCTGTGTTGCAATGACGAACTGCCATACAATTTACCTGCAGTATAGAAGTGCCTTGTGGACCACCTACCGACTCCAACCCTATGATGAGTTACTGGACTCTGCTAAGTGGTTCATTTACTGAGTAAGTTATTGTTTCTTTGTGACTTTCTCTGGCAACATGTATTGTGTAAAGGGAGAGGGCCTTTGTATGTTATCTGTATTTATAGACATTAATGTCAGCTCACGTTCGGGTGTTTAGGCCTGATAACATGTGGTCATTATGACCATGATAGATCTTACCATTTTAATTCTTTTACTTAGCTTTCAGTCTGTAAATAAAGTTTTTAATTGCAGTGTGAGGCTAAGTATTGATCGTGCTCTGACAGTTTTTTAGATTCAACATAGTTGTTCTTTGAGATCATGACCAGCACGAATGTTTTTAATACTACTTATATTCTTTGACAATAGTTGTGCAAATAATTAATTCTAAGACAGCAATTTGATGCAACATTAAATCTAGTAGTTAACCTGTTACTTAGCAATTTGAAGTCAAGATCAAGAAGAAATTCAAGTTTATGTTTTAAAAGAATTTTTTTACAAAAATAACTTTTTTTATGTGTATGTGTGTGCTTTAGTGTAAGTGAGTGTGTAAAGGTGATCTTTGCATTTGCAGAAATCAGTCAACTCTAGACTTGAAATTAATCATAACATCAGATCTGATAGCTAACTTAAATCCAAAATTTATCTTCATGTCAAATCCAAACTGATTTAGAATTTTATTTTATTTTTAATTTTTTGAGAATTTTTTTTAAAGAAATGACCATATTAAAGTGAAATTTTTACAACACAAAGTTTTTTAATTGGGTCTTTAGAAACAGAAATAGTGCCCCAAATGTGAAATATGCATTTGTGCCATCTTGTTGAAATGTCTGTTTACATCATGTGGAAGTAAAATTGTGATATCTGTAAAGCAGCAAATACATGAAAAGTTTTGCAGTAGTTTTAGCTGTTGAATGCAAAATAATATTTCCAGACTGACTTTTAGAAGTGTGGGTATGATGCCAAACATAAATATAAGTTAGCAGCACATAGCACAAAAATTGTACATTGCAAAAATTTGAAAATTCGTGAATCATAATTCTCTTAATTGGTGCTATCTGATATAAATGGAATTTTTCAAGTTCAACTTGTGTACAGAGAAATAGGTAAAATGATATAATATAAGGACATATTATTGTTTTTTCGTTCTTTTCCCCCTGAAAAGTGTGCTAAAAAACTCCATTTATACGTCTGGAAATTTTGATAATCAGTACAATGTATGTTTGATGTGTGCTAAATGTTTAGCATTCTATAGAATCATAATGCTTGTATTGCATTAGCATTTTTGATTCTTTTGGGGTGGTACAGGTGAAATATCTGAAATGTGAGTACCACCTGCAAACCCTCATAAAAATAGGAAGCACCTAGTTTCTTAGTCAAAATAGTTCTCCTCTGCATTGACAGACTTCTGCCAGTGAGTTGCAATGCTGTGGATCTCACAGCATAGTGCAGCCTTTGCCAGGCATAAAACCACTCTGAACATCCCACACTTTCAATGATGTAAGACCTCGAACTTTTTCAATAACAACCTTACCAAACACTTTCCCTGGCACACTCAGTAGGCTAATACCACAATAGTTCTTGCATTCAGTCTGATCACCTTTTCCCTTATACAAGGGAACAATAATAGCATCCTTCCAATCCCTAGGGACCATTCCTAACTTCCAGCACAACTGGCAAATTTCAGTTAACCAGTCAATTATAGAGTCACCACCATATTTTAACATCTCGGCAGTTATGCCATCAACTCCTGGAGCCTTACCATTCTGAAGAGATTTTAGAGCTTTACACACTTCTTGTCTTGAGATCCCTCCTGTGCTTTCATCCCTCATTGTGATTTCATCTGCATCTGTCTCAGAAACATCTTTGCTTTCCTGATCTAATAACTCACAGAAATGTTCACCCCATCTTTCACTTAACTCATTGGGCTCCCATATCATTTCCCTGATCTTGTTCTTCACACAACTTACAACTTTGTTTCCCCTATTTTTCCTGTCTCATGTACTTCCAGAAGGACTTCCTATTTTGCCAAAAAGCCAGTTCATGCCTTTCCACTTTCTCCTTCCTATCTTTTGCCTTACTGTGGCGAACCAGCTTAGCAGCTTCACGCTTCTTACAGCGATATTCATCCACAGAGACTCCCTTGCAACATCCCCAAATAGGCTTCCTTCTTTCTCTTTACTGCCTCTTCAATCTCACTATTCCATCAAGCACATCACCTCTATTGTTACCCACTATTGTGGTGCCACAGACCTCTTTAGCAGCAGTGACAACACAGTTCTTAAAACATTCGCACTTCTTTTCTACATCCCTCTCACCAGACTTCAAAACCTGCAGTCATTCTCTGAGTAAGTCAGAATACCGCTGATGATCTTCAAGGAGCCTATCAACCTTTATTCTTTGTATCCTGGGTCTCTTCCTATTCCTTTTCCTCCAACCAACATTAAGTTTCACTCGTGACACTACCAAGTAATGATCAGAACCAACATCCGCACCTCTCATCACACGGGTGTCAACAACTAAGTGTTTCAAACGCTGATCATAGACAACAAAATCTATCACACTCTTTTGACCAAGAGTACAATTTTCCCAAGTATATGTGTGGATATACTTGTGGTTGAAAAATGTATTAGATACACCCAAACCATTCTCAATGCAGAGTTCAATTAATCTTTCACCATTATCATTCACACAAGGATCATTAAACTTACCCAGAACATTGTCAGAAATTGCATTCTGCACACCTACTCTAGCACTGAAATCCCCTGCTATTATAACTTT
This sequence comes from Macrothele yani, assembly GCA_039090855.1. Classification (NCBI taxonomy): domain Eukaryota; kingdom Metazoa; phylum Arthropoda; class Arachnida; order Araneae; family Macrothelidae; genus Macrothele; species Macrothele yani. The sequence goes on along the minus strand of CM077023.1, from coordinate 5,399,476 downwards.
TTCTTTAGCACCAAACTGGCTCAAAACAGCTTTTAGCTCATTCCAGAAATCTTCTTTGTTATCAGAAGGTTCCGAGTCACAAGGAGCATACACTACAACAATTACGATTCTCTGAAGTTTCACTTTCAAGCGAATCCAGAGAATTCTCGCACTTACACAACTATAGTGAATCAAGTTGTTCTTCATCTTTTCACTTAAAATCACACCTACACCAGCCTGTCCTCTCATATTATCCAATACTCCAGACCACACACTCACCGTGCCATTCACTTCTTCTACCCCAATTTCCTTCTTTTTGGTTTCACTTACACGCAGCACATTCAGTCTATATATTTATTCATCTCCTCAATCACCTCACTCATCTTGCCATTTATACCTCTAGTATTCCATACACCAATCTTACATTCACTAAGCCGAGATCTCTTTCTCATATGCCGTTTAGAAATTCCAGGTCGATTCCGTGGTGGACCATCCTTCTCAAGTGTGGTAGGTCCACCATATCCCACACTTGAGTCATTCTTAATATTTCTTTTTGTCTTTTTAATCAGGTAAGTACATCAGTGTGGGGGATTAGCCCATTTAATAGGTCCTCTTTTATACTAAACATAGTCATTTAATAGGTCCTCTTGTATTAAATAACATTGTTGAAAATATTTAATACCTCTTTTATTTTCCCTCTTATTTTCCTGTTTTAATAAAAAATATGTGCTCTTGTTTTTTTATCATGGCACAATTACGTGGCAAACCCTTTGAGAATCACTGCCCTACATCCTTTAAAGCCAGATAGGTGCTCTAAGTTAGAGATCTCATTTTGTCTTATGATATCCATTATGGTTGTTAAACTTCAAGTGAAACAGCAAAACTTTTTGCTGTCTTGCAAAAGATTATATGAGTAAGAAAAATTACATTGGTTTGTTTACTTTAGTGACAGTGGCTGATATATTTGATTAGGTGAAAATTTTTTCACTTGATAGGGTGAAGTGGAAAATGTTTTTGAAAAGCTCTTTTTTGAAGCTGAAATATCTGGAGTTAGATGTAGATTTGGTTTTCATTTGTTAATGCTCCTTGTACTTTTGTTATATATTTATTTAAGTAGTTGGTCCATTGGTGTAACAGATTGAAATTGTTCCTGGTTTATTTTTGTTCTCAGATATTAAATTATTTCAAAATTACAAAACCTCTGACTTTTTTTGTTTTTAAACATTTATCTATTTTTTTATATTTTAGCATGTTTTTCACTATCTTCTCAGTATTCAAACCAAAGTTTCCTTTGATGTAGGTTTGGGAGTCTTGTTCCGATGCGATGATAGCCTTTCAGCACCCAGGAATGACGACAGAAATAGCTTTTATAGTAGAAAATGATGTTATTTTGAAATCACTGAGTGAATGCTTAAATGAACTACAAAGCAGTGTTGAAATTCTTAATGATGCAAAAGCTGTCAAGTATGATTTTCCTAAATATGGCAAAGATGATCTTGTCAGAGTTCATTTACAAGATGGCCAAATCCTAAAAACGAAATTATTGGTATGTTATTTTTGTTTTGTTTTATAGAATGTTTCTTATATGTTGATTTTTTTTGCTAAGAACAAATAAGATTGCATGCCTGTGTATGTGTTATTGGACAACTTATGAACCTGTCTCATGCTTTTAAATTTTATGTACTGTCACCCCCAAAGTTATGTTGCAACTGGCTCTGAGACCAGGGATGTTAGCAGATTTTTCCATAAATGCAACATTAAAATTTTGAGGGTGATGTAGGTTTGGGAATCCAGTGAAACAATTTTGACCAAGAAAAATTTTGTGCTTCTACTTATGAAAAAAATTACAAAAAATATGAAATCTGACAAAAACAAATAACCAAACTGTTGTTTAATTAGAGGAGGAGCTAATTTTCTTGAATTATAGGCAGGTCATCTGAATCATCTCCATTGTCCACAATTGCTGATGGTAATGTATGGACCTTTAAAGATGACTGAGCAAAAATATGGAACTGAATTCTGGCTAGACAAAAACTTGTTCTGCATTAGAATCTCCTTATAGTCAGCCAACATTATCTTTATTCATTATCTAATTGTCTCTACTCATTTTTTGTTGGAATTAATTGCCTCAAAAACATTGGTTCCAGCAGCTTCAGTGAGTCAATCAACTTTGAAACCACCAGGAAATTACTCTTCAACATCTCTTCAGTTATTTCAAGGGTGTTTTGCTTTCGAATTTTTACATTTTAACAAGATTATCGAATGCACACATGCACATTCAGCAACTCATAGACATCTTCAGTATCAATTTCCAACCAAGTTGTATTGCTATAGCAATGGCTTCATCTGTTACTTGGTAAATGACATTGATTTCTGGAATAAATAAGTTCAGAACCTCTGTGAAAAAGAAAGAGCTAAGTATCCAAACACCCTTCATTGTTTTTTCAGCTTCACATGATTCCATCGCGATCCTCATTGCATCTAGAATATTGAGGCTGAAGCAAACTGCAGCCTCTTTGCCTTTTTCAGTTGGATGTTTCTAACCACATGTTTCCTTCTGTCCCCAAAGATTTTTTGCCCAGAGCAAAGGTAGCTTACTGTCTGTTCTATGACTGTCAGTGCAGTGTTGCAAACTACTTGTAGTTAAGATGCTAATTCATTGATGATGTAAGGGCATTGTAATGCATTTGTAGGTATGAATTTATGTACTTGGCTCACTATATTGGGATAACTGTATTATAATGCCTAACAAACAATGCACATGACTGGTTGTTTATTGGATCTGAGGGCAGATGACTCAAGTGTGAACCTAAGTAAGATGAGATGCTGTAATTACATTGCCTGACAAAATGCACATGGCTGATTGTGTAGAATTAAGGGAAATGTTAGTTTCCGGATTTGAGAATCCTTGGATTTTTGTTTTTGTTTTGGCAGTTTTTATGTGGTGTTTGTGTAATTTTATGAGTAACTGGTATTAAGAGGTGTATTCATAACATTTAGAAACTATTTGAATATGTTTTTGTACAACAGTCATATTTCCCAGAACCATAAAGAACTTTTGTTGTGTTTGTAGAACTCATTATTGAATCAAAAGTAATTATTCTAGTTGCCATATTTACTGTATTCATGAACACTAGAAGAACTTATAGCAAGTGCTGTTATATTTTCTGTGATATGTTTGTGAACTTTTATGTGATTACCTTGTCCAATAACCATGTTTTTCTCATATGACAGCAAGTGTGTCCAATGCATTTTTTAATGTTGAATTGAAAATTGACCACAAAAAGTTCCTGTCATGGTACGTTTGTAATAAATAAAAGTTTTTGTTTTATTTTTATTTATTTATTTTATTGGCAGCAAATGTTTTTGTATAATAAAGTTCTATTATATTTGAAAATTGTGTCTTATGAAAAGGTAGCAGCATGTTAAAATATGATGCTACATGGGGGTTACAAATGAAACATGGTATTTTGGGAACTTCTAGCAGTTGAACTACTTGCCACCACTGAAGATGACCATAGAGTTACATTGTTGAAATGCACCTGATATTGATTGGAGTGAATGTGAATTTTCAATTTTAGAGGTTGAGAAGTTTTTAATGGAGTTTTATTTTTTTCATACCTGTCTCATCTGCTCGTCTTTTCATCTTATCATTATTCTTTTAACTTCAAAACTTTATATCTTCTGCATTTTTAAGCCTTAAAAAATCTATTCATCTAATGCAAAATTAATATAGACTAAGACTAATACATTTAGGATATACCAATTATTAAAAACAAGGAGTTATTTCTGGGCATACTTGAATTCAAGGTGTTTCATCATTTCACTTCTTAAAACCACCCTTTTTGATAAGTTATTGACTTGTGATTTCACGTAAACCCTCAATATGACATAATTGTAAATCATTTGATGTGGTGAACAGCATTATCTTGGAATATTTCATAGTCTAATTTCTTCATTTCTAATTGCAAATAATATATTATGACATGATTGTACAATTTTATCTGTAGTAGCTATACCAAACCACTGATACTCTGTTTTCCTATTTCAACATCTGTCGCAAAGTTACTTTCTTTAACAAGCTTATCCATATAAATTAAAAATGGAGGTAGAGGCAACTTGCATTCTTGCCGTACTCCTGAGTTAATCTCAAACTACTTACCAGTATTGCTTAAGTCTGACACATGGCAAGACTTTTGATGTAAAAGACTTTTGTCTGACTTATTGGTATGGTTTTTATTATTACATTTATTACTGGCATTATTTTGCTATTACAAGGTTCCAACACAACCTGGAAAACAGGGGAAGCCTGGAGTTCTCAGGAGAAATTGCATTACTCATAAAAATTAGGGAATTTTTTATCATGAGATTTTTTATTTTGATTGAAATTTTCCATTTTTTCAGATTTTGTTGATTATATTTATGTATTGATGAGATTTAAACTTACCTAGTGTTCTTTTTTTTTTTTTTTTTTTTTTTAATGCTGTGACACAACTGGATGCTTGCCTTGTCACTCATAGAACAGAAGTGCTGCAGGGCAAGTGGCACCAAATTCTCTACTAAATGCACAATTTTGTGTGTGTGTTCCCACCTCAGGTACACACCCTTCCTGAACTCTACAGCTGAACAGTATGTTGAGGTAGGAGGAAAAGCAGCTTCCATTTGTAAAATCAATGATTCATCACTCAACATGATAAATGCTAAAATTCTATCGTACGAAAGGTCACTAAAGTAATTCACTGATGCTGTCACACGTACGGTCATTCACAAACATAATTTTCAAATTGTAGGTCAAGATTAAAAACACTTTATTTACAATTAAAAATTAATATTTACACACGAGATCTTTCGGGGCTGAACACAGCGCCCATCATCAGGCTCAAGCGCCACGAAACACAGGAGCAGACATTATATACTGTCAAACACGACCCACAATTCACTCGGTTTTCTCAATCACCGGTGATGCCATCAACAAATTTAGTACTCAACATGATATCAGCTACTGGGGCTTTTGCATGATCTGTCTGTTGCCTGACATTGGCTGCCTTCCTAGTGACTGGGAAAAACTTCCTGAACTTTTTAAATAACTGAAACTCTTACTGTGGGCAAGATATATAAAAATAATGTTTTATTTTGAATTTCGTCAAATCCATTCAAATCCATGGCGCATTAACTTTTTTTATGCGCATGAAGTTTTCTTTGAGGCGTGTTCTGCTTGTACATGATAATTTACATTTGTCATTATGATGGAATTAATGAATAGGTTTATTTTTGCAAAAATGCAAAAACATTTTACAGTCGAATTGTGATTTAGTATTTTTAGAGGGAACACCAAAAACAAACATTAAATGCTGAAGCACAATTTTTTGAATTTAAAATTGTGATTTAAAATGCCATGTGTGATGATGTGAAAACCGTTAGAAAAATATAATTGGAAAAAGTGCCAGTGTCGCACAGGAATTTAGGAACTGCTATATGTTAAAAAAGTAAACGTGGGAAAAGTCAGAAGTAGGCAATGGAACGCCAATTTGAAGTGAAAAGTGAGGAAGGGAGAATGGCAGCCATCTTGGTGACCAGTTCACAAGGCCATAACGAGCCCATGAATTCTCAGAACTTTGAGCATGGAATTCTTCGAAGAGTAGCCATCTGGCAGATGTAAACCGTGAGAAGCAGGACGCAGAGAGTGAAGGATGCCCAGCTATGGGGGTCGAATGCGTCGTTGTGATTGGCTAAGCGCTCGCTGGGGCTCAGAAAGTTTGGGGAGAACTCAGAAAGTTAGTTTTTTGGTGCTCTCTTCTCATCTAGTTTCCACGAGAGCAGGACGTCCGGTCATCGCGTATGATGATTTTGAAGGTGAACAAAATTAGCTAATTTTGTTCCACCTTCTTTGAGACTCACTAAAAACATCGCGGAAAATCTGTCAAGAAATTTTATTAAAAAAATAGAACTAAAAACGGTGAATGGCGCGATTCGTAATAAATTCAAAACTATTGAGCAATGCGAACGAATAGAAGCTCGTATTTGGACCTCTTCATTAGGTGAAATTCCGGAAGCAGAAAAGAAAAATATTGATAATTGGTTAGCTAAAGCAGTGAGAGATAAAAACAAAAAGTTTAAGGAAAAATTGAAGATTAAAGAGAATAAGTGGTTGAATCCAAAGTTAATGTCTACAGCACCTGGCCCACAGTTAATACCATCCCCCACTAACAAACATGTCATAGATCTGACGGAAGAAGGAGTAGATGAAAACCTGATTAATCTCCTCAATAAGGGATATAATTATAACCTTTCCTCCGCAACACTTGATAAAAAACGTATACTGATTGATTTAGAAAGCATCTGTAGTAAGGTAGAAAGAGAAGATGAAAATACAGCAGTTACTTTAAGGAAAGAATTCTCAGACTGCGTCTCAAAATTTGTAAAAAAGCCAGTAAAAGTTGATTACAATTTTAATAGAAATGCCATTGCTGACCTTAAAAAATTCAAAGCCAATGATAAAGTTGTAGCACTGAGAGCAGATAAGAGCAAAGTTTTGGTATTGGTAGAAAAAGAGAAGTATTACAATAAAATGGAAGCTGAATTGAGCAAGCCTTATTATGAAGAACTCAATGGTAACCCTATAGATCAAACTGTCAAAAATCTTAAGAAATTAATCAGCTCTTTAAGAAATAAAAAACAGCTTAATGAGCTCTTCAAAAACTTCTCCAAAACCCAGTCAAGAATTCCACAGATCTATGGTACGATAAAAGTTCACAAAGAAGGCCATCCAGTAAGACCTATAATAGACACTAGAAATTCGCCACTCTCCAACATGAATTATTATTTACTTGGTCACCTCAGAGATATTTTCCCTTCTCCTCCCTACCTACTAAAAAATTCCATGCAGCTAAAAGGAAAACTGGACAACTTGCCAGAATTAATTCATCCAGTAATGGCAAGCCTGGATATAGTCTCTATGTATACCAACATTAACCTGGACCTCCTACTGGAATTCATTGCAGATGACCTTGCAGAAAAAATAGTATTCCATAATCACAATAGAAAAATACTACTTGGCATATATGAACTGCTCCTATTTTCCTTCAAGAATAATTTCTTCCAGTTTGGAAAGAAATATTACAGGCAAACTTCAGGACTTGCAATGGGTTCTCCACTTGCACCTCTGCTAGCAAATTATTATATAAGTAAACTAGAGGCAAAAATCCTTATACAACCCTCCTTGTTTGCTCTCTATGTAAGGTACATGGATGATGTCCTAATTATAGTAGATACTGTAGACCAATCTCTACCCTCTCAGATTCTGGAAGAATTTAACTTACTAGAGAATACCTTGCAGTACACTCTGGAACAAGAAAAAGACCATAGCATCAATTACCTAGATTTAACCTTGACCTCAAGAGAGGGGAAAATATTCACTCAGCTTTTTAGAAAACCCACCAACACAGGGAAGATGTTAGACTTCTGCTCATTCCACCCTGATTATATTAAATCGAATACGGCGAGACAATTTTTGGAAGAAAAAAATTGAAATCCTGGTCTCTTCAGCTACTCAGAAAGATCTTCACAAAGAAGAATTAAAAGAAATATTGGCAGAAAACAATTACCCCTCCCCATATGTTGAGAAAATATTTAAACAAGTGCCAAAAAAGAAGCAGGAAAAAACCAACTTCAAATTCACCAGCAAAATTACGTACCACAAGGGACTTTTCGAGAAACTGAAAAGGATCGGAGCAAAATATAATATCAGGCTAGCTCCAGATCTTAATAACAAAATAAAGAAATTCCTGCCAGCTTTAAAGCAGAAAGAATTGGACATCCAATTGCAGGAAGGAGTAATTTACTGCATCAACTGTAACTGCGGACTCAGCTATATAGGAGAAACAGGGAGAAGTATTAAGGTCCGAATGAAAGAACACCAAGCAGCTATTAGAAACATTGGGAACAAAACAGGGCTAGACAGACATATACAAGCAAGTGGACACTCCATAAATTGGGACTCAGTGAAAATAATCGCCCACCAGTCAAACTTAGTAAAGAGGAAACTAGAAGAAGGGATCGAAATAGCAAGAAGAAGAAGTACCACAATTAACGATAATTGCGGATGGACTCTTCCAATTGAGTGGCAGCAACTACTCCAGTGACATAGTCCTGATGACGAACTAGGCTTTAGTTCGAAAATTTGACAACCAACTTTCATGAAAAATAACCTCTATAAGACCCGTAAAAAAGTTATTCCACAATATTTTTTATGGTATTTACTTTTCCTCCAATTTGAATGTTATGCTTTTTACAAATATTATTAATTTCATTAGTAGTACCTTTAATGTAAGGAAAACCATTCAGATATTTGATTTCTTTTTTATTTACTACAGCATTATTTTTTATTTTCTTTATTACTTTTGTGTTCCATTTTTTTATTAAGTGGTTTGGATAACCAAAGCTACCTGCAATTTTTTTTTATGAATTTGATTTCTTCATTAGTGAGTTGACTATTTTCAAATGCAATATATGCTCTTTTAATTAAGGTTTTCAGACTACTGCATTTTTGAGGACAAGGATGTGCCAAATTGTATGGGATTAGAACAGGAACAAATGAACTTTTTCGATAAACCCTGCATTGCAACTAATTTGTGGCTTTTATAACTTGTATGTCCAAAAAGGCTATTGCATTATTTTTTTCTATTTCAACCGTGAGTTCTATTGTTGGGTATAAAGAACTGTAACATTTGGTTAATTTTCTTAATTCTTCTTCGTTCAGTTTTGATAGAATGAAAATATCATCCACGTATCGACAGTACACTTCTGGTTATTTTCCATACGATGCAGGACATTTTCTTCAATCTCGTTCATCACAACCTCAGCATATGAAGTTGATAATGGTGAGCCCTTGGGCCTCCTGAATTTTGCTTGTATGTTTTGTCCTTGTATGTAAATACATTATTTTCATATAAATAGAATAAAACTTTTTTGAATTAATGAGTTTGTGTGTTATTTAATATTTTAAGATTATGCAACTTCTTAATGACAATTTCAATAGCTTCTCGAACAGGAGTGCTCAGATATAATGCTTTAACGTCCATGCTTGCCATATTTAAGTCTTTTAGGTCAGTTTTTACATTTTTAATTTTCTCAATAAATTCATAAGTGTTCTTGATGGTGAACTTGTTGTTCATGAAAAAGGGTGCACGGAACTTGTAAATGTTTTTCTCTAATGTTATCAATGGTGAGTTTTTTTTTTTTTTTTGAGACTTATCAGTCTCATTGGAGCACCATCTTTGTGGGTTTTTACCTTTGCAACAATACGTGGTATGCCTGCTCCCATTGGTGGAAAAGAGCGCTTGATTTCATCAGGTAATGTGCTATGATTTCTTATACCCGCTAAGAATTTAATTTGGTTATCAGTTGGGTCTTTCTTTATTTCAGTACAATTTAATTCTTCTATTACTACTGTCATTTTTTGTTCAAATTCATCTGTGTTGAGAATAATGATTTGGCCGGTTTTATCTGCTTCACAGAATTTGATATTTGGGTCATTTTTCAATTCCAATAGTTTTTGTTTTTTTCATATTTAAATTTTTTCTCTATATAAAAGTTTTTGTTGTTTTTGGCATTATATTCTTTTAGAATTACTCTATATAATTTGTTCTCAACTTCAGTTTTATTCTCTGCGCCAGGTATATTTTTGAGAATATCTTCAAAACAAGGGATGATTTCTTCAGTTTTAGGGAGGTCCTGTGGAAAGGCAAATTTTTTCCCTTTTTGTAATACTGCTTTCTGTGAAAAGCTTAAGTTCTTATCAGATCGATTTTCATACACATTATATTCATTTACGGGTTCCTTACTTAATTTTTGTTCATCAAATAATGCATTTAATTTTTTATCAACAGTAAAACTATTGGAGTTAGCTTCTTTGTTAGCAATTTCGTTAATTTCGATGAACATAGTATCCAAAATGCGATCTTTCCATGTGCCATCAAATTGTGCATATTTTGAGTTGCTTATCAGCTTCCATAATTCATAAACTTGAGCATTAAGTCTGAAAATTTGTTTTCTTTTAGCTATAATTTCGTTACTAAGCCTTTTTTGCTGACATCGATGCAGGATGTAGTAATCCTTCTTACTTTTAGGCTTGTTCTTAAGTCTCAAAAATTTGGGAATAAATCCAAAGTCTGCAAGTCACAAGAAAACGTTCTTGAACTTCAAATTTCATACTTTTGATTTTAAGACGTTTGAATTCGGTAATTGTTTTTAATTCACGGTTCGAAAAGAGATTGCGATAGTACATCGTGAGGCCTACCCTGCCTTTGCACTAACCACTTGAAAGAATAATTCGTGTGCTTCATTTCAATTACTTCCGATATTGGAGGTTAATTTTTTTTGATGTGCATTAATGCAATTGCATTTTTTGAACTTACCGTTATGTTGGTGAAGTTCGATTAACACTTACCGCACGTGGATCATGGCTTTCGCATTTCCGTTATGTAGATGCGGCATGGGGGTTTTTTCATTTAGTTTCGGGTCCTCTTCAGTTTCTTTCCGTTGGTTTTAATTGGCCTCGTTACTAAATGAGTTTTTCCCTTTGCTGCTTCCACATTACTTCACTATGTTTTTTACCCGAGTACTTTCGGCACCATCCGTTACCGTCATCTAGGGGACGTTTGCTCCGACCAGCATGGACCGTGTCAGTAGGGCATTTCGGTGGTTCTCGCGGGCTGCATCTGTTATACTATTTACTTTATGAGGTTTTGGGTGTTCAGATTGATATGGGATCATTATAGGTACATAGGTTGGTTTTCTAAATACACTGTATTCAAAACGTAAGTCTTTTTTTATTAGTTCGATATCTAAGAAGGAAATTTTTTCATCTTGTTCAAATTCCAAAGTTAATTCAATCTCTGGGTAACAAGTGGTATATTTATTCTTCAATACTTTAAGTTCTTCTTGTTTTAATTTATACAAAATAAAAATGTCGTCAACGTACTTACAATAAATGATAGGTATGTCTAGAAGTTTTTTAATAATTTTGTTTTCAATATCACACATGATTATTTCTGAAAATAAGGAAGATAATGGGGATCCCATTGGGGCTCCTACTTCTTGCCTATAGATTTTTTTTCTCAAACTCAAAGTAATTGTTATTAGAAATATAGGATAAAATATTAAATAACTCTTGTAATTGTATATTATTAAATATAAATAATGTCATGGAGGCATTGCACAACCTTGCCTGACTCCTGCACCAATAGAAAACCTATTTGATAAAACACCATTCACTCGTACACGGGCTCTACTGTCAGCATACATGACTTTTACACTATTAAGTAGATTCCCAGTAACACCATATTCATTCAATACCTTCCACAAAAGTGTCCTATTTACTCTGTCGTAAACTTTCTCTAAATCTATGAAGGCAGCAAAAATTTTCTTACTAACAGCCAGATACTTTTCAGTCATCATGGATAATGCAAAAATTTGGTTAGTGCAGCCTTTACCAGGCATAAAACCATTCTGAACATCTCACATTTTCTCTGATGTAAGACCCCGTACTTTTTCAATAATGACCTTACCAAACACTTTCCCTGGCACACTTAATAGGCTAATACCACAATAGTTCTTGCAGTCAGTCTGATCACCTTTTCCCTTATACAAGGGAGCAATGATAGCATCCCTCCAATCCCGAGGGATCATTCCTAACTCCCAGCACAACGGGCAAATTTCAGTTAACCAATCAATTACAGAGTCACTACCATATTTCAACATCTTGGCAGTTATGTCATGAACTCCCAGAGCCTTACCATTCTGAAGAGATTTTAGAGCTTTACACACTTCTCTTGAGATCCCTCCTGTGCAGTGGCGTAGGAACGCTTTTGATTTAGGGGGTACAAGCTCATGAACCTTACATCTGAAGGATTAAGCCATCTATGGATGAACTCCTCCGAATTTTTTGGGGGGGGGGTAGTATATTAGAGTTTTTATAAAATACGTATACTGATCAGGAATTCATCCGAATGAACATTGTTATCATCATATTAGTATTAATTATTACCATTATTATTTTTATTGCTGACAAAAAGTTCACATTATTAATTTCTTATCAGAAAATGAATGGAGAAGGTTTTTTTTTGTGTTCTCTCTTGTTAATTTTTGTACTTTTTTTTTCCATTAAAATATTGAGCAGAGACAAGTCAACATTAGGATGAATTTCTGTCAGCAGGGTTTGGAAAAGAGGGATTTCTCAGGAAATGTTATATAACTCTTTACAAGAAGGAATTAAATTTCTTATAATTTTTGTTTACATTAATAAAGTAAAACCGCAGTAAGATAAAAACTGCTCTATCTACCTGCAAAGATAGTACCATTGAAGCATTATGAAGTCTATATTAAAAAACTTTGAATGATACATAGGCTTACAGTTGATGAAAAAAGCACATTGGTCTGGTGCAAAGCTAAATAATGGTGGAGATATTGAGGAATTGGAGTTCTATGAGTGGTATGTGAAATCCATAATGCACTTGTTGTATTGCTACAGATCTTAAGACAGAAAACAATTTTAGTGCCGGGGCTGCGGGCGCTGAAATGTCCACTTGTGCATTAAATTATTTTTTTAAAAGTGCAGAAAGGACGACCTGATCAAGTTGCATGGAATTTTAAGAGAAAAGAAACACTGATCACAAGTATGTTATCAAGCCCTAGCCCTACCATATGCTGTTTGAAGTTATTAACAAAAACCTCACACTCATCGTTTCCCTGCAGAACTATTTTGCTGGAGTTTCCCAGATGGTTGGCCAGTTTTTGGTGGATGAAAAGCCTCCAACTACAAGCTTCGGATATAAAAAAAAAACAAATGACCCCGGGATATTTCTTTGAAAAAAAAAAGAGAATAAAAACAAGAAAGATGACACCGAATTTTCGGGTGTAATAAGCACGTCTTTTGAATCCGTTCTGATGCAAATTAAATTTATCAAAGCTATTCAAAGTCAATGGAACCGGTATGGAAAACAATAGTATCTGACGGAAGAAAGAAGTTTTTCAATCGGGTCTTTAATCCCTCGGATATTGCTGTAAACGGAATCGTGAGCTTATGAACTCTTAGAAACAGAGTTATCGACAAAAAGAAGATGTGAATTTATGTCCCTTGGTAGGAAAACCATGCATTATTTTAGGAAGAAAGTATTCACAAAAAGGTTTATCCATATGAGCAGTATCTGTCCAAGAAAAAAATTTTAGTCGAGTTTTCAGGAGCTCAGATTTTGCTACAAATACATCAGAAGTAGAAATTGACACTTATGACCCCTGGTGGCCAAACCATTCTTTTCCAAACATTAGAAATTACGTGAAAAATATTTTCCGCCAGGTCTTGTATGCGATACAGGAAGAATTTTTCAAATCGGAGTTTTAGGAGCAGAAAACGCAATTTACCATTGTGCGGTCTAGCGGAAAGTCTATGATTTACTTAAATTTTGAATTTATAGGAAAAACATTTCACATCGAAAACACTATCAAACAGAGAAGGAATTTTTCAAATCGGACTTTTAGAAGTAGAGATATTGACAAAAATAAGATGTACATCTATGCCCCTGGCGTAGAAACCATGCATTATTTCAAGAAGAAAATGTTCCTTAAATGTTTGTCGACATGAGTAGTATCGGTCCACAAAAGACTTTTTTCAATCGAGATTTTAGAAGCTCATATTTTGCTGCAAATACATCAGAAGCGGAAATTAAGACTTACGCCACCTGGTGGCCAAACAATTTTTTACAAAAATTTGAAATTACGTGCAAGCGATTTCCCACCAGGAGCTGTATCCGGTTCAGAAAGAATTTTTCAGATCGGAGATTTAGAAGCAGAGATATAGGGGAAAACGCAATTTACCTTTATGTCCCCTAGCGGAAAGTCTATGAATTACTTGAAAATTTTGAATTTATAGGAAAAACATGTCACACTAGGAACACTATCCAACAAAGAAGGAATTTTTTAAATCGGACTCTTAGAAGTCGAGATATTGACAAAAATTACATATACATCTACGCCCCCTGGCATAGAAACCGTGCACTATTTTAAGAAGAAAATGTTTCTAAAAGGTTTGTCGACATGAGTAGTATCGGTCTACAAATGATGTTATTTTCAATCGAGAATTTAGAAGCTCATATTTTCCTGCAAATACATCAGAAGCAGAAATTAAGGCTTACGCCCCCTGGTGGCCAAACCATTTTTTTACAAACATTAGAAATTATGTGCAAACGATTTCCCATCAGGAGCTGTATCCGGTGCAGAAATAATTTTTCAGATCGCAGATTTAGAAGTAGAGATATAGGAGAAAACGGATTTACCCTTACGCCCCCTAGCGGAAAGTCTATGAATTACGTGAAAAATTTGAAATTATATGAAAAACATGCGACACGTAAAACACTATCCAACAAAGAAGGAATTTTTCAAATCGGACTCCTAGAAGTCGAGATATTGACAAAAATAAGATATATATCTACGCCCCCTGGCGGAGAAACTGTGGAATATTTTAGGAAGAAAATATTCCGAAAAGGTTTATCAATGTGAGTGGCATCAGTCCAAAAAAGAGTTTTTTCAATCGATATTTTAGAAGCTCAGATTTTACAAATACATCAGAAGCAAAAATTTACACTTACGCCCCCTGGTGGACAAAATATTCTTTACCAAAAATTCGAAATTATATGCAAAAGATTGCACATCAGGAGATGTATCCGCTGAAAAAAAATTTCAAATCGGAGTTTTAGAAGAAGAGTTATTCGGAAAAAATGCAGTTTACTTTTACGCCCCTAGCAGAAAATCTATGCTTAATTTGAAATAGAAACTGTATCTAAAATACTGTTTGACATAAATGAAATCGAAAGATAAAATATTTTTTTCAATCGGATGTTTAGAAGCAAATATGTGGAATAAAACGTATTTTTGAATTCGACATCATCTGCATTTACGCCCTCTAGCGGCAAAATTGTACATCGTAAAAAAAAAAAAAAAACGAAATGAAGGATCATCATTCGCATATTTCAAGCTTTCGAATGCAAAAAGAATTTTTCAAATCGGACTAATAGTTGCAGAGATACTGTGGGTACAGACGGCAGGACGGACGGACAAACCAATAACATAAGCATGATCTTTTTTTACAAAAGACGTGCTAAAAAATAAGTAGCATATAAATTTTACAGTTCACTCTTTATGAATGATTGGTTTGTGTTTGCTCATATCTGGGGGGAGGGGGGGAGGGTACAGTAGATATTAATGTACCCCTGTCCTACGCCACTGCTCCTGTGCTTTCATCTTTCACTGTGCCGTCATCTGCATCTGTCTCAGAATCATCTTTGCTTTCCTGATCTAATAACTCACAGAAGTATTCACCCCATCTTTCACTTAACTCATTGCGTTCCCATATCATTTCCCCAATCTCATTCTTCACACAACTTACAACTTTGTTTCCCCTATTTTTCCTGAGTCTCGTGTACTTCCAGAAGGACTTCCTATCTTTCCAAAAAGCCAGTTCATGCCTTTCCACCTTCTCCTTCCTATCTTTTGCCTTACTGTGGCAAACCAGCTTAGCAGCTTCATGCTTCTTACAGCGATATTCATCCACAGAAACTTTACCTTGCAACATCCCCAAATAGGCTTCCTTCTTTCTCTTTACTGCCTCTTCAATCTTACTATTCCACCAAGCATCACCTTCACCTCTATTGTTACCCACTATTGTGGTGCCACATACCTCTTCAGCAGCAGTGACTACACAGTTCTTAAAACATCCCCACTTTTTTTCTACATCCCTCTCACAAGACTTCAGCTCCTTCAGTCGTTCTCTGAGTACGGCAGAATAATGTTGATGATTTTCAGGGAGCCTTTCAACCTTTATTCTTTCCATCCTGGGCCTCTTCCTATTCCTTTTCCTCCAACCAACATTCAGTTTCACTCATGACACTACCAAGTAATGATCAGAACCAATCTCTGCACCTCTCATCACACAAGTGTCAACAACTAAGTGTTTCAGACACTGATCATAGACAACAAAATCTATCACACTCTTTTGACCAAGAGTACGATTTTCCCAAGTATATGTGTGGATATGCTTGTGGTTGAAAAATGTATTAGATACATACAAACCATTCTCAATACACAGTTCAATTAATCTTTCACCATTATCATTCACACAAGGATAATTAAACTTACCCAGAACATTGTCAGAAATTGCATTCTGCACACCTACTTTAGCATTGAAATCCCATGCTATTATAACTTTCTCTTTAGCACCAAACTGGCTCAAAACAGCTTTTAGCTCATTCTAGAAATCTTCCTTCCTATCAGAGGGTTCAGAGTCACAAGGAGCATACACTACAACAATTGCTATTCTCTGAAGTTTCACTTTCAAACAAATCCAAAGAATTCTCTCACTTATGCAACTATAGTGAATCAAGTT
Source organism: Macrothele yani (assembly GCA_039090855.1). Taxonomy (NCBI): domain Eukaryota; kingdom Metazoa; phylum Arthropoda; class Arachnida; order Araneae; family Macrothelidae; genus Macrothele; species Macrothele yani. The sequence goes on along the minus strand of CM077023.1, from coordinate 5,383,062 downwards.
GTTCTTCATCTTTTCACTTAAAATCACACCTACACCAGTCTGTCCTCTCGCATTATCCAATACTCCAGACCACACATTCACCGTTCCATTCACTTCTTCTATACCAATTTCTATCTTTTTGGTTTCACTTATGCACAGCACATCCAGTCTATACTTATTCATCTCTTCAATCACCTCATTTATCTTGCCATTTATACCTCTAGTATTCCATACACCAATCTTGCACGCACTCAGCCGAAATTTCTTTCTCATACGCCGTTTAGAAAGTCCAGGTCGATTCCGTGGTGGACCGTCCTTCTCAAGTGTGGTAGGTCCACCATATCCCACACTTGAGTCATTTTTAATATTTTTTTTTTAATAAGTTAAGTACATCAGTGTGAGGGATTAGCCCACAGCTGACGGTTCCAGTTGGACATTCAACCTAAGGATTCTGGAACAAAACCCAGTGGGTTGGGGTCTTTTTGCCAATGTCACACAGAACTAGCTGGCACCTCTATTTTCTCCATAATGTTATTTATTAGTACTAATTTCAGATAAGCCTTTATTAGCAATTTGCTGCTTGCCTTAATTTGATAGATCTTACTTTAAATACATTACTTTATTCTTTGAATTCCCGAAAAAATTATCAAAATTGAATTCTAAAAATACATACCAGTGGTGTCGCATGCCCAGTCAGGTTGGGTGTGTACTGTTATGGGAAAAACATGCAACATTTTTATTATGTATCTCCAGCTGCATAATTCACGCATTGATATTGAGCATACAAAACCATTTCTTTTATTTAATTGTCATCTAATAACTTACGGTAAAGATCTTTGCATATACTCCATCGTAAGAAAAATCTGAATTTCCTGCAAGTACTAGAGTGATGAGCGAATTTTTGGTATCTATTTTTATATATAAATTTTAAATACAGCACAAGGTTTACTTTCTTTAACCCGCTTAACACAATCTGCAAAATCTCTGGCAAAAAATGGGACACTTAGTACATTGTCAACCTAAATGGATGTCAAAATTCGTATTGCTTATTTAAATCTGTGCTCATAAACACACCGATTCACACAGCGACGAAAAGACAAAGAAAGACTCTTAGCAGAACGTCGAAGAGTATTTATGACTCCACGCTATTCCAAACACAAACAAGTTTGACCAGTGGTGCTTTTCTTAAGTGCGCACATCCTGGGAATTAAGTCCGCTGCGTTGGATCCACGAAGAAATAAAGACATGACCTGTAGCACCATCTGGAGAGCTTTGAATTACAGTTGCTTTAATTGCACTCCTGAAGCTGCAAATATTATTTACTACCTTGTGTTTACTGCATGAAGCAATGAACCTTTTCTTCACAAAAATATTGCACAAGGGAATTAAGTTTAGTGGACAAACTTCAGTGAGTCTTATTGGAAATACATGAAAAAAAAAAAAACAATATAACATGAACTGGTTGCACTGCTCCGTGGGATTCAAGCGGTGCTCATTTTAAGTAGCACACCTTGAGAGTTTCGTTGTTAAGTTTGAAACCACAGGAAAATAAGAACCTGACCTGCAGTGCCGTCTGGGGAGTGCTTGTACCACAGCTGCTTTAAGGTTGTTGGATGTGCGCATGTGAAACAGCACACTCCAGGATTCTAGCGCGAATGCCATATGCTTACTGAACGAACCTTTTCTTCTTAATGAAAACATTATGTGGGGAAATTCATTTTAACCACCACTTGAAGCCTTAGGACGAACTCTGGCGAGTTTCATTAGAAATAAGTCCGAAAAAATAATATCGATAATATAGATTAAATTGCGCGACTTTGTGTGGGTGTGCGCCACACACCTAGCACACCCCGAATATTCGCCCCTGATACATACATACATTCATTCATTCATTTCATTTTTATTCGGATTCTGCAGATACTTTGTTTTGTGTCTTGTAACATGGAGCAATTAGGCTCAATGGCCTGAAACATTCCTGCAGAAACATCACAAAAGAACCAACTAAACAGTGGATAAAAGCCTTTCATTTGTTATTTCTCTTGCGGCATGTTTCTGTGAACAGTAGCCCATTTGGTCATTAAACTTAGCTGCATTGTGTTATAAAAGTAAAAAAAATACAAACTAATGAACTGACATATTTTTCTTATGTATGAAATGTTTCTAACATAATTTATTAAGAAATTCTATGTGGGCAGTATATCATTCAACTTCAAAAAGATCATGGAATTATAGTGCCAAAAAGTAATGTGCCTTGTGCATTCAGTTAATAATAAGCAGGTAACTTTATAAAGATCAGTATTTGAAGAATTTTCAACTGTGTGCTTTTGTGAGAAAATATAAGGTTTAAAGGAAATGTAACAATTCATTGCCGTGTGATTTGGTCACCACTCCAGAAAAACTTTCAAAACCACCTGAAAAAGTCAGGATTTTTTTTTTTAACTTTTGAGTGTGAACCCTGTGTTATGTGATTAGAAACATCTTCAGTTTTATCTAATGGAAGAAGACTGCATTATGAAATATTAATGTATCGTGGTATCAATAGCTTTGACCTCTTAACTAGGTCTACGGATGTAATATATCAGTTGAGTAGTCAAATAGTGTTGATAAAATGTTATACAATTACTGCTATTTTTTTTAGAGAAATATGCATTCCAGATTAAAGACAGAATTTTTATCAGTCTGCATTTTTACAATTCTATTAAGTTTTTAATTTTTGTTTACTAATGAGAGCACAGACATCAAGTATACAGGTTAGTTTTGTTTTGTCATTTTTGAACCCAGCTCAAATGCTGCACTCCTTTATTACTCATTCACTTCTTTTTACTGTTGTATCTCTCTGTTTCAAAGGTATTTAAAATAGTAAAAAAATGCACTATAAACTTTTCTGCTTCCAAAACAAATTGTGTGCTAAGAAATGTTTTCAGTAGATTTGATCATACATTCCTTGAGCAAAAATGTTAGCATCTTCATCTTACTACATTCTTGGCATCAGCAAGGTTCTTGAGGTATCTGTTAACCACTCCTGCACATTTGATTACCATAAAGAAAAATCTGACAAGCCAGAATTTGGTCCAGTATTCTAGCTGCAACTGAAAAGCTGTATATTTTTATTTTACTATTAGCACAAAAGTTATACACTTATTATGATATAATAATGAAGAATATGTTCTCTGGGTACAGAATTACACTTCTGTTTTTTGCAAATAATTAATCTTTATTTATGGTATAAAGTATGAGTATCTGTCATGTTTTTTTCATTCTGTAGTTAGGTGCTGACGGCTTGAAATCACTTGTTCGTTCTACAATGGGAACTAAATATGTTAATTGGAATTACAACCAAAAAGGAATTGTGGCAACTTTGAAGCTGTGTGAGGTAAATAATTGGAAATAATTTTCATTCTTTTGTGTAAAAAAGGGAACACTCCCAAGGAGAAGTTTGTGTGTTTGAATGAGATTTTTTTCCATGTGTTTTAACTATATTTCCAAAATACCAGGTGTTTTTTTCCTGTGTGACATAGTTTCTGCATTGACATAGCAACAAATATTTTACTAATGCTAAAACTCTCAAAGTCAGGCATAGAAGTACAGTTTTTAACTAAACTTACCTCTGCCTATAACTTTTCACTACATATTTTACACACGTAATAGCTCCGACATATATAGATCAGAGCTGAGATGGTGCTGAGCCCGAGCCCAAAAGCCCGAAGCATAGCCCGGGCCTGAATCAGGCTCTGACTCTTAGAGAGAGGGAGAGCGAGAGAATTTTTTTATATAAAAATGCGATTTAGGGAGAGCGAGAGAATTTTTATATAAAAATGCGATTTAGGGAGAGCGAGAGAATTTTTTTATATAAAAATGCGATTTAGGGAGAGCGAGAGAATTTTTATATAAAAAAATGATTTAGCAAATGAGACACTTAATAGTTGGTAAAGGGAATTCTTCGGCAACTGGTTCTGGTTGGGGAGCGGGCATTCAAGATGGCTATTTATTCTGGTCTTGGGTAGAAAATGCCATAGGCTGCGCATTAGTGTGTTTCTGCAGAGAAAAAAAAGCTTTTTCAAGAACTATAGATATTGGATAGTTGATAGCATGCCGACGATAATTTACTCCCTATCTCCACTCAGTAGCTCCCTGCTAATTCTGTGTAGCAACATACATATTGCAGCGCAATATAGCGCGATAATATTAGCATTATTTAAGCAAGATACAATTGCAGCACCGCCTGATCATTTTGGATGCTCGGCCGACCGAAGCACTTAGGTCGAAATGAACGTTCAAAGAAAATCGTACAGTTACACTGTAAAAATAGATAGAGGTCCCTTTCCCACTCTCCCTTTGAGAAATACATTGGTTAATTGCAGGAGGAGGAGATAGTGGAAGTGTGGAAAAGGAGATGTTTTTTCTTAATGGTTGAACAGGTTAACCAGTTTTCGGGCTCGGGCTCTATCTTGCAGTATAAAATTCGGGCTCAGGTGGACTCAGGCTGATGTACCACAGGCTCAGGTTCCAAAAATTGAGCCCGAACTCAGCTCTAATGTAGATAGGGACAACCTCGAGTGAAGCATGAAGGCAAGTATTAAGAATTAAGTTAAAAACTTCTAACTGTTACTTTAATTACTTCTCATTACTAAATAGTGATACTTTCACACACAATTAAAGAAACATGAAATTTAAAAAGACTAAGCTAAAAACTTATGTAATTCTCATAATATTTAAGTTTATTATTATACATTAGAAATACATACTTCTATATTAAAAAAGTACTACCCCTGACCACTAATTTTCAAGTGCCAAAAAAGACTAACTATTTTAAAATTTAACACTTCTTTAAAAACACAAAACAAACATACAACACACCTTTTGCACTCCACTCATCGGGGACCACAAGTGGAGTGCAAAATATGTAGTGAAAAGTTATAGGCAGAGGTAAGTTTTAGTTAAAAACTGTACTTCTGTGCTGGACTTTGAGAGTTTTAGCATTTTGCTTCACACATTACAGTACTTAGAGAACTAATTGGGATAATGTAATGCATTTCTCAAGAAGTTTGATGAATATTATTATTAACAAATATTTTGAAGAAAAGAGAAAAAAATGGTGCTTGTGTGTGTGCGCGCGTGTATGTGTGCGCGTGCGTGCACATTTGAATCAACTGCATGTACAGATATGATGTTTGGTTTACTCTTCAGAAAATATGCTGTTCATGTTGCATGTATTACTGTGTTATTTATCTTATCAGTAAAAACAGATGTTTGTTTATTCATGTGATGTACCCACCCACCCTCTTTCATGTACTAGGCACAATCACCTTTAATACATTAAGCTAAATTAAGAAATTGATGAGCATAAATCTGTTTAAGGATTGATGTAGTATGAAAGGAACAAACTTGTGCTTTTTTTTATTTTCAAGAGTGTTTTTTGTTTGTTTATTAGTATCATAATCAGATTTTTGGAAATGGAAGAAATACGATCAAGCCACTACAAGTTGGAGGAAATATTCAGACCTAGATCAAATAGTGGTCCTTGTCAAAGGACTACCTGATAATGAAAGGGAAGGAAAATTTCAGTTTTGTTTGCTGCTTATAACAAGATACTGGGTTTTACTAGAATTTAATTCCATAAGGTAATCGTCACCTTAACAACAAATGCTTGTAGTTCAAGAAAAGCAGTTGTTCACTGGTTTTCATTAGCACCATGTGTACAACCTAGAATGTGCATGAACAGTAATATTTCCAAAAAATATTAACAGTATTAGCTTCAAAGGTAAAAAGGTCATTTACATACAAGATTACAGAACTAATCATTGTGTTTGTTAAGGGGAAATGGATCAGAACATCCACCTTCAATAACTACATGTATACTATTGACCTAGGGAAACTTGAAAGCCAGTGACATAATGTGAGATGGCCATATCACAAAAGTTTATTCAGCATGATTCATTTCTTGGTCTTTATCAGAAGCTTTTGTAATTTCAAGTGTCACAGCTTTATTTTGCCTAAACTTTCCAGTCATATTCCAAACACTGTGAATGTAGATTAATATTTATATCACCAGTTTGAATCAAAACCATACTGACAGTCATTAATGAGTTTGGAAGACTGCAGAATTGCTTATTAATTGTTTTTGCTGTAATTTTAGTCTAAACAGATGTCAAAACTCTTGGGTGGTAGTTTGAAGAATGAATTCAGTATTTTTTGTTTTTACTTTTTATTTTGTAAAAGGACTGTTGCTGTCTAACTTTAATAATGCCATAAAAGATCAGCATTGCAATAAGAAGAACTTTTGAAAGATGAGGCATTCTGTAAAGCCAACCGTTAGCATGAATATTGCAGCTTCTCCACATACTTCCACCAACTTCCTGTGCCTGTCATTTCCTGACAGAGTCTGTGTCCACTCTGGTATAAAGAATACCACTTGTATCTCTTCTTTTTGTCATGTTCCAACACATGAATATTGGTCATTATGTCACAGTTCACATTTAAGTAGACATGCTAATTCCTGCATGTTGTAAGATGCCTCTGCACATGACCAGCAGCTGGCAGGAGAACTGGAGGAAGGATGCCATGTGGTTTTGATGTGGCCCTCATTTCTTTTTAAAAAATTAGTGTGGATTTAAGTGCTACCCAAAACTTACACCCTAAACATCTCTAATTGAATCAAAAATGAAACATACAGTATGTTTTGAATTGATGTCTTTACCATCAAAAGTTAAGTGCAGATAAACAACTTAAAATATTGTGGAATAACTTTTTTACGGGTCTTATAGAGGTTATTTTTCATGAAAGTTGGTTGTCAAATTTTCGAACTAAAGCCTAGTTCGTCATCAGGACTATGTCACTGGAGTTTGACATAGTCCTATAGTCCTGAACTCCAGTGACATAGTCCTGATGACGAACTAGGCTTTAGTTCGAAAATTTGACAACCAACTTTCATGAAAAATAACCTCTATAAGACCCGTAAAAAAGTTATTCCACAATCACTATGAATAGAGGTGCCATAAATGCATTTATAACTTAAAATATGCTTCATGGATCATGCTTTTAATGGGATGCAAACTTTGTCCAAAATTGAATAGAAATTGTGTACTTCAGTAGCTTCTGCAGTTTTCATATCATTTATAGTATGAACTCATATTTCACTTATTTCCTTCACAAATCTTTTAAATTTTTTTTTCTCTCTTTATATATAGCCTACAGAAAACACGACGGCATGGCAACGTTTCCTACCTTGTGGACCAGTAGCTCTCTTACCAGTTAGTAATCACTTCTTTTCCATTGTTTTGTAATTGTGTACAAGTATGAATCCAAAACTTCCCCATCCCATAAAAACACACAAATAACTTAGTACCTGTTTAAATCCTGAAAATACTTGTTCCACAAATTCTAAGTTGCTTAAGGATGATGGAGCTTTAGTTCTTTTTATCAAAGTTTGTTGCCTCTCATAATCTATATTGTATTCATGTTGTTTAGGTATCTGATGACTTGATTCAAATAAATAGAATAGTGCTAAAAAACATACCTTTAGAATAAAGATGACTTCTTTTAATGAACATAAATAAGATGGTTGAAGATATGAATTGAAGATTATGTGATTAATAACTGTAGGTAATAATAAGAAGAATAGTTCACTTTGTGAACAAAAGTTGCATTCCTCAAACCATTTGGTTCTCCGGGTGAGAAGCGAACTTATGACCTTCACTTTTAGTCATTTAAAAGAATCACCAAGAAACAGTTTCTTCTTGAAGAAAGGAATATTTAAGACCAGGAACATAACCTCTGTAAATATGAGTTCCATCGTCTGTTGGGAAGAAACAGAATAAATACAAATGTTTCTAGTTAGATGCATAATCATATGTCTTTTCAGGACAAGAACTTCACTCACATCTGTGTAGCTTCTTTTGTGGAGAGAGAGAGAGAGAGTTGCTGTTTGTTGTTTCTATCTGAGTGCGAGAGAGCTAGTTGCACCGGAGCGCCCTCTCTTGACTTACAAAATAAATGATTTTTATATTTGAGTTTTTCTTTCCTTTCCTTTTTTTCTTTTTTTCTTCTTCTTGACGTTTGTCAGAGCATAAGTAGTGGTCTTACGCTAACATTCCCCTCTTGCTCTGGCAAAGTCCTGAAGGCACAACGACTGTCTGTGACATTCGAAAGCTGATTTGGCCAGTGGCTGTGTCATTATATCCGCCTTCATCTCTTGAGTAGGACAATAATACACTTCTAGAATATTTTTACTTTGCAAGTCTCATATACAGTATAATGGTGCTTTATATCAACGTGCTTTACTCTTGAATTATTTTTCTCAGATTGCGTCAGTTTTATGGTTGTTTGATTATCTTCCCAAAACTTCACTGGTAAATCCTGTTTTAGGTCTAAATCCTTCATTAACTCCAATAACCATGTCAAATCTAGGGCTGACTGTGCTATGGAAACATACTCAGCCTCAGAGGATGATAATGTAACACAGTTCTGTTTGTGGGATTTCCATGATAGACAATTTTCTCCAAGAAAAACAAGATGACCTGAGGTATACTTCCTGTCTCTTTGGTCTTGAGCCCAGTCTGCGTCAGAATACACATTTAGTACAGGAGGCTCATTTGACGAAATTTGCAGTTTTAACTCTTTGGTTGTCTTGAGATACCATATAACCTTTTTCACAGCTTTCCAATCTCTTTGTCGTGGACTTTCACATCTTCTGCTTAGTATGTGGCTAGCTGCTGTAATATCAGGCCTTGTGATTGAAAATATATATAGCAAAGTTCCAATGGCTTGTCAATATTTATTGTTATTAGGTAACAAATCATCTTCTCCTTTATACTGGTAGTAATTTGTTTCCATTGGAATATATGTTGGTTTTGCATCTTGTAGACCAAATTTCTCTATTAATTGTTGAATTTTGCTTTGTTGACTAAGAAAGAAATTTCCTCTTTTATCTTTGATGACTTCTATACCTAAGTAATATTTGACCTCTCCAAGATCAGTGATCTCATAGTTATTCTTTAAAGCTTTTATTACCTGCTGTATTTGTGACTGATGTTTGCACTTATTAATATATCATCTACATATATGATAAGATAAATTGTGCTTCTTCATGTTTTATAAATAAACAGGAATCTGCTTTGCTTTGTATGAAGTCCTGAGATGTCAAAGTATTTGCTATTGACTGATTCCATGCCTTTGCAGCCTGCTTTAAGCCATATAGGGATTTGTTCAATTTGCACACTTTATTTTCATGATTTATTTCTACAAAACCTTCAGGCTGATGCATGTAAATTTCTCCATGCAAGGATGCAGATTTGACATCTACATGTTGGATGAACATTTTGTTTATATGCAGCTGCTGTAAGCAAAGCTCTAATTGCTGTATGCTTGACTACAGGTGAAAAAGTTTCATCATAGTCTGAGAGAGAGAGATTTCCTATCTGAGGTTGAGAGACCCGAACCCTCAGCGCTCTGCGCCTTTTGTCAGGTGAAGAAGAAGAAGATAAGATATTTGGGAACAGATTTCCCTGATAGAACAGCATGAAAGAAAAGTACAGAAATATTAGAGCAAAAGGAGTATACAGTTTCCCGTTAAGTATTGAAGTTGTAAGCTACCCTACATACTTACCTGCAACAAATCAGTCAGAGCAAGTCATCCTGCAGACAACGCCAGGCCGCAGGGAATCGGAGAAAGGACAGGGAAAAGGGGTGCCTAAAAAAAAGAAAAGAACCACACAAGAAAAATCCTCCAGATAAACACCCAGTTTTCTCACAAAACCCTGTGTTGCAAGGCACCTTAACTCACACAGTTGTCGTTTGCTCAGTTCCCGTGTAGGAGTCGGCTTTTCACCTCGCTTCTCAGGAATTTTTCGTTTTTTGTTTCTTTTTCACTGGCTGGAGGGGAGTTTGGTACTTTATTTATTTTTTTTAAACCATAGTACCGTGTTTCTGGGCCAGTCTCATATATGCGGACTGCAATATTACTCTTTGCAAAACAAGTTCGGCCCCTAAAAGAGCCCTTTTTTTTTTTTTTTTAAACAAGATTTCTTCACATGTGTGAAGTATTTTTGTAAAACAGAGTACGGCCCTTAAAAGAGCCCTTTTTTTTTATTTAACGAGATTTCTTCACATGTGTGAAGTATTTTTGCAAAACAGAGTACGGCCCTTAAAAGAGCCCCCCCCCCCTTTTTTTTAACAAAAATTCTTCTTATGTGAAGAATACCCTCCGAACACTAGTCCCAATTATTGTTTTTTTTTTTTTGCTGGGGTAGCTGTGAATTGGGTTCATTTCTGGAACTTTATTCAAGATAGCTTTTGGCCTTTTATAACTGTCAGTTTCATTGACAGTATTGTTAATGGCCTCTCTGACTAGAGGATTAGGATGAATCTTAGCTTTTTCATAGTATCTTTTAGCTAAGTCATACATCGTGTAATGGATAGAATTAATATTTAGCATGCTTCAGATAGCATGGTTTGAAGTTCTTCCATCAAGTCCAACCATATAACGTAGGGTTTTATTTTGAAATGAGGTAATCTTATTTTTCTGCTGTTTGTTGCAGTTACCCCAGATAGGACAGGCATAAGTAATAACAGGGCTGATACAGGCTTTCCATATCAAAGTTTTGTTTTTCCTGCTAAGCCTTTTATTTTTTATTATTGGCTGGAGACTTCCTCTGATCTTAAGAGATTTGGACAGAGTTTCTTTAATATGCTTGTTCCAGTTTAGGTTGTGGTCCATAAAAAGTCCTAAATATTTAACATCATTTACCCAAGGTATTTTTTTTTATACATTTCTATTTCAAAGTCTGGATTGTGATTGCATTTAATCCTAGAAAATAGAATTGCTTGAGTTTTTTCAGTATTGATTTTGATTTTCCAATCTAAGAAATATTTCTCAAGTTGTTCAACATAATGTTGCAACATGAAAGTTGCTTGATTTTTATTTTTGGAAGTATAAGCGAGTGCGGTGTCATCAGCATAGAGAGCTGTAGTCAGATTCCTGTTATTATAGTTGGGAAAGTCTGACGTAAAGATAGAGTACAGCGCTGGTGCGAGTACACTGCCTTGCGGTACACCAGCTTCGATTTTTTTTAATGATTTTTTCCCATTGATTTTTACACAGAATGTTCTGTTAGTGAGGTATGATCTGGTTATATGTATAATCCAGGGTGGGAAATCATGTGCTATTAGCTTGTAGATAATTGCCTCATGTGGGCATTTATCGAATGCTTTTGCCACATCCAGAAATATGGCTGCTGTGTGTTCTTTTTTTATTATTCCTTCAGCACATTTTTCAGTTATTCTAGAGAGTTGGTGCACCGTGGAGTGTTTATCTCTAAAACCTCCTTGAATAAATGGAATTACTGGGAATTCCTCACAGAATTGTTGCATTCTAATAAGAATTATTTTTTCAAAGATTTTTCCCATGGTTGGGAGCAACGAAATCGGTCTGTGATTTTCAGGAATTGCCGGGTTTTTACCTGGCTTGGGTAATAGTATTACCTCTGCTGTCTTCCAAACATCAGGGAAATAATTTAATTTAATGGCACAATTGTATATTTTAGTAAGGGTTTGCACATACTTTTCCGGTAATGTTTTCATAGTTTTATTATTTATGCCATCATTGCTCGGTGCCTTTTTATTTTTAAGATTATTAATATGAAACCTAACTTCCCTTTCACTGATGGGTAGTGGTTTTTCAAAGTCAGGAGGAACAAAAAAAATTTTTTTGGCCCTTAAAAGGTCTCTTTTTATTTCTTATCTTTCCAGTTTCTGGCGTTCCGGACTCGTGAGAGGTCGCATCACCTTTAACTTGTCTATCGGACGTAAGAGAGGCCGTAGCATTTACTACTTTTGGTTGCTGTTTTCTATGCCTTGTCCTCCTATTTTTTTAAAAGAGCCTTTCTGTTTACTTTTAATTGGGGATGTTAACACAGGTTTTTTTTTACTAGTAAATTCTTCATAGAGTTGTGCACTTTGGGTGATGACTCTAGAATTTTCTACATCCTCCGCATGTTTAAAATAAGTATCCAGGGCCTTTTTCATTTTAATGGCTATATCAGTGTCAGGGATATCATTTATTTTAAACTGTTTTTCTAGTGAGTTTGCAAAAATTTCTGCTTTTTCTTCGTCAGTTCTAACTACCGTCCCATCTTCTTTTTGAAGGGGTGGGAGTAATTTGACATTTTTATTTTGCAAGCTCGACGTAAGATTCCATAGAGTCATTATATTTTTTTATCCGAATTTTCGGAGTAGTCAATATGAGCTTCCTCTAATACTTGACCCCATGACCCATTCTCAAATTTTCTGATTTCTCTTTTAATTTGTCTATTTATGCAGCAATAAAGGTCATGGAACGTTTTATTTCTTGTTCTTTGCCACTTGCTTCGGTACCTATTTTTTTCTTTAATAAGTTCCAAAATTTCTTTGGGTAAATAGTACGGATTTTTTTTCTCTTTAGCAGAAGTTTGACATTCTTCCATAATTTTTTTAATGGCGAGGTTAAAGAGTTTAATAGCTCTGTCAATTTCTTCTTTGCTATTACAGTCTCCAATTATTGGGGGTGGCACTAGTTTAATTTTCTCTTCAAATTGCTTGAAGTTAGTGACCAATTTGGGTGCTACCGTCACAGTTTTATCAGTATAAAGCTGGAGGTGAACTGGATTGTGGTCAGAGGAGAGCGCTGCCGAAGTGTAAATTTCAAAGTAACATTTGTTATTCTTCAGGAGCGCAAAATGTAGTATGTTGCTAGTTCCTCTGAGCGCCGTTCTTATGGGTTCAGATGGCGCCCCCAAATCAATGTTTTTGTTTAAGAGATATCTGAAGATATTGTTTCCACTTTTATTGGCTCTAGGGCAGTACCAATAGCGGTGTTTACTATTAAAATCTCCCGCTATCAATGTTTTTGTTTAAGAGATATCTGAAGATATTGTTTCCACTTTTATTAGCTCTAGGGCAGTACCAATAGCGGTGTTTACTATTAAAATCTCCCGCTATGACCGTAGGAATATCTTCCTCGAAAAGATTATCTAGAGCTTCCCTAGAGCTTCCCTGGTAATAGTGTGTTTGGGATGATTGTATAGCGCCGTAAATTTAATCGGGTTATTTTTTGTTTTAATAATAACCGAGTGCGCTTCCATGCCATCCTCTGTGTTGCTTCACTTTGCTCTAGTTTATCTTTCACTGCAATCAAAATTCCCCCACTTTGGGAGGTTTTGTCTTTTCTGTAAACCTTGTAGTTGGGAATTTTGAATGTAATTCTGTCCATTAGCCAGGATTCATTAATTAGCGCAATATCAATTTTTTTGTATTTTAGGTAAGCTAAGAATTCTCTATGCTTCCTTTTGATGCCTTGCGCATTCCAAATTAATATGTTAAGTCCATTTGTTTCAGAGGAAAAATTTTCATCCTGGTTTTTTTTTCATCATTTTTTACTGTGTCAATTTTATTTATATTGCTGTTACTTTCGATAATTTGGTCAGTATTGCAATTGATCGCTTCCTTGTTTTTGACCAGTTTGGCAGCTAATTCTGCTATTTTATTGATAGTCCATTCACCATTTTTTTGTTTTTTTATCTGTTTCTCCATTTTTTTCCCTGTAAGTTTCTCACTCGTGGACTTTTCTTTAATTTTTTTAATTAATAGGTCAATTTTGCTTTCTACAGTGCTTTCACTGCTTTCTATGTTTTTTACTTGTTAGCTTGCTATTTCAGTGTGGTTATTTTCCACATTATCATATAGAAGAGGCAGTTCATTTTGTGTGTTATAAAATGTAATGTTATTAGCATACTGCAATTGAGCATCTTCATTACAGTTAATTTTTTCTGCCTCTTTAATTTCTTTGCTAAGCCTGCCAGCGAAATATTTTAGTTTTTCCACGGTTGGAGTAACCAATTTTTTTTGCTTTTGCGTAGCATTTTCATCTAAATATTTATCAACATCAACAATCAATTTCTCTATCACTTTTGTGTTTTGGAAAATTTTCTTGCGATGTTTTTTAATTTTTTCTTTTAGCACAGAATTCTGTACCATGCCCTTAAAAGGGCCGTTTTTTTTCCTTCCTCAGAAACAGAAATGCCCTTAAAAGGGCCGTTTTTTTCCTTCCTCAGAAACAGAAATGCCCTTAAAAGGGCCGTTTTTTTCCTTCCTCAGAAACAGAAATGCCCTTAAAAGGGCCGTTTTTTTTCTTCCTCAGAGACAGAAATGCCCTTAAAAGGGCCGTTTTTTTCCTTCTCGCCTAGATATTTGTCAACATCAGCTATCAATTTCTCTGTCACATTTGTGTTTTGGAAATTTTTGCGATGTTTTTCAATTCTTTCTTTTAGCACAGAGTTCTCTAAATTGCTTTTAAGGACAACTTTTTTTTTCTCTGTGTAATAAATTAATATTACGCAGGTATTTATTTGTATCATTTTTCATTAATTCTGTGTCATTAACTGCATCCTTTATTTTTGAGCTTAACTTATGCTCGTATGATGACTGAGGTTGTTGTTCTTTTTTTCAACACTTTTTTTGTTTTGTTTTTGCACAGTTTTTTTTTCACTTTTCTCAAACTTTTTGAAACTTTCTAGAGTTTCAATTTTTTCTTTGTAAAGTCTTTCTTTACTTGTGTGAATTCGTGTTTGTGTCGGTAGAATCATAGTTTCTTTCAACTGCTGAGCAGGTTTGACAAATTCCTTTTTGAAAAAGTACTCGGCCCCAAAAAGGGCCGGTTTTTTTTTTTTACAAACTGACGTGGATTCACACCAAATTCCTTGCAAAAGCCTGACGCCGAAGCCCTCTCAGGTCTATTTTCCATAAAACCTTCCTCTTGGGTAAGGTTGTCCGGACATCTCTCGGACTTTTCATAAAACATATCTGGTATTTTCTCAGATATTCCATCGCCCGGGCATCCCACCGGTGTTTTAATGATATCTGAAAATTTTACAAATATCCCATCGCCCGAGCATCTCTCCTGTGTTTTAATGATATCTGAACGTTTTACAAATATCCCATCGCCCGGGCATCTCTCCGGTGTTTTAATGATATTTGTAATTTTTTCAGAAATCCCTTCGCCTGGGCATCCCACCGGAATTTTTTTCATATCTGATAATTTCTCAGATATTATGTCTGGAATTGGCACAGACATACAAGAAGAGTCATCGACAACTTTTTTGTCAGATGACGTGCCTAGATTTTTCTGAGGCACAGAATAAGAAATTTTTTCACTTACCAATCTTCTTCTTGTTCTTCTGGTTCTTTTTTGGATACTATTACATAGTTCCGGTGGAAGGTTCTTAATTCTTCTAGATCTTCTTGGATCTGGCTTTTCAGTTGACTCTGGATTTCCCGTGAAAGTGGATGAGGAACGGGAAACGACATCACTTTTCTTGGCGTCAGGCTTTTGCTCTACAACATCTGAACTTGAAATTCTCTTAATTTTTACGATGGGCTGGAAGCTGAAACAAAGAGAAGTGGATTCGAGAAAATTTTAATTGAGCTTTGAAAAAAGCTTAACAACTAAAAGATCCCCTAACCGGACTGATTCGGATAGACTGGTAACCCAGAAACTATCTAATCGCAGAACAAGACGAACGGCCGACGACGACGAAAAGCTTGCACTGAAGTTCACTCTCAGGAGCTCCCACGATGTGCGACCTTCCTGCACGGGATCCAAAGGGCAACTGATATAATGAATAATGATGATCATCATAGTCTGAGTCAAACTGTTGACTATATATAGCCTTTGGCTACTAGTCTAGCCTTGTACTTGATTACTTCTTGCTTTTCATCATATTTTGTCTTGAACACCCACTTGCAGCCTATTGCCTTTTTATCTTTCTGCAAGTTTGTGAGTGACCATGTGTTATTCTCTTTCAGAGAATTTATTTCTTGTTCCATGGCAGTGTGCCATTGTGTTTTTCAACATGAGGCAGTTCTTCTATTTCTTGTATATTTTTAGGATCATCCCTAAGAATTATGCTTTCTTCAATTTTCAATGATAGTTTTTCAGGAGGTACTCCTTTTGTTTTCCATTGAGACCTTCTCAATGGTGGAGCTTCGAACTTGACTCTGCACGCTTATCATCCTGTGAGATTTCTGTGTTTTGTCTTGGATTTTCTTCTGTTTCATGTTCAATTATTTTTTCTGATTCTACATCTTCGAGAACATTTTTGAAAGGTTTATTGTATTTTCCTCCTTTTCTTCAGGTTCTGCTATTTCTTCTTCTTTTTGTTCTTGTTCTTTGTTTATTTCATTTTCAAGGATTTTTACAGATCTAGATATGACGACAGATCTATTCCCTTTATATACTCTGTAACCAGTACTCTTTGGGTCATATCCAACAAATATGCCTTCAATGGCTTTTTCATCAAGTTTTTGCCTTTTGTGTTTTGTGATGTGTGCAAAAACCCTGCATCCAAAAACCTTTAGATGAGTTATATTTGGTTTAACTTTGTTCCACATCTCATAAGGGGTTTTTTCATTAGCTTTTGTGGGTAACCTATTTTGTAGGTATGCTGCAGTGAGAATTGCTTCACCCCAGAATGATCTCGGTAGTTTAGCATTTATTAATAGAGCTCTTGACATTTCTACCAGAGATCTATTTTTTTGCTCTGCTACTCCATTTTGAGGTGGTGAATATGGGACTGTCTTCTGATGAGCAATTCCTTCTTGAATAAGATATACCTCAATTTCTTGATTGCAGTACTCTTTACCATTATCTATACGGATTGACTGAACTTTTGTTTAAAATTTATTCTGTGTGGATGTTACAAACTCTTTAAGTTTTTCTGCCACTTCATCTTTTCTTGTCGTTAAGTAAACCATACTGTATCTGGAATAATCATCAATAAAGGTGATAAAATACCTCTTTTCCCCTAGGCTGGGACATTCCATGGGACCACACAAGTCTGTGTGCACCAATTGCAGTGACTTCTTTGCCCTAAAGCTAGCCTTTCATGGATATGGAGCTTCAGTTAATTTTGTCTTGATGCATGTTGTGAATGTGAGATCATGTTTACAATGATTTAACTTTATGCCTTTAACTAGGCTTTCCCTTTCCATTTGTCTAATTGCTTCTAGGCTTCTATGCCCTAATCTTAAATGCCACTTAAAAATGCAATTTTCATGTTTGCAACATTTGTTTTGCATTTGGGAAACATGACTTGTCATTTTGACTACTTCTGGAAGAGTTGTTAATTTAAATAGACTATCTGTTGCCACAGCATGTGCAATAGTGTTGTTTTCTTTCGGAATGGTACATATGTTATCCTTAAATACAACAATACATCCTTTATTAGTAATTGTTTTCACAGACAATAAGTTTTCCTTTAAGAACGTATAATACATCTTGCAATCGTATTCTATTTTCAGTTCCATCAAGACATTTTACGTTTAAAGTTCCTTCACCTATACAAGCAGATTGAAACTGATCTCCATTAGCTATAGTTACACTGGTACCCCTCTCCTTTTTTAACTCAGAGAAAAAATTCATGTTTCCTGACATGTAACTTGTTGCACCAGAATCAACAAACCACTCAGACTGTTCAATAGTGTGAGTTTGAAAGGATTGTGATTTAAGAACACATTCATTTCTTTCCTTATTTGTTTCACACTTTTGCTCTATGCTACCAGTCTCATCAAACTGGTTTTATTTGGTTAGACAATTTTTGCTAGAGGTGTGTGTACAAATATTACTTCTATTAGTTTCTTTTGATTTAGCTGTGTGACTGTGTGCTGTGTTCCTTTCATTTGTTTTATTTTTGTATCTTAGATGCCAGCACTCGTCTTTGACATGAATTTTCTTATGGCAATAAGAAAAGTCCTTATTACCTACAGTGATTAATAACTGTAGGTAATAAGAAGAAGAATAGTTCACTTTGCGAACAAAAGGGGCATTCCACAAACCATTCTTCTTGAAAGCCATAGATTGTGAGGAAGAAGAAGATTTTTGCATCTCCTTTCTTCTCTCATATTCATCAATCAGTTTACCCTTAACATAGTCAAGTGACAACTCTATTTCATTTTTACTCTCCAAAGTTGTAATTAGAGTAGAATAGGAAATTGGTAAGCTGCACATGAGTAGAACTGCCAAATGACTTTCCTTAATGAGCTCACCTATACTTGTTAGCCTTTCTGCCAATTCCAGAACATCTTTTATGTGACTTTGCATTGAGGTTCCCTCAACATATTTAACTGATTATAATTTCCTTAATAAAAACAATTTATTTGATAAATTAGCACACTCATGTGTACTATGTAATTTATCCCAGGTGTCTTTAGCTGTATTTTCATGCAGAACATGAATTATTTGGGACTCTGAGATATTTAGACAAATAGTTGCACAAGCAATTCTGTCATTCTTTATCCAAGATTCATCAGGTACTTCTGGCTTAGGATCAAAAACAACATGGGGCAAGTTTTCTCTTATTAAGTACATCTCCATTCCAAATTTCCAAGTGGAATAATTCTTGTCATTTAGTTTTTTGAACTGTATACTTTGAGTATTTACAGCCACCTTTTAGAAAAAAAAAACAAAAAAAAAACAAAAAAAAAAAAAAAACGTTTTTTTTATAGAATACCAGTATCTCAGCATGTAGTTATGTACAGTGATCAAAATGGTGACTGATAATGACGACTATAAAGAAGACATTAGTCTTATAGCTATTCCGTTAGGAACAAACTTTGAATTTTTCTTTTCACCAGAATAGAACTAATCACGAACACAAGCTCAGTCTATAATCTTTTGTTGCCTCTCATAGTCTATATTGTATTCATGTTGTTTAGATATCTGATGACTTGATTCAAATAAATAGAATAGCGCTAAAAAACAACAACATACCTTTAAAATAAAGATGACTTCTTGTAATGAACATAAATAAGATGGTTGAAGATATAAATTGAAGATTATGTGATTAATAACTGTAGGTAATGAGAAGAAGAATAGTTCACTTTGTGAACAAAAGGTGCATTCCACAAACCATTTGGTTCTCCGGGTGAGAAGCGAACTTATGAACTTCACTTTTAGTCATTTTTAAGAATCACCAATAAACAGTTTTTTCTTGAAAAAGGAAATATTTAAGACCAGGAACATAACCTCTGTAAATATGAGTTCCATCGTCTGTTGGGAAGAAACAGAATAAATACAAATGTTTCTAGTTAGATGCATAATCATACGTCTTTTCAGGACAAGAACTTCACTCACAACTGTGTAGCTTCTTTCGTGGAGAGAGAGAGTTGCTGTTTGTGACTTCTATCTGAGTGCGAGAGAGCTAGTTGCATCAGAGCGCCCTCTCTTGACTTACAAAATAAATAATGTTTAAATTTGAGTTTTTCTTTCCCTTTTTTTTTTTTGACGTCTGTCAGAGCATAAGTAGTGGTCTTACGCTAACAAAGTTGAATCTTAAATTTTTAAATTTTGAAGGTGAAAACATCTTGCTTAATGCACTTTTTTTTCCAAAGTAGGGTTATTCAGTAAAAAAGAAAGAATATAGAGAGTATAAGGAACCAAAACATATTGAGATGCCATAGATGCATTTTTGTTTTAATCTGAATGGTTAAAATTAAGCTCACTTTGTTCAAACCTTCATATTTAAAATAAAGCTTTGTACACATTGTATACTGGCTTTTAGTGAAGGTATCATATTTCATCATCTATAAAGGCAGTTTTTTCCAGGTTTTCCTCATTTTTGCTTTGGAACAAGAGAGTAACCCTAAAGGACTGTCTTTACGGACAGTGAATAATAATACATTTACAAATTTGGAAGACGTGAATCCGCTTATTGGTGTAAATATGACATGGATGTCAAGTCAGATAATATCCGAAAACTTGAAAATTTCGTCGTCCTTGAGCAGGAATCGAACCCTCATCTCCCGGATAGTGCCAGAGTATGCTAACCACTACACCACCCAGAACGACCAAGTTTCAAGTTTCCAGTTGCTTCGACTAGCAAATCCTGTGATGGTTATATTCAAATTAATTGGAAACTTGAAACCTGGTCGTTCTGGGTGGTGTAGTGGTTAGCATACTTGGGCGCTATCCAGGAGATGCGGGGTCGATTCCCGCTCCAGGAAGACAGAATTTTCAAGTTTTCGGATATTATCTGACTTAACATCCATGTCATATTTACATGAATAAATGGATTCACATCTTCCAAATTTGTATTGTACAATGGTGTAATCCCGTATTTTGTTCATTGGTATTCTGCGCCTCTGGACAATCACGAGAATGAATTCTGAATCTCCAGATTAACCATATATAAATGCTGTTTGCTTTGACTAGCGAATCCTGTGATGGTTATATTCAAATTAATCGAAAACTTGAAACTTGGTCATTCTGGGTGGTGAAACTTGGTCATTCTGGTTGTTAGCATACTCGGGCGCTATCCGTGAGACACGGGTTCAATTCCCGCTCAGGATGACGAAATTTTCAAGTTTTCGAACATTATCTGACTTAACATCCATGTCATATTTACACCAATAAACAGATTCACATCTTCCAAATTTGTATTGTAGAATGGTGTAATCCTGTATTTCATTCATTAATAATACATTTGTTGAACAGCAGTATATACACTGGTTTCCATAAATTAAAGAACAGAGAACATTTGCAATAACTTAACACAGCAACAAAAAATATGAACACAAATTGCATATTATATGTGACCTAGTATGCTAAATTGAGATAGTGCATGGCCATATACACAGTAAACAGTCTTATATGCAAATTAGGGGCCTGGTAAAAGTAAGTGTTGAACAGGGCTGCCTCATTATGTCAACTGGGAGCAAGCAAGCATATTTCAGTTGAACCTGCATTAGATATCAAGCCAATATTGTTAGATGAGTACAAGAAATTGTTTTTCAGGTAAATTGTGGTGGTACACTATTGTGTGTGTGTGTGTGTGTGGCAAATTATAGGCTGACCAGATGCAAGCTGAGGTCGCCAAATGGTTGAATGTGAGTTATTCTGTTGTACACACGTTATACAGCCAATTATTACAAATGCTAACAGTATCCCATGGTTAGTGTGCAGGATGGCCACTATTTACATATAAGTTGTTCGAAGGAATCTAACGGTGACTCCTACTCATCTAAAAGCGGACCTACTTCTGTGCAGCCATGGAAAGACTACTATCTGTGACCACTGTGTGCAGAAGACTACACAAAGAAGACTTTTATGCTAGGTGCCCAGTTTTATGCACACCTTTTAAATTACACCAAGAAGAATGTTTAACCTGGGCAAGGAACCATGTGTATAAAACAGCAGGTCAGTGAAGGTTAGTATTTTCTACACATAAGTCACAACTTGCTCTGGAAATGGATTTACATCATTCTTGCACTTGGAGGGAATGGGACAAATGTTGCCATTCCTACCATTTATGTAAAAGAGACACATGCAAAGATGGTAGTGTTCTTGTATGAGCAGGAATATCTTTTTGTAGCCTCACAGTGACTGCCGTTGCACACAAATTTCTCAACAACGATTTGCATACAAATTTCACAACAGCCATGGCATGTCACGTGACCAGATAGTAGGGTACCCATGATGCACAAGTGTATATATATATATATGATATCGCATTGGTGTTTATATCAGTACATCTGAAGATGAAGTGAGTGTCACTTCAAAAGTACTAATGTATGTTTTAACCTGTATATAGTTTTTTCATCTTTTAAATTAAATCGTGCTAAGAAGGTATTCCATTGCAGCCTATTTTAGCTTTGAATTCTGTTCTTAAGTTTATTGACACTTAATGTAGTTTGAATTATGTAGCCAGATTCCACACAAAGATATTTATTGTCCATGTTAAATAAAAATGAGATTTTGGTGCTTCCTGAATGATAGTTAATGTCATTAACTGAATTCTTTAAAAATAGGACTTCAAGTCCTATTTCTAAAATTGTTTTTACCTAAAACATTTTTCTGTTTTTAAAAATAGTCCTATTTTTAAAGTTGTCTTTACCTGAAAATAGAACTTGCAGTATTACTTTTACTGGCAGTCAATATTTTATATGGTTGTGCAATATTGTGTGTACTGATATGTTGAATGTATCACTTAAATGCTTAAACGTTCCTGTTGCAATCATTGATTTCAGATAACTGTGACATGAAAATTAGGCTGGAGGGCTAACTCAATACATTAAACACTTTTTTAAGAACATCACTTTTTTTCT
Organism: Macrothele yani; assembly: GCA_039090855.1. Classification (NCBI taxonomy): domain Eukaryota; kingdom Metazoa; phylum Arthropoda; class Arachnida; order Araneae; family Macrothelidae; genus Macrothele; species Macrothele yani. The sequence goes on along the minus strand of CM077023.1, from coordinate 5,360,955 downwards.
GTTTCATAATCCATTAATATTGTTTAAATCAAAATTCCTTTTATTTTTTTATTTTGAAAATTTAGTTCTTAGTTGTCATATCTTCAGCTTTAATACTATTTTGAACATTTTTCAGGTCAAGCTATTTCAGATTTTTTTCTTGTCCTCGTAGTTGGGATTATTCAGAATTATTTTGTATTCTTTGTAGTTAACTGATGATTTGTGTTCTCTTGTGTGGACTGCTTCCTTACCCGTGGCTGACAGATACATGCAGCTGACAGATGAGGATTTTATTGATTCATTAAATAAGGCTTTGGTGAGTAATTTGTAATTTAGGATAGTTGCCTTAATTTATTTATGGGGCATGAGTGCAGCATCTGATTTATAACAAAGTATATGTGATTCTTTTCACATGCTGCTGAAAATCAGGGTCTCCATATTAAGGAGAAACATGTTAAAAGCAGAAGCCATAGAAAATATTTTAAAGTATATTAGTTTAGAAGCAGTAAAAATATCTTTTTGAGTACATTATTTTATCACTTGATTTATTAATTAGAAAATTCATATTTGAAACAAAAAATAAGTTTATGGTAACTGACTAAAGAAATTATTAGAATTGTTCACTGGATTTTTGTTTTCCTTATTAGACACTTTTAAGTTTTTGTTTATTCAGTGTACTGAATGGAATATTAAAGTGTGATAGTATGAGTATGGTTGTAAACTCTGAAATTGAACAAATAAAGGATATTAAAATGGTGTTATTAAGACTTTGAGCTGAGGTGAATTGGTGAATAACACAATGACAAAAAAAAAGTAAAAAGTCTACATGAAAAAACATTAGCATGGATCAGTTAGAAAAGAAACCACTTGAAGTAGCACAACTTTTGGAATGAAATTAGTAATGTTGAAGAAAAGCAACTGTAGGGTGTGGATATTAATTTTAATTAAACAGAAAAAAAAATAAACTTACAAACTTAAGGAAAGAGCAACATAAATTTATTAGTATAAAGTTTATGAAATAATAGTAATAATAAACTTGCAGTGATAAATTCTTGGTGAACTAGCAGCAAACACTCAGATATTTTTGTGATGAATACAAAGAAGATGACTGGCCCACTGTGAAACCTAGCTAAAGAGGTGCAAAAAACTATTTGATACAACTTAAATTTCACTTTCACTTGTTCCTTATTTTATTCTGATTTTCTCCTTGGTTTAGAAGATTGCCAATATCTCTTTTCTATCATATTGCTAATATGATAGCTTTTCACAGATTGATATTTTGTACTTCTCATGTGCAACATATGGAATAATATAGTGAAATGAAGCAGACAGTGCAACCAGCATCACAATTAAAATACAAATGGCTGATATTGTTGGAGAATTTAAATCTCAGCCTGCTAAAAATGAAACAGTAAGGGGAATCACTGCTGTGCCAAATGGGATCATCTTCTGAGATGTAATGCCAATCATTGTTGAGGTCAAAGGTCATCTAACTACCTACAATTCAAAGCATACTTGCTTTGGAGATTTTTTTGTAGTTTGGGTTCTGTTTTGTCACCTGCATTTACAATGAAGTAACAAATTACTGGAAACACCTATCTCATAACATGTTGAGCCACTCCTCAGCCTTCAAAACAGCCTCAATTTCATGTGGCATGGATTCAACGAGGTGCTGATATTGTTCTACAGGTATGGTCAGTCAAGCGGATCTGATGGTGTCCATCAACTGACAAATGTTTTGCTGAAGGATGTCTGTTACAAATGGCTTTCTCAATCCCATCCCACTGGTGTTCAATTGTGTTAAGATGTGGGAGCTATTTTAGCACTTTGAAGTCACTGCCATGTTCCTAGAACCATTATGTGATGATCTGAGCCTTGTAGCATGGTGCATTATCCTGCTGGAAGTATCTCTCTCCATCAAGAAACACCATTCATGTGGTTTATAGATGTGCCTGGCCTACAATGATGTTAAGATATTTTGTGGCATCCAAATGCTGTTCCAGAGGCAATAGAAAGTATACAATACACACATAACAACTGTCGACAGGTGATTAAGACCCAAGCCAGGTTGAAAGTCCACTGTTTTTTTTTCTTTTTTACTTTCAGTTTTTCTTGATGTGACTAGCATACTTACCCAACTACATGGTGGGCATTAAGGAACCCAGTACCCACCAAGAAAACAGACACTAGACTGTTAGACTGCCTCCACCAGCTTGTACACTTAATGCTAGGCAGCTTGGAGCCATCAATTTGTGGTGCTGATGTGGCCATATTATGGCTCATCTATCAGTGTGTATTAACTCAAAATGTGATTCATCAGTCCAGGTGACATTTTTTAAGTTCTCAATGGTCTGGGTATAGTGATCCCATAGACACTGTAGTTGAATTTGGAGGTTTTTAGCACAGACAACTGGTACACAAGAAGGGGGAATCTGCTGTCATATCCCATTCATGCCAATGTGCTGCAGGCTGTGTATGCTGAAATTCTCTTGATACTGTTGTACTGCATGGTTAGTTGACCCAACAGAGATTCTCCATTACCTCGTACAATCGTCACCAGCCGCTGCTGCCCTCACATCGACCAGTCATTTCTGCCCATAGCAAGACCATTGACTGTTTACTTTGTTGTTTGTGCACCCCTCATTGTACACCCTTGGCACAGTTGATTTTTCATGGCTGAAAATATTAGCCATTTCTGAGATGCTTGTACTTGCCCACCTAATGAGAACTATCTTGCCTCTTCTAAAATCATGTAAATCACAAGTCTTTCCTATATTGCTAGTATCTACATTTCATACATGTCCAAATCCTTTGCAGTGAGCAGTTTATAAAGCCATCTCAGTGTCATAAGATTGAACAGGTCCAACTGCTATTGGGTGTTCCCTGAGCTTTTTGCTGGTGAAACATGCCAGAAAACTGTTCTGGCTCATTTTTAGCTCAAAAGTCTTAAAGAAGGAATTGAGTTGCTTTTCTTCAGGTCAACCCCCTTTAGAAACTGACGAGTTCTTGCACCTTTTTTCTAAAAAAAAAAAAAAAAAAAAAAAAGGCACTGGGTGTTTCTAATAATTTGCTACTTTAGTGAATACTACTATATCATTGTGTGTTATAGGTGCTCAGTGTCATCTTTATGTAATTTGCCTCCTCAGGGCACTCCATGGTAACAATGGCACACACAACAGCAACTAGGGATTCTGTGAATCTTGAAGAGGTGCCAGCTAGTTCTGTGTGACATGGGCAAAAAGATCCCAACTCACTGGGTTTTGTTCCAGAATCCTTAGGTTGAATGACCTACTGGAACCCTCAGCTGTGGGCTAATCCCCCACACTGATGTACTTACCTGATTAAAAAGACAAAGAAATATTAAGAATGACTCAAGTGTGGGATATGGTGGACCTACCACACTTGAGAAGGACAATCCACCATGGAATCGACCTGGACTTTCTAAACTGACATATGAGAAAGAGATCTGGGCTGAGTGAATGTAAGATTGGTGCATGGAATACTAGAGGTATAAATGGCAAGATGAATGAGGTGATTGAGGAGATGAATAAGTATAGATTGGATGTGCTGTGTGTAAGTGAGACCAAAAAGAAGGAAATTGGGGGAGAAGAAGTGAATGGCACAATGAGTGTGTGGTCTGGAGTATTGGATAATGTGAGAGGACAGACTGGTGTAGGTGTGATTTTAAGTGAAAAGATGAAGAACAACGTGATTCACTATAGTTGCGTAAGTAAGAAAATTCTCTGGATTCATTTAAAAGTGAAACTTCAGAGAATTGCAATTGTTGTAGTGTATGCTCCTTGTGACTCTGAAAACCTTCTGATAAGAAGGAAGATTTCTGGAATGAGCTAAAAGCTGTTTTGAACCAGTTTGGTGCTAAAGAAAAAATTATAATAGCAGGGGATTTTAATGCTGGAGTAGGTGTGCAGAATGAAATTTCTGACAATGTTCTGGGTAAGTTTAATGATCCTTGTGTGAATGATAATGGTGAAAAATTAATTGAACTCTGCATTGAGAATGGCTTGTGTGTATCTAATACATTTTTCAACCACAAGTATATCCACACATATACTTTGGAAAATAGTACTCTTGGTCAAAAGAGTGTGATAGATTTTGTTGTCTACGATCAGCGTCTGAAACACTTAGTTGTTGATACCCGTGTGATGAGAGGTGCAGAGATTGGTTCTGATCATTACTTGGTAGTGTCTCGAGTGAAACTTAATGTTGGTTGGAGGAAAATGAATAGGAAGAGACCCAGGATAAAAAGAATAAAGGTTGACAGGCTCCTTGAAGATCATCAGCATTATTCTGACTTACTCAGAGAATGACTGAAGGAGCTGAAGTCTGGTGAGAGGGATGTAGAAAAGAAGTGGGAATGTTTTAAGAACTGTGCTGCTAAAGAGGTCTGTGGCACCACAATAGTTGGTAACAATAGAGGTGATGCTTGGTGGAATAGTGAGATTGAAGTGGCAATAAAGAGAAAGAAGGATGCCTATTTGGGGATGTTGCAAGGTAGAGTCTCTGTGGATGAATATCCCTGTAAGAAGCGTGAAGCTGCTAAGCTGGTTCGCCAGAGTAAGGCAAAAAATAGGAAGGAGAAGGTGGAAAGGCATGAACTGGCTTTTTGGAAAGATAGGAAGTCCTTCTGGAAGTACATGAGACTCAGGAAAAATAGGGGAAACAAAGTTGTAAGTTGTGTAAAGAATGAGATCGGGGAAATTATATGGGAGCCCAATGAGTTAAGTAAAAGATGGGGTGAATATTTCTGTGAGTTATTAGATCAGGAAAGCAAAGATGATTCTGAGACAGACGCAGATGATGTCACAATGAGGGATGGAAGCACAGAAGGGATCTCAAGAAAAGAAGTGTGTAAAGCTCTAAAATTTCTTCAGAATGGTAAGGCTCCGGGGATTGATGGCATAACTGCCAAGATGTTGAAATATGGTGGTGACTCTTAAATTGACTAGTTAACTGAAATTTGCCAGTTGTGCTGGGAGTTAGGAATGGTCCCTCGGGATTGGAAGGATGCTATTATTGTTCCCTTGTATAAGGGAAAAGGTGATCAGACTGAATGCAGGAACTATTGTGGTATTAGCCTACTAAGTGTACCAGGGAAAGTGTTTGGTAAGGTTGTTATTGAAAAAGTACAGGGTCTTACATCAGAGAAAGTGTGGGATGTTCAGAGTGGTTTTATGCCTGGTAAAGGCTGCACAAACCAGATTTTTGCATTACGCATGATGATTGAAAAGTATCTGGCTGTTGAGAAGAAAGTTTTTGCTGCCTTCAGAGATTTAGAGAAAGCTTACAACCAAATGAATAGGACACTTTTGTGGAAGGTATTGAATGAATGTGGTGTTACTGGGAATCTACTTAATAGTGTAAAAGCCATGTATGCAGGTAGTAGAGCTTGTGAACGAGTGAATGGTGTTTTATCAAAATGGTTTTCTATTAGTGCAGGAGTTAGACAGGGTTGTGTAATGTCACCATGGCTGTTTAATATATATATGGATGCGTGCATGCGTGATGCCAAAATAGATAATACTGGTTTATGTCTGGGTGACATTCATGTGTGCAGATTGCTGTATGCTGATGACACTGTCCTGTTGGCAAAGAGCAAAAGTGATTTGCAGAGTATGTTGTCTCGGATGCACGAAGTTTGCAGGAAATTCAAACTGAGTATAAATAAGGGAAAAACCAAAGCTATGGTGTTTGAGAGAGAAATGGGTAGTACTGAATGTAATGTAAGTATAAATGGCACTGTGATTGACCAGGTGAGTGAGTTTGTGTATTTAGGAAGCATGTTTGACAGAGAGAACAAATTGGATGGTGAAATCAGTAGGCGAGTGAATTCTTCTTTGAAAGTCATAGCTGCTCTGGGAGATTTTCACAGGAATGATGGGTTCTCTAGAGAGTCCCACATGGCTGTGTATGAAACTGTAATTTTTCCTACTCTGATGTATGGCAGTGAAACCTGGGTACTGCAGAAGAAACATAGGAGTCATTTGTGTGCTGGAGAAATGCGTTACTTACGTGGGGTTTGTGGCAAGACAGGGTCTGATTGTGTGAGGAATGAAGATGTGTTGCAGTTGTGTGATGTGAAGCAAAATGTTGTTAGCAAGGTGGAGACCAATATGCTTTGGTGGTTTGGCCATGTCGAAAGAATGAGTGATGACTGCTTACTAAGAAAATATTTTCAGCCCAAGTGGCAGGAAGGAAAGGCAGAGGAAGGCCAAGGAAGACATGGGTGGATCAGGTTCAGGAGTGTCTGCATGAGAAAAAGATTATGAGTATGAAGTATAAAAGATCTTGTGTATGGCGTGTAATGGCATTGTCATCCTGAAAGTAACATGGGTCCACCCCGTAAAACTGCCACAATGTAGGAAGCGCATGGTCATTCAAAATGGTGCAGTAGGTCTCGGCGTTGAGTCTACCAGGAATTGTGACCAAGGGTCCCGTGCCATACCAGGAGAAACACCCCCATAGCATAATTCCATCGCCGCCGAACTTTACAGTTGGCACAATACATTCCGGCAGGAGGCGTTCTCCAGGCAAACGCCAAACCCAGACCCTACCATCTGAACGGTAGAGGGTGAACTTTGATTCGTCACCCCAGAGAACTTGTTTCCACTGTTCAACGGTCCACTGTCGAGGTTCTTTGTACCACGTTAGCCGTGCAGCTCTATTGGACTTGGTGATCAAAGGCTTGTGGGTGGCAGCACGTCCATGATAACCAAGCAGATGGGCTTCCTTACGGATGGTATTCATCGTAAGAACTCTCCCGGATGCCTGTTGAAACTCCTCACAGATGTGGCCCATCGATTTGGTGCGGTTCTTCCGAATTTCTCTGGCCAGCACCTGTCGGTCTCTAACTCCCAGTTTTGTGGGTCTGCTGGGTCGGGGCACATTCCGACAGTCACCTCTCTTCTTTCACTTGCCAATCACGTAGGCCATTGTCGATTTTGGGGTACTTCAACTCACTGGATATGTCACATATGGATTGGCCATTTCTGTGATACCTGACGATTACACCTTTCTCGAAATCAAAGAGCTCCGAACTGCGTGTCATCTTGCATGCGACTGGTTGCGTTGTTGTTTTCCACGTGATATTTAACGGCGGCGGCCATGACGTGTATCAGGACCGCAGATATCGTCGATTGCAGGGGTGTCCAATTACTTGTTGGTAGATAGTGTATGTCAGAATACCCAAAATTAATCATAAAAAATTAAATAGGCGGCAGCTGAAAAACAATTTTTAGGTTGCTGTGTGTTTCTGGAACGTGGAAAGAGCAATGTATTTATTTATTTATAAATAGAAGAAGCAGTTTGTTTATTTTGAAATATATATTATTGAAAGTAATTTTTAAGTTCAAGCATCATAGCAGTTCCCTTCTTTACTGTGGCATATTGATAAACTAATTTGGTATTTTATATTAGACCACAAAAATATATGAAAAGAGAAAGCAGCGTATAGATGCCAGGACACCCTCCTGGTGGCATACTGATGAACTATGGATAGAAAACTTTTTCAGTTTACATGCTGGTTACTTAAAAGTGCTAGATGATAAAATGCCATTTTTAAAGAGAATGTGTGTGCTGTATTTAGGAAGTATTAGATACATCATTATAAGTACAATGATCTAATGCTGAAAGGATTCCTTCATAAAAAACAACCAGGATTAAGCAACTTATCTTAAGGAATTTACATTCATAGCTAGAAACTATCTTAAGGAATTTACATTCATAGCTAGAAACTATCTTAAGAAATTTACATCCATAGCTAGGAACTGAAAGTTGTTCATATGCATGAAAGCAACAACCTTTTCTGTGAACCAGTTTGTGATGCTTAATGCTGTATATAAATTAATGAAATAATAATTAAAAATGGAAGTAAAAATAAAAACAAAAAGAAATAGAAAGGTAAATTTTTTTCTTGCATTTTTTGTGGACTTTCCAAATTTCCCCTGTACCTGAGAGAAACTAAAAAGAAAAAAATTCTCCTGCTTTTGCAGAGTGGCATGGATTTTTTATCATATCTCATTGGAAAAGAAAGGATGTATGTGTAGAGGGCCTGCTTTTGTTATCAGGATTCAGCAGGAGGCTTGACATATTATACCTCATTTTTGGAAACTTAAAGAAGGGAAAAGAACTTGTATACAGGACTAGTACATACTGAATGCATTTAGGAAAATGAAAACTGAAATTGTTTACCTCTTGAAGACAATAGGCTTATTTAATGATTGCCATGTTATGTCTCTATTAATTACCCAGCAAATTGGATGATTTGAGGTATGTACAAGTACATGAAAACTTGTTTGTTCTTTATCTTTTGGTAAACTGTTGTTTTTATATTTTTTTGGAAATATTTCAGCCGCCTTACTATAAGCCAGTTAGTTCATAGTGAAGTATACTATTGATAGTGGTACACCTTGTAAGTTTCTCATGTGTTTTGACCACAGGTGCACACCACATGAGTTTTTCAAATATTCTGACTATACTGTAGTTAACAACTGCAGCATTTGCTATATGGAGAACAATGTAAACTTCCAATTCACAAGAACCATACAGAAAAATAACGACACTACGGTTCTTTAGAACAGAGAGAACATGCGGGAAAGCTGTTAATATTGTTTACATACCCTATAGAATGATAAATTTTATGAAGAAGTGATGAAGTTTACCATATGATCAAAGAGATATCATAATGTTTTGAAATTCTCTTGATCCTTTAGATTTTATTCTTACATTATGTTGACTTTGGTAAAACTTTACTAGGAGCTTATTATGAAAGGTTCTTGTTCTGTTCCTTCTTAAAAATGTAACTTAGCGTGTTCTTCACTACCTTCTTCTTAATTTGTTGTTAGTTACCTGCATTGCCTACCACTCATTTCTGTTCCTTCTTATTTTTCTCCAATTGAAAAACATTTCCCTTCAATCATCACATTGATATTTTACTAAATATTACAATATTGTACATTTAATTCCTATTAGTAGTTCTAATTCTGACTATTAGATAGGTCTAATCATTCTACTATTCTCTTTTACGTGCAATATTTCAAAATAACTTGTACAATATTCTAGAGGATAACGCTTACCTTGGCATTCCTTGCTAGCGATGCGAAACATTTCACACACATGTTTTCCGGTCTTTGTTGATGTTATTGTCCTAAAGTCCATTGTATGAGATGAATAGCTTTACTTCACACACTTTTTGCTGGGTATACTCATTGGATCTTTGCTTTAGGATTCAAACACAGCAATTTTTACCGTTCTTTATACTCGAAATTTTTGCCCAGTCTCTGGGCATCCTCAGGAGCGTGGCGACTTTTCCACCGATGTTCGTGGTTAACTTTGCGCTAATGGAGTCCGATACTCCTTGTTGCCATTCATCGGATATACTTTCTTGGATATATTTCATTATCAAGCCCGGCTAGCGCCATCTATGTTTCATTAAAATAACCTTTTTTTTTAAATTTCTTTTCCTATCCCGGTTTTCTTGTCTTTTTTGTCGGTTTTCCTTTTGTTGTTCTTTTTCTTGTCTTATTAGTTCTTTCCACAGGCTAGATAATGTGCTAGGGTCATTCTGGTTACATACCCTTGCTTTATTTTTATAGATTAAGATTGCTTCTTCCCTCCTCATAGAACTAAACATGTCACAACTGAAAGAGTTAAAGAATACTTTATATTTCATCAAAGAAAACAACATCTTCCATTTTGAAGGAAATATATATAAACAAACTCAAGGTGGCCCTATGGGATCCCCATTATCGGCATTATACGCAGAAGTGATTATGGCATACCTCGAAAAAGAAATTATTCAAACTCTACCTGAAAAACCAATACTTTATGCTCGATATGTAGACGACATTATTATAATGTCAAAACTTAACAAAGCCGAGCTACAAGATCTAGCACAGCGTTTTAGCGAAATTTGTAACACCATAGAGCTAACTATTATTAAGTGTGAAGAGGATAATCGCCTATCCTTCCTGGCCATTCAACTAAAGAAAAACAAAAATAGCTTTGAATACTCTGTGTTCAGAAAAGCAACTTACATACCTGTACTGATACCACACTCGTCGTATCACCCAGTGATACATAAAAAAAACAGCATAGTAAAATTGATACGGCGAGTGTACACACACACATCTAACAACAGGCTAAAAAATCAAGAGCTAGAGTTTATCTCGAAAATATCACAAGAGTATGGTTATCCGAGTAAGCTAATTAAAAAATGGATACATGAGAGTAAAAAGCATATGACTCAGAGTAAAGAAGGCCCAGAAGTGCACTACCAAAGGAAGATGAGGAATAAAAAATTGAAATAGATTGGTACTTTCCCATACTTGGAAGGAGTTAGTAATGAAATCAATAGGCAATGTGCTAAATATGACTTACAACTAGAAAGCTCAGTGAACACCTTGAAAAATATGACTGTTAACAAAAAAAAAAAAAAAAAACAGAGGAAAAAAATACTAGAAGAATCAGGATCCTACGAAATTCCAATTGCACACATACCCCCAATATCGTACATTGGAAGTACGAAAAACAGATTAAAAAAAAGACTTAAACAACACATTTCTAACTGGCAAAAAAAAAAAAAAGCCAAAACTGCTTTAGTGCAGTTCTGCATTGAAAATCAGACTTTCCCAAAATTCGATGAAATTAAAATGCTAAAAAAGAATAAAAAATCTGAAAGGCAAATGAGGAGGGAAGAAGCAATCTTAATCTATAAAAATAAAGCAAGGGTATGTAACCAGAATGACCCTAGCACATTATCTAGATTGTGGAAAGAACTAATAAGACAAGAAAAAGAACAACAAAAGGAAAACCAACAAAAAAGACAAGAAAACCGGGATAGGAAAAGAAATTAAAAAAAAAAAAAAAAAAAAATGTTATTTTAATGAAACATAGATAGCGCTAGCCGGGCTTGATAACGAAATATATCCAAGAAAGTATATCAGACGAATGGCAACAAGGAGTATCGAACTCCATTAGCGCGAAGTTAACCACGAACATCGGTGGAAAAGTCGCCACGCTCCTGAGGATGCCCAGAGACTGGGCAAAAATTTCGAGTATAAAGAACGGTAAAAATTGGTGTGTTTGAATTCTAAAGCGAAGATCCAATGAGTATACCCAGCGAAAAGTGTGTGAAGTAAAGCTATTCATCTCATACAACAGACTTTAGGACAATAACATCAACAAAGACCGGAAAACATGTGTGTGAAATGTTTCTCATCGCTAGCAAGGAATGCCAAGGTAAGCATTATCCTCTAGAATATTGTACAAGTTATATTGTACATTTCTGTTCATATGTACAGTGTTTTTACCGCACATACTATTATTTCTGTTCAACACATTAAATTCATAATATTACCACTATTAGCCTCTCTGTACAAAGGAATTTATTGTATTTTGCTTAAAATATATATAAGTATCTTCACTTGGGATGTAAGGTCAGGTGATGCATAACATCTCAGCCTCTCCTTGACAAATGTCAACCCCGCCTTCTCGTGGTGCATCCTGTTCCCACTAAAGGGGCTCTGACGACCATCAATAGCGGTATAACTATACCATCGGGATTAGAGGAAATGCTATCCCACACTCACCAACCCGCTTGGCCAGCGTGGTGAGTTATGGCCAAACCCCTCCAAAATGACTCCACAACTTAAATCTTGGCCCTCAGTCTCCGGCAGCTGAATGTACCTGGCCAAGGCAGCGGCCAGTGCGACATGAAGGCAGAGGGTGCTAAGAATCCCCGGAGGACCGGACTAGGCTGCCATCTGATGCTGACCTTGGCTACGTATAATGGACGCTCCCTATCTTTTGATTCAAGGCTTCTTGAATTGGAAGAGGAACTACAAAGGATCAAGTGGGACATCGTCGGGCTCAGTGAGGTAAGGAGAAAAGGAGATCTCATTGAACTGAAAAGTGGACATCTCTTCTACTATCGTGGGACAGATACTGGCAGAACTAGTGGTGTTGGATTTATAATAAACAAGAAAGTGAAGGATAAAGTTGTAGAAGTTGAAAGTTCCTCTGACAGAGCTGCACGACTCGTTATCCAACTCTCGAGAAGATACCAGGCTCAGATTATTCAAACTTATGCACCCACCACAAGTCATCCTGAAGAAGAAATTGAAGAATTTTATGAGGAAATTTGCCATCTAAATAATAAAGATAAGCAGCACTTGAAGATAATTATGGGAGATTTCAATGCAAAAATAGGGCAACGGCAACAGAATGAAACTTCAGTAGGTAAATTCGGTCACGGCAACAGAAACCAGCGTGGAAATACTCTTTGAGCTTGTAGAGGCAGAAGGGTTTTTCATCATGAACTCCTTTTTCAAGAAAAAGTGACACAGGAAATGGACATGGAGACATCCAATTGGAACGACAAGTGAAATTGATTTTATTATGTGTAACAAAAAATTCGTCATAGAAGACTGCAGTGTGCTAAACAAGTTTAACACAGGTAGTGACCATAGATTGGTGAGATGTAAGATGCACCTCAACACTAAACTCGAACGTGGCAAGCTCATAAGACAAACAAAATGTATTGACATAACCAACCTTAAAAAACACCATAATACCTTCAAGTTGGAACTGAAGAACAGATTCTCTGCTTTAGAAGGCCTAACATCAGAAGAAGTGGATATTTCTGAAGTTAACAGAAAAGTAACCAAAGCTCTTATGGAAACAGCAACAGAATTAGCTGGGTCTAAGAACAAGTTGCATGTGAACAAATTATCAGGAAAAACCAAAATGCTGATGCAAAAAAGAAGAGAGATAAGGACAACTAAAGAAGATGTGACTTCCAAAGTGGAATTTATAGAGCTATGCAAGACAGTACGAAAAAAGTATCACTGAAGACGTAAAGAAATTCAATTGTGAACTAGTAAGGAAAGCAATTGAAAACAACCAAAGCCTAAAGATAGCAAAGGGACATCTCAGTAAGGGAAGAAAACAGATTATGGCACTGAGAAAAGAAGATGGTTCTGTAACAAGAAATAGAGGCGAAATTTTGACAAGAGTGAAAGATTTCTACTCCAAATTATATGAAAGGGATGATACATGTACTCCAGACATCATGAAAGGTACCAGTACCAGAGTTCTTCCTGTTCTCCCAGCAGAAGTTGCACATGCAATCAAGAACATGAAGCGGCGAAAAGCTCCAGGAGAAGATGGAATTACTGTAGACATCATACAAGAAGCAAGTGGAGAAATCAAAACAGTACTCGCCCAAATTTTCACTCGATGCCTTAATGAAGGGAAGATTCCTGAGGATTAGAACAACGCTACAATGATCCTGCTACATAGAAAAGGGTAACATTGAGGATCTCAGGAACTACAGACCTATTAGCCTCTTATCAGTGGTTTATAAAATCTTCACTAAAGTTCTTTCACACCGTTTGAAGGTAACACTGGACATGGCTCAACCGAGAGAACAAACTGGATTCAGGAGTGGCTACAGCACTATAGATCATATCCACGTACTGAGAGAACAAACTGAAAGAGCAAGGGAATATGAACTTCCATTGTGCATGGCTTTTATCGATTATGAAAAAGCCTTTGATTTAGTGAAACCATCAACAGTTACAATGGCTCTGAAATCCTGCAGTATTGAAGATGCATACATTAATATTATTAATAACATCCATGAAAATGCAAGTGCAAAGATTCGGCTGTTTGAAAATACAACACACATAAAAATTGGAAAGGGAGTGAGACAAGGTGACACCATATCTCCGAAGCTCTTTAATGCGACATTGGAAAATGTCTTTCAATCACTGAACTGGCAAAACAAGGGGATAAAGATTAATGGAGATTATCTAACCCACCTTCGTTTTGCCGATGACATAGTCGTTTTTGCAACTACCCCATCAAAGCTGCAGAGTATGATCCAGGAACTTGCTGACAAGAGTAAAGAAGTGGGATTAAAAATGAACTTTCAGAAGACAAAAGTGATGTTCAATGCTTTTACAAGAAATGAAGATTTATCGATTGATGGAGAAAAGCTGGAGATAACAGACACATATGTTTATCTCGGACAGCAGATATCAAGTGAAGGTCACATTGGTGAAGAAATTAATTGGCGTACAAAACTTGCCTGGAGAGCTTTTGGAAGAAACAGCTTAATTTTCAAGAGCAATATGCCATTATGTCTTAAAAGAAAAGTGTTTGATCAATGCATCCTTCCAGTGCTTACGTATGGTGCAGAGACGTGGACCTTAACTAAAAGAGACATACAAAGGCTGCAGACAACTCAAAGCAGCATGGAGAGGTGCATGCTTGGTGTAACCAGGAGAGATAAGAAGAGGAACTCGTGGATCCGAAAAATGACAAGAGTGGAAGACGTCATGATCAGAGTTAAATCCCTGAAATGGCAATGGGCTGGACATACTGCCAGAAGGACAGACCATCGATGGACAGCCGAAATTTTAGATTGGATTCCAAGGGACAGGAAAAGACCCAGAAGAAGACCACATGGGAGATGGGTAAATGAAATTCGAAAGTATGCGGGAGTGACATGGAGGAGACTGGCACAAGACAGACCGTTGTGGAGGAAACTTGGGGAGACCTTCGTCCAGCAGTGGACTGATAATGGTTGACAATGATGATGATGATGATGATCTTCACTTACCGATATTCTGGCATTGTTAGTCCTAATGCTGTCCTGAACCTTTGTTAACGTAGCTGCTGTTAGACCTGACTCTTGAATTTTTAAGTTGCAGTGTTGAAAGGGGGTTGAAAGTGAAGTAAAAACCTAAAAGGGTTACCACATATCATCTGAGTCTAAAATAGTAAAAACTTTTAAAAACAAGCAGTAGTTTTATCTTTGTCAGTTTGTCTTCCATGTCATCGTTGATGCTGAGCTTGCAATTTTCATATTTCTTGTTGTTTTCCTAAGAAATGGCCAGAACATGCAGAGCAATCTGGAAAAGCCAGAAAATGTATTTAAGATTATTGGGCTACAAAATTTTGAAAAGATAATAAACCAAACAACATGGCAACATCGTAGCCATTGTGGAAAATGGTTCCAACTTTTGGCAAACACATGTAGGTGGCAAAATGACACTTAATCTTCATCAGGTTGATCCTGCACATGTGCATGACACACAAGACTGTGCTTCCTCATCTATGTCATCCCAATGTAGAATTACTTTGGTTTTACTACTTTTTTTTTTTTTCTTTTTTCCATCAGTTTTTTTCTACTTCCTCCAAAACATATTTCCCAGGATATGATAAAATAACAAGAATATTATTATTATTATTATTATTATTATTATTATTATTATTATTGCAATTATATCTGCTAGTTCTATTAATATGGATGGCTCCTGCTGTCAGTATTTGATTAGCTTTTTTATGTTGTACTAGAGGTCTGTACGGGCCGGGCTGGCCCGCCAAGCCTGAGCCCGGCCTGTTAAGTGGGCCGGATCAGGCTTTTTAGTTTAGAGAACAAATCAACGGGCCGGGCCGAGCTTTCTTCCAGACACTTACGACCGGTCCGGGCCAAGTCTACCCATTCCTTTTATCGCAATGGTAAAGAAAGATACAAGTCTTGTTCCCCGATGTTTTGGTCTGTTTAATTGTTTTGCTGACTTTACTTACTTCCATGATATAGCCTAGGGCATAATCACAAAAGCAAGGATAGGCACTGACGGTGTTTTACCATCTGTAGGTATTAAGATGGTAAAACAACTTTGGGGCTTGTTGACAACAAAAAGATTCGATCCTGAGCTAGTGTGTGTTTGTTGTGTGGAGCGGACGATGGGGGATGTCTGTAGTGGGGTGGGGGTGGTTGGTTGGTTGGTTGCGTGTTTGTATGATAGAGTGGGGTGACATCAATTATTTTCTCCTATTCCTAATCTGTATAGGAATTGACTTTTGTAGTGTTACTGCCTACTAGTTCAGAGAAAGAGAGAGTTTGAACTCGATTATTCTTCCTTTTTCTCTCTGTTTAAAGGTTATATTCTTCACTAATTGTTAAAGTTTAGTTAATATTTCAAAACTTATATTCAACTAAACATTTTCAATAATATCTCATTTCATTATTTAATTTTCACAATTTAATAAAATACAGTAGCAAAACAAAATAATACCAAATGGCACACTGGGATGCACTGGGCCTAAATAAAAGCTGCAAATGACGAGCCCAGGCCTGGCCGGGCTGAGTATCTAATATTTAAAATGGGCCGGCTGGGTTGGGCCTTAAATGCTGGGGCTTGGGCTGGGGCGGGTGCACCAAATAAGGCCCATGCAGACCTCTATGTTGTACTACCAGTTCAGTATTCTCCTAGACACTTTCAGTATTGCATAGAAGTAGTGAAAAAAGGTATTTCACCACTGTTATCTCTGTTACTTACGTTTAAATTATTGAACATAGCCATTGAAGAGTGTGATGTAAATATCCACCAAAAACAATAAAAAGGCAACTGAAAAAATTCATATAACATACCCATTCTCGATGTGAGCCATGAAGTTCACAGTTTCCCAGTTTTCACTAACGTTGTGTTGACTTGCATAAGAACCTATGAAATTTATGTGAGTATTCTCAATTGGAAATTTGAGGATGAGAAAACATAAAGAAATTGCTCGACAGGTAATCAAAAATAAGACATGTCACAATGAATTGAAATTTCGAGGAATTACTTAAATGGTGATTTTGTGAAACCAAACCACAAATGAAAGTATGAAAGAAGTTAAAAACCATTTGAAACTTTTGCATTTTTGAACTTCCCTTTTTTGTTGGTAAAGTTCGATTAAGACTTACTGCACGTAAAAAATAGAAGTAATAAAGAAAATAAAAAATAATGCTGTAGTAAATAAAAAAGAAGTTAAATATTTAAATGGTTTTCCTTACATTAAAGGTACTACCAATGAAATTAATAATATTTGTAAAAAGCATAACATTCAAATTGGAGGAAAAGTAAATACCATAAAAAATATGGTAATAAAAAATAATGAAAAAATAAAAATGTTAGAAAAAGCAGATATTTACTCAATTCCTATTACTGAAAATCCTCCAATGGCTTATGTAGGAAGTACCAAAAATAAGCTTAAACACAGATTAAAACTACACGTGAAAAATTGGCAGAAAAAAGAAGAAAAAACAGCACTTATTCAATACTGTCTGGATAACCAAAAATATCCTAAATTCGAAAATATAAAAATCATTAAAAGCTGTAAATCCGAAAAACACCTCAGAATAGCAGAGTCAGTAATGATTGAAAAAAATAGGGCAAAAGTTTGCAACCATAATGACCCTAATATTTTGAGAAACAGCTGGAGAAATTTAATTAAAATTGAGCAAAAAAATGAAAAAGTTCGAAAAATGAGATCAGTGACCAACAAGAGATGGCGCCACAATGCCCAAGAAGAAGCGATAGCCGATGACAGAAGCAGCCCACGAGAACCACCGAAATGCCCAGCTGACATGGTCCGTGCTAGTCGGAGCAAAACGTCCCCTCGATGACGGTAATGGAGTATTACCGAAAGTACTCGGGTTATGAAAAATTATTGAAGTAAATGAGGAGGCAGCAAAGGAAAACACTCATTTAGTGACGAGGCCAGATAAATACCAACGGGGAAAAAAAAAAAATGAAGTGGACCCGCAACTAAATGAAAAACCCCCATGCCGCATCCACATAACGGAAATAAGAATTGGAAGCCAAGCCCCACGTGCGGTAAGTGTTAATCAAACTTTACCAACAAAAAAGGGAAGTTCAAAAATGCAAATGCATTAATGCACGTTAAAAAAATAACCTCCAATATCGGAAGTAAATTGAAACATTTGAAACTTGTTAAAAGTAAATAAAAGAAGTATAATGTTGTTACACTCTCATGGCTGTGCATTCTAGATGCATTTCGATCACCATGATCTTGTGTCATCCTCAGTATTCTCTGTTGATGTTCATTGCAACCTGCATTTGTTACTGTCATTAAGGCCAAAGTGCTTTTGCTCATCCTTGTCCATGTCCGCTTCCGGTGATGTGTATGTGAAAATGCACAGTGCACATGCTCAACAGATTAGCTGTTGTTTATATACCACCATGGCACACATTGTTCAAGGTGTTTTTGTAGTTTCCATTGTTTTCTTCTTGAATTAAGTATTTCCATGCAGATCATATGGTATATTAATATTGCAGTTGTAGTTTTTGGTTTGTTCATTCACCAAGGCTTCAGCTATTAAAATTTGGCAGTGTTTGTGGTAGCTACATATTGATTTGATGTTTTCCCATGTGGGTGAAGTTCAGTTTTCAAAACAATATTGGATTAGGCCTATGCACAATCTTTGGAGGTTCCAATCTTTTAGGTGTTCAAATGATCGGGTTCATAATATTTGTTTGGTGCTATGTATGTAGAGACAATATTTATGATTCTCTTATTGTACTTCGATGGGCTGTTTGTAAACTCTCTAGAACTTATGAATTTGAGTTTATGAACTGCTCATCAAAGTACAAGAGAATCATTGGATGCTCAAATACTTGTACTTTGATGGGCAGTTCATAAACTCAAATTTGTAAACTCTAGTGAGTTTATTAAACTGCTCGTCAAGTACATGATGGGAGTCATATCCATTATGTCTACATAGGTAGCAGTAAACAAAAATTACGAACCCAATTATTTGAACACCTAAAAGACTGGAACCTCCAAAGATTGTGCCCACAATGTAAGAACACTGAAGTAATACCAAAATATTTATGTATAAATATTAATTCAATTAGTCAAGTGGATAAGAAAATATTAGAAATAGTTGATACACAGGTGAGATCAAAAAGAAAGTGTGTTAACCAATTCAGATGTAGATACCATGAAGCATATAACAGACTAAAAAGAAACTATACCAAGATGAAATAGTTGACCGTGAGATTTAGAAAGTACATATTACATTGAACAACAATATTATGAAAGATAAAAAAGGGCATTTTAAAAAACTTAAAGTATAAACAGAACAGATTTTAATATGCTACCAAATGATTGATGATAAACCAAAATTTGTAAATAAGTCCGATATGACCCTGACTTACTTGCGAAGGACAGCATTAGAAAGGGGATCCAAATATGCATACCAGCAAGAATTGGGGCATGCAGAAGATTACATCCCAAAATTTGAAGATGTAATATGCCAATTACCCAAACCACAACAAAAACCAGCCAGGTACAAAATGAGCAGAACAATAAATAAAATGTTAAAAGAACATCAAGCAAATAAACAACATTGAATAAAATATGAAAGAATGCTCTATTGAAACTTAGAGGTAATTCTGAAATAAACAACATAATGGCTGAAAAAACCAATGAAATAATTGTTATGAAAGAAGAAGTCTGTACAAATAAAATTATTAACCACTATTGACGAGATGAACCTTGAAATAATGGAAACAGACACCCCCTCCAACAGATGAAGTTATAAGAAAACTTGCAAACCTCAAGAATTGCAATTGCCTACGTGCAAGCATAAAAAGGAAGCCTATCATTCTATAGGAATAACCATACCTAGAATATATTTTCAGATTAAAAACACACAAAGACAATTAACCAGTTAGGTCAATAGTTGCAAAAAACATGGCACCCACCATGAATATTGAATGAACATTATACCAATATTTAACGGGTTTTTTTAATGAAAACTACAAGTATACTGTAAAAAATATTGAAGTAATCAACAAAATAAAACAATACAAAGAACTTAGAGACATAATAGCTAGTTTGGATGTGGTTTCATTAGATCCAAATACACTTATGAATGAAGCAATAATATTAACAGTAGAAAAGGTTAGATGAAAAATCTACACAAATGAAATAATAGATATAATAAAAGCATTGAATTTCATCAGTGTACACAATTACTTTTACTTTAAGAATACAATATATAGACAGATGCAAGGAGCACCTATGGGAATCCCTCTGTCGAATCTAGTGTCTGAAGTCATCCTGCAAAATATTGAAAATAAAATACTAGACAATCAACAGTATAAAATTCATACTGTTTTTTGTAGGTACATAGGTGGTATTCTGATATTTGGGGAGCATTTGAGAAATGAGTTATAGACATCTATTTATACCTATTCCAGCTTTTACCTTGTAATAACTGTTATTTAGATATAGAGCAAAATAATGAATTATCATTCCAGGGTATTTCATTAACTAACAAGGAAAATGAAGGCATTCAGTTTGAAGTACGGGCAATCCCTGGGATACGAACGTACAACACATGGTTATGAACCAGTCCCCAAGTAGCCTATTATATTAAAAATTCGAGTCACATACAGTGGTTCATAATAACAAACAGGTGCTACTTTGCAATGCACATCAAAACATTGTGTATCTGCAGTGGTTCTTGGGCCTGATGTAGGGCACAAACTTTGTTCTTTTCAGTCGGACCACGTTGCTGTTAACAGTGTCTCATGCGTGTTACTGTATTTGGCTTTAATTCTTTTTTTACCCTCATAACCATGGCACCAAAGCATAAATGTGATGCAAGTGATGGTAATACATCAAAGAACAGGAAAATGATCACAAATGAAACTAAAGTGGAAATAATAAAGCGATCAGAAAAAGGTGAAATGCCAACGAACATTGGAAAAGCATTAGGCTACAGTCGGTCAATGATTGGTGACAATTTTAAAGGACAAAGCAAAAATAATGAAGCATCTGAAAGGCTCTGTCCAAGGCCATCTAGAAAATACAAGGCCATGACATTAGAGAAATCAGTTCCCTCTATTTGTAATCTTACTCTCATGTTACATGGCCTGATATGTTGGTGTCGTGCTTGATGTCATACACGACAGCGTTGAAACCAATCGGAAGCTTTGGTGGCCATATGATGTCACTAAAAAGAGGGAACTCATCTCTCTAATGTTATGGCCTTGTACTTTGTAGACGGCCGTGCTCTGTTCCTATGAAATCTATTATTATCACTAAGAAGTGCAGTGGTTTAATTATTAAAATGGAAATACATACATCATACATACATATCACTAAGCTGTTCTCTGAGATTCAGAGGTTAGCTCCAAAAAGAAATACAAACTACCAGATATTTTTATTTACTGTTGTCGTATCAAACTTCTCCATTTACAGCGATCTTGACATACAACTCGTGCTTCACTGATATCCATTACATGCCATACACAAGATCTTCTATACTTCATACTCAAAATCTTTTCTCATGCAGACACTCCTGAATCTGATCCACCCATGTCTTCCTTGGCCTTCCTGTGCCTTTCCTTCCTGCCACGTGGGCTAAAAAAGATTTTCTTAGTAAGTATCTCATCACTCATTCTTTCAACATGGCCAAACCACCAAAGCATATTGGTCTCTACCTTGCTAACAACATTTTGCTTCACATCACACAACTGCAACACATCTTCATTCCTCACACAATCAGACCGTGTCTTGCCACAAACCCCACGTAAGTAACACATTTCTCCAGCACACAAACGACTCCTATGTTTCTTCTGCAGTACCCGGGTTTCACTGCCATACATCAGAGTAGAAACAAATACAGTTTCATACACAGCCATGCAGGACTCTCTAGAGAACCCATCATTCCTGTGAAAACCTCCCAGAGCAGCTATGACTTTCAAAGAAGAATTCACTCGCCTACTGATTTCACCATCCAATTTGTTCTCTCTGTCAAACATGCATCCTAAATACACAAACTCACTCACCTGGTCAATCACAGTTCCATTTATACTTACATTACATTCAGTGCTACCCGTTCCTCTTTCAAACACCATAACTTTGATTTTTCCCTTATTTATATTCAGTTTGAATTTCATGCAAACTTTGTGCATCCGAGTCAACATACTCTGCAAATCACTTTTGCTCTCTTCCAACAGGACAGTGTCATCAGCATACAGCAATCTGCACACACATATCAACAAGACATAAACCACTATTATCTATTTTGACATCACGCATGCACGCATCCATAAATATATTAAACAGCCATGGTGACATTACACAACCCTGTTTGACTCCTGCACCAATAGAAAATCATTGTGATAAAACACCATTAACTTGCACGCAAGCTCTACTACCAGCATACATGGCTTTTACACTATTAAGTAGATTCCCAGTAACACCATATTCATTCAATACCTTCCACAAAAGTGTCCTATTTACTCGGTCATAAGCTTTCTCTAAATCTATGAAAGCAGCAAAAACTTTCTTCCCAACAGCCAGATACTTTTCAATCATCACATGTAATGCAAAAATCTGGTTAGTGCAGCCTCCAGGCATAAAACCACTCTGAACATCCCACACTTTCTCTGATGTAAGACCCCGTACTTTTTCAATAACAACCTTACCAAACACTTTCCCTGGCACACTTAGTAGGCTAATACTATGATAGTTCTTGCATTCAGTCTGATCACCTTTTCCCTTATACAAGGGAACAATAATAGCATCCTTCCAATCCCGAGAGACCATTCCTAACTCCCAGCACAACTGGCAAATTTCAGTTAACCAGTCGATTACAGAGTCACCACCATATTGATAATTTAGTTAGAGGATCAAAATCAACATAATATGGCCATTAACCTTTCTTTAGTGCAAGAGAAGGCTTGAATTGATTTATTATTATTATTATTATTATTATTATTATTATTATTGTTATTATTATATTACTATATTAGGACGTTAAAGATAAAATTTTAGTGTATCTGGAAGTGTTTCTTTAATGTTTTTTATGCATCGAAAGATTTACTATAAACAAATATTTGACTAATTGATGTTAGATGTGAATTGTATGTAACTGTTCTGACTTAGTACAAATTCGACTTAAAGACAGACTTAGGAATGGAACTTGTTCATAATCTGAGGACTGCTTGTATACAGAAAACCAACGTTTATTCCAACCATAATTCCTGCGTACTCCAACCATTCAAGAGCTTACAAGTTGGCTGTGTTTTGGGTGTATATTAATAGAACATATATGCATTCCTCAAATCAATAAAGACTGGATAAAGAAATGAGATGGATGAAACAATTGGTTAGCAGCAATAGATACAACTTAAAAGATATTAATAATATTGTAAAATTTTTTGAACCTTGCATCCCAAAGTATACAACATTGAAAGAAAAGAAATGTGAATTTTTGTGGTCAATATCATACATCAAAGAAAGAAATCCCATAAACCATGAAGAACATTTGTAAAAAAGCAAATGTGTGTTGGTGAAATGGTCATTTATATCCGAAATACTTTCAATATCATACATCAAAAAAAGAAATCCCATAAACCATGAAGAACATTTGTAAAAAAGCAAATGTGTATTGGTGAAATGGTCATTGATATCCGAAATACTTTCCTTAAAAAAAAAAAAATAAATAAAAAAAAATAAGCTTCTTTTATAAATGAGGTATATACAGAATACCAACTGGAAAACAAGAATTAGGTAAAGCAATAATTGATATAGACAATACAAAAAGCCTTGGTATTAGATGAACAGAACATACACTCATTGTCATAAAAATCCGTGAACCAAGAAAAAACTGTGCGATTAACGCGAAACTCGGCGAATATGTACAGCGAGGGCAGACATGCAAATGATTAAAGTTTTGTGCGATTCTGCATGCCCACAAGTCCATGACTGACGCTGCAATTGCAATCCTTGGGGCTTATAAGGTGCCGTACAGGGGACTTTACATTCATGCCGAAGTGCACGGTAAGAGTCAGGTGAGATCCCTGAGTGATAGACATGCCGAGGAGCCGCCGTAGATGTGGGTGCGGGCAACTGACGGAGTTTGAATGAGGCCGTATCATCGGGATGAGAGAGGCAGGGTGGCCGGCCCGCCGAATCAGCCACCATTTGGGTTGGTCGGACAGTACAGTGTGATCGTGTTGGGAGCAATGGACACTGGAAAACACCCAGCCATGGCAGACTGGCTCTGCACAACCCAGACACACCACCAGCAGAGAGGACCGTGGAATCGTGAGAGTGGCACGCACAAATGCAACAACATCCTTGTCCAATATCCAGAGACATGTTTCTGCTGTACAAGGGACTCCTGTGTCCGCCAGAACCATTTCCAGATGCCTTGCAGAGGTCAATCCACACTCCTGATGGTCCTTGCGTTTTCTGCCATTAACACCTGACCATCATCAGCGTCGACTACTGTGGTGTCAGCAGTTAGCAACGTGGAATGCTACGGACTGGCAAATTATAGTGTTCAGTGACGAATCCCGCTTCTGTATGGGAATGGACGGCTACCATGTCAGAGTGTGGAGGACCACAGATGAACGCTACAATCCCAACCTCACTGTACAGTGACACACATCCCGAACTGCAGGCGTGATGGTCTGGGGAGCCTTCGCATATGACAGCCTGACTTCCCTTGCAGTGATCTGAGAGACATTGACAGCCCAGCGCTATATACAAAAGATCCTGCAGCCCCATGTGCTTCCTTTCCTGGCAGGGCATCCTGGAGCCATTTTCCAACAAGATAACACCTGTCCACACATGACTCGTGTTTCCACGTCATGCTTCGACGCTTTCGTAGCCTGCCAGATCACCTGATTTCTCGCCCATCGAGCACGTGTGGACCAGATCAAACGCCAGCTTTCTCCATGTCCCAGTGTTCGTGATTTAGAGCATCAGTTGCAAGAAGTGTGGGGCAACCTGTCCCAGGATAACATACAGCTTCTCTTTGACTCCATGCCAAACTGTATCAGTGCATGTTTCGGAGCACGAGGCGGTCTGACGCAGTACTAACGCTAACCGGAATGTGTACCGTATGTCCACGGGAAATTGACCTGCTGTTGTGATATTGTAATCACTTTTGTTCTTGGTATGTACCATTTCATTGCTAAAATCTCATTTGAATCTAACGCCTCCTTCTTGGTGCACGGATTTTTATGACAAGAAGTGTATTTAAAATTGGAGGTGAACCCCCCCCCCCCAGCTCTTATTGAATTTTGCATGGAAAATAATACTGAACCTGGTTTGAGTAAATCAAACTGGTAATACAACATAAAAAAGCTAATCAAATATTGACACCAGAAGCCGTCCATACTAATAGAGCCAGCAGCAGATATTATTGTAATAATTATACTCCTGTTGTTTTATCATGTGCTTGTAGAAACATATTTTGGAGCAAGGAGAAAAAAAATGATAAAAAATGAAGTAAAGCCAAAAGACACAGCTTGACATAGAAAATGTCACACCAGCAAATATTTGTCAGAGTGCCATGCAAATTGGTGGGTATGGGTCAACAGTTGATTTGTGTAAATGATCACAGTTGCAAACCAATCATGTTATAGGTGAGGGAGACAAAAGGGCAAAATGGCTCAATGTACCTACGTTTGGTCATCCTCACCTGGGTGTATGTGGACAACTGCATCAAAGTGACTTCAGAGGCGAAATCATGTTTAAGGAGCGAGAATGCCTGAGCAATATCATTGAAAATTGTACCATCACATGGACAGCTTTATCAGAGGCTTCATCATAGGGCTGCGTGCGACTGTTTCTCTCTGCTTCGCATCATTGTGGAAATACATTGGAATGCAGCAAATGGCTGCCGAATGTAGTGACAGAGGTTGAAGGAAGGTAAAGTGTGTTGTCCTAGTAGGATGGGTGCATGTAGGCAGATGTCCAAAGGCTTTGATCACTGCATCTGACAGCAATCTGTAACAGCCCCACAATCCACAGCGGACAACATTCAACGTGGTGTACAGGCAGCTACGGCCATCCCCGTATTGACACAGACTGTGAATCACAGATTGGCTGAGGCAAGTTTGTGCTCTCACCAGCCATTGCAAAGATTGCCACTCACCACATCACATTGTTGTGGAAAGTTGCAGTGGTGCCATACTAAACATGCATGGTGGGATATCATGTTGCATTCAGCGACAAGCCTAGCTTCTGTCTCAGTGCCAATGATTGCTGATTGAGAGTCTGGAGATGATTTGGTCACTGGGCTGATCTTGCTGCCATCTCTGAGTGTCAAACAGCTTCTCAGCCTGGTGTCATGGGTTGGGGTGATTTCAGTTTTAACAGCCATTCACTGCTGTTAAAACTGATATTTTCTGGTTTTTGCAATGACAGCACGACGATATGTCAATGAGGTACTGCAGCCTGTTTTGTTACTCTGGTATCTTTGATGCCCAATTTCCACAAGATAACACCAGCGTGCACACTGCCAACATCAGCATACTGTGCATGCACGTGTCCAGATGCTTCCTTAGCCAGTGTAATCCCCAGACTTCTCCTCAATAGAGAACATGCAGGATGTCTTTGGCAGAAGACTTAACGCCTCTGCATGACCTTCTTGCAGTGTCGATGAATTGTTTGTACAGGTCAACAGTGCATGGTAAGCAATACCTTGTTACACCAACCGGGGAGTTTTTCACTCAATGCCACACCATGTTGTTGAGTTTATAGCCCAGCATGGCGGTCATATGACCTACTGACTCAGGCCACATTATACTGTCTCTTTTCACTCATGGCATTCATGTAGCCCCTCAGAAATTAAATCACTTCTTTCCCACCTACTTGTCTACATGTGTGGTAAGTTTTATCTCATTTTGTGTATTTCTTCATGATGTGGCATTTTCTATGTTGAGCAGTGTAATCAAAATTGAGATGACAATGGGTGCCACAGATGAGGAAGCATAGCCTTGTGTATTGTGCGCATATGCTAAATCAACTTGACAAGAATAGGAAGATTAAGTGTCATTTGCCTTCTTGGAATACCACCTACGTACCTACAAAAATGCATTTGGTGAAAGTAGAAACTGTTTTGCATGACGGCTATGATGTTGCAATGTTGTTTGATTTATTCTCTAAACAACTCCAGGATTTATTCCCTTTTTAAAATTTTATAGCCCAGTAGTATTAAATGCATTTTCCAGATTACCCCGCATATGCTGGTTATTTTGTAGGAAAATAATAAGGAATATGCATATTGCTAGGCCAGTGTCAACAACAATGATGTGGAATACATATTAACAAGGATAAAACTACTGCTTGTTTCTAAAAGTTTTTACTATTTTAGACTCAGGTGATATGTAGGTACCTCGTCTTTCATGGTTTTTACTTCACTTTCAACCCCCTTAAAATTCAAGATTCGGGTCTTGCTACGTGTATGTTAACAAAGGTTCAAGACAATGTTGGAAATAACAACACCAGAATATGGGTGAATGAAGTTACTTATACATATTTTTATCAAAATACTATAAATTCTTTTGTACAGAGTGGCCCAAACTGGTAATTAATTAATAACAAGAAACTATTCGGACAGCTGAGGCTCAAACTGGAGAAAGAACATTCCCACCTTGACTTTTCATCCGCTTGCAAGACATTCGGCTTGATCCCAAAGTTCCTTAATTTCAAGACTTCCCGTAAAGGAAACTTGGTTCGAGAAGAAAAAGGACAAATTTCATCATCAGACGCTTTCAAGGATAGTAAACCTGAAAAGAAAGGATGTTATGTCTTTGGAAGCCAAATGCTATACCCTATATATGAAATTAAATATTCTTTGCAACCCGGTCACTTTCAACAACCTAACGCTCCGAGTGGACATGCTAGCCGAAAGACTCCAATCTTCCTCATCCTCCAAACACAAAAAGCTGGATTTCTTGAAATCATCCCAGAATCAAAATCCTAAAGATTTCACCATTTCATTCGTCAATATCTCTAAGTGGACACTCACTGTTGAGGAAACTAAAGTTTTCGAACTTGGACCAAAGTTCTGTTTCCAATTGAAACCGAACCCCAAAAGCGTTGTTTCTGAATTTGAGAGCATAATTTCGCGAGTTCCGGAAGACACCAAAGATGAACTACGCCAACTGTGTTGCTCTGGGCTGAGATCGAGGTACAATCATAAACAAACGCTTGGTAATTTTAAAATTCCAAGGGCGATTTCGAACCTTCGAAATGACAGCTCAATAGTATTGACACTAATGGACAAATCCAGCCAGATAGCTATTATGGACACAGTGGATTACAATAGGAAACTAGAGGATTTTATTTCTGATTCTGGATCTACGAACTAACCCTCTAAATTCTTGGGTTGCATGGGTACAACGAGTTGCAAGACTACCTGCTCTTCTGGAAGATCTCAAGAAAGCTGCCAAATTACCGCCTGGCCCTCAGATCCCAAAACTCTTTGGTAGACTTAAACACCACAAGTCCGGCAATCCATTGAGACCGATTGTGTCCAGAAGGTCTGCATCGACCTACCATTTAAAGAAGGCATTATCCAGATTCCAGACTAGTCATCTACCTGAATCGGACTTTATAATAACTTCTACTTTAGATTTCATCATGAAAACCAAGCAAGTCACTGTTCAACAACATGATATTGTCAGCAGTTTTGACGTGGTATCCCTTTACCCATCAGTCCCCGTGCCGGAAGTCATCAGAACATTGAAAGAGGCTATTTCTAATTCATCAGTTTATTCGCAAGAGTCTTGCCTCAGCATCTTCAAATTAATGGACTTGGCCTCAAATTCCAGCTACTTCAGTTTCCAAGGGCAAGTTTATAAGAAAGTAAATGGCGCTCTGATGGGATCTTCACTTTCAGCCATCCTCACAGAAGCAATACTTTGCCCCATTGAGCAACATATATTCACTAACATCACCCCAAGGCCTACCACCTAGCTGCGATATGCGGATGGCGTATTTTTCATATGGCCTTACGGAAAGGAGACTCTCCCATCTTTCCTCAATAAAGTCAATTATATACACCCTACAATCAATTTCACTATGAAACTTGAGTGCAGTGGTACCTTATTTTATCTCGGCGTCTTAGTGAGAAAATCGCATGACAATTGCCTTCGTATGGAAGTCTATTATAAACCCACCTCCGTTCCCAAATTGATTCTTTGCAGTTCATTCTGCACTGATGATTACAAGATGGCCTTCTTCCGTTTTCAAATTAGAAGAGCCTTTTCCTTTTCCTCTGATGTTTGTTCTAGAGAATCGGAACTAAAAACATCGTCAAATTGGCCACTGAGGCAGGATGTACGTCGAACCAGATGCATAACTTTATCAAAAAAGCCAGAACCAGCTGTGTCATCTTTCTATGCCGCAACTTCGCTACCTGGGCTCTATTCCCTACATAACAAAAGTTTCCTATCAACTCAAAAACGTGCTCAGGAGGATGAGCTTTGGTGTCGGCATAAGGTCTCCAGCATCTTTATATACGATGCTTAAGAGAAATATTGACAAGCCCCCTCTTCTCAATGAGGCAAGTGTTTATGCAATCTCACTACAATATCCGGACGGCTCCAGGTGATACTACATTGGAATGACGAAACGTTCATTTGGAATTAGAATCAACGAACATAAAAGGGATACAAAAGATGGTAAAATAACCACTGCCCTATCAAGAGAGGTAAGTTCAAATCCGTTGATTTTATGTGGAATGATATCAAGAAATTAGCCGCCAAATTACCACCTGGCCCTCAGATCCCAAAACTCTTTGAAAGACTTAAACACCACAAACCCGGCAGTCCGTTGAGACTGATCATGTCCAGGAGATCCGCTCCGGCGTACCATCTAGAGAAAGCATTATCCTAATTCCTAACTAATCATCTACCAGAGTTGGACTTTATAATAACTTCCACTCTAGATTTTATCACGAAAACCAAGCAGCTCACTGTTCAACAACGTGACATTATCGGCAGTTTCGATGTAGTTTCTCTTTACTCATCGATCCCTGTACCAGAAGCCATCATTGAAAGAGGTTATATGTAATTCATCTGTTTATTTGCAGGAGTCTTGCCTCAGCATCTTCAAATTAATGGACTTGGTCTCAAATTCCAACTACTTATAAACAAGTAAATGGTGCTCCAATGGGATCTTTGCTTTCAGCTGTCCTTGAAGAAGCAATACTTCACCCCATTGAGCAACATATATTCACCGACATCACCCTAAGGCCTACCACCTGGGTATGATATTTCAACGACGTATTTTTCATATGGCCACACGGAGAAGAAGACGCTCCCATTTTTCCTCGGTAAAATCAATTATACATATACACCCTACGATCAATTTCACTATGGAGCTTGAGCACAATGGTACCTTACCTTATCTCGACGTCTCAGTAAGCAAATCGCATGACAACCGCCTTCATACGGAAGTCTATTATAAAACCACCTCCGTTCCCAACCTGATGCTCTGCAGTTCATTCTGATGATTACAAGACGGCCTTCTTCTGTTCTCGAATTATAAGAGCCTTTGCTGTCTCCTCCCATGTTCGTTCTAGACAATCCAAACTAAAAATCATCGTCGAATTGGCCACTGAGGCAGAATATACGCCAAACCAGATGCATAACTTTATCGAAAAAGCCAGAACCAGCCATGTTAATCTTTCTATGCCGCAACTTTGCTACCTGGGCTCTATTCCCTACATACCAAATGTTTCCTATCAACTCAAAAACGCCCTCAGGAGGATGAACTTCGGTGTTAACATAAAGTCTCCAGCATCTTTATATACAATGATTAAGAGAAATATTGACAAACCCCCTCTTCTCAATTGAGGCAGATGTTTATGCCATCCCACTACAATATTTGGACAGCTCCAGGCGATAACACATCAGAATGACCAAACTTTCGTATGGAATTAGAATCAGTGAACATAAAACGGATACAAAAGACAGAAAAATAACCACTGCCCTATCAAGAGAATTCAAGTTCAAGTCCGCTGATCCTATGTGGAGTGATATAAAGATATTAGCTTCATACTCCACACCCAAATCTACTGCCATTCGCGAAACCTTGGAAATCTTGACCAGCAGCGAGGCTTGCAATGATAGCATCTCTCTTGAGTTGCCACACATTTGGAATCAATTCTTCAAATAATGCTGTGTTTTCTACCACAGTACAGCGCATCCAACCAACGTGACCTCATTTCTTCAAATGACTGATCACATTTGCGCCTATTCATTTATTGTGTAGTCAAGTCACCATGTTCAAATTGTTGAAGTGTTCCATTTCCAGTTTGCAGTTAGCTGTCTACCTTCCTTAAAAAAGCCATCTGGTTGATGCGCAAAAGCTTGGACACTTTGATTTATATTCTACGTCAAGAAATTTGGATCACTAGTACTATTTTAAGTACCAAACTGGTAATATTATTGATTTAACATGTTGAGTAGAAATATTGGTATATGCAGTAAAAACACCATATATTTCAGCCATACATTTTCCTTAAGTTTGAACAAATGTTAATTAAGTTAATGTACTTGACTTTGTTTACATATCGTGTACTTCTGTAGTCATTGTTAAGCTGTCGCTACAGTTTCTTACAACTTACTACTTATATTTTTACTTACTTAAGTGTGGAAAAAGATATGATATTAGGAAACTGTTAGATTTGGAAGTATCAAGGCAGTTGTTATATATAATCCATGTCTTTATGATGTGGTGCACTTCCTTATTACATTGATGTGAAAATGTTATGACTGTCACTGATATTGAAGTTTTTTCACTCTTCAGCATGAAACACAGCTTCAACAATATATTGCATCTTCATTTACTTAATTGTTTTCCTGTGACATCTGTTTTTGTTTCTTTGTTTCATATTTTCCCTTTTATTTTTTCAGTGGGACAATGAAAACACAAATATGTTTGCAGAATCTGCTATTTCATATCTTAGGAATGTCATTGCCAATCTGTGTCCAGGTAATGTAAAAGTTTCACCCTTAAATATGAAATGTGTTCTTTATTTTCAAACTAATTTCTTTTAGTAGCCTTAAAACTGTTTTTTTCTCATAATGCTCTATGTATTTTTTTCAATACATAAAGAAAAAGGAATTACATTGAGCAAGAAATGCACAATTCTACTAAGTACAATTCAGTGTCACTTTAAACTGTAGTTCCTCCTTACTAGCAACATTATGCAGTGATGGGAAAGCTGCTTGACTGCTGCAACTACATTCTTGAAAAAGTAGCTTGTTACAGCTCAACTACTTTTTTCAAAAAGTAGATAGCTACACTACTTTTTCTGAAAAATAGCTACTTTCACTACTTTTTAGCTACATTTTCTGCATTTAGTCTTTAGTTAAAAGTGGAAATTCTGATGATCTTTACATTGACATTTACATTCTTACATATGGCATTCAGAGCTCAATACCAAGGTTTATTACACAAGTGATTTATCTTTGTATTTTCCTCAGCTCTGAACATCATATGTAATACTTGTACATTTTATCACATTCAGTGCTTTATATTCCAGGCAAGCTGATGTGCTTAGGGATTTTAAGTAAAAACACTATAAGCAGGTATTTGCAAATTCATTTTCTTTAATAAAAGAATTGAATCTCTTTCTCTCTCTCAACTATCATCAACAAAATTTGTAGATCGATCATCTAGTATGTGCTGTTTTCTCAGGCTGACTGAGAAGACTTCCCTGTAAATAGCATAAAGTAAGGAAAAAAATATACATAATATCTAAGGTATTTTTACCTGATATTGTCAAAGTATTTCACACGTTGTTGCTCTGTGAGGCATGTGCTCCCGGCCCGAGAGGTCCCTTATGTTACGGACCTTTGGTTAGTTATAAAAAATTTTTATACAGAAATAAAATAATTAGGTTATATATTTACAGTTCCACATTCATTCACTTGCACAATCAAACTTTTTAAAATTTACTATTAATTAAAAGATTTCAGTAGAAAGAGTTATACTCATCGGGTCAGGAGATGTCTCACAAGGGGTTCGTTGTTACGGCGAGCGCTTTCGGCGGTGCTTAACCACCATCGTCAGGCCTCTACTTTCCACATGATGGTTCCTCATGTGTGTGTAGTCTTGGAGTTGCATGTCAGGAATTGAAGGGAAGGTTTGCTGCCTGTATGTGTTAGGTGATTTGTTTCTCTTGTGTCGCCATCTATTGGATGAGTTGGGTAGGTATCAGTCGTAAGTATAATTCTTTTGTGTAGATATTTTTGGGCTATTATTATTTGTTTGTAGAAACAGTTGCATTCTTTTTTTTTTTTTTGGTTCTTTATTTAATGGTGTGATTTTTTGTAATGTTCTTTTTTTTGTCTTTTTTTGTGGATTTTTTCTTTTTTTATAAGTGATTTCCAGGCTGTGTCTAGTGTGGTGGATTCTTGTAAGTTGCATATTTTATCTTTTTTTGTTCAATTATAACGCTTTCAGAAATCCTAATTCTTTTTCGTTTGTGTGGGTGGTTAGTAATTTAATATTTTCAAAATCAGGATATTGTTTATGTTTAACACAGTGTTAGATAAGTGCAGTTTTTTCTTCTTTTTGTTCCAGTTTTTTATATGTTGATGTAATCTTTTTATTAATCTATTTTTTGTGCCGCCAATGTATGAAATGTGGTCCTCAGAACTCTGTGAAACAATAGGGATTTCATATACACCTGCTGATTGTAGTATGTTATTGTTACTTTTTTCTTTATAATTAAGTCACCAATATTCTAAACTGAATGATCAAAAATAATGTGTTTCTTCATTAATCTTAAAAATTTTCCACTTAGTCCTCTAATAAAAGGGAAAGAACCTGAAAATTTGTATTTCTTTTTTTGGGATGTTTTGTTTAGACTCTTTTGATTTCTTCTTGTATTCAAAAATCAACTTTTTAACAGTTTTTGTGACATATCCATATTGTTTGGTTGTGTTAATAATCCATTGGATTTCTTCTTCTCTGTATTTTTTATTTGAGGAATGTGTGAAGGCTCTTTTTACCCAATTCCTAATACCATGTACTTTATGAGTTTTTGGGTGTTCAGATTGTTATGGGATCATTATAGGTACATAGGTTGGTTTTCTAAAAACTCTGTATTCAAAATTTATGTCTTTATTTATTTTTTCTATATCTAAGAAGGAAATTTTTTCATCTTGTTCAAATTCCAAAGTTAATTCAATCTCTGGGTAACAACTGGTAAATTTATTCTTCAATATTTCAAGTTCTTCTTGTTTTAATTTAGATAAAATAAAAATGTTGTTGACGTATCTACAATAAATGATGGATGGGTTTGGTAGTTTTTTAATAATTTTGTTTTCTATATCACTCATGATTATTTCTGAAAATAAAGAAGATAATGGGGATCCTATTGGGGCTCCTTCTTCTTGCCTATAGATTTTTTTGTCAAACTGAAAGTAATTGTTATTAGAAATATACACTGCTGGCCACCCAAAATGCAACACCAAGAAGGAAGCATCCGATTGACCTGAAATTCGCAGCATGCGTCGCCCGCGAGAGGACATGAAAACAATTAGCATTGCAAGGCATATGCAAATCATGTGTACCCGGCATGCCACCGAGAAGCACTATAAGAAGGGTGCACAGAAGGCAGGGTGTAAGTAGTGGAAGTGTTTTGTGCTGCTGGACCTGTGCGTGGGAAGCTTCCTGATGCCTTGTCGCAGAATACGGCAGTCATTCCAGCACGTTTTGGAGTTCGATAGAGGACTAATAGTGGGTTATTGCGACAGTCGTTTATCACACCAAGACATCGGTGCCCGTGTGGGACGACATCCAGCCACAGTGAGGTGAGTATGGATTCGGTGGGTGCAGGAGGGACGAACGGACCAACGCGAGCGATTGTCGCAGCCGCGGCACACCACCGAACAAGAGGACCGGCATGTTCTGCGGCGGGCATTGACGGCTCGCACTGCCACATCACGAATGTTAGCACAGGAATTAGGGTGTGTTGCGCAACAACCTGTGTCAGCATCGTACCGTTCGACGTTGTCTGCAGGAGTGGGGACTTGTTGCACAGCGGCCATTGCTCTGATTGCCATTGACGTCACACCACCGGCGAGTGTGGCTGCAGTGGGCCATTGAACGCCGCACCTGGACTACGGAATGGCACGACATTGTCTTCTCCGACGAATCCCGCTTCTGCCTGCAACACCACGATGGTCGGATCCGTGTGTGGCGGCACTGTGGCAAGAGACTGTATGACGCCTGCATTATGCATCGCCATACTGGTCCGTCACCTGGCATTATGGTTTTGGGCGCAATTGGATTTGACACCTGCACCCCTCTGGTATGCATCGCCGGTACACTCAACATCCATCGCTACATCTCCGACGTTTTGGAGCCTGTAGTCCTCCCTTACCTGCAGGACCTGCCAGCGGCCACGTTTCAACAGGACAATGTGCACCCGCATGTGGCACGCATCGTGTAACAATTCTTCACGGTCCACCAGGTGTCACTGCTGCTGTGACCCGCCTGTTCTCCCGATATGTCGTCCATCGAACACGTCTGGTCGCTGATCGGCAACCGAGTGGCCCGGCAAGCCCCACCTGC
The DNA here is from genome assembly GCA_039090855.1 of Macrothele yani. Taxonomy (NCBI): domain Eukaryota; kingdom Metazoa; phylum Arthropoda; class Arachnida; order Araneae; family Macrothelidae; genus Macrothele; species Macrothele yani. The sequence continues at coordinate 5,325,750 of CM077023.1, read as the reverse complement.
GGCTACGCCTGATGAACTGTGGCAACGTGTGGAAGCAGCCTGGACCGACATACCCCAAGCCCACATCCAAAGCCTCTTTCGTTCGATGCCGCGGTGTGTAGCGGCCATTACTGCCAGCCATGGCGGCTACACGAACTATTGATGTCTGCATGTTCCGCAAATCGCCCGGGCCTGTAAGCTCAATCGTTTCATCTTTGTATCTGTTGTTATGTGTCCAGTAAATCTGGCTTTGCTATCTCGTGTCCTTCTTGGTGTTGCATTTTGGGTGGCCAGCAGTGTAGGATAAAATGTTAAATAACTCTTGTAATTGTGTATTATTAAAGTGAGATTTATTTTTTAAATTTTTAATGATAATGTCTACGGCTTTTGGTGCAGGGGTACTTGGGAATAATGATTTAACGTCTAAACTTGCCATAAACATACTAGAGACAGTGGAACATTAATAGATTTTATTTTCTCAATGAACTCTAAACTGTTTTTTAAACAATATTCATTATTCATGAAAAAGGGGGCCAAAAATTTGTATAATTTCCTTTCTAGATTTATTAGTGGGGACTTTGATTTTGGAACAATAACTCTAAATGGGCTGTCGGGTTTATGGGTTTTTATTTTCCCAAAAATACTTGGAACTACTGTACCTACTGGTGGATAGGCTCTGGTAATTACTGAAGGTAGTGAACTATGATTTCTAATTTTTGCTAAAAAGTTTATCCGAGAGTCCACAGGGTCTTTTTTAATTATCTCACATTTTAATTCCTCAATAGCTGTGTTCATTTTAACGATATATTCATTTTATGAAAGACAACAATTACTAGACTTAAAAAAACACCCTACTATTGTAATTTGTGAAGCAGATAAATCAAATCAGTTAATAATAATGGATAAAAATGAATATATCATTAAAATGAACACAGCTATTGGGGAATCAAAATGTGAGATAATTAAAAAAGACCCTGTGGACTCTCAGATAAACTTTTTAGCAAAAATTAGAAACCATAGTTCACTACCTTCAGTAATTACCAGAGCCTATCCACCAGTATGTACAGTAGTTCCAAGTATTTTGGGGAAAATAAAAACCCATAAACCCGATAGACCATTTAGAGTTATTGTTCCAAAATCAAAGTCCCCACTAATAAATCTAGAAAGGAAATTATACAAATTTTTGGCCCCCTTTTTCCTGAATAATGAATACTGTTTAAAAGACAGTTTAGAGTTCATTGAAAAAAATAAAATCTATTAATGTTCCACTATTTAGTATGTTTATGGCAAGTTTAGACGTTAAATCATTATTCCCAAGTACCTTTGTACCAAAAGCACGTAGACATTATCATTAAAGAGTTAAAAAATAAATCTCACTTTAATAATACACAATTACAAGAGTTATTTAACATTTTATCCTATATTTCTAATATTAATTACTTTGAGTTTGAAAAAAATCTATAGGCAAAAAGTAGGAGTCCCAATGGGATCCCCATTAACTTCTTTATTTTCAGAAATAATCATGAGTGATAGAGAAAACAAAATTATGACACAAAAACTGTTAAAAAGTTGATTTTTGAATACAAGAAGAAATCAAAAGAGTCTAAACAAAACATCCCAAAAAAGAAATACAAATTTTCAGGTTCTTTCCCTTTTATTAGAGTACTAAGTGGAAAATTTTTAAGATTAATGAAGAAACACAACATTATTTTTGGTCATTCAGTTTAGAATATTGGTGACTTAATTATAAAGAAAAAAGTAACAATAATATACTACAATCAGCAGGTGTATATGAAATTCCTATTGTTTCACAGAGTTCTGAGGACCACATTTCATACATTGGCAGCACAAAAAATAGATTAATAAAAAGATTACATCAACATATAAAAAACTGGAACAAAAAAGAAGAAAAAACTGCACTTATCTAACACTGTGTTAAACATAAACAATATTCTGATTTTGAAAATATTAAATTACTAACCACCCACCCAAACGAAAAAGAATTAAGGATTTCTGAAAGCATTATAATTGAACAAAAAAAGATAAAATATGCAACTTACAAGACCCCACCACACTAGACACAGCCTGGAAATCACTTATAAAAAAAGAAAAAATCCACAAAAAAAGACAAAAAAAAAAAAGAACATTACAAAAAATCACACCATTAAATAAAGAACCAAAAAAAAAAAAAGAATACAACTGTTTCTACAAACAAATAATAATAGCCCAAAAATATCTACACAAAAGAATTATACTTACGACTGATACCTACCCAACTCATCCAATAGATGGCGACACAAGAGAAACAAATCACCTAACACATACCGGCAGCAAACCTTCCCTTCAATTCCTGACATGCAACTCCAAGACTACACACACACGAGGAACCATCATGTGGAAAGTAGAGGCCTGACGATGGTGGTTAAGCACCGCCGAAAGCGCTCGCCGTAACAACGAACCCCTTGTGAGACGTCTCCTGACCCGATGAGTATAACTCTTTCTACTGAAATCTTTTAATTAATAGTAAATTTTAAAAGTTTGATTGTGCGAGTGAATGAATGTGGAACTGTAAATGTATAACCTAATTATTTTATTTCTGTATAACATTTTTTTATAACTAACCAAAGTTCCGTAACATAAGGGACCTCTCGGGCCGGGAGCACATGCCTCACAAAGTAACAACGTGCGAAATACTTTGACAATATCAGGTAAAAATACCTTAGATATTATGTATATTTTAATCAAAAGCATGTTTATAACATAAGACAACCCTTAAGGTTGGCTCATGAATTGCATTTTTCGTAATAAAGTAAGGAAGATATTTTATGGTTAACAGTTTGGCTAACTTTCACAATGCAAATCAAGTCAGGTGCATGATTGTTGTCAGGGCACACTCAGTTCCCCTGTTCCGACCAATAACGTTTCAGAAAATCTGGATATGCCATGTGATTTGAAGAATTTGATTTTTGTTACTTCTTTTTAAAGTAGCACAATTTGTAGCATAATTTTATGCTACAAGGTACTTTAATTTGTAATGTGCTACTGCTACCACTACATTTTTCTATTTGTAGTGACGCTACACATCACACTACTGCCAATGTAATGCACTACCTCTAATCACAGCCTATAAGTAAGAATGCTTACATGAACAGAGCAGAATTTAATATTTAATTTGCATGTTATCTGTTGGCCTGTACCTTGTTGATTAAAAGTCATGTAATAGAGCATTCGTTTAGACAAAGAAATGCCCCCAGCAATTTGTATAGTTAGTGGTAAATCTAGAAAGTGGTTAGACAGAAAAGCTCTCTTGGAAACCTCAAAATTGTGCTATTGTGGAACTTACTGGAATCTTTGTCTCATTTCTTTTTGAGTATATTAGCCATCACACTACTAAAGGTAGGGTATTTGAAGCTGATTCATTGGCCACGGTGTGCCTGTGAAGCATTCACCTCTCCATGGAAGCTGTTGTTTTCGGCATCATTAGATGCATGCAAGTGAGAAAATTGTTTTGAAAGAAATTATTTCATATGAATACACATTTTGTAAATGATATGTAACATATATAGTACTTAGTATTTCAAAGAATTCAGCCCACTTTACATTCTCAATCAGATTATCTTCACAATAAGGAAACAGGTGTCACCTGAGTTGTATATTACCTATATTAGTAATGAAAGAATTGTAAATCTAGAAAGTGGTTAGACAGCATTTTAATGTTGTGAATTTTTCTTGTAAGTCTCTTCCTGATATGTGCCTTTTGAAAGATACAAAAGTTAATTTTTCAGCTTCAAGCAATATTTTATTAAAGTTTAAATACCTATTATCAATGTAAGTAAGTGGTATTAACTGTAATCCAATTTTATCTTTGGGCTGGCTGCAAAAGGAGTGCCTTTTGGCAAAGCGAATCTCTCTCTACAAGTTGGATATTTTATAAGCATACATTAAAGATGGACCCAGTTGAAGCCTACTCCCCCCCCCCACACACACACATTTCCTCTTTTGATGCCTCAGAGTTGGTTTCGGTGTGTAAAGATTGACACATAGTTTTAGGGCACCACAGAACAAACCTAGTAATGACAGTCAAATTTCTATATTTTTTACTTTTAGGAAGGATTTTTGTAAGCATTGTGTTTGAATGGCATCACTTCAGTGGTGGGCCACCCTGGTAGTTGAGTTCAGGGCTGCAGTCATATCTGAAAAAGAAGGGGGTAGGTGAATGTGAGCACACAATTGTGGCAGCAAGTAATCTTGCCACATGATTTTACACACTTAGTAAACCTTTGATGTTTTACACATAGAGTAATTAGGGAGGGGCTTATTAGGTGTATCCAAAGGATTGTAAAGGTACCTTCAGTTCCTTGAAAGCTGCTTTATTTCCCTCTCCCTCCAGAATAATATTAGCCTCTAAAATGTAAAAACTGATATTTGAGGAGGGAGGGAGATAAGCAGCTTCTGGAAAACTGAGGCTGCTAACTGTTTAAGGTCAGAATATTCCTCATTGAACTTTTTGGTCATAGAAGTAGGTAAAAATAACCCACAAGTGTTGGCAAAGCAAACAGGAAAAGAGATTTGGATGAACTTCAGAATCTGTATGATTTCAAGTTGCTCCCAATTTTGCTTGTATCACTCCATCTTGTTTGCATAAGCCTGTTCTTTCCCAGCATTAAGGGGCAAAGGAAGCAAATCTTGTGGTAAGAGAATGATGTTTGCATAAATTTCATGCAGGGATAATCAGGTTTTGTAGTTCCAAAATGTTTTTATTGGAAAAAAAACAGAAGTTAAAAACTTTTCTTCCTAGTCGACAGCGTGGTGATCTTTGTATGAATATAGTTTAGTAATATATCCATATGATCAGGGGCAGACTGGCCTGGGGTGCTAGGGTGCAATCGCACCCCAGGCCTTTACATCCACGGGCCCTAGAAAAAAAAACACCCCCGAAAAATGCACCTAAATTACATATTCAGTAAGTTTATAATTTAAAAAATCATGGGAATTGATACAATGCACAGTGACTCAGATTAGCTAAAATAATTGGCCTATTTTTGTCTCCTACCCTGCTAGGTGCGTATGCACTATGTATGAGTCCATATCCCTCGCATCTCGTGTCTGTCCATCCATCTCCCTTGCATCTCACTCATATCTCGTGTGCGAAATGTAGCTCCTCTCAACCTCGATTATGTTTCTTTTCTTTTGCTTTCATCACCCTTATCTCCATACCCCCAAAGAGTACAGTCCAATCTGTTTCAAAAACGGAAAAGCCTGCTGAGAAAACATTCCTACCGTAGCTTAGGTCATTTAATCTCTGATGCAACATCAGAGAGGAATTCATAAAGTCCGAGTCAAATTAAATGCCGAATATACCAGAACCAGATGGAATGGCTTTCTAAGATTGCATAGGACAAAAATAATAACACCGTCAATCACCTGCCATCAGTTCATTAGAACTTTCATCTCAAGTTACACAGCAAGCCAACGTTGAGGATCCTTGTGAGACGTCACCTCAGGGCCGGATTAAGGTCTTAATGGGCCTCTAGGCTAAGACATTTGAGTGGGTCTCTAGGCTAAGACATTTGAGTGGGCCCCTAGGCTAGGACATCTGAGTGGGCCCCCTAAAGAACTTAACGACGAAGAATCATTATGAGTTCATTAAAACACGAAACTGTTGCAATATACTTGTGATAATATGTAGTGCATTCTTCAAACTAATAGAATATTTGCAGAGTTTTCATAAGAAGTCACTGTACCTAGTCTTACCATAAATACTGTTACAAAGTATTAAATGAAATAACGAAAGAAATTTAAAGATATTTTTATATACCTGCAATATGATGAAGTAATACACTTGTGAATACATGGCACCAATTACTTTTCAAAATGGCATCCTTTTGCCTTCACATAGTTTTTCAGTCTCTGTGGCCACTCATCAATAGCTTTATGCAGAGTCTCCACAGAGAAAGCTGCTGCTGCTGCCGCACCAAAGAGCATTTGAGACTGTCAGTACTAGGGTGTCTCTTTCTGCAGGCCATATCCTCCAGTGTGGCCCACAACTTCTAGTCCAATGGGTTGAGGCCTGGGCTACTTGCAGGCCAATCAGCTGGAGAAATGAAGTCTGGCAAATTCACCTGAAGCCACTCCTGGGTTGACTTTGCCTTGTGGGCAGGTGCGGAATCCTGCTAAACGCTACGCTGTCAGTTTTGGGAGATGACGTGACTCACATTTTTCACCACTGGCTCCAAAACCCTGTCCTGGTAGACTTTGGCAGATATTTTCACTCCTTTCTCACAGAAATGGAGCTCCGTGGAACCCTTGTAGGAGACTCCCCACCAAACCATGAAAGAAGCAGGATGATGGCCCCTGATGATCCTTGGAGCTTTTTCCTGAGCTTCTCATGAAGTTGACGCATACAGCATGTCATTTTGGTGGTTGAACGCCTCTTCAGTGAAAAATTTTCCATCAGAGAAAAGGTTCTGTCTGTGGCAATTGTCTGCGTAATGCTGCAGGAAACGTTTCGCTTTTATCACTCTCTGCTGCTTCAGTTGTGGGGTGAGGAAGTGCCGTGTATGCTGCCAGTAAGCTCTCATCCTTAGATCACTCCGCAGCATGTGTGACATCGACATTCTTGAAATGTTCAGCTCACGAGCCATCACTGATTGTTTTCTGACAGGATTTTGTCGAATACTGGCTGCCACTGCTTTCACCAGGCGAGCAGTCCTTGTGGTTGTGTGCGGCCGACCGTTTCTGGGGTGGTTGGCGATGATCCCAGTCTCAAGGAACCTTTTTATGGTCCGGTAGGCAAAAATTCAGCTGATTTTCAGCTTCTTCAGCATGTTGAAAATCTCAGAAGCTGATTTTCCAACTTTAATTTTATACAGCGCTGTTACAGCAACACGATTCTCATAATCACCCCCACTCCATGGCAAGTACTTCACAAAGCACGTTATCTGCTCTGTGACAACGCACAATGATTCACTAGCTGCTTCGTGCCTCCTGGCTGGTTGGTGACATTGCACGCTGGTTGCGCTCCATCTGTTGAACGTTTGTAACAGTATTTATGCTAAGACTGGGTATTTCCTATTGTTCTCACATAAACATTAATTAAAAGCTTAAGATTCTTAGATTTTGTCTTAGATTTTTTAATGATTTACCATTGTATACTTTTCTTGGTGCGTCTTTTCCGTTATGCTACGTGAAGCCACTGGGGACTTCGAGCCATTAACGGTTCCACGTGCAAGTAGAGATGGTAGTGAAAAAGCTCAAACTACCTCGCAGACCTGCTTAAAATACACACAAACACACACAGATATATACTGTATATACATATAAGCTGTGCATTGTTTGTGGTGTAGAGGCATGCCTCCTGAGCCCTTGATAATGGTGGGCCCCTAGGCCATGGTCCAGTTGGACCCCACCCCCACCCCTTACCTCCCTTAATTTGGCTCCACATCGCCATGTATTCCGGTGTCGACTTGTGTTCTGCAAACATTTCAAGGGATTGGTGAGAAGGATACGTACAGCACTGACTTTAAAAGAGAACCCTTGCATTCACATATATTCCTAACCTTTGGCATCATTTTGGTGCCTTACACACTCACAGATATATATAATCTGGGCCCCTAGTAGTAAGTAGCACCCAGAGCCTTTTTGTCCCCAGTCCATCACAGCATATGATATAGGCTTGGTGTAGTTTTATGACCTTCTGCCAGTTATATCCATATCTATGCCCCCTCCCAGTCAAAATGAAATGCTGAGATGCACCCATTATGTTACTTAGAATTTGTAAAAGTGAGGGCATCTTCTGACTTTAGATGTGGTTCTATGCAGGTTAAAGTTCATAGCTGGGCTCCATACAAATATTTTAATATACTCTTATTTGGGGAGGTGGGAGGAGAGACTCCAAACTCAAAGTTTCTGTTTTTGTCTTATGTTTTTATTGTCTATCTTTAGTTGCTGAGCTACTTCCTTTGCCCCTTAATGTTGGAAGTGATCAAGCTGTATGTAAATACGGAAAAGTGATGCTCAGAAATTCTTTGAAAGTATAGATAATCCAAATCCTCCCAAAGATTTAAACCTTCAAAAACAAAAACAAAATGGGAATGGCTGGACTTCCTTATGTAGACTAACAAAGTAAATTGTGTAGTTTTTCTGCTGTGTGCTTAATTGTTGTTGTTTTTTTTACTGTTTAATTTGTTTATAATTATCTATTTAAGATTTTGTACTTTGGTATAGATTGTTTCATTTTTGTTGTACACTCTTTGGATAAAACATTAGAGATACCTACTTAATAGCATGTTGGTCCTCCTCTAGCTCAAATAACAGTCTGTAACACCAAGGCATCAACTCCATCAGATCCTGGAAGTTTTCCAGAGATAATGCCAGCCATGCTTGTTGCAGCGTTGTCTGCAACTCCACCCGAGACATCGGTCCAGGATCCAGGGATCTGATGTTTCACTCCATGGCATCCCAGAGAGCTTCCACAGGGTTTAAATCTCGGGACCTTGGGGGCCACTGGATGGTTGCAAACTCAGATGAGTGTTTCCTCAAACCATGCCTAGATGGCCCGCTGAGGCGGCTCATTGTCCTGCTGAAACACACCATTGGACACAGGTTATGCGAAGGCCATGAAAGCATGTAGGCGATCAGCCAGCACATTCTGGTAGTGCACAGCAGTTAAGGACCTCTCCAGACACACTAAGGGACCTAATGTGTCCCATGAAAAGGCTCCCCAAATCATCACAGAGCCATAACCGCCTTAAACAGAGCTGATGGGGCACTACAGGGCCATGGCCTCATGCTGTCGACGCCACACCCTCACCCTCCTGTCAGCTCAGTACAGCTGAAAAGGGGATTCATCTGACCACACGATGCAGCACCACTCTGCAGAGGTCCAGTTTTTATGTTCCTGTCATCAGGCGAAGTGTTATTTCCAATGATGATCAGTCAACAGTGGCACACGAGTAGAGTGTTGGCTCCGGTAGCCAAGGGTATGTAGTGTGTGCTATACCATTTGCTCGCTGACGCCGTCTGGGCCTCTGACATTAAACCTAGGTGTGATTTGAGTTGCCACTGCCAAGTGGTCAGTCTGTATGAGCCTGGATAGTCTACCTCAACCCTGGTCATCAATGGCATGTCGTCATCCACTACTTGCACTCTGGGTCCTGGTATACACGTTGATGGTATACTTGCAGTACACCCTTGATCCGGTTGCCCTCAAAAACTCTAGGGTTCTTACCGCTTGGGCGATAGAATGACCCATCTGTCTTGTGCTAACGATGCGTCTGTGATCAAAGTCACTCAGATCACCACATTTACCCATGTTTGTTGATTTTGATGCACTGTTGGGAAGCCCTGCTGTCCACCTATTTATTATCTGTGTTCGGTTTGGGTCTGTTCCACCCTGCGAAGGGTATGCCTATGTCAACTGCCTATCACCCATATCTTTAATGTTTTGTTGTCTATTGAGTGTACTTTGTAATTTGGTATGAGAAAGGATGCCCACTGTAATTACATTCTGAGTCAATTGGAAGAGCACATAATTTTCTTCCTACCTTGATTTGAGATGAATTGGTAAATATGAATCATGGAAAAAGGTTAACTGATTACTTTCCAAACATTTTTATCTTGCATTAATTTGTAGGTGCACAATCTTTAAGTTGCATCAATTTTTAAGTTTTAATTTAGCTGCTAAATCTGCCCTACAACTTCTTAAACTAATTTTAAAAATCAGAAATTCAGTTATACCTCTTGATTCACCAGGTGTTTCTGCTATTTGGGACAACACCTCCACAAGCATAGCCTTTTTCATTGGTAGTACTTATTGTAGTGATAGTCAACATCAGTGACATATATTCGAGGCTAGCTGTGAAACCCAGAGAATGCACAAATAAAAGTCAATTATCAACAGTATTGGGATATGTCAATGCTTTCACTGCAAAAAAAACACGAGCGGATTCACTTCTTTTGACTAAGAGAATCAGTCTGGTGAGTGAAGACCAACGGGGCTCCTAGCGGAGGGATGGTGTCACCCCATAACGCAACCAGCTTTACCAGTCTTCACTGTGTGATTTGAAGACTTTTGATACGATTGCCATCTGGCATTTCCATGATAACATGAAGGAGCGGGTGAATGGGCCATTGCTTTGGGCAACAGTTTGCTCAGAAAAGAGAAGACTTAGAACTACATTAGTCACTCGCATGCTCCCGCCCATAACAGCATGTGTTTCACGAGCGTTGTTTCAGTTGTGTGAAAAATCAATATATTAAAATCAGTGTTGTTATATCTTAAATTCGTGGCTTTGTTGGATTTGAACAGTTTTGATAAATTTTGTGAAAGCTTTCCTGAACATCTACTGTCAGAACTTAAAAAAACCGCCCCGGTGGCTCAGTGGTCTAAGGCGCTGGCCTTTGATCATTCGTCCGTAAGGGGTCCGGGTTCGAATCCCGGTCTGGCATGGATGTTGCGTTTGTCTTACGGCACTGGCTCTCTCCCTTCCCTGGAACCAGTGACCCTAAATTAGGGACGGGCGACTGCTTATAGCCCATTGAGTTGCTCACGGTAGTCGTTAAACCTCCAATCAAAAAAAAAAAAAAAAAAAAAAAAGAACTTAAAAAAACATATGCTTCAAATTTTGATACAGTTTGACTCAAAAATGAACTGAATGTGTTTTATTCCCTTGACGAATACAAAAAGGGTAAAATATATATCAAATACGTGGAGATAATGAAAAATGAACACAAAAAGAAATCAGTAAGAGATATCAGTATATATCAAATACGTGGAGATAATGAAAAATGAATACAAAAAGAAATCAGTAAGAGACATTACTTGTTGCATGAAATTGAATAAATTGGACAACAAAACATCTAGCTCTTTTTATCAATTGGAAATCTCTTAGGTATTGTGAAAGTATTAAAATTCCCATAACACATGTAACACAGACTCGTCATGTCATATTATTATCATATGGAAATCAATTCTCAAATCTGGCAACATTTGGATGAACATGTATTACTACATACATACATATCACTAAGCTGTTCTCTGGGATTCAGAGGTTAGCTCCACAAAGAAATACAAACTACCAAATAATTTGTACTTACTGTTGCTGCATCAAACTTCTCCATATACAGCGATCTTCACATACAACTCGGGCTTCACTGACATCCATCACCCGCCATACACAAGATCTTCTATACTTGATACTCATAATCTTTCTTTCATGCAGACACTCCTGAATCTGATCCTCTCATGACTTCCTTGGCCTTCTTCTGCATTTCTTTCCTGCCACTTGGGCTAAAAAGATTTTCTTAGTAAGCATCTCATCACTCATTCTTTCAACACGGCCAAACCACCAATGCATGTTAGTCTCCACCATGCTGACAACATTTTGCTTCACATTACACAACTGCAACACATCTTCATTCCTCACACAATCAGAACATGTCTTGACACAAACCCCCCATAAGTTGGTTATTCTAACGTGTATTACTGCCTCACATTATTCTCACACTTTCCATGGCTGAAAAGATAGCAGTCACCACTGAAATGTTTTATCTGATAATTTGCATTTCAAGTAACTTAAAAGTGTAATTTCTAATATTATATCAGGAATACTTTATGAATCTCTTTATCATCATCTTGTTGCATGGATTTTTGCCATTTTGTGTCTTTATGCTTCCATGAAGTATGAACACTTCCACATGCATATGATGGCAAGAAAATGTTTCGCAGTTTGTGCTGTCTAAATTAGATCTTTGTATCCATGCCTCTTAATATAGTGAATGTGCTTTTCAGGCCACGCCACTGTGAGGCAGCTTCCTCCAAGTTTGCTATCAGTTCAAGAAGGAAGTCGAGCTGCTTTTCCTTTAGGCTTTGGTCATGCCACACGCTATGTCGCTGAAAGAGTAGCACTGATTGGGTAAGTTTCCATTTGTGCTGATTTCACATTCACTCTTGAGCTTACTTATTTCATGTGTAAAAAAAAATGTGTTTATTTATTTTTCAATTATTTTTGGTTAATCTCATCGCATCATGAAAGATACATTCCTAAATTTGCTCCCTGGTTTGCATTCAGGTATTCTTTCACTCATGTAGTTTGTACTAAAACAAAAAAACAAAAAACAAGAAAAAAAAAAGAAAAAAAGAAAGAAAATTCAGAAGCATCACCGTGGGTTGCAATTTCCCAGAAGGTCACTACAAATTAAGTCCTAGAAGGTATCAATGAGTCCTCAAAAATTACCTAAATTATATTTATGTCCAAAACATATATGTCAAATCTTGAAGAATTCTTCAAAGTATATTTGTTTCTTATGGAACATTTACATAATAAGATTCATTACTTCACTTGCAAGGGTTTATGTGTCCATCATTGTTTATTGTTACCAGATGAGGTGCCAAAACTACACTGCCACAAAGAAAAGGGATAATGCAAAATCCATTAGAAAGAAAACCATTTGATTTATTTTCTCTGAGCTCCAGCACACCAGAAACAAAAAGATGTTTTGAAAATGAAAGTTTATGAGCACCAGAAGCTATTCACCTCTCAGTTACGATATTATGTTTGAATTGTCTGATGGCAAACAAGCTTGAGAATAACACCCCAGATTTTTCAATTTCTGCTGGGCAACAATGGGCTTGAATTTTGGCATGTGGAGCTGCAATGGTAGTTTGTTAATTTTACTAGTCAACAGTCTTTGAAGTTGACATTCAATTTTATTATTTTCTTTTTGTGTTAGTGTATTAATTCCAAAATTTGGCTGAAAATGAAAAAGTCTCTGACAGATGTGATTCAAAGAAACACTATAGATGATATAGCTACCAGTAGTAAAGGTGAAAGTAAGTCAAGAAATACTGCTAAAGTTATCTTTTTAGATTCAAAAGTGCCTGTATTGGTGGCAGGAAGCACCTTCAGTGTGTCATATAGCACAAAACCTTTTGCTGAAGGTGTAAACCAAGTGAATTGGAACAGCGTCTTGAATGCAATTTTATGGACTAAGTAAACAAACATTATGGATATTTTATTTGTATGTGCAATTAAATTCCAAAATATAGGTTTAGTTTAAATATAACATATCCCTTTTTAAAGCTCTTTTTTATGTCATAGCAAGTCCTATACAGAGATGCACAGTGTAAAATGCTCAACTCAATTAGAAAAAAAATTAATTCTTCCAACAGCAACTAATATGGTCACTACTATGCCAGAGAAATCACAAAACAGCTTTTAAGTTCCTGATGTCCACTGATATTGTTTCCCACTGATTCTCAGATAATGGTAAAGAAACTTAAGTAACAGTTGTTCAAAATGGTAAGAAACAAACCATTTTCAGTTCAGATAGATGAAGTGACTTAATCAGGAAACTGGCATATTTAAGTGACATATATCAGGAGCTGAATGGGATGCTCTCATAATTTCTCTATGAGGTGGTGACAGTAGTATTCTTCAGCTTAGTTAGTTATAGATTGTAGTAATTTAACAAACATGTTGACTTGTGGAAGAGAAAATGAGAAAGTAAAACTATGGACATCTCTTTTCTTTGAAACCTCTCGTTGAGAATTTCTTCTCTAGTTATGGAAGTGGAAAGTTATGACTGGGTTTGGGATGCTTTTCAGTGCTAAACCTAATGGGACATCCTCACTATTGCCGAAGAGGAGCAACTGACTGATTGCTCTAGTGTGACCTTTCTGAAAATAAAATTTTTGACAATGTCTCATGCAGAATTTTGGATTGGCATGTGAACTGAATGAGAAGAATTAAATGTTAAGCTGCAAAAATTAGACTGAACAACAAATTTCAACTTTTTTTCTTGCCCTTAAACAAAAGTGGGTGATTTTGACCAATTAGCTTGACGTGATTCCGAATCTGTAATCCAAAAATGCTGTATCACCTACCAATTTTTTGGGAATTCAAGTTAAAATTTTGAGGAAGTATTTAAAAATTATATAAAATTACAATTGTCTAGCATTTTTTTACCACAAAATGTCACCATATTAAGGGTTAAAAATTAGTTATTCCATCTAAGAAAGACACACTGATCCAAAAATGAGGTTGGGAAAAGTTTTATAAATACAAGAGATTGCTACAAACATGCCAAAAATATAAACAAAGTAAGTGGTTTACTCAAATTTTTAAAACGTTTTCCTGGAAGACTAACGCTTGTAGTAACTGGACTTCGAAACATCTGTAATTAGAAACCAGCAATAGTCCGCAAGCATTTGTGGTGACCACCTCCCCATATATCGCCTTTCCATTTTAGACATGTCCTGGTGGAATCTTTCTCCATGCTCATCGCTCACGGCACCTAGGTTAGGTGAAAAAAATCCAGGTGCGAGTGGAGGAAATGAATTTTCAGGTACATATTGTACCCCATATCCTTGTATGCCTTTAGCATAGCTTCCACTAGTTCACAATAATTTTCCACCCTAACATTTCCCAGAAAGACAATAAAAATAAAAATAAAAATAAAAAGTGAACTCCGTTTATTAGGCGTAGAAAATAAGGGAAACAAAAGATGCTAGCTTTCACTACCTCCGGGTAGCTTCATCAGGCATTTAGTAGTTAAAAATCGCAGAAGCAACTGGAACAAATGTATTTCTGAGAATATAATTAAATTCAAAATAAGTAAAACACTTGCACGATGTCACGGGTTGTTTGATCCCAGGGCCGGGTGGTCACGTGTAACTTCTAGGAGCCGGTGCCATATGAAAGGAAGGCTCGTGGTTACATCTTTGTTACACACATTCCATTGCGCGATGATCTCGATGGTTTCGCGAAGCGCAGTAGCTCTTGCGCTGACGTACGGTGCTAGTTTCTTAAAATCTCCCCATCTGGGAACTGCCCTTTCAGATGCAACATCACGGGCTAGTGCCGTCGTAAGCTTTCCGGCCTTAACGTCCCTTTGGTGTTCAGAAAAACGGATCTGGAAGGATCTTTTTGTCATCCCGATGTAGGACTTAACGGATGCGTCAGGATAATCCAAAGGAATAGCATAGACTCCGGCTTCAGTGAGCGTAGAAGGTGATGCGCGTTGGTCTGCTGAGAGGATATCTGACAAAGGTCTAGGAGCTGTCACGCCGATATCATAACCTAGCCTTCGGAGAGCATTCTTCAGGAAGTACGTTAGCCTAGGAACGTAGGGAACCGAACCCATGAACCGGGCTGGCTGTGCCGTGGAGTTGGCACGAGGCTGTGGGAGAGCAGTTTTTGCAGCCTTTCTGACTATTTGGTCGATTGCGATCATGTCGTATCCCGCTGCAGCCGCTAGGTTTCTAATGCTACTGATCTCCTCCTCACATTTGGCTTTGTTCGATGAGAGTTCGAAAGCTCGCTTTGCTCTGTACTTAAAAAGGGCATATTTGTGTGCGGCCGGGCCTGCTGAGTCAGGGAGTATGGGGTTGTCCACGTGGGTAGGTTTGTAGTAGACCTCTGTGCTAAGAGCACCAGAGGGTAATCTTCTTACTAGTACATCCAGAAAAGGTAATGCACCTTCGGACTCATAATCTGCTGTGAATTTAATATCTGGGTGCGCATCATTCATTCTGGCGAGAAAATCACTTAGGCTGGCTTGTCCATGCTGCCAAACAAAGAAAATGTCGTCAGCGTACCTTAACCATATTTTAGGAACTGTGGCCGACGATTGCAAGAGTTCATTTTCGAGAGGTCGGAGGACCGCTTCAGCAAGAACCGCCGACATCGAGGACCCCATAGGCACCCCTTTGTTTTGTTTGTAAATTCTGGATCGGAAGCTGAAAAAACTTGAGTCCGTGACTGCATCCAGTAGTTTGGAAATAGCTTCCACAGTTTCCGAAGGGTACATGTTCGAGTCAGCGATAGAGCGCTTCAGGTTTGTGGTGGCTTCATGCACCGGCACTGAGGGGTATAAAGATTCGATGTCGAAGCTTCCAATTATGTCGTCTGGAGACACTGTCGTGGATCTCACTCTGGAAACGAAGTCAGCTGAGGAGAGTAGGACACCTTCGGCTATCGGTAGGAACGGCCGCAAGAAGGACGAGAATGCTTTTTCTAAATTAGCTGAAGGGGCGCATTTCCTGCTAACAATAGGTCTGATTGGATTGCCGCGCTTGTGATGTTTAAGTCGAGCAAAAAGGAGAGGAACCTTAGGTCCCGGAGGGATCTTGGCAGCCCTTCTAAGTACTTCAGGACGCGTCTTCATTCTTGCTATTCGCTTAATCTTCGCCACCCACTTGTTAAGCGGATTTACAGCTTGCAGAATGGAATCAGACTGGGTGATGAACTCCTCCAGCTTCCTGCAGTAGTCGGATTCGTCCATTACTGCAATTTGCCCGGACTTGTCTGTGAGGGTGAAGATCAGGGAGTGGTCTTTCTTGAGGTTGGAGACATATTTGGGTATTCCCGGTGCTTTTTGGATCCGGTGCTGTTTAACAGCACGAGTTAATCTGTCAACACATCCGAGTCTAATCTGGTCCCTTTCTTGGAGCGGAACACTCTGTAGGACGCTTTCAATGGCGGGAATAATGGCCTTAAGTCCGACTGGTTGGTAAAATGCAAATTTTGGTCCTTTTAGTAGGACTTTCATCTCTTCCAGTGAGAAAGACCGGGAAGAGACATTGACTATGGGAATGGCTGGCGGGTGCCGGGGAGGTCCAAGTTCATCTCTCAGGTTGGCTAGTTTGCACTGGTGCTTCGCCGATAGGGAGCTGTATTGGCGCCTGGAAAGCATATTAACCCTGCGGAGAAGCGCGTCAAACTCCAGCGGGGTAACCTCCTCTGCAAGGCTCGTATAAAGGCGGAATACACGGTTCTCCAGAGTCATAACAGCGATCCTTTTCATGCGTATAAGATGATTGAGCGTCTGCATTTGAAGTAAGGACTTTTTTCTTCGGAACCAATTATCATCCACTGACGATCTGAAGCGGAGGAACTTCGGGATGAAACCCAGTGATTTGCAATTGCTTAAGAAAAGTAAGTGGCACTTCTCCTCTTCCAACTTGATTCTGCATCTTCGATACTCTGCAAAAGAACCCATTGTATTTGCCCGGAAACAGCAGAGATAACAAATATATATACGATCGATGAAGAAACAGGTTTCTGTACGCCCAATTAATGTGAAAGACAATAAAAATAAAAAGTGAACTCCGTTTATTAGGCGTAGAAAATAAGGGAAACAAAAAGATGCTAGCCTTCACTACCTCCGGGTAGCTTCATCAGGCATTTAGTAGTTAAAGATCGCAGAAGCAACTGGAACAAATGTATTTCTGAGAATATAATTAAATTCAAAATAAGTAAAACACTTGCACGATGTCATGGGTTGTTTGATCCCAGGGCCGGGTGGTCACGTGTAACTTCTAGGAGCTGGTGCCATATGAAAGGAAGACTCGTGGTTACATCTTTGTTACACACATTCCATCGAGTGATGATCTCGATGGTTTCGCGAAGCGCAGTAGCTCTTGCGCTGACGTACGGTGCTAGTTTCTTAAAATCTCCCCATACTGCAGGAAGCTGGAGGAGTTCATCACCCAGTCTGATTCCATTCTGCAAGCTGTAAATCCGCTTAACAAGTGGGTGGCGAAGATTAAGCGAATAGCAAGAATGAAGACGCTTCCTGAAGTACTTAGAAGGGCTGCCAAGATCCCTCCGGGACCTAAGGTTCCTCTCCTTTTTGCTCAACTTAAACATCACAAGCGCGGCAATCCAATCAGACCTATTGTTAGCAGGAAATGCGCCCCTTCAGCTAATTTGGAAAAAGCATTCTCGTCCTTCTTGCGGCCGTTCCTACCGATAGCCGAAGGTGTCCTACTCTCCTCAGCTGACTTCGTTTCCAGAGTGAGATCCACGACAGTGTCTCCAGACGACATAATTGGAAGCTTTGACATCGAATCTTTATACCCCTCAGTGCCGGTGCATGAAGCCACCACAAACCTGAAGCGCTCTATCGCTGACTCGAACTTGTACCCTTCGGAAACTGTGGAAGCTATTTCCAAACTACTGGATGCAGTCACGGACTCAAGTTTTTTCAGCTTCCGATCCAGAATTTACAAACAAAACAAAGGGGTGCCTATGGGGTCCTCGATGTCGGCGGTTCTTGCTGAAGCGGTCCTCCGACCTCTCGAAAATGAACTCTTGCAATCGTCGGCCACAGTTCCTAAAATATGGTTAAGGTACGCTGACGACATTTTCTTTGTTTGGCAGCATGGACAAGCCAGCCTAAGTGATTTTCTCGCCAGAATGAATGATGCACACCCAGATATTAAATTCACAGCAGATTATGAGTCCGAAGGTGCATTACCTTTTCTGGATGTACTAGTAAGAAGATTACCCTCTGGTGCTCTTAGCACAGAGGTCTACTACAAACCTACCCACGTGGACAACCCCATACTCCCTGACTCAGCAGGCACGGCCGCACACAAATATGCCCTTTTTAAGTACAGAGCAAAGCGAGCTTTCGAACTCTCATCGAACAAAGCCAAATGCGAGGAGGAGATCCGTAGCATTAGAAACCTAGCGGCTGCAGCGGGATACGACATGATCGCAATCGACCAAATAGTCAGAAAGGCTGCAAAAACTGCTCTCCCACAGCCTCGTGCCAACTCCACGGCACAGCCAGCCCGGTTCGTGGGTTCGGCTCCCTACGTTCCTAGGCTAACGTACTTCCTGAAGAATGCTCTCCGAAGGCTAGGTTATGATATCGGCGTGACAGCTCCTAGACCTTTGTCAGATATCCTCTCAGCAGACCAACGCACATCACCTTCTATGCTCACTGAAGCCGGAGTCTATGCTATTCCTTTGGATTATCCTGACGCATCCGTTAAGTCCTACATCGGGATGACAAAAGATCCTTCCAGATCCGTTTTTCTGAACACCAAAGGGACGTTAAGGCCGGAAAGCTTACGACGGCACTAGCCCGTGATGTTGCATCTGAAAGGGCAGTTCCCAGATGGGGAGATTTTAAGAAACTAGCACCGTACGTCAGCGCAAGAGCTACTGCGCTTCGAAACCATCGAGATCATCGCGCAATGGAATGTGTGTAACAAAGATGTAACCACGAGCCTTCCTTTCATATGGCACCGGCTCCTAGAAGTTACACGTGACCACCCGGCCCTGGGATCAAACAACCCGTGACATCGTGCAAGTGTTTTACTTATTTTGAATTTAATTATATTCTCAGAAATACATTTGTTCCAGTTGCTTCTGCGATTTTTAACTACTAAATGCCTGATGAAGCTACCCGGAGGTAGTGAAAGCTAGCATCTTTTGTTTCCCTTATTTTCTACGCCTAATAAACGGAGTTCACTTTTTTTTTTTTTATTGTCTTTCACATTAATTGGGCGTACAGAAACCCGTTTCTTCATCGATCATATATATATTTGTTATTTCCCAGAAAGTTCATGCAAACTGCTTTGAATGCTAACCACGCTGCTTTTTCGGTTTCAGTGAGTTTGGCCGTCAACACAGGGTCCTCCATTACTATCCGGATTTCTGGTCCAATGAAAATGCCTTCTTTTAAATTTGTGTCGCTCAATCTAGGAAACTTTTCCTTCAAATATTGAAATCCATTGCCTCCTTTATCCATAGCTTTGACAAAATTTTTCATCAAGCCTAACTCGATGTGGAATGGGGGCAATAAAATTTTGTCGGAAGCAACGAGCGATTGGTATTTCACACTCTTTTCCCCAGGCACTAAACATTCTCTCAAAGGCCACTCTTTGATCTCATAATGCTGTTCCCTAGCCCGACTGTCCCACTCACACAAAAAACAACAAAATTTGGTATACCCTTGTTGCATTCCTGTTAGTAGTCCAATAACTTTTAGGTCCCCACATATTTGCCACATATGTTCGGCATAATTGATAGATTTAAGGAGATGATCCATATTCTGGTGAGTTTCTTTCATGTGCGCAGCATAGGCCAGTGGTACTCGCGGGTAAATGTTTCCATTATGTAATAACACCGCTTTTAAACTTAGTTTGGAAGAATCAATGAAGAGACGTCATTCTTCAAGACTGTGATCCCTCCCAAACTCGGCGAACAATCCATTAACATCACTGCAATAAACAAGATCACCACTCTTGGAGAAAAGGGACAACAGACACTCATGATGTTTTCTATAGGTTGTGACTTTAGTGCCAGGCTGAAGCAGATGTCTCCTTGTAGCCGAGAACCCAACAGTTCGGCTTGGTTTTTTGTGAGGTTCAGGTCTCTTACGAGGTCGCTCAGCTCGTACTGTGAAATTAAATGAGGTTCTTCTGATGCAGGCTGATATTCGTGATTAGTAGAACAGGATGGTTCAGCATCAGAGGAGAAGTTTGATGTTTCGTCATCCAGGGTCCATTTTTCTGGCGGTTTGGGAATTGGCAGGGAATCATCATGTTTAACAGGTCTCATGGCTGAAGGCAACTTTGGGTAAACTATGGTATGGTATGTTTATTTTTAGAGGAAAAGCCAGATCTGTTTGTTAAACAGAAGTAGCAGTCAAAAACATGGTCCTTTGGTTCTCTCCAAATTATTGGGATAGCAAAAGGCATTGAAGGATGCATGCCGTTTAACCAACCTCTTAAATATTGCGAACATTCGCTGCAACATACATGAGGCGCCCAAATTTTATCTAAATCACCAAGTGGACAAGCAAAATAACACTCATATGCCTTCTTAATCACTGGAGTAATTGCTTTTCTTTGGGCTTTTGGTGTAAATTCACCGCACACGTAACAAAACAGATTTGTGGCATTTACACACTGCCGCTGCCGAGACATTCTAACTACATAGTACTAGTAGTGTGTAAGTGATGCGAACAGCTGCACAAAATGGAAAGGACTGCTTCTAATCCTCACAAACAAAACAAGTGAGAGCTGTGACCAGTTTTTGAGTCATAGAATGGGAGGAGTACATTCGACCTTGACCTAAATACCCGTGGTTTCAACCACACGCGCTCGTCTGATGCTCCTGTTTCGCAAATGACGACACACAGCCTATCACAAAAGCGTTAGGTGATACAAAAAAACTGCATTCATTTTCGGATTTAGCACTTCCTAAAACATAATATTTGCTATGTTTTGAGTCTGGGAAAATTCCAGTGTTGTTATTCCTTTGCTGTATACCGTTTTTGTGAAATTGGATTTTGGGGAAGTGCTGTTATAAAGTTCAAAGATACACTACAGCTTGCAGTTCATAGGAAGAGAACAAAAAGATTATTGCCAAGAAGAGAATTAATTTTATATTATTTATATGTTATGTCAATCAAACACAAATATTGAACATGATTGAATAGTGACAGTTTCAAAATTGAGCTCAAGTTAAAAAAAAAAATATGTAGCTTGGCAATCATTCTCTCTGAAGAAAAAATACAGAAAACTGAAAATGTGGGTCAAATATTTGGGTATTGTAACAATACAGAATTAGTAATGCTGACACTAGAGCTCAGCTGGGTAGTTCTTTAGTAAAAAAAATAGTTAATGAGAATAGGTTGAGCTGGCATGCATATGTGTCTAAAATAAAAAGATGGGCTAAACATGTGTTACATTTTGTGGTACCAGGCCACAGTGCAAGGGGTAAACCAAGAAAGAGGTGGACTGAAGGTGTGAAATCAGTCATTTATAAAATGGAAGCAGTGTGGTAGAGGAAGAAAACCTAGCAGTTTACAGGAAGAGAACAGAAAGATCATTGCCAAGAAGAGAATTAATAGTTTTATATTATTTATGTGTTATGTATATGTAGTCTGTGGCAGGAATATGCCCAAAGACCCTACAGATACACAGGAGTGAGATGATAAAGAATGATATTTGTGTTTTTTAAAGTATATGCTCCTTCAAATATGGAAGGTACCACCATTGGCATCAGCAAGTTTTGAAACACTGGACTGTGCAGATAGCAATAAAGGTAAATATGGTATATTTTTCTTAATTTTGCCTGATGATATCAGTATCAATAGTGGTCATGTTGGTTTTTGTTATCTTAGAAGGATATATTATCTTGAAGTTGGAGAAATTCTATCCTAAAATAAACCAATGATGTTACATATGCACTGAAATTATACATACATATGCACTAAAGCACTGAAAATTGTGAAAGTTTCTGGATGAAGGTAAAGTTCCTTATTTCGGATGTCTGTGTGTCCATTCTGATGACATACCACATTGCAATGGCAAAGGGAAATGTTTATTGTTTCACCAGTTTGGCCCTTTATCTGGTTCACCTACTGTGCATGTTCTCAATTTTTCTCCATGCTTGTGACACCATCATTTAAAAAGCAATCACTACAAGTATGGAGGGCAATCGAGAGAATTCATGGAATCTGAACCAGGTAAATGGTCAGATTTGTGAAATGCAAAATTATGATGTGGTTTGTAACTGGAGTATTGGTGGAAAGGAAGTTATGATGATCAAGCATGTGTGGAAGAAACTGAGGCCCAAAACCATGTGTTTACGTTGGGGATTGGAACAACATACAAAGTTTTCTCATCTGGCTGTTGACTTTGTTAGATGTGTTTGGAAAGGAAATAGCAGAGAACAAAGTATGATGTAAAAATTGGTGTGAGGCATAACACTGAAGCAAAAAGAGGAGAAAACAAACAGCAGACAGCAGTTTAAAAATGAATAAAAAACCTGAAAAAAAAAGGAAATTGTGTATAAAGGCTTTTTTATTTAAAACTCAAGGATGGCAAGCCTGAAAACCCCACATAATCATGGGCTGAATGCTGTGGGGAAAAAAGAGATCAGTGAGAGTAAAATGTTCATCAAGGCTTACAATTTTTCAAGATGTTTTTTTGAAAATTTAGATCGAAGTTGTGGAATGTTGAACATGACTGCTTTATATATTGTATATATTTTTTCTTCTCAGAGATGCTGCGCACAGAGTTCATCCTTTAGCAGGTCAAGGTGTTAATCTTGGATTTGGTGATGTTCAGTGTCTGGTAAATTGCTTAGAAACAGCCGTTTATGATGGTGATGATATTGGTAAGATTTCTTTTCCTTTTTTCTTCTAATCACTCTTTGATATTCAATACAAGTTTCCCCCTTGTTTCATCAGGTGTGGTGTGTTTTTTTTTCTGTTATGAGAACTAAATAACATTTTTTTGCTATGAATCATGCTTCTATGCTTCATGTTAAACCTTGTGATATGACTTTAGACATACTGACAATATTTATGTAATATCAGTAACCAAGATAGTTTTGACTAATAACTGCAGATAGTAGTAATCAGTATCAGTTGTAACTCAACTCCATTTTTTAAATCTATGATGACATAATTTAAGCAAAAAAGAAAAAAAAAGAAAGAAAGAAGGAAAGCTGATATGGAATAAAATTAGCATTTGAGGATTCTTAATTCCAGATAAATGTAAGTAAGAACTATCAACATTCAGTAATGTTTCAATCTTCCTTTCCACTGAAATGTAGTGTGTAGGTTTCTTGAGAACTACAAGAACAACAGTGGGGCTGTTAAATAAAGTTATGCAAGTAAAATGTTTTTGTTGTTAAAAAGTAGATTTAAGTTATGGCTTGCTTGTAGCATTTTCTGTGTAAAGACACCACATAGCTTCAGTAATTTAAAGTATTTTATTGAAAAAAAAATGCATTTCAATAAATCTTTTCCTGAATCTTCCCTCTTGCTAATGACATGTTGAAGAAATATATTAAGGAAAATGTATATATATATATTTATTTCAAGTTATATAGTAAAAATCTTGTGATTTTTTCCTTTTGAAAAAGAATGGGAAGGAAAGTTGGTATGCACAGATATATGCCAAAAATAGTAGGGGATGTGTTTTACCAGCTTGGCCTAGTATGTATAGTTCTACCTTCTCATTTGGTGAACTTACAGCCAAACACATATAATCCAAATTATCTCTTTTTAGGAGATACATGGATTATCCATCACATATATGAAAAGCACCATGTCACTGCATAAAACTCTTGAATCAGTCCATCTATGGAGCTGCCCTGGTTACACAGTGGTCTAAGCACTGGCTTCTGACCTGGTTTTTTTTTTTGTTTTTTTTTTTAGTGGGCCTGTGTCTGAATCCCAGATGAAGCATGGGTGGTGTGTTTGTCTTACAGCACTGGCCCTCTCCTTTCCCTAGAACTAATAAACAGGTGAATACTTATAGCCTGTAGAGCTGTTCACAGTGGTCATTACCCCCCCCCCATATCCCCTGCCTGTTCCATCTCAGCTACCCAGTCCAGTATTTGATTTCATGTACAGGTTTTATTTTATTTTTTACATATGACTGGAATCAGTAACTCCTTAGATATCATAGCAGATGACTTTGAGCAGTTTCACAGTTTAGCTGTTAAAAAACTGATATACAGTAAATGCTTATAAAACCTGCCACATGAGCTGATGTATATGGGGGAGAAATTACTCATAAGACAGAATGGATGAAATATGGCCATACCATTTCGACTGCGTACGCTAGGGTTTTATCTAATTAAAAGTTGATAAAGATGTCCACATTACTTTAAAAAATATGAAATGCAAATGTAGGATCTTTTTTTTTTTTTTTTTGAAAATATAATTTTACACCACTAATTGTTCCCTATAAATATTGCTCTCAACACACTAAGGCATAGTTACCATGCATTTACTACTAACTGCTAATATAACTAACAATATGCTCAATTGATGTTATGTATTTTATTTCTTGACTTGTGCTTTTTTCGAAGGGAGATCATGACTTGTCAGGCCATTCTGGCCTTTTTTCTGATCTCTCTAGCTGTTATATATCTATTAATTTGTTACTTCTTATGATCATTTCGTATGTGTATAATAACAGCTAAACTAATACACTGCTGGCCACCCAAAATGCAACACCAAGAAGGACACGAGATAGCAAAGCCAGATTTACTGGACACATAACAACAGATACAAAGATGAAACGATTGAGTTTACAGGCCCGTGCAACTTGCGGAACATGCAGACATCAATAGTTCGTATGGCCCCCATGGCTGGCAATAACGGCCGCTACATGCTGCGGCATCGAACGAAAGAGGCTTTGGATGTGGGCTTGGGGTATGTTGGTCCAGGCTGCTTCCACACATTGCCACAGTTCATCAGGCGCAGCCGTGGGTTGTGCTTGCCGATCAGCGACCAGACATGTTCGATGGGCGACATATCGGGAGAATAGGTGGGCCACGAAATCAATGACACCTGGTGGGCCGTGAA
This sequence comes from Macrothele yani, assembly GCA_039090855.1. Taxonomy (NCBI): domain Eukaryota; kingdom Metazoa; phylum Arthropoda; class Arachnida; order Araneae; family Macrothelidae; genus Macrothele; species Macrothele yani. The sequence continues at coordinate 5,300,640 of CM077023.1, read as the reverse complement.
GAATTGTTGCACGATGCGTGCCACTTGCGGACGCGCATTGTCCTGTTGAAACGTGGTTGCTGGCAGGTCCTGCAGGTAAGGGAGGACTATAGGCTCCAAAACGTCGGAGATGTAGCAGTGGCTGTTGAGTGTACTGGCGATGCGTACCAGAAGGGTGCGGGTGTCATATCCAATTGCGCCCCAAACCATAACACCAGGCGATGGACTGGTATGGCGATGCATAATGCAGGCGTCACACAGTCTCTTGCCGCGGTGCAGCCACACGCGGATCCAACCATCGTGGTGTTGCAGGCAGAAGCGGAATTTGTCGGAGAAGACAATGTGGTGCCATTCGATAGTCCAGGTGCGGCGTTCAATGGCCCACTGCCGCCGCACTTGCCGGTGGTGTAACGTCAATGGTAATCGGAGCAACTGGTGCCGTGCGACAAGTTCCCGCTCCTGCAGACGACGTCGAACGGTACATGCTGACACATGTTGTTGCGCAACACACCCTAATTCCTGCGCTAACGTTCGTGATGTGGCGGTGCAAGCCGTCAATGCCCGCCGCACAACATGCCGGTCCTCTCTTTCGGTGGTGTGCCGTGGCCGCGACAATCGCTCACGTTGGCCTGTCCGTCCCTCCTGCCCCCACCAAATCCATACTCACCTCACTGTGGCTGGATGTCGTCTCACACGGGCATCAATGTCTTGGTACGATAAACCGCTGTCGCGATAAGCCACTGTTCGTCTTCTGTCGAATTCCGAAACATGCTGGAATGACTGCCGTATTCTGCGGCGAGGCATCAGGAAGCTTCCCACGCACAGGTCCGGCAGCACAACACACTTCCACTACTTACACCCCGCCTTCTGTGCACCCTTCTTATAGTGCTTCTTGGTGGCATGCCGGGCGCACATGATTTGCATATGCCCTGCAATGCTAATCATTTGCATGACCTCTCGCGGGCGACGCATGCTGCGAATTTCAGGCCAATCGGATGCTTCCATCTTGGTGTTGTATTTTGGGTGGCCAGCAGTGTATATTGAATTGAATTGAATATCAATTATCATATTTTTATCAAATTTGGATGACTGCAATTATAAGATGACATCCTCAAATAAGCAAGCAGATTGAATCACATGCATGTGCACAAGATGCACAGTATATTCATTTTTTTTAACAAAATGTCATGTCAGATATGAAACAGTTGTTTTTTTTTCACTTCACTTAAGCAAATCTTCAGCCTCATCATCCTCACATTTATTTTCACAATTTTTACTATGTAATTTCTGATCATCTGTATCTTTTCTGGATTTTGTTCAACATACATCTTGTTCCAATCAGACAGTATTTTCAGTGCTATTGCAATATTACATGTTCCTTCATAATGATGTGCCTAGATGACTTATTCACATATAGATTTTAGCCAGTCGACAATGAGTCATTTTTTTGTCCAACCATTCACTTGACACCTGATTATAATCACTTTCTCTTATTGATATTTGATATTATCTTCCTTTTAAAAACAAATAAGGTAGGGGGCAATTGTAATTGTATATCATTTGCTAATACAACAGCAAGCATAGGTGTTAACTTTTCATTGACATTTGAATATTTCAGTACAGATTTTATCACCTTTATTGATTTTTAGTCACATTGGCTGGCATATAAAAAATACAAGGGTTTTGTGATAATTTCCCCAATTTGAATTAAAGCAGATTTTTTTCACAGTTGAATGATAATGCTAAGAGCTTATCAGTTTCTTAATTTTCAGGTGATAGTTGACCTAAGGTTATCCTTTAATAGAAGTGTATGCATCTCATCATTCTGACATCCCATCCATTTCTTGCTTTGAAACATGCCTTTGAATATTAAGGCAAGCAGGTAATAATAATTCTGTCATCTTAATAACTTCTTGTTTTAGGCATACCTTCTTTCCATTTGACCTTGATGAATTTGACAACTTTATTTCCCATTTCATTTGTTTTCTTGTATTTGGACTTCTAAATTCTTTTCTTACCAAATCTGCTTTCATTAATTGCTCCTTACAAATTCTCCTCATCTCACTTTCACTTTGGTGACATTAAAAGACTCTACCAGCTTCATAATCTACTTGTATGAGCAAGAAAGGAAGAGTGAAGGTATCATGATTTTCCCACTATATTTTTATATTCTGAAAGGAGAACTAAAAACTATCCATAGTATTAGGAAAAGAAGTATGAGTACTATGGTGCATTTCCTTATATTAAAGAAATGAATGGATATTTTTAAAATTATGTGTGAACTGAGGATGAAAGATGTCGTAAACAGATGAAGAAGTCTGATTCCAGTGTTGTTTGTGGAATGTCTAATGGCTGATTTTGTGGGATCTCGGTCCTTGCAAACGATGAGGACTTTTCAGACAAAAACTTCAGAACAAGCTATTCTTGCAGCAGCTCAGCCTTTCTACCATCCCACAGTGAATTCGCAAGACACGAAACCTGAGAGGTCCATCAGGTATGGGGATTTCGGGGTTGTGTGGTTAGTTACAGATCCTCATGATGGCAAGCTGGTGGCCTTAAATAAGATGCCTAATATCTTCCAAAACTTGGTATCAAGCAAGAGCGTCTTCAGGGAAATAAAAATGCTGTGCTTTTTCAAGCATAAAAATGTGTTGTTGGCATTGTACCTTTTGCAACCACCGGAGTGATCTACACTTTGCAATGATAGTGTCTCTCTAGAGTTACCACACATTTGGAATCAATTATTCAAATAATGCTGCATTTTCTACCATGGTACTGTGTGCCCAACCAATGTGACCTCATTCCTTCGAATGAATATTACATTTGTGCCTATTCATTTATTGTCTAGTCAAGTCACCATGTTCAAAATGTTGAAGTGTTCTGTTATCTAGTTTGCAGTTAGTTGTCTACCTTTAGTGGAAAAGCCATGTGGTTGATGTGCGAAAGCCTGGAAACTTTGATTTCTATTCTATGCCAAGAAATTCAGATTCCTAGTATAGTTATACTATTTTTAGTAACAGATTAAAAAATAGAATAAAAAGTGACAAACAAAAAATGTAGCAAAAGACAAAGATAAAATAATTTGGTAATTATCATTTCAACCAAATTGAACAATTAGAAGCAGTGATATGGAGGAAAAGGTATTTATTAACATTACACCTCTAGCAGGAAAACTGTTGTTTTTGAAGAAGAAAATGAGCGTGAAATGTTCTCTTAATGCCTGAGGGTATCTGTCTGATCAAAAAAGGATTTTTTTTTCAAATGGATTTTTAGGAGATACTTTTTCAAATAGAAATACACACTGATGCCCCCTGGCATTGGAACTGTGCATTTTGAAAAAGAAAACATGCACAAAGAATTCTTCATAATGATAGAGCTATGTGATGGGAAAATAATTTTTTAAATATGACTTACAGAAAGAGAGGTAGCAAGAAAAAAGTTTTAAAAACTGAATTATTTAATGTGGATAATATGTTTGAAATCTTTACTGTAGCAAATGACATATAATACAAAAAAAAAAAATCTTTCAATTGGAATTTTGGGGAAGAAGATGTTTTTACAAACAGAAATGCTTAGTGATTTTCCCTAGCAGAAGAACTGTGAATTAAATGGGAAAGTAGAAAACATACACAAAATATTCTTCAAGCGGGAGCTTATATGATAGGAAAAGAATTTTTGAAATATGACTTCTGGAATCCAAGATGTCAAAAAAAGAGTCTGTGCATACACTTCCTTAGCAGGATAACTGCATGTTATTTTGAGCCAAAAATATGCATAAAATATTTTTTGTAGTATGCAGTATGACCAAAAGTTATTTTTTCAATTGGATTGTTAGATGCTTAGATGTGACTGCAAATATGTTGCAAACAGGTATAATTTTTTTTTTTTTTTTTTTGCCACGATGACAAAATTGTGAATCATGAAAAGTTAGAAACTGCATGCAAAATACTCTACACTGTAAATGCTATGGGTTGCAAAACTAATTTTTTTAATTGAATTTTAAGGAGCAGTGATATTAAGAAAATTAAGGTGTACATATATGCCCTCTCGCAGAATTTTTTTAAAATTACTTTGAGCAGAAAGTTTGCATAAAATGTTTTTTCATGATGACTGGTATCTGATGAGAAAAGAATTTTCTATTCAGGTTGCTAAAAGCATAGGTACAGTGCTAAATTTATTGCAAACAGAAAAGTGTACTTGCCCTTCCTAAAAGCAAGACTGTGTGTTATGAAAAATTAGAAATTATGTGTGAAATACTCTTTGCCACGAATGCTGTCTGTTGCAAAGTGAATTTTTCACATTGGACTTTTAGAGGCAGTGATATTGGGAAAAGTACAACATATGTTTACATCTTTGTAACAGAATTTTTTTTTATTTAAATCAGATTTTTCAAAGCAATGAAGCAGAATAAAATATATCAATAGTTTGAATTCAATAGTGTTTGCATGTGTGCCACCTTGTGGTAAAGTTATGGATTTAGAAGAAGAGCAAAAGTGAATGATAACATTCTCAGAGTTCAGTCTTCCCAATGCAAAACAGAATTTTTCAAATCAGACTAATAGGTGCAGAGATATGGTGTCTACAGATGGAAGGACATAGCACATACTTTTTACAAAAGAAGAACCGAAAGGAAAAAAATGAAAGAAACCAAAAAATACAGGAAGAAGAATAAAAATATTACACTAGATGGTAGCACAAGAGGTAGTCAAAAGGTATGGCAAAAATATGACATGAGTAAGCCAGGTGATTGAAACATGACAAGAAAAAATGACCTGAAATTTGAATGGCACAGTGTATAACAAAGGTCCCAGAAGATGGTATGGAATCGTAGCAAATTGACGAATCAAGATTCCTGGTGCATCTTGTAGAAGGCTGAGCGTGGATATGTGGATTACCAATGAAGGCTATGGCACCTGGATGCACTGTTTGGCAGAAACAGGCCAGTGGTGGTGGTGTTATGCTGTGGGAGATTTTTTATTGGCACACTTTTTTAAGCACCACTATCCAATAGCACAATCCCTAACAGCTGTCAGATATCTGAACATTGTTGTGGACCAAGTTCACCCATTCATGGCAACTGTGTTCCATGATGGTGATGGCAATTACCAACAGAATAATGCACCATGCCACAGTGCCAGAATTGTCAAGGAGTGGTTTGAGGAACATGCTGGTGACTTTCTGTAATGCCCTGGCCTCCAAATTCACCAGACATGAACCCAATCAAAGATTTGGGGTTAGACTTGGAAAAGCTGGTTCGCGCTAAACTCCCCCCCCCCCCCGAAATGTATGGTAACTGGAAAACCTGCTGTTGACATTGTGGTACCAGATACCTCAGGATACCTATCGCCTCCTCATCGAATCGATGCCTCGCCATGTGGCCGCTGTTTTGTGGGCTAAAGGGGTTCCTACAGCTTATTAGGTAGGTGGTCATAATGTAATGGCTCATCAGTGTATGAGGCCAGTGAAATCTTCTGGCTAGTTTCTTTCTTAGTGAAAACATTTTAATGGAAGGAGCTTTCCCATTTTTTTCTGATTCTGTTGTCTAATTCCTTATTAAGCTTTCCAGTCTCATTTGATAATCACAACCAAATAATTAAAACCAGCTGCTTGTTCTAGCCTCATCTCTTATAATAAACCATTAATAGTTTTGGGGTTTTGATTTAAACTTCCTAATATTGTAGTTTTTGCGAGTCCAGCTTTGCTGTTTATGGTTATACTACAAATTATTTGCATACTTGGATATTAGCACTTAGTATCACCATGCAGCAAACTGCTAATGCCAGAATATCCTACTTCAACATTTGGTACTAAGATACTTTCTTTAACCAGGTCATACATATAGACTAAAAGTAAGGAGACAGCCTGTGCCCTTGTTTTATCCCAGCAGTCAATCTCAAACTACTTAGTTACTACTTCAGTCCATTCATGTGGTACAAATGCCTTGGTGCTTGTGACAGCATTCAACAGCTTGCTTTTTACACATAACTATTTAGCACACTGAATAACTTGCTCTTAAGTACCCAATCAAAAGTCTTTTCAAAGTCAGTAAACACCACAAACCCTGATTCAGCTTTCATAGCTTTTCAGTAAGCTCCCCAAGTACAGATTCATCTTGACATACTATACTACCTTTTTCATGGCTTATTTTTTACCACATCTCTAAGCTTTTTACTCAGTTTGCGTTGGTGAACTTTGTAAGAAATGTGAATTAAGGAGGTGCCCTAGTAATTGCTACAATCCTTTCTGCTCTCCCCCACCCTTTGTTTCCTTCTTTTGTGAATTGGCACAGTGATAGAACTGACTTGTATGAGTTCTCAGGAACCAAACAAATTTTCTACACCATCTTAATAATTAGAATTAGTAGTGTAGACATCAGAGTGGTGTTGGGTGCTTCTTTGGCAGAGGAAAAAGTTAATGAAAATTCATTGAAATAGTCTGGACATGTACAGGAGATAAAAGATTACATACACAGATGCTACAATCTGTGTTGTTGGGCCATAAAGTACAGAGTTAACCTAGTGTGTAGCAGGGGCTACTGGTCAAAGGAGGCAAGGAAGGCCAGGCCTCCCCAATGATTCTCTCACTAAAGTATTTGTATAAAACAGAAGAATAAATTACATTTAAGCAGAGAAACAAAAAATAAAATGCTATGAAATACAGCATTATTCAGTTATGTAGAGTACCTTTTCATGCAAGTACTTTCTTGGACTTTCATGGCTAAAAATACACTTGATAAAGCTGTCAGAGAGGCCAGTTTTGTTCGGGTCGCCGGCGTTACCATGGTCACAGCCTGGGAGCCGATCAGTGCACAGCATCCAATGGAACCTTGGTGCTTCTATTAATAGAGCATAGGAGGCACATTGTAATTTAGCCTTCGCGCATCCTAAGGTCATCTGTTAAGTTTTCTGAGAGTACTGCATCAGACGGCGTAAGTAATTTTTTCGTACTTTTACTGTCACAACAATGCATTTTGCATGTAAACTTTTGGATTTAGCTGTACAAAATCAATATAATCGATGAGGAAAGTAGTAGTTATAGTGCATCAACATGTAATGCTGACATTATTGCTTGTTTGTTAGAAGTTCTTTTCTCAAGAAGAAACAACATTAAAAGACATGCGATTATAAAACAAGGAAGACCTCTTCCTAAGTTTTCTCTTATGCAAAAAGACAAAGGCAAAAACAGAACATTCCAATCTTCATGGTGCAATCAACATAAATGGTTATGCGGTAGCATAATGAAGGGGAAGTTATTCTGCTGGCCTTGTTTGTTATTAAGCTCGAATAAAAGTGTCTGGTCTTCTGAAGGATACGATGACTTAAAAAACTTATTTAGGGCAGTGGTTAGACACGCATCTAGTAAAGATCATTTGAATTTGTATCTGTCATTTAAGAGCCTATCCAAGCAAGTATACTGTACAATATCTTAGAATTATTAGATGAACAAAATAAATTGCTAAAAATAAAGTACAATGAAGAGGTGAAAAAGAATAGAGAGATATTTAAAATTTTAACTGATGTTACATGTGTCTTATGCAAGCAAGAGCTTGCTTTCAGAGGCCACGACGAATCAGAGGAGTCACTAAATCCTGGGAATTTCAAAGCTATATTCCAGCTTATATTAAGCAGAAATGAAGAATTAAAAGAACATTGGGGAAAAATGGGGGTTCTTTAGAGGTTTATCCAAAACTATTCAAAATGAACTCTTGGAAATCATTCAAGAAGATATTCAGAAATTCATTGCAAATAGCACAAATGAAGCCCCTATTTATGCTTGCATTGTTGATGAAACCACCGATGTGACTGAAATATCACAGTGTTTGATAATTGTGAGGCTAGTAGACTCTGCTGGTGAAATTCAAGAATATTTCCTTGGATTTTATAATATTAGTGAAAACAGAAATGTCAAAAGTCTTTGCACTATTTTGTACAGAGTATTTGAAAAGTGCAGTATACAGAATAAACTGGTTGCTCAAACATATGATGGCGCTAATGTTATGGCAGGAGAACTGAATGTCTTAAAAGCAAAAGTTCATAAATTTGCCCCTCAAGCTCTTTTTGCTGATTGTTTTGCACACCGTTTGAATTTCTTTTTTCCCACTCTACAGAGCATGCCATCTTTTTTCATCGCTCTTCAAAACGTACTTCTGTTCTCGACAAAATTTTGGAACAGCATATCCCTGCAAACAGTGAGGTTAGGTGGAATTCTAACGCCAAGATCATCACTGCAGTACATACAAACAGGCTGAAATTATGATGAAATGATCTAAAAAATCCTCTGTTTTTTGCACGATCCAACAAACTTGTCAAACATTCAAACAGTTGTGACTCCAAGCCTATGTTACACTTTAATCACTATGTTTAAAATGACAGGTTAAAAACTTAAAAAAAAAAAGATGACATTAAAGTTCGAGATCTTTCGAAGGCACTGTGCCTTCATCATCGGGAAATGAACACATGTGGCATTTAGCAAACATCCATTGAGTTATACAGGGTTGCCAGCCAACCGGGAAATCAGGGAAAACTCAGGGAGAAATAAATTTTTTAGCAAAAACCTGGAAAAGTCAGGGAAAATTAAACTGACAATTTTTGTGTAATGTGTATGCAGTTAACATAGTTGGAAATTCTGCGCCAAAACAAAACTCTTGCGCCATCTTGCTACAAAAGGCAAATTTTGCGCCATTGTGCACCAGAATCGCCATGCCCCGTCATCATCGTCGGTACTTTGGCACCCTAAATTCTCCGTGTGCACCATTCCGCTTGACGCTGAGTAAGACCATGTGGTAGAAAGAAAGATTCAGCGATTCCAAGTGCTAAAGGTTTTACGTAATTACTATAGAAATCGTCGGTCTACTACGGATGACGGAAAATATCGAGTATGCTGTGGATATCGTCGGTCTGCTATGGACGACGGAAAATATTGAGTATGCTATGGAAATTGTCGATCTGCTGCAGACGACAGAAAAGGTCAAGTATGCTAGGGAAATCTTCCATCCGCTGCGGTCGACGGAAAACGTCAAGTATAATATGGAAATCGTCGGTCCACTATGGACAATGGAAAATATCGAATATGGTATAAAAATCGTCGGTCCGGACGACGGAAAACATCGTGTATGCTGTGGAAATCGTCGGTCCGGACCACGGAAAACATCGAGTATGCTGTGGAAATCGTCGGTCCGCTGCAGACAATGGAAAACGTCGAGTATGCTATGGAAATCGAAAATCTCAGTGAAGTAACATTATTAAACATCTGTGAAAAGTTTATTTTCAAGATTCTAACACTTGTTAAACATTTTCAAGAATATTTCTTGAGTGTTGAGAAGTCACGTCGACTTCTATTTCCGCATAATAAATATAATAAATTTTTCCGTCCAAGTTTCCGTTTTTTTCTTTTTTTTTCTATACCTGATTATAGTTTTATTTTTGATGTTTTCTGATCATGTTCCTTGTTTTTGATGTCTTCGGTAATAGTAAAAAGGAGCGACCTCGTATTTTTGAAGATTTTTTCTAATGAAATGCATGTTTCCCTATTTCTAATACATACTTCTTCAAAACTAATCAATAGAGACCAATTGTTTTCACCCATTTCCCTTTTATTAAACGAAATTAAATTTCTAGATCGGTACTTAATCTGTCCGCGGTGGAATCTGTGCCATTTCCATGCCCTGTAAAATTGTTTCACGGCAGAGTGAGCAAAGCAGTATCGATTTTTCACTTTAATTTTCCATAAAATTCGTGTTTTTCTATTTCTTAGTCACTTTTTACTCATATGTGATATTCATTTTGTGGATTTGCAGAATTCCGCTTTCTCCGTCATTATTTGGGTTATTCTTGAGATCGTTGCAAAACTGAAAAAAAAAAAAAATTGGGGGGGGGCGATATTTCATCTTTCAAAACCTTTGAAAACGAAAGTTAAATGGAGTGAAGATTTCCCCCATAATCCTAATTTCTTTTTCTCACAATGTTTCTTCTGCCCAGTATTGTTATTAAATATCATTTTAATGCATAGGCCTGCTGATTATTTTGCCATTACTGGAAGTTCTACATTTCCTCTGAAGTTTTGCCAAGTCAGATGAGTGGAAAATGCAACTGTTTCTCAGCGAGCTGTTAGGTCTTCCCAGACGTTAAAAAGTACACAGATAGTATTCGATCGCTACCTAATACCTTTACTTGTGATCAAGTTGAAAAAGCTTGCATGGATAAACTTATTTTAGGAAAGTTGGCATTTTTTTCATTTGTTGTGTCAATGTTAGAATCATTTCTTAAAAAGTTCCAGACTCCGAAACCGATGGTACCTTTCCTGTATGAAGCCTTGTATAACCTGATTTCCCAGTTAATGAAAAAAATTTGTCAAAAAGGAAGTTCTGGAATGTACTGAAGCTCCTGAAAATCATTATCTGCAAATTTTACCTGAAATTTCCTGCGAAATTGTCTTCTGAAAAACCTGGAAAACTCAGCGAATTTTAAAAGCTAATATGAGTGGCAACCCTAGTTATATAACTCTTTGAAAACGGCAACGTCCATTACATCCGCACATGCCCAATGTGTTGTGTTAGGTTAGCGCTCAGCATTAAGTTGTGGGGGGTGGTGGGGGTAAAGATAAATTAATTGGTGTCATACAATTAGTAACATAGGTCAGTGATACAAATTTTTTAAGTAAAGGTAACCAAGATTGAGGAAGTTCTCATGGTGTTTCATCATTGCAACATACAAGATGCAAAATATAAATGTACATTGCCTCAACCATCAAAGTCATAGTCTTATTTTTAGGTGTTGCGAGCAGTTTTATATTTGTCCATTCGAGTTGATGAGTTCCATTGGACACAAGACGTGATAATGCTGTAGATTGTGATTTCTTTCACACATCGTAGCTATGTTCAGTCCTTCCTATATGAACCGTACACATTGTAGAGCCTATATAAAGTTTATCGTTTTGGTCCGGAGTTAAAGATCTTAAAAGAATAGCATATACTCGATGCTTTTAATCGTGATGCACTTGGTCGCAATATTTTTTAATTTGAGAGAATGTATCATGTTTTTGTCCCAAAACTCAATCCATGTTTTTTACATGCTGTTTTCAGTATATTAGTACAGTGTGGGTGAAAGTCCAATGATCCTACATATTTCTTAGGGCATGTCTCTCATTCAAGAGCAATACTAGTTAACTGTTGAAATTTTCAAATTAAGGCAAACACTGTACGAGCAGTATAACCAAAATTACAGGCTATGTTTATAATCTTTTTTATTTCTAGTCTCCGTAGTCGCCTACTTAATGAATGTGTGAATGCCCTCCGGACCATGAATCTGAGTGCAGATAGTTTTGATGTTTTATTGTTGGTAGAATCGTGTGGAATGATAATAGGTTGACGGGTTTACGGAACACTGAAAAACTGATATTATTAGTCTGTGGATTACGTTTAAGATTTAAGTCGAGAAAAGGTAAAGTGGTATTCTGCTCAATTTCCATAGTAAGATTAATTGAAGGGAAATGGGTATTCATAAGGTTCAAAAAATGAATAAGGTCGTTATGTGGATGTTGCCAAATGACCAAGATGTCATCCACATAATGTAAGTACAAGAGGGGTTTTAATGAGCAAGTGCTTAATACCCTCTCTTCCAATTCCTGAAGGACAAATTCTGCCATTATTGCCGATAACGGCGAACCCATTGCAATGCCTCCTGTTTGCTGGTAAAAAGTGTTGTTAAAACAGAAATATGAACGTCGAGCAACTAATTTTAAAGCGTTTAAGTAAAGCTTCAATTTATACCAGGTTGAGATTAGAGTGCAGATGAAGTTTACTTTCAATAAGTTTATGGGAGATATCAACAGGGACACTAGGGTAGAGGGATTCTACATCTAACAATACTAAAATGAATGGTGTATCATGCGAATTAAAGGACCTTAAGCAGTCAACAACCTGCAAGGAACAAGAAACAGAATACTCTGAAGCCCTACAGCGTGGGGATAAAAATGTAGCGAGAGATTTTTCAAGCGGACGAGAGGGAGAATGACCTGAAGAAGCCAAAGGTCTAAGCGGATGGTTGGTTTTATGCAATTTTAACTTACCGAATAACTGCGGTACCCTAGGTCCAGGTGGGGGTTTCATATGATCTGATATTTTGGTAGGTAAGAATCCCTGGGCTTTCAATTTACTTAAGTCCCTAACAGTTGCTGACGTGGGGTCAAAAGAGAGAACTTTGTGAGGGATCTTTTCAATAGATTCAGTCATTTTAGTCACATATTCCAAGCGATCAAGGAGCACCATGGTTTGAGTCTTGTCAGCCATAATGATAGAAATATCGTTGTTCCGAACCAATTGCTTTAACTCTTCTAATTAAGAAGAAGGTAGTGTAGAACACACTAAGTTACGTATAAAAGTTTAATGCAAATATATTTCAGCCATTACTATCTATGGCCTTCATCAGTGCGACTACGATTGGTTTACGTTGCCAAATTGGAAAGGTAAGTTTTGTAATGGTAACTCCGGGTGACGTAATGCAATGAGGGATTTCCAGATGTAAGGAACAAAAATGGGGAGCTCAGAGTTGCAATTTTTGGAAAATAAAATTTCCAAACTTTCTCTAAACCTTAGAGCATATTGATTTTGGAAGGAAGCCAACTTTTTAGTATCGGACCAAAGTGGAATAGCCGAAGTGTCAACCATGGTAAGAAGAGATAAGGCAGATGAAGGTTTTCCAAATTTCACATCAGATTTGTGTTCCTGAAGTCTTGAGAGAATTTTCCGGAATGAACTTCCTATGTATGCAGTTAATCCAACATTAGTCTTGATCGGAATTTCATACACTTCAGGCGAAGAAAGCGGAGGTCTTGGGTCTCTGTCATTACGGAGTATAACAGAAATTGAAGGGGAAGAACGAATGGCAAGTCTATATCCTTCTCTTTTGAAGATACTGATGAGTTTGTAGGCAGAAGGTTCGTGGAAAGGGATTGAGCCAGCAAACGTTAGTTCCTTTTTGGGTGAAACAGGTTGAAGAGCAACGACTGGTTTTTTCTTAGCATTTTGAATTAATTTAGAAACCAGGAGAGGGGGAAAGCCATGTTGAGTAGCGATCAAGTGGATGTTTGCTAATTCATTTGTTAGATTAACTTCAATATTACAAACCAAATGCGCTCGATGAATGAGAGACTTGAAGGCTGACAGTTTATATTGGTGGAAGGTATGAGAATGGAAAGGAATAATGCTATTGGTAGAAACGGGTTTTTGGTAGACAGAAGTGGAAAGTAGATTATTACATTTTGAGATGCTGACATCCAAGAAATTTATCTTGCCATCAATTTCTTCATTAATAGTGAATCTAATGGACAGGAATTTTTCAGTGATTAAATTTGTGAGTTGCAATAGATCTTTTTTAGGATGAGTCACAAATTTAATCACTGAAAAATTCCTGTCCATTAGATTCACTATTAATGAAGAAATTGATGGCAAGATAAATTTCTTGGATGTCAGCATCTCAAAATGTAATAATCTACTTTCCACTTCTGTCTACCAAAAACCCGTTTCTACCAATAGCATTATTCCTTTCCATTCTCATACCTTCCACCAATTTAAACTGTCAGCCCTAGTAAATCGTGATTAAACAGTAAAGCGTAACAGTAAATCACGATTTTCCCAATATCTCCGCTTTTTAACAGTTTGATTTGAAAAATTCTTCCTGCGTTGGATACAGCTCTTGAGGGGAAATGTTTTGCATTTAATTTCCCATTTTTGGTAAAAAATGGTTTGGCCGCCAGGGGGCGTAAGTGTTTATTTTTGCTTCTGATGTATTTGAGTTAAAATCTGAGCTTGAAACTCGATTGAAAAAATTCCTCCGTGGACCGAAACCGGTCAGCTCCAAAACCTTCTTGAGAATACCTCCTGCTTAAATAGTGCATAATTTTTCCACCATGGGGCGTACACGTATATGTTATTTTTGTCCGTATCTCTGTTTCTAGGAGTATGATTTGAAAAATTCTTTCTTTGTTGGAGAGCATTTTCGGTGCGAAATGTTTCTCATATAACTTCAAATATTTCTTAATGCACAAGTGAACCACTAGATGGCGTAAGTTCACGGTTCCGTTTACAGCAATATCTACGGGACTAATCATTTTCCGTTAGGGCGTAACGGTGAATCACAATTTTCCCAATATCTCCGCTTCTAAAAGTCTGATTTGAAAAATTCTTCCTGCGTTGGATACAGCTCTTCAGGGGGAATGTTGTGCATATAATTCCTCATTTTCGGTAAAGAATGTTTTGGCCGCTAGGGGCTTAAGTGTTTGTTTTTGCTTCTGATGTATTTGCAATAAAATTTGAGCTCAAAAAGCGATTGAAAATATTCCTACGTGGACCGATACCTCTCACCTTCAAAATTTTTTTAGAATACCTCCTGCTTAAATTGTGCATAATTTTTCCACCAGGGGCATATGCGTATATGTTCTTTTTGTCCATATCTCTGTTTCTAAGAGTACGATTTGAAAAATTCTTTCTTTGTTGGAGAGCATTTTCGGTGCGAAATGTTTCTCATATAATTTCAAATATTTCTTAATGCACAAGTGAACCACTAGAGGGCGTAAGTTCACGTTTTCGTTTACAGCAATATCCACATGACTAATAACCCAATTGACAAATATTATCTTTCGACCAGATATTGCTAACTATGAAAACTCCTTGTGTGTATTTTCTTCCCAAAATAATGCACAATTTCGCCACTAAGGGGCGCAAATATTTAATCTATTTTTCTCAATATCTGTACTTCTAAATGTCTGATTTAAAAAATTCTTTTAACAACAAATACCATTTGCCTTATGGAACACTAAGTTTGTATTTAAGGAGTTTGTGGTTCACAATTCTGCCACCAGATGGTGTTTATGTACTTCCATTTGTAGCCTACCTCTGCCTCTAGAAACTCTAATGAGAAATTTCTTTTTTTACTGTATGCCATTCGCTATAATAAAGATGGAGAGTGAATAAGATTTTTGCTACAATAAGAAGATCCTCTTCGATGAAATAATGTGTACTTTTTCCCTAGGGGTTGTAAAGGTCAAAACATTTTTCTTGCTATCTCTGTTTTTGGGAGACGTATTTGAAAAGTTTTTTTTTCCTTAGCATAGCTTTTCCTATGAGAAATACTTTTAGCCTGTTTCAACTTTTCCATTGTGCAAAATTCTTCCGCTAAAAGGCATACAGTTATATCATGTTTCCTTCTTTATCTCTTCTTTTAACTGTTTGATTTGAAAATATTTTTGTCTCTAATACCTTCCTTCTGCTATGCGAAATGTTTTTTGCGCCATTTGTTAATTTTTGTAACATACTTTTTAGCCACTGGTGGAAGTAGCTGATGTTTTATAAGTAGCTGATTTTTTTTTATTTTTTTTTTTTTGTGGGTTATTTTGACCTTTACTGAAATTTGCTAATGAATGCTTTACATAAAAAATTGCCATAAAATTAGATTGCTTTCTAATATCAGAAACTTAAATCTAGTTGTTTCTTAGTGTTTTCTGAGCAAACTAATCACTTTTCATCTTCTATAATTAGTTTTCTAATCATGCCCAGCTAAATTGCCTTGATCACTTATGAATGCAGTTGTACACAGCCCTTGGATTTAAGGTTTTCTCATTTTTCTCTTTCATTTCATGTTGAAAATTTTTGTGCATACTTTGTTTGCTGGCAAGTACAAATTTAAAACTTAGCTACAGCACCAATATTATGTTGAAATTCTCTTCCCTAAATAAAATGTAACACAATTACTTGCTCTCATGATTATGTGTTTAAGAAATAACAATCCCTTTGGTCTGAAACAGTTCCAAATATTTCATCTTTCCTTACCCTTAAATTTCCAATGCAAGCATTATTTCAAAATAATTAAATATAAATAGTATTTTATGTATTGATTATGTGATATATGAAAGCATTTTAAAAGTAATGCCACAAACCTATGTATTTTTGAGTTTTATGTTGTTGTTATTTATTCTGTAATTTGCTTCAATAATTGAACTAAAGCCAAAGTAGAAAAATTAAAGTTTCTCAAAATCAGTGACAGTTTTGGTACTTGAGTATTATCCGTGATTCTAAGTTTCTGATTAGCTGCAGCGTACAACATTTTTAACATTCTGCATTAAATTTGCCCAAGCATGTAAGAAGTTGTTTGTTGTTGGTTACAGGTTGAACAGACCTATGGTTTCACTATATTTTAAGTAAGAGCTTTTGGATCGTATGTCTTGGAAAAAAATCCAAAAGTCCTGGAATTTTGTGATTGAAAAGGCGTATAAACCATGAATTAATCCACGTGTTCAATGAAATTATGAATTCTTCAGATTCAAATGCTGCGACAGTCAGAGAGGCACAAGGCTATAAAAACAGACTTCTGGACTTAAATTTTATATTTCTACTTGCAATTTTTCAAAAAAATCTTTCAAAAAACTGATTTACTTTTTGATGTAATTCAGGAAAGGACAAATGATGTTTGGTTCTGCATCACTGCAGTTTCAGAATGTATTTCATACATGAGAAACCCGAGGAATGAAGAGTGAAGAACAGTAAATTTATGGTTTTTTGCCAAAAGTTCTACTGGGTCAACGTCACTAACTTCTCTGAAATGCCATAAACGAAGAGACGAACATGTTTGCTCTTCTTACGAACTACTTCTCTGAAACGCCATGAATGAAGAGACGAACACTTTGCTGTTTCCAAGTACAAACAGTTGTATTACAAAATTTTAGACAACATTTTAATGCAACTGGAAGTAAGATTTTTACACTGTGAGAAATTAAAATTTCTTAAATTAGGTGACACGACACAGTTCTCAACCTATAATTAGCATTTTCCTGTGGATGCTTTGGTTTCATTAATGGAAAATTATGGGGCATTTTTCAACAAAGAAAAATTACGCACTGAACTTGAAACAGTTTTCTCCCCACTGCACAAAGAAACATTTCATGATTTGTGTTTGGGGACAAATTAGTAAAAGAAATGATTGAAAATGAGACTAATAAAATTCTTGTAGAGACCTTTAAGTTATTCTGTTTAATAGCAACCATCCCTGCTACAAGTGCTTCCGCAGAAAGAAGTTTTTCAATCCTGAAACTCATCAAAACTTTTTTAAGAAATTTTACGACTCAAGATCATTTCTCAGCATTAGCTTGTGCGTCAATTGAAAAGGGAATCCTCAGCAAACTTCAGAAAAGATGTATGTGACATGATGAAGTTATAGAATGATTTGCGAGGAAGAAAGATCGTCGAGTTAATTTACTGTATAAGTAATGTCCATTAGAATCAAAACAATATGTTGCCCCAATTTTGGTTGCAACAAACAAAAACTTTGTTTCTTAAAACGATATTTAAAAGGCATTCTGTGGATCTGCATAAAATTCCATATTTTGGGGCTTTATGAAAGAGAAATGCGTCAAACAAACCTTGAGTGAAACAGTGAACAGGCTATATTCGTACACATATGAATGAACATATGGCAGACCTGCCAACTGTTACGATTTTATCGAATACAATAAATCATGCTGCAGTATGCTAATACGATTTTGCAGCCAAAAATATGTTTTTTTAAATAGTCATGTTTTCCCCAATTTTTTCCCTTTTCAGACAGAAGCCTTGTAGCAGAATCGCAGCGACGGGTGACGTACGTCGCAGATTTATTTTGGTCCTGCAGACAAAACTGACATCCTCAGAACCCTATTAAACCATCTTGCAGACTCCCTATCATAGATGCAAGTTTTCCGCCTTTCAAAATTTCCGAAAACGGAAGTTAGGCGTAGTGAGGATTTCTTTTGTAATTGTAATTTTTTCTTGCAAAGGACGATGTACGTCACAGAATTATTTTGTACTCATCCCCGTAGCAAAATTGCGGTGACTGCTGACGTTCATCGCAGATTTATTTTGTACTCATCCCCGTAGCAGAATCGGAGACGACAGGCAACGTACACTGCAGGTTTATTTTGTACTCATCCCCGTAGAAAAATAGTGGCAATGGCCAACGTACATCGCAGGTTTATTTTGTACTCATCCCCGTAGCAGAAGTGCGGCGATGGCCGATGAACATTGCAGATTTATTTTGTACCCACCTCCGTAGAAGAATCGTGCCGATGGCCGACGTACATCACAGATACATTTTCTACTAATCCTCGTAGCAGAATCGTGGCGATGGCCGATGCACATCACAGATTTATTTTGTTCCTGCAGACAAAAACGACATCTCCAGAACCCGATTAAACCATCTTGCAGACTCCCTAAAATGAAAGTTTTCCGCCTCTCAAAATTTCAGAAAACGGAAGTTAGGCGGAGTGAGGATTTCCCCGTAATCGTAATTTTTTTCTAATAATTAACAACATAAAAGTTGTTGGAAATTAATCCTTATTTGCTATTTATTCTCATGTAATGACATAATTAATTCCTCTGTTATTGTACAATGTAATTCAAGTCAAGTGAGATGTATATGTATTATGTCACGCATTGTTCTCGTGACAAGCATTTGCAATGTACGTGCTGTAACGATAAAAGTATTAACAGAGCTGTTCTTGTCTCCTCAGCATAAGGTTGTGATCAAGAGTCATCGCTGAATTCTATTCTTTTGATTGTTTATGTTTAATAGATTTTTATTATTGTAATAAATAATCGAGTTATATCTATGTCAAATCATGTCTTACTAGTGGTAATTTTCACTGCTCTACCTGCTGCATTTTTATGCACTATCACCCCACAAAAGTGTTTGCTAATTAGATTTAATTAGTTTCTCAATAAAATTTTGATGTAGGGGAAAAATCCCTACATTCTTATCATCAAGAATTTATATAGCTGAAATAGGCTTAAAAAATTATCAGCATGTGTCGTGTTACGATTTTTCTATCTGATTGTTACATTTTTTGGTTTTGAGAGGTTGGCAGGTCTGATATGGTTGTTTGTATGTATGAAAAAAATATGTGAAGGACACTCCTTTTTTTTTTTTTTTTTTTTTTTGTGGCTACCTACAAATTATTGTTCTGACCTCCCCAGAGTTTGAAGCCACCGGCCGCCACTGGGGTGGGTAGAGTCATCCATTTGTGATTGAGAAAGCAATGTATTTAAACCAAAAGATCTTGCAATGGGCATAAAGAGTTGGAAAAAGTATGCTGCAAACTAGCATTAATTTTTAAGTGGCTGTGCCAACAACATGTTTGAGTGGCAAGTGGCACACAGGTGTGAGATGATGTTACTTTAAAATCACATTTTCCCTCCTTGCCAGAAAAATCTTTTCTGCTGATTCTGCCTCTTGTTTCTTGAATAATTTTGCAAATGTATCTGTTTTAAAGGTCCCCCCAGCTCTGTGATATTCAGAGTTTGCACTACCTCTGGAATCCTGGAAAAGTTGTGGAATTTGATTTTTTTTTTCCTGGCGTGAAAAGTCCTTGGTTTTTCATATTTTTATGAAAAGTCCTGGAATAATCCTGGAATTTTTTCTTGCAATGAAAAAAAAAAAGGAAAAATTGGTCGTAATGTTTGGATTGATTGCATCACTTTGTTCTAGCTCCCTGTAGTGTCTGCTCGCAATGACATCACTTCCTTTTATGGATTGTAGAGATGTGATGTCATCTCTTTCATCTCATGTGATGCTGTAGTGTAAGATGTTTGAATGCCATATTTCTAGTGACCTTGGTTTATGGTATACCAATTGTGTGCAGTTGGAGGAAATCTTCTTGCAATTATGGTATACCAATTGTGTGTAGCATGTGGAAATCTTCTTGCAAATCCGAAATGGCCTTTCCTTCTAGCATTCGCTTTTCTTACTGAAGGACATTGATATCCGGCCTTCCTGCCACCGCTGCGCATGGTAGTAGATGACTGTGGAATAGGGAATCTTCAGTGCCATGGCAAAATTGTTTTGTTTTATTACTGTTGTGCTAAGTTTCAGATTGATATGGGGAAATTTCACACTTCATTGAATATGTAAAACACACTGAGGAACCCTCTGTAACAGTGGAACCCTAAGATTTAATAAGAATTCTAAATGCATAGTAAATTTCACCCCAATTTGCAAGATATAAAACAAAGCACTATGATTCCAGCAAAAATTTAAGCACCTGGAAATTTTTTGATAAACTCCTGGAAAACCCCTGGAATTTATTTTCTGTAAATGTGTATGAACCCAGGGTGCTATGTCCACAGTTGAGATGATGCATGCACCTCTTGATCTTATTCAGCTTGAAAACCTCTTGATTCTGTGATAAAAAGCACTCCATTTGATTAACAACCCTACACTAATTAGTTCTCAGTCTTTGTCATGTACAGTGACAGAGCTCTAAGTTTTTTACAAGTACTATCATGGAAATCGCTGTAGAGAACTGTTAATATTGAGTAAGCATGGCAGAGATTGCACAGATTGGCAATGCATTCATCCTTACTCTATCAAAACTTCAGAAGTCCCAGCACCATATGTTTGTTTTTTCCAGGCATTAGGCTTCAGCTATTGAAGTCGAAGCTAAATAAAGTGCTTTTAAGTTATTCCATTAAAAAAAAAAGTTGCAATGCTGCACACTGTATAGTCTTTTTCATTTGCGATCAGTTTACTAAATATTTTGGTAATGCCTTGGGCACTTATCTTATGGCATGGATTCACAGGTTCTCCTAGTGTGAATTTCTCATTCGACCTTCTCTCCCCTCTCCTCTTCTTTAAGCACAATACACATTAGGCTACACCTGTGTTCACTAATTGGCATACTACATAACTGAAATATTGGAAATTTTAAACTGTAGCTAATCAATATTTTCACTTGCATTATTGTACTATAAACATTTCATCTTGTAGGTTCCATGGATGCTTTATTACAGTATGAAACCCAGAGACAGAGGCATGTAATTCCATCTATGGCTGCAATTGATGCATTACATAGACTATATTCTACAGAACTTACACCGCTGGTTGTGTTAAGAAGCCTTGGTGTGACATTACTAGATGCTGTAACTCCAGTTAAGGTAAGAATTGTAATATTACATATAGTTTTTAATATACTTACATTATCTTTTTGTTTTCTCATAGGTTTTATTCATCCTGCAAGAATTTTGTGAATCTGCTGTATTTGTTTTTCTCAAGAATGTATCTAATTTTTGATCACATTAAAAGATTATTTATCTGAAATTCCAGACAATAAAACATCCAAACAAAAAAAGCACACATAGTGCTGTTTGAAAAGAAAAAGTTTTGAACAGGTATTTGTGCATGAGTGTGTGTGCGTGCATGTGTGTGTGTGTGCCAGTTATCCAGTATCATCAACAGTATACAGATTCTTTCACATCCTTCTAAAATAGCAGATATGTTTTTCCAACCACTTGCTCCTTTGTACAAAGAGTTGGTATTCCAATATGCTACAAAGGAGCAACTTGCAATTAAAACTGAACACCAGAGATCTTTGTAAAATGCTGACACCATTGGCTGTTGATAATTTCCCTGTAAGAAAGTCTCTGTGTATAGTGAAAGATAATTTTCTTTGATGATTATCTTTGGGAAACTAAAATTATTGAATTTCTTCTGGCCTAAACATAGAAATCGAGTGAAAACACACAGAGTCACATGTGTTTAGTGGTAGCTTTAGTCGATCGCGTGTAATCAAGGTCGTAGGATGACTGAAAGCTACCATTAAACGAACCTTTTACCATACGTGACTCTGTGTGTTTTCGCTCGATTTCTATGTTTATGTGTTGTCGTCGCATGAAGCCTGAGTTTTAAACCATTTCTTCTGGCCAATGTTACTCTAAAATTTGTTCCACATGATCATGACATTTGTGCCAAAAATTAAGCCAAGCAGCTGGATCACTATAGTTCAAATTAAAAATTGTTAGTTTCAGTTCTTGATCATGAAAAACTTTATATGGTTTATCTTCTGTGTTGATATTCTGTTCTACAAACTCTTCAAGTTTTGAGGCAGTATGAAAAACTGTCATTTCAGCTACATCCTGAAGTCAATCTTTGGAACTGCTTTTGCCTTGTTGTGTAGTAAGAGAACTTAAGAAAATAACTTTCTTTCGTTTGGTTTTTCCTTTTTCTTTTCAGTTTTCTGTTTTTGGTACTGAGCATGCAGCAATCTTATTCTGCCTGCCATGCTGATATAATGTATTTAATTTTAATTAACCAAACTATGTGAGGGGAAAATGATCTTACAATTAGGAATCTCCTCACAAAGCATGAAAAAATAATCCATGCCACATCAGCATCCAGAGCTTTAAACTTTAAAAACATAATTCACAACCTGTTGTGTGTCTATAAATTTTGCCACCTTTAAGATTTTATTGTCCCTAAGATAGCTTTCCTAGGCATCTGCATAACTTTACCTAGTTGCTAAACTGTCCTCAGCTATTAATGAATGAATTAATCAGAGCACCTTAACCATTAGAGGTAACATCACTTTAGTACATTTATTTCACTTCTTACTTCTATAATATCATCAAAATAAATCAATGAAGGAAGAAACATTCTTCATAGTACATGGAAAATTCACAGAATATTCAAGCAAAGCAAACTGAATTTGCTTGTACCACGTACTGGTCATCCATGTAACACTTCTCAGAAAACTTGAAATTTCAATAGTCTGTGAATTTTCCATGTATCACGAAGAATATTTCTTCCTTCATTGATTTATCTGTGGTACTGGTGACCTCTGACCTACATCCGTCCGGACGGGAATTGGGTCAAAGCGCTATGAGGAAGCATGGATGCTTCGACTAGCAAAAATCTAAGGACTTTTAGATTTCTATGTCTCAATTGCTTGCCACTTCACTGTCCTGTATGGTATAATGGTTAGCATACTCCACCGGTAATTGGGAGATGCAGGGTTCGATTCCCGCTCCCAGAATGAGATTTTCAAGTTTTCTGTGAAGTGTTACATGGATGACCAGTAAGTGGTACAAGCAAATTCAGTTTGCTTTGCTTGAATATTCTGTGGATTTTCCATGTACTATGAAGAATGTTTCTTCCTTCATTGATTTATCTGTGGTACTGATGACCTCCGACCTACATCCATCCAGACGGGAATTGGGTCAAAGCGCTATGAGGAAGCATGGATGCTTCGACTAGCAAAAATCTAAGGACTTTCAGATTCCTATGTCTCACTTGCTTGGAACTTCCACTGTCCTGGGTGATGTAATGGTTAGCATACTCGATCAGTAATCGGTAGATGCTGGGTTCGATTCCCACTCCAGGACAATGAAATTTTCAAGTTTTCTGAGAAGTGTTACATGGATGACCAGTAAGTGGTACTAGCAAATTCAATTTGCTTTGCTTGAATATTCTATCATCAGAATTCTTTTCTATTTTTTTATCCTTTAGCATTTGCATCTGTCAGGTTTTAGGTGTGTAGTACTGTTTATTACTGGTTTTCAGGTTCATTTAAATGTGAGAACTAAGAGGTATCTCCAACATAATTTCAGTGTCATTGAAAATTTTAGATGTTATTTTGGGTAATCCTTGTTTGCAATATATTTTTTTTTAATTTCTTCACTAATTCATCAGGTTTTAGTTTTGTGCATATGGCAACAATAAGTAAATTCTAGTTCCATCAGTTAAACATTTATCTGGTGGATTTTCTTTCCTTGAGAAAATAACCTCTGAATCTCACAGAACATCTTAATGATATGTATGTATGTATGTATGTATGTATGTATGTATGTATGTATGTATGTATGTATGTATGTATGTATGTATGTATGTATGTATGTATGTATGTATGTATGTATGTATGTATGTATGTATGTATGTATGTATGTATGTATGTATGTATGTATGTATGTATGTATGTATGTATGTATGTATGTATGTATGTATGTATGTATGTATGTATGTATGTATGTATGTATGTATGTATGTATGTATGTATGTATGTATGTATGTATGTATGTATGTATGTATGTATGTATGTATGTATGTATGTATGTATGTATGTATGTATGTATGTATGTATGTATGTATGTATGTATGTATGTATGTATGTATGTATGTATGTATGTATGTATGTATGTATGTATGTATGTATGTATGTATGTATGTATGTATGTATGTATGTATGTATGTATGTATGTATGTATGTATGTATGTATGTATGTATGTATGTATGTATGTATGTATGTATGTATGTATGTATGTATGTATGTATGTATGTATGTATGTATGTATGTATGTATGTATGTATGTATGTATGTATGTATGTATGTATGTATGTATGTATGTATGTATGTATGTATGTATGTATGTATGTATGTATGTATGTATGTATGTATGTATGTATGTATGTATGTATGTATGTATGTATGTATGTATGTATGTATGTATGTATGTATGTATGTATGTATGTATGTATGTATTAAATATTCCACGAAAACTTGATTGAAGAATAATATGAGAATGTGGAGTACTACCCTAAACTACATAAAATAAAAAGTAAACATGTTTAGTTTACAGAGGCAACAGAAATTGTTGTGACTGAGTCCTTAAAAAAGTACCTGTGTCTTCACGTCTTCTCATTGTGCATGGATCCTCTCCAAATTTATTTAACTCATTTGGGCACCCAGGCACCTGCTTATCATGTAAATTGATTGCAGCTCCAATTCTATCTCATGTAATCATATGGTACTAGATTGTATTTCAAAATCAGTTTTTTCTTTAAAAATTAGAATATCATTTCACTGTAACATCCAAAAGATGTAGAAATATATCATTACTCAACTTTGCCATCACTGTAATGAGGGAAACAGATCGGTTTGTTTAGGGTGTGTATATGTTCCAGAGATAATGTCTTATTCTTTAGTCAGCAAGTTATCAAATTATAAAATACCCCACTTCCCAGCTGAAAATTAAAGAAAAAAGAAGTTTCTATCATACAACATATCAAAAAACTTTGTCCATATA
Organism: Macrothele yani; assembly: GCA_039090855.1. Taxonomy (NCBI): domain Eukaryota; kingdom Metazoa; phylum Arthropoda; class Arachnida; order Araneae; family Macrothelidae; genus Macrothele; species Macrothele yani. The sequence goes on along the minus strand of CM077023.1, from coordinate 5,275,786 downwards.
GGCTCAAGTCAGATGCGTATATTTTAAATGAATTTCGTTAAGAAAACCTAATTAAAATTGCAATTAAAACATTTAAAAACATCTTTACAGAGTTAAAAAAAAATAGACTATTCAAACACACCAAAGAACACCCCATAACTGCACTATAGCTGTCTAAATAGCTAGTGCTTTCACAAATGTAAATTTGCATCTTCAGGCTTAATTCTACATGCCACAATGAAAAATACAAGTAACATGGTCAACCCCACAGTGTGGATGTGTATCGAAAAGTATTCTCAAAAACAGAGCTCTTTTCCCCCTCAAAGTCAAGGCGAAATGTGGGGAGAAGAGTTCTGTTTTTAAGAATCCTAAATTAGACTAAATTAGTGTACTTTTGATTTTTTCTTTGCTTCCGTCATTATTTTTCATAAAAGATGTGCAGTCTGAATGCTGTGGATTGTTTTCATTTTATGTTGAATAACTGACACTATTTTCCACAAAAAAAAAAAAAGTATTATTGGTTATATCATATTTATTTTTATATATAGCACAAGCCATTAACTACATGCATCTGATGTGAACTGGAGTTATTTTGCTGTGTTGATGTGTAAGAAGGAGAAATGTGATTAAATAACAAGGAACTGTACACCAACTATACTTAAATAGTATAACTATACTAGTGATACAAATTTCTTGGCGTAGAATAGAAATCAAAGTTTCCAGGCTTTCACACATCATTCAGATGGCTTTTTCAAGGAAGGTAGACAGCAAACTGAATAATAGAATGCTTCAACAATTAAAATGCGGTGACTTGATGTGACAATAAACAAACAGATGCGAACATAATTAGACATTCAAAAACACGAGGCGTTATGCTCGTTTAGCATGCGGAATCATGGAAGAAAAACAAAAGGTATTCACTACTTGAAGAACTGGTTCCAAACCCGTGGCAACTCCAGTGAGATGCTATCATTGCATAACTCGCTGTTGGTTATGATCTCCAAAGTCTTGCAAATGGCGGTAGATTTTAGGGTGGAGTAGGAAGCTAATTTCTGTACATCATCCCACATAGGAGCAGCAGACTTAAACTTCACTTCTCTGGATAGGGTCGTGGTTACTTTGCCATACTTAATGTCCCTTTTATGTTGGTTAACTCTAACTATAAATGAACGTTTGGTCATTCCGATGTAGTATCGCTTGGAGCCGTCTGGATATCTAGAGGAACGGCATAAACACGTGCTTCATTGGAAAGTGGGGTCTTGTCAGCGTTTCCGTTAAGCGTGGCATATAAAGACGTCAGAGACCTGATGCCAACACCAAGGTTCATCTTCTTGAGCCGATATGAAACCTTTAGTATGTAGGGAATTAAACTCAGTAATGTAGCTGCAGCGTAGAAAGATCAATATGACTGATTCTGGTTTTCTCGAAATAGCTATGTACCAAGTTCGGGGTGTATACTCCACCTACACCACCCCAAAATCTACTGCCATTCGTGAAACTTTGGAGATTATAACCAACAGTGAGCCATGCAATGATAGTATCTCGCTGGAGTTGCCACGGGTTTGGAGCCAGTTCTTCAAGTAGTGAATACCTTTTGTTTTTCTTCCATGATTCTGCGTGCTAAACGAGCATAATGCCTCATGTTTTTGAATGCCTAATTACATTCGCATCTGTTCCTTTATTGTCACATCAAGTCACCACGTTTAAATTGTTGAAGCGTTTTGTTATTCAGTTTGCTGTCCGCCTTCCTTCAAAAGGCCATCTGGTTGATGTGTGAAAGCTTGGAAACTTTGTTTTCTATTCTACGCTAAGAAATTTGGATCACTAGTATAGTTCTAATATTTAAGGAGAAATGTGTTGAAAAAATCTTAGATTGAGTATCGTAACCATAACTCCATTGATGTCATCATGCTCATCCATTCGCTCTAATTTGGAGTTGTGTGTAAATTTCAAGGATACACCAAAAATCTCAGTAAAGATCAAAAGGTTATTTTTATTCTACAAAGACATCACCAAAATGACTGAAATAGTTTTTGTAGTCAACCCTTGATATACTGCCTCTGTTCCATTACATTGTGGCATTATATCAAATTTACTAATTATTTTAAAGTAACCCAAATTTTATTACTTGTGATTCCTCAAAAATCATAATTAGCATTAAATTAAAAACATGTAATTAGAAAAAAATGCAGTTATATGTTGTGTACCTAGTGCTCACTGTAGTTTGGAGTGTACATTTTAATCTCGGAAGCTTCTAGTATTCATTAAATGCGGAAATTTACTTTGCGTAGTAGAAAGACAAAATTAACATTTTAATTGTGAGGAAATGAATAAAAAAATCATGCTACATTACTAAAACTTTATCAAGTGAAAATTAATAGCATTACACAAAATCATTTTGTATACCTGAGTTTATTTTTAAAAAATCGTCTGTTTTCATTTGTGTTTTAAATTTCAATATTTTCATTGCAATATTCTCAAATTTCAGTCTTCTGCTTTATGGTAAGGACTGTTCTATTCTACATTTTTTTTCCAAACAGCAAACAACAGCAGCAACAACAGCAACAACAAAAAAAAACTTTTTTTTTACTTCTGATTTTGATGCTTGTAAACAGTTGCAGACTGATTTGCAGAGCCAAGAAGATAAACTAAAGACAGCAAGCATCATGTGGGGTAAAAGAAAAAGCATCATGTGGAATCCCTGGAAATAGGTTTTGACTCATTTGTCATCTTAATTGATAGTTGTTAGAGGGTAAAGGATGTAAACACTTTTCTTCCACCAAAGATGAGAGGGTGGAGGTGAGAAGAAGACAATACCCCAACTCACAAGACAGCCGCTTGAATCAAAGGTAATCAAGCTCACTGCAGGCCCTCTTCACTGTTACTTCTCTGTACACAAATGGAGGACATGATTAAAGGGTAAAGGGTCGTGAAACATCCATTAAGTCCTAATATTATAAATAGAATTAGATTACCCCCCCACCACCACCACCACAAATTGCAATAAATCAAGGCCATAATGATATCCAAAATTGATAAAGTTCTGTGACTTATTCCTCTTCTTTTGACTTCTGTGCCACTCTACAAAAGCAGGAGCAATCCAGATGGACTTCCACATTGTGGCATGTTTTTGGAAGGAATAGTTGACTTCTGCCCCAGGCAATATCTGCCATTTTCTCAGCCATAAGGTTTGCTACAATTGAATCATGGTAAAACAAACAAACAAACAAAAAATAGGAAGGCAATTCACACACAGCTTGTAAGAGGTGGTACATCAAGTATGTTTTGTGTTGGAAAAGGCAGGTTGGTACAGTAATATACAGGGTGTCCGAGAATTATTGGACGCATTACAAAATTATGTAAAAAAAAAACTATGAGCATTGTCTGTTTTATATGTCATATTACTAACACAGTTTCTATATTTTTGTTTTGCAGAATTGTTATTCCCAGAATCCGATAGATGGCGCTAGGTGTGGCCTGATGAGGAATGTATGAGAAATGCGCAATCAGTAGTCATGTCATCCGTACAGCAGAAGGCGATGTGTGTGTTATGGCTTGCGGAATTAAAGTCTGTCATTAAAGTTAAAAGACGGTACCATTTAGAGTATGGTTGTAATCCTCTGTCAATGAATTCAATTAAGCGATGGATGAAACAGTTTAAAGAAACTGGCAATGTGGAACATCGTGGAGGAGCCAGTAGGCCTAGCATCAGCAGTGAGACGGTTGACCAAGTTAATGAAAGTTTTTGACGAAGCCCCAGGAAATCCGTTCGTAAAGCAAGCAGAGAACTGTGCATTCCGAAATCGACAGTTCATGACATCTTACATAAGAAATTAAAGTTTCATGCTTACAGAATTCAAATAGTGCAAAAGATGCATGTAAATGAGCACATTCTGCGATACGATTCGCTGTGGATATGCTAAATCGAGTGGAAAATGACGAAAACTTTCTCAGTACTGTAATTTTTAGCGATGAATCCACATTTTATGTGTCAGGTATTGTGAATCATCACAACTGTAGGATATGGGGCAGTGAACCGCCTCATGCTGCTATTGAACTGGAACGTGATTCTCCAAAAGTTAATGTGTGGTGCGCCCTATCAAAAAGAGAAGTGATTGGCCCTTAATTCTTCTGCGAAAAAACCATAAATAGTGACATTTACTTGGATATGCTAGAAAATTTCGCTGTACCCCAGATTAAAAGATATGACAACGTCGTTTTCCAACAAGACGGCGCGCCTCCGCATTGGTCAATGTGTGTAAGTAAGTGCCTAAATGAGCATTTCCCCAACAGATGAATTGGGCGTGGTGGTCCCATTCCGTGGCCTCCTCGCTCTCCAGATCTAACTCCATTGGATTATTTCATGTGGGGTTATGTGAAGGTTCGTGTCTATCAGACGCCTTGTACTGATTTGCAGAAACTGAAGCAGCGTATCACAGCTGCTATTAATTCCACAACTCCTCAGATGTTTGCCAATACGAGTATTGCTTGGACGTACTACGAGCAACCAAGGGATCTCACATCGAAATTTATTAACTTGTGTAGTTACATTGTAAGTTAGTACAGTCAGTTTCTTTTTATCTGTTTAATGTTTTGTTTTATATAATTTTGTAATGTGTCCAATAATTCTCAGACACCCTGTATATTGGTGGTTGGTGGATGTCAAGGCTGTGGCGGTATATCATTACAACACAGAAAGTCTTATGCAATATTCACTCCAAGAAAGTTCTGCTGTGCATCTGGTGGGATATGAAGGGTGTGCTCTATTGTGAACTATTGGAACAGGGTTTGACTGTTACTGCTGATTGCTACAAACAACAATTGCTGCGATTGAGCCAGGAAATCTGTTGGAAACGTCATTCACAGGCACAGGATTGCGTCTCGTGGAATTAGTGCATGACAACGCTAGGCCGCATGTCGTGAAATTGGTCAAGGAAACGTTATTGATGCTTGACTGGGAAGTTTTGGAGCACCCAGCGTATAGTCCTGCCATATAGCCCCTTCAAACTATATATTTGTTCTGATCGATGCAACATGGTTTGTCTGCTGTACGGTTCCGGACATGTGACAAAGTGCAAAAATGGGTTGACATGACTTTGTCATGTCACACGACGAAGTATTTTTCGTGGTTTGAATCCGTCAGCTGCTCGACTGATGGCGGAAGGTGATAGATAATGATGGCGCATATTTTGATTCTTAAAGGTATTGTTGTTTTCTCTCAAATTACACTTTGCGTTGTCTTAAAATGTTTTAAAACTTATTTGTACACCTACGTTCACTTGCATTTATATATTTATAACAAAATAACCTAAAATAAGAAAAAATAATCAAAACAGCTAAATATTTTGAATTTCAATTCTTCTGTGAGATTTTTTTTTTTTTTTTTTTGAAAATTACAGTTTGTATTATGTATTGTAAGAATTTTTTTCTCTCATTTTAGGGGATGATTATAAACCATGCTTCATGAAAGCAGTAGGCTATGGTAAGATTTCTAGTTGTTAATAGCCAAAATAAGAAATCTGCTGGTTTATTTTTCACACCCTCTATTTTTGTGTCTCTGTTTTGGCCTTGCCAACATTTACTTCTGTCACCATTTCAGCCTGTCTCCTCCAAACTCATGTTGGAATTTTATCCTTTCTTTGTTTTGGTCTCTTTTCCTCCCATCTCTCTTCAAACAGATTGTTCATGCTCTTGTCGTTTTTTTTTTTTTTTTTTTTTTTCATTGTTTCTCCTTTCACCTCCATTTTGTTATTTTTTGCTGTATTATTCTGACACAATTTTGACCTTTCCTTTTTATTCCCCCACCTCTAGCTGGATCTTTTGTTCTCTTCTGCTGTCCCTTTTTCTGTGTTTCAAACTTTGTTTTCCTTCCTTCACCCCGTAGTCTCTAGTTTAAGTCACTCTTTTCATTTCTCCTTCCTCCATTCATTGTTTTTGTTTTTCCATCATTCTGTCTTTATTTTCATTTTTCATTTTCTCTTCCTCTTTTCTCTACCAGTTTTTATGTGGCTCTCTCTATTTTTCCATGTCTGTTTTGGTCTTTGTCTTTTCCTCTCATCTTTGTCATGGTCTTCCTTCGTCTTTCTTGTTCCTCCTGTCACTTGTTATAGTCCTTTTTTTTTTTTTTTTTGCCACCCTCAGTTCTCCTATCCTTGTTTTGGTCTTTTTTGTTTTTTCTTTACTTTTTCACTTCATTTTTTATTCGTCTGCTTCTATCCCCCCACCCATTTTCGGCTATGCTGTGGTCTCCATTACAGTCCTACAAAGTCTGTTCTGCTTTTCTCACATATCTGTATGTTGATATACACAGTATGTGAAATCTGCCGTAAAGTTTTGCCCCACACTTTTTTTTTGTTTTTCTAGTCAAAAAATTACTTACAAAATCTGAAGTTTGGTGTGCAGCTAAATTTTACTGCCTAGGACAAAAAAGAACAAGTTAGTAAAATCATGTAATGCATTGATTATGATACGCTTTCCAACATACCAGAAATCATTACTCAAGTTATCACTCAAGGTATGAGGATAATATCTGTGGAATAAGTCTCGCTCCCGTGCCTTGACTTTTGACCCCATTTCGATGTTATTCAACAGAACTGGTTCAGTATACCTGTAGAACAACATGATAAAGTTTTGTTACAATCGAAGCATTTTTACATAAGTTCTGACTCATAAGGGGGATGAAATGGATCCTGTTCTTATGTCCTGACCTTTGACCCCATTTTGATGATATTAAACAGAATTAATTTAGTATACCCCCAAAACAACATACTAAAGTTTTGTCGCAATAGAAGCATTTTTACATAAGTTATGATGCATAAGGGTGATGGAATGGATCCCGCTCTTATGTCCTGACCATTGACCCGATTTTGCCCATTTTCAATAAGGTTCGTCCCCAGGTTGTCCCCTACCACATACTAAAATTTCATCGAAATCCAACCATTTTTACGTGAGTTATCGTGCGGACAGACAGACAGACAAAGCTGGAGCATATATGCTTCTTCAACCTACGATCGGAAAGCGTAAAAAAAAAAAAAAAAGGAATTTCAGCCTGATGTCATGTATATAAATAGTTTTCAAAAGAGCATTTAATTGCAAAGCTCACGATGAACAGTTCTTAACAGCTGGAAAAGAAATGTATACCATTGGGCCAACCTGGGCAATGGCCCAAAGCACTGCATATTGAGGGGTGCCAAAATTTTGGAAATGATTGTTACAAAAGCCATTGTACATTATTATGAAAACAAAACAAAGAAAAATGGCAATGAAATGACATTTTGCATTACTTCAAATAAAACTGAGTAGTGTAATACATTTAATACTTAATATAATTGCATGAATAGTCTTTCAATTTGTTTAATTATTAAAAATATCAGTTCATTTGAAAACAAGGATAACTGCCAGGGTGACAAGAATCACAGGATAAGGTGAGTTCCGTAAGACAGCAAAGTTACTTCTTACTGGCTAGGTCAAACTTAGAGTGCAAAAGAGAGGGAGATAGGAGAGAGGAGACATTTCTTTTAACATGCCAAACTTGCTGACAGCTGGGGGTTTGTGAGGCTGCACAGATAATTTTTTCAAGGCATTCTGACAAATTTGAGAGTGACAGAGAGAAGCCTGAAATTAAAATGCAGATTTCTACAAGAATACGGCCTCCTGAGTAGTGTAGGTGACAGGAGAGGAGAGTGAACTGTTTAGGCAATGCATTCAGCAGCATGCACACAGCCCCAGTTAGATTATTTATCTGAATTTTAACAAGAATAACTGCATTTCAGGCATTTTGGAATGATTTAGATAGGCCAGTGACAGATATAAGTGTTCCTGTCACAAATATGTTGCAACATTATTAAGGGAAAAAAATGATTCAACTTTTCCTAACATTGATGCTGTCCTAAGATTTACCTATGCATACCCAACAGTAATGCATCGGAGAACAAAGTTTTTCTCTTTTAAATGCCATCCATAATTATTTAAGGATATGTAGTTCTCAGGAAAGAAAGTGCATTTACAGCTTTATCACATAAAAGTATTGACATTTGATGATATAGTAGGAGATTTTGCCACAAAAAAATCGGAAAGAATTTTTTTTTTACTTGTAAGTAATTTTGCTAATACATGTTCATTCATTTCTTTTTTCTCTCAGTCATTCAATCAATTTACAAAGAATATTGGTAGCACAGCACTATATTAAAAAAAATACAGTATTGCTTGCATTGAAAATTTTAATGAAAACTTTTCAGGTAAATATTTCATAAATACCTTAAAATCAAGCAATTTCATTTTTAAATTTAAAAACTGATGATGAAATGAAATTAATTGGGCTAAGTAAACTTGCGAAGAAGTGATATTTAAAATTTTTATCTCAATGCCCAGTTTTAAAAAAATACAAGTGCTAAAAATCCTACAGAGTTGTTCTTGAGAATATGCTGATTCCTTTTGTGATAAAAAAAATGTATATATAATTTAAATATGAAATTCAAATTATAAGTAAATGTTTTACTTGAAAATTCTTTTACTTTGGGGCATTTGATTTTTCTTGGCCCTGGGAGCCATAATGTTTAAAATCAGCCCTGCTAATTGTTCCAATGAGGAAACACTAGTATTCATTGCAGGTCACTCAGTGATCTCTGCTCTGACATCCCAAAATGTGCAGATGACATCATTAGAAGAGATACCTCTTTAGCTGAGAATATGAGAAATAAGCATGAAAGTGGAACTCAGTGGTGTAATTTCGTTTATTATTTGTGCCAAGAAATGGCACCCCAGAAATCAAATTTCAAAGGAGAGGACATTGCTTCTCAGTTGCTGGCATGATTCAAAGAATATTATTTCCTTCCATTTAGTTTGCCTTATCTCACTTCCATCATGCTTCATCATCATTGACAACCATTATGAATCAACTGCTGGATGAAGGTCTCCCCAAGTTTCTCCCACAATGGCTTGTCTTGAGCCAGTTATCTCCACGTTGCTCCAGCATGTTTTGAAATTTCATCCCCTTATCTCCCACCTGTTTTTTTTTTTTCTGTCCTTTGGTATCCATTATAATATTTCAGTTTTTCATCGGTGGCCCATTCTTCTAGCAATATGTTCAGTCCATTGCCACTTCAGGGATTTTACTTTGATCATAATGTGTTCCACTCTTGTCATTTTCCTGATCCATGAATTCCTTTTCTTATCTTTCCTGGTTACACCAAGCATGCATCATGCATTTTTTCATGCTACTTTCAGTCATCTGCATCCTTTGTATATCTTTTTAGATAAGGCCCACGACTCTGCTCTGTACATAAGAAGTGGAAGGATGCATTAATTAAATACTTTTCTTTTAAAACATGATGGTATATTGCTCTTGAAAATTGTTGTTTCCTCAAAATGCTCTCCAACCAAGTTCTGTATGCCTGTTAATTTCTTCATCAATGTGACACCTGCTTGATATTTGTTGCTCAACGTAAATGTAGGTGTTTATTACCTCTAAATTTTCCCCATCAATCACTAAATCTTCATTTCTTGTAAAAGCATTCTACATCAATTTTGTTTTCTGAAAGTTCATTTTCTAAACTCACAGACCTATGAATCAGATGTCTCAAATGCTTTCCTTGCACTCACTAGAAGTAAGCTAACCATGTGATGGCAATATAATGAAAGGAAAACTTTTGTACCCACTTTAGAGTGCTTTTAACAGGGAAGATTCCTATCAGAGCATCAGAGCACTAAGCCCTGCTACCCATCTCAGATACTATCAATTTCACCAAGCTTTTATTAGAACCACTACCTGCAAATGAGCATGTCACAAATTTTTCTTTATATCATTGTCTGTAAAAAGATCGATGCAAAAGTGAAGAAAAATAGAAAAATTGGGGGGGTAGTGTGTGTCTGTAGATTATTTTTCATCTGGTGATATTTTCTGTCTTTCAAAGCTTTCGTGAACCAAAGTTAAACAGAGTGAAGATTTCCCCCTTTATCGTAATTTCCTTTTTCTCATGATGTTGCCTCTGTCCATATTGTTTAATATAATTTTATTGCACAAATGTTTTATTTCAGCTTGAAACTGTTGGCCAAAATGACTGAAAACAGAAGTTAGACCTAGCAAAAATTTACTTGCAATCTTCTGCAGACTCTAGGAATTCCACCTTTTTCATCATCATTTAAGCCATCCTTGAGAGTGATGCAACATCAAAGAGAATTACCTAGGGGAAGGGGGTCATTTTCTGTCTGTTGATGGAATTCCATCTATCAAAACTTTTGAAAATGAAAGTTAGAGTTAGGATTTCTTCTGTAAGTGGAATTTTTCTTTCTCGTGATGTTCCCTGTGTCCAGTATTGTTAAATATAATTTTATTGCATAGTAAATGTTTGTATTTCAGCTTGAAATTTCTTGAAGCTGAAATACAAACATTTACTTTTCTTCAAGCTAAATACAAACATTTACTTTTCTTCAAGCTAAATACAAACATTTACCTTTCTTCCCCATTTTCTGTTCCTCCTTCGTTTCTCCGGGCTGGTTAGCTAGACCTACCTGCACGTTTGCCATGTGCGGTGACCCGTAAGGTGGAAAAGGGGATGCTGGAGGCTGAAGTTACTGGGGCCCAGGTTGTGGTTGTCACCAGTCACCAACACTCCTCTTTGCCCCTTGCTTCACCCTAAACGGGCGGCTAGGAACTAACCCACTCCTAGTTCATTGGCTTGTCATTACATGTGACGGGGTGAGTTTGGGGATAGTGTGGGCATGCCAAAGGGGTGTTACCAAGACCCGGGAAAGTCGCGGTACTCGCTGAGCACATATCTGCGCTATTAACATGCTTTATCCACCGCCTAACCCTAGGGCTGTGTCCTGCGTCCATTTGGGCTTGCGGACCTCCGGCTCTCCCCTGTTCGGCCCGGTTGTGGGCGGGAAAGCCAGCGAATAAATTTTCTCCATTATTTATGGATTCTTTTACTGTTCCCCCTTCTGTTAAAGTAAAGAAATCTTTGGACATAGATGCTAACCCCACCAATAAGAAACTGCGTACTTTGCCGCCTGACACTGCCCGATTTTTTATCATCCATGCACGGGAAGAATCCCACAAGCATAGCTCCAAATCTCCCTTCTGGATTCAGAAAGCCCTGCAAGGAGTGGTTGCGTCACCAACCAGTGTGAAGAAGTTAAAATCGGGAGATATATTGGTGGAAATGTGAAGTCTGCGCCATGGTTCATTGCTCTTGGGTGGTGTCTCTGTGGACATCAAACCTCATCAGTCCCTGAATTCATTCCGAGGTGTCATCTCCAAGCGCGACTTCATGGATGTTTCAGAGGAAGAGCTTCTTGAGGAGCTTGCCAACCAAGGTGTCGCAGAGGTTTGTCGCATCAAGTTCCGCCGAAACGGGGACCTGGTGAACTCCAGGACAGTGATTCTGACATATGATCGCTCGACTCTTCCATCTTCCTTTCATGCAGGTTATTTGAAGTGCTCTGTGCGCCCGTACATTCCAAACCCTCCATTGCTACCGATGCCAAGTGTACGGGCACTCCCAGGAGTCTTGCAGTGGTGCTGCTACTTGCAGTCGTTGCGGTTCACACGACCATCTTTAGTCTCACTGCTCTGCTGCAGCTCCCCATTGTGTGTACTGCAAAGGCGACCATGTGGCCAATGCCAAGAACTGCCCAAAGTGGATTGAGGAGCGGAGGATTCAGGAGATTAAGACACTTGAACATTTGTCCTACCCAGAAACTCGATGGAAGGTCGTTCCCGCTGCTCCAGGTGGACGCACCTACGCTTCCGTTGTGGCTCCTAAAACATTCATTGCCACTCAAACAGACATCACTGTACCGAAAGACTGCCCTTTCTCTCTCCAGGATATTTATGCTGCCGGGCTGAAGGCCCTTGGAGTTTCCACCACTGATAGTTTGTCTTTTCCACCACCGACCAATGCCCAGGCACGCCGCTGCAGAACAGATTTCCCATTCTACAAGCTCTGATTCCTTGCCTGTTAAACACAAAGGCAAGCCCAAATAATCCTCAGGCACTCAGTCTAAAACAAAGGCTCAAGCCGGGACGAATAAGTCCCGGTCTTCATCCTCGAAACATCCCCTAGTCCTCCCCCAGGTACCACGCCACTGAGGGGCTCCGTAGACCCGCCTGAGGAACTTATGGACTCCGAGGCCTTCTAGGCTTGGTCAGTTCATTTGATCCTCATTTCTTTTTTCTTACCCTTCAACCATCGGTTCAATCGTTCAGTGGAACTGTCGAGGTTTTCGGACAAAACATGACGACGTGAAACATCTGCTTTCTTCAAACTCTCCGGTGTGCCTTTGCTTCCAGGAGACAAAACTTAAACAATCAGATCTGCTTTCAGTTCGAGGCTAAAGTGCATTTCGGAAAGCTAATGTCTCAGGAGATATAGCCTGTGGGGGAGTCGCTATTCTTGTCCCTCACAGTGTTCCGGTTTCTCCCGTTGCAGTTTCAACATCTTTACAAGCCGTGGTGGTGCGTATCTCCATGCCTCTGCCTCTAACTGTTTTCAGCATCTATCTGCCGCCAGATAAGGACGTGAACATCTCCATTCTTAAGAGCTTAGTTGTTCAGCTGCCATCACCCGCTCTTCTTCTGGGTGACTTCAATGGCCATAATCCATTGTTGGGTAGTGTCAGTACAAACACACGAGGCCCTAGGATCAAATCTCTTCTGTCCTCGTCCTCTTTGTGCCTTTTTAACACCGGTGCTGACACTTACTTCCACGAGCCTACACGAAGTTTCAGTGTGATCGATTTATCTTTGGGTTCACCATCAGTTATTGCTGACTGGTCTTGGACGGTGTGCAGTGACCTCCATGGGAGTGACCACTTCCCAATTGTACTTAGTTATGATCTGAGCGTGCCATCTTTTGCCTCCCGCCCTCCTCGATGGAGGATGGATTGTGTCAAGTGGGAGGTATTCACATCGTCCGCAGTGATATCTTCTGCCATGGTGACCCAGGGGTCAATCGACGCAGCTGTTACTGATGTCACAACGTGTATCATTCAGGCAGCGGATCTCTCTATCCCAAAGACATCAACGACGCTCCCAAGACATCCAAAGCCTTGGTGAAACCCTGATTGCGCAGTGGCTAGGAGAGCTCAACATAAGGCCTGGTGTACATTTCGGCGTTGTCCAACCGATGCTAATCTTGTTAAATTTAAAAGAGCAAAATCTTATGCTCGGTTGGTGCGTAGACGAAGCAAGAGGGAGTCTTGGATAAAATATGTTTCATCTATAAATTCACGTGCCAGTTCCAAAACTGTTTGGAAAAAGATTCGTAAGATTCGGAGAAACTATGGTTCCCATCAGATCTCAATTCTTGAAAGTAACGGCTGCACGTATGCTGAAGTCGTGGGATTGTGGATCATTTAGGTGAAGCATTTGCCTCTGTTTCTATTTCTCAGGCGTATCCCCCTCCTTTCAGAGGATTAAATCCGCTGCGAAATGCCAGACACTCTCCTTTGCGCCTTTTCATAACATCGAGTATAACTCCCCCTTCAGCATGGTTGAACTACGGGTGGCTCTGCATTGGTCCGGTGCAACATCTGTCGGGCTCGATGGCATCCAATATGACATAATCCATCATCTCTCGCAGTCGTCTCTCGAGAATCTGTTAGTGCTTTTCAACCGCATTTGGTTGGAGCACAGTTTCCCGGGCATTTGGCAAAATGCTTTTGTTATACCTTTTCCCCAAGCCTGGCAAAGACCCTAAGTCTCCCTCTAGCTATCATCCAATTGCCCTCACTAGCTGTCTGTGCAAAATCCTTGAACAAATGGTTAATTCCTGGCTAATTTATTTCTTAGAAGAACATCAAATTCTGTCGCCATCACAAAGCGGCTTCTGCTATCATCATTCAGCTCCTGACCATCTCCTGCGTCTTGAGACGTCTGTTCGTAAGGCGTATGTACGTAGGCAGCACCTGGTGTCTGTATTTTTTGAAATCGACTAAGCTTATGATAGAGCGTGGTGTCACAGTATCCTCCGTGACCTCCACGAGAGTGGGTTGCGGGGAAACCTCCCAACCTTCATTGCCAACTTTCTTTGTAACTGTGTGTTCCAGGTGCACCTGGGTACAACGCCCTCTGCCTTTCCCCATCAAGAACAAGGTGTTACCAAGGCAGCATTCTATCGGTGACTCTGTTCATCCTCCACATTAACTGTTTTCTCAAAAATCTTCCTCCTGCGGTTTCAGCTACCATTTATGTTGACGACCTTCACATCTTTTGTTCATCATCAAGCATACATTTCGTTGAAAGGCAGCTGCAGTCTGCAATTAACCAGATTGTTAAAGTGGCTAACAACAATGGTTTCGTTCTTTCTTCCGACAAGACAATGTGTGTCCATTTCTGCCGCAGGCGTGGCTCCATCCTGATCCAGAGCTCTATTTGGACCATGCAGCCATGTCAGTTTTGCCGGAAACCAAGTTCCTTGGTTTGACCTTCAACCGTGTGCTCACCTTTTTCTCACACGTTCGACGACCAAGGATTTCCTGTCTGAGAGCTTTGTCAATCCTTAAGATCCTTTCCTCAGTCTGCTGGGGTGCAGACAGGACTTCCTTATTCCATATTTACCATTCTCTCATTTGGTCTAAACTGGATTATGACTGTATAGTGTATGGCTCTGCGCACCCTTCCATTCTCCGGCCATTGGATACCATCAAGCGCTGTGTCTTTGTACGGGAGCATTACGCACGCCACCGATTCCTAGCCTTTATGCCAATGCAAACAAACCGTCGTTTTGTTTATGCCGTCTGTAGCTGTCTCTTCAATTTTACCTTTGATCCCCAGCATGCTCGTTTATTTGAGAACCGTCCCTCGTGCATTCCAACCTTCGATCTTCGTATGGCTGCCGTAGCTCATGATGCAGGGCTCGACTTGTCACTCGTTGGAGAGACCAGGGGCTTTGAGGATCCTCCATGCCACCATCTTGGTGTCATGATTGATACCAGCTTTACATCTTTTGATAAGTCTTAAACCCCTGCATTATGCAACTCTTTGCTGAACACCGTTACATCAATGCAAACTTTATTCCTGTTTTCACTGATGGATCTAAGGCGGCTGGTGTTGTGCGATCCCCCGCCATCTTTATTGATGAAGTTTCTGTTGCCCACATTCTTACCGAGGCCACGTTGTTTTTGGCAGAGATGCATGCTGTGTATCTTACACTTGTTCACGTGCAGTCGAGCTGTCATCAGTGTTCTATTGTGTACACTGATTCCTTGAGTGTTGTGCAATCTATGTCATCTTTGGATTTCACTGGCCATCCACTTCTTTATACTGTATGAAGACTACTTCATTCTTTGCTCGAGGCTGGTGTCCAGATCTGATTCTGCTGGATTCCTGGGCATGTTGGGATCCCAGGGAATGAGTCTGCTGATGCTAGATCTGCTTCCTCTTTGGTCGTCACACCCTTGCCACTGTTCCACCGTGATTTTCGCTTTCTTGTTCATGATCATATCAGGCGAACGTGGAAGGGTCTGTGGGACCAACAGGTGGAGAATAAACTGCACCATATTAAATCTATCCTTGGTCTGGAAATCATCGTGTCGCCGGAACCATAGGGAGAAAGTTGTTCTTGCTTGTCTCCCCATTGGGCATTGTCGTTTCACTCATCGCTATTTGCTGTGTGGTGACACTGCCCTGATGTGTGACTGCCTGCTGACTGTCGCTCATGTTTTATGTAGTTGTGTTTGTTTTCGTAATCATCGGTTTCATTATTTTCAGTCTCATTTGCTAGAAGACGGCGCAGCTACGCTTCAGAGGCTTTTGGGTGACCACTGCGACACTTTCGCAGTTTTTTCCTTTTTAAAACAGATTGACTTTTAAAAACTTATCTAGCTTAATAAAAAAAATATACTAACGAGTCTCTACACCTTTCATCATTCTCTTTTCTAACCTTTAACAAATCTGCCTGCTCGTAATCGGCACACTCCTCTTTTAGAAATTGTACTCTGATATTTCTGTGTCTGGCGCTCTTTGGCCAAACCTGGCCCTTGCGCCATTAAAATCAACTAACTAACCAACCAAAAACCATAATTTTCTCTTTTCTTTTATTTATATGTTTGAATTTCATGTAAACTTTGTACATCCGGAACAAAATACTCTGCAACTCATTTTTGCTCTCTACCAACAGGACTGTGTCATCAGCAAACAGCAATCTGCACACACTGATATTACCCAAACATAAACCAGTATTGTCCATTTTAGCATTACACATGCACGCATCCATAAATATATTAAACAGCCATGGTGGCATTACACAACCTGGTCTGACTCCTGCACTAATAGAAAACCATTTTGATAAAACACCATTCACTCGTACACAAGTTCTACTGCCAACATACATTGCTTTCTCACTATTAAGTAGGATTCCTGGTAACACCATATTTATTCAGTACCTTCCACAAAAATATCCTATTTACTTGGTTGCAAGGTTTCTCTAAATCTATGAAGGCAGCAAAAACTTTCTTACCAACAGCCAGGTACTTTTCAATCATCATGCGTAATGCAAAAATTTGGTCAGCTCAGCTTTTAGCAGACATCAAACCACTCTGAACATGCCACACATTCTCTGATGTAAGACCTCATACTTTTTCAATAATGACCTTACCAAACACTTTCCCTGGCACACTCAGTAGGCTAAATACCACAATAGTTCTTGCAGTCAGTCTGATCGCCTTTTCGATTATACAAGGGAACAGTGATAGCATCCTCCCAATCCCAAGGGACCATTCCTAACTCCCAGCACAAGTGGCAAATTTCAATCAACCAATCAATTACTGAGTCATTGCCATATTTCAACATTTCAGCAGTTATGCCATCAACTCCCAGAGCCTTAACTATTCTGAAGAGATTTTAGAGCTTTACACACCTCTTCTCTTGAGATCCCTCCAGTGCTTCCAAGTTTCACTGTGAAATGATCTGCTTTTCCCCCAGAATCACCTTTGCTTTCTTGATCTAATAACTCACAGAAGTATTCACTCCATCTTTCACTTAACTCATTGGGCTCCCATACCATTTCCCCAATCCTATTCTTCTCACAACTTACAACTTTGTTTCCCCTATTTTTCCTGAGACTCATTGAGACTCATGTACTTCCAGAAAGTTTTTCTGTCTTTCCAAAAAGTCAGTTCATGCCTTTCTACCTTCTCTTTCCTATCTTTTGCCTTACTCTGGCAAACCAGCTTAGCTGCCTCATGCTTCTTACAGCAATATTCATGCTCAGAAACTCTACAGTGCAACATCCCCAAATAGGCTTCCTTCTTTCTCTTTACTGCCTCTTCAATCTCACTATCCCACTAAGCATCAAGTCTATTGTTACCCACTATTATATTAATTCAACATTTGTCGAAAACATTATGTGGTTTCAGAAATTATTAACTATATGTCAACAAAATAGTTTCCATATCATCTACTGTTTCGCACGTTACTAGAAATTCGAGCACGGGAAAAACGTCCATATAATAAGAAAATTTTTATTTCAACTTGTCACTAATATTCCTTTTTTTCTTTTTGATGTTCTTTATAATAGTTTAGAATTTTATTATGAAGATTACAAATTTATATGAAAAAATGTTTTAATATGTGCAGTCAAATGCATCATAAGTTGTCAAAGTCCTCCAATATGTAGAGACAATATGTATTAAAAGATTAATATTATTCCAGTTTTTTAAGTCATGATTTACGAAATTAATACAATAGAAAAGAACTTTCGAACCTTTTGATTATGATGCGTTGAATCAGTAATAAGCCATCTTGTTATCGAAGAAGGCATGATTTTCCTTTCCTGTGGTATCAGCTTCCAAGTTGAACTTCGATCTTATAATTTCTTATTATAGATGATGGTTGCATGTTTTATTTTCCGTGGCTCGATATCCCAAACTAGTTTCAATTCCTTCTTTTTGGAATCATCTTCAGTGGGTATTATGATCTTCTCATACATGTTGTGTTTCGGCCACTTATATCGATTCTACTGGCAGCGTCCGACTTTTCACGGCAGTTGTACTCTTGCGCATGCTATTTTTGGTATTAATGCACGTTCTTCATCGTGTTTTGATATAACCGGATGACATGAATTCCGACTCCAAATTAATTGGTGTTGCCATTCGTTTGTTGAAAATAATTAATAAGGTCTTTTATTATATTTTTTATCGTTATATAATAAAAAAATATACCGACAAAAACAAGGTGCACCAATGGGATCACCAATTTCGGGACTTCTTGCTGAAATAATATTACAAGACATAGAAAATAAACTTTTGGATTCATTCAATCAAAAACAACTAATACTATACGTAAGATACGTTGACGATATCCTTATCTTCTGGAAGCAATCTGAAAAAGAACTTGAAACATTTGTAAACAAATACAATAGTTTTTATCCTACAATACAAGTTACTATGGAAAAAGAAGTTAAGAGACAACTAAACTATTTAGACATTTCTTTATTCAGGCGAAATAATATGATTGAATACGAAGTATATCGAAAACCAACTTATACTCCAACGATAATTCCGATTGATTCAAATCATCCTTGGAAATATAAAAGAGCAGCACTTCAATTTTACATAAGAAGAGCATTAACCCATTCCTGTAATAAACACAAAGAAAAGATTGAGATTAACTGGATAAAAAGAACTGCTATGAAATTTGGATACAAGAAAAAGATCATAGATGATATACTTGAAAATATAAAGAAATCTTTAAATGAAAATAAAAATAAACAAAAAAATGAAATAAAATTTGCTGGTAAAATTCCCTACATTCCTCCAATAACAGATATCTTAAAGAAGGAATGCATTAAAGAAAAAATGATATTGGCAGAAACCGTCATAGATAACGAAACTATATTAACTAATGGAAATGAAAGAAGATCAATGCTTGATAAAGCCGGAGTATATTCTATACCAACAAAATATTATACAGAAATAGAAAGAAATGAAAGAAATAAAGTATACATAGGAAGTACAAAAAGAAGATTTAAGACCAGATTAAAAGAACATATATCGAACTGGAATAAAAAAGAAAACAAAACATCATTAATAAATCATTGTATTGAAAATGAAGCTTATCCTGTTTGGTATGATGCAAAATTAATAACCTCACATAAAACTAAAAATCAAATATTAACCTCAGAAGCGATAATGATTGAAAAAACTAAAGAAATAAATTGTAATAATAATGATCCAATGAATCTACCGTACGCTTGGAAATATTTTATCGAAAAAGAAATTAACGATAAAAAATATAATAAAAGACCTTATTAATTATTTTCAACAAACGAATGGCAACACCAATTAATTTGGAGTCGGAATTCATGTCATCCGGTTATATCAAAACACGACGAAGAACGTGCATTAATACCAAAAATAGCATGCGCAAGAGTACAACTGCCGTGAAAAGTCGGACGCTGCCAGTAGAATCGATGTAAGTGGCCGAAACACAACATGTATGAGAAGATCATAATACCCACTGAAGATGATTCCAAAAGAAGGAATTGAAACTAGTTTGGGATATCGAGCCACGGAAAATAAAACATGCAACCATCATCTATAATAAGAAATTATAAGATCGAAGTTCAACTTGGAAGCTGATACCACAGGAAAGGAAAATCATGCCTTCTTCGATAACAAGATGGCTTATTACTGATTCAACGCATCATAATCAAAAGGTTCGAAAGTTCTTTTCTATTGTATTAATTTCGTAAATCATGACTTAAAAAACTGGAATAATATTAATCTTTTAATACATATTGTCTCTACGTATTGGAGGACTTTGACAACTTATGATGCATTTGACTGCACATATTAAAACATTTTTTCATATAAATTTGTAATCTTCATAATAAAATTCTAAACTATTATAAAGAACATCAAAAAGAAAAAAAGGAATATTAGTGACAAGTTGAAATAAAAATTTTCTTATTATATGGACGTTTTTCCCGTGCTCGAATTTCTAGTAACGTGCGAAACAGTAGATGATATGGAAACTATTTTGTTGACATATAGTTAATAGTTACCCACTATTGTTGTGCCACAGACTTCTTTAGCAGCAGTGACAACACAGTTCTTAAAACATTTTCACTTCTTTTCTACATCCCTCTCACATGACTTCAGCTCCTCTTGTCGTTTTTCTGAGTAAGTTAGAGTAACACTGATGATCTTCAGGGAGCTTTTCAACCTTTCTGCTTTTCATCCTAAGCCTCCTCCTATTCCTTTTCCTCTAACCAACATTCAGTTTCACTCATGATACTACCAAGTAATGATAGCTAAATCCTTAACATAAGGAAATTTACTACAATATAATGTGTGGTGTTTTGATTTTTTTACTTGGATGCTTGTAGTCATAAATTGATTTTTTAATTATTGAGATGCCGTAGCTGAACCTTTTTGTGATGTTGATGATCAATTGGATTTTGATTTCTTTGTACAAATTACTACTTGTATGTGTAAAGGTTCAATGAAGAAAAGATCAAAGTGCTAAAATTTTGTAAGACCAAGGGTAGAAAGAATCACATGAAATGAGAACCAGTAGGTACGCCGATTTTTGATAGATACAGTATACTAAAGGTCAGACTAGTTTTCATAAATTTTATATCTAGGAATAGGAGTTTGCTGTTGTTTTCTAGTTCCATTGTAAACTGAGTGGTTTGATATTTGTTGGAAGATTCTTTAAGATCTGTTACACTCCGGGGGCTGCTGTCCTCCCCCCCCCGCACACAAATAAAAAAAAACCCAAATTATTATTTTAAAACTTTAGATTGGTAGTGGGACAGAAATTGGGTGAGACCCCAGAAGTTAGCATTAAAACTTATCAAACAGAATTACTAATTAAAGGGTTCATTCAATGCTGAAACCCTGTGTGTTAGGTGAGAGTTTAATTAAAAAAAATTTGACCAATGAAAACAATTAAATTATTGCGATACTCAAAATAACACACTCAACTGAGGGTTGACACAAGACAGACACATTTAATTTAAACCATTAGAAAAATGCTGAAAGATAAAATAATGTAAAGGTGTCACTTGTAAATGCAAAGAAAATGAGTTAACTAGTTTGCAGCCTGGATTTCTACTGTAACCCATCGGTTGCTACTTATCACCGATTATACCTGCACACCACTGACTGATTGCATACTGGAATTAGGTTTAATTTGGTCAGCAGACCGTGTAGGCTTGCTTCTTACTGCAGTTTGAACGAATGTTCTGTAACCAACGAGATAGTGATTAATAAATGTACGTACTGATTCATACATTGTATAATCCAGTTTGAAAGGTTACCACGGGGACACAACACTGAACCAAGATGGCACTAATTCACTGTTGCTCTCGCAGTGAACATACATGCACACAAAACACTGCAGCAAAAGACACAACGATGGTGACTTGAAGAAACATGCACACATGTAGGTGGCTATTTCACTGAGATATGTGCATTCGGTGGATTTCTGAATTTCACTCCAAGCAAGACGGTAGTCTCCTCTTTGCTGATGGGGGGAGAGAGAAAACGGGTCTGACAGGCTGACTGCCATGGCTGCTGATCCCGGTCTGGCTGTAGTGCACTATTCATTGATCTGTCCACTCTGTCTCTAGTTTCACTTTCATTTCATCGCCATCCTTGGCATGTTCAGCTATAGGGGTCCAGCAATCAAATCTACGCTGGTATGCAGAAGATTAGTTCTCAATCTGAGCTTTGCTGCAGAGAAGTAATACTTTCTTTCATTTTTCACAGAGAGGTACGCTAGTCCCCTCTTTTCATTGGGGTGCAAACTGTAGAACCTTTCTGGTTTGGTACCAGTTTTCCAAGTCTTCCCAATGCCTCGCCAGTTCAAAGACCACTCAGTTGACACCGAGCCCCACGCCACTCGGCTTCTCTTCAGGTGGCACCCTTTTCTCCTCGCCTTCAGATTGAGACTGCCCACTTTTTCTCTCCCTCTGTTTTAGGTGTGCCAGATATTTGCACACGTGCAAAATTTATGGCAGAAAGGCTGTTTACTGACACGTGTACCCCATTAGCGAGCCTTTGCCGATTTTAGGATTTTGGGTGCTTGACCCTTTTTAAGGGAAATGTCTGCGAATCTCTTACTCTGAACCCATCATCTCGCCTACTCAAGTATTTTTATTGCCCCGTTTAATGTCCTGGGAAAGCTTGTGTTCACACCGTACGTGAGCGTTTCTCTATTCCTTTAGCGTTCTACTAATGGGCGAACTTCTAAACAGAGTGTCGGCATTTGTTCAAAATCTTTCCCTTCACGAGGTCTGGCCTAGAGGGGGCCTCTGCTTATCTCTGTCTCTTTTTCTCTTCTGAGCCACTTACGTTCTTCGTGATTCCCCATGCCCACCCTTAACCTCGAAATTAATCTTCCCCCAAAACACAAACACTTCAGTTACCCTATTAATTCCGACATGTACTTTATTTTATTTACATTTAGCTATATACATGGTTTTCGCCTCCACCTCTTGGCTAATTGGTTTAAGCACCCCCAAAATTATGCATCAGATCTTATAGTTTCTCAACATCTGATTTTCAGATGATAAATGTATCATCTACATAGCTATAGTAAATATGAATTTTGTCCTTAAACTTTTTAATGACACATTCAGTTTTCTGCAAGATTATCTCTGCAAATAGAGAAGACAAAGAGGGTTGCATATTGGGGCACTTGATTACCAAATATTCTGCTTTAAGAATTGCCATGTACTTAGGAAATTAAACAAAATTAGTTCTTTAATGTTCTATGATTTCCAGATGTATTTGTATTGCTCATTAAAAGTAAACAGTATTTGATGCAGAATCATGCAGTCAAGTGAGAACAGCATATCTTTTATTTTCTTTAGGATGATGGAGATGGCTGGTTTTTGTGAAACCTGATAACCCTTATTTATGACATCTTGCTAAGATGCTGACTTCTGTGAGGAAACATCATTAGGGTATAGCCTGTTGCAGTACATTACATTTTCCAGACAAATTTGGAAATGTGTTCTTGTGGTAGTAGTTGTGCCATTATTGTGAAATGAGCAAATGTTAATAAAGTTGGATGTTTGTTTCGTCTTTTATGGTAAGATTTGTTTGTAACATGAATATTCAGCAATGCTCAGCCAGGTGGTTTTCACAAATGCCCATCTGGTACATTACCAAGAGAGTGTAAATATTTTTTCTGAAAGAACACAGTAACATAGAGGTAATTAAGTTGTAGAAGGAGGTATTTAAAGAATTCATTGCAGTAGAAACTTCTGAATGCCAGATCTTTAAGTTTGAAAACACCAACTTCTTCACATGTTGACACAAGGTGTAGTAAATAAAATGCTGTCATCAATAGTCAGTAGTTTGAACTGAGACTCTATCAGCTACAAATATAAAGTCACCCATAAAGTTACCATCTGTTCCATAATATAACTCATAGTAAACATAAGTGTTGTTGTTTAATTCATAGTTAACACCATCATTCCCATATTCTAATCCATAATAGCATCAGTGCCATTATATAACCTTTTAGTAACCACCTCTCTCTCATAGTTTACAACATAGTTTCACATCTCTCTCTCTCTCTCTCTCTCTCTCTCTCTCTCATAGTTTAAAGTAATTGTCAATCCCATTATGTAATGCACAAGAGTAATCAGTCCCAACTAATAACTGGGCTGTGAAGAGAAACACAAGGCTGATGCTTGCACATTGAATATCTTGTAGGTTTTTCTCTTGGTCTGTGACACCAGCTACTTTAGAAAAACATATAGATAATCTCTCTTCTCCCATAACACATACATGCCCAAAATACCAAGTATGTTTTCTTTAACTGTACTATTACAAAAGAAAGGCCAAACTCAGATTTGCTATTTATTATACATTATGAAATCCTGTCACACCACTGAATCCATCTATTATCCCCTTATATTCCTCTTGCCAATCTCATATCAACCACTTACCATCTATTGAGACTTATTTTGCACCTAGCTTTGATTACCATAGTAGAGGATAGGTCTAAATACTGTATTGTATATAACCAGTGTTTTTCCATGACCATTCAATTTATTAGTAAAATTAGTTATATATAGTTGATATGAGACTTTTCGTGCTTTCTGTTGTTTGATTTGTTAGAAAGCTTTCCTGCATCATAAATTACTACATAAATGCATGTGTAGTTAAAATCTGTTACCTGTTCAACCCCCCAGAAAACTACACAATCAAGATCTTTAGCTGTTTAAATTAAAACCATGGATTTAGATTTCTCAACATTTATTATTTCAATTTTGCAGCAGTCCTAACCAGATGATTAAGATTATAATGCAATCTACTAACAGTCTCAGTTGTTCACACCAAATCATCAGTAAACTGATGACCCAAGAGCTGCCTATTTCAACCTTTACAGTGTTACTTTTTTGCAAACTTACCCACATAAATTGAAAATGTCCATTTTTTACTTGAGAGTTAATTTCAAACTACTTACCAGCATTTCCTTGAAACTTGCCTGTTGCAAGGCTTTTTGTATAAAAGCTTTTGGCTGATTTCAGCAACGTGTTTTTTGCATCATAACTTTTGAATACACTGAACAACTTCTTCCTAGAACCCTATCGGAAACCTTTCAGTAGTCAACAAACACCATGTACAGAACTTAGTTGATCACAACAAAATTTTTAGAAAGCTGTCTGTGTAAAAATATAGTAACCTCACTTCTCTAGCACTCCTAAAGCCACTGTTCTTCATTCAGTTGGTTGGTATTAACAGGTAGGTTTGAAGGTTCTTAATTCTTTGCAGGTACTGGCTATTAACAGGCACATTCCATTGTTCCTAATTGCTGCAGGTGCTGGTTTTGATATTAGAACATTCTTTCATTCAAATCTATCTCTGGGACTAAATTCAGCAAGTCAAAAAATGAAAAGCCACATCCTTTATATTAACTAACCACACATCCAGGCTTGATAACAACCATTGTTTCTAATTCCTGTAGCTTTAAACATAAAACATTTTTGTGTTTGAAGTTATCCCTACTAATTAGCACAAGTAAATGAATTGCAGTTTCTTTGTGATTATAAACCATACCATATAGTGTGTGTGACAGTTTCCATTATCTCCAATTCCTGTAGGAACTTAGTTTCATCACAGGATGTATTTATGTTCAAAGTTATTTCTGTAACTAATTACAAGTTGAAAAGCAAAAAGCAGCTATGTTTGTATTAACAAACCACAACCACAAACAATGCAGCTTCTGTTATGCCTAATTCTAGGTGATAGCATCACGAATGCATTTATGTTCAAAGTCATTTTTGTAACTAATTACAAGTTGAAAAGCAAAAAGCAGCTATGTTTGTATTAACAAAACACAACCCCAAATGTTGCTGCTTCTGTTATGCCTAATTTTAGGTGGTAGCTTCATGAATGCAACTTGTTTACACTACTGTTTGTGAAAATTGCAACACCATGTAGGACTCCTGGTATTAGCTTGAAACTTAGATCATATGTACTACAGGTTGGTACATGCAAATGATTAAAATGTCAGTGAAAATGCACATGCAGTTTTAGAGCAGTGCCCTCTGAACTGTGGCTGGTCTTGGCTATAAAGAGCTGGATCAAACAAAATGTTGCAATCAGTGAAGAGCCGACATTGTGTCAAAAGGTTGTTTCTTGTGTCTCACTATGTCCCGTTACCGAAGAACGTCGCATTATGAGTACCTGATGGGCTTTTGAGCAAGGAAGGATTGTTAGGATGAGAGAAGTTAGATTTTCCTACAGCAAAATAGCCACTCATAATGGGATGAAATGTCAGTACAGTGATGTAGACGTGGTATCAGTGGATAGATGATGCTCGGACGCACAGAAATCTGGGAAATGGACTACAAAATTGTATGACTGCACGGTATGACAGATACCTTTACCACATGGCAGTGATCAATTGCACAACATCCATGGTATTAGTGCAGCAATACAGCACTTCACTAGTTGGGCTTTGTCCTCCAGTACATTTTGATGTCATCTGCTTAACATAGGACTGGTTACTAGCAGCTCATTCCTTTGATCCTCAACCACAGATGCCTCAGGCTGCAATGGGGTCTCGAACACAGACATTGGTGCACTGATTGGCAGTAGGTCATGTTTTCCGACAAGTCAAGATTCAACTTGATGCACCATGATGGTCGCATATGTGTTCAAAGATGTGGTTAAACTTTCAGCATCATACTGGCCCAATGCCAAGCATTATGGTTTGGACCACCACTGCATTCAATTCACGATCTTGCCTGATACAAATTGAGGGAATCTTTAATAGCCAGTGATACATCATTGATGTTTCAGAGGCAGATGCAATACCCTTCATTCAGAGTTGTCTTGGCACTATATTCCAGCAGGACAATGCTCGACCACGAGGCCCAGAATGTCCAAGACCTTTTCCATGCATGTGCAGATACCACTTCTTCCTTGGCCAGCACATCCTCTGGATATGTCCTTGATCAAACATGTGTGGGACATGGTAGTTAAGCAACTGGCCTGTCAAGCACCTCCTCCAGTCACCACAAATGACTTGTGGCCTTACATAGAAGCAGGCTATTCCCCAGGACGATATCAAAAACCTCGTCCATTCAGTGCTACACCATGTAGAGGCTGTTATTGTTGCTTGAGGTGGCTTTACACAATACTGAGTTTTGAGGCGAAAAATCTTGTATAGCTGTACAAACGTAATCAGTTATCTCCTGTAGCATGAGGAATCTATGATAAAAATTTCATTTGAATAGCATGATTCTTTCTTGGTGTTGCAGTTTTTACAAACAGTAGTGTATATTCAAAGTTATCTCTGTAATGAAGTTGTATGCCTGTTTATTTCTGGTAGAAATTGCACTTTTTGGCAAGACAGTTTGTTACTCCGAATTCACATAGGCACTAGCTTCTTACATTGTATGTTTGAAGTTTTCTATATTACTAATTAGTGCGAATCTAAAAGCAGGCTAGGCTGCCTCTGTGTTTTTGTTAGCAAACTGCAAACCTAAGTGTTATTTCTACCATTATCTCTCATTCTTGTAGACACAAGCTTCAAACACACAATATGTTTATTATTGAGTTTATATTCATATCTAATTAATACTAGTCAGAAAGCAATTTACTGTTTTGTGAATGTATTAAAAAACCACAAACCCAGGTTGCACAGCTTCCAGTATTTCTTTTCCTTCTAGATGGTAGATTCAAGTGTACCACATGTTTAAGTTGGAAGTTATCTGTGTAACTAATTACCACCAGTCAAAAGAATTTGATTATCTCTAATTGCTGTAGGCACTAGCTTTGAACATAAGATACGTTTTTATGCAGAATTATCTCTTTAACTAATTGCTGTGTGTCTAAAAGAAAGTGGACATTTTATTTGTATTAGTAATAAACCATGCCTTGTGGTACATCTAATACCTACAGACACTAGCTTTCAACAAAGAACACATTTATGTTTCAAGATATCCCAGTAACTTATCACCGCAAACCAGAAAGTGGAGTCTGCTTTGTTTGTATAACAAACCACAGTTTCGGACATGCTGGCTTTTATTAAAACATCTGAGTGACAAAAATAAAACGTTTATTTTTGAATTATCTCTGTAAGTAATAACCTTAAGCTCATAAATGCTGCAGTGGCCAAGTGGTCTGAGGTGCTGTGCTGACTTCTGATCATTCATCAAAAATGGGCCTGGATCAGGCATGGGTGGTGTGTTTGTCTGGCTCTGTTCCTTTCCTGGAACCACTGGCCCTAAATTAGGGATAGGTAACTGCATATAGCCCTTAGAGTTGCTCATGGTGGTCGTTGAACCCGGAAACAACAAATTTTAAAAAATGCAATGTTTCTGTTTGCAAACCACACCTCCAGTGTTTATATGTTGTAGCTTTCATCATCTCCTATTCCTAGAGAAATTATCTTCAAATGTAGAAAATGTTTAGGTTTGAAGTTACCTCCTTAACTAATTTCTGCAAGTTAAAGAGAGAAGTGCCAGTTATAGGTCCCATCATTTCCAGTTTCTGTAGGGCTAGCTCTGAATGGAAAACATAATTGTAAATATAGCAAAATTATGGGTCTTTTCTAAGGAATAAAAGGATATTTATAAATCATTTTTCTTCTTCTTCTTGTTCTTGATTGGAGGTTTAACGACCACCGTGAGCAACTCAATGGGCTATAAGCAGTCGCCCGTCCCTAATTTAGGGTCACTGGTTCCAGGGAAGGGAGAGAGCCAGTGCCGTAAGACAAACACAACATCCATGCCTGACCGGGATTCGAACCCGGACCCCTTACGGACGAATTATCAGAGGCCAGCGCCTTAGACCACTGCGCCACCGGGGCGGCATAAATCATTTTTCATTTTTTTTGGTTAATACCCCTACTCTTCCTCAGGACTAGACTACAGCTGTAGTCCTGAGGAAGGGTAGGAGTACTACCTGAAAATTTGTTTTATAAATATCATTTTATTCCTTAGAAAAGACCCATAATTTTGAGATATTTATAGTGCATTAATTCTAGGAATAGCCATGTCATCAATTATTACCAAACATGATTGTGTTCTAAGTTATTACAGCAACAAAGAAAAAACTGTGAAAGAAAAAACTGGAGTGTCTCTCAGTATGTATTAACAAACCATGCTCCCATGTGTGATAGCTTCAGCATCCTATTCCTTTAGGTTCCATATTCAAACATAGAACATGTCTGTTTTTGAACTTTTCTCTGTAAGTAAATACCCCAAGGGACAAAGCAGAATGCAGGTTTGTTTGTATTTAGAGACCACCTATTTAGGTGTGATAGGTTCTGATACACTTAGAACACCCCTATGTTAAGATTTATCTCCAGAACTAATTACTGCCAGTGAAAAAGCAGAGTACCACAGTCTTTGTACATGCAAACCACTTATGCGGGCAGGAGTTATTCTGCCTGCATATGTGGTTCAACTGTGAATAAATAGACCACTAGTCGATTTCATTGTTGTCCAGGTATGTTGCATGATGTTCTGAACATAAGGAAAACTCAGGCAGAGAAACTCACCCACATGCAGCATATAAGTGTTATTCCTTTGATGAAATGAATGTAGATAGCAGAATTTCATGACCCAGAAGGAGACAGGATTATGGGCCCACATAGTAATATGTTTAAGTTGTTATAGTAAGGGGATTCTGGAAGCAACCAACATATTTTGATTTTGATGTCCAGATGACTGTGTTATTGCTAAAAGAGATCATATGAGGTCTTCAAGGTGCACAATACAATGTTGTTGCTATTATAGCAGATCTTGGAGGGAAAAGCCATGCTGTGTGGCTAGAATTACCAGTTACATATACATTGTACATGCTTCAACCCTCAAGTTCCAATGAAAGGAGTTTGGGTCTTTGCTGATGTACCACACCTATACAAGTTATTCAGGAATCACTTCCTTGATGATGGACTTGCAATTTCTGGAAACAAGAAAGTAACAAAAGATATTACTGAACAACTACCAACATTGGATTGTGGGGAGATAAAGATTTGCCCTAAACTTCCACTTCATCATCTTACTGTAGAGGGTCGTTAATGCTAGTGTGTCTATTTGGCAACACAGGTTTTCTCAAACCACACAGCACAAACCATATGCTACTTAACGCCAAATGAGGAACACACTGCCTCATTCATTCAGCTTGTGAATGACTCATTTGATATATTAAACTCGAGGAAGCTTAATGCAGACAAACTACCAGCTTGTGGATTTGGAATACATTGTGAAATTCAGGGGAAAATCTTGAGACAGCTTTATGCATGTTGTCAAAGTATGAAGGTAGGCAAAACAAAACATTTACCATTCCAGAAAGGATTCATAACAACCATTCATTCCTTACTTGGACTGTTCACTGATTTACAGACATTAAAGATCAAATACATTTTGACTTAACGAAGACTGCTTAGAAAATCTGTTCTCCCAAATACAAGGACTTAGCCACTTTCATGATTATCTGTGCCAGCAGAAGTAAAGTTCCACCCATGCCTTTTGCTTCTAGGGGCTAACACTTCCAAAATCCCAATGTCCAGTGCTACCCCAGTTGTTTAGTAGCATCTTGCCTGATATGTCTGAATCACTGTCAACGATTGAGGGTCAAACTGAGATCTGAGACATTGCATTACAAGATTCAGCAGTTGTTAAAACATCTCATGGATCGTGTTCTATGTTGGACTGTTCTGTTGAGGGCTTACATTACCTTGCAGTATATATTGCCTTCTGTAGAAGAAAGTACAGTAGACTCTTGCTAATCCTACCCTTAATAATCCAGCTGTTGCATAAAAGAGGTAGAGTTGCACATCCTTGTGAAGCCAGGAGCATGGGCTATTTTTAGACCATTTGTTGCTACCCAGGCAGCACTGTGATGGCACGCCAGCCAGCCACATGTGAAAGGTTTTAGACATATGCTAATCTTATATTTTTTTTGAGATTAAGTGCTCTTCATATTTGTTTCTTTTATGGTATACAATTTTTTTTGTATTGTGCCTAAACCCAGATCTTCTGTTTTACCTTGTTTTCACTACCGGCTTTGTATATATAGGTTTGTTGTGACTAATACCAAAAAGAAAAAAACCCAGACACATGCAGTACCGACGTAATGCTAGTAAAGTGATTGCATGACAAAGTGTGCCGTTGATGAGCATCTTCATTAAAGCAAAAAAAAAAAAAATCTGTGACATATTTCGAAGTGAGTTCGCTGAGTAGAAAATGTAAGATTTCATCTTGTGCTGTATTACAATTGCATGTTTCTTTTACTACATACACATACATATTGTACTTCACTGTACTGATATGAAAATATTTGTTATAAATGAGACAGTATAGTACGTTATGGTGGCGCTTTTTTTTTTTTTTACCATTATCATATGCTTGTCCCTTATTTATATTTTTTTTAAATACATATATACTACAGACTTATAACATTGAATTTAATGAAGAATTACGCTAAATTTTTATGCACTCTCAGTTATCCAGCACTCTTGCTAATCTGGCACTCCTTTGTGCAAGGAATGACTGGATTAGCAGGAGTCTAGTGTATGACCCCTGCATGGGTACACCTGCACAGACATTTAATATCCATTCAGGCACAGACTTGGCATCTGTAGGATGGATTGAGGTGCTTTCTTGGGCGGGTTTGCTTGTACTATCAGATGACTGGATGCAGAAGATAAGGCAGTTCGAACTAATATTTGCAGAAGTATGTGGATATTTTTTTTTTTTTTTTTTTTTTTGATTGGAGGTTTAACGACCACCGTGAGCAACTCAATGGGCTATAAGCAGTCGCCCGTCCCTAATTTAGGGTCACTGGTTCCAGGGAAGGGAGAGAGCCAGTGCCGTAAGACAAACACAACATCCATGCCTGACCGGGATTCGAACCCGGACCCCTTACTGACGAATGATCAGAGGCCAACGCCTTAGACCACTGCGCCACCGGGGCGGCTATGTGGATATGAATCTGTCTCCTATGAAAATAATATAAAGAGAGTATGTGCAAAGCTTACTCAGAAGAAATTTCCTGGAACACTCACTGAAGTAGTGAAACTGTATGCTAGGGCCAGAATGTTCATATGGCTTAGGTACTTGAACATGATAGGCAAAGATGCAGAAGGCCCATAAAGCTGCCGATCTAGAAAGTGAAGATTTCAAGTATGCTTCCTTGAAGTCGAGCAGGACTCCTAGACCAGCAACTACAGCGTCCTATTATAGATGTCTACATGGGAACATGTGCCTCATCAAAGCTAAGTGTTTGTATGTGTTTCATACAGTTTTGTTTCCATGCATATATGTTTTTTACTTTTTCAATTATTGTAATTACACCAAATTTATTCGATGGTATTTCAAAGTTACCAAATATGTAATATATATTATTCGTGGGTGTGAAGGGTCACACATGTTTACTTAAATGTAAAGGGCCATATGCAGAAAGCTTTTTTTTTTTTTATATATATACTGCTGCTTGATTGATGTATTTTTTCAGGGTAGATGTGAAGGACCATATGAAAAAAAAACCTGTATTTTTTCTTCTTGTGTTACTGTTAGGAGGCTTGAGAGATACTATCATTGTTCCTTTGTAAAAGGCAAAGGTGATCAAATTGAAGGTAAGATCTATGGTGGTATCAGCCTGCTGAATATGCCAAGGAAAGTGTTTGGAATGGTGATTATCAGGGCCAGGATGTTGATGACCTAAAAAATGTCCTTAAAAATTGAAGGATGAATCCCCACCCCACTAAAACAGTTTGTATTATATATTTTTTCAAAATTATAAATTAAATAACTTCAATCTTAGATGATTCATAAATTAATTTTGTCTTTTTTTTTAAATGTCCTATGAAACCTCAGAAGAAAAAAACAAACAAATAAATATCTGTTACATATGAATTGCAGTGATCTGTACTCTAAGCACTTGCAAGTACATCAGAATTATGCTGAATAATTAGATGTTTCTTAATATTTTCAAAAGTGGATAACTGTGTATTGTCTGAAAGCAAGTTCATATACTTTGAAAAGCTCTTCTCTGCTCTGGAGGCATTAGCAAATTCTTATACCTCCGACATGTGTGACAGTAAATCTCTTCTCTGCTGCAACTTTAAATTCACACACACTTTGTTAGTTAGGGCTACCCTAACCAAATTTTTGCATTACACGTGATGATAGAAAAGTTCCCAACTGTTGGTGAAATAATTTTTGCTGCTGTGGTAGATTTGGAAAAAGCTTATGACCTTGTAAACAGGGTGTTTCTATGGAAGGTCGTGAATAATTATGATATAACTGGGAATTTGCTGAAACATGTGCAAGTTATGTATGCTGGCAGTAGAGTGTGTGAATGGTGTTTCATTGAAATGGTTTTCTGGTGATGGAAAATTCCAACAAGATCGTATAATGCCACCATGCTGCTCAATATGCTACATAGGGTCCCTGGTATTCATGCCTCACTTTTGGAAATCAGAACATTGCATGAGTCCGACTATGTGTTTCCTGAGATATAAATTTCCCTTATGAAAGCTAAAACGTTACAAGTACACTGACGCCAATGTAATGTGGGCCCTTCTCGCTTGCCCCCTGCCCCACAATTGCATATAAAAATAAACAATTGAGCGATCTCCTATTTAAATAAATACTAAAAAATATCCCACCTTTCTGACACCAGCTGAAACTCTATTTCAGCTCAGATTTAATTACTATGTCCACATCTAAGTCAGGAAAACGTTCCTACTAAAATTCGAGTTTATATCACTGGATCAAGACCAGGGCCGTAACTACAAGAAGGGCAGTTGCCCTTATAGATTGGTCACATCAGGGATACAAATTTATTCTTTGATGGATGTAAAAAATAGAAAAGCACAATGTTAAGAAATTTACTGAAAATTGTAATTCAAGAAAAAAGTTCAAGTGTGACTTCTTTTTTAGGTGGATGACCCACCAGGACATTTCACAGTGGATTGCTCGAGAAATGGCCCACTTTTTTTGTACGCCTCTTGTCTAGAATTTTTGGAATGAACAAATAATTATTTGGGTAATCATGAATAATACTTATCTGTCTGAAACTTTATTTCCTTAAAAATAGTAATGTTTCTTTCAATCTATATGTTAGGCATTTGCTCTAAAATGACATAGCAAAATTCTCTGTACTGGTGTGAGAAAAGTGCCGCTGGAAGCACTTTCTCACATAAATACAGTAGGTAAATTAATTAAGCTAAGGCTAACTACAATTAAAAGTATGTAATTGGACTTGGATACCCACAGAGTCATTGATATGCCCTACTCTCCTTTTTTTTTATTCTTCAAGGATACACTAGTACCCATTGTAATGGCCCATGGGTACTAGCATATCCTTCAAGATTCTTCCTCATTCACAGACTGACACAGAATGATTCTCCTGCAGAGATATTCTGCAATACATGTCCCACAGACATTTATCTTAAAATAAACAATAATTTTTGAGTACTGGTTCATGAATGGACTTAAAGAAGGTATCTACTCAAGGAGAAGGTACCAAATAAATGTACAAATCAATTGCGTCGGAAAATTGCTACGTGATGTGTCCATTTCAATTTTTTTTTTTTTTTTGATTGGAGGTTTAGCGACCACCATGAGCAACTCAATGGGCTATAAGCAGTCGCCCGTCCCTAATTTAGGGTCACTGGTTCCAGGGAAGGGATAGAGCCAGTGCCGTAAGACAAACACAACATCCATGCCTCACCGGGATTTGAACCCGGACCCCTTTCGGACGAATGATCAGAGGACATCGCTTAGACCACTGCGCCACCGGGGCGGCCATTTCAATTTCCAGAATGATCTTTATGGTGATTTAGCTGAAAATGGGTCTTCAAGAGAAATATTTTTAAAGGCAAAACCAAGTTTTTCATAGGGTTAATTATCTGCTGAAACACCTCATTTTGAACAGGGTTTACTGCTTTATCCAATCATGAGCGAATTTTAAAAATTCTTTCACCTAAATTGTTGTCAAAATTTGTTTATGACTAAATTCATTTTACAGTGCATATTTCAACAGTTCTCTTACATCCAGAATCAAACAAATTCTTCCGTGATTTGTTCCCCTGTAGGTACATTTGTTTTTATAGTGGACCACAAGACTTAAATTCCCAGCCTGGTGTAGTTGTTCTAATCCATCCCTGGTACAGAGTAACATACTTTGTGAGGTGTGGACCCCCTCATATGCATAAAAGCCTAAACCGAAAGAAAAATATGCTGGGAAAAATAGAAAAAGAGCACATTTCTAGCACTTTGATTAACGTTTTGCAGACTAGGGAAACAGCCACAATAAGGGACACCGATCTTGCATGGCCCTGCCCCAGCTCAGCTTGGATTTCACATGTCCTAGCAGTATTCAAACCCAGGCCTATCTTGGACAAATGGTCAGAAGCCAGCACTTAGACCACAGTGCCACTGGGTCAGCTTATTTTTTGACGATTGATTGATTAGAAATAAATAATAGTATTCCAAACTTAGTGAATTTTTGAAAATTTACGTTTTAACTTCAACGAAAAACTTATTGTAAGTTTATGGGGTGGGGCTTCAGATACCATTAAAGAGGACTCAACCCTTCAATGATCTAACGATGTCTCTATGAGCAAGTAACATCCACATTTTGAGGAAGAAATAAAAATTTTAATTTGCAAAGGCCAGTGAAACTGGCAAAACATATACACACATTCTTTTAATGGACAAATAAAAAACTATACCATAAACTGGTGAAATAGTTTCAGTTCCTATTTTAATCAGATTGTAAGCAGCAATTTCTCCCCCCCCCCTTATGCTGCGCCTGGGCAGCCACATTGCCCTGGTTACACTTCTGATGCCGAACATGGGTTTTATAGACTTCCATTTTTCACTGCTGACACTCTTTTATGCAATGATTGTGTGACAATGTTCGAGGCTATACATCGCCAACTGTAGTAACACCCGATACTGATACATGCAAATATCATTTAACATGTATCAGTTTTTTTATGGGGTTTAATGATCCCCATTAGCATTTAAGATTATAAGGAGTCTCCCTCCCTAATTCTGGGTGACTGGTTCCAGGGAAGGAACAAAACCAGCACCGGAGGATGTAGCATTAGGGGCACGTTAACCTCCCAAATTTAAATGTGAGGGCAAGGCAAGCCTATGATTGGACAACTAACACGAGTGGAAGGTTTAATGGAGTCACTATAAAGTTCAAAGTGCCACCCCAGTGGCTGAGTGGTATAAGGCGCTGGCCTCAAACCATTCATATGAGATGGGTCCAGGATCGAATCCCGAGTGGGGCATGGATGGATGGCGAGTTTGTCTTACAGGACTGGCTCACTCCCTTCCCTGGAACCAGAGTCCCTAACTTAGGAATGAGCAATTTTAGTTGGTCACAGTGGTCATTATAATTCCCTCCTCCAGGCAGCTTTATACAGACACTGTTGTCCTCACCTTTTGGATTTGGTTGCGTTACGGTTTTTGTGAGGAAGTAAAACTATGGCAATTTGCTATCATGTAGAGAACTCATTATATAACATTATTCATGCATTAGCAAAAAGATTTGTAATATTTTTTTTAATTGGAGTTTAACGACCACCATAAGCAACTCTACAGCCTATAAGCAGTTGCCTGACCCTAATTTAGGGCCATTGGCTCCAGGGAAGGGAGAGAGTCAGTGGCATTAGACAAACACAATAGCCATGCCTCACTGGGATTCAAAACCAGACTCATCTCAGACGAATGGTCAGAAGCCAGTGTTTTATACCACTGGAGCGGCTTGTAATATTTTTGTTTGTAAGAAAATAGAGGGCTAATTTCAGAAAACTCAGCATCTTGTTGAAAATACATACACTAGACTGTTTATCAGCAGTGATTGAAGAGTCAGCATAACTAAAAAGAGTTGTCCATTATGCATTAAAAAGAGCAAAATTTTGTGATATTTACTAAACAACTGTGTCCCACCCCCAGGAAAACATCAGTTCCCACTTATTCTTACCCCCCCCCCATGCCAAAAAAAAAAAAAGCAAAACACTTTAGGTTATTATGCTATGCCTACACTGGCTGACAACTACACCACCCATACCTCACCTACAACTCTAAGTCAGGTGATTAGCAAGAAGCTAGGGGCTCTATGACCACTCAGCAGGTGTGCTATGCAGCCAGTGTAGTCCAGTTTGTGGGAATTTCCAATTGTTCACAGTGTAACTGTTAGTGAAACTCCATGTTCGTACTCAATGCATTATAGCTGGCATTTGCCAGTTCAGTACTGAACTTTTCCTTTTTTTTAAAATGTTGTTTCATCATTCATTGGAATGCAATAGTGGTATTCTGTTTCAGAAAGCCAGAAGACTTAGATAGATGGCAATGATATCATAACCCTAAATTAGGTTTAGTTCCAATAAACTGCAAATCAGCGAGGCTTTTGAAAGGGGGAAAACTAGAAATGAGAGCAGTGTGCCCTGATAGGAAAGATCCTAAAGTAAAAGCAATGAAATATTAGCGTTTAGAAGTATATGGTTAAGTGAAGAGACTTAACCCCTTGAAAGCTATTTCAATCAAATCAATATTTCAAACTTAGGAGAGAGATGTGTTAACTTACAGTTCCACAAAATAGCTTCCATGATTTTTTTCTTCGAATTCAATGAAATTTAAGTGTGCTTTTTTTCAGTAACTGTCACCAGAGGGTCAAACTTGCTGAAAATGGATAAGATTAGAAGTTTACATGGTCATTACTCTGAACTTATAGTAGACTAATCAAAAGGCCTTTCAGGGGTGCTTGTGTTAATATTGAAAAATAAATTGCATACCTGCCAACTACTACAGAATGTCCGTAGTTTCTACAGATTTTATTGTCTCACTATGGAACTCATTCTCAAAACTACAGATTCTATGAATTTTCATTTTGTTTAATTTTTTTTTTATTTTGCTATTATTTTATGATATATTGAATACATGAGATTCTCAAGCAGATTTGCGGAGTTCTGTTTTTTTTTTATCATCATTTAGATCATTTCAAGATCAATGCAAAGCTGAAGAAAATGGGCGAGGGGGTCGTTTTCCCTTTGGGGACGCTATTTCATGTTTCAAAACTTTCGAAAATGGTAGCTAAATGGAGTAAAATGTTTTGCCGTAACCGTTATGTTTTTCTCCCGATGTTGCCTTCGTGTCCAGTATTGTTGTTAAATATCATTTTGTTGCATAAATGTTTGTATTTCAGCTTGAAACTGTAGGTAACAATTTGTGAAAACAGAAGTTAGACCCCGCAAAAATTTCCCTGTAATCTTCAGACATAAGATTCTTCCGCAAATTCAAGGAATTCCGCCATTTTTTTTAAATATTTTGGCCGTTTACGAGATCGATGCACAAATAAACAGAAATCAGGCGGGCGTGATGGGGAAGATGTTCATCGGAGGACGGAATTTCATCTTTCCGAAACTTTCTAAAATGGAAGGTTGACAGAGTTGATTTTTCCGTAATCGTAATTTCTTTTTCTAGTGATGTTGCCTCTGTCCAGTGTTATTGTTAAATAACATGTATGAATATTTTTTTGTTATTTCAGCTAGAAAATGGGGGGGGGGGGTCCAAAACCGGAAGTCGGACGGAGCAGAAGTTTCTCCCGTAACTGCCCCTCCCCTGTAACATTCCCACTCTCCTGCATTGTTAAATATCCCCCATGCCATAAGTTTTTGCATTTAAGCTTGATAAGAAAGATGGAAATTCCCGAAAACCGAAGTGGCGAATTGGGAAAAAAATTGGGAAAAATTGATTAATTTTTTACAAATTTCGGATTTTTTGTCTGTCAAGCGCTGTGGAATTCTGAATGCATCTGACTGATTTTTACTAGTGGAAGTTTTGAATTTAAATCTTGTTGTGTTACCTATCATACCCTCACCAGAGGAATCAACTTTGTGTTTCGCACATGTTAAGTTTGTTTCATTAGTGTCCTTGTTTGTTGTGGCACATATTTCTTTTTCACAAAAAGATGGATAGCTTCGTGAAAAAGTGTCTTTGTGTGCCATGCAATAATACTAGTTACTACTGACAAGGCTTTTGCCAGTGTTGGCTGGTATGTAAATTGGCATCTCCAAACATGTTTGATAATTAATAGATCACACGGTTGCTCTTCCTTGTTGCTGTTAGCATTTAGCACATAACGTGTCATATGAGTCAGAAGAACATTTTTTACTTATGTCAGAAACATAACTTGACTCCCTGCATTTGCAACTATCACTCATGTTGCGGTGAATGTAAACTAATTTTTATCGCTTATCGCTCCTGCCACTCAGTCAATGGAATGGTGGTACACATGCGTCTGTTAAGCTGTAGCAGGGGGCACGTGTATGAAAACTTTGCAAACTGGCAATTACTTATGGGATTGCCACAAGGATTTTATTACAGTTATGCTAATTTTTTACCTAGTAAAGATATTTAAAAAATGTATGTGACAAATCCTATTGACCTTCAGGTCAATTTGGGGGTCAAAGGTAAGGGGCGTAAAGACGGGAAAGAATTTATGCAGAGCCGTTGCTAGCTCTCAAGATTGGGGGAGGGGCAGTGTGGAACTGTTGACTATGATATTTTTGTACAAATACAACTATAGTAAGTTTTTCTTTGTTATTTGTTTATTTATTTTACTAAAATGTAAGTTTCCAAGTACCAAGGTAAAAAAATTTCTTCATCCTAGAACCAGGAAGTTTTAATTTTCATTGAAACTTCATCATAGTCACTAAAGTTAACACATTAACCACTGTGGTTGCTAAAAAAAAACATTAAGTTTGGAAATCAAAGACTGAGTGTTAAAAATTATTGCCTGATTGAAAATTCTGTAAACTTAACTGCAAAGCTAAATACAATTTGGAGCATGAAAATTTTCATCAACTTCGGTTACTTGTGTCATTGTTTTGTTAATTCAATGACTGATCTATTTATATAATTAGGTTCACAGATATTGGAAGAGACATTATATATGAAATAATTCTTGTTTTTTATAAGACATTCTAATTTGTTGAAGTGACATATTTGATTTCTGTTACACTCACTATCTAAAATGGCATGAATTCTTGCAATTTTGATTTCAATTTCCTTGTAGTTTACATTTTTCTGAAGGCAAAATCTGAATTGTAAGATTTCTTACTTAGGTGTTTAACATATGCTCATTTATATCGAATTTCTGCATTTAAACGTTTCATTTAAGAAATTCTTAAGATATTTTCATCCTTCTTGCTGATTGTTTATTACGTTGAAGGTACGCTCGTATTTTGGTGTGACTTGGTTATTTTTACAGCTAGTTAAGAAATTAAGATGCTCATTTATATCGAATTTCTGCATTTAAACGTTTCATTTAAGAAATTCTTAAGATATTTTCATCCTTCTTGCTGATTGTTTATTACGTTGAAGGTACGCTCGTATTTTGGTGTGACTTGGTTATTTTTACAGCTAGTTAAGAAATTAAGATGCTCAACTTGACAGCCTAATTTTAGGTGATATTTCTTGAAAATTTTGAGATAGTTGTGCCTATTAGTGTGGTGCATTGTCGTGTGAAGTTGTAGACAAATATGGGTGATGACCTATGGGATACTAATGTTCAAATCTTTCAATCTCCAGATAAGAGTAATATAACTTGAATCTCCCATTTCAATCCACAACAAGGACCTTGCCAAATATGAAATATTACTCTTAACTAGGATACTCTTGTGGAAGGTATTGAATAAATATGGTGTTACTGGGAATCTACTTAATAGTGTAAAAGCCATGTATGCTGGCAGTAGAGCTTATGTACGAGTGAATGGTGTTTTTATCAAAATAGTTTTATGTTGGTGCAGGAATCAGACAAGGTTGTGTAATGTCACCATGGCTGTTTAATATACACTCACGGACAATGAATTTTGTGCACCTAGAAGAAGACATGGTACAACGGCAAAACTTTGCAAATAGCTAGAGTGCATGCTGGCATGCAAATGATCCACATTTGGTGCAATTGCACATGACCGCACACCCTATGGTGGCGCCGCGAGCACTAACCAGCAGCATCATAAACTGGCGTGTAGTTGATGCCTCATGAAAGCGAAAAGCACCAGCCGATGCAAGCTAGAGTACAGAGTGACAAGAATGCCAGGTAGACACCAGAGACATCGATTTACACAACTTACAAACTTTGACAGATGCAGGATCATTGGGCTGAAAACTGCAAGGTGGTCGGCGCGCCATATAGCTCGCCACATGAATCATTCTGACCATACCGTCCGACTCTGTTGGGAGCAGTGAATACGTGATGGCACAGCCACACAGGGGAGAGGCTATAGACAATGCTATAGACAATAATTGACGGGCCAGCGGTATGTGCTCCCATTCCTGGCCGGGATTCCAGGTGCGCTATACCAGCAGGATAACGCCCGCACGCACACGGCTCAGGTTGCCCAGGACTGCCTAAGTCATGTCCAGACACTTCCATGGCCTGCCCGCTCCCCGGACATGTCTTCTATTGACCATGTGTGGGACCAGTTGAAATTCCAGCTACTGCCACGCCATACTCTGTGGGATTTGGAACACACCGTGCAGCATGTATCGCCACACGGGGCGGTGTGATGCGCTATTGAAGATAACCGGACTGCGTGCCCGAGATCACTCTGTAATTGTCCTGCAGCTATGTTTTTGCCATCATGTGTATCATACATCTGTATCATTACGTCCATAAAATTTCAGCTCAGTCTGACGCTTCCTTCTTGGGGCACAAATTTCACTGTCCGCGAGTGTATTTATGGATGTGTGCATGCGTGATGCTAAGATGGACAATACTGGTTTATTTTTTTAGCAATATCCGTGTGTGCAGATTGCTGATGACAGTCCTGTTGGCAGAGAGCAAAAGTGAGTTGCAGAGTATGTTGTCCCGGATGTATGAGGTTTGCATGAAATTCAAACTGAGTATAAATAGAGATAAAACCAAAGTTATGGTGTTTAAGCGAGAAACTGTTAGCACTGCATGTAATATAAGTCTAAATGGCACAGTGATTGACCTAGTGAATGAGTTTGTGTGTTTAGGAAGCATGTTTGATAAAGACAATAAATTGTATGGTAAAATTAGTAGGCAAGTGAATTCTTCATTGAAAGTCATAGCTGCTTTAGAAGGTTTTCATAGGAATGATGGGTTCTCAAGAAAGGCCCACATGGCTGTGTATGAAAGTGTAATTGTTCCTACTCTGATGTATGGCAGTGAAACCTGATTACTACAGAAGAAACATAGGAATTGTTTGTGTGCTGAAGAAATGCGTTATTTACAAGGGGTTGTGGCAAGACATGTTCTGATTGTGTCAGGAATGATGTGTTACAGTTGTGTGATGTGAAGCAAAATGTTGTTAGTAAGGTGGAGACTAATATGCTTTGGTGGTTTGGCCATGTTGAAAGAATGAGTGATGAGATGCTTACTAAGAAATTTTTTTTAGCCCAAGTGGCCGGAAGGAAAGGCAGAGGACGGCCCAGGAACTTATGGGAGGATCAGATTCAGGAGTGTCTGCACGAGAAAAAGATTATGAATATAAAGTATAGGTCATGTGTATGTCATGTGATGGATGTCAGTGAAGCCCGAGTTGTGTGTCAAGATTGCTGCAAATGGAGAAGTTTGATACGACAACACCAAGTAAATAATCAGTTAAATAATTTATCTGGTAGTTTGCATTTCTTTGTGGAGCTAACCTCTGAATCTCAGAGAACAGCTTAGTGATATGTATGTACTCTTAACTGCAAAGCTTTGTCATTTGCCAAGTTTTGCAAACAAGCTTTCCCTTTCTAGACTTACAAACAGATTTCTCCTGTGCCAAACAAATAATAAAGCTGCACCTTTAAATTTTGAAGCATATAAATCATTTTTGTATGTATCTTTTTTTCTTTCTTTTTTTGAGAATTAGTATATATAAGCTTTCTCAATAATTTGCTGATTCTAGATTAATAGTAAATATTTTCTGTGTGGATAACTAACTTTCTAGAATGATATATTATTAAAAACAACTAATCACTTACTCAAAAGATCATGGTCACTTCATTCCTTTAACACTTCTAGCACGTCCATCATCATCATGCAAATCCGCTGGCCTTCAAAGGAAGGTTGAAAATCCTTGCTGATGAGATTCATTCTTTTCGGGGATGAAACATCGTATTTTCCTTTTTTTTTTTTTTTTTGTTATTTACTGGACAAAAAACGCAGGTTTTGCTCTGCCATATGATACGTAACCATAGCTCGTCATCTCCATAAAACCTCACAAAGCATACACACCATACGACTCATTCATACATTCAGTTAAAAACACCATGTACATAATTACACTATTTACACTTCCAGGCAGTTAAACCTTTGTCAACAGTGACAAAAAATTGCTCCATCCGTTTCAAAACTCCGTGCTAACCGTACTTGCAAGTGTCAACCTCATTCAGCCCATCATACACAAACCTCTAGCGCTTTCAACAGGCATCTGTCGTCTTCAGGAGGCAGATGTGTCTCACCCGCCTATCGCAGCTCAAGTGAGCAGAGCTATTGAGGTTCGGGCTCCAGTCACGATCTCTGCATCTTTGTGTCTCTGGCGCCATCTATTGTCATTGCTGTTCTCTTTTCTTTTTTTCCCTCTTAGCTGTTGTTTAATTTTTATTAAGGCCTTCCATTGTTCGTTTAAGTTGTTAGGCTCATTAATGTTGCATAATCTTGATCTGTTTTTTTCAATCAGCACTGATTCTGCAATTCTCAACTGCCTTTCGTTTTTACAGCTCTTAATAATTTTAATATCCTCAAACCTTGGACATTGTTGATTTTCTAGACAGTATTGGGTTAATGCAGTCTTAGCTTCTTTTTATTCCAATTACTTATATGCTGGTTCAATCTATACTTTAATTTGTTCTTGGTGCTGTCTATATATGCCAAAGGC
This sequence comes from Macrothele yani, assembly GCA_039090855.1. Taxonomy (NCBI): domain Eukaryota; kingdom Metazoa; phylum Arthropoda; class Arachnida; order Araneae; family Macrothelidae; genus Macrothele; species Macrothele yani. The sequence continues at coordinate 5,232,465 of CM077023.1, read as the reverse complement.
GGTTGCTGGCTTATAGGAATTTCGTATATTCCTGCTCTATCCAATTGGCTGATTTTTTTCATTTTTTATTACTAAATTTTTTATGGTAAGTACCTGATTTCCTACCTGTATTTCATATTTGCTACAAACTTTTAAAACTTTTAAAATAAAACTTTTAAACATTTAAAACTTTTAAAATATGTAGGGGCAATCCCATATGTTGAAGGCGTCTCAGCTGAAATGAATAAAGTTTGTAGCAAATATGACATACAGGTAGGAAATCAGGTACTTACCATAAAAAATGAAAAAATCAGCCAATTGGATAGAGCAGGAATATACGAAATTCCTATAAACCAGCAACCACCTTTGGCATATATAGGCAGCACCAAGAACAAATTAAAGTATAGATTGAACCAGCATATAAGTAATTGGAATAAAAAAGAAGCTAAGACTGCATTAACCCAATATTGTCTGGAAAATCACCAATGTCCAAGGTTTGAGGATATTAAAATTATTAAGAGCTGTAAAAACGAAAGGCAGTTGAGAATTGCAGAATCAGTGCTAATTGAAAAAAACAGATCAAGATACATACATACATACATATCACTAAGATGTTCTCTGAGATTCAGAGGTTAGCTCCAAAAAGAAATACAAACTTCCAGATATTTTTACCTATTGTTGTCATATCAAACTTCGCCATTTACAGCGATCTTGACATACAACTCGTGCTTCACTGATATCCATTACACGCCATACACAAGATCTTTTATACTTCATACTCATAATCTTTTTCTCATGCAGACACTCCTGAATCTGATCCACCCATGTCTTCCTTGGCCTTCCTCTGCCTTTACTTCCTGCCACTTCGGCTGAAAATATTTTCTTAGTAAGCATTTCATCACTCATTCTTTCAACATGGCCAAACCACCGAAGCACATTGGTCTCCACCTTGCTAACAACATTTTGCTTTACATCACACAACTGCAATACATCTTTATTCCTCACACAATCAGATCGTGTCTTGCCACAAACCCCACGTAAGTAACACATTTCTCCAGCACACAAACGACTCCTATGTTTCTTCTGCAGTACCCAGGTTTCACTGCCATACATCAGAGTAGGAACAATTACAGTTTCATACACAGCCATGCGGGACTCTCTAGAGAACCCATCATTCCTGTGAAAACCTCCCAGAGCAGCTATGACTTTCAAAGAAGAATTCACTCGCCTACTGATTTCACCATCCAACTTGTTCTCTCTGTCAAACATGCTTCCTAAATACACAAACTCACTCACCTGGTCAATCACAGTGCCATTTATACTTACATTACATTCAGTGCTACCCATTCCTCTCTCAAACACCATAACTTTGGTTTTTCCCTTATTTATACTCAGTTTGAATTTCATACAAACTTCGTGCATCCGAGTCAACATACTTTGCAACTCACTTTTGCTCTCTGCCAACAGGACAGTGTCATCAGCATACAGCAATCTGCACACACTGATATCACCAAGACATAAACCACTATTATCTATTTTGGCCTCACGCATGCATGCGTCCATAAATATATTAAACCGCCATGGTGACATTACACAACCTTGTCTAACTCCTGCACCAATGGAAAACCATTTTGATAAAACACCATTCACTCGTACACAAGCTCTACTACCAGCATACATGGCTTTTACACTATTAAGTAGATTCCCAGTAACACCATATTCATTCAATACCTTCCACAAAAGTGTCCTATTGACTCAGTCGTAAGCTTTCTCTAAATCTATGAAGGCAGTAAAAACTTTCTTCCCAACAGCCAGATACTTTTCAATCATCATGCGTAATGCAAAAATCTGGTTAGTGCAGCCTTTACCAAGCATAAAACCACCCTGAACATCCCACACTTTCTCTGATGTAAGACCCCGTACTTTTTCAATAACAACCTTACCAAACACTTTCCCTGGCACACTCAGTAGGCTAATACCACGATAATTCTTGCATTCAGTCTGATCACCTTTTCCCTTATACAAGGGAACAATGATAGCATCCTTCCAATCCCGAGGGACCATTCCTAACTCCCAGCACAACTGGCAAATTTCAGTTAACCAGTCAATTATAGAGTCACCACCATACTTCAACATCTCTGCAGTTATGCCATCAACTCCTGGAGCTTTACCATTCTGAAGAGATTTTAGAGCTTTACACACTTCTTCTCTTGAGATCCCTCCTGTGCTTTCATCCCTCATTGTGACATCATCTGCATCTGTCTCAGAATCATTTTTGCTCTCCTGATCTAATAACTCACAGAAGTATTCGCCCCATCTGTCACTAAACTCATTGGGCTCCCATATCATTTCCCCAATCTCATTCTTCACACAACTTACAACTTTGTTTCCTGTATTTTTCCTGAGTCTCATGTACTTCCAGAAGGACTTTCTATCTTTCCAAAAAGCCAGTTCATGCCTTTCCACTTTCTCTTTCCTATCTTTTGCCTTACTGTGGCGAACCAGCTTAGCAGCTTCACGCTTCTTACAGCGATATTCATCCACAGAGACTACCTTGCAACATCCCCAAATAGGCTTCCTTCTTTTTCTTTACTGCCTCATCAATCTCACTATTCCACCAAGCATCACCTCTATTGTTACCCACTATTGTGGTGCCACAGACCTCTTTAGCAGCAGTAACAACACAGCTCTTAAAACATTCCCACTTCTTTTCTACATCCCTCTCACAAGATTTCATATCCTTCAGTCGTTCTCTGAGTAAGTCAGAATACCGCTGATGATCTTCAAGGAGCCTATCAACCTTTATTCTTTCTATCCTGGGTCTCTTCCTATTCCTTTTCCTCCAACCAACATTAAGTTTCACTCGTGACACTACCAAGTAATGATCAGAACCAACATCCGCACCTCTCATCACACGGGTGTCAACAACTAAGTGTTTCAAACGCTGATCGTAAACAACAAAATCTATCACACTCTTTTGACTAAGAGTACGATTTTCCCAAGTATATGTGTGCATATACTTGTGGTTGAAAAATGTATTAGATACACACAAATCATTCTCAATGCAGAGTTCAATTAATCTTTCGCCATTATCATTCACACAAGGATCATTAAACTTACCCAAAACATTGTCAGAAATTGCATTCTGCACACCTACTCTAGCATTGAATTATCTCCTGCTATTATAACTTTTTCTTTAGCACCAAACTGGCTCAAAACAGCTTTTAGCTCATTCCAGAAATCTTCTTTCTTATCAGAAGGTTCCGAGTCACAAGGAGCATACACTACAACAATTACAATTCTCTGAAGTTTCACTTTCAAACGAATCCAGAGAATTCTCTCACTTATGCAACTATAGTGAATCAAGTTGTTCTTCATCTTTTCACTTAAAATCACACCTACACCAGCCTGTCCTCTCATATTATCCAATACTTTAGACCACACACTCACTGTGCCATTCACTTCTTCTACCCCAATTTCCTTCTTTTGGTTTCACTTACACACAGCACATCCAGTCTATACTTATTCATCTCCTCAATCACCTCACTCATTTTGCCATTTATACCTCTAGTATTCCATACACCAATCTTACATTCACTCAGCCAAGATCGCTTTCTCATACGCCGTTTAGAAAGTCCAGGTCGATTCCGTGGTGGACCATCCTTCTCAAGTGTGGTAGGTCCACCATATCCCACACTTGAGTCATTCTTAATATTTCTTTTTGTCTTTTTAATCAGGTAAGTACATCAGTGTGGGGGATTAGCCCACAGCTGAGGATTCCAGTTGGTCATTCAACCTAAGGATTCTGGAACAAAACCCAGTTAGTTGGGGTCTTTTTGCCAATGTCACACAGAACTAGCTTGCACCTCTCCAAGATTCACAGAGGCCCTAGTTGCTGTTGTGTGTGCCATTATTACCACGGAGCGCCCCGAGGAGGCAAATCCATCGCTCACTACGACCGCCCGCTACAGATCAAGATTATGCAACATTAATGAGCCTAACAACTTAAACGAACAATGGAAGGCCTTAATAAAAATTGAACAACAGCTAAGAGGGAAAAAAAGAAAAGAGAACAGCAATGACAATAGATGGCGCCAGAGACACAGTAATGCAGAGATTGCGACTGGAGCCCGAACCTCAATAGCTCTGCTCACTTGAGCTGCGGTAGGCGGGTGAGACACATCTGCCTCCTGAAGACAACAGATGCCTGTTGAAAGCGCTAGAGGTTCGTGTATGACGGGCTGAATGAGGTTGACACTTGCAGTACGGTTAGCACGGAGTTTTGAAACGGATGGAGCAATTTTTTAGTCACTGTTGGCAAAGGTTTAACTGCCTGTAAGTGTAAATAGTGTAATTATGTACATAGTGTTTTTAACTGAATGTATGAATGAGTCGTATGGTGTGTATGCTTTGTGAGGTTTTATGGAGATGATGAGCTATGGTTATGTATCATATGGCAGAGCAAAACCTGCGTTTTTTGTCCAGTAAATAACAAAAAAAAAAAAGAAAAAAAAGAGGTAAAATACGATTTTTGATTCCCGAAAAGAATAAATCTCATCAGCAAGGATTTTCAACCTTTGAAGGCCAGCGGATTTGCATGATGATGATGGACGTGCTAGAAGTGTTAAAGGAATGAAGTGACCATGATCTTTTGAGTAAGTGATTAGTTGTTTTTAATAATATATCATTAATGAATTGCACGTAAATATGCGCACGTTGTTGATGTTTTAATACCTTGAAAATGTGCAAATATTACGATAACTTTCTAGAAGTTTTACAAGAGTAACAAAAGTGTAGTGATCATCTAGCATCTTCAGCAAAACTTTGCCTGTGCTGCTCATCTTTTTTCTGCTTGTTTTATGTATTCATACATTTTCTTTTCCCCCTAAAAAAACAAACAAACAAAACACCTGCTTTTTCTTCACAGATTCTTAAGATCAGTAAGTTCTGGGGCTATGTGGCAAAGAATTATTGGTGCAGCCATTCCTATTGAGTCACATTAATTTCAAAGATTCATTGCACTGATTCCATCTTCAGAAACTAAAGTTTCTTTTGAGTTATCCATTTGTATTGCTTTGTATGAATTTTGGTTTAAAAATAATTCACTATATAAATGAGAAATAGAAGTTGAAGCATTTATAGAAACATTGACATTTCTGGGGGTTGCTTCCATTTTAGGGAAATCTCCAACCTATACTCAGGGCCTGATAACTGCATGGGTCTACAGTGTACCAGCCCTGGACTCCCATGTCTAAGAAGAGCCTCCCTTTTTAAAAAATGTGTCTAGTAATGGCCTAATCATTATTTAGGTTTATTATTATTGTTATCATTATTTAAAAAATATTAACAATATAAAGTGACCTTACATGTAAACTTCATTTTAAGAATATTATTGCCTGTTTTACAGTTAAGAAAGCGAAAAAGAGATCTACGTAATATACCGGCGCCTTAATTAGGATTCAGGTTTGTCTACCTTGCTGCCTACCCAAAACAAACCCTGGGTGGGTTCTTTTTCAATGAACCCTATAAAATCCATGTAAAAGTGAATCTTCTCTCTCTTCAAGATACACTGCTGTCAATAGAAATTGCAACACCAAGAAAGAAACAAGCAATCACAATTAAATTTATGGGAGTGATTAGTTATGGTACAAGCGGAAAACGATCACAATTAGATACCGGTTCGTGATAAGGAAGGCCAACAAATTAGTAATAAGTAAACCCACCATAGGCAGTGATAACCAACCCCATACACCATGGGATTGAATGAAACAGAGTTTGAATGGTTGTCTGCGGTATTGCATTTCATTCTGCTTCTACATGCATCCACAATTCATAGGTTGTGACGGGTAGGCTAGTGCTTAAATGAAATGCAATAACGCCCCAGACCATCACACTCTGCATGGGACTGATATGGTGCTGCACAATGCAGCCTTCCAGATGCTGTTCACCATAGTATCTGCGAACAAGGATTCACCTGTCATGATGCATTAGATTGAATTTGGACTCTTCCAAAAACACAATACGTTCCCATTTAGCACTCAAGTTTCGACATTTTCGGCACCAGTGCAATCGCTGGTGCCTATGGTTCAGAGTCAAGGAAAGTCGCGGTCAATGTATGGCGAGCAACAAGGCCTCTCTGCAGCAATCAGTGATGAACAGAGCTTGCAGACATCGGATGATGTGTGACCTTTTTCCATTGATGCACAAGTGTCATGGATGGTGTTGTGTGCAATGTCACTGCCATAAGGTGCAAGTGCATGTCTTCCCGATAGGTCATGTGATTTTGACCTCCAGACCCTGCACGACGATGCATAGAACCTTCTGCTGTCCATTGACACAATATGTACACATAACAGTAGTTGCATTACGCCTTATACGTGCAGCAACATCACAGTATGCTAAACCACCTTCTCCGAGTCCAAAGATTCTACCTCTTTCAAACTCCATCAAGTGTTTGTATGGTTGTTTTGTTCTTCTATGTGGCATGTTTAATGTTAACAACTGCGTATGGTCGAGTTTAGCAATGGCAAGTTTATAAACCTGCTCTCTGTACGTCTTCTTTTATACCTCCTCATGTGATGTTTCCGATGGCTTTGCACATGCCTCACATTTGCATGTGCGCTGCAATTGTAGTCATTTGTATCTCGCATGGTGCCCTATCCACCTTGCAAATTTTGTGCAAATCTGAGCATTTCTTCAGGGTGTTGCAATTTCTATTAACAGCGGTGTACTATGTATGTAATTATTTTGTTCTTTTTTAACTATGTATCTTCACCATTCTAGAGAGTTTTACTTTTCACAAAACCCTTTTTACTGTTCTCTGAAATTGTTAACTCATTTCAAGATCTCAATCAATTTTGCTGTAAAATTCATTACAAATTGTAGGATTATTAAAATTACTATTACAAATTCATTCATTATTATTAATCGAATTCTGTGACTTCTTGCTTATTTACAGTCAAATTTTCTATATACATGTAGGGTGATATATAAAACATCTTCCTCATTTGATGCAAAAGCTAAATAGAAGAAAAAATATGAGTAAATACAATACATGTAATCTCCTGCACTATTCATTGGTGAAGGACTTTGTTTTGACAGGGGCCTTCCAAATTTCTTGGTCCTGGGCCTCCAAGTGTCTTAGTTGGGCCCTGCCTATAGAGAACTCCTCTCCCCATGTTTACTGTCCCAGATAAGACAGTTCTCTTATCTGGGACAGTAGACAAATGGGAAGCTCAATTTTTAAATTCTTAAAATACCAAATATAAGGTATGGTGGGGGGGGGGGGAGGGGGTAATACCCAACCGCTGAAAATATAAGGCCACCAGAGGAGTCATTCATCTTTTATTTAGTGTCACCAGTTCCACAGAATGGTCAGAATCAGAGCCATAGGACAAGCACACCACCCATGCCTAAACTGGGCACTGTCAGAGTTGCACCCACACCACTGACCATGAGAACAGTGGGTTCAAAATAGCCACTATGATGTCATCATTTTATGGTGTGACAAAAAAAAAAAAAAAAGAAAGGAAGAAAACAATAGATTTTTGTACACCTTGAACAAATTAACTTTAGGATCTGTCGACATTTTTTGTTAAAATTTCTATTCTGTAGGTTAAAAACTGACAGTAATACACTGAAGTGCCAAAAGTCATGGGATAGCAGCATGCAAATTTTCAACTGGTGCTGCCGTCATATAAAGGCTTCAACGCGCACCACGGTTTTTATCAGTTGCTAGGTGTAATCTGAGTCAGGTTGAATTACCGCCAGTAGGATTATGGCAAACCAACGTGAATTATCAACGTTTGAACGAGGTATGGTAGTGGGAGCCAAACGGATGGAACATTCAATTTCCGAAGTTGTGCAGACATTCTACATTCCTCAATCCAAGGTGTCACTTGTGTACCAAGAAATACCTTATGGGAGGCATTACCACACAGCATGGACAGCGCAGTGGCCGGCTACAGGTGCTGAATGACTGTGACCAATGACGTCTGACCAGGATTGTTGATGCTAACAAACAAGTGACACTGGCTCAAATAATATGCACATTCAATGCAGGAGGTACCACAAACATATCCATTAGGTCAGGGTAGCATAACTTAGTGTCCATGGGGTATGGGAGCAGAAGACACACCAGAGTGCCTTTGTTAATACCATGACATCAGACACAGCACCTCACCTTGGCTTGTGAATACAGTAAATGAACTCTGGACGACTGGCAACTTGCATAGTCCGATGAATCATGCTACCAGTTGTTACGAGCTGTGGTAGAGTTCGGGTGTGGCACAGACCCCATGAGGCCATGGACCCAGGCTATCAACAAGGTACTGTACTGTGCTAGCTGGTGGTGGCTCCATTCATGTGTGGGGTGTCTTTACATGGCACGATTTGGGTCCTCGTAAACACGTCATTAACCGGTGATCACTTTGTTGCTCAGCTGAGTGACTATTTGCATCCCTTCATGGACTTCATGTACCCCAACAATGACAAGATTTTCCAGGCAGACAATGCACCATGTCATCAGGACCAAGTTGTCCAAAATTGGTTCGAGGAGAATTGTGGATAGTTCTGACGGATGGTGTGGCCACTACGTTCACCCGACATGAACCCAGTAGAGCACTTAATGCAACGTAGTGGAAAGGTCCATTCACACCCAAGATCCTGCACCTACAAATACCAGGGAACTGTGGGAGGATATTCAGATGGCATGGCTCAACATCTCTTCTCCAGAAGTTTTCCAGCCACTTGTGGAATCGATGCCACTTCGCCGGGCTAGAGGAGGTCCTACACTATACTAGGTATGCATCACATGACTTTTGCCACTTCAGTGTAATTTGAAAGTCTATTTTTCTCTGGTACATACAGAAATGTAGTTCGAGGTAAAATGTGCTTAACAGTAATAGAAGGCCCTCACAAAATTTTCAAAAGCAACTGAAAACTGATTTTTTGTTTTCATTATTCAGCACTTTTTATTACTAAGTTCTTTTGGTTATTTTTATTAAAATTGCTTAATTTGAAAAAATTTAAATAAAATAAAATTTGTAATGTGGGAGTCACATGGCAAAGAATATTATGTTTTTCTTAAAACATCCTGCTATATGACTCCAAATATTCAGTGTGCATTATACATATTAGTCACATTGAGAAGATGTAACTAATACAGATACATATATTCAGTGTGACTGAATACACCATTTTCCATAAGATTATGAAATGGGTGCAAGAGATTTCTCTTTATGTTACCCCTAAAAAATCAGAGAATGAGCTAAGTTGTATGCCTTTAGTGGAAATACCTTTGCAGCCATAAAACACTTGCCTCTCAAGCCCTTATTTTATGACTGTTTAATTTTTTCTGCCATTTTCCCCTCCTAGTGCAGTCCTAACCCATATGCCATTTAGACACATAAGTTCTTATTCTCTTTACAATAAAACCTATATGCAGAGGGTGAGTCAAAAGTCTTGCAATATTTGGATCACTTTATGTCTTCATACGTACCTTTACGATAAAAGCTGACTAGCATTCAAAGTATAGACCATTGTGTTGCACTGTCTTTAGCCATCTGTCTGCCAGTTCTTAGATTCTGCAGCAGTATCAGTTCTTGCCCTTCAAGGCGAAGAACTCCTTCATCCCAGCTTCCAGCCTCTTCCTGGTTGTTGAGGTGCCGCCTGTGAAGGAAGTGGGCCATGGACCGGAACAGGTAATAATTCGACAGGGGCAAGGTCCAGACTATATGCTGGGTGTGGCATCAGTTTGATGCCCTCAAGTTCCTGGAGTTTTGCGTGGGTCGTTTGCATGATATGAGACCGAGCATTGTCCTGCTGTAGAAGAGTGCACTGTCTGTTCACCAGTGCTGGGTTCTTCTCCAAAATTGCATACATCCACTCCAGCTGTTTAGAGTAGATGCTGATGTTGATGGTCCGGCCGTCTGGAACAAATTCGTAATGGATTATCCCCTCGAAATTCCACCAGATGCAGAACATTACCTGGTGCTCAAAGCGTCCACATTTGGCAACAGGTTCAGGAAGCTGGCCTGGGCTCAACCACTGCCGTTGTGTGTTAGGATTATGGAAATAGACCCAATTTCCATCACACATAACAATTCTCTCAATGAAACGTACATTGCACGGGTTTTCTAGGAATTTTGTGCGTACTTCCACTTAGCGGTTTGCTTCAGCTGGCGTCAGTTTGTGAGGGACAATGTGGCAGCTCCTGTACACCTTGCTGAGGTCCTGAAGGTGATGAACCATGGTGGTCTAGCTCGCCTGATAATCTCCGAGTGCTGGTTTTCGGATTTTCCTCTATGGCCTGGCGCACGGCCTCCAAATCCACGGTTTGTGGCCTACCTGACCTTGGCTGATCATGGAGGTTTCTGTCACTTGAGCAAAATTTTTGAACCCTGTGGTTGCGATGCATTATGACCGAGTTCAAACTTGTAAAGCTAAAGTTCCCTAATTAGCTGGTTGTGGCTGTTTTTTTAGGAGTCCCAACCACAGACAGAATGACAACATGCAATGCTGTTCACAGCAACGACTACCACTTTAATCCCTTTCGACTTGACTGCAGTGCGTGACTTGAAATAGTTTAAACATGTGATATACCCGCCGCTGCACATGCGTTTGTGCAAATATTACAAAATCTTTGACTCACCCTCTGTAATTCATAGATGCCCTACCACATGATCTGACTGCCTAGTCTCATCCCTGTAATACGAACAGTGTGCCTGCATTTAAAACAAAGTATTGCCTATTACTAAATATATGAGCATCTAAAAAAATTGCTTTGCCCAGTTTCTCGGATTGTGTAACCAGGAAAAATGTCTTTGAGCTCATTTTTCCTGGTTACACAATCTGAGAAACAGCCTCTTCTACACCACCGAATATGAATGCCTGTCCAGAAATAAATAGAAGAAAAATTGCAGTTTGTTGTTGTGACACTCGTAAGGAAAATGGTAGAAATTGGCTGACTCACTTATGTAAAATGCACTATTATTTTGCTATCAGTATATGCTTCATGTAGAGTGAAAAAATATTAATCTTGTCACCACTTGAAAACTTTGTAGAAGAGTGCTATGTTTTTTTCCTTGTGATACCACAGCTTTTGTTTTGTGGTAGTTATGTACTCTGCAACACAGGCTTGTTATTGCTAGTCTCTTAACAGTGCTAGGCTGAATTCTAATTTTGAATAGGACATGTATTTTGTGTTCCATTGTAATAATTTTTTTGTTCCTTTCTTGGAACTAGTGCCCTAAATTTAGAGCAGGCAACTCTTTATAGCTGTAGGCATTCATGAGGGGTGTTAAAGAAGTTTTATACAAATGCTTCATTGATGTAATCATGAATTTCATGTAATGAAAATTAAGGATATCAAATGGTTTGTCCATAAAATTAAGTTGATGATGCAGAACACTTCTTGGATGAACACTTGTTATATACTTGTTATATATATATATATATATATATATATATATATATATATATATATATGCAAGGGATGTAAGGTCAGGTGATGCGTAACATCACAGCCTCTCCTTGACAAATATCAACCCCGCCTTCTCGTGGTGCATCCTGTTCCCACTAAAGGGGCTCTGACGACCGCCCATAGCGGTATAACTATACCATCGGGATTAGAGGAAATTCTATCCCACACTCACCAACCCGCTTGGCCAGCGTGGTGAGTTATGGCCAAACCCCTCCAAAATGACTCCACAACTTAAATCTTGGCCCTCAGTCTCCGGCAGCTGGAATGTACCTGGCCAAGGCAGCGGCCAGTGCGACATGAAGGCAGAGGGTGCTAAGAATCCCCGGAGGACCGGACTAGGCTGCCATCTGATGCTGACCTTGGCAATGTACAATGGACGCTCCCTATCTTCTGATTCAAGGCTTCTTGAATTGGAAGAGGAACTACAAAGGATCAAGTGGGACATCGTGGGGCTAAGTGAAGTAAGGAGAAAAGGAGAAGATCTCATCGAACTGAAAAGTGGACATCTCTTCTACTATCGTGGGACAGATACTGGCAGAACTAGTGGTGTTGGATTTATAATAAACAAGAAACTGAAGGATAAAGTGGTAGAAGTTGAAAGTTCCTCTGACAGAGCTGCACGACTCGTTATCCAACTATCGAGAAGATACCAGGCTCAGATTATTCAAACTTATGCACCCACCACAAGCCATCCTGAAGAAGAAATTGAAGAATTTTATGAGGAAATTTGCCATCTAAATAATAAAGGTAAGCAGCACTTGAAAATAATTATGGGAGATTTCAATGCAAAAATAGGGCAACGGCAACAGAATGAAACTTCAGTAGGTAAATTCGGTCACGGCAACAGAAACCAGCGTGGAAATACTCTCGTTGAGTTTGCAGAGGCAGAAGGGTTTTTCATCTTGAACTCCTTCTTCAAGAAAAAGCCACACAGGAAATGGACATGGAGACATCCAAATGGGACGACAAGTGAAATTGATTTTATTATGTGTAACAAAAAATTCGTCATAGAAGACTGCAGTGTGCTAAACAAGTTCAACACAGGTAGTGACCATAGATTGGTGAGATGTAAGATGCACCTCAACACTAAACTTGAACGTGGCAAGCTCATAAGACAAAAAAAATCTATTGACATAACCAACCTTAAAAAACACCATAATACCTTCAAGTTGGAACTGAAGAACAGGTTCTCTGCTTTAGAAGGCCTAACATCGGAAGAAGTGGACATCTCTGAAGTTAACAGAAAAGTAACCAAAGCTGTTATGGAAACAGCAACAAAATTAGCTGGGTCTAAGAACAAGTTGCATGTAAATAAATTATCAGGAAAAACGAAAATGTTGATGCAAAAAAGAAGAGAGATGAGGACAACTAAAGAAGATGTGACTTCCAAAGTGGAATATATAGAGCTATGCAAGACAGTAAGAAAAAGTATCACTGAAGACGTAAGAACATTCAACTGTGAACTAGTGAGGAAAGCAATTGAAAACAACCAAAGCCTAAAGATAGCAAAGGGACATCTCAGTAAGGGAAGAAAACAGATTATGGCACTGAGAAAAGAAGATGGTTCTGTAACAAGAAATAGAGGCGAAATTTTGACAAGAGTGAAAGATTTCTACTCCAAATTATATGAAAGGGATGATACATGCACTCCAGACATCATGAAAGATACCAGTACCAGAGTTCCTCCAGTCCTTCCAGCAGAAGTTGCACATGCAATCAAGAACATGAAGCGGGGAAAAGCTCCAGGAGAAGATGGAATTACTGTAGACATCATACAAGAAGCAAGTGGAGAAATCGAAACAGTACTCGCCCAAATTTTCACTCGATGCCTTAATGAAGGAAAGATTCCTGAGGATTGGAACACCGCTACAATGATCCTGCTACATAAGAAAGGTGACATTGAGGATCTCGGAAACTACAGACCTATCAGCCTCCTATCAGTAGTTTATAAAATCTTCACTAAAGTTCTTTCACACCGCTTGAAGGTAACACTGGACATGGCTCAACCGAGAGAACAAGCTGGATTCAGGAGTGGCTACAGCACAATAGATCATATCCATGTGCTGAGAGAACTAATTGAAAGAGCGAGGGAATATGAACTTCCATTGTGCATGGCTTATCGATTATGAAAAAGCCTTTGATTCGGTGAAACCATCAGCAGTTACAATGGCTCTGAAAACCTGCGGTATTGAAGATGCATACATTAATATTATTAATAACATCTATGAAAATGCAAGTGCAAAGATTAGGCTGTTTGAAAATACAACACACATAAAAATTGGAAAGGGAGTGAGAGAAGGTGACACCATATCTCCGAAGCTCTTTAATGCCACATTGGAGGGTGTTTTTCAGTCACTGAGCTGGGAAAACAAGGGGATAAAGATTAATGGAGATTATCTAACCCACCTTCGTTTTGCTGATGACGTAGTCATTTTTGCAACTAGCCCATCAGAGCTGCAGAGTATGATCCAGGAACTTGCTGACAAGAGTAAAGAAGTGGGATTAAAAATGAACTTTCAGAAGACAAAAGTGATGTTCAATGCTTTTACAAGAAATGAAGATTTATCGATTGATGGAGAAAAGCTGGAGATAACAGACACGTACGTTTATCTTGGACAGCAGATATCAAGTGAGGGTCACATTGATGAAGAAATTAATCGGCGTACAAAACTTGCCTGGAGAGCTTTTGGAAGAAACAGCATAATTTTCAAGAGCAATATGCCATTATGTCTTAAAAGAAAAGTGTTTGATCAATGCATCCTTCCAGTGCTTACGTATGGTGCAGAGACGTGGACCTTAACTAAAAGAGACATACAAAGGCTGCAGACAACTCAAAACAGCATGGAGAGGTGCATGCTTGGTGTAACCAGGAGAGATAAGAAGAGGAACTCGTGGATCCGAAAAATGACAAGAGTGGAAGACATCATGATCAGAGTTAAATCCCTGAAATGGCAATGGGCTGGACATACTGCCAGAAGGACAGACCATCGATGGACAGCCGAAATTTTAGATTGGATTCCAAGGGACAGGAAAAGACCCAGAAGAAGACCACATGGGAGATGGGTGGATGAAATTCGAAAGTATGCAGGGGTGACATGGAGGAGACTGGCACAAGACAGACCGTTGTGGAGGAAACTTGGGGAGACCTTCGTCCAGCAGTGGATTGATAATGGTTGACAATGATGATGATGATGATATATATGCAAATTCTGAATTTTCATAACTTCTGCGTTGCGCATTTTGATCTTCAGGTTATTTTGCAACTTTCGTTTTAAATTCTTAAGTGTTTTTCTTATGTTTTCGGCTCTGCTCTTAAATATATATATATATAGAGAGAGATATGATAATATATTTACATCATCTACTATTATTGTTTATATATTAAATATATAAACAAATATATAGTAACTATAATTAATATATACTTTATATTTGTTTATATACACTGCTCGACATAGAAATTGCCCCAACCAGAAGGAGGTGTACTACAAACATGCAAATTGCAGGGCGGGTGTACCCATTCGAGATATGCAAATGATGTCACACGTTCGTGAGATAAAGGTGCAGCAGCAACAGGGATGGTAATGTGTGATTGCAGGTGGAAGTGTCACGGATGTTTCAGATTTGTTGTTTGCGATGGTAAACTGTTCAGCAAAGGCTGAAAATGCCGGGTACATATTGTCGGCAAGTTTATCACCATTTGGATGCATTCAGAGAGGAAGAATTGTAGGCCTGTGTGAAGCGGGCTGGTCTACACATCATATCGCTGTGCATGTGCAATGGCATGCATGAACTGTTGGATGCTGTTGGCACCAGTGGCTACAGGAAGGTTTGTACATGTTATAACGAAGTAAATTTCTCCGTCATTTTTGTCCACGCCGGGGCTCAAACCTGGGTCCCCTCATTCCGGAATAAGTTGCTCTACCAATTGAGCTACGCGGACATTTGTTATCGCTGCTATCTGCCTTTATGTCGTGTGCGTCCTGCTGGGCAGGCACGTCACATATCCCCCCCCCCCCGAAAGAGGGCCAGAGGCATGGATGGCCCACGGGTCAGCCGTGACCATGAATCATTACAGGCAGCCATTCGCCGTAGAACGTGCACTTGAGAACTACTAGTCAATCTAGTGTGTGGAATGCAACGTCACACACATGTTTTTTGAAGCGCTGGAGAAGGGATTCTCTTATTTTTCTTATCTCGCAGTGTGGAAAGAACATCACACCATTGCAAGATCTTGAACGGCCGGGTCATCCGAGAAGTTCGGGTGCCATTATAACGAAGTAAATTTTTCCGTCATTTTTGTCCACGCCGGGGTTCGAACCCGGGTCCCCTCATTCCGGAATAAGTCGCTCACCAATTGAGCTACGCGGACGTTCGTGATTGCTGCTATCTGCCTTTATGTCGTGTGTGTCCTGCTGGGCAGGCACATCACATTGTGTCTGAGTGGCAGTGGTGCAGTCCAACAGACATCAGCACACCTGTACCGGCGGATTGTTCGATACACTTGTTCGTCACCAAAAAGCAGTGCACCCAATATTTGACGTGCTGTGTCATCGGCCATGGACATTGCCATAATGACCTGAACTATAAACCGAAGGTTACATGTGGCAAACCTGCGCAATAAGTAACCATTATGTTGACTGCCATTGATGGCCAGCCATCGCCGCTCTCCTCTGGCTTGATGCTGAAGTCATGCAAACTGGTGTCACGAATGTACCACTGTGGTCTTCAGTGATGAATCATGTTTCTGTCTGGTTGCTGATGATCAAGGGATCTGTGTCTGGTGACACCCTGGTGAGCGGACAGATCCCGGTTTCGTTCTCGTTTGAAACCACCAAACTGCCTGCCAGGCAGGCACCATGGTATCGGGTGCTATTGTGCATGGCAGCAGGTCACCTCTTGTCCGTATCATGGGCACACCGACAGCTGCACAATATGTGAGCCAGGCTCTGCAGCCCATTTCGATAATGTTCCTGAATGGCCTACAGCACCCCATTTTCCAGCAAGATAACGCCCATGTACACACCTCTCGCGTCTCCAGACAATGTTCAAACACTGCCATGGCCAGCAAGATTGCCCGATTTATCACCAATCGAAAACCTGTGGGACCATATTGGATGTCGTCTGCAATCCAATCTGCCTGTGCACGATCTCGATAAATTACGGGAGCAAGTCAACCATGCTTGGTGTCCCATTCCTCAAGAAGACATCTATGGACTGTGTACAACTCATTGCCATGCTGTATTGCTGTTACCTGCGGTGCAACCACCTATCAAGGCATACCCATTGTGCTGCATTATCTCATCTGATAAACACTGTACATAGCTGAAAATAAAATCAAGGTAAACCCTTATGTATTCCTATTTGCATGCTCAATTTCACCTCTCGAGCCTGACTCCTGGGTGGGGCAATTTCTATGTCGAGCAGTGTATTTATATATATAGTAGATGATGCAGAACACTTGTTATATATACAGGGTGTCGCACTCACTACCGAACCCGACATTTCTTTAATAATATTAACACCAATGAAGATATTGCAATGAAATTTGAAGTGGACTTACCCCATTTTCTACAAAATGTGATGACATCACAACATGTGCTTGAAGTGACCGCTATTTGTATCCAGACAGCATTGAACCCAGCGCAGCATATTGTGGAAAGTCATTGCCAGTATGTCCACCGTCACTGCCTGAATTTCTTTGTTGACGTTTGCTTTCAAGGCATCTATGATTTGTGGTTTCTTTTGGTACTCACTCCCGTTTAGATATCCCCATAAAAAGTAATCAGGAGGCGTCACTCGGGTGAGCACGGTGGCCGCCATAGACCCTTTGAAATGATGCGGTCGCCAAAAAAGGACTGAATTTTGGCCATACTGGTGTGTGATGTCTCTCCATCATGCTGGTAATATCCAATGGAGAGCTCTTTGTCGTCCAATTGATTTACAAAGGTGTTTAAGATTTCCATATATGCAGCTGTTGTGATGGTTGTATCGAAAAAGATGGGACCAATTACTCGGCGCCGGGTCATCCCACACCAATTTTCTGTGAATGAAGGGGTTCTTCATGTATCGTGTTGGGATTTTCACTGGCCCAAATACGGGAATTTTGAGAATTGCCGTATCCAGACAGGTGAAACCACGCCTCATCCAAGAACCATGTGTAGTCGAGAACGTGCATATTTTCCTGAAGAAATGTCTGAAACCATCAACATTATATCACTCGTTTCACATGGCCAAGCTCTTTTAGTTCGTGGGCCACGGAGATATGGTACGCCTGAAGTTTCGCTTTTTTCACAGCACATTGACAAGTGCTTTTGAGCAACCCTGTTTCCTGTGACAGTCGGCAAAGTGACTTCCTGGAAGATGCAAGTAGTCGGCCCTTTACATTCTTGATCGTTTCCTTGGACATTTTGTGGACAACCTCCTGCACGGTCGTCTAATAAAGTCCCCTTGGTTTCCAATTTCTTCGACAATGCCTCAATAGTGGACATGCTCGGCGGATGTCTGCCTGCAAACCTCTCCAGGAATTGCTGTTGACAAGACTTTATTGATTCTGTTTTCCAATAAGTGCGAACAATTAACACTCGCTCCTCCAGAGTATACCGATACATTTTCACACTTACGCGAACAGCCACGAGCATGAGCACTCGCTATCAACAACTGTATTGTGTAGACATGCTCAGCCAAATGGCATAACAAAGCAGCAGAGAGGCACATCCGGCTGGCTGGCTGGCAGACTGCTCCTCAGTGGCGCCACACATAGGAATCTGTCTGCCACTAAGGATAGGGATCCCAGATACATTAGAAAAAAATATGGGACACTTACGACTGAGGGTGAAAGTTTAGTATGTGCATCCATCACATATGCCAGTCTTACAAAATGATTTTAACTATTGTTATTAATCAATATTCTTATTAATCAATCAGTCTTGCTTACTCTTGCAATACTTTTCTGAAGAATGAATTTCACTTAACAATTGTTTGTTTTTAAGAATCATGCCATGAAAAGCTACACAATCCTCATTGAAGAATGATTTTACAATAAGTATTGGTTTTACAGTTTATACAGACAATTTGTTTTTCTCATCAGTCCACAGTGTGTTCATGCAAGAAAATAATCTTTTGACACACGCATTTGTTCCAGGGATACACATAACGAACTCCACTACTTTCTTTAAATTTGATAGTTCTCCTTCCACCTTTTTAAGATATCCACCCAAACTTCATCTAAATGTTTGGATTTCAGAGCTGTATTCACTACCATTACTTCATCAAACAAATCAGATTCAACAATAATCATAATAGGTTGCTTACCTTTTGTACACATTTCCCTGCATGTTTTATTCTTTTGGTTGTCTAACTTGGTTCAAGCCTCTGGTGCGGTGGTCCTTTTTCGTCTTCCGGTTCATTCAATGCCTGACAAAGCAGCAGAGAGGCACATCCGGCTGGTAATATATATGGATGTATAAATCCTTGAAGTGTACTGCATTAATGACTTTAGACCCCAACATTAATGCAGTACACTTCAAGGACTTATAAATTCGCCAGGCATTGAATGAACCTGAAGACGAAAAAGGACCACCGCACCAGAGGCTTGAACCAAGCTAGACAACCAAAAGAATAAAACATGCAGGGAAATGTGTACATAAGATAAGCAACCTATTATGATTATAATTGTATGCACGCAAATTACGAATAGTTATGGCATAAACTAAAGCTGTTCTAACACTGAATTAGATTCAACAATGTTTGATATGGCAGCGCTCTGATTAATAGTTTGGACTGTTTGAAGAATATTTTCCCAAGGTAATGCTGTTTTCAGCCTTGAACTCTAAAATACAGGACAAAAAGGTGTCCCCATTAGCCCAAAACGGGACAATCCCGTATTTTACGGGACATCTGGGATCCCTAACTAAGGAGCAACTCCGGCTGGCTGGCGGACAGCGCCGGGTTCAATGCTGTCTGGACGCAAATGGTGGCCACTTCCAGCACATGTGATGCAATCACATTTTGCACGAAATGAGGTAAGTCCACATCAGATTTTGTTGCAATATCTTCATTGGTGTTAATATTATTAAAGAAATGCCGAGTTCGGTAGCAAGTGGGACACCCTGTATATATATACATAGCAAAAAACAACAATGGTGTTAATATTATTAAAGAAATAAAAAATTAAAAATATACGTGGTCTTCAGTGATGAATCATGAATATATATATATATATCATGTGATGAATCATGAACATATATATATTCATGATTCATCACTGAAGACCATGTACATATATATTAAAAAAATGCAAAACTCAAGGAGCAACATTTTGAAAAAACGAAAACAAACAAAAATTCTGAGAACGAGCAGAATAACAACCACCAATCCCAACCGTCCGAAGCAGATTAATGACTGATTCTCCGATGGCTTCATCAAGGGCAAGCATAAAGAAAATCACTCATTTATCTACTGAGACCAGTGAATTGTAGGTTTTTCCCAATTTAGTTTGCTATAAGGACAGATTAAATTTAAGGTTCAATTTGTCAAATTAAAAAGGGATTTTTAAAACCAACACAGCAAACTAAATAACATTGCTCGACCGCACAACAACCAAGATAAGCACAACTTAATACGAAATGGAAGGGAACCGAGCACCCCAAAATATAGCAAAACCAGGGAAAAATTAGTACTAAAATAGTGTGAAAATCCTAACCAAAGAAAGGTTCAGAAAGGATAACTTTAATCTTGCCACAGTAAAATTGATAACTTTTATCCTGTCACAGAAAAGGAAAAGCAGAAAAAAAATTTAAACAAAAAGAAGAGAAACTTAGCAATTTTGAAAAAGGCAAATTTAAAGCAACAATTTTAAGAAAATTATTAGCAAAAGGTGCACAAGGAACTATGTACAGATGCAATATCTGAGAGTGAACCCAAATAAACGAGTTGCATGTCTCAGAAAAGCATGGTAAATGTCCAATACCCACTGCAAAATTATTTTAAAAAGGTCAAGTTTAAATCCAAAGTGCTAGGTTGCAAGTCACAGAGAAGCAAATTATATGCCCTAGACACACAAGAAATCATTTAATAGATAGTTAAGTTTAGTGCACATCTATAATAAATGAAAATTCACTCCATACCTAAAAGTTAAAACAACTTACATGTAAAATAAAAAATGAAATTACATGTGATGCTGTGCTTTGCTGGTACAAGTTAAATTAATTACAAAATATTGTTCTAATCATTAAGTCCACAGGAAGGCTCAAAAAGTCTATGAAAAATGAACTTGAAACAAACCTTTGTTAGAAGCAACAAAGGGACACTAAACGCTGACCAAAGTTCTGCGGAAGGACTTTAAACTTGGCCAAAAAGAACAACCTACTTTCAAAGAGTGTAAAACAACTCAAAAAATAATAAAATTAAAATTAAAAAAAGAAACAAACAGAAAAACGACTTACCAGTCCTCTGGGAAGAGCATGTTGCTCTCTCCTCTGGGGAGACAAAACTAACTGCAGGGGCATGTCCATCGCAGCACCATCTAGCGGCCAACTTTAGAACCTTCTTGGGATGCAAAACAGTGAAGTTTCTCAGAGGAAACCTCAAATACCAGACTTAATGTTCTGAAAAAACTGCTACGAGTTTTCAGAGCAAACCTAAATACTAGAATGCCCTTCCTGGGGGTAGGGAATATGTATCTCTGCTCCCAAGAGTTCAAAAAGTATTACATAACCTAATTAGTAGCACTCTTCCCAAACCTTTGATATTTAAGTATTAGTAGTTTTTCTTGCTTTTATTTTTATAAATATTTTTTTGGAATTTTTTCTTAAGATTCTTATGCTTTTTTTTGTAAATTTTTAATTATAACCTTTTTTTTTTTGTCAATCAAAGGAGATAGAATAGTGTATTATAGGTTCCTTAATTGATAGTTGACCACATCATTATCTAAACCTTTAAAAATAGCTTTAATTTAGACAATTCATTGGGTCAACAAGATTTAAATTAAATTAAGCCTTCCATCCTAATTCTGTGCTTGAGAACTATTTTTCTTAATGTAACTTTTAAGAAGTTTCTAGGCACTTGGTTTTCAAGAAACTGTTTGATTAAAACAATAACATGTTTTTCTAGTTCAGAGTTTAAGCTACATATTCTAAAAAGCCTCTAGAATAGTTGTTTAAGCTACATATTCTTAAAGGCTTTCTAGAATATGTAGCTTAAACTCAGAACTAGAAAAACATGTTATCGTTTTAATCAAACAGTTTCTTGAAAACCAAGTGCCTAGAAACTTTTTAAATGCTGCATTAAGAAAAATAGTTCTCAAGCATAGAATTAGGATGGAAGGCTTAATTTAATTTAAATCTTGTTGACCCAATGAATTGTCTAAATTAAAGCTATTTTTAGAGGTTTAGATAATGATGTGGTCAACTATCAATTAAGAAACCTATAATACACTATTCTATCCCTCTCCTTTGATTCACACACAAAAAAGGTTATAATTAAAAATTTACAAAAAAAAAAAAAAAAGCATAAAACTCTTAAGAAAAAATTCCTAAAAAATATTTATAAAAATAAAAGCAAGAAAAACAGTAATACTTAAATATCAAAGGTTTGGGAAGAGTGCTACTAATTAGGTTATGTAATACTTTTTGAACTCTTGGGAGCAGAGATACATATTCCCTACTCCCAGGAAGGACATTCTAGTATTTAGGTTTGCTCTGAAAACTCGTAGCGGTTTTTTTCAGAACATTAAGTCTGGTGTTTGAGGTTTCCTCTGAGAAACTTCACTGTTTTGCATCCCAAGAAGGTTCTAAAGTTGGCCGCTAGATGGTGCTGCGATGGACATGCCCCTGCAGTTAGTTTGTCTCCCCAGAGGAGAGAGCAACATGCTCTTCCCGGGACTGGTAAGTCGTTTTTCTGTTTGTTTCTTTTTTAATTTTAATTTTATTATTTTTTTGAGTTGTTTTACACTCTTTGAAAGTACGTTGTTCGTTTTGGCCAAGTTTAAAGTCCTTCCGCAGAACTTTGGTCAGCGTTTAGTGTCCCTTTGTTGCTTCTAACAAAGGTTTGTTTCAAGTTCATTTTTCGTAGGCTTTTTGAGCCTTCCTGTGGGCTTAATGATTAGATCAATATTTTGTAAATAATTTAAGTTGTTCCAGCAAAGCACAGCATCACATGTAATTTCATTTTATATTTTATATGTAGGTTGTTTTAACTTTTTTAGGTATGGAGTGAATTTTCATTTATTATAGATGTGCACTAAACTTAACTATCTATTAAATGATTTCTTGTGTGTCTAGGGCATATAATTTGCTTCTCTGTGACTTGCAACCTAGCACTTTGGATTTAAACTTGACCTTTTTTAAATAATTTTGCTGTCAGTATTGGGCATTTATCATGCTTTTCTGAGACATGCAGCTTGGTTATTTGGGTTCACTCTTGGATATTGCATCTGTACATTGTTCCTTGTGCACCTTTTGCTAAAAATTTTCTTAAAATTGTTGCTTTAAATTTGCCTGCCTTTTTCAAAATTGCTAAGTTTCTCTTCTTTTTGTTTAAATTAATTTTTTTTATTTTTCTGCTTTTCTTTTTCTATGACAGGATAAAAGTTATCAATTTTACTGTGGCAAGATTAAAGTTATCCTTTCTGAACCTTTCTTTGGTTAGGATTTGCGCACTATTTTAGTACTAATTTTCCCCTGATTTTGCTATATATTAAGGTGCTCGGTTCCCTTCCATTTCTTATTAAGTTGTACTTATCTTGGTTGTTGTGTGGTCGAGCAATATTATTTAGTTTGCTGGGTTGGTTTTAAAAATCCCTTTTTAATTTGACAAGTTGAACCTTAAATTTAATCTGTCCTTATAGCAAACTAAATTGGCAGAAACCCACAATTCACTGGTCTGAGTAGATAAAGGAGTGATTTTCTTTATGCTTGGCCCTTGATGAAGCCATCGGAGAATCAGTCAATGGTCTGCTTCCCTGCATTCTTCTGTTTGTAAAATTTCCGTTGTTCGGAGCTTGCCTGCTTCGGACGGTTGGGGATTGGTGGTTGATATCCTGCTCGTTCTTGAAATTTTCGTTTGTTTTAGTTTTTTTTTTATTTTGCTTCTTCAGTTTTGCATTTTTTTAATATTATGGTTTGATCTTTATTTTAATGCAGACTCTGGCACTTTGGAATTTCAAATTTGTACTTGGTTTTTGATTAATTCTTCTTGTTGTTTTTTGCTATGTATATATATATATATATATATATATATATGTGTGTGTGTGTGTGTGATTCATCACTGAAGACCACAGTTGCTCAATATCATTATTGTTCTAATATGAGTATCTCTTAACTTGTGTGCTAGAAACAATTACTATGAGTGTGGAAAGAAAAAGCACAACTGGGTACAATTGTCTTTTTCCCTTTTCTTCTTGTTTGGATACCTCAGGTGCATAAGTTTTTGGGCTGTTGATGTTATTCTGGCAAAAATACCAATCACAATTTTAACAGCCATTTGCCAACAAATATTTGCATCTCAGCCAAACACCATTAAAGAGAAAGACTAATACAATATGTGAAAAGTTTTTTTCAGCATAACAAATATATTTTACAGTTCAAAACATGTTCTCATTTGCTGCACAAAGAAACAATGAGAAATTTTTAGAAAACCACTTTAATCAAGTTCTTGAAATATACTTACCTATTTGAAAGATACAGTGAGAAATCACAATTCATACATACATCTCATTCAAGGATCATTTCAAAATTCTTTCTCAAAATAGTTCCAGACAGACTCTTCATTGATATATTGCTTTTGTTTAGCTTGCAGAGCCAAAATGAATGTTTGAAAACATTGTACTGTAACCAACACTTAAAATCTAGTTTGAAAAAGATAAAACTGTATCACAGCTCACACAGCAATTAATAAATGGCATTTTAGAAGAGATTTGCTCTGTGGCAAAAGCTTTCTTTAAAAAGGGAACTGATTGCTTAACAAGCATCATGGTGGTCACATGTTTTTAACTCATGTTACTATTAATGCATTATACACTGGCAGGAGTTGACAGTTTTTCAAATATAATTTATGCTTCATTTTAATCTACATGATTTACTATAAAATATATCTCAGCACAAAATTTATTGGTTATCTCACTACTTATAGATTTATCATGGGTGAATGAAAAAGGAGTTTATCCATAAAGTCTAATAAAAACACTACTGAAATAAAAGTTGGAATAAAAACGGGTTTGGGTGAAACAGTGAAATGGTGTAGCATAATTCTGTATTAAAACTAGTCATCTTAGTAGTACACCTGCAGCTA
The DNA here is from genome assembly GCA_039090855.1 of Macrothele yani. NCBI lineage: Eukaryota > Metazoa > Arthropoda > Arachnida > Araneae > Macrothelidae > Macrothele > Macrothele yani. The sequence goes on along the minus strand of CM077023.1, from coordinate 5,207,714 downwards.
AAAACATGAACACTGCAATAAGGTACACAATGTTGATGGGTTCACAAGCAACTTATCATTGTGTTACTTATTTAGCTATGGTATTAATATGTGAGTGTAATACAACTGGATGTTAAAATATAAATAAACTTAAAGAATAAGAAAAATGGAAAATCTGGTCTTTGTATACCACAGGGAAAAAATATTATATGCTTAAAATTATCCATTAGATTGTTCAATCTTAATTTATACATATTTTATGGAAGAAATCGTGTGTCTTCTCATCTTTTCCTGCGGCATTATTAGTTTCAGATTGAGTGTGAGTTATTATTATGGAAGAAATACTAGTTTAATTTTTGTGGAAATAATGTAATATATTTTATGAAGAAAACCATATTATATATATTATGATAGTAGTTTTATCCTTCTGTATACTACATTTAATGGAATTTCTGATGAATTCCACATACAGCACATTGTAGATGAAAACTAAAACCACCCATCTGTTTTATGAAGCAAAATACAAGGTTTCAGAGGGGGAAATGACTGTCACACAAAAAATATCATTGGCTTCTGAAAACTTGCCCAAAGTTAAAATTTATATTTTGATATTAATTCTCTGTTTTACTCTGCATGTTTTATTTCATAAGTTTGGGAACTCTCACAAAAGAGTGGCAGGATGCAATAAAACAATATACTAAAAGTTACAGAGAGTACATTAAAAGAAATAACAGATATCTATAAGAGGTGGGTTAGCACCATACATACAGCAGTAGCATTTCCTTAACATGTGGAATATACTGAACATTTATGAGGTCTGGTCTCCCATCACTTTAAAACTGCTTTTGTTCTCAATATCTTTCTGGATTGTAGGCACAATGCGTTACACTTTTGAATATTAATATGTTAAGTAAGTGAAACAGTAAACGAAATGTGTCTAAATATACTTGTCCCAAATAAATATTATTTGCTTGGGCTTAAAAATGTAAAATATGCTTTTAGTCAGCCCTTCTTTCTCCCCATGCAATATGATACTTTAACATATTAACTAAAACAGATTTTTCTTGTAGGGAAGGGAAGTTGATAATGTGGGGAAAATAAACTGCTTAAAAATAACTCACAATGAAAAGGATTAGAAGTAAAGCATGCAACATGGTAAAAATTGAGAGAAGCACTAAAATTCTCATATCAGGCATTGGTTACATTATGAAAAAGTAATTGGTGGAACGTTTTAGTAGTTGACTTCTACCTTACTCAGTCATGGAATGATTTCATGGCTGAGGAATGTAGAAGTCAATGATTCTATGAGAATTTTAGTGCTTCTCTCAATTAAAAATGACCATAATATTAAATGCATATGTCATTAAAACATATTTTAAAATTTAATGCTTTAAGAAATACTGCTAAAAAACTGAGTGGAATAGTTGAGTTAAATCTTAACTGAATCTACAGCATTCTTACTTTTTTAATTTTATTGGGAGTTTAATGACCACCGTGAGCAACTTGATGGGCTTTAAGCAGTTGCACGTTCCTAATTTAGAGCCACTGGTTCCAGGGAAGGGAGAGAGACAGTGCCGAAAGACTAGCACAACATGCATGCCTCATCGGGATTTGAACCCTGACCCATCTCAGACGAATGATCAGAAGCCAGTGCTTAGACCACTGCATCACTGTGGCGGCAGCTGTACCTCGAACTGATACCAAGAGATGAAAAGAATGGTGGTAGCATTGTATCTTAGTGTGGACTAGCATTAGTAAGCAACACAAATGAGATGAAAAGTTGATAATTTCATTTATACTCCAATTGCAATTATCTTGTGCTCTCCTTCCTCTCATACTATTGCTACAATAATCACAATTTACTTTTTTTTTTTTTTGGTACTACATTTCTGTGACATTTTATAAGCAGACATTTTTGGTAGTAGAGAAAGATGCATTGAGAATGATAAGAACTTGTTACATATCATTTGCTTGATCATTCAAATATTTTGCAAAAGTGCATGAACTCTTCACATGGGTCCAGATGTCATGGTTTTCTCATATCTAAGCCATGTATGTTTTCAAAAGTCTCAAATTTGAATAACCCTCTTAACCATATCACAAAAAACCAAATGGTCAATTCAGTTTGGTTTCACTTATGACACATAAACAATGGATATATTTTGAAAAACTGTTACATTATAAATAGATATGAATGGAAGTTACATAGTTTCATAATCCATATGAGAATACTTCAAATGCCATATGACAGATATCCAAGTAATTCATTCAAAGTAACATTTTTTTTTTCATCATTACAGAAATTCTTTTGCACAAAAGAAAAGTTTCCATTCTCATCTGTGGTGAATAAATAAATAAATATATATATTTTTTTTACCCTAGGGATTCATACCAATCTTGCAAAATGTTTATCACAGCCAAATGTACTTGTGTTTATATTTAGCTTTCAGTACATTTTGTACTGAAAGCTAAATATAACATTTTGTTTTTAAAATACATGAAGAAAACTTCAAGAAATGCTAGTCAGTTCATATTAAATACAGCATAATATGAGACATTTCCAAATGTTTTCAAACTTTAACCTTAATATTTTAAAAACAAAATGTAATTACAGTAAGGAGAAAAGACTTGCCATAAATGTTGCAGCTGTTTCAGACCATGATACTTTTATGTATTTACCATATTGGAGAAATTAATTTGTGTGAAATGTTATTTTGGGTAGCAAAAAATTTTCTTGTACTGATAAGGCTAATATCAAACTAAAGTACTTAAATTTCATTCATTATTTTTCATTTAGGGAAGTAACTTGTCACTTTCAGATTAATAAGAATGTAGTTTATATAAGTCATTCTGAGTTCTCATCTAGAAAGTTTGACTTGACTAATATATATATGCATTTGCTGTCAAGCAGTGTCTCATTCATATAAGAGCACAGACAAGCTTGATATGATTTTGTGAGCTATGGGCTGGTTTTGTAGTATTTAAAGCTACATGTTTATGTATTCACAGCAATACAATTATTTAGGTATGTGAACAACCACAATAATATGATATGGTATTAATGTTCTCCATAGGTTCTCAAACTGTATTAACCCATTTCACTCAAATAACATTTCATTCATACTCACACTGCACTCGCATTTTTTTCCTGCAGTAGGTTCCACAACTTAGCTATGAAAGTTCAGCTCTGGGAAGCTTGGTGCAAAAGATATGTCTCACCAGCACCAACATGCGAGCTATTTAGCAATTTTGTAATGTTGGGTGTCACCTGACTGTCGAGCGGAAAGCATTAAGCAAGTTGTATACTTAAAACTACGTTATTGTATTTATCATACAGTATGAGCCAAAATCAATTAAGGAATGGTTTGAGTACTATTTTCGTAGAATAAATACTATTCTTCTAAATCTTCTGTTTCACACGTTGTATTTTGAATGTTTTGACTGAGGAAGGCAGTGTGGGATCTGTTATGTCTAAAAAGTGGCAACGAAAATGCCAACTCACCATTTCTTTAGTTGAATATCCCGCTGGCTGCTGCTTGAGTTAAACACATGGAATATACAGTATGTTGTTTTATCTAATGAGCTTAAAAAACTATTTATAAAACAGAATTGAGTAAAAACCTTTAAAATTGAAATAAAATTAATAAAAAGAATGCAATGAGTCATTAAAACTCATGAAATGCTGTCATTGTTCACACTCGAGCCCTTCCCCATCACTCCAAACGTGTTTCAGCTGCACAAGTCACAGCCTTTATCGGTGGTGGGTGATGTATTTGCCTCAACTGCCTAGTCATCAATGCCTCGTTGAACTTCTGCCAAGTCATGCTCCACCTTGACACCAGTATCTTCATTGCACATGTCATGCTGCTCGTCATCTGCCAGTGATTGGTCGTATGAAATATTCTTAATTATCTTTTTATTATTTGCTTTTTTCATTTTTTGTTTTTCCTCTCGGTTAATCAGGTATTTCCATGCATATGATAGGTCATATGGAGTATTATTATTGCAATTGAATTTCTTCTTATTTCAATAATAATACTACATTGCAATAATAATACTTCACGACCTATCACACATGTGGAAATACCTAATTAACCAAGAGGAAAAACAAAAAATGAAAAAGCAGAGAATAAAAAGATAATTAAGAAGCCTTCATACAGCCAATAACCAGCAGATGACATATGCATAGAAATACCTGATTAAACAGGAGGAAAAAATGAAAAAGCAAAGAATAAAAAAGATAATTAAGATTTCGTACGACCGATCACCAGCAGATGGCATGAAGCATGACATGCACAATGAAGATCCTGATGTCAAGGTGGAGCATGACTTGGTAGTTGAGGCAAATACATTGCCCACCACTGATAAAGGCTGTGACTTATGCAGCTAAAACATGTTTGGAGTGACGGGGGAGGGTTCAAGTGTGAACAATGACAGCCTTTCAGGAGTTTTAATGACTCACTGCATCCTTTTTATTCCATTTTATTGTGATTTTATTCCAATTTGAAAGGTTTTCACTTCATTCTGTTTTATCAATAGTTTTTATAAGTTCATGAGATAAAATGACATATATTCCATGTTTTTAACTCAAACAGCAGGATATTAAACTAAAGAAATGGTGAGTTGGCATTTTTGTTGTCATTGTAAACTGTATAAAACTTTTTCTAGAAGTAATAAATAGCACACTGTCTTCCTCAGTCAAAACATTCAAAGTATTACGTGTGAAACAGAAGATTTAGAAGAAGAGTATTTATTCTTCGAAAATAGTGTAATGCAGCAGCAAGTTTAATTTGAGCTTGAGCAATATCTGAATGGTTTGATGTTCTGTCTGCTTCTTGACACAAATCAAGAATGTCTAACGTAATGCAGTCTGCTTCTTAGCATCATCACCTCAGAGGATAGTTCACTTGTATGAATAGTGAACTGCAACATTCAAGCTTGAGGAGGAGCTCATTTAGATATAGCAAGTAAACTTGCTGTTTATGCACTATGAGTGACAGTTTTCATCATACACAGTGGTTTCAAGGATATATTACCCATAATTTAAATGCATATAAATAGATATATATGCATTTAAATTATCATGTGGTAATTTTTTGTCAGCTCATAGTTAGTACCTCTCAGATGAACTGCTATTCCATTTTTCCAGGATCAGTGGGTGTAAGTTATTGAACACTGTTTTGCAACATGGTCTTACACAAGGGTGCAAGAAGTGTTCAGTAAATTCATCCTGATGTCCTTTTCCCAAATAAGATGGTAATTGTATTAGGAAACAGAATGGATGACCAGTCCTGTTAACAACAAGCACATACTGTATGTACAATGCATACATAGCCTTATAGTATTCAAGTAGTACTACAAATGTGAGTGCTACAGAATTGTAAGGAAAATCAAATAACAAATATATGGTGTTTGCATTTTTGAACTTCACTTTTAGTTGGTAAAGTTCGATGAACACTTACCGCACGTGGGGCTTGGCTTTCAATCCATATTTCCGTTACGTGGATGCGGCACGGGATTTTTTCATTTGGCCACGGGTCTGCTTCTTCTTTTTTTTTTTTTTTTTTTTTTTTCTCCGTTGGAATTTATTTTGTCTCATCACCAAATGAGTTTTTCCTTTGCTGCATCCTCATTTACTTCAATATTTATTCATACCCGAGTACTTTCGGTACTACTACTATACCGTCTTCGAGGGGACATTTTGCTCCAACTAGCACGGACCGTGTCAGCTGGGCATTTCGGTGGTTCTCGCGGGCTGCTTCTGTCATCTGCTATCGCTTCTTGCAATTAACCTCCAATATCGGAAGTAAATTGAAATATATGGTGATTTTTTTTTTCACTTTCTTTCTTTGAATTATTGACAAAGCTTGATGATTATTGTACAAGCAGTCAGAACTGTAAGAACTTTGATCATGTGAAAATTCACATATTTTACATGAGAAATCTTTGCACCTTAAAAAAAAATAGTGTTTAGCACAACATTTTTAAATGCAGTGATAGCAAATGTACAAGAATATCATAATTCATCTCACTCTTAGAAGATGACTATTTCTGCTGAATCTACAAGGATGATAATATGAGTTATATGTCTTGTGAAACCATGACTTTCTTGGAAGAGATGTTCATCAATTATTTCATTTCTAAAGGTTCGTGGCACCCACCCCAAGATTACTAGACTCGATATACCTGATTTATTTCTCTAGGGTTATACCAAACAAGTGGGGTTTATAAAAACAAACTTATACACACTTGAAAAACTTAAGGCCAGCACTGAATCAGCAATGTTACCTGCACATTCTGCATCATGAAGTGTTGGAAAACAAGGGTCAAAAGAGTGGGATCCTACAGTTGTACCCTTTTCACCAGGTTCTGAACATGTGGTATAATCAAGTAAGAGAAGTATGTTTTGTAAATTTTTGAACAGTATGTGTAATATATAATGTAAAGTCTGCATACTAAGTGCAATGCACAATCTGGGTAACATAACTTTTGAATCACCCTGTATTAATCTTAATATATCATGGGGCAACATGCCTGCCTCTGGAGCACAGGGATATAAGAACTGGATTAAAAGATGTGAAAACAACATAATAAAAGGAACCTGAGAAAAAAGAATAACCATGTAACATATTGATGTCTCATTAATGTTACCCTGTACCATAATGGGAGAATCATAATCACAAATCAGAGATTAGAAAGGTATGAGAACTCAACTGTAATGCAAATGCATTTCCCTTAATAAGTGAACCCAAACTTTACATCTTAAACTTGTGAGGACGAATGTAACATCTTAGTGTGCAGTTAAATAAATTTTGATTTTCAGAGACTGATGCTATACCGAAACCTTCAACAGATAACCATGTCCATGAAACTCAATTGCTCTATTAACAAATAAATATTCACAACCAATGAATTTTGGTGAGAGCATGCACCATTATATGTACCTACGTCTTATTTTCACAGCAATGTTGATATAGGTTTGCTCCCAGTAAATTTATAATATGATTAAGATGTATACACCCTAGTGCCCAATTATCTTTTACACAGAAAAAAACCCCACTCCACTCATTACACTAATCCTTTAAATACACTGCTGGCCACCCAAAATGCAACACCAAGAAGGAAGCATCTGATTGGCCTGAAATTCACAGCATGCGTTGCCCGCTAGAGGACAGGCAAACGATTAGCATTGCAGGGCATATGCAAATCATGGGCGCCCGGCACGCCACCGAGAAGCACTATAAGAAGGTGCACAGAAGGTGGGGTATAAGTAGTGGAAGTGTGTTGTGCTGCCAGACCTGTGCGTGGGAAGCTTCCTGATGCCTTGTCGCAGAATACGGCAGTCATTCCAGCACATTTCAGAGTTCGACAGAGGACGAATAGTGACATCGCGACAGCGGTTTATCATACCGAGACATCGGCGCCCATGTGGGACGACATCCAGCCACAGTGAGGCGAGTAGAGATTCGGTGGGTGCAGGAGGGCCGGACGGAACGACGTGAGTGATTGCCGCAGCCGCGGCACACCACCGAACGAGAGGACCGGCATGTTGTGCGGCGGGCATTGACAGCTTGCACCGCCACGTCACGAACGGTAGCGCAGGAATTAGGGTGTGTTGCGCAACAACATGTGTCAGCACATACCATTCGACGTCGTCTGCAAGAGCGGGGACTTGTTGCACGGTGCCCATTGCTCCAATTACCAGGTGTCGCTGCTGCCGTGGCCCGCCTGTTCTCCCGATATGTTGCCCATCGAACACGTCTGGTCGCTGATCGGCAAGCCCACCCGCGGCTACGCCTGATGAACTGTGGCAACGTGTGGAAGCAGCCTGGACCGACATATCCCAAGCCCACATTCAAAGCCTCTTTCGTTCAATGCCGCGGCGTGTAGCGGCCGTTATTGCCAGCCATGGGGGCCACACGAACTATTGATGTCTGCGTGTTCCGCAAGTCGCACGGGCCTGTAAGCTCAATCGTTTCATCTTTGTATCTGTTGTTATGTGTCCAGTAAATCTGGCTTTGCTATCTCGTGCCCTTCTTGGTGTTGCATTTTGGGTGGCCAGCAGTGTAGATAAAAAAGTCTAAATGATTTTGAAACATTAATATGTGGTTAGTCTCTAACACATTTTTTGATTGTAAATAACAATACACAATAAAATTACCTCATCTACTGTAATGCAAATTTCAAGGTTCTATTTGTGTAGCCCCACTAGTGGCAGGTTCAGGCCATTTTTGCATTTTAAAGTTTAAATGCTTTTGACACCCTCTTATCTGTGAAACCTAGATAAAATGCTTTTCATGTTTACATTGAGATTTCCTTATTATTTGGTAGCCATCTGATATTTGCTACTATAGTTTCTTCCATATATTATGCTTAATATCTTAGTTCTTCATAAGGAAAATGGTATAACCCACTATTGTACCAGTACAAAGGTTTCCAAAGAAGTTAAATACTGTGTTATGGAAAGATTCTGCAGAAGCTGTTCACAATTTCTCTTACAAGAAAGGCAAGCAAGCAGTATGCATAGACAGGACAGATACATTTCATACTGTTCCACTTCATTAACTGAATGGATATTTAACTGGCACTTTCATTTTATAGCCAAATTAAATTTCATAGTTTAGGACTCACTTCACTAATTACAATGAAATCAATATAGTTTCTAATAGCCATATCTTGTGTGCATGACAAGATATGACAGGTAATCAAGGCAGATAAACACAGGTTCCCTACTTTTGAGGTGATGATACATGCAAAATTGTTTTTCCAGAAGGAGCTCATGGAAAGAGGAGTTTTCAACATATTTTTAATGTAGTTAGTGAGGAGCATATACACCAAATTTGGTAGACCTATTATTGATTTTGGGGTGGAATGAGATTCATTAACCCCACATTCTTTAATTCATACATCACTGCCTTGTGATAACTATAACATAGAAGTAGTAGAAACGGAATGCGTGTGTTGCTGATAATGCTAAGGGAAAATCTTGCAGTTTATTGAACAATGATAACTATAAAATAAAAGTAGTAGAAATGAAATGCATGTGTTGCTGATAATGCTAAGGGAAAGTCTTGCAGTTTGATCATGATCAAATTATCATATGTAGATGATTTTAGGAAGGGAGTGTCTGACCCCAGGTCTTAAACAACCCTTAGAAATAGGAAGTTAGGAGATTTGGGCTAGAGTGCCTGATAGGAAAGTGGCAGGGAAGCGAGGTAGAAAGAGGGAGGAAGACGCCCTTATTTATTACCGGGGGGCCAGTACCCGGGGTCCGACGGCTTAACGTGACCATCCGACGCACGGCGGATATTTAGTGGATCGAGCGTTCGTACCTGCCCGGGATCGAACCTGAGGTCCTTTCTGTGGCAGTCATGAACGTTGCGCACTAGGCCACCCGCGGCCCCCAAGTTTTGCAGTTTATTGAACAATGAAGAATATAACCAGTCAACTTCACGGATGAGCAATAATTGCTTTTACGGACCACTACTTCTTGGTAATTACTAAGCATTTTTATTCCCCACTATTCGATGATTACTAGACAGCTTCATCTACTGGACAAACTGTTTTTCAGAATGTTTAATGACTGAACCAGGCTCAAAGAATTTTGTGAGCATACGATGTGGTAAGCAAAACTTGAAAAATATCACTAACTATGTATGCCTACCACAAAATATGAGAAAAAAGAAAATATAACATCTATTCCATTTGCAAAAGAACAATAAGGACTGATGGATGGTCAATAATACATAAGCATGTGAGTACTCAATGATGGTGTCATTAGACTACCTGGTGATCTGACTGTCCATAAACATTCAGAACCACAAAAACTGTTTATAAAGTAAGCAAAACAGAGAAAAGTGTTTATTTTCTCAGAAACCATTGACTAGAAACCACTAGGAGTGCTACAGACACAATGGCAAAGATCAGAGACTCTTCCTGAAATAAAAGAACATCTCGGAATACCAATAGTTTTTACTGGTACCTTTGCATTTTCAGTTGTTCCAGCATTAGAAAGGATTTCTTGAAAAGATACTCCTTCCCACCACATGATGCTGTCTGAGTGGTATTTGAATGTGGGCACACTATCTTCAGTTTCCATAAGTTAACATTACTTCAACAAATGCCTTAAAAGAAAACAGCTATACCATGATGACATGACATTAGCAAGTATGTGCATGCTTACAGCTTTTCCCATTGTTTAATCACTTGTGATTTGCTTTTAAATTTTTAATGTATTTGACTATCATCACATTTAACTATTCTCGAGAAAAATAGAACAATGCACCATGCATCAGATTATGATAAGAAAAGCTGGATAATCTGCAAGTGAAATTCATCAGCTAATGCAAATAACATTTAAGATCATTGATATGTGCAAGTTTTCTGAAGAATTTCTGTTATTTGAAATAATTATGAATGTTTTTCAGAAGCAATGAGTACATTATTCAGTAGTTTAAGTGTATAATTAAGCATGAAATAACAACAGTGTAAATTGTTTGTAAAATGGCTTAAGTAGTTGGAGTGTCTTATGGTTTATTTATATGCAATTTCAATGGCTAACAAAGGAATGAGGCACACTTCTACCAATGGAGCAGAAGTAATATCACTTGCCTACAAATTCTGACTTGCTTTAATGTGTAGATACTACTGTAAACTAAAAAAAAAAACATGGTGACATATGAAGAATGGCTTTCTGTTTCTGGTATAGCAGAAATGAAATGCAGTAGAGCATCCCTGTAGACAAGATATGAAGTCTGCACATATTTAACTACATGTTTCTGAAGTTCCACACTTGGGTAATTTAGCATACAATTTTTTTTTTTTTTTTTTTTTTTTTTTTGATCACAGAGGCTGAATGGATATTACTGTTAAAATATACTAGCATTAAGCATGTGCACCAAATATTAAATACTGAACATTTATTCCGATATGTGTGAAAAGAATAAAACAACTTTGGTCGATATTTCGCTATGTCAAATGCAGCTCACTCTCCACTACGGTAGCATTGAAACTTAGTGAAAGGGTACATATACTATTTATACACGTACATTTTACTTCTGCTTCTATTTTTGAAAAATTCAACTTCAGATTTTTTAAGGCCATTTACTATTATTTTAAAGAGACAAATATTTTTTAAAACTTTTTTTAACTAATAGCTACAAACGTTTTGTATGGTTAAATTCAAGAAGTTGTGAGTGAATGAAAAAACGTTGACAGATACTTGTATTTCTATGGAAATGAATTGCTGAATGCTGCTCTTTTAGAGGATGAATGTCTAAATGAGTTAAATCTGTAAGGAAAAATGTTGAAAGAATATGTTTTATCTAGTTAATAAAAACAAAATTGAAGTGTTGATCACAGATGCCTTTTCGACATTAATGCTTTGTAATCTACAGAAAAAAACTTTGCAATGTACCTCAATGCCTCATGTATGCATTGATGTTTAATTTTTCATTCAAATGTGTTTACTTTTTTGAGAAACAGCTTCTCTTATTTATTATATATACAATCTCATGTTCAGATATGGCACAAAAAAGCATTTTTAGGAAATGAGAATGAAAACATTAATGTAATATAAAAAATCAAACAGTTCTTGAAGCTAAAATAAATATTAAAAAATGAGGAAAGCATAGCACTATACAAACACTACAATTCTTGTTCAGCTAGAATAATAATTGTGATTATTTTGTGATGAAACTGTCCTCTATATTTGATACAAGTGATTGAAAATTTAGTTTCAGTTTTTCTACTTGATAATATATTGAATACCTTGTTTCCTTATAACACCAAGAGTGGCATTTACAATACATAAAAAGCCCATAATTTTGGAACATAAAACAAACGATTTTTAAAAACTCAAAATGAATTTGTGATTCGAAAAGAAAAGAAAACAACATTGCGATTGGCGTGTATGGAAATTGGGATTACTGTCAGCTGAGCGTGGTAAAAATGAATCTTTGACATGATGTTCCTTGATAAATATATTTTTAAGCAAAAATGGCAAAGTGGAGTAATTCTACAATTTAGGTCTAATAGTGACTAGATTTTACAAGAAAGTTTAAGTAATGCATCTTCCAGGATCTGTTTCAGCTATGTTCTTGCACAAGCTTCAGTGCTCCTTCCCAGCTTTTCCTTGTTCATTTGTTCTCTGCACGGGAAGTGAAGATATATCCTTCTCTCACACATTCAGCTTTCACTTCATGATGATTCACTTCCAGTCATGGGTAAGTCTTTTCGGGTTAGAGGACGATACCTTCGCCTTCTGGAACCAAAAGGACAGAACACTGTTTAATCATTTTAGGCAGAAAAAGAAAAATGTCACAAACCTAACATAATGCCCACATTTTGAGGTTACTCACCTTTATCCTAACCTCAAAATGTAGATTGTCTAAATAGCATGTTAATAATTAAGCAGCTATGTGACTTTTTTGACATTTGCAATGCTGTATGAATATATCTAACATAATGTGTTCTCAGTATTGCATGCATGAAAAATAATTCCACTGACACAAGGGTGGATCAGAAAATAATGAACCGAAATCATATCTCACATAAATAGAATTCTATGAAGACACAAGCTGTTACTACTGTTTTCACACAAAAGCTCTTGAGCCCACATGATGCAAAGACATGTGTACAGCCAATTCCACTGATTCAATCATTCCATTTGTTCTTCATTAAATACAAAAGAATTTAATGTGGTCTAGTAGTACAGAAGATTGTACATACAATGAATATAGTGAGAAAATCACACAGTTAGAGGACAAACATAAGCAGCTTATCAGCTTATATAAATAATAACTGAAAATGAATTAATGCAACAGTTTTCCCCCGTTTTAAGGTGACGCTTATATTTGTTACAGATAACAAGTGCTGGTACCTTAAAGTTAATTATTTAGATTAAAATTAAGGAAAAGTGATTGCCTGTAAAATAGATAGATAAGCTAGAATATACCATACCACTACAAATGAACATTTGTGAATTAATTGCATCTCATTTGTAAGAATTCCAAGGTTGGTAAAAGAAATGCACTAACAAAACCTTTTGTCTGTGTAAACATGGTAGAGAATTCTTTCTCTTCCTTGAAGTTAAAAATAATTTCATCACATTAAAACAGCATGGATTCGAGAAGCTGTTGGCACATTTAGAAATTAAGGGTGAGCTGCTTCGAATGAACACTGGCAGAAATAGCTACATTGTTGTAGTGTTTGTTGACAAGGGTGGGGGGTGGGGACATTGCAGTATTTAACATGAGTAGCCATATGTGAAATACCTCAGAATTTATTGATTCAGAGTCAATACTTTTTGAAGACTATTCAAAAGCCTAAAAAAATATCACATTTGAGCATGCAAATAAATACTACACAATGTAAATAAATATCTATTATGGTGAAAACATGGTTATATATTTTGTAGATTCAGTCAGAAAAGTATATCAACAAAACTTGGAAAGGGAAGGAACAAGAGCTAACGATTAACATAATAACCATGTCTCATCTGAGACTCTAAAGCCAGGTCTTAAGAGTGAAAACCTACCTTCCAAATTACTTGGCAACTAAGTGATGACAGTGATTAACCTATAAGTAGCTTGTTGTGGGTGAATTTGAAACTTCTCTATAGGAGTTTTTTTTTTTAATTTTTGGTTGGAGGTTTAACGACCACTGCGAGCAACTCAATGGGCTATACAGTCGTCCATCCCTAATTTAGGGTCACTTGTTCCAGGGAAGGGAGAGAGGCAGTGCCGTAAGACAAACACAACATCCATGCCTCACCAGGATTCGAACCTGGACCCCATTCGGACGAATGATCAGAGGCCATCGCTTAGACCACTATGCCACCGAGGTGCTAGGAGTATTTAAAACATAGATAATGAAGTACTACAAGACAGTGGGAACAAGCACACACACAACTTATAAATGTTTCTTCAACAGTTAGAAAGTTCCTAGCTGATAAGTATTGTATAGCTGATGTCCATGCAAAACATATTTTTTCAACAGTTAGAACATATTTCTTCAAACATTATACATATTTTTTCAACAGTTAGAAAGTCCCTAGTTGAGAAGCATTGCATGACTGATATCCTTGGGATTGACAATACATATTACATAACAATTAACATACTTCAGGATAAGACATAGTGGATAACATTGTTTCAATCCCATATGGCAGCAACAATCATCAGACATCCATGGGTTACAGACAGGTAGATGAACAAAGTGATTCCATTAGTATTGTATTATTTAGAAAGCAGAAGTATAATGTTACAAAAAAAATCATTATACTGATTCCTGAAAACATTATATAGCATGAGGGGAGGATTGGCAGAAGTAATTTTATAATGACAACATACCTAAACCAGGTGTCTGATAATGCAAAATAAGAATTATTTTTGATATATCTCTTAGTATTATTTAAATGAGACAGTACTTTCTGCACAACTGATTCTGATAACCTGCAAGCCCATTCAATGAAACCTCTTAAAAATAAGTTTATATCATTAACATTTATATCATTAAAGCGATATATCATTAACGTTTATATCATCATTATCATTAACGTTTATATCATTAAAGCGGCCAAGCACAGTGGCCGCAGTAAGTTTTTGGACAGGGAGTACAAATACTTCTGATATGATTTTTTCAAGAAGTATTTTGCGATTTCTAGAAGTACCCCCCCCCCCCAATTCTCCAATTTGCAAATGACTGCTAGAAAAATCCTCACGTCTAAAAAACTGTTTTTGGATAGGCAGTTATTTTAATCATTTTAATAAGTGTAGCAAAATATAAAATAGAATAATAGTTCCTAAGGTTAAAAACATGCATCCTTACCGCTGCAACAAAGATGAAAATTCTGTGATATATGCACATAAAATTCTTCCTACACATGCAATTTAGTATTGCAACTGGTTGTAATTCAGAATGATCTCAGTCTCTTATATTTTTAATAAAAAATAGTCTACTTTGTCAAGTTCAGTTCTGTTCATTTGCTAGAAGTCGCTTACCTGTACATTGAGAATTAAAATCCATGGTATATTCACATTATTCTTTTAGTGGATATAACAGTGTATTTAGTGGATATATTGTTCTTTAGTGGATATAACAAATAGTGAGGAAGAACATTTCTTCCATATTATCTGTCATCAGTAGATTTTATGTTGATTTAGTGTTGTAATTATTATTTATAAATGTAGCCTTCTTGCTGCTTTTCAAGTGAGTAACAACACTAGAAAAGTCCAGATCACATACAACCTTTCCATCTTTTATTAAGAATGGAGGTGCTAAATCTGGAAGATGAGGGCCATTAATCCAGTTTCACTTCTCATTCATAATGCAATTTTGAGAAGAAAAACTTCATTCACAAGGTGCTGTGGTCAGTGGAATGATCAATGCAATCTGAGCTAACACTATAAAAATTTCATAAACAGGATAATAATAATTAAAAAAAACCCCTAGAGGTCAGTTTTTTGATCAAGATGGATAATTTTTCGAGCAGTAAAAATATGCCCCGATTTTATTTTTTGAAGTAATTTTTGTTTTTGATGCATGAAATATGCCTGTCTAGACGCTGATGTGATCTCTGACCAAGCATATAACAAGCTATTGGAAAAGTAAAATAAACTATTTAAATTTAGCTTATCTTTATGTAAACACTCTTTTGAAAACACCATTTATTGGTGTTAATGAGAGGTATGATTGTAATATTAATTTGAAATTCAGTTTTCTTTGAAACTCTGGCAACTATGATCATTGAATAAAGGCAAATGACACAATGGATCTCATGTGAGAAGTTCTGCCTTGGGTCTGTCTTAAAGCAACATTTATCATTCTTTGGTGGTAGAGAGAGTGGCTGTAGGGGTGGAAGGTTGATGTCAGATCAAATGGTCTTCCTGTTCTGTGGTCATTCTGTATACTCTAGTTCTAGGATGACAAGAGGTTGTACCTTCTCTCAAATCCCAGTTGAGTTGGTTATCTTGGCCTAAATGCTGCATTATAGGGTAAGCCCATCCTTAAGGAGACCAACCATCCTTCTCTTGTATTCACTGTGCTGGCAATATGGTCAGGGAATTTGGTGTCTTGGCAATCTGTACAAAGTTCGTTTTCTAGAAATCACAGCGCAAAGTCAGAAGACTTCTCGTGAGTAAACTAGTCTAAGTTGTGATATCACGGCACAGCTGTTCTCACTTATATTGACAAAAAATACAATTGGACTGGTCCCATATTTTAATCATATTCATATCTCAGCTCAACTTAGACATCTGCTGATTTGCATGCACTTGCAATCATTTTTTTCTTTAAGATGAGCATATTTTTCTTCAAAATGGAGGCTAATCAAATCTTACAATTTTTAAAAAACCAGAAATGCAATTATTTCTTGAAACATTGTTGTCAGGTTATTTATTGCAGTAAATATATTTTCTTATTACATAAAGTGATGGCAAAATAGAGCATTTACCTGACATCAAAACTTATGAGTATTAAATGGTACATAACTTATGGTGTCATAGTCATTAAATGATATTGTGATGTTAACATCATGAAATCCACGCTTCCTACAGATGGATGAGACTTAATGTAAGAAAAACATGAGCATCTTGCAGTAAGACTTACCATGAGCAGACCTAGAATTTGCATGCATGTTTTGTAAGGACGATAATGATAATCTGTATGCATGCAGGTTAGTAGGATTAAAAATTCTGAGGCACAGTGTGTTACAGTGATAATAACCAAGGGATAGACTAACTGTTTTAGTGGTTTGATGTGCATTGTTCATATTGTACCTGAAGAGGCACAGTCCAGTTCTACAACAGAACAAAATGTAAACTCTGCCAATAGTAGTTTGCAATGTTTACAAACTTCTTTAGATGAATTTCATGCAGATGTTCATTGTGATGCATATAGATGCACTTCATATTGTACTTCCAGATCCAATACTTTGCACTGTTCTTCAACCACTAAAAAAAAAAAAAAAAAAAAAACGTGTCTGCACCAATTGATCATTAAACTAAATTTAGCCAAATTTTGTACACATATAGTTCTTTATGTTGTACAGATCATTATCCAACATAAGATTCATTAGCTTTGTCACAAAATTAACTTTAACTGAATAAATAACTGAAACAATTGATGTGACACTGTATACACATCCTCCATAAGGTATCAATGTTTTACACAAAATCTGCAGTTGATACTACACAACTTTTTCCTAGGGTATTGAAAAAATTCAGCCATTCTGCTTCTTCATAGATTTCTGGCATTCCTGAAGTTAACAAAGTTTGCCCATCCTCTTTTCTTTCTTTATTAATCATCAGTGATATTTCTGTTTCTCCTTAATAGAAAAATACAATGCTCCATTCATTAATAAGAAATCTTGAAAGAATGGAAATTTGCCTTTTCTAATACCCATAACACAGACTCACCTCATCAAATTTCTATTATTTGGAAATCCATTTTAAAATCTGGCAATATTTGATTCACCACGTGTTAACACCTCATGTTATCTTTGTTCAATCCATGACTGAAGGAGGTAGAATTCACTACCAAAATGTTCCAATTTTTACAACTTTTTTTTATGTAACTTAAGCATTTGTTTTCATTAGAGATACTTTAATACCTGATATATCTGCCACTCATTATTGCATTACATGGATTTCTCACATTACTTTTCATTATGATATTAGAATATATATACAGTGGCCGTTCCATAAAAACTGAGAATAAAATCACACAAAATGAAATGTAGGTACAGTAAAATATATGTTATTCTTTCTCAAAGTATCTTCCCTCAGATGTTGTGCAACGGTCCCATTGTTCAGTCCACTTTTCAAAGCATGTGGCGAAGGCATTTTGTGGAAGATGCTTTGCCACCCCTGTAAACCTTGAATAACGTCAGCATCTGTGTTGAATGTTGCGCCACGGAACTTCTTCATTATTGGAAACAACCAGAAATCGCAAGGGGCGAGGTCAGGACTGTAGGCAGGCTGTGGCATGATTTCAGTACTGCATTTCATAAGGAACTGTTGAACACAAGCAGCCACATGTGGGCGGGTTTTATCATGGTGTAGGGTCCACTTGCCCACCAGTTCCAGTAGCTAAATTGATATGTGTCGTCGCAGACGCTTCAAGACTGAAATGTAAAACTCAGCATTGACAGTAATTTGTAGAGGAATGGCATGCTGGTAGACTGCACCTTTATGATCAAAGAAAATTATCATCATCACCTTCCCAGCTGATTTGGTTTGGCGGACTTTTTCGGACGAGGCGAGCCTGTGTGTTTCCAGACACTTGTTGCGTGCTTCGTGAAGGGGTCGAAATAATGGACCCATGCTTCATCGGCAGTTATTATTGTGTTTAGAAAGTTTGGATCCTTTGCAATCATTTGTTTCCACTCATGACACACCTGAACTCTGGCTAACAATTGTTCTCTGGTCAGGTGATGAGGTATCTATCGAGAACACACACGATGCAGCAGTAATTTGTTGCATAGAATGTGGAATGCCGACGTTTTTGAAATATTAGTTCACGCTGCTATGTTTTCACACATCATTCGTAGATCTTCTTGCAGGATTGCCCAAACAATTAACAATATGCTCCATAACAATACTTTTAGGTCGACCAGGCCTAGGAGTGAGTTCTGCTGACAAACGCATTTTTTTAAATTCATGGTGCCATCTAAAAATCGTTGGCTCACCCAAACATTTATCTTTGTAAGCTTTTTCATTAAATCAATTGTTTCTGGAGCAGTTTTACCCAAATGATAGCCAAATTTTATCGCACAATGCATTTCACTTTATAACTCTGAATCACTCGCCTCCACAGCTGTATGGCAAAGTGCAGGCGTACCTTAAACAACTGCGCAGTAACGAAACCAGAATCGTCTGCCACGACTAATAACTGTTGCCATAGAAACTTCTTAGTTCAGTTAGTCGTCTGCGTGGTTATTTTTCCTCTTCACACTGTTGCCAACTCAAAAAAAACTTTCAGTTTTTATGGAACAGCCTTTGTATATAAATGGAATGTGGTATGGAGTTAGTCAATAAGAGAGCATAAGATAAAAAAATGCAAGGCAGTGGTATACGTAAATAACCATCAGCTGTTAATCTACATCACAATCATCACCATCATCATCATGTCACTAAGCTGTTCTCTGAGTTTCAGAGGTTAGCACCACCAAGAAACAATCTACCAGATAAATTTTTAACTTATTTACTTACTGTTGCCATATCAAACTTCTCCATTTACAGCGATCTTGACACACAACTCGGGCCCCACTGACATCCCTCACATGACGTACACAAGACCTTCTAATACTCAATCTTTTTCTCATGCAGACACTAATGAATCTGATCCTCCCATGACTTCCTTGGCCTTCCACTGCCTTTCCTTCTGGCCACTTGGGCTAAAAAATTTTCTTAGTAAGCATTTCATCACTCATTTTTTCAACATAGCCAAACTACGAAGCATATTAGTCTTTACTTTGCTAACAAAATTTTGCATCACATTGCACAACTGTAACACATCTTCATTCCTCACACGATCAGAATGTGTCTTGCCACGACCCCCCCCCCGTAAGTAACACCATTTCTCCAGCACAAAAATGACTCCTATGTTCTGTAGTACCCATGTTTCACTGCCATACATCAGAGTAGGAACAAATACACTAATACACAGTCATCTGGGCTTCGCTTGAGAACCCATCGTTCCTGTGAAAACCTTCAAAAGGAGCTATGACTTTCAATGAAGAATTCACTCGTCTATTAATTTCACCATCCAATTTGTTCTCCATGTCAAACATGCTTCCTAAATACACAAACTCATTCACCTGGTCAATCACTGTGCCATTTAGACTTATATTACATTCAGTGCTAACAGTTCCTTGTTCAAAAACCATAACTTTGGTTTTTCCCTTATTTATACTCAGTTTTAATTTCATGCAAACTTCGTACATCCGGGACGACATACTCTGCAACTCACTTTTGCTCTCTGCCAAAAGGACAGTGTCATCAGCATACAGCAATCTGCAGACACAGAAATTACCAAGAAATAAACCAGTAGTGTCCATCTTGGTATCACACATGCACACATCCATAAATACATTAAACAGTCATGGTGACATTAAACAACCTTGTCCGACTCCTGCACCAATGGAAAATCACTATATTTATACTATTAAGTAGATTTCCAGTAACACCATATTCATTCAATACTTTCCACAAAAGTGTCCTATTTACTCGGTCATAAGCTTTCTCTAAACCTGTGAAGGTAGCAAAAACTTTCTTACCAACGGCCAGATACATTTCAATCATCATGTGTAATGCAAAAATTTGATTAGTGCAGCCTTTACCAGTCATAAAACCACTCTGAACATCCCACACTTTCTCTGATGTAAAACCTTGTACTCTTTCAATAATGACCTTATCAAACACTTTCCTTGTCACACTCAGTAGGATAATACCACAATAGTTCTTGTAGTCAGTCTGATCACCTTTTCCCTCATACAAGGGAACAACGACAGCATTCTTCCAATCCCAAGGGACCATTCCTAACTCCCAGCAGAACTGGCAAATTTCAGTTAACCAGTCAATTACAGAGTCACCACCATATTTCAACATCTTAGCAGTTATGCCATCAACTCCCAGAGCCTTACCATTCTGAAGAGATTTTAGAGCTTTACACACCCCTTCTCTTGAGATCCCTCCTGAGTTTCCATCTTTAACTGTGATATCATCTTCTTCTGCCTCAGATCTTTGTAACACTCTTTTGACCAAGAGTACGATTTCCCCCAGTATATGTGTGAATATACTTGTGGTTGAAAAACGTATTAGATACACACAAACCATTCTCAATGCAGAGTTCAATAAATCTTTCACCATTATCATTCACACAAGGATCATTAAACTTACCCAGAACATTATCAGAAATTGCATTCTGCACATCTACTGTAGCACTGAAATCCTCTGTTATTATAACTTTCTCTTTAGCACCAAACTGGCTCAAAACAGCTTTTAGCTCATTCCAGAAATCTTCCTTCCTGGGTTCCGAGTCACAAGGACCATAGATTAAAACAACTACTTTTCTCTGAAGTTTCACTTTCAAACATATCCAAAGAATTCTCTCACTGATGCAGCTATAGTGAATCAAGTTGTTCTTCATCTGTTCACATAAAATCACACCTACACCGCCTGTCCTCTCATATTATCCAATACTCCAGACCACACACAGTTCCATTCACTTCTATCCCAATTTTTTTCTTCTTGGTTTCACTTACAAACAGCACACCAATCTATACTTATTAATTTCTTCAATCGCATCATTCATCTTGCCATTTATACCTCTAGTATTTTATACACACATCTTACACTCACTCAGCCGAGATAAGATCTCTTTCTTGCATGTCCTTTGGAAATTCCAGTTCGATTCCATGGTGGACCGTCTTTCTCTAGTGTGGTAGGTCCACCATATCCCACACTTGAGTCCTTTTTTAATATTCTTTGTGCCTTTTTAATCAGGTAAGTATATCAGTGTGGGGGATTAGCCCACAGCTCTTGATTCCAGTTGGTCATTCAACCTAAGGTTTCTGAAACAAAACCCAGTGATTTGGGTTTTTTTTTTTTTTGCCAATGTCACACAAAACTAGCTGTACCTCTCCAAGATTCACAGAGGCCCTTGTTGCTGTTCCGTGTGCCATTGTTGCCCATGGAGTGCCCTGAGGAGGCAAATCCATCTCTCACTAAGACCACCCACACATCACACAAAAGAAAGAAATATTAAATCTCTGGATAATCAAGGACAATTATATTGTGTCAGCAAAAATTATGACTATGATACCCCTCTCTAATCATGAACAACTATGTGGTCGCCCGGTGGCGCAGTGGTCTAAGTGATGGCTTCTGATCATTCGTCCAAGATTGGTCCGGGTTCAAATCCTGGTGAGGCATGAATGTTGTGTTTGTATTACAGCACTGGCTCTCTCCCTTCCCTGGAACCAGTGGCCCTAAATTAGGGATGAGCGAATGCTTATAGCCCACTGAGTTGCTCATGGCGATTGTTAAACCTCCAATTGAAAAAAAAAGAAAAACTATGTGAGGGTAATACCACTACACATGCAGCTGGCTTGTGTTTCAGCAGCAGAAAGTGAGTGACTCTGTAGCAGTGTGGGAAGATTTATGGAAGAAATATAGGTAAGAAGTGTGATTGTGTGGTTTAAGGCAAATTGAAAGCAATAAGATTGTTGGTGGGCAGAGCTTCAATGGCCGCCCTGGTGGCACAGTGGTCTAAGTGCTGGCTTATGATCATTCGTCAGTGAAGGCTCCGGGTTCGATTCTCGGTGAGCCATAGATGTTGTGTTTGTCTTATGGCACTGGCTCTCTCCCTTCCCTGGAACCAGTGACCTTAAATTAAGGACAGGCGACTGCTTATAGCACATTGAGTCGCTCATGGTGGTCGTTAAACCTTCAATCAAAAAAAGGGGGGGGGCTTCAATGTGTTCATTTCAAAGATATGTATAATAGTGGTGTAGGTATTCACATAATGGAAAAGTAAAGGAAGAA
This sequence comes from Macrothele yani, assembly GCA_039090855.1. Lineage (NCBI taxonomy): Eukaryota > Metazoa > Arthropoda > Arachnida > Araneae > Macrothelidae > Macrothele > Macrothele yani. The sequence goes on along the minus strand of CM077023.1, from coordinate 5,185,188 downwards.
AGAATCGCATGCTCAAGTAGTGGATGGAAATGACTTGTGACTGAATAAGACAGGAAAGAAGCAAGTACAATTGTAGGTTCATGTGCCAATAGGAAGACCAGCATGAACACCATGACTACTAAAGGGTATAATGGAAGAAGCATATCAGTTTCTATCAAGAAACTGCAACATACTCTGGGGCAGTTTGGGTACAGGAATCAATGGCCCATTTGCCTCCTTGTTCTCACTGCTAGACACAAACAACTTTAACTGATGAATGAACAGAAAAGCTGGGCACGTTACTATGCAAGGGGCAACACCAAATCTGTTGAGTCAGTCCTAAGGACAGGTTGGAGTACAACTCAAAAGTTTGATAAATGATAATAAAAGTTGCCCTAATCATCCCCACAAAAGAATAGTCAAATTTAAATCATAATAAAGGTATTATGATTTTCCATGACTTCATTCATTCAAAGCTTTAGCTGGCTTGGTGTTAAAGAGCAGTGGGAGATTTATGACTGACAAAAGATTCATTGATTTGATGCATCTAGATACCTACTGCACTGTACCAATGGTTGGCTCTACATTTTTTATTAAACAAGACGAGACTACAGAACTTGCATGTCTGGAGTAGGCATTCTATGCATGAGGTGGTCATGTCATAGTAGTGGAAATCTGTTGCAACTCTATTAAGTTCTCTGGTGAGCATCAAAGGAAGGCTGAATGGTGAAGGCTACTGTAACATGATTGTAGATCATTAACACTCATTCTTGCACAACATGTTTCTAGACATCAGTGGTGTGTTCTGGTAGGCAAACACACTGGTGTTTCTAGGAATGGATGGAAGAACATTTCAGTGATGTTTCCAGGTTGTCTTGGTCCATCAACTCACCAGATTTTCATTTCCTGGAACATCTGTGGAATGACTTGGAATGAGCTTTCAAGCATTATGGTCAACCAATGCTGCATTATGGAATACTCTACAGTCTTCATGGCTGGACACTTTCTCAGATTTGTTTCCACTTCTCACTGAATCCATTTCGTAACAAGCTGTCACAATTCTGTGTACTAAAAGTGGTCACCACACACCTTACTAAGTAGTCATAATGTTTTGTCAACAGAATGTAATTAGAAGTAAATTCCCCTATTTATGTAATTAGAAATAAATTCTCCTATTTATGTAATTAGAAGTAAATTCTTCTATTTATGTAATTAAAAGTAAATTCTTTTATTTTAAATACGGCTCTCGGTTAAGCTCCTGTAAGAAATATGCTGTGAACAGCACACAGCTTATGTAAGACCTGCATTACATCATGTTTAAATTATTTTTTTAATCACAAAGGCTGATGAAGTTGTTCCATCCTCCTGTGATGCCACTAAATAAATGCAAGTTGTTACATAATAAATTTGTTTGTGATTCATGAAATATTTACAGTTGCTTCCACTAACAAGTTTGTATGCATGTAAAAAAGAAAACTTCATAAGAAGTGATAATAAATAATCAACCCTAATGCCATTATAATGAACAATGGTTACAAACAGAAACACAAAAAAGAAAACTGAATGATGCAAATGAAGAACATTGCAATATTTTCCAGCTTTCATGTGAAACATAAAATAGTGCAGTACATCTTGTGTGAATTGGAATTTACCAATTTATGGGTCCTGCTATATTACAACTATTTTGAATCACATAGTGAGCATATATACCACTTTCAGTTCTTCCAACATATGACAAACACTAAAAATAAACATGCACATGAAAATTCAAATCTCACAATGTGGATACACTCTAGTTGGCTTTGCTCATGGTTTAAATAAAAGCCTAATGGCTGTTATACATATTCTAAGCCATGAAATTTAACAAAATAATTTGGTAGCACTTATCATGTTTCAACTATTTTTAATCATATTATAATATTAGAACATATAATTTTTCATTTCTCCAACCTACACTGAAGAATCTAAAAGAAAACAAACACAACAATTTGCATATATGATTAAATCTTAAAATGCACTTTATGTTTTCAATAAATTAGTTTGGAGGTGGAGAATGTGAAAATTATTTACAATTCGACTGGATGAAATTATAGGTACTGGCAATTTTGCAATCTAATCTGTTGTTGAATAATTTATGAAGATAAATTTCTGAAGACTCATTACTGTGCAAATCAGTTTAACTGCCCACAAACACAGAAAGAAATCTTAGGTTTTATATTATTTGCAAAAGCACAATGACATATGTACTTACAGTGTGAAAGCAATGACAAGAAATGCTTAAAGTTTAGACTGCCAAAATATACAAAAGAAGCTACTGATTTTCTCACAAACAAGCATTAACTATCAAAGCGATATGAAAAGCTGTATGGGGATAATACAATACAGTCAATTTAATTGTGGAAAGAGCTTTAGATTGCAGGCTGTATATACTGATTTGGAATGTTACATGTAGTGAGGACACAATCTTCATTCGCTATAGTTCAGTGTTCTGCTTTATTGTACAGTATGCTGATACAAATGTTTCAGGTATAATAGAAACAGCAGTTCACTAGAAAAGGCACTTTATTGGCTACATATATTCTGACATTGTTTAATTACAGCAACTGGTAAATTGATATCTTTGCAATACAGTGTTGACAAAGAATAATAACAGAAATAAATAAGATTTTAAGAAGATCTTAGGCTGTGACTGCTGTCTGTCATACTAAATTTGAAATTTTTGCAGCCATAAAAAGAAGCTCAACTTTCTTCTTTGTCTATGTACAATTGCATTATGATTTTTTAATTTTTTTTTCACTTTAGTTGTCATTTCAGTTATCCAAGTTTCCACAATGGCTATGAAATAATATAGTCGAACCTCTTGAAACAATCAATATTTGGTTGACATGTTTTTCTGGCAGTAAGTGAGGATGGCAATATAAAGAGGGTGAAAAAAGAGTTTTCTGGCAGTAAGTGAGGGTGGCGATATAAGAAAAATTTTAGAATGAGGATCTATGTATCTTAACTAACATTTGTTTTTATAAATAAATACCCAATTGATGTGAACCAGGAACATCAAATAGAAGTCATCGCTCTTTCCACGTTTATAAGTGGGTCACGGAAAAATTCTCATCGGCCACCACCGGGAATCGAACCCAGGGTCTTCCAGTTGTGCGCCGGATATGCTTCCACTGCACCACAGCGGCCTTGAAATTCTCCAGACTCACAAATGACAAACTGGATGACAGGTTGCTTCTTTGGAGCCCCGCACAATGCTGGGGATTCACCAAAGATGAACAGCAGCAACTGAACAAATAATTAGAAGGTGAATGAATGATAATTCCCGGTAGCAGCAGACGAGAATTTTTCCGTGACTGACTTATAAACGTGGAAAGAGCGATGACTTCTATTTGATGTTCCTGGTCCACATCAACTGTGTATTTATCAAGTTATTTGTTCAGTTGCTGCTGTTCATCTTTGGTGAATCCCCAGCATTGTGCGGGGCTCCAAAGAAACAACCTGTCATGCAGTTTGTCGTTTGTGGGTCTGGAGAGTTTTGAGGCCACTGTGGTGCAGTGGAAGCATATCCGGCGCGTAACTGGAAGACCATGGGTTCGATTCCCGGTGGCGGCCAATGAGCATTTTTCCGTGACTCACTTATAAACGTGAAAAGAGCGATGACTTCTATTTGATTTGTCTTTATATCCAATAGATAAAAAAATCTTAGAATTTAAACACCTTTTTAACAGCAGCATTTTATCCCCCCCCTTTCTTTTCATAAAAATTTGAAGAAATAAGAAAGGCAAGAATTTTCTGGACATTTTGACAGGAAGGTGCAACCTAGTCGTGATATGTATTGCTACCAATAGCGAGTGATAATAAATCATTTAAAACTTTATCATTAGTGACAATTTCCAGCTATGCTCCAAACTGAGACGTCTTTTCCCAAAAACTATCATCTGTAATGATACCATGTTAGCATCTGTTTGTTCTATCCATAATATACAGCCCTACCCATATGATAAAAAACATTGGAATGCAGTAAATGCACTGAAAGATAAAAGGCAGGTGTCCAGGTTGGATTTGTCCCTTTTACGCAGAAGATCAATTTCTAGGAAAACACTTCTATACTATCACCCTCAAGGCACTAGTAGTGCTGATGAATCCTCAAGCACATATACATATTAATAGCTATGCAACTTCAAATACAGTAATCTATTCTTGCAAGCAAAGGAAGAAATGACCCAACAGGGGCATGGCGGGGTGAGGGATGATAAAATACCAGTTGCTGTGTTGTGCTGATCCATGAACTATAAATAGTACAGTAAGAAGGAGAATTACTTTTCGAATGACAAATAAAAAGTATGTGTGAAAAGCTGGTTTAATCCTTTTCCGTGCAGATGGCGGTTTAAAAAGGGTGTTTAACACACTTTGAAATCATTTAGTGCTTTTAGTGGGAGGTTGGTGGACAGTGAGGTTGCAGTTCATTGAAGGAATTTTTACTGTGCAGGTATTCAGGAAAATCTGTTCCAGGGTTACAGTAGGCATAAAGCAAGGGTGGCAGGACATAAACCCAAAGACAAGCGTCCTTCAGCAGAACTGTAGAATGTTTATTTATCCTTGGTTGGTCATTATACACTACATAGCTCATAATCTTGAGATGTGTTAAGATATCATTTTATATAAGCTTTACAAATATGCACTACATGTTAGTAATTTTTATTCTGGATCACCTAAACCAATCAACTCAGTGAAAAAGTTGCTTCTCTGTAAGAAAAGAGCATAAAACCTGAGAGACTGAATGAAGCGAGATGAATTCCTCATTGTTATAGAGCTTGCAAAGGATTCATTCCTAACTGGGAGTCAACCATTAGCCATTTACAGGCCATTTCTTGTTCATCAGCTTTTCCAGATTAGCAAGTATTGGCTAAGGATATTTTGAAATGTTCTTTAACTTATGAATTTTTTTGCATCTGCATTTCCTTACAGATGTGTTAGGCAAAATTAACTAACTTTCTCTTTATTTACACAAGTAAAACACAAATTTGTAACAAGTAATTTCTTTAATTCCTAGTGTAAATGAAAAATCAATGGGGGATATGTTATCCTCCCTTACTGACAAACAACTCTCACAGCAAGGAATTATGCTAAGGACAAGGTTACTGATGAGCTCTGGAGACAATGAATCCCATTCCTTAAGGAGAAAGATGTGTAACTCATGGAAGGTTCTGGGATGGGGCTGACAAACTGGTACTTGTCTCCATAAAGTACCCCAGTTATGGTCTACAGGTTGCAGATCTGGAGAACAGGCTGGCCAATCCATCCTTCAAATATCCTTGCTCCCAAGGAAATCATCAAGATGAGCCCCATGCTGGTCAATATCATCCTTTACACAAAGAAATTGAGGACCAACAGCACCCCATAAAAGCCAGATACAGCACTCAAGGATCTCTTCCTTGTAGCACAGACTAGTGTCTCAACTCTGATGTTGGAGGGACAACTATGGGTTTTTGGTTCCCTCCAGATGAAATGGCACTGAGAATCAGTTTGTTAACTGAATATCAACTCATCAGTAAACATAATACTGACCCATTGGCCTTGGTTTCAAGAACAGTGTTACCTGCAACAGTTCAAATAAACTCTCATGTGAGATGAAGTGAGAGGGTCACAAACTATGTGTTTTCTTGCATAAAGATCACTCTCACAAAGCTCTTGATATATGATTTGCCATGACACAGTTGTCCCTGTGGCTATGGATATATCTGAAAAAAGTTGCTTGGCTGTACAGACTCTATGACCTCTCATTGTTAAAGCAAAATAATGTTCATAATACAATGACCCTGGCCAAGCCTTCAACAAAGGTGTGATAATACTTCAATGACCCGGGCCAAGCCTTCATGACATGTCCACAGTATCATTAAATTATTGCCATAATTTTGAAACCTCTGTTGGGTGGTAATTCTAGTCTCTTGCCACATGAGTCTGTGAGTGCTATAATTACAATCTTCCTTAGACTCTTTACCTTACTGGATAACATAAATGTGCTGATACATCGGGAATAAACTCTCATGTGAGATGAAGTGAGAGGGTCACAAACTATGTGTTTTCTTGCATAAAGATCACTCTCACAAAGCTCTTGATATATGATTTGCCATGACACAGTGGAAAGGGAGTGAGACAAGGTGACACCATATCTCCGAAGCTCTTTAATGCCACATTGGAAAATGTCTTTCAATCACTGAACTGGGAAAACAAAGGGATAAAGATTAATGGAGATTATCTAACCCACCTTCGTTTTGCTGATGACATAGTCATTTTTGCAACTACCCCATCAGAGCTGCAGAGTATGATCCAGGAACTTGCTGACAAGAGTAAAGAAGTGGGATTAAAAATGAACTTTCAGAAGACAAAAGTGATGTTCAATGCTTTTACAAGAAATGAAGATTTATCGATTGATGGAGAAAAACTGGAGATAACAGATACGTATGTTTATCTTGGACAGCAGATATCAAGTGAGGGTCACATTGATGAAGAAATTAATCGGCGTACAAAACTTGCCTGGAGAGCTTTTGGAAGAAACAGCATAATTTTCAAGAGCAATATGCCATTATGTCTTAAAAGAAAAGTGTTTGATCAAGGCATCCTTCCAGTGCTTACGTATGGTGCAGAGACGTGGACCTTAACTAAAAGAGACATACAAAGGCTGCAGACAACTCAAAGGAGCATGGAGAGGTGCATGCTTGGTATAACCAGGAGAGATAAGAAGAGGAACTCGTGGATCCGAAAAATGACGAGAGTGGAAGACATCATGATCAGAGTTAAATCCCTGAAATGGCAATGGGCTGGACATACTGCCAGAAGGACAGACCATAGATGGACAGCCGAAATTTTAGATTGGATTCCAAGGGACAGGAAAAGACCCAGAAAAAGACCACATGGGAGATGGGTGGATGAAATTCGTAAATATGCGGGAGTGACATGGAGGAGACTGGCACAAGACAGACCGTTGTGGAGGAAACTTGGGGAGACCTTCGTCCAGCAGTGGATTGATAATGGTTGACAATGATGATGATGATGACATCGGGAATGAATTTTCATCCAAAGAGATGCTTCTTACATGTGCTACCAATGATAACTCATGTTTTTACTCCCCAGATGAATGCTCTATGCCATACAATATGCAAATTTAGGTGCTGAAATAGATTCCTTATGTTCCATCCAGTATGTTACATAATTCTGATTACATTTCAGTTAGTAAAATTTACTTTTTCCCAAAAAATGCTTTTTGAACTTTATTTTGGGCAACCAGACAGTATATTTCAAATTACATATTTAACTTTACATTTTTAAGAAATGTGGATAATATATAGAAGTATACCTTACTTGCTACAAAGGAGCTAAATCTGTTAGTAAGAATTTTCAATACTAGCAAATCACTGCTAGTAAGGTGAAAAGTAATTTCTGCCCTGAAGGTGAGTGAAAAAATAATGTGTAAAGCAAATATGTGCAAGGAAAATTTCACAGATTTTGTTATGATTTGAAAGCCAGGGTGTAAGTGTTAATTTGATATGATGCTGTTGATTTCCTGCTTGTTGATTCAGCAGATTCTGATAAAAATGCCTAATGTGCACTCAAATGACAGATTGTAGGTTGCAGTGGTGCAGTAGCAAGGCAATGATTATCAAAGATATAACAGACTCATAAACAGCAGTTAGCTTGTTTCTGCAGATCACAACATGCCTGAGAATTCATTAGGAATTTGCTTTGAAAATGGCCATGTAATGATTGAAGTAAACGTCTTACTGAGCACATGGTGGGATTTTAACTACCCTCAGCAGAAGAGAGTACCTCTAATAAGCAACGGAAATCCGATCCAGATAAATCATAGCACACAGAACAGCCTTGAACTGTACATGGTACAGAGCCATTCATCTCCATTATGAAGACAGCCTTAGGTTGAATCCATGAAGAACACATTATCAATGCATGGAACTGTGGATCATAAGTCCATCTAATTTGGGAAACATCTAAAATTACGAAAGTATCAGTATAAAGTTGGGGTAGATGGATCAGTATTTGTCATATAACCACTGGTGCACTAATGCAGGGTAGAGTCAAGAACTAGAACTGTGTCCACTGAAACACCAAGAAAAAGGCAGGAAGGTTTCCCCCAGAGAAACCACAGTAAGGCTAATCTAGGACATGTTGATCTTTCGCATCCTGCACAATGCCAGGTGTACAGATCCAAAAGTAGGCATAAATGAGGAGCTGATGTTTGTAAATGTGACAATGGTGCTGGTTAAAAATTGCCTCATACAATGGGTATTTAGCAGAACTTAAGTGATGTCACATTACGGGTAATCTGATAGGAACGTAAGAGGAAATCTAAAGGCCTCAAGACATTTCCATGGAAATTTCTTCTTTGGTCACTGTCTTTTCATGGGTATTTGCATATATTTGTGAAATGCGTAGCTTTGAGTTCTTTGCCTAGAGTAAGATAAAAGAATGCGCATGATGGATTCATATCTCCGTCTCTCACCCTTTTACGATACGCTGCACACTTCTGTATGTTACTATGAGAGCTATTGTTGTCTTTAATTTTTTTGTAGGGTGATGGTTCAGGATTCCTGTGGATAAGATTACTGATCTGCTGTGTGTCATACAGCTGTGAACATGGAACGGAGGAGGAAAGAGTCGTATGTTCCAGTAGATGATTTTTCTACCTGGCGATGAGTGTTAGTACAGCGGCAGGGTGTCTACGCTGAGCCTCTGCTGATGATACAGACCTCCATGCTTATTTGACCTCATCAATGGACTCAGTTGGATTTGGGCCAGGTGTTCCTGTTTGATTCTTCTACCTGCCGATGAGTGTCAGTACAGTGGCGGAGTGTTTATTTTGATCCTCTGCTGATGATGCAGACCTTCATGCTTATTTAACCTCATCAATGGATTCAGTTGGATTTTGGCCTGATGTTCCTGTTTGATTTTTCTACCTGCCGATGAGTGTCAGTACAGTGGCAGAGTGTTTATGCTGAGCCTCTGCTGATGATGCAGACCTCCATGCTTATTTGACCTCATCAATGAACTCAGTTGGATTTTGGCCTGGTGTTCCTGTATGATTCTTCTACCTGCTGATGAGTGTCAGTACAGTGGCAGAGTGTTTATGCTGAGCCTCTGCTGATGATGCAGACCTCCATGCTTATTTGACCTCATCAATGAACTCAGTTGGATTTTGGCCTGATGTTCCTGTTTGATTCTTCTACCTGCTGGTGAGTGTCAGTACAGTGGAGGGGTGTTTACGCCAAATTCCTGATGATGATGTGCACCACTTGATGTATGGCTCTGCCCTCGTCGACAGCACTTGTCAGCTTCTTTCTTTATGTTTCAGTTTGTGTGGTATTGAAGGACGTTTTAATTAAAGGACTGGTATGTGCTAGTTGTGACCTCTTTGAAGTTGTGAATGTTCTTCTGTATAATAGAGCACCTCAAGGTAAAAGCATTCTTGACCTTTAATAGAAGTTTGTGCAATTTTATAACTAATTATGGAGATTACATTAAACAGTTAAACTTGATTTATGTCATTAAAATGTGTGCACTGTCGCTATTTACTTAACTTAAATTAAAAATATCAACATTTTAAGATAGTTCTTTCTGCAGGGGATTTTTGAGCTAGCTGGGGCCGGGTAAAGAGATAGTTGTAGGTTGGACCGTCGCAATGTCTTGAGACATGTTATCCACTGGTGGTTCATTTGATTTGGCACACAGGCAAGATGCGAAAGATACCCATACTCAATGCAATATAGAATGGTGCAGGGAGTCCAGGGCCTTCAGAACTGACTGCCTGGACAAGGCATACACTACACATCCATAAAGCAATTTCAGCTATAGAATAATAGATCCAGTGCAGTGACACCCAGTCTGTTCCATAGGATAAGCACGGGAGAACCTTCACGATGTTCAAGGTCTGCTGCTGCCAACCATTAGACAATTCCCATGTATATGGAAAGTGAAAACATGATGAATGGAAGGACCGCAGAATGCTGTCTTAGGCAAAATTGGTAAGACAGTCACAAATCAGAGTCTGGATGAAGTCCACATCTATAGCAAAAGTGTGTGAAAGAGGTCTTCTCTGGGGAAAGAACAAAACACAATTTGTTGCTTAAGACAGGACCATTAATTGCCAATTGCAGGTGCAATTCAATATGGTACATACTTGAAGATAAACAAAAATTGTGTACATCACCCATACAGAGAGTTCTTGACAAGGATGTTTCTAATGCTTAAGAGGAACAACATATTAGATAAGATGCAGCACTTAAAGGTGTCTTAGTCTTAAGGAAAGGTACGAACAGAATCGTACCCAAGCACATCTGGAACACCTGACTATGAAAGAAACAATTCATGAAAGTTGAAAGATTTTCTCTCAGCTCATACTTGTGAAACTCACCGAATATGATGTCTTCATGCATAGTTATAATTCACCTTTGATACTGAAAAAGCATGCCTACCTGGTAGTGCATTTGTACAAACACCTTCCATATACATGTTTTAAGGCAAAGTAGGTGATCATAGGTTATCATGATGACAGAAGACACTTTGCAAAGATAAAAGGATGTTACTTTCTTGGTTGTGAATGAACCATATATTCTAGTACACAGCTTGACATAAAAGTACCACACCATGAAGGAATGCAAGAAATGAATATTTTTATGGTAAATATTACCATAACTTTCTGTTCATCACATTAACTTTGTTTAACATTGAAACTCCGGACAAATCACATGGCCAATTATACAATAATAACATAAAAAATGTGCCAAAAATATATGCTTCTTTGGTATACACTTACCTTCATACAATATATTGATATTTAAAATCAATTTGTCTCTATTTGTGAAGTCACGATGCTTTTATGTCCATGTTCGTTTATGCTGCATAGCTTGAAGTTCTCCATTAGCCATCATCTTTGTCATATTCTTTGACAAAACATCAACATCTTTGTCATATTCTTTGTAATATATTGATGTACAATGACTATTAATTTTTATTAATGCAGTTATGATGTCTTTATGCCCAGGTTGGCTTATATTGTGTGGCTCGAAGTTCACCATAAGCCGTCAAGTTGTAAGGCCTAAACACTGATGTAAAAATGGTTCAATATAATTTTAAGGGTGGTTAATGTATCTTGGTTATCAATAATTTACTACTGCAATTAAATAATTCATGGAATCGCTATATGAATGGTGCTATTATTATACAATGTCCAAAGAGACCAAGGAATTGCAATTTTAATCGAACCTACCTTGAAACATAAAATAGTATACTGTGGAATTAACTTTTTTACGGGTCTCATAGAGGTTATTATTCAAAAAAGTTCGTGGCCAAATTTTCGAACTAAAGCCTAGTTCGTCATCAGGACTACGTCACTGGAGTAGTTGCTGCCACTCAGTCGGAAGTGTCCAACCACAATTATCGTTAATTATGGTACTTCTTCTTCTTGCTATTTCGATCCCTTCTTCCAGTTTCCTCTTTACTAAGTTTGACTGGTGGGCGATTATTCTTACTGAGTCCCAATTTATGGAGTGTCCACTTGCTTGTATATGTCTGTCTAGCCCTGTTTTGTTACTAATGTTCCTAATAGCTGCTTGGTGTTCTTTCATTTGGACTTTAATACTTCTCCCTGTTTCTCCTATATAGCTGAGTCTGCAGTTACAGTCGATGCAATATATACTCCTTCTTGCAATTGGATGTCCACTTCTTTCTACTTTAAAGCTGGCAAGAATTTCTTTAATTTGTTATTTAGATCTGGATATCAGGCTTGCTCCAGATCTAAATAAAATTGTAATTCCTTGGTCTCTTTGGACATTGTACGATAATAGCACCGTTCATATAGTGATTCCATGAATTATTTAATTGCAGTAGTGAATTATTGATAACCAAGATACATTAACCACCCTTAAAATGATATTGAACCATTTTTACGTCGGTGCTTAGGCCTGACAACATGGTGGCTTATGGCAAACTTCGAGCCGCGCAATATAAGCAAACTTGGGCATAAAGACATCATAACTACATTAATAAAGACTAATAGTCATTGCACATCAATATATTATAAAGAATAAGACAAATATGTTGATGTTTAGGCCTAACAATATGATGGCTAATGGAGAACTTCAAGCTATGCAGCATAAGCTAACATGAACGTAAAAGCATCGTGACTTCACAAATGGAGACGAATCAATTTTATATATCAATATATTGTATAAAGGTAAGTGTATACCAAAGAAGCATATATTTTTTAGCACAATTTTTATGTTATTATTGTATAATGGGCCAAGTGATTTGTCTGGAGTTTCAATGTTAAACAAAGTTAATGTGATGAACAGAAAGTTATGGTAATATTTACCATTAAAATATTTACACTACTTCCACATATATAGTGACATACTGGCATGATATATGCTAAGAGCCAAGCATTAGAAGTGCAGGAAATGAGATGAAACTTACCACACATGTAGACAAGTAGGTGGGAAAGAAGTGATTTAATTTCTGAGGAATTACATGAATGCAATGGATGAGGTGACAGTGTAACATGGCCTGAGTCAGTAGTTTATACGACTGCCATGTAGGCTATGCATTCGGCAACACAGCATGGCATTAAGTGGAGAAGTTCCCAAATGATGTCCTGAAGCATTGCTGACCATGGATACCATAGAGATAAGACAACAAAATAGGCTGCAGAACCTCATCAACATATGTTCATGCTGTCATTGTACCCACTATAATACAAACAGTGAATAGCTGTTGAAACTGATCATGTCTCAAACTATAACACAAGGCTGGGGATGCTCATGTATGGTAGAAACATCATTAGCTCAGTGATGATTCATCTCCAGACTCTCAATTGAAGATTGTTTCAGTAATGAGTCTTGCTAATGTGACATGGTTCCATTCATCTCACCACGCATATATGGTATGGAAACCACTACAATCCTGTGCAATGATGTGCTTTGGTGAGTGACAGTCATCGCAAAGACTGGTGAAAGCACAAACTTACCCGAGCCAGTCTGTGTCAGTACAAAGATGTCCATAGGTGTCTGTAAATCTCATCGAATGCCATCCGCTGTAGATTATGGGGCTCCTACAGCTTGCTGTTGAATGCGGCAATCAAGGCATTTGGACCTCTGCCTACAGGCACCAGTCCCATTATGGTGACACACGTTACCCTCCTCCAACTTTTAAGCACTGTGGCCACATTTAGTTGACAGCTTTTGCATCCCATGTGTTTCTGTCACAATGTGATGCCCAGACCAACAGGTCATATGTACCCTACGATGATGTCTGTGGTAAAGGTATCCCCGTGTGATGTTAGGACTCTTGATGATGTCACCTAGGCATTCTCACACCTTACATATGCCTTCGCCACCGAGATCACTCAGATGCAGTGGTCTGTACACTTGGGTGAGGATGACCAAACTTAGCTACACCGAGCCATTTTGCCATTTTATTTGCTTCACCTATCACGTGACTAGTTCATAACAGCAATCATTTACAAAACCCAACTGTCAAATATACCCACAAATTTTCATGATGTTCCTACAAATACTTCCTGGTGTGGCATTTTTATGTGTTGAGCAGTGTATTTGCAAAGAACACAACTAATTGTAATATCCCAGCTACTTGAGGTGAATACTGGGTCTTTGCTCATCTTTTAAGAAGGGAGTACAAAAACTTAACATCAAGAATCTGGAAAGCCATATTCTAACCAGATCTTGTTAAACAAAAAGAGAAGACAGTCCAAAGATAATCGAAAAGATGCCTTAGCATATACAGTAAAACCTTTGAATAATGGTCACCACTCGGACCAGAAAAAAGTGACCAATGTTGGGAGTTGCTGCTATTCGGATGTTAGGCCTAAGTAAATACTATTTGTCAGTTGCTTTTATTGTATAAAAACAGAATAAGTGTATGAAACTGAAGCTCATAGAAAATGGTTTCAGTGCTTTTTCCAAATGCTAAATAAAATAAGGACCACATTATATTAGAATTACTGTGATATGTAATATATCATCATCATCATTGTCAACCATTATCAATCCACTGCTGGACGAAGGTCTCCCCAAGTTTCCTCCACAACGGTCTGTCTTGTGCCAGTCTCCTCCATGTCACTCCCGCATACTTTCGAATTTCATCCACCCATCTCCCATGTGGTCTTCTTCTGGGTCTTTTCCTGTCCCTTGGAATCCAATCTAAAATTTCGGCTGTCCATCGATGGTCTGTCCTTCTGGCAGTATGCCCAGCCCATTGCTATTTCAGGGATTTAACTCTGATCATGATGTCTTCCTCTCTTGTCATTTTTCGGATCCATCAGTTCCTCTTCTTATCTCTCCTGGTTACACCAAGCATGCACCTCTCCATGCTCCTTTGAGTAGTCTGCAGCCTTTGTATGTCTCTTTTAGTTAAGGTCCACGTCTCTGCACCATACGTAAGCACTGGAAGAATGCATTGATCAAACACTTTTCTTTTAAGACATAATGGCATATTGCTTTTGAAAATTATGCTGTTTCTTCTAAAAGCTCTCCAGGCAAGTTTTGTACGCCAATTAATTTCTTCATCAATGTGACCCTCACTTGATATCTGCTGTCCAAGATAAACGTACCTGTCTGTTATCTCCAGCTTTTCTCTATCAATCGATAAATCTTCATTTCTTGTAAAAGCATTGAACATCACTTTTGTCTTCTGAAAGTTCATTTTTAATCCCACTTCTTTACTCTTGTCAGCAAGTTCCTGGATCATACTCTGCAGCTCTGATGGGGTAGTTGCAAAAATGACTACGTCATCAGCAAAACGAAGGTGGGTTAGATAATCTCCATTAATCTTAATCCCTTTGTTTTCCCAGTTCAGTGATTGAAAGACATTTTCCAATGTCGCATTAAAGAGCTTCGGAGATATGGTGTCACCTTGTCTCACTCCCTTTCCAATTTTTATGTGTGTTGTATTTTCAAACAGCCGAATCTTTGCACTTGCATTTTCATAGATGTTATTAATAATATTAATGTATGCATCTTCAATACCGCAGGATTTCAGAGCCATTGTAACTGCTGATGGTTTCACCGAATCAAAAGCTTTTTCATAATCGATAAAAGCCATGCACAATGGAAGTTCATATTCCCTCGCTCTTTCAATTAGTTCTCTCAGTACATGGATATGATCTATTGTGCTGTAGCCACTCCTGAATCCAGCTTGTTCTCTCGGTTGAGCCATGTCCAGTGTTACCTTTAAGCGGTGTGAAAGAACTTTAGTGAAGATTTTATAAACCACTGAGAGGAGGCTGATAGGTCTGTAGTTCCTGAAATCCTCAATGTCACCTTTTTTATGTAGCAGGATCATTGTAGCGTTGTTCCAATCCTCAGGAATCTTCCCTTCATTAAGGCATCGAGTGAAAATTTGGGCAAGTACTGTTTCGATTTCTCCACTTGCTTCTTCTTTGATGTCTACAATAATTCCATCTTCTCCTGGAGCTTTTCCCCGCTTCATGTTCTTGATTGCATGTGCATGTGCAACTTCTGCTGGGAGGACTGGAAGAACTCTGGTACTGGTACCTTTCATGATGTCTGGAGTACATGTATCATCCCTTTTATATAATTTGGAGTAGAAATCTTTCACTCTTGTCAAAATTTCGCCTCTATTTCTTGTTACAGAACCATCTTCTTTTCTCAGTGCCATACTCTGTTTTCTTCCCTTACTGAGATGTCCCTTTGCTATGTTTAGGCTTTGGTTGTTTTCAATTGCTTTCCTCAATAGTTCACAGTTGAATTTCTTTACGTCTTCAGTGATACTTTTTCGTACTGTCTTGCATAGCTCTATAAATTCCACTTTGGAAGTCACATCTTCTTTAGTTGTCCTTATCTCTCTTCTTTTTTGCATCAGCATTTTGGTTTTTCCTGATAATTAGTTCACATGCAAGTTGTTCTTAGACCCAGCTAATTATATAACAATCTCTCATAATGTCTTGTATAAATCACTGTCATTCTGTTTTAGTGCAAAAGTCTGAATGTCATTAAAATTTTGCAAAGTTTCTTTGTTGGTTTTCTCTCTACAGTTGCCAGTTTCAGTTTCTATCTCATTAAATTTACTTTCACTTTGGTCCCCTGAAACCTTTGCACTGATCATTTCTTCTTCAGTAAATCACTGATTTGTGTTCTTCCAGAACCATAACATTCTACTAAGTGGCAAACACTTATTACTTTTTCACTCTCTTCAATAGCTTTCATCTTTTCAGCTGATGTAAAAAACTTCTTTCATTTTTCATTCATTTGCATGAAGTACAAGAACTCACAAATTTAAACGGCAGAAAAATGTGCTTTTCGCGAATGTTGAAAAGTCGTTCTGAATACTGCAGATCTTCCGCTTGGTGTATGTGAAACAGCTTTCTGTGAAATCGGGAGAAAAAGAGACACGTTCATAAGAAAATAATTTCTGTATGCCAAACAATTTCTCAATCAATTGGGTTGAGCATATCCTGAAAATTAATATGGAATTAAAAACAGATGTGCTCGGCACCTCTGTTGATGCACAGATCAGAATGCAAACACAATTGTTTGACTACAAAAAAAACAAAAAAACAAAAACAAAAAAAAACTGAACTTAGTTCAAAAGCAACACTGTACAGATTCAGAACAGTAAAACAACTGATTGTTTACAGCTGAATTTTTTAAGCAGAAAAAGGAATAATAAGCATGACTAGTTTAAATGTCCGATCGTTTCTCATTATCTTCCCATATTGGTCACAAAAATTAGATGGCCCTAGCAAAGCTTTCACAATCAATCAATCATGTTGAACTCCAACAGAAAAATGTCACAGACAGTGAAATGTACTGCAGAGTTTGCCGGCTGCAAACAGAAAGCAGGAACAAGACCCAACAGGGACAAAACCAACCAACACCAACACCAACGGGCAACATATAAAGCACCATCCCACCCCCATCTAATGCGGGGGCAAGAGCCACGGATGGCTTAGTGGTTAGCGAATCAGACTGTCAATGCAAGTTCCTCAGGTTCGATCCTGGGCTGATCTTTCAGAGATGGTGTGATTTACTAACAATCGCTGAATATCCACTGTGCATCGGACGAGCACGTTAAGTGACGGCCCCCAGGCTGGACCCACTGGTTAAATGGGTATCCTTTCCTATGCCCCCTGAAATTCTCTCATCCCTCTATGTGCAACATTGTACTTGTACGGTGGCGCCATCTATTGTACTCTAATCTCGCTACAAACTGTTCTGTCAAAGTCACTAGATTTGCTCTCATTCATTTCGTTTCTGTGTCCTGCCCAAAAAGTGAACTTGCTCTAGGTGGCTGGGACCTAAACTCTACTTACTGTGGATGGAAGTCCTACAAGAAAATGACAAATACATACTCATCTAATGCGGGGGTGGGGAGATATGGAGCACATACACAGGATATGGAGCTGGACTTAAGTAATTACAGTCGCACTTCGAATTAAACTTTAACTCCTTTATTTTTGCATAAGCATTCCACTGTACCCGCCATAATGTTACAGGCAAAGTGTCCATTAGACCTCCTTCAAGGGTGTCCATTGTTTGGAGGTTATCGCTAATGTTAATCCTACCACAGCTGTTCTGTACCGACCAAAACTTGCAGTTGTTCAGAGGTGTCCCTTAATGAAGCTTTTACTGTATTATGGTGGACGATATCAGATCGAACAACTGTCAGACTGATACAGAGCCAAAGCCCTCAGTTTCAACTTTGTGAAGGGACTGTTACAATCAGTAAACACAAATAGCCCAAATGACAGCTTTTGACTTTTGAGCCGCATCTTCATCAAATGAAATGAGGTTAGATATGCAATATCACTGGAAACTGAGGCAAAAGCTTTACACAGATAATCTGCACTATCCATAATATTGCTGAATGACTGTCTGTCAGTCTTGAGAATGGAGACCTGATGAAAACTAGTTTCTTCGGATTTTGTAAACCTTATTTCAGATGTCTTAGGATCTGGTACTAGTGTTGATCATCGACATGTACTGCATATAGAATTTCCTGATGCAGCAGTGCGATGGATCAACTCAGTATAAGACTTCGCATGCCTGAGGTGAGCAGGTGTGCATCAGTTGGGTAACAGAATTTATCCCAGGCTTTGTGTTGTGATCTTTTAGTAGTACTGCATTCAGGCTTCCGTAAAGGTTTTGGGTGGGCAAAGAGCTTTGTGGAGGTTTGGGGAACACCGATCATCTTACCTCAATAATGAAATCAATAACTGGAGCAACTTCTGTGTTAATTGACTTGTGAGCTACTATGTCTTTAACTAGAACAGCACATGATGTGAAAACAACATCTACTCCAATCCAATTTCAACTGAGTAGGGTGGGAAAAACCTGCTCTCTGAATGCAAGATGATGATGAGACAGTGATTGTTGCTTTACAGGCCATCAGACATCATCCAAAGCCAGTTGGCATACACCAATGTTGAACGTAAGAACAAACTGATTACAGAAAAATAGAAAGTTGATTTGTGGAAGTGTTAGCTCTAGTGTTGAGGAGATGCAAAGAGGAGGAGCATCTTAAGAAGCACACCCTGTGACCTCATGAACCACTGCTGGCACTACTCTACAAAAAAAAAATGTGCACATTAAATTCACGTAATAAGAGAATGGATGAAGGCAGTTATTCCATTAAATGGTCCAGATCTGCAAAATCCATACATGTCTTCATCTGGTGGCAAACAGATGGCAGACAGTAAGAACCACAAGAAGGGATATGGGAATCAAAGCACCTGTAGGTGTGGACACTATGACTTAAGTGCAGCTGTGTAAATAAAAAAAAATACCTTTAATATAAACATCTCAGTAACTTAGACCTGCTGGCAAACTAAGTAAATTTCTTGAACCCTGAAGTCAAGGCTCTCCTCGACTAAAAAGCTGTTTTATTCTGCATGCAAAAGAAGGTTTGCATTTCCTTTCCCAAGTTAGGCAAAATTAATAGTCCAAAAGTCATTATGGGAGTATTGCAGTTGTATGAAAATTTTAAGTTCATGTTGAATAGAAATCATTATTAAATTCAAAGTAAAATGGTGTAAAAGATCATAGTCGACCTTCAAAGTGCATTGAAATATGTAATTGTTAAGTCGGCACATATTTTAATTTGCAGCACAAAAAAAAAAAATCATTTTAGGCATACCATTATAAGCGTGGGCATCAGAACGTAAATCAGTGGAATGCTTAAACTAGAAACTTCAAACACAAGTTTCTTTCAGTAGCTCGAGAGAAAAAAACAAAACAAAAAGAAACAATAATGCTTATTTTTTATAATTTAGGTTGTTGAAGTAAAACAGCTTAAGTGGAGAAACTTCTAAATATCAACAAATTCATTATTATCCTTTTATTAACAAGGTATGAGGTTTCATAAGGGTAACACTTGATAGTGAAAGTTGCTGAAATCATTTTACTTTGTCTTTCTAGACTTGATTACAAAAGTAGCACCATATTTTGAGAGTAAGAAAACATTTTCAGCAAGTACTGCTAGCGCAGAGTTTGGTTTACTCTACAATAGAAATGTTCTTACCTTTCTTTTGCGAAAAACAGGAGGAATCTCATTGATCTTTCTCTCATACATCCTTAATCTACAGCGTATATATAAAACAATGGCATGAGCATGAGATAAAAAAGAAAGATTGTAGAACTGTCATAGTGGAAATTATTACTTCTAAACACTTTTGATGAAATGTTTTGTAACATGTATTTGACACTGAATTAATATGATGAGAAGCAGAACACTTTTTGCAAAGAAACCTGATAATTTTGTCAGAAGCCACATACTTAGAAATGAAAACATACAGAAGCTTTATGAGTACACAAAAAAGCAGTAAATGGGTATTTGTCCTAAATTCTGTAAGTCACATATATAAGAATGCATTTTATGAATCTGCGGATAATATATATGTAATATATATAAATTTAGTTTTTGTAGACACCTGAAAAATTCTGTTATTTAAAGTAAATTAAAAAAGAACTACAGGTAATTTTTACAAAGGAACACCACACACAAAAAACAAAAAAACAAAAACCATCTTTTCAAGGAATAAAGCTAATGAAAATCATTAAAGTTGAACCTTTACACATTGGTAGTGTGAAAGATTTGCTACTACTTGGATTTTTTAGAAGACTCATTGTTACTTACATAATCATAAAAATATATCTTGATGTGCTGCATCAAGATATATTTTGAAAAAGAAATCAGTGCTGCATATTATGATGTAACAGTGTTGTATAAGTAACCAAAATTCAGCCTAAAAATTTAAACAACACTGACCGTGTGTACATGATGCAAATGTTTCCATGATGCTCCAACTCCAGGATTAGTTCTTTTGTTAGTGTGTGCTACAAAAGTGTATTTTCTACATGGCAAAATCTGACTCAAGCATCTAAATTTAATATCAGCTATTTTTTTTATCACAAGATGTGGAAATATGATTGATTTTTTTAGTGTTATTAGTACCCTTCAATTACAATGCCATGCAGAAGTGTGCAATCATTAATTTGATGAATTTATCTCGATTATGCTATTTCTTTCCTGTTTTAAATGAAAAAAAAAACCCAAGTATTATAGCTTTTAATCAGAATGTTTTAATAATTGATTAATAACTGATCATACATTATAGAGTACTACAGATAATTTACGTTTTACATAAAGCACATTTAGGTGTAGTTTTCAGACTTGTACTCATTTGGCAAAACATTCATTAACATGTTTATTTAAAAAAACTGAAAAAAATGTCAACATTAGGTTTGCACCCGGGCCATTTAACAGTATAAATTAAAAAAAAAATCCCACGCATCAAAGATGAAAAAAAATATAAGGAAAATAATATATATGCAGGGTGGTATCTTTTTTTTTTTTATTATTATTATTGGAGGTTTAACGACCACCGTGAGCAACTCAATGGGCTATAAGCAGTCGCCTGTCCCTAATTTAGGGTCACTGGTTCCAGGGAAGGGAGAGAGCCAGTGCTGTAAGACAAACACAACATCCATGCCTCACCGAGATTTGAACCCAGACCCCTTACGGACAAATGATCAGAGGCCATCGCTTAGATCACTGCTCCACCGGGGCGGCACAGGGTGGTATCGTATATATACATAGGTCAATCAGAAAAAAAGGTTACACATGCTATAAAGCAGATATGGGATGTCGTATGAGTGCCATAGATAACATGTACATTCAAGAGATGGTGCTAGTGCTCCAGGAATCTCTGTGAACTCCTATGCCCAGCGTGAGACATGCAATGACATTTTGAAATGGTAAGTGGTTGGAAATGTGGTCTCAGGCCAAAGTGATAGCAGTGATAAGGTTTTTAAGGGCCAAAAATGTGCCCGCAACCGAAATTCATTGGCATCTCGTCAATGTTTATGGTGACGTGATGTTTTGACAACACATGGAAATATGGTGTCATTCATTTCAATCTGGCAGGGATAATGTGTGGAACTGACATCATACAAACAGTGGACATCCAAGTTCGTCGTTGACAGAGGTCAACACTGGACGTGTGGACGAAATGATTCAAGATGACCGAAGGGTAACTTTGTACCACATTGCTTACGAGCTAGGATTGAGCTATGGCGTTGTTCAACATCTTGTGGCAGATGTTTTGCAGTACTCCAAGGTTTGTGCTAGATGGGTGCCAATCAGTTGATCACCAAGGAGCAGAAATGATGGTATCTTTGATGTTCCTGCAGCATTACACTGAAGACAGACAGAGCTCCCTTGACTATATTGTGATTGGGTATGAAATGTGGCCCCACCACTTTGCTCCCATCAGCAAGAGAGCTTCCATGCAGTAGAAACATTATGCTTCACTGCTGGGAGGAAGTTTTAAGTCACACGGTCTGCTGGAAAAATCATAGCATCTATTTTCTGGGATTTCTCGGGTGTGCTTTTGGTGGACTTCTTAGAGCATGGGAGCACCATCAACGCTGATCGGATCTATGCCATGCTGAAAAAATTGCACAAGAGCATCCAACAAAAATGACCAGGTCTGCTGAGAGATGATGTCATTCTCCTTCATGATAACATGAGGCCACACACCACCAACACCATGAAGCACTTGCTCCACAAATTCTGGTGGAAGATGTGAAATCACCCGGGCTACAGCCCAGACTTGCCTTTGGGGACTTTCATCTCCTCCTTGCCCTGAAACAGCACCTGTTTGATACTCGCTTCACATGTGATGATGATGTGAAAGCAGCTGCAACAAACGCGTTACATCAGCAGGGACATGAAATTTTTAGTCCGGGATGGACAAGCTCATTGTGTGGTCTGACAAATGCCTCAATCATCCTGGTGATTTCATCGAGAAATAGTTCTTCATATCCTTTGTTACATCGCACAAACACTTCTTAGTTGGTGAGTTTTCCTTTCTCCTACTCGAACATGCAACCTTTTTTTCTGATCGACCCTCGCATATACAGGGTGGTCCAAAAGCTTTGCATTATTTTGAAAAGTAATAAAAAATAACTACACCACTTACAGAAATAAGATTTACAGTGTTTGAAAGAAAAATATCTGAAGTTTTATTGTCTGCCATTGCATGCAGATTGTGCTAGTTGTTCTTCCTGTTTACAGCTGCAAGTTTTAGTGGTCAGTGTTCAGGAAAATGCTATTTGTGTGGCTTGGTGTATTGAAATGAAATCAGTAACTCAAGTGCAAAAAAAAATGTGTATGCATTTCAGCTGGAATACTTCTGATATAAAAAGAATTATGTATTGGAAAGTTAAATTTCCAGAAACTGGGAGTGTATTGGACAAGTCAACAAGTGGACATCTCAGTGTTTGGAAACAATTAGAAATTAGTACGGAAATTATTTTCCTGGAGCCTGAGGAAGTAAACCTGAGAAACTGTGCACAATTGAGATTGCCATGCATAACAATGACGCAAATTTTACAAAAAAAAGGCTGCAGTTATACATATACAAAATCTATATTGTTCAACATTTGGAGAACTATAAGCTTTGTTGTTTTGAATATATTGTAACTTAATGGATCACCCAGATAATGATGACAACTACCATTGCATGTGTGCTTTTTAGTGATGAGTCAACATTTCACGTACCAGGAGCAGTTAATACACATAACATGTGTATGTGGGGTTCAGAAAGCCCTCATCTTGCAGACTCATACTTGTGATAGCCCCAAAGTTAATGTTTGTTGTGGCCGTATGCACAACTGCATTGTTTGGTCTTTTTTCTTCACAGAAAACCTATCAATGCAAATGCCTACTTAGACATGCTACAAAGTTTTGCTGCCACAAGTTCAAGACTTTCAGCCAGGTGTCATTTCCAACAAGATGGAGCTCCTCCTCAGTAGAGAACAAGTGCTTGCAACTAATTGGATTCTGTGTTTCCAAAACACTGGATTGAAATCCCATTAGATTTTTTATGGGGATTCATCAAGGACAAAGTATACAGAACAAATTTGAATGCAATAATGAAGAAAAAATTTCCACTTATGATTTATTACATAATTTACATTACAATTTTCATTAGATCTTTTGGATGGACATCAGTTTTGTTCACATTGGTAGCAAGTATTCATGTGGTGGACACTGTTTCTGTAACTGTTGCCAGCAGAGATTTCCAAATGTGGAAAATATTATTATAAATGTAATAAAAATATTTCCCACATTATTGGAAATCTCTGTTGGCAACAGTTAATGTGTTATAAATGTGAGAAATTAGAAACATTTGGCGCATGCTATTTCATAGAATGTTGAAAGGTCTGTCTGAATTACAAGAGTTTTTGCTTAGGAGAATTTTGATGCTTTCCCTGCAGCAATAGCAAAATTTGTTAGAGAAAGGTGCAATCCTTTTAGTCCAGTTTCGAGAGGTGGAGGTGTTTTCAATTGTGAAAATAGAAAGAGGGAATCTTTTTCTGACATCCCTTTTATGTTCCATAATTCTGCAATTGTATTAATTATAAAGCTGAGTGACTTAAAGGGCCTAAAGGAACAGATTGTGAACACCACTGTGGCTGTTGATAGGGGGTTTATTACAACAGACATGGTGCGAAATTAAGTACAGGTTGGACATCCTGTGTGCAACTAAAGGGACATATACGAATATAAAAGTAGAACTTTTTATTTGGGGGTTTAATGACCACTATGAGTAACTCAATGGATTATAAGCAGTTGCTCATCCCTAATTTAGGGCTACTATTCCATGGAAGAGGGGAGCTAGTGCTGTAAGACAAACACACCATCCACGCCCTGCCCCACTTGGACAAAAAAAACAAACCCAAAAAAACAGAAGGCTTAGACTATTGTGTCACCATAGTGGCCATATAGAAGTGTATTAATCTGTGTCATATAATTTTTACATGTTTACCTTTCAAATGCAGCAAATCTTATGCCTTTAAGTGGTGCAGTTATTTTCTAATAACTTTCTAAAAATTAGGCAAGACTTTTAGACTACCCTGTATATATCTTACTATTAGTTAAACAATGAGTTATTTAAATCATTTAATACAGCTGTTGTCTTTCACACATAAGAAAGAATGGTATACCACTAGAATTTCATCTGGCAAAAATTATTAATAAAATGCATGCCAAACAATACTGGATTAGATAGATATATAAAAGAAACTGAAAATCACTTAAAAATTTTATTCATCAGAGAAATATATGCATGACTTCTTGTCCAAGATCACATAGTTTGGCCACTACCAGAAAATTGGTTCTTAGTGGTCAGGGTGGGAAATTAGAAAAATTTGGCACATGCAAAATTGTGCCTGTGGCTAAAATTTTAGGTGCAAATCTTAATGTATCATGCACAGAATCTGTTTTTCTTTTTAGTGAAAAGCACATAACAGATAAGCTCACATGCATTTGAAAGAAATTGTGAATTAAATAATTAAATATGGGGTATTTGGTGAATCCTCTTATATGTTTCAAATTTGACTAATGTGAATGGAAAATTTTATGCACGGGGTGGGGGATAATTTTTGTAGATTTTTAAACCACATTTTATCAAAACTCACTGTAAACTGCAGTTTAAAACTCTTATTTTTCCAGTAAAATGTTCTTTATTTCCTCTATCAGATGTGTAACGTTCGTGAATGCCATGGAGAAGACCTCAAAGTTTGATCCCAGGCAGGTACGGACGCTCGATCCACTAAATATCCGCTGTGCGTCGGATAGGCACGTTAAGCCGTCGGACCCCGGGTACTGGCTCCCCGGTAATAAATAAGGGCATCTTCCTCCCCCTTTCTACTTTGCTTCCGTGTCACTTTCCTATTGGGCACTCTAGCCCAAATCTCTTAGCTTTCTATTTCTAAGGGTTGTTTAAGACCTGGGGTCAGACACTCCCTTCCTAAAATCCTTTACATATGATCTGATCTGATCTATCAGATGTATAACAAATACCATGAACATTTAACCTAAACTGAAATTTGCTGTATTTTCATAATTTGGGAATTGAGGTCCACCATATTCAGCTTCTTGTACTTAAAATAAACTGCATGCATGAAGTCACATATTTTTCAAATTACACAGATTTGTCAGTTTAAAAAGAAAGAAGAGGAACTGAAAATCTTCAGCCATTTACTGAGTTTTCATCTTCTACACTACATGAGTCACAGAATTAACATACTTAGTCTGTACGTCAAAAATTACAATTAAGCTATAATTACCAAAAGTTATATAAGTTTTCCAGACACCTTTCTATGCATATGTGTCGCAAAGTAAAGATTCATTAACCTTCCTATATAGCCTTTGGGGTCCTTAAGATCCCAGCAGATCTTTGAGCTCTGATCGCTCTACTGACCTTTGTATTTTTTTAATACCATTTTGTGACTTTTCACGCAGTTATTTTAGTTTTATAGTAGATTTCTCTTAACTTCACCAAGGAAAACAAAATATCAAAATAATTTAAAAAAAACAACAAAAAAAGCAACAACTTACAATTCATGCAGTTGCGAATTCGTGCCTGCACTAAAAATACTTGTCGCAGAATGAAAATTTACGCTCACATTTTGTGCCTTGCGCCCGCTAATTTCCCACCCTGTAAATGGCTAACCATAAGCAATGTACATTGAAGTGCCAAAAGTCAATGTGAAAACTTTTTAACTGACGCTGCCATCGTATAAAGGCTTTGACACATGTCATGATTTTTATCAGTTGTGAGATGTAATCTCTTGAGACAGGTTGAAGCCAGTAGAATTATGGCAAGCCAATGTGAATTATTGAGTTTGAACAAGGCATGGTAGTAGGAGCCAGGTGGATGGGACATTCAATTTCCAAAGTTGTGCAAACATTTAACACTCCTTGATCAATGGTGTCATGTGTGTACTGAGAATAACTCATGGAAGGCGTTACCACCCACCATGGACAGCACAGTGGCTTACCACGGGTGCTGAATGACCGTGACCAGCAACATCTGACCAGGATTGTCCATGATAACAGACAAGCGACACTGGCTCAAATAACATCTACATTTAATGCAGAAGGTACCAGAGACATATCCATCAGGTCAGTGCAGGGTAATTTAGCTTCCATGGGGTATGGGAGCAGAAGACCCATCAGAGGGTCTTTGTTAACACCATGATATCAGACACAGTGCCTCACCTAGGTTCGTGAACATGGTAATCGGACCCTGGAAGACAGGCAACATGTGGCGTGGTCTGATGAGTCACGCTACCAGTTGTTAAGAGCTGGTGGTAGGGTTCAGGTGTAGCGCAGACTCCATGAGGCCATGGACCCAAGCTGTTAACAAGGCACTGTGCAAGCTGGTAATGGTTTCATGCATGTGGGAGGTGTCTTTATGTGGCACAGCTTGGGTCCTCTGGTCCTCGTAAACACGTTATCAACCATTAATCACTTTGTTACTTTGCTGGGAAACCATTTGCTGCCCTTAATGGACTTCTTGTACCCCAACAACAATGCTATTTTCCAGGCGGACAATGCCTAATGTCATCGGGCCCAAATTGATTCAAGGAGCATTCTGAACAGTTCTGACGGATGGTGTGGCCACCACGTTCACCCGACATGAACCCAATAGAGTACTTATGGGACATGGTGGAAAAGTCCATTCGTACTCAAGATCCTGCACCTACAAATACCAAGGAACTGTGGGTGGCTGTTCAGACAGAATGGCTCAACATCTCCCCAGAAGTCTACCAGCCACTTATGGAATCAATGCCATGTCGAGTTGCTGTACTTCGCCAGGCTAAGAGTCCTACATGATACTAGGTATGTATCCCATGACTTTTGGCACTTCAGTGTAGTACTTTAAAGAATATATTTTCAATAATGTTGTTCCTTTGGTTGACTTAGCATTGCAAACACCAAACTTTTGAAAGTACTCGTTTCCTTATAACTAATGACTTCCTCTTATTACTTTCAGTATTATAAATATTTAACGGGAATTATTGAGGATAAATTTATTAAGGTACATTACCTCTAAAATTTTCGATCTATACACTAGATCATCGTAAGGAGTTCTTGCGTCTTACTACTCCCACAGATCTGGCGACCAAGCCTGATGGATTTTCCATTCAGCACGGTCATTGATGTTGCCACCTTGTGTCTTGTAAATTTCCAGGGATTCCTCTAATTTCCGGATAAATGTGGGGGATTGATGTTTGATCACTTTTAAGGAGTCCTAGTCCATTTTGTGGCCAGTTTGTTGTATGTGCCTGTCTAATCCTGTTTTATTTGAGATGTTTTTTATTGCTGCTTTGTGTTCTTTAATTCTGGTGGTTAACTTCTTCCTGTTTCTCCTATATATGGTAATCCACATGAACACTCGATTTTATAAATGACTCCTTCCTGGAGTAAAGTATTTTCTTCTTTTTGTTTTAGGGATGGTAAGTATTTTTTTATTTTGTTATTTAAACCTGGAGCTAACCTAATTTTATATTTAGTGCTGATTTTCTTTAGTTTTTCAAACAGTCCCTTGTGGTAAGTGAACAGTTCCTTGTGGTAAGTACTTTTTTGATGAAGTATGATCTCTGACTTTAATACTTCTCTGTGCAGACATGGTAAGATGTATTAATATTTCACCATTATTTCATCCATTTTCAAGTTTCATTTATGTAGTATTCTTCACCTTTATGAAAATTTCAATGGTATCTTTCCAAATGTATAATAAGTTAAAATCATTTCTGCATTTAAATTTTGTTTTCAAAATTTATGAATTAAAATTGTTGCATTTTTGTCAGTTCAATGTTAGTCTTCATAATATGGTAAAGAAGGCTGCCCAGTGTTCGTATTTGCAGTATAGGAAATATCAGTAATATACTAATGTCAAAAATATCAAGATTCCTTTTCAAAATAAAATGCTGTGAAGTTACTTATGTAAGTCATTCAAAAAGTAATGAGACTGATGTCATAGCGCCAAAACAAACCCATGTGGGAAAATGCAGTTGCCTATGTCGAAACACCTGCAAGGTGAGTCATGTGATGATGTGTCATTACAGCGCTCTGCCAGTTCATTATGTAGTAGACGGCATAGAGTTCAGACATGTTTCTGTAACCCAATATGGATTTAAAACTGGAGCAAAAAGCAGCTATAAAAGTTTGCATGCATTTGAAGAAAACCACCACAGAAATACAGGAAATGATTAAAACAACCTTTAAGGAAGATGCTTTGTCTCATGCAAGAGCTTTTGAGTGGCACAAGAAATTTGTGGATGGTGAAGAGTGTCTGGAAGATGTGCCACTCTTTGGTAGGCCTTCAACATCGACTACAGAAGTTAATGTCAATATCATCAAGGCACTGCTGCACGAAGACTGCTGAATGACCATTAAGGAGGTTGCTAATGTGATACAGATACCCATTGGTTCCATTGATGACACTGTCAGAAACCGGTTGGGATACCGAAAAGTCACTGCAAAGTGGATTTCCCACTTGCTCATGGATGAACACAAGGAAAATCACGTTATCACTTGTCTCCAATGAAAGTGCCGGCTATGATGTGAGCCACATTTTTTGGATCAAGTCGTCATACATGATGAAACCTTTTTTCACTACAGTAAACCCTCATTAATCTGAACCACCTCATTAAGCTGGACTTTGCTTAATCTGGACAGCCCTTTACAAAAAAAATTAAAACACTAACAAACTCGAATAAAAAGCTGAGTTACGGGCACGAGACTGCAAACTACGCATTTATTGTGCAGGTGCACCTGCCATGACTCAACCGGTTTCTCTACCCTTCCCTGAGGCTACTCTATTGTTTGTGTGGGAGAGTACGTCAGTCAGTCGCTTTGCCTGATATGCTGTACATCATTTCTTGTGTTACACCGTATCTTTATTTATTGTGATTTTAAAGTTTTACAGTGTTTTCATTTGCGTGTAGTGATGTCATTAAGTAAACCTACTGAAGGTAAAAAATGTAAACACGAGGCCCTCTCTCTTCACGATAAACTATGTGTGATAGAAAAACTTGAAAAGGGAGCATCTGTGGCAAGCATTTGTGTGGAATATGGTATAGCCAAAAAGACTGTTTCAGACATAAGGAAGAAAAAGATGACCTATGAAAATATGCACTGAAGTTTAATGTAGAAAAGGAAGCAAGTGTTGTGAAAATAATGCAGATGCCTACAGATCAATCCTTGGATGATGTGGTTTATAAATGGTTTTCTCAGCTTTGTTCTTCTGGATTGGCTGTGCGAGGGATTGAATTGACAGTGGAAAGATTATCTAAACAGTTAAGCATTAGCGAATTGTTGAATCTTTTCCCAGCTCGGGTTGGCTGTTTAGGTACAGAAGGCGTCATAACATAACAAATAAACAACTATGTGGTGAAAGTCTCAGTGCAGATGTTGAAGCTGTTGAGACCTTCAGGAAAAAATTGGACGATTTTTTTAAAGGAGGAAAAATTAGATCCTTCACAGCTACATAATTATGATGAGACAAATTTATATTGGAGAGCCTTACCCGACAACACCCAAGTGTCTAAGGTTGAAAAAACATGCCTGGAAGGAAGATTAGTAAGAAATGTTCTTCAGGAAGACGCTTTGACAACTGTAAGTTCTGTTTTACACGTTCTGTAAACTGGATATGGTCTGTGGTGGTGCATTAACTTATTCAATTAAAATATAAATCGGTTAAAAGTCCTAAGTTACAGACGTCAAAGCGTCTTCCTGAAGAACCTTGTGGTCACGTAATGGTATGTGAACTTTATGATAGAATCACATGAGATATAATAGTAAGAAACGAGTTTCTGCGTTGCTATGCGCAAATGCTGATGGAAGTCACAAGTTGAAGTCTGTGATTGTGGGCAAAAGCAAAAAGCCACGGGCAACAAAAAATAAAATAGACAATTTACCAATCCACTACTACAGCTCAAAAAACGCATGGTTCACTTCAGATATCACAATGGATTGGTTTCACAAAAAAGCAGTGCCAGAAATCAGAAGATACCAAACTGAGGTTTTAAAAATTCCTGAAGATGAAGTCAAAGCCCTTGTTTTACTTGACAATGCTCCAGCACATCCAGATGCGGAAAAGCTGACAAGTGATGATAAAAAGATTATGTGTATGTTCATGCCACCAAACACAACCTCTGTGATCCAGCCTATGGACCAAGGCATCATTTACACAGCCAAACGTCTATACAAAAAAAAAAAAAAAGCTTTCAAATAAAGTTCTGGAAGTTGAGGAATCAGTTGCAGGAGAATACAGAAAAGGGTGTCATATAATGTGATCATATTCTTCTATATTCTTGTATAGCTAATTTGTAGATGAATAAACGTGATTGGCAACACCCATCATCCCGATGATTGTTGTGATCTGTAATGGCTGTTTGTCTTACTGAGTAATAACTAAGATGTTATTACATGGTGTCAGAATAATGGGGTCGTAAATATTGTAGTGTTGTGACTAGTTTGAGGCAGCTGTGTTGAGTTTGTGGTTCGAGTAACATGGATTCTTCTAATGTTTGTCTTCCTCGAGAGCTGGAAGTGACTGCTGACAACATGGCTGCAAAATGGAAGTTGTGGAAGCAATCATTCGAATTTTACGCAGTTGCTACGCAACTTTTCGAGAAACCACCACAGGTGCAAGCCGCTACTTTCATGTCGGCAATAGAAACTCAGGCAACTATGATTTTTAATACTTTTAATTTGTCTGAGGCAGAGCAGAGCGATGTAGCTATGATTAAAAAAAGATTTGATGATTGCTTTGCCCCAAAACCAAACGAGACGTATGTACGCTACTTATTTTTTACTTGTGTGCAGGGTGAGCAAGAGAATTTCGATTCTTACTTAACTAAACTTCGAACGAAGATTATTGATTATGCTTTTGGTAATTTACAAGATGGTTTGTTGCGTGACCAGATTGTGCGTGGTGTTCTTTCAGATAAAGTTTGCGAATCATTATTAGCTGAGGGAGAGCTGGCATTGAGTAAAGTGATTGATATATGCAGAGCTAGTGAACGGGCTTCGAATCTACTTCAGGAAATGAAGGCAGTGATAAATAAAGATAAAGAAGTCCTTTCGATAAGAATAAAAAAAAAAAAGGTTCCTACAGAATTCAATTGCTCAGAAATGCGCGAAGGATCGAAGTCCACAGTGGACAGCAAAGTGAAGGGAGTGTGCTGGCGATGTAGTTTCGTGCACCAATTTTGGAAGTGTCCTGCTTTCAGCGTGATGTGTAATTACTGTTCCAAGAAGGGACACTATGCGCGCCAATGCAAAGCTAATATGAAAACCCTTAAGTCACGAAATAAGGAAGTTCATAAGATAAGCGAATCTGATAGTGATTTGGAGGACATGGCTACATATACCTGTGATACTTTACACATCAGTGAAGTGATTAATTTCTCAAATAATTACCAAGGCAAATGGTATACAAAGGTGCTATTTGATAAAGGAATTTGCGCTAATTTTAAGCTTGACACTGGTGCAGAAGGGAATGTCATAACTGCAGAATTGGCAAGGCAACTATCCGTGAAAATTTCAAATTCACAAGTTAAACGACTGAGGTCTTTTAATAATACTTATACACCAGTTGTGGGAGAGATAAGCACTAAGTGTATTATAAAAAACAAACCTGCTACCCTTAATTTTCTAGTGGTTGAGGGTAGATTCAACTGCATTTTAGGATGCGCTGCTTGTGAGAACTTAGGTTTAATAGTAAGAAATAAGAATTTCATTCAGGTTCATGAAGTTGTAAGTCCTATTCCAGAAAAGATTTTTCAAGGTATTGGATGTATAAAGAATTTTAAATATGATATAGAGCTGCAAGAAGGTGCTTCGTTAACTATACATCCACCACGGCGAATACCTTATGCAATTCGTGAGAAGGTAAAGAAGGAGATTGACATGATGGTGAAGATGAAAATTCTTGTACCTGTTGCTAATCCTACTCTTGCAGTAAGCCCATTGGTTATCGTTAAGAAACAAGACAAAATTCGTTTGTGTTTAGACCCTACTGATCTAAATAAGGCTATTAAAAGATGTCACTTTCCACTCAAAACTGTGGAAGATATAGCTGCTAGAGTAAAAACAGCAAAATATTTTACCCTACTTGATGCAAAAAAGGGTTTTTGGCAATTACGTGTAACAAAACGTACTTCGGATTACTTGACAGTTAATACACCCTGGGGTCGATACTCATTTTTGAGAGTGCTTTTTGGGCTTGCTTCGGCACCCGAAGTTTTCGAACAGGTTATGGAATCAATATTGAAGGGCATTGGCAATACTGAATGCTCAATGGATGATATTCTGATCTGGGCTAACACGCTCAAGGAGTTACGTAGTTCAACATCGAAGGTCATTGATCGACTTTTTGAGAGGTGAATTCAGTTGAATAAAGACAAGTGTGAATTTGAGAAAACAAAGGTTAAGTTCTTAGGTCACATTTTTACACTTTTACACCAAGTGGAATAGAAATTGACCGATCCAAGGTTGAGGCCATTCGAAAATTAAAAGAACCTACTTGTGTTACTGAGTTGCAAAGATTTATGGGTATGACTAATTATGTTTCTAAATTCATACCTAATTATTCAAGTATTTCATAACCCATGCGCAGGCTTCTACAGAAAGATGTCATATGGGAGTGGTCTTCTGACCAAGAAAAAGCCTTTTGTAAGTTAAAAGAATCTCTTCAAAATACTCCACAGTTGGCTTATTATGATGTAAACAAACCAGTGGTTGTTTATGTGGATGCCAGTTCTCATGCAGTTGGTGCTGTACTTCTCCAAGATAAGATGGTAGACCGGTAGCATATTCTACCAAAGCATTAACATCTGCACAACAGCGTTATCCTCAAATTGAGAAAGAAGCCTTTGCCATTCGTCATGGGTGCAAAAAATTTCATGACTATATTTATGGCAAGTCTGTTACCATTGAAACGGATCACAAACCTTTAGAAGTCATCGCGAAGAAACCCTTACATACAGCTCCACCTAGATTACAGCGATTAATTTTTGATGTGCTTCAGTATTCGCCGAAAATAATATTTAAACGTGGTACTGATATTCCAATCCCTGACGCTCTAAGTCGTGACTGTAGTGTGGAGTCTTTGGAGACATCTGGTGAAGATCAAAAACTTTTTGAAACATTACTGGATATACCACTTCCCTAATTAACAGTTCAAGAGCTGATTGCAGCAACTAATTCAGATGAAGAATTACAACAACTCAAGAGAGTTATCCTTGAAGGTTGGCCACCAACAATAAAGGAAGTGCCTGTTTCTTTACACAAGTATTGGAATTATCGAGAAGAATTATCTGTATATGAAAATCCGTTGTTCAAGGCTGAACGACTGATTATTCCTAGAGTACTTCAACCTAAATATCTCAAACTTATCCATCAGGGTCATCTGGGTACTAGCCTTTCTTTGCATCGTGCAAGAGAAATAATATTTTGGCATGGAATGTCTAAAGAAATTGAACTATTTGTTTAAAAATGTCCAACGTGTCAACAAACTGCTCGTGCTCCTAACACAGAACCACTGCTGATGAAACCTATTCCCTGTTTTCCATGGCAACGAATAGCATCAGATTCATTTGACTTCAAGGGTGACCATTATTGCCTTGTAGTTGATAGTTACTCCGGATATTTTGATTTTAAAAAACTAAGTCAGCCAACGTCTCAAGCTGTGGTTAAGTATTTAAAAATTACTTTTGCCATTCATGGTATTCCTGATATCTTAGAAACTGACAATGGTCCCCAGTATAACTCTGAGGCATTTCGTAATTTCACAAGAGACTGGAAGATACAACATCTCACATCCAGTCCTCATTATCCCAAGTCAAATGGTTTGGCAGAACGGTATGTGCAAATCGCTAAGTTAATGTTAAAGTGTACTGATCTAGAACAATCTGATTTGCATCTGGTACTATTGAATTGGAGGAATACTCCTCGTGGTGACCTACCTTCTCCAGCTCAACGTCTATTTGGACGTCCTACACGAACAATGATCCTGTTACATCCTCTGGTACGTTTGCCTCGGGCGTCAACTTCTGCTTGCCTCCAGTTCTCCAGAGAGAACCGACTTATAAATGCCACAACTGGTACTCATAACCAAGCACCATCATTGTTACAGGGTCAATCTATAAAACTTAAAACGGCACATCGCAACTGGATTCCTGCTATTGTATCTGCGAAGATTGATACTCCTCGGTCCTATTTAGTTACCACTCAGGATGGCACCACTCTTCAACGCAATGCAGAGTGTATTCGTCCAACAAAAGCTCTGTTCACGTCAAAAAAGCCTGTAGTTGAGTGCCCACCAGTTTTGTCTCCCCTGGAGAACTCTTAAAACTATTATACACCTATGGTTACTATACCCGATTCTAATCGGTTGCTCCTTCCTCAGAACTCTCCGACTAAAGATAAACATCATGTTACTATACCTGAATCACAATTACCATTTCGTTTTTCTCAGTGCATTGGCACACCTACTAAGTTGTCTAATTCTGTGACCACTCGTTCAGGACGAAAAATTCATCCACCTGATAAATTAAATCTTCAAAAAAAAAAAAAAGAGAGATGTCATATAATGTGATCACATTCTCCAATATTCTTGTATAGCTAATTTGTAGATGAATAAACGTGATTGGCAACACCCATCATCCCGATGGTTATTGTGATCTGTAATGGCTGTTTGTCTTACTGAGTAATAACTAAGATGCTATTACAAAGGACAGAAGACGCTACAGAATCTCAAAACTTACAATCTGAGATCTACGATTTTTAATTTTGTAGCTGCTGTGAATGATATAAAACCCTCAACTTTGGTTAAATCGTGGAAAAAACTTCTGATAAATGAGGAGGTTGAACCAGATACAGCTGGGTTTGAAGCAGAAGATTTTCACGACATACTCTGCCAAGGTGGTGAAAATGCTGTAACATAGGAAGACATTGAGTTGTAGCTAGAAGAAGACGAAGAAAATTCAGGTTATCATGTTCTGAAGAGGATGAAGATGACTACGATGAAGCAGACGATATTAGTGAACTAAAACCAAAACTTTGTGAAATCAAAGAACACTTGAATTTCGTGATCAAATACTTCGAAGACAGTAAAAATGAAAACATATCTGGACATTACGAACATTTGAGGCACCTGCATGAATTAATAGTACAAGAAATTAACTCTAAAAGTAGACAACAGAAGATCAGTAGTTTCTTCAAACCAGTGTGTGTATCAAGTGACGTGAGTGTGGATGAGCATGGACCGTCATGTTCTAAGTAGTAACTTAAAGTTAGATTGTAGGACCTAAATATCATGTAAGTTATGTATTGATTTCTTTCCTGTGGATTAATTTACCTTTTGTATAACTTCAAGTGTAAAATGAATGCTTTTTGTTATTGTACAGAGTGTTTTAACTATACCTTGGCTCATTTTATAGGGTTTTTAAACCCAGACCTTCATTAATCCAGACAACTTAGAGCCCCAATTAGTCTGGATTAATGAGATTCTATTGTATTTTGATTCAGAAACAAAACAACAGAGCACCCAATGGAAACACCCGCAGAGTCCCCGATCCAAGAAAGCAAAGGTTCAAGCAAGAAAGAGCAGGGAATGTCATGCACCTAGTTTTCTTTTATTAAAAAGGAACTGTGTATGACCATGTTGTTCCACAAGGAAAAACTGTTACCAGTGCTCTTTATTCTGAAGTTCTCAAAGGTCCTCTGAAGAAAAAAATCTATAAAACACTCAGAATATGCACAAACTGGTTGGATTTTGCATCAAGATAATGCTCCTGCACGTCGTGCTTCGCTTACCCAGCAAGCATCAAAATGATGGCACACCCTTCATATTCACTGAGCCTGGCACTGTGTGACTTTCACGTATTCCCTGGAGTGAAAAAACAACTTTGTGGGCATCGGTTTGCATCAAATACTGAACTGAACAATGCTGCGATGGGTATCCTGAACCACATGTCCAGGAAGGGCTTCGAACACACCTTCCGGAAGTGGATAGAAAATGGGACTGGTGCATTTAGGTAGAGGGAGAATATTTTGAAAGTATGTAAGTGTAAGTATGTTTACTGCATTATACTTCTGCACCAGGTAAAATAAGTCTCGTTACTTTTTGAATGATCCTCCTATGTTTATCAGTAGGACTTTCAAATTTTGTACTGCATTGCATTTCCACAAGTGCAGATATTTCTCAAGGGTGAAGCAGTTTACCAAAGCTTTTTCTTTGTCTTCCTTAAGCTAAATGGAAGTTGTGTCTCTATGTTTCTCTCCTCATCCTCTGATGTCCATTTTTTATACTCGTTTGTGTGTGCACACAGCAAATGAACATCAGGGGAAGAGGAGAGAGTACCAGAGAGTTAACTTTGAAACCATCACTTAGTACCTCCACAAAACCTAAGAAAGCCATGAAGAAGAAACAATGGCAAAACTTGTTGCCCTTAAGGAATACATACACTGACAGAGAGACAGTGCAGGGCAGAATTTGAAAGATCTACTGATAAAAATAGAAGTACTTTTAATGTAACATTTTACTGTGAAACAGAATTTTGGTGTTTCTAACATTTAGTGTATTACTAATAGCCTGAAGACCAAGCAACTTCCTTCGGGATATCACGAAGACTAGTGGTGAATTAGAAAATATAATAATAATAATAATAATAATAAATGCAGGAATTTTTATTTCTAAGTTTTAAAAAAAGTTTTTAAGCACAGAAATGGTTTTAACTGGGCATACAGGTGGAAGGACACCGAAGAAATTTTCATAAAGGTGAAAACGTTCAGGAAAATAAGCCTCTAAAAAATTTGTGAAATAATGGGGAAATATTAATACACCTATCAAGCCCACACAGATAAGCACTCAGGTTGGAACAATTCAGTATCAAAGAAGTGTTTTCAATTAGTTATCTGATATTAATGCAATGGGTGATGAGATGGTATAATTAATTTTTCATTGCTAATTTATGGATCTGAGATTTTAAAAAATGTTATATGTACTAGTATGCGTGAAAAGATTCAACAGTGACAAAATACAGCACAGACAACTTGAAATTTCAGTGACACCTCTTCAAAGAATTTGTCTCAGCAACAATACACACCATGTGTAGTTTCTAGCAAATGCGATCAAGAAACAAAATGAACACTGTACATGCTCTGATTTATTATGTCCAGAAGAAACTACCTTCTAGGTAAGGATTTGTGGAAGATACTACAGACCATCAAGTTTCAAAGATGCCACAAAACAGCAAAGTTAAACATGGGCATTATTCATAATTACAAATCATTTCTGGAAATTTCAACCTATTATAGCTTGAAAGCCATTACAGTTGTGAAAATTTGAACAAGATTTATATAAAACAACCAGGACATGAATGTAAGAGTATTTACAAAGTTACAAGCACAACTGAACAAAAAATTAAAAATCAACTAAGAGCATGGTTTTTAGCATATAGCAAACTCTTGAGAACAGAGTAACATACAAATGACTCAGCACTACTGGATTGAACTGACAGGTTTATTCTGTCTTACATTTGAGACTACAAATACCTGATCAATTAGATATCCAATATTCAGACTAAAATGATACAGAAAACACAATATACTGAAAAAAAAAAAAAAAAAGAAAAGAAAGAAAGAATCAGGGTTCACACTGATTTTTAGAAGTCTATTTAAGGAGTTTTCCAGGAGTATGAAATCTATTTTCCAGAAGTTGATGAACTTTTTGATTTCTCTGAAAATGCAGGTTTTCCTACTTGCTTAGTCACTTCTTGCTATATCAACAGACAAAAAGAGCAAACATTTTATCTTTTGTTTACAAACAAATTCAAGTTCACAATCGGAATTTTAATTCTCCGTCTTCTGTTCTTCATAAAGTCGTTTTCTCTGCATATAGAGCATGAAGTAGTATTCTTGAACATGATTTCATTTTAAACAAAAGAAAAAAATACTTGCTCTGCCCATTGATCTAGCAAGAAATGACTAAGGAATGAGAACAAACGTTTTAAGCAAAATTAAATATCAAAAATCGGTACTGCATTTTTCCCTTAGCAGTGAAAACAATTTCCCATATGTCACAGAAAAGGAGCAGATTTCTTCATGAACAGCTTAAGTACTGATTTTGAAAATTAATTTCACTATAAAAGGGGAAGAAGGCAAAAAATCTTACTCTACTGATTCATTTTGAAGAATAGATTTTTAAAAATAGGAAAACATGCATTTCATCTAAAAAAAAAATTTTTTTTTAAATATAAAGCCACTCTTTTTGCTATTACCAAAAGATATTAAAAATGAGGAACATGATAAGAAAATGCAAAAACTATGAATATCAGGGCTTGAAAAAATACCATGTCCAAGATGCTCAGGGCGTATGAATTATTGGCCTGGGCAGGTAAATAAAAAATCTAGTTGCACGGTCCAGGCAACTACATTTAAAAATGAAAAACATTTGGAATAGACTTTCCAGCTACAAGAAAAAAAGACAGTCGTCGCATGTCATGTTTCATTTCACTGCTAATCACTGGAAGTTGTATTATTGTTACAGAGTGTCAAGGACAGAAGAATAATATCACTTCCTTAATTAAATTATGCTATAGGTCCAGAAATTGAAACCATATGTAGTTTTGCTCCAAATGTTGTTTAAAGTCAGTGACAAGATGCATGCCTGTGATGGAACTAGCCCCTGGTGTTTAGTGATAAATGGTGAAAACTTCAACAAAAGGAATATGGCAAAATCACAAAATTCCTCAAATACCAATTTCATCATCATAACAATTGCAGCATCATCTTAGAACTTGAGACACATGCTTTTGTGCATTGCACATTTTGAATACATACCCTTAAGATGGAAATGCAAAACATGTTGAAAAGTTCATCATATTTATTAGCTTAAAAAAAATGGGGGTTCTGATTTGTTATCTTAAAAGATAAATTTTCCTTGGCATCCAGCTTTCACTACCTGGGTAGGTAAATAATTTCTGCACTTGTCCAGCTGAGCATGTGACCTTTCAGATATTTTTCAAGCCCTGAATATAATCAGGTAGAGAAAAGAAAAAGAAAAATGAAGGGAAATCATGAATTTTGAAAATAATAATAGTAACAATAAATTTAAAATTTAAATGAGCAATAGAAGACATCAAAAAAGTCTGAGGTACAATTATTTCCCCAGGAGCCAAAATTAAATTTAAGGACTTTTGAGGTGAAATAAATCCCATTTAAGGAGTTCTTAAATTCCATGAGACATACCAACCCTGGAAAGAATGTAGACCACAAGGTTTAAAAAAAGTAGGTCAAATAATCACACCAGGTAGTCCAATACAACACACAGCTTAATTTAAGTATATACAACAAGGCTTTTATGATTTCATGTGTATAGTTTCCCCTAAAATCTGTGCCACAAAAAGAATGCTTTGCAGTCATATAGCCAAATTAAGCTTGAAGCAAACACTAAAGGCAAAATTAAAAAATTCTGTAATTTGGTTCTTTGTAATGAGTTTTCTGTAAAACTGAATATATACACGGTTGAGTCACATTATTGTGACCACCAGCTAATAATATCCAGAGTAACCGCCGTATGCAGTGCGGACAGCAGCTAGATGGGCTGGGAGTGACTCAATAAGGTGCTGGAAGGTGTTCACAGGTATGAGGAGCCATGCTGACTGCAGTGCATCTGACAGCTGCTGGAAGGTGCACAGTGGAGGATCCATACAGTGAACAACATGATCAAGGTGGTCCCACAGATGCTCAATTAGGTTTATGTCTGGGGAATTAGGAGGCCAGGGAAGTACTTTAAAGTCTTCATTGTGCTCTTCCAACCACTCTCGGACATTTCTACCTGTGTGACATGTTGCATTGTTGTTCTGGAAGATCCCATCCACCACAGGGAAGACAATCAGCATGTATGGGTGTACGTGGTCTGCAAGGATGGATTCATAATGAATTCGGTCCATAGTGCCTTTCACAGGTATGAGTAGACCTAGAGAATGCCACAAAAACATTTCCCAGACCATAATGCTGCCCCCACCAGCTTGTGTTCTGGCAGCAATGGTTGAAGAGTGTTTGTTCTCTGATGTTTCTCACCGTATATGCCAACGCCTGTCTGTTTGATGAAGATAAAATGTGACTCATCGGAGAAGGCAATCCTTTGTTAATCAGTGGAGGTCCAATTCTGATACTGCCATGCAAATGTAAGCCTTTTCTGCTGATGCACCTTCGTTAGCATAGGTGCAGTGACCATCCGTCTGCATCGGAGCCCCATACGCAGCAGGGTTCACTGAACTGTCATTTTAGACACACTTCTGGTAGTCCCCTGGTTCATTTGGCCAGTGAGTTGCTCCACTGTAGCATGTCAATTGGCCCTTACATGCCTTTGAAGCCGACGTTCACCTCTCACACATCAATGGCATGTGGTGTTCTGCAGTTTCCGCATTGCTTATTCGCAATGGTGCCATTTCTCCAATTACGATACACTTTAACCACAGCAGCACGTGAACAGTTCACAAACTGTGCTGTTTCAGAAATACTGCCACCCTTGGCTCGAAAGCAAAAATCATCCCTTTTGCAGAGGCGACTTTAGATCTTTTGGGGCCCTAGACGCTATAAGATTTAGGGGCCCCCTTCCCCTTCTTATCGCATCAGAAATTTTTATCCGTCAGATTAACAAAAAGTGAAGTAAAAAAAGGTTTTTACGCTTTTTAAAATGCTATTCTATCTTCCTATTATTAGAACCTTTTGTAAGAAACAGTGCTAGCATAATCACTTTGTCTGTCCGTGCACATCGAAATTTTTGTTTTTAAGAGACATTTCAAACATTTTTTGCAATTAATAGGAAGTCAAAGGATATTAAGTTTGGCCCTTTAAATATCCCATATACTTTCTGCATTTACCGCAAAGGGTTGTCAAAATCGAATATTCAAAAAAATTAGATTCTATTGTAAAGAAACTATTCAACTTAGAGGGAAAAAATATTTTTGTGTTTCTCGGATTAAGTTTAACTGTTCCTTCTCAAATATTTAAATTTTCCAATTAGTTCCTTAATTTCCTAAGTCCAAAAAATTTGGTTTTCACAGATTTTTAAAAAATTATTTTTGCGAATGACAGGATATAAACATCCATTAAATTCTGCCCATTTTAAATTTCACTACTAGTTCATAAATTTCCTGCTAAGAGTTCTCAAATTGGAAATTTAGTAAATCTTAGCTTTGCGCTACAAAGAGACCATTTCAGTCATGCAAAAGTTCTTTTTGAGTTTGATATGTTAGGCACAACTGATTACTTTAGCACCTTTTCAGTTGCAAGTTGCTCGGAAAATTTAACGCTATGGGCGCTGAAAATGGAATTTCTCTAAATTTATCAGTACATTGCGTATAAATTGCTATAAAATTAGAATGAGCTTCAATTACAAAACGTTCTCTTTTCAATGCTTCAGCTTTTGAAAATCATCTTGTTTTTACGTTGTGAACAAATTAGTAGGCAACGAGCATGGTATCAAGCAAAAATGAAATACTTGAAGACACTGGCAACCGGAAAAGTCATCCACATTAGAAAATTCAGGTAAAATGCAATTTGTGCACAGTACTTCACTGGAAAAAGGTGGATGACTTTTCGTGAAGGAGTTTTTCTGTGGAAAACTATTTCCTAAATCGAAGAGATTAAGCCATCCATGTCATAGATGAATGTCATGGACCAAGAAACTTGGACTGTAGGAATTTCATTCTTCAGTGCAGGAAAGCGAAAAGGTGTTTCTTGATAGCCTTTTTCTTATTATTTTCATCGGAAAATTGAGATCTACAATTTTTTTATTCTGTCAAAAAGATGATGCATGATATTTTTTGTTATACTTGCACTGCAGTTAGTTATCAGACAGAAACATAAGCATTAAATGCAGAAGATCCGGTTTGAAAATGGAAAAGTAGGAACCACAGCTTTTCGGGTGTAGTACCACTGAAACTTTTTTATTGCTTTTTCAAAAATTAGTTTTATGTCAATTTAAGGAATAGAAAAGGTGAGAATACTTGGTAATTATCAGTATTAAACCAGGCCGGCAATTGAAATTCCCTTTAATACTATTAAACAAGAAAAAGAAAAAAATAGTGTGATA
The DNA here is from genome assembly GCA_039090855.1 of Macrothele yani. NCBI lineage: Eukaryota > Metazoa > Arthropoda > Arachnida > Araneae > Macrothelidae > Macrothele > Macrothele yani. The sequence goes on along the minus strand of CM077023.1, from coordinate 5,142,692 downwards.
TTCTCTAATTTCTTTATTTTTCAGCCTAAATATTAACTCTTTTGGTTTAGGCTGGCTTAGGGGGATTAGGGCTAAGAAAAAACTTGATTACCCTACCCCAAAAGGAAAAAAACAATAGAAAACACCCCTGATCATCAGGATAGTATATACAAGCACTTTTCATCACAACTCGGGGGGAAGGGGAAAAGGTTCCAAAACAGACGTTTTCCTTTAGCTGGAGGCAGCATGAAAGTAATTTTTATAACAGCAGGCCAGTTAAGCGTTCACTTTAAATAATGAAAAGTGTCGAAGCGTGAATCCTTCCTTCACCAACCACTAAAAGAAAGGCTAAATTATTTTAACTGTTCCTTTCGAAGCAAGTACATTGATAAGAACCCGAAAATTTGGTGTATCAACAAAGAAAAAATATATGCTACTAACATCAGAAAGTGAAATATCAATTGAGAATACAAAGTGGTCGCTTTAAGTAATGATTTGTTTCAGTCCATGAAAACCAAAACAAAACTAGCAATTCAATTATACGTTTTAGGGGCACCTCAAACTCTAGGGCCTAGTCGGAAATCCGTCCCTGCCTTTTTGCAAATCTGATAAATCGCTCCTTTTATCCATGACATCAACGAGTGATATGTTTTCAGATTGCCTACAGCACACCTTATATACCCTCTAAGCCAGCTCATTACATATGCCTTCTTTCATTGGCTATGCGCTGTTGACGTCAAAAGTAGGAGGTGGTCACAATAATGCGACTCCACTGTGTAATTTCTTCATCAGAATCCGAGATAGAAGTAACACATATTTGTTGGAAATGTAAAATTTAATAAAATTATGTCAGCATGCCGAAGGAAGCTGTGCTCCATGTTCAAGTTTTCATGAATTTCAACATTTGATCATCCATGATATAAGAAGCTCATAATAATTATTTGTTTGTGCATGAATGTATTTTGTTTTGTAAGTGGAGCAGTTAAGTAATTTAGGAGAAAAAATTATTTAAAATGGAATCAGAAAACAGAAAGCTTTACATTGTTAATTTAGTTCATCCAACTATGCCAATTTAGTTAGGATTTCACATAAACAAATACCTGAATTCAACTTTGAGCAACAACTCTATTGTAATGGATAGCTATATTTTCACACTGTCAGGTGAACAGGAGAAAAATTCCAGGAAATGTACCAGTTAAATCATGTCTCACTTAATTTGTTGGAGTGAGTATTCCACTGAAAAAAATTACCTATTAAACACAGATTTTACAAAATTGACAATAGATACCCCATTAAGTGATTTAAAATGCATGCACCCAAAATAAGTATGTAAACAAGCAAATAAACAATCAAAAATAGTGTTTTCACTGAAAAACATTTTGGATGTGAATAAAACAGCCAAACACTTCATAGTATACAGTAAGCATGGTATGCTTTATGTTACACTGATAGTATCAGCACTGAAATATTGATGTCATTATGCATTGCTCTTTTATGAAAAAAATGAGCAAGCAAATCAGGACATTTTATATATATATGCATGCAATATAATGTGCATTTATAAGGAATTAAGGTTAGGATGTTTTTACCAACCTTAATTCATATCCACAGCTGTGGAAGCAGGGAAAGAACTATAACCACAGGACAAGCACACCTATGTTTTGCTTAAGACTTGAACCTTGCCTCTTTGGGACAAAAAAAGTTAGTACAATAACTGCTTGACCATTGAGTACTGTTATATTCTTAACCCAGACATCACCATCATGATCTTATATCTGTATACCAACCTGGTGTTAAAGCACAATACTGGTACAGTAACTTAAAAAAGAACAACAACAACAAAAAACAACAACTGTGGTTTGCAATAGATTTTCTCCATCTGTTACAATCCAAGGCAAAATTTTTGGCATCAACATATTGATCCTCAATCACTAAAAGCTGGTTCTACATCATCTATTCAACTGTTCTATGATTACCACCTTAGTTTGTTGCTTGCTAATACAGTGTGGATGTTATGCACATGCAAATTGAGCAATACAAAACTCAACTTGAAGCATGATACTGAATGAATTCATCCAGACAGTCAATGTAGTGCTTCAATACTTTAACCAAGTTTTAAGACATAATTTTAAAGATACAAACTATTTAAAATTTGTAAGTTTCTAGTTCTGATACATTTAATTAATAGCCAATTTTAAATTTGGATGTTGAGGTAGATTTTGCCACATTTAAACTCCATTGAGTGCAATTTTAATCAATAAACAGTTGGCACAGAAATTATATCACTTTGCTGAAGGGGTTAATTTAGGCTTGACACTGAATGGCATATTAATATTTATTTATCAGTAGTATAACGTAACACATGTATAGAAATAGAAAGCTCAAAAAAGATATTTTCAGATTTCCTTTATCCTACAGATGTTCTGTCAGTGCTGATTTCATCAATTTGCACCTGAGGCTTTAATTAAAATGTGGTACAGCATAAGGAGGTATCCTACTACTGATAACAACAAAGTATAACTTAAATGCTGTGTTTAAGAGGTAACCACATCTCTCTGGAAAATAAAAATTCTTAGTATTTCAATTAAATGATTTCATTGGTCATAAAATGACTTCATTTGTCATAGAAATAAATGAGAAATGAATCCTCATGAAGAAAATAATTATTTATTAGTACATGGTAGGCACATATGAATGTCATTATCAGAATACAAGTGTTGTGTTTTCTACTATTTCCCATGTAACTATCTCGTAAAAAAAATGTATTTCTCTGGAGTGAGAATTGAACCATCACAACATCCCAATTTCCATTTGAACATGCTACCATTATACCATCCTTCAGGTGCTTAGATGTTCGTTGCCCTGGGTGGTGTCATAGCATGCTCGAATGGAAAGCAGGAGATGCAGGTTTAATTCCCACTCCAGGCGAAGCAGTTTTCTGAAGAGATGGCTACATGGGAAACAGTGGAATATATAGAAATTCTGTGCGAAAAATGACATTGATTTAATATGTTTTGCTTTTCTCACCTGACATATTTAAATGCAGTGCTTTGCCTACTGTCTTTTGCACTGTTGTGTATATCCTTTTGGTTGCACAGAAGGTAGTGAAAACTCAAAAGACTACTGTCTGCTTCTTTTGATAATAAATCTAATGAGCTAATACAATATGAAATACAATTTCTTCAAAATTTTGGGAAAATTAAAAAATAAGTATGAAAACAAAAATATTTAGTGAACATAAATAATTGATTCTGTGGAAAATTTTATGCACAGTAAAATAAAACAAAGCACCCAGAAGCAATCATCCAATTAAGATGAAAATTGGTATGTGCAATGCACATGCATAGGAAATTCAATTCCAGAACAGTTGGGGTATTTATTTGAATAAAACAGTTACACAAGTGGAACAAGTCAGTACAATGTAGTGCCACCTCTGGCTTGGATACAAGCAGTTACTTGCGTGGAATAGACATATATATAATGTAGTTCATGGATACTGTTCTAAGGTATGGCATGCCAGATGGTGTCCAAATTGCAGGCCAATTCGCCGACATTCTGGGATGCACATAGGTGGCATCCCATTGTGTCCCGAATATGATTCATTGGTGAGAGGTAGGGGATCTGGCTGTCCATGGAACGGTATCAACATTACAGAGGTAGGCCTGAGAGAACAGTGCCATGTGTGGTTGAGCATTATCCTGTTGAAAATTTGCTCGGTGATGCTGCAACAGAGATGGCAACACAACAGGTCGTAGAATGTTGTCGATGTACCATTGAGCTGTGAGGGTGGTACGGAGGACTGCCAAGGGTGTCTGGCTATTGTAAGAAATGGTGCCCCAGGCATTCACTCTCGGTGTGTGAGCCATGTGTCATCCCATGGTAAAGGCAGGATCTGTGTGCTGGCTGACTCGTCTCCAGATATGTATGCATTGGTTATCAACACCAAGTGTAAACCGTGATTCATCAATGAAGACCACATGATGCCACTGAACACTATCCTATGTTGATTGGGCCTGACACCACTGCAACTGGTGCTGGTGATGCTTGCTGGACTGTGATAGGCAGCAGAGTAGCCTGCCCGAATGTAATCTCCATGCCGTGAGTCATCTGGCAACGGTCCGGATGGCCACTTCCGTACCTGTAGACGATGCAACATGACCACGGATGATTGAGAGCAACGAATTCGGTTCTGTTTGTGCAGCTCTCACGTTCTGTCATTGCCCTTGGCCATCCACTGCCCATGGGCCGCTTCGTTATGCTCTCCTTGACCCATTGACGAAAACATTGTCAAATTGCCACGTTGTTCCGACTAAAATGCCTGGCAATACGGCTACTTGACCAACCAGCCTCTCTCAGCCTAATCATACATCCTCTCTCAAACTCACTCAGCTGCTTGTATTGTGCATGGATCTGATGTTCAGGCATCCTCACAGCCTGTGGAGGTTAATGAAACTGCAATCCACTGTCACAATTGTCCCTGCATGCGAGCTTTGCTTTTGATATACACTCCTTGATGCACAGTTGTCATGCACTGCGGCAGGCTACAATTTAGTCATTGGTCATTATTTTTTAATCATTTGCATATTCGGCCCTGAGGTACTTGCACGTGGAGTTTCATCCTGATTGAACAATTTCCTCGGGGTGCTTCATTTTTTTTTTTATTTTTATTTTTTTTTTTTTTGGCAAAGGTGTATTTTACAGAAAAAACAACCAAAAACATTCTACTGCGAGGATCACTAGTATGAGACATATGTGTCACGTGATTCTCATGCTTAGACGAATGAAAGATGGTTTCTGGATAAAGGAATGCTAAGACATAAATCTATATATGACAAAATTAGAATGGTCAGCTTTCTAAACCTGATGACACAGCCATTCAAGTTTCTTTGCTAAAAATTGTTTTGGATCGCAAGAACTGAAATTCGCTAACTGAAAAAATTTAACTTCTACATAAAAAACAAAACAAAAAACACATGTTGATGTGAAAGGCGAACACTGTAAACAGAAGTGACATCTGGGGAGAACAATTATCAAGATGTAACATAACCCAGAATATACAAAACTCAATACAGATGTTATGAATATGGAAATTAGATGACCACAATATGTGAATTTTGAAACAGAAGTTCCTGAAAAGGAAGTCTTCAACCAAATTCTAGTGTTTAAGAAAAGTCAAAGTGATAACCTGTCACAGAATACATGTTGCATTTAAAAAATCCGTATTTGATGGCATGCCTACAAGTGCCTTGTTTAAAATGTTTAAATACGCAATGGTACAACATCTGCTTCAGTTTTTTTTGTTTTTTTTATGGATTCTACATTTTATCATAGAATTGTTGGTTGAATCTTCCTTTTGAAATACATTGATTGATAATAGTAATTCTGAAACAACAAATTTTTATACTTTAGGTAATGTTTATTTATGAAACATATACATGTTTTCAGATTTCTTTAAAAAAATTTTGTTTATCTAGTGAAAAAGAAAGATTGTCAATTGAAAAGTATGACACAAACATATATTCATACAGCAGAAGACAATGAACTAAATGCTTAGAGATATTCACTTAATAATCATAACATGAAAATTGCTTTTACTAACAAACTGTCATTTATAATTATAACCATGCACAGTGTTTAAAACTATGTCTTATATGAGCCATGCATAAAAGTCAAAACATTTTGTAATAACACCCATGCATGTTAGTAAAAAAAAAACTGTCATAATTACCATGCACTTTGGTTAGAGCAATTCGCTACCTTTATTGTGTTGCCTAAAAACTGAATCCTGGTGTTATAATTACAATGTAAGTACTGATAATTAATTAAATTATATATTGAAGGTAATGCTAAACAATATAGTTAACTGCAAATATGTATTTTATTTGTTTGGAGTGTAAGAACTTTGCTGGATTATAGTTTCCTGGAATTCTCAATTTCATGTAAGTCCTAGTTGAAGTAGATGCTTAAGAAGCACCTACGGAATTGGCTTCAATAAACACTATTGTTACAAATTTTATTGGTTATTTCAGTTAAGAATTTCTCAGTTTTAATTACAGCTTTAATATATTCACTGCCATGTCTCACTGCTCCTTCTGCAACAGTTTTTTCAGTAATCTGTGGGAAGCACAGGCAAGCCTTCAACTTTGACAAGAACCCATCATTTAATATGCACAGCACTGCTGGACACATAAACACAGCAGTGCAATCAGATAATAATCAGTTAAATAGTATAATTATTTCTAACATATTTTTGCTGAATATGAAAATTAGTCTTGATTTATTATTCAGTTAACTCTGGAGATAATATGCCACAGGTGCATTATGAGAGAGTAATTATTCAGTGTGTACTTCTAAACTGATGTCCAAAACTGAGAATTGCCTTCTAGAAGTTATGTATGAGGAAAGTAGACAAATTTTTTGGAACATTTTCAAGAAGAAATCTGACCTGAACAAAATCAGTCGAAAGCATACTTTTTTTTTCATATTTGATTTGATTTTTAGTAACTAATAGAGACTTTAGTGCCACAGAACTGATAAACAAGTCACAGAACTGGAAATAATCATAAATGTGATACATAATGAAGATCTGAAAGAAGTTTTTGAAATTATTGTTGGAATTTGTGAAGGAAATACAATGTAAATAATTCAAACATGTTTATTGAAAAAATTTAAGTAAATTGAGAACTTTGTTGCTTGCAGCATGTATACCATAAAATTTTGAAAATCTGATCTCAGGGTTTTTTGATTTTAACAAAACTGAAGAGAACTTCATTCTTCAAATTTTTACTGAAACGCAACTCAATGTCTGCACTGAAAAAGCACAGCACTAATGCATGCCACATAGTAACAACAGGGTATATTAGTTTAATCTGTTCTTAGTTCCAAACTGCTTTTTTCCCCAAAAAGAAATTTGTAAAGTGTGAGTCACAGAAACTTTATGATCTATTTGCAAGCTTTATGGAAAAAACAGGTTTTAACTTCATTTGAAATCAATAATTTTAACTAAAAATGCATTCTTTGAATAAAGCTCATGTTGAGAAATGGCTTCCTAGTTTAATTGAATTAATAATCTAAAGCATTTTTTATGGGAATTTTACTAGGAAATGTTTTACATTAATAGCAAATTTTCGGAGAAAACTCTTCTCCTTCTTCAGGCTTTTCCTGCCTAACATCTGGCAGGATTTGTTGAAAAATAACCTAAACCGTCAAAGTTAACCGTAACCATGATAGTGACAAGTAAAAAGTGACAACAACAAGACAGCCTGAAGAAGGAGAAGAGTTTTCTCCAAAAATTTGCTATTAATGTAAAAAATTTCCTAGTAAAATTCCCATAAAAAATGCTTTAGATTATTAATAAAAATGCATGTTTTCAGTAGTATAATGAACTTAAATTTCTGGTTTCAAGAGCCAATATCTTTTCAGTTCTACTAAGAAGCCTCAGAGAGAATGCTTATCAAACATTTCAGTATACTCACTAAGGAGACAGATTTTAAAGAAATGGAATGGTACATGAATATGACTAGCTCAAAACAATATGAAAGGTGCGTAACAATACTACTTAATCATATCAAATCAGAAACACTTCAACAGGCCTCTTTAATAGGTAAAAGAAAATTTTTGTTGCCTCTGATTGTTTATGCTGTTTATTGTAAAGTACTATCTTTACAACATTGGGTGTACATGTCACTTTTAAAAATGGATCTAATATGAAATTAAGTTTACTTCTGTGATGTTTCCAAAGAAGACAATTTAAAAAAATTCTTATCAGGTCCTATGATAATCAGTAGCTATGAACATGAAGGGCAAACTTATGCAAATTAATCTCATTGCAATAATCATAATTTTTTTATTCAAAAATATATACAAGACCATTTGCTTTCATTAATGCTCTTATACAGTTTCCAAGTGCTGCTTTTAGGGTATTTAAACTGTTTCTAAATGCTAATGCTCAACTGAACAAATATCAATTCTTAATGAAAAGTTTATTTAGTGATGAACTTTCAACTACTAGCAACATACTTTTGAAACATGTTACAACAATAGATTAACTTTCTTCACCCTTCCCTTTCTTATTAGTATTCTGTGGCTTTATATTCTTGACTTCAATTTGTCTATTCAATTCATGAGTTTTAAGGAATTCTCTGCAAGTTGACTTGAACTGCTAGCTACATTATTCAAGCACTGGTCTTGATGAATAATTTTAGTGTTGAAGTTGCAACTTTTGCTCATCATGCATGTCCTTCCATATTGATATAGCCTTAAATGTGAAAATGCCAAGTGTCAGCCATTTTTGAAGAACTGGCTGGAAATGAATACCAGATCCGTATGCCAATGTCATGAATACGAATAGTATTTTGTCGAAAATTGGATGATACAGTTGGGCAGCACTGAGGTGAGTTCTGTCATTTTTCAAAATTGTTGTTCAAATGACTGATAACAATATTATCGTTGACATTTTCGTTGCATAGCATCCTGCACCAAAGACATTATAATATATAACGTGTAAAACAGTAACAACAGCTATAGTTAATCGATGGTTGTAACATGATAATTAGCCACATAATTATTTGGGTTATAGTTGAATCTTAACAAAAATATTGTAATATTGCAATACTTTTGAAACACTTTTTCAGATTCATATTTCACCTGTCTTTCCATTTCAATACTATTTTTATGCAGATATTTTATTTTAACCCTTTATATATTTATATACTTTATAGTAATGTATGTGAATAAACCTTCTTAAAGATAAGATGTCTCATTTAAGTTTTCTGTAGGAAAATATTTTTTTTACATTTAATAACTGTCCTACTATGAGTTGCTCTTACACTATAAAGCTGCTAGAATTTAGTATGTACTGGATGGGATAGTGCACACACAGTTTCTACCCACAAACCAGGTTCCGATATTTTTAAAATTGTATCATAGAATCAAGATATAGAGCAGACACTCGCAAAATATGGGCATAGGATACATTCACTGACCACACGAGAAAAAAATCCAGCAAGATAAAAAGTTTATTTTAACAGAAACGAAAACAACAACAAAAATTTGAGAATTTTAAAATAACTACGTAATAAATATGAAACATTATTTTTGAGAATATCTTATAACTTGATGTTTCTGTTAAATAAGTAAACTAGAACTGAAATTATGGGTAACAATGATATGAATAATAGAATATTTTTAAAATTTTTAAACAAATTGCCAAACCATAAAATTTTATTCAGAACAACATTACATGATGAAGTAGAGTGTCTACACAATATTTGAAAAACCTAAATTTTCAATTTTGTTTGTTTATGGTTAAGAAAAAAAAAGAAAAAGAAAATCTTGCCAACCTAAGTAAGTTCATCACATAGTTAAACAAGCTTGAAGTATGGGAAGACAAGAACATCATAACTGGTCAGTTAATGGTAGAAAAAAATGGGATATCAGATTGCAATTCATTGGACATCAACAAAAAGAGTTTCCTTTGTCAGTGTCATAAAAAATCAGGACGTCACGTGAGTTAAAAAAAATATCAGCATACATAGTGGAGTGAATAGAGACAAACAATTCTGGGAGGAATTTCCAAGTACACATCTATTTCTGAAGCATTATATTTTGCATAGGAATTCCTTGAACACATTACCTTTTAGAAGAATTTTTCTAGACTTTTAAAATTTTGCATTGCTTGGTAATGAAAATAGAAACTGCACCACCTAATTTCTGTTTAAATGTATACTGTACATTTTCAAATAACGGAAGTATTTAAGGTAATCTCTTCAGTAGGAATGAAGTATATACCCACTTACATAGTTTAAGAGATTGCCTTCTGTTGGGTTTAATGCTCACTGTTATAAAAATGAAACATACTGTTAGTGTTATTCACACATTATGACTCCCTGAATTTGCTTAAAATTATGCATCTTTGGTGATGCAACAGGTAGAAAGAGTTCTCCAAGGAAACCAAGAGTAACAGATTCCATTGATCTACCGGAATGATACATATACCATGTTCTATAAATAATTCTGTACAGCCAAGAGTGTACACCTCTGGCTCATTATACTGATGGGTCTGGGTTTGAGCCTTCAAGCAAGACATGGATTATTCAGCCTTTATGATTATCTTTCCATGAATCTTGGAAGCTGATGCAAATTTAAGCTTCAGTATAACTATTGTTGAGGTACCAGCTAGTTTTGTGTGACATTCGCCAAAAAACTCCAACTCACTGGGTTATGTTCCAGAACCCTTACGGGAAATGACCAACTGGGACCATCAGCTATGGGCAAATCCCCCGCACTGGGGTACTTTCCTGATTAAAGAGACACAAAGAATGTCTTTAAAGGACTCTAGTGTAGGATATGATGGACCTACCACACTTGAGAAGAACGGTCCACCATAGAATCGACCAGGAATTTCAAAATGGGGTATGAGAAATATCGTGGCTGAGTGTAAAATTGGTGAATGGAATACTAGAGGAATAAATGGAAAGATGAATGAGGTGATTGAAGAAATGAATAAGTATAGATTGGATGTGCTGTGCATAAGTGAAACTAAAAAGAAGGAAGTTGGGATTGAAGAAGTGCTAAATAGAAGTCATCGCTCTTTCTACGTTTATAAGTGAGTCACAGAAAAATTCTCATCGGCCGCCACCGGGAATCGAACCCAGGGTCTTCCAGTTACGCACCGGACATGCTTCCACTGCACCACAGCAGCCTCAAAATTCTCCAGACTCACATACAACAAACTGCCAGCGATGACTTCTATTTAATGTTCCTACACAAACTGCCAGTGATGACTTTTATTTAATGTTCCTAATCCACGCCAACTGTGTATTTAGAAGAAGTGAATAGAACCTTGAATGTATGGTCTGGAGTGTTGATAAATGTGAGAGGACAGGCTGGTGTAGGTGTGATCTTAAGTGGAAAGATGAAGAACAACTTGATTCAATACATCTGTAAAAGTGAAAGAATTCTCTGGATTCATTTGAAAGTGAAACTTCAGAGAATAGTAATTGTTGCAGTGTATGCTCCTTGTGATTCAGATCCCTCTGATAGGAAGGAAGATTTTTGGAATAAACTAAAAGCTGTTTTTAGCCAGTTTGGTGCTAAAGAGAAAGTTATTATACCAGGGGGATGACAATACTAGAGTAAGTGTTCAGAATGGGAGATCTGATAATGTTCTGGGTAAGTTTAATGATCCTTGCGTGAATGAAATTGTGAAAGGTTAATTGAACTCTGCATTGAGAATGGATTGTGTGCATCTAATACATTTTTCAACCACAAGTATATCCACACAGATACACTTGGGAAAATCGTACTCAGGGACAAAAGAGTGTAATAAATTTTGTTGTTTACAATTGTCTAAAACACTTAATTGTTGACACTTGTCTGATGAGAGGTGCAAATATTGGCTCTGATCATTACTTGTTAGTGTCACGAGTGAAACTGATTATGAGTAGGAGAAAGAGGAATAGGAAGAGGTCTGTGATGAAAAGAATAAAGGTTGAAAGGCACCCTGAAGAACATCAGCATTACTCTAATTTACTTAGAAAAGAACAACTGAATAAGTTGAAGTCATGGGAGAGGGATGTAGAAAAGAAGTGGACATGTTTTAAGAATTGCGTTGTGACTGTTGCTGAAGAGCTCTGTGATGTTGCAATGGTGGATAACATTAGAGTTGATGCTTGGTGGAACAGTAAGATTAAAGAAGAAGTAAAGAGAGAGAAGGAATCATATTTGGGGATCTTCCCAGATAGAGTTTTTGAGGATGAGTATCACAGTAAGAAGTGTAAGGCAGCTAAGTTGGTTCACCATGGTAAGGCAAAAGATAGGAAAGAAAAGGTGATAAGGCAGGAATTGTTTTTTTTTTTTTTTTTTTTTTTTTTTTTTTTTTGGAAAGATAGAAACACTTTTTGGAAGTACATAAAACATAGGAAAAATAAGAGAAATAAAATTCTAAGTTGTGTGAAGAATAGGATCGGAGACATGATATGGGAGCCCAATGAGTTAGGTGAAAGATGGGGTGAATACTTTTGTGAGTTATTAGATGATGAGAGCGAAGGCAATTCTGAGACTGAAGTAGATGATGTCACAGTGAGAAATGGAAGCACAATAGGGATCTCAAGAGAAAAGATGTGTAAAGCTCCAAAATCTCTGCAGAATGCTAGGGGCTCTGGGAGTGGATGGCATAACTATTCAGTTGCTAAAATATGGTGGTGGCTCTGTAATTGACTGGTTAACTGAAATTTGCCAGTTGTGCTAGGAGTTAGGAATGGTCCCTTAGGATTGGAAGGATGCTATCATTGTTCCCTTGTATAAGGGAAAAGGTGATCATACTAAATGCAAGAACTATCATGGTATAAGCTTGATGAGTGTGCCAGGGAAAGCATTTGGAAAGGTCATTGTTGATAAAGTGCGAGGTCTTACATCAGAGAAAGTGTGGGATGCTCAGAATGGCTTTATGCCTGGTAAGGGCTGCATTAACCAAATTTTTGCATTATGCATGATGATTGAAAAGTATAAGTCAGTTGGTAAGAAGGTTTTTGCTGCCTTCATAGATTTAGAGAAAGTGTGTGACAGAGTAAATAGGATACTTCTGTGGAAGGTACTGAATGAATATGGTATTACTGAGAATCTACTTAATAGTGTGAAAGCCATGCATGCTGGCAGTAGAGCATGTGTAAGGGTGAATGGGGTTGCATCAAAATGGTTTTCTATTAGAACTGGAGTCAGACAAAGTTGTGTAATGGTGCCCTGGCTGTTTAATATATTTACGGATGCATGATGCCAAGATGGATAATAACAGTTTATGTCTTGGTAATATTCATGTGTGCAGATTGCCCTATGCGGATGACAAAGTCATGTTGGCAACGAACAAAAGTGAGTTGCGGAGTATGTTGTCCCAGATATATGAAGTTTGTATGAAATTCAAACTGAGTATAAATAAGGGGAAAACCAAAGTTATGGTTTTTGAGCAAGGAACTGTTAGCACTGAATGCAAAGTTTAAATGGTACAGTGATTGGTCAGGTGAATGAGTTTGTATATTTAGAAAGCATGTTTGACAATTTAGGTGGTGAAATTAGTAGGAGAAAAAGATTACAAGTATAAAGTACAAAAGGTCTTGTGTGCGGTGTGTGATGGATGTTAATGAAGCTCGAACTTTGTGCAGAGATCATTGTAAATGGAGATATTTGATACACCAACAGTAAGTAAAGTCTAGTTCTATCAGTTAAATGTGTACTTGGTACATGGTCTTTCTTTGGGGAGCTAACCTCTGAATCTCAGAGAACAGCTCAATGACATGTATGTATGTGAACTCTTCACTGAAAGTCATAGCTGCTTTTAGGAGGATTTCACAGGAATGATGTGTACTCAAGGAAGTCCCAAATGGTTGTGTATGTACAAAAGTGTAATTGTTCCTACTCTGCATACGGCAGTGAAATCTGGGTACTGCAGAAGAGACAGGAGTTGTTTGCGTGGTGGACAGATGCATTACTTACAGGGGGGGGGGCAAGACTAGCTCTGATCATGTGAGGAATCAAGATGTGTTGCAATTATGTAATGTACAGAAAAATGTTAGTAAGGTGGAGACAAATATTCTTAGGTAGCTTGGCCATGTTGAAAGAATGAGTGATGAGATGCTTACTAAGAGAATTTTTTCAGCCCAAGTGGCAGGAAAGAAAGATACAGGAAGGCCTAGGAAATCTTGGGAGGACCAAATTCAGGAATGTCTGCATGAGAAAAAGATTATGAGTATGAAGTACAAAAGGTCATGTGTGCATTCTGTGATGGATGTCAGTGAAGCTCAAGCTGTGTGCCAAGATTGCTGTAAATGGAGACGTTTGATACGCCAACAGTAAGTAAATTCTAGTTCCATCAGTTAAACACTTATCTGGCAGTTTGTCTTTCTTTGAGGAGCTAACCTCCGAATCTCAGAGAACAGCTTAGTGATATGTATGTATGATTATCTTTCTTTTTGAACAGAAAATGAGCAACATTTCTTCTCTTGTCTTCTCTGAATTTCCAGTCTTCACATAACTTTTGGCTTGAATCATCATGTAAATTTCTCCTTTTATAGCCACTGTATAGAAAATGGTTGAAGTTTCAGGGCATCCAAAGAGTTCCAAAATGTTGTTGGTATACAAAATGTTTTTCATACTTATTAGGCACTTTTCAAGCAAGTTGCTTTTTCTCTTCTTGTGGAGCTGTCAGCCACTTGAGTGGTAATGACTTTTAATGCTTTCTATAGGCTGGACCCATATCTTTGTGCTACCCTAAGTATTTTATTATTCTTTTATAAAAATCTTGTCCATCTCATATGATGAACATCCAAGCTGTTGGTAGCTCTATGGCACCCTTGTTGAAGTTTGTTTTCTCTATATAATGGCCTCTGCTAATCTGACTTGCTTGCTCCTTTATATCAATTCATCAAACATTTCAATGTGTTGAATTTTTTTACGTGGTTATAATTCTTATTATACATAAATGTCAATAATTCTGTTGTTGCATTATTTACTGTTTCTCACGTTATTATTGAAATGCTTTCGGGAAACGTTTGTAATATAGAAATAAATAGATAATAAAAGTTTCAAAATATTACTCACATTTGGTCATGAAGCATTCCTGGATATTGCAGAGTCCTTTTTGTAGTCTTTATAAATTGTTAAAAAGTCATGAAGCATTCCGGGATATTGCAGAGTCCTTTGTAGTCTATTGTGATGAAATCTTCAAACGGTTAGGTGAAAGCAGTAAATGAGTATCACTCTTTTTGAGTCGTTATTTAAAAGATGATATTTAAGAACATTAAAATAACTAAATATTCCAAACCTTATGTTGAAGGTGAGTCGAATTGGTAAGGAATATCTTGTATTGACGAAAGTTCGATCTTCGTTTCCTGTAGCACCAAATTCCCATACTAGTTTCAACTACCATTTCGTAGTCTTCTTCAGTGGTTATAAATGATGTATCATTCATCATTCATGTTGTTTCTTGGCCACTTATCTCAAATCCACTGGCAGAGTCAAAATCAAAAGTTCCACGTCGGCAGAACCACCACGCATTCGGATTTTGGTTTGACTGCGCACCTCACGTCGTACGTGTTTCTAATTGGATTGTCCGAATTTGTTCCTGATTGTAATTCCTCAGGTGTCGCCATCTTCTGTTTGTCGATAGACTTATAATTTATCTTGTTTCTGTACTTTTTATTTTAATTTTTATTATGGTCTTTTTCTTTTTCTATAAGGTATCTCCAAGCATATGGAAGATCCATTGGGTCATTATAATTACAATTTGTCTCTCTAGTTTTTTCTATCATCACAGCTTCCGATGTTAAAATTTGAGTCTTTATTTTATGTGATGTTATTAATTTTGCTTCCGGCCAATCTAAGACAGCTTCATTATCAATGCAATGTTGAATTAAATGTTTTGTTCTCTTTTTTGTTCCAGTTGGATGTATGCTCTCCCAATCTGGTCCTAAATCTTCTTTTAGTACTTCCTAAGTATATTTTATTATTTTCTTCAGTTTCTTTCGTTTGCATAGAGTATTTTGTTGGTATACAGTATACTCCTGCTTTATCGAGTATTGATCTTTTTTCGCTTCCAGTTGTCAATATGGTTTCGTTATTGAAAACTGTCTCCGCCAGTATCATTTTTTCTTTCGCGCATTCCTTCTTTAAAATATTTGTTAGTGGAGGAATGTAGGAAATTTACTTGCAAATTTCATTTCAGTTTTAGGTTTAATGTTGTTATTAACAGATTTTTTCGTATTTTCAAGTATTTCTTCAATAATCTATTTTCTGTATCCAAACTTCATAGCTGTTTCGGTTATCCAGTTAATATCTAAAATTTCTTTATTTTTATTACTTGAGCATTACAATTCTATGTTAGAAGAGCTTTAACCCACTCAAGTAATAAAAATAAAGAAATTTTAGAAATTAACTGGATAACCGAAACAGCTATGAGGTTTGGATACAGAAAAAAGATTATTGAAGAAATACTTGAAAATACGAAAAAATCTGTTAATAACAACATTAAACCTAAAACTGAAATGAAATTTGCAAGTAAATTTCCCTACATTCCTCCACTAACGAATATTTTAAAGAAGGAATGTGCGAAAGAAAAAATGATACTGGCGGAGACAGTTATCAATAATGAAACCATATTGACAACTGGAAGCGAAAAAAGATCAATACTCGATAAAGCAGGAGTATACTGTATACCAACAAAATACTCTACGGAAACGAAAGGAACTGAAGAAAATAATAAAATATACATAGGAAGTACTAAAAGAAGATTTAGGACCAGATTGGGGGAGCATATATTCAACTGGAACAAAAAAGAGAACAAAACATCTTTAATTCAACATTGCATTGATAATGAAGCTGTCCCAGATTGGGGGAGCATATATCCAACTGGAACAAAAAAGAGAACAAAACATCTTTAATTCAACATTGCATTGATAATGAAGCTGTCCCAGATTGGCCAGAAGCAAAATTAATAACATCGCATAAAATAAAGACTCAAGTTTTAACATCGGAAGCAGTGATGACAAAAAAAAAATAGAGAGACAAATTGTAATTATAATGACCCAATGGATCTTCCATATGCTTGGAGACACCTTGTAGAAAAAGAAAAAGACCATAATAAAAATAAAAAGTACAGAAACAAGATAAATTATAAGTCTATCGACAAACAGAAGATGGCGACACCTGAGGAATTACAATCGGGAACAAATTCGGACGATCCAATTAGAAACACGTACGACGTGAGGTGCGCAGTCAAACCAAAATCCGAATGCGTGGTGGTTCTGCCGACGTGGAACTTTTGACTCTGCCAGTAGATTTGAGATAAGTGGCCAAGAAACAACATAAATGATGAATGATACATCATTTATACTCACTGAAGAAGATTACGAAATGGTAGTTGAAATTAGTATGGGAATTTGGTGCTACAGGAAACGAAGATCGAACTTTCGTCAATACAAGATATTTCTTACCAATTCGACTCACCTTCAACATAAGGTTTGGAATATTTAGTTATTTTAATGTTCTTAAATATCATCTTTTAAATAACGACTCAAAAAGAGTGATACTCATTTACTGCTTTCACCTAACCATTTGAAGATTTTATCACGATAGACTACAAAGGACTCTGCAATATCCCGGAATGCTTCATGACTTTTTAACAACTTATAAAGACTACAAAGGACTCTGCAATATCCAGGAATGCTTCATGACCAAATGTGAGTAACATTTTGAAACTTTTATTATCTATTTATTTCTATATTATTAACGTTTCCTGAAAGCATTTCAACAATAACATGAGAAACAGTAAATAATGCAACAACAGAATTGTTGACATTTATGTATAATAATGACTTGCTCCTGTTTTCTGAAATGATTAAAATATTAGATGTCCTCAAATTTTGGTATTGCTTTTATAATTTTGCAATATGAATTTAAGCAATGGCTTCTTCATTGCTGTTCCCGTGGGAAATATGTTGATGAAATCTTGCTTTTATGTGATTTTTTGTATTTTCCATGTACATGATGACATTACTTTCTGTTTTTTGTCTGTGGGTATTCCATAAACACCATGCCTAACTAAAAACTCTGTGGATTTTTTATTTTTAATAGTAGGTTTTGTGGGGCTTATACAACAGATGGCCCAATTACCAAACTGTATGTTTTACAAGCTTGTTGTAAAGCTATAGTAATATTTGGGATGTATGGAAACTCCCCACAAATTTCTTATTCCCTTTCAGTGTAGTTTTCTTCCTACTGTTTTGTAGTCAAATTAATTTGCTATCCCTATTATCCACTGCAGTTCTATTTTTTTCTATTTAAGGAAAATATGAATGATCTAGTGAAAAGGTTATCTTTGGACTGTTAATTTTATGGGCCATGGATGGCTGTAGTGTGCTGGGATAAGAAAGGTGCATATGAACCTTTTTTGAAAACTTTAAAGGCTAGGTTCTTTTGTTCTTAGTGATCAACAAATTCACAGAAGCTATGTTACCTCTTACTATTAGATAATTTTACAGCTAAGTAAACTCATGGAAACCTTATTTTTAAAATAAGTCTTCTTGTTGTTATTTTCCCATTTTAAAATAATTAAAATACCTTCCACATACTTGGAATAAAATAGAGATTTTTCTTCAAGTGACCTGAACACCTTGCATTATTATTTCAAAAAAAAAAAAAAAAAAGAAAGAAAAGAAAAGTGAAATGACAATCTAATTGGGCTCCCTGTTTGGGTTTTTTTTTTTTTTTTTTTTTTGGGCCTCTAAATTTCTTCTCAAGATTTAAAAAATTATTTTTGAAAATATACTTGAGAGTGCTTTCTATTTCATAAATTTCAAACAGAATGTAATAGCTATTTGAAATTAAAAAGAATAACATTTTTCTTTCTTTACATGTCTGATTTACTTGAATTGCAATATCAATTGGTGTGCTTTGAAATAAAGCTGTAACATTCAGACTTGCTGAGGATTTATTTTCATTTAGTTGTATGCTGTTTATTTTATTAATAGCACCAAGGCTGGTTTTAACATTATACTGTCCATTCATAAAGATGGACTGTTGCACAACAGGACAAAAAGAAGTTGCTTAATGCCAAATGAGTAGGCAAAACATGTTGCATACAAACAGTTTGGGACATTTGGTATTATGAGAAACTTCAAGCATTATCAATTTATCAATTTACAATATTTGTAAAAAGGTCATGGGCAATTGAAACTGAAATTGGTGTGGAGGCTGGACATTTAGGTACTACTAGAGAGGTAATGCCATTAGTGTTCTGTTAAATAATAGTAGATGAGCCAAGGAATTTTTACTGTGTATAATTTTGGAAATTCCAGAATGACTTAAAAGAATAATTCTAAGGCATAATAGATGTTGTGTTCATTCCTGTAGCACTGGTTTTCTGTGTTAATTTTTTGGAAGGAGTAGCCCCAAATCAAGGACAGACAACTTTTCCTAGCCTTAGATGCTCATGAATGTTGTAAACCTTGTTAAAAAGAAAATAAAAAATAGGAAAGATTACAAAATATTTCTTTATAACTACTAGTTTCTTGGGACACTGATGTGTCAAATATATTACAAGTACAAATAGGATCCAGAGAAGGAAAAAGGTCCTTACTCCAGTTAGACATGACTATATTTAGATCATCTGTTCAGTGAGATTGTTGAAGTAAAATGGTTTTGAAGTAAAATTTCTAACATGCCTCCTTTGTTAATATTATTGCTTCTGTTAAAATACCCATTTAAAAGAAGTATTTCAAAGATTTCATATTTATAATCTTTATAAGGGCTTACCAAAATATCCAGAAAAAAACTAAGTGAAATTCAAGAATGGCAGAAATGTTAGCTATTTATACTGATCAGGTGAAACCATCAGTAACTACGTAGGATCTACAAAAAGACAAGTGGGCTTGCGATTACAGGAGCACAAATATAGTTTAAAGGCAAGCCTACACAGCACAGCCCTGGCTAGGAATATTATTTCTAGTGATATGTACCCAGACTAGGAAAATACCAAACTACTGGCAACCCCCGCCTCTACCCACTCGCTGCTATGCTTGGAGAGTGTATATATCACAGCCTTTGTAGACCAATGCTGCAACGATTACACCCCTGTGGAGTTGTCTGGAGATTGGGAACAACTTATTCATGTATTATGAGACAGATTGTTGTATCAAGTAGTATGACATGTTTTAATTCTAACATAATCTCGTACTCATAAATCATCCTCATCATGACTTGCATACAAATTTCACAACAGCCACGTCATGTCACATGACCAGATAGTAGGGTACCCATGATGCACAAGTGTATATATTTAATATCGCATTGGCGCTTATATCAGTACATCTGAAGATGAAGTGAGTGTCACTTCGAAAGTACTTATGTATGTTTTAACCTGTATATAGTTTTTACATCTTTTAAAATAAATTCTGCTAAGATGGTATTTCATTGCAGCCTATTTTAATTTTATTTATACTGCATTGAAACAGATTTTACAGCTTAAAATCTGTTGTATTTGCAGTTCAAAGTTTCACAAATAAACAATCAAAGAAAATAAAAACTAATAAAAAAAACAAATGTGTAGAATGTTTTAAAATTATGAAAAACAGCTGGTTAGATTATTAAAGACACATGGAGACAATGGCTATGTGCAGGAAAGACCAAGCTACAACTTCACACGATGAACTCTAGCACATAAATGAAAAATTAATTCAAAAGTCATCCCTTTCTATAGGCTCATATGTCACGGGGGAAATTAAATCCTGCATGCAGTCCAACCCAATATGCAAAAGACCAAATAAAAGAAAACATGTTTCTTTACAGACCTTATTGGCTGGTTTAATTAAAAACCGTTGATTCTTAAGAAATAAAAAAAAATTTACTCTTATTTCAAACCTATTCCAAATTTTTCAGGAAAGGACAAAAATGGCATTATTCTAGCAAATGACTTTCAACTATACTACTACATCATATGTATAAATATTTTTATATGCCAATATTATCTTTGATTACAGTTTTTATTTTATGTATTTCATATCACTGAAATAATTCTAATAACAGATTTTAGTAATATCAGTGCATGCACAGTTTTCAATTCACAGAAGTTTTAGAATTTTATTTTATTCTCCGGGCAGCTAATCATGTAGTTCAAATGCTAGCTACTTAATTTCACCAAGATATGAAAAGAAAAATTCTCAATCTAAAATCAGAACAGTACAACTTCCAAGTCCTTCCCAAGCACTTAGTTTTGACTGTCATGGTATGCATCAACATTCAGTAAAATATGAATGAAAATAACCGCCATACGAAAATTCTGCTCAAAAAATGATCACAAATACTGTGATGAATTATAATCAGACATTTCATGAATTTTCCATAAATGTTGTGCAGACTGACAAAAAAGGAAGCAGTGTTTGTGAACAGTGAACAGCAATCCCTTCTAATGCTAAAAGCCATAGGTCAAATGAATAGATATTTCTCTTTTATGCATAAATATCTCATGCAAAACATCACAAGGACAATCGCTTTAAACAGTGAAAAATGAGAATCTCACTTGCATTTTAGCGCACAGCATGTTGGCACCAGCTGCATGCTTATTCTATAGGGTGTTCGAAATATTCTTGTGCACTTGTTCATACCTGAAAAGTAAAATTGAAGGTATATTAAGTACCTAGTTTTTGAAATGGGACACTTTGACTAGGGAAAATGCTTTCTTATGTTTCTGTTGTTCCTAGCAGCATAGCGAGGCTCTCTTTTAGAGAACATTTTGCAATCTGAGTGCATGATCAGAGCTTTCATTTGACCTGTGGAAGAATTATACTTTTGATACTTTATTCTACACAGCACACTCTGATTTCACATTCATTCAGTGCTAACACCACATATGAGAACTGATTATTTAAAAGAGGCTTGCATACTCAAGTAAAAAAAATAATTACTTAATTTTTGTCTTTAATGTGACTGTGAGTACCACTGCTATATCTCACAAAATGTTGAAGAAAATTTTTGAAAGGTCCAGGCTGATAATGTGACAATGTAGATCCTAAGTCAAACAACTCAGCCACCACACCAGAGAAAGTTCTAAGAATGGGAAGGAATTCTCCCTCTTTTCTTCTTTTTTTGTGAAATGTTTGGGATAATTCCACTAAACCTACTACAAGCAATTTACCAGAACACCAGCAAAACAAGAATGACTTCGTGCTGTTTTAGAAACTTCATTTAACAATGCTATTTACAGAAAAACAGAACATCCTGAGAATATGTGATGGCCTTCCTCTACTTTGAATGGACTCTAATCAGACAATCCTTGATTTCTGCCTTAATTAAATTTACCTATCTCACATTTCTCAGACTTTTTAAACAGTTTTTGCCATTTATACAAAGTTCAGTAATCTGTTTTACTTAAATGTTTACACTTATATGTTAACAAAAATAAAAAAGGTAAATAAAAACGAACGTTTTAAAGACAACTACAACTTCTTCTGTGGTAGTCACTCAGAAGCAATGCATCTCAAAGAATAAAATCTTTTTAGATGCAACAATTACTTTTAATGCAGAGAAATAACAGAAACGTTTTGCAAGTGAACATCTGACATTATCAGTTTAAATATCAACTCCTAAAAATTCCATAGATAACAGCAATTCACAAATAAAATTGACCAGAGGGACTAACAGTTAGTAATTTACAGGAATCCATTTTCAATGTGACACAAAGTAAACCACAAAAGAATACATTTTCAAAACGAAATCAGGAAGGTACAAGAATAGTCATATAAAGTGGTCAAGTTAGTTGATTACAGCACTGTGTATTTTAAATGAAAATGTCATTACAGTGTTTTGAGGCATCAGTCAATAAACTATTTACTGCAGTTTTACTCAGCATTGGTCCAGCCTCATCAGGAAAGTTGGTGTGATTGTATTCTGAGCATTATAAGACACCAACTGCATTGACTCTCATGGTTTAGCAAATTGCTTCCACATGCTTGAGAGGAATGAAATGGAGGTTAAATTGTTAACTAGTTGTAGGTAGTTATTAAATGTGAAAGGCTTCCAAAGTACCCACCTTAAAAATGATTTGAACCTGTCAATCAGTTCAGCTTTTTACAGCAGGAATTTATGGTTCTGTTCATTATAGTATTGAGCTATGAAAGATTTCTTTAGTTTACAGTACATTATGTATGCTTTACTTTCCTTTAGTTGGAACTCAAGGCTAGGTGGGTCTGGCCATTATATGATAGACAGTACTTTCGTCCAATTCAAGCAATTAAGATCAAAATACAAAGACTGATCAATAAGAAACATCCAATAACATGATGTAGAAGAAAATAATTATGTAAATTTATTACTTTCAGCAAAAATACTTTCAAATGACAAGGGCAAGACCAAAATGTTTGGCTCACCAATATGTCACATACAATGTCAGCATGAAGTAAGCAATTTCCAAGCAGCAGACTGTGCTGGTGAAGCTTTAAGCAGAAAATCACTGCTAAAGCTAAATGAGTACCTCCAGCAGGTCACCTGACTGAGGCAGCCATCACATGGAGGCAGAGTTCCAGGATCATGTTTACACATTGCTGGTTGTAGTTTAGCTGCCTCTCTATTTTTTTCTTTCTTTATGCTTATTTGCATTCCTGATTTCATTTCACTATGCAAAAAACATAAGTTTCCTACTTTACATTTTGATTCATTTGTAAACTTTTTTTATTGCAAAGTTTTGGGTATAAAGTGTTTTTAATGTGTTTCTAATAATTTGCATTCCTAATTCCAATTTAACATCAAAAAGCATAAATACATATTTTTAAATACGCCTACCTTTTTCTATAGTGCCTATTTTTCTTTCGTTTTTGTATTTTTATGTAACTTCAAATTGTTTTATGTACTTTTAGTGAGTAAATGAGTAAAAGAGAATATAATTAATTGGTATATAACATACAGTTTCTATTTTTTGTTGAAGGAATTTTACAAAAACTAAATGATATAAACAGATATAATATGTATCACATCACATTATGTGATAATATTTCTGATATATGATAAAAGATATTGTATTAGGCACTGCATATCATTTCTGGAGAATAATTCTTAGGGTGATAGTCACAAATAAAGCAACGAAAGCAGTAAGATGATCAACACTGAATGAAAGCAGCTTTACTTTATGAACATTTGTTTTTTAGTGCATCTTCAAAGAAGCACACTTGTTGACATTGATAAAAATGTCCCTATCATCAATTGAATTTGAGGCAAACCATGCATACTTCAACATTTTCAAACATTAGTGTGCTTAATTGGTGATGAATGATTGAGTGAGTTTTAGTCACATTTTATCATGACACAGAATATACATTGCAAGGTAGGCATAACAGAGTATATTTCAGAGGAATCACTTTTACTATGCTTGTACAACAACTTTAATAATTCAGGAAAATCTTGTGATACAAAGCAGGACTTGTTTATCTGTCCCAAGTATCAAGTAACAAAAAGAAAAATTCCTTTTTGTACATAGGAAAGAAAAGTACTTTTTAAGAAAGAAGTATAAAGCTCTGCTCTTAATTTTCAGATTTTGACAAGAGGTCCAAGTAATTTTTATAAGCATAAGAGAACTACAGGAAATGATTTACCAAAAACTGTGCTCAAGTATTGTGAAATGTGTGAATGTTAAATCTTATTCAAACTTTTCTTTCTCACCAGCACAGATTTTGACCTTTGTTTGGTGAGTGTTTTGTTTATGGCTGATTGATAATGACACCCCATCTGATAAGTGTTGATGATGATATCTGGATTAAAGTTAAGAATGATACCTTTCCAAGGTGCACAATTTTTATTTGATCCCTGCATCTTTTCGAAAGTTGCACTCTTCTTCTCATTCATGTATTTCATTACTTTCCATTATCTGATCCTGTGCTTTTGTTTGAAATCTGTTTCTAATCTCATTAAGACTTTTAAGGCAAAAATATCAGCCTGGAACTGGCTTGCTGCAGCTTAAGTCCACTGTTGTAAATTTTTCATCATAACTTACTGATAATTACCTTGGGCCTCCTTATATTTGCCATATATAAAAGAATCAATGACAGCATACTTGTCTATTATTGTTCCACTATTTTTAATAACTTCTTCTCCTCAAATGACCCTTTCTTTTTAATCGTGTAGCTTCTTTTCTCCAAAGCATAGCCAAATTTCAAAATGGATTAGCTTTGGTGAGGGTGGTGACTTATATTTTGTATTCCATTTTTTTCTACTTTCTTTTCTTCAAACTCATACCATTTATCTTCTCTCTTTGGACGCTGAACTTCTAACAGTCTATTTTCAGTGAAGTCTAATCACCGAAGATTATTTTCTCATAAGTAAAGAGTTTCTTTTATGATAAGTTCAAACAATTTTTTACCAACAGCTGCCACTTCATCTGAAATTGTAGCCTCAGTAGCAATAAGATCTTCCTGCTGAAGAAGACAAGCATATTTTAGTCACAGTTTTGTGACTTTGCTGTAAAGAAATTCTGGTCCAAAATCAATTTTTGCACTTTCTGAAAGATTCACGGCTGAATTCATCTTCACAAATTCATGAAACCAAAATACTTGACAGAGAAACAATGTCTATTTGCTTTTATATCAATATTTTCATACTGCTACAATGACAATCTACATTACAATGGACCTTGAATTGAAACAACCCTTGACCTTTGATGAATATTTCACTTCTGCCCCCTCTGTACATCTGTGGCAGCTTTGCAGAAATGAATAATAAACTTCTCAACATTAAAAAAAAAAAAAAAAAAAAAGAAGTTACATGAAAAGAGAAAAAGAGAAAAGGGGGACCATGGAAAAGAGTAGTAGTATTTAAAAATATTTATTTATGGTTTTTGATGTTAAAGCAGAATTAGGAATGCAAATTATGAGAAACAAGTTAAAGAACACATTCTACCAGTACGTTCAAAAAGTTCCGGAACTTTTTATATTAAAACAGAATGAGTACAGATAATACCTGTTTATGCGGTGTTTCCTTCGAAGTAGCTACCCTGTGCAACTATGAATTTTTGCCAGCGCTCATACAAAGATTTAAATGCAGATTGCAAGCCTTCTTTTGCCACATCCTCCAGTGCCTCCATCACAGCTCGTTGCACTTCCTTGGAACTTGAGAAGCGTCGCCCCTTAAGCAAATTCTTCATCCGGGGAAAAAGTCACACGGGGCGAGATCAGGGGAATAAGCTGGTTGTAAAAGAACCGGAATGTGATGTTTGGACAGGTAATCGGACACCAAGAGGGATCTGTGAGCCATCGAATTATTGTGATGGAGCACCCACGAGTTGGTCTTCCGAAGATCGGGTCACTTGCATCTCACCGATTCTCGGAGACATTTCAGGATGTTGATGTACTCTTCCTTAGTAATTGTACGACCATGTTGAAGGAATTCCTTGTGTATGACCCCCTTGCAATCGAAGAAAACTGTTAACAAGACCTTTCCTTTGGAGTGGTCGGTCTTGAACTTTATTGGTCGTGGTGATGACGGTGATTTCCACACTTTTGACTGTCAGTTGGATTAGGGGTCGTACAGAAAGCACCAAGTCTCATCACCAGTGATCTATCGATTTAAGAGATCGGGATCTGAATTCACTGCATCGATGTTATCCCCGCAAACTTGCATGCGCTCATCCATTTTTTCTTGTGTCAGGTTTTTGGGAACAATTTATTGGCACACATGATGCATGCCCAGTTTCTCTGTCAAAATGGCATGGCAACTTCCAACTGAGATGCCGGCAACTTCTGCAATCACTGGAACAGTTTTTCAACAGTCATTTTTCACAATTTCTTTGACAATGGCGATTTGTTCATCCATAGTGGATGTTGAAGGTTGTCCTATACTCTGTCACCTGTTTTCAAATCGTCGATGCCACTCATTAACTCTAGTTTGACTCACTGCACTCTCACCGTACGCTGACTTAATCATTTGAAAAGTCTCAGCGAAAGATTTTCCGAGCAGAACACAAAATTTTACACTAGAAAGCTGTTCAAAATTCGACATCGTTGTCCTCACGACGGAGAGCCTCGAATGCCTGTAATCATGAACTACGCATATATGCTGTACGTGTTGGATCTGGATCAAACCGGTTCTGGCTGGTTGGTCACATGATGCTCTTCGCTTGCTCAGCGGGAAATGACGTAATTCACTGACATTTGGCAAATATTCAAAAAGTTCCAGAACTTTTGAACGTGCTAGTACATACAAAAACATTTTGATACAGCCAAAATAACAAACAATATTTACAGTAGAATTAAACTGTACAGTAATATATACTTATTTTTAAGCTGAAATGAAACCAGAAATGCAAACAAAAAATAATATAAAAAAATAAAAAAAAAGAGCAGGAAGAAATACAATCAGTTATCTGGTGAACACCAGTCCAGAATTCTGCCTCAGTGCCATGGCATCTTTGGTCAAGGAACCCACAGAAACTG
The DNA here is from genome assembly GCA_039090855.1 of Macrothele yani. Lineage (NCBI taxonomy): Eukaryota > Metazoa > Arthropoda > Arachnida > Araneae > Macrothelidae > Macrothele > Macrothele yani. Next base: position 5,115,753 of record CM077023.1, on the reverse strand, counting down.
TTCATTAACTCCTCATCAAACTTAAACAGTGATTTTCTCCCTAAAGCTTCACTAGTGCAGTACACCACTTCATCATTTTTCTTCCTAGAAGAGTACTTTGTGCTGACAATGTATGTGCCATTTCAGTAACCCTCTTGTGATTAAAAGGAACTGCTTTGCAATAACTTCTGTTTAAAAAAGTGGCACAGTGGAGAACAAACACATCAGGTGAAAACACAGATTCATTTCGAAATATTGCCTTAGCAGAAAGCTACAATAAGGTTTCTCTGGGAATGGAAAATGTCAGAAATGGAGATAAATTGCCACCTTGAAGAAGTGAATGGTTCTAAAGTCATGAAATATATCCAAATGGTAATCAAAATCTGCATACAGGCTCTTGGTGAGCAGCACACTACCAGAACTTTGACATTTGACAAACAACATTGTGGGTTGTGTGGAAGCTTTGTTATAAGAAAGCATACTTTCACACATTTTGACCATTAAAAAAGGCTTAAGGTGATTCCACCTAAAATCTTGGCCTTATGTTTCCAATGGTAAAACTTCATCACATATTTTCTTCACAATTAAGTAAACGCTCTTAAAAATGAATTGAATTGGATAAAGAACACAGCAATAAACTTCGGTTATGATGTGAGGAAAATAAATAACCTTATTAATAGATGCAACCCTAGAAATAAACAACAAAGGAGTACACAGACTCAACAGGTAATAAAATTTTGTGAATCATTACCATATATACTGGAGATCACAACTATTATGAAGAAAACATGCAAAAAATTTGACCTAGATTTTGGTGTACGAACAAGAGATACAACGAAATCTCTTAGTAACTATCACAAAAAGACCCCAATCTTACAAAAAGCGGGTGTCTACTCTATACCAATAATAAATAATCAAAATAAAATCGTCAACTAATATATAGGCAGTACAAAAAGAAATATTAAAATCAGATTGACCGAACACATGAAGAACTGGAGCAGAAGAGAGAATAAAGCAGCACTTATTGACTTCTGTTTGGATAATCAATGTATACCCTATTGGGAAGGAATTACAATATTAAACCAGCAGAATAATATGAGAACAATACAAGTAGCAGAAGCAGTAATAATAAATAAGACCAAACCATTTAACTGCAATAACAGTCCATACGGCCTTTCGTACCCTTGGAGGAACCTGATCGAAACTGAGAAGAAATGGAATAGGGAGAGGAGAGAGAGAGGAAGAGAAAAAGGAAGGGTGAGAATGACATAGACGAAGATAAAGTTGATGTGACCTGACACTAGATGGCATTGGCAATGGGTTAAATGAGGAACATGCGCACTGTGGACACGAGACTTTCAGATAGCAGACTTTGACAGAGGGTGTGAAGTCTCTGTTGAAAACGCCAGGGTAGAGCCTAGGTGAAATGCGCGGCCGATGATTGAGACTGTGGACGGTATGAAGTGGTGTATATAACGATTTTAACTGGAATCTTTTAAAGCTTTTAAATTTTTTAAGAACCTGACCAAACTTGAAGACTTCCTCAGCAATTCCAAGAGAGTGCAGCATTGACGAAATAGCCCTAAAGGCCATGTACGACGTGGAACTTCAAGTGGTATGTAAATAGTAACTCTTAACTCAAGAATCTTTAATTATTATCTGGAAACCTTTACCCATTCAATATGATGTTGACACAGCCAGAACGGAGCTAACCCTAACATCTGGACATATCCGAAGTAGGGTACAACTTATGACGAAATTTCTCTCGAACTAACCCTAACAACTGACCATATTGAAGCCAGATACAACTTTGGACAAAGAAACTCAATAACTACTGACGCTGGACTGAACACGCACTTCCATGAGTAACATCTTTAGGACTTTTAACCGATTTATATTTTAATTGAATAAGTTAATGCACCACCACAGACTGTATCCACTTTACAGAACGTGTAAAACAGAACTTACAGACGTCAAAGCATCTTCCTGAAAAAACAAATGTTGGATTGATTAATTAGGGTTATGTTTTAGCAAGTATTAAGGATCCCATGCTATAACTTAAAGTTAGTTTTATCGCTGGGCAAATTTTCATCCTTGGGAATACATTAATTGAAAAGAAAATAGGTAAAGAAGTTTTACCATTGGAAACATAAGGTGGAGATTTTAGGTGGAACCACCTTAAGCTCTGTGCTGATAACATGGTAGAAGGAGAACTAAGTTCTACTTTTGGAGTACTTAAAATTTTTCATGTAGCTATAATAAAAATGTTTAAACTTGATAATAGGTATAATTCTTTGGTCACCCTATATAATTCGGTACCACAAGAAATTTTCTTAATTTATATACATCATTTAATGTATGTATAGAAACTTCATATGTGTTGTTTTGTTTTTAAACTAATGCATAGAACTAATATTACATTTGTTTTTTTTTTCTGTCGAACACCAACATTTGTGATAATGCAAAATATTTTTGCAAAGGAGTTCAGATTAAACACTTTCAGTACTATAGAACACGGTAACACATCAATTTCTTCCTCGCATAAACAATGACTCTTCCCACTTGTGCATCAATACATGTTTGTGTGGAAGCATATCCCAACCTCAAGGAAACTTGTATTTTTGCATAAATTTTATCTTGTATGAAAATTTTAATACAGCATTTTAGCTCCTTAAAAATTGTGTGTGATTAATTATCTCATATATTAGTTTTACAAAATAAAGCTGAAATCACATATAAACTGGTTTAAGAATTGTGTGCTATAATTGGACAGCTATGCATCTTTAAGCATGTCTACATTTTTTGAATGAATGAAGTCATGGCCACCTTACTGATGACAGCAATTAGTTAAACTGAAGTGAAATTATGGAGATTACAAGAGAATGTTTTTACAACAATCGTTTGCCAAATTTTGGGGTTGTAATCCAACTTGTCATCAGAATTGACTCAAAGGAATAGGTGCTACTTGTGCAATAATGTCTGACTATTTTGGTCACTAATCATGATTCTTCTTTTTTTTTTTTTTTTTGATTACAATACATTCTTCCAACTTTCTTTACACAAAGTGCTGCTGATCAGATAAAGATTTTATGGAGTCCCAGTTGGAATGTCCATGTTTTGCTGGTAACATTTTTTTTACAGCCTTATGTTCCACTACATGGGTCCAAAGTTGTCTCCCAGTTTCTCCTATATAGATACCACCACAATTATAATCTACACTGTAGGCTGCTACTACTTATAAGTACCACATTGTCTTTCTTCATGGAAGAGTGTTTTTATTTTGTTATGCCTGGAGCAAGCTTGACACGTAATTGTTTGGCTGATTCTCCTTAGTTTTTCTAATAAATCTTTATTGTAAATTTTCTGGTTAATTTCATGCTATTTACCTGACTGTTTTTCAATTTCATTTTATTCTTTTTCAAATATTTTTTTCATCACAGAAAAAGGGCAATTACTTTTTGAAAGTGTCACTCTTAATTCTTCTTCATGAAGCTTTTTTGACTTTTCTGAAAAAGACAGACAGCCCACCTTTTAGGATATCTGAGTTTGAAAATTTTCCCATTATAGTGCGACCGAATAGAATTTCATTCTTTTGCTAAGATTCTTCATTTGTTTACTGTAATTTTTAAAACAAACCCCTGTCTTTCTACCCAGTGCTGGATACAAATAGAAGTGTTCCAAGGTTAGCAATCTTGTTAAATGCAAACTATACGTACTGTACACACACTGGTGTCCAAAATTAAAGTCTGAAAGGCAATAGTAGCAAATAATTAAATGCTCAATGAAATGTTACAATGTTCAGAGGACATATGCAAATGAACAATAGAAACAAATACTCAGTGAAATTTGCACATCAGTGAGCAAAATCCTGCCAAATATGTAAATTGAGTTACATACTTAAAAAGCCAACAGGGAACGGTAGTGTCATTTTTTTTTGACAGCTCATGTAAGAGTATCCTAGTTGCTGCAAATGCTTTCTTTATGTCTCATACACATGTATCCAACACTGTACAGTGGTGAGTGATAGGACGACTAGAAGCAGGGAAGTCTCAGGCCCAGGTCGCAAGAAACTTGAATATCGACCCCAGAATGGTTTCATGGCTATGACAGCAATTCAGCAACACTAGTGGGGTGTCACGAAGGCCAGGCCAAGGTCGTCCAAGGCGCACAACACCTCATGAGGACTACTATGTCATCTTAACTGCACAGCATCATAGGTCCTATACAGCTTTGCATTAGTCTTCTGAGCTTTCCACTGCTACTGGGACTATGACATCAAGGCAAACAATATATCAAAGGCTTAATGCGATTGGTCTTTATGCCAAGACAGTCATGGTTTGTGTTCTTCTAACCGCATCTCACAGGAAAACTCTCTTGAACTGGTGCAGTCAACATCGTTCCAGGAGCCCACATGAATGGGCTGCTGTTCCTTTTATGGATGTGTCGAGATTCAGTCAACAAATGGATTCTCATCAGCATTTTATCTGGAGGGAACATGGAACCTGTAATGATCCTGTAAACATCTACAAATGGTGGTGGTCTTGTGTGGGGTGGCATTATGTTCAATGACCGCACACCACACCACATGTTTGCAGGAGATAATGTGAATGCAGAGTGTTATAGACACGAGACTGTAGAGCCCTATGTTAGACTTTTTGGGGAGCTGTTGGCCCTCAGTTCATTTTAATGGATAACGCTTGCCTGCACAGGGCTCAGCTTATTGATGATTTCCTGCAGAGCAAGGATATTTGGTGTATGGACTGGCCAGCCAGGTCTCCGGACCTGAACCATATAGAGCCTGCCTCGGATGACATGTAGCAGCTTGTTGGTCCCCACACAGAACCCTTCCTGGGCTACACACTGCCCTCATTGGTGAATGGAATTCTTCGACTCCAGAGTTCATCACCAACCTGATGATGAGTATGTATCATTATTCTAAGAGTTGTCTGTCCATTCGAGGTGACAAAATCTCTTATTAGGACATTTTTAGGTCACATTCTTACACCTAACCTTGGTGATATTTGCAGATATCACTCTGTATGTGCAAAATGTGTACATATTTGTCTGTTGTTAAAAAAAAATTTATTATCCATATGACTGTGTCTCTTCACATGTCAAACAACTTCTATACATGTATTTTTGCAAAATAAATGCTGGTGTGTCATCAAAAAGATGTGCAAAAATTCATTTTATAACTGCATAAACTCTTTGTCATGTTTATCTTCGCAACTATGAACTGATTTCGAAATACTGGGGCAAAGAGTTATTCAAAAAGTAATCTGATCACTAACTTACGACCCATTGTTAATCATTTTAACGATGTTTCAACTACAAAAGTAGTTTCTCAACAGGTACCTAAACTTAATTTTCAACAAACTTTCCCTCCTGAGACCCACTGTTCCAACTCTATTCATATGCTAAAAATTACTAAATCTGAACTTATTCATCAAATGCATTTCAATAAATTTAAATACTTCTGCAGGGCCAGATGATATTATTCCTACTGTATTGAAGCCAATAATTTATTACATTACAACCCAGTTATTACACATTTATAATAATGTGTTATCCTCGGGCATTTATCCGAATTCGTTTAAAATATCTAAAATTACTTCTATCTTAAAAAAGGGGTCTCCAACTGATGTTAATAATTACCGTCCAATTGCAAAAGTTCCTATTTTTGCGAAAATTTTTGAGAAAATATTATTTGAAAGACTTTTCTCATTTTTCAATAAATATCAGTTATTTAATAAAAATCAATTTGGTTTTATTCCAAACTCTTCAACTGAATTGGCTTTATTGTATTTAAAAAATAAAATTCAGACTAATCTATTAAATTTTAATTATTCTATGGGTTTATTTATTGACCGTTCCAAAGCATTTGATACTTTAAATCATAAGGTCTTGTTAAATAAACTTTATAATTTTGGTATTAGGGGTTTAGTCATCCAACTCTTAAAAAGTTACCTTTCTGATCGGTATCAATATACAGAGATTGACAACATCAAATGTAACTACCAGTTACTCTTATCAGGGGTACCCCAGGGTTCTATTCTTTCACCTTTATTGTTTAACATTTATATCAACGATTTAGACCAACAACATCAGTAAGCTGACCTAATTCTGTATGCTGATGATGTAACCCTACTTATTCATGGTAATGAAATTGACTCATTGATTCAGATATTACAAAATCATTTTCTCATCAAGGTCATTTGGTTTACCTGTAATTTTCTGCTATTAATGTTAAGAAAACAAAAATTTTCTTAATGAAGAGAAATTTTTGAAGAAAAACTATTCCTGTAAAAACAAAAAAACTGCAGTTCTTAGTCATGTGAAGGACAACACTGCTACTGGAGTTAGCCAAGAATTATTACAAGTGATAAATAAAGGAAGTAATTTCAATCTATCCAAAGAAAAAAATAAATCCAGAAAAATTGGTAATTGAATTGGAAAGCATCTGCTGCACTTTAGAAAAAGAGGACCAAATTAAAGCAGACCTCCTCAGAAAAGATTACTACAATAGCCTTACAAAATTCCAGAAGCAAGTAAGGAAACCTCAAAAAAATTTTGAAAATAGTCAATTAAAAGCTCTTAAAGATTTCAGAAAAAATGAAAGTATAGTTGCTGTGAAAACAGACAAAAGTAAGTTGATTACTATTATGGATAAGAAAGATTATCTAGAAAAGATGGAAGAAGAACTAAAAAACCTATGTATGAAGAAGTAAAAGAAAACCCACTACCAGATTTGATTAAAAAAGTCTCTAAGCTTATTTCACTTCAAAAAAGAAAAACCAGCTTCCAGAAAACTATAAACAATTCTCAAAATTACAGTTCAGATTACCTCAAATATATGGAATAGTCAAACTGCATAAAGAACACCAACCAATTAGACCAATAATAGACTCAAAAAACTCTATTCTTTCAAATCTAAACTATTTTTTAAAGTCACACCTTCAGAATCTTTTAAAAGAGCCACCTAACTTGATTAAAAACTCAATGCAGCTAAAAGAAAAACTAGAACTTCTTCCTAAATTAGATTCTCCTATTATGGGTAGTTTAGATATAGTGTCTATGTATACTCACATTAATATAGATCAACTTATAGACTTTATAGCGGAAGACTTGGCAGACCTAATAGTTTTTCACAACAAGGAAAAAACATATTAGTAGGAATTTTTGAAATGCTTACTTTCTCTTTGCAGAACAACTATTTTCAATTTGGGAAAACTTTTTTCATTCAAAAATCGGGGCTAGCTATGGGCTCCCCACTCTCCCCACTCTTAGCTAACTATTATGTGGGAAAACTAGAAGAAAAGATACTAGTACAACCCACATACTTCTGCTTATATAGCAGATACATGGATGACATCTTATTTATAATAGATAGCTCAGAAATTGTTCCAGAAAGAATTCTAGACTCATTCAATGAATTAGATGATTCCCTTAAGTTCACTATTGAACTTCAAAAAGAAAGAAGAATAAACTTCTTAGATATTACTATCTATTATGAAGATGAAAAATTCCTCACTAGTTGGTATAAAAAACCAATGAATACTAAAAGACTACTGGATTTCAATTCGTATCATCCAGTTTCTATTAAGAAAAATGTAGCAAGTCAGTGTTTAGAAAAAATTAATAAAATAGTTTCTACTGCAGATAAAAAAGAAGCCCATAAAGAAGAGCTTAAAGTCATGCTTGCAGAGAATAACTATCCTAAAGAAGAAATTGAGAAGCTTCTGAATTTTAATGGTTCGAAGAACCCACAAAAGCAACAAGTAAAATTCACTAGAAAAATTTCTTATCACAAAGGTTTATTTGAAGCTTTAAAGAGAATTAGTAAAAAATACAATATTAGGCTAGCTCCAAGTTTAGAGAACAAAGTTAAAAAATTTTTCCCTAAAATAGTTCAAAGAGAAGAAGATATTTTAAAAATGCAAGGAGTAGTTTATGAAGTAAATTGCAGTTGTGGACTATCTTACATAGGTGAAACAGGTCGAAGACTAGAAACTCGTATAGCTGAGCATAAAGCAGCTATAAAAAATTGCTCCAACAAGACTGGATTAGATAGGCATGTTAGAGAAACTGGGCACAGCATGGATTGGAATTCCCTTAAAGTAATCAGTTTCCAAAGCAATTTCCAAAAAAGAAAACTGAAAGAAGGAATAGAGATTGAGAAAAAACAAAATTCCATCATCAATGACTGCAAAGGATTTTCCCTGCCTAACATCTGGCAGGATTTGTTGAAAAATAACCTAAACCGTCAAGGTTAACCGTAACCGTCAAGGTAAACCGTAACCGTGATAGTGTCAAGTAAAAAGTGACAACAAGTCAGCCTGAAGAAGGAGAAGAGTTTTCTCCGAAAATTTGCTATTAATGTAAAAATTTCCTAGTAAATTCCCATAAGTTGCTTTAGATTATTAATTCAATTAAACTAGGAAGCCATTTCTCAACATGAGCTTTATTCAAAAAATTTTAATTTTCTCCTATGGTCGGAATACAAACCCTCTACATTCTATAATTTTAAATAGCACACAGGTTGAGGTTGTACAAAGTCTTAAATATTTAGGTGTTTTTATTCAGCCAGATCTTAAATTCAACTCTCACATTGATTATTTTATTTCCCTAATTTCTCAAAATATTGGAATCATTGGGAGAGTTATGGCTTATTTGTCTCTGAAAATTATGATTTTACTTTATTACACTTTAATTTATCCTTACTTCTCATATTGTATTTTGGTCTGGGGTTCGACTACTAATTATAACTTAACTAAACTTCAGAGATTACAAAATAGATTTTTGAGACTGTTGCAATTCAGACTTTCAGGTTCCTGCTTTTCAAATCCTAATTTTCTCCCTAGATTGCAGCCTAATGATTTTCAGTTATTAAATATTGATCAGTTATACCATTTTAACTTGGCAAAACTAATGTTTAAAAGGGTAAAGAATGACTTATTCTCTTCTTTCATTTCCTTAACTATCCCTAACCATTCTTACTCAACTAGACATAAAACCTCACTGATACCTTGTTTCCCTTCACATGAATGTTCTAGAGCTTTAATTAATTATGCTGGCCCGCAGATTCGGAATTCACTGCCACCACAGTTGTTAGCTATTAATGATTATAATTTGTTTAAAAGAAAACTTAAACATTTACTATCCTGCAATCAGTTTCGTGATGCCCTTATTATTAACATTTTCACCTCCTAAACGGGTTATACACTGTGTCTGGCTTGCTTTGCTCTTGGATATTTTTTGTGTTCAGTCGTCAGGATGAGAGGGCTCGTCAGGCCTCATTGAGGCCTTTTCCCTCTTATTTCCTGGTTGTTGCTGTATTAATTTGCTTTACGTTAGAATGTCAACTGCATATTGTAAGAACCAAAATACGAAATAAATTAAATGAAATGAAATGTAATTACAGTCTCCTACAGCCTCTGGCATATAGCAGAAACTGATTTTCCAGAAAGTGATTTCCCACAAACAGCTTATATTCGTTCACTTGTGTCAGTTGGTAATTTATATAGATTCAATGAGGAGTAGTCAGTGATTTGGAGTTTAATGATGAATGTAAGAGGTTAGGAAGAGTATTCTGGGTGCTTTTGATAGCCCCAGATACAAGAACAGTATGAGATTAGCACCTTAGGTAAGCAAGAACTGAGAAATAGCATGTATTCTGGGCTATATGTATAAGCAAAGTAGTTAACCTCTATGTTTACACAAATGCCCATGCAAAATCAAGACAAGGTAGACAACTAGCTGTGAATTTAACTTATGGTCAAAATGCCAAGTATCCTACTTATGCAATGTGTGAATAAGCTTGCTAATGGTCAGTGTTCTATCACAACTACAAGGATCGGTGCTTTGCTAAAACTCAGCAGATTTTTAACAAACTATGAAAAATGATACTGTATTATGTCTCCTCACACAGATCAAAAACCTATTTTTTAAACACTCATTTGATCCAAAAGTCTAATTTAGATTCTACTAGTAATGCATTCACATGCATATCTACAGTGTAGCACTACTACAAAATTTAGTATGATCTCAATGTATGCAACATCATTCATTTTTAGGAAGATTTCAATCAGAATAAACTTGTCCATATATCAGAGCCTTATCTTCTAAAACTTCAGTTAAATCATCTAAGATATTTATTTATCATTGTTAATTATGATATCATCTGAGGTAGTGATATGTGATTTAAGTAGATATTGAAGAAGTAAAGAGGTACATAATCTGCACTTTTCAGTTTTTTACTATTCTACAGTATTACAAATGTTTCATCTAAAATTTTACAGTATGGTATCTAACCATATTACATGAAAAGCATATCATCCATGTTCTCACCAAGACTTACACCTAGATATTGTAGCACAAGAAATGATCATCTTATTCTATTGACAACTGGTACAACTTTATTTTTTCATTGTCTTTAATTTTACTTATACCCAAATGCTTTAGTTCCCTACCATGTACAGTAAGTGCAAAAATGTAGTTTAAGAGCATACAAAAGCATGCTTGAACATAAATCCAGACGTACAGGCACTGACTGGAGGGGAGAATAAATCACCATCTTACTCTTCAAGTAGGTTCTGGGAATGCAGTTGTCAGTCAGTTCATTTCAGTACAGTGTTAGTTGAAAAATTGTTCCATGGTGTTGAAAAATTGTTCCTCGTTGATATGTGAGTCAAACTTGTGTTCTAATTTTGTCCAAAACTTGAGTACTTGCACAAAATCTTTTATGTGAAGTAAAATGTTTGGAGCTTTTGTAATATGATGTAAACACGGAGTAAAAACTATTAAAATATGCTAAATCTAAAACATTTTGAATAAAAATATTAAAATCAATATAATATATTCTTAACTGAGCCTGAATGGATACTGTAGTGTTTACTTTCACCAAGCTTCCTGGCTGGCATCATTAGAATGAAAGTGAAGAAAAACTTTCACAATGTTCATGGAGTGAAGGTCCCACCAGTACTGAAGGTCTGTTGATGTACCCTAATAACAGAAACCCTACAGTTGTAGCGTGAATAACCAAATGAGTGTGTTGATCATATGTGTGTCATCTGTTGTCTTTTCAGGTTGTTTGCTGATTTTCTCAACTTCACCTCCCTCTCTCTCCTCTTCTGTTTTCTCCATTTGACTAATAATTTCCAAATATGTAGAATAATGACAGGATTATTGTTGTTACTAGGTTACATAAGAAGACCTTAAGTGCTGGAGTGATCTTCACTCCATGAACATTGGTGAAAGTTTTTCTTCACCTTTGTTCTGATGGTTCCAGACAGGAGGCTAGGCAAAATGCATAAGAACCACAGTACTTATCCATGCTGAATTGGGAATCTTTTATATTGATTTTAATATTTTTAGTCCAGTTCTTTTAGATTTATCAAATGTTAATAGTTTTTAACATTGTGTGTGCATTATTTTACAAGAGTTGCAAATATTTTATCTCACATAAAAGTTTTTGTGCAGATACTTTGCTTTTGGATGAAAGTATGACAAGTCTGGCTACATTTCAACAAGTCTAAGACAACAACTGCAACCCATGAAACAATTTTTGAACTGACACTGTGCTGCAATGCATAACTGACAACTGCAATACTGGAACCTACTTGAGGTAAGCTGGTAATTCATTCTTTTCTACAATGATTAATATGTTTCCTTGGGACTTATCAAACTGTGCTATTATTTGCCCGTTTTTGTGGAAAAGTCTGATAAGAGCTTTGGATTTCATGTTTTATTATTGTGAATTTTTTTAGCACATCTTGAACTACATTTCTACATACATACATACATATCACTAAGCTGTTCTCTGAGATTCAGAGGTTAGCTCCAAAAAGAAATACAAACTTCCAGATATTTTTACTTATTGTTGTCGTATCAAACTTCTCCATTTACAGCGATCTTGACATACAACTCGGGCTTCACTGATATCCATTACGCGCCTTACACAAGATCTTTTATACTTCATACTCATAATCTTTTTCTCATGCAGACACTCCTGAATCTGATCCACCCATGTCTTCCTTGGCCTTCCTCTCCCTTTCCTTCCAGCCACTTGGGCTGAAAAGATTTTCTCAGTAAGCATTTCATCACTCATTCTTTCAACATGGCCAAACCACCGAAGCATATTGGTCTCCACCTTGCTAACAACATTTTGCTTCACATAACACAACTGCAATACATCTCCATTTCTCACATAATCATATCGTGTCTTGCCACAAACCCCACGTAAGTAACGCATTTCTCCAGCACACAAACGACTCCTATGTTTCTTCTGCAGTACCCAGGTTTCACTGCCATACATCAGAGTAGGAACAATTACAGTTTCATACACAGCCATGCGGGACTCTCTAGAGAACCCATCATTCCTGTGAAAACCTCCCAGAGCAGCTAGGACTTTCAAAGAAGAATTCACTCGCCTACTGATTTCACCATCCAACTTGTTCTCTCTGTCAAACATGCTTCTTAAATACACAAACTCACTCACCTGGTCAATCACAGTGCCATTTATACTTACATTATATTCAGTGCTACCAATTCCTCTCTCAAACACCATAACTTTGGTTTTTCCCTTATTTATACTCAGTTTGAATTTCAGGCAAACTTGGTGCATCCGAGTCAACATACTCTGCAACTCACTTTTGCTCTCTGCCAACAGGACAGTGTCATCAGCATACAGCAATCTGCACACACGGATATCACCAAGACATAAACCAGTATTATCTATTTTGGCATCACGCATGCATGCATCCATAAATATTTTAAACAGCCATGGTGACATTACACAACCTTGTCTAATTCCTGCACCAATGGAAAACCATTTTGATAAAACACCATTCACTCGTACACAAGCTCTACTACCAGCATACATGGCTTTTACACTATTAAGTAGATTCCCAGTAACACCATATTCATTCAATACCTTCCACAAAAGTGTCCTATTCACTCGGTCGTAAGCTTTCTCTAAATCTATGAAGGCAGTAAAAACTTTCTTCCCAACAGCCAGATACTTTTCAATCATCATGCGTAATGCAAAACTCTGGTTAGTGCAGCCTTTACCAGGCATAAAACCACTCTGAACATCCTACACTTTCAATGATGTAAGACCCTGTACTTTTTCAATAACAACCTTACCAAAACTTTCCCTGGCACACTCAGTACGCTAATACCACGATAGTTCTTGCATTCAGTCTGATCACCTTTTCCCTTATACAAGGGAACAGTAATAGCATCCTTCCAAACCCGAGGGACCATTCCTAACTCCCAGCACAACTGGCAAATTTCAGTTAACCAGTCAATTACAGAGTCACCACCATATTTCAACATCTCTGCAGTTATGCCATCAACTCCTGGAGCCTTACCATTCTGAAGAGATTTTAGAGCTTTACACACTTCTTCTCTTGAGATCCCTCCTGTGCTCTCATCCCTCATTGTGACATCATCTGCATCTGTCTCAGAATCATCTTTGCTTTCCTGATCTAATAACTCACAAAAGTATCCACCCCATCTGTCACTTAACTCATTGGGCTCCCATATCATTTCCCCAATCTCATTCTTCACACAACTTACAACTTTGTTTCCCCTATTTTTCCTGAGTCTCATGTACTTCCAGAAGGACTTTCCAAAAGCCAGTTCATGCCTTTCCACTTTCTCCATCCTATCTTTTGCCTTACTGTGGCGAACCAGCTTAGCAGCTTCACGCTTCTTACAGCGATATTCATCCACAGAGACTCTACCTTGCAACATCCCCAAATAGGCTTCCTTCTTTCTCTTTACTGCCTCTTCAATCTCACTATTCCACCAAGCATCACCTCTATTGTTACCCACTATTGTGGTGCCACAGACCTCTTTAGCAGCAGTGACAACACAGTTCTTAAAACATTCCCACTTCTTTTCTACATCCCTCTCACCAGACTTCAGAATCTTTCAGTCGTTCTCTGAGTAAGTCAGAATACCGCTATTGATCTTCAAGGAGCCTATCAACCTTTATTCTTTCTATCCTGGGTCTCTTCCTATTTCTTTTCCTCCAACCAACATTAAGTTTCACTCGTGACACTACCAAGTAATGATCAGAACCAACATCCGCACCTCTCATCACACAGGTGTCAACAACTAAGTGTTTCAAACGCTGATCGTAGACAACAAAATCTATCACACGCTTTTGACCAAGAGTACGATTTTCCCAAGTATATGTGTGGATACACACTGCTGGACAATTGCTAAGGACGGATCATAAACGGCTATATAGCGCATAAAAAAGTAAGTGTGGTTGGATGCCAAGTGAAATAAAATAATGTCAGAATGCCAGGACATTACAAGAAAGACAATTTATTGTGCTCTGAAATCCAGAAGGCTTTGGAACGTGTTCAAGGGACAAACAGGCCATTTTGTGCAGAATAAGTAAACGTGAAAAATGCAATTACCGTCCGCAGGCGTTCGGCGTAAGATGTCAATACGGGATATGGCCACCATGGAGGGCGATGCAAGATTATACACGTCGTGTCATGCTTTGCACAACATTATCAAGCAACTGTTGGGGTAATTTATCCCATTCCTCTGTCAGTGCACGGATGAGGGTATCCTTGTTTATTGGAGGGCATTGGCGACCAGCAAGACTCTTCCCCAAAGCATCCCACATTTTCAATGGGATGCAGATCTGGAGAACGTGATGGCTATACGAGGCGTTGAATATCCTCACTCTCAAGACACTCCTGGACAGCGACTGTTCGATGACATGTTGCGTTGTCATCCATGAAAATGAATCTATCACCAACAGCACTACGGAACATGCGAACATGAGGTAGCAGAACATCATTAATGTATCGTTGGCCAGTCATAGTCCCAGTTGGAAGCACATAGAGGGACGTACGGCCATTGATCATGATGCCAGCCCATACCATGACACTACATGTCGGATATCGGTCCCTTTCCTGTATGTTTGCTGGACAATATGCAGTACCACTATCACGCCAGATCAGTTGTCGTCGACAATCAGATGATAGACTGTATCTACTCTCATCTGAGAAGAGGACAGCAGACCAGTCGTTATCAGTCCAATTGCGATGTTGATGGCACCATTGCAAATGGGCTGTATAGTGACGTCTGGACAATGGGATGCACACAACAGGACGGCGGGCGTATAGTCCTCCTTCATGCAAACGTCTGGCGACAGTTTTTCGGGAGATCCGCTTGCCAGTAGCAGCCATAAACTGATTTGCTACCTCACTAGCTGTGCTGCGCCGGTGCCTTTTTGTTGATAGCACTATGTACCGATCTTCTGCAGGTGTCGTGCTGTGAACACGACCTCCCCCGTGACATTTGCTACACTCTCCATTTGTTTGAAATGATTTCCAAAGCCTTGAAACAACACTGTGGCTGACGTCGAACTCCCTGGCAACATCTGTTATTTTTCGCCCTTCTTCAATCTTGCCAATAATATGGCCACGCGTAAAATCATCTAGGTGATGTCGGGAAGACATACTGAAAATTGCAAGTTCGTCACTTGATTCTTTCCCTTTCAACTTAGCATTTGAACAACAACGGTCAATACGCGTCAAATCCTTTATATCTCTTATCAGCGCTATGACGTCACTTCTAACAAGTTCGGCAATCCAAAATTTCCATTCACACAACACGTCTTACTGTATCCCGTACTTATGCTAATTTCCACATTTTCCTGCCTTCCATTTTATGGTTGCTATCGTTGCTATTGTCATCCGTCCTTAGCAATTGTCCGGCAGTGTACTTGTGGTTGAAAAATGTATTAGTTACACACAAACCATTCTCAAAGCAGAGTTCAATTAATCTTTCACCATTATCATTCACACAAGGATCATTAAACTTACCCAGAACATTCGTCAGAAAATTGCATTCTACACCCCTACTCTAGCTTTGAAATCCCCTGCTATTATAACTTTTTCTTTAGTACCAAACTGGCTCAAAACCGCTTTCAGCTCATTCCAGAAATCTTCTTTCTCATCAGAAGGCTCCGAGTCACAAGGAGCATACACTACAACAATTACTATTCTCTGAAGTTTCACTTTCAAACGAATCCAGAGAATTCTCTCACTTACGCAACTATAGTGAATCAAGTTGTTCTTCATCTTTTCACTTAAAATCACACCTACACCAACCTGTCATCTCATATTATCCAATACTCCAGCATGTCATCTCATATTATCCAATACTCCAGAGCACACACTCACCGTGCCATTCACTTCTTCTACCCCAATTTCCTTTGTTTTGGTTTCACTTATACTTATTCATCTCCTCAATCACTTCACTCACCTTGCTATTTATACCTCTAGTATTCCATACACCAATCTTACATTCACTCAGCCGAGATCTCTTTCTCATACATCATTTAGAAAGGTATCACGTACCTAATGTTGAACCAGAAGTAGCACGTTACATGCTCATGAAACACGTGTTCCCACCCAGAGAAAAACCTAATTTATGCCACAAGTCCTGGTTAGTTAAACTATTTAAAAATTAAAACTTTTGGTTAAAATATTAATTTACAATTTGCAATTAAACACATACTCCCTGAAACATTCATACATCTAAAGTTATCAAATAATTAAAATTATGCCACGTTAGGAACAAACAAAACTCATTGGGTTGGGAAGCACGGTTCACTCAAAAACACTCCGTCAAACGTTGTATCAACGAGCACTTTTGCAACCCCACAGGTTGAATCATCGGGCCATCAACAAACTGATAACTTTATATGTATAACCTAACTGCACAAGGATACTCTCGTGTGTGTGTAGCATTCAGAAGTTGCATGCCGGGAATGAAAGAAGGGAAGTGGCTCATTCACTACATATCTAGGTGAATCTCCTCAGGTGTCGCCATCTGCTGAAGGAGTTGGTAAATATAACTGTCGTAAGTATAAATAGTTTTATATTAATATAGAAATGAATGTAATATTATTAATCTTTTGTTAAAAGGTGTAATTTTTATAATAATCTTTTTTTTTGTCTTTTTCTATGCATTTTTTCACTTTTTATAAAAGACTTCCAAGCTGTATCAAGAGTAGTAGGATCCTGTAAATTACATATTTCATCCTTTTTATTGTTCAACTATAACATTCTCTGAAATCCTCAATTATTTTTCTTTTGTATGAATAGTTAACATTTTAATATTTTCAAAGTCAGGATTTTATTTGTGATTAACACAATATTGAATAAGTGCGGTTCTTTCTTCTCTTTTATTCCAGTTTTTTATATGTTGATGTAACCTTTTTATTAATCTATTTTTTGTACTACCTATATAAGAGATTTGGTTTCCAGAATCATGTGGAACAATAAGAATTTCATATACACCTGCTGATTGTAAAATATTTCTATTAAAACATTTTCTTTAATAGAAATATTTCACAATAATTTTTTCTTTAATAGAAATATTTTACAATTATTTTTAGATGTACGAATGTTTCAGGGAGTATGTGTTCAATTGCAAATTGTAAATTAATATCTTAACCAAAAGTTTTAATTTTTAAATTGTTTAACTAACCAGGACTTGTAGCGTAAATTAAACTTCTCTCTAAGTGGGAACACACATTTCACGAGCGTGTAATGTGCTACATATGATTCAACATTAGGTACGCGATAGCTTTGTTATTTTATTTGCTCACTTAGAAGCACGTTTTACCACGAGACTGTCCCTTGAGATATATCTCATGACATGTATACACTGAGTGGCCACTTTATTATGACCACCTGACAGTTTTAATCAAATGAGCTATGACTGCACGCTGTTGCCGCCAGAGGGCGAGGCTAGTATAAAAAGGGAAAGCTTAGTGCTTGCGACAGTAGTAGAAGTGATTTTTGGGTGACGAGATGGGTAAAAAATGCGATTTGACGGACTTTCAACGTGGGATGATTGTAGGAGCTAGGAGCCATGCAGTGAGTATCACCAAAACCGCCGCATTCATGAAATGCTCCAGAGCAGCTGTTGTTAAAGTGTTTAAAGACTGGACTGTCAGCCAAAAAACGGGGGTCTCTACGTGCAACGTGTGGTCTTCATCGACTAGTGACTGCTCGGGCGGAACAGAGAGTGTCCAGACTGGTAACAGACAACAGAAGAGCAACAGTGCAGCAAATTACAGACTATCTTAATCAAGGATCCCCTCAAATGATCTCTGCACTCACTGTTTGCCGTACACTGCATCGGATGGGATATAGTAGCCGAAGGCCTGTTCGAACACTTTTGCTGTCTGCAGTTAACAAGAGAAAACATCTCCAGTTCGCACAGGAGCACAAGGATTGGACAGTCGATAATTGGAAACAAATTATGTGGTCTCATGAATCGTGTTTTCAGTTGGCCGAGTGAGAATTTGGCGGAAACAGCACGAAAGCATGGATCCCAAATGCATTGCTACAACCCTTCAAGCTGGTGGAGGCAACGCTGTGGTTTGGGGAATGTTTTCCTGGCATGCTTTGGGCCCTTTAATTCGTGTTGATCAACGTCTGACTGGCACATCATATCTAAACATCGTTGCGGACCAAGAGCATCCTGTCATGCGGATGGTTTATCCCAATGGCGATGGCTACTTTCAACAAGATAATGCGTCCTGCCATAGTGCTCGTATTGTACAGGATTGGTTTCAGGAATATGCCGGTGAGTTTACTTTGCTTAGGTGGCCCCCACAATCTCCAGATCTCAATCCCATTGAGAATTTGTGGGATGAAGTTGAACGAGCCATCAGACAGCTGGATCCACAACCCTGCAATCTCACTCCTAGAAAGTGCTATTCATCAAACATGGTCTCAGATTCCACAAACTACCTATCAATATCTCGTGGAGTCCATGCCACGAAGAATCGACGCAGTATTAAAGGCAAAAGGGGGCCCAACGAAGTACTGAGGAGGTGGTCATAATAAAGTGGCCACTCAGTGTATTATATACATTTCTGGATTTACAGTACATGCTGATATGAAAAATTCCCTTCACCCTTTTCAACATATAGTAAGTTCCAGGGATGTAGCTACCGGGAGGGCAGGGAGTGTGGTTGCCCTCCCAGAATGGTCATACTTGGGGCATAAATTTATGCTCTGAGGGGAAAAAAATAGAAAAAAAAATGCACAATGTGTGAATAAATTTACTGAAAATTGTAATTGAAAAAGAAAGTTACACACCAGTAACACCTGAGTTAGCCACATACAATATTTTGTGCAGCTAAACATGGTACAGAATAACCTATACTGTGAAGTGTGATCCTTTAAATGCACAAAAGAAATTGCCTGAAACAGCAGATGGAAGCATATAAAACAATATGTGGATATTCCTAACCACAGTGACTTTTCTGAGCATACCACAGATGAAGAGCTAATTAGTCACTTGTGCTTTGTCACAGGAAGCTTCTCTGAGCACTTAACCTTGAATGGAATTTTTCCAAGCCCAACTCTCAGAGAATCTTCCTATTGTTACGTTCACTATCTAATACTCATTCATTCTGTGCAGATAACTTTTATATGTTTTACTTAATATTCACAAATGTTGGCTCTTGGGTAATTACTTTGTTTATTCTTAGTAAAATTATGTCAAAAGTTGGAAGTGCGACTTTTGAAGGATCATGATATTTTCCCATAACAGAAGTGTGAGAAAGTAAAAACCATGTACTTTTTGAGTGGAAGTAGGGAACTTTTGAACTCGAAGGGTTATAATTTCAAGTTTCACCTTCCCAAATAAGGAAAATTTGCTTCTGCCCTGGTAAGTTCAAAATATGGTAATTTTTAGTTGTTTCAATCCAGGATGAAAGAGACTAATTGAAACATTTCAAAATCTTTATGGCTTTTGGTCTTTTGCCATGAGTTCATAGAAAAACAGGAAAAATAAGAAGATTGTGGATTAAAGGCAATTGGTTTTTCTATTTAATTTTTCCTTCCTCCACTGAAAGTCAACATCTAAGATGAAACAAAACTTGTGATAAGAAAAACGGCATTCCAAAAATGTGGTTAGAGAGCTCGGTGTTCCTGCTTTATAAGCTATGTATCATATGCTGGGATAGTGTGAATTCGGGCTGTTTGAAGCTACTTGTAAAAAGCTAAAATAGGGCATGTTAAGCAAGTCACTGAAAGTTGGTTGCTCATAAGTTGGCCATTTTTAATTTATTAGAACTGCACATAAACTCACACACAGCTCTTTCACAAGCACATTAAGATCCACTACATCATCTATGAAGCAGATGCACACACCTTTAAAAATTTCTGAAAGGACAAAAATCTAAAGTTCATAAACTGTTATTTACAATTTACTTACAAGAAAAAAATAACTGTTGTCTCCTGTTTCTGGGTATCCTTGTATCATGCTTAGATAGATCTCTCATTATTACATTTTTTTTTCTAAATTATCTGTTGTTTCCTAGCTATACATGTAGAGTACAATCCTCCAATGCAATAGAAAATTAGTCTTTTATACTTATGTATGAGTATATTACATAATGCACATATATGTTAAACTGAAAATTGTTTAAGGAATGAACTTGAATTATTTTTTGAAGTATTGCAGTATACAAAGTTTCAGACACCTTTAAGAAAATAAAAAAAAAACAAAGTCAGCCAGCCTGTGCACTAACTCCTATAGTTCCTATATCATAAATCCCATTCCTTAATCATTTGAAGAATGAGATTTTTATGTGCATTTTAACAATAACGTGTTAACCAACCAAGGAATTGTAAATTGTAATCCTTTTACATTGACGTTTCCTTGTGCTGAATTAATTATTGCAATCTTGTTTCAAAAATTCTCATGTGAGAGTAATAGAAAAGTAATAATAGCAATTTTCTGCATTTTCAAAAAGAAACTCAGAAGTACAACAATCAATACGATGATATTACACCAAAAATAAAAATGTACATGGTTCTGGTAGTTGTCAGAATCGGTTCTGATATTATAGTTCTTGATCCAGGAGCATATATTAAGTTGAGTGATGGAGAAAACTTTTTGGAGTAGGTTATGTGTAATTTATTCATAGATAACAACAACAACATACAGTGAAATGTTGTAAATAATTGAGCACTGAGTTCTGAAACATTGAATGTTTAGTTCCGTATTTAAAATTGATGATTATGCAACTGGAGGTCTGAGTTCTCATCAGCTAAAAAACTGAGTTTGTTAATAAAAATTAAGGAATAAAAACAATGACTAAAAGCAAAAATGATGATCACACAACTGTAGAGTGAGTTCTCAATAAACTGAAGGCATGTTTTTTTGTTTTAAAATGGAGAGTGGGGAGTAAAATCTGCAAATAAAAACAACAGAGTAACCTTAATGAACTGATAAACCCAAAGAAATGATCAAAAACTTAAAAAACTCAATTGAAAACTTTTGTCTAAGAGCCAATGGAACAAGCCAGACTTTTACTGGACACATTTCAATTTCAGCTTTCCCCAGGTGATTTACAACAGCAGTTCATTGCATTTATGATGTGCATTCTACAGCACATCCTTCAAGTATTTTCCTGTCAAAACACTTGAAGGATGAGAAGTAGAATGTAGAATTTATGATACATCCTGAATGTTAAGAACACCGCAAAAAGAATATGTAAGAAATCAAAGCTCAGAATTTCCAGATGCTGCAAAAAATATTGAGAAAACCATTACTTAGAACAACAGAAAACCAAATCAGTTACAGTGAACAGGTGTCTATCATACTCCCATAAAACCAACTAACCAAAAGAGAAATAAATATTATATTAGCATTATAACTGAAAGATTTTTACTAAATGAAATTTAGGTATTCAAATGAAAGAACACCTTCCATATTAGAGCCAAAGAGTTTGAAAAACCTCTCTTATACAATATTGCATGGATAATAATGAATCAGAATTTGACTGGAAAAATATAGCAATAATGACAGCGCATAAAAAAATGAAAGATATTTATACTGAAGAATCAGTGTATATTGAAAAGGTAAATCCTAACAATTGCAACACTCAATCACCAGTTCAGCTCTCAAAAACTTAGATTAATCACATAAAAACAGAGAAACTTTGAGAGGGAAAGAGAAGTACAATAAGAAAAAGAAAGAACTTTAAAAATAGAAAAAAACAACAATTTTTTTTTATCTGTTGTTTGATTTGAGCATGATGGATGGAGCTGTTCTAAGCATTCACTCATTGATAACAACATGGAAATATGAGAGAAATAAAGGTCAATGAGAGGTGTAGAGCAACCTAACAATGCATGATGAGAAATCATTGGAAGGGCAGGCAGAATGCACATCATAGATGCAATGAACTACCATTGAAAATGGCTCAGGCAGAGCTGAAATGCATCCAGTAAAGGTCAGGCTTGCACCATTGGCTCTTGGACAAAGGTTTGTAATTGAGTATTTTAACTTTTTGATCATTCATTTAGCTATATCAATTAATCAAGGTTATTCTGTTGTTTTTAATCCCTGTTTTTACCTCACCCCTTTAAAATTACAAACTATGTCTTCAGTTGTTGAGAAGAACTCAATCTCCAGTTATGTGGTACTCATTTTAGCCTTTAATCACTGTTTTTAATCCTTAATTTTTATCAACAAATTCAAGTTTTTATTTAGCAAGAACTTAGATCCCCAATTGCATAATCATCAATATCAAATAACGAACCAAAATGTGCAATATCATTAAATTCATTAGCAGAAATTCACAGAAGTCCTGTAATTTTTTCTTCTGTTCTTCCCGTTTTTTTCAAATTCGTTGAAAACCACGGTATCCGGACTCCTTAATCTCTTAAAACACGTTCAGGTGGTATCGTACTGAGGGTGAATGGCTCATTTATTTAAAATACGAAATAAAACAACATATAACTTATTTCTTGATAGAAGACAAATGATAGGGTTAAAATAATATCATTGTTACCTCATTGGTGTGCAGTATCCTTTTGACCAGTTGCATTCCGGCATACACTCAAGCAACAACAAACCGCGCAGTCGAGGCTCCATAAAATGCACGTCCTTCGTAGGCAAACAATGAAATATTTATGATAGTTAAAACCTCTAAAAACCTCTATTGAACACATAAAAACCCTGTTCTTAATAGAACTTGAAAGAAAATTAATCCAAAGAATAAATAAAATCCAAGTAAAAAACCTTAATTCACATCTCAAATTCGACTGATAATGATATGTAAAACAGTCATCATCGAAGGAATCCAGATCCCGAAATCTCCGACGCGCGTTTCAGCACACTCATTCGTGGCCATTTTCAAGGAGATCATGTGTAGTACTGTTCCTTGCGTGTTAACTACAACCCAAGTTGACGGTGCTGCCATCTCCATCGTCTGCGTCATCATCATGCTCATCACGTAGAACATCGCGGGCACCATCTAGTGTCAACCTGTTTTTTAAATTTTGTTTCCTTTGTCGACTAGATCTTCTTATTTGGGTTATTCGTTGTTTTTCCTGTTTTATCATATTCAACCATGTAGGCGATAATTTGATCGGGACATTTAAATTGCAATTATATGTCTTGGTTTTCTCAATTATGATGGCTTCTGCTGTCAGAATCTTTTTATGTGTGTTGTGAGAAGTAACTAGATTTATATTCTCCCAGTCGGGTATGGCTTCATTATTATAACAATATTGTATAAGTGAAGTTCGAATTTCACCTTTATTCCAGTTATTTAAATGTTCACGCAACCTGATATCGATATTTCGTTTTGTGCTACCAATGTAAACCGTTTTTTTTTCTAGGTTCCTATTTATATTAATAATTGGTATGCTGTATACACCAGCTTTACGTAAAATAGAATATTTTTCGTTAGTTGCCTGTAATAATCTGCTATTGTCAAGTACAGTTTCAGCAATAAGTAACCCTGCTTTATGACATTCCTTTTTTAAAGGAGCGGATATAGGTGGGCAATATGGTAGCTTTCCACAAAATCTGTATGCATCAGTCGTATTCAGCCTCGGTTTATTTTGGTTATTTTGAATTTGTTTGTAAAGATCGTTGATCAATCTCTCCTTATAGCCGAAGTCACTTGCCAGAGTTTTAATCCAAGACAAAAAGAATTGAAAACAAAAAGAATTGAAATGCCAGAGAATTGAAGACAAAAAGAATTGAAATGCCAGAGTTTTAATCCAAGACAAAAAGAATTGAAATGGATTAAAACTCTGGCTAGTGACTTCGGCTATAAGGAGAGATTGATCAACGATCTTTACAAAGCTTGAGTGTATGCCGGAATGCAACTGGTCAAAAGGAGACTGCACACCAATGAGGTAACAATGATATTATTTTTAACCCTATCATTTGTCTTCTATCAAGAAATAAATTATATGTTGTTTTATTTCGTATTTTAAATAAATGAGCCTTCACCCTCAGTACGATACCACCTGAACGTTTTAAGAGATTAAGGAGTCCGGATACCGTGGTTTTCCACGAATTTGAAAAAAACGTGAAGAACAGAAGAAAAAAAATTACAGGACTTCTGCGAATTTCTGCTAATGAATTTAATGTAATATGCCATGTAATAACGTTCATTAATTAGCGTTGAATTTGACGTTTTTTGAACTGATATCAGTATGTGCAATATCAGTTTTAAATAATGAACTCAGTCTTCAATGTTCCAAAATTCAGCACTTGATTATTTAGAGCATTTCACTGTTTTCTTGTCTTTTATGAGTAAAATGCATTCCACGTCCAGACTCCAAAAATTTCTAAAAATCTGATAGCAAGATTTTCTAGTAGCCAACTCTGGAAGTCAACTCTGATGGTGAGTGAAGTTTTCTTAATGAAGAGTTCATTAGGATTTAATCAACACATACAAAGACACATTCACAGCTCTAAAAAAAAAGGTTTAATTTAATTATCAGGAATTGCTTTTGTTTTACATATTATTATAAAAAAGCATCCCAGTTTGTTATGTCTTATCTTTTGAAGCTTTATTTTTCCAGGTGAACTTTCTCGCAATGGAGAACAATAGTCAGTAACTGTACTCGGGGCATGGCTAACCTGACTATAGAGTTAAAGTTACGGTGTGTGTACTTCCCCTGCATAATATAGTTCCAGTTTAAAAGCCATGTTCGAGCTTGAAATGAGACCTGAGCAAGCACATGGATATGTACACTGAAGAGCAATTGAATTAGAGATACCTGTCTAGTAACGTGTAGCACCACCTTTCGCCCTGATGACGGCGGCGATTTGGGGAAGCCATACGGATCTATGACCCCTGAACAAGCTCCCACAGTTCATGAAGATTTGATAGAGGAGGGTCAGAGCCTCGAACATCTCTCTTGATGTCATCCCAGATGTGCTCAGTGGGGTTGAGGTCAGGTGACCTAGCTGGCCAAGCAAGCGAGGTCACATTGGTGGAGTGTTCATCCAACCATTCGGATACAATTCGAGAGCGATGGCACGGGGCATTGTCTTGTTGCAGGATGAGGTCCCCAGTGGGATGTTGAAGACACACAAACGGGAGCAAATGGTCGTCCAGGATATCCCGATAACGTTGACCTGTGAGGGACGATGTCACACGTACCAGGGGTTCCATTTCAGTCCACGTAAACAGTACCCAGACAATAATGCCACCCCCATCAGCTTGAAGAGTACCCTGCTGGCAAGAAGGATCCATCGCTTCATGTGGTTTGCACCATACTCATATCCTGCCATCCGCATGAACCAACATGAATCTCGACTCATCAGTCCAGGCAACATTTTTCCACATGTCTAGGGTCCAGTGGCGCTGTTCCCACACCCATGCTAATCTTTGCACCCTGTGATGTGCGGTCAGCAGCGGTACCCTTGTGGGATGATGGCTTCTGTACCCCATAGCGAGGAGATGGTTATGGATGGTGTGGCTGCTTACACGTTTTTGTGCACCAGCATTAAATTGCCGAGTGATTTCTTGCACTGTGGCCTGTCTATCCACTGTTACAATGCGAGCTAGCCAACGATGACCCCGCTCATCCACACGCTGTTGTCCGTGGCAGTTGGCCCTTGCAGGGATGGTTTTACCGGATTCGATGTACTCACGGTGCACCCATGACACAGTGGCTCGTGAAAATCCCAGTGCCTGCACGACTTCCGAGATGGAGTGACCCATTTGTCGGGCCCCGACAAATTGCCCACGATCAAATGCGCTTAGATCCTTCGTCTTACCCATACTGTGTCCAACTCTTACTGATTCCCGTCGCATCACTCCTTATATTGTCGGATCGCTGCGCGCGTAATGTCGTTTCCGTTTACAGGGCTGCCCACAGCGCCACATTTGCATAACGCCAGCTGTCTCTAATTCAATTGCCCTTCAGTGTATAGCGCACTTTAGTGTTGCTATTATGGATTATAACTTTGTACCTAATAAAGATAAAACAAAAATTTAAAAACCAACTTACTACATTTTTAGAGATCTTTCCAATGATATGCCACATGACCCCGCTTTCCATTTGAAAATTTCGAGTAACCCCCAGCCCCGCACCCTACGGGGTCACCAGACCCCAGGTTCTATATACCCCAAAAGTATCCCCCTTGCTATAAAGAGAAATGGCTATCTCAGCTTTTCTGGAAAAGCAACCAATAAAAATTTAAATGGAGTTGTTTGGGACTTCTGTGCCATACTATATATTGCAAATAGTGATGAATAGGAAATGGATGTGTGAATAAGATGAAGAAGTTGACAGTGCAGCTCCTCAAATCCTCATATGATCATGCAAAGAAAACTTAATGACCTGGTAAGAGATCTTAATCTATCAAAAGCCCAGTCTGAGCTACACTGTCTACCAACAAATAACTGGACACCTGTGATAGCAAAGGAAAACGAAGTTTATTCACCTTCAATAGTTGGTGGAGCTTCCATGAGAGGCGATTACAGCTGCGACTTTCCGGGGCATACTCTCAACCAAGCGTTGTACGACGGCTAGCGGTATTTTCTTCCACTCGGCTTGGAGAAGACAGGTCAGTTCCTTCACCGATTTTGGACGGTGGGGACACCCCTTAAGTCGAAGCTCCAACTCGTCCCAGATGTGCTCGATAGGGTTAAGGTCCAGGCTCTGCGCAGGCCAGTCCATTCGATTAACCCTATTGTCACCATACCAAGCCATGGTGGACCTCGCAACATGACAGGTGGCATTGTCATCCTGAAAGTAACATGGGTCCACCCCGTAAAACTGCCACAACGTAGGAAGCGCATGGTCATCCAAAATTGTGCAGTAGGTCTCGGCGTTGAGTCTACCAGGAATTGCGACCAAGGGTCCCGTGCCATACCAGGAGAAACACCCCCATAGCACAATTCCACCACCGCCGAACTTCACAGTTGGCACAATACATTCCAGCAGGAGGCGTTCTCCAGGCAGACACCAAACCCAGACCCTGCCATCCGAACGGTAGAGGGTGAACCTTGATTCGTCACTCCAGAGAACCTGTTTCCACTGTTCAATGGTCCACTGTCGACGTTCTTTGCACCACGTTAGCCGAGCAGCGCTATTGGACTTGGTGATCAAAGGCTTGTGGGTGGCAGCACGTCCATGATAACCGAGCAGATGGGCTTCCTTACGGATGGTATTCATCGAAAAAACACTCCTGGATGCCTGTTGAAACTCCTAGCGGATGTGGCCCATCGATTTGGTGCGGTTCTTCTGAATTTCTCTGGCCAGCACCCGTCGGTCTCTAACTCCCAGTTTTGTGGGTCTGCCGGGTCGGGGCACATTCGGACAGTCGCTTCTCATCTTCCACTTGCCAATCACGTAGGCCACTGTCGATTTTGGGTACTTCAACTCGCTGGATATGTCACGTATGGATCGACCATTTCTGTGATACCCGACGGTTACACCTTTCTCGAAATCAGAAAGCTACGAACTGCATGGCATCTTGCATGCGACTGGTTGCGTTGTTGTTTCCCACACAATATTTAACGGTGGTGGCCGTGACGTGTATCAGGACTGTAGATATCGTTGATTGCAGGGGTGTCCAATTACTTGTTGGTAGATAGTGTATTAGCATCTTGACTCCAGGGATGGCATCTTTTTGCTCCAGGAACAAAGATAACATACTTTAGGTCTTATTACAGTGAGAACATGCCATTTTTCAGTGAAAGTGGTGAACTATGTTACTGTAACAACATCGATGAGTTGTTTGCAGCTCTTGGTATCATACATAAGCCTGAGGAATGGATATTGCTTGTGGATTCCTCCAAAACTAACTTAAAATGCATCTAGCTACACAATAGTAAAGTATATCCATCTGTCGCTGTAAAACATTTACCTACTATGAAGGAAACATACGACAATATGAAAATTCTATTAGAAAAAAATCAACTATGAAACCTACCAGTAGAACATATGTGCTGACTTAAAAGTAATAGCAATGTTGTTTGGTTTGCAGGGTGGATTCACAAAATACTGCTGTTTCCTGTGCGAATGGGATAGCAGGGCAAAAGGAAATCGCCGTGTGGTAAAACAGTGGCCACCTTGTGAAAATCTAAACCTGGCAAAAAGAATGCAAAAGCTGTTCTATTAATAAATGCAAGCTGAAGGAGGGGATATTCAATGGTCCCGACATTAGACAACTAATGAAAGACACTGCATTTGAGGCCACTCTTCATGAAACTGAATTGGCTGCATGGACATCTTTGAAAGAGGTGACACAACAGTTTTTCGGCAATGTGAAGTCACCAGCTTACGAAGATATTGTGCCTACAATGGTGATGGCTTACCACGACATGGGATGCAGCATGTTCCTCAAACTTCATTTCCTGGACTTCCACATTGACTTCTTTCCATATAACTTGGGCTTTGTGAAGGAAGGTTGAACACGAAGAAAGTTTCCACCGGGAAATTTTGACAATAGAAGACCGATATAAGGGCAAGTATAATCCTGCAATGCTCTCAGATTACTGTTGGAGTTTAGTCAGGGAAACACCATGAACTTCATACAAACAGAAATCATCAGCTCGAGCATTCTAGGGAAAGTCAGGTACGTTTCATTATGTCACTTCTATTTCTATTACATACGTTATTATGAATATTTTTGATGTTATGTTTCTGAAAAAGTATATGTGATAGAAAAAAACAACTAAAACCAGATTCAGAATCACAGAATCAGCATGAAAAACTATTGAAATCAGTTACTGTTGTTCAGGAAACATGAAAAAAGTTAAAATTTGTCAAACAGTGTTATTTAAGCAATGTATCCTTCCAGTTCTTACTTATATATCAGAGACATAAACTTTAACTAAAAAAAACATTCAGAGTCTGCAGGCAATTGAAAGAAACATGGAGAGGTGCAGCAGGCTTGGTACAACCAGGAAAGATAGGAAAAGGAACTCATGGATTAGGAAAATGATAAGAGCTCATGACATCATGGCCAAAGAAAAAAAAAACCCTCAAGTGGTAATGGGCTGGAAATATTGCTAGAAGAATTGATGGCTGTTGGACTACTAAAATTTTAGACTGGACCTGGAAAAGAACCAAAAGAAGGCCATGTAGGAGATAAGTTGATGAAATTCGAAAGCATGCTAGAGCAACATGAAAGAGAAGGTTCAAGACAGAGAGTTGTGGAAGCAGAGACTTGGGGAGATTATCAAGCAATGGATTGAAAATGGGTCATGATAATATAATTGAGATGTCAGTTTGTTAAGTACACCAGCCCTGATAACATAAATATGGCTCACTCCAATGCATAAGATGGTATATGAGGTGTGCAGTAAAAACTGGACAGACCAACTTGTCAAGCATGAGTCTATCCTTGAGTGAGGATCAGAATGGGCAAAATAAGTGATCTGTGTGACTTTGAATGATGCACATGATAGTTGACACCAGGTGTGCCAGTTTGAGCATCCCCCAAATGGCCATCTTTGTAGGTTTTTCATGCACAACTACTATATAGCAAGGTTTTACTGTGAATGGTATGATATGCAAAAAACTTCCAGAAAACGGCAATCCTATGGACAAAAACAGCCGATGGATAAGAATGGTAAAAAAATATGAATGAGAATGTTGCAAGCAAACAGACTGGAGACATGGTTGTTGGCTGTCATAGCCCATTCACAACATGGTCCGACATGTGGTGCGGTCAGAGATGCATTCAGCAGAAATTTGGAGGGTTGTGGTTTATCTTTTAGATTGCACAATTCTTTCCAGTCTCACCTTTGATGCCTCTGATCCACAAATTGCTTTCATTCACAGGATCAGTAATTGTCAGAAGTTTTTTTATGTGTCATATCATTCACAGTAAACCCTTGCTACAGTTGTGCATGAAAAGCCTAGGAAGATAGCTGTTTGAGAAATGCTTCAACCAGCGCTCTGGCACCAGCTACCATCCAAGTTTAAACTTGTTCTGTTCATTCTGACCCTCAGTCAAGTGCTAAGTAATGCATGCTGGTTTGCCTGATTTATAGCACACACCACATTCATGCTAAGTCTTTAATGTTGGAGTGAGCCATTTATGTGATGAGGGCAACTGTACCTAAATATACTGGTATCTCAGTGTATATCATCATTATTAATCCTCTGCTAGATGAAGCACTTCAGGATGCTTTCAAATGCCATCCACCGATGTCCCATATGTGTCCTTCTTGATCTTTTTCTGTCCCTTGGTATTCAATTTAATATTTCAGTTGTTCAGAGTGTGGCCAGTTCTCCTAGAAATATGTCCAGCCTATTGCCATGTCAGGGTTTACACTTTGATCATGATGTCATCTGCTCTTGTCAGTTTCCTGATCCATGAGTTCTTCTTCCTATCTTTCTTAGTTACATTAAACATGCCCCTCTCCATGCTTCTTTCAGTTGTCTGCAGCCTTTGTATGTCATTTATAGTTAAGGTCCATGTCCCTGATCAATAAGTAAGAACTGTAAGAATGCATTGATTAAACACTTTTTTTTTAAAGACATAATTGGAAAATTGCTCTTGAGAATTGTACTGCTTCTTCCAAATGCTCTCCAACCTAGCTTTATACACCAATAAATTTCTTCTCTGATGTGGCCGTATCTGTCGTCCAAAATAAATGTAGACATCAGTTACTTTTAGAATTGTCACATCTACCTTAAAAATCTTCAGTTGTTGTAAAAGCATTGTACATTAATTTCGTTTTTCATAAGTTCATCTTTAATCCCACTTCTTTACTCTTGTTAGCAAGTTCCCAGATCATACTCTGCAACTATGATGGGGTACTTGCAAAAATGACTATTTATATATATATTTTTGCTTGGTTTAATGACCACTGTGAGCAATTCGATGGGCTATAAGCAGTCACCCATCCCTATTTTAAGGCCACTGGTTCCTGGGAAGGGAGAGAATCAGCACTGTAAGACAAATACATCTATGCCTCACTGGGATTCAAACCCGGACCCATCTTGGACGAATGATCAGAAGCCATTGCTTACACCACTGCATCACTGGGGTAACTCAAAGATGACTATATCTTAAGTAAAGAAAAGATGGGTTAAATAATCTCCATTAATCTTTATCCCATTGCTTTCCTAGATCAAGGATTGAAAGATATTCTACAATGTGGCATTAAAGAGCTTGGTAGATTTGGTGTAAACAATTTTTATATGTGCTGTTTTCTCAGATAGTCAAACACCCGTGCACTACCATTTTCATAAATGTAATTAATAATATTAAGCATGCATCTTCAATACCACATGATTTCAAAGATATTATAACTGCTGTAGGTTTCACCGAATCAAAAGCTTTTTCTTAATCAATTAAAGCCATACATAATGGGAGTTCATATTCATTAGCTCTCTCAATTACTGTAGTTCTGTCAGTGCATGGATATGATCTATAGTTCTGTACAGCCACTCCTGAATTCAGCTTGTTCTCTTGGTTGTGCCATGTCCAGTGCTTCTTTATAGCAATGTGACACTACTTTAGTGAAGATTTTGTAAACTGATAGACTGAGAGAGGCTGATGGGTCTGTAGTTCCTGAAATTCTCAAGACTGCCCAGAGAGTGTGTGTGTATTCCTATTTTTTACTATGTAAATCACATATTGAAGACTAAAATTTGATTATATGTTTTCTATTCTGTTTGTAAATGCATACTGCATTTTATTCTGCTGAGACACATTTCATAGTGGAAGGCAGAAGAGAGAAAGCACATTACTTTGAGCTCAACTCCAAAAGAAAAAAAGTTTTCTTTTTTGCACAATAGAATTTTTACAGCAACTAAAATTGGATGTTAACAAGCTCTATTCCTTTATATAATTTTCAGAACAAAAAGGAGGTTATTACTTGTTTTGTTTTGTGAAAGGATCTTCTCTTCTACAAGTGAGTCATTCCAGGTCAAATGACCCAATGTCATTTAACTTTTGGACTTTGATCTCTCGCATTTTGCATGAAATTTTGTACATTTACTGTACCATCCTAGATAGTCAAAAAACCTGAATTTTAAGTTTTTTCTGTAAAAAGACTTGAATTTGTGAAAATTTTGCAATTTTGTCCCTTCTGATAATCATATTACTGATAACTTTAGTTTGAAATGAAATAGAACAATATATGGAATACCATTTGGTTCCTTTTTAATGGGATTTTAACTAATGTGTTACATGACTACTTTCTCAAAAGGTCAAATGCCAAGGTCACTATTCAAAAATTTGTATTTGAATTCCTGAAAAAAAAAGTTTTGAAATTTTGCATATTAATCATGTTAATTTTTTTATATCTGAGATTATATGCATACAAATTTTTAATGATAAATGCACTTAATAAATATAATATAATAATGCATAAATGTAAACCTTAGAAGTAACCTTATAATTTACTAATGCATATGGAGAAATTAAGCAAAAATCACAAGATGCTTAAGGCTATATGGGTTCTAGCAGGAACTGACATGTTCATACATGTAGAGGGCAAGACATCCTTGTGTAGAATTGCCACTCTGGCATTTACCCTGATGAGGGATACTGGGTTGGCTATTTTATGTGGTGCTTAAGTTTAAAAAAAAAAAAAATTCTGTTTATTCAAAGTAAAATAGAAAAAACAACATTACTGATTTACAGTGTAAATAACAGCAAAACAAAACTGAAATTAGTTTTTTGGTGTGTTCTTGCTTTCGCATTTATGATGGCTGATGCAGTTAAAGTGAATTTTTTTAACATTGAATGTTCAATCCTTTTTAAGAAGGAAGGGCATACAATTTTAAGAAATGGTATGACTGTTTTAGGCTGGACGTGTTGAATAAATGAGCATAAAAACTAGAATCAAAATTTGTGACAGCAGTAGAAAGCACCAAAGTACAGAATAAACCACAGCAATGGAAGGTCAGGAATATAGCACTCCAGGCCTAAGGATGAAGAAGACTTTATCACCTTAGACCTAAGCTTATATTACTTAAATAGGACTCTCTTTTGCTTTGAAGAGTCCCCTGTCATTACATACACCAAGATACTATAAAGGTAAATAATAATAAAAAAAAGCATTTGACAGAAAAAAAATTTCACAGAAGCAAATGAAAGTGATAACGAGAAGCATGTAACAGAATCTGAAATCAAAACACAACTGAAAGAAAATTCCAATGAACAGTTTGTAGAAGTAAAAAAGAAAAAAAATCAAATCTTGACAGTTTTACCTAAAAGCTGGTCGTGAAAAAAAATTGAAATAAAGTATAATGTTAGTTATAGAATGGCTAGGAATGCAAACAATTTAGTAAAAGAGAAAAGGATTTTGTCTTCACCAAATTCTAAATTGCATAAAACATAGCCTGTATCAGTTACTAAAAAGGTGCATTCTCCCTCCCCTCCTCAATAGTGATTGACCTTAGCCATATGATACCACACACAGAGGTGAAGGAGCTTTTATTTCTATAACAAAACCGAAACATAAGAACATGTGCAAAAGTGATTAGTTTTAGGTAATCTGAAGAAAATTTATGAACTTTTTAAAAGTAAGTACCCCATAGAAAAAATAGAGTTTTCTAAGTTTGTTGAGTTACACTGCAAAAACAATATTATAGCTAGTGGAAACAGTAAACATATGTTTGTGTTTGTAAAACAAATCTAAAAGTTAAAATTAATGACCAGCACTGACAAGGGGACCTTACAACTGACCAACCGCGGATTTTGGCAAAAAAATTTTAAATGAAAGTAGAGGCAAAATGAGGATATACATGTCCCGGCATTTGATCTAATGCCTCTTATTTTCAGAATAAAAAATCATAACGATTTGAGGATATCATAATGAAATTCGTGATTTCCTGTAAATGACACTTTACTGTAATGTCACAAGGACCTGCAGCAGTGCATTATAGCATACATTTCCTGTTATGGTGGCTAATGTCGAAAAATGGGGAATGAACCGTGAACTATCAGTAGCAGCAAAGAACGGAATGCCTGCATTTCCCCATCCTCCCTTAAAGCTCTCTCGTTCTCACTTTTCAGAATTCTGTAAGAAGTTACAACAACATTGTGTGATATAGGTAGATATTGAATGAAACATACGTATTTCCGAGGAATATTTGCATGAGCTAGCTATGTCGTGAGCTGCAGGCCTCATAGTGATGTGGACCTTAAACTTAACATTGTATTGTGTCATTGTCAATGGCAATCCGGTGTAGTTTCCCTAACAAATAATAAAGAACTTGTAGAAGTAATTGTTGCGTAATGGAGTTTAATAATAAATAGCACATATAGGGACAGTGGAATTGTTAGAAAAATCGAATTATCACATTTTAGCTAATAAAGTATAATTATGTACTTTTATTTGAAGACCTAACATATATTATAAATATTTAACAGGAATTATCGAGGATAAATTTATTACGATACATTACCTCTCAAATTTTCGATCTAAACACTAGATCTTCATCAGGAATTCCTGCGTCCTACTACTACCACAGGTCTGGCGACCAAGCCTGATGGATTTTCCAACCAGCATGGTCATTGATGTTGCCACCTTGTGTCTTGTAAATTTCCAGGGATTCCTCTAATTTCCGGATAATTGCATGGGATTGATGTTTGATCACTTTTAAGGAGTCCCAGTCCACTTTGTGGCCAGTTTGTTGTATGTGCCTGTCTAATCCTGTTTTATTTGAGCTGTTCTTTATTGCTGCTTTGTGTTCTTTAATTCTGGTGGTTAACTTCTTCCTGTTTCTCCTATATGGTAATCCACATGAACACTCGATTTTATAAATGACTCCTTCTTGGAGTAAAGTATTTTCTTCTTTTTGTTTTAGGGATGGTAAGTATTTTTTAATTTTGTTATTCAAACCTGGAGCTAACCTAATTTTATATTTAGTGCTGATTTTCTTCAGTTTTTCAAACAGTTCCTTGTGGTAAGTGACTTTTCTTGTGAATAAATATTCAATTTTCTCTTTATTTTTATCTGTAGTGCCAGTTCTGTTCCTAGTAGGATTTTCTTCCAGTAGTTCACGAATTTCTTTTGAAGGGTAATCATTTTCTAATAAGATTGATTTTAACTTATTTTTATGTTTTTTCTTAGCTTCTGAAGATGAATTCAGCTTTTCAACTTTTTCTTTAAATTGTAAAGCTACATTTTTCTTTATATAATTAGGGTGATCTGATTTATAATTTAAAATTTTCCCTGTATTTGTAGGCTTCTTGTATAATTCTGTGGTAATATATTTTCCTTCCCACTTCAAAGTAATATCTAGGTAATTTAGCTTATTTTCATTTTGCTCTTCTAAAGTGAATTTTAGGGATTCATCTTGGGAATTAAAACCTTCTAGGATTTTTGATGGGTATCCTCTCGAATCTTGATCTATGATGAAAAGGATATCATCCATGTATCTAGTATACACGCAAAAAATTGAAGGTTTCAATAGGAAGGCCTCTTCTATTTTACTTACGTAATAATTTGCTAGGAGAGGTGCTAATGAAGAACCCATTGCTAGCTCACATCTTTGCTTATATAAGCAGCCTTGGAATTGAAAAAAAATTGTTGTTTAGAGCAAACAATGTAAGTTCATGAAGGCCTATTGCTTCTTCTTTATTGTATTCATGAAACACTACTAGGTTAGATAGGTCATCTGCTATGTAATCTATGAGTTTGTCCAGGTTTATATTTGTATACATGGACACAACATCTAAACTTGCCATGGAAGGGTTTTCTAATTCTGGAAGTTCTATTTTCTTCAATAGCTCTTCACTGTTCTTTTATCAGTTCCTTAGGTTTAGGAAGCAACTTTGATAGATGTAACAGTAAATAATAATGCAAATTGGACAGAGGAGAATATTTTAAGTCAATAATAGGCCTGATAGGTTGTCCTTTTTATGCAGTTTTTGCAAACCATACATCTGCGGAGTATGATGGTAATCTTTGAATAATTTTTGAAGTTGTCACAAATCATATTTTTCTTCTTAAGTGAAAAGAGCAATTTTCTATTATTTGCGATCGTCGTTTCTAGCGGATCGCTATCCAATTTTTCATATATTGGTTTGCTTAGTTCTTCTTCCATTTTTAACAAATAATCTGCCTTTTTAATTAGGGTTATCTTCTTGCTTTTATCTGCTCTTACTGCAACTGTTTCTGAGTTCTTTTTGAATTTTTCCATGGCTATTAATTCTTCCTTCGAAAGATTTTTATCGGCATTCCGCTGAATGACCTTGAAATTCGAGAGGCAAGAATTATACTCTTTCCTTAGCGCTAATGCTGCTTCAGGATTTTGCCTTTCCAGAGAATAACTAATACATTCAAGTTCCATCATTATTTTCTTCTTATCCATCTTATTCCTGTGAATATTAAAGTTGCATCCTTTATCCAAAGCACTTAACAAAGCTCTTTCAGCGCTATTTGTGAGATCTACCACGTGTTTTAGTTCCGCTCTTTCACGCGGTACTACGGGAGCAACGGGGCGGATTTTTTCCCGTTTTTTCTTCAGAGAATCATGGAATTTCTTATTTTTATCTCTTACTGCGCGCATTAGCCAATTATTCAATTCATGTTTTATATTTTCACTTAAAAAAGAAAGTTCCGAATTCCAGATTGTATTTTCCAACCTCTTGTTTATGCTAATGCTTTTGTACTTTTTCCGAATGGCTCCGGCTACAGGCTTCCGTTCTACATTTCTGTTGAAGTTAATAGTTAGTAATTTTGAAACATTACGCTTGATTTTTAATGACAGGGGCATAAATTCCGCTTTCTTGCACTCCTTTAAGTAACTAACTTGATCTTGGAAACGATCTAACTCAATCCTAACCCTTTCTAGTACCACGTGAAAGAGCGGAACTAAAACACGTGGTAGATCTCACAAATAGCACTGAAAGAGCTTTGTTAAGTGCTTTGGATAAAGGATGCAACTTTAATATTCACAGGAATAAGATGGATAAGAAGAAAATAATGATGGAACTTGAATGTATAAGTTATTCTCTGGAAAGGCAAAATCCTGAAGCAGCATTAGCGCTAAGGAAAGAGTATAATTATTGCCTCTCGAATTTCAAGGTCATTCAGCGGAATGCCGATAAAAATCTTTCGAAGGAAGAATTAATAGCCATGGAAAATTTCGAAAAGAACTCAGAAACAGTTGGAGTAAGAGCAGATAAAAGCAAGAAGATAACCCTAATTAAAAAGGCAGATTATTTGTTAAAAATGGAAGAAGAACTAAGCAAACCAATATATGAAAAATTGGATAGCGATCCGCTAGAAACGACGATCGCAAATAATAGAAAATTGCTCTTTTCACTTAAGAAGAAAAATATGATTTGTGACAACTTCAAAAATTATTCAAAGATTACCCATCATACTCCGCAGATGTATGGTTTGCTAAAACTGCATAAAGAAGGACAACCTATCAGGCCTATTATTGACTCAAAATATTCTCCTCTGTCCAATTTGCATTTTTATTTACTGTTACATCTATCAAAGTTGCTTCCTAAACCTAAGGAACTGATAAAGAACACTGAACAGCTATTGAAGAAAATAGAACTTCCAGAATTAGAAAACCCTTCCATGGCAAGTTTAGATGTTGTGTCCATGTATACCAATATAAACCTGGACAAACTCATAGATTACATAGCAGATGACTTATCTGACCTAGTAGTGTTTTATGAATACAATAAAGAAGAAGCAATAGGCCTTCATGAACTTACAGTGTTTGCTCTAAACAACATTTTTTTTTCAATTCCAAGGCTGCTTCTATAAGCAAAGATGTGGGCTAGCAATGGGTTCTTCATTAGCACCTCTCCTAGCAAATTATTACGTAAGTAAAATATAAGAGGCCTTCCTATTGAAACCTTCAATTTTCTGCATGTATACTAGAATCATGGATGATATCCTTTTCATCATAGATCAAGATTCGAGAGGATACCCATCAAAAAACCTAGAAGGTTTTAATTCCCAAGATGAATCCCTAAAATTCACTTTAGAAGAGCAAAACGAAAATAAGCTAAATTACCTAGATATTACTTTGAATTGGGAAGGAAAATATATTACCACAGAATTATACAAGAAGCCTACAAATACAGGAAAAATTTTAAATTATAAATTAGATCACCCTAATTATATAAAGAAAAATGTAGCTTTACAATTTAAAGAAAAAGTTGAAAAGCTGAATTCATCTCCAGAAGCTAAGAAAAACATAAAAATAAGTTAAAATCAATCTTATTAGAAAATGATTACCCTTCAAAAGAAATTCGTGAACTACTGGAAGAAAATCCTACTAGGAACAGAACTGGCACTAGAGAAAAAATAAAGAGCAAAGTGAATATTAATTCACAAGAAAAGTCACTTACCACAAGGGACTGTTTGAAAAACTGAAGAAAATCAGCACTAAATATAAAATTAGGTTAGCTCCAGGTTTGAATAACAAAATTAAAAAATACTTACCATCCCTAAAACAAAAAGAAGAAAATACTTTACTCCAAGAAGGAGTCATTTATAAAATCGAGTGTTCTTGTGGATTACCATATATAGGAGAAACAGGAAGAAGTTAACCACCAGAATTAAAGAACACAAAGCAGCAATAAGGAACAGCTCAAATAAAACAGGATTAGACAGGCACATACAACAAACTGGCCACAAAATGGACTAGGACTCCTTAAAAGTGATCAAACATCAATCCCATGCAATTATCTGGAAATTAGAGGAATCCCTGGAAATTTACAAGACACAAGGTGGCAACATCAATGACCATGCTGGATGGAAAATCCACCAGGCTTGGTCTCCAGACCTGTGGAAGTAGTAGGACGCAAGAACTCCTGACGAAGATCTAGTGTTTAGATCGAAAATTTGAGAGGTAATGTACTGTAATAAATTTATCCTCAATAATTCCCGTTAAATATTTATAATACTGAAAGTAATAAGAGGAAGCCATGAAGTCATTAATTACTAACATATATGTTGTTAGGTATCACTATCGGAGGTTTCGCTTATCGTTTATTGGTACACAAAGTTGCGGATGATAGTTATCATAAAAACAATGAAAACATAATACTTCTCTACAGTGTGAACATTTGATAAAAGAACTGTTCGAGCACTTACATTTCGTTTGCCGAACGTCGTCCGGAAAATACATTTCGTTCACATTTCCAAATTTTTCTTTCATTAATTAACTTTGCAGCAAACCAACCGTACTGCAACATATTCTTGAAAATCGGTGCATGAAGTTGATGATGTATAAGTGAATGGATCTTCACAACATTTTCTCGCTTGTTTAAATGCCTATTTTCTTTTAAAAGTTCAACAGAGTTTTGTAATTTTTTAATAAAAGATTTTAATTGACGGAAAAGGTACACATCACAAGGTTGACAGTATAGGGTAAAATGAGGGGGAATGATTATATCAGTAGAAGAACAAGTGCAGTCGTCCTTTGTGAAGACACTATTAAAGAGTGCTGGATCTGTTTGACCTCCCCATGAATCCAAGATCAATAGAAACTTCTCTTTTTCGCAAAATTGTCAGATAATGTTTTTCACAAAACTGCTGAAATGCTCTTTCGTTAATTTACCTGATTTCGATGATGTCACGAATACATTTCCATATTCTGCCATTAGTCCTTCCACAATATCGGAAACAAGAGGTTTAAATTGTCCCCGAGGCTCTTGCATACATAGAAAAACTTTTAGAAGTAATGCTCTAGAAGCGGTCAATGCATACTGTGCAGTTTAAAGTATGCGCTACTTTGTTAAAATCTCCCAAGAATACCTCTGTTGATTTTTCTCCACGCACAGAAAGTGTCCTGTTTACATCGATTCTATACTCACATCTTGTATGATCAGTGTTAAGGATGTAATCCAATGGAAATTCTTTGATCAGTCGTGAAAGACGTTTTTGGAATTTCTCTGCTTCGCGATAATAGTTGACAAATGCAATTCATTTTGTGACTTGACGCTGCGTGTCACTTTTCACTGGCGGGTGCCATGCATCCGTTTGAATTTTTTAACCCACCCTTCTGATGCCGTAAAATGAAAATTGTCCGATAGATGTTCCACTGCTGCAGCAGAAGCCACACGAAAAAATTAAAATCGTACAGCTTGCTAAACAGCATCCAAAATGGAGTTTAAAAGCTCTACACTGACGACAATGTACTGCTTTACAAATGAAGGCATACCTGAAAAAATGGGAGCAAGAAATTGAACAGGAAAGTGGATTAAAGGAAAAATATGACATAATCAACAGATGAACCTCCGATCGATTTCGTGAAGCTTGAGAGAAAAAGCAGCCAGTAACCACCCGAATGATACAACAATGGGTTTCTGCTGCAGCAGTGCAACCTCAATCGGACGTTTTTTTCTGCAGCATCACAAGGGTGGGTTGAAAAATTCAAACTGGTTCATGGTGCCCGCCAGTGAAAAGTGACGCGCTACATTAGGTCACAAAATGAATTGTATTTGTCAACTATTATAGCGGAAGCAGAGAAATTCCAAAAACGTCTTTCACGACTGATCAAAGAATTTCCATTGGATTATGTCCTTAACACTGATCATACAAGATGTGAGTATAGAATCGATGTGAACAGGACACTTTCTGTGCGTGGAGAAAAATCAACAGAGGTATTCTTGGGAGATTTTAACAAAGTAACGCATACTTTACACCACGCAGTATGCATTGACCGCTTCTAGAGCATTACTTCTAAAAGTTTTTCTATGTATGCAAGAGCCTCAGGGACAATTTAAACCTCTTGTTTCCGAGATTGTAGAAGGACTAACGGCGGAATATGGAAATGTATTTGTGACATCGTCAAAATCAGGGAAATTAACGAAAGAGCATTTCAGCAGTTTTGTGAAAAACATTATCTGACAATTTTGCGAAAAAGAGAAGTTTCTATTGATCTTGGATTCATGGGGAGGTCAAACAGATCCAGCACTCTTTAATAGTGTCTTCACAAAGGACAACTGCTCTTGTTCTACTGATGTAATCATTCTCCTCGTTGTACCCTATACTGTCAACCTTGTGATGTGTACCTTTTCCGTCAAGTAAAAAATTTTATTAAAAAATTACAAAACTCTGTTGAACTTTTAAAAGAAAATAGGCATTTAAACAAGCGAGAAAATGTTGTGAAGATCCATTCACTTATACGTCACCAACTTCCTGCACCGATTTTCAAGAATATGTTGCAGCACACTTGGTTTGCTGCAAAGTTAATAAATGAAAGAAAGATTTTTGGAAATGTGAACGAAATGTGTTTTCCGGACGACGTTCGACAAACGAAATGTAAGTGCTCGAACAGTTCTTTTATCAAATGCTCACGTTGTAGAGAAGTGTTATGTTTTCATTGTTTTTGTGATAATTATCATCCGCAACTTTGTGTACCAATAAACGATAGCGAAACCTCCGATAGTGATACCTAACAACATATATGTTAGGTCTTCAAATAAAAGTACATAATTATACTTTATAAGCTAAAATGTGATAATTCGATTTTCCTAACAATTCCTCTGTCCCCATATGTGCTATTTATTATTAAACTCCATTACGCAACGATTACTTCTACAAGTTCTTTTTAATTTGTTAGGGAAACTACACCGAATTGGCATTGACAATGACACAATACAATGTTAAGTGTAAGGTCCACATCACTATAAGGCCTGCAGCTCACGACATAGCTAGCTCATGCAAATATTCCTCAGAAATACATATGTTTCATTCAATATCTACCTATATCACACAATGTTGTTGTAACTTCATACAGAATTCTGAAAAGTGAGAACGAGAGAGTTTTAAGGGAGGATGGGGAAATGCAGGCATTCTGTTCTTTGCTGCTACTGATAGTTCACTGTTCATTCCCAGCTTTTCGACATTAGCCACCATAACAGGAAATGTATGCTATAATCCATTGCTGCAGGTCCTCATGACATTACAGGAAATTACGAATTTCGTTATGATTTTTTATTCTGAAAATAAGAGGCATTAGATCAAATGCCGGGACATATATATCCTCATTTTGCCTCTACTTTCATAAAAAAAAAAAAAAAAAAACCGAAATCCGCGGGTGGTCAGCTGTAAGGTTCCCTTGTGAGAGCAAAGTTGAAAGACATAACATTAGAAGATGACTACAAATCTTGTTTAAGAAAGATAATGCATAGTACATCAATATCAAATTTTACATCCAGTGATCTTGCAGCATCTTTTGTTTTTTCAACAAAATCTGACTGTATTTACAAGACTAAATTCTAACCAAAGTGGAACCAAAAACTACAAATAAACATACAAATCAAGTGAAAACACACCGAGTCATGTATGGTAATGGAGTTCATTAAGCGGTAGTTTTCGGTCGTCCTACGACCATGATCACCCGCAATCAACTGAATCTGAGGACTGGTTGCCAGAACTATAATTTGAATTTGAGGTGCAGGAACTGTTGCCAGATTTCAGTATAGAGATCCAAATAAATGGGATTTGGTGAGGGGGTCTCTGAATTGCAGTTCTTGGTAAACAACATTTCAATGCTTTCTTGGAAACAGATGCTTTGTTGATGAACGAGGCAACATTTTTGTTTCTTTGCAAAAGTGAACTGCAGAAGCGTCTTCAAGGGTTAGAGCAGATAATGCTGTTTTTGGAAGACCATTTGACACATCTTGTTTGTGTAAACAAAGACTTGTATTGATGCTTTGGTACATGCTTCTAATATACACTGAGAGACCAGGGGAAACTGAAATGGAAATAGCACAAACTCCAGAGGTGCCCAGGAGTGAGACAGGATCCCTGTCGTTAAGCAGGCACTTTATTGTAAGAGGATTAGGTTTCACAGTGAAAATGTAGCCCATAGTTTTGAAGAGTTTACAAATCTTATAAGAAAAGGAACCATGGAAAGGGATAGAACCAATGAATGGGAGGTTTTTTCTTTTTGTATTGGGGTGAGAGTTGACAGATTTTTCAGATGGGAATCTTGGAGAACTTGTAGAAGGTGTGTGTGGGGGGGGGGGGGACTCATGGGCTTCAGCAATTTTCCTTATGGTATTAATTTCTTTTCTTTTTTTTTTCTTATTTTTTTTTTTTTTGATTGATTGGGGGTTTAACGACTACTGTGAGTAACTCAGTGGGCTATAAGCAGTCGCCCATCCCTAATTTAGGGCCACTGGTTCCAGGAAAGGGAGAGAGCCAGTGCCGTAAGGCAAGCACAACATCCATGCCTCACCGGGATTCAAACCTGGATCCCTTTTGAACGAATGATCAGAAGCCACCGCTGAGACACTGTGCCATGGGGGCGGCAATTACTTCATTGAGGGATGATTCAGTGTTGCAGACAATCCTGGCACAATTAACATAAGTTTTTAAGGCAGCAGATTTGTA
The DNA here is from genome assembly GCA_039090855.1 of Macrothele yani. NCBI lineage: Eukaryota > Metazoa > Arthropoda > Arachnida > Araneae > Macrothelidae > Macrothele > Macrothele yani. The sequence goes on along the minus strand of CM077023.1, from coordinate 5,072,156 downwards.
AGCTGTGGGGAAGTAGCATGAAAATGGGATTATGTTTGTTATTGCAGAGGGTTTTCTGTAAAAAGATCTGCTGAGATGATTCCCTTTCCTTGTCAGATGGACATCCAAGAAGACAATAACCTGCAGTGATTCTTCATTGATGGGGAATTTTATTGATGGAAACTTCGTGGAAATCTTTTCTAGTAGAGATTAAAGGTTGGTTCTAGTGTGGGGCCAAATTACAAAAATATCATCAATATATCGAAACCAAATGGAAGGCTGTAGATTGCATTCCATGACTATGTTTTTTTTGTTGTTTTTTATATGTTGCATGAAAACTTCTGCAAGAAGTGGTGAAGCCATCATTAGTCTTTCCTGCTGACAGTAATATTTGTTGTTGTAGCGGAAACAATTTAGATCTTTCACAGTTCGAAGGCAGTCATACAGGTCTTTTGTTAGAGGGCCAGAAAGTGATTGGTTTTCTTTAAGCAGTTGTGCAAACAGCACACACATACATACATACATACATACATACATACCAGGGGCGTAGCAATTTAGAATGTTTGGGAGGGGCTCAAAGAAAATAAATTATATATATATTTATTTATTTACTCTTATTGCGCTTGAAGATGTCACTACAAGCGTTATATCTGGCTAGCATAATGACGATATTATGAAAATACAGTACAGAAGAAGAAAAGTTTAATTATTTATCTAAATCTTTAATCTACCAAAAGCGCATGATTTGGAACCAATGTTTTAAAAGTTATGTTGCAAAAGTAAACAGTCTAAAGATTAAATGAAATAGAGTCAGTATACAAACACAAGTACAACACATATACATACCCAATGGATTGCATCGGTTTCGCGGTCGGTGCCTCGGTGGTGTATTTCGGGATAATTTCTTATTCTTAAATGCAGTACACCTCGGGGCTGGGTCCCGGGTGTATTACTGTATTCCATTCCAAAGGCTGTGTCATTACGTACAATGGCCAGGCCAGTGGTGGGGAATAGAAGTGTTGCTTATTTCGTGCCGTCCCTCGTCAGCAAGCTAATGTATACTTGTGAGTTCACACTCCTACCCAAGCTCATGGCCGTCCAAGGAAAATTGAACACTGCAGTTGCGTTTGACCTTAATGTGACATTGTGATTTCAAACACTTGAAACAGCTGAAGCTCCACCTCCAGCCCCCACACACACTAACACACAAGGACACACCATCCCTCTCCATGTTCTAGAATTAACATTCATTTTCAAAGTGAAAAAGTTTAAAATTTTGGTTTTCCTCTACTCTGGAGAAAAAGTGTAAAAACAACCAAACTAAACATTGAAAAACAAAACTTATTATATTGGGGGGGGAGGCCTGGGCCTGTTAGGCCCCTATTCCTACGCTCCTGATACATACATACATATCACTAAGCCGTTCTCTGGGATTCAGAGGTTAGCTCCACAAAGAAAAAACAAACTACCAGATAATTTTTAACTGATTATTTACTTACTGTTGCCATATCAAACTTCTCAATTTACAGCGATCTTGACATACAACTCGGGCTTCACTGGCATTCATAACACGATGCACACAAGATCTTCAATACTTAATACTCATGATCTTTTTCTCATGCAGACACTCCTGAATCCAATCCTCCCATGACTTCCTTGGCCTTCTTCTATCTTTCCTTCCTGCCACTTGGCCTAAAAAAAAAAAAATCTTAGTAAGCATCTCATCACTCATTCTTTCAACATGCCCAAACCACCAAAGCATATTAGTCTCCACCTTGCTAACAACATTTTGCTTCACATTACACAACTGCAACACATCTTCATTCCTCACATGATCAGAACAAGTTTTGCCACAAACCCTCTGTAAGTAACGCATTTCTCCAGCACACAAGCAACTCCTATGTTTCTTCTGTAGCACCCAGTTTTCACTGCCATACATCAGAGTAGGAACAATTACAACTTCATAAACAGCCATGCAGGACTCTCTTGAGAACCCATCATTCCTGTGAAAACCTCCCAAGGCAGCCATGACTTTCAATGAAGAATTCACTCGCCTACTAATTTCACCATCCAATTTGTTCTCTCTGTCAAACATGCTTCCTAAATACACAAACTCATTCACCTGGTCAATCACTGTGCAATTTAGACTTATATTACATTCAGTGCGAACAGTTCCTCGCTTAAACACCATAACTTTGGGTTTTCCCTTATTTATACTCAGTTTGAATTTCACGCAAACTTCGTTCTTCTGAGACAACATACTCTGCAACTCACTTTTGCTCTCAGCCAACAGGACAGTGTCATCAGCACACAGCAATCTGCACACACGGATATCACCAAGACATAGACCAGTATTATCTATTTTGGCATCACGCATGCACGCATCCATAAATATATTAAACAGCAATGGTGACATTACACAACCTTGCCTGACTCCTGCACCAATAGAAAACCATTTTGATAAAACACCATTCACTCATACACAAGCTCTACTGCCAACATACATGGCTTTTACACTATTAAGTAGATTCCCAGTAACACCATATTTATTCAATGTCTTTCACAAAAGTGTCCTATTTACTTGGTCGTAAGCTGTCTAAATCTATAAAGGCAGCAAAAACTTTCTTGCTAATTGCCACACACTTTTCAATCATCATGTGTAATGCAAAAATTTAGTTAGTGCAGCCTTTACCAGGCATGAAACCACTCTGAATATCCAATACTTTCACTGATGTAAGACTTCGTACTTTTTCAATAATGACCTTACCAAACACTTTCCCCGGCACACTCAGTAGGCTAATACCATGACAGTTCTTGTAGTCAGTGTGATCACCTTTTACCTTATACAAGGGAACAATGATAGCATCCTTCCAATCCCGAGGGACCATTCCTAGCTCCCAGCACAACTGGTAACTTTCAGTTAACCAGTCAATTACAGAGTCTCCACCATATTTCAACATCTCAGCAGTTCTGGCATCAACTCCCGGAGCCTTACTATTCTGAAGAGATTTTAGAGCTTTACACACCTCTTCTCTTGAGATCCCTCCTGTGCTTCCCTCCTTCACTGTGACATCATCTGCTTTTGCCTCAGAATCACCTTTGCTTTCTTGATCTAATAACTCACAGAAGTATTCTCCCATCTTTCACTTAACTCACTGGGCTCCCATATCATTTCCCCAACCCTATTCTTCACACAACTTACAACTTTGTTTACCCTATTTTTCCTGAGTCTCATGAACTTCCAGAAAGTCTTTCTATCTTTCCAAAAAGCCAATTCATGCCTTTCCACCTTCTCCTTCCTATCTTTTACCTTACTTTGGCAAACCAGCTTAGCTGCTTCATGCTTCTTACAGCGGTATTCATCCACAGAAACTCTACCTTGTAACATTCCCAAATAGGCATCCTTCAATATAACTGGGCTGGTTATAACTAACCATTTGGTTTACGTAGCTATATCATAAGTCAATAGTTGTAAAACTATTACTACTACTGTTACACACGTTATAAATGTCTTCAAGTCAAGTGCTCAATGCTTCGTTATTCTTGCTATTACATAAATATTTAAGGATGTAAAATACAAAATATTTCAACGGTTATAAATTGTTCAGAATGTTGCACTTACTCAATATGGCACAATTAGGAAAGTTATTGTTGGTTGATTTTATTCCCAGGTACAAATCCTGGACGTTCAGGAGTTGACAGGTTCGTGCAGATTAAGTTCGTAGAACTAAAAACATTCACCGGTTTATATGAAAACTTACAACCAGAGTCGAGATTCTAAGAAAATAAAGATGAAGTTTAAAAGAATAAATGAAATAAAGAGACTATTTACAGTATGGTTTAAATCATTAGCTCAAATTGACGTCGTCTTAGTTTACAAAATAGGCTTGCGAGATTCTACAAGCTAATGATTTTAACCATACTGTAAATAGTCTTTTAATTTCATTTATTCTTTTAAACTTCATCTTCATTTTCTTAGAATCTCGACTTTGGTTGTAAGTTTTCATATAAACCGGTGAATGTTTTTAGTTCTACGAACTTAGTCTGCACGAACCTGTCAACTCCTGAACGTCCGAGATTTGTCCCTGGGAATAAAAACAACCAACAATAACCTTCCTAATTGTGCCATATTGGGTAAGTGCAACATTCTAAACAATTTCTAACCATTGAAATATTTTATAATTCACATCCTTAAATATTTATGTAATAGCAAGAATAACGAAGTATATGAACACTTGACTTGAAGACATTTATATCGTGTGTAACAGTAGTAATAATAGTTATACAACTATTGACTTAGGCATCCTTCTTTCTCTTTACTTCCTCTTCAATCTCCCTATTCCACAAGGCATCACCTCTATTGTTACCCACTATTGTGGTGCCACAGACCTCCTCAGCAGCAGTAACAACACAGTTCTTAAAACATTCCCACTTCTTTTCCACATCCCTCTTATGTGACTTCAGCTCCTTCAGTTGTTCTCTGAGTAAGTTAGAATAACACTGATGATCTTCAGGGAACCTTTCAACTTTTATTCTTTCCATCCTAGGCCTCTTCCTATTCCTTTTCCTCCAACCAACATTCAGTTTCACTCGTGAAACTACCAAGTAATGATCAGAACCAACATCTGCACCTCTCATGCATTAACGGTTTCAGATGCTGATCGCAAACAACAAAATCTATCACACTCTTTTGACCAAGAGTACGATTTTCCCAAGAATATGTGTGGATATACTTGTGGTTGAAAAATGTATTAGATACACACAAACCATTCTCAATGCAGAGTTCAATTAATCTTTCACCATTATCATTTACACAAGGATCATTTAACTTACCCAGAACATTGTCAGAAATCGCATTCTGCACACCTACTCTAGCATTGAAATCCCCTGCTACTATAACTTTCTCTTTAGCACCAAACTGGCTCAAAACAGCTTTTAGCTCATTCCAGAAATCTTCCTTCTTATCAGAAGGTTCTGAGTCACAAGGAGCATACATTACAACAATTACAATTCTCTGAAGTTTCACTTTCAAACGAATCCAAAGAATTCTTTCACTTATGCAGCTATAGTGCATCAAGTTGTTCTTTATCTTTTCACTTAAAATCACACCTACACCAGCCTGCCTCCTCACATAAATATTCCAGACCACACACTCACCGTGGCATTCACTTCTTCTATCCCAATTTCCTTCTTTTTGGTTTCACTTACACATGGCACGTCCAATCTGTGTTTATCCATTTCTTCAACCACCTCATTCATCTTGCCATTTATACCTCTAGTGCTCCATACAGCAATCTTACATTTACTCAGCCGTGATCTCTTTCTCATGCGCCTTTTAGAAATTCCAGGTCTGTTCTGTGGTGGACCGCCCTTCTCAAGCTTGGTAGGTCCACCATATCCTACACTTGAGTCCTTTAATTTATTCTGTCTTTGTGCCTTTTTAATCAGGTAGATACATCAGTGTGGGGGATTAGCCCACAGCTGCTGGTTCCAGTTGGTCATTCAACCTAAGGATTCTGGAACAAAACCCAGTGAGTTGGGGTATTTTTGTCAATGTCAGACAGAACTAGCTGGCACCTCTCCAAAATTCACAGAGGCCCTTGTTGCTGTTGTGCGTGCCATTGCTTACGGAGCGTCCTGAGGAGGCAAACCCATCTCTCACTAAGGCAACACATGTGAGAAGAAAAGAGGAACTGACGGGAAGAAAGAGACTACATCCAAAGTGAACATTTTGTAAGAGGGTTCAATGCTAGAAGGAAGTTTGCTAATGCACTTTTTAGTGGAGAAAATTGACAAAGGATGGCTGAAGGTGACATGTTTACATTTTTCTACAATCATCCTTTCTAGATTACGGGTGGGAGAGAAAGTATATTCCACGAGTGGTCGAAGAGGGAAGCCAGCATCTTCCAAAAACAGCATTATCTGCACTAACCCTTGAAGCCACTTCTGCAGGTCCTCTTTGGAAAGAAACAAAAAAACATTTGCCCTACTCATCAACAAAGCATCTCTGTTTCCAAGAAAGCATTGAAATTTTGTTTAACAAGAACTGTAATTCAGAGACCCCTCACCAAATCCCATTTATTTGGATCTCTATGCTGAAATCTGGCAACAGTTCCTGCACATCAAATTAAAATTATAGTTCTGGCAAACAGTCCTCAGATTCAGTTGATCACAAGTGATTGAGGTTGTAGAACAATCGAAAGCTACCGCTTAACAAACTTCATTACCATACATGACTCAGTGTGTTTTCACTTGATTTCTATGTTTATGTGATATTGTTGCATGAAGCCTGAGTTTTCAACCAAAAACTTTAACTCAGTGCATCTGCAATTTGTCTAAAGAAGAGATGGTATGTACAACAGATTCTTTAAAGAAACTTCTACGGTGAAAAATAAAAGTCTGTTTTCCCTGTATTTTCATCAACTATTTTTTTTTTTTTTTTTTTTTGATTGGAGGTTTAACGACCACTGTGAGCAACCCAGTGGGCTATAAGCAGTCGCCCGTCCCTAATTTAGGGCCACTGGTTCCAGGGAAGGGAGACATCCAGCACCTTAAGACAAACACAACATCTATGCCTCACCGGAATTCGAACCTGGACCCATCTTGGACGAATTATCAGAAGCCGTCGTCTAGACCACTACGCCACTGGGGCGGCTCATCACCAACTATCATCCTAGTTAGTTTTTAGTATTATGCCTTCTAAGTTAGAAAAATATATTTCTTTTATCTGAGATTTAAATCTATTCATAATTATAATAGTAAACCTAATATTTGGAAAGGCTTTTAAAGATGCCAATGCAATTAAAAATCTCTTAAAATATGCTCTTTCATCTATATCCCATATTCAAGATTCATAATACATATTCTTGGGATACAAAAGGATGAACATGAATTTTTTTTCAGTTTTAAAGCATTTTTCAAGGTTACTAATGGTGACCTTGAGGAAACAAACTAGTATTATATTACTGTTTTATTTAATTTCTAATTTGAGTTATTAACAATAATATGGTTAGTGACAGGATAAAAATGACAACATCCTCTCAATTTTAAGTCTCTGTACAGAAAAATCAAATTTGCATAGGATTTCAAAATTCAGGATTTTTAACTATCTATGAAGGCACAGCTAATACACAAAATTTCAAGCAAAAATATAAAGCACTTTAATTTTTTTTTTTTTGTGCGATCACTTGACAAGAAATGACCAAATTCTTACAAACATACACACAAATGCAAAATTTTTGCTGTGCAGCAGGAACCATCCTTTTACAGTTTTGAACGAAGTAAAAAAAAAAATTATCTTTAAAACTTTTACTTTTCCACAGTGAAACATAATATATAGATATACTGAGGGCATGATTTTCTTTTTATATTGGAAATGTTCATTTTGTGCAGTTGTTGATGTCAAAAGGTAATGACATATTGTCGATTGTGTTAACATATTGATAGGAGATATTTTAGTGTTACATTGTTTTTATCCAAAAATTATAATACTGATAGATATGGATTTTACTTAAATTTTTTCCTGTTTTAGGCCTTTTGTGCTCCTCTTAAAACATCTGTATGTGGAAGATCTAAATGCAAGATGCCATTGAAACCTGTGGAAGTTGTTTTCAGTAATAAACATGCTTTTCTTTTTTCAGTACTTTTCAGTAATCCTGCGCACAGTGGCAAATTTCAACATCTAGCATACCAATAAGAGAGAGAGAGAATAGCCTGTCATAACAATCATTACAGGAAAAAAGAAAAGAATAAATGCATTAAACAATAATTTTCTATAGGTAAAATTAAAAATGCAATCTACAGAAAAAATCTAAAAGATTACCTCCAGTAAACTTTTAGAATTTCTTTTTCTCTCTCTTTTAATGCCCTCAGATTTTGATGAAGTTGGAATCAACTGCTTCTCCTATATAACCTATTTTACTGAAGAACTGAATTGTAGACTTACTACTTTGTGCTTTAAGTTTGCAGTTCACAGCTTGTATAGCCAAATAAGTTTCAATGTTCTTTCTTCCTGACTATAATTTCATCCATTATGCTGAAAGAAATTTCAGCCTGAGGACCATGAATGCATGACAAAAAGCTTTCACAATTTTAGATAAGTGGTGTACCTTCGAGAATATGAACACTTTTGAACACCAGGCATTCATTCTTACAAATTTGATAACTTCATCACTTCTGTTTTTGGAAAACTTTCCCTCCCTTAATCAAGCTGAAATCCACACATTTATTGGGAAAATGATATTTACTGCAATACAGGACAGTGGAAACATCATGATAAAAAAAGAAAAAAATGCTATTATGGGAGAAATTTGTGTTCCATCCATTTTCTGTCTTCGAACATTTCCTCTTCATTTTCAAGATGAAATACAAATATTTAGAGAATAAAATTATATTTAACAACAATAGAGAGCAGAAGGAGCATCGTGAGAAACCGAATTTACAAATTACAGGGAGATATTTGCTCCATCTAACTTACGGTTTTGGAAATTGTTGCCTACATTTTCACGCTCAAATGCTAAAGAGACAAATGCTATAGTAACTCTAGGTGAATCAATTATGCACAAGGATTTCAGTCCAAAGGATAATCAGACCAATGAAAATGTTCTGAACTGGGAAAATCAGAAAAGAAAAAAAGAAAGAAAATAATTACGATGCACGACCAGAGTGTTGAGAGTAGCAAGCAGAATTCTTGAAACACTGCTCTGTAATATCTCAGTTTCTAGAGGTGCAATTTTAGGAATTCAAATGTTGTCATAAAATTTAAAACAGAACTGTAGAAATTAACTATAAATTAAAAAAAAATTCAGGAATTTTTAAATACAGCAAAATCTATTGAATGAATGAATGTTATCATATCAAGCTCACCTTGATAAACCATGATCAGACCACACTCAGACAATTTTCTAAACCATGATCAGACCACACAAAAACCAAGTACAGCTGACTCATCAACACAAACTTGTCAACAATATTGAGCTTGTTTGAAATTGGAAAAAAAAAAAAAAGCAGGGGGTAGATATTCAACAGCCAACGACTAGCAACGGTTTAGCACCAACTACCCCAATACTAAATGTTTCCTGCCTCTATCAATTGGACTGGTATCCTTATAATGGCACCACATACAGAAGTCATCAAACTATTGGAATGTCTTTAAGAGTTCAGCCCACTGAGGACATCTGTGCTTCTGGATGTCTACGTACAAATGGACAAGTAATTCTCATGATAATTATATATATATCACCAAATCAAGATGTTAAAGACATCAATAATTTCATTCACTTTGTGCTATTACTTTACACCACTGGAGGTGAAGCTTTATTTAAGAAAAATTACCAAGGAATGCTGATTATTCTCAGCAGAGATTTTAACATGGTTTTCTCCAAGCCCAAATCGAAATTGTTAGTCAGTTTCTTAGATGCCAAGTTCAACATTGTCATGAATATGAGCCCATCCATTTCAAATACACAGTCTACAACCTGCATAGATGTTGTTTTCCTAAGAAGATTAGACACTTTAATATTGCAAGTTTGTTTCCTATTTTAGCTACCATGAATCATTGTCCCTTGTATACCTAAGACTGATTGTATTTCAAAAATGGAATGTACTGATTAAAAATTTTGTACAAAATAAAGTTTTTTTTTTTTTTTTTTTTTTTTCACACATTTACTCATTTTGAGTTTTGCAGTGCATGCAATGTTTCACACAATGGAATATCTAACAGGAGTACCTGGTCAGTGGCGAATCCTGGTATGGAATGGAGGTCATGCGGGCTGGATATATGCAACATTGTATGTAATTCTCTGCCTAATACCAACCGAACCATATAACAACCCTTCTAGGTTTTAATAACAATAACGCAACATTGTGTGTAGAGGTTGTCAAATTCACCCGAGCTCCAAGAACTGTCACTTTTAGGAAACAACAAACACAGCCAGCAAAATAGTTATTAAATTACTGCAGCCTTCCAAATATGGATACAAAACATACTGGAAACCTAAAATCTCCAAGTATAAGTATCTTTTTACCCTTATGTATACTCTTAAGGTTAGGTAAAGGTGGGCATGGTCTCCTGTCCTTTATTATTTTCATCTTTTTATTGTAGCCCTCCTTGAAAAAGGTATTTCTAACAAATCTTGAATAATACTTTTATCGACATTGCCTAAACTCATTGTTCAATGAGAAAATTTTAAAATTCTAGAAACACTGTCCAAGATTTAAAGAAATAAACTACACAATTTGTAATAAACACAAGGTGCATCACTGCACTAGTCACTAACACCATTTACTGCATAGCACACAATTCAAAATCTACAATCTGCAATTTCACCCAGAGAAGAAAAGTGCTGTTTTGTTGCTGCCTGCACTCAACGGAAAAATACTTTCGAGAAAACGTATGGCGTGATTACTGCCACATGACCTGATAAGCTAACAGAACCTGTTTTCTCTGTCTCTTTCTCGTTCGGCCGTTGAAACCTATGCATGCGCTAAAGCATAATTCTGAACCGCAGTAAGGCTGTGAGCTCTCAGCATCCCTAAGTTCCAAGCTTCCCATTAGCTTCCCAATGGCAACGAGGGGTGAGCGTCGTAGCCATTGACTGAATGACGTGCTTTGGCGTAATACAGCTAATTTCACCATTCCATCTTTTTATTAAATGGAATTTTTTTGTTTGTTTTCATTTACACAAGATGTAATTGCAAATATTCCAGCTCTTATTAAATGGATTTTCTTTTTGATGGCGAGAGTTTTAGTGGTTTGGCGGCGCACTACTAGCCATACCGCAGCTTTCGCCACTGTACCTGGTACTCCCTTTTTTTAAATGTTGTTCATTTGACACCATTTTTTGGATGCCACTATTTTTTATGACCATGAGGAATAAAAGTGGAGCATTAGAAAAAGAAATGTAAGGGAAAAGACTATGGATGCTTTGGGACAATATAGCATAATTACCTTATAAAGTTTGGACAATTATTATTATTAACCTGCAGCCCATGCTGTTAAATCTGCAAAAAATACTATTAATGAAGAGCAGTTGAGCCACAGAAAAAAACTGAAGAACTTCAATGTCTCCCTTCCAGTAAATTTCTAAGTTTTTATCAGTATGCTTCATCTTTCAAATGGAAACTCACACTTTGGATGATATATTCTTAATTTTTCGACTGAAACCTCACACCTGAGACTCAATTCTTTCTTGATTTTTTTACTATGCGAAATCACAAATATTAGACATGATATAATTAATAAATTTTGCCAATTAAGAATCTCAGAATTTGTAAACAATTACAAAATGCAAACTCTAGTTTTATCTTTACCAAATGATATCATGCCTAATATGAGATTTGGCAAATGGACAGAAAAGAACACATCCCTTTCATTCAAGTTCAAGATTACTCTTCAGATGATGCTTCTTGATGACAGGACTAATACAAAATATTTTTACAGATCGATTTTGCTGAAAATATCTCCTATTTTTGAATCATTTTTTTTTTTTTTTGATTGGAGGTTTAACGACCACCGTGAGCAACTCAATGGGCTATAAGCAGTCGCACGTCCCTAATTTAGGGTCACTGGTTCCAGGGAAGGGAGAGAGCCAGTGCTGTAAGACAAACACAACATCCATGCCTGACCGGGATTCGAACTCGGACCCCTTACGGACGAATGATCAGAGGCCAGCGCCTTAGACCACTGCGCCACCGGGGCGGCAAAATCATTTTTTACCTTGTACATCCCACATAAGTTGACCAAAATGCAAGCTTACAAAATATCCATATCATACTTATGTAGTTTTCATTCTAATTAAAAAAAAAATGCCGAGTGCTGATACTTGAAGACAGAACTACTGTAATTAGTTCCCAGAGAAAAGTCATTTTACTTTCAATGGCAACTCAGAGCTAAAAAGAGCAGGATACTGTGCCCTTTGAAAATAGCATAATGAAAACACTGCTTATTGAACATGTGTCTTTTTACACATAAATCATTTTCACCATGAATGCTGCATACAGCAACTACATACACATGGGTATAGAATTATGAGAGATGTGCCCTCTTCAACTTTTTCTTATGTAAGGACTATCCCCCTAACTTTAGGGTTTAGTTTGTCACCCAACACATTATCCTTTCCTAAATTTTCCAATTTAAAAGAGACACAGTATTTCTAGAATTAAATTTCAGAATAGCTCAGATTAAATTTCAGAATGAACATGTGTCTTTTTACACATAACTCATTTTCACCGTGAATGCTGCATACAGCAACTACATACACATGGGTATAGAATTATATGGGGATGAGAGATGAGCCCTCTTCAACTTTTTCTTATGTAGGGACTATCCCCTAACTTTTGGGTTTAGTTTGTCACCTAACACATTATCCTTTCCTAAATTTTCCAATTTAAAAGGCACACAGTATTTCTAGAATTAAATTTCAGAATAACTGAGACTACATTTTTCTAATAGCAAATGTACCATTGTGACATTATTCTCATATAATCACTGGATGATATGGGAGGGAAGTGCATGGTCTGAGCCTCTGCCCTCAGGCATTGTACCCTTCTTACCTGTTCTTGCTTTCTTCATATGTCTTATGTTATCTGCAGTGCAGTGTGACCATTCAATTCATTCATTTTTATAGCATGTCATTCAATTATCCCCTTCATTTAATGATGATCTCATCTTTAACCAATGACAGCAGGCAGCAGTGGTCATTTACACACTTTAATGCGACATGATTATAGACATAAAAGTAATTCTTTAATGAAAAATAACTACACAGAGAGAGAGAGAGAGAGAGATCACTTAAAATATTTTGTTTAATTATAACTGTACCCATCCCCTCCAACTTGTTTTGGCACAAATTTTCACTCGTGTAAATACATACGAGTGAATGAAAGCAGAAGCTTGTTTTTTCATATAGAACATTGCTGACCTTTTAGACCCCAAGTTAAAGCGAGACATTGAAATATGGAACTCAGAATCTACACTGGAAAACTGAATGGCAGGTGATCGTGGCTTTCTTTTTGGTACAAATGATGGATGAAAATTGAAAATAAATGCATCAATGGGAAGAACAGGCATTTGTATGAAATACTGCAATTCATAGATGGTATGACAATTTACTGCTAATGCTGAATTTCTCCTGTGTGTTTAAATGATAACATGGAAAACTATTTCCTGTGACACATCCATGAAACAAGAAAAAAGTATTTTAATTGTTGTATTGCTGCTACTAGCTAGTTTTAGTTTTCTACTACAGCAGATACTTCAGTTAACTACAACAGTTCATGTAAAAAAGTTCTTCTACATGCACATGTACACATGTTAGTAATGAGGAGTGCTTCTTGTTTAATCACTTGCCGCATGTTAGGAAATTCTACAAAAAAAAAAAATGATTCATTTAAAGTTACAAGTCCTTTTTAGCAAACCCATGACTATGGACAATAAAGCAGAGGTAGCCAAAACTGCACCCAGTAAGAGGCATATTAAAAGTTCAAAACTCAATGCTAAATGCCCTTCTCAGGAATTTTCCATGAAAACTAAGAAGGTGAATATGGCCATGATTTTCTCAAAAAGGTAGCCTCCATATATCCTCGTGGAGCTCTATATAACTAATACCAAACACCAGGGACAGCCAGTAGAAAAAAAGGAAGGGGTAAACAAACTAAGCCTCTTAGAGAACATGTCTGTGGGCCAGTGTTAACCAAAAGCAAGTGCATAGTAAGGTAAAATACATGTCCTATATTGCCCAGCAAAGCAATACGATTAAGGCACAATATTATGACAATATATTTACTGACATATTTTCCTACAGTGTGTTTGGACAGCAAGAATACACATTGGAGTAGCATGGTATTTATGACAGTTCATTTATAAATATACTACACTGCATAAGTTTTCTACAACAGATTTTCAAATGTTCATGTTCACTGCACAGAAAAAAGCTGAACAGCTCATTATTTCCATAATTTCTGAAACTACAGAACTACAGCCAACAAGGACATGGAGAACATATGTACTATACTACAGGCACATTGCATTACATAATTAACACAGCACACTTTTAACAAAATGTTCTAGCTAATTAATAAATGAAGAAATTTCAATGAAGTAGTTACCTAGCGGACAGGCTCATAGGCACATTCTCACTCTTGATTTTTGGAATCACAGCTTCATCTTGGCAGTTGACTTTACCTTCCTTAAACACCGGTGCATCTGAGTAGTTCATTTCCTGCTGCAGAGCAGGAAGAGAAGAGGAAACAGGATGAATATCACGTTGCATGCAAACCTTTTCATTTCCTCTTAAAGTTAGTGAGCCTTTTCTAGCACTGGAAATGTCTGAAGGATTATGATCTACACGCCCTATATTTGCACTATGACACATGCTCACACTATCCATGTCCATAATACGTTGCCTGAATTTTGGCTTTGGAATGCGCGATTCTCCATGAGGGACATCCACACGACGCCTACGAGAAACTCTTCCTCTTAAGTCTGAGTCTCTAGCACTGCGGTCATCAAACAAATCATAGCGCCTTGGTGAAATGGGGGATTTTGCCTTTTTCAATTTATTGTCCCAGCTAATACTTCGCATGTACAAATCGGAAAGCTTTGAATTTGCATCAATTGAGCTATTAGGTACTTCAAAATTTTCTGATTCTTCCCGGGAACTTGATGCACTTCTACTACTTGGTACAGTGTGCACACCTGAGATATGTAAATTTTCAGTGCTATCTGTTCTAAGATTGTGACTTTTATTTCCATTGATATACCCAGCATCAGAACTTACATTTGAAGAGGCATCAAATTTTTTCCCATTCTTCCATTCTTTCACAACAGAAGCTGGATGACAGAAAAGTCTTCTGTTAGGACTCCTGCTGCTGTCTCGGTAGGATGGTGGTGAAGGCCTCATGCTAAGAATGCTTCCTTCAGTCATTGATCTTGGTCGACGTCTTCCATTTCGAAGAACAAATGGTTTCATTGGTCTAACTGCATACCTTGCACCTTCTCTTCCCTGTTTACCACTGTCAGAGTCTGTCTCTGGTGTAGATTCACGATGAGTATCTAGATACTGAACAGGGATACTGGAAGCCATGACATCATCATTGCATTCCGCGGCTTGAGCATGCATGTTAAATTCAGTGGACGTTTGTGTCACAGAATCTTGCAAAACACCTATAGGAAGATTATCTGTTTCACACGCTTCAGAAATGTTTGGGATACCAGAATCAGGATCCTGTAAAATTTTACTGACGTTCTTCGCCAAGGGCTGTTTAAATCCAGTTGGAGATGGTGTTTGTCTACTGAGATCTACTGGTGTTGTACACATTTCTGAAATTTTAGTCATTGTACTTAGCTGCTGCTGATCATCATTTTGTTCTTTTGGTGGTGTCTTGAATTCTTCCTCTTCAGGACCTTCTGTCTTTTCCTTATTTGACCCTTCTTTCCCAACATCTTGCATTTCATTGACTGAATCTTCTTCATCAGGTTGAGGAGCATCAAAATAAACTGATGGCTCATCTAAATGTAATTTAGTAATTTCTGTCACAGGTGTAAGTGGAGACTGTCGTTCTAAAGTTGGGCTTTCAACTTCGAGTTTGACTACTGTTCCAATTTTCTGATCATCCTTCCACTCAATGGATGTGACTATGAGTTTATTATTCACAGACCTCATGTCTTCTTCCTTGTTAAGAAAAGATAATGGTTGGTCAGAACCGGACTTTTTCAATATACTTTTGGGACGTGGACTAATGGAACGGGAAGGAATTTGATCACTAGTTTGAGCATCAGTACTTTTTTGCTTTTTCTGCCTTTCTTTTGTACCTGACTGTTTCTGGTAACTGCCTTTACCTACTTTCCTTCTACTACCAGTGTCCCTTATGTCTTCACCCATACTTAATCGTTCATCTGTGGTAGGCAAGATAATTTCGGCTGAATGACGCCTTGAGGAAACTAATTTTTTTTCTCCTAAATCTGCATGTAAAGAAGAGGGAAGCAAAGCATCTTTCTTGTCACTTTTATGTGCAGCCTCTTCTTCACCAACAAGTTGTTCCCTAGTTATCCCCATTTCATTAATGTTTGTTTCAGAATTATGCTGCCTCATAGGAGAATCAACAAGAGGACTAGGGATGATAGTAATATCAGGACAACTCCATACTCTCTGAATACAGGAATGGTCTTCACTTAGTTCAGGAAACCTTGATGTCACTGGACCATCTTTCAGATCACATTCTTCTATTTCAATCAAAGGAGTTATTGAATCACATGTTAATTTGATTGGTTGTGAAACTGTTCGACGAACTGGACGTCTCCTATTCCTGCAGTTCAAATTACCTTTCAAATTTCGGTTTTTATAAAATTTTGGATTAAACTCTATGGGTGGACGTAATACTTTCCTTGGAGAAAATGCATTTTGGCAAATGCCTTCCTCATGTATGATATTTGATTTTTCGACCTGGGGGCAAAACTAGCCTCTGGCATTGGTGGCCAAAAAGTAGGTGGAGGAGGAGGAGGTGTTGAACAATGGGCACTTAATAATCGCGTCGGTGATTCATGAATAATGGGTCGATGTTCAGGAGAAGTCAAGTTATCTTTGCCTTCCATTTCATTGTCAGTTTCTTCACTATCATCGAAAGAAACCTGCCATTTGGAAGCTAGTGTCATAGCAGCAGCACCACCTTTAGTAACTTGCTGTAAAGCAGATATGTTGTCATCATCTGCCATTGCAACTTGAGTTATAGAAATATCTCTGGCATAGCGTGCTCTACCACCTCTGTGAAATCGCCGATGACAATAATCTCGCATTTCCCGAGGCTGTTTTGGTTCAGTCACATGAGAGCTGACTAAAGATGTCAACAGTCTCCCTTGTTCTCCAGCAGCATGACGCAAATCTCCACCTTGGCTAGAGTCTTGGTGGCTGCCTTCCCCATCTCGCTGCTGTGGGCTTGTACCTTGACTCCCAAATCCTGACTCTTCCTTTCCTGTTTGGTATTTTTCCTGCTGTTGTTCAGAAAAATGCAGTTTCTGAAGCTCTTTTGGTGAAAAGTACTCAGAAGACCAGTGACCATCTTTGGGATGCTCCATTTGGACTGATTTCTGGATGCCACTGCAACCATCAGGTTCATCACTTGTCTTTTGCTTTTCTCCTCCATTTTCTTTATGCTCTTTGAGCCCTTCCTCTTCTTCTTCAGCCTCTTCTCCTTCCACATCCATTTTCTGAAATGAAACCTTATGTCACATTATAATCTTCTGAACACATTAAAAAAATTGGTGATATCATTTAGTTACACAATCTTACATCATACATACAAAATGTATAAAAAGATATTTTCATTTCAGTAGTTATTCAATATATTTTATTTGTTTCTCACTTTTATATACACAGTCATATGAGAATAACATGACCACCTACTTAATAATGGGAATAACTACCCTTGGCCTGGATGACAGTGGCGAGACGGCATGGTACGGATGCAATGAGGCCCTGGAAGGTTGACCAAGGCACACACGCCCATTTAGACTGCAGCAGAGCACGGAGGTCCCGGAGATAACGTGGTTGTGGGTCGTTACATCAAACCTGTCAATCCAAATAGTCCCACAAGTGCTCTATCGGATTGAGGTCAGGCAATTTCACCACCCAAGGGAGATATCACTGTCGTGTTCTTGGAACCAGTCACGCACCCCCTAGTGACGTCGCATGGTGCATTGTCCTGTTGATAGACACCATCACCACCAAGTTAAATGTCCAACATGAAGGGAAGGTAGCCATTGGCATTCAGGAACACATCCAGTGGTATCAGAGGTCCCAGGTCATACCAAGAAAACATCCCCCATGCACACTGCCACCGTCGATCTGTACTTGACCGCCAAGCGTATGTGGGTGTTGGTTCTCATGTGTCTGACATCCCATCCACCACCGTCCATCACTTCTGTGGAGTAGAAACCTCGATTCCTTGGAGAAGGCAACCTTTTCCCAGTCTTCCACTGTCCAATGGCGGTTGTCCCATGTGAACTGCAGGCATCGTTTCTAATGGACCTGAGTTAAAATGGCCGCCTTAATGCAGCAGCAACTCCAAAGACCCATGCGTAACAGGGTTTGCTCTACTGTTATTGGGGACATGTACCTGGGTGCCCCAGCATTCATTTGAGTGATCAAATGCTGCACTGTTTCACGTTGATTGCCCTTTACCAGTCAACAGAGGTGACATTTTCCTCTGGGGTTGATGGCCTTTGGGGCTTCACAGTTATGATGTCAAGAGGTACTTGGTGTGCCAGCGGTTCATTCTTAGTACACTCTTACTACAGCGCCTTGCAAACAGCCCATGAAGTCTGCTGTTTCTGAGATGCTTTCATCCTTGGCATGATAGCTGATGAACATTCCTTTTTGAATGTTCATTAAATCATTACCTCTTCCCATTGTGCTCATGTAATGCACTATGGCTCATCTGTCCTGGCCGGCCGCCTCTCCGTGTGGTTGACCTTGTCATGTGCACTGCGATTCCTGCTCATATTATTCTGATGCGACCGTGTATGGCACTTTACACAGAAATAATTATAGACTTGCATGGACCTACTGCATTTTTGTACAGGTACTTTTTTCCGGTGAGAATGCATGCACAATAAATGTGCAACTTCATGGAAAAACATTTTAATTTGGGGAAATATCCCTTTTAAATGCTTTCATTGATATCTTTACCTTGTGATATTCTGCAAGCTTGGAAATATTTATTTCCAAGTGATTTAACACAACAGCCAGAGTGACACTTCTCAAGAGGAACTGTATTCACTATTTTTGCAATCGTTATTTTTCCTCCGTAGACCTGCCTCCCGTTGGGTTGCGCAGGCACTAAAAAAAAAAAAAATTCTTTAATGTCTACTTACGTCATTCCCATTCTGCGCGTTGGGTATATAAGGGGTTAGCACAACGTATTATACAAGTTTAGTCTGAGGATGGGACCATAGTGCGTTCCCGAAAGATCTTACAACATTTTTTAACTTGTATATACTTCTTTTAGCTTTTAGTAAAGTTTGTCATGTACTTGTAGGGAGTTTTTACTGTAACTATGAGTTTAATCGTGTATCGACGGTTTGGTTTTATTGACGTATATTTTCTACACGTAATCATCGTTTTGATCTGCTACCGCTTTTAAAGGTATGTGCTGATTTGATGAAACCCCCTTATTTTTCCCAGGATGTATAATGCGTCACGAACTGTGTTCCAAAACCTTGTTGAAAGCAAGTCTCGAAGGGTCAGTGCATGCATTAAGGCCAAAAGTGGATCGACACTGTACTAATGTACGTCAAAAAATGCTATGTTGTGTTTCTCTTCTATGTTTCTGGTGACTTCTGTCAATATTGTGTATACTGTAATATTTTTTTTATTATTTACACACATAAATACATACTGTACTGTAAATAAACTGGAATGCATCATGTTTAGAATGTAGCAATTCAGAGTACATAATTTATAAAACTTATGCAGTAGTTCACAAAGGTTTAATCACAAAACTGTTCATTGTACACTGATCAGCCATTACATTATGACCACCTACCTAATTAAGCTGTAGGATCCTTTTTAGCGTGCAAAACAGCGGCAACTCGGTGAGGCATCGATTCGATGAGATGGCGATAGGTATCTTAGGGTATCTGGTACCATAATATTAACAGCAGGTCCTCCAGTTCCCATACATTGGGGGGGGATTTAGCACGAACCCGCTTTTCCAAGTCGAACCACAAATGTTGGGTTCATGTCAGGTGAATTTGGAGTCCAGGGCATTAACAGAAAGTCACCAGCATGTTCCTTGAACAGCTCCATGATGATTCTGGCAGTGTGGCATGGCGCATTATCCTGTTGGTAATGGTCATCACCAGCAGGGAACACAGTTGCTATGAATGAGTGAACTTGGTCCACAACTATGTTCAGATACTTGACGGCTGTCAAGGATTGCGCTATTGGGATAATGGGGCCTAAAGTGTCCCAAGAAAATATTGCCCACAGCATAACACTACTGCCACCAACCTGTTTCTGCCTAACAGTGAATCCAAGTACCATTGCCTCCATTGGCAATTGGCGTATCCGCGCTCGGCCATCTACGTGATGCACCAGGAATTTTGATTCATCAGACCAGGCCACTTCCAATCATCCATGGTCCAATCTCAATGATGTTGGGCACATTTCATGCATTGTTGGCAATGACATACAGTGAGCATGGGGAGCCAGCTGGGTCTTCGGCTATGCGGGCCCATGCACAGAAGACTGTGATGAACTCTGTGCTGTGACGCATTGCCCTGATCACCACTGTTGTAGCTGCAGGTGATTTGTCACACTGTGGCCTGCGGTCACTGTGAACAGTGTGCGACAGTCTCCACTCCTCTCTGACACCAATGAGCTGCTGACAACACATGGCTGAATGAAGGTTCGTCTCTTGGCCATCTGTGCACCACTTTCAATACGTACTCACTACAGCGGCACGTGAACAACCCATAAGCCGCGCCATTTCCAAGATTGTAGTTCCGAGGCACCATGCCATCACAATTTGTCCTTTATCAAACTGCAATAAATCGCCAGCTTTTCCCATTCTGAACACTCTACTAACTGAAAGCCGGTCCTTGGGTTGTATATATACTGGTCTGTGAAGCTTCAGCTTCACCAGCGTCACCTTTCGGTCTCCAGGCATGTTCATTTCTCTAGGCTGGGGTGGTCATAATGTAATGACTCATTGGCGTATATGTCATTAAAACCGTCCCCTATTTAGCAACCACCCCTCTGAGTGACCATTTTTTAGAAGAACCAGCAGTGTTTGCCTTACAGAGGTTTCACTGTACTCATAAAAAATACCACAGATTACAGAGTTACATAGGAGCAGAATCTTTTTCAGAATAAATTGTGACGAGAAATCATAAAATCTCGCAATTCTTCTGTTCCTCAAGTTTTTTAAACAAGGTCATTAAAAATCACGATGTCCGAACCCCACAGCAATATAATTATTTATTGGGCATCCAACTGAGAGCAAGTAATACAAAACAATAAAGTATGAACCAAATACTAATTAACTCTTAAAAGTGAGGATAAAATAGCTAGTTACCTTTCGTCAGTCTGTAGTTCTTTTTTGGCTAGTTGCATTTGGCAAAATTTCACCATTATCATTCACCTTCAACTGACGTATGTTCATCCGGAACAACCCAAGTAGTTATGAGTGTTCATGAACTGAAGTATCATTCGGGCAGTATGTAGCCAAAAAAAGGGGGGGGAACAGACACTTTGCCACGAATCACAACTGACGTTACCAAAATTTTATGATAGCTAATTGTTTTGTGATTTGTGAAAAAGTGTCTTCCCCCCTCTTTTTTGGCTGCATACTGCCTGTATGATACTTCAGTTCATGAACTCGGGTTGTTCCTGATGAACATGCGTCAGTTGAAGGTGAATGATAATGGTGAAATTTTGCCAAATACGACTATCCAAAAAAGAACTACTGACTGATGAAAGGTAACTAGCTATTTTATCCTCACTTTTAAGAGTTAATTAGCATTTGGTTCGTACTTTATTGTTTTGTATTACTTGATCTCAGTTGAAAGCCCAATGAATAATTATATTGCTGTGGGGTACAGACATCGTGATTTTTAACGGCCTTGTTTAAAAAACGTGAGGAACAGAAGAACTGCAAGATTTTATGATTTCTCATCACAATTCATTATTATAAGCCAAATAGTGACGTTCAGGTAGTTAGATCATAACCATTGGAACCGATGTTAGTCTTTTTCAGAAGTCAGCAACGCAGAAAGGAAAACCTAAAAACTGTCTGCAAGGTAAAGGGATGCCTAAATACTGTATTAATTTTGCCATAAAATTTATTGTTCTGCACTGCAACAAAGTGATGTTTTAAAAAATAAGTCAATTTGAGATTTTGCTAATAGTGCAAATTAGTATTTAGTTGAAATAGTCAAACTAGCCTTTCCCTGACAAGAAATGCAGAAGAAACTTGAACTATTTTATTTATTTCATTCAGAACTTAATCATTCTTTAAATGCTTTTGGATTTTAAAAAATAATGGTCAGAAAGTATAAGGAATAATTTGAAATCCATACTTATTTTTTTTTATTTTGCATTTAGTTAAAAGATTAAACTTTAACTCCCTCCTTCGAAGAATGTTTTGCCTGATAGACATTCTGCTCTTACTATTTCCTGCAGCAATTATGTTGTATTAGGGGCCTCACAAGGTGATTATTTAGGTGATCGATCGAGTGGGGGGGGGGTCATGTCAACTTTAAAACCAACAGTAATTTTGCCATATTTAACTTGATTTGTAAAACAGAAATCCATATGTAAGATTTTTGCTTGAAACCCAATTTGTGAATTGACCACTTTTAAGAAAATTTTGGTGAATTTAGGAAACTGTGATTGGAGCATTTTCATTGATATAATTAAACCCCATAAAATTAAAGTGAGAAAAATGGCAAGGGTTCTTGTAAAGCAAAAAAAAAACTTTTCACCTCATCAGTCTGAGTGAAACTATTTTGGAAGAAAATAACTAAAAAAAAATGGCAACCACCAGCTTCCGGAATACTGCGTACAGGACCTTGGAAACAAAACAAGAGCATTGAGAAATGCGTAAAAATATGGTTTTAGTAAAAAAAAATCCGAGATAGAGCTAACTGAAAGTAAAACAAATAAATAAATAAAATAAAATAAAATAAAATAAAATAAAATAAAATAAAATAAAATGCGACCGTCAACTTCCAAAATGCCGCATGGCCGCAGAAATGGAAGGGAATGTTGCAAATGCTTAACAAATATAGATTTTGTAAAAAAAGAACCAGCATTAATCTAACTGAAATGAAGCTATCTGGAAGCCAAAAAAGGCAAAATTGCGAACATCAACTTCCGGAATGCCTCATAATTTGACCTTGAAAAGTTAAAAATAAAGAGGAAAAGCAAAAAACCCTTATCAATCTAACTGAAGGGAAGCTACCTGGAAGCAAAAAGAAACGCAGTTGTGACATCAACTTATGGAATACTGACGGCGCAGAAACAGAGGAAATGCTTTATAAATAAAAAAATATGGCTGTTGTAAAAAAAAGGGGGGGGGAGAAATCGCCTTAATTTAACTTTCAGTTAGATAAAAATTTAGGCCTACATGCCAAAAAAAAAAAAAAAAAAAGAAAAAAAAAGAAAAAATTGTAATCATTAGCTTCTGAAATGCCACATCGAACTTGCATGGTGCATTAAAAGTGCATAAAACTATCGCTTCGAAGATCCAACACTGAAGAAAAACAATTATATCTCATCAAGTTGAAGTTATCTGTTTGAAAAATATGGAAAAATGAAAGCTAAAATAAAATGGGTGGGGAAGAACAGTTGTTTGCGATCTGTGTGATCAATGGATTATACACTGGCGTGCAAAAATTAAGGACGAGATGGTTTTTCGAATGTAACGTCGTGCAGAAATGCTCCACGTTGACTCAAATCATACCATAAGATTCCCAAGATGTAAGAATATGGTACAAGGGAGCAAAACCGTCCAAACAAGGAATCCAAAGGATACAAAGGCACTTTATTGAAAAGGTAGCTTCGAGCATAACTGGACAGAAGACAGAAACATCCATGTGACAGGCGGCTGCCAAGAAAAATCCAGTCTTTAGTAGGGGATATGATCACCCCTGACTGCGTTGCAGGATTTACAACGTCTGTCCATGTTGAGGACGAGGTTGTCAAGGAGCTGTTGAGGCATCGTGGCCCATTCCTCTTGTAGCGCCAATCGCAGCTGTGGAATCGTTGCTCGCGGCTGGTGATGTGCTGCCAAGCGTCTCCCGAGAAGGTCCCACACGTGTTCGATTGGATTTAGGTCCGGGGACCTTGCGGGCCAATCCATGCGTTGAATATCTTCACTCTCCAACAGCTCTGTGACATCCACTGTACGATGAGGTGTAGCGTTGTCGTCCATGAAGAGGAACTCAGGACCCACAGCACCTCTAAACAGACGCACGTGAGGCAGGAGAACCTCAGTACAATAGCGGACACCAGTGACTGAACCTCCTTGGAAGATGTGGAGGTCAGTACAGCTACCAAGCAAGATACCGCCCCAAACGAGAACTTTGCCACCTCCAAACCGGTCTCTTTCGATGATGTTGGAGGTTTGATTGCATGTTCCCTGCTCTCTCCAGATGTGTATACGTCCAGAATCGCTCGTCAGACTAAATCGGCTCTCATCAGTAAAGAGAACTAGACCCCATTGCTGATGTGTCCAGTTCTTGTGTTCCTGGCACCACAGAAACTGCAGTCTCTGATGAGCAGGCGTTAATGGCACACACTGTATGGGTCGTTGTGCAAATAGACCACCTTTGTGCAGCCTCCTGGCCACGGTAAAATGTGATAACGGATGTCCAGTTATCTGTTGCCTGTACCTTGCGATTTCTCCCGCTGTCTTCCGTCTGTCTCTTCTTGCCTGTAGGACAATATACTGGTCATCCGCCGCTGTGGTTGCTTGTGGACGACCACTGCTAAACTCTCGGACAGCTGTTCCTGTCGTTTGAAATGCTCTCCAAGCTCGTGAAACGATGCTCTGAGCGATCCCAAGCTCCTCGGCCACACTAGTCACACTTTGACCTTCTTCCAACTTCCCAATGACGCGACATCGGGTAAAGTCATCCAGATGTCGTCTACTGGATTGCCTGTTGGCCATATCACACGGTGGCAGCAACTCGACATCGTTCAAACTGATGTACACCGTGCAATAGCTTTCCCCGAATTGCTGAGCGTACACCGCCCGTGTGCTTTATAACCTTCCGACACTCCCCCTCCCCAACGTCATGCTGCATATATGCGAATGCCCTACCGTACCGGACCCTAGTCTATCTCCTGAGTGGTCTTTTGGTCCATTTTGCCTGCTCGTTCCGCTGTTATGTTAATTTCTCCTCTTCGTCCTTAATTTTTGCGCACCAGCGTAAGCTTTACATTTTGAATGGGAGCCAACGTTAGAAACAAGTAAAAATTTCCCTTCCTTTATTTTAAAATTTAAAGAAATCTTAAAAACAATTAATGTTAAGAAAATAGAAAAACAGACTGCACACCTTTCAGAGAATCTGCGATGGGCGTCACCGCGTCGCGCTGTTTCTGCTCCCGGGGTTACATGTAGAAAATATTTGACAATCTTCAGCTTAAAGTTCAATACCCACACATACCAACTTACAAGAATTGAAATCCATAACAAAATTGTGAACATTTAATCGACATGTTAGACTGACTAATGGTATTGAACGTATTGAATTTTCCATGAACAACCATATTGATTAAAAGTATCGAGCATATCGATTAACAGCCAATTTATTATGCGAATGACATATCGATTTCATATGCTACAATTAAGATGTTTGGCAGTATTTCACACTTATAAGGATTAAAATGCAATCAATAAATAATTAACTAATTAGCAGGCTGTCATTAGGCTACACATATGAAAAAAAAATTCATTTGTAACTCTGCAACTATAGTGACTGGTCGTGGGAAGAACAAGTGGATAAAATTGCGATCAGATGAATCAAAATATATAGAGGCGTGGTAGTCCTTTTGGCTATGTATGTACCATCATCTTTCTCACCCATTATTGATTCACTGCTATATGAATGTCTCTCCAAATTTCTTCCATGACCATCTGTCTCGAACCAGTCATATGTACATACATATTTTCCATTTCAAATTTTTTAGGTAATACGTACATATACATTCGACCCCACATAAGTCGAATCCAAAGGGAGTGTGAAAAACTTTGAGTTATCGAAAAACATTATGCGCATAGGACATGTGCAGGAAATTTTACTTTGTTTCAAGTTATCAAGAATTTTGTCTTATCAAAGTTCTTGTTATCAAGAGTCAATTGTATATGGCACTAACCTATGTGAAAAAAAAAAGTACAACAATTTGTTTCGTAAAATAATAGTAAAACAAGTACAAATTTGTTAATTTTACTGGTAAACTGCAAAACCTGGCAGGTATTAATATCGATTATTATGTGCATTTGATTAGACAAGTTATAAACAAAATTAGTAGTAAGTATAACCATCCAGTGATTGTTATGTTTATGGAATAAGAAAACATCTTCCTCTGTATTTTAACAGAAGCAGTCTCAGAGCTAAATAAAAGAGCACAGAAAATTTGCACTGGCATCATGAACAGGGGTGAACTGACTCATCAGGACACTTCCCGGTGGACCACTCAAGAAATGGTCCGCTTTCTAGTATTTTCATTTGTCCGAACTTTTTGGAATCAATGAATAATTATTTTGGTACCTATGGACAATAACTGTTAACTTCATTTAAGCATTATATCTGCATGAAAAGCTATTTCCTTAATAGAAAAAAGTGAAGCTAATGATTATTAAATGTAGGTCATTGAACTTGGAGCCCAGGATCACTGGTAGGCCCTACCCTGCTTTTGTAATCTTGAAGGAGACACTAGTACTCATTACGACGGCCCTTCATCCACAGAATAACACAAAGCGCACTCCAGCAGAGATATTCCGAAATCTGTATCCCATCCACATTTATCTTAAAAGAAACGATTTACCAGTACTGGTTCATGGGTCAAAATAATGGGTTAACTTAAAAGGGGCATTTACTTAAAGAGGAGTTACCAATTAATTGCTTAGGAAAATTGTTACGTAGCACTCGAAATTTTGAACTTTCAGAATGATCTCTATGGTGATTTAGTTGGAGATGGGATCTCTCTTCAAGAGACAAGTAATTTTGTCAAAACTGTATTTTTCAAAGGAAAATAATTATCTCATATCATGTTTTGAGCGTGGTTTGTGAGTAGATTTTTAAAATTCTTTCATTCTAAAATTCTTTTAAAAATTTGTTCACGACTGAATTCATTTTACATTGCATATTTCAACAGTTTTCTTTCATGCAGGATCTAACAGAATTTATTTCATGAGAATATTTATGAGCTGCTCTCCTGCAGGTACATGTTTTTTTTTTTTTGTAGTGGACCTTACGACTAAAATTCCCAGCAGGGTCTGATTGTCCCAATTCGTCCCTGATCATGAAGTACATTTTCTTAAATGCCATCTCTTCTGCTAGGTTGGAGATCAAAAGTGAATCACCACCACCATAAAAATAGAAAAGGAAATACACATCGTAATTATTAAAAAAAAAAAATTATTCACTGCACCCCCTGCAGCTAAAGTTTAAAAAATACAGAAACACAGAAAACATTGTGAACAGTGCGAATTTAAACCAAGTGGGATTTAACATGATTGAAGAACTATAAACAAAGTTCACAAAAGTGAAAATAAAAGAATATACTCAAACTTAAAAATTAAAAAAGGCAAAATGAAAAATTTAACATATTTTTATCGATGGGAACTATGATGCTGGACAATAAAGCTACTGTGCATTGTTGATTGATATTAATTGCTTCAAATTTTATTGGCCCTGTCACCTAATCACCCACTAGCCATTATTAAACTTACATATTTTTCATTAATGAAAAGTAACTTAATAAACATAATTTTATTAAGGCGGCAAGACTGTTGCAAAATATTTCTCAACAGCCTCCCATCTTTCTACTGACATAAAAGAAAAAATCTGAAAATGCGAATTGAAAACACTGATTTAATTTAGAGGTTAAATTACATGACCCTCAACAGAGACCAAAGCTATTAAACTTATCTACTGTATTTGTCACTCACAATGTCATAAAACTGAACTCTCCTAACAGACTGATCTTCCATTCTAATAGAAAGGTGTACTTATTTTAAAGGCACAGTCTTCTATTTTCACTAAATGCTATAAACTGTACCTGACTTAAAAACACAAACCAATAATTTTTCCCATGTTGAAAGAGTTGAACAAGTAACGAAGTGATTTGAAGATAACAAGAGACCCAATGGATTCCACAAAGTAAAGATTCCTTTGTTCTCGGACATGGAGGTGAAAGATCAGCAGTTTTTGAAAATACCGCTTGAGGGGGACAGGTACAAGGATGAAAACATGCAAAGGCTCTTTACTATTTTGGTTTCACAACATTCTCCATTTCTCTTACAGTGGAAATATTTTTCAGATTTTTTTCTTTCTTTTTTGCTCCTGTAATTTTACCCCACCTTCTTTACTTTTCCATATTCACTTACTGCTTGACATACATATCCCTTCCCTTCTTGAACTACTATTTCTATTTCTCCTTTTGTAGCAATATGATATTCAGCCTGATATTAATTTCTCCTATTCATGTACTATAGCTGCCAAATTAACACTTTTTTCAACAAAGTTGTGCAAGACATTTTTACATTCTTCCTTGATTGCATCTAAATCAATATGAACACTTATCTTTTACCAGCCTTTTCCATGCTCTTGATGTTGCACTCTGTTTCACATCAAACTAAAGCCAAGACAAAATAATACAGAATGCTTTTTCATCTCTTGTACCCATTCCATTGCAATAATCACTGTCACCATAAAAATAGTGTGGAGGAAATATTCTTCACAAAACATGTGGAAATACACCTAAATCATTAACGCATCAATCAGACATCTCTGAGTTGCGTGCATTTTACTATTTCTCAGCTAACATTAATCACAACAGAAAACTTGAAAATTACATCGCACTGGGAAAAGAATCGAACCCACATCTGATTTCTGTTTGAGCATGCTAACCTTGTTACACAAATGTAATGGTTTGTATGATCGAATGGAAATCCGGAGATGCTTTGCATGTTCTAAGTCATAATGTATAGCTTAGCTTCTTGCATATTCTAAAGTCATGATGTATAGCTGTGATGTATGCAATTATATAAAAAACACAACTAAAACATCAGAAAATGTAGAAGTAAAATTACATCCATTAATATTTATTACATTTGCTTTTCAATTTATGTCCCGAGTACATTTCAGAATATTTGTGATTCAATCGAACTGTTAGGTGTAATAGTTGCTTTGAAGAGGTTAATTATACAATTTTATTTTGCCATTTTCTAATTGCTCAAAATGATAACTTACTTATAGATCAGAGACATGGGCCAACTAAAAAAGACATAGAAAGGCTGCTGACAAGTCAAAAAAGCATAGGGAGATGCATGCTTTGTGTAACTAAGAAGGATAGGAAAAGGAACTCAATGGATCAGGAAAATGACAGGTGTGGATGACATCATGATCAAAGTAAACACCCTCAACTGGCAATGGGTTAGACATATTGTTAGAACTGACCACAACTGGACATGACTAGACTGGATACCAAGGGACAGGAAAAAACCCCAAAGACCACATAGGAGATGAGTGGATAAAATAGGAAAGCATGCCAGAGTGACATGGAAGGGAACTGCTAAAGAGAGAGAGAGTTGTGGA
The DNA here is from genome assembly GCA_039090855.1 of Macrothele yani. Classification (NCBI taxonomy): domain Eukaryota; kingdom Metazoa; phylum Arthropoda; class Arachnida; order Araneae; family Macrothelidae; genus Macrothele; species Macrothele yani. The sequence continues at coordinate 5,042,854 of CM077023.1, read as the reverse complement.
AGACACTTGGAGAGACCTTCATCCAGCAATGGATTGAGAATAGTTGATGATGATGATGATGTGCAAATTACATGTGCATACATCAATTAATTTTATTTCTGATATTTCTTCATTCCAAAATGCTTTTATTTATGTTAGGGCCATTACAGCCAATCACTAACAAGTTCTAAAGAGGCATATCACCACTATGCTTCAGATTTTACCTGATAAAGTGACAGCATCTACCTCACCCACAAAAAAAAAAAAAAGGATTCCAGATGTCTAGAAACAATTTGACGCTTTTTTTTTCAGATCATTATTCAGACATGCAGATTTGAAAAGCATCCAACTCATTTTCTCATAATGTGAGCAACTGACTGTCATAAAAATAATGATTATCTAAAGAAACCATACAAAATAATTATTTTTTTATCGCTGCATTTCATAGTTTAATTATTCTGTTTGTTTTTGTTGGCAACTTTCCTCAGGTACTCTGAAAAAGTTTTCAGAAATAACTACGAATATTTTTAAAAACATTATTGAAGGCTTGATTGAACAGCAAAGAAAAATTATTTCCTATGTTAATTTTAGCTAACTGTGAGAATTTGTTTACAATTCAATTATATATACATCATCATCAACCATTATCCACTGCTCCTCAAGTTTCTTCCACAATTTCTGTCTTGAGCCAGTCACATTAATCAGTCAGTGCTAGGTTCAGACTATACGGTGGGTGGTTGAACACCTCCCAACCAAACTGCTCCAGCATGCTTGTGTGCTTACAGCCATGTGTGGCCACACGTTGTTGTGGAAGAGCACAACACCTGACATCAGCACATTCCTCTCCTTTTATTCTGAATTGCCCTGCATGGTTTTCTTAGTGTTTCACAGTACCACTCTGCCGTTATTGTGGTTCCTGGTTCCATGAAGTTTGTCAGAAGCACTCCTTTCTGATCCCAGAAAACGGTTGTCATCAGCTTTTTCTATGAAAACATTTGTTTGCACTTTTGGGGCTTGCTTGGTGAATGTGTATGCATCCATTTCTTTGACTGCTCTTTGCGTTTGACATTCACGAATTGAACCCATGTTTCATCCCCCATCATGATATGGTCAAGAAATGCATCCCCAACTTTGCTGTAATGCTGCAAGAATGTCAAAGGTGATCCCATTTTCTGCATTTTGTTCACATCAGTAAGATTTCTTGGCACCCATCTGGCACAGAACTTATAGTAGCCTAGCCTATCTGTTATAATCTCATACAGAACAATTTGATAAATTTAGGGAAAATCACATGGTAGCTCTGTTATTGTGAAGAGACTCCTTTTGCTCACTTTTTGGTCAACACTTTGCACAAATTCATCAGTCACCACGGATCGCCGACCTTGACCCCTTCATCATGCACATGTGTTCACCCATCTCAAAAATTTCTACACCAACTCTCTCACACATCCTTCAGTCATAAAGTTCAGACAGTATGCTCTGCTCATTCTCCGACACTTTTCTCTTCAGCGTGAAAAAAATGGGTAATAGGATTGCATAGCAATATATTAGAACCACAATTAATTATAGTATTACTTTAAAATATTACAATCACAAATGATGTTTGATAGCACTATTTGCTTTAGAGATAATATTACAATATAACCACATTTTTAATTCACATCCCATATAACTACACTAAGTAAACCCTTAATGAAAAACCCATTCACTGATTATGCTAATAAAAATTACCAACAATAAATGACAGGAATTAAAGCACTTCCCCCTACTCTTACATAATATTATTACATATCTGCAGAATACTCTAAAAGACATCACTACCAGCCCCATTAACACTACTTAGGAGTCTTTACACTGGGAAGAAAGAATGAAACACAGCCACATTACATTGACAATCACTGCAAAACAGAATTACTTCACATATAACATTAATATTAAAAACAAAAAGAAATAAAGACAAGCAGAGAAAAAATAATACTTCCTGAATTTCTTATGGCTTTTCAGTTTCCAAATGTGATAACTGTCACAGAGGTGCTATATTTTCACTGTTTTCCATGTAGCCATCCCTTCAGAATTCATGAAAATTTCATTTGCCCTGGAGTGGGAATTGAACCCACATCAACCAACTATGATTCAAGTGTGGTACAATTTCACTACCTAGCACAACCAATTGCCAAGAAACTCAAGCTATGCAGATGATATAGCTTAGGAATTTCAACCCATTCACATTTGCGCTAGTTGAAGCATTCCCTTGCCTCCTCATAGCGTCAATGACTTCTCACCTATATATGGATACAGGACACAAATTCCAGCATGTTAGAGGATATCATAGATATCGATTCAAAACAAGTCTGAAGAAATAATTCATCACCAGTACATGGAAGGCACAAATATCATTATATGCACAGAAGTGCATTATTTCCACGATTTTCCATGTAGCTATCTCTTCAGAAAACTTGAAAATTGCATTGCCCAACTTCTGCCCGAGCATGCTACTGTTACACAACCCAGAACCACAAAGTTGGGGAGATGTGGTTTCAATTTCCACAGCAGTGTGATACAATTTTTAAGTTTTGTGAAGGAATAGCTACATGGGAAATGGCGGAAAGACAGCACCTCTGTGCGAATAACTATATTTGTTTGTGTCTTCCATGTACCAGTAAATAATTATTTCGTCAGGAAGATTCATTTCCCTTTAATTTCCTTGATGTTTTCAGTTTCCTATTCCTCTTTGATACAAAAACTATATTCCACTCTCCCACTGAGTGTGTATAGAACTGTTAGTGTATTACCAATCAGAACATATTTCAGTCCCTTTAACTTTGGAATCAGAAAAATATCAGCAGATAGGCATTTCCTGCTTTAAGTTTTTACTTGCTTGTTTGCTATGATCCCAATTTTCAAGTTGTGCTGAATTTTCCTAATAAATTCTAAAATGACATTTTTTTTACTTATTTGTTGTGGAGTGTTTTACTTCACTTCCTCAACAGTACATCATGACTCTTTTGCTTCTTATCTAGTTTATTTAGGTGTTTGCTAAGGGCAGACTGGCCATATAACCCTCTAGTGAATCATTGGGCTGGACTGATTAAGAGGCAATTCCTCAATTTTTATTTAAATAAAATAAAATTAACAATTGTACGTCTAATAAAATTTATCATAAAAGTTGGCTTTGAAAATGGTCCAAAGTGCAACTCACTTTGCTGGGACAACTCCTTATTGCTTTAAATAATAAATTAAGTCATTTTACTTTCTAAAATTGTGCTTTGTAGCAATATCATTAGTCATAGTCAAAGAAAACTCTTTCGTACTTTGATTCAAATATTTCATGTTTTATTTTTTATAAACAATTTGCTGAATAAAAGGATATTAAGATATACTGTATACAGTTCTTTTCATTTCTGCCTCATCATTTTAGTATATAATAAAACTACCTTACCTGGGCTGGTAAAAATTCAAAATAACCGGGATGATTTGATTGTCACTGTCCATCCCTGGTGTCCGCCAGTCTGCCCCACTTCATAAATACTGGAAACATCTTTATCGTAACATATCATTAAATAGCCAATCACTTACCCGAAAGCTCTTGGTCACCTTTTTCATTAACACTTCAAGCACGTCATTTATCATCATGTAATGTAGTTGGCCTTCAAAGGTTGAAAGACTCCTTGCTTATGAGATTTGTTCTTCTGGGCATGAAACATTGTATTTTCCTTTTTTTCTTATTTTTTATTTTATTCACTGGACAAAGAACGCAGGTTTTCTTCTGCCGTATGAGACGTAAACATAGCTCGTCATCTCCATTAAAACCACACAAATATACACACCATACAACTCATTCATACATTCAGTTAAAAACACTATGTACATAATTACACTATTTACATTCCCAGGCAGTTAAACCCTTGTCAACTCCAATTAGTAGCTCTAATTCTGACTATTATATAGCTCTAATCATTCTACTATTCTCTTTTACGTGCGATATTTCGAAGTAACTTGTACAAAATTCTAGCGGATAATGCTTACCTTGGCATTCCTTTCTAGCGATGGGAACATTTCACACACGTGCTTTCCGGTCTTTGTTGATGTTATTGTCCTAAAGTCCATTGTATGCGATGACTGGCTTTACTTCTCACACTTTTCGCAGGGTATACTCATTGGATCTTTGCCTTAGGATTCAAACACATCAATTTTTACCGTTCTTTATACTCGAAATTTTCGCCCATACTCTGGGCATCCTCAGGAGCGTGGCGATTTTACCACCGATGTTCGTGGTTAACTTCGCGCTAATGGAGTCCAATACTCCACGTTGCCATTCATCAGATATACTTTCCTGGATATATTTCGTTATCAGGCCCAGCTGGCGCCATCTATGTTTCATTAAAATAACTTTTTTTTTTTTTTTTTTAGTTTTCTTCTCCTATCCAGGTTTTCTTGTCTTTTTTGCCGGTTTTTCTTTTGTTGTTGTTTTTCTTGTCTTATTAGTTCTTTCCACAGGCCCGATAATGTGCTAGGGTCGTTCTGGTTACATACATACCCTTGCTTTATTTTTATAGATTAATATTGCTTCTTCCCTCCTCATTTGCCTTTCCGATTTTTTATTCTTTTTTAGCATTTTAATTTCATCGAATTTTGGGAATGTCCGGTTTTCCATGCAGAATTGCACTAAAGCAGTTTTGGCTTCTTTTTTTTTTTTGCCAGTTAGATATGTGTTGTTTAAGTCTTTTTTTTAATCTGTTTTTCCTACTTCCAATGTACGATATTGGGGGTATGTGTGCAATTGGAATTTCGTAGATTCCTGATTCTTCTAGCATTTTTTCCTCTGTATTTTTGTTGACAGTCATACTTTTCACGGTGTGCACTCAGTTTCCTAGTTGTAAGTCATATTTAGCACAGTGCCTACTGATTTCTTTACTCACTCCTTCCAAGTATGGGAAAGCTCCAATGTATTTCAATTTTTATTCCTCATCTTCCTTTGGTTGTGCACTTCTTGGCCTTCTTTACTCTGAGTCATATGCTTTTTACTCTCATGTATCCATTTATTAATTAGCTTGCTCGGGTACCCATACTCTTGTGATATTTTCGAGATAAACTCTAGCTCTTGATTTTTTAGCCTGTTGTTAGATGTGTGTGTGTACGCTCGCCGTATCAAGTTTACTATGCTGTTTTTTTATGTATCACTGGATGGTGCGACGAGTATGGTATCAGTACAGGTATGTAAGTTGCTTTTCTGAACACAGTATTCAAAGCTATTTTTGGTTTTCTTTAGTTGAATGTCCAGGAAGGATAGGCAATTATCCTCTTCACACTTAATAGTTAGCTCTATGGTGTTACAGATTTGCTAAACCGCTGTGCTAGATCTTGTAGCTCGGCTTCGTTAAGTTTAGACATTATAATAATGTCGTCTACATATCGAGCATAAAGTATTGGTTTTTCAGGTAGATTTTGAATAATTTCTTTTTCGAGGTATGCCATAATCACTTCTGCGTATAATGCCGATAATGGGGATCCCATAGGGCCACCTTGCGTTTGTTTAAATATATTTCCTTCAAAATGGAAGATGTTGTTTTCCTTGATGAAATATAAGGTATTCTTTAGCTCTTTCAGTTGTGACAAGTTTAGTTCTTTGTTGATGCTTAGTTGTTGCATAATCAATTCGATGGCTAGCTCGACAAGAGTGTTTGGGTATAACGCCTTAACATCCATGGAGGCCATAGTTATTTGCTCTAGGTCTTGATTAATTAATTTGATTTTTTCTATAAACTCATAGCTATTCTTTAATAACGAGGAATCAATATACATTAAAGAATAGCTATGAGTTTATAGAAAAATCAAATTAATTAATCAAGACCTAGAGCAAATAACTATGGCCTCCATGGATGTTAAGGCGTTATACCCAAACACTCTTGTCGAGCTAGCCATCAAATTGATTATGCAACAACTAAGCATCAACAAAGAACTAAACTTGTCACAACTGAAAGAGCTAAAGAATACCTTATATTTCATCAAGGAAAACAACATCTTCCATTTTGAAGGAAATATATTTAAACAAACGCAAGGTGGCCCTATGGGATCCCCATTATCGGCATTATACACAGAAGTGATTATGGCATACCTCGAAAAAGAAATTATTCAAAATCTACCTGAAAAACCAATACTTTATGCTCGATATGTAGACGACATTATTATAATGTCTAAACTTAACGAAGCCGAGCTACAAGATCTAGCACAGCGGTTTAGCAAAATCTGTAACACCATAGAGCTAACTATTAAGTGTGAAGAGGATAATCGCCTATCCTTCCTGGACATTCAACTAAAGAAAAACAAAAATAGCTTTGAATACTGTGTTCAGAAAAGCAACTTACATACCTGTACTGATACCATACTCGTCGCACCATCCAGTGATACATAAAAAAAAAAAAAACACAGCATAGTAAACTTGATACGGCGAGCGTACACACACACATCTAACAACAGGCTAAAAATCAAGAGCTAGAGTTTATCTCAAAAATATCACAAGAGTATGGGTACCCGAGCAAGCTAATTAATAAATGGATACATGAGAGTAAAAAGCATATGACTCAGAGTAAAAAAGGGCGAGAAGTGTACAACGAAAGGAAGATGAGGAATAAAAAATTGAAATACATTGGAGCTTTCCCATACTTGGAAGGAGTGAGTAAAGAAATCAATAGGCACTGTGCTAAATATGACTTACAACTAGGAAACTGAGTGCACACCATGAAAAGTATGACTGTCAACAAAAAAACAGAGGAAAAAATGCTAGAAGAATCAGGAACCTACGAAATTCCAATTGCACACATACCCCCAATATCGTACATTGGAAGTACGAAAAACAGATTAAAAAAAAGACTTAAACAACACATATCTAACTGGCAAAAAAAGAAACCAAAACTGCTTTAGTGCAATTCTGCATGGAAAACCGGACATTTCCAAAATTTGATGAAATTAAAATGCTAAAAAAGAATAAAAAATCGGAAAGGCTAATGAGGAGGGAAGAAGCAATATTAATCTACAAAAATAAAGCAAGGGTATGTAATCAGAATGACCCTAGCACATTATCAGGCATGTGGAAAGAACTAATAAGACAAGAAAAACAACAACAAAAGAAAAAACAACAACAAAAGAAAAACCGGCAAAAAAGACAAGAAAACCTGGATAGGAGAAGAAAACTAAAAAAAAAAAAAATTAAAAAAAGTTGTTTTAATGAAACATAGATGGCGCCAGCTGGGCCTGATAACGAAATATATCCAGGAAAGTATATCCGACGAATGGCAACGTGGAGTATTGGACTCCATTAGCGCGAAGTTAACCACGAACATCGGTGGTAAAGTCGCCACGCTCCTGAGGATGCCCAGAGTATGGGCGAAAATTTCGAATATAAAGAACGGTAAAAATTGATGTGTTTGAATCCTAAGGCAAAGATCCAATGAGTATACCCTGCGAAAAGTGTGAGAAGTAAAGCCAGTCATCGCATACAACGGACTTTAGGACAATAACACCAACAAAGACCGGAAAGCACATGTGTGAAATGTTCCCATCGCTAGAAAGGAATGCCAAGGTAAGCATTATCCGCTAGAATTTTGTACAAGTTACCTTGTCAACTGTGACTAAAAAAGTGCTCCATCCGCTTCAAACCCCATACTTACCCTACTGCAAGTGCCAACCTCATTCAGCCCGTCATACACAACCCTCTAGCGCTTTCAACAGGTCACTGTCGTCATCAGGAGGCCAATGTGTCTCTCTGCCCACCACAGCTCAAGTGAGCAAAGTTATTAAGGTTCCGGCTTCAGTCGCAATCTCTGCAACTTTGTGTCTCTGGCGCCATCTATTGTCAGTGCTGCTCTCTTTTCTTTTTTTCCCTCTTAGCTGTTGTTCATTAATGTTACACAATCTTGATCTGTTTTTCTCAATTAATACTGATTCTACAATTCTCAACTGTCTTTCGTTTTTACAGCTCTTAACAATTTTAATATCTTCAAACTTCGGACATTGGTGATTTTCCAGACAATATTGGGTTAATGCAGTCTTAGCTTCTTTTTTATTCCAATTACTTATATGCTGGTTCAATCTATACTTTAATTTGTTCTTGGTGCTGCCTATATATGAAAAAGGTGGTTGCTGGTTTATAGGAATTTCATATACACCTGCTCTATCCAATTGGCTGATTTTTTCATTTTTTATTACTAAATTTTTTATAGTATGTACCTGATTTCCTACTTGTATGTCATATTTGCCACAAACCTTATTAATTTCAGCTGAAACACCTTCAACATATGGGATTGCTCCTACATATTTTAATAGTTTCAATTTACTTCCGATATTGGAGGTTATATTTTAACGTGCATTAATGCATTTGCATTTTTGAACTTCACTTTTAGTTGGTAAAGTTCGATGAACACTTACTTCACTTTTAGTTGGTAAAGTTCGATGAACACTTACCGCACGTGGGGCTTGGCTTTCAATTCATATTTTCGTTATGTGGATGCGGCACGGGGTTGTTGTTTTTTTTCCATTTGGCCACGGTTCACTTCTTTTTTTTTTTTTTTCCGTTGGAATTATTTTGCCTCATCACCAAATGAGTTTTTCCTTTGCTGCATCCTCATTTACTTCAATATTTATTCTTAACCCGAGTACTTTCGGTACTACTACTATACCGTCTTCGAGGGGACATTTTGCTCCAACTAGCACGGACCGTGTCAGCTGGGCATTTCGGTGGTTCTCGCGGGCTGCTTCTGTCTTCTGCTATCGCTTCTTCTTGGGCGTTGTGGCGCCATCTCTTGTTGGTCAGTGATCTCCTTTTTCGAACTTTTTCTTTTTTTTGCTCAATTTTAATTAAATTTCTCCAGCTGTTTCTCAAATTATTAGGGTCATTGTGGTTGCAAACTTTTGTCCTATTTTTTTCAATCATTACCGACTCTGCTATTCTGAGGTGTTTTTCGGATTTACAGCTTTTAATGATTTTTATATTTTCGAATTTTGGATATTTTTGGTTATCCAGACAGTATTGAATCAGTGCTGTTTTTCTTCTTTTTTCTGCCAGTTAAAAGGAGATCACTGACCAATGATCTCCTTTTAACTGGCAGAAAAAAGAAGAAAACAGCACTGATTCAATACTGTCTGGATAACCAAAAATATCCAAAATTCGAAAATATAAAAGGAGATCACTGACCAACAAGAGATGGCGCCACAACGCCCAAGAAGAAGCGATAGCAGAAGACAGAAGCAGCCCGCGAGAACCACCGAAATGCCCAGCTGACACGGTCCGTGCTAGTTGGAGCAAAATGTCCCCTCGAAGACGGTATAGTAGTAGTACCGAAAGTACTCGGGTTAAGAATAAATATTGAAGTAAATGAGGATGCAGCAAAGGAAAAACTCATTTGGTGATGAGGCAAAATAATTCCAACGGAAAAAAAAAAAAAAAAAAGAAGTGAACCGTGGCCAAATGGAAAAAAACAACAACCCCGTGCCGCATCCACATAACGAAAATATGAATTGAAAGCCAAGCCCCACGTGCGGTAAGTGTTCATCGAACTTTACCAACTAAAAGTGAAGTAAGTGTTCATCGAACTTTACCAACTAAAAGTGAAGTTCAAAAATGCAAAAATATTTTAATAGTTTTTTATCATTCTTGCCTTTATTATTTGCTTGAGTTACTTCATAAATCCATTTCTTTAATACCTGTTTAGGGTAACCAAAATCATGTGCAATTTTTCAATATATTCAATTTCTTCTTTTTTATATTGTTCCATTGATGAGTATGTTAAACTTCTTTTAATTAGTGTTTTAACACTATTTCTTTTATGTGTTAATGGGTGCGATGACTGAAAATGTATTAATACAGGAATATATGATGATTTTCTATGCACTCTGTATTGCATATTATCATTTGTTTTGATTATCATAATATCCAAAAATGCTAATGTATTGTTATGTTCTTGTTCTACTGTCAATTCAATAGATGGATAAATACCATTATACTTTTTTGTCAAGTCTTCAAGTTCATCATTTTTTAGCCTGGACAAAAGAAAATGTCATCAACATACCTGCAGTATATCAGTGGCGGATCTTCTAGTTTACTCATTATTTTTGTTTCAATGTCACTCATTATAATTTCAGCAAATAAGGTTGACAATGAGGACCCCATAGGTCCACCATAATTTTGTTTGTACACCTTGTTATTAAACATAAAAATGTTATTTTCATATATGTACAATAAAGTTTCTTTTAATTCCTCAATTTGTACTGCATTCATTGTTTGTAACATATATAATTTTTTGACAATTATGTCAATTGTTTGAGGTACTTACTGGTGTGCTAGGAAACAGAGCACTAACTTTCATACTAGCCATATGATATTCACTTAAATCTTGTTTAATTACTTTAATTTTTTCAATGAATTCATAAGTATTCTTCACAGTGAACCCTGTCTTCATGAACAATGGTGCCAAATATTTGTAGATATTTTTTTCCAGCTTTATTAATGGGGAATTCCTTTTTGATACTATCACTCTCATAGGTTATTCAGGCTAATGAGTTTTTATTTTTGCAAACATTTTTGGTATTCCTGTACCCATTGGTGGGTACGCTTTCTTTATTTCTTCAGGCAAGGTGCTGTGATTTCTCATTCTAAGCCAAGTATCTTACTTGGGATTCAGTTGGGTTTCTTGTCAGAATGCTGCAATTCAAATCTTCTATTGCTCTATTCATTTTTTGATTATATTCATTTATGTTTAAAATCACAATTTGCCCTGTTTTATCAGCTTCACAAAATTTAATCATTGGGTCATCTCTTAATTTTATCATTTGTTCTTTCTCATACTGAATTTTATCTAAATTATATGTTTTATTACTTTTTTCATTAAATTCTTTCAAAACAATTCTATACAATTTACTTCTGAATTTTTCACGATCTTCTGCAGGTACACAACGTGTCATTTCTTCAAGGTTAGGTATAAATTCTTCAGTCTTCAGCAAGCCTCGTGGAAACGCAAATTTCTTACCCTCTGCAAAACAGCTCTTTGCGTGAAGCTCAAGGTCAAGTTGGATTTATTCTGATAAACTTCATACATATTCTCCCGTTGTTCATGTACGTTTTGGCAGTCATCGCATGCAACTTTTTTGCAATGACTGTTTTTGAGCATTTCTTTTCGTATTTCGTGATGTCAAATATTTCCCTGAAGGTTACATCTAAAATCTCATCTCTTTTTTTTTTTTTTTTTTTTTTTGATTGGAGGTTTAACGACCACCGTTAGCAACTCAATGGGCTATAAGCAGTCGCCCGTCCCTAATTTAGGGTCACTGGTTCCAGGGAAGGGAGAGAACCAGTGCCGTAAGACAAACACAACATCCATGCCTCACCGGGATTCGAACCCAGATCCCGTTCGGACAAATGATCAGAGGCCATCGCTTAGACCACTGCGCCACCGGGGCGGCATCTCATCTTTCCAAGAACCGTCAAATTTTCTATACTCTTTATTATTTATTATACCCAATAAATGTAAGCATGTCTTATTCAAATTAAAAATTAATTTCCTTTTATTGACAATTTCAGCTCTTAATCTCTTTTTTTTTGGCACTCTTGGATTATTTTATTATCTTTTATAGTGACAGGGTAATTCTTTATTTTCAAATATTTCGGTGTTAGTTCAAGGTCTCGGCATGTCACCAAAAATTCTTCTTGATTTTCTGATTTTACTCATTTCATTTTAGCTTTCTTAAATGCTGTAATGTCTCGCATCTCGAAGTTGTGAAATTGATTTCTATAGCGCATATTCTCAGAGTACAATAACGACTGAAAACCTCTCACCTCAAATTCTTCAGCTCAGAATTTTGCGTGTAATTCTCTATCATAATATTTGCACACCTAAGGTATTAAACACCAGCAAAGTGTGCATATTTACGTGCAATTCATTAATGACATCATTAAATAGCCAATCACTTACCCGAAAGCTCTTGGTCACTTTTTTCCTTAACACTTCAATTCAAGCACGTCAATTATCATCATGTAATGTAGTTGGCCTTCAAAGGTTGAAAGACTCCTTGCTTACGAGATTCGTTCTTCCGGGCATGAAACATCGTATTTTCCTTTTTTTCTTATTTTTTATTTTATTCACTGGACAAAAAACACAGGTTTCCTTCTGCTGTATGAGACGTAAACATAGCTCGTCATCTCCATAAAAACCACACAAATATACACACACCATACAGCTCATTCATACATTCAGTTAAAAACACTTTGTACATAATTACACTATTTACATTCCCAGGCAGTTAAACCTGCAACTGCTTGGGAATGTAAATAGTGTAGTTATGTACATAGTGTTTTTAACTGAATGTATGAATGAGTTGTATGGTGTGTATATTTATGTGGTTTTTATAGAGATGACGAGCTATGTTTACGCCTCATACGGCAGAAGGAAACCTGCGTTTTTTGTCCAGTGAATAAAATAAAAAATAAGAAAAAAAGGAAAATATGATGTTTCATGCCCGGAAGAACAAATCTCGTAAGCAAGGAGTCTTTCAACCTTTGAAGGCCAACTACATTACATGATGATAATTGACGTGCTTGAAGTGTTAAGGAAAGAAGTGACCAAGAGCTTTCAGGTAAGTGATTGGCTATTTAATGATATGTCATTAATGAATTGCACATAAATATGCGCACTTTGCTGGTGTTTAATACCTTAGGTGTGCAAATATTATGATCTTTATCGTAGTTGTAAATGAATTTATGGCACCTTTATTCATAGTTTACTGTGAAATAACTTTTTTACGGGTCTTTTAGAGGTTATTATTCAAAAAAGTTGGTGGTCAAATTTTCGAACTAAAGCATAGCTTATCATCAGGACTCTACGTCACTGGAGTAGTTGCTGCCACTCAGTCGGAAGTGTCCAACCACAGTTATCGTTAATTGTGGTACTTCTTCTTCTTGCTATTTCGATCCCTTCTTCTAGTTTCCTCTTTACTAAGTTTGCCTGGTGGGCGATTATTCTTACTGAGTCCCAATTTATGGAGTGCCCACTTGCTTGTATATGTCTGTCTAGCCCTGTTTTGTTCCTAATGTTCCTAATAGCTGCTTGGTGTTCTTTCATTCAGACTTTAATACTTCTCCCTGTTTCTCCTATATAGCTGTGCTCGCAGTTACAGTCAATGCAATATATTACTCCTTCTTGCAATTCGATTTCCATTTCTTTCTGCTTTAAAAGCTGGCAGGAATTTCTTTAATGTGTTATTTAGATCTGGAGCAAGCCTGATATTGTATTTTGCTCTGATCCTCTTCAGTTTTTCGAAAAGTCCCTTGTGGTACATAATTTTGCTGGTGAATTTGAAGTTGATAACGAGGAACAGTTCACCAATTAAGTAGTAAATAGTTTCTGTCTAACTTCCTTGAAAAAGCCATCTGGTTGATGTGCGAAAGCTTGGAAACACTAATGTGTCTACTTCCTACGCCAATAAATCGGATCACTAGTACAGTGAATTTGAAGTTGTTTATTTCCTGCTTCTCTTTTGGCACTTGTCTAAATAACTTCTTAATATATGGGGAGGGGTAATTGTTTTCTGCCAATATTCCTTTTAATTCTTCTCTGTGAAGATCTTTCTGAGCATCTGCAGAGGAGACAAGGACTTCAATTTTTTCCAAAAAAATGTCTTGCCGTATTCGTCTTAATATAGTCAGGGTGGAATGAGCAGAAGTCTAACATCTTTCCTGTGTCAGTGGGTTTTCTAAACAGCTGAGTGAAGATTCTCCCCTCTCTTGAGGTCATACAGCTAAAAGAAAAACTAGACAACATGCCAGAATTATTTTATCCAATAATGGCAAGCCTGGATATAGTATCTATGTATACTAACATTAACCTGGACCTACTGCTAGAATTCATTGCGGATGACCTGGTGGAAAAAATAGTATTCCATAACCACAATAGAGAAATACTGCTTGGCATATATTAACTGCTCCTGTTTTCTTTCAAGAATAATTCTTCCATTTTGGAAAGAAATATTACAGGCAAACTTCAGGACTTGCAATGTGTTCTCCACTGGCACCTCTGCTAGCAAATTATTATGTAAGTAAACTAGAGGCAAAAGTCCTTGTACAACCCTCAATATTTGCTCTCTATGTAAGATACATGGATGATGTCCTGGTTATAGTAGATAATGTGGACCAATCTCTGCTCTCTCAGATTCTGGTAGAATTTAACTCGCTAGAAAATTCTTTGCAGTACACCCTGGAACTGGAAAAACATAATAGCATCATTTTCCTAGATTTAACCTTGACCTCAAGAGAGGGGAGAATATTCACTCAGCTGTTTAGAAGCCCCACTGACACAGGAAAGATGTTAGATTTCTGCTCATTCCACCCTGACTATATTAAGTCAAATAGGGCGAGACAATTTTTGGAAAAAATTTAAGGTCCTCGTCTCTTCAGATGCTCAAAAAGATCTTCACAGAGAAGAATTAAAAGGAATATTGGCAGAAAACAATTACCCCTCCCCCATATATTAAGAAGTTATTTAGACAAGTGCCAAAAAAGAAGCAGGAAATAAACAACTTCAAATTCACCAGCAAAATTACGTACCACAAGGGACCTTCCGAAAAACTGAAGAGGATCGGAGCAAAATATAACATCAGGCTTGCTCCAGAACTAAATAACAAATTAAAGAAATTTCTGCCAGCTTTAAAGCAGAAAGAAACGGACATCCAATTGCAAGAAGGAGTAATATATTGCATCGACGGTAACTGCGAGCTCAGCTATATAGGAGAAACAGGGAGAAGTACTAAAGTCTGAATGAAAGAGCACCAAGCAGCTATTAGGAACATTAGTAACAAAACAGGGCTAGACAGACATACACAAGCAAGTGGACACTCCATAAATTGGGACTCAGTAAGAATAATCGCCCACCAAGCAAATTTAGTAAACTAGAAGGGATCAAAATAGCAAGAAGAAGAAGAAGTACCACAATTAATGATAATTGCGGTTGGACACTTCCGACTGAGTGGCAGCAACTACTCCAGTAACGTAGTCCTGATAATGAACTAGGCTTTAGTTCAAAAATTTGACTACCAACTGTTTTGAATAATAACCTCTATAAGACCCGTAAAAAAGTTATTCCAACAGTAAACATCTTTATGTCAAAAAACTGGGGTAATGTTTTTTGGCAAATTTTGTACAGGTAAAATAAATCAATTTCACAACAAAATCCAAGTTAAGGAACTACCACTCCCAGCCCCATGTGCACGTATCACTCAAAAACCTGCACAGTAGTGGGGCCTTATGGTTAATTCACGGTGAGCTGAACCTAAACACTCAATATTCCAAAAGTGCTTTGAATGACCTTATGATAGAGGGAATTTTTATTTTTGTGTGTCTATCAATATATTCACTTTAATTATATTTACCACAAATATATATTTATTTGGGTAAAAAATACTAAGTATTTAAATGTGAGTCTATTTTAATAAACTATCTTGGAATAAAATATCCATTTCCTTTTTAAACATTCTTCACATTATTCAATACTCTTGAATATGAGAAAAAAGGACGGTATGATTTTGTGTATTTATTACTTCTTTTTAATGTTAATTGATAAAAGATTTATGTACACTAATAAAATCTTATGTACAGTGTTAAAAATTCCTATTTACAGTTGTCAATTTTTTTTTACATAGTGTTGTTCTCATATGATTTTTTAAAAGTTCATAAAAAAATGAAAAATATGCTTAGCTGTCTGAAATTGATGTCTTAGTATTCCTTGATACAGATGTAGATATTCCCACAGTCCAATAATAGTTCAGTGAGATTTTTTTTATATGACTCAAGTTTTGGGACTCATTGGAGTCCTATTTTAAAAGATTTGATGAAGTCCAGTCTGAAAATAAGAAACATCATCCTTCCTTCCTGGTTGTTTTGTCTCCACTGTGTTGGGGCATCATTATTGGCTAATAGACTGGGGGTTCACTATTGTTTGGTGGCCTATTCTCATTGGTTGTTGCATTGTGAGTCATGTTTCTTGTGGTGCCATCTACTGTGAGATTTTCAAAAACACTTTTTTTTTTTTTATTGATCCTTCTTTTCTTTTCTGCTTCTTTTTCTTTATTTATAAGTAATTTCCAGGGATATGGAAGGTCTAAGCAACTATTATTATTATTATTATTATTACAAATTCTTTGGATGTTTTCTTGAATGGAAACAGCTTCAGAATAGCTGATTTCATCTTGTTTTTGATGTTGGGTTAGATGTTTAATACTGATAAAATCAGGTTCATAATTATTATTCTGTCAGTATTGACAAAGAAAGGTGACTTGATCACGCTAGTTACGTTAACTAAAACTTTTACAAAAAAGTTCGTAAGTTGAAGCTTTCGACCTTATCTTAGGTCTTCATCACGCCAATGGAGGACTAAGATTGTTGCCAGATTCTACATTTGAATTTTTCCTATTTTTGTTGCCAAACTTAGAATTGATCTCCAGATCAACGGAATGTAGAGAGGAGATTCGGAGTTGCAAGTCATTGAGTTGAAAATAATTTCTATGCTTTCACGGTAACGGAGGGCAAACGATTGTCAAACGAAGCAATTGTTTTGCTTCGTTCCAGTGGGGAACTGCAGATGTGTCTTCCATTGTCAAAATAGACAAGGCAGTGTTGGGATTGCCTTTCGAAACATCTTTTCTATGTTCTAAAATTCTATGGCTAATGCTCCTGTATGTGCTTCCAATGTATAAGTTATCCCCAGTAGAAGAAGAGATAGGAATGCAGTAAACTCCTGGGAGGTTCAGGCTTTCAACTTTGTCCCTATCCCTTTGTAGAAGTTTCAAGATGTTTGGGGTAGATTTAATGGCAAGATGGTAACCAAAACTTCTAAAAAGAATCTGTAACTTATAAGCATAGGAAGGATGGTAAGGAACAGAACCACAGAATTTCAGGTCTTCTTCTTGTGAGGAAGGAGTATCTGATTTTCGAATGGTTTTCATATTTCTTTATGAGGGAGTTGACTGTAACAGCAGGGAAACCATGAGAGAGGGCTATTGTAGAAATTTTGGAGAGTTCTTCTTGAAGAGAGAGTTGGCTGTTGCAAATGATATGAGCCCTGTGGATGTAGGACTTCAATGCTGCAAGCTTGTAGAGATGCAGGGTGCAAGATTTGTAGGAATGATGTTAGTGGCTGCAGAAGGTTTTCGATAGACGGAACGAGTAATGGAGAGATCAGCGTTTCTGCAGATAGATACATCCAGGAAATCAATTTTGTGATTTACTTCCTTAGATATAGTGAGCTTAATGGAAGGAAATTTTTCTGTAATGGAGTTGATCAGTATCTGTAGCTCAGACTCGGAATGTGGCCAGCTAATGAAAATGTCGTCTACATATCTTAACCATAGGGAAGGTTGAAAAGGGTGTAGAGGAATTATGGAAACTTCAATATGTTGCATGTAGATTTCAGCAAGCAGAGGGGAAAGAGGTGAGCCCATGGGGAGACCAGATTGTTGCCTATACACAATTTTGTTGAAAACAAAACAACTATGTTGATGAATAGTGTGGAAACAATCATAAAGATCTTTGATAAGAGGACCGGGGGGTTTAAAATGAAGAATCAATTTCTTCATGAGGAGCATGTAGGAATCAAAATATGGTACAGAGGGAAACAAAGATTCTACATCAAGAGTATACAGATTATCACAAGGAGGAAAGGAATTAGGAAGGTTGTGGATGAAGTTTGAAGTAGAGACAACTGTATGAGGATGGTTGGCTGCCAGGGATTTGCATTTGAGGACCAATCTCTTTTCAAGGTTTACTGCTGGAGAAAAAGAATATTCCACTAAAGGTCTGATGGGGTTACCAGCTTTATGCAGTTTCACTTGCAGGAAGAGCCTGGGAGTTCTAAAGTAAGGAGGGGGTGATATATCACCAAGGAAGGATTGAAGAGTTTCTTTCTTAGCTAATCTGTCAACTGAGTTTTTGAGTGAGTTGGTGGTGTCTGACTGTAAAGGGATGCAGTTAGCAGATGTAAGAAAAGAAAGCACTTTTTGGTTTAGAGTTTCTTTACCAATGATGACTGGGCAACCAACTTTATCTGCTTGTGCATATGGCTAGGTCATTTTCTTGAATAAATGACCTGAATTCTTTTAAACAAGAAGAAGAGTACTTGATTGGCACAGAATTTGCTTGGATAAGATAACAGCAGCGTTGGCACGAAGGATAGGCTGCTGAACAGTCTCAGTTCTGTGGATGGCTGATTCTATAACAGAAACAGTTTGTGGAAGATTGATAGGAAGAGCAGGTGAAAATTTTGGGCCTAATGATAAGAATTTATCCAAGCTAGGAGGAATAGTGACAGAAGAAAGATTTACATACTTTGGCTTGTCGGTAGAGGCTGATGACGGAGATGTTGCTTGACTTTTTTGCTTGGAGAGTAGAAAATTGAATTTCTTTGTATGGCGAGCATATTCATTTACTTCAATTGTTGAGAGGGTTTGGTTGATGCGAACCATGAAAATATCAAGCAAAGCAGGATGAGTGGTAGCAGCCAGTGATTGGTAGCTAATGTAGCAGGAAAGTTCAGTTTTAGCAATGGAGGAACGCAGGTCACGGATAGCGGCAGATAGGAGGTTATGGCTGGTTTGCTGTAGTAACGCACGGCACCGTCCTTTGAAGATGGGTTTGCAGATCTGAAAGCTTGGGGAAGAATGCCAGAAGTCTTGCAGGAAACAAGAAAACGAAGGCTGCAAAGAGAATTAGTGACTTGAGTCCGAAGTTTCCGGAAGGAAATCCAATCTTTCGTACAGTCCAAAATAAAATGCCCGGAAGTTGCGTAGCTTTGAAACATGACGATTATGGGCAAAACACGTAACAATATTAACAAAGAAAGGTGACTTGATCACGCTAGTTACGTTAACTAAAACTTTACAAAAAGTTCGTAAGTTGGAAGCTTTCGACCTTATCTTAGGTCTTCATCACGCCAATGGAGGACTAAGATTGTTGCCAGATTCTACATTTGAATTTTTCCTATTTTTGTTGCCAAAACTTAGAATTGATCTCCAGATCAACGGAATGTAGAGAGGAGATTCGGAGTTGCAAGTCATTGAGTTGAAAATAATTTCTATGCTTTCACGGTAACGGAGGGCAAAACGATTGTCAAACGAAGCAATTCGTTTTGCTTCGTTCCAGTGGGGAACTGCAGATGTCTTCCATTGTCAAAATAGACAAGGCAGTGTTGGGATTGCCTTTCGAAACATCTTTTCTATGTTCTAAAATTCTATGGCTAATGCTCCTGTATGTGCTTCCAATGTATAAGTTATCCCCAGTAGAAGAAGAGATAGGAATGCAGTAAACTCCTGGGAGGTTCAGGCTTTCAACTTTGTCCCTATCCCTTTGTAGAAGTTTCAAGATGTTTGGGGTAGATTTAAATGGCAAGATGGTAACCAAAACTTCTAAAAGAATCTGTAACTTATAAGCATAGGAAGGATGGTAAGGAACAGAACCACAGAATTTCAGGTCTTCTTTCTTGTGAGGAAGGAGGCATTCGATTTTCGAATGGTTTTCATATTTCTTTATGAGGGAGTTGACTGTAACAGCAGGGAAACCATGAGAGAGGGCTATTGCAGAAATTTTGGAGAGTTCTTCTTGAAGAGAGAGTTGGCTGTTGCAAATGATATGAGCCCTGTGGATGTAGGACTTCAATGCTGCAAGCTTGTAGAGATGCAGGGTGCAAGATTTGTAGGGAATGATGTTAGTGGCTGCAGAAGGTTTTCAGACGGAACGAGTAATGGAGAGATCAGCGTTTCTGCAGATAGATACATCCAGGAAATCAATTTTGTGATTTACTTCCTAGATATAGTGAGCTTAATGGAAGGAAATTTTTCTGTAATGGAGTTGATCAGTATCTGTAGCTCAGACTCGGAATGTGGCCAGCTAATGAAAATGTCGTCTACATATCTTAACCATAGGGAAGGTTGAAAAGGGTGTAGAGGAATTATGGAAACTTCAATATGTTGCATGTAGATTTCAGCAAGCAGAGGGGAAAGAGGTGAGCCCATGGGGAGACCAGATTGTTGCCTATACACAATTTTGTTGAAAACAAAACAACTATGTTGATGAATAGTGTGGAAACAATCATAAAGATCTTTGATAAGAGGACTGGGGTTTAAAATGAAGAATCAATTTCTTCATGAGGAGCATGTAGGAATCAAAATATGGTACAGAGGGAAACAAAGATTCTACATCAAGAGTATACAGATTATCACAAGGAGGAAAGGAATTAGGAAGGTTGTGGATGAAGTTTGAAGTAGAGACAACTGTATGAGGATGGTTGGCTGCCAGGGATTTGCATTTGAGGACCAATCTCTTTTCAAGGTTTACTGCTGAGAAAGAATATTCCACTAAAGGTCTGATGGGGTTACCAGCTTTATGCAGTTTCACTTGCAGGAAGAGCCTGGGAGTTCTAAAGTAAGGAGGGGGTGATATATCACCAAGGAAGGATTGAAGAGTTTTCTTAGCTAATCTGTCAACTGAGTTTTTGAGTGAGTTGGTGGTGTCTGACTGTAAAGGGATGCAGTTAGCAGATGTAAGAAAAGAAAGCACTTTTGGTTTAGAGTTTCTTTACCAATGATGACTGGGCAACCAACTTTATCTGCTTTGCATATGGCTAGGTCATTTTCTTGAATAAATGACCTGAATTCTTTTAAACAAGAAGAAGAGTACTTGATTGGCACAGAATTTTGCTTGGATAAGATAACAGCAGCGTTGGCACGAAGGATAGGCTGCTGAACAGTCTCAGTTCTGTGGATGGCTGATTCTATAACAGAAACAGTTTGTGGAAGATTGATAGGAAGAGCAGGTGAAAATTTTGGGCCTAATGATAAGAATTTATCCAAGCTAGAGGAATAGTGACAGAAGAAAGATTTACATACTTTGGCTTGTCGGGTAGAGGCTGATGACGGAGATGTTGCTTGACTTTGCTTGGAGAGTAGAAAATTGAATTTCTTTGTATGGCGAGCATATTCATTTACTTCAATTGTTGAGAGGGTTTGGTTGATGCGAACCATGAAAATATCAAGCAAAGCAGGATGAGTGGTAGCAGCCAGTGATTGGTAGCTAATGTAGCAGGAAAGTTCAGTTTTAGCAATGGAGGAACGCAGGTCACGGATAGCGGCAGATAGGAGGTTATGGCTGGTTTGCTGTAGTAACGCACGGCACCGTCCTTTGAAGATGGGTTTGCAGATCTGAAAAGCTTGGGGAAGAATGCCAGAAGTCTTGCAGGAAACAAGAAAACGAAGGCTGCAAAGAGAATTAGTGACTTGAGTCCGAAGTTTCCGGAAGGAAATCCAATCTTTCGTACAGACACATCTGCAGTTCCCCACTGGAACGAAGCTAAACGAATTGCTTCGTTTGACAATCGTTTTGCCCCTCCGTTACCGTGAAAGCATAGAAATTATTTTCAACTCAATGACTTGCAACTCCGAATCTCCTCTCTACATTCCGTTGATCTGGAGATCAATTCTAAGTTTTGGCAACAAAAATAGGAAAAATTCAAATGTAGAATCTGGCAACAATCTTAGTCCTCCATTGGCGTGATGAAGACCTAAGATAAGGTCGAAAGCTTCCAACTTACGAACTTTTTGTAAAAGTTTTAGTTAACGTAACTAGCGTGATCAAGTCACCTTTCTTTGTTAATATTGTTACGTGTTTTGCCCATAATCGCCATGTTTCAAAGCTACGCAACTTCCGGGCATTTTATTTTGGACTGTACGAAAGATTGATTTCCTTCCGGAAACTTCGGACTCAAGTCACTAATTCTCTTTGCAGCCTTCGTTTTCTTGTTTCCTGCAAGACTTCTGGCATTCTTCCCCAAGCTTTTCAGATCTGCAAACCCATCTTCAAAGGACGGTGCCGTGCGTTACTACAGCAAACCAGCCATAACCTCCTATCTGCTGCCTATCCGTGACCTGCGTTCCTCCATTGCTAAAACTGAACTTTCCTGCTACATTAGCTACCAATCACTGGCTGCTACCACTCATCCTGCTTTGCTTGATATTTTCATGGTTCGCATCAACCAAACCCTCTCAACAATTGGAAGTAAATGAATATGCTCGCCATACAAAGAAATTCAATTTTCTACTCTCCAAGCAAAAAAGTCAAGCAACATCTCCGTCATCAGCCTCTACCGACAAGCCAAAGTATGTAAATCTTTCTTCTGTCACTATTCCTCCTAGCTTGGATAAATTCTTATCATTAGGCCCAAAATTTTCACCTGCTCTTCCTATCAATCTTCCACAAACTGTTTCTGTTATAGAATCAGCCATCCACAGAACTGAGACTGTTCAGCAGCCTATCCTTCGTGCCAACGCTGCTGTTATCTTATCCAAGCAAAATTCTGTGCCAATCAAGTACTCTTCTTCTTGTTTAAAAGAATTCAGGTCATTTATTCAAGAAAATGACCTAGCCATATGCAAAGCAGATAAAGTTGGTTGCCCAGTCATCATTGGTAAAGAAACTCTAAACCAAAAAGTGCTTTCTTTTTCTTACATCTGCTAACTGCATCCCTTTACAGTCAGACACCACCAACTCACTCAAAAACTCAGTTGACAGATTAGCTAAGAAAGAAACTCTTCAATCCTTCCTTGGTGATATATCACCCCCTCCTTACTTTAGAACTCCCAGGCTCTTCCTGCAAGTGAAACTGCATAAAGCTGGTAACCCCATCAGACCTTTAGTGGAATATTCTTTTTTCTCCAGCAGTAAACCTTGAAAAGAGATTGGTCCTCAAATGCAAATCCCTGGCAGCCAACCATCCTCATACAGTTGTCTCTACTTCAAACTTCATCCACAACCTTCCTAATTCCTTTCCTCCTTGTGATAATCTGTATACTCTTGATGTAGAATCTTTGTTTCCCTCTGTACCATATTTTGATTCCTACATGCTCCTCATGAAGAAATTGATTCTTCATTTTAAACCCCCCGGTCCTCTTATCAAAGATCTTTATGATTGTTTCCACACTATTCATCAACATAGTTGTTTTGTTTTCAACAAAATTGTGTATAGGCAACAATCTGGTCTCCCCATGGGCTCACCTCTTTCCCCTCTGCTTGCTGAAATCTTACATGCAACATATTGAAGTTTCCATAATTCCTCTACACCCTTTTCAACCTTCCCTATGGTTAAGATATGTAGACGACATTTTCATTAGCTGGCCACATTCCGAGTCTGAGCTACAGATACTGATCAACTCCATTACAGAAAAATTTCCTTCCATTAAGCTCACTATATCTAAGGAAGTAAATCACAAAATTGATTTCCTGGATGTATCTATCTGCAGAAACGCTGATCTCTCCATTACTCGTTCCGTCTATCGAAAACCTTCTGCAGCCACTAACATCATTCCCTACAAATCTTGCACCCTGCATCTCTACAAGCTTGCAGCATTGAAGTCCTACATCCACAGGGCTCATATCATTTGCAACAGCCAACTCTCTCTTCAAGAAGAACTCTCCAAAATTTCTACAATAGCCCTCTCTCATGGTTTCCCTGCTGTTACAGTCAACTCCCTCATAAAGAAATATGAAAACCATTCGAAAATCGAATGCCTCCTTCCTCACAAGAAAGAAGACCTGAAATTCTGTGGTTCTGTTCCTTACCATCCTTCCTATGCTTATAAGTTACAGATTCTTTTAGAAGTTTTGGTTACCATCTTGCCATTAAATCTACCCCAAACATCTTGAAACTTCTACAAAGGGATAGGGACAAAGTTGAAAGCCTGAACCTCCCAGGAGTTTACTGCATTCCTATTCCTTCTTCTACTGGGGATAACTTATACATTGGAAGCACATACAGGAGCATTAGCCATAGAATTTTAGAACATAGAAAAGATGTTTCGAAAGGCAATCCCAACACTGCCTTGTCTATTTTGACAATGGAAGACACATCTGCAGTTCCCCACTGGAACGAAGCAAAACGAATTGCTTCGTTTGACAATCGTTTTGCCCTCCGTTACCGTGAAAGCATAGAAATTATTTTCAACTCAATGACTTGCAACTCCGAATCTCCTCTCTACATTCCGTTGATCTGGAGATCAATTCTAAGTTTTGGCAACAAAAATAGGAAAAATTCAAATGTAGAATCTGGCAACAATCTTAGTCCTCCATTGGCGTGATGAAGACCTAAGATAAGGTCTTAAAGCTTCCAACTTACGAACTTTTTGTAAAAGTTTTAGTTAACGTAACTAGCGTGATCAAGTCACCTTTCTTTGTTAATATTGTTACGTGTTTTGCCCATAATCGTCATGTTTCAAAGCTACGCAACTTCCGGGCATTTTATTTTGGACTGTACGCAAGATTGGATTTCCTTCCGGAAACTTCGGACTCAAGTCACTAATTCTCTTGCAGCCTTCGTTTTCTTGTTTCCTGCAAGACTTCTGGCATTCTTCCCCAAGCTTTTCAGATCTGCAAACCCATCTTCAAAGGACGGTGCCGTGCGTTACTACAGCAAACCAGCCATAACCTCCTATCTGCCGCTATCCGTGACCTGCGTTCCTCCATTGCTAAAACTGAACTTTCCTGCTACATTAGCTACCAATCACTGGCTGCTACCACTCATCCTGCTTTGCTTGATATTTTCATGGTTCTGCATCAACCAAACCCTCTCAACAATTGAAGTAAATGAATATGCTCGCCATACAAAGAAATTCAATTTTCTACTCTCCAAGCAAAAAGTCAAGCAACATCTCCGTCATCAGCCTCTACCGACAAGCCAAAGTATGTAAATCTTTCTTCTGTCACTATTCCTCCTAGCTTGGATAAATTCTTATCATTAGGCCCAAAATTTTCACCTGCTCTTCCTATCAATCTTCCACAAACTGTTTCTGTTATAGAATCAGCCATCCACAGAACTGAGACTGTTCAGCAGCCTATCCTTCGTGCCAACGCTGCTGTTATCTTATCCAAGCAAAATTCTGTGCCAATCAAGTACTCTTCTTCTTGTTTAAAGAATTCAGGTCATTTATTCAAGAAAATGACCTAGCCATATGCAAAGCAGATAAAGTTGGTTGCCCAGTCATCATTGGTAAAGAAACTTCTAAACCAAAAGTGCTTTCTTTTCTTACATCTGCTAACTGCATCCCTTTACAGTCAGACACCACCAACTCACTCAAAAACTCAGTTGACAGATTAGCTAAGAAAGAAACTCTTCAATCCTTCCTTGGTGATATATCACCCCCTCCTTACTTTAGAACTCCCAGGCTCTTCCTGCAAGTGAAACTGCATAAAGCTGGTAACCCCATCAGACCTTTAGTGGAATATTCTTTTTCTCCAGCAGTAAACCTTGAAAAGAGATTGGTCCTCAAATGCAAATCCCTGGCAGCCAACCATCCTCATACAGTTGTCTCTACTTCAAACTTCATCCACAACCTTCCTAATTCCTTTCCTCCTTGTGATAATCTGTATACTCTTGATGTAGAATCTTTGTTTCCCTCTGTACCATATTTTGATTCCTACATGCTCCTCATGAAGAAATTGATTCTTCATTTTAAACCCCCCGGTCCTCTTATCAAAGATCTTTATGATTGTTTCCACACTATTCATCAACATAGTTGTTTTGTTTTCAACAAAATTGTGTATAGGCAACAATCTGGTCTCCCCATGGGCTCACCTCTTTCCCCTCTGCTTGCTGAAATCTACATGCAACATATTGAAGTTTCCATAATTCCTCTACACCCTTTTCAACCTTCCCTATGGTTAAGATATGTAGACGACATTTTCATTAGCTGGCCACATTCCGAGTCTGAGCTACAGATACTGATCAACTCCATTACAGAAAAATTTCCTTCCATTAAGCTCACTATATCTAAGGAAGTAAATCACAAAATTGATTTCCTGGATGTATCTATCTGCAGAAACGCTGATCTCTCCATTACTCGCCCGTCTATCGAAAACCTTCTGCAGCCACTAACATCATTCCCTACAAATCTTGCACCCTGCATCTCTACAAGCTTGCAGCATTGAAGTCCTACATCCACAGGGCTCATATCATTTGCAACAGCCAACTCTCTTCAAGAAGAACTCTCCAAAATTTCTACAATAGCCCTCTCTCATGGTTTCCCTGCTGTTACAGTCAACTCCTCATAAAGAAATATGAAAACCATTCGAAAATCGAATGCCTCCTTCCTCACAAGAAAGAAGACCTGAAATTCTGTGGTTCTGTTCCTTACCATCCTTCCTATGCTTATAAGTTACAGATTCTTTTTAGAAGTTTTGGTTACCATCTTGCCATTAAATCTACCCCAAACATCTTGAAACTTCTACAAAGGGATAGGGACAAAGTTGAAAGCCTGAACCTCCCAGGAGTTTACTGCATTCCTATCTCTTCTTCTACTGGGGATAACTTATACATTGGAAGCACATACAGGAGCATTAGCCATAGAATTTTAGAACATAGAAAAGATGTTTCGAAAGGCAATCCCAACACTGCCTTGTCTATTTTGACAATGGAAGACACATCTGCAGTTCCCCACTGAACGAAGCAAAACGAATTGCTTCGTTTGACAATCGTTTTGCCCTCCGTTACCGTGAAAGCATAGAAATTATTTTCAACTCAATGACTTGCAACTCCGAATCTCCTCTCTACATTCCGTTGATCTGGAGATCAATTCTAAGTTTTGGCAACAAAAATAGGAAAAATTCAAATGTAGAATCTGGCAACAATCTTAGTCCTCCATTGGCGTGATGAAGACCTAAGATAAGGTCGAAAGCTTCCAACTTACGAACTTTTTGTAAAAGTTTTAGTTAACGTAACTAGCGTGATCAAGTCACCTTTCTTTGTTAATATTGTTACGTGTTTTGCCCATAATCGTCATGTCAGTATTGAATTAATGCTGTGACTTATTGTTTTTTATTTTAATTTTTTTATATGTTGGTCTAGTATATATCTCAGGCTGTTTTTAGTACTACCTATATATGATTTCCCTGTTGTTTTATTGGTTGTGTGTAATGTTGGTATTTTATATATACCTGCTTTATCTAGAATTGAGGTTTTGTTTTTATTTTTAATAAGAATATCTTTTTGAGTTCCAGCACTTTGTTAATAATAATTGCAAAGACCTTCCATATCCCTGAAAATTACTTATAAATAGAGAAAAAGAAGCAGATAAGAAAAGAAGGATCAATAAAAAAAAATGCTTTTGAAAATCTCACAACAGATGGTACCATAAGAGACAAAATTAGCCAGTAATGATGCCCCAACACAGTGGGGAGAAGACAACCAGCAAGAAGGATGGCGTTTCTTATTTCCAGACTGGACTTCACCAAATCTTTGAAAATGGGACTCCAATGAGTGTTGAAACTTGAGCCAGATAAGAAAACTTGCCGAACAATTATTGGACTATGGGAAAATCCACATCTGTATAAAGAAATCAAGGAATATTAAGACATCAATTTCAGACAGCTAAGTGTATTTTTCTGCTTTTTATGAACTTTTAAAAAATCATGTGAGAACATCACTATGTAAAAACATTTTGAACAACTATAAATAGGATTTTTTTAACACTATACATAAGATTTTATTGGTGTACCTAAATCTTTTATCAATTTACATAAAAAAGAAATAATAAATATGCAAAATGATATCAACCTTTTTCCTCATGTCCAATAGAGTTGAATAATGTGAAGAATGTTTAAAAATGAATATGGATATTTTATTCCAAGAGAAATTATATCAATATTCATATTACTCAAAAAATATGCATGCAAACAAATGAAATTATGACACACTAGGTTGCAACCGTATTAAACAAGGATTGGTCATGCAGTTGGGGACATCATAGAGCCACCTGACCAGCAGTTCTACATTGAAAATAGTGTTATTTTAGTGCTGTGGTTTGTTCAGCATAAACAGGTTTGACATACACTATGATAGCATTCTCAACAAGAGAATTTGTATCATTACTGAAAGCCTAATGGAATGCTAAATCATTTAATGAATATTAGAAAACTATATTTGCATAGAGAGGTAAGAAACTGCCAAATAAATCCACCATTAAGCATTTTTGTGATAAAATCACAAATATTGGTTTAATCTCCAATGGCCACAGTAGTCAAGGGAACCATGGTATCTCTGGGAACAGCACCAGTTGTTAAAACCAGCTTTTGAATTTGCCTCATAATTCATTTTTCACATCATCTTTAGAAATGAGATTTGATACTGCTGGCTTATCACAGAAATGGAACAAAGAGGAATTCATCACTATTTCAAAACAATGGTCCAATATTTGAAACTTAAGGGCACTGTGACAACAGAGCAAACTTCTATAAATGCTTCCAGCAATTTATATTTCTAATGTTGATGTACTAGAATGCAATGGGTTTACTGGTGGAGACTCATTTCATCTGAGCTGTTAGGAAAACTCACAGAACAGCTGCATGTAAGCAGCTAAGAATTAAGATGAACTGCATAACCCATAGAAGGTTGGTGACTGATATGGAATATCTATAATACATAAGAACTATGAGCCTGGTTTGTGTCTTTCTCTATATGCTAAAGTCCAATGATATTTGCAGTGTCTGATGAACTCATCAGTCAACCATATATACATCTAACACAAAAGGAATGTTTCCAATCATACTTTTTGGAAGCACAGATGAGCAATAAATATACCATTAAACTCATTAGCAAGAAGATGACACCAAAGAATTTTAAAACTGCATCAGTCTTTATTCTTATGAGTAATAATTCACGAAGTTTTGAATTTTCCTGAATTATACACAAAATGAATTTTTCTAATCTGATTAATGGATATGAAGATGCGTCCACAGTTGAAAGATAATGTCATAATTTTCACTTAAGCAAGCTTTAGTGAAAATTACTCATTCTCATTAAAAAAAACTAGTTAAAGAAAAGTACTTACCTCCACTTTTAAATTGACTGTGAGGTTCATTTCCTCCAACCTAGCAACATTATTGTTGGCATAGTAATTATTATTGCTCTCAATAATCTGTCGAGATCCAGAGATGTGAATATTATCTGGAATACAGTCTCCAACAGTGTAAGCAGCAGGTGAGATACCTTTCATAGCAATTCCATCTTTGGTAAGATTTTCTTTTGTCTTTGCTGTTTCACCATCATTCCTATAGTTATCACCACGATCCTCAAAACTAGCCATGATATTATCATCTAGCATGTTATCAGTACCATGGGTACCTGGAGGTATGCTGAAATGAAAGCAATGGTGATTAAGATAAAGGCCATAAGTGTGCATTTCATGAAAAACATTATAAATGCAACAACAATAACAACAACAACAACAACAAAAATTATCAGTGATTCAATATGAGTATTAAGTGGAACATACAACTGTGTAGAAGCGCATTCTGTATCAAGAAATGGTTGTTCTTGACAGATTGGCATGCTTGTGATGAGGATTCAGAATTCTATACAGAAACTACCAATCTTTCAAGCCCAACATTTCTCTCGGTCTACCTCAGATTGATGAACCTTGAAACGACAAAATAAATCATATCCAAGGACATTGGTTAATAGAATACAAAGGTCTGCAAAAAATATTTTTTTCAGCTGCATGGGATGTTTTTGGTAAATATTATGTTTTCGAGTGTGTTGAATCCAAAAATGACCACCTCCATTTCCCTCCATCACGTACAGTTTTTTTGCAAAATACAAGGTGTTTGCATAAAAAAAGCATAACAATAATGAGAAAACCACCATTTCATTACAATGAACTAAAAAATATTTCTCATAATAAACAAACAATTTCTTTATAAAATGTACTTAAAATTCCGGGTTCATTCTTTTTGCCTATGAAACCTTTTCTTCTTCTCTTTGATACTTCTCCGAACACGCTTCCGCTTTCCACTTTCTGTTTCCTGCTTGAGCATCCAACAGTAGTCAGCTAGCATATTGACGTCCCATCGTCCTTGGTAACGTCTCTCGATATCACGGACATCCTGGTCAAATCTCTCACCCTGCTCTTCACTGAGGGCTCCCAAGTTTTCGGGAAAATAGTCGACATGGGAGTGTAAGAAATGAACTTTTAAACTCATCTTGCATCCTTGAGCTTTATACGCAGCCAACATGCGTTGTACAATGGTTTTGTAGTGAGGGTCTTTAGTATTACCCAAAAACTTGTGCACTACGTCTTTGAAATAGTCCCACACTTCTTTTTCTTTTTCTCCCATTGTTTCTGAAAAGAGGGGATCAGATAACAGTTTTCGTATGTCAGAGCCAGTAAAAACTCCCTCTTTCAACTTGGCTTCAGACAGTTTTGGGAACTTGGAACACATATATTTGAAACATTCCCCATCTTTTGGCAGTGATTACACGAACTGCTTCATAAGCCCCAATTTAACATGAAGAGGTGGTAATAAAACCTTTTCAGGAGGAACCAAGGTTGTATTAATGACGATATATTCGCCGGGGATTAAGGCGTCTCGAAGTGGCCAGTCAGTTTTTGTCCAATGGAGATCTCTGGCTCGACTGTCCCACAAGCAAAGGAAGCAGGGATATTTCGTATAACCTGCCTGCTGGCCCAACAACACGGTTAGTATTTTGAAGTCTCCACAAAGCATCCAGCGATGTTCTTGATATTTTATTTTCTTAAG
Source organism: Macrothele yani (assembly GCA_039090855.1). Lineage (NCBI taxonomy): Eukaryota > Metazoa > Arthropoda > Arachnida > Araneae > Macrothelidae > Macrothele > Macrothele yani. The sequence continues at coordinate 5,012,268 of CM077023.1, read as the reverse complement.
AATCATTGACACATCGTTATAGTTTTCCTCCAAATGCACCGAGTGTCCTACAGGAAGTGATGCAAATTTATTCCCATTATGCAGCAAGACTGCTTTGAGGCTTGTTTTTGAGGAATCAATGAATAGGCGCCACTCAGATGAATCATATTCTATTTCAAAACACTTCATTAGGCCTTGAACATCACTACAAAAAACGAGATTTTCCTCTTTGGAGAAAAATGTAGTGAATTCTCTCTCTCAGTGCCTGTACCACGAAAATGAGGTTCCGGGTGACAGCAGGTTTTTATTTTTTTAATCTTGACCCCAGCAATTCGGCAGCATCTTTTGAAAGGCCTAAATCTCTAACCAGGTCATTGAGCTCGCTCTGATAAAAAAGTTGGGCTCCCTCATCAACAGAAAAATCTGAACTAGATTCGTCCTGGGGAGGTAATGTGTTTCCGTCCTCGGAATCACTCAGGATATCATCCAAACTGGAAGGTGGGTGTGGAACTAGTATTGCAGAGCTATGAGGCACTGGACGAATAGCTGAATTTAAGTTTAGGTAAGATATTTTTTTCTTATTTTTTGTATTGAAACCTTTCACATCTACCGAACAGAAATAGCAGTCGGTAGTGTGGTTTTGCTGTTCACGCCACATAGGAATGCCAAAACGAAATGAGTGTTTCTTAACCTTAAACCACAAACACAGATCTTCCTCGCACCTTCTGCACACCTTATGAAGAGCCCAGGCTTTGTCTTGATCCCAAAGTTTCAACTTGAAGTAAGCAAAATACACTTTCTTCACGAAATCACTTATGTTTCTTTGTTGACTTTTAACAGTGTATTCACCACAAATAAAACAAAAGTTGTCAGGAGAAATAACACAGCCTCTTGGAGCCATAATATATATATATATATATAACTAAAAACACGAGCACAGTCCTGTTTGAATGCCAAATGTAAACTGAGTGTGGCTCCTCGCTGTTTGTATACACCGCATTGAGTACACACACTGACTCTCCGTACATCTAGAAGCAAATGCTTTTCCTGTGGTGAAGCAGATGGAAACTAGCCTCGCTCCCTTAAAAAAGACCAGTGAAATAACACGTAAAACATAGGTGAACACGAGAGCGAACGAGGTTATGTTGACACTTGCCCGTCTGCCGATCGTCTCTCTCTGTAGCTGGGCAGGTTAACCGGCAACACCTGCTTCTTCCTCTGGCTCGATAAAAAAAAAAAAATCCAAAATGGCGCTGCATATAAATAAAAGCAAAAAGCAAAAAGTTTCTTTTTTTCCCGTTCTTAATCATAAAAATTAATGCTTTCGAGGGATTCTCTAGGTACTTTTAGCCTCGAATATCCAGTAGTCATCTATATAAGCTATGCAACATAACCAAAGCAACCTAGATCCTGAACTTATTTAGCATGTTGAAACATGATCAAATCTGACAATACGCTTGTTTATACTCATTCCTAATACCCTAGAGAACGTGTATAAACATGCTCAACCCAACCAGTAAGATTCCTCACTTTTCACTATAAACAAATTAAACCGGTTGGGACATGATCAACCTGAGCTTCCTCACACCGCCAACACTACCCTTGCCCTGCCACCCTTCCACTGCCCTCCCCCCATTCCGCTCATTTTCTCTTTGTATTTATTCTTGAGTTTCACTCTAATACATATTAAATGAAAGTAAGAAATCACTTTTGCATAGGATTTTTAGAATCAAGAATAGGATACCAGATTTCAAGTTAAACGGGAGTTTCACTCTAAATGAAACTACAAACACGAGTTTTGCAAGAAAACCTGACGTGATGGAATTTTTTGAGTATTTTTCCTGGTTTCAGTGAGTAAAAATCTATAAGAAACAGTATAAAAATCCTTTGCAGTTTTTTGGTTGCAGACCTGTGTTATTCTGCAGAATTAGTAACGAAAGAACCATAAGTCTAGAACAAAACCCAAAGCCTAGCAAACGGTTTGTGGGAGCATTGGGCCAGCACCCACACACCACTAACGCATTGTCATGCATATGCTCAAAGCATAACATACAATTCGGTACCCAATTAAAGAATTTCATATCATCTGTTAGAAAAGATCGGGCAGCAACCGATATTTTGAGCAAATGGAGAGTGAGTGTACAACATACCACTGTTAGACACCTAAACAGGAGAACACATTAGTAACTATATAGGCTTGACATGGAGAAGTTTGGGTATTCGTGTTCAGGAACATAAGTACTAATTCGAACTTTCCGCAATAATACGGCATTATCTAGAAACGTCGTAAATGGAACTTTGCAACCAGCCTGGGCGAACATTAGACTGCTGAACACCCTTGCGTATGTACACTCACTGCACCTTGCTGAAAGCCTGTACATTGAAGCTTTGGGGAACAGGTGCTGTAATGATAACACGCCAGTGGACATACCAAAAATTGGAAAAACCACGTTGCCGATTTGAACTTTAAATTATAATTATTAAATAAATTTAATAAAACAATAACATGTGAATTTGGCAATTTTAACAGTGCAACACAATTTGTATTATGTGTAACTAAAGTCAGAAATTGTATCTATTGCTCAGCTGCGATGACAACACCTTAACCTTGTGACGCTTGAGAACTATACCATGGTGCATTGCTGCGCTCCTATAAAGGTCTATGCGAGTACTGCATTAACCTCTCTGTTCCACCTGATGATGGGGTAAGTGTTACCCCGAAAGTGCTAGTGGAGGTTTTAATTTGTAAATAGATTTCATCTTTTAATTAAATATCGTACATGGACGGTGGTATTTGTTTAGTATGACATATTGTACGAACTGTGCTTTTATCTACACGATTGCTCACCGCGCCAAATCGTATTCTATTGCGTATCTTGAGATATGATAATGTGGAGTGCAGCTTTACAAATGTTCCAGTCAAAACGAATCAAGCTCGCAAAGGAGTGTGCTCATCTGGGATTCCTGACTAGCTGTAAAGACCTGAATATCATTCCGAGGCACCTTCGTATTCATATGTCTCCTCTCTCGTTGCGTGACAACTGCATACTTCGAAATGCGGAGAAGAAAAGATTAATAAATGCCATTAGAAGTAAGAAATCATTTATTGATTTCTTTAGTAGAAAGTGTTATACTGCTTATGAGGGTCTGTCGAATCGCGAACACCCTATTATCATGGACTGTGTGTTTACTCTCACCTCAACTTTAATAGAAAACTTGGTCAAATCATTGACCGATACCCATATTGGCAAACTTTGTTTCCTAGTTGACAGTGAAGTTAATAATAGGTCTGTGCGCTATCGTGGAAAACATGGTAACATAATTACAAACTCTAATGTTGTCAACCTTAGTAATTATGAGTTGAACGAAGTGCAGCGTAGAGCTCTAGAAAGAGGAACCAAATTCGCATACCCGAAGAACAAGACCAATATCTTTCAAACTGTCCCACAATTAGAATGTATCATCAGAAACTTACCTCAGGCTGAACATGATGTTGCGCGCATACAAATTGATAGCCTTCTACGAAGGGGCAAAACACAGCAACAGTCCAAACTAATCCCAATATATAACGAAGAAAGGCAGCAGCTTGCTGCAGTTAGAAATAATAATGAAATATCTAGTAATTAATGACTTCATGGCTTCCTCTGATTACTTTCAGTATTATAAATATTTAAAGGGAATTATTGAGGATAAATTTATTAAGGTACATTACCTCTCAAATTTTCGATCTAAACACTAGATCTTCATCAGGAGTTCTTGCTTCCTTCTACTTCCACAGGTCTGGTGACCAAGCCTGATGGATTTTCCATCCAGCATGGTCATTGATGTTGCCACCTTGTGTCTTGTAAATTTCCAGGGATTCCTCTAATTTCCGGATAATTGCATGGGATTGATGTTTGATCACTTTTAAAGGAGTTCCAGTCCATTTTGTGGCCAGTTTGTTGTATGTACCTGTCTAATCCTGTTTTATTTGAGCTGTTCCTTATTTCTGCTTTGTGTTCTTTAATTCTGGTGGTTAGCTTCTTCCTGTTTCTCTTATATATGGTAATCCACAAGAACACTCGATTTTATAAATGACTCCTTCCTGGAGTAAAGTATTTTCTTCTTTTTGTTTTAGGGATGGTAAGTATTTTTTAATTTTGTTATTCAAACCTGGAGCTAACCTAGTTTTATATTTAGTGCTGATTTTCTTCAGTTTTTCAAACAGTCCCTTGTGGTAAGTGACTTTTCTTGTGAATAAATATTCAATTTTCTCTTTATTTTTGTCTGTAGTGCCAGTTCTGTTCCTAGTAGGATTTTCTTCCAGTAGTTCACAAATTTCTTTTGAAGGGTAATCATTTTCTAATAAGATTGATTTTAACTTATTTTTGTGTTTTTTCTTAGCTTCTGAAATTGAATTCAGCTTTTCAACTTTTTCTTTAAATTGTAAAGCTACATTTTTCTTTATATAGTTAGGATGATCTTATTTATAATGTAAAATCTTTCTTGTGTTTGTAGGCTTCTTGTATAATTCTGTGGTAATATATTTTTCTTCCCACTTCAAAGTAATACCTAGGTAATTTAGCTTATTTTTGTTTTGCTCTTCTAAATTTTATTTTAGGGATTCATCTTGGGCATTAAAACCTTCTAGGATTTCTGATGGGTATCCACTCGAAACTTGATCTATGATGAAAAGGATATCATCCATGTATCTAATATACATGCAGAAAATTGAAGGTTTCAATAGGAAGGCCTCTTCTATTTTACTTACGTAATAATTTGCTAGAAGAGGTGCTAATAAAGAACCCATTGCTAGCCCACATCTTTGCTTATAGAAGCAGCCTTGGAATTGAAAAAAAATGTTGTTTAGAGCAAACACTGTAAGTTCATGAAGGCCTATTGCTTCTTCTTTATTGTATTCATGAAACACTACTAGGTCAGATAGGTCATCTGCTGTGTAATCTATGAGTTTGTCCAGGTTTATATTCGTATACATGGACACAACATCTAAACTTGCCATGGAAGGGTTTTCTAATTCTGGAAGTTCTTCTATTTTCTTCAATAGCTCTTCAGTGTTCTTTATCAGTGCCTTAGGTTTAGGAAGCAACTTTGATAGATGTATCAGTAAATAATAATGCAAACTGGACAGAGGAGAATATTTTGAGTCAATAATAGGCCTGATAGGTTGTCCGTTTTTATGCCGTTTTAGCAACCCATACATCTGCGGAGTATGATGGTAATCTTTGAGTTGCAGTAAGAGCAGATAAGAGCAAGAAAATAACCCTAATTAAAAAAGCAGATTATTTGTTAAAAATGGAAAAAGAACTAAGCAAACCAATATATGAAAAATTGGATAGCGATCCGCTAGAAATGACTATCACAAATTATAGGAAATTTCTCTTTTCTCTTAAGAAGAAAAATATGATTTGTGACAACTTCAAAAATTATTCAAAGATTACCCATCGTACTCCGCAGATGTATGGGTTGTTAAAACTGCATAAAGAAGGACAACCTATCAGGCCTATTATTGACTCAAAATATTCTCCTCTGTCCAGTTTGCATTATTATTTACTGATACATCTATCAAAGTTGCTTCCTAAACCTAAGGAACTGATAAAGAGCACTGAAGAGCTATTGAAGAAAATAGAAGAACTTCCAGAATTAGAAAACCCTTCCATGGCAAGTTTAGATGTTGTGTCCATGTATACGAATATAAACCTGGACAAACTCATAGATTACACAGCAGATGACCTATCTGACCTAGTTGTGTTTCATGAATACAATAAAGAAAAAGCAATAGGCCTTCATGAACTTACAGTGTTTGCTCTAAACAACATTTTTTTTTTCAATTCCAAGGCTGCTTCTATAAGCAAAGATGTGGGCTAGCAATGGGTTCTTTATTAGCACATCTTCTAGCAAATTATTACGTAAGTAAAATAGAAGAGGCCTTCCTATTGAAACCTTCAATTTTCTGCATGTATATTAGATACATGGATGATATCCTTTTCATCATAGATCAAGTTTCGAGTGGATACCCATCAAAAATCCTAGAAGGTTTTAATGCCCAAGATGAATCCCTAAAATTAACTTTAGAAGAGCAAAATGAAAATAAGCTAAATTACCTAGGTATTACTTTGAAGTGGGAAGAAAAATATATTACCACAGAATTATACAAGAAGCCTACAAACACAAGAAAAATTTTACATTATAAATAAGATCATCCTAACTATATAAAGAAAAATGTAGCTTTACAATTTAAAGAAAAAGTTGAAAAGCTGAATTCAACTTCAGAAGCTAAGAAAAAACACAAAAATAAGTTAAAATCAATCTTATTAGAAAATGATTACCCTTCAAAAGAAATTTGTGAACTACTGGAAGAAAATCCTACTAGGAACAGAACTGGCACTACAGACAAAAATAAAGAGAAAATTGAATATTTATTCACAAGAAAAGTCACTTACCACAAGGGACTGTTTGAAAAACTGAAGAAAATCAGCACTAAATATAAAATTAGGTTAGCTCCAGGTTTGAATAACAAAATTAAAAAATACTTACCATCCCTAAAACAAAAAGAAGAAAATACTTTACTCCAGGAAGGAGTCATTTATAAAATCGAGTGTTCATGTGGATTACCATATATAGGAGAAACAGGAAGAAGTTAACCACCAGAATTAAAGAACACAAAGCAGCAATAAAAAACATCTCAAATAAAACAGGATTAGACAGGCACATACAACAAACTGGCCACAAAATGGACTAGGACTCCTTAAAAGTGATCAAACATCAATCCCCCACATTTATCCGGAAATTAGAGGAATCCCTGGAAATTTACAAGACACAAGGTGGCAACATCAATGACCGTGCTGAATGGAAAATCCATCAGGCTTGGTCGCCAGACCTGTGGGAGTAGTAAGACGCAAGAACTCCTGATGATGATCTAGTGTATAGATCGAAAATTTTAGAGGTAATGTACCTTAATAAATTTATCCTCGATAATTCCCGTTAAATATTTATAATAATGAAATATCTCTTTTGGCTGCAGCTAAGACACATCAAACTGTCTTGTTGGATAGCTCAAACTACAGGAGGAAAATGATTGAGGCTATAGCTTCCATTCCACACAAGGTAGTAGACAGTGACCCAACTAAAGCAACCTGTGCAGCGTTGACCAGATTGAAGAATGCTCACAACTTCCCTGAAAGTTTTTCAAAGCATTTACGCCCCCATCTGGTTGTCGTGTGCCCTATATCTTTGGGCTTATCAAACTGCATAAAGAGGGGCCGCCTATTAGGCCTTTGGTCGTGGGCTACGTTAGTCCTACTCGACCACTCGAAAAAGCCCTTGCCCTATATTTGGCTAAGTTAGCAGAGAGCTTACCTTTTTCTATCAAAAGCTCCACTAGGGCAATAGAAAGGATCAGAATGATTCAGCCACAGGTTGATCCTTTCATATTAGCCTCTCTGGATGTGGTTTCACTGTACCCTAATGTACCTGTGGATGCCACTCATCGTATTATTGAGGCTAAACTTGCTGAAATTCACGTCCCCACCCCGAAATCACCACCATTATGAACGCACTTCGTTTAGTTAAACGGCGTTCATATTTCAAATTTCTTAACAAAATTTACTTGCAAACTGAGGGTTTGCCCATGGGCTACCCACTATCTGCTGTGTTAGTGGAAATTCTGCTACAATACATTGAAAACGAAGTTCTCAATGAATCCCCTTTGATTCCCAGTTTATACCTTAGGTACGTCGACGACATCCTTGCGCTTTGGCCTCATTCCAGGGATGATTTAATTTAATTTGCTGATGCACTTTCGTCAGTATTCCCTACTATCGGGCTTACGGCAGAACTTGAATCTGATTTTTCACTCCCTTTTTTGGATTTTCGCATATTTCGTGACCCGGATACTAATTCACGGTCTTTTTCAGTTTATCGTAAGCCAACTGATTGCAATAGCCTTATCCCATTCAATTCCTCATATCCAACTCCACAAAAACTATCTGCTATTAACTTTCTTACAAGAAGAGCCTACACGCATTCTTCAAACGAGAGTCTTCTACAGTCTGAAATAAAGTTTATTTTTAAATTGGCGGATAAACATGGATGTCCAAGGACATTGGTTAATAGATTATTCTGCAGAATTAGTAACGAAAGAACCATAAGTCTATAACAAGACCCAAAGCCAAGCAAACAGTTTGTGGGAGCATTGGACCAGCACCCACACATCACTAACGCATTATCATGCATATGCTCAAAGCATAACATACAATTTGGTACCCGATCAAAGAATTTCATATCATCTGTTAGAAAAGATCGGGCAGCAACTGATATTTTGAGCAAATGGAGAGTGTACATCATACCACTGTTAGACACCTCAACAAGAGAACACGTTAGTAACTATATAGGCTCAACACAGAAAAGTTCGGGTATTCGTGTTCAGGAGCATAAGTATGATATTCGAACTTTCCGCAATAATATGGCATTATCTAGAAACGTCGTAAATGGAACTTTGCAACCAGACTGGGCGAACATTAGACTGCTGAACACCCCTGCGTACGTACACTCACTGCACCTTGCTGAAAGCCTGTACATTGAAGTTTTGGGGGACAGGTGCTGTAATAATAACACGTCAGTGGACATACCAAAAGTTTGGAAAAACCACGTTGCCGATTTGAACTTTAAATTATAATTATTAAATAAATTTAATAAAACAATAACATGTGAATTTGACAATTTTAACAGTGCAACACAATTTGTATTATGTGTAACTAAAGTCAGAAATTGTATCTATTGCTCAGCTGCGATGGCAACACCTTAACCTTGTGATGCTTGAGAACTATACCATGGTGCATTGCTGCGCTCCTATAGAGGTCTACGCGAGTACTGCATTAACCTCTCTGTTCCACCAGATGATGGGGTAAGTGTTACCCCGAAAGTACAAGTGGAGTTATATCAATTCATCAAATATTTCTATTTGTCGAATTCTTTACGTGGTTACGATTTATGTTATCTATATGTCAACAAACCTGCCATCATATAATGCACTGTTTCTCACGTTATCATAAAATTGAGCACGGGAAACGTCAATACTATAAATATATATATATATATACCAAAATTTTAACATGTTACTCACATTCTTTCACAGGGTCCCCAAGATATTGTAGATTTTCAGCAGTAGAAGTCATCAAATTGATATATGGATATTCAAAGATAGCGTAAATGTGACAGTCTTCAAATATGTAGATAAAAAGTAGCAAGTGATTATCACTATTTCAGATTCGTCATTTAAAATATGATTTATGAACTTTAAAAGAATTAAAACTTTCGAACCCCTTGCTGAAGGTGAGTTGAACTGGCAATAAAATATTTTTTATCGATGATGATTCAATCTTCGCTTCCCGTGGCACAAGCACCCATACTAGTTTCAATTACTATTTTGTAATCATATTCAGTGGGTATATACGAGTTATTTCTCATTCATGTTGTCTCCTGGCCACCCAAATCAAATCTACTGGCAGAGTCCGATGTTCTACGTCCGTTGAACCATTGCGCATTCGGTTTTTGGTTTCATTGCGCAAGGGCTAGCACGGCCCGAGACTAATAACCTTAAGGGATGGTCTGGTTTATGTAATTTTAGCTGACCAAAAAGTTTTGGTACTCTGGGTCCGGTAGGAGGTTTCATTTTAGAGAATATTGAAACGGGAAAAAAACCCTGATTTCTGAGTTTACTAAATTCCGCCACCGTAGCTGCAGTAGGGTCTGACTTAAGAATTTGGTGTGGAATTAGATTAACAGCCTGAGCCATTTTGGCAGAATAATTAGTTTTATCCAAAATAATAATTTGCTGAGACTTGTCCGCCCCTACAATAGAAAGATTAGGGTTATTAACCAAAGAAATCAGCTGTTCCCTTTTGTACTTGAAAAACTTTGAGGAATTGGTGGAATTTGAAATAGATTTAATCAAAGCATAACGTGTAGAATCCCGTTCATCATCCAGTAAAGCATTTATAATATTCTCAATCTGAGGGACAGAGTGCAGAGGATTAAACTTCATAATGGGATAGCTGTACTTGAGACCTCTATTCAAGGCTATATGCTGGCCCTCTGTAATTTGAACAGAACTAAGGTTCAAGTAAGGTTGATAAGTATGAGATTTGTCAACAGGTGCAGCCAGAGGGTTATACTGCCTTTACGTTAGCTGTCACACAGGGCGGTTACTCACCAGATTGGGAAAATGTGAAAATTCTGGAAACAAATCTCAATAAAAGTACTGTTTTCCTTTCCGAAAGCCTGTATATTCTTGCTTATGGTGACAGATGTTGTAATTTGGACTTGCCCGCATATGTACCGGGACCTTGGCGTGGATTGGTTGCCCCGACAAAGACTTTGTCCAATGGCTAATCTGCACTTCTTGCCTAGTGACATTTGTAATTTCGTATACTTAGTGTAATATCAGCTGTTAATAACATGTACGCCTTTTCTGTTTAAATGTTGGCATCACTGAAATGTTGGTGACTTGGTGACGTGGTGTACGGGGGTGAGTGGGGTGGGGGTGGATTTTTATCTGTATATAATGACTGCCTCTATCGTGTCCCTGTGGTGCTTTGGACCCGTAGATGGGGACAACGGGATCCCCGAAAGCGCTAGTCTGTTTTTTAACCTACTTTTAAATTGTAAATAAAGTGACTTTAATTTGCAACTTATGGTATGGTGTTTTATCGCACAGGTAGACAGCTGAATTCTTGTATACATGATTCCATCAGTGTTACAGAAGTACGACCAATCAGATTGGTCATACTTGAGTATGAACTTTATTGGCAATGGAACAGCATAATTTGCAAAATAAAAGAAAGGGAAACAACAGGTGAACCAATAATAATAATAATAATAATAATAATAATAATAATAATAATAAAAGGGATACTAACCGGACTGTAGAGGATGCAAGGAACAGCTTACCATTGATGCTGTTGTAATGGAGCAAGCTTTCAAGATGCACCGCAACATGTATACAGCATACATCAATTACCGTAAGGCATAAAATTCTGTACCCCACAGCTGGTTGATAGAGGTCCTTGAGATCTACAGAGTAAGTCCTGTAGTCCTCAACTTCCTTAAGGCGGCAATGACAGGGTGGAAGACAACCGTCAAAGTTGAGAACATAAAGACCAAGCACATTCACATAAGGAGAGGCATCTTCCAGGGATATTCACTTAGCCCCCACTATGTGTTCTGTCTAGCAATCAACCCGCTGTCAACCATGCTCAATAAAAGCAAGTACGGGTTGGTTTACCATCAAGTGCAACAAAACCAACAAGTATAAGCTCTCCCACCTCATGTACGTGGATGACATCAAGCTGTATGCATCGTCACAGAACCAACTCCAGCAGCTAATCCGGGTCACCGAGGGCTTTAGCAATGACATTGGGATGGAATTCGGCCTACAGAAATGCAAGACACAAGGTATGAACTAAGGAAAGCATGATGCACATAGCTACCAATTGAAGACCTGAGAACAGATTGCAGCTATGGAGGAAGGAGAAGCTTGTAAGTACCTTGGTAAGCTTCAGGCATAATGTCTAGAACACAAAGAAATCAAAAACAATCTAGCTGCCAAATACAACCAAAGGCCAAGGAGACTAATGAAGACCAAGTTCAATGCTCACAACATCACTAGGGCTATCAACACATATGCAGTTCCAGTCCTCATGTATTCCTTTGGAATCATCAAGTGGACCACCACAGAGCTTGAGGAAATAATGCACAATACCAGGACAACCCTCACTAAACATTGCCTGCACCACCCGAAGTCATCAGTAGAAAGGTTGACCATTGGACAGGCAGAAAAAGGATGGGGAATGATTGATCTCCTGGAACACAGAGACAAAGAAATCAGCAGCCTAAAAAAATACTTCCATGATAGCAAGGGGCCCCTTCACCAAGCGATAAACCAGAGTGACAAGAAGTACACAGCCCTAGACCTCTCTACTAAAAACATCGAGATTGGAACGAGGGAGCCAAAAGAAGCTTGGGGTAAGAAAGTCCTACATGGAAGGCACTACAGGGATCTGCAATCCAACCATGTGGATAAGACTGCCTCCAATGCATGGCTAACAAACGGATCACTCTTCCCCAAGACCAAAGGTTTCACAAGATCAAGTTGTAAACACTACAAACTATTGGGGGCATATCCTGGAGGACACGTCAGTGGAAAGCGACACATGTCGGCAATGCAATCAAACACCAGAGACCATCCAACATATCACAGCAGAGTGCAGAGTCCTCACACAAACAGAGTACAAGAACAGGCACAATCAAGTTGCCAAGATCCTCCATCAGAAATTCGCAAGAAAACATCCCCTCATTACAACTGAGCCTGTCCCTACTACAAGTATGAGCCCACAACGCTTCTAGAGAACAACACCCACAAGATGTACTGGGACAGATCAATCAGAACAGATAAGACCACTCCCCACAATCAGCCTGACATCGTCCTGGTTGACAAGGACAAGTCAACATATCTCAATGACATAGCTGTGCCCAACACGTGCAACATCCAAAAGACACACGGAGAGAATCTGTCAAAGTATAACGACCTACGATACAAAGTCAAGGAAATATGGCATATGAAGAACGCCACCACCATCCCCATAGTAATATCAGCCACAGGAGTTGTACCTAAGACCATTCACAGCTGTATACAGACAATAGACCTTCAACTAACATCTATATGGAACTACAGAAGGCAGCTATCCTGAACACTTGTAGGATAGTAAGGAAGTTCCTGGATAACTGAGAGAAAGAAATACCACTTTCGAGACTTCGTACATTATACCCATCCCGGAAGGAAAAGAAAAGCCTCATGAAGAGGTGGAACCATCTATATATAATAAGTGTGAAGGACTATGTCTAGCATTTATGAAGCTTTCTTACAATTAGTCTTCTTTTAAATAACACATTATGACTGGCTGGAAAAAAAGTCTCAAACTAATCATCAGAATCTTTCTATTCACCCGTGTTTTATAGTTGCTTCACCACATATCTGGTAAATGAGCTTTCATGACATTTTTGAAAACACGAACTTTGTGCAGGATAAACTGTACGAAGTTTCTCTTTAAAATCCCAAGTTGCATTTGATTAAATTATTACAGTTAGCCTGAATTTCAATGCTTTGTGGCTAGAATATTTTTTTCAAGATTTTTTCACATATATTGTTTTCAGCTTTGTTTCCAATACAACACAGTATTATCGAAATAAAACATCTGTTCTGATTTATATCAGCTAATCAAATCATTAAATTCATTTTTATACTTTCTTGCACTTATTGTATTTGTTGAAACTGCTTCACCATGCCTCAGCACATCAAAGATTACATGGGGAAACAATTCACTTTGAAGAAATAATCCTCCAAAATTACATGGCAGGCACATACAAATGTCATTATTGACACATAGGTGCCATATTTTTCACCAATTCCCATGTAGCCATCTCTTCATAAAACTTGAAAACTGCATTTTCCTAGAATGGGAATCGAACCTTCATCTCCCAATTTGTGTTGGAGTATGTTATTGTCAGACAACTTAGGACAATGATGTTCCAAACAACTGAAGCTGAGCAGTTGCAGCTCAGGAATCTGAATAACCTCCAGATGCTCTAGCTGATACAATCTGATGCATCCTCATAGTATGCATGCGCACACACATACACACACAACCTACTTCTTACCCAGGTACAGATTTAGGTCACAAATCACCAGCGTTTCAGATAACATCATAGATATTAATGGGAAACGAATTCCTTTGAGGAAATAATTCTTCAGAATTATGTGATAGGCACATACGAATATCATTATCATTACATAGGTGCCATACTTTTCACTGTTTCCCATACAGCCAGCTCTTCAGAAAAAATATGCATTTTTGTGAAATGATAGCATACTTGAATGGAAATCAGGAGATGCAAATTCAATTTACACTCCAGGGTGATGATTTTTAAGTTTTCTGAAGAGACTGCTACATAAGAAACAGTGAAAAATATGGCACTTATGCGCTGATGATGACATTTGCTGCTCTACAAGCTTTACACCAGTTCTGTTAAGAAAACAATTGAACCATACCATATTAATAGCCAATTCTAATTTTTGTTTTGTTCACTTTTAGCTTTTCAAATAGTTTTTTAGCAATTTCACATCTGAAAGCCAAACTTATAGCTCCATACTACTCTTTTTCATAAATCTAGGTCACTAGATGATTTTTAATTTATGCAAAATATCTTCATGAGATTTTAATGATTTGTCAGTTGGGTGAGAACTCAGCCACCATCAGTGTTGCCACTGATAAAATTTTGCTGATTCATGAAGATGAAGTCATAAGTGCTACCATTACTTGGCTGTAACTCGAAGGTTCTAAATGTGGATTTAGGATGTTCTGATTGATCGCAGCATCCATATCTAAGAAAATCCGCAAGAGAGGTATGTAGATTACAATGCATAATGTTCTGCAGGGATGGGAAATGTAGCTGTAAATACAGGAGTCCATATCTCAGAGGTGTCTGCTAAGGAAAGTTTTACTGTACCAAGATAGAAGTGGGCTTAACAGTGATTTTTCTGCCACAGTGACAATTCAATGGAAGTAATGATGATTTTAAATGGTGACAAAATCACAGTTTACAACAATGGTGAAATTGGAACTGGGAGTTGCCATCTTACTTGTAACAGACACAAAATCACTGTTTACGACAGGAGTCACAGAGTAGTATGGAATGGTGAGTCACTGTCTTGCTTGTAACAGTGATTTTATAACTGTTACAAGCAGGACAGTGACTTGTAACAGTGATTTTATCACTACTACAATCAGCTTGCTTTGAATTCATTGGTTATGAGTGAATGTGCAGCAAAAGCCAAAACAAAAACTATCTTAAGGATGGGAAAAAGGGGAGACTGAAAGAAAGCTCACATCATTAGCGACCTCTATGATGTAACAGTGATTTTGGACCCTAAGCATTACTTTGACATGGCTAACAGTAACAGTCTTATCAGTGAATTTGAGCTGTTACTTTCTGTTACTGGTCATAACTATGACAAAATAACAGCTATGTCATTTCCAATCCATCTCTATACCATGAATAAAAACCACACGAAGAAAATATCAGAACAAACAAAAATAATGACACACACACAAAAAAAAAAATGTAACTTCCAAAGTGATGAATACATAAAGCTATGTAAGACAGTGCAAAAAAGTATGACTAAAGAGGAATTTCAATTGTAAACTAGTGAAAAAGCAATTAAAAACAACTGAAGTTAAAAGAAAACAATGGGATATCTCAGTAATGGAAGAAAACAGATTATAGCACTCGAAATCAAAAAGAAAATGGCACTATAACAAGAAATGGAGGCAAAATTTTGAGGAGAACTGAAAACGTTCTACACAAAACTACGTGAAAGAGATAGTACATCTATTACAAACAAAAAATATACAGGTGCTAAAGTGCCTCCAGTTCTCTTGGCAGAAGTTGACCATGCAATTAACAACATGAAATGAGGAAAAGGTTCAGGGTAAGATAGAATTCCCATGGACATTGTAAGAGAAGCCAGTGAAGCAATGGAAACTACACTTGTTCAAGTTTTCACTAGAAACCTCAATGAAGGGCAGATTTCTGATTACTGGAACAATGAATGTTACAGCAGTCCTGCTACATAAAAAAAAGAGGACCTTGAGGATCTCAGAAACTAGAAACCCATCAGCCTCCTATCAGTGGTTTACAAAATCTTCACTAAGGTCCTGCTGCATAGCTTGAAGGCAACATCGGACATGGGTAAACCAAGAGAACATGCTGGATTCAGGAGTGGCTTCAGCATTATAGATCACATCAATGTACTGAGAGAACTAACTAAAAGATCGAATGAATATGAACTTTGTATGACCTCTATTGATTCTGAAAAGGCTTTTTGACTCTGGGAAACAATCAGTAGTTATAATAATTTTGAAATCCCATGGTACTGAAGATGTATATATTAATGTTTTACTGACAACATCTATGAAAATGTAAGTGCAAATATTTGACTATTCAAGGAAATAGCAGATATAAAAATTGGAAAAAGACTGAAACAAGGTAACAACATACCTCTCAATTTATTTAATGCCACATCATAAAATACCTTTCAACCATTAAAATGAGAAGACAAGGGGATAAAGATTAATGGAGATTGCTTAATCTACTTTGCTTTGCAGATGACATAGTCATTTTTGCAAGTACCCTCTCAGAGCTGCAAAGTAAGATCCAGGAACATGCCAACAAGAGTAAAGAAGTGGGATTAAAGATGAACTTACATAAAAAAAAAAAAAAGTATACGAGTACAATGCTTTTACAAGAACTGAAGGTTCATAGGTTGATGGTGAAAATTTAGAAGTGACTGATGCCTACAACTACCTTGGACAACAGATGTCAAGCAAAGGCCATATTGAAGATGAAATTAAGAGGCATATAAAACTTGGCAGGAGTGCATTTGGAAGAAACTGTACAATTTCCAAGAGCAATATAGCATTATGTCTTAAAAGAAAAGTGTTTAATGAATGCATCCTTCCTGTTCTTACTTATGGATTAGGGGCATAGACATTAACTAAAACAGACATGCAGAGGCAGCTGAGAACTGAGAGGAGCATGGCACAATGTATGCTTGGTGCAAATAAGAAAGATAGGAAAAGGAACTCATGGATCACAAAAATGACAGGAGTTGATGACATCATGATCAAAGATCCTGAAATGGGCTGGACATATTGCTAGAAGAACTGATCCCCATTGGACAACTGAAATACTATATATCTCAAGGGGTAGGGAAAGACCCAGAAGAAGACCACATAGGTAATGGGTGGATATAAATTTGAAAGCATGTCAGAGTGGCATGGAATAGATTTTATAGAGAGCTGTGAATTGACTTGAGGAGACCTTCACTCAGCAGTGGACTGAGAATGGTTGATGATGATGTAGTTCACCAAAGTAAGCTAAACTCTGGCATTATAACTGGTGCATGCATGTTTCTCACTTTGTTCTATAATTTACATATTGGTTTACAGATCAATCAAGATTTTAGATTGTTTATGTTACTAAGCATAACACTTTTACCTGCTTTTCTTTTATGACTCATATTTATCACACTGATTTTTCTAATGGACTTACATCCCCATCTAATTTTCATCTGAGAGAAAAAAATGTTTCCTTTTCATTCACTCTCACTCAAAAACTGCACCAAGGCCCAAGTGTTCTTTCTGATGACAGCCACAGTTTAGAAGACTAGTGCTGCTATGTGTAATTGTCGAGTTATGGATGATGAAAGTAATGAACCTTAGTTAATGAAAGACAGCTTAAATGAGCAGAACAATAGCAGGAGAGAGGCAGAAGCCCACTTGCCAGTCATATGATCTCATCCTAATTTGTGGTGTCTTTTGTCACATTTCACATGAAAGGTCAAAACAAAGGTAAACATAAAAAATGTCAAACTCATTGGAAACTGATGAGTTCAAGAACATTGAGACTCTGGCATATTCATTTTTGTGTAACTGACTGCAATGAAAATGAAATTGTTGATGTTGAGTGATTCAAGATGTGAGCAACTGGCTTCTTGTACTGCTTTGAATCTTATGCATGAAATGTATTTCTATTCATTCTTAATGTACTGGCTCTCTCTCCCTTTCCCAAACTAGTGGCCTAAACATTAGACTGGCCACTCCTACTATCTTATGTATTCATATGGATCATTAAACTCCTTAATAAACTCAAAAGATGATTAAAATAAAATTGGAATCATTTCCTGAATAATTAAGATTCTTTCTTGTAAAATGCTATTGTTATTACTGGACTTCATTTAATCTCTGGACAGTATTTTTAATAACATACATCTACTGCTGGTCTACCTTCTACAATACGTGAAATACATCTGACAATTCTGACCTGTTTTTTTTTTATTTTTAGTTGTAATTTAACATATATTTTGAATCTTAAAACTGCAATTCAACTCACAGCTTGTTCATTTAATGTATATGCAATAGTTTAAAAAAGTGGGAGGAGCTAAAAATAAGCAACTGGAAATCTGAAAGTCAAAAACAATCTGACAAGTAACATAAAATTCTTCATGATCAAATGAAAACAATCATGTTAACAGGTATATTTAAAAAATTCTGCTTACCCTGCTGCTGGTGGCTTTGATATTACAGCTGGGGAAGTGGTAATTGTAGTTGTTATAGAATTATCAGTCTGATTCTTTTCCCAGTCAAAAGGATCTGATTCCCGTATTCCTCTTCTTTTCATACACCTCTCAAACAGACCTTTCAGCATTGCATAGTCTGGTTGGTCATAGTAGTCTAAAGACACAATATGGTCTAGGAACTGCCGGAAATCAGATGGCAGATGCTTCAGGAGGAGCCTGTGGTCATACTTCTCCTTCATTATGCCAACCTTAAAATTACACAGTACTCTATTAGTAAGATAAAATCAAATAATAAATCATGTTAAACACTGTACAAACTTTCAACCACTTCACAAATGAAAGAACATAACAACAAAATCTTTTCAGCTGCTCTTTGTGGGAAAAAACAGTGAATACATGCTATTTAACTGCTATGAATTAGTTCACATTATTCCACACATAGCAGACCATTTTTTTTTTTAACTTTCAACTTTCTGTGTTTTGACAAGAAGATGCATTCAAAGTCAAATAACTTTTGATAACATTTATGTGGAAACAGTCTCACTAGCTTAAGGAATGTTGAAACATAACCGTCTAAGCACGATACACACTAAAAATCAGGATGAAATTAAAACTTTAATTACAGATAAAATACATTGATCAACGTAAGATCTTTTGGGTCCCGCCAGCAGGTACCCATCTTTAGACGTAATGAGACGACCACATGGCCGAAGCAGCTTATAAACACAGAAGCAAACAAAATGGGATGACGCATAGTCAATACTCACGTACTTCACAGCGCATGTCCAACCGTACCACAATGAGCAACATTGTAGAGAAGGAAGAGGAGCACTATAGTCAATTTATGAACAAGGTTTTCCATGGTTGGGGAATAGTCCTTGGTTGTTCATTCGCGCTGGTTCTCGTCCACGGTTTCAAAACCGTGGACGAGAACCAGCGCGAATCCCAGATGGTGCTTGACGCGATTCGTGAACAGGACTTCCAGGGAGCATTCCAACAGTGGCAAAAATGCTGGCAGTGGTCTATCACTGCCCAAGGAGACTACTTTGAGGGAGATCATAGCCAGACTTAAGTTACGTAAGTACTTTGTTGTATATTGGTCTAGTCTCGGAACTTGTTGATAGGACCTCGTATCCTATTGAAAGTCTTCAGACTCTTGAAGCCAGTCACTTATTTTGTGCGAATAACATTTGCACACAGTATCTTTCACTATCTTGCACACTTTCCAGCATTCCTCTAATCATTCTTTCTCTTTCCCATTGGCATCATTTTGGCCTGTTTTAATGGAAAACATAATATTTTGGTATACAATTTCACTCTTGTCTTCATTAGCTATTGATCTCTACCAGCTTGATTTCTTTCAGTTCTTTTATTTACTTTCTTAGCAGACTGATATGCTTGTTCTTTTTTGCTTCTGGCATTATAATCAGCCTACCATGTGGCTCTTGATGCCATCACTTTTGTTCTGAGCAAACAAAAGGGTTTGATATAAATTTCTAGTTGTCATAGTAAAATACACTGACGGAAAAAAAAATCCCAACACCAAGAAGGGGTTGTGTTAGATAAACGACAGTTGGTAGGCGGTGAGAGTACATCTGTAAGATGACGTCTATGCAAATTTCGCGCTCGGGGCATACGTGTGGCGCCAGTACCGCCCCTCGGAACATGCAAAGCAGGTTTGCTGTAAATACGCGCTGTAACGTTCGTGAGCGTTAGTTATCGTTGAGATTCAACGTAGTGTGTTGATGTTAGTCAAGAATGCCTTTAAGAAGACGAAGAAGCCATTATCAACAGCTCACGGAGTTTGAACGAGGTCGTGTAATAGGGCTACGAGAAGGTGGATTTTTTTTCCGCAATATTGCAGAACGACTTGGCAGGAATGTAGCCACTGTGCACGATTGTTGGCCGCGGTGGTCAAGGGAAGGTACTGCCTCAAGAAGACCGGGTTACGGCCGGCCACGTGGCACTACTGAGACCGCCGTGTACGGCGTATGGCCGTGGCGCATCGTACCGCATCTGCGGCAGCAATTCGAGCTGCAGTTGCCACCACAGTGACACAACGAACTGTTACAAATCGGTTACTTGAAGGACAGCTCTGAGCCAGACGCCCTGTAGCGTGCATTCCACTTACTCCAAACCACTGCCGTTTGCGACGTCAGTGGTGTCAAGCTAGAGCTCATTGGAGGACGGAGTGGAGATCTGTTGTATTTTCTGATGAAAGCCGGTTCTGCCTGGGTGCCAGTGATGGCCGTGTGTTGGTTAGAAGGAGACCAGGTGAGCGCCTGCAACCAACCTGTCAGCGGCCGAGACACACTGGATCTACACCTGGAGTTATGGTCTGGGGAGCAATTTCCTATGACAGCAGGAGCAATCTCGTGGTTATCCCACGCACCCTGACGGCACAGTTGTACGTTGGTCTGGTGATTCAACCTGTTGTGCTGCCATTCATGAACAGCATTCCAGGGGATGTTTTCCAACAGGATAACGCTCGCCAGCATACCGCTGTTGTAACCCAACATGCTCTACAGAGTGTCGACAAGTTGCCGTGGCCTGCTAGATCACCAGATCTTTCACCAATCGAGCACGTATGGGACATCATTGGACAACAACTCCAGCGTCACCCCCAACCAGCATTAACCGTCCCTGTATTGACCGACCAAGTGCAACAGGCATGGAACTCCATCACACAAACTGACATCCAGCACCTGTACGACACAATGCATGAACGTTTGCGTGCTTGCATTCAACATTCTGGCGGTTACACCAGTTATTAATGTACCAGCATTTCACATTTAAAATGGCTCTTCTCGCTCTTACAATAAGCTGTGATCTTGAAACCTTAATCGATTAAATATGTTACCTATACAAATGTATTGCCGCCATTTCATTCCTCTACAACTATTTTTTCGTGGTGTTGGGATTTTTTTCCGTCAGTGTATGATGCCATTGTCATTCAGGTGAAGTAGCCTTCGTAACATGAAATGTAAAAAATAAATTCTGACTTCCACATGTACATGACATATTATGTTAAACATCACCTTAGCATATATAAAGGTTAAATATTTCTGCATTTAGCTACAATGATTTTATCTAGATTCCTTGTGCAACATTTTGAATGATTTCATGGAAAATTTAAAGTTATTTGTTAGACATGCAGTGAAGCTATACAACAAAGAGCTTGCCATATACAATGTATGTGACTTAATTCATCTAAATTAAGACAAAAAAGTTGGGGACTTTGAGATGGTTTCTATGAATTTCCATTTGTAAATCTTCTAGCATCAGCGAAAATTTCATTGAGAATGGCAACTCAACCACAGCAACAGGTTTATTGCAGACTATTCAAAATGAAATGTATTGATTTATATATTGAATTATTGTATTGAGTTCTTAAGGAAGAAAATTTTGGAACTTAGGTGTTTTGGAACTTAGACAAGCAGCCCCAATACATGGCTTGCAAGATTCAGTGTTGATCACAGCAGTGCTTACATTTCCTGTCATAAGCAAAGCACATGATGATCATCATTTGAATAATGATAGCATTTTTTTACATTAAACATTCGTGAGGCATCTTTGTTGTGGGATAAGTCTTCCAAATAAGTATGTCTTTATGTTTATTCATGTAGCACCTCTAGCTTATAGACATTTTTCTCTTGCATGCTCTTAGAAAATCTTCACAGAGCTGGAAAATAAGTGATATGAAAAACAAATGTGTGAAACACTCTTCATACAAAAGTTTGTTTCGTTATCAGCTGTACATTTCACAAGGATAAACTTTGAAACAGTACAATTATCGCATACAGTTTTGAGAGACTTCATTCAGCTCTCCTTTGATGTGTGTTAAAAACAAGTGCTTGTTCATTCTTTGTTGACCTAAGTAAATGATCCAGAAATTTCATTGGAAAGAATAATGAATAACACACCAAAACATAAGAGAAAATATATACACATTACACAGGGCATAAATCTCCTTAACAGGACATAAATTTCTCAAAAAATGGAACACCAAATGAGAAGTCTTAATTATGCTTTTTGATATGTGCTTAGTGTGCAGATAAAATTATCAAATCACTTTTGACACATGTATAGTGTATCTTCACACTAAGCACATACAGAAAAAAGCATAATTAACTGTTTTCATTTGGTGCCTCGCTTGTTTTATCATTTCTTTTGGGTATTGCTATTCTTCTTTTTCTCAGCTCTTTTTAGACCTGCTGGAAGAAGGCCTCCTTCAGTTCTTTCCATTTTTCTCTCCTTTTGGCTATGGTTAAACAATTTTTTTCCCACAAATTTTGTCAGTTCATCGCTCCACCTTCTTGTAGGGCATCCTCTGTCTCGTTTCCCTACTTTTCGAATCCACTTTGTTAGTATGGTGGTCTACCGCTTGTCCTCTCTTCTGGATAGATGTCCGGCCCACTTCCATTTTAGTCGCTTGTGGTAAAGAATGAAGTCTGTGATACAAGTTTGGCTTCTTATCCAGGTGTTCCGTTTCTTATCTTTAAATGTGATGCCTAGCATCAGCCTCTCCATTTTTCTTTGAGTTGTAGCACGTTTATTTGTCAGTGCTTTTTGTCAGAGTCCAGGTTTCACAACCATATGTGATGACTGGAAGTATATACACTGGTTAAATATTTTCCTTTTTAAACAGTGGAACATCACTATTTTGAAAAATGCTTTTCAATTTTCCAAATACACTCCACGGTCAAAAACCCTGATGGAACTGATATACATGGCAATGCCAGTATTTCAATGAAGTCCGGTGGGCCATACCCGGGATGTCTTAGTATCATGCCTCCCCATAGCAGAATGGCGGTGAAGAGAGACAAACGTCGCAGATTTATTTTGGTCCTGCAGACAAAAACGATATCCCCAGAACCCTATTAAAACCATCTTGCAGACTATCATAGATGCAAGTTTTCCGCCTTTCAAAATTTCCGGAAACGGAAGTTAGGCGTAGTGAGGATTTCTCCCGCAATCGTAATGTTTTTCTCGCGCGAAAAACGACTTACGTCGCAGAATTATTTTGCACTCATCCCCATAGCAGAATCTCGGTGACAGGCAACGCACGTCGTAGATTTATTTTGTACTCATCCCCGTAGAAGAATCATGGCGACTGGTGACACACATTGCAAGTTTATTTTGTACTCATCCCCGTAGCAAAATCACGGCGACGGCCGACGAACATCGCAGATTCATTTTGTACTCATCCCCGTAGAAGAATCGCGGTGACATACATCGCAGATTTATTTTGTACTCATCCCTGTAGAAGAATTGCTGCGATGGGCGACGTACATCACAGGTTTATTTTATACTCATTCCCGTAGCAGAATCGCGGCGACGGCCGACGTACATCGCAGATTCATTTTTTACTCATCCTCGTAGCATAATTGCGGCGACGGCCGACGCACATCGCAGATTTATTTTGTTCATGCAGACAGAAACAATATCCCCAGAACCCTATTAAACCATCTTGAAATGCAAGTTTTCTGCCTTTCAAAATTTCCGAAAACGGAAGTTAGGCGGAGTGAGGATTTCTCCCGTAATCGTAATTTTTTTCTTCCGACATTTTCCTCGATGCTTGAAGAGAGATATTGTTGTTAAATATCATTTTATTGCATAAATATTTGTGCTTTGGTTTGAAAATGGAGGCAACAATTTCCAAAAACGAAAGTTTGACGGAACCCAGTAATCTTGAATTCTTTTTCCTCTGCCCTATATGGTCATTAAATATCATTTTATTAGATAAATGTTTGTATTTAAGATTAAAAATGGAGGAAAATTTTCTGAAAACCAAATATGCACGGAGCAAAAATTTCTCCCTCTAATAATTGAAACTGGAGGAAAATTTTCTGAAAACCAAAGTGTACGGAGCAAAGAAATTTCCCTCTAATAACCCTCCACCCACTGTGCTTCTGTATTATTGTTTAATCATCATTTAATTACATAAATGTTTGCACTTGAGATGGGAAATGGAGAAAAATGTTCTGAAAACGAAGTAGAATGAAGCGAAGATGTTGCCGCCCCAATGGCGCAGTGGTCTAAGCGATGGCCTCTGATCATTCGTCCGTAAGGGGTCCGGGTTCGAATCCCGGTGAGGCATGGATGTTGTGTTTGTCTTGCAGCACTGGTTCTCTCCCTTCCCTGGAACCAGTGACTCTAAATTAGGGACGGACGACTGCTTATAGCCCATTGAGTTGCTCACGGTGGTTGTTAAACCTCAAAAAAAAAAAAAAAAAAAGAAAAAGAAAAGAAGCGAAGACTTCTCCTCTTATGACAAGTTTTTCCTAGTGATGCCTCTGCACTTTATTGTTGTTAAATATCATTTTATTCCATAAATCTTTGTTTCAGCTTGAAAATATTGGCAAAATACCAGATACAGAGGACAAGAATGTTTTTGATCCTAATTAGTATTGCAATTGCTGTAGTACCTAGGTGAGACATTTTTTTAGGTAGAAAAATATGTCTGTGCATTTTTTTTTTTTAATTTTTTTTTTTTTTTTGCATTTAGTAGTTATCTTGCATAGTGACCACCCGCAGATTATTTTGTGGCACAATGATATCTGTCACAGACTGACCAGGAACTTTCTGCTATGAGGCCATGCCTCCACATGGATCCCTTGGAAAACATGGTGTCAAAATGAGCCATGGCTAAGTTGATACTGAGCAAAGAGCTGGCAGAAAGCTATAAAATGCATCTCCCAAGACAATTTGTGGCTATCATTGGAGATTAGACCACAACCCCTCCAATTGTTATTAGCCTCGTATAAATTAATTTATTATTTGGTTCTTGTAGATGAACTATGGTAAATATAATTCCTAAGAAATTAGTTATTTTTGCTATAGAAATGTTGTACTTCACTTTTCATCCATGTGGCCAAATCCTCAGAAAACTGGAAAACTGTATCATTCTGCTCCAGATGTCTGAGGAGTTGCCTCAATGGAAAAACAGTGAATTACAGCATTTTTTCACATAACACAGATGTTAATGAAGAATAAATCTTTGCAAATACATGGAAGGCATATCAGCATAGAAGTGACACATTTGACTATTTCTGTATAAAGCTGTCTCCCCAGAAAATTTAAAAAAAATCACATCACCCTGGAGCAGGAGCTGAAACTGCATTTTCTGATTTTCATTTGAACATGCTACCAGCTTGAACACAACTTGGGAGATATGTGGGGTTCAGTTATTTTTCCACAGCAATGCAAATTTTATATTTTCTGAGATGGCTACATGTTAAAAGTCAAATACTGCACTTCTATGCCCCAAAAAAATAATATTCTAATAAGCCCTCCATGTATTGCAAAGATATATTCTCCATTAATGCCTATGATACTATCTAAAGAACTGGTTATTACTGACCTGGATCTGGTTCAGGCCCTGAATCAGAAATGGTCATTGCTACAAAGATGTATCACATGCCTTGATGAGTGCAAATCTGATGTTTGTACAAATTTCTATGCTTCAAGATTTGTTGTCTCATGTATGTAGTGGTGTTATGCTCAAACTGAAATCGGAAGATGTGGGTTCAATGCTTCCATTTCAGGACAAAACAATTTTCAAACTTTTTGAAGATTCTGCTATACTGAGAGAATGAAATATGCTACTTCTCTACTTGGAAAAATAATACTCAGCATTTCTGTGACAAAAATAACAAACATATTTGGCTACCACGTGATTTGGTGATGTATTCTTTATCAATGTAAGCTGTGGTGTCTGAAGAAACATCTCCTTTAACATTACTGCAGTCATAAAAAATTAATCCTAATTGTGATGATATATAGATTGTGGGAACAAAATCTAGCTGCAGTGAAGCAGGAAATTGTTAGTATTAGTTCATTTCAATTAAGAAATTACTTCTGGTTACAGGTGCAAAATTGCAGACTTTTTAATAATGTTACTCATCTATAAAGAACAAGTTAACCTGCAATGCACAATGTCAAATTTTTAGAAAGTCCTACTTTGTATGTTATGACATCTTATACTGATTTCCACCAGAAAAATATGTTCACAGTACATTTTATTCGATTTGGAGGGCACTTATTACCCACTTACTTAATGCAGATGACACCAGCTAAATTATGCCAGAGCCAGATGCCTGACTGAGTTCAAGACACTGGCATTTTATGATCTTCCATTCTGGTTCTTTGTTATTCCATAAACTGGTAACGTCATATTAGAGTGGACTTCAGTACTTACAGGGAGGAAGGGGCTTGCTTAAACTACTGAGGAAAAAAAAACACTTGCTTTAATATGTTTAAGTATGAAGTAAGGAAGCATCCATGTTTAAAATGACTCATTGTGTTTGAATACTTGGTTTCACATTAAGGTCTGTTGCTGTGATAATTAAATGTCACTAAATGGTACAGTAAGCTTGTGAAACTTATTTTGATCTCGTAAAATAGTTTGTTCATATTACTAAATTATTGTTATAGTGGAGAATGTGATATTGAGTGCATTAATGTAATTAAACAGAATAAACCATATGAAACATAATTAACTGAAAAAAATCACTCTGAAATGGTACAGTTAATTAAAGAGAAACATATCCTGTTCAAAATGTGTGGATACCGAGTGTCATTACTACACATTTCTATTTGTTACACTCTTTTACTGTAGAAAACCATCATAACTGGGTGAATAGCATTATAAGCTTTTCATTAGGGGCAAAGTAAAGGTCATTTAAGAAGTTTCTTGTGTATGGTGGCATTTCTAGGTAATGGTTGGAATGATTCAACTTGTGCCCACACATGATGATGCTAGTAGTATCTGTTCCATTGATGTTGGGAAACCACATACATGTTGTGCCCTCATTTGGTCTTTGGCTAGAGATCCTGAGAGAGTGCAACAAAGTTTCACATCTCATAGGCAGTCGAATAAGCTCAACGAGTCTATCGACTTTTTAAACCTTTTTGCCTATTCCAGTCTTTGGAATCAATTATTCTCAATGCCACTGAGGTCTGCACTTTTGCATGAAGGCTCAGGGTTAAAACAATTTTTAAAGGAATTGAACATTAAAATAGGTAATTCAATCAAGTTGGCTACTTACATTTGTCAGCTTGGGTGGCCCAGAAATCCAAGGTTATCTTGGCGTTGAAAACATCGTCAGGAAACCACAAGATATGGGAATTCTTGAATAACACATAATGGACATCTCAAAAATGCAATGAAACAAATCTTGATATATAAGTTATTGCAATAAGGGGTTGGATTAAACAAACAAAAATTGCTTTAAAACAAATTATTCCATGCAGTCGAAGACAAGACCCCAAAAAAGATCTACGAAAAATGCTATGAAAGGTAACCACATTATTTCATATTTGAAAACGAAGAAAGGACAAAAAAGCAATGACAAACTAATAAGTAAAAGGATCATAAAAATGTTAAAATCGAGAAATAATAGTTCCAAAACGTTAAAAGGGCTAGCCTGTTGTTGAGTCCTATGCATATGCATTTCAGCAATAATTCGCTTGCCATCATCAGAGACAATGGTGGCTGCCTGCTTTCCTTCCTGTAATCGCTCATACACTGCCACATCCAACGACTCCTTTTTACCATCAAGCATCTGATCTCACCACATCATAAGAGTGGGGCATTGCCATTTGCCGCTCCTCAAGTTCTGCTTGTGGTCAATTGGTGGCCTCGGTGTGTCATGATGTTTCATACCTTGTTCGCTTCTTTTGGTTGTTTTCCTCCATAATAAGGATCTTTGATGGAAGTGGAAGTTCAATTCCACTGTTAACATTACAGTTGTTGTTTTTGATTTCTTCAATTATTATTGACTCAGCATGCCTTATGCTTTTTCTGCGGATTGCTTACATATCAAACTGTCTTCAAAAAAATGGGTTCCTTTATTTTTTATACAATATTGTACAGGGTGTCCATAAAGTCTTTCCCACATTAAAAAATGAATATAAAAAATGTATTACAGGTACAAGAAAGGGATTACATGGCAATGATGGTGCCCAAGTTAAGTTGTTTTTTTTCCAGTGTCAGTACACCTCCACATGGGCGCCATTTGTGGCCCAGAGAACATCTAAGCGATATTCAATTTCAAGCCATGTTTTGTTTAACATTTCAGCAGAGACAGAGCCAATGATGTCCGTTATTCTGCTCTTCAACATCTCGACATCCAGAACACTGCTAGAGTAAACTTGGTCTTTCATATAACCCCACAGGAAAAAGTCTAGAGGGGTTATGTTAGGCGATCAAGATGCCGTGGCATGGGACCATCACGGCCAATTTATCTGTCCAGAAATGAGGCATTCAGGAACTCACGAACCATTATTGAACAATGTGGTGGGGCACTGTCTTATTGGAAAATAACCGAAGGTTTGGAGTGCATGCAACTGAGGTGCTACAAAAAGTTCCAGCATGTCCAGGTACATGTTACAGCGGGCTCTCTAAAAACGAAGAATCCGATGATTCTGTTGTGCATCAGGCCGCACCATATGCTCAGTTTTGGGCTAGCCCTCTGTTGTTCAATGACATAATGGGGATTTTCTGATCCCCAGATTAGCTCATTGTGCCTATTTACTGTACCAGAGACGTGGAATGTGGCTTCATCTGAGAAACAGACACAGTATAGGTAATCACTATCATGAGCTATGCACTGCAACATCTCCGTTGCAAATGCAGCATGGTGAGGCCAGTCACAAGACTGAAGAGCTTGAACGATCTGTACCTTATAAGCATACAGATGAAGACATTTGTGTAAAAATTTTAAACCATGGCATGGGGAATCCCATTTTCCAGTGAAGCATGACGAATGGATTTTCTGGAGCTTCACAGAAATGTCACCTAAACAGCTGCAGCTGTCTCTTGTGTAAACGGTGGTTGGCCCGCTCGCGAGATCGCCAACACTACCCGTCGCTTTAAACTTTTCATACAAAGCTTTTATGCTTTTTTGGTCCTGTGGTGATCATCTGTACTCTTTTCTGAAATAACTTGCACAATATTCTAGAGGATAATGCTTACCTTGGCATTCCTTGCTAGCGATGAGAAACATTTCACACACGTGTTTTCCGGTCTTTGTTGATGTTATTGTCCTAAAGTCCGTTGTATGAGATGAATAGCTTTACTTCACACAGTTTTCACTGGGTATACTCATTGGATATTCACTTTAGGATTCAAACACACTAATTTTTTTACCGTTCTTTATACTCGAAATTTTCGCCCAGTTTCTGGGCATCCTCAGGAAGCGTGGCGACTTTTCCACTGATGTTCGTGGTTAACTTCGTGCTAATGGAGTCCGATACTCCTTGTTGCCATTCGTCGGATATACTTTCTTGGATATATTTCGTTATCAAGCCTGGCTAGCGCCATCTATGTTTCATTAAAATAACATTCTCAGGCTAACCATAAAGTTCTCAGGCTAACCCACTTCCTATAATTGTAGCATTGGTTTGTCACTGCAGCTTGAAAGAGTGTTCTTTTGTATTGTAAAGTGCCAATTTTCAGACTAATAGCCCTTTTTTTTGCATATGTTTGATGTCCTGAACTGATTCATGTCAATGCAAAGTGTTGAATTTTCGAATGTGGAACTCCGGGCTGTCATGAAATTTCTGTTCCTGCAGAAGAAAACTGCAAGGGAAATCTATGAATGTATGATGCAAACATTAAGCAACAAGTGCTCTTCATATTCCACTGTGAATAAATGGCCAACTTTCAGTGAGGAGACTTTGAGACCAAATATGCAGCAAGATCTGGGAGGCCTTCAACAGTGACAACACCCAAAATTGTTGATCGTGTTCATGACTTGATTTTGTCAGTTCGGCAAATCTTGGCTAAAACAATAGCTGAGACACTGGAGATATCCAGGGAACATGTTGAGTTCATAATTCATGAGCACTTGGATGTGCAGATGATGTTAGCAAAGTGGGTGCCCAAATGTTTGAACACTGATGAGAAACGAAAACAAGTGGACAATTCCAAATCGGTTTTGCAGCATTTTGAGCGATCTGGTGATCATTTTTCAGCGACTTGTTACTGTTGATGAAACACGGTTACATCACTACGATCCAGAGATAAAGCAACAGTCCCTGCAGTGGTGGCACCGTGGTTCTTCACGGCAAAAGAAATTCAAGACTCAAAGGTCTACAGGAAATATCATAGTAAGGGTTTTTTGGGATTTGGAAGGCGTTTTACTGACTGACTACTCCCAAAGGGACAAACAATAAATTCTGAATACTATTCCAACTTGCAGTGCTGATTAAAGGATGCGTTGAAGAAAAAAAGGCGAGGAGAACTGCGGAAAGGTGTTCTCTTTTTGCAGGACAATGTGCTGGCTCACAAGGCTGGAAAGACAAGACAATGGATGTTTTGAAGGATCTGGGGTTTAAGTGCATAGACCATCCACCCTACTCACCAGACTTTGCTCCATCAGACTATTTCTTGTTCCCAAACCTTAAAAAAAGTTTGAAAGGGAAGCATTTTTCTAATAATTTGTAGTTGATATCAGCAGCAGAGCAGTATTTGAGTGATCAGACTTCAGAATTTTTCTTAGAAGAAAAAAAATTCTGAAGTCTGATCAGTCAAATAGAAGAAATGCTGTGCCAAGTGTGTTGAACTTCAGTGTGAATATGTGGAATAGTCTGTCAGTTTCATGGCTCTAGCTCTTTCCTTCTTGGTGAGGCTGAGAACTTATCAACATTCACTTGTATATCAGTTTTTTAATATCTGAAATGCTGTAACCAAATTTTTTTGCCACTTTGATATGCCATTGTACAGGGTGTTTGAAAAAGAATGACCCGATTTCAAAGTAGTATATTTAATAAGACAAATGTGGGATAGTTACAAAACAAAGAGCCAAGTATGAAGGAAGGTCTAAAGTTTCACTCACCACAATTACAAATTCTCAATGTGCCCTCCACCTGCTGCACAGACAACATCAAGCCGATAGCTGAATTCATCCCAAACGCGTTAGAGAGTGTCTTCAGTCACAGAATTTGCCACGGCCGTGATTCTTGTTCGGAGTTCATCCAAGTCAGCGGGTAAAGGGGGAACATAAACACGGTCTTTTACGTATCCACATAAAAAAAGTCACATGGTGTGATGTTTGGAGATCTCGGAGGCCAAGCGTGTAGTGCCAAGTCATGGGGTCCCCTGCGTCCAATCCAATGCTGAGACAATATGTTGTTTAGAAATCAGCGAACTTGGAGGTTCCAATGTGGCGATGTGACATCCTGCTGCAAAATGTAATCTTCAGAGTCGTCCTGCAGCTGTGGAAGTAGCCAGTCCTTTAGCATTGCAAGATAGGAGTTGCCCATAACCGTGTTGTCCACAAAAAAGAAAGGGCCATAAACCTTTCCAATAGAAACCGCACAAAAAACATTCAGTTTCGGTGAATCACGTTCATGTTGGATAGTTTCATGTGGATTCTCTAGTCCCCATATGCGAACATTGTGGCTCGAAACTTTCCCGCTTTCATGAAAGTTGCTTCATCGTTAAAAATCAACCTTTGTACGACGTTGTCATCCTCCATGCCCTCTAACAGAGTTGCACAAAAATCTTTTCGTTGTGTTTTGTCACCTTCACGAAGAGCTTGCACCAGCTGCAATCTGTACGGCTTCAGCAGCAAACGTCATCGTAAAACACGCCAAACAGTCACATGAGGGATAGCAAGTTCGCGACTCACACGGCAAGTAGACTTCCGTGGGCTTCGCTGAAACGCCTCGTGAATTCATTGCACATTCGTCACTGAGGTGGTTGGTCATCCAGGACTCTTTCCCTTACATAAACACCCTGTTTCTTCAAATTGTCGATACCAACAACGAATGTTTTTGCCCACTAGTGGAGCACGGCTGTAACGTTGTTTAAACGCACGATGCACCATAATCACGGACTTGGTCTTGTTAAATTTGAGCACATAAAACGCCTTCTGTTGCCTCGACACCATCTTCTCACTCACTAAGCGTAGCGGCTGTTTGGATGCTCGTGCTGCCATCTAGCGGTAGTTATAACAAACTCTGGACCACGTCCGAAGACATGATATGAGTCGCATTCATCGGTGGTTCATGGTTGCCGAGATATCTACTTTTCAAATCGGGACATTCTTTATGAAACACCCTGTATTTCAGTTTCTGTATAACTGTTATTACTGGAATGCACAAATGCTTGATGTACAAATGATCTTAGAGCTGAAATTTTGAAGGCCCATGAATGATGGCATTCAGCTGGGATGAGAAATGGTATGTATGTAGGTTTTCAATAGACACAGTAATCTAGTAGTGCCTGGTTTTAATCTCTTTTATATCTAAGAAAGGTAATGTACCATTATTTCCAATTTCTATTGTAAATTTGATTTCTGGAAATTTGCTAGAAAATTCTTCCCTTAGGGTATCAAGTTGTTTGACATCTGACTTCTAGATAAAAAGTATCATCATCGTGTCTGCTGTAAAAGAGGATTTTGTCGCTGAATGTGTTGATTATATTTTCTTTAATTTTTTGTAAAACCATTGTGGCGAAAAGAGATGATATAGGGGATCCCGTTGCAGCTCCTGATTTTTGTTTGTAAATGTTGTTGTTGTACAGGAAGTAGTTATTTTTGCATATGTACGTAAATATTTCTACAATTTCAGTGACTTCTAATTTATGAAAACTTGTCGTAGTATTTAAGTTTTCTTCAATAATCTCTATTGCTTGTGGAACCGGGGTGTTTGGGAACATAGATACTACATCAAAACTGATAAGTGTTGTTGGGTTGAAATCATACTGGATGTTTTGGATTTTCTTTATAAGCTCAGATGAATTTGGGGATGGAAAATTTATTCTTTATTCTTTATCATAAAGAATAAATTTTCCATCCTCAAGTTCATCTGAGCTTATAAAGAAAATCCAAAACATCCAGTATGATTTCAACCCAACAACACTTATCAGTTTTGATGTAGTATCTCTGTTCCCAAAAAGCCTGGTTCCAGAAGCAATAGAGATTATTGAAGAAAAATTAAATACTGTGACAAGTTTTCATAAATTAGAAGTCACTGAAATTGTAGAAATACTTACGTATATATACAAAAATAACTACTTCCAGTACAACAACATTTACAGACAAAAATGATATTTACAGACAAAGATAGCAAAAAGGAACTTGAATAAGTTTTTTTTTATTTTTTTTTTTCCAAATTGATTAAAGGTGAATTGCTTTTTGATACTATTAGATCTAATGGCTTGCCTGGCTTATGAGTTTTCAGCTTACCAAAAATTTTTGGTATACTTGATTGTAGAGGTGGAAGCGATTTTTTCAGAATCATTGGCAAGTGGCTGTGGTTCCTCACCTGAGAAAGTTTTTTAATTAACTTTTCAGTAAGGTTTTAAGTACGCGTGTTGACAACTCAATTTTTTTTAGCACAACACATATATTTGCAGTTAAGTGAAACACAGCTGTAGAGGTCCGCCATATAAGTTGTTCATGTGTTTGGCTCTAAACCACCATATCGAGGAGGGTGGCAAACTCCCAACTTCAATTTACAAGTTCGAGAAATTGAGAATAAAATTACAGCAAGAAGAAAACCACTTGGATTTTCCTGTGAATTGTAGGGACATAGAAGTTATTCCAAAGTACTTACGTCTCAAAAATAAACTTTTGAATAAGCAAGATAATCGTATATTACAAAAATGTTGCTTTAAAAGATTGAAACTGGAAATCAAATTAAAAAGAAGTGTGATATATAAACTACAATCAGAGTGCTATGAGATGCATTTCAGAATCCAAGACGAATTAGATAAAATCTCTTTTAACACCTCAAATAAAACTGAAGGGAATTCAACAGGAAATATTTTTTAGAAAAATCGATATACAAAAAGCAAGGGATTTGAGACGACTCTTTCACAAATTTAAAACTCTTCTTGAAGAAAAACGAACAAGCTCCTATAAAAGAAATCCAGCAAATAATGTTCCTAATTATGTAAACAGATCATCTGAAGAACTGAACACCATACAAATGAAAGCACTAGAAAGAGAGATTAAATTTGCCCCACCTGCCAACTTGGGAAAAACTGAAAACTATATCCCACAACTGGAGGAAGTTGGGTCCAGATTCGACACGTTCATCCAGAATTCTTGCAGATTTAAAGTTATGCACTCTGTCAAACGGATTCAAAACTGGAAGATCATCTCAGGTTTGAAGTTTGATAAATTTAAATACGAACGACAAGAACTCTTAGATCTAAAAAATAATCTGAACACCAGTATAATTGAAGCAGATAAAACAAAGCAAATCTATATATTGGACCAATCCATGTATAATGATAAAATGAACACTGCCGTACAGCAGCATGAAATGGAGACTATCCCCAGAGACCCTACTGAAAAGTTAATTAAAAAACTTTCTCAGGTTAGGAACCACAGCCATTTCCCAATGATTTTGAAAAAATCACTTTCACCTCTACAATCAGATATCAATAATCTTTGGGAAGCTGAAAACTCATAAGCCAGATGAGCCATTACGTCTAATAGTATCAAAAAGCAATTCACCTTTAATTAATTATGGGGGGGGGTGACTTATTCAAGTTCCTTTCCCCTATCTTTATGAAGAATAAATTTTTCATCCCAAATTCGTCTAAGCTTATAAACAAAACTCAAAACATCAAGTATGATTTCAACTCAACAACACTTATTAGTCTTGGTGCAGTACCTCTGTTCCCAAACACCCCAGTTCCAGAAGCAATAGAGATTATTGGGTTGTCGGAAAAGTCGTGACGTAGTATCTGAATATTTCTGTTTCACATGTTATGTTCTGTGAAAGTTCGACCGGCTGATACGTAACATCCGACGGTGAAAGTTATTTATGTGTCAATTGACCATTATAGTTAAAATACATATTAAGCGTTTTAACTATAATGGTCAATTGGCACATAAATAATTTTCAACGTCGGACGTTAAGTATCAGCCGGTCGAACTTTCACAGATGTGAAACAGAAATATTCAGAAACATCAAATGTTTGTTTCAGATACTATATATGTTCTATGAATAATGGCATGATTCGGTTAATACCATAATGTGCAACTAGAAGTCATGACGTATTTTAGCCATGTTTTGCAAAGGTCATTTATTGATAGAAAGAACAAAGATCAATCAATGATATAATGCTCATTTTGTTCAATAACCTTTTGCCATCTTTCAGTGAGCTGCAGAATGCCTCGTTCATAGAAGGGCCTATCTTTCGTGTCGAAAAACTGTACAAGGTGCTGATTTACAGCCTCATCTGAATTGAACATTATACCACGCAAGGACTGTTGAAGAGAGCAAAACAAGTGGAAGTCTGATGGTGCAAGGTCAGGTGAGTATGCTGGGTGTAAGAACCCATCCCACCCAAGCTCCAATAATTTTTGGCGGGTGATCAAACTCATGCGTGGTCTCGCATTGTCGTGATCAAACACAACACCTTTACGATGAACAAGCTCTGGATGTTTCTGGATGATGGATTCGTTCAAACTGTCCAATAGCCAGCAGTACACATTTGAATTGATTGCTTGGTTCCGTGGTAGGAGCTCGAAAAACAAGACACCTTTAAAATCCCACCACACTGAGACCAGAACCTTCAGCTGATGAATGTCGGCTTTAGATGTAGTTTGAGGTGAAGCAGCAAGTCAGGACCAAGACCGTTTGCGAAGCACATTGTTGTACAAAATCCACTTTTCATCACCAGTTATCAGTCGCTTCAAAAAATGATTGTTTTCCTCACGTTTAATGAGCATATCGCAGATGTTTATATGTGCCGTCAATTGAGCTTCTCTGAGTTCATGAGGAACCCACACATCGAGCTTGCTTACGTATCCCAGCTTCTTCAGGTGGTCGTGAACACTTGAATGATGGATGTGCAGTGTGTCTGCAATCTCTCATGTCATGTAACGTGGGTTTGACTCAATCAATGCCTTGATTTGGTCGTCATCAACCTCGGTGGGCCTCCCGGACCGAGGAGCATCGTTGAGGTCAAAATCACCAGCACAGAATTTTGCGAACCACAGCTGGCACCGACGTTCTTGTAGAGCATTATCACCGTACACTTTACGCAACTTTTCACAAGCTTAACCCGTGTTCTTCCCTTTACGGAAGTAAAACAGTAAAATATGGCGAAAATGCACAGTTTGGTCTTCCATTTTCAACTTGATGTCAAATCTCCGCAAATCAACCAAATCGCTCACTATTCTTTTTAGACTGCAGCTAGAACTGGCACCTGTCGAATGCCATAGCAATAACATAGCTGTGCATTCCTCTAGTACTTCCAAAACCACCCAACCACCATCGGGTGCCAAAATACGTCATGACTTTTCCGACAACCCAATAAATACTAAGACAAGTTTTCATAAATTAGAAGTCACTGAAATTACAACCCTCCTTGTTTGCTCTCTATGTAAGGTACATGGATGATGTCCTAATTATAGTAGATACTGTGGACCAATCTCTACCCTCTCAGATTCTGGAAGAATTTAACTTACTAGAGAATACCTTGAAGTACACCCTGGAACAGGAAAAAGACCATAGCATCAATTACCTGGATTTAACCTTGACCTCAAGAGAAGGGAAAATATTCACTCAGCTTTTAGAAAACCCACCAACACAGGGAAGATGTTAGACTTCTGCTCATTCCACCCTGATTATATTAAATCGAATACAGCGAGACAATTTTTGGAAAAAATTGAAATCCTGGTCTCTTCAGCTTCTCAAAAAGATCTTCACAAAGAAGAATTAAAGGAAATGTTGGCAGAAAACAATTACCCCTCCCCATATGTTGAGAAAATATTTAAACAAGTGCCAAAAAAAGCAGGAAAAAAACCAACTTCAAATTCACCAGCAAAATTACGTACCACAAGGGACTTTTCGAGAAACTGAAAAGGATCGGAGCAAAATATAATATCAGGCTAGCTCCAGATCTTAATAACAAAATAAAGAAATTCTTGCCAGCTTTAAAGCAGAAAGAATTGGACATCCAATTGCAGGAAGGAGTAATTTACTGCATCGACTGTAACTGCGGACTCAGCTATATAGGAGAAACAGGGAGAAGTATTAAGGTCCGAATGAAAGAACACCAAGCAGCTATTAGGAACATTGGGAACAAAACAGGGCTAGACAGACATGTACAAGCAAGTGGACACTCCATAAATTGGGACTCAGTGAAAATAATCGCCCACCAGTCAAACTTAGTAAAGAGAAAACTAGAAGAAGGGATCGAAATAGCAAGAAGAAGAAGTACCACAATTAACGATAATTGCGGATGGTCTCTTCCAATTGAGTGGCAGCAACTACTCCAGTGACATAGTCCTGATGACGAACTAGGCTTTAGTTCGAAAATTTGACAACCAACTTTCATTAAAAATAACCTCTAAAAGACCCGTAAAAAAAAGTTATTCCACAATCACTATGAATAGAGGTGCCATAAATGCATTTACAACTAAAATATTTACGTATATATGCAAAAATAACTACTTCCAGTACAACAACAACATTTACAGACAAAAAACAGGAGCTCTAATGGGATCTCCTCCATCTCTTTTCACCAAAGTGGTTTTACAAAAAATTGAAGAAGACATAATCAACACTTTCAGTGACAAATCCTTTTTTACGGCAGATATGTTGATGACACTTGTTTAATCTGTAAGACAGACATCAAAGAACTCGATGCCCTAAGGGAAGAATTTTCTAGTGAATTTTCAGACATCAAGTTTACAATGGAAATTGAAAATAATGGTACATTACCTTTCTTAGATATAAAAAGATTAAAAACCAGACACAACTGGATTACTGTGTCTATCGAAAACCTACATACGTACAAGTTTTCATCCCAGCTGAATCCCACCAATCATGGGCCTACAGAATTTCAGCTCTAGGATCATTTTTACATTGGGAATTTATGCATTCCAGTAATAATGGTTATAACGAAACTGAAGTACATTGATGTGGCAAAAAAATTTGGTTACAACATTTCAGATATTAAATATCTGATGCACTGGTGTGCAAAAATTAAGGACGAAGAGGAGAAATTAACATAACAGCGAAACGAGCAGGTAGAACGGACCGAAAGACAACTCAGGAGATAGACTAGGGTCCGGTATGGTAGGGCATGCGCATATATGCAGCATGACGGGGGGGGGGAGTGTCGGAAGGGTGTAAAACACACGGGCGGTGTACGCTCAGCAATTCAGTGAAAGCTATTGCACGGTGTACATCGGGTTGAACGACGTGTCGAGTTGCTGCCACCGTGTGCTATGGCCAACAGGCAATCCAGTAGACGACATCTGGATGACTTTACTCGAGGTCGCATCATTGGGAAGTTGGAAGAAGGTCGAAGTGTGACTAGTGTGGTCAAGGAGTTCAGGATCGCTC
Source organism: Macrothele yani (assembly GCA_039090855.1). NCBI lineage: Eukaryota > Metazoa > Arthropoda > Arachnida > Araneae > Macrothelidae > Macrothele > Macrothele yani. The sequence goes on along the minus strand of CM077023.1, from coordinate 4,973,771 downwards.
ACAGCATCGTTTCACGAGCTTGGAGAGCATTTCAAACGACAGGAACAGCTGTCTGAGAGTTTAGCAGTGGTCGTCCTCGAGCAACCACGGAGGCGGACGACCGGTATATGTCCTACAGGCGAGAAGAGACAGACGGCAGACAGCGGGAGAAATCGCAAGGCACGTGCAACAGACAACTGGATGTCTGTTTTACAGTGGCCAGGAGGCTGCACAAAGGTGGTCTATTTGCACGACGACCAGTACAGTGTGTGCCATTAACGCCTGCTCATCGGAGACGGCGGTTTCTGTGGTGCCAGGAACACAAGAACTATACACATCAGCAATCGGGTCGAGTTCTCTTTACGGATGAGAGCTGATTTAGTCTGACGAGCGATTCTGGACGTATACACATCTGGAGAGAGCAGGGGGAACACGCAATCACACCTCCAACATCATCGAAAGGGACCGGTTTGGAGGTGGCAAATTTCTCGTTTGGGGCGGCATCATGCTTGGTAGCTGTACTGACCTCCACATCTTCCAAGGAGGTTCAGTCACTGGCGTTCACTATTGTACCGAGGTTCTCTTGCCTCGTGTGGGTCTGTTTAGAAGTGCTGTGGGTCCTGAGTTCCTCTTCATGGACGACAACGCTACACCTCATCGTACAGTGGATGTCGCAGAGCTGTTGGAGAGTGAAGATATTCAACGCTTGGATTGGCCCGCAAGGTCCCCGGACCTAAATCCAATCGAACACATGTGGGACCTTCTCGGGAGATGCTTGGCAACACGTCACCAGCCGCCAGCAATGATTCCGCAGCTACGATTGGCGCTACAAGAGGAATGGGCCACGATGCCTCAACAGCTCCTTGACAACCTCGTCCTCAGTCTGGACAGCTGTTGTAAATCCTGCAACGCAGTCAGGGGTGATCATATCCCCTACTAAAGACTGGATTTTTCTTGGCAGCCGCCTGTCACATGGACGTTTCTGTCTTCTGTCTAGTTGTGCTCGAAGCTACCTTTTCAATAAAGTGCCTTTGTATCCTTTGGATTCCTTGTTTGGATGGTTTTGCTCACTTGTCCCATATTCTTACATCTTGGGGATTTTATGGTATGATTTGAGTCGATGTGGAGCACTTCTGCACGACGTTACATTCGAAAAATCGTCTCGTCCTTAATTTTTGCACACCAGTGTATGAATATAAGCACCATAAACAAAAAAAGTTAAAATAATAAAACATATTGTGGCAAATTCCCATACTTTAAAGATTTAACTAAGATAATAAAAAAAGAATGCCACGAACAAAACAAGGATATTGGAGTACGCATGACTGATTACGAGAGAGCCATCATTAACAATAAAGAAAAAACTTGACTTGTAGATAGTGCAGGAGTTAATAGGATACCTATAAATACTGGAAAACCAACGATCTGAAAATTCAATATATAGGGAGCACAAAAAACAGACTACGGAATATACTACAACAGCACACCAATATTTCGAATAAAAGGGAAGAAAAAAAAACACTTATACAACATTGTATAAAGATATTAGTTTTTGAAGATATTAGTTTGATATGTAAGTAATACACACAAAAAAGCATAAGGCATGCTGAGTCAATAATAGTTCAAAAAACCAGGAACAACAACTGTAATGTTAACAGTGGAATTGAACTTCTACTTCCACGGAAGATCCTTATAATGGAGGAAAACAACCGAAAGAAGAGAACAAGGTACAAAACATCATGACACACCGAGGCCATCAATTCACCACAAGCAGAACCTGAGAAACTACACATACAGCAGATGGCAACAGCCCACACTTATGACGTGGTGAGATCTGATGTTTGATGGGGAAAAGGAGTCACTGGACATGGCAGTGTATGAGCGACTAGATGAAGGATAGCGGGCAGCCACCACTGTTTCTGATGATGGCAAGCAGATTTTTGCCGAAATGCATATGCTAGGACTCAACAACAGGCTAGTACTTTTAATGTTTTGGAACTCCATTATTTCTCGATTTCAACATTTTTATGATCCTTTTACTTATTAGTTTGTTATTGTTTTTTAGTCCTTTCTTCATTTTCAAATATGAAATAATGGGGTTTCCTTTCATAGCATTTTTCATGGTCCTTTTTTTGGGGTCTTCGACTGCATGGAATAATTTGTTTTAAAGCAATTTTTGTTTGTTTAATCCAACCCCCTTATTGTAATAACCTATATATCAAGAGTTGTTTCATTCCATTTTTGAGATGTCCATTATGTGTTCTTCAAGAATTCCTTTATCTTGTGGTTTCTTGACGATGTTTTCAACGCCGAGATAACCTTGGATTTCTGGGCCACCCAAGCTGACAAATAAATGTAAGTAGCCTACTTGGTTGAATTACCTATTTTAATGTTCAACTTTAAAAATTGTTTTAACCCTGAGCCCTTATGCAAAGGTACCAACCTTGGTGACAATGAGAATAATTGATTCCAAAGACTGGAACAGGCAAAAAGTTTTAAAAAGTAGATAGACTCTTCAAGCTTATTCGACTACCTAGGAGATTTTAAGTGCGTGTTGGCAACTCAAAAATTTTTGAGCACAAAATATAAAAAGTTTCACATGAATAAAAAAGAGGAATTTATTAAAATTCATTTTTTTTAAATTATTTTAGAAAAAGAATGTGTCGAATCTTACATGACCACTTGAAGAAAATTTTAGGGACAAACATGTCATCAAATGACATTTTTCGGTAATGGCTGAATGCCACTAAGTACTGTAAGAAAGACAGGTGACTGCCCTTGCACTCAAGCAGTAGGGATGATGACATATGAAAAACATGCGAAGCAAGTGAAAGGGATTCTTAAATTCACGAGCATCATTTCATGTATGGTAATTGGTGTTGAAGTTGGTATCTCATCAGAAAGTGTGTTTCATATAAGATAGTATAACTATATTAGTTATCCGAATTTATTGGCATAGATAAAATCAAAGTTTCCAAGCTTTTGCACATCAACCAGATGTTTTTTTCAAGGAAGGTAGACAACAAACTGCATAACAGAACGCTTCAACAATTTGAAAGCGGTGACTTGACTTGACAATGAACAAAGAAATGCGAATGTAATTATTCAATAAAAACACGAGGCATCATGTTCGTTTTGAGCGCAGAATCCTTGAAGGAAAACAAAAGGCATTTATTCTTTGAAGAATTGGTTCCAAATTTGTGGTAACTCTAGCAAGACGTTATCATTGCAGGCCTCATTGTTAGTAATGATTTCCAATGTTTCCCGAATGGCAGTGGATTTAGGCGTAGAGTAGGAAGCTAATTTCTTTATGTCATCCCACATAGGATCGGCGAACTTGAATTGGACTTTTCTGGATAGGGCCGTGGTTAATTTGCCGTTCTTCTCTTATGCCATCGACTCTAATTCTAAATGAACGTTTGGTCATCCCAATGTAGTATTGCTTGGAGCCATCCGGATATTGTAGAGGGATGGCATAAACACCTGCTTTGTTGGAAAGTGGGAGCATGTCAGTATTTCGCTTAAGCATAGCATATAACGAAGTCGAAGATCTTATGCCGGCACCGAGGTTCATCCTTCTGAGTGCATTCTTTAATATATAGGAAACATTTGGTACATAAGGAATAGAGCCCAGACAGCGTAGCTGTGGCATAGAAAGATTGGCATGCCTCTTTCTGATTCTTTCGATATATCTATGTACCATGTTCGGATCGTATCCTGCCTCAGTGGCCAATTCGATAACGTTTTTTAATTCGCTTATTCTAGAAGGAACATCAGAGAAAATGTAGAATGCTCTTCTGATTCGAGAACGGAAGAAAGTTGTCTTGTAATCAGTGAGGCAGAATGAGCTATGGAGCATCAGGTTGGGAACAGAAGTGGGTTTATAATAGACTTGTGTACGGAAGCGATTTTCAGGCAATTTACTCAGTAAAACATTCAGATAAGGCAATGCATTATTGTGTTCTAACTCCATAGTGAAATTGATTGTGGGTGTATATCACTGATTTTATTCAGGAAAAGCAGGAGTCTCCTTTCCATGACGCCATATGAAACATACATCGTCAGCACATTGGAGCCAAGTGGTAGGTGTTGGGGTAATGTTGGTGAACATGCGCTGCTCAATTGGGCAAAGGGCTGCTTCCACGAGAATTGCTGAAAGTGAAGATCCCATCAGAGCGCCATTTGTTTGTTTATAGATTTTTCCTCGGAAACTATAGTAACTGGAATTTGAGACTAAGTCCATTAATTTGAAGATGCTGCGGCAAGATTCTTGTGAATAAAGTGAAGAGTTATGTATGGCCTCTTTTAACGTTTTGACGGCTTCCAGCATGGGGACTGAAGAATAAAGAGAAACCATGTTGAAATTACCGATAATGTCATGCTGTTAGACAGAGATTTCCTTGATTTTCGTGATAAAATTTTACGTGGAAGTTATTATAAAGTCCGATTCAGGGAGGTGATTAGGCAAAAATTTTCAGAGTGCCTTCTCTAAATGGTACATTGGTGCGGATCTCCTTGACACGATGGGTCTCAATGTGGATTATCGGGCTTGTGGTGCTTAAGACTTCCAAAGAGCTTTGGGATCTGGGGCCTGGTGGTAATTTGGCGGCTTTCTTGAGATCCTCCGGAATAGTGGTCAACCTGGCTGCTCTTTGTACCCATGCAATCCAACAATTTAGAGGATCTCTTTGTAGTACTATAGATCCAGAAGTGGAGATGAAGTCCTCGAGTTTCTGATTGTAGTCCGCAGCATCCATAATCACTATCTGACCGGATTTGTCCATTAGCATTAATATTATAGAACAGTCATTTCTAAGGTTAGAAATGGGTCTTGGAATTTTAAATCCATCAGACGATTGTTTTGAATTGTACAGCGATCGAAGCCCAGAGCAACAGAGTTGGTGTAAATCATCTTTGGCGTTTTCCGGAACTCGCGATATTACACTCTCCAACTCCGAAATGACGATTTTTGGATTCAGTCTCATTCGGAAACAGAACTTTGGAGTTCCAAAACTTTCTTTCCTTCCAGTGTGAGCGTCTGGTTTGAAATATTGACGAAAGGGAATAATGATATCTTTAGGTTTTTGATTCTGGGATGATTTCAGGTAATCTAGCTTCTTTTTATGTCTGAAGGATAAGGAAGTTTGGAGTCTTTCGACTAACATATCCACTCAAAGCGTTAGGCTGTTGAAAGTGATCAGGTCGAAAAGCCTATATAACTTCATATATAGGGCATAGCACTTGGATTCCATTGACATGACGTTCTTCCTTTTCAGGTTCACTATTCTTGATAGGGTCTGGCGAAGAAATTTGTCCTTTTTTCTTCTCGAACTATGATCCTTTTACCAATGTCTTAAAATTAAAAAAACTTTGGGATTAATCCTAACGTCTTGCAAGTGGTTAAAAAATCCAGGCGGGACCGTTCCTTTTCCAATTTGAGTCGAAGCTGTCGGAATTGTTTAAAGGCATTCCACATTGCTCGGAGAGTGCAAAACCTAAACAATAAAGCAAGGAACTGTACACCAACTATACATAAGATAGTATAACAATACTAGTTATCCGAATTTATTGGTGTACATAAAATCAAAGTTTCCAAGCTTTTGCACAATCAACCAGATGACTTTTTCAAGGGGGGAAATTTGAAATTTGGTCAAATGTCTGTTCGCATTTAAAAGAAATGCTGAAATTAAAAAAAAGGGTTCTTTGTTTGAGAATGCACTAAAGTCATTGGTTTACTTGGAAGATTCATTTGCTGGAAGAAAAAGGCAGCATTTGTTGGGTGAGATGGCAAGTCTCATTTTGAAGTTAAAGTGCAGGGCAAATCTGTAGAAAGTAAAAAATTAAAAACAATTTTCTAAGGTAGTTCCAAAATATTGTGGAAGTTATTACTACTCTGAAAGTATTAAAAGTTTATAGTGGGTAACAGTGAAGAATTTTATCTCTTGACCTGGAGAAAAATAGATTGGGCAACATGGCTTTAAAAATCTGATTTCATAATTCATTTGTTTATAATAATATTGCAATATTTTGTAAAGGCTACACCACTGAATTCACAAATATGTTCATGTACTGAAAACTTAATACCACATCCGCAGGTATGTGATCATGTAAAATGAAAAAACAAAACAAAAATAACACTGCATGTGCATGCTGGTTTTATGTATTACACATGTTTCTACATCACTTCACAAGATGCTCATGTACCTGAATGTATGTTCTGGAAAACAACAGCATATACAAGATTACCTTGTGGTAGGCATTCAGCATTCTGTTGGTGTGCAATAGGTTCTGCACATGAGCACTTAACACCGAATTTTTGGGTCTTATAGGATTCTAAGCTCCGTAATTACTACTTTCATATGCCACTGATATGTAACCGCAATTTGTTTCTTATAAAGCCATTTTGCTGAAAAAACTGCTTTATTATGTGCTTTAATTACATAACAGCATGTGTTGCATGTGGAATAAACAAAAGACAATTTTTAACCAAGTTTCAGTTTTGTGTGATAATTTTTAAACCTGAGTTTTATGGGAGTGGGGTTAAGTAGCATGAACCTCATTTACAAAAATAACTGACAAATGTTTTTCTATATTTGCAGCAGAAATATTATTCAGCACTTGGACATGTGTAGGAAGAGGATCTCTTGGCAAGACATGCAACCATAAATTGTGCCTGTTGATGAACTGTGAGGTATGACTAGGCAAAGGGGGCTTTCAAAAATAAAAAAATGCTAATTTAGCATGCAGTAAATTAACATTTTTGTTGGTTTGTTAGCTGTTTCTATTTCTATTTTTTTATGTAACCTGTTTTATGTTCATAACTAAAATTGTGCACTTTTCTTAGAGAATTAAAATAAGAGGTAGAAAAATCTGAACTGAAATTTATAAAAAAAAATTAAACAGTTTTGCAGCATTACTTTGTTCACACTTTCTTACTAATTTTTTATTTGTTTGTAATTGCATTACCACCAATCCCACTGCTGGTTATAGACTGCTTCATGAATATTAAAAGTTACCAAAATTAGGTAATTTTCATTATATTTTCATACAATTTTCTAGTGTTACATACTGTACATATTGCTAGCACTGTAGATACTAGTATTTTAATGGAGTGAATTACACACTCAACTTAAGTAGAGTGTTGACTATACAGTATATATATATACATATCACTAAGCTGTTCTCTGATATTCAGAGGTTAGCTCCTCACAGAAAGAACTTACTGTTGCTGTATCAAATGTCTCTATTTACGGTGATCTTGGCACATATCTAGAGCTTCACTAACATCCATCACACGATGCACACAAGACCTTTTGTATTTGATACTCATTGTCTTTTTCTCATGCAGATATTCCTGAATCTGGTTCTCGCATGATTTCCTTGGCCCTTCCTCTACCTTTCTTTCCTGCTACTTGGGCTGAATAAATTCCCTTAAGGAAGCATCTTATCATTCATTTTTTCAACATGGCCAAACCACCTAAGAATATCAGTCTCCATGTTTCTAACAACATTTTGCTTCACATCACACAACTGCAACACATCTTCATTCCTCACACGATCAGAGTCTCTTGCCACAAAACCCCCGTAAGTAACGCATCTCTCCAGCACACAAACGACTCCTCTTTGTCTCTTCTGTAGTACCCAGGTTTCACTGTCATACATCAGAGTAGGAACAATTACCCTTTCATATACAGCCATTCAGTACTTCCTTGAGAACCCATCATACTCGTGAAATCTTCCTAAAGCAGCTATGACTTCCAATGAAGAATTCACTCACCTACTAATTTCACCATCTAATTTGTTCTCTTTGTCAAACATGCTTTCTAAATACAAAAACTCATTTACCTGGTCAATAACTGTGCCATTTAGACTTATCTTGCATTCAGTGCTAAAAGTTCCTTGCTCAAAAACTGTGACTTTTGTTTTTCCCCTATTTATATTCAGTTTGAAATTCATACAAACTTTGTACATCTGGGCCAGCATCCTCTGAAAGTCACTTTTGCTCTCTGCCAACAAAACAGTGTCATCAGCATACAACAATCTACACACACGGATGTTACCAAGACATAGACCAGTATTGTCCATTTTGGCATCATGCATCCATAAATATACTAAACAGCCATTGTGACATTACACTACCTTGTCTGACTCCTGCTTCATTATATATTTATTTTGCATTAGATTACCTAGTGTTTAATGTTCTATATTACAAAATTCAAAGGATCTATGAAAACTTCAGTTCATGTGGAACTTTGTATTATGCGAGCTCGCTATATGTGGGCTAGATTGTATAACAGTAAACCAGTACACCAATATCAATTACATACACTAATAAACTGTGGTTTTAAATTATCGATTTATTTGTATAGAATAAACTCAAGAATTTCCAAGCTTTTGCTTTCCTCAGGGAGGTTTTTCAGGGCAATTCAATAGAGCAGGATTCAAGATAGAACTTTGAACAAAACCTTAAGAATTTTACTCCCCAAAATTTATGAATATTAAATGCACATGGTATTATAACCAACTATATTGAGACAAATATGACTAAAAGATACTTACTATGTTGTATTTCATTGTATCTCAACTTTCTTATGCATTTGCATTTGTTGTAAAATGACAATAGCTACCAGACATAACTACTCTTGTTACAATTCTAAAACTTTACAATTAAAATAGCAAAAACTTTAAAACTTATCCTCATCATAATATATACATTATGCACTAATTATTTACATTCACTCTGGCTACTATGTACAAGAAAAATGCCAATAAAGACCTGTGCATCTCTATGCACATATGACAATTTAAAGCAAAACGATTTTTACATATTTTTTTTTATCATGCAGCACCTTTCCTATTCAATTACAATTAAAATTAACTTTAAACTAAATAAAAACATTTTAAAAAGGTTACCTCCCAGAGTCATGCCATTCTCATCGAATAGTTCTAATGTTTTCGCTTGCTAAATGTAAGCACACTATTGGAAACATGTGTTCATATTGCTGCATGCTGCAGACTAAGCATACAGAGACTAGCTTGGTTGTTATGAGTTGACAACCTGTGACACTGCCTTGTGGTGTCATCTAGTGTATGCCTGAGAACTCCAATTTCTTTCCAATGATTTGAAATAATGTTAGACTTCTTATGGTTACAAACTTTATTTCTATTTTTTTTTTTCAATACACACAGATTCTGCTTATTTTCAAATGTTTTTCATTTCTATTATAAGAAGTTAATGTCAGCAGAAAGGGCATTTCATGTTGTAATATAATGAATACAATAATGAAGAAAAAAAATTTCATGCTTATGATTTTTATTACGTATTTAACATTAAAGATAAGTAAGATCTTTCAGCTGAAACATCAGCCTTGTTTACCTTTCTTAAGACAATTTCAATGCTTTCCCTGTAGCATTAGGAAAATTTGTTTGAGAAAGGTGCAATCCTTTTGGTACTGGTCCAGTTTAGAGAGGTAGAGGAATCTTCAATTGTCAGAAGAGAAAAGTGCAATCCTTTTGGTATGGGATACATCTAACTTTGCAGTTTACTAATATAAGTTAGCACAAAGCTGAGAAACCCAGGCTGGAAGATGAAATAGTGCAATGGACCTTACATTACATCTCTTCTTAGAGCATGCAATTTCGAGAGTGTCCTCTTATATTCACAATATGAGGATCTGTTACTTCGGATTAAAAAAAAAAAAAGATTTCGTAAGCATGCTGCCTGAGTAGTCTTTAAAAACATAGTGTCTTCTGAGAAACAAATGACAGAATGTTCTGTCTTGTTTCATGAATTAATTTATTCACATACACCACTTTACATAAGTTTCTGTAAAATGAAATACAAAACAAAAAGTAGAAAGGAAATATTTTATTAGTTTTGAATATGTTTAGAATTCACCCCCCCCCCAAGTCTTATGCAACCATTAATCCACTTTCTATCACTCATATTAAGCAGATGAAAAATTAACACAGTGGAAGGAGACTAAACAGAAACAAAGCTTGGGAAACTCCTGAATGAAGGGGAATAAAAGGTCACAGGAGAAAATTAACAATTGAACCAAGTGAAAAACTATGGGAGTAATACGGAAAGAAGTGCAAAATGCATTAAAAATGGAAAGTATTGTGGATCAGAAATAGAGATAAACTGAAATAGAAATAAACTTGCAGGAGTGTAGAAAGCTTTAGGTACATCAGGTATTGACATCTTCTGAAGAAATCTATAGGCAGGAATTAATTTCCAATGAATAAAAGAGTAATGTACTGATACCCATTTAAAAGGAAAATAAGAACATTCAGGATTACAACTAAGGCATTGAAGAAAATATGCATACCATGAAGATATACGCGGTCGAGTCACATTATTGTGACCACCAGCTAATATCCAGAGTAACAACCGTATGCAGCATGGACAGCAGCTAGACGGGCTGGGAGTGACTCAGTAAGGTGCTGGAAGGTGTTCACAGGTATGTAGAGCCATGCTGACTGCAGTCCATCTGACAGCAGCTGGAGTGTGCGTGATGAAGGATCCATAGAGCAAACAACACAATCGAAGTGGTCCCACAGATGCTCAATTGGGTTTAAGTATGGGGAATTAGGGGGCAGGAAAGTACTTTGAAGTCTGCATTGTGCTCTTCCAACCACTTTCAAACATTTCCAGCTGTGTGATACGTTGCATTGTCATGCTGGAAGATCCCATCCGCCCCAGGGAAGACAATCAGCATGTATGGGTGTAAGTGGTCTGCAAGGATGGATTCATAACGAATTAGGTCCATAGTGAGTTCCACAGGTATGAGTGGACCTAGAGAATGCCACAAAAACATTCCCCAGACCATAATGCTGCCCCCACCAGCTTGTGTTCTTCCAGCAATGGTTGAAGAGTGTTTGTTCTTTGATGTTTCTTGCCTTATACGCCAACGTCTATTTATTCGATGAAGCAGAAAACGTGACTCACCGAGGAAGGCAATCCTTTGCTAATCAGCGGAGGTCCAATTCTGATACTGCTTACAAATGTAAGCCTTTTCTGATGATGCATCTTCATTAGCATAGGTGCAGTGACCATCCATTTGCATCGGAGACCCATACGCAGCAGGGTTCGCTGAACTGTCATTTTAGACACTTCTGGTAGGCCCCCGGTTTATTCGGCCAGTGAGTTGCTTCACTGTAGCGTGTCAATCGGCACTCATGCACCTTCGAAGCCGACGTTCACCTCTCACATCAATGGCACATGGTGCTCCACAGTTTCCACATCGCTTATTCACAATGGAGCTATTTCTCCAATTATGATACAGTTTAACCACAGTAGCACACAAACAGTTCACAAACTGTGCTGTTTAAGAAATACTGCCACCCTTGGCCAGAAAGCCGATAATCACCCCTTTTTGCAAATCTGATAAATCGCTCCTTTTACCATGACAGCAATGAGTGATATGTTTTCAGAATGCTTACAGCACATCTTATATACCCTCCAAGCCAGCTCATGACACGTGCCTTCTTTCATTGGCTATGCACTATTGATGTCAAAAGTAGGAGGTGGTCACAATAATGTGACTTGACTGTGTATATGCAATCACTGTGACAATGTGTTGTAGTAGCAACAACCTGATGAAGAGAAGCAATCTTCAAAAATTCATCCATAAATGATTCAAGTTTAAAAAAAACACTTTTAGAAAGTAGAGAAGTAAAAAAGTGTAAAAGACATTGTTATCAAAAGTTAATCAGTGCGCATAGTAAAATCCTGAATCTAAAACGTATTTCCATTAAAAATGGGAAAGTAAAATGTGAATTGCAACAGTGTACCTCAGTGATGTTTGATATCCTGTTCATATGATTTGAAAACAAATGATGTCACCTGATTTTTATGCAGTCTGGTGTCCATTTTAGAATTAAAGTTATATTGTCTAATAAGAATAGCTGAATCCTATATGGTTATTTTGTTTGCAAAAATATACAGAATTAATTTAAATAAACTGAATTTAAAGTTATTATGTATAACTCACAATGAAACCATAAATTCATCACATAAATATTTTGGACCAACTGATTACAGGACCTCAAGACCTTTTGATGTCACTCTATCACTTAACATCCTTTCATCAGTGAATGAATAACATGAACTCCTTGGAGTTATATAGCCACACATACATGCAGCTGTATTAGCTGGAACATGCTCAAGGAAAGGAATAGGACAAATAAATTATCAAACTCTTATCTAGGACTTGAACCAGAACTCGATTTGTATCAGTAATCAGAACCCATAAGCTTTAACCATTCAACCACAGGGGAAACTTGAAGCTCATAATAAAATTTTGTTTTCACTTGTCATTATGAATCAATCTTTCAGTACTTGCCCCTAGAATGATTTAGTCTCTCACTAAGTTCCTGCATCTGAGTTACAAAAGATAGTCAGCATTTGATCAACAATGCTTTTAGAAGATTATTTTACCATACGAAAATTTGCTTTCACAAATTTATATTACACTGTCATTTGAAATGAATATTGTAAAATAAAAGTCTTGCAAGTAACACGAAGAATGCTAAATTGCTTTAATAAGTTACTCTCACATAAATCAGCATATCTGTAATTGATAAAACTTTCTAAGTAAGAATAAACTCATAAGACTATCTCCAGTTTTATTTAAAATATTATTCCTTACAGTTTTTATGACAGATTTAGCAAGAGTTCATTGTAGTTAACCATAACCATTGTGGTGACTATGTGTTGTAGTAGTGAGGACTTGATGAAAAAGACTAACAATGTTAAAAAATATCCAATAAATAAAAAATTATGACATACATTAGAAAACGCATAAAAATAAAAGAAAATGAATTATAAATTTTTCTGTGCCCAAGTTTTTAAAATTACAAACATTTTACACATATTTAAAACAATTTCAGTGGATAATGACTCAGACACAGATGTCACACTCAGACTGGAATCTAAAAAAAGGGACAACAATAATTACTGTGCAGACAGTAATTATTGTTTGTCCAGAATTACTTAAAATTAGGGAAATAATAAATGATAATGCCTTTTGGTTACAGAGAATCATCAAAACTGAATAGCAAATTGGCAGAAACTGGTCATTGCACCAATTTACAAGAAAAGGAATAACAATGGTTGCATATAGTAACTACCATGGCATCTTAATGTTTTTGGCTAACGTTACTCAAGAATATTAAGAAGGATGCTTAGAAATGTAGTGAAAATCAGGACACTAATGGGCAGTGTGTTTTCAGAAGGGTGTAGGGAATGCAGGAATAATATTTGTATTTTTGCAGCTTTCTGAAAAGTTCCACAAGGTGAATTGGGAGTTGTGTGTGTGTGTGTAGCATTTATTGATTTTAAAAAGGCTTTTTGAACAGGTACCTAAGTTCATTGCATTACAACATTATGCTGTGAAAGACTAACTCAAGGGGTAAGACAGTGATGTAGTTGGTTGGTGTTTATTGGCACAAGGACAGCAATGGGCCAAAGAGCGTCAAGTCAAATGATTAAAATAGTAATATAAACATTATTAAAAAATAACAAAATATAACATAAAACAGAAAAACAAACAGTATAAATAGCGGATAAAACAATAACACATTATATACAAGGAAAAACTACAACAAAGCTAATGATGAAACATAGTAACAAAAAAAATATTAAAACATAACAAACAATAATGTCATAAATCTTAGAACAATAAAAGGTGCAAATGGCCAGTGAAACAAAAACAAACTATATAAAATGAAAACCGCCAGTACAATGAAGAAATAACAACACAGAAGACACATCACACTGATCAACTTAAAAGGCGACTCAGTGTTTCTGACTCGTCTAGTAAAGTGCATAAAAGAAAATGACAAACACGTACACGAACATAAAATATGAACTACAGTCAGAGGTACATCACATGTCCAGCACACAGGGGCAATATCGTCACACAGCAAATAGCGGTGAGTGAAACAGCAATACCGAATGCGGTGGAGATGTGCGAGTACAACTTCCTATCTATGGTTCTGGAGACATGATGAAATCCAGACCAAAAGCACTGGTTTGATACGATGCAGTTTATTTTCCACGTGTTGGTCCCACAGACCCTGCCATGTCCCTTTGGTATAATCATGAATAAGATAAAGCAAATCATGCTGAAACAGTGGCAAGATAGAAAAAACAGATCTAGCAGCCACATCAGCAGACTCATTTCCTGGGATTCCAGCATGACTAGGAATCCAGCAGAATTGGATCTGGAAACTGGCCTCCAGCAAAGAACAAAGTCCCCTTCTCATGTTACACAGAAAAGGATGGTCATTGCAATCCATAGATGAGACAGACTGCAAAATGCTCAACGAATCAGTATACACCAATGAGAATGAGAGCACAAGTGCAAGATACACAGCATGCACTTCCACCGAAAAACACTATGGCCTCAGCAGGGGATCCATGCTACAGAAATGTGTTCAACACAGACAGTGGAGAATTCCACCAATCTTAGAACTGTCAATGAAAATTATAGTATAGTCAGAATGGAAGTAATGATGCTCAGCAAAGAGCTACTGGTACACTGACACACAGGTTGAAGAATTATCCCGTATAGAGAAACTGGAATCAGCCACGACACCAAGAGGGTGCCATGAAGGATCCTCAAAGTCCTTGGTTTCTCCAATCAGTGGCAAGTTGAGCCCTGCATCATGAGCTACAACCAGCATATATAGTCCGAATGTTGGAATGCACGAGGGCAGGTTCTCAAATAAATGAGGGCGCTGGGGATGAAAAACTGCATCATATAACGTATATTCTGCAAGAGATCAAAGTTTAAAAAATATTGAAGAGACAGCTGCAGAAGATGTAATTTAAGCGATGGTTCACTAGCATCAGCATAAAGGCTGGGAATTGGTGATGTACAAAATGCTCCCGTACAAAGACGTAGCACCTGATGATGAACAGAGTCCTAAGACAGCAGAATGGAATGACATGCAGGACCATACACTATACAATATACAACCATAATCCAGTTTAGACTGTATCAAGGAATGGTAGATGTGGAATAAAGAAATCCTGTCTTCACCCCATGAGACTGCCAAAAGGATCTTAAGAATCAACATGGCCTTCACACAAGAAGTCTTTAGCCGTCGAACGTGCATGCAAAAGGTGAGCGCATGGTCAATGGCCAGACCAAGAAACCTGGTCTCTGGTAAAACTAATATAGTTGTAGGTCCCAAATGCAGCTTTGGGTCAGGATGGAGGGCATGCCTCCAGCAGAAATGGACACACGCTGTCTTGTCGGAAGAAAGAACAAAACCATTGCTGTTCACTGTTTTACAGATCTGACTGATTGCAGACTGCAACTGCCTTTCAATGAAATTCAGGCTTGATGACTAAAAGAAGATGTGTAAGTCATCAACATAAAAGGGAGCTGAAACCACAGGAGAAATATTTTTGAGTAGACAATTGATACAAAAGATGAATAATGCAATGAATAAAATGCAGCCTTGAGGAAAACCTTGGTCTTCATGGAATGGTGCAGAGAGGGTCGTACCCAGGTGCACCTGTAACACCCGGTTGGGAGAAAACTGGAAATGAAGGTTGGGATATCTCTTCACACGGCACATTCATGGAGGTCAAGGATAATACCGTGCCACCATGCACGATCATGTGCTTTTTTAATGTCAAAAACTACAGAAACCAGGCATTGCCTCCACACAAACACCTCACGCACAGATGTCTCAAGATGCAGAAGGTGATCACACGGTGAACAATGTTGGCAAAAGCCCCTTTGTGATGATGACAAAATTTGATGCATTTCCAAAAAAATTAATTAACTGGGAATTAACCATGCATTCAAGTACCTTGCACAGACAGCTAGTGAGGGCACTTGGATAATAACTACAGGGATACTTGGGGTCTTTGCTAGGCTTGGGAAAAGGTAAAACAAAAGCTTTCCGCCAAGAGTCCGGGAAACTATGTTCTAACCAAATACAGTTGAAAAGGACTAGAAATTGCTGGAGCATGTCATAGTGGGTGCCATCAGGCCAAACAGATGTGGCTTCAATTCAACCATACTGAAGCGGGAGTTATAATCGCTGTTTTCAAATGGAGCAAAAAGAGATTTTCTGGCGTTCCATTTGTGACTTTGCTCACTAAAATTAGCTAGGATATGCTCGATCATTTGAAACAGCAGCAAAAGCTTCACTCAAACAATTTGGAATCTCCACAACTTTAGCATATGTGCAGCCGTTACTCTCAAGGACTGAAATCTGACGAGAACTATAGTTACCCTGGACCTTACGAATCTTTTTCCATACAGTTTTATACCAGGTATGTGAATTGATGGATAAAATATACTGAATCCAAGACTCCCACTTGCTTCGTCAACCCACCAATTGAGAGTAGGATTTTGCGGGTGATGTCTGAATGTGCACCAGGCCTTACGTTGCACTTTCCTAGCAGTTGTGCATTCAGGATTCCACCAAGGTTTCAGACTTTTTGGTAGCTTCATGGATGTCTTTGGAATTGAACGGTCAGCTGCCTGAATAATACACGTAGTGACATCCGTAACAGCCTCACCAACTGACTCCTGGGTCACCATGGCATAAGATATTGCTGCAAGTGATGTAAAGACCCATCATCTGGTGCGATCTATTTTCCATCAAGAAGGGCAAGAGGCAGAAGGGAGCACACTCACGTTGTAAGAAAGAACAATTGGAAAATAGTTGTTGCCATGAAGGTTGTTAAACACCGCCCACAACCAATCAGCAAAAATCAATGGCAAGCCCCAAGGTCAAGTCAATCGCACTGAAACTTCTTGTTCGCTCATGGAAATAAGTGTCAGCACTGGTGTTTAAAAGGCACAAGGAGGTCGAAGACAGAAGACACTCAATCCTACAGCCTCTTGTATTGTAGCTGACAATTCCCCACAAAAGTGTTATGAGTGTCGAAATCACCCATGAGAAAAATGGGTGTAGGCAGGTAATCTAGAAGGCTTCCAAGGTTGGAAATGCTTGCATCCTCATCTGGCGGCATATAAGCACTGCAGACAGAAGCACAGGAATGGATATACAAAAAGCCACCACTGGTGAAGTGGTTGACTAAGAAAGTGACAGGAACACTGTGAGGGACAAGGATAGCAACTCCCTTACACACTATATCACCTGACACATTGTCATTATGAAATGCACAGTAGCCTCAAACTGAAAGTAAGTCGGATGATTTAAAATTTGTCTCTTTTTGTCTTTAAATTTTGTCTCTTTCCGGATGGTTTAAACTTTGTCTAGACAAAGACACACTGGAGAGCATGATAAAAGTAGGTGTTTCACATTGTCAAGTCTTGTCTGAAAACCTCGACAGTTCCACTGAATGATTGAACCAATGGTTAAAAAAAGGAGAGCAAAATAACTTAAAGAAAAAATACAACGTAGGAAACTGACCCCTCAAACGAGGTGAGCGTCTATCTGTTCTTCTAATTGTTCTACTAGATGTGCCAGTGCTGTATCTGGTGGCAATATGGGTTGGTACTTTGGTCCATGGGTCTTTAACAAATTTGCCCAACCTTGTGTTCTTCTAGTTTGAGATTTTGGCAAAGAAGTACTCTTCTTCTCTTTTGTTTTCTTTCCTGAAGTAGCTGCCTGAGTCCTCGTGCTGGTGGTTGTAGTAGCATGCCTCGCTGAAGTGGTGGACATCACTTTCAGACCCCTAGCATGAAACTGGAATGCTTCCAGTCCAGAAGCAATGATATCATCTAGCTGGTAGGAACATTTAATTGAAATTTGAGTATCAGTCTGCACAGTGACTGTGGTCTTGGTGACCACCACTGATGCATACGATCGCTGATCTGACTGAATTGGTACAACCTTCCTTGTATCCTCTGGATAAAAGATACCCTCAATGGTCTTGATGCATGGGATTTCTTTCTCTTCTTTCCACTTCAGGCAGTCTTTGGAAGATGCAGCTTGTGCTCCCTTGCAGTTAAAACAATGCTTGGCATCGGCGTGACAATCTTGCAATGGATGTTCTGTTGCCCCACATTGCCCACACCCAGCAGTGCTCCAGCAGAACTGATGAGAGTGACCATAGGCCAGGTATTTGAAGCATCTTAGAGGATTTGGGATATAAGGGTGAAGCTCATATATCCCAAATCATCTAAGATGCTTCAAGATGGAGATACCATACCTTGATGGAAGTTGGCAGGGATCGGGTGTCAAAAGTTACAATTAAGTTACGAGATGGTACAGACTAACCATTTCGTTGAAAAAGAATGTGCCGGGCATCAATAACATGTTGATCTTTAAGTTTCTCCAGAAGTTCATGGTCGCTGCACTCCAGCAGGTTTTGAGAAAAGACAACATTTCGGAAAGAATTGAAGTAGCCATAAGGAGAAACCTTAACAGGAGTGTACAGAAGAAAGGTCATATTCAAAAGTACAGTACTATCCCTGAGACTTGGCACCTGAACAAGACCTTTAGACTGAAGTTTTTTAATGCTCTTTGGAGAGCTTGCAATTGCCTGAAGAGTTTTGTTGATTCAAAAAGGACTCTTGGAACTTAAAGGCCGAGAAGCTTCTAATGAGTGATTGAAGAAAAATCCAGCACTATAAGTATCAGATCAGGTATATGTTTTTTGGTCAAAGGGACAGGCTCTTCCTCATTGGGCCACTTTGGCTTTGCTCCTTGGCAATTATTGAATCCATAAAGAAAAAGAATGAATTCATCAGCCAACTTCCCTGCCTACCAACGGGCCCATATGGACTCAGGACATGGCTCTAGGGCTGAGTGGTGGATATAGTCAGTTGATAGTGCAGACGTGCTCGGCGAGTACATTGACTTTCCTGTGTCTCGGTAACATCCCTTTGTCATAGCTACACTATCCCCAGGCTCACCCAGTCATACCCAACAACAAGCTGTTAGAAGTCTGGACTCCACTCAGCCACAGACTTCATTGACTAGGAGTGGGTAAGTTCCTTGCTGCTCATTCAGGGTGAAGAAGGGGGGGGAGAAAGAGGAGTGTTGGTAACTTTGGAAAATTACGCCCCAATTCCCAGAAACCTCAGCCTCCAGCATTCCTTTTTCACTTCACGGGACATGGCAAACATGCAGGTAGGTCTACCTAACCAGCCTGGAAAACAAAGAAGAAACAAAAAGGGGGAAGAAAGAAAAAATAAAAAGCAACTAAACTCCGGTGCTGGCAAATAATCAAAACCTCAGCAGCCTACAAGTGAGGTGGGTGTGTCAAGATAATAATGTACGACTAAAATTGGGAAACATCATACTGTGTAAGTCGACTCAGGCCGTGGGGTCACCACCCCTGTCAGCTGGGTGAACAGCAGTTCCTGCAGTAAAAAATCACACTATGACGAGAAAACAAGATAATCCGTCACAAGGTTAGCTTGGGCCGTGGGAGTGCTATACCCCAAACAACTTGAAAACCAGTTATCCCCATGTGGAGATGGTGATGCACACTGATGACCCATTACATTATGACCATTTACCTAATAAGCTGTAGGACCCCCTTTATCCCGCAAAACAGTGGCCACTCGGCAAGGCATTGGTTTGATGAGGTGGCGATAGGCATCAAGGGGTATCTGGTATCATAATGTCAACAGCAGGTCCTCCAGTTCCCGTGCATTTCAGGGTGGTGGTGATTTAGAGCGAACCCACTTTTCCAAGTCGAACCACACATGTTCGATTGGGTTCATGTCAGGTGAATTTGGAGGTCGGGGCATTAACAGAAAGTCACCAGAATGTTCCTTTAACAACTCCTTGATGATTCTGGCAGTGTGGCATGACACATTATCCTGTTGGTAATGGTCATCACCAGCAGGGAACACAGTTGCCACGAATGGGTGAACTTAGTCCGCAATGATGTTCAGATACCTGACAGCTGTCAGGGATTGTGCTATTGGGATAGTGGGGCCTAATGTGTCCCAAGAAAACATTGCCACTGTTGGCCTGTTTCCGCCCAGCAGTGCATTCAGGTGCCATAGCCTCCGTAGGTAATCGGCGTATCTGCGCTCGGCCGCCTACATGATGCACCAGGAATCTTGATTCGTCAGACCAGGCCATTTTCTTCCAATCACCCATGGTCCAATCTCAACGATATTGGGTCAATTTCATACGTTGTTGGTCATGACGTACAGTGAGCCTGGGGAGCCAGCTGGGTCTTTGGCTACGCAGGCCCATGCACAGAAAGCTGCAAAGAGCTGTGTGCTGTGACACATTGTCCTGATCACCACTGTTGTAGCTGCGGGTGATTTGTCGCACTGTGGCTCTGCGTGACAGTCTTCGCTCTCGTCTAGCATCAATGAGCTGCAGACGGCAGTTCGTCGTTTGGCCATCAGTGCACCATTTTTGATACGTACTCACTGCAGTGGCTCGTGAATAACTCGCAAGCCGTGCCGTTTCCGAGGTGCCATGCCATCACAATTTGTCCTTTATCGAACTTTGATAAATCGGCAGCTTTTCCCATTCTGACTCCGAACACTCTACTAACCGAAAGCCAGTCCTCAGGTTGTATA
Source organism: Macrothele yani (assembly GCA_039090855.1). Lineage (NCBI taxonomy): Eukaryota > Metazoa > Arthropoda > Arachnida > Araneae > Macrothelidae > Macrothele > Macrothele yani. The sequence continues at coordinate 4,953,300 of CM077023.1, read as the reverse complement.
TATACTGCTCTGTGAATTTTATCTGCACCACCATTTGGTCTCCAGGCGCACTAATTTCTCTAGGCTGGGGTGGTTATAATGGAATGACTCATTGGTGTAGACTGTTTCTATCTTTGCTTTTGATTTCTAAGATTTCTTTATTTTTTTATTTTTTTTTTTGTTATGGAAATTAACGATCACCATGAGCAACTCAATGGGCTATATATAAGCATTCACCCACGCCTAATTTAGGACCACTGGCTCCAGGGAAGTGAGAGAGCCAATGTCATAAGACAAACACAACATCCATGCTTTATGGGATCTGATTCCAGACCCATCATGGATGAATGATCAGAAGTTCGCACTTAGACCATTGCACCACCAGAGCAGTGATGAACTGTTTAAAGAAAATACTTTAACATGAGCTGCTGAAACATGTAAACAATGTGCAGTATAACTTTAATCAGCTGAACAGAACTTGTGAAAAATTTAGAATAAAAGTAAATACTGAGAAACAATAATTAACGTTACAAAGTTTGTATGAAATTCAAATTGATGTGCATATAAATAAAGGTAAAACCAAAGTTATGGTGTTTGAGCATGGAACTCTTAGCACTGAATGCAGGATAAGTCTAAATGTCACCGTTATTGATCAGGTAAAAGTGTTTGTACATTTGGGAAGCATGTTTGACAGAGAGAACAAATTAGATGGTGAAATTAGTAGGCAAGTGAACTCTTCATTAAAAGTCATAGCTGCTTTAGGAGGATTTCACAAGAATGATGGGTTCTTAAGGGAGTTTCGAATGGCTGTGTATGAAATGTAATTGTTTCTACTTTGATGTATGGCAGTGAAACCTGGGTACTGCAGAAGAGACATAGAAGTTGTTTGGGTGCTGGAGAGATGCATTACTTATGGCTGAGTTTGTGGCACGACACTCTCTGATCATGTGAGGAATGAAGATGTGTTGCAGTTGTGCAATGTGAGGCAAAATTTTGTCAGCAAGGTGGAGACTAATATTCTTAGGTGGTTTGGCCATGTTGAAAGAATGAGTGATGAGGTGCTTAAAACAGTATAACTATACTAATAATCTGAATTTCTGGGCATAGAAGAGAAATAAAACTTTCCAAGCTTTTGCATATCAACCAGATGGCTTTTTCAAAGAAGGTAGACAGCTAACTGCAAACCAGATAATAGAACGTTTCAACAATTTGAATGCGGTGACTAGACTAGACGATAAATAAATAGGCGCAAATGTGATAATTCGAAGAAATGAGGTCATGTTGGTAGGGCACACAGTACTATGGTAGAAAACACAGGATTATTTGAAGAATTGATTTGAAATACGTGGCAACTCCAGAGAGATGCTATCATTGAAATCCTCGCTGCTGGTCAAGATTCCAAAGTTTTGCGAATGGCAGTAGATTTGGGTGTGGAGTATGAAGCTAATATCTTTATATCACTCCACCTAGGATCAGCGGACTTGAACTTGACTTCTCTTGATAGGGCAGTGGTTATTTTTCCATCTTTTGTATCCGTTTTATGTTCACTGATTCTAATTCCAAACGAAAGTTTGGTCATTCTGATGTAGTATCGCCTGGAGCTGTCCAAATATTATAGTGGGATGGCATAAACATCTGCCTCAATTGAGAAGAGGGGGTTTTGTCAATATTTCTCTTAATCATTGTATATAAAGATGCTGGAGACGTTATGTTAACACCGAAGTTCATCCTCCTGAGGGCGTTTTTGAGTTGATAGGAAGCATTTGGTATGTAGGGAATAGAGCCCAGGTAGCGAAGTTGCGGCATAGAAAGATTAACATGGCTGGTTCTGGCTTTTTCGATAAAGTTATGCACCTGGTTTGGCGTATATCCTGCCTCAGTTGGCAATTCGACGATGTTTTTTTTAGTTTCGATTGTCTAGAACGAACATGGGAGAAGACAGCAAAGGCTCTTATAATTCGAGAACGGAAGAAGGCCGTCTTGTAATCATCAGAATGAACTGCAGAGCATCAGGTTGGGAACGGAGGTGGTTTTATAATAGACTTTCGTATGAAGGCGGTTGTCATGCGATTTGCTTACTGAGACGTCGTGATAAGGTAAGGTACCATTGTGCTCAAGCTCCATAGTGAAATTGATCGTAGGGTGTATATGTATAATTGATTTTACTGAGGAAAAATGGGAGCGTCTTCTTTCCATGTGGCCATATGAAAAATATGTTGTCGAAATATCGTAGCCAGGTGGTAGGCCTTAGGGCGATGTTGGTGAATATATGTTGCTCAATGGGGTGAGGTATTGCTTCTTCAAGGACAGCTGAAAGCAAAGATCCCATTGGAGCACCATTTACTTGTTTGTAAGTAGTTGGAATTTGAGACCAAGTCTATTAATTTGAAGATGCTGAGGCAAGACTCCTGCAAATAAACAGATGAATTACATATAACCTCTTTCAATTATGGCTTCCGGTACGGAGATCGATGGGTAAAGAGAAACTACATTGAAACTGCCGATAATGTCACGTTGTTGAACAGTGAGCTGCTTGGTTTTCGTGATAAAATCTAGAGTGGAAGTTATTATAAAGTCTAACTCTGGTAGATGTTTAGTTAGGAATTAGGATAATGCTTTCTCTAGATGGTACGCCGGTGCGGATCTCCTAGACACGATCAGTCTCAACGGACTGCCGGGTTTGTGGTGTTTAAGTCTTTCAAAGAGTTTTGGGATCTGAGGGCCAGGCGGTAATTTGGCGGCTTTCTTGAGATCATCTGGAATAGCGGTTAGCCTTGCAGCTCTTTGCACCTGTGCAGTCCAAGAATTTAGAGGATTCCTTCATAAGATCATAGATCCAGAATCGGATATTAAGTCTTCTAGTTTTTTGAAAAAGCCATCTGGTTGATGTGCAAAAGTTTGGAAAGTTTTATTTCTATTCTACGCCAAGAAATTTGGATCATTAGTACAGTTATACTATTTTGGGAATAATTGGTGTACAGTTCCTACTTATTAATTATTTGATGAGATGCTTACTAAGAAAATTTATTCAGCCCAAGTGGCAAGAAAGAAAGGTAGAGAAAGGCCAAAAAAAATCCTGGGAGGACCAGATTCAGGAGTGTCTGCATGAGAAAAAATTATGAGTATGAAGCTCAGAAGGCCTTGTATTCGTTGTGTGATGGATGTCAGTGAGACCTGAGCTATGTTCCAAAATCACTGTAAACGGAAATGTTTGATACAGTAAGTAAATAATCAGTTAAAAAATTATCTGTTGGATTGTCTTCCTTTGTGGAGCTAACCTCTGAATATCAGAGAACAGCTTAGTGATGGTTATGTATGTAAATATTAATGTTTCTACATCAAACCTCAAAAATGATTGATTTTGCAATACATGAGAAGAGTCTGGAATAGGTAACATATTTCAATTCTTTGGGTGTGATTACTGAAGAGAGGGGAAAGTTTGATAAGCAATTAAACAACAGAATTGCCAAAGTAAGAACAGTCTCCAAGTCCTCAGTCTAAATTCTTTCACTATGGGACAGGTTAGAAAGTGAACAAAACTGTATGTATACAATGCAGTATTGTGACCAACATGTTATTATGCTAGCAAGAACTTGGTGTGAAGTAAATGGCTCTTTAGTTGTTTAGATGCAATGACTACAATAGTAGTAAGAGAAATATCATGGGAAAATAGGTGGATTCAGTGGCAGAACAAAATTAGTAACATGTACATTAGAACTGAGTAGAGCACTTATTAATAGCTCTTAGCAGAAGAGATAGTGAGTGAAATATAATGAAGTGTTTTGGACATGTCACGCATTGCATGGAAGATGAATTATTAATGTAAAAGATGAAAATATGTTACATATTCTGTGGCTTCAAGTCAAACACTAAGGGAAGGACCAGAACACAGTGGGCTGATGGTGTGAAATGAGTAAATTAATGATTGAAGCAGAAATACAGGGTGTCCGAGAATTATTGGACACATTACAAAATTATATAAAACAAAACATTAAACACATAGAAACTGACTATACTAACTTACAATGTAACTACACAAGTTAATAAATTCCGATGCGAGATCCCTTGGTTGCTTGTAGTACGTCCAAGCGATACTCAATTTCATGCCATGTATTGGCAAGCATCTGAGGAGTTATGTAATTAATAGCAGCTGTGATACGCTACTTCAGTTCCTGCAAATCAGTACAAGGCGTCTGATAGACACGATCCTTCACATAACCCCACATGAAATAATCCAATGGAGTTAGATCTGGAGAGCGAGGAGGCCACGGAATGGGACCACCATGCCCAATCCATCTGTTTGGGAAATGCTCATTTAAACACTTACGTACACATATTGACCAATGCGGAGGAGCGCCGTCTTGTTGGAAAACAATGTTGTGATATCTTTTGATCTAGGGTATAACAAAATTTTCTAGCATATCCAAGTAAATGTCACCATTTATGGTTTTTGCAGAAGAAGAAAGGGCCAATCACTTCTCTTTTTGATAGGGCGCACCACACATTAACTTTTGGAGAATCATGTTCTAGTTCAATAGCATCATGAGGTGGTTCACTGCCCCATATCCTACATTTGTGACGATTCACAATACCTGATACATGAAATGTGGATTCATCACTTAAAATTACAGTACTGAGAAAGTTTTCGTCATTTTCCACTCAATTCAGCATATCCACAGCGAAATCGTATCGCAGAGTGTGATCATTTACATGCATCTTTTGCACTATTTGAATTTTATAAGCATGAAACTTTAATTTCATGTGCAAGATATCATGAACTGTCGATTTCGGAATGCACAGTTCTCTGCTTGCTTTATGAACGGATTTCCTGGGGCTTCGTCTGAAACTTTCATTAACTTGGTCAACCATCTCACCGCTGATGCTAGGCCTACCGGCTCCTCCACGATGTTCCACATTGCCAGTTTCTTTAAACTGTTTCATCCATCGCTTAATTGAATTTGTTGACAGAGGATTACAACCATACTCTAAATGGTACCGTCTTTTAACTTTAATAACATACTTTAATTCCGCAAGCCATAGCACACACATCACCTTCTGCTGTATGGATGACATGACTACTGATTGCGTATTTCTCATACATTCCTCATCAGGCCATACCTAGTGTCATCTATCGGATTCTGGGAATAACAATTCTGCAAAACAAAAATATAGAAACCGTGTTAGTAATACGTGACATAGGAAAACAGACAATGCTCATAGTTTTTTTGTACATAATTTTGTAATGTGTCCAATAATTCTCGGACACCCTGTATAGTTACCGGCAGAAAATTTTGCTCTACACAGAAAGAGGTAAATGAAGGTGTTTTGCAAGATAGCAGGAATGTTTTGTTTTTCATTTTACTAAACTGTGAAACAAAGATGTCTTTCTTTCCATTTAGAATTTACACAATAAGAGAATTTCAATCCTTCTTACTTCTGCTATGAACCTTTATTTTATAGCACAATAAGATTAAAAACACATTACAAATATAATAAGTATTTTCAAAAAATTGCATAATTTAGTGAATACCCTCACCTGCTCTTTGTCCTTAATTTTTCTCCATGGTAACTGACCATTGACAAATTCAACTAACATGTAGAACAATGACCACAGGTCATCATGACGACCCATCTCCTACAAATGAAAAAATTATAGCAGAGAATATGTAAATATATCAGACCAAATTTCAATGCATAATGCTCAGCACAAGAACACATGATGCTGATAAAACTGCAGTGTTGCTACAATACTTCAACCCACAGAATAGTTTTCACTTAAGAAAACGCTCTTAATTAAAACTGCTTTTTAGAAATGCCTAAATGTATGGTTTTAAGAATAACCTGATAATGTGATATAATGCATTTAAAGATAAATTCACAGCATGGACATGAGATTCAGTCAAGAGACTGTATATTTAATGACTAGCAGTCATGCCCATTCTCCAGAAGGTGAATCCCTAAAATAAATTTTTGAACATAACATTAAAGAAAGGGAAAATTAATTACGAAAAAGAAAAGTAATTTAAGATCAGTAACTGTTTTATGACTTAGAACAGGGTTGTGATGTCAATGCATACGGTTTGACGTAAAATGGTAGCAAGTTTTGGCGTTCCTTAATTTTCAATCAAAATTTCATGGAATTTTTACAGCATTTCAATGTTTTTGGCATAATTATTTTTAAACCTATCAGCATTCCACAAAAATTCATGAAAGTCACATCTCAAAAATCACCAGTGGTTTCATAGCAAAATATAAAAATGCCATTGTTCTTGTTTTAAAGTTAATAGTAAAACCTGACAATTCTTTGTGAAGAAAAGCACTTCTAGATAGGACTGCAGCCTGCAGTGCTGTGGTACTCATGAGGAGATTGCAAATTTTTTTTCTTAGACTATGTTATGAATGAAGATGTTTCAAAAACTTCTACTGTGGAACAATGCTGATAAGATGATGGCTTAAATTCTTCTAGGATCAAAAGAACACGCTAAACAAATGGATGATTAGATATTACAGAAAAAAATGTAATGAAACCTTACAAAAAAAAAAAAAAAGTGGAAGGAAGTTAAGAAAATCACAACAGATTACATGCTTGGAAGTCATAAATGGACTGATTATTTTAAACAATCACTGATTTTAAAAAATGTATAGAAATTAATCTTGCTTGGTTTGTACATTACAAAAAAAAAATATGACTTTAAAAAATGGTTTGATAGGAATGAGACTGTGGCATTACCTTGTGTACAGAAAGATACTAAGCTGTTCTATAAGTAATGTATACCACTGGCTCTAAAAAGACTGTACATATTTTACGTTGCACAAGCTGTTCATGTAAATAGCATTGGTTTGTGTTGTAGTGCATCATTTATCTACAGTGTAACTTTTAGATAGTGATGTGTTTTATTTTGCTGTAACCCTCAAAGCCATGTACAGGTTTCAGAGGAACACATTAGGCATATTATATTTTATGAGTGTGAGAAAGATAATAATGTAAATGCAGTAATGAGAAACATTGAAGATGTGTATGCAGTAAATCTCAATGACAAAAAGTGTTGCCAATGGAGCCATGAGGTTTGGTCTGTTGAGTACAGACCAGTCAATGATGTATGAGGGCAAGCAGTCAAATTCAACAACCAACTAAGAGTCATAATGAAAGCCAATCTTAGTATCACAGTTAGAGAACTTGCTTAGAAACTCTGTTCAGCCCAGGGCTTAAAAAAGTGATCATCTTCCAGTTAGCGATAGGTGCAACTTTGTTAAAGATGTTAAAAGTTACAGTAAACTTTAGATGATACCCAAGATGGGTTAGCAATTTATTGTGGTTTTCAGATTTCGATACTGTTCTTTTTTTCTCAAAATGCTTATTCCTTTTTCCTACTGCCACAAAGCAATGTACTTTAATTTACACACTGCAAATGTGAGAAGGAGATCAGAAAAGTACAGAGCTTAAAAACTATTGGTGATAGTAGTGGTATCCAAAGCAGACATTCACTTACATGACAGAAGAATACAGCATGAATACAGGGAGAGCAATAAACCCATGGGAGGGGAAAGCTGAAAGAAATATGGAAAAAGACACTTTTCTTCCTCGTTCACTTTTTTCTATTCATCATGAAATATGCTACTATCTTTGTTTTTACCAACATGAACAACTTATAGTCAAGAATCAAGAACTGTCCGATGCACGACTAAATGGTTGAAGAAGAACTTGCAATTAAAATTGACATTTATTAACACGTTAAAAGTACAGATACAATAACCCATAATGGCAAGCACTTTCAAAGCTACCATAGCTTCATCATCAGACCAAATGCACAAAAGGACAGGTACAGGCAGTTATATACAATCATGAAACTATACAAATGACTAGTGTTGCCAAACTGAAAATGGCGTACTACAATTAATTATATGTAAATGGAACTTACGTATCTGGAGAATTACCAGATGTTATATACACTCAGCTGATTCAATAGCAGGATCCAAGGGTGAGGTATAGTCACAGGCAAGTCGTCATTACAACAGCTAAAGGGAAAAGCATGTTATACAAAGACTTTCCGCAAGTAAAAGAGAATGTTTATCAGGTGCAGAAGCTAGTTGTGTGGTACAACTCCAGTCTGGGAAATGTTCACCATGTGCAACTGTGCGGGCTAAGGCAGAAGAGGTTGAACCGATTCATACTGCGTATTTGTGCTTCGCAACACGCGCTTCCACTGAATGTAAAGTAGAGCCTATGTAAGAGGTGTCCTCAGAGTCCGGTGTATTAGACACAAGTGGAATGTTATAAACACCATGTCTGTGTAATGGGTGGACCTTGACTCAGTCCTTGCACAATAAATTAAATAAATTATTGGTATGTATTCCAAAAGAGATGCGAAACTTAGCACAGTTATTCCTAAGATTGTTGACAATGGATGGATTGTAATCAATCGTACCCACTTATCGCGTAGTGGGTGACTCCCATTGTAACGTCGTGAAGTGGAGGCGATTCATCCTTCTGTCCAGGAGAAATATATCGTCATAGAAATAGCCAAACTTGGAAGCAATGGTCAAAATCCTCTGAAATTCCACACGTTGTAGACAAGGGTTCGAAGAGTGGAAGTGGAGCATTTGAGTAAAAATCTAAATGCAGCTAGCTTATGGCTCCAGGGGTGTGAAGAATTTCGAGGAATAAGGACAGGACACGCAGATGGTCTTCTATACACCAAGAATTGTAAACCTGTAGGACAATGTGAAAGAAGAAAGTCCAAAAATGGGAGGGAGCCCTGTACCTCCAACTCAATAATTAACTTAATTGTGGGATACTGAGAGTATAAAAAATCTGTAAAGGAATGCAACTGTTCGATAGAGAAAGACCAAAAAAAAAAAAACAAAAAAAAACAGAATATCTTCTACATAACGGATATACATAAGGGGTTTGTAAGGACCGCCCGCCGGGCGGTCGTAGTGAGCGATGGGTTTGCCTCCTCAGGGCGCTCCGTGGTAACAATGGCACACACAACAGCAACTAGGGCCTCTGTGAATTTTGGAGAGGTGTAAGCTAGTTCTGTGTGACATTGGTGAAAAGACCCCAACTCACTGGATTTTGTTCCAGAATCCTTAGGTTGAATGACCAACTGGAACTCTCAGCTGTGGGCTAATCCCCCACACTGATGTACTTACCTGATTAAAAAGACAAAAAGAAATATTAAGACTGACTCAAGTGTGGGATATGGTGGACCTACCACACTTGAGAAGGATGGTCCACCACAGAATCGACCTGGACCTTCTAAACGGCGTATGAGAAAGAGATCTCGGCTGAGTGAATGTAAGATTGCTGTATGGAATACTAGAAGTAAAAATGAAAAGATGAACAAGGTGATTGAAGAGATGAATAAGTATAGACTGGATGTGCTGTGTGTAAGTGAAACCAATAAGAAGGAAATTGGGGTAGAAGAAGTGAATGGCACGGTGAGTGTGTGGTCTGGAGTATTGGATAATGTGAGAGCACAGGCTGGTGTAGGTGTGATTTTAAGTGAAAAGATGAAGAACAACTTGATTCACTATAGTTCCGTAAGTGAGAGAATTCTCTGGATTCGTTTGAAAGTGAAACTTCAGAGAATCGCAATTGTTGTAGTGTATGCTCCTTATGACTCGGAACCTTTTGATAAGAAGGAAGATTTCTGGAATGAGCTAAAAGCTGTTTTGAGCCAGTTTGGTGCTAAAGAAAAAGTTATAATAGCAGGGGATTTCACATATACTTGGGAAAATCATACTCTTGGTCAAAAGAGTGTGATAGATTTTGTTGTCTATGATCAGCGTTTGAAACACTTAGTTGCTGACAACCGTGTGATGAGAGGTGCGGATGTTGGTTCTGATCATTACTTGGTAGTGTCACGAGTGAAACTTAATGTTGGTTGGAGGAAAAGGAATAGGAAGAGACCCAGAATAGAAAGAATAAAGGTTGACAGGCTCCTTGAAGATCATCAGCGGTATTCTGACTTACTCAGAGAGCGACTGAAGGATCTGAAGTCTGGTGAGAGGGATGTAGAAAAGAAGTGGGAATGTTTTAAGAACTGTGTTGTCACTGCTGCTAAAGAGGTCTGTGGCACCACAATAGTGGGTAACAATAGAGGTGATGCTTGGTGGAATAGTGAGATTGAACAGGCAGTAAAGAGAAAGAAGGAAGCCTATTTGGGGATGTTGCAAGGTAGAGTCTCTGTGGATGAATATATCTATAAGAAGCGTGAAGCTGCTAAGCTGGATCACCACAGTAAGGCAAAAGATAGGAAGGAGAAAGTGGAAAGGCATGAACTGGCTTTTTGGAAAGATAGGAAGTCCTTCTGGCAGTACATGAGACTCAGGAAAAATAGGGGAACAAAGTTGTAAGTTGCGTGAAGAATGAGATTGGAGAAATGATATGGGAGCCCAATGAGTTAAGTGACAGATGGGGTGAATACTTTTGTGAGTTATTAGATCAGGAAAGCAAAGATGATTCTGAGACAGATGCAGATGATGTCACAATGAGGGATGAAAGCACAGGAGGGATCTCAAGAGAAGAAGTGTGTAAAGCTCTAAAATCTCTTCAGAATAGTAAGGCTCCGGGAGTTGATGGCATAACTGCAGAGATGTTGAAATATGGTGGTGACTCTATAATTGCCTGGTTAACTGAAATTTGCCAGTTGTGCTGGGAGTTAGGAATGGTCCCTCGGGATTGGAAGGATGCTATCATTGTTCCCTCGTATAAGAAAAAAGGTGATCAGACTGAATGCAACAACTATCGTGGTATTAGCCTACTGAGTGTGCCAGGGAAAGTGTTTGGTAAGGTTGTTATTGAAAAAGTACGGGGTCTTACATCATTGAAAGTGTGGGATGTTCAGAGTGGTTTTATGCCTGGTAAAGGCTGCACTAACCAGATTTTTGCATTACGCACGATGATTGAAAAGTATTGGGCTGTTGGGAAGAAAGTTTTTACTGCCTTCATAGATTTAGAGAAAGCTTATGACCGAGTGAATAGGACACTTTTGTGGAAGGTATTGAATGACTATGGTGTTACTGGGAATCTACTTAATAGTGTAAAAGCCATGTATTCTGGTAGTAGAGCTTGTGTACGAGTGAATGGTGTTTCATCAAAATGGTTTTCCATTGGTGCAGGAGTTAGACGAGGTTGTGTAATGTCACCATGGCTGTTTAATATATTTATGGATGCATGCATGCGTGATGCCAAAATAGATAATAGTGGTTTATGTCTTGGTGATATCCGTGTGTGCAGATTGCTGTATGCTGATGACACTGTCCTGTTGGAAGAGAAGAAAAGTGAGTTGCAGAGTATGTTGACTCAGATGCACGAAGTTTGCATGAAATTCAAACTGAGTATAAATAAGGGAAAAAACAAAGTTATGGTGTTTGAGAGAGGAACGGGTAGCACTGAATGTAATGTAAGTATAAATGGAACTGTGATTGACCAGGTGAGTGAGTTTGTGTATTTAGGAAGCATGTTTGACAGAGAGAACAAGTGGATGGTGAAATCAGTAGGCGAGTGAATTCTTCTTTGAAAGTCATAGCTGCTCTGGGAGGTTTTTCACAGGAATGATGGGTTCTCTAGAGAGTCCCGCATGGCTGTGTATGAAAGTGTAATTGTTCCTACTCTGATGTATGGCAGTGAAACCTGGGTAATGCAGAAGAAACATAGGAGTCGTTTGTGTGCTGGAGAAATGCGTTACTTACGTGGGGTTTGTGGCAAGACACGATTTGATTGTGTGAGAAATTAAGATGTATTGCAGTTGTGTGATGTGAAGCAAAATGTTGTTTGCAAGGTGGAGACCAATATGCTTCGATGGTTTGGCCATGTTGAAAGAATGAGTGATGAAATGCTTACTAAGAAAATCTTTTCAGCCCAAGTGGCAGGAAGAAAAGGCAGAGGAAGGCCAAGGAAGATATGGGTGGATCAGATTCAGGAGTGTCTGCATGAGAAAAAGATTATGAGTATGAAGTATAAAAGATCTTGTGTACGGCATGTAATGGATATTAGTGAAGCACGAGTTGTATGTCAAGATTGCTGTAAATGGAGAAGTTTGATACGACAACTATAAGTAAAAACATCTGGTAGTTTGTATTTCTTTTTGGAGCTAACCTCTGAATCTCAGAGAACAGCTTAGTGATATGTATGTATGATGTTTGTAAGGAAAACTGAAAGAGTGGTATCTTCTAATTCTTGCAAAAGAAACTCTGCAAGAACAGGACAGAGGGGGGGCCATAGGTGCTCCCTTCTGGTTCTAGGTGAATTCATCGAAAACGGATTCATCGAACGGAGAATTCACCGAAAAGCAAATTCTTCGAAAATCAGGGTGTCAGGTGAATTCATTGAAAACGAATTCATCGAAAGCGAAATGACCGAAAGATATAGGATTTATTGTAGGGTAAGCTTTTGCCGAAAACTTTGACTATAATTGGAATATGGCTAAGTGGCCACAAAAGCGTTTGGGGAAATAAAAGTTGCATATTTTTTTTTTTTTTTCTTAGATTACACTTTCCTGTAGGATGACCACAAAACCATTAGGCAATCTAACAAGAATCAGACTTTTGATTTCATCGTGTCTACCGTTCCCGGACAGTTTTATTACAGTTTTATTGCACTTATACGTAGACATTAAATTTTTGCCTGTTTAACAGTTTTTCTTCCATCGTGTTCATACTCACAAGGTTCAGACACAAGGTCAAGTTAATATTTTTGCACTTTTACTTACGCATTAAATATTAATACCTTGGCCTAGGCTTAGGCCTTTTTAACAGTTTTTCTTCCATCGTGTTCATACTCACAAGGTTTGGACAGCAGGTCAAGATAGTATTGCGTTTTTACTTAGGTATTAAATATTAATGCCTAGGCCTTTTTAACAGTTTTTATTTCGTGTTCATACTCACAAGATCAAATTGGTATTATTGCAGTTTTTCTTAGGCCACAAAAATGTCAAGGGGCCGTATAAATTTTGCGTTTTTGACCGCTTCCTGGCCACGACCCCAAGAGGTTGGTTATCTGAGTCATATAAAGTTTCCGTAATTTCGTCCTTTTTAATTGCGATAATTAATGCAATTCTTTATAAAAAATGTTTATGATCTCCAACTCAACAAAAGATTTGAGAGTTTACAAATTGCGTACAAGTCTGAAAATTATCAGAAGGCATGTGCTGCCTCAGGAAACCTTGGTGGTGGTGGTGGGGGGTCAATACCAAAAGTGCAAAACATAAAAAATTTCCGGTCTGATCGGGAGATTTTAAGAAATTATCTGAGGGCATGAGCTGCCTCAGGAAACCTCGGAGTGGGGGGTGGGGGCAACACCAGATGTTTGAAATATAAAGAATTTCTGGTCCGATCGGGAGAATTTCAGCATTCACAACCTACTTCTCAACAAACTCTTCGAGTGCATGTGCTGACTCAGGAAATCCATTCGGGGGGGGGGGGGGTGTCAATACCAAAAGTGCAAAATATAAAAATATAAAGGATTTCGGGTGCGATCGGGAGATTTTAAGCATTTTGAACCTGCAAGTCAACAAATTATCTGAGGGCATGTGCTGCCTCAGGAAGCCTGGGGGGCACCAAAAGTATGAAATATAAAGAATTTCTGGTCCGATTGGGAGAATTTTAGCATTTACAACCTGCTTCTCAACAAACTCTCTGAGGGCATGTGCTGACTCAAGAAACCTATCTGGGGGGGGGGGGGGTCAATACCAAAAGTGCAAAATATAAAGAATTTCTGGTCCGATCGGCAGAATTTCAGCATTCACAACCTACTTCTCAACAAACTCTTTGAGTGCATGTGCTGACTCAGGAAACCTATGGGGGGGTAAATAAAACAAAGTATTTCTGTTTGTAAATGCTGAAAATCTCCCGATCGGACGAGAAATTCTTTATATTTTACACTTGTGGAATTACCCCCATCCTCCACCCCCACCCGCGCCCGATCCATTTTCTTTGCGTTAGCACATGTCCGCAGATAATTTGCCGAGTTGTAACTTGTAAACGCTGAAAATCTTCCGATCGGACCGGTAATCCTTTATATTTCATATTTTAAGTTTTAAGCAACCCCCCTTCCTCCCACAAGTTTCCTGTGTTTGCACATACCCGCAGAGAATTTGTTTAGTTGTAGTTTATGAACTTTGAAAAATATCGTAAATAAGAAAATACGAAATTACGGAAATCTTATGTGTGCCAGATAGCCAATCTCGGGAGACATAGCCACGGAGCAGTCGAAAACGCAATTTTTATACGGCCCCTTAAAATGTTTGTGGCCAGTTCTCCGCTTTGTCTTTGGCCCGAAAATCATGGAAATGTCTAAATTTCTTACTGAAAATGAAATATTAAAAAAAAAATTATGAACAATAGTTACAAGTAGTGGGGAATATAGCCAGACGAAATTTTTTTTATGCAGAACAATTTTATGACACTGAAATTCCATTATGTCCAGTTCTCCGGGGGCCACTTCTCCGTATCCGTATGAAAACAAATACCATTGGTCGGCCACATGAGTTTTTTATTAATATTGTGATTGGCAGATCATAAATCTTACTGTATTTTGTAAAACAGCATGTGTACGTGCTACAGATAAACCTATTAAAATCTAAATTAACATGAATTTTAAATCTATCAATCCACTGTTGGATGAAGGTTGCCCCAAGTTTCTTCCACAAGTGTCTGTCTGATCCATTTTCTTCCACGTCATTCCGGCATGTTTTCGAATTTCATCCACCCATCTCCCACGTGGTCTTTTTTCGGGTCTTTTCATGTGTTTTGTACCCTGTCTAACACTTCAGTATCCATCGGTGGTACATTCTTCTAGCAGCATGTCTAGCCTAAGCCATTTCAGGGATTTTAGATTCATTATGATGTCTTCTACTTTGGTTATTTTCCTGATCCAAGAGTTCCTCTTTTTATTCTTCCTAGTTATGCTAGTATTATTAACTGGACTTGATATGAAAACATTGTGAATATGACATCGGTAGAACGAAAATTGTTTAAAAGGCCTAGGCCTAGGGCATATGAATTAATATTTGGTGCCCAAGTAAAACAGTAATATTATTAACATGAGTTGATACGTAAACGTTGTGAATGTGGCATTGGTAGAAAAAAATTATTAATAAGACCTAGGCCCTAAGAATTAATATTTAGTGCCTAAGTAAAAGAGCAATACTATTAACCTGACTTGGTATATAAACGGTATGAACATGACATCGGTATAACAAAACTGCTAAAAAGGCCTAGGCCTAGTGCCTATGAATTAATATTTAGTGCCTAAGTAAAAGCACAATGCTATTGACTTTACTTGATATGCAAACGTTGTAAATGTGACATAGGTAGAATAAAAACTATTAAAAGGCCTAGGCCTAGGGCCTATAAATTAATATTTCGTGCCTAAATAAAAGCGCAATATTATTAACTTGATCTGATGCGTAAACGTTGTGAATATGATACTAGTAGAATAAAAAATGTTAAAAAGGCCTAGGGCCTATGAATTAATATTTTGTGCCTAAATAAAAGCGCAAAATTACTAACTTGACCTTGTGTCTAAACCTTGTGAGTATGAACACGACTGAAGAAAAACTGTTAAAAGGGCCTAGGCGTAGGCCAAGGTATTAATATTTAATTCCTAAATAAAAGCGCAAAAATACTAACTTGACCTTGTGTCTTAACCTTGTGAGTATGAACACGATTGAAGAAAAACTTTTTAAAAGGCCTAGGCGTAGGCCAAGGTATTAATATTAAAATAAAAGTGCAATAATGCTAACTAGACTTAGTGTCTTAACTTTGTGAGTATGAACACGATTGAAGAAAAACTGTTAAAAAGGCCTACGGCCTATGAATTAATATTTTGTGCCTAAATAAAAGCGCAAAATTACTAACTTGACCTTGTGTCTAAACCTCGTGAGTATGAACACGATTAAAGAAAAACTGTTAAAAAGGCCTAGGCCAAGGTATTAATATTTAATGCCTAAATAAAAGCGCAAAAATACTAACTTGACCTTGTGTCTTAACCTTGTGA
Source organism: Macrothele yani (assembly GCA_039090855.1). Lineage (NCBI taxonomy): Eukaryota > Metazoa > Arthropoda > Arachnida > Araneae > Macrothelidae > Macrothele > Macrothele yani. The sequence continues at coordinate 4,937,318 of CM077023.1, read as the reverse complement.
GTATGAACACGATTGAAGAAAAACTGTTAAAAAGGCCTAGACGTAGGCCAAGGTATTAATATTTAATTTCTAAATAAAAGCGCAAAAATACTAACTTGACCTTGTGTCTTAACCTTGTGAGTATGAACCCGATTGAAGAAAAACTGTTAAAAAAGCCCAGGCCAAGGTATTAATATTTAATGCCTATTTAAAAGAGCAAAAATACTAACTAGACTTGGTTTCTAGACGTTATGAATATGAACACGATGGAAAAAACCTGTTAATAAGGCCTAAGCCTGTTTATTAATATTTGATGCTTAAATAAAAACGCAGCATTATTAGCTTGATTTATTATGTAAATGTTATGAATTTATTACGTCGTGCTCAGATTCATAAGGTTTAGACACAAAGATAGTATTATTGCCCTTTTACTAAGGCATTAAATTAATCCCTAGGCCTTTGCACACCTCTGAAACCAAGAAAATGCAATTTTTATACGGCCCCTAAAGTGGGTGTCTGCACTTGTCCGTTTGGCCAACTGTTTAGTAGCTAATTCTCTTAGACCTTATTTTAATGAATTCGTTTCATTTTTTTCCGAAAAAGTCGCCTTTCGGTAAATTGCTCGTTCGATAAATTTGTTTTCGATGAATTTGCATTCGACGAATTCGTTTTCGATGAATTCGTTTCACTTTTTTCGATAAAGTCGTCTTTCGGTGAATTGTTTGTTCGATAAATTTGTTTTTGATGAATTCGCCTTCGATGAATTTGCCTGCTCCCCTCCCTTCTTTTGTTGGTAGATGAAATTGTTAAATTTAAAAAGGAACGTGAGGCCACAAACTGTAAAGCTGTCATTATGGCCTCTACTTCAAGAGGAGAAAGACCAGGGTAAGTAGAAAGCTTCTTTTTGATAATGCTATGTACGGCAGGGATCGGAACATTTGGAAATGATGACTCCACATCAAGAAAAGCCATAACAAATTCGCCTTGAAAAGATAAAGCCTTAATGATATCCAGGGCTTGGGTAGAGCTTCTGATAGAATGTGTAGAAGATCATGTCAGAGGAGCCAAAACTTCACTAAAGCAGACTCAAGGGGACGAGAAGGGCTACTTGCACTGGAGACCAGGGGGCGAATAGGATAACCTGGTTTATGTAACTTGATTTTATTAAAGGCAAGCAGTATTCTGGGTTCAGGGGGCAGATGCATATTTCCAGAGATAGCCTGTGGTAAACAACCTTGACCTTTGAATCTGGTGATGGCCGAAATTAAGGCTCTGGTCGAATCATGAGAGAGCATCTTATGAGGAATCTTTTGAATAGCTACATGCATTTTGGCGTTGTAGTCACGGGAATCTATGATAACCACTTGTTGCGATTTATCGGCACTGATAACAGCACATAGGCTCTACTTTACATTCGGTGGAAGTGCGTGTTGCGAAGCACAAATATGCAGTACCAATCGGTTCAACCTCTTCTGCCTTAGCCCGCACAGTTGCGCATGGTGAACATTTCCCAGACTGGTGTCGTACCACACTACTAGCTTCTGCACCTGATAAACATTCTCTGTTACTTGCGGAAAGTCTTTGTATAACATGCTTTTCCTCTAGCTGTTGTAATGACGACTTGCCTGTGACCATACCTCGCCCTTGGATCCTGCTGTTAAATCAGCTGAGTGTAACGCCTGGTAATTCTCCAGATACGTAAGTTCCATTTACCTATAATTATTTGTAGTATGCCATTTTCAGTTTGGCAACACTAGTCATTTGTATAGTTTCATGATTGTATATAACTGCCTGTACCTGTCCTTCCGTGCATTTGGCCCGATGATGAAGCTAAGGTAGCTTTGAAAGTGCTTGCCATTATGGGTGATTTTATCTGTACCTTTAAACTTGTAAATAAATGTCAATTTTAATTGCAAGTTCTTCTTCAACCGTTTAATTGTGCATCCGACAGCTCCGGATTCTTGACTATATCATCTAGCACAAAGTTTTTACTTTACTTTACTATGGGCAACTTTTACAAAACCTGAAAAATCAGAGTTTGTTAATAAGCACAAGGGCAACAGAATTTGCAGCATCTGTTGACCTTGTGGCTTTCTTTCTCGACATCTTAAGTAGGTCAAGGTCACATACACATCTGATTTCCATTAATACAGGACATTGTGTCTTTTGGTTATAAATACTGCTATAAAGTCTTTAAGTTGATATATATTGATGTGAGTATACATAGATACTATATCTAAACTACCCATAATAGGAGAATCTAATTTAGGAAGAAGTTCTAATTTTTCTTTTAGCTTCATTGAATTTTTAATCAAGTTAGGTGGCTCTTATAAAAGATTCTGAAGGTGTGATTTTCAAAAGCAGTTTAGATTTGAAAGAATTGAGTTTTATGAGTCAATTATTGGTTTAATTGGTTGGTGTTCTTTATGCAGTTTGACTATTCCATATATTTGAAGTAATCTGAACTATTACAGTTGAGAACTGTTTATAGTTTTCTGGAAGCTGGTTTTTCTTTTTTTGAAGTGAAATAAGCTTGGCAAGCAATCAAGAAAGTTCAACATGCTACATTGAAGATGGAAAAATCGATAGCTCAAATCAAGTTCCTGAAAATTGCAAGGTAAATAACTTTATTCCAAATTCATTTAGACTTACACTTTAAGATTTACTTTCAGCCAACTTCATAAGAACAATAGAGAAAAAAACGTTAAAACAAAGTATTGAAGCCAAATATAAAAACGTTGCTTATTATCAGAAAGTAAAAGTAGAAAATGAAATGAAAATTTCTGGAATCTTAAGTGATACAGTAAAAGCAGAATTGGAGGACTGACTAAAAATTAGAATAAAAAACAAAAATAAAAAAATTGTTCAAAAGCTGAACCTAAAAGAAAAGAATTTTCTTAAGAAAAACTATTTCAGTAAAAACAAAGAAACAGCAGTTCTTAGTCATGTAAAAGACAACACTGCTACTGGAGTTAGCCAAGAATTGTAACAAGTGATAAACAAAGGAAGGAATTTCAATCTTTCTAAGGAAAAAATAAATACAGAAAAATTGGTAATTGAATTGGAAAGCATCTGCAGCACTTTAGAAAAAGAAGACTAAATTAAAGCAGACCTCCTCAGAAAAGATTACCACAATAGCCTTACAAAATTCCTGAAACAAGTAAAGAAACCTGAAAAAAATTTTGAGAACAGTCAATTAAAAGCTCTTAAAGATTTCAGAAAAAATGAAAGTGTAGTTGCTGTGAAAACAGAGAAAAGTAAGTTGATTACTATTATGGATAAGAAAGATTATCAATAAAAGATGGAAGAAGAACTAAAAAAGCCAATGTATGAAGAAATAAAAAAAAACCACTACCAGATTTGATTAAAAAAGTCTCAAAGCTTATTTCACTTCAAAAAAAGAAAAACCAGTTTCCAGAAAACTATAAACAGTTCTCAAAATTACAGTTCAGATTACCTCAAATATATGGAATAGTCAAACTGCATAAAGAACATCAACCAATTAGACCAATAATTGACTCAAAAAACTCAATTCTTTCAAATCTAAACTACTTTTTAAAGTCACACCTTCAGAATCTTTTAAAAGAGCCACCTAACTTGATTAAAAATTCAATGCAGCTAAAAGAAAAATTAGAATTTCTTCCTAAATTAGATTCTCTTATTATGGGTAGTTTAGGCATAGTATCTATGTATACTCACATCGATATAGATCAACTTATAGACTTTATAGCGGAAGACTTGGCAGACCTAATAGTTTTTCACAACAAAGATAGAAACATATTAGTTGGAATTTTTGAAATGCTTACCTTCTCTCTGCAGAAAAACTACTTTCAATTTGAGAAAAAAAAATTCATTCAAAAATCTGGTCTAGCTATGGGCTCCCCACTCTCAGCTAACTATTATGTGGGAAAACTAGAAGAAAGGATACTAGTACAACCCACATACTTCTGCCTATATAGCAGATACATGGATGACATCTTATTTATAATACATTGGCGGAAAGTGAAAAAAGAACACCAAGAAGGAGACGTCTGATACCAACGAAATTTATACAGCATAATAACAGAATACAGAGGATAACGTGATCAAAACATTATGGCAAAATACAGCTGTATTTGCTGGTAAACTGAAAAATAACATTTCCATGTAACACGGTTAGTACGAGGTTGAACCGCCATGAACTGCGTCACACTGTGCAATTGGGGCATGGAGTCTGTCGTACAGATGTTGGATGTAAGTTTGGGGTATTGAGTTCCAAGCATCCTCAACCTGGACGCGTAAATCGGGGATGGACATGGCTGGATGGGGAGACCGGATAAGTCATTGTCCCATAAAATCCCACACGTGCTCAATGGGGAACAAATACGGTGAACGTGTAGGCCATGGAAGTTGTCTCACACCCTGAAGTGCATGCTGCGTTGCACGTGCCGTGTGTGGGCGTGCGTTATCTTGCTGGAAAACACCACGATGGACTGACCTTACAAATGGCACAACAACGGGCTGAATGATGTTGATGTAGGAGGTGCTGTTTAACGTACCCGGTACAAACACTAGTTGTGTACGGGAGTGATAGCTGATCGCTCCGCACACCAGGAGACCAGGTGTAGGGCCTGTGTGTCGCTAGCAGATGCAAGAAGGGTGGATACGCTCCTCTGTGAGTCTGCAAACACGCATACGGCCATCGGAGGCTCCCAAGCAGAATCTGCTTTCATCGCTGAACAAGACAAATCGCCATTGCGTTCTCCAGTGCAGACGTTGGCAACACCACTGCAGCCATTCCTGACGGTGGGCTGGAGTCAGAGGTACACATGCCAGAAGCACACGTGCACGTAGTCCTGCATCCAGTAGACGGTTGCGGATTGTTCGCACAGTCACCTCAGGTGCAACGGCAGCTAGGATTTGCGTCGCAGTGGATGTTCTGCTTGACAACGCCCCTCTTCTTATGCATCGATCGGTCCGCTCATCAGTCCGTCTGTGACTCCCGGTTCCACGTCTTCTCGTGTGGGAATGTTCCTCGGACGATCTACGCCACCATCATACCACCACCGATACTTCCCGTCCAATTCGCTCCACAATACAACGATATGACCACCCGGCCTTGCGGAGTCCGACTAGACGATCTTGCTCAAAGTCCGATAACTGCTGAAATCGTACACGTCTTACATGTCCAGGCATTGCAGCTTTTTCTGGGTCTTCGCACTTGTCCGTACGCCGACAACTGATTACTTTCACTTCACCGTACTCCTTAAATACCACCAACGATAATTTGCATATTATGCCGTGCTGTGGCGTAAGCGCTCACCGGTTGGTCCCGAAATTAACATCACACCTATGTAATCTCGACCCCATTAACATATGTAAATTTCATGATCGTCCACCAATTCCTTCTTGGTGTTCTTTTTTCACTTTCCGCCAGTGTAGATAGCTCAGAAATTGTTCCAGAAAGAATTCTAGACTCATTCAATGAATTAGATGATTCCCTTAAGTTCACTATTGAACTTCAAAAAGAAAGAAGAATTAACTTCTTAGATGTTACTATCTATTATGAAGATGGAAAATTCTTCACTAGTTGGTATAAAAAATCAATGAATACTAATAGACTATTGGATTTCAATTCCTACATTCAGTTTCTATTAAAAAGAATGTGACAAATCAGTTTTTAGAAAAAATTAATAAAATAGTTTCTACAGCAGGTAAGAAAGAAGCCCATAATGAAGAACTTAAGTTCATCCTTGCAGAAAATAACTATCCCAAGGGAGAAATTGAGAAGCTTCTGAATTTTAATGGTATGAAGAACCTGCAAAAGCAACAAGTAAAATTCACTAAAAAATTTCTTATCAAAAGGTTTATTTGAGTCTTTAAAGAGAATTAATAAGAAGTACAAAAGTAGACTAGCTCCAAGTTTAGAGAACAAGGTTAAGAAATTTTTCCCTAAAATAGTTCAAAGAGAAGAAGATATTTTAAAAATGCAAGGTTTAGTCTATGAAGTAAAATGTAGTTGTGGACTATCTTACATAGGTGAAACAGGCCACAGACTAGAAACTCGTATAGCAGAGCATAAGTTGCTATAAAAAATTGCTCCAACAAGACTGGTTTAGATAGGCATGTTAGAGAAACTAGTCACAGCATGGATTGGAATTCCCTTAGAGTCACCAGTTTCCAAAGCAATTTTCAAAAAAGAAAGTTAAAAGAAGGAATAGAAATTGAGAAAAATCAAAATTTCATCATCAATGACTGCAGAGGATTTTCCCTGACTAACATCTGGCAAGAATAAATGAAAAATAACTGTAACCATCAAGGTTAACCGTAACCGTGATAGTGACGGGAATAAGTGACTACAAAAAGACAGCCTGAAGAAGGAAAAGAGTTTTCTCCAAAAATTTGCAATTAAAATAAAAAAATTCCTTCAGGTTAAAACATCTATAGCAGAAGCCACAGTTGTTTTTTTAATTTATGTGCATACAATTATAATAATAACAAGGTTGCTTACCTTTTTCACATTTCACTGCACATTTTATTCTTTTTGTTGTCATGCTTGGTTTAAGCCTCCGATGCGGTGTTCTATTTTTTGTCTTCACGTTCTTTCAAATGTATGACGAACGCTCAAGTCCATGAAGTGCCTTGCTTTCCAAGTCGCAAAATTATATCCTCCCCCCTCCCCACCCTTCCCACCAGCGTGTAAAACCCAACTTTCGTTGGTAAAAACCCCATTCTTGAACTCAAAACCTTTTGATATTATCAATGAACACAAACTGCTTATTTACATACATACAAAATGCTGAACGAAAATATTAAAAACGTATATACAGCTATTTACATACGACTCATCTTATTCTTTCGACTCTCCTTCTCAACACCTCATGAACAACCAGAACATTCATTCACCACACCCTAAGCCATTCCAATGCAGACCTGCCTCAAGTACTTTCTACCCTCTGCAGGGTTATCTTCAGGAGGTGTTCTAGATGACTTCTCTTCTGCCACCGCAGTAAGAGTGAGCGATACGTGCGTCTTCCTCGCCCCACCCCAACGTCATCTACGAAAAGCTTCCGCCGTGGCTCCATCTGTTATTGACTTTAGTGAACTCTTCATTTTCTTCTTCTGTGTTTTTGGTTTTTTTGGTCAATTTTTATTAGTTCTCTCCATTTTTCATTAAGGATACTTGGATCGTTATTATTACAAATTCGATCTCTATTTTTTTCAATCAATACAGACTCTGCAGTGCGTAGGTGTCTCTCATTGTGACATGATTTTATTATTTTAATCTCTTCAAAATTCAGGTATGTGTGGTTATCCAGACAGTATTGTATCAGTGCTGTTTTTGCTTTTTTTTTTTTGCCAATTTTTAATATATTGTCGTAGGCTATGTTTTAACTGATTTTTGGTACTTCCAATATATAATATTGGTGGGATTCCACTTATAGGTATTTCATACATACCAGCGTTTTCCAAGATACTACATTTTACAGTGTTATTAATTATCATATCTCTAATAGTCATTACTTTGTTTCCCATCTGAATTCCGAATTTATGGAATAATTTATTGATTTCTGTAGAGATTCCTGGAAGGTACGGTGTTGCTTCGCACATATTGTAGTTTTTGTTTTTGTTTTAGGGGAATATGTGTCTTGCATTTTTACTTGTACTTCATAAATCCATTTATCTATCTTCTCTGAAGGGTATCCATAGCTGTATGTGATTTCTGTAAAGTAATTAATTTCTTCATTACGAAATTCTTCTTTAGAGGAATGTGTGATTGCTCTTTTAATTAATGTTTTTATGCTATTACATTTCTGTGTGTAAGGGTGTGTTGAGTTATATGGCATCAGAACTGGGACATATGTTTGTTTTCTATGTACCTTGTACTGCAGTTGGTCATTTTACTTGATGATCTTAACATCCAAGTAAGGTAAGATATTTTCTTCTCCATGTTCTACTGTCAATTTAATTGTGGGATACACATTACTAAGTTGTTAAGTTAAAATTCCAGCTCATCAATTTTCATTCTGGTCATGACGAAGACATCATCCACGTATCTGCAGTAAACCAACGGTGGTTCATCCATTGTACTGATAATTTGTTCTTCTACGCTGTTCATAATTACTTCAGCAAACAGGCTTGACAGAGGAGAGCCCATTGGGCCTCCAAAATTTTGTTTGTATATTTTCTCATCATATTTGAAGATATTATTTTCATAGACGTATAATAAAATTGCTTTTAACTCTTGTAGTTGTGTGCTATTAAGAGATTAATCCTGTTGTAATTTTTTATTAATAATCTCGATTGCTTCTGGTACAGGGGTACTTGGAAACAGTGCTTTGACATCCATACTAGCCATTCTGTAATCTTTTAGAGCTTGGTTTACATTTTTCACTATTTCAATAAATTCATATGTATTCTTTACAGTGTATTGTGTTTTTATAAACATTGGTGCCAAAAAACTGTAAATATTCTTTTCAAGATTAATCAATGGAGAGTTCTTTTTGGACACAATAAGTCTCATGGGGTTATCATCCTTGTGTGTTTTAATTTTTGCAAACATTCGTGGGACCTTTGTACCCATTGGTGGTTTTGCATTTTTGATCTCATTGGGCAAGGTGCTGTGGTTCCTGATGTTAGCCAAATATCTAACTTGATTAACAGTTGGGTCCGTTTTCACCTCAGAATATTTCAATTCTTCTATTGCCAATTTCATTTCTAGGTTATATTCTACTGTATTCAAGATCACAATTTGGCCTGTTTTATCAGCCTCACAAAATTTTATATTCTTGTCTTCTTTTAATTTCAACAGTTGATTTTTTTCAATATTTTAACTTCTTTAAATAATAATTTTTATTATTTTTTTCATTATATTCCTTTAATATAATTCTGAATAGTTTACCACTAAACTCCTCCTTATCCTCATTAGGGATATTTCTGATGATATCTTCAAAATCTTCGGTTTTTGTTATCTTCTGTGGAAATGCATATTTTTTCCCCGTTGTAATACAGCTACTCTCTGTGAATAAGTTAGCTCGTGTGATGACATGTTCTGGTAAACCTCATAGTTATTTTATTTTTGTTCATGTCCTGTATATTAATTGGTCCAGTAGTCGATGTAATTTTGCCGCAACACTTTGTTTGGCTGACTTTCTTTCTTTTTCAACTATTTCAGTAATTTCTCTTAATGTAGTGTCCAAAATTTCATTCTTCCATGATCCACTAAAATTTCTATATGCTGTATTACTTATATTTTTCCATAATTTTAAACAGGTGGTTTGTAAACCAAAAATTATTATTCTTTTATTCACAATCTCTGCGCTTAATTCTTTTCTTTTGGCAAGTTTTCAATATTTTCTCATCTTTCTTATTCATTGAGGAGTTTGTTATTCTTATATATTTCGGGGTTAAGTCAAAGTCTCTACATGCAATCAAAAATTCCACTTGGGTTTCAAATTTTGTTAATTTGATTTCCTTTTTTTTTTTAATTCTCTCAATATATTCAAGTAAGAATGCACTACCGTGGCTTTTTTCAAAAACAGGAATTGAATATATTGAGAGAATTTTAAAAAGAAAATCAAATTAACAAAATTTGAAACCAAGTGGAATTTTTGATTGCATGTAGAGACTTTGACTTAACCCCAAAATATATAAGAATAACAAACTCCTCAATGAATAAGAAAGATGAGAAAATATTAAAAACTTGCCAAAAGAAAAGATTAAGTACAGAGATTGTGAATAAAAGAATAATAATTTTTGGTTTACAAACCACCTGTTTAAAATTATGGAAAAATATAAGTAATACAGCATATAGAAATTTCAGTGGATCATGGAAGAATGAAATTTTGGACACTACATTAAGAGAAATTACTGAAATAGTTGAAAAAGAAAGAAAGTCAGCCAAACAAAGTGTTGCGGCAAAATTACATCGATTACTGGACCAATATATAGGACATGAACAAAAAGAAAATAACTATGAGGTTTACCAGAACATGTCATCACACGAGCTAACTTATTCACAGAGAGCTGTATTACAACGGGGAAAAAAATATGCATTTCCACAGAAGATAACAAAAACCGAAGATTTAATACCAAATTTTGAAAATATCATCAGAAATATCCCTAATGAGGATAAGGAGGAGTTTAGTGGTAAACTATTCCGAATTATACTAAAGGAATATAATGAAAAAAATAATAAAAATTATTATTTAGAGAAGTTAAAATATGAAAAAAATCAACTGTTGAAATTAAAAGAAGACAAGAATATAAAATTTTGTGAGGCTGATAAAACAGGCCAAATTGTGATCTTGAATACAGTAGAATATAACCTAAAAATGAAATTGGCAATAGAAGAATTGAAATATTCTGAGGTGAAAAGGGACCCAACTGTTAATCAAGTTAGATATTTGGCTAACATCAGGAACCACAGCACCTTGCCCAATGAGATCAAAAATGCAAAACCACCAATGGGTACAAAGGTCCCATGAATGCTTGCAAAAATTAAAACACACAAGGATGATAACCCCATGAAACTTATAGTGTTCAAAAAGAACTCTCCATTGATTAATCTTGAAAAGAATATTTACAGTTTTTTGGCACCAATGTTTATGAAAACACAATACACTGTAAAGAATGCATATGAATTTATTGAAATAGTGAAAAATGTAAACCAAGATCTAAAAGATTACAGAATGGCTAGTATGGATGTCAAAGCATGTTTCCAAGTACCCCTGTACCAGAAGCAATCGAGATTATTAATAAAAAATTACAACAGGATCAATCTCTTAATAACACACAACTACAAGAGTTAAAAGCAATTTTATTATACATCTATGAAAATAATATCTTCAAATATGATGAGAAAATATACAAACAAAATTTTGGAGGCCTAATGGGCTCTCCTCTGTCAAACCTGTTTGCTGAAGTAATTATGAACAGCATAGAAGAACAAATTATCAGTACAATGGATGAACCACCGTTGGTTTACTGCAGATACGCGGATGATATCTTCATCATGACCAGAATAAAAATTGATGAGCTGGAAACTTTAAATCAACAACTTAATAATGTGTATCCCACAATTAAATTGACAGTAGAACATGAAGAAGAAAATATCTTACCTTACTTGGATGTTAAGATCATCAAGCAAAATAACCAACTGCAGTACAAGGTACATATAAAACAAACATATGTCCCAGGATACCATATAACTCAACACACCCTTACACACAGAAATGTAATAGCATAAAAACATTAATTAAAAGAGCAATCACACATTCCTCTAAAGAAGAATTTCATAATGAAGAAATAAATTACATTAAAGAAATCACATACAGCTATGGATACCCTCCACAGAATATAAATAAACAGATTTACGAAGTACAAGTACAGATGCAAGATACATATTCCCCTAAAACAAAAAAACAATTACAATATTTGCATTTTTGAACTTCACTTTTAGTTGGTAAAGTTCGATGAACACTTACCGCACGTGGGGCTTGGCTTTCAATTCATATTTCCGTTATGTGGATGAGGCACGGGGGTTTTTCATTTGGCCACGGGTCCGCTTCTTTTTTTTTTTTTTTTTCCGTTGGAATTTATTTTGCCTCATCACCAAATGAGTTTTTTTCCTTTGCTGCATCCTCATTTACTTCAATATTTATTCATAACCCGAGTACTTTCGGTAATACTCCTTTACCGTCTTCGAGGGGACGTTGTCGGAACAACACCGTACTTTCCAGGAATCTCTACAGAAATCAATAAATTATGCCATAAATATGGAATTTAGATGGGAAACAAAGTAATGACTATTGGAGATATGATAATTAATAACACTGAAAAATGTAGTATCTTGGAAAAAGCTGGTGTGTATGAAATACCCATAAGTGGAATCCCACCAATATCATATATTGGAAGTACCAAAAATCAGTTAAAACATCGCCTACAACAACATATTAAAAATTGGTAAAAAAAAAAAAAAAAAAAAAAAAAAGAAGCAAAAACAGCACTGATACAATACTGCCTGGATAACCACACATACCTGAATTTTGAAGAGATTAAAATAATAAAATCATGTCACAATGAGAGACACCTACGCATTGCAGAGTCTATATTGATTGAAAAAAATAGAGATCGAATTTGTAATAATAACGACCCAAGTATCCTTAATGAAAAATGGAGAGAACTAATAAAAATTGACCAAAAAAAAAAACCAAAAACACAGAAGAAGAAAATGAAGAGTTCACTAAAGTCAATAACAGATGGAGCCATCTGTTATTGACTGGGGGAGGACATAATTTTGCGACTTGGAAAGCAAGGCACTTCATGGACTTAAGCGTTCGTCGAAAATTTGAAAGAACCTGAAGACAAAGAATAGAACACCGCACCGGAGGCTTAAACCAAGCATGACAACAAAAAGAATAAAACGTGCAGTGAAATGTGAAAAAGGTAAGCAACCTTGTTATTATTAAAAAATTCCTAGTAAAAATTCCCATAATAGTATTTTGATTAGTAATTGAATTAAGAAACTAGTAAGCCAATTCTCAGCATGAGCTTTATTTAAAAATCGTATTTATTTACCGTAACATGAATACTGTTGAGTGGTAACTTTTGGAAAAATCCATTCGTGAAACGTGCAAATTTCTCTGAATTTAACTGGTGGGAACATATTTTAATTCGCAGTTTACGACAGAAGATGCCACCACATAACAAATCATGTTACAGCACTTCACACTCATTTGCTAGGGTCCTGTTTTTCACTTCCTTGCTGTTCACCAACAACCTGTAGAGGTTAGCCCATTTGCTTCTTTGACAATACTTTTTATTTAACAGTTCTTGGCAAAGCTTTAGATTGAGGGGGAAAAAAAGTTCCTGTTCCCAGTAATTGTTTGTATGCCACATAAAGTTGATAGATTTCGACCAAGACCGTCTTACTTCGACACATCAGCCATGCAGAGAGGATGAACATTTGAACCAATAACGAAAGCCACTGGCTGTATAAAGGTGTGGCAATCATGGGCAAATCCTGCAAAGCTGGTTAGATGTCGGCATGTGCCTTAATTTGGAAAGCCCAGCCCTACCTGACCCATTTCTGACCTTCAGCAAACATTCTCTGCCACTTGTTGTAATTAATACAGACATTTGACGTGGACTAGGAACATCAAACAGAAGTCATCGCTCTTTCCACTTTTGTAAGTGAGTCACGGAAAAATTCTCATTGTCCGCCGCCGGGAATCGAACCCAGGGTCAAAAAAATCTTATGTATTACTGTAATATGAATACTGTCGAAGACCCTGGGTTCGATTCCCGGTGGCGGCCAATGAGAACACTTGTTGTAAATAATGCAAGGCTTTATCTAAAGCATGGTGGTCTTTAACCCTTGGCCCACAAGGCACTTTTTAATTGCCTACAAGATGTCCACAAAGGAAATTCTAGAATGAAAAAAATATATTTTCGAAATGAAAAAAATGAATATCCAGAGGTACCTTGGGTACATGGGCTTTGAATTCCCAAATCTGCTAGGAGCTATGCTGTGATAAATTATATAACTGAAAATTTTGAAGAGTACTAAAAAATATAGGCATATTAAGTACTTAATTCGGACTTCTTTGTAACATAGATATCATGTTCATTATTTCTTTTTCCAAAAGTTAAGTTTGAGGATTCAAAACCTCACTGAAATAATTGAAACTCATAATAAAAACATGCAATTTTACTTTTACTTTTTATGTGGCATGAGAGTTCTATTCTGTCTTGTCATGTTTTCTCTAATTCAGAAAAGGATGAAGGTCCTTGCTCTAGAGAAACAAAACTGCTCTATTGAACTATCTTACCTTAGTAGCAAAAGGAATGTAATGCAGAGAGACGTGCCATTTCTCATAGGCATTCCTCTGACAAATGAGGTTTATATCTGACTGCATACTTCTATCACATATGAAAATGATTTTCTTCTTATATGCTTAAGTATAAACAAAGTAGCCCTCATTGATCCCCAAATATATACACAAATACTTTGAACTTCATCATCTTCGTTGTAGCAACGAATCGCACCAAAAGCATGTTTTGGTTTCATGAAGATGCAAACTGTTTATGTAAACATTTCTTAGAAATGAAAAATGCCCCATGTTTTAGTCGCTAAAGCTAATGAAGTGAAAACAGAATTTGATTTCAACCTTTAAAGAAATAAACAGCCCTATTTCAGGCTTTCATCTTGCAGTAAGACATATTGGTTTCTGCTATAATTAATCAATGCATCTGGTGGCAGATGGGGTCTTTCCTTTCACTCAGTGAACTTTGCCATCTGATTATTTTAAAAGTCATTCTTTGTTTTGCAATACAAAAAAAAAAAAAAATTAATGCAGGAGCAAAATGCTAAATCTTTCAGTACAGACTTGACCTGGAATTTTTCACTTCACTGATAAAAAAAAAAAAAAAAGCCAAGGCCAGGTCAGGCTCCAGCTCTCTGGGCTGGTCCAGACCTCTAACGCATTGGCTGATGGACTGAGTGGTGTTTCTCTAAGTTGATTTCAATAGCAGTATCATAAATTATTAATTTCCCAAATTTCAAGGATTTGATAATTCATAAGCTGCTGTTTTTATGCATATAGGGTTTTATTTTCTCTTAATAAAAAATTTTAAAATGCCTTTTTTTTTTCTTAGATTTTACTGAATATATGCACTATATTGACAAAAGTCACCGGACACCCCTTCACAAGCAAATGAACAGATCTGCTGCATTGTTAGGATGAGTGGTACAGCTACAAACAGTATAAAAACAAGCCTGCAGCTGACCGCGATCATATTGCACTGTGAAGCTGAGTGAAAATGTCGCGGGGGAGGGGGGGGGAGAACTGACTTTGAAAAAGGAAAGATTGTTGGGTGTTATATTAGTGGGTTGTACATAAAAGACACCGAGATGTGTTTAAACATACCCAAGTCAACTGTTTTGGATGTACTGAATAAGTGGAAGACACATGGCATGCCTGAAGCAGCAAAATATACCAGCAAAGAAAATCAGTGATAGGGGACGTCGAAGCCTCAGGAGCAGGGACGCGCCAACAGGGGGAGGGGAGAGCAGGAGGGGCGACTGCCCCCTAGAAATCCAAGTGGAGGGGCAGACTGTATGTCTTGCCCCTCCAGTTTTCAAATTGTTTAAAAAACAAACGAAATGCTGGTGATTTTTATAGCGTTTTAGCAGTTTTTAATTAGCATTTTTACTTTTATGGTAAGGGAAAAAAAAAGAAAACAAAATAGTACTGGGAAAAGAACCTCCCTGTGCTCCTGATTTTTTCTGCTCTGTTCTACGACTGGTTCATCGGTGGGGGTGGGAAGAGTGAGGGAGAATGATCCTACATAAATACAACAACAAATAGTTGTGTGAATGTGGGTAGAGGGGGCAGGGACAGTCCACTCCATTTTTCCTTTTGCATTCAAGTTATTTTGAAATCCGTTCTATGCGTATATTTCCAATGGGGTAGGGGGGTTCATGTTTATCTGCATAACCTCACTTCCCCTAATTCCCATTTGCCCTAATCACATTTACCCCAATTGCGTTTCCCCGAAATCGCTTTTACCCGAATGCCCATTTCCCCTAATTTCGTTTGCCCTAATCTCGTTTCCCCTAAATCTCATTTCTCCTAATTCATGTTTGCTCTAAACACGTTTACGCGTTTCCCCGAAATCGCTTTTACCCGAATTCCGATTTCCCTAATCACGTTTGCCCTAAACACGTTTTCCTGTATCAAGTTTTCCCTAATTCGCGTTTGCCTAATTTTTTTGTTAACCGAAATAAAACGGTGGGTCTTGATATCTCAAGATAATAATTCTTTCCCTTCCTGTTGATGATGCCGATCACCATGCCAGCAAAAGTTTAAAGAAGTGCACGTGGTAATCTATATATTAATTCTATATGGTTTTTTACTGTAAGACCAGTTGTGAGAGAACAGCTGAACGTAAAGATATGGTTGAGGTATCAAAATAAAGGTCTTACCATGTAGATGTGCCAGTCGAAGAGAAAAATGAGAGTGGGGCAACGGTTTGGGCATTGTGGGGCTGCAAAGTTCCTATGTAAAGGCTATGGGAGAAGCGTGTGGTTGACATCCAATCGGCTGCGGTTGACTCACGCGCTGTTGAAGGCGAAAGTATGGAGGGACTCAGACAGTCCAAAGTCTCTCTTCTCAGCGAACCGTTGTGCAAAACAACGCTAGCAGGAATTTGTTTGGAAGTTCTTATCGGAACAGCGAACATTCGAACACTTGATTGCGTTGTGCCATTGGACTGTGTGATGTATACCTACAATTTAACATTCATTAGATCCAGTTTATTCACGTACGTAAGACATTTCCTATTATGTAAAGATGTAAACAAACTTCTCACATGAGTTTATTCTTTTAAAAAAAATTAAAAATAATAGTCGATTCCGACGTGTTTCGTCAGCCGGGGGCGGGGACTATTCATCGATTCTGACGAGTTTTGTCTACAGGGGGAAAAAAACAACTATTCATCGATTCCGATGGGTTTCGTCTACCGGGTTTAAATCCCGAAGAGGCATGGATGTTGTGTTTGTCTTACGGTACTGACTCTTTCCCTTCCCTGCAACCAGTGATCCTAAATTAGGGACGGGCGACTGCTTATAGCCCATTGAGTTGCTAACGGCAGTCGTTAAACCTCCAAACAAAAAAACAAAACAAAAAAAGAGAAAATGATACTGCTAAAGATACTTATTTCATGTAAAAATGAATAAAAATTGAAAAATATTCAATATTCTTATACAAGAGGTGGCAAATGCCCTTAGCGAGCCCTTGTTTGGATGGTGAATTTTGGAAAAGACAATACAATTTTCAAGAGCAACATGCCATTCTGTCTCAAAAAGAAAAGTGTTTAATCAATTCATTCTTCCAGTGATTACGTATGGAGCAGAGATGTGGACCTTAACTAAAAGAGACATACAAAGGCTGCAGACAACTTAAAGGAGCATGGAGAGGTGCATGCTTGGTGTAACCAGGAGAGATAAGAAGATAAACTCGTGGATAAAGAAAATGACAAGAGTGGAGAATATCATGATCAGAGTGAAATCCCTAAGAAGGCAATCGGATGGACATGTTGCCAGAGGAACTGACCACCGATGGACAACCGAAATTCTAGACTGGATTTCAAGGGACAGAAAAAGACCCAGAAGATCACAAGGGAGATGGGTGGATGAAATTCGAAAGCATGCGGGACTGATATGGAAGAGACTGGATCAAGACACACCGTTGTGGAAGAAACTTGGTGAGATCTTCATCCAGCAGTGGATTGATAATGGTTGATAATGATTTAATATACACTGCTGGTCACCCAAAATGCAACACCAAGAAAGAAGCATCCGATCGGCCTGAAATTCGCAGCATGCGTCGCCCGCGAGAGGACATGCAAACGATTAGCATTGCAGGGCATATGCAAATCATGTGCGCACGGCACGCCACCGAGAAGCACTATGAGAAGGGTGCACAGAAGGCGAAGTGTAAGTAGTGGAAGTGTGTTGTGCTGCCTGACCTGTGCGTGGGAAGCTTCCTGATGCCTCGTCGCAGAATACGGCAGTCATTCCAGCACATTTCGGAGTTGGACAAAGGAAGAATAGTAGTTTATCGCGACAGCGGTTTATCGTACCGAGACATTGGCCCACGTGTGGGACGACATCCAGCCACAGTGAGGCGAGTATGGATTCGGTGGGTGCAGAAGGTACGGACGGACCGACGTGAGCGATTGCCGCAGCCGCGGCACACCACCGAACGAGAGGACGGGCATGTTGTGTGGCGAGCATTGACGACTCGCACCGCCACATCACAAACGTTAGCGCAGGAATTAGGGTGTGTTGCGCAACAACCCGTGTCAGCAGGCTGCAGGAGCAGGGACTTGTCGCACAGCGCCCATTGCTCCGATTTCCATTGACGTTACACCACCGGCGAGTGCGGCGGCAGTGGGCTGTTGAACGCCGCACCTGGACTACGGAATGTCACGACATTGTATTCTCCGACAAATCCTGCTTCTGCCTGCAACACCACGATGGCCAGATACGCGTGTGGCGGCACAGCTGTGAGAGACTGTATGACGCCTGCATTATGCATCGCCATACCGATCCATCACCTGGCGTTATGGTTTGGGGCGCAATTGGATATGACACCAGCACCCCTCTGGTACGCATCGCCGGTACACTCAACAGCCACCGCTACATCTCAGACGTTTTGGAGCCTGTAGTCTTCCCTTAACTGCAGGACCTGCCAGCGGCCACGTTTCAACAGGACAATGCGCGCCCGCATGTGGCACACACGTGCAATAATTTTTCACGGCCCACCAGGTGTCACTGTTGCCGTAGCCCGGCAAGCACCACCCGCAGCTACGCCTGATGAACTGTGGCAACGTGTGGAAGCAGCCTGGACCGACATACCCCAAGCCTACATCCAAAGCCTCTTTTGTTCGATGCCACGGCGTGTAGCAGCCGTTATTGCCAACCATGGGGGTCACACGAACTATTGATGTGTGTGTGTTCCGCAAGTTGCACGGGCCTGTAAGCTCAATCACTTCATCTTTGTATCTGTTGTTATGTGTCCAGTAAATCTGGCTTTGCTATCTCGTGTCCTTCTTGGTGTTGAATTTTGGGTGGCCAGCAGTGCATGATACATTTATTTTCCCGAATTTGACGATAAAAGAAACATTTTATTTCGCTTAACAGGAATCAGGACAAACGTGAATTAGAGAAAACATAAATTAAGGAAAACGTGAATCAAGGCAAAGGAGAATTAGAGCAAACCTGATACAGGAAACGTTTCTATGGGAAACTTTGATACGGACAAACATGTTTAGGGTAAACTTGAATTAGGGGAAACGAGATTTAGCGCAAACGAAATTAGGGGAAATGGAAATTCGGGTAAAAATTATTTTGGGGAAATGCAATTGGGGTAAACGTGTTTAGGGCAAACGTGAATTAGGGGAAACGAGATTTAAGGGAAACGAGATTTAGGGGAAACGAGATTTAGGGCAAACGAAATTAGGGGAAATGGGAATTCAGGTAAAAGCGATTTTGGGGAAACGCGAATGGGGTAAAAGTGTTTAGGGCAAACGTGAATTAGGGGAAACGAGATTAAGGCAAACAAAATTAGGGGAAATGGGAATTCAGGTAAAAGAGATTTCGGGGAAACGCAATTAGGGCAAACATGAATTAGGGGAAACGAGATTTAGGGCAAACGAAATTAGGGGAAATGGGAATTCAGGTAAAAGCGATTTCGGGGAAACGCGAATGGGGTAAAAGTGTTTAGGGAAAACGTGAATTAGGGGAAACGAGATTAAGGCAAACAAAATTAGGGGAAATGGGAATTCGGGTAAAAGAGATTTCGGGGAAACGCAATTAGGGCAAACATGAATTAGGGGAAACGAGATTTAGGGGGAAACAAGATTAGGGGAAACGAAATTAGGGGATAATGGGAATTCGGGTAAAAGCGATTTCGGGGAAACGCAATTGAGGTAAACGTGTTTAGGGCAAACGGGGAATTAGGGGAAACGGTTGTTCACCGTTTATCTAGCTCTTGAATTAGTGTTGTATTATCGCCTATCAAACATCTCACTTTTCTTAGCTCAATCCACCAATCGGCAAAACCAGACTGCAAAGGCGTTTCTGCCGAAAGCAATAGTCTGAAGTGTGGCATCACTGGAGACACTTTCTGGGACTCTGGGTGGAGCATTGAGCTATTTTTTCCCCAGTTTTAATAAAGACTTTTCACCAAAAGTTTAATAAAGACTTTTCACCAAAAGTTTAATAAAGACTTTTCACCAAAAGTTAATAGTCTAATAAAGACTTTTCACCAAAAGTTTTAACCTACTCCTCATTTATAATTAGGAGTAAAAGTTAAAATACCCCTAATTTATAATTGGGAGTAAGGGAAATACTCCCAATTTATAATTTGGAGTAAGTTAAAATAATCATAATTTATAGTTAGGAGTAAGTTAAAATACTACTAATTATAAATTTATTAAAAGTACGGCAATTATTCCTAACAAATTTATAAAACTTTATTTTCTTTTTATCTCGAATCTCGAGTAGGCAATTTGTTTTGCCTATTGCCTCTTATAGTTTTATATGCAAATTTGGGTCTGCTAGTTTCAAGGATTTAGCTAGAAATTAAAAACTGTTTTTAATCCACTACTACATTAAAACAAGATATTTTTCCACACAATATTTACGTATTCAAAAAAAAAAAAAAAAAAAAAAAACTGAAATGTAACACATCATTATCCTCTCAGATTACTGATTACTTCCGAACCATTAAATTAGGAAAACTATGAAAAAATTGCTAATATTAACTTTTTCTCTTCTTTCATCTGGAAAACTATGAAAAAAAATTGCTAATATTAACACTTTGTTGTCCTACCTCATAATTTGATTTTTTTTTATTTTTTTTTTTTTATTGGAGGTTTAACGACCACCGTGAGCAACTCAATGGGCTATAAGCAGTCGCCCGTCCCTAATTTAGGGTCACTGGTTCTAGGGAAGGGAGAGAGCCAGTGCCGTAAGACAAACACAACATCCATGCCTCACCGGGATTCGAACCCAGACCCCGTTCGGACGAATGATCAGAGGCCATCGCTTAGACCACTGCGCCACCGGGGCGGCTAATTTGATTTTAAAGACATGTGATAATCTGTTTTTTTCTAAGGAAATGATTTCCGCAGTGTAGTTTTTGCACTTATTTTTAGTCCATAGAAACCTACATACTGACGGGATGTAGGTAAACCCCTGAAAACTGGTAAAAATACCCCCGGAGGAAATACCCCCAGAACAAATGAAATGGTTCACTGTAAACTGCCACACAGGAACACTGATGTGTGGCAGTGTTCCGGTGTGGCAATTTACCGGCAACCCTGTCACACATCTTTCAGCAACTTGGCCACAAAAGTTCAAGGGGGGGCTATAAAGATTGCCATTTCTGGGCCTATATTGAGAACTGAATTGGGAACTCCAAACAAATTCAAGAAAATGTTTCATGTAAGCCAAGCGATAATTGTACTTTAATTTGAAGAAATAAATTGCCGACGATCCAAGGTACACTTGGTTTAGGGGGCCTCTACCCCTAACTTCCATAATATTATATTCTGGGCCGCTAGAGTCTGTCCGTGTATCCAATACGTTCCCCTTGAAGCGTCCGCGAAGTCCGTGAGCTTTCCTTCAAAATGTTAAAATGGACAAAGAGTTCGACCCCATAGAAAATACATTAGGTAAGTGGTCAGAATAATGTGACTCGACCCTGTATATATATATATACTAAAGAGCAAAGCCGAAAACATAAGAAAAACTTTAGAATTTAAAACGAAAGTTGCAAAATAACCTGAAGATCAAAACGCGCAATGCAGCAGTTATGAAAATTCAGAATTCACATTCTATTAAGAAGAGACTGAAGCAAAAAAAAATTTTTGACTCATACCAAGTACAACATAGAAAAGGTTATGTATTGACCGGTGTGAGTAAAAAGAGAAAAATAGAACAACTGAATGTAGAAAGTGTCGAGAATACTGAGCCTTGGCTTTATCAAGGACCAGCAAAAACTCGGCATTTTCTCACTTCCACAAAGACCTATTTGGAAATGGGTTTCTGCAAAGTCATAGATGCAAGTAATAAGCCCACCAAAAAAATTGTTTAAAAAATATATATATGTCATGACCTCCGCAGAGTGTATGACCAAGCTTTAGTTAACAATTTAGCTTGCATCCATAACTTTCCTGGCCCGACCCATGCTCTTCATCTGTTACTATTAAACAGAAAGAAGATGATTATAGAAAACTCAAGTTGTAAGAGTGACATAATGAATCAGAAATAATGTTCAGCAATAACAAATTGCCAAGTTCGCCTGAGAGAGATTTTAAACCTGAATAGCAATACAAAAGTATTACAAATTCTCAACTTTGCAATAAAAAAGGAAATATTAATTTTTTTCTAAAGCACAGATTTTTGAAAGAAAACTGGATTATAAAAACCCCTACTCCACAACTTCTGACAACACAAAAACGAGAATAAAATAAAGACAATAATAAGCTAAAGAAATGCTTTGTGAAGGTTATGTGACATAAACAATTAGTTGCAATATGTACAGAGTATTTCAGAAGTGCTTTAAGTGCATAATTAAGTAGTTATTAAGATCTTAACTACATTGAAAACACAGCGCAGACTACACGAACAATGAAACGGCCAGCTGCTTGGCCTTAGTTCCCTAAAAAACGCGCAAAGATACCAAGAAAAGAAAGAGTTAAAATCCGCAAAAAAGTTAATAGATATTTCATTTTTTATTGCAAAGTTAAGAATTTGTAATACTTTTGTATTGCTATTCAGGTTTAAATTCTCTCTCAGGCGAACTTGGCAATTTGTTATTGCTGAACATTATTTCTGATTCTTTATGTCACTCTTACAACTTGAGTTTTCTATAATCATCATCTTTCTGTTTGATAGTAACAGATGAAGAGCATGGGTCGGGCCAGGAAAGTTATGGATGCAAGCTAAATTGTTAACTAAAGCTTGGTCATACACTCTGCGGAGGTCATGACATATATATATTTTTTAAACAATTTTTTTGGTGGGCTTATTACTTGCATCTATGACTTTGCAGAAACCCATTTCCAAATAGGTCTTTGTGGAAGTGAGAAAATGCCGAGTTTTTGCTGGTCCTTGATAAAGCCAAGGCTCAGTATTCTCGACACTTTCTACATTCAGTTGTTCTATTTTTTTCTCTTTTTACTCACACCGGTCAATACATAACCTTTTCTATGTTGTACTTGGTATGAGTCAAAAATTTTTTTGCTTCAGTCTCTTCTTAATAGAATATATATATATATATATATGCGCAAGCGCGACGTTCTGATATAGTTTTAGAGCTTTATTTAGAAAATAGGAAAATATTTTGCCCCCCAATTTCAGAAACATTGGCATGTCACTGCTCAGGAGAGTCGTTACAGCTAATCGATGGAGTACTGCACAAGACCTCAGTGTACAGGTCAGTAAAAATGCTGGAACCTCGGTATGTGCACGTACCATTTGCAGATAACTTCATTCCATGGGTTACAGTGGTCGTGCGGCTGCTCATAAGCCTTTCGTCTCCACTCGGAATGCTACTCGTCGTTTAGCACGGTGTAAAGAACATTTATCACGGACCACAGATCAATGGAAATGGATCCTATGGACTGATGAATCCACATACACGATCCATCAGTCTGATGGACGTCTGTGGGTATGGCGGCAGCCAGGGTAACGCTATTTACCACAGTGTACTGTTCCTACAGTCAAGTTTCGAGCTGGCAGTGTACTCGTGCGGGGGTATTTTTCGTGGTATGGTCCCGGCCCATTGGTTATCATGTACAAACCTGTTAAACAGCACGTCTACCTCGATATTCTGGACAATTATGCCCTACCAACCCAGTGGCAATACTATGGAACCGAGCCTTGTTGGTACCAGCAGGATAATGCACAGAGCCATAAAAAGCAAGGACTGTTACGGTGTGGTTTGACGATAATTCCGTATCGTGTGTGGACTGGCCAGCACAGAGCCCTGATTTTAATCCCATAGAGCACCTATGGGATGAATTAGGGCGCCGTATAAGAAGTTTGGAACCAAGGCCTACTACTAAGCAAAAGTTAGCGACAGCATTATTTACTGAATGAAGGGACAGGTTTGGGGGTGGCAAAGTTCTCGTTTGGGGCGGTATCATGCTTGGTAGCCGTACTGACCTCCACATCTTCCAAGGAGGTTTAGTCACTGGCGTCCACTATTGTACTGAAGTTCTCCTGCCTCACGTGCGTCTGTTTAGAGGTGCTGTGGGTCCTGAATTCCTCTTCATGGACGACAACGCTACACCTCATCGTACAGTGGCTGTTGCAGAGCTGTTGGAGAGTGAAGATATTCAACGCATGGATTGGCCCGCAAGGTCCCCGGACCTAAATCCAATCGAACACGTGTGGGACCTTCTTGGAAGACGCTTGGCAGCACATCACCAGCCGCCAGCAATGATTCCGAAGCTGCGACTGGCGCTACAAGAGGAATGGGCCGTGATGCCTCAACAGCTCCTTGACAACCTCGTCCTCAGCATGAACAGATGTTGTAAATCCTGCAACGCAGTCAGGGGTGATCATATCCACTACTAAAGACTGGATTTTTCTTGGCAGCCGCCTGTCACATGGACGTTTCTGTCTTCTGTCCAGTTGTGCTCGAAGCTACCTTTTCAATAAAGTGCCTTTGTATCCTTTGGATTCCTTGTTTGGACGGTTTTGCTCACTTGTCCCATATTCTTACATCTTGGGGATCTTATGGTATGATTTGAGTCGATGTGGAGCACTTCTGCACGACGTTACATTCAGAAAACTGTCTCGTCCTCAATTTTTGCATGCCGGTGTATATGGGGGATCTTAAATTCTGAAAAATATGATGAGTATTCATTTAAATCTTCTCTGAACAAAAGGAATAATATTTTGTGCACTGCATTTTCTTGTCAGAAATGGAAGTGAAACTTGGTGCTTCATTTTAGTAGTTTTACTGATAACAAAAAGGCAAAATATTTAGAAAATCAGAGTGAAAATCAGTTAATTGCTCAACAATAGTAAGACTGGAATGAAAAAGTGCCACACTGTTTATAACACAGAAAGGAGAAGTCAGTCACTTTTGGGAAGTCACAAATATTTTTTCTAAGTTAAGTATTATGAAGAAGGGTAAAAGATGAACTGCAAGTTAGAATTTATAAACATAAGTGATAAAAACAGCCCCTAGTTCACCTAGGGGCTGTTTTTAACAAGTGGAACAGCATACGATTTTCATAAAGAGTTTGTTCAATTTCACATTTATAAATTCTGGTTAAAAACATCTATAGCGGAGGCCAAAGCTGTTCTTAAATTTACGTGCATACTAATATAATATTTACAAGGTAGCTTACCTCTTTTCACATTTCACCACACGTTACATTCTTTCTGCCCGTCATGCTTGGTTTAGGCTTCCGGCGCCTAACTTTTGATGCTAAAAACCAATTGTTGAACACAAAATCTTTTGATATTATAGACAACTACGAAACGCCTATTTACAAACATACAAATTTCGAACGAAAAAATTTAAAAACCTATATACAAATATTTACACACAATTCATTCCTTGGACTCCTCAACACCTCACGAACCAACCAACCACACCCTAAGCCACTCCCAAGCAGATTGCCTCTAGTACTTTCAAACCTCTACTGGGTTATCTTCAGGAGGTGTTTTCTCTTCTGCCACTGCAGCAAGAGTGAGCGATACGCCCAGCTTCTTCACCCCGCCCCATCGTCATCCACGAAACGCTTCCACCGTGGCTCCATCTGTCATTGACTTTAGTGAACTCTTCATTTTGTCTTTCCCTTTCTGTGTTTTAGGTTTTTTTGGACAATTTTTATTAATTCCTTCCATTTCTCATTAAGTATATTAGGATCGTTACTATTACATACTCGGTATCTATTTTTTCAATTAATACAGATTCTGCAATACGTAGGTGTCTTTCATTGCGACATGTTTTTATTATTTTTACTTCTTCAAAATTCGGATATGTCTGGTTATCTAGGCAGTACTGTATCAGTGCTGGTTTTGCTTTTTTTTTTTTTTTTTTTTTTGCCAATTTTTAACATGCTGTTGTAATCGATGTTTTAGCTGATTTTTAGTACTTCCAATATATGACATTGATGGGATTCCATTTATCGGTATTTCATACACACCAGCTTTTTCCAAGATACTGCATTTTCCAGTGTTATTAATTATCATATCTCCAATAGTCATTACTTTGGTTCCCATCTGAATTCCATATTTATTGCATAATTTATTGATTTCCATAGAGATTCCTGGTAGGTAAGGTATTGCTCCGACATATTGTAATTGTTTTTTTCTGTTAGGTGAATAAGATGACATCCATACTAGCCATTACAGAATGGCTAGTATGGATGTCAAGGCACTGTTCCCAAGTACCTCTGTATCAGAAGCTATTGAGATTATTAATAAAAAAATTACAACAGGATCAATTTCTTAATAACACACAACTACAAGAGTTAAAAACAATTTTATTATACATCTCTGAAAATAATATCTTCAAATATGATGAAAAAATATACAAACAAAATTTTGGTGGCCCAATGGGCTCTCCTCTGTCAAACCTTTTTGCAGAAGTAATTATGAACACAATAGAAGAACAAATTATCAGTAAAATGGATGAACCACCTTTGGTTTACTGTAGATATGTTGATGATATCTTCATCATGACCAGAATGAAAATTGAAGAGCTGGAATCTTTAACTCAACAACTTAGTAATGTCTATCCCACAATAAAATTGACAGTAGAACATGAAGAAGAAAATATCTTACCTTACTTGGGTGTCAGGATCATCAAGCAAAATAACCAACTGCAGTACAAGGTACACAGAAAACAAACATATGTCCCAGTTCTGATACCATATAACTCAACACACCCTTACGCACAGAAATGTAATAGCATAAAAACATTAATTAAAAGAGCTACCACACATTCCTCTACAGAAGAATTTCGTAATGAAGAAATAAATTATATTAAAGAAATCACATACAACTATGGATACCCTCCACAGAAGATAAATAAACGGATTTATGAAGTACAAGTAAAGATGCAGGCTACTTATTCACCTAACAGAAAAAAACAATTACAATATGTTGGAGCAATACCTTACCTACCAGGAATCTTTATGGAAATCAATAAATTATGCAATAAATATGGAATTCAGATGGGAACCAAAGTAATGACTATTGGAGATATGATAATTAATAACACTGGAAAATGCAGTACCTTGGAAAAAGCTGGTGTGTATGAAATACCGATAAATGGAATCCCATCAATGTCATATATTGGAAGTACTAAAAATCAGCTAAAACATTGATTTCAACAGCATGTTAAAAATTGGCAAAAAAAAAAAAAAAAAAAAAAGCAAAACCAGCACTGATACAGTACTGCCTAGATAACCAGACATATCCGAATTTTGAAGAAGTAAAAATAATAAAAACATGTCGCAATGAAAGACACCTACGTATTGCAGAATCTGTATTAATTGAAAAAAATAGATACCGAGTATGTAATAGTAACGATCCTAATATACTTAATGAGAAATGGAAGGAATTAATAAAAATTGACCAAAAAAACCTAAAACACAGAAAGGGAAAGACAAAATGAAGAGTTCACTAAAGTCAATGACAGATGGAGCCACGGTGGAAGCGTTTCCTGGATGACGATGGGGCGGGGTGAAGAAGCTGGGCGTATCACTCACTCTTGCTGCAGTGGCAGAAGAGAAAACACCTCCTGAAGATAACCCAGTAGGGGTTGAAAGTACTCAAGGCAATCTGCTTGGGAGTGGCTTAGGGTGTGGTTGGTTGGTTCGTGAGGTGTTGAGGAGTCCAAGGAATGAATTGTGTGTAAATATTTGTATATAGGTTTTTAAATTTTTTCGTTCGGAATTTGTATGTTTGTAAATAGGCGTTTCGTAGTTGTCTATAATATCAAAAGATTTTGTGTTCAACAATTGGTTTTTAGCAACAAAAGTTAGGTTTTACAAGATTGTGGGAAGGGGGAGGATACAATTTTGCAACCTGGACAACAACGCACTTCATGGACTTGAGTGTTGGTAAAGCATTTGAAAGAACCTGAAAACCAAAAATCGAACACCGCACCGGATGCCTAAACCAAGCATGACGGGCAGAAAGAATGTAACGTGTGGTGAAATGTGAAAAGAGGTAAGCTACCTTGTAAATATCAATTTCACATTATTAGTAAACTGAAAAAGAAATAACCAACCAGCTTCACTCATTGTATCAAACCCTTACCAATGGCTGTAGTGTAGAAAGACTGAACTCTGAAAATTGGCAAAAAGTGACAGTTTAACACAGTTTATTACACTGTTAAGGAACACTTAGCTTTCTTGAAATTTAAAAGCTTATTTGAACTTCAAATTAAGAACATACTGGATCTTGAAAGTAAATATCTCACTAATCATGCACACAAATATTTTTTCCTATTACTAAGACACTGTAAAATGAAACAAGTTGTGAAATTAACAAATCAAATTTAATTATAATTATGATGCAGGCAGCTAAACTAATCAAAGCTTTATAGAACAAGAAGCCACATATGAGAAATATATGTATGACTGTCTACAAGTGATAAAGTTAGCAGAGCTAATTTTAGTAGGCAATGCCCATCATGAAAGCACATACAAGTGTAATTTAAAAGCTCTCTTGAATACTGAGGTTTCTGAAGTTCTACATAAAAAAACTGGTTGAGCTGAATTTTCAGATAGAGCTGCTATAAATATGGGAGTTCAAGCAATGATGAAATTAAAATATCTACACCTAATAGTAGTGTACTGCATTTGTACTCTACTATTAGGGTAAACCCAACTTCACTTCAAAGCTGAGTTTCACAAAACTTAAAATAACTGAGGGCCAGTTTTTTTAGTTTTTCTTTATTGGCCAAAAAATTTAATAATATATGAAAAAAAATGTTTTTGCTGTTTTATTAGCTCACAATTTGTTACTAGTTATTTGTTATGGGGTTACTTTATTGCTTTGATTTCACTACACAGAACATGACCGACAACTGAGAATGCCTTGTTCATTGTCTGCCAAGCATTGAGTAGAGATGAACTAAGGCATTATACCAGGAAAATACAAAATGTACTATGTTAAAATAGCTGTTTTTTCATGGGTTATAATTATTGCACTATACAAATGCAAATGTGCAAATATTAGTATATTTCCTAAGGAAAGGTATGTCTTTCTAAAGGTACAGGCCAGGTCAAACTTCTTTGCTTATGGCATTGAACATATGAGTAGAGTCCAGATTGTATGCAATTGCATATTTTAGCCATTTTCGATGTTAGTGCATATAAATGAATAAAACAATCAAATTAAACATAAAAAGGCATATTTTAAGAAAAATGTTTTTATGGTTTACTCGATCTTTTAATGCATGTTTACTTAACATATTAAGAAGAAAAACTCATGCTTTAATCTCTCAAGATCCAAAAAAGAAAGCAACAGCCCAAATTCAAGAACTTTTAAGCTCAACAGTAGGGGTCAAAGGATCTGCTGTTCACTGAAATCAAGCGAATGAAAAAATTATGAACTACCTTCCTCCACACGTGGCAGTAAGAATCATGGTATCAGAAATATCCTCTTCCAGTGTCCAATGCAAGGGTAGGTATGCTTTAATATTTGACTTTCCTGGCTATTATTTCCTTCCAATTTCCGTAAAGCTAAGGCAATATTCATACAGAGATGTGCACAAATGCAGCATGTTACATTTAGTTTTGCGAACTGGTTTTCAACTCTAATGATAGCATCATACCAAATGTTAGCTATGTCAAATTAACATTTTGAAGTGGTTCATATGCATTTCATTGTTTTCTTTGTTTTGCACATGGTTCATACACTTTTTCAATCACAGAATTCCAGGAATTTGGAATTTTTCCCCAGGACATACGATCCAAATGCTCTTACTTAAAATATACTGTAGTTAAACCATAGGTCTGTTCAACCTCTAACCTACAACAAACAATTCCTTACAGGCTTGAGAAAACTTAATACAGAATGCTGAAAATGTTGTCTGCTGCTACTAATAAGAAACTTAGAATCACACATAAATACTGAAATACCAAAACTGTCACTGAAAATGTAACCAGGTTCAATTTCTACAAAACTTTTACGTACATTAAACTGTACAGATTTTGAAAAAAAATATTACTTTGGCTTTAGCTCAATTATTAGAATAAAAATTATAATTATAATTATAGAATCAAAAAAGCAAATTATAGAATTAAAAAGAAACATAAAACTCAAAAATATATAGGTATAAAATCTATATTTAGAACATAAATGTGTCATTACTCTTGAAATGACCTTTCATATACCACACAATCAATATATAAACTAAATACTATTTTCCCTAGTTGTAAGCTGTGTGAAGAATAGGATTGGGGAAATGATATGGGAGCCCAATGAGTTAAGTGAAAGATGGAGTGAATACTTCTGTAAGTTATTGGATCAAGAAAGTAAAGATGATTCTGAGGCAGAAGCAGATGATGTCACAGTTAAGGATGGAAGTGCAGGAGGGATCTCAAGAGAAGAGGTGTGTAAAGCTCTAAAATCTCTTCAGAATGGTAAGGCTCCGGGAGTTGATGGCATAACTGCTGAGATGTTGAAATATGGTGATGACTCTGTAATTGACTGGCTAACTGAAATTTGCCAATTGTGCTGGGAGTTAGGAATGGTCCCTCAGGATTGGAAGGATGCTATCATTGTTCCCTTGTATAAGGGAAAAGGTGATCAGACTGACTGCAAAAACTATCATGGTATTAGCCTACCGAGTGTGCCAGGGAAAGTGTTTGGTAAGGTCATTACTGAAAAAGTACAAGGTCTAATATCAGGGAAAGTGTGGGATGTTCATAGTGGTTTATGCCTGGTAAAGGCTGCACTAACCAAATTTTTGCATTACGCAGTGGTGTTAAGATAGAATAAAAATGGCAACTTTTCTCAGTAAAATGTTTATTACACATTGACTATAGTTTTGCAGAGCATTGGCTCGGCATCCTTAAGACAAATGGCGCTCCATTCATCCTGAGGATACTGAGCCAAAAGCTTTGCAAAACTATAGTCGATGTATAATAAACATTTTATTGTGAGAAAAGTTGCTATTTTTACTCTATTATGCATGATGATTGAAAAGTATCGGGCTATTGGTAAGAAAGTTTTTGCTGCCTTCACAGATTTACAGAAAGCTTATGACCGAGTAATACCATATTTATTCAATACCTTCAACTTTTGTGGAAGGTATTGAATAAATATGGTGTTACTGGGAATCTACTTAATAGTGTAAAAGCCAGGCATGCTGGCAGTAGAGCTTGTATAAAAGTGAATGATGTTTTATCAAAAAATGGTTTTCTATTGGTGCAGGAGTCAGACAAGGTTGTGTACTGTCACCCTGGCTGTTTAATATATTTATGGATGCATGCATGAGTGATGCCAAAATAGATAATACTGGTTTATGATAAATTAATGGCGTGCTGTCTCCGTACGATGTCATCAAACCACCATCCCTAATTGTACAATAAAAAACTTTATTTACAATAAAAGATATGATTTAAAAATATTTAAAAGGGCAAGATCTTTCAGGGCTACAATAGCACCCATCCTCAGGCCACCCAACAGTGCCACAGAGCACTCGGAAGCGCCGCAATATATAACCAGTCCCCCAAGGAGACCCACAATGCATTTCTTCAAAACACAGGTGATGCCAATTGAGGAAAACAGCAAAACAGAAAGTAATACAAATAATATAGTTGATTAATTAAGTAAGGTCCTCTTCTTCAGTAGGTTGAAGGGGAGAAGTAATTATTTTCCTCCATTGTCTAGGAACAAAAACAGGTAAGTCCAAGTTACAACAGGTAGTACCATAAGAAATAATATACAGACTCTCTGTAAAAAAGACGGTTTGTTTGTTAACAATGGAGGAAAGTACTATTGTATTAGGCCAATCGGGAAAATAACCTCCCTGGCGAACAGCTGTAGTAAATGATGTAGAAATGGAGTCAGTTCGGAGTGCATATTTGTGTTCTGACAATCTAATGTTCAGACTTCTAAGGGTAGAACCTATGTAGTATTTAATATCATCGTTAGAGGCCGTGGGAAGCAATGGGATACGATATATTCCTGCCTTATTCAAAGTTGTGACTGGATCTCGGTCATTACGTATGGTTGAAAAAATGTTTTAGGTGCAAATTCCAAATTTAATTGTATTTATGACAATATTAAATTTGGAATTTGCACCAAAAACATTTTTTTAACCATACGTAATGACCGAGATCCAGTCACAACTTTGAATAAGGCAGGAATATATCGTATCCCATTGCTTCCCACGGCCTCTAACGATGATATTAAATACTACATAGGTTCTACCCTTAGAAGTCTGAACATTAGATTGTCAGAACACAAATATGCACTCCGAACTGACTCCATTTCTACATCATTTACTACAGCTGTTCGCCAGGGAGGTTATTCTCCTGATTGGCCTAATACAATAGTACTTTCCTCCATTGTTAACAAACAAACCGTCTTTTTTACAGAGAGTCTGTATATTATTTCTTATGGTACTACCTGTTGTAACTTGGACTTACCTGTTTTTGTTCCTAGACAATGGAGGAAAATAATTACTTCTCCCCTTCAACCTACTGAAGAAGAAGACCTTACTTAATTAATCAACTATATTATTTGTATTACTTTCTGTTTTGCTGTTTTCCTCAATTGGCATCACCTGTGTTTTGAACAAATGCATTGTGGGTCTCCTTGGGGGACTGGTTATATATTGCGGCGCTTCCGAGTGCTCTGTGGCACTGTTGGGTGGCCTGAGGACGGGTGCTATTGTAGCCCAGAAAGATCTTGCCCTTTAAATATTTTTTAATCATATCTTTTATTGTAAATAAAGTTTTTTATTGTACAATTAGGGATGGTGGTTTGATGACATCGTACGGAGACAGCACGCCATTAATTTATCATGTTCCATACGTACGAATTTTTAACAAGTATTACTGGTTTATGTCTTGGTGATATCCGTGTGTGCAGATTGCTGTATGCTGATGACACTGTCCTGTTAGCAGAGAGCAAAAGTGAGTTGCAGAGTATGTTGCCCCGGATGTATGAAGTTTGTATGAAATTCCGACTGAGTATAAATAAGGGAAAAACCAAAGTTATGGTTTTCGAGCGACAAACTGTTGGCACTGAATGTAATACAAGGTTCGTACTCTTCCAAGCAAAATAAATTCAAGCACTTTGCAAGGACTTTTTAAAACCAAATTACCATATGTGTGAGCTGTCAGTCGGTCAATAGGTAGGTATTTTAGCAAGTTCAAACCATTAAACTTAGCTGGGATGGGCATACCTTCAATGTCCTGCCTATTACACCCCAACCCCGTTGGTTTATTTTACTAACTTTGAATTGCTTTTCTGTTTTGGTGTTTTTTGAAATCATTTTATTTCATGGAATATTTTGAAAGGGCACATTATTTTCATATTCACCCTCCAGCAAGAATGCATCCCTAATCCCAGTCAACAGAAGCCCATTACGATTCACGAATACATCATTCCACTTATTTTAGTCCCACGGTTGATGTTTTAATCTGTAGTAATATCAGCCAAGGTACCAGATGTCCACACACTCCCCTAAGTTGAATGCAAATTCTGCGCTATTGAATCAGCATGGTGTTTTTAGCGGAACTACACAGAAATCTCCTATACAACTTTTTAGCGCAAACTATTATTTTACACATGCTCTTTCATATCATTACTCAAAAAACAAAACAAAAACATTTTTCAAGTACTATTTACGGAGTATTAAATTTTTCAAGTACTTTTAAGGACTTGAAAATGAACTTTATTTTTCAAGGACGTTTCAAGGCTTTTAAGGAGCGTATGCACCATGTAATATAAGTCTAAATGGCACAGTGATTGACCAAGTGAATGAATTTGAGTACTTACAAAGCATGTTTGATAGAGAGAGCAAATTGGATGGTGAAATTAGTACGTGAGTGAATTCTTCATTGAAAGTCATAGCAGCTTTAGGAGGTTTTCACGGGAATGATGGGTTCTCAAGAGAGTCCTGCGTGGCTGTGTATAAGAGGGAAACTGTCCCTACTATGATGTATGGCAGTAAAACCTGGGTATTACAGAAAAGACATAGGAGTCATTTGAGTACTGGAGAAATGTGCTTTTTTGAGGCAAGATAAGTTCTGATCGCGTGAGGAATGAAGATGTGTTGCAGCTGTGTAATGTGAAGCAAAATGTTGTTAGAAAGGTGGAGACTAATATACTTAGGTGGTTTGGACATGCTGAAAGAATGAGTGATGAGATGCTTACTAAGAAATTTTTTTTTAGCCCAAGTGGCAAGAAGGAAGGACAGAGGAAGGCCAAGGAAGTCATGGGAGGATCAGATTCAGGAGTGTCTGCATGAGAAAAAGGTTATGAGTATGAAGTATAGAAGGTCTTGTGTATGTCCTGTGATTGATGTCAGTGAAGCCCGAGTTGTATGTCAAGATCCCTGTAAATAGAGAAATTTGATACGGCAACAGTAAGTAAATAATCAGTTAAAATTTATCTGGTAGTTTGTATTTCTTTGTGGAGCTAACCTCTGAATCTCATAGAACAGCTTAGTGATATGTATGTATGTAATACTATTCATCTTTAATTATTTTGAAATAATGCTTACATCGGAAATTTAAGGACAAGGAAATGTCAAATATTTGGAACTTTTTCAAAGGAACTATTATCAATGAATGAAATACGGGATTACACAATAAAATTTTTATTGTACAATTTGTTATTCAACGCCAACAGAGGACAGCCAAAATAAGATCATCGGCCAATACATAGGAAGCATGAAAAGAAGTATCAAGATAAGACTATCGGAACATATCAGCAATTGGTTCAAAAAATAAAATAAAACTGCACTTGTCGATTTTTGTATGAAAAACTAATGAACACTACTATGGGAAGACAAAATTGATGAATCAACAAAAAAGTTGGAAAGCCATAGAGATTGCTGAATAAATTTTAATTGAAAATACCAAATCATCAAATTACAATAATAATTCCCCATATGAACTTTCATATGCCTGGAGAAATTTAGTAAGCACCAAAAAAAGAATAAAAGACCATAAAAATAAAATTAAAAGATGACGACAGCTACAAGAAAATCAGACTCTGGCACCAGATGGCACCAGCCAATAACAGAGAACCTGACCCATACACAATGTACTTCATGACTTCCGAAGGTACAGAATGTTACCAACATACTTTTCATTGCCATTGATAACGCCTAGGAAGAGACTAGTGCCAAATGCGCCCAGGGACGCTGGTGGACAGGAGGTGGTGGTGTATACATTATGTAAATATTTCATTCATTGTTTCTTCTAGCATTTCAAGTTTTATTTGGTTTTTTAGATTTGTTCATTGTTAGCTTTTAAACCTGACCGTGGTATACATGGTAATATGGATCCTTGTTTCTGTTTTATGATCTTTGAGTTTACGATGCAATATACAGCATGGATATTGAGGCCAGCTACTACCTTTACGTTGTTTATCGCTTTACAATGGTCCCCATAGGACAGTTTGCAATACATAGCTACTGAACATCTAAGATTAAACAACTTATGATATATTCGAGTGGAAGAATGGTGACAATCTCAGGATGTATATATGTAAGTAATTGCTCTTACATAGTTTTATTTTAATATAATAATAATGATAATTTTCTACACCACCATAATTACAAGTCCAAGCTTTAACGTGCATAATAGTAATTATACTGAGTATTTCAACCACGTATAGTATGTGACTTCCTAATACAGAATATATACATGAAATATCTAGAAATTTTGAAGTTGTGAATCCGTTTATTGGTGTAAATATAACATGAATGGCAAGTCAGATAATATCCGAAAACTTGAAAATTTCGTCGTTCTGGAGTGGAAAAATTTTGTCGTCCTGGAGCGGAAATTTTCAAGTTTTCGGATATTACCTGACTTACCATTTATGTCATGTTTACACCAATAAACGGATTCACAACTTCAAAATTTGAATAAAGCTTATGTTGAGAAATGGCTTCCTAGTTTCTCAATTCAATTACTAATCTAAAACAACTATTATGGGAATTTTACTAGGGAATTTTTCATTTAATTGCAAATTTTCGGAGAAAACTCTTCTCCTTCTTCAGGCTGTCTTTTGTTGTCACTTATTCCTGTCACTATCGCGGAAGGATTTTCCCTGCCTAACATCTGGAAGGATTTGTTGAAAAATAGCCTAAACCGTCAAGGTTAACCGTAACCACGATAGTGACAGGAATAAGTGATAACAAAAAGACAGCCTGAAGAAGGAGAAGAGTTTTCTCCGAAAATTTGCAATTAAATGAAAAAAATTCCCTAGTAAAATTCCCATAATAGTTGTTTTAGATTAGTAATTCAAAATGTGTATTGTACAATAGTGTAATCTCGTATTTCATTTATTGATATTCTGCTCCTCCAGGCAATCACGGGAATGAATTCTAATCCTTCGGATTCACTATATATGAATGCTGGTTGCTTTGACTAATGAATCCTGTGATGGTTATATTCAAATTAATCGGAAACTTGAGACTTAGTCGTTCTGGGAGGTGTAGTGGTTAGCATACTCGGGTGCTAGTCTGGTGACATGGGTTCGGTTCCTGCTGTAGGACGACCAAATTTTCAAGTTTTTGGATTTATCTGACTTACCATTCATGTCATAGTTACATCAATAAAGGGATTCTCAACTGCAAAATTTGTATGAAACTATTATTTCTTAAACAGATATTCATGGGAGCAAGGATTTGTGTTACATTTCATTATGAGAAGTAATTTTCAACATAGCATATGCTTCTAATACTGATGCTCTAGCTATGTTTTTAATTTGTACTCACAAACAATGACAGGGTTCCCACTCAAAAGTAGAAAAAAAATTCCCTGACTTTTCCAGGTTTTCCAGGTGGTTCTGAGAGTTTTCCAGAGCGGCAAATCAAATAACATTGCGACAAATTGTTGCATTTCCTTACATTCTTGCGTTCCTTACGAAAGCATACATTTGTTAATTCTTTAAATAACTGTTCTTTATACAATTACCTGCTTTTTATGAATAACAATTAAATGCATGAGGCATATTATTTTTGGTATTATAATTCCATGATCTTTTCTGAACCTAAGTGGTATACTGCCCATGTACAATTTGTTAATACATTCCCGTAGAAACAGTTCATATGTAAGAAAAAATCTGTATGTTGAATAGTTTGTTTTCCTTTCTTCTATAGCACAGTGTAGATAAGCTTAATGTCCGAATGGGCTCCTGCTCAGAGAAATGTCGAAAGAGAATCAACCAACAAAGGGCTTTGATCCATTGTTTAAGTGGTTCTCTTGTGATGTGTTTCTCCAAGCAAGAGTGTATAAGGCCACTGTGCCTAATTGTTCCATGTTACAAAATATGAAGCAAACTATCTGCAGAAATCGAATAAAACCGTAATGTCTACAGGCAATTTTTTAAATTCAGTTTTGATAATTTTTAGAGAACTAAAAAATAATGTAATGTATTGAAAGCAAGATTTATCAAATTCTAGACAGGCTGTAATTGCAAATAATTGCTTACCTGAAATTAATACTGATAATGTTAAGTTCATCTCACACGAGGGAGAATTAAAAAGACGCCACATAGTGAACGTCCCGATTATACAGTCCATAAAGATAAACAGAAAATGTGGAATATAAAGGATAAATAACTTTCATTTTCCCTAATTACTTTATAGTTACAAAAATTAGTGTATTTAACATAAATTTTACATAATATTTAACAAAATCATGTCTTATTTTTTTGTTTCAGGTTTAACGACCACCATAAGCAACTTGTTGGGCTATATCAGTCCATCCCTAATTTAGGACCTTTGGCTTCACGAAGAAGGAGAGCCAGTGCCGTAAGATAAACACACCACCCATACCTCATCTGGGACTTGAATCCAGGCTCACTTGGACGAATAGTCAGAAACCAGAGCTTAGACCACTGGACCACCGAGGTGGCAAACCATGTATTTACATGTTTTAAAGAATATTTGAACTAAGACTTAATTTAAATTCTACATATAATGAAATATTTCAATCGATTAGGTGAAATTATGTAACTGATTTATCTGTATTTTAAGTGCACACAAGTATATAAATAATATTTTAAACGACTCACAACATTTAGAGTTCCAGTTAGGTTTAAAAATGCAAGCTGGGAGAATGAGACTGAAGAGAATAAATTGCCGTTAAATGATACAATGCTGAAGCTTTAAATCCTTTAAGTGCTTATTTTACATAAGTATAAAAGAACACGGAAACTTTTGCTGAAATTGAAGTCTAATGGGAATGATAAAATGGAGAGTGTCTGACAGAGTCTCTTAACATTTTGTTAGAGCGGTTATATCAAATCGATCTAACAATTTGTATTTTCTATTGGAATTCACTTAGAATCTTTAAAGACAAAGCAAACTAAAACAGCTATTAAAAAATAAAAAAAAAAAAAGAAGAGAGAGAACGGAAATCATGACAGCATTTCTGCGTCTGAGGAAAAACGTGTGCCAGTACCATCCCAACAATTCTAGCAATCAGGGAAAATACTGCTGACATTTAAAAATCAAAATTGTAATTATTTTAGCTAAAGTTAGTTCTTGCACTTGGCAATGAGAACATCGAATCTATGCTATTTCAAAGGTGCCAACCTCTAGCAGAACATATCAGTAATCAATAGGGGAATTTTCAGTAATGTTTCAATAATGTAACACAAACTTTCAGTAATGTAACACACCATTTTTTTTTTTAAAAGTTAAGGACAATATTATAGTATTACTGTGTAACCTGTAATACTTGTATGAGGTGCCTATCGGTAATCACCATACGTGGATTAACGCGTGGAATGGGTATTTCATGAGAAATTAATGCATGAAATATGTAATAACTTTGCATGTTTACACTATCCTCACAAAAAAAATATGAAATTAAATTATCAATATTGTACTTACCTCATGTCATTGCTGACATAAAAACTCCCCTTGTTGCTTGTTTTGCAGTGGTATATTCTTTTTCAGAAAACTTTTTATAACACAGCTCACCTGAGGAAAATGCTTTACTTTTCTGTACAAGAAGGGCACTTAATGTTTTGGTGCTCATTGTTGGGCAAAAGTACGTGAGGTATTTCCTTACTATACTAAATATTCTATACGTAGAGGAACTGCTGTGAGGGATAGTCAATATTACCAACATTAGTTTAGGCAATGTGGAATACTTGGGAAGGCCAGATGAATCCTTTGTCTTAGATATTTCATTCCATGCCACATATGCTCAAGGATATCCAGTTTCATCAATATCAGTCTGGGAACATAGCATGAAAGAAGCGACCAGCATGATCACAGCTTGCTATAGGTAGGTTATGCTCCACAACGATTGTAGTAAACAGCAATTCAGCGTTTATCACGCTATTTTCATTCTTTTTTGCAAAAAAATTATCCAAAGGCTTTGATCGAGTCTTTAATTTTACACAATCCTGGTATTTGTTTTGACTGGATATGCCTTCGGCAATCATCTCGTCCTACATGGGCTACTGATTACTCTCATATTAGAAGGCACGCAAGGAAACCTTTATTTCAGCATTTGTAACATTTTCCATTTCCTTGCTCAAGATTTGGGAGAAAGATTTGGATGTTCCTGGAGAAACCTCTTTGCATATTTATTTGTTTCAGAAACGACAATTCCAAGGATGAAATTGGTAAAAAACAAGTAAAAAATATGCAATAGGTGCCACATCAGTTGCTGGAGCATGTTTTGGGCCCCTGCATTTCATGTTAATAAAAAAAAGATGCTGAGGTTGTTCATCACTTCTCTCTATTAACATCCTCCCATTCACTTTCAGAACTTTCATGATCTGAAGATTCACTATGAAGATCTTCACCTTCTGAAGAAGATATGGTGTGCGTGGCACGGTGGCTAGTTTTTGGCTTGATGTTGCTAGGCCAATATCACTCTCAGATGATTCAAAATCCTCACCATCACTTGGCAAACTTTCACTCTCACTACAAGCCACTTCAAATAACCTTAGAAAACAATTTCACGCAGTGGGAAAAAGCACGTCTCCTAGTCTGAGGAACAAGCTGTCAATAAAATCATCCTGTGCTAACACGAGTTTGGAAAAAGATGGGGATTCGTAATTCACGGAGTTTTGCGATTGTGTCTGTTTGTTTGGGAAAAAGAAATGAATAATGTGAAGAGCTTCTAGTAATAAAACACTGCACTTCGTTCTCCCGCGCGGCGAAAGTCCGATATAAACATCCGTCATCACGGGACCACGCGTTGCGACGAATTGATCGTTATTGCACTTCGAACGGGGCTCGAAAAAGTGATTTCCGACAGTACGACGTCTTATAATTCACCAACAATTGCAAAGCGAACAGCACTGCCTCAACTGCAGCAGGAAAAGTTTTGGCTAAAGTAACCTTTCTCCTGTCACACGGAAAAGTGCGTGGGGAACCGATACGATAGCAAGCGCAAACTCTTTTACGATGACACTTGCGGCATATTACCTGTAATTTTAGTCGTATTATCCGCAGACCACGAAATTCATAATGTTTACAACGCAAGAAAAAGAATTTACGATTACAAGAAAATTTCTACCCCGTCTAACTTTTGTTCTCGCAAATTTTTTTTCCTATGTATAAGCTGAAACCTTAGGAAAAATTACGAGAGAATGATGAATTTTATATTTCTTATTCTAAATAACGGAGATATTTGCGTTTTTACGGAAAACGGTTCCACTATGCACAAAAATTCAAAAAATAATATCTTCTAATCTATCAGAAACAAAAAAAGGTGAAACTTTTAGGGGTTTTTTTTATAACTTGGAGGCAGCTACCCGTAAGAATCGGAGATGTGTTGGTGGAAAATTATTTCAATATCAGACGATTTTGCGTGGAATGACCCAGATATGAAAATCTATGGTTCCGGGCGTCGGACTACCCTATTTTTCGCAACCAGCCAGCTCTTGCAGTAATCGGAATATCACCAAAATAGCTATAAATTAATTTCTTCATGCATTATGAAATAGAAATAAGACAGAATCAAGAAAAATCTCTTTCCGGCCGTAAAACAACGAATCTAGAAAACGGCCGTGAAATCTGGGAAATTTGGTAGGTATGCAATAGTACCGGCTTCATTGCATGGTATTTTTCATACAAAATACTCGTAAGTACTATGAAAAAATTAATCTTTCCCCCTCTTTGAAGAATCTTCCTATTTCATATCTTCCCTGTTCAAACATTTGAAGGTACATACTTTTCCAACTATACCAACTCTGCTACAGAATTACGAAAGTGAAGCTTTAGTTCGTAAGTGATACGAACTTTTTTCAAAAAATAAATTGTGCCCTCAATTTGCAACATTCATCCACACTGCTCTTGAAGGGGGAAGGGGGGACGAATTTATTAGGATAACCAACATCCGGCAAAATAAAATGTTTTTGTACGGTTTGATAAAAGACAAGTGAAACATGCAAAAAGAAAGGGGGAAAAGCGCAACTTCTAAAGTTTCCGATGAATTTCGGCGAAATTTAAAATGGAACGTTATTTTCATATATCTTGCCCACTGTAAAAATTTCAGTCGGTTATTTAAAAAATTGAGGAAATAGCTTTTTCATAATTTTTTTTCCCAGTCTACACAGAGAACCAGGGCCTACTTAGGAACAAGTGACTGCCTCTGCGCGAACGCAGCAGATAAGAGCCTGCGAAGTGGGGGTGTGATTAATGGCTTTCTCTCACGCTTTGACGTGTCCGTTTGTTCGGTTGAAGTTTAGAGCATCTGGAGATGGGGGAAACCGCGAAGAGACGCACTCCCCAGCACAGCTGCACTTTAATCGGTGGGTGGGTTGCCTCGAAGGATAAAACAACTCGGAATTATTTTAAAACTTAGCAATACAGAAATATATTCTCTACAAAAGTCTTAAAGAAAATATCTTTTTGGCAAAATAAAAAATTCCCTGACTTTTCAGTTCCCTGATAAGAAATTCCCTGATTTTTACGGAAAAACACGATTTTCCCTGAGTTTTCCCTGATTTTTTGAACAATTTTCAAATTCCCTGAGAATTCCCGGTTTTCCCGGTTTTCCAGGTGGCGTGGGAACCCTGAATGAAGTGTGCACAAAAATTCTCAAAATGAAATAAAAGAGAATAATGGGAAAACCTAAAATCCAAGGGGTATGTGCACAGCTGCATACATCAGTGATCAAGGCAATTTATCTGGGCATGATTAGAAAACTCATTATAGAAGGTGGAAAATGATTAGTTAGATCAGAAAATACTAAGAAACAACTAGATTTAAGTTTCTCATATTAGAAAGCAATCTGATTTTATAGCAAATTTTTACATAAAGCATTCATTAGCAAAGTTCAGAAAAGGTCAAGATAAGCCACAACTAAAAACATGGTTCTGAAAATATCCTTCACACTCTCCTAATCTGCTGTTTCTAAGCAAGTGTGCTCTAAAAATATCCTTCACACTTTCCTAATCTGTTGCTTCTAAACAAGTGTGCCTATTGATTCATTTAAGGTGCATATTTTCACAGTTAAAAGAAAAAATATTGAAGGAAACATGATATAACTCTACACCTTCTAGCAGAAGAATTTCGCCTAATGGAAAAGTTGAAAATAGGACGAAAAGCATTCTTCATGGCAAAAACTATGGAAAAGCTGTGCATTATTTAAAGAGGATAATGCTCCCCATCTTCATTGTGGGGAATCACATATACAAAAAAAAAAAATAAAATAAAAAAAAAGGAAGAAAGAAAGAAATTTCTCAATAGGGTTTTTAGAAGTGGATATACAGCTAGCTGCAAACAGAAATACACAAACACCACCTAGTGACAAAACTGCGAACGACAACACTTCTCAAATACAAACCTAAAACATTTCACAAAATATATGGTATCCGGTGTTAAAAGAATTTTTGAAATCACACATTTAGGAGCAAAGATATTGACTCTTAGAAGCAGAGATATCACCCCTGGCAGAAAAATTGTGCATTATTTTGAGAAGAAAATATAAACAAAGAGTTTTCATAGTTAGTAATATCGGGCTGAAAAAAAAAAAATTTCAATCGGTATTTTAGTCCTATAGATATTGCTGTAAATTAAAATGTGAACTTATGCCCTCTAGTGACACACTTGTGCATTAAGAAAAATTTGAAATTATATGAGAAATATTTTGCACCAGAAACACTCTCTAACAAAGAAAGAATTTTTCAAATCGGACTCTTAGAAGCAGAGATATCGACAAAAATAAGATATACATCTACGACTCCTGGCGGGAAAACTATGCACTAATTTAAGCAGAAAGTTATTTTGAAAAGGTTTTCTAAAGTGAGCGGTATCGGCCCATGAAAGGGATTTTTTCAATCTAATTTTCAGAAGCTCAGATTTTGTTGCAAATACCTATGAAGCAGAAATAAACATTTATGCCCTCTGATGACCAAACCATGCTCAAGGAGGATCGAATAAGGGGAGGGAGCATAACAAGCAAGCCCTACGTAAAGCTCTGAAGCCGACGCTCTGAGCGGTACCATCTTATGTTACCCTTCTGACTGCGTTCCCATCGAATTACGTACCTAACAATATAAGCAGGTTAACACTTTTAAAACCTTCTTGTGAAAAGAAAAAAATACCATGTACATTTATGGATGTAATCTATAATATCACCACTGTTTTCTTTTCTTTCAAAGCACTGCTAGGTCACGTTTTACTGCTGCATACGACAAAAATCCCTTTAACTTGTCATACAAAAAGTACATGCTGTTTAAAGTAATGCATGAAGCCGTTCACAAACTCTAAAGTGGAGAAGAAAACCCTGATTTATTTCATGTGATCGAGTGAATGTTTCTGAAGACAGAAACGCAACAAAATGTTACCTTAGAAACAATAGTTCGTGCTAAACTTTGATAATTTAAAAATTTTTAACGAAGAGTACATGGAATATGCAAATTGAAAAGCATTTGTAGCGCACAATAAAATCTGTTAGCGTTGATAGATTACTATGTACTAATTAAAAATGCGATGATTTACGAATTTCAAATAACAACAAACAAAAAAAAAAAACACGGATTTTATTATGCGTGAGAAATGACTGCTTTTTACAAAGTTTTAATAAAACGTTTTCAGGAATGTGATTTTTGACCAGGAGTTATTGAAAACTGGACAACTTTCTAGTTCGTACTAGATATGTTTAGCTATTCCATCATAAGTTTTTGATCCGCAAATAGATCTCTCTTCAGCTTTTAATGTTAGTTGAACTTCAAATGAACAG
This sequence comes from Macrothele yani, assembly GCA_039090855.1. Taxonomy (NCBI): domain Eukaryota; kingdom Metazoa; phylum Arthropoda; class Arachnida; order Araneae; family Macrothelidae; genus Macrothele; species Macrothele yani. The sequence goes on along the minus strand of CM077023.1, from coordinate 4,893,398 downwards.
TTCCATAAATCAGTCATAAGCAAACGTCCTTCTCACATGAAATAAAATACTGAAATCTTCCTTAACTTACAAAGCAAAAATGAGCAACTGAGGGTAATGTAACATGGCGGCCCCGCAACTTAGCTGGCTTCAATGGTGAGAGCACATGCTCTCTCCCCTTATTCTATCCTCCTTGATCATGCTTTACGAAAAATTACAAATTTTATGCAAAACATTTCCCATCATGAGCTGTATCCGATGCAAGAAGAATGTTTCAAATTGGACTTTTAGAAGCAGAGATATTGGGGGAAACACAATTTACCTTTATGCCCTCTAGCAGAAAATCTATGCATTACTTGTAAAAAGAAACTGTATTTTAAATAATCTTTCAAATGGATTGCATCAAAAGGAAAAATAACTTTTCAATTAGATATTTAGAAGCAAATATATGGAATAAAATGTACTTTGAATTTGATATCATCTGCATTTATGCCCTCTAGCAGAGAAGTTGTGCATCAAAAAAAAAAAAGCAGAATGCAAGGATAATCTCACATTTTAGGCTTCCCAATGCAAAATATTTTTTTCAAATTGGACTAATAGTTACAGAGATATGGTGTCCACAGGCAGATGGACAAAGTGATAACAAAAGCACAATCCTTTTTACAAACGATGTGCTAATAACGCAGATTTAGTACTGCAAACAGATAAGAAAACCAACCCCCCCCCATTTTTCCTGAGGTAAGGAGGGAAATTTGTCAGACATAAGTTATATCAGTAGAAAAATTCTCAACAACAAAACATCGCACAGGGTCGAAAAGGCAGGAATGGATAAAATTCCAGGACATGTAACAAAATTTTAGGACATTTAAAGGACAACATAGAATTCCAAGACTTTTCCAGGATGCATACAAACTATGTTTGTATTTTTATGTTTTAATATCGATATTTATTTGTGTCCAAACTCTTGTGATGGACTTTAGCATGCTTGAACAGAATCAGGAAATGCAGTTGCAATTTCTGCTTCAGGACAATGCACTTTTCAAGTTCACTGAAAAATCAGCCACATGGATCAAAGTTATTTCAACATCCCTAAGTTGTGAAATAATTTTCTGTGGCTCATTTTTGAAAACAAATTTCATGATAAAAGCATTTTGATGCATTTGCCTATAAAATTACAAAAAGTTATGCACATTACAGAAAAAAATCGCCATGCAAAGCCAAAATTATCAAGAATCTTTCTTATTACAGTAATAAATTTAAGCAATGCTACTCTAATGACATACCTTATTTTTGTGAGCATTGACTGATGCATATCGCACTGTTCCTCGGAATCCAGCTGCTGCACGAGGAGGACGAACTTCCCTGTAGCTGTGACATACTGACGCGCTAATCCAAAGTCTAGCATGTACACTACACGGCAATTATTGTGCAGCCGACCCATGGCAAAGTTAGACTATTGAAAAAACTAAGTTTGTCACAAAATGAACAAAATCACCATATTGGTGCTTGAAAGTTTAGGATAAAATTTTAAAATAGCACTAAAATACTATTCAATTGATTTGCATAACAAAAAGTGACAGATATGGTGAGATGAACACAACATATAGGCAGTGAATTAGCAAATTCAAGATTGTCTAAAATAAAAAAATAAAAATTATGACAACTTACTCAGATACTGCACATGGTCATTCTGGTAGTGATGCAGGTTGGACAGCAATGCTTCAAAAGCTAAGCCCAAGGTTGTATGATGATTTTTGGGGAAGTAATGTCTATTCATGAGGTAAGGGAGATTCCAGCTCCCTCTGGGAGGGAGGTAGAGTGCCCATTTCCCTAGAGCATCCTAGATATGCTCAACAGGTTTTAGATCTGAGGTTCTCACTGGCCACTCTCTACACTGTATGGTCTCCTTCTCTGTTAAGGGTTCCAATATGCCAGCTCTGTGGAGACGGACTCTGTCATCCATTAAAAAGAAGTCACTTTCCATTTCTACTACAACCAGGCAAATGTGAGAGGTTTTATGATTTCATATCAACAATGTACAGCTATTATGATGCCCAAAGAGAATGCATGGATGTCTGTTACTGCTAATGGCAATGATATCTCTCCACATCATCAAGCCATTTGTTCCATGAACAATACTGCCAACTTTGAGGTACCTATCAGTAATCCGCATCCACAACCAACAGATGTATATGAATTCCACTTAGTAGTTCTAATTCTGACTATTATATAGCTCTAATTATTGTACTATTCTCTTTTACGTGCGATATTTCAAAGTAACTTGTACAGAAAACTAGCGGATAATGCTTACCTTGGCATTCCTTTCTAGCGACGGGGACATTTCACGCACGTGTTTTCCGGTCTTTGTTGAGGTTATTGTCCTAAAGTCCGTTGTATGCGATGACTGGCTTTACTTCTCACACTTTTCGCTGGGTATACTCATTGGATCTTTGCTTTAGGATTCCAAACATCAATTTTTACCGTTCTTTATACTCGAAATTTTCGCCCATACTCTGGGCTATTCTTTAATGTCCATACTCTGGACATTAAAGAATAGCTATGAGTTTATAGAAAAAAATCAAATTAATTAATCAAGACCTAGAGCAAATAACTATGGCCTCCATGGATGTTAAGGCGTTATACCCAAACACTCCTGTCGAGCTAGCCATCGAATTGATTATGCAGCAACTAAGCATCAACAAAGAACTAAACTTGTCACAATTGAAAGAGCTAAAGAATACCTTATATTTCATCAAGGAAAACAACATCTTCCATTTTGAAGGAAATATATATAAACAAACACAAGGTGGCCCTATGGGATCCCCATTATCGGCATTATACGCAGAAGTGATTATGGCATACCTCGAAAAAGAAATTATTCAAAATTTACCTGAAAAACCAATACTTTATGCTCGATATGTAGACGACATTATTATAATGTCTAAACTTAACAAAGCCGAGCTACAAGATCTAGCACAGCAGTTTAGCAAAATATGTAACACCATAGAGCTAACTATTGAGTTTGAAGAGGATAATTGCCTATCCTTCCTGGACATTCAACTAAAGAAAAACAAAAATAGTTTTGAATACTCTGTGTTCAGAAAAGCAACTTACATACCTGTACTGATACCATACTCGTCGCACCATCCAGTGATACATAAAAAAAACAGCATAGTAAACTTGATACGGCGAGCGTACACACACACATCTAACAACAGGCTAAAAAATCAAGAGCTAGAGTTTATCTCGAAAATATCACAAGAGTATGGGTACCCGAGCAAGCTAATTAATAAATGGATACATGAGAGTAAAAAGCATATGACTCAGAGGAAAGAAGGCCAAGAAGTGCACAACCAAAGGAAGATGAGAAATAAAAAATTGAAATACATTGGAGCTTTCCCATACCTGGAAGGAGTGAGTAAAGAAAGCAATAGGCACTGTGCTAAATATGACTTACAACTAGGAAGCTCAGTGCACACCGTGAAAAGTATGACTGTCAACAAAAAAACAGAGGAAAAAATGCTAGAAGAATCAGGAACCTACGAAATTCCAATAGCACACATACCCCCAATATCGTACATTGGAAGTACGAAAAACAGATTAAAAAAAAGACTTAAACAACACATATCTAACTGGCAAAAAAAGAAGCCAAAACGGCTTTAGTGCAATTCTGCTTGGAAAACCGGACATTCCCAAAGTTCGATGAAATTAAAATGCTAAAAAAGAATAAAAAATCGGAAAGGCAAATGAGGAGGGAAGAAGCAATATTAATCTACAAAAATAAAGCAAGGGTATGTAACCAGAACGACCCTAGCACATTATCGGGCCTGTGGAAAGAACTAATAAGACAAGAAAAACAAGAACAAAAGAAAAACAGGCAAAAAAGACAAGAAAACCAGGATAGGAGAAGAAATTAAAAAAATTAAAAAAAAAAAAAAAATACGGAGAAAAAAAAAAAAAGTGGTCTTAACTAAACATAGATGGCGCCAGCCGGGCTTGTTAACGAAATATATCCAGGAAAGTTTTTCCGACGAATGGCAACAAGGAGTATCGGACTCCATTAGCGCGAAGTTAGCCACGAACATCGGTGGTAAAGTCGCCACGCTCCTGAAGATGCCCAGAGTATGGGCGAAAATTTCGAGTATAAAGAACGGTAAAAATTGATGTTTGGAATCCTAAAGCAAAGATCCAATGAGTATACCCAGCGAAAAGTGTGAGAAGTAAAGCCAGTCATCGCATACAACGGACTTTAGGACAATAACCTCAACAAAGACCGGAAAACACGTGCGTGAAATGTCCCCGTCGCTAGAAAGGAATGCCAAGGTAAGCATTATCCGCTAGTTTTCTGTACAAGATGTATATGAGTGGAAAAGGTTCTGTTTTGGAGAAGTATGTGAAAACTCACAAGATTATTCAAAGTCATTAAGTAAAATTACTAAACTTATTTGGTATCACTTTGTTTTTCATCTACCTTCTTTACATTCCAGATATGAAAGGGCTTTCTGTTGTTAAAAGATGAATGTAGGTAAACAACTTGTGCAGGATACAATTTTTCCTTATATTTAATCATTCCTTATATTGAAATAATGAAAAGGCCTGGCAGTCACACAAAAGTGACTGCTTGTTTAGCAGTGTCATGCCCAGCATTCATCTAAAAGTCATTGTAGGGTAGCTTGTATAGCAGACTTTTAATTCTAGTCTTCTAGTCTTTTTCTGAAAAATTCTTTTTATAACATTTCTGCAGAAGAAAATAGTTTAATTTTTTCACCAAGGAGTACATACATTTAGAGAACATATTTTCACTGCTCGGCTATCTAAATTATTTATGAATTTTTCTCAGAAAGCTAAAAATTCTGTCCATAGGAGCACTGTTACTTGGAATGATTAATACAGCAAGCATAATTTTAGGCAAGACTGACATTTGTTTGTTTGGACTTTTTTCAGCAGCCATGTAAATCAAATGGCAGGAACAATGGGAAAATTATCACTGGTTACAATACATATCCTAAGAAATGTAACTACACCTTTAAAATGCCCCATCACTATGTATGCATTATCACATGCAAAAGGCAGTTTATCTGGGAAATACTCCCTTATCTCAAATTTAGAATTTAAATTGGTTATGCTTCCACAGAGCTTCATACCCACACAAACTGGCTCTTCCATCAGCTGTCATCACTCCATGCCATAAATTCATACTCAGTGACAATTCAATTCAGCCTGTTATTCAAACATTTCATTTCTGTAATGTATTACACAAAAAAGAGAAGTACAAATAAAAATTAGGATATTACACAAAACTTTTTTAAGTGCTACAAAAATAAACCAGGCTCAACTTGAATGCTTCCAATCTGCAGATTTGATAATCTAGAAGTCCACCCCCCACCCCCTCTTCCCCAAAAGTTATCTTTCAGAATTCGGACACACCCACTTTTAAGTTTTAAGAAAATTTACAGATGATTTTAATTTTTTTCACTTTTAAGTGTTTTCTGTAATGGTAACTCTCAGAAATAAATTCTGTACTCAATGGAAAATGATTCTACTTCGCATTGACATCCATTTTCAATATTGGGAAGCTGCAGCGTTTCTATAATGATATGCAATGCTTTTATGGAGACACACAATGCTCTTCTGGAATGATGAAAGCCCATATGTTGCTTCCGCAGAATGATGGTAGCCTTAGGAGCACAACATACATCATGTAGCATATGGTGGTTATAAAAAGAGAAGTCAGAGCAGCAGAATTGAGCAGGTGTTGTACGTTTCAGAGGTGTGACAGTGCTGTCTACCAAATGAATATGGCTCAGCAAACCCATATTGATGATATACCTTATAATAGCATGTTGGGCTGTTTAATGCCCTTGCTATCATTAAATTCACATGCATAACTACAAATAGTAATATTAAATAAGCATATCAGGGCATACAAAGCAACTTTTCACCGGCTTGTAGTTCATTTATACTTTAAAATATTTTCACACTACATTGAATTCATATACTAACGCATAAACTGAACTCAGGTAACTTAGGAAATGTGCTCACATACATTCGCTTCACAAACAGTAGCATCCAACAGAACTCTTGCATACATCCAAGCTAACACTAGAAACACCAAACTAATTGTAATTCAAATCTAAAAACTTATATACACTATATACAAAACAAGCTAGCTTCTATTCTATTTATGTCAACTTGTCTCTATATCATGACACAAATAGAATAGAAGCCAGCTTGTTTTGTATATAGTGGATATAAGTTTTTAGAGTTGAGTTACAATTAGTTTGGTGTTTCTAGTGTTAGCTTGGATATATGTGAGAGTACTGTTGGATGCTACTGTTTGTGAAGCGAATGCATGTGAGCACATTTCCTAAGTTACCTGAGTTCAGTTTATGTGTTAGTATATGAATTCAATGGAGTGTGAAAATATTTTAAAGTATAAATGAACTACAAGCCAGTGCAAAGTTGCTTTGTATGCCTCGATACGCTCATTTAAATATGTAAGGTACACAACAGTAGAAGAGAACAACTTGCCCTGCTGGAACCTACAGAAAAAAACCCAAAAACCAACATGCAAGAAATATCAAGAGAAGCAAACCTCAAAGGGTAAGCTGTCATATATTACATATTGATGATGTTATGCAGGGCAGAATCATTGATCAACTCGAGGCTGGCCAAACCCAGATGGCAGTGTCCCAGGAGCTGCATGTCCCACAAAGTGCCATTTCTAGACTCTGGCAGTGTTTCAAACAGGATGAAAACGAGTCTCAATGCTTCAGCACAGGAGGTCCGCAGATTACATGGTGTAACAATGCCGTCTTTTGTCACTAACTGCCAAAAGGCGCAGGCAGAGTACAGCAAGGGACCTTTCCAAAGACCTTTCAGCTGCTACAGGGACTTTACAAGGTATACTGTGTACAGACTATTAAGTGAATATGGTCTGTATGCCCGTAGGCCTGCCAGATGCGTCCCATTAACTGCAGCCCATCGAAGAGCACGTGTAGCCTGGTACAAAGAACATCGTGTTTGGACAGCTGATCAATGGGACTGTGTTTTATTTACTGACAAAACCAGGTTTAGTCTGCCCAATGATTTACGCCATGTCTTCAACTGGAGAGCACCTGGGCCTAGGTACCCTCCAACATCCTTGTACTTCATTGTTTTGGCAGTGGTGGGATTCTAGTGTGGGACAGAATGTTGAGTTCACATACACCCCTCTATGTGTTTGAAAGAGGAAATGCAACAGGCCAGACGTACCGCAATGTTATTCTGCAACAATATGTCCAGCTATTCAGGGGTGCAATGGGACCTAAGCTCGTGTTCATGGATGACAATACAAGTCCTCATCAAACCACCATAGTGGATGAATACCTAGAAAGTGAGGATATTACCCACTTAAGAGTAGTTAGCTCGCTCTCCAGATTTAAACCCCACTGAGCAAGCATGGGATGCTTTAGGGAGACATATTGCAGGATGTCATGCATCTCCTAGAACTGCTCTGGAACTCTGGACAGCATTGGTGCAAGAGTGAGAGACTGTATTTCAAGCACAGTTTGATAATCTCATGCTGAGTACATCCAGATGCGGTACTGCCCATGTCGCTGTGGCAGGCCAACATATAGCATACTGAACACTTTCTTCACCATAAAACATTTGTGTTCTGCATGAGATGTGCATTGCAAATTAGCTTCAGGGAGCTGTTTTCCCTTATTTTGACCACATAGTGGATCCCCTAGTGGTTCTTTTTTTTTTTTTTTTTTTTGTTGTTCTGAAATTTCATTTAGTTCAATATGCTCCATATCTTGAACATTTTGGTTACAGTCTTAAGGGTAAAGAGTCATAGCTGACATTATCCTTAATTTTTGAGCATGAGTGTATTTTTGTGAGGAAATAAGTAAATCATGTGATTCTATTAACTTTTCCTTTTCATGATAATTTTTATTCAAGTAGGTGTTGCTAATCCTGTTGTAATATCTACTCTCTGTGGTTGTTTATTTATGGCTCCTCCTCTGTTTTCTATTTCCAATGTTTTTCTTTTTTGTTTCTTTTCTTAGACCAAATTTTCACACTACATTTTAGCCTGTAAATTTGGTCTAAGTAAAAATTCACCTCAATGATATTCTGTTTAAATAACTTTCAGTAAGTTTTTTTAGATGTAAATTGTAGAAGTAGCAATGTATTCTGTTACCACTGAATGCAGGATCCCTCACCACACAACAGCTATGGGGCTGCTGCCATTGATGCTCTCAGACTATCTGAAGCCAAACCACCAGAACTAAGCAGCCAATTTGAAGACCACAAAGGAAAATGGTTAGAAAATGGAGCATTCCTTAGTAGTCTGGTGGACAAACTCATCAAAAGTTTGAAATCAAGAATTCCACTACTCTTTGTTCATCAGAGGTCAACATACAACTTCAATTTGCTGGTCGTATTTGTTTTCTTAAGCAGTCTACTCAAAGTTTTAAATCCTACAGCTATTTGATTAGCATCAAATCAAATCCTACCATCGTGAAACTTATCCTCACGGACAGAGAAAAAGTTGAAGACCTCTATGACCTGGTGTGTACAAAATTCCCATTTCTACTTCTGTTGGTACCACAGTTTATATCGGCAGCACTTTTCTAGGATTTAATTACTATACTTGAATTAAACCAGTTTAACTATAATATATCATACATAATGAGAATAATTTTAAACCTTTGAAGAATTTAAAGATGCTTCCAAGAGTAAAAGCTGTATGTCATAAAACCCACAGAAACAATTTCCAAAATACTCTGCCCCTTCTATGAAAATGTTTTCACATTATATTATCAATTTTGTTCATATAAAACTTTACTTCCTTGTGATGTTCAATAAACAATTTTGAATAAAGCTTGATCACTATTACAGGTTCTTAATGCAAGAAATCAGAAAGTAACAAGAAAAGGTAAACTTTCAACATAATTTTATAAATTCATAACAATTATTACTGCAAGTATCTGTAGGCTCCAAAAATAAATTACACAGCTCCCCCTCAGCCTTTTTCCTTAACAGATAGGTCACCACTTAAATGACAAAAAATGACAAAACATGATAAAAGAAGCATTTAATATTTTGTCAATTAATTAAATAAGCAGGTGAACACTGATTTCTTACATATTTTCTATTGAATAAGGAAAACATTATGTTCTGCAGTAGGCTAAATTTTGTACTCAAACATATCTAGGAATTTAAAATGTGCATGTGAAAACTTGAATCTTTCCTCTATTGAGTGTAAAATATATAATCAAAGTCAGTTGATTAATTCCATGCATATTGCATTTGTTGACTGATGGACCTAAAAAATATGTGCAGTAAAAAGTAAAATGGATCTTTTCCTTTATAAAACACAAAAAGAACCATCAAAACTAATTGACTGGTTTTGATATCAGCACATTCATATAGACCTAAAGATAGCATCAACATGTTTTGTTTCCTGAAAAGAATGTGAACTAAAACATATTAACAAAAAATGAATTTTTATATTTGCAGCAGTACACAAGAAACATTTTTAATCATCATCAGAGTATAGTTGCTTTTGCATGAATGAGATTTATAAGAGTTGTCCTTTGGAGCAGTGGGAATTAGACTGATGATACCATTGTACACATTAGGAATGGACCAACTGTACAATAGGAAGAATTATGCCTTTAGATCAGTTTTCCCCTTTGAGTAAATCAACACTGTACTAATTGGGATTGGACCACTCGTATCAGGCCTGTATTAGTCATTTTTCTACTGACCACACTGCAAACTGCACTCAACCACTGGTCACCTTCCACCTGATTATGTTCTGCCAGCACTTTCCTTATTGCCTTCCACCTGAAACTGTCCTCCAGTTTCTTTGTGAGGCTGGTTGACTCCCAGGTATCTCAGATTCCATGTGACAAGCTCCACAGATATACTGTTTATACCTACACTCCAGATTTGCATATTGCATATGGTTGTATGTAAAGCTGTTTTTGCACATTATACACATTGTATACAGTACCCCACAAAGTGCAAAATTCATTTGCATATAAAAATTTGTTCCAATGCTACTCTGGCTTTTGTGTTTCTCCCTTAACTTTTGAGCATCAGTGCATATATGTTTAATACATTTAAGATGCAATGATATGGTATAAACTTCACATGTTTCATCACTGCAATTAAAAACTGAAGAAAATCTGCAGTTTGAAGTGAAATTAATTTTAGATAGTGAAAAGAAAATACAATTCACTGCCAGACATGAATCACACATTAAAAGTAAAAATTGAAATACACAGAAATAGATTACTATTATAAATTATGACAGCTCTGTAAAGTAATACCAAGTAAACAAAAGCATTTTTCACAAATACTGTTAAGTGTTAAAAATTCAGCATTTTGCTTGCATATATCAAAATAAACAGATTATGAAACAGTTTCCCACTAAAAGTATCATGTAATAATTTCCCAAACAATTTTAGAAAGACGGAGAAACATATATACAGTGAATACAGTAAAAAAGATAAAAAGTGAAAAAATAATATTAATACAATATAAAAATTTGTTGATTTGTTGACTGATGACATTTCATCACTCCTCAGTGCATTACATATCTTCAAAGCAATCACCACCCAGAAATCTGCCTATAATGTCATTATTTTATGGGAAACATACTTTTTACAAAGCAAATAAATGCCTCACATATATCACACTAGGAATGATGCTGCACACAACAGTGCAGACATGGAGATATTTTTTTATGGCTTGGTGCAATCAATTAATTAATCTCCACTCAATAAATGGTTACATTGTAAATTTAACTTTAGCTTTATAGGGATTACTAGGCTGAAATATTTTTTTGTTGTAAAACTTTTGGGTTGCACACCAACCCATCATCATGACTGACTCAAGAGAGTAGTTGTTGCCACTCATGTCGTAATACCCAGCACTGCTGTTCACTAATTGTGGCTTTTCCTCTTTCAACTTACACACCTTCTTCCAACTTCTTTTTCACAAATTCTGTTGATGTGGGAGAAGTTTTACAGAGTCCTAGTTAATATAATGTCTAGTGTTTTGAATGTGTCTCTCATGTCCTGTTTTGCTGATAACATTTCTTATAGTGGCTTTATGATCTGTTACACAGGTCCTGGGACTTGATGAAAAATTATTTTATTTAACTGGGACTCCATAAAATTTATATTACATCAACAGCATTTTGTGAAAAGAAAGTTAGAAAATGGTGTACAAATTGAAAGATGAGCCACAAATGATGAACAGAAAAGCTTGGTATTAATACATAAATAGAAACACTTACTCTTTTGAGCCAGTCCTGACAACAGGTTGGTGTGAGACCTGAAAATTTGACACCAACAAAAAGTTTTATCCCATTAATCCCCATAAAATTTAAGTTAAATATTATGATATTTTGTCACTAGGATTTGCCAGGACTTCATTAGCACACAAGATAATTGGGTATTACAATGTAGTTTCCTCTAGAATACAACTGTCTATCATACCATATAACTTATTAAACTCAAACTTTATAAAAATGATCTTATTACATGGTTCATATGCTTTTTCAATCACAAAATTCCAGGACTTTTGGATTTTTTTTCCAGGACACACGATCGAAACACTCTTACTTAAAATATAGTGAAACCATAGGTCTGTTCAACCTGTAACCTACAACAAACAACTTCCTACATGTTTGGGTCAAACTGAATGCAGAATGTTAAAAATGATGTCTGCTGCAGCTAATCAGAAATTTAGAATCACAGATAAATACTGAAATACCAAAAGTGCCACTGAAAATGTGACCAAGTTTAATATCTACTAAACTTTTACTACAATGATTTTGAGAAAAATTTATTTTTCTACTTTGGCTTTAGTTCAATTATTGAAGCAAATTACAGAATAAAAAACATAGGTATGTGGCATTACTCTTAAAATGCTTTTATATACCACAATCAATACATAAAATACTATTTATATTTAATTATTTTGAAGAGAAAGCTTACATTAGAAATTTAAGGGTAAGGAAAGGTGAAATATTTGGAACTTTTTCAAAGGACCAAAGGGATTGTTATTTCTTAAACACATGATCACGGGAGCAAGTACTTGTGCTACATTTTATTTAGGGAAGGAATTTTCAACATAATATTGATGCTGTACCTATGTTTTAAATTTGTACTCGCCAGCAAATAAAGTATGCACAAAAATTTGCAACGTGAAATGAAAGAGAATAACAGGAAAACCTTAAGTCCAAGGGCTGTGTACAACTGCATTCATAAGTGATCAAGGCAATTTAAACAGGCATGATTAGAAAACTAATTATAGAAGAAGCAAAGTGATTAGTTTGCTCAGAAAATACTAAGAAACAACTAGATTTAAGTTTCTGATATTAGAAAGCAATCTAATTTTATGGCAATTTTTTATATAAAGCATTCATTAGCAAATTTCAGCAAAGGTAAAAATTACCCACAAAAAAAAAATCAGCTACTTACTTCCACCAGTGGCTTAAAAAGTATGTTATGAAAACCAACAAATGGCGCAAAAAACGTTTCGCATTGCAGAAGGAAGGTATTAAAGACAAAAAGATTTTCAAATCGAACAGTTAAAAGAAGAGATGGAGAAGGAAACATGTTATACCTGCAAACCTTTTAGTGGAAGAATTTTGCACAATGGAAAAGTTGAAAACAGGCTAAAAGTATTCCTCACAGAAAAAGCTATGCTAAGGAAAAGAACTTTTCAAATACGTCTCCCAGAAGCAGAGATAGCAGGGAAAATGTTTTGACCTTTACAACCCCTAGAGTAAAAGTTGTACATGTACATTATTTGAAAAGGATCTTCTTATTGTAGCAAAAATCTTATTCACTCTCCATCTTTATTATAGTTAATGGCATACAGTAAAATAAGAAATTTCTCAATAGAGTTTTTAGAGGCAGAGATAGGCTGCAAACAAACGTATATAAACACCACCTAGTGGCAGAATTGTGAACCACAAACCTCCTCAAATACAAATCTAAAGTGTTCCATAAAGTGGTAAGAATTTTTTAAATCTGACATTTAGAAGGACAGATATTGAGAAAAATAGATTAAATATTTACGCCCTCTAGCGGCGAAATTGTGCATTATTTTGGGAAGAAAATATACACAAGGAGTTTTCATAGTTAGCAGCATCTGATCGAAAGAGAACATTTTTCAGTTGGGTTTTTAGTCCCACAGATATTGCTGTAAACTGAAACCTGAACTTATGCCCTCTAGTGGCGCACTTGTGCGTTAAGAAACATTTGAAATTATATGAAAAACATTTTGCACCAAAAATGTTCTCCAACAAAGAAAGAATTTTTCAAATTGGACTCCTAGAAACAGAGATGGACAAAAATAAGATATACGTATATGAACCCTGGTGGAAAAATTATGCACTATTTTAAGCAAGAGGTATTCTCAAAAAGTTTTCCGAGGTGAGTGGTATCGGTCCACAGAGGAATTTTTTCAATCGAGTTACGAGCTCAGATTTTATTGCAAATACATCAGCAGAAAAATTAACACTTACGCGCTCCCTGGTGGCAAAACCTTTCTTTACCAAAAATGAGAAATTATATGCAAAACATTTTCCCTCAAGAGATGTATTCAGCGCAGGAAGAATTTTTCAAATCGGACTTTTAGAAGCGGAGATATTGGGAAAATCGTGATTTATTCTTACGCCCCTAGCGGAAAATTTATGCATTATTTGAAAAAATGACTGTAACTAAAATAGTCTCCAATATAAATGTCATCGAGAGGAAAAAGATTTTTTTCAATCGGATATTTAGAACCAAATGTACAAAATAAAATGCATTTTAAATTCGATACGATCTTCATTTGCACCCTCTAGCGGCAAAGTTGTGCATCAGAAAAAAAAAGGAACAAATGGATCATCATTCTCACACTGTAAGCTTCCCAATACAAAAAGAATTTTGCAAATCGAACTAATAATTGCAGAGATATGGTCTCCCCGGTAGGACAGACAAAGTGATATAAGCATGATGCCAAAAGATGCTAATAATGCAGCATCTTTTGGCACTGTGCTTATATCACTTTGTCTGTCCAATTGGGAGTGCTTGCTGGTGTTGAAAAAGTATGCGGCTTGGGGCAGTGGATTCAATCCTTTTTGGAATGCACCAAAGGAGGTTCAGGTTATGTTTCGTAGGTATTTGGGTTAATGTGAGAATCAAAGGGAGCTATTTTTCTCAATTCTACAAAAAGATTGGTCCTACTGAAAACACAGACTAGTAGATTTATAATGGGGACCTTAGGGACAAAAAGTCACCCTGCTTTTGTCCAAAGAACTTCTACAAGGCAAAAATTTACCGATTTTTTAACTTGCGAATGTTCACGTTTTTAACTGCTTTATGACCAAGATCACTGACCGTTATTGAGAGGTAAATATATAGAACTGTATATACCTTGGGACCAAGGATCACAAAATTGTCTACTATACAGGAGTGTTTGTTAGGGATGTTTTACTGTAATTGTAAATAACTTAAGTTTTTAACTTATGAGAATTTTGTTAACAAAAGTAAATACAGGAAACTGTGACTTCAGGCGTTTTTCCTTTCACATACTAAATAATGAAAAATGCAAACATTTTTTAAGTTAAGTTTTGCTCCTTAAAACACATTTCTTAAGTTTAATTCTTGTACATATATATGATGAAAATTTCAAAAATTATTATTTTTTTTTTTTTTGCATTTTTGAACTTCCCTTTTAGTTGGTAAAGTTCGATGAACACTTACCGCGCGTGGGGCTTGGCTTTCAATTCTTATTTCAGTTATGTGGATGCGGCATGGGGGTTTTTCATTTAGTCACGGGTCCACTTCATTCCCCCCCCCCCGTTGGTACTTATCTGGCCTCGTCACTAAATGAGTATTTTCCTTTGCTGCCTCCTCATTTACTTCAATAATTTTTCATAACCCGAGTACTTTCGGTAATACTCCATTACCGTCATCGAGGGGATGTTTTGCTCCGACTAGCACGGACCGTGTCAGCTGGGCATTTCGGTGGTTCTCACGGGCTGCTTCTGTCATCAGCTATCGCTTCTTCTTGGGCGTTGTGGCGCCATCTCTTGTTGGTCACTGATCTCATTTTTCGAACTTTTTCATTTTTTTGCTCAATTTTAATTAAATTTCTCCAGCTGTTTCTCAAAATATTAGGGTCATTATGGTTGCAAACTTTTGCCCTATTTTTTTCAATCATTACCGACTCTGCTATTCTGAGGTGTTTTTCGGATTTACAGCTTTTAATGATTTTTATATTTTCGAATTTAGGATATTTTTGGTTATCCAGACAGTATTGAATAAGTGCTGTTTTTTCTTCTTTTTTCTGCCAATTTTTTACGTGTTGTTTTAATCTGTGTTTAAGCTTATTTTTGGTACTTCCTATATAAGCCATTGGAGGATTTTCAGTAATAGGAATTGAGTAAATACCTGCTTTTTCTAACATTTTTATTTTTTCATTATTTTTTATTACCATATTTTTGATGGTATTTACTTTTTCTCTAATTTGAATGTTATGCTTTTTACAAAATTTTACAAATACGAATGTTATGCTTTTTACAAATAAAGGTACTACCTTTAATGTAAGGAAAAATGGTTTTCCTTACATTAAAGGTAGTACCTTTAATGTAAGGAAAACCATTTAAATATTTGACTTCTTTTTTATTTACTACAGCATTATTATTTATTTTCTTTATTACTTCTGTGTTCCATTTTTTTATTAAATGGTTAGGATAACCAAAACTATCTGCAATTTTTTTTATGAATTTGATTTTTTCATTGATGAACTGACTATTTTCAGAATGCGTATATGCTCTTTTAATTAAGGTTTTTATACTATTGCAGTTTTGAGGATAAGGATGTGCCGAATTGTACGGGATTAGGACCGGAACAAATGAACTTTTCCGATAAACCCTGTATAGTAACTTACCTGTGGATTTGATAACTTGTACGTCCAAAAAGGCTATTGCATTATTTTTTTCTATTTCAACAGTAAGTTCTATAGTTGGGTCTGAAAATAGTCAGTTCATCAATGAAGAAATCAAATTCATAAAAAAAATTGCAGATAGTTTTGGTTATCCTAACCATTTAATAAAAAAATGGAACACAGAAGTAATAAAGAAAATAAAAAATAATGCTGTAGTAAATAAAA
The DNA here is from genome assembly GCA_039090855.1 of Macrothele yani. NCBI lineage: Eukaryota > Metazoa > Arthropoda > Arachnida > Araneae > Macrothelidae > Macrothele > Macrothele yani. The sequence continues at coordinate 4,877,249 of CM077023.1, read as the reverse complement.
AAGTCAAATATTTAAATGGTTTTCCTTACATTAAAGGTACTACCAATGAAATTAATAATATTTGTAAAAAGCATAACATTCAAATTAGAGGAAAAGTAAATACCATCAAAAATATGGTAATAAAAAATAATGAAAAAATAAAAATGTTAGAAAAAGCAGGTATTTACTCAATTCCTATTACTGAAAATCCTCCAATGGCTTATATAGGAAGTACCAAAAATAAGCTTAAACACAGATTAAAACAACACGTAAAAAATTGGCAGAAAAAAGAAGAAAAACAGCACTTATTCAATACTGTCTGGATAACCAAAAATATCCTAAATTCGAAAATATAAAAATCATTAAAAGCTGTAAATCCGAAAACACCTCAGAATAGCAGAGTCGGTAATGATTGAAAAAAATAGGGCAAAAGTTTGCAACCATAATGACCCTAATATTTTGAGAAACAGCTGGAGAAATTTAATTAAAATTGAGCAAAAAATGAAAAAGTTCGAAAAATGAGATCAGTGACCAACAAGAGATGGCGCCACAACGCCCAAGAAGAAGCGATAGCTGATGACAGAAGCAGCCCGTGAGAACCACCGAAATGCCCAGCTGACACGGTCCGTGCTAGTCGGAGCAAAACATCCCCTCGATGACGGTAATGGAGTATTACCGAAAGTACTCGGAGTTATGAAAACTTATTGAAGTAAATGAGGAGGCAGCAAAGGAAAAAACTCATTTAGTGACGAGGCCAGATAAATACCAACGAGGAAAAAATTAAGTGGACCCGTGACTAAATGAAAAACCCCATGCCGCATCCACATAACGGAAATAAGAATTGAAAGCCAAGCCCCACGTGCGGTAAGTGTTCATTGAACTTTACCAACTAAAAGGGAAGTTCAAAAATGCAAATGCATTAATGCACGTTAAAAATATAACCTCCAATATCGGAAGTAAATTGAAAAATTAATTTTTTTCTTTGAGTTTTTTTTTTCATCAGACTATAATTGGTTTTGGAATATTTATCATTTCTTAAGCCTCAATGAAATTTTCATCTAAACTGAGCTACTGCCCCATTTCATGCTATTATTTCCCTGTTGGTTCATTTTATACCTAGAAAACAGAGTACAGATGCACTCACAACAATTTCAAAATGCAAGTAGTATAACCAAATTTTTAAAATATTCATCACATACATATATATCCTATCACTAAAACTACTATCTTACAGTTCCATTATCTGCTTTATCCACATACATAGCAGGGAATTAATGAGTAGCTTCTGTCTTATCCAAAGTCTTTCAAGTTCAAAAACGATTGTCACTACAATTTACAAAGAAAATTGCTTATATCAAAATGATACTGGTTTCACATACCTTATGCAAATTAATGTAGTCTAAAACCACAGTAACACAATTAGACACAATTTCCTAGTAATTTAATTTCTTAAGGAAGATAAGAGTTGAGGAAACTTATTTTAAATAGTATATACACTGGTGTGCAAAACTTAAAGAAGAGACAGGTTTTGACCTGTAGCATCACACAGGAGTGTCCTGGATATGTGAAACTCAAACAATAAAAACTCCATTACTTAGTGAAATGATGATGGGAACAACACTGACACAACTGCAGATACAAAAGGATATAGTGAAACTTTATTCAGAATTGGCTACATAACACTGGGTGCCATGATACACATGCGTCACTGCCAAAGGTGGTATGAAGGGAAAAGGAAGTCCTCAGTACGGATATGATCACCCCTAACATCGACGCATGATTTGCACCATTTGTCCATACTTCGCACTAGGTTGTTAATGAGTTCTTGTGGTAACATCGCCCATTCTTCCATCAGCATCATCTTCAGCTGTTGGACAGTTTCCAGTGTGTGTTGACATGCCACAACACATCTCCCCAAAGCATTCCACATGTGTTCTCTGGGAATTAGGTTGGGGGAACGTGCTGGCCAATCTACCATCCATCCACTGAATGTCTTCACTTTTCAACAGCTCATAAACAGCCACCGTACGATGGGGTGTGGCATTATCATCCATTAACACGAACTGTGGGCCAATGGCACCTCAGAACAGACAAACATAAGAAAAAATTACTTCATTACAGTAGCGTGCACCAGTTACATTATCTCCTTCTGGTATCTGGAGCTCCATACATCCATTGATCAGAATGCCTCCCCATATGAGAACACCACCATATGTATCCCTTTTGTTGATGTTTTCAGGGAGATACCAAATGCCTACCTCACGCCAAATTAGCTGATGTCCAGAAGCATTAGAAACTAAATCTACTCTCATCAGTAAAACATACCACACACCACTGTTCTGATGTCTAGTCCTTATGTTTTCTGGACCATTGTAAATGGTGTCTCCAGTGAGCAATTGTTAATGGAACACAGCATACTGGTTGTCAGGCAAACAGTTCGCCTTTGTGCAGTAGCCTGGCCACTTGCTGTAATCTGCGATATTGTGCATCTTGTGCTCATGTTCAGTTGTTTTGCAAGGTTACTTGCTGTCTGGTGTCAATCCCTCTAGGCCTGTAGGAGCAGATAGCGGTCCTTACTGGGGGTGGTTTTTGGTTGATGACCACCACTGGTCCTTCACACAGCTGTACCTGTAATCCTGACCATGCACACAATACAATGATATTGGCGATACCAAACTTGTGAGTCACACTTATCACAATTGGCCCTTCCTTGTGTCTCTCAACCATTCGTCCACAAGAGAAATCATCAAAATGTTCTCAATGGGCCATTTTATTGTCTCTAGCACACAACAAACACAATCAAACATCTGTAACGCTTATGCACACTGTCCAGTGACTTCCATTCAACTGATGCTATTGGACTACATGAGCACATTTCATTCTCACATCACACAAACCACACTTCATATTTCATTATTATGCATATGCTGCTGCTCCTGTTCCCGGACACGGTCGTGAATTAATTTGTGTTTGGGTGCTGTTGCTATTTACAGCATTATTTTACTTTTTCCATTCATCCTTAAGTTTTGCATACCAGTGAAGTACCTTATACCTTAGAAGAAACACCATTTGTAATAATTGATGTCATGGCTATTCCTAGACTTGACACACTCTAAATTTTACTAAATTATAGGTTTTACTCAGGAATAAAGGAAATTACTTACAGTCAAATTTTCGGGTAGCACCTCTACCCTTCTTCAGGACTACACTATAGTAGGTGCTGCCATTCATTACCTAAATTCCAACCTTTCACATCAGTTAAAGTTGTACCTCTTCTTCTCTCAATTTCCAGTCCTTCTGACAATTTTCTCTTGAAAAAGTGCTGTTGATGTGTCAGAACTTCTACAGAGTCCCAAAGCACTTTATGTCCTGTGTTTTGAACATGTCTGTCCAAACCTGTTTTGTTTGTCAAATTTTTAATTACAGCTTTATGTTCTGCTAATCTGGTCTTCAGCTGTCTGCCTGTTTCTTCCACATAGCTGAGACCACGCTCACATTTTATGTTGCAGACCACACCCTCCTGTAACAGGATGTTTTCTTCTTTTTGCTTTAATTTTGGAAGGTAGTTGCTAATTTTATTTTGTAATCCTGGGGCCAGTCTGATTAGAAAATTTTCACTAATCCTCTGAAGTTTTTCAAATTGTCCTTTATGGTAAGTAACATTTCTAGTTAATTGAAACAATTAAGTTTTTGACTTCTGCTACTTTTCTTTTTTACTAAGAATTTTGTTGACTAGTAGAGAAGGGTAATTATTACCTTCCAAAACTTTTTCAGTTCTTCCTTTTGAGCATGTTTTAACAATTCTGAAGAACATAGAACATTAATCTTTTCAAAAAATTGAGTGGCCAAGTTTGTTTTTATGTAATTAGGGTGATTTGACTGCTAGTCTAACATTTTATTATTGTTGGTAGGTTTCTTGTATAACCTTGTTTCAATTTTTCCTTGTTTTGTGACTAATAATAAGTCCAGAAAATTGAGTTGATTATATTTTTGCAGTTCAATGGTGAATTGCAATTTGTCATCCAGGGAGTTGAACCAGTCTAGTATGTCATATGGAAGAGAGAGATTTTTGTTGTCTATAATGAAAATAATATCCATATACCTAGCATAAAGACTGAAGATTGAAGGAGATTGTCTCAGCTATGTGGGAGAAACAGGCAGACAGCTTAAGACCAGATTAGCAGAACATAAAGCTGCAATTAAAAATTTAACAAACAAAACAGGTTTGGACAGACATGTTCAAAATACAGGACATAAAGTGCTTTGGGACTCTGTAGAAGTTCTGACACATCAACAGCACTTTTTCAAGATACAATTGTCAGAAGGACTGGAAATTGAGAGAAGAGGTACAACTTTAAATGATGTGAAAGGTTGGAATTTAGCAAATGAATGGCAACACCTACTATAGTGTAGTCCTGAAGAAGGGTAGGGGTGCTACCCAAAAATTTGACTGTAAGTAATTTCCTTTATTCCTGAGTAAAACCCATAATTTAGTGAAATTTATAGTACACCATTTGTGTTTGGGTGCTGTTGCTATTTACAGCATTATTTTACTTTTTCCACTTCATCTTTAAGTTTTGCATACCAGTGAAGTACCTTATACCTTAGAAGAAACACAGACTTCCCCTAAATGTTTGCACAGAAGAGTTAATCCATAAAGTTTGGTTCTGTTACTCTTCTAAATTTTTCTTCCCACAACCTCTAAGACGAAGAACTGTTGCATTTTAATCTAGGTTTTCTAGTTCATAGCTAAAATCACAACAGAAGCTGAGATTAGGGAAAATGTGAACTAAGCTCAAGGTTGACAGTGATAGGGAATTAACAGAGTTAGTGGACCACAACTTCCATACTAGGCTGAAGCTTACAGTACTGCTATCACGTTTACTTTGGAATTAAGTTGTAATGTCAGAAGACTATGCTCACACTTGAAAATTTTCCATATGCATCTTACACCTCCTACAAAGAGGTAACTTATCATATCCCTCAAACTACTGTCTTAAAGTTTCATTACCTGTGTCGTTTATAGTTACACGTAAGATCATTAATGAGAAGCTTCTGTCTTACTGAAGTGCCATGGCTTTTGTGCAAATTGATTAACAGGTAATGTTTTAGCCTATGTTTACTATATTCTGCATTTACACATAGAAAAGTTTGGTCAAGCTCAGCTGTTGCATTTAGGCTTGGTACTGAAATCTTTTGAATAAATTCCAGTCACACAATTTTGATCCTGCTTGCGTTACTGGTTCTCAAGTTCTCTTTCTGTTCTATTGTTGTTGAACATGAACATTTTAAAGCCTTTTCCCCTTAATGCCAAAGTGTCTCATGGATTGGTTTTTCAACTACGCCCATTCATTTGTACATCAATGCCCTTCTTTCTATTACAGGTAACTGAATTCACAATTTTGCAGAAAAAACATTTCATTCCCTATATCAGAGGTCTCAAACTGGTGTTCCATGGACTGCAAGTAACCCACAAAGCAATGTAACATGGTAGTTTTGCACTAATTTAAAGAAACATGGAATGGTTAGGTGTGAATATTTTATCTAAATATTTTCATATGTCAATACCAATTTTTGATACCCATTGTGTTTTTCCATCAGTTGTTTTGTAGGAATGATGAGCAGTGCACACTGAGATTCACCAGTTGAATCTAATGTTCAATGCATGGTTGCTCACTTAAAAGAAACTGTTTGGCAACAGAAATAACTGCCTCAGCTTGCATGCACCTGTTCTTCCACTTCCCTCCTCCAATTAAGATCGCAAAGTTCAGAGGCGCAACTAGAGTGGGGCAAGTGGGGCTGCTGTCCCGGGCACAGCTCAAGGCAGTGGCACAACGATGGTGAGGGTCCGACGGGTCCAGACCCTCCTTAAAAATAATAGCAATGATCCTAAGATATTATGATATTACAAAAATAATGCACAGTTAATTCATGCATACTATATTGCATGCACACACAAGATATGTTCTTTAAATTAAGAAAACAAAAACAGTTAAATCATGTGTATTCTTTTAGTCCTTGAGAGGAGTTCATCCTTGGAAAAAATGAGCTTCAGCTAGGATCCGAGTGTTTGTTCTATGTCTACGGGAAGGTGTGGGTGTGGGCTAGTGACTTTCGGGGTATCTTAGTTATGCTGTTGCTTTAATCGGTCGGGGGTAGGCGGTAGGAGATGTATAACACTGTTGATACATCTAATTGGTAAAACAGCCTATGACCTTGCTGAAGGCTGCGGTGACCTCTGATCCTTCGCCCTTCAGACAGATTTACTTCAGGTTCTTAATGGCTATCCAGAAATTTTCTTGTTTTCATATCAAACCGCTTTCTTGATATTCATCGAAAACTTAGGATAGACGGACGGACAAACAGACACACAAAATGCAAACATGGTGTGACAGTTATGTGCAGTCCTTAAAAACCATCCACAAAATTTCAAATCTATCTCCAACAGTTAGCAAGATATTTATCGAAAACAGGCGGACATACAGACAGACGGACAAAAAGTGCCAATGTAGTGTTAGGTGGAAGAATTGCTTTCTGACCTTAAAGTCATCCTGTAAATTTCAAGTCTCCAACCGAGGAGGTTCAACAAAGTATCCATGATAATATTTCTAGTGTCAGAATTTATCTACATGAGGTGTACACACACACACACATTTTTTTTTTCTACGAAAGAGAGGCTACAATCTGATTAAAATTGGAATTGAAATTTTAGCACCAATTTCTGGGGTACACTTTTTCTGTGCCATATCATTTTCTATGGCCCTTTGTTCGGAGGGTCCTAGGGATCGTCCCATAGGCGACGACTATAGGGGGGCAAGGTGAATCTTGCCCCTCTAATGATTTTATTGGGGGGCAGTGCCCACCCAATATTTTTGGTTCTGTTTAATTAAATAATCGCTTTAGCATCATAAGGTGGACCAAGCTCCACCTTATGAGTCCAAAGCAATTTATTTCCAAAATATTAGTAAATAACAAAATAAATGAAAACATTTTTTCCATTCTCAGCATTGCTCATTTGATAAGAAACTGGATTGCCAGGCCAGTATTAATAGTGTTTAACATGTTCTCGTGATGTGTGGTAAATGATTAAAACAATTTTATCAAAAATAAAATACAGAAACGTATTATCTAGCACCTTTATTTAACTATTTATTTTTTGCCCTTCTTGTTCTTTGTAACTCAGCTAATTTTTCACATTTTTTACTAAACTTTGGAAATAAAATCTCTCTAGATATTTTCATAAAATCACAGGCTGAATTTTATTTTTAAAAATACTAATATTCAGCAAAAGAATAATTCTGTTTTCTTGTTCATTTGCTGAGGAGCAATTACAATTGCGTTTTGAAAAACATGTCGAATCTCGTAGTTTATCTTTTTTGCCCCCTTTATTTTTCTTCTTACAATGGAAGAGACATGCCTCTCCCATGTCTGATCTCTTCACACCTGCCCCTAGTGGCGGATCCAGAGGGGGCACCCTCTCCCTGTACCAAAGAAAAGCTTTGATTTGTTAGGTTTTAATAACAAATTCAAATATTTTTTTGTGAAAAAATATTACTTAAAAGTACATTACTTTCCTAAATAAATTGGAATAATTCATAGACATACTTTTTCATTTTGAGGAAAAAGATCAGAACGGTACCCGGTTATTTCCGAAAATCAGGATTTTTTCAGGGGCGGATCCAGGATCACCCCCCCCCCCATAATTTGGAGAAGTCAGCGCCCTGGATCGTCCTAACGAAAGGTCTTAGAGATCATTCTTGAACATATAAGAAAATTTTGCAAATAGAGGAATGACAAACTATGGTGCAGGAAAACTGTACCAGAAATTGATGCTAAAGTCTATTTCTTGTTGTAGTTTTCATACAGTCATTTCAAAATAGTGCTTTTTGTGACATAATTATACACAGTTTGCACATCGTTTTTCTTCTTACGTTTGTAAAGTTAATCAGGTTAGCTTAAGTTATTACAACTTTATTTGAATATATGTGCATTATAGTACACCTTCAATATCTTTTTTCTCTGATCATTACACTTTTTGTGCATGTTGACTTCTCGCACAAGGAGAGAGCGAGAGACAGAAAAATGAGAACACAGAGGTTTCTGTACAGTGGTAATTGTAAAGTATTGCCAGACAAAGTTTATTTACTGCATCACTAGGGATCCCAGACGTCCCGTTGTCCAGAGAAAACTCTTCGGGACAGCTTTTTGTCCTGTATTTTAGAGTTAAAAACTGAAAAACAAAATCAATGAGTTACAATTTGTATTCTTTTACAAACATATTTTTTAACCTGCATGCCAAGCTTCCCCCAAGCTGACTGTTATCTCCCGCGTCTAACTCTGTGGTCAATGCTCTCATTACGTAGGCAAGCACAGCCGTGGAAGGTTGATATCAGGGGAGGGGAGGGCACGTGACCTCGACACCTGGTGGATGTAATCAGTAACTTAACTGCAGCGGAATGGTCCGCTTGGCCTATGCTATTTTAGTAGCTTGCTCCAAGAGAAACAGGTTAGTGCTTGCAGAGTATTAAATACTGTACGGCTGCTGTTAATATGTATGGTTTTTCAATTCTCCTGTGGCCTTGTTGAACGTTGAAAATGCTGAAAAGGAAGTGTGATTTTACAGACGCTTTAAAAACTGACCTTTAAAAAGTTGCAAAAGGAAGGATTGATTAGTGAAAAAGCATTCCAATCTCATAAAATTGATTTCTACAACACAAGTGTGTCATATATAAAAGAATGGTCACAGTATATGCTGAAATTAGACAGTATGTCCTAGGTGAAACACTGAGAACAGCATTATCTTGAGAAAATGTTCTTCAAACAGTCCAAACTATTAATTAGACTGCTGCCATATCAAACATTGTTGAATCTGATTTGTTTGATGAAGTAATGGTAGTGAAAACAGCTATGAAGTCCAAAGAAGATAATGAAGTGAAGGACATGTTTAAATCCAAAGATGTAGATGAAGTCTGGGTGGATCACTTAAAAAATGTTGAAGGAGAACTATCAAATTTAAAGAAAGTAGTGGAGTTTGTTACGTGTATCCCTAGAACAAACACGTGTGTCGAAAGATTATTTTCTTGAATGAACCCACTGTGGACTGATGAGAAAAACAAATTGTCTGTAAAAACTGTAAAATCATTCTTCAATGAGGATTGTGCAGCTTTTCATGACATGATTCTTAAAAACAAAAAATTGTTAAGTGAAATTCATTCTTCAGAAAAGTATTGCAAGAGTGAGCAAGACTGATTGATTAATAAGAATATTGATTAATAACAATAGTTAGGATCATTTTGTAAGGCTGGCATATGTGATGGATGCGCATACTAAACTTTCACCCTCAGGCGTAAGTGTCCCATATTTTTTTCCAATGTATCTGGGATCCCTATGCATCACTTACAGCCTTATTTTGAAAATCTATGATTCATACAACAGTAAAGTCATATCTTATGTGGTTTAATGTGTAAGAATTCGAAACAGAAACAAACCCACCGCCCTGGTGGCACAGTGGTTTAAAAGCGATGGCTTTTGATCATTTGCCCAATGGAGGGGTCTGGGTTCGAATCCCGGGTAAAACAAGGTTGTATGTGTTTATCTTTCGGGGGTTTATTCGCTGAGTTCCTTGTTTAGCTATCTATGTACATTGCTGACGTTGAAACACAAAATGTCTCTACTGTATAAATCTGTGAACCAAGTCCAATATGTATGTCATTGTATCTGTCAACCAAGTCCAATAAATAATGTTTTTTAAACCTTCAATAAAAAAAAAAAAAAAAAAAAGAAAAAGAAAAAAAGGACTAAAAAATGTATACCCACCCTATGCTACTATGTTGCTACAGCTCTTATCACCCGTGAACAGAAAGTCCAACTAAGTATTTGGAAGCTATTAAAAGTTATCGGTTAGCCCTCAGCCTCAAAACCATATAAACGTTTTTTTCTTAATGATGAAGATGGTTAAGTTTAAATCAGTTTTAAGGAACAAAACTGGACAGCAATGACTACAAAAACATACTTAAATTAAATATGTATATTTTAATTGAACTTAAATTAATATATATATGAGTGTGTGTAAGGCAGGACATACGGGGGTGCAATATTTTGTGGTTTGCCCCGAGCACAGAAATGCCTAGTTACACCCTGCGAAGTTGCAGCAGTACGCTGTATTTTGTATGTGTCTCCATAAACGAAGTCACTCTGACAGAATTTCTTTTGTTAATACTCATATACCTATCAATAGTGTGAATAACTGAAGAACCTAATTATCTTGATTTTGCTTACTCAAATTACCTCACCCTCGAGATGTCTGTTTCAAAAAGTAAAAGAAAAGTAGACAACAAAGACCAAATATTTCAAGACAAGTGAGAAAGTATGAACTTTTTTAGTGTCATGCATGGCAGCATTATGTCCCTTATTTGCAATAATAGCTTATCAGCTGTAAATTATTATATTCTGTGGTGCCATTATGAAATGAAAGAGAGAAAAGAAAAGGTATGCATGCTAAAATAAGGCTTACAATCACAAAATTTGTTTACTGCTAGGTCATACATTCCACACAAAATCGTCAGATATTGAAATAATTTTTCACCAACACATCTCCAATCCTTAAGATTTTCTTTTCAAGTTATAAAACCCCTGAAAGTTTCAATTTTTTATTTTTTTATAGATTAGAAGATATTTTTAAATTTTGGTGCATGGATGGTGGAGCTTGTTTCGCGTAAAAACGCAAATATCTCCGTTATTTAGAATAAGAAGAGTACAAAATTAATCATTGTTTCGTAATTTTTCCCAAGGAATCCAATGGTGCAATGCACGAGTTTCTACCTGCTTTAGTTTTTGAGTTATGGGCAATGAGAGAGCCTTTTCTCATTGCTTAAAACACAATGTAGTACAAAACTTAGAAAGTTTAAATTATTATTCTTTGTAAAGAAACATGATATGATTACCATTTTTGAAGACAGAGTTTCTATTGACCCAAAGAGAAAAGGGAAGGAAAGGATACATCTGTGGGGAAGACAAAAAGTTAGTAAGGCAGGAAGCCCAAAAGAGAGAGAAGGAAGACAATTTCGAGCGACTGAAATGAAAACAGGCGGAACAAAGGGATCAGTTATTTGCAAAGGTTGAACTAGCCTCATCGAGTAGCAGCAGCACTGAAGAGGATGATCGCAAAGCAACCACAGCAACAGCAGGTTCTGCAAAGAAAATGAAACAAGAGAGGAAGAACATTGTTTCGCCAGCACTGTTAAAGCCCTGAAGGTAGTAAACGACTCAGCTGAGCAAGGAGTGGCGCTGATGCATGACTACAACAGCATTCTCACAAATAACGAAGACCAGAAACAGTCCTGCTGCAGATTGCGGAGGAACACAGGAAGAAATTTCCAAATACACTAAAAATGACCGTGAGTGACAGTAAATAGCAAACTGAATAGTAATTGAAAAGTGTTTAATGTTTATTTACGGACAATGGACAATGCCATTCCTTTATTTACTTGTACAATAAAAGAATTTAAGAGGCAAATTATGATGTAACGTCTCGTATTTCACTGTTTCATTTAGTAAAGAAATATGTAAAGTTCAAACTCTGTGTGACACCTCTTAAAATTGCCTGATCAGCTGAAGATTCAAGGTACATCACTTTCTCAACCCAGTGAACAATATTAACAGGTAAGACATTAACATTTTTAATCTTAGTTTATAAGGACCACCCTAGTGGACATGCTTACATGCTATGCACGCTCTGTAGTTGGATGAGGTCACAGGCATTTCTAATCTAGTAATGTTAATTGTATTTGTACGATACCTGAATTATGGTAAAGTGGAAGAAAACATGCTGTTTTGCTGTCCGTTAAAAGAGTGTACAACTGGTGTGAACATCTATAATTTAATCAACTCATATTTTGAAGAAAAGCAAATTGAATGGTCCCCTTGCTGTGGAATTTGTACAAATGGTGCAAAATCGATGACAGGAAAATTTGTGGGCTTAGTTACTCGCATCAAACATATATGTGTGAACATTTCTTGGATGCATAGTAGTATCGTAGACATGCCTTGGCATCAAGACAAGTGCAGCAACAAGTACAGTGCGTGTTCGATGAAGCTATCAAAGTAGTCAACTTTATAAAATCGAGACCAACAATTCCAGACTATTTACTTCCTTATGCAAGGATATGAACAGCAAGCATGTTACTGTTTTGATGCTCACAGATAATAAATGGCTCTCACATGGCAAAGTGCTTATGTGTTGGTTTGAATTAAGACAAGAACTAACTGTTTTCTTTGAAGATCACCCTTTTCATCTTAGTGGGTGTACAGCAGATCACACATGGCTTCAAAGAGTAGCATATTTGGCAGACATCTTTTCGAAAATAAATGAACTTAATTTATCATTACAAGGCTCAAATACAGCCATTTTCATTGTTCAAGATCGAGTGGAAAGTATGCTATGAAAGTTAAATATCTGAGAAGTTATTGCGAATAGTACAGAGTGTTTTAGCACCTTACACACCTTTTTGACAGAAAATTAACTGACTTTAGACTTTAGACTACAATGTTAAAAACAATATCAAATGTCACTTGAAATCCCTAACGGTGATTTTTAAGGAGCATTTTCCACCAGTTTCCAAGAAATTAAATTGGATTCGTAATCCAATTGACAAGTCTTTCATGTTGTTGACTACTGACCTCTATGACAGAAAAAGAAAATCTTATGGATATGTCGACTGATTTTGGACTTTAAACATTATTCAAGAGTGAAAGCCTCATACATTTTTGACTTAACATTAAAATCAGAGTATCCTTCCATTAGTGACAAAGCTGTTAAAATACTTTGGCCATTTTCAACTACTTACAAGCACAAGAGAGATTTATCTACCTACACCTTGCTGAAGTAAAAATATCGAAACAAACTTCATACAGAACCAGATCTGAGACTATGCCTGTGTTCTGTCGAACCGAATATTGATGCAGATGCACTTTGTTCTATTAAACGAGCCCAGAAACACCATTAAAACTATCTGTGCTTTACTTTGATTCATAAGTATTAACATAACTATAATTATTTTGCTATATTCATTTGTTACCATTATAAATCATTTAACATTTGTTCCAAGAACATTTATTATTTATTTCCACATTATTTAACCATTAATTTACATTTTATAATACAGTAGGTATACATGTTAAAATTCTTTTAATTTTACAAAATACATATTCCTGAAATAATATTTTGTAATGAAGTTACAGGAATTTTTATTAAAAATGTAATTTCTGTGAAAGAAACTGTAAGTACTGGAAGCATTTAAGAATATACATACAAAACTATTGTATTACTGATTATGTGAACCGAAATAGGTGCGGGGTTCACGATAACAAATGTTGAATGAGGTTTGCGAGTCAAAAAAAGCTCAGAACGGCTGATCAAGATCATTTCAAGAGATCGATGCAAAACTAAAGAGAATTTTTGGGGAGACTGGGTTGTGGGGTTTATTCTACAGAAAAATCCTTGCTTAGCATCTGGGTCAGTGGCGGCTCATGGGTTATTCAAATGGGGGTTCACAAAACATAAATTGTAAAAATTAAATTTTCAGTTACGACATAACGTACAGGTTAAAATAAATTTCTGTTTCTAAAAAACTAACATTCAACTTTGTACAAAGGAAGATTCTATTATAATAGTGCTTACAATTTACTTCAAAGGTAAACATTCAAAGGGAATGTTGATTACTCAAGTGCAATTTTTGTAAATTAAGTCAATCCGCCTGTCTCTTTTTCAGGCAAACAAATCAAAAACATTTTCGTTAAATTTAGGTACATGTCATTTATCATGTTTTTTTTTTCAATTCAGAGCATGGCTTGAGCGCTCAGTCTGTCCTCACTCATGAAGCTTCTTAAAAATGTCTTGTCTCGTTTTAAAGTTGAGAAGCATCTCTCGGCCTTAGCAGTTGTCATTGGAATAGTAGAAATAATTAGCAACAATTTGTAGGTCTCCAAGAACGTAGTGTGCAAGTTATTTTCTGTAACGAACTGTAGAAGACTAATGGCACCATTCATATTTCTGAAATCTGGTCTTTTGTAAATTACTCCTAGTTCAGTTTTCAGGCGATCCTTCTGTAACATGGGATAAACATCTTGTTTGCTCAACAAGCTCATTTGGAAACTTTCTCATACTCCTGAAATTTTTCAGCTTGGAGGAGAGAAACAGCAGAGTAGTGAGTTATAAAAGAAAATCTATCTTTTCCTTGATTTGTGATAACATCACATATCTCTTTAGCTCCCACAGTTTTATTTATGTGGATATTTTCTTTCTTCCTTTTCTTTGATGTTTCCTCTGTTTCTGATATCTTCATGGTCACTGTGTCCATTCTTTTCCTTTCTTTTTCCATTGATTGCTGGAAAGTGTTTACACGCTTTCGAATGAGTGCTGCATCAGTTAGTGTTTTCTGAAGCTGGTTGTATAACACATCCACATGTGGCATAATATTGTGAAAAACTAAGCCAAAACACAAATACCGAGTCTTCCAACATACCCTGAATAGCCCCTGCTTGATTTATTGCTACAGCTTGTTTCGATGAGGACTATTTTTTCCATGCATTCAGTTAACTGTTCCCCGTATTCATACACTGTATTGATGGTTCGACTCTTGAAATTCCACCTGGTGGCTGAACCATGAGGTATCCTTTTTCTAACAGTTTCATCTAGAATAGCAATCCTCTGTGGAGAGTTACTGAAAAAGTTAGTAATGTCACTTAGGTTGGAAAAAAATACTGGAACTTATACAATATTCTAGAGGATAATGCTTACCTTGGCATTCCTTTCTAGCGATGGGAACATTTCACACACGTGTTTTCCGGTCTTTGTTGATGTTATTGTTCTAAAGTCCGTTGTATGAGATGACTAGCTTTACTTCTTACACTTTTCGCTGGGTATACTCATTGGAACTTTGACTTAGGATTCAAACACATCAATTTTTACCGTTCTTTATACTCAAAATTTTCACCCATACTCTGGGCATCCTCAGGAGCGTGGCAACTTTACCACCGACGTTCGTGGTTAACTTCGCGCTAATGGAGTCCGATACTCCATGTTGCCATTCGTCGGATATACTTTCTTGGATATATTTCGTTATCAAGTCCAGCTGGCGCCATCTATGTTTCATTAAAACAACTTTTTTTTTTTTTTTTTTTTTTTGAAAGAACTAATAAGACAAGAAAAACAACAACAAAAGAAAAACCGGCAAAGAAGACAAGAAAACCAGGATAGGAAAAAAAAAAAAAAAGAGTTGTTTTAATGAAACATGGATGGCGCCAGCCGGGCTTGTTAACGAATATATATCCAAGAAAGTATATTCGACGAATGGCAACATGGAGTATCGGACTCCATTAGCACGAAGTTAACCACGAACATCGGTGGTAAAGTCGCCACGCTCCTGAGGATGCCCAGAGTATGGGCGAAAATTTCGAGTATAAAGAACGGTAAAAATTTATGTGTTTCAATCCTAAGGCAAAGATCCAATGAGTATACCCAGCGAAAAGTGTGAGAAGTAAAGCTAGTCATCTCATACAACGGACTTTAGGACAATAACATCAACAAAGACCGGAAAACACGTGTGTGAAATGTTCCCATCGCTAGAAAGGAATGCCAAGGTAAGCATTATCCTCTAGAATATTGTACAAGTTACTTCGAAATATCGCACGTAAAAGAGAATAGTAGAATGATTAGAGCTATCTAATAGTCAGAATTAGAACTACTAATAGGAATTGACACTCGAACTTGTTGATTCTGACTGGTTGCTTGACCGAAAATCAAATTTAGCTGATGTGCGTAGCAATGCACAAAATGTGCATTTTTATAGGTACGTTTAATAATAGCCTGAACACCTGCGTGGTGACCACTCATCACATTTGTACCGTCGTAGCTCTGGGATATCAATTTCTCGGCTTTGTCTACAACTTTTTCCAAACTAGCTTGAATACATCCAGCGATAGATTCTGCATCATGTCAATGGGGATTAGTGAATTCCCAGAATCTCTCAACTGGTTGTCAGTTACCTAAAATGTATCGAAAAAACAACCAATTGGGAAGCAGATGAAACATCAGTAGTTTCATCTGCTATAACTGCAACAAAACTTGCTTTTGAGATTTCATTTTTTATGTGGTTCTGGCAAACAGTGAGCATACAGTCTAATAAATCGTTTTCAATTTCTTTTGATGTTCCTTTAAAAACAGTGGCATTAGTGATATGATCTTTTAGAGATGCATCAAGTTCTGCTGAGAAGTTTATAAGACCTCTGAAAACGCCTGGATTTAATGAATCATCGCGTTCATCATGTCCTCGAAGTGAGAGCTCAAATGCGCCGCAAAACAGAATACAGTCAATAATTTTGGAAAGAACATAACGATTTTTGGTTACTTGCTCATTGTGTTTTTTAACATTCAAACGAAATGCACTGTCAAGCTGTTGGCGAATATCAACCTTTCCCAGCAAACTAAACTCTAATGTGGAGTTTAAATGTGATTAGGAGCAGTGATGTTTATTTTTTGAGTTAGATGGGATAAATCAGCAACACCGTAACTCACCCAACTTGAATCACCACTTTGTTTTGCAAACAGGAGACAGTGAAAACAAAAGAGCCTGTTAGTTAATTCAGATCCACAGATCCATGAATATTTCTCATATAAGTCGGGTTTGAATTCCCTTTTGAAATCTCTAGTTTTACATTTTGTCATCTGCATCAGCTTAAGCATAGGTGTTGGCCTGAGCATTTTAATTTCAATTTTTCTTACCAGCAGCAACGTTGAAAAATGTAATTGCTTTAGCTCAGAAACACTGATTTTACTAAGTGCCATCTTAACTGTTTACACATGTTCTTACACACAATAAAACTAACCTATAAAAACTAAAAAACAGATTAATAACTGATAAACAACTATACTAACCACTTGTTGCTGCAAACTAAAGGAGAATCTGGACAAATAACAAACTGCCAATCAATCTGCGTGAGCTCCCGCACACTGAAGACTGTGCAAATTGAAAGCTTATGAGCGGCACTTATTCCTCACGCACTGCCTCCTCTTCCCACCGGACAAACTGGTTTTCAAGTAGTTTCTTCTATCGCATGTGCGACTCCATGCGATCGACGTAAGGCCAGCTGATCTATGCTGCTAACTTTCGAATTTTATACCATTACAGTCACGTCTTGCCAGAGTATTTAGAGAGGAGGGAGGGAGGGGGGGGCTCGTCGCGAAATTGGCAAAACCTAGAAATGTCTTTACTGTTTTATTTTATTTAAATTTTTATATTTTAATTTCTTACTTTTGTTTTCTGTTTTGGGGTTCACGTGCTCATGTGCACAAATAGAGGAGCCGCCACTGATCTCCCCCAACTGTGTGTGAGCTTAAATGGGTATTAGGTAGTATGAAGATGGATAACAATTTGTTTGAGCTATGACTCCTTTTCAAGTTTCAGTGAAATTTCTCTGAGCAATCTCTCTGGAGTTTTAAATATGCACATATTTAAGTTTTCTGAAATAATAAGGAATTTTTTTATATTAATAACAATGCAAAAGTGCATTGATATTTAATAAAAAAATTAATTTATGACAGAAATGCTTTCTGACATAAATTTAACATGTAACTTTTTAATGTCTTAACCTTATTTTAACAAACTTTTAAATAATTTTTAAAGTAACAGTAACATGTAAATGATATTTTTAAATATTTTAAGTGGTCTTAGTTTCTTGTGAGACATGCTCAGAAAATGAAATACATATGAGATATGTGTGAAAGGAAAACTTGGATAACTTTATTTGAATGTACTCAATTCTTGTTCAATATTTCTGTAATAATCCTACTTAAGAAAACCTAAATTGCCTTTATTTATTTATTCTTTGATCTTTAATGATTTACATGAAGTGATTTTGTTTTGCTGTGACTGTTAAGGTAAGTTGGTTATATTTTCATTTATTCTCTCTTGTGTAAGGAATCTTACTAGCACTAATGTAGTGTATAGTCGTGCATTTAAAGTATTCTGTGGATAGTGTACTGTTACTGTATCAGAGTAGGAAATAAGTACTTTAACTTCAGTTACCTACTATTATTGTTTTTTATAAATAGTAAATAAATTAGTCTTATATTAAATGTTTAATTATTGTAATTGTATTACATGGAAAAGAGTTAGCATCATGAGGTTGTACAATAATATTAAAGAAGAAAGCAACCGATATAAATCACAGTTTGCGAGTGCAATTATTGTATTTAGAGTAATTATACATCTGATTTAGTTCTAACTATATTACATAATTCTAAGTGATAAATCCCATGTAATTTCTGTCTTTTGTTTGCTACTGAGTGATAACTGCATTATCTGTATTAGCATAATGATGGTAGTTGAGTGAATTTTGTCATTTGCAATTACATTATGAAAGATCTCAGGTGTCACATTAGTTACATACATATCACTAAGCTGTTCTCTGATATTCAGAGGTTAACTCCACAAAGAAAGACAATCCAGCAAGATAAATGTTAAACTGATGGAACTAGAATATACTTACTGTAGCCATATCAAAAGTCTCCATTTACAGAGATCTTAGCACACAGCTCGAGCTTCACTGGCATCCATCACATGACGCACACAAGACCTTTTGTACTTCATACTCATAATCTTTTTCTCATGCAGACATTTCTGAATGTGGTCCTCCCATGATTTCCTCAGCCTTCCTCTACCTTTCTTTCCATCCACTTGGACTGAAAAAATTCTCTTAGTAAGCATCTCATCAGTCATTCTTCCAACATGGCCAAACCACCTAAGAATATTAGTCTCCACCTTACTAACAACATTTTGCCTCACATTACACAACTGCAACACATCTTCATTCCTCACATGATTACAGCGTGTCTTGCCACAAACCCCCTCTAAGTAAAGCATCTTTACAGCACACAAAGGACTCCTATGTCTCTTCTGTAGTACCCAGGTTTCACTGCCATACATCAGAGTAGGAACAATTACACTTTCATATACAGCCATTCGGGACTGTCTTGAGAACACATCATTCCTGTGTAATCCTCCTAAATCAGCTAGATGACTTTCAATGAAGAATTCACTTGCTTACTAATTTCATCATCTAATTTGTTCTCTCTGTCAAACATGCTTCCCAAATATACAAACTCTCCCGCCTGGTCAATCACTGTGCGATTTAGACTTATTTTGCATTCAGTACTAGCAGTGCCTCACTCAAAAACTATAACTTTGGTTTTTCCTTATCAGTTTGAATTTCGTACAAACTTTGTGCATCTGGGACAATATACTCAGCAACACACTTTTGCTCTCTGCCAACAGGACTGTGTCATCAGCATACAACAATCTGCACACATGGATATTACCAAGATATAAACCAGTATTGTCCATTTTGGCATTATGCATGCATGCACCCATAACTAAATTAAACAGCTATGTGACTAATTAAACAAAAAATCTCATAAGAATATGAGCATAACTCACCTTCTTGATCTATTCATTTTCCCACATTTATAGCATGTTACTTACTTCCTCCGACGTCTGCTTGTTTTTATGTTATTGGGGAGGGACAGGCTTTCATACATTAAGTAGTAAATAAATATATACTTGATTAATTTGGATTATGATATTTTTTGTTTTTATTAATTTTATAATCAGTTTTGAACAAAGGACTAATTGTTAGCCTTTTTTTGCCATGGTGACATTACACAACCTGTCTGACTCCTGCACCAATAGAAATAGAGTTTTTCTCTATTTCTACTGGTGCAGGAGTCGAAATAATTTTTCTCGCGTATGTGTAGCCGCTGGAGTTTTGCAACTCCAGCGGCTACACATATGCAAGAAAAACCTTGTGTAGATAGTAGAAGGCCCGATGATGGCACTCAGGAAGTGCCAAAAGCGCTCGCCATAACAACGTGATGAATAGCCTCTTGAGAGACGTCTCCCGACCCGATGAGTATAACTTTCTCTAATACAATCTTTTAATTAATAGTAAATTTTAAATGTTTGATTGTGCGAATGAATGAATGTTGAACTGATAATAATATAACCTAATTGTGTTATTTATAAAAAAAATTTAACTAACTAAAAAAAACCCGTAACATAATTGACCTCTCGGGCTGGGAGCACGTGCCTCATGGAGCAACAACGTGCGAAATACTTTGCCAATATCAGATAAATAATACCTTTGATATTATGTATATTTTTTTATCTAAAAGTAATTTATAACATAAAACAATAAAACAACCCCTAAAGTTGTCTCATGAATTACATATTTTGCAATAGAATACCATTTCGATACAACACCATTCACTTGTACACATGCTCTACTGTCAGCATACATGGCTTTTACACTATTGAGTAGATTTCCAGTGATACCATATTTATTCAGTACCTTCTACAGAAGAGTCCTATTTACTTGGTCATAAGCTTTTCTCTAAATCTATGAAGGCAGCAAAAACTTTCCTCCCAACAGACAGGTACTTTTCAATCAGCATACATAATGCAAAAATTTGGTTAGTGTAGCCTTTAACAGGCATAAAACCACACCGAACATCCCACACTTTCTCTGTTGAAAGACCTTGTACCTTATCAACAACAACCTTTCCAAACACTTTCCCTGGCACACTCAACAAACTAATACCACAATAGTTCTTGCATTCAGTCTGATCACCTTTTCCCTTATATAAGGGAACAATAATAGCATCCTTTCAATCCTGAGGGACCATTTCTAACTCCTAGCACAGCTGGCAAATTTCAGTTACTAGTCAATTACAGTCACCACCATATTTTAACATCTCAGCAGTTATGCCATCTACTTCCAGTACCTTACCATTCTGAAAAGATTTTATTGTTTTACACACCTCTTATCTTGAGATCCCTCCTGTGCTTCCATCTGTCTTTGTGGCATCATCTACTGCCTCAGAATTCAATTGCCTTTGCTTTCATGCTCTAATAACTCACAGAAGTATTCTCTCTCTCTTTCTCGCACCCCATTTTTCACTTAACCCATTGGGCTCCCGCGTCATTTCTCTAGTACTGTTCTTCACACAACTTAGAATTTTATTTTCTCTATTTTGCCTATGTCTTATGTACTTCCAGAAAGATTTTCTGTCTTTCCAAAAAGCCAATTCATGCCTGTCCACCTTTTCCTTCCTATCTGTTGCCTTACTCTGGCAAACCAGCTTAGCTGCCTCACACTTTGTACAGCAATATTCATTCTCAGAAACTCTATCTTGTAACATATCCAAATAAAATATGTTTCCTTCTTTCTCTTTATTGTTTCTTTAATCTCACTGCTCCACTAAGCATCACCTCTCATGTTACCCACCATTAGTTGCATTATAAAATAAAATTAAAGTAGTTCATCATAGATTATTATTACAGCAGAAGTGATATCTGTGTGATAACAAACAGCTAATTTTCAATTAGGTTCAGTTAGGTGATACTAATAATTCATTAACTGCCTTTAGCTTGTGTCTGACTTAATTTTTCAGATGAATAAGATCTAAATGTTTGTTCTATAAAGAAAAATTAAGTGTTGAAGTACTTAAAGTATTTCTGTAGCCCTACATTTTCAATTAGAACTCTCTTGTTCAGGAAAGTAGAGATATAATGTCCATTTGGCTGTAATGACTAGCTTTAGTTAGTGAGTGCAGCAGAAATCACAGTGTGAGATTTCAGTTTTAGTTGTTGCAAAAAATACAGTAGAATCACTCAATGCCTTTTAGTAGCTTCACAGCATGCAGATCATTGTGCTGAATTCTGATTGTGCCCATTAGACAGTCATCCAATTTTGCACTGTCAGATTCTAGGCCAAAGGTTCACTTAAAAGAGACATGTCACAGTATTCTAACTCTGTTGATTAGGCAAGAATGTCAGCATCTATTTTCCTGTTACAGAAAAAGAGAGATTTCGAAACACAAATGTAGGCATGCTCACTGCTGCTTGTGTGCAAAGCAACTTGATCATGAAGCTATTAGTGCAGAGAGAGAAACATTCAGGTGTCTTGCATGCCACTATTAAACTACAGAGATAGTTCTGTTCATGGTGGTGACTGGTAATAAGATGACACTGAAGCCCCCCCTCCAATTTGGTCGTGATGGTGCAACAAACATATATTTTTTTTAATTTCTTCAAGCCCCACATATGTATCAATAATACAAACAGGGTGCCCATCAGCTCACCCACACCTCGGCATTATTTGCAAACTTCAATGATTGGCAGTATACATGTGTACTTATGTTACACAACCACTTATTTGTAGTAACAAATCTCTATGCTACTTTAAAGGAAAAAGCCTTACATTTTTAAAATAAAAAATAATTTAGGCTTGGAGTAATAAATAAATTTAACATAAACAATGATAAATCTAAAAAGAAAAAAACTACACATTTTTTTAAGGTTTGGATTTCCAAAAATAATACATTATTTGAAAGTTCTTAATACCTACTGGCTTTATATCTCTGTGCAAGAAACCCACTTCATGAATGCTTTCTATTGCTCTTAATATTTGAAGACCTAGACGAAGTGTCGTGCTCAAGCCATAAGCCCCTCTTGGTTGGCTACGTCTCAGCTCTGCCAAATTCTTGCCTTGAAGTTGCATAACTACATAGTTGAATCTATCATTACGTCCACAACCAATGAAACGGCATACATGGTCTTTGCCTAATAAAATATACTCAATAAAACAGTTGACACAAAACACAGCTGATATCACTAGAACATTATAAAGTTTATAAAGTGAATACATCTGAGAAAATTTACAATCATAAAATTGCATAAAACACTGCAGAAAACTTCTAATGCATCACAGGTAGAACCAGCATCAGTAAAAGAAACTCATTAAAATTTTTACACACACTTTCCATTGTTATATGATACACTTTTGCCCACACTATGCCTTTTCATTAGCTGTGCACACCACAGTAATTTTGTGTTCATAAAAACTGTTTGTCCTTTTTTTAAAAAAAATTGCTGAATAATTTTTCTGTGCTATTTTTTGGTATTTAGCTATTTTTTCACTAAATCTATTTATAAATTTATTCATCCCTCTTTTTAAGTTAAAGCTACACTCCACTGAAGACATGTTCTATGCAACTGCAAATCAGTGGCTTGTGTACAATTATCATTCAGAAAAATATCCCCTCCCCCTTCTTTCCTTATGCCATACCAAAGTGTAATAAACTGTAAAATTGTGTGATAGTTGCATCACAGGGCAAATTTAGAAACATGTTGCAAAAGCAGATATGAAAGTTTTCAATGAGCTATCAGAAAATTTTACGGGAATGGAAATTCATATATCAGGAAGTGTTATCAGGAAATGAAAGTGAGTCAGATATGCTCAATAAAGTTGTTGCTTAAAAAGCATCATTATTATGGGGCTTACAGCTTTTTCTCTGTTCACGAGTACATATTATTTTTTCTATCTGGAGGGATTCCCATGATGGCTTGTACGGTGATACAAAGCCCAATGCTAATTCCACAGGTAAGAGGGTTTGTTATGATATGTGTGACAAGAAATTCATGTACAGAAATATTAATGATCATATAAAAAGATTATGTTTTACAACAATTCTTTACTGATAAATGAAAAAAATGCTGTCAAGAAACTGTTAACAAGTTTTGATTAAAATAAGCTACAGCCTTCAGCAGGAAAATATAACTTGGTAATAACTCTTTAATGTACTGTACAAGTTACAGAAGTGAGAATTATTGACAGATAACTTTACTATGCACATTAGATAAACTGCCTGTGATCAATCACAATCAGCACATATCATTTGCATGTCTAAAATATGAAAGATGACACTGAATTCTCCAATGTAATAAGCACGTCTTTTGAATACTTTCAGACAAGAAAAAAAAATTAAGTCAAATAAAAAAAGGAAAAAAAATCAGCAAAACACAGAATGTATTTATGGCCCAAAAACTGTGTGTTATTTCAAATGTGCAAAATGAGCAGTGTGCTTCACAGTGAATGGAACCAACAACAAAAATTTAACTACATTTCTACAACTGGTAAAACAACTGACAAATAGAAATAGCTACGTAGGTCCACTAGTGACGAAATGTGTGTTAAGAAAAATCACATATCGTATACAAAATGTTCATAGTGGAAAATATGTGAGGCAAAAAGAAGTTTCTAAATCAACCATTTAGAAGAAGATTCAACCACTGTTCGTCCATGCAGATTCTGCCCATGTATGTTTTTTTTTTCTTTTTGGATACTCGTATGACTTTGAAAATGATTTGTATGGAGATAATGAACAACTTAACATTATTGGTTATTCATTGTTTGAAAAGTCACAGTATTACTATAACCATTCATAACCAATGATTACCCTGTTCCATGGGCATGGACATAAAAAATTTGCCTATTTGTAAAATAGAGCATATATGCGCAATGTTGCACATACAGAATATCTGTCCTGTTGATTGCGTTGAAACATCAGACAGTACCGTCCATAAATAAGTGAGATAAAAAAATGACTCAATTACCAATATATAAGGGTTGTTCAACAAATAAGGTAACATGACATCCTTCATCAGAATTCTTAATGTGCTAATGAAGAGTTAAAGTGAGTGTTCAAACCCAATGAGCCAAGAACCTCACTTTGCCACCAGAGAGATCTTCACCCACTCATTTCTAGGAATGGCTTTTGAAAGATCACTGCATTATTGTCAACATGGTAACATTATGAAGTACAAAGCCTGATTTGTTTTCTTCAAGCAAAGGGTGCTCCAGTGGGAATTTATCCCCAATTGGTGGAAGTGTACTGCAAAGGAATTATGTCACGGAAGCAGGTATAGAAATGATGCAGGAACTTTGCAAAGGGCAGGACAGACATTGATGACAAACCTCAACAAAGGTACCCAATGACTGCCATTTAAGATGGCATTGAGTTACAGGCAGATGTACTCAATCGTGACAACAGATACATTACAGTGGAAGAACTCACTCGCAAACAGCGAATTTCAGTAGGTACTAACCACACTGTTGTGCATGTAACCAGTTGAATTATCAGAAAGTTTGTGAGAGGTAGGTGCCTAAGAGTATTAGAGAAGAAGATAAGCAAGATGTTGATTGGTTGGAGTTTATTGGTGCAATGGGTGAAAGAGTGCAATGTCCCATAAGCAAGATGAATAGGTCTCTCCATCACACATCTGATATGCTACCATCAGGATGGTGATGATTTCTTGCAGTGCATTGTTATGCGAGATGAAACTTGAGTGCATCATTCGACACCAGAAAGCAGATGAGCGTCCATGATGTGGAAGCACCTGTCATCTCCACCTGCCCCTCCCAAAAAAAAGTCAAGACATCACTATTCCCCTCTGAAAAGGGTTAGGATTTGTTCAGAAAGAAAGAAAGTATCTGTGGCAAAAAAAAAATACTGACCAAGATGTTTTTTGAAGTTCTATTTTTTAAAAAAGATAGAATAAATTAATTGGCAATGTGCACTACGAACTTCAAAATGGGCATACCAATTTGAATATGTACTTTACTTCAGAACAGAAAAGTTGTCGCAATGCCACTTACATGAATAGTGTGATTACCTCTTGTTGGAGCATTATTTCCACAGATTAAGGGTGCAATCCTTTGGCTGATACATCAACAATGAACAAATGTGTACAACTTTTCCAGAGTTTTCAGCAGAAAATAAAATAAACTTCCCAACCAAGGCTGGCCTTCAACAGACTCTTATCCACATTTTCCTCTAGTCAGTATGCATCAATTTGACCCATCACAAAAATTAAAAGCCCAAAATTAAATATGCAATGCATATACAGAAAGGTAATAGCAACCCAGGGATGTAAGGTCAGGTGATGCATAACATCACAGCCTCTCCTTGACACATGTCAACCCTGCCTTCTCGTGGTGCATCCTGTTCCCACTAAAGGGGCTCTGACGACCGCCAATAGCGGTATAACTATACCATCGGGATTAGAGGAAATGCTATTCCACACTCACCAACCCGCTTGGCCAGTGTGGTGAGTTATGGCCAAACCCCTCCAAAATGACTCCACAACTTAAATCTTGGCCCTTAGTCTCCGGCAGCTGGAATGTACCTGGCCAAGGCAGCGGCCAGTGCGACATGAAGGCAGAGGGTGCTAAGAATCCCCGGAGGACCAGACTAGGCTGCCATCTGATGCTGACCTTGGCTACGTATAATGGACGCTCCCTATCTTCTGATTCAAGGCTTCTTGAATTGGAAGAGGAACTACAAAGGATCAAGTGGGACATCGTCGGGCTAAGTGAGGTAAGGAGAAAAGGAGAAGATCTCATTGAACTGAAAAGTGGACATCTCTTCTACTATCGTGGGACAGATACTGGCAAAACTAGTGGTGTTGGATTTATAATAAACAAGAAACTGAAGGATAAAGTTGTAGAAGTTGAAAGTTCCTCTGACAAAGTTGCGCGACTCGTTATCTAACTCTCGAGAAGATACCAGGCTCAGATAATTCAAACTTATGCACTCACCACAAGTCATCCTGAAGAAGAAATTGAAGAATTTTATGAGGAAATTCGTCATCTAAATAATAAAGGTAAGCAACACTTGAAGATTATTATGGGAGATTTCAATGCAAAAATAGGGCAACGGCAACAGAATGAAACCAGTAGGTAAATTCGGTCAGGGCAACAGAAACCAGCGTGGAAATACTCTCGTTCAGTTTGCAGAGGCAGAAGGGTTTTTCATCTTGAACTCCTTTTTCAAGAAAAAGTCACACAGGAAATGGACATGGAGACATCCAAATGGAACGACAAGTGAAACTGATTTTGTTATGTGTAACAAAAAATTCATCATAGAAGACTGCAGTGTGCTAAACAAGTTCAACACAGGTAGTGACCATAGATTGGTGAGATGTAAGATGCATCTCAACACTGAACTTGAACGTGGAAAGCTCATAAGACAAACAAAATGTATTGACATAACCAACCATAAAAAACACCATAATACCTTCAAGTTGGAACTGAAGAACAGATTCTCTGCTTTAGAAGGCCTAACATCGGAAGAAGTAGATATTTCTGAAGTTAACAGAAAAGTAACCAAAGCTCTTATGGAAACAGCAACAAAATTAGCTGGGTCTAAGAACAAGTTGCGTGTGAACAAATTATCAGGAAAAACCAAAATGTTGATGCAAAAAAGAAGAGTGATGAGGACAACTAAAGAAGATGTGACTTCCAAAGTGAAATATATAGAGCTGTGCAAGACAGTACGAAAAAGTATCACTGAAGACGTAAGGAAATTCAACTGTGAACTAGTGAGGAAAGCAATTGAAAACAACCAAAGCCTAAAGATAGCAAAGGGACATTTCAGTAAGGGAAGAAAACAGATTATGGCACTGAGAAAAGAAGATGGTTCTGTAACAAGAAATAGAGGCAAAATTCTGACAAGAGTGAAAGATTTCCACTCCAAATTATATGAAAGGGATGATACATGTACTCCAGACATCATGAAAGGTACCAGAGTTCTTCCAGTCCTCCCAGCAGAAGTTGCACATGCAATCAAGAACATGAAGCGGGGAAAAGCTCCAGGAGAAGATGGAATTACTGTAGACATCATACAAGAAGCAAGTGGAGAAATCGAAACAGTACTCGCCCAAATTTTCACTCGATGCCTTAATGAAGGGAAGATTCCTGAGGATTGGAACAACGCTACAATGATCCTGCTACATAAAAAAGGTGACATTGAGGATCTCAGGAACTACAGACCTATCAGCCTCCTATCAGTGGTTTATAAAATCTTCACTAAAGTTCTTTCACACCGCTTGAAGGTAACACTGGACATGGCTCAACCAAGAGAACAAGCTGGATTCAGGAGTGGCTACAGCACAATAGATCATATCCACGTACTGAGAGAACTAATTGAAAGAGCGAGGGAATATGAACTTCCATTGTGCATGGCTTTTATCGATTATGAAAAAGCCTTTGATTCGGTGAAACCATCAGCAGTTACAATGGCTCTGAAATCCTGTGGTATTGAAGATGCATACATTAATATTATTAATAACATCTATGAAAATGCAAGTGCAAAGATTCGGCTGTTTGAGAATACAGTACACATAAATGTAAGAAAGGGAGTGAGACAAGGTGACACCATATCTCTGAAGCTTTTTAATGCTACATTGGAGGGTCTTTCAGTCGCTGAGCTGGGAAAACAAGGGGATAAAGATTAATGGAGATTATCTAACCCACCTTCGTTTTGCTGATGACGTAGTCATTTTTGCAACTACCCCATCAGAGCTGCAGAGTATGATCCAGGAACTTGCTGACAAGAGTAAAGAAGTGGGATTAAAAATGAACTTTCAGAAGACAAAAGTGATGTTCAATGTTTTTTCAAGAAATGAAGATTTATCGATTGATGGAGAAAATCTGGAGATAACAGACACGTACGTTTATCTTGGACAGCAAATATCAAGTGAGGGTCACATTGATGAAGAAATTAATTGGCGTACAAAACTTGCCTGGAGAGCTTTTGGAAGAAACAGCATAATTTTCAAGAGCAATATGCCATTATGTCTCAAAAGAAAAGTGTTTGATCAATGCATCCTTCCAGTGCTTACGTATGGTGCAGAGACGTGGACCTTAGCTAAAAGAGACATACAAAGGCTGCAGACAACTCAAAGACACATGGAGAGGTGCATGCTTGGTGTAACCAGGAGAGATAAGAAGAGGAACACGTGGATCCGAAAAATGACAAGAGTGGAAGACATCATGATCAGAGTTAAATCCCTGAAATGGCAATGGGCTGGACATACTGCCAGAAGGACAGACCATTGATAGACAGTCAAAATTTTAGATTGGATTCCAAGGGACAGGAAAAGACCCAGAAAAAGACCACATGGGAGATGGGTGGATGAAATTCGAAAGTATGCAGGAGTGACATGGAGGAGACTGGCACAAGACAGACCGTTGTGGGGGAAACTTGGGGAGACCTTCATCCAGCAGTGGATTGATAATGGTTGACAATGATGATGATGATGATGAATAGCAAACCAAACTGGAAGTTAACCACAAACTGGACTTCAAAAAAAAAACAAAAAAAAAAAACTTGTAAAGTGGCCATGCCTATATTACCTAGCATCTTACCCCTCCTCTATGTAATGCAGAATGGAATGTTTGTGTTGAGACAAAGAGACTAAAGAGGAGGGCCATTATATCATCTGGCTGACTAGTCTAGGAAATACTTAGGGCAAGTCAATCATATGGCACAACACTATGCCCAATCTGAGGTGTATATCGCCATGCCAAGAGCAAAATGGCACTGTGATTAAACAGTGATGAGAATGGTCTTTTTATGCAATCTAAGAAGAACCCCATCATATTTAGCCTACCATCTTCAAATGAAGTTACTGGATGGAGACATTTGCCTTTGTTTCTCGAAGCACTCATGGATAAAATTAATTTTTAAATAATAAATTAATTTAGAATAAAAACTTGTACACAAGTTAATTATGAAAAAATCAGGCTCTGGTACATATATGTATGAACAATAAATAGTTTGGTTGGTTGGTGGATTTTAATGGCGCAAGGGCCATATTTGGCCAAAGAGTGCCAGACACAAGACCATCAAAGAAAGATATTTTAAAACATGGTATAAGAGTTAGCTGATGTCTTAAAAGTGAAAAATGAGAACGAGGAAAAGTTTAAAAACTAGATAAGTTTAAAAAAGTCAAAGTGTTTTAAATACGAAAAGACGGAGGATGTATCACATTGGTCACCCAAGATCCTCTGCAGCGTGGCTGGGCTATTGTCTAACAAATGGGAACAGAAATAATGAAAGCGATGATCACAAAAATGAACCCAACAACATAGAATATGAGTGACAGTGAGTCGGCAATTGCACATCTCACACATCAAGGCAGTGTCGCCACACAGCAAGAAATGGTGGGTGAAACGACAATGCCAAATGCGGAGATGTGCAAGGTCAACTTCCTCACGATGGTTAGTTCACAAACTAGATGGCCATAGTCCAATCTGTGGTTTGATGGAGAGAAGTTTCTTCCTCCCCTGTTGAGACCAGAGGGACTGCCACTCAGCCATGATGAATGCATGGATGCCAGAACGAAAATCTCTAAAAAACAGCGGCAGTCAAGTGATCAGCATGGAGGTTACAGACCTGGCAGAGGCATACACCAGCTCATTACCCCAAATCCCAACATGGCCAGGAACCCAACAGAAGCAGACCAGGAATCCAGCACCAGTCAAAGTCCGCAGGAGTTGACAAACATCTTTGGTGACTAGAGAATCATTGCCCTCAGAAGAAGATAAAACTTGGACGACAGACTGGGAGTCAATACAAAGCATGGCACGACTTTGAAGTCCAGACTGGATGTGACGCAAGGTGAGGAGCACTGCATGCATCTCTGCCGTGAAGACTGTCGCTAACAGAGAAAGCCTCTCAGCACAAGTCATAGTGAGGAAAAAGGGTGAAAGGATATGCGTTTCCTCTCAAGCCATGTCTGAAGCTCTTGGAATGAAGGCGGATAATTGCTGCTGCTGGACACAGAAGCAAACGCTGTGCCAAGACAGACAGTAATACCCTGAGCGTCGGCAACTGTTCCTCCAGCACTCTTTAGAATGCAGATCTTTCCAGATGTATACTTTCCCCGAATCTTGTGGAGCCGATCCCAAACGATCTTGGAGCTGGAAGACAAGTTGATCCCCGATACATATTGGATCCAAGATTCCCGTTTACGGTGATGAGGTACCAGTCACGTATAGGCCTTGGCCTTCTTAAAAGCAAGTAAGGTTTGCATCTGTGGGGTATCGACGAAACCTACCCCAAGCCTTGAGGAGTCAGAAATGCCACCAAGGCTTCAGACAACCTGAAGTCAGTCAGAAATGCTACCAAGACTTTGGGGAACCTGGAAGTTTAGCTAATGTCTTCAGAATGGAAAGTTCTGCCACATGCACAATACAATCCGTAATCGCTGCAACAGGGTCAATGACTGTACCTGTGGACACCGTATCAAGAGTGATAATCACTGAAGCAGTGAATGCATACCACTTGGCCCAATCAATGTTCCATCTAGTGGGACAGGAAGGAGGGCACCCGCGAGCAGAAGAAAAATTGGAAAATGATCACTTCCAAGGAGATCATCAGACACGCTCCAGGACCAATCAGGAAATGTAGATGGGGAACACAATGACAGATCAACGGCTGAGTACGAGCGGCTGGGTTCATGAAAGTAGGTGCTCATCCCTGTGTTATGGAGACAGAGGGGCGTGTTGGACAGGAGGAACTTGACAATGCAGCCCCGCGAGTCCCGACTGGTGTCTCCCCACAGTAGATGATGGCATTGAACTCTCCAAGAAGGAAAAAGGAGGCAGCAGCTGGTCAACCAAGTCTTCTAAGTCAGAAAGGCTTATGGTCTCATCTGGTGGTAAGTAGATCGAGCAGACAGTGAGCAGAACGTGCACAGAAAATCTCACCGCCACTGCTTGCAGATTCATATGCAGAGTGACGGCCATAAGAGGAACACCATGAGGATAAGAACGGCCACTACTTTACATGTGATAGCGCCGTGGTCATGATCTTTACGGAAAATGCTATGTCTGCGCCCTGAAAGAGCCTCTGCAGAGCTGAGTTTCATCTCTTGGAGACACATGCACACCGGTAAATGTGATGACAGCAAGCCCTTCAATCGTCAAGACATGAGCGGAGGCCTCTGCAATTCCACTATATGATGGAAGCAATGATCAAAAAGAAAAAAATGGAGATGAAAGCAGGAGAAAAAAATTGGATGCCTAGAAGGTTTCAGAGTCCATCAGTTTCTCAGGTAATTCTGTAGTGCTCCTCTGTGGCATGCTATCCAGGGGGAAGACTGGTGGATGTTTCCAAGATGAGGACTTGGCATGACGATGATGGACAAAACACGTAACAATATTAACAAATAAAGGTAACTTGATCTCGCTAGTTATGTTGAATGAAAAACTTTAACAAGAAAGTTCGTAAGTTGGGAGCTTTCGGCCTTATCTTAGGTCTTCAACACGCCAATGGAGGACTATGATTGTTGCCAGATTCTATATTTGAATTTTTCCTATTTTTGTTGCCAAAACTTAGAATTAATCTCCAGATCATCGGAATGTAGAGAGGAGATTCGGAATTGCAAGTCATTGAGTTGAAAATAATTTCCAGGCTTTCACGGTAACAGAGGGCAAAACGATTGTCAAAAGAAGCAATTCGTTTTGCTTCGTTCCAGCAGGGAACTGCAGATGTGTCTTCCATTGTCAAAATAGACAAGGCTGTATTAGGATTGGCTTTCAAAACATCTTTTTTATGTTCTAAAATTCTATGGTTAATGCTCCCGTATGTGCTTCCAATGTATAAGTTATCCCCAGTTGAAGAAGAGATAGGAATGCAGTA
Organism: Macrothele yani; assembly: GCA_039090855.1. Taxonomy (NCBI): domain Eukaryota; kingdom Metazoa; phylum Arthropoda; class Arachnida; order Araneae; family Macrothelidae; genus Macrothele; species Macrothele yani. The sequence goes on along the minus strand of CM077023.1, from coordinate 4,844,887 downwards.
AACTCCTGGGAGGTCCAGGTTTTCAACTTTGTCCCTATCCCTTTGTAGAAGTTTCCAGATGTTTGGGGTGGATTTAATGGCAAGATGGTAACCAAAACTTCTAAAAGAATCTGTAACTTATAAGCTCGCCATACAAAGAAATTTAATTTTCTACTCTCCAAGCAAAAAAGTCAAGCAACATCTACTCCGTCTTCAGCCTCTACCGACAAGCCAAAGTATGTAAATCTTTTTCTGTTACTATTCCTCCTAGCTTGGATAAATTCTTATCATTAGGCCCAAAATTTTCACCAGCTCTTCCTATCAATCTTCCACAAACTGTTTCTGTTATAGAATCAGCCATCCATAGAACTGAGACTGTTCACCAACCTATCCTTCGTGCTAACACTGCTGTTATCCTATCCAAGCAAAATTCTGTGCCAATCAAGTACTCTTCTTCTTGTCTAAAAGAATTCAGGTCATTTATTCAAGAAAATGACCTTGCCGTATGCAAAGCAGATAAAGTTGGTTGCCCAGTCATCATTGGTAAAGAAATACTAAACCAAAAAGTGCATTCATTTCTTACATCTACTAACTGCATTCCTCTGTAGTCAGACACCACCAACTCACTCAAAAACTCAGTTGACAGATTATCTAAGAAAGAAACTCTTCAATCCTTCCTTGGAGATATATCACCCCCTCCTTACTTTGGAACTCCCAGGCTTTTCCTGCAAGTTAAACTGTATAAAGCTGGTAACCCCATTAGACCTTTAGTTGAATATTCTTTTTCTCCAGCAGTAAACCTTGAAAAGAAATTGGTCCTCAAATGCAAATCCCTGGCAGCCAACCATCGTCATACTGTTGTCTCTACTTCAGATTTCATCCACAAACTTCCTAATTCCTTTTCTCCTTGTGTTAATCTATATACTCTTGATGTGGAATCTTTGTTTCCCTCTGTACCATATTTTGAGTAATACGTGCTCCTCATGAAGAAATTGATTCTTAATTTTGAACCACCCGGTACTCTTATCAAAGATCTTTATGATTGTTTCCACACTATTCATCAACACAGTTGTTTCGTTTTCAACAAAAATTTTCTACATACAATATATTGAAGTTTCCATCATTCCTCAACACCCTTTTCAACCTTCCCTGTGGTTAAGATATGTAGATGACATTTTCATTAGCTGGCCACATACCGAGTCTGAACTACAGACACTCATCAACTCCATTACAGAAAAATTTCCTTCCATTAATCTCACTATATCTAAGGAAGTAAACAACAAAATTGATTTCCTGGATGTATCTATCTGCAGAAACGCTGATCTCTCCATTACTCATTCCGTCTATCATAAACCTTCTGCGGCCACTAACATCATTCCCTACAAATCTTTCACTCTGCATCTCTACAAGCTTGCAGCGTTGAAGTCTTACATCCACAGGGCTCATATCATTTGCAACAACCAACTTTCTCTTCAAGGAGAATTCTCCAAAATTTCTACAATAGCCCTCTCTCATGGTTTCCCTGCTCTTACAGTCAACTCCCTCATAAAGAAATATGAAAACAATTCGAAAATTGAATGCCTTCTTCCTCAAAAGAAAGAAAACCTGAAATTCTCTGGTTCTGTTCCTTACCATCCTTTCTATGCTTATAAGTTACAGATTATTTTTAGAAGTTTTGGTTACCATCTTGCCATTAAATCCACCCCAAACATCTTGAAACTTCTACAAAGGGATAGGGACAAAGCTGAAAACCTGGACCTCCCAGGAGTTTACTGCATTCCAATCTCTTCTTCAACTGGGGATAACTAATACATTGGAAGCACATACAGGAGCATTAACCATAGAATTTTAGAACATAAAAAAGATGTTTTGAAAGCCAATTCTAATACAGCCTTGTCTATTTTGACAATGGAAGACACATATGCAGTTCCCCGCTAGAACGAAGCGAAATGAATCGCTTTTTTTGACAATCGTTTTGCCCTCCATTACCGTGAAAGCCTGGAAAATACACTGGTGGAAAGTGAAAAAAGAACACCAAGAAGGAGACGTCTGATACCAACAAAATTTATACAGCATAATAACGGAATACAGAAGATAACGTGATCAAAACATTATGGCAAAATACAGCTGTATTTGCTGGTAAACTGAAAAATAACATTTCCATCTCACATGGTTAGTACGAGGTTGAACCGCCATGAACTGCGTCACACTGTGCAATTCTGGCATGGAGTCTGTCGTTCAGATGTTGGATGTAAGTTTAGGGTATTGAGTTCCAAGCATCCTCAACCTAGACGCGTAAATCGGGGATGGGCGTGGCTGGCCGTGGAGACCGGATAAGTTGTTGTCCCATAAAATCCCACACGTGCTCAATGGGGGACAAATCCGGTGAACGTGCAGGCCATGGAAGTTGTCTCACACCCTGAAGTGCATGTTACGTTGCACGTGCCATGTGTGGGCATGCGTTATCTTGCTGGAAAACAAAACGATGGACCAACCTTACAAATGGCACAACAACGGGCTGAATGATGTTGTTGATGTGGGAGGTGCTGTTTAACGTACCCGGTACAAACACTAGTTGTGTATGGGAGCGATAGCTTATCGCTCCCCAAACCAGGAGACCAGGTGTAGGCCCTGTGTGTCTCTGGCGGATGCAAGAAGAGTGGAGGCGCTCCCCTGTGCGTTTGCGAACACGCATACGGCCATCGGAAGCTTCCAAGCAGAATCTGCTTTCATCACTGAACACGACAGATCGCCATTGCGTTCTCCAGTGCAGACGTTGGCGACACCACTGCAGCTGTTCCTGACGGTGGGCTGGAGTCAGGGGTACACATGCCAGAGGCACACGTGCACGTAGTCCTGCATCCAGTAGACGGTTGCGGATTGTTCGCACAGTCACCTCAGGTGCAGCGGCAGCTCGGATTTGCGTCGCAGTGGATGTTCTGCTTGACAATGCCGCTCTTCTTATGCGTCGATCGGTCCGCTCATCAGTCCGTCTGTGACTCCTGGTTCCACGTCTTCTCGTGGGGGGAATGTTCCTCGGACCATCTACGCCACCATCGTACCACCATCGTACCACCACCGATACTTCCCGTCCAATTCGCTCCATAATACGACGACGATATGACCACCCGGTCTCGCGGAGTCCGACTAGACGACCTTGCTCAAAGTCCGATAACTGCTGAAATCGTACACGTCTTCCATGTCCAGGCATTGCAGCTTCTTCAGGGTCTTTGCACGTGTCCGTACGCTGACGACTGATTACATTCACTTCGTCGTACTCCTTAAATACCAACGACGATAATTTGCATATTATGCCGTGCTGTGGCATAAGCGCTCACCGGTTGGTCCCGAAATTAACATCACACCTACGTAAACTCGACTCCATTAACATATGTAAATTTCATGATCGTCCGCCAATTCCTTGTTGGTGTTCTTTTTTTACTTCTGCCAGTGTATTTTCAACTCAATGACTTGCAATTCCGAATCTCCTCTCTACATTCCGATGATCTGGAGATCAATTCTAAGTTTTGGCAACAAAAATAGAAAAATTCAAATGCAGAATCTGGCAACAATCTTAGTCCTCCATTGGCGTGATGAAGACCTAAGATAAGGTTGAAAGCTCCCAACTTACGAACTTTCTTGTAAAAGTTTTTCATTTAACGTAACTAGCGTGATCAAGTTACCTTTATTTGATGAGAACTTGGGTTGAGTCGTCCCGGCTTTGGCCTTTGTGTGAGACTGTGCCCCGATATTTTTTTGTGCGGACCTTTTTGTTTACCAGGTGAAGAAGTAGAGACGCCAAGGGCCTTCAGCCCAGCAGCATAAATTTCCCGGAAAGAGAAAGGAGAGTCATTCTGGACAGTGATATCCGTCTGTGTAGCCATAGAGGTCTTAGAAGTCAAGACGGAAGCATAGGTGCGTCAGCCCGAAGCAGCGGGAACAATCCTCCTTCGAGCTTCAGGGTAAGACAGAGGTTCAAGGGTCTTCACTTCTTGAATCTTCCACTCTTCAACCCACCTCAGGCAGTCCCGTGCATTGGCAGCATGTTCACCATTGCATTTCACACAATGGGGAGCAGCAACAGAGCAATCAGATTGAAGATGATCATGCAAACCACAACAACTGCAAGTGGCAGCACCATGGCAGGACTGCTGGGAATGCCCATACACTTGGCATCTGAAGCAACGAAAGGTTGTTGGGAATGTAAGGACACACAGCACAATTCAAATAGCCTGCATGGATGGAGGCAGGGCCCGACTTAGGTCAGTTGAGGCCCTGTGCACGTCTTATGCCTGGGGCCCCCTTGATTAAAATTTTCAGTCAAACGGTCGAAAAGAATATTTACTGGTAAATATTTTTCTTGCAAGCAGTTTTACTAGCAGTAAAAACAATAAAGCACACCCCACATGCTCGTCAACTTCACAGCCAATGTGGCATGTAATAAACGAGAAGATAAGGATTCACACTGCTTGTACTTCCTCGCACCCCCAGAGCTTACATCTGTAACATTAATTACTCTGGAATTCTCTTTTTGTTTTATAGTATAATTTATGGAAACAAATAACTATCCTCTCAGAGATATAATTTAAAGCACCTAGTTTACCATAAATTTAATGGAAATGATAGATCCATGGTAGTTTAAGTTGTAAGAAGCAAGGTCTTACAGCTGACCACACAGTCTTACAGCTGACCACACACATTGTAAAAAATTATTGCAACACTCCATGTAGATTATTACAATAATCTTTAAATAAAGTTGTGTCAACTAAAGTTTTTTTGAATTTTTATTTATGTAAAAATAAACCCTACATAATTATGAATATTGATTCACAATTTTTGTTTTCACAAGACTAATATTAATAATAAAAGTATTTTTAGTAAGTTATACATGTTTGCTGAAATGCTTTTCATGAATACTATACCATATTGCTCCAAATTTAGGCTGTTCCCATTGCATTTTGATTGTTACAAAAAAGGGTCAGATTAAAATGCTACACTGACCGATCACAGCGCAGCACAACGCTTGAGCTTTATTATGTGAAATAGTAATAATTTGGTTTCCAAAATCTCATCCGAAAGTTTGAAACCAAACCATATAGTGATTTCATGCTATAACAAAAAATATATTTTGGTTCTGAAAATTTATATTATTGTTAAGGTAGTTTGGAGGCCCCTCCAAATTCTGAGGCCCAGTGCACGTGCAGAAATCAGGCCCTGGATGGAGGATGGTAGAGTCAGGCGATCAAAGGTCAAAATGACTGTCCTGGAGTTCACTAGGTTCCCGTTCCGAAGAAACTTGATGCGATGCACTGCTGTTAACTTCTTGGCTAGCAAGCTCCTCCAGAAGTTTGTCCTCTGAAACATCCACTAAGTTGTGTTCAGAGATGACACCTCAGGTTGAATTCAGGGACTGGTGAAGCATGATATCCATAAGGACACCACTCAAGTTGCAGACATTTAAAAGCAATTCACCATGGCGGGGAGTTGACGTTTCCACCAAGAGATCTCCAGATTGCAACTTTCTCACTTTCGTTTTTTGGTGCCATTGGGTCACCCTCTGCAGAAGGCCTTGCAGGGTGACCCAATGGCATCCTGCAGGGCCTTCTGAATCCAGAATGAAGATTTCAACCTAAGTTTCTGAGCTTCATCCCTTGCATTGAATGATAAAGAATTGGGCATTGTGAGCTGGCAAAGTACATTGTTTCTTATTTGTGGAGCTAGGCTTCAAGTCCAAAAAATTATTCTGTTTCACAGAAGGGGAAGAGTTTAAAGAGTCCATAAATGATGGAATAAAATTCGTCTGCTGACCTGCCCGCCCAACATGGAGCCCAACTGGGAAGAGCCAGACGTCTGCAACCTCCAAAGGACGCAGGACACAGCTCTGGGGATAGGCAGCGGATATAGCAAGTTGATAAGAAAGACATGCGCTCGGCAAGTACCGAGAGTTTCCCCGAGTCTTGAAACACCCCTTTGGCATGCCCACACTATCACCAGACTCTCGTACGCAACAACAAGCCGTTAGAAGACAGAACTCCACTCTGCCACTGACTTCATTGACTAAAAGTGGGTTAGTTCCCAGCTGCCTGTTTAGGGTGAAGGAAGGGGCAAAGAGGAGTGTTGGTAGCAGGCGACAGCCACCAGCCCGGCAAAACAAAGAGGGAAACATAAAATGGGGAAAAAAGGAAAGAGAATGAGAAACCAAACTTCGCCGCTTGCGCATAGTCACAAGCTCAGCAACCTACAACTGAGGCAGGTGCGTGGCAAGATAACAACAAAAGGCTAAAATGGGAAAACATCATACACTATGTGTTAACTAGGGCCGTGGGGTTGCCACTGCAGCTGTCCCTGCAGTGATGGTATCATACGAAGATGAAAAGACAAGATGATCCGTCACAAGGTCAGCTTGGGCCGTGGGGCGCAACTCCCCAAATAACTGGAAAACCAGATGTCCCCGTGCAGGGACGATAAATAGGAAAGGAATAAAATTAGCAAAGGAATTTATAAAGCTGAAAAATGGAAAGCCTCAGTTCCACAGTGACACCAAAAGCACATCTCAGGAGAAGGTGTTCTTAGTGGCAGGTTTAGCATAATTTATCTTTGAGTAATGAATAAATAAGCACAAAATTATATAGCCTTTGATAACACAAAGACTTTCATGTTGGTTAGATGGGAACCTGTGTGGGAAACAGATTGCTTAGACTGTCTTCAGACTGGAAAGCACAGACTAAGACTGTGCACCAATAGGAGGCTCTACTTTTGAAGAAGTACCTAAATTCTTTTTCAAGATTTAAATATGGTAGGTAAAACAAAACAATATGAAAAAGTTGTTCTTTGGGATTTGAACACTAGAGATGGAAATAAAAATAAGGGACTTTAAGATGCATTGGATAAAGCTGGAAAAAACTTGGGATAATATAAAAGGAACAAGACCCACAGACTTTATATTTCAAACATTTAGTTGAAACTATAAACATTTCTGTGTGCAAAAACATCCACAAGTTTACTTGATGAGAAGATCATACAAATATGAAAACTATAATTGATTATGGTGCAGTATATGTCATTTCAAAATGTTATCAAAGGTATTACAATTTTCAGAGGTTCTGAACTACTAGGTTGGAAAAAAAAGTAATGTCTGTAAATACAAGGCAATAGAAAAGTGCTAATTACCATATATATAAGTATGATTTGTACTTACACTGAAATACCAAAAGTCATGGGATACGTACCTAGTATAATGTAGAACCTCCTCTAGCCCGGCGAAGTGCAGCAACTCCACGTGGCATCGATTCCACAAGTGGCTGGAAGACTTCGGAAGAGATGTTGAGCCATGCCATTTAAATAGCTGCCCACAGTTCCTTGGTATTTGTAAGTGCAGGATCTTCGGTGCGAATGAACCTTTCCACCACGTCCCATAAGTGTTATTTTGGGTTCGTGTCAGGCGAACGTAATGGCCACACCATCCGTCAGAACTATCCAGAATGCTCCTCGAACCAATTTTGGACTTTGGACAACTTGGACCTAATGACATGGTGCATTGTCCTCCTGGAAAATCCCATTGTTGTTGGGTTACATGAAGTCCATGAAGGGCTGCAAATGGTTACCCAGCAGAACAAAGCGATCACCGGTTAATGACGTTTTCATGAGGACCAAAGGACCCAAACCATGCCATGTGAAGACACCCCACATATTAATACAGGCATTTGACATGGACTAGGAACATTAAACAGAAGTCATCGCTCTTTCCACATTTATAAGTGAGTCACAGGAAAATTCTCATTGGCCACCACTGCCCTGGGTTCGATTCCCGGTGGCGGCCAATGAGAATTTTCCCGTGACTCACTTATAAACGTGGAAAGGCTATAACTTCTGTTTAATATATGTTTGGAACCACCACCAGCTTGCACAGTGCCTTTTTGACATAAATAATACAGACATTTGACGTGGACTAGGAACATCAAACAGAGGTCATGACCTCTGATGTTCCTAGTCTACGTCAAATGCCTGTATTATTTATTCATTCACATTCTAATTATTTGTTCTGTTGCTGCTTACCATCTTTGGTGAATCCCCAGCATTGTGCGGGGCTCCAAGAAGCAACCTGCCAAATTGGCTTAGCAGTTAGTGGGTGTGAGTCTGGAGGAATTCGAGGCCGCTGTGGTGCAGTGGAAGCATATCTGGCGCGTAACTGGAAGACCCTGGGTTCCATTCCCGGTGGCGGCCAATGAGAATTTTTCCGTGACTCACTTATAAACGTGGAAAAAGTGATGACCTCTGCTTGATGTGGCCTTGTTGACAGCTTGGGTCCATGCCCTCAAGGGGCCTGGGCTACACCCAAACTCTACCATCAGCTCGTAACAACTGATACTATGACTCGTCAGATCATGCTACATGTTGCCAGTCTTCTAGGGTCCAATTACTGTGTTCACGAGCCTAGGTGAGGCACTGTGTCCAATGACGTGGTGTTAACAAAGGCACTCTGGTGGGTCTTCTGCTCCCATACCCCATGGATGCTAAATTACACAGCACTGACCTGGTGGATATGTCTCTGGTACCTCCTGCATTGAATGTGGATGTTATTTGAGCCAGTGTCGCTTGTCTGTTAGCATGGACAATCCTGGTCCGGTACCTAAGGTCACGGTCATTCAGCACTTGTGTTTGGCCACTGCGCTGCTCACAGTGGGTGGTATTGCCTTCTATGAAGTATTCTCAGTACACACGTGACACCATGGATCAAGGAATGTTGAATGTTCGCACAACTTCGAAAATTGAATGCCCCATCTGTCTGGCTCCCACTACCATGCCTTGTTCAAATTCCCATAATTTATGTCAGCTTGCCATAATCCTACTGGCGGTTGTTCAACCTGACTCACGAGATTATACCTCACAACTGATAAAAATCATGGCATGTGTCAAAGCCTTTATACAACGACAGCACCAGTTAAAAATTTGTATACTGCTATCCCATGACTTTTGGCACTTCAGTGTATGTATTTGTACTTATACACTGAGTGGCCACTTTATTATGACCACCTGACAGTTTTAAGCAAATGAGCTATGGCTGCATGCTGTTGCTGCCAGAGGACGAGGTTAGTATAAAAAGGGAAAGTTTAGTGCTTGCGACAGTAGTAGAAGTGATTTTTGGGTGACGAGATGGGTAAAAAATGCAATTTGACGGACTTTCAACGTGGGATGATTGTAGGAGCTCGGAGCCATGGAGCGAGCACCACCGAAACCGCCGCATTCGTGAAATGTTCCAGAGCAGTTGTTGTTAAAGTGTTTAAAGACCGGACTGTCAGCCAAAAAACTGGGTCTCTACTTGCAACGTGTGGTCATCATCGACTAGCGACTGCTTGGGCGGAACGGAGAGTGTCCAGACTGGTAACAGACAACAGAAGAGCAACAGTGCAGCAAATTACAGACCATCTTAATCAAGGATCCCCTCATATGATCTCTGCACGCACTGTTTGCCGTACACTGCATCGGGGGATATGGCAGCCAAAGGCCTGTTCGAACACCTTTGCTGTCTGCAGTTAACAAAAGAAAACATCTCCAGTTCGCACAGGAGCACAAGGATTGGACAGTCGATAATTGGAAACAAATTATGTGGTCCGATGAATCACGTTTTCAGTTGCACCATGCCGATGGCCGAGTCAGAATTTGGTGGAAACAGCCCGAAAGCATGGACCCCAAATGTATTACTACAACCCTTCAAGCTGGTGGAGGCAACGTTATCGTTTGGGGAATGTTTTCCTGGCATGCTTTGGGCCCTTTAATTCGTGTTGATCAACGTCTGACTAGCACATCATATCTAAACATCGTTGCGGACCAAGTGCATCCTGTCATGGGGATAATTTATCCCAATGGCGATGGCTACTTTCAACAAGATAATGCGTCCTGCCATAGTGCTCGTATTGTACAGGATTGGCTTCAGGAACATGCCGGTGAGTTTACTTTGCTTAGGTGGCCCCCACAATCTCCAGATCTCAACCCCATTGAAAATTTGTGGGATGAAGTTGAACGAGCCATCAGGCAGCTGGATCCACAACCCTGCAATCTGACACTCCTGGAAAGTGCTATTCATCATGCATGGTCTCAGATTCCACAAACCACCTATCAACATCTCGTGGAGTCCGTGCCACGAAAAATCGACGCAGTATTAAAGGCAAAAGGTGGCGCAACGAAGTACTGAGGCGGTGGTCATAATAAAGTGGCCACTCAGTTTATATGCAGCCCAGGATGTAGTTGTCACCATTTGCCACAACCTGCTCCCATCATCTGGGCAACTGTTGGATACCGTCCCTGTAGAACTGTGTTGGCTTGATTACAAGGAAGTGAGTAAGTGCATGTTCGACATCATTCCGTTTGGTGAACTGCTGTCTGTCCAGGAAATGCTGCAACAACTGGAAAAGGGGGTAATTGCTTGGGGTAATATCTGGGGAATAGGCTAGGTGGAGCAGCAGCTCCCAGCCCAGGTCCCTGATCTTGTGACAGGTCACCTGTGCTGTGTGAGGTCTTACTCCATCAAGCTGTAAGAGGACACCTTTGCAGTTCAGAAATGTTGGCTGTTTTGATGTGCGCGATGCGTGCAGATCATCGAGCTGACAGCAGTACACATCAGCAGTGATAGTGGTGTTGTCCAGCAGAAGCTCAAAAAGCACAACACCCTGCATATCCCACCAAACATACAGCAGGACCTTATGTAGGTGTAAGCCACCTTTGGGGGTCAGCATGGGCTTCTGTTTTGGGTCCAACCACTATTTCTGGGTGCTGACATTGCCATGCAGGACCTATTACTCATCACCTGTCACAATAGGGTTCAAGAATGGTCAAACTTGGTCACATTCAAGCAAGGAAATGCATGCACTCATGCGATTCACTTTCTGCTCAACTGTGAATTGATGGGGTATGCAAACTCCCCCGCAGTAACGGAAATTGCTGAATGTTATGTTAAAATCAAAACTTCACCCAGTGAAAACAGTGAGTTTGAGTGGAAACATATAAAACATGTTTATTGGAATTGAAAGGAAAGCATGTAGTGTAAGCAGTACATAAAGACTGAAAAGCCAAGCCCCCTTAATGGATAGCAGCAGGGGGTAGCACTGTCAAGTAAAGCTAAAAAGCATATAGAAAACATTTAACCCATTTGTCCTAGACCACAGGTTCCAAAACTATGCTCCGTGAAGAGATTGGAAAGAAAAATAGATAAAATAAATGTGACAAAATCTCATAATTGTGAATTGGTGTGGCCATGAACTGTGTATAGGTAAGTATTGGGTAGAAATTATTCATTTAGCTCCTGCAGCATGCTGTGAAGCAGTGTAGATAGCAAGTATTATAGACCAAACTGCATCTCGTGCCTCACCTCAGTAAGCTTTGCTCGCTCACACCTTCTTGGAACCACACAAAACATCGAGAACATCGGCGAAGCACACAGACTGCACACGGCAAAACCAGACAGAGAGACTTGACAGCGCCACGCTAACCCCGTCTCCTCTGTGAGAATTTTGCCGCGCTTTCAGATCAGTTTGTTAGCCTCAACACCTATCCAGAATTATTTGGAAAGTTTATATTGCATATTAAAACCTCATGTTTCTTCACACCTTTGGTCAGTTGCAGTTCAGTCAGCACCCAGTTGAGATTCAAAATGAATTAAGTTGCAGTGCCGTGTTACTTATTTACGAGTGCTTTCAGTGCGTGCTTTTCAATATATGTTTTTTTATCGTAAACAATTATGTTAATATAACTTTTCAGACCTCCCATTTTGAGAATGAAACACCAGCCCATTGCAGGTCTTTTGGAGCACCAACATAGTGATTCAAAAATATCATTGATTTTCTTTCAGTGGATCTCTGGCTGAAATCCGGATCCTTAAAAAAACCGTCAAAACCTCTGTCACAGTAGCTGTGGAAACATCAACAGCTAACAGGCATGTCTAAAATTTGTTATTTTTTACCCAGCCCTAATTATTCTTATTATTTACCTAGCTGATAAGAATATTATTTTTCAATTGTAGTGTGGAAGATGATGGAACAGTTGGCAGTGCTAGAATTGCTGGAGAGGATGAAGGGTTTTTGGATGAATCAGCGACAGCGGGTGTGCCAGAACCTCTTGAAGTGTCGAACCAACTGTCTAGTTCTTTGGAGAAGAGTGCCGCAGGAAAAAGAATAGTAAAAAGGAAGTACCACGATTTCTACTTGGATATTGGGTTTGTTGAGACCAGTGGCAACAAACCACAGTGTGCAATTTGTGACAACATATTGCCAGAGTAATGTTCCCAGCAAAAATGTGCTGTCATCTTGAGGGGCCCATCCAGAATGCAAGGGCAAACTGACTGATTTCTTCAGAAGGAGGTACAGTGAACTTACACAAGCCCAGAAAATTATATCCTATCACTTAAAAACAGTTAATGAAAAGGCTTTGATAGCGTCCTACATAGTCAGTTACTGAGTTGCTCAAGCTGGCGAAGCCCATACCGTCATTGAAAACCTTATCAAGCCGTGCATTACAGACATAGTTGACTGTATGCTAAATGGAAAAGCCACGAAACTAGTAGGCACAGTTCCCTTGTCAAATAACACAATTTCACGACAAATCAGGGACTTTCAGAGGACGTGAAATCTACTTTACTTTCACGAATAAAATGCATTAAGACTAAATTTTCACTCTACATGGATGAATCAACGGATATGGATGGGTTGGAAATTTTAACAGTAGTTCTGCGCTACCAGTACTTGGAGTCATTTCAAGAGGATCTGCTTCTCTGCAAGCCGTTATTGACTAACACGAGTGGAGCTGAAGTTTTTATATTAATAGACGAATTTTTCACAGTGAGTGGCATCCCATGGGATAACTGCATTGATGTGTGCACAGACAGTGTGAAGGCCATGACTGAAAAGACATCCGGTGTTTTTTCAAGAATAAAACAAAAAGTCAAGGAGTGCAGCAGTAGCCACTGTGTCCTCCACTGCCACGCCCTTGCTGTGAAAAAAAATGCTGCCTTTCCTAAAAGAAATCTTAGAAGAAAGTGTGAAAATAATTAATTTTATCAAATCACAGTAAAAATACAAGGCCATTCAAAATGTTGTGTGATGGCATGGGGAGTCTATGTATGTCTTTACTTCTTCTCACAGAAGTAGGGTGGCTTTCTCATAACAAAACTTTGACATGGCTCTTCAAAATGAAGGCTGAAGTCAGAACCTTCCTGACTGACAATCACTTTGCTTTGGGAGACAGGTTGTGTGATGAGCATTGGCTCATGAAATTGGCATATATAGCAAACACTTTTAAAAAGTAAATGACTTAAGTCTCTCACCTCAAGGAAAAGCACTAACTCTTTTTGATGCCAGCGATAAAGTGCAAGTGTTTAAAAAGAAAATCAAGTTTTGGGTGGAATCAGTGAAAAATCAAAATCTACATAGCTTCCCAATGGCAAAAGAATTTAGAGAAGAACTAGTTTCTGACATACCTGGAGATATCTTAAATGAGTTTCATGTTCCCCTGCAAAGTTTGCTTGATAGTTTCAACTGTTATTTTTCGGTAGAACTCTAGGAAAAATTTAAAGAAAATGTTTGGGTTGTAAACCCGTACTCTGCTGTGTTGGAAAAGCCAGTCTGTCTGACATCGCAGCAGTACGAGTCCTTGATTGATTTGACATCAAATTCTGCAATAAAAGAGAATTTTACAACCAAGTCACTATCAGAATTTTGATGTCAGCTAAAAGACGAATTTAAAGTTTTGTCAAATAAAGTGAAAATCATCCTTCTGCTTTAATGCAACAATTTACTTATGTGAATCAAGTTCACTGTCTATGTAGCTACTAAAACAAAATACAGATCCCACCTTAATGCAGAGCCAGATATTTGGTTGCAGCTATCCCAAATTAAAACAGATTAGCCACATTGTGCAAATCAAAACAGTCCTATCCCTCTCATTAGAATCTAAGATCTTGGGCTATGCTATATCATTCTTTTTCGATGCAAAGTGACATTTTTGATTTTGCAACTGTAAAAATGGTTTTAAATACCATATCTATGTGGGTAACATACTGTGGATTTACAATACCTGCTTTGAATTCATTCTCAAATGTGTTGCCTTACTTTATGTTTTTTGTGGTTCTTTTTCATTTATGTAGTTAACTCTTTAACCGGTTGGAACGAGTTAACTTGGGGTAGGCAAAATAGGCTGAAATCTGCTCCAACGAATATATTCGCTGTCTAGAAGTGGACCCCAGGCGTGTTGCTTTCCCCTATAGCTTTGTTATCCAATGTTGTCATTTAGGAGGATAATCAACACTACTCCTTTCTGACTGATTACCTGAGAGAGAGAGAGAGAGAGAGAGAGAGAGAGAGAGAGAGAGAGAGAGAGAGAGAGAGAGAGAGGGGGGGGGTTAAAAGTCACTTTTCTCTACCCAGTGCCAGGATGTTAGCGTCAGGAGTACTATACTAGCACTTCCCCATCACAATTTGGGTCATGGAGCTGAGGATAAAGGACTAGAAAGGAATAGAATATATATCTATCATAAGTGATAGGTTTATGGCCTATACTGCATAGATGAGAGGGTGAAAGGAATTATTTTACTGCAGCTTTCGTAAAACTCGGCAGCTATGTGAAAAATTTTCTTTGGGGGACATCAGGAAACTTTCGGCAGCATTTGGTTCAGGCATATCGACCGCTTAAAGGGTTAAGTAAGTTCCTTATTTCTCTGAAATTAGTGGAGAAACTAACATTTAGAATGAAATAAACTTTGATGTTTAACATGCCCAAATGCTTAAAAATACCTTCCACCGTCAATACTGCTGTTATTCGTTTTAGTACCTATGTAGGTGCTAGGTGAAAATATCTTGACCCTTGTGCCAAATACGTGTAAAGGCAAAATTGATGTTTTGAGAAAACGATATTTAAAGTTCCAATTTTTAATGACTTTCAATGAGAAAAATTAAGTTTAGATCTAAATTTAAGCTATTTAGAATTCGAAAAGTAATTTGTGCTTTTGCTATACGATAAAATATAAACTAACAACTTGAAAAATGCAGTTAGGTAAAAACAGCCAAAAATGTACATACGTGCTGTTGGCATAAGGGCAACGATAGTGCTCCGTGATGAATTCCTTTCCTAAAAAGTGCTCCGCAACTCAAAAAGTTTGGGAACCGCTATCCTAGACTAACAAGGAATATTCCAATAGGGCTAGTCTAAAGGCTATTTGACATGTAAAAGTGGAATGTTACCTATTGATTTAGGGAACAATGAGGAAAAGATTTAAAAATGACAAAAAATAATTTTATAATCTTATTAAATGTATGAAAAGGAGTAGAAAGTCAGTAACCTAGAGCAGACTCTGATATCAAAGAGGAAAAAAATAATGAATAGAGTGACTATTTTAAAAACATTCTGAATGAAAATCCACAGACTGGTGGAAAGGCAACTGTGGATGACAAATATCTTAGTATTTATGACATGGCTGAATGAAAGATCGTAAGCATAAAATATGCTTTTGTCCCTAAAATATGGTAAGGTTGCAGGCTACGATGAGATTAATATGAAGCTGCTTAAACACAGTAAAATGACATGTCACATGGTTACATAAAATCATTAAGATGGCATGGGAAACAGATCTAGTTTTAAGAATTGGCAAAGGCCAGTCACTGTGCCAATTTATGAGAAAGGGAACAGGAAAGATTGTAGGAACCTAACCAGGATTCCTTAAAGTGAAGAAGCCAGCTTGTATATGACTCAGTTAAAAATATAATGGAACATTTTCATACCCAGCATATGATTTCCTGAAACAGGAATATGGATGTAGTTGTTGATAATTTGTGAAACCTAATCCCGTTTCAACATGAGACCAAAGAATTTCTCGCTCTCAAAAAGGAAGTAAGGTAAATCTTTGGATTATACTCCGGTCACTTGAATTGTTCGTATGACACAGAATACTGATGATACATAGTGACATATCAGCTGTTACAGTAAGAATAATAGTCGTAGCCAACAACAAAGGCTATTGAATGCACAAAGGTGGGATATCACTGTCTTTTTCTGTGGTGCACATATGCCATTGGCTGATGGAAAGAGTGTGGCATTTCTTTACAATGACTTGGAAGAAGTGTGGTATCATTGTTTGGTCTTGAGTAGAATGACGACATTGCCAAAGTGCTTCTCCTTTCTTGTATCACACAATGCTGATTTCACAAAGTGCAGAACAACTTGATCATTATTAATAACAGATGCCAGTTATAAGGTTTGCCCAAATGCAAGTGAGACTCGTGTAATAGCATTGTTGTGTCATTACACAGAGCCATGCATTTGCGCCAGTAGATCGCATGTTATGTCAGGAAGCACACTGTATCGGCGGCACATGTTAGTGTGCTGTTTGCACATGCAGAGGCAAGTTGGCTACATAGTGTCGTGACATGGATTCATCCGAACAGCCCCAGCGGGTAGTTATGCAATTTTTGGCGGAAGAAGGTGTTAGTGGAGCTGAAATTTATTGTTGTATGAAGGATGTGTATGGGGGTGAGTGTCAGTCATGGTGTACAGTGTTCTGCTGGTGTAGTGAATCTCATAGTGAATCTCATAAAGGATGTGTGAGCACGGAGGACATGCTGAGACTTAGGCAAGCACACAGCCATCACCATGGACTCGATTGCTGCCGCGGAAAACCTTGTGAAAAAGAATTGCCAAATCACCACCCGTGAGCTTGCGCCAACATTGTCCGTGAGTAGGGGAACTGTTAACACCATCCTCCATCGCAGATTGGGGTACAACAAGGTTTGCGCACAATGGGTCCCCAAGCACCTACAGGAGGAGCAGAAGACTCAGTGAATGGGTGCTTGCCTGGAGCATCTGCATCATGACAATGCAGAGGGCAGACAGTTTCTTTCCAAGATTGTGGCCACAGATGAAACTTAGTGACACCACTTCGACCTGGCCACAAAACAGATGAGAATGGAATGGCGGTATCCCAACTCTCCACACTAAAAAAAGCTCAGTCTTCCTTAACAGCTGGAAAAGTGATGCTCACTGTTTTCTTCGATGAGAATGGCCCATTGCTGTTGGATTGGCTGGACGCAGGCAGTACAGTCAAGGCAACCACATACTGCAATACGTTATGCAACCTCAAAACGGCCATCAAGCATAAGCGACCCAATATGTTGTCAAATGGGGTTGCTCTGCTGCACAACAATGCACGCCGCAATGTGGCGACAGTGTGCCAAGATTTGCTGCGGAGCTTTGCTGGGAGGTCCTTGATCAACCCCCATATAGCCCTGATCTGTTGCTCTGCGACTACCACATCTTCGGGCCACTAAAAAAGCTCTCAAGGACAGCCAGTTTGCTAACGACGCTGAGTTCTGGGACACCATTGAAGACTGGTTCCACAGCCAACCATGGATGTTCTTCGCTCAGAGTATCCACAATTTTATGCAGTGCTGGGACACTTGCTTGAACCGACACAGCGACTATGTGTAGTGGGTATGTAACCCATGTATCACTCTTACTTCCTGTATGTTCACATATTCCAACCTATAAACCCTTACAGCAAACCGAGTGTCAGTTTCATTTAGGTGACCCTTATATTATCCATAACCATCCCTCCCTCCTTGTTAAGGGTGACATTGCTGAGGGTATAACTGATAGGTCAGAAAAATGGAAGCTGACAGATAGTGACATGAAAGTGTGGTATAATCTAAATGTTAGTTGGGAAGGTAGTGCAAAGTTGTTGCTTGTGATCTTTTCAAATAATGCCATGGATTGTATGTATGATTTGGTTGAAAAGACAACAGCCATAATGACTATAAGCCTAAGATGACTTTGATGTCAATGTTTTTATTGATGACACAACTTGAATGGAAATGGATTTACAGGAATTATTGGGAAACTCCAATAGTGAGTCAGATAGTTCCTGTAAGGTTTTCAAAGAACATAATTTTATTTCAATAATACATTTTCCAAACTCTTGAAATTGAAAATTGGCTTATATACGGGTTCCGTTTTTTTTATCAATTTTTAGGTGTTGAACTGGGAGCGGGGGGGGTCAGCTCATATGTGAATATATATGATCTCTATTGGTTGGTTGGTTGTTGAATTTTAATGGTGCAAAAGCCATGTGTGGCCAAAGAGCGCCAAACACAAGACAATCAAACAAACAGTATTAAAAACATGGTATAACGATTAAAATCTGGCTGATTTGGTAAAAGTGAAAAATGAGAATGATGGAAGGGCAAAAATCTAGATATGTTTAAAAACGTTAATTTGTTTAAAAAATGAAAAAACAGCGACAGTATTGCAGTGGTCATCTAGGAGCAGCTGCAGCGTAGTGGCGTCCTCAGTAAACAAATAAGAATGAAAGAAGTGAAAACGCACATCACGAAAATGAACACAACTACACAGAAGATGAGTGACAGTGAGTTGGCAATTGCACGTCTCACACATCGGCGCAGTGTCGCCACACAGCAAAAAGAGGTGAGTGAAACAACAATGCCCAATGTGGAGATGCGCAAGCACAACTTCCTCCCTACAGTTCTGATGATATGAGGATTTCCAGATTCCAAGAATAGGCTTAATACGATGCATTTCATTTTCCACCTGTTGGTCCCACAGACCCTGCCATGCTCGCTTGATATGATCGTGAACAGGAAAGCGAAAATCCCGGTGAATTAGTGGCAAGGATGTGATGACCAAAGAGGAAGCAGATCTAGCAGCTGCATCAGCACACTCATTACCTGAGATTCCAACATGCCCAGGAATCCAGCAAAACTAAACCTGAAAACCGGCCTTGAGCGAACGACGAAGCAACCGTCTCACATCCAAGAGAAGAGGATGGTCATGGCAATACGCAGATGACAAAGACTGCAAGACACTTAAGGAATCCCGTATAGACCATAGCACGACTGAACATGGAGAAGGGCAAGATGCACAGCATGCATCTCCGCCGAAAACACTGTGGCCTCCGCTGGGATCCGCGCCACAGAGACGTCATCTACACAGACAGCCGCAGATACGACTCCATGCATCTTGGAACCATCAGTGAAAATGGGAGTGTATTCAGAATTGTGAGAACGGTGCTCAGCGAAGAGCTGCAGGTACATGGAAGCAGGGGTTGAGGACTTATCAAAGGAGGTAAAGTTGAGATTAGTGAATACCTCAAAAGGCTGCCATGGTGAGTCCCCAACAACCCTGGTGTCTCCAACAAGTGACAAGTCGAGCCCTGCATCATGAGCTATGGCCGCCATATGAAGACCGAAGGTTGGAATGCACGAGGGACGGTTTTCAAATAAACGAGCATGCTGGGGATAGAAAACTGCATCGTACAAACGATGGTCTGGAAGAGATTGAAGTTTCGAGTAAAATTGATGAGAAAGCTGCAGACGGCGTAATTCAAGCGATGGTTCGTTCGTGTCAGCACAAAGGCTGGGAATCGGAGATGTTCGAAATGTTCCCATACAAAGACGTAGCGCTTGATGGTGAATAGTATCCAAAGGCCGGAGAACAGAAAAACGCGCAGAGCCATACACGATACAACCATAATCCAGTTTCAACCGTATTAAAGAATGGTAAATGCAAAACAAAGATATCCTGTCTGCACCCCAGGAGACTCTCGAAAAGATCTTTAGAATGGACAGAGCCTTAAGACCGGAAATCTTGAGCCGCCGAACATGCGCATGGGACGTAAGCGCACGGTCGACAGTCAGTAAAAGGAATTTGGTCTCCGGCAAAACTGGTATGGCTGTTTGTTCCAAATGAAGCTCTGGGTCTGGATGGAGGCCACACCTCCGGCAGAAATGGACACACACTGTCTTGTTGGAAGAAAGAATGAAACCATTGCTGTGCGCCACTTTAACAATCTGATTAATTGCAGACTGCAACTGCCTTTCAGTGAAATGCCTGCTGGATGACGAGCAGAAAATTTGCAAGTCATCAACATAAACAGTAGCCAAAACCGCAGGAGGAAGATTGGTGAGAAGACAATTAATGCGGAGGATGAACAATGTGACCGATAAAATACAACCTTGAGGAACACCTTGTTCTTGACGGAACGGTGCCGAGAGTGTCGTACCCAGGTGCACCTGGAACCCCCGATTGCGAAGAAAATTTACAATGAATGTCGGAAGATTTCCTTGCAATCCGCATGCATGAAGGTCGCGGATAATACCGTGCCACCAAGCACGATCATAGGCTTTCTCGATTTCAAAGAAAACAGAAACCAGGTGCTGCCTAAGCACAAACGCCTCGCGCACAGATGTCTCAAGGTGCAAGAGATGATCGTGAGGTGAACGATGACAGCGAAAGCCGTTTTGTAATGGTGACAGTACGTGATGTTGTTCTAAAAAATGAATCAACCGGGAATTAACCATCTGTTCCGAGAACTTTACACAGACAGCTAGTGAGAGCAATTGGATGATAACTAGAGGGAGACTTAGGATCCTGCCAGGCTTGGGAAAAGGCAGAACAAATGCTTTTCGCCAAGATTCTGGGAAACTGTGTTCCAACCAAATAGGATTGAAGAGGATTAAAAGATTCTCAAGAGATGACTGCGAGAGATAACAGAACATATCATAGTGGATGCCATCGGGACCAACAGATGTCGTGCTGGACCGATGCAGAGCCACACGTAGTTTAACTATGCTGAAGGGGGAGTTAAAACCAGTGTAGTGAAAAGGCCGAGATGTTCTGGCATTCGGCTTGAGACTTAATCCTATAAAATGAAGAAGGATAAGCCACATCACTAGACAAAGATGCAAAAGCCTCACCCAAACAATCCGCAATCTCTCCGACTTCAGCATATGTGCAGCCGTTATTCTCGAGAATGGAAATCTGGTGAGAATTGTAGTTACCCCGGATCTTACAAATCGTGTCCCACACACTTTTGTAACTGGCACGTGAAGTGAGAGATGAAACAAACTGAATCCAAGACTCCCTCTTGCTACGTCGACACACCAACCGAGCATAGGATTTTGCTCGTTTAAATGCAATGAGATTGGCATTGGTTGGATAATGCCGAAACATAGACCAGGCCTTATGTTGAGCTCTCCTAACCGCTGCACGTTCAGGGTTCCACCAAGGCTTCAGACTTCTTGGTAGTGTCGTAGATGTTTTTGGTATAGAAAGATCAGCCGCCTGAATACTGCAATTCGTGACATCGAGAATAGCTGCGTCGATTGACTCTTGGGTCACCACAGCAGAAGATATCACTGCGGATGATGTAAAGACCTCCCATCTGGCATGATCCATCTTCCATCGAGGAGGGCGGGAGGCAGAAGATGACATGTTCACAATATGTGAAAGCACAATCGAGAAATGGTCGCTCCTGTGGAGGTTTTTACGCACCATCCACGACCAATCAGCAATAATCGATGGTGATCCCAAGGTCAAATCGATTGCACTGAAAGATCTTGTCGGCTCATGGAAGTACGTGTAAGTACCGGTGTTAAAAAGGCACAAAGAGGTCGAGGACAGAAGAGACTGTGCGACAACCTCTCGTGCTGATGCTGACACTACCCCACAAAGGATGATGGGCATTGAAGTCACCCAGTAGAAGGAAGGGTGAAGGCAGCTGATCAACCAAGCTCTCCAGAACAGAGACGCTCACATCCTCATCCGGCGGCAGATAGACACTGCAAACAGTAAGAGGCAGAGGCACAGATATACGAACCGCCACATCCTGCAAAGTTGCGGATACTGCAACGGAAGAGACCGGAACCCTGTGAGGGACAAGAATAGCGACTCCCCCACATGCTATATCTCCGGACACGTTATCTGTCTGAAATGCACTGCAGCCTCAAACTGAAAGCAGGTCTGATGGTTTAAGTTTTGTCTCCTGTAGGCAAAGGCAAAGGCACACCGGAGAGTACAACGAAAGCAGATGTTTCACGTCGTCAAAACTTATCCGAAAACCTCGGCAGTGAAGGACTGAAGCCATGGTTAGAAGCGAGATGAGAAAGGAAATAAAATTAACTATACTGACGGCTGAAACGAGGTCAGCATCCATCTCCTCTGACGAATGGTCCCCCAGAAGTGGTGGTGTGTGACCAGGGGCCAAAATGGGAGTATGCTTTGTCCCAAGTTTCTTAATGGGATGCACTCGGCATTGAGGATTTGGCTGAGATTTTTTAAAAGAAATGCTCTTCTCCTTGGCTTTGGTGTGCTTTCCAGAAGAAGAGACCTAAGTTCCCATGATGGCGGTGATGTGAGTACGCTTCGGCAAAGTGGTGGGTGCAGTTTTCAGACCTCTAGCTCGAGACTGGAGTGCCTCCAGCTTGTAGGGACATTTAGGGGGATCTAACTGTCGGTTTGAATGGAAACTGTAAGACTTGGCAACCACCACTGATGCATATGATCGCCAAGCAGATGAAACAGGAACTACCTTCCTTCTGGCCTTAGGGTAGGAAATATTCTCCACCATTTTCTGCCTTTGAATTTCTTTCTCCTCCATCCATTTGGGACAATCTTTGGCTGATGTTAAGTGTGAACACCTGCAATTCACACAAAACTCGGCCTCGGCCACACAGACTGGTAAATGATGGTCTGTGGCACCACAGCGTCCAGACCCAGGAGTGCTCCTGCAAGACTGCTGAGAATGGCCATACGTCTGACACCTAAACAACTTAGAGGGTTAGGGATGTACCTCAAGGTGAAGATACCCTGCCTTGATGAACATAAGCAGGGATGGGCTGAAAAATGTTAAAATGATGTTGCAGGATGTGACTGATTGCCCAGAGAGAATATGCAGCACACCTTTGACGTGTTGACTCTTCAGTCCTTCCAGAAGTTCATCCTCGGTACATTCAATTAGGTCCCGAGAGGAGACAACACCTCGAGATGTATTTAGGTATCCATGTGAGGTTATTTTGACCAGAGTCTCAAGCAGCATGGTAGCGTTAAGAAGTGTAGAACTGTAGGCTACAGTCAGTGGACATCTCTACAAGAAGATCTCCAGACTGGAGTTTCTTTATGCTCTTACATGTTAGAAGAGCTTGCAATGAACTGAAGTGCTTTATTGATCCAAAATGGACTTTTGGCACTCAAAGTCTTTGAAGGGTCCAATGAGTGCACAAAGAAGAAACGAGCATTTGAAGAATCAGAGACATGCTTTTTGGCAGAAGGGGATGAGCCTTCCTCAATACGTTGTTTGACTGTAGGATCTTGGGAAACATTATTTCCATCCATAGAGAAAACAAGCCAGAGGTCCGCACGCCCAAATAGACGCAGGACACGGCTCTAGGGTTGAGCGGTGGATATAGTAAATTGATAGGGCAGACATGCACTCGGCGAGCACAGCGACTCTCCCGTGTCTTGGTAACACCCCTTTGGCATGCCCACACTATCCCCAGACTCACCCTGCCATACGAAACGACAAGCCATTAGAGGTCTGGACTCCACTCGGCCACAGACCTCATTTGACAAGGAGTGGATTAGTTCTTAGCTGCCCGTTTAGGGTGAAGCAGGGGGCAAAGAGGAGCGTTGGTAACTGGCGACAACAACACCCGGCCTCCAGAAACCTCAGCCTCAAGCATCCCCTTTTCCACCTTACAGGTCACCGCACACGACAGACGTGCAGGTAGGTCTAGCTAACCAGCTCGGAAAAACAAAGAAGGGAACATAAAATGGAGAAGAGAGGAAAGAAAAATGAGGAACTAAAATATGGAGCTGGCGCATAATCACAACCTCAGCAACCTACAACTGAGGCGGGTGCGTGCCAAGAGAACAACGAAAAACATAAAAATGGGAAAACATCATAGAGTACATGTCGACTCGGGCCGTGGGGTCGCCACTCCCCATCAGCTGGATGAACAGCTGTCCCTTCGGTAACATAATCGCACCAAGACAAATGGAAAAGATAATTCATCACAAGGTCAGCGTGGGGGCACCACTCTCCAAATAACTGGAAAACCAGTTATCCCCATGCGGGGTGATCTCTATTGACTAGTCTACAGCCCGTCCTAGGACGGTTGTTTTTAAGCTTTAAATACATATTAATATATAGGGGATGTTTCCCATCCTAAGACGGTGAAATTTTTAATGGTGAAATTTTTAATTGAAGCAGATTGAAAACAAATCAAATAGACCCCAGCTTTTTGTAAGGAAATATAGTAAAAACATATACAGACGTGCCAACCTTCAAAATCTAAAAATCAGAAGATTTTTTACAGCTCATAAAATCACGAGTGCTATTTTTTATCGATATTTTTCAGATGCAGGAGCAATTTTCCAGAAGTAGTATTATTGGTACATAGCATTTTTAATGTTTAAAAAGTTATTCTAAATGCAGACTGTATGTTTATATGCAAAATAAAAAGCATAGTGAAAATAGTTGTCAACCAGATACAATTAATAACATTAATAATTAATACAAGATATGTACTTAATTTTTGATACATTATTTAATCATAATTAATTTTTATCCTTATTTAGTGAATGTACAGTAGCCAATTTAGCTCTCTTTAACAAAGATTTACAAAAGTTTCATTCAAAGCATTTTTATTTCATTCTGGACTTAACTGTCAGCAGTTTTTCCAGAGTTGGAATAGAGAGAGACAGAGGTATCTGTCAAAACAAATGTGGAAGTGTCAAGCTTTCTTCTTGGTTGGACGCTTAACGACCTCAGTGAGCACCTCAGTGGGCTATAAGCAGTTGCCCATCCCTAATTTTGGGCCACTAGTTTTAGGGAAGGGAGAGAGCCAGTGCCGTAAGACAAATACAACATCATACTTGTCAACTTTGGAAAATGTGCATCAGCAAAACTTTTGCGCGAACGCCATTTACCACAAAACAAAACATAATTATATTAATAAATATGCAGTAAAAATCTCTGCATATGCCACAATAACTAAACTAGTATTATCTGTGTTTAAAATAATAATTTAAAAAACCATAAAATAAAATCTTAATTTTGTTCAATGTTAGCCTTGCAAACCTGTGGTGTTTCAATACTAAACTAAAATTTTCATTTACTGATATTTTTGTTTCCCTTCCCATTTCTTTATTATCATTTTTAATGCCCTTGGATGATAATTTTATCCATCATGAATGCATGACAGCTTTCACTGTTTTAGACAAAAGATGAACAGTGTAACTTTGAAAATATAAATACTTTTGAACACCTTGCATCAATTTTTACAAATTTTTCATCTTCGTCACTTTCGTTTTCTGACCCACCCACCCCACCCCTCGTTTATCAAACTGAAATGCAAAACTTGTTTTGGGGGGGGATATTTAAGAATACAGGATACAGTTCTGATCATCGTTGGGGGGAAAATTACAGTTACGGGGAAATCTTTGCTACGTCCGATTTCCGTTTTCGGACATTTTCCCTCAATTTTCAAGTTGAAATACAAATATTTATGAAATAAAATATTTAACAACAATACTAGGCAGAGGAAACATCACGTGAAAAATAAAATTAAGATTACGGGAGAAATCTTCACTGCGTCTAACTTCCGCTTTCGAACGTTTTGAAAGACGAAACTTCTGTTTCCGAAAGTTTTGAAAGACGAAACTTCCTCTTTCAAAAGTTTAAAAAGTTTCAGGCGGAAAACATCCTCTACCACTACTAATTGCCCCAAAATTTCTATTCAGCTATGCATCGATCTTGTGGATAACCGAAATTATGATGGAAAAGGAGAAATTCCTCAAAACTGTCACACTCTCATGCCTAAAAATTACAGCGAAAATTTTTGCCCTCGAATTTCCATTTTCGGAAATTTTTCCTCCATTTTCAAACTGAAATACAAATATTTTCGGAATGAAATGATATATAACAACAATACTGGACAGAGGCAACATCACAGGAAAAAGAAATTACGATTACGGAAAACATCTTTATTTCGTTTACTTCCGTCCCGAAAGAAGAAATACCGTCCCGATGCGTATTTTACGAATTGGTAAAATTCTTTGATGAGTAGTTTTACACTCAGAGAAAAATTCACGGTGCATATTTTTGCACGTCGAGAAAAATTCTTGATGTGTATTTTTACACACCAAGAAAAATTCCCAGCACGTACTTTTACGCGGCGCGAAAATTCCAGATGCGTATTTTTACGCATTGTTAAAATTTCAATGTGCACTAGACGCGTAATTAGATTACTCATTTTGGAGAACTCTGGTTGGCACGTCATTTGAGCACTCCCGTTACAGTGCCTATCTAAGTGGATGGTTGCAGGGGATTAAAATATTTCGATTGAGCAATCGAAATATTAAAAAATCCGTAAAAAAAGACTATCTGTAAATCAGTAAAATTAAGCAGAAATCTGTAAATTTTACGAATAATCCGTAAAATTTGGCAAGTATGCAACATCCATGCCCCATTGCAATTCGAACCCGGACCCATCTCAGACAATTTGTCGGAAGCCAGCGCTCAGTTTCACAACTTTCTTATGCAGCAAAGACAATAACAGCTAATATGTAAAGAAGAAACAAATTGCCAAAGATATGACATAAAATAAAACATTAAAGACCGTGAAAGTGGCGTAATGCAAAAGGAAAAATCTCCCGCAAAAAGTAAGCGAAAGGAATGAGAGAAAAAAAAAATCACAAACTAACAAGGGGACCTTACAGCTGACCACCCGCGGATTTCGGTGAATTTTTTTAATGAAAGTAGAGGCAAAATGAGGATACATGTGTCCCGACATTTGATCTAATGCCTCTTATTTTCGGAATAAAAAACCATAACGATCCGAGGACATCATAACGAAATTCGTGATTTCCTGTAAATGATGCTTTACTGTAATATCATGAGGTCCTGCAGCAGTGCATTATAGTATACATTTCCTGTTATGGTGGCTAATGTCGAAAAGCGGGGAATGAACAGTGAACTATCAGTAGCAGCAAAGAACGGAATGCTTGCATTTTCCCATCCTCCCTTAAAGCTCTCTCGTTCTCACTTTTCAGAATTATGTAAGAAGTTACAACAACATTGTGTGATATAGGTAGATATTAAATGAAACATATGTATTTCTGTGCAATATTTGCATGAGCTAGATATGTCTTGAGCTGCAGGCCTTGTAGTGATGTGGACCATACACTTAACATTGTATTGTGTCATTGTCAATTCGGTGTAGTTTCACTAATAAATAATAAAGAACTTGTAGAAGTAATTGTTGAGTAATGGAGTTTAATAATAAATAGCACATATGGGGACAGAGGAATTGTTAGGAAAATCGAATTATCACATTTTAGCTTATAAAGTATAATTACGTACTTTTATTTGAAGACCTAACATATTTGTTGTTAGGTATCACTATCGGAGGTTTCGCTATCGTTTATTGGTACACAAAGTTGTGGATGATAATTATCATAAAAACAATGAAAACATGACACTTCTCTACAACGCGAGCATTTGATAAAAGAACTGTTCGAGCACTTACATTTTGTTTGTTGAACGTCGTCCGGAAAACACATTTTGTTCACATTTCCAAAAATCTTTCTTTCATTTATTAATTTTGCAGCAAACCAAGCATACTGCAACATATTCTTGAAAATCGGTGCAGGAAGTTGGTGACGTATAAGTGAATGGATCTTCACGACATTTTCTCGCTTGTTTAAATGCCTATTTTCTTTTAAAAGTTCAACAGAGTTTTGTAATTTTTTAATAAAATTGTTTACTTGACGGAAAGGGTACACATCACAAGGTTGACAGTATAGGGTACAATGAGGGGAATGATTACATCAGTAGAACAAGTGCAGTCGTCCTTTGTGAAGACACTATTAAAGAGTGCTGGATCTGTTTGACCTCCCCATGAATCCAAGATCAATAGAAACTTCTCTTTTTCGCAAAATGGTCTGATAATGTTTTTCACGAAACTGCTGAAATGCTCTTTCGTTAATCCGCTTTTGTTTGATCCGTGTTAAAGACGTAAGCCAATGAAAACTCTTTGATCAGTCGTGAAAGACGTTTTTGGAATTTCTCTGCTTCCGTGATAATAGTTGACAAATACAATTCATTTTGTGACCTGATGTAGCGCGTCACTTTTCGCTGGCGGGTGCAATAAACCAGTTTGAATTTTTCAATCCACCCTTGCGATGGCGTAAAATGAAAATCGTCCAATTGATGTTGCACTGCTGCAGCAGAAGCCCACTTTTGTATCGTTCAGGTGGTTACCGGCTGCTTTTTCTCTCGAGCTTCACGAAATTGATCGGAGGCTCATTTGTTGATTATGTCATATTTTTCCTTTAATCCACCTTCCTGTTCAATTTCTTGCTCCCATTTCTTCAGGTATGCTTGTCGTCGTCGTCGATGTAGAGCTTTTAACTTCATTTTGGATGCAGTTTAGCAAGCTGTATGATTTTGATTTTCGTGTGGCTTCTGCTGCAGCGGTGCAACATAAATCCGACGATTTTCGTTTTACGGCATCACAAGGGTGGTTGAAAAATTCAAACTGGTTCATGGCACCCGTCAGCGAAAAGTGACGTGCTACATCAGGTCACAAAATGAATTGTATTGGTCAACTATTATCGTGGAAGCAGAGAAATTCCAAAAACGTCTTTTACGACTTATCAAAGAGTTTCCATTAGCTTACGTCCTTAACACTGATCAGACAAGATGTGAGTATAGAATCAATGCGAACAGGACGCTTTCTGTGTGTGGAGAAAAAACAACAGAGGTATTCTTGGGAGATTTTAACAAAGTAACGCATAGTTACACTGTGCAGTATGCATTGACCGCTTCTAGAGCATTACTTCCAAAAGTTTTTCTATGTATGCAAGAGCCTCAGGGACAATTTGGACCTCTAGTTTCCAAGATAGTGGAAGGAATAAAGGCGGAATATGGAAATGTATTCGTGACATCGTTGAAATCTGGGAAATTAACGAAAGAGCATTTCAGCAGTTTCGTGAAAAACATTATCAGACCATTTTGCGAAAAAGAGAAGTTTCTATTGATCTTGGATTCATGGGGAGGTCAAACAGATCCAGCACTCTTTAATAGTGTCTTCACAAAGGACGACTGCACTTGTTCTACTGATGTAATCATTCCCCTCATTGTACCCTATACTGTCAACCTTGTGATGTGTACCCTTTCCGTCAAGTAAAAAATTTCATTAAAAAATTACAAAACTCTGTCGAACTTTA
Organism: Macrothele yani; assembly: GCA_039090855.1. Classification (NCBI taxonomy): domain Eukaryota; kingdom Metazoa; phylum Arthropoda; class Arachnida; order Araneae; family Macrothelidae; genus Macrothele; species Macrothele yani. The sequence goes on along the minus strand of CM077023.1, from coordinate 4,815,847 downwards.
AGAAAATAGGCATTTAAACAAGCGAGAAAATGTCATGAAGATCCATTCACTTATACATCATCAACTTCCTGCGCCAATTTTCAGGAATATGTTGCAGCACACTTGGTTTGCTGCAAAGTTAATAAATGAAAGAAAGATTTTTGGAAATGTGAACGAAATGTGTTTTCCGGACGACGTTCGACAAACGAAATGTAAGTGCGCGAACAGTTCTTTTATCAAATGCTCGCATTGTAGAGGAGTGTTATGTTTTCATTGTTTTTCTGATAATTATCATTCGCAACTTTGTGTACCAGTAAACGATAGCGAAACCTCCAATAGTGATACCTAACACCATATATGTTAGGCCTTCAAATAAAAGTACGTAATTATACTTTATAAGCTAAAATGTGATAATTCGATTTTCCTAACAATTCCTCTGTCCCCATATGTGCTATTTATTATTAAACTCCATTACTCAACGATTACTTCTACAAGTTCTTTATTATTTATTAGTGAAACTATACCTAATTGCCATTGATACAATACAATGTTAAGTGTAAGGTCCACATCACTACAAGGCCTGCAGCTCAAGACATAGCTAGCTCATGCAAATATTGTACAGAAATACATATGTTTCATTTAATATCTACCTATATCACACAATGTTGTTGTAACGGTGTTGTAACTTCTTACAGAATTCTGAAAAGTGAGAACGAGAGAGCTTTAAGGGAGGATGGGAAAATGCAGGCATTCCGTTCTTTGCTGTTACTGATAGTTCACTGTTCATTCCCCGCTTTTTGACATTAGCCACCATAACAGGAAATGTATACTATAATGCACTGCTGCAAGTCCTCGTGACATTACAGTAAAGTATCATTTACAGGAAATCACGAATTTCGTTATGATATCCTCGAATCGTTATGATTTTTTATTCCGAAAATAAGAGGCATTAGATCAAATGCCTGGACACGTGTATCCTCATTTTGCCTCTACTTTCATTAAAAAAAAATTCACTGAAATCTGCGGGTGGTCAGCTGTAAGGTCCCCTTGTAAGTGTACACAAAATGCTACAATAGAAGATGAAACAATTAAAGCTGACAATAACAGATTCACAATTAGAGATGAACAAAGGAGCACATTAATATTCTACAAAATGCGACGAAGAAGGGAAAAGAGACAAACATGGTGCAAAACAAGAAATAATAATCTGCACAGTAAAGCAAAACTGAAAAGCACTCCGCAAAACTCAAGAAAACATAAACAGAACTGGCAGCTAAGAGCGGGGAGACGTGAAAAAATAAGTAGGTCACAGCTGGCGCGCGAGTGTGTTTGTAACCAACATAAAACACCACTGCGCCACCGGGGGTGGCTTTCTTTTTGCAGATATGAGGAGAGGAAAAGTACAACACTGATGACTGTAAATACTGTCTTACATCGACGCAGAAAGAAAAACATTTCACAAGCGGTTCAAATCTTTTTCTTCTGCGTCGATCATTTCAACCATCGTAACGGCTAATTATCGGCGGAAATCGGGAGAATTTGACATTTATCCGGAGGGCAGGAGGGATGGCTGAAAATCTAGAGTCTCCCGCCTAAATCCGGAGAGTTGGCACGTCTGCATATAGTAAGAACTGATTCATGTTAGAACTGAAAATTATATGTTATTTATTTCCGTTTTTCAAAAGACCTCGCAATAAATATTCTGTGTGAAATATTTGTTGTTGTTTAACAATTTTCCTTGTAGTCCAGTTGTTTTCCTGTAAACTTACCTTAATAACTTTTGCTTTGATTTTTCGCGTTAAATTACTTTTTCTCCGGCACACATGCTATTCTGTTCATGGCTTGTTTTAGACTGTCCTATTCAAAGTTTAGTTTGAAGTTTCATACCGAAGCTTTTTCTACAAACTAATGCAACATTTGGCATTACAAATCGGAACTATATAAATTAGTTACAATGTGCTATTGGGGCAACATCTACTTTTAGATGCAATCTTGCTTACTTTGACATCTCAAGATTTCAGTTTTTATTGTAGGTTAGAGCGTTTAGATAGATCGATATTTTGCAAAATGTTTAGTATAATCAGCACTAAACTCGGAAAGTTAGTTAAATTAAAAAAGCAAAAAATAATTAAAGTGTACAAATTAACATTCGAATTGTGCTAAATTAAATTAATATACAAACACAACTTGCCGTGATATTAAAATTTTAATTCGAATTTTATAGATCGGATAAATAGAACTTGAATCAATGATAATCCAATGTTTTTAAATTAGCACGCAACCACCTTGAGATTTGAAAGTGATCTCGAGCTATTATATAGGAGGCAATCATTTTGACATCGCGAGAGCACACACGAATTGATCGATAAGTGATGATGCAACAATGCAGACGTTGGTGATGTCAAGCATTCCAGAAAGACAGACCTGGGTGTTTATATTATTAATATGCTCAGATGGATGACCAATACCGGTATAACTGTAACACTGAGATTAGAGGAAATCCTATCTTACACTCATCAACCCACTTGGTCAGCATGGGGAGTTAAGACCAACCTCAACTTACCCCCAATGAGTTTTTGGCAACTGGAATGTACCCAGCCAAGGCAGCAGCCAGTATGACATAAAGGCAGAGGGTGCTAAGAATCACCAGAGCAATAGGCTTCCACCTGATGCTGACGACAACATATTTTAACAGAAGAACTGTATCTCCAGAGGATCACACAGGACATCATCAGGCTAAATGAAGTAAGAGGAAATAGAGAGGATCTCATAAAACTGAAAAGTAGCCATCTCTTCTACTACTGTGGAACAGATACTGGCAGAACTAATGGTGTTGGATTTATAATTAACAAAAAACTAAAGGACAATGTTGTAGAGGTTGAAAGTTCCTCAGACAGAGCTTTGCAACTCATCATAAAACTCTCAGAAAAATACCAGATTCATATCATTCGAGCTTAAACCCACCATGAGTCAATCTGATGAAGAAAGTGAGAGGTTTATGAGAGAATTTAGCTTCTAAATAACACGGGCAAGCAGCACTTGAATATCATAATGAGTGATTTTAATGTAAAAATTAAGCAATAACAACAGAAGCTTCAGTAGGTAAATTCAGTCACAGCAACAAAAACTAGCAAAGAAATAGTCTTGTAGAGTTTGCAGAGGTGGAAAAGTTTTTCATTATTTCATCATGAACTCCTTTTCAAAGAAAAAGCCACATAAGAAATGGACATGAAGGCATGCCAATGGGGTGACAGTGAAATTGATTTTATTACATGTAACAAGAATTTGTTATCAATGATTGCAGTGTGCTTAACATTCAAATTGTTGAACCATTCTATTATTCAGTTTGCAGTTTACTATCTACCTTCCTTGAAAAAGCCATCTGGCTGATGTGCAAAAGTCTGGAAATTTTGAATTCTATTTTAAGCCGATAAATTTGAATTACTAGTTTAGTTTTATTATTTTAAGTACAGTTGGTGTACAGTTCCTTCTTATTAATTATTTAATGAACACCTTGGGGAAACATATTAAATAATGGATATTAGTAAAATACAACAGAAAAAAAAAAAAGGATTCTTGAAGAATGACATTTGCTCCTATAATCTAGTTTGTCATTAGACTGTCATTCTTAAAAATCTCTCCATTCTTTAGAATAACCAAAATCATTCATTCATTTAGTTGAATAATTGTGTTTCAGTACAAGTAACATTTTACTCATTTTCTATGTCATGCTTGTTGGAAAACTGAGTTATTGCTATATTATCTAAATTTTCAAAGCCACTGACTGAAAAGGCATAGGTTCTTTTTGACACATACATTATATTGACAAAAGTCATCAGACACCTAGAAGAGAAACACAACATAGCATTTATTGACATACATTAGTATGGTGTCAGTCCACCTTTGGCCTTAATGCATGTACTGACCCTTTGAGACATGCTTTCGACAAGGTTTTGGAACACAGCGATAGGTATGCACTTCCATTCAGTACATAATGCTGCCTCTAACTGTTGCTTAGTAGTAGGCCTTGGTTCCAAACTTCTTATGCAGCGCTTTAATTTATAGGTGCTCTATGGGATTAAGATCAGGGCTCTGTATTGGCCAGTCCACACACGATATGGGATTAAGATCAGGGCTCTGTATTGGCCAGTCCACACACGATACGGGATTATCATCAAACCATGTCACAACAGTCCTTTCTTTATGGCTCAGTGCATTATCCCGCTGATACCAACAATGCTCGGTTCCATAGTATTGCCACAGAGTTGATAGAGCATAATTGTCCAGAATATCGAGGTAGATGTGCTGGTTAACAGGTTTGTCCATGATAACAAATGGGCAGAGACCATACCACAAAAAACACCCCCACACGAGTACACTGCCAGCTCCAAACTTAACCGTAGGAAAATTACACTGTGGTAAATAGCGTTCACCCGGCTGCCGCCATACCCAGACACGGCCACCAGACTGATGGATCATATATCTGGATTTATCAGTCCATAGGACCCATTTCCATTGATCTACGGTCCATGATAAATGTTCTTTACGTCATGCTAAATGACGAGTACCATTCCAAGTGGAGATGAAAGGCTTATGAGCAACTGCACGACCACAGTAACCCATGGAATGAAGTTCTCTGCGAATGGTACGTGTACATACCAAGGTTCCAACATTTTTACTCACCTGTGCACTGAGGTCTTGTGCAGTAAGTACTCCATTGATTAGCTGTAATGACTCTTCTGAGGCTTCGACATCCTCTATCACTGATTTTCTTTGGTCTGCTGGTACGTTTTGCTGCTTCAGGCACGCCATGTGTCTTCCACTTATACAGTACATCCAAAACAGTTGACTTGGGTATGTTTGAATGCCTCTCGGTTTCTCTTATGGGCGACCTACTAATATAAAACCTAACAACCTTTCCTTTCTCAAAGTCGGTTCTCTCCCACAGCGACAGTTTCAGTCAACCTCACAGTGCGATATGATCGCGGTCAGCTGCAGGCTTGTTTTAATACAGTTTGCAGCTGTACTGTGCATCTTAACAATGCAGCAGATCCGTTCATTTGCTTTTGAAGGGGTGTCCGGTGACTTTTGTCAATATAGTTTATGTTCTTTTGCAATACTGAATACAGAAAAAAATATAACTAACATTAATACCTTGTAATTTTTTAAGCACAGCAACTTCCATTTTGAGCACTTGTTTGGCTTGTTTAGCAGATTCTAATTTCAAGGCAACTTGTTCTTTAGTTACCATATCTAGGCCTTCATAAATTTCTCCAAAACCACCACCTCCAATTTTCCGCACCTGGTAAAAAGCAATGTTTTGGAATTTATTCAAAGAACTTTGACAAAAGCAAAGGCAATCTCAACTACAATGTGTATCAAATATTATTATTCTAAATGTCATGTGGATTCCAACACTTTGTTTTATTCAAAATATTCATTATGCTACACAACCAAAAACAATGTGCTTGGGAATACAGTATGATACAAAATAAAGAAAAATGTAAAATAACAAAACAGAAACATCTTTAGTATGAAAAGACACACCAAAAACATCATTATAAGTTTTGCTGTTAAAAAAAAAATGTGCCTTTGGCATACCCCAAAAAATTCAGGTATCTTTTGGGATACCCAATATGAACTTTGTAGAGTTCTCTCCTGACTTCAGCCAGAATCAGTTTTGTGTTCAAGAAAGTAAAGGTGATTCTTGCAGTTCACAATTTAAAAAAAATGGAGGCTCAGAAATGTATATATGTCACAACACTGACAGCCATACATTTCTGCATACAGATCTTGGTGCAATCAAGGCATTCTTTATGTGCAGCACTGTATACATGGTCCCGTTAAGAAAAATTTAAAATCATTAATAGCAAACAGTCAGAGTGATGTTTTAAGGTATGTTACTCCATGGAAGGGTGATAGGTTACATAACCTGAAAAGAGGCCCACATGTTCACCATTGGAGATCTGTGAAACCAGCCCCAGATGTATCACCTCAAACCCTATCCTGCTTCCTTGAATTGAAGACTAGGTGTCTTTTTAAGCTCACAGAGATTAAAGGAGAAGGCTACCAAACCAGCAGGATGCTGGTTTGTGATGTACATACAGCAACTCCCACCCCATGCCTACTCCCAATGCATAACTACACCCAGTCTAAGGTATTATTGTTATGTACTCAGAGTAGAATAGCATTGTGGCCAAATATTTTCATGGCCAGTCACTTTGAGGAAGCTAAAAAAACTCCACTGTAATCAACCTTTCATGCACTTGGGAGATGAATAGGTGATATTTACCTTTTCCTAATGCATTCTTTTTTTAAAACAGTGTATGAGAAAGAGATCTCAGCAGAGTGAGGGTAAGATTGGTGTATGGAATACGACAGAAATCAATGGAAAGATTGAGGAGATTGTAGAAATGAATAAGTATAGATTGGATGTGCTGTGTGTAAATGAAACTAAAAGGTAAACAATTGGGATAGAAGAACTGCTGAGGGGAATGGTGAGTGTGTGGTCTGAAGTGTTGAATAACGTAAGAGAACAAGTTTGTGTAGGTGTGATTCTAAGTGAAAAGATGAAGAATAATTTGATTCACTATAGCTGCATAAGTGAGAGAATTCTTTGGATTAATTTGGAAGTGAAACTTCAGAGAGTAGTAATTCTCATAATAGTATGCTCTTTGTTTCTCTGAACCTTCTAATATGAAGGGTGATTTCTGGAATGAGCTGAAAGCTGTTTTAAGCCAGCATGGTGCTAAAGAAAAAGTTATTCTAGTGGAGAATTCAATGCTAGAGTAGGTGTTCAGAAAGCAATTTCTGATAACGTTCTGGGTAAGTTTAATGATTCCAGTGTAAATGATAATGGTGAAAGATTAATTGAACCCTGCATTGAGAATGGATTGTGAGTATTTAATGTTTCTCAACCATAAATATTATATCCACACCTATACTTAGGGAAATCCTACCCTGGGGCAAAAGAGTGTAATTACAATCTGCGTCTGAAACACTTAGTAGTTGAATAAACAAAGACATTGCTCTTTCCACATTTTATCAACATATAGCAACCAAAAAATTGTTATCTGGTCACCACTGGGGATCCGAATCCCAGATCTCTCTATACCTAGCACAGCGTGTTAGCCTGACGTTATGGTGGCCAACAAACAACGGCACTATGTGTGTTTTCCTGTCAGCTTCTAACATTATAAATCCGTAAGATGGGCTCTGCTACTGAGACATTTCCATCTGGTGGGCATTAACAGAACTGGCTATATATAGCGGCTAGATATCGAGAGATCTGAGATTCGGATCCCCAGCGGTGACCGGATAACAATTTTTTGGTTGCTATGTGTTGATAAAACGTGGAAAGAGCGATGTCCTTGTTTATTCACTGATGCCACGTATTTGGAGGATTTTCACTTAATAGTTGATTGACACTTATATGATGAGAGGTGCAAATGTTAACTCTGATCATTTATTTGTTAGCATCACGAGTGAAAATTAATGTTAATTGAAGAACAAGGAATAGGAAGATGCCTATGATGAAAAGAATAAAGATTGAAAGGCTTTCTGAAAAACATAAGGTTTATTCTAAAATACTCAGTGAATGATTGAATGAGTTGAAATCATATGAGGGGGTGTGGAAAAGAAGTGAACATATGTTAAGAACTGTGTTGTCACTGTCTTTGAAGAGGTCTGTGGTACTGCAACAGTGGGTGGCATTGAATGTGATGCTTGGTCGAACAGTGTGATTAAACAAGCACTAAGAAGAAAGAAGGAAGCATATCTGAGCCTGTTATATGGTAGAGTTTCTGAGGATGATTATCTCCATAAGAAGTGCGCAGTAAAAAAAAAAAAAAAAAAAAAAGCTGGTTCATCAGAGAAAGGCGAAAGATAGGAAGGATAAGTTGAAAAAAAAAGGCATAAATTGTCTTTTTGGAAAGACAGAATAACATTCTGGAAGTACTCAAGACATACAAACAAATAGGGGAAATAAAGTTCTAACTTGCATGAAGAATAGGATCAGGGAAATGATATGGGAGCCAAATGAGTTAAGTGGAAAATGGAGCAAATACTTCTTTCTGTTAGTTATTAGAACATTAAAGCAAAGGTGATTTCCAGGTAGAAGATGATGCCAAAGTGAGAGAAGGAAGCATACGAGGATCTCAAGAAAGGAGGTTTGTAAGGCTCTAAAATCTCTTCAAAATGGTAGGGCTGTGGGAGTAGATGGCATAACTGCTGTGATGTTAAAATATGGTGGCAATTCTGTAAGTGACTTATTAACTAAAATTTGCCAATTGTGCTGGGAGTTAGGAATGGTCCCTCAAGTTTGGAGGGATGCTATGATTGTTTCTTTGTATAAAGGAAAAGGTGATCACACTGAATGCAAGAACTATTGTGTTATCAGCCTGCTGGGTGTGCCAGGGAAAGTGTTTGGAAAGGTCATCATTGATAACATACAAGATCTTACTTCAGAGAAAGTGTGGAGTGTACAGTGCTTTTATGCTTGATAAGGGCAGCACCAACCAAATGTTTGCTTTATGTACGATGATTAAAAAGTATCTGTCTGTTAGTAAGAAAGTTTTTGCTGCCTTCATTGGTTTAGAGAGAGCTTACGGTCAAGGAAACAGGATACTTCTGTGGAAGGTCTTTAATAAATATGGTATAACTTGAAATCTGCTTAACAGTGTGAAAGCTATAAACCAAAGAGGCAAAACAATATGACCAGTGCATCTTTATGCAAATCAAAGCAACTGCAGGTAAATGATGACAAATTTAAAGGTCATGAAATGGTGTAAATAACACTTGATACTAAACTCTGTTAATTAGTGTTATTATTGTGCTTCAGATGGGAAATGCAGTGGACTTAAGCAAGTTTGACAAAGGCCAAACAGTAATGGCTTAATGACTGGGTCAAATGGGGTGCTCACAGTCAGCTGTAGTTAGTATCTTCAAAAAGTGATCAAAGGAGGGGAAAACCACTAACTGCTGGCAAGGTGTGGGGTGACCATGGCTCATTGACACTAGATGTGAGCAAAGGCTATCCCATATGATACAAGCCAACAGAAGGGATACTGTGGTGCTACTTACCGATAATTTGAAAACTGGTGATGGGAGTAATATGACACAACACATTGAACCCTGTTGAAAATAGGGCTACATAGCTGCAGGCCACTCTGAGTGCTTATGCTAACCTGTGTTCACCACCAAAAGCATCAACAATGGGCATGCGAGCATGAAAACTGGACCTTGAATGATTGAAAGAAAGTTGCCTGGTCTAATCAATCTCATTTCCTATTGTTGTCTGATCTAATGACTCTCATTTCCTGTTGCACCATGTGGATGGCCGGGTATGTGTGTGTTGTTTACCTGGAGAAGTGTTTGCACCATGATGAAAGAAAACAAGCTGGTGGAGGAAGTTTAATGCTTTGGGCAATTTTCTGCTGGAAAACCCTGGGTCTAGTCATTCAGGTGCAGGAAACTATGACCACTGCCATTTACCTAAACATCACTGCAGACCAAGTCATCCTTTCATGACAATGGTGCTCCTCTCTAGTAGTTCCTTCTTACAGAAAAATAGTATGCTATGCTAGACTGTTTGAGAATGATTCACAGAACATGAGGAAGACTTCCGGGTATTGCACTGGCCCCCAAATTCCCCAGAAATCAATCCAATCAAGCATCTGTGGTTTGTGTTGGAACAACAAATCTGATCTGCAGTGGTTCAACCGCATGACTTACAATGTAACTTACAAGAATTAAAAGATCTGCAGTAACATGTTAGTACCAGATACCACAAGACACCTTTAAAAATTTTGTAGAGTCTGTGTCTTCCTAGGTAAGAGCTGTTTTGGCAGCACTTGGAAAACCAATATCATATTAGGCTGGTGGTCATAATGTTTTGGCTCTTCGGTGTATATGCTAGAAGTAGAGCATGTGTACAAGTGAATGGTGTTTTATTGAAATTGTTATCTATTCGTGCAGGAGTCAGCCAAACTTGTGTAATGTCACCATGGCTGTTTAATATATTTATGAATGCATGCATGCATGATGCCAAAACAAACAATAATGGTTTATGTCTTTATCCATGTGTGCAGATTGATGCATGCTGATGACACAGTCCTGTTGGCACAAAACAAAAGTGAGTTGCAAAGTATATTGTCCCAGATGTATGAAGTTTGTATGAAGTTCAAACAGAATAAATAATGAAAAATCCAAAGTTATGGTTTTTGAGCACAGAACTGTAAGTACCAAATGCAGGATCAGTCTAAATGGCATCAAGATGGATCAGATGAGTGAATTTATATATTTAGGAAGCATGTTTGACAGAGAAAACAAATTAGATGGTGAAATTAGGAGGCGAGTGAATTCATCTTTGAAAGTCATAGATGCTTTAGGGGATTTCACAGGAATAATGGGTTCTCAAAGTCCTGAATGGCTGCATAGAAAAGTGCAGTTGTTTCTACTCTGATGTATGGCAGTGAAACATGGGTACTACAGTAGAGACACAAGAGTCACTTGTGTGCTGGCAAAATGTGTTACTCATGAGAGTTTGTGGCAACTCACACTCTGATCATATGAGGAACAGAGATGTGCTGCACATGTGTAATGTGAAACAAAATGTTGTTAATAAGATGGAGACAAATTTTCTGAGGTACTTTGTCTATGTTGAAAGAACTGAGAGGTGAGATGCTTACTAAGAGAATTTACTCAGCCCAAGTGGCAAGACAGAAAGGTAGAAGGCCAAGAAAATCATGGGAGGACCAGATTCAGTAATGTCTGCATGAGAAAAGGATAATGAGTGTGAAGTACAAAAGGTCTTGTGTGAGACATGTGGTGAATGTTAGTGAAGCTCAAGTTATGAGCTGAGATCGCTGCAAATGGAGATGTTTGATACATCAACAAGAAAGTAAAATCTAGTTTCATTCAGTTTCAAACTTTAATCTGGCAGATGAGCTTTCTTTGAGGAGCTAATCTCTGAATCTCAGAGAACAGTTTAGAGATATGTATGCATGTATCATCATTGTCAATCATTATTAATCTACTGCTGAATGAAGGTCTACCCAAGTTTCTTCCATAATGGACAGTCTTGAGGCAGTCTCATAGTTTAAGGTGGAAACAGAATTTCATGTTTGAACATTGGTCGAACTTCAATATCCCAATAGCACTGAACAAACGAGAAACACATTTACGCTCTTTGCTGTCTGAAAGACTACTGGCATTTGCTGCAAAAATAGTTTGTGGTCAGGTGACGTGCGAGGGTTGAGGGTTACTGACCGCTTATGTCAGACACCTTTCCTTTGCTTCTACAGTAAGGGTGGCTCCATTCACCTTACTTTTTGATCACCCCTTGTATATGATTTATACTGCTGCCAAGCACAAGCTAGAGCAGTCTTTGACAACACAGTGATTTCCAGGTTGGTTAGGTGGAAATTATGAAAAGTGCATTGTGCATTTCAGGGAAGGGAGATGTCTTCAAACCACTGGAGAGCACAGATTTAAAAGTTATTGCAGTCTGTGGACTGTTAGAAGGCTGTCATTGAAGTAGCTAGATTCGTTTTATGATAAGCATTTGCATAAGGTAGTTAAAATCAGGCAGAAAAGGTTGTTCTCCTTGGGAATCTGATTAGTAAAGTTGGAAATAACAACAGGAAAACTGAAGATGTAATGTACACAATTAGAGAAAATGGACTGGCAAATATGCGAATAGGAAAGGAGTTGCTTGTATTTACAGAATAAACTCTTAATTACTAACACTGTCTTTGGGCATGAAAGCATTCACAAGTTTACTTGGTTGGTAGTGAATACCAGCACAAAAAGTAGAACTGATTATGTCATACTAGAACTACAGCTAACAAATGTGATCAATGATACCAGAGTTTTCAGAATTTGTGATATAAATACAAATAATTGTTAGTAGCCTCTACTTATAGAGTCAACTGTCAAGCAGCTAAGAAAACAGCAAAAATATTAGGACAAATCACAGTTGATAGACTGAAAACCACGAACAAGAAGATAGAAATTCCCATCAATTGTAAAGTGTGGTCAGTAATTCACTTCCTGAATGCAGAAAATGTTTGACCAATTGAAATTTATAGTAAACTTATTCACAGCAATCAGATTGTGTCACTGAATTTCTTGAAGTTTACTGGTTACCATGTAACATTGCTCAGAAAACTTGAAAATTACATCTGCCTAGAGTGGGAGTCAAACCCACATCTCTCCATTTTCGTTCAAGCATGCTATCAGCTACTCCACCCAGAACAACAAAGTTCCAACTGAAACTAAGCAATTATAGCTTAGAAATCAGAACAACTTCAGATTTTGTTAGCCATAGAAATCCTATGCTTCCTCATAGTTTTAATAAATCTTTCAAATCGAAGAATGGATATAGGTCATCAATCACCAGTACCTCAGATATAAAAATTGAGGAAGAAATGTTCCTCATAAATACGTTGAAATTTTACAAGATTATTCACAGTGATCAGATTGTGTAACTGAATTGATTGTACTTTACTGGTCTCCATAAGAAAACTTGAAAATTACATTGCCCTGGAGTGGGAATTGAACCTACATCTTCTGATTTCCATTCAAGCATGCTATCTGTTACACCATCTAGGACAAAGAAGTTCCAAGTAACTGAAACTAAACAACTATAGCTTAGAAATCTCAACAACTGCAGATTTTGCTAGTCGAAGCAATCTTATGCTCTTCCGCTGTATCAACGACCCTTTCAAATCCTTATATAGGTCATAAATCACCAGCACCTTAGATATAGAATTTAAAGAAAAAATATTTTCTACACAAGTACATGGGAAATTCACAAGAAATTACTTGAACTTTCTTAATTCATTTAACTGTGAGCAATCATCTTGATTATCACGAAATTTGTGCACAATGGGTCCCACAAATGCTGATGGAAGAGCAGAAGAAACAGCGAATGGATGCTGCACTGACATTTTAGTTGCATTATCAATTATCAACAAGATGGTGATGAGTTTTTGAATCATATTGTTACCGAGGATAAAACTTTCATTTCATCCTACACCCTGGAGAGCAAATGCCAATCTTTGGAATTACATCATGCCCACTCATCAAAAAACCCAAAGAAATTCAATCAGACTTGTCTACCTGAAAAGTTCTGAACACCGTCATTTGGGACCCTAAAGGAATCTTACTGTTGGAATTTATGCCTCAGGGAACAACCATGAAAGCCGATACTTATTGCAATATTCTTCGAAGGTTACAAAGCACTATTCAGAAATGTTATACAGGCCTACTCTCTAGTGGAGTTTTTCATCATGAGAATGCCTACCTGCACACTGCAACAAGGACATAGGAATTGCACAAGAGCTTTTGCTGGGAAGTTGTTGAGCACCCTACATACAGCCCAGACCTTGCTGACTATGGTTCTACACATGAAAGACTATCTAGCTGGCAAATGGGTTGAGAATAATGACAAACTAAAAAAGATGGTCACAGACTATTTAAATGCACAGGCAGCTGAATTCTATGACAAGATGATACAAAAACTTGTTACACAATTGATTAGTGTCTTAATACGAGGTCCGATCAAAAAGTTCCAAGACTAGGCCTATATACAACAAAGTACTTGCGTTACTTAAGTCTGGCTATGATCTCCCTCAAAGTAGTCTTCTTGGGCAGCGATACACTGCTGCCAGCATTTTTGCCACTGTTGGAATGCTCCCTGGAAGTCCTGTTCACGAATCGTGTCAAGCACCATCTGCGATTCGCGCTGGATCTCGTCCACAGTTTCAAAATGGCGCACCTTGAGCTTCATCTTCAGGAACAGAAAGAAGTTGCAGGGGGCCAAATCCGGCAAGTAAGGAAGGGTAGTCAAGCTGTTGCGGCTGCAAAACTGGCATGTTGCTAACACTCTGTGAGCTACTGCATTGTCGTGATGGAGCAGGAAATGGCTCCTGGGCCACATTTCAGGTTGTTTATGGCGAATATCCTCCTTAAGATGCTGCAGAACATTGCAGTAAAAAAGGGCAGTGACGGTCTGGCCCTGGGGGACAAATTCACGGTGCACAACCCCACGAATGTCGAAGAACACAATCAGCATGATTTTGGTTGAGCTCCGGACCTACCGGGCCTTCTTCGGTCGTGGAGATGCCGGGCTCTTCCACTGCGATGACTGTTGTTTGGTCTCTGGGTCGCAACCGTAGACCCAAGTCTCGTCCCCCAGTGATGACCCGTGACAGGAACTTTGGTTCATTCACCACCTGCTGATGAAGATCTTGACTGAGTTCAACACGAATCGCCTTCTGTTCAGGGTTCAGAATCTTTGGCACAAACTTTGCAGCAATGCGGTGCATGTTCAAAACTGATGTCAGAATTCCTCGCACTGTTCCGCATGACACATTGACGATGGTAGCAATGTCTTGAATGGTTCTCCGACAATTCTCATGCACCAGTTCCCTAATTTTGTCCACATTTTCGGAGGTTTTGCTCGTGGACGGTCGCCTTGACCTCTCCCCATCTTCCAGTGCCATTCTGCTGCTCTTTAAGAGCGAGTGCCACTCAAAACACTTTGCACGACTCATTGCTACATTGTTATAAGCTTGCCACAACATTTCATGCGTCTCCGTTCCTGGTGTGCCGAGTTTGATGCAGAATTAGATGTTTGCTTGCTGCTCTAGTTTGCAGTCCGTACCGAAATTGCAGCTGTATTCTGCATGTGGTCACCAAATATTGTGTAGCACAGCTCCCAATGCTCACAGAACGACGCCACTCAGCACAATGACTCATGAAGGTCACTGCTCTCAACTGCTGCTCACGTATTCGTGTACTGCGATCTGTTGGTGCCTAGGCTTGGAACTTCTGATCCCACTACATATCAGTGGGGTAACTGTGTTGAAAAATATGGCAAGGTATGTATCATCACTTGTCTATAAAGTTTCAGCCTTTTCTTAAAATTTCATGTGTTGATGATCAAATGTTCTGTACTTTCTGGATGGTCTTTGTACATAATAATTGTTCTAGAGTATTTGATATTACATGCATATCTCTAAACTGTTTCTGGGATTCGGAGGTTAGCTCCTCAAAGGAGGTTCATCTGCCAGATTTTAAACTGATGGAACTAGATTTTACTTACTGTTGATGTATCAAATGTCTCCATTTACAGTGATCTCAGAACACAGCTCAAACTTCACTAACATCCACCATACATTTCCCACAAGACCTTTTGTACTTCATACTCATTATCCTTTTCTCATGCAGATATTCCTGAATCTGATCCTCCCATTATTTTTTTGGCCTTCCTCTGCCTTTCTTTTCTTCCACTTGGTTTGAATAAATTCTTAGTAAGCATATCAACACTCATTCTTTCAACAAGGCCAAACCACTTAAGAATATTGGTCTCCACCTTACTAACAATGTTTTGACTCACATTATGCATCTTTGACAAAGATGTGTCAAACATGATCAGTGTGTCTTGCCACAAACTCCCTGTAAATAGTGCATCTCTCCAGCACACAAATGACTCCTATGTCTCTTTTGTAGTATTTAGGTTTCATTGCCGTATGTCAGAGTAGGAACAATTACACTTTCATATACAGCCATTCTGAACTTTCTTGAGAACTCATCATTCCTATGAAATCCTCCTAAAGCAGCTATGACTTTTAAAGGATTCACTTGCCTATTAAATTTGCCATCTAATATGTGTTCTCTATCAAACATGCTTCCTAAACATACAAATTCATTCTCTATACCATTCAAACTGATCTTCCATTTAGTACTAACGGTTCTTCACTCAAAAATTATAACTTCAGTTTTTCCCTTATTCATACTTAGTTTGAATTTCATACAAACTTATGTACATCCAGGACAGCATACTCCGCAACTCACTTTTGCTCTCTGCCAACAGGACTGTGTCATCAACATATAGCAATCTACATACACAGATATAACCAAGACATAAAGCAGTATTGTTCATTTTGGCATCACACATGCACAAATCTATAAATATACTATTATAACAGCCATGGTGGCATTACACAATCTTGTTTGACTTCTGCACTAATGGAAAACCATTTCCATAAAACACCATTTACTCATACACATGCTCTACTGCCAGCATACATAGCTTTCACAAGATTAAACAGATTCTCAGTTATACCATATTTATTAAAGACCCTCCACAGAAGTATCCTGTTTCTTCGAGATCATAAGCTTTCTCTAAATCTAAGAAAGTAGCAAACAATTTCTTACCAACAGACACATACTTTTCAATCATCAAATGTAATGCCAAAAATTTAGTTGATGCTGCCCTTATTAGGGGTAAAACCACACTGAACACCCCACACTTTCTCTGAAGTAAGGTTTCGTATCTTATCAAAACTTATAACTTTCCAAATGCTTTCTCTGGCACTCTTGGCAGGCTGATACCACATAAGTTCTTGCATTCAGTCTGATTTAACCTTTTTCTATATACAAGGGAACAATGACAGCATCCCTCCAAACCTGAGGGACCATTCCTAATTCCCAGCCCAATTGGCAATTTCAGTTAATCAGTCAATTACAGAGTTGCCACCATATTTTAACATCTCAGCAATTATGCCATCTATTCCTGAAGCCCTATTATTCTGAAGAGATTTTACAGGTTTACAAACCTTTTTTCTTGAGATACTTCTGTGCTTCTTTCTCTCACTGTGGCATGATCTGCTTATGCCTCAGAATCACCTTTGCTGCCATGTTCCAATAACTCACAGAAGTATTCATTCTGTCTTCCACTAAACTCATTGGGTCCCATATCATTTATCCAATCCGATTCTTTACACAACTTAGAACTTTATTTCCCCTACTTTTCCTATGGCTTATGTACCACCAGAATGTTTTTCTGTTAATAATCTAAAGCAACTTATGGGAATTTACTAGGAAATTTTTTTATTTATAGCAAATTTTCGGAGAAAACTCTTCTCCTTCTTCAGGCTCTCTTGTTGTTGTCACTTTTTGCTTGTCACTATCATGGTTACGGTTTACCTTGACGGTTACGGTTAACCTTGACGGTTTAGGTTATTTTTCAACAAATCCTGCCAGATGTTAGGCAGGGAAAATCCTTTGCAGTCATTGATGATGGAATTTTGATTTTTCTCAATCTCTATTCCTTCTTTCAGTCTTCTTTTTGGAAATTGCATTGGAAACTGATTACTTTAAGGGAATTCCAATCCATGCTGTGCCCAGTTACTCTAACATGCCTATCTAATCCAGTCTTGTTGGAGCAATTTTTTATAGCTGCTTTATGCTCAGCTATACGAGTTTCTAGTCTGCGACCTGTTTCACCTATGTAAGATAGTCCACAACTACAATTTACTTCATAAACTACTCCTTGCAATTTTAAAATATCTTCTTCTCTTTGAACTATTTTAGGGAAAAAATTTTTAACTTTGTTCTCTAAACTTGGAGCTAGTCTAATATTGTATTTTTTACTAATTCTCTTTAAAGCCTCAAATAAACCAACAAGAGAGCCTGAAGAAGGAGAAGAGTTTTCTCCGAAAATTTGCTATAAATAAAAAAATTTCCTAGTAAATTCCCATAAGTTGCTTTAGATTATTAACTCAATTAAACTAGGAAGCCATTTCTCAATATGAGCTTTATTCAAAAAATGTTTTTCTGTTTTTCCAAAAAGTCAATTCATGCCTTTCCACCTTATCCTTCCAATCTTTTGCTTACTCTGATGAACCACCTTTGTTGCTTCGCGCTTCTTACAGTGATATTCATCCTCAAAAACTCTACCTTGCACCATGCCCAAATATGCTTCCTTCTTTCTCTTTAGCGCTTCTTTAATCACACTGTTCCACCAAGCATCACATGTAATACTGCGTACTGTTACAGTACCACAGACCTCTTCAGCAACAGTGACAACATAGTTCTTAAAACATGTCCACTTCTTTTCCACATCCCCCTCATATATGACTTCAACTCATTCAGTCATTCACTATGTTCTTCAGGAAGCCTTTCAACCTTTACTCTTTGCAAAACAGGCATCTTCCTATTCATTTTTCTACAACCAACATTCACTTTCACTTATGACACTAACAGGTAATGATCAGACCCAATATCTGACTCTCTCATCACACAAGGATAAATACCAAAATGTTTCGGGTGATAATCATAAATAACAGAATCTCACAGTACAATTCTTCCACATATACATGTGGGTATACTTGAGGTTGAAAAATGTAATAGAAACACACAACTCATTCTCAACACAAACTTCAATTAATGTATCACTGTCACCATTCACACTGGAATCATTAAACTTATGCAAAACAATGTCTGAAATCTACTGAACATCTCTCCTAGCACTGAAATTTTCTGCTAGAATAACTTTCTCTTTCACACAAAAAAGGCACAAAACAATTTTTGCTCATCCCAGAAATCATCCTTTCTATCATAGGGTTCAGAATCACAAGGAGACTACATTATAAGAACTATTCTCTGAAGTATCACTTTTAAGTGCACCCATGGAATTTTCTCATTAATACAGTAAATAGAGTTGTTCTTCGTCTTTTCATTTAAAATCACATCTACACCAACTTGTTCTTTTACATCATCCAGCACTCCAGACCACACACCCATTATTTATTCCACACTTACACACAGCATGTCCAATCCATACTTAGTCATTTCTTCAAACGCCTCTCATTCACCTTTCCATCTATTCCCCTGGTATTCTACGCACACAAATGTTATGCTCACTTTTTTGAGATCTCTTTTTCATATGCTGCTTATTAGTTCCAGGTTGCTTTCACGATGAACCAGCCATTTGAAGTGTGGTAAGCCCACTAGATCCAGCACTAGAGTCCTTTGATGTCTTTGATTCTTGAAAATCATCGAAGTACATCAGTGTGGGGATCAGCTCACAGCCAATAGTTTCATTTGGTCATTCCATCTAAGGGTTCTGGAACAAAACCAAATGGAAGTCTTTTGGCCAACGTAACACAGAACTCGATGGTACCTAAACAATATTTATACCAAAGCTTAATTTTGAGTCAGCTTCTCACAGGCCTTTGTTGTGATGTGTACCACTGATTTTGATGGCATCAAAAGTCTCTTCACAATCAGTAAAAATTATACATACTGAGAGTTCATATATTCATTCTCTTTTTCAGCGAGCTCTCTCAGTACATGGACATGATTCGTAGTGGTGTAACCACTCTTTAATCTAGTTTGTTCTCATGGTTGAGCCATGACCAGTGTTTCCTTCATATGATGTGACCTTAGTGAAGATTTCATAAACTGATAGGTCTGTCTTATGAAAGTTTATTTTTAATCCCACTTCTTTACTCTTGTCAGCAAGTTCTTGGATCATACTCTGCAGCTCTGAAGAGGTATTTGCAAAAATGACTATGTCATCACTATGTCATCAGCAAAACAAAGGTGAGTTAAATAATCTCCATTAATCTTTATCCCTTTGTTTTCCCAGCTCAATGATTGAAAGACATTTTGCAATGTGGCATTAAAGAGCTTGGAAGATATGGTGTCACCTTGTCTCACTCCCTTTTCAATTTTTATTTGTGCTGCATCCTCAAACATCCAAACCTTTGCACTTGCATTTTCATAGATTTTATTAATAATGCTAATGTATGCATCTTCAATACCGCAAGATTTCAAAGCCATTGTTACAGCTGATGGTTTCACGGAATCGAAGGCCTTTTCATAGTCAATAAAAGCCATGCATAATGGGAGTTCATATTCTCTTGTTCTTTCAATTAGTTCTCTCAGTACATGGATATGATCTATAGTGCTGTAGCCACTCCTGAATCCAGCTTGTTCTCTTGGTTGGGCCATGTATAGTGTTACCTTCAAGCGATGTGAAAGAACCTTAGTGAAGACATAATAAACCAATGAAAGGAGGCTGATGGGCCTGTAGTTCCTTAGATCCTCAATGTCACCTTTTCTATGGAGCAAGATCATTGTAGCATTGTTCCAATCCTCAGGAATTTGGGCGAGTGTAGTTTCAATTTCTCCACTTGCTTCTTGTATAATATCCACGGTAATTCCATCTTCTCCTGGAGCTCTTTCCCGTTTCATGTTCTTAATTGCATATGTAACTTCTGCAAATTTTTATTTGTGCTGCATCCTCAAATATCCGAACCTTTGTACTTGCATTTGAGGTAAGGAGAAAAGGAGAAGATCTCATTGAACTGAAAAGTGGACATCTCTTCTACTATCGTGGGACAGATACTGGCAGAACTAGTGGTGTTGGATTTATAATAAACAAGAAACTGAAGGATAAAGTTGTAGAAGTTGAAAGTTCCTCTGACAGAGCTGCACGACTGGTTATCAAACTCTCGAAAAGATACCAGGCTCAGATTATTCAAACTTATGCACCCACCACAAGTCATCCTGAAGAAGAAATTGAAGAATTTTATGAGGAAATTTGTCATCTAAATAATAAAGGTAAGCAGCACTTGAAAATAATTATGGGAGATTTCAATGCAAAAATAGGGCAACGGCAACAGAATGAAACTTCAGTAGGTAAATTCGGTCACGGCAACAGAAACCAGCGTGGAAATACTCTCGTTGAGTTTGCAGAGGCAGAAGGGTTTTTCATCTTGAACTCCTTCTTCAAGAAAAAGCCACACGGGAAATGGACATGGAGACATCCAAATGGGACGACAAGTGAAATTGATTTTATTATGTGTAACAAAAAATTCGTCATAGAAGACTGCAGTGTGCTAAACAAGTTCAACACAGGTAGTGACCATAGATTGGTGAGATGTAAGATGCACCTCAACACTAAACTTGAACGTGGCAAGCTCATAAGACAAACAAAATCTATTGACATAACCAACCTTAAAAAACACCATAATACCTTCAAGTTAGAACTGAAGAACAGGTTCTCTGCTTTAGAAGGCCTAACATCGGAAGAAGTGGACATCTCTGAAGTTAACAGAAAAGTAACCAAAGCTCTTATGGAAACAGCAACAAAATTAGCTGGGTCTAAGAACAAGTTGCATGTGAACAAATTATCAGGAAAAACCAAAATGTTGATGCAAAAAAGAAGAGAGATGAGGACAACTAGAGAAGATGTGACTTCCAAAGTGGAATATATAGAGCTATGCAAGACAGTAAGAAAAAGTATCACTGAAGACGTAAGGAAATTCAACTGTGAACTAGTGAGGAAAGCAATTGAAAACAACCAAAGCCTAAAGATAGCAAAGGGACATCTCAGTAAGGGAAGAAAACAGATTATGGCACTGAGAAAAGAAGATGGTTCTGTAACAAGAAATAGAGGCGAAATTTTGACAAGAGTGAAAGATTTCTACTCCAAATTATATGAAAGGGATGATATATGCACTCCAGACATCATGAAAGATACCAGTACCAGAGTTCCTCCAGTCCTTCCAGCAGAAGTTGCACATGCAATCAAGAACATGAAGCGAGGAAAAGCTCTAGGAGAAGATGGAATTACTGTAGACATCATACAAGAAGCAAGTGGAGAAATCGAAACAGTACTCGCCCAAATTTTCACTCGATGCCTTAATGAAGGAAAGATTCCTGAGGATTGGAACACCGCTACAATGATCCTGCTACATAAGAAAGGTGACATTGAGGATCTCGGAAACTACAGACCTATCAGCCTCCTATCAGTAGTTTATAAAATCTTCACTAAAGTTCTTTCACACCGCTTGAAGGTAACACTGGACATGGCTCAACCGAGAGAACAAGCTGGATTCAGGAGTGGCTACAGCACAATAGATCATATCCACGTGCTGAGAGAACTAATTGAAAGAGCGAGGGAATATGAACTTCCATTGTGCATGGCTTTTATCGATTATGAAAAAGCCTTTGATTCGGTGAAACCATCAGCAGTTACAATGGCTCTGAAAACCTGCGGTATTGAAGATGCATACATTAATATTATTAATAACATCTATGAAAATGCAAGTGCAAAGATTCGGCTGTTTGAAAATACAACACACGTAAAAATTGGAAAGGGAGTGAGACAAGGTGACACCATATCTCCGAAGCTCTTTAATGCCACATTGGAGGGTGTTTTTCAGTCACTGAGCTGGGAAAACAAGGGGATAAAGATTAATGGAGATTATCTAACCCACCTTCGTTTTGCTGATGACGTAGTCATTTTTGCAACTACCCCATCAGAGCTGCAGAGTATGATCCAGGAACTTGCTGACAAGAGTAAAGAAGTGGGATTAAAAATGAACTTTCAGAAGACAAAAGCGATGTTCAATGCTTTTACAAGAAATGAAGATTTATCGATTGATGGAGAAAAGCTGGAGATAACAGACACGTACGTTTATCTTGGACAGCAGATATCAAGTGAGGGTCACATTAATGAAGAAATTAATCGGCGTACAAAACTTGCCTGGAGAGCTTTTGGAAGAAACAGCATAATTTTCAAGAGCAATATGCCATTATGTCTTAAAAGAAAAGTGTTTGATCAATGCATCCTTCCAGTGCTTACGTATGGTGCAGAGACGTGGACCTTAACTAAAAGAGACATACAAAGGCTGCAGACAACTCAAAGACACATGGAGAGGTGCATACTTGGTGTAACCAGGAGAGATAAGAAGAGGAACTCGTGGATCCGAAAAATGACAAGAGTGGAAGACATCATGATCAGAGTTAAATCCCTGAAATGGCAATGGGCTGGACATACTGCCAGAAGGACAGATCATCGATGGACAGCCGAAATTTTAGATTGGATTCCAAGGGACAGGAAAAGACCCAGAAGAAGACCACATGGGAGATGGGTGGATGAAATTCGAAAGTATGCAGGGGTGACATGGAGGAGACTGGCACAAGACAGACCGTTGTGGAGGAAACTTGGGGAGACCTTCGTCCAGCAGTGGATTGATAATTGTTGACAATGATGATGATGATGATGATATGCTGCCTGTTATTTATCTATAAATTATTTAATTTCTCACTCCTTTTAGTTATCTATATTTGTTTTTCATTTAGTTATTTTCTATTTATTTTTATTCCTTCATTTGCTTACTTAATGTCTGTTAATTCATATTTTTTGTTTCTTGTTAATTTACTGATTTAGTGTTCTTGTTATTTATTGGAGGTTTAAGAACCACCATGAGCAACTCAATGGGATATATAAGCAGTTGCCGGACCCTAATTTAGAGCCACTGGCTACAGTAAAGGGAGAGCTCTGATCATTCGTCCAAAAGGGGTCCGGATGTTGTGTTTGTCTTACGGCACTGGCTCCCTCTCTTACCTGGAACCAGTGACCCTAAATTAGGGACGGGCGACTGCTTATAGCCCATTGAGTTGCTCACGGTGGTCGTTAAACCTCCAATCAAAATTTAAAAAAAAAAAAAAATCCATGCCTCGCCGGGATTCAAACCCGCACCCCTTTCGGACGAATGATTAGAAGCCATCGCTTAGACAACTGCGCTGCTGGTGCGGCATTTAGTGTTTCTCCTTTCATGTCTACATTTAGTTAGCTACAGATTCTGCCTTACCTCTTTTACATTTCTTTATTTTTCAAGCTTCCTAGAAAAAAACAGCCACCTGCATAATTTACAGGTTAACCAATAATACGTGCCAAAGGGCTATTCATTGATAAATTCTTCCTGCACACATCTTCATAGCTTTCATATATGTATTAACACGTTGTCTATGTGCCTATAATTTTAATACTGCCAACCTATGGTTCTTTCGTTTAAGAAAAAAAATTTTTTTACTCTGACTTAACCCCTACATATACGGTTGTGGCGAAGCTTTATATTCTTTAGTTGTGGTTTGCCTAACGCATGATGTAGTGATGGTTCGGTACTTACGCAACCGTTACGATGTAACGAGTGCAGAAGATCGGTACTACCGTATTTCATCGTTACTCGTTACATTATCTTTCTCGGGACAAGTACGATTTATAGAATGGACCTTATTCATGTGACGTCAGAAGTGGATTTCTACGTACCAACATGGTTGCTGGCTGAGGGCTGATTCAATGTTTTCGCTATTTGATGATCCCCTACTGTTGCCTAATTTTTACAATCTTAACGTCATGGATTCTGCCGAGGAATCAATAGAGCTACAGGGCGAAGAAGAAGAAATTAATTTCTTAGAAGAACAAATCAAGGTTGCAAAAATATACAAAGACAATTTTCTGTTCGATGTTTATTTCGCATGACGCAGGAAAGCATCGCCGTTAGTCATAATGAAGTTTTTAATGTAGCGTTTCTCGTACACGCTATATTAAATTTTCATGTTCTTATTGCCAGACATTGGCGAAATATCTGAAACACAAAATTTAGTACCTTGTTTTGTAAAACAAAAACATTTAAAACCTCAGACAAATACGTAATAAGGAAACAAACAAGGGTTCGCACGCTAGGCAATCTGCTTAAAAGTTAAATGAATGCTTAACATTAAATAAAAGAGAAATTATAGATATGTTTGTTTTATTCTTTGAGGAAAGTAGAACTTAATTCGTAATTTACCGATCCAAATATTCCATGCCGCCCCGGTGGCGCAGCGGTCTAAGGCGCTGGCTTCTGATGATTCGCCCGTATGGGGTCCGGGTTCGAATCCCGGTGAGGCATGGATGTTGTGTTTGTCTTACGGCACTGGCTCTCTCCCTTCCCTGGAACCAGTGACCCTAAATTAGGGACGGGCGACTACTTATAGCCCATTGAGTTGTTCACGGTGGTCGTTAAACCTCCAATCAAAAAAAAAAAAAATACTCCATCAATTTTCGCCTACCATTTTTTTCTTTTTTTAAATTGAAATTCAAAAGAATACTACGAGGTTTCAACTGCCTTTGATTCGTAGTGTCATAATATCCAAAAGCTTTTTCGTAAAAGTGGACAGAACATATTGGAGAGTGCACATCGGAATGGAAATCACCGCGTTTCATTTTACACAGCCATTCCCTTAATAATTTCGTCTTTTTCAGCGGAAAACTAAAGAATGTTTTTTTTTTTTTTTTTTGATTGGAGGTTTAACGACCACCTTGAGCAACTCAATGGGCTATAAGCAGTCGCCCGTCCCTAATTTAGGGTCACTGGTTCCAGGGAAGGGAGAGAGCCAGTGCCGTAAGACAAACACAACATCCATGCCTCACCGGGATTCGAACCCGGACCCCTTACGGACGAATGATCAGAGACCAACGCCTTAGACCACTGCGCCACCGGGGCGGCCGAATGTTTTTCTTTCGTCTACACAATTTAGGTTGCAGGATTTATTAGCACAACCATACGTTGAGCAAAAGTTATACATGTCGTTAATAAATTTACGAAAATCGCGTTTTTCCTTAACCCTTGCAACGTAACGCCATGTTAAGCAAAGGGAAAACGCATGTAAACAAACTCTTGTTGGTCCTCGGCCACGGAAAGGCTTTCCCATGATGCAATGCGGGGTGAATAAGGTCCACCCCTAAGCGCAGTCGTTCCTTGGACCTGGTTACTAGTGATGGGTCGGTACACTGTACATCCACGTAACTGTTACAATGTAACGAGTACAGAAGATCCAAGGAGGTTAGAATCAACCTCCTTGGTTAGAATAGATGGAGTAAGGATGACGTCACAAACTTGAAGACCTTTGAGCAGACGACTTTAACGCTCAACCGTCTCACCCAAAGCGCAGTGGCGTAAATAGCACAACGGGCGCCCCTCGCAAGATTTACTTCAGCACCCCTAAGCACAGTCATTTTCCCAGGATTTCGAACACGTGGGAGGATGTGTTTTTCGCTGTGTGTGGGGGGGGGGGGTAGCAGGTCGGGGAGAATGTTTGGTAAAATAAGTAAGATACCTAGAGCCCTGTAGTCTTAACTTTTAAATGTTTTTTGGAACAGAAGTACATAATATAAGGTTATCAATCAGCAAATCAGGATTAACACCGTGCGCGGACTGATTCATGAACATGAATATACATTTTATCGTAAAAAACGAATTCGGTAAAATATACTTTAATGGTTAAGGTTGTGGCGAAGCTTTCATAATAAGATTTCATAATCACCCATGTTACTTTCACTTGTTTCTGAAGTGCTTAGTTTATGTGAAATGTCTGCCTACAAAGTTTGAACAGTTGACGTGCTAAATCCTCATTCTTTTAATCAGAAACGGCACTTGGGTTTAATTGTTTCTAAGCGTGGTCTCGTACTTTTCCTGAGAGGGCGATTGGAGAGCGATAGCATTGTTTACAATCCATTGGAGAACGATCGTATTACAACCCATTGCAGAGCGATAGCATTACAACCCGAAGCCCAAGGGCCGAATAGCTTCAATCCGTAGGGCATCCAATGTTTTAAAAGTAAAACTTGGCATTTATTTAGGCAAAGCTATATATGTATTAAAGGAAAATATGAATTTCTGGATTAATTATTTGTTTTCGTATGCGCTCGGATTTTTTTCATAAAACCATTACTGGCAACGCCCCTTCGTTACCTGCGCCCCCACGCAGCTGCGGGAGTGGTAGGTACAAGCTTATATTACTGGAGACACCACTGCCTCTGCCGCCATAGGTCACAGCTAATCTGTAATGTGACGTCACAAGCAGGCAAAATGAACTAAATCATACCGTATGAAACAGTAAGCTTGTGTATCATTGATAAACATTATTGAATTACTCATTTTATCTGTTTATACGCTTAGAAGCTTTTGTTCCATTGGTTTCCAAGCAACTTCTCTTCTGCGGCTGTGTCGCGCCTCATCATGACGTCATTTGCAGCACAGACGGTGACTTATGGCGGCCAATGCTGCGTGGATAGGAATGGTGTCTCCAGTAAAATAACCTCTTTGGTGTCTCCAGTAATATAACCTCCTTGGTGTCTCCAGTAAAATAACCTCCTTGGTGTCTCCAGTAATATAACCTCCTTGGTGTCTCCAGTAATATAACCTCCTTGGGTACGCCACTGCCAAAGCGGGTATAATAAGCACAGATATCATATAAGGGACTAGATTGGCTATCTGTTCTGTTGAGCATACACTTGCGCTGTGACAACCGTAAAGCCATATTGAGCGGAACAAGATGTTAGATTGGTGCATAGGGCTACGGGTGGCCTAGTGGGCAACGTTCGTGACTGCCACGGAAAGGACCTCAGGGTCGATCCCAAGCAGGTACGAACGCTCGATCCAATAAATATCCGCCGTGCGTCGGATGGGCACGTTAAGTCGTCGGACCCCGGGTACTGGCCCCGGTAATAAATAAGGACGTCTCCCTCCCCTTTCTACTTCGCTTCCGTGCCACTTTCCTATCAGGCACTCTAGCCCAAATCTCCTAGCTTCCTATTTTTAAGGGTTGTTTAAGACCTGGGGTCAGATACTCCCTTCCTAAAATCCTCTACATATGATCAGAACAGATTGGTGCATATTACAAAGGGTAATTTGGACTTCGTTGTTACGTAAATCGTAGTGAAAGCTAGCTCGGATATAAATCATACGGTAAGAGACGAAAATATAATTGCGCTTACTTTCTTGCCTTTTCCCGAATGTCGAAAAAAAAATGTCTGAGAAGGCATTAGTTAGCCAGATATATTTAAAACTGGTACTGTATGCAAATACTGAAAATGGCTGGAAAACATTTTTGTGACTGTAATGAGGCAAAGATTTAATATAATGAAAGAGCAAACGATATATTTGAAATCAATAAGTTGCTATTAAATCCAGAAAACTATTGATTTAAACCCTAAAAATAATGGCTTCCACATACTTTACATAGGAAGGTTCAAATAATGTGATTTTTTTTTGTTGCTAGCGGTTACCTGTGCCATTCTGATTTATTTATGATTTTTGCTCAAAAATATTAATTTTATTAAAGATTTCGATACTTTGTGACTCACTAAGCAAATTTCAGTTTTTAACATTTTAAATTATTTATTAGGGCAAACATGCAACTAAAGGATGCATTAAGTGTAAGCATTCATTAATAAGAAACCTCAAAATTATATTATGTCGCAACAAATTAAAAATAGTGTGCATTTTTTTTCGTATACCGCAAATGACGGAATGACGTTTCTTTTGAATTTAAGCCCTGGCCGAATCTGAAATACAGCGGCGGCTCCAGGTACGGGCAGACCGGGCAGCCGCCCAGGGCCCCGCACCGCTGCCAATTAATTAGTAGTTTTTGCCAGGCGTCATCTAAAATATAAAATATTGTAGTTCACGATCATATACAAATAAATGACCAATTCTAATATTTGTTTACTGCTTTTAATTAGTGACATCAAAAAGTTACTCTGTTAGAAAAATATTTATTTTTTGGTCAGATACATTTTTTCAGCGGGAAAGTTGTGGAGAAATGTCCTAATTTAATTTTTTTTCAAGACATTTTTCATAGGAGTTTTGCCGCAATTTCAGGTACAAGTATTGTGGTGTGTTGCAATGTACGCACGGAAGCCAGCTACCGTTCTAGGGAGTTTAGTTGATACGTGCGTTTGCCGAAGCTGGCCACGCATCCTGTACCGGAGCTACGATGATTGACGTGGAGAGACATTTTCTTGGCAGCCGACCATCTACTCGTGACGCCCACGCATGCGCCCTGACTGAAGAACAAAAGAGATTCCCGCTTTCCACGATTGATAACTGGTGTGTTGTGTTCGTGAGTAAAATGACTTCCCGTGATCACGATACCGGCAGAAAATATGAATCAGGCAGCATGAAAAGAAAAAAGAAGCGATAGCAGAAAAGAACTAGAGCATCAACTCCGTGGTTCATTGAAGAAATATTTCAAAACTGATAAGGCTGTTCGAGAAAAGGAACAGGTGTGTGTTCAAGCATGTTCAACACCAACAGAAGGAGTTATAGGACCCAGCAACCAGAGCAGAATTAGCAGCAGAGGTGATGAGGTGCTGCATTCAGAGTCGCCGTCGCAGCTGCCATCTCCAGCGCCTTCATCTCCCTCATCACCTGCACCAGAATATGAGGAGATTCATGAGGTGAGCAAAGCCCCAGCACCCAATGTGAGTGATCCATATTTATGGCCACAACCGTTAAGTGACTTGGAATTGACTAAGATAGTTCAAAACGGCCCTATGCGGGTCAACAAGAAAAAGTGAATTCCATTACACTAGAATTTTAATAAATGGTGAAGAGTAAGACAGGCGATGGTTGATTTATTCTGAATCAAACGATGATGTATATTGTTTTGCGTGTCGTTTGTTCTTATTTACTTCTTTTTTTTTTTGATTGGAGGTTTAACGACCACCGTGAGCAACTCAATGGGCTATAAGCAGTCGCCCGTCCCTAATTTAGGGTCACTGGTTCCAGGGAAGGGAAAGAGCCAGTGCCGTAAGACAAACACAACATCCATGCCTGACCGGGATTCGAACCCGGACCCCTTACGGACGAATGATCTAGGCCAGCGCCTTAGACCACTGCGCCACCGGAGCGGCACTCTTATTTTTATTTACTTCCTGTAGTGCTTTTAGTTCGAGTGAGGGAGTGGGTGACTGGAAGCACCTCAGTGATGCCCTGAAATCTCATGAAACCAGCAAGTCCCACAAGCAGGAACAGTGCCACTGGGTGGGCTGCTGGGGTGGGCGCAAGCCCACCCAAAATTTTGGTGAGCCACCCCCCTTCCCCCAGAATTTTTTTGATAAATGAAGAAAATGTAGTACACTTTACTATCGGAGCTGTATGTTCATCTGTGGCAATGGGAGAAGGATAGCATTATGCAATTATGTTCCTTCAACCACGATCCATGACACAGACAGCCAACCTTACTTAATGGTGCGCTTCCGCTTTGGCACACAGAGGTCGAAGACCGGCCGGAAGTTCAAAGGACATCGTCAGTCCGATGCCGCGGCTCATGCCAGTGGGTTGAAAAGTTGAATAAGAATCACTCTACCAATCCCATCACCGCCCTTGCGCCCTCGCAGTCTATGACAAGTAGTGGGCGTCAACACGATCGTCGAAAACAGCAGACAGTGATCGGCGTCAGTCCCCACCAGACGGTGAGCGAAATTTTTCTTGGCTAGTTAGTAGTTACACTCGTTTTCTCTCTCGTTCTGGTGAAAAGTCTCATTTTCCCTGCCTGATTTATTTTTT
The DNA here is from genome assembly GCA_039090855.1 of Macrothele yani. Lineage (NCBI taxonomy): Eukaryota > Metazoa > Arthropoda > Arachnida > Araneae > Macrothelidae > Macrothele > Macrothele yani. Next base: position 4,785,884 of record CM077023.1, on the reverse strand, counting down.
TGCACGTATGGTGCGTGATACATGAAAGTGGGGTATTTCTTCCCAAACCAAACTTTGAAATAGCATGTCCGCAAAACGACCAATCCATGATTTTTTGGAACAAGTGTTAATCAGAATAAGAAAAGTAAATTAAGCCATAGTGTCTACAAAGCGGATAATGATTATCAGACGGCTACAACTTCATCAACAGCGTGTGGCGAATCATTAGGAATCAACGAGGATTCTTTGGGTGCTTGTAGTGATTCAATGGAAATTTTTTATGAACGCAATGTTTGTGAAAATAAAACACTAGAAGGACCACATGGTCGCAAGACAAAAAATGTTGAACTTGGAGAGCTTGATATAGCAACTTCACTTCCGGATCAACCCAAACAGCGTATATTAAAACAGTTCCCACAAAAAAAAAATACGGCAAAGAACAGAGAAGCTTCCAAACATATTAGTATAACATGTTTCCATGGCTTCCATATAGTATAAAGAGAGATTCCGCCTTTTGTTTTCCGTGTAGAATGTTTTCATCGGACGACGAAAAACATGAGGTCACCTTCGCTCAGCGAGGTTACAACAATTGAAAAAAAAAAGCTCTTGAAAAGGATTCGGCTTTAAAAAAGACACCAGAATAGCTTGACCCACAAAACTTACATGGTGCCGTGGACCTCTTATAAGAAAATGAAATCAAGAAGCGCAGAGTCATCAGTTGCCACACCTCGAAGTGTGGCAACGAAGTGCTGCATGTGCACTTCGAAGTCAAGAAGAAGCTTTGTTTAGGGTAAGCGACGGCTGTTTTTGAAAATTCTTGACTTTAATTATATATCTATATATGAAGCATAATTCGCCCCCCCCCCCGTTGAAAATTTTCTGGCGCCGTCCCTGCCCACAAGGACTGTATGTTAAACTGGTTAGCTTCAGAAAAAGGGCTGAGTTGCGGGAAAACCACCGACCCGCTATCTCAAACTGCGATTCTAGCTGAACAGCAACGCTGGAAAGACATATTGGAGAGGTTACTTGCAATCGTGCAATTTTCGGCTTCCCACAATTTGGCTTTTAGAGGGCACAAGAAAATTTTGGCCACAGATTCCAGCGGCAATTTTTTGGATTTGGTCAAATTGATTGGTAGATTTGATCCCATTTTACGAGAGCATCTACATCAAGTGATAAACAAGATGGTTTTCAGAAACCACTACCTCAGGAAAAATATCCAAAAGGAGTTCATACAGCTCATAGCAAGCCACGTTAAAGCTAAAATATTAGAAAAAGTGTTAAAGAACAAGTTCTATTCAATAATCCTGGATTGTACTCGAGAAATCGCTCGGATTGAGTAGCTCTCTTTAATACTGCGAACCTCAAACAAAGACTGTTGAAATTGAGGAACACTTTGTGGGGTTTTTAGCGGTAGAGAGAACTTCTGGTGAAAGGTTAGCTGATTACATCGTCACTGAACTAGAACAACTAGGTTTGTCACTGGAAAACTGTAGAGGGCAAGGTTACGATAATGGTGCCAACATACGCGGGGAAAAAAGCGGTGTCCAAGGAAGACTTCTCAACATGAACCCCCTAGCTTTCTTTGTACCTTGTGGAAGGTACAGCTGGAACCTGCTGTTGGGTGACGCTGCTTCATCTTGCGCTCAGGCCCAGTCATTTTTCGGCCTATTGCAGAGACTCTACACCATTTTCTCATGCTCCAGCGAGAGATGAGACATTCTCAAGGCACATGTGAACATTTCGATGAAACCTCTCTCAGAAACCATGTGAGAATGCAGAGTTGAATCTGTGAAAGCTGTAAGATATCAGCTGAAAAACGTTTGCGATGCTTTGGTGAGTCTGCGTGAAAAAACCCCAGACTGTGGACTGATCAGTGCGTGCCAGTCATTGGAAAAGGAAATAACCATGCCTATGAATTTGTTACCTCCCTAGTGATTTGGTATGATATTCTTGTCAAGGTACATTGTATCAGTAAAATATGACAAAGTCAAAATATACACTTAGATGTGGCAGTTAAGCACCTAGAAGTTTTCATCAAGTGGCTCGAAGACTATCGTGAAAGTGGCTTTTCGTCAGCACTGGTGACAGCGAGGGAAGTTGTGGAAGAAGTAGGCATTGAAATCACGTTCAAAGCCATCAGAAAGAGACGGAAAAAGAAAATGTTGTCCTACAAAACAGAGGATGAGGCTCCTGAGATTTCTTCGCAAGACCACTTCAAGATAAACTACTTTAATGTGGTCGTAGACACCTTGCGAATGAGCTGTCAGCCGAGATTTGAAGCTCTCAAATCCCACGAAAGCACGTTTGGCTCCATGTACCGAATTTTTTCTTTTTTTTTTTTGATTGAAGGTTTAACGACCATCGTGAACACCTCAATGGGCTATAAACAGTCGCCCGTACCTAATTTAGGGTCACTGGTTCCAGGGAAGGGAGAGAGCCAGTGCCTTAAGACAAACACAACATCCATGCCTCACCGGGATTCAAACCCGGACCCCTTACGGACGAATGACCCGAGGCCAGCGCCTTAGACCACTGCGGCACCGGGGCGGCTACCGAATTAAGGACTTATTGACAATGAGTGACGAAGACCTAATGAAAAACTGTGAAGACGTACAAGTATCTTTAAGCGTAGGAGACAAACACGATATACAAGCACTGGAACTATATGATGAGCTCAAAATGTTCGTACCAGTCTTCGAGGGCGAGGGAGGCAACGACGCAGTTTCAGCTCTTAAGTACATAGTCAAAAATGGCCTGTGTGAAATCTACCCAAACATTAACATTGCACTCAGAATAATAGCCACCATTCCCGTTGCTGTTGCGTCTGCCGAGAGGAGCTTTTCAAAGGTGAAACTCATCAAAACCTAAATAAGGAACACCATGACTCAAGAATGGCTGTCAGCTTTCGCTTTTCTCTCCATAGAAAACGACGTGGCATCTACTCTGGACTATATTGATTTGATTGAAGACTTCTTTTTTTTTTTTTTTTTGATTGGAGGTTTAACGACCACCGTGAGCAACTCAATGGGCTATAAGCAGTCGCCCGTCCCTAATTTAGGGTCACTGGTTCCAGGGAAGGGAGAGAGCCAGTGCCGTAAGACAAACACAACATCCATGCCTCACCGGGATTCGAACCCGGACCCCTTTCGGACGAATGATCAGAGGCCATCGCTTAGACCACTGCGCCACCGGGGCGGCGATTGAAGACTTCAGCCACAAGAAAAGTCGCAGATGTCTTCTTTAAATATAATAATTTTTTTTTATTGGAGGTTTAACGACCACCGTGAGCAACTCAATGGGCTATAAGCAGTCGCCCGTCCCTGATTTAGGGTCACTGGTTCCAGGGAAGGGAGAGAGCCAGTGCCGTAAGACAAACACAACATCCATGCCTCACCGGGATTCGAACCCGGACCTGTTTGGACGAATGATCAGAGGCCATCGCTGGGCCACCGGGGCGGCATAGATTTCTTTTATAATTATACAGATATCCTTGTTTATTTAGGAACAGGTAATATTTTGGATTCCTAATTATATTACAATGTATTGTATTACATCGTGTTCATTTCACATAAATGAATACCGCACTTCCCGATAAAAAAAATAATTGCTTACGGATCGCATTTACCCTAAGTGAGGGTTCGTGTGAGTAAAAAAAAGCGAGCGACTTGTTTACGGTCAGAGTAAGCAACATGTAATTTTTTACGTATATATACATATACACTGGCGGAAAGTGAAAAAGAACACCAAGAAGGAATTGGCGGACGATCATGAAATTTACATATGTTAATGGGGTCGAGTTTACGTAGGTGTGATGTTAATTTCGGGACCAACCGGTGAGCGCTTACACCACAGCACGGCATAATATGCAAATTATCGTCGGTGGTATTTAAGGAGTACGGCGAAGTGGATGTAATCAGTCGTCGGCGTACGGACACGTGCGAAGACCCTGAAGAAGATGCAATGCCTGGACATGGAAGACGTGTACGATTTCAGCAGTTATCGGACTTGGAGCGAGGTCGTCTAGTCGGACTCCGCGAGGCCGGGTGGTCGTATCGTCATATTGCGGAGCGAATTGGACGGGAAGTATCGCTGGTGGTACGATGGTGGCATAGATAGTCCAAGGAACATTCCCCCACGAGAAGACGTGGATACGGGAGTCACAGACGGACTGATGAGCGGACCAATCGACGCATAAGAAGAGCGGCGTTGTCAAGCAGAACATCCACTGTGACGCAAATCCGAGCTGCCGTTGCACCTGAGGTGACTGTGCGAACAATCCGCAACCGTCTACTGGATAGAGGACTACGTGCACGTGTGCCTCTGGCATGTGTACCTCTGACTCCAGCCCACCGTCAGGAACGGCTGCAGTGGTGTCGCCAACGTCTGCACTGGAGAACGCAATGGCGATCTGTCGTGTTCAGCGATGATTCTGCTTGGGAGCCTCCGATGGCCGTATCCGTGTTCGCAGACACACAGGGGAGCGTCTCCACCCTTCTTGCATCCGCCAGCAACACACAGGGCCTACACCTGGTCTCCTGGTGTGGGGAGCGATCAGCTATCGCTCCCGTACACAACTAGTGCTTGTACCGGGTACGTTAAACATCACCTCCTACATCAACAACATAATTCAGCCCGTTGTTGTGCCATTTGTAAGGTCGGGTCATCGTGGTGTTTTCCAGCAAGATAACGTACGCCCATACACGGCACGTTCAACGCAGCATGCACTTCAGGGTGTGAGACAACTTCCATGGCCTGCACCTTCACCGTATTTGTCCCCCATTGAGCACGTGTGGGATTTTATGGGACAACGACTTATCCGGTCTCCACGGCCAGCCACGACCATCCCCGAATTACGCGTCCAGGTTGAGGATGCTTGGAACTCAATACCCCAAACTTACATCCAACATCTGTACGACAGACTCCATGCCAGAATTGCACAGTGTGACGCAGTTCATGGCGGTTCAACCTCGTACTAACCATGTTAGATGGAAATGTTATTTTTCAGTTTACCAGCAAACAGCTGTATTTTGCCATAATGTTTTGATCACGTTATCCTCTGTATTCCGTTATTATGCTGCATAAATTTCGTTGGTATCAGACGTCTCCTTCTTGGTGTTCTTTTTTCACTTTCCGCCAGTGTATATAGTTGCGAAAGGCCCCGTGAAGAGCCATCGCCAGGTGTCCCGCAATAGCTAGGGGCTCACTGCTGAAATACTGCAATATTTTGCAAGAGCCTAGAAATTATAGTTTGCATTATGGAATATTATTAATTTTTCACTTAAACGTTATGACTTCCTTCGATAAATGTGTACTAACTGCTTAGAATCTGAATATAAATAACAAATCACAGTACCAAACTCGTATTTCCTTGACTTAATGCAAAGTAGTCTTGCTTAAATGGAGAGCGATGACCCGCTGAAAATGGCGCCTACATTATCACGCCTCAAGGGCTGTCTGTCCGATCTAGCTTCTTGTATATGATATCTGTGGGTATAAGCTGGTCTCACCAACATGGCGGCAGAGACTGTGATTTGAAACGTCATGATCTTGACGTTTCGGTGGGATTTTTTATTGGAGGTTTAACGACCACCGTGAGCAACTAAGTAGGCTATAAGCAGTTGCCCGTCCCTAATTTAGGGTCACTGGTTCCAGGTAAGGGAGAGATCCTGCGCCGTAAGAGAAGCACAACATGCATGCCTCACGAGGATTCGAACCCAGCCAGCGCTTAGACAACTGCGCCACCGGTGCGGCTTCGGTAGCTTTACTTTGATTACACGAGGGGAATGGCTAGCCCTTGCTCCATCTATTCTAATCTCCTTCAGAAGATCGGTACTTCCGTATTTCAGTCGTTACTTTTTCTTTCTCGGGACAAGCACCGATTCACAGCAGTCGTTCTTTGGACCTGATTACAGAAACCAGCCATTACTTTTTCTTTGTCGGGAGAGGTACCGATTAACAGTAGCTGTTCCTCGGATCTGATTACAGGAAGTCCTTTATTTTTCGGGAACAAAAAGTAGTCGTGAAAATAAGAAGCTGAGCAGCTGAAGAACATGATAACATTTTATATTATTATTATGTTATTGCTTAATAGAAAAGAGGGTGTGATTTTTTAAAATATGCGTTTTCTGGGTATATATATATATACAATATAATATACTAAAGAGCAAAACTGAAAACTAAGGAAAAACTTTAGAATTTAAAACGAAAGTTGCAAAATAACCTGAAGATCAAAACGCGCAACCCAGCAGTTTTGAAAATTCAGAATTCACATTCTATTAAGAAGAGACCTAAGCAAAAAAATACATATATATTTTTGACTCATACCAAGTACAACATAGTAAAGGTTATGTATCTACCGGTGTGAGTAAAAGGAGAAAAGATAAAAAAATAAAACAACTGAATGTAGAAGGTGTCGAGAATACTGAGCCTTGGCTTTATCAAGGACCAGCAAAAACTCTGCATTTTCTCACTTCCACAAAGACCTAGTTGGAAATGGGTTTCTGCAAGGCCATAGATGCAAGTAACATGCCCACCTAAAATTGTTTTAAAGAATATATATATGTCATGTCCTCCGCAGAGTTGTATGACCTAGCACTAGTTAACAATTTCGCTTGCATCCATAACCCTCCTGGCCCGACCCATGCTCTTCATCTGTTACTATTAAACAGAGAGAAGAAGATTAAAGAGAACTCAAGCTGTGAGAGTGACATAATAATTAGAAATAATTTTCAACAGATGAAGAGCATGGGTCGGGCCAGGAGGGTTATGGATGCAAGCGAAATTGTTAACTAGTGCTAGGTCATACAACTCTGCGGAGGACATGACATATATATATTCTTTAAAACAATTTTAGGTGGGCATGTTACTTGCATCTATGGCCTTGCAGAAACCCATTTCCAACTAGGTCTTTGTGGAAGTGAGAAAATGCAGAGTTTTTGCTGGTCCTTGATAAAGCCAAGGCTCAGTATTCTCGACACCTTCTACATTCAGTTGTTTTATTTTTTTTATCTTTTCTCCTTTTACTCACACCGGTAGATACATAACCTTTACTATGTTGTACTTGGTATGAGTCAAATATATATATGTATTTTTTTGCTTAGGTCTCTTCTTAATAGAATATAATATACATGTATATACATATACATAAAATACCAAAGTACCGATACAAAAGTAAAAATACAAAATGTACCGATTTTGCCCATTCCTAGTATGATGCTGCTGACAATAAGCCGTCGTCATCATCATCATCATCATCATATAAAGTAAACCATGCTCTGCTGGCCTTCATTTTTTTCTTACATTCGGTATTTTTTTCTTGGGAGAAGGGGAAGAAGTTAATGACCTCCATGAGCAGAGCTCTTTAGGCTATAAGTAGTCGCCTATCCCTGAATTTGGCCTCTCGTTCCAGAAAAGGGACAACGTCACCATCAGCCAAACACACCACCCATGCTTCAACCGGGATTCGATCCTACCCATCTCAGACGAATGATCAGATGCCAGAGCCCCAGATCACTTGACCACTGAGTAGTCTGGAGAGCTGGCTTCAGTGATTCGAGATTTAACGACCATCACGAGCGACTTTCAGGGCTATAAGCTGTCGCCAGTCCCTAATTCGGTCACTGGTAACGGGGAGTGTCATAGGACAAACACACCACCACAAGCGGTAAAAGACAAAGAACACGGGGATTTGAATCACGTTCCAAAATTTCAGGATTGAAGTCCCGGCGGCGTGGCGCAGTGGCGTAAGTTCTGGCTTCTGACGATTCGTCCGAGATGGGTCGAAGTTGTCTGGAAAGTACAAGGTCGTGCATGAGCGCCGACTCCACCAAATTATGTGTGTGTGTGTGTGGGGGGGGTTAGCGTTAAAAGATTAGACGTGGGAGGGGCACGTTTCTTCCATTTTCAGGAGGAAAATAAGAAAAAGGGCAATATGACAAACTACGAGATTCGACGTATATTTTAAAACGCAATTGTAATTGCTCACCAGCAAATGAACAATAAAACAGAAATATTCTTTTGCTGAATATTAATATTTAAAAAAATACAATTCAGCCGGGATTTTATAAAAATATCCAGAGAGATTTTATTCCCAAACGTTTATAAAAAAAATACGAGAAACTTATGCGGTTACCGAATCAAAGAAGGAGAAACGCAAAAAATGAATAGATAAATAAAGGCGCTAGATGTTATATGTTTCTGTATTTTTACTAATTTATTCTATTTTTGGTAATCGTTTTAAACATTTGCCATATATCACGAGAACATGCCTAACACAGTACAGGGCTGGACCGACCTTGTGGCGCAGTGGTCTAAGCGATGGCTTCTGATCATTCGTCCGAGATGGGTCCGGTACGAATTCCGGTGAGGCATGGATTTCATGTTTGTCTTACGGAACTGGTTCTCTCCCTTCCCTGAACCAGTGGCCCTAAATTAGGGACGTGCGATTGCTTATAGCCCATTGAGTTGCTCACGGTGGTCGTTAAACCTCCAATCAAGAAAAATTTAACACGGCTGGCAATCAAGTTTCTTATCAAATGAGCAATGTTGCATATGGAATTTTTTTTATTTATTTTATTATTTATTATTTTTTTTGGAAATAAATTGATTTGGGCACATAAGGTGTAGCTCTGCCCACCTTATAAAAAAAATTACATTTCTCTAAAGGAAGAGATGCAATTCTTTGCAATTAGCACAGCACATGACAGCTTGAATAACATGGGAAAACATTTTTTCTATTATGAAATATTTCAACTCACGCATTTCGAAAATGGCATACACACACAAAAATAAAAACTTATTTGATTAAGGTGGTTACACTTAAAATCTCTGCCTTATGTTTCCAATGGTAAAACTTCTGTACATATTTTCTTCGCAATTAATGTATTCCCAAGGATGAAAATTTGCATATCGACAAAACTAACTCTAAGTTATCCTATGTTAAGTTATAGCATGGGATACTTAATACTTGCTAAAACATAACCATAATTATATTAAAAATCAATCATTTTTCTTTCAGTAATGTTCAGACCTGTTAATAGATGGCGCGACCTGTACATTGATGACGTCATTAGACAAACAAATGTTAGATTGCTTAATTATGGTTATGTTTTAGCAGGTATTAAGTATCCCACAAGGAGGTTATATTACTGGATACACCACTGGCTCTGCCGCCATAGGTCACAGCTGATCTGTGGTGTGACGTCACAAGCAGGCAAAAACGAACTAAATTATACCGTTGATAAAACAGTAAGCTTGTGTATCAGTGATAAAGATTATTGAATTACTCATTTTATCTGTTTATACGCTTAGAAGCTTTTGTTCCATTGGTTTCAAAGCAACTTCTTTTCTGCGGCTGCGTCGTGCCTGCACATGACGTCATTTGCAGCACAGATGGTGATTTATGGCGGCCAATGCTGCGTGGATAGGAGTGGTGTCTCCAGTAATATAACCTCCTTGGTATCCCATGCTATAACTTAAAGTTAGTTTTATCGATGCGCAAATTTTCATCGCTGGGAATAAATCAATTGCGGAGAAAATATGTACAGCAATTTTACCATTGGAAACATAAGGGCCGCCCCGGTAGCGCAGTGGCCTAAGGCGCTGGCCTATGATCATTCGTCCGTAAGGGGTCTGGGTTCGAATCCCGGTCAGGCATGGATGTCGTGTTTGTCTTACGGCACTGGCTTTCTCCCTTCCCTGGAACCAGTGACCCTAAATTAGGGACGGGCGACTGCTTATAGCCCATTGAGTTGCTCACGGTGGTCGTTAAACCTCAAATAAAAAAACAAACAAACATAAGGCAGCGATTTTAGGTGGAACCACCTTAAACAGAACGAAAGATATTCGGTGTGTACTGCCCCCAGTAAAATTATTAAGGGGCAAGACTCATTTTCGCCACTCCCCTGAATAGTCCGCGCCTATGAGGCCATGACATAAGAGAGATACGTTCCCGACGTTTGGGACGTCCCTCTCATGCTACACGGCTGGACACGTCGGTGTCATGTTTAACGTCATAGACGACAGCGTTGGAAATCTTGGTCTCCGCGTGACGTCACCAAAGAGGGAACTCAACAGACAGAATTTTCCTGTTGATTAATATGATTTATTATTTTCTTAGTAAGATTTTTTTGAGACCATCACCAACATAATGCAGCCAATTTTTCTGATATCTGTGAATGATCTGAATTGTTTTGTTGAGACATCAACGAAACCATTTAGGTCATATAGGGATATCAGGAAATCCACTGTAATATGTTGTTGAAGGTTCAGCTTCCCAAGTTTAGAGGCCGCCCCGGTGGCGCAGTGGTCTAAGCGATGGCCTCTGTTCATTCGTCTGAAATGGGTCCGGGTTCGAATCCCGGTGAGGCATGGATGTTGTGTTTGTCTTATGGCACTGGCTCTCTCTCCCTTCCCTGGAACCAGTGACCCTAAATTAGGGACGGGCAACTGCTTATAGCCCATTGAGTTGCTCACGGTGGTCGTTAAACCTCCAATAAAAAAACAATAAAAAAAAAGGTTTAGGGCTTAGGGCATGGTGTATGATAGCCAGGTGGTACAACCAAAGGCATTGTAGTAGCATAGACTGGCAAACATAATGCTAGGGGTTCTGAAACGACGGAGACCAATTGACCGTGTAGCGCCATCTCTGAATGGGTGGAGTTCGCAGTGAACACATGCATATTAGAAAGCAAAAATGTTTGATTCAATTCATAATGCACTGCAGGTATTACGTAGATAGAATGTTCGCGCACGACCCGAGACATTTTTAGATCAAATTGTAATTAGCAAGTGCTCATATCTTAGAAAAAACAAACAAGACTAGTAAGCAGAAAAATACGAGGCTATATCGTGGCCGGCCATGTACACAGAGCAGAAAAATAAAAGAAGAAAAGAAAACTACTAAACAGGAAAATTTCGCGTCACATACACTTAAGTCTTAAATTTATAGAACTGAAATAGTCGCGTAAACACGTCAACACACTAGTTACTCCATACAACGGCGGTTTTCTATGTATGCCGGATGTAGCATGATGCTCTTTGTCAGTCTATTCTCCTCCGATGTCTTCGGGTACAACTCTGGAAGCAAAAATCGCCCGTTAATGTCACTTGTCACTAGGTGGCGCAAACAACGTGTGGACCGATGACTCCACATAGCCTATGCTTTCTTATGGGAGGAAGGGGTAGAAATATTCGTTTTTTTAAGAATGCTATTTTACCTGGAATTGAAAAAACAAAAGCTGAAACGCTTCGAAAACATGCACTTTTGTGCCTACCAGGTGCGATGTCGTCCAATATAGCAATACAGTGGCGGCTTTTCAGGTGAAGTAGGTGAAGTGCCTCTTCATCTATTTCATTTGAAATAAGGTTTTATTTAATAATTTCGTATAATATATTATTTTTTTTGCCTTAATTGAGTGCCAAAATACCCAAAATTTTGATTAGATATCAATTCACAATGCGCGCTCAATACGGAAAACAAGTCCTTATATGCAAAACAGTTCAAGTGAAGAGCTGAAATGAGAATGCTTGGAAGCCTGCAGTTTTCGTCCGAGTTGCCATGGTAACTGTGACGTCACCCTCCTCTATCTGCTGGGCAAGTGAAGTGTTTTAGCTTGAGACGCCAAGGCTCTGCACCTGGAGTCGTGACCTTCCGAAGAGATCGCAGTGGAACGGGACGGATTGCCAAGGGTTCGTTGCAATCCACTAGGGCTTTTCCTTGCGGTGTTTTGGTACATACTTTCCGAAGAGATTTGTTTTTTCGTGTTTTGTGATTGTTTGTTAAAAACTTCATTAGTTACTTTAGTTTCGTGTACAGTTTAACTGCTAGTGATAGTTTTAGTTTTCAGTATGTATCCTGTGAACGACATTGTCTGTAATTTATTGCAAACTCCGTTCAATCGGTGGAAAGATGAAAATAAAAGAGACATTTTACTTCAAGGACAACCGACGGATTCACTGATAATTGTCGCCAAGAAAGAAATCGTAGAAATTCAAGGAATTGCTTTCACTGTTGATATCAAGAAGTCTTTTAAAAATTCAAAATCAATACGAAACGATAAAAAATGTCTTCACAGGTGACTCAAAAACTATTCAAAGCGAATTAATTGAATGCATTTCTGAATATATGAACGATCACGTCAAAAATGAAATAAATGGAGTTCAATGCTTTTATATTCAAGTAGATAGGAAGAGATAACCACACTTCCGAGTGCTCTTTAATAATAAGATCTGTTGATTCGGAAGGTGTATTGGTTGAGCGATTTTTGGGTTTCCATGGTGTGAGTGAAGATAGAACGTCAGAAGCTTTATACAAAATGCTAGACAAAATTTTGGAACAGTTTGATTATCAACACAAGTCAATAGGAAAAAATGAAGCATAAAGCTTCTCAAGCTGTTTTTGTTATTGCTTAGTACATCGTTTGAACCTTGTATTGCATCAGAGTGACAGTTTGCTAGTGATAGTTTTAGTTTTCAGTATGTATCCTGTGAACGACATTGTCTGTAATTTATTGCAAACTCCGTTCAATCGGTGGAAAGATAAAAATAAAAGAGACATTTTACTTCAAGGACAACCGACGGATTCACTGATAATTGTCGCCAAGAAAGAAATCAAGAAGAGCGTAAATCTTACAATATTAATTTTGAAAATTGTTGGTTTACTGAATATAAATGGCTTTGTAGCCCTTCTGTGTTACAAAAATTATTTTGTTGGCCCTGCTTATTTTTTAGTAATAAAATTCGACGTGGAATAAAGACAATTTTCAGATTTCTTAAATATAAAACGGTCACTTCACAAACGTGGTGACTCTAGCGAACACCTGAAACGCGAATTAATGCTAAATAATTTTGAAAAGAATCAGAACACCATTACCGGTGCCCTGAGGGAGAATGCTAGGCTTTTGAAAATGCATTTCAACGAAAGCGTTGGTTTAAATAGACTTTTCCTGCAGACAATGATTGATGCATTTGAGTAAACAAGAACTAGCATTCCGTGACCATGACGAAGGTATTGACTCGATAAATCGTAGAAATTCAAGGAATTGCTTTCACTGTTGATATCAAGAAGTCTTTTAAAAATTCAAAATCAATACGAAACGATAAAAAATGTCTTCACAGGTGACTCAAAAACTATTCAAAGCGAATTAATTGAATGCATTTCTGAATATATGAACGATCACGTCAAAAATGAAATAAATGGAGTTCAATGCTTTTATATTCAAGTAGATAGGAAGAGATAACCACACTTCCGAGTGCTCTTTAATAATAAGATCTGTTGATTCGGAAGGTGTATTGGTTGAGCGATTTTTGGGTTTCCATGGTGTGAGTGAAGATAGAACGTCAGAAGCTTTATACAAAATGCTAGACAAAATTTTGGAACAGTTTGATTATCAACACAAGTCAATAGGAAAAAATGAAGCATAAAGCTTCTCAAGCTGTTTTTGTTATTGCTTAGTACATCGTTTGAACCTTGTATTGCAGCAGAGTTTTTCTAAAATTTCTAAGTGTCGAATATTTTTTGCAAGCCTCAGTGTAATTCCTTTGTTTTTTTAACACTCAGCGAAGCGATCGCTTCGCTGAGTGGTGAAAAAACAATACACTCACATCAATAACCGCAAGATGCATGCCAACCATAACAGAAACTCGATGGTCCTCCACTTCGAAGTTAGTAAGTGTAATAGTTGAAGATTGGGATAAATTGAAGGAAGTATTCGAACTTCTCTCAAATAGTGACCAATCAGACAAAAAATCAATTCAACTTGCCCAAGGGTTTTTAAATGATATGAACACTTTTGAATTTACATTTTTGGGAATAGTATTTAATGAAATACAGTATTTGGCTTCACCGATCTATTATTTGGAATTTTGCAGAAAAAATCACTAGACATAAACTACTGTGTTACTCAAATTAAAAAAGAACTTATGAAATTTTGAGCCATAAAAGGAACGATGAGGTATTTGAAACATTGTTTGGAAAAGTTAGCAAAATCACAGAAATAAGGAGATCTAAACGGGAATATGTTGCTCTTACACAAGAAACAATTTCTAAAAATTATAAACAATTGTATTTTGAAATTTTATACCACATTCTTATGGAAATGGATATAAGATTTCAAGACTGTGAGAAACTTAAACTTCAATTTGCCTGTCTTGCTGACACAACCAAATTTGACCAACTTAATTCATGCATTCCCTCTCACGCTTTTGAAAATCTACAACATTTTTACGGGAAAATATTTACTAAACACCAGCGCCTTAAAAATGAACTGAGTCTTGTATATGCTGATGAAAAATTAAGGAATATATCGACTCATGAACTTCTTCGAGTGCTTCATGGAGATAAAGGCATTTTTACAGAAGCTTATAAATTGGTTTCCCTGATTTTAACAATTGCATCTGCAAGTGTTTCAGTGGAAAGAAGTTTTTCTTGCCTTAAAAGAATACAAACTTACTCAAGAAACACTATTTCTCCAGATAAACTTGTTTCTTTGGCAAAGATTTCTATTCAGAAAGACATTTTCTTGATGTCACGAAGAAACAGCCATTTTTTGACGACATAATCGACAAATTTCCAGCTTTAAAGGGAAGAAGAATTGATCTAATATATAAAAAAATAGATAAGTTCTCATTAACTGATTTTCATTGAAGACAGTAGACATCTTTTCATATTGCTCTTGTAGCTCTTCATCTATTTTTCCTACCACGAGCTGCCACTGGATATATATGCAGTATGCATATTTATGTTTGGTAATTATATACAGTAAATTAGTAGGAGGGAATGAATAGCCTTTCTCTAAGATGTCAACAACAGGCTCCCTCTGGTTTGGGATGCGAATGCGTAGAAGGTTCCCTGTGAAGTCAGCCCCGGACGCACTTTGTCCCTTACCCGTATGCAGCAGAGGAATGGCAAGCCGGCTGCATTAATTTGCCAGTAACTCTCTAGGGTGCATAGTCGTCTTTGCGGGACTCAACCCGCCATGGACGGACGAAATAGAGAGTGAGGGAGAGAGAAAGGGGGGGGGCGGAGATTAGTAGACATGAATTGTTTTTCATGCTTCCACACCTCTATGTAGGATAATTTCATTTTTATATGTAGAACAGCAAGTTTAAAGCGGCGATTAAAAGTTTTTCTTTCCCATCGTAAAATAGCTTTTTTTTTTTTATGGAATGACCCTTCTGGGATGGCAACCTCCCTCTTTGCACTTCCGGTAGCTACGGCTCTCATTTGAAATTACATGTCCGACAGTTCTTTACAAAACGGTTTAGCCCAGTGCTCGAAATGGGCCGGTTTACGCCGGTATGGCATACCGGCACTTCTGTTTCCTTAGTATTTCATACCGGAACTTTCTTTACCCGGAATTTACATACCAGCACTAATTTTAGTAGTACGAACTGCAGAAATGAATTTTTTTTGTCCCTGTATTACGAGTCCGCATTCTTAAACATAGAAACCTTTTGTGCCTTGTGCCCTTGATAAATATCTGTGTGGGAACCGTAAAGGGTAGGGGTGTGGTGTACACATGAGCTATAAGTTCAATCCTTCAAAGGATGGAAATGAAGCTACCCCATAGCGTATGATCACATCTTGCCCAAACCCCAGATCATCCCACTAAAAATGTCTGTCATTTTTATTATATCATTAATTTAGTATATTCAATTTGAAGAGCTTCTTCATGGAATGAAGAATTGGGAGAAATAGATCAAACGCAAATTTTAATTTTGAAGCAATGAGTATAAACTTTTTTCACCTCGGACTTTTTCCCCCTGATGGTGAGATTGCTATTAAATTAAGACTGAATATTCATTTTGATTGCGGAGATTCTAACTGCCCGACTTTCTACTACATGAAAGTCGCCATTGGAAGGGAGTTGTCTTTTCGGCTAGGGACCTTAAAGTTTCGGGCACAAGTTCAGCTGAATCACTAATGATTAGCCGAAGTCCGGAAGTCTCGTTAATCCGTTGGTTCCGGGGTCGGGACTCTTCTTCATAAACCAGTCTAACCCCAGTCCTCGGTGTAGCACAAGTACTGCCCGCTGGATTAACAAACCAACCAACTGAAATCGACCGCCATCGTTTCTGACTTATGGTGCAATAGTATTCTACGGAATTGTCAATTACGTTTTCAAACAAAGGAGTTTTTCATTCAGGGATCTTTTTTTTTTTACTTTTTCAGTTTCGAAAATTTTCTAGAGAAAACATTTTTTCCGAATGATTTTAGCTAAAAATGAGCAAACCGGCACTTCCAGATTTCCATTTCGAGCACTGCTTTCGCCCATATCAGAAACGTAAGAATTGAACTGATTCTAGTCCGACACACAGCCGCACTATAAATTTTAATCTCCTTCTAAATTAAAAAGAGTTGACATGCTTTAACTCCTGTACAGAAACTTCAACCATTCTGGAATTTCAATACCACACAACTGCAAAATGTAATTAATAAAACATACTTGCGATAAATACAGATTTAGCACTGATGAAATCATAAACGCTATGTATTCCCATGATGATTGGGGTAAACGATCGGCCCACAACTTGTGCACGCGCCCTGGCGACCTATGACATTAACGATCCACTTTTCTAATTGTTAACTGTATGGGAAGCTGTATCACCTGACTATCATACACCGTGGCTTATGCCGTAACCTACGAGGATCGTTAAAGAAGCCTGTTATTTTGGGCCAAATTTCCTGAAAAAAACGGAAGCACTTTGTGATTTCCTTCAACGTCACCAGAGGCCGATCTTACCGAAGACAACATTGCCTTACCGTTAGTGCTTTTAGTATACTGCCGTAGCATACGAAACAGCACACTTCTCGTTTTTTTCAGTTATTTTTATATAAAAGAAATGAGGTATTGCTGTGTGCCTTTTGTATATTCTTACAAGCAAGTTTAGAGCATGTAACTGTGGAAATTTTGATTTGTTTACGTGATACTCATGCAGTTTTAGTTGTGTGCATTTTCAAATTGCGTGGTTTTTGGTAGCAGTAATCGTGTTACTATCAAACCGGAATAAACTATACTTCATGAAAGAGTAACATTTTTAATTTTAACGTTATATTTGTTTTGAACTTGCACGAACGTTTCATGAATTTGAGTTTGAAATAGAAATGGGCAGGTGTCTCAAAATAATTACCATTTTTATAAATTCAGCAGCGTTTTGTAACACATCGGCGGCAAGTTACGGATGGACAATTAGAAATATTTGCTACGAAAAATGCGATTCAGCGAAAACAACATGCATTGCAATAGCCTTGGAAACCACCAGCTTTCTCACACTTTAGTGGCTGCCGCTCGCAGTAGTAGGCTTCAAGCAAAGTGGTACTGCCCGATTAACGTTATATTTGTTTTGAACTTTCACGAACGTTTCATGGCGGCAGCCTCCAGATATCTTATTATAACCTCCTTGGGTATAACTGAGTGACACATACCATCATATTCATTTGTGTACAACATGCATTCTAATATGAGGAATTACCCTATTGCCTCATTTTATAATATAAAATTTTTTACCAAATTGTGGACAATTCCCTTGATTTAATTTAATTAAAAATTTGACATTTAAGTCACAGCATTACGCTCCTCTTAAATAAATATTTTCACACGAGAAGTTGCGCAGACAGCAAAGCATGAGCATAACGAACCCTTTGAGGGTGGAAAGCGCTCGAATAAAGAAGAAAGTAGGTAGTTATGTAATTTTACCTTTCAAAATGATTTGAGAACAGTGAATTACTAAAAAATATGTATCAAAATTCTACATAGGACATCGACGTGTCTAAGTAATGTGTCTCGAAATGCGTAACTTCATTGATGCAGAACATAACAGAATGCCAGATTATGGGAGAAAACTGATAACCTATACCATCAATGTTACTTATTGGTCATATAATATTATTATTAATCGCTTTCGTAAGGAAAAAATAAAAAAATTCAAGCGATTATGGAGAAAATTTATGTGTTTTAATTTCATAAATCAGCAAACCCACCCGCCACCAGTAGCGGCTAGTCGTTGTTGTTGTTGTCCTCGGTAAAAGCGCCACCTGGTGAGCTTTCCGGCGTAAGTGCTTTCTCGTTTTGAATTCAGAAATAGCAGGCAGGCTTCTTTCACGATCACCGTAGGCTACGCTTAGGCTAAATACAAAGCGCTATAAGGCGCAGTTGACACTTTGCGTGATATGACTCCCAAGGTAAGTCGATTTCATGATATGTACTTGTAGTCTTACGTTTAATTGCAATAATTTTTCATCGGTTGGAAAAGGCAGATTTCAAGAAAAGTGTACGCAGTACCATAATCGTTGAAAATCATTCGTACCTTTTATAAAAGATTTGAATTGAGCGGTATCTTCGAAAAAAGATTTGTGTGTAAGGCAATCTGAAATTAAAAATATTTTGCAGGTTCAAAGATGTTTTAGTACAGTATAGAGTCTGGATGTTACATTATGTTTCGTACGGATCTTGAAAATAATAATCAATGATTGTACCATTATTTTTTATTGATTTTTTTTAATAATAATCGATCATTGTACCATTTCCTACGCATACTAAACATATATTTAAGGAATACCATGAACCAAAAGTGCTTAAAGATTTAGGAAAAGACCACGTAGGAAATAGGAGGATTAAATTCGAAAGCATGCTAAAGGGATATGGAAGGAAATCGCTCAAGACAGAGCTGCGAAAGAGAGTGGACTTTATTCACCTAGCATTGGATCATGGTGAAGATGTTCGGTGTTGTGAAGCATCAAGCTTGTTTACATGAGTTTTTCCATTGCTTAACAAGGAGTAACGTCACAGGGGGTCGTCCTGACGGCGCAGTGGTATAAGCGCAGGCTTCTGACTATTCGTCCGAGATAGGACCATGTTCGAATCCTGGTGAGGCATGGAAGTTGTGTTTGTCTTACGGTCCTGGCTCTCACCTTTTCCTGGAATTAATAGTTCTAAATTAGGAACTGGCGACTGTTTATAGCCCATCGAGCTGCTCACGGTGGTCGTTAACAGTGGCGGTTCTATGCAGGGACCGTGTGGCCCCGAACGCCCAAATATAATCGGTTTTTTTATTTTCGGGGGGAATTACATATTAATTTTAATTAATTACCGGTACATGCAGGAATTTGTGCCCTCCCCCCATTTTTTTGTCTAGAACCACCACTGGTCGTTAAACCTTCAAACAAACAAACAAAAAACGTTGCAGGGGCCAGGATAATCGCGGTTTGTCGTATATTTATTAACGACACGTTTAACGTTTACCCGTCGTATGGTTGTGCTAACAAATCCTGTCACCTAAAATGTAAGAGAAAGAATAAGTTTTCATAAGTTTCCTTTGAAAAGGCCGGCTAACAATGTCTTTACCTTGTTGTTATAGGGGACTTGTGTGTTCCAATGACCCGAAGAGCTGTGCCGGCGGTAACTTTGCTACTGCTAGAGGCTCTCAATCTGGAGAGGTCAATGGGTAGGGACCAGAAGAAATAAAACACCCGGAAGAAGACAATGGTAAACCACTTTTGTATTTGCCAACAAAATTCATGAATAAAGCTCTTCCATTAGGACAAATTATAGTGTCGAAAGATGAGCACCCCAAGTCTGAAAGCTCTTTCTCTGCTACTGGGGATAAGGGTCGTTCTCCCTTGAGTAGATCTGATCATGATGACCTAGGCAGGCCAAAGCCGAAAGGACGCCTGCTTACTGATGTTGACAGTGTTGAAACCGGAGGTCCTCACTTCACAAGGTTACACATGATTGGAACCTTAAACATGAGAAGCATGGATCACAGAAAATTTGAAATTGTCGAGACTGAGATGAAACGTACCGAACTAGACATTCTAGGTTTAAGTGAGCTCAAGTAGACTGGAATGGGAGTTTTCGATTCAGATGACTGCAAAAATTTTATTATTCTGGGCATGAATCTACGTATATGTAGGAATGGAGTGGCATTGATACTTAAGAGAAACGTTGCTACGTATATGATTGGTTATAATCCAGTTAGTGACATGATTATTAATATCAGAATTAGTGGCCATTCCGTAACATAAGTGTCATGCAAGTGTATGCCTCTACCACTGATGCAACAGAAGAAGGCATTGATGAATTCTATGGACAGCTGCAAAATGTTCTTGAATGCAGTGCCAGAAAGGGATGTTTTATTACTTATCGAAGACTGGAATATTAAAGTTGGCGATATTGAAGAATCTAGAAGCACTTGATGATTTGGTTTGGGCACTCGTAATGCGGCAGGCTAAAGACTATATAATTCAGTTCTGTGAATAGAATTCCTGGTTTATAGGAAATACTTGTTTCAAGCAACATAAGCGTATACCCTGCACTTGAACATCTCCAAATACATTACATCGAAATCGAATTAATTACATAATTGGAAGAAATGGAGAACTACAGTTCAGTTAGTAAAAGCACTTCCAGGAGCAGATTGTGGAACGGATCATGAACTGCTTGTGACAAAGGAACAAGTTAAGCTTAGAAAGTTCAACAGATCAGGTACACCAGTACGGTAAGATCTGGAGAGCATTTCTCCAGGATATACAATTAAACTAAGCAACAGATTCAATGTCCTTGACGTTTGTGAACGAGAACCTGAAGAACTTTCGAATGAGATCAGGGACATTGTCATAACTGAAGCAAAGAGAAATGTTCCTATGAGCAATAAGAGGAAAAGAACTAGGAACAACTTGATTCACTATAGCTGCATAAGTGAGAGAATTCTTTGGATTTGTTTAAAAGTGAAACTTCAGAGAATGGAAATTATTGTAGTGTATGCTCCTTGTGACTCGGAACCTTCTGATAGGAAGGAAGATTTCTGGAATGAGAATGAGCTAAAAGCTGTTTTGAGCCAGTTTGGTGCTAAAGAGAAAGTTATAAATCGAATCTAACTGGGGCAGTGAAAATGAGCGCAGCTCAAAATGGATGGAGGAGGGGGGGGGCATTATCAGACAGGGGAGATGGGCCAAAATTCCCCTGTGGCAAGAGCTGGTGCATATGCTGGAATCGTTCCTGCAGCTTCAATGTGACCCCTGCATTGGTCATTTGAGACTTGAGCGATGGGTTTGCCTCCTCGGGGTGCTCCATGGTAACATTGGCACACACAACAGCAACTAGGGCGTCTGTGAATCTTGGAGAGGTGCAAGCTAGTTCTGTGTGACATTAGCAAAAAGATCCCAACTCGTAGGGTTTTGTTCCAGAATCCTTAGGTTGAATGACCAACTGGAATCGTCAGCTGTGGACTAATCCCCCACACTGATGTACTTACCTGATTAAAAAGACAAAAATAAATATTAAAAATGACTCAAGTGTGGGATATGGTGGACCTACCACACTTGAGAAGGATGGTCCACCACGGAATTGAATTGCACTTTCAAAACGGCGTATGAGAAAGAAATCTCGGCTGAGTGAATGTAAGATTGGTGTATGGAATACTAGAGGTATAAATGACAAGATGAATGAAGTAATTGAGGAGATGAATTAGTATAGACTGGATGTGCTGTGTGTAAGTGAAACAAAAAGAAAGAAATTGGGATAGAAGTGAATGGCACGGTGAGTGTGTGGTCTGGAGTATTGGATAATGTGAGAGGACAGACTGATGTAGGTGTGATTTTAAGTGAAAAAATGAAGAACAGCATGATTCACTATAGCTGCATAAGTGAGAGAATTCTTTGGATCCATTTGAAAGTGAAACTTCAGAGAATAGTAATTGTTGTAGTGTATGCTCCTTGTGACTCGGAACCTTCTGATAAGAAGGAAGATTTCTGGAATGAGCTAGAAGCTGTTTTGAGCCAGTTTGGTGCTAAAGAGAAAGTTATTACAGCAGGGGATTTCAATGCTAGAATAGGTGTGCAGAATGTCATTTCTGATAATGTTCTGGGTAAGTTTAATGATACTTGTGTGAATGATAATGATGAAAGATTAATTGAACTCAGCATTGAGAATGGTTTGTGTGTATCTAATACGTTTTCAACCCACAAGTGTATCCACACATATACTTGGGGAAATCAAACTCTGGGTCAAAAGAGTGTAGCAGATTTTGTTGTTTACGTTCAGCGCCTGAAACACTTAGTTGTTGACACCCGCGTGATAAGAGGTGTGGTGTTGGCTCTGATCATTACTTGATAGGGTCACGAGTGGAACTGAATGTTGTTTGGAAAAAAAGGAATAGGAAGAGGCCTAGGATGGAAAGAATAAAGGTTGAAAGGCTCATTGGAGTTCATTAGCGTTACTCTAATTTACTCAGTGAACGATTGAAGGAGCTGAAGTCATGTGAGAGCGATGCAGAAAAGAAGTGGACTTGCTTCAAGAACTGTGTTGTCACTGCCGCTGAAGAGGTCAATGGCACCAAAATAGCAGGAAGCACTAGAGGTGATGCTTGGTGGAATAGTGAGATCGAAGAGGCAGTAAACAGGAAGAAGGAAGCATATTTAGGGATGTTGCAAGGTAGAGTTTCTGAGGATATGCATCGCTGAGTAAGAAGCGTGAGGCAGCGAAGCTGGTTCGCCAAAGGAAGGCTATAGATAGGAAGAAAAAGGTGGAAAGGCATTAATTGGCTTTTTGGAAAGATAGAAAAACTTTCTGGAAGTATATGAGACACAGGAGAAATAGGGAAAACAAAGTTGTAAGTTGTGTGAAGAATAGGATCGGAGAAATGATATGGGAGCTCAATGAGTTAAGTGAAAGATGGGGTGAATACTTTTGTGAGTTATTAGATCAAGAAAGCAAAGGTGATTCTGAGGCAGAAGCAGATAATGTCACAGTGAAGGACGGAAGCACAGGAGGGATCTTAAGAGAAGAGGTATGTAAAAGATCTAAAATATCTCCTCAGAATGGTAAGGCTCCGAGAGTTGAGGGCATAACTGCTGAGATGTTGAAATATGGTGGTGACTCTGTAATTGGCTGGTTAACTGAATCTGCCAGTTGTGCTGGGAGTTAGGAATAGTACTCCGGAATTGGAGGGATACTATTATTGTTCCCATGTATAAGGGAAAAGGTGATCAGACTGACTGCAAGAAACTATAGGGGTATTAGTTTACTGAGTGTTGCATGGAAAGTATTTGGTAAGGTCAGTATCGAAAAGGTACGAGGTCTTACATCAGAGAAATTGTGGGATGTCTAGAGTGGTTTTATGTTTGGTACAGGATGCACTAACCACATTTTTGCACTACGCATGATAATCGAAAAGTATCTGGCTGTTGGTAAGAAAGTTTTTTACTGCCTTCATATATTTAGTGAAAGCATATGACCGAGTAAATAGGATACTTCTGTGGAAGGTGTTGAATGAATATGGTGTTACTGGGAATCTACTTAATAGTGTAAAGCTATCTATGCTGGCAGTACAGCTTGTGTACGAGTGAAAGGTGTTGTATCAAAATGGTTTTCCATTAGTGCAGGAGTCAGGCAAGGTTATGTAATGCCACTATAGCTGTTTGATATATTTATGGATGCATGCATTCGTGATGCTAAGATGGACAATACTCGTTTAAGTCTTGGGAATACCCGTATGTGCAGATTTCTGTATGCTGATGACACAGTCCTATTGGAAGAGAGCAAAAGTGAGTTCCAGAGTATGTTGTCCCGGATGCACGAAGTTTGTATGAAATTCAAACTAAGTATAAATAAGGGAAAAGCCAAAGTTATGGTTTTTAAGCGAGGAACTGTTAGTACTGAATGTTGGTTAAATCTAAATGGCACAGTGATCGACCAGGTAAATGAGTTTGTGCATTTATGAAGCATGTTTGAAGTTTGACAGAGAGAACAGATTAGATGACGAAATTAATAAGCGAGTGAATTCTTCATTGAAAATCATAGCTGCTTTAGGAGGTTTTCACAGGAATGATGTATTCTCAAAAGAGTCCCAAATGGCTGTGTATGAAAGTGCAATTGTTCCTACTTTGATATATATTGCAGTGAAACATGAGTACTACAGAAGAGACATAGGAGTCGTTTCTGTGCTGGAGAAATGCGTTATTTACAGCTGGTTTGTGGAAAGACACGTTCTGATCATGTGATGAATGAAGATGTGTTACAGTTGTGTAATGTGAAGCAAAATGTTGTTAGCAAGGTAAAGACTAATATTCTTAAGTGGTAAAGACTAATGTTGTTAGCAAAGGTAAAGACTAATATTCTTAAGACAGATGCAGATGTCCAACGTCAAGCACGGAAGGACAAATAAAGTTACCTCAACCAAGAATGTCAATAAATAGGAGCATATAATAGGAAAGGGGATGTAAGGTCAGGCGATGCGTAACATCACAGCCTCTCCTTGACAAATGTCAACCCCGCCTTCTCGTGGTACATCCTGTTCCCACTAAAGGGGCTCTGACGACCGCCAATAGCGGTATAACTATACCATCGGGATTAGAGGAAATGCTATCCCACACTCACCAACCCGCTTGGCCAGCGTGGTGAGTTATGGCCAAACCATTCCAAAATGACTCCACAACTTAAATCTTGGCCCTCAGTCTCCGGCAGCTGGAATGTACCTGGCCAAGGCAGCGGCCAGTGCGACATGAAGGCAGAGGGTGCTAAGAATCCCCGGAGGACCGGACTAGGCTGCCATCTGATGCTGACCTTGGCTACGTATAACGGACGCTCCCTATCTTCTGATTCAAGGCTTCTTGAATTGGAAGAGGAACTACAAAGGATCAAGTGGGACATCGTCGGGCTAAGTGAGGTAAGGAGAAAAGGAGAAGATCTCATTGAACTGAAAAGTGGACATCTCTTCTACTATCGTGGGACAGATACTGGCAGAACTAGTGGTGTTGGATTTATAATAAACAAGAAACTGAAGGATAAAGTTGTAGAAGTTGAAAGTTCCTCTGACAGAGCTGCACGACTCGTTATCCAACTCTCGAGAAGATACCAGGCTCAGATTATTCAAACTTATGCACCCACCACAAGTCATGCTGAAGAAGAAATTGAAGAATTTTATGAGGAAATTCGTGATCTAAATAATAAAGGTAAGCAGCACTTGAAGATAATTATGGGAGATTTCAATGCAAAAATAGGGCAACGGCAACAGAATGAAACTTCAGTAGGTAAATTCGGTCACGGCAACAGAAACCAGCGTGGAAATACTCTCGTAGAGTTTGCAGAGGCAGAAGGGTTTTTCATCTTGAACTCCTTTTTCAAGAAAAAGTCACACAGGAAATGGACATGGAGACATCCAAATGGGACGACAACTGAAATTGATTTTATTATGTGTAACAAAAAATTCGTCATAGAAGACTGCAGTGTGCTAAACAAGTTTAACACAGGCAGTGACCATAGATTGGTGAGATGTAAGATGCACCTCAACACTAAACTCGAACGTAGCAAGCTCATAAGACAAACAAAATGTATTGACATAACCAACCTTAAAAAACACCATAATACCTTCAAATTGGAACTGAAGAACAGATTCTCTGGTTTAGAAGGCCTAACATCGGAAGAAGTGGATATTTCTGAAGTTAACAGAAAAGTAACCAAAGCTCTTATGGAAACAGCAACAAAATTAGCTGGGTCTAAGAACAAATTGCATGTGAACAAATTATCAGGAAAAACCAAAATGTTGATGCAAAAAAGAAGAGAGATGAGGACAACTAAAGAAGATGTGACTTCCAAAGTGGAATATATAGAGCTATGCAAGACAGTACGAAAAAGTATCGCTGAAGACGTAAGGAAATTCAACTGTGAACTAGTAAGGAAAGCAATTGAAAACAACCAAAGCCTAAAGATAGCAAAGGGACATCTCAGTAAGGGAAAAAAACAGATTATGGCACTGAGAAAAGAAGATGGTTCTGTAACAAGAAATAGAGGCGAAATTTTGACAAGAGTGAAAGATTTCTACTCCAAATTATATGAAAGGGATGATACATGTACTCCAGGCATCATGAAAGGTACCAGAGTTCTTCCAGTCCTTCCAGCAGAAGTTGCACATGCAATCAAGAACATGAAGCGAGGAAAAGCTCCAGGAGAAGATGGAATTACTGTAGACATCATACAAGAAGCAAGTGGAGAAATCGAAAAAGTACTCGCCCAAATTTTCACTCGATGCCTTAATGAAGGGAAAATTCCTGAGGATTGGAACAACGCTACAATGATCTTGCTACATAAAAAAGGTGACATTGAGGATCTCAGGAACTACAGACCTATCGGCCTCCTATCAGTGGTTTATAAAATTTTCACTAAAGTTCTTTCACACCGCTTGAAGGTAACACTGGACATGGCTCAACGGAGAGAACAAGCTGGATTCAGGAGTGGCTACAGCACAATAGATCATATCCACGTACTGAGAGAACTAATTGAAAGAGCGAGGGAATATGAACTTCCATTGTGCATGGCTTTTATCGATTATGAAAAAGCCTTTGATTCGGTGAAACCATCAGCAGTTGCAATGGCTCTGAAATCCTGCGGTATTGAAGATGCATACATTAATATTATTAATAACATCTATGAAAATGCAAGTGCAAAGATTCTGCTATTTGAAAATACAACACACATAAAAATTGGAAAAGGAGTGAGACAAGGTGACACCATATCTCCGAAGCTCTTTAATGCCACATTGGAAAATGTCTTTCAATCACTGAACTGGGAAAATAAAGGCATAAAGATTAATGGAGATTATCTAACCCACCTTCGTTTTGCTGATGACATAGTCATTTTTGCAACTACCCCATCAGAGCTACAGAGTATGATGCAGGAACTTGCTGACAAGAGTAAAGAAGTGGGATTAAAAATGAACTTTCAGAAGACAAAAGTGATGTTCAATGCTTTTACAAGAAATGAAGATTTATCGATTGATGGAGAAAAGCTGGAGATAACAGACACGTACGTTTATCTTGGACAGCAGATATCAAGTGAGGGTCACATTGGTGAAGAAATTAATTGGCGTACAAAACTTGCCTGGAGAGCTTTTGGAAGAAACAGCATAATTTTCAAGAGCAATATGCCATTATGTCTTAAAAGAAAAGTGTTTGATCAGTGCATCCTTCCAGTGCTTACGTATGGTGCAGAGACGTAGACCTTAGCTAAAAGAGACATACAAAGGCTGCAGACAACTCAAAGACACATGGAGAGGTGCATGCTTGGTGTAACCAGGAGAGATAAGAAGAGGAACACGTGGATCCGAAAAATGACACGAGTGGAAGACATCATGATCAGAGTTAAATCCCTGAAATGGCAATGGGCTGGACATACTGCCAAAAGAACAGACCATCGATGGACAGCTGAAATTTTAGATTGGATTCCAAGGGACAGGAAAAGACCCAGAAGAAGACCACATGGAAGATGGGTGGATGAAATTCGAAAGTATGCGGGAGTGACATGGAGGAGACTGGCACAAGACAGACCGTTGTGGAGGAAACTTGGGGAGACCTTCGTCCTGCAGTGGATTGATAATGGTTGACAATGATGATGATGAATAGGAAAGGAAAAATAAGAGACCTTTTCAGAAAGATAACAGAAATAACTGATAAGTTTATCGCAAAGTTTGTAATGGTCAGAAATAGACAAGTAAAAGACATTGTAAAACCTAATGAGGTTACAGATAGGCACTGAACCTCTTTACAAACGAGATTGTAGAATGATGAATGCATTTTTAAAGAATGCGTATACTCCTGCACAAGCTCTATTGGAAACAGAGGTTCGATGGGCATTAGAACAACTTGAAAACAGGTAAGCACCAGGAAAACATGAAGTCCACATCGAATTGTTTAAGGCAACAGGAAAAGAAGCTGTTGAAGTTCTAACTGCTCTTTGCCAACAAATTTGGAATGCAACTAGGTGGCCTTCTGATTGGTAGAGATCGGCGTCGATTCCGTAGCATAGGAAAGGAGATGTCAAAGATTGTGCAACTCATAGAACTTTATAGAACTATTGCATTGATTCCTCATGCTATCAAGGTATTTCTAAAGATCATACAAAGAAGGTTAGAACCATTTATGGAGAGAGAAGTGCCAGTACAACAAGCTGGCTTTAGAAGAGGCAGCGGAACACGAGATCAAATTGCCGACGTTAGATGAATAATGGAGAGAGCAAGAGAATTCCAGAAGGATGTTTACCTTTGTTTTATTGATTATAGTAAAGCTTTTGACTATGTGGACCATGCAAGACTGCGGGATGTTTAGAGATTTCTGGGAGTGACAGAGCAATTGATCATTCTTTTGAGCAGTGGCGGACTAGCGATCCATAAACGGACCTGGAAGTTATTTTGTGAGGCATACTTTTGGAAAAAAATGTCAAAGTAATCCGTCCTTCAAAAAAAAAAAAAAAAAAAACCGGTATGTCAGCATCACCGTTTACTGTTTAAACATTTTCAACACAAGTCTACGAATTATTACAGGTTTTTTTTTATAGGGGCAATAATAATTAACTGGTTCTCTCCCTTCCCTGGAGCTAGTGATCCTAAATTAGGGACGGGCGATGGCTTATAGCCCATTGAGTTGCTCATGGTAACCGTTAAACCCCGAATAAAAAATAATAATAATTAACAACATTTCACTCATGTTCCTGGACCGCAGATGCCTAGTAAAATGTAATGCAAGAACACAAATATTCGTTGTTGAGAAGCAACAGACAAGGCATGTCAAAGACATTTGTGGAGAATACGCTGTCGAAGTCATGACGTCACGGAATGGCGACTGGGCATAAACATACATTGTCTACATCTTAGCTAACGTTAGTTTTATCGTTGGCGGCTGTCGATACCCAGCAAAAACACAAGTGCTGGGAAACTGCTGGCCACAAGCTGGCAGTGATGGGTCACTGCTAGCTGAAATCTGCCGCTCACGGCCCGGTAGTGGTCCGTTGGTGGCAGCGCTATCAGTTGGCGAGCCATTGATGACCCTGCAGCATCGCCGTGAATTGTGGGCTTCCAAGCAAGTGCCACTAGTGGCCCGTTGCTGGCAACCAATGCAACCCCCAACAGCAGGTGGAAGCATCGGGACTGCACTTGCTGTGTCTCTCATGGTACCAGTTAGTTGAAGACGACGCTATCGCCATCGTGTTATTTTTGTGGATGTTAAGAAAAAAATCCATATGTAGAGAGGCGAATTAATTTCCTAATGAAATTCCACGTCGACGAATATATCAGATTAAGCTATGAAAAATACTAGATTACAGCCATGAAATACACCCACTTCATTCCCATGAATAACAATTCATGGAATGGAGTGGGTGAATAACAAGAAAACAATTGAAACCGCTTGAAACGTCTTGGAAAACCCATTAAAAAAACGCTTGTTGGAAAAAAAGAATTATACGCGTACAAAATTTATTAATTATTTGAAAAAAAAAAAAAGCAACGCCATGTGGATATAATGTACTCATCCATGGGTTGAATACACAAGACTGGGAGGAATTCGCTTCTAAAAATTACGAGAAGTAAAATAAAATATCTTTCCTCTTTAAAACAAATGTAGCTTCGGACAACGGAAAGGAAAGATACAACGTTAAAAATGTAACATAATGTGACATGAACCCGGGTAAATATATATTAATTCAACAATCTTCTTTCAAGACGACAAGGACAGTACAAAACTTTGGAAAGCGACTCTAAGTATGTACACTCCTTGAAAATGAGTGAAGTTCCCTTAAGGTAAAAAAAAACTATCGTTACGTTGAAAAAATAAATTTATGAATTACATGAAACTGACTTTTATGAAAAATAACTCGCAATATTGTAAAATGAAAGCGGGAACCATTCGATTACATATTCCGCACAAAACAAATAGCTTCAAGCACATGCGCGTGCCTGGCAAATTAGTCCGGTCGGTAGAGAGCTCAGCTCCCAAGCAAACGGCAGTGGTTCGTATCCACTGAGATTCAGACGTGCGTTTTTCCGGTTTGTTGAGAATATTTTCCCAGCGCAGTGCGAAAATTCCCAGGTTTCGTAAGGGTAGAAAAAAGAAGTTGCAGCTTTGGGGAACTGCGGTTATCCTTGATTTTTTTTTTTTTTATGGCTACTACTGGAAATTGGCGGACAAGATTCGGCAAGCCACCAGTTACGTCACGTGATTGCCGGCTGCCACTACCGGCACACTAGCGGACCATATTAGGCTAGCCATCATTTCTGGCACGTGCTTGCAGGGCCGCTGAAGGGCTACTTGTGGCAAGTACTGCCTGTGATGGACAACTGACGGCCCTGTTCTGGCATATGACAACTCATGGGGTGCCAACTGTTGGCCAGCTGTTGGCCTGAACTGCTGGCCTTTCTGTCGGCCGCCCGGACATTTTATTGACGGTTCGGCAGTGGCAACATAGTGATGGGCCATTGCTGGAAGTGCTGGCTGCCAGCAATGGCCCAGTGCTGGCCCAGCACGGCTGTTTTTGCTGGGTAGTCCTGTAAAATTGATTTAAAAGGTGAAACTGAATATATTAGATATGGTTTTATGTTTTGCAGTATACCGTAATCATCAGACTGTCAAAATACAGTGTTCGTTTAATAGATTTCCGAGAAACAAACGGAAACACGCCCTATAGACTAAAATGTCGGCAAATGTGCAGTTTAGCTTCCTAAACTATTAGCTACGTATTTGGAAAAAATGAGATATACATATGTTAAAATATGTAATTTGATGGCAAATGGTGAAAAAACTTCACCTGGAAAATGCATTTTAAAGATTTTTACCGTAAAACTTACCTCCAAGTACGATGATGTGAACACGAGCTGTGGCAGGCCTAACACAACGCCGCGGCGACACGCCAAGTTTCGCTCCGCTGAAACGATGGTCACGTTCCGGCGGCCACTTTGCTGGCGGAAGAGTAAAAGAGGAACCGGGTACGTTCTTGGGGAGCCATCGTTATACTTCGAGCCAAGCTTGACGAGGTCGTCGCGGTGTTGTGTTAGGCCTGCCGCAGCGGTGTGCTGTCGGTGTCGTACTTGGAGGTAAGTTGAGGTAAGTTTTACAGTAAATCTTTAAAATGCATTTTAAAGATGAACGTTTTTACCATTTGTCATCAAATTACACACTTTAACATATATATATATATACGATTCTTTCTCATTCTTTCGAAATATGTAGCCAAATAATTTAGGACGCTAAACTACACATTTACCCTTATCTTTTATAGAAGCACGAATTTTCCCACGTATTTCCTCGCTTGCGGTTCATAATAAAATGACTGGATGTAAGATGACTTCACAGCATTTCCACCGCGTTGAATTAGCTTCAAATTGTCAGAAAAAAAAATGAGGAAATTGCAAAATATGAGCACATTTCACCAATCACGTTGAAACGTTATGGGAATCATGGAGGAACAGTTTATTTGTTTATGCCCAGCGACATCTTGTGGCGTCACATTTCGACGACGTGTAGACTGGCAAAGAGAAAGCCGCTATTGTATGGAATAACTAGTGTATTGACGTGTTTGCGCGAGTATTTCAGTTCTAAATCTTGAAGATTTCGATATATCTTTAAGTGTATGTGACACGAAATTTTCCTGTATAGTAACTTTCTCTCATTTCTTATATAAATACACTGGCGGAAAGTGAAAAAAGAACACCAAGAAGGAATTGGCGGACGATCATGAAATTCATATGTGTTAATGGGGTCGAGTTTACGTAGGTGTGATGTTAATTTTGGGACCAACCGGTGAGCGCTTACGCCACAGCACAGCATAATATGCAAATTATCGTCGGTGGTATTTAAGGTGTACGGCGAAGTGAATGCAATCAGTCGTCGGCGTAAGGACATGTGCGAAGACCCTGAAGAAGCTGCAATGCCTGGACATGGAAGACGTGTACGATTTCAGCAGTTATCGGACTTGGAGCGAGGTCGTCTAATCGGACTCCGCGAGGCGGGGTGGTCGTATCGTCGTATTGCGGAGCGAATTGGACGGGAAGTATCGGTGGTGGTACGATGGTGGCGTAGATGGTCCAAGGAACATTCCCCCACGAGAAGACGTAGAACTGGGAGTCACAGACTGACTGATGAGCGGACCTATCGACGCATAAGAAGAGCGGCGTTGTCAAGCAGAACATCCACTGCGTCGCACATCCGAGCTGCCGTTGCACATGAGGTGACTGTGCGAACAATCCGCAACCGTCTACTGGATGCAGGACTACGTGCTCGTGTGCCTCTGGCATGTGTACCTCTGACGGCAGCCCACAGTCAGGAACGGCTGCAGTGGTGTCGCCAACGTCTGCACTGGAAAACGCAATGGAGATCTGTCGTATTCAGCGATGAAAGCAGATTCTGCTTGGGAGCCTCCGATGGCCGTATGCGTGTTCGCAGACGCACAGGGGAGCGTCTCCAACCTTCTTGCATCCGCCAGCGACACACAGGGCCTACACCTGGTCTCCTGGTGTGGGGAGCGATCAGCTATCACTCCCGTACACAACTAGTGTTTGTACCGGGTACGTTAAACAGCACCTCCTACATCAACAACATCATTCAGCCCGTTGTTGTGCTATTTGTAAGGTCGGTCCATCGTGGTGTTTTCCAGCAAGATAACGCACGCGCACACATGGCACGTGCAACGCAACATGGACTTCAGGGTGTGAGACAACTTCTATGGCCTGCACGTTCACCGGATTTGTCCCCCATTGAGAACGTGTGAGATTTTATGGAACAACGACTTATCCGGTCTCCAGGGTCAGCCACGACCATCCCCGATTTACGCTTCCAGGTTGAGGATGCTTGGAACTCAATACCCCAAACTTACATCTAACATCTGTACGACAGACTCCATGCCAGAATTGCACAGTGTGACGCAGTTCATGGCGGTTCAACCTCGTACTAACCATGTTACATGGAAATGTTATTTTTCAGTTTACCAGCAAATACAGCTGTATTTTGCCATAATGTTTTGATCACGTTATCTTCTGTATTCCGTTATTATGCTGTATAAATTTCGTTGGTATCAGACGTCTCCTTCTTGGTGTTCTTTTTTCACTTTCCACCAGTGTATATATATATATATATATGGCCGGTCGCGATATAGCCTCGTATTTTCCTGTTTACTAGCCTTGTTTGTTTTTCTCGGAAATGAGCACTTGCTAATTACAATTCGATCCAGAAATTTCTCGGGTCGAACCGAACATTCTATGTAATTTCTGCAGTACATTATGAATTGAATCACTCACTCTTGCCGTCTAACTCCCCTCATTCATAGATGGCGCCGCACGTTCAATTGGGCTTCGACGCTTTAGAACCGGAAGCATTACGTTTGCCAGTCTATGTCTCCTCAATGTCTTTGAGGCACGTACCCTGAGAGAGAAAGTCGAAGACTTTATTCCATTCTTATGAATTTTATTGTGATAACTGAATTCAGAATTTAGAATAGCTTTTTCGCCTCTTTTTTTGTTTGTTTGGTGACAGAATAACGACCACCGTGAGCAACTCGATGGGCTGTAAGCACACGCCTCATCGGGATTCAAACCTGGACCCAGCTCGAACGAATGGTCAAAACCCAGCACTTCACTGTGCCGGCTTTTCTCTCTATTCCTTTTGGCTTGTATTGTTAAATGTTACTTCGTCCCTCCATTGGTTACAGGTAA
This sequence comes from Macrothele yani, assembly GCA_039090855.1. Taxonomy (NCBI): domain Eukaryota; kingdom Metazoa; phylum Arthropoda; class Arachnida; order Araneae; family Macrothelidae; genus Macrothele; species Macrothele yani. Next base: position 4,752,434 of record CM077023.1, on the reverse strand, counting down.
GGGAGAGAATAAGCATCATAAGACATCACTCCACTCAGGCGCCCCCTGGAACTAGAGCCCGAGCCCACCTCGGACCACTACCATGAAACTTACGACCCTGACCACTAGGCCTCTGGAGCAGCCCAATGCATGTTAAGCAGTAATAATGGAATAAATGCTACAGCCAAGACCAAATAATTATGGGTGGGAGTCAACAGGTGATACGATCTGAGGCAGCACCGTTGGCGCAGTGGTCTAAGCGATGGCTTCTGATCATTCGTCCGAGATGGGTCCGGGTTCGAATCTCGTGAGGCTTGGATGTTGTATATTTGTCTTACGGCGTTGGCTGTCTCCCTTTCCTGGAACCAGTAGCCCTAAATTAGGGTCGGGCAACTGCTTATAGCCCACTGAGTTGCTCACGATGGTGGTTAAACCTCCAGTACAAAAAAAAAAAAAGATCTGAGAGCAACTGCTGATAAAATTATTAACAAAACATTAACAAGGTATTAACAAGATAATAACTACATACCACTTCGGTGTGCGAGACGATTATTGATAAGTTGTCCCATTTTAACATAGTCGAGGTCCACGAGTAGTGTTTACATTTAAATGGCAAAACGTAGAGTAATAAAAAAGGGAGCAACAGCTATTTGCAATTAGTTTCTATACAACTGTAAACATGGCAGGAATAAAAATTTCAATAAAAAATGGCGTCTCTTTATAGAAAAACCAATGAAGATACTTTAGGTAACCCGGAGTTTACCGGAGTCTTCTATGCTTTCGTGCTTTAAATGTAGCAGTATTGACAGTATCATTTTTGCAGTCTTTGATACATTTACACATTAGATTTTTTCAGGAATTTTTTTTTTTGATTGGAGGTTTAACGACCACCGTGAGCAACTGAATGGGCTATAAGCAGTCGCTCGTCCCTAATTTAGGGTCACTGGCTCCAGGGAAGGGAGAGAGCCAGTGCCGTAAGACAAACACAACATCCATGCCTCACGGGATTCGAACCCGGACCCCTCTCGGACGAATGATCAGAGGCCGTCGCTTAGACCACTGCGCCATCGGGGTGGCTTTAAGGAATTGAAAAAAAATCTAATTCCTAACTTGTCTTGCCAGAGTCAGGTGTGGAAGAGTTTTACGGAGAACCGCAAGGTATCACTGAACTGAAGGACATTTTCCAATCAAGCGGGCGATTTTATTATGGGCAGAATTGGTGTCACAAATGCGATCTTGACGATTACAAAAAGGGGCCACAGACTTGAATGTGCCGCCCCGGTGGCGCAGTGGTCTAAGGCGTTGGCCTATGATCATTCGTCCGTAAGGGGTCCGGGTTCGAGTCCCGGTTAGGCATGGATGTTGTGTTTGTCTTACTGCACTGGCTCTCTCCCTTCCCTGGAACCAGTGACCCTAAATTAGGGACGGGCGACTGCTTATAGCCCATTGAGTTGCTCACGGTGGTCGTTAAATCTCCAATCAAAAAAAAAAAAAAAAAGACTTGAATGTTATGGGACCACTTTCTCGGACAGAGGCCGTTGCCTATGAAGTTTTAAGCAATACGCTTTATTAGTGTAACAATGAAATTGTCTAAGCTTTTTATCATGCTTGTTTGCTTGAGAGTTTAACGACCACCGTGAGCAACTCGATGGTCTATAAGCAGTCGCCCATCCCTAATTCAGGGCCGCGAGCTTCAGGGAAGGGAGAGATCCAGTGCCGTAAGGCAAATACAACATCCATGCCTCACCGGAATTTGACTGCGGACCGACATCGGACGAATGGTATGAAGCCCTAGGACGGCATTCACAAAGCAAATGAGAATGTACAGAACACATGCAGACAATTCGTTATTCTTTGAAAATAAGAGACTTAACAAAGAAAAACTTTGGATTTGATTTAATTGAAGAAAAATAAAAACAAGGAAAATTCAAATGTGAGAGAATGTGACAAGGAAAAACAAGATGTTTGTTTTCCAAAAAAGTCGCTTTTTCAAACGTGCGCTTCTGAAAAACGTCTCCATGGTTCGTGTAGGTCCGTGGAAAAGTTCTCATTGCATACGTTACCACGAACTTTCTTACGGTGATGCCTCGCGCTTTAGTGAAAGGTGCGATAAGTCTCGCCTCTGCCGCCCCGGTGGCGCAGTGGTCTAAGCGATGGGCTCTGATAATTCATCAGAGCTGACTGACCCGAATCCCGGATGAGCCGTGGGCAGTGTGTTTGTCTTCCGGCCCTGTCCATCTCTGCAACCAGTGGCTTCAAATTAGGGACAGGCGACAGCTTATAGCCTTTAGAGTTATCCATGGTGGTCATTAAACTCCGTGTTGCAACAACCCCTCTACTCACTTTGACTGAAACTAAAAGGAACATTTATATTTCTTCCGGTTTGGCAACACTGTTGTTTCAGCCGTTCCGGGCACGTTTTTGATCGTCTTGTTTACATTTTTGTGCGTTTGTTTCGGATTGGGTGTGCTTGAATCGCATATACTGTTGTACGTTTTAATGTTGTAATTGCGTTTTTAAGCTTTTTAAAAATTACGAGTGCAATCCTTCTCCATTTATTTTGTGCAGCGGCTGGCACCGGGCAGGTGTGTATCTGCTAATTAACCACATTTTGTTTTCAGCGTTCGCGACAGTACAGATGAATCAGCTAATGTGGCCTCAGAGACTTCACGGGTGAAAAGGTACGTTTCACTTTCTTGCTTTTCGGAATAATATTGAGTGTTTTCGCAAAGATGAAGTCTTTGAAAATGAAAAAGAAAATCTTTACGTTCGTCATTTACAGTGATAGAGAAGGCTATTGAGGAAGAGTTCGCGAAGGACGAACTACTGTATAGAGCGGAAAGATTAGATTGTTAACACTCAGGTAATCGATAAATTTCTAAGATTTGTTTTTGAAAGCGAAGTTTCTGAACTTTTTGTTTGTTTAAGGGTTTAACAACCGCCGTGAGCAAATCAATGGGCTATAAGCAGTTGTCGGTCCCTAATTTTGGGCCACAGGTTCTAGGGAAGAAAGAGAGCCAGTGCCACAAGAACAACACAACATCTATGCCTCACCAGGGATTCGAAGTCAGACCCATCTCGGACGAATGATCAAAAGCCAGTGCTTAAACCACTGCGCCACCTGTACGGCCTGAAGAAGTTTATGACACTGAATTTTAGGCTACAGAAGTTTACAGAGATAAATGTCTCACATGGAAAATGAAAACTGAAAATAATTTGTTTTATCTACTAGTATCAGCAGATGATAGCATTCATGATGAAACAGGTGGAAACAGTAAATTCAAGCTTCCTATATTTGTGCTGAAAAAATTCAATGGTGAAGCAAAAGGTTATCTAGGTTTTGGGTGCCAGTTTTCAAAAATACATGATGATGAAGAAATAGCATCATAATAAAAATTTCGGTAAATATACGATGTCATCGCTCTGTCTACGTTATTTTTATAAACAATGAATAGTAACTGAAAAATTGCACATCCGACACCGCTGGGATCGAACCCCAGATATTTCGATAACTAGCCGAATGCGTTCGCTTTACGCTACAGTGCCAACAATTCACAGCGCTATTCGTGGTTTATCAGTCAGCATCTGACTACACATATTGATGGGCTCAGCAACTGATGTACAATTTTTCAGTTGCTATTCGTTGTTTATAACAGGGCGATGACATCGTATATTTACATTATCTCCACGTATTCAAAATATATTCATCATTTCTATCGCCCTTTGGATTTATCAGTTGTAATTAAACAGCTTGCTTTGTTGAATGCCACTAGATGGCGGCACATCAGTTGCTGAGCCCATCAATATGTGTAGTCAGATGCTGACTGATAAACCACGAATAGCGCTGTAAATTGTTGGCACCGTAGCGTAAAGCGAACGCACTCGGCTACTTATCGAGAGATCTGGGTTCGATCCCAGCAGTGTCGGATGTACAATTTTTCAGTTGATATTCGTTGTTTATAAAAATAACGTGGACAGAGCGATAACATCGTATATTTACATTATCTCCACGTATTTAAAATATATTAAAAAATATTGGTATTTGATACATGCGATGGTCCCGGGTCCACGTGATACCAGTTTAATAGAAAGTTTTCCTCCTGTGACCAAAAATTATTTGAAGGTGATCGAACAGTTAAAAGAGAGATTTGGGAGAGACGATTTATTAGTTTATATTTATGTTCGATAACTTTTGAGTATGGTTATGAAGAAGTGGACGGATACAGGCTGATCTGGCAAATATGTACGGCCAAATTTAATCACAACTGATAACTTGAAATGCAGGGTTGTACCAAAGAAAAATTTGCAAATTCTCTGGCTCTTCTGGTTGATTTCTGTCTCACAGAAGATGTATTAAGAGCTTGGCAGAGGAGTAGAAGTTCCTAATAATAGGTGGCAGGAGACGGTCAAAGATCTTTGGAAAAACTAATGTTCTTTTTACGACAAGAGATCAACGGCGGAAGAATGATCAGTTTGGTTGTGTGCGAGAACCCACGAGAACCAAAGTGTGTGTGATCGCCTATAAAAAGAGCAGTTCGGTCTAAGGCCACCGATATTGTGGTAGCAGTATCACTAATGACTACGCGATCCAGGTGGAAAGGCAATATATCCTACAAAAGCTCCTATGTGTTTTTGTGACAAAATGCATTCCAGCTCTGAATGTTTCTCTGTTCAGAAAATGCCGTTAGATGACAGGAGAAAAATATTACAAAAGAAAGGTGCTTGTTTCATTGGAAGATGGAGGTCACATGAAACGCAAATAACTTGTGGCCAGAAAAATTACACTTTGGCGTGTCCTGATCGAGAGACGACAACCAGGCACAAGGGAATACCGGGTGATAAGAACGCTCTCAATTCTAATGCCTTGCCGAATCAACCGAAATTTGAAATGGTCTTGTTGCAGGCGTTGTCACTAAAAACTAAGATTGGAGGACAAGATAAACTAATTCGTGCGATCTTCGACACAGGATCTCAAAGATCTTATGTGGGTGATAAAATTTCTCTTCTGATAAAACTAAAGACAGTTTGACATGAAAGAATTGTGTACGCGTACGGCCTTTTCAGTGGTAAAGAAACTGAACCTCAAAGTCATTCGTTCCTGTTATCCATTGAGGTAATGTTAAAATGCCTACCGTAGTCATCGTCACTTCGAAGTGATGCCTCAGCCCGGAATCCGTGGATCACTGCCTCGATTCAAGGACAAAAGGCAAATTCAGGAATTAAAAGAGAAACTGATTGAACTAGTTGATCTTCTTGGAGAGCAAGACGAAGCTGAGATGTTGATAGGTGCTAATGTGGCAGGCAGTTATTACCAGGCAGGATTCTACCGTTGGATTATGAATTAGTGGCCACAGAAACTAAACTCGGTTGAACTGCTTTTAGGAAAAACTGAAAGATCAATCAATGTCTTATGATAGTCCACTGACGGCTGTTTCTTTACATGTTAATTATGCATCCATAGCAGAGCTGTGGGAGCTTGATGCCCTAGGAATGTCTCAATCAAGCTGAAAGAATAAGGCAGAAAGAAGCACATTCAGAAGCAATGGCTAATATTAAAATTACTTTAGTAGTATGCCTGATGGTCGGCATCAAGTAGAATTATCTCGGAAAATGGTTCAGCAGGAATTGCGTTCTAACAGAGAAATAGCTTTACAACTTCACAATAATGTATCTGTTTTGTTTGGGGGTTTAACGACCATCGTGCTCTCTCCCTTCCCTGGAACCAGTGACCCTAAAAAAGGGACGGGCGACGGTTTATAGCCCATTGAGTTGCTCACGGTGGTCATTAAACCTCCAATAAAAAAAATGGTGATAAAGCAAGTTTCAGAATAGGAAGACTCATAAAAGCACTTAGAAGACCGGACATGTTCAATCAGAGCTGCCACTTTGGTGGCGCAGTGATCTAAGCAATGGCTTCTTATCATTCGTCCGAAAGGGGTCCGGGTTCTAATCCCGGTGAGACATGTATGTTGTGTTTGTCTTACGGCCCTGGCTCTCTCCCTTTCCTGGAACCAGTGACCCTAAATTAGGGACGGGCGACTGCTTATAGCCCATTGAGTTGCTCACGGTGGTCGTTAAACTTCCAATAAAAAAAAAGTCAGAGATGTTATGCTTTTGAGTCGCATCAATGGCAACTCAAAACGGGGAAACGATGTTGTAGCAACTCCTTAGATCACTTTTACAGAAACTGAAAGGAACCTTAATATCTCTTACGGTTTAGCAAAACTGTTACTTTAACCGCAATCGATTCGTTTTTGATCGTCTTGTTTAGGTTTTTAATTTCGGATTGGGTGTGATTGAATCACATACTGCTGCATGTTTCAATGTAGTGATTACACTTTTAAGCTTATTAAAATATCGTGAGTGTAATCTTTCTTCGTTTACTGTATTATGTGCAGCCGCTTAAACCTGGTAGATGCATATCTGTTAATTAAATACACCCCGAAACAACAACAACATCAATTAAAAAAGCGCTTTACAACTTCCAGATTAGCGTTGCGTGATTTTAGATCATGTGGTTGTTTGGTGCTGTGGTATTCTTTCCATCTCTCACGTCTCACTCGTGCTGCTGGGAACAAAGCCTTGTGCACTCTGTCATTCCCATGTATTTCTTCTTTCTATCATTGGGATACATCAACGGTTCCGCATATATCCCGACAAGCTGCTTTATGAACTGTCGTAGCTGATGTTCCTTAAAGTTTTTGATTGATTTGGGAGATTTAATACAACGTTAGCAATACACTTGTGCGCCAAGTTGTTAAAATAAAATGAGAAACCTGGTGAATACTTTTGAGAACCTAATTTTCTTACTTTCTCTGCAGCAATTTTTCCTATGGCGCTACAGAACCTCCTAAATGTGACACGGGGAAATACAGAATAGAGTTGGTGGTTTGGTGGTGATCAACAGGTAATTTCACCTCTGTGATTAGGACCATGCGGGTATCAATCGCTGCACGTTACCAGTGATGAAGATGCATTTGTAGTCGTCATCATTCATAACATGCAAATATCGATTTCGGTATGTTCCCAATGATAGTGAAACGCATATCAATAATCCTGTTGACTGCAGTTCAGTGTCAATAAGGTTAATCGATAACTTAATTTTTATACACAAAAAGGTTCTGTATTTCGTACAGGAGGCGACTTGAAGGTTTTATTTAGCATTTTAAAAACCATTTGGCATTTATTTCTAAATACACTGGCGGAAAGTGAAAAAAGAACACCAAGAAGGAGACGTCTGATACCAAAGAAATTTATACAGCATAATAACGGAATACAGAGGATAACGTGATCAAAACATTATGGCAAAATACAGCTGTATTTGCTGGTAAACTGAAAAATAATATTTCCATCTAACATGGTTAGTACGAGGTTGAACCGCCATGAACTGCGTCACACTGTGCAATTGTGGCATGGAGTCTGTCGTACAGATGTTGGATGTAAGTTTGGGGTATTGAGTTCCAAGCATCCTCAACCTGGACGCGTAATTCGGGGATGGTCATGGCTGGCCGTAGAGACCGGATAAGTCGTTGTCCCATAAAATCCCACACGTGCTCAATGGGGGACAAATCCGGTGAACGTGCAGGCCATGGAAGTTGTCTCACACCCTGAAGTGCATGTTGCGTTGCACGTGACGTGTGTGGGCGTGCGTTATCTTGCTGGAAAACACCACGATGGACCGACCTTACAAATGGCACAACAACGGGCTGAATGATGTTGTTGATGTAGGAGGTGCTGTTTAACGTACCCGGTACAAACACTAGTTGTGTACGGGAGCGATAGCTGATCGCTCCCCACACCAGGAGACCAGGTGTAGGCCCTGTGTGTCGCTGGCGGATGCAAGAAGGGTGGAGACGCTCCCCTGTGCGTATGCGAACACGCATACGGCCATCGGAGGCTCCCAAGCAGAATCTGCTTTCATCGCTGAACACGACAGATCGCCATTGCGTTCTCCAGTTCAGACGTTGGAGACACCACTGCAGCCGTTCCTGACGGTGGGCTGGAGTCAGAGGTATACATGCCAGAGGCACACGTGCACGTAGTCCTGCATCCAGTAGACGATTGCGGATTGTTCGCACAGTCACCTCAGGTGCAACGGCAGCTCGGATTTGCGTCGCAGTGGATGTTCTGCTTGACAACGCCGCTCTTCTTATGCGTCGATCGGTCCGATCATCAGTCCGTCTGTGACTCCCGGTTCCACGTCTTCTTGTGTGGGAATGTTTCTCGGACCATCTACGCCACCATCGTACCACCACCGATACTTCCCGTCCAATTCGCTCCGCAATATGACGATACGACCACCCGGCCTCGCGGAGTCCGACTAGACGACCTCGCTCCAAGTCCGATAACTGCTGAAATCGTACACGTCTTCCATGTTCAGGCATTGCAGCTTCTTCAGGGTCTTCGCACGTGTCCGTACGCCGACGACTGATTACATTCACTTCGCCGTAATCCTTAAATACCACCGACGATAATTTGCATATTATGCCGTGCTGTGGCGTAAGCGCTCACCGGTTGGTCCCAAAATTAACATCACTCCTACGTAAACTCGACCCATTAACATATGCAAATTTCATGATCGTCTGCCAATTCCTTCTTGGTGTTCTTTTTTCACTTTCCGCCAGTGTAAATAAAATCAACCGTTGAAATCGGCTTTCCATTGCTTCAGGTCAACATTAAGCACATTTCCTGCCCATTCTAATTTTGCTTTCACTTATCTAGCTAAATCAAATTTAGTATTTAAAAAAAAAAAAAAAGGGTATTGTCTGTAAGTTCTGATTTCCATTGATGATGCCGCCTTGTGATGAGGTAAAGCTTAGCTGTTTAGAAGTATTTGTTACATGAATAAAAAGGATTGTTCAAAATGTACTTTGGTGAATCCACTTATTGATGCAATTACTACCCATTAATTTTCATGGATAACTTTCCGGAGTGGCCGGAAGTATTCCCTAAGGAAAACCAGGAATCGACCACAATATAACGATTACTCGGCAATAACGTGATAGTCATACAAACATGGTGCACAAACAGAAATACATTCTCACAAAAGAAGAAATTTCGAGTCTATGGTGTTCCAAGAGACGTGCAAGCTACCTAGGATTAGGAACTTGTACCGCCTTCATATGGCCGTATAGCAATGACGTGATAAAAAATATGTCCTTGTGTGTTAGTCGAAAGTAAAGTGGCGGGTATACTTTAATACCGTTCTTTCTTCAGCTAAACTGCCCGACTAACGTGAGACAACTGAAAACACATCAATCCCTAAGTTGTATGGACGGGAACTACGTCTTCCCTGTGACTTAATGCTTGATTAACCCGAACAGGAAGTGAGGAAGGTGCGTGCCTATGTTGAAGGATCAGTGAACAAACTGGAAAAGGTTTACCAATTCACAAGAGAAAACAGTTGGATAATCTTCATGACAATTAAAACACGACATGATGCTCATTCGACTGAGAAAACTTTCGAGACCGGATGCTCGATGGTTTTACAACCCGACGTAAAGAAAAGGAAAATCTTCAAATTTACAGTGCTTGTGGATGGGGCATATAAGTTCATAACAACAAGAGACGTCAATTACTTTGTAAAATCACGGTGAACTAGATATACACCAGGTCTGGGTGATTGTTTCGTGACATCACGACAAGCGGCTGAAATCTCTAACACCATTGGTTAACTTTGCCACTATGGAAAGAGAAGTCGGAGACAACCACTAATCGGAAAATGTTTTGCTGCTTGTCGTGACGTCACGAAGCAATAGCCCAGGCTCGGTGGATATTGAAATGGCTGTTGTAAAATACGCTAATAAGTCATGCAACGTTGTACACATGAATAAGACTCGGCTCTATATTAGTGATAGGGTGGGAAAATCTAGAGCTATGAGAAGGCGTCCACTTTTATGAGGCAGGGACGGTGTTGTGAAAACATATAGCAAAATTTCAGGGGCAATTAAATTAAATTTGGAACTTGCTGTTTTTGTTGAGAAGACAGAGGCAATTTCTGGGAACACATTCTTACCGTGTAGAACTTCTGTGAGAAAAGAAAATCATTGTGAAAACTTTGTTTACATTTAGGAGAAAAACAGCTAAAAATAAAAGGGAAGGCAACCTGAGGAATTTCGAGCGCTTTGCATTTCTGGCGGTCATCAGGGGGTTTACCATGAATACATGAACAGCAAGAAAATTCCTGTCAGTTGCTCGTGTAAAAGAGTGCAGATGGTGCCAGTTTTCGAAAATTATAGCATGTAGTTTAGACTAACATGACAGGCAGTTTGAAATAAATCCTGGTAACTCTGGAAGCCTGGATACACATTTTGCTGCGCGCGCATGTGTGTGGCGCAAAAAGAGAATCTTTTAGAACTTAAGCATCTGCCGTCGAGCCAAAAAATGGACTTCCGGTGTGTCGTGGGCTGAGAAGCTTCTCAGTAGCTGAGACCAGCGAGAAGAGTTTTTTTATTTTATTTCTACTTCCATTATCAGCGAAGGAGCGCAGAGGAATCATTCGGCGTTAGACTCGATGGGATACCGAAAGATGATTGTTAATTATGCTTTGTCGGGGGTGAGACTTTGAGAAGACGAGGGTAAACGCTGACCACACTGACGTATCTAAATATACCAAGCTTCCCCTTATTCCTCCCCCCCCCCAGGTGCCTGAGGCGCTTGTTTTGATTATTTGTCCGATATGAGTGCGGGTTTGATTCCCGGATGAGGCATGAGCGGCGTGTCTGTCATAAGGCGCTGGCTCATTCCCTTCCTTGGAAACAGTCGCCCCCGAATTAGAGACGGGCGACTGTCTATAGCCTTACCAGTTGCTCATGGTGGTCATTAAACTCCGAAAAGAACAACGGCAACGAAAAGCCATTTACTCCGAAAAATTGTAAGTAACAGATATTTCTGCTAATTTGTATATTTTATTTTACTTAAGTTTTGTTTTTATGCACTTCCTGTGTCACTGCATGAAACTGAAGGTAAGGACTGATCCGGAACTATCTTGTGGCAGAAGAAGCAGAGCAATGAATTCGCTGTATTTAGTACTGAAGTGAAAGTAAGTTAATAACAAAGTTCGTGTACATGTCATCCACTCTGACACGCTGGAGTTGACTGAGGCAAATTTTTTTCGGTGGTAAAACTCAGAAATCGGTAACCCCCCCCCCCCCCGACGAAACGCAAGCCATTCTACCCACAAGTACAGGCCATTGATCCTAACGCCTGTCTAGTTCCCATGGACCGATGAAACAGCATTTTAATGGGGTTTGGAGGAGGGGGGGGGTCTTTTTTTACACACGATGCTAAGTTAATCGAATTCTAGGGAAGAAAAAATATCTTGACCGAATTCCAGAGAAGAATTTTGCGATGAGCTCTGAGAAAGAATGTTTTGTGCAAAATAAGTGAATAGAGTTACAAAGTTTTATCTTACCACTTTCCACCTTTCTTTAACCACATGCCCTGGTTGAAGCAGATCCTCAGTTGTCATTCTGACGATATATCCTGAGCTGTCTGCAAGAACCACGTCACTAGACGCATTACTGTCGTCTGGAGAGCTGGAATAACATAAGTTCCATCAGAAATACAGTCTTACATGGGGTACAGAAACATAGCAATAAATTTCGTCATTATATAGTACGTATGTACAGTAAAGTTGCACACCAGCCGCTTCACAGGTGAACGGAGTCTGATAAGCATATGGAACCAATGGGATTGGTGTAAGTTCCAAAGGGTCGATCTTATCATCTTGACCATCAGCACCCCCTAGTGACAAATTTACGAACTTAACTCCCAGAATTCTAAATCTGTAACAGGTAGAGCAAATATGTCAACGGCAAAGTTGAGGAGCATCCTTCGTTTGCTATAAATGTGTCATAAAAAGTGGAGATAACGGGGAAAATTAAGCTGCGCACTGAATCAAAAGTATCCAAAGGCACTTCTAAGCGGTGAATTAACATTGGATTGCTGTGTAGAAATGAAAAGGCCCCTAAAGGGGGCATAGTGAAACTGGAATTCCCCCTTCTCCGCTCCTACGAAGATGTGATTACATGTGAGCGGATGGAATCGCAACTGAAGAAAGCAACTTAGCTGTTTTGTACAAACGGTTAGTGAGGATTCCAGTGTCACGATGTATCCTCTCTTTCCTTTAGGGGCCCTCTCATATGACAACAATACAATGATATTGCACCGCTTAGAGGTGCCTTTGGGTACTTCTGCTTCCGCAGTGTACTGGCTAAATTCGCCGGTTAACTCCCACTTTTAATGACCGATTTGCAGCAAACGAAAGATATTCTGCAACTTTGTAAATGGCATTTTTGCTCTATAATTTTTTCGGAGTTCGGAAAGACAAGTTCGCGAGTTTGACCCTGGGAGCGCTGACGCCGAACTGGTAGGATCGGCTCTCTGGATCTTACACCAACCCCGTTGGTTCCACATTGTTATCTACACCCGTTCACCTATGAAGCCGGCTGGTGTGTCAGACTTTACTATACATCCTGTATAGCTCAGTGACGCATGCAGTGAATAACTGAAATAAAATTTGAAAAGCACTTAAAACAGCAACAGATCATGTTTTCTGTGGCACCTGGTCTTCGACGAACAATTATTTTGGAACAAAGAAGAAATTCACGAAGAAACAATTTCCAGTTTATGCGGAAGGAATACGACTCCACACGGAATTTTACATTTCACTAGCAGGGATCTTCCACCCTGAAGCACAGATCTAAGCTAAATATTAGCACTTTCCAGTGGTGTAGAGGGGCTGGAATGCCTTTCCGATACTTTTTTTCTACCCGGCACGCGTTCCGATAAACCCTATACAGCATAATTTGTTTTCTTTTTAAAATGCGAATGTCCTACAATTCTTTTCCAATAAAAACAAGAAAGATGACACCGAATTTCCGGGTGTAATAAGCACATCTTTTGAGTCCGTTCTGACGCAAATTAAATTTATCAAAGCTATTCAAAGTCAATGGAACCGGTATGGAAAACAATATATAACGAAGTGAATTTCTCCGTCATTTTTATCCGCGCCAGGATTCGAACCCGGGTCCCCTCATTCCGGAATAAGTTGCTCTACCAATTGAGCTACGCGGACATTTTATTCTGATTCCTATCTGCCTTTATGTCGTGTGCGTCCTTCTGGTAGGTACGTCACATCTCCTGGTACGTTACAAATAGTATCTGATGTAAGAAAGAAGTTTTTCAATTGGGTTTTTAATCCCTCAGATATTGCTGTAAACGGAATCGTGAGCTTACGCCCTCTGTTTGTAGATTTGTGAGCTACGAAAAATATGAATTTATATGAGAAACATTTCGCACCGGAAACACTCTCCAACACAGAAATATTTTTTTCAAATAGGACTCTTAGAAACAGAGATATCGACAAAATAAAGATGTGACTTTGCTCCCCTGGAGGGAAAATCACGCATTATTTTGGGAAGAAAGTATTCTCAAAAGGTTTTTCGATATGAGCGGTATCGGTCCAAAAAAAAAAAAAAAAAATTATTCGAGTTTTCAGGAGCCCAGATTTTGCTGCAAATACATCAGGAACAGAAATTAACACTTATGCCCCCTGGTGGCCAAACCGTTCTTTACCAAACATTAGAAATTATATGAAAAATATTTTCCATTAGGTGTTGTATGCGATACAGGAAGAATTTTTGAAATCGGACTTTTAGAAGCAGAAATAACGCATAAAACGCAATTTGCCTTTCCACCCCTAGCGGGAAGTCTATGACTTACTTGAAAACTTTGAATTTATATGAAAAACATTTCGCATCGGAAACACTATCCAACAAAGAAGGAATTTTTCAAATCGGACTCCTAGAGTAGAGATATTGACAAAAATAAGATATACATCTACGCCCCTTGGCGTAGAAACCATTCATTATTTTAAGAAGAAAATGTTCCTAAAAGGTTTATTGACGTGAGTAGTATCGATCCACAAAGAAATTTATTTCAATCGAGATTTTAGGAGCTCAGATTTTGCTGCAAATACATCAGAAGCGAAAATTAAGACTTACGCCGTCTGGTGGACAAACCATTTTTACAAAAATTAGAAATTATGTGTAAAGGATTTCCCATCAGGAGCTGTATCCGGTGCAGAAATAATTTTTAGAATCGGAGATTTAGAATGCAGAGATAGGGGAAAACGTAATTCACCTTTACGCCCCCTAGCGGAAAGTCTATGAATTACTTGAAAATTTTGAAATTATATGGAAATCATGTTACACTCAAACCACTATCCAACAAAGAATAATTTTTTTCAAATCGGGCTCCTAGAAGTAGAGATATTGGCAAAAATAAGATATACATCTACACCCCTGGCGGAGAAACCATGCAATATTTTAAGAAGAAAATATTCTGAAAAGGTTTATTGACGTGAGTGGCATCGGTCCACGAAAGAATTTTTTCAATCGAGATTTTAGAAGCTCAGATTTTATGGCAAATACACCAGAAGCAAAAATAACACTTACGCCCCCTGGTGGCCAAAGTGTTCTTTACCAAAAATTAGAAATTATATGCAAAAGATTTTCCATCAGGAGCTGTACCCGCTAAAGAAAACATTTTTCAAATCGGAGTTTTAGAAGAAGAGATATCGGGGAAAACGTAATTTACTTTTACGCCCCTAGCGGAAAATCTATGCGTAATTTGAAAAAGTAACTATACTTAAAATACTCTTCGACATAAATGGAATCGAAAGAAAAGCGATTTTTTTCAATCGGATGTTTAGAAGCAAATATGTGGAATAAAACGTATTTTTTGAATTCGACATCATCTGCATTTACACCCTCTAGCGGCAAAATTGTACATCGTAAAAAAAAAAAAAAGAAAACGACATGAAGGATCACCATTCGCATATTTCAAGCTTCCCAATGCAAAAATAATTTTTCAAATCGGACTAATAGTTGCAGAGATATCGTGTCTACGGACGGACGGACGGACGGACAAACCGATAACATAAGCACGATCTTTTTTTACAAAAGACGTGCTAAAAATACAAGAGAAAAACTGCGCAGTTAGTGGAATTAACGTTCCATGTTTGTTTGAAGGTAGAGTTAGTTTCTAAATCCATTCTCACTTGGCAATCCCAAATGGCGAAATCTTGTTTCTCGAATTCCTTGAATGCCAAAATGTGTAAATCCGGAAGTCTGATTTCAACCGATCACTATACTTTCTTATACCATAAATATAAGAAAGTAAAAAGGGAGTGGCGGATTGGGGAGGAAGGTTTAAGTAGGGCCGTATCAAGTTTTCTTATCTGGGAAGGGGAGACTTGAAATAACGCACCTTCGAGTTCCACTCAAACAATACGTGGTTTTCACTTTCTCATAAACAGCCATTATAGGAAAGTATTATGATCGTTCAAAAATCGCACTTCAGGATTTTGATGTGATTTTATTAAAAATGTAAAAACTAGGTAAACATCCAAGAACCATAGGTTGTAAATACCAAATAAAGCGTAAACGTTATGGGAACGCCGACAACACAGCACTCCACAGAAATGCAGGACAAAAAACAAACCAGTGCAGAACGAATGAGTATCGGATAGTGAACGTGCAAACAGGAAAAGCTTTAGGGGTAGGGCTTGGAAAAATTCCGTTCAAGGCTAAACGCTCAGAGAACTTTCTGCGCAGAGCAGAAAATTAGCTCTTCACCTCAACGACATGTTCGAAAAGGTCATAGAGGTTAGGCATATCAGCATATTGTTTTCTATGCCTCCATTCACTGTTTTGAAAAATTTCCTTCATGGATATGAGATGTTCACACCTCATAGTGTAACGTATACTCTCGATTCACTTTCCTTTTGATTTTTACTATCTCTGGTTATTTTATTTTCCTATGTAAATTATCTTCTTACTGAACGAGATGTTATTTCACCCGCTGAATGAGATCTGGCAATGAGTGTAAGTCATGACGTGGTGGTAGCCAGTATAAATAGGCGCGTTCAACGATTCCAAGGGAGAGCTTTTTGTTGATGTGCGTAGGGTGAGCTGTTGTTTATGTGTCAGAGAGCGTTGGTTTATGTGAAAGAGAGCGTTTGTTGTTGTACGAAGTGAACTGTGGTTTATGTGTAAAGAGATCTTCGTTTATGTGAGAGCTAAAAGTTGACCAAATAAAAGATTGCTTTCGTAAGTACGTCTTTCTCAGTTCATAGTTTTGTCAGATCTCTGTCTGGCTGTTAGGTTTATTTCATTTAGTGTTATTAGTAACAACCAGCATAAGACTTTATTCATCTTAATTACTACTACAACATTACTACCAGTTATAAGCTTGTTCATTATTGTTACTACACTACTAGCAGGAAAGTTTATTCATGATTTAATTAACAAACAACAACCATTAGAAGAAGCATTATTAGTAGCTTAGTACAAGCATTGAATTCATTATAATATTAGTGAAAGCTATATTCACTATAATTAGCAACTTAGCTTAGTTAAAAGCCATATTCATTATAGTAGTACGGAGGTTAAACACGTGTCAAGACGACAAATCTGCAGCGCTAAATTCCGTCCGAGTAGCTTAATTGGGAGAGCAACTCACTCTGGAGTGAGGGGGTCGCGGATTCGATCGCCGTTACGGACAAATTTGTGTTTTCACAAACGTTGCTCACATTATCTGAAGTTTGGCTTTCTATGACTTTGTGTATTAAAGAAATCTTTTATATGTATATTTAATTCTGATGGATTACTGCACTGGTATTTATTATTTATTGTATGTGTGCTGCATGTGCATTCTCGGGCTTTCCTCTTAGGAGATGTTTTCATACGATATGCCTTGTGTAACTAATTAATTGCATGCACCACTTATCTGTCTTTCATTGCAATATTTATTGCTATGCAACTGTATAGGCCTTCACAGGCATTTAAAACAGCTTTAAAACAAAGGGTAAGTAAACTGACCAATCTGAAAATTTCTGCAGTCACCCAAGCCTTTCTGTTTGCATCCAAATCAATCGCGCAGATACGTTTCAGTTATAATTTTGAATGCACAGAATGGCAAACTAGTAGCAGTAAAATTCCTCCACAGAAATATTTCTCAATAATTGGGTTAGGTTATATTTAGAAGCTTTACAGCTTGGAATATTTTATTGTTTTTTCGAGATGTACCGCTTTCGGAACATTTTTCGTTTTCAAGAAGAAATCACGAAGCAGATACCCATCTGCATATCCATTAAAGAGCAAGAAAAGAAAACACGTTTGTAAGTCACCCGGTCGTGAGTCGAGAACCGGTTTCATTTTTATGTCTTTTAAAATATCTTTTTGGGTTGGGGTGGGGGAGGGTTAACGACCACCGTAAGCAACTCATTGGGCTGTATAAGCAGTTGCTCGTCCCTAGTTTCGGGCCAGGGCCACGGATGGTCTAGATCAACGTTCGTGACTGCCACGGAAAAGTCTCAGGATCGATCCCAGGCAGGTCGGAACGCTCGAGCCACTAAATATCCGGCGTGCGTCGGATGGGCACGTTAAGCCCATGGGCCCCTGGTACTGGTCTTCCGGTTATAAATAAGGGCGTCTTTCTACCACGCTTCCGTGTGGCTTTCTTGTCTGGTACTCAAGCCCAAATCTCCTATTTTCCTACTACTAAGGGCTGTTTAAAATATGGGTTCAGACACTCCCTTCTTAAAATCCTCTACCCACACCTCTATAGTTTGAGGTCACTAGTTTCGGGGAGGGGAGAGGGCTAGTGTCGTGCGACAGGAACGCCATCCATGCCTTGCTCGGGATTCGGGCCCGGACCCAGCATCTCGGAAGAATGATTGGAAGCCAGCGCCTCGTACCTCTCGGCCACAAGGGCGGCTTTTACAATTTTGATTTAGTATCAAAATAAAAAGTACTTAAAGCCAGTAGTTTTGAACACAACAAATGAGGACAGGTGTGAAAATGACGAAATGGCATCAATCATTTTTGACGAATGATGATGCCATTTTTTTCTCTTATGAACGACGTTTTTGATATCCGAAAATGGAAATAAAATTTCTGAAGTCTTTGACATAATCAAATGTGTCTTGGCACGAGATGGATTTTTCCTGCAAAATACGTTAGCTCTGTATTATATACTACAGCAGGAGGATTGGAAAAAGTATTGAATACTCTCCAACTGTTCTTAATGTTTTACGCATTTGTGACGTACTACAGAGGTGAAAACATGTGTCAAGACGACAAATATGCAGCGAGACATTCTGTCCGCGTAGCTCAGTTGGGAGAGCGACTTTCTCCGGAGTAAGGGGACAAACTTGTGTTTTCATACATTAATCAGTTGAAATATTCAAGACATTCCGATAGAACGGGATTCCAATATTTTCCACTATTAAAAAGCTTTCTTCAGTCCTAAGGGTAAATCAAAAAGTCTGAAAAGATCTTATTTGACAAGAAATGAGGAACTTCCTTATGAACTCTTCACGATATCATGCAAATAAAACAATAATCTTAACTGTGTTTTCAATAAGCACTGGAATTTTTTACGGAAGATCGCAGTACTGCTCTCGTTCTTACGGCATCCAAAGATGACATCTCCCTTGTTAATATCCACTTCAGAGGAACAACGAATTGTTGTGCATTTTGTGTGTGTGTGTCTGTGCGTGTGGTTTCTTTCTGTTTCATCTTCAAAAAGACAAAAAGGTGGAAGGTACAGCGGCTTCCTACTAGAAGTTCGTCATGAGGTGGATCGTTGATGACAAAACAAATTTTCAAGAGTGTCGTAACACTTCGTTGTATCCCTAGCGTAAATACGGCTAGAAAAGGTGCCATCTTTGTAATGTCCTAATATCAAGGGCAGTGTTGCCACCCACCGAAAAATAATTTAAAATACATTAAGATTTATCTTTTACTTGCATGTTCTGAGTTTCATAATAATGCAATGTTTCGAAGAGAAATAAATTTAGCACAGACTTTTTGATTTACCCTCATAAATATGGAGGAAGGAGAAATAATTTGATAGAAATTAATTACTAATCTCTGAGAAACAAGAAGAAAATAAGCGAATGTTAAGCCGCAGGTGCATGCGGAACAACTGTGGCCGAAATTCAAGAAATCCAGTGTCACATTAATCAGTTCTCTGCATTTTTAATGAAACTGGGCTAAGTAAAAGGTCAAATTCTAAAGAAGTTTTCTTATTTGTGAGGGCAATAACTTCCGTTGCGATCAAGATTTTTTTCCATTTCCTGTAAAAGAATTAGGCCGGCAGAACTACGAAGAAACAAATCGCAAAAAGATTTACAAATAAATAAAAAGCAACAACAAAAAATCCGTTCAATCATATAATCCGGGAATTAAGTTTAAAAATTTTTTAGAATATTTTCCGGCAACAGCGTTGGTCTAATCGGATGTGCGAGGTGATGTTTTGTGAGATTTAAACTATATTGGTATTTTGTATGAGTTTTTGTGCCATTATCTGAAACTGGTAGTCAGATGAAGTTTGAAATCTAGGAGTATGCGTTTAGAATTAGATAACTGTGCTTGATTCCAGATGATTACAGTGTTAGCTGATGTATGTAGCAGACGGTTGGAAGAGTGCAAAGGAGCCTCACTCTGTTTTTACTGGTGTGGAATTGTCCTCCACAGCATGTTTATAAAGTGCGTTTCGTAATGGTATTAATTTGTTTATTTCGAAGAAAATGAGCCTTCCTATCTAGAAACTTGACTTCTGCGAAGTTTTCGAACTATCTCTTGTAGGGAAAGTATGTATTAGAAATGTACTACTATTTTGAAAACGTACAGTTTGAAAAAGTATCTGTTTGTTTAATGGTACGGATCAAATACCGCATTCTTGCCCAGTGAAAGAATGAGCAGAGGTATTACTAAAATACATATTTTGCATTTTATGAAAAATCAGATTGGTAAATAAGGTGTGATATCGAACTCCAAAACTTTTTTTAACGTAGAGAGAATATTTGTTCGCACGTGAGCATCTGCCGTTTAAACAATGACGTAATCTAAAGTCTTTGATATGCTGGAATCAAAGTATTGCAGATGAAACAAAGAAAAAATAAAGGGGATTCTTAGTAATTGCTTGCTAAACAGTTAAAATAAGTGACATATTTCAGTGATGATCAATCAACATTACAACATATTGTAGTAAAATATGAATTTTGCAAAATGATCACCAGATTGTTTATTTTATTCGGCAGGTATTTTTGAGAGACAGAAAAAATACTATGTCAAAAAAAAATCCTAGTAGTGGATAACAGTACTGTTAATAGGCTAAAGCAAAAAATGTGGAAGGATTCAGAAACCTACAAACTAAAAATCAACTAGAAGTGTAATACTACGACGCAGAAGGCAAGGTTACACCAATTGCCTAAGAATACCAAAAAGTGAAAGATGAAGCGCTCAACTCAAAACTTTTCAAACCCTACCCCCGCCTCTTCCATTTTTTTTGTCTGATTTTAAGTGATCAGGTGGTGGAAAGAATCTGCTGGAAGGTCAAAAATGATACTTGGACCGCAAGAAGTGTGTATCGAGGAGGAAAGACACGCAATGTAAAAAGAGAAATCTTTCATTTGAACTCTTTTTGAGGATCTGCTTTGCATGCACTGATAATTTCTATTTGCCACACAGTGGAATAAAATGTCAAATGATCGAGACCTTGACCTGAAATACCGTTAAGATCAGTCTGCCAACAGGCTCAATACGGCTGTAGAAGGATTTTGAGAAATAGGGTATTGCCTTACAAATTATTGGTTAGAACTATTTTATATCTGAAAGAGTCCCACAAAGAATGTCATTATTTTCCCTATGAAGAAAGGTTTCTTAATAAAAACGGAAATGTTTTCAAAAAGATTTTCTTTTCTTTCTGTTCTTTTATAAAAAAACCTTTCTGATATTATCTGTAATGAAACTGAAACCATTTGCATTCCAAACGTGTTGTCATAACGTTATCCTGCTCCTTTACCACCAAAATCTTTTGGAGATCGGAGACGAATAACTTTAAATCTTCGTACGGAAATGTAAATTCAACGACGAAACATATATGTATAAATAAGAGAGTCTTCGTCATTATTCTTGTTATGGAAATACTGCAGTGTTATAAACATTTTAAAGAATACAAATAAGAAATAAATCGTTAATGTGTTTTCAATATTTTTTACGGCAGTTAAAGAAACAACACATGTTGTCATGATACGCAAAAGAAAGGCATCTTTCCTTTGTTAATTATCTTATTTGGCTGGCTTTGTTCTTTTCACTCATCGTACAAAGTCCCAGAAGGCATTCTAAGTTGGTCAAAAGATGTTATCGCTCCCATGAAAATATAGTTATATCATATGCTGATATTATGGGTAGGTTTGGCATTTCAATATCAAAGCTGAAAGCTGCGAACAGTCTCGAAGCTCCGAATGAGTTTCAGCTGAACCAAAGAGAAAATATCATTACTGCTGTGAACCTATAGTGACTACAGTCGTTATGAATGTCGTAATCCAAACTCCTTTACTTTGGAAGATAATTACTGTTGTGAACTTCGTAAACACAACTGCTTTACTTTGTAACGAAATGTCTACAAACAAACAAACAAACAAACAAGAGGAGCATAGAATGGTTCTATACTGTTAGTAATCCTTCAGAAAGCTGTACTATAACAATTTTAGGAAAAGGTTTTATTCACTGAAGCACAGAAACCGAAAAGGTGGGTTACTACGATATACATATGATACACGTATTCTTTATGTGGGAGCATGGGGTCCAAAGCTTAAATAGTATCTTACACGCAATTAATTGTCAATAGTGTTCGATAAAATAGCACACAACTCAAATGAAAATTGAATACTGAATTGGAACTTTGGGCTTGGATTTCAGTGTGTGCTACAAACGAACTTCAATCCTTAATCTTATCCGTAGAGTCCGTAAAAAATTAAATTTTTTTCCCCTTAATCTTATTTACCCTAAATCAATTATTAACACAGCAGTCAGACATCTCTGTGTTGCATGTATTTTACCGTTTCTTACATAATATAATAATCACATTAGAAAACCTGAAAATTATATCCCCCTGGAGCGGAAACCGAACCAGCATCTCCCAATTTCCGTTTAAGCATGCTAAGCGTTACACCACCCAGGACGAAAAAGTCCTAAGTATCCGAGTGATAAGAACCAGAATAATCTCTGATTTTCGCCAGTCAAAGCAAACCCCACTTCATCGTGGCGTAGTTAAGTAAATCTCCAGTTGCTCAGGTAGATGGTGCATAAGAAATATTCTTCACATAATTCGTGGAATTACACCTGAATTATTAACACAGCAGCCAGACATCTCTGAGTTGTGTGTATATTGGTGTAACGATTAGCACGATCGGACGGAAATCGATTCCCGCTCCAGGGCGATGTAATTTTCAGGTTTTCTGATGTGATTAATTTTACCTGAGAAACAGTAAAATACGCGTAACTCAGATATCTAATATAGAATTTAAGCCGAACTTTCGCGCTCCACCGGGAGGCTTCGTCTGGGCTAAGCTTTCAGAGCCTTCTTAGAGATAGCAACTTACAATGTTGCTACAATTCAAAAATTCGATATTAAAGAACCAAACAGTTGGTATTAGTTTTACACCATTAAAAGGAAGTGTTTTAGTTTATAAACGGTGTAAAGTCTTCGTTAATTCAGATGCATTTCCACGTATTATGTGAAGAATATTTTTTATGGCAGCACTTTGGTTATGACTTTACAGGGCACCTAATATCTGCAGACCGAAAATTTTAGAAGAGCAGACAGAGGTCTCCGAAATCTTTGTCAAGGGAATAAAGACAGGAAGATATGAGATAGAGGATCTGAATCGCATATATAAAAATTTAGGGACCAACGTGTATCTAGAACAGTGGTTAAAGCGCCAAGGACATTCATAAAATACGCGGGCTCTATAGCATATACTCAGGCTTTGCATAAAGTTCATTTAATACGAAAGGATGAGCTTGATGTAGCCTTAAATTCCCCTCCACATTTTTAGATACTACAGCTCAAGGAAACAGAAAGCTCTTGTTTCTCCCGATGTAGACCGAAAGCTTGGCGTTTCTATGTATAACCCTACATTAATAAAACGGACTTATACGACTGAATGTGTAAGATTTGGTGAATTTCTGACATTTATATCCCCTGTGCTTGCTTATGCCACAACAACACCGAAGTGTGTGATTTTCGCAATCTAAGAGTATATCAGACAAAGTGACGTTCATCTGCTGTAACGTACCAGGAGATGTGACGTACCTGCCAGAAGGACGCACACGACATAAAGGCAGATAGGAATCAGAATAAAACGTCCGCGTAGCTCAATTGGTAGAGTGACTTGTTCCGGAATGAGGGGATCCGGGTTCGAATCCTGGCGTGGACAAAAATGACGGAGAAATTTACTTCGTTATAATGGCGCCCGAACTATCCGGATGACCCGACCGTTCAAAATCTCGCATTGGTGTAATGTTCTTTCCACACCGCGAGATAGGAAAAATAAGAGAATCCCTTCTCCAGCACTTCGAAAAAAAAAATAATAATAAGGGGGAGATGATGTAACGTACCAGGAGATGTGACGTACCTGCCAGAAGGACGCACACGACATAAAGGCAGATAGGAATCAGAATAAAACGTCCGCGTAGCTCAATTGGTAGAGTGACTTATTCCGGAATGAGGGGATCCGGGTTCGAATCCTGGCGTGGACAGAAATGACGGAGAAATTTACTTCGTTATACTGCAGATAATACCCACAGCCCGGAGTAGAGATGTGTAAAGATAATTCGACGCCCAGCACAAATATTTTATTGGGATCTCACCTTAGTTATGAAAAATCCAATAATTATTTGCAAAAAGTGGTAAAACAAAGCTCTAAATCTGATTTTCGTACAAAATTTATAGAAGAGTAACACGAATACCCAAGTTTATAGAAAGCGAAACATTCTCCTGGCGTGTGGTCTCTTGGGAGACTGCGAGCATTGAGGCAATTATTCCACTTGCTTCCAAGCTCACATCGTTTCTGTCCCGGAACGCACAAAGCCACGCACTATGTTGTTCCTTCGGCATTAACACAGACAAGAGAAATGGTATGTTTAGGATGTCATAACAGAGAGCTACTTCCTTCTGGAAAATTCATTAAACACATCTTTTATTTATTTTCCTGTATGTTCTGAAATGTTGGCAAAATTATACGTCCAATAGAACAATGAAATATTGCCCGAATGAAGTTTCCTCCGAAGAGCAGCCAATAATGATTCTGGAATGTTAAAGGCTCGGAGTAACAATTCGTGATATAAAATGCTACAATATATTAAAAAAAATAACACATATTATGACATGGTTTAATATATTGAATTACTCATAGAAATTCAAGCAAATTCAAAGAAGTCATTGTAGAAGATGACGCCATTTTATGCTCACTTTCGGAGAAAAAATCTAAACAATTTTTTTTTGGCAATTTCTTCCTTCCTTTCAAGACATATACATTGAGTGCAAAAGTACTTCTAAAAAACAAAAAAAGTAGCACTTCCGATTTTAGTGACAGAAACAATCACAGAAAAATAGTAGGTGTGGATTTTCAGAGCATTTTTTTACGCGGTGGCAACATTTCCGTTCAGATGCTAAGAAGGCATCGTCATTATCCGAAAATAGCGACATCGAGTCTGTGCACTTCCGTGGCGGACGACAAAAAATCCTTTTTCATTAATGGCAACAGTAAGGGCCGCTATCTTTAATTGACCGCACGACATCACCTCGCTTGTGGGTTCCTTCGATGTTGACGAAGCTCTGTTTTAATTCGGTGGAAACAACTTTATGTCCATTATGTTTATTTCCATGAAGGATTCCACAATTTCGATAGGCATCGCTTTTCACCCGCCGTTTCTTTATATTTTGGAAATTCTGAGAAAAAATTGTATTGAAGTTGAACTAGGTATGTCTCGGTAAATTTTACGAACTCGGATTTATTTTGGAAAAGCGTGACGCTTTGGAAGAAGTTAGGTTCGAATCGAAGTCTTTTTCGCGGTAGTTAACTACTCTAGCGAGCAGACTATCTAAACAGCAGTCTCTCTCTCTCTCTCTCTCTCTCTCTGTGTTTGTGTGTGTGTGTGTGTGTGTGTGTGTGTGTACGTATGAGGAGGCGGGGCCGATGAAGTTTAAAAAGGAACAAACTCTGATGGGCAAAGGACGATTGCAGAACCATTTAAGGCTCATTTCAGGAATTAATAGTGGAGAGAGCACATGACTTACGGGGACAAGCATTCACATGCTTCTTAAAAACACGAACATGTCTTCCCATATACTGTATAGGCAAAACGTTATGACTTCTTTCCCTTATCTGACGTTTGTTCCGTTTCCTGCACAGTGGTGCGCACGGGTGAACGTCACGAGCGTATGAAGCGGTATCTGTGACACTTTGTAATATCATTCTAAGCTGAAATGGTGGTTATATAATGGGCAAGGGACGAGATTTAATCCCTTTTGTAAAGGGCATGATCATTGGATACAGAGCAAAGGATGACAGTATCGGAGAAATGGCAAATTTTGTCAGTTGTTCACGGGCTTCCGTAGTTACAGTGTACCGCGAGTGGAAAGAAAGAGGCGTAATGCATAACAGGCGGACGGGCACAGTGGCTTAATACTCGGAGGAATAGTAGCATGGCTGTAGTTTCCGGAAAACTGGTAAAATAGGCGTGTACCTTGGCAAAGTACATAAATCTTTGCAAAAAAAAATAAAAAAACATCCAGAAGGAATTATCCAATCGAGATAAAAACTGGTATGTGCAACGTACATGTACAGGAAAGGAAATTATTGCAATTCCTGTGCAGTTGGGCTATTTATTAGAACTCCCCCCCCCCAAAAAAAAAAAAAAACAGCTGCATGAGTGGAACTAGTCAGTACGTTGTAGCTCCACCTCTGGCTCGGATACAAGCGGTTACCCGGCGTGGCATAAACGCATACAGTTCATGGATACTGTCCTGAGGTATATTATGCCAGATGATAAACTGATGATGGCATGGAGCTCTGACGACCCGCCTAGAGACATTTAACCCCAGAGCAAGTGCAAATCTCCTGGAACTCAAACTGGCAGTCAACTCAAGAAGTCAGTCATGTTAACCTCTCGAGTAGTGAGTGATCTGAGTTAAATGTTCTTGAACTGGGTGATTGTTATTAGGAAGACTCACGGGAGGAAATGTGATGTTAGGAAACTATCACTGCATTCGCAGATTATTTTCCCGAAACATTCACGATACAACGATATACAGTATTCCTATAATCTGCGTCCCAGTGTTTGTATGCACTAGCTGACTTATTACAGAAATGTAAATCGAGCGATTTAATTTAAAATCAGTAAATAAATACATAAATAAATAAATAAATTAGAATCGTGAGAAAGCACAAGGGTTGGAGATGAACTTCTTCACCAAAACTGCATATTTCAGTATCTGAAATTTCTATGCTCGTGTTGCCGGCAAATTTAGGACAAAAGACTTCTTATAAATTGGCCCATTACACACATGTAATCGTATAAAATGGTAGAGCTAGAACCCTGGCGCTCGTTATACCTTATCGTGACGACAGGGTTTTGCTCTAAGCGCAGAAGTAACGAAAATTGGCCTGTCCATACGGTGTAAAAATCTGAAAATACAGCATCTCTTGCGATTTCAGTTCATGCCCTTGCAATGTTGTGGTTAATCTAAAGGCAGCGTTCCACGTGTCACAATATTTCTTTTACTACCACCTTTCTTTGGTTATCTGGACTTTACGAAAAGCACTACACTCTGCTTTTAAGTCTCCCTGCTGATGATGAGTAAGAAGACCGTGGATTATTCTTCCAATTCTGTGTTTTCTCTCTCCCTAACTTCACCATCTATTTTCTTCAACCACACTCCTTTTTTTTCTCACTGGACACACCGTCCCCTAAAGGATTTCCTTATTGGCACATACCACACAGTGCTCCCCACCCCACATGTAAAAGATAACGGATATTTTCTACTTTTTTTTCCTTCTAGAGTTCCCTTTCTTCGATACTGATTTTCTGTGCGTTGTCACTTCTTTGTTTGTTGGGGAATAAGTTGGAATTTTTTCGCAGTCTGGTTTTCCTTGGGGGATTTCATGACCATCGGACTCTTCGCTTCTATTTCTGGATATATTTTATAGTAGCCTCACATGGGAACGGTATGCCTTCCTGACCCCAGTAAATTTGTGTGAAGCCCGACGGTCGTGTTTTTGTTTGTGGAGACTTACGAGAATGAAAGTTTGACACCTATTTCCTATTTTCCTGAAGGAGGTATGGCGTATACTCTAAATTTTAATTTGAATTTTTTCTTTATGTAAATTTGAGTTCATTCTCTTTCAGCGTTTTCAACCTTAACGCTTCTCACTCGCTGAATGATGTTGGCAACAATCTTGAGTCACGAGACGTATGCATGTTGACAGACAAGAACGAGATAGATATAATGTTGAAGCAAACAGTGTGGCGATGGAAGCTGCATTAGGCCGAAGCTGAGTTTATGTATTGTCATATATTTAGTGTTGGAGTTTGTTAATCAAGTTTTCTGCTTACTAACTTACGTTAATCAGTTTTAAAATATTAGCATTGTTGTGAATTAGTTTTTCACGAATGTTGAAGAATCCGAGTGAAGTGTTCATGCGATATTGATAGAATAAAAAGGGTACTGTAAGTCTTTCTGGAACTTTATTTGAGTGACTTTGTTTCACTTTGATTGAGTGAATAGAGGAAATTTTACGTAGTGTTGTTCTCAAAGCTACAGACACACGTTTCAAATAGTAAAGAATGCTATAGAGGTTTATTTCAACTACAGTAGCATTAATTCTGCTTGACCATTGTGACACTTGATTTTATTATACGTACTACTACTATTAAAATATGTCCTATACTCAGATATACCATTCTGATGTTGAAGCGCATTTTTATGGCTTTCACAAATATTTTCGCTCTCTTACTTCTGAAGCAGAGCAAAGAAACTTCAAAACCATCGTTTAATATTCATTCAAAAAACTAAAAGAGAAAAACAATAACAACGGAAACTTTTGAGAAAAAACAGGAGGAATCGCCCCAAATATTTCTGCATTTCAAAGCTCTTTTCTAGCTTATGAAGAACTAACATTACAAAATATATTTGATAATAGCTATCACATGAGCCAGCCGATCCTATGTCGGAAATATTTGTAGTTACCATTTTTGTCATTTATGTCCCATTGTGACTGGTTCTATTCTCACTTCTGGATTCTCATTTCATCAATAGGTCACTCAGCAGCAAAGTCATTTACCGGATGCTTTCGAAAGAAAGGTTATTTCTCCAAACGGTTTATTAAAGAGGCGTCTTATCTTACCGAATAGTCCACACTAAATACCAAATTCTGTTTTATGATTGCTTTTGTGAACAGTGATATGTTTATGAAAAGTTATTTTATTAAGCAAAATTGCAGCGTTAAGTAAAAAAAACACCTGCCTTCTAAAGAGTTGTTTTGATCAAATCATTTGACTGAGTAAATTATTTAATCAAAATTATTTACAGGATAATTTAACAATCAGCAGCATTCAACGCAACATATTGGGTTGGTGCGAATGAAATGTCCGGCAAAGGGTCAGCACACGTGTACGGCGGAACGGAAAAGTAGGACAACTTACCTAGGCAAAATAATACCCCTCGGCATCGACACATACAGAGTTGCAATCTGTCCGGCAAGTTTTGTGGCTGGGACCCGAAGAAGTCATGAACTGCACGCTGAACCTCGTTGTCTGTCGTGAACTGTGTCCTGGACAGGAAGTGATCCAGACGATGAAACAGACGCTAGTCTGTCGGAGACAAGTCCGGGTAATAGGCAGGATGAGGCAGTGCTTCATAGCTCAAGACACTTTGTGTTTAGTGTCAGCATCGTTCGTTGTGCGACATGAGGGCGAGCGTTGTCCTGAAGCAGAATAATACCATGCCTGTTGAGCAAAGCCGGATGTTTCTGCAGCAATTTCTGGTGCATCTGGTGTAATGCAGCACAATAACATTCTGAAGTGATATTTTGGCCTCTTGCAAGAAACTCCGATGAATTATCCCGGCTGTGGAACACCAGACAAGGAGCATCACTTCTTGGTGTGTGCCTTGCTTAACCATTGTGCAGATCGTTTCCGATTATCATAAAGGACCCACTTCTCGTCGCAGGTGACGATTCGATATAGTAGAGGTTCCTGTTTATTCCTGGCAAGCAGCGACGTGCAGACTTCCAAACGCCTAGTCTTGTTGTCAGCTGTCAACTCATGCGGCAGCCACATGTCCAGCTTTTTGACCTTACCCAGCGCAGCCAGACGCCGAAGAACTGTCGTGTGGTGGACACCTACCTCTGCCGCCATCTCATGACACGTTTTTTGGGGGTCCGCTTCAACCACATGTAAGAGAACATCGTCAGAAACAGCAACAGGTCTGACCACGTACTTCGTTTTGCAGGTCCGTCTCTCCACTTTGAAACTTCACAAACGATCTTCGAATGGTTCGTTCGTTGGCTGTGTTCTCTCCAAACGCTTTAATGTTTTGAGCGGCATTTCCTGCAGAATGGCCCAGTTTAAATTCATACAGAAAGACTAGTCTCTAATCCGTCGTCTGCATGGTTCCTTTGCAAGCCACGTTACGTCCAAACAAACCACGCCCTAACCTTGTTCTTCACACACGTGCTAGCTATTTATAGTAACTCTGTGACGTAAAACCCGCAACACATTTGGGTGGTTCCATTCCGCTGTGTTGAGGGCCTGCCTTCACTGCTCGTTCGCGCCGGACATTTCATTCGCACCAACCCAATAAATTCTCTCTAAAAAAAAAAAAAAAAAAAAGAAAGAAAAGAAAATATACAAGTAGTAGTTACTTTGCAAAAAAAAAAAACGGACTGCTTTTCTCGTTGATTGACCGTTTTCTTTTGAAGTACAATGCATTGCTGCACTGCTTTAATAATATATTTTCAGTCGGTGAAAGAAAAAAATCGCAAGATGCGTACATATTTTTATATTCGCCAACAGACTGCACGAATTTTATTTCAAATGCTGCATTTGAATCATTCTTTTCTGTCGTAGAAAGCTGCTTTCAATAGCATTATTTTTTCCTTTTTTTCCGAAAGCTTACACAGTCGTATCAAATTAATATGACCACCCCCGAAATCAAAGTGTACCCGCCCAGGCGCGTCACAGAGTGCACGTGACAAGGTCGACCACTCAGAGGTATAAGCGGCCGTCCAAGACAGATGAACCATAGTGCGTAACGTGAGCACAATGGACAGAGGAAGTGATTTGATGGGCGTTCAAAAAGGAATGATCATCGGCTACCGCGCCGAATGTGGAAGTATCTCAGAAACAGCAGTCTTCGCGGGCTGTTCGTGAGGTGCTGTAGTTAGGGTGTACCAAGAATGGACCGCTGGCACACCGAGTACCTTTCGACGTCATAACTGTGGAGCCCCATGGGCCATCAACCCCAAAGGAGAATGTCGACTGGTAAAGGGCAATCGACGAGCAACAGTGCAGCAATTGACCACGCAAATGAACGCTGGGGCACCCAGGTATATGTCTCCGATAATAACAGTAGAGTGAACCCTGTTACGCATGTGTCTCCGGAGTTGACGCTGCGTCAAGGCGCCCATGTTAACCCAGGTCCATCGGCAACGACGCCTGCAGTTCGCATTGGGACTACCGCCTTTGGACAGAGGAAGAGTGGAAAAGGTTGCCTTCTCCGACGAATCGAGGTTTCTACTCTACAGAAGGGACAGATGGTGACGGATACGGCGTCAGACACACGAGAACCAACACCCGGACACGCTCGTCGGTCAAGTACAGGCTGGCGGTGGCAGCGTGCATGTCTGGGGGATGTTTTTATGGTATCACCTGGGACCGCTGGCACCACTGGAATGGTCCCTGAACGCCAATGGCTACTTGTCCATCCTCGCTGACTACATGCATCCCTTCATGTTGGACGTTTACCCTGGTAGTGATGGTGTCTACCAACAGGACAATATGTCCTGTCATGTCGCCCAGGGAGTGCGTGTCTGGTTCCAGGAACACGACAATGATGTCTCCGTTCTCCCTTGGTAGGCGAAATAGCCCGACCTCAATCCCATAGAGCACTCGTGGGATTATTTGGATCGACAGATTCGATGTGCCATCCACAGCCACGTCATCTCCCGCACCTCCGTATTCTGCTGCAGTCTGAATGGGCACGTGTTGCCTCGGGCAATCTTCCAGGGCCTCACTGCGTCCATGCCATGCCGTCTCCCCGCTGTCATCCGGGCCAGGGGTGGTTATTCCCATTATTAGGTAGGTGGTCATATTATTCTGATACGGCCGCGTAGTTTATAGTATCAATTCGTCTTTTCCGCACGCTACTGATTTAAAAGCTACTGTTAAAAAAACTTATGAACCAAAAAGAGCGTTTCCGATTACGAAAATAATCTCCGAATGTGTTAAGTTTTTTGGGGAGGGGGGATGCAGGTTTAAAAACCCCTATGATAATTTAACGCTATTACCTAATCTGATGACGCTGGTTCCGGGAAGCAGGCTCAGCCAGTGGCGTAGGATCAGTGCATCACCCATGCTTCATCCGGAACTCGAACCCAGCGCGAATAATTAGCCAATAGCTCGCGTCTCTTGGCACTTGGCCACCGGGATAGGATCAGCATTTAAACCGTGAACAAAAGGTCTCATGTCAAAGTTAAGAATTACCGCTGCTGCAATATTAACTTTTTGAACATCTGAGCGCAAACAAAGAACTATAATCTCAATAATGAAGGAAGTATTAAATTTACTATACCAGTATTCAATGATGAACAACGTATTTATACTAGTTACACACCATAGAGACATCTCAACAAACATGAGAGAGAACAGCTGTGTAGCTTCGTCACTTTACAGAGTACAAATTAATAAAAAAATTTCTGACGGAGAAGTTTCTTCGTCGTCGCAATATTTTGGAAAACTTGATTTACAAGCGCGTCAGTTTTCATCAATTCTCTCCCGTATTATTTTGACGTGCCGTACTGTTCTTTCTGCAGCCACAATTTTCCTTGGTCTTTGGGATACAACTATGCAAGCTTCGCTCTGCTGTGTGCGATCCGTTGCTAGTGATAAAATCTTAAGGGAAATGCTGGCAGATTCTTTCCCCTTCTTTCTGCTTTCCTCCCCCCCCTTATACACTCTCCCTTTCTTTCTTCTTTTGTGTATTCCTTCCCATCAACGAGGATGTTTTAGATCGTCATATTCAATCACCTACAGGAAATTTGCTTTCTCCTTTGAAATTTCCTCTTTTTCAATTTGCATGTTTTTCTGTCACTTCATTACCTGTCGGGTGGCACAGCTGGACTTTTCCTCATTGTGATTTCCTTCGGGAGAAGACTTTGCCCTCATATTCTTTCCTCTCCCCTTCCCCCCTTTTCCCTTTTTTTTTTTTCCGGAGAGGGGTTTCTATCTAGTCGTCGGAGCTGATCGCGGGTTCAAGTAGTGGATGAGGAATGTGTGGTGCGCTTGTCTTACATCGTTTATTCTGCTCCTTCCCTGGAACCAGTAGCCTT
This sequence comes from Macrothele yani, assembly GCA_039090855.1. Lineage (NCBI taxonomy): Eukaryota > Metazoa > Arthropoda > Arachnida > Araneae > Macrothelidae > Macrothele > Macrothele yani. Next base: position 4,719,985 of record CM077023.1, on the reverse strand, counting down.
AAAGTAAGGGCTGCCCGGTGGCGCAGTGGTCTAAGCGCTAGCTCATAACCATTCGGTCGAGATGGGTTTGGGTTCGAATCCCGGCGAGGCATGGATGTTGTATTTTTCTTACGCCACTGGCTCTCTCCCTTTCGTAAAAAAAAAAAAAAAAAAATAAGAACAGCTTACTGCACACTCCCCTTTGAGCTGCTCGTGGTGGTAGTTACAACCTGATAAGAAAACGTAATTACGGAGAGGTGGTACAGTTACTCTAAGAGGGGGTGGCATGCCTTTCAAACTTCCAAATTTCAAAAGTCGCCATGCTGCGCTTTTATTGAAAACTCATCAAAACACGACGGAAACAATGCGAATTTTATAATGATATATTTAAATTAATTTTTATTTGAACACGTGTGAATAACGACTTGCACATCATATTTAAATACCACTCATTTACCTCTGTAATATTTATAAAAAATTTATTTTCTATGAAAAGCGTTGCTTACCTAAATTCCGTTAATTAGAGAAAGGGCACAAATAAGTACATCTGTCTCGAAGATTCATTTCGTTTGTTACGTATACCTCTATTTTAACCTTCCGTTTGAGTTTCTGTGTTCTTATGCAAATTTCGTTACTTCTTGGTTAAACATTTTCTTGCTGAACGGCATATTACTTCCCCAATAGCTTGTACATTTTGGGAAAGCAGACAGTGAGTCAGAGCAATATAAAATGACGACATTGAGTGCAGAATAGAGTAGCGGAGGTATAGAGAGATTACGAACAGATTGTGGAGAGTTGATATTGCGAAAGAGATTAATGCCTGCTTGATATACAATATATGTGGTCGACGAATACATATTATTGTCATACGGTTGAGATCTGTGAGGGTACCAGTCAGAGATATTGCATCAGTAGATTATTTGATATTCCTTTGAACTTCACGTGAATGGAACAAATAAATAAAGAAGTTATCATTATGCGTAAGTTTTTTTCTTTGATTCTTTCTATCTGGTCGTGGTATTTACTTAGTCATTCAAGAAGTGTAAATATATATTATATTGACAAAAGTCACCGGACACCTAAAAGAAAAACACAACATAGCATTTATTGACATACATCAGCACGGTGTCGGTCCACCTTTGGCCTTAATGCAGGCACTGACCCATCGAGACAGGCTTTCGATAAGGTTTTGGAACACAGCGATAGGTATGCACTTCCATTCAGTACATAATGCTGCCGCTAACTGTTGCTTAGTAGTAGGCATTGGTTCCAAACTTCTTATGCGGCGCTCTAATTCATCCCATAGGTGCTGTATGGGATTAAGATCAGGGCTCTGTGCTAGCCAGTACACACGCGATACGGAATTACACGCCGTAACAGTCCTTGCTTTATGGCTTGGTGCATTATCCTACTGGTACCAACAAGGCTCAGTTCCATAGTATTGCCACAGAGTTGGTAGGGCATAATCGTCCAGAATATCGAGGTAGACGCACTGGTTAACAGGTTTGTCCACGATAACCAATGGGACGGGTCCATACCACGACAAACACCCCCACACGAATACACTGCCAGCTCCAAACTTGACCGTAGGAACAGTACACTGTGGTAAATAGCGTTCCACGGGCTGCCGCCAGGCACACACACGGCCATCAGACAGATGGATCGTGTATTTGGATTCATCAGTCCATAGGACCCGTTTCCATTGATCTACGGTCCACGATAAATGTTCTTTACACCATGCTAAACGACGAGTATAGCATTCCGAGTGGAGATGAAAGGCTTATTAGCAGCCGCACAACCACGGTAGCCCATGAAATGAAGTTCTATGCAAATGTACGTGTACATATCGAGGTTCCAGCATTGTTACTCACACGTACACTGAGGTCTTGTGCAGTACTCCGTCGATTAGCTGTAACGACTCTCCTGAGATTTCGACGTCCTCTATCACTGATTTTCTTTGGTCTGCCGGTACGTTTTGCTGCTTCAGGCACGCCATGTGTCTTCCACTTATTCAATACATCCAAAACAGTTGACTTGGATATGTTTAAACGCCTCTGGGTTTCTCTTATGAACAACCCACTAATATAACATCCAAAAATCTTTCCTTTCTGAAAGTCAGTTCTCTCCCGCCGCGACATTTTCACTCAACCTCACGGTGCGATATGATCGCGGTCAACTCTAAGCTTGTCTTTATACCGTTTGCAGTTGTACCGCGCATCTTAACAACGCAGGGATTCGTTCATTCGCTTTTGAAGGGGTATTCGGCGACTTTTGTCAATATAGTGTATTCCCAACTAATTCTGTACGAACACTAGCGATTTATTTAGTTAATCACGTAAACTACTGCTGTCAGAATGTTAAAACTGCACATGTGGGGTCAATATAAATATCTTTTGGATCATGGTTCAGTTAAATGAACCAAATAATGTTTAAAATAAAAGTATCGCATTTCTGGTGGTTACAAAAAAGCAGAGTTAACTAGGCACATTTATAGCCCAATTCAGGGCCGTAGCTATCAGGTAGATAAAGAGGGCTCAGTCTTTTCTGCAAGGCAAGTAAGGCTTCCCATGGAAAATACACGTTGTTGTAAGTTCTTTGAGCTTTTATTTTCGTTGGTTTAGGTAAATGACTTCTGTATTTCATCATAAACAAAAATGCTTTCCCTTATTTTGTCGCATATCACATTTTTTTAAATACAAGAAAAATTGAAGTGACACAGCACAAACGATGTATAACTACAGGAAAATTACTTTTAAAGGTAAATCAGCAAAAGCAGGTGCGCCAATGATTCTCTGCAACATGGTGACAGGGTTTGTTAGTCTTTTGGGCCAGAAAAGAGAGAAGTGCCGTCCCTTCCTTTTTGGAAGTAACGTAAGATTTTAAAGAACATTATAGAAAATAATAATAAGAAGAAAAAAAGATAGAAAGAAAGAGTGACGGAGGTGGAGGCGAAGTTGAGCAGAAGGCTAAACCGCTGTTCGTCATTTGGTGAGTGACAATGAGATGCTAAGCTGCTGTTTAAAAGCTCCCAGGTAGTTCGTTGCCTACAAAGCAGTGCTGTCGTGGGGGCATTTCAACTAAATGTATTCCTCTACGTGTTAGGAAAAGTGCTAAAGAGAAATCCTTGAGAGTGCGCGCGAGAGAAAGAGCTATTAACACCTCGTTAACTGTTTTTCGTCCAGTAGGAGTGGTTTTACGATGCTTGTGCTGGAGATGAACAATCTGAACAAAACAACTTCCGTTTTTGCACGATATTCAATAAGACATTATTTAAAACCACTGACTTACTAAAATCTTTAATTTGCAATTAAAATACATAATAATATCGTAGTTTAAAACCATAAGACCTTTCAAGCTCGCTACGAGCTCATCCTCAGATGGGAGACTGCAAACTAATGGAACAGGTGTTTAAATATCAAATTCTCCGTCACATGATTGAAGGATGCGCGACAAATATGCGTGTAAACAATCAATGAAAACTGCAAAAATGTTCTAGTGTGAGTTGTCACTTGAGTTCAAATGGTCACTCCAGACAGGTATCCACGAGTCTGGGATATAGCAAGGGGTTTCTTCATTACAACAGGATAGGCCATATTCACGGATAAATAAACTTTCCGCAAAGTGTGTGGTGAATTTCGTATTCGCAGTGGTGAGGACACAGGAATCCTCCCAAATTGGTACATGAGTTCCTTTCGAAGACAGTTTGGATAGTGCCGTTGTTTGCGCACCCATTTTGACATTGTAACTGTGTTCCCTAACCCTGGTTCCCAATGTGAATAATGTCGATCCTATGTAGACTTTGTCTTCTAGGGACGAATCTGTAGCCCTTAGAGGTATACGGTATACCCAAAATTTATGGTCGTTATTTGTAGGATCTTTTTCATTCCTGACCATGGATAGGATATTCCTTGTCCTAATTCCAAAGGATACGTTGTTGTGTCGGCAGTGGTTCTTTAAGACGTTAATAACATCGGGGACACAGTCCATGGAACCCACAAATCTATTTCTAATGTTTTTTTCTGTAAAGTCGTGGCTACTTGCATTCTAACCTTGTATATAATGTTGTTGACGATATTATTCTGATAGCTGTGCGTCAAGGCAATTTCGTAAATTTTATTAAATTCTTGCTGGCGAAGAGCGACAGAAGAGGAATGTGAGAAAGCTCGTCGTTCGAGGGAATACAGAGCTGAAAGTTTGTAGTTTGCCGGGTGAGCTGAATTTCTGGGTACAATAATGCAATGTGCCGAAGATTTGCGGTATACCGAGTAAGAGATATCCTGGGTATTAGGGTTGCGAACTAATTGAATATCCAAGTATGGGAGGAAATAATTGGTCTCGGTTTCAATAGTAAAATTGATTGTGGTATATTGTGAGGATATCTACATTTGACTCATCGCATTCATCCGATCACCCTGGGTAGACTGCTTACTTCAGTGATGGCTATTTCGTCCACTATGATAAAGCGTTTACATAACACTCACATTAATAAACATAAATAAACTTTGGAACCTTGTGGCTGAAGAGATACTCAGTAGACCTTGTATTACCAGGAATTTTCCCAGACCGCAAACTTTCTTCAATTTCAGTGATATTCAAGTAAACCAGGTTCAAGTTTCAGCTCTTAATCGAGGAACCAAATTTGGCTATCCAGTGACACATCTCAATAAATTTAGTTTGATCCCACAAGCTGAAAACATTATTCGGTCAATCCTGTCTTCAGAAAGGGACTGTGCTAGGCTTAATACGGTTCGTGCTTTGAAATCATATTACCATAAAATCAACCAACCGGATTTTCATCGTTTCAAAGAAGAGAAAACGGAAATCAACTTACTCGGAAATAATCGGGAATTAACAATTACCTCGGCTGACAAGTTATCACAAATCATCATCCTGAATAGAGCTGACTACAATTCTAAAATTCTTCATGCAATCCATAGCATACCGCATAGAGTATTACCAAAAGATCCAACTACTGCAACCATTACTGCTGTCAGTAAGTTAAAACATGATATTTACTTGCTCATCTGCATTTTTGCTAGCCTCCGCCCACCTTTTGGACCCCGTATCCCGGAAATGTTCGGGAAAATTAAAATCCATAAAACAGATCACCCAGTTCGACCTCTTGTATCAGGACAACATAGCCCAACTAGACCCCTGGAAAAAGCATTGTCTCAATATTTAGAACCATTGGTTACCAACTCTCCATATTCTATTTCCAGCTCTAATCGAGCCGTTTCTAAGATCAACCAATTTAACCCTGATGGAAAGGCTTTTTCATGGCCTCCTTGGACGTAGTTGCATTGTTTTCCAATGTTCCTGTGAACGTTGTACGTAATATCATTGAAAAGAAACTCACTACCCAAGGACAAACGTCCCCCGATGAAATACAGGCTGTCCTCAATGCTTTACATCTTGTACAAAAAAGGTCATATTTTTCGTTTAAACAACGTATTTATCAACAACTAAGAGGGGGCGGCTCCTCCCTATCACCTATACTGGCTGAAATTCTGCTACAATCCTCAGAAGATAAATTCTGGCTCAATCTCCAATTCAGCCACTCTTTTACGTACTTGTTTTCTGGCCATCATCCATTGCAGAACTTCTCCGCTACGTCGACGACGTACTTGTTTTCTGGCCATCATCCATTGCAGAACTTACTCTTTTTTTCTGAAGGATTATCCTCACAATATATCACAATCAATTTTACCATTGAAACCGAGACCAAGTATTTCCTCCCATACTTGGATATTCAATTAGTTCGCAACTCTAATACCCAGAATATCTCTTACTCGGTATACCGGAAATCTTCGGCACATTGCATTATTATACCCAGAAATTCAGCTCACCCGGCAAACTACAAACTTTCAGCTCTGTATTCCCTCGTACGACGAGCTTTTTCACATTCCTCTTCTGCCGCTCTTCGCCAGCAAGAATTTAATAAAATTTACGAAATTGCCTTGACGTACAGCTATCAGAATAATATCGTCAACAACATTATATACAAGGTTAGAATGCAAGTAGCCACGACTTTACAGAAAAACCCCATTAGAAATAGATTTGTGGGTTCCATGGACTGTGTCCCCGATGTTATTAACGTCTTAAAGAACCACTGCCGACACAACTACGTATCCTTTGGAATTAGGACAAGGAATATCCTACCCATGGTCAGGAATGAAAAAGATCCTACGAATAACGACCATAAATTTTGGGTATACCGTATACCTCTAAGGGCTACAGATTCGTCCCTAGAAGACAAAGTCTACATAGGATCGACATTATTCACATTGGGAACCAATGTTAGGGAACACAGTTACAATGTCAAAATGGGTGCGCAAACAACGGCACTATCCAGACTGACTTCGAAAGGAACTCATGTACCAATTTGGGAGGATTCCTGTGTCCTCACCACTGCGAATACGAAATTCATCACACTCTTTGCGGAAAGTATATTTATCCGTGAATATGGTCTGTCCTGTTGCAATGAAGAAACCCCTTACTATATCCCAGACTCGTCGATACCAGCTGTCTGGAGTGACCATTTGAACTCAAGTGACAACTCACACAAGAACATTTTTGCAGCTTTCATTGATTGTTTACACGCATATTTGTCGCGCTGCTTCAATGATGTGACGGAGAATTTGATATTTAAACACCTGTTCCATTAGTTTGTAGTCCCCCATCTGAGGATGAGCTCGTAGCGAGCTTGAAAGGTCTTATGGTTTTAAACTACGATATTATTATGTCTTTTAATTGTAAATTAAAGATTTTAGTAAGTCAGTGGTTTTAAATAATGTCTTATTGAATATCGTGCAAAAACGGAAGTTGTTTTGTTCAGATTGTACAAATCGGCACGGAAAAATACAGATTTTCCAGAAAGGAGTTTTGTTGGCGGGATTCTAATGCTCTTGGTTTTTGAGAGGGAAGGGGGTATGGCTATTGACCACGGTAAGAAGTGGCTACCACAGAAAACCAGCGAAGGAGAATACGCGATTAAAAATGGAGAAAAAAGTGGAACCAAAGAAGAGGAGTAGAAGTAGTCAAAGTATGACAGTAAATTACCGATGCTATTGCTTGAATCTACGAAAAAGAGACCAGAATTATAAACTAAAGAAAACAAAAAAAAAAAAAAAAAAAAAAACTCAGGCGAAGGGAAGGCGCAGTTCAACCACCATCAAGCAAATTCAAAGAATGTATTTTTTTTTATATTTCAACAGAGTTCTGTTTTCTTTCTCTCCCTTTTTATTTTATATTTTGTATTTTATCTTTTTGTTTTTACGTTTTGGCATAATTATTCGCTAATGAAGTAAATCAGAAAAAGGACATTAAAAACAAAGTAAAACTTGAGTCTGTACAAATGTAGCTTGTAGTTGAATACCGCCCCCCCCCCTTCCGACTCTTCAGCCCCAATCCAGTTCTGAGACCTAGCTAACGTCTGACATCTGAAAAATGTCACTTCAGTTGTATACATGTAACCTTTAATCTGATGGATACATACGTTAGATAGATGTATTAGATCATATGGGTGATTTAAGTTAAATGGGCAGATTAGATAAATGGAGTTATATATTAGGAAGAACGATTATATTGCCACCCCAGTCGAGAGATCTGAGGCGATGGAATATCACCATTCATCCTAGATGGGCTCGGGTTCGAGTTTCGGGTGAGGCATACTGTAAGTGGTGTGATTGACAGAGTGCGATGGTTCTGTCCCTTCTCTGCAACTAATGGCCCTAAAGTAGGAAGCCCTTAGAGTAGCTCATGGTGGTCGTTATACACTGGAAAACACAAACATAAAAAAGGTTTGTTTTTCTCTTTGGAGGTTTAAAGACCACCGTGAGCAACTCAATGGGCTGTAAGGAGTTGCGCATCCATAATGTAGGGTCACTGGTTCCAGGGAAGGAAGAGAGCCAGCGCTGTAAGACAAACACAACATCCATGCCTCACGGGATTAGAACCAGGACCCCTTTCGGACGAATGATCAGAGGCCATCGCTTAGACCACTGAGCTACCGGGCGGCAAAAAAAGTTCATATCTGCAATTATCACACCTATACATGTATGCAGGCACAGAGAATTCAACGCGACACAACTAACAGCAATGTAGAAGGAACACCCGATGATTCCACTACAATCCTCATAGTGAAAGTGGCTGTTTTCATGAGGTTACGTTCGGTTCTTTATTTGGGAGGAAGGGGTTAACGACCACCGTGAGTATATAAGCAGTCGCCCATCTCTAATTTTAATTTTTGAGCTACTGGTTCCAGGGAGAGGGAGCGCCGTAAGACAAACACATCATCCTTGCATCAGCAGCCCCGGTGGTTGAGTAGTACGAACCTTTGGCTTCTAATCATTCGTCCACGGTGAGTTCGGGTTCGAATCCCGGGTAAGGCATGGATAATGTATTAGTCTTATGGCACTGGCTCTCTCCCTTTCCTGGAGCCAATAACCCTAAATTAGGAACAGGCGACTGTTTATAGCCCACTGAGTTGCTTACGGCGGTTGTAAAATCCCCACATAAAAAAAAAATCGTTGTATCACACTGCATTCAAACCCGGATCCATCTCGAACGAATGGTTAGAAGACTCGTACCACTTAGTCACCGGGAAGGCTGTATGATTCTAATCCTTGTAGCTTCGCGTTGAACTATGAAGCTTTTCGGTCAATCATGAATTACTGATGGTGAAATTGAAGTAATCAGTAAATATCAAAGTGAAATAATCGCGCCTGCTACTGCACAACACCTTAATGACGTAGTTCATGAAACAAAGGACACGCAAAACTTTGGAAGATTACTATTATTGCTATTATTTTGTATTTGAATGTTTAAAGACCACCATGAGCAACTCAGTAGGCTATAAGTAGTCGCTCGTCCCTAATTTTGGGCCACTGGTTTTACGGAAGGGAGAGAGCCAGTGCCGTAAGACAAACACAACCATGCCTCACTGGGATTCGAACCCGGACCTGCTTAGACGAACGGTCATAAGCCAGCGCTTAGACCATTGCGCCACTGGGGGCAGCCTTGGAAGATTAAGAGCCCTACATATATACGTGTATATACATTCGCACTTCCCCCAACAATCTGAAGGACCACTCTTACATATTTTCATAGAAACACAGCATTAAACAGGAAGTGTACGTTACCAAACATTGTTTGCCTCAATGTAAATGAGGTCAGGGGATCTAAGTGGACACTCCATTCGGCGAATATTTTTCTCTTCGAGAAAATCGTCGACCAATGAGCACGATGAGGTGGAGCATTATTACCCATAAGATTAAAAACTGGACATACGGCTCCCTTGAATGGCCTGACATATGGGCTCAGGATCTCGTCTCTGTAGCTCAGGCTCAGGACAGTAACAGAGCGACTCTGAAAGATGTGCAGGTCTGTGCCCTCGTTCGTCAAGATTCCTGCTCAGACCATCAGGACACCGCAATCAAAGTAGTCCCTTTCTTTGGTTTTAGAGGAACTGTTGCGATTCCCTTGCTCCCTCCAGATGAGATTCACCTGTGAAAAGAACATTCTGGACTCAAAGTGTGATGTCGGTGCCTTTTTAACGCAATCCGAATTTGCTTATTCCGGCTTATCTGTGGCAAAAGTAAATGCGGGATAGTCTTTCGCGTAGCAAAATTTCAATGTTCGTCAATTTTCAGTGTATTATTTTACACACATCGGCAACTGTATACATTTTTGTGGAGTATCATTTGATTTTGAGCATTACTGTATATTGATTTTTGAGAGAAAATGAATAGCTTTGGTCTTGCATTTAGCTTTTGCTTCTTTTTCTTTCGTTTCGTGATTTAACGAGCCCCATGAAGAACTTTAAGGGCAGCATGCACTCGCTTGTCCCTAATTTGGGGTCACTGGTCCTGAGAGGGGAGAGCGCCAGCGTCGTAAGGCAGGCCCACCACTCATGCCTCATCTGGGACTAGAGCCCGGGTGCAGCTCGGACGACTAGTCAGAAACCGACGTCTCTGACCACTCGGGCACCGGAGTTGCTCACTGTTTTCCAAACATGCAAACTTTATTCCTTATCAAAAATATTGTCCCTATGAAGTAGACACATCGTGCATTCAATACAAAGTGATATGCTAAAAGGTAGTAATAAGTACCATAGAATAACATTTGCTACCTATTTAGTGAGGGAGACACAATAATATTAATATATTATCAGTACGAGGTATGGCCGTCTCTCGCGGCAATACAAGTACTAATATAAGGTTCGGAAGAGGGTCAAAAAGGCTCATAATAAAGTTCTGGTCAATTATTCTCTAGAAGTGCTGCACTTGCACCTGAAGATCTTTCGCATTATGTGCTGGAGTCAGTTTTGGCGTTCTTAAGCTTATCATCTTCGTAGATGAGACTAAGGCTTTGTGCAGAAAGAAAAGTAGTTCTCATGCAAGATGTCTACCTCAGATTCATAAATCCACTTCTGACTCTTTCATAACATTAGCGCAGACTGCCTTATGACAAAAATGACCTTGTTTTCTACTAACGGTCACATAAGGAGTGATGGTGTTTCATATGAATCAGATATCTGGCGTCAATGTGCAATAAAAAAACTCTTAAAAACGACCTTTCAGCTGAACATAATGTCTTATCCAATATTAATAAGGTTTTTAAGGAAAACCGTCAGCATTGGCAGAGCGTCATTTTTTAAAAACACACTGGTCAACAAATTACAGGCTGACGTTTCACGCAAAACAGCAATAATACAATAAAGAAAAAAAGAAAGGAATAATTCCTAAAATATATAACAAAATGGAAGGGTATCATCTAACCAAAAGGACGTTTAAATACATGTTCAACAAAACAGGTTTATAAAATCAATGAGGACATTACCGAACACTTAATAAGTTCTAGGAGATGAACAAAGTTGCATCTCCTTTTCTTCTGGGGTCTGTCAGAGAAATAATTTCATTCATCTGAGTTTTGTAAAATATGGTGATTGTACTTTAATAATAGGTTTTGGCTCCCTCTTTCTTCTCTCTCTCTCTCTCAGCGTTTTCACGAATTGTTATGCCACAGTGTAAAGTTTATTTTTCTTTTCTTGTTTTCTTCTGTTACAGGGATCTCAAGTGAATCCCTTCCAGAATGCATCCACGTAGAGCACCAACGGTTCCAAGATTTTACGTCTGCAATGTTCAGCCGCTGTGTGTCTGCCAAAGATAAACTTAGGTCCGTGTAACAACCTAATGGCATTTACCAAAGACTTTAAGTCTTAATATTTGTACTATGTTAGGGTGCACTCGCTTCCCAGCTTCATTTAATATCGACACCCATTTGGTGTCACGACATGTAAACAACAAGAAATCATCTATAAACAGTGCTTCATTTAACACAGAGTTAATCACTTTTGTACTCTCATGGCATCAGTTGTTTGCATACGAGTCTTCTTTTTTCTTCCTTTGATCTCCGTTGACTTCTCTTTCTCGTAAAACTCTTTGTTTCTTGTGTCTCACTCATTCACTCACGTGCTCACTTATTCTAAATCGCAAACTCACGGCAACAAATTAACCTCGTAACTGTTCGTGCCCTGTAGGGGGCCATATGTTTGATTAGAAATTATTATTTGCGAAGGTAAATCGAAATAATCTTCACCAATCTTTTTTGATATGCTGCTTTGTTGCGAACATTTTAGAGGGTAGCATCACAGTATTGGAAGTTACAATATTCCGAAAAAGACGCCTTTCCTATCCATGCCCAAGCCAAAAGAACAACTAAACATAGTGTTCTGCAAATGTTTTTTTCCTTTCTCATTTTTCATAACGTAACATATCAAATATGATATGAAGAAAGTATTGACAAAGCCTTTTTGATTTGCATTTGTAAGCAACATCCCGTACATTAAAAAGAAATTAAAAAAATCTCGAATTTGTTTCGACTTAGTAATGATTCAATACATTTTCGTTCAGAGATAGAGGTTAACCTCATGAGTGTGTCCCTGTGATTTAGCATTCAATTAACGCCTTTTCACAAATAGCAGAAGAATGCTGTTGATTAAAAAGAACTGGCAGAGAAGTATGATGGAAGTAAAATCCTTCCATCATACTTCTCTGCCAGTTCTTTTAATACTCATAGTTTAAGTTTGAATTACTCAAAATTTCTTTACTTTCTGTTTGTTGTTTACGGTATTTATCTCAGTTATACCTGATGAAGCCACCCGTGAGTTGTGAAAGCTTGCTGTCTGTTAACTTTTTTTATTTTACACCATTAAAACGGATTTAGAATTCATTTTTTGTACTCATATTCATATTCCAATTCTTTAATACTCACATACTTATTTGTATCATGCGTTTTCAATAGCAAAATGCTTATTATGCGTTCAGATCTCTGTGGCGTATTACACAGATGAAGCACATGTCAAGACGGCAAAGTTGCAGGGGTAAATTCCGTCAGTGTAGCTTAATTGGGAAAGCATGAGGCCCCGGAGCAGAAGGATGGGCTTCGATCTTCGTCACCGGCAAATTTGTGTTTCCGCATCTCTTTCTAAACCGCTATATAAAAAAAAAAGGCTAGTCGTTGAGGAGGTCCAGCATCTAAAAGCTACATTTCATTGCTGAGCTGATGCACACAGCCACAGCTTTATTTAATCTAACTTATTAACCACACTGGGGCTAGGGAGAGTCACCTGCTCCTAACCATTGACCTGGTGTCGCAGAGAATGAGAGAAACCACAGCTAGAAGGAAGACAACACCACATGCGTTAGTTTGGATTCGAACACAGACCCAGCAGCGAGAAAAACTAGTAGACCTGGCCATTAAATCCCCAGACAACACCGATCTACAGATCCACTGCTGTTACCTATATTAACACTTCAGTCATCCCTCTAGGGGATTACAGTTTTTTCATTTTATGTATTCTGCGAGTAGCGCGCATCTAGAATTCAGATGAAAGAAAACATATATAGTGTACGCAATATCTCTTGGAAATAATCAACCGATTTCAACTGCTGAATAAAGAAATGTTATAGACTCATTCAATAGAAAACGTGAAGGAAGTAGCTCATATTTCCTTATTTGCTTTACTTGGTAAAATATTAAATGTTCTTTTAATTGTTTTTTCTCATTCTTTTGCCATTCAAGTGCAAAAGCAAGTAGTCTTCATTTGTTTTTACAGTTTTTATTTTTGTTCGGCACTTTCGTGTGGTTATTTTTAATAAGTGATAATATATTCTGCGAAGGAAGAGAAACTCACTGGGAGTTGTGTAATATACATGAGGAATCTGCAGTATATATACACTGACGGAAAAAAATCCCAACACCACGAAAAAATAGCTGTAGAGGAATGAAATGGCGGCAATACATTTGTATAGGTAACATATTTAATCGATTAAGGTTTCAAGATCACAGCTTATTGTAAGCGCGAGAAGAGCCATTTTAAATGTGAAATGCTGGTACATTAATAACCGGTGTAACCGCCAGAATGTTGAATGCAAGCACGCAAACGTTCATGCATTGTGTCGTACAGGTGCTGGATGTCAGTTTGTGGGATGGAGTTCCATGCATGTTGCACTTGGTCGGTCAATACAGGGACGGTTAATGCTGGTTGGGGGTGACTCTGGAGTTGTCGTCCAATGATGTCCCATACGTGCTCGATTGGTGAAAGATCTGGTGATCTAGCAGGCCACGGCAACATGTCGACACTCTGTAGAGCATGTTGGGTTACAACAGCGGTATGCGGGTGAGCATTATCCTGTTGGAAAACACCCCCTGGGATGCTGTTCATGAATGGCAGCACAACAGGTTGAATCATCAGACCGACGTACAACTGTGCATTCAGGGTGCGTGGGATAACCACGAGAGTGCTCCTGCTGTCATAGGAAATTGCTCCCCAGACCATAACTCCAGGTGTAGGTCCAGTGTGTCTCGGCCGCAGACAGGTTGGTTGCAGGCGCTCACCTGGCCTCCTTCTAACCAACACACGGCCATCACTGGCACCCAGGCAGAACCGGCTTTCATCAGAAAACACAACAGATCTCCACTCCGTCCTCCAATGAGCTCTAGCTTGACACCACTGACGTCGCAAACAGCAGTGGTTTGGAGTAAGTGCAATGCACGCTACAGGGCGTCTGTCTCGGAGCTGTCCTTCAAGTAACCGATTTGTAACAGTTCGTTGTGTCACTGTGGTGGCAACTGCAGCTCGAATTGCTGCCGCAGACGCGGTACAATGCGCCACGGCCATACGCCGTACACGGCGGTCTTCCCTCTCAGTAGTGCCACGTGGTCGGCCGGAACCCGGTCTTCTTGAGGCAGTACCTTCCCTTGACCACCGCTGCCAACAATCATGCACAGTGGCTACATTCCTGCCTAGTTGTTCTGCAATATTGCGGAAAGAAAATCCACCTTCTCGTAGCCCTATTACATGACCTCGTTCAAACTCCGTGAGCTGTTGATAATGGCTTCTTCGTCTTCTTAAAGGCATTCTTGACTAACACCAACACCCTACGTCGAATCTCAACGATAACTAACGCTCACGAACGTTACAGCGCGTATTTACAGCAAACCTGCTTTGCATGTTCCGAGGGGCGCTACTAGGGCGAAATTTGCATAGACGTCATCTTACAGATGTACTTTCACCGCCTACCAACTGTCGTTTATCTAACACAACCCCTTCTTGGTGTTGGGATTTTTTTCCCGTCAATGTATATATACACATGTATATTGGATTCCAAGGGACAGGAAAAACACAGAAGAAAACCACATGGGAGATGGGTGGATGAAATTCGAAAGTATGCGGGAGTAACATGGAGGAGACTGGCACAAGACAGACCGTTGTGGAAGAGGCTTGGAGAGACCTTCGTCCAGCAGAGGATTGATAATGGTTGACAATGCTGCTGCTGCTGATATATATATATACACTGCAGGACACCCTTGTATTTCAGAAACGGGAGGGGAAATGAAATATCTGAATACTTCAGCAAAGAATAGGCGATCTTTTAGGCTATTTCCGGAACATGGCCGTCATCTTAAAATCCGCCATATTGGATCAAGGTCAAATTGTTCAAATGGTAAGGGGGTCATGTTACATATCAAACAAGACCATAATTTTCTCAGAAATTGATTGCCGTAATCAGATTTGACATGTATTGTGGTTCACAAGTTATCAACACAGAAATTTGAAATAACCATTGTTTGTTGCAGGTAAATGAAGACGGCATTGACGAAACAGAAGAGGATTGAGGTGATCCTAATGTCTGGGGAACGCAGCTGCCGTATCATAGCCGTAGACTTTAACAACCGACACCCAGAAAGACCAGAAATTTCACACAGCACTGTTGCATACCTGATATCCAAATTCCGAGAAACTGGAACTGTGGACGACAAGCCACATAGTGGTCGACCGAAAACTGCTACCAATGGTCTTGGCATCCTTTGCAAATAGTCCACAATGTCTCGCAGCAGAATGTGGTATCAGCCAGTCAGACATTGTACGGATTCTTTACACCGCTCACTGGCATCCGTTCAAGATCCAGATACAGCAGCAACTATCAGAGGATGACCATGATAAACGTGTTGAGCTCTGCCCCTGGGCTTTAGACCACAATCGACGGGATCCCTCATTTGCACAGAGCATTTTGTTCAGTGACGAGTCCAATTTTTATGTCACTGGTTAGGTTAATCGTCAGAACCACAGGATACTGGAGTGACAGAAACCCGCAGTGGATGGAACCATCCAACGTCGTTGGCAATGTGAAGGTTATGGTGTGCTGTGGAATATGGGACACCCGTGTAATCGGACCCATTTTCATCGACAATAAACTAAATGCTCAGCACTACCTAGAAATACTACAGGAAACAGTGTTCCCTTCCCTTCTGAATGAAGATGGAAGTTTCCTCTTATTTCCAACACGATGGGGCTCCAACACACTACAGAGCAATTATTCGTCCATGGCTAGATGTTCAATTCTGTGGTCATTAGATTGACCGGCGTGGTCTTGTGGAATGGCCACCCAGATTCCCCGACCTCACACCACTCGACTTTTGTCTGTGGGGTCATCTGAAACACCTGGTGTATGCTGAGAAAATCCGCGACAAACACCACATTCAACAACGCATCCTGGAGGCCTTAAACCGCATTTCTCTCGACATTCTGGAGCGGATGCATAACGACTGGATCAAATGCCTTTAGCTCTGTGTTCAGCAACAGGGATAAGACATTGAACACATCAAATAGCTACGAATCACAGGGTACTTTAGAGGTTGTTATTTCAACTTTCTGTGTTAATAACTTGTGAGCTACAACACACATGTAAAATCTGATTACGGCAATTGATTTCTGAGAAAATCTTGGTCTTGTTTGACATGCAACATGAACCCCTTACCATTTGAACAATTTAACCTTGATCCAATATGGCGGATTTCGAGATGGCGGCTATGTTCCGGAAATAGCCTAAAAGATAGGTCCCCTCACCGATTATTTGCTGGGATATTCAGATATTTCATTTTCCTTCCCGTTTCTGAAATACAAAGGTGCCTACGACTTTTGACTCACCCTGTATATTGAGGTGGAAAAAAGTCATATCAGATGACGAGGTGCCCTGAAATCGAGCCCCGGCCCCGGTACACATTGCCACAATTTTACAGGGATGGTATCCAACAGCTGCCCAGATGTTGGGAGCAGGTCGTGGATGGCGCCTACATTTTGTACTGATTTCTACTTGTATATACGATAATTAGCACTTTTCTGTTGCCTTGCATTTGCAGACATTACTTTCTTTCCAACCCAATATATCTATAAACGTATTCAGTAGGAGCTGCAACGAATCTGATCAAATTCAGTTGAAAGGTTTTCTTTTGTTTGCAACTATTTTATTTTCTTACATTTTATAGCATATGATACCCGATCAAGTTTTATTCACAGTTTGTTGAACTCCCTAAGGAAAGGAAGTTTTACATGAATGAAACTGATTATATTGTATAAGGTGAAAAAGTCAGTTATAGTAGCAGAAAAATATTTTGAAAATTTCATAGTGAAAGCAATACGACCGAGAAAGATAAAAATAAAAATGAAAAAGAGCTGCTCTAATCAAACTTTTCCTTTGGATTCTTAGAAGCAGGTATGAAGAATAAAGCGCATATGGCTATTTATCACAGCGATGAGCGTTTGCGCTGCATAGAGGCCTAGCTGTGTATTGAAGACAAAGTGTGAATCATCGTTCTCACAGTTCAAGCTATCGAACGAAAGCGAAAAAAAAATCCGACTAAAAATGCTGAAATGAGGCCCTACAGACGGACGGACATTTTGATAGCACTAATTTTTATACGCACAAAAAGTGCGCCTTGCGATGAGTACAATGTTAAATCCTGTGATCAGCATTTTCAATGAATGGCGTGTATCCGTGGTGAATTCCGTTGATTGAGAACGTGAATCAAAAGGCCTCGCAACTCATTAGCAGAGGCAGAAGGATTGTTTAGTTTTTGTTTATAACAAATACAGCATAACTATATTTCTAAGTGAGTATTTACAAAATTTTCCTTTCAAAAATAAAAAGTAGAAGAAAAAACGCAACTTCTTATTTCCGACGATGTAAAAGGAAATTTCAAGTCGATTTGCAATGAATAGAAACACTTTGTATGAAGATTTTTTAGTTCCTAATCCAGTACCATAAATGCTAAAAGTACCCGAAACTCTGTAATATCGTAGGCGTCGAAAATGACATCAGATCGCTTCGGAATTTGTTTGTGAAGCTCCAAACCTAAAGAATATGTCTTTTTCTAATTATTAGAAGCAGATTCAATTAAATAGAAGTCACACTTTTCACGTGTGCAGTGCGTTTGACACCTTCATGGCATTTAAATACCGAAATGGTGTTGTTTACCAAATGATGCTGTAGTAAGTGTGATTTGTCCCTTCCTCTTTACGAGAAAAATTAAAATGTAAATACGTATATCTTCTGTTTGTTTCGCTGCTTTCTGATGCAATTTAAGGTCATAAATAGTTTTTTGTTAAAATTTTCTGAATTAGAGATCATACTTAACTTTCGGGCCATTATCAAAGTTTCAAACTTATACCGTAGATCAGTGGTTCTGAAAGTGAGATATGCCTACCCCTTAGGAGTTCGAAATTAATGCAGGAGGTAAGCAACCATACATATTAAAAAACCATACAACCATATTTTTGCCATAAGTTAGCAAACATACTGAGTTGCATAGTGAACCGATTTTCTTGTCAACAAAGCTAACAACCCGAATTTACGGCTAGTGATGGTAGGGTGAGTGGTGAAGTTAATACGTAAAGGGGTGGTGCCCCTCTACGCACTAACTTCACCACTCACCCGTGCCAGCCATTTATTCTATGAAACCAGTGACAAGTTTTCGGATTTCAATGGAATACCCAACTTTGTTCAGCATTGCCATTAAATATCTGTTGCATTTCACAAATACACATTTATGGGAAACTGGTCTTTCATCCTTAACAATCATCAAAAAGAAATATCGGAACAAGCTGAATGTTGAAGACGACTTACGTTTGCATCTAAACCACATAATTCTAAATACTGATGAACTTTGCAAGAGTAAACAAGCTCACAGATTACTACTAAACGAATCTGACTTTACCAGTTTTATTAGATTTTTCTGACTATTCATGCAATTTCTGTTACATCAATGTACGTAATTTTTGTAAATAAATATATATGTGTGTATTTTTGTATGTATACTGCTGGCCACCCAAAATGCAACACCAAGAAGGACACGAGATAGCAAAGACCAGATTTACTGGACACATAACAACAGATACAAAGATGTAACGATTGAGCTTACAGGGCCGTGCGACTTGCGGAACACGCAGACGTCAATAGTTCGTGTAGCCCCCATGGCTGGCAATAACGGCCGCTACACGCCGCGGCATCGAACGAAAGAGGCTTTGGATGTGGGCTTGGGGTATGTCGGTCCAGACTGCTTCCACACGTTGCCACAGTTCATCAGGCGTAGCCGCGGGTGATGCTTGCCGGGCCATTCGGTTGCCAATCAGCGACCAGACGTGTTCGATGGGCCGACACATCGGGAGAACAGGCGGGACACGGCAGCAATGACACCTGGTGGGCCGTGAAGAATTGTTGCATGATGCGTGTCACGTGCGGACGTTGTCCTGTTGAAACATGGCTTCTGGCAGGTCCTGCAGGTAAGGGAGGACTACAGGCTCCAAAACGTCGGATATGGTGCGGTGGCTGTTGGGTGTACCGGCGATGCGTACCAGATGGGTGCGGGTGTCATATCCAATTGCTCCCCAAATCATAACGCCAGGCGACGGACCGGTATGTCGATGCATAATGCAGGCGTCATACAGTCTCTCGCCGCGGTGCCGCCACACGCGGATCCGACCATCGTGGTGTTGCAGGCAGAAGCGGGATACGTCGGAGAAGACAATGTCGTGCCATTCCGTAGCCAAGGTGCGGCGTTCAAAGGGCCCACTGCCGCCGCACTCGCCGGTGGTGTAACGTCAATGGTAATCGGAGCAAAGGGCGGCGTGTGACAAGTCCCCGCTCCTGCAGAGACCTCGAACGGTACGTGCTGATACAGGTTGTTGCGCAACACACCCTAATTCCTGCGCTAACGTTCGTGATGTGGCGGTGCGAGCCGTCAATGCCCACCGCACAAAATGCCGGTCCTCTCACTCGGTGGTGCGTCACGGCAGCGGCAATCGCACACGTCGGCCCGTCCGTCCCTCCTGCACCCACCGAATCCATACTCGCCTCACTGTGGCTGGATGTCGTTCCACACGGGCGTTGATGTCTCGGTACGATAAACCGCTGTCGCGATAAGCTACTATTCGTCCTCTGTCGAACTCCGAAACGTGCTGGAATGACTGCCGTATTCTGCGACGAGGCATCAGGAAGCTTCCCACGCACAGGTCCGGCAGCACAACACACTTCCACTACTTACACCACCCCGCCTTCTGTGCACCCTTCTTATAGTGCTTCTCAGTGGCGTGCCGGGCGCACATGATTTGCATATGCCCTGCAATGCTAATCGTTTGCATGTCCTCTCGCGGGCGACGCATGCTGCGAATTTCAGGCCAATCGGATGCTTCCTTCTTGGTGTTGCATTTTGAGTGGCCAGCAGTGTAGATGTACTTTTTTATTTAATACCCCCATATATACGCACACGAACATAAACGTACTAAATTTATTATTTATTTGTACGGTGTATCCCTAATATCTTTTGTAATGTACAAGGTATAATGAATATAATTTTCTTCTAATGCTTTATAATGAATATAATGCTTCTGGTACTAGTTTCTTCTAGTAATGGTTGTTGTTTTGTTAATTATATCATGAATAAACTTTCCTGCTAGTAATGTAGTAATAATAATGAACAAGCTTATAACTGGTAGTAATGTTGTAGTAGTAATTAAGATGAATAAAGTCTTATGCTGGTTGTTACTATTAACAACTAATGAAATAAACCTAACAGCCAGACAGAGGTCTGACAGTACTATGAACTGAGAAAGACGTACTTACTTAAAACTCTTTTATTTGGTAAGCTTCTCGCTCTCACATAAACGAAGATCTCTTTATACAACAACAGCTCTCTGACACATAAACCACAGCTCACTTCGTACAACCACAGCTCACTCTACGCACATCAACAAAAAGCTCTCTCCATATAAACAAACGCTCTCCACATAAACAAACGCTCTCTCTATACAACAACAAACGCTCTCTCTATACAACAACAAACGCTCTCTCTATACAACAACAAACGCTCTCCTTAGGTATCGTTGAACGCGCCTATTTATACTGGCTACCACCACGTCATGACTTACACTCAACGCTCTCCTTAGGTATCGTTGAACGCGCCTATTTATACTGGCTACCACCACGTCATGACTTACACTCATTGCCAGATCTCATTCAGCGGGTGAAATAACATCTCGTTCAGTAAGAAGATAATTTACATAGTAAAATAAAATAACCAGAGATAGTAAAAATCAAAAGGAAAGTGAATCTAGAGTATACGTTACAAAGGGATATGCAGATTAACTAAATATTCCCAAAGGGTACTTGAAGAGCAAAAGTTTGAGAACCACTGTTGTAGATCATGTCTAGTTTTTAAACAATTACTGAAGAGATTTTGAGTAAATTTATTATTATTCTTCAAAATAACTATCTTTGAATAATAAACAGCCAGCCCAGTACCGCAAGCTAATGACGTATGAGACTACATTCTAGTTAAGTCCTATCACAATGTTTTGTATAGTATGTCTCTGTACAAGCGCGAAACGCAGGATATGAATTATTTTTTATAGGTACATGAGGAAAACCACTTAGACCATAAAGAGCAAAATACAATAGGTCGGACAAAACACGGATTACATTGCCATTGATATCTTTTTGTTAGAAGTGTTGCCAGATGCATGTGTGTGTGCAGAATACAGTTGGTGGTATTTGAAATTCTAAAGATTTTTCTTCTTTAGGTGCTCTCACCACCTGGTGTAATTACACTTCGGGCTTTTTGGTACCATATTATTGCGAATAACATTCTTTTTGTCAATGAAAATGCTATGAATATAAAGATTTAGCTAGTTTGCAGTCATATGTTATAAGGTAAACAATGGTCTAACACGGTAAAGATTACAAAGTAAGCAAAGCATTTGTCACGATTATTTAACATCAGCTGTTTTTCGGTGGTTCATAAGCATTTCTCATTTTGCACACATCAAAGGGGGGAATGTAAACTCACAATTCCAATGAATCAATACAGTTGGCGCAAAGCAATACGACAAACTGATAATAGGAGGGGATTTCGTGTAAGGCGTCACGCTTTTTTCCCTACGTAAACTCATGGGCCTCAGAATAAAATTTTGAAAATACCAGGGATTAGGAAATATCTTACCTGAAATATTTCATAACATCTAGGCTACTAAAATTTACGGCGTCCTTGTCCAAGCCATCGCCTTTGCCGGCGTAATCGTTAATTTGGTTCATCTTGAAATTTTAGGTGGAATAACGGCCCATCGAAAATCGAGATATTGTTTGGTTTTCTAGCTCGTGCGTTCCACATTTCATGCACATTATGATGTACGTTTCCAGTGCATGAATCAAAATAATAAGAAATAGTAACGGTGATTTTAAATTATGTGTATCATCTAACGGCCTCGAATAACACGTGCAATTGACCAGGAAAGAAAAAGAGATCTACAGAATCTGATGATTTCGCAATGCATTTATTTACATAAAATACGTTTCATTTGTTAAAGCGGGATTTCTTAGTAACATGCCTTTGCTTCAGCAAATCCTAAAGCAAAGAGAGAGACAAGCATTTTTACGAATAAAGAATTTTCGAAATCAATTAAACGTTGACATGGATTGAAATGCATACGACACGAAGCTTTAAGAGGTAATACATTTCGAGACCAAACTGCCCCAAGAACAGCACAGTATTTAAACTTCATATTGAGAAGTACCCAGAAATAAAGCATTCAAATACTTTAATCTTTTTTCTCAAATATGTCACAACACTATTTGTAAAAAGGGAAATTTAGAAACTTCTTGACTATATTTAAGAATCGATTCCTTTGTAGCGAATAACGGCTCGCAGATCTTATGACAACTTCTAATATACTCTTGTTTTTTGTTTTTTTTCAGGCAAGGACAGCAACTTAACCACATTAAATATGTAATTTCTCTTACTAAATAACAAACAAGTACAAAAAAGGTATCAAAAAAGAATTTACATGCTTAATTAATATCTACGATAAAGAAAGGCGTATCTTCAAATGCAGACAACTGTTTCATCAGTCTGTAGTTGATACATCTGTAAACATACAGAATCAAACACTACTGTACAGGCATTTGAATTAGTTATCAAGAGTAGATGGGTGATTACGAAAATACACAGATGAGAAATTAATTAAAATATGTAACATGAAACTAAAACGTCTCAGTAATCCACACATTGGCGTTGAAGGATCACAAGCACATGCAGTGGCGGATTTCCAATTAGGCACAGTAGGCACGTGCCTATGGGCGCAGCTACATGAGGGGCGCAAAAATTTCAGTGAGGGTGTAAAATTGTGGTGGGACTGGTAACAATGCTAAGCAGAGTCATGTTCGGACATAGCAGCGTTCCTTAAATTTTATTTTTGGGGTGTGTATGTGTGTGAGAGAGAGAGAGACAACAACACTACCAGCGCCTTTGGGGCATCACAACCTCCTGTTTGGGAAGGAGGGAGGGAGTTTTCTTTGTCTGAGTAAGTCCCAGCTCACATTCTTGGACGTAACTACTGCTGCAACGTAGGAGGCATGGCCGGAAATGATTGATCCCGATCA
This sequence comes from Macrothele yani, assembly GCA_039090855.1. Taxonomy (NCBI): domain Eukaryota; kingdom Metazoa; phylum Arthropoda; class Arachnida; order Araneae; family Macrothelidae; genus Macrothele; species Macrothele yani. The sequence goes on along the minus strand of CM077023.1, from coordinate 4,696,733 downwards.
TTCCGACCAAAATACGAACAGGTTGAGGAGAAAAAAAAAGCAACGTATTCGGGGGAGGGAAGGGGCACTGGGCACGCTACGTCTGTCCTGTACCCTCCCTCTCCTGATGGTGACCACGACACAACAAACAACGAATAAAGAAAAAAAAAGAAAGCAAAGGAAAGGGACAAGACATACTTCATTCCCAGGGAGTCCCATGGGAGGGGGCATGGGTGTGACCGTGTGAGACCCGTTTACCATAGCATATGTGGTGGAAGACAAACGTTTTTAAATTGCTTTCATCTGAATGGCTGAGCGTGCGTGTACGGTGTACGTGTACCCTCAACCCCCAACCACATGAAAATGCGCTGCACAAAGACCAAGCTCAGGGAGCAGGAATTGGTCAGAGCTCAGAGCTATAAGTGTATCAAAGTGTCATACTCGTAATTAACCTAGCGTTTGCGGCAGTTTCTGCGGTGAGTTGTACTTTTTTTAATTTTTACTAGGAAGTTTGAACAAGCTTGTTTTAGTGTGTGGGGGGTGCTGTGCTGAAATATCCCTGAGTAATGAGTGCAAAAACGGGAAAACTCAGTGGGACTCAGAATCGAAAAATCGCGATTGCAAAAAAAGGAAGGGAACTAAGCTGCTGAAAAGCCTACTTCTTGAAGAACACCTTAAAGAATCTCGGGTTTAGCTTTGGAATACGCTCACCAAGATCAACATCACGCCATCTGCTATCATCCAGGATCACCCATACCTCACTGACTGATGCGGGAGTGTATTCCATGCCGTTGGAATACCCGGATGATACCACCAAACATTACATCGGAATGACAAAACGTTCTTTCGCTCTTTGGCTAGTCGAACACAAGCGGGACGTCTTGCACAGAAAATTGACAACCGCACTATCCCGGGAAGTGGTTACCCATTCCGCCATCCCCAAGTGGAACCAGATCAAGAGAGTAACTCCTTATACTACCGCCAGAGGCACTGCCCTCAGGGAAATCATCGAGATATTGACTAACCCTGTAGTCTGCAATGATGACGTCTCACTTGAGCTTCACCAAATATGGCGCACATTTCTTCGCGCTTAGCACGTTTCTGTGGACATCTCTCCTTGTCGTATGCACGCGACGCAACATAGCATGTTCTCATATTCTGTTCATGTTTGGTTTTTTACATTTTTTCTGTTGTTTAGTTTTCTTGTCTTGCCTATCCACGCATAAGTTTGAAGAAGGCACCCATTGGTGTTGAAAGCTTACGCTTTAATAATCATATTTTTACGTCAATAAACGGATATTTTTATTCCTTTTCTTAATAAAAATTATATTTGCTTGCGGTGTTTCTTTACAAATCACCAATTTCTAATAGTACAATATTATATACTGCCGGACAATTGCTAAGGACGGATGACATAGCAACGATAGCAACCATAAAATGGAAGGCAGGAAAATGTGGAAATTAGCGTAAGTGCGGGATACAGTAAGACGTGTTGTGCGTATGCAAATTTTGGATTGCCGAACTTGTTCGTGACGTCATAGCGCTGATAAGAGATGTAAAGGATTTGACGCGTATTGACCGTTGTTGTTCAAACGCAAAGTTGAAAGGGAAAGAATCAATTGACGAACTTGCAATTTTCAGTATGTCTTCCCGACATCACCTAGATGATTTTACGCGTGGCCGTATCATTGGCAAGATTGAAGAAGGGCGAAAAATAACAGATGTTGCCAGGGAGTTCGACGTCAGCCACAGTGTTGTTTCAAGGCTTTGGAAATCATTTCAAACAAATGGAGAGTGTGGCAAACGTCACGGGGGAGGTCGTGTTTTTTTTTTTTTTTGATTGGAGGTTTAACGACCACCGTGAGCATCTCAATGGGCTATAAGTAGTCGCCTGTCCCTAATTTAGGGTCACTGGTTCCAGGGAAGGGAGAGAGCCAGTGCCGTAAGACAAACACAACATCCATGCCACACCGGGATTCGAACCCGGACCCCTTTCGGACGAATGATCAGAGGCCATCGCTTAGACCACTGCGCCACCGGGGCGGCGGTCGTGTTCGCAGTACGACACCTGCAGAAGATCGGTACATAGTGCTATCAACAAAAAGACACCGGCGCAGCACAGCTAGTGAGGTAGAAAATCAGTTTATGGCTGCTACTGGCAAGCGGATCTCCCGAAAAACTATCTCCAGACGTTTGCATGAAGGAGGACTATACGCCCGCCGTCCTGTTGTGTGCATCCCATTGTCCAGACGTCACCGTACCGCCCGTTTGCAATGGTGCCATCAACATCGCAATTGGACTGATAACGACTGGTCTGCTGTCCTCTTCTCAGATGAGAGTAGATACAGTCTATCGTCTGATTGTCGACGACAACTGATCTGGCGTGATAGTGGTACTGCATATTGTCCAGCAAACATACAGGAAAGGGACCGATATCCGACATGTAGTGTCATGGTATGGGCGGGCATCATGATCAATAGCCGTACGTCCCTCTTTGTGCTTCCAACTGGGACTATGACTGGCCAACGATACATTAATGATGTTCTGGTTCCTCATATTCGCATGTTCCGTGGTGCTGTCGGTGATAGATTCATTTTCATGGACGACAACGCAACATGTCATCGAACAGTCGCTGTCCAGGAGTGTCTGAAGAGCGATGATATTCAACGCCTCGTATGGCCAGCACGTTCTCCAGATCTGAATCCCATTGAAAATGTGTGGGATGCTTTGGGGAGGAGTCTTGCTGGTCGCCAATTCCCTCCAATAAACAAGGACACCCTCATCCGTGCACTGACAGAGGAATGGGATAAATTACCCCAACAGCTGCTTGATAATGTTGTGCAAAGCATGACACGACGTGTGGAATCTTGCATCGCCCTCCATGGTGGCCATATCCCGTATTGACATCTTACGCCGGAACGCCTGCGGACGGTAATTGCATTTTTTTTCACGTTTACGTATTCTGCACAAAATGGCCTGTTTGTCCCTTGAACACGTTCCAAAGCCTTCTGGATTTCAGAGCACAATAAATTGTCTCTCTTGTAATGTCCTGGCATTCTGACATTATTTTATTTCACTTGGCATCCAACCACACTTACTTTTTTATGCGCTATACAGCCGTTTATGATCCGTCCTTAGCAATTGTCCAGCAGTGTAGCTACATGCATGTAGATATTTCTGTTGATTGTTAATTGAGATATTGAAACATAACTGAACTTTTTTATGTAAAAATTTAAAAATTGATCATTCTGATAAAAAATTTGAGGACCTTCATTCCATGGAAAAGAATTGGCATTTTTAAAAGTATGGACTTATATGAGCCAAGCTGAAAAAAGGGTACTTTTAGGTATAAGGACCTGTTGGGAGCACGAAACAATAAAAATTTTGCCTAGAAAGTGGCGGGGGTGGGGGACGCAGCGCAGCCACATCCTGCTGAGAACCTGGCCCCAGGCACGTACGCAGAACTTAATTTCGAGGAGGGTCCAAGCTCCAAGGGGGTAAGCACAAAATCGTGTATGCTCAGTCAATATATGAATATATATGTTTGACCATGAAGTCGAACATTTAGGGTGAGTTCTAGACCACCTGGAGCTGGACCCCCCCCCTGAGTACGACTCTGTTGGTCCCGATATCAGAACGAGAACGGGTGTACGATTGATGAACTCCTCAGCAGGGGGCGCTTGGAAAATTTGTGCCTATATGGGCGCCAAATCTGTAAGTCCGCCACTGAGCACATGCCGAGCTTTTGCACATCTACAAACGATATTGACGAAGTAAACACTAAAACCATAAAGGAAGGATATATAGAGAAGACACTGGCTGTATTAAGCTGAAACTCATGACGTCATGAAGTCGACTTCAGCGCACGATTGACCTAAAACAGAACTACAGTTGACTAACAGCTGGTTTCCCAGGGAACACCCACGAACCACGTGATTTTTGTCCGTTAATGTCATGTTTTTTACTTTGACTGTAGACTTTGGCTTGCTATCCGGCAGTGTTGAAGATTCTTTTTGGTTTTCATTTCCTCTAGCGTTCTAATAAGTGGTATTATTTTGCTTATTACTTACTGATCGTATACTTTTCCTTACAGAATTCATAACTTTTGGGTTTTTACATGTCTGTTGTTCATTTGATTGTTTCTTCCATACCCACTCTGCTTCACTTCCAATTCTAATTTGTATTCAGTTGTCATCTGCATCGACATCTACGTTATTGGCTTCGTTAGCTTTTTGGCTTATCTTTTTTTTACTCGGCATTTGTGTAGCCTGTATTTCCATAATTGGCCAACATTTGTGAAAATTGTTTTCCATCTTCGTAACTTTTTTGTTATTTCTGAAGTAAAGGCATGTCTTCCAAGATGGTGCGGTGGCGCTGCTGTCGCCTGCGCTGGGTTGCCGTAGCAACTATTGCCAACGTCACGGGGTCACGTCACATTTTGCTTCTGTTTTAGGTCCGCGGGGGCGCCACTTTCTATGGGAGGAGTTTCCATGGGCTCCTATGTCTGTTTCCACTCTATAGATCCTTCCTTTATGACTAAAACTAGTTAAAGAAATGCAGAATGAGGCTCCCACATATTTGAAGTAAACGGAAAAGTGACTGCACTTGACATAAATAAAAAAGAAAACAGATCGTAAGAATTTCAGTATTGTTTGCACGTGGCTAGAGCATAGTTGCTACATCACAGAATGGTCACTATGGCCGCGTGCAACCAATAGTACTCTTTTATGATATTTTTGATTTCCTTGTTATTATGTCAAGTGCAGTCATTGTTCAGTTAAATTCAAATATGTGGGAGCCTCATTCTGCATTTCTTTAACTAGCTTTATTGTTTACTTCGTTAAAATTGTCCACAGACGTGCGAAAACTTGGCATTTGTGATCTTTCTATGCAATGTATGGATTAGCAAGACTTTTTAACTTGCATCACTTATTTATCCAGTTGGTGTACTCTTCAAGATTTTTAGAAAACCGTTTCGTCATGATTTTTCGTAGATGGCCACGATACATTCAGTGACCTGTGCCTGGTATTTCCGTACATCGACCTTGTTTCTGGCCTGAAGGTACTATGCTAAACGCCCAGAAATTCATATCAGTTTATGTGCAGGCAAACTTATTTAGGCTAGCTTTCTGATTATATCAGTGTATCAAGTAATTCTGTGTGCCTCTCCGCTTTGTTTACATGCCACCTGCGAATACCCACCGTCACGGGGCAAACATACTAGAACCGCTGCTACATTTCGTGCGAAGTATTTTTTTTTTATTGGAATAATTTATACGCTAATAAGTAGCAATTTTGTAAATACAAATAATATTTGCTTTATTGAAATGAAATATTGAATAATAACTAATAACAGAATTGCAGTTTTTTTCTTTTCTTATTGAAATTCTTATGCGAACCTACTTTGTTCTTTTTCTTCACCTGTTGTTAATGAATGTCACGATTCAACAAGCGTAAAAGTAAGTTGGAAATAGATTATTTTTCAGTAAAAAGTACTACGATTCGTTTTTGTTTTTACGTTTCCTTGTTTTTCGATAGAGACTGCGCCAGTTTCTTTGTCCCGGGTGTCCACAAGTGTCATGTAAATAAAACGGAACGACCCAAGAATCTACTTGAAGTGTTGATAATAGGAAGGCCAGCCCTCATTTATAATCGTAATGTTTTAGTACCAAAAAGTTCAAGCAAAAGTTCGGTAAACTCGTAGTTATTTTCTTAAAACATTTGGGTAAGCCAAAGTTAGATTTATTCGATTAAATGGCAAAAAAAGGGGGGGGGGGGGTTAACCGGATGCACATATAGATGCTATCATTTTAGGCTTGTAGAAGTAATTCGGTGAATCAACATGGATAAAATCAAATCATATATACGGAGTTTTCAGATCCTCAAAAACACGTAAAACCCCACACACATGCTCAAACGCTAGTGAATAGGGGACAAAAACAACAAAAAGAAAAACACAGTTTAATATGTGTATCGCACTTCATTCGTCAGTTCACAAAGTAATATATAAAGAATTATGGGTAAAGGTATGCACAACTAAAGAAAAAAATATATTTTTCATTCTTCTTCGGCAGTGTACAAATCAAAGGAAGGACACGAACAACAGAAGTCAAAGAAAGGTAACGGGATCATGTAGAGGTGTTACTGCTCCTTTATGAAATGCCGGTTGCCAAACGTCGTCCTATACCGAGAATTAAATTAACCATAAATTTACAGGAAAAGAATCCCGATCTCTTACTAGCCTGATCTACGGAAAAGTCGTTTCAGGCGCCAGTCTGCACTCAAGATGGTCCCACACATGTTCTATCGATTTGGATCTGGTGCACATGGTAGGCATTTCATTCGAACAATATTCTCGCTTTCTAGGTAGTTGTCCATGATATTTCATCTATGTGGGCGAGCGTGTCCGCTATTAACTGAAACTCCGAAAAAAACGAGGTTACTGTTCGGATAAAACGGAAATTTTGTACTTGAAAATACTCTCTAGAGCTGAACCCCCGCCCCGTCTGGAATTTTATAAGCAAAGCGATTTCAGTGTTTTTTAATTAGAAATATCATGAGAAGTCGGATAAAACGCTTAAAATCACCCAACCACTTTAAAGAAATTAGAATGCCCGGAGCTCTTGATTATCATCTGCGATAATCGCGAAATGTAATCTGATCAGCATAAGGTAATGCCCTCATGTTACGCTTATGGAAATCTTCATTCGAAACTCAATAACTTAGAAAATAACAATCTTATGAAAGTACTGAACTGAAGGCAATCTGAAAATGGTAACCTGTATCAGTTAAACCAAAATGTAAGGACAAGCAGACGTATAAGAACCTGAAATTTGTTAACCATTTTATAGTCGTTGTGAAAACACAGATTTGCCGGTGATGGAGATCGAATCTTTCTGCTCCGGAGCCGAATGCTTTCTCAATTAAGCTACACCGACTGAATTTATCGCTGCAACTTTGCCGTCTTGACAAGGGCTTCACCTCTGTGGTACGTCACATATATCTCCCCTTTGAGAAAGGGCTGGGAAGGAATAATTAATTTTCGGGTCAGCTGGCAAACCATGCTTGAAGGAGCTCACTGTAGAAGAAGGAATTTTTTTTAAATTCCAAACAATGTGTGGAACAAACATCACACATTTTTCGAAGAACCTAACAGCCTGTAGATCCATTTTACGTTCGAGCGCCAATATGAAATTCAAACCCTCTCTCTGCCGGTGGCAGAAGTAGAAACCGCATCATTCTGCTTAGGATCCGAATGCTTTCCCAATTAAGCTAAGCCGACAAGGGCTTATCACTGCTACATGCCATGCCATCTTGACACGTGCTTCACCTCTTTAGAACGTCTTAGGTTAAAACGCGAAAGTAACAGCACGTTTATTTTGGAGATCAATTTATTTAATTAATATTTTTTTCTTTGAATTTTTTTTTTTTGATTGAAGGTTTAACGACCACCGTGAGCAACTCAATGGGCAACACGCAGTCGCCCGTCCATGCCTCACCGGTATTCGAACCCGGACCCATCTTGGACGAATGATCAGAAGCCATCACTTAGACAACTGCGCCACAGCTGCGGCCTTTGTATTTAAGTAGCTCTAAGGGCTATAAGTCGTCGCCCTTCCCTAATTTGGGCAAGTGCCGTAAGTAAGACAAGCACACCACCCATGCCTCATATAGGGCTCGAGCACGCTCGGATAAACGGTGAGAAGACAATTGCGTCACTGGGGCTGCATAATTAATATTGAAGAGTTCCTGCGTGGCAGTTCTTGAAAAGGTATTTATACTTAGAAGAAAAAATCGGCCGCTATTTTGCAGTGCGGAAAGTCGCTCCATTATGCTGAAATGAGCAATGTTTTTTTCATTTCCTCACAATAAAGAAATGAACTGGTGCCGAAGATTCTGATTGCGTTCTGCGCTGATTGCCTCATCATAATAGAATGTACAAGTATTTGCTTTCGAGATACTGAGTTCCGCGCACACCAGTCTTCGACGAACGTCGCGCACTGCACTGAGAGGTTTTCGAATTTCATATGCGGCTTTTTTTTTTTATGTAGAAATTCAGCTGAATCCAAGCTTCGTTTGAGTTCACTTGAGATAACCCACCAGCCTCTTCATGCGCAAAACAACGAAACCATTGGTAATATTAAATTGAATTATTGCATATATATTTCATTGTTGCTACATTGCTTGAAATCGGCATACCCTTAATTTCAGCATTCTGGCGATCAGTGGCGTGCCGTAAACTTTACGTGTAGGCACGTAAAAGAAAAAAAAAAGATATACATCATTTGTAGCAGAATTTCATCCTGCGATTTTATTTATTTATTCTTTTTTTAACTCTTCCGTTAGTTTGTCATAAAATGTAGGCTTTCAACATCGTCTTCTGTAAAACTCTTTCAATTATCATTAAAAAAAGTTTCGATAGTCTGTCTTGTCCTTGTGTACTGCATGTGAATATGTTTCTACGCTTCTAATTCAGTGGTACAACTTATTTATTTAGTTCCCTCAAACATTTATCGAAACCCAGTTCGTGCAAAGCTTTGAGCAATTTGCAGACTGCTTGATTCAGAGGAAGAGTGAAAAATACTTAATTCACTTTTTAACCTAGCAAAATCAGAGCCAATGAATTATGTTTATTTGAATGAAATCGTGCTTTCTTTGGGAGAGCCGCTGCTTTTCGTGTCATAAATTTTAAACCCATAAGCTTTCCATATAAGAAGCTGATAGGGATGCTTATGATTTAGAACCTAACATGGCCGCACCGGTGCATGGCGCATTGGTCTAAGCGCTGGCTTCTGATCATTCGTCCGAGATAGGTCCGGGTTCGAATCCCGGTGAGGCATGAATGTTGTGTTTGGCTTACGGCACTGGCTCTCTCCCCTCCCTGGAACCAGTGACCCTAAATTAGGGACGGGCGACTGCTTATAGCCCATTGAGTTGCTCACGATGGTCGTTAAACCTCCAATAAGAAAAAAGGTAATAATAAATAAACCTCCAATTAAAAAATAAAAGAACCTAACAGGGGAAGGACTTTACCATCTGGAGGGTTACAGAATAGGGAATACTGAAATATATTTTAAAATAAGTGAAGAAAAATTGAACGTTACATGTATTTTAAATATTTTTTGGATTTTGCAATTTTTCTTTAGAGAATTGTAGATGGTTTCTCATAATTTCATTAGAAAATAATATACAAGGCCAACAAGCTTTTGGAGGTTTGAACTGTTACAAATCCACCCTGTTTGGACATTTAAATGCTTCTATTGGTAAATAGGAGTGTTGAAATGTCGTTCGCATATTTTACCCGCTTACCTAACGATGATGTTAAGCGACTTGGGTTTGTTTTCGTTGTTTACACATGGCAATTTTTCTGTCAAACTTGGGGAATGGAAAGACTCCTTATTAATTTTGCAACATCATCATGCATTTTCTTATTTTCCTTTTGAACTGGCAGTTTGCTTAAATTATCTTGAACCATTTCACACACACACACACACACACACACATAGAGTAAAGAACGTACAACTTATAATTTTTAAGCTGTATCAGAAAAGATCCCTATCTCTCTGAGTTACCACTGGACAGCGAATTACAAAGTCACAGTCAAAAGAAATTCTGGTTTTCGTTGGCTGATTCAATACACTTTTTCACATTTCCACACATTACGGCAGTTAACGAAACCACACCCGAAGTCAAAATAATTAGAGTGGACAAAATGAAAGGACTACGGTTACTCTAATTGGTCGACTTCCCCTATCCTGAGCTTTGGCGGCCAGAAACTAAATGAAACTGGATTTTGCACTTGTCCTACCTGGCTCTCCACACGGCACAATCTCCTATACAAGAAGGTAGGGGCTTGACGATGCGAAGGCGGTTGTCGCATTCGTGATTGCTTCATCAACTCAGACTTAAAATACACACAAAGATATGAATTTTATTTTGAATAAAAACTCTTCTAAAACTATTGTTATATAATTTATATTTTCGCGTAAAATCTGCAGTAGAAACACTTTCACAGTATAATACTTTCTTATTTTTCATACAGCAAATTTTTGCAGATAGTTAGGACATGTATAATGCATGCGTTGCATACAATAACCGCACGCTACTTTGATGATATCTTTAACAATCCAAGTTTCTGTGGAAATGTTTGCAAATATTTCCGGTGTGATCGCAGTAACGCATCTTCAACAATGCGAAGCACAGCACCTAGCAAAGCTGTCCGCAATGGTGTATTGTTTTCTTGAGATTAAAAAATCGTTACCGAGAAGTAGCAGGTGGTTTTGAAGTGAAGTAATGTTCGAAAATGAACATCCGTACCATACAGTATCTGCGTTTCAGATTTTATGAACAATTCCTGTTAAATTTAGATGATTTAACCGAATTAATCTGTTCCTTATAAAATATTTTAAAACGGGACTGAGGTTTGATAAATTGCAAGGTTCTGAATGTGATTTATCACTGAAGTAATGGAACAATAAGCGTAGGCTATTGCAATTACCTCGAGAAATTTTATTTTGATCGTATTAAAAGGCGATCCCAATAACAGAAAAAAGGTATGATGAATAGCATCTGCAGAGAGGAAAAGTTATATACATAACTGAGTGCAACTTCCAACTTCACGAGATTTACGTAGAAACATTGTTAACAGGAAATGCATAGAGAATACCCAGTAAGAGGCACATATTAAAATTATTACATAAAGAGTAGCAATTTTACTGCTGACAAGTTAAAAATATTAAATATGAATAGAATATCGCTTAAAATAATAGTTTATTGCAATTTGCTTCGAACTGTTACTACGAGTACAATGTCTATTTAGGGGTCCGTAAAATTTCCATACATAATCAGTTTTTCCATATTTTCCCAACGCTTTTCTAAAGGTGACAGTAGCCAAGAATCTGCCGTTTGTTAATTGGAATGTATTCGGGTTCATGGTCATTTCCTCTATCCCTCTTCCCCTCAGGGTAATCGTCAAGGACAAATTAAGCAATTTTTTCATCTGCTCAGGTTGTACACACTTGTAGATCACGATCCATGGCCACCCAACCATTAGACTTCAATTCACTTTTGTCGTGAGGCAACACCACGTGGTCAGTTTCTTTAGTTTTGCTAAAGTTCATCGAGACATATACAAATCCTGATTTTGGAAAGCAGTTTTTAATGCGGGGGTTAAATGCAACTGCCGAAATTCATTTGTCATCGCAATTTACTTTGTATCTCAAACTTCGTGACCTGTTTGGGAAAGTACATTTTGCCAAATTCCGACTCCGTTTAAGTAAAATATCGATTCTTCAGAAGAAAAATGATTCCTACATATAACCAGAATATCATGAATTTTGATATTGAATCCGTTCTCTGACTGTTTTCATAAATTGAGTGATTAGAAAAATCAATACCTATTACATATCGACATTTCATTCATTCAACTAGGGAAGAAAGTATTTCAAGTGATCTGTGATACTAGACAAAAGTTAAGAAGCATTTATTTTTCGTATGGTATTAATCTTTACTAGTCCGTAACCCGTGCCATGCACAGTTGAAAAATGGAGTAATATCTTGACTGAAAATTTTTCTTGTCATATAGCACAAGTCGTAATAAAATGTATAACTATAATAAACGGTTGAATTATTAATGGACAGTCTATAAGAGGGTCATCAATAACAAAATATACGCAATATTCCCATTAATTTTTAGAACTACCCGTATACGAATTTAACGTTGACGTTCCTCATTATTCTATAAACATGTGCTTACCCGTCGTTGACGGGCTTACACTGGAGCATTGAGGTATTCTTTCAATGACCCGAAATGATATCGTGTGTAGATAACTACGCAATGGGGTTATAATGAGGTTATCATTATATAATCTAGACTAACATACACTGCTGGCCACCCAAAATGCAACACCAAGAAGGACACGAGATAGCAAAGCCATTTACTGGACACATAACAACAGATACAAAGATGAAACGATTGAGCTTACAGGCCCGTGCGACTTGCGGAACACGCAGATATCAATAGTTCGTGTGGCCCACATGGCTGGCAATAACGGCCGCTACACGCCACGGCATCGCACGAAAGAGGCTTTGGATGTGGGCTTGGGGTATGTCGGTCCAGACTGCTTCCACACGTTGCCACAGTTCATCAGGCGTAGCCGCGGGTGGTGCTTGCCGGGCCACTCGGTTGCCGATCAGCGACGAGACGTGTTCGATGGGCGAAATATCGGGAGAACAGGAGGGCCACGGCAGCAGTGACACCTGGTGGGCCGTGAAGAATTGTTGCAAGATGCGTGCCACGTGCGGGCGCGCATTGTCCTGTTGAAACGTGGCCGCTGGCAGGTAAGGCAGGACTACAGGCTCCAAAACGTCGGAGATGTAGCGGTGGCTGTTGAGAGTACCGGCGATGCGTATATCAGAGGGGTACGGGTGTCATATCCAATTCCGCCCTAAACCATAACGCTAGGCGACGGACTGGTATGGCGATGCATAATGCAGCCGTCATACAGTCTCTCGCCGCGGTGCCGCCACACGCGGATCCGACCATCGTGATGTTGAAGGCAGAAGCGGGATACGTCGGAGAAGACAGTGTCGTGCCATTCCGTAGTCTAGGTGGGGCGTTCAACGGTCCACTGCCGCCGCACTCGCCGGTGGTGTAACGTCAATGGTAATCCGAGCAATGGGTGCTCTGCGACAAGTCCCTGCTCCTGCAGACGACGTCGAACGGTACGTGCTGACACAGGTTGTTGCGCAACACACCCTAATTCCTGCGCTAACGTTCGTAATGTGGCGGTGCGAGCCGTCAATGCCAGCCGCACAAAATGCCGGTCCTCTCGCTCGGTGGTGTGCCACGGCAGCGGCAATCGCTCACGTCGGCCCGTCCGTCCCTCCTGCACCCACCGAATCCACACTCGCCTCACTGTGGCTGGATGTCGTTCCACACGGGCGTTGATGTCTCGGTACGATAGACCGCTGTCGCGATAAGCTACTATTCGTCCTCTGTCGAACTCCGAAACGTGCTGGAATGACTGCCGTATTCTGCGACGAGGCATCAGGAAGCTTCCCACGCACAGGTCCGGTAGCACAACACACTTCCACTACGTACACCCCGCCTTCTGTGCACCCTTCTTATAGTGCTTCTCGGTGGCGTGCCGGGCGCACATGATTTGCATATGCCCTGCAATGCTAATCGTTTGCATGTCCTCTCGCGGGCGACGCATGCTGCGAATTTCAGGCCAATCGGATGCTTCCTTCTTGGTGTTGCATTTTTGGTGGCCAGCAGTGTATAAAGAGAGAAACTTTGTTTCTGTGTTTGAGGTAATCTCGAAAGCTACTGAACCGATTTGGATAATTCTTCCACCGTTGGAAAGCTTATTTCTTTCCAGTTGGCATAGGCTATTTCTTTTATTTTTATTATTTTTTAAATATTTTTTATTATTTTTGGCTGTACTGCCGAATCAGATCGCTTTCAAGTAGTTCCCGATTTCCCGTGTATCGTTCCGCTTTGTTTAAATACAATCTGATCACACTCAACGTGAAATAAAATAGTTCACGATAATATACGGATTTTTTTTTACTAATCTCGAAAACTACTGAACCGATTCGGATAATTACAACTACGTAGTTGATAGCGGAGGGCTTAGGTTCAAGTCCGATCACCGCAGAAAGGCAGATGGCGCTGCAAGTACTGAAGCGAGAACAAACACCAGAATAACGAACGCCGGATTGTACAAAGAAAATGCCATGGTAACATAAACAAAATTACTTATGACAATAAAAATTATCGATGGCTAATCTGTGGAACAGTAGCTTTCATTTGAAAAAAATCATTAAAATCGCTGCAGTGGGTGGCGCTGGCTGATTGTAGAAAAAAACGGCCTTGTGTTTTAAATATATAGATTGGAACGCTCGGTGAAAGAGTAACTGTTTTTGAAACAATGCGTTCATAGGAAAAATTGCAATGCAGAAACTTTTTCTCCGTATGTTTTACAATGATACATTTTTTTATTATTTTCGAAGGGAATGGCAGCATTTTTATATTTAATTGTTTGGTTTCGAAAAAGCAATCGAAATGCTGTGCTTTACAGCAGGTTCTTGATCCCACAAAGTTCGGAAGGACGGCTGACATCAGCACTTCCTCACGTGTATCTGATTCTCATGCGAACAGATGTGAGTGATTTGTTCTGCATCCTTCCAGAGCTTCAGTACCAAGCATTTTGTGGCATTCGCAAGACTAAAAGCGAAACGGAAGTTAAGCTGCAAATGTAAATGTAGTGTCGTGGTTGTTAATAGGAAGGAAGAATTCAAATGAAAAAAGGAATGAAGACGCATAACAGTCAAACGTATTAAGATATTAGCTTTACGAGCCGGAGACCACCACCACAATGAACCATTAACGAAAAAAAAAAAAAAAAAGATGGATTTCTTGACTCTGCATTGTCATAGATCTGCTATATTTCGAAGCTATACGCCACTTGAGGTTCACCTGCGTGTCTAATATATTATAAACAGTCAACCAAATGGGATCAGTACCTCTAGCACTACTGATATGCAAGTGAAATGACCGTGGACACGAGCCACGTGACCGCGCAGTCCTACAAATGCCGTGAGAGCAGCACTATATGCAGCAACAAGTGCAGCGCCGCCCCGGTGGCGCAGTGGTCTAAGGCGTTGGCCTCTGATCATTCGTCCGTAAGGGGTCCGGGTTCGAATCCCGGTCAGGCGTGGATGTTGTGTTTGTCTTACGGCACTGGTTCTTTCCCTTCCCTGGAACCAGTGACCCTAAATTAGGGACGGGCGACTGCTTATAGCCCATTGAGTTGCTCACGGTGGTCGTTAAGCCTCCAATCAAAAAAAAAAAAAAAACAAGTGCAGCGAAAACGACTTGTCGGACGGACTCTGAAGGAGGTTTTATCGTTAGAGCTTAATTGGCTGGTGCTTCCTTAGCGAAGGTTTTGGAACTCCGTGAAAAAACAATAGGCACAGTATCTTAGGTAAACTAGATTATCTGAAAAAAAAAAAAAAAAAAAACAGCCACTATAGTTCAGGAAAGGAGAGCTGAATGTTCTGGCGCATCTATAGTAACAACATTGATGCGCGGTAAGAATTGAACTGTATACAGTTTAAAAACAGTGCGATGGCTCGAACCAGAGTGACTCCGATGGTACAAAATATATGAAACCCAGACAAAGAAGAATGAGACACGTGTCGTGTGGTCGACGTAAGCTGTTACGACATGTACACTGTGGATGGGCGTCGTAGAGTGTGACAGAAACCAGCCCCCCCCCCCCCCCCCAAAGCAATAGACATAACGTGTGTCGCTCTTACTATTCAAGGTTTTCAACTGCCCTGAGGTAGTTAAATGGTATTACTGTACTAGTGATTCGAAATTTCTTGGTGTAAAATAGAAATCAAAGTTTCCAAGCTTATACTTATCAAAGTTTAAGAAATCAGTTTCCAAGCAAGTACTTATCTGGTGTGAGTTTACATGTCGTAAACTGCCCCTCTGAAGCCTCTGCTAGGATCTGTTAAGGGGTGATTGGGTGTGTGACGGGGTGAGGGGGGGGAGTGCTGAACAACCAGTGCATGATGGTCGCGTCTACTTGTATATACACTATATTGACAAAAGTCACCGGACACCCCTTCAAAAGCAAACGAACGGATCCGCTGCGTTGTTAAGATGCGCGGTACAGCTGTAAACGGTATAAAAAAAAACAAGCCTGCAGCTAACTGCGATCATATCGCACTGTGAAGTTAAGTAAATATGTCGCGGCGGGAGAGAACTGACTTTCAGAAAGGAAAGATTTTTGGATGTTATATTAGTGTGTTGTTCATAAGAGAAACCCAGAGGCGTTTAAACATACCCAAGTCAATTGTTTTGGATGTATTGAATAAGTGGAAGACACATGGCGTGCCTGAAGCAGCAAAACGTACCGACAGACCAAAGAAAATCAGTGACAGAGGACGTCGAAGCCCCAGGACAGTCGTTACAGCTAATCGACGGAGTACTGCACAAGAGTGCACAGGTGAGTAAAAACGCTGGAACCTCGGTATGTACACGTACCATTCGCAGATAACTTCATTCCATGGGTTACCGTGGTCGTGCAGTTGCTCATAAGCCTTTTATCTCCACTTGGAATGCTACTCGTCGTTTAGCATGATGTAAATAACATTTATCATGGACCGTAGATCAATGGAAACGGGTCCTATGGACTGATGAATCCAGATACACGGTCCATCAGTCTGATGGCCGTGTATGGGTATACGGCGGCAATCGGGTGAACTCTATTTACCACAGTGTAATGTTCCTACGGTCAAGTTTGGAGCTCGCAATGTACTCGTGTGGGAATGTTTTTCGTACTATGGTCCCTGCCCATTTGTTATCATGGACAAACCTGTTAACCAGCACGTCTACCTCGATATTCTGAACAATTATGCCCTACCAACTCTGTGGTAATACTATGGAACCGAGCCTTGTTGGTACCAGCTGGATAATGCACCAAGCCATAAAGCAAGAACTGTTACTGCGTGGTTTGACGATAATTCCGTATCGCGTGTGGACTGGCCAGCACAGAGCCCTGATCTTAATCCAATACAGCACCTATGGGATGAATTAGAGCGCCGCATAAGAAATTTGGAACCAAGGCCTACTACTAAGCAACCGTTAGCTGCAGCATTATGTACTGAATGGAAGCGCATACCTCTCGCTGTGTTCCAAAACCTTGTCGAAAGCATGTCTGGAAGGAGCAGTGCATGCATTAAGGCCAAAGGTGGACCGACACCGTACTAATGTATGTCAATAAATGTTATGTTGTGCTTCTCTTCTAGAAGTCCGGTGACTTTTGTCAATATAGTGTATATCTCTGCTCTCCGTACATCGATGGCACTTTCGGCTTGAAAAGGAGCTTGGAGCAAGCTTGAAAGGTCTCGTCATTTTCCATTTTAAGTTCTTCGGCTTTTATCTGTACATGTGTTTTCAGTGTAAACAAACAGCATTTTTAACAACAGCTTGTGTGTTATATGGAAGTTTTTAGTTGATCGTGCTGAGACAGAGGGGACTTATTATTGATATTCCTTAGTTCTCGAGAGTATGTGTGCCACATTGACGACCAAGAGCTTCCGATGATGCATTATGTTCATTTTAGTGAAGTTCGTGTGTCCTAAAATGACTGCACCAGCTTCCATCTGAGTCGGAATGTATGCCATTCGTTAGAGAAACAGAAGGAACATTGCCGGAACCTCTGCTGCCCTTCCCAGTCAATGAACTACGGAACAATTCAGGAACAAAGTGGAAGGTGCGATTCACTTTCACGCATACTTGCTAACTACTTTGTGTGAACTGGAAGCTCAGTAGGTCAATGATTACCAAATGCAAAAACAACGATTCAGAAAGTACGTAGAATGCATCCCACGCCATGTTAGATAGGTGCCCATGTAGGGATTTGCTAAGTAGTATATTTCAGAAGTTTAAAGTACACATACGTACGGCAGCAGACAAACCAGCATAACTTCACTCTTTTTGCACTATGGTTTAGCGTTATACACTATGTGGTAAAAAGTCTCCGGACACCAGTGCTTTTTATAGAATACTACATTTATGGCAAAATCGATAAGGAGCTGGCCCACCTTTTGCGACAGTTACATTGTGCACTCTCCTTGGCACACTTTCAATGAGATTCTAGTAAAAAGTCGCAGGCATATTGTTCCATTCCTCCCGCAAAGCAGTGGTCAGTTCAGACACAGAAGTTGAAAGTGTCGTTCGAGCTCGAATCCGACGTTCAAGTTCATCCCAAGGAGCCGCTATAGGATTGAGGTCGGGGCTTTAAACTGGCCACTCCAACTTCTGTACATCCATATCGTCAAACTATTTCGAAACGGAGCGTGCTTTATGGCACAGCGCGTTGTCTTTCTGAAACAAGAATGGCCAGTCTCCGTAAAATTGGTAAAGCGTAGGCAGTGCGGCGTTGTCTAGAATGTCCGGTACTTCGTGGCGTTCATGTTTCCAACTACATCCACCAACGGCCCGAGTCCATACTATGTGAAACATCTCCTGACCACGACACAGCCGCCACCAAATTTAACAGTTTGGATGACACATTCTGCAGATACCGTTCACCTGGCATGCGCCACACCCAGCAACGACCATTGGATTTATAAACGGTGTAGCGTGATTTGTTACTCCATAACGCTCGTTTCTACTGATCTAGGATCCATGGACGATGTGTTTTGCACCAAGCAAGTCGCTAACTCGCATTCATACAAGTTATTAACGGCTTGTATGCAGGAGCTCAGCGGTGGAAATTTAACTTGTGTGGTTCATTACGAACTGTCTTAGTGCATACAGTCAGCCCTGTTGAATACGAAATTCTTTGGTGATAATTTGTGCAGAGAATTGACTGTACCCACGGACGACACGTTTCAAAGTTCTCATGTCCCTTTCCTTCAATTTACTTGGCCTACCTGAACGTTTCTTGGCCGTCGTAAGTCCTCATGTTTCCATTTACTTACAATGTGTTGAACACTTGACTGTGGGTGTAGTAATTGTTCTGCAATCGCACGCATGGACAGACTGCTTATATGGCACTCTATAATAACACCTCGTTGGAAGTCAGTAAGCTCAACATGCGAGGCGGCCATGTCTCACGAATAGACGGCATACGATGTATGAAGAGCTTACCCGCAGTTTTAAAAAATACGGCACACGTGATCTATTGGGGTGTTCAGTTTTTGTTGCGAAAGGGAGTGTATGTATGCATAAGGGGTCTTAAACCAGTTATTTTAACTTACCTTCTAGGGCAACATCAAAATAAAAACATATACGACATATTTCTTCAATCCCAAATATTATGGGATTTTGAAGAAACACGTGCTCTCATAGTATAATGTTGCTTTTCAAAAATTAAGTTACACGCAATGGCCGACTGTTTTGTATTACTCCATAATGAATAAGAAAGAGTTTAGAAATTCAGGGGAATAGGAAATTGATCATGCAATCGAGTTCGAATAGTAATTCAGTGAATATGCACTCTTACACACTGCTCAACATAGAAAATGCCACACCAGGTAGTGTTTGCCGGAGTAACATACAAATTGATTGGTATGTGTCAACAGTTGGGTTACGTAAATGATTGCAGTTGCGAACCAATCACGTAATAGGTCAGGAAGATAAAAGGGCAAAACAGCATAGCACAGCTAAGTTTAGTCATCCTCACCTAGTCGTGTGGACTACTACATCGGAGGGATCTCGGTGACAACGTTTGAGCCACGTCATCGGGATCATACTATCACACGGACGCCTTTACCAGAGGCTGCATCATAGAGCTGCGCACAGCTAATTGGTCCCTGCATCACATCGGGATGCAACAACTGCCGGGCGAATGTGGCGACAATGGTAGGAGAAATGTAATGTGCGTTGCCGTAGTGGGACTGGTGCACGTATGTGGACGTCCAAATAACTCGATGGTAGCATACGACGGCAAGCCATCGCGGACGACAGTCGACGAGCTGTACAGGCAGGTATGGACATCGCCGTATCACACAGGCCGGGTGATCGCAGATTGTCTGAGACAGGCCTGAGCTCTCGTCAGCCAGTGCGACGACTGCCACTCACCGCAGTACACCGTAGGGCAAGGTTTCAGTGGTGCTGTAGAAGACATACTTAGCGGGACGAGTGGATCCATGTCGTATTAAACAACGAGGCTCGCTTCTGTGTCAGGGCCGGTGATCGTTGATTGATAATCTGGAGATGAGATGGTCACAGGGCTAATCTTGTTGCTATACGTGAGCGTCATACAGCTATATTCAGCTTGGTGTCATGGTTCGGAGCACTATCAGTTTCAACAGCCGTTCGCAGCTCGTACGCATAATGTGTACAATGACATCCCGGCGATACGTCGATGAGGTGCTGAAGCCAGTTTTGTTTCCGTACCTCCTTGATATCCCTGATGCTCAGTTTAAACAAGATCCACATATTGTCGACATCAGCAGATAGTGCCTACATGGGCCTACATGGTGTCCAGGTGTTGCTCTGGCCAGGGCGATCCCCAGACTTCTCCTCAATAGAGAACGTGCAGCACGTCATTGGCTGACAACTTAACGCCTCTAAACGACCCCCTCGCAATGTCAATGAATTGTGGACAGAGGTCAGCGGCGCATGCCCAACGGTATTTGAAGACATCATCAGCAGACATTTCTACTAGATGCCACGCCGTGTTGCCGAATGTATAGCTCAACATGAAGGTCATACGACCTACTGACTCAGGCCGTATCATACTATCTCCTCGCCCATTGCATTCATGTAATCGCTTAGAAATTAAATCACTTCTTTCCCACCTACTTGTCTACATGTGTGGGAAGTTTCGCCTCATTTCGTGCATTCCGTCATGGTGTGGCATTTTCCATGTCGACCAGTGTCATTACGCTCCACCCAGTGCAGTTTAATAACTCACCTATCTACGGACTATTTCGGAGACTTCAGAATGTCTCTCTCGATTGATTTTATGTCTACTAATGTGTTCCATCAGAAATTTTCTCCTACTAAACATTTAAATATCAAATACTAAAAATTTGCTATTAAGGAACAATTTCTATGATTTCATATGTACCAATTTTTCATCATTGTAAGCTCTTTCGCCCGAATTTTCACAGAAAATGTGTCAGTTTGGAATTTTATAATGCGTTATTTCAGTTGATCATGTAATTTCCTATTTTTATATCCCATCCATCGGTTTATCGTACGTGTTTCCCTTCACGAGCTCTAAGCTTGGGGGAGGGGTCGAACAACGAAAAAATTATACATATTGGTTTGGCATATTTATCAAAGAGAAAAGTTTTAAGGTTTTGCGTGTCATCTCTGGTCTCCCAGGTAGTCTATAGGCTTTTTGGCTGTTATCCAAACTGTGTCTGTGCCCTTGACTTCAAGGAGACGGCTTTAAAAAGAACCACATACAGACTGCTAAACGCCTTTTCGAGCATACAACACTTTCGGCCAAGCTATTTTATCGATCCGGGCTTCCGGTATGAGATTTATTTCATCGTCGCTCAAAGTATTATTCTAGTATGCTCTATGATTAAAATTTCATTAATGATGTTCTTGTATAAAGAATGCCTTTGCTTCATACGTAATGGTTAGCTAGCAGTTGGAATGAAATGTAGTGTGGAATAAATCAACCATTAATTTTGCTAACTTCTTTTTCGCATTTTATTAAGAGAATGAAAACAGTTTCGCGTAAGAAAACAAACAACATAGTTTTGTGGATGGCAAAGAAGAAAATCCTGCGATCGGGGTTCAAATTACTTACATTTGTTTCTCTAATTCCATTTTTTAAAGTAAAATTAGTTAATCCGGCAATTCAAATAATATTTTTTTCTGGAGTTGTTTGTTCTCATCAGTGGTAAAAAAAAAAAAGAAAAAAAGTTTGCTGCGTAGACACAAAATAATAGACGACAAACAGAACCTATGTTAGAGGTCTGTTCACTGGATTTCTTTAAGGATCTATAGAGTGGGTTCGTTGGGCCTTCGCTTTTAAGGAAATTAAGCAGTTCCGGGGTTTTAGCTATTCTTCCCCGGTGATGAAAAGAATGAATTGCTAGCTAAATAAGAACTCACTCTTCTGCAGTGGTGCTCTTTATTAATTGCAGTATATGGAGGATGTCACGGATTTGCTTATCCTGATTTCTATATTACTCTTTCTATTGTTTGCATATTGATCTTTTCCTGCTTATTCTATCAAGCGTTTTGTTCGGTCACTTCCCTGCCAAGTTCCCATTTCCAAATTAATCCCCCCCCCCCCCGGATGACAGGTCTTGGTATCGCACTTACAAAATTTCTATTTTCACTCGTGTTCCGGTGGAAAAGAACGTCTACTCCTTTTTGCTCAGGAAGCCGAAAACCCTCTTCGTCGCGCGGAGAATCACGAAATGTACTTCCTACAACCTTCAAGGGTCAGATCAAATTCCTTTTCGGCATTTTTCCTTTCTCTCAGAAAATTGCTTACGTAAGGTGCAGAGACGTGGACCTTAACTAAAAGAGACATACAAAGGCTGCAGACAACTCAAAGACATATGGAGAGGTGCATGCTTGGTGTAACGAGGAGAGACAAGAAGAGGAACTCGTGGATCCGAAAAATGACAAGAGTGGAAGACATCAAGATCAGAGTTAAATCCCTGAAATGGCAATGGGCTGGACATACTGCCAGAAGGACAGACCATCGATGGACAGCCGAAATTTTAGATTGGATTCCAAGGGACAGGAAAAGACCCAGAAGAAGACCACATGGGAGATGGGTGGATGAAATTCGAAAGTATGCGGGAGTAACAATGAGGAGACTGGCACAAGACAGACCGTTGTGGAAGAAACTTGGGGAGACCTTCGTCCAGCAGTGGATTGATAATGGTTGACAATGATGATGATGATGATACACACACACACACACACACACTATATATTATGGAAAGTATTCGGACACCACAATGTTTTGGGACAAATGGCTTTATTATCACAATTGGTAGTTAGTCGTTCCACGTGGAGGTATACTACCAACCAGTTCCCGGTATGTCTCGACAGGAATGGCTCGCCATTCGTCCTGCAAAGCTGCTGCCAGAGTGGAGAGTGAAGACCATCGTTGTGGACAATTTCGTATCCATCGCTCCAGTTCATCCTAGAGGTGTTCTATGGGATTAAAATGAGACCTCTGAGCAGGCCAGTCTAGCAATTCCACCTCATTTTCAAGAAACCAGTCCTGCACACGCCGTGCAATGTGGTAGGGAGCTCGATCGTGTTGGAAGAGACAACCGCCATTTCCATAATACTTTCACATTGTTCGTAAAGCAGAATTATCCAGAACGTCGAAGTACACTTCAGAGTTCATGGTTTGTGGTATAATAACCAGCGGGCCCAGTCTCATTCACGAAAGACAACTCCATACTATGTTGGAACCTCCGCCAAACTTAACAGTTGAAAGAACACAGTCGACGAAAATCGTTCGCCGGGCTAAGAACAGATTTCCTGCAGCCCACAGTCCAGGAACGACGGGTGATACACCACTCCAAACGGCGCACTGTGCGACTTTCTACACATAGTTATGGTACTAACCGAGCAATTACAAGGATTTCCTACTTCAGCAGAGATGGAAATAGCAGATGAAGAACGGGATTTCTTAACATTTCTTATCATGGCTCTTCTGTCACGTTCCGTTAGTTTCTGCGGCCTTGCTGAACGTTTTTTTTTTTTTTTTTTTTTTGCTGCAGTTGCACCGTCCTGCTTCCATTTCTTCACGGCATCACTTACAGTCGATTTTGATATGTTTAGTTTAGCTGCACCGCTCAGTATGGAAACTTTACTGAAATGACATTCTATGACCAGTCCACGACAGTTCACGTCCACGCGACATATCCGCTTCAAAGTTACTGATACCACGAAATCATGAAATCCCTAGAAGGTTTAGTCGTCTGAATGATCACTGAATTCAGTACTGTCAGACGTGAAGGGCGTGACGCTGTAGGTCCAAACGCCGCTGAAAGGAGAAATGAACCAGTTGTTCAGATAGGACAGTTAAAAAGTAGAAAAATGGTGACAATTTTGAGTTTTTAGAATGCATGGCTTACGCTAAGTGATGAAGAAAACTACGTTTCATACTCTACTATTGATATATCTACTTCTGTTGTTAGGTGTTTCACTGTCAGTCATAGATCTGCATAAGACTGTATATTTTATTTTCTCCGACAGAACATCTCAGCTTCATGTAGGTACCTCCCCACTCACAGCACACCTTCCTGCGTAACCGTTCTTTGCACTTATGCAAATATTTGGTAGTGTCCGAATACTCTTGATAATATAGGGTATATATACTGTATATTTGCGCACCTAAAAGAAAACCTGCAACAACCGCGAAACTTTGCAAATAGCTAGAGTGCGTGCTGGTATGCAAATGATCAACGTTTGGTGCGAATGCGCATGACCGCCCACCCTGTGGTGGCGCTGCAAGCACGAACCGGCAGCCTTATAGACCGGCGTGTAGTCGATGCCCCATGAAAGCGAAAAGTACCGGCCGACGCAAGCAAGAGTACAGAGTGACAATAATGCAAAGTACACGCCAGAGACGTCGATTTACGCAACGTACGGACTTTGAGAGAGACCTGATCATCGGGCTGAAAACTGCAGGGTGGTCAGCGCGCCGTGTAGTCCGCCACGTGGATAGTTCTGACCATACCGTCCGACTGTGTTCGGAGCAGGGGACACGTGACGGCACACTGCCACACGGCGGAGCGGCCCCGGACGGCAGCCCCCCAATATAACCGTTTTTTTTTAATTATGTATTAATTTTGTTTATTACTAGGGCATGCAGGAATTGTGCCTCCAAACATTTCTGTGCACCCCTGCACCTCCAGTTTTTTTTATCTAGAACCGCCACTGCCCTTACCTCGAACCAGTTGTACTAAATTATGGACGGGCGACTGCTTGTAGTCCTTAAAGTTGCTCATGATGATCATTAACCCCTCCCCCCCCCCCCTAAAAAAAATATGATAAGGCGATCGCGCTCCATTGCGCAAGATCAATTGATTTATACCACCAAGGCCTCACTCAGACACGGGGAGCCTTGATTTGGACTAATTTGCACGAAAGAAATTTCCATCTAATCATGGGTTCCGACGTGGCTTTTGACGTAGGTTAACAAAATAATTTGTCGGTCATTCTGCATCTATTTGTAGCTGTTTCCAACTTTTATCCCGTGAAAGAGAATGTTGTAAATAACGATACGATCGTTTTTGGGAAAAGTCGGCGGGGAATGGACGTCCGTCCATGTGTTCTTGCCTACAGTGCTAAAGTAAAGCTCAGGCCTAACAACCTGACAGTCTCTCGTATTGAATCCTTTTCTAGCCTCATTACGTAGACTTTCACAAAATTTTCCGTGTAAGCCAAAGTGAATGAACAGATTGTTGAATCCCTACGACACTACAACACTACACTCTGGAACAGTAGCATAAACAAACCGTTAAAGATGCCTACTAGAAGTCCGATTGTATAATACGACGAAATTTTAATTTCGACTTATACAAGAAACTGTGGCAGTTAAAAAAAAAACAAAAAAAAACGCATTTTAGGTAAAAATTAAAGCCGAAGCATTGGAATGATTGTCAAAAAAAAAAGTTATCCTTAAAAATCATCATGTGACTGATACTCGTGAAATAATTGTAAGCTTTGGTGTTTTCAAAGTTTTGTAAACTAATATTAAAAAGGGATTTTTTTCTAGGTAAATTAAGAAATTTATACCGTGAAATGCTGAAGTAAATTAAATAGACTATTTTTGAAAATGTTGAAGTAAATTAAATAGACTATTTTTGAAAATGTTGAAGTAAATAGACTATTTTTGAAAATGTTGAAGTAAATAGACTATTTTTGAAAATGTTGAAGTAAATAGACTATTCTTGAAAATGTTGAAGTAAAAAATAGGCTATTTTTGAAAATGTTGAAGTAAATAGACTATTTTTGAAAATGTTGAAGTAAATAGACTATTTTTGAAAATGTTGAAGTAAATAGACTATTTTTGAAAATGTTGAAGTAAATAGACTATTTTTGAAAATGTTGAAGTAAATAGACTATTTTTGAAAATATTGAAGTAAATAGACTATTTATGAAAATAAGTGCATAAAATTTTTCTCTAAAAGTTCGCTAATTCTCGATCACCAGTACCTGATCTCTCAACTGATGATTCTTTTATACTATACACTAATTCAGACTCTTCTTAATTATTGCATTTCAGTCTGGGGTAAGACAACTAAATACACTGCTGGCCACCCAAAATGCAACACCAAGAAGGACACGAGATAACAACGCCAGATTTACTGGACACATAACAACAGATACAAAGATGAAACGATTGAACTTACAGGCTCGTGCGACTTGCGGAACACGCAGACATCAATAGTTCGTGTGGCCCCCATGGCTGGCAATAACGGCCGCTACACGCCGCGGCATCAAACGAAAGAGGCTTTGGATTTGGGCTTGGGGTATGTCGGTCCAGGCTGCTTCCACACGTTGCCACAGTTCATCAAGCGTAGATGCGGGTGATGCTTGCCGGGCCACTCGGTTGCCGATCGGCGACCAGACGTGTCGATGGGCGACATATCGGGAGAATAGGCGGGCCACTGCAGCAGCGACACCTGGTGGGCCGTGAAGAATTGTTGCACGATGCGTGCCACGGGCGGGCGCGCATTGTCCTGTTGAAACGTGGCCGCTGGCAGGTCCTGCAGGTAAGGGAGGACTACAGGCTCCAAAACGTCGGAGATGGTGCGGTGGCTGTTGAGTGTACCGCCGATGCGTACCAGAGGGGTGCGGGTGTCATATCCAATTGCGCCCCAAACCATAACGCCAGGCAACGGACCGGTATGGCGATGCATAATGTAGGCGTCGTACAGTCTCTCGCCGCGGTGCCGCCACACGCGGATACGACCATCGTGGTGTTGCAGGCAGAAGCGGGATTCGTCGGAGAAGACAATGTAGTGCCATTCCGTGGTCCCGGTGCGGAGTTCAACGGCCAACTGCCGCCGCACTCGCCAGTGGTGTAACGTCAATGGTAATCGGAGCAATGGGCACCGTGCAAAAAGTCCCCGTTCCTGCAGACGACGTCGAACGGTACGTGCTGACACAGGTTGTTGCGCAACACATCCTAATTCCTGCGCTGAAGTTCGTGATGTGGTGGTGCGAGCCGCACAACATGCCGGTCCTCTCGTTCGGTGGATGGCCGCGGCCGCGGCCATCGCTCACGTCGGTCCGTCCGTCCCTCCTGCACCCACCGAATCCATACTCGCCTCACTGTGGCTGGATGTCGTCCCACGCGGGCGCCAATGTCTCGGTATGATAAACCGCTGTCGCGATAAGCCACTGTTCGTCCTGTGTCGAACTCCGAAACGTGCTGGAATGACTGCCGTATTCTGCGACGAGGCATCAGGAAGTACGCACAGGTCCGGCAGCACAACTCACTTCCAGTACTTACACCCCGCATTCAGTGCACCCTTCTTATAGTGCTTCTCGGTGGCGTGCCGGGCGCACATGCTTTGCATATTCCCTGCAATGCTACTCGTTTGCATGTCCTCTCGCTGGCAACGCATGCTGCGAATTTCAGGCCAATCGGATGCTTCGTTTTTGGTTTTGCATTTTGGGTGGCCACCAGTGTATAATATAAATAGATTACAGATGCTTCAGAATAAATTTTAAATTTATTAGACTTTTAGAACTTAAATTATTAAATAATCATTACTCCATCACGCTTTTTCACTCTAGGCTTAAATCCAATGATTTTCACATCTTATCAATACAGCAATTATATGACTATAATATACAAAAATTAATGTTCAAGAGAACTAAAAATAATTTATGTCAGGACTTAATCATACTTAACACACACAGTCACTCTCATTATACAAGAAATAAAAACTTTTTAATTCCTATGTTTCCAGTAACAAAGTTTCAGATTTCATATTAATTACGCTGGTCCTACATTGTGGAATTCGCTGCCTAGTGATCTTGCATCCCTTAACAATATTACTAATTCAAGAGAAAATTAAACTGTTATTTATTAGCTAATGCCACATAGTGTAATAGTGTTGTGGAAAATTGTTGTTACACTTTCATCCGCCCTTTCAGTAGCATGCCAGCTTGACTTTTTGTTCTCTTAAGGGTACTCAATTATTTTCGGAGAAGAGGGCTAAGTCAGGCCAATCATTTTCCCTCTTCATTCCATGTTGTTACCACATTATATCACTTTGTATATGTACTATGTGTATTATTACTGTAACAACTAAAATGTAATAAGTGAAATGAAAATACTTTGCAAGGGGCAACTAATTAACTGGAAGTTTTACAACAGCATCTTGGGATGCCGTGCTCATTTAATTAGTTTTAATCTGTAGTGCAACTGTTCTTGCACTCTTCACCATTTCATATTTTTTTATGCTCTTCAAAATTACGCTTTCCCCTTCAGAAAAAGAACACCCGTTTCTGTCTCCCTGATCCTTAGCACCAAGAAGCCATGCGACAGAGAATTACTAGTACAATTTTTCCTACTGATTCACTCTGAAGAGTTGAAATTTCTTTTGAGTTACCCATCGTTTGTGCTGTTTCAACTGAATTTTGCTTCAGAAAAGTTCAGCTCATGAAAAAATAAGATAAATATTCTGCTTCTAATGAAATAAAATAATTTTCATGAAGCACAAAAAATAAAAGTTAATCAATTGTAACAACATTAATTTTCCAGAGGCTCATCATTTCCCCCTAGCTTTAACTTCGGATAACTACTCGTATTATTTAGGACTCACTGATTCTATGGAATGACAGAGGATAACCACTGACTTAGGCTACAGCTAGAAGGTATGAAGGATATGTGAAAAATGGAGAACTATTACATTGTCCTCAAAGTGCTGCCACAAATAGTTTACATCAGGTGACAAAATGCTGCAGCACGCAACAGGTACTCAATTCGAGTTTACATCACTTCCGGTGAAACCAAATTCCTTACGTCATAATCACAGCATATCGCAGCTATTCTGTCTTCAATTGATTGAAGATTTTTCCACGATAAAAGAAAACAAATTAAAAATTAGGAAGCAGTTTAAGACTTAGGATGTTTCTTTCTGATACAGATCCCCCCCCCCTTTTTTTTTCCCTTCCTTTTCTGATAAAAATCCTTCTATTCTCCTTTTTCTCCGATTAGACATAAATCAGGAAAATGTTTCATGACGTCATTTACAATTCCATATTATCAGTTTGCTTTTGCTTCCTGCAAGCAATTTGAAAGAAACGTGTAAACTTGCTGACGCAACGGCTTCCTCTCTTTTTTTTTTTTTTTTTTAATATCCAGCGCAGTTTTTACGAAAGTCAGTTTTATGCTCCGAAATTAGACAATAGCTGTGAAAAAAAATACCTCCACGTGAAGCTCTTAAAGAATTTTAACGATTGGAACAATACAATGAGTCGCAGTGGAAACAGAATTTCCAAAGAAGAGGAAATGATGTCACTTGGTCATTGCTAAGGCAACGTAAATCGCGTCTTCCACTCGTTGTCGGGCGACGCAGAGTCTGCGGGAGGCGAATGCGGACAAAGAATGCGGCGGCGTGTAGCACGTGGCTCAACAGACGAGGGGTCGCCCAATCGATGAATGACTGCTGGCGCTTGGCCGTCCACCACGCACGATATGCATCCATGTTATCGGTTCCCGAATTCCTTCCTTCAGAGATCGGCTGCCGTCACGTATACGCAACGATCTCATCTTGTGGCATTGGCGTTGTTCAGGTCGTACACCAGACATTCACTAAACGTGCCACTAATTTAAATTAATTGAAAACGAGAAGAGCAAAAAATCGCGGTTAGTATTCTTCCTCAGTTTTTTTTTTTTTTTTTAATTCTATTTCGTGCGACTCTTGAAAAGTTCCTTATTCATTTAATAGAAAACTGCCCTCGCAAGTTATAGTTTCCAAATGAAAATATGCTACAGATAAAGAGATTTTTCACAAAAGAAATTGCGATGATCTGTATCTTACAACTGCCCTCACAAGTTAGTTTCCAAAAGAAAATGTGCTACAATAACAATGGCGTACCCAGGGGTGTGTGTGTGTGCAAAGGGCCATATCCACCACCACCACCCCAATAATTTTGTCTAGTATTAAAAATTTATAAAAATTGTCCGTGACGTTATTTTGCTAGTGTCTCCATTCTGGTCTTCCTTAAATTGCCGTTAGTTACTTCTTTGTTTGGAATGGTCAGACGAGGTCACATATGCCTATCGTTAATGCCTATCCCTCCTCCCCCCGGGCGTATTTCCCACTTGTATGCCACCAAAGAAAGAAGAGAGCGAACTATTGTTGTATGCTGTAGTGGTCAGGGAGTCAGTCTAATGAATGGTGGGGTCTATAGGGCCTGGGGGAGGGATGGGGTAAGCCTTTTATCTTGAGTACATACCATAAGCAGGAAAACAAAGACGTAGAATGAACATTACTTTGTAATTAATATTATTTGAGAAAAATAAAAATGCCTGTAAAGATGCACATTTTTCTCATCACTTGAAGAAAAGGAATGATATCGTAGTTGCAGTGATAAAACTAAGAATGTGGGAATTTTTCGATTGTTGACTTTACATCATATAAAATTGTATTCACTGATGCATAATGCAGATGCAACTTGATGTAAATGTTATGTATAGTGCTTGAACAGTCTGATGTAATTGCAAAAGTGATTCCTTGATCAAATTTAATTTTCAAATAGCAATAATTCAAACTATAAAATTTCGCATTCGTGGTTTTGACATTGCGGTGACGATATGCACTCCCTAAAATTAATTTCTAGGTACACCACTAGAGAGATCTTTCACAAAAGAAATTGCAGTGTTCCGTATCTTACAACTGCACGGCTGACAAGAAAAATGTACATACAGGAAAATAAAAGCGGATAACCTTTTGTTAGAAGAACGCAAATATGAACATGGAAGCCCATATGGGGAGGCAAGAGAGAGCATTTGCCCTACCCTGGAAATCAAATCATGCGCTTTCTGTCCTTAGAAGGTATAACAGAGATTTTGGCTATGACATGACACTGATTCTTATCGCTAATTTTTCTGTAGAACTTCTGGAAGTGCGTTTATGTAAAAGAAAGAACAGGAAAATTTTCCAGTGGAAAAAGCGGAAATTTACAGTAAAAAGTAATTATGAAATTTCTCATTGCATGTTGAAGAACAACGTACTACGTACAGTATGGGAAAGCATGAAAGGTGAAGAAATGAAAATATAACATCCTCTGCAGCAGGTATTCACTACTGGGAAATAAATAAAAATATCTGGAAGTTTGTATTTCTTTTTGGAGCTAACCTCTGAATCTCAGAGAACAGCTTAGTGATATGTATGATATACGATGTATGCAAAGATCTCTCGAAACTTTTCCCACTCTCGATCCTATTTCTTTCATTCTTCATGACCAATCGACTAGTTTGTGGGGTTTCGTGGGGCATGTATGATCAGAAGAAAGACAAAGAAATTTCCTTATTGTCCTACCATTACTGCCTAATTTCATTTATCCATTTACTTTATATAGATTTGAAATCTTCTAGTTTCCAATTAAATTTATGAGTTGAGAGTGTGGTATAAATGGTTAGATGAAAAGAAGGCTCAGTGGAAATTTGCATAGGGTGTTTGTATATGTTATTCGTAGTTAGTTCTTGTTTGCTCCCTCCTGAAAACTAAGCCATGGGCGTCCATGAATACGAAGCCAACTAGTTAAATTGCGTTTTACTTTTATAGAAGCTCCGATACCTACATATTTTAAATATTCCTTTGATTCTAAATATTCCATAAATCTTTCCCCGCAGCTCTCTTGCTGCACCGGAATCTTCTTTCTAAATCATCAAATACAGCGGAAATACACTGACGGAAAAAAAAATCCCAACACCAAGAAGGGGTTGTGTTAGATAAACGACAGTTGGTTGGCGGTGAGAGTACATCTGTAAGATGACGTATGCAAATTTCGCGCTCGGCGCATACGTATGGCGCTAGTAGCGCCCCTCGGAACATACAAAGCAGATTTGCTGTAAATACGCGCTGTAACGTTCGTGAGCGTTAGTTATCGTTGAGATTCGACGTAGGGTGTTGATGTTAGTCAAGAATGCCTTTAAAAAGACGAAGAAGCCATTATCAACAGCTCACGGAGTTTGAACGAGGTCGTGTAATAGGGCTACGAGAAGGTGGATTTTCTTTCCGCAATATTGCAGAACGACTTGGCAGGAATGTAGCCACAGTGCATGATTGTTGGCAGCGGTGGTCAAGGGAAGGTACTGTCTCAAGAAGACCGGGTTCTTGAGACAGTACCTTCCTTGACCTACTGAGAGGGAAGACCTCTCAGTAGGTCAAGGGAAGGTACTAAGAGAGAAGACCGCCGTGTACGGCATATGGCCGTGGCGCATCGTACGGCGTCTGCGGCAGCAATTCGAGCTGCAGTTGCCACCAAAGTGACACAACGAACTGTTACACATCGGTTACTTGAAGGACAGCTCCGAGCCAGACGCCGTGTAGCGTGCATTCCACTTACTCCAAACCACTGCCGTATGCGACGTCAGTGGTGTCAAGCTAGAGCTCATTGGAGGACGGAGTGGAGATCTGTTGTGTTTTCTGATGAAAGCCGGTTCTGTCTGGGTGCCAGTGATGGCCGTGTGTTGGTTAGAAGGAGGCCAGGTGAGCGCCTGCAACCAACCTGTCTGCGGCCGAGATACACTGGACCTACACCTGGAGTTATGGTCTGGGGAGCAATTTCCTATGACAGCAGGAGCACTCTCGTGGTTATCCCACGCACCCTGACGGCACAGTTGTACGTCGGTCTGGTGATTCAACCTGTTGTGCTGCCATTCATGAACAGCATTCCAGGGGATGTTTTCCAACAGGATAACGCTCACCCGCATACCGCTGTTGTAACCCAACATGCTCTACAGAGTGTCGACATGTTGCCGTGGCCTGCTAGATTACCAGATCTTTCACCAATCGAGCACGTATGGGACATCATTGGACGACAACTCCAGCGTCACCCCCAACCAGCATTAACCGTCCCTGTATTGACCGACCTAGTGCAACAGGCATGGAACTCCATCCCACAAACTGACATCCAGCACCTGTACGACACAATGCATGCACGTTTGCGTGCTTGCATTCAACATTCTGGCGGTTACACCGTTTATTAATGTACCAGCATTTTACATTTAAAGTGGCTCTTCTCGCGCTTACAATAAGCTGTGATCTTGAAGCCTTAATCGATTAAATATGTTACCTATACAAATGTATTGCCGCCATTTCATTCCTCTACAACTATTTTTTCGTGGTGTTGGGATTTTTTTTTCCGTCAGTGTATGTTAAACGTGTAGGACTGCACAGGGGCGACTTTACAAAAGTGCAGCGCTAACCTACAAAAGGGAGCGAAAGCAGCTGCTGAAAGCATTCGAATTGAGAGTATCATACATACGCTGGTAAAATGGATATTTTTTGAGGCTTCCCGGGGCTATAATGTGTCCGTCATCCCCTAGGAAGAGGATCCCTACAGTGAATTTCTGCATGAGCTGTGGGTGACGCCAGCGTTTAAAGCAAACGGGAGGAGGGGGGGGATAATTAGAGGCTAAGTGTCTTATTGGAGAAGTAAACTTGTAGGTTTGATTAAAATTACATCCAACATTTGTTTCCTACACGTTTAACCTGATCCGTACCCAAAAGGCAGGAAAAAATCCATGAAATATGATTGCAGATAACCTATACATATATACAGTTGTATCAGAATAATATGACCACCCCCAGAATCACAGTGCACCCACCCATGCGCGTCACAGAGTGCACGTGACAAGGCCGAACACACGGAGATATAAGCCGCCGGTCAGGACAGATGAGCCTTAGTAAGTTACGTGAGTACAATGGGCACAGGTAGTGATTTGAAGGACGTGCAAAAAGGAACGATCATCAGCTACCGCGACAAGGATGGAAGCATCTCAGAAACAGTAGACTTCGTGGGCTGTTTGCAAGGCAAAGGTGTACCAAGAATGGATCGCTGGCACACCGAGTACATCCCGATGTCATAACTGTGGAGCCCCAAAAGCCATCGAACCACAGGAGAAGGTCGCCTCCGTCGATTGGTAAAGGGCAATCGACCCGCAACAGCACAGCAATTGACCACGCTAATCAACGCTGGGGCATCCAGGCACGAGTCTCCGATAACAATAGAGCGAACCCTGTCCTCCGGAGTCGACGCTGCGTCAAGGCGCCCATGTTAACCCAGGTCCATCGGCAAGGACGCCTGCAATTTGCATGGGCCTACCATCATTGGACAGTGGAAGAGTGGAAAACGGTTACCTTCTCCGACGAATCGAGGTTTCTACTCCACTGAATTGACGGGCGGTGGCGGATACGGCGTCAGACACACGAGAACCAACACCCGGACACGCTTGTCGGTCAAGTACAGGCCGGCGGTGGCAGTGTGTATGTCTGAGGGATGTTTTCCTGGTATGACTTGGGACCGCTGGTACCACTGGATGGGTCCCTGAACGCCAATGCCTACCTGTCCATCCTCGCTGACTACATGCATCCCTTCATGTTGGACGTTTACCCTGATGGTGATGGTGCGTACCAATAGTACAATGCGCCCTTCCATGTCGCTAAGGGTGTGCGTGACTGGTTCCAGGAACACGACAATGATGTCTCCGTTCTTCCTTGGCCGGCGAAATCGCCCAACTTCAATATCATAGAGCATTTGTGGGATTATTTGGATCGACATGTTCGACGTGCCGACCCACAACCACGTTATTTCTGGGACCTCCGTGCTCTGCTGCAGTCCGAATGGGAATGGGTACCTCGGGCAACCTTCCAGGGCCTCATTGCGTCCATCCCACGCCGTCTCACCAACTAGAAGCAACTGGTTGGTTTTTCAGCTATATATACACTGACGGAAAAAAATCCCAACACCACGAAAAAATAGCTGTAGAGGAATGAAATGGCGGCAATACATTTGTATAGGTAACATATTTAATCGATTAAGGTTTCAAGATCACAGCTTATTGTAAGCGCGAGAAGAGCCATTTTAAATGTGAAATGCTGGTACATTAATAACCGGTGTAACCGCCAGAATGTTGAATGCAAGCACGCAAACGTTCATGCATTGTGTCGTACAGGTGCTGGATGTCAGTTTGTGGGATGGAGTTCCATGTCTGTTGCAGTTGGTCGGCCAATACAGGGACGGTTAATGCTGGTTGGGGGGGGACGCTGGAGTTGTCGTCCAATGATGTCCCATACGTGCTCGATTGGTGAAAGATCTGGTGATCTAGCAGGCCACGGCAACATGTCGACACTCTGTAGAGCATGTTGGGTTACAACAGCGGTATGCGGGTGAGCGTTATCCTGTTGGAAAACATCCCCTGGAATGCTGTTCATGAATGGCAGCTCAACAGGTTGAATCACCAGACCGACGTACAACTGTGCCATCAGGGTGCGTGGGATAACCACGAGAGTGCTCCTGCTGTCATAGGAAATTGCTCCCCAGACCATAACTCCAGGTGTAGGTCCAGTGTGTCTCGGCCGCAGACAGGTTGGTTGCAGGCGCTCACCTGGTCTCCTTCTAACCGACACACGGCCATCACTGGCACCCAGGCAGAACCGGTTTTCATCAGAAAACACAACAGATCACCACTCCGTCCTCCAATGAGCTCTAGCTTGACACCACTGACGTCGCAAACGGCAGTGGTTTGGAGTAAGTGGAATGCACGCTACAGGGCGTCTGGCTCGGAGCTGTCCTTCAAGTAACCGATTTGTAACAGTTCGTTGTGTCACTGTGGTGGCAACTGCTGCTCGAATTGCTGCCGCAGACGCAGTACGAGGCTCCACGGACATACGCCATACACGGCAGTCTTCCCTCTCAGTAGTGCCATGTGGCCGGCCGGAACCCGGTCTTCTTGAGACAGTACCTTCCCTTGACTACCGCTGCCAACAATCATGCACAGTGGCTACATTCCTGCCAAGTCGTTCTGCAATATTGCGGAAAGAAGATCCACCTTCTCGTAGCCCTATTACACGACCTCGTTCAAACTCCGTGAGCTGTTGATAATGGTTTCTTCGTCTTCTTAAAGGCATTCTTGACTAACATCAACACCCTACGTCGAATCTCAACGATAACTAACGCTCACAAACGTTACAGCGCGTATTTACAGCAAACCTGCTTTGCATGTTTGCTGTAAATACGCGTACGTGTGGCGCTACTACCGCATACGTGTGGCGCTACTAGCGCCACACGTATGCGGCGAGCGCGAAATTTGCATAGACGTCATCTTACAGATGTACTCTCACCGCCTACCAACTGTCGTTTATCTAACACAACCCCTTCTTAGTGTTGGGATTTTTTTTCCGTCAGTGTATATATACACACACACGGTCGAGTCACATTATTGTGAGCACCAGCTAATATCCAGAGTAACCGTCGTGTACAGCGCGGACAGCAGCTAGACTGGCTGGGAGTGACTCAGTAATGTGTTGGAAGGTGCTCACAGGTATGTGGGGCCATGCTCACTGCAGTGTATCTGACAGCTGCTGGAGGGTGCGTGTGTGTGTGTGTGGGGGGGGAGATCCATAGAGCGAAAAACACGATCGAGGTGGTCCCACAAATACTCAATTGAGTTTAAGTCTGGGGAATTAGGGGCCAGGGAAGTACTTTGGAGTCTTCATCGTGCTCTTTCAGCCACTCTTTGACATTTCTAGCTGTGTGACAAGTCGCATTGTGGTACTGGAAGATCCCATCTGCCCCAGGGAAGACAATCGGCATATATGGGTATACGTGGTCTGCAAAGACAGATTCATAATGAATTGGGGCCATAGTGCCGTCCACAGGTATGAGTGGGTCC
Organism: Macrothele yani; assembly: GCA_039090855.1. Classification (NCBI taxonomy): domain Eukaryota; kingdom Metazoa; phylum Arthropoda; class Arachnida; order Araneae; family Macrothelidae; genus Macrothele; species Macrothele yani. The sequence continues at coordinate 4,660,359 of CM077023.1, read as the reverse complement.
AGGGAATGCCACGAAAACGTTCACCAGACCATAACGCTACCCCCACTAGCTTGTGTTCTGCCAGCAGTGGTTGAACAATGTTCTTTCTCCGATGTTTCTCGCCTTATACGCCAACGTCCATACGTTCGATGAAGCACAAAACGTGACTCAACGGAGAAGGCAATCCTTTGCCAATCAGCGGAGGTCCAATTGCGATATTGCCGTGCAAATGTAAGCCTTTTCTGCCGATGCAACTTCGTTAGCATAGGTGCAGTGACCATCCGTCTACATCGGAGCCCCATACGTAGCAGGGTTTGCTGAACTATCGTTTTAGACACACTTCCGATAGCCCCCTCGCTCATTCGGCCAGTGAGTTGCTCCAATGTAGCATGTCGATCGGCCCTCACGCACCTTCGAAGCCGACGTTCACCTCTCACATCAATGCAGGCCCGTAACCAGAGGGGGAGCAAGAGGGGCTGAGCCCCCTCTAGCGGTTCTCAGAGCGCCCCCTCCCCTAGCGATTCCCAGACTTTTTAGATACTTTAAAGTTAAAGTATCTCTCACACGACCAGTGTTTCCGCATAGCTAAAATTGCAGATAATCCGACTTCGCCCTATTAAAAGACAGTCCTCCACCTCTTAACGACCATCTTTGCTTAAGGACCACTGCAGAAAATATACTTTGTCCAAATTACCATTCCAACTGAAAATTTTCTCACTACCCTGGACCCATGAAACAATACAAATGTGCAAAAGTATGCAGAGGTCACTTTAAATTACTACAAAGCTTCATCCTTCCTGGAAGTGAGAGGGGGGGGCGCAGGAGTTCTTGGGGATTGCAGGCAATTGTAGTGAATAAATAAACACATCGCTCTTTCCACGTTCCAGAAACACACAGCAACCGAAAAATTGTTTTTCAGCCGCCGCTGTGGAAATGAACCGCAGAACTCTCGATATCCAATAAATATAATTCCGCAGCGGCGGCTGAAAAACAATTTTTCGGTTGCTGTGTGTTTCTGGAACGTGGAAAGAGCGATGTATTTATTTATTTACTGTCGCCACGTATTTGGAGGATTTTCACAATTGTAGTGACATTACAATTGCCTGTAGTGGCACAGTGTACTGTTTGGAAAAATCTTGGAGGTGCTTACTGTTTAAAAACATCATATTTTTTTAAACAGTGCACTGCCACTACCCCCCCTAATACAGCTATTATCAAATAAATCTTTCTCTTATTAATTGAAAATCAATCGCACCACATACTGCTCTTTTACACCCCTCACCAATAAACTACTGAAAATAAAAATAACCAAGTCACATCTACAAAATGTCAGATAAGGATGAAATACAACTATTAATTTAATAACTTTCCAAAGAATACAGTATCACCAATACTCTAAAAACGAACGCTTGAATAAAAGCCACCGCCCTCTTAAGTACCAATATTAAACTTTGCGAAACCACTGACACTGCGAACCCCCCAAAAGAAGCCAAACTAATTCTAGAAATTAATCCAATAATCAAATGTCTTGCTGTCATATTTGCAGCCAGCCGAACAGACAACGTAACAGGACGAATCAAATGACTCACTCTTTCAATTAACACTATAAAAGAAGTTTATACCAAAGAGCACCAGATGAGCACTTCTCTCCTTGAATTTCATCACTCATCTCATAACAAACCCCATCAACCACGCCACCACCCCTGATCTCATAGTCACCATCAAGTGTCTAGTTCTAGTAAACACAAAAGAAAACAACCCCAAAGCATTATTCAAACAACCTACTCTAAAAATCACCAGCCGCATATAATGGGGCGAAGAAATATCCTTCAATATTAAAGTCACCGCCTTCCCCTCCTTCATTCTAAATAAACCCCCCCCTCAACCTGATAATGTCCTAATGGAACAACTACCAAAAATAGCGCTAGCGCTAACTAATTCAACAACACCCCTGATACCGAAACAGGATCAAAAACAGAAAATATTCTCATTATCATCGCTTTGTATTCTTCAATAAATTTTCTTCAACCCGGCCCTCCATTTCTATTACACTATCCACATTATCTATTATTACAAAAACAATCATTACTAAAAACGTTATTACCTACGGGGAAAAAAACTCAATTTATAGGGCTTATTTGAGGAACATTTACTTCTCCAGCCTGACAAACTGGCATTTAATTAGTTTACTAATCGTAATTAATTTAATAGACTAACACCTCAACCTCGGCCACCTTTCTACAACCATTGCTTCAAAAATCATATTTTTTGAAACAGTGGTATTATGGTTTTTATTTTTGAAACAGTGGTTTTTTGGAAGAGAGTAATTCGCTCTTTAAGAATTTGGAGGATGAAATGAAAAAGTATAAAACTCGTAAAAGAAATTCAATGATGAAAAACTTTATAGTTCATGAATTCATAAATGAGCCTTCAGGAGTCTGTCATCGTAATAAACTGCAGTGCATGTACAATGAGACTATTGATTCTGTTCTACAAGAACTTGATAAGAGATTTTGCATCAACCAAAATTTGATTGCTGCAATAACTGCTATTGAGGAACTGAATGAGGATTTAGAAAAGTATGATGCCCTGAAAGAACTTGGAATTAATATTCCCCAAAGAGAAGAAACAGTAGTTGCAAAGAATTATATTAAATCTGAAACAAGAACGGAGGACTTGATAGAAAAACTCTATGAAATGCGAAAAGCTTTTCCTAATGTGTATGACTAATTTCACTGCGTCTGGACTGCAAGCTAGAAGAGTGTGATATCGCTCGTCTCACAAGGTAGCGGAGGGAAGACAACTACTGTATATAATGTTTCTTGCATATGTTTTTTTAGAAGACAACTATATGATGCTTCTTCCCTCGGCTACCTTGTGAGACGAGCGATATCACACTCTTCTAGCTTGCAGTCCAGACGCAGTAAAATTAGTTATATACACCGAATTGCCGAATCCAATGAATATTCAGGGATGGTGGTAAATAAGATGCTCGACAGGGCTGATTTCTCTACTCTCGAAAGAGACACGGTCACAACGAAATACGTTGGATCAATGCAGTACCTACAAGATGTCATATCTATTCTAAAAAAACGTATGCAAGAAACATCATATAGACTTCGGAGTCAGTGCACGAAATATTTTGTCAATCATCAAGGACCGTGAGCCCGTCCCACTGGCAAATAGACATGGAGTTTATTGTGTTCCGTTGAAAGCCCAGGATAGTCAGAATCGGCTCCACGACACGAAATCCATTTTATTCCTAATAGAGCACAAGTACACTATTAGGAATAAAATGGAGTCTACAGCACTTTCAAGAACAGTAACGCAGGAACACACTATCCTGAATGGAACGCCGTCAGTATTTTGGCTAAGGCCAAATACAGACAATCCTTACTCTTAACTGAATGTCTGTTCATTCAAACATGCGGGAAAAAGTACTGTAACGATGAAACCCCTCTGTTATACCAATGCCATGGACTTGCCTATTGTGATATGTAAATAAAAAAATGAGCGAATGCACCGAACTATCTAATAATATATTGTAATTTGGCGTTGATATGCCATTTGTATGAATTCGGGGGGGGGCGGACATTGATGTTTAGTACGTCTATGACTTCCGAACAGATTACGTCATAGACACTCGATGGATTCTTGTACACTATCTACCAACAAGTAATTGGACACCTGTGATAGCAAAGAAAAACGAAGTTTATTCAACTTCAATAGTTGGTGGAGCCTCCACGAGCGGCGATTACAGCTGCGACCCTCCGGGACATACTCTCAACCAGGCGTTGTACGACGGCTAGCGGTATTTTCTTCCACTCGGCTTGGAGAAGACAGGTCAGTTCCTTCACCGATTTCGGACGGTGGGGGCACCCCTTAAATCGACGCTCCAAATCGTCCCAGAGGTGCTCGATAGGGTTAAGGTCCGGGCTCTGCGCAGGCCAGTCCATTCGATTAACCCCACTGTCACCATACCAAGGCATGGTGGACCTCACAACATGACAGGTGGCATTGTCATCCTGAAAGTAACATGGGTCCACCCCGTAAAACTGCCACAACGTAGGAAGCGCATGGTCATCCAACATGGTGCAGTAGGTCTCGGCGTTGAGTCTACCAGGAATTGCGACCAAGGGTCCCATGCCATACCAGGAGAAACACCCCCATAGCATAACTCCACCGCCGCCGAACTTCACAGTTGTCACAATACATTCCAGCAGGAGGTGTTCTCCAGGCAGACGCCAAACCCAGACCCTGCCATCCGAACGGTAGAGGGTGAACTTTGATTCGTCGCTCCAGAGAACCTGTTTCCACTGTTCAACGGTCCACTGTCGACGTTCTTTGCACCACGTTAGCCGAGCAGCGCTATTGGACTTGGTGATCAAAGGCTTGTGGGCGGCAGCACGTCCATGATAACCGAGCAGATGAGCTTCCTTACGGATGGTATTCATCGAAAGAACACTCCCGGATGCCAGTAGAAACTCCTCGCGGATGTGGCCCATCGATTTGGTGCGGTTCTTCCGAATTTCTCTGGCCAGCACCCGTCGGTCTCCAACTCCCAGTTTTGTGGGTCTGCCGGGTCGGGGCATATTCCGACAGTCACCTCTCATCTTCCACTTGCCAATCACGTTGGCCACTGTCGATTTTGGGTACTTCAACTAGCTGGATATGTCACGTATGGATCGGCCATTTCTGTGATACCCGACGGTTACACCTTTCTCGAAATCAGAGAGCTCCGAACTGCGTGGCATCTTGCATGCGACTGGTTGCGTTGTTGTTTCCCACACGATATTTAACGGCGGCGGCCGTGACGTGTATCAGTACCGCTGATATCGTCGATTGCAGGGGTGTCCAATTATTTGTTGGTAGATAGTGTATATATAAATGCGTTCCTGCAACACAAGTTGATCACTCGGCCTGATGATGAAGTGCCGGGAACTTTAAAAGATCTTGCGCAGTTAGTCATACTTTTTAGTATTAACATTTTTTAACAACTGTACGTTTTTAATACTAGTTTTTAATAATTATCTTGTATATCGTGAACAAACGGCTATATATTTTAAGTTATGATATTAGGCACGAAGATTTAACAGATATTTAAACATTTGATCTGAAAAATTGTGCATTTCAGCTAAATCAGATTATTGAAGCATTTTGCTGAATAAATTAATTCAGCTTAAACCTTGAGCGTAATGTAACTGTGCTGAAATTCATCAGGCATAAAAATATTTTAATCTACTGCCTAATGTATGAATTTTCAGCGAAGTTCTGCTCCTCACCATTCTTGCTTGTTTTAATCTGAAAATTAGCATTAGTTAGTAATTTTAATGCTATTTTGAAATTGAATAAAAAAATTCGTAGAATTTTGAAAACTCGAATGTCTATGATCGAAAATTTTGCTATATTTTTAATTATTCTTCGTCAAAATTTGCATAAAATGCATTAGCAAAATCGTTAAAGCTCGACTACCTTTGTGTAATGATTACATTTTTTAGCTTGTCCTTCTATTAAAAAAGAATAGGACAAGCTATTACAATTGATTTAGCAACTTGAGTTTGAACTCAAATGGTGTTTTCTACACGTTTCAGAGGGTGGAGAATCTGAATCTGAACAATATCTCAAAAGTTTATGTATCCTATATGTATTAGCCCGTCAACACGATAGCGTCCACAATTATGTACCGATTGAGTTGATTTTTGGTACAAAAATCAGATCTTGTTATCCCTTGCATTTAGTTTACCAGTAAAATCGGACTATAATAAGGCGCCCAAGTGGGGCCCCCAAAACTTTGAAAATTCACCAAAAAAAAAAACGTTTTGGGGGGAAATGGCCAACGATGTATAATTTTATATTTGTTTTTAGCATTTTGAAACGAATGAAACTAATTTCATTGAGCTACGACACGTAGTTCTAGAGATAGATGTAAAAATCTATATTTGGCGATTATTTTGGTGCGTTTGACGTAGCCTTGGAAGTAATGCATGAAAAAATGAAATAAAGGAAAAGTAAACAATTCAAATAAAAAAATCATCTGCTATTTTAAACACGACTGATTGTGTAATAAAGTTTTATTAAAACGCAAAAGTTTTGTTTAAGTCTCAAAATTTTAACACCATTAATTTTTTTTAACATCGTTAAATTAAAGAAAAATAAACAAATTAAAAAATCGTTTCTACTCGGCTCGACTCGATAGCAGTTTTACTGGGGATCTAGCGCCTCACGGCCCTTCAACCCCTGGTGGGATATGCAAACCTTCAAGAGACCAAAATGAGTTCCGCAGGGAGGGGTGGGGATTATTTGTTGTTTTAAATGCAATAAATTGCACGATGAAGATTTTATTCTCTGTTTCAGGAGAAGGACATGACATGCTCTTAACGTCAGCACTTGAGCTGCGCACTGGACTTTTTTTCTTGAGCTCCCCCTGCATGTTCCGCAGCCCCCTCTGGCCTTCTTGGCTGGTTACGGCCCTGCATCAATGGCACGTGGTGCTCCGCAGTTTCCACATCGCTTATTCGCAATGGTGCCATTTCTCCAATCACGATACACTTTAACCACAGCAGCACGCGAACAGTTCACAAACTGCGCTGTTTCAGAAATACTGTCACCCTTGGCCCGAAAGCCGATAATTATCCCTTTTTGCAAATCTGATAAATCGCTCCTTTTATCCATGATAGCAACGAGTGACTTGTTTTGAGATTGCCTACAGCACACCTTATATACTCTCCAAGCCAGCTCACGACACGTATCTCTTTTCATTGGCTACGCGCTGTTGACGTCAAAAGTAAGAGGTGGTCACAATAATGTGATTCGACTGTGTATATATAGATGTATATAATCATTGCAAACCATTATCAATCCACTGCTGTATGAAGGTCTCCCCAAGTTTCTTCCACAAATGTTAGTCTTGAGCCAGTATCCTCCATGCCACCCCTGCATGCTTTCGAATTTCATCCACCCATCTTTCATGTAGTCTTCTTCTGGTTTTTTTCCTGTCCCTTGGAATCCAGTCTAGAGTTTCGGTTGTCCATCGGTGGTCCGTCCTTCTGGCAATACGTCCAGCTCATTGCCATTTCAGCGATTTTATTCTGATCATGATGTGTTCCACTCTTGTCATTTTCCTTATCCACGAGTTCCTCTTCTTATCTTTCCTGGCTACACCAAGCATGCATCTCTCCACGCTTCTAAACGAAGGTGAGTTAAATAATTTTCATTAATATTTATCCCTTTGTTTTCACAGTTAAATGATTGAAAGACATTTTGCAATGTGGCATTAAAGAATTTCGGAGATATGGTGTCAATTTGTCTCACTCCCTTTCCAATTTTTATTGTTGCTGTATCTTCAAATAGTCGAACCTTTGCACTTGTATTTTCATTGATGTTATTAATAGTGCCAATGTATGCATCTTCAGTACAGCAGGATTTCAAAGCCATTGTAAATGCTGATGGTTTCACGGAATCAAAGGACTTTTCATAATCAATAAAAGCCATATATAATGGGAGCTCATATTCCCTCGTTCTTTAAGTTAGTTCTCTCAGTACATGGATATGATCTATAGTGCTGTAGCCACTCCTGAATCCAGTTTGATATCTCCGTTTGGCCATGTCTAATGTTATCTTCAAGCGATGTGAAAGACCCTTAGTGAAGATTTTATAAACCACTGATAAGAGGCTGATGGGCCTGTAGTTCCTGAGATCCTCAACGTCACCTTTTATACACCATATTGACAAAAGTCACCGGACACCTAGAAGAGAAACACAACATAGCATTTATTAACATACATTAGTACGGTGTTGGTCCACCTTTGGTCTTAATGCATGCACTAACCCTTCGAAACAACTCTTTCGACAACGTTTTGGAACACGGCGATAGGTATGCGCTTCCATTCAGTACATAATGCAGCCGCTAACTGTTGCTTAGTAGTAGCCCTTAGTTCCAAACTTCTTATGCGGCGCTTTAATTCATCCCATAGGGGCTCTATGGGATTAAGATCAGGGCTCTGTGCTTGCCAGTCCACACACGATACGGGATTATCGTGAAACCACACCGTAACAGTCCTTGCTTTATGGCTCGGTGCATTATCTGCTGGTACCAACAAGGATCGGTTCCATAGTATTGCCACAGAGTTAGTAGGGCATAATTGTCCAGAATATCGAGGTAGACATACTCGTTAACAGGTTTGTCCACGATAACCAATCGGCCGGGATCATAACACGAAAAACACCCCCACACGAGTATACTTGACCGTTGGAACAGTAAACTGACCGTTGGAACAGTAAACTGTGGTAAATAGCGTTTCCCCGGCTGCAGCCATACCCACACACGGTCATCAGACTGATGGATCGTGTATCTGGATTCATCAGTCCATAGAACCCGTTTCCATTGATCTACGATCAACGATAAATGTTATTTACACCATGTTAAACGACGAGTAGCATTCCGAGTGGAGATGAAAGGCTTATGAGCCCGCACGACTAGGGTAACTCATGGAATGAAGTTCTTTTCGAATGGTACGTGTACATACCGAGGTTCTAGCATTTTTACTCACCTGTACACTGAGGTCTCGTGCAGGTCGATTAGCTGTAACGACTCCCTAGAGGCTTCGACGTGCTCTATCACTGATTTTCTTTATTCTGCCAGTACGTTCTGCTGCTTCAGGCACGCCATGTGTTTTCCACGTATTCAGTACACCCAAAACAGTTGCCTTGGGTATGTTTAAACGCCTCTCGGTTTCTCCCTTGGACAACCCACTAATATAACACCCAACAATCTTTCCTTTCCCAAAGTCAGTTCTCTCTCGCCGCGACATTTTCACTCAATCTCACAGTGCGATATGATCGCGGTCAGCTGCAGGCTTGTTTTTATACCGTTTGCAGATGTATCGCGCATCTTAACAACGCAGCGGATTCGTTCATTTGCTTTTGAAGGGGTGTCCGGTGACTTTTGTCAATATAGTGTATGTAGCAGGATCATTGTAGCGTTGTTCCAACCCTCAGTAATCTTTCCTTCATTGATACATCTAGTGAAAACTAGAGAGAGTCTAGTTTCGTTGTGGAAGCGTATTTGAAGGGGTTTGGCCATAACTCACCACGCTGGCAAAGCGGGTTGGTAGTTCCTCTTATGCCGGTGGCACAGTTATACCGCTTTTTGGTGGTCGTCAGGGCCGCTTTAGTGGGAACAGGATGCACCGAGGGAAGGCGGGTTTGACATTTGTCAAGCAGAGTTTATGATATATACAGTATATACACTGACTGACAGAGAAAATGCCACACCATGAAGGAATGCTCGAAAACAGACCAAACAGCACACACAGATAGCCAAGTAAGTCTTGAACAAATGATTTAAGTGTCACATACAGATTACGATCCAGTGATCGAATATACAGGATGATCAATAAGGAGTGTGGTCCCCTTTTTGGGCAATACAGCGTTGAATCAGACGTGGCATCGAGGCAATGAGAGTCCGCTTAGAGTCCCGAGGTATCGTGGACCATGTGGTGTTGATCTGAGACCACAGTCAATCTTCATTTTGCGGGGGTGGTAGGGTACTCAACCGACGTCCAATAGTGTCCCACAGATGCTCGATGGGACAGAGGTCGGTGGATCGTGCTGGCCACGGAAGCATCCGCACACCGTGTAAAGCATTCAGGCTGATCAGAGCGGTATGCGGCTGAGCGTTATCCTGTTGAAAAACGGCGTATGGGATGTCCTGCAGATACGGTGGTACCACGAGCCGCAGCCCCTCGTCAACATAGCGGCGTGCCGTCAATGTGCCTGTAATGCGTACCAGCAATGAGCGGCTGTTGGCGCTGATAGCACCCCACACCATGATTCTACGTTCTCGTGCCATGTGGCGCTCTACAATGGTGGAGTAGCCCGTTGGCCACGTCGCCTCCAGACTCTCACACGGCGATCATCCGTGGTATGATAGAACCGCGATTCGTCGCTGAACACAACACTGTTCCATTCGGCCCCCCACGCAGCTCTGGAGCGACACCACTCCAAACGGCGACGACGATGGCTCGCTGTTAAGGGTATGTGCGTCCTGCACAAAGGCAGATAGTAGCGAGAGCATACGTCTGCGTAGCTCAGTTGGTAGAAAGACTTATTCCGGAATAAGGGGACTCAAGTTCGTTGCCCGGCGTGGACAAAGATGACGGAGAAATCTACTTCGTTATATTGGAGCTCGAACTTCAAGAATGATATGCCGTTAAAGTTCTCGCATTGGTGATGTTCTTTCTGCACCGCGAGACAGGAAAAATAAGAGAATTCCTTCTTCAGCGCTTCGAAAAATAAATGTGTGTGCTGTTACGTTCCACACACCAAATTGACTATGATTTCTCCAATGTACGTTCTTCAGCGGATGACTGCCAACAGCAACACATGGTCCCGGCTGACGGCCGACCCGTGGGCGATGCCCACGGCCCTCTTTCAGGGGGGGATTGACATGCCTGCACCGCAGGACGCACATAAGATAAAGGCAGATAGTAGCGAGAGCATACGTCTGCGTAGCTCAGTTGGTAGAGCGACTTATTCCGGAATAAGGGGACTCGGGTTCGATGCCCAGCGTGGACAAAAATAACGGAGAAATTTACTTCGTTATACCTCCCATAGCGTCGTAGCTGCTTCCGATCTAATTTTAGCAGCTACGTCGTAGCTGCTAAAATTAGATCGGAAAAAAATCGCTGACACTTCGATGTCTTCCAGTCTTCAGAACATTTCAGACTAAATTTTGTTAGAAGATGCCAGGAACTGAACGGAAGATATTACTTTGATGATTTTGAAAGATGAAGATTCACAGGGAAAGGAGATTGTTAGTCACATATGGAGGTAGCTAAGTTCTGTAATGTGTAAAAAAAGTGCAAAATTTCCAGGCTCTGGAATCTATTTTTAGAAAGGAAAACGTGTCACTGAGGCAAACTAAAGGCCGTTCCAGAGCAAGAATATCAAGGGATGATCAGTATGTACTGCTAACAGTGAAGCACAACTAAACAATTGGTTGGTTATTAGATTTTAATGACGCAAGAACATCAAAAAACTAAGGACGGCCCACAACTAAATAATGTCAAAAAATAATAAATAATGGCAGCTCAACTCAGGCAGTTCAGTAACACTATCTACAGCATCACACAGGCTTAAATAGAAAGGCCGCTGTGCCGGAAAATTTATACTTTGCATTCTAATAAACCCTTTCAACAAAAGATATCCCTTGACGTGAAGCAGAGAACATATATACACTCTGTTAAAAAAAAAAAAAGCAAAGCACCCCGAGAAAGTCGTTCGATCCTGATGAAACTCCGCATGCAAGAATCTCAAGCCCGAATATGCAAATGATTAAAAATTAACGACCAATGATGAAATAATGGCCCGCCACAACCTATGAGAACCGCGCATCGAGGAGGGTATAACGAAGTAAATTTCTCCGTCATTTTTGGTCCCCGCCGGGAATCGAACCCGAGTCCACTTATTCCGGAACAAGTCGCTCTACCAACTGAGCTACGCAGACGTTCGTTCTTGCTGCTATCTGCCTTTATGTCGTTCGCGTCCTGCGGGGCAGGCACGTCACATCTCCCCCACCCCGAAAGAGGGCTGGTGGCATGGCCCACGGGTCAGCCGTGACCATGAATCGTTGCAGAAAGCCATCCGCTGTAGAACGTGCACTTGAGAACTCTCAGTCAATCTGGTGTGTGGAATGCAACGTCACACACATTTATTTTTCGAAGCGCTGGAGAAGGGATGCTCTTGTTTTTCTTGTCTCGCGGTGTGGAAAGAACATCACACCATTGCGAGATCTTTAACGGCCGGGTCATCCGGGAAGTTCGGGCGCCATTATGACGAAGTAAATTTCTCCGTCAATTTTTGGTCCACACCGGGAATCGAACCCGAGTCCACTTATTCCGGAACAAGTCGCTCTACCAACTGAGCTACGCAGACGTTCGTTCTTGCTGCTATCCGCCTTTATGTCGTGTGCGTCCTGCGGGGCAGGCACGTCACAAGGGTATATCAAGAGCAAAGCTCGTATGCAAGGACAATTATGAGAGCGGATTGCGGATGCATTAACCTTCACAGACTGTGAGGATGCCTCGACGTCGGATCCGTGCAAATTACAAGCAGCTGAGCGAGTGTGAGAGAGGACGCATAATTGGGCTGAGGCAGGCCGGTTGGCCAAGTCAGTTAATTGGTTGACCATGTCATAGAAAGAGAAAATACGAAAAAAGCAGAGAGGCCAGTTATGTTCCCCGACCCTAATTAATTGTACATACTTGGATCGTTCTAGGGAAAAGAACTGACAAATTTTCCCTCTCAGCCAAAAATTGTCCTTATCGAAGAATGGGATTTACTGTCTACAGCTATTCGCTCTTCAACGTTTTTGTTAATAAATAAATCCTTGAATATTTTTGCCAATAAATCCAGTATCTCTCTTAGAATTCCAGTCGATTGGTACTTCAAAGTAGATTCCATTACGCAGCTTCTCTTTATCGTATGTGACAAATGAAAATCTTTCCCGACAGGAAAGTTCCGACGGCACTTGCGCCAATGACTTAAATGCTTTTCATTCAAAAAGAAGGATATTCGTTCATAACACTTATACAAAATGTATGAAAAGAAAGCCATTTCTATTAAAATTACGAGTCAGAAGTGCAAAAGTACAATCGGTGGTAAATTCGATGGTGTATTTTTTCAGAGGAGGCTTTTCAATGTCAGATTGATGGGTAAACTGATTTCGAGCGCATACATTTCCTTCGCAAATGTAATTAATGTTGAGAAATATTTTTCAAATATTGTGCTGTTTTCAAATGTATTTTGACACCCTGCTTTCACAAAATATATCGCAATTTGATCAGTTATTAATACTATTTAGAAGTACTGGGGAATCATGCCGTAGATACTTACAATACATGCATTCCTTGATATGAAATAAATTATCTTTTCTAAAGATTGCTACTAAACAGAATCTACTCAATTCATCAGTTCTTTAGACCCAACTTAAAAACGACGGGATAGCTGCGGGCCACCATCTAAGAAAATTGCTGTACTCTATAACTTTTGTTTTCTTTTTTCTGATAATTTTTTCGAAGAAAAAAAGCTTATAAGCGAAAACGGAATGTACAAGGGCGTTAAAGCACAATACGGTACATACATTTACTTAAAGGAACACGGATATTTAATTGAAAATTAGATGGAATGCCAAATATAAGCATTGTGATATATGTAGCAATCAGTTCATTTTTAACTAATGACCGTGCCTTTGTAGACGAGTTGATGCGCAGTACAAAGTTTATGGTCCGTGCCAGACGTGAGCTTTTTATGGTTTGTCTCTTTGTGTCCCAATGATTTCAGACAGCTTTTTCATGAGCAATGAAAAGGACGAGACTGTCATCTATTCTCGTGTACTGTTTTCGCACATTCATCGACCTTAATTTAATTCCTCCACCAATGACTGGAATGATTTTAATTGATGACTTAAAAAACTTTCTGTACGATTTCGTACTAACTGGGTGCGTTTAGGATTTTATTACTATGAATTTTGTCGAAGACAATTTTGATGAATTGGTTGTAGTCACAGGGCAATATTAAACTCATTTTTTTTTTCGGAGTTGAAAGTGGTTTCACACAATAAATGGAACAAATTGCTTTCCTGATAATGGACATATTTTAACAAGAGCTTAATTTTCTTGGCGAAAATAACATTTTTGAAACTCGGCCACACCACTTCAGGTGTTTCTTTTTTATTTACAAAAGGGGAAACAACACTAAATAAATTTCAGAAAAGATCTTTAGAGACAGAAACTGAAGACACAGAGCGCTCTTCAGAATAGAAAAGGGAGGGCACTGGAGCCAAAGAATAAACACTTCACCTAGGTCTAGATCTTACACCATCAGTGTATTTCAGACAAGAAAGTGTATAAGTATCCTGACTGTTTGCACTAAAGTAATGCTACCGAACTGTCCTGTAGATGAACGATTAGGGCGCTAGCTTCTTCCGATACGAGCTTGTGTTTAAGTCGTGGATTAAACATGAATGATATTCAGTTCTGGTTCTTTCTCTCGCTCTCTCTCTTTCCACGTTTTAGTAACATTCAATCACGAAGGCCGACTCTTCCATCATTTGATATTCATGCGTTTCCTTCAACATCGAAAAGGTAACACAAAGTCCAAGCACAGGGATATGCAACAGACACATGAGAAATCGTTGCATTAAAGTGGACTACGTCATGAGGAAGGATTTTGCTGTAAATAATAATTGCAAAACAGACTCAATTTGGAGAACCTGAAAGAGAAGTGGTCGTTCGCGTTTCCCAAACATATCTACAGTAGAGTTGCATGAAACGTGAAAACAACCACTATGATAGCCGTCTAATCTTCTCAGGACCGAGGTTTAATGAACACCATGAGCGACTCATAGGGCCATAGGCAGTCGCCCGTCCCTAAATTGGGGCCGCTGCTTCCAGGAAAGGGACAGATCCACGGCCATCGAACAGGCGGTCCCACCCATGTCTCATCCCCGACACGGACGCGGGATTAGTTCGACTAATGGTCAGAGGCCAGCACCTCAGACCACTCGGGCACCGAAATGTTCTTCCTCAGGAGTCTCTTGAAATTCCTGAGTTCCTTTTGACAGAACAGCATGACGTATTCTTTTGTTCACTGATTCAACTGCAGATAGCCCTGGAATTAGAAGCCAGTGGAAAAACTGTTGAGTTCCAAACTGGCAGATAACACACAAAATTAGAACAACGTTGAAAGACGTGCTGGATTAATTGTAGCTGCGCCGTATTGCTCTTCATTCGATAAAGTTCAAAGAAATATAATTGTTGGTACGGGAAGTCTCATGGACTATTCCAGATCTCGCGTGGTGAAAGTATTAGGACTGGCAACATGCCGGCAAGGCAATCAGTTTGCGAAAAAATCGTGATGGAAAACACAAGGTGGATGATACAGGCGCGAGACGCCTACAGCATGTCGTGCGGTTCAGTAGTTCATGGACGCAAATTACCTCGAAATGTAGCTCAGTGCTGTCAAGAACAGTCTATAGCAATATTATGCGACGTACTCTCTATTTTCTAGTGTATAACATCAGAAGGGCAATTTGATATCCCTCGCCGACTGCACCTCACACGCCTTGCGTGGGCCCAAGAAGACTAAGATTGGACACCAAGTGTCTGAAAAAAAGTTTGTTTGTTAGATGAATCACGTTTCCTGCTACTGATAACAGCCGAATGAAGTTCATGCCGATAACAGCCAAATGAATTATTATCGTATTATACGATGTGAACTCTACATCTTACAAGACGATCATTTCTTTTTATGAATTCTTTCTTTACTTCTTTTTTTCTGGGATGTTTGGGATGTTTAATTATCCTCATCAGCATCTAAGGGTATAAAAAACCATCCTGATTTAGAGCTACTAGTTCTACCGGAGGGACAAAACCAGTGACAGAAGGACAAACACAGCACTCACATCCTGCGCCGGGATTGGAACCCAGTTGCAGCAGTACGAAAAGTTAAAGGCCCGAACCCTTAACCACCGGGCGACTTTCCTTCATTTTGTCTTTATTCTTTTTTTTATTTGGGGATTTAACGACCACCGTCAGCAACTCAGTGGGATATAAGCAGTCGCCCGTCCCTAATATAGGACCACTAGTTCCAGGGTGTGACATACCTGCCAGCAGGACGCACACGACATAAAGGCAGATAGGAGTCAGAATGAACGTCTGCGTAGCTCAGTTGGTAGAGCGACTTGTTCCGGAATAAGCGGACTCGGGTTCGTTTCCCGGCGTAGACCAAAAATGACGGAGAAATTTACTTTGTTATAATGGCGCCCGAACTTTCCAGATGACCCGACCGTTCGAAATCTCGCAATGGTGTGATGTTATTTCCACACCGCGAGATAGGAAAAATCAGAGAATCCCTTCTCCAGTGCTTCGAAAAATAAATGTGTGTGACGTTGCATTCCACACACCGGATTGACTGGGAGTTCTCAAGTGCACGTTCCACAGCGGATGGATGCCTACGACGATTCATGGTCACGGCTGACCCGTGGGCTATGCCCCCGGCCCTCTTTCGGGGAGGGGATGTGACATACCTGCCAGCAGGACGCATACGACATAAAGGCAGATAGGAGTCAGAATGAACGTCTGCGTAGCTCAGTTGGTAGAGCGACTTGTTCCGGAATAAGCGGACTCGGGTTCGTTTTCCGGCGTAGACCAAAAATGACGGAGAAATTTACTTCGTTATAAGGGAAGGGAGAGAACCAGTGCTTTAAGACAAACACAACATCCATGCCTCACCGGGATTCGAACCCGCACTCATCTCGGACAAATATTCAGAAGCCATCGCTTAGACCACTGCGCCAACGGGGCGGCTCATTCTTGGTTTTAAGGCTTAATGGCCACCATGAACAACTCTAAGGGCTGTAAGTAGTCGCCCATCCCTAATTTAGGACCGCTGGTTCCGGGGAACGAAGAGCAGCAGCATTGTAAGACAATTAAACCAGCTATGCCTCATCGGGACTTGAATCAGGCCCCAGCTCGGACGACTAGCCAGAAACCTAAGCCGTCGACCACTTGGGCACGGTGGTAGCTTCCTTCATTTTCATTTGCTTTGGTTCTTTTATGCCTGGAAGCACACTTTCTGTATTTTTCATTAGCTTCCTTCGTTTTTACAGGCAGTTCTTTCCGATAATCTTCGAAATTCCAATCTATTCTTTCCTTCTCTTTCACGTGTAAAAACATTACTTTTTTCTTTTTGACTTGACGTATACATGATGGATAACTTCGGTCAGAATTACATCTGTTCAGTTAGAAAAGCCCTTTTGAGACGCACTTAAGAAATGGAGATATCTTGCCCAACACAAAGGCCCCAGTCACTCCACCTAGTGTTCCTAAAAGTGGAAATATCGCGCCAAGAGCAAGTTTACGGCGTCTAACGGGAAAACTGAAGAATGAACCATGTGGGAAATGCATGCAGTGTTAGAATTAGAAATAAATCTTCTACTGGCCCAGCAGATCACTAGAATTTGAACCACTGGTCCACCAAAATGCCCGCTGGTCCGTACAAAAAATAATAAAAAACAAACAAACTTAAAGGCATTTACAATATATGTGGAAAATAACGCATCATTTCAATGGAATTATCTCAAATATTTGTTTTTGAACCTATCATTAGTTTGCAGCCTAAAAAGAAAACCATACACCAAGGTAAAAGAAATAGAAATTAGTTTTTTAACTTGTGAAAAATTTGACAAAAAAAAAAAAAAAAAAAAAAAAAAAAGAACTTATTCGCCAACCGAGTCAGTAAAATCAATAGTTCAGTGGTCCGACGGAAGTTTTACAGGTCAACGGCCAGCGGACCACAGGGTAATTCGAACGCTGGCATGGTTCATCATTTTCTGGTTAGAACCATCTGATGAAAACTGAGCTTTCCAAATTAGACTATAATATATAATATGGAGGTGTGGTGTCTATAGAAATTTGGACGCAGCAGCACTACAAAAACTGTCAACAGGAAGTAGAAATGGCCATGCTAATGACATTTGTCTGATACAAAATAGTGCTATACATAATAAGAACATATCGTTTCCTCCGAAAACAATTATATTCAAATGGGAAATCGTTTGAATTCAATTGTTTTCAGGGAAAACATTTCAGTGTTAAACGCTTTTGTTGGATTTTATCTTACGGCATTTGTCAATAACACAATTAAGATTTTTTAACATTGAAGTTTTCAAGTAATAAGTTAAATGTAAAGTCAATAAAGTCATTGGGCTTATTTTCATGAATGAAATTAACGCCTTTAGATAAAGTGCCTTACCACGAGATGCATTGACCTACATTAGATGTTTGGGATCATACCAGAGTCGAAAGGCTAATTCCTCAAAATTTTTAAGATTCTTTATTTACGTAATTAAAAAGGAAAAAGTTATGTTAATGCATAGCAAATGAATTCAAGTCTTGACTGGATTAATTTAATTTTACAAAACGCTGATTAGCGTTTACTCAGAGTACATTTCATTTATCATAGAAAAACAGGAATATTCTGCATAGAATTATTATTTGGGGTGGTAATTGTTTCGAATATTATATTATGTGCATCGTAAAAATTCAGGACTGCAGATTATTTCATCAGATCTTCAGGAAATAAAAAGGTGCCTTGTTCGGGCATCGTTGTTTAGGTATTTTTCCAGTTAAAGAAAATAGCAAATTTTTAAAGTGACGATTTTATTTTGTTTGCTAATAATAATCCGAAGTCATTTCTTTGGGGTACATACCTTCACAATACAAGCTTTAACCTTTTTTTTTTCAGGGTAAGGGGGATGGGGTGCTATCGCATGCAATAAGCACGCACGCCTTTGGATACAAAACAACATGTGGTAATATAATACGTACTAATAACAGACAAAGTGTTCGTCATACAGAATAAAGTACGATGAAAAAAGAATTTTTAAATCGTCCTTTTAGTAGCGAAGATACGGTTACAAAGAGAAACATCCATTTACACAAATTGCGAAAAACTGAATTGCAGTAGTAGAAAATTCTCGCAAAATGTTATTTTGAAAGTAATCAGTCCGAAGCTAAAAGCGTTTCTTTTGATAGCACTATACAGTCACATATAGAAATATCCTTACGCTGTCTGCTCGAAAAACTGTGCATCATTTGGAAAAAGTGTACATAAATGTTTGTCATAATGACCTCAGAGGAAATTCTATCAATTAATATTTTAGAAGTGAAGCTGAATATTCATTTACACCCCCTAACGGGATAAATGTGCATATTTAAAATACACAGTAAACTCGGTGCTCTTTATAGTGAATGATACCATTTTCAAAAATAAATTTTTCAGTCGGAATTTTGAAGCGAAAACTCATGTTCCATTAGAAACATACACTGACGTCCACCAGCGGCAGAACTGTAATTGGTGAAAAATTAAAAAAAAAATATGAAATATGTTCCTCATAGCGGAAGATATCCGACCATGGAAGAAATTTTCAAGTCAGGCCTTTACAGCAGAGATATCGAGCAAAACACTATGTACTTTTACGCCACTTTCGGAAAAACTGCACATTCTTTGATGAAAAAAATTTGGCAAAAAGTGTTCCTCATATTCAAACGAATCTGACCCAAAATACATTATTCAGTCGGATTATTAAAATTGGTGAAACGGTTACAAATAGAAATATACTTGCCCCCTCCCCCTTCCCCCCGTAAACTGAAGCTGTAGGGGCGGTATGAAAGAGCAGAAAACATACGCAAAATATTAGTCGTGGTCTGCGACTGAGAAAGTACAGGGTGATTCAAATAGGACTTTGCAACTTTGAAAGCGTATAGAAATTCATTCAGCATACTTTCAAAATTTTTGGTGGAGTTAATCTATAGCAAAACACATCAAGTTTTACTTCATTAAGCGCCATAGCACCGAATTCCGTAACCGCGACCGCAAGCGGCGTACATTTCAAACTGGCTGCTTTCACAAGTGCTGAGCGTGCTCGCTGTCTGTTTTAGTTTGAAGAAACGAAATCCGTAACAGTTTTTGAACGGAAATTTTGCACCCAGTATCGTAGGGATCTTCCCACTGGACCTACAATTTATTCTTCGCATAAGAATTTTGTCCCGACTGGTTGTTCTGTTCGCCATGACAAATCCCCTTGTCGCTCGTGTGTTTCTGCTGCTGTCGTGGAACAAACGAGGGAGAGCTTCTTCGTTCGTAGTCCCCCTAAATCAACGCGAAGTGCGTCTCGTGAAACGTGGCGTCCCACTTCCGTACGTGCCATTTCCGTACAAATGAATTTTTGTCCCATTTCCGTACACATCCAGATTAAATAGTGCCATTTCCGCACAAATGAATTTTTGTCCCATTTCCGTACACACCCAGATCATCTAGTGCCATTTCCGTACACAGATGTGATGATCCGTAAGCAGGAAAATATGCGTGAAGGAAGACAGAGGATCAGGGGCGTACTGATAAATACCGCAACACCCTCTCACCCCCAATTGCGGGAGGGTTCACAGGTACAAGATCCTCTAGCCTCAGGAAAAAGATTTTACAAAATCTTTTGTGGAAACTTTATACGAAACTGGTTAAAGAAATAGCTCGAAATTTTTGACGACAACTTTGAACGAAATATTAAAAAGCAAAGCATTTTTTTCGCGGTTTTAAAATAAAACATC
Organism: Macrothele yani; assembly: GCA_039090855.1. Lineage (NCBI taxonomy): Eukaryota > Metazoa > Arthropoda > Arachnida > Araneae > Macrothelidae > Macrothele > Macrothele yani. The sequence goes on along the minus strand of CM077023.1, from coordinate 4,640,212 downwards.
TGCGACGAATGCTGAAGATCGTAAAGATGGCATTAATGGACAGCCTGTTTGCCCTTCAGTTTTTACTTCTGTAGCAGCGTACCCTACCACGAGAGCCTATTGGTTGACGAAAACAATGAATGGTGATCTCTGGGATGTCGGAGGAATTCGGACAGGGAATCAGCATTTACTTCTTCCTTAGCATTCCTCACGTCTCATACCAGGCGCGGCGCAACTGTACGGAAATGGCACTAACCGATCTGCTATGTACGGAAATGGGACAAAATTCCTTTTGTACGGAAATGGCACGTACAGAAGTGGGAGAAAATCTCGTGAAATGGGTATTTCACAACTGACGGTTAGGCAAGTGTTGCGAAAATGATTGCACACAAAACCATACAGATTTATCATGGTTAAAGAAATAAGTACCGCAGATTGCGTGGCTCGTCAGAAATTCTGTGTGAAAATGTTGCACCGGATAGAGGAGGACGGGCCATTCCTGGACTACGTAATCTTCAGTGATGAGTCGACATTTAATGTCAGTGGTAAGATTAACACCCACAAATGCAGGATTTGTGGCGCTGAAATTCCACGCGAATCTCTCGAACACGTTCGTGACAGTCCAAAGGTGAATGCGTTTTGGGCACTTAACGAACACAAGGTTTACGGCGACTTCTTTTTTTCATGAGAAAACCATCAACAGCATCGTGTATATGGATATGCTCGAAAATTATCTCATTCCACAGATGATGACCAAGAAGAACGCATTCACTTTCAGTAAGACGGCGAACTACCTCACTACTACACAAATGTCCGGAATTTCCATAATAAACGTTTCCCAGGCTGGTGGATTGGTCGAGCAGGGCAGATAGCATGGCCACCTTGTTCTACCGACTTGACACCTCTCGATTTCTACCTGTGGGTTTTCATTAAAGATCGAGTGTTTGTTCCAAGATTACCTGCAAATCTCGCTGAACCCAAAACTAGAATCACCGCCACAGTTGCAGGTTACAATAGTATGCTGCTTCGAGTTTGGGAAGAAATTAACTTCAGGTGGGATGTCTGCCGTATCCCCAGTGGCAGTCACATCAAGCCAAAATGACTATGTGGGATAAAATTTGATGTACTTTGCTACACATTAACGCCTCAAAAAAATCTGTAATTATTCTGAATAAATTCCTGTACGCTTTCAAAGTTGTAACGTCCTTTCTGAATCATCCTGTATTTTCCATAATCGCTTTTAGAAGGAGAGACAGGAAGGAAAACGGCATATCCTTTATACGCCACTAGCGGGAAACCGTTCATTACTTGAAGTGGACAATCTTCATGACAGTGAATGGCATCCAGTGAAGAAAGAATTCTTCAATCGGACTTTCAGAAACGGAGATACGAACCGAAACTGAAATACACAATACGCCCCCGAACGGCAGAACTCTGTATTATAAAATTAGAAAATACGTGCAAAATGTTGCTCTGGCGTCTAACCGTTCGTTCGAGTGGGCCCAAGTTTGAGTCCCAAATGAGGCATGGGTGGTGTGTTTGTCTTAGGGCACTGGTTCTTCTCCTTTTCCTGGAACGCTTGGCTCTTAATTAGGGACGGCAGACTTCATATCGTCTTATGAGTTGCTCTTGGTGGTCGTTAAACCCAGAAAAAAAAATATGCAAAATTTTCTTCGTGATAACAGATATAAGTTGCAAAAGGAATTTTTTACATTGAAGTTTTGAAAGTAAAGATACAGAAGGAAATGAAATAAGGGTTTACACCCCTTAGCGGGGAAAATGAGCATTTTTTTTTTGTTTTTGAAGAAATAGTACACGCGAAATGTTTTTGTAGTGAGTGGTACCTGACCAAGAACGATTTTTTTTAAATCGGATTTTTAAAAACGGAGATATAGTTGAAAACAGAAGTATGCGCCCCCTAGTGGAAATATAATTGTAAACAGAAGTATGCGCCTCTAGTGGCAAAACTGTTCATCATAAGAAAGAAAAAAAGATGCAAGATATTTTTCTTAATAGAAGCTATGAGGCGCAAGAATAATTTCTTTAAAGCGGACTTTTTAAAAGCAAAGGTAGCGAGAAAAATATAATAGCCATTTACGCCCTCTAGCGCAAAAACTGTTAATTATTAAAAACAGAAAATGCCCAAAATGGTCTTCGTAGTGAAAAGTATACGGTAAAGAAAAAAATTCACTCGAATTTTAGAAGCAATGATATAAAATAAAATATATATCAAAGTCAATAGCACCTGCACGCTCGCGCTCTAGCTGAAACAATATGCATCGTAAAAAAACCAAAAGGTGTGGATCATTGTTCTCAGAGTCCACACGCTCTTAAAAGCAATAAGTTTTGAAATTGGGCTAATATGTGCAGGTATAGGGTACACACATACAGAATGACAGACAAAATGATACTATAAGCGCGTACATATTCCAAAAAGGACCTCTGAAAAGCGTTAAAAATACTACTTTGTTATAATGTAGTGTTTTGTAACTGACTTTTCTACGAGTGTTACTAATTCAGTTATTGATACTCTTTGCCACATGACACGGAAGCTCTGTTCAACAGAGCCATGATCGGTTACTCATTAGCAAAGAGAGTTAAAGTTTATATTTTATTCTGCCAAGATTTAAACAAAAAAGGACTGTAAAAGTAAAAAGAAATGTACTTAGCCAAACGATTTTCACGAGGAAGTATATTTATTATCGACGAAAGAATGCAGTTGTAACTGAATCTATTCTTGCGCTGACATTTCCGATCATAAAAATATCAGTTACACAAAAGTATTTGTAAACACGGATCAACTACTTAGCACGTTCCATTTTTCTAAATTCCTGAATCATGGAAAGAAATCGCCAGCTCCCTCCCTATTTTTCCTTTCTTATTAAAGCAGGCGTTGGAACGCGCATAAATGAATGCAATAACGAATGCAATACTTCATGGATATCAGCAGTTCAACAGTATTTTATTTTTTCCAAATATCTAATCTACAGTCAAGCATTTATCATTACAATGCATGGCTGGGCAACATAGCAATGAAATGAGAAAGGGGTCACGCTTGGCTGTGCTACTTTGTTCCAAAAGAACGATTTCAGAATAATCGCTTATTTTGTCTACTTGAAGAAACAATTACCAGAAATACTTTTACAAGAGGCTTTCGCTACTACTTTTGGCAGCGTCTTAAAAATCATCAGCTATAAAAATATGTATACTGTTATTATTAGATGCGTTAGCTGATTAAAATTTTGAAGTTTAGTATTTGAAATGATACGCCTGATACGCAGATGCAGTGATGCACAAGGGGTCACAGTGGCATTATCTACTTGTGCCTCCCCTAAGTAAATATACCGGAAATATAATAGCGGAATTCAGCAACTCTTTTCTACATGCAGAATTAACACTTCTGCCCTTCCATTCAAAATAAACAATGTTAGCAGCGAAACGGCTCCGACCGTTAGGAAAAAACACCATTGCTTCAGCAAGCATTTTGAAGGGAAATGTTACTGACGGAATTACGAAGTTACCCCCAAACCACCAAAATTTCCGATTTTTCATAACAGAAAAACAATGAGTGTTATTCTAACTTTAAATCTTAAATCATATTATACTCATCGAAAAACGTAAGTTTAGCACGACGCACAATAACACGGGAGCTTTATGTATGTGCTTTTTATTGAAACTGCCAAAGCTGCAGTTCCGGTGAGTGGCTTCTTAGGAAGCAAAGCGCAGACAGCGCCATATACCAAGCGAATTGCAAAAAGAGTGCAATAAGGTTAATGACTTCGACCTTCGGTTGTAACAAGCATCTGTTTTGACAAAAAGTACCGATTTAGATATCCCACCTGCACTTCCAGCTATTTTATTAAGGTGCGCCATGGATAGCTGTGTAAAAATTAATTTCGTTTACCTCTTTTATTAATACTTCGCTTTCGGGTACTGTATCTTGCCGAATGCACACACACACACACACACACACACACACACACACATTTAACACCACTTAGGGGAAAAATTGCGCATCAGAAAAATCGAAAATCATTTCCTTCACGGTTACAGCTGTGCGATGAAAGAAAAATCTCTGCAGTTCGACTTCTGGAAGCGGAAATAAAGCGATCATACAAGAATACACATACAGAACCTATACTCCAAGTCACTCGAAGAGTGTACTGTTGTTAAAGCCTTATCACTACCTGTGCGTGGAAAGCAAGAACGGAATCAGTCCGCGTTACAGTGCAGTCCTGCTGTTTCCCTTCTGTCAAACACTTACTCTCGCAATTACTCCCGTCCCCACCCACCCCACTGACAGATTTATGACTCAACCTAAGCTGACTACATCGACACTTTCTTTTCTTTCTTTCTTTCTTCGACTCCCCGATGCTCTTCTTTGATATCTTTACATCCAGCACAGAACAAATTAAGGCTGAATTACGCTAAGCATCAAAGTTAATCTTAACACCACAAGGAACTTAATTCGTTTCAAGAGAAGCAGTGGAGACTGTAAATGGTGATGGTGTGGTGGAGTCCGAAATCTATCCCCTACGGCCTGCTTAACCATTTACATGCCAAACTGGAACATCATGTTTTGATGAATTTTCACAGCTCATGGAAAAAAGATACAAAAACGATTTTTGCATTGAAATTTTTTTACGTTTATATACCCTTTGTCCAAATTTTTTGGAAGGACTGGTACGCTAATACCTACTTTTTTTACTAATTAATAAGAAAACATCCAAAATTCCGAAAAATGCCGGTTTCGATATATTTAAAAAAAATATTTTCGAGCCTTGATTCTATTTTTTCTTCGTAATATGCTATTTGCTGGAATCTCAACTTTCTAGTGCAATAGTTGTTTAGGCTTTGCATTCGTTCTTTTTTTTTTTTTTAAATGAATTTTTCCAGATGTTCCCAAAACGGGAACGTTGGCATTGTAAAAGGTTAAGTAACACATCCCCTCGAGTTTCCCCGATTGCCAATTTATTGTCATTGTGTTGGGAGAAGTTTTCTACCCCTTCCGCCCTCTCCAAGCTGGTTTCCAGCTGGACAACATTAGCCGAAAGTGCGAGGCGCTCCTAAGTGAGTAACTTCTCATATCAAATTTATTTCTGAAAACGCTCTGACTTTTTGAAAGTTTGTTTCAGATAGCCATTTTGTCCAATAAACTGCTGAGCAAACAAAAATGAATTCTAAATGATATTTCTGTTGCTTTTTTGCTCTAAACACTAGGAACTATTTTCGTAGCGGAAGTAGCTGTTCCGTACCTTCAGTGGTGGTACACTCTTAGGTTGACTCGAAGTATAAGTGTAAGGCCATGACCGCAAAACCAAATGCGTGTACTCTTGTTCCAAGTGGAGCGATCCGAAGTAAATGGATTTTTCTAATCTGACATTTAGAAGAGGAAACAACCGGAGTTGCAAATATACTTTACGTGGCTTAGAGAAAAATTTCTGACAAAAAAAAATATATATACCTGATAATATGGTATGTCGACAGTCTTGGTCATGCGAACAGCTGTCTAATTCAAAAAGAATATTTCCAGTCCATGTTCAAGAAGCAGAGTTGTGCTAAAATACAAACAGATTTTTACGCATCTTAAAGGGAAAACTGTGCATTAAGAAAAGTGGAAAACGTACCGATCTGCACATGCAGATAGAATTTTTCCAATATGATTTTTAGAAGTAGAGACATTGCGCTAAATGCAAATATACATCTTCCGCTACCTACCAAAAAATTATGCATCAGAATAAAAAAGCTGAAAATGCTGGAAAATCTTGACCACTGGACAGCTACGTAATTGATGGAAAAAGAACGTTTCCAGTCCAACTTTAAGAAGCACAGATATGGTGGAAAATACAAGTGTACATTTACAAGCTGTAACAGATGATACACATCATCACCCATTATCAATCCACTGCTGGATGAAGGTTTTCCCAAGTTTCTTCCTCAACGGTCTGTCTTGAGCCTGTCTCCTCCATGTTACCCCCTCTGCTTTCGAATTTCATCTATACATCTCCCATGTGATCTTCTTCTGGGTCTTTTTCTGTCCCTTCGAATCCAGTCTAAAATTTTGGTTGTCCATCGGTGATCCGTTCTTCTGGCAACGTCCAGCTCATTGCCATTTCAGGGATTTTACTCTGATCATAATGTCTTCCACTCTTGTCATTTTCCTTATCCACGAGTTCCTCTTCTTATCTTTCCTGGTTAAACCAAGCATGTATCTCTCCATGCTTTTTTCGGTTGTCTGCAGCCTTTGTATGCCTCTTTTAGTTAAGGTCCACGTCACTGCTCCGTACGTAAGAACTGAAAGGATGCATTGATTAAGCACTTTTCTTTTAAGACATAATGACATATTGCTCTTAAAAAAATTGCAATGTTCCTTCCAAAAGCTCTCCAACCAAGTTTTATACGTTAATAAATTTCTTCATCTATGTGACCTTTGCTTGATATCTGTTGTCCAAGATAAATCTAGGTATCGGTTATCTCCATCTTTTCACCATCAATCGATAAATCTTCATTTTTTTAAAAAGCATTGCATATCACTTTTGTCTTTTGAAAGTTCATTTTTAATCCAATTTCTTTACTCTTGTCAGCAAGTTCCTGGATCATATTCCGCAGCTCTGAAAAGGTAGTTTCAAAAATGACTACGTCATCAGCAAAACGAAGGTGAGTTAAATAATCTCCATTTACCTTTATGCCTTTGTCTTCCTAGTCCAATGATTAAAAAGCATTAGAATTTGGGAGATATGGTGCCACCTTGTCTCACTCCCTTTCCAATTATTATTGTTGCTGTGTCGTCAAATAACTGAGCCTTTGCACTTCCATTTTCATAGATGTTACTAATAATACTAATGTATGCATCTTCAATACCGCATGATTTCAAAGCCATTGTAACTGCTGATGGTTTCACGGAATCAAAGGCCTTTTCATAATCGATAAAAGCCATACATAATGGGAGTTCAACTCTCTTGTTCTTTCAGTTAGTTCTCTCAGCACATGGATATGATCTAAGGTGCTGTAGCAACTCCTGAATCCAGCTTGATCTCTCGGTTGAGCCATGTCCAGTGTTAACCTTCAAGCGATGCGAAAGAACCTTACTGAAGATTTTATAAACGACTGATAGGAGGCTGATGGTCCTGTAACTCCTAAGATCCTCAATGTCACCTTTTTTATGTAGCAGGATCACTGGAGCATTGTCACGCGCGCGCGCGCGCACACACACACACACACACACACACACACACACTATTGACAAAAGTCACCGGACACCCCTTTAAAAGCAAATGAACGGATCCGCTGCGTTGTTAAAATGCGCGGTACAGCTGCACGCGGTATAAAAACAAGCCTGCAGCTGACCGCGATCATATCGCACTGTGAGGTTGAGTGGAAATGTCGCGGCGGGAAAGAACTGGTTTTGAGAAAGGAAAGATTGTTGGGTGTTATATTAGTGGGTTGTTCATAAGAGAAACCCAGAGGCGTTTAAACATACTGTTTTTGATGTACTGAATAAGTGGAAGACACAAGGCGTGCCTGAAGCAGCGAAACGTACCGGCAAACCAAAGAAAATCAGTGATAGAGAACGTCGAAGCCCCAGAAGAGTCGTTACAGCTAATCGATGGAGTACTGTATAAGACCTCAGTGTACAGATGAGTACAAATGCGGGAACCTCGGTATGTACACGCACCATTCGCAGAGAACTTCATTCCATGGGTTACCGCGGTCGTGCAGCTGCTCATAAGCCTTTCATCTCCACTCAGGAGGCTACTCGTCATTTAGCATGATGTAAAGAACATTTACTGTGAACCGTAGATCAATGGAAACGGGCCCTATGGACTGATGAATCCAGATACACGATCCATCAGTCTGATGGCTGTGTGTGGTTATGGCGGTAGCCGGAGGAATGCTATTTACCACAGTGTACTGTACCTACGGTCAAGTTTAGAGCTGGCATTGTACTCGTGTGGGGGTGTTTTTCGTGGTATGGTCCCGGCCCATTGGTCATCGTGGATAATCCTGTCAACAAGTACATCTACCTCGATATTCTGGGGAATTATGCCCTACTATGTGGCAATACTATGGAACCGAGCCTTGTTGGTACCAGCAGGATAATGCACCAAGCCATAAAGCAAGGACTGTTACGGCGTGTAATTCCGTATCGTGTGTGGACTGGCCAGCACAGAGCCCTAATCTTAATCCCATAGAGCATCTATGGGATGAATTAGAGCGCCGCATAAGAAGTTTGGAACCAATGCGTACTACTAAGCAACAGTTGGCGGCAGCATTATGTACTGAATGGAACTATCGCTGTGTTCCGAAACCTTGTCGAAAGCATGTCTCGAAGGATCAGTGCATGCATTAAGGCCAAAGGTGGACTGACACCGTACTAATGTATGCCTTTAAATGCTATGTTGTGTTTCTCTTCTAGGTGTCTGGTTTCTTTTGTGAATATAGTGTTATACAATGAAGTGCCAGAAAAACTGTCACACCAGTCTAATACTTGGTAGGTCCCTCACGGGAGCGCATGACTGCAGAAATAAGGCAGGGCATGGACTCCACTAGCTCCTGGAAATACGCTGTAGGCAATGCACACCATACTTCCTGCAGAGCGTTCCACAATTTGGGTGTACTCCGAGGTCTCGGATTCCTGTGTTCGATAGCGCGTTGCATGGCATCCCGAATGTGTTCTATCACGTTCAGATCTGGGGACTTAAGGTGGGAACGGCAATAACCCAAACTCAGATTAATGCTCCTCTAACCATAATGTGGCGTCCCGACACTTGTGTGGAGGTGCATTGTTCTGTTGGAACAGACCCAACCCATCACCATGAATGCAGGATATGAACGGGTGTACCTCGTCAGAAAAGATGCGCACATAGCGTTGCCCGGTCACAGATGTTTGTAGACGTACCAGGGGTCCCAGTGAAGTCCAGCTAAACACACCCTATACCATTATGGACCCCCCACCAGCCTGTTGACAGGCGGGATCCATGGCTTCATGGGGTTTGCGCCACACACGAAGCCTTCCATCTGCCCGATACAGTTGGAAACGCGACTCGTCAGACCAGGCTACTTGTTTCCAGTCATCAAGTGCTAGTGGCGGTGTTGCAGTGCCCAAGTGAGGCGCATAGCTCTGAGCTCTGTGCCGTGCACCCATCAAGGGGACTCGAGTTGGGCGTCGGCTCCCAAAGCCCATATCGTGCAGGGTACGTTGCGCAGTCCGGACGCTGATGCTTGTTGAGGCTCCAGCATTAAATTCCGATGATACCTGCGAAAGTGTTCCACGCCTATCCCGTGAAACGATTCTTGACAGTCGACGATGGTCACGTTCACCCAATGTCTTTTGACGGCCACACTGGTATCGTAGGTTGGAGGTTTTGCCGGAATTCTTGTAGTCATGGTACACTCTTGCAATAGTCATCCGTGAAAATCCGAACTTCGTTTCTACCTCCGAAATACTATGGCCCATCTCACGAGCGCCAGCTATGACACTGCGTTGAAAATCGCTTAAATCTAGCTCGTCTGTACCAGTGTTTCTGGCACTTCAGTGTATATACAGTATATATGTCTAAATCGCTTTTTTTTTGTTTTTTGATACCCACCAAAAATGATCCAATGCTGTACTTGTGCATTTTTTTCTATTCTGATTTTCTCTTTTATCTAGGGTAATGCAGATACATATTTCCTGTTGTATCTTCAACTCGATTTGTTTTCTCTTTCATACGTTGTGATCTTTCTATTACTTGCATTGTTCCATAAACTGAGTCAAAATTCAAATAAGCGATATTGTTGGAGAGCTTACATCTCATCACGCCGAACAAATAATAATAAGAAGAAGAAAAAAGAGAAACTTCGCAGCAACAAATGGAATCTACTTTCCTAGTGGAAATGCGATCCACGGTGTTTAGTTCCCGGTCTACGTGCTACTCGAGCTACCTACTTTAGAGAAAATTTTGAATTTCGGTTTTATTTTGTCACTTACATTCATGTTGCATTACATTTTTTAAATGCTGCAGTGGCGTGTTTATGTAAGGGAGTAAGGGAGCAATAATGCTGCAGTGTCGTGTTTTTCTTAAGGAAGTAAGGGGACAATCGCTTTAATTAATATTATAAACAGTGATTACCTGTTTGAATACTCAAATATTAAACGTGAAAAGAATTATAAAAGAGGTGATTTTTTTTTTACTTTCAATAGTCCAGCGTTTTCTTAAGTTCAACCAACACAGACAGTATTGTGTTCTACCGTGACGTACAAGGAATACACAAATGATTCATTATATGGAAAACAGGGGGGGAGAAGCAGCTTTTGTGATACCTAGTGGTAAGATAAGAAATTAAAATGACAACTTTCAGCCTGTTTACAGTGCCAGTTAATAGAAATTTTGCGCTGCATAAGAATGTCTGATATTCAAAAGACTTACACAAAATAAATATTAATTAGCAGCTGGAGACAACGCAGTTTAGTTTGATAGTCCTATGTTCAGAAGCGACTTTAGATCTTTTGGGGCCCTAGGCACTAAAAGATTCAGGGGGCCCCCTTTTCTCTTCTTATCGCCTCCGAAATTTTCACCCGTAAAATTAACAAAAAAGTAGAGTCAAGAAAAAAAAGTTTTACGCTTTTTGAAATGCCGTTCTATCTTCCTATTATTAGAACGTTTTGTAAGAAACAGTGCTAGTGTAATCACTTTGTCCGTGCTCATCGAACTTTTTGTTTTTAGAGATATTTCAGAAATTATTTTTGCTGCTAATAGGAAAGCAAAGGATATTAAGTTTAACCCTTTAAATATCCCATATACTTCATGAATTTACCGCTAAGGACTGTCTGAAAAGTCGAAAATTGAAAAAAAAAATCTTGAAGTTTTATTGCGAAGAAACTATTCAACTTAGAGAAAAAAATATTTTTGTGCCTATCAGATTAAGCTTAACTGTTCCTTCTCAAATATTTAAATTTTCCAATTAGTTTGTTAATTCCCTGCCAGAGGAGTTAAGTCCAAAGATTGGGTTTTCACAGATTTTTGAAAAATTATTTTTGCGAATGGTAGGACATAAACATTCATTAAATTTTGCCCATTTTAAATGTCACTACTAATTCATAAATTTCCTGTTAGGAGTTCACAAAGTGGAAATTTAGTAAATTTTAGCTTTACGCTACGAAGAAACCATTCCAGTTACAGCCAAAGTTCTTTTGGAGTTTGAGACGTTTGGCAAAACTTATTTTTTAGCACCTTTTCAGTTGCAAGTTACTTGGCAAATTTAACGCTTAGGGTGATGAAAATATAATTTCTGTAAATTTATCAGCACATTGCGCATAAATTGTCATAAAATTGGAATGCGTTTCATTACAGAACCTGCTCTTCCCATTGCATCAGCTTTGGAAAATCACCTTGTTTTTACGTTGTGAACAAATTAATAGGCAACAAGCATCAAGCAAAAATGAAACACTTGAAAGTATTGGTAACTGAAGGAGTCCTCCACATTAGAGAATTCGGGTAAAATGCAATCTATGCACAGCACTTCACTTGAAAAGGGTGGATGACTTTTCGTGAAGGAGTTTTTCTGTGGCGATGGCGAGCGATTCCCTAAATCGAAGAGATTAAGCCGTCCATGGCATAGACGAATACCGTGCACCAAGAAAGTTGGACAGTAAAAATTTCAGCAGTCAGTGCAAGAAAGCAAAATGTGTTTCTTGAAAGCATTTTTTATTATTTTCATCGGAAAGTTGAGAAAGTCTGCATTTTTTTATTCTGTCACCAAGATGCGTGAAATTATTTTTACACCTGCGCTGTAGTTATCAGAGACAGAAAGCATACGAATAAATGTAGAAGATTCGGTTTGAAATTGGGAAAGTAGGACCCACAGCCTAAGAGTATCACTGAAACTTTATTGCTTTTTCAAAAGTTAGTTTTATGTCGATTTAAGGAATAGAAAAGTTGAGAATATTTCATGATTATCAATATTAAACCAAGGGAGGAGAAAGTAATAAGAAAATGTTGTTGCACAATATAAATTTCTTTTAACACTATTAAATAAGAAAATGGTAAATAATGTGATATTCTCGAATTTCTTTATTTTTGCAACCTAAATATTAATTCTTTTGGTTTAAGCTGGTTTGGGGATTAGGGCAAAGAACTTGTTTTCCCTACCCTAAAGAGAAAAACCAATTAACAGCAAACACCCACGATCATCAGGACAGTTTCTACATGCGTTGCTCATCGCAACTCAGGAGGGAAGGGGGAAAGGTTCCAAAACAGATATTTTCCTTTGACTAGAAGTAGCATGAAAGTAATTTATAGCACAACAGGCCAGTTAAGAATTCGCTTTAAACAACGAAAAGTGTGGGAAGTGCGAATACTTCCTTCACCTACCAATAAAAAGAAGGCTAAATTATTTTAACAGTTCCTGTCGAAACAAGTACATCGATAAGAACTCGAAAATTTGGAGTATGAACAAGGCAAGGAAAATATGTCACTAATATTAGAAAGTAAAATATCCATTGACAATACAAGCAAAGTGGTCGCTTTAAGGATTGATTTGTTTCGGTCCGTGAAAGCGAAAACCAAACTGACTATCCGATTATACGTTTTCGGGGCCCCTCAAGCTCTGGGGCCCTAGGCGCGCGCCTGCTGCGCCTAGTCGGAAATCTGCCCCTGCCTATGATCTCAGCGTTCTTCCAATTGCGAGACATGTTGTTTTAAGTCTCAGTTCTACTGCGGACCTCAGACGTTTTACTGTCATTTTTCATGGATTTTCTGTAGACAGTTACGTGAATCGGAGGGGGAGTATATTGGGTTGATGCGAATGAAATGTCCGGCGCGAACGAGCAGTGGAAACAGGCCCCCACCACAGCGGAATGGAACCACCCACAGGTGTTGCGGGTATTAAGTCCCAGAGTTACTATAAATAGCTAGCACGTGTGTGAAGAACAAGGTTCAGGCGTGGTTTGTTTGGACGTAACGTGGCTTGCAAAGGAGACATGCAGATGCCGGATTTGAGAGTCATCTTCCTGCATGAATTTAAACTGGGCCATTCTGCAGGAATCGCCGCTCGAAACGTTAAGAAAGCGTTTGGGGAGAATACAGCCAACGAACGAACCTTTCGGCGTTGGTTTTTGAAGTTTCGAAGCGGAGATATGGACCTGCAAAACGAAGCACGTGGGCACCACCCTGTTGCTGTTTCTGACGATGTTCTCTTACATGTGGTTGAAGCGGACCCCCCAAAAACGTGTCATGAGATGGCGGCAGAGGTAGGTGTCCACCACACGACAGTTGTTCGGCGTCTGGCTGCGCTGGGTAAGGTAAAAAAGCTGGACATGTGGCTGCCGCATGAGTTGACAACTGCCAACAAGACTAGGCGTTTGGAAGCCTGCACGTCGCTGCTTGGCAGGACTAAACAGGAACCACTACTGTATCGAATCGTCACCTGCGACGAGAAGTGGGTCCTTTATGATAATCAGAAACTATCTGCAAAACGGTTAAGCAAGGCACAGCCTGCTGGATGGCATCCTAAGCCACCCCTACACACCAAGAAGATGATGCTCCTTTTCTGGTGGTCCACAGCCGGGATAATTCATCGGAGTTTCCTGCAAGAGGCCAAACCATCACTTCAGAACGTTATTGTGCTGCATTACACCAGATGCACCAGAAATTGCTGCAGAAACATCCGGCTTTGCTCAACAGGCATGGTATTATTCTACTTCAGGACAACGCTCGCCCTCATGTTGCACAACGAACGATGCTGACACTAAACACAAAGTGCCTTGAGCTATGAAGCACTGTCTCATCCTGCCTATTACCCGGACTTGTCTCCGACAGACTAGCATCTGTTTCGTCGCCTGGATCACTTCCTGTCCAAGAAAGAGTTCACGACAGACAACGAGGTTCGGCGTGCAGTTCATGACTTCTTCGGGTCTCAGCCACAAGACTTTTTCCGTTCCGGGATCATGGCCTTGCCGGACAGATGGCAACTCTGTATGTATCGATGCTGAGGGGGATTATTTTGCCTAGGTAAGTTGTCCTACTTTTCCGTTCTCGCAGTCCACGTGTGCTGGTCCTTTGCCGGACATTTCATTCGCACCAACCCAATAAATTATCAGCAAGACCAACCTTAATGGAACTCCACCCTTCCTTAGAGCTCTGATTCGGCTACAACCAGAAATTGGATAAGACTATTGATAGGAAACAGCAACACTGGAATAAATCAGCACAACCAGCCGTATTACTTGAAACAGAAAAAAAAAAAAAATAAACGAATGGGGCAATAAAATGAACCTAGTTCTGATTTACTTTTATCGAGTATGAATATGTCATGTTGGTTATTTCACTAGAGTTAGCACAGTTCCAGGAGATGGAAACACTAAGTTTCGCTCCTTGGGAGAGCGGTCCTACCTTCACATTTATTTTGTGACACACGGAAGCCCCGGAAAAAATGCACGAACAGGATAACCGAAAACGATACTCGAATTCACTTCTTCATACTTGTACAAGCCCACCAAGGCCTGAACTTTATACTCCATATAGCCCCGGAGGTAGCCGTAACAGAAAGGAAACTAGTTAAAGTTAAGTTCTTTATACCAACTAAATGTTTGTATCAAACGTTTATAGTCCAATTAGTTTATTAGAAAATTTTCATCAGGAATGTGTAAAAATCAACTTTTTGCTGATGCTGTTTTGCCAGCCTTTTAATACCTTAAAACGGATAACAAGAAAGTAAGCAGATGGAATTCTTAATTAAAAATTTTCACTGAAATCATGCTTAGCATTTCGATGTACAACGCTAAAACTGAACTAACAAAAATATTAAAATTTTGGGGTACCTTAAGACTCATCTAAGGAATTTTATGCAGTCACTTTTGTTCTAAAATAATTAAGGAACGTGAAATTGAGGAAACAGAATTTCTCGTTGAGACCGTTATGGTTCGAAATCAGAGTCACGACCCGGTATATTATTATTTTTGGGAAATTAAAAGAAATTTTTCTCAGCGATACAATGCTTCGAAAGCACTGATTTATAGTAATAAAATTCGAGGGAAAATTCCCTCATTAAATATCTGTAAACTCTTTTATAAAATTTGTCTTAAGTACGTACATTTCACAAGCAATACAAGTCAGTCACGTCTAAACTACCTTTCGATTTCCATTCTTTTATTTCTTCCTTATTTTTTCACTTTTTCTTTAATGACAAGGACACATGCTTTTTTATAATGAATCCTAACAAAAGAACGTTAATCTACTATTTTAAATGTCCTTTTTTCTTGGGGGCAGAAGAAATATTGGAAGGGCATGAGAAAAGCTGTTCTAGTATAAATTGTGTTTTCTTCAGAAACGATTTTATGCATTTCCTATCCTTTACACATGATGAAAAGAATTGCGTTGATCAATAAACATATCAGGCTCAAGAACCAACCAGAATTCTTATACAACCGAAATAAGTTTTTCGTCATCATTAGCAAATAGTGGTGAAAATGCTTCAGTAATGCCCTATAGCGAAGAAAATTTAAATATTCTCCAAGGTAAATGCTGAACATTACACCCAACCGCACCGTATTGCATCAGCCGAGGCGAGAAAGACTACTATTGATCGTTCCGTTGAGTCACGGGTTTTCGTTCGTTCTTAGTTTCCATGCGCCTCTCGTCAGGAGCATGAGAAGCAAACGGGTGAGCTGCTGTGTGCTTCATCGACAGAGTGGAAGAATCGTGGCTAACAGACAGGGCAGGGCGCATGCCTTTCGGAAAAGCAACACACGAACTGCTGTAGTCGTTTGTGTAGAGACCACACAAGTTTCTAAAACTATATATATACTGAAGTAGATGTACTGAGCGTTTCTTTACGCTTTCATGAGAAAATCTCTGGCTACTGATTCTCTTCTTACGAAACAGTTAAGAAATGACTTAAAAGTATATGGTCGCAAACAAACTATTTTTTGTACTTTCAAAACCTCTAGAAAATCTGATCTGAGAAAACAAGCGATTATCGAAAATAATTTGTTTCTAAAATAAAATATTTTCGCGATGTACATCAGTGCAAATGCAGTTTTATTGAACATACACGTAAACACGTACGTGGCCGAAATCACAACATGTGAATACAATCATATACAATATAAGTCGCTCAAAATACACTGACGGAAAAAAAATCCCAACACCAAGAAGGGGTTGTGTTAGATAAACGACAGTCGGTAGACGGTGAGAGTACATCTGTAAGATGACGTCTATGCAAATTTCGCGCTCGGCGCATACGTGTGGCGATAGTAGCGCCCTCGGAACATGCAAAGCAGGTTTGCTGTAAATACGCGCTGTAACGTTCGTGAGCGTTAGTTATCGTTGAGATTCGACGTAGTGTGTTGATGTTAGTCAAGAATGCCTTTAAGAAGACGAAGAAGCCATTATCAACAGCTCACGGAGTTTGAACGAGGTCGTGTAATAGGGCTACGAGAAGGTGGATTTTCTTTCCGCAATATTGCAGAACGACTTGGCAGGGATGTAGCCACTGTGCATGATTGTTGGCAGCGGTGGTCAAGGGAAGGTACTGCCTCAAGAAGACCGGGTTCCGGCTGGCCACGTGGCACTACTGAGAGGGAAGACCGCCGTGTACCGCGTATGGCCGTGGCGCCTCGTACTGCGTCTGCGGCAGCAATTCGAGCTGCAGTTGCCACCACAATGACACAACAAACTGTTACAAATCGGTTACTTGAAGGACAGCTCCGAGCCAGACGCCCTGTAGCGTGCATTCCACTTACTCCAAACCACTGCTGTTTGCGACGTCAGTGGTGTCTAGCTAGAGCTCATTGGAGGACGGAGTGGAGATCCGTTGTGTTTTCTGATGAAAGCCGGTTCTGCCTGGGTGCCAGTGAGGCCGTGTGTTGTTTAGAAGGAGGCCAGGTGAGCGCCTGCAACCAACCTGTCTGCGGCCGAGACACACTGGACCTACACCTGGAGTTATGGTCTGGGGAAAAATTTCCTATGACAGATCCCACGCACCCTGACGGCACAGTTGTACGTCGGTCTGGTGATTCAACCTGTTGTACTGCCATTCATGAACAGCATTCCAGTGGGCGTTTTCCAACAGGATAACGCTCGCCCGCATACCGCTGTTGTAACCCAACATGCTCTACAGAGTGTTGACATGTTGTCGTGGCCTGTTATATCACCAGATCTTTCTCCAATCAAGCACGTATGGGACATCATTAGACGACAACTCCAGCGTCACCCCCAACCAGCATTAACCGTCCCTGTATTGACCGACCAAGTGCAACATGCATGGAACTCCATCCCACAAACTGACATCCAGCACCTGTACGAGACAATGCATGAACGTTTGCATGCTTGCATTCAACATTCTGGCGGTTACACCGGTTATAAATGTACCAGCATTTCACATTTAAAATGGCTCTTCTCGCGCTTACATTGCGCTGTGATCTTGAAACCTTAATTGATTAAATATGTTACCTATACAAATGTATTGCCGCCATTTCATTTCTCTACAACTATTTTTTCTTGGTGTTGGGATTTTTTTCCGTCAGTGTAATAATAAGGAATGCACATGAACAGAAATATATTCATAATACCAGTATACCTCGGCATTCATATCAATTAGCAGCTACTCAAGGGAGAAATTATGTAACCTTCAATTCCACATGGCGAAGTAGTATGCCAATCATATATGTATCGCTGGTCACTACTCATCGTTAATTAAGCATAGGTGTTTTCCTGACCTGAGTGGAAGACTTGTATGCAGTTTCAAACTATCATCTGCGCTAACCCAAAAATATGTTCGGGCCATATTATTATTATTATTGTGAAAAGACGTTCCTTAGTTCAAGGAAATATAACAGGTAGTCTACTTTTGGCCTGAAAGCAACACCGGTCCTTCTAGGCATATATTCAGCAAATGATGATGAATAGTTAGATATATTTTACCCTACTCCCCTCATCTTCAAAGTAATAGTCATTACGCAGGCAGAGATGAGAGCACACTGGCCTCTCTCAATCCATTGTGCCTGCTTATTGCATATTAGTACTGTGTAAGATTTGACTCAAGGCCTTGAAACACACCATCTTCCAGAAACACTTTGTTCGCAGCGCTTACAAGAAACGTATGGTTTAAGCATTATGGAGTGTAACGTGTAAGTAACCATTCCAAAGAACTTCTTCTACGTAAGTTGCATGACATTATAAAATACGTCAGTGTAGGACTACAAACGTAAAGTTCTCGGCTCAAGGCCTTAAAACATAAATAAATAAATGTTAAGATTCGACTCAAGGCCTTAAAACATAAATAAATAAATGTTAAGATTCGACTCAAGGCCTTAAAACATAAATAAAAAAATGTTAAGATTCGACTCAAGGCCTTGAAACACATCATCTTCCAGAAACACTGTGTTCGCAGCACTTACAAGGAACGTATGGTTTAAGCATTATGGAGTGTAACGTGTAAGTAACCATTCCAAAGAACTTCTTCTGCACAAGTTGCATGGCATTATAAAATACAACAGTGTAGGACTACAAATGTAAAGTTCTCGGCTCAAGGCCTTAAAACATAAATAAATAAATGTTAAGATTCGACTCAAGGCTTTAAAACATAAATAAATAAATGTTAAGATTCGACTCAAGGCCTTAAAACATAAATAAATAAATGTTAAGATTCGACTCAAGGCCTTAAAACATAAATAAATAAATGTTAAGATTCGACTCAAGGCCTTAAAACATAAATAAATAAATGTTAAGATTCGACTCAAGGCCTTAAAACATAAATAAATAAATGTTAAGATTCAACACAAGGCCTTAAAACATAAATAAATAAATGTTAAGATTCGACTCAAGGCCTTAAAACATAAATAAATAAATGTTAAGATTCGACTCAAGGCCTTAAAACATAAACAAATAAATGTTAAGATTCGACTCAAGGCCTTAAAACATAAACAAATAAATGTTAAGATTCGACTCAAGGCCTTAAAACATAAATAAATAAGTGTTAAGATTCGACTCAAGGCCTTGAAACACATCATCTTCCAGAAACACTGTGTTCGCAGCACTTACAAGGAACGTATGGTTTAAGCATTATGGAGTGTAACGTGTAAGTAACCATTCCAAAGAACTTCCTCTACGTAGTTGCATGGCATTATAAAATACATCAGTGTAGGACTTCAAATGTAAAGTTCTCGGCAATTGGACTAACTCTCCTAATTCAAACCATGAAAAACATCACCAGTACTCTTCCACTCTTTGTGTCCCTGTTGACACTCCAATAGCGATCGCCAAGCATTCTCGACTCAAGAATTCTAAAATCCCGCCTTAGAAACGTTCAATGTCACTCTATAACATCTTTAACTAATCGTCAGTCTAAGAACTATGAGCAATGCAACAGTCTACAGTTCTTTGGTGTTCCTTGCTGTTATGAGGAGTTCAGGTGCTACATGCACAACGCTTCTATGAGAACTAAAGCTCGTCACACAATAAATATCACGGTGTAATCGTACTTTAGCGTTATAACAGCACCAGCAAAGTTCTTGAAAGATACAATGATACCTTCCACAGAAGTTCATGTCGAAATCGTGAAAGAAAAAGCCACGTACACGAGAAGGGGTAGAACTGCTTTCCTATTTCGATAATACGTGTATACATATATTGTGCTTTTAAAATACTTATATACATACGTATGTATCCTATGTACAAGCGCAAGTCTGTGTGTGTGTTGCCAAACCGCTTTTCAGGACCACTCTTATGTTATTTCTATGGAAAGGAAAAACTGCAGGTAGTGAAGCTATTGAAATAATAATTGCAGATAAGAACTGTGCTTACGAAAAGTTAAACTAGGCAATATTTACGTAGAACATTCAAATTTATCATCGCTTATTTATCACATTTCGTGAGTATAAGAATTTAAATATACTAAATTATCTCCCTTTCTCACATATTCGCTTTCTAAATTGGATTATCCAATGCAGGTGGGAGCGTGGGTGGATAAAATGTTTTCTGCACTGGATCAGGATAAAAATCTCAATCTGAACAAAATCGTCTATAAACTTCCATATTCTTACAATTTAATAAATTTTTGATGCCATATTTCAGTGCATTTTGACAGCCTATGTCAAGTTCAACTGGTGTTCTGTGCATTCCTTTTGGCGAAATTATTCTTCAAAATATCACACTGAGTGTTAGGGCTCCTTTCAGTAGACATAGTACATGAAGTGGACAGAAATCGTGACCTAGTAAGGGGTAGGCCAACCTTTTACCTGGATAAGGGCAGTCACACGGCAAAGCATTGAGTCTACTAGGTCACAAAGGTGTTTCACGGATATCTCCATCTATGCTTGTCGTACCGCTGTCCATAATACCGTCTCATTCTTGGGTGGAGGATCCAAAGCTTCAATGGACCTTTCTACAGCCTTCTAAAGATTTTTCACAGGGTTCATGTCTGGTGAACTGGTAGACCATGTCAAAGTGGGAACTTCTGCGGAATGCTCTTCTATGTTCTAGTCACCACAGCTCTGTGGGTAGGCGCATTCTTCTAATGGAAGAGTCCATCCATTTTCCTGTAGGTACATGATGACCATGAACAGATCTAGATGGTCTGCAGGAATGGACACGAAGCGTGAACCTTTCAGAGATGCATCTAGACCTACTAGAAGTCCCAACGTATGCTAGTTGAACACGCCCCATACATAACCGAGCCTTCACCAGCCTCACCACTTCCTTGTTGACATGCCGAGTCAATCGCTTCGTGCGGTTTCCATCAGATATGCGCCTTCCCATCTGCATGAAATAACAAGAAACGGGATTCATCGGATTAGGAGACTCGTCTCCAATCATCCAAGGTCCAATACTGATGTTCTTTCGCTCAGCTGAGGCTTTCAGTTTGTGATGTGGTGTTAACAATGCGACTTAGGTGTGTCCGCGGCTCCTACTGCGGCTAAATGATCTCCTAATGATCTTCATTGTCGCTCTCCTGTTGGTTTCAACTCTGCGAGACAGACGTTGACGGCCACGTTCATCCACTACCTTTCTCTGCCCACAGCGCTTTCCACGATGCGATGTTATTCGGGAAATGGCGTATTCCAGATACGCTCTTTATGCTGTCGGACGGAGATAATGCAATTCCTGCACCACCTCGGCGATTGAGTGACTATAACGAAGTAAATTTCTCCGTCATTTTTGGTCTACGCCGGGAATCGAACCCGAGTCCGCTTATTCCGGAACAAGTCACTCTACCAACTGAGCTACGCAGACGTTTTATCCTGATTGCTATGTGCCTTTATGTCGTGTGCGTCCTGCTGGCAGGTACGTCACACGACCCCGTCCCCTGTCTAATAAGACGGTCTTTTGTTGTTTCCGTCTTGAATTACGAAAAAAGAGCAACCATCATCGGCATTTGAAAAATTAAAAAAAAAAAAAAAAAAAAAAAGCAACGCTATGTGAATATAATGTACTCATCCATGCGTTGAATACACAAGATTGGAGGAATTCGCTGCTAAAAATAACCGGAAGTGAAATAAAATATCATTCCTGTTTAGAACAAATGGAGATTCGGACCGTGAAAAAAAAAGATACAACGTTAAAAATGCAACAGAATGTGATATGAATGTGTAAATATATTAATTAAACAATCGCCTTTCAAGACCACAAGGACAGCACAGAACTTTGGGAAACGTCTTTAAGTTGGTACACTCGTTGAAAGTGAGTGAAGTTCCCTTAAAGTAAATAAAAAAATCGTTACGTTGAAAAAAGAAATTTATGAATTATATGAAACATACATTTACGAAAACGAACTCGCAATATTGCGAAATTAAAAAGAGAACCCTTAGTTTCACATCGCGCAGGAGAGAGGCTCACCTCCAAGCCGACGGTCACGCGTGGTAAACTAGTTTAGCGCTTAGAGCATTCGCTTCGCACGCAAGCAATCCTTGTTTCGATGCCATTCAGATCCATCGGGCGATTTGCCGGACCTGTTGAGCAAATGTCCTCAGCGCCATGGCATCATGTAGGAGTTTCGTTGGGAGAAAAAAAGCAGTTGTGTGTGTGCCTTTGATGAACTACGATTTTTTTTTTTTTACTACTACTGGGAAATTGATGGACAAGATTCGGCAAGCCATCAGTTACGTCACGTGATCGCCTGCTGCCACTGCCGGGACACTGACGGGCCACATTAGGCTAGCTATCATTTATGGCACGTACTTGCAGGGCCTCTAAGAGCCGCTTGTGGCACAGCCACAGCCTGTGATGGATAACTGATGGCCCTGTTCTGGCATATGACAACTGATGGGGTGCCAACTGTTGGCCTGAACTGCTGGCACATCTGGTGGCCGCCGGGACATTTTATTGACGGCTCATGAAACGGCAACATAGTGCTGGGCCAGTGCTGGCCCAACAAGACTGTTTTTGCTGGGTGAAGAACGGAACACGGATGGATTACTGAATGAAGTATTAGACTGGGTACCATGGGGCATTAAAAAACAGAAAATCATGTGGGAGATGGGTGGATGAAATTTGAAAGCATACCGGAGTGACATGGAAAAGATTGGCTCCAGGCAGACAGTTTTGGAAGAAATTTGGGGAGATCTTCATTAAGCAGAAGACTGGTAGATTTAAAATTCGAGATGTATATTAATTTAGATTTTATCGATATACGTGCTTTATCTGTAGCACATCCTACTGAAAATGAGGGAAGTTCAAGTGATGACGGAAAAGAAAATCTATTTATTCGTACGCGCAACCTCTAGACACAATTAAAAGCTTGAAAAAATTGTATCCAAAAAAGCAATGGCGACTAGGTTTCCATAGCAAATGACGTTCAGACTGCAAGTGAAAAGATCGTTGTTCTTCAAACGCAATACAAGCAGACTTGCTTTCTGTATTACTGCAACCAACCTATTTCAAAAATTTAAAGGACTTGGTATCATTGAGTCTCAATTTCGTTCTCTACTTCAATCATAGAAAAATGCAAAATATTGACATTTTATTATACATGTTCGAAAACAAAAAGTAGGAACCAGTACCCACAACGTGATTTTTTTTTTTTTTTTTTTTGTTTTGTTTGGAGGTTTAACGACCACCGTGAATAACTCAATGGGCTATAAGGAGTCGCCCGTCGCTAATTTAGGGCCACTGGTTGCAGGGAAGGGAGAGAGTCAGTGCCCTAAGACAAACACAACATCCATGCCTCACCGGGATTCGAACCCGGACACCTTTCGGACGAATGATCAGAGGCCATCGCTTAGACCACTGCGTTATTAGGGCGGCACCCACAATGTGATGTAAACAACTGCATACTTTATAGCTGCTATAATGTAAAATAAAATGCTCTATTCGTTATAAAACAAAGTGAAAAAACGTCACATATTTTGTTTAACGAAAGTTTTTCTTCGCTATGTGGGGCTCAGAGCCCATCTCAGGAGGGGCAGCAACCCCAGGCCCCGCACTTTCAAGAAGCCCCAGAATTATGCGGGATGCTTGAAAATCGACAGAGTTCTGCCTTTTTTGTTTGCAGATAGCACAGCAAAAACTTTAAAAAACTATCTATTTCTTTCCCTGTTTTTTAGGAGTCCGCAAATGAATAGTTGTCCATCTTCAACTCTTTCGAAATCATTGCAGATGGTTCATACACATCTGTAATTATAGAGGGAAAAATACTTAGCCGCTGTTTCCCCGAAGGTTATTAGTAGAAAGAGAGAATGTCCTCCCGCATTTGATTTTGACGGGCGTGAAGGGGCAGTGGGGATGGAGTGGGGTGGCGGACTGGTCGGTCTTTTCTTATGTTTGTAAATGCCAATATTATTAACTTGATTTGATACGTAAGCGTTGTGAATATGACATCGGTAGAGTAAAAACTGTTTAAAAGGTCTAGGCCTAGGGCCTATAAATTTATATTTAGTGTCTAAGTAAAAGCGCAATATTATTAATTTCAGTTGATACGTAAACGTTGTGAATATGGCATCGGTAGAATAAAAACCGTTTAAAAGGCCTAGACCTAGGGCCTATAAATTTATATTTAATGCCTAAGTAAAGGAGCAATATTATTAAACTTGACTTTATATGTAAACGTTTTGAATATGACACAGGTAGAATAAAAACTGTTAAAAGGGCCTAAGTGTAGGGCCTTTGAATCAACATTTAGTGCCTAAGTAAAAGCGCACTATTATCAACTTAGTTTGATATGTAAACGATATTAATATGAAGTCGGGAAATTAAGAACTGTTAAAAAGGCCTAGGTATAGGGACTATGTATTAAGTAAAAGAGAAATATCAATAACTTGACATGTTATGTAAATATTTAGCACAGCGGTATTTAAGAATTTCAACATATCGTCCTTTTCTAGAACACAGCATAAGTCATGCAATAATTCCTTCGTTTCGTCAAACACTGCGGTTTTAAAAATGTACTAAGTCACGGCAATTTATTTCCTCAAATTAAAGTACAATTCTCGCTTGGCTTACATAGAACGCCCCCTCCTTCCCTTAAACTTTTGTGACTAGCAGCCCTAAACTCGTGTGAAGCAGCCTGAAAATTTATGTCAGACTCCAGTTCCTTGTAATGTATTCAAAAGACAAACCGGTTGGGGTAACTGGGTGTTTTTGAGATAGATAATTTTTATGCTACACAATAATAAATATGGACAGGTTCGCTTATATGCCTTCTTATTGCGCATACACATTTTTGTGCTTCAACTACAAACTTTTCTATAGGAACTTAGGATGCATTTGGAGTACAAAAAATGTCACGTCTGATTTCAGTTAAGATATGAGTATACGAAGAAATAAGCAATTTACTCAAAGGGCCCCTGAGGCCTTTTTTAAAATAACATCGTTGAGAAAGCCTTTCTGTATAGGTTGCGTTTCAGTACAAACAATGGGATGGGATTTGAATACTCAAAGAAATAAGCCATTTGCTTGAAGTCCTCACGGGCAATTTTGGAAATAATATCGCTTTGAAAGCACTTCCTATAGGTTATTGAAGTACAGAAAAATTAACATTTGCTTTCAGTAGGGATTTGAATATACAATGAAATAAGCAATTTGGAAATTTATATCTTCTTAACGTTTCTTGCAAATTGGTTAAATAGTTCTCCTAGTTTAGTGAATCGTTAGTCTGGTAGTCGTGCGCCCTTCTGTCGCAGCGCCTTTTTGTCGTGCGCTCCTTCGTCGCGTCCACTTTTGTCGTGTCGCCCTTTTATCGTTCGCCCTTTTGTTGTGTCGCCCTTTTGTCGTGCGCTCTTTCGTCGGTAGCCCTTTTGTCGTGTAATCAATAAAATATTACAGTAATTGAGAAATGACATATCTGAAAATTATTAATATGAAGTCGGGAAATACAGATTTACAGATTTTCAATAGTTCTTTTAGTTGCCATCCATTTCCAACAAAAACTGCTTTCTCATAAAATTTCAGAAAATGCGTTTATTTGTATGAAAGTGGAGAGAGAAACTGGGTTAACATCATACGATAAAGCTACTGGTTACTCTGACCTTCAAAGCTACACATGGTGATCAGTTGAAGTACACACATGCACACATACGCACATTTTGGGTATATATTAGATATACATACACATGTAATCGATTATGAATTTCCGATTATACGAGAAAAACATTTTTCCATATTTACTGCCTGAAATTTTAATGATTCTGAATTACCTACTATCATATTTTTGAAAAGAATCTCTGACGTTATAAAATGCTTAGTGAAATATTCTATTTGTTATTTACATAAAGCAATACCAATTCGTGAGCCAATTTCTAAAGAATCCCGCATGCCGGCATTTTCCCACAAGCAGCTCCTAAATGCATACGCAAACACGCATTTAAATTACTTAAACGGAATCCGAGAGGCTTGAATCTGTGCTTATATAGAGAATAGTGCAGCAACTTAGACCATTAGTGAAGTACACGAAGTGATAAAGGAAAATGATGTAAGAACGGACAGGCCGTTGTTTTTAGGAATTGCAATCGATTGAAGAACTGGAAAGAGCAATGTGTGTGTGTAAGTGTATGAGCGTGTGTTCCCTCCAATTCTAGGATTTAATCAATCAATTCGAAAAACCGCCTCCCCTCCACCAAGCGTAGAAGATGATTAGCCATACATTAAGAAATGAAAGAAATTTTCTACAGATGTCTGAGTTTCTGGAATAGAAGTAATGACACTGATAAAAATCGGGAATTAGTTTTCTATTGCGTGTGTAATATAACCATATGCCGAGTCCGATGAGACAACATTTGTCGCATACCGATCAACAAAAGAGCGGAATAAACATTCTCCAATCTTCCTGTGATGTTTTGACGCACTACAATTTGAAAGAAGAAAGCAAAAGTAATAACGAGAAAAAGTAATTACCGGCGCAAAGTTTCATCGGATATTTCATTTTTCAGTTTCATGTTTGCCGTTTTCTCTCTCTAGTCCAGACTTGGTCCAAGGAAGGCATACGCCTGCCTTGCTGTGTTAAGAAATAAATCTATGGCCAGCAATAAACTGATGGCATAAAATTGCTCTCAAAATAATTTGTCAGTATACAAATATAACTGGAATTATGCAAATGCAGTGAATGAGAAGAAGGCAGGAATAATTTCATTTATCGCTGTTAAGAACCAAAAACAAGGCGATCTTTCCATATTCATAACAGTAGTGGTAGGTATATAAAAAGTTTTGAGCAGCACTGTCTGGTTACTAATTCACTTGATTATCTAAGAAGCAGACTTTTCTTGAAAACTACTAAAGCCTTCTTCTGTATGTATGTCCTAGGAGAAAACTATATAATGAAGTAAATTTCTCCGTCATTTTTGGTCCACGCCGGGGATCGAACCCGAGTCCTCTTATTCCGGAACAAGTCGCTCTACCAACTGAGCTACGCAGACGTTCGTTCTCCCCGCCTTTATGTCGTGTGCGTCCTGCGGGCAGGCACGTCACCCTCCCCCCGAAAGAGGGCCGGGAGCATGGCCCACGGGGCAGCCGGAACCATGTATCGCTGTAGGCAGCCATCCGCTGAAGAACGTGCACTTGAGAACACCCAGTCAATTTGGTGTGTGGAATGCAACATCACATACATTTATTTTTCGAAGCGCTGAAGAAGGGATTCTCTTATTTTTCTTGTTTCGTGGTGTGGAAAGAACATCACACCATTGCGAGATCTTTAACGGCTGGGTCATCCGGGAAGTTCGGGCGCCATTATAACGAAGTAAATTTCTCCGTCATTTTTGGTCCACGCCGGGGATCGAACCCGAGTCCTCTTATCCCGGAACAAGTCGCTCTACCAACTGAGCTACGCATACGTTCGTTCTCGCTGTTATCTGCCTTTATGTCGTGTGCGTCCTGCGGGGCAGGCACGTCACAACTACTAAAGCCTTCTTCTGTCTCTATGTCTTAGGAGAAAAGTAAAGAAAAATGGCGAATGAGCTGTCTACCGTGGACCTAGGACTTTCTCCACTGAACTGAATGAGGGTGTGCACACAGAAAAGTAACCTACATTACTGGCGTCTCTGCGTAAACATAAATCTGTATAAGGCATAGCCAATCTTACCGTATGAAGCTACACTAGCCGTATCAGTATGTTTAACGACAAAAAAAGTCATGAGGCAAAAAGAAATTTTGTAAAGCAGTCTGAGAACACCAAAACGCAACCAACGCACCTTTCTTCTCTACGCACTGATGACTTGATCCTGCTCCACTAATGGACTGGCTCTGCAGGGATAAACTGAGATCTTTTAGAATTTTAGATTGAAGGAATTATCAAGGCAATCCTACCTGACAGATGCAGACACGCAACCCCGGCTCAGATCAGCCGGGCAGCCTGCTGGCTGCTGGTACCCCCGTAGGATTTTTACCGAACTCCTCCAGATAGATGTCAATATAGGATCTCTCTCTCTCTCTCTCTCCTCGCCTCTCTCTCTCTCTCTCTCTCTGGACAGAAACACGTATTAACCCATAATACAGTTCCCGCAATTGAAAACAAAAGTCGCCAGTTAAGCCACGAAGCAACTGCGGGAAAGGAAGAAATCCTTAAAATATCCGGAAAAAACAAAAAGCCGAGATGGAGAAAGAGTTCGAATCAGGAATGAAACATTCAGATTCTGAAGTACCTGGAGAAAATTGCAAGAGACTAAAACTAGAAAGGGAGACGTGGCTAAACTTATTTCTCTTTAAGAAGAACTAACTCTCAAGCAAAATTTACGTAATACTCCTGACAATTCAGCGTATAACAGTGAAAACCATAAAAGGTGAACACATGATTGACATGAAATACGTTTCCTTCTCTCAACAGCATGAACTGTACTTCAACAGAGGTAACATCTCTTATTATGCGTGTTCGTGCTAGAAGGATTTATCAACAAAATTAATTTTTCCATCGCCTAGATAGGAAGGTCCGATCAGCACAGTTCTGATTCTAACCGCTCGAAATAGAGTCAAGGCGGCTGGATTACTTAAAATGCAGCCAAAATACAGTTAGCATAACCTAGAATACCGCTAACAGCAAAAGCAGTACCTGGGAGACTATACTACTGGACAACGGTAATATTACTGTCGTATTTCGGAGGCAGTCCAAGAGCAATGTTGATGATATATCTCTATGCCATGGTAATTTATTACATTACTGACCGGCCTAATATCCACGAAAAGCAGTCCGAAGTAGATGGAAATGAAAATATATTGTGCCTGCTAAAATGTGCGCACTTCATATTATAACTTGGAATACTTAATATTTTCTAAAACATAACCATAATTATATTAAATATCAATAACTTTTCCTTTGGTGGTGTTGAAACCAGAAAAAAATGGCGCGACCTGTACTTTGATGACGTCAGTAGACAAACAAATGTTGAATTGCATAATTATGGTTATGTTTTAGAAAATATAAAGCATTCCAAGTTATAAAATGAAGCTATTTTAATCGATGTTCAAATTTGCATCCTTGGGAATGCATTAGTTGTTAAGAAAATGTGTACAGAAGTTTTTCCATTGGAAGTATAGGAAGCAAAATTACTTGACGTCCACCTTAAATGTGACGGCTATCAGTGACTGTTGAGCAAGACAGTAATTTAAAGCTCATCACTAAATTTCTTATTTGAGGTGTCTCATTATTCGCATCTATAAATAATAAAATGTGCATCACTACTTGAAATCAGTGACATTCAAAAAAATGAATAATAATAAAAATACTAATACTCATATCTGCTGATGGGTTATCAACATTCAAGATTCAATAGATCGGGAAACAATACATACATGTAATGGTAAACATGTTTTGGATTGACTAAATGATGGCAACTTTTAGTCATTTTGGATTGACTGAATAATGACTAAGATAGTTTAGCTTAAAGAATAAGAAGCCAAACTGTAATAAGAAACATGTAAAAATGTGCTTACATGAGTCCAAAGTCATTTTAAAAGAGACTCTTAGTTTACAGTAGAGCAATGCAAAACACGTTAAATCTTTTATTTCTATCTGCCATTCGTCGTTTTAGGCAAATAACCATTTTAATGAGGATTTTTTTGGAAGTCAATCGCATAACTGTACCAAAGAAAAAACAATTGCATCATCTGTTTGCTAGTGAAAGAAGTAAAGGTTGGTTACGCAATGCTTAAACGGTGGAACGCAATTCTGGCATGACGCCTAACTTTTGAGAAGAGACATCTCTCTAACAACCGTAAGTTGTCAAGGTGTCCATGCTTCATTCGTACTTCTGGAACCTGTCTGCTATACAGAAACATTATAATTGAAGGTGAAAGAATTATAGATATCACATTTTTAATAAACTAAACGACTTAAATGAATTTAATTTAGAATTCATAACGAATTAAGAGAGATTTTCTATCTGAGATCATTGATACCAAAGCAAGGAAGTCTTTTTGCAGAGAAAGAGGAATGATAAAAATGCAATGGATAATAAAACACATATTCAAAAATGCAAATGCAAGGGCACGAAAATGAGATAGAAATTTCTACAGAAATAGACAGCCTAACGGCAGCATGCTCAGCTGTGGCAAAAATAAATAAAGCCTTTGGAACCTTTAGCTAAGTGTGCTGTTCGTTATGTTTTCTTTTATTTTTATTCAAACTGTGATTTTTTTCAACTGCGATAAAGGAACTTATAGGTAAATGAAAGATAACAGTACTCCTCAGAAATATTACTGTACATTTTTTTAATACAGGAACACTTCAGTTTAAATCTGCTCCTTTGAACTTGAATAAAAGAGGAGAACCTTTTTCTGCCATTGTCCATGAACGGGTAAAATGAAACGCCAAGAGATTCTTAAATGTGATTTTGAGTGATAACAGAAATGAATTTCATCTTGCTCTACTTTCCACTCAATACACAAAACAATAAATGCCTACCTTACATCGTGTGGGTCCTCCTCTAGCGCGAATAACAGCTTGTATACGGCCAGGCATCGGCTCCACTAGATGCTGGAGGGTTTCCGGAGGTAATGCCAGCCATGTTTGTTGCAGCATTGTCCACAATTCCTCCCGAGACGTCGGTTTGGGATATGATGTTCCGCTCCACGGCCTACCTGACAGCTTCCACAGGGTTTAAATCCGGGTGACCTTGGGGTTCCAAACTCAGGTCAGTGTTCTTTGAGCCATGCCTGTGTGGTTGCGGCCCGGCGCATTGTGCTGTGATGCAGATCATCGGCCACAGAATGCGCGAAGGCCATGAAAGTGTGTAGCTGATCAGTCAGCACATGCTGGTAGCGTGCAGAAGTTGACCTCTCCAGACATACTAAGGAACCTAATGTGTCCCACGAGAAGGCTCCCTTAAACAATCACAGAGCCATCACCGACGGGGCCATGGCCTCATGATCTCGGCTCCACACCCGTATTCTTCCATCAGATCGGTGCAACTGAAAACGGGATTCATCTGATCATAGACACTGCGTCACTCTGCAGAGATCCAGTTTTGGTGTTCCCGGCACCAGGTGAGGAGTAATTTCCGATGATGAGTAGTTAACAGTGGCACACGAGTAGGACATCTGCTTCCGTAGCCGACGGCATGCAGCATCCGCCATATCGTTCACTCGCTGATGCTGCTTGGGCCTCCGACATTTAATCTGGATGTGATTTGTACCGCCGTTACCAAGTAATCGGTCTTCACGAGCCTCGATAGTCTACGTCGACCCCGGTCACCAATGGAGTGTGGTCGGCCACCGCTTGCTCTGTGGAGGCACGTCTGGCGATGTTATACTTGCGGTACACCCTTGATACGGTTGCCCTCGGGAACCTTACCACTTGGGCGATAGAATGACTAATCTGTCTTGTGCTGACAATCCGTTCACGATCAAAGTTGCTCAGACCACCAAGCACCACGTTTACCCATGTCCGTCGATTGCGATTCACTGTTAGGAAGCGCTGCTATCCGCCTATTATCGCCTGCGTTCGGTTTGAGTGTACTTCACTCTGCGCGGGAGATGCCCATGTCAATTGTCCACCGCTGTACTGTCTAAGTACTCAAATGATCATATGATCATATGTAGAGGATTTTAGGAAGGGAGTGTCTTACCCCAGGTCTTAAACAACCCTTAGAAATAGGAAGCCAGGAGATTTGGGCTAGAGTGCCCGATAGGAAAGTCACACGGAAGCGAGGCAGAAGACGCCCTTACTTACTACCGCGTACCCATCCGACGCACGGCGGATATTTAGTGGATCGAGCGTTCGTACCTGCCTGGGATCGAACCTGAGGTCTTTTCCGTGGCAGTCACGAACGTTGCCCACTAAGCCACCCGCGGCCCGCCTAAGTAATCAAATTACTTGTTTAAACTTAACATGAATTTTTTCTCAAATATACTGAAGAACAATAATAGATTTTCAGCAGCTGGAGGCACTAGTGTCCCCTATTGACACTCCACATACAATAAGAACATAAAATTTTCAGCCCAGTTAAAAATAATATTTAAAATGGACGTTCTCAATGCGTTAATGAACCTGGAGGAATGTAAACTTAATATACGGTGAATCCATCTGCTGACCTTAAAAATCAACATTCGACGTTTATTTATGTTCTTTGCACTCAAAAGCATATGACATTTCCGCAGATGTATTATTTAACTACTGATCAAACCCATTGTACTCTCCCTTTTTTTTTTTTTTTGATTGGAGGTTTAACGACCATCGTGAGCAACTCAATGGGCTATAAGCAGTCGCCCGTCCCTAGTTTAGGGTCACTGGTTCCAGGGAAGGGAGAGAGCCAATGCCGTAAGACAAACACAACATCCATGCCTCACCGGGATTCGAACCCGGACCCCGTTCGGACGAATGATCAGAGGCCATCGCTTAGACCACTGCGCCACCGGGGCGGCACTCTCCCTTTCATTTTAATCGAAGAAAATTTTTATATCATGGGATGTTATCTGTATTTACATGGTAAGCATTGTAGTGCTATTATTGGCATATTTTCACTTTATTCCACGTAACCACTTCCTTCAGAAAACTTGAAAATTGTCATTGTCCTGGAGCGGGAATCGAACCCGCACCTACGATTTTCGGGCGAGCATGCTAGTCATTACACTACCCAGGACAAGGAAATTCCAAGCAACTGAATATAGATATCTGAGAACCTTCAGATTTGAGCTAGTCTAAGCCATTCCTGTCCCATCGTAGCGTCTCACTACCTTTTCTGAAATCCAGGGTCGGATATAGGTCCCAGATTCCAGTGATGAAAGTACGTCATATACAATTGGGAAACGAATTTCCCCGAAGAAATAATTCTTCATAAATACATGGTAGGCTTTGTAAATGCTATTATTGGCATATTTTCACTTTATTCCATGCAACCACTTCCTTCAGTAAACTTGAAAATTTACATCGTCCTGGAGCAGGAATAGAATTTAAGAACAATTATTTCCTCGAGAAAATTCGTTTCCCAATTGTATATGATGTATTTGCACAGCAAAAACAGTCGAATGGACGCTACTTGGCATAAAAACGTTGCTCCTCCGTTATAGGTTGGTGTATATTTTACATTTCGGTTTTGAAAAGAGCAACAAGAGCAAATATGAAAGTCTGTAGGTAGAGTTCCTATACTGTTACACGAATACTCCTCTGAACACTTGAGCAGAACATCCTATTTTACGCATCACAATGATCCCCATCTTCCAGAAAACGTGCATAAGTTTAGTAGCACAAACACTAGAAACAGTTTCAAAATATCAGATGTGAAAATCTGAAATCCTCAATCTGCTGTCTGTAATAACGCGCACGCACACGTGCGCGTGTCCGTGAGTGTCTGTGTGTAGGCCTATGTGTTTATGGTGTTACCTAAAAATAAAACTGTAGTTCCTGTAGAGAATTCAAAGAAGAAACTTCAAGTAAGTTGATTTGGATTGCAATTTTTCTGCCTCTGTGTGCATCCCATTGACGATAAGCCAGAGAAAATTCCACTTGTACTATCTTCGACACAGTTAAATATATCTAATAAACGTACACAAATTGAAATCTTGCTCACACTCTTCCTCTGAAATCTTTGCGTAATTCGCTAGCAGAATGCATTTGTTGAAAATTTACTCTAGTATGCTAACGACAAATCTCTTACTTGATGGCTTTCATTTTAGCTCCTGTAACAGGTAAGTCTCTCAAACAATTTACTACAGTTAGACAAAAGCAGACATGAACATCTCCTCTTCTAATGAATTTTGTTTGAAAAATCATGGAATGACGAATTAACACAGTTGTGCGAAAAAAGACCCTATTCTGTTCGCTGTAATGACAGAAAATTAACAAGAAAGATGACACCGAATTCTCGGGTGTTATGAACAAGAACTTTGAATCTTTCTCGACACGGAAATAATTTTTCAAAGTAGATTTAAAAAAAAAAAAGTATCGAAAATAAAAAAGACTGCATTTATGTTCCCTAGTGGAAAAAGTGCGCATTAAATTAAAATACATAATGTGAGCAAAGTCTTCAATAGTGAGAGGAACCAGTTACACCAACAACAGCAATAAAATATTTAACCGGATTTCCACATTTGGTAAAACATCCACGTTCTTACGCCCATTAGCAGTAGAAATGTGTGCTACGAAAAATCAAAATCTGTGCACAATTTTTTTCTTATGGAGGAAGATATCCGAGGCAAAAGGAATTTCTTAAGTCTAACGATTAAAAGATGTATGGAAGAAAAAGCGATAAAACTTTGCGGCCCCTGGCGGGAAAGCTGTACTTTAATTAAAGAAGAATGTGGGTACAAAATCTTTTTCATAATGAAGGGTATCCTATTAAGCAAGGATTTTTCCAAGAGATTTTTAGAGTAGGACATATTCTTTCAAATAAAAACACTCGCTGAAGCCAGCTGGAGGCGAAATTGTTAATTATTCAAAAGTAAAAAATATGTGCAAAATATTGTTCACAGCAAAAGTTATGCGAAGCAAAACAGATTTTTCAAGCACGACTTTTAGAAGCAGATATAGTAAGAAAAGCAAAACGGTGCATTATTTAAAAATGATAATGTTCACAATCTTTACCGTAGCAAATGTCACACACTACAGAAAATAATTTTTCCAGTAGGATGTTTTGAAGCGATGATGCAGTTGCAAACAGAAATGCAGTAACACCATTTAGCATCCGAACTGTGCAGCATAAAAAATACGAGGGTATGTGCAAAATATCCTACAAGGTGAACAGTACGTGATGTTAAAAGGATTTTTTAAATCTGACTTCTAGAAGAAGAGACATTGAGAAAAACAGATTAGACACTTACGCCTTCTAGTGGGTAAACTGAGTACTATTTGGCGTAGGAGATGCGCATAAAATTTTTTCGAAGTGAGTGGTATGCGATTCAAATAGAGCTCTTCCAGTCGGGTTTTGACACGCGTAGATAAGGCTACAAATATGTTGCAAACAGAAATATGAACTTACAGTGCTTTGTGACAAAACTGTACGTTAAGAAAAACAGGAATTAAATGCAAAATATTCCTCTCCAAGATCACTCGCTGTCCGACGAAGAAAGATTTTTTGAAGTCGAACATATACACTATATGATAAAAAATATCCAGATACCTATTTTGTGAAGTGGATTTGCCCATATACTTCACAGCCATAGTCAATACTGGTATAAAAAGACACACGAGGCCTGAAATAAAATGTTTTGCTTCTTCTAAAATCCCAAGTACCTGGCCTTGCTTCCTTTTGCCGTCACGGCAGGATATATTTATTTATTTATTTTGATAGGTCAAAATTGTTAGGAATTGTTTTTGGCGTTCTGTCTTTTTTTCCTCTTAACACATAAAGGCGCAGTTTCAGTGATTAAACTGCACCTTTATCAGCATACTCCTACAACTTTAAAGTTTCATTCTTCTCCTATAAAACACTTTCCAATCAGGGGACCCTAACCAGAGTCTACTCCTTCGTACTTCATCTTATACAACTGAACGTGAGATAAGATCTAAACCTACGAAATTATCGTATGGTATCGTATTGTATCGTCACGGCACCATCTGGCAGTCCCACGGATAAATCTGGAGGTGGAGGATGCTAGGTGAACGCTACTTGCGCGACGACAGTGTTGTGGTGACGGTGAAGTTTGGAGGAGGCATCACGCTCTGAGGCTGTTTTTCATGGTTTGGGCTGGGCTCCCTGGTTCCAGTTATCGGGAATCCTAACTTTGCGGCCTTTAGCGGCCTTCTCAACAGTTCTGCTCTCCCAGCAATACGGCAACAGTTCCGTGAAGGCGCTTTCTCTTATGAATAGACAATGCCCCGTCCACAAAGACAGCTTCTGGCAGAAATGGTTTAATGAGATGGGTGTGAAAGTCCTTAATTGGCCTACACAGAGCCCCGATCTCAACCCAATGGAACACTTTTCGGGTGAATTGGAATGTCGACTGAGAGGCAGGCCGAACCGCCCGACATCGGTGACCTACCTGGCCAATGCTTTCGCGGAAGAACACAATTCCCAAGAAACGTACAAAAACCGGGTGAAAAGCCTTGCCAGCAGAGTGGAGGCTGTGATAATAGAAAAAGGTGGACTAACTCGATATCAGTTCCTTTTCTATTAAAGGGAGTTTATGGATAGACAAGATAGTATATATCTAGGCCCCTAGATATATACTGATAGTGTATATAAACTATAAATATTTTTATTAGACAGTGTACATCTAAGCCCCCGGCGGAAAAACTGTGTATTATTTTGAGCAAGAAATATGCGCAAAATATTTTCCGTTGCGAGCGGTATCTGCCCTAGAAAGAATTGTTTCAATCGAGATTTTTGAACAGCAGATATTGTTGCAAATGTATTGGAAGCCGAAATTTCCCTAATGACAAAACTGTGTGTTATGAAAAATTGGAAATGATGCGTAAAACATTCTACACCGCAAACTTTATCTTACACATAAAGATTTGTTTTTTTAAATTGGATTTAAAAGCAGAGATATCACTGAAAATGCAGTATACGTTTACGCCCCTAGTGGGAAAACTGCGTTTTTGAAAGAAAAACTTCAAACAAAACTTATTTGTGTAAAATGAGGTAGAAACAGTTGGTGAAGCATAATCTCCGCACATTCGAACTCTTTGAAGAAAAAAATTTGACTGCTATTTTCTTGAAGAGATGGAAAACTGTCAGCAAAAGAACTGGACTGCAAATCCGTTTCAGAGCAACATGACGATTGGAATATCGACAAATCCCGACGAAGAACTCATAGATCTGTCCGAAGACACCTCGTTAAAAATGAATTTCAGGCGCAAAAGACTGACGCAGTTCTGGCTGTCGGTTCAAAAAACGTATCCATCTCTTTCTACTGAAGCTTTGAACGTGCCGTTCTCTTTCACGTCTTCGTACATCTAACAATCTGCCATTGTAAACCTCCTTGCACTTGAAAATGACTCGCATCGACGTGGACGTCAATGCTGTCTGTCATCAACAGAAACCGAAAACAACCGCACCCTTTGCACACGCCTCATTATGTAAAATAGATCAGTTTTTTTTTGGAAAATTGTATTCAGTAATAAGTAAAAAATAATTAAATTAAAAATTAGATTAGTTTTTTTATAAAATTATATACAATAATAAATAAAACAAACAGCAGTAAAAATAATTAAATTAAAAAATACCGCCGCCCTATCATGTCCATTAAAGCTAGGTGGGTCCCAAAAGTCTGTCGTTCTAAAAATTGGGTCACGATTCTAAAACGTTTGGGAAGCACCGTGCTAGGTAGTTGTCGAAACAACTGAGAAAATTAATTGAACATTACAAAAATATAAATTATTTTTCAAAACTGCTACCTGGCAAATTGTTTCGCGAAGTATGTTTTGTCTTAAGTTCGAAACAGATTTGAAGCAAAGTGATAAAATGAAAACCTTTAATTTTCTAATTCACTTAACAAAAAGAGTGAAGTTTTACGCCCAAGAGTTTGGAAATTATATTTTTGAGGAAAAAAATTGTTGCACGCAGATTTGAAAAATTCTGCTTAAACATTTCAAACCTGCGCGCAACAATTTTTTTCCTCAAAAATATAATTTCCAAAATCTAGGGATAGATGTGCGTAAAACTTCACTCTTTTTGTTAAGTGAATTAGAAAATTAAAGGTTTTCATTTTATTACTTTGCTTCAAATCTGTTTCGAACTTAAGACAAAACATACTTCGTGAAACAATTTGCCAGGTAGCAGTTTTGAAAATAATTTATATTTTTGTAAAGTTCAATTAATTTCCTCAGTTGTTTAGACAAATACCTAGCACGGTGCTTCCCAAACCTTTTAGAATCGTGACCCAATTTTTAGTACGACAGACTTTTGTGACCCACCTAGCTTTAATGGACATGATAGGGCGGCGGTATTTTTTAATTCAATTATTTCTACAGCTGTTTGTTCACGATAAATAGTTAAAAGAAAAAATAATGTAGCCGAACAAAAAGCTTCCCCTCAGCTTCTACAAATTTTCCTGCGACACGCAGCACAATTTTTCTATTGTACACAGTTTTAATATACTTCCGGGTCTTTATTGCAAGTCAAGAATACCAGCTCAAAGACGCGTAATCGGTTTTTTCAAGGTCGTTTACAAAATTCATTAAAATAAGCAATGAACAGAGCAATCGATTATTGCACTACTAAGTTTATTATAATTCAGTTATACGTAAGAAATTTGTTCCCTTCAGCCAATAAAAATGCGTGTATGATGAGGGCAGTAATTACATGGGACTGAATTCTCCTTACGTTTTTTTTTTTCTTTTTTATTTGAACTCTGTTCTCCCTGGCCATTGACCTTTAGCTAGGGATAAGCAACTTCTGTTAGCTGCAGACACAGTTGAGTGACAATCCTTACATTACCGAAGAACCAAATACAAGCCCGCCTCTTATTTCAGCACCGGTGTGCCAATAGTGGAGCGACTAGAGCGATCTACCCCCGCCTCCTAAAACATAATTTTCTTTTTTTGAATGGATAAGTGGTAAATAATGTATTTATCTTTTAAAAAAGCATTGCAATATGCACAGGTCTTCATAAAAAATTCATTACAATTAACATTTGCTGTGAATTTGGAGATTAAATGCTTTATTCTAGCTTCAGAGAGAGAGAGAGAGAGAGAGAGAGCAGAAAGGAAAAAAAAATAAATCCAAAACAGATGAAGCTAAGAGCAGAAGGGATAAGAGATTTTGACTGATCATCAAAAGTAATGGGTATGCTTTGTTCAATGCAATAATATTTCCACAAACGTCCGAGGGAGAATGGCCAATAAGACAATGAATGCCTCAGGAATGGCTCGATGAAGTGAAGCAAATGGAAGTTCCTTTCAAAAGAAGTGGGCATCATGCATTGAGAAAAAGTAAATAAATATTTTAACGAAAATTTACCGGTCATATTGCTTAAGAATGATTAACTAATTCAAGCTGAAAATTTTTCTACTAAATTAAGCCGTCTGAATAGAAGTTCTTAAATTTATTTTGAAATTTTTTATCCAGATTTGATATTTAAAAAGAGCCGAGCTCGTTTCGTCGTAGAGCAGGAAACTGAACGCCAGGAAAATAGGGCTGACTTTTCAGTTGTGTTTCCCACATTGTGATTTAAAACTTTAGCACATTTTTTTTATGGAAAAAGTTTCCAAAAGGCCGTGCTATGCCGGAAAGGGGAAGCTCTGCTAGTTTGTGCGCGCGCGTGTGTGTGTGTGTGTGTAACCCTACCGCAAAGTCTCTGTACAATTTTTTTAGACCAGCGTAACCGCCTCACCCCCTTCCTCTCCCCAAAGTAAGCTTTTGGATCTGCCCCTGCGATGTACTCCTACTAATAATAAGATCAAGAATAATTTTTAAGCCTTCTGTTACAGTGGACACCCCCCCCCCATCCTAAAACCTGAAGAAAACTCTAAAATTTGTCCGCCATGTCGCGTATGGTATGAGGTAGTTAGGAATCACAGTTCGGCAGGCTCACATGTTCTTTTACAGTTCAGTTTTTTTTATTTATTTCTCATTTACGTTGTTTTTTCTTTCGGATGTTCTCTAAATTAATTAACAAAATTGCGGGATAATTGGGAAGTCGCTCCAATGCTCTTGAAGGCAAGAAACGCAATATTTTTGCCATTTTGAATTATTTCTACCTGTGGGAAAAGGTAGCACTCAATGGTTGCTCTGGAAATTGATAAGAGCAAAGCGATAGGCCCAGAAGAGGACTTCTAGATTTCTTGAGGAGGGGCCGATGTTACGACCCACCCCCGCCATTAATTTAGTAATTAATGGGCGTGGTTGATGTGTGAAATTAATTAAGTATTAATTGTTCGAGGCTTGATTGGAGTTTAAAAAGTGTAAACAGCAGATAAAGTTTTATCTGGGTTTGGAAAGAAAAGAGGCGAAGAATTCTCTCTCTGGCTGGGTGGTCTCAGAATAGCTCTGTTAGGTCATAAATATCAGGGCGCAGCTGACGGGCAGCCTATGCAACACGGAAAGGGAAAGAGGAATACGTATCGAATGAGCCACTTGAGTAGGAATGAATGAAGATAGGGGACGAAAGGTTTAGCGAATAATCGTAAATTCGTCGATTGTTTGGGGCATTTTCGAGAACAATTGCTCTCTGTGTGGTCCGTGCAGAAAAATAAGAGTTCGCACTTGGCATGAACATAAGGAAGAAAGTTAGTTGTCTGTGCGCTCTCCGATGTGAAAGGCTGGATGCCTGGGATCTGCAAAAAAATGAATTGGGAAAAATGAAGCAGCAAACCTCCCCGCATTTTGGTAAGAAATGGAGACAACTCGAGGCAGCTGGAGATGCCAGTTTGCCATAAAGACAGCAGAATGCCTAAATCCGCGGGATAAAGCAGAAATTTCTAGGCTGG
Organism: Macrothele yani; assembly: GCA_039090855.1. Lineage (NCBI taxonomy): Eukaryota > Metazoa > Arthropoda > Arachnida > Araneae > Macrothelidae > Macrothele > Macrothele yani. The sequence goes on along the minus strand of CM077023.1, from coordinate 4,600,030 downwards.
AGCGTAATGGAACTCAGCGACTGTTTGGCCTAATGAAAGCCAAGTTACAGGGGAATTAAGAAGTCTGCGAGTGGACAGTGGTCATTCCTATGAGAAGCGAAGCCAAGCAAAGTCGGGTTCGGATGCCAACCACTGCAGTGTGGAATCGTCACCCCCATTCATCCCCTACTGTGGAGGAAGTGAAGAGATGCGCTTGTCTTACGGGGTGAAGCGAGGCCCCATGTGTGCGTGTGTGTGGTCGCGTAAGCAGCGAAGCCACTACGTGTAAGTGCGACGGGATAAAAACATGTCGAAAGAAAAATATGAGCGTAAGAGCGGTGGCTTCGATACCTAACAAATATACAGGTGAAATGTTGAGTTGCCGATATACGCTTAAGGTAAAAGCACGTCTGATTTCGCTCGGCCGAGAAAATTAATCTTGGAAACCGCAACATCAGATGTGAGAGGGCCTATTTTGCTTAATGGCCACCTTCAAATCGTCACGAGACTAGATCAGTGTGCACTCTAATCATTGCAACAAAGTGCGGCGTGATATTACCATTTTTAATTGTGTGCTTCATTTACATCAAGCGTCAAAGTGAAGTGTTGAATCATCGGTGCTGCCACATGGTGCAAGTGTCTGTGTGTGTGTGTTTTTTTTGTCGAGTGATATTATGTGATGCACAACGGATTTGCACAGCAAAGTCACGAAACTGTAAGTAGATGAATATTTCCTTTTTCTTTCTTCGCACATCTGCGAACTTGTGCCATCCCGACACCCAAAGCTGCATGGACATAGATGCAGTAATGCTGAGTGACTGAACCTCAGAGGAAATACCTGCACATACAGATTTCAATTTCTTACAGGGCCCATTTCCTGATTACTTTTTTTACATGAATAAGGGAGAAGGTGTGGCCACAAATTCCGCTGGGCGGGACAGTTTCTTTTAACTTTGGTTCAGGACCAACGTCAGCGGGGCAGGGTTCTGCATGTGCATGCTTATTAGATTTAGTTAATTAACTTTGGCAGTATTTCGCACCTATAATCTTATACCGCAAATTAACGTGCTTGTGTATTTTGTGTCGCGAGTATTTTTAATGTGATCGTTTGCATATAATTTTTTTTTATTCTCTAAGCAATTGTATATGAATATCACCTGCAGCTCTATTTAGTGTGTAAACGAGTAGTATCTCTTGTTCAGATAGTCCGGTGGAGACTCAGTCGGCTGCGTTATCCGACAGTAAAGTGTGACACCGTATGCTGCCCACATATGAGGGGCAATTGTCTATGCGCCTAGAGAGCGCCGGATCTGTTTAAATCTCGCAGAACGTTATTAAATGTTGTGTTGTGTATTTGAGAATCATGTGTTATTTGCGAAAGTGAGTGTTGTACTGGCTGGTTGGGGATTGAATGTACCGGAGTAAGATCCGGACCACTACACTCAGTCACGAATTGGTGATTGCGGGTGAACCTCATCACAACTCTGATCCCAAAGTATCATTTTTTTTAGATTATTTTATTGTTTATTTGTTGTTGTTATTTTGTTCACAAGGTGGATTCACCCAAGCCTTATGCTTCGGGTCATTCTTCAACTTTTCATTTTTTATGTTCTGGTGTGAATCTTTGAGTGCAGCAGTGCACCTGAGATTCTCACCTGGTGCCGTGGCCAACTAAATTGTACTTCAGGTCTCAAGCACCGTTACCGGCAGACTAGGCAGGAACACTGCTAGTGCCGTGTAACATTAATGATGCCGTTGTCCCAGGATCGATACCTATATTTTGCAGCTAGCGGAACAACACTCATGTTCGTAAAATAAGTGCGAATTGACTGCCATTACTATTTTTATTTAGTTTTGTTCGGTGCGAATTTTGTATAATTTAGCATTAAGTAAGCCTTAAGCTGTTTTCTAAGAACTGCCATAATTTTAGTGGGTAAGAAAAACAAAATGGCTAACACGAAGAAATCGTCATCTGCGAGTCACGTGGATTCAGATGATTCTGGTGGTCACTCTGACGGAGAACATGTGAGCACTGAGGCTGCAATTGTTCCGGAAGAGAATACACCTGTTACAAGTACAGCGGGTACATCACAGCTGAGACAAACAGCTTTAGCCGCACCTATGGTTTACGGGGAGCAGTCGAGATTATAGTGGATCCCCAGGAAGACTGTGACACCACGATTATCTACGATGTTGAGAAGGAACTCGAAGGCAGTGGAACGCAAGAATTTGGCATCGAGCGCAGATAAAAGCGGGCGTTGGAGCATCGAACGTGAGAGATCTGTTTAACTCGTGGATTCTCGAAGCTATGCCTCATATTTAAATTTTCTTTCCGCCTATCTCGACGGGTAGCAATGAACGTGTGATGAAATCCTTAAACTTTCCTTCCGCTCTCCGGGCACTTAAGTTCGGAATTAGGTGCCTTGCGACGGTGGGAAAGGGTTGAGTGTTTACAGTTAAAAAAAAAAAATGGAATGATTGGATGAATAAAATTCATCCAGTCATCCCTTTTTTTTTCTTTCATGGGGGGATGGAATGTTACAGTGGACACACCCCCCCCCCATCCTAAAACCTGAAGAAAACTCTAAAATTTGTCCGCCATGTCGCGTATGGTATGAGGTAGCTAGGAATCACAGTTCGGCAGGCTCACATGTTCTTTTACAGTTCAGTTTTTTTTATTTATTTCTCATTTACGTTGTTTTTTCTTTTCGGATGTTCTCTAAATTAATTAACAAAATTGCGGGATAATTGGGAAGTCGCTCCAATGCTCTTGAAGGCAAGAAACGCAATATTTTTGCCATTTTGAATTATTTCTACCTGTGGGAAAAGGTAGCACTCAATGGTTGCTCTGGAAATTGATAAGAGCAAAGCGATAGGCCCAGAAGAGGACTTCTAGATTTCTTGAGGAGGGGCCGATGTTACGACCCACCCCCGCCATTAATTTAGTAATTAATGGGCGTGGTTGATGTGTGAAATTAATTAAGTATTAATTGTTCGAGGCTTGATTGGAGTTTAAAAGTGTAAACAGCAGATAAAGTTTTATCTGGGGGTTTGGAAAGAAAAGAGGCGAAGAATTCTCTCTCTGGCTGGGTGGTCTCAGAATAGCTCTGTTAGGTCATAAATATCAGGGCGCAGCTGACGGGCAGCCTATGCAACACGGAAAGGGAAAGAGGAATACGTATCGAATGAGCCACTTGAGTAGGAATGAATGAAGATAGGGGACGAAAGGTTTAGCGAATAATCGTAAATTCGTCGATTGTTTGGGGCATTTTCGAGAACAATTGCTCTCTGTGTGGTCCGTGCAGAAAAATAAGAGTTCGCACTTGGCATGAACATAAGGAAGAAAGTTAGTTGTCTGTGCGCTCTCCGATGTGAAAGGCTGGATGCCTGGGATCTGCAAAAAAATGAATTGGGAAAAATGAAGCAGCAAACCTCCCCGCATTTTGCAAGAAATGGAGACAACTCGAGGCAGCTGGAGATGCCAGTTTGCCATAAAGACAGCAGAATGCCTAAATCCGCGGGATAAAGCAGAAATTTCTAGGCTGGAGCGTAATGGAACTCAGCGACTGTTTGGCCTAATGAAAGCCAAGTTACAGGGGAATTAAGAAGTCTGCGAGTGGACAGTGGTCATTCCTATGAGAAGCGAAGCCAAGCAAAGTCGGGTTCGGATGCCAACCACTGCAGTGTGGAATCGTCACCCCCATTCATCCCCTACTGTGGAGGAAGTGAAGAGATGCGCTTGTCTTACGGGGTGAAGCGAGGCCCCATGTGTGCGTGTGTGTGGTCGCGTAAGCAGCGAAGCCACTACGTGTAAGTGCGACGGGATAAAAACATGTCGAAAGAAAAATATGAGCGTAAGAGCGGTGGCTTCGATACCTAACAAATATACAGGTGAAATGTTGAGTTGCCGATATACGCTTAAGGTAAAAGCACGTCTGATTTCGCTCGGCCGAGAAAATTAATCTTGGAAACCGCAACATCAGATGTGAGAGGGCCTATTTTGCTTAATGGCCACCTTCAAATCGTCACGAGACTAGATCAGTGTGCACTCTAATCATTGCAACAAAGTGCGGCGTGATATTACCATTTTTAATTGTGTGCTTCATTTACATCAAGCGTCAAAGTGAAGTGTTGAATCATCGGTGCTGCCACATGGTGCAAGTGTCTGTGTGTGTGTGTGTTTTTTTTGTCGAGTGATATTATGTGATGCACAACGGATTTGCACAGCAAAGTCACGAAACTGTAAGTAGATGAATATTTCCTTTTTCTTTCTTCGCACATCTGCGAACTTGTGCCATCCCGACACCCAAAGCTGCATGGACATAGATGCAGTAATGCTGAGTGACTGAACCTCAGAGGAAATACCTGCACATACAGATTTCAATTTCTTACAGGGCCCATTTCCTGATTACTTTTTTTACATGAATAAGGGAGAAGGTGTGGCCACAAATTCCGCTGGGCGGGACAGTTTCTTTTAACTTTGGTTCAGGACCAACGTCAGCGGGGCAGGGTTCTGCATGTGCATGCTTATTAGATTTAGTTAATTAACTTTGGCAGTATTTCGCACCTATAATCTTATACCGCAAATTAACGTGCTTGTGTATTTTGTGTCGCGAGTATTTTTAATGTGATCGTTTGCATATAATTTTTTTTTATTCTCTAAGCAATTGTATATGAATATCACCTGCAGCTCTATTTAGTGTGTAAACGAGTAGTATCTCTTGTTCAGATAGTCCGGTGGAGACTCAGTCGGCTGCGTTATCCGACAGTAAAGTGTGACACCGTATGCTGCCCACATATGAGGGGCAATTGTCTATGCGCCTAGAGAGCGCCGGATCTGTTTAAATCTCGCAGAACGTTATTAAATGTTGTGTTGTGTATTTGAGAATCATGTGTTATTTGCGAAAGTGAGTGTTGTACTGGCTGGTTGGGGATTGAATGTACCGGAGTAAGATCCGGACCACTACACTCAGTCACGAATTGGTGATTGCGGGTGAACCTCATCACAACTCTGATCCCAAAGTATCATTTTTTTTAGATTATTTTATTGTTTATTTGTTGTTGTTATTTTGTTCACAAGGTGGATTCACCCAAGCCTTATGCTTCGGGTCATTCTTCAACTTTTCATTTTTATGTTCTGGTGTGAATCTTTGAGTGCAGCAGTGCACCTGAGATTCTCACCTGGTGCCGTGGCCAACTAAATTGTACTTCAGGTCTCAAGCACCGTTACCGGCAGACTAGGCAGGAACACTGCTAGTGCCGTGTAACACTTCGTGCTTCACGTAGACTTCGCTGAGTCGCTCAGTCTATTTTTTTCTCTGCTGCTTTACAGGCTGTTTCAGAATTTCCTAGCTCTGAATTTGCTTATCCTTTTGTTTTAGGGGTCACTCTATTTACACGTAAAAAATCCACCAAAAGTATCCCGCGAAGAAATTGTAAGCATTTCTTTCGTCTACTACTTGACGTTAATACTGTCCGAAAACGTTCCCCTATTCTTGCGGTTAACACTGAGCTTTTTAAAAGTGAGAAATTCTTATTAATACATATCACGCTTAAAAAGAAGATGCTTTTCCAAACTGAATACAAGGATGCACAGTACATAGTTAACACCATAACGCAAAGCTCAATAACTCATAAGGGCAAATAGGAATTACGCTTACTCTTGGAAGCAAACACAAAGTAAAAACGCTCAAAAGAACATTTATTTGCTAGTAAAATTAATGTTCAACCTGTTTAGTTTACTTTGTCATGACATTATCGCAGTATTAAACTTAGAGAGCAGCGAAAAGTATTTACGTGCTATGCTGTTACTTCTGCTGCAAAATTCTATCGATCCGTAAGTGGCGTGCGCAAAGATCTTCTCTCTTTATATTCCAAATTTAGATTTGCATTCTGCACAGACACGCAAGAAGCACAAACATTAGATTGTAAGCAAATAACCTAACGCCGAACGGTTCTACTCTTGTTAAAAGGAAAGGAGTAATTTAAAAGGAACAGCTCTTTTCGCATTCTTGATTTTTGGACTTAACAAAAACATTAATGTTCGAACGACGAAAAATTGAGATTTAACACGTCTTTTCAGCTCAACGGTTGATCAAGTGCTGAACCATATGATTAATAAATGCTGATGAACTATCATTTGGAAACTGAATTACTGAGTCTCAGAAATAATTAGCTAAGTTGTGTCTGCTTTATTGTATTACAATTCTGATAATATCTGTCGGTATCCATGTGTGACATTATCACTCACGGATTTCCTTGAAAACTTTTCTTTGTGAAAACAGTTTCAGTTTCAACTCATTTTCAATGCATTTCCCAATCACAGCTGCAACAGGAGATCTGTACTTAAGTATCGACACGTTTTCCATTATCTAATAAGCACGGCTTACAGGAGTACAGTATATAAAATCATAATCCGTAATTGCATTTTATAAAACAGAATTACAATAATATCTCAGAAATAGCGTGAAATTCATGAATGTTTCGATATAAAATTCGCTTTACCAGATAGCGAATCCGAATTACTTGTATTATTTTTTAACTCAACAAATTCGAAAATATTCACAAGACTTTCAGATAGAAATGTACTGGTCGCCTTAAACAAACCGTCTATTCATTACATTTCATTTTACATTACAATAACATAATTTCTGTGGGGAAAACACAAAGAGTTTTAGGAAAGGATACCATTCTTAAGGACGTCGGTGTTTATTGTTTATGATGGCATCACTTCAAAGGCAAACAGGGCTGCCCATGTGGCCAAGTGGTCAGAGGCGTCGACTTCTGCCTAATGGATCCGGGTTCGAGTCTCGGATGTAGCATTTGTGGTGCATTTTTTATACCGCTCTCTCTCTTCCGTGGAATCGGTAGCCCTAAATAAGGGACGGACGACTACCTATAGCCTTAGATGCTCATGGGCGTCACTCGACCAGAGAAAGAAGAATATTGAAGGATATCATTGTTACATCAGTTGAACAAAAATTACCACTGAAAGAAGTTCTGGCATTCATACTCGTGTGTTGTATCGTTTAAGTGAATGCAGAAACACAAGTAAGTTTTGCAACGAACGCCTTTCTTAATGACACTATTGATTACCGTTTATGAAGATTAAAAAGGAACGAATCAACACAATGCAGAAAACTTCTAATCCAACTCCTAAGACAGATATTCCACCAAACAAAAAATATTTTGCACTTTTTATACTCTTTTTGTTATGATGCCGATAAGGAGCATAAGCTTAATGGCAACAGAAAATATACGTTACAGACGAAGACGAAACATGCGTTGTTTGTTGTATTTAGCAGACGAAAAGGGAGAGGACGAAAAGCAGAATACCGAGGGTTGCCTCTGTCGTTTTCTCAGTTCTTCATCAGTTTAATTTGAGAAGTATGCCATATTTCTTCCTAGGAGAAGAAATATCGGAACGCACTCGCGTGCTGTGGCATTTTAGTCAACACGGAAACTAATGCCACAGATCACACACCTGAATTCACGCCCATGTTTTTTTTGTTGTTGTTGTTGTTGTTGTTTTTTGTTTCTCAGTGCGTTATTTATGTGAAATTTAGGTTTAATAACCACAGATATTATGCATTACCAAGCAAAAAAAAAACAAAAACAAAAAAAAACAATTCGTCTTTTAAACTTAACGGGTGTAATAGAGTGGAAAAAACGACAGAAAGAAAACTACCGATGATGAATACAGAAATCATGAGTGAGGAAGTGTGTGTGAGTTATTAACACGTTCACTGCGGCGACGTTTTTCGGCGATTTTTTGCAAACAATTTTTTTTTTGTAAACAAACCGGTGGGGTTGTAACTGTTTCAATACAGTGCTGTACGACACACCGGTGAGTCGTTTAAAGATATATACATAAAGTGACTGATATCCACTACAGATTTATAGATAGAAACCTTTTTTTTACTCCTCTGAAAAATGTTACGACCCACCGGTGGGGTCGTAACTGTTTCAATACAGTGCTGTACTACACACCGGTGGGTCGTTTAAAGATATATATATATAAAGCGACTGATATCCACTACAGATCTATGTATATAAACTTTTTTTTCCTCCTCTGGAAAATGTAGAAGTTAACGCGTTACGACCCACCTGTGGGATCGTAACTGTTTCACTGTTTCAATACAGTGCTGTACGACACACCGGTGGGTTGTTTAAAGATATATACAGTAGCGAACAAAAGTATTTGGCGAAACATTTTTTCGACTATAATTTTGTTTCTGCTGGACCAAATCTGGTCATTTTGGGATATAAAATGTGTTATTCAGTTGTAAACATGACCCATATGCAGATGGATCGGAAACCTTAACACAGATCAGGTACCGAGCTTAATCGCTAAGATGATACAAATTGACCAACAAAGTAGGTGTGTATCACATTCATTTAATGCAACGATAACAGAAAACAAGTACGAGAAAACGACAAAGCAATAACTAATACCCAGTGGGATAACCACGAGACTTAATAACAGCTGCACAATGGACCGGCATCGAGTTCACTAGCTTCTCGACGGTGACCTGCGCAGTTCGCGCCCATTCTGCATACAGCTGGTCGAACTTCTGGGCCTTATTCCGGCAGGTTTTCTTCTCACATCGTCACTCCAGCTCCTCCCACATGTGCTCGATGGGGTTGAGGCCTGGAGATTGGCTTGGCCAGTCTAGAAGTGTGACCTGTTGCTGTTGGAAGGCTGCCTTCGCTACTCTGGAGGTGTGCTTCGGGTCGTTGTCTTACTGCATGATCCATCCGGGTGGCATGTTCTGGTTTGCCCATGGGAAGACATCGTTGATGAGCATGTTCGTATAGCTCTGGCCGGTCATTATTCCGTCAATCTTGATGATGGGGCCCATTCCATTGCGAGAGAAGGCGTCGTAAACAATGAGCGATCCTCCTCCGTGCTTGACAGTCGGCTGAATGAATTGGGGTTGAATCTCTGGCCACACGGACGTCGAACGTATCAGATGCCATCACTTCTGAACAAGTTGAACTTGCTCTCGTTGGTGAAAAGCACCTTACTCCAGTCCGCCGCGGTCCAGTGTCGATGGCGGCGCGCGAACGCGACATTGGCTCGTTGATTCTTGACTCCGATGAGTGGTTTCTTGGCGGGGCGTCTTCCATTCAATCCACCAGCAATGAGACGACGGGAGATGGTCATTCGGCTGACGTTCAGGTCGTCGCTGTCGCGGAATTTGGTGGCGATGTCCACAGCAGTCAAGGTGGGATCAGCACGATATCGACGGAGGATGCGTCTATCCTGACGCAACGTAGTGGAACGAGGCCTACCACATCGCAGACTGTTTTCGATGGTCCCAGTATTCTTATAACGTTGCAGGATAGCTGAAATGGACTGGTGTCAGATCTTCAGGGCCCTCGCAATGTCGGTGACGCGCATTCTGGATCCCATCATGTTCACGGCAGCCTGGCGAGGGTCTCCGCCTTTTTACCCATTTCTGAAAACCTAAGATTGACTTATTATCACACTACACATCCCAAAACTCACAAAAATCCCAAGAAAAACATTAATACATGCAGCAAACAAATGGGTAATAATTGGCGACTCTTGGATATGGCCCATTTCGAACGACAAATTTGCTCTGAGCGAAATACAAACTTCGCGGCATTGTAACCCACAAATCAACACATATCATATCCCAAAATGACCCGATTTGATCTAGCAGAAAAATTATGGTCGAAACAGTGTTTCGCCAAATACTTTTGTTCGCTACTGTACATAAAGTGACTGATATCCACTACAGGGCCGCCCCGGTGGCGCAGTGGTCTAAGCGATGGCCTCTGATCATTCGTCCGAAAGGGGTCCGGGTTCGAATCCCGGTGAGGCATGGATGTTGTGTTTGTCTCACGGCCCTGGCTCTCTCCCTTCCCTGGAACCAGTGACCCTAAATTAGGGAAGGGCGACTGCTTATAGCCCATTGAGTTGCTCACGGTGGTCGTTAAACCTCCAATCAAAAAAAAAAAAAAAAATATCCACTACAGATTTATGTATATAAACTTTTTTTTTCCTCCTCGGGAAAATGTAGAAGTTAACGCGTTACGACCCACGGGTGGGTCGTAACGCAGCAAGCGTGTTTTAAGCTGAAAACAGAACTGACAAGAAGATTAAACGACGATGTACATAGAAACGCTACATCGTTTAAATTGGGAAGAGAAACGGATATAATAATGAAGAAAATACCACCCGTATGGAGATATCATGAGCAATAATGTGTGAGTAGAAGTGTAACTGGCGAATAGGACAAAACACAGAGCTGTGAAATGGGAAGTATTGTGCTTCATCATCTGCAAAATTCATTCCAGAGGCACATTTTTGCTCCTTAGGAACTCTACAGATTTTGTCATAGATGCACATGTGGCTCTTGTAGAGAGGTATGTTTAACGTTGCACATAAAGAAATATTGGAGTAGGAGGCAAAATTTTTGTTTTTAGTCCTCTCCCATGCAGTGCTACTAAAAAGACGAAAAGAAAGAGTGCTACGCATACCGTGCCGGCGGTAAAACGTCCCGTACAAATGCTTAAGGAATTTTATATGCAACCCCCCCAAACCGTTAATTTGGATACTAGTTATGACTTACTAAATTAGTTGTGGGCTTGGGGCTGAAAGCACAATAAACTTAAAGAAAGTGTGGTAAGGCGAAAGTAATATTTTTATTTTTTGTGAAATATAAAGACTTGAAAAATAAAATAAATTCCAGAATGAGGTGCCTGTTTGAAGAAAACCACATTGCGAAGACGATAAATTAACCTTCGATTCAAATATTCGACATCAACAGAGAACGAACGGTTCTTCTTTATCTAAACGATAAATGAACTCTGCAGTGAAGGCATACGTTGATGGTAATAACAAGGGTTTCTTAGTTTAGGTAATTGAACGACCACCTTGAGCAACTCGATGTGCTATAAGCAGACATCCTTCCTCAATTTAGGGCCACTGGTTCCAGGGAAGGGAGAGAGCCAGTACTGTAAGACAAACACAACATCCATGCCTCACCGGGACTTGAACCCTGGCCCATCTTGGAGGAATGGTGAGAAGCCAGCGTTTAGACCACTGTGCCGGTAGGCTTGTCAGCAGTTTGATTGTAAAAGTTTCTTAGTTGTAAGTTTTAAAAGTTTTTGTTATTACGACAGAATCAAAAGAAATCTGATTAACTTAATGTTACATTCACCTTTTCTTGCAACAGTGGTGTTGCTTTCGGGAAATGCACCTGTCTAGAATTTCAAATACCGTAGAAATATAGCATACTTATTGAGACATTCTAGTTTCATATAATATAAGTGTGTCCCTACCTACGTATCTTCACTTTGCTCATTTTCGTATATATGCGGTTTTTATTGTTAGGAACATTCATTTCCATACTCACGTCACATCCCCGAATATACATAGATTACTCGTCACTGTGATTCAATTCTGAAATGGGCTGCTCTTTTATTCCTCTAAGTACGGAGTTCTTTGCAAATGCATGCGCATTAATAACGGGACTTACAGTTTGATGAAGAACAAATAATCCTCTGCACCACACGTGTATGTCGTTACATTTCTTATCGCTGGGCTAAAATGTAACGAGTTTCAAATCTTCTATGCAACGGGAAACGGTTGTTAACTCTGGTCCCAGCTTTGACGCATTGAACAATAAGAAGATTCTAACAAAGTCAAAGAGTCCTCCGAACACATTGCCGCTGGATACATGAATGACGACATCGAGATCTTCTTTAACACATAATCCACAAAGAACAATTGGTGTATGATTGGAATGTCTTTTTTTATTTAGGGGTTTAACGACCACCGTGAGCAACTCAATTGGCTATAAGCTGTCGCTCGTCCCAAATTTAGGGCCACTGGTTCCAGGAAAAGGAGAGAGCCAGTACCGTAAAACAAACACAACATCCATGCCTCATCGGGATTCGAACCCAGACCATCTCGGACGAATGGTTAGAAGCTAGCGCTTGGACCACTGCACCATCGGGGGGAGGGGGGGTCTACGAATGGAATGTAAACATTACTAAAGTATTCTTCTGACATCCTTTCATTTTTCTGGAGAAGCTTTGAAGATCTGAAGGAAGGAGATCTTGAATCTTAGAACCAATGCACTTTTGAGGAGACGGGGGCCCGGGGGCTGGACAGTATTTTGGTGCCCCATATTAGTGGTACATCTAGGATTTCAATATGGGTGGATGAATCAAAATGCCCAGGTGAAAACATTTTCAAATATGAAGAGGAAGCCATGAACATATCCTCGCCGTATTGAAGTGTGTATCCCATGTTTCATGTACGAATCAGTATTAGCAAAACATGTAATAATGCATGGTTGAAAAATGGATACCTTTCAGTTCAGTTCTGCTTTAATCCCCCCCCCCCCCCCACAGGGTTCAGCCTGTCGAAATTATATTAAAGTAGTGGGCATAATAATATGATTCAAACGAAATCTTAATGTATGAAAATTTCTCCCAATTACAGATGTTGTGATGTACTACAGGGAGAAAACATGTGTCAAGACGACAAACCTGCAGCGAGACATTCTGTCCGCGTAACTCAGTTGGGAGAGCGACTTACTCCGGAGTGAGGGGACACGGACAAACTTGTGTTTTCACAATGTGTACTAAAAAACATCTGTAATGCTTTCGAAAAATTTGAGGATGGACTGGGGGCGACTATACCCTTTATGGATTCCTCCTAAAAAAGCGGAAAGAAATAGAATTTTTTTTTCACAAGGCAATTTGTTGTAGTTTTTGCAGTGCTATCTGCAAAAAAACAACAACAACAAAACCCTGTAGAGCTCTGTCAATTCTTAAAGCGTCCTGCATAATTCTGGAGCCCCTTGAAAACGCAAGGTCTGGGGCTGCAGCCCCCCCCCCCCTAGCTCCCTCTTAAATAGGCTCTGCTTAGGACTCTACGTGTTTGGCAAATCATGGTTGGTTTGAACGTTTTAAGAGAATCGTAGTAATCTCCATAACATATAACTTGTGACGTACCTGCCAGCAGGACGCACACGACATAAAGGCAGATAGGAGTCAGAATGAACGTCTGCGTAGCTCAGTTGGTAGAGCGACTTGTTCCGGAATAAGCGGACTCGGGTTCGATTCCCGGCGTAGACCAAAAATGACGGAGAAATTTACTTCGTTATAATGGCGCCCGAACTATCCGGATGACCCGACCGTTCAAAATCTCGCAATGGTGTGATGTTATTTCCACACCGCGAGATAGGAAAAATCAGAGAATCCCTTCTCCAGCGCTTCGAAAAATAAATGTGTGTGACGTTGCATTCCACACACCAGATTGACTGGGAGTTCTCAAGTGCACGTTCTACAGTGGATGGCTGCCTGCAACGATTCATGGTCACGGCTGACCCGTGGGCCATGCCCCCGGCCCTCTTTCGGGATGGGGGAGATGTGACGTACCTGCCAGCAGGACGCACACGACGTAAAGGCAGATAGGAGTCAGAATGAACGTCTGCGTAGCTCAGTTGGTAGAGCGACTTGTTCCGGAATAAGCGGACTCGGGTTCGATTCCCGGCGTAGACTAAAAATGACGGAGAAATTCACTTCGTTATAAACTAACACGTGAAGTCACAGATGCAGACATGAAGGCGTTTAGTATAATTTCCCCTATATTTAAACGAATTAACGGTGATGGCAATTACCACCATTAGCAGGTTTCTTGTATGGATGAAAGGGAACTCGCTTTGAAATGTACTGTCTTTTTAAAAGTCACTGTATTGAAAGAAATATTGGCTCTAGTTTTTAGGGCTTCTAAAGATTAATCTTTTGTGATTAGTTCAGTGCGCAGCTGCAAAATAAATTAACGTACTGTTGCAGTTGTGAGAATCTAGATTCCAATGTTTTACTGCTACCAGCCGTCCTCAGTGCCTATGTGGCTTCTTTGAAAGTATTAAAGTAGCGTTTCTTCCACAAAGTACAACTAATTCCCATAAATCACAATGTTATTTCTAATTTTCATCCGACTTAAGAACGTATAATTTTTTCTAAAATAATGTGAGGAATGGATGGCAATAATTCAGAGCTCTTCAAGAAATTCTAGAAAATGTTCAGCCTGAAGACCAGTTAGCATCATTAGTGAAGCATGAAATGAAGATCTTGAATCATACGTGACTGGCGTTCGAAAGGAATTGTGGTCTGTTACTTTTCATAATTTTGACCGCTTATCTGAAGAAGAAATGCAATGGAATTGTTACCATTTGTCAGACAAGTTGGACTCAATGAAGTGGAACGGCAAGATGCGGCGGCATTGCTTGAATTTCAAAACAAAGGATTATCCAATGAGGATTTTAATGAAACTGGATAGAAAAAGATTTAATAAGGAGAATGCTGCTTAGTCTTAATCTACATCCCGAGTTCCTACCGCTTAGCCGCTTTCTGAGGCTTTAAGTTCGTTACTAGAGAAGTTCAAATGTTTTTGGCGAAGAAGGTCCAATTAGAAGAAAAGAACGTTGAAAGAGCAACAAGCGATGTAAATAAACAGAAATCTCGCTACCATGATATTTACCAGGTAAACCTTTAATTGAAGCGTTTTTGAAAACGGCTGTTTTCCCAGAAAAGCAAGCAGAAAATCATCGACCTTAATCCCAGAAATATTAGTTGCTGACCCAGAATCATGAAAAGCCTGTGCTGATGACTCTCCTCTTCCACCTCTTCCAAGTAATCTTCATAAACCTCTCATCCCAACCAATACAAGCCTTTTTGGTGAGCTTTATAGTGAATGAATGCCATTTGTTAATATAGACTGATTATTTAATGTCCGTATCTCTATGGTAATTTTTATTTCGGGATTTACCAGAAATAAAAATTCCCATAGAGATACGGACGTTAAATAATTATCTTATATGTCTCCTTGAGCATATAAGGTAATTAATCAATCGTCCCTCCCTAATTAAGGGCCATAATTCCAGGGAAATGAGAGAAGTGCCGTGGGATAAACAAGCAACTCATCCACACTCGAGCCGGGTCCAACACGGACGATTAAGTAGAAGCCCTAGCTTCTGACCACACGTCCATCGGAGCAGTTATTTCAACCTTTGCTTTTCCTATATTGTTAAATTGCTATTCTGTTTCAAAAGAACACAAATAGATTGCAGTCACCAAATAAGTCTGCCAGTTAAATTTGTGTTTTAAAGAAGTTACCCTTATTGTTAAACATTAACGTTTTTCAGAGTAAAAGTTTTGGATTTACAAATTTTCCCATTTTACGCGACGTTTGCCAGGAATATAACCACAACGCGAATCGGGGTATACTTGTTGTAACTAACGCTATGTTACGCATACTGTCTTAATGACTTTTAGAACTGGATATTGCAAATCCTATTAGAGTTGGAGTTATGGGTGCGCTGTCTGAGAAAGCCTTGGGCTGGGCTATCATAATATCTGAACTTCTTTACAAGGAAGACTTCTGTTATCATTTTGGAAAATATTATTCTGATGAGAACAGCCTACGTTATGTGTTGGGGAGTTGCATAACTCCAACGAACGCTTACGTTTCAGCACCAAAATCATTATTCCTGCCCGACCGAAATGAACAACAAACATGTTTCTGATATAGTGAGTAGAAGAAGGATCTCAGCAAATAAAGTACTAAATCCCAAACGAATGTATCACGCATTGCATTCTAGTTTTATAATGTAGGCGCCTGTGATTGTTGCACTGGACACGTGATCTTTTTTCGGTGATGGCTTTTCGTCCCTCAAACTTTTTTCTGCCTCCCCGGTTGCAGAGTCGTCAGCGACGTACGTATATGGTTAATCGAGCATGGGTGATGATTCTGTCTTACGGCGCTGGCTGTCTTCCTTCCCTGAAACCAGTTACCCTAAATTAGGAATGGGAGACTACTTGTAGCCCTTAGATTTGCTCTTGGTGGTCGCTAACCGCCCCCTCCCTTTCCCGATACACAGACGCTCTAAACTTGCTCGTTTCCCTGAAGCAATATTTTCAGAAGAAAACATGAAAATTTTAGCATTGTGAATGTGATGAGCCTTCCTCCCCCTCCCCCTATTACTCATTTCGAAACACTGTGACAGTTCGTTCATGTGTAATTACAGTATTTTCAACTAAAAATCTCGCTCGAACTGGAGGAAACACTCCCTCAATCTTCTGTGATAGTTCGTGTTGTCTCCTGAAAAATACTTACCACAGCCATGCGACAGGTGATGGGTAATTAACGGGGTAGGATCTCCTGGTTTCCTTTTCTATCTCATTCAACTCTTTTTTCTTTTCCACGGCGTATATAAAAGATGAATTTACAAAACAAAAGTTATTAAGTGTTAAAACTCCTAAACATGGTACCATGTCTTCGATTAAAATGGTATATTATGCAACACTTCAAAAGACAGGAACGGATCCTGGTCGTGGAAGGTAACAGCGTGCGCAAATACAGAAAAGTCAACCTACTGTCGAGTGTGTGAAAATAAAGCCTCATTTGCTGGTGATGGAATTCGAACCCATATCTTCTTTCTCCGGAGTCAGATATTCTACCGCTTGAACAACACCGACAGAGCTCATCGCTGCAACTTTGCCGTCTTGACATGTGCATCACCTCTGAAGTAGGTACGTCACATATACCCTTCCCCATCCTTGAGAAAGGGCTGGAACGAAATCGTAGGTTTCCGGGTCAGCCAGCAAATTGTGCTTGAAGGAGCTCACTGTAGAAAAAGGAATCCTTATTAATTAATTCCAGACGATGTGTGGAAGAATATTACACAATTTTCTTGAACGTCACGAACAGAAAAATTCATTTTTATGTTCGGATGCCACTGTGAAAATAAAGCCTAATTTCCTCATTTTACCGGTGATGGAATTGGAATCTTACTTCTCCGGAGTCGCATATTCTACTGCTTGAACTACAAAGACGAAGACTTATCGTGCAACTTGCCGTTTTGACAAGTGCGTCATTTCTCAGGTACAAGTAGTTTATGAGCCGGCATTCGGCTTCCCGTGCTTCTAGGTACAGTTTCGAATCTCGGAAAATACCAGGATGTCGTGTTTATCCTTATTGGACCTGTTATCTTACACCGCACCAGAACTCCTACATAAACTGCGGACGAGCAACTCCTTCTACCCATCGATGCTCACGAGAATCGTTAATCTGCCTCAAACAAAAAAAAAAAAAAAAAAAAAAGGAACCCACGCACTATAAATCACACATACGCATTACGGTATCTTTCATCCTGGTTTTAAAGCAACTGGCTTCAGTATTTCATTTCTCAACCTTTGTTCGTTTCGATTTTTAATAATCAGCTCAACATCCAGTTTTGTTTAGTCGAAATCGTGTTGACAAAATTCTTTACGTAACTTAAAAAAAATTGTGATTATTAACTGCCGTTGCTTTAAGTTACCAGCTTGCATTAGAAGCTTCATGATTCATTTGGCTTACATTGGCTGAAAGCAAAGTGTTTTCCGATACAAAGGAAATAAAAAGATACTGCTCGAAATTCTGAGAGGGTCGCCCTGTGGCGCAGCAGTCTACGCGCTGGCTTATCACGATTGGTCCGGGTTTGAATCCCCGTGAGATGTTGTGTTTGTCTTACGGCACTGGCTCTCTCCCTTCCCTGGAACCAGTGTTCCTAGATTAGGAACAGGCGACTGCTAATAGCTTATTGAGTTGCTCACGGTGGCCATTAAAGCTTCAAGCAAAAAAAAAAAAAGAAAAGAAAAAAAAATTTGAGAGTTTGAAAACATGACAGCTTTTTATAACGTACACTACTTGTACAGGGAAACACAATTCTGAATAAATTACGTTGATAATAGACGGATAAAATATTAAAACTACATTCCTCTGTAACAATCGATGTTTTTCACGAGAAGGATTTTTTCGGGACTGTGTAACAAAACATTAAACAGCATGTTTGAGGCAGATTTACCGGGTGTATCATTCAATAACAACAAAACAGCTTTTCTACTGCATTATTACCTGAGTTACACATAATTCAAAAATTTCACTAGATTAAAACGTATAGTGTAAACCGAACGAGTTTGAAACTTGATAGGAAATAGAAAACTATGCTAAAAACATCACAACCTCAAAAGCAAATGCTAAAACTAATTAAAAGTGCAATTAAATTTCAAACATATATCAGAAAATTTTTATCTTCGAAAATGTTTAAATATTTGTTGTCTTATTTTCTTCAAAGTGCGCGAACATTTTCATTAGAAACATACTATATTTTCGGAAAGAATTTAAAGATCTCTTTGCTTCTGATGTTTTTCTTGCAAGTTATTGCCAGACAACAGCTAGACTAATGACAAAAAAAAAAAAAAACTGCAGCTGACTGCAACTTAAGGATGACACGTCAGCATTTGGAGTAATATTATCGAAAAAGTAAAAAAAAAGAAGAAAAGAAAGTTTATTTATGTAAGTGAACTATATTAGGATGAAAAAGAAAACCCATCCCAACAAAGAAATTAGTTTCGAAATAAGTGTATCTCTGTTTGCTCTCTCTGAAAAGTAAATCATTGTGCAAAATTCCATGCCATCGTTTAAGTATTTTTCAGTCCACTAGTTAGTTCAACTAATGAGAGTGGCATTTTAATATGCTAAAACAATGTAATTCCATATTAATTTTCATTTATGGCTTTTTTCTATCTTTTTATTTATACGTTCCTGTATGATGAGGTGTGAATTTTAAAATTATTTTCAAGGGTTTGCAAATCTGAGACGCAGATAGTATTATTACTTTAAAAGCATAGATGCATTCTTTCTGCCCTTTTTCTTTGCATTTCGTACATATGACTAAACTGCCATTTCTGATATTTCGTGTACATCATTTCGCTTCAATTTAGGGGAGCATTTCTATTTATCACTTTTTCAGCATCGTGGCTAACAAAGTTTTGTATTTGGAATCTTTTTATTCCACTTTTTGCTATTCAACGCCAAAGAATTAAAATTTTATCCATTAATACCGGACTCAAAAAAGAAGTACTTACACCCTTTGTATGAAAGAAAGCAGAACAATCGATAAAACATGCAAAAAAGGAAAGTAAAAAATAACAAAAGCGAAGCGTTCTGTTGTTTAGTGACCCCTGGTGGGAAGCGCACTGTGATATCATAAAAAGAACAGCTCAGCATCAATCTTACCACCATAGCATGATGATGTGACATCAAGTTTATCATGTGATGGCAACAGCGTTATCTACATGTGCCCAGCGGACCAATATGAATATTATCCGAAGCGGCCATGAACAGCAGATGAGCGAAACAAAACTATTCTGTACACTAAGTTCAGGGAACGTCGACGAGGAGGCAAAATTTCGATGCTTGAAGCAAGGTGAGATATTTTTGGCCTGCCAGAGGATGTGTGGGTCCCGTTCTATCTAGGGAACACATAGTTGGTGTCAGCCAAAAAGACGCAGCGGAAATCTTTCTTCGCAAGGGACTCGATGAGACGGCGAATAATGTAGGCCCAAAACACAAGATGCTTCGTGCCAAAACAACAGACCACATGAGGAGGATGCTATCGTAAGAAAGGAGGGAGGGTGGGGTAGCATGTGTGCTCTGCTTTGTCGAGCTCACAATAGTCGACGACTCAAGTATGATGAATGAAAAAAAAAAATCGTAACTATAGAAAAATAGCAAACATTTATTTCCCGCGCTGTCTGCATATTTTCAGATTCAGGTAAAATGACAGCAAAACGTTGGTGCAAAGAGCTATATCAGACAGTTCAGCCTAACTGTTAAGTTGTAAGGCAGAAAAGAGGACTATTTAGGATTCACTGTAACGTTGGAGAACATTCGACATCTTCGTACCTGGATTTAGATTAAGTTCGAATTCTTGAAACTTGAATTCAGATTAAATGTTAAATTCAAATTCGAGTCAAACAGTAGAATGAAATTCCAAAGAATAAATACACTCCTCAGTTTCATTATTTTAACAAGTTTGTTTTAAGCGCACTACTTTCCTACCCCTCAAAATCACCAAGCGTTTTAATTGTTTTACGCGGGATTCTGTAACTTTCAAATAGTGTAACATAAGCAGAAGACAACTTATCGGTTTGCAGAAGGTTAACAATCAAACTCGTGAACACACTAAAATCGGAAAACCTTTTAGTGATTTTAATAAATGCGTATTTTATCTATTTGATTCGCAATTCTAAACGAAACTATGAAAAATGTCTCGATCAGTGCTCAGCAACCTAACAACAGCTTCAGTAACGTCAAAACGCATTCCAAGCGGTTTATATTCATTTCCCAAGTTTTCAATACAGATCCGCCTCCCCGGTGGCTGAGTGGTATGAGGCGCTGGCTTTCAACCATTCGTCCGAGATGGGACTGAGTTCTGATCCCGATGAGGCATGGATAGTGTGTTGTTTTACAGCATTGGCTCTCCCCATCCCTGGAACCAGTCGCCATAAATTAAGTACAGACGACTGCTTATAGCCCGAGTTGCTCACGATGGTCGTTAAACCCCAAACAAACAAAATCACGGATCCGACCGCTTTAGGAATGTGAGTCAAATGACAAGCAAAATAAAGTACACCCATCATTAGAACAACAACGAAATAATTTTCAGCAATAATGATGCATATTAAGATTCACGAAAGAGTCATTACAGTAAATCATGCAGTTTCTATTAAAAAGCATTTGTGGGCATAGTGATATGATTTATACGAGAGTTGTACCGAAAGTAATGCAAAAGTGGGCATAACTTTTTATTAACTAACAGAGGTCGTTCAAATTGCACATGTTGGTAGAGAAACTCTTTCTCTATACAAAGGTACAACTCAACATAGTCTCCATCACAAGCGATGCATTTGGGCCATCGCTGAACCCAACTCTCGAATCCTATTTGAAAAAATTCAGGTGTGGACTGTTGTACTCACTTCTTCACAGCCACTTTCACCTCGTCTGTGTCATCAAATCGTTGCCCTCGGAGACTGTCCTTCATTGGACCGAACAGATGAAAGTCGGAGGGCGCCAGATCTGGGCTGTACGGTGGAAATTTGCTGATCACCTGCTTTGTTGCCAAAGATGTTTGTGGTCTCGCATTGTCATGGTGAATGTGGATCCTTTTCACATTCTTGTTCAGTCTCTTCCTACTTATGGCTTCTCTAAGCTTCTTGAGTGTCTCAATGTACCGCTCAGTGGTCACGATACGTACACGTTCCAGAAAATCAAGGGGAATGACACCCCTGTCATCCCAAAAAACAGTAACCATGACTTTCTGTGCTGGTCGCAGGCTCTTGAACTTTTTAGGCCTTGATGAAGAGGTGTGACACCATTCCATGGATTCATTCTTCGTTTCCGGATCATAAAGATACGCCCACGTTTCATCCTCTGTCACCATATCGAAAGAAAAACGTGTCTTCATTAGCTTCAAATGCTTCCAGCAGATCAGAGCAGACTTCCACCATTCTCTCCTTCATATCGGGTGTCAACTGCTAAGGTACCCACTTTTCACATACTTTCCGATACCCGAAGTCTTCCACCATCTTCTGTATGGCATTGGGACCACAGTCCAGTTGTGCAACAAGCTCACGGATTGTGACTCGTCTCTCCGCGCGAATCAATTCATCCACTCGGTGACGCGTGTCAGTGGTCGCAGATGATGGTCCCCCACTGCGTGGTTTGTCTCCAGTGCTGGCTTCCCCTTCTTCAAACTTCTTTATCCATATGTGCACATTGCTCTTGTCAACGGTGTCATCTCCGTAAACATTCTGTAGCCTTCTGTGGATGTCGGACAGCCTGCACCCTTCCTTCGTCAAGAACTCAATGACGGCACGTTGCTTCTGCTTGGAATATTTACTTGAAATGAGGAAGAATGGCTATTACAGAGGAAGAGTTACTCTACCAACATTTTTTTTTATTGGAGGTTTAACGACCACCGTGAGCAACTCACATGGACAATAAGCAGTCGCCCGTCCCTGATTTAGGGTCACTGGTTCCAGGAAAGGGAGAGAGCCAGTACCGTAAGACAAAGACAACAACCATGCCTCACCGGGATTCCAACCCGGACCCCTTTCGGACGAATGATCAGAGGCCATCGCTTAGACCACTGCGCCACCGGGGCGGCTACCAACATTTGAACGACCTCTGTCAGTTAATAAAAAAGTTATGCCCACTTTTGCATTACTTTCGGTACAACCCTCGTATATACACCATCTACCAACAAGTAATTGGACACCCTTGCAATCGACGATATCTGCGGCCCTGATACACGTCACGGCCACCGCCGTTAAATATCGTGTGGGAAACAACAACGCAACCAGTCGCATGCAAGATGCCACGCAGTTCGGAGCTCTTTGATTTCGAGAAAGGTGTAACCGTCGGGTATCACAGAAATGGCCGATCCATACGTGACATATCCAGCTAGTTGAAGTACCCAAAATCGACAGTGGCCTACGTGATTAGCAAGTGGAAGATGAGAGGTGACTATCGGAATGTGCCCCGACGCGGCAGACCCATAAAACTGGGAGTTAGAGACCGACGGGTGCTGGCCAGAGAAATTCGGAAAAACCGCACCAAATCGATGGGCCACACCCGCGAGGAGTTTCAAAAGGCATCCGGGAGTGTTCTTTCGATGAATACCATCCGTAAGGAAGCCCATCTGCTCGGTTATCATGGACGTGCTGCCGCCCACAAGCCTTTGATCACCAAGTCCAATAGCGCTGCTCGGCTAACGTGGTGCAAAGAACGTCGACAGTGGACCGTTGAACAGTGGAAACAGGTTCTCTGGAGCAACGAATTAAAGTTCACCCTCTACCGTTTGGATGGCAGGGTCTGAGTTTGGCGTCTGCCTGGAGAACGCCTCCTGCCGGAATGTATTGTGCCAACTGTAAAGTTCGGCGGCGGTGGAATTATGCTATGAGGGTGTTTCTCCTGGTATGGCACAGGATCCTTGGTCGCAATTCCTGGTAGACTCAACGCCGAGACCTACTGCACCATTTTGGATGACCATGCGCTTCCTACGTTGTGGCAGTTTTACGGGGTGGACCCATGTTACTTTCAGGATGACAATGCCACCTGTCATGTTGCGAGGTCCACCATGGCTTGGTATGGTGACAATGGGGTTAATCGAATGGACTGGCCTGCGCAGAGCCCGGACCTTAACCCTATCGAGCACCTCTGGGACGAGTTGGAGCGTCGACTTAAGGGTGCCCCCACCGTCCGAAATCGGTGAAGGAACTGACCTGTCTTCTCCAAGCCGAGTGGAAGAAAATACCGCTAGCTGTCGTACAACGCCTGGTTGAGAGTATGCCCCGGAGGGTCGCAGCTGTAATCGCCGCTCGTGGAGGCTCCACCAACTATTGAAGGTGAATAAACTTCGTTTTCTTTTGCTATCACAGGTGTCCAATTACTTGTATATACACAATCATATATATATATATATATATGTCTGGGTGTTTCATATACACAAGCATATATATATGTCTGGGTGTTTCTGCTTGTGTATATACACAAGCAGAAACACCCAGACTGACTCCGTGACTTTTTCTGCAACGTTACATATTTTTAGAAACCGCGTGGCCGAAGGCCTCGCTGCAATTACAACGCGCTGAATAGAAATTCGAATATTTAATCTCGTCATTCCTTGACGGGTAAATAGGTATGAGGATGTCACCTCATGTTTGCATGCATAAATGAAACAATTTAATTTGCCTTTCTTAACGAAGCCATCGCAGCGAGGTTTCTTTGCAGCAATGGCTTCGTTTCCCGAAGGTAAAACTCCCAAACCTCTTAGAAAATATTTTAACACATTTATAAAAACTGAATAAATAAATTATCAGCCCCAGCAGTTTAACAAGGTTAAAGTAGTTCGATAAGCTACGGCTTGTAAAAAAAGAAAATTTTTTTTACGAATAATGTTCTGTTTAAGAAATCAATTTTTTTGGCATGTCTAGTGCAGTGGTCTACGCGTAAGCGCTGGATAATAATCATTCGTCCGCGATGGGGTCCGGTTTCGAATCCCGGTGAGGTATGCATGCTGTGTTTGTCTTACGGCACTGGCTCACCTCCTTCCCTGGAACCAGTGGCCCTAAATTAGAGTGGGGCAACTGCTTATAACCCACTGAGTTGCTCACGGTGGTCGTTAAACCCCCAATCAAAAAAAAAAAAAAAAAAAGCTTAAAAGTTTTTCTGTTTCCATAAAGTCTCTATGCGAACCACATATGATGCTTTAGAAGCTATGTATGAAACATGAAAGTTTTATGTATGAATCATGAAAGTTACTTTTATGTATGAATCATGAAAGTTACTTTTATGTATGAATCATGAAAGTTAGGCAACTCTAACAATACTAGTGGGATGAAAAGGGGTCTCAAAATCCACTACCGGGCGTTCCACCCGTGTGCAGTTTTAATTTTGTGATATGAAGGGGAGACGTCCAGGGACATTAAAATTTTACAGTACGAAGGTAGTTTATTAACGAAGAAGAACTTAAATGCAGCAGTTTTCATTTCGTTTGGACTAGCCAGAAGCCTGCGCCTCTGACCAGTCAGCCAGCGGGAGGGGCAATTTTTTTTATGTCGGCCTCGTATATTGCTGAACATCATCCTGGACTTGTGTGAGAACATGCCCTGTCATTTATAGCACTGACTCACGCGTTGAGTAGTTATTATGTTGAACATGTGTATCATAACTGGTATTTTTCATCTTGTAGTTGTTCTGATAGCCGAAATTCTGAATATGCAATATTCTCATACAGTGCTTCGTGCGTACATTTTTCAATGTGGAGCAAACACATTCAAAAAATTCCCGTGCTGTTTCTTTACACTGAACTAAGGGGCAAAATCTGCCTAGTTGAGAACATATTTTGCAGCTTTAATCTCCAAAATTATTTAAATTTCAGAAACGACCGAAGTTTATCTGGTAGCCTTAAACCCATTTTTTTTTATTTACTTTCAATGCATTTTCTTATAAGATTGTTAAAAATATTTTTTGTGAACTTACTAGGCTGTGGATTTGTCTTTCCTAGGGAAAGCTAAATTTGAGTTTAAATACTTTTTTAACCATTAGGTTTCAATATACAATATTTCTATACTTTCATACTTGTAACAAAATGCCAAACCCAGTCCTTACGCTGTAAGACACTGGAAATCAACACGCATCTGAATAGAAGAACTCCGTGTCATACCTTGTTAACACGGAGTTCTTCTATTCAGATGCCTGCTGGTTTCCAGCATCTTACAGCGCAAGGATCGGGCTTGGCCATCGAATATCAAGAGAAAGAGGGATTCGGAAACTGAAAGCTTGGCTTGGGATGCGAGAACACTATCTTCCCATGAACCATAGAACCACCTAATATCGCGTGGAGCACCCAGGTGTATAGACTCAGCAAAAAAAAAAAAAAAAAAAAGTGATAACTTAGTAACGTGTGGAGACTCTTTCGGCACGTAGAAACGCAATGTTTGTTGTGGAAAGAAGTAATGAACTCGGTGAAATGATGGAACATATCGACAGCAATGACCAGCCACACAGACTGTACAGCATACCACAACGTGGCGTTTGTGAACTGTGATGAATCGCGGCTCCTCAGCATTCGTTCCGAAGATTTTCCAAGGGATTCAAATCTCGCGAGTTCATAGAACAAAACAGAAATTCTAGCATACAGAAATTGAATCATCGCTTAGCTCACTCAATTTTGTGCATCATTTCAAACAACGATACTATTTGTATATGAAACGGATAGTAAGTCATACATATTAAGGGAGAATACAGGTATCTTATTTTGAGAGTTCCATAATTTTGAATAAAAGTTTTCAAGCTCTAAACTGAGATATTCTTCTAGACAATCATAGCCTGTTTTTTCTTTAAAATGTTTTTTCTTTAAAATGTTTTTTCTTTTCATAAAGCTGCTGAAATAAAAGACAAACTTTTCGCTTTGTAACAGAAACATCAAAAGCAAAGTCTCTGCAGAAGAGCTCTCATACGTAGCCAAATGATTTGCCACTTGATTGAGAAGTTATGTCCCCAAAGTTCTAGAAGTTTATCTAAATTTTTCTTATTAACCAATTGCTGTCTCTTATTAACCAATTGCTGGCCCTTCGTAACCAATTGCTGTCTCTTATGTAAGCTCTTGCTCCAGAAAAACCCAAAAAGTTAGAGCATTTTATATTGATAAGGACATTAGTATTGCTCTCAGTAAAGGCTGAAAATTACCTATTCAGCTTATGCATGCATGTTTACGTGCGCTGCCACGAACAGATACTTTTTATAAGTTATGAGATTTGAAATGGTATAATTTGCTTTGTGTGTCTACAAACTGTACATGTTTGCACGTGTTCATCAGCCAAACGGTTCAAAATTATTGAATCCCAGTGTACAGTTCTTCCTTCATGATTCACAGGTTGAATTAAAATACAAAATTTCTATAAAGTTAATAATCTTAAAGCTTTATTTAATACAAAATTATCTGGATTACTTGTATTCACTGTCAAAACAGCTTATCATCGCTGTAATCAAAACTATATTGCACTTGATGAAAGATACATCGTTTTAGTATTACTCGGGCAAGAGATTCTACCGACACGTACGATTCTGATGAGAGCCAAATTTTGCAACCGAAGCAGGTTTCAAACAGCTCTGTACAGTGCTTGAAACGACAGTGATAAGCTTCAGAAACTGATGATGGAAGGCTTTCTACTATGCATCAACCTATATTTTTCATCCAATAAAATTGAATCCAAATATTTATCTAACTTACACAATGAAAGACACAAGCGGTACTTTTTAACACCTTCTTCTGCCAGTAATCTATGGTTTGAATTAAGTATCGCAAATTTGAAATTGCTGTCTGATCAAATTTTCACTGCCCGATGAAGCTGTTTAGAATATCACATTGAAATAAGTTTCAAATGTATTGTTCCATACATGCTACTAATACCGAGAAATGACTTGTGACGTAAATTTACTCTTTTACTTTCGGTTTTTGTTGCTGTCTCTTACGTAAATTTTGTTCATTTCTCGATTAGACTTTCTGAACTTCACGTCACATCTGAATCCCAAAAGTTTCTCTTGATGTGGCAGCGCTGGAGTCAGAAGTCAAGTAACAGATAAAAATAAAAGATTTCTGTGTGTGTTGTGTGAGTGTGGCAAGATGTTAACAGCGTTAAAAAATACTATTCGAATTGTTACAAAGTTATTCTGTTTACTATCAGTTCATAGTTAGCTATTGCATAACCTTCATTAATATTAGTTCAAGGTACTTTGTTGTCACTATCAAGTTACGTGTTGGTGAAATCGCTTTCCATGTAATATTGCGTATGTGTTGTACAATTTAAAGCAACAGTACTTACAAAGAAGTGTACCTACTGCTACAAGCCAGAATAAAGAAAGTGGCTACATATTATATAAGGAAATTGTGTTTTCATTTTCTGGTATGTGTCTTGGAGCGTTACGTTTAAAGTGTTTAAGTGAGAAGTTAGATTTAAATTGTTAGAGTAAAAAATATTTTGCTAAGAAAAACTTCCCGGATTGTATGTATGTGTGTCCTCAGTTCATCCATCCTGAGAGTAGAAAGTCACCCACTTCTGTCTTTCTTTCTTTTTTTGGGTAATTCAACCACTCTCTTGAGCGGAAACGCCCAGAAGAAGCCCAATACAAATATACAAAGCCCAATACTCCTAAGTTATCTAGAATTACTTGTAACACGGGACGACAGAATCAATACCGAACAAAAACATAATAATCATGTCTCATTCAAAACTGGAACCCTGATCACAGCATCAGTTTAAAATGTATTATTCTAAAAACCCTTGTAATGTCTTCGCTTTTCTTTCGATTCTGATTCGGTATCCCTTTTTTTTCGATCCAGTAACTACGGATATACAGTAGGAGAAGGCAATTTCTCCTAGCTGTTCAAATACAATATATCATTAAACAATCCCAAAAAATATAAGTTAATAAAAGCATGAATCAAATGACTGAAATATTTCTTCGTTTCGGCGTATTCGTTTCAGAAAAAGAGCAATGATGTCCGAGCAAAGAAAAGCGTCGAACGGCCCTTCACGAATAAGATCTATTTAGTTCAAAACCATCGGTAGTTCGAAATCATTTGTTAATGTCCATGTTGCTTTCTCGGGAAGCACTTTTTGAATTCTGAAATTTCATATGGTTCTGTTTGGATGGAAATGTTGAAACCACAACCAGACACGAAAGATTCTGTCAGGTCAAGAAAAGAGAACCTGTCTACTGAAAACCTAATCAAGATTCTGTATCTGTCTTCAGTTTAGTTAAGCAGTGATCACCAAAGGGAAATGAAAAAAGCAATCATTCATAGCGTGAGTTTCTGATTAAAAAATAGTTTTTGGATATATTAACACCTCCGACGGGTTCTTGATTAAGTTTGATCCGCGGTTTTATAAACTGCAAACAGAATATCGGAAAAACAAATATTGAGTACTATACAAAACACGCACTTTTTTCTGTGTATGTGCAAATGCTTTGTAGTCTAACTGATATCAGAAACGGAGATGTTTGATTGCTAATAATTTTAATAATGTGCGCTGAATGGATGCAGTTGGCGATTTAACATTCCGTGCAGACAGAATTTCTTGGCATTAGATTTTATGTGTTTTGTACAGTTAGTTCATTTAATACGCAGGATCAGAATTAAGGGATGCGGATGCTTTGTTATTTTGCTCTGCTCCAGCCTCCCCAAATTTCGAAATCAACCATTACCTTACCTTCCTCTTCCAAACGAAGAGAACACAGATCTCTTTCTATGTGCAGTTAGTCAGCATTAGAATTTATTTTCCTAGCGTGTCAAATGCTGCTGAATGATCTCTTCTACAAATCACGGGCTCCAGCTTCCTTCTAGGCTTTTTTTTCTATTTAATTCTAAGAGTTAAATAGAAAAAAGATCCACGGCCGCCATCTGCAGACCTGCTTCTGCCTCACGCTCACAGCTCCTGATCATTGGCAACCAGATCCGTTCCTTTTCTCCTTTGATTGTCTTCATGCGTCGTGGCCTTAATGCTGCTTAATAGCAGTAAAGCTGATGGGTTCCTAAGAACATACTGTATCTCATTAAGGTATCTCACTGCCTATTTTCAACAAAAAATGAAGCGAGTAAATTGCTCTGAATTCGATAGAAACAATGTTAATTCTTACCTTATTATTTTTCTCTTGAAAAATAAACGAAGAATGCCAACAGATAACAGATTCTCAGGTGGAATGGCACGCATTTCGTAAATGAAAGTTAAAAATTCAAAGGTCTTTCAACATTTTTTTTATTAAGATGTGTAATCAATAGTTTTCTAAGACCTGAAGCTTCCTAATTTGTGTTTGGATATTGCATCTTGTCAAATTCAAATATACAGTAACACCACGGAGGCGGAAAAAGTGTGCATAAATAAAAATGGAAAACTTGAGTATAATCTTTGTGTATTTAAAGCTGTCAAGCGAAAAAAAGGAAAAAAAGAATTCTGTAACAGCACGTATTATATTTAATACAGACATTTAACGTGGACTAGGAACATCAAACAGAGGTCATCGCTCTTTCCACGCTTATAAGTGAGTAATGGAAAAATTCTCATTGGCCGCCACCGGGAATCGAAACTGGGTTCGATTCCCGGTGGCGGCCAATGAGAATTTTTCCGTGACGCACTAATAGACGTCGAAAGAGCAATGACCTCTGTTTGAAGCACGTATTATATCTTGTGCTATGGAGTACATCTGTCAAGCGAAAAAATGAACTCCGTAGCACAAGATATAAAGACGTGTCAAAACCTTTTCTTTTTGTTGCTTGGGGGTTTCGACCACAGTTTTTGGGGGAGGAAAGGGATTAACAACCACCGGGAACAACTGAATGGTCTATAAGACGTCGTCCGTCCCTAATTTAGAGCTACCGGTTCCACGAAAAGGAAAAATCCAGTAACATAAGACAATCACAACATCCATGCCCCCCGGATTCGAACCCGGAACCATCTCGGAAGAATGGTCAGAAGCCAGCGCTTAGATCACTGCATCAGCCTGCCAACTATTCGTTAGCTTCCCGACTAAAAGTAAAAATCTCGGTTCCAATAAATATTTAAGAAAGTGCTGGGGACAATTTACACCATGGCAACTTGCATATACTTTTGCTTTCTTCTTTTCTTAAAAAACAAAAAAAAAAAAATCCGGCGCAAGAGGTGTAAGAGGCCAAATAGCGCCGTAGTACAAGATATACACAACACAGGTAGACTCAGGCCATTGGAAAACCTACCCCGAACGAAACCCAGCTGCTTCTGAAACGCTGCTTGTTTTCTTTCAGCTTTCCGGAAGTGAACGCATTGTTCACACATTCCTAAACAAAGAATTCCAATATTTTTTTCTGATTACGCTTTCGATCTTTAGTCCACCGCACCACCGCTGGTTTGTGACCACTCGTCCGAGAAGGGTCTGGGTTCGAATTCCGGCGAGGCATGGGTATGTGTGTGAACGGGTGACTGCTTGTAGCCCATCGAGTTGCTTACGGTGGTCGTCAACCCCCCCCCCCAAAAAAAAAAAAACAAAGAAAAAAACGGAATAGGTCACAGAAAAGCAATAGAAAAAAGTAACTAGTTTACATTAATTTTTACATCACATTTTTTTATATCATACAGCATAACATCCTCGCGTTTGTGTGTTCCCCGCGCGCGAGAGAGCCTGTAAGCGATAACTGTGAGCTCTAATGTTTAGTTTACTGAACTGACGCTCACTAGTGATTGTTCTTTCATAAGAATGGGATGTTCGTGTCCATGCTGTCATCATCTCAAATTTCTAATGTAACAACCGTCCCTCAGTTCTGCAGCAAGACCCTATTCCTAGGTATAAAAATTATTTTTGTCTGTCCTTGTGTCTAACACGACCGCCTTAACCGGTGGCGTAGTGGTCTAAGAGCTGACTAATGACCGTTCGTCCGGGAATGGTCCGGGTTCGAATCCCGGTGAGGCGTGGATGTTGTGTTTGTCTTATGGCCCTGGTTCTCTCCCTTCCCTGGAACCAGTGGTCCTAAATTAGGGACGGGCAACTTCTTATAGCCCATTAAGTTGCTTATGGTTGTCGTTAAACCCTCAATCAAAAATAAATAAATACAGACCCCATCGGTAGATCCTACTTTTATTTCACTGACCTAATGCTTAGCTCATACCCATTTCTCTGAACTTAATGATTTGATTTCAAAACGCTTAACTTAGTTTTGATACTCATCCCTTCAACAAACTGAGAGTATTGACAGTACATAGACAAACAGGAAAAAGCATGATCTTGCATTTACAGGATATCTTGACCACAGTAAATGACTTCACAAAATCTGACAATTGATATGAAACGGATCCAACTTTTTAAATGAATCGATGCCCCGGGGGCGCTGTGGTCTAAGCGCCGGCTTCTGACAATTCTTCCGAGATGGATCCGAGTTCAGATCACGATGAGACGTGGATGTTGTGTTTGATTTTAGGCAATGGTTCTCTCTTTTCCCCGGAACCAGTGCCTCTAAATCAGGGACGGGTCACTGCTTGTAGCCCATACAACTGCTTAAGACGATCGTTTAATCCCCAAAGGAAAAAATAATCCTCAAACGTTCAACAAATTGCCATCTAATATCTTTAAAAATGCTATTAAAAATTTAAAGGAAAATACAAATCATTGTGTATTAAATGCCACTGGTTCCAGGGAAGGGAGAGAGCCAGTGCGGTAAGGCAAACACAACATACATGCCTAACCGGAATTCGAACCCGGACCCATCTTGGACAAATGATAGAAGCCATCGCTTAGACCACTGCACCACCGGGGCGGCTAAACGCTTTTCGATACATTTAGTGCACAGCACATGCAATATTTATTTGCTAACTTAGTTGGACAAAAATTGAGTGCCGTTTATCCAGTGAGACAAAAAACACCTTTTAGATCTACAGAGCGACTGTTTATAGCCCATTGAGTTGCTCACGGTGGTGGTTAAACCTCCAATCAAAAAAAAAAAAAAAAAAAAAGAAAGATCTACAGTAACTTTGTAAGAATTGACTTCTTTAGCTTACTTTTTCCCCTTCTTTTTCTCCTCTACAGACATAACTACCGAATGCCTTTCTGTACGCTTTGTTTATCTTATTCATAAACATTTAGTACTTTAATTTGTTTTTGATTTAACTGCAACACATTTGGCAACGAACCAATATGTAACAATTCTACGAAAGAGACACTGATAAAGAAAATTTTCGAAGTAATATAAACAAATTCATTAAAATTGATCCACCTCTTTCTCAACACAACATATCATAAGCATCTAAAATTAAATTTTAACCATTTGCTTGCGCGTGTGCGTTTTACTCAGAAATCAACACATAAACTAGAAACATGAGTTAATTTCTCTGGAATGTAGAAAAACATATCTACATAGGTTTCGGTTTTGCTTTGTACATACGTTATGTTTTACTGTTAATTAATTTGCGTACACGCAAAATTATATATATATATACACACGCAGATTACATAATTAGACTTTCATATGAAGAGTTAGTATTAATTTAGAGAAGAATTCAAAGTTCTTCATGAAAACCGGTTCAGTAGCTTTCATTGTGTGTGAGTTATACATTCCTTTAATGTACTCAATTTTTTTCGGTAATAAAACTCACTTTTCCCGCTGTACGTAAACGAAGAGATCAAACTTTCGAACTTCACCCATCTTCAAAAACTGTGCAAAATTTATCAGGTGTTCCGCCAAGTCTTGTGGCATTATCTGAGGTACGTGCAGGTTGGATGGCACCAAAATAAAAAGAACTTGAAAATCACATAAAATATTAACAGGAGGAGAAATATTTATTCTTCAGAAAGCAGAAAAGAAGTTACGTAATTCTAAATTCAAACAAATTGGATGAGTGGTTCGTGAGATGAGTTCTTTTGTTCAGAGAGGGAAGAAGTATTTTACTGTGATTCTTCAAAATTTCTTTTCTATACAAACACAAAAGCCAGGACTAAAACTTAGAAATTTAGATGCAATATTACTCAGAATACTTTAAACAAATTTTACTTGCGATTGAAAAAGAATTACTACGGATTTCAATATGAAATGACAAAGTGTAAAAAACACCGAATCACTGCAATGACCGTAAGTAGTTCAAAGCTTCCAATGCTGATTGCTCTTAATGATCCTTAACTGTGGGTAACTGCCATGACTCTGAATCCAGTTTTCAGTTTCTACATAAACGACTTGGTACCTTTTTCTTTTTTCGAATTCGTTGATTTCCCTTGAAAAGCACAAACAGAGCAGTAAACCCATGGATAATGTTACACATGTGACAAGAACTCTAACTTAACAAATATAGAAACATCTCTGATCCTTACCTTTTGAATTAACAGAGACTTTTATGGTGTAGACACAAAGTACCATTTCAAGAAGTTGCATATGTGAAATGAATCGTTTTCTTTATCTTATTATGTGCACTATTATGCATTATTTCTTTGTGACTCCTTATCTTCTGTAAGCTGTACGTCTAACCTCATGATTCCCAACGGGAGTACCGAAGATTTCTGGGTGTCATGGTCATCTTACATGGACAGATTTTTTAATAAATGAATTTCATGATTTGGTACACACCATACCACGGATATACAGAATATAATACTTACAGCCTTCCAAATCAGTTGTTGTCGACATTTCTTTTTAAAAATCTATTTTTTTTATGTAACGCACTTCCCATGATTGCCACAGTGAATTTTAAAGTTTTGACTACATCACACCTTTTAAAATGTCAACAATGCATCATCCTTCTTGCAACTGCAGCGCGAATTACTGTTGTACACAATTTTTTGTCATTGTGAACGCAACCACTAATACAAAAATTCTGTGCAAGTTTTCTATTGTATAAGATATTCATCACTGCCTCGAGAGAAACCAAATGATGTTGGGGCATAGCTGTCACTTAATGAATTTACATTTAAAGTGCCATAAAGACCACGGACCACCCGACCTACCCCAGGCAGAAAGAACGCATATGGCTGGCAGCTATAAATATATTGAACAGTTGTCCTTCACGCGAACACGTGGCTAAGGTAGTTATAAATGGAATCCTTCCCGTCACATCTCGACTTATAGCAGGGAGATGCCCTATTGCCAACCAGCAAGTGTGTTTCCCTCCACAAATGATTACATCATTTATGTAATTAGTGACAGATTATGGGATTCTGATCAAATTAATCACTTTCTATTTGCGTTCATTTTTTGCAAACGTAAATTCGTTATGCATACTACATATGTGCTCTGATGACAAAGGTGGAGGAGTTTGTCATGAAGATCAGAAAACAACAGGAAGATTGCACTGACATTTTAAAGAAATTTGAGGAATACTAAGAACGATGCCATCGACAAAAGTGCACGATAAAGGCGTATTTCGTTCCCTATTAAGTAAGACGGAGAAGACTACTAAAGGGTAAAAAACCATATAATATATTTTGACGGTTGTCCAGCATTGACATTCAAGAAGTGTGGTGATGAAATTTGCCTTACACTCTCCAATGAAGAAAAAATGATATCCAGCCAACAGTATCAATATCTGTGTGAGAAACCTTGGGATTACTTTGCAAAACATAAAAACCGCAAAGTAAAAACAAAACAAAAACAGGATGGGAATTTTGTTATGGAAGTAAAAGCTTCAGGCGACTTGTTTAGTAGAGGATTTAAGACTTTAAACATAACGAAACTGAGTGCAATCGCGGGGCACTGATCCTCCCAGTTTGCATCCCTGTAGGCAAGACTACTTGGAAGCAAAATTGAGGAAGAAGTAGAATCGTTCCTGTAATACAGAATGCTACATTGGCACGAGGATTCGTGTCGTGTTTGTCGACATCGAAAAAGTGTCCATGCCACAGCAAAAGAGATGAAATATACACATTTCGGGAAGAAGATTCAATAGACATTAAAAGGGAATCTCAGTTACAGCATTTCATTTGTTACACAGATAATGGTGAAACAGCAGAGAAGCTTTTGTATTGCAAAAATACTGGTTTCCATAAAGTAAGGAGCAAAAGGAAATTTTGAAATGTCTCGAAAACTGTATGAATTTTCACAAAAAATTTGAAGAAAACGTATAATTTAGTATGCTCTTTCGTAGTATATGAACAAAATAAGAAAACTAAATTATCAATTTAAAAACAAATGGCAAGTACAGGGCAAGATAAAGGTGGGGTCAAATGGGGCTATAGCATAGGGGCCCACCATTACCAAGGGCCCATGAGGTATGCCGCTACATCACAAATAATACACAGCTGATATATTTATTTATAGAGGGAAGTTTATAAAATAGTTTTAGTTTTGTCTCGTATGATTTCCACTCGATCACAAACGGAGGCTAGAAGACGAACAGATTTCAAGACAGTGACTCACTAAGGATAAACATTTTATGTCACCGTGTACAACGGAGTCGGCGAGACAGTTTCAATTTTTTCACTACCATCCACCCACATCTCTCTGCTTGCACTTGGAACCGTTAATGTGCGAAATCTACTATGGCTTCACATTGCATAACAATAAAGATGCGCCAAGGAAAGTATACAATGCTAAAGTATTAAAAATTCCAAGACAAAAGCTAGGAATCTTAAACTTTTAACTCATGTTCTTGTGAGAACAGCGGAAAATACAGAAACTTTTTATTAAAACTCTGCAGGTGATTTATTAGTTTGAAGAATAAAGTATTAATTCTCGCAAGCATATTGCTACAGTTTCGTGGTTTAACGGGCTTCCTAAAGTTTCTCCACCGTAAGTACTTTGGGGGTCGACTCAGATGTCGCAGCCTAAGGCCCCACTAAGGCCTTAATCCGGCTCTGGGCAAGTAAGCATACCTGGTCACAAAGTAGGCTTAAAATGAGATAGCCAAGTGATTCAATAAGGAGTGCGGTCACCCCTCACAGCAATATACATTCTTCACAGCGACAGTTCATGCTCATAATGAGGGCGACAGTAACGACCATTGCTCCCCCAACACGCTTCGAAGCTTCTGCGCGCTTGGGGTTGGGAGTTCAAGGGCTGCGACACATCCTCCTAAAGGATCCCAAGCATACTCAATAGAGTTCAGGTCAAGGGAATCAGCTGGCCACTCCATAGGTTGACGGTCTTCTCCTCAAGACAGTGGTCAATCATTTTTATTCTCGTTACATCATGATACTACCATCACTATAGGTATCCCTTTCTAAAACGTTTAAAGGATGATTGGTGCCCCTGTTTTTCTCAGATAAATCTCCATCTGGAGCCACTCCAGAAGGCAAATCTGGACTAATCCATAAAGACAACGGAGCTCCATTGATCATTAGTCGAGTTGACATGACTGTAACACCAATTAAGACGTTTTCTTTTATGACGAGAACTGAGGGAGATGCACACTGTTGGTCTCCTAGCATAAAGACCATATTCATGAAGCCTCCTGCGCACCATGCAACATGATAACATATTTTCTGTTGATATGATAAGATCCGAACGCAGTTAGGTAGGTATGGCAGTCTTTTTTTTTCTTTTTCCGAGCACCTAGCTGCAGATAACGGTCTTCTCTTAAAGTTGTTACCGGGGGTCTTTCATTACTAAACCTTCTCGACGCCGTATTTGTCCTTTGGAATGTGACCTAAAGCCGACAGACTACTGAAAATTCACATTGAGCCGCCTGCCTACTTCAGCTTGAGACTGAAAGGCTGCCTTGCATGAGCTCTCCATCTTAATTCCTCTCCTAAATAGTGTCTAGATAATGTTGCTACAACAGTGAATGCAAACTTTCAAAGCAACGTGTCCTTCTTGCAATCCACAAGCGAAACGAAAAGATGCTCTCAACTGTCTCCATTTAACTTTAAACTGATTCGCATATTTAGATGCAGTTTATGTTAATTTGTTTATTATATCTGACATCGCCGAGTTAAAATGCCTATAATATGTTAGGTTCATCAACTTTCACTGAGGATGTTTTACGGAAACTCCACAAACTCCATGTTGTCCCTAAATGTATGGAAACCACTGTAAATTGCAGGGGAAGTACAGTAGATGCAGTGTCATACACCACTTTGATTAACATCTGTAGGATTATAACGGGACTTTTAGGCAGGGATTTACATAGACAGTGTTTCTTCAATTGTCAGGTCGTTGAAAGGAAATGTCTCTCAAGTAAAGAAATAAAGTAATCGCTACAACACAGTTTTTTACATCGAGACGAACCAGTTGCAAAAAACTGTTGAACATTGATTGCAAGCTGTGAGTAACGAAGGACATCACAAATCACTTAAATCAAGCGTCTTTGTTAAACTTTATGAAGCAAATGGACCAAAATATGGGAACCTTATACTCCTCAAAGAATTAAGAGGTTATCCAGAGAAAAAGTGTTACAGCATGCGTTAGTCAGCAGCTCCATCGTCCTCTTTAACGAATATAAAAAACTTAATGAACAGTTCAGAGATGT
Organism: Macrothele yani; assembly: GCA_039090855.1. NCBI lineage: Eukaryota > Metazoa > Arthropoda > Arachnida > Araneae > Macrothelidae > Macrothele > Macrothele yani. The sequence continues at coordinate 4,562,701 of CM077023.1, read as the reverse complement.
GAAGGAGAGTTTTAAAATGCCTTAAAATATTGTATTCAAATACAATCTGTAACACTGAAATTGCAACACCCTGAAGGCCGTCCAGACGGGAGAGTGAACAGAGGCGGAGGCTCCTGTGTAATCGCCCGAGCTGGGCCCGGATTCGTGTCCCTGTGTATTTGTCTTACGGCGCTGGCTCTCGCCTTTCCCTGGAACTAGTGGCCTCAAATTAGGGACGGATTACTGTTTGTAGCCTTTAGAGCTGCGCTTGGTAGTTGTTAAACCCCGATACAAAAAACTGAAAAAGAAATAAAAAAGATCCTGAAGGATTGGTCAGAAGAACCCGCAAATCAATAGGCGGCTAAGCTTAGCAGATATATGAACATGGTGAAAATATGAGACTAGTCCGATTGCAGCGTTTGCGAAAAAAAACGAAAACTCCTCCGCCATAACGTCACGATTTAGACTGGTTTCCTCGTGAGCTGCGATTTTTAGGCTGACTACTGTGCCACAGGGGTGGCTCTGAATCATCTATCTACTAATTATGCATTTGTTTCTTGTATCTATTTCAGTTTAACTAAATTTAGTGTCCTAAATAAGCATTTATTACTATTGTGATTAAAAGTAAAATTAATTTCGAAAGGACGAAATGCTGTGCTTCGGGAGTATCATTCTTATTACTCGTATTATGTGTGCTATTTGATTTCCGTTTTACGTGTTTTCGATATATGCCACGGAACGTATAGCAAGAGTTTGTTTTATTTGGTTTTCGCTAGTTTTTCTTTCACTCAGCATTGTGACTGTACAACTATTAATATGCGTACGTACCAAATAATAAAAAATACGTAATCCGTTTACCTTTTTTGTAAATAGTGAGCACAAAAATTTTGACTTTTTCAGAAATCTTTTAGAACGCGTACATATACAGTGCGACAATGAATTTCAGAAAAAAATGGAAAAGCAGGAAAACTTACGTCAATATATTTTATTCGAAGTACATTCCTCCTGCGTTAATACAAGAAGTGGCACTATCAGCCAACGAAAGGAAAGACTTGCAGAGACCATCCTTTGGTATGGAGTGAAGAGCTGATGTCACAGTTCTTTGTATGTTTTCATATTTATTCGAAGTACATTCCTCCTGTGTGAATACCAGAAGTGGCACAAACAGCCAAACTAAAGGAAGAACTTGCAGAGGCCATCTTTTAGTATGGAGTGAAAAGCTGACGTCACAGTTCGTTGTATGTCTTCAATGTCCTGAAAAAGTTTCCTTTTAAAGGCAGCTTTAATTTAGTGAATAGAAAGTAGTCACATGGTGACAAATCAGGAAAATAGCAGGGGTGGTTGAGTACGCACACTTGTTTCATGTTAGAAATTGCTGCACGCAGACTGTGTGTGGGTGCATTATTATGAAGAAACTGTTGCCTGTTTTTGAACTCCGGCCTGACACGAACAATCATCTCCCACAATTGCTCCAAAATGGATGTGTAAGCATTATCAGTGACAGTGGTACCTTTAGGAATGAACTCGTGATGCAGAATTCCCTTGCTGTCGTAAAAGCACATGAGCATTATCTTGATTTTGGACTTCTGTAAACTTATCTTCTTTACTTTGGGTGATTGTGGCGACTTCCACTGAGCACTCTGACGATTCGTTTTAGGATCACAACGAAAACACCATGTCTCGTCACCTTCTACAATGCTTTGGAGAAAATTTTGTATTGTTTGTGCAGTCTCCAGGATGTCTTTTGCGTACTCCACTCGTGCATGTTTCTGGTCGTCTGACAAAGCATGTAAACGAGCACAAACTTTTCCCCTTCCCCAAATCTTGTACTAAAATTTGACGGATCGTCTCCTTATTAACACCGAGCTCACATTCCAATATCCTCAAGGTCACACAACGGTCACTTTCGCGAACTTTCTCAATGAGTTCGGACATGCGCATTGAAATCGGGCGTCCGGGCCTTTTGTCATTTTCCAAATTTTCCCGCGTATACTTAAAACTCGCATATCATCGGAATATTTGTGCACGAGATAAGTAATTATCTCCATACACATTACGCAACAATGCAATTGTTTCAGATGCAGTTTTACCGATTTTTAAATAGAACCGGACATTTGCTATCTGCTCCATGACAGAGCGTGACAATGTTTTTCCACTAAATGACGTCATGCACAGCGTAAATAATCATCTGCGCAATTCTCAAGCAAACGCTGTTGCCACCGCAAAGCTAATAAAAGACTTATAAAGAAACCATGCCTTTCCGACCACTGTGTCTTACTGGGATATTTTTTTAAAAATCCGGCTCATTACTTAAATGCCGCACAGTGTATGTGAAAAAAGGATGAACTTAAAGAATAATTTCTTTTGTCCATTTGTAGACATCTGTGTCATTAACTTTGTTGAAAATCAATTTGCTTATAGAAAGAAAAATAAAAGTTCACAAACTACATTAGGTCTGCATCCTAGGAACCGGAAGCAAAGGATGTTTATTGCTTAATTAATCTCATTTGGAAAATGCTTTTTACCCAGTATACCTAGAAAGTAACATTCACACATCACCTTAGCTGGTATATCTTACACAGCTGTTTCTTTACCACTTTTACCGATCGGCCACAAACCACTCTTTGGACTGCTATTCTCTGATGTTCGACAACAAGTTTTGATTTTGTTCTTCTCCTAGGTTGATAGTGTTTCGAAGAAATCTTTCACTTGTACGATTGACATTGTTGCCCATTACTCCTGCGTCGCGTTGTATTCGTTGTTTATTTGTTTTTGTAATGTCTTGAACAGTCTGCTGAAGTTTCATGACCAATAAACGCCTCTACGATCTACAGCAGATCTTTGTTCTGCCCACTTTAGTTAAGACTGCACTTGAATTCTCATTGAGCCAAAGCGTCTTTGATTCGGCTGATTGGTGTGCGTGTATAACTGTAGTATAATTTTAATTAATTTCTGAACACATCCTTGGCGTGGTCCTATACCTCTATATTTAGCTAAACCTTAAAGTCACGTTTGATCACGTTTAAAGTCACGTCTCCTTCAGTCACGTTTGATACTGTAGTTGCTAGGAAAACATTACAACGCTGTTCAGTAAACGCTAACACCCTCGGTGGCAATCAAACATTAGTTTGACTTTTAATCGTTGTTTTCCCACTTATAACGAAGTAAATTTCTCCGTCATTTTTATCCACGCCGGGGCTCGAACCCGGATCCCCTCATTCCGGAATAAGTCACTCTACCAATTGAGCTACGCGGACATTTTATTCTGATTCCTATCTGCCTTTATGTCGTGTGCGTCCTTCTGGCAGGTACGTCACATCTCCTGGTACGTTACATCATCTCCCCCTTATTTTTATTTTTTTTTGTTTGTCGAAGTGCTGGAGAAGGGATTCTCTTATTTTTCCTATCTCGCGGTGTGGAAAAACATCACACCATTGCGAGATTTTGAACGGTCGGGTCATCCGGATAGTTCGGGCACCATTATAACGAAGTAAATTTCTCCGTCATTTCTGTCCACGCCAGGATTCGAACTCGGATCCCCTCATTCCGGAATAAGTCACTCTACCAATTGAGCTACGCGGACGTTTTATTCTGATTCCTATCTGCCTTTATGTCGTGTGCGTTCTTCTGGCAGGTACGTCACATCTCCTGGTACGTTACACACTAAATGATGTAGTTCAAAAGCCAGCTAATTACTGATTGAGCGCCACTAGACGACAGTTCGACGGGTGATAGCACACTGTTTTCGCTGATGAACATCTGTCTCGTTTTCATGTATTCATCAGACTTGTGTTCAGGCATCTTATACATTCGCTTCCACACAATTCTACATTATTGGCACGATACTGCCACATCTTTTTATATATCTTCTGACGTGCTTAGAGAATCACTCTGTCCATCTCGCCACGATAGTCCCACATCGCTGGCTGGAAAAATTATTTTTTCATTGGATAGCTGTAATTAAGTGAATAAAGTATCATACAGTTTCGAATTTCTTTAATGTGTAGTTTTCCCTTTAGCTAGCGTAAAAGTACATTTGCATTTGCCAAAATATTGCGTTTCTAGAGCAACACTTGAAAAAATTATTTTTGTGTCTGATTGTTCTAAGCATGACCAAGATCTTCCATGCATTTTTCTTGGTGAGCAGTTTTCTCTCTAGATGATGTAAATGCATATTCGTTATTGGTGGTTAAATATGCATGTGTTATTGGTAACGTAAATGCATTGCTTACATTTAGCAGGTAAATCCGCTGCAAGATACCGCACTGCAAAATTTCTTTCTTATTTGGTTGCTACTCGTGGCGTGAATTAATGTTTGTGTTTGGCACGATATCTCAGCTTTTAGAAGTCGTGTAAAAATGTATTTTACAACACGTGCCAGCAGCCATCAGAGAAATGATCGAAACATTTACCTTTTTTCTTGTGCACAGTTTTCCTTCTAGATGGCGTGAGACAAATCTGTATTGATAAGATATATTCACTTATATATGTTGAATTGCAAAACATCTTTTTTCTTCTGACAACTCTTACTGGGACCACGTTTACCAGTACATATTCCCATTTTTCTGCCTCATTATCTCCATAGATGGCATACATATACATTTGTACAGTATTTCTCGTTAACTTTGTCACTAACACTTGGATTGGAAAAATTCTTCGTGACCAAGTCACCCATTTATTTTCTGATTTTTGCTGATAGTCAAATTTTCTAAAACGTAGAGTGATCGTATTATTATTGGGCTTGATGAGTAACCAAAAACGAAATAAATAAATGTAAACAAGGAGAGTTTGAGATAGATACCTGTAAGTTACGCATACCTTAAATTTAATGTAAAAAAGGTGAGTTTTAGATACTTGTAAGTTACGCATCTCAAAATACCTCAATTACTTTTAGAACATTAAATTTAAGATTTTTCATAAAAAGACGAGCTCATCACAACAACTACGAATTCAGTCACGATATTTCGAGAGAAACATGACAGTTTTCAAGGGAAAACACATAAACAGTATCGGCTATAGGGTTCAAATTCCTTCTCATCTCCAGACATGAGATTGAATTATCTGGATGGATTTTTGCAAAACTTAGTATAACGTTATTCTCGTGGCTTCAAGCTTAAAATGGTGGACTTAAAAAACAGAGATGGAGATGTGAAACTTTTTAAGTTGTCATTTATCAGGGCGATTCCTCTGTCATGAATTTCCATAAAATTTAGTGGGTTGTTTCATTCTCACATTCCAAATTTACAGTGGCAGCGTTTCCAATTTTGTATTTTAATTAAGCAGTTTTTGCAGTGGTATAACAATGCATTTTCTCTGCTCAAAATGTTAAAACCCTTTTATACAGAGTGCCGTCACTGTATTTATATGAACCTACACTTGAATACTTGGTAATCCACACAGTGGTTTAATTTGCTTTTTGTTCTCTCTGTTTAGCGACCACCATGAGCCGTTCTGTAAGCAGTCTTTCGTCTCTGATTTAGGGCCGCTGGTTCCAGGAAGGGGACAGATCCAGCATCATCGGACAAACGCGCCACCTATGCCTCGTCTGTGAGTTGAGCTTCTACAGTCGAACGAATTATCAGTAGCTAGCGCTTCAGACTACTCGGCCACCGGGGTCACAGTGTGGCTTGTTGCATACATAAACATTAAATAGTGAAGAAACGGAATGAACTATTCCAGAGACAAAGAGACGTCCAGATTTATTTCAGACACATCAAAGCTCTTAGCCCTGGATTCTACCAACCGAAAAAAGAAAAAGGGTCTAATTATCTCAAAGTCTTACGAGCGATATCTATAACATTTGTGATTTTTGTTTTGTAGCATCGTTTTTCTGTTCCTCCCTGGCAGTCTAAGCAATTTTGAGAGCTGAAAGCTAAAAAATAATTTTATTGTGAGGATTTTTTCTGTAACATAATGTGGTAAAGATTGTTGTTGCTGAAACTTACAGAGAATATTCCCAATTGCTTCACGGGGAAAAAGAGAAAGGAAAAAAAGACGGAAAGTGAGAAAGAGAGAGCTATTGCGGAGATATTTTTTTTTATCTATAAGCATATAATTTCCTACGTGTGTTCACATTAGTTCTAAAAATGGTACTAATAATTTTCTTTTCCAGTCTGGATCTTTCATCAGTGTGAATTACCACTCTTTTCATCATTCGAACAGGAAATAAAAAGTTGCCCCGCTCGTGCTACATGTCTCCGTTCTTTATTCTTTTATCCTACTCTCCGTAGACTACAGCTACATTATTATAATAACAGAGACTTCGCATTTATTTCGTGTTTTACATGAAAGGAATTCGTTTTTGACATGCCATGCAGTCGGTAATACTGAACGGTGAAGGCTTATTGACCGATATTGCAATATTCCGACAAGTTTTTTGTTTCAAACGACTACTGGTCCTGAGTATTATTTTTTTATTCCTTTAATCTACTAACTCACTCCTAATACTACCAGGATTTTTACTTTTAACATGATAGTTCGAACACTGTAAAATATTTTGGGGTTCTTGAAGAAGTATATGCCCGTACCACTAAAGCTCAAAAGAACTCTTTTTAGAGAAGTAGAGAAGAATGTCATTGAAATGCAGAGGAATCCATTTTGTATGGCTGTCTGTAATCTTGTATTTATATAAAACATGTACACGCTTGCAGAGCACCGTCCCAACTATTTAACAGAAAGAAAAAGAATTGGCTAAGACGCACATATGCAAAGTATCCATACTACGGACTTGCACGGGCACTCTTTTACAGTGAAATCATTTCCCAGAGGCAGATCAATTATATTGCATTGTGAAGAGATTTCATAACGGCAAATCACACTGGTACAAGTCACTAATACTTATACATGGAGTAAAAGATTAGTACACAGAACCTACATATGGGATTTCTTTCCATAACAGAAGCAATTTTTTATAAAAATCAACTAAAAAAGCTAAAAAAGAAAAAAAATGATATTTTGTAATATTGCTGCGTCACTATTTAGACTCTAAGTTGTCGTGGAGAGTAACCTTCTGAAATATTCATAAAAAAATTCCATTTTCAAGAACTCCACAGTTCCAAGATAAATAAAAAAAGAAACATTTAACACTCAGTGATGCTACACATCATTTTCTTCCGAATTTTATATTCAGAATTTTACTTTTTTTCTAACGAACTTTGTGAAAACACAGGATTGTCGACACCGGCTCCCCTCACTCCGGACTAAGTCGCTCTCTTAATTGAGCTACGCGGACATGTGCTCTCATTGCTATCTGTCTTTATCTCATGTGCGTCCTGCAGCGAAGGCACGTCACATCTCCCGGGGAAAAAAATCCAAGTTCACAGCAACCGCAGGGCCACAGTGCGGCAAATCACCCGCAGCTACAACAGTGGTGATCAGGGCAATGTGTCACAGCAGACAGTTCATCGCAGCCTTTTGCGCATGGGCCTGCGAAGCCGAAGATCCAGCCAGGTCCCCATGCTCACTGCACGTCATCGCCGACAACGCATGAAATGGGCCCAAGACCATCGGGATTGGACCGTGGATGATTGGAAGAAAGTGGCCTGGTCTGACGAGTCAAGATTCCTGGTCAATCACGTAGACGGGCGAGCGCGGATACGCCGATTACCAACGGAGGTTACAACACCTGGATGCACTGTTGGGAGGAAATAGGCCGGCGATGGCAGTGTTATGCTGTGGGCGATGTTTTCTTGGGACACTTTAGGCTCCATTATCCAAATAGCACAATCCCTCACAGATGTCAGGTATCTGAACATCGTTGAGGACCAAGTTCACCCATTCATAGCAACTGTGTTCCCTGCTGGTGATGGCCATTACCAACAGGATAATGCGCCATACCACACTTCCAGAATCGTCAAGGAGTGGTTCGAGGAACATGCTGGTGACTTTCTGTTAATGCCCTGGCCTCCAAATTCACCTGACATGAACCCAATCGAACATTTGGGGTTCGACTTGGAAAAGCGGGTTCGCGCTAAAACATTACCACCCCGAAACGAAATGTACGTGAACTGGAGAACCTGCTGTTGACCTTGTGGTACCAGGTACCCCAGGATACGTATCATGCCACCTCATCGAATCGATGTCTCGCCGGGAGGCCGCTGTTTTGCCGCCCCGGTGGCGCAGTGGTCTAAGGCGCTGGCCTCTGATCATTCGTCCGTAAGGGGTCCGGGTTCGAATCCCGGTTAGGCATGGATGTTGTGTTTGTCTTACGGCACTGGCTCTCTCCCTTCCCTGGAACCAGTGACCCTAAATTAGGGACGGGCGACTGCTTATAGCCCATTGAGTTGCTCACGGTGGTCGTTAAACCTCCAATCAAAAAAAAAAAAAAAAAAAAAAAAAAAAAAAAGGCCGCTGTTTTACTGGTTAAAGGGGTCCTACAGCTTATTATGCACGTGGTCATAATGAAATGGCTCATCAGTATATATACTGTATATATATATATGACCCAAGTGACAGAAGGGTCAGAGGGTGGGCAGTTGCTCCACCTGAGCCTGTGCAAAACCACCGGCATGGGCGGCCGTCTCCCTTTTCTAAAACCAGTAGACACAAATTAGGAACCAGCGACCTCCTATCGGCGTAGACGCTCACGTTGCTTGTTATTATCACATTTTAAATATATGAATGCTTAATTACACTAAATCAGGTCCCTACCTCACTGATTATGCTCCTGAAATTAATTAAAATGCGGGAAGACAGCGAAGTTTCTAGTTTGTACGAATTCAGTATATACAGAAGAGCCAAAACATGATGACCACCTGCCTAATACAATGTTGGTCTCCCACGTGCCGCCAATACAGCTTTTACCCAGAAGTTTTGTAAGTTACGTGGTTGAGCCGCCGCAGGTTTGATTTAATACAGTTACGTGGTCTGCAATCATGTTTAGGTAGGTGGTAAAAATCATGGTTTCCTGTACATGAATGACGGGATCCAGGGTTTCCCAGCAGAACATTGTCCGAAGCATTACAGCCGCCCCGGTGGCGCAGTGGTCTAAGCGATGGCCTCTGATCATTCGTCCGAACGGGGTCCGGGTTCGGATCGCGGTGAGGCATGGATGTTGTATTTGTCTTACGGCACTGGATCTCTCCCTTCCCTGGAACCAGTGGCTTTAAATTAGGGACGGGCGACTGCTTATAGCCCACTGAGTTGCTCACGGTGGTCGTTAAACCTCCAATCAAAAAAAAAAAAAAAAAAAAAGCATTACACTTCCTCCACCTGCTTGTTTTCGTTCCACGGTGCATCCTGGTGCCAACACTTCCCCTGGTAAATGAAGAACACTTACCACCCTGTCCACGTGGTGCAACAGGAAACGAGATTCAACGACGGACCAGACGACTTTCTTCCAATCATTCTAGGTCTATATGTGATGCTCGCGTGCCCATTGTACGCACTTTCGACAGTGAACCGAGGTTAGCATGGGCACTCGGAGCAACCTGCGGTTACGCAGCCCCATTTTTGGAGGGTTCGATGTACTGTGCGTTGTGACACATTACTCCCGTTACCAGCATTCAAACTGCTGGCGACATGCGCCACAGTATCCCTTCTGTTAGCTCGTATCATACGGAATAGCCTTCGCTCACCTCTGGCATCGAGGAGCCGTGGTTCATTTCTCACCTCTTCAAAAGCAAATGAACAGATCTCAGCGGATCCGTTCATTTGCTTTTGAAGGGGTGTCCGGTGACTTTTGTCAATATAGTGTATATACACAATATATGCATGTTTCCATACATACACTACTGTTTGTTAAAATTGCAACACCAAGAAAGAATGGTGCTATTCAAATGAAATTCATATCACAGATTCCTCATGTTACAAGAGATAACTGATTGCATTTGTAGAGCTATACAAGATTTTTAGCTTTAAAATCCAGTACCGTGTGAAGCCACCTCGAGCAACAATAACATCCTCTACATGGCGGGACATTGAATGGAAGAGGTTTTTCATATCGTCCTGGTGAATGGCCAGCCAGGCTGTTTCTATGAGAAACCAGAGTTCATTTGTGGTGACTAGCGGAGGGGCTTAACGAGCCAGTTGCTTAGCTACCATGTCTCAGGCATGTTCGATCGGGAACATATTCGACGAATGTGTATAGGCCAGGGAGAAGCGGTATCTGCCGTGCATAGAAAAGATCTTGGACATTCCGGGACACATGTGGCCGAGCATTATCCTGCTGGAATATAGCGCCAGGACAGCTCTGAAGGAAGGCTATCCCCTCTACCTCTAAAACATCCCTGATGTATCGCTGGCTGTTGAGGGTTCCCTCAGTTCGTATCAAGCGATATCGTGAATTGAACCCAATGGCGCAGCAAATCATTATGCTTGGCGTTGGGTCGGTACGACGATGCTAAATGCACGCTGCAAAGTGCTGTTCACCTCGATGACTTCTAACACATATGCTACCATCATCGTGCATCAAGTTCCATCATGACTCGTCAGAAAACACGACCTGTTGCCAATCAGCGCGCCAGTATCCATGTTCGAGACCCCATTGCAGCCTGAGGCATCTGTGGTTGAGGGTCAAAGGAATGTGCTAGAATGGGCTGCTAGAAACCAGTCCTTTGTTAAGAAGATGATGTCAAACTGTGCTGGAGAACAAATTCTGACCTGTGACAGTTCTCAACCTAACACCATGGATGTTGCTGTGTGATAAGTCACTGCCATGCAGTAGAGGTGTCTGTCATCCTGAGTAGTTGTGCAATTTTGCGGTCCATTTCCCATATTTCTATGCAACCAAGCCTCGTCTATCCACTTACGCTACGTTCACATCACTGTATTGGCATTTCGTCCCATACGAGTGGCAATTTCATAATAGAAAAATCCAGCATCTCTCATCCCAAAAATCCTTCTTCGCTCTAAGTTCATCAGGTGTTCATAATGCGACCTTCTTCGGAGACGAGGCATAGCGAAACACAAGGAACACCTTTTCAACTCAATGGTGGCCCTTCACTGATTGCAACATCTCGTTTGAGCCAGCTCTTTGTACCCCAAGACCGGAAAGTTCAGAGGGCGCTGCTCCGAAATCTCATGCCCATTTATACTGACGTTTTAATCATTTGTATGTCCCAACCTGCATTCTGTAAGTTTCATGCTAATATCTGTACTTTATTTCATTTACTGTTCTTTCGTTTTTTGGTCGTTTCCTTTTTTCATAACGCTTATCAAGGAAGTCTGAAAATGTTTATTTGCAATATTAATTCAGTGCCATTCAGGTGGGCAAGTGGTCAGAGGTGCTGGCTTCTGGCTTATAACGAAGTAAATTTCTCCGTCATTTTTATCCGCGCCAGGATTCGAACCCGGGTCCCCTCATTCCGGAATAAGTTGCTCTACCAATTGAGCTACGCGAACGTTTGTTCTGATTGCTATGTGCCTTTATGTCGTGTGCGTCCTGCTGGCAGGTACGTCACATCTCTCCCCCCCAAAGAGGACCGGGGGCATGGCCCACGGGTCAGCCGTGACCACGAATCGTTGCAGGCAGCCATCCACTGTAGAACGTGCACTTGAGAACTCCCAGTCAATCTGGTGTGGGGAATGCAACATCACACATTTTTATTTTTCGAAGCGCTGGAGAAGGGATTCTCTTATTTTTCCTTTCTCGCGGTGTGGAAAGAACATCACACCATTGCGAGATTTTGAACGGTCGGGTCATCCGGATAGTTCGGTCGCCATTATAACGAATGTAAATTTCTCCGTCATTATTACCATGACCCCGGTTGTACGGTGGTCGCGGAATACTTATTACTCGTCAAATTGGATAAACAGTGAGGTTGCGTTCCCATAAAAGTAAAGAACCCAATCTCAAAGTTTACGGACGTCGCGTTGTGTTTCATATGGGCTCGTTACGAGGTATTCGTAAAAAACCCATATGCCGCAAATTGGGAATTTAGAGGAATATACACAGCCTATAAAGTTAGCTACACCCGGTTAAGTAATTAACAATGTTTATTAATAGAAAAAGTATATATATACAATTACATCCTTTAGGTGGAGGCTAAATAAAAGTTACGTTAAATTAAAAAAATATTGGAATTAGCCATGTATACTGATCAACTGCTGCGTACGCCTGTCACACCCTTGAGCTTAACTTTAAAGTAACTCCCTCAATCTATTTCGATAAGGCATAGCGACCATGCATATGTATATATCTAGTTAACATAGGAACTGGAGTTGGGAAAAATAACGTCATCTTACCTTTCTTTTGGATAGGGTGGTCTCTCGTTGAAACCCCACGCTGGTAGATGAAAAACTTGCGTGGATGTTGACTCTGGATCTATCGACTACCACGGCTGGGACCGCATACTCTGTCCTCCGAGTACTATGCGTGAAAAAACCATCTCTCTTAACTGCGGAACGCCGTTCCGGCAACGACTCTTCGATACTAATTTTTCTATCTCTGCTACCTATCTTCTCCTCTCATGTCTCAATCTCTGCTGCGGATTTTTCTATCCCTATCTGATCGCGATACGAATTTTTCCATATGATCCCATCTTCTCTCGTGTCTGTGTATATATTCCCGTCCCTTTAATTTTTCACGTGATAGGGGCGTGCCTACATCTTCTACGAACTCTTCGCCTGGGGTCCTGATTGGTCAGCTGATCTGACCAGTGCTCGGGCTTAGTGGCTATTGGTTGGACCTCTGGTCCAGTTGGCTACCTTTTCATGACAGCTGGCCTGTTGTGCAGGTGGTACTTTTTTGTGAATTCCATACGGCCTATCTTACGCTCAGATGAATAGCGAGAAATTTAAAAGGGGCTTTCCGCTGCCAGAGTTACGACTTTTCTGTGACACCGCGATGTACTTTACGACTTTTGCTGGTGCCTCTCTCATCAAGGAGAAGTCGTAAACCGCAACTCGCCTATTCATCTGACCGCGTTCCGGATTCTTTGCCTGTGCCTTCTGAAATACCGGGATGTATTGTCCCACCAGCAACGCTAGCACTGGGGACATTTCTTAGATTTTGCGAATGCCATGCTTTTCCTCACAAGAGTGAAAAGAAGGTGAATTCCCTTGGTCATTCTTCACGGGTATCCGGCAAACCGATTTGACCACCTGGGTTTTCTGCTTCCGTGGGGAAAAGGGGGTTTATGAGACAGGAAGGGAGCAAAAGAAAAATAATTTAAATTAAGTAAAAAAAAATAATTTAGGTAAATTACTCCTGGTCTTTAAATTTTAATGAGGCTGTAAACAATGTGACCCGAACTACGAAGTAGTTCCGCGGCAACATTATCTCCCCTTCCCCACGAAAGTCCGTGCTATGGGGGGGGGGGGGGGGTCAATGACCACCGAACCTGACGCGAATTGTTGGGTTACCCGGGTACAAGCTTTTGCTGGCTACATCTTTCCCATCTATGCTAAACTCTATTATGGTTAGGGGTGTGTCAGGCATTTGTACACCTTACAATGCTACTCTATGAAAATTTTGGCTAATTAAACACACTATATACAAAACACTAATAATATAAAACTAAAATAATTGGTTCCTCCACCTTTTAATATCACCTTATAAAATAAGTACATGAGCGCCGGCATAATGCGCTTTTCCACTTCTGCAAAAAGACTTGTACTATTTGATTACAGGAAAACAACAGTCTTTCAGTGTATTAGTCTTTTCCATTTAATAATTTCAGTTAATTTATCTACGTTTTTTTTTCTTTCCCACGATCTGTTGCATACCATCGGGAAACCGAAAGGTATCACCAGCTGTGGGCATCTTAGCGTCGACAACAGGTGAGCATTGTTGAGATGAAGAACAGGAGGAGCAGAAGAGCTGTTAGAGCCGCCACCACAAGTTTTAGCACACCTGTGGCGGACCAGGTCCAGTAAGAGGGCCATCAGTCCTTCCAGTATTCTCCGGGAACCGAAGACTGTGAATGTATATACGTCATGTTGGGATGGAGCAGCCGGATTGAGGGTTGCTCCAAACACATCTCAATGACTTTGCAGGTTGTTACTGTCCTTCCACGCAAACACAACTTTTCGGTGAGGCACTGTATGTCTGTGTTGAACTTTATTGTGATGGAGATTTCCTACGTTTTTAGGTACACCGACCTAGTGTGTACGATTAGGCGTTCAAACTGGATATCCACTCTTCCTGGCGCGCAGGAAGAAAAAGCACGAAATTTTAGTGTTGCCAGTGAGTCGCAGGCAAAACACCCTGATGCTTTTATTTCCGCTTCAGCAAAACGAGGGCACACTGTACGTACTTCCAGGGAGTACTTATACCCGGCGAAATGTAGATTCACCTGTATGGGAGCCGAATGTAAAAGTTCCGACGTTAATTGTCCGTCCTTGTCAACCCGTAGGTGATGCCAAGCGACCGTCATTGGAAGAGCATTCTTCTTCGTTTCCACCATTGTCCGTAGATACGACTGTTGCCTGCTGCACCGCATTGAATTCTCATAGAAATTGCAGCTAAACATCGCCGGATCGAACAAAAAGTTTTTCGACATGGATTCGTTTGCCTGTACGTCTCCGATGTGACCTTTCTCTGGACGTGATGGCTGTGCATCTTTGTCTATGTAACTCTCCTGAGGATTTCCTACACGAGAGATAAGGTGAGTATTCAAAATCTGCACTGGCTGATCAAAAGCTCCTGCAAGCTGAATCGTGATACCCGTCGACGTCGTAGCCTGATCTCTCACCGTAAGAGTTTCTTCCGTGCCGTTGTTCTGATGCTCGATCAGGAGTTGATATTCGCACTGTACTGCTAGTATTCGGCGTACTTCGTACGTTAGCAAGAAGTCGGCTTCCAACCATATCCGGTGGAAATGGCAGTGCTGGCTGTCGATGACCCAGCAGTGGGTACTGCCACTGTCCAATGGATGGCAATCAGTGATACCTGGCCAATCCAATGATTCCTTCGTTAGTGCGTCGAATTTCTTTGATTTGAAGCAGCCTTCTCCCCAACTGCATGTTTCGTGATTAGCGCATACAACTTGATTAACATATCTCATACTGGTGAAGTACGTGAAATAGTCCCAGGATGTGGACCATACACAGGTTGCCTGCTTGAATGTTACTTTTATTGAAAGTAATGTGTGGTCATTTTGCTTATCTGCAAACCACAAACACTGCTGGTGGTCAATGTTCATCAGCGTGATTGGTGCATTCGTCGTTAGACGGTAAGTTTTGTCTCCGCTCAGCTCTGTGCACTCCTTAGCGCTTGAGGCAATTATAGTGTGCGAATTGCACTCACTTGCAGTTTCGTTAACTAGCAAAGCTAATGCTAGAATTACTACCGCGTGGGGAGGCGCTTGCAAAGCAGGATGCGCTAAATGACGCTCCAAGAACTCGTTCATCCGTGCAGCACGGTGACGTAATGCGGCGCCGGCCACATCTCCGGATTTTACAGCTAAGTAAGTTGAGCCTCTAATTAGCCGATATGCTCTCCAGAGCAGATATCCTGTACTGTACATTGCACGTGCAATGGTTACGACTACAGTTTTGACGTATACAAAAGCAACCGCCGTCAACAGAATCAGAACGGCGTATACTATATAGGAGACCACTGGGGGTAAGCACTTCAGTTGTTTAAACAGTTCTTTGCAGAGAATGCATTGCAATGGTTGGCACATGGTTCGGCCGATAACTTGGACTGCTCCCCTCAGGGTTTGTCCGTCAGTAGTCACGAAAATTAACTTCATTTCTGCGGAATTTTCCAACATTTCCGGTGGCAAAGTGGTTTGATATGGAGCTTCTTTAAGCGTGATTACCACTTCTTGCCCTGATATTCTGACCACAAGCACACCTGGGTGCGAGAGTGTAATGATCGGATCATTATATGTCAACTTTATCCCGGCATGTTGAAACACGGCTTCTTCGTCGGTCAGCAAATGACGCCTATGCCGATTATGATGAGCATGCGATGAAAGCTTTTTCACTGCACATATTTGATAGGATACTAAGACCGGATTATTAATTTTTCTTCCCTCAGCTTCATGAACTAATATGGTATTAGCCGATACCAATTTGCAGTGACACGTAGATATTGAAGAATTTGTACACATAGCTGTGCGGCAGTACTCCGCAGTACCCTTGCATAATGACTGCTTATCCCACGTGCATGGGAGTCCTTCTCTTTTGCACTCAATTAGGGTGCGAGGACCCTGGGAAGCTGGTTTCTGCTCCGAATAAAATCGGGTAGGTTCTAAAAGCTGATTTTCATGTGCAATTCTTGTTACCCAAGTCTTCAGACAATTCTCACAAGTTTCAGAGTAGCAAGCATTTCGTGGGACACCCCACTCCAATAATTCTGCACGTGTAGGTATTTTGCAAGAATAATTCCCACGCATATACCTGCAAACTTCAGCGTCTTTTGTAGCGACGTAGGAAAATAAGCAGAAAAGCGGGAGAAATATTAACACTCCCATTAGTGACGGGCAGAATTCCTACGTGAAATTTAATATGTCGAGTCCTTTCTCTGTATCCTGAGAGTGTCCTGCAACAAGACACAAGGCGTCACATAATTATCCCCTTCAGCTCCACATGTCAAAATATATATATACATATACATTTCTCTTACGTACTTTTTTTTTATATATACCTTGGTCGCTAAACCCTCGTGTCACACTTGCTCTTAGAAAAAAAACCTCATTTTTTCCTGTATCCTTTCCTTTTTTCCTTATACATAAATATATATATAGTGCACGGAGAGAAAGTTATTAAAATTTCAGTTATACTACATGTCGCGTTTACCCATTTGATGCGCGGTGATGCTTAAAACTCTTTTCCCTAATTCCGCACAATACGTGACACATACGAGTACATACATACACTTATATACACAAAGAATACCAATTTTCCTTGAGTTCAGTTTAAAAATCTATCTTAAACTCATACATAATTTACACCTGTATAACGATATTACATTTTTCCTGCATGTAAGTTTTAGTGAATTATCTATTTTATTTCCTTTATCATGCTATCAAGAGCGACTTGTCTGCGAAGCAACTCAGTAAAATTTCTCTCTTTTTTTTTTTTTTCCACTTCCACTTTTTCTCGTGAAGAATTCTTCCTGAAGCCATTTCTCTCTGGGAGATCAGCTTACCTAACAAGTACGGCTCCTTAACATTACAAAAGCACGCGTCCCCCCTGTCTTCTTCCTTAAGGGACGATTTTACGTAACCTCCATGAGAACATAGCTCTGCTCTTCCCCGGATCCTGGATAGCGCTGAACGCCTACAGCGATTTCTGCTGTCATTGCGACGCTATTGTATCAACGGGTCGTTCTGACATTCAAACGACTTTCTTGTTTGGGACTATATGCTTACTGCGAAATGCCTATTATGCAACTGAATTACGTGTCAGCGTACCTGATCACACGTATGCCTTCATACTTCTGGTATACAGTCCCCTTTCCTAACGACTAACTTCAGGCAAAGAACAAATATTCCTGGCTTCGCCAGAAGACCTTCCCTGACCCTGAGCATTGGGGGTCATTTGTTCCTCGGATTCAATGCAGGTTGGTCATGCGAGATTCACCTTTCCGTGTCGCATTACCGCCATTTTACATTTTTTTCTCTCAACGGTCACTTAACCTGTCTTCATATTCTGGAGAAAAACAATAATTTTGGCCTTTATGGCCCTGTGACTAATTCTATCTGTCCACTTTCTTTCCTCAGCGCCTTGCATATATCGCTGGGGAGAGACAATAATTTTACACATACAATGAGATTCGGATACACTTAACCAAACATAAGGTAAGACTTTGTTTTCTTCATTTAAGTGATAGGCTTTCCCACCTGCAGCGATTAATTCGGTTCTTTGCAATGTTTCCTCGTAACCTCGCCAAGTATAAGAAAAATCGTGTGTGTGATTTCACGTTCTAATTTTTCTTTTTTTTTTTCTTTCACTGTGGTCCTTTCAGGCTTTTCGCGCGTTCGCTTGGTTTCGCGAAGTCCCCCCCCCATTTTTCCCCTATTTTCCGCCATCTTGATTCTTCTGACCCTTTCACAACCGATTTGAGTACTTAACTGCGATGCAACTGAGATACTACCTAGGGATAAAATAAACTCCCGTTTTGTTTTGTTTTTCTCCACGAAATTAGATTATTGCTGGTTTACTGCATAAAACTTGTTCTTTCAGATTTTCGAATGTTCCTCGCTAACGTCTGGTTGACGTATAGCTAGACAGAATAATCTCTGCTTTTGCTCTTATGTAATAATTACTTTCAAAGGTAGACATCGGAATAATTCACTATGTAGTAATTTACTATGTAACCTGAACAGAAAATACCTTCTTAAAATATTTCTTGGATGTGGGCTGGTTAATTTTTTCCAAAAATTCTTAATTAATTCCGCACATCCGAATATAAAGTAATTTCCTTTTTTTCGCTAAACGTTATTTAAAGTAAAAATACTGTACTAATTCTGTTTTTTTTTTCTCTTATCGACTGATGAGGAAATAATTCCTGAACCTGTTACTATTATTTTAGGAAGTGCTCTTATTTCTGACAAGGCACATATTAATTATTTTTACAAATGAATCTCCAGTTTGGGAACACTCATTAATATTTGCTAACTTATTCAGTTAGATTTTATTTTAGAATATTTTCTGACTAAACGCAGTTTTATTTTTTCTTGCCTACATCTATATCACTCTTTTCTTAATTACGTAGTCCTAGTAATTCACACTTTCCTATAGCTTTTTGCCTAGTCCTTACATAATTGCTTATTAATTATGGACATGTGATAAATGTTATTTTACAGACGATGGGGAGCTATCCCAGGGTAAATAATGTATTCCAAAATTATTCCCCAAACACTATTCAAAATTACCTGATGACTATTCCTAGAACTATTCGTTTATTTATTATTATTATTATTATTATTATTATTTTCTATTAGCGATGTTAAAAAAAACTTATTATTTTCCCCAGCACAGTCGTAACCGGCTGTACCTTGATTGGATTTTAACTAAATTTTTAGACAGTGATATTACCTGTTAATGGCTAAATTCATGAGTTACCTTAAACTAAATTACTGAACAGTACTATCTTAATCTTTCCAGCGCTGCATTTATCTACCAAATATTTCGCTCGTATTTCCCTATTACTGAAAAAAAAAAGATTTTTTTTTCTTTAACCACTATCACTAGGTATTGCTGAAAAACTTTTGAGAGGGGTGAGGAGTTTCATTTCCTATTCTGTAGCATGAAATTGAATTTACCTACACCACACCCTCTAGTAACCTGGCTATCCACCCTAAACTAAAGTTTCACGCGGGATTACATTTGCTCTGTTCCACTGAGGATATGCATAATTTACCGTTGTAGAAGTTTTCTTTTCAGCTGATAAATTCTGTTGTATGTCGTTTGACAAATATCTGTCCACAAAATCAAACCAAGACCTTCCTTCCGGATTTAATGGTTGACTTAAATTTTGCAACATTCTGTCAACAAAACCTGCATTTTGTGCTGCTTCCTCACTAGGCATTTCACTTTCACTAACCACTTTAGGAATAGTGCTAGCCTCACCGTGGGCAAAAGATTCCTCAACTGCGATTTCCGTTGGTTTCGCTACCTCGCATTGAACCGCTGAGGTGTCTGCTGTTGGAATTCTCGAACGGAGGAGATATGGGGAGCGAACAGAATCCTCGCTTTCCTCCATACATTCCTCATTTTCCTGAACCGTTTGCTGCCTTTCCTGAACAATTTCCTGATGTGCTCCTCGTGCACTGGTACTCGGGAAAGGTTCTTCTGCTACGTGCTCTGACGTACGCGGCGGGGGACAGTCAAACACGGGGATATACTCGAATTCCTCGGTGCTGTCGCTAAATGCGCCGGCGTTGTCTTCGGGTACTGGGCTCGAACCCGGTAGCTCCGCCCCTTCGAACGCGGGTGTCTGGCAAACCGATTTGACCACCTGGGTTTTCTGCTTCCGTGGGGAAAAGGGGGTTTATGAGGCAGGAAGGGAGCAAAAGAAAAATAATTTAAATTAAGTAAAAAAAAATAATTTAGGTAAATTACTCCTGGTCTTTAAATTTTAATGAGGCTGTAAACAATGTGACCCGAACTACGAAGTAGTTCCGCGGCAACATCATTTTTATCCGCGCCAGGATTCGAACCCGGGTCCTCTCATTCCGGAATAAGTTGCTCTACCAATTGAGCTACGTGGACGTTTGTTCTGATTGCTATGTGCCTTTATGTCGTGTGCGTCCTGCTGGCAGGTACGTCACAGGCTAACCGCTCGATATGGATCATGGCTAGAGACCCAGATGAGTCATGGAAGGCGCGCCTGTTCCATGACGCCGTCTCCCCTCTAACTCCCAGAGCTAGAGACCCTAATCTTCTTCTAGCCCCATATGATCAGGTTAATCGTTAAACTCCTAAACAAAGATAAAAAATTCCAATTTATGCTCTAACAAATCTTTGAATTATATAGAGTAGTCATACTTGCTATATATATAATAAGTTGCCCTTCTTTTCTTTCTTATGGCCAACCTTTTCATATTTTTTTCCAAAGCCAGCACTCGCAACTATTGCATTTGTTTTCAAATTTTATGTAAGTGATTCTTTTGCACAACAGTAAATGCAAAATCTGTGACATCAGAAAAGTATCTGCACAACCTAGATACAAATCAATTTTAGTACAAGTTTTTCTCAGAAATTTCAAATCCAGTTAAAATTTTCTCTCACCTATACCTTTCCTTATATGTACTAAAATCCCATTTCAAAATATCTTATATTTCAGTTCTAAAAGATCCTTCCGCTAACCCATCTGCGTATGTCTTCCGTCCAAATCCTTTCGTCATCCTGGTTAGGAAATGCTAAATGGCATCGACAATGGCTTCATGTCTACGCTTTGTGTATTAACTTATTCCTAATTACACATACCGGCCACTGAATTAGTGACTTTTATTCATTACCGGGTTGGACCTTTTTAGCCAGAATCGCAGCACGTATGCGGTTTGGCATAGATTCCACAAGGTGTTGGAGTGCATTTACGTCTACAGCATACCAGACGTTCACAAGACAATCCTTTAACTGGCTCAGATTTGACGGAAGAGAACCTTGATGCCAGATCTGTTTTTCGAGCTTGTTTCATACATTCTCAATGCAGTTCAGACGCAGGCTTTGTGGTGGCCAGGGAAGATGGTGGAAGTTGCAGTCATGCTCGCTGAACACATCTTGCGCGATGGACAGCAGCACTGTCGTCCATGAAAGAGCCGTCATGTGCTGGATAAAAAGGAAACATTGCAGGATAGGCTTAATCGGCAACAATGATCAGATAATCCTTGGAGAACACCAGGCTCTCCAGCAATATCAGGGGAACCATTCCGTACCAACAGAATGTGCCGCACACCACGACTCCACCTCCAGAACTTTGAGTTGTGTTTATAAAGCAAGATGGGTGCATTGCTTCATGGGGCTCCAGCCAAACTCTCTGCCTACCGTCGGTACAGAACAAGATGTACCGCGACTCTCTGAACGCATCACTTTTTCCAATCTTCCGAGTGTCCGCCCAGTCACGGTGTTCTTGACACCACTGTGGACAAACTTTCTGGTTCTTAGCAGAAATCAGTGGATTCCGTACAGGCATGCGACTGCCAATACCGATCCTGTTCAATTCCCTGAGCATAATTCGCTGAGATATGGGTCAGGAACAGCCTTCATTGAATTCTTAGGTCACTTGCTGCACACAGGAAGTAGTATTCCCCAGCACAAGCCTTCTCAGACGACGGCGATCTCGTTCCTGACAGATTGTCGTCTCGCCACATCAGTTACGCCTCTTAGACAAGCAATGTGGGCTATTTTCCCGCTGATTAAAGACCTCGGATATTTCACCTTATGAGAAACCAGTCAGCTCTGACATTTTCAAAATCGTCGCTCCAGCCAGATAGGCACCCACAATCAATAAGCCCTTTATCGAACTTCGAAAGATACTTTGTTTTTCCCATTGTGATCAACACTACTGATGATGTTTGATGAGCAGCAGTCTTAAATAGATTCCTAAATCACGTAGTGACGCACGTGACCACATATTTTTCATATACGCTGCGTAAGTGACGTTTACGTACATCTGTATCATCATCATCATCATCGTCGTCAACCATTATCAATCCACTGCTGGACGAAGGTCTCCCCAAGTTTCCTCCACAAACGGTCTGTCTTGTGCCAGTCTCCTCCATGTCACTCCCGCATACTTTCGAATTTCATCCACCCATCTTCCATGTGGTCTTCTTCTGGGTCTTTTCCTGTCCCTTGGAATCCAATCTAAAATTTCGGCTGTCCATCGATGGTCTGTTCTTCTGGCAGTATGTCCAGCCCATTGCCATTTCAGGGATTTAACTCTGATCATGATGTCTTCCACTCTTGTCATTTTTCGGATCCACGAGTTCCTCTTCTTATCTCTCCTAGTTACACCAAGCATGTACCTCTCCATGCTCCTTTGAGTTGTCTGCAGCCTCTGTATGTCTCTTTTAGTTAAGGTCCACGTCTCTGCACCATACGTAAGCACTGGAAGGATGCATTGATCAAACACTTTTCTTTTAAGACATAATGGCATATTGCTCTTGAAAATTATGCTGTTTCTTCCAAAAGCTCTCCAGGCAAGTTTTGTACGCCGATTAATTTCTTCACCAATGTGACCCTCACTTGATATCTGCTGTCCAAGATAAACGTACGTGTCTGTTATCTCCAGCTTTTCTCCATCAATCGATAAATCTTCATTTCTTGTAAAAGCATTGTACATCACTTTTGTCTTCTGAAAGTTCATTTTTAATCCCACTTCTTTACTCTTGTCAGCAAGTTCCTGGATCATACTCTGCAGCTCTGATGGGGTAGTTGCAAATATGACTATGTCATCAGCAAAACGAAGGTGGGTTAGATAATCTCCATTAATCTTTATCCCTTTGTTTTCCCAGTTCAGTGATTGAAAGATATTTTCCAATGAAGCATTAAAGAGCTTCGGAGATATGGTGTCACCTTGTCTCACTCCTTTTCCAATTTTTATGTGTGTTGTATTTTCAAACAGCCGAATCTTTGCACTTGCATTTTCATAGATGTTATTAATAATATTAATGTACGCATCTTCAATACCGCAGGATTTCAGAGCCATTGTAACTGTTGATGGTTTCACTGAATCAAAGGCTTTTTCATAATCGATAAAAGCCATGCACAATGGAAGTTCATATTCCCTCGCTCTTTCAATTAGTTCTCTCAGTACGTGGATATGATCTATTGTGCTGTAGCCACTCCTGAATCCAGCTTGTTCTCTCGGTTGAGCCATGTCCAGTGTCACCTTCAGCGGTGTGAAAAAACTTTAGTGAAGATTTTATAAACCACTGATAGGAGGCTGATAGGTCTGTAGTTCCTGAGATCCTCAATGTCACTTTTTTTGTGTAGCAAGATAATTGTAGCGTTGTTCCCATCCTCAGGAATCTTCCCTTCATTAAAGCATCGAGTGAAAATTTGGGCGAGTACTGTTTCGATTTCTCCACTTGCTTCTTGTATGATGTCTACAGTAATTCCATCTCCTCCTGGAGCTTTTCCCCGCTTCATGTTCTTGATTGTATGTGCAACTTTTGCTGGGACGACTGGAAGAACTATGGTACTGGTACCTTTCATGATGTCTGGAGTACATGTATCATCCCTTTCATATAATTTGGAGTAGAAATCTTTCACTCTTGTCAAAATTTCGCCTCTATTTCTTGTTACAGAACCATCTTCTTTTCTCAGTGCCATAATCTGTTTTCTTCCCTTACTGAGATGTCCCTTTGCTATCTTTAGGCTTTGGTTGTTTTCAATTGCTTTCCTTACTAGTTCACAGTTGAATTTCCTTACGTCTTCAGTGATACTTTTTCGTACTGTCTTGCATAGCTCTATATATTCCACTTTGGAAGTCACATCTTCTTTAGTTGTCCTCATCTCTCTTCTTTTTTGCATCAACATTTTGGTTTTTTCTGATAATTTGTTCACATGCAACTTGTTCTTAGACCCAGCTAATTTTGTTGCTGTTTCCATAAGAGCTTTGGTTACTTTTCTGTTAACTTCAGAAATATCCACTTCTTCCGATGTTAGGCCTTCTAAAGCAGAGAATCTGTTCTTCAGTTCCAACTTGAAGGTATTATGGTGTTTTTTAAGGTTGGTTATGTCAATACATTTTGTTTGTCTTATGAGCTTGCTACGTTCGAGTTTAGTGTTGAGGTGCATCTTACATCTCACCAATCTATGGTCACTACCTGTGTTGAACTTGTTTAGCACACTGCAGTCTTCTATGACGAATTTTTTGTTACACATAATAAAATCAATTTCACTTGTCGTCCCATTTGGATGTCTCCATGTCCATTTCCTGTGTGGTTTTTTCTTGAAAAAGGAGTTCAAGATAAAAAACCCTTCTGCCTCTGCAAACTCTACGAGAGTATTTCCACGCTGGTTTCTGTTGCCGTGACCGAATTTACCTACTGAAGTTTCATTCTGTTGCCGTTGCCCTATTTTTGCATTGAAATCTCCCATAATTATCTTTAAGTGCTGCTTACCTTTATTATTTAGATCACGAATTTCCTCGTAAAATTCTTCAATTTCTTCTTCAGGATGACTTGTGGTGGGTGCATAAGTTTGAATAATCTGAGCCTGGTATCTTCTCGAGAGTTGGATAACGAGTCGTGCAGCTCTGTCAGAGGAACTTTCAACTTCTACAACTTTATCCTTCAGTTTCTTGTTTATTATAAATCCAACACCAGTAGTTCTGCCAGTATCAGTCCCACGATAGTAGAAGAGATGTCCACTTTTAAAAGGTTTCTAATTCAGTCTGTATGCTGCAAAACAGAGGAAGTACGAACTTGTTTATGTTTTACGTGTGAGCGAAGGCCTATAATAAAGCACTTGAAGGGTTTTTCCGATTGTTTGTCTCTGTTCCAGCGATAGATTCTTCTTCCCACCACGTCAGAGCTCAAAAGCCTTGAGTTCCGAATATCTGGGAGCTCAACGCATCTCAGAAGACGGATGTTTGATTTCTCCTTTTAATACCTGGACTCAGAACATTAGCTACAAAGAAACTGATGTTTAAAACGTACCTGGAAATGTTTTTACAAATTCGTACGCTGGTTTTCTGGATGGTCGTTCACCTGTGTGTTTTAATTGAGACGCTCGCTGGCCCTTAAAACACTAACATACCTAATCGTCCGTCCTCCTCAAGGCGGAGAGAGAGAGACAAATATTTTGCGCTGAACCCACAAAAATTTTGGGATTCCCTGTGTTAAACATTAAAGACTTTTAATCGTATTTAGGTATTATGTTTATTCTTTTATTTATTTTCTTTAATTGTTATGGTCTACAATAAATCAGTGGACGTAATATTACTGAAAGCAAATCTTGTTCTTAGGAATTCCCTTTTAAATACTCGAACAGTGTTCACCATGTCTATCACTATAACTTAGCTCCGCGATTATTCCTTAACCCACTTATCACTTCCTTACTTTTCTCGTGTCCACTCTTTTCGTAACCCTATTTTCCTTTCTGCACATTCACAGTTTTTTCTTATCTTTCTTAGTTTCTACTTGATGTTCCTTGCTCTTACTGCATCTCAGCCTTCTGCATCTCATAAATATTCAGCACCCTGTCTTATTCATATTTTGGTTCAGCACCTTCCTTCTTCCTCCTCAAAACGAAAACAAAACTAGGAAATAAAAAAAAATGTGACGTGCTAATACATTAAAACCTTTGAATAACCTTGTTGGGAGGTGGCGGTTGGTTTGAAGTTAAGCCTGAATTTGCATCTTTTGTCAGTTGTGTTTGGGTTGAGCGAATCCTGCCCTATGGGATCGCTTAGACCACTGCGCCACCGGGGCGGCGTTGGCTAAACTTCAACTCCTTTCTTTTCACTTAAGCACGCCATTGTATCGGCCGTAATGCAACTCATTCTACCCGAGGCACAATTCCTTTAGCAGCATCCTTTGTCGTCATTTTACTCACACGCCGAAGTACCGAAGAAGCTAAGTAAAATCCTAAAAAAGGTGTCCGTCAGTCTTCCTTCCGGACTGACTGTGGTGTCCGTTGACCGTTGTTAAGGGGTTCCGTTGTTCAGAAGTTATCGCTAATGTTACACCTATCGCAGCTGTTTCGTACCAACCGAAACTCGCCGTTGTTGGGGGTTACCGTTGTTCGGAGGTGTTCGTTAATGGAGGTGTGACGTACCACTAAAGTGACGAATAAATCAAGATGGCAAGTTGCAGTGATAAGCCTTGCCGGTGTAGTTCAACCGTAGAATAGCCGCTCCGGAGTAGGAAGATGCGACTTCGGAATCCACGACCTGCAGAAAAGAACAGTTTTACTATATTGGCGCCTGAATCTCCTGGTCGTGAAGTTCGAAAGAAAAAAATGTGGGATACTTTATCACATCGTCTGGAATAAATAAATATGCCTTCTACAGTGAGTTCCTTTCAGCATGGTTTGTCGGCGGACCCGAAACCCACGATTTCGTGCTTTCGCCTTTCTCACGGGGGAGATATATGTGACGTCTCGAATCTCAACGCATTCACTATTCTAAGCCGTGACTTAATCATGGACCCTTCTGACTTTTCCAAAACCTTTCCCTTCAGAACACTCACGCTTTCTTCATTTCTCCTATGAAAAAGCTTCATGCGTACATATTCTGAACCTGGGAACACTGCTAATTAATATATAAAATACACTGCCTGACGGAGAAAATGCCACACCATGAAGAAATGCTCGAAAACAGACCAAAATGCAAAGACAGATAGCCAAGTAAGTCCTAAATAAATAATTTAATTGTCACATACAGACTAGGCTTCAGTGGACGAATACACAGGATGATCAATAAGGAGTGTGGCCCCTCATTTTGGGCGATACAGCGTTGAATATGACATGGCATCGAAGCAATGAGGGTCCGAACAGAGTCATGGGGTATCGTGGACCATGTGGTGTTGATCCGAGTCCACAGTTCATCTTCATTTTGCGAGGGTGGGTGGGTACTCAACCGACATCCAATGGTGTCCCACAGATGCTCGATGGACGAGATGTCGGGGAATCGTGTCGTGTTGGCCACGGAAGCATCCGCACACCGTGTAAAGCATTCAGGCTGACCCGAGCGGTAAGCGACCGGGCGTCATCCTGTTGAAAAACGGCGTTTGGGATGCCCTGCAGATACGGTAGAGCCACAAGCCGCAGCACCTCGTCAACATAGCGGCGTGCCGTCAATGTGCTTGTAATACGTACCAGCGTTGAGCGGCTGTTGGCGCTGATAGCACCCCACACCATGATTCCACGTTGCCGGTCCGTGTGGCTCTCCACAATGTCGGACGAATTAACCCGTTGGCCACGTTGCCTCCAGACTCTCACACGGCGATCATCCGTGGTGAGACAGCAGAACTGTGATTCGTCGCTGAACACCACACTGTTCCATTCGGAACTCCACGCAGCTCTGGAACGACACCACTCCAAGCGGTGACAACGATGGCTCGCTGTTAAGGGTAGCCTTAGCAATGGACTACTGGACAGCAAACCACACGCAGCCAATCGGCGCGACACTGTTCGCGTCGATACCACAGCATCCAAGCCTTCCCGTACACTCCGCAAAATGTCGCCCGTTGTGGCCTGTGTGTCCGCTACGGCATGACATCGGATGCGACGATCGGCGCGCTCGGATGTCCATCTCCGTGCTTCAGTCCCCTTACGACGTTGCACAGATCCTTCCTGGGACCACTGTCTCCAAATGCAACCGATGGTTGTGGCATCACATTATTCCGTTTCGACTGCAATACGATGCAAGGGACATCCAGCGGGACGAAGACCTACGATGACACCTCCCGTGAATTCATCCGTTTAACGAAATCGCGTACGACGGCGTCTTAACGGCATTGGCACCCCTTGTTCGTTCTCCAGATACGGTTACAGCAGAACCACTCACTTCTCGCGGCCGTGACGATGTCTCGACTGGTGGCATCACGGGCTATTTGTCCGCTTATATCCCGAGCACCGTTCGTGCGATTGGCCTGCAAATGTAATCATTTGTTGTACAACTGCATGGCACTGCGTTCACGTCTTACAATTTGCATGGCACTGCGTTCACGTATTCGTGGTGTGGCATTTTCTCTGTAAAGCAGTGTATATAAAAAAGAGTTTGACTCTGTTGAGTCGAGGAATATTGATGTGGTTTAAACAATTCAAGATGTACGAGTACTTCTCCGACTATCGTCCACGTTCAGTTGGGTATTTAAACACACATTTTTGTTGGCTAAGTATGATGAATTACACCTGCAATTAATCACGTCACGCATGACGATATAATTACAAGCTAATTGACAAAAGTTTCGGCTTCATGGGAAAGGTTCATGAAATTTCGTTCTCTCTCGTTTTCTACCATGATAGGTTCCTTATAATTTCGACGAACTGTGGGGAATCCAGCATTGCAAGAAACGGAAAAGACATCAGTGGGAATACTTGGGCCTGAGTCACCGACAGAATAAGTGCATTAAGTTGCTGGTGGAATAAAGCGACAACCTGCAATCAGAAGACAGGGTGTGTGTTCAGTCCACTGTGTATGTTATGCTTACTGAGATTAATGACTATCAAGATAACAATGAATCTAAATCATTTTCACATCAGGCAAATATGACGTCCCATTCCGGTAAAAAAAACGAAGACACTAAGGAAACCGGATTTACAAATGGTCAGTTGGAACAGGATTTAGAATTTACCGTCATAGGTAGAACGTTGAGAAATTCATGTGAATATCCTTTGAAATCCCAAGCATACGCAAATGACAGAAAGATGAGTTTCTTGAGATCTGTCCTTCGTCGAAGATTATAACATTGTTGTGACGTATATTACCTATTTAACTTCCTAGTTTTATTCTCCATCTCTTATGTAAATTTTGGTTATCACTCGTTATAGTTTCTGAATTTAATGTTTATGTCTGAACTTCCAAGAGCTTTTGCTCTAGTGGCATCGCTGGCAGCCAGTCAGGTCAAAGAAACTCAAATGAAAACAGCTGGGATATGTATTAACCGTGTTAGATGTATTCGATGTTAGTTTATCAAGATATTTGCAAACGAGATTCTGCTAGTCAACGTTAGTTTTTTTTATGACATTAGGTTGTTTTCTACAGGTTAAATACTGAATAACCTTGTTAATACGTTCGTGGTATATGTCACACTAATCGGCTATACCATTCATCTTACGACTTTTGTGCCTTCACTCTGTGTACGAATTGTCGTCAGAATCATCTAGCCATGTTTCATTTCAATCGTCAAACAAACTTGGATGTTAAACTGTTCATCCTTTTTCGCCATCATTTAACTCTAGTGAACCCAGTGTCATCATTACACTGTGGTAGAAGCTACATTTATTTCTCGAAACCTTTTCCCTGCTTAACAATCATATTACCATGGAAAGTTTGTTAAGAAGTGTATTTCTGAAGTAGTGTAAGTTTTTGATCAAACTTAAAGTTTCAGAAAATAATAACGCAAATTTCCGTTTTTCGTAATGCTACAGGAAGTGCCATGACTGTGATTTAGACAATGATGATTATATGAGAAAAATCTACCATGTTTTGCAAAACAAGCAGCTTCAAATTTTTAAAGACATTTTGGGCCTAGCCTAGCCTTACGAATGCCTTAGCCCTTAACCAAAAAGACCACATTTTACAGAACTTCAGAAAAATACATTTTCTGCACTGCAAATAATTTGCCGAATTTAACTTAAAATTAACTAATAAATTATATTGTAGCTGAGCCTTCAATTGCCGAAAACCGCACGATCTGAAGCCCTTTTAGAATTTTTGACGTTGAAGATAAATTCCAAGGGTGTTGAGAGTATTATAAATTCCAAGGGTGTTGAGAGTATTATAAATTCCAAGGGTGTTGAGAATATTATAAGAGGCATTCTTAATAAACTCAATTTATTTTTCCTCGTTACATACTCGGAATATTTTTCCTGGATAAGTTTTATAGATCCTTTTAATATTGGATGGAATATCGGACAAACACTTTATTGCAGCTCACCTTCCACCGACTTCAACACGTTCCCATTTCTACACTTTTGGTGTTCATGGGATAAGAGGATTGCCACGCATACTGGTACTATGGGTGAGTGAAGATTTACATAAATACCTCAATTTCTTGTGTTTGTAAACGTGAAAAAATGCATTCTATTTTTACAAGATTACCGTTTTCAAAACTATCCAAAGCTTATTTACCTCTCTTACCTTGACCCAAACAACTTATTGCGTAAAGCCCATACGAAGAATTAAACGAAAAAAACAAAATATCAAACATCCCGAGATATTCTTTACGATTAACTGCATCGATAGTATTTCGGACTAATATCCTTTTTTTCTGAAGGGGGGGGTAACGACCAGCTTGAACAGCTCTTATGGTAATATGCAATCGCCCGTCACTAATTTTAAAAATCAATGGTTCTACGGAAAGAACATAGCCAATGTCGTAAGACAAACACATCACCCAGGCATCATCCGGGACTCAAACCCGAGCCCTATTCGGAAGAATGGTCAGAAACCAGCGCTTCAGACCACTCGGCCATCGAGGCGTTGAATTAAATTTGCTTATAAACGTAGTTTGAAAGCATTTTCTTCGATTAATGCTAGACTCAGAAATCGCGCGCAAAAGTACGAGTCTGAAATTTTGTAAAAAAATTTATATTTTGAACAAAAATGCTTCATTTTTTAACATTTGGTAAAATTTAATAACGAAGTTGCTTTTGCACGAACCGCCTCCGGAAACATCATCTGTACTGTGTAAGCAAAAGTATTCGGACACCTAAATCGAACGAAAACAAGAGCATTTATTGGCCGAAATTAGTACATAGTCCGCCTACCTTTGGCCGTTATTACTGCAGCGACCCTTCGAGGGATGCTTTCCACGAGATGCCAGTAGGTCTGTACCGAAATTTTCCTCCATTCCTCCTACAAAGTTTCTTACAGAGTTGCCGCAGAGGAAAATCTTACCGCCGGGTGTCAGCGTTCTAGTTTATCTCACAGATGTTCTATTGGATTTAGATTGGAACTTTGGTCACGTCAATTTAACACTTGGATGTCCTGCTCCTTAAATGAAGCCTAGACAGAAGTACTGCCACAGTGTAAGTAGTGCGGTATTCTTCAGAATGTCTTTGTGCCTGGCTGCCGTTAGGCTGGAGGGCACTGCAACCAAAGGACCGAGTCCTTCCGAGGAAAAACAGCCCCACACCACGACAGATCCCTATCCAAACTTGACTGTAAAGATAATGCACTATGCTGAGCAAACACCATACTGAAACACGTCCATTGAACAAAAGCGTGAGCAGCGTGATTCGTCACTCCATGCGACCCTCTTCCACTCTTCTGTTGTCCAGAAACGGCAAGTGTGGCATCACTGCAGTCATCGTCTAGCATTGCTTGGAGGGATGTAGCGCTTGTGCACAGTTGACCTCCGTGGGTATGCAATTACCAATGGACTGTTCTGGTGCAAATAGCTGTTCCAGTGGATTGTGCGCCGTCGTCGGCCAGGTCTGTGACAAAGGTCGTGCGTGCCTTCTTTACATTCCGCAGTAAGCTTCGTTTAGTATAATCACATAGTTTGTGCTACCTATCAGATTGCGGCTTTGCTGCAGTGGCACCATCTGCTTTTCATTGATGAACATCACAACAGTGGATTTTGGAAATCGAAGAAGAGTACCAATGCTATGCACTGATTGCTTACTCAGATGGCACGCAACCACCTTGCCCCTTTCAAGCTTCGTCAGTGCAGCTACGCGCAGCATAGTCGCTTCTAATGCGGTCTGAAAGGTGTGCCAACGCTACCCTTTATATAGAGTATGAACACACCCCGCACGTGAGCGTCGGACTCTGCAAAAATGCACGTTTAGTTTCATATGTGGAGGTGTCCGAATATTTTTGTCTACATGGTGTATATCTACTTCAAATGAACGCTCAAGCTTTTAACCACAGTTGTGCAAGAGTTTGTACAATGCATTACAATGTAAAAAAATCAGCAGGGTAATTTTTGGACAAATATGCAAAGGAAGTGTGACAAGTGTAACGACTTCAAGGAAAACAAAATTGGACTTTAGTTACGCCGGGTTTTACAAACAACTGAAGAAGTTATGAAAGATAGGAAAATTTGGAACAGTAGTATTCAGACGAGAGATTTCATGCAACGAGGTGTATGACAGGTATTTTTGTAGACCTCCGTGCATTCCGATTACATTTCTAAAATATACTTAATTACAATTGAACAGCTTCAAAACTGACTATGCTTTGGTCTGATGGAGTAAAGCACGAAAATGCATCGTTATATATTCTTAACTGAAGCAACTCCTTACTTGAAAAACGCAGCGCTAGCTCTTAAAGTACTTTCCGCTCCATTGATCCATCTGACTTGTACGGCTCATGTTCTCCACCGAGTGGTCAAGAAAGTACGCTGCTTATATTCTGACATCGGCGCTTTGATGCACAATGTAAAGGTTTATCTTAATGCTCCTTCTCGAATTTATTCATTCAGGAAGTCCCAACTGTTTCTGAAAAAGATGAGGAACATGGAAATATTAACAGTGTATTCCTCAAATAATTTCAGTAAGATTGCGTGAATTGTTAAAAAGACTGATCACGAAGAGGCCCGTTGAATATGAAGCAGATAAGGATTACTTACTAGATATTAATTCTAAAATTACTAAACTTTCATTCAAATTCACTTTTCCAAACTACCGGCTCCTATTTCTTCGTTTGATAAATGGAACGAGCCATTAAACATTACACTATACGTACTCAGTGATATGGTGGGTCTGTGGGTCGTCAGGGCAGGGAAAAGCTTAGTAGTTCTTTTACCCCTCGTGAAAAAATATTGCGACTTGAGAATTGCAACGGAAAATATTCTGTAGAAAATGTAATCCACTGCTAAAACAAGTGTGTGAACGTGATATGCTATACGTGAAAAATTTACGAATTCATTAAAACCTATAAAATATCCAAATCAGTAATATAAAAACTCGAGGTTTTATAACTAAACTCACTGAAGGATTAAACACACTCTACCAGCCAGACTCATGATAAATAGAAGAAACTTGGTACCCTGAAGGAAGTCCAACACGCCAAATTTTGCTGGCTGCAAATCGATGAGTTATGATATATGGTATGCAGTTGCGCCTTTTTTTATACCGACTAGTTAAAACAGATGTTGTCATCTCTTAAGATGATTTCAAACTGATATTTCACAGTCATGTACGCTTCTGAAATGACCAGAAATCTAACATCATATTTCGAAATCAATGGTTGAGAACGTTGAGAACTAAAAAATGACAGCCGTGTTACACCGAAGAGCCAAAACATTATGATCACCTGCCTCATATGATGTTGGCCCTCCACGTGCCGCCAAAACACCTCTTATCCTGCGAGGATGGACTCTGAAAGATTATTAAAAGTGTCTTGTGGTATTAGGTACCAAAACGTCATCAGCAGGTCCTTTAACTCTTGTAAGTTACGTGGTTGAGCCGCCGCAGATCGGATTGACTGTTCCAACACACACCACAGATGCTCAATTTGATTGATGTCTGGGGAATTTGGAAGCCAATTCACTACCCGGAAGTCTTTTTCATGTTCTGCAAACCATTGCCGAATAATCCGGGCAGTGAGGCATGGCGCATTATCTTTCTCAAACAAGGGACTACTAGAGGGGAATACCGTTGCCATGAAAGGATGTATTTGGTCTTCAGTGATGTTTAGGTAGGTGGTAGACATCATAGTTTCCTGCACATGAATGACTGGACCCAAGGTTTCTCAGAAGAACATTGCCCAAAGAATTACACTTCTACAACCGGTTTATTTTCGTCCCACGGTGCATCCTGGTGCCAACACTTTCCGAGGTAAACGGCGAACACGTACCCCCTGTCCACATGGTGCAACAGGAAACGAGATTCATCGGTCCAGATGACCTTCTTCTACGTATTCGAGGTCCATTTTGAATGCTCGTGTGCCCATTGTAAGCGCTTTCGACGGTGAATCGAGGTTAGCATGTGCACTCCGAGCGGCTTACGGCTACGCATCCCCATTTGCAGCAGGGTTCGGTGTACTGTGTGTTGCGACTCATTACTCCCGTCAACAGCGTTCAAATTACCGGCGAGTTGCAATACACAATATAACTTCTGTTGGCACGTACCATACGGGGTAGCGTTCGATCCCCTCTAGCATCGATGAGCAGTGGTCTGCCCACATCTTGCCGTGGTTTCGCTGGTTTTGGGTTTTCCCTCCTTGGACCACTATTTCAAGGTACTAACCACGCTTGACCGTGAGCACCCCACAAGCCTTGCCGTCTTGGAAGTGCTCTGACCGGGTCGTCTGGACATTACGATTTGACCTTTGTCAAACTGGCATAAGTCCGCTAATTTCTCACCTGAAGAACAAGAATAACACTGGTTAACAGAGCTCAGTATCAGGTGTTATTAATACCGTTTCATTACCTTCAAACGCACCGTCATTTACTTACAGTTGCTTCGATTTGCATAAAGGCGCTGTGGTCATAATGTTTTAGCTCTACGGTGTATATAGACTTTCCAAAAGAAAGGATATCTTGAGACATCTATTGAGATGATCGCAAACTAAGACTGTGTAGTCGTAGGGACTTCCGGAAGTTCCTAGATCTTATGACATCTATTAAAATGAATACTACCAAACTTTTCCGCTCGTGGGGACTCTAAATTACCAGATATTTCATGCCACGTGTTGAAATGTATGGAGGTAAACTCTAAGATATCCCAGTTAGCCACACATCCACACTTTAAACGTCCTGTGTTAATATTACTGAAAACTAAGATTTTGTAGTCATGTTCACTCTATAAAATACCAGATATCTTATACATTTAGATGAATGTAATGTAAGAGAGTTCTCAGCTGCGTGCACTGTATTGAGAAAACGACAGTTTATGTCATCTAAGTTTTGTAACTGATCAGATGTCTTATACAACCCGTTCATATGGTTTCAACTAAAACGTCACAAACCTGTGCCCTCCCTAATATTTTGTATTGTGTTTTAAGATCGACAGTTCCAAACTATCGATCTCAAGAGACAATACAGTCGACAGTTGGGTCATCTATTGAGAAGTTTCAAACGCAGAAGTTACAATCATTAAGACCAGACATCTTACACCATCTACTGAGACAGACAGTTGCAAATTAAGATATTACAGTTCGAGAAGACATCTTATTCCTCCTTATATGGCAGCAGACGAGATTTTTGTGATAAGGTTAAATATCTCAAGGAAGTGATGACACCTTACCAATCTACTGAGAATGGAAATTAAGATGTCACAGTTACATACTGTACAATCTCCGAAGGATAGATGTTGTTTCCATCTATTAACATGAATCAAGGCAGATTAAGGTAACACAGTCACGTATGATCGCATAAAAAGAGATAAGGTGTTGGCAAACTGAGATTTCAAATCATATACACTACCTAAAAGTCTAATATTGCATCTACTGAGATGTTTGTAAACTACAGATACACATGTGTACTGTCATGTACACTCATAAAAAGATATATTAGGTTTGTAACGTATACTCTAGATTCAGTTTCTTTTTGATTTTACTATCTCTTGTTATTTTATTTTCCTATGCAAATTTTCTTCTCACTTAACGAGATGTTGTTTCTCCCGCTGAATTATATGTGGCAACGAGTGTAAGTCATGACGTGGTGGTATGCAGTATATATAGGCGCGCTCAAGTATACCAGAGAGCTTCGTTTTATATGTGATAGGTTCTTTCTGATTATTGATATGCGATTTACCTACTTTTCTACGATATTACGATAGTACGAAAGTTCGGGCTATCAGTAGTTGTGTTATTTTGGAATGTGTATTTGAGTAATACCAGGAGCTCCCCAATAAAAGGTTAAAAGTGAGTACGTTTTCTTAGTTCATTTTATTGTCAGACCTCTGTCTGGCCGTTAAGTCTATTTCATTGAGTGTTACGTTAAGTTCAGGGTATATTGTGTTTACCGCTCTAATAAGGAGCCTTCAAGGTACTAATGTACTAAAACCGAAGTTATATTACTGATATTCAAGATAATGAGGAACGCTGAGTAAAAATAAATTCCATATTCTTAGAATTTATTGCACGTGCGTGTCTTACCTAAACAAACTCTAGCACTTTGAAGATTAAGCACACTTTAGCTACGTCAAGTAACCTTTCAATAACCCTAACGTGACTTAACGTAAGCTTTCCTGCACTACACGTCCAGCCGGAGAATTTTATTCATTATAGGTTGTTTGTTGAGGTGATTGCAAACACTTATGCTCCCTAGTAATTAACGATCCTTAAAACACCACATATCATACATCATCGACTGAAATGGAGTAAAATTACGATTTCATACTTATTTATAGTTTTTAAGAGACCTAAAACAAGTATAAATCACTACCTGGATTACAAAGTTATACAAAGTTTTAGTGTATAAAGGCATCAAGTAGTTTGAGATGGAAATTACAATGACTCAGAAAGTATTTTAAAAGTGCTTATTCGTTTTTCGCTTCTTGTGATTTGCAGTGAGAAAGAATGCTGTCGTTGCTGCCAATCAAAATGGCTTCTTCAGCTGAGAAGGCCCAGTGTGTTATTAGATTGGCAACATATAATAATTTATCGCTCTACAGCGGATTTTTAAAAGGAAATAGGTGAAGTCAGCTCCAGAAGTAAAATTGATTAAACAGTGGATGAAATAAAAAATGTGAGGGAGAACCGTTTGTACGGGAATAAGTAGTGGAATGCTATCAGTTTCTAATGATTTTGGGCAAAACAAAGAGGCCTACACTCAGTCATTGACATTTCATACTAAAGCGTCGCATCAACTGAAAATACCTAGGTGTACAGATCACAGGCACGCACAACTGTTTAAAACTGCACCGCACTGAACTACGAATACTTTAAAAATGAAAGCTGAATGACTGCCCCCGGCACGTGCAATTTTTTTATTTGGGGATTAACGACCACCATGAGCAACTCAATGGGCTATAAGCAATCGCCCTTTCCTAATTTAGTGCCACTGGTTCCAGGAAAGAGATATAGCCAGTGCCGTAAAGCAAACACACCAGCCATGCCTCACCCGGTATTCGAACACAGATCCAATCCGGACAAATGGTCATAAGCCAGCGGCGCTTAGAGCACTGCGACACCAGGATGGTATGTGAAACTTGCTACTGATGTGCATGGCAGCATCTCTCTCTCTCTCTCTCTCTCTCTCTCTTGCCCTATGTCTCTCTTGCTCTGTGTCTCGGTGATGACAATCTGTTTTTCATAAACGGTGTGCTTTCCCGAAGAAGCCAAATTTCACACTAGTGGAAAACTAAAAAGGCAATATGTGCGAATTTGGAAGGTTAGAAACCCAGCAGGGAGTAAAAAAATATATACGAGGCAATCAGAGACTGAAGTCCAGTTTGAACTATTACATGATAGAATTATTAGTTCCTTCTTTTTCATAAAACTTGCTGTGACCGCGAATGTGTATATTTGAGCATACTGTAATTTACTCATTGTCCCAATTGGGAGACAAACAGCCAAATGTCTTCTTTCGTAGGGCTAAGCTCTGCCACATTAGGGTGTGTTCGCCCGTGAAGCACTGAATGATACATTTCGAATCGAAGGACTGAACGAAATGAACCAATTCTATGCCATTCGCGGTCACCTGAAAAACCCTTCTAGGTTTTTATTTTTGAGTTATGTTAAAGACATGGTGCATAAAACACCTGTTCCACACATTACTACTTTGAAAGAGCGCATTGCAACGGTAGTGGTTAGGTTTACCCCAGGACGCTAGGCATGATATGAAATGAAGTCGAATATTATTTGGATAATGTGATTAGGACTACCAATCATACACATGTGAAGGTTTATCAATTTTGCAAAACCCGTTTGGAATTAATGTTTCGTTCAATACCAAATGTATGTATCTATCTTCATTTATAAAAAAGTTATTAAAATTTGTAATCACAGAAATGATTTACAGACACTTGGCAAATTATATAGTTTACTGAGATTATTGTAAAACAAAAGATTTCACAGATATTTCACTCGCTAAAAGCCAAAAAATGTGTCACTATGCACTGTAATCCATGGTTTCAAACGAAGATTTCGCCGTTATGCACAGTCAAAAAAATGGATACTTTGTTTATCTACTGAGATAGTTGCAAATTCGCACTCAGCAGAGCCACGTAAACTCCAAAAAATACCAGGTGTTTTACGCCATTTATTGCAACGAATGACAGCAAACTAATACACTGGTGTCCAAAATTAATGTGACAAACACAAAATTGTGAATAACGCGAAGTCCACACCATAGAGTTTAATGACAGTTGGTACGGAAATACATACAGTATATCGATAACGCAGCAATTCACAACGGAAAAGGAATGCCATCACTGCATGAGGAGGAAGTACGCGCATGACAGCATGGAAGTCCAAAAGTGATGCAGCAACTGGCGCGGATTTCGAGGGGTTAATAGTGAGTGTGAGAAACCCGAACATCGATATAGCCCGCACAACGAGCCCTCATGCTGTTTACAAGGCTGTGAAGTGATAGTTTGGGGCAATTAGTGCCATTCTTCCACCAAGGCACATCGGAGTGCCCGGGGGACTCTGGGAAGGGACTTGCAATTGTTCTTCCTTGGCTTGCAATTGTTCTTCCTTGGCTTGCAATTGTTATTCCTTGGCTTGCAATTGTTCTTCCTTGGCTTGCAATTGTTCTTCCCCGGGCATCCCAGACATGTTTTACAAGGTTCAGGTCTGGAGATCTCGCGGGCCACTCCATCCTGTGTATATCCTCACTCTCCAGGAATTCGTCTACTAGCCGATCTCCATGGGGGCTGGCATTATCATCCATAAAAAGGAAGTGGGGCCAACAGCTCCCCTGAGAAGCCACATATAGGGCTCTAGGACGTGATCCCTGTAGCATGCAGCAGTCAAGGAGCTTCCTGGGAACATATGCAGCGTTGTGCGTCCATTGAACATGATGTCAGCTCAAACCAGGTGTACTCCACTACCGAGAGTTTGGAGTAGCACACAGCATAGCGTCGCGGCTATGGTCAGCGTTCAGAAGACACACAAACGCTGCAAGATGCTTTGCTGCATGTCGTTTCAGCTTTACGAGCCAGAAGCATGACCGTTACCTCGTTATAATAGCAAATCAGAGTAGGAACAGTACCACGGACCAGTTGGCAAATGATCTTCAAGAAAACACCGGTGCGCGAATTTCTCACAAACCGTGTAAAGACGTCTACGTGCAGAACTATATGCCCGGAAACCCAAAAGTTGTCTTCAGGGCCGGCTGCATAATTTGCGGGGCCCAGTGCAAAACGAAAACGCGGGGCCCTTTTCCCAGCGAGTTCAACATCTACTAAATGGGCTTGGACGTTGGAATGTTTTTGTAAGAAAGGCGTGATCAGGTAGAGAAACCACATTTTTTCATTTTCTCATGAAGCTTAATAAGCATGGTGGTACTAAGGAATATTATTATTTATTCATGAGTTATAATAAGCTGTTATTATTACTTATTAAAAAATAAAAAGAAACATTTTAAAATTACGCTATATTGATTTACATTGCCAGGTCAAATTGAAGTTGATCGAATTGAAGCGACAAAATATAATTCCCGCACCTCGTCGAAATGCGTGCTGATGGCAAAAATTAATGTAATTTATCCAAAATTTAAAAAAATAATAGCTATCGTGTAACGTACCAGGAGATGTGACGTACCTGCCAGAAGGACGCACACGACATAAAAGCAGATAGGAATCAGAATAAAACGTCCGCGTAGCTCAATTGGTAGAGTGACTTATTCCGGAATGAGGGGATCCGGGTTCGAATCCTGGCGTGGACAGAAATGACGGAGAAATTTACTTCGTTATAATCGTTTAAACAAATAAGATAGGATCATAGGAAATATCATTTTCAATGATTCATGGTTGATATATTGAGGTTCTAAAGACTTACCGTCCGTACAATACTAAATGAGTAATGCAATTTTTAGAAAACTTTTACCTTATCACTCTCACTCTTTACTTCTAGGAAGAAAAATTCTTTTGCTGGCCACGTTCTACAGTTCTTTGTAATTTGTTTTAGTGGGTAGTGGGAAAAAGCTCAAATGAGGTGAGTGCGATAGCAGTCAAGTGCAGTGTTTCCCAAACACCACCGGTCCGCGGAAACGGAGGAAAACTTGAAAAATGGTAGAGATTTCCGAATTTGACCAGTAAAAACAGGTCTGCACAAAAGTCCTCATAAAAGCCACTTCGTGCCGGTCGGTCCGCGAAGCAATTTGTGAAATTTTACTGGTCAGCAGCTTTTTTGTAGGAGTCTCTGGAAACCAGTGGCACTGGTCCAGTGTCCTGATAATCCCGAATCCGCGTTATTTTGCAATTTATTATTCGCCGTCACTCGTCGTAATCAAGTGCAATCAATCCGTCAGTTATAGTGTTATAATTAAAATTTCATCCAGTTTCATAAAAAAATCGCAAAGATAAATTTTTCACTTTTTTTTATTGATAAACCATCTGCCAGAGATTTGCCACCCACGCACGCGAAAAACTGACCGCGTGTGATTGCAACAGAATGCAGACGTAGCTATGACGTCAGCGTTCCAGAGAGATCTGGGTGATTGTATATATATGATGTCATTAATGCTAATTCTCTCTCGGTGATACGGTGAATCATACCCATGAACCCACGATACTTGAATTCTGTTCACTTAGGCAAAGTGTAATGATATAAAAATTTAAAAAAATGCCATTTTTACATCGTTAAGTGTCATTTATGTTTAATACAAGAAAACAGATTATGAAAAATTCCAAAACATCACACAAACGCGGGCGCGGGACCCCATGCGAATGCACAGGTCGCACACCTATGAAGCCGGCCCTGGCTGTCTTCCATTATCCAGGGCTCATCGTACAGCTCGCTGTCAGTGGTGCGTGTCTCACGTTGACTGGTCTTCAGATCAATGGGACAAGGTATTATTCACAGATGAAGGCTGCTTTAGTCATTTGCCAGATTCCAAGCGGGAAACCGTACGGTGTTTTCACTATCCAGAGTGCATCGTAAAGACCGCCATTAGTGGTGTGTTCCATGACGACTGGTCTTCAGATCAATGGGCAAAGGCAATGTTCACAGATGAAAGCCGCTTTATTCTGTCGTCGGATTCCAAGCGGCAATTGATTTGGAGAGAACACGGGACTGCCTACGGTGCCAGGAATATTGTCGAATGTGACATATATGGAGGTCACAGCGCCGTGATGTGGGCCGGTATCATGGTCAATGGACGTAAGAAATTGCCGGTGACCAGGAAAGGGTACTGCAGTGATGTTATTCTTTTCCACGTTCGTCTGTTCCGTGTTGCTGTCGGAACAGATTTCATTATTATGGACGATAACGCCTTTTCTCACCGCACAGCAGCTGTAGATGACATACTGGCTAGTTAGGATATCCGTCGGATGGAGTGGCCAGCGAGCTCCCTGATCTCATTCTAATCAAACAGGCATAGGATACTCTGGGGAGACGTGTTGCGCAATGGAATCCCGCATAAGAAACCATTCCATCACCTATCAGGGCTTTCAAGCAGGAGTGGTACAATTTGCCCCAAGAGCTTTTAAACCATTTGGTGCTAAGCATAATACACCTGTGCTAAACGTGCATTGCGTTGCTGGGTGGACAGATCCCCTACTGAGGACTTCATCACGTAGTTTGTTTATGCAGTGCTGATGGAAGAGTGTCACTGAACAACATGTGATCCTGTATCCCCTTCGTAACAGTTTTTTCTGTTTCGATATCTATTACATACTACTCAAGATTTTTTGATTTCGTACGTTTCATTTTACTCTTGATATTACCATCGATACCACTTGTAAAACCGCTATTTCTGATTTTGACTAGTCAAATGTACCTCGCCCGTTGTGAACAGCAGTTTATATACAAAGAAAGAAACATGTTATGCAAAAGCCATTGAGATAATTGCAAGTAAAAAGTCACAGTCACGTATATTCCCTAAACTGACATTTATCTTTGCCATGTATTTAGGTGGAATTTGTACAGCAAAAATTTAATCGTCGTGTGTATTATTGAAAATATAGATATGGTTACTACTGAGATGGTTCAAAATTGAAACTTGACAGCCATATACACTACTGGCCAAGCAAAATGCAACACCAAGAAGGAAGCATCCGATTGGCCTGAAATTCGCAGCATGCGTCACCCGCGAGAGGACATGCAAGCGATTAGCATTGCAGGGCATATGCAAATCATGTGCGCCCGGCACGCCACGGAGAAGCACTATAAGAAGGGTGCACAGAAGGCGGGGTGTAAGTAGCGAAAGTGTGTTGTGCTGCCACACCTGTGCGTGGGAAGCTTCCTGATGCCTCGTCACAGAATACGGCAGTCATTCCAGCACGTTTCGGTGTTCGACAGAGGACGAATAATGGCTTATTGCGACAGCGGTTTATCGTACCGAGACATCAGCGCCCGTGTGGGACGACATCCTACCACAGTGAGGCGAGTATGGATTCGGTGGGAGAAGGAGGGACGGACGGACCGTCGTGAGCGATTGCCGCAGCCGCGGCACACCACCGAACGAGAGGACCGGCATGTTGTGCAGCGGGCATTGACGGCTCGCACCGCCACATCACGAACGTTAGCGCAGGAATTAGGGTGTGTTGCGCAACGACCTGTGTCAGCACGTACCGTTCGACGTCGTCTCCAGGAGCGGGGACTTGTCGCACGGCGCCCATTGCTCCGATTACCATTGACGTTACACCACCGGCGAGTGCGGCGGCAGTGGGCCGTTGACTGTCGCACCTGGACTACGGAATGGCACGACCTTGTCTTCTCCGACGAATCCCGCTTCTGCCTGCAACACCACGATGGTCGGATCCGCGTGTGGCGACACCGATGCGAGAGACTGTATGACGCCTGCATTATGCATCTCCATACCGGTCCGTCGCCTGGCGTTATGGTTTGGGGCACAATTGGATATGACACCCGCACCCTTCTGGTACGCATCGCCGGTACACTCAACAGCCACCACACCATCTCCGACGTTTTGGAGCCTGTAGTCCTCCCTTACCTGCAGGACCTGCCAGCGGCCACGTTTCAGCAGGACAATGCGCACCCGCACGTGGCACGCATCGTGCAACAATTCTTCACGGCCAAGCAGGTTTCACTGCTGCCGTGGCCCGCCTGTTCTCCCGATATGTCGCCCATCGAACACGTCTAGTCGCTGATTGGCAACTGAGTGGCCCGGCAAGCACCACCCGCGGCTAAGCCTGATGAACTGTGGTAACGTATGAAAGCAGCCTGGACCGACATACCCCAAGCCCACATCCAAAGCCTCTTTCGTTCGATGCCGCGGCGTGTAGCGGCCGTTATTGCCAGCCATGGGGGCCACACGAACTATTGATGTCTGCGTGTTCCGCAAGTCTCACGGGCCTGTAAGCTCAATCGTTTCATCTTTGTATCTGTTGTTATGTGTCCAGTAAATCTGGCTTTGCTATCTCATGCCCTTTTTGGAGTTGCATTTTGGGTGGCCAGCAGTGTATATGCTGTAAAATACTATATATCCTGCGGATTATATTGCTATAGATGGTTGGAAGTTAAGCTTTAACAGTAACGTACACTTGTTAAAGGAGAAGGCATTTGTTTGTTTCGAAATTTAACGATCACGATGAGTAACTCCAAAGGCAGTCGCCCGTCCAAAATTTGGGGCACTGGTTTTAGGGAAGGGAAAGAGCCAACGCCGTAAGACAAACACACCACCCATGACTAACCAGAGACTAGAACCTGGGGACAAGTCGGATGACTAGTGACAAACAAACGCTTCTGACTACTCGGTCACCAGGGCGCAAAACAGGAGGAACCTTATGTCATCTATTGAGATGATTGCACAATGTGATTCTAGAGTCGGGTGTTCAGCGAAGCTGGAACATCTTTAGCCCTGTGTTGAGTTGGTTGATAACAAAACTTCACGGTGTGTTGTACACCCCGTAAAATACAACAGTTGTGAAATAAGATGTAGGTGCCATGTACAATTCCTGAAAATCCAAGTTTATTTAGTCGCCTTTAAAGAAATATGACAATAGTAACATAATATTTCACAGATATATGTAATCTTTAAAAGGCCAGACATTTTACATCATCTGCTGAGATGAACAGTTAAAAACTAAGAAATCGCAATCAAGTGCATTCCCAAGGAAAGCAGCTATATTATGCCATCTATGTATTAAGATTCCTGTAAACGATTTCATTGTAACATACACTTCTTAGAAGAGGAAGTACACTACTCATTTTATTGAGATAAACTGTTGAAAATTAAGATAAACCAGTCACGTATAATCTCAGAAAAATAAGCACCTATCCCTTTTATTGAGGTGACTGCAACCAAGATTTCACAATCGTGTGCACTGCCTAAAGTGATTGATGTCTTACTCCATTTACTGAGTTGTTTGTAAATTGAAATCATGGTCACGTAGGTTTCCGAAGGGCGCAGATATTTTTTTCGGGATTTAACGACCACTATAAGCAGCTCGTATGGTAGCTGTAAGCAGTCACCACTTTCTTATTTAGGGCCACTGACTCTAGGAACGAGACAGAGTCAGACAAGCAGATGACTCATCCGAGATTCGAATGAATCGGACGAATCGTTAGAAGCCAACCATCCCACCGGAGCGTCGAGGGAAATGTACAATAATAATAATAATAATAATAATAATAATACGCTGTTTTACCCACTATGACAACAGCAAATAAAGATGTAATAGGTTGCACAGGTGGCCGAGTTTTCAGAGCCATTCATTTCCGACTAATTTTCCGAGCAAGCAGACGTGGTGTGCTTGCCTTATGTCACTAGCTCTCTATTTTCACTGGAACTAGCGTCTCTAAATTAGAGACGGGCGGCTGCTTATAATCATGACATGATGGTCGTTAAATCTCGAAACGAAAAAAAAATGCAATGGCACGTGTACACTTCCTAAAAGTCAATATTTAGTTTTA
The DNA here is from genome assembly GCA_039090855.1 of Macrothele yani. Classification (NCBI taxonomy): domain Eukaryota; kingdom Metazoa; phylum Arthropoda; class Arachnida; order Araneae; family Macrothelidae; genus Macrothele; species Macrothele yani. Next base: position 4,517,769 of record CM077023.1, on the reverse strand, counting down.
GTCATCTGTTGAGACAGATGCCTTGAAACGAAGATTTTCACCATCGTGCACACCAGAGTAGCACCTCAAAGCAATGCATCTTGTACAAAATATGATATCAATTGCTATGGAAATTGATAGCTTAGGTTTCACAGTCATGTATACACTGAAGTGCCAGAAAAACTGGTACACCAGTCTAATACTTGGTAGGTCCCCCATGGGAGCATAGGACTGCAGAAATACGACGGGGCATGGACTCCACTAGCTTCTAGAAATATCCTGTAGGCAATGCACACCATACTTCCTGCAGAGCGTTCCACAATTCGGGTGTATTCCGAGGTCTCGGATTCCTGTGTTCGATAGCGCTTTGCATGGCATTCCAAATGTGTTCTATCGCGTTCAGATCTGGGGACTTCGGTGGGAATGGCAACACCCCAAACTTAGATGAATGCTCCTCTGACCATAATGTGGCGTCCCGACACTTGTGTGGAGGTGCATTGTCCTGTTGGAACAGGCCCAACCCATCAGCATGAATGCCGGACATGAACGGGTGTACCTCGTCAGAAATGAGGATGCGCACATAGCGTTGGCCGGTCACAGACGTTTGTAGACGTACCAGGGGTCCGAGCGAAGTCCAGCTAAACACACCCTATACCATTACGGACCACCCACCAGCCGGTACAGTTCCCTGTTGACCGGCGGGATCCATGGCTTCATGGGGTTTGCGCCACACACGAAGCCTTCCATCTGCTCGATACAGTTGGAAACGGGACTCGTCAGACCAGGCTACTTGTTTCCAGTCATCAAGTGTCCAGTGATGGTGTTGCCGTGCCCAAGTGAGGCACATAGCTCTGTGTCGTGCACCCATCAAGGGGACTCGAGTTGGGCATAGGCTCCCAAAGCCCATATCGTGCAGGGTACGTTGCACAGTCTGGACGCTGATGCTTGTTGAGGCTGCAGCATTAAATTCCGATGATACCTGCGAAAGTGTTACACGCCTATCGTGTGAAACGATTCTTGACAGCCGACGATGGTCACGTTCACCCAATGTCTTTTTACGGCCATACTGGTATCGTAGGTTGGAGGTTTTGCCGGAATTCTTGTAGTCACGGTACACCCTTGCAATGGTCGTCCGTGAAAATCCGAACTTCGTTTCTACCTCCGAAATACTATGGCCCATCTCACAAGCGCCAACTATGACACCGCGTTGAAAATCGCTTAAATCGTTATTACTTGTCATTCTCATGCCGAAAACAGCTCTGACAGCTGGCAAGGATGTCTATCGCTTTATATACGCACTGGCGGACGCAACCGAGTACGTGCATAGGTGACGTTGCTATGTATTTTGCATGAGCTCGTATGTTCCTGTTTTTCTGGCACTTGAGTGTATTCCCTATATGAGCCGATGTTTTGCGTTGTTCATTGAGGTGGCTGAACGCTATAATTATAGGATCACATGTAGGCCTACTCATGTGAAAGCCAGATATCAAATTTCATCTGTTCAGAAAGTTCCAAACTCACGGTGATGAGAACTCCCTAAAAAACCAGATATCGCACATCATCCATTGAAAAGATTGCAAATTAAGATATACTCACATGTATAATACCTGACAGATCAGGTTGTATGTCAGCGCAAAGCTAATTGTGTAATGAGATTCCGCAGTCACGTACACCACTCTAAAATACCAGACATCTTTCGTTATCTCTCGAGATCACTGGAAACTGGGATTTTTGCAGTCATGTATACTTCGTAAAGACCATATTTATCTTTTTTATTTATTTACAGGGGGTATAACAACCATCGTGAGCAACTCGATGGACCATAAGCAATCTCCCGTCCCTAAATTGTGGCCGTTAGTTCCAGGAAGAAGAGAGAGCCAGTTCCGTATGACCAATACATCAAATCTGCCTCACCGGAATTTAGACCCGGACCCATCACGGACGAATGGTTAGAAGACATAGCCTCGTACCACTCGGCTACCGGGGAGGCCCAAAAGACCACATGTGGCGTCTACTTCGATGCTTACAAACTAAACTATCACAGGCAGGTGCATAATTGCTAAGAGAGCAGAGAATTTTCGGGGAAATTCTTTATTATTTTTTTTTTCTACTACTGTGAAAATGATATACACACTCAAGTCGAACAGTTTAAAAACCCACACAGAAATGGGATTCTTTTCAGACTAAGTTATCTTTATATGCATTTATGACACAGACTGGCCTCTCAAGCTACCTCTGTAAATAATGTTATGGCCTGGCGTTCTTTGGGTAAATGTGGCTATTGTGCTATGAAAACTCGAACCAAGAAGCTAACGCTTTACCTACATATGTAATGACAACAGTCATAGGTTGGGACTATTTCTGTGATAAATATATCTCGAAATAATATATGAGAACATATTTGTGCTCTTAAAAAGATACCACAAAGGCCACTGACTCAGCGATATTCCTTAGATTTGAGAACAGGTGGATGGAAGACATACGATCGCTTCTAATATTCTATACTATTTCCTATATTGCTATTAATTGTTATCTGTCCTCATGTAATACTGTCAACGCTTTTCAGTGAAATTACATTTGCTGAATTAAACCAGGGCGAAAATGGGGGAAACTGTACTCACACAATCGCATTTAAAAGACATTAAAGAAATTATGTATGTACTGAGTCACATTATATACAACATGCATCAGCGTTAAAACAAATGTTTTCTCTAACACATCATTCTAATTACATTCAATTTAGATAACGCAGCACGTGTTAAGCAGAAACGACGCTATATTTATGAAGTCTTATATTTCCTGCGGATCTTAACGTCACTTTTGATGAGTATCTAGCTTTTGTAGCAGCTCATTTCTATTCCAACTAAACATTAATTGCAAATCTGCATAAGCAAAAGATAATAATCGCAAGTTACAGCTACAAAAGAATTGTGGTTCTGAACTAAATGGTGCGATCGTGTATCAAATGTGAAACACGTCTGTCATGTATAACATGGAATAGATGTTGAGAGACAGAGTTTCCTCTCTTATCTGCTCAGAATCAGCACTTTTTTTCTGAAAGTGTTTCCCGTTTCTGAAGATTGCTTTCTATTTTCCTTTTACTTAATCTTTTTAGATCTAAGTTTATCTAATGATTCCAAGAACCAGATATCTTATATGACAAATTCATTCCTACTTATGCGTACGACAAATTTATTTCGATTTTTTGTAGATTCTCAAAATAAAACGCTTTACTTCTGCATACCTTTTTTTCATATATCATAATCAGTAAAATTTTCTAAATGTAAAAAGAGTTGTGTGAAAAAAGGCACAAGAGTAAGACCCGCATAGAGTTCTTTGTTTCACGACTGGTACTCTTAAAAATGAAGACACTAAGCGCAGTGTAATTTTTTCCCTCTACGAACTGCCGCATCAGTTTTGGAAGACACATTCTATTTTGCTAGGGCAATACGTTCAATCACCCCATAAGTTCAACAAGTAATTTGACACACATGACTGATTGCTTGTCAGTTAGTTTGTTTTCAGCTGGGAACATTTATCGAAATAACCACTCAAAATTTACTCATAGCGATTTCGGCGGGACACACTCGTCTCGGGTAATGTGCAACGAACGGCTTTTATCGTATAGATTTGGACACCCGTCGTAAGGACCCACTCACGCAGATATTTAGCATTCTTCAACTCTTGAAGACTTTGTTTTCCTCTGCCAAGGAAGGCGGGACTTCCTACTGTGTGACGTCATGGTGATATAAATTCATCCTGCTCTTCACATTCTTTAAATTTCCACATGCTTTAACATTTCACTTTTGTATTGTCGTCCCTAGGCTTTTTTTTCTTTTTCTGTATAAAATATTCTGACTACACATTCATTTGATAATATTATCTGAAAATCCAATAAACATATTTTTCCTAAAATCAATTAAATATCAAATGTTATGAGAGCTGATATGATATCGACTGCTCAGGAATAAAATCTACACTCCAAAATCGGAATGCGCTCATGTTAATGCCGAATTTCGGAATCTATGTCTGCAGTTCCTTGACTAATTATTAAATGTTAATTTATATATGTTATTCTCATTATAAAAACAGTCTGATAGAGCTGGGATCGTTTAGTGGGCTAATTAGATTCAGCAGAATTATTTCCATACAGCTCACAAGCAACGTGTTTCTCATAAAAATAAATTCATGCGGAGAGTAAATTTAACTCCTAAAGACTATGTTTATGAATCAAAATTCTATCGATTTAACGCCTGTATGCTTGATCTGAAACACACACACACACACACACACACACACACACACACACACATGCGCGAGTAAGAATTAATACGTTGTTGAATGCTCGATTTAAGGAACAATTATCCTAGCCAATTCCGCCTTTTCTTTCTTGATTTCGGGTTTAACGACCACCGTGAGCACCTCGAAGAGCTATAAACAGATATCCGTCCCTAATTTGGGGTTACTGGCTCTAGGAAGAAGGAGGACTAGCTCAGCCCAAGCCTCATTTGGGGCTCGGGTCCGGACCCAGATCAAGCGACTAGCCATCTGACCAGTCGCCAACGGGTGGCCCAATCTCGCCTTCTGGTACCAAGGCGAATGAATATAAGTCCCCACAGAGTTTTACGATCATCGCCATGTGTTCAAACATTAGCACATACTGCACACTTGAGGTTTCTTTCTCTTTTTTTTTTTTTTTTTTTTTCGCGATTCGGGGTTTAACGACCACCATGAGCAAATCTAAGCACTACAAGCCGCCGCTTCCTAATTTGGGGCCACTGGCTCAAGGGAAGGGAGGGATTTTGCGTCGTAGGAACCGTGACTTGAACCTGGACCCATCTCGGACAACTAGCCAGAAAGTAGTGCTTTTGACCACCCGCTCGCCGTCCAGTCTTTGGGTTTCTTGGACAGTGTTGTTTTGCAATGTCTCCTTGGGTAGCCTTATCAAAAGAAAAGATTCCAATTGTTGGTTCAGAAAACATTCCATTTAGATAAAATTTCATCAAAAATTAAAACATATTGTGATAAATGCATTTCCCAAATATTTGTGGTCTCTTTTACGTATATCTTACAGTAAGTTGAGTTCCAAGATTTGTGACGTATACTCTAATTTAACTTTCCTTTTTAGTTTATTTCTCTATGTACATTTGAGTTCGTTCTCCTTCGCGTTTCTCAAACTTAACGTCATACCTTCTCTCTCGCAAGAGTATGGTTGGCAACACTTTGAGGTCAGTACGCATGACGTGTGTATGCGTCAGATGAGAACTGAACGTTATATAATGTTTGAGCAGCAGTAGTGTGTGGAGATGATGGTAGTATGATAATATAATAGTAGATGCGGAAGTTGAAGTACTTGAAGTTGTGATTTCTTGACTGCTGCGTATTTAATATTTAGAGTTGGTGTTTTTGTTTCTCGTTAAACGTTCTCTAACAAGTAATTGGATTTTTTCACTTATGTTGTTGAAGACTGAGTAGTGCTAAAGAAGGTTTTGCTGAATAAAGACTAACAGTAAGTAACATTTTCTGAAGTTATTTGAGTGACTCCTGATTCGCTTAAAAGTGAAGTTATTAAGAACTGATTCAAACAGTTATACTTAAACGAACATTACAGACTATAAAATCTATACATATTTAAACGTAACTGAAGTATAAATAATGATTTATATGTAACTACATTGTGACAAGAAGTGCTTCCATTCCTAGTCCTGTAGGATGCACTTACAAAATAATATGCGACTGCATCCTGCTCGTTTCACTCACCAACCTGCAGTGAACTCTACGCTGCTCGCCTTGTCAGAAATGCTGCAGAGTATGAGAGTAAAAATGTCAAGAAAATATATTTCACGTCATTTACTCCAATATTTATTTACATACAACGTTAAATATTCTTGTTCCTTCCTAGTATAACGTATCATATGCTACATAAATCTGCACAGTTTCTCTTGTCTTACTTTTCCAACAGTTTCTAAGTGAGCAGAAACGTATCTCAGGAATAAAGTCTGCAGGTGATGAAGCACAGTCCTTGCCGAAATGATCCTCTGGCTAAGATTTTTGTTGAACCCTGTTCGGCAGTCACATTTCAAATGGGAGTAAGAAATTCTTGAAGAAAATTTCATATTCACAAAGGGTGAGGCGATATTGAGCAATTTATGATCTTTGTAGTAAATAAAATAGCTTTGCATATGGTTTCACTTTTAATTGAGGAATATGACCCTACGACCCTACACGATCTATGCGCTTTAGTTAACGTACTTATACATTCATGCCTAAAATCCAGCATAAAAGAACATCAGTGCAATCCTACATCTAACCCCAAACCTACATTTAAAAGTGGAGACTATCACCCCCTTTTTGCTGAACGCAAAGCGGTTGGAAAACACAGACGGTAGCAGATGAAATGCAGTGCGAACAACAGCTAGTGAGTTGAATTTTCAACTCGGTTAGAGTAACCGGTAGCTTGTTGAGGCTGCAACGTGTTCAGATTAGCAGATGGAGAGTTAGAGCTGCATCGCGGTCAGAGTAACAGGTGGAATCTAATGGCAGACATCCATCTCCCGATTTTCCCAATGTTCTGATCAGAATTTGAAAATTTTCAAAATATTGTAGGCCAGAGAATTTTCTGGAGGACATCTGCTTTCGGAAAGGCCTTGAGTATCAACACTGATTCGTCTTTCAAAATCTTGAGTCAATGTGAAACTATTCGCTGTCATTGAAGACCTTTTGAGAGACAGAACTCTATAGTTGGTATCTCCTTTTCTTTCCCCACTTTACTTACTTTGAGAGGAGAATATCGTATCAGGCCACAGACTGCATGCGTAATGGATGGTCCTGGAAAAAATTGTCAAGAAAGCTGAATATGAGGGAGCGGGTGTTTTCATTTTCTCTCTTTTCAAAGCAGTGTCGGTCTCCCTCTTAAATTGCACTCAAATGTCTCTCTCTCTCTCTCTCTCTCTCTCTCTCTTTAAGGTAAACGAATCATGCCACAATATCCAGTCCAAGAACGTGAGTAAGCAATTGAATCTTATTTTTGAACAGATGGAGCCTATCATTTCAAAGAATGAGAAATAGTTTTGGGTTTGGGGACTGAGTCTCAAAAGCTCCTCCACCAAAGAAATCGATACTAAAATAGATACAAATGTTCAAAAAGATATTTTCTGTTCAGAATCAGAATGAAGGAAACCCTGACGATATGGAGAAATGTTATTCGCAATAACGAGTGCCATTGTGGAAAGTGTGCTACACACGGCCGTACATTCTTCCTACAAAAAGTAGAAGTCTCATTTCAAAAGGATTAGATATGGCAGATTCCAGCGTTACTCGTATGGTGAAAGATACTGTACTTTCTCCTGCCTAATACAAGTGTTCTGAGAGGTGAAGACTTCCAAGCTCATTTACAGTACTCTGCATGTGGTCAATATTTACGAGATTCAGGTTTAACATGTTTCAAGAAGAAGAAACTACAGACCACAAAGAAGGTGAGACTTAATGCTTTTGGGTGAGATGTTTTTTCGATCACTTGATTTTCCATTTTTTTTCTTTGAGCCAGTGCCGTAAGACAAACACAACATCCATGCCTCACCGGGATTCGAACGCGGTTCCATCTAGAACGAATTATCAGAAGCCATCGCTTAGATCACTGCGCTACCGGGCAGCCGATTCTCCATACTCTGCATGAAGCCTTGACCTTTCACTGAGTGATACGCATTTGATAATGGCTACCATTCTGACCAGTGTGTCGTACGAACAGCGTTGTTCTGTGATTCACAACATGAGTCCCGAGGAGCTTCCTACGGAGCACAGCGGTAGAATAAATTGGACCTTCTTACGGAGCACTGAGGTAGAAGTGAGGACCGCATAACAGATAACAGATCAGTAAGTGGGGTTCTTGAAAGACAAATTTTTGATTACCGTTTTTCTGGACCACACTTTAAAACGCGATGTAATATAAAACTATTGCGCCACACAAAAGCATATGCGTTCATAAATCCTATGGAAAAAAATGAACTCCTTAAAACGCTGAAATCTCAACACTTGGAATAAATAAGCGTAAAGCTGTGTAGATCACAGAACGTACAGTTTTGCCTCATAAATGCAATTGCTTAAAATTGAAGCAAAACCATGCAAAACACATATGTATCGGCTTTTGTTTAGTAACAAGTAGGTGCACTTCTGGCAGCTATACATGTCTTCTAGATGGCAAGGCATATTACCAATAAGATGGTAAATCATTTTTTATGGTACAAAGCTCCATACCTCTATCTGACTATGAAACTGCTGCATATCGGACGCTAGTGAGTATCAGTTGAGTTACTGAACCATGAGCTCAATAAGAGACAAATACGGAGAAGGCCTCGAAGACTTGAAAGAATGCTGAGGCCAAAAAATCACCTTTACACTAATAGTGTGTGAACGAGCATTGTTCTGTTGAAATATTGAGCCAAGTGCGATTGAGGTGAAAGGTCTGATGATAGCTTGAGCAATAAGGTTGACGGATCAACGATCTATCAGAATGACTGGAATTTGACGTAGTGCTATCTACCTACCGTACAAGACGCATCCTCACAGCATTACAACAGGTGCCGGTACTCTGTAGTATCTGACAGTGAACGTTCATGTGATTAACTAGGACATCTGTGCAATGTTGTGAGCCATTCGTGACATCTTAAACAAGATCTGAAATTCTTTGTGTTGCTACCATTCTTCTGAGATGGGCCCCGGATAGAACCAGTGAGGCACGGATGTTGTGTTTATCTTACGGCACTGGATCTCTCCATTTCCTGGAACCAATGGCACTAAATTAGGGACGGGCGACTGCTTATAGCCCATCGAGTTGCTCACGGTGGTCGTTAAACCCCCCACAGAAACAAATCAACCTTTGTGCTGCTACTGCATATTTCAGACTACAAGAAAACACAAGCAGAAAGTTCTGTCAAGTTACGGATATACTGTCGGTTTTACATGGTTTTCGCTACCGGGCAAATTTTTGGTGCTAATACGGAACTCGAGGCGCTGAAATCACATCTATGGACCAAAGAGCTTGGCCAGCACTGACACGTTTTGTTCTCTACTCCCGGCTTTGAGACAGTTATATCGACAGTAATTCAAGACATTTCATTCCAAGATACTGATGGCAGTCTGACTAACCAGACATTCCCTTTTCAGGACCCAACGTGTGAGCGGCCCTTCTTAGGAAATCATGTAGGTCACACTAAGCGACAGGAGAATAGTACGAGGAGCTTAGTGGAGGAATTCTGTGTATTTTATCACAGCATTTTTTTATTTCGCCTGAGCGCGAGATTTAGCTCAGCAGCACTCTTGTGGTGCCTGTCGTTACTTAAAGTACAAAATACCTGGCATTAATGACACATAGAGAATCTGAGGAATCCTCGTGACTCAACTGCTTTTTCAAACCAACTACCTGAGAATGCATGCAGTGCCTTGAGAAATTCCACCGACAGAAATCTTAGCTACCATATATGCAGATATTTCATCACAATGTGAAACATGCGGCCTACTCAAAGTACGTAGCCTTGATGGCATTCCCGTCCCCACGCAGCTCTACTACGACACCACTACAGCCGAGCTGTGCGATGCACAACGCTCAACGGTAGTTCACACAATGGATGCTGTAGGCGCTGGCCTTCCTTATCCGTTCTTTGGTTCACCGTACGAGTCGTAACGGGATGAACATAGCTAATGCTTTAGCCCATCGAATACTCTGTGTAGTAGCCTGTGGTGGCCTGGCGACGAATAAGCCAATCAATGCGTGCTGACGCCCGTTTGATTGTACTGATCTCACTACGGCAAATAGTAGTGCCTTCTTGCAAAGACTGTTGCCAACAACGTCCAACTGTTTTGGTATCCTGATGCATATTGGATACACATCGGCAAATCGACCAACCAACTCACTGAGGCCCCTACAATCTTTCCGCTCTTAAACGTATCCTTCTGGTGATAAGATTGGATATGAGGTTTACGAGGCATTTCAATCTTTGTATATGCTGTAACAACCCTCAATACTCCGCTGTTTTGTTCCGTAACACCTGGAGCACGCAACAAGACATGGCATCGGTGTCCGGTGTTTGTCCTCTTATTTCTTTCACATCTCACGAGTTGGTTGTATACTCGAATGATTTGAATATCGCGCCTGCCTATACACACCTACCGATTTGCATGCCGATACGCCGACACCTTCTGGGTGGGACAATTCGATGTCGGTCAGTATATGTATGGCCTATGCGAATTATCTGAATGAAGGAACATTAAGAATTCCGAAATGTGCAGACTATAATGGCCTATAAGTGAGCGGTTCCTGCTAGATTTATTATCATGATATTTCGCAAGAGTTCTGTTCCAAATACATGGTAATGGGGGCGAAGGCAACCGAAGGGAGTTAAAGCACGAACAGTTCTACCGTCGTCATACCGGCTGGACACCTGAGGGCTTGTATCTTGTTATAACGTGTGTGAAACAACCCTGTGAACGCCCAAGTGGACCTGTGGCTGAGATCACCTGCACATCGTGCACGAAAATCGGCATTAGTTCTCGTCTGGCCATTATAGAAGACACAGTTCGGGTTCTGTTATGGCTTGCAAACCTTATCCTAACGACGGAGTTAGACAGAGTACTTGTTCCGAAGGACAATCTCAATATTTCACTTTCACTTGCCTGTCGTCCTGCGCCAAAGATGTCTAGACAACAGCTCAGATTGAGCTTTCGCTACATCTCACGGACCTAAAATGGCTACCCGGAAACTGACAATTTGGGGAGCTGCCCATTCTATGGCATCTAGAACCGCTTATCCTGTAGAAACCTTTGATCCAGGTGGCCATGGTGAACATCCCTTATCCATTCTGTCACAGTGGTCCCCAGCTAAGATGGGCGAGGTTACAAGCCGAATTGACGTTAGACACCCTGAATCATGTCCTCTCCATGAACGAGTGGTGAATCAGTCTGGTGCCAGACAGCAGTAAACAACATACTTGAAAAAAGTTAGGAAACTCTGCACGCTTCTACAAATCCGCGAAACGGGAACAGCAAGGCAGTGGTTCGCTTTTGTTTTGAGCCAGGATCTTGTATGGATGTCGCTTGTTCACGTCTAGCCCGACCTGACCACTATGCAATATTCGCCTATCGTCTAGGTAGCCCTCCACCTTGAACAGCGGCGATGGGTTCTTCCCCTGCAGGACGGCTCAGCGTGACTAATGAATGCATACCTCCAGAAGGCAGCAGTCGTGCGGATGTAGTTGCTCCACACTCACCCAATCTGAGTCCCATCAAACCATGATCGGGACCAAATTTAAGCAGGAAGTGTGACCCCGCAAATATTTAGCGCTCACCTAGGACAACTCTGGAGGGAAGCGGTCACAAACATTTAGGGATATTGCATGAAATGAAGGATGCATGTATCTGACTCAAGTCACACGCATTGAAATAACATCAGTGACGCTATGTAACACAAACGATAAAGAGTGCGTTTAGAAAAACAATTTATTGTGCAATTTCTGCACACAACAAAGTAGCACTGCAATATAGACAAAATGGTAAATTCGGAGAATGTCCATACCTCTGAATTTCAGTACCCGGTAACACCACCTCTATGTCGAAGTACGTCCTGACACCTACGAAGCATACTAGCATTGCCATTATTGATGAGTGTGTGAGGCACCTCGTCCCATATTACAGGCAACACTGCCATTGTACTGGGGTATGGAACGTGGTTATCCAGGTGTCGCTGTACAGCGTCCCAAATGTTTTCAATAGGATTAACGCCAGGAGACCTCGGAGGCAGTTGCAACGATTCAATCCTATGATTTTCCAGCTTCCTGAAGCACGCTCCAGTTACAGTGACTGGTTGCATTGTCATCGAGAAAACTGAATGCGTGTCCAATAGCAGCATTAAACAGTGTGACAATGATCTTGTTTCGGTACACTGATGCATTCATGTTGCCTTGACAACCATACAAGGAAATATGGCCATTAAAACACACTCCTGCCCGGACCAGAACTGACTGCAGCTAACAAGGGTGGACGGACTGCACATAGTGTGGTTGCATTCGTGTACCGGATCTTCTCCACACGTGTCCTCGTCGAACATCAGGATAAAGAGCGAAACGGAATTCGTCCGTGAAAAGTACATGGTACCCTTCTGTATTCCATGACATGTACTGTCGGCTTCAGGTACATCTTTGACGACTGTGAGATGATATCAATGTTATATATCTCAGCGACCCCCTTGCTCTGAGTTCCTACTCATGAAGACGGCTTCGTACCGTTTGAGTACATACTGTGACACCAGAAACAGCTCGAATTGATTCCCGGAGTTGGCTACTGGTAACACTATGCCTTCTCCAAGTACTTACTGTCTCTCATAATTCTATGGCGATCTTGCCTCCTAGTGGTTATCCTCGGGAGACCACTCCTGGGTTGATCTGCAACATTTCCATGCCGTAGAAATCTTGTGTGTACCCGAGTTATTACACTTCGCAAAACTCCTAAAACAGCAGCCACATCGATTTGTCGTAACATGCCAACATCCCTATTTCTTCTGTCTATTCTTAAACGTCGTCTGGACATCATTTACGGTTAATCTCGCGCTGAAGGCAATACATTCAGCAAACTTCTACACCAAGCGGTGAAACGACCTGTTTTCTACTTCTCTGAAGGTACTTTTATCGGAGCTTGCACGCCACGTGCAGTGTCATCATGATACTAATTTACATATAACGTAGCTACCCACGCTGATAACTGATCTTCACTAGTCGCTAAATTTGCATATCACCACGTTTTCCCTTCGAAACCGCTATATCCTAACTTTTTGTGACCTATAATTGGTTAAAAAAACACAACACGTAGTCATTAGTCCCTCTGACGCATATCTCTATCTAGCCTTCCTTTTTGTTTCTTTTCCTTATGTAAATTTTGTTACCTCTCACTTACAGTTTAATTCTGATCGCCACATCAGAACTTCAACTTTCTTAATACACTTTGGCAACAACTGATAGCAAGCCATATCGTAAATAAAGAGCATCACTCTGCGTGAAAAAAGTGTGAGTGAGTCAGACGAGATTTGCTTCAAGTTAAACGGCATGTGTTATCTCCACGTTACTTTATTTAGGAGTGTAACTTGTTATGCTAGTGAGGTATAAGCTTTCAATTTGTTAAAAAGCTGTTGAAACATTACTAAGTGTGATTGGTGTTAAAAGTTGTGAGAGCAAGTTCCGCTGTATTTGTTTTGTGAGGTAAGCTGTGAACAGGAGTGCTCTCAACGAACACGTAGCAAATGAATTTTCTTAGCCTTTCGTACCTTGTGTCCAATAGGTGGTTATGGCAGTACTAGTTTTCAAGTTAGTGACTGTCATTTTAACTACAAGTGATAGATAACAGTTATTTAAAACATTATACATCATGACAAATTGTCTTAAACATGTAACTGTTCAGAAGTCTCAAAGATGTTATGTTTAGTGAAAAACTTGGCTAGAAGGAAATTCCAAAGTTTTATTGCAAGCAGGAATGAGTGAGTTGGCAAAGCTATCTCTGCGATACTTATTCGTATGCTGGGAAGAAGTGGATAGTCATGTTGCTGGTGTAATGTTCAAAAATAAAAAATAAAAACAGTGTGAAAATTTTAATATGTTTAATCTCAATGGTAGTGAAAGACAAGAATATGAAATAATTGAGTAACAGAGTGTAGACAGCATGAGGATGGAATAACTGGGGCATAAAAGCTGGGGTACTTTGATAAAAGACGGCAAGTAAGCTGTAAACCAAAGTTCTGAATAGTAAATTGAAAATTTCTCTTCAGAAATGTATGCTAAAGAAATATGTTAAAGTGAAGCGGACAAATGAAATAATCTACTGAAATTCTGTACAATGCAGAGACTAGGTCAAGGATAAGACGTATGAAGAATAAACTACATACTACAGAAATAAAGAAGCTGATGTCGATGAGCAGTGTCATCATACAAAGATAGAATTAGAAATGGCCGGAGAAGAGCAAGTGTGATCAGTGGCGCCCATGTGAGTACTTTTAGGAGGGGGGCTAAGAAAAATCCTCACCTCCTTCTTCAAGGCTGTCAAACGTAAAAAAGTAAATGTACAAGATACTAAAATACAACAAAAATAATTGATACAATCAATCATTAATATCTCATTATTTTTAAAAATGCTTTAAAAAAGGTTTCTTGTGTTTTAGTGTTTTAAATTTATCAAAAATGTGGCTACACCAACGGCTAGGGGGTACTCCACCCCCACACACCCGCTCCCCTTATGGGCGCCCTTGAGTGCGATGATGGCAGAGATTCCGAAAAAGTTAAGGAGTGAGAGTGCACTACGCTTGCATAGTCATGTGTTGGAAAAGAAGGGATTGTGCATTGGACGGAGAATTATGAGCACGGAATTAAGTGGAAATCCGACCAGAGAAAGCCCTGAGAAAAGTACGACAAACTGTTCAAACAATGATCGACAAACTGTTCAAACAATGATCGACAAACTGTTCAAACAATGATCGACAAACTGTTCAAATAAGGAAAGGATTTTAAAAGGTGAGGTGACACAGGACTCAACTGAGTGCAGAAGGAAAATCGGTAACAGCGATCTTCTTAAATGTGGGTTCAATGGTGCTGCACGACAAGAACGCAGCGAGGTAATTGGGTGAAATTGTGTTGCGTTTTGCTAAACGAGATGCTGCAATTTGTCACACAAATGATGACAGTATTCTCTATATTAGTTACCATGATTGCATACAGTAGTACCAGGCACACAAAGCTCTCATCGCCCACCTGCGTGAAAGGGACAGAAAATGATCATGGGTTCTACATTGTTCATCAAATAAACTACACTGCTCACCAATACTTAAGGACGAACATGAAATCTGAAGCTAACAAAGCGATATGACTAAAAGGGCTAACATATGCGCACGAGTGCAGTGAGCGCATGAAGACATTCCATGATGCTCAGCCCGTTAGCAAGTTTTCTGTGCGCACGTGACAGCTGTTGAAGGTGTATATATACAGGAGGCCTAGTCATGCCTCACATGAGTTCATTCTGTTTTTCATATTTCAGCGATGGAACGAGAAATTGCGTCTCTGAGGTAATAAAGACATGCCAATCACACATCATGAGGATGATTTTACTCTAGACTGAATTATCAGCAAGCTCTAAGAAATCCTGACTGCGGCCGATGTCGCCACAGTGTTTGAAGTGACACACAGCATAGTGATGCGACTTTGCTCAGCTTTCAGGAAACACAGAACCTCTGCCAGATGTTTTGCCGAAGGTCGTCCCAGCTGTACGAGCCAGAGGAACGACCGTTACCTCGTTATAATAGGAAATCAGAGGCGGAAAAGTACCGTGCACCAGTTGTAAAATCGTCTTCAAGAAAGCAGTGGTGTGTGAATTTTGCACCAAACCGTGTCAAGACGTCTATGTAGCAGGACTATATCCCCGGAAACTCGCACGTTGTCTTCCATTATCCATGGCGCATCGTATGGATAGTGGTAAACTTGTTGCGCAAAGGAATCCCCACCAGAAAACATTTAAGCACTTATCAGGGCTCCCCAGCAGGTGTGAGACAATTTACCCCAAGAGCTCTTAAACCACTTGGTGCTAAGCATAACACACCGATGCTAAACATTCATTGTGGTTCTGGGTGGACAGGTCCCCACGTTCCCTCTGTAGTCTGTTTACCCAGTGCTGGTAGAAGAGTGCCACTGGACGACAAATGAGCCTGTACCTCCTTCGTAACATATTGTTATGTTTCGATCTCTATTACATACTGCTCCATATTTTTGATGTTGGGTGTTTCATTTTACTCTTGCTATTACCATCGATACCACTTACAACTGTAAAACCGCTTTTTCCGATTTTGACTAGTCAAATGTCCGTCGTCGTTAAGTTTAGGACAATAGTGTATTTTTGTTCATAGTAGAAAAATTGTATGGTTGATTTGGATGAATTACCCCAAATGTGTGAGAACAATTCGCCAAGGATTGGCAAACCTGTGATTCAGCGGGAAATACTGTCTAACTCTTTCTAACTAGACAACATTTTCTCTAAACAGTTTGACAGTTTGTGCTTACAACAGTTTGACAGTTTGTGCCTTCACATGTTGGGTGCATTCAAGAACACAAGGTTAAACCGATAATACCACCGAAAATCTATCCAGTGAAACGTAGAACATTCATGTTTAACCAGCTAATCATCCTTTCTCTCTCTCTCTCTCGATACTTTAGAGTAATGCATTGAATTACTCTAGAACGCTAAAGTTCTGTGAATGGCCAAGTCATTTACTGCTTTGAATAAATACTGACAATCAGAGAACTTTCGTGTCTGCTGACACAAAAATGGTTGGGAGAACGTCTGACTACACACTCCAATGAGCATTTAAGGCAAGCATTAATACTGCATTTTTTTTTTCAGTCCAATCTCTGTTATTTTGTGTGGACTGGGAAGTGGGGGAATCACTTTCGGATGTGAAGATGAATGCTTTAATGATCAGCTCTCACTTGGCCAGATACTGCATTAGCTGATTTGGTGGTTTCTTCTCCACGTCCCGAACTGATTGCTACCATACGAAAGTCCATTCCTGACAAACTGAACCAACACCTTCATAAATCTGATTCAAATATAACTTCATGTTATTCTCAAATAATGGATGATTGACAGGACGAACCGTATTTCCAAGATTTCAATCGGGAGTCCTTTAAAACTCAAATTTTATGGTAAAACCGATCCATTGATTTTTGAAAAACCTACCGTGTTGTGCAAACAGCTAATTTGGCTTTCTGTTTTTGATCTAACGGAACTTTCAGTTCTTAAAATGACAACAGCGTTTAACCGATAAGCACTAGTTTTGCAAAACCAATTAATAATTCAAGAAGCAGAAGAAAATTTATCTCTGATATCCTTGCTTATTGCCTGCTGAGAAATGTGTTAATCCTGAGTGACTTCTTTTTTTTTTTTTTTTTTTGTCTTTGAAAAAGCAATACTGTTACTGTACCATTAAGCTTAATGTATTACGTTGATTAAGTTTTAAAAGGAATTTATTCGTTCCTAAGCAAAAAAGTCTCAATATGCTACTAGAACGAAAAAAGTTCATTCGGCATTATGAAGACA
Source organism: Macrothele yani (assembly GCA_039090855.1). Taxonomy (NCBI): domain Eukaryota; kingdom Metazoa; phylum Arthropoda; class Arachnida; order Araneae; family Macrothelidae; genus Macrothele; species Macrothele yani. The sequence goes on along the minus strand of CM077023.1, from coordinate 4,500,675 downwards.
AATTGTCAAGCATTATCCGCTTCCAACCCCCCCCCCCCCAAAAAAAAACCTGTCTCTAACATTGACTGTACTCAGTATGGTTCCATCAGTCGTAGATAGCAGCCCCGCAGCGTAATTTCCACGCAAAAGTGTGTGCCGTAGAAGAGACAGGTCAAGTATACCCATTCTTCACGATATACTTTCTACTGTTAGCCGACTGTACGAGAACGACGACTTTCAGTAGACCATTTCAGCAGTTCAAAGGCATAAATGTCCATAGGTTTTGCATTATGGCGACTTTACTGAAATGTTCGTGAAGATAATAGTATGTATAACCGTTTTTACCTCCACCTCTTGCATAAATGCAATGGTGTCACGTGAGGTATAGCTCGACGCTTTGTCCTAGTGAACACGCACCTTTGAAGCATCATCACTATATAATGCCAAAATTTCTCGTATGCACAGTGCTGCAAGGACTTCACTCTTATACGTAATATACAGAGTTTATCTTAATGTTTGGATCTTCCCTAAAGATCTCAAGCTTTCCATTACAGACAAACTCATCACTACCATTAACTCATGTACAAATCGTTTCTCGAATTCACGGGCGCAGGATAGGCAGCACTTTAGCCACATCTACGGTAGGACTCGAACTTTGTCACAATTTACCAGATACACCAATGCTTCAATGAGAGTGACCACAAAATTTCAGCTATCAGGTATCTCATAGAATACACGGGAAACGGTATTCTGTAGTGAAATACGACGCAGGGGGAGGCTGTAAGACCGGCATTGTGTCTCTCTTCTAGACTTAAATCTTACTAAATGATACCACAAACTGTGGCTTGGCATGTGCCTACACCTATCGGGATTACTCGTTGAGTTGCTAAATTCTCATGACTTGCCAGGTGCCGAACTTTGCGAACGACTTTCTTCGTTTGAAATGGTGCAGGTTTACATTTCCGAGTGCTATGATCTCAGCATCACTTCGTCATGCCTGATTTTCCTTTGGCACGCCATAAAAGAAGATACCCTTCTTCGGTATGCCATGACCCTCGTTCTTATATTGCTGCGATATTCCTGTGTAGCAGTATCCTTCTTTGCTAAATGTGGTTATAGAGCCTTTGAGTAATACGTTAATCCTTTGAAGCATAGTTTGAGCTAGATCTCTACCTGGTGCATGCATGATGTACTGATCTATTGGTTGCCGGTATCACACTCATTTCCTGTTTCCACACATCTTGCGTGGTACTGTTAAAATACTTTAGAAAATGTTCGAAACGTACCGGGTTATGTTTATTTCCTGTTTCGCTAGGTTCAACACGTTGCCTAGCTGGACGTTGTCTTTCATGAATCTCAAAGACAAAAGAGGGAATTGCGTTAGAGAACTGGCAACATGGGACATATATACGTGTTCCGTTACTCATAAAGACTGCCCTTAGAGATGCCCACGCTATTGCACTGCATGAATGACGAATGTTCCGTTAGTTAAGCATAAAGACGGCCCTTAGAGCTGTCCACGCTGTTGCATTGCGAGAATGACGAACGGAGCGAAAAGTGCATGGTAATAGTTTCCATTCACAGGGCATATCATCCATTATGATGTATGGAGATATTCAAAGAGGTGGGGGGCCTATGATAACGAATGCAAGTGGAATTGTACTATATGATGAATTAAGGTTTTAAGGCAAGTGTACATATATGATGAATTAAGGTTTTAAGGCAAGTGTCTAGGGCGATGGTCTTTGATTATTCGTCCGAAAGGGGTGCGGGTTCGAATCCCGGTGAGGCATGGATGTTGTGTTTGTCTTACGGCACTGGCTCTCTCCCTTCCCTGGAGCCAGTGACCCTAAATTAGGGACGGGCGACTGCTTGTAGCCCATTGAGTTGCTCACGGTGGTCGTTAAATCTAAAAAAAAAAAAATACAATCTGCTCAGCGAACATTGCTCATACAAGAATCGCTCTTTGAATACAATCTTCTATCTGTTCATCTCGACATTGCACACTCAGTTCTTGCCTCAGGACATTTTATTTACCTTGATTGCCCTCTGACCCACTCTCAGGTTGCCACATTTGTGGTGTTAAGTTAGAAAACGTTTAACAAGAAGAAATAAAATTTACATAAGAACACAGACACTCGAAAGGAAGGTTAAATAAGAGAGATAAACACTAAAGTGCCAGAAAAACTGGTACATACGAGCTTATGCAAAATACATAGCAACGTCACCTATGCGCGTACTCGGTTGCGTCCAACAGTGCGTATATAAAGCGGTAGACATCCTTGCCAGTTGCCAGAGCTGTTTTCGGCGTGAGAATGACAAGTAATAACGATTTAGGCGATTTTCAAAGCGGTGTCACAGTTGGCGCTCGTGAGATGGCCCATAGTATTTCAGAGGTAGAAACGAAGTTCGGATTTTCACGGACGACCATTGCAAGGGTGTACCGTGACTACAAGAATTCCGACAAAACCTCCTACCTACGATACCAGCGTGGCCGTAAAAAGACATTGGGTGAACGTGACCATCGTCGGCTGTCAAGAATTGTTTCACGCGATAGGTGGGCAACACTCTCGCAGGTATCATCGGAATTCAATGCTGGAGCCTCAACAAGCATCAGCGTCCGGACTGTGCAACGTACCCTGCACGATATGGGCTTTGGGAGCCGACGCCCAACTCGAATCCTCTTGATGGGTGGACGACACAGAGCTATGCGCCTCGCTTGGGCACTGGAACACCGCCACTGGACACTTGATGACTGCAAACAAGTAGCCTGGTCTGACGAGTCACGTTTCCAACTGTATCGGGAAGATGAAAGGATTCGTGTGCGGCGCAAACCTCATGAAGCCATGGATACCGCCGGTCAACAGGGAACTGTACCGGCTGGTGGGGGGTCCGTAATGGTATGGGGTGTGTTTAGCTGGACTTCACTAGGACCCCTGGTACGTCTACAAACGTCTGTGACCGGCCAACGCTATGTGCGCATCCTTTCTGACGAGTACACCCGTTCATGTCCTGCATTCATGCTGATGGGTTGGGCCTGTTACAACAACAGGACAATGGACCTCCACACAAGTGTCGGAATGCCACATTATGTTTAGAGGAGCATTCATCTGAGTTTGGGGTGTTGCTATTCCCACCCGAGTCTCCAGATCTGAACGTGATTGAACACATTTAGGATGCCATGCAACGCGCTATCGAACACAGGAATCCGAGACCTCGGACTACACCCGAATTGTGGAACGCTCTGCAGGAAGTATGGTGTGCATTGCCTACAGCATATTAGCAGAAGCTAGTGGTGTCCATGTCCCGTCGTATTTCTGCAGTCCTGCGCTCCCGTGGGGGACCTACCAAGTATGACTGGTGTACCAGTTTTTCTGGCACTTCAGTGTACGTCTTCATGGCACGTGAATACGCAAATGCTGGGATTTTGCAATTTATGTCTTTATGCCTTCGGTTTCGACCATCTCATTAACTTGTCACCTCGTATTGGCAGTTCAGCCAACTTAAGGGCATGGGGGAAAAAGGGGTAGGTATCTTCTCAAAAATTCTAGGACTACACAATTCATTTCCGGTTCATACGAGTGAGATTTCTTGCTTTCCGTAGTGACAACCTCTTCCCAGTTTTATTTCCTTCGGCTCAGAAGTCCCTCCGCAGTGCAGTTAACTTCAAATTTTCTATGACAAAATTCACGTGGCTGGAAAGACTATTTGTTCATTACTCTTCATAATGTTCGTATTTTGTTATTTTTTCTTGTTTGCACCACCACTTCTTTCTTTCTTTTCTCTATCTTTTTTTTTTTTTCTGTTTACACCGTATCGAGTGTTTGGAGCTCATCTGAATTTGCTTTTAAAACGTGACTGATTTTGTTCTGTTTGACTGATTTTGTTCCGCATTCAAAATTAAGCTCTAATAAACAAGAGATACATGGGTAGTATGTTAATACAAAATTTTGCCTCTCCAGTTCGTTTTGTTTCTAGTCAAATATAATTGTATATCTAAAGCCCTAAAGTCCTACGAGCTTTGTTTTTTAGTTTTGCTCATATGAAAATTAACAGAATTTTTTAATATAAATATTCTATGAAAGAGTATGCATTCCAGAATTTTCAACGAAGTTCTGAACATTTCTCAGAAATACGTAAGGATGCATCCGCATACAGACCGACAGATAAACCGTCCTCCTCTGACACCGATCCCTACAATTTTAAATGCATGTTGTTGTTGTTGTTGTTGTTGTTGTTGTTATTATTAGTATTATTATTATTATTATTGGTGGTGTCGTTATTACACCATTTTTATAAGAACTGGCAAAAAGGATCTCTTTAATTTCTTTAATTCTATGTGTCCTACCTGCACCCTGCACTGAGGCAATTTATGTAAGAATGAAAGTTATAAAGTAAAACCTCAAAATTAAAGCCATTTGGCATCAAGTTACGATCTGATACTACTGCTGAAGCGACACATTTTGACGTACAAATTTGATTTAACGATTTACTTAATCGCTCATTTATAAAGTATATAAAATAAACGACATCTGCTAAAAATTGTAATCCGATGACAGCTGAAACAATGAAACATTAAGAGGTTCGATGTTTTCCTTAATAACGTGTTATTTTCATTTTCAACTTTACAGTGATCAATGTAAGAGCAGCTTATAACAAACCAACATGCTCATATATATATTTATATATATATACACATTTTTTTTTGTCTGAGCAACGACAGACCTATCTGCATGAACGCTTAGTCGACCTTGAAGTTTTTTTGTTTTTGTTTTTTGTTTTTACTTCCGGATACGACAGACGCGCCGAGCAAATAGAAAAGCAGTACTTATTTATACCAGTCAGTTTTATTTCCCTGTATTCCGTATTCTAGACTTATTAAAAAAGTCTGCAAGTAGTTAGTCATATTTTTCTTCATGTTCCGAACCGCAAAGATGCTGAAAAAATGAAAATTACGCAAACAGAAACAAAAACAGAATAGAAAACTCGAGAGGATATTTCCAAGTGGTACATGTGATGCAAATGCAATAATGTGCAGTTCGTGCAATGTCAAGGAACACAGCATTCCGCTTGGGTGATGTAACTTCTCGGTGTGGATGAATACTATGAGACGATTATTTCACTGAAGCTGCTACCTGTCCTCTATTCGACGACCTGTCTGGGAATTCATAATTTCGTCTCGACTTCCCAACTAAGATCTCATCATCCACCCACCATTACTGTACAAATTTTCTGGAGGGAAGACTCATGAGAAAAACTGTTTCACTTTAACACAACAATTGCAATTCTGAAAGCGCATATCATAACTGGATTTGCTATTGTTTTTGAACATGGGCGGCACAGAAACTGAGTGAAAAACAGCAGGGCAAGCGAAAATCTTGTCATCGTTCCCAACCGTTCTCGCGTAGCAGTTTTAACGCGAAAATAGTTTTAAGTTCAATGCAAGTAACGACTAGAAACAATAAAAGGGTCGTTGGGCAACCGTGCTATTTATAGCATGACAAGAAATTTCATTAAATAGGACAAGCGCTGACAATTCTTGACAGCAACGCTATCAGTAGTACTGGTAACAATACACAGAGATAGATGCCTGTGAGGAGGCGATTGTTGTTTGTGCTGTTTATCGTGACTTTTTTTTCTTTTTTGCGCAAAAGCCAAATTTTGCTACATACGGCGCCAGGTACACATAAATCTGTTAAAAGTTCGGCTCTAACTGTGGGGACACCAATCCCCAATCGACTGCAATGCCAGCTAATTAAAAGTGCGGTTGAGAAAGGGATCACAGAGAATCAGGGCGTGCCAGACTGTTAATCAGGCTTACTGCACTTTTCAGCACAGCATCAAGAAGTTCTAGAACTGATCTTGTGAACTGCTCCATATCTGATAAAAATACTCTAGAGATGGGAGAATTTACGACTTATATATAAGTATTAAAAGTTGTTCAAAGATAACTCGAATAGAAACACTAGCGTTTAGAAAACAAAGACTGCTACGAAAGAAATGTCGTCCAGCCAAAGCATGTTGGAGGAAATTTTCAAACATAGAATGGCGAAAGTACTTATTGTCAACGGGTAACCAAACTGGAAAGTGGAGAGAAATGTTAACCTTTTAATTGCTAACAACCTTTTAATTGGACTGGCTTTTGCTAGAATTAAACCAAACAATACTGTTGTTCCGTCACGAAGAACTAGGTTCAGTATAGTAGTTAAAGGAGACAACGCACAACATGGATTGTATTAACTGTACAAAAGGAAGGAAGTGGTTCACAAAAGAAAAAGAGTAGCTCAGACAACCGATTCCTGGTACTCCAAAATCAATTTAAAGTGCGTCAGAATGCATCTTCAACAACACTGATGCTAGATCAGGTGTCAACGCTGTAGGCAATGATTTCAGGGACATGATCAATTGCCTTATTTTGGGGGTTGGGTAGGTCTAACCTGTGCAGGTTTCCAAACTATTTTCCAGATTCCTGCTGAAACAAAAATTAGAATAGGCGACATAAATAGGTGATAGTTTCGGTGCACAAGATCTTAGAACAATAGCAAACATGACATATCTAATCAAGTAGTTTGATTAAATTGGAATTTCTGGAGTACCCTGTGAACTTTACGATGGTGGAATACAACAGCAGCACTGGAAACAATGGAGTGAAGAAGACATTTCTTGTGATGAGGAGGAATTTATCTGTATTATTAAGGGTAGAATGTCCAGAAGAAATACGATCAAATGCATCAGCTTTTTCCTAGCGAAGAGTTTCCCAAAGTGTGTTCTGCGGAACACCGGTATTCCGTGAAAAACATCGTAATTAGAAAAACAAATGGTGTTTAATATTTTGAACTAAAAGTATGCTTATTTGAAACCTACTTTGTAACTCTTTTCGAATGATTTTAATTCATCATGAAGGTCTTTTCGGATATTGACAGAAGTCGTATTGAATAAACTGATGTCCACAATTAACGTGAGAAATACAAATTGGAGAATATGTACAAAACGAGACGACCGATTGTAAAGATTTTTCAGACATGTGAAATGGGAAACACAAAGTCGATGTACCCAAGCCACATTGTGCTAGCTCTTATCTATGGAAATATGCAAATAAGAACCATATGACATCGAGCTGGCAGGCACGCAGCCTTCATAAGTTTCTGAGCTGTTCTGAGCGGGGTGCGGCAATCGAAGCTTCAGTTGGACTCTTAGTGGAACAATGGCTTCGCAACAACATCTAAAAACTCTTTACGGTGGAAAGCGATCGGTAGATTAGAAAGAAGACCAATGCTTTGTATCCCACTCGCCTCATCGGAAAGAAGGGTCCGTATGAATTGGTCCAGAAAACATCACCCCTAAACCACTGATCAATGGACTTGTGTTTTCTTCAATGATCTAAACACGGATTCTCGACGCATGTACATTTGGAGAGAGGCAGCAAGCCGAAATCTTCCTTCCAACATTAGGGGAATTGCCCTCTACGGTAGTGGAGGCCTCCTGGTTTAGGCTGGCATCATGTTGGATGAATGCACGCAGCTGCATGTGTCTACAGGAGTCGCCTAACTGCTGCGAGCTACAGGAATAACATACTAGAGCCCTGTGTACAGCTTTCTAGGGGAGCTGTTGGCCCCCAGTTCCTTTTCATAGACAATAACTCCCGTCTCCATAAGGCTCGGCTAGTCTACGAGTATCTGGAGAGTGAGGGTATTCACAGAATGGAGAAGCCTTCGAGATTTCCGGACCTAAACCGGACAGAGCACATCTGGGATGCCCTGGGAAGAGCAATTGCAAACTGGCAGCCCCGCCTCCCTCTCAGAACCCTTCCGGAACTCCGATGCGGCTTGGTGGAGCAGCGGCAATTATGTCCCAAAGTCTCATTCACAGTCTTGTAAACACCATTAGGGCTCGTTGTGCGGACTGTATCGCTGTTCTGGGTGATCACACTCCCTATTAGTCCATTGAACTCCGCGCCACTTGCTGCATCCCTGGTCATGTGCATGCTTCCTCCTCATGCGGGGATGGCATTCCTTTTCTGTAGTGTATTGCTGGGTTATCGATATATGTATATCCGTACCACCTGTCATTAAACTCTGTCGGGTGGATTTTGCGTTATTCATGATTTTGTGTTTGTCACTTTAATTTCGGACACAAGTGTATAAAGCTCTGTACACATTTAAGCACGAATGCGTTTGAGGTAAGGTGAGGGCGCGCGAATGTTTGCAAATTCTTAATTCGTTAAAAAATTTGTCAGGTGAGGCGTTAAATGGGGCAGTGAACGAGGCAACTACCCATTTGCTCAGTTCGCTGTGGTTTTTACTTTGATGTACCGATTCAGTGTAGCAACCTAATATAAGAGTACCATAGAGCGGCTAAACGTGTCATTCGAGTGTTTCTTCCTTATCTTGCAACTTCTCTATGTGGTACAGTATTTTCGTATTATACTGTGACAAAAACCAAATGCAGAAATAGACTTGATGCGCAGTCTGAAATGAGGATTCAACTTTCTAACATTCAACTTAATATTAAGCAGATTATGAAACAAAAACGCAGTGATATCAAACATATTAAATTATTTTTGTAATGTTAAAGCATTTATAAAATCAGTTCTTTTTGTAGAACTTTTTAATTTTGACTCTCACTTTTTAATTTTGGCTATTACCCACTATTACCAGAAATATATACAGTTGGGTCTAAAAACAAGGTACTCTAAGTACCTGTCTGCGTGGATGTTCCGTATATTTTTTCTTACCTGAAAAGTGTTCCACGTACAAAGTTTGGGAAACACTGCCTTAGGGGAATCGACAAAAAACATTTATACAAATGGGAGGAGGAATACAAGAGCAAAAGCTGCAGCCAACATTTTTGGCAGGAGGCCAAAATTAAGGACCACCGTTTGGACATAATAAAACCTATTCGCACTTTCCATAATCAAAGTATGCTTTTCGTCGATTAATCATATGCTTTAATTTATTCTGGCTTTATCAAAAGTTTATCTTGATTTTGATGATGAGGCAGTTTTCCAATTACGAAACATTCGTTTTTGAGAGCTACAACCCGAGAATAGGCTTTATTGAATCAAGATTGTTTCCGGCGTTTTTTTTTTTTGGAAATATAGAAATCGTCCATACCAGCATGTAATGCATCTGAAACTTCTTTTCGCCTGAACAGTGGAACGAAGGAAAGCGTTGGAACATGAAACATTGGCGAAAATGTTTCTGAGGTCGTTCCACAGGGGAATTTATGCTGCTAGACGCCACGCTAGCCAGCGAAATATGGATCGCATATAATACGTAGTTAAAGAAGGAACATCAGAATGTTTTTAATGGGCAAAGGAAGGATCAGCCAAAGGAACGATCAGATGTTTTTAATAATAAAAATAACGAAGTTCATAGTAGCGAGGTTTTAACTAATGAACCCCCAGATGAAGCAAGAAATTTCTAACTGAAAGTATTTTATGTGATGTTTATTTATTCATTCAAATTTACTGACACAAGGCCACATTTGGCTGAAGAGCGCTGAAACGTGATATATATGTACAAAAGGTCCGCTCGGGTCGTGGAGACGCCTTTAGGAGATGTACCCAATAGTGCTGAGTTCGGGCTCAATTTTAAGAGCCCAAGCCCGAAGTATGTCCGCCCGTAGCCGACCGAGTCCGAATTTTATATCGCAATATAGAGCCCGGGCCAGAAAACTGCGATTAAACTGTTTAGGAATTTTTAATATTAATAAAAAATCTCTTCAGATGCCACTCTCTCTTCCGTCTACAATTAACTGATGTCTTTCTCAAGTTGGGAAGGGAAGGGACATCTATCTGTTTCTATAGTATAGCCGTACGATTTTCTTTGACCATCCGTTTCATCCTTCGAGCTGACGGTATCCGGCAAAATCGGGCTGCGCTGCAATCTAGTTTGTTGCTCAATAAAATTAGCATGGTGCTTGAATAATTAATACACACTATTGACGTGGATTAGGAACATCAAACAGAAGTCATCGCTCTTTCCACGTTTATAAGTGAGTCACGGAAAAATTCTCATCGGCAGCCACCGGAAATTGAACCCAGGTATTCCAGTTACGCTCCGGACATGCTACCACTGCACCACAGCGGCCTCGAATTCTCCAGACTCACATACGACTAACTGCCAAACCACTTGGCAGGTTGCTTCTTGGAGCCCCGCATAATGCTGGGGATTCACCAAAGATTGTAAGCAGCAATTGAACAAATAATTAGGAAGCGAATGAATTATTAATACACACAATTCACGTGGATTAGGAACATCAAACAGAAGAGGCCGCTGTGGTGCAGTGGTAGCATGTCCGGCGCGTAACTGGAAGACCCTGGGTTCGATTCCCTGTTGCAACCGATGAGAATTTTTCCGTGACTCACTTATAAACGTGGAAAGAGCGATGATTTCTGTTAGCATGGTGCTGCCGCGTAGTGTGAGGTGGCAAAATTTCGACGGCGTGATATCTACTATCTAGTATCTACGGTACTTGAAGAAGCTTTTCCTCAGAAAACCACTAATGTGTGGTTTGGCATTTGCTCCCAAAGCCCAGAAGAAATAGCAATTTCCAGTCTCTATACTCCCCATCCCCCCACCCCCCAGTTTCGAAGAATTCTTTTCAGCACAATTAGGAAGTGTAATAAAAGTGTCGTATATAGAATCAAAATTAAAAAATATATATATTTGTGGGTTTAACGACCACCGTAAGCAACTCATTGGGCTATAAACAGTCGCCCGTCCCTAATTCAGGGTCACTAGTTCTAGGGAAGAGAGAGAGCCAGTGTCGTAAGATAAACACAACACCCATGCCTCACTGGATTTGAACGCGCTATTTCGGACGAATGGTCAGAAGCCAGCGCTTAGACCACTGCGCCACCTGGGCGGGAAAGAAAATTCGTAGCATGAACCGTAGTCAATATTATGCAGCTTGAGGAAGCTCGGGCTGTCTTAGCACTAGTAAGTACCCAAAGGTGAAACTATAGAGAGTTCATAGTCGGGAGCTATGTACAGTAAGCTATTTTAAGAAAGGGAAATTATGGTTATATTTACACACAATTAAGTTCGGTTTCGCGTAGCTCAGTTTGGAATGCGGGGTCAACATTACGGTGTGCTATTTTCTGTGCATTCCTTTCATTTGATGCATTATCATCATAAACCACAAGTAATGTAATGACAGTGAAACAGTCTGTGTTTAAAATTAGCGTTGTCTCTGGTTTCATCAAAGTTTGCGAAAGTCCCGGATTCGACTGAAAACACATAATTCTGGATTTTGCACATGCAGTAAGTAATTAGTGTTCGAAGCAAATCCCTCAAATTAAACAGAATATCAGTGCCACCACTATAAATGTTTGAAGCTGAAGAAATAACACATTATTTTTCATTCAAGTTGTTTTTTTGTGCGCAGTGACGCCTAAACACCGGGGGCTTGGAACTTGATGTTCTCCTCAGTTAAAAAAATATTGAGTAGGGGGATGTTCCTAATATTCCAAGAAGAAACGATCCGAAGGGGACGTTTCTCCATATCCCCTTAAAAACATGGTGAGGTGAGCCTTGCATTTCCGATTCGTGCCCTCCCACCCTCATAATTTTTACGCTCCGGCGCGTCCATCGTCGCACCATATCAGGGTTAGTACAGACTGAAAGATCATTTTGAATAGCATGAAATCAAACTAAATCCGTGAGTTTTATAAACTTTGAAAGTTCGTTTATTTCAAATGGTGAATCTAGTAGCAGGGCCGGCGTAAGGCAGGTGCGAAGTGTGCCAACGCACACAGGGCGGCGCTCGGGGAAGGGGGGGGGCGCAAAATTACCTTTTCTTTTCATTTTTTTTTTTTGCAGCGGAGAAGCGTAAAAAGGAGAAAGCAACCTATCCTTTTTGTAAAGGACTTTTTCATCCAATATTAAAAATATGCAGAAAGAAAATAGTTGGGTTGTTTATCCTTTTAGTGTTGCTTACATGAAAAGAAGTGATAGGATCTTGTGCTTATCCACAGCGGACGCAGGTGCGTTCCGTTCGCGCCCTTGCGGTCGTGATGAAAGGGGAAGGGGTGGAGCAAGCAGTTCACTTATGAAGGAGATGATGAGCCTATTAAAGATCTAACGATGCGTTATAAAGTTGAATTTTACTTCCACCTTTTAGACATTATAATTACATCTCTGAAAGAGAGATTCATACAATTGAAATCTCACTATGATACCTTTGATTTTCTTTATAATGTAAGCAAGCTCCAAGACATGGCCATTGATCTGTTCAGTGAAAAACGTTCTAACCTTTCCAATGTTTTACAGGACAAAGATTCGAAAGACATAAATTCTAATGAGTTAAAAGACGCGCTGAAAGTGCTTTCGACTTTAGGGGAGCCTGGTATTGGTCCCATAGAAACTTTAAAATTCATTAACCAACACAATTTTGCCCCAAATGTAAGTGTGGCACTCTGTGTCCTACTGACCCTACCTGTAACTGTAAATAGTGGGGAGAGAAGTTTCTCCAAACTTAAGTTTATCAAGACATACTTGCGGTCAACTATGTCACAAAGTCGTTTGAGTTGTCTGGCAATGATTTCAAATGAACATCAATTGGCTAAAAAATTTGCAAGATCTAAAGCCAGAAAAGTTCCTTGTATTTGAACTATCTTTACATTATTTTCTTCTTTTCCTGTTTAAACAAAATTATCAATTGTTTCGGCGTAATTTGTTGACTACAAAATTCTGTGTTGTAATGAAAATGTAGTTTTTTTCATTATATCACAGAACTTTATTGGTACGTTTAATTTGTAATGTATTAAAAGTTCAATAAATCCGTTTGTTAACCAGCGGGCTGGTAAATTTCTATTTTATACCGACTTTTGTTTTGTCTCATTTAGAATACTTAGTACTCAACAGCAAACCAGCTTTTTGCAGCTAAAGGAATAAATATGGAAATAAAAAAGTTTTATTGGCTTTCTTATTAAACCAAGAGTAACTTTATATACAATATCGTTTCGGGCTGTGACAATGTTTTTCTCCAATATTTGAACTTCGTGTGCTTGGTGTAATAATTATAAAATTTTGGGGAAATGTAAACTTTATTTATGAGGGAAACATTTTTAAGACATTTTGTATTGAAATGTAAAGTAGAGAGGGAAGGAAAAAGGGTGAAACCCATGGTTGATTATGAACTAAGAAATATTTGCTATAAGGAAGAATAAGAACAACGAATTCATGACAATGTTGCGGCAATTAGAGAGGGGAAGGGGCGGCAAAGGGAAAGCCGCACAGGGCGGAACTTTGGATAGCGCCCGGCTCTGCTAGTAGATGAACGAATTAGTTTCGAAAGGAAATTATTTCAAATGTTGAATCTAGTAGATGAGCGAATTTAGTTTCGAGAGTCGTGTACGTGCATGCATTTCTCAAAAGTCTTTCGTTTATGTTTAGACATGAAATTGTTATTTTTAAAATTCGAAACAAAATAAAAATTGAGATAAAATATCTTCAAAACGAGAATAACTTACAAATGCATCTTCGTCACAAACAAATTCCGTTTGCTTAAAACCGTATACAAAATTTTCTGTGTGGCTTTCTGTCATTTTGTAAACGCAATTTTGATTTTGTTTTCAGGTTTTTCCAGGTCCTATGGCATACATGACAGTCATTATTTACTAAAACTATTTTTTTTTACTGTGCAGTAAATTAACGTCTGAGGCTAGCTAGCAAAGCGTTTTCTTGATCATTAAACCTCTCGAATCTTTCGGCAATCCAGAGCAAGAACACACGCGTCTCTGGCCCGCGCGTAGCTCTCACCACGGCAGAAGTCACGAGGCAGTGGCAGAAATGTGGCGATAAAAGACACTATTTCACAAACTCCTATTTGGCTTCAGTACAGTGGGCATTTACCATCTTACAGTAGCTTACTCTACAGTAATTCCACTAACTCTGAGCATTATATGTCATCTCATCATTTATGCGAATTTATATCCAAAAACCACGAACTTTCGAAAAAAAATTACGAAAGATCGTCGCTGAAGAAAAGCTGTATTTTACGAAATCTACCTAAAGCTCTCGAATTTAACAACACAAATTCATGAAATTACACGATATTGAAAGATTAAAAAACAAATCAGTGCTGCGCCTCGCCACCAGATATGCCGAATATAATACTAGGAAACAATAACAGCTATAAAAGCCACTCTACCAAATACTCTGGGGCCCAAAGAATTCACGTAAAACAGCTCGACCAGATGGGACAAAATTCATTAAATATTCAAGTGTGCGTGAATTTTTTTTTTTTTCGGAAAAAAAGAGGTAACTTGGGAACGCAATTTCTTATGAGATAGAAACAGGCATATTCCTTGGAATTCAACTTGACCTATGTAACTATTATAGGAAAATTGCTGTATATGAATATGCTTCCTAATAAACAAAACTAACATTCATTTTTATGCCCAGTTTTCATTATCTTCCCAACTCTTTTCACATTTGAGGCACTGATAATAGGATTCGTGTAGCGATCTTGTATTTTTCATCTTTTTGACTGAAGTAATCAAGTAAACAAGGATTTCAACTGTACTGATTATGTTTTCCATCATTGGAATACTATGTGGGAGTTACTAGACAGCTACTTTTACTTTGTGTTAGTATCCACAACAGATTAAAATCATGAAATCGGCGCATTCTAAAAACGATCTTTTTTTTTTTTCGTAGCATACAAACGCCTATGGCTATTGTATGCAGACATAGTAGCATGAAACACAGACAAAGAAAAATACATGCAGTGGAACATTAATAGGTTGAACACTATTGATTTTTTTATGTTATTTCTATGAGCTTTACCAAGAAGACAGTTCCACCCATATCGATTAATAGTCAAAATGAGTCATGCAGAATTCCAATTCCTTTAAGAACTCTTTCGAACTAAGCGGTTCTGTAAAACATAAAGTAAATAAATAGATGAAAAGTCTTTCGAAATGGGATCAAGCGCAGAAAACAATATTCTGAATCGAAACCTAAAATAATTACAGTTCCTCAAGATATTTCGATTTGCTCGAAGAAGAAAAGGGAAAAGAAAAATGCTCCGGCTTTCCATTTTGCCTCGTAGCAGTCAATATCAACGATCAGTATAAGTTACTAACATAATTATTTTTTTTCTTGGGGTTTTGTTCATCTAAATGTAAAACGAAAAGAAAGTTATACTGTGAATTGCATAGAATTGATGGACGTATTCCGAAAACTAACTTCAACCCATGCCAAAAAATCTGGCTCCTGTACAAACGTTTAGAAACACAGGACATCAAAAACATATGAAAGTTTTAGCGTGGGCAACAAATTAATGCTGTGTTTTAAAATCACGCAAAAACAGTTATTTTGCTTCGGATTTTTTAAACCGATCTCAGCCTTCCGTTATCCGACAGATGCGTAGCAATTCAAGACTTCCGTTAGATAAAGTGGAATCATGCCATCTTACCTGTCGCAGCTGAAGGCGGAAAAAACTCATGACAACTGGTTCAACGACTGCTGGTTTAAATATGCGAATCCACGGCAGAGAAATCCATTGGCACACGACAGGTCGTTTCATTTTGCCGTACACACGCGATCACAGGTCGCCATCTTTACGACTGCAGTGAGTAAAAGTAGCAGACGGAGAGGGCTGGAGAGAGAGAGGGAGAGAGAGATGCTGGTGCTACTTAACGCGCCATCTGACGACGTTTTCTTTCCACAGGGTACACTACTACTTAGAAGAGCTGTTCAATCTGGAGCATCAAGAATTGCTGATCAGTACACTTCTTACGCGCGAATTCAAATATTTTTACTCTTTTCGCTTTTGTTGAATTCCAACGAGTTAAGTTTAAGCTGCCAGACGTCAACTGAACAGAAAGACATTGCATTTGCTTTCACCTTAAGTCATTCTAACGTATTCAACCGTGGACTTTAAAACGCAGCTCACGTACAATTATAGTTCGAGAACGGAAATTCGAAACGTAACAGAAACGCTTGGAGATATTATGAGTGCATGTGTAAACAGGTATAGGATAAAACATAATTGCGTTTAGTGTAAATGCCGCCAAGACTGGCCTCACATAGAAAATGAAGGAAACAAAACAAGTACAGTCTGAGATAGATTGCTGATGAGTAAAAAAAAAAAAAACTGCTTTGCAGTTTTCAAAAGTATCATGAGCAGCAGTCATACGGCTCTTTATTTTAGCAGGTGATAAGGCTAACGTTATAACAGAATGATGCCCAAATAACTGACAGTTGGATGCAAAATTGTTAAACACAGAGCCGGTGCTACAGTGTTTGGCGCCCTAGGCAGGCCATCAGCCTTGAGCTCCCCACCCCTCACTTGTAGCTCTTTGTGTGGCTAAACATATTGCATTTACTCAACAATTATTTCAAGATGCAAGAATGCATTGTAAACTAAATAGAAAAATGAAACTAACGGAAACTACATCTGTGAAAACAAAGTCATTTTTTTCGCCGGTGGTGATTTCGAATCCATATCTCCTCACTCCGGAGCCAGTTATTTTTTCCAACTAAACTACACCGACCTTGGCTTACCACTGCAACCTGCCGTTTTGACTCTCACGTCACCTCAGTGGCATGTAACATATACCTCCCCCCCCCTTCGTTGAGAGAGGCGGTGACACGAAATCGCAAGTTTTGGGTCCACCGCAAACCATGCTTCAAGGAGAGCTTACTATAGAAGAAAAAACTTCTTATTGATTCCAGACGATATGTGGAAGAAACATCACACATTTTTCTCGAACCTTTCGTCTAGGAGATTAGTTTTTACGTTCAGGCGCCAATGTGAACACAAAGCCTTTTTTGTCGGTGATGAGATTCCAATCCATATCTGCCTTCTCCGGAGTCGACTGTACTACCCATTGAATTACACCGACTTTGGCTTATCGGTGCAACTTGCCGTTTTGACTCTTGCTTTACCTCAATGGTACGTAACATATCCATTTACTTACTGGTCCAATGTACATTAAAATGAAATTGAAATTTCATTTTGCGTGCTTTATTGTTCGTAAAATTTCCAAGAAGTGTCTTCAAATCTTCGTCACGGGCAATTTCTTGTTCGATCGATAATGCAGATAACCCAACAACATTCTTTTCTGAATCCCCCTTTTAAAAAAAAGAAAAAAGAAAAAAGAATTCCAGGGGAATAAACGTAATGTAGTAGTAGGGACTCTCTTATGGTTGCCCCTCTTCTCATTAAAAAATAGTCTGAGTGTGATGGTTTCTACTAACCTTTAGGCAAGCCGCTCCAGTGGCACAGTGGTCTAAGCGCTGGCTTCTGACCAGCTCCGACATTCCGAATCAGTTTGATTCAAAACAAGCAATATATAACTGTATTTTGAAGGCCTCTCAAAGGTCTGGGACCTGGATTCGTGCCTCGATGCTATCCTGTAAATCAGGCCCTGGCGCTTCCTATCGTACCATGTTTCCGTTGACCGTACTCAGCTAAAAGGAAATAAAACAGAAAAAATTTGAGGACGTTAGAAACGGAATCATCCCAAAGTTACCCACGTCGAAATAGCTGCCCAAAGACCAACCAAATCCACATTTCGAAAAAGTATTCCAAAATTTCCTGCGCACGAGATGCACGCAACATCCATAATACCATAGAAGCATTGCGAAAAATAACGAAGTATAGAAGTAGCGAGAAAAAGTATATGTAGCTAAATATTAATGAGTTACAAAAAACAAATCAGAAAAATCATTCAACAAAAGAATAGGATATCTCCACGCAAACACCAAATCAACCAGGTACTCCACACAGGACCGAAAGTAATTCCATGGGATACCCGTTCATGATTATGAGCTATATTAAATATTTGTACAAATACAACTAGTTTTCTTTTTCTTTTATTTACTTACATCACCTTTGCGTAATCTCTCTCTAAATAAAAAAAACAACATTTCCACCTAGCACGAAGAAATTTAAATTTTGATTTACGAGAGACATTTTCGGTTGGTAAAAATAACACCTTGGGTGAAAAGAAATCGGAAACGAAGCGTTAAATGGTTGGAATAAAATTTATTTAAAATAGTTATCTGACGGAGAAAGTTTCATACGCTAACAATAATATAAGACCTGTTCCAAAACAATAGGGCCACAGAGAATATCGCAATGTCGTGCAAAACAAGATATGACAATACTAGCGAATGAATGCATATTTTACGTGTTATATGATAGAAATGCTGTTAAAGGCATATGAAAGTAAAGTTAACGAAAAAAAATTACGTTTTTTTTTCGACAGTGTCCCAGTATGATGGAATCACCTCAGTTCAAATGAAAAAAGTGCAATGATATGCAACTGAAGTAATTCATCGAATAGATCTTCGTAACTGCGCGATTGATAGCACGTGGTGCTCAATTCTGCCGTTACTACACTATATTATCAAAAGTATTCGGACAGCACAATAGTTTAGGACAAATGGCTTTATTATTGCAATTAGTAGTTAGTCGGTCCACCTTTTGCTTCTATAACAGCGGCAACACGTGGAGGCATACTATTTCGTATCCGTCGCTCCAGTTCATCCCAGAGGTATTCTATGGGATTAAGATCAATACTCTGAGCAGGCCAGTCTAACAATTTCACCTCATTTTCAAGAGACCAGACATCGTACAATGTGGCAGCGAGCTTGATCGTGTTGAAAGAAATAACGGTCATTTCCGTGATACTGCCACATTGTTGGTAGGGCAGAATTATCCAGAACGTCGGTATGCACTTCAGAGTTCATGGTTTGTGGTATAATAACCAACGAGTCGAGTTCCATCCACGAGAAATAACTCCATACCATGATGGAGCCTCCGCCGAACTTCACAGTTGAAAGAACACAGTCTGACGAAAATCGTTCGCCGGGCTGTGGCCAAATCTAAACACTCCCATCAGATTGGAAGAATGAAGAGCGTAACTCATCACTCCAACGAACAGCTTTCCAGTCTCCCACAGTCCAGGAACGATGGGAAGCAGACCACTCCAAACGGCCCTTCGCATTCACGGTAGTGATGTGCGTCTTGTGTGCCACTGCTCTACCATAATAACACATACGGTGCAACTCTCTGCGGATAGTTATGGTACTAACCGAGCGATTACAAGCATTTCCTACTTCAGCAGCGAATGAAACGGCAGAGGAAGAACGGGATTTCTTAACATTTCTAAGAATGGCTCTTCTGTCATGTTCTATCAGTTTGTGCCGCCTTCCTGAACGCTTTTTTTTTTCTTTTTTTTCTTTTTCTTTTTTTTTTTCTGTTGTTGCATTATCCTGCTTTTATTTCTTCGCGACATTACGTACAGTCGATTTTGATATGTTTATTTTAGCTGCAATACTCCGTTCGGAAACGTTACTCAAATGACATCTTATGACCAGCCCACCCTGAAACTCAGAAAGTTCACGTCCACGCGGCATATACGCTTCAAAGTTAATGATACCACGACAGAACATCTCAGCTTTATATACATACCTCCCCACGCACAGCGCACCTTCCTCCGCAGCCGTTCTTTGCATTTATGCAAATATTTGGTAGTATCCGAATCCTTTGATAATATTGTGTATATTCTGTTACTTCATGAAACTAACAAATACAGTTTCACGAGGTAACAGAATACCTATTCGTTTTTGTTTTTTTCTTTTGGAGGTTTAACGACCACCGTGAGTAACTCAACGGGCTATAAGCAGTCGCCCGTCCCTAATTTAGGCCACTGTTTCCAGGGAAGGGAGAGAGCCAATGCCGTAAGACAAACACAACATCCGTGCCACACCGAAATTCGAAACCAGATCCCTCCCGGACGAATGGTCATAAGCCATCGCTTAGACCACTGCGTCACCGGGGTGGCTAATTATTAGTTATGGGACAAGATAAAATGCTGACTGTGGAGGAGCAACCAAGAATTTATGAACTATACAGAAATACGCTTGCCGTCTCGGTGGCACTGTGGTCTAAGAGCTGGCTTCTAATCTTTCGTACGAGATGTGTCTGGGTTCGAATCTTCGAATCCCGTTGAGGCAGGCATGTTTTGTTTGTCTTACGGCACTGGCTATCTCCCTTCTCCTCCCTGGAACCAGTGAACCTAAATTAGGGATGGGCGACTGGTTTTAGCCCATTGAGTTGCTTTTTGTGGTCGTTAAACCCCTAAACAAAAAAAACAAAAAAAAGGACATGCCGTTGACTTTCGTTAATAGTAAACATTTTGCGTTTCGTAATGTATAAAATATTGCTTATTATTTACGCGAAACATAATACACGGTGCACAAGTACTGTTAACAATGATGTTCATTGATATCTTCCCAGTTTAAAATTAGTTTTCTCCAGAAATTTCAAACTTTTCAAGAAATTGAGTCAAACTAACTGCATATAATTTCTTTCCTTTGATTTTGCAGACACCGAAAATCCAAAAACAAAAGAATGGTACCAAACAAAACCGAGTAGAGGGAATTCATTACCGAAGATTATGTTTCATCATCTAAAAGTCCGGTAAAAATCAAAAGAAGTGTCCAAGTCAATTTAGGAGCATAGACAAAATCCAGAAGTCACATATTTTTCAATCTCGTCAAGTCAGGATTTAGTATGGCTGGCTACATCTCAGGCAGCAGACTTAACTGTAAGGACCGAAACAAATATTAAGAAAGTTCAAGAAATGCTTGCAAGAAGTCGAAAAAACTTAATCAGGAGAGCATATCAAGAACTAAGGTGTAAAACTAATAATTCTCAACGAAATATTCAAGAAAATCTTCATTTATTCCTTTGTGACACTCACAACCAACAACTCTCGGAAAATGACATGACAGTAATTTTCGATGCAAATGTACTGGTCACTGAAACCTAGAATGAAGACAATATCTTGGTTTAGTTCGTTTGTTTTAGGGTTTAACGACCACCATGAGCATCTGAGTCCATAAAAAACTGTCTTTTGTATTCCCGATAGGAAGCATTTTCAACCTTATTGCTTCTAATTATGAAAAATTGGCATTTATGGAGCTCAGAAAATTCTGGTGTTTCGTTGCTGCAGTCTTCATTTACCTAAAATATGGAAAAGTTTTGTGCACCCTACATACGGGCCAGTTTTTATTGAATAGATTGTCACCTTAGCGAGCTAGCGAAACTTGCTTGGAAATTATTCCATTCCTGGTTTTCTGTGGTTTTGAGCTCGGAAATCGTTCTTTTATACAAGATGGTGCCTTTCCCCATCGCACGGAAGCGGTTTTCAGTCAACTGAAGGAGAATTAGGGGGAGGATGTCATTGACCTGAATTTCTTGAAGCTCTGTGAAAGAGAGACTCGTTGACCTGCTTTCCAATGCTTACGACTTCCTTTTATGAGGAATGCTTTAAAGAGAGAGTTATCAGACCAACTCAAACTTGGAAGAACTTAACTCAAACAAATTTTGTTAATCTGATAATGCTCTTAAACTTATCTTCTTGTTTATGAATGGTCGTACTCAGTTTTCAACAGAATAAAAGAATTTATTTCCCTGATTTTCAAATTGCAAAATTTGGCCACGATGCACATTTGCAGCGTAATCGATAAGTTTCTTATTGTTTTTATCATTTACGTCAATACATGTAAAGTTTCTGCAATACGAACATAGATGAATCTGATATAATTAGAAGCGGTAGACTAACCTCAAGACACACGTGATTACCTCGCAGATCGCTCGAGGACACGGAAAAGCATATTTTTTTCCCACTTCACTGAAGCGTTTCGGATAAGACCACTAAACTTATTCTTATTAACATACTGTTATGAAAGCTTTTCTTCCCCATTATTTCATCATATTTTATGTAGAAGCCAATCAGTGTTCTACAAATAATGTGAAGTATTATCTAAATAGAATGTTTTTTTATTCGAAAATATACACTCTGTGTAAAAAAAAAAACACCCAGAAGGAATTACCCATTCGAGATGAAAATTGATATGTGCAGTTCACATGCATAAGAAAGGAAATGTTTGTAATTCTAGAACAGTTAGGCCATTTATTCGGATAAAACATCTATATGAGTGGAACAAGTCAGTGCGTACTTGCCCCACCTCCGGCTCGGATACAAGCGGTTACTCGGCGTGACACAGACGCATACAATTCACGGATACTGTCCTGTGGTATAGCATACCAGATGGTGTCCTAATTGCGAGTCAGTTCGCCGATATTCCGGAATCGGCATAGGTAGCGTCCCATCATGTCCCAAACATGTTCGATCGGTAAGAGCTCGGGCAATTGCGCTGGCCGTGGAAGGGTTACTACATTACGGTGGAAGACCTAGTAGAGTCGTGCCGTGTGTCGTCAGGCATTATCCTGTTGAAAAACTGTTTGGTGATGTTTTGATAGGAATGGCAACACAACAGGTCGTAGATTATTGTCGACGTACCGCTGAGCCGTTAGGGTGGTACGGAGGACTACCAAAGGTGTCAGGCTGTAGTAGAAAATGGCTCCCCAGACAGTCACTCCCGGTGCGTGAGTCATGTGCCGTTCCATGGTAACGGCAGTACCCGTGCCCTGGCCGGCTCGTCTCCAGAGACGTATACGCTTTTCATCAGCGCCAAGTGCAAACCATGACTGAAGACAACACGACGCCACTAGATACTATGCCACGTTGATCGGGTCCGACACCACCGCAACAGGCGCCGGTGATGCTCGCTGGTTAGTGGTAGGTGGAGAAGTGGCCTGCTCGAATGTAGTCACCGTACTGCAAGTCATGTGGCAACGGCCCGGATGTCCACTTCCGTACCTGTAGACGACGCAACATGGCCACGGATGGTTGAGAGCAACGAATTCGGTTCTGTTCGTCTGGCAACGGTCCGGATGTCCACTTCCGCACCTGTAGACCACGCAACATGGCCACGGATTGTTGAGAGCAACGAATTCGGTTCTGTTCGTCTGGTAACGGTCCGGATGTCCACTTCTGTACATGTAGACGACGCAACATGGCCACGGATGGTTGAGAGCAACGAATTCGGTTCTATTCATGCGGTTCTCCCAATCGCTCGATCCTCGCATTCTGTAGTTGCCCTCGGCCGTGCACTGCTCGCGTTCTTGTGGGTTGTGCCCTTTTTTACCCATTGGTGCTAGTATCGTCTAAGTGCCGCGTAGCTCCGACCCAAATGCCTGGCGATAAGGCGACTTGTCCAACCGGCGTCTCTCAGCCTAATTATACGTCCCATCTCAAACTCGCTCAACTGCTCGTATTGTGCGGAGATCCGGCGTCGAGGCATTCTCACGGTCCTTGGAGGTTAATGCAATCGCAATCTGCTGTCATAATTGTCCCTGAAGATGCGAGCTTTGCTCTTGATATACACTCCTCGATACGCGATTTCCATAAGCTGTGACGGGCCACTATGTGGTCATTGATTGTTAATTTTAATAATTTGCATATTCGGCCCTGAGCTACTTGCATGCAGAGTTTCATCAGGATCGAACTATTTTTTTTTTTTTTTTCAAGGAGTGTATTTTTTTTTCGAATTTGAAGTAATGCAGAGGAGGAGTTTTCTTGCAATGATATCGAAACTTATCTCTTCGAGCTTAAAGTTGTCGCCTCGCATTCGTCCGAGAAAGGGTCCAGGTTCGAATCCCGGTGAGGCGTGGATGTTGTGTTTGTCTTACGTTACTAGCTCTCTCTCCCTTCCCTAGAACCAATGACCCTAAATTAGGGACGGGCGACTGCTTATAGTTCATTGAATTACTCACGGTGGTCGTTAAACCTTCAATAAAAAAACTAAACAAAAAATCTGAAAGTCATAGACCACAATCTCTATATCTCGGTAACAGAAAAACCTCTAACTGCTAGATGAACAGTGCAGCTTTATCTGGCATACTTTTCGTCTCCCCAGTCGTCAAATGGTCTGAGGCTCTGGCTTCTGACCACTCGTCCGTACCGATTCGTGTCCTGGATGAGACATGCGTGGTGTGCTTGTCTGACTGCGCTAGCTCTGTCCTTTTCTTGGAACCAGTGGCCTTAAATTAGGATCAGGATACTGCTTATAGACCTTTAGAGTTGCTCATGGTGATCTCTAAACCCTGAAACAAAAAAATCTCTGACATTCTTTGCAAAGTCGTCAGAATAATGTTCGTAAATTCTAGCGCTCAGACGGAGAAAAACCGTTAAGTTTCCTACATGCAAAATACTTACTAAATATCCATGTACTGTAGAAGGTACTTACGGGGATGCGATTATGAATGAAGACATCTATCTGCCTAGGTTTTGAAAGCGAATGTTACAGAACGGGACTAACGGGAAGTTCATTTGTAGTCGTTGTGGTATCCTATGTAGTATGATGGCTAGCTGGTACCCCTCGGAAAATATACATCCAGTCGTGCCATTTCCTTCTCCTCGAGCAGTGTTTCCCAGAATTCCAGATTCTGTTCATAAAAATGTAACACACTCAGTTTCATTTAATTAAATTTTAATAAATAATAATTATCAAATGAATAGAAAAATTCAGGTTCGAACATTTTTTTATGAACAATGCGAGACACAGGTATGGACAGTTTAGGAACTAGGAAGAAGCCCTCCTATATAAATTTTGGGAGATGTTCTGTGTGCGGTAGTAAAGAATAAAAACTATTTTGCTTTCCAAAGTTACTAAAGTGGTACGTACTTTTGTCATCTCAAAAACACAATCTTACAAAGTATACTGTGTGTTTATAATGTATTCAAAGTTCGATTTTGCATGCATTTGTTATTTGGAATAATAATGCTGGAACATTTTGTTTTGCAGATTCATTAAAGTCGAGTATAGAAAGCATGAAATATATGTCGGTGGTTCAAGGTTGTTCTGGACTTGTTTCTTCTGTGCAAAAGAAATTAATAGGAATACACTTACCAAATTATGGGTCCTTCTCTAGGTACTCTCACTTAACATTAACATACTTGTCTGATCTCCTTTGAAGAAGCTGTATTCCAGTCATGTAGAAGGATTTGGGTTGCTGTTGTAGCTACTGTAGGACACACTCTGTTAGATGTTCACCTGTAGTGAATTTCTACGCTCCTAAATGCTCCTTAAGGAGCCAAAGAGGCGGAAATTACTTGGAGCCAAGTCAGGACTGTAGGAGGTCGGATGGCTAAGTGTTTCCCAGCCTATTGATGCCACAGCTGTCATTGTCACGAAAGCCGTGTGTCGCCTAGCTTTGTCATGCAACAGGATGACCTATTTCGAAAATTTTCCTGCCCTCCTCTTGCGGATGGCTGGTCGAAACTTCTCTTTTACGAGGGTAGGATAGTGCTGTGCGTTCATTGTTTTTCACCAAACAAGATAATCCACCAAGAGTTCACGTTTGCATTCCAGAATACAGTAGCTATTCACTTTCCTGCAGACGGCACTGCTTTGAATTTCTTTGGCAGCGGAAAACTCTTGTGGCCTCATTAGGATCAATGTAATGTGACTGTTTTCTGATAACCAGCACAAAAGTCCCATAGAACATAGATAGTTGCGTCTAAACCCTCCCTGTAGATGCAAAGATGAAACCGTACGAGACTTTTATGGGTGCCTCCTCGAGAGTCACGAGAGTGGATACAAATCGTGAGCCATCTTAACATTTCGCATTTTATATAAATTGATAATATGAGAAATTTTGGACCAGCCTGCTTATACTGTTTTTCAAATACGAAACATAATATTAATATTTGTTATATTTGTCTAAGCGGAAATCTTACGCATTTTTCTATAGTATCTGGAACGATAACTTGAAAGAATGAGCCCAAAAAAGTTATCAGAAGCACAAAATCGGAAGAGAAAAACGAAAAGAGAACCACAAGAACAGAAAGCTGCGAAAAACCTTGAGAAATGTTTGCAACTTCCTGCATCATCTAGAAAACGATGTGCTAAAGAAGAGGGTCATCACCAGGATTCCACAAATTTTGAATTAAAATCATTTTTGGTTTCAATTGACAAAGGAACTGAAGACAATTCGACTGCTGCGCTAAATAATCAGAATGCTAGTACATAATTTGCTGCTCAGGGTACCTCGTCATCCTCCCTATACGATATAGTAAATCCTGCACTGTGGCCAAAAAAAATTAATTAATTCTACATGAACATGAATTTCTTTTAGATAAGAATTAACGTCATTTTTCAAAAAAACTTTGAGATGGGGGCACCAGAGATAGAGAGAGAGAGAGAGAGAGAGAGAGAGAGAGAGAGAGAACGTGCAGAGATGGTTAGTCTACTCAATACTCAAAAGCTTCTGACTGTGTATATTATTTTTGCTATAAACTTTTTCCAATCAAAAAATCGCAAACTTCTCTAGAAAGTAGAGGTTTTCGCGGTTGGAGATACATAACTGTTCGTTTGAAGGAGCACGAAAAGTAGCAGAATCACATGACATCGTATTGTGTTTTGACGGAAACAGAGGCAAGAGCGGTTTAATAAAGATGTAGACGCTTCACATCAATAAATTATAAATTAAAAAAATACTCATTGTAAAGGTCTTCTAGAGAGACTTATGTCACTAATTTTGCTTTTATCGGAGCACAATTTGATCTTTAGGGGATCATCAGATGACCCCCAAAAGGTGTCTACGGCAGGTGTTTAAGCTATTTACCGCAAATAATGGAAATTTCGTGAGAGTAATACAACAGTTTGGGAAATTTAATGATGGGATCCCAGATACAGGTTTGCACTAAGAAGAATACTAATCATTATCTCGTAAAAACCTTCCAGAACGAAATAATCAATCTTTCAGCAAACCAAGGGCTTAATGATATTACACTGAAAAGCAATTGGATTAGAGACAGCTGGCGTTATGAAAATGTGGCGCTGTGGGCTGCCCTGTAAACGGAAACGACATGACGGTATGCAGCGATCCGGCAATATAAGGAGTAATGCGACGGGAATCAGTAAGAGTCGGACGCAGTATGGGTAAGACGAAGGATCTAAGCGCATTTGATCGTGGGTAAAATTGTCGGGGCCCGACGAATGGGTCACTCCATTTCGGAAGTCGTGCAGGCACTGGGATTTTCACGAGCCACTGTGTCACAGGTGCACCGTGAGTACATTCAATCTGGTAAAACCATCACTGCAAGGGCCAAATGCCGTGGACAACACGGTGTGGATGAGCGAGGTCATCGTCTGCCAGCTCGCATTGTAACAGCGGATAGGAGGGCCACAGTGCAAGAAATCACTCGGCAATTTAACGCTGGTGCACAGAAACGTGTAAGCAGCCACACCATCCAGAACCATCTCCTCGCTATGGGGTACAGAAGCCATCGTGCCACGAGGGTACCGCTGCTGACCGCTCATCACAGGGTGCAAGGATTAGCATGGGCGCGGGAACATCGCCACTGGACCCTACACATGTGGAAAAATATTGCCTGGACTGATGAGTCGAGATTCACGTTGGTACATGCGGATGGCAGGATACGAGTACGGCGCAAAACACATGAACTGATGGATCCTTCTTGCCAGCAGGATACTTTTCAAGCTGGTGGGAGTGGCATTCTCGCCTGGGGACTGTTTACGTGGACTGAAATGGGACCCCTGGTACGTGTGACATCGTCCCTCACAGGTCAACGTTACCGGGATATCCTGAAAGACCATTTACTCCCGTTTGTGCGTCTTCAACAACCCACTGGGGACCTCATCCTGCAACAAGACAACGCACCGTGCCATCGCTCCCGAATTGTATCCGAATGGTTGGATGAACACTCCACCGACGTGACCTCGCTTCCTTGGCCAGCTAGGTCACCTGACCTCAATCCCATCGAGCACATCTGGGATGCCATTGAGATAGATGTTCGAGGCTCTGACCCCCTCCATCAAATCTTCGTGAACTGTGGGAGCTTGTTCAGGGGTCGTGGATCCGTATGGCTTTCCAACGCTTCCGGTGTCTTGTCGAGTCCATACCGAGACGAATTGCCGCCACCATCAAGGCGAAAGGTAGTACTACACGTTACTAGACAGGTATCTATAATTCAATTGCTCTTTAGTGTATACCGGGTGGTTATAATTAAAGTGACATTACTCAGAGAGCTCTGGAGAGAGTACTGTGACGTGACAGATATAGCAGCGAAACTTCGAAAAGAAGGCGAATTAGAACATGCGATCAAGAATTATGAAATAAAAAAAATTAAGAATAGGTCAACTGTTCATCACCAGGTGGAGGAATCGCGCTGTGAAAGAAAACAAGAGCTGGAATGGATATATTATTTATTGTCATCGTTCAGAAATTACAAAGTTGGTTCAATATGTGTGCCATCCAGTTCGATTACATGCTGAATACGCAGTACAAAATTATCAACACACGCTTGTAGAATTTCAGGTGGGATATTTCCAAAGCCATACAACATACTGTGGACTGTGCAAATTATCTGCGAGACAGTTGTTTTGTCTGAGAGACAGGCTGCAAACTGTAAAACAACAAGAAACGTTTCGATGGCAATAGTTGTCAACGGTCATCATGCTGGATAAGAATGACCGCGCGTTCTTAGTAAAGTTGTTTTATGAAAGAAATGGGATTGCGTCATCGGCGCTAAAGGAGTACCGAAGATTAAAAGGGTTGCGATGACGACCCCTGACAAGAAACGGATTAAATAAAAGGATTGTAAAATTTGAAAAAAAAAAAACAACAACAGGTGAATTAAATGTTTCCCCTGAAAGAGATCGGCGACGTGTCTCGGGGGAAGTCGTTGAGGAGTCGCTGTTGCTATCACCGACAGTTCAGCAAATGCAGAGGTTCCTGCATCATCAACAAGTGCCTGAGCAGTCGTTCTTCTTGCGTACAGTTGACCATGAGATTGACAACTGTACACAAAGTGCTACGGCGCATTTTACACTTCTACCCATACAAAATTCAGATGGTGCACGAATAGAAACCCCAAGATCCCGGGCTGCGAACAAATTTTGCGTTATGGTTTTTGGCGAAAATTGGTATGGAAGAAACCTTCCTTTACAATATCCTGAGGACTGATGAAGCCCATTTTACACTGGCAGGTGTGGTGAACACTCATACCTGTCGGGTATGGAGTACTGTAAATCCACATGTTGTGTTTCAAAGACCATTACAGTCCACCTATGTGACTGTATGGTGCGGATTCTCATCCAGTTTTATTCTCGGGCCATTTTTCTTTGAGGAAAGAACCTGTGCAGGTGTAATGCGATATACTGTTACAAGTGAACGTTACCGTGACCATCTGGTTCAACGTGTCATTCTTGCATTGGAAGAAAGAGCGTTTTTACCGAGTACCGTTTTTATGCAAGATGGGGCACCACGACACGCTGGTCGCACAGCTGCTTCAAGATACATTTGGAAGTGAACGCATAATTTTCAGAGGTTTTTCTCATTTTTGCCTTCACGATCACCAGATTTGAATCTCTGTGACATCTGGCTTTAAGGATATTTCAAGGATAGAGTCTACCAGGGTCATATTAGCTCCTTGCCAGAGCTGAAGTCAAGTATAACGAGACATGTTTCGAATATCCCACCTGAAACGCTATGAGCGTGAGTTGACAATTTTGTATTGCGTATTCAGCGTGCAATCGACCTGGATGGCACACATATTGAACCAACTTTGTATTTTCTGAACGATAACAATAAATATTATATCCATTCCAGCTCTTGTTTTCTTTCACAGCGCCATTCCTCCACCTGGTAGTGAACAGCTGACCTATTCTTTTTTATTTCATAATTCTTGACCTCATGTTCTAATTCTTTTTTCTTCCAAGTTTCACTGCTATATCTGTCATAGTACTCTCTCCAGAGCTCTCTGAGTAGTGTAACTTTAATTATAACCACCCGGTACTTATTTTTTCATTAAGCACTTGGTTTGCTTAGTAAACATTTAATGAACACTCCAGTTGGATCGAGGAGTGGGGCTAGTAAGTAAATTTGTGGAACAAGAAGTGTGGCCCAGGCATGCTACAATAATTATCTAAATAAAATATATATATTATTTTTCATTTCATTTATTGCTTCTGCTGTTGCAGATTCCTGATTTATTGTTACATTATTATTTATCTGTTTTTATAACAACAGCAAGGAAGCTCCGGGAATAGGCCTCACAATGTCCTGACTTGGCCCCGAGCTCCCTGAGTAAAGTCAATAATCCAAGACAGCAACGGAATCAGTTTATTATTGGTATGACATGAAATCTCCGCGGCGTTACAATCAGAGATCACTCTTGCCCGCCAACTTTCCGATTACCCTTCCCTTCCCATCTCTTAATATGCTTTTATATGTTGTTGTTTTTTTATGAAATAAAACGTATTTGATTGATGTTGTTTTAATCCCGATTCCCCATTTAAATTCTATAAACCATTTATACGATATTGGAGAATAACCTTTATACACTATTAATTTATATTGTATATCTTTCATATATGAGGCTTAAAGAAAACAACAACATAAAACCAAACACAGGAACTTGTGGAAAGTGTTAACAAATATTATCGCCCCTGGCGCCACGAGTGTTAAAGCAGGTCCTGTCTTTGACATTTATCCGATGCACAACTTCGCGCTAGGGGAATCAAATGCAGATGCTATCGAATTTAAAGTATGTATTGTTCCTTACAGTTGCTTCTGAAAAAATGTGATTAAAATAATTCTTTATTACCTTCGAAAGCTTTTACAACAAACACAAGTTTTCACACAATTTCCTCTTCAAATTATGAAGAGTTTTTACGCAAAGGTACATAAATGTATAGTAATAGGCGGCGAAACCCAAAAAATTCAGGGGGTCCAACTTGTCCAAGAGTTATATATATATATACATTATATTGACAAAAGTTACCGAACACCCCTTCAAAAGCAAATGAACGGATCTGCTGCGTTGTAAAGATGCGCGGTACAGCTGCAAACGGTATAAAAATAAGCCTGCAGCTGACCGCGATCATATCACATTGTGAAGTTGAGTGAAAATGTCGCGGCCGGAGAGAACTGACTTTGAGAAAGGAAAGGTTGTTGGGTGTTATATTAGTGAGTTGTCTATGAGAGAAACCGAGAGGCGTTTAAACATACCCAAGTCAACTGTTTTGGATGTACTGAATAAGTGGAAGACACATGGCGTGCCTGAAGCAGCAGAACGTACTGGCAGTCCAAAGAAAATCAGTGATAGAGGACATCGAAGCCTCAGGAGAGTCGTTACAGCTAATCGACGGAGTAATTCACCAAGACCTCAGTGTACAGGGGAGTATAAATGCTGGAACCTCGGAATGTACATGTACCATTCGCCGAGAACTTCATTCCATGGGTTACCGTGGTCATGCGGCTGCTCTTAAGCCTTTGATCTCCACTCGGAATGCTACTCGTCGTTTAGCATGGTGTAAAGAACATTTATCGTGGATCGCAGATTAATAGAAACTGGTCCTATGGACTGATGTATCCAGATATACGATTCATCAGTCTGATGGCCGTGTGTGGGTATGGCGGCTGCCGGGAGAACGCTATTTACCACAGTGTACTACTGTTCCTAAGGTCAGGTTTGAAGCTGGCAGTGTACTCGTGTGGGAGTGTTTTTCACCGTATGGTCCCGGCCCATTGGTTATCGTGGACAAACCTGTTAACCAGCACGTCTTCCTCGATATTCTGGGCAGTTATGCCCTACCAACTGTGTGGCAATACTATGGAAATGAGCCTTGTTGGTACCAGCAGGATAATGCACCAAGCCATAAAGCAAGGACTGTTACAGCGTGGTTTGACGATAATTCCGTATAGTGTGTGGATTTACTAGCACAGAGCCCTGATCTGAATCCTATAGAACACCTATGGGATGAATTAGAGCGCCGCATAAGAAGTTTGGAACCAAGGCCTACTACTAAGCAACAGTTAGCGGCAGCATTATGTACTGAATGGAAGCGCATACCTATCGCTGTGTTCCAAAACCTTGTCGAAAGCATGTCTCGAAGGGTCAGTGCATGCATTAAGGCTAAAGGTGGACCGACACCGTACTAATGTATGTCAATAAATGCTATGTTGCGTTTCTCTTCTAAGTGTCCAGTGACTTTTGTCAATATAGTGTATCATCATCATCATCATCATTGTCAACCATTATCAATCCACTGCTGGACGAAGGTCTCCCCAAGTTTCCTCCACAACGGTCTGTCTTGTGCCAGTCTCTTCCATGTCACTCCCGCATACTTTCGAATTTCATCCACCCATCTTCCATGTGGTCTTCTTGTGGGTCTTTTCCTGTCCCTTGGAATCCAATCTAAAATTTCGGCTGTCCATCGATGGTCTGTTCTTCTGGCAGTATGTCCAGCCCATTGCCATTTCAGGGATTTAACTCTGATCATGATGTCCTCCACTGTTGTCATTTTTCGGATCCACGTGTTCCTCTTCTTATCTCTCCTGGTTACACCAAGCATGCACCTCTCCATGCAACTTTGAGTTGTCTGCAGCCTTTGTATGTCTCTTTTAGCTAAGGTCCACGTCTCTGCACCATACGTAAGCACTGGAAGGATGCATTGATCAAACACTTTTCTTTTAAGACATAATGGCATATTGCTCTTGAAAATTATGCTGTTTCTTCCAAAAACTCTCCAGGCAAGTTTTGTACGCCGATTAATTTCTTCACCAATGTGACCCTCACTTGATATCTGCTGTCCAAGATAAACGTACGTGTCTGTTATCTCCAGCTTTTCTCCATCAATCGATAAATCTTCATTTCTTGTAAAAGCATTGTACATCACTTTTGTCTTCTGAAAGTTCATTTTTAATCCCACTTCTTTACTCTTGTCAGCAAGTTCCTGGATCATACTCTGTAGCTCTGATGAGGTAGTTGCAAAAATGACTATGTCATCAGCAAAACGAAGGTGGGTTAGATAATCTCCATTAATCTTTATCCCTTTGTTTTCCCAGTTCAGTGATTGAAAGACATTTTCCAATGTGGCATTAAAGAGCTTCGGAGATATGGTGTCACCTTGTCTCACCCCTTTTCCAATTTTTATGTGTGTTGTATTTTCAAACAGCCGAATCTTTGCACTTGCATTTTCATAGATGTTATTAATAATATTAATGTATGCATCTTCAATACCTCAGGATTTCAGAGCCATTGCAACTGCTGATGGTTTCACCGAATCAAAGGCTTTTTCATAATCGATAAAAGCCATGCACAATGGAAGTTCATATTCCCTCGCTCTTTCAATTAGTTCTCTCAGCACGTGGATATGATCTATTGTGCTGTAGCCACTCCTGAATCCAGCTTGTTCTCTCGGTTGAGCCATGTCCAGTGTCACCTTCAAGCAGTGTGAAAGAACTTTAGTGAAGATTTTATAAACCACTGATAGGAGGCTGATAGGTCTGTAGTTCCTGAGATCCTCAATGTCACCTTTTTTATGTAGCAAGATCATTGTAGCGTTGTTCCAATCCTCAGGAATTTTCCCTTCATTAAGGCATCGAGTGAAAATTTGGGCGAGTACTGTTTCGATTTCTCCACTTGCTTCTTGTATGATGTCTACAGTAATTCCATCTTCTCCTGGAGCTTTTCCTCGCTTCATGTTCTTGATTGCATGTGCAACTTCTGCTGGAAGGACTGGAAGAACTCTGGTACTGGTACCTTTCATGATGTCTGGAGTACATGTATCACCCCTTTCATATAATTTGGAGTAGAAATCTTTCACTCTTGTCAAAATTTCGCTTCAATATATATATATATATATATATATATATATATATATATATATATATATATATATATATATATATATATATATATATATATATATATATATATATATATATATATTCTATAAAGAAGATACCTAAGCAAAAAAATACAGATATAATTTTGACTCACACCTAGTACAACATAGAAAAGGTTATGTATCTACCTGTGTGAGTAAAAGGAGAAAAGATAAAAAAATAAAATAAAACTACTGAATGTAGAAGGTGTCGAGAATACTGAGCCTTGGCTTTATCAAGGACCAGCAAAAACTCTGCATTTTCTCACTTCCACAAAGACCTAGTTGGAAATGGGTTTCTGCAAGGCCATAGATGCAAGTAACATTCCCACCTAAAATAGTTTAAAATATATATATATGTCATGTCCTCCGTAGAGTTGCATGACCTAGCACTAGTTAACAATTTCGCTTGCATCCATTAACCTTACTGGCCCGACCCATGCTCTTCATCTGTTACTATTAAACAGAGAGAAGAAGATTAAAGAGAACTCAAGCTGTGAGAGTGACATAATAATTAGAAATGATTTTCAGCCATAACGAAACGCCAAGTTCGTTTGAGAGAGAATTTAAACCTGAAAATCAATGCAAAAGAAATCCAAATTTTTACATTGCAATTAAAAAGGAAATATTAATTTTTAACGAACAGATTTTTTGAAAGAAAACTTGAGTCTAAAACCCCCTACTCTACAACTTATGATTACACGAAAACGAGAATAAGTTAAAGATAATAATTAACTAATTAGTTAATTATTATCTTTAACTTATTCTCGTTTTCGTGCTGTCATAAGTTGTAGAGTAGGGGGTTTTAGACTCAAGTTTTCTTTCAAAAATCTGTTCGTTAAAAATTAATATTTCCTTTTTTAATTGCAATGTAAAAATTTGGATTTCTTTTGCATTGATTTTCAGGTTTAAATTCTCTCTCAAACGAACTTGGCGTTTCGTTATGGCTGAAAATCATTTCTAATTATTATGTCACTCTCACAGCTTGAGTTCTCTTTAATCTTCTTCTCTCTGTTTAATAGTAACAGATGAAGAGCATGGGTCGGGCCAGTAAGGTTAATGGATGCAAGCGAAATTGTTAACTAGTGCTAGGTCATGCAACTCTACGGAGGACATGACATATATATATATTTTAAACTATTTTAGGTGGGAATGTTACTTGCATCTATGGCCTTGCAGAAACCCATTTCCAACTAGGTCTTTGTGGAAGTGAGAAAATGCAGAGTTTTTGCTGGTCCTTGATAAAGCCAAGGCTCAGTATTCTCGACACCTTCTACATTCAGTAGTTTTATTTTATTTTTTTATCTTTTCTCCTTTTACTCACACAGGTAGATACATAACCTTTTCTATGTTGTACTAGGTGTGAGTCAAAATTATATCTGTATTTTTTTGCTTAGGTATCTTCTTTATAGAATGTGAATTCTGAATTTTCAAAACTGCTGCGTTGCGCGTTTTGATCTTCAGGTTATTTTGCAACCTTCGTTTTAAATTCTAAAGTTTTTCCTTAGTCTTCAGTTTTGCTCTTATATATATATATATATATATATATATATATATATATATATATATATATACTGTGTGTGTGTGTGTGTGTGTGTGTGTGTGTGTGTGTGTGATCAACCATTATCAATCCACTTCTGGATGAAGGTCTCCCCAAGTCTCTTCCACAACACCTGTCTTGAGCATATCTCTTCCATATCACTCCCGCATGTTTTCGAATTTCATCCATCCATCTCCCAAGTTGTCTTCTTCTGGGTCTTCTCCTGCACCTTGGTATCCAATCTACACTGCTGGCCACCCAAAATGCAACGCCAAGAAGGACACGAGATAGAAAAGTCAGATTTAATGGACACATAACAACAGATACAAAGATGAAACGATTGAGCTTACAGGCCCGTGCGACTTGCGGAACACGTAGACATCAGTAGTTCATGTGGCCCCCATGGCTGGCAATAACGGCCGCTACACGCCGCGGAATCGAACGAAAAAGGCTTTGAATGTGGGCTTGGGGTATATCGGTCCAGGCTGCTTCCACACGTTGCCACAGTTCATCAGGCGTAGACGCGGGTGGTGCTTGCCGGGCCAATCGGTTGCCGATCAGCGACCAGACGTGTTCGATGGGCGACATATCGGGAGAACAGGCGGGCCACGGCAGCAGTGACACCTGGTGGGCCGTGAAGAATTGTTGCACGATGCGTGCCACGTGCGGGCGCGCATTGTCCTGTTGAGATGTGGCCGCTGGCAAGTCCTACAGGTAAGGGAGGACTTCAGACCCCAAAACATCGGAGATGTAGCGGTGGCTGTTGAGTGTACCGGCGATGCGTACTAAAGGGGTGCGGGTGTCATATCCAATTGCACCCCAAACCATAACGCCAGGCGACGGACCGGTATGGCGATACATAATGCAGGCGTCATACAGTCTCTCGCCAAGGTGCCGCCACACGCGGATCCGACCATCGTGATGTTGCAAGCAGAAGCAGGATTCGTCGGAGAAGACAATGTCGTGCCATTCCGTAGTCCAGGTGCGGCGTTCAACGGCCCACTGCCGCCGCCCTCGCCGGTGGTATAACGTCAATGGTAATCGGAGAAATGTGCGCCGTGCAACAAGTCCCCGCTCGGTACGTGCGGACACAGGTTGTTGCGCAACACACCCTAATTTCTGCGCTAACGTTCGTGATGTGGTTGTGCGAGCCGTCAATGCCTGCCGCACAACATGCCGGTCCTCTCGCTCGGTGGTGTGCCGCGGCTGCGGCAATCGCTCACGTCGGTCCGCCCGTCCCTCCTTCTCCCACCGAATCCATACTCGCCTCACTGTGGCTAGATGTCGTCCCATACGGGCGCCGATGTCTCGGTACGATAAACCGCTGTCGCGATAAGCCACTATTCGTCCTCTGTCGAACTCCGAAACGTGCTGGAATGACTGCCATATTCTGCGACGAGGCATCAGGAAGCTTCCCACGCACAGGTCCGGCAGCACAACACACTTCCACTACTTACACCCCGCCTTCTGTGCACCCTTCTTATAGTGCATCTCGGTAGCGTGCCGGGCGTACATAATTTGCATATGCCCTGCAATGCTAATCGTTTGCATGTCCTGTCGCGGGCGACGCAGGCTGCGAATTTCAGGCCAATCGGATGCTTCCTTCTTGGTGTTGCATTTTGGGTGGCCAGCAGTGTATTATTTCAGTTGTTCAATGGTGGTCAGTTCTTCTAGCAATATATTCAGCCAATCGCCATTTGAGATTTCTTTACCCATCTTTTTCAAAGTGAAAACTACAACGTAGGATTAACTTTTCAACTTATTAGCGCAAAATCGATTTTCAAAGTTGTGCTTGAAGCGCTTTCCAGAAAACTGTGAATCATGGTAATTGTCTCCAGGAAATCTCCTTTTAAAAAAACAAAACAAAAAAGAAAACATTAAATTATATGTGAACCACAAATTTTTAAGACATTTCGTAGGAAGACCTACAGTGACGGGGGACTATGAAATGCAAAGGGGTCCGGACTCCCGTATCCCCAACCTTCCTCTACCCCTACGTATAGTGCATTTTCCCTTATATATCTGTGTTTTGCGACTATACTTCAAATTTAATCTTTTTTTTTTTAGTTTCTGTTTCCTTATGAAAATTTCATTACTTCTCGGTTAACGATTTCAAAACTTAACGGCACATCGCTTTCCTGAACGGCTTGTACGCTTTGGCAACTCTGACAGTGAGTCAGAAAAAATAAATATGTTATGTCGAATGTGGTATGGGTGTAATGGGGTAGTGGAGTAACGGGAAGATAAAATGCTTGTTGCAGATAAATAACGTTTTATAGTATGGTGGAAATTTCGATGTGTATATACACTGTGCTGGCCACCCAAAATGCAACACCAAGAAGGACACGAGATAGCAAAGCCATATTTACTGGACACATAACAACAGATACAAAGATGAAACGATTGAGCTTACAGGCCCGTGCGACTTGCGGAACACGCAGACATCAATAGTTCGTGTGGCCCCCATGGCTGGCAATAACGGCCGCTACACGCCACGGCATCGAACGAAAAAGATTTTGGATGTGGGCTGTGGGTATGTTGATCCAGGCTGCTTCCACACGTTGGCCCAGTTCATCAGGTTTAGCCGCGGGTGGTGATTGCCGGCCACTTGGTTGCCGATCAGCTACCAGACGTGTTCGATGGGCGACATATCGGGAAAACAGGCTGGCCACGGCAGCAGTGACACCTGGTGGGCCGTGAAGAATTGTTGCACGATGCGTGCTACGTGCGGGCGGGCATTGTCCTGTTGAGACGTGGCCGCTGGCAGGTCCTGCAGGTAAGGGAAGACTACAGGTTCCAAAACGTTCGAGATGTACTGGTGGCTGTTGAGTGCACCGGCGATGCGTACCAGAAGGGTGCGGGTGTCATATCAAATTGCGCCCCAAACCATAACGCCAGGCGACGAACCGGTATGGCGATGCATAATGCGGACGTCATACAGTCTCTCGCCGCGGTGCCACCACACGCGGATCCGACCATCGTATTGTTGCAGGCAGAAGCGGGATTCGTCGGAAAAGACAATGTCGTGCCATTCCGTAGTCCAGGTGCGGCGTTCAACGGCCCACTGCCGCCACACTCGCCGGTGGTGTAACGTAAATGGTTATCGGAGCAATGGGCGTTGTGCGACAAGTCCCATCTCCTGCAGACGACGTCGAACGGTACGTGCTGACACAGGTTGTTGCGCAACACACCCTAATTCCTGCGGTAACGTTCGTGATGTGGCGGTGCTAGACGTCAGTGCCCGCCGCACAACATGCCGGCCTCTCGTTCGGTGGCGTGCCGCGGCTGCGGCAATCGCTCACGTCGGTCCGTCCGTCCCTCCTGCACCCACCGAATCCATACTTGCCTCACTGTGGCTGGATGTCGTCCCACACGGGCGCCGATATCTCGGTACGATAAACCGCTGTCGCGATAAGCCACTATTCGTCCTCTGTCGAACTCCGAAACGTGCTGGAATGACTGCCGTATTTTGCGACGAGGCATCAGGAAGCTTCCCACACACAGGTCCGGCAGCACAACACACTTCCACTACTTACACCCCGCCTTCTGTGCACCCTTCTTATAGTGCTTCGCGGTGGCGTGCCGGGCGCACATGATTTGCATATGCCCTGCAATACTAATCGTTTGCATGTCCCCTCGCGGGCGACGCATGCGGCGAATTTCAGGCCAATCGGGTGATTCCTTGTTGGTGTTGCATTTTGGGTGGCCAGCAGTGTATATGCGTTTGATATTAAAAGTGATTTTGATGAATTTTGACCTGAGAATAGTCATTTGAAGTGTATGGGATACTTAAATTTCACTGCGTGGAAAATAAGCAACCATTGTTGTTAATGCAAGTTGCTTATTCTTTTTACCCTTGCCGTTCATTTACTTAGTTATTTCTAGAGTGATTTATGCTCAACAAGTTCAGTAAATTCAAACACTCGATGTGGATTAGAAAGAGCGATGATTTCTGTTTGAAGTTCAGTTAAGTAATCAACTTCAACTAAAAACATCACAGTTTCTAATATTCCAATTTGAAAAATTCTTTTTGCTCGGAGATAGTCCATCGGGAAGAATGTTTTGCATATAATATCTAATTTTTCGTAATCCATAATTTGGCCACAAGGGAGCGTAAGCACATATTTCTGTTTCAGACATTTTCGAACAGCAGTATCTACGCTTCTAAAACGTTCCACTTTTTTTGTCAGATACCTCTCACAACGAAAAACATTTTGCGCATATCTTCTGCTAAAAGCAATGCGTAGTTTTTTTGTTTTTGTTTTTCTAGGGAGCGTAAATGTATATCTTATTTCTCTCGATATCTACGTCTAACAACCCGATTTGAAAAATTCTTTTTGTGTCCAGCAGCGTCCGTGGTAAAAAATATTTTGCGTATAACTTCTTATTTTCCTTAAAGCATAACTAGAGGGCGTAAGTGCTGATTTCTGTTTGCAACATAATTGCAGCCGAATTTGCACATCTAAAAACGCAATTGAAAAAAATTATTTTCGGTCACAACGAATCAGTTTTTGCGCATTTCCGGCCAAAAATAACACACAATATACCCACTAGAGGCGCAAATGTATATCCTATTTTTCTCGATGCTCTTTTCGTTTTGAAAAATTCTTTATTCTTTTAACATCAGATACCATTCATACTTCGTGAAATGTTTTGCATATACTTTGGATTTTTCATAATGTACAGTTATGACGCTAGAAGGGCGTTTGTGTGTACTTCTGTTTACAACCTTATATTCGCTTATAAAAATCCTATTGAAAAACTTATTTAAGTAAATTATACCGTTTGATGTGGTAAAGATTGCGAACATTATCCACTTTAAATTATGCACAGTTTTTGCTCTAGGGGGACTATTCTTAAAAACTTTTTTTTTTGATTGGAGGTTTAACGACTACCGTGAGCTACTCAATGGGCCATAAGCTGTTGCCCGTCCCTAATTTAGGGTCACTGGTTCCAGGGAAGGGAGAGAGCCAGGGCCGTAAGACAAACATCCATGTCTCACCGGGATTCGAACCCAGACCCCTTCGGACGAATGATCAGAAGCCATCGTTTTAGACCACTGCGCCACCGTGGCGGCAAAAACGTTTTTCCTGCTGTCTCTGCTCCTATACGTCGTATTTGAAAAATTCCTTTCCTAT
Organism: Macrothele yani; assembly: GCA_039090855.1. NCBI lineage: Eukaryota > Metazoa > Arthropoda > Arachnida > Araneae > Macrothelidae > Macrothele > Macrothele yani. Next base: position 4,460,446 of record CM077023.1, on the reverse strand, counting down.
CGCATAGCTTTAACTGTAAAGAATGTTTTGCACATATTTTCTACTTTTTTCAAAATTCAGATTTCTGCCGCTAGGGATGTCCGAGTGTATTTCTATCTCCGTGTGTGACAGAGTATCCGCGATTCTGAAAATCCCTTGGAAAAGAAACCCTTCCTATGTGGAATATTTTGCACCCTTTTGCTTCTTCAGTTAATGCACAGCGTTCCCGCTAGGGGGCGTAAAGTTATATCACGTTTTCCTTCATATCTCCTCTAACTGTTAAATTTGAAAAATTCCATTTGCTCCGGATGTCAATCGTTATGATGAACATGTAACGACTATCGCTCCTTTCCAGCTCTTTCTCAAAATAGCCACGATCCAGCGAGAGCCGTCAAATTATTTTGTTTAGGTTCGTTTCCCAAAGTAGAATCACGCACTCGAAGAAAAATAGAATTCAGACCCTTTTTTAACGCTAACAAATACGAACAGTTTATTCGGCTATAACGATGTGGCTTGGAACTTCTCTAGGGCTGGTTAATGGATTGTTTTATTTGACTTCGTCCCGCCCGTGCTATCGCCACTAGACCCAAACTTTGTGTTTTCCGTAAATCGCCGCTGCAGCTACGCGACGCATTACCAACCGCTCTCCGGAAACAAATCGTCTCCGACGTCAACTCCCAGACCCGACCGCTCTTTCCAAAAACACCGGTCCCGTCTATCTCGCGTCCACTACCAAAGTCAAAAGTGCCTGTTCTCTCTTAGAGCTTCGGAAAAGCTGCACTATGGGATTTCCAAGTTAATCGCCCACCGACCTGGGGCTACTACCACACACCCTTAAGCTTCTGTTTCACTCCTTAACACACCCTTCAGATAATCCCATCACCACACAAGACAGATACAATGTACTTCAAATATTTAAGCACTGAGCCTATTGTAATTTAGCTAATAGCGTGTATCGGACAGCAACAAGCTTAAACATGCTGATTTCGTCGGCTCTGCTCGAAAATGGCGCGAACAAAGAAATTCCACGTGTGAATGTGCATAGGCATACATATTTATAATTATTTTTAATGACCTGGGGGCTAGCGAATCTTACAGAACATCTTGTGTATAATTCGTGATTCTTTTCATAACTTTCGTTTCTGCTCCTAGAATGGGCATCAGTAACTATTTCTACTTGTGTATGTTTTACCCTTTCTAGAATTTCAATTGATTTTTTTATTCGTTTTAGTAACTGTTTTCATTCACTATGAAGAACGCTGCGCACTTTCGGTATCGCAAATAATGCGCGATTTTTCAACTAGAGTACGTAAATGCATTTTCTTTTTGGCTGATGCTTTTCTTTTTCTATAAATCTGCTTCGGAAAAATCTTTCGCGTCAGAAAGCATTCAAAAGACGAGCTAATTTTTCCAGAGAATTCAGTGTCATTTTCTCCTTTCAAAAGATCTGCTAAAAACAGAAGTGCTGAGGTGCGAAGTAATCAGACTAGATGTTGAGGTGCGGAGTAATCAATAAACGGATCCGGGCCAGGGCTCAAGTTATTTTTCCTTTCACTTTTTAATTAATTTTATATAACACTGCTAACCGAATTAACTAACGCAATGGGAAAACGCACAACTGAATGGTTAGGCTATAGCCTCTCTTTTGTTCTTTGCCTAAAATGCTTAATTATTGTTTATTGCGTGTTTGCTCGTGCATTTCGTAACTCAAAAACGTCTGTGAGTGTTTAATTAACAACTACGTATGATTTCCTAGATACGATGAAAACTGATAGTGTAAAGTTTTCTGGCGATTAAAATTTATAGTTCTGCCAGCTACAATATGAAAAATGGGAATTTTTGGTCATTAGGTGAAATCATGAAGGTGAGCCGAGGTAAATGAATTAACTTGGTACACTTGGGAAAAAATGAAGAACATTTTGTTACCTGGATATCATGCACATAATAATAATTCTTCATCATTCTCTCTTTTGGGGGTGGGGGGAGGAGTGGGTTTGAAGTTAACGGGAAGCCCTAACATTTTTATCGGATGATGAAAATATAAGTAGCAGTAAAACAAAAATGGTTAATTTTTTCCTTATTTACATAAGGAAAATTTGCAAAAATGTTCAAATCTTCATCTTTCTCTCTTTTACGGGGGGGGGGGGGTCGATGTTAACGCGAAGCCCTAACATTCTTATCGGATGATGAAAATATAAGTAGGAATAAAACAAAAATGCTTAATTTTTTCCTTATTCACATAAGGAAATCTTTCCAAAATGTTCAAATCAGGGCCTTCAAAATGTCTGATTAGAGATGGCAACTGATCGTGCTCATCTCTAAATCAGACGTTCTTACGGTGAAATTTTAAAACAAAAGGAAATGAAGGTATGCATGTTTTAGAAATGGAGCGTCTCACCGAGCATACACGCACAGGGAGGGCGTGCGAAAGAAAGTACGGGTCACCCTCAGGGAGGTGATGTGATTCAAAGAGCACTGAAGACGACAAATAAACGGATTAGATGAGGATCTGAAAACCAATTTGATTCTTGCGGTAATTCCTAGGGCAACCAGGAAATTCCTGTGTCGTGGCACATCCGGACATGTCACTTCCATACAATGAAAATTTCGGGACAAATCCGTACAAGCAAGCATTCCTCAACTGCATCCCACAAATTTTTTTGCACGGGGAGAGGAAGGCAAACTGATCGTGTATTACTTCCGTTCAGAGCCGTAGCCAGGGAGGGGTTTTGGGGATTTAAACCCTCCCCTAAATGTTTAAAATGTCTCAAAAATAAAATAATTGTTTTATAAATTTTTGTAACTAGTATAGCATATAAGTCAGTATTTGAAAAATGGTTAGTATTAAATAGAAGAATTTCGTGTGCAAATAAAATGTGGCAGAGAAAAAACTCAACACGTATGTAAACGCACAGTGAAAATTAATTTTCAAATTCAGAACCCTACCCCCGAAAATTCTTTCTAGCTACGGCCATGCTTCTGTACAAAGGGTGAAAGCAGGGCCGTAGCTCGGCCGTCAGGGAGGTTCAGCCTCCCGTGAAAAAAGCCTCCCCTACGACTGACTCAACGAACTTAATAATTGGCACAGGCCATATTTGGAAAAAAAATAACGAAAACCATTTTCAGTATCACACTTAAAGCACTATAATACATCGATTTGAGTGAGAAGAAAAGCCCGTAAATCAGCTGATTGAAGATCATGTATCTCGAGCCGTAAATATGGAAATCGGAAGTTCTAAAGCACCTAAGTATTTTCACCGGTTTGCTTAAAACACAGCAATACAGTTCGCGTATCAACTTGTTCCTCTGAGTTCCATGATAAAACTACTGTAATCGTGCACCTTATGCATGTCGTACTAATTACGATTACTCATTTTCGAATTGCTTTGCATGCAGTGAGGTCCATCGCAAAAGTTCAGAACAATATCGACGCTAAAACGTAAAATATATGAAGCAAAGGAACAAAAACTTTGAAAAGAAAGTGAAACACTTCAAACTATGGCATACTATGCAGTGGGAGACCAATATAGGCAATGGGTATAATTATACTAGTTATGGCACGAAAGCAGGAGAACCTATAGGTCTCAAAAGTTTAGCATAACAAAAACTATACAAAGCATTCCATTATTAGACAGACATGTATGCCATTTGCAGACACCTGTATCATTTCAAAAACACGTTTCAAATTAAATTCTGTAGAGTTTCTGGTTAACACAAATTTAAATTAGTAGTTAATTAACTATTCATTGTATAAACATTAATCAGTAGGTTGCCTTTGGTCTTCTCCTTTTCTTGAAAGATTTTCCTTTGAAGTTCTCATAAACATTTGTTCTGAAATCGCTTAGCCTATTGGAAACAAACAACGGTATTGCATATTTTTGTCCCATTTTAATTAAATCAACAGTAAAAAAATTTTGAAATCTTGGAAGTATCAAAAATTTTGAAATCTTGGAAGTATTTCCTCTTCATCGGTTAAGCAGTTTTTATGTCACTTCATTCTGAAAAAAAGGAAAAGAAAAAAGCCCCAAGGGTACCTCTTCTTTTGGTACCATTAAGGACACCAAAAGATGAGGTGCTCCGGGGACATACATATACGTATATAACGAAATATTTTCTAGCCTCCCCTAGAATTTACCACTAGCTACGGCCCTGGATGAAAGTCATTACTTTGATAGTTCGCTCTTTTAAAATTCTGTCTCACAGTGCTTTTGTTGCATCCGGAGAATTTATTTAAACAAAATGGATCTTTAAAAACAGATAATTTTTAAACACGCCAGCTTCTTAACTGCCAGTCCTAAGCTTGGAAAAAGTGTCAAGGAATGTTGTTAGATTATGAACTCATGCTATGAAACCATAATGGAAAATTATTGACAAAGTGAAACTGAGATGATATAAAAATTATAGTGTTATCTATTAATGTTGATAAATATACTGCGTTTGAATAAAAATTGATTAAGTCCCGTACGGGTTAATAATATTTCAGATAATTCGGATTATTTCGTATAAAAATAAGTGTTTTTGAAATAAAGTAGAGCCTATGTTTTTAAGTTCTCATAAAGGGAGTAAGGTCAAAGGGTGTCCACATGCATTTTCTGCATACGAGAGAGTTAAATTCCTTTTGTAAGTAAAAACGGCAGGGCTGTAGCAGATTTCAAATGCGATGTGTAATTAAGTCTCTCGCACCCAGAAGATGCCTATGGATCCTCTTTGACCTTGTTGCCTTTATGTGAACTTAAAACATAGGCTCTATTATAATTCAAAAATACTTATTTTTCTACGAAATAATCCGTATTATCTAAAATATATGTTATTACCGCTACAAAACTTAAGAAATTTTGGCTCAAACATAGTATATTTGCATGGATGTGACACTAAAATTTCGATGTACGGAAGTGCCATGTCCGGATATGCCAGTAAATCGGAAATTCCAGGCTCCTAAGATCAGGAAAAAGTTGGGTTTTGCAATTAGGTTTGGCAATATGATTAAAAGATTATGCTGAGGAAGCCACACAAGAAAGAATGTTTTTCTTAGCAGCTCACTCTCTTTAAGAGCATACAAGAGAAAAGAAAAAGAAAAGAGAGAAAAATAAAAACGCCATAGATAGAGAACCAAACTGCATGGGAGACGTTTTAGGTTATTGGCAAAACGCGATTTTCATTCAATTTGGAGTTTATAGAGCTGGGTGTAAGAAAAGAAACTGGGTTGACGGGTAGCTTGGGTCATTGGACAATAAGTAGTTAAAGGAAGTAAGCAGGCTTTTTTTTTTTTTTTCAGGGTATTTCGAGACAACGTCAAAAACAATTCTCCTTTTTGCGCTTGTTAAATACTCTATTGTGTGATTCTAATTGTTTCACAGACAGCAAGACTTTTCATCTTTTCCGATCATCATCGCTCATCGTCTGTAATTGCAACTCTCGCAGAGTATTTTTTTTAATTTTTCATATATACTGTACCATTTCACTCAAAAAACAATAAAAAATTTCATCTCGGCGCCCTCTGTGCAGCGGTACTGCTTCCACCGCCTTAGAGCCGGCGCTGATCACAAGAAAGAAGACATCGGCAACATACTACACTGTTAGGCAGATTACCGCGTGAATAATTTATCAAATAGAAGTTAAATTTGAACTTATTAGAATATTTAGTTATTTCAGTACTATGAGCTTAGACTTTTAGGTTAATTCGAGCGTCAACCGTAGCTAGCAGGGTGTAAGAGAAGGCTCAGCCCCTCCTCTTGGAAAACTGATGCTGTAAATTCTCTGAACTTTTAATCTTCAGTAGTTCACAAAAGTTACTCTTGTATTTCATTATAAGCATAAATACCTTATTTATTCGTTCATTGCACGTATTTTATAAAAAGCAAAATTAAAAAATACAGCACGAACGATAGATAAATAAAAAAAAAAAAATTACTTCTCGAGGTGAATGAGTAGGAACAGCGGCGCCGATGATTCCTTGCCATATGGGCACAAGGCTGGTTGGTGTTAAGGGTCAGGGAAGATAGAAATGCCCCCACTCCTTATTTAAAACAAAGGCCGAAGCGCATACCTAGTTGCAGAGTAGGCTAAATGTTTTTGTGGCAAACAGAAATGCTCCCTCCCCTTTTTTTTCGGAGAAACGTAAATGTGGAAGAACGTTTTAAAAAAAAAAGAAGAAGAAAAAAAAAAAAGGCCGAAGTGCATACGTAGTTGCAGAGTAAGCTGAAACACTGATCGTCATTTGGTAAATGCTTGTGAGATGCTAAGACGCTGTTAAGAAACTTCCATGTAGTTAATTGCCTGCAAAGAAGTATTGTCGAAATAGGGAATGCATGGGGCATTTAGCCAAATGTATCCCCCTAGGCGTTGGAAAATAGTGCTAAAGGGAAATAGTTGTGCGAGAGAGAAAGCTTTCAGCTTTTTTCTATTCATTGCTTTGCAGATAGTACACTGTAAGATATGAGTGGTGTGAATTCACAGAAAATTCATGAAAATAACGTGCAACAAAGTTGCCAGCAGAGGTCTCCGACTTTAAATGACATTTCCGTTTTGAAAAGTTTCCATTTCTAACTTCAGCATTTAGTAAAAACGAGAACGTGCAATCTTGCTGAAATGAAAATTCTAAAATACCGTCTATGCACGTAAAATTACTTAAAATAATACAAAATTCACCCGACATTTAAAATCTTTACTAAACTCCTAAAAATATATAAGTACAGGTAAAAGCAAGATCTTTCGAGAGCACTATGCTCTCATCATAAGACAAAATGTGATGTGTTCTGGTATATATATACACAGCAGCAAACGCAAGATGACGTAAAACGACAATCCGGAGCATGCTTCACATGTCCATCATGAATGCGGGCCCAGAACACGTCATTGGCCAGACTAACCCTCTGCGGTACCCACCACCCCTTCTGTGATCAGGCTCGTGTCTTGTCTAACATCAAGGTATAACCTCATTGCTTTTAGCCGAAAGCTTATGTATCTTCGTTCATAGAGCTAGGTGTTGTAATGACACGTACCCATGCGAAGTTCCACAGCCAGGGAGTGATTTATTCTCAAGCATGTCAACAGTGTCATTGCCTCACTAATGGTGAGTTTTCCTATACACCATTTTCTGTTCCTTAACGCCCGGCTTCCTTGGAGACTCTGTGGGGCAGTGCACTGGTGGACATATGGATCATGCTCCTGATTGTCGTTTTACGTCCCCTTGCGTTTGCTGCTGTGTATATATACCAGGGCACAACATCACATTTTGTATGATGATGAGAGCATAGTGCTCTCGAAAGATCTTACTTTTACCTGTACTTATATATTTTTATTATTTTAGTAAAGATTTTAAGTGTCGGATGAATTTTGTATTATTTTAAGTAATTTTACGTGCATAGACGGTATTTCAGAATTTTCATTTCAGCATTTTCACAGATTTTTCGTTGTCCGCAATTCTGTTGTTGTTTTTTTGTTTTTTTCAAAAAAATCAGTTTCAGGTTTTTCCGTTTTTATGAAAAAACTTCCCCAAAACTTAAATTTTCACTTTTTCAGTCCGTTTAGCATGGATTCTTTTCTGACATACTAAGTGAAAGAATTATCTTCCGTTGCCCCTGCAAGGGAATCGAGTCCGGTACGGTTGGGGGCCAGCGAAGTGCGCTACCGACTGACCTAGAAATACAGTTACCACTTGATTACCTGTAACGTATACTCTAATTCAAGCTTAATTAATTCTTTAGTTGTCTTTCTTTATGTAAATTTTGAGTTTGTTCTCTTTTAGTATTTCAACCTTAATGTTATATTTTCTCATTCAATGAATGTTTTTGTGACGTCAGGGTGAAGGACGTGTGCATATTGACAAGATTAGAACGAGTTATATAATGTTTGGAGCTAGCAGCGAAGGTGTGGTGGTGTGATCGCTGCAACATTGCGATGCAAATTGTAGATCAGATATATTCTGAAAGAAAGTTGTGTGGAGATGTAAACTAAAATTATATATATAGGTTCAATTGTAAAATATACTGCTGTGATCGTTTTTGATACGTTGTCAACCTGAAGTGCCTTGAAGTTCTTATAACAAAGATAGTTTGCTCCTAAGTGATTTCAAGACTTCTCTCTTCTGGTCGTTAGGTCGCCTAATTTAGCTCAGTGTGTAATTAAGTTTTATCATGTACTAGCTGTCCGAGGCTAACCTCTAAGAAGTCCAGTGATACCAGAACAACCGGCTGATGGAACGAAGGTAATGTTTAAGTGAAATAGACGAAATAAACAACAAACATTTGTGACGTATATTCTAATATTACTTTCATTTTTAGTTCCTTTTCCAATGTAAATTTGAGTTTGTTCCCTTTTACACTTTCCAAACTTAACGTGATATCTTCTCTCTCACATGAATGAGGTTGGCAACACTTTTGAGGACAGAGAGAGCGACGTATGAATGTGATAAGAACGATATATAAAAAGGACGATACAGCACTTGCTTAGTGTATGTGTGTGTTTGGAGATGCTAGATCGCTGTTAAGATAAATTGTACGACAAATAATTAAGGTATTATGTGTGGCTATATAGAGGATGACATCATTCGTTGCTGGACCAATAAAAGGTTATCGGAAGTTTGGCTTCTGTATATGTTTCGTCTGGCCGTAAAACCTTAAATTAGAGCTATTTCGTGCATCTATTGCATCGTATGCTCATTTAGTTCAACATTTCCTTAGTCATAATTTTAGACATAACGTAACACCAATCTCGCACACGAAAAAGGGTTATGTTACACATTACATAACTTTAAGGTACAAGAGAAGACTCGAATCGCAGGATGATAAAATGTTGCGATCAGCGCAGTTAATTAGTCATTTAGAAAATGGGTTTGTTGGCGCGAATATCAGGGCTTTTAGATTTTGAGTGGGATAGAAGTAGGGCTTGGTTGTCGACCACGGTAAGAAGAGGCTATAGCCGAGTACCAGCGAAGCAGAGCGATTGATAAAAGATGGAGAGAAAAAGTAAAAGAGGAGTAGAAAGAGCAAAATATGACATCAATAACTCTTTGTTGTTACTGAGCAAATTCACCGAAAGGGACCACAGTAGGAAACTAAAAAATAGTTTTTCTAGCGATAAGGTTAATTTTTTATCCGTTAAAGGATGGACGTATAGCCCAAACGACGGGAACTTTTAAGCAGTCCATTCAATGAAATTGAAAAATTGTAAATTTCTTAATTATTTATTAGGTAATAATGTTTCTGGTGAAGATATGAAGACACTGTCGTCAGATATCAGTCCATGTGGTCATGTCGCAGATGAAACGATCATATTAAGAAATGCCATTGAACTACAGTCGATGCCATACACTGCTCAAAATAATTAGGAGAGCATGTGACTTTGGTAACATTATGCAAGCCTATCGTGTGGTATCTTACTGAAACGTAGAAAACGCACAAGGTCAGGGCCTGATTTACGCCTAGGCACGCAAGGCACATGCCTAGGGCCCTCAAATTGAAAGGGCCCCAAAATTTTGGTTAAAAAAAAAAACTTTCCCTTTTTCAAAATATTTATACGTGGGTAGATGTGATGTGGAGTAACTATATATAAATCGCTGGCAAAACACAAGCAAGTACTGGCAATATAATATGTGTTATTTCTAGTTAATATCAGTAACATTTTCCAGATAATTTGGGGAGGGTTTTTGTGTGAGATTAAACAAAAAATTGTCATGTTGTGTAATAAAAACTAGCAGTATGTGTATGTTTGTAATTATGGCTTACTAAGATCAACTATATACTTCAATTTCAAATACTGCATGGTTCTGAAGCAATTTTTTAAACATTTTGACATTTTTGCTCCCAAAAGTTATATTTGAAAAATCTTTGGACTTAATTCGTGCAGGGTTTGAATCCTCTCTTAAATACACCCCTGGTTAATATGGTAATAGTATAGTTTAGAAACACCTGAAACACCTGGCAAAAAATCCAATGTCCAATTGAATTTTACCCGTCATATGGCTTTGTCACACACAACTGTTTCATCGATGAAGGTTCAAGTCTTTTCAGATGCAAATCAGTAGGACAGCATAAAAATCTAGGAGAACACAATATTTTTACCAGGTACTACCGTAATAAAAATCTAAGAGAACACAATATTTTTACCAGGTACTACCGTAATTTAATGTCAGTCTTATAATTTTATTGTGTTTATTAAATTACTACGCTGGATTGTAATACTGTCGCCCAAAATGGTCACACTACCTACTCGACTCCGTAAAATAAATGTCGAGTGGAGGGGGCCTCGTTTTGGGTTGTGCCTAGGGCCCAATTCCGTGTAAGTCGGGCCCTGCACAAGGTAAGTAGAATGTAGAAGGTAGGTCCGAGAGCAGGTTTTCGAAGCTAGTAGTTCTAAACCCTCAGGCGGGGTGAGTTTTGTGACGTCAAAGGTGCAAACGGAGTTAGCAATGGGTCAAAGTTGAGACTGACATCCTGCCTTAGGTGTGTGTGCTTTCTAGAACGTATGCCAAGTTTCAGCGACTTTTTGTCCAGTATTTTGCAAATGATACACAGTTTTGCAGTGAGTTAATAGTCAGTTTATATATTTTTTTTATTAATATACTTGGTCAAAGCAGCTTTTTGTGCGTTGTGCATTAATGGATATGCCTGGATGCCCTGTTGCGTGTTGTGTCAACAGCAAGATCGAAAAATTCCAACTTAAATTTTCATCGGATTCCAAAGGGCAGTTTGAGAAAAGCCCGGACGAACTCATGTCGACGAAAAGATGCATTTAACGCTGACAATGCCAAAATATGCTGTGCCCATTTTGATGAGGATTTTGAAAGAGATTAAAAAAAGTGAATTAATATGCTACAATCATCGCCTCGCCTGAAAACAGGTGTGATTCCTCACGTTAATCTATTTTGTTGTTGTGCTTCAAGCACAAAGCAAGATAGCTCATAACGTGGTGAAAAAAATCTCAGCAGTTTTTGTCAGAAGTAATGCAGAATTTTATATCAAAGAATGCCAGATTAAGTTCAGATTTGCAAGTTCAGTCTGTTGACGACTAGCTGAAAGTCATTCATTTAGCTTGAAAGTCGAAATAGAAGAAAAAGGAAAGAAAATTGCACCATTAAAATATGTAGAAAAGCTCAATAAAATAAATTCTGAGTTACGATCGAAATAAATTCTGAGTTACGTATTGGAAAACCAAAGCTAAAATCAATTATTGGAAAGCTATAAATGTACAATCTAAAAATGCATTGCTGAAAAAAAAAAAAAAAGATTTTCTGTTATTGCTGAGGAAAACGGTGAAAAAAAGCAAAAGAAACTTTGAGCAGAATTTTTCAAAAAGCATATCAGCAGAGGTGGTCATACGTATTTTGCAAGTTCTTGTATGGAAATTCTTCAAAAATTTGAAAGTGTTTTCCTGAAAGTCCACGGAGAACAACTTGCGAAACATCATATAGCTAAGCATTTATCTTTGGAACTCAAAAAGGTGTTTCCAGAGATGAATGAAAAACTCGTACATCTTCACCCAAAATTGAGCGTTTTTATTAGGATTAAATTCCTTAATAGTAGAATATAGAAGGTAGGTCCATAAGCCGGTCGAACGGTATTAACTACTCTGTACCACACCCCTGTCACGTCAAAGGTGCAAAGCAGCTAAGGACCGAAGTATTCTGTTTAGCGTTTTACAAGCTTTTGAGAGAAGACTTTGGGTGTAAAACTTCAAGACTTTATAGAAAACGCTTAAATAAAATATTTCAGAATATTTTACACTGCATTAACGGAGAGTATCTTCAAATACAAGGCTACAAAATGTATTTCGATTTCCAAAAGAAATATAAATATATTGAAAAAAATGTAAAAAAATTAAAATTTGCGCTTAGAAACTTTTTGAAGTAAAAACTGAAATCGCAGTAAAATTAATTATCTAAGTAGCTAGTACTTTAAAAAGAAATACTGCCGTTCACTATAAACCATACAAATACCTTCGCCATTTTTTTAAACTAGAGATTAAGAGCTATGAAAGTTGATAACTTTTGTGTTTGATTTTCAGCTGTGTACATGAAATACCGTTCGACCGGCGTCGACAGCCGAATCATGCATATCTTTATGCAAATTAGCGACTGTGACGTCAGAATGCTTAAATCAGATTGGAATAAAAACGAAGGTTTTCCAGCAGCTTCCTTACTCTGCTGCGTTTAGCGTGACATTTCGTTTCTTGAAATCTTACGTTCAAACGATGTCACAACAGCATGACTTACCGGAATCAACGGGGTGGAGAACTATTGGCAGTCTGGAAGCAAATCAAACATAGCGAGTGATAGCAGAAGCCATTGGAGCGCCACGAAATGTCCTTTCTCGACTGTAGGCACAATTCCAAGATACGGGGAGTGTTTGTAGAAGGCAAGATCAAGGCGGTCCACGAACAGCTACAGCAAGGGACGACCGTTATCTATTGTTAGCAGCCCGTCGGAACTGGCGGCAAAATGCTACTCAGCTCCAGCGAGAGCTTCTCGCGTCAACAGAGCGCAGGTTGTCCACTCAAACTATTCGCATTTGCCTTCACCAAGGTGGCCTTTGTGCATGTAGGCCAATAGTGTGTGTCCGTTTAACCACACAACACCGTACGGCCCGTAGAAACTGGGCTGAGGAACATCGTGGTTGAGGATACGACGAGTGGAGTCAAATTATCTTCTCTGACGTGTCGAAATTAGTCGGGAGTCTGACAATCGACGAGTTTATCTGGAGGAATCTGGCACACGAAATAACCAAGCTTTTGTGAATGGAACATCACATTACGGCGAACATGTGTTGATGGCCTGGGCAGGCATAAGTATAGGTGGACGTACGGACTCGTACGCCATCCGAAACGGCAGTCTGACGGCCCAGAGATATGGAGACGAGATTCTCAGACGTATTGTCATTCCGTATGCTGCAGCCGTCGGTGATTCGTTCCTTTTCATAGACGATCGACTTCATAGAGCTCAGCTAGTGAACAACATGCTTCAAGAGGAGGGAATTCAGCGTATGGAGTGGCCAACGTGCTCCCCTGACATAAATCCAATTGAGTAAGTCTGGGACGCACTTGGCAGACGCATTGCAGCTTGGCTGGCACCTCCGCTGACTCTTCGTGAACTGGAGAGAGACTGCCCTCATTGAAGAGTGGCGAAGATACCCCCAAAACCTCCTCGATAATCTGATCGATTCCATGCCGCACAGGTGTGCAGCGGTCTTAGCCATTCGAAGGGACTACACACCCTACTAGAGGTCAGTAACACCTTGAAAACGTCATTTTTGGTTTTCACCGACCGAAACAAATCAATCCTTAAAGCGACCATTTTGTATTGTCAATTGGTGTTTCACTTTCTGATACGAGGTCCGATCAAAAAGTTCTGAGACTAAGCCGATATACAACAAAGTACTTACGTTACTTAAGTCTGGCTATGATCTCCCTCAAAGTAGTCTCCTTGGACAGCAATACATCGCGGACAGCGTTTTTACCACTGTAGGAACGCTCCCTGGACATCCTGCTCGCGAATCGTGTCAAGCACCGTTTGCGATTCGCGCTGGATCTCATCCACGGTTTCAAAACTGTGACCCTTGAGAAGTCGCAGAATGCCAAATCCGGAGAGTAAGGCGGGTAAGGAAGAGTAGTCATGCTGTTGCGGCTGCAAAACTGGCGTGTTGCTAACGCTCTGTGAGCTGCCGCATTGTCTTGATGGAGCAGGAAATCGCCCCTGCGCCACATTTCATGTCGTTTGCGGCGAATGTCCTCCCTAAGACGCAGCAGAACATCGCAGTACAAAAGGATGGAGGCAGTCTGGCCCTGGAGGACGAATTCCTGGTGCACAACCCCACGGATGTCGAAGAACACGATAAGCATGCTCTTTGGTTGCGCTCCGGACCTGTCGGGTTTCCTTCGGTCGTGGAGCAGCCAGCCTCTTCCACTGCGACGACTATTGTTTGGTCTCTGGGTCGTAACATTAGACCCAAGCCTCATCCCCAGTTATTACCCGCGACAGGAACGTTGGTTCATTCACCACCCACTGACAGAGATCTTGACAGAGTTCGATACGGAGCGCCTTCTGTTCGGGGTTCAGACTCTTTGGCACGAACTTTGCGGCAATGCGGTGTATGTTCAAAACCGAGGTCATAATTTCTTGCACTGTTCGGTATGACACATTAACGATGGTAGCAATGTCTTGAATGGTTCACCGACGATCCTCATGCAGCAGTTCCCTAATTCCGTCCACATTTTCGGGGATTTTGCTCGTGGACGGTCGCACGTCGTCTTCCAGGGCCGTTCTGTCGCTCTTGAAGCTCGAGTGCCACTCTAAACACATCGCACAACTCATTTCTTCATTGCCATAAGCCTACCGCAACATTTCATGCGTCTCCGTTCCCTATATGCCGAGTTTGACGCAGAATTTGATGTTTTTTTGTTTTTTTTATTGGAGGATTAACGACCACCGTGAGCAACTCAATGGGCTATAAGCAGTCGCCCGTCCCTAATTTAGGGTCACTGGTTCCAGGGAAGGGAGAGAGCCAGCGCCGTAAGACAAACACAACATCCATGCCTGACCGGGATTCGAACCCGGACCCCTTACGGACGAACGATCAAAGGACAGCGCCTTAGACCACTGCGCCACCGGGGCGGCCAGAATTTGATGTTAGCTCGTTGCTCTAGTTTGCAGTCCATACCGAAATCGCAGCTGTGTTCTGCACTTGATCACCAAATATTGTGTAGCACAGCTCCCAATCTTCCCAGAATGACGCCACTCGGCACAATGACTCATGAAGGTCACTGCCCTCGACCGCTACACGCGCACTAGCGTACTGCAATCTGTTGGCGCGCTATGTACCTAGTACTGGAACTTTTTGATAGCACTACGTATTAGTAGCACACACTCACGTACAATGAAATTTGCGCACCTAGAAGAAAACATGCTACAACAGCGGAACTTTGCAAATAGCTAGAGTGCATGCTGGTATGCAAATGTTCCACGTTTAGTGCGACTTCGCGCGACCGCACATCCTGGAGTGGCGCTGCAAGCACAAACCGGTGGCCTTATAACCCGGCGTGTAGTCGATGCCCCGTGAAACCGAAAAGTACCGGCCGACGCAAGCAAGGGTACAGAGTAACAAGAATGCCGGGTAGATGCCAGAGACGTCGAGTAACGCAATTTACAGACTTTGAGAGAGACCTAATCATCGGGCTGAAATCCGCAGGGTGGTCGGCGCGCCGTAGAGCCCACCATGTGGATCGTTGTGACCATACCGTCCGACTGTGTTCGGAGCAGTAGACACGTGACGGCACTGCCACACGGCAGAACGGCTCCGGACGGATCAGGAGGACCACTGGTAGAGAGAATAGACGGATCGTGCTCCAGGCACGAACGGATCCCACGGGGACCCGGCCCACTATACAATCAGATGTAGCGGCTCCTGTGTCCCTCGAACCATTTCCCGACGCCTCGCGGAAGCGAATCTGCGATCCCAGTGCCCTTTAAGTGTGCTGCCTTTAACACCGGAATATCGCCGGCTCCGTGTGCAGTGGTGCCAGGCTAGATCGACGTGGAACGCCACAGTCTGGCGACATGTATTGTTTAGAGATGAGGGCCGCTTCTTTTTTGAGGACAGATGATCATCGTGTCCAGGTGTGGAGGTCCCCGGGTCAACGGCACAATCCCAACCTTGCTATCGAGCGCCACACCTCCCCCTGCAGGCATTATGGTCTGGGAAGCCGTTGCCTACGATAGCCGATCAGCTCTAGTAGTGGTACGTGGATCATTGACGGGCCAGCGGCTTGTGCATGAGATCCTACGGCCTCATGTGCTCCCATTCCTGGCCGGGATTCCAGGTGCGCTATACCAGCAGGATAATGCACGCTCGTACACGGCTCGGGTGGCCCAGGACTGCCTATGTCATGTCCAGGCACTCCCATGGCCTGCCTGCTCCGGGACATGTCCCTTATCGAGCATGTGTGGGACCAGTTGAAACGCCGGCTGCCGCCGTGCCGCGCTATCCGGGATTTGGAGCACACCGTCCAACACGTGTGGGCCAGTCTCCAGCAGGATAGCATCAGGCGTCTGTTCGTCTTCATGTTGGACCGTATTGCAGCATGTATCGCCGCACGAGGCGGTGCGACGCGCTATTGAAGATGACCGGACTGCGTGCCACAGATCCCTCTGTAATTGTCCTGCAGTTCTGTTGTTGCCATCATGTGTATCATTCATCTGTATCATTACATCAATAAAATTTCAGTTCAATCCGACGCTTCCTTCTTGGTGCGCAAATTTCATTGTCCGTGAGGGTATATTTTTTCTTGCTTTGTTGATACTCTGATACTCCAGATTTTCGAGTTCTTATCGGCGTACTGGTTTAGAAAGGAGCAGTTAAGATAATTTATCCTTCCTTTTAGTGATAGGTGAAGGAAGTATTCACGGTTTCCACACTTTTCATTGTTTAAGGCAAATTCTTAACTGGCCCTCTGTTATATAAATTACTTTCATGCTACTTCCAGCCAAAGGAAAACATCTGTGTTGGAACCTTCCCCACCACCCTGAGTTGCGATGAGGAGTGCTTGTAGATACTGTCATGATATCGGGGGCTGTTTGCTCTTTAATTTTTTTTCTTTAGGGTAAGGTAATTAAGATCTTACCCCTTAACCAGCCTAAACCAAAGGAGTTACTATTTAAGCTGGAAAAATAAAGAAATTCGAGAATATCACACAATGTTTTCCTGATTTAATAGTGTTAAAAGAAACTGCTATTGTCTCTCCTGGTTTAATACTGATAATTTTCAAGCATTCTTACCTTCTCTATTCTTTAAATAGAGATAAAACTAACGTTTGAAAGAGCGATAAAAAGTTTCAATGATACTCTTACTCGAAAAGCTGTGGTTCCTACTCTTCATTTTCAAACCGGATCTTCTGTATTTAATTCTTATGCTTCTGTTTCTGATAACTGCAGTGCAGGTATAAAAAAATCTTATGCATCTTTTTGACAGAATAAAAGAAAATGCAGACCTCAATCTCTTCGATTTAGGGAATTGTCTGCCACAGAAAATCTCCGCCACGAAAAATTATCCACCCTTTTCAAGTGAAGTACTGTGCACGATTTGCATTTACCAGAATTTTCTAATGTGGAGTACTTTTCCGGTCGCCAATGTCTTCAAGTATTTTATTTTTGCTTGATACTATTCTCGTCGCTAACTAATTTGCTGAAGCAATGGAAAGTGCGTGTTTCGTAATTGAAACGCATTCCAATTTTATGACAATTTAAACTCAATATACTAATACATTTAGAGAAATCTCATTTTCAGCGCCCATATCGTTGATTTTTGCCAAGTAACTTGCAACTGAAAAGGTGCTAAAGTAATCAGTTTTGCCTAACGTATGAAACTCAAAAAGTACTTTTGTTATAACTGAAATGGTCTCTGCGTAGCGTAAAGCTAAAATTTACTAAATTTCCACTTTGAGAACTCCTAGCGGGAACATCAAACAGAAGTCATAATTCTTTCCAAGTTTATAAGTGAGTCACGGAAAAATTCTCATTGGCCGCCACCAGGAATCGAACCCAGGGTCTTCCAGTTACGCGCCGGATATGCT
Organism: Macrothele yani; assembly: GCA_039090855.1. Lineage (NCBI taxonomy): Eukaryota > Metazoa > Arthropoda > Arachnida > Araneae > Macrothelidae > Macrothele > Macrothele yani. The sequence goes on along the minus strand of CM077023.1, from coordinate 4,442,908 downwards.
TCCACTGTACAACATAAACGTGGAAAGAGTGATGAATTCTGTTTGATGTTTCTAGTCTACGTCAAATGTCTGTATTAATCCTAGCGGAAAATTTATAAACTAGTAATGAAACTTAAAATGGGCAAAACTTAATGCATGTTTATGTCTTATCATTCGCAAAAATATTTTTTTGAAATCTGTGAGAACCAAATTCTTTGGACTTAGCGCCTCTAGCAGGAAATTAATGAAGTAATTGGAAAATTTAATATTTGAGAAGGAACAATTAAGCCTAATCTGAGAGGCACAAAATAATTTTTTCCTCTAAGTTGAATACTTTCTTTACAATGGAACTTTAATCTCTTGAATTTTCGACTTTGACAGCCTTTAGCGGTAAATTCCATGAAGTATATGGGATATTTAAAGTGCCAAACCTAATATCCTTTGATTTCTCACTAACCGCAAACATTTTTTTTTAAATATCTCTAAAAACAAAAAGTTCAATGTGCACGGACAGACCAAGTGATCACCATAGGCGTAACCAGGGCGGGGCAAGCGGGGCTTATGCCCCGGGAGCAAAAATCGCTGCTTATATGTACAGTACATACATATCACTAAGTTATTTCCTGTGATTCAGAAGTTAGCCTTTCAAAGAAAGACAACCTGTCAAATAAATGTTTAACTGATTGAACTAGATTTATTAGGTGTGCAACTTAATTCTCGGCCCCTAACCGCAAGCGATCATAGAACGTCAGCAAATGCAAATAGCTGTGTGCGATAATGTCTGATTGCAGCGCCATCCAACAGCTTTCCAGGCAACCGTAACCGCTCACAGCTGTAGTGACAGAAGAGACGAAAGTTGACGGTGAAAGCAATGTCGTTCGAGAAGCAACATTTGAGGCACTGCCTTCTGTTTGCATTTCAACTGAAAAAAAGTGCCGCGGAAGCCCAACAAATGATCTGTGCTGCTTTGGGTGAGGCTGCTATTTCCTATAGTACGTGCAAGAAGTGGTTCCAGTGGTTTAAGCAGGGAAATTTCGATCTCCGTGATGCAGAACGTCCGGGTTAGCCACAGAAAGTTGACGACGAGGAACTGGAACAACTGTTGGACGCGGATCCCTGTCGTACACAGTCAGAGCTCACCCAGGAACTCGGAGTAACACGGCAAGCCATTTCAAAGCGCCTGCACAAGCTTGGACGGATTCACAAAGAGGGCCGTTGGGAGCCCCACCAACTCACAGCTGCGAACAAGTCTAGGCGCTACGATGTTGCTGTGTCCTTGCTCTCCAGATTCAAGAAAAAGGATTTCCTCCACAAGATTTTGACCTGTGATGAGAAGTGGATCCTCTACGATAATTCTAAGCGGCGCAAATCGTGGGTTCATCCAAGTCAGCCTACCACCAGTACCGCCAAACCGAATATCCATACCAGGAAGCTGTTGCTGTGCATATGGTGGGATCAGCGCGGTGTCGTACACTATGAGTTGCTCAAACCTGGTGAAACGGTCAATGTTGAGCGTTATTGTCAGCAACTCATTCGTGTGAGTGACGCAATGGAGGCGAAAAGGCCATACACCGGCAAGTGCAGAAGGTCGGTCCTGTTGCCTCAGGATAACGCGCGTCCTCCCACCGCGAAAACGACTTTAAATACGATCACCGACCTGGGATGGGAGATTTCGTCCCACCCGACGTATTCTCCAGACTTCGCCCCGTCGGATTATCACCTCTTTTGCTCTCTGCAACATCACCTGAGTGATACGCACTTCATTTCTGTCTAGGAGGTCCACACAAGTATTGATGACTTCGTCAACTCGAAACACCCTCTTTTTTTCCGCAGTGGCATTCGGCAGCTCCCTGACCGATGGCTCAAATGTATCCAACACGACAGGAATTATTTCCCTGATTAGGTACGTATTCGATTTGCTATTATTTGCTGTCAACGTGTCGTGTCTGTGGCTGAGAATTAAGTTGCACACCTAATACTTATTGTTGTTGTATCAAACGTCTCCGCTTACAGCGATCTCGGCACACAGCTCAAGCTTCACTGACATCGATCACACGATGCGCAAAAGACCTTTTGTACTTCATAGTCATAATCTTTTTCACATGCAGACATACACCGATGAGTCATTACATTATGACCACCTACCTAATAAGCTGTAGGACCCCCTTTAGCCCGCAAAACAGCGGCCACTCGGCGAGGCATCGATTCGATGAGGTGACGATAGGTGTCCTCAAGTATCTAGTACTATAATGTCAACATCAGGTCCTCTAGTTCCCGTACATTTTGGGGTGGTGGTGATTTAGCGTAAACCGCTTTTCCAAGTCGAACCACAAATGTTTGATTGGATTCGTGTCGGGTGTATTTGGAGGCCAGGGCATTAACAGAAAGTCACCAGCATGTTCCTCGAACCATTCCTTCAAAATTCTGGCAGTGTGGCATGGCGCATTATACTGTTGGTAATGGCCATTACCAGCAAGAAACACAGTTGACATGAATAGGTGAAATTGGTCCGGAATGATGTTTAGATACCTGTGAGCTGTCGGGGATTATGCTGTAGGGATAATGAGGCCTAGAGTGTCCCAAAAAGATCGCCCACAGCATAACACCGCCGCCGCCGGCCTGTTTCCTTTCCGCCCAACAGTGCATCCAGGTGCCACAGCCTCCGTTGGTAATCGGTGTATCCGCGCTCGGTCGTCTACGTAATGCACCAGGAATCTTGATTCGCCAGACCAAGCTACTTTTTTCCAATCATCCGCGGTCCAATGTCAATGGCCGCCCCGGTGGCGCAGTGGTCTAAGCGATGGCCTCTGATCATTCGTCCGAACGGGGTCCGGGTTCGAATCCCGGTGAGGCACGGATGTTGTGTTTGTCTTACGGCACTGGCTCTCTCCCTTCCCTGGAACCAGTGACCCTAAATTAGGCACTGGCGACTGCTTATAGCCCATTGAGTTGCTCACGGTGGTCGTTAAACCTCCAACCAAAAAAAAAAAAAAAAAACCAATGTCAATGATCTTGGGCCCATTTTATGCGTTGCTGGCAATGACGTGCAGTGAGCATGGGAACCCGGCTGGGTCTTCGGGTATTCAGGCCTATGCGCAAAAGGTTGCGATGAACTGTGTGCTGTGACACATTGCCCTGATCACCACTGTTATAGCTGCGGGTGATTTGTCGCACTGTGGCCATGCGGTCACTGTGAACAATATGCGACAGTCTCCGCTCCCCTCTGGTATCAATGAGATATGGACGAAACACGGCTGGACGACGGTTCGTCGTTTGGCCATCTGCGCACCACTTTTGATACGTACTCCCTACAGCGGCACGTGAACAACCCACAAGCCGCGCCGTTTCGGAGATCGTAGTTCCGAGGCAACGTGCCATCGCAATTTGTCCTTTATCAAACTCCGATAAATCTGCAACTTTTCTCATTCTGACTCGGAACACTACTAACTGAAAGCCGGTTATCGGGCTGTATACATACGGCTCAGAAAATTTCACCTGTGCCACCGTTCGGTCTCCAGGAACATTCATGTATCTAGGCTGGGGGTGGTCGTAATGGAGCGGCTCATCGGTGTATCTAAACGTTGTCCTTCCTCTACCTCTCTTTTCTGCCACTTGGTCTGAAATGTTTTTCTTAGTAAGCTTCTAGTCACTCATTTTTTCAACATGACCAAACCACCTAAAATATTAGTCTCTATCATACTAACAACATTTTGCCTCACACTACACAACTGCAACACATCTTCATTCCTCACATGATCGGAGCAAGTCTTGCCACAAATCCCCTGTATCTAACTCATCTCTCAAGCGTACAAATGGCTCGTATGTCTCTTCTGCAGTATCCAGGTTTCACTACCATACATCAGAGTAGGAACAGTTTTGCTTACAATCTGATTAAAATTGGAATTGAAACTTTTCCACTAATTTCAGGCTAAATCCCCCCCTCCCTACTTTGTCATTTGTCCCTTAACAGAATTTTCTTATGTTTTGCCAGTTTCCCCCTTGGCAACCTGAATTCGTATTTGTGGCGCCCCCGGAAGTCTAAATTCACCTTAGCTGCTCCCCCTTGGAAATCTGAATTCGTACTGGCAGCTCCCCTTGGCATCCTAAATTCACATTTCTTGTTCAAAATGTTCAGTGAATCTCAGTTGCTCACATTCAGAAATGAAGCTCGGCCATACGTGTGGTGCAAGATACGGATGTTGTTCATATTGTTGAAGGTTCTATGTGGGCTATTCGATCATTTCTGCGGACCACGACTACCAATTGCATGCAGATTCGAACTCCGAAGTATTTGAGAGTTCGGATCTACAGTTCGAAGTATTTTGTATAAACAGTCTTGTTTTATTATGCCTCCCACGTAGGGATAACATTTGGGTGTGAAAATTGATTTTGCCGAGCAATGCGTATGTACCTATATGTGGATGTGTACAAGATAGAAAGACAAAAGGGGCATAATATTTTATGAGTTGCCCGGAGCGCAGAAATGCCCAGTTACGCCTCTGATTATTATACAGTACTTGCACTATTTCTTACAAAACGTTCTGATAACAGGAAGATAGAATGGCATTTAAAGAAGCGTAAAAGCCTTCCTGACTTTACTTTTTTTTTTTATTATTAAAATGACGGATGAAAATTTCTGAGCGGTAAGAAGGGAAACGGGGGCCCCCTGAATGTTTTAGCGCCTTGGGCCCCAAAATATCTAAAGTCGCGTCTGGCGAAGACGGTCTGTCATTGTGGTTGATTTCGTATCCGTCGCTCCAGTTCATCCCAGAGGTATTTTATGGGATTAAGAACAAGACTCTGAGCAGGCCAGTCTAACAATTCCACATGATTTTCCAGAAACCAGTCCTGCACACTCCGTGCAGTGTGGCAAGGAGCTCGTTCATGCTGGAAGACACAATGGCCATTTCCACAATACTGCCCCATTGTTGGTAGGGCAGAATTATCCAGAATGTCGAAGTACACTTCAGAGTTCATGCACGATCCACCGAAAATCGCTTGCCGGGTTCAGGGCCGTAGCTAGAAAGAATTTTCGTGGAGGGTTTCTGAATTTCAAAATTAATTTTCACAATACGTTATACATATGTTAAATTTTTTCTCTGTCACATTTTTTACTTGCGCATGAAATTCTCCTATTTAATACTAACCATTTTTCAAATACCAAATTACATGCTATATTGTTTCACTTACACAAGTATATGGATCTACTGTATCTATCCTCCGTTTACTTAAGTGCGGCACTTCGGGGAGGATTTAAACCCCCAAAACCCTTTCCTGGCTAAGACTCTGGCCGGGCAGTCGCCAAATCCGAACATGCTCATCAGATTGGAAGAGTGCAAAGCGTGATATATCCAAGGAGGTTAGAATATTCTAACCTCCTTGGATATATCACCCCAGAAAACAGCTTTCCAGTCCCCACAATCCAGGAACGACGGGAGACACACCACTCAAAACGGCGCTTCGCATTCATGGTAGTGATGTGTCGCTTGTGTGCCGCTGCTCTACCGTAATAACCCACACCGTGCAACTCTCTGTGGATAGTTATGGTAGTAACCGAGCTATTATAAACATTTCCTGCTTCAGCAGCAATGGAACAGACCCTCCACGGACGAATGGCAATAAGCCATCGCTTAGTCCGCTGCGCCACCGAGGCGGCCGGGGGACTTCCTCATGACTCTAAAATGCGTACCTTATTAACTTTACCTACTTTCTTCATCCTCCTTTCCTTTTTTTTTTTTTTGCCTCCTGTGATACCTAAGCTTTGGGATACTTCTTATACTGTTTGGAATTTTTTTAGTTTTTCCGATTTTCTTTTATCTTCCGGTCCAGTCAGAGTTGGGTTCAGGTTTTAGTTCCGGACGAGGCATAAGTGTTGTGTTTGTCCTATGGTGCTAGATGAAATCTGTTGAACAGACACTTTTCTTTGGAACCAGCGGTCCTAAATTAGGAAAGGGCGACTCTGTATGGCCTTAGATCCGTACGAAACCTCTCTGCTGGCTCGAAGGCGCAATGGCGTAAGCGCTGACTTCTGATTATTGGTACGAGATGGGTCCGGGTTCGAATTCCATTGAGGCATGGAGCCATGGATGTTGTTTTTATCTTACGGCACTGTGTCTCACCGTTTCCTGGGATCAGTGGTCGTAAATTATAGACGGGCGACTGCTTATAGCCCAACGAGTTGCTCACGGGGATCTTTAGATTTTCAATCAATCAAAATCAATCAAAAAAAAAAAAAGAATTTTAATCAGAAAAAAGGAAGGAAGAAACAACAAGTAAAGCAAAGAGAAAAACAGAAACGAATGATATTGAGCCAATGAATTATTTCCAAACGTTACTTAGTACACAAAACAAGTCAAGTCAGATAGTGATTAGACAACTTTCAAACATAAAAATGCCCCCTTGCAGTGGCACTTATTTCGAATATGGCCGCTGTGGCATCTCCCATTTCAGCTCAGCCTGAGAATGCGCGAGAGAAAACGATTCAGGATTACAGGAAAAAGCTAATGGAACATAAGGAGATTGAAGGCCGGCTTAAAGAAAGTATTAATTGCTCTTTATTTTGTTTATGCGCAGTTAAATGATACTTTTCATTTTCGGTATCGCTTTTCTGATATTCTTCAGAATATCAGGAAATTTTGTAAATTGAGCTTTTATATAGCATATACTTTGTTTTATTACATGAATTAATGTGAGAAAACTGTGTAACTATGATATACTGCCTTGATACCGAAAATGAAGTTTCTAAGTCAATTGAGGGCAAATATAGAGAAAATATTAATTGCTCATTTTTCATGCAATTTTGCGAATTGAGCGTTTATTTACCGTATTTTGATTTATTACCTGAATTAATGTAAGAAAAATGTGTAACAATGAGACTCTGGCATACTACTGAAAGTGAAGTCTCTACATCGATCAAGGCCTGTTAAGAAAATATTAATTACTCATTTTTTTAATGTGCGGATTTTCTGGAATGATCTCTTGTTAAGCATATCGTTTCCTTTATTCGCGTTAAAGTGGTGAATTTAGCTTTTAATAAGTATATTTTTTTATTTATTCATTTCAATAACCGAAAGAAAAACCACGGAGTCTCGCGAAGAGGCTATTGATTTATGCATAACAAAACTAGAACATAGAGTAACGCAACTTGTCCTTGAAGACAGTAAGCTGCGTTTTTGCGTTATATAAAATTAGTGTAGTGAATAGTATTGCATGTATTGACCTATTCATATTGATATCAGCAGAGAACATATGTAACCACTTTGAACACTGATCCTCGTCCGAAAGGGGTCCGGGTTCGAATCCCGGTGATGCATGGATGTTGTGTTTGTCTTATGGCACTGGCTGTCTCCCTTCCCTGGAACCAGTGCCTCCAAATTAGGGAAAGGCAACTGCTTTATAGCGCACTGAGTTGCTCACCGTAGTCGTTAAACCTCCAATAAAAAAAACAAAAAAAACATCCTCTATAGTTCATGTACTGGCCTATGGGTAAATAAATGTAGGTTATGGGTAGGGATCCTAGACGTCCCGTAAAATACGGGATCGTCCCGTTGTCCCGAGAAAACTCTTCGGGACAGCTTTTTGTTCTGTATTTTAGAGTTCAAGACTGAAAACAGCATTACCTTGGGAAAATGTTCTTCAAACAGTCCAAACTATTAATCAGACTGCTGCCATATCAAACATTGTTGAATCTGATTTGTTTGATGAAGTAATGGTAGTGAATACAGCTCTGAAATCCAAACATTTAGATGAAGTCTGGGTGAATCTCTTAAAGAGTTTGAAGGAGAAATATCAAATTTAAAGAAAGTAGTGGAGTTTGTTTATGTGTATCCCTGGAACAAATGCGTGTGTCAAAAGACTATTTTCTCACATGAACGCACTGTGGACTTATGAGAAAAACAAATTGTCTGTAAAATCAATACTTATTGTAAAATCATTTTTTGCCGCCCCGGTGGCGCAGTGGTCTAAGGCGCTGGCCTCTGATCATTCGTCTGTAAGGGGTCCGGGTTCGAATCCCGGTCAGGCATGGATGTTGTGTTTGTCTTACGGCACTGGCTCTCTCCCTTCCCTGGAACCAGTGACCCTAAATTAGGGACGGGCGACTGCTTATAGCCCATTGAGTTGCTCACGGTGGTCGTTAAACCTCCAATCAAAAAAAAAAAAAAAAAAATCATTTTTCATTGAGGACTGTGTAGCTTTTCATGACATGATTCTTCAAAACAAACAATTGTTAAGTGAAATTCATTCTTCAGAAAAGTATTGCAAGACTGATTGATTAATTAAGAGTAGTTAAAATCATTTTGTAAGACTGGCATATGTGATGGATGCGCATACTAAACTTTCACCCTCAATCATAAGTGTCCTGTATTTTTTTCCAATGTATCTGGGATCCCTAGTTATGGAGGGATGTTTCATTTATTTAATCTGGAATAGTGTTTTCATGATTTTAGATAATTCCTGTCAACCTACAAAAAGCTATTTTGATCACCAGAGGGTAACAATTTTTGTGCTTGTTGAATAGTTTTCAAATCTGCATGAATGAAGGAACAGCCAAATAAAAATAAATAAAAAATGGTGGAATGTTTCTGCAATTTTAAGAGCCGCGGAAGGCTTAGTGGTTAGTGTTTCAGACTATCGATGCTGGGTCCCCAGGTTCAAGCCTGGGCTGATCTTTCAGAGATGGTGTGATTTACTAACAATCGCTGAATATCCGCCGTGCATCGGACGAGCACGTTAGCGACGGCCCCCAGGCTGGACCCACTGGTTAAATGGGTATCCTTTCCTATACCCCACCTGAAATTCTCTCACCCCTCTATGTGCAATATTGTACTTGTACGGTGGCGCCATCTACTGTACTCTAATCTCACTACAAACTGTTCTGTCAAAGTCGCTAGACTTGCTCTCATTCCTTCCGTTTCTGTGTCCTGCCCAAAAGGCGATCTCGCTGTAGGTGGCTGGGACCTAAACTCTACTCCCTGTGGACGGAAGTCGTACAAGAAAATGACGCTGAGCCCCCTGGAATGTTTCTGCTGTCTGGAACAGAAAGTGGGAAAGTAATTGTCCTGACGAAGAAAAAAAAAAGGGGGGGGACTAAAACAAGAACATCTGACTTAAAGATTTACTGTTTCCCCCATTTCTTTAGGCAGCAAGTTTTGAAGTACAAAATTTGTCGAAAAACTGTTTGCCGTTTATGCCTTACATAGTTTCTGTCGATGCTTCAGGTAAAGTGCAAGGTGTCATGATCATGCCAAGTTTGGGAGAAAATTAAGGTATCTTCCTATGAGTATTAATGGCTAGCCTTCCATTTTATCAGTGCATAAAGCAGTTCCATACATTTCTTGTGAATTTTTATTTTAATTGGAATGCTAATAAGAATTTGGAAAGAAAAATAAGATTTGTTTTATAGAAATAAAATGTCAAATAATAAAGAATATAATTATTTATTGGTTGTTTCTTTGCCCTTTAACAGAATTATTTGATGCACTGATAAACTTTGTGCAAATTTTTGTTTGAATAGAAATGCTAATAAGTAGTAGTTCTGTAAAGAAAAATTTTTTTTATCAGAAAAAAAAATGTTTTTAACATATTGAAATCAATACGAAATACGTATTTTCAAGTCAGAAGCATTTTCATTGTTGATCAGTGTAATTGATACTTATTACAGTTCCAGTTGCAATAACAAACAAAATTTGTACTAAATGCATTCTGGTGTGTAAAAATGCAGAGCCACATACGGTAGGAAACTACTTGATGCATTAATAATTGAAAGGCTTGCCATATTAATTCTTTGAAAAAAATATTTTTTAAGTGTCTCTTTTGTACACTTTCAAGGTATATGTATATAAAATTTTTAAGTGCTATCTTCATGGTGTCGCACTAAAAAAAAAAAATTGTGTGCATTGTGAGCAAGTACGTGATGAGCATAGACATTAAAATTACTTCATGGGCCCCCTGTAGCAGAATCGTGGCGACGGGCTACTTACGTCGCCGATTCATTTTGGTCTTGCAGACAAAAATGTCCCCAGAGCAGTAATAAATAATCTGCAGACTCCGTACCATAGACGCAAGTTTTCCTCCTTTAAAAACTTCCGAAAACGGAAGTTAAACGGAGTGAAGATTTCTCCCATAGTCATATTTTTTTATCTCGCGATAGATGACGTACATTGCAGATTTATTTTGTATTCATCCCTGTAGCAGAATTGCGGCGATGGCCGATGTACATCGCAGATATATTTTGTACTCGTCCACGTAGCAGAATCGCGGTGATGGCCGACATACATCGCAGATTCATTTTGTATTCATCCCCATAGCGGAATCGCGACAACATACATCACAGATATATTTTGTACTCATCCCCGTAGCAGAATTGCGGCGATGGTCGACGTACATCGCAGATATATTTTGTACTTATCCTCGTAGCAAAATCGCAGCGGTGGCCGACATACATCGCAGATTCATATTGTATTCATCCCCATAGTGGAATCGCGGCGACGGCCGACGTACATCGCAGATTTATTTGGGGTCCGGACAAAAGCCCACCGGACACTTGCCCACTATGGATGATTTGTAAATAATACGTAACTTTGGAGGACATTTCCGATCAAGTGTAGGAAAACTGATCACATAAATATTTTTGGATTGTATAAAAATTGCACTTTGTTTTAGAAATGTTAAAATGTAAGGGGCTTCATTTAACATTTCTAAAACAACATTTCATATGTACGCTTCTTCAGCCATAGGCTGAAGAAGCTGACTTTGATCGTTTAAAAATATGTATATGATTAAAAAAAAAAAAAAAAAAAAAAGCACTGGCGCAGTGGTCTAAGCGCTGGCTTTTGATCATTCGTCCAAGATGGGTCTGGGCTCGAATCCCGGTGAGGCATGGATGTTGTGTTTGTCTTACGACACTGGCTCTCTCCCTTCCCTGGAACCAGTGGCCCTGAATTAAGGACGGGCAACTGCTTACAGCCCACTGAGTGTTGCTCACAGTGGTCGTTAAACCTCAATAAAATAAAAAATCAAATCAAGTGAATTGCATTGTGCTTTTACTTAGGCACTAAATATCAATTCATAGGCCCTAGGACTAGATCTTTTAAATAGTTTTTATTCTACCAATGCAATATTCACAACGTTTGCACATCAAATCTAGTTAATAATATTTTGCTTTTACTTCGGCACGAAATATTTAATCACAGGCCCTAGGCCCATGCCCTTTTACCAGTTCTTATTCTATCAATGTCATATTCACAACATTTAGAGAGCAAATCAAGTTAATAATATTGGGAGTTTACTTAGGCACAAAATATTAATTTATAGGCCCTAGGCTTAAGCCTTTTTAATAATTTTTACTCCACCAATGTCATATTCACAACGTTTACACATCAAATAAAGTGAATAATATTGCGCTTTTACTTAGGCACAAAATATTAATTCATAGACCCTAGGCCTATGCCTTTTTGACAGTTTTTAATCTGTCGACTTCATATTCATAACGTTTACGTATCAACTCAAGTTAATAGCATGGCGCTTTTACTTAGGCACTAAATATCCATTCATAGGCCCTAGAGCTGGGCCTTTTAAACAGTTTTTATTCTACCAATGTCATATTCTTTGCAATGTTTACATATCAAGTCAAGTTAATAATACTAGCATAACTAGGAAGGATAAGAAGAGGAACTATTGGATCAGGAAAATAACCAAAGTTGAAGACATCATGATCAAAATAAAATCCCTGAAATGGCAATAGGCCGGACATACTGCTAGAAGAATAGACCACCGATATGCTACTGAAGTATTAGACAGGGTACCAAAAACATGAAAAGACCCAGAAGACCATGTGGAAGATGGGTGGATGAAATTTGAAAGCATGTCCGAATGATGTGGAAAAAACTGGCTCAGAGTAGAAGATACTTGGGAAGTTCTTCATCCAATAGTGGATTGAAAGATTTGAAGTTCATGTTAATTTAGATTTTAATAGTTTTATCTGTAGCACGTTCACATGCTGTTTTACAAAACACCAAAACACAATAAGATCTGACAAAAAAAATTATATGCTGATAACCCCCCCTCCAGTCAAAATATTGTTCCAAAGCCGCTCATCCTAGGACGACCTGCGCTATAAGTTTCAGCAGATAAAACACGAACAGGGCTATAAATGAACAGAGCCTTTTTTCTGCTGCAGATAGGAGTTTTCGATCGGTAATAATGTTGACAAGCACTACCTTACAGAATGCATTAGCAAAAGAGCAATATTAATAAATTGACAGCTCAGCCAAGTGTGTGTTTTAGATGAAATAATTACTTCAAGTTTGCATATTAATATAAAATTATTGGTACAAAGAAGAAAATGTACTTTTGCTGTTCTAAGACAATTCCATATTGACAAGTTGTTGCCTTTACTAGGCAAATTGTATTTAACACTGAAGTACACTAAAATGTAAGCCACTGATGCAGAAATTCACTAACATCTGGAGAAAAAAGAAAAAAATGCATTTGTTCACAAAGTGCACAAAATTTACATTAATTACGTCTGCACCCCATTTATAATATTAATGTTGTATTCAATATATTTTCTCCATAGACCTATCTGTATCATAGTAAGAAAAGAGGAAGATGGTCTGCCTGAAGTACATTCTACGCACAACTTCTTCATTTGGATGCAATACCCTTACCCAGGAAGAGGTTCTAACTTGAGGCAGTTTTTGTGCACAGAGGAGACCATATGCTATGGTCAAACAGGATGGACCCACCCACCACTTTGACTGTAATTCTGTTCCTGTGGACAATAAAACAGTTAGGGAGAGATCGTCTTAATGACAATAAAAACAGAGGCAGCTCTGGGCCATGGCTGGAAAGAAAATCTTGACATATATATTTATGACCACGAACCTTCCTTTGCTTTGATTTAACCGCAACACGACAAACCCTCACAGCAACAAACAATGTCGTCTATGAACCCCCATCCCACTCGCAAACATCAGACATCGGCTGTCGCTTTGTTATTCCACAAATAAAACGATTAGAAGATTCTCCTTTCTTTCAAAGATTTCCGTCGATAACTCTTGAGAAACTGTAACTTTCATGTAAATAAGTTCTATTTTTTGTATTTTCAAATCAAGTAGGAAGGAAACACACATAATACAAAGATACACATTTGAAAGGTGTCTTATAATGTCACTAATTATTTTGCACTTTTCATTAAAAATCTGTATTTTTACTCATTTGTGCCTTGATAAAATGGAAAACGTCAGGGAAAATTTGGGATAAAGTGTTCAGTTCTTTTGGGAAGGATATGCACTTTTTCTTGTCAGATCATAAATCTTATTTTGTTGTAAAACAATATGTTATATATCATGTAAACATGCTACAGATAAAACTATTAAAATCTGAATTAACATAAATCTAAAATTTTAAATCTATCAGTCCACTGCTAGATGGATGGGATTCCAAAGCTTCTTTCACAAGTGACAGTCTGAGCTAGTCTCCTCCCTGTCATTCCGGCATGCTTTCGAATTTCATCCACCCATCTCCCACGTGGTCTTCTTCTGGGTCTTTTTATGTTCCTTGGTACCCAGACTTAATACACCAGTAATCCATCGGTGGTCCATTCTTCTAGCAGTATGTCCAGCCTATTGCCATTTCAGGGATTTTACTTTGATGATGATGTCTTCAACTTTGGTTATTTTCCTGATCCAAGAGAATATCCTGCCTAGTTATGCCAGTATTATCATTCCTATTTATGCTGGTATTATTAACTTGACTTAAAAACTGTTAGAAGGCCTAGGGCCTCTGAATTAATATTTAGTGTCCAAGTAAAAGCACAATGCTATTAACTTGAGTTGATGTGTAAATGTTATGAATATGGATTAAAAACTGCCAAAAGGCCTAGGCCTATGGCCTATCAATTGATATTTCATGCTTAAGTAAAAGCGCAATATTATTAACTTGCTTTGATGTGTTAACATTGCGAATATGACTTAGTAGAGCAAAAACTATTAAAAAGGCCTAGGCCCTATAAATTAATATTTCGTGCCTAAGTAAAAGTGCAATATTATTAACTTGATTTGCTGTGTAAACGTTGTGAATATGGTATTGGTAGAATAAAAACTGTCCAAGGCCTAAGGCCTATGAATTAATATTTCCTGCCTAAGAAAACATCCAATATTATTAACTTGATTTTCTGTGTAAATGTTGTGAATATGGCATTGGTAGAATAAAAACTGGGTAAAGGGCCTAGGGCCTGTGAATAAATATTTCATGCCTAAATAAAAGCGCAATATTATTAACTTGATTTGATGTGTAAACGTTGTGAATATGACACTGGTAGAAGTAAAACTGTTAAAAAGGCCTATGCCTGTGGCCTATGAATTAATATTTAGTGCTTAAGTAAAAGCACAATGCTATTAACCTGGCTTGGTATGTAAACTTTATGAATATGACATCAGTAGAATAAAAACTGTTAAAAAGGCCTAGGCCTAAGGCCTATGAATTAATATTTAGTGCGTAAGGAAAAGCACAATGCTATTAACTTGATTTGATACGTAAACATTATCAATATGAAGTCTGCGGATAAAAACCAGTTGAAAAAGCCTATGTGTTGGGCCGACTGCTTTGGAGCCGGTAGTAAAAAAAACACTAAAAATCCTTTTTCAGTGTTTCGCAAGTAAAGTTAGTATTAAACTTAAACTTGCCCCAGAAATTCGAAACGTGTGTTGGGTCATACTGCATACAAATTTAAATTTCGGCGGGCGTACAAATTCGGTGGGTGTACATCATATCCCAAATGTGCGTTGGGTCACACGGTATGCAAAATAAAAATTTCGGCGCGTGTACACCATTTCCCAAAATCAAAGCAGGTTATGATGCTTAAATTTGGAAAATATGGTAGCGGTTATTACTAAAGTAAGTGTGCCCAGGTTCAGTGGGCAAATGTCCGGGTGGGCAAGTGTCCACTGGGCATCTTGCCGGTGGGCTTTTGTCCGACACCCGATTTATTTTTGTCCTGCAGACAACAAACGATATCCCCAGAACCCTAATAAATCATCTTGCAGACTCCCTATCATAGATGCAGGTTTTCCACCTTTCAAAATTTCCAAAAACGGATATTAGATGGAGTGAAGATTTCTCCCGTATTTTTTTTTCTTGCGATGTTTCCTTGATGCTCGAAGAGAGGATTGTCCGATATTGTTGTTAAATATAATTTTATTGTTTAAATATTTGTGTTTTTGTTTGAAAATGGAGGCAATTTCTGAAAAATAAAGTTTGACGAAACCCAGTATTCTTTCTTACAATGTTCCCTCTGCCCCATATGGTCATTGAATATCATTTTATTAGATAAATGTTTGTATTTAAGATTGAAAAGGGAAGAAAGTTTTCTGAAAACCAAAGTTGTACGGAGCGAAAATTTCTCTCTAATAACCCTCCACCCGCTGTCTTCTCCATTTTCATCATTTAATTACATAAATGTTTGCATTTGAGATGGGATATGGAGAAAAACTTTCTGAAAACAGAAGTAGAACAGGGCAAAGGCTTCTCCTGTTATCAAAATTTCTTTTTCTAGTGATATCTCTGCACTTTATTGTTGTTAAATATAATTTTATTCCACAAATCTTTGTGTTTGAGCTTGAAAATGGTGCCAAAATTGCAGACACAGAGGGCTAGAATGTTTTTGATCTTAATTAACATTTCAATTGCTGTAGTACCTAAGTTAGACATTTTTTTAGATAGAAAAATATGTTTAAGTGCAATTTTTATTGTTTTTTGTATATCATCATCATCATTGTCAACCATTATCAATCCACTGCTGGACGAAGGTCTCCCCAAGTTTCCTCCACAACGGTCTGTCTTGTGCCAGTCTCCTCCATGTCACTCCCGCATATTTACGAATTTCATCCACCCATCTCCCATGTGGTCTTTTTCTGGGTCTTTTCCTGTCCCTTGGAATCCAATCTAAAATTCCGGCTGTCCATCTATGGTCTGTCCTTCTGGCAGTATGTCCAGCCCATTGCCATTTCAGGGATTTAACTCTGATCATGATGTCTTCCACTCTCGTCATTTTTCGGATCCACGAGTTCCTCTTCTTATCTCTCCTGGTTATACTAAGCATGCACCTCTCCATGCTTCTTTGAGTTGTCTGCAGCCTTTGTATGTCTCTTTTAGTTAACGTCCACGTCTCTGCACCATACGTAAGCACTGGAAGGATGCATTGATCAAACACTTTTCTTTTAAGACATAATGGCATATTGCTCTTGAAAATTATGCTGTTTCTTCCAAAAGCTCTCCACGCAAGTTTTGTACGCCGATTAATTTCTTCATCAATGTGACCCTCACTTGATATCTGCTGTCCAAGATAAACATATGTATCTGTTATCTCCAGTTTTTCTCCATCAATCGATAAATCTTCATTTCTTGTAAAAGCATTGAACATCACTTTTGTCTTCTGAAAGTTCATTTTTAATCCCACTTCTTTACTCTTGTCAGCAAGTTCCTGGATCATACTCTGCAGCTCTGATGGGGTAGTTGCAAAAATGACTACGTCATCAGCAAAACGAAGGTGGGTTAGATAATCTCCATTAATCTTTATCCCTTTGTTTTCCCAGTTCAGTGATTGAAAGACATTTTCCAATGTGGCATTAAAGAGCTTCGGAGATATGGTGTCACCTTGTCTCACTCCCTTTCCAATTTTTATGTGTGTTGTATTTTCAAACAGCCGAATCTTTGCACTTGCATTTTCATAGATGTTATTAATAATATTAATGTATGCATCTTCAATACCGCAGGATTTCAGAGCCGTGGTAACTGCTGATGGTTTCACTGAATCAAAGGCCTTTTCATAATCGATAAAAGCCATGCACAATGGAAGTTCATATTCCCTCGCTCTTTCAATTAGTTCTCTCAGTACGTGGATATGATCTATTGTGCTGTAGCCACTCCTGAATCCAGCTTGTTCTCTCGGTTGAGCCATGTCCAGTGTTACCTTCAAGCGGTGTGAAAGAACTTTAGTGAAGATTTTATAAACCACTGATAGGAGGCTGATAGGTCTGTAGTTCCTGAGATCCTCAATGTCACCTTTTTATGTAGCAGGATCATTGTAGCGTTGTTCCAATCCTCAGGAATCTTCCCTTCATTAAGGCATCGAGTGAAAATTTGGGCGAGTACTGTTTCAATTTCTCCACTTGCTTCTTGTATGATGTCTATAGTAATTCCATCTTCTCCTGGAGCTTTCCCCCGCTTCATGTTCTTGATTGCATGAGCAACTTCTGCTGGGAGGACTGGAAGAACTCTGGTACCTTTCATGATGTCTGGAGAACATGTATCATCCCTTTCATATAATTTGGAGTAGAAATCTTTCACTCTTGTCAAAATTTCGCCTCTATTTCTTGTTATAGAACCATCTTCTTTTCTCAGAGCCATAATCTGTTTTCTTCCCTTACTGAGATGTCCCTTTGCTATCTTAAGGCTTTGGTTGTTTTCAATTGCTTTCCTCACTAGCTCACAGTTGAATTTCCTTACGTCTTCAGTGATACTTTTTCGTGTTGTCTTGCATAGCTCTATATATTCCACTTTGGAAGTCACATCTTCTTTAGTTGTCCTCATCTCTCTTCTTTTTTTGCATCAACATTTTGGTTTTTCCTGATAATTTGTTCACATGCAACTTGTTCTTAGACCCAGCTAATTTTGTTGCTGTTTCCATTAGAGCTTTGGTTACTTTTCTGTTAACTTCCGAAATATCCACTTCTTCCGATGTTAGGCCTTCTAAAGCAGAGAATCTGTTCTTCAGTTCCCACTTGAAAGTATTATGGTGTTTTTTAAGGTTGGTTATGTCAATACATTTTGTTTGTCTTATGAGCTTGCCACGTTCCAGTTTAGTGTTGAGGTGCATCTTACATAGTAGTTATTTTGTTTAGTGACCACCCGCAGATTATTTTGTGGCACAATGATATCTGTCGCAGACTGACAAGGAACTTTCTGCTATGGGGCATGAGCCCAGATCTTTTTAAACAAAACCTAAGAAGCTTTATCCACTTGTTGCTGAACGTGTATGTCATGCATACTTGCCAACATTTGTGAGAGCCTTGTCAGTAGTAACTAGTAATTATGTGGCATACATACGCTTTTGTGAAACGATCCATCTCCTTATGAAAAAGAAATACACACCACAAAAAAGTGTTACAATAAACAAGAACACTAATGAAACAAACTTAACATGTGCGAAACACAAAGTTAATTACCCTGGTGAGGGCACAATAGATAACATTGCAAGATTTAAGTTCAAAACTTCCACCAGTAAAAATCGGTCAGATGCGTTCAGAATTCCACATTGCTTGACAGATGAAAAATTCAAGCAAGTGAATGTGCAGTGCATGAACCGTATGATCATATACTGCCTCTAAAATTGCAGTTTATGGCAAGATGAGACAGAAAGGGGAAAAAAGCAGAACGTTTTAATTGGGTGAAAAATAAAAACGCGCAGTAAGAATGCGGACTGCTGTCAGTGCATCTTTTGTTGACTGCAGCTGCACAGCATGCATTGCTTAATTTTTCTTTCTGCTGATATCTTGTTCTCCCTATTTCTTCAGTGTCGCTTTTCTTTTTCTTCTTTTTATGCCCGCTGGCTAACAATTTCATCCATTGAGCTGAAAGAACCTTCAGCTCAAATGTATGAGTGCATGATATTTAGATATTTTAACTATTTTAGATAAAGGATGTAACTTTGAGAATGTTAATACTTTTGAACACCATGCATCAATTTTTACAAATTTTCCAACTTCATCACTTTAGTTTTTGGGAACTTCCCTTTTCATTATCAAGCTTAAATGCAAGAAACTTATGGAATGAGTGATATTTAACAATGCAGGAGAGTGGGAACATAGCAGAGGCAGGGTAGTGATTACGGGAAATTTTTTTGCGCCGTCTGACTTCCAATTTTGGAAATCTTTTCCCTAGTTTCAAGCTGAAATACAAATGTTTATGCAGTAAAATGATATTTAACAATAACACTGAACAGAGGTAACATCACGAGAAAAAAGAAATTATGATTTTGGAAAAAATGTAACTCCGTCAACTTTCTGTTTCAAAAGCTTTGTAAAAATGGAATTTCGTCCTGCGATGAACATCCCCCCAATGATGATGTCTATTTACTTGTGCATCGATCTCGTGATAACCAAAATAATAAGAAAGGCAGAATTCCTTGAATTTGCGGAACAATCCATGCCTGAAGATTACGGGGAAATTTTTGCTGTGTTTTGCTTGTATTTTCTATATTTACATATGAAAATACAAGAGTAGCGTTATGCTTGTTTTTTCATACATAAATATAGCAAAAAGTAGAACCATAAATTTGGCTAATCTGCATAGCATTTTGCTACAACTTTTGTTGACTAATAGCCGAACTGCTACAAGAGAAATTCTAGCTTTAACACTGGTTGTGGCTCTACAAATAAAAGTTGTATTGGGAGGAAAAAACACAAAGTTCACATTTTTCAACTTCAAATCTGCACCCGATGAGAAGTCGCGTAATTAAGAAACATAGCTTCTCTATGCATGTGGCATCCACGCATTTTGGTTGCATGCCAAATAACACCCTTTATTTTGTCTATTGGTTTAAAGTGGGGCTCGATCCAGGTGGCATTTTTTACCTTTGGGTGGTAACTTCACAAAAATATTTTTTGGCTCAAATGGTATCTTCACAAAAATGTTTTAAAATGTAATGGTATCTTCATAAACTATTTTGAACTGTAACTTCACAAAATATTTACAGTCTAGTTTTATTTTAATAAAAATATTTTAGCGTAAGAGCCATCTTGAATATTTTCGTGTTTAATGAGCTATTTTTTTTACTTTTGGCATTGACTTTATTTTGCTTTAAAAGCAAAACAGAAAAGTTGGTCTTGAAAGCCCCCGCCCCAATCCCTGGCCAAGCAAAACTGTGTTTCTACTTGCATGCTCAGACCAATCATTTTGACGACTCTCAATACAAAAACAGGGAAAATTTTGCAGAAATGGGTATTATCTTTAAAAACCTGGATTGACCTACATTTTAAAGATTTGCCAATAAAAAGGTCTCTCAAATTTCTTAAGCTGCCGCCCTGGTGGCGCAGTGGTCTAAACGCTGACTTCTGACCATTCATCCGAGAAGAGTCCGGGCTCGAATCCTGGTGAGGCATGGATGTTGCGATTGCATTACGGCACTGGCTCTCTCCCTTCCCTGGAGTCAGTGGCCCTAAATTAGGGATGGGCGACTGCTTCTAGCTGATTGAGTTGCTCATAGTGGTCGTTAAACCTCCAATCCAAACAACAACAACAACAAAAAAAAAATCTTAAACGCATTATAACAAAACAGTATGGACATTTCCCCACCGCTGCATTCATCTTGCATCAGGCATTTTATTTTGCTATATGGTAATCCTAAATAGTTCTATTTTGTCTGCATTGAAATATTCCTATCTTCATATCCTTCTCAACTTTCTTTTTTTAGCCTTTTCCACCAATCAGTCTTGTTTCAAGTACTGATTTTACTTCACTGCAAATTAATTTAAAAGAAATACCATGAATGATCAAAGTTTTTCAAGCTACCTGTTTGCACTTTTGAAATTCATTTCCGCACACCAGTCACTGAATTAGAAACCTTGACGTAGATCCACAGATGCCTGAAAAAGTTTTGCACCACCCACTTGCAATGGCATACCAGAACAACTCGTGGCCTGCCTTTCAAAAAATACCTTAAAGGCCCATTTGTGAAAATCTATTGGCTTTCAATGACTGAAATTTTTAAATTCCATATTATTAAAGTTTTATGGGCATCTCAATAATTCTAATTCATGGTAACCTACAGAGGGTAGGTATTTTTAGTAAAACCAAAATTATTGCACTTTATTGTGTGTAACACAAATCTGCAAATAATTAAAATTTTAGAGAATTAAGGCCATCCTCTTTGAAATGCCTCATGATCGCACGCATAAATATGATAAAGTTATCCCCTTTTGTCTCTTGGAAAATTGTAACATCAATTGAATTGTTCCCACCAACAACGCTTTGGATATCAGTGGTAAACTACATAATTATTTTACTAGGTACTAACACATTTAAAAGAAAACTATTGGGTAGTATAAGTTGATATACAGGTATGTAAAGAATACGGATATATTTCTAAAATAATTAAATAAGCAAAAAATCCAAATATCTGAAATTTGATTTTTGTGTGTTACGGCATTGTTCACATAAATGATTCAGTTAATGAGTAAAAATTAAATCAGTAAGAAATGGTAATCACAAAAGAATAAAAACAATTTTTTACAATTTATTTCCGTTTAGGAGTTAAACTTTTTAATCTTAATAATTACTTGAATGGTTTGTCCCCAGAAATTATTATGCTTTTCTTATTGGTCCACCTCTGAAATGCCTGTTTTAAATTAAATCATCCTCTTTCAGGCCCTTCAATGTTGATCATTAATATGTTATTTACATTGGAGAGTGAAAACCTGTGTCTAACCCTGGCTTTCACTAAATTTAGAGTGCTGAAGCCTAAATTTATAGCACCCTTTATGGAGTGTATGTAGGTGGGGATTGAGCCAACAAGTGCTGCAGGAACATACCTTAAGGATTAAGAAAGTAACAATGGAATGCGAGTTGCTGTCGGAATTTTGGAAACTTTAGTTTTCATAGAAATAGAAAAGCCAGAGCAAAATCTCTGCTAATGAGTTAATATTTAAATGGCCAGCACTATTTTGTGATGGACAGTAATTTTTCTCTTACATTTTGGATTAACTCATTGCATTTCATGAAAATGGTGAAAATAGCTTAACCTCTGGTGCAAGGGGCCACACAGTGGTTCAAAGAGCACCATACCAAACAGTTTACATCAGAAACAAAAGCAGTATCAAAACTACATAACAAAAAGTAAGGTACAAAACAGAAACATGACAAGAAGCAGTGTAAACGGCCGACAATGTACTACACAAAATGAAAAACCTCGCATGTATGTATGTAACTGCCATATGACAGTGTATAAAGATCTTTTTTGATTTATACAAAATAGAACATCAGTAATAGTTACGTTTTGTGGCAAAAAAAAAAAAAAAAAAAGCAATACCTTATAAATTATTTACTCTTGAATATAAAAAAAACATTTAACGTCTTGCCATAATATTTTGTACATAGTAAGAAGTCCTCATGAGGAACATCTTTTAGTTCATTATATCAGGTGTGATTGTGTTCCGAAATTTTTAGAGCAATCAAATCCGGAAATCAAGAATTTTGGAAATGTATTTCCATTTTGGTTTTTCACCATTTTTTCCTGATAACTATTTGTAATTTTTTCCAGAAACCGCCCGACTTTGCATAGTAAATTGGTTCACATCGATTGTTGTAGCTGCAGTGCGTAAGCACCAACGTTATTGCACAAAGCACAGAGATATGACTGCCCAGTTTATGGCAGTGTTTAACTACAGCCAGTGGTGGTGCTTTTTCGGCGATCTCGGGATTTCTCACCGTTATCAACAGAGGCCCATCTTGGAGATCGTTCTTGCTATACTACCGTTCGTCTGTCTGTGGGCATCATATCTCTGCAACTACACTGGCGTGCAAAAATTAAGGATGAGACGGTTTTTCGAATGTAACGTTGTGCAGAGTGCTCCACATCGACTCAAATCATACTATAAGATCCCCAAGATGTAAGAATATGGGACAAGTGGGCAAAACCGTCCAAACAAGGAATCCAAAGGATACAAAAGCACTTTATTGAAAAGGTAGCTTCGAGCACAACTGGACAGAAGACAGAAACGTCCATGTGACAGGCGGCTGCCAAGAAAAATCCAGTCTTCAGTAGGGAATATGATCACCCCCTGACTGCTTTGCAGGATTTACAACGTCTGTCCATGCTGAGGACGAGGTTGTCAAGGAGCTGTTGAGGTATCGCGGCCATTCCTCTTGTAGCGCCAATCACAGCTGGCGGCTGGTGACGTGCTGCCAAGCGTCTCCCGAGAATGTCCCACACGTGTTCGATTGGATTTAGGTCCGGGGACCTTGCGGGCCAATCCATGCGTTGAATATCTTCACTCTCCAACAGCTCTGCGACAGCCACTGTACAATGAGGTGTAGCGTTGTCGTCCATGAAGAGAAACTCGGCAGGGCTGTTTGTGTTCCGGGTCTAACCCGGATTTCCGGGTTTGGGCGATCTTTCATGCTCAGAATTCCGGATGTTTAGCTTTGAAGACATTTTTAAGACTGTTAAATTTTGAGTTCTAATAAGCGACAAAGCAAAAAAAAAAAAAAAAAAAAAAAAAACGATTCATGGCAAAAGTATTTACTAAAAAAATTGCTTTTCACCAATGAATTAATGTGATAATAATATTGTCTTCCTCACCGATGCAGCAGACTCGAGCTTGACACACGAAGTCGGCAGTTCGTGCTGTGGTTGTCCGTTGTTCTGTGGGAAGGGCATGCGCGCAAATTCTCAGTCATTTCGTCGGCGCTTTTGCTCCTCGATGCAAAAATACAGGTTTTCGCTCTGATGAGTGATGTGGGATTGGAACTTGGAGATGGCGGGGGAGGGAGCTAGTTAAAGCAAATAAAGTAAGTCACTCACGTGTCTGCACCTACACGCGGGAGCAGCTTGCCTCATTGTATTAGTAAGTCAGTGACGGAGAGGAGGTGTCTTTGTTTCCCTGATGAAACATTTGTGTTTTTTTTGTTTAGGTAAAAGTAATGGGGTTTGTGTGTGTGTGTGTGTGATGTATGAATGTTTTAAGGAATTTGAAAGTTTACACGGTTTAAGTTAAGTTCGGCATCAACGATGAAATTTTTAACCAAAACTGACGATCTCAAGACATTAGAGGCTTCAGTCAAAATAAATTCCGGTGGGATTGGCTAGAAAAAAAAGACACCCAAAAGGAGGAAGCTAGGATATGGTGTCAGAAAATTGATACAGCTGGGGTATGTTTCTGCATATATAAATGGAGTACGTGCTGCAGTTCCGCCTCCAAAACCTGTTGAAGCAATTATAACGGCTACTTGTAATAGTAAAGGTTCTTCTCCTCTTCGGTACACAAACAAGACACTGCAAATGAAGGATGTTGGAAACGTAAGCGTCAGCCTGATAGCGTCTCCACTAAAAAACAAATGAAGATTGCACACTTTTTTAAGAAATAATGTTATTTTATTAGTAAATATAACTTTAGATTAACACCACACCAGACTGATGGGTTTTTTTTTTTGTTAATAAATGGAACTTAGATCAACATCCAATTTGCTAAATATACTGTTATTTTATTAGTAAATAGAACTTTAGGTCAATACCACCTGACTGAAACTTAACGACTAAAATTTCTGTTAAAAAAAGATCAATATCCTATAAAAAAGAGGAGTTGCCCTTCTAGTAACATAAAAACTTGACTTCAGATTTTCTTTTATTTATTTGCCAAATGGGTAATTTTGTAATTGGAAAGAAAGGCAAAACTTTTTTAAAAGGTATGTTATGTGTGTAATTGGTTTATTTTATACAAATGCAAAATTTTTATTAACGTTCTTAGTGTGGTATATGTTAAAGACAATATCATGTAGTTGTCGAAATCAAAGTTACTTAAATTTCACTTTTTTTTTTTTTAGCAACAAATTAATACTGCAAGCTCAACCCCAAAATAATTTACTGTTGTGAGCAATAGGTATAGGTAGGTAGTAAGTAATTCCCAAAGTGAAACCATTTTATCTTTCGAAGTATCGGTAGCAGCTTTGCTGATAAGTATAATAATTAGAAGTACTAGTAGTAACGGAAATACTTTAGTTGTGCGGGGTGGGGGTGGGGGGAGGTTACCCTCACATGTTCATTTATGTCTCGAGTTTATGCATTGGCACTGTTGGGAGACGCCGATGATTTCAGGGTTTCGTGCCTTGCCTTGCAAACACCTCTGACTCAGGACCCACAGCACCTCTAAACAGACGCACTTTCGGCAGGAGAACCTCGGTACAGTAGCGGACACCAGCGACTGAACCTCCTTGGAAGATGTGGAGGTCAGTACGGCTACCAAGCATGATACCGCCCCAAAGAGAACTCTGCCACCTCCAAACCGGTCCCTTTTGATGATGTTGGAGGTGTGATTGCGTGTTCCCTGCTCTCTCCAGATGTGTATACGTCCAGAATTGCTCGTCAGACTAAATCGGCTCTCATCCGTAAAGAGAACTCGATCCCATTGCTGATGTGTCCAGTTCCTGTGTTCCTGGCACCACAGAAACCGCCGTCTCAGACGAGGAGGCGTTAATGGCACGCACTGTACTGGTCGTCGTGCAAATAGACCACCTTTGTGCAGCCTCCTGGCCACAGTAAAACGCGATAACGGATGTCCAGTTGTCTGTTGCATGTGCCTTGCCATTTCTCCCGTTGTCTGCTGTCTGTCTCTTCTCGCCTGTAGGACAATATACTGGTCGTCCGCCACCATGGTTGGTCGTGGACGACCACTGCTAAACTCTCGGACAGCTGTTCCTGTCGTTTGAAATGCTCTCCAAGCTCGTGAAACAATGCTGTGAGCGATCCCGAACTCCTGGCCACACTACTCACACTTCGACCTTCTTCCAACTTCCCAATGACGCGACCTCGGGTAAAGCCATCCAGATGTCGTCTACTGGATTGCCTGTTGGCCATATCACACGGTGGCAGCAACTCGACGTCGTTCAAACCGATGTACACCGTGCAGTAGCTTTCACCGAATTGCTGAGCGTACACCGCTCGTGTGCTTTATATCCTTCCGCCCCCCACGTCATGCTGCATATATGCGCATGCTCTACTGTACCGGACCCTAGTCTATCTCCTGAGTGGTCTTTCAGTCCGTTCTGTGTGCTCGTTCCGCTGTTATGCTAATTTTTGCTCTTCGTCCTTAATTTTTGCACACCAGTGTATTAGTTTGATTTGAAAAATTCTTTTTCACATTGTGAAGCTTGAAATGTGAGAATGATGATCCTTGCATTCCGTTTTTTTCCCCCATGCACAACTTCACCGCAAGAGGGCGTAAGTGCAGATGATATCGAATTCAAAATACAATTTATTGCATATATTTGCTTCTAAAACTTGACAGAATACATTCTTTCAATCACATTATCTCCACCATGTTTTCGTTGGACCCATTGTCTTTCTTTTTGATTGGACACATAATGTCTTGGCATGCCACTATATGAAATGGATTGCACATCTTCATTGCCCTCATTTAGTTTGAACTATGCTGTCAGCATTGTATCTCTCTGAGCATTATGAACAACTGCATTTCGATCATTGTTTAAACGCTCCAGATTAAAGGCAGTGTTCTGTTTTTCAGGAAGGTGAACAGGTAATCTAACTATTGTATGAGATTCCTGATGCATATCATAACCAAGTATTTGCCACATTGCCTCAGGTGCGCTAACGTATCGGCAATCAACATGACTTTTTACTTCGTCGTATTTGGTGTTGTGCTCTATTATATGCACATTTTCACAGTCATGACCTTTTGTATACGTACTTGAAAAGGTATTTCACGCTTTTCACAGCAGCGCACACCTCGACATTAATGTGGCAATTGTACTTTAAACAAAAGATACTAATTATAAGGGGCAATCCAGCTGTTATCAATCATTTTACCACATACAGTTGTAGTTGCACCATTCTTTCTACGGTGATATAAAGGATACCCACCTTTGTTAGCTAACTGTTTCATTTTGGAAAGACTTCGGAAATTGCTTGGTACATTTGCCATCTTCCATACAGAGTGAATTGTGATTATTTCACCACACGGGCCATGAACCATGTGTTTCGCAACAGTTGCATGTAAAACTAGTAAATGCTCTTTATTTGGTAGTCCTGCCGATATAATTTGGTCAGTGTTCTCAGGCAATGTTGGTTTGTCCTCTTCTTTCATAATCAAGAGCATATGAGCATGGGGAGGCCCTCTTCTTTGGAATTCGATTACATGAACTTTGCCCACCGGATCACTCAAAAATATGCTTTTTGGTTATATCATTCATAATTCTTTAAACTTTAATTAGAAGACTCAATTTCAACGAAATCTGGATGGTTTTTGACAGATTGATCGTTCAAGTTTTCAGTAATTTCTTCCCATTTCGAGGGTTGCAAGTCATAGTAAGCAAAAGATCAAGCTTGAATACTTTTTGACTATCGCCATTGCATCCTGTTAATTTTGCACCATATTTTGTGGACTACCTTGAAATGAAGATTGCAACATAAGAGCTTTTCTAGGAAGAAACTCGTCATCTCCAGCATTCTGAATTTGGTCCATCAGACCTTTTTACTTTTCGACACTTACCTGAGACTGATTTTGTCGTATGTAATTCAGTGTATTAGCTTCCATTTTTACATAACAACATTGTATTGCTGCGTAAGCTTTCCTTCGCTTAATAATGGATTAAATTTGTCACGGATCGAAAGACTATGTTGATAGTATTGCATTTGTGTAACCCTTGACCGTGGCTTTGTACATTGGTTAACAACACTTAGTAAAGACGTTGGTTATGTTGTAATGGAATGTCAGTTGACCTTGTTACGTAATGCATCTTTGACGTAATGTGAGAATGATTTGGATTAGATGATGTCACAACAGCAGCTGTGTTTTGTTGCTATGACAACAAAACAAAGTGATATACGCGTGGACTGTGTTCGTGTAGCACATGACTTCACCTGCACAAAAACACGAAAAGCTAATCGTGACGTCACAAACATTTGTTTAACTCTGTTGTTCCTATGACGACTTAAAAAGTGATCCAGGTCGTCGGCAACTTAGCCTTTTATATATAAGAATAGAACTTTGCGATTGTGCTACAGCTGAGATCTCAGAAAATATAATAGTAATAATAATAACAACCCTCTAGGTTGTATTGGGTATATAAATAAGTTTTAAGAGATTTCCGTTCGGTGTCGTACTTATTACTGCTCGCATGTATTTTAAGGTGGCAACACTGCGATATCTTAGCACGAGACGCCAGCTGTCAGAGTCAGTATACAAGGTTCGATTGAGGTGCGAAGACGTATTTGCTTTACTCGATGGAAAATGGCAACTTTTGTTCCAACAAAACAGCATTTGTGGGAAGTGTTATTGCATTTCTTTATTGTCAAGAAAAGTGCTGCTGACAGCTATTGCTTAATGTCAGAAATCTATGGTGAATATTCCCCATCCATAAAAACATGTGAGTATTGGTTTAGACGATTCAAAAGGAGCGATTTCGATGTCAGTGATAAAGAACGTTCTGGACCACCCCAAAAAATTGCTGATGCCGAATTGGAAGCTTTACTCGACGAGGATCCGTGCTAGACCCAAAAAGAACTAGCAGCAGCATTGAATGTTAGTAAACCATGCGTTTCACAACATTTAGCTGCCATGGGAATGGTGCAAAAAGATGGGAATTGGGTTCCACATGCTTTGCGGGAAAGAGACCTTGAATGTTGAAAAACCATTTGCGAATTGCTGCTTCAAAGGCAAAAAGAAAGGTTTTCTTGTATCATATTATTACTGCCGACGAGAAATGAATATGGTACGATAACCCAAAAGGCAGAAAGCATGGGTGAAGCCAGGTGAACCAAATCCTTCAACGCCAAAACGCAATATCCATGGTTTAAAGGTAATGCTGTGTATCTGGTGGGACCAGAAAGGGTGTGATCCACTATGAACTGCTGAAACAGTCGGAAACTATTACTGGTGATCGGTATTGAACCCAATTAATGCGCTTAAAACGAGCTCTCACGCAAAACCGGCCAGAATGGGAGAATAGACACAACAGTCATCTTACAGCATGACAACGCTAGACCACATGTTTCTCGACCTGTGAAAAAGTACTTGGAAGGATCCGAATGGGAAGTTCTACCCCACCCGCCGTATTTGCCAGATATTGCGCCATCGGATTACCATTTGTTCCGGTGGATGCAGTCAGCACTTTCTGGAGAATGGTTTAGTTCTTATGAAGACATCAAAAATTGGCTGGACAACTGGATCTCTTCCAAGGAACCGGAATTCTTCCTTCAGGGCATATGTTCACTGCCCAAAAGATGGGGTAAAGTTGTAGCTTCAGAGGGAGCATACTTTGATTAATATTAAGATATTGTTTCTGTTCTCCAACAACGGGTTTTGTTCACCTCAGATCCCTCAAAACTTATTTATATACCCAATATTAAACCAGGAAAGTCATCGAAAGCCAATATATTTGAGTGCTGGAGGAAAAGAAATAACTAAAATAACATTTTAAAAAATGTCGGTCATACACCTCAACTTAATCCCCCCCCCCATAAAGCGAATTGTCAGCACCTGGACCACCATGATCTTTAAATATGTTTCCCGGAATACCGGCTGGTGCAGCAAAGATCGGAGTACGGATGGGGAAAAATATCAGTGTTTTTGAGAATCGACGTTTTTCCAAGTGGTAATCGACATTAGAAACTGCAAAAAAATATTTTCTATGTGAAATAAATGAATTTCTCTTTGCTGCATTCTTTTAAATATAATCTTAGCATTCTCTTTGCTGCATTCTTTTAAATATAATCTTAGCATTCTCTTTGCTGCATTCTTTTAAATATAATCTCCCCAAAAAATAGAGGTTTCATGACCGATGTTTGAAACTGCAATAGCGCAACCAACTCGAAAATTTTCTGCAATAAGTAAATGAATGTCTTTTTTGTATTCAGTATAAACTGAGAAAGGGAATGTCGCCTTTCTATGTCGCGAATTAGAGATATTTTTGGTGTTTTTCAGCAATGTTTTGTCGCCGAAAATAGAGTTCTTATCCTCGAGGTTACTGGAGCAAATGCATAGAGGTTTACAATACATCAAGCACTTTAACAAACATTATGGTTACTCGATGTTGAATTACTGAGCTATCATCGATATATTGAACGGCGATTTATTCATCGATGTGCCAATAACTGCTGCAGATGGGAAAGATGCGAATTCTTTGGTTCTTCAGCAAAACATCGTGGTTTTCGCTGTTACATCGAAAATGTCCACCCATATTACGGATGCGTGAATGTTTCAGGAATGAATATCCACCGATATGCACATCCCCATTCCGAGTTAGACCTAGAAATGCATGCGGGGAAGAAACGCTTCTTCCAAAATGCTCTGGGGTTCCTTTCAGCGAGCTTCACATCAGCTGTCGCTACGCAGCCCACAGAAGAGGCTCTCGTTGGCTCGCTGGGCTGCTGGTGATGACGCAGTGATTGATACACCTCAGTCAGAGACCGCTTTACTGAAAACATTTCATAACGATGGAAAAAAAAAATAAATACAATGCTCAAGATGCCTCTCGCACTGAAATATTTTTAAGATAACATTTTACTGAAAGTGAAGACACCATCTCAGTTCAAATTATTTTTGTGAAGAGACTGAGCTAAAAATATTTTTGTGAAGATACCGCCCAACAGCATCAAATGCCGAACAGGAAAACAAT
This sequence comes from Macrothele yani, assembly GCA_039090855.1. NCBI lineage: Eukaryota > Metazoa > Arthropoda > Arachnida > Araneae > Macrothelidae > Macrothele > Macrothele yani. The sequence continues at coordinate 4,412,521 of CM077023.1, read as the reverse complement.
TTAATATTTTTACTGCTCGCCAACAATAAATTTCTGGTAATGGCGACAAGACGACCGCAAATTTTGTGCCCTGTATGTATGTATACATACATACATATATAGTATTATGATTGAAAACCTTTACTTTTGAACCCTCCCTCAATTTTCAATAATATCCTGTGTATCTTCAGTATCTCATGTATGTACTTTCAATGTCTGATGTTCACGAAGAAATGTTGCCTATCATTAAAATAGTTTGCTGAACAGAATTTTCAGTTTCCAAGAGGCATCAGTGAGTTCCTGCAAAATTCATACTATCAGTCCTTTGACAACTGTTGATTTTTTTTTGTGCAACTTTAGCTGCTAACTTCCAACAAGAAACCACTTCTAAAAACATTCTCGCACAGTTTTCAATTGTACATTCAGCTCCTTTCTACATTGACATGTTGACTTGCATAAGTTTTGCAGAACATGGCATCTGATTTCCTTGTTCTTTCACAAATGAGTAGAACTTTCTATTTGTTGATGCAACTTATAGGTTTACACGGGCCTGTCTCTGCCCGAGCCCTGACTTTTTTCACCAGTTAAGTGAAAAATTCTGGGCTCGAGCCAAGCTGGGCCTAAGGTTTAGCATTTTTCTCAAGGATTAAAGAAAAATGTTGCAACCCACAAAATGATTGATTTATTGAATAATCAAATGTTGAAGATCACCAAGTGTGAAATGAAAGACATGAAGTGCATTCATCACCTGATGTGTTGATTAATTACAGCTGAAAAAATAGCCTGGCAGTAAGATGGGAGTCTGAAATGGGCAGGTTTATTTCTTTAAAGGTTGAAATCAAATTCCATTTTCAGTTTGTTGACTTTAATTTCCTTAAACACCATGACCACTGCAGCATCAGGATTTGAGTAACTACCCTACGCACAATATTAACAAACGATGCAGTTACTTCAGGACTTTGTGGTATTTTTTTAAATTTATGTTTGGAAAGGAAACTCAGTTATTTTGCCACTTATATCTAGAACTGCAGTAGTGGTCACCATGTCTGCTGTAAAGATTCCAGATACCATGCGATAATTGCTGGGGATTGGACATTAGTTAGGGGATGTCGTACAACACTTTACTGTTGTTTCTGAGTAACATTAACATAAACTGACTTTTCAGCTTTGCGAAACCAGATGACTGAGCTTCTGGTGGGATCCGTTGCTACAACGGCAATGATAAAATGCGAAGTATTTGTTTACGTGTTTGGGAATGGGGGCTATCTTGTTGATACATAAATGTGGAAAAGGAAATGTGTACACAAATACATTTGTAACCGAAGTAGGTAGTCAGATCTAAACTTCACCTGAGGAAAGAATTCCTATGAGAAATGGCATGTCTCTCTGTGTTACATTACGTTTACTACTGAGTTAGTTGAATTCAGTAGAGCAGTATTATTTCCCCAGAGGAAGTCTTGTGTTATTTGCAATAAATTGCAGAACACACTGAACAAAAGTCCTTGAGTTCAGGTTGGGCCAGGCTTTTTAAATTAAGGCTTGTGCAGACCTTGAATGCAACTAGTTCCTGTTAACTTGAGATTCTACTTTCAGATATACTGTGTCACTGACACACTTTTTACTGAATCCTCTGTACACATCAGTCACAGAATGCACTAAATAGAACAGAAAAAAAATAAAAATAAAAAAAGCCATCTGTTGACTTTTCACCTTAATTTTTGTATTTACCTCAATAGCAAAACATCACAATACCTCCTGGCACATGAAACTTGGTTTGGAGGTTTGAAGCTTAGTTGCTCTGTCTTAAGATCTTCATTTTTGTAAATTTTTCATAATTAGGTTAATTGTTTTAATTCGTGGTAGAGTATACAAACTGTCAGGTGTGTCGTCCAATGTTGTGAAATATACATATTACGACACTTTCAAAAGTAATGTAATCCTAGATTTTTCCTTTCACTGTATTGAACTTATCTAAATCATGATCTTTTTTCTGAGAAAACTATATAAGTTCAGCACCCAGGTTTTGTAAGTCTTAACATATTTTTTGCAACCTTTATTTATTTTTTATTTTTTTGTCACTGTTAGCATTTTGTGTTGCTAACATTTCAGGTCTTCAATTTTTTTTTCTTATATCAGTTGTGTTGGGATAGATTAACAGATTTTGCAACCACCTGCAGAGAAACCATCTTATGGTTAAAAAGATTTGAAATTATACGTCAAAGGCTTTCTTGCTTTTTGACTGTCATGTAACTTTTATTAGTTTTTGTTTCAGAGTTATTTGTGTCATACTTTAGCTTGCATTGTTGCTATACACTGAAAGGACAAATTATTATGTACACCCACCTAATAGCATGTGACATCACCTTTTGCACGCAGGAGAGCATCCAAACGTCGTGGTATGGATGCAGTGAGGTTCTGAAACACAGACTCTGGTATCGCTGACCAACAATCTAAGAGTGCTTGGCGTAGAGCAGGCAGAGATGTAGGTGGAGATGGTTGATCACGAACAGCTCGTTCCAATATGCCCCATAAATTCTCTATATGGTTGATGTTCGGTGAGCGAGGGGGCCATGCCAGTGTGGTAAACTCACTGAGCTATGCTCCTGGAGTCGGTCACTAGCTGAGACCAATGGGGTGAAGCGTTGTCCTGTTGAAATATTGGAACTTGGTTTGGACAGAGGCAAGTAATGAAAGGGTGGAGATAGTCAGCCAGGAGCTGCACATAGCTGGAACCAGTGACGAAGATTCAACAGGTACCAAGGGACTCAGGCTGAACTATGTGAAAGCTGCCCTAACAGTTGCACCGGCTTCACCGGCCTGTAGTACCCCAACTTGGCATGCAGGGTCCATAGCTTCGTGTGGTTTATGGGGTCCATCGGGGTGATACAGTGTGAAACGGGATTTTTCGTACCATATGAATGACACGTTTCCAATCATCCAGGCTCCAGTCTCAGTGGACCTTCACAAACTGCAGCCGAATCGTGCAACGCTGCGCCATTAACATCGGGACACAGTGTTTTCATTGACTGCCCCAGCCGAGTTGTTCCATGTGTCAATGGATTGCCTTTGAGCATAGGCTTGCGGATGCTCCTTCATTAAATTGTGATGTGATTTACTGCAAACAAGCCTTCCGATTTGCCTGTACAATGCGGGCCAATTGTTGGCACTTTTGATCATCCAATGCAGTTTTACAGCCACATTTCATCTGACTGTTAGCGATTTTGCCGAATTTAATGTACTTCTGATACACACTTGCTACGGTTTGTCGCGGAATTTCTAACAGTGTCACTGTTGCACTAATTGAACATTCGGCCTTCCTGGCTCTCGCGACTTGACCTCAATCAAAGTCACTTAAGTCTCGTCCTTAACCCATGCTGGCACTTGATGAAATGTATTCCTGTACGTACCGACCCACTCTATTTATAGCCCCAACCGGTTTCCTGCACACTGCAATTTGCTGCTGTCCTGCTGCTTTGTGTATTTTCACCGGGGTGTGCTTAATAATTTGTTTTTTCAGTGTAAATCCAGTTATTGTGTAGTGAGTAAATTGGTAGTGCAAGTGTCTTTCCGTTTTTAGACTATCATTTCAAGGTATTTTCCTAGAAACTTATTTTTAGATGTAAGGTCATTCATTCCGTGTCAAGTGATCCAAAATTCAAAATTTTAACACTTTACCTTACCATCTTGGATTTTTTTCAAATTTGGCTCACCTAATGTACCCTAAAGATAGTAAAAAAATCCAAATTTTTAGAATTTTGTCTGCAGTAGTTTTAAAGTTATAGCCCTTTTGAAATCTTAAAAAAAAAAAAAAAAAAAAAACCTGCAATTTTCAGCTGACATGTAATTCCAAAATAAATTATTACTCTAGCTAGAAATGAGATAGGTTGGGGTTACAACCATTTTGTAGCTTTTTTTATAAGCTTTCATATGATATGTAACATTGCTAGTTTTGGACACTTTTTAATTTCAAGGCCATGAAAAACAATTTTTGACCTTGAATGTTTCAAAAACCTAATTTTTTAAAATTTTGAAAAAAAATCACACACAGACTTCTATATTTTAGCATCATTTGTGGAACGTTTTATAATGGGATCGCAGTGGGATCATGGTTTCATGGATTTTAAAAAAAATATTATGCAAAGGAAAAACCATCGGGATGCAAAAGAAAAATTGTTCAGTTTTAATTCGCAATTTTAAATTCCTTTGGACTAGCTAATTTATTGAAAATTATAACTAATTACATACCTTTTAGTATTGTCACCATCCCTTCCACATGAACAACTTCAACAATCCCTTGCAATGTAGTTTTGAAGTGCCATGGTTGCTGCGCCCATCTCCTCCTTGCGAAGGTAGTAAGTGTGGCCAGTGGGACATATGGGTTTCCCGTGGTCAGGATTTGGCAGACAGGCACTTCAATTTCATCTGCAAAGTCCTGTGGGTATGTAAAAGATGGAGCAGGACTTTCAGGGTGTAGAAACTTCACTTCCACCATCTCAGTTGTCTCGTTTTTGTTTAAAACTACAGCAAGCCACCATTTCTTGTCATACTCACATGCCACGTATCCTTTAACTTCTGATAGCAAGAGCTTATGATTCAAATCTCCTGACAAAGACAACTTGTGCGATTGCTCACTCTTTGAAAATACCTTTGTCAGTATTTATCTGACACAGGGAGGAAACTGGAACTTTTGGGTGCCTGGTATTGGTTTTGCAACCAGAAATGGCTCTTCAAGCACTTTCTTTTCTTCTAAGTGTTGTTCGTTATTAAAAAAAAAACAACCTCAATGTAGTCAATGTTGGCCTGACTCCATGCAAACAGCTCTGATGGTGTCATAATTTGTTCTTCCTAGGGCCGTTGGAGGCTTGCCCTTGCTGCAAGTCGTTTCATTGTTGCCCCCAGACCATAGCCTCAAAGATACCACAGCCTCAAAGAAAATGAGGCTGTGGTATCTTTTGATTTTGCAGAAAATTATGCCTTTGTGCCTTTGTATTGCAAGATGAGACCCAGTCTTTCCATTGGAACAATGGTCAGGCAATAGTTTTTCCAATAGCAGTGTATTACAATAATTCTGATGGTTTAAAATTTAAAAGTATTGTTTGTATCTCTGAATCTCTTAAGCATGATACAGTTGCCGAACAATTATTTCAGAAAACACTTATCTCATATCTAAGATCTGGACTGATACCAAATTTGAAAAAGATCTACTTCTCTGATAGTTCAGCTGCACAGTTTAAAAACTGAAAAAACTTCTCAAACAAATGGCACCATGAAAGTGAGTTTGGAATCAAAGCTGAATGGCATTTCTATGCAACAGCGCACAGTAAAGAAGTATGTGATGGTCTGGAGGCAACAATGAAACGACTTGCAGCAAGGGCAAGCCTCCCACGACACTATGAAGAACAAATTATGATGCCATCAGAGCTGTTTGCATGGAGTCAGGCCAACATTGACTCCACTGAGTTCTTTTTTTTTAATAACGAACAACACTTAGAAGAAAAGAAAGTGCTTGAAAAGAGCCACTTCTGGTTGCAAAACCAATACCAGGCACCCAAAAGTTCCACAGTTTCCTCCCTGTGCCAGATAAAGTAATACTGACAAAGGTATTTTTAAAGAGTGAACAATTTACACAAGTTTTCTTTGTCGGGAGATTTGAATCATAAGCTCTCACTATCAGAAGTTAAAGGATGCGTGGCATGTGAGTATGACAAGAAATGGTAGCTTGCTGCAGTTTTAAACAAAAATGAGACAACCAAGATGGTGGAAGTAAAGTTTCTACACCCTGAAGGTCCTGCTGCATTCTTTACATATCCACAGGACTTTGAAGATGAACTTTGAAGTGCCTGTCTGCCAAATCCTGACCACGGGAAACCCATATGTCCCACTTGCCGCACTTACTGCCTTCGCAAGGAAGAGATGGACGCAGCAACCATGACACTTCAAACTACCTTGCAAGGGATTGTTGAAGTTGTTAACGTGGAAGGGATGGTGACAATTCTAAAAGGTATGTAATTAGTTATAATTTTCAATAAATTAGCTTGTCCAAAGGAATTAAAAATTGTGAATTAAAATTGAACAATTTTTCTTTCGCATTCCGATGGTTTTTCCTTTGCATAATATTTTTTAAAAATCCATGAAACTATGATCCCACTGCGATCCCATTATGAAACTTTCCACAAATGATGCTAAAATATAGAAGTTTGTGTGTGAATTTTTTCAAAATTTTAAAAAATTAGATTTTGAGAAAAAATCAAGTTCAAAAATTGTATCGTATGACCTGGGAATTAAAAAGTGTCCAAAACTAGCAATGTTACATATCATATGAAAGCTTATAAAATAAGCTACAAAATAGTTCTTACCCCAACCTTCTATCACATTTCTAGCTTGAGTAATAATTTATTTTGGAATTACATGTCAGCTGAAAATTACGTTTTTTTTTTAAGATTTCAGAGGGCCATAACTTTAAAACTACTGCAGACCAAAATCTAAAAATTAGGATTTTTTACCATCTCTAGAGGTGGTACATTAGGTGAGCCAAATTTAAAAAAAATCCAAGATGGTAAAGTTTTTTCACTGGATCACTTGACACGGAATGACCCATATGCATATTTCTGATATGTACCCATCCAGTTTTCTCAACATATTTAATCTGTATTTTCATTTGAACTATTTTTTTGTTTTATTAGAAATGTGTAAAACCCTTAATTTTTTGCAGTGCGAGAGCAGTTAAAGGAACTCAATAAGCAATATGAAAAATCTGAAAACGATTTAAAGGCTCTACAGAGTGTTGGCCAAGTAAGTAAATTGATACAAAATTTAATTTATGGTGATAATCCAATTAGAAAATAAATAAAACAGTTAATGCATGAAATAAAAAAAAAAATACATTTAAGTTTCTGTAGTCACAGCTTAAGTGAAAGAATTTCAAAATTCTGGAAAGATGTGCTATTTATCTGATTTACAACACAGGAATTATCTTTACCATACAGCATAATTGATAAATCGGGGCATAATGAAAATTTTTATTTAGCCAAATGATCCTAGTTCTGTAAACTATTTTGTCATTCAACAACTGCCACTGTTCTTGTTTTGAGATATACAGGTTCTTGTAACTTTGGGTTTCAGTGCATATATAGGGAGGCATGATCAGGCTTTCTGTTGTGGCAGCTGATAATATTTTGAATGGTTCCATCTGTAAATGCGTTAAGGTACTTTGAATCCTGTGTTTATATGTTTTAATATAGGACATATCTACTTGTCAGTATTAAAACTTGGTGCTTCACAATTACAATTGTTCCAGTTATTTGGGGAGGAGCGCCGCCATGGCCCGAGCTGACCTTATGACAGATCCTCTTATCATTTAGTCTTGGTACGATAATATCACCGCAGGGACAGCTGTTCATCCAGCTGATGGGAAGTGGTGACCCCATAGCCCGAGCCGACATATATTGTATTTTTTCCCATTTTTTAGCTTATGTTGTTCTCTTGAACTGTATCTGCCTCAGTTATAGGTTGCCGAGGTTGTGATTATGTACCAGCGCCAGAGTTTAGTTTCTCGTTCTATTTCCTTTATTCTCCATTTTATGTTCCCCCTCTTTGTTTTTCCGAGCTGGTTAGCTAGACCTACCTGCACATTTGTCGTGTGCGGTGACCCGTAAGGTGGAAAAGGGGATGCTGGAGGCTAAGGTTTCTGGGGACCAGAGTGTAATTTTCGCCAGCTACCAACACCTTTCTTTGCCCCCTGCTTCACCCTAAACGGGCGGCTTGGAACTAACCCACTTCTAGTCAATGAAGTCTGTGGCCGAGTGGAGTCCAGACCTCTAATGGCTTGTCGTTTCGTATGGCAGGGTGAGTCTGGGGATAGTGTGGGCTTGCCAAAGGGGTGTTACCAAGACACGGGAAAGTCGCGGTGCTCGCCGAGCGCATGTCTGCCCTATCAATTTACCATATCCACCTCTCAACCCTAGAGCTATGTCATGCGTCCATTTGGGCTTGCGGACCTCCGGCTCACCCCTGTTGGGCTCGGTGGTGGGCAGGGAAGTCGGCGGAAGAATCTTTCTTTTTCTTTATGGCTTTCAATGATGTTTCCCAAGAGGCTATAAGCAAATGACGTATTGAGGAAGGCTCAACCTCTTCCTCCAAGAAGCATGTCCCTGATTCTTCGAATGCTTGTTTTTTCTTTTTGCACTCATTGGACCCTTAAAAGCCTTTGAGTGCCAATCCATTTTGGATGAACAAAGCAATTCAATCCATTGCTAGCTCTCCTGAAAGCGTCAAGAAACTCCAGTGTGACGGTCTTCTTGTAGAGATGTCCACTAAAGTTCCACACTTCTTAACACTACCTTGCTGCTTTAGACTCCTGTCAAAATAACACCCCATGACTACCTTAATACATCTCGAGGTGTTGTCTACTCTTAAGACCTAATTGAATGTACCGAGGATAAACTTCTGGAAGAACTGAGGAGTCAACACGTCACAGGTGTACGGCATATTCTCTTCAGGCGAAATGGGCAGTCAGTCCCATCCCACAACATCATTTTAGCATTTGACAGCCCATTCCTGCCTACGTCCATCAAGGCAGGGTATCTTCACCTTGAGGTACGTCCATACATCCCTAACTGTCTGAGATGTTTTAGGTGTCAGACGTATGGCCACTCTCAGCAGTAGTGCAGGAGCGCTCTTAGGTGTGGACGCTGTGGTGCCACAGACCATCATTTACAAGACTGTGTGGCCTAGGTCGAGTTTTGTGTGAACTGCAGGGGTTCACATTCAGCATCAGCCAAGAAGTGTCCGAAATGGATGGAGGGAAAAGAAATCCAGTGGCTAAAAACGGTTGAGAATATTTCTTATCCAGAGGCCAGAAAGAGGGTGGTTCCTGTTTTATCTGCTCGGCGATCATATGCATCAGTGGTGGTTGCCAAGTCTACAGTTGCTATACAAGCTGCAAGTCAGATACCCCCTCTAAATGTCCCTACAAGCTGGATGATGTCATCGCTGCTGGGCTGGAGCAGGGCCAAACTAGATTCTGACGGGCCCGAACATTGCAGCAAAGTTTGCGTTATGACGTCAGCAGAGGAGTCCATACGAGCGTCCTGACGCCTGCCTGACGAGAGTAGAGCGGTCTCTTTGATTGCACATTTCAGTAGTGAATGATTGAGACTGTGTTTTTTAAGATAATAATCAGTGTTGTTTCGCAGACCTCAGTGTGTTCTTGGATATACAAAAACTTCGACATTAAAGGTAAGTTAATTGAGTCGTATTATTGTGTTGCTAACAATAAACAGACGAATATGATTGCTTATCGTTTATTTATGTTGAAGCACGTGGTTAGGCTTACTGTGGGACAAAGCGTGTACTCACTTTGCCGCGGCGGAACGCTACTCGCTAGTGAATGTCTCATATTGTCTCGGTGGTAATAGAAAATCAGGAATGAATATTTCTTTACCTTGGCTCAAAGCTCTCGAACGTTTTTTGAAACTATCATGAATAATCTGAAATTCGATTATCGTGAGACTGTAACATACGAATAACCACTGTAAAACAGCTTTCTTAGCAATATGAAACAGTAAAATGTTTCATCAAAACCCTTCATATGGACATGTGTATGTTTTATGTATCAGTGATGCTCCACATGTTTTTTGTTAAGTGGGGGATAATAAGAATGAAATAATTTTCCCAGATGCCATCTGAAAAGGTGAAGGAAAACCCAAATCTTGTGTGAAGTTGTGCTTAAAGGGATATGTATACATATAACATAACACCCAGTTTCAAACTGAATTCCGTATGTATTTGTCATATCCACTTCACAGACTTTTATATGGATGTGTGTGTGTATGTATTGTTGTATTTGCTTAACATACCTTCATATGGATATGTGCATGTTTTATGAATCAGTGACACTCCACATGATTTTTGTTAAGTGAGGGATCATAAGAATGAAATAATTTTCCCAGATGTCATCTGAAACGGTTACGGCAAATCCAAATCCTGTGTGAAGCATGTGAAGTTGTGCTTAAAGGGTATATGAATGGGCCACTTTCCCCCGCATGCCCTATGTAAAGGTGACGAGAAAAATCCAGGTGATGTGTGAATATTTATTTGGAATGACTGTGCATTTATTCAAATATCTTTTGTGTGGTTTTATTGTGAGGCTACTAGAAAGAAACTCTTAAGTCCAAACATTTTATAAGTGCTTCAAAATATAAAGACCATTACAGGTGAAGTAAAATAGTAAATCAGTTTGTGTCATGACAAGGAATTGTGTGTGTGATCACAAAGTTATATAGAAAATTTTCCTACATTCTTATTGTCCTGGTATGCTAAATGAAGTATTCATAACGATCAGGGTAATACTGATTTTTTTTTTCCTATTTCTGAAATTAGTGTTCATTATCCCATCTTTCATTTCTGAACTGAAATAGTCGGAAATAACGGAATGAAAAGTAGAGTGTGATAACTTTATCTTCATTCCTGATATTAAAATTGCGTACTGAAAATCAATTGCTTAGGCAGCTGTTATGTTTTTGATTAAAAAAGAGTAAAGTAATGCATGATTTTGTACATCATTTCATCTGCTTAGTTATGTTTTACAGATCTGTTTTCTTTGTGTGTGTGTACACAAATTAGGTCAACATTCGTACCTGTATAAACGATGTCAAAATTACTCCCGTTGTTTGTGCTGACATATTAAAATTGTAGCAGGTAAAGAAATAAGTCGACTGTATCTCTGTATTTGGAAAAGAAATCGTAAGAATGGAAGAAAATTTTAACTAAGCGACGACGCAAAACAAGCTTTAAGCGGGGAAAATACCGCTGTGATCTTTGGCGATCGGACTCCTTTCGGCAGCGGGGCGTGGCAGGCTCAGGCCCGTAGACTCTAGCCGGCCCTGGCTGGAGGCACTCCAGTCTCGTGCTAGGGGTCTGAAAGCGGCACCCACCACTTCACCGAAGCGTGCTAACACCACCTCCAGCACCGGAACTCGGGCCACTTCTTCTGGCAAGAAAACCAAAAACAAGACGAAGAGCATTTCCTCTCCAACATGTCAGACTAATACTCAAGGCCAAGTGAATCTCGGTAAGACCCATGGGAGAAAGTATCGTCCTATATTGCCCCCAGATAAAACTCCCCCACATCTGGGGAACCACTCATCAGAAGAGATGGATGCTGACGCCGTTTGAGCGGTCAGTTTAGTTCATTTTCTTTTCTTTCACTCTCATCTCACTTCTAACCATTGCTTCAATCGTTCAGCGGAACTGCCAAAGTTTTCAGACAAGACATGACTAAGTGAAACATCTGCTTTCGTCATACTCTCCGGTGTGCCTTTGTCTACAGGAGACAAAACTTAAACCATCAGACCTGCTTTAAGTTTGAGGCTACAGTGCGTTACGGAAAGATAACGTTTCAGGAGATATATCTTGTGGGGGAGTTGCTATTCTTGTCCCTCACAGTGTTCCAGTTTCTCCACTTATGGTCTCAACCCCATCACAAGCAATGGCAGTCTGCATTTCCATGCCTGTGCCTCTTACTGTAAGCAGAGTATCTTCTGCCGGATGTGGACATGAGCGTCTTCGTTCTGGAGAACTTGGTTGATCGGCTGCCTTCACCCGTCCTTGTAATGGGTGACTTCAATGCCCGTAATCTTTTGTGGGTTAGTGTCAGCATCAGCACGAGAGGCCGTAAAATTGAGTCTCTTTTGTCCTCAACCTCTTTGTGCCTTTTTAACACCGGTGCTGGCACTTACTTCCACAAGCCGACAAGTTCTTTCAGTGCAATCAATTTTAGCTTGTGATCACCATTGATTACACTAGCCAACAATGGTTCTGCGGTAAATGCGAAAGTAGGTGATTCTTGTGGAAATCTATGTCCTGAAGCTGAAAATAACGTTAGTTTTGGTCCATCACATCTGGTTGTTTCGCAATATTGTTTTTTCCGTATATGTGAATTGACGTATCCACATGGCATGTAATGTAGAGCCATCTCCTCACAATCGCACTTAAATATTCACAAAGAACTTGACTTAAACCTAGGAAATGCTATATTACTATGAGAAATGCCCCTTGTCAACGAATGTTCCTGCATACTTCTGCGTTTCGTTATTGTTTGTTTTCAGACGCTGCTACGTCGCGTCAGAGCCATCGGCGTACCACCGTTTGTTTATTGTACCCCTGGGAGTTTCTGTTTAAAGAACCCTCATATTCCCTCACTGAATATCCTATCAGTTGAGCAGAGGGCAGGCATCCTTGTGCATGTGCCCGTCCTATATTGGAAGTGTGAAAGTAAAACATGAGTTTGTAAGTATGGCTAGTGCGTCAGGATTGTGTAGAAGACAGTGTGTGCGAAGTCCTCAGCAATTTTGTTACATTTGTGGATGTTATGTGTTTGATGGTAAGGTACGTAAACTAGATTCATTCGTGAAGAAACTATACTTTGCGTACTTCAAAGTGACAGTCGGCGACCAAAATAAGTCGTTTGTGCCTCACGTTGCTTGTAACAATTGTGTCGAGGGACTGCAGTACTGGTACGAAGGAAAACGGAAAGCAATGCTGTTTCCAATTCAAATGATATGGCGTGAACAGAAGAACCACCACGATGACTTATTTCTGTATGTGCAATGTTGCTGGTTATAACAAAAAGAATAAGAAAGGAATTAAATACCCAAATCTGCCACCAGCCATACGGCCTGTTCCTCATGGACTTGACTTACCAGTACCTACACCACCAGCTAAATTGAGTGATGAATCTGAAAGCAGTTCTCTACATTCAGACACTGAGGACATAAGTTTCAAACCAGAATAATTTGACCATTCACCAAAAATGTTTACTCAACCAGAGTTGAATGACTTGATAAGAGAACCGGGGCTCCCAAAGGAAAAGAGTGAATTACTAGGCTCAAGACTTCATGAGAAAAAACCTGCTGGCACCTGGAGTTACATTTTCTTGGTACAGGAATTGTGACAAGTGTTTTTGGAAGTACAACTCAAAGGAAGATGATCTGGTTTTTTGTATGGACATCCGTAATCTTATTCATCAGTTGGGAGAGGATATCTATCAACCTAGTTCCTGGCGCCTTTTCATTGACTCTTCCAAAAGAAGCCTGAAGGCGGTTTTACTTCATAACGGCAACAAATTTGCTTCTGTACCACTTGCTCATTCCACAAAATTGTCAGAATCATACGAAACATTAAAGTTAGTGCTTGAAAAAATTAAATTCCATGAACATGAATGGCAAATATGTGGTGACTTGAAAGTCATTGGAGTATTGTTAGGACAGCAGAGAGGATACACAAAATTTCCCTGTTTCCTTTGCGAGTGAGATAACAAAGCCAGGGACAAACATTGGGATACTGCACATTGGCCTGAAAGGAAGCAACTGACAACAGGTTCCAAGAATGTCATTAATGAAAGTTTAGTTGATCGTGAGAAAATTCTACTCCCTCCGGTACACATAAAACTTGGCATTATGAAACAGTTTGTAAAGGCACTAGTTAAAAGTCGTCCATGCTTCCAGTACTTATGCACAACATTTCCTTCATTGCCACAAGTTGAAATCGGAGAGGGGATTTTTGATGGCCCGCAAATTCGTAAACTGATGATGGATAACAATTTCACCTGTACAATGATCGAAACTGAAGAAGAGGCGTGGAACGCTTTCAAAGAAGTGGTGAACATTTTTCTTGGAAACGTATAGGACCCATCGTACAAGACAATTGTACAAAATATGTTGGACAAATTCAAATTGCTTGGTTGTAATATGAGCCTAAAACTTCATTTCTTAAGTGCAAATCTCAATTACTTCCCTCCGAATTTGAGAGCTTTGAGTGAAGAGCAAGGTGAAAGGTTCCACCAGGACTTAAAAGAGGCAGAGCTACGTTATCAGGGACGTTGGGATGAGCGTATGATGGCTGATCTGTTGGTCTATTGCACGTGAGGATCCTTCCAGAGAACTCTCAAGAGCATCGTGAACACTGAGCTTCCATGGCAAGAGAAGAAAAAGAACTTCCGACTAACATTAAGGAATGTAATTAGATAAGTTTTCAACTCTTGTACACTTTTTATTTTATTTCTATGTAGTTTTGTTCTGATTATTCCCTTTCACTTTTAAAGGTTGTTCTTGCTTATGTTTAGTTTTAAAAATGGTTAAATATGCATGCTATATATGCATAGACATGAAATGTATCGCTTCCGTCAACAGAAATTGATGAACTTACATTATACCATATTGCCAAGGAACCCAATGTTATACAGCAGAACTGAATGCATTTTTGAATTCAGCGTACAAAGATTAGTAAAAGTCACATATTGAAGTTTATACCGCAGAAAAAGTTCTCATTTGCAGGCTAGTGTTTATTGCTGATTGGCCATGGACGGTGTGTAACGACCTCCATGGGAACGACCATTTCCCAATTGTGCTCTCGCATAATGTGTGTATAACATCTTCTGCCTCCCGCCGTCCTCGATGAAGGATGGATCTTGCCGGAGGAGATCTTTGCATCGTCCACAGTGATATCTTCTGCCATGGTGACCCAAGAGTCAATCGGTGCATCTGTTTTCAATGTTACCACTTGTATTATTCAGGCAGCTGATCTTTCAATACCAAAGACATCAACGACGCTCCCAAGAAGTCCGAAACCTTGGGGGACCCCTGAATGCGCAGCAGATAGGAAAGCTTGACATAAGGCCTGGTGTATATTTCGGTGTTATCCAACCAATGCTGATCTCATTGCATTTAAACGAGCAAACTCCTACGCTTGGTTGGTGTGTCGATGTAGCAAGAGGGGAGTTTTGGATTCAGTATGTTTCTTCTATCAATTTATGTGCGAGTTCCAAAAGTGTGTGGGGAAAATATTCGTACGATCTCTTGTAACTATAGTTCTCTCCAGATTTCCATTCTCGAGTAACAGCTGCACATATGCTGAAGTCAGGGAGATTGCAGATTGTTTGGGTGAGGCGTTTGCATCTGTGTCCAGTGATCTAGCGCTTCCTTCCTCCTTTCAGCGGATTAAGTCAACTGCAGAACACCAGAGAATTTCCTTTGCACCTTTTAATAACAGTGACTATAACTCCCCCTTCAGCATGGTTGAACTCAGGGTGGCGCAGTGGTCTCAGCGATGGCTTCTGATCTAGCAATAAAAGGATGACTTCGCACAATACATCAAATGAAATGAGAAACTCACCGTCTATGTACGATATTTAATGAAATACGAAAGATATTTACAGTTAAAATACCCCACTAGCACTTTCGGGGTAACGTTTACCCCATCATCAGGTGGAACAGAGGCAATGTAGTACTCCTTTATATAGTAGTGCAACGATACATTATAGGTATAAGTCATCAAACGTCGCATGGGTCGTGACCGTTGCCATTATAACAGTGTAAAGAGTATAATTTCACAAGTTACTAGTTTAACATATCAATGCAAGGATTCGTTACAAACACAAAGTTATGATCAATTTTATATATTGCTAGAATTGTAAATATATATTACTATAATTTAAAGTTCAAGTTAGTAATACGCTCTTTCCAAATCCTTGATATGTCTACAGGCAAGTACTCATTACGGCATTTGTCCCCTAAAGCTTCGATGTACATACTTTCAACAAAATGCAGCGAATGTATATATGCTGGAGTGTCCAGTAGTCAAATGTTTTCCCACTCTGTTTGTAAAATTCAGTTTACCACATTCCTTGATAAAGCTGTGTTATTGCTGTTGGTTCGGATATCATATTTGTGTTCCTGGACACGGATACCCAAACTTCTTCGTGTCGAGCCTACGTAGTTGTTAACATGTTCTCCTGTTTATGGGTCCAGCAGTGGAATATTATACACACCCCATTTGTTCATAATCTCTGTTGTTGCTCGATCCTTTTTTAACTGATGATAGGAGGTTCTTTGAGCGGGTGCCGAATTGTATATTATGTTTTGAACAGATACGAGATAGTGTGTTAGTGATATGGTCCATTGCTCCTACAGATCATTGATTAGGCCTTGTATCTGGCTTCAGATTAATAGTTCAAGTGAACGAACTATTAATCTGAAGCCAGATACAAGGCCTAATAAACAATTCGTAGGAGCATTGGACCAGCACCCCCATGTCACTAACACACTATCTCGTATCTGTTCAAAACATAATATACAATTCAGCACCCGCTCGAAGAACCTCCTATCATCAGTTAAAAAGGATCGAGCAACAACAGATATAATGAACAAATGGGGTGTGTATAATATTCCACTGCTGGACCCCTCAACAGGAGAACATGTTAACAACTACGTACACGAAGAAGTTTGGGTATCCGTGTCCAGGAACACAAATATGATATCTGAACCAACAGCAATAACACAGCTTTATCAAAGAATGTGGTAAACGGAGTTCTACAACCAGACTGGGAAAACATTAGACTACTGGACACTCCAGCATATATACATTCGCTGCATTTTGTTGAAAGTATGTACATCGAAGTTTTAGGGGACAAATGCTGTAATGACTACTTGCCTGTGGACGTATCAAGAATTTGGAAAGAGCGTATTACTAACTTGAACTTTAAATTATAGTAATATATATTTACAATTCCAACAATATATAAAATTGATCATAACTTTGTATTTGTAACGAATCCTTGCATTGATATGTTAAACTAGTAACTTGTGAAATTATACTCTTTACACTGTTATAATGGCAATGGTCACGACCCATGCAACATTTGACGACTTATACCCATAATGCATTGTTGCACTACTATATAAAGGAGTGCTACATTGCCTCTGTTCCACCTGATGATGGGGTAAATGTTACTTCGAAAGTGCTAGTGGGGTATTTTAACTGTAAATATCTTTCGTATTTTATTAAATATCGTACATAGACGGTGAGTTTCTCATTTCATTTGGCTTCTGATCTCTCGTCCGAGATGGGTCCGGGTTTGAATCCAGTGAGGCGTGGATGTTGTGTTTGTCTTACGGCACTGAACGGGTGACTGCTTATAGCCCATTGAGTTGCTCACAATGGTCATTAAACCTCATTAAAAAACAACAACAAAAAAACTGGGTGGCTCTGCATCGGTCCGGCGCGACATGTGTCGGTCCTGATGGCATTCACTATGATATGTTTCCGTCATCTCTTGCATTCATTTCTCGAGAATCCTTTAGTCCTCTTCAATCGCATTTGGTTAGAGCACAGCTTCCCAGACTCCTGGTGCAAAGCTTTTGTTCTACCTTTTCCCAAGCTTGGCAAAGATCCTAAGTCTCCCTCTAGCTATCGTCCAATTGTTCTCAGTAGCTGTCTGTGTAAAGTTCTTGAATGCATAGTTAATTCCTGGTTACTTCATTTTTTAGGACAACATCAAGTACTTTCACCATCACAAAGCGGCTTTTGCCGTCATTGTTCATCTCAAGATCATCTGCATCTTTAGACATCTGTGCGCGAGGTGTTTGTGCGCAGGCAGCACCTGGTTTCCTTTGACGTTGAGAAAGCGTACGATCCAGCGTGGCGTCATGGTATTCTCCATGACCTCCACGAGAATGGTGTGCAAGGAAACCTCCCAACATTCATTGCCAATTTTCTTCGCTATCGGGTGTTCCAGGTGCGCCTGAGTACGACGTTCTCGGCACTGTTCCATCAAGAACAAGGTGTTCCTCATGGTTGCATTTTATCCGTCACATTGTTTATTGTCTTCTCAAAAATCTTCCTCCTGCTGTTTCGGCTACTGTTTATGTAGATGACTTGCACATTTTCTGTTCGTCATCAAGTATGCATTTTATTGAAAGGCAGTTGCAGTCTGCGATTAACCAGATTGTTAAAGTGGCGAACAGCAATGGTTTCGTTCTTTCTCCTGACAAAACAGCGTGTGTCCATTTCTGCTGGAGGCCATAGCCTCCATCCTAACCCAGAGCTCTATTTAGACCATGCAGCCATATCAGTTTTGCCAGTGACCAGGTTCCTTGGACTGACAGTTGACCGTGTTCCAATGTTCCGTGTGCACGTCCAACGGCTAAAATTTTCCTGTATGCGGGCCATGTCGATACTTAAGATCCTGTCGGCGGTCTCGTCGGGTGCAGACAGGATGTCTTTATTTCACATTTACCATTCTCTAATACGGTCAAAACTGGATTATGTTTGTATTGTGTATGGCTCTGCTTGTCATTCCGTTCTCCGGTTCTTGGATACGGTTCACCATCAAGCGCTTAGTCTTTGTACGGGAGCATTTCGAACATCCCAGATTCCCAGCCTTTATGCTGACGCGAACAAACCATCGTTAGAATTACGCCATCTGCAGCTGTTTCTTCAATTTTACTTGAAACTACAGTCTCTTCCAGACAATCCTTTATACAATGCAGTTTTTAACCCCAGCATGCTCGTTTGTTTGAGAACCGTCCCTTGTGCATTCCAACCTTCGGTCTTCATATGGCAGCTGTAGCTCGTGATGCAGGGCTCAACTTGTTGCATGTTGTAGAGACCAGGATCGTTGAGGACCCGCCGTGGCTTCCTTTAGAGGTCGTCACTGATCTCAGCATTACTTCTTTTGATAAGTCCTCAACTCCTGCGTCTGTGTAGCAGCAAGTTCTCAACTCCTGCATCTGTGTCTTCCCTACACTGTTCTCTCAATTCTGAGTATGTTCCAGTTTTCACTGACTGATCTAAGATGGGTGGTGGTGTCGGATCCGCCGCAGTCTGTGTTGATCACGTTTCAGTAGCGGCAATACCAGCTTAAGCCACGGTGTTTTCGGCTGAGATGCGTGCTGTGTATCTCGCTCTTCATGTTCAGTCGAGTTCTCATGATCATGCTATGGTCTATACGGATTCCTTAAGTGTCTTGCAATCTTTGTCATCTGCAGATTGCTGTGACCATTCTTTTCTTTTTGACGTGAGAAGGTTACATGTTGTTTGCTTGAGGCCGGTTTCCAGGTTCACTTTTGCTGGATTCCTGGGCATGTTGGAATCTCGGGTAACAAGTCTGTTGGTGTGGCTGCTAGATCTGCTTCTTCTTTGGTCATCACACCCCTGCCACTGTTTCACCGGGATTTGCGTTTTCTCATCCATGATTATATCAAGCGAATGTGGCAGGGTCAGTGGGACCAACAGGTTGACAATAAACTGCATCGTATTAAACAAATTGTTGGTGTCTGGAATTCCTCATGTCACTGAAACTGTAGGGAGGTAGTTGTACTCGCACGGCGCCCCATTGGGCATTGTCGTTTAACTCACCACCAGGGTGAAATTTGACCGGTGTTGCATCGCATTTTGCATGGAGTTGCGATAGAATTTGAGATTTGCGTCGCATGTTTCTGCGATGCAAGTTTCAAGTGGTCTTTACAAGTTGTGATTAAATACGTACAATGTAAATGTATATCCTAAAAACATTTAACAACTTTTTAAAGCATTATTTTGACTGCTGGTAAACATAATAAGATTCCATGTTTCCGTTAAGCAATGGCGAGTTCCAAATATGAACGTGCAGCGTATTTTCTCAAATTGAACTGATAAACCTAGCGCTGATAGAACCATCCTCTCACGTGACTGCCCGCAACGCTTAATGCTGATTCATGCTGTAGGAATGCATTTTGATTAGGGATGGGCACATCGGTGGACATCATCAATGATCAACATCGGTGGTTACTCATTCCCAAAACATCGATAGTATCGGTGGAAATTTTCGATGTATCGCTGAAAACCTCGATGTTTTTGCTAATAAGCCGAAAAATCGTTGTTTTCAGTCTGCAGCAGTAAATACGCAATAGATGTGCAAAATCTCTGTTCAATATTACTCGCCAATAGCATCGAGTAACTAATAATATTTATTAAAATGCTCGATGTATTAGTAGAAACCTCTATTTTTCTTCGATGCATCATTGGGAACCTCGATGTTTTGCTAATAACCTGAAGAATTGACAGTTTTCCATCTGCAGCAATGAATGGGCAATGTGTTTGTAAAATCTCTGTTCAATGTAACAGTGATCCTCAACAATGCAACATCTGGTAACGTAATATTTGTTAAAACGCCCGATGTATCGGTGCGAAGCACAATATCTTACTAACAAGCCGAAGATTTCCCACATTTTAATCTGCAGCAGCGAATGGGCATATCGGTGGGTAAAATCCCTTTCAATATAATAGCGATTGCTCACCAATAACTAATAATATCTTAAGAGGCTCGATGTTTTTTCGATGCATCGGCTCACATGCCGTCAAGGAAAAGATCTTGGTTTTTGCCAACGAACCAACTAAAACATCAAAAGAAAAGTGATATTTCTTTCCTCTTTATAAGACTGTAACAAAAAGAAATGCATTTATTTTTTCTTAAAGATATTCTCTACTGGTTCCAAACATCGGTCATGAAACCTCTATGTTTTTTCGATGTATCGGCTTCTGTAACATCGAGGTTAGAACATTGATCATGGGTGGCAAAACATCGATGTTCAAAAACATCGAGGTTTTTTGCCCATCCCTAATTTTGATAAGTTGGGTGAACATTGAAGTCCGCAATAAACCGTAACTGTGTGATACACAAAACTTTGATTGCATGGGCTCTGCGTTACGCTTTGCATTTGTGTTTAAGTGTAGCTAGGTAGTTGTAGTACATTTTTTTTTTTTTTTTTTTTTAATTTAAAGAATTTATTTAGCTATTTTATTT
Organism: Macrothele yani; assembly: GCA_039090855.1. Taxonomy (NCBI): domain Eukaryota; kingdom Metazoa; phylum Arthropoda; class Arachnida; order Araneae; family Macrothelidae; genus Macrothele; species Macrothele yani. The sequence continues at coordinate 4,391,922 of CM077023.1, read as the reverse complement.
ACGGATATATGTCTTCAGTAAAAGTAACGACTGTTCAGAAGTGGTGCCAGGAAATCGATCCACAATCTATGTGGTTGAAATTTACCGTAAGCAAGGATAACCAGTGTGTTTTGTAAATTCAGTATACTGTTACCTGTGCCGAAAAAATGTTGAAAGAATTAAATCAATGCGTAACTTCAGCTCTGCATTTGCTGATGGAATAAGTGGAACAAGCATAAAGAAAGATAACGTGATGAAGCATGCCAAATCAGATGGACATAAATTTAGCATTGCACAATTAAGAAAACCACAATCATTAGGTGAGTTTTTTAAAGTTACTCCTATTGGTAAAACAATGTCTAATGTACCCAATGAAGCAAAGTCACAAATTAATAAATTGTTGGATATTTCTTACTGCTTGGCAAAAGAGGAAATGTCATTTTCTAAATTTCTGAAATTTGTGGAACTTGAAATGTGACACGGTGTTGATCTTGGTCAGACGTACCATACAGCTACAAAGTGTGCTGAATTTATGGAATGTATCGCAACAACTATGAAGGAGGAGCTAAGAAGAAACTTGCAGAATGTGAAGGCTTTCACATTGCTCATTGATGGAAGCACTGATGTTAGTACTTTTGAAAATGAAATTTTTTATATTATGTACGTGGATGATCAAGGTGAAATGCAATGATCGTTTCTGGCATTACGAAATGTTGAGAGTAGTAATGCTACTGGGATTCACAAAGCACTACTGGAGGCACTGGAAGAATTCGATACCACAGAGTCCATTATGAGTGAGAAACTTAGTGGATTTCTTGCTGATGGTGCGAGTGTTAATTTGGGACATTAAAAGGTGTTGCAGCTATAATTAAAGAAAGCTGCCCATGGCTCATTAGTATTCACTGTCTGTCTCACCGTTTGGAGTGGAGTTTAAAAGATTACATTAGTTCCACTTATTTTGAACAAATATAAAGTGTTCTACATCAGCTTTATTCATTTTATGAAAAAAGTTCAAAGCGTCTCTGGGAGTTTAAAGAGCTTGCTGAAGTTTTGGAAGAAAAACCATCAACATTCACGGTACCAGGTATTCACGGTACCAGGTGGATTGGACATAAACAAAGAGCAGTATCCACATTGCTAAATAACTACAACATAATAATCTTACAATTAGAAAATATGATTGCAGATGAACACTTAAAAGGCAACAAAGCAAAAGTCAATGGAATTTTGCACACAGTAAAATCTGCAAAATTTGTATGTTGGCTACATTTTTTTTATGATATCTTGGGACCTCTTTCTAGGTTGCCATTAACTTTACAGGCAGACAACATGGATATGTTATGTGCCTTAAATGCAGTTGAAATATTTTATTTAGCAGTAGAAGCATTCCAGAGAGGCAAAGGAATTTCCCCATCACTCCAGTCTCTGCTTCAGAGTATGCAAAACACCGAGGATGAAGAAAATTGTTCAAAAAATATTGAATTTAAAGGAATTGCACTAACACCTGTTATTTCAGTGCATCTGTTTGAACAAGAACGCCAAACATTTCTTGAAAATTTGCACTCATGTGTATACAACAGACTATCAAATATACATGAGTCAGAGATATTGCAGTATGTCAACATCCTTGATACAAAGTTGTGGCCAACAGAAAAACCAACACTTGAGAATTTTGGTGATGATTTGAAGGAAGTACTGTATGACCATTTTTCAGAACTTCTGAAGAACACCACAAAATATACTCTCCTGCAGGAATGGAGTGATTTTAATTTTTTTTTGGCTGAGGAAGTTGCAGCACTTAAAACATAGTTTGTGGGCATGCGTAATGAAAAATTATAGTGTGGCTTACACCAACTTGTGCCTAATCTTCAACATCTTGAGAGTGCTGCCGACGACCAATGCAAAAGTAGAAAGAGCTTTCTCTGCAATGAAACGCGTTAAAACAGATTTTAGAAATCGAATGGATACAAAGACTTTAGATGGACTTCTTCGAATTACTTTAGAAGGCCCAGAACTCAAGGAATTTAACCCACAGTCATCCTGTGATTTATTTTTTAATAACAAACAAAGGAATCCAAATGTAAAACCATATGGCACTAAACGTCCACATGAATCAGATACAGATTCTGAATGAAGTTCTGGAAAAACTGCTATGCAAAAACAAGTAACTGCTATTCAAATTTTTTTTTGCATAGCAGTTTTTAGCAGAATTGCTACACAAAATGTTTGGGAGAAATTTCACCCTGCTCACCACTATTTGCTGTGTGGCGACACTGCCCCGATGTGTGGGATGTGTGTTGTACCTTTAACAGTTGTTCATATTTTATGTTCATGTCGTCGTTTTGTTCGTGATCGTGTTAGTAATTTCCTTTTACCCACTTTACTAGACGACTCAGAAACTTTGAGTTTTCTTTTAAATAATCATTGTAATGTGTCTTGTATGATGTCATTTCTTCATTCTATGGGTGTTTTCATTTTGTATAGTTTCTGTTTCATCTGCCATTTACATCTTTTATATTGTTCTGTTTTATACCATCATTGTTACACCTTTTATATTCTGTTTTTATCACATAATTTGTTACCTTTAATATTGTTTTTGTTACGCTATATATGATTCCTTGTCCCTGTGTTGTTTTTTAGTGCTTTGTTGTTTTATTGGCCTTTTACATTGCTTGTGCTGTTATGTGTTGTTTCCTTTTAATTTTGTTTTATAAAATTCTGACGCTATTGCAAGGTTCGTACGGTCCTTAAAAGTCCTTAAGAACTCCTTATTTTTGATTTCCATTTCTAAGACCCTTAAAAGTCCTTAAAAAGTCCTTATTTTTTAAAACAAGTGCTTATTTCCCCCCCTTGTCTTGTTTTTGTGCTGCAGTAATGGGCATCGCAACCCTGCCCCCATTTTTGTTTGTGTGTCTGTAAATATGCTAACCTGTTCACCAGAGGAGCTTTCTTCTAGCTCATTGAAGGAAGATAATACCCTGGAATGTTCTTAGAAATGATCTTCCTTCAGTGCCCCACCCCCAACCCCAACTTTTCCCATTGTAGCCTGCATGACTTACCTTGCCTGACCTTACCAGTGGGATTAACATCTATGTTGTGTTCCTTTTCAGGAGTCAGAGGGTCAAAGCAAAGGTGGGGAGGGAAGGGGGTTTCTGCTTGACTTCACAATTTATGGTGTCAGTTGTCTACTGTGGTCTGATCTATCTAGTGTCTATTGCTCTACTCAATTCACCTTGCTTCATTGTTGCTGTGTCTCTGTCTCCTGCTCGTCCTTTTTTTCGGCGTGTATTTAATTTTGTTCTTTGTGGGCTAAGTAGTTTATATTTGGGGCAAAATGCCTGGTAAATGGCCACTAGTGCTGTTTAATCCCCTACATATGTATAAATACATACTGTACACACACACTTGATGATATTCCAGTGACGCAAAATATCAATTGCAGTGTAGGTCCTTAGGAAGTCCTTATTTTTTTTCCACAGAAAAAGGTATGAACCCTGCAATGGACTTGGCACTCTTTGGCCCTTTGAGGCCCTTGCTCCATAAAACACCAACTAACCAACCAACAATTTGCAATTGTGGCAAAGTTGAGCATAAACATTTAGCAAGGAAGTGATAAACATTGAAGATAAAATGGTTTTTATTTGAAAAATTTGTTCAGGGATGACTAGTAAAAATTCAATGAACAAAAAAAATAGCCAGTTTGTAATGGGATTGTCCACACATCTGTATGATTTCACGGTTAGTCACAACTCACATGAATTCCCCTATAAAGACTCATTGACTCTATACAGAATGCAGTGGCTTGCTGGTTTCTCTTATGTGGTATTCACCAGCAGACTGAATGTGGTATCAGCCTGCTGAGTGTACCAGGGAAAATGTTTGGAATCATTGTTGATAAGATAAGGAACTTTGTCTGAAAAAGTGTGGGATGTACCGAGTGATTTTTACGACTGATAAAAGGCTGCACTAACCAAATTCATGCATTACTTTTGATTGAAAAGTATCTACCTGTTGGCAAAAAGTTTTTGTTGCTTTCGTAGATTTGGAGAATGCTTTTGACCAAGTAAACAGTGCTTCTGTAGATCTTGAAAATAATGATGGTAGAACTGGGAATCTGAATGTGTGAAAGCCATGTATGCTGGCAGTAGTGTGAATATGTGTGAATGGTGGTTTGCTGAAATGGTTTTCCTTTAGTGCAGGAGTCTGATGAGATTGTGTAATGTCACTTTGTCTGTTCCTGGATAATAATGGTTTTTGTCTTGGTAATTTTAGTGTGTACATATTTCTGTATGCTGATGACATGCTCCTGTTGGTGGAAAGCAAAACTGAGTTACAGAGCATGTTGTCCTGGTTGTATGAAGTTTGTATAAAATTCAAACAGTGTAATTAAAGGATAAAACCACAGAATTATGGTTTTTGAGTGAGGAACTGTTAGCACTGAATACAAAATAAATGATACAGATTAGGCTGGGGGAATGAGTTTGCATTTAGGAAGCACATTTGACAGAAAACGGATTAGATAAAAAAATAAGTAGGTGAATAAAATACAAATTACAAGGACTGATGGGTTCTTGAAAATGTCCTGAATGGCTGTGTGAAAGTGTAATTGTCTCTATTCTCTGATGTATCGTAGTAAATCCTGGGTTATGTAGAAGAGGCACTCGTTGTTTGTATGCTATAAAGATACATTGGTAGGGTGTATGTGATGTGTTTCGATCATCTGGGGAGCGAAGACGTGTTGCAGATGTGTATTGTGAAACTAAAATGTTATTAGTAGGGTGGAGACCCCCCCTCTGTTTTGAGATGGTTTGGCAATGTTAAAAAAATGAATGAGATACTAAGATAATTTATTCAGCCTAAGTGGCATGAAAGAAAGGTACGCTGAGGAAATCGTGGAATGATCAGAATCAGGATTGTCTGCAAAAGAAAATCATAAGAGTATGCAGTAAAAAAAAGTCTTGCGTGAAAAATGTAATGGATCTCAGGGAAGCCTGAATAGTGTGCCCAGAATGCTGTATGTGGAGAAATTTCATACATTAACAGTAAGTAAAATATAAGACTATGAAACACATTTTGGCAAATCTTTGAGGGAGTAACCCCTGAATCTCAGAACAGCTTAGTGAAGTGTGTGTTTGTATGTTGTTAAATGTTCTACTTCAGTTTCTTGCCCATTCTGATTTTGGGGAATTCCATTGTCACATACATGGCATTTGTACACACTCTGCATAAACAATATTTTTAATTATTGGGATTTTCATGTTAAAGTAAACTTTCTGTGTACATGTTATTAATAAACCTTTACTATTGCTTAAACACCAACTTTTGGATACTTACAGAAATTCTAGTTCAATCTATTTGTTAAAGATTACCAGTCACATGACGGACAGTGCATGTCCACCATGAGTATGAAAGTTCTAGACTCTCTCTAAAGTTTAGCAAATATAAGTGTCCCATAATCAAAACATGTTTTTTTCCCTTCATTTATGTATTTTAAGCTGTGGTATAGGTGAAAAACATGTACAGATTATGCTTGCCAATTAATTGCAGAAATACACTGCTGGCCACCCAAAATGCAACACCAAGAAGGAAGCATCCGATTGGCCTGAAATCGCAGCATGCATCACCCGTGAGAGGACATGCAAGCGATTAGCATTGCAGGGCATATGCAAATCGTGTGCGCCTGGCACGCCACTGAGAAGCACTATAAGAAGGGTGCACAGAAGGCGGGGTGTAAGTAGTGGAAGTGTGTTGTGCTGCCGGACCTGTGCGTGGAAAGCTTCCTGATGCCTCGTCGCAAAATACGGCAGTCATTACAGCACATTTCGGAGTTCGACAGAGGACGAATAGTGGCTTATCGCGACAGCGGTTTATTGTACCGAGACATCGCTGCCCGTGTGGGACGACATCCAGCCACAGCGAGGCGAGTATGGATTTGGTGGATGCAGGAGGGACGGACGGACCGACTTGAGTGATTGCTGCAGATGCGGCACACCACCAAGCGAGAGGACCGGCATGTTGTGCAGCGTGCATTGACGGCTTGCACCGCCACATCATGAACATTAGCGCAGGAATCAGGGTGTGTTGCGCAACAACCTTAGTCAGCACGTACCGTTCGACGTCATCTGCAGGAGCGGGGAGCAGTCGCACAGCGGCCATTTCTCCGATTACCATTGACGTTACACCACTGGCAAGTGCGGCGGCAGTGGGCTGTTGAACGCCGCACCTGGACTATGGAATGGCACGACATTGTCTTCTCCGACGAATCCCGCTTCTGCTTGCAACACCACGATGGTCGGATCCGAGGCGAGAGACTGTATGACGCCTGCATTATACATCGCCTTACCGGTTTGTCGCCTGGCATTATGGTTTGGGGCACAATTGGATATGACACCCGCACCCCTCTGGTACGCATCGCCAGTACACTCAACAGCCACCGCTACGTTTCCAATGTTTTGGAGGCTGTAGTCCTCCCTTACCTGCAGGACCTGCCAGTGGCCACGTTTCAACAAGACAATGCGCGCCCGCACGTGGCACGCATCTTGCAACAATTCTTCATGGCCCACCAGGTGTCACTGCTGCTGTGGCCCACCTGTTCTCCCGATATGTCGCACATCGAACACGTCTGGTCGCTGATCGGCAACTGAGTGGCCCGGCAAGCACCACCCGCGGCTACGCCTGATGAACTGTGGCAATGTTGGAAGCAGCCTGGACCGACATACCCTATGCCCACTTCCAAAGCCTCTTTCGTTCTATGCCGCGGCGTGTAGCGGCCGTTATTGCCAGCCATGGGGGCCACACGAACTATTGATGTCTGCATGTTCCGCAAGTCGCACGGGCCTGTAAGCTCAATCGTTTCATCTTTGCATCTGTTGTTATGTGTCCAGTAAATCTGGCTTTGCTATCTCGTGTCCTTCTTGGTGTTGCATTTTGGGTGGCCAGCAGTGTATTTTAGATGATTGTCCCATGCGGGACTTGTACAAATTGTGATAGTCAAATAATGCAAATCAGTGAAAAAAAAAAAAAAAAAAAGAAAGAAATCATTTCCCCTTAAAATTTCATTTATTGAGCATATATACAAGTTACATTTGCAAAAAAGGTCATAGCGATATCAGTGGTCATGTATACCTAAGTCTTGTGGCCTGGAACTGTAAATAAAGAAACACTTATGCATAAAAAATGAACTGAATTTTTTGAAATTTCGACTCTTGGACAACGTAATAATTATTATGTAAAACACAAAAACTTTTTGTTCTCATAATTCCTTGAGCTTTAAAAGTACTACGTTTTGCTACCTCTGGAGGACAAATTTTCTGACAAATATCTTCAATATATCAGATAGTCTGGTAATTTCAGCCACTTAAAATAATTTTTAAGAACTTTCATCATAACCGAAACTTCAATGTCTGTAGCCATGTGAATTTTAACAATTTCACTTGGGTAAATAAGTCTATCATTTTGAACAGTTACCCAGTCCCCTTCAGAAAGCTGCAGTTCAGCATAATTTATATAATAATTCACCTTCTCGGTCAAAGCATGTAATTTCAATTGTTTGTTCCCAACTTCATCACAACCAAGCACATGACACTGAGAAATTCTTGGAACACGCCGCCCCGGTGGCGCAGTGGTCTAAGCGATGGCTTCTGATCATTCGTCCAAGATGGTTCTGGGTTCGAATCCCGATGATGCATAAATGTTGTGTTTGTCTTACGGTGCTGGCTCTCTCTCTTCCCTGGGACCAATGGCCCTAAATTACTGGCGGGCGACTGCTTATATAGCCCATTGAGTTGCTCATGGTGGTTGTTAAACCTCCAATCAAAAAACAAAACAAAAAACAGCTGGCACTACATCCCATAGTTTATCCATGAGAACTTGGTTCTTGATTTGTTCTTCTGCAATAAACAAAACATATATTGATGGAACTAACTTGGCTTCTAACTGAGCAAAGTATGCTGCTGATTGAATGTTCCTCTTTGACTTGTTGACTTCCGATGTTCTGCCTTGACTTCCGATGTTCTGCCTTCTGTTCCTCCTTGACTTCCGATGTTCTGCCTGTCTTTTGACATTGCCGCCTATTTGGTCAGCTACACCTTTTCCGTGAGCTGTTGCAAAGTACTTGTAGCTAAATTGTCCAGAATACTTCTTACATAGCTGCTGAAGTGTCTTAATCATAAATCGTTTTTTAAACTTAGATAAATTCAGAAATTTTAATTCAGCCTTACCACCACTTTTTTCTTCTTCCTTGGAGATTTTGGTAGAGCTCGTAATGATTTAAAAATTGCTTTGCTGTATGTTTGCTTGCAATTGTATGGTGATTCAAAGTTTTTGCATAGTAAAGTGTTTGGAAATACAGTGGCATTGCTAGTGGCCCTTTTTTGTTCTCTGCGTTCATTTTCTGTCCCTTTCATATTTCCTTAGGTGAGCCTTTTCCTGGTCTGTCATTGTTTCTTTCTTATGTCATAATTCATTGATTATGTCATAATATCCTTTTTCTGAAAATCAGGGTTTTCAGATTTCAGCTTTTGTCTCATTTTTTTTTCATCCTGCTTGCATTGATTGATTTTTGCCTTTTATTATCCAGTCACTAAATCTAAAATTATGGTTCCTAAGTCGTGCTAAATCTAATCCATTAGACAAAAAGGCCGTCTTATGCACGATAAAATCTTTACTAGTTAAAAACATACAATGAAGATTAGATCTTTCGAATTGGCCACCAATTTGTCTTCAGATGTAACTACATGTGACGCAAGGGCGAGAAATCCACAATTATAAATATGAAACAAAACACTGTGACGTAAGCGGTGTGAGGAATAGACTGACCAATGAATATACAAAGATCCACAACCGGTGACACAAAATTAAAAGAAGTTGACCCTAATGATAATCAATGTTTGGATTGCCACTCCACTTCTTCCACCAAACCCTTCCAGGGGTGGGGGATTACCAAAGGGTAATCGTCATTACAGCATATGGGTTTGAATTTATGAATCATAAGGCTCTCCGTAAACAACAAACACCATTTGAGTCTAGGTGCACAAAGGATCTTGACCTCATTCCAAAGCGGTAAATGAGTGCCGCTTAGGCATAATCTTGACAGAGCTGTAGTAGCAGGACAAGACTTCACGTTACACTTATGTTCAGTAATCCTGCAACCAAGATTGCGGGATGTAGAGCCCACATAAATCAAATCGCTTTTGCCTGGTTCAAGGGCCTTTAGAGGAATGGAATACACTCCATAACAGGATCCCAAAGGCGTTGTATCCCTGTCAGTTTTGATAATAGACAAAATATTGTTGGCCTCAACACCAAAACCAACTCCGTGTTTTTTACAGTTATTCTTCAAAACACTGGTAACTCATGGGATGTACTGTAAAGAAGTGACATACCTAGTGGAACTACGTTCCCTAACCAAGGTTGAACCACGAGGAGTCAATAAACGGTTAAATAGCCTGTCAACCTCCAAAGAGGGAAAACCATACAGGGCAGCCAGTTGTCTGATCTTGCAGAATTCAGCATGACGAAGTTGTGGTGACGAAGAAAGAGTAAAGGCTCTTTGGATCAGAAAATGTAAAGAAAAAAATTTCTGGCTATTAGGGTGAGACGAACTGATGGGGATCAACATAGTATCAGAGGACGGTTTTGTGAATACTTAGTACGATAGTGCATTCATGTTGGCGTCCCGTCGCAGCAGGAAATCGAGAAAGAATAAAGAGAAATCCTTTTCATGTTCAACCGTGAAGGAAATGGACGGATATTTGGCTGAAAGGCACTCAACAAAACTATTTAGTTGTGAAAAGGAGGCAGTCCAAAAAAAGCAAATATCGTCAACGTATCGGAGATGCAACAAGGGCTTTACCGGAGCTAAATTTAGGACGTCCTCTTCCAGGGTCTGCAACACTGGGGACAATGGGAACCCCATCGGGGCACCCTCTAGTTGACGATATATGAGGTTGTTAAACCTAAAATGTGACCTAGATTGTACGAGCCGAAACATGCACAGAGTGGCATGAATTTCGGTGTTAGAGTATGAACTGAGGCAAAAGCGATTTGATTTATGTGGGCTCCTACATCCCACAATCTTGGTTGCAGGATTACTGAACATAAGTATAACACGAAGTCTTGTTCTGCTACTACAACTCTGTCAAGATTATGCCTAAGCGGCACTCATTTACCGCTTTGGAATGAGGCCAAGATCCTTTGTGCACCTAGACTCAAATGGTGTTTGTTGTTTACGGAGAGCCTTATGATACATAAATTCAAACCCATATGCTGTAATGACGATTACCCTTCAGTAATCCCCCTCCCCTGGAAGGGTTTGGTGGAAGAAGGGGAGTGGCAATCCTAACATTGATTATTATCATTAGGGTCAACTTCTTTTAATTTTGTGTCACCAGTTGTGGATGTTTTCCTGAAATATATTTTTAATAGTTTTAATATTGGAAGCAGGACTGCATTTTTGACCAGAAAACATTCATTTTTGTGCATGTTTTAATAACTGGATTTAATAAAACTCGCAGACAGATAATTATTTTTCTTTTTGATTTAAAGAAATAGAAAATATTCACTTGTGCATATTTTGATAATTGGATTTCATAAAAACCACTGAAAAACATTAGTTTTCTTTTTGATTAAAAAAAAAAGGTAGTCTGAAGAGATTAACAACTTTTGGTCAAATTTATAAAAAATCATGTATGGCACCTGTCACGGCTGGGAACAATACTCATTCATTAATAGAAATTGGTTGTTAAACAGTTCAGAGCCCAGACTAGTCATGTTATTACCACCGAACCTGATTCAGAGCAATAGTTTTAAGATTTTAGCAAATACAGTTCACTAGATATTTTAAGATAATACCACTAAGTGTTCACGTGCAGGGCACAAGCATTTGTGGTCTAAATAAATTGGCTTCCTGAAAAGTGAAAAACAATATTAGCAAACTAAAACCATACAGTGTCAAAAGATTAAGAGTTGACCTTCATTTTATTTCAAATAAACACTAGCTCTGGTGTTTTTCAATTGCTAACATCCACTAATAAATTGAACAATTAAATGAGGCTAGATGCAATAAAAAACAAGTTTTTTTTTTTGCACATGCTGCAAGTCACAAAGATGACAAATTTTACATTTCTGTAAAAATTATGTTATTTTAACATCTGGCTATCAATTTAAAGTGAAGTTTATTTAATTTGGAAATTTTTATAAATTTGACCAAAAGTTTACTTTTCTGTGGAATCTCCCTTTTATTAGAATCAGCACACTATTGCTCATTTGCATAATTTTAGTGTTGTTGAAGGTCAAGAGCAGTTTTTTTGTTAATGGTTTTCTTGTTCTTACCTTAAGACATAAGTTTCCTCCATTTCTCTTACTACTTACTGCATGTTAAGGTTTCTGCATCATATAGATAGTTATTATATTTAACATAATCAAGAAATATATTGTTAGAATATAAGTATTTTCAGATTATTTCAACTGTCGTATAAGGGTATATAACTTGTCACCACAAACCTGAAAGATGCGAAGTTTTGTAAATTATAGACTAATCTAACAATCTTCGGGAAATCCCATTGATTTTTAACCAATAATATGGAAAACGTAAGTTTTCCCCCCTTTAATCATTAGATGAACTACTTATGTACTTGCATGTTGCTTCATAGAGAAGAATAGAACCTACTTCCCCCACCCCCCCACACAATGGATAACTTACATAATCTGATCCATTTGTCCAGTGCTCATTTTTTTTTTTTATCAGCTTACAATGAAATGTGTGTTGTGATGAAAAAAAGAAGACCATATAAGTAGAGCTGTTGACTGATGTTCACACAAGGAAGAGCATTTCAATAATCTGTTGCTCAACTAGAGGAGTTAGCGTCACATTCAGGGATTGGTCAACTGTTCGATAATCTGATTTATCTGTGCACCATGTGTTGGGACTACGCTGACAGGGGCGCAGCAGAGGAGGCCAACGCCAGACGTGAGGAAAGTGTGGACATGTGAAGATGCGTGAGAACTGATGGCAGAGCTGATACGCGAAAAGTAAGAACATTTTTGGCGTCCAACGTGGGGCTCTCAAGCAAATGTATATAAACCGAAGGCCATATTTCCTCACTATATTGAATTTGAAGTGTTGAACTGAAATTACTTAAAATAAGTAATGGCAGAGGATTTAGAAAAACTAAAAAGAAAAGAGCGGTCAACCGCAGATTAACAACCATCGTTTTTAATAGACTAAAGGATGCTCTTGACGGGGATCCCGTTGAAAGGGAAGTTATTTAGAATAATTTAGCTGAGTTATTGATTACAGAAGAGATTTTGATTTCTGTTGGTGAACAGATTGAGCGAGTTATTCCTGTAAAGGAATTTGAAGACTATTATTGTGCTAGTCAGGAATACTACGAAAATGTGCTGCTATGGAAAACGAAGGTGCAGCGCTGTTTAACTATGATAAAAAACACTGAAGAAAGTGACATGAATGAAAAAGAGAATAGACCATCGCAGTCAAATAATGTACCTGGAGCAGCGATAAGATTACCGAAATTAGAGCTTGCAACATTCTATGGAGATCCATCGCATTGGTTGGAATTTTGGGGTCAGTTTGATACGACCATACACTCAAATGAGGATTTAAATAATTTGAACAAGTTTAGTTACTTGAAGTTTTATTTGGGCGGAGCAGCTGCTGTTGCAATATCTGGATTACCCATCACCGAGGCAAATTATGACAAGGCGATAAATTTTGAAGGATAGGTTCGGAAAAAGGATGTTGTTATAAGTTCACATATGAATAAATTACTGTCTCTACCACCTGTTAAGAGGTTAACAGACACCTTTGGTCTGCGGAAGTTGTATGATAATTGCAAAGTCCAATTAAGGAGCCTTGAATCACTGGGAGTAATCTCCGACACTAATGGAATTTTGTTGTGTCCCATGATATTGAAACTGATTCCCAGTGAAATAATACTAGAATTCAACAAACTTCGCGAAGCTGATGAGATTTGGAATATAGAAGAAGTTGTGGAATTTATAAGAAAAGAAATTGAAAGTCGTGAGCTGTCCCAGGCGATTTGCGGAAATACAGAATTAAAACCAAATCTTTCTCAGAGTGTTAAGGCAGTAAACAATACGCCCTTCAGATCTGATCACACGTGCACAAAAGAATTCATGAAGCAAAATAAAAAGTTTCCTTCGGCCGCCGAACTGAATGCTACTGTAGAAAATAACCCAGAGTCCTGTGAAAACGCGTTGAAGACAGATGGACTGCGGTCAGCGTTCCAAGGAATGACTAATATTGTGTTAGAGGAAGTTGCATATTTTGCTTGTCGGATCATGATTTAGACAAATGTACTTTAACGATAGCGGAAAAAGGACGTAATTTATTGTGACAAGGAAGATGCTTTAACTGTTTCAAAAAACATCACTTGGCGAAGTTTTGTTTATCAAAAGATCGGTGTAAACATTGTAATCGAAGACACAACACATTCATGTGCGAACCAGAAAAGGAAAAAGCAGAAACAGTCGTAAAACACCTGTCACAAACCCATCAGCATAAAGAGAGCAGTATTCTCTTACAAACTATGGCAGCAACTGCAGTGGGACAAGATAAGAACCGGAGCATGCAAATTTTGCTTGACGGCGAGTCACAACAGACGTTTGTTATGGAAACTGTTTCTAAAGCGTTAAAGGGGACAGGAGAAGAACAAATAACAATATTTTCATTTGCCGCGAACTCGCCAGTAACAGAGAAAAAGAGTTCGCTTGGTTTTAAAAGACTCTAGAAGTGAACGCAGGATAGAGATTGAGGCATTAGAAACACCTAACATCAGCGGAGCTTTGATAAGTACACCGGGGAAAGAAATGCAAAGTTATTGTGAAAGAGAAGAAATGTTGTTAGCAGATGAAGTGGGAAAATGTAACAACTTCGAGTTATCAGTTTTAATCGGAGCTGACTATTATTCAAAGGTCGTAATGGGAAGAGTGTGCAGGATAACGCCATCCTTGATCGCTTCACAAACGATATTTGGGGGTGGGCAATTAGTGGCACCTCGACACTGTCCAATGCGTTGATGTCACAGTCTGTGATTAATGTTATGAAGAGTGCCACTAGCACAAGTACTACTGACTGTGAAATGAACAAAATGTTGGAGCTCTTTTGGGATCTTGAAATCCTAAAAATAAGGGAAAGCATCGACCAAACTATTAAAACAATCGAATTTATGAGGAATTTCGTGAAAATATGAAAATGGGAGATGATAGGTACGTTTTCCGTGGAATCAACAAATAGAAGAATTAAAGGATAATTACAACCTGGCTGAAAAACGACTGAGATTGCTTGTTCGAAAATTCAATAATGAACCACAGTTCTACGAAGAATATAAAAAGGTTATCAAACATTATTTAAAAGGAGGAATTGCAGAGGAAACAAAGGATGATAGACGCAATGTAATATATTACATGCCACACCAGGCTGTAATCAGGGAAAACAAGTATACCACTAAATTACGTGTAGTATTTGATGCGTCATCTCATGCCGAGGACTGTTCATCATTAAATGATTGTTTACTCACAGGGCCAAACTTAAATCCTGATGTGCTGGATTTGTTGATTAGATTCCGTAACAATAAGGTCACCTTTACAGCTGACATTCAACAGGCAGTTTTACAGATTGCTCTCTCCAAAGAAGACCGAGATGCAGTTAGATTTTTGTGACTTGATGAGGCAATAGATGAGAGCGACACCCTCAAAGTAAAAATACTACGAATGACTAGAGTCATATTTGGTGTGAAATCAAGCCCATTTGTGCTGGCTGCAACGCTAAGAGTTCACATAGACAAATATAAACAACAGTATGAGGATGCATGCAAGCTACTGAGGAATTGTCTATATGTGGATGATTTAATTGGAGGAGCAACAGATGAAAATGAAGCAATGATATTATCAACAGACGTTAGATGTATTTTGAATGAGGGGAACTTTAACATGAGAAAATGGAGAATAAACAGCAAATCCCTTCAGCAATTGGGGAATAATGAAGAAAATGATATTCAATGTGCTGCAAGCAATAAAGTTTTGGGATACTTATGGGATAGAGAGAAGGATGTTATACGAATAGACGTTTCTGAAGTGATTGCATACGTGAGAAAGAGAAAGGACAAGGTATGCAAAAGAGAAGTTCTGAAGACTGTTAGTCGTCTATATGACCCGATTGGATTTTTAAGTCCATTTACAATAAGAGGCAGAATTATCTTGCAAGATGTTTGAAAATCGGGCACAAATTGGAATGCAGAATTTGTCCATAGAACTTGAGAAAAATTGGAAAGATTGGTGCACAGAGTTATCACAACTGGCAAATGTTAATGTACCAAGATATTATTTTGGAGACATCAAAGAAAGGGAATTGAGAAATATCAAGTTGCTTTGTTTCATTGACTTGACCATCTCAGATTTTAATGAAATTTGGTACATAGGTGGCCTCTATATAGATTAAGAAAAATACCGCATTTCATCGTCATATATCCTCCGGTTTTGAAAATACAGCTATATAAAAATGTCCAAAAACACCCCAAAATCGGAAGATTGATATGTTTTTAAATTGTGATTGCAGCTCCCCTAATTAAGATAGAGAGATGGGAAAGGTATGTTTTTGTAGTATTTTTTATGCTCTTTTAATTGATGTACAACACCATAGGGGTTAAGATTTAAAAATTTCAAATTTTAAAATTAAAATTAAAATTTTGAATTTTTCAAAATGCGACACCCCAAAAAATTTGAAATTTTTTAAAAACAACCTTTATATGTTTGGTATTTGATTGTGTGAGTTGTAACTTGGGATGATAATGGGTGTACTTAAAAAGCTATATTCAAATTTAGTTTAACACAAGAGTTTAATGAAAAAAAAAAGAAAAAAAAAACAAGAAAACTGAAAATAAATTTGGGCTAAATCTTAAAAAAGTTTCATTAATAACAATAGATATAGTATTTTTGTTATTTAAAACCATTTATTTAAAGAATGTTTTATTTTTAATTGATTTGTTTAAAATCTGAGACTTACATGGGTTTAAAATTTTTTATTAATTTCATTATTCAGAATTTGTAATAATTCACAATACAATATAAAAAAATAAGAGACTGTTGTACTGTAGGCTACATTTTGTTTTGGACAAAACTCTGCATGTTCTGACTTGAAAAACTGATTCTGTTGTTTAGATCATTGGTAACAAGACCCAACAAGTAGCAACTTGCATTCTTACCTTGCAGACCTCAGTCTGCTTTAGGTTTTGATGGTGATCAGATGTGTTTCTCAGTCTGCTTGGTTTTGATGGTGATCATATGTGTTTCATGCAGTGAAAGTGATGTGTTTGAAAACTTTTGTGGTTGAAAACTTTAAATTGAATAAAATATATCCTTTTCAGTTTTGAAACTAGACTTTTATAAATTGAAGCTGTGCAGGATTTTTTAGGAAAAATAAAAAGAACAGGTAATGGGAGGCAGTTATTTTACTATTTGAATTTTACATTTTATGCACAAATAATCAACAATGGAAAGTACAAGATATGCAGTAATACAATACATTTAAAAAAAGTGACCATGGGTAAGGGATAAAAAAAAGCTAAGAAATGTGACAGACTGGATGTTGGAAAATTTTGATGACTTATCAAAAGAGACTAAAATTTGTGATTCTTGCAGAAAGCAGCTGAAAACTTTAAAAATTAGCCAAGTAGCAAATAAAACCTGTGCTGATGAGAAAATAGACTAAAATTTTGCATCTACGTCAGAAGTAATTGAAACACTGAATACTTCGCTCCATGAATTAGGTGAATCACCTGTCAATAAGAAAAAGCTAAAATCTAAATGTTATGCTTCAACCAAAATTCAAAAAATCAGTTATGCTATGAAACGGAAGCTTTTTACAAATATTCAAGAGTCATCTGATGACGAGGATGAAATACTTCAAGACTCTCTTATGGACAATCTTAAAAGTAATTTTTCTAACTGCACTAGAGATAAACAGTTGATGATTTTGACTTGCTTACCAGAGTCATGGAGTGTTAAGAAAATCATGCAAGAGTTCAATGCTCCTAATTATATGGTAAGACAATAAAAAAAAATTCTGAAGGAGAAAGGAATTTTGGAAAGCCTTAATAGAAAACCAGGTAAGTCTCTCTCTTCTGAAGTAGTTGAAGTAGTACGATCGTTTTACCAAAGTGATGAAATTAGTCGGGTTTTACCTGGAATGAAAGATTGTGTTTCTGTTAGGACTGAAAACGGAGATAAAGTTAAATTGTCAAAGACGCTGATTTTATGTAATTTGACAGATAAATTTGCAGGCGCGAAAGTGAGTTTTTCCAAATTCGCAGAGCTCAGACCAAAAAACTGTGTCCTGGCAGAGTCTAGTGGTACTTATACCCATACGGTATGTGTATGCACCACACACCAAAATGTAAAACTGATGATGGAAAATGCAAGAATTGGTTCACTAACAAATGGACAATTATCTTCCTGCAAACATTGTCTTGCAAGAGTATTGTGCAACCCTGCTTCCATAGATTGTCATTTAGGGAAGTGTCCTGCCTGTCCTGGGAATGAGGAAGTAAGAAATGTAATGGAACACGGTTTTGAGGAGAACTTGGTTGAAAAACTAACTTTTCGCCAATGGATTACAGTTGATAAATACAACTTGGAGACATTAGAAAAATCAACTTCAGATTTTATTAATTTGTTTTGAGAAAAACTGTCTGCTTTGGTCAGACATGACTTCATTGCTAAGCAGCAAAGCTCTTTTATGAATAGTACTAAGGAAAACCACAAGGACTCATAATTTCTTGTCATTTGTGATTTTGCCGAAAATTATAGTTTTCTTCTTCAAGATGAAGCCCAGAGCTATCAGTGGACCAGTGGGCAAGCCACAGTCCACCCATTTGTCATCTATTACAAAACAGAAAAGACTGAACATGTAAGTTTTGTAGTAATTTCTGAATGTTTAAAGCACAACACAATTGCATTGTACTGCTTCCAAAAAAAAACTTAACTTCTTGAAAAGTAAGTTTGGTGACAACAGCGTCAAAAATTTTTACTATTTCTCTGACGGACAGGGCGCAATTTCACCGATTAGCAAATAGTTAGTGAAAAATCAAATTTGCTAGTGAAAAAAAATCGCAGTAGCAAATATTGCTAGTAAGGTAATTTCTTTATTTAAAGTAACCGGAAATCATTATCAATCCACGAAATTTACATACATTTCTATTATCACTTGTTAAAACAGCGATGATCAGCGATTCTCTTTCGCCAATTTCCTTTCAACACTTAATACCCATCCTCCCCATATCTCTCATCCCTTCCAGTGGGAACTGTCGTAGAAGCGCATTGAAACTCCTCTCCATCGTGCCCTCATTGGTCCATTAAATCTGAACATGACGTCAGCAATGGTTGCTGTGGCAACCCAGAGCTCTGGGATGGATCGGTTGTTTGACCACCTGCTCTGCCATCCTCCCTTCTTTTGCCCCACGAACTTTGTCCTCAACTCCTGTCGTAACCTGAGCCAAGCGATCGCCCACTTTCACAAGTCTTGATAGTTGTGCATGCATCAAATACTGCGCTCTAATGATCAGTGTTGAATAAGCAAGAATAATTCCACTTATTCAGGATGGTAGACAAAACCGAAAGAAGCAAACCAAAATGTTACTGGAAAATAGCCTGCCAACACTGGCAAAAGTCTTTTCCATAGGTATTAAGTGCCGAAAGCCTTATTGCGTAGCCATAGATAGACGCTTTTTTACGAAACATCTTCGTGTTCGTGGAGGGGGTAAACGATTACGGAAGAAACTTGCTTCGTCTGCTTTTCGAAATTTTCCTCGTATTTTCAAGCTGAAATACAAATATTTATCCAGTAAAATGTTATTGAGCAATAATACTTGACAGAGGCAACGTCGTGAGAAAAAAGAAATTATGATTACAGAAAAATTCCGAATTCCATCAACCTTTCGTTTTCTAATTTCGTAAAGACGGAATTCTAATAATAACGAAAAAGCCGGAATTCCTTGAATTCGCGGAAGAATCTTGTGCCTGAAGATTACAGAAAAATTTTGCAGCAGCCAACTTCCGTGTTTGCAAATTTTTATCCACAGTTTCAAGCTAAAATGCAAACATTTATGCAATAAAATGATATTTAACGAGAAAAGCGGACACAAAGACAACATTGGGAGAAAAATTTGCGATTACAGCAAATTTTTCTTTTTCCGTTTCACTACTGTGTTCGAAAGTTTTGAAGCATGAAATTTCATCTCCAGATGGAAAACGACCCCCACCTTCTCCCAAATATTGATCTTCAGAATGTTCTAACTGATGACAAAAAAGAACAAGAAAGATGACACCGAATTTTCGGGTGTAATAAGCACGTCTTTTGAATCCGTTCTGACGCAAATTAAATTTATCAAAGCTATTTAAAGTCAATGGAACCCGTATAGAAAACAATAGATCTGACGAAAGAAAGAAGATTTTCAATTGGGTTTTTAATCCCTCAGATATTGCTGCAAACGGAATCATGAGCTTATAAACTCTTAGAAACAGAGATATCGACAAAAATAAGATGTGACTTTACGTCCCGTGGTGGGAAAACCATGCATTATTTTAGGAAGAAAGTATTCTCAAAAGGTTTATCCATATGAGCGGTATCGGTCCAAGAAAAAATTAGTCGAGTTTTCAGGAGCCCAGATTTTGCAACAAATGCTTCACAAGCAGAAATTAACACTTGTGACCCCTGGTTGTAAACCATTTTTTACCAAACATTAGAAATTATGTGAAAAATATTTTCCATCTGGTCTTGAATATGATACAGGAAGAATTTTTCAAATCAGAGCTTTCAGAGCAAAAATAACGCCAAAAACGCAATTTACCATTGTGCCCCCTAGCGGAAAGTGTATGATTACGTGAAAATTTTGAATTTATAGGAAAAACATTTCGCATCGAAAACACTATCCAACAAGAAAGGAATTTTTCAAATCAGACTCTTGGAAGTAGAGATATTCACAAAAATAAGATATATGTCTACGCCGCCTGGCGTAGAAACCATGCATTTTTTCAAGAAGAATAGTTTCCTAAAAGGTTTGTCGATATGAGCAGTATCGGTCAACAAACGACTTTTTTTCAATCGAGATTTTAGAAGCTCATATTTTGCTGCAAATACAACAGAAGGGGAAATTAAGACTTACCCCACCTGGTGGCCAAACCATTTCTTACAAAAATTAGAAAATATGTGCTAACGATTTCCCATCAGGAGCTGTATGCGATGCAGAAAGAATTTTTCAAATCAGATATTTAGAAGCAGAGATATAAGGGGAAACGCAATTTACATTTATGCCCCCTAGCAGAAAGTCTATGAATTACTTGAAAATTTTAAAATTATATAAACCACATGTCACACTAGAAACACTATCCAACAAAGAAGGAATTTTTCAAATCGGACTCCTAGAAGTAGAGATATTGACAAAAATAAGATATACATCTACGTCCCCTGGCATAGAAACCATGCACTATTTTAAGAAGAAAATGCTTCTAAAAGGTTTGTCGACATGAGTAGTATCGGTCAGCAAACAACGTTTTTTTCAATCGAGAATTTAGAAGCTGATATTTTGCTGCAAATACAACAGAAGCGGAAATTAAGATTTACGCCCCTGGTGGCCAAACTATTTTTTTACAAAAATTAGAAATTATGTGCAAACGACTTCCCATCAGTTGTATCCGGTGCAGAAAGAATTTTTCAAATCGGAGATTTAGAAGCAGAGATATAGGAAGAAATGCAATTTACCACTACGCCCTAGCGGAAAGTCTATAAATTATTTGAAAATTTTGAAATTATATGAAAAACATGTCACACGGAAAACACTATCCAACAAAGAAGGAATTTTTCAAATCGGACTCCTAGAAGTAGAGATATTGACAAAAATAAGATGTACATCTACGCCCCTGGCGGAGAAACTGTGGAATATTTTAAGAAAAAATATTCCGAAAAGGTTTATCGATGTGAGTGGCATCAGTCCACGAAAGAATTTTTTCAATCGATATTTTAGAAGCTCCGATTTTATGGCAAATACATCAGAAGCAAAAATTAACACTTACGCCCCCTGGTGGCCGAAGTATTCTTTACCAAAAATTTGAAATTATATGCAAAAGATTTTCCATTAAGAGATGCATCCGCTGAAGAAAAAAATTTTTAAATCGGAGTTTTAGAAGATGAGTTATTCGGGAAAATGTAATTTACTTTTACGCCCCCTAGCAGAAAATCTAAGCGTAATTTGAAAAAGTAACTATATCTAAAATACTCTTCGACATAAATGGAATCGAAAGATAAAAAAAAAATTTCAATCAGATGTTTAGAAGCAAATATGTGGAATAAAACGTATTTTTGAATTCGACATGATCTGCATTTACGTCCTCTACCGGCAAAATTGTACATAGTAAAAAAAATGAAATAAAGGATCATGATTTGCATATTTCAAGCTTCCCAATGCAAAAGGAATTTTTCAAATCGGACTAATAGTTGCAGAGATACCGTGGGTACAGACGGACGGACGGACAAACCGATAACAGAAGCACGATCTTTTTTTACAAAAGACAAGCTAAAAACGGGATTCCGCGAATCCATGTAAGAATCTCGTGTATATCACAAAAATAATAGCAAAAGAAAAATTTGAAACAAAATGAAAATTTGTAGAATCCGTAGTCAGACAACTATTTCCGTAGAAACTACGGCATTGGGTGGTAGTTGGCAGATATGCAGTGTGTATAAATTCAAATATTTGTCTTTCACTTTAGCAAGAGTTCAAATGGAACAAAATCACGTGATTTCTGCTGGGCTGTCAATCAATGGCTAGTTTTGTAAGAGACCGATGGTACGCTGCAGTCGACTTCATGACGTCAGAGTTCCAGTTAATCCTGTGTTCACCCTGTCTCTGTTGGGTTAGTTTCAATATATTTTGCGTTCTTTGAGTGAACAACTACGTGTTACGTAGGCTCGTTTATTGTGAAGTGTACCTTCGTGTTTCATTTGCTTTATTTTTTGAATCATGAGTCGACAGTTGTCTTAGCATTCATTTGTAAACAAGCGACGGTGAACTTCTGATCAAAAGCCTTCATCTCAAAATGAGAACAATGCTTTAAATTTTGTGCAAGATATCGAAAGCTCCACCGCACCAGGCAATGGAACAGGAAATCAAAGCACGATAGCTGGTGAATCACGTGGTGATCATTCGTCTCAGCATAGTTCCCTTAAGCGAAAATTGTGTACAACAACTGCAGTTAAAAATGTGAAGGTTGCTATTGTACAGAACTGGAGATTAACCAACAAATGGAATTGGATTAATTACAGTTTAATAGATACATCTCCTTCACATGTGAAAAAAATATGGTGCAGAATTTGTCGTGAGTATGGCATAAAAAAGTATCAGACTCAAAATGTAAAAAAAGAATCTGTTTCTGCACATAGCAAATCTTCTGATCATCTGACAGCATTATCAGCAAAAGCTTCCAAGGAAGTTGAATTATGTGATACTGCTATAGTGAACTCATTTAGAACAGCAGATGAAGAGCTTCTGAAAAAGATGGACAGATTATTTCATATTACATACACTATGGCAAAATCAGAGGTAAAGTTTAAATTCTTTGAAAAATTTATTTCCTGTCACAAAAGGATAACTGAGGTAAATCAGATATTGGTGTTACCTATCATAACGATAAAGCTTGCAGTACTTTTACTCGCTTCATTGGTAATGATATCTCTGAGACATTGTATTCAAAACTAAGAAATGCTCGGTTTTTCTGTCTGATGATTGATGAATCTACGGATATTTGCACAACAAATAAATTGGTGTTATGTGCCAAGTTTGTCAATCAAGGAGAACCTCTGACACACTTTATTAAATTAGTTGATTTAAAATCTACTACTGCTAATGACATTTTAAAGGCAATAAACACAGAGTTTTCAGGCAAGTTGAACTTTCCTCAGTGGATGGATAAAATTGTTAGTTTGGGAACTGATGGTGCTGCAGTTATGACTGGAAGAAAATCTGGAGTTGGGGCTAAAATAAAAAATGCTTGTTCTTGGTTGGTTAATATTCAGTGCATGTCTCATCGGCTGGAGTTGGCCATGAAATCGGCTTTTTCAAAAACATATATGACTGCTTTGGAAATGATAATGAAGCAAATATATAGTTTTTACTCAAGGTCTCCTAAATGTAGGACCATGTTAAAAGATATTGCATCAATATGCAATGAAAATATAATAGCTCCACAACGATTAGATGGTGTAAGATGGATACCTCACCATTACAGCGCGTGTCAAGGTTTGATTAATAACTGGAAGGCAGTTGTCATGCACTTGGAAAATGTCTGTGTTTCTGGATCATCTGATGAAAAGGCGGTTGCACAAGGAATTCTGAAACACTGTCTGACTTATACTTTCCTACTGCATTTACACTTTTTCATAGATGTACTAAGTGAAATAGCTCGACTCTCTCTCTCTCTCCGTACAAACACACAAGATAAGTTTACATCAAATACTTAACAGACTTCACAGTGTTCAGGAAAAGCTTAATGAAATGAAAGTTTCAGAAGGCATTAACTTACATGAATTTACAAATACTGTTAAAGTGGATCATCTTTCTGGAAATTGTACATTTAAAGGTCAATCTTTATAAAAAAAGAACTGATGATGTACATTCATTTAAAAAAATGTTTTAATTGATGCAATTTTAGAAAATATTAACTCTAGATTTGCATCTTTGCAAGATGATGGAATATTAAAGCGTTCAACAGTATTTGAAGTATCAAATTGGCCAAGTGATGCTCAAGAACTAAAAAATTATGCAAATTCTGAAATATTGACAATGGTTGAGCATTTTAAGGAACCACTGCAAAAGTGTGGAGTTGAATTATTCAACGTAAGTGGATAATTTATTGAATTAAAAGTGGATGCTGCAAACAACTATCAAAGTGACATGAAAAAAGGGTCAAAGCATTTTTGGAGCAGGATGTTTCAAGAAAAATATGAAGCCTATAAAAACATATTAAGTTTAGCAGAAATTTGTGCGATACTTCCACTTAGTACTGCATGTTGTGAGGTGGGATTCAGTTTTTCAAAAAGAGAATACAAGGGGATTGGAGGAACAATTTTTTTGTTGAAACTTCAAATGCTCTGATGACAATTGAAATAGAAGGGCCACGAGAAGAGATTTTTAATAACGGTCAGCAGTTATAAAGTGGTATGATGAGGGAAGAAATCTGAATTAGAATGTCAGTGAAATATATTCATGTGGTATGAGAATTTGTTAGAAATTAATAATAAAGATAGTCACTAAACTTATCTAAGATTCTATTCATTATTCAAAAAGGTAAGTCAAAATATTTATATACATATTTAAATTTCTGTGTAACTTTATTAGAAAATAAGTTACAATGTGATTTAGTTTTACTTGCTAGTCACGCACATGTTTTGTTAGCAAACTATTTGTCAGCAGGGCAAGATTTCATCTTTTTTGCTCACTAGCAAAATTTGCTAGTGAGCAAAAAAGATGAAATCTTGCCTTGCTGACGGGTCTGCAGCCCAGTACAAAGATCGGAAAAATTTCACAAACTTATGTTTCCATCAAGATGACTTCAACATTGATGCTGAATAGCATTTTTCAGCAACAGCACACAGGAAGGGGCCATGTGATGGTGTTGGTGGAACGGTGAAAAGGTTAGCTTCCCGAGCCAGCTTACAACGCCCTTACAAGAATCAAATTCAAACACCATTTCAGTTGTACAAATGGGCAATTCAGAACATTTTTGTGGCAAACTTTACATATGTAAGTCAAGAAGAATACATACACTGACGGAAAAAAAAAAATCACAACACCAAGAAGGGGTTGTGTTAGATAAACGACAGTTGGTAGGCGGTGAGAGTACATCTGTAAGATGACGTCTATGCAAATTTCGCGCTCGGGGCATACGTGTGGCGCCAGGACCGCTCCTCGGAACATGCAAAGCAGGTTTGCTGTAAATACGCGCTGTAACGTTCGTGAGCGTTAGTTATCGTTGAGATTCGACGTAGTGTGTTGATGTTAGTCAAGAATGCCTTTAAGAAGACGAAGAAGCCATTATCAACAGCTCACGGAGTTTGAACGAGGTCGTGTAATAGGGCTACGAGAAGGTGGATTTTCTTTCCGCAATATTGCAGAACGACTTGGCAGGAATGTAGCCACTGTGCACGATTGTTGGCAACGGTGGTCAAGGGAACGTACTGCCTCAAGAAGACCGGGTTCCGGCCGGCCACGTGGCACTACTGAGAGGGAAGACCGCCGTGTACGGCGTATGGCCGTGGCGCATCGTACCGCGTCTGCAGCAGCAATTCAACTGCAGTTGCCACCACAGTGACACAACGAACTGTTACAAATCGGTTACTTGAAGGACAGCTCCGAGCCAGACGCCCTGTAGCGTGCATTCCACTTACTCCAAACCACTGCCGTTTGCGACGTCAGTGGTGTCAAGCTAGAGCTCATTGGAGGACGGAGTGGAGATCTGTTGTGTTTTCTGATGAAAGCCGGTTCTGCCTGGGTGCCAGCGATGGTCGTGTGTTGGTTAGAAGGAGGCCAGGTGAGCGCCTGCAACCAACCTGTCTGTGGCCGAGACACACTGGACCTACACCTGGAGTTATGGTCTGGGGAGCAATTTCCTATGGCAGCAGGAGCACTCTCGTGGTTAACCCACACACCCTGACGGCACAGTTGTACGTCGGTCTGGTGATTCAACCTGTTGTGCTGCCATTCATGAACAGCATTCCAGGGGGTGTTTTCCAACAGGATAACGCTCGCCCGCATACCGCTGTTGTAACCCAACATGCTCTACAGAGTGTCGACATGTTGCCGTGGCCTGCTAGATCACCAATCGAGCACGTATGGGACATCATTGGACGACAACTCCAGCGTCAGCCTCAACCAGCATTAACCATCCCTGTATTGACCGAACAAGTGCAACAGGCATGGAACTCCATCCCACAAACTGACATCCAGCACCTGTATGACACAATGCATGAACGTTTGCGTGCTTGCATTCAACATTCTGGCGGTTACACCGGTTATTAATGTACCAGCATTTCACATTTAAAATGGCTCTTCTCGCGCTTACAATAAGCTGTGATCTAGAAACCTTAATCGATTAAATATGTTACCTGTACAAATGTATTGCCGCCATTTCATTCCTTTACAACTATTTTTTCGTGGTGTTGGGATTTTTTTCTGTCAGTGTAGAAACAGACCAATTTTTGGAAAATCGCCTAAGCAAGTCTCTAACAATACAAGGTACCCAGAAACTTCATGCTTTTATTCCTATCCCATTGAGTAATTCAAATTAAAATTGAAAATGTTCTCAGAATCAAACGAGTCAGCTACTGAAAAAGTATCAGCATTACAAGACAGACTGCAAATAACAGAAATTAGTGGTTTCATAACCATAATGTATGAAAACAACTGGTGGGTAGCGTATGTTCTAGCAAAAGAAAAGAGTGAGAATGAAGTTAAGGTCTCGTTTTTACATCCGGCTGGTCCATCTACATCCTTTTCCTACCCTAGCCCACAAGATGTATTATGGCTTCCTGTAAGTTACGTCTTGTGTAAAGTAAATCCTGTGACTCCGAAAGGAAGACTACAATCTCTCTGAAACAGAAATACACCAAACTACTGAAGCTTTCAAAGACTATATCAAGGATCTACAGGTGTGATTTCACTTCAAAACAATGATGCAACTTTTTTTTAAATTTTAGGACATTCTGCTTTAAGTGACGATCTAAGTTTAAGATTAGGAATATAATTTGCATAAATGTAAGCAATTCAATGCCATATGTTATTATTATTTTGATGTGTTTCATGAGCAGTAATTGAAATTACTTTTTAAAGTCTTTATTTTTTTATATTGTATTGTGAATTATTACAAATTCTGAATAATTAAATTAATAAAAATTTTAAACCCATGTAGTCTCAGATTTTAAACAAATCAATTAAAAATAAAACAATTTTTAAATAAATGGTTTTAAATAACAAAAATATTATATCTATTGTTATTAATGAAACTTTTTTAAGATTTAGCCCAAATTTAGTTTCAGTTTACATGTTTTTTAATTTTTTTTTCATTAAACTCTTGTGTTAGGCTAAATTTGAATATAGCTTTTTAAGTAAACCCATTATCATCCCAAGTTACAACTCACACAATTAAATGCCAAACATAAAGATTGTTTTAAAACATTTTCGAATTTTTTGGAGCGTCGCATTTTGAAAAATTCAAAATTTTAATTTGAATTTTAAAATTTGAATTTTTTAAAATCTTAACCCCTATGGTGTTGTACATCAAATAAAAGAGCATAAACAATACTACAAAAACATACCTTTCCCATCTCTCTATCTTAATTAGGGGAGCTGCAATCACAATTTAAAAACATATCAATCTTCCGATTTTGGGGTGTTTTTGGACATTTTATATAGGTGTATTTTCAAAACCGCTGGATATATGACGATGAAATTTGGTATTTTTCTTAATCTGTATAGAGGTACCAAATTTCATTAAAATCTGAGATGGTGAGGTAAAAAATGTCTTCAAATTGTGTTGAGTTGATACGGAATCACTCAGATACGAGTCAAAAAGCTTATGGTGCAGTGATATATTTGAGATATGAAACCAAAAATGAAATAGATTCAATAAATGTGATTTC
Source organism: Macrothele yani (assembly GCA_039090855.1). Lineage (NCBI taxonomy): Eukaryota > Metazoa > Arthropoda > Arachnida > Araneae > Macrothelidae > Macrothele > Macrothele yani. The sequence continues at coordinate 4,364,219 of CM077023.1, read as the reverse complement.
AAAGGCAAGAGTAGAGCCCTTAAAGAAACTATCCATACCTAGGCTAGAACTGATGGTGGCATTAATAGGAGCTAGACTAGCTGAATCTGTTGAAAGGCAACTGAAGCAGAGGTTTGGTTTAACCTTACATTTTTGGACAGATTCCAGTACAGTTTTGTATTGGATAAAAGGAAATGCCAAAAAATGGAAGCTGTTTGGGCAAAATAGGATAAGAGAAATACAAGGGAAGTCCGATCTGTTATCCTGGACATACTGCCCAGGAAAAGATAATCCTGCAGAGTTACTCACCAGAGGAGAGAAAATTGACACCATAAAAGGTAATCGTCATTGGTGGCATAGACCAGAATGGTTACTTAGAAAGGAAACATCTTGGCCAAAATTACCAGCTGACTTGTCCACAGATGACAGTGAGCAAGGGAAGAAAGAAAACAAAAGAGTAAAGGGACCCTTCAAGTAAGCTGTGTAACAGAAGAAGGGAGGACCCCTTTTTTTGATATAAGAAAAAACAGTGAATTGAAAAAGGGTTCTTTGTGTGACTGCATGGATTCTAAGATTCGTACATAATGTTCAAAATAGAGACTCAAAAATGAGATCAGGAGTTCTGACAGTTGAAGAATTAAATAAACTGCACAGAAATTTATTGGGTTGAACAGTCCCAGAGAGAGTGTTTTCCAAACGAAGTAAATGCTTTGAACTTTGAACAGGACATTTCTTCCGATTCGAAAATCTACACATTTTATCCATTTCTGGACGAAGACGGCATAATGAGAGTTAGAGGAAGAATGCAGACTAAAACTATGACCAAGTTCATCCAGTAATTTTGTCAACCAATAGTTATTTGTCAGACCTATTAATTAAGCGAAGTCATATAAGTGTAGGGCATGGGGGAGTTGCGGAGACTTTAGCACAAATCAGAGAAAAGTACTGGATTCTGCGGGGATGGCAAAGAGTAAAAAGCGTTATACATAGTTGTTTTATCTGCTGGAAATTTAAAACAAAACCTTTCAATCAAGTTATGGCACCCTTGCTGCCGGACAGATTAAAGGAAGTTTATCCTTTTGTAATATGTGGAGTGGACTTTGCAGGACCATTATTCACTAAAAATGAAAATAAGAAGGTTTACGTCTCTTTATTTACCTGTGCAGTTACGCGTGCTGTGCATCTGGAATTGGTATTGGATTTAACAGTTTGCAACTTTCTATTGGCATTTAGAAGATTTTTTAGCTAGAAGAGGTATTTGTAAGACACTGTATTCAGATAACACGAAAACATTTAAAAAGGTAAACCGAGTTTTAACCAAACTGTGGAGCATTGTTACCGATCCAGAAAATTTAAGGTTTTGTGGAGAAACCGGAATAAGATGGAAGTGTATTGCTGAAAGAGCTGCATGGTGGGGTGGTTTTTGGGAAAGGCTCGATCAAAACATGCCTAAAAAGGATACTGGGAAAAGCTTCTTTATCATATGAAAAATTGGAAACTACTCTTGTTGAAGTAGAAGCGATCCTGAATTCCCGCCCTTTGACATTTGTATATAGCGAACCAGGCGAGCCAGAACCACTCTCACCAGGATATTTCTTAATTGGAAGGAGATTGACAATTCCTGATGGGGAAACCAACTTCTAAGGAATCGAAAGGGAGGGACTTTACAAGGAAATACAAACACAGAGCACTAGTTATGGAGAGACCGTGGAGAAGATGGCGACAAGAATATCTTCTGGAATTGAAATCGGCCCACCAGTTGAAAATTGCTAAAAGGGGCTGAGAAGTGAAAAGGGATTCCATAGTTCATATAAAAGATGAAAGATTACCTAAACTGATGTGGAAAACCGGTATCATTAGCCAAGTTGATGTGGGACATGACCGAAAGGTACGTTCATGTACTGTGAGACTGCCTAACGGAACATTGATCAAAAGACCAGTACAACACCTTTACCCTCTGGAGCTGGACTAGAAAAAAAAACTGAACTCAATTCTTTGGGGCTGGAGGATATTGGGACTACGTCGACAGGGGGCGCAGCGGAGGAGGCCAACACCAGACGTGAGGAAAGTGTGGGCATGTGAAGATGCGTGAGAACTGATGGCAGAGCTGATATGAGAACTGATGTGAAGACCTATGACGAAAGACAGAATGATGAAATTTCTGTGTGTGTGTGTGTGTATTGTTATCTAATTCCACATAAAATGATATGTAATAAATTATGCTCATCAAGTACCTTGGATGTGTGCAACCCTCATTAGAATAAGTGAATTTTGTTGTGTATTCGACCCTGTGAACAGGAGCAAAAGAAGATGCTGAAGAGCCCTTGCACTGACTCGCGGAAGAGGTAAGAAGTCAAATTTTAATACCTCTAATTACCTAAATTGAACTGAAATGCAAAAAGTAAGAACACCATTCAGTTGTTAATAGACAATGAAATCTTTATGTTGACAATCTTCACATCTTTTGTTCGTCATCAAGCATGCATTTCATTGAAAGGCAGCTGCAGTCTGCAATTAACCAGATTGTTCAAGCGGCTAACAACAGTGGTATCATTCTTTCTCCCAACAAGGCAGCATGTGTCCATTTCTGCCTGAGGCGTAACCTCCATCCCAATCCAGAGCTCTATTTGGGCCGTGCAGCCATACCAGTTTTGGAAACCAAGTTCCTTGGTTTGACCATCGACCGTCCTCTCACCTTTTGCTCACACGTTTCACCTTTCGCTCACACGTTAAGATCCTTGCTTCAGTCTGCTGGGGTGCAGACAGGACTTACTTATTCCTTATTTACCATTCTCTCATTCGGTCTAAACTGGATTATTGCTGTATAGTGTACGGCTCTGCGCGCCCTTCCGTTCTCCGGCTGCTGGATGCCATTCACCATCAAGCGCTGCGTCTTTGTACGGGAGCATTTCGCTCGTCACCCATTCCCAGCCTCTATGCCATCGCGAACGAACCATCGCTTCATTTACGCCGTCTGCAGCTGTCTCTTCAATTATACCTGAAACTCCAATCTCTCCATGACCATTCTTTATACGATGCAGTTTTTCATCACCAGCATACTCGTTTATTTGAGAATCATCCCTTGTGCATTCCAACTTTCGATCTTCGTATGGCTGTCGTAGCTCATGATGCAGGGCTCGACTTGTCACTCGTTGGAGAGACCAGGGGCTTTGAGGATCCTCCATGGCACCATCTTGGTGTCATGGTTGATACCAGCTTTACATCTTTTGATAAGTCCTCAACCCCTGCGTCAGTGTACCATCAGCTCTTCACTGAGCACCGTTACGTCAATGCAGACTTTATTCCTGTTTTAACTGATGGATCTAAGACGGCTGGTGTTGTTGGACCCGCCGCCGCCTGCATTTCGGCGGAGATGCATGCTGTGTGTCTTGCACTTGTTCTCGTGCAGTCGAGCACTCATCAGCGTGCTATTGTGTACACTGATTCGTTGAGTGTTGTGCAATCTTTGTCATCTTTGGATTTCACTGGCCACCCACTTCTTTTTACCGTACGGAGACTACTTTGCTCGAGGCTGGTGTCCAGATCCGTCTCTGCTGGATTCCTGGGCATGTTGGGATACCAAGGAACGGGTCTGCGGATGCTGCTGCTAGATCTGCCTCCTCTTTAGTCGTCACATTCTTGCCACTGTTTCACCGTGATTTTCGCTTTCTTGTTCACGATCATATCAGGCGAACATGGCAGGGTCTGTGGGACCAACAGGTGGAGAATAAACTGCACCATATTAAACCTATCATTTGAGTCTGGAAATCATCATGTAGCCGGAACCATAGGGAGGAAGTTGTTCTTGCGCGTCTCCGCATTGGGCATTGTTGTTTCACTCACCGCTATTTGCTGTGTGGCGACACTGCCCCGATGTGTGAGACGTGAGACTGCGTACTCACTGTCTCTCATGTCTTATGTAGTTGTGTTAGTTCTTGTAATCATGTTTCACTATTTTCAGTCTCATTTACTAGACGATGGCGCAGCTACGCTTCAGAAGCTTTTGGGCGACCACTGCAACACTTTCGCAATTTTTTCCCTTTCTAAAACAAATTGACTTTTTAAAATTAATTTAACAAAAAAAAAAAAAAAGTGTCTACTAACCTTTGCACCTTTCCATTACTCTCTTTTCTAACCTTTACCAATTCATCCTGCTACCATCACACCCCTCATTACAAAAAAAAACAAAACAAAAAAAACATCTTACTCTGATAGCTGTGTCTGGCGCTCTTTGGCCAAGCCTGGCCCTTTTGCCATTAAAATCAACTAACTAACTAGCCTTACAATTTCAAAAGATTTTTTTTTACTTCATAATAATCAACAGGCTGCTTTCAGTTAGCATATAAATTAATGATAGAGGTCACCAGCACTGTTAGTTCATTTTCCCTCTTCCAGTGCAGTTTTCTTTATTCAGGTCGTGTGTTTTATCCCATGGAACTGAGATTTTTCATCTACTCCTATCGGAATTGTAAATGTCAGTGGGAATTAATTGTAAGCAACTGTTTTTGGCTAGAGTTGCCATATTCACTACTTTAATTGCATACTATTTTGCAAAAAGAGCACCAGAGTAATTTTTTCCGATACTTTCCTGCATCAAAGTTGGATTTTCATGACAGAATAGTAAAATCTGTTGCCTGTTTTTTTTTTTTTTTTTTTTTTTTTTTTGTGATTCCATTAATTGTGGTACTCTTATTCCATACACTTCAGATGTAGGCAAAACCTTTTCGATGCCACTGTGAGCTACATAGCAATCCCCCCCCCCCCTCTGTTCTTCATCCTTTGCATCTTTCATTCTTCCTTTTTTCGTCTTGGCTACGGGCCAGGATAGTCTCTGTTGCTCAACTTCTTAATCCTGATCTTACATGGAAACTTGTTTCTGAACTTGCTCCTCTCCTTTCCGTAACTCCAGAAACTACTGCTAACTATCTACAACTTCAACTGCACTTCACACTCTGTTTCTCTCCATTGTTGATCCTCATGGCCAGGGCAAGATCTCATCTTTTTTGCTCACTAGCAAATTTTGCTAGTGACCAAATAGTTTGCTAGCAAAACATTTGCATGACTAGCAGGTAAAACTAAATCACATCGTAACTTATTTTCTAATAAAGTTACACAGAAGTTTAAATATGTGTATAAATATTTTGACTTACCTTTTTGAATAATGAATAGAATCTCTTAGATAAGTTTAGTGACTATCTTTATTATTAATTTCTAACAAATTCTCGTACCACGTGAATATATTTCACTGACATTCTAATTCAGATTTCTTCCCATATGGTTTACGCTGAGGGTGTCTGACTTTGTCATCATACCACTTTATAACTGCTGACCATGGATTAAAAATCTCTTCTTGTGGCCCTTCTATTTCAATTGTCATCAGAGCATTTAAAGTTTCAACAGACAAATTGTTCCTCCAATCCCCTTGTATTCTTTTTAAAAAACTGAATCCCACCTCACAACATGCAGTACTAGGTGGAAGTATCGCACAAATTTCTGCTAAACTTCTACACACTTCATATCTGCCAACTACCACACAATGCCGTAGTTTCTACGGAATTAGTTGTCTGACTACGGAACTCACTATCAAAACTACGGATTCTACAAATTTTCATTTTGTTTCAAATTTTTCTTTTGCTATTATTTTTATGATATACACGAGATTCTTACATGGATTCATGGAACCCCCCCCCCCTTTTTTTTTTTTTTTTTTCATTAGTTAGATCATTCTGAAGATCAATATTTGGGAGGGGGGGGTCGTTTTCCATCTGGAGACGAAATTTCGTGCTTCAAAACTTTCGAACACAGTAGTGAAACGGAGTAAGAAAATTTTGCCGTAATCACAAAATTTTCTCCCAATGTTGTCTTTGTGTCCGCTTTTCTTGTTAAATATCATTTTATTGCATAAATGTTTGCATTTTAGCTTGAAACTGTGGAGAACAATTTGCAAAAACGGAAGTTGGCTGCTGCAAAATTTTTCTGTAATCTTCAGGCATGAGATTCTTCCGCGAATTCAAGGAATTCCGGCTTTTTTCGTTATTATTAAAATTCTGTCTTTACGAAACTAGAAAATGAAAGGTCGACGGAATTTGGATTTTTTTCCGTAATCATAATTTTTTTTCTCACAATGTTGCATCTGTCAAGTATTATTGCTCATTAACATTTTACTGGATAAATATTTGTATTTCAGCTTGAAAATACAAGGAAAATTTCCAAAACCAGAAGTCAGATGAAGCAAAAGTTTCTTCCGTAATCGTTTACCCCCTCCACAAACATGTTTCGTAAAAAAGCGTTTATCTATGCCACGCAATAAGGCAGTTACTATGGATAAGACTTTTGCCAGTGTTGGCAGGCTATTTTCCAGTAACATTTTGGTTTGCTTCTTTCGGTTTTGTCTACCATCCGAATAAGTGGAATTATTCTTGCTTATTCATCACTGATCATTAGAGGGCAGTATTCGATGTATGCACGACTATCAAGACTTGTGGAAGTAGGCGATCGCTTGGCTCAGGTTACGACAGGAGTTGAGGACAAAGTTCGTGGGGGGCAAAAGAAGGGAGGGTGGCAGAGCAGGTGGTCAAACAACCGATCCATCCCAGAGCTCTGGGTTGCCACAGCAACCATTGCCGACGTCACGTTCAGTTTCTGTAATAGACCAATAAGGGCACGATGGAGAGGAGTTTCAATGCGCTTCTACGACAGTTTCCATTGGAAGGGATGAAAGATATGGGGAGGATGGGTATTAAGTGTCGAAAGGAAATTGGCGAAAGAGAATAGCTGATCGTCGCTGTTTTAACAAGTGACAATAGAAACTGTTATGTAAACTTCGTGGATTAATAATGATTTTTGGTTTCTTTAAATAAAGAAATTACCTTACTAGCAATATTTGCTACTGCGATTTTTTTCACTAGCAAATTTGATTTTTCACTAGCTATTTGCTAATCGGTTAAATCGCGCCCTGCTCACGGCCTTCTTTCGATTCCATGTGCTTCTCTTCCTTCCTTCCTCATAACTTCCAGCGCTACTCTTCCTCTCCACGCTGTTTCTGCTTGCTTTCTTTATTGTTTTCTCCTTTCTTCTGCGTCTCCTTGTCCTATTCTCTCTCCCCCTTCTGCTGTTGTCTCATCGTCAGCTGATCTTCATCCACTTTCTAACTATCTTGAAGTGATTGCACAGTAAGGAGTTTTGCACCAACACCTACCAGTTCCATCAATTCGCCATAGATGCAATATTGTTGCATCTGCACTATGCCCCCTCTGCCAAGTCACCGGTGATGTTTTACACATGTGTGTTTTCTGCACAGTCCTGCTGTCTCGGCTGCATTACCAGAGATGCCAAGTACCATGGATATCATGTCCAAACTATGGACTTACGGAGAAGGTGTGAAAAACTACGAATTTTTCCAGAAATCTGATATTTCCGGAAAACTTTTTTTTTTTAAAAGTTATTTTAAAAAAAATGTCTAACATAGTCAAATGTAGTGATTTTTGGGGTAACGCCATGAAGCCGTCACACATCAAGCATGTGGCTGGCCGACAAGCAAGAGGAAATGTTGCAGCAGAGATCGTTCTGTATGATCACGTGACTTTGTACCTGGCTTGCTGTGGGATGGCGTTCGCCAAGCACGATGTCTGTTAACTTTGGGAAAACCTTAACCACGTCCTGAACTAACGTAAGTTGTCGGAGGTAGACTAGAGTCGATTCCACGTTTTCTGTTCTTGTTGTTAAGTTGAAAGTTGATTAGTTGTGGTGTGACGTCAATTGTTGTAGTTATGAAGCGTGCTTCAGTGGCTTCCAGTTCCAGTGGTGTGAAAAAAATAAAAAATTTGCAGCAGTACAAGGAATGTTATTCGTTGGAATTTCCATGTTTACAGCGGTCGCATGTTTCCTTGAATCATGTGTTTTGTGGCGTGTGCAACTGCGATTTTTCGGTGGCTCATGGCGGACGGGACGATTGCATGAGGCATGCAACTTCAAAAAAACATGAACAATATGGTTTATTGAAAGAAAAGAATAATTCTGTATCCAGTTACTTCATAAAAAGTGATGAGATCGCTGTTATTCAAGCTGAAAGTTATTTTGCTCGATTTTTAATCGAACATAATTTGCCAATTTCTGCCGCAGATCATGCCCCTTTTTCAAGCAATGTTTCCGGATTCGGAGATAGCGAAAAAATAGAGTAGTGGGCGCACAAAATCTACAGCTATTATTCAGAGTATGGCTAAAATAACAATGGAAGAAATTACGACTGCCCTTTGCTCTACTACTTTTGCAGTCTCGACGGATGGCAGCAATGACAGTAATGACACGGAAATTTATTTAATTGTTGTATCGTATTTTCAAAAGGAAGAAGGAGAGATTATATCGCTACTGCTTTTTTTACCAGAATGCCAGGATAATACTGGGGAAGGCATTTTCAAAATGCTAAAAGAAGAGTTTGCTAAAAAAAAAAAAAAAATTGAAATGGGAAAACTGTGTTGCATTTGGGTCCGATAATGCTAGCACAATGTTAGGAAAATCTAAAAGTGTTGCAGCATTTCTGAAATTACAACAGCCATCTATTATTATAAGGGGATGTGTTTGTCATTTGGTTCATAGCAAGAAAAGCTGTAGAGAAACTTAGTGAAGTGAATATTGAAATGCTTTTAGTTGAAGTGTTCTTTTTTTAGAAAAAAGTTCTAAACGGCAGCAAAACTTGAAGCTTTGCCAAAAGATTTTCACTAATGGAAAAGTCCACAAAATCTTAAAATACTGCAGCTTAAGTTGGCGTTCTTTTCTAGAGTCCCTAAATAGAATTCTAGAGCAGTGGGAGGCATTAAAACTGTTTTTCGATGATGAAGCCAAGAAAATCGGTGTAGGAAACAAGCGTTTTGAAAACATAACAAAGTCCTTAGGTTGTCCTTTGACAAAGCTCTATTTGTTATTTCTCAGTAATGTTCTGCCTGTTTTCACCAAAGTTAATGTTGCACTGCAAACTGAGGCTCCATATATACACAAGCTACGGTGTGAATTATTAGGCCTTTTAATGGAATTACTTGTTAGATTTGTTAAACCATCAGAAGTATCTGTTCTTAATGAAGAAATGTGAAGCTTATCTGGAATTATGTTTAAAAGCCGTAATAAGCAGGAAGGTGATGAAAATTTAAAAAAAGAATGCAAGTTACAGGATAAGGAAATTGAATTGTTCTATACATCGGTGCGCAGGCTTTTATGTTGCTGTGTGCTCATACATGCTTGAAAAATTTCCATTGGAAGATGTTGTGTTGAAGCACGCTGAAGTTGCTGATGCTACACTAAAGTCTACTGCAGATTTTCCCTCAGTTATGTATTTTGTAAATACTTTCCCAGGTCTTATTAGTGAAGATAAAATGGATTTGTTGGAGGTAGAATTTGCCAAATATCAATCGGACACTTTCGTTGATGAGACTTATTGCAATACTCAAAGAATGGACAAAGTGTGGTCTGACATTTCAAAGCAAACTGATATCAATGGACATTTAAAATATACTGTGTTACCAAAGGTAATGCTTGCAATTTTAGTTGTGCCCCATTTAAACGTAACAAGTGAGAGGATTTTTAGTATTGTGAGTTAAAAATCAAACTGACTTTCCTTCAAAATTTATCGACTGCTTCACTGGAAGCACTCTTCATTGAAAAATTGAAAATGTGTGCCAATGGTCAAACCTGTTTCTCAAAGGCATTTTCTAAATCAGAACTGTTAATTGCCAAACAAGCCACTACAAAAATGAGAAATAAGTTGGCCTATGAGGCCAACTAGATAAGAATTGTAATAGTTTAATTATATTGGCCTATAATGGGTAAGAATTTGAATTATTTTTACTTTAACTTAAGTCCTTGTTTATCTTTCTTATATTATACACACATGTGGCACCATACTGTTTAAGAGGAATAAGTGTGATAGAAAATATTCTTAGAAAAAAAAAATTTTTCTTTATTCACACATCTCCCCCATAATTTTTTTGTGTTTGTTAGCAATTACGAGGGGGTCCGAATGAATATTTGCTAAAATGTAATTTAAATAGTAATATTAATTGCTATTGCATATTTGTTTCACCAAAATAAAGGCCGGGCGAGATATCAGAAAAAAAACAACAACTGCTCTGCGCAAATAGTCATCAGATTGAAGAAAAGAATTGTGGCATGGTGGCCACGGTAAAACTCGTTTTGAAACACGAAATACCGTCCCCAGACGGTATTTCGTGTTTCAAAACTTTTGAAAATCGTAGTTAAACGGAGTAAAAATTTTGCCGTAATCGTAATTTTTTTTCTCCTGATGTTGTCATTGTGACCAGTAGTCTTGTTAAATATCATTTTATTGCATAAATGTGTGCATTTCGTCTTGAAACTGTAGGCAACAATTTGCGAAAACGGAAGTTAGACGCCGCAAAAATTTCCTAGTTATCTTCTTTCGCGAATTTGAGGAATTCCGCTTTTTTCGTTATTATTTTGGTCATTTGCGAGAACGATGTACAAGTGAACAGAAATTTTTGGGGAGTTGGTGGCGACGGGAGAGGGGGTGTTCGTCGGGGGGACGGAATTCATTTTTACGAAACTTCTTTCGGAAACGGAAGGTCGACAGAGTTCAGATTTTTTTCATAATCGCAATTTCTTTTTTCTAGCGGTGTTGCCTCAGTCCAGTAGTATTATTGTTAAATAACATTTTATTTCATAAATATTTATATTTCAGCTTGAAAATAGGGGGGAATTTTCAAAACCGGAAGTCGGACAGAGCAAAGAGTTCTTCCGTAACCCCTGCCGCGGCGTGATGTTCCCGCTCTCCTGCGTTGTTAAATATTCCCCATCCCATAAGTTTTTGCATTCAAGCTTGATAAGGAAGATAGAAATTCCCCAAAACGGAAGTGACGAAGTTGGAATATTTGTAAAATTTGATGCATGGTGTTCAAAAGTATTAATATTCTCAAAGTTACACCGTTTATCTAAAATAGTTAAATTAAAGCTTTGATATCATGCACTCATTCATGGTCCTCAGGCTGAAAGTTTTTTCAGCATGATAGATGAAATTATTATTATCGGAGGGCATTAAAAAAAAAAAGGGAAGAAAGAAAAGCCACAATGGAGCAATAGGGAGAGAAAGATAGCAGAAAGAAAAATAATGCAATGAATGCTGTGCAGCTACAGAGTCAACAAAAGACAAACTGACAGTAGTCTGCATTCTACTACTGTCAGTTTGTCTTTTGTTGACTTTGATTTTTCACCCAGTTAAAATGTTCAGCTTTCTTTTTTCCTTCTTTGGTCTCATCTTGTCATAAATTGCAATGTCAGAGGCAGTATGATTATATGGTAAATGGAGGTTTGTGCACTGCGCATTCACTTGCTTGGATTTCCCATTTGTCAAGTGTGAAATTCTGAACGCATCTGACTGATTTTTACTGGTGGTAGTTTTGAAATTGAATCACACAATGTTACCTATCATGCCCTTACCAGGGGAATCAACTTTGTGCTTCCCACATGTTAAGTTTGTTTCATTGCTGTCCTTGTTTGTTGTAATGTTTTGTTGTGGGGTGTATTTATTTTTCGTAAAAAAGCGTCTATGTATGTCGCGCGATAATGCTACTTACTACTGACAAGGCTCTACCCAATGTTGGCAGGTATGTGCTTAGCTGCAGAGTCAACAAAAGACAGATGTGGATGTGGTACTTGCTGAGAAGTTTATGCTGGGCGAAATCGCTGTCCAGAATTTTTGTTACTCTTCAATTGTGTATGTTAAAAAAAAAATTTGGGGCTCCTAAAAAATTGTGAATGGCTCCTAAATATTTAGCTGCACGGGCCATTTAGCACATGGCAAATTTTTTAGTTTCGTACCCTGGTGTGGACGCTGTTATTGCCTGTTTTATGTTACCTCCATGGGAGTTTGCACAGTATATTCTTTGCTCAGAGCAAGAGAAAATCTCTCAGTGTCTTTGGCAACCAGCCAAAGAAAACGTCTAGCAGCAGCAGCTGCTGCGGTGAGACATTTTTTAGCTGCTGGGTGTGTGCGCTAGATGTGACCTATTTTCCCACGCTTCTCGCTCTCTGCAGAGAGCTTAGTTGTTTATGTTACTCCGACAGATTTGCGAAATGCACTTCTTTTTTTTTTTCTTGTAAAACTGTTTTGCTAAACAAAGGGATGTTTGTTTCATTTTATCTTGTCAGATTCACAAGAACTTACTTTTCTTCCTTAATAGCTTGTTTTAAAGATTGTTTTCCCCAGATCATTCTTTGTTAGGAATCATTTAATTTGTTTTAATTTTTTTTTTTTTGATGATTTTATTTTCATTACTCACTTGTGTTTTAAGTTGTGACATGTTACTTCCCCGCATCTTAGCAGAAAACTTCTATTGTGTTAATGAAACAGTGCATGGATTTTTATTGTAATTTATTTTATTTGCATTGCCTTTTTATTTTATCCTTTTTTTTATTCAGAATTGATTTATTTATGCAATTTAAAATACCTTTTTGATTATTTTTTTCATATCATAAGCATTTAATGCTAATTTTCTATTTATCTGCATAATAAAGCTATGAAACCTTTCAAAGTTAATTGTTCAGTGCGTCGGTCTTTGCTCCTATTGTGTTTGTCGTGTACGAATTTACTTGCAATAGCATCTGGTAAATGGCCTCCTGCCTCTACTAATATTCTTGGATCTAAAAAGCAAAAAAGTTGTCAAAAATTCAAGGAGAGTTATTCGCAAGAATTTCAGTGTCTAAAATAGTCTCTGGTATCCGAAAACCATGGGTTTTGTTCCCGTGTGCTGTTGATTTTTCAATCGCACATGGCGGAAAAGACTGTTGCGGTCGGCATTTTCACTCTAAAAAACAGGTGGAATAACCATAAGTGTGTGATGCCACACACTTATGACATAACATATTTATTAAAAGGTGGAGTTGAAATGGTATGTATTTTTGTGTATTTACTCAAGTTTTTTTCCCCCATTTTAAAAGGACTTAGGTATGTTGCAAAATTTATCCAAGTATTGTCCCCGATCGAGATTAACATGTTGCTAAAAATGTAGCAGTGTACTCTGGGAAATACGCATGCTACCCTGCAAATTTTAATGTGGGACTTGACTTCACTACGGAAAAACTATGGGCACCACGCATATGGACTACTGGTTACTTCCTTCAGATGTTGGCATCTCTGCATTACATGTTCTCTTTATCACAATTATCTTGCTCAGAGGAATTCTGTTTACATGGTCTGCACTGCGCGACTTGCCCTTCCTTGCTGTTACCCTCAGTGTTTGCAAATTTCTTTTCATTCTGGCAAAATGTCATATTTTCTTATCATTTAAGTCAGCTGCCTACATTCAGCCTGCCTCTTTATTGCACACTTCCGTAATAGAATTACTGCATGCCTCATGATGGAATACATTGCTGCTTTTCAATCATCCTCACTACCCATGTTTTATTGGGTTGCTGCGAATGAAATGTCCGGCAAAGGACCAGCACATGTGGACAGCGAGAACAGAAAAGTAGGACAACTTACCTAGGCAAAATAATCCCCATTGGCATCGACACATAGTTTCCATCTGTCCGGCAAGGCCATGAACCTGGAACGAAAAGTCTTGTGGCTGAGACCCGAAGGAGTTGTCAACTGCACGTTGAACCTTGTCTGACGTGAACTGTTTCCCGGACAGGAAGTGATCCGGGTGACGAAACAGATGAGGGTCATTTCATAAAATATCACATGATTTCAATTAAGGCCCATTCCATTTCAAATCAAGCAGAGGCCTGTCCAGTGACCCTCAGAAATTTTCCTGAAACAAAATATATTTGGAAGTCCTAGTCATACAGTAACAGAAAACATAACATTTATTTCTGAAAATTTTTTTAATGCAAATTATGACGTTTTTAAAGTGGTGTACTGCAGCCTTTGTGACAGGCAGAAATTTCTGATTTTTTGGAAATTAATAACTCTTGATATTTTAAAGCTACAGCTAAGATTTTTTTTCGTGAGAAGCATAATGTGGGGGCTTTAATATGCATCATTACTTTTAATGTGGCTGTACCTCATGTCTATGCAAAAAAAAAAAAAAATGTGAAAATTTAAAAAAAAATGCAATTTTTAAGTATTTTTTTTAATTATATAATTGTTTCACCTTAAAAATTCATGTGCAGGTCTTTGCTCATGTTAGTTTTAAAAAATGCTTTGTCTGCATGTCAATTTTAGTTTTGTAGTGATAAACTTCAAAATATTCAGAAAATGAAAGATCTAACAAAAAGTGGGAAATTTCAAAAAATTATTAAAAAAAAAAAAGCCATTTTTTAAAAATATGAAACTTTGGTAGATGATAGTCATTATACACTGCTATAAGATAAAGCAATAAAAAAAAAAAAGGTAGTGTTTCAGTTGTAATTTTTTTATACTCAACCTAACAGTAGTGAAATAACCAATACTGGATAAATTGAATTTTTTATAATTTTTCACATTCTGCTACTTTTTTTTTTACATGGGCATGAAGTGCAGTCATATTAAACGTAATGGTGCATATTAAAGCCCACACATTATGCTTCCTAAGAAAAAAAAAATCTTAGCTGTAGCTTTAAAATTTGAAGAGTTGTGGAACTTTGTAGACCTATTTCATGGATTGGTTAAAAGACAGGTCTTGAACTTTGAGCTGGGTAGAAAAATAAACAACCTCATGTGGAAGGGGATTCTGTTTACGCATCTGTGGTTTCTCCTGTGTTTAGGGTGGAGCTAATTTATGAGGTTGAGGGAGGGGCATGTGTCATTGGCAAGGAGGGCATTTGAAAAGTGCAGTCTGTTGCAGCATTTTCTTTAACAGTTTCAGGTACAGGAGGATAGTTTTATACAGCTATGTTTCATCTTGAATTTATTATACTGAAATCCACCAGTTACCTGTATATAATATAAATAGTGGCTTTATCCAGTGCTATAGGAACATCAATATTAAACTGTAAAAAAAAGAAAAGAAACATTACTCATTGTAGATGTACAAGTATATTGGATTAAGGAAGTAAACTTCATTATGTCCCAAGATTTCAGTTCTAAGTGCGTTTCTTGTGATGATTATGAAAAACGACATAAATCTATAAAAAGGAAAATAAGACATTTAAAAAGGTTGATAATTTGGCAAAATTACTGCGTAAGCTATTCAAAGGAAATGCAAAAGTATCCAGTAATGATGAACTATGCCTAAATTGCTACAAGCACTATATGAAAAAGATAGCTGAAACAGATGTTGCAACTGAAAATTCTGAAGCTTGCTTTACAGACACAGCTGTATATCTACCACCAGATGCAGAAGTTGAGTTAGTTAACCAAAGTTTAAGCACCATTGATATCACACAAAACATATCACCCCTAAAATTACCTACTAAAGTACACTCTTGTAGAAGACAAAACTATGGAAAAAGAAAGCTTCAAGAAATTTCTGTTTCTATGAATAAGAAACTGGAAACTTTATATGATGTTGTCATCCAGCAGCAGCCTAGTTCAAGCCAAGAGAAAGAAAACTGGTGTAACATTTGTGATCAGTGGACAAAAAATATTTCATTAGCATTAGCTAGGACAGCTGAAATCCAACAGAAGAAAGAATGTTTACAGTTGCTAACCCTGGTTCCAGAAAGCCTAACTAAAGAAGAAATGCTACAAAATTTCCCACATGTCACAAAATACATGATAGACAAATCAAGATCCATGAGAAAAGAAAGAGGCATCTGGCCACAACTTGATGTCTATGCAGGTCATTCAGTAAACTACGATGATATTCAGTTAGCAATGAAATATTATTTAAATGATGACATGGAGTGCTCACGTCTAAGTCCAAATAAGAGAGATGTTGTGACAGTATCAGAAGATGGTAAACCTGTTAAAAAAGTGAAAAGGTATATGACCCAAACAATCAAGAAAACCTTTTTCTTGATGAAAAAAGAACACCCAAAGATCAAAATGGGTATTTCAAAATTTTACACACTGGGACCAAAGTGTGTTAAAAGTCAGCCAAAACAGCAAGTATGTGGGTGCATTTACTGTTCAAATGTCAATCTTCTTTGTGTGAGTTTGCAAAATCTGTGCAATGTCCCTGTCCAAGCATCAGATTTATTTGCTTTTATGTATGTGCCATAAACCATCAGATAATTGTTGGCTACAAGAATGTGCAGAGTGTCCAGGTGGTGAAGGCATCACTTTGAAAACCTTAAGACTAAATGAATGTGAATTGGATGAAATTACATTTGCAATATAGGAAAATGGGAATGTAATAAGAAAAGATGTCTCATTGGAAAATTTCTTTTTGAAGTACAAAAGTGGACGTTGAAAGGAATTGCCCATGATTACATTCGTAAACTTCAGAGATGTGGCATTTCAGAAGAAAAAAATAAAACAAAAAATGATTTTCTCCTGGTTTTACACTTTGATTTTGCTGAGAACTGGAATGTTATACTGCAAAATGAAATCCAGGCATATCACTGGAAAAAATACCCAGGTATCAATATTTACATGTGTAGCATACTACAGAGGAAAACATAAAAGTTTTGTTGTAGTTTCTAATGACATTGTACATTATTCTGCTCATGCTTTGCTTTCCATCAGTAAAATTGAAGGGTGGATTAAATCCAATGATCAAATTGAATTTAAGCAAACAACTCATATTTCTGATGGAGCTGCTGCCCATTTTAAAAATAGATATCAGCTCAATCATTTAAAAAAAAAAAAAATTGGCAATAAAAGGAAGTGGGTATTCAGTGAAAGTGGCCATGGAAAAGGACCTTGTGATGGTGTAGGAGGTCTTGTGAAGCACTATGCAACTCAACATAATCTCTTAAATCTAGATATCTTGGACAATATACAAAACAGCAATTCTTTTGTGAACATTATCAGTAAGAAGTTGCCCAACATAGTTTTCCTGACATTCTCTCTTGCAGATATAACTCAATTTAGAAAGAAAATGTGGGAATATTGGGAGCACATAAAACCATGTCTGGGAATCAGATCTTCACATGTATGGATTGCTGATAAAACAACAAAAATAAGTAGGACTGTTAACCATGAACTGGTAGAGGTATTTACTGAATATTGCCCTAAAACTAAGAAAGAAGTAGCAATTGGTTGCTTAACAAGAGATGATTTTGTTGCCTGCATTTATGAAGAAAACTGGTGGATTGGGCAAATAGTAAAAGTTTCATTTGAAAACAAAGATGTAACAGTTAAATTTATGCATCCTTATGGCCCATCAAATAACTTTAGGTGGTCTTTACAGGATGACATCTGTGATGTACCAACTGACAAAATTTTGGCAACTTATAACTCCACCATTTCCAGTTAACTCTGGAAGATTACATGCTATTGATGCTTCAGAACAGTCTCGTGTAAACTCCTTTTTAAGGAATCATGGAAGTATTGGTATGATATGTAAGTCTTTAATTTTAAGTATTTAATACATTTGATACAGTTTCTTTTATGCATAAAATATTTACATATATTTTTACTTGTACAAAAATCTAGCGGATAATGCTTACCTTGGCATTCCTTTCTAGCGACGGGAACATTTCACGCACGTGTTTTCCGGTCTTTGTTGATGTTATTGTCCTAAAATCCGTTGTATATGATGACTGGCTTTACTTCTCACACTTTTCGCTGGGTATACTCATTGGATCTTTGCCTTAGGAGTCAAACATCAATTTTTACCGTTCATTATACTCGAAATTTTCGCCCATACTCTGGGCATCTTCAGGAGCGTAGTGACTTTACCACCGATGTTCGTGGTTAACTTCACGCTAATGGAGTCCGATACTCCTTGTTGCCATTCGTCGGAAATACTTTCCTGGATATATTTCGTTATCAAGCCCGGCTGGCGCCATCTATGTTTTGTTAAAAACACTTTTTTTTTTTGATTTTTTTTTAATTTTCTTCTCCAATCCTGGCTTTCTTGTCTTTTTTTTGCCGGTTTTTCTTTTGTTGTTGTTTTTCTTGTCTTATTAGTTCTTTCCACAGGCCCGATAATGTGCTAGGGTCGTTCTGGTTACATACCCTTGCTTTATTTTTGTAGATTAATATTGCTTCTTCCCTCCTCATTTGCCTTTCCGATTTTTTATTCTTTTTTAGCATTTTAATTTTATCGAACTTTGGGAATGTCCGGTTTTCCATGCAGAATTGCACTAAAGCAGTTTTGGCTTCTTTTTTTTGCCAGTTAGATATGTGTTGTTTAAGTCTTTTTTTTTAATCTGTTTTTCGTACTTCCAATGTACGATATTGGGGGTATGTGTGCAATTGGAATTTCGTAGGTTCCTGATTCTTCTAGCATTTTTCCCTCTGTTTTTTTGTTGACAGTCATACTTTTCACGGTGTGCACTGAGCTTCCTAGTTGTAAGTCATATTTAGCACAGTGCCTATTGATTTCTTTACTCACTCCTTCCAGGTATGGGAAAGCTCCAATGTATTTCAATTTTTTATTCCTCATCTTCCTTTGGTTGTGCACTTCTTGGCCTTCTTTACTCTGAGTCCTATGCTTTTTACTCTCATGTATCCATTTATTAATTAGCTTGCTCGGGTACCCATACTATTGTGATATTTTCGAGATAAACTCTAGCTCTTGATTTTTTAGCCTGTTAGATGTGTGTGTGTACGCTCGCCGTATCAAGTTTACTATGCTGTTTTTTTTATGTATCACTGGATGGTGCGACGAGTACCTGGAATTTCTTTACTCACTCCTTCCCATACCTGGAAGGAGTGAGTAAAGAAATCAATAGGCACTGTGCTAAATATGACTTACAACTAGGAAGCTCAGTGCACACCGTGAGAAGTATGACTGTCAACAAAAAAACAGAGGAAAAAATGCTAGAAGAATCAGGAACCTACGAAATTCCAATTGCACACATACCCCCAATATCGTACATTGGAAGTACGAAAAACAGATTAAAAAAAAGACTTAAACAACACATATCTAACTGGCAAAAAAAAGAAGCCAAAACTGCTTTAGTGCAAATTCTGCATGGAAAACCGGACATTCCCAAAGTTCGATGAAATTAAAATGCTAAAAAAAGAATAAAAAATCGGAAAGGCAAATGAGGAGGGAAGAAGCAATATTAATCTACAAAAATAAAGCAAGGGTATGTAACCAGAACGACCCTAGCACATTATCGGGCCTGTGGAAAGAACTAATAAGACAAGAAAAACAACAACAAAAGAAAAACCGGCAAAAAAAGACAAGAAAACCAGGATTGGAGAAGAAAATTAAAAAAAAAAAAAAATCCCCCCAAAAAAGTGTTTTTAACGAAACATAGATGGCGCCAGCCGGGCTTGATAACAAAATATATCCAGGAAAGTATTTTCGACGAATGGCAACAAGGAGTATCGGACTCCATTAGAGCGAAGTTAACCACGAACATCGGTGGTAAAGTCGCTACGCTCCTGAAGATGCCCAGAGTATGGGCGGAAATTTCGAGTATAATGAACGGTAAAAATTGATGTTTGAATCCTAAGGCAAAGATCCAATGAGTATACCCAGCGAAAAGTGTGAGAAGTAAAGCCAGTCATCACATACAATGGATTTTAGGACAATAACATCAACAAAGACCGGAAAACACGTGTGTGAAATGTTCCCGTCGCTAGAAAGGAATGCCAAGGTAAGCATTATCCGCTAGATTTTTGTACAAGTTACTTTGAAATATCGCACGTAAAAGAGAATAGTTGAATAATTAGAGCTATATAATAGTCAGAATTAGAACTACTAAGTGGAATATATTTTTACATTCAGTTTTCCTAAGCTACTTCCCTTTTCACTAAGGAAAATTTCTTTGTGTACCATGTTAGGCTGACTGAAAAAATTTCAACTGAAATACTACCTTTTTTTTATTGCTTTATCTTATAGTAACATATAATGACTATCATCTACCAAAGTTTCAGATTTTTAAAGAATGGCTTTTTTTTAAATATAAATTTTTGAAATTAACTACTTTTTGTTAAATCTTTCATTTTCTGAATATTTGGATGTTTATCATTGCAAAACTAAAATTGACATGCAGACAAAGAATATTTTAAAACTAACATGAGCAAAGGGAGGAACCACCTGCACATGAATTTTTAAGGTGAAACAATTATATAATTAAAGAAAAAACCCTTAAAAATTTCATTTTTTTTTATTTTCACATTATTTTTTGCATAGACATATGAGGTACAGCCACATTAAAAGTAATGATGCATATTAAAGCCCCCCACATTATGTTTCCCAAGAAAAAAAATCTTAGCTGTAGCTTTAAAATTTCAAGAGTTATTACCTAAAAATCAGAAATTTCTGCCTGATGCAAAGGCTTTACTGTAGCACACCATTTTAAAAACGTCATAATTTGCAAAAAAAAAAAAAAAAAATTCAAAAATAAATGTGATATTTTCTGTTATTGTATGACTAGGCCTTCCAAATATTATTTTTTCAGGAAAATTCCTGAGGGTTGTTCGACACTTTTTGCAGAATTGCCTGATTTGAAATGGAATGGGCCTTAAATTGGTTGCTGACACATTTTAGAAAAATTTTGTATTTTTACCATGGAATAGCTGTTATATGTAGATTTCAGAAATGCATTTATAAATTGTTTATAGTCTGCCACGTTGAAGAAAATAATCAAAATGGCCATCTTCAACAAGTAAAATTGAGTCCTGCAGTCATGTTTGCTTTTTATAATATCTCCCAAACTATTAAAGATAACGGTTCCAAATAAAATCCAATAACTTGAGCATAGTCTGAGCTATAAAATGAAGTATTAACATTGCATTTAATATTTTATTCAGTGCCAGAAAATTCGACATGTGTTTTCAGCGCAAACTTGAATATTTCACTAACTTTAAGAATTTTTTAACGTATGAAGGAATTAATGAGTGGTAGGCAATGCACATAACTAACAAACTAATTAAAACGCAGGTAGTGTAGAACATGCTAAGTTACATATAAAAGTTTAATGCAAATAAATATATTTCAGCCATTACTATGGCCTTCATCAGTGCGACTACGATTGGTTTACGTTGCCAGATTGGAAAGGTAAGTTTTGTAATGGTAACTCCGGGTGACGTAATGCAATGAGAGATTTCCAGATGTAAGGAACAAAAATGGGGAGCTAAGAGTTGCAATTTTTGGAAAATAAAATTTCCAAACTTTCTCTAAACCTCAGAGCATATCGATTTTGAAAGGGAGCCAACTGTTTAGTATCGGACCAAAGTGGAATAGCAGAAGTGTCAGCCATGATAAGAAGAGATAAGGCAGATGAAGGTTTTCCAAATTTCACATCAGATTTGTGTTCCTGAAGTCTTGAGAGATTTATCCAGAATGAACTTCCTATGTACGCGGTTAATCCAACGTTAGTCTTGATCGGAATTTTATACACTCCAGGCGAAGAAAGCGGAGGTCAGTATCTTCAAAAGAGAAGGATATAGACTGGCCATTCGTTCTTTACCTTCAATTTCTGTTATACTCCGTAATAACAGAGACCCAAGACCTCCGCTTTCTTCGCCTGGAGTGTATAAAATTCCGATCAAGACTAACGTTGGATTAACCGCATACATAGGAAGTTCATTCCAGAAAATTCTCTCAAGACTTGAGGAACACAAATCTGATGTGAAATTTGGAAAACCTTCATCTGCCTTATCTCTTCTTACCATGGCTGACACTTCTGCTATTCCACTTTGGTCCGATTCTAAAAAGTAGGCTCCCTTCCAAAATTGATATGCTCTCTAAGGTTTAGAGAAAGTTTGGAAATTTTATTTTCCAAAAATTGCAACTCTGACTCCCCATTTTCGTTCCTTACATCTGGAAATCCCTCATTGCATTACGTCACCCGGAGTTACCATTACAAAACTTACCTTTTCCAATCTGGCAACGTAAACCAATCGTAGTCGCACTGATGAAGGCCATAGTAATGGCTGAAATATATTTGCATTAAACTTTTATACGTAACTTAGCGTGTTCTACACTACCTTCTTCTTAATTATGAAGGAATTACATACACAAAATAAAACTCTACAATTAAATAAAGTGCATGTAGTTAGACAATTGAAAAATGTTAAACTCAATATTAACACCCTCTTTCTTATTAAAAAAATTGTTTAAAAACTACAGTTTGCAAATTTTGGCCATATTTGGCAAGCTGTATCTTAAAAAGGAGTAGATGAAAAAATCTGAAAAATTTATAGAATGTATTTCTAGCAGAGGTGTTGGCATCATGTTAGTCTCATTGTGTTTTTGATCTGTATAGCTGCTGTAAATTATTGAAGATCATAAAAAATGGAAAATTACGGAATATCAATTTTGCACATCGTAATAACTTATTTTGGGTATTTATACTCTTATTTGTATCCTATTAAATTTTAGAGCATTTTCATGTGAAATAATGTTATTTATAGGTATATTTCAGTTACCTGCATCTATTCCCCACTTTCGCAGAAAATGGAGTGTGGAATTATGTTATTCCTTGAGTAAATAATTGTGGGCTGATTTCGGAAGAAATATTCCTCCAATTTTAACAATTTTCAATAAGATTGATCAACAAGTGTAGCTTAGAAACGTGCTAAACTTTAATCAAAATTGAAGTAATTTTACTAGAGTTATCCTGTTTAATGAAAATTTCGCTGGGGTCAGATTTTAACGATTTTCAATAGGGTAGATCCCCAGGAGTTGCTTAACAACATACTAAAATTTCATTGAAATCGAAGCATTTTTATGCGAGTTATCATGAAGACGGACAGAGCCAGAGCATAAATGCTTCTTCCACGTATGCAGATGTGCCAACTCTCCGGATTTAGGTGGGAGACTCTGGATTTTCAGCCCTTTCTCCAGCCCTCCTGATGAATGTCAAATTCTCCCGATTTTTGCCGATAATTACCCGTTACGATGGTCGAAATTCTATCAACCACCGCTGTGGATCAACGCAGAAGAAACATTTTTTTAACTGTCTGCGAAATCTTTTGTGAAATCCTTTTCTTTCTTCGTCGATGCAAAACGGCATTTACAGTCATTGGTTTTGTACTTTTCCTCCTCTTATATCTGCAAAAAAACAAAGCCACCCCCGATGGGCCAGTGGTCTTAGGGCTGGCTTCCGACAAACCGTCCAAGATGGGTCTGGGTTCAAATCCTGTTGAGACATGGTTGTTGCATTTGTCTTACGACACTGGCTCTCTCCCTTCCTAGAACCAGTGGCTCTAGATTAGGGATGGGTGACTGCTTATAGCACACTGAGTCGCTCATGGTGGTCGTTAAATCTCCAACCAAAAAAAGAAAGCTTGATACTTCCACATCTGTTTTGACAGATACCGCTGTCTTCGTTGATTCCATTTCATGGTAATGATGTGCGAATGAGAACGAAGTAAAATCTTACAGATTTTGTTTAATCAGTGATTATTTAGAGCATAATACTACATCGTTTTACTGTTTCCAAAAAGAACTTGTTTTAGAATTACAAAATTTTTTTGATCATATTACAAAAATATATTACTTTTCGGATGGGTGTGCCGGACAATAGAAATCGCAAAAACTTTTTGAATTTATGCTACCATGAAGACTATTTTGGAATACCTGCTGCATAGCACTTTTTTGCTACTGCACATGGAAAAGGGCCGTGTGATGGCATTGGAGGCACTGGTAAACGATTGGTCAAAAAGCAAGTCTCCAAAACCCATTTGAAAATCGAATTTTAACTGCTGAAGATATGTATAAATTTTGTAATGAAAATATTACTGGAATCACATTTAAATTTTTATCTACAGAAATACTTCAAATACAGAATCTTTTGGAAGATAGACATAATTTAGCTCTTACAATTAAACACACAAGAGAATATCACTGTTTCATCATGAAAAATAAATTTACATTAAAAGTGGACATGATTTCTGGATCAGCAATATGTACAGAAATAAATATTCAAAAAAAGGATTTTTAGTATGTGATAGAGTTGCATAGTATGTTGTCCTGGATGTACGAAGTTTGCATGAAATTCAAACTGAGTATTAATAAGGGAAAAACTAAAGTTATGGTTTTTGAGCGAGGAACTGGTAGTACTGAATGTAATATAAGTGTAAATGGCACTGTGATTGACCAGATGAATGATTTTGTGTATTTAGGAAGTATGTTTGGCAGAGAGAACAAATTGGATGGTGAAATTAGTAGGCGACTGAATTCTTCATTGAAAGTCATAGCTGCTCTGGGAGGTTTTCACAGGAATCATGGGTTCTCAATAGAGTCCCGTATGGCTGTGTATGAAAGTGTAATTGTTCCTACTCTGATGTATGGCAGTGAAACCTGGGTACTACAGAAGAAACATAGAAGTAATTTGTGAGCTGGAGAAATGTGTTACTGGGGGTTTGTGGCAAGGCACGTTCTGATCGTGTGAGGAATGATGATATGTTGCAGTTTGTAATGTGAAGCAAAATGTTGTTAGCAAGGTGGAGACTAATATGCTTAGGTAGTTTGGGCATGTTGAAAGAATGAGTGGCAAGATGCTTACTAAGAATTTTTTTTTTTTTTAGCCCAAGTGGCAGGAAGGAAAGGCAGAGGAGGGCCAAGGAAGGCATGGGAGGACCAGATTCAAAAGTGTCTGCGTGAGAAAAAGATCATGAGTATGAAGTATAGAAGATCTTATGTGCTGTGATGGATGTCAGTGAAGCCAGAGTTGTATATCAAGATCGCTGTAAATGGAAAAGTTTGTTACGGCAACAGTAAGTAAGTAATCAGTCAAAAATTATCTGGTAGTTTGTTTTTTCTTTGTAGAGCTAACCTCTGAATCCCAGAGAACAGCTTAGTGATATGTATGTATAAAAATTAATGACTTTGTATATTGTGTTTATGACAATGGTGGCTAGGTGTAGTTGGAAATGTATTTGCCAGCACAAATGACTTTTTCATTCATTTTTTTCATCCTTGTGGTCCAAGCGTTTGTTTTAATCTATCAAGAGCTGACAAGGTTTGGGTGAAAGCTGAAAATTTATTAAGCAAAATCTCACCATTGGAACTCAGTACAGCAACAGGACAGACTCATAACATTAGTTGCGATCTGAACATAAAGTTGTCATTGTTGCTGCAGAAAAAGTGACCTAAACCTTGTTTGTGGTTTACAAACTGAACATTTAATTCTCAAGATTAACTTCAAGATTGTCAAGGAAATATTTTCTAAACAAAATAAACTTAATCACATTAACTATAAATAAAATGTAAGCAGCAAGCTATGTTTTGAAAACCCACCTTTTTTCAGATAATTTTATAGAAATTATTATATTTCCTACTTCCTGTATGCCTATATACACTGCCGGACAATTGCTAAGGACGGATGGCAATAGCAACGATAGCAACCATAAAATGGAAGGCAGGAAAATGTGGAAATTAGCATAAGTGCGGGATACAGTAAGACGTGTTGTGCGTATGCAAATTTTGGATTGCCGAACTTGTTCGTGACGTCATAAGCGCTGATAAGAGATATAAAGGATTTGACGCGTATTGACCGTTGTTGTTCAAACGCAAAGTTGAAAGGGAAAGAATCAATTGACGAACTTGCAATTTTCAGTATGTCTTCCCGACATCACCTAGATGATTTTACGCGTGGCCGTATTATTGGCAAGATTGAAGAAAGGCGAAAAATAACAGATGTTGCCAGGGAGTTCGACGTCAGCCACAGTGTTGTTTCAAGGCTTTGGAAATCATTTCAAACAAATGGAGAGTGTAGCAAACGTCACTGGGGAGGTCGTGTTCGCAGTACGACACCTGCAGAAGATCGGTACATAGTGCCATAGTGCTATCAATAAAAAGACACCGGCGCAGCACAGCTAGCAAGGTAGCAAATCAGTTTATGGCTGCTACTGGAAGGCGGATCTCCCGAAAAACTGTCGCCAGGCGTTTGCATGAAGGAGGACTATACGCCCGCCGTCCTGTTGTGTGCATCCCATTGTCCAGACGTCACCGTACTGCCCGTTTGCAATGGGGCCATTAACATCGCAATTGGACTGATACCGACTGGTCTGCTGTCCTCTTCTCAGATGAGAGTAGATACAGTCTATCGTCTGATTGTCGACGACAACTGATCTGGCGTGAGAGTGCTACTGCATATTGTCCAGCAAACATACAGGAAAGGGACCGATATCCGACATGTAGTGTCATGGTATGGGCTGGCATCATGGTCAATGGCCGTACGTCCCTCTTTGTGCTTCCAACTGGGACTATGACTGGCCAACGATACATTAATGATGTTCTGCTACCTCATGTTCGCATGTTCCGTGGTGCTGTCGGTGATAGATTCATTTTCATGGACGACAACGCAACATGTCATCGAACAGTCGCTGTCCAGAAGTGTCTTGAGAGCGAGGATATTCAACGCCTCGTATGGCCAGCACGTTCTCCAGATCTGAATCCCATTGAAAATGTGTATTATGCTTTGGGGAGGAGTCTTGCTGGTCATCAATGCCCTCCAATAAACAAGGACACCCTCATCCGTGCACTGACAGAGGAATGGGATAAATTACCCCAACAGCTGCTTGATAATGTTGTGCAAAGCATGACACGACGTGTGGAATCTTGCATCGCCCTCCATGGTGGCCATATCCCGTATTGACATTTTACGCCGGAACGCCTGCGGACGGTAATTGCATTTTTTTTCACGTTTACGTATTCTGCACAAAATGGCCTGTTTGTCCCTTGAACACGTTCCAAAGCCTTTTGGATTTCAGAGCACAATAAATTGTCTTTCTTGTAATGTCCTGGCATTCTGACATTATTTCATTTCACTTGGCATCCAACCACACTTACTTTTTTATGCGCTATATAGCCGTTTATGATCCGTCCTTAGCAATTGTCCAGCAGTGTATAATAATATTTCACATGAAAATGCCCTAAAATTTAATAGGATACAAATAATAGTATAAATACCCAAAATAAGTTATTGCAATGTGCAAAATTGATATTCTGTAAGTTGCCATTTTTTATGATCTTTAATATTTTAGAGCAGCTATACAGATCAAAAACACAATATGCGACTTACACAATGCCAACACTTCTGCTAGAAATACATTCTATAAAATTTTCAGATTTTTTCATCCACTCCCAAATTAGATAGCTTCCCAGATGTGGCTGAAATTTGCAAAATGTAGTTTTTAAACAATTTTTTTTAATAAGAAGGAGGGTGTTAATATTGAATTTAACATTTTTAAATTGTCTAACTACGGGCACTTTTTTTTATTGTAGAGTTTCATTTTGTGTATTTAATCCCTTCATAAGTTAAAAAATCTTAAAGTTAGTGAAAAATTCAATTTTGCGCTGAAAACGCATGTCGAATTTTCTGGTACTGAATAAAATATTAAATGCAATGTTAATACTTCATTTTATAGCTCAGACTTGCTTAAGTTACTGGATTTTATTTGAAACTGTTATCTTTAATAGTTTGGGAGATATTATAAAAAGCAAACATGACTGCAGGACTCAATTTTGCTTGTCGGAGGTGGCCATTTTGATTTTTTTCTTCAACATGGAGGCCAATAAAAACATTATAAACACATTTCTGAAATCTACATATAACAGCTATTCCATGATAAAAATATAAAAATGTTCTAAAATGTGTCAGTAACCATCACCATGGGATATTTTATGGAATGACCCACGATAGTCTGTCAGAGACAAGTCCGGGGATTAGGCAGGATGAGGCAGTGCTTTGTAGCCCAAGGCAATTAGTGTCAGCATCGTTCATTTTACAACATGAGGGTGGGACTTGTCCTGGAGCAGAACACCATGTCTGTTGACCAAAGCCGGTTGTTTCGGCAGCAGTTTCCCGTGCATCTGGTGTAATTCAGCACAATAACGTTCTGGAGTGATGTTTGGGCTCTTGCCAAGGAACTTCGATGAATTATCCCGGCTGTGGACCACGAGACAAGGAGCATCATCTTCTTGGTATGTAGGGGTGGCTTAGGATGCTGTCCAGCAGTCTGTGCCTTCCTTAACCATTGTGCAGATCATTTCCGATTATCATAAAGGACCCATTTCTTGTCACAGGTGACCATTTGATGCAGTAGAGGTTCCTGTTTATTCTTGGCAAGCAGCGACGTGCAAACTTCCAAATGCCTAGTATTGTCGGCAGTTGTCAACTCATGCAGCAGACCCATGTCCAGCTTTTGACCTTACCCAGTGCAGCCAGACACCGAACAGCTGTTGTGTGGTGGACACCCACCTCTGCTGCTATCTTACATGTTTTTCAGGAGTCTGCTTCAACCACTTGTAACGGAACATCGTCAGAAACAACAACAGGTCGGTGACCACATGCTTCGTTTTGTAGGTCCGTATCTCCGCTTCGAAACTTCACAAACCATCCCCGAATGGTTTGTTCATTGGCTGTGTTCTCCCCAAATGCTTTAACATTTAGAGCTGCAATTCCGGCTGAATGGCCCAGTTTAAATTCATAAAGGAAGATGACTCTCAAATCCGATGTTTGCATGTTTTCTTTGCAAGCCACATTACATCCAAACGAACCACGCCTGAACCTTGTTCTTCACATACATGCTAGCTATTTATAGTAACTCGTGACATAATACCTGCAACACTTGTGAGTGGTTCCATTCCGCTATGGTGGGAGCCTGTCTCCACTGCTCGTTCGAGCTGGACATTTCATTGGCACCAACCCAATATTCCACTTGCGCTCCCCATGAACAGTGGGTTTTAGGTTGAGCAGATACCTTTATCATTCTTGTGCTGAGTGTAGCTGTTAAGACGTCGGCGGCATATTCACTTAACCTTTCAAGTTGATCTCTAGGGACTTCACAAATTACAGCTGATCCCTTCTCTGGACTCAGTCTCCTCCTAGTTGTCGTTAGCACTGGACTGTTCCAGTGTTGCATTTTAAACACTGATCCTCTCAATATGTTAAATTTTACTGTTTTTCTCATGTACATTGTGGCGATACTCAGTTACGTTCTCTCACTTCTGCCATGACTGACTGTTTCACCGATATAATTTCGTGATCGCACATACATTCCCTTGCAATGAATTATGGTTTTCCTGAACTGCTACTCAGTCTCACATGTCTAATTTTCCTCAGAGCTAATGCTGTGTAAATAGTGCCAAAGCATGATTGCATCGCTTAAGTCATATATATTAATTTCATTGTATAAAACTCATTTTCTCGTATATTAATCTCTCTCTCTCATTAGCACTGTGTGCCTGGTCTGGGAGCTATTCTAATTGTCCATTCATGTTTTAATCAACAAAATAAAGTTTAAAAGAAGAAACAGTACTAATTGTCTTGTGTGTATAGGCATATTCTTAATTACTAACACTATTTTTAAGGACAAAAACATACAAAAGTTTGTGATGGGAGGATGCTTAAAACAGAAAAAAATATAGAGTTCTCTGTGTTATAGTGAAAAAGTCTCTAAGAAATGTTGTTAAAGAAACAAGACTTTTCAGAGGTTTTGAAATAAGCATCAACTCCTTAATAGCATCTACCTTCAATATGTTGTCAAGTAGCCTAATTAAAAACCCAGCAAATAATTAAGGCACATTAGAGATAATGAACTGAAGTAGATGTGAAGCAGATTTCCAAAAGTGAATCAGTTAGATTGTATAAAAATATAACCTTCACTCAGTGAAAGCATAAATATGGAACAGAACTGTTGGAATGTCACTGAGACTGCAAGACAAGTGTATGTTGTGGTAGGGTATAAGGATGGCAGAAAATCCTTTGGTAGACAACATAAACTAGAAAAAAATGTTCAAAAATAAGTATAAAGCTTGAAAAATGTATTAAACTTATTGGAAGTATTTCTATTGCACTTGCAAGAAAGTTTATAGAAGGGCTACTTAAAGGGAGACAATTATAGATTGAGGGTATGATAAAAAAAAATGTCCATAAAGTGACCTGAAAGTGTTCAGGAGTTGAAGTCTAAAAATCATAGAAGATAGTCTAAAAACCATAGTACACTCAGTGAAAGATGATCAGCATTTGATATTACATTTGGATGTACTGAATAAATGGCATGAAAAACTTTGAAGACCTGGTGAATGAAAGTTGACATGAGCATCCCCAAAGCAGAGTGGAACAGACATAAACCGAATGCAAGCAATAAATAGGCAGACAGCTGCGCTTTCCAACAGTGTAATGTGATCAATGAACATGGGTAAACATGGTGATCTGAGCAACTTGGATCATGGATGCATTGTCGGCTTAAGACATATGGGTCATTCTATCACCCAAGTGGTAAGAACCCTAGGGTTCCCAAGGACAACCATATCAAGGGTGTACCATGAGTATACCATTGATGGACATACCAGTGCCCAGAGAGCAAGCGGTGGCCTACCACACCCCATTGATGACTGGTGTCTATGTAGACTATCCAGGCTCGTATAGACAGACTGCTTGACAATGGTGACACAGATCATATCAGGATTTGTAAAAAAACCCACCTGCCCAAAAAAACCAAGGCAGATATTTAGAAAAAAAATACCACTGAAAAACCCAATAAAACCCACTGCAAGGTGGGGTTTTTTTTTTCAGAGCAATATCAATTTCTTTTTTGCTTAAGGAAGTTGATGATTGCTTTTTTATGGCACGCTTTTTGCTCAGTCATTTCAAACATACTGAACAATTATAAAGCACTTAATATTTGAAATCAGTCTGTGAAAAGCTTGGCTGTATTGTAAAACAGTGTTTAGCAAAAATCCACTTTCAAAACAGGTAGATGGATTTGTCAAAACAAGTAAAAATGAGATAATAACTCAACTGTTTTGAATGCCCAATTATTTTTTAATGTAAATTCATGTACAAAATTTTGCCCTAATTGGTGTTGAGAACTTTCAAAATTAAGTTGTAAAATTATATTAAGATATTCCAGCAGGTTTGCATTGATTTTGGCAAGATTTTAAAATACAATATTTGGGTAATTATTTCAGAAGCAAAAGACTACCTGCCCTTCCTTCCCCCACTTCAAATACAATTTTAAATATACATCATACATACAAATCACTAAGCTTGTTCTCTCAGATTTAGAGGTTAGCTCCACAAAGAAATACAAATTACCAAATAAATTTTACTTATTGTTGCCATATCAAACTTCACCATTTACAGCGATCTTTACATATAACTCGGGCTTCACTCACATCCATCACATGCTGTACACAAGACCTTCTATACTTCATACTCATAATCTTCTTCTCATGCAGATGCTCCTGAATCTGATCCTCCCATGACTTCCTTGGCCTTCCTCTGCCTTTCCCTTCCTGCCACTTAGGCTAAAAAGATTTTCTTAGTAAGCATCTTATCACTCATTCTTTCAACATGGCCAAACCACTGAAGCATATTAGTCTCCACCTTCCTAACAACATTTTTCTTCACATTACACAACTGCAACACATCTTCATTCCTCTCATAATCAGAACGTGTTTTGCCACAAACCCTCCGTCGTTTTTCTGTCGTTTGTTTTCGCATTTCTCCAGCACACAAACGACTTCTATGTTTCTTCTGTAGTACCCAGGTTTCACTGCCATACATCAGAGTAGGAACGATTACACTTTCATACACAGCCATACGGGAATCTCTTGAGAACCCATCATACCTGCGAAAACCTCCCAGAGCAGCTATGACTTTCAATGAAGAATTCACTCGCCTACTAATTTCACCATCCACTTTGTTCTCTCTGTTAAACATGCTTCTGAAATGCGCAAATTCATTCACCTGGTCAATCACTGTGCCATTTAGACTTATATTACATTCAATACTACCAGTTCCTCTGTCAGAAACCATAACTTTAGTTTTTCCCTCATTTATACTCAGTTCGAATTTCATTCAAACTTCGTACATCCAGGACAACATTCTCTGCAACTCACTTTTGCTCTCTTCCAACAGGACAGTGTCATCAGCATACAGCAATCTGCACGCATAGATATCACCAAGACATAAACCAGTATATTATCTATTTTGGCATCACACATGCATGCATCCATAAATATATTAAACAGCCATGGTGACATTACACAACCTTCTCTGACTCCGGCACCAAAAGAAAACCATTTTGATAATACACCATTCACTCCTACACAAGCTTCTACTGCCAACATAAATGGCATTCACGCTATTAAGGAGATTCCCAGTAACACCATATTCATTCATTACCTTCCACAAAAGTGTCCTATTTACTCGGTCGTAAGCTTTCTCTAAATCTATGAAGGCAGCAAATACTTTCTTACCAACAGCCTGGCACTTTCAATCATCAAACGTAATGCAAAAATTTGGTTAGTGCAGCTCTTACCAGGCATAAAACCACTCTGAACACCCCACACTTTCTGTGTTGTACACGCATGAAAGACTTCCGCGAAACACGGAAATCCACATTTTTCTGTTCCGTTTTTGGTGTTACCGATATTATTCCAAAAATGCAATAAAATTTTATGGGGGAGGGGGGGCATGCCTCCCTCTTCCGGAAAGCAAAATCATAATGACTTCAAATGACAGGATGGTTACAGCGGGGAATGACACCACCTCTTCAAGATATGGGAATTCTGCACCAAAGTGTGCCCAAACAAAAATCTTGCTCCATCTCGCTACAAAAGGCAGATTTTGCACCATTGTGCGCCTGAACTGCTGTGTCCAGTCGCCATCGTCGGGACTTTGTTGGTAGAGTAAATTCTCCGTGTGCACTCTTCCACTTGACGCTGAATAAGTCCATGTGGTGGGAAGAATGATTTAGTGGCTCCAAGTACTAGGAATTTTACTTAGTTACTGTGGAAAACATCGTGTATGCTATGGAAATCGTTGGTCCGCTACGAACGACGGAATACGTCAAGTATGCAACGGAAATCTAAAATCTCAGTGAAATAACGTTATTAAACAACTGTGTAAAGTTTATTTTTGTGTTTTCAAGATTTCAACACTTGTTAAATCTTTTTGGAAATGTTTTTGGGTGTTGAGAATGTCACATCGTTTTCCATTTCCTCATATTAAATATTTTCGACCAAGTCCATCCCCCCCTTCCCTTTTCTCTCTCTCCCTCTGCCTGATTATATTTTTATTTTTGATGTTTTCTTGTCATATTCCTTGTTTTTAATATCTTCAGTAATAGTGAAAAGAAGCAACTTCATTTTTTTTTTTTTTTTTTTTAAGAATTTTTCCTAATTAAATGCATGTTGCCCTCTTTCTAATACATACTTCTTCAAAACTAATCAATAGAGAGCAGTCGTTTTCTTCTTTTTATTAAACAAAATTAAATTTCTAGATCAGTATTTAATCTGCCTGTGGTGGAATCGGCACCGTTTCCGTGTCTCGTAAAATTGTTTCACGGCAGAGTGAGCAACGCAGTATCAATTTTTCACTTTCATTTTCCATAAAATTAGTGTTTTTCCATTTCTTGGTTACTTCTTACTCATACATGATATTATTTCTTGGATTCGCGGAATTCCGCTTTTTCTATCATCCTTTGGGCCATCCTCGAGATCGATGTAAAACTGAAAAGAAGCTGTTTTTTTGGGGGAAGGGAGGGGTCTTTAATGTCTGGGGACGATATTTCATCTTTCAAAACTTTCGAAAACGGAAGTTAAACGGAATGAAGATTTCCCCCATAATCCTAATTTATTTTTCTCGTGATGTTTCTTCTGCCCAGTATTGTTATTGTTTCATTTTAATGCATAAATATTTGTATTTTAGCTTGAAAAACTGAGAGAAAATGCCCGAAAACGAAAGTCGGACGGAGCAAAGATTTTGCCAGCAATCGTAATCCCCGCTCGCGTGACATTCCCCCTACCTTGTGTTGTTGTTAAATGTCAGTATTTTTTTACTTTGGATGCAGTAACGTGCTCCAGTTTAATATTTACATAAATAAATTTCAGTGAATTTCAAAACATGCACTTTTTAAGTTAAACAAATTCAGTGCTCTCTCAAAAATAATGAAGGCATTATTGAGTTGTTTTCCTGGCTCTGAAGTGGAAAATTCCTTTTGTATGATGGGGGATGTACTTGATAAAGAATCCAGCAACATGAAAATTGAAACATTTTCATCTGTTCAAACCATGAAATATAAGCTACTGAATTAGGATAAGTCAGCCTTGGAATTTTTTAAGAAAAACTATTATTTGCATGACCCTGTAAATAGAGATTTAAGCCAAAATATGAAATCATCATTTTTAGAATATAAGAAAGAATTACAAGATAAGGAAGAAGATGAAAAGAGCTAAATATCTTTAATAACTTGCGCAGCAAATTAAAATAAAATTAATTGGTTCAAGAGAAAGAAAACTCTAGTCGGCTAATTCATTAAAGGTCAGAACAAATTGTTAGACAGAAACAACTTAAGAAAATGAAATTTAATTAGTTGTGAATGACTTTTATTATTTATCTACAAAAATGTCTTAACGTTTTCGCAAGCATTTATCATATTTCTTCATTAATAATTTTGTGTCAAATCAAGAATGAACATTTATTCTTCATCAAACTTTTATTACTTATCAACAAACATTTCTAAATTTTTTCAAACCTTCAAGATTTCATTTCCATACAACATTGT
This sequence comes from Macrothele yani, assembly GCA_039090855.1. Lineage (NCBI taxonomy): Eukaryota > Metazoa > Arthropoda > Arachnida > Araneae > Macrothelidae > Macrothele > Macrothele yani. Next base: position 4,329,760 of record CM077023.1, on the reverse strand, counting down.
TATCTTATAAAAAAGACATTTGATTAATTTCTTCATTTGATTAAAGACATCGTTCTGTACTAAGGTGAGTGATTTCCGATGAATATGATCTCATCAGCAATTTTTCCCCCTTACATTATATTGTACTATATATTTAATTTTCTTGAAACAAAATACATACATTATATCTATTTAGTTGGCAGGCATGTGACCAATACCTAAATGTCTTGGTTGTATACATTAGAGAGTGAAATGCAAGATTCTACATTTTATTACATCCTATTCCTTTTCCTCCAACCAACATTCAGTTTCACTCACGACACTGCCAAGTAATGATCAGATCCAACATCTGCACCTCTCACCACACGAGTGTCAACAACTAAGTGTTTCAGACGCTGATCGTAAACAACAAAATCTATCGCACTCTTTTGACCAAGAGTACAATTTTCCCAAGTATATCTGTGGATATACTGTGGTTGAAAAGCATATTGAATACACACAAACCATTCTCAATGCAGAGTTCAATTAATCTTTTGCCATTATCACTCACACAAGGATCATTAAACATACCCAGAACATTGTCAGAAATTGCATTCTGCACACCAACTCTAGCATTGAATTCTCCTGCTATTATAACTTTCTCTTTAGCACCAAACTGGCTCAATACAGCTTTAGCTCATTCCAGAAATCTTCCTATCAGAAGGTTCCGAGTCACAAGGCGCATACACTACAACAATTACTATTCTCTGAGGTTTCACTTTCAAATGAAACCAAAGAATTTTCTCACTTATGCAGCTATAGTGAATCAAGTTGTTCTTCATCTTTTCACTTAAAATCACACCTACACCAGCCTGTCCTCTCACATTATCCAATACTCCAGATCACACACTCACTGTTCCATTCACTTCTATCCCTATTTCCTTCTTTTTGGTTTCACTTACACACAGCACATCCAATCTGTACTTATTCATCTCTTCGATCACCTTGTTCATCTTGCCATTTATACCTCTACTATTCCACACACCAATCTTTCACTCACTCAGTTGAAATCTTTTTCTCATATGCCGTTTAGAAAGTCCAAATTGTTTCTTTGGTGGACAGTCCTTCTAGAGTGTGGTAGGTCCACCATATCCCACACTAGAGTCCGGGTATTGTAGCTTTGTGTCTTTTTAATCAGGTAAGTACACCTGATCTTTACCAGGCATAAAACCACTCTGAACATCCCACACTTTGTGTGATGTAAGACTCTGTACTTTTTCAATAATGACTTTACCAAACACTTTCCCAGGCACACTCAGTATGCTAATACCACGATAGTTCTTGCAGTCAGTATGATCACCTTTTCCCTTATATGAGGGAACAATGATAGCATCCTTCCAATCTGAGGGACCATTCCTTACTACCAGCAGGATTGGCAAATTTCATTTAACCAGTCAATTATAGTCGCCACCATATTCCAGCATCTCGGCAGTTTTGCCATCAACTCCCGGATATTTTAAAATATATATATATATCATCATTGTCAACCATTATCAATCCTCTGCTGAACGAAGGTCTCCCCAAGTTTCCTCCACAACGGTCTGTCTTGTGCCAGTCTCCTCCATGTCACTCCCGCATACTTTCGAATTTCATCCACCCATCTCCCATGTGGTCTTTTTCAGGGTCTTTTCCTGTTCCTTGGAATCCAATCTAAAATTTCGGCTGTCCATCGATGGTCTGTCCTTCTGGCAGTATGTCCAGCCCATTGCCATTTCAGGGAATTAACTCTGATCATGATGTCTTCCGCTCTTGTCATTTTTCGTATCCACGAGTTACTCTTCTTATCTCTCCTGGTTACACCAAGCATGCACCTACTTCTACATGCTTCTTTGAGTTGTCTGCAGCCTTTGCATGTCTCTTTTAGTTAAGGTCCACGTCTCTGCACCATACGTAAGCACTGGAAGGATGCATTGATCAAACACTTTTCTTTTAAGACATAATGGCATATTGCTCTTGAAAATTATGCTGTTTCTTCCAAAAGCTCTCCAGGCAAATTTTGTACGCTGATTAATTTCTTCATCAATGTGACCCTCACTTGATATCTGCTGTCCAAGATAAACGTACGTGTCTGTTATCTCCAGCTTTTCTCCATCAATCGATAAATCTTCATTTCTTGTAAAAGCATTGAACATCACTTTTGTCTTCTGAAAGTTCATTTTTAATCCCACTTCTTTACTCTTGTTAGCAAGTTCCTGGATCATACTCTGCAGCTCTGATGGGGCAGTTGCAAAAATGACTACGTCATCAGCAAAACGAAAGTGGGTTAGATAATCTCCATTGATCTTTATCCCTTTGTTTTCCCAGTTCAGTGATTGAAAGACATTTTCCAATGCGACATTAAAGAGCTTCGGAGATATGGTGTCACCTTGTCTCGCTCGTTTTCCAATTTTTATGTGTGTTGTATTTTCAAACAGCCGAATCTTTGCACTTGCATTTTCATAGATGTTATTAATGATATTAATGTATGCATCTTCAATACCGCAAGATTTCAGATCCATTGTAACTGCTGATAGTTTCACCGAATCAAAGGCTTTTTCATAATCGATAAAAGCCATGCACAATGGAAATTCATATCCCCTCGCTCTTTCAATTAGTTCTCTCAGTACGTGGATATGATCTATTGTGCTGTAGCCACTCCTGATCTATTGTGCTGTAGCCACTCCTTCAAACGGTGTGAAAGAACTTTAGTGAAGATTTTATAAACCCCTGATAGGTCTGTAGTTCCTGAGATCCACAGTGTCACCTTTTTTATGTAGCAGGATCATTGTAGCGTTGTTCCAATCCTCAGGAATCTTCCCTTCATTAAGGCATCGAGTGAAAATTTGGGCGAGTACTGTTTCGATTTCTCCACTTGCTTCTTGTATGATGTCTGCAGTAATTCCATCTTCTCCTGGAGCTTTTCCCCGCTTCATGTTCTTGATTGCATGTGCAACTTCTTTTGGGAGGACTGGAAGAACTCTGGTACTGGTACTTTTCATGATGTCTGAAGTACATGTATCATCCCTTTCATATAATTTGGAGTAGAAATCTTTCACTCTTGTCAAAATTTCGCCTCTATTTCTTGTTACAGAACCATCTTCTTTTCTCAGTGCCATAATCTGTTTTCTTCCCTTACTGATATGTCCCTTTGCTATCTTTAGGCTTTGGTTGTTTTCAATTGCTTTCCTCACTAGTTCAGTTGAATTTCCTTACGTCTTCAGTGATACTTTTTCGTACTGTCTTGCATAGCTCTATGTATTCCACTTTGGAAGTCACATCTTCTTTAGTTGTCCTCATCTCTCTTCTTTTTTGCATCAACATTTTGGTTTTTCCTGATAATTTGTTCACATGCAACTTGTTCTTAGACCCAGCTAATTTTGTTGCTGTTTCCATAAGAGTTACTTTTCCATAAGAGTTACTTTGGTTACTTTTCTGTTAACTTCAGAAATATCCACTTCTTCTGATGTTAGGCCTTCTAAAGCAGAGAATCTGTTCTTCAGTTCCAACTTGAAGGTAGTATGGTGTTTTTTAAGGTTGGTTATGTCAATACATTTTGTCTGTCTTATGAGCTTGTCACGTTCGAGTTTAGTGTTGAGGTGCATCTTACATCTCACCAATCTATGGTCACTGCCTGTGTTGAACTTATTTAGCACACTGCAGTCTTCTATGAAGAATTTTTGTTACACATAATAAAATCAATTTCACTTGTCATCCCATTTGGATGTCTCCATGTCCATTTCCTGTGTGGCTTTTTCTTGAAAGAGGAGTTCAAGATGAAAAACCCTTCTGCCTCTGCAAACTCAATGAGAGTATTACCACGCTGGTTTCTGTTGCTGTGACCGAATTTACCTACTGAAGTTTCATTCTGTTGCTGTTGCCCTATTTTTGCATTGAAATCTCTCATAATTATCTTCAAGTGCTGCTTACCTTTATTATTTAGATGACAAATTTCCTCATAAAATTCTTCAATTTCTTCTTCAGGATGACTTGTGGTGGGTGTGTAAGTTTGAAAAATCTGAGCCTTGTATCTTCTCGAGAGTTGGATAATGAGTCTTGCAGCTCTGTCAGAGGAACTTTCAACTTCTACAACTTTATCCTTCAGTTTCTTGTTTATTATAAATCCAACACCACTATTTCTGCCAGTATCTGTCCCACGATAGTAGAAGAGATGCCCACTTTTCAGTTCAATGAGATCTCTTTTTCTCCTTACCTCACTTAGCCCGACGATGTCCCACTTGATCCTTTGTAGTTCCTCTTCCAATTCAAGAAGCCTCGAATCAGAAGATAGGGAGCGTCCATTATACGTAGCCAAGGTCAGCATCAGATGGCAGCCTAGTCCGGTCCTCAGGGGATTCTTAGCACCCTGTGCCTTCATGTCGCACTGGCCGCAACATGAAGGCAGAGGTTGCTAAGAATAATTCTTGACCCCTATATATATATATATATATATATATTATGGGGGTAAAACTGAATGTTATAAAATTTGTTGGGATATATATATCATCATCATCATCATCATTAACCATTATCAATCCACTGCTGGATGAAGGTCTCCCCAAGTTTCCTCCACAACGGTCTGTCTTGTGCCAGTCTCCTCCATGTCACTCCCGCATACTTTCGAATTTCATCCACCCATCTTCCATGTGGTCTTCTTCTGGGTCTTTTCCTGTCCCTTGGAATCCAATCTAAAATTTCGGCTGTCCATCGATGGTCTGTTCCTTCTGGCAGTATGTCCAGCCCATTGCCATTTCAGGGATTTAACTCTGATCATGATGTCTTCCACTCTTGTCATTTTTCGGATCCATGTGTTCCTCTTCTTATCTCTCCTGGTTACACCAAGCATGCACCTCTCCATGTGTCTTTGAGTTGTCTGCAGCCTTTGTATGTCTCTTTTAGCTAAGGTCCACGTCTCTGCACCATACGTAAGCACTGGAAGGATGCATTGATCAAACACTTTTCTTTTAAGACATAATGGCATATTGCTCTTGAAAATTATGCTGTTTCTTCCAAAAACTCTCCAGGCAAGTTTTGTACGCCAATTAATTTCTTCACCAATGTGACCCTCACTTGATATCTGCTGTCCAAGATAAACGTACGTGTCTGTTATCTCCAGCTTTTCTCCATCAATCGATAAATCTTCATTTCTTGTAAAAGCATTGAACATCACTTTTGTCTTCTGAAAGTTCATTTTTAATCCCACTTCTTTACTCTTGTCAGCAAGTTCCTGCATCATACTCTGTAGCTCTGATGGGGTAGTTGCAAAAATGACTGTCATCAGCAAAACGAAGGTGGGTTAGATAATCTCCATTAATCTTTATTCCTATGTTTTTCCAGTTCAGTGATTGAAAGACATTTTCCAATGTGGCATTAAACAGCTTTGGAGATATGGTGTCACCTTGTCTCACTCACTTTCCAATTTTTATGTGTGTTGTATTTTCAAACAGCCGAATCTTTGCACTTGCATTTTCATAGATGTTATTAATAATATTAATGTATGCATCTTCAATACCGCAGGATTTCAGAGCCATTGCAACTGCTGATGGTTTCACCGAATCAAAGGCTTTTTCATAATCGATAAAAGCCATGCACAATGGAAGTTCATATTCCCTCGCTCTTTCAATTAGTTCTCTCAGTACGTGGATATGATCTATTGTGCTGTAGCCACTCCTGAATCCAGCTTGTTCTCTCGGTTGAGCGATGTCCAGTGTTGCCTTCAAGCGGTGTGAAAGAACTTTAGTGAAGATTTTATAAACCACTGATAGGAGGCTGATAGGTCTGTAGTTCCTGAGATCCTCAATGTCACCCTTTTTATGTAGCAAGATCATTGTAGCGTTGTTCCAATCCTCAGGAATGTTCCCTTCATTAAGGCATCGAGTGAAAATTTGGGCGAGTACTGTTTAGATTTCTCCACTTGCTTCTTGTATGATGTCTACAGTAATTCCATCTTCTCCTGGAGCTTTTCCCCGCTTCATGTTCTTGATTGCATGTTCAACTTCTGCTGGAAGGACTGGAAGAACTCTGGTACCTTTCATGATGCCTGGAGTACATGTATCATCCCTTTCATATAATTTGGAGTAGAAATCTTTCAATCTTGTCAAAATTTCGCCTCCATTTCGTGTTACAGAAATATATATATATATATATATATATATATAAAATTTGTGCCTGTCAGTGGCAATTTATATATATGTAAATTACAGAAGAACCATGTTAAAAACCCACCTGGGCTGGGCTTTTTCAAAAATGCTCGTGCTTTTAAAAACCCTGGATCACATCCAGGTTAAGCATCGGACGCCCAAGCAACATCACCGAGCAAACAGTACGGCTTATGTTGCATATCCTGGGCTACAGGATTCAAATCCCTTCTTGTGTGCAACTGTTACTGCCCATCGTCGGACATTTAAGCCTCGCCTGATGCTGGGAACATCAAAATTGGACCTCTGCAGAGTGGTACCACGTGGTGTGGTCAGATGAATCCCATTTTAGGCTGTACCAAGCTGATGGGACAGTGAGGGCATGGCGTCAACATCATCAAGCCATTGCCCAGTCAGGCCAGGTTGTCTCTGTTTTAGGAGGTGATGGTTTGGGGAGCCTTCTCAGACTGACCACTTGGCGACAGTCGGGCAAATCACATCCAGGTTAAGTGTCGGAGGCCCAAGCAGTGCCAATAAATGGTACGGCACACGTTGCATATCCTGGGCTACAGAAGTTGAAGCACTACCCATTGCCTCGTCATGCGAGGTTGGCTGTGTTCAAGGAGATGGTCGGTCTGTGATGGTTTGGGAAGCCTCATGGGGCATATTAGGTCCCTTAGTGCTTATGGAGAGATCCTTAACCGTTGCACGCTATCAGCATGTGCTAGTTGATCACCTACACGCTTTCATGGGCTTCTTGCTTGCTGTAGCAGGGTGAAATTTGACTGGTATCGCATTGCATTTTGCATGGAGTTGCGATAGAATTTGAGATTTGTGTCGCTTATTTTGGTGATGCAAGTTTCAAGTGGTTTGTACAAGTTATGATTAAATACGTATAATATAAATGTATATGCTAAAAAAAATTTTTTAACTTTTTAAAGAATTATTTTGACTACCGGTAAACATAATCACATTCAGTCTTTCCACTAAGCAATGGCACGTTCCTAATATGAGCGCGCAGCACACTTTCTCAAATTGAATTGATAACCCTAGCGCTGATAGGACCATCCTCTCATGTGACTGCCCGCAACGCTTAACTCTGAGTCATACTGTTGGAACGCATTTCGATAAGTTGTGTGAAGGTAGAAGACCGCACAAAACCGTAACTGTGTGATACACAGAACTTTGATTGCACGGGCTCTGCATTATGCTTTGCATTTGTGTTTTAAGTGTAGCTAGGTAGTTGTAGTACATTTTTACTGTAGTTATTTTTTATGTAAATAATTTATTTAGCTATTTTATTTACGGATATATGTCTTCAGTAAAAGTAACGACTGTTCAGAAGTGGTGCCAGGAAATCGATCCACAATCCACGTGGTTGAAATTTACCGTAAGCAAGGTTAACCAGTGTTTTGTAAATTCAGTATACTGCGACCTGTGCCAAAAAATTTTGACCGACTTAAATCAATGCATAACTTCAGCCCTGCATTTGTTGATGGAATAATGGGAACAAGCGTAAAGAAAGATAATGTGATGAAGCATGCCAAATCAGATGGACATATAAATTTAGCATTGCACAATTAAAAAACGCACAATTATTAGGTGAGTTTCTTAAAGTTAAAACAATGTCTAATGTTTTAACTTTAAGAAACTCAACTTTAAGAAGCAAAGTCACGAATTAATAAAATGTTGGATATTTCTTACTGCTTGACAAAAGAGGAAATGCCATTTTCTTAATTTCCGAAATTTGTGGAACTTGAAATGCAACATGGTGTTGATCTTGGTCAGATGTACCATTCAGCTACAAAGTGTGTTGAATTAACGGAATGTATTACAGCAACCATGAAGGAGGAGCTAAAAAGAAACTTCCAGAATGTAAAGGCTTTTGCATTGCTCATTGATGGAAGCACTGATGTTAGTACTTTTGAAAATGAAATTTTTTATATTATGTACATGGATGATCAAGGTGAAATACAGTTATCGTTTCTGGCATTATGGAATGTTGAGAGTAGTAATTCTACTGGGATTCACAAAGTGCTACTGGAAGCACTGGAAGAATTTGATATCACAGAGTCCATTATGAGTACGAAACTTATTAGATTTCTTGCTGATGGTTCCAGTGTTAATTTGGGACACAAAAAAGGCGTTTCAGCTATAATTTAAAAAAGCTGTCCATGACTCATTAGGATTCACTGTCTGTCTAACTCTTTGGAGCTGAGTTTAAAAGATTACATTAGTTCCACTTATTTTGAACAAATATTAAGTGTTCTACACCAGCTTCATTCATTTTACGCAAAAAGTTCAAAGCGTCTCTGGGAGTTTAAAGAACTTGCTGAAGTTTTGCAGGAAAAACCATTGAAACCAACTGCTTGTATTCACGGTACCAGGTGGATTGGACATAAACAAAGAGCAGTATCCACATTGCTAAAGAACTACAATATAATAGTCTTACAATTAGAAAATATTATTGCAAATGAACACTTAGAAGGCGACAAGGCAAAAGTCAATAGAATTTTGCGCACATTAAAATCTGCAAAATTTGTATGTTGGCTGCATTTTTTAATGATCATCTTGGGACCAGGGGTAGATAAAAACTCAAAATTTTCAGGCGCCAGCTCCATTTTTTCAAGAGCCAATCGAATTTTTTAAAGCGATGCGAGGAGAAAACCACGCACGATCTAAATAAAAACGACACATTCAGAATTGTGACCTTCATCAGTCCAAATTAATATACTTCTTACATATTGTTCAAACAATTCAGTGCAAAATCTGCAACTTAAACTAAGGAACATATTATGTACTTGAATTAAAAGTGCCGCCGCGGTGGCACAGGGGTCTAAGTGGTGGCTTCTGATCATTCGTCCATGAAGGGTCTGGGTTCGAAATCCCATGAGGCATTGATGTTGTGTTTGTCTTATGGCACTGGCTCTCTTCCTTCCCTGGAGCCAGTGGCCCTAAATTAGGGACGGGCGACTGCTTATAGCCCATTGTGTTGCTCATGATGGTTATTAAACCTCCAATAAAAAAATAAATTAAAAGTTGCACTTCTGTACCACATTCAATAACATCACTAATGAATAAATACACTCATAAGCACCTCATGCAAAATCAATGCAATAGCTAAAAGAGCCCCCCCCCCCACACACACACACATTCTTTAGTGTCGCGCCAAGGTTGGGAGATTAAGTGCTGACCACCTAAGGTCTCTGTTTTGATTTGACCACAAACAGTCTGGACACTTGTGTGAACACATCTCATTTGTGTATATATTCTTTAAAGAGTGAAAATGCTTTTTTCCTTATAATAAATTAAAAAAAAAAAATGTAAAGTTTTATCTATGACTATTTTGATAAATGAAAAGCTGAAAATGGATAGAAAAAACCTCAGGACTACAGTTCTGTCCCTCCCAAGGTCAAGATTTCAGGCAAGCGATGAATAGCTTCACTCCACGTCACACTTAGTCTCTGGGCACCAAACTCCCCCTATTGCTGGCGTGATATTCAAACATGACACTAAAAAGTGTGTGTACCTTAAGAACATTCTGATGCACACTCCATATTAGTGCAGGCCCTCTCTTGGACTGCACTGCTGAACTTCAGCTTGAATCACTACTGACAAGATCTCTGCAGAATGCATAACTCTGCTGGCAGTGGCACCAAAAATTTGTTAGCAACTTCATCATTCTGATTGTACGATAATTAGTGTATAATAAAAGCACAAACAAAAAAATCCATGTGCTGTATTTGTTTTTATTAAAGATATGCTTCATAATAGAAATTCAAATTTTGAGAATGGAATTTGAAATAACATTTTCAGAATAAAATTTGGAAACTCAGGCGCCAGGTGAACACTTTGAGTCACTGTGGCGACTGGGCGCCTTGGATTTGTCTACCCCTGCTTGGGACCTCTTTTCTAGGTTGTCATTAACTTTACAGGCAGACAACATGGGTATGTTATGCACCTTAAATGCAGTTGAGAGATTTTATTCAGTAGCTGAAGCATTACAGAGATTCAAAGGAATTTCCCCATCACTTCAGTTTCTGCTTCAGAGTATACAAAACACTGATCATGTAGAAAATGGTTCAAAAAGTATTGAATTTTAAGGAATTGCACTAACACCTGTTAATTCAGTGCATTTGTTTGAACAAGAACACAAAGCATTTCTTGAAAACCTGCACTCATATGTATACAACAGACTATCAAATATACATGAGTCAGAGATATTGCAGTGTGTCAACATCCTTGATACAAAGTTGTGGCCAACAGAAAAATCAGCACTTGAGAATTTTGGTGATGATTTGATGGAAGTACTGTACGACCATTTTTCAGAACTTCTGAAGAACACCCCAAAATATACTCTCCCGCAGAAATGGGGAGATTTTAAAATTCTTTTGGCTGAGGAATTTGTAGCACTTAAAACATAGTTTGTGGGCATGCATAATGAAAAATTATAGCATAGCTTACACCAACTTGTGCTTAATCAACATCTTGAGTGTGCTGCTGATGACCAATGCAAAAGTAGAAAGAGCTTTCTCTGCAATGAAACGTGTTAAAACAAATGTTAGCAATCAAATGGATACAAAGACTAGATGGTCTTCAAATTACTTTAGAAGGCCCAGAACTCAAGGACTTCAACCCACAGTCATTCTGTGTTTTATGTTTTAATAAGAACAAAGGAATCCAAATGTAAAACCATATGGCAATGACACTAAACGTCCACATGAATCAGATACAGATTCTGAATGAAGTTCTGGAAAAACTGCTACGCAAAAGCAAGAAACTGCTATTCAATTTTTTTGTTTTGCATAGTTTTTAGCAGAATTGCTACAGAAAATTTATGGGAGAAATTTCACCCTGTCCTGTAGCTGATGATCTGTTTCAGTAGGACAATGTGTCACCCCACCATGCTGCAACCACCTAGGCATGTCTTGAGAAACACTGATCTGAGTTTGGAACCATCCAGTGGCCCCCAATGTTTCTGGATTTAAACCCTGTGGAAACCCTGGGATGCTGTGAAGCTGAACATCAGATCCATGGTTCCTGGACTGACATCTCGGGGAGAGTTGTGGACAATGCTGCAGCAGGCGTAGCTGGCATTACCTCCAGAAACCCTTCAGCATCTGGTGAAGTCAACACAATGAAAAGATGCAGAAATCATGGAAATCATCTTTGTGCACACTGCAGAGTGCAAAAAATACCTTAATGGAAATCATCTTTGTGCACACTGCAGAGTGCAAAAAATACCTTATTTTGTCCAACTGTGGCTGGCATTCCACTGGTTTCTTAATAAAACTGATAAAATCTTGATGAATATCTTCACCTTTACCAGTTGCTTCCACAGGTATCATAGTGAGAAACTCGTGCATGGGAACACCATTCTTTTGAACACGATCAAGAAGTATTCACCCAACTGTTACAAAAAATAACTCTGTTTTCAGTTTGTTTAGTGAATCACCACACATTACTTCTATGTATTGCTTCACAGATTGGCATGTCTGTAGTACTTTAATAATTTCATAAAATTCACTGAACAAAACATTATCAACTTTGAGAAAAGTTTGCTTAACTATTTCACCTTCTTGGAAAGATTTTGTATGTTTCACTAAAATATGTGATACCAAATGATGCCTACATTTGCTGTTTGTGACTGTATAATGGGCTTAGCAAACATTAATAATTGTTGTACTTCCCAAAGAGATGTCAGTTCTTTCACTTTAATTTCCATAGTTCCATTTTAGGTGGAAAGTTACTATCATATTTTTTGTGAACACTTGAAAAATGTCTCTCTAAATTGCCCTTCATTTACACTGAAGAGCAATTGAATTAGAGACAGCTGGCATTATGCAAATGTGGCGCTGTGGGCGGTCCTGTAAACGTAAATGACATGACATATGCAGCGATCCGACAATATAAGGAGTGATGTGACTGGAATCAGTAAGAGTCGGACACAGTATGGGTAAGATGAAGGATCTAAGCGCATTTGATCGTAGGCAAATTGTCGGGGCCCGACGAATGGGTCACTCCATCTCGGAAGTCGTGCAGGCACTGGGATTTTCACAAGCCACTGTGTCACGGGTTCACCGTGAGTACATCGAATCCGGTAAATCCATCCCTGCGACGGCCAACTGCCGTGGACAACAGCGTATGGATGAGCGGGGTCATCGTCGGCTAGCTCGCATTGTAACAGCGGATAGACGGGCCACAGTGCAAGAAATCACTCAGCAATTCAATGCTGGTGCACAAAAACGTGTAAGCAGCCGCACCATCCAGAACCATCTCCTTGCTATGGGGTACAGAAAGCCATCGTCCCACGAGGGTATTGCTGCTGACCGCACATCACAGGGTTCAAAGATTAGCATGGGTGCGGGAACATCGCCACTGAACCCTAGACGTGTGGAAAAATGTTGCCTGGACTGATGAGTCGAGATTCACGTTGGCACATGCGGATGGCAGGATACGAGTACGGCGCAAACCACATGAAGCGATGGATCCTTCTTGCCAGCAGGGTACTCTTCAAGCTGGTGGGGGTGGCATTCTCGTCTGGGAACTGTTTACGTGGACTGAAATGGGACCCCTGGTACGTGTGACATCGTCCCTCACAGGTCAACGTTACCGGGATATCCTGGACGACCATTTGCTCCCGTTTGTGCGGCTTCAACATCCCACTGGGGACCTCATCCTGCAACAAGACAATGCACCGTGCCATCGCTCCCAAATTGTATCCGAATGGTTGGATGAACACTCCACCAATGTGACCTCACTTCCTTGGTCAGCTAGGTCACCTGACTTCAATCCCATCAAGCTCATCTGGGATGCCATCGAGAGAGATGTTCGAGGCTCTGACCCCCTCCATCAAATCTTCGTGAACTGTACGAGCTTGTTCAGGGGTCGTGTATGGGATCTGGGATGCCATCGAGAGAGATGTTCGAGGCTCTGACCCCCTCCATCAAATCTTCGTGAATTGTAGGAGCTTGTTCAGGGGTCGTGCATCTGTATGGCTTTCCAACGCTTCCAGTGTCTCGTCGAGTCCATGCTGAGACAAATCGCCGCCGTCATCAGGCCGAAAGGTGGTGCTACACGTTACTAGACAGGTATCTCTAATTCAATTGCTCTTCAGTGTACATTGCAACACTAGCAGGGCATATGAAACACACATCTATCTCTGAACATTGTAGAAAAAGAAACATCTTCCAATTCTGGTAAGTTTTTGGTCATTTAGGCACACTGAGCTACACTAATGATTTCAGTGTTCAAGATAAATAAAATGTGCATTTACTAAAATTAAAATGAGAAGATAGAAAAAAAAAATACCACCCTTCTTTGTACCATTGACTGCTAATGTAGGTGATGCCATATTGTGCAAACTGTAAGGTGTGGAGAATGGCAGTAAAATTTGGTAATCAACCACAGTAGTGTGGTGTTGGGTGGCCGAAGGGTTGTGTGCAGGTGCACTGCAACCTCTTATCTTTCATTTCCTTTTTCTGTCTTTTTTAATGGGTTGCCGACTGGTCGAACACACAAGCACCCACGATTTACTGTTTGGCCACACCCCTGCAGACAGAGGTAACTACTGTTAAATCTGTTTTTTTTTTTTTTTTTTTTAAGTAGCATAGATATGTTGACTGATTATGCAGCTTTTTAACAAAAAATATTTATGTATGAATAAGCAAGAAATTATATTTGTCTGAATCTAGAGAATGTTAGTTTTTTCTTGGTTGATTCTAAAGCTGGAATGTTTTTTGAATAGATTGTTGGTGAAGTACTGAAACAACTATCAGAGGAGAAGTGTAAGTACTATTTTAGTGTCTCTTACTATAAAAAAAGTTATGGTTGCACTAGTGTATGAAAAAGGAATGCATATACTGCTTTCATACTTTGTATGCAATAATACACTATTATGCAAAACTTAAGGACAGTGTGGAAAAAGTAAGATAACACAGTAAATAGCAGGATCATCCAAACACAAATTAACTTAGGACCTTGTCTGGGAATGGAAGCAACAGCACATGCTTAACAATGGAGCATGAGGTGTGGGTTTGCGTGACGTGAGAGCAAAATACGCTCACTCAGTTCAATAGTATCAGTTGACCGGAAGTCACCAGACGGTGTGCATAAGTGTTATGGAGATTCAATTGTGTTTGTGTTGTGCTAGAGACCACAAAATGTCCCATCTAGAACATTTCGATGATTTTACTCATTGAATAATTGGGTGGTTCCCAGGAGCAGAAAGTACTGAAAACTGCGATGTACGTCATAGAACAAAGTCCCCCTTGCAGAACATTTTCTTTTTAATCCTAGATTTTAATTTTTAATGTCTTGCAGAATATTTTTTTTTATCTTAGATTTCAGTTTTCTTGTAGGATGTTTTTAATTGTAGAACATATTTTGTTAAATCTCAAATTTCAATCCCTTGCAGAAATTTTTTTATCTTAAATTTGCGAGCGCAGCGCTCACTCGCTTACCCCGATCTGCCAGTAACTCCGCTTGTCTACACTCCCCGCCCTTCTTTCCGGAGTACCAAACAATCCCTCGCCCTCCTGCACACATCCGTTCACCTCCCCTCCCTTACCATTTGGGATGGCAGCTGATTGTTTCTCCCTGTGCTTTTTGAAGGACCCTTTCTCCCCTCCCTGCTAGTACGTTGTGAAAGTGGGAGGCACCAAGCCATGTTAAACCACATATTGCTGTGAGAGTGTGTGTTAGGTGTCCATCTTGGAAAAAATCACCTCAAGTCAACAACAGCAGAACATGAGGAATTCCCGCCCAAAGTTTTAAACTCCCGTCAAAGTAAATTTGCTAGGAAAGGGGTCTCCCACCTTAGAAAATTTTAAGGAAAAAAAAATATATATATATATATACTGCTGGCCACCCAAAATGCAACACCAAGAAGGACACGAGATAGCAAAGCCAGATTTACTGGACACATAACAACAGATACAAAGATGAAACGATTGAGCTTACAGGCCTGTGCGACTTGCGGAACATGCAGACATCAATAGTTCGTGTGGCCCCCATGGCTGGCAATAACGGCCGCTACACGCCGCGACATCGAACGAAAGAGGCTTTGGATGTGGGCTTGGGGTATGTCGGTCCAGGCTGCTTCCACACATTGTCACAGTTCATCAGGCATAGCCATGGGTGGTGCTTGCTGCTGGGCCACTTAGTTGCCGATCAGTGGCCAGGCGTGTTCGATGGGCGACATGTCAGGAGAAGAGGCGGGCCATGGCAGCAGTGACACCTCGTGGGCCGTGAAGAATTGTTGCACAATGCGTGCCATGTGCGGGCGCGCATTGTCCTGTTGAAACGTGGCCGCTGGCAGGTCCTGCAGGTAAGGGAGGACTACAGGCTCCAAAACGTCGGAGATGGTGCGGTGGCTGTTGAGTGTACCGGCGATGCATACCAGAGGGGTGCGGGTGTCATATTCAATTGTGCCCCAAACCATAACGCCAGGCGATGGACCAGTATGGCCAGTGGTGGAAATGGGAATTTTTCGCTACTGGAAAGCAACGTACAACTTGTAGTGTTGTCGCCAAAACCCGTCAAAATGACGTCGCAACGTTTTGTCTATTTCTGACTCCATAGTCAGAATTCGTCAAAAAGGCTTAATGCAGTTTTGACAAGTTTTGGCGACAACACTACAATGGTACAAGTGAATGCATTAAAAATTTAATATTCGCAAACCCATTTGCTGTACACATAGAACCATATAACGAAATTTTATTAAAAATGAAATAGTCACATTTAGCTAAAGTCAGAGCTGTTTTCTTTATCCATAAGTACGTTTCTTATTAGAAAGACCATGAATGTGTGCCGGTGCAATTAAAGGTATCGCCCTTTTTGTAGGTGTCCTCAAATAACAAACATCGGAGAAAAAACATGAGCTCGTATTTGAGGCAGAGATATGTAAGTAACTACTGTATATGGGGTAGCAAAGTAAAGAAATTCGGCTTTGTCTGAAATATCCATTTATTTAGCTACAATATCTATTATAACTTCGATTTGAAAAAAAAAAATCATCTCCTAAAATCATCTCCGAAGATTTTGTTTCAACAAGTCTTCTTGCATCTTTTCTTCACGTTCTCTGCAAGCCAAAAAATCTGCATTTCTCCTTCCGTCACCCAACCATTTCCGTACGTACGGCTGGGGTTTGAAGATCTTTGAAGGAGGTCCATTTATTTTAATGAACATGACCTCTTTCACACTCGGCTGTTGATATAGCAACCGCAGCAACAGATTTTAATAAGACTTTTAAATTATGTAAAACTTTTTTGGTTTCCTTGAAATGTCCGAACTCTTCAATGATTTTCCTTTCTTCCTCCAATCAGAATATTCGGCATAAACTTAGAACCTCTCCTTCTCCATATAAAATATCTATGTCAGTCAGCCAAAAAGACGGATACAAAACCTGAAGTTGTTTTACAATGTCCTTGCTGCTGAATAATCTGGCAGATAAATTGTTGACAACACTCCGAAAAAACTGAACACGGTTTATTTTCCCGTCAGATTTATATCCCCTTGAATGCAAGTCCACCCCTTTGAATACCATATTTTTTACGGCATCTGATGCTACTAAATAAAACTCGTCAAAACCACCATCAGCTAAGCCTTGAAAAACTTTCACTGTAAGGGAAATATGCGAATGTGCTTCTGGTAACGATACAGAATTTCCTTGAAGGCGCAGTGACAATGAACTAAGTTCCTTTAAGGCGGTTTTCATTAGTGCCAAATTTTCCAGGAAGCATATGCTCGTAAGTCTTTTCAGTAAGCCAGAAAACAGGCTTCTTTCTTTACTATCCCTTGAAGCATCAGCACATGCAGCTTTAAAATGCAAAGCCAAGGCTGTAAACATATTCCAGACAGCAGATACTGTTCGCTCACTAGATGCGACCCATCTTGTTCTAAGAACTCTCCCGATTGAAGAAAACAAAACTGCAATTTCTTCAGCACAGTGATGCAACTCGCGGGCGTTCTTTGGTAAAGCATGACACAAAGAATATAATTTATCGCAAAACAATTTAAAACTCTGTATACCGTACACCTCTTTAATTACGTCCCTGACAGCAAGTTCTAACTTATGATTTGCACAGTGCCATATAATAAGTTCGGGAATTTTTTTAAGCTGTTGAGCCACACCAGATATGGAACCTGCGAAGTTTGCAGCTCCGTCGGAAGTGAAAGATATCAGATTATTTTTAATAAGCTCTATTGGAAAGTACTTCACCAAGGAGTTCATAAACGATTCAGTTATTGCTTTTGCTTTCAAATCATGTAATTCAACCAAGTCAAAAAGTAGAGTTTGGGCATTTATATCACCCGGATCTATGGACATTCTTATGCAGATTATGAGTACTAAGAGTCAGCTTACAGTTGTACACTCGCCCGTAAGGGGTCCGGGTTCGAATCCCGGTGAGGCATGGATGTTGTGTTTGTCTTACGGCACTGGCTCTCTCCCTTCCCTGGAACCAGTGACCCTAAATTAGGGACGGGCGACTGCTTATAACCCATTGAGTTGCTCACAGTGGTCGTTAAACCTCCAATAAAAAAAAAACAAAACAAACAGTTGTACACTCATCAACCAAGATACCGAATTTTATATTTTGGGAGACTATTTCTTTACAGAGCTTTTTACGCATGTCATTTCCTATAGAATCGCAAATATATATGCGGTATTGAATATTTTGTACGTATTGTCCACTTTATTTTTATTTATTTACATGTCTTCCTAGACTGCAATATCCTCCCCATCTCAGTGCCGTTTTTCTTTTGAAGATCAATCAAACCAGGAAAATCGGCAAAAGGTCTATTGTTCTTCGCAATGAAATATGCGGTATTGAATATTTTGTACGTATTGTCCACTTTATTTTTATTTATTTTTTTAACAATATTTTCAAAGACTCCTTCAGAACGTTTTGCGTTCATTTTAGAAGCTTCTTTATGAGCGTGACTTTCTCTGTAGTCCTTTTTTTCCCCCCTTAGAGCCTTATTTTGCTTCTTCTTATCGTCAGCCGTAGATCTAACTTTGCAATCTATCCACTCTTTAGAAAGCCTTGCACCAGCTAAAAATTCTGAAACGCTCATATTCCTGGTGGTTTTACAGACGGCACATCCTAAACACCCATTTTTTAAAACAAGCCAAGAGTACTCTTTCAAAAAATACTTACTTTGATACTCAGTCCAACACTCGGGTTTACCATTTGTTGAGCTTTGCCGAGATTCAGATTCTTCTAATGAACTTCCTGATGCAGTGATTTCCTTTGACTGTATTTTCGGAGATTTTCTTGGTGTTACTTCACACGGTCCGAGCTTGAACAGGGGGGGGGATCCAAATTCCCGAGTTCTGTTTTTTTCTTTTGACTCATCTTTTTTCCCAAAGAAATCTGTTAGTATTCTTTTCATTATTTTCGGTTGATTTTTTTTTCACACAAGAACAAATTAAAACTTACAACAACGACTACAATATCAGTCAAAAAGTCACGTCCTACCCCGACAAGAGCTGGAGTTGAAGTGACAGCATATGTAGAGTGTAGTAATTAAGCTCGTTGCCAGGTTACAGGAACTGCGAAGTCATTTTATGCCAAGAGCGGAGAGTGGTTGCAAGGTCATCGAGCAATCAGCTCCTGTCATGACCTTTGCACACACGCAAACACTTCGCACTCATCGTGGAATTAAGCGGCGTTACAGTCGTCACCATGACTGAAAATCGCGAAGGAAGGATGTCAGATGGCGAAGAGAAAAGTTTTTGAGAACTACAGCTACAACTCCGGTAGTACCTACACAAATGTCGAGTGAGCTTTATTAGAGGAAAAAAAAAAAAATGATGAACAATTAATACAAGATGGTGTCATTAATTGAAATGTATAATGCATTACGAAATGTTTTATGAAAATTAAATGCTCCCTTTCTCTTGGTGTCGATAACGGAACGCCGTGACACAGGGTTTTGCTTCGGGAACGTGGGGTTTCACTCCCGGATCGGCGTTCCGGCCCATTTCCACCACTGGGTATGGCGATGCATAATGCAGGCGTCATACAGTCTCTTGCCACGGTGCCGCCACACGCGGATCCGACCATCGTGGTGTTGCAGGCAGAAGCGGGATTCGTCGGAGAAGACAATGTTGTGCCATTCCGTAGTCCAGGTGCGGCGTTCAATGGCCCACTGCCGCCGCACTCACCGGTGGTGTAACGTCAATTGTAATCGGAGCAATGGGCACCGTGCGACAAGTCCCCGCTCCTGCAGACATCGTCGAACAGTACGTGCTGACACAGGTTGTTGCGCAACACACCCTAATTCCTGCGCTAACGTTCGTGATGTGGCGGTGCGAGCCGTCAATGCCCGCTGCACAACATGCCAATCCTCTCGTTTGGTGGTGTGCCGCATCTGTGGCAATCCCTCACGTCGGTCCGTCCGTCCCTCCTGCACCCACCGAATCCATACTCGCCTCACTGTGGCTGGATGTCGTCCCACACGGGCGCCGATGTCTCGGTACGATAAGCCACTATTCGTCCTCTGTCGAACTCCAAAACATGCTGGAATGACTGCCGTATTCTGCGAAGAGGCATCAGGAAGCTTCCCACGCACAGGTCCGGCAGCGCAACACACATCCACTACTTGCACCCTTCTTATAGTACAGTACTTCTCGATGGCGTGCCAGGCGCACATAATTTGCATATGCCCTGCAATGCTAATCGTTTGCATGTGCTCTGACGGCGACGCATCCTGCGGATTTCAGGCCAATCGGATGCTTCCTTCTTCATGTTGCATTTTGGGTAGCCAGCAGTGTATATAAATCTGGGTCTGTATTTTGACCACTCGCAGAATTCGAGTTTTAAAAACGTATCCTTCATTAAATTACATGCGTTAGAAACGAATCCTTCTCTGAGTTATTAATATTGCGGTCAGATACATTGGGAATAATTAATTTACGGACACATTAATCGGCTTCCACACGTAATGGCCTGGACAATTCATTTTGCATGTCGCCAACTGTTACGAATCAGGCACGAGATTCTTTCACAGAATTCTGCGTTTTTCATTATTTGGGATTGATACAAAACTGAAGAGAATGGGGGAAGGGGGGGTAATGTGTGTGTGGGGGTCATTTCCAGTCGAGAAACAGTATTCCGTTCTTCAAAACTTAAAATTTTTCCCCGTAATCGTTATTTCTTCTTGCGAAATTGCCTCTGTCCAGTATTGTTGCTAAATATCAGTCTATTGCATAAATGTTTGTATTTCAGCTTGAAACTGTACGCAACAATTTTCCGAAAACATAAATTCGACGAAGCGGAAATTTCCCTGTAATCTTTAGGCACTAGTTTCTCCAGTGGATTCAGGAAATTTTGCATTTGTTGTCATCATTTGCTGCACCATTCTTGAGAGTGAAGAGAATTGCAAGGTGGGGTGAGGGATGACTTTTCCCGGCTGTAAATGGAATTCTGTCTTTCTAAACATTCGAAAACGTAGGCTAGACGGAGTGACGATTTATCCTGTAATCGTCATTTTTTTCTCGTGATTCTCTCTGTTCAGTATTAATGCAAAATATGATTTTGTTCAATAAATGATTGTGTTTCAGCTTTAAAATGGAGGAACAATTTCCGAAAATGATAATCGGATTGAGCGAAGAGTTCGAAAAAACTGCGCTCCACTCAGAATAACTTTGACATAGTTCCCTTATGTTGTGATAATCAGAAGATAACAGGCTACATAGCTGATCTATTAGAATAGTACAGTATATATTTTGAAAGTGAGGAAATTGTTGACATAATTATAAGAACAGGTATTTTATTGAATTTTGAATAATTAATACAAATTGCATTTGAATATTTCCAAGTATTCATGTCAATTCTGAGCAGAAGAAAGAATTGGAAGATCTTTCCAATTTCATTGAAGTGGAACATTTTTTCCAGATTAAAGCTCTCTTAAAACAAGTTCTAAATGAAATGAAAGCAGAGATTCCAAAATTTATTAAGTTTGCTGTTTTTATTCTTTCTCTGCCTGTCTGTCTCAGAGGCAATTTGTGAATCCTGGGGTTCAACAATTGACATATTGTATAAGTAAAAATCCTAATACTAATTTAATGACAGAGATGTTGGAATAAATGATAAATGAATGTTTATAATGTCAAACAGAGCACAATTCGAACATAAATCAGTCCAAAAATACTGAAAGCTGTCCTAGTTTCAATGTATGGACCAAATTACCACAGACACTTTGTAAATAATTCATCTGCATCAGTGGCACACTATTTAACTTTAAAAGTTATTGACAAAATATGAAATTCTAAATACCCTGGTTCTAAATAAATTTATTTGATTTAAATAGCCTGTTTTTATGTATTGTTATATTTAACAAGGGGTTTCAACTTATGGTAAATAATTTTTTAATGTCTTTTTTACTGTGAGTTATTCACTTAATTTTTTTTTTTTATGAAACTTGCTCAAAGCAGTGTTAGAATTAGAAATAAATCTTTTACTGGCCCAGACACACACACACACACACACACACACACACACACACACACACACACACACACACACATATATATATATATATTTTTATTTATTACTGGGAGTTTAACGACCATCGTGAGCAACTCAGTGGGCTATAAGAATCGGCCCGTCCTTAATTTATGGCCACTGACTCCAGGAAAGGGAGAGAGTCAGTGCCGTTAGACAAACACAACATCCATGCTTCAACAGGAATCGAACCCCATCTCGTATGAATGATCAGAAGCCATCGCTTAGACAACTGCGCCACATGGTAGCCACTTAGACATTTATAATAAATGTTGAAAATAATGTATTTCAATGGAATTGCCTCAATTTTTGTTTTAACATCTAATTTGAAAGTGCAACTCACATGGCAAAGCATGTTTCAAGAATAAGATTCCGATGGATTGGTGATATGGCAGAGTAAGAGTCCAATGTGTTTTTAAGTAGAAAGGGGATGAGGAGACTCCAAGGGTACAAAGTCTCCTCGTCCCCTTGGATGAGGAGACTCGAAGGTCACATACATTAGCAGACTTTTTATATGTTTTATTGTTTAAGGTTTTGCTTCCTTTTCCTTTAGTCTTATTGCTCATCCCTCGTACTTTCCCATGAAATTAGCTTTAGTCCCCCATTGAACATTACTTCATGTGGATTCCTCTTATGTAAAAAATTACCTTCACACATCCAATTGACCTCACCGCTAATGTTTTCTTTGAGGCAGAAACAAAAGTCAGGTTGTGTCTGATGTCAGTATCTGCTGCATTCACTAGGGTGGGCAAATCCAAGGAAGATCAGTACATTTATTTTGCTTACTTCTGCTCATTTCGAATGATGTGGACGGAAGTAACAAAAAACGGCTGTTGCCATTACAAGACAAGGACCAGGAAACTGTTTTCTGTATTTGTTTTTCTTTCGCTCTTTACATGTCATGAGGAATAAAAAAAAACTTGTTATCCAATAGCATTTCATGAACCTATCGCTAGTTTGCAGCCAAAAATCAAAACTGTATGGCAGGGTAAAAGAAATAGAAATTCATTTTTTAACTTGTGACAACTTAGAAAAAAAAAAAAAAATTACTGGCCGTCCAGGCCAGTAAAATCAATAGTTCAGTGGTCCGGCAGAAGTTCTACTGGCCAATGTCCAGCAGACCTCTGGGTAATTTGAACGCTGCAAAGTGTTTCTTGCTTTGCCCGAAGAACATTTACAATTTTTGGTAATTATGTTGCAGAACAGTGAACATAATTCTGCTCCTGGGGAGTGGTTCGAGGAGGAGCGAACTGTGAGTGTAGCCCAAGAGTTCGGTATCGCGTGTAGTATCGTGTGTGGTCAGGATTACAGGTACAGCCATGTGAAAAACTGAAGGTCGTAACCCCCTCCCCCCAGTGAGTACTGCTATCTGCTCTTATAGGCCAAGAGCAATCAGCACCAGTGAGCAGATAACCTTACAAAGCAATTGATCATGACACAGGAGTAACAGTATTGTGGATTACAGTGGCCAGACAACTGCACGATGGTTGACTGTTTGCCCGACAATCAGTACACTGTGTTCCATTAACAACTGCTCACTGGAGGCACCGTCGACAGTGGTCCAAAAAACATAAGAAATGGACAGCAGAGCAGTAGGGTATGTGGATATCATGTTATTATAGATGTCACGTGATTTGGCATGAGGTATCTCCCGGAAAACATCAACGAAAAGGACAGATATGGCAGGCGCGATATTCTCGTATGGGGAGGCATTCTTCTGAGGTGCCACTGGCCCACCCATGGTATGTGTTAATGGACGATAACTCCACACTCCATTGTATGGTGGCTGTTGATGAGCTGTTAAAAAGTGAAGACACATTCAGTGGATGGATTGGCGAGCACGTTTCCCCGATCTGAATCTGATAAAATGTGTAAGATGCTCTGGGGAGACACGTTGTGGCATATTGCAGGGATCGCATTTCTCCTAAAATTCCTAATATTTTGTGACCCTCCTTAAATTCCTAAAATTATAACTAAAATTTGCTATTCTTCCTAAAATTTTTGTAAGCTTATTTATTAAAAATATAACCGTTATTAACGCCAATGAATTTACCATTACAGTAAGGTAAGAAGACCTGTTATTGTAGAAACACAGCCTATATGGTGTGCTGCTGAAGGGAGGGAAAATGACGCCATCAAGATGCACTTGCTTTGGGGCGGGCGCTCCACTTTTGTGCCTTCGGACAGTTTTCGAGAGTAACAAGAGATCTAAGGGAAAAGGGGAGGGGTCATTTTCATTCCTGGTTTGCGCTTTGCAGACGAACTCAGTGGCACGCAGAAGATCATACTTTATTTTTGAACATGCCTCGTGGAACCTCCTCTTTCTGCTGATGTTTTGTTATTGTAAACCGCAGGTGGGTGGAAGCAAAGAGGAAACATGTGGTCTCCTTCCGTAACCTCCGGTAATGACGATGGGATGGTAGCTGAGTGTTATCGTGGCAAGTAGAGCACGTGATCATTGACCTTCGATCGTGCGTCGGCGACAGCGACCTTTGATACGCAATATATCTCGGCTCCGACTCGCTTTGACTGAACTTGCGTGAGATGCGTATGATAGTTTCTGGTTTTGCATCTTTTATGGTGTTCTCTGTGCTGTGTGCAGGTTCAGTTCTCTAGTGGTGACTTGCTCTTTTTTTTTTTTTTTCTATCTTCTGACATCCTCGCAGCCAAACTTCGGGAAGTTGTCTGGTTTTGCAATATTGGAACGTGTTTTTGTACTTCCCTTTCATTTTCTGGTTAGTAATACAAGTGTTTAAGATGCCTAAATCCAAAACGAAATTTCAAGATGCGTGGCTCGCCAAAGAATTGGACGGAGTGAAGTTGAAAGAATGGTGTTCTGCAACTGAAACAATATTTTCTGCTAAGTGTATATTGTGTTCAGAAATTTTCAATATTTCTAATAGTGGCTTCTCACAAGTAAAAGCGCATCATAAAGGAAAAAAAAAACATTTGCAGAAATTTCAAAGTAAATTTTAAAATAAGTCCATCCTGAAAGCCTTTGGAGGACAGGATCTTCAGCCCAAAACAAATATTAGTGAAGTACTGAGTCATGATTTACAGTTGGCTAAAGCCGAAGCATTATGGGCCATGAAAGTTGCTAAGGACAATATGTCTTTTGTTTCATGCACTGAAACAGTTGAACTTTTCAAAGAAATGTTTCCTGATTCTGCTATTGCAGCCAAAATGCAACTTAAAGAAAAAAAGTTGCTTATGTGATATCACATGGATTGTCAAAATATTTTGAAGAGGATTTGAAAAAAGACATTGCATCTAGTAGCCCAGGAAAGGTTACTATTGCATTTGATGAAACTACAAATCGCGCAAGTGAAACGGCAGTTGGATGTGTATCTCAGGTACTGGTCTTCAGAAATAAATTCAGTTTCTTGCCGATACCTAACAAGCGTTTTTCTGGGTCATGCAACAGCAGATATTTTGCTAAAAGAAATTCTTGATGTGTTATCGTCCTTCAATATTTCGTTGAACAGAATTATTTGTGTATCCATGGACAGCCCAAATGTAAATAAGTGCTTTTTACGCAAATTCAATGAAGATGTAAAACAAGAAACAGGCCAGAAATCTTTGGAACTAGGTTTTTGCAACCTGCGTGTTGTTAGTAATGCATTTAAAATTTTTTTGACAAGCTTAAATATAGATTTTGACGAATTTGCTACTGATATACATTACTTTTTAAAGAATAGTGCTGCAAGACGAGAGGATTATAAATCTGTCGAGGATATAACATTGGTCACAGCCAAATTTCTTTTGCGTCATGTCAGCAACAGATGGTTAACCATTGGTTCTGTAGCCCAGAGGCTCTTGGATCAATGGCTAAATATTACAGAATATTTTTTAAACTTCTTGCCATCTCAAAAAATATTTGAAAAACAACTACACAATTCAGCAAGGTATAAAAGAATTCACTGTTTCCTGAAAAATGAGCTAACTCCTTGCTATTTAGCATTAATTTC
Source organism: Macrothele yani (assembly GCA_039090855.1). Taxonomy (NCBI): domain Eukaryota; kingdom Metazoa; phylum Arthropoda; class Arachnida; order Araneae; family Macrothelidae; genus Macrothele; species Macrothele yani. The sequence goes on along the minus strand of CM077023.1, from coordinate 4,304,149 downwards.
ATTTTCACACCAAAATTTTGAAAAGTTTTCATTATGTTATCAGAGTGAAGAACCAAAAATACACCACTTATATTCTGATTTAAATACTTTAATGAGGAATGTTATGGCTCAGTTTATCCAAGATGATGTTATTGCAGGGAAATTTGGAGAAGACCTAAAAGAATGTAGATTTTGAAAACAAAAATTCATGGAAAAAACTAGGGGAGTTAGAAGTTGGTATGAAGACAAAAAATCTCCTCAGGAATGTTCAAGAGACCAGGCAGAAATTATTTCTCTTAGATGTAAGATCATCACTAATTGCAACCACAAAATATTTAAAGTCAAATTTGCCATTCTGCAATCAAAAGCTAAGAGACATAGAAGTTTTAAAGGTAAAAGAACCAAAGAAAGAGTCAACTCAACTTTCAGTCACTGAAGGACTTTCAGAAATAACCAGAATTTCAAGTGTTTTGCATCTTTCTGAGGAACAAATTGATAGAGTAAGAGAAGAGTGGAAACTTAAATTCTGATAAGCCATCTCTAGATGAACTAGTGAAATTTTCAGAGGAAGGGCATATTCCAGTGCGGATTGATCATTACTGGGGTAATATATTTAGTATTAAAGACTGTAGCGGGAAAAAAAAAATACTCAAATCTTGCTAAACTCATCAAGTCAATTTTAGTTTTACCTCATGGTAATGCTGATGCAGAAAGGGGATTTTCGGTTAACACTGCTCTGTTAAGAAAGGACAAGGCTAACTTAAAAGACTCAACTATAACATCATTAAGAATAGTTAAAGGGGCCATTAAACACTATGGATGTGTAAGTAAAGTTCCCATAACAAGAAATTTGTTAAATAGTGTTCATGATTCACATAAATTTTATAAAGAGTATGTTGATAAGCTGAAGGAAGAAGAATCAAAAAAGGTAAAAGAAAGGAAGCAGAAAGAGAGGGAAAATAAGGAAAAACAGCTAGAGAGAAAAAGAAAAGCTGAGTTTGATGACAAAATAAAAGAAAATGATGCAGAAATAAATAGGCTTAAAAAAGATAAAGAAGCCTCCCTAGCAGTAATTCAAGAGGGAACAGAAAGAATGAGAAAAGCTGTAGAAAAACGAAATACTGTTGAAATAGCAGTTGCCTCTAACTTGATCATACAAGGTTCAGCTGAAATAAAGAAAACTGAAAGTAAATTAGTTGTGGTGGAAGCAGAAAAAGATAGGCTTATCAGGAAAAGGTTGAAACAATAATATGAAAAAAGTAATTCAGTGAACAATTGTACATAGTTCTTGGTTTTTAATTACCTTTTTAGGATATTATAATTTAATGTGAAACCTGAAAACTTTACTGTGAAAATCGTGAATTGCTTCTGGTTCAACAGCATATTAATGTTCAAAGTGAAACTTGAATGTGGTAAATATACTTGAATATGATAATAACACGTGAAACAGGGTGCGCACGCGTGCTTGAAAACCTGGAAGTCCTGGAAAATCATGATTACGTTTTCAAGGCCTGGAATATCCTTGAAAAACGGTATTTTTTTAATGCTGTCTTGAAAAGCCTTGAAATTTGAAATTAGTGCTTAAAAAAAATGCCCTTTTAGGAAATCGTGTTACTGACTGTTACCCCTTAATTTTTTTAAGTTCCTCTCCTCTGTTCTCAAAGAAAACCCCCGGCTACAGTGGTGTTTCGGATGTGCCCAAATCCTAATTTGGCTTGGGGGGGGGGGGAGCACTACTTCCAGTGCAATAAAATTGGATGATTACTAGCAGGTCTGTTACGGAAGGGGAGCTTGATGCATTCTCTAGCCCTGAGCTTGATGTCCGTCCGACAACTACTGAGAACAACAGAAGGGGAAAGAAGAGACATTTAGCATTTGCAAGGGGGTCTCGTGTTTACCAAGTCAGCTGGCATCCACCAGTGAAGAGTATGCCTGAACAACACATTCTTCTGCTCCTTGTTTATTGCATTAAGACGCTTGCTTCCGGCCCACCCCTCAAGAGACTTCGGCTACTTATGATAAAAAATAAGAAAACTATCTTTGCGAATTTTTCACAAAAGTGGCTGAAATTTTTACATTTACTATAATTGGATTACAGAAGCTCACTCCCCAAATTCCATTTGAATCGGTTTAAAACTTAAAAAGTTAGCATTGGAAATTTTTATTATGTGTGCCTCTTTAGACAGTGAGCCTTGAGCAGAAAGTGTGTTACCATAGCAACGGTTAATTGACAGCTGGGAGCGCTGATCCGAAGCCCTTGGTTGGGAAGAAAGCAAACACCTGTTTATCACTTCCACGGCTCAAAAGGACTAAGAGATATTTTCAGAAATCCATTTTCCGGAATTTTGAAAATAACACAGTAAAATTTTTACAGTGGTTAAAATACATCACAATAAAGTTCTAGTGCAAATTTCGCCGAATTCCGTTTGAAACTTTAGCAGATGCAAAAAAAAAAAAAAAAAAAAAAAAAAAATCTTCCGTTGCAAAATCGGATTCAAAAAAAAAGAAACGGCAATTATAAATTACGGGAAAAGCAAGCAAATTATTTTTTTTTAGATGTCATGGTTTATTTAAACAGAGTGATCCTTAAATTTTGTTTCTGTGATGATATGGACTCTATTTTAATTACAAACATACATTTTTATTCAGATGTCTGAGTTACTGTTTTAATAAAAAAATCTATAATTAAAAAGTTTTCAATGGATTTAGGCGAAATTCAGCAGATAAACGTATTTTAGTAAATTGCAACGTTATGACGTAAATTTGGTCATTTTGTCGAAAATTGGGCAGCATTTTTTTTTACGTTTTCTTCTATAGTTAGGGTGAAGGAGGAAGACACTTCAGTGAGCTGCAGGTGGTGATTTATGGCGATGTGCCAAATGAAAAGAAGCCGTTCCATCAGGACATTCCAGAGGTTGAGTGTGCGTGGACGCGTGCTCCTGTTGTTTGAACTTAATCGGAATGTTTTCGGGAGGGGGAGAAATATCCGTTTCAGCTTTACAGCTTTCAGGCTCCTTTTTTTTTCTTGGTAATAAATAAAAACCATAGTTGCTGCATTCACCATTGATCCATATTCGCATTTCTTGAATATAAACAGCAGACAATCGGAAACATGGTGTTGGGTGGGTGGGTCTTGATGTTCTTCATTTGTATCTGCTGAATTTTGTTCTGTGGGAATACGGAATGAGTTATACTGTGAATACATACAAAACTACATATTTTTGAGCTGAAAAAATATGTCTACTTGTACACAGTAGCTAACGTGTGAACTCAGACGAAGACAATCGGACATATGGACGTCTGATTCCATAAAAAAATCAACCCATTTTATTATACACGACAGGTAAAAAGAAAAAACATTACATGTTTTTAAACATTATAAAGGAAAGCGGATTTTTGAAACACCATGACTTGATGATATTAATTTCTGAAAGTTTTTTTTTTTTTCGATTTTAATTTCTGAAATCTTTTTTTTTTTTTTTTTTTTTTTTTCAATTACAATGCACTGTAACATGATACCTGTGTGTTGTATCCCTTAGTTGTATGGCAGATTTTCAGTTGGCCGATATCCGCGATCGTAAGTGGTAGTTACATTGCTTATTGTTGATGATGACAAGATAAATACTGGAGTAATGTAGAATGTTGCATAACGTAAAAAAGAAATCGCCCCCTTCGAACTTTTATGCGGTTATCATAGCTGATCAGCCATTTCATTCCATGAACATCAGCACATTTCAATCATTTGACCATTGGGGGTCTGACGGAATTCAGCAGTGCTTAAGCGCCTAGCGCAACGAGAACATGCTAATTATGGACAGTTCTATTCCCTTCCCCCTATCATCCCTAATCCATTTGCATCTTTCATCATTTTTATTACTTAAAACTGAAATTGCTTTTAAAAACTAATTTGAGCATGATACTGTAAAGCGTAGTAATCATCCTGGAATTTTTTGTATATGGCCTGGAAAAGGCCTGGAAAGTCCTTGAATTTTTTCCCCCAAAAAGAGTACGAACCCTGGCAGGGTGCGCACGCGTGCTTGAAAACCTGGAAAGTCCTGGAAAATCATGATTACGTTTTCAAGGCCTGAATATCCTGGAAAAACGGTGTTTTTTTAATGCCGTCTTGAAAAGCCTTGAAATTTGAAATTAGTGCTTTTATGCCCTTTTAGGAAATCGTGTTACTGTTACCCCTTCAGTTTTTAAAGTTCCTTTTCTCTGTTCTCAAAGAAACCACCGGCAGCGGTTTCCGATGTGCACCAAATCCTAATTTGGCTGGGGGAAAAAAAAGAAAAAAAAAAGGCACTACTTCCAGTGCAATAAAATTGGATGATTACTAGTAGGTCGAAGGGGAGCTTGATGTCCGTCCGACAATTGAGAACAGAAGGGGAAAGAAGAGGCATTTAGCATTTGCAGGGGGTCGCGTATGTACCAAGTCAGCTGGCATCCACCAGTGAGGAGTATGCCTGAACAACACATTCATCATCTTCTTGTTTATGTGCATGCCACCCTCCCTCCCCTCAAGAGACTTCCACTACTTATGATAAAAAATAAGAAAACTATCTTTGCGAATTTTTCACGAAAGTGGCTGAAATTTTTACATTCACTCTAATTGGATTACAGAAGCTCACTTCCAAAATTCCAGTTGAATCGGTTTAAAACTTTAAAAGTTAGCATTGGTAATTTTTATTATGGACAAGTATGTGTGCCTCTTTGGACAGAGTGAGCCTCCAGCAGAAAGGGTGTTACCATAGCAACGGTTGATTGACAGCTGGGAGCGCTGATCTGAAGCCCTTGGTTGGGAAGAAAGCAAACACCTGTTTATCACTTCCACAGCACTAAAGGACTAAGAGAATATTTTCAGAAATCCATTTTTCTGAATTTTGAAAATAACACAGTAAAATTTTTACAGTAGTTAAGATACATCACAATAAAGTTCTAGTGCAAATTTCGCCAAATTCCGTTAGGAACTTTAGCAGATGCAAAAAAAAAAAAAAACGTTGCATAATCGGATTGAAAAAAGAAACAGTAATTATAAATTACGGGAAAAGCAAGTGAATTATTTTTTTTAGATGCCATGGTTTATTTAAACAGAGTGATCCTTAAATTTTTTTCTGTGATGATATGGACTCTATTTGAATTACAAACACGTTTTTATTCAGACGTCTGAGTTACTGTTTTAATAAAAAAATCATCTATAATTAAAAAGTTTTCAATGGATTTAAGCAATATTCAGCAGATAAACAAACGTATTTTAGTAAATTGCAACATCATGACGTAAATTTGGTAATTTAATTTTGTCGAAAATTGGGGAGCATTTTTTTTTACAGTTTCTATTATAGTTAAAGTGAAGGAGGAAGGATGCAACTTGACAGTTCAGTGAGCTGCAGGTGGTGATTTATGGCGATGTGCCAAATCAAAAGAAGCCATTCCATCAGGTAATTCCAAAGGTTGTGTTGTGTGGACGCGTCCTCCTGCTGCTTGATCTTAATTGGAATGTTTTTGTGCATGGGGGGGGGGGTCGAGAGAAATATCTGTTTCAGCTTTACAGCTTTCACGGCTCTTTTTTTTTTTTTCTTGGTAATAAATAAAAATCATAGTTGCTGCATTCACCATTGATCCATGTTTGCATTTCTTGAATATAAACAGCAGACAATCAGAAACATAGTGTTGGGCGGGTCTTGATGATCTTCATTTTGCATATGCTGAATTCAGTTCTGTGGGAATAAGGAATGACTTATACTGTGAATATATACAAAACTACATATTTTTGAGCTGAAAAAATAGGTCTACTTGTACACAGTAGCTAAAGTGTGAACTCAGATGAAGACAATCAGACATACGGACGTCTGATTCCATAAAAAAATCAACATAGTTTTTTTATTTACACTACAGGTAAAAAAGCAAAAACATGTTTTCAAACGTTATAAAGGAAAACGGATTTTTGAAACGCATGACTTGATGATCTTAATTTCTGAAAGTTTCTTTTTTCCACATCCTTTTTTTTCAATTACAATACACTGTAATAGGATACTGTGTGTTATATCACTTAGAGATATGGCAGATTTTCGGTTGCTGATATCCGCGATCGTAAGCGGTAGTTGCATTGCGATTGTTGATGATGACAAGATAAATACTGGAGTGATGTAAAATGTTGCATAAACTAAAAAATAAAGCCCCCCCCCCCCACCCCGAACTTTTATGCGGTCATCATAGCTGATCAACCATTTCATTCCATGAACATCAGCACATTTCAATCATTTGAACATTGGGGGTATCTGAAGGAATTCAGCCGTGCTTAAGCGCCCTAGCGCAACGAAAACATGCTAATTTTGGATAGTTCTATTCCCTTCCCCTCTACCATCCCTAATAATTGAGAGTGCATACATTGAGAGTGTTTCAAATATTCTATTTATGAGCTAGTTTTCGCGCTGTTTGTTATGCTTTTATTTTCGAAGAAAGAGAGGGAAAATAAGGAAAAGCAGCTAGAGAAAAAAGAAAAGCTGAGTTTAATGACAAAATAAAAGAAAATGATGCAGAAATAAATAGGCTTAAAAAAGATAAAGAAGCCTCCCTAGCAGTAATTCAAGAGGGAACAGAAAGAATGAGAAAAGCTGTAGAAAAACAAAATACTGTTGAAATAGCAGTTGCCTCTAACTTGATCATACAAGTTTCAGCTGAAATAAAGAAAACTGAAAGTAAATTAGTTGTGGTGGAAGCAGAAAAAGATAGGCTAATCAGGAAAAGGTTAAAACAATAATATGAAAAAAGTAATTCAGTGAACAATTGTACATAGTTCTTGGTTTTCAATTACCTTTTTATGATATTATAGTTTAATGTGAAACCTGAAAACTTTACTGTGAAAATTGTGAATTGCTTCTGGTTCAACAGCATATTAATGTTCAAAGTGAAACTTGAATGTGGTAAATATACTTGAATATGATAATAACACGTGAAAAGATAAGAACTGAACATTAGAAGTAAATCATACTTAAACTTTAGACATTAGACGTTATGCAAAAAATTTGGGTGTGAACTTTGACCATATATACTAATGGACTGCGCATTGGCAATAGCTGCATCAAAGCCGCCATGGCTCAAACATTGGGCACGTCATCATCAGACTCCAAATTTCGTGTACAAATGCTGTTATGATTACTAATTTACGCTGCAGAACTTCAGTGTTTTCGGTGTATTATGTGAATGCACCTCATATATAATGAAAACTCTTCAGGTAAGTTTACTTATGAGCTATATACATGCATGATCGTGTTGTTTACATTTTGTGATTTATAATGTGATGAACATTTGCGAAGAATTTGGAACATGCATTCCATTTTTTTTTTCTTAAGTTACTATATTTTTATATCAATAGCTGCAAGTTTCTGGTTAAGTAATTGAACTTTATTGACTTAGGTATTTAATTCGTTTCTTACCCATGAAAAATCATAGAACTTTCTTTACTATATCGGTCAGAGCAACCATAAGCACAGCAGGTGTAACCCATCTTTTTGACTGTTGTCATGTGATTTTATGTTGGAGCCAGAAATTTTGATGTCATGCGCAGTCTATCAGTATATATGGTTGAAGGGTGTGAAGCAAACTCTTTACAATGCATACAAAGTTGTTTTACTAGATGTATACAAATATACATCTAGTTTTTATTGAAATACACTCCTAAAATTTTCCTAAAATTTTTCTAAAAATTCCTAAAATTCCTAAAATTCTTACCTAAAATTTTCCAGAAGTATGCTATGATCCCTGAATGCTCAAAAACATTGATGTTTTTTTACCCATCCCTACTGAGATTAATGTTTGCCGTACCAGCTGGGATTCCAGGAAACATACTCCCAATTATGAGGAGAGGAGCATGATGGGGAGGGGCTGACCATTTGCTTTATGTAGAATTGGGTTGTGATGTATGAGCAACTTTGTTTTGTTATTTTATTTAGTGAGTTCTTTCTTTTCCTCCAGCACTTAAAAATTTTGACCTTTGATGATTTCCTAGTTTAATACAACCTGGAGTGTTGTTATATTTCGCCCTAGACCTCAGCAAAAGTATAATTGCAAAGTTATACCAAAAAAAAAAAAAAAAAAAAAAAAAAATTGTATCTGGGTACACAATCATCAAAACAGAAAACTTGCTGCAAACCCAGAAGCTTAAACCATGATTAGCAATAGAATAAGAATAAATTCAAGTAATGATTAAAAAAAACTGAAAAAATAATAAAACAATTACTGTCAGAATAATAACTTATAGAAGATTAAAATTGCTCTAAACACAAAAATAGGGTAAATTTCGCAAAAATACACAATTTCACAAAAATACACAATTTCACAAAAATACACAATTTCACAAAAATAATACAATTTCACAAAAATAATACAATTTCACAAATAGTATTTTAACTTAGATAGACCTGTGGAAGTAGAAGGAAGCAAGAACTCCTGACGAAGATGTAGTGTTTAGATCGAAAATTTGAGAGGTAATGTACCTCAATAAATTTATCCTCGATAATTCCCGTTGAGTATTTATAATACTAAAAATAGGTATCTTTAAAAACCTGGATCGACCCCTGAAGCTCTTCACTTTTATGAAAAATTTTTTTGATGGAAATAGTAATTACCTTTTGATTTCATTGTATGTTATTTATGTAGTAGATATTTTCATGTCAACATATTCATTTTTTTTTACCCCCCTATATATATTAGTTATCGTAAAAGCCACAAATGGCCCTCGTTATGTTGTGGGGTGTCGAAGGCAGCTGGACAAAACCAAATTGAAACCTGGAACTCGTGTTGCTTTGGATATGACTACTCTGACTATTATGAGGTAAGATTTGTGTTGTACTTGTACTAACTTGCCTTTGTAGAAAACCCATCATTCTTTACATCTTATTACCAAATTTTTTGGACAAATTTTAGAAAATATGCTTTGTTGGTTTTTAAAAATGTTGAGGTATTTTTACTTAGATAGTAATGTAAATTAAAACTATCATCTTTTTTAATAAATATAAAGATATAGTGGCTTAAAGGCTGGATTTCTGTTATGCATATATGTATTTCCCTTCTATGCCTTCTGCGATGCATGATAATAATGCTTTTCAGAATAGATTCGAAGATCATATACGTACACTTCTAATAATAGGCTAAAGAATCAAGAGCTTGATTTTATCTTGAAAATATCACAAGATTATGGTTACCCTAATAAGCTTATTAAAAATGGATATATGAGAATAAGAAACATATGGCTAAGAGAAATGAAGACCAAGAAATTTACAATCAAAGAAAGGTGAGAAAAAATAAATTAAAATATATAGGTGCATTCCCTTGCTTGAAAGGTGTCAGTAAAGAAATTAATAAGCAATGTGCCAAATTTGACTTACAACTAGGAAGTTCAGTGAACACCTTGAAAAATCTGACTATTAACAAAAAAACTGAGAGCAAAATATTAGAGGAATCAGGGTCTTACGAAATTCCCATTGCACACATACCCCCAATATCGTACATAGGGAGTACTAAAAACAGGTTAAAAAAAAGGCTAAAACAACACATATCTAATTGGCAAAAAAAGAAGCAAAAACTGCATTAGTGCAATTCTGTATTGACCACCAAACATTCCCAAAATTCGAAGAAATTAAAATGCTAAAAAGGAATATAAAAATCAGAGACAAATCAGAATGGAGGAATCGATCTTAATTTATAAAAAAAAACAAGGGTGTGTAACCAGAATGACCCTAATACATTATCTAGCATTTGGAAAGAGCTTAATAAGACAAGAAAAAGAACAAAAGAAAAACCGAAAAAAAAAGACAGGGGAACAGGGATAGGAAATGAAAAGAAGAATACAAAAAGACGACATCAACGACCATTTGAAGAGGGGGGTAGAATTAGGGAAACATAGATGGCGCCAGCTAGGTTTGATTAAGAAAAGTATCTAATGCAGCATATCCGACGAATGGCAACGTAGAGTATCGGACTCCATTGACGAGAAAAATCACGAACATCGGTGAAAAAGTAGTCACGCTCTGAGGATGCCCAAACACTGGGCGAAAAAAAAAAAAAAATTTAGAGCATTAATAGCGGTAAAGAATTGATGTTGTTGAATCCTAAAGTGAAGATCTACTGAATCTACCCAAAGTAAAATAGCGTGTTGGATGTGAATGGTAGTCGCCCATACAACGGACAATAGCTTCAACGAAGACCCGAAACTTGCGAGAAAAGTGAATCATCACTAGAAACAGAATGCCTAGGTAAGCATTATCCAACTAGAATATTTCCAAAATGCAAGTGATTGTAAAAAGGTAGATTTACTTATTTGTATGTATTGTGTTTTAACGTATTAATTTTGAAAGCATAATTTTAGCAGTCATTTTGAAAGTTATATTTGACATGATACACACAATCTACATCATGTATCATGGTTCGTACGCTCTTTGAAAACCTTGAAAAGTCCTTGAATAAGAAAAGTTAATTTTCAAGTCCTTGAAAGTACTTGAAAAAGCTTAAAGCTCGGAAAACAGTACTTGAATTATTATTTTGTTTTTTAAATAATGATATGAAATAGCTCGTGGTAAATAATTATTTGTGCTAAAAAGATGTATAGGAGATTTCTGTGTAGTTCTAATAAAAACACCAAGCTGATCAAATGGCGCAGAATTTGTGTTCAACTCAGGGGAGTGTGTGGACAGCTGGTGCCTTGGCTATGATATCACTGCAAAATACAGCATCAGTCATGTGAGTAAAATAAGTAAAATGATGTATTCACAAATTATGATGGACTTCTATTTACTGGGGTTAGGGACACGTTCTTGCCGGAGGATGGAACTTCCGGGAATTGCTTCACACGTGAACCCTTCGTCCCCTGGCTGCATCAAAAAATGCACCAAAGCATCAAAGTCATGCATCAAAAATAAAAGTTAAAGCAAATGATAAGTGTCACCCCAGCAGATGAATATGAAAATAATGTACCTTTTCAAAATATTCCATAAAATAAAATTTTGAAAAACACCAAAACAGAAGGGCAGTTCAAAGTTAATAAAATTAACCAACTGGGGGCAAGGGGTAACAGGCAGGTCATTGAAGGTGTGCCCATCTCAGCTAAGTTTAATGCTATGAACTTACTAAAATACCTACCTACTGACCGACCGACAGTACACACACACACATGATAATTTGAACTTAAAAAGTCCATGAAAGGTGCTTGAATTTATTTTGCTTGGAAGAGTACGAACCTTGTGTATGCGTGCAGAGGTGAAAGGATTCTTCTCTTCTCTTTTGGGAATTACAGGTAATATTGGACATGCACAGGGCTCGACAAATATGTTCTAGATCTAGGAGCCAGCTCCAAAATTTTGGCGCCAGGTGAAACAAAGTCAATAACGCACGAACAGTTATGACGCTTGAATGAAAAGTGGTAAACCATATTTGTTGTCAATTTTTGTTTTCTTTTTACCCAAAGCTCTTATTGCAAAATAAAGTTCCAATTTGCTTCATAATTTTCTTTTTCCATTCTTTCAGTAGATGATCTCGAAAAAAATTAAAATTTCAGATTTTGATTTTATTAAAATACTATTTGCAAATGTCATATTTTGTACATATTAATTCAAAGTACCATATTTTTTTTTCTTCTTATAATCTGTAGACCATAAAATTCAGAAAAAAATTTTCTTCGTGAGATCCGCAAATGCATATTACATATTATACTCCAAAGGCTGTGAAAAAAAAATCCCATATATAATCCGCGGTAGCGCATGATCCGTAGATCATGAAATTCTGAGAAAAACAATTTTTTCCTTTGCATATTCTGCGACAGAATGTCTTAGACCATGATATTTCAAAAAAAAACAAAAAAAAAACAGTCCATACCTGCCAACATTAGCAAGAGCCTTGTTACTAATAACTAGTATTGTGTTGCATACGTAGACTCTATTTTACGAAATGATCCATCTCTTTATAAAAAACAAATATGGGCCCAAACAATGGCTCTAATGAAACAAACTTAACACGTGCGAAACACAAAGTTGATTCCGCGGTGAGGGCATTAGTGCGAGATTTAAGTTCGAAACTTCCACCAGTAAAAAATCAGTAAGATGTATTCAGAATTCCACAATGCTTGACAGACAGGAAATCTAAGCAAGTAAATGTGCAGTGCACAAACATACACTTACCATACACTTACCATATAATCATACGACTTCTAAAATTGCCGTTTAAGACAAGATGAGATCAAAGAAGGGGGGGGGGCTGAACATTTTAGCTGCCAAAAATCAAAACGGACAGCAAGAATACTGTCAGTGTCTTTTGTTGACTCTGCAACTGCATAGCACCATTGCTTAGTTTTTCTTTCTGCTGATATCATTCTCTCCCTACTTCTTGATTGTCACTTTTCTTTCTTTTCTTGTTTTTTATGCCCTCTGATAACTACCATTAGCCTGAGGACCATGAGCACATGATATCAAAGCTTCAACTATTTTAGATAAATGGTGTAACTTTGGGAATATTAATACTTTTGAACTCCATGCATCAATTTTTCCAAGTTTTCCAATTTAGTCACTTCCGTTTTCGGGAATTTCCTTATTCCCTTATCAAAATTAAATGCAAAAACTTATGGGAGGGGAGGGGTATTTAATAACACAGGAGAGTGGGAAGATCGCACGTGGGGTGGGTTAGCGATTACAGTAAATCCATACGGTTTCCGGTTTTGGAAATTTTTCTCCTGTTTTCAAGCTGAAATACAAAAAATTATGCAGTAAAATGATACTTAAAAATACTGAACAGAGGTAATAACATTGCGCTGAAAAAGAAATTACGATTACGTAAAAAATCTTAACTCCGTCGACTTTACGTTTTCGGCAGTTCCGTGAAGATGAAATTCCGTCCTACGGCGAACATCGACCCCCCCCCCGAATTCTGTCTTCTTGTGCATCGATCTCCTGAGTGGCCAAAATAACGAAAAAGGCGGAATTTCTCGAATTTGCAGAAGAATCTCTTGCCTGAAGATTAGGAGGAAATTTCCACGGCGTCTAACTTCAGTTTCCACAAATTGTTGCCTACAGTTTCAAGCTGAAAAACGAACATATATGCAATAAAATGATATTTAACAAGAATATTGGACGCAAAGGCAATATCGGGAGAAATCAATTAAGATTAGGGCAAATTCTTTTTATTCCATTTTAATTACTGTTTTCGAAAGCTTTGAAACACGAAATACCATTCCCAGACGGAAAATGACCCCTTCCCCCAAATTCTCTTTAGTTTTGCATCAATCTTAAAAGCTATCTAAATGAGGACAACAAAAAAAGCAAAAACGGAGAATTCCGTGAATCCGCTTAAGAATCTTGTGTATATCATAAAATAAGAGCAGAATGATTTTTTATTAAACAAAATGAAAATTCGTAGAATCCGTAGTTTCAAGAGTGAGTTCAGTAGTCAGACAACTAAATCCGTCAACTATGGACATTCCGTAGTAATTGGCATGTATGACAGTCGTATAATCCGCACCTATCATGTTAATCGTGAATCATAATTTCAGACAGAAAACTGCGATTCACAGGACCGACTTAGAAATCCAAAGATGTAAGAAAGAAATGATCATCTTATTGGAAAAGTAACTATCATTTTGAAGTACTTTTGTGCTATTTTTAAGTAAATAAAGAACTAAAATCGCTAGCTGTTGCAGCATTACCGCAGTTCATTAGTTACACTAAAAAATCTGTTTAAATTGCTGACAGTCCATAGTATTGTCTTATTTCTGAATATGTTTCAACTGAATACCGAAAAAAAAAAATCCTTAACTAATACAATTAGCGCACCAAAACTAGGCAATGCGATTCGCAGAATGGTTACATGCTACGGAATAGCTCTGTAGAATTCCCAAGTTGCAGCTTCTCACACCACGTAGGCTTCCGCATGCGCAAATAGTAACACTTTCCTTGCGTAATATTTTCTGTCAAAATGCTTCTAAGTAATATATATAAATATATTCTTACAATCTCTTTGCAGTCTTCTATCTCGCTGTTACGTTACATTTTTTCTGTTACCGCATTTTCGGTACTTTCTCAATAAATACCACATCTCCTGACAATTACCTCGCAGACTTTTTAAAATGCTGCACTGTTTTTTTTTTTTTTTTCTTCTCTCTTTAACAGCATCCGCAGTACCTAAATTTATAATTTTTTAATAGTAATCTATGGATTATACAACAGAAATTACGGTATTTACTGCAAATTACAAAACCTCAAGTAAGAAGAAAATTGGGCGCCACGGCCTGAATTTTTTAGGTGCCTGGACGACCAGGCGCCCAGGATTTGTCGAGGCCTGGACATGCAATACCAACATCTCGGTGACACATAATGGAATGATTTGCTGCCATCAACATGATTGTAAAGTTACTCCAATTTCAAGTAATGCATCACAGGAGGGTGCTGTTAGAATTTGTGGTATTCAGTTATTTGAAGTAGAAATCTTACTATCTGTAGAGACTGCATAGTCACATTCTGTGGGATACCACTAGCTGTTATGAAACTGATTATAAGTGAAACGATTTACCTAAACTGTTTTGGATGTTTTTTGAATTACAAGCAGTTATTGCCCGTTCTCCGAATGGTGAATCTATAATTTTTTGAACATAAAATTAAAGAAAGGAAAAGTAATTAAGGGAAAGAAAAGTAATTTAAGATCCGTAACTATTTCATGATTTAGAACAAGGTCGTGGTGTCAATGCATATGGTTTGACCTAAAATGGATCAGCCTTTGGTGCTCCTTAATTTTAAATAAAAATTTTGTGCAATTTTTACAGCGTTTCAACATTTCTGGCATAATTATCTTCAAACCTATGAGCATTTTGAACAGTAAAGTTAAGCCTCCCTTTTGAACTGTTTGGTTTTTACTTTTTTAGGTATCCGGACTTTAAGGACTATCAACATGCCAATTTTCAGACCTCAAAGTTATTGAGAAGTGATCGAACAATTCACGAAAAATTCAAGCAGAGAATGTTCCAAAACCATCGCCATTTTGATTGGGGGGGATACTTCTATTTAGGTATTCGGACCTTAAGAGCTATCAACATGAAAATTTTCAAATCTCCAGGTTATGTAGAAGTGGTCGAATAATTCACGAAAATTTCAAGCAGAGAAATGTTCTGTAGCCACCATTTTTATTTTATTTTATGCCGGCGGAAAACACCTTAGTGAGAGATAGGTTTGCCTCCTTGGGGTGCTCTGTAGGAACAATGGCACTCAGAACAGCAACAAAGGCCCCTGTGAATCTTGGAGAGGTGCCAGCTAGTCCTGTGACATTGGCAAAAAGACCCCAACTCACTGGGTTTTGTTCCAAAATCCTTAGGTTGAACAACCAACTGGAAATGTCAGCTGTAGGCTAATCCCCCACACTGATGTACCTACCTGAATAAAAAGATACAAAGATACATTGCTCCGGTCTCAAGTCTGGGAAATGGTGGACCTACCACATTTGAGAAGGATGGTCCACCACAGTATCAACCTGGAACTGGAAGAAGAAAAATCAAAAAGAGATCTCAGCTGAGTGAGTGTAAGATTGGTATATAGAATACTAAAGGTATAAATGGCAAGATGAACGAGGTGATTAAAGAGATGAATAAGTATAGATTGGATGTGCTGTATGTAAGTGAAACCAAAAAGAAGGAAATTGAGATAGAAGAAGTGAATGGAACAGTGAGTGTGTGCTCTGGATTATTGGATAATGTGAAAAGATAGGCTGGTGTAGGTGTGATTTTAAGTGAAAAGATGAACAACTTGATTAACTGTAGCTGCATGAGTGAGAGAATTCTTTGGATTTGTTTGAAAGTGAAATTTCAGAGAATAGTAATTGTTGTAGTGTATGCTCCTTGTGGAACCTTCTGATAGGAAGGAGGATTTCTGAAATGAGCTAAAAGCTGTTTTGAGCCAGTTTGGCGCTAAAGAGAACGTTATAATAGGGGATTTCAATGCTATAGTAGGTGTGCAGAATGCGATTTCTAACAAAGTCCTTGGTAAGTTTAATGATCCTTGTGTGACTAATGGTGAAAGGTTAATTGAACTCTGCATTGAGAATGGTTTGTGTGTATCTAATATGTTTTTCAACCACAAGTATATCCGCACATATACTTGGGAAAAGCATAACTCTTGGTTAAAATAATGTTATAGATTTTGTTTACGATCAGCATCTGAAGAACTTAGTTGTTGACACTAGTATGATAAGGGGTGCCGATGTTGGCTCTGGTCATTACTTGGTAGTGTCACGAGTGAAACTGAATGTTGGTTGGAAGAAAAAGAATAGGAAGAGGCCCAGGATGGAAAGAATAAAGGTTGAAAGCCTCCCTGAAGATCATCAACGTTATTCTGATGTACTCAGAGAACGACTGAAGGAGCTGAAGGCTTGTGAGAGGGATGTAGAAAAGAAGTGGGAATGTTTTAAGACCTGTGTTGTCACTGCTGCTGAAGAGGTCTGTGGCACCCCCATAGTGGGTAACAATAGAGGTGATGCTTGGTGGAATAGTGAGATCGAAGAGGCAGTAAAGAGAAAGAAGGAAGCCTATCTGCGGATGTTGCAAGGTTTCTGTGGATGAATATCTCTGTAAGAAGCGTGAAGCCTCTAAGCTGGTGTTCCCCAGAGTAAGGCAAAATATAGAAAGGAGAAGGTGGAAAGGCATGAATTGGCTTTTTGGAAAGATAGGAAGACTCAGGAAAAATAGGGGAAACAAAGTTGTAAGTTGTGCGAAGAATAGGATGGGGGAAATGATATGGCAGCCCAATGAGTTAAGTGAAAACATGGGGTGAATACTTCTCTGAGTTATTATAGATATGGAAAGCAAATGTGATTCTGAGGCAAAAGCAGATGATGGTACAGTGAAGGATGTGGAAGTACAGGAGGGATCTCAAGAGAAGAGGTGTGTAAAGCTGTAAAATCTCTCCAGAACGGTAAGGCTCCAGGAGTTGGTGTCATAACTGCTGAGATGTTGAAATATGGCGGTGACTCTGTAATTGACTGGTTAACTGAAATTTGCCAGTTGTGCTGGGAGTTAGGAATGGTCCCTCAGAATAGGAAAGATGCTATCATTGTTCCCTTGTATAAGGAAAAAGGTGATCAGACAGACTGCAAGAACTATCATAGTATTAGCCTACTTAGTGTGTGAGGAATAAAGATGTGTTGCAGTTGTGTAATATGAAGCAAAATGTTGTTAGCAAGGTGGATACTAATATGCTTCAGTGGTTTTTGCCATGTTGAAAGAATGAGTGAAAAAAATAATGAGATGCTTACTAAGAAAATAAAAAAATAAATAAAAAATCAGTCATGAGATGCTTACTAAGAAAATAAAAAAATAAATAAAAAATCAGTCATGAGATGCTTACTAAGAAAATCTTTTTATCCCAAGTGGTAGGAAGGAAAGGCAGAGGAAGGCCAAGGAAATAATGGGAGGATCAGATTCAGGAGTGTCTGCATGAGAAAAAGATTATGAAGTATAGAAGGTCTTATGTATGTCGTGTGATGGGTGTCAGTGAAGCCCGAGTTGTATGTCAAGATTGCTGTAAATGGAGATGTTTGATATGGCAACAGTAAGTAAAAATTATCTGGTATTTTGTATTTCTTTGTAGAGCTAACCTCTGAATCTCAGAGACCAGCTTAGTGATATTTATGTATGTATCAAAACCTATTTAGGTATACAAACTGTGAACTACCAACTTTTAAGCACAGGGCAAGCCTGCAGTTCATTTCTTCAGTAAAATAAGTTATTTGGAATAATCAGTCACTTCTAACTTTGCCAAAATATGATATAAAAAATAAAAAAAAAAGGAAAAAGAAATTACAATGAAATTAGAAAGGAATGACAGGAGAAAAAAATGAATTAGCAATGGATGCTGCAGAGTCAGTGTACAGCAAATATGGCTGTGGAACTTAATAAAAAGAAAGCCAGGCTTGCATGTGCTAGAGAAAACTTCAGCTGATGTACAAGCAAGTACAACAAGAACTGGTTAAAGCAACTTCTTTTAAAACCATTTAATTTTGTTTTGAATTGAGTAATTTTATGTTGTGAATACACTGATGCTCTTCAGCTTAATACTTAAGTAAATAAATTATAATGAATATTTCCAATTTGCTCATGCTGCATTATATTCACACTTTTTGCCACACATTCCAGTTTTTTGCTCAGTTAAAAAGTTCAGCTCTTTTTTCTTTGTCATCATCGTGTAATTTTTGAAACAAATGATTAGTGCTTGTGCTTGCTTTTTAATATCATAATCTCAGGTGGCACATAGCAAGTGTTGTAAATAGGCCATTTAAGGATCGCTTTTGTAAGTGTTACTCAGAGAAGGTTCAGACGCTCATAAGCAGACCAGTGATGTGTCTGTCACAGTCCTCCTTGTTTCCAGTGGTATATATCCCTGGTGATTGCAGATTGTTTAAACAGTTTGCACTGAATTTTTGTATATGCCCAATTGTAACTGACTGAGAGAAGAAAGTTAATTGAAAACCTAACTTTAATTTTTCTCCTCCACGCACGCACCCCCCCCCCCCCCATCACACACACACACACACACACACACACACACACACACACACACACACACACAGTGTTTTGTGCCACCTGAGCAGGAACATTATGTGCAGGGTTCCCATGCAACCTGGAAAACAGGGAAAACCTGAAATTCTCAGGGAATTTGAAAAAGGTTCCAAAATTCAGGGGAAATGCCCCCCCCCCTTTTAAACCAAGGGATACTTTATTTTGCCAAAAAAAAAAAATTCTTTTTTCAGATTTCAAACTTTTATTAAGTTTTAGTTCAATTTCTACAGACAATTGTAATATGGAACAATTAGGCACAATGGCTTGACATACTCCTGCTTGGAGAAACACTTCACGAGAGAAACAACCAAGCAATATATCAAAGTCCTTTGTCTGTTGGTTCTGTTGCTTCATGTTTCTCTGAACAGGAGCCATTCCATCATTAAGCTTAGCAGCTGAATTCTGTTATAGAAAAACTGAAATTAATGAACTGATGGGAATGTATTTATACAAATTGTATATGGGTAGTATTAACAAAAGTTAGTGGAATTTTAGTATGGAAAATAAAGTGTGCATTTAGTTGTTACTAATGAAAAGCGCATAATTTTATAAAGACTAATTACTTAAAGAATTTATAAATGTGTGCTTTGGTGAGTGAGAAAATATATGCATGAATGAAATGAAATGTGACAAGTCATTGCATCATGATAGGGTTGCCACTCTGGAAAAACTTCAAAAACCACCCTAAAAATCTGGAAAAGTCAGGGATTTTTTTTTATTGTTTTTGAGTGGGAACCCTGATGTGGGTATGCAGGTGTGAGATTTGAAGGAGTAGCACAGTAAAACTCCTATTATCTGGATTAACTCGGACCACAGCCCATCTGGATATTCGGAAAATTGGGATAATTGGGTTGTCCTTTTTCTATAGGCCAAATTCATATTTATTAATTAAAGTGAGGGAATTTAATCTTTTTGTTTATTGTACTTTGTAACAAATTATATACAGTTTTAAAAAAAATCTGTTTACTGCATTATCGTTCTGTATTATTTAAATAAATTAAAAATTTAAAAACACATAAATAAATCAACAAAAATCTTAGTTTTGCTTGACCTTGAAAGAAGTGCAAGCGAACCGGATAATTGGAGTTCTGAGTATCTGGAGTCCAGATAATTGGAGCTCTACTGTATTTAAAATTTTAAAATTTCTGTTATTTCCTGATTACAGTAAAATTTTTGAAATACTCTAGTGGCCTTGTAATAAAAATGAATATAAAGAATTTAGCCTGTTGAATGAAATGAGGATGTTTTGGTGGTGTTTTTCTGTTCAAAGATTATGCAGATTTTCAAGATTTCTCAAAGAATCTCAAAACAGATTTTTGTTTGTACAGGCCATTTTGAATAAACTGCTTTAAGAGTTCCCATTTATTTTGAAAAGTCAGTAACTGGTTTTACATTTCCCACTGATAAAATTGACTTTTAAAATATTTAGGTACCTGCCACGTGAAGTTGATCCTTTGGTGTATAACATGTCTCATGAAGATCCAGGGGACATTAAGTACACAATGATTGGTGGTCTTGGAGAGCAAATTAGGGAGTTGAGAGAAGTAAGTAGTTTTATGTTCTGTAATGTTTTTCTGTAATGAAGTGCATGTAATTGAATTACAAAAGTTTAGGGATGCAAGGAAAACATTAAGTGTTACAGTTCAAGCCTGTTCAAAGTATTCTAAAGCATTGGTAACACACTTCTCAAAGTGAATTTTTGTACAGTTTATATAAGCATTTATCCAGACACTTCTCTGAATGCTCTCATAAAAGTGTATAACAGCAGGTTCAGTCTCTTCATCTGGTAAGAATTGTTGCCAAAGTTGTACTGTTTTGTTGTTTTTGTTTTAGAATAAGGAATTACCAAAAAATTTACATCACTAAATTAGGAAAATAAGGAAGGGCTTAGAAGTTCTTGAAAAAATTTATGTAATTTGTGTTCAAGAAATCAACTGTGTGCTTTGGTGTGTGTGGGGAGAAGCAGTATCCTTGTAACATTAGACCTCTAATGTAGAGCTTGTGCAAAATGCACACAGACATTTTGTGGTGTGCCAATTAATGGTAACTATCATTTAAGCTTTGGTGCTGTGATAAGGCTTGCATTATGCTTGTGGTGAACATTGTGTGCATCGCTTTCTTTGTTGCATGCTGATTACTATTCTTAGTGTTGGGGCATCTTCATGGAGCTACATGTGGATCTAGTGACTGATTGGAGCCTCATAAATGGGTATGCAAGTTTCTTCAACTATTACTATTTTTGAAATAATGCTACTACTATGCAGTGTCTGCTGGTTGGTGGGTTAGTTAGGTAGGTAGATAGGTGGGCCAGTAGGGTAGGTATATTTAAAACCGAAACCTTTGTTTCTAGATGAAAGATCCTTTCAGTTGCTCTCTGCTTTCCTAGCTGACCAGCTTGAATCGGATAACTCTGTAATCAATGTTTTTTTCCTCTTCAAATTGCAACTCTTTAAGCTGCTACTGTTTTACTATAGCAGTTTTTACTTGCATTTTTTTTCCAAGTGGTAATGAATTTAGTATTAGTGATTCGTTATGGGCAGCAATATAGGGGGGCAGTACTATCAAACATTCCGCAGTGCGTGTTCTGCGGAATTCCCGTATATTGCGAAATCTTCAAAAATGGATAATATGTGTTTCGCACTACGTGTCTATGCAATTTCAACATTTCGCATGGTGGAAAGAATATTACAAATAATATTTCTAGTGACAAGCATAAATATAATGTTGACTGCGTGGAAAAAAAATTAAAAAATTAACTTCCTTTGTTAAAAGTTTATAATGAATTGGATGCGATTCGTACAAAATGTTTGTTTACTTCATTTTTAGTTGAACATAATTTACCAATTAATGTCTCTCAGTCATTCTTACTTATTTCATTTTTTTTATTTTATTTGACTGTCTCATCGTCTGTGTCTCCGTAAGATAAAAATCCAACATGAAAATGGTTCGTTTTTGAAAACATTTTAGTATGTTTCATGACTGCTTGGGACATGATCCCATTGAATGGGTAGAACATCCTTCCTTTTAGATGCAAACTTCTGTAAAAGTAAATTTTTATCACTTTATGGATCCATAATTATAGCATAGTAATGAGAAATTATGTATAGAATCTATTTTAATCGATATAAATGTGCCGATAAATTCAAACATCTGTAGTCACTTAAATTCAAAGTTGGTACTTGATTTGGGTAACATCGTTTTTAAATCTATATGTTCGGTACATTTAATCAATATGCCCGACAAGTAATTTAATCGAATATGTCGATTAAAATTTTCATCGAATATATGGATTAATTTTTTTTATGGATTTCTGTTTCTGAAAGTTGGAAGGTATGTAGGCACTTTTAACAGCCCAACATTATGTTAATGAGGTCCTGCAACTAGTGGCCCTACTTTTTCTGAACTCTTAACTCCAGTGCGATTTTCGAACAGGATAACACTTGTCTGCATACTGCTGCTGTCTTGAGAGCTTGCCTTCAAGGCACTGACACTCTGCCATGGCCAACCGCATCGCCAGACCTGTTGCCGATTGAAAATGTGTGGGCTGTTATTGGATGCGCTATCCACACTCCACCCCTACCACACAATCTACAGGAACAGCTTGAAAAGATTCAAGCTGCATAGGATAGCTTATCGCAGGACACCATTAGGAACCTGTACAACTCCATGCCGAGATGTCTGGCATGCTGTGTGAGCAAACATGGTGGCCCGACGCCATACTGAGAGACACTACTTATTGGCGTGTAAGCTATCTGATGACTGTACCTGAATTGTCCAAATGTGGACTCCGCAGGGATATGCTGAACTCTCTCTCTAAAAAATTGTGACTGTGTTGCATGAGCAATCCTGCCAGGATCCAGCGGTCCTTCACCCGGACATGTTCAGTCCAGGGACCAGCAAGGGTCTGCTGCCCCCACAAGACCAACACTTCCCACCCTTCAGCCATAGCCTGCATATGTGACATGCTGATGGGCAGGGGCACTTAATTTCACATCTGGTTGGAAGATTTATTCACCAGCGCAATGGAGTTTGGGACCAAGGCCCTTTATTGGTGTCTACGCTAAAAAATGTTTACACTCACATTTATGCACTGAGGGTCTTGTGTAGCGGGAAATTAATCCTTTAATTCGTGAGCCCTCTCGCAGAGATAAAAAGCAAGAAATGTTTACAGATTATTGGCGTGTAGCTCAATAAATATTTCCCATATCAGTCTCAATGTTTAATCATTTCTTGTTCTTGGTAAGCTTATCCTTCCTCCTGAATAGCATTGCAATCAGACACGTCCTTCCTTCTGTGTGCAACTTTTTTTTTTTTTTTTTTTTTGACGATGAGTGTATATTACTAAGTTGTTCTCTGATAATTCAGAGATTAGCTCCTCAAAGAAAGACAGTCTGCCAGATAAAATGTTTAACTGATTATTTACTTATTGTTGCCGTCTCAAACGTCTATTTACAGCGATCTTGGCACACAATTAGAGCTTCACTGACATCCATCACATGACGTAAACAAGACATTCTGTACTCCATATTAATAATCTTCTCATGCAAACATTCCTGAATCTGGTTCTTCCATTATTTTCTTGGCATTTCTCTACCTTTTTTTCCCTGCCACTTGGGCTGAAAAAATTTCATAGTAAGCATCTCATCACTCATTCTTTCAAACATGGCTAAACCACCTAAGGATATAGTGTTCACCCACTGACAACATTTTGCCTCACATTTACACAACTGCAACGCATCTTCATTCCTCACAGCCACAGATCGCTCCCTTAAGTAAAAATTTCGCCAGCAAACAAATGAGTCCAATGTCTTTTCTGCAGTATCCAGGTTTCACTGCCATACATCAGAGTAGAGACAATTGCACTTTACTACACAGCGGTTTGGGACTTTCTTGAGAACCCATCATTCCTGTGAAATCCTAAAGCAGCCGACTTTCAATGAAGAATTCACTCTCCTACTAATTTTGCCATCTAATTTGTTTTCTTTGTCAAACATGCTTCCTAAATCTCATTCACCTGGCCAATTATTGTGCCATTTAGACATCTTGCATTCAGTACTAACAGTTCCTCACTCAAAAACCAAAACTTTGGGGTTTCCCTTATTTATTTATACTCAGTTTGAATTTCATAGAAACTTCGTACACATCCAGTACAGCATACTCTGCAACTCATTTTTGCTCTCTGTCAAAAAGACTGTGTCGTCAACATACAGAAATCTTCACACATGGATATTACCAAGACATAAACCAGTATTGTCCATTTTGGTATCAGACATGCACACATCCATAAATACAGAGGGCAAGGCAAAAGTTTTGCAGTATTTGCATAAACGAATGTGCTGCGGCAGGTATGTCATGTATTTAAACTAGTTCAAGTCGTGTACTGCAGTCAGCCGAATGGGATATAAGGTGGTAGTTGTTGCTGTGAAACAGTATTGCTAGTCATCGTTCTATCTGTGGTTGGGAAGCCTAAAAGATGAACAGCCACAACTGGCTAATTAGGGAACTTTTGCTTTACGAGTTTGAACTCAGCCGTAACGCTGCTCAAGCAACACGAAACATTTGCCATGCAAAAAGGAAAGGTTCCGTGGCCCACAGCACCATAACCAGATGGTTGAAGAAATTTCGCTGAGGTGACAGAAACCTCGGCAATAAGCCAAGATCAGGTAGGCCGCGAACCGTGGGTTCGGAGGCTGTGCACCAGGCTGTAGCGGCAAGTCTGACAACCAGCAGTCGGAGATTATCAGGCGAGCCGGGCATATCACAGACCACCGTGGTTCATCACCTTCAGGACCTCGGCAAGGTCTACATGAGCTGCCACATTGTCCCTCACGAACTGACGCCAGCTGAAGCAAACCGCTGAGTGCAAGCGTTCATGAAACTCATAGAAATTCCATGTGATGTACATTCCATCAGGAGAATTGTTATGTGTAATGAAAAATATTGGGTTGCCAGAAAAGTCATGACGTATTTTGGCACCCGATGGCGGTTGGGCGGTTTTGGAAGTACTAGAGGCATGCACAGCTCTGTTATCGCTATGGCATTCGATAGGTGCCAGTTCTAGCTGCAGTCTAAAAGGAATAGTGAGCGATTTGGTTGATTTGCGGAGATTAGACATCAAGTTGAAGATGGAAGACCAAACTGTGCATTTTCGCCATATTTTACTGTTTTACTTCCGTAAAGGGAAGAATGCGTGTCAAGCTTGTGAAAAGTTTCGTAAAGTGTATGGTGATAATGCTCTACAAGGACGTCAGTGCCAGTGGTGGTTCGCAAAATTCCGTGCTGGTGAATTTGACCTCAACGATGCTCCTCGGTCCGGGAGGCCCACCGAGGTTCATGACTACCAAATCAAGGCATTGATCGAGTCGAACCCATGTTACACGACACCAGAGATTGCAGACACATTGCACATCCATCATTCAAGCATTCACGACCACCTGAAGAAGCTGGGATACGTAAGCAAGCTCGATGTGTGGGTTCCTCATGAACTCAAAGAAGCTCAATTGATGGCACATATAAACATCTGTGTTATGCTCATTAACAGGCATGAAAGACTTCCGCGAAAACGCGGAAATCCACTTTTTTCTGTTCCGTTTTTGATGTTATTGATATTATTCCCAAAATGCAATAAAAATTTTAGGGGGGGGGGGTATGCCTCCCTCTTGTGGAAATCAAAATTGTAATGACTTCGAACAACAGGATGGTTACGGCTGGGAATGATGTCACCTCTTCCAGGGATGGAAATTCTGTGCCAAAGTGTGCCAAAACAAAAGTCTTGCTACAAAAGGCAGGATTTGCGCCATTGGGTGCCAGAACCTCTGTTTCCCCCGTCGTCATCGTCGGGACTTCAGTATAGTAAATTTTCCGTGCTCACTCTTGCGCTTGACGCTGAGCAAGTCCATGCAGTGGGAAGAACGATTCAGGACTTTAAGTACTAGGAATTTCATGTAGTTACTATGGAAATCATCGACGGAAGTTGTCGGTCCGCTACGGACGACAGAAAGCATCGAGTGTGCTATGGAAATCGTAGGTCCGCTATGGATGACGAAAAACGCCGAGCATGCAACGGAAATCGAAAATCTCAGTGAAATAACATTATTAAACATCTGTGTAAAGTTTATTTTCGTGTTTTCAAGATTCTAACACTTGCTAAATATTTTCGGGAATGTTTCTTGGGTGTTGAGAATGTCACGTTGTTTTCCGTTTCCTCATATTAAATTTTTTCGACCAAGCATCCCCCATCCCCCTTCTCTCTCTGCCTGATTATATTTTTATTTTTGATGTTTTCTTGTCATATTCCTCGTTTTCAATATCTTCGGTAATAGTAAAAAGGAGCGACTTCGTTTTTTTTTTTTTTTTTTCTTTAAGAAATTTTCTAATGAAATACATGTTACCCTATTTATAATACATACTTCTTCAAAACTAATCAATAGAGAACAATCGTTTTTGAGCCTTTCCCTTTTATTAAACAAAATTACATTTCTAGATCAGTATTTAATCTGTCCATGGTGGAATCTGCGCCGTTTCCGTGTCACGTAAAATTGTTTCACGGCAGAGTGAGCAATGCAGTATCGATTTTTTTCACTTTCATTTTCCATAAAATTCGTGTTTTTCCATTTCTTAGTTACTTCTTACTCATATATGATATTATTTCATGGATTCGCAGAATTCCGTTTTTTCTGTCATCATTCGGGTCATACTCGAGATCGATGTGAAACTGAAGAGAAGCTGTTTTTGGGGGGAAAGGGAGGGGTTTTTTCCATCTGGGAACGGTATTTCATCTTTCAAAACTTTCGAAAACAAAAGTTAAACTGAGTGAAGATCCCCCCCCCCATAATCCTAATGTATTTTTCTTGCGATGTTTCTTCTGCCCAGTATTGTTATTAAATTTCATTTTAATGCATAAATATTTATATTTTACCTTGAAAAACTGAAGGAAAATGTCCGAAAACGGAAGTCGGATGGAGCGAAGATTTCGCCGGCAATCGTAATCCCCACTCGTGCGACGTTCCCTCTACCCTGTGTTGTTGTTAAATGTCAGTAATTTTGTACTTTGGATGCAGTGATGTGCTCCAGTTTAATATTTACATAAATAAATTTTAGTGAATCCCAAAAACATGCACTTTTTAAGTTAAACAAATTCAGTGCCCTCTCAAAAATAATGAAGGCATTATTGAGTTGTTTTCCTGGCTCTCAAGTGGAAAATTCCTTTAGTATGATGGGGGATGTACTTGATAAAGAATCCATCAACATGAAAATTGAAACATTTTCATCTGTTCAAACCATGAAATATAAGCTACTGAATCAGAATTTGGAATTTTTTAAGAAAAACGATTATTTGCATGACCCTGTAAATAGAGATATTTATGCCAACATATGAAATCATATTCAGAATATAAGGAAGAAAGGAAAAGAAGATGAAAGGAGCTAAATGTCTCTAATAACTTATGCAGAAAATTAAAATAAAATGAATTGGTTCAAGAGAAAGAAACTGTAGCCGGCTAATTCATAAAAGAAGGTTAGAACAAATTGTTAGACAGAAACAACTTAAGGAAATGAAATTTCATTAACTGTGAATGACTTTTATTATTTACTGACAAAACGCCTAACGTTTTCGCAAGCATTTATCATATTTCTTCGTTAATAATTTTTTGTCAAATCAAGAATGAACATATATTCTTCATCAAACTTTCATTACTTGTCAACAAACATGTCTGAAGTTTTTCAAACCTTCAAGATTTTATTTCCATACAACGTTGTTATCTTATAAAGACATTTGATTAACTTCCTCATTTGATTAAAGACATCGTTCTGTACTAAGGTGAGTGATTTTCTATGCATATGACCTCATCAGCAATTTTCCCCATTACATTATATTGTACTACTGTATATATTTAATTTTCTTGAAACAAAATACATACATTAAATCTATTTAGTTGGCAGGCATGTGACCAATACCTAAATGTCATGGTTGTATACATTAGAGAGTGAAATGCAAGATTCAACACTGCCCCCTCCCCCACCCCCGGGCGCGTGTCGAATTTCAGCTTTTTCTATCACTGACTACTTTTATGCCTGCATTAAACGTGAGGAAAACTATCCTTTTCGGAAGCAACTGATAACTGGTGACGAAAAGTGGATTGTGTACAACAATGTGCTGCGCAAATGGTCTTGGTCCCGACGTGCTGCTTCGCCTCAAACGACATCCAAAGCAGACGTTCATCAGCGGAAGGTTCTGGTCTCAGTGTGGTAGGATTTTAAAGGTGTCGTGTTTTTCGAGCTCCTATCAATAAATGACCTTTGCAAAACATGGCTAAAATACGTCATGACTTTTCCGACAACCTAATATTATAATATTGTTATGTGATCCTAACACACAACGGCAGTGGTTTAGCCCAGGCCAGCTTCCTGAACCTGTTGCCTAACGTGGGCGCTTCGGGCACAAGGTGATGTTCTGTGTCTGGTGGAATTTTGATGGGATAATCCATTACAAATTTGTTCCAAATGGTTAGACCATCAACGCCTACCTCTACTCTAAACGGCTGGAGCGGATGTATGCCATTTTGGAGAAGTATCCAGCACTGAGCTTATAAATTAGTCTATTTTGCTGTTTTGTTTGGATACTCAAGTTCTTTTCTTTTTTGGTAGGTTTTCAGTGCAGCTGTTATAAATAACTGTTGAAGAGGAAATATTTGTGTGTGTGTGTAACTGAGGTGTTTAGGAAGTAGGTTTTCTGTACACCTGGTACTGAACAATATTATGTGAAATTGTTTTTGTCTCAATTCTTGAATTGAATTTACTGTTGGTTTCAAGTTTGACTTATGGTTAGAGTAATTGGCATGGTTCCTTATAATCAGGGTATAGTTCACCAGAGTAACAGAAGGTAGACGTGTGCTGTACGTGGATAGTTTTGACATTATTAGCGGATTTTGCAGATAGTTTTTGCTTGTAGATTAAAAAATAAATAAAAATGTTATTTACAGCAATTCAAACACATACTCAAGGCTTTACTGAGATTAATATACTTACATCTATTTTAACTTGAAGGGCTTTCAATTATTTTTCACATTATAATATAAGTTCTTTTGTTTTTACAGACATTTTTAGCCTCTAGATTTTATCAAGGCCAGATCTCAAACTGTATCAAAAGTTTTGTTTACACATAAACAGTTTAAATTTTATTGCCAGGTTCCTCTTGTAGTTGCGTATATATCACTAAGCTGTTCTCTGAGATTCAGAGGTTAGCTACACAAAGAAAAGACAAACTACCAGATAATTTTTATCTGATTATTTACTTACTGTTGCCATATCAAACTGCTCCACTTACAGCGATCTTGGCACATAATTCGAGCTTCACTGACTTCCATCACACGATGCACACAAGATCTTCTATACTTCACACTCATGATCTTTTTCTCATGCAGACACTCCTGAATCTGATCCTCCCATGACCTCTTTGGCCTTCCTCTGCTTTTCCTTCCTGCCACTTGGGCTGAAATTTTTTTCTTAATAAGCATCTCATCACTCATTCTTTCAACCTGCCCAAAGCACCGAAGCATAGTAGTCTCCACATTGCTAACAACATTTTGCTTCACATTACACAACTCCAACACATCTTCATTCCTCACATGATCAGAACGTGTCTTGCCCCCCCTGTAAGTAACACATTTCTCTCCAGCTCACAAACAACTTCTATGTTTCTTTTGTAGTACCCAGGTTTCACTGCCATACATCAGAGTAGGAACAATTACACTTTCATACACAGCCATGCGGGACTCTCTACAGAACCCATTATTACTGTGAAAACCTCCCAGAGCAGCTATGACTTTCAATGAAGAATTCACTCTCCTACTAATTTCACCATCCAATTTGTTCTCTCTGTCAAACATGCTTCCTAAACAAACAAACTCACTCACCTGGTCAATCACAGTGCCATTTATACTTACATTACATTCAGTGCTTACCAGTTCCTCTCTCAAAGACCATAACTTTGGTTTTTCCTTATTTATACTCAGTTTGAATTTCATGCAAACTTCGTACATCCAGGACAACATGCTCTGCAAATCACTTTTGCTCCCTGCCAACAGGACAGTGTCATCAGCATACAGCAATCAGCACACACGTATATCACCAAGACATAAACCAGTATTATCTATTTTGCAGTTATGGAAAGTTTGCGCCGAACTGCGCCAATTTCATTATCTTGCGCCAAACTGCTACAAATTACGAAAAATTTTAATATTTGCGCCCAACTGTGCCGAAACGGCAATCCACAGCAAAAATTGCAGAGCGAAAAAAAACAATTTTCACGGCAAAAATGCCGTTTTAAACGTCGAATCGAATGACGCTTTTTTAAGGTCTACGTGTAATTTGGTGAAAACAACTTGATCAACACGTACTGTACCGCCAATCCCAAAATTTCGGAATGTTTTTCACCTACCTTCTAATTCGTTGTTTTTTGGCAAAAGTGACGAAAAAACAACGATTTTCGTGATGTAGGAAATTAAATTGTTTTTGCTTATGGAGGAGGTTTGTTGTAATCACGAGGTATGTAGGAGAAACGATGCTGTACGTTATGAAATCCTGATGAAGATTGTTTACTGATAGTTTGGCGGTCTTTCGGAGTGCTGTGCAATTGAGATTGTTTATATGTCGTTCCCTGCTCTTTGGGATAGTGCAGTTATTTAATTCCGGGCGAGGTGCGCGATTACGTAAATACAGCATAAGGTCAGTCATTAGCTATTTTGTTGACGCGGAGGACGACTGAAAATGGCTCTCCCGTGGCAGGATACAATGGTTCTGTTTCTAAAGGATTCATAGGTATTCAGAGATGAAAACTTTTACGGATTTTCACTC
The DNA here is from genome assembly GCA_039090855.1 of Macrothele yani. Taxonomy (NCBI): domain Eukaryota; kingdom Metazoa; phylum Arthropoda; class Arachnida; order Araneae; family Macrothelidae; genus Macrothele; species Macrothele yani. Next base: position 4,273,740 of record CM077023.1, on the reverse strand, counting down.
CATCTTCCGGTTTTACGGAAGTCACCCGAAAAACTACGGAAAAGCCCTCGCAAGATCCCTGCACGCAATTTCTATTTTTTCAACGTCTTTTGGTCGAAAAAATGCACTTTACAGGTAGTCCCTTATGCGGCTTCGATGTTCTGACTTCCCCCGCCAATGGAGGCGGAGCTTGTCACGTGATTCCCCATACAGCCATTTGAGAGTACCGTGCGCAAAAGTCGAGAGGGAACTCAGCTCAGTGTCTTTTGCCAACTAAATCTTTACGTTGATTGCATGTGGCTTTGTGCTTGTAAAAATTTCAGTGCAAATGTTTTAACCCTTTCCACTCGACTGTCTGGTTACACCCGACATTACGAAATCGCCGAATAGCTCACCCGCCACTCCGATGACGCCCCTATAGCTCGCATTGCGGTGGCCGCGAGACATTTCTTTTTCCTCCAATAGGTTGGGTGTCACTCGCCACGCCGATGATGCCCCTATAGCTCGCACGTCAGGGCTCACGAAACTTTTCTTTTTCACTGGATAAAGAAAAAGAAACTTCATCTGCGTGTCGGGTGTCACCCGCCATGCCGGTGGCGCCTCTATGGCTCGCATGTCGGCGCTCGCGAGGAATTACGTCTTCACCGAATAGCTCGCGTGTCGGGTGTTATCCGCGACGCCATGACGCCTCTATAGCTTGGATGTCGGCGCTCGCGAGGAATTTCTTTTTCGCCGAATAGGTCGGGTGTCATACACCACGTCTATGACGCCTCTATAGCTCGTATGTCGAGACTTGCAAGACATTTCTTTTTCGCCGAATATCTCGCGTGTCGAGTGTTACTCTCCATGCCAATGATGCCTCTATATCTCGCATGTTGGCGCTCGCGAGACATTTCTTTTTCGCCAAATATCGCACGTGTCAGGTGGCACCCTCCATGCCGATGACGCCTCTATAGCTCGCATGTCAGTGCTCGCGAGGCATTTCGTTTTTGCCGAATAGGTCGGGTGTCACTCGCCACGCTGATGACGCCCCTATAGCTCGCAAGACGTTTCTTTTTCACCAGATAAAGAAAAAGAAACGTCGTCTGCGTGTCGGGTGTCACCCGCCAAGCTATTCGGCGAGAAGAAATTACTCGCGAGCGCATGTTGGCGCTCGCGAGTAATTTCTTCTCGCCGAATAGCTTGCGTTTCGGGTGTCATGCTTTGTGCTCATTACGCCTCTATGGGTCAGGGCCAGCAAGACATTTCTTTTTTTGCCGAATATCGCCCGTGTGGGGTGTCACCCTCCATGCCAATGATGCTTCTATATCTCGCATGTTGGCACTCGCGAGACATTTCTCTTTCGCCGAATAGCTTGCGTGTCGGGTGTCATCTTTTGTACTCATTACGCCTATATAGCTCGTGGGTCGGGGCTAGCAAGACATTTCTTTTTCGCCGAATATCGCCCGCGTCGGGTGGCACCCTCCATGCTGATGACGTCTCTATAGCTCGCATGTCGACGCTCGCGAGCCATTTCTTTTTTGACGAATAGGTCGGGTGTCAGCCGCCACGTTGATGCCTCTATAGCTCGTATGTCGGGGCTGGCGAGCTAAAGCTGAGCTTTCACTGCTAAGTTGTGGCTTCTACTGCAGAAAAGAAAAAAACTTGCGAGTTCTCTGTGAGTATGGGTGAAAAGTTGTTTGAGTGGAAAGGGTTAATTTAGATTAAAACAAAATGAAACAAAACGTAGCAGTGAAATAGCTATGACAACAAAAAGAACGCAATCAGATAAAACTTATCATCAAGTGTATCACGGTAATAGTAAAGAATGGCCTTTTTGTGAAGCATCTAAAAGTTTTGCTGAATAACATTTTATAAGCCATGTGGCTGCGATTTTAGCCTGTCGCAAGGCGTCCGCGATTATTGTAGGCGTCATGCGGAGAGCAAGAAGCACAAAGATCATGTCAAAAGATTAAGTGGAGATGTGAGTAAAATTAATGTAACCAAAAAACTTCTGATAGCTTAAAGAATCCTGAAAAAAATATCAAGAGCAGATTAGTGCTGGAAAAATGCATCAAAACAAGCAAAAAAGGAGAAGAAATTGAATGTTTGCAAGGTGATTTGAAATGGTAAGAAGCTGAACATTTGCAGCAATTGAATTCCCTCATAAAGTGTTAAACAATGCTTAGATGAACATTGAATGTGGCATAAAAAAAACAAAAACACATAAGTGCAATAGAAAGTGGGCAGATACTATTAAAAGAAACAAAACATTGCTAACTATCTTAAAAAAATGAGAAAAGAATAGAAGTGAGCAATTAAATATTGAGAAAAGCAGCAAAAAATAAAAAAAATGTAAAATAAATGATTAATAATAGAATCCTGCTATGGTTACAAATTTTTTGATCTATTTGAAAACTAAAATGTTTGCATATTTGTGTGTGTGTGTGTATTTCAATGCAAGATGTTTTAAATTTGAGTAGGGTGCATCTATTTTCAAAACATTTTTTGCTTAAGAGCTTGTTCTATCTACTAATATTTTACCTGCTCTATAAAATGTTTTCTTACACCAAAAATGTATTTTATCTGCTCCAAAAATGCATTTTGTTGCTCCAAAAATGCATTTTGTTGCTCCAAAAATGTATTTTACCTGCTTTAAAAATATATTTTACCTGCTCCAAAAATGCATTTTGTTGCTCCAAAAATTTTATTTCACCTGCTCCAAAAACGCATTTTGCTGCTCCAAAAATGTATTTTACCTGCTGTAAAAAGGCATTTTGCTGCTCCAAAAATGGTTTTGCAACTTTCCATCACTGTATTTTGGCATCACACATGCATGCATCCATAAGTATATTAAACAGCCAGGGTGACATTACACAACCTTGCCTGACTCCTGCACCAATAGAAAACCATTTTGATAAAACACCACTCACTTGTACACAAGCTCTACTACTAGCATACATGGCTTTTACACTATTATGTAGACTCCCAGTAACACCATATTCATTCAATACCTTCCACAGAAGTGTCCTATTTACTCGGTCGTAAGCTTTCTCTAAACCTATGAAGGCACCATAACTTTCTTACCAACAGCCAGATACTTTTCAATCATCATGCATAATGCAAAAATTTGGTTAGTGCAGCCTTTACCAGGCATGAAACCACTCTGAACATCCCACACTTTCAATGATGTAAGACCCCGTAATTTTTCAATAACAACCTTACCAAACACTTTCCCTGGCACACTCAGTAGGCTAATACCACGATAGGTCTTGCATTCAGTCTGATCACCTTTTTTCTTATACAAGGGAACAATAATAGCATCCTTCCAATCCCGAGGGACCATTCCTAACTCCCAGCACAACTGGCAACTTTCAGTTAACCAGTCAATTACAGAGTCACCACCATATTTCAACATCTCAGCAGTTATGCCATCAACTTCCGGAGCCTTACCATTCTGAAGAGATTTTAGAGCTTTACACTTCTTCTCTTGAGATCCCTCCTGTTCTTCACTGTGACATCTGCTTCTGCCTCAAAATCACCTTTGCTTACTTGATCTAATAACTCACAGAAGTACTCACCCCATCTTTCACTTAACTCACTGGGTTCCCATATCTTTTCCCCGATCTTATTCTTCACACAACTTACAACTTTGTTTCCCCTATTTTTCCTGAGTCTCGTGAACTTCCAGAAAGTCTTCCTATCTTTCCAAAAAACACATTCATGCTTTTGCACCTTCTTCTTCCTATCTTTTGCTTTACTCTGGCAAACCAGCTTAGCTGCTTCTTACAGCAGTATTCAGCCACAGAAACTCTACCTTGCAACATCCCCAAATTTTCTCTTTACTGCCTGTTTAATCTCACTATTCCACCAACCATCACCTCTTTGTTACCCACTATTGTGGTACCACAGACCTCCTCAGCAGGAGTAACAACACAGTTCTTAAAACATTCCCACTTCTTTTCTACATCCCTCCCACCAGACTTCAGCTCCTTCAGTCATTCTCTGAGTAAGTCAGAATAAAGCTGATGATCTTCAAGGAGCCTATCAACCTTTATTCTTTCTACCCTGGGCCTCTTCCTATTTCTTTTCCTCCAACCGACATTAAGTTTCACTCGTGACACTACCAGGTAATGGTAATGGTCAGAACCAACATCCACACTTCTCATCACTTATGTATTTTGTAAGTCTACTGTTTTGGAATTAAGTTGTTGAAAATGATATTTATAAATTTTGATGGTTCCATAGTGAGAAGAATTGGCAGGAAAACGCGTAACACACAAAACATGAAAAGAATTCTTGAAATGGTCATCACACGCATAAGTTACGTTGAAAATTATAAGCAGGACGTTTCAGTAGCGACTTCTACCTTCATCAGCCATGGAATGAGACACGTGGTTAAAGCGTCAGTTGTTGCCAGATTTCAAAATCGCTTTCCAAATAATAGGGATGTTAAAAGGTGCGTCAGTATTGCAGGTGTTAGGGGTAAGGTATGTTTCAGTGCTTTCCTGGTACCTGAGGGCATGCCGATTGCTGAACGGGGCGATCCGCTTAACATTGTTCCAATCGGGAACCGCGGACGTATTGCCGATGGTTAAAATTAATTTTAATTAGTTAATTTTAATGGTTAAATTAATATTAATTAATTTAACCATTAAAATAAATGATTTAAATTAATTTTAATTAGTTAAAATTAAGTTTAACTATCAGCGATACGCCCGCGGTTCCCGATTTGCACAATGTTCAGCGGATCGCCCCATTCAGCAATCGGCATGCCCTCAGGTACCGCAAAAGCATTGAAATCTACCTTACCCCTAACACCTGCAATACTGAAGCACCTTTTAACATCCATATTATTTGGAAAGCGATTTGAAATCTGGCAACAACTAACGCTTTTACCAAGTGTCTCACTCCATGGCTGATGAAGGTAGAAGTCGCTACAGAAACGTCACGCTTATAATAATGAACGTAACTTACGCATGTGATGCCGATTTCAAGAATTCTTTTAATTGTTTGATGGTTCATTAATGGAACTGTTTTTCTACATATAAAATTTTTCTTTAATTAATCTCTTGTTTTTATGAGGTTCAAAGTCCAATATTTTGCCATAAAGGTCCATTTCACACACATTGCTGCACATGCAGTTGTAATGTACTTATTTTGTTGTCATTGAAATCTGTGAAGTTCTAATAATTTATTGTTTTATTAATTTTTTTTAATTATCTTATTTTGTTATTGTGGTTTGCACTTCTTCGCCTGTTTGCAGCAACTTTTCTGTTTCAATGGTTGTGTATGCAGATACATTTTATTTTTATATAACTCTGTAGTTCACATACATAAGGTATAAAATTTCTTCATTTAGTTATTTTCTGTGTGATGGTGTCTGCAAAAATTTACAACAGGAAAGGTCTCAGACATAGGTGCCTCCCTTTCTTAATGAAAGGTATTTTGACTTAAAAGAAATTTTTAATATCTGTTGAAATTTCACACAGATCAAAGGTTTCTCGTCTGAAAAGGTCTGATTTTTCAGTCACCTTTTTCTAATGTTTGCTTTTACAACAGTGTTCAGGTAGTAATGATTCAGCATCAAGGCTGTTAGAAAATTATCTTATCCCTCGGAGATTTAAGTTCTTTCAGTCATTTTGTCAGGTGAATCTTCCATTCATATACATGGTAAATATTTTAATATATTATGTTCTATGATATATTAAATGTGATTTTTGTTTAATATTGCATAGGGAGAAATTTTTGTAGTGAACTTACAAGGTTATGGTTCAGGATTTTAGACGGTGTTTCTTATGTTACCATTTTATTTCGGTAGAGTTTTGGATAAATTGAGTTCAGTAATTAAAGAAACAGAAAAGTATTTTTTGTTTTATGTGGAATCAGTTTCTGTATGTAACAAGTGGCTGTAAAAAAATTTTACAAGAACACGTACACTACTGATAGAACTATTCTATTTTGTGAAGCATTTTCATTTTGTAAACTTGGTATAATAATCTTTAAAGAAGTTATGACTTCAATGGAACCCAGTGTGATAATGCCACGGAAAGATTTTCTTTCAGTGACAATGTGTGTTAAGTGTTTCTTCAAAGTATGTTCGTGTATTCTTGAACTTTGACACACGTACACATCATATTGTGCACCAGATATTATATTTGTAAGTTACAGTTAATTTGTACTTGTTGGCATTTTCTCATGATAACTATTTGAGTCAAGATTTAAATATAATATACAGGCTGCACATGTGTACAGTATTGAAAACTTACTATTTAATATTTTATTGAAATCAATCTGCAGATTGTCCACATCTGTTGATGGAGTGACAAATTATTTGGCAGTCGCATCCAATCAAAGCTTTGAGAAAATAATGAAATGTCAGTATCTTGTGAATAGCAAGGTACATCTGTGGAATTAGTAACATTTCGCAAACTCCTTCTCCCTTTCCTTTGTTCCATTCATGTAATGTGTGTGGTTTGCAAGGCTTTTTTTCTTCTTCCCTCACTTGCCCTATTACTCCATTTTACAGTCTGATAAATGGGTGTTTTTCGACAGCTGCAAAAAAAAAAAAAAAAAAAAAAAAAAAATAATGGGTGTGGTTTGGTGCTTTAGTCAGATGTAGTGAAATAACAATGCATATTATGTATCATCATCATCATCGTCAACCATTATCAATCCACTGCTGGACGAAGGTCTCCCCAAGTTTCCTCCACAACGGTCTGTCTTGTGCCAGTCTCCTCCATGTCACTCCCGCATACTTTCGAATTTCATCCACCCATCTTCCATGTGGTCTTCTTCTGGGTCTTTTCCTGTCCCTTGGAATCCAATTTAAAATTTCGGCTGTCCATCGATGGTCTGTCCTTCTGGCAGTATGTCCAGCCCATTGCCATTTCAGGGATTTAACTCTGATCATGATGTCTTCCACTCTTGTCATTTTTCGGATCCACGAGTTCCTCTTCTTATCTCTCCTGGTTACACCAAGCATGCACCTCTCCATGCTACTTTGAGTTGTCTGCAGTCTTTGTATGTCTCTTTTAGTTAAGGTCCACGTCTCTGCACCATACGTAAGCACTGGAAGGATGCATTGATCAAACACTTTTCTTTTAAGACATAATGGCATATTGCTCTTGAAAATTATGCTGTTTCTTCCAAAAGCTCTCCAGGCAAGTTTTGTATGCCGATTAATTTCTTCATCAATGTGACCCTCACTTGATATCTGCTGTCCAAGATAAATGTACGTGTCTGTTATCTCCAGCTTTTCTCCATCAATCTACAAATCTTCATTTCTTGTAAAAGCATTGAACATCACTTTTGTCTTCTCAAAGTTCATTTTTAATCCCACTTCTTTACTCTTGTCAGCAAGTTCCTGGATCATACTCTGCAGCTCTGATGGGGTAGTTGCAAAAATTACTATGTCATCAGCAAAACGAAGATGGGTTAGATAATCTTTATTAATCTTTATCCCTTTGTTTTCCCAGTTCAGTGATTGAAAGACATTTTCCAATGTCACATTAAAGAGCTTGGGAGATATGGTGTCACCTTGTCTCACTCCTTTTCCAATTTTTATGTGTTGTGTTTTCAAACAGCCAAATCTTTGCACTTGCATTTTCATAGATGTTATTAATAATATTAATGTACGCATCTTCAGTACCGCAGGATTTCAGGGCCATTGTAACTGCTCATGGTGTCACCAAATCAAAGGCTTTTTCATAATCGATAAAAGCTATGCACAATGGAAGTTCATATTCCCTCGCTCTTTCAATTAGTTCTCTCACTACGTGGATATGATCTATTGTGCTGTAGCCACTCCTGAATCCAGCTTGTTCTCTCGGTTGAGCCATGTCCAGCGTCACCTTTAAGCGGTGTGAAAGAACTTTAGTGAAGATTTTATAAACCACTGATAGGAGGCTGATAGGTCTGTAGTTCCTGAGATCTTCAATGTCACCTTTTTTATGTAGCAAGATCATTGTAGCCTTGTTCCGATCCTCAGGAATCTTCTTTTCATTAAGGCATCGAGTGAAAATTTGTGCGAGTACTGTTTCGATTTCTCCACTTGCTTTTTGTATGATGTCTACAGTAATTCCATCTTCTCCTGGAGTTTTCTCCAGCTTCATGTTCTTGATTGCATGTGCAACTTCTACTGGGAGGACTGGAAGAACTCTGGTACTGGTACCTTTCATGATGTCTGGAGTACATGTATCATCCCTTTCATATAATTTGGAGTAGAAATCTTTCACTCTTGTCAAAATTTTGTCTCTATTTCTTGTTACAGAACCATCTTCTTTTCTCAGTGCCATTATCTGTTTTCTTCCCTTACTGAGATGTCCCTTTGCTATCTTTAGGCTTTGGTTGTTTTCAATTGCTTTCCTTACTAGTTCACAGTTGAATTTCCTTACGTCTTCAGTTATACTTTTTCTTACTGTCTTGCATAGCTCTATATATTCCACTTTGAAAGTCACATCTTCTTTAGTTGTTCTCATCTCTCTTCTTTTTTGCATCAACATTTTGGTTTTTCATGATAATTTGTTCACATGCAATTTGTTCTTAGACCCAGCTAATTTTGTTGCTGTTTCCATAAGAGCTTTGGTTACTTTTCTGTTAACTTCAGAAATATCTACTTCTTCTGATGTTAGGCCTTCTAAAGCAGAGAATCTGTTCTTCAGTTCCAACTTGAAGGTATTATGGTGTTTTTTAAGGTTTGTTATATCAATACATTTTGTTTGTATTATGAGCTTGCTACGTTCAAGTTTAGTGTTGAGGTGCATCTTACATCTCACCAATCTATGGTCACTACCTATGTTGAACTTGTTTAGCACACTGTAGTCTTCTATGACGAATTTTTTGTTACACATAATAAAATCAATTTCACTTGTCGTCCCATTTGGATGTCTCCATGTCCATTTCCTGTGTGGCTTTTTCTTGAAGAAGGAGTTCAAGATGAAAAACCCTTCTGCCTCTGCAAACTCAACGAGAGTATTTCCACGCTGGTTTCTGTTGCTGTGACCGAATTTACCTACTGAAGTTTCATTCTGTTGCCGTTGCCCTATTTTTGCATTGAAATCTCCCATAATTATCTTCAAGTGCTGCTTACCTTTATTATTTAGATGACGAATTTCCTCATGCAATTCTTTAATTTCTTCTTCAGGATGACTTGTGGTGGGTGCATAAGTTTGAATAATCTGAGCCTGGAATCTTCTCGAGAGTTGGATAACGAGTCGTGCAGCTCTGTCAGAGGAACTTTCAACTTCTACAACTTTATCCTTCAGTTTCTTGTTTATTATAAATCCAACACCACTAGTTCTGCCAGTATCAGTCTCACAATAGTAGAAGAGATGTCCACTTTTCAGTTCAATGAGATCTTCTCCTTTTCTCCTTACCTCACTTAGCCCGACGATGTCCTACTTGATCCTTTGTAGTTCCTCTTCCAATTCAAGAAGCCTTGAATCAGAAGATAGGGAGCGTCCATTATACGTAGCCAAGGTCAGCATCAGATGGCAGCCTAGTCCGGTCCTCCGGGGATTCTTAGCACCCTCTGCCTTCATGTCGCACTGGCCGCTGCCGGAGACTGAGGGCCAAGATTTAAGTTGTGGAGTCATTTTGGAGGGGTTTGGCCATAACTCACCATGCTGGCGAAGCGGGTTGGTGAGTGTGGGATAGCATTTCCTCTAATCCCGATGGTATAGTTACACCGCTATTGGCGGTCGTCAGAGCCCCTTTAGTTGGAACAGGATGTACCACGAGAAGGCGGGTTTGACATTTGTCAAGGAGAGGCTGTGATGTTACGCATCACCTGACCTTACATCCATATAACATCGAAACTACGATTTTATTATATTTTTTATTATATATATATATCATCATCATCATCATTGTCAACCATTATCAATCCACTGCTGGACGAAGGTCTCCCCAAGTTTCCTCCACAACGGTCTGTCTTGTGCCAGTCTCCTCCATGTCACCCCTGCATACTTTCGAATTTCATCCACCCATCTCCCATGTGGTCTTCTTCTGGGTCTTTTCCTGTCCCTTGGAATCCAATCTAAAATTTCGGCTGTCCATCGATGATCTGTCCTTCTGGCAGTATGTCCAGCCCATTGCCATTTCAGGGATTTAACTCTGATCATGATGTCTTCCACTCTTGTCATTTTTCGGATCCACGAGTTCCTCTTCTTATCTCTCCTGGTTACACCAAGTATGCACCTCTCCATGCTTCTTTGAGTTGTCTGCAGCCTTTGTATGTCTCTTTTAGTTAAGGTCCACGTCTCTGCACCATACGTAAGCACTGGAAGGATGCATTGATCAAACACTTTTCTTTTAAGACATAATGGCATATTGCTCTTGAAAATTATGCTGTTTCTTCCAAAAGCTCTCCAGGCAAGTTTTGTACGCCGATTAATTTCTTCATCAATGTGACTTTCACTTGATATCTGCTGTCCAAGATAAACGTACGTGTCTGTTATCTCCAGCTTTTCTCCATCAATCGATAAATCTTCATTTCTTGTAAAAGCATTGAACATCACTTTTGTCTTCTCAAAGTTCATTTTTAATCCCACTTCTTTACTCTTGTCAGCAAGTTCCTGGATCATACTCTGCAGCTCTGATGGGCTAGTTGCAAAAATGACTATGTCATCAGCAAAACGAAGGTGGGTTAGATAATCTCCATTAATCTTTATCCCCTTGTTTTCCCAGCTCAGTGACTGAAAAACACCCTTCAATGTGGCATTAAAGAGCTTCGGAGATATGGTGTCACCTTGTCTCACTCCCTTTCCAATTTTTATGTGTGTTGTATTTTCAAACAGCCTAATCTTTGCACTTGCATTTTCATAGATGTTATTAATAATATTAATGTATGCATCTTCAATACCGCAGGTTTTCAGAGCCATTGTAACTGCTGATGGTTTCACCGAATCAAAGGCTTTTTCATAATCGATAAAAGCCATGCACAATGGAAGTTCATATTCCCTCGATCTTTCAATTAGTTCTCTCAGTACGTGGATATGATCTATTGTGCTGTAGCCACTCCTGAATCCAGCTTGTTCTCTCGGTTGAGCCATGTCCAGTGTTACCTTCAAGCGGTGTGAAAGAACTTTAGTGAAGATTTTATAAACTACTGATAGGAGGCTGATAGGTCTGTAGTTTCCGAGATCCTCAATGTCACCTTTCTTATGTAGCAGGATCATTGTAGCGGTGTTCCAATCCTCAGGAATCTTTCCTTCATTAAGGCATCGAGTGAAAATTTGGGCGAGTACTGTTTCGATTTCTCCACTTGCTTCTTGTATGATGTCTACAGTAATTCCATCTTCTCCTGGAGCTTTTCCCCGCTTCATGTTCTTGATTGCATGTGCAACTTCTGCTGGAAGGACTGGAGGAACTCTGGTACTGGTATCTTTCATGATGTCTGGAGTGCATGTATCATCCCTTTCATATAATTTGGAGTAGAAATCTTTCACTCTTGTCAAAATTTCGCCTCTATTTCTTGTTACAGAACCATCTTCTTTTTCTCAGTGCCATAATCTGTTTTCTTCCCTTACTGAGATGTCCCTTTGCTATCTTTAGGCTCTGGTTGTTTTCAATTGCTTTCCTCACTAGTTCACAGTTGAATTTTCTTACGTCTTCAGTGATACTTTTTCTTACTGTCTTGCATAGCTCTATGTATTCCACTTTGGAAGTCACATCTTCTTTAGTTGTCCTCATCTCTCTTCTTTTTTGCATCAACATTTTCGTTTTTTCTGATAATTTATTTACATGCAACTTGTTCTTAGACCCAGCTAATTTTGTTGCTGTTTCCATAAGAGCTTTGGTTACTTTTCTGTTAACTTCAGAGATGTCCACTTCTTCCGATGTTAGGCCTTCTAAAGCAAAGAACCTGTTCTTCAGTTCCAACTTGAAGGTATTATGGTGTTTTTTAAGGTTGGTTATGTCAATAGATTTTGTTTGTCTTATGAGCTTGCCACGTTCAAGTTTAGTGTTGAGGTGCATCTTACATCTCACCAATCTATGGTCACTACCTGTGTTGAACTTGTTTAGCACACTGCAGTCTTCTATGACGAATTTTTTGTTACACATAATAAAATCAATTTCACTTGTCGTCCCATTTGGATGTCTCCATGTCCATTTCCTGTGTGGCTTTTTCTTGAAGAAGGAGTTCAAGATGAAAAACCCTTCTGCCTCTGCAAACTCAACGAGAGTATTTCCACGCTGGTTTCTGTTGCCGTGACCGAATTTACCTACTGAAGTTTCATTCTGTTGCCGTTGCCCTATTTTTGCATTGAAATCTCCCATAATTATTTTCACGTGCTGCTTACCTTTATTATTTAAATGACAGATTTCCTCATAAAATTCTTCAATTTCTTCTTCAGGATGACTTGTGGTGGGTGCATAAGTTTGAATAATCTGAGCCTGGTATCTTTTCGAGAGTTGGATAACAAGCCGTGCAGCTCTGTCAGAGGAACTTTCAACTTCTACAACTTTATCCTTCAGTTTCTTGTTTATTATAAATCCAACACCACTAGTTCTGCCAGTATCTGTCCCACGATAGTAGAAGAGATGTCCACTTTTCAGTTCGATGAGATCTTCTCCTTTTCTCCTTACCTCACTTAGCCCCACGATGTCCCACTTGATCCTTTGTAGTTCCTCTTCCAATTCAAGAAGTCTTGAATCAGAAGATAGGGAGCGTCCATTGTACGTTGCCAAGGTCAGCATCAGATGGCAGCCTAGTCCGGTCCTCCGGGGATTCTTAGCACCCTCTGCCTTCATGTCGCACTGGCCGCTGCCTTGGCCAGGTACATTCCAGCTGCCGGAGACTGAGGGCCAAGATTTAAGTTGTGGAGTCATTTTGGAGGGGTTTGGCCATAACTCACCACGTTGGCCAAGCGGGTTGGTGAGTGTGGGATAGAATTTCCTCTAATCCCGATGGTATAGTTATACCGCTATTGGCGGTCGTCAGAGCCCCTTTAGTAGGAACAGGATGTACCACGAGAAGGCGGGGTTGACATTTGTCAAGGAGAGGCTGTGATGTTACGCATCACCTGACCTTACATCCCATATATATATATATATATATATATATATATATATATATATATATATATATATTCTATAAAGAAGATACCTAAGCAAAAAAATACATATATAATTTTGACTCACACCTAATACAACATAGAAAAGGTTACGTATCTACCTGTGTGAGTAAAAGGAGAAAAGATAAAAAATAAAATAAAACAACTGAATGTAGAAGGTGTCGAGAATACTGAGCCTTGGCTTTATCAAGGACCAGCAAAAACTCTGCATTTTCTCACTTCCACAAAGACCTAGTTAGAAATGGGTTTCTGCAAGGCCATAGATGCAAGTAACATTCCCACCTAAAATAGTTAAAAAATATATATATATAAGTCATGTCCTCCGTAGAGTAGCATGACCTAGCACTAGTTAACAATTTCGCTTGCATCCATTAACCTTCATGGCCCGACCCATGCTCTTCATCTGTTACTATTAAACAGAGAGAAAGAAGATTAAAGAGAACTCAAGCTGTGAGAGTGACATAATAAATGGAAATGATTTTCAGCTATAACGAAATTCAAGTTCGTTTGAGAGAGAATTTAAACCTGAAAAACAATGCAAAAGAAATCCAAATTTTACATTGCAATTAAAAAAAAGGAAATGTTAATTTATAACGAACAGATTTTTGAAAGAAAACTTGAGTCTAAAACCCCCTACTCTACAACTTATGACAGCAACCTTGAGAATAAGTTAAAGATAAATATTAACTAAAGAAAACTTTGTGAAAGTTATATACCTTAAACAGTTAGTTGCAATATGTACAAAGTATTTCAGCAGTGCTTTAAGTGCATAATTAATTAGTTATTAAGAACTTAACTACTTTGAAAAAAAACAGCGCATAGACAGCGCATAGAAAAGGAACAGGCTTAGCCTTCTTCTGTTCCTAGGTGCCTCAAAAGACGCTCAAAGTTACAAAGAAAAGTAAGAGTTAAAACCAAAAAATGTTAACAGACAAACCAATGCTTAAAAGCTGAAAAGCTAAAAAATGACAGAGAGAAGGTACATAAAGTACAAACATTGAACTTATAAAACCTAGAACCCAAAAACAAGGAAGAGAGCTTACCTCTTGTGTGACAAAAACTTTTCTCCACACAAGAGGAGAACATGGCTGACCCCTCAGGTCCTAAGAATTTCAAAGAATTTGCAGCAACAATTTGGATTTCAATTACCACATTAATATACTATTAGAAAGTTTTCTAGAGAACGAAATTCCTTCTTCTTTCATCAAAAGAACTTTAAGAAAAATTATTCTGAATAATAGAGTAAGGTTGGCAGATCTGCTTTAATTTTCTACACAGTTAATAATATGATTCTGACCAATCAAAGCCGTAAGGAAGTTGGCTAGAGGATGCCTATTAACTACCTAAAGGAACCTTAGTGCTATGGATATGACGGTCCTATTAAAACAAAAAATTAAATAATATAAACAAAATCACAAAAAAAGCTTAAAAATCTGTTTATAAAAGAAAATAAAAACAAATAAAAAAGAAAACTAGTTATTCATCACTAGGATAGCTATACTAAAAATAGTAAAACCAACATTAAAATTAATAAGATTCTGATTAATCTATAGAAGCTCACTAAGGTGATTTAATACATGCAAAGATTATTAAATAAACTGCTCGTGTATTTTATAATATTTCTCATGTATTCTGGAGAGTTAATTCTGCTCATTCTGATCATACAGATCCACAGTCTTAAGTTTATATATTTTTTCTCTGGTTAAAATCTCCGCGCGTTGGTTTCTTGCTGTATGAGGAGGCCATCAGCCCCACCCTCACTGCCCCCCAGCGTCTAGGGAGTGGCGGAAGGGGTCAGCCATGTTCTCCTCTTGTGTGGAGAAAAGTTTTTGTCACACAAGAGGTAAGCTCTCTTCCTTGTTTTTGGGTTCTAGGTTTTATAAGTTCAATGTTTGTACTTTATGTACCTTCTCTCTGTCATTTTTTAGCTTTTCAGCTTTTAAGCATTGGTTTGTCTGTTAACATTTTTGCGGGTTTTAACTCTTACTTTCTTTGTAACTTTGAGCGTCTTTTGAGGCACCTAGGAACAGAAGAAGGCTAAGCCTGTTCCTTTTCTATGCGCTGTCTATGCGCTGTTTTTCAAAGTAGTTAAGTTCTTAATAACTAATTAATTATGCACTTAAAGCACTGCTGAAATACTTTGTACATATTGCAACTAACTGTTTAAGGTATATAACTTTCACAAAGTTTTCTTTAGTTAATATTTATCTTTAACTTATTCTCGTTTTCGTGCTGTCATAAGTTGTAGAGTAGGGGGTTTTTTAGACTCAAGTTTTCTTTCAAAAATCTGTTCGTTATAAATTAACATTTCCTTTTTTTAATTGCAATGTAAAATTTGGATTTCTTTTGCATTGTTTTTCAGGTTTAAATTCTCTCTCAAACGAACTTGGAGATTTCGTTATAGCTGAAAATCATTTCCATTTATTATGTCACTCTCACAGCTTGAGTTCTCTTTAATCTTCTTCTCTCTCTGTTTAATAGTAACAGATGAAGAGCCTGGAGTCGGGCCATGAAGGTTAATGGATGCAAGCGAAATTGTTAACTAGTGCTAGGTCATGCTACTCTACGGAGGACATGACTTATATATATATATTTTTTAACTATTTTAGGTGGGAATGTTACTTGCATCTATGGCCTTGCAGAAACCCATTTCTAACTAGGTCTTTGTGGAAGTGAGAAAAATGCAGAGTTTTTGCTGGTCCTTGATAAAGCCAAGGCTCAGTATTCTCGACACCTTCTACATTCAGTTGTTTTATTTTATTTTTATCTTTTCTCCTTTTACTCACACAGGTAGATACGTAACCTTTTCTATGTTGTATTAGGTGTGAGTCAAAATTATATATGTATTTTTTTGCTTAGGTATCTTCTTTATAGAATGTGTATTCTGAATTTTCAAAACTTGCTGCGTTGCGCGTTTTGATTTTCAGGTTATTTTGCACCCTTCGTTTTAAATTCTAAAATTTTTCCTTAGTTTTCGTTTTGCTCTTAAGTATATATATATATATATATATATATATATATATATATATGAATTATTTTCACGTGCTGCTTACCTTTATTATTTAGATGACATTGAAAAATAGGGCAACGGCAACAGAATGAAACTTCAGTAGGTAAATTCGGTCACGGCAACAGAAACGAGCGTGGAAATACTCTCGTTGAGTTTGCAGAGGCAGAAGGATTTTTCATCTTGAATTCCTTTTTCAAGAAAAAGCCACACAGGAAATGGACATGGAGACATCCAATTGGGACGACAAGTGAAATTGATTTTATTATGTGTAACAAAAAATTCGTCATCGAAGACTGCAGTGTGCTAAACAAGTTCAACACAGGTAGTGACCATAGATTGGTGAGATGTAAGATGCACCTCAACACTAAACTGGAACGTGGCAAGCTCATAAGACAAACAAAATGTATTGACATAACCAACCTTAAAAAACACCATAATACTTTCAAGTTGGAACTGAAGAACAGATTCTCTGCTTTAGAAGGCCTAACATCGGAAGAAGTGGATATTTCGGAAGTTAACAGAAAAGTAACCAAAGCTCTTATGGAAACAGCAACAAAATTAGCTGGGTCTAAGAACAAGTTGCATGTAAACAAATTATCAGGAAAAACCAAAATGTTGATGCAAAAAAGAAGAGAGATGAGGACAACTAAAGAAGATGTGACTTCCAAAGTGGAATATATAGAGCTATGCAAGACAGCACGAAAAAGTATCACTGAAGACGTAAGGAAATTCAACTGTGAACTAGTAAGGAAAGCAATTGAAAACAACCAAAGCCTAAAGATAGCAAAGGGACATCTCAGTAAGGGGAAAAAACAGATTATGGCACTGAGAAAAGAAGATGGTTCTGTAACAAGAAACAGAGGCGAAATTTGGACAAGAGTGAAAGATTTCTACTCCAAATTATATGAAAGGGATGATACATGTACTCCAGACATCATGAAAGGTACCAGAGTTCTTCCAGTCCTCCCAGCAGAAGTTGCTCATGCAATCAAGAACATGAAGCGGGGGAAAGCTCCAGGAGAAGATGGAATTACTATAGACATCATACAAGAAGCAAGTGGAGAAATTGAAACAGTACTCGCCCAAATTTTCACTCGATGCCTTAATGAAGGGAAGATTCCTGAGGATTGGAACAATGCTACAATGATCCTGCTACATAAAAAAGGTGACATTGAGGATCTCAGGAACTACAGACCTATCAGCCTCCTATCAGTGGTTTATAAAATCTTCACTAAAGTTCTTTCACACCGCTTGAAGGTAACACTGGACATGGCTCAACCGAGAGAACAAGCTGGATTCAGGAGTGGCTACAGCACAATAGATCATATCCACGTACTGAGAGAACTAATTGAAAGAGCGAGGGAATATGAACTTCCATTGTGCATGGCTTTTATCGATTATGAAAAAGCCTTTGATTCGGTGAAACCATCAGCAGTTACCACGGCTCTGAAATCCTGCGGTATTGAAGATGCATACATTAATATTATTAATAACATCTATGAAAATGCAAGTGCAAAGATTCGGCTGTTTGGAAATACAACACACATAAAAATTGGAAAGGGAGTGAGACAAGGTGACACCATATCTCCGAAGCTCTTTAATGCCACATTGGAAAATGTCTTTCAATCACTGAACTGGGAAAACAAAGGGATAAAGATTAATGGAGATTATCTAACCCACCTTCGTTTTGCTGATGACGTAGTCATTTTTGCAACTACCCCGTCAGAGCTGCAGAGTATGATCCAGGAACTTGCTGACAAGAGTAAAGAAGTGGGATTAAAAATGAACTTTCAGAAGACAAAAGTGATGTTCAATGCTTTTACAAGAAATGAAGATTTATCGATTGATGGAGAAAAACTGGAGATAACAGATACGTATGTTTATCTTGGACAGCAGATATCAAGTGAGGGTCACATTGATGAAGAAATTAATAGGCAGGAGAGATAAGAAGAGGAACTCATGGATCCGAAAAATGACGAGAGTGGAAGACATCATGATCAGAGTTAAATCCCTGAAATGGCAATGGGCTGGACATACTGCCAGAAGGACAGACCATAGATGGACAGCCGAAATTTTAGATTGGATTCCAAGGGACAGGAAAAGACCCAGAAAAAGACCACATGGGAGATGGGTGGATGAAATTCGTAAATATGCGGGAGTGACATGGAGGAGACTGGCACAAGACAGACCGTTGTGGAGGAAACTTGGGGAGACCTTCGTCCAGCAGTGGATTGATAATGGTTGACAATGATGATGATGATGATATATATATTCAACTTCAGTTCCACAAATTGGATTTCTTAGTTTAAGAACTGTTTTTCTGTTTGTTGTTTGCAATGTACAGTATTCTAGTAATATATATATATATATATATATATTCTCTATTCAGGTTATTGAGCTCCCGTTGTTAAATCCAGAGTTATTTCAAAGAGTGGGCATTATGCCACCCAAAGGATGTTTACTGTATGGTCCACCAGGCACTGGCAAAACACTTCTTGCAAGAGCAGTAGCAAGTCAAATTGAAGCCAATTTCCTCAAAGTAAGTCTGAAATTTTATTACAGAGCTGGATTTATTTTAAGTGATTTTCTTATTGCATTCTGCAGAAAAATTCTGTATCATTACTAGGTATTGTTTCATAAGTTGTTATATAGTATTGAGTGTGATAAACCATATAGTGCATCTTTTGGGTCTTCTTTCTGCTAGACCTGAGTTCATTTACCAGGTAAAACAGGACTGTTTTCAGAGTTTTGTCATTAGTTCTGTCCTTAGGAATCAGTGGCTCTAAATTAGAGAGCAGCTACTCCTCTTAGCAGTACATGTTTATAAATGCCATTAAAGTAAAAAAGAAAAGAAAAAAAGGTTCTTTTATGCAGTTTTTCTGCATGGTAATACGCAGGCCTCGCGAATGTCCGAATGTCTGTCGCCAGTCGCCAAATGGTGACCAGATATTTCGTAGTGGCTAGTAAATTTTTAAGTACAGTAGCCAATTATGACAAGTAGATCCCCCCCCACTCAAGTGAGCAATTATCCCCCCCCCCTCACTAAGACTCAGCAATGTATCGATACATCGCGAAAAACCGGTGTGAATTTAACCTCGGTGTTTTGGTTTCAACTGACGAAACTACGATTCATCACCACTGTGATGTAAATGCTCGTGATGTAATCGCCATTGCACACCACCAAGCCATGACCAAACACTGTTGTTCAACCCGGTTTTCCCAGTCTGAGACACGTGAATATTAGCTGATCCTCACGCACGCACACGTCTCCGATGTAGTTTATCGCTGTGTTTCGGTTTCGACTGACGAAACTATGATTCATCACCACAGTGATTAAATGCTCGTGATGTAATCGCCATCGCGCACCACCAAGCCATGACCAAACACTGTTGTTCAAACTGGTTTTCCCAGTCCGAGACATGTGAATATCGGCTGATCCTCATGCACGCACGCATTTCTGATGTAGTTTATCGCAGTATTTCGTTTCAGACGCTACATTGGGGGATTGCTCAAGGGGATATTTGCCTGCCAGGCCAGTAATCGTGGACATCGTAGCTTCGTGAGCGATCCCATCCGGAGTCCCATCACGATGCAGACACAATGTTTAAACAGGTTTCTTATCGGCCCTCCGTGCGTCGATGATGCTATTAAGAGGCCTCATTGGATCTCGGAAATTCACCACAGCTAAGGAACAATAGGAAGTATGTGGCAGGCCCCTTTTTTTTTTCTGAGGTGAATACGTCTTTAAAATCAGACCAGTACTAGGTTGCCAGTACGAAAAAATGGGCATAGAGTTCGGTCTAATAATTTCTATATTATCAATGCGAACCGAAACCAACCTAGTGTCATTTGATAGGTAAAGGAACAAAGACTTGTTAGTAACCTTGAGTTACCGCGCAGCAGGGGGTCTTGCTGCGCCGCGCAAACTTCTAATCAGTATAACTCGTCATTGCAAAGCGCTACAATGTCGAAATTGGTCTCAAACAAAAGCTAACGTCGAGATCTGCCGATTTAAGACATAGAAGTGCAATCAAATAGTGTTTGTTGTGAAACTTTAAATCGCAGTTGAAAAATTTTAATAATTTCACCATGTCGGCATACACTCGTCGAAAAGCCAAGCAGAAATACATTTATGCGGAAGAGCAACTCATCAGCTTTCGATAAACACTGCAATGTCCGTGGCAGAACAAATCGAAAAGTATTGGGAGCGACAGAAAATTGCTGCGGCACAGCGCGCTAGTACTTCCGCGGCAGCGACGCATGAGCCCATTGACGTGGAGCATCAGCAAGCAATGAACCTCACAAAAACGAGTAATTGGGCATGTCTGAATAGTGACACTTTAAACTACTTAATGATGATTAGATGCAATGGCACTTCAATTAAAGATTTGATCCTCAAAATGTTATTCAATTGTGGTGGAAGATACCTTTGATGGAAGGATCAGACACAGTACATATCAGCGGTAAACTGTATCAACATTATTGGTGCCACTTTTATGTATATACATCCTAGCTTTTGTCCCTTTGTTTTAAATATTAAAAGAAATCAGACATCTAAATTCAATGGCCTCTCAAAAACAAATTATGTATGTGTAAATTAAGATAGTAGTAAGAGTAATAGTAAGAGTAATGATATTACAGCACTGAAAATAAATATATTACAGCACTGAAAATAAATTATCAAAAAATCAATCATTTTGAAACAAAAGCATATGTATATTTGCAGTCAACCTAATGATCCTATGCCGTAACTGCTCTGCATCTGTTTTTACGAAGTTAATGGGAGAATTGTCTCTCAGAAAGAAAAAAAAAACAAACTTGCACCCATTTAATTTCATAGAAATGTATGTAGAAAAGTTACTGAATTATTATTTTTTAATTTCAATATGGCCAGTAGATTTTGTCATTTGGCTAGTAAAATTTGTGTTCCACTAGCACATTGGCTAGTAGAAATTTCAGCAGTTTCACAAGGGCTGGTAATATGTGTACTGCATGGAAGGCATTTCCTCTACATCAGTGGACCCTTTGACTAAGAATTGGTTAATGAATTTCGGTACAGACAATAAATGTATTTTTACCAGGGTGCGTTCTACCTAAGTTCAGCAAAGTCAAGTAAAAGTTGTTAATTTTAAGCTGTTATGAAAAGTTCTCATTGTGTTGGTTGGTCTGTAGATATGAAATTTTCTTTGTTGCAAAACACCAACTCTAAAGGGCTTTCAATTAGTTCTAAGCCTCACATACTTATGCCTTCTGTAGCTTGTTTGTTTTACCATTGCTTTTCAACACATTTCCTGCTAACTTCAGTGAATGCATTAAGTGAAAAAACCATTAGAAAGTACCACGCACTCACCATAAAGATCATGGTAACCTCCAATGACAACACACTTCCAACACGTCATTCATCGTGATGTAACTGGGCTTTCAAGGTTTACAGACTTCTTGCTTACGCTTCTTACTTCCGGGTGTGAAACATCGTTTTTTTTTTTTTCCTTAGCCTTATGAGATGTTACTCTAAAGCTTGTCAATTCTATAAAAAAACACACATACAACTCATTCATACAATTCAAGTAAAAACTATGTACATAACCTTACATTCATAGGTGATTAAACCTTGGTCAACTGTAATTATCAAACTCCTCCTCCTGTTTCACAACCTCTGCTACTCCCACTGCAAGTGTCACACCCATTCAGCCCCTCACATCCAATCCTCTAGTATTTTCAACAGGCCTCTGTCATCTTCAGGAGGCAGGTGTGTCTCACCCGCCCACCACAGCTCAAGTGAGCAGAGCCATCGAGGCATGGGCCCCAGTCGCTATCTCTGAATCGTTGTGTCTCTGGCGCCATCTATTGTCCCTGCTGCTCTTTTTTCCCTCTTTCTTTTTACGCTGCTGTTCAATTTTTATTAGGGCTTTCCATTGTTCGTTTAGGTTACTTGGCTCATTAATGTTGCATAATCATGATCTGTTTTTTTCAATTAACACTGATTCTGCAATTTTTAACTGCTTTTCGTTTTTACAGCTCTTAATAATTTTAATATCTTCAAACCTTGGACATTGTTGATTTTCCATACAATATTGGGTCAATGCTGTCTTAGCTTCTTTTTTATTCCAATTATTAATATGCTGGTTCAATCTATACTTTAATTTGTTCTTGGTGCTGCCTATATATGACACAGGTGGTTGCTGGTTTATTGGGATTTCATAAATTCCTGCTCTATCTAATTGGCTAATTTTTTCATTTTTAATCACTAAATTTTTTACAGTAAGTACCTGATTTCCTACCTGTATGTCATACTTGCCACAAAGTTTATTAATTTCTGCTGAAACATTTTCTATATATGGTATTGCTCCTACATATTTCACAAGTTTTTTTTATCAGTCTTGACCTTATTGTAACCTTGAGTTACTTCATAAATCCATTTTTTTAATACCTGTTTAGGGTATCCAAAATCATATGCAATTTTTTCAATATATTCAATTTCTTCATTTCTATACTGTTCAATTGATGAGTGTGTTAAACTTCTTTTAATTAGTGTTTTAACACTATTTCTTTTATGTGTTAATGGATGTGATGACTGAAATGGTATAAGTACTGGGATATATGAAGATTTTCTATGCACTCTGAATTGCATATTCTCTGTTTTAACAATCAAAACGTCCAAAAATGCCAAAGTATTGTCATGTTCTTGTTCTACTGTCAGTTCAATAGATGGATAAATTTCACTATACTTTTTGAACAGCAGCGTGAAAAGAAAGAAGGAAAAAGAGCAGCAGGGACAATAGATGGCGCCAGAGACACAACGATTCAGAGATAGCGACTGGGGCCCATGCCTCGATGGCTCTGCTCACTTGAGCTGTGGTGGGCGGGTGAGACACACCTGCCTCCTGAAGATGACAGAGGCCTGTTGAAAGTACTAGAGGATTGGATGTGAGGGGCTGAATGGGTGTGACACTTGCAGTGGGAGTAGCAGAGGTTGTGAAACAGAAGGAGGAGTTTGATAATTACAGTTGTTTAATCACCTATGAATGTAAGGTTATGTACATAGTTTTTACTTGAATTGTATGAATGAGTTGTATGTGTGATTTTTTATAGAATTGACAAGCTTTAGAGTAACATCTCATAAGGCTAAGGAAAAAAAAACAAAAAAAAACGATGTTTCACACCCGGAAGTAAGAAGCGTAAGCAAGAAGTCTGTAAACCTTGGAAGCCCAGTTACATCACGATGAATGAAGTGTTGGAAGTGTGTTGTCATTGGAGGTTACCATGATCTTTATGGTGAGTGCGTGGTACTTTCTAATGGTTTTTTCATTTATGAATTGCACGTAAACTATGCGCACTTTGCAAGAGGTTAATACCTTAAAAGTGCAAATATAATAATTGAGAATTACACGCAAAATTCTGAGCTGGGATAGTTGAGGTGTGGGGTTTGCAGTCGCTATCATACTCTGGGAATATGCGCTATAGGAATCAATTTCACAACTTCGAGATGAGAGATATTACAGCGTTTAAGAAAGCTAAAATTAAATTAGTAAAGTCAGAAAATCAAGAATTTTTGGTGACGTGCCGTGACCTAGAAATAACACCAAAGTATGTAAAAATACGGAATTGCCCAGTCACTGCTAAGGATAATAGAATAATCCAGGAGTGCCAAAAAAAGAGATTAAGAGCTGAAATTGTCAATAAAAGGAAATTGATTTTTAACTTGAATATGAAATGTTTACATTTAATCGATTTGATATGTTATAAAAAGTATAGAAATTTTGACGGTAATTGGAAAGATGAGATTTTGGATGTAACCTTCAGGGAAATTTTTGACATCGTGGAATACGAAAAAAAATGCTCAAGAGCAGTCATGGAAAAAAAGTTGCACGTGATGATTGACAGACAACGTGTACAAGAACAACGGGAGAATATGTATGAGGTATATCAGAATAACTCCAACTTGACCTTGAGCTTCACGCAAAGAGCTGTTTTGCAGAGAGGTAAAAAATGTGCGTTTCCACGGAGCCTGCCGAGGACGGAGGAATTAATACCCAACTTAGAAGAAATGGCACGCAGTGTACCAGCAGAAGAACGTGAAAATTTTCGAAGTAAACTGTATAGAATTGTTTTGAAAGAATTTAATGAAAAAAGTAAGAAAAAGAAATATAGATAAAATTCAGTATGAGAAAGAACAACTGATTAAATTAAGAGATGACCCAACAATTAAATTCTGTGAAGCTGATAAAACAGGGCAAATTGTAATATTAAACACAACTGAATATGATCTAAAAATGAATAGAGCTATAGAAGAACTGAATTGCAGCATTCTAACAAAAGACCCAACCGAATCTCAAGTAAGGTACTTAGCTAGAATAAGAAATCACAGCACCTTGCCTGATGAAATAAAGAAAGCATACCCACCAATGGGTACTGGAATACCAAAAATGTTTGCAAAAATAAAAACTCATAAGCCTGAAACACCCATGAGAGTGATTGTATCAAAAAGGAATTCCCCACTAATAAAACGGGAAAAGAATATCTACAAATTTTTGGCACCTTTGTTCATGAAGACAAGGTTCACTGTGAAGAATACATACAAATTTATTGAGAAAATTAAAGTAATTAAACAAGATTTAAGTGAATATCATATGGCTAGTATGGATGTGAGAGCTCTTTTTCCTAGCACACCAGTACCTCAGGCAATAGAAATAATTATTGAAAAATTATATGTGCTACAGACAATGAATGCAATACAAATAGAGGAGTTAAGAGAAATTTTATTGTACATATATGAAAATAACATTTTTAAGTTTAACAACAAGATGTACAAACAAAATCATGGTGGACCTATGGGGTCACCACTGTCAACTTTATTTGCTGAAATTATAATGAGTGACATTGAGGAAAAAATAATAAGTAAACTCGAGGATCCACCACTGATATACTGCAGATATGTTGATGACATTTTTCTGTTATCCAGGCTAAAAAATGATGAACTTGAGGACTTGACAAAAAAGTATAGTGAAATTTATCCATCTATTGAACTGACAGTAGAACAAGAACATGACAATACTTTGGCATTTTTGGACATTTTGATTGTTAAAACAGAGGAGAATATGCAATTCAGAGTGCATAGAAAATCTTCATATATCCCAGTACTTATACCATTTCAGTCATCACATCCATTAACACATAAAAGAAATAGTGTTAAAACACTAATTAAAAGAAGTTTAACACACTCATCAATTGAACAGTATAGAAATGAAGAAATTGAATATATTGAAAAAATTGCATATGATTTTGGATACCCTAAACAGGTATTAAAAAAATGGATTTATGAAGTAACTCAAGGTTACAATAAGGTCAAGACTGATAAA
This sequence comes from Macrothele yani, assembly GCA_039090855.1. Lineage (NCBI taxonomy): Eukaryota > Metazoa > Arthropoda > Arachnida > Araneae > Macrothelidae > Macrothele > Macrothele yani. The sequence continues at coordinate 4,248,334 of CM077023.1, read as the reverse complement.
AAACTTGTAAAATATGTAGGAGCAATACCATATATAGAAAATGTTTCAGCAGAAATTAATAAACTTTGTGGCAAGTATGACATACAGGTAGGAAATCAGGTACTTACTGTAAAAAATTTAGTGATTAAAAATGAAAAAATTAGCCAATTAGATAGAGCAGGAATTTATGAAATCCCAATAAACCAGCAACCACCTGTGTCATATATAGGCAGCACCAAGAATAAATTAAAGTATAGATTGAACCAGCATATTAATAATTGGAATAAAAAAGAAGCTAAGACAGCATTGACCCAATACTGTATGGAAAATCAACAATGTCCAAGGTTTGAAGATATTAAAATTATTAATAGCTGTAAAAACGAAAAGCAGTTAAGAATTGCAGAATCAGTGTTAATTGAAAAAAACAGATCAAGATTATGCAACATTAATGAGCCAAGTAACCTAAATGAACAATGGAAAGCCCTAATAAAAATTGAACAGCAGCATAAAAAGAAAGAGGGAAAAAAGAGCAGCAGGGACAATAGATGGCGCCAGAGACACAACGATTCAGAGATAGCGACTGGGGCCCATGCCTCGATGGCTCTGCTCACTTGAGCTGTGGTGGGCGGGTGAGACACACCTGCCTCCTGAAGATGACAGAGGCCTGTTGAAAGTACTAGAGGATTGGATGTGAGGGGCTGAATGGGTGTGACACTTGCAGTGGGAGTAGCAGAGGTTGTGAAACAGAAGGAGGAGTTTGATAATTACAGTTGACCAAGGTTTAATCACCTATGAATGTAAGGTTATGTACATAGTTTTTACTTGAATTGTATGAATGAGTTGTATGTGTGATTTTTTATAGAATTGACAAGCTTTAGAGTAACATCTCATAAGGCTAAGGAAAAAAAAAAAAATACGATGTTTCACACCCGGAAGTAAGAAGCGTAAGCAAGAAGTCTGTAAACCTTGGAAGCCCAGTTACATCACGATGAATGACGTGTTGGAAGTGTGTTGTCATTGGAGGTTACCATGATCTTTATGGTGAGTGCGTGGTACTTTCTAATGGTTTTTTCATTTATGAATTGCACGTAAACTATGCGCACTTTGCAAGAGGTTAAATACCTTAAAAGTGCAAATATAATAATGCATTAAGTACTTCTTTGTTTCAACTAGGTTGCCTGTGGAAGTTATTTATGCTTCTGACAAACTTTTCGTGGAACCATGTTACAAAAATTTCCAGATTCTTTGAATAAAGCTCATGTTGAGAATTGCCTTCCTAGTTTTTTAATTCAATTACTAATCAAAAACTACTATTATGGGAATTCTTACTAGGAATTTTTTTTTAATTTAATTGCAAATCTTCGGAGAAAACACGTCTCTTTCTTCAGGCTGTCTTTTGTGGTCACTTATTCCCGTCACTATTGCGGTTTCGGTTAACCTTGATGGTTACTGTTATTTTTCATCAAATCCTGCCAGATGTTAGGCAAGGAAAATCCTTCGCAGTCGTTGATAATGGAATTTTGATCTTTCTCAATCTCTATTCCTTCTTTTAGCTTTCTTTTTTGAAAATTGCTTTGGAAACTGATGACTTTAAGGGAATTCCAATCCATGCTATGAACAGTTTCTCTAACATTCCTATCTGAACCAGTCTTGTTGGAGCAATTTTTTATAGCAGCTTTATGCTCTGCTACACGAGTTTCTAATCTGCGACCTATCTCACCTATGTAAGATAGTCTGCAACTACATTTTACTTCATAGACTACACCTTGCATTTTAAAAATATTGTCTTCTCTTTGAACTATTTTAGGGAAAAAATTCTTAACCTTGTCCTCTAAACTTGGAGTTAGCCTAATATTGTACTTCTTACTAATTCTCTTTAAGGACTCAAATAAACCTTTGTGATAAGAATTTTTTTAGTGAATTTTACTTGTTGTTTTTGCGGGTTCTTCGTACCATTAAAATTCAGAAGCTTCTCAATTTATCCTTTAGGATAGTTATTTTCTGCAAGTATGACTTTAAGTTCTTCTTTATGGACTTCTTTCTTATCTTCTGTAGATACTATTTTATTATTTTTTCTAAAAACTGACTTGCCAAATTCTTCTTAATAGAAACTGGATGATAGGAATTGAAATCCAATAGTTTATTAGTACTCATTAGTTTTTATACCAACTAGTGAAGAATTTCCCATCTTCATAATAGATAGTAATATCTAAGAAGTTAATTCTTTCTTTTTGAAGTTCAATAGTGAACTTAAGGGAATCATCTAGTTCATTGAATGAGTTTAGAATTCTTTCTGGAACAATTTCTAAGCTATATATTATAAATAAGATGTCATCCGTGTATCTGCTATATAGGCAGAAGTATGTGGGTTCAACTAGTATCTTCTCTTCTAGTTTTCCCACGGAATAGTTAACTAAAAGTGGGGAACCCATAGCTAGTCCAGATTTTTGAATGAATTTTTTTTCTTAAATTGAATGTAGTTGTTCTGCAAAGAGAAGGTAAGCATTTTAAAAATTCCAACTAACATGTTTCTATCTTTGCAGGGCTGCCACTTGGTTACTTTTTACTTTTTTTTTTTTAAGTCACTATTTGGTAACCTTTTTAATTCAAAGTTACTTTTTTAGGAATAAACAGCAAGAAACATCAACTACAATGTAATGTGCAGGTACCTAGAGCAATTATCTGTTTACCTAAGGTCATCATTTTTATTCTAATTGAAATAAATTATAGACCTTGTTTAAATTTCACTGATTGAACTCTGATGATGAGAATAAACAAATATATCTATCCTTAAGGATATATTATCTGAAGAGGTATATCATTTTACTTTTATCTGAAGAGTTAAACTTACCAATTCAACAGAAATACGTAAAAGTTTATTACATGCTGAATTCAATTATATTTTTTAGATTGATTCTGAATACAGAAAATAACATGGAAAAGTGCAAGTTTCAGACCATGGCTATCAAAAACAGATTGCCTCGGTGTTAAAATATCTGAGTGGTTAAAAAAGGGAAACTCTGAAGCTCAAGGATATTGTGTTGTTTGTGAGTGCAACTTTACAGTGACTAAAGGGTTGCAGTCTGTGATTCAGCATGCACAGTCTGTGAAACATAAAACTAATGTTTCAACAAAGATGTCTCCTCTTCAACTGCATTTGTCAGCAAGAGTTGGACCACCCGCAGCTCCAATACATGATAACCATCAATCTGGATCATCCTTATCTGTATCAGAGCCAGTCAGTACTACAGGTGCAGTGCTTTTATACAGTTCAAAAGACAGTGCAATTAGAGGAGAATTAATTTGGGCAATGAAAACTGTTGTTAGCAATTATTCTGCTGCTTCATGCGATGGAATAAGTGATATATTTCAGTCCATGTTTCCACAGTGTGTACCTGATGGGTTTTCCTTGTCAAAAACTAAAGTGAGTTATCTTATTACGGAAGCATTAGGTCCTTATTTTCATAACCAAATGATCAAAGATGCCCAGGGTTCATATTACAGTATTCTGTTTGATGAGACAACAAATGCAGAGAATGAAAAAGAACTTCAAATATTAATAAGATATTGGTCAAAAAATAAGGGAAAAATACAGGTTATGCACCTTGAATCTTTCTTCTTAGGTCATGCGACTGCAGAAGAACTATCAAAGCATATATTGCTGGCCTTAGAAAAATCAGATTTGTCCTTAAATCACATGTTGTTAGGAAGCGATTGACCCAACGTCAATATAAAAGTGTACAGACTAGTTAATGAAGAAGTGTTGTCTGTTAGAGGTAGTGGCCTCATTAACATTGGCATATGCAACATACATGTGGTTCGTAATGCTTTCCTTGAAGGGTCTTAATGAATTAGGAGAGGAATGTTCCGACATTGCTATAACAGTTTTCAATTTATTTGATGGTTTTCCAAGTAGATGGGAAGATTACACCGAAGTACAGCAAGAAATGAATGTGCCAAGGAAGAAATTATTGAAGTATGTGCCATCAAGGTGGCTGACCTTGAGAGATTCTTGTGAATGCCTGCTTGAACAAAGTCCTGCTCTGGAGAAATATTGCTTGAATTTTATCCCTAAAAAATGTGCAGCCTTAATGTCAACTAGAAAGTTCAAAGTTATCAGCTCATTCCTGAAAAAACCAACATACAAAGCTGAACTGACTTTTGTGATGTCAAGTGCTGATTTGTTTACAGGATTCACTTAAGAGGTTTCAAAAGCAAGAACCGCTCATCCATATTTTGTATGATGAACTGAAAATACTCTGCTGCTCTCTTATTGGTCTGGTTTGCAAGACTGACGTATTAAAGAAACTGAATACATCATGTTCATGGAATCAGAAACAAATCTTTCAGTGAGGCAATCTTCTTCCGTTAAAAGCTGTTGTGGTTAACCGCATAGTGAAAGCTTACATGAAAGGCTTGCCAGAAAAAGAAGTCATTCTGTTTCTGAGGGGTGTACAGCAACATTATATTGCCAGTTGTAAACATCTTCTACAGAAAACATCGCTATCTGTATCTACGTCTGCATCTGTTCTTGAACACATGCGTTTTCTGCAGCCTAAGGAGAAAAATTCAAATTGCAGCGTTATGGATATTGTAAAGGTTGCTAAGGCTCTTTCCATAGATATTCCCACTGACATCCTTCAAGATGAGTGAAAAATACTGCAGTTAGAAAAAGTTGAAGCAAATAAAAAGTCTTCAATTGAGTACTGGAAAACATACATTAATCTCAAACTCCCTAGTGGCATGCTGAAGTATCCAAATGTTGCAGAAGTTATAAAGGTATGTTTGACTCTGTCTCATGGGAGTGGAGATGTTGAGAGAGGTTTCTCTCAATGTGGTAGAATTTTGACTGATGACAAAGCATCCATGTCAGTGTGTATGTTAAATTCATGAATTAATATTCAATGTGCTTTAAAAAACTACAGAAACAAACCAGGATTAATCCCAATCACCAGGGAACTACTGGCTTTGGCAAGATCTGCCCACTCTTCCTACATGACACATCTAGAGAATAAAAAAATGGAGCAGCAGTTGAACTTAAAGCAGGAGGAAGAAGAGAAGTATGCCAAGATCATAGGAGAAAGTGAATTAGAAATTAAAAAGAGAAAACAGTGTATTGAAAAACTACAAGAAGATCTGAAGAGAATTAAAAAAGATCGTAATGAGAAAAAAACAACCAGTGACACGCTTTTTGAAGAAGCACATTCGAAGTTAAAGAAAGCTTTGGACAGAAATGATCTTGGGGAAGCAAAGATTGCCCAAGCAATGCTTGAAGGAATGATAGTTGTAAAAGAACAGGAAAATCTCGGTTGTAAAGAAGTAGGACTTATGCAGAATAATTTAGATAAGCAGAGGACATGTCTTATTACAAACTTTTTCCAGAAAAAATAAATATTTTTAGTACATTGTTACTAATTAAATAAACTACATTTGTCACTAATAATGTTCATTCCATTATTTTTTGCAATTATATTAATTTTTCTATTCATGTGTTATTATTAAGGAAAATCTAAAGTAACAAAGCAGAACTTATACAAAATAATTTACATAATTATTACCAACTTTTTCCATAAGTAATAAATAATTTTAGTGTATTTTTTTTTTTTTGATAAACTACATTTGTCACATGTTTGCTTCATATTTTTATAATTAAATTACTTTCCTATTCATGTATCAGTATATATAAAGTATATACTAATATACTTAATGAAAAATGGAAAGAACTAATAAAAATAGAACAAAACAAAATACTGCAGAAGATAATAAAATATTAACTACAGTTCCTAACAGATTGAGCCACGGTGGCAAAGTTTTCAATATGACGTAGGAGATGGGCTGGCGCTGATAATCGCTCCTCTCACTCATTCGCACTGTGATAGCAGGGCTGATACCACCTAAGAACCTCCTGAGGACGACCCTGGCTGGGTAGAAAGCTGCTAGAGGCAATCTACGTTTGGAATGGCAGAGGTGTGGTGTATGAATGAGGTGGAAATTTGTTCTGAGGAATGAAAGAATGGTATATAGAGAGGGCAATGAGATGAGTTTGTGTAAATAATTGCTCTTTCAGATATAATCACCACCTTTAAAGAGCTGTATGTAGAATTTAAGCTTAACCAATTTGTTAACGTAGGTGCTTGGAACTCTTATCTCAATTGTTGCATAAGCAATAACCATATTTTATATAGTAATACTCTCTATAAGCAAGTAAACGGAATACCTATGGGAGTATCTCATCCTACAAGCGTCTGCAATCTATTCTTGTTTTTTAAGGAATATAAGTTCATTAAAAATAGCTCCTCAAGCTCAGATAACTACTTATACACTTATAGATATATTGACGATTTGCTTTGTGTAAATAATTCAGAAGTTATAGAAAGTGATTTTGCAAATATCTATCCCAGCTCTCTTAACTTGTGTGAAACTAACCATAGTAATCAGGAACTTGATTTCCTTGATTTAAGCATTAAACTTAACAATGGTAACTCGTCCATCAGCCTTTTTGATAAAAGAGTAAATTTTCCTTTCAAAGTAATAAAATATCTGCACTGGAACAATAACATCTCGACCAAAGTAATTGAGAATGTACTGATTTCTCAGGTACTTAGAATTTCAAGAATTTGCAACAACAATTTGGATTTCAATAACCACATTAGAATCTTATTAAATAGTTTTCTAGAAAACAAGATTCCAGCTCCTTTTATTAAAAGAATTTTAAGAAAAATTGTTCTGAATAATAGGGTTAGGTTAGCAGATCTGTTTTAATTTCTACGCAGTTAATAAAATGAATCTGGCCAATGAAAGCCTTCTTGGAAGTTGGTCTGGAGGATGCATATTAACTACCATAAGGAACCTTTAGTGCTATGGACAGGACAGTCCTATTAAAAATAAAAAATAAAATAATGCAAATAAAATCACACAAAAGTTTGTTTTGATTAAAAAATAAAATAAAAAATAAATAAAAAGTAAACTGGGTATTCTCTCACTAGAATAGCTAACCTAAAAATGGTAAAACTTACGTTAAAATAAATAGGTACTGGTAATGTCTGTAGAAGTACACTAAGGTAATTAAATACACATAAAAATTATTAAATACACCACAAGTATATTTGATAGTATTTTTTGTGTATTCTGGAGAGTTTTTCTACTCTATCTGGACAAGCAGGACTTCATTCTTAGTTATGTAATTCTCTTGGAGGAAATTTAACAGGCTGCGTTTTTCTCTGCGGAGAAGACTTGGGACCATCCCCTCCACCCCCTCCTATTAGAGAGCGGCCGAGGAAGTCAGTCGGCCATCTTGAGTCACGTATTAAGAAGCAGGGGCAGTGAAGGTAAGCTCTAATCTTTGTTCTCGTGCTTTTTTTCACTCTAGGTTTAATTGTGTAAGTTAAAAGCGGAAAATTAATATTTTTTCTTATTAGGCATTGGTGCAAACTGTTCTTCTAACCTTATGAGTTTTCTCTTTCACTTAGTTTGGGAAATTATGCGTGTTTTTAAGCACTTAGTTTGAGTAGTTTGCCGTTTTATCGTACTAGTTGTCAACGATGTCTTTTCATTGTTGGTAGGTGCATAAATACTTCATTATTATACCTGGAATATTTTGTAAATATTGCAACTAATTGTTAACTTCATGTAATTTTTCCAAAGCATCATTTAATCTTTTTTTTTTTTTTTTTTTTGTTCTTATGACATCTGTTTTTGTTGAAGTTGAAGGTACAAAAATCCTATTTTCTTTCAAGTGTCTGTTGTAATTTTTATTCTTTTATTTTTTAATCTTATGGCATTTTCGGAAATGCTCTTTTTTCCACAAGGAATATGACTTTGTAGTACTTTTGTACTGTGATTCATGTTTAAATTCTCTCTCAAGCAGTAAGGTTGCTCAACCACGTGTTTTAGCTGAATAATTCTGTTGATTTGTTCAAACCTTCTCACAACTTGTGAATTTTTTGAAATCGTTTTTCTGTTTTTTGTGACAGATGATGATTATGAGTTGGGCCAGGAAAGTTATAGATGCATGCAAAAACTTTTAACTAAACTATTATTCATGCACCCTTGAGGGCAGTTATGCTAATTATAAATTTTAGTGGGATTTAAACTTGCATCTAGGCTTTGCAGAAACTCATTTCCAACTAGGTCTTTGTGGAAGTGAGAAAATGCAGAGTTTTGCTGGTCCTTGATAAAGCCAAGGCTTGGCATTCTCAACACTTTCTACATTCAGGTTAGTTATTTTATTTTATTTTTTTACTCGTGCCTGTTGGGTTATGAGATTTTCTTTGTTGTTTTTGTCCTTGTTAAATATTTTTTTTTTTTATTGCTGTCTCTACTTAGCAGTGTGTGAATTCTGAATTTTCATAACTGATCTTCAGCTTGTTTGTTTGTTAAGCAATTTGGTTTTAAATTCTTTGGTGTAAATTAAGTCTTTGACTCTGCTCTTGGGTATATATATATATAGCAAAAGGGATGTAAGGTCAGGTGATGCGTAACATCACAGCCTCTCCTTGACAAATGTCAACCCCGCCTTCTCGTGGTACATCCTGTTCCCACTAAAGGGGCTCTGACGACCGCCCATAGCGGTTTAACTATACCATCGGGATTAGAGGAAATGCTATCCCACACTCACCAACCCGCTTGGCCAGCGTGGTGAGTTATGGCCAAACCCCTCCAAAATGATTCCACAACTTAAATCTTGGCCCTCAGTCTCCGGCAGTTGGAATGTACCTGGCCAAGGCAGCGGCCAGTGCGACATGAAGGCAGAGAGTGCTAAGAATCCCCGGAGGACCGGACTAGGCTGCCATCTGATGCTGACCTTGGCTACTTACAATGGACGCTCCCTATCTTCTGATTCAAGGCTTCTTGAATTGGAAGAGGAACTACAAAGGATCAAGTGGGACATCGTGGGGCTAAGTGAGGTAAGGAGAAAAGGAGAAGATCTCATCGAACTGAAAAGTGGACATCTCTTCTACTATCGTGGGACAGATACTGCATACATGAGATTCTTCCGCGACCATCGCGGAATTCCGCTTTTTCGGCATCATTTTGGTCATTCTCGAGGTCATTGCAAAAATGAAGAGAAATTTTTCAGGATTTTTTTTAGGGGGGGTCATCGTTCTATAGAAAAAAAAATAAAAAAGCGGAATTCCGCGATTCCGCTTTTTTGTGGAGTAAAAGAAATAAGCGCTTTCTAGCTTAAAGCGTTGTTTTTGGAGCAGACGCGGGGGCAAGAAGAAATGTTGGAGGGTGGAGTCAGGAGCTCAATTCGTTTACTGCTGTCAACAATGGATGGGATGTCAGTCACTTGAGCATCGCAGCGCAAAGGGTGGGAGCTCCGCCTGCTCGTGCGTTAGGGAAACTACCGCAGCCCTTTCCGTGTCTTGCGGGAAATCGCCACTCTGCATTCTATCAGGGCCAAACTATCTGCTTAATTCTATCCGTGACGTCATCGCCAGAAACTCTCTCTTGTAATTTGCAAATGTGCCCGAATGCGTTCCCGCTTTTCTGAGATCGTTCGAGAATCGAAGCACTCGTGAAAAAAAATACGGAATCTCCGTAATTATTACGGATTTCCCCGGGATTACGGGTGACTAACAAAAAAATTATGGATATTCAGATTTTCGCTGTTATTAAGAAAGTTTTACTGATTTTATAAATAATCGACGTAAAAGCCTCTGAACAAAGTTCGTAACACAGCCCTTTGTCTTTTTTTTTTTTTTTTTTTTTTCTCAGGTGGTGGAATTTGCTTTGCTTGTTTCAAAGTGTGAACAAAAAAAAAAAAAATGTCCGTCGTGCTTCTTTTCGCCGTGGCTCAGGATTACGTCGACCTGAAGCATCTGAATAAAGTTCGTGACGCAGCTTTCTTTTCTTAAAATCGTTCTACCCCCCCCCTCCCCCGAAGGGGAAAGAATTTGTTTTGCTTGTTTGAAAGAAAAGTGGAGAGGAAAATGGCGCCACGCCGGAATTATGAGGCCTGGCGGGCTTTTTTGCCGTGATCCGGAATTACGTTGGTTCGGACGTGCTTCTTTTGCCGTGATCCGGAAATACGTTGGTTCGGACGTGCTTCTTTTGCCGTGATCCGGAATTACGATGGTTCGGACGTGCTTTCGCTGTTGCCCAGAATTGCGTCTGCCCGATTCCTCTGAACCATGTTCGTGACGAACCTTTTTGTTTTTTTTTTTTTCTAAGGAGGAGGAATGTGTTCTGCTTGTTTGAAAACTTAGTGGAAAGAAAGCACGGCACCCGGCTAGGATAACGTCGGCCCGAAGCCGCTGAACAAAGTTCGTGACGCAACTCTGTTTCTTTCCTTTCTTTTTTTTTTTCTAAGGAAGAATGTGTTTTGCGTGTTTGAAAGCTAAGTGGGGGGGGGGGCACGGCTTCGGGCCGTTATTACGTCGGGCCGAAGCCTCTAAAAAGTTCGTGACGCAGCTTTCCGTTTTTTTTTTTTGCTTTTTATTTTATTCTTTCTTTCTAAGAAGGGATTTGTTTTGCTTGTTTGAAAGCTAAATGGAAAGAATGTGTCATGGGAGGCTCAAAAACAGGGTGAAAAACAAGAATTCGGCAGAGAAAATCTCCCCACTTGCTTGACGTTGATGGAGATTCATGTCACCATATTCACAATGCAAGCAAAAAATTTTGCAAACCATTTTATAAGGTTACATTGAGAAATACTTTATTGACTTCTTCAATGACTAAAAACTAAGCTGTGGATATATGTTTCTAATTCTTGCAAGTTTCTAATTGCTTGACTAAATTCACAAACTTTCCTAGACAAATACTTTTCACCTCAGGATTTAGCTAGTAAAGATTCACATGTAAGTTTTAAATCTGATTTTTTAAAATATTTCATTTTATTTTGTTCTTAAATCCCTACTTTTCTATTGTGAATATAATAATGTGCTTCATTTTAATATTTACTTACATAATTTACAGAAAATAATTCCATATGGCTAGCATACTCTTAAATATTGTATATATGCTGTATTTGAATTTGCTCACCGCGCGTTCGCGTGTCCCAATTTTCCACCCAGTTAAAAAGTTCAGCTTTTTTTGTCATCGGCCGGTCTCATGTATGATACTGGCAGAACTAGTGGTGTTGGATTTATAATAAACAAGAAACTGAAGGATAAAGTTGTAGAAGTTGAAAGTTCCTCTGACAGAGCTGCACGACTTGTTATCCAACTCTCGAAAAGATACCAGGCTCAGATTATTCAAACTTATGCACCCACCACAAGTCATCCTGAAGAAGAAATTGAAGAATTTTATGAGGAAATTTGTCATCTAAATAATAAAGGTAAGCAGCACTTGAAAATAATTACGGGAGATTTCAATGCAAAAATAGGGCAACGGCAACAGAATGAAACTTCAGTAGGTAAATTCGGTCATGGCAACAGAAACCAGCGTGGAAATACTCTCGTTGAGTTTGCAGAGGCAGAAGGGTTTTTCATCTTGAACTCCTTCTTCAAGAAAAAGCCACACAGGAAATGGACATGGAGACATCCAAATGGGACAACAAGTGAAATTGATTTTATTATGTGTAACAAAAAATTCGTCATAGAAGACTGCAGTGTGCTAAACAAGTTCAACACAGGTAGTGACCATAGATTGGTGAGATGTAAGATGCACCTCAACACTAAACTTGAACGTGGCAAGCTCATAAGACAAACAAAATCTATTGACATAACCAACCTTAAAAAACACCATAATACCTTCAAGTTAGAACTGAAGAACAGGTTCTCTGCTTTAGAAGGCCTAACATCGGAAGAAGTGGACATCTCTGAAGTTAACAGAAAAGTAACCAAAGCTCTTATGGAAACAGCAACAAAATTAGCTGGGTCTAAGAACAAGTTGCATGTGAACAAATTATCAGGAAAAACCAAAATGTTGATGCAAAAAAGAAGAGAGATGAGGACAACTAAAGAAGATGTGACTTCCAAAGTGGAATATATAGAGCTATGCAAGACAGTAAGAAAAAGTATCACTGAAGACGTAAGGAAATTCAACTGTGAACTAGTGAGGAAAACAATTGAAAACAACCAAAGCCTAAAGATAGCAAAGGGACATCTCAGTAAGGGAAGAAAACAGATTATGGCACTGAGAAAAGAAGATGGTTCTGTAACAAGAAATAGAGGCGAAATTTTGACAAGAGTGAAAGATTTCTACTCCAAATTATATGAAAGAGATGATATATGCACTCCAGACATCATGAAAGATACCAGTACCAGAGTTCCTCCAGTCCTTCCAGCAGAAGTTGCACATGCAATCAAGAACATGAAGCGAGGAAAAGCTCCAGGAGAAGATGGAATTACTGTAGACATCATACAAGAAGCAAGTGGAGAAATCGAAACAGTACTCGCCCAAATTTTCACTCGATGCCTTAATGAAGGAAAGATTCCTGAGGATTGGAACACCGCTACAATGATCCTGCTACATAAGAAAGGTGACATTGAGGATCTCGGAAACTACAGACCTATCAGCCTCCTATCAGTAGTTTATAAAATCTTCACTAAAGTTCTTTCACACCGCTTGAAGGTAACACTGGACATGGCTCAACCGAGAGAACAAGCTGGATTCAGGAGTGGCTACAGCACAATAGATCATATCCACGTGCTGAGAGAACTAATTGAAAGAGCGAGGGAATATGAACTTCCATTGTGCATGGCTTTTATCGATTATGAAAAAGCCTTTGATTCGGTGAAACCATCAGCAGTTACAATGGCTCTGAAAACCTGCGGTATTGAAGATGCATACATTAATATTATTAATAACATCTATGAAAATGCAAGTGCAAAGATTAGGCTGTTTGAAAATACAACACACGTAAAAATTGGAAAGGGAGTGAGACAAGGTGACACCATATCTCCGAAGCTCTTTAATGCCACATTGGAGGGTGTTTTTCAGTCGCTGAGCTGGGATAACAAGGGGATAAAGATTAATGGAGATTATCTAACCCACCTTCGTTTTGCTGATGACGTAGTCATTTTTGCAACTACCCCATCAGAGCTGCAGAGTATGATCCAGGAACTTGCTGACAAGAGTAAAGAAGTGGGATTAAAAATGAACTTTCAGAAGACAAAAGTGATGTTCAATGCTTTTACAAGAAATGAAGATTTATCGATTGATGGAGAAAAGCTGGAGATAACAGACACGTACGTTTATCTTGGACAGCAGATATCAAGTGAGGGTCACATTGATGAAGAAATTAATCGGCGTACAAAACTTGCCTGGAGAGCTTTTGGAAGAAACAGCATAATTTTCAAAAGCAATATGCCATTATGTCTTAAAAGAAAAGTGTTTGATCAATGCATCCTTCCAGTGCTTACGTATGGTGCAGAGACGTGGACCTTAACTAAAAGAGACATACAAAGGCTGCAGACAACTCAAAGAAGCATGGAGAGGTGCATGCTTGGTGTAACCAGGAGAGATAAGAAGAGGAACTCGTGGATCCGAAAAATGACAAGAGTGGAAGACATCATGATCAGAGTTAAATCCCTGAAATGGCAATGGGCTGGACATACTGCCAGAAGGACAGATCATCGATGGACAGCCGAAATTTTAGATTGGATTCCAAGGGACAGGAAAAGACCCAGAAGAAGACCACATGGGAGATGGGTGGATGAAATTCGAAAGTATGCAGGGGTGACATGGAGGAGACTGGCACAAGACAGACCGTTGTGGAGGAAACTTGGGGAGACCTTCGTCCAGCAGTGGATTGATAATGGTTGACAATGATGATGATGATGATATAGCAAAAGCATATTAAGTGAATAAACAAAACACCCTTGAACAAATTTGAAATTCCAAAGCACCAGAGGCTACATAGGAGAAAGATCAAATAACATAAAAATGCAAAAAAAAAAAAAAAAATATTGAACTTAGAAAAACTTCACTGGTGCTTGAATTCATGCCCTTTGGTATATATTTTTTTTAAATTATTTTATTTTGCTGAATAATTTTTCTTAAGCTTTTTGCTGTGGGTATTGGGGATTTTTCTTTGCAACTATGTGACATGCAACTTAGTTATCTTGTTCACTCTTGGGATTGCACTGTAAATTGCTCCTTGGGTTTTTTGTAACTCCTTTTTCCTAAATTTGTTGTTGCTTCCTTTTCAATTTGGTTGGTTGCCTTTTCTGGTTTTAATTTTATTTTTTTGTTCACGAATATTTTTTAAAATTTTTGGTGCTTACTGTTTATTTTATGGCTGGTAGGTTTTAGGCTTCACTTTATATATGACAAGTTTAAAGTATCCCTTTTGTACCATTTATTGGTTGTTTTTTTATTACCTGGATTTGTGTTAATGGAGAGTGGATCTCTTTCTTAATTTTTATTTTTTTTTGTTGTGAAGTCGGGCAAATGTGTTTTAGTTTGCTGGGTTCAGGTTTTTATTAGAAATCCCTTTTAATTGACATCCCCCCCTCTAAATTTAATTGGTCCTTATAGCAAACTAAAATAGCAGAAACCCACAATTCTCTGGTCTCAGTAGATTGAGTGATTTTCTTGTTGCTTGCCCTTGACGAAGCCGACAGGGAGTCAGTCATTAATATGCTTCCCTGCATTCTTATGTTCAGTACATTTTCATCGCTTGAAGCTAGACTGGTTCTGGTGAATGGATATGGTGATTGGATATGGTGATTGTTGTTCTTTTTCTCGTTTATATATATATATATATATACATATCACAAAAAAAAAAATAAAAGAAAGAGAGCCAAGCTCCCCAATAGCACAAAACCAGGAAATAAAAAACCCAACCAATAAATGGTACAAAAGGGATACTTTAAACTTGTCACATAAAAATTGAAACCTTAACTCCTGCCAGCCAAAAAAATAAACAGAAAACACCAAAATTAAAAAAATAATAATAAACAAAAAAATCAATTAAACCCAGAACATGCAACAAAACAAAATTGATAAGGAAGCAATCAACAAATTTAGGAAAAAGGAGGCAAAAATTGCCCAAGGAGCAATTTACAGTTGCAATTCCCAGAGTGAATCAAAATAACTAAGTTGCATGTCACATAATTTCAAGGAAAATGCCCAATACCCACAGCAAAAAACTTTAAAAATAAATTATTCAGCAAAATAAATAAATAAAAAATTAATACCAAAGGGCATGGAAGCAAGCACCAGTAAAGCAATTTTTAAGTCCAAGATACACAAGAAAATATAAAAATTAAGCTTAGTGCAAATTCACTAATTCCTACAAGAAAAGTAAAAATATAAAACTACTTATTTACAGTTAAAAGATGAGATTACATGTGAGGTGTTGCTTAGCTGTTACAAGTTCTCATATTTACACAATGCTGTACTAATCATTTGGCCCACAGGAAGGCTCTCAGAACCACTAAATAAAACTCAAACAATTCAACAAAGGTATACGAAATGATACAATAAGTTTTGCAGGAAACTTAAATCGTGTCCAAAGCTCATAACCTGCTTTCAATGAGTGAAAACAGCCCCCCAAAAATTAATTCCAGTAAGAAAAGTTAAATTAGAAGAATGAACATACATAACAGACCAACCATGCCTGAGAACAACAATGCACACTCTACTACATTATGGGGTGTACCAACTGAAAGCAGGGGCAGGTCCTTTGCAGCACCCTCTAGCGTCCAACTTTAGAACCTTCCTGGTGGGTGACAGGTCAAGTCCTTGAGCAGACTTCAAAAACCAGAATCAGTGCTCTAAAAAAACCCTTACAAGTTATCAGTGCAGACCAGAATACTTAAATGCCCTTCCTGTTAGCAGGGAAGTATTTCTCTGCTTCCAAGAGTTCAAAGAGTATTAAAATACCTAATTATCATCATTCCTCCCAAACCTTTGAACTTTAAGTATTAATATTTTTTTATCTTTTATTTTTATAAATATTTTTAAGAGATTTTTCTAGGGGTTTTATGCTTTTTTTATGTAAGTATTTTTTAATTATAACCTTTTTTTTTTTACTATCAAAGGAGAGAAAAAGAATTTTGCATTATAGGTTCCTCAATTGATTGCTAACAACATCATTGCCTAAACCTCTAGAAATTAGCTTTAATTTAGACAATTCATTCAGTCTACAAGATTCTAATTAAATTAAGCCTTCCATCCTAATTCTATGTTTGAGAACTATTTTTCTTAATGCGATTTTTAAGAAGTTTCTAGGTACTTGGTTTTCGAGAAACTGTTTGATTAAAATAATAACATGTTTTTCTAGTTCAGAGTTTAAGCTACATATTCTAGAAAGCCTTAGTACTTGTGATATAAATACATTTTCAATTACTTTATTGGAAATATTGCTCCACCACATACCATATTTGACAATTTTAAAATTTAAATTGATTTCTCTTATCATAAAGACTTATGATTGGGTTACCTGCATTGAGATTAATAGTTAAATCCAAAAAATCAAGGACCTGGTTATTATCATTGGTTTTATTAAGTTTAAGGCTTATAGGATAAATAGCTGCAAAGTCTTTTTCTATATTTCCTGAATTATTAAAGCAAAGAAGGTCATCAATATATCTGTATGTATGAGAGTAACTTTCCTGATTGGATGAATTTAACTTGATGAATTGAAATTCTTGAAAAAACAGGAACAAGTTGCATACGCTCGTTGAATGGGAACTTCCCATAGGTATTCCATTAACCCGTAAGATAAAGTTATTCAAGGGAACTTTGTTTTGCTACACATCACAGTTTTAAATACTTTCTGCTCCTTGTGTTTATGTTTGTAGAGCTACTTCGTATCCAGCAAGGTCAACAGCAACATTTCCAGTAACTGTTTTGTATTCAGTTATATACATACTTTAAGATCACTCTATAGAACATCTACACAAGTCCAAAATAATCCATGTCATTTAAACTCAATTTGATTCAAGGAATTTATTTCAAATTTCATTGCTTTCCATTTGTGTTTAAAGCACAAGTGCAAAGTTAATAGACTACTAGGTTTGCTCCTACAGGAGTAGAGGATGGGCTTTCCTGCAGAGCATTCCGTCTGACATCTGTCTTACAGGAGAACTCGGTGAACACACGAGTTGTCTGCTGTCTATTGACATGCAGCAGTTTGTTGTTCCTCGTGCACGTCAGGTAATTCTTCGTTTCCGTCTACAACATCTATCACCAGAGGACTGCTCCTTTGAGTTTCTATCTGCGTTAGAAGAAAAACGCCGCTCGTCGCATCAGCTTCGACTACTTCGGCGGCCTGATGGTGAAATCACCTCTGATCCGGATTCAGTTTGCTCTCAGGTTCGTCGATATAGAAGCAATGCGTTCGTGTAATCACTTTGTAAATTTAGTTCTGTAATAAATGAATTCCTAATTATTTGTTGCCGAAGTTGATTATCACTAAGTGTCAACATGATCTCAGAGAAAAATCAAAAGATTTCTTTTGCAAAATACTGTAAATAAACTAATACACCAGCACACTCAGTTGGGGTGGCCCAGGTGCCCAAGCCCTCTCAATGAGGCATCACCTGGTCCTTTGTTCTTTGTTATTGGCTGTTTATTTTTAAAGATATTTGTATGTGATTTTAAATATATATTTTATGAATCATTGGAAACACTTTAATATGGCAGACATACTTTTATTGCTTCCCAGTATTTTGGGAGATGTTTTCTCCGGTGTATTTTTATTTACATCTTCAGCATTTTGGGCCACCCACATAAAGAAATTCTCGAGGCACCACTATAAAGAAATGTGAGAAATAACACACTAAAAAAAAATTCCTTTCTTCATGTAGTTATCGTCAAAAGCCTGCATTTTCCTTTTTTTTTTTTTTTTTTTTTTTTCCTCTGTCAGCTGTGAATTGATGTTTCTTATTCGAACATAGTACATGTTATATTATTTGCATCTTTAAAGGCATTAAGTACCAACAAAGTGCGCATATTTACGTGCAAGTCATTAATGACTTATCAATCAGAAAAGCCAAACACTTACCTAAAAGCTCTTGGCTACTTTCTTGCTATACACTTCATGCGCATCAATTAGAACATCCTGCTATGTAGCTGGCCTTCAAAGGCAGACAGAAGTCAGCGTTTTTTGTCCTGTGAATAAAAAAATACGATGTTTCATGACTGAAAGAAAGTATATAAAACAACGCCCTATAAGCTGAAAGTTTCAACCTTTGAAGGCCAGCTACATAGCAGGATGTTCTAATTGATGTGCCTTAAGTGTATAGCAAGAAAGTAGCCAAGAGCTTTTAGGTAAATGTTTGGCTTTTCTGATTGATAGGTCATTGTACATGTTTTGAAGAAAAGTTTAATGCCTCAGCTGAATTTTAGAGGAAACTTTTTTCTGTTGCTTCTGATATGTTTCTTGTAATATTTTTCATTTTTTTTTTTTTATTTCATGTTCACCATGGATTTGGAGGAACACCTGCCCAAATGCTTTTTCTGTGGCAACCCCATAGTTCACTTTGCAAATCCCTTTCACAGTTGCCTTCCACAAAATGTTTGGAGCAAATAACAGCATTCTGGATTTAACAAAAAAAAAAACAACTTATTTACAGTGAGATTTCCACAACTTCCAGAGCTCAGTCACTTTCAGAAATCTATGGCATGTAATCGACTATCCTTTGGTATTTCTATAGTTATTCTTGCAATCTGCAACAGCGCAGGAAATTGAGGCTCTCGAAAGAATGAATTGTTTGCAAACAAACTTAGCTCTATTGTACTTAGTACATATCAGGCGCGGACTAGGATACTGTGAAAATTCCTCGTTGGGCTGCCGTATTCTGGGCCTGGTAGGCCTTATGCTAACTCAAGGGAAAAAATTATATATGTATGTACTGTATATAATGGGTCCTGCACCATGCTTACAGAAAAGAATCTAGTTATCCTAAAACTGCAAGGTTTCTTAGGCCAGTTTGATGGCTACTTTAAAAAAGAAAAAGAAACTTGGGTATCACATGTTCTGTTTAAGCCAAACACTTTCTGATACAAGCCCCTCCCCCTCTCGACTTTAAAACTCTTGCTCCATTTCTTTCAGCTGATTTCCTGTAACTCAACTGGCTTTTTCTTATTGCAGTTGAAGTTGAATAATCAATACAATCACAGTTGTATCAGAATAATATCGCAACCCACGGAATCACAGTATACCCAACCAGGCATGTCACAGAGTAGATACATCCAAACTTAGTCGCAGTTGCATGATGAGACAGGAAAACCTAGTGATTTGTTAAAACCTTTAATGAGATAAACACACACACTAGTTAAAAACTCCATAAGACCTTTCAAGGCTGCATCGGCCTCGTCTTCAGATGGAATAAACTACATCGTGAAACACACATGGGCACATATATATGTAAGAGTAAATCAAACCCGTTGCCACTCAAAGAGACACAAAAATACTAGTAATATTTAAGTCATGACAGTTAAGCACAAAGTAAAAAATATAGTCTGATGTCTGTAGTCTTGCAATCATATCAGTTAGTGACTATCATTTATAAAAAATTTCCAGGCCAAATTCACAAGAACGGCTATGTCTGTCAAGCTCTATTGATTAAAAAATTGATGAAAGCAAGTTTATAATGAAGGGGAGTGGCTGAAGAAAATGGAATCAAGGTAGAGTAAGAAGGAGGTTTCCTATAAACAGAATAACAGATTGAATAATCATAGGATTTCTTTGCAACAGGAAATCTAAAAACGGTAAAGAACAACTGGAGAGACTGGTAAAAAGATGAAAGATGAAAAGCAAAGATGTTAAGATCAGTGGTCGTAGAAGGCCAAAATATAAGAATGTCATCCACACATCTTAAATAGAAAAGGGGGTTAACCTCAAAAAGGCCAAGAGCATGGGATTCTAAATCCTGAAGGATTAGTTCTGCAAGGAGAAGTGAAAGTGGTGACCCCATAGGGGCTTCTTCTAGTTGACGAAATATTTGACCATTAAACCTGAAAACAGAGCGAGATTGAACTAACCGGAGTGCACAAAATACAGCATTAATTTCAGAGGGAGTGGCTAAACCCAGAGCTAGAGAATAAGGAAGGGCTGGCTCATCCTTTTGTCTTGCGGTCTGAGTTTCGTGCTCCGACCGAGAGTCAATTGGAAGGCTCTGTGACATCACTGCAAGGACATGGTGACCCCTGTGCCAACCCAGGGCCGGAGTATGGTGACCTTCCAGTCCTTTTGTGCAGTCTATTTCTGTTGCTCTGCATTTACTGGTAGTGGTTTATGTAGTTGTTTATTAACGTCTGTTTTTTACTGATGTAAGTTTTATTTTAACTAAAATTCAGCATCTGTTTTTAAAATTTTTCTTTCAAAGTAATACACAAATATGCCTTCATCCTGTGCTGTTGCCATTTGTACAAATACGCATAAAAAACAAAAGAACATGGCGTTTTTTACCATGTTTTCCCTTCAAATGTTAATGTGATAAAAGAATGGTTTGTTAAGTGTAAGCGTGCTGACAAGTTTAAAGTTGGAAGTGCAAGAATATGTAGTGATCATTTCCAAAATTCAGACTACAAAGATGACATGCGAAATCGCGTGCTTGGGCTTCCCGAAAACAAAATTCTGAAACCCACAGCTGTTCCCAGTTTGAATTTACCGAATTAATAATCAACACTACATACAAGCCGAGAACATAAAAAAATTAAGAGAGATATCCGTATAAGGGCATTGAATCGAACTCTGGAGCCAAGTCCTGAAAAGTTACACATCGAAAAAGTTGCTTGCAATTCTGACAATGGATATTTAGAAGAAAAGTGTGCATCAATTCAATGCATGTCTTGCTCAGAGGTTAGAGAAGCCAGAACAAAATTCTCACCGAGAAGCTTGACAAACTGGAATGAGACCCTGATCCGAAAAAAATTTTATCATTAAATTGTGCCAAAGACGGTCATTTTTTTGTATCAGTGATTAATTCTTGCACGAGTCTTCAACCTTCATTGGAATGAGAAATACGTAGCTTGAAAAGTAGACACAAAAATACTGTTCGAGTTTTGCGTCAAAAAAATATCAGCATACATAAGAGTGCAGAAATTGTGCTAATACGAAAAGCCTTGATAAAAGCTAATATGAAAACTAAAATACTTGAACAGATGGAAATTTTTTACACCAACACAGATAAAGTTCTTCGCAACACAAAAAATTATTAACAAATGGACAGAAGAAGATATATCTAGAGGAATAGTAACTAGAGCTATTTCAAGAAAAGCTTACAAATTTTGGAAATGTAAAATTGGCATTCTTTTGCCAAGTGCTAGCATGTTAAAGCAATGGTGTTCTAAATTTAGTTGTCATCCCAGAATTCTGCATAATGTTTTGCTCCTTATGCTGAAAAATAGCAAATCCCTTTCCGAAAATGACAAAGTTTGCATCTTAAGCTTTGATGAAGTACACGTTGATAGTCAAGTGTGTTAAGACACAGGAATAAAACAGATTTTAGGTCAGTACTCAGAGGTGCTAGTTGTTTTTGCTAGAGGAATATTGTCTTCCTGGAAACAACCAGTGTATTTTGACTTTCAACGCACAATGAATAAAAGGCTTCTGTTTGAAATAATTGTAAACCTTGGAAAAACAGGAATGATAGTAAAAGTGATTGTTTCAAATTTAGGTGGTTGTATGACCTTGTGGAAGAAACTATTAATTTCTCCCGAAAAATCTTTTTTTTAACCGTCTGCTGGACGATAGTTTTAAGATCTGGATTTTTGCAGACCCTCCTCCCTATTTAAAAATTTTACGCAATTAGTTCATTGACCATGGACTTGTCTTGCAGAACGGATCTGTGCTCCAGACTGGCATCATCAAAGAAGTTTTTGAGAAGGATTCTAGGGAGATAAAGTTGTGTCCTAAATTGCTGCCGTGCTATATAGCAATCAAAGGCAACAAGAGGCAAAAAGTATGCCCAGCAAAAACTTTTTCAGCCACCACTGCAAAGAGTATTGAATATCTAACAGAGCATAAAAGTGCTGCAGTTTTCTTCAATTTAGTAGATTCATTTTTTGACATTATGAATAGTAGTTACCCACACCCTGACAAAAGCAAACCTCTAAAAGCAGGTTTTGGTATTAACCCCCTTTTTATACAACAAAAGGAAATTCTGAACAAAATGAAGTCAGAAATACTGAATCTCAGAGTAATGGGGAGAAAATATATGCTGCTTTTCCAAAAAGGCATTCTTGTCTCAGTTTCTTCTCTAGTCTCTACGAGGACTTAACGCTTCATGGAGTCCGTTGCATTTTAACTACTTGTTTGACTCAAGATGCCCTGGAGAGTTAGTTCAGTCAAATAAGAGGCATAGGTGCTTTTTATGACCATCCCTCACTTACGGAATTTATTAGTCATTTAAAACATATTGCTGGAAAATAAATTGCCTAATTTGTCCAAAAAGTTAATACAGAGTTTCAAGAAGGTAAAACGTGCCAAACATATTTGACAGCAGAGCTACTAAAAGAAGCTTTCACTACAGCTGATAATCAAGAAATTATTGTTGAAGTGTCTGGAGAAATAAACGCAGATGACTTAGAAGCTTTAGAAAAAATTTGCAATGAGCCATGGCCGCAAGATTGGGACGACGACATACTTAAAACAGTTCAAGATGAGCAATGTAATGCTGAGAAACAAACTGAGTTATGTCGCAGGTCATATTGCCTATTGCTTAGGCGATAAAGATCCCTCCCTCGGAACAATTTCTAGAAATGCCGAAGATTTTCCATCTGCTCAATGGATTAAAACTTTATCACTCGGGGGACTAACGGTGCCTTCTCCAAAGTGGATGAGAACGGTAGATCAATTTGAAATAATTTTTATTCATTCACGGGACAGAGAGGCACAATTTGAAAATTGAAAACTAATAGAAGAGAGATTTCCAGACACCTGCAAAGAAGCTGTGAAAATTTATTGCCGCATACAAACATTTATCAGAATTCGGTATATTAATCACAACAAAGATTTAGTGTCGGAAAGAAAATCAAATCAAAAGAAAACCAAATGGATAAATTCTGCCGTTAAAAAAACGTAGCATGACGCTGTCAATATCTAAACCTGGTGAATATCTTCCTCCCTTTTAGCTATACAGGTATGTTAATAAAGTTTTCTCTTTCTATTATTTACACCTTCCGATAAAATAAAAACGTTACTTGCTACGATATATATAACGTTCAGAGTTGTGTAAAAAAATATATAATACGTGCAAAGGTGTTCAGCTTACTCCGACAGCTATGACTTCTGCCCTCGCAGGCAGCATCCCAAATCGTCAGTGTACTCGCTGTGACGTCACCTCCTCCCCAGCAAAGCGACTTGCTTTTGACTGCCTGGTGGGCCAGCCCATCCTTATTCTTTAGCCCTGGGCTAAACCATACTCTAGAAGTTAAGATTCAATTAAATTACGCACAATATAAACTGGGATGTTAGGAAATAAAGACACTACATCCAGTGAGGCCATCATGATAAAGGGCCTCCTGGATGAGTCAAAAGATCCTGTTTTAGCAAGAACTTGAATTGAATTAGAGACTGAAAACTTAAAAGTAGAGGAAATAAGTGGTGCAAGGAATTTAGCTAAACTTTTTCCTAAGGGGCGAGTGGGACTGGCGTGACCAGAAAGCAGTGAATGAAAGGGGCGATTATCCTTATAAAGCTTTATTTTACCAAACATTTCCATTACACGCAGACCAAAAGAGGGGTGTGCAGACCGAGCAATGCAAGTTGGAAGTGTATTATGGGTTTTCAACCAGCTCAAAGCCCTTATGGTAGCAGAAGTGGGGTCTGAAGATATGATAGCATGAGGAATGGCTTCAATGGCAGTAGACATGTTAGCAAGGTAGTCTGATTTGTTCAAAATTACAATTTGGCAAGATTTGTCTGCTGAAACCACAGCATTATATGGGCTATTATGTACATACATACATATCACTAAGCTGTTCTCTGAGATTCAGAGGTTAGCTCCAAAAAGAAATACAAACTACCAAATATTTTTACGTACTGTTGTCGTATCAAACTTCTCCGTTTACAGTGATCTTGATATACAACTCGGGCTTCACTGATATCCATTACACGCCGTACACAAGATCTTTTATACTTCATACTCATAATCTTTTTCTCATGCAGACACTCCTGAATCTGATCCACCCATGTCTTCCTTGGCCTTCCTCTGCCTTTCCTTCCTACCACTTGGGCTAAAAAGATTTTCTTAGTTAGCATCTCATCACTCATTCTTTCAACATGGCCAAACCACCGAAGCATATTGATCTCCATCTTGCTAACAACATTTTGCTTCACATCACACAACTGCAACACATCTTCATTCCTCACACAATCAGACCGTGTCTTGCCACAAACCCCCTGTAAGTAACGCATTTCTCCAGCACACAAACGATTCCTATGTTTCTTCTGCAGTACCCAGGTTTCAGTGCCATACATCAGCGTAAGAACAATTACAATTTCATACACAGCCATGCGGGACTCTCTAGAGAACCCATCATACTCAGTTTGAATTTCATGCAAACTTCGTGCATCCAAGTCAACATACTCTGAAACTCACTTTTGCTTTCTGCCAACAGGACAGTGTCATCAGCAATCTGCACACACGGATATCACCAAGACATAAACCACTATCATCTATTTAGGCATCACGCATGCACACATCCATAAATATATTAAACAGCCATGGTGACATTACACAACCTTGTCTAATTCCTGCACTTATAGAAAACCATTTTGATAAAACACCGTTCACTCGTACACAAGCTGTACTACCAGCATACATGGCTTTTACACTATTAAGTAGATTCCCAGTAACACCATATTCATTCAATACCTTCCACAAAAGTGTCATATTTCCTCCCTGATAGCAGCTTGATTAGTAGAAAAGTCTTATTGTCTACATCTTCTTAAGGCTTCTACAAAATTTTATCTGTTCCTTCCAAAAGCTCTCCATCCAAGTTTTATATGCTGATTTATTTCCTCATCAGTGTGACCCTTGCTTGATATCTGTTGTCCAAGGTAAATGTAGGTATTGGTTACCTTGAGCCTTTCCCCATCAATTACAAAATCTTCATTTCTTGAAAAAGCATTGTTTATCAGTTTTGTCTTCTGAAAATTTATTTTTAATCCTAGTTCTTTACTCTTGTCAAGAAGTACCTGGATCATATTCTGCAGCTCTGAAGGGGTAGTGCAAAAATGATTACGTCATCAGCAAAACGAAGGTGAGGTAAATAATCTCCATGAATCTTTATTCTCTTGCTTTCCCAGTTCAGTGATTGAAAGACACTTTGCAATGTGCCATTGAAGAGTTTGAAAGATATGGTGTCACCTTGTCTCACCCCCTTTGCAATTTTTATTGGTGCTGTATCCTCAAATAGCTGAACCTTTGCACTTGCGTTTTCATAGATGTTATTAATAATGCTAATGTAAGCATCTTCAATACCGCAGGATTTCAAAGCCATTGTAAGTGCTGATGGTTTCACGGAATCAAAGGCATCTTCATAATCAATAAAAGCTGTGCATAATGGAAATTCATATTCCCTCGTTCTTTCAGTTAGTTCTCTCAGTCCATGAATATGATCTATCTGCTGTAGGCACTCCTGAATCCAGCTTGTTCTCTCAGTTGAGCCATGACCAGTGTTAACTTTTAAGCAATGTGAAAGGACCTTAATGAAGATTTTATAAACAACTGAAAGGAGGCAGGCCTGCAGTTCCTGAGATTGCAATTATTTTATTGCACACATTTAAAACTTACAGTTATATGAAAATGCAATACACCGGGAGGAATCTGAACATATTGGTTGTAAGGTGATTTCCCCTATCAGATGTAAGAAAATAAAACATATGAAATATATAAAAACAAGTAAGATGGTTATAACAGAAGGACCACTGTTTGCAGCATGCTTGGAACTACAATTTAATGATAGGGTTGAGATTCATAAGGAGATCAGGGTGATTTACAATGTAATTTTTCAGAGACAAGGAAAATTTTTTGATATTTTCCAGAGATCTGATGCACTCTGGAAGATTATTCCATAGGATATTGTCTTTATACAATATGCTATTTAAACCATAATTAAGTCTAACAGACGGTTGACATAATTTGTTGTTAGCAACAGATCTGATGAAGATAGAATAATCCAGATATTTGATGTCAGATTGAAAAATAGGCAGTTTAAGATGCATTATTTAAAAAAACATACCTAGTTTCAAGGTAAAAATTTCATTAATTTTTAGAATATTTAGTTTTAGAAATAATGGTTTTGAATAAAACATGTAATCTGTGTTCAGCATATAGCAAACAGATTTCTTCTGTAATTTGAGCAAGCATGACTTATTGTTTGCACTTACATTTGAATACCAGGATTCCAGACACTAAAAGAGATGGGCTTAAATAAAAGCATAGTAAAATGTTTTTAGAACATTGATAGGGAAGAGATGCTTAATTTTACCAAGTAGGCCAACCTGTAAGGAAACATTTTTTAAAAACAAACTGAACATGCGTATTCCAGTTAAAGAATTCATCAAACCAAATGCCAAGATAAACTTTGTCCACAATTTTAAGTGGGAGATCATTAATCCTGACTAGGAAGATATTTATGTCCTCTCTCTTATGAACATTTCAGAAATATACGGATTTGGTTTTTAAAATATTAAGTGATAATTTGTTAGAGCATAACCAATGAGATAAATTTGATAGATCATTATTGATCATTATCTGTAGCTTATGCAAATCATGACATTTTTGAAAAATGACAGTGTCATCAGCCTATAGCAAAGCATGAGTTGATTGCATGCACAGAGGAAGGTCATTAATATATAACAGGAACAGTAACATTAATGTAAGTACATTGCCGTCTATGCACAATAAAATAGTTTAAAAAATCTTTTAATATAAAAACACCTTAGTCATAAAAGCATTCACATAAAAGGTACACTAGAATGTTTCAGATCTGCAACAGATCCATCCTCAGGTGTAAGTCTGATGGTTAGATCAGCAGGATATATACACAGTGGGGTGAGATACAAAAATGACGTAGAGTGTAATGAAGGCTACAGAAACATAAAAGTTCAAACAGGGGAGTGTATTATTCAAAGTTTATAAAAATGTTTATAGAAGCTGCAATCTGTAGCAAAAATTTCCTGGGATTATGAATGATACTTGGGTAATCGTCGTTACAGCATTGGTGGCGATGAGGGAAAATCTGTAGACTCTCAGTAAGTAGGGTTAGATGCTTAGGTTTGGGAGTGGTGTGAGCATTTTGGTTTTTTCCCACAGTCATTGAAAAGGTTCGTTGAGTAGTAAACGTGACAGTGCTGTATTGGAAGAACAAGTTTTTATATTATATTTGTGTTCTTTAAGGCGAGTACTTAGATTACGAGTTGTTGAACCGATATAGATTAAGTCCTTCGTTCCAGGTTCGATAGCTTTGAGAGGTATTTCATAGATTCCATATTGGTCTAATAGCTGTACGGGATCTTTGTCTTTTTTGATGATGGAGTAGATATTGCGTGTTTTTATTCCAAAATTAAGATCAAAAGGTTTACAAATATTTTTCAGAGTGTTTATAACAATCGGGATATAAGGTACAGATCCCACATAGCGAATGTCACGCTTATTAATGTTAATTAAGGAGCAAGTCGTACGTTCATGAATTTTTTGTAGAATCCTATTGACAGTATGTGGAGTATAACCAAAGGCTGTAGTGAGGTCCCTGATTTTATCAATTTCGGCATTGTATAGCTCGATGGTTGAAGAATGTGTTTTTGCACGATTTAACATAAAACGAAGTGAGGAAAGTGTTTGAGATATGGGGTGAGAAGAAGTTTCAGGGATCATAGATAATGAAGCAGTAGGTTTTCGATATACTGAGGTGATAATATTGTGGTTATTAGCATCACGTCTAATCAAAATATTGAGGAAAGGTAATGTTAGATCAGATTCATGTTCAATGGTAAAATTTATAGAGGGGAATTTAGACGACATGGTATCAATGAAAATATTCAGATCAATGATAGATGAAGGCCAAAATAATAAGATATCGTCAACGTATTGAATGCATAATAATGGTTTGGTGTAGAAATTTGAAAGAACATCGTTTTCAAGGTGCTGCATTAGTATTTCAGCAAGAATTGGGGAGAGTGGGGATCCCATGGGGGCTCCGTCAGTTTGACAGTAAATGGTCTCATTAAAACGGAAGAATGATCTATTATAGACAAGATGGAGTGCACATAGAATAGCTTGTATTTCAGAATCTGGGTATAAAGCTGCCTGCATTTTATCGACAATGAGGTTATGGACGGTTGGAACGGGAATATTTGGGTATAAGGAAATAACATCCATAGATAGCATAATAAATGGGGTGGTGTTGGGAGAGATGGAATGGATTCGAGTTAAAGCTTGGTGAGAACTAGTAATTGAATAATTGGAGGTCCCAATATCGAACCTTGAGGCACTCCACATGAAATATTAAGTAAATCAGAGTATTTTATTTATAGACGTACTGTTTGCAATTAGAGAAGTAGCTTATTAAGCGGGAAAGAATTTTGCCACGAAAACCGTATTTGGGTAATTTATGTAGCAGAATGTCATGATTTGCTGTGCCGAAAGCTTTTTGGAAATCAATAAAAACACAAATAGTATACCAACTCTCTCATCTAGTGCTTTGGAAATGAAGTTTGACAACTTAGCAACAGCCATTTGAGTAGATCTGTTTCTTTGAAAACCGAACTGATCCAAAGAGAGCGTACCAAGGTGTGTAAAAATCAACCATTCTGCTGTGAATAGCTTTTTCAAAAATTTTACCCAAAACAAGTAACAAAGATGTTGGTCTGTAATGACAGGTAGATTCCCTATCTCCTTTTTTAAAAAGAGGAATAACCTTAGCGATTTTCAGACTGTCAGGAAACTGACCTGAATTAAAACTCAGATTAATAATGTGTGTTATAGGTGGTACCAAAATAGAGACAGTCTTTTATGACTCTGCTATTAATATTGTCTGAACCAGCACTTCTTTTTAGGGACAAGGAAGTGATAGTATTATAGATTTCAGTATCATCCACATGGTGTAGAAAAATTGAAAAAGGGACTTCCTTAATTTTGGATAAAGAATCATAACCTTTAGTGTTTGTGGGCAAGTTTTGCTGAGATGCTAAATCATGACTTATGTTAATGAAGTAATTGCTGAATTCATCAGCGACTGATTTTGAATCAACATTAAAATTACCAGAATATCCTCTTAACGTCAGCGGAGTTTCAGTAGCACAGGATTGTTTGTTAACAGCCCATTTGATTATTTTCCATTTTTGATAGGAGTTATTTCCTGCATCTGAAATAGCGTGGTTGTAATAAGTAACTTTGGCACGCTGAGTAACATTTCTTAGAGCATAGTTATAACTTTTATACTTATCACGTAAGTGACTGTTACAAGGATTCCTTCTACTTTTTTTACGAAGCTTATCCTTTTTTTTTTTTTTGATTGGTCTAATGATTCCATTGGTCACCCAAGGTTGGATCTTAATGTCATATTTAGTTTTAACTACCTTGTGAATGGTTGTGATCTCAAGGAAATCATTCAAAATGCCTTGCAAAATTTTGGTAGCTATTATAGTTGGACAAAGTTGTATTGTAGATACCTGACTTGTTCCAGTCAAAATTAGAAACTAGGTCAGCTGACGTGGTGTAGTCACAATAGAAGATTGTTTTGTGGTTAACTGTTTAATGGTAATATGAGAAAACTGGAACATGAATGAAGACAGGGTTGTGATCACTAAACTAAAATCGATCACTCCAGACCCTAAAGCAGTATTAAGTAAGTTAGTACCAATATGGTCTAGAGTGTTGGCACCACGAGTAGATAAAGAAATGCACATCTTAAAAAAAAAAAAAAAAAAATTGCCTGATAGCATATTAAGATAGTTTTCACTTAGAGATAGGTTAATATTAATATCACCCAGAAAAATGCAATTTTTATTTTCGCTATTTATTTTGTTTAAGATATTGTCAATGCATTCACAAAAGGCTTTTCGATCACTACTGGGCGATCTGTAGATAACACCAATAATTAGGTTTTGGGACTTGGGACTTTTGATTTCAGTCCAAAGCATTTCACAGGAATGAAGTACGAAGGTCATATTATTCAAGTCATCACGAATAAAGTAGGTGATGTGAGATTTCAGGTGTAGGCCTACCCCACCAGAATCCTCATATTCAGTAATGCATTATTGTGATTTCTAACTTTGCATTCAAAATTATAGTTACTGAGATTAAAAAAACTCCTTGCGTTTCTCATCAATAGGGTGAGTTTTGCTAAGTGCAATTACAGAAAAATCATGATTTAAGTGTGATAGAAAATTTTGAAGCTTATCAAATTTAGAGTTAATGCTTTGAATATTGATATGTAAGACTGACATACCAAATTTGTCGATTTTCATCAGAGAGATCATATGAAAATACCTTTTCACAAGTATAGTCAGGATGGTAATAATCCAGGTAAGGGTCATAGATTTGTTCCGAGCCAGACATTAATTAGAGATTCTCAGTGTCACCTTTTTGTATGTAGCAGGATCATTGTAGCATTGTTAGAGTCCTCAGGAATCTTTTCTTCATTGAGACATCTAGTGAAAACTTGGGTGAGTGTAGTTTTAATTTCTCTACTTGCTTCTTGCATAATGTCCATGGTAATTCCATCTCCTGGAGTTTTTCCCTGTTTGATATTTATCTCCTGGAGTTTATCCCTGTCTCCGTTTGACTTCTCCCGGCAGAAGTTGCACATGCAATTAAAAATGGACCCCCCCTCCTAATAAGGGTGTCTTCCTCCCTCTTTCTACCTCATTTCCATGTCACTTTCCTATTGGGCACTCTAGCCCAAATCTCCTAGCTTCCTATTTCCAACGGTTGTTTAAGACTTACAGTTGGACACTCCCTTCCTAAAATCTATTATGTGTGATCTGATCTTTCACATACATACATATCGCCAAACTGTTCTCCGAGATTCAGAGGTTAGCTCCAAAAAGAAATACAGACCACCAAACATTTTTACTTACTGTTGTCGTATCAAATTTCTCCATTTACAGTGATTTTGACGTACAACTCGGGCTTCACTGATATCCATTACACGCTGTACACAAGATCTTTTATACTTCATACTCATAATCTTTTTCTCATGCAGACACTCCTGAATCTAATCCACCCATGTCTTCCTTGGTCTTCCTCTGCCTTTCCTTCCTGCCACTTGGGCTAAAAAGATTTTCTTAGTAAGCATCTTATCACTCATTCTTTCAACATGGCCAAACCACCGAAGCATATTAATCTCCACCTTGCTAACAACATTTTGCTTCACCTCACACAAATGCAACACATCTTCATTCCTCACACAATGAAACCGCGGTCCCCCCCCCCTTCCTGTAAGTAACTCATTTCTCCAGCACACAAACAACTCCTATGTTTCTTCTGTAGTACCCAGGTTTCACTACGATACATCAAAGTAGGAACAATTACACTTTCATACACAGCCATGTGGGACTCGCTAGAGAACCCATCATTCCTATGAAAACCTCCCAGAGCAGCTATGACTTTCAATGAAGAAATCACTCACCTACTAATTTCACCATCCAATTTGTTCTCTCTGTCAAACATGCTTCCTAAATACACCCTCACTCACCTGGTCAATCACTGTGCCATTGATACTTACATTACTTTCAGTGCTACCCATTCCTCTCTCAAACACCATAACTTTGGGTTTTCCCTTATTTGTACTCAGTTTGAATTTCATGCAAACTTCGTACATCTGGGACAACATACTCTGCAACTCACTTTTCCTTTCTGCCAACAGGACAGTGTCATCAGCATACAGCAATCTGCACACATGGATATCACCAAGACATAAACCACTATTATCTATTTTGGCATCACACATGCATGCGTCCATAAATATATTAAACAGCCATGTTGACATTACACAACCATGTCTAACTCCTGCACCTATAGAAAACCATTTTGATAAAACACCATTCACTCGTACACAAGCTCTACTACCAGCATACATGGCTTTTACATTATTTAGTAGATTCCCAGTAACACCATATTCATTCAATACCTTCCACAAAAGCGTCCTACTTACTCGGTCATAAGCTTTCTCTAAATCTATGATGGCAGCAAAAACTTTCTTACCAACAGCCAGATACTTTTCAATCACCGTGCGTAATGGACAAATTTGGTTAGTTAAGCCTTTACCAGGCATAAAACCACACTGAACATCCCACAGTTTCTCTGATGTAAGACCCTGTACTTTTTCAATAACAACGTTACTAAACACTTTCCCTGGCACACTTAGTAGGTTTATACCACGATAGTTCTTGCATTCAGTCTAATCACATTTTCCCTTATACAAGGGAACAATAATAGCATCCTTCCAATCCTGAGGGACCATTCCTAACTCCCAGCACAACTGGTAAATTTCAGTTAACCAGTCAATTACAGAGTCACCACCATATTTCAACATCTCGGCAGTAATGCCATCAACTCCAGGAGCCTTAGCATTCTGAAGAGATTTTAGAGCTTCACACACTTCTCTTGAGATCCTTCCCGTGCTTCCATCCCTCACTGTGACATCATCTGCATCTGTCTCAGACTCATCTTTGCTTTCCTGATCTAATAACTCACAGAAGTATTCACCCCATCTTTCACTTAACTCATTGGGCTCCCATATCATTTCTCAGATCTCATTCTTCACACAACTTACAACTTTGTTTCCCCTCTTTTTCCTGAGTCTCATGTACTTCCAGAAGGACTTCCTATCTTTCCAAAAAGCCAGTTCTTGCCTTTCCACTTTCTCCATCCTATCTTTTGCCTTACTGTGGCGAACCAGCTTAGCAGCTTCACGCTTCTTACAGCGATGTTCATCCACAGAGACTCTACCTTGCAACATCCCCAAATAGGCTTCCTTCTTTCTCTTTACTGCCTCATCAATCTCACTATTCCACCAAGCATCACCTCTATTGTTACCCACTATTGTGCTGCCACAGACCTCTTTAGCAGCAGTAACAACACAGTTCTTAAAACATTCCCACTTCTTTTCTACATCCCTCTCACGAGATTTCAGATCCTTCAGTCGTTCTCTGAGTAAGTCAAAATAACGCTGATGGTCTTCAAGGAGCCTTTCAACCTTTATTCTTTCTATCCTGGGTCTCTTGCTATTCCTTTTCCTCCAACCAACATTAAGTTTCACTCGTGACACTACCAAGTAATGATCAGAACCAACATTCGCACCTCTCATCACACGGGTGTCAACAACTAAGTGTTTCAGACGCTGATTGTAGACAACAAAATCTATCGCACTCTTTTGACCAAGAGTACGATTTTCCCAAGTATATGTGTGGATATACTTGTGGTTGAAAAATGTATTAGATACACCCAAACCATTCTCAATGCAGAGTTCAATTAATCTTTCACCATTACCATTCACACAAGGATAATTAAACTTACCCAGAACATTGTCAGAAATTGCATTCTGCACACCTACTTTAGCATTGAAATCCCCTGCTATTATAACTTTTTCTTTAGCACCAAACTGGCTCAAAACAGCTTTTAGCTCATTCCAGAAATCTTCTTTCTTATCAGAAGGTTCGTAGTCACAAGTTGCAAACACTACAACAATTACAATTTTCTGAAGTTTCACTTTCAATCGAATCCAGAAAATTCTCTCACTTATGCAACTATAGTGAATCAAGTTGTTCTTCATCTTTTCACTTAAAATCACACCTACACCAGCCTGTCTTCTCACATTATCCATTACTACAGACCACACACTCGCCATGCCATTCACTTCTATCCCAATTTCCTTCTTTTTGGTTTCACTTACACACAGCACATTCAATCTATACTTATTCATCTCCTCAATAACCTCATTCATCTTGCCATTTATACCTCTAGTATTCCATACACCAAGCTTACATTCAGTCAGCCAAGATTTCTTTCTCATATGCCGTTTAGAACGTCCAGGTGGATTCCGTGGTGGACCATTCTTCTCAAGTGTAGTAGGTCTACCATATCCCACACTTGAGTCCAGATATTGATTTTTTTTGTCGTTTTAATCAGGTAAGTACATCAGTGTGAGGGATTAGCCCACAGCTGACTGTTCCAGTTGGTCATTCAACCTAAGGATTCTGGAACAAAACCCAGTGAGTTGGGATCTTTTTGCCAATGTCACACAGAACTAGCTTGCACCTCTCCAAGATTCACAGAGGCCCTAGTTGCTGTTGTGTGTGCCATTGATGTCATGGAGCACCCCGAGGAGGCAAACACATCGCTCACTACGACTGCCCACATCTGATCTTTCACTCTTGTCAAAAATTTAGCTCTATTTCTTGTTACAGAACAATCTTCTTTTCTCAGTGCCATTAATCCATTTTCTTCCCTTACTGAGATGCCCCTTTGCTCCCTTCAGGCTTTGGCTGTTTTCTGTTGCTTTTCTGACTAGATCACAATTGAATTTCCTTACGTCTTCAGTGATACTTTTTTGTACTGTCCTGCATAGATAGCTCTGTATATTCCACTTTGGATGTTACATCTTCTTATTTTTCCTCATCTCCTTTCTCTTTTGCATCAGCATTTTTGGTTTTCGTGATATTTTCTTCATATGCAACTTGTTCTTAGTGCCACCTATTTTTGTTGCTGTTTCTATAAAAGCCTTGGTTAGTTTCCTGTTAATTTCAGAAGAAGTCAATTTCTTCCGACGTTAGACCTTGTAGAGCAGAGAATCAGTTCCAAGTTGAAGATATTATGATGATTTTTAAGTTTGGCCACGTCAGTACATTTTGTTTGATTTATGAGCTTACCACATTCCAGTTTAGTGCTGAGGTGCATCTTACATCTCACCATTCTATGGTCATTGCCTGTGTTGAACTTCTTTAGCACACTGCAGTCTTTGATGATGATTTTTTTTTTTTTTTGTTACTCATAATAAAGTCAATTTCACTTGTCCCATGGGCATACCTGCTGGGTTTTACGATTTTCCTGTAAAATTTACGGAAACGTGACTTGATTTACGGTTTTGCGGACAAAATGTTAATTTTACGGATTTAGTGATTTCCCCGAGATTTATTTTCCTTTTTCTGATGATTTTGCACCCGCTATTCAAACTTTTTTATTTAACTTAATCCATTCAAAGTAAAGCGCCGATGTAAGCTAGGAACAACTTTTCAGTTATTATAATAAGCTTATTCGTAATGTGTTTATGTGGGAACATTTGCAGCAGTTTTCCCACGTGTTAGGTTTTGTGTTGTTTCAAACACTAAAACTTTCACCCCGCATAAACTGATAAGGATAACAACCAGCCGGGCTTGTTTAACCTTGGGGCTTGGTTCTCTCTCTCGCTGCCCCCTCCTTTTCAGGTAATGCATTCTTTGTTGATCCCCCGGGTCGCATTTTCTGAGGAGGCCAAAATGGGGTGCTACCTGCATTGGAGCAAGCACTTGAGCAGGTGTTTTTGCTACCCCCATTTCGAAATGCGATCTCAAAACGTAGTTATCGTAGAAAAAAATTCAAACGGATTTTAAATCTGTGTAATTTTTAAGCCCAAATCTATACCCAACATGATGAAATTAAGCAAAAGCTGTCAGTTTTGTGAAATTGAAAATTGGGTCATGGTTTCATAACTTCTTCTCTGGTAATAAATTTGACCTGACGAAAGAATGCTAAGAGGAAGTTAAAAGAAAAAAAAAGTAAGTCCAATGTTCATTCGAACCAGTGCTTCTCCAGCAGTGAGTTTTTTTGCTCATCAGTTGTAAGTTTGTACGCTTTCCAACCGTGCTTTGTTCGTCTCTCGATAACGTGCATAAAAATATCTTGGCTTGATTCAACCAAATTAATATGTTGTGGTACTATATTTTCCTCTGCAAATTGCATCTCTTTAAACTGTTACTGTTTTACTATAGCAGTTTTACTTGCATTTGTTTTTTTCAAGTGTCAATAAATTTAGTATTAGTGATTCCCTATGAGCAGCAATATAAAAGAAGGGAGCGGGTACTATAAAACTTTCTGTGATGCATATTATGCGGAGCTTCCTGTGTATTATAAAATGTTCAAAAAATGAAAAATATGCATTATGCTGTATGTGTCGATGTAATTTCAGCGTTTCGCGTGATGAAAGGAATGATATTACTAATCATATAGCGCCAAGCATAAATCTAATGTTGACTGCGTGGAAAAAAAAAATACGAAATTAACTTTCTTTGTAAAAAGTTATAATGAACTGGATGCGATTCCTGCGAAGTGTTTATTCACGTCGTTTTTAGTTGAGCATAATTTACCAATTAGTGTCCCTCAGTCACTCATTTATTTCATTTGACTGTCTCATCGTCTGTCTCTCCGTAAGATAATCCTAGCATAAAAATGGTTCGTTTTTGAAAACATTTTAGTTTGTTCCGTGACGGCATGGGATACGATCCTATTGGATTTGGGGGTCAAAGGGTGGGACATCCTTCCTTTGAGATGCAAACCTCCATAAAAAAAATTTTTGTATCCCTTTATAGATCATGATAGCATAGTAATGAGAAATTATGTATAGATTCTATTTTAATCGAAATAAACGTGCGGATAAATTCAAACATCTGTAGTCATTTCAATTAAAAGTTTATACTTGTTTCAAAGGTAACATATCGTTTTTTAATCAATATGTTCAGTACATTTAATCAATATGTGCGACAAGTAATTTCATTGAATATATATCGATTTTTTTTTTCTTACGGATTTTGGTTTCTGAAAGTTGGCAGGTAGGCATGGGGATGTCTCCATGTCCATTTTAGGAATTCATGATGAAAAACCTTTGTCTCTGGAAACTCTATGAGAGTATTTCCATGCTGGTTTCTGTTACCATGAACAAATTTGCCTACCAAAGTTTCATTTTGATGCTGTTGCCCTATTTTCACATTGAAATCCCCCATAATGATCTTCAAGTGTTGTTTGCCCTTGTTATGTATACGTACATTTATGCTTTTCTTTTTAATGAAATCTGCATCTGATTTACTACCTTTGTGGCCTTACAGTTACATGAATTGCTAAACTACAGTTTTGGAAATTTTGTTTCATCTACTGCAAAAATGCTGCTTCCATTTGAAAGTAATTAAATAAATACTGATCTTCGCATTCTTTTCCTTCTATATGAAGAAATGCTTGTACCCACTGAACTTGATTTGGACTTTGCTGTTATTGCACATACATATTAACTACTGTTTGTCTTGTTAAAGTATATAGGCCACTCACTTCTGTGCTCACTACTGCATTGTTTCCTAGGATGACGCCGTTGTGGCGTTGAAAGGTCTTAAACATATTCTTATTTTAATTGTACATTGTTTTTATCATTAAAGTGTATCGTGCAGGAGACTGCATTTGTTTTCAATTTAATAGCTTCTTTACCATTTCTCACTTTATAAATTTGTACTGAAATACTTGCTATTCCAGAAGTTTTTAGTTTTTCTCAAGGTAGTTTTTCGTGACTGTTTTGTTTATGATCGGTGAGTCCCACAAATAATGGTAATATTGTGGCATTTGGGTTTCCTTTCTCACTAAAAGCAAATTAACTATTGCAATTCTAATTTCAGCAATCACCATGAAATTCATCAGAATGTAATAAAATCTTCAACATCCTCTCTGTGAGAACGTACAGTGTCTGTTGCTTTAGCAACGGAAAAAAAAAATTCTTACATTAAATTTAACTAGGGATATCTTGCGCTGCGGTGAAAAAAAAATCTGTAAAATGTTAGTCAATTATTTCCTCAACAGAAAGACAGCAGTAATTTGCAGACTTGTGTTAAAATGCTGTTGGTGTTATACCTTTGATTATAGGATTGCTTGATCATTCTTTTTCCCTAAAGTGGGCCACAAAAACTCCCCTTCCAGGGTCATTTATAAACTGCCAGTCTGCCACTGGTACATATACACTAGAATTATTCAAGAAGCTGAAGAAAACACAGAACTAGTAGTTTGTAAGACAGCTGCAGTCATCAAACCACCTCCTCCACATTCCTGCGAAGGCGAAGCTTTACGGGCCCAACCTTGTGTGTTCAAGTACCTTGGCGTGAGTGTATCTGTTAATAATTCATGTTCAGCTTTTGCAGCATCTGTGTGATTAACCGTCATCGTGTTATTTTTTTTGCTGCCTCCCCCTAAGCACTAATATTGTTTTAGCTGAGGTGTTTGGCATCATAATTAAAAATTTTAGTGTGTGTTGCTTTTCATGCTGATTCTCTCCTACACGCACATACGCACTATGTAGACAAAAGTATGCTGACATGTTGGCCAAATGCAAATCAGCATTTATTAGCTGAAATCAATACATGGCTGGCCCACCTTTGGCTATTATGAGTGCAGCTATCCTTCTAGGCATACTTTCCAGGAGATGCTGGAGATCTGTGCATGGATTTTCCTCCATTCCCACTGTGAACCTTCTGCTAGAATTGCCATAGAGGAAGGTCATGTTGTCCTAGATCAGATTTGGTGTTCCAACATTGAACAGGCCAATCCAAAATTTGGATGCCTTGCTTACCACCAGGTCTGAAGAGTGGCAAGGTGCTCGATCTTGCTGGAACAGGCAGAGATTTGTGTTAAAGTACTGGCATAGTGTAGGTAGTGCAGAATTGTTCATAGTGTCTTCGTACCTGATGGCCATAAGGCCATCAAATACACTGCCGGACAATTGCTAAGGACGGATGACAATAGCAATGATAGCAACCATAAAATGGAAGGCAGGAAAATGTGGAAATTAGCATAAGTGCGGGATACAGTAAGACGTGCGTATGCAAATTTTGGATTGCCGAACTTGTTAGTGATGTCATAGCGCTGATAAGAGATATAAAGGATTTGACGCATATTGACCGTTGTTGTTCAAACGCAAAGTTGAAAGGGAAAGAATCAATTGACGAACTTGCAAGTTTCAGTTTGTCTTCCCGACATCACCTAGATGATTTTATGCGTGGCCGTGTTATTGGCAAGATTGAAGAAGGGCGAAAAATAACAGATGTTGCAAGGAAGTTCGACGTCAGCCACAGTGTTGTTTCAAGGCTTTGGAAATCATTTCAAACAAATGGAGAGTGTAGCAAACGTCACTGGGGAGGTCGTGTTCGCAGTACGACACCTGCAGAAGATCGGTACATAGTGCTATCAACAAAAAGACACCGGCGCAGCACAGCTAGTGAGGTAGCAAATCAGTTTATGGCTGCTACTGGCAAGCGGATCTCCCGAAAAACTATCGCCACACGTTTGCATGAAGGAGGACTATACGCCCGCCGTCCTGTTGTGTGCATCCCATTGTCCAGACGTCACCGTACCTCCCGTTTGCAATGGTGCCATCAACATCGCAATTGGACTGATAACGACTGGTCTGCTGTCCTCTTCTCAGATGAGAGTAGATACAGTCTATCGTCTGATTGTCGACGACAACTGATCTGGCGTGATAGTGGTACTGCATATTGTCCAGCAAACATACAGGAAAGGGACCGATATCCGACATGTAGTGTCATGGTATGGGCTGGCATCACGATCAATGGCCGTACGTCCCTCTATGTGCTTCCAACTGGGACTATGACTGGCCAACGATACATTAATGATGTTCTGCTGCCTCATGTTCGCATGTTCCGTGGTGCTGTCGGTGATAGATTCATTTTCATAGACGACAACGCAACATGTCATCGAACAGTCGCTGTCCAGGAGTGTCTTGAGAGCGAGGATATTCAACGCCTCATATGGCCAGCACATTCTCCAGATCTGAATCCCATTGAAAATGTGTGGGATGCTTTGGGGAGGAGTCTTGCTGGTCGCCAATGCCCTCCAATAAACAAGGACACCCTCATCCGTGCACTGACAGAGGAATGGGATAAATTACCCCAACAGCTGCTTGATAATGTTGTGCAAAGCATGACACGACGTGTGAAATCTTGCATCGCCCTCCATGGTGGCCATATCCCGTATGACATCTTACGCCTGCGGACGGTAATTGCATTTTTTTCACGTTTACGTATTCTGCACAAAATGGCCTGTTTGTCCCTTGAACACGTTCCAAAGCCTTCTGGACTTCAGAGCACAATAAATTGTCTTTCTTGTAATGTCCCGGCATTCTGACATTATTTTATTTCACTTGGCATCCAACCACACTTACTTTTTTATGCGCTATATAGCCGTTTATGATCCGTCCTTAGCAATTGTCCAGCAGTGTAAGATGGTACGGCACCACAACCAAAGGCCAAGTCTTTACCAGCAGAAACAGGCTCACATGATCACAGATCCCCCTCCTAACTTCGGTGTAGGGACAATGTAGTCCACCTAACAGACCCAAATATGTCCGTCCAAACGAAAGAGTAAGTATTGTCATTCCTCATGACCCACTTCCACCCTTTGGTTGTCCATGAACAGCTAGTGAGGCCCCACTGCAGTTTTATCTTGCATTGTTTGGAGTTGTTAAGGCCTATGTGACATTGCTGGCCAAATGTGCTTTGTTTAGCATGATCACTGAGTTTGTGTGGCCTCCCAGAGTGTAGCTTCATTGTAGTGGCACCATCTGCTTTACATCGATGAAAAGCATCAACAGTGGATTTTAAGAATCCCAGAGGAGTGGCAATGCTACACACTGATAGCTTACTCAGATGGCATCCAACCACCATGCTTCTTTCAAAGTCTGTCAGTTAGCTCTGCACTACATAGTTGCTTCCGGTGCATCCTGACAAGTGTGTCAATGCTCCCCTTTACATACAGCACCCAACACATCCAACATGAGCATGTCTGGTTCTGCAAATGCAAGTCTTTTTGCATAAGAATCTGAATACTTTTGTTTACATAGTGTGTGTGTGTGTATAACCCTAGTTTTCGGTGAATAAATTATGTATATGTGAACACATGCTTACATATAACTTTTTCTCTAGGTTGTTTCCAGTGCTATTGTTGACAAGTATATTGGTGAAAGTGCTCGCCTTATTAGAGAAATGTTCAACTATGCAAGAGATCACCAACCTTGTGTTATTTTTATGGATGAAATTGATGCCATAGGTATTGAAAATGTTATGCATAGGAGTCCATATTTATAAGAGATAAGTTACTGTGTAATTTTTTTCTCAAGAAATGGCTTAGTCATTGTATTTTAAGTTGCTGAGTAGTAGATATGTAACCAGCATAATGTTGAAGAAATTGTTTCACCAATTTGAGTTCATAGATTTTTTAACTCCTGTAAGTACATGTGGTGTTTTTTTAATAGTCATATGATGCTAGTGGATTTGCTGTTGGTCAGAAAAATGAATTGTGCTAACTTGTTCAAGATTCTAAATTAATATAGTAACTTGGTCATTGAAGAAATGAAATTAATACATACATACATATCACTAAGCTGTTCTCCGAAATTCAGAGGTTAGCTCCTCAAAGAAATACAAACAACCAGGTAACATTTTACCTGATTATTTACTTACTGTTGCCATATCAAACTTCATTTACAACAATCTTGACACACAACACGGGCTTCACTAACATCTATTACACAACGTACACAAGATCTTCTATATTTCATACTCATAATCTTTTTCTCGTGCAGATACTCCTAAATCTGATCCTCCCATGACTTCCTAGGCCTTCATTTCTTTCTTGCCATTTGGGCTGAACATTTTTTTTTTTTAGGAAGCATTTCGTCTATCATTCTTTCAAAGTGGCTAAACCACCAAAGAATATTAGTCTCCACCTTGCTAATAACATTTTGCTTCACATTACACAACTGCAACACATTTTCATTCCTCACCTGATGAGAGCATGTGTTCCCACAAATCCCCCATATGTAAAGCATCTCTCTAGCACACAAAGGACTCCTATGTTTCTTCTGTAGCACCCAGGTTTCACTGCCATACATCAGAGTAGGAACTATTATATTACACTTTCATATACAGCCATTCAGGACTCTTTTGAGGATCCATCATTCCTGTGAAAACCTCCCAAGGCAGCTATGACTTTCAATGAAGAATTCACTCCCCTAATAATTTCGCCATCTAATCTGTTCTCTCTGTCAAATATGCTTCCTAAATACACAAACTCATTTACCTGGTCAATCACTGTGCCATTTAGACTGACTTACCTTGCGTTCAGTACTAACAGTTTCTCTCTCAAAAACCATAAATTTGCTTTCTCTCTTATTTGTACTCAGTTTGAATTTCATACAAGCTTCGTACATCTGGGACAACATACTCTGTAACTCACTTTTGCTCTCTGCCAACAGGTCAGTATCATCAGCATACAGCAATCTGTGCACACGGATATTACCAAGACATAAACCACTATTATCTATTTTGGCATCACGCATGCATGCGTCCATAAATATATTAAACAGCCTTGGTGACATTACACAACCTTGCCTGACTCCTGCACTAATAGAAAACTATTATGATACAACACCACTCGTACACAAGATCTACTACCAGCATACATGTTTTTACACTATTAAGTAGAATTCCAGTAACACCATATTCATTCAACACGTTCCACAGGTGTATCCTATTTACTCTGTTGTAAGCTTTCTCTAAATCTGTGATGGCAGCCAAAACTTCCTTACCAACAGTTAGATACTTTTCAATCGTCATGCATAATGCCAAAATTTGGTTAGTGCAGCCTTTACCAGGCATAAAACCACTGAACATCCCACACTTTCTCTG
Source organism: Macrothele yani (assembly GCA_039090855.1). Lineage (NCBI taxonomy): Eukaryota > Metazoa > Arthropoda > Arachnida > Araneae > Macrothelidae > Macrothele > Macrothele yani. Next base: position 4,205,790 of record CM077023.1, on the reverse strand, counting down.
ATGTAAGACCTCATACTTTTTCAATAATGACCTGTTTGGTAAGGTCATTATTGAAAAGGTACAAGGTCTTACATCAGAGAAAGTGTGGGATGTTCAGAATGGTTTTATGCCTGGCCAAATTTTTGCATTACGCATGATGATCGAAAAGTATCTGGGTTGGTAAGAAAGTTTTTGCTGCCTTCACAGATTTAGAGAAAGTTTACGACTGAGTAAATAAAATACATCTGTGGATGGGTGTTGAATGAATATGGTGTTACTGGGAATCTACTTAATACTGTGAAAGCCATGTATGCTAGCTGTAGCGCTTGTGTACAAGTGAATGGTGATGTATCAAAGATGGTTTTCTGTTGGTGCAGGAATTAATAAAACTTTTACATATATTTTTATGTAAAGTTTATAAGTTTATGATAAGTAAATTCAGGGTTATTACAAATGAAATAGTTTCAATATTTTATAAAACCAAAACTATTTAAGATATTGGCACTGATGTGATTTACTATTTTGTAGGGAAACCTTTGAATTTTGTTACGATAATTTGCAGATTGTTGATGCATTCACTCTTAGGCACATGACGTATAAACAGTTAAGTCACATTATTGTGACCACCTCCTGCTTGTGATGTCAACAGCATATAGCCAATAAAAGAAGGCACATGGCTTGAAGAGTATATGAGGTGTGCTGTAGGCATTCCAAAAACATATCACTCGTTGCTGTCATGGATAAAAAGTGATTTATCAGATTTGCAAAAAGGGATGATAGTCTGCTTTCGGGCCAAAAATGGCAGTATTTCTAAAACAGTGCATTTTGTGAACTGTTCACGTGCTTCTGTGGTTAAAGTGTATCATGATTGGAGAAATGGCACCATTGCGAATAAGCAAAGTGGGAAACTGAGGAGCACCACGTGCTATTCATGTTAGCGGTGAACGTCTGCTTCGAAGATGCGTGAGGGCTGATCGACACGCTACAGTGCAGCAATTCACTAGCTGAATGAACAAGGGGCTACCGGAAGTGTGTCTAAAACAACAGTGCAGCGAACCCTGCTGCATATGGGGCTCTGATGCAGATGGATGGTCACTGTGCCTATGCTAATGTGAGCGGTGAATGTCTGCTCTGCTTTGAAGATGCGTTAGGGCCGATTGGCACGCTACAGTGCAGCAATTCACTAGCTGAATGAACAAGGGGCTACCGGAAGTGTGTCTTAAACAACAGTGCAGCAAACCCTGCTTCATATGGGGCTCTGATGCGGATGGATGGTCACTGCGCCTATGCTAACGAAGATGCATTGGCAGAAAAGGTTTGCATTTGCACGACGGTATCAGAATTGGACCTCTACTGATTGGCAAACGATTGCCTTCTCCTATGTCACATTTTCTGTTTCATTGAACTCATGGACGTTGGCATATAAGGTGAGAAACATCGGAGAACAAACACTCTTCAACCATTGCTGGCAGAACACAAGCTGATGGGGGCAGCGTTATGGTCTGAGGGATGTTTTCATAGCATTCTCTAGGTCCACTCGTACCTCTGGAAGGCACTATGGACCGAATTCGTTATGAATCCATCCTTGCAGACTACATACGCCTGTACATGCTGATTGTCTTCCCTGGGGCGGATGGGATCTTCCAGGACGACAATGCGATGTGTCACACAGCTAGAAATGTCCAAGAGTGGTTGGAAGAGCATGATGAAGACTTCAAAGTGCTTCCCTGGTCCTCTAATTACTCAGACTTAAACCCAATTGAGCATCTGTGGGACCACCTAGATCATGTTGTTCGCTCTGTGGATCCTCCACCACACACTCTCCAGCAGGTATCAGATGCACTGCAGTCAGCATGGCTCTACATACCTGTGAATACCTTCCAGCACCTTATTGAGTCACTCCCATCCCGTCTAGCTGCTGTTTGTGCTGCACACGGCGGTTACTATGTATATTCGCTTGTGGTCACAATGTGACTGGACCGTGTATTAATGCGGTAGTCGATTTCATGCCAAACATGTGTTAACATTTCTTCTTTAACTTCAGCAATAGCTGTTGTGATACGTTGTTTCAGATCAGCTAAATTAACAGGAAGGGGAGAGACGAATACCTTGTCTTTTATATAGCCCCAATAAAAATAAGTAGCAGGGTGTTAGATCCAGACTTCGTGGTGGCCAGCATGTGAGTGACATGTTACTTGTTGCACGGTCAATTCAGCGCTGTGGAAGATTTTCATTGAGGTAATTTTCTAACTTCCTGATGCTAGTGAGGTGGTGCTCCATCCTGTTAGTAAATGAAGTTGTTACTGTCTTAGTGCAATTGAGGCATCAACCAAATAATTAGCGTATCAAGTTATCTTGAGTGTTTTTTTTTTTTTGGTTTAAAAGGAAAGGGCCATTCACTTTTGTATGAAATATAGCACACAGCACATTAACCTTTGGGGATTCTGCATATGCTCCACTGTTGCTCTAAGATTTTCAGTCCCTCATTATGCAAATGTTATGTTTAACTTTCCCGCTTATGTGGAATGTTGATTCATCGCTGAAAATGAGACACTCACTAAAACCATTTTCAAAATGCTCTTGCATTTCTGTGCAGAAATTGAGGCATGTGGTTGTCTCATTGTCATTTAGACTTTGCAATAACTGCAGTTTTGTAGGGAGTTATTTTCAGCCTCTTCCTCAAAATTTTTCAGGCAGTCAGTTGTGGAACCTGTAACTTCTGACTCACCATCATTAGCATAGGAAAGGGAGGGGCTCAAGCGCCCCCCCTGGATATCAAGGCACATTTTTCTCTTTAAAGCCGAATTTTAAATCTTGTTCTTAAAAAATATAAAAAAAAATCTGAAAAACCAATAAACTGACTCATCACATTTTTTCCAATGAAGTAGCAGATTTTTTCGAATCCCTTTGAATTCGTTTCATTGCTGCATTTTCCCATGTGCAAGCAACACACCCACAGGGTTCACTCGCTCTTCCTCACACCCATGGAAGATGCCTTTATTAACAATAAGACAAAAGGAAAGACCAACTGCTGCGATAAAATCCATATCAAGTTATTAAGCTGCTGTTGGGTTTTTTACCCCAATATCAAGACATTACTAAAAATTCTATTTACACTTCCTGTTTCAACAGCCATTCCGGAAAGTACATTTTCTACCCTCTGGAACCAAAAAGTATCTTCAAAACACAATGTCTAATTCTTGACTTTCTGGACTTGGCATTGATGAACATTCATCGAGAAGTAGAAGTAATGCAGGATCCACATTTTGAAGTCAATGGCGGTGAAGTGCAGTTACCTTGTACGATGATGCTAAGTATGTAAGTACAATTTTATTAAAATACTAGCAAAACTTTACATTTTCAATATTCTGCACTATTATTTATTTCATAAAATAACTAATTTTAAAATTCTGCCCTTATAAATAACTCTGAGAAATTGAATACTGAGAGAGAAGTACTCTATTTTATTTTCCACATTACATAAGGCTTTGTATCAAAATTTTGTAAATCAGTATTTTAATTATCAATAAAATTGTTACTTCATTAATAAATTTATAATTATTCTAAGTAATGAATTATTGATAATTAACACTTAATTATTAATTATCTTAGCAATTAATTTTGGTGTTTGGGTATTAAACTTCTTGAGCCCTCCCCCCATAAGTTTTGAATTGCTATGCCGCTGCTCGCCATCATTGTGGATTTTTTTGGCTGCGTTGGTAAAGGGCACAAACTCAATCCACTTGTTCATCAAATAGACGTGGTTTTCCTGGACTTTTATGTTAACACAAACCTCCTGGTGTTTCAAATTTCTTGTGCCAGTTGTAGATAAATTGTCTATTCGGTGACAATGAAAACATGCAGTCTTTCAGTGACCTCATCTATGTAATAGAATTGTTACTATTAGTGATAGAATGGTGCATCATGAGTGTTGATGTCTTACGTAGTTTTGGTTTTATAAAATGTTGAAACTGTCTATTTCATTTCTAATAACCATGGGTAAAATGCCTTCATTTTATCAGCAAAATACTTTCACTTCTATGCACCATTAAATAACCAAAGGTTTTATCCTGTAGAACATATGTGTTGTGCAATATGTGCAAGTTACAAGGTTTATCTACTTAACTTTTTACCATGATTTTAAGAAATATCTATGAAAATGAAAATTGTTATGCAAATGTGTTATATCTGTGTCATTGTTTGAGATATTACTGACTTTAAACTTAATGGTTAGGCATTTTTTAGTGAAAAAGTTCTCATATATAAGACTCTTTTCATTCAGTTATTTAGTTTCCTCTATATTTCACAAAGAACAACTATGCTGAATCTGTAAACTGTCTGAGCACAATCAATACTTAGTCTCACTCTGCAATTAAAAACCTTATTTACAGACTAAAAACTAAGTAAAAAAATTAAAATGGCAAGATCTTTCATGGTCACAACGACCACATCATCAGGCCTAAACACCCAAACGTAAGCTAACATTAATGTCTATATATAGAGATAACATACAGAGCCCCCTCCTCTGTACACCGTACATGTTACGAGAGAAAGAAAGTCATACAGAAACAAAAACTCAGTAAATGGACCAATTAGCAGAGTCCAATTACTCATCTTAGAGTTGGAGGTGGCAAACAAAGCATTTCCATACTGCAGGTAGATTGTAGGGCAGTTCGTCATTGCAACATGGACTGAAATAGATAATCCATACTGCTTCAAGTAGGCACCCAGTATGCAAACATTAACTCAGTCTGGGTAGACGCCACCACTTTTTACTGTTCTGGAAAGAGCAGAGGCTGACTTGGATGATCTAATAGAGTACTCTTGTTCAGCCATCCTCCGAGATAAATTCCTGAAGGCGGAATCCAAGTACACTTTATTAGGAATATGATCTGTTGTCTGAAGCGCAACACTGTAGACCCCGTGGCGGGTAGCCAGAGGAGGGGGTCTCGATCGTGATGAATCGTGTTTTAAAGATTTGTTGTCCGAGTCCCAAATTTCACAGCTGTTTCTTTGCAACTTTCTCTGGCAACATGTATGGTGTAGGGGGGCTCTGTATGTACATACATATCATTATGCTGTTCTCTGAGATTCAGAGGTTAGCTCCACAAAGAAAAGACAAACTACCAGATAATTTTTATCTGATTATTTACTTACTGTTGCCATATCAAACTCCTCCACTTAAAGTGGTCTTGGCACACAATTCAAGCTTCACTAACATCCATCACACGACACACACAAGATCTTCTATTTTTCATACTCATGATCTTTTTCTCATGCAGACACTCCTGAATCTGACCCTTCCATGACTTCCTTGGCCTTTCTCTGCTTTTCCTTCCTGGCACTTGGGCTGAAAAAAATTTCTTACTAAGCATCTCATCACTCATTCTTTCAACATGGCCAAACCACCGAAGCATATTAGTCTCCACCTTGCTAACAACCTTTTGCTTCACATTACACAACTCCAACACATCTTCATTCCTCACACGATCAGAACGTGTCTTGCCACAAACCCTCCGTGAGTAACGCATTTCTCCAGCACACAAATAACTCCAGTTTCTTCTGTAGTACCCAGGTTCCACTGCCATACATCAGAGTAGGAACAATTACACTTTCATACACAGCCATGTGGGGCTCCCTTGAGAACCCATCATTCCTGTGAAAGCCTCCCAAGGCAGCTATGACTTTCAATGAAGAATTCACTCTCCTACTATTTTCACCATCCAATTTGTTCTCTCTGTCAAACATGCTTCCTAAATACACAAACTCATTCACCTGGTCAATCATGGTGCCATTTAGACTTTTGCTACATTCAGTACTACCAGTTCCCTGCTCAAAAACCATAACTTTGGTTTTTCCCTTAATACTCGGTTTGAATTTCATGCAAACTTTGTACATCCGGGACAACATACTCTGCAACTTACTTTTTCTCTCTGCCAACAGGACAGTGTCATCAGCATACTGCAATCTGCACACTTACATATTGCCAGGACATAAACCAGTATTATCTATTTTGGCATCACACATGCATGCATCCATAAATATATTAACACGTTCGCTGTCTCCGTACTATATCGGCGTCAAGCACGCGGTGCCGGTATGAAACCCGTGCAAATCTCCCACGACGCCACAAGACGTCACATGACACCACGATTTAGCTTTTATGCGTTTGGGTCAACCAGCCGTGTGTTCACATCTCATAGCTTTGCATGACTTAGCAATTCTAAAATACGAGAAGACTTGTCCATAATTGATATTCGTAATTAGAATTCTACCAGCAATAAAATATTATTCCGATACTGAAGTAGACATTTACTGGATACATATTTGGAACATGGTTGCATATAAAACAAGAGAAATAATACAAACGCCAAAAAATTCCATAAATAGTGCCATGATGCATAACTGGATAAATACAAAATCCATACATTTTGACTTGGGCAGGGTAAAAATCCCACACACACAAACGTGCAGTTCTACTTGGAACATACTTTTTTTTAGCAAAATAGGAAGATAAAATTTTTATCCCTTATCTATGATGATACAATTCGAAGCATGGCTGAAAGCACAGTGCAGGTATTTTCTGGGCACTGGGTGCAGTAATAGAGAGTTTCCCTGCGAATCCCTTGGAGCACATTTTGCATCGCCTCCTCAAAAAGCGTCCATTATTATTATTTTTTTTTTTTTTACTGGAAGTGGCTACATACTTTTAATGATTAAGATATCTTTGCTCAGGAAGTTGATGGCTCTTGATTCAAAAGTTGACGTACAATGGATAGCCAAAAATCGTAGAGGCTTATCTTCTTCCCTGAGAATTTATTATACAAGTTGTGGGAAGTGATTATCATCCTATGAAATATATGTATTCCTAGCTTCTTACATCTTTGGTTTTCCTTTCACAAGGATAGTACGCTAGCATTTGATCTTGACGATCTACCCCTGACATAAATTTATTATAGTTGATAACAAACAGCCTTTGGTTTTTCTTTTATCTGTCCCCTTTTATTTACAGTTTGAACTAAATCGTCCTCAAACTCAGTGGTAATGAAGAGAAACATCCCTTTCATCTTTCCATTTGCACACTGCAACAGCATTGGAATATTGGCATTTCCGTTCCCCCTTCAAAAGTTTAGCTTTCGTGATATCCTTAGGAAGATCTCGTCGGTCTGCACGGAGAGTTCCAGTGCAATAAGTGTCATTGTTCAACAACTGCAATGCAAGATTGTAACTATTATAAAAATTATCCATATTAATAGCATGACCAACATTTAGTTTCCCTTCCATCAATTTTAAAACTACATTAGCAGCATGACCCCCCCCTTAAGGTAGTCCATTTGCCCTGTGTAAACCAAAACTTTTAGAATCTTACCATTTGGTTCCGTTAGCATATAAAGTTTCACCCAATATTTATGACGTTTTCCTTTCATGTACTGTTTGAAAATCAAACGACCTCTCCATAAAACCATTGATTCATCAATCGTAAGTTCTTTTCCAGGGTAGTATATGCTCTCTATGGTATCGTCAGGGCTCGACAAATCCCGGGCGCCAGGTAGCCCAGGCGCCTAAAATTCGGGCCATGGCACCTAATTTTCTTCTTAGTTGAGATTTTGTAATATATTGCAGTAAATGCCATAATTTTTGTTGTGTAATCCATAGATTATCTATTAAAAGGTTATAAATTTAGGTGCTGCGGACACCGGTAAAAAAACCAACAAAAAACGGTGCATCGTTTTAAAAAGTCTGCGAGGTAATTGTCATCAGAAGGTGGTGTTATTGGGAAAGTACCGAAATTGCAGTAACTGAAAAAAATGTAACATAACAGCGAAATGGAAGACTGCAAAGAGATTGTAAGAATATATATTTTTTCTTTTACTTAGAAGTATTTTATATATACGACCACTGAAGATGACAGCGGAAATATGCTGTTGAAACTAGTCTGGTAACGTACAGATGCTGGATATAAAAAATGTGCTTTTTTCAACTATTTTTATACAATAATTATATGAAAGCATCCAGTACCAAATAACATCATCACTTACAACGTGTATAACAGTAATGTTTGAGCAATAACATAATGTTCGAAAGAAAAGAAAATTCAATATCACATAATAAATATGGTTACAGATATTACGGCAACCATTATATGATTAGAAGTATTTTGATAGAAAATATGACACAAGGAAGGCGTTACTATCTGGGCGTGCGGAAGCCTACGTGGTGTGAGAATCTGTGACTCTCGGGAATCACGCAGAGCTATTCCGTAGCGTGTAGCCATTCTGCGAATCGCATCGCCTAATTTTGGTGCACTGATTGTATTAGTTAAGGTTTTTTTGGTATTCAGTTGAAACATATTCAGAAATAAGACAATGCTATGGACTGTCCGCAATTTCAACGGATTTTTTAGTCTAACTAATGAACTGCGATAATGCGGCAAAAGCTAACGATTTTAGTTCTTTTTTTACTTAAAAGTAACACAAAAGTAGTTCAAAATGACAGTTACTTTTTCAATAAGATTATTATTATTTTTTTTTTCTTGCAACTTTGAATTTCTGAGTCGGTCCAGTGAATTGCAGTTTTCTGTCGGAAATTACGATTCACGATTAACATGATAGGTGCGGATCACGTGATGCCGTTTATAAGACTGTTATGCATGGTAATTACCATGGAATGTTCGTATTTTCTGCCGATTTAGTTGTCTACGGATTCTACAAATTTTCATTTTGTTTAAAAAAAATATTTTGCTTTTTTATGATATACATAAGATTCTTAAGCGGCTTTGCGGAATTCTCCGGGTTTTTTTATTTTTTTTTATTTTTTTAGTCATCATTTAGATTGCTATCATGATTGATGCAAAACTGAAGAGAATTTGGGGGTTTGGTCATTTTCCGTCTGGGGACGGTATTTCGTGTTTCAAAGCTTTCGAAAACAGTGGTTAAATGGAGTAAAAAGAATTTGCCCTAATCGTAATTTTTTCTCCAGATGTTGCGTTTGTGTCTAGTATTCTTGTTAAATATCATTTTATGGCATATATGTTCGTATTTCAGCTTGAAACTGTAGGCAAGAATTTGTGGAAACGGAAGTTAGACGCCGCGAAAATTGCCTCCTAATCTTCAGGCTTGAGGTTCTTCTGCGAATTTGAGAAATTCCGCCTTCATTATGTTGGCCACTCAGGAGATCAATGCACAAGTAAACAGAATTGTGTGTGTGGGGGGGGGTAGGGGGTAGAAGTTCGTCGGAGGATGGAATTCCATCTTTACGAAACTTTCGAAAACTGAAAGTCGATGGAGTTGAGATTTTTTCCGTAATCGTAATTTCTTTTTTCTCGCGATATTGCCTGTGTCCAGTATTTTTAAGTAATATTTTACTGCATAAATTTTTGCATTTTACCTTGAAAATAGGAGAAAAATTTCCAAAACCGTAAGTCAGACAGAATTCCTGTAATCGCTATTGCCCCTCCCTACCATGATGTTCCCACTCTCCAGCGTTGTTAAATATCCCCCGCCCCATAAGTTTCTGCATTTAATCTTGATAAGGGAAGAAGGAAATTCCGGAAAAGGAAAGTGACGAAGTTGGAAAATTTGTAAAAATTGATGCATGGTGTTCAAAAGTATTAATATTCCCAAAGTTACACCATTTATCTGAAATAGTTGAAGCTTTGATTTCATGTGCTCATGATCCTCAGGCTGATGGTTGTTATCAGAGGGCACAAACATCAAGAAAAGAAAGAAATGCAACAATGAAGAAGTAGGTAGAGAATGATAGCAGCAGAAAGAAAAATTAAGCAATCGATGCTGTGCAGTTGCAGAGTCAACAAAAGACAGACTAACAGTAGTCTGCATTCTTGCTGTCTGTTTTGATTTCTCACCAGTTAAAATGTTCAGTCCCCCCTTCTTTGGTCTCATCTTGTCTTAAACTGCAATTTTAGAGGTAGTATAATCATATGGTAAGTGGAGGTTCGTGCACTACGCATTCACTTGCTTGGATTTCCTGTCTGTCGGGCATTGTGGAATTCTGAGCACATCATACTGATTTTTACTGGTGGAAGTTTCGAACTTAAATCTTGCGATCATGCCCTCACTGGGGAATCAATTTTGTGTGTCTCATGTGCTAAGTTTGATTCATTAGAGTCCTTGTTTGTTGTAACGTTTTGTTGGGACACATATTTGTTTTTTGCGGAGATGTGGATCATTTCGTAAAATAGTGTATGTATGCCACGCAATACTAGTTATTAGTAACAAGGCTATTGCCAATGTTGGCAGGTATAGACTGTCTTTTTTTTTTTTTTTTATAAATATCATGGTCTGAGACATGCCACGGATTATGCGAAGGAAGAAATTGTTTTTCTCAGAATTTTTCGATCTATGAATGATATGCTGCTGCTGATTATGAGTAGGATTTTTTTTTTTTCACAACCTTTGGGTTACATGCCCTTGCGGATCTCATGAAGGAAAAAAAAAATATGGTACTTTGAATTAATATGTACAAAAAATGACATCCACATGTAGTATTTTAATAAAATCAAAATCTGCAATTGTAATTTTTTTGAGATAATCTACTGAAAGAATGGAAAAAGAAAATTGTGGAGCAAATTGGAACTTTATTTTGTAATAAGTGGTTTGGGTAAAAAGAAAAAAATTGACAACAAATATGGTTTACCACTTTTCGTTCCAGCGTCATAACCAAACATGTTTTTGTTCATGCGTTATCGACTTCGTTTCACCTGGCGCCTAAATTTTGAAGCTGGCTCCTAGATCTAGAACATATTTTTCGAGCCCTGGGTATAATTAAATAAATCCAGTAAAGGCATTATTTTTGCAAGACGGTTGGTTGTAATCGCTTCGTCAGATTGAGGAATTCTTGCAAAATAAAGGCACCGCATGATCAGAAGAAAATGATTCCTGCTCATATTTGAAGAAAAGCATTCCATTTTGAATAATGGATCTGTTTTCCAGTAATCTTGGAGATGGGGCGTTTGTACAATGCCCTTATGAAACAGAAGGCCCAGAAAAACTTTTATCTCATCTACTGACACATCCTTCCATTAATTTATTTGTGAACCTTCAGTAACTCCCGAGATAAACACTTCTACAGCATTTGCATTACTTTCCCTAATTAATAGATTGTAAAATTCCTCATTTGCTAAAAGATTAAAAAATTGATTGGCTCAGTACTTATCATATTAATTTTCAGTCCTGGTACACCAGTGAATGGAATTCTTCTTGTGATGTCGGGATCATCACACCAATGTGTAGCCAAAATCCATTGAGGCAGAGTATGAGAAAGAACGTGGCATTCTTCATTCTCACCAGGGTGTCTACTGGTCATGAAAGTCATGAAAAAGTAGTGAAATTGAGGAGGTGGTCATGAAGTAATAAAAAAGTAATGAAATTAAGTGGGTGGTCATGAATTTTTTATTATTATTATTTTTTTTTATCAGCACCTGAATGAAGACAAGTTTGCGCACCTAGAAGAAAACGCGAACCGGCATGTAGTCGATGCCCCATGACATATATATATAAAAAAACATATGGCTTCATCAAAACCTGATGTTGTGTAGACGGAATATTTCCAATTTTTTGAATCTTCGAAAAAACAACTGAAACAGTTCAATCCCAAGGAGGACAAACTTGATCACTTCCTGATGAATTTACTACAAAGTGTGAACCATGACTTTATCAAGTTCTTACAGAAGCTGCTATGCATGTTTCATGGCAATGCTGCAGTTGAAGGATACTTTTCTGTTAACAAAGAACTTTTAATTGAAAACTTAGAAGAAGATGCAGTTGTTGCAGAAAGAAGTGTTTACAGTGCAATGCAATTGTTAGGTGATTTAGCTAATAGTGAGAGAGAACTGAATGTGGACATCACAAAATCAATGATATTAGCTGTCAAAAATGCTTCGTCAAAAAGGGTAGAAGCCTTAAAGAACAAGAAATCTGACGAAGAGGAAGGGGCCAATTGTAAAAGGAGACATTAAAAGAATCCTTGAAATTGTCATCATGCGCGTAAGTTACGTTGAAAAATTATCAGCGGGATGTTTCGGTAGCGACTTCTACCTTCATCAGCCATGGAATGAGACATGTGGTAAAAGCATCACTTGTTGTCAGATTTCAAAATCACTTTCCAAATAATAGGGATGTTAAAAGGTGCATCAGTATTGCAGGTGTATCTGAAATATAAGAAAAGAAAGCTTACAGAAAAGTTCTAGATTCTGAGATAAGTTTAGCTAAGATACTTAAACATTGAGTCTTTCACTGTGAAATGTCAGTCTCCATAAATTTTGTACATTCATAGTTTTTATATTGCCTTAATAAAAACTTGTAAGTTTTTACAACATTACCATGTTAAAAGAATTTGTGTATTAATAGATGTAATGATAAATATTTCTGAAAATAGCTATACCCCATCCTAGAGGAGAGTTGAATGTATTTATTTCTTTAAACACATAGAATTTGGTGAATGGCATAGTGCAAGTCATACATAATTACATTATTCATGTTAAGCAATTTTAATGACATAAGAATTACATTCAGCTTTCATCTCAACTGGCTTTCAGGTAGGGGTTCATAAAAAAAGCATCCCCCCACCCACCATATAGCCATTTTAGCAGCAATGATATTATAAACACATCAGTTTTGCCTAAACTATTGCCACATGGAATTAATTTCAGTGTTTGTAAAAATAAAAAAATAGCCTAGGATCTCAAGCCAAGGGTACTAGATTATGAGTCTAGAATGGTTGTCATTGTGCCACGCATTGTCGAAGTTATGAATTTAACTGAAGATGTCATGGAAAAGTCATGAATTTGGTTCATTGGAAATCAGTAGACACCCTGCTCACTTTCACTGCTGGTTTTACTACACCTAGAAAAAGAATACGTTTCTGTACTTGATGACAGATTATCAGCATCTCCTATTTTCACGGAAGAATGTGCCCGCCGAGGAACTTTTGGTTGAGTGGGACCGGTGATAACGCGCCCGAATATATTCATTGCTTCCGCAAAACTAAGTATTGAAGTGAATATGGGTTTCTTTGAAATCCCTTTAGCCTCCTCAATAAGCCTCTCCCTGTGACATAAAAACTCTTAAGTAGCAAATGCTTTTTATTGCCACTCAAGCATTTATTTATTGATAGTTGCCTTCACTGCAAAACCAGTGACGTTCAAGGAAAATAAACATTGCAGTGAAAAGTGTGGGCTGTGTTAAGTCTATGGGAAGTCAGCTTACTTTCCCTTCCCTGAACCATGTGGGAAAAAATCCGCTATCCCAAAACCGCAGTCACTTTTAGACATTTGGAGACTCATTTTCAGTGCCAGTAACAAAACAGATAACTCTCTTCAAGTGCCGAAGGTTTTAGGAAGCGAAATATTAAGCCATGATTACAACTCCGTTCGCCGTTGTCGGCACCTGGGCTAAGTATTGTATGACACCGTTCTGCGTCACGCGGCAGTGAAAGTGTTAAACAGCCAGGGTGACATTACACAACCTTTCCTCACTCCTGCACCAATAGAAAACCATTTTGATAAAACACCATTTACTCGTACGCAAGCTCTACTACCAGCATACATGGCTTTTACACTATTAAGTAGACTCCCAGTAACACCATATTCATTCAATACCTTCCACACAAGTGTCCTATTTACTCGATCGTAAGCTTTCTCTAAATCTATGAAGGCAGCAAAAACTTCCTTACCAACAGCCAGATACTTTTCAATCATCATGCGTAATGCAAAAATCTGGTTAGTGCAGCCTTTACCAGGCATGAAACCACTCTGAACATCCCATACTTTCACTGATGTAAGACTTCGTACTTTTTCAATAACAACCTTACCAAACACTTTCCCTGGCACACTCAGTAGGCTGATACCACAATAGTTCTTGCAGTCAGTCTGATCACCTTTTCCCTTATACAAGGGAACAATAATAGCATCCTTCCAATCCCGCGGGACCATTCCTAGCTCCCAGCACAACTGGCAAATTTCAGTTAACCAGTCAATTACAGAGTCACCACCATATTTCAACATCTCAGCAGTTATGCCATAAACTCCCTGAGCCTTACCATTCTGCAGAGATTTCAGAGCTTTACACACCTCTTCTCTGGAGATCCCTCCTATGCCCTCCTTCACTGTGACATCATCTGCTTCTGCCTCAGAATCACCTTTGCTTTCTTGATCTAATAACTCACAGAAGTATTCACCCCATCTTTCACTTAACTCACTGGGCCCCCATATCGTTTCCCCAACTCTATTCTTCACACAACTTATAACTTTGTTTCCTCTATTTCTCCTGAGTCTCATGAACTTCCAGAAAGTCTTTATATCTTTCCAAAAAGACAATTCATGCTTTTCCACCTTCTCGTTCCCATTTTTTGCCTTACTCTGGTGAACCAGCTTAGCTGCTTCATGCTTCTTACAGCGGTACTCATACACAGAAACTCTACCTTGCAACATCCCCAAATAGGCATCCTTCTTTCTCTTTACTGCCTGTTTAATCTCACTATTCCACCAACCATCACCTTTATTGTTACCCACTATTGCAGTACCACAGACCTCCTCAGAAGCAGTAACAACACAGTTCTTAAAACATTCCTACTTCTTTTCTACATCCCTCTCACATGACTTCAGCTCCTTCAGTTGTTCTCAGAGTAAGTTGGCATAATGCTGATGATACTCAAGAAGCCTTTCAATCTTTATTCTTTCCATCCTAGGCCTATTCCTTTTCCTCCAACCAACATTCAGTTTCACTTGCGACACTACCAAGTAATGATCAGAGCCTACATCTGCACCTCTTTTCACACGAGTGTCAACAACTAAGTGTTTCAGATGCTGATCATAAACAACAAAATCTATCACACCCTTTTGTCCAAGAGTATGATTTTTCCAAGTGTATGTGTGGATATACTTGTGGTTGAAAAATGTATTAGATACACACAAACCATTCTCAATGCAAAGTTCAATTAATCTTTCACCATTATCATTTACACAAGGATCATTAAACTTATCCAAGACATTGTCAGAAATCGCATTCTTCACACCTACTCGAGCATTGAAATCCTCTGCTATTACAACTTTCTCTTTAGCATCAAACTGGCTCAAAACAGCTTTTAGCTCATTCCAGAAATCGTCTTTCTTATCGGAAGGTTCTGGGTCACAAGGAGTGTACACTACAACAATTACTATTCTCTGAAGTTTCGCTTTCAGACGCATCCAAAGAATTCTCTCACTAATGCAGCTGTAATGGATCAAGTTGTTCTTAATCTTTGCACTTAAAATCACACCTACATCAGCTTGTCCCCTAACTTTATCCAATACTCCAGACCACACACTCACTGTGCCATTCACTTCTTCTACTTCAATTTCCTCTTTTTTGGTTTCACATATACACAGCACATCCAATTTATACTTATTAATTTCTTTAATTATCTCATTCGTCTTGACATTTATACCTCTAGTATTCCATACACCAGTCTTACACTCACTCAATCGTGATCTCTTTGTCATGCACCTTTTAGAATTCCCAGGTCTATTCTGTGGTGGAATGTCCTTCTCAAGTGTGGTAGGTCCACCATATCCCACACTTGAGTCATTTTTTTTTTATTTCTTTGTGTCTTTTTAATCAGGTAAGTACATCAGTGTGGGGAATTAGCCCACAGCTGACAGTTCCAGTTAGTCATTCAACCTAAGGATTCTGGAACAGAACCCAGTGAAATTGGGGTCTTTTTGCCAATGTCACACAGAAGTAGCTGGCACCTTTTCCCAAGATTCACAGAGGCCCTTGTTGCTGTTCTGAGCGCCATTTCCCATGGATTGCCCCGAGGAGGCAAACCCATCTCTTACTAAGACTGCCCGCAATAAATTCCTCCATATTTAAACGTCCTATTTCTAAAATGTTCGGTAAAAGAAAAAAAGTACATTTTGTACTTTTTTTCTTTTACTGAACATTTTAGAAATAGGATGTTTAATCTATATATAGACATTAATGTTAGCTTACATTCGCGTGTTTAGGCCTGATGACGTGGTCGTTGCAACCACGAAAGATTTTGCCATTTAAATTTTTTACTGGGTTTTTAGTCTGTAAATAAAGTTCTTAAAATTTGCAGAGTGAGACTAAGTATTGATCGTGCTCAGACGGTTTATAGATTCAACACAGTTGTTCTTTGTGATTATTATTACTACTACTGATATCCTCTATATTTCTTTGTAAATATGTGATTCCATCTTGACTAAATTTATTTGAATTTTGAAAATCCCATTGATTTTCATCTTGAGAAACTATTAAAAGTTCTTGCTAGTGGTGCTCTTGCACACACTTTGCTTTGGTAGAAAGGTTACTCTCTTTTGCTGTCAGCAGAAAGATTTCTGACAATGGCTTGTTTTCAGTTCTTGAGTTTGCTGTGGTATTGCCTGTGTATAGAAAAAAATATTTAAAAAAAAATCCATATGCTGCAGCAGAGCCATTTTTGTATTGCAAGGATAAGAAGAAAAGGTGTAACAGATGTGTTATATTGGGGCTGTAAAGGAAACGTGGTGTAGCAGTATGTTATAGGAAAGGCAGGGCCACTTGGTTGACAGCTGAAGTAAAGCTGTCAAAGGGAAGGGAGGACTGTTAGGAAGTTTTGGAACTGTTCGTCACAGGATGACAAAGATTATTGTAAAGGTTTATTGAGATGCACAACATTGTGTTGAGAGTGTGAAACAGTAGGCATCTGCAGAATTTAAGAATTGTATATGAGGAAAAGATGTTCTAGAATACCTGATAATTAATTTGGAGAATTGTTAAACAAATGAGAAAGCTCTAAAAAATAAGTGGTTGGTTAACCCACGATTTCCCTGACAAAGATTTGTATCTCTTATGAGTGAAAGATGTGTTGAATAGTATGGAGTGAATGTTTTGAAGACATGCAAAATGAAAATCTGGGCACTAAGTAAAAAGATAGGTCATGATGACCAGCAGTTCTTTCAAAACTGCTGAAATTTCTGCTAGCCAATATGGCTGGTGAAATAAAAAATTGTACCAGCAAAAAGGAAAAATCTACTGGCCATGCAAAGTTAATTATAATAATTCAGTTACTTCTCTACTTACGTTTCTATGGAATTAAATGGGTGAATATATTTTTTTCTTTCTAATGAGAGACCTCTTCCCCATTAACTTCATAAAAACAGATGCAGAGCAGTTACTGCGTAAGATCATTATATTGACTGCAAATATTGCATATGCTTTTGTTCCAAAATGATTGATTTTTTGACAATTTATTTTCAGTGCTGTAATATCATTACTCTTACTATCTTAATTTACACATCATAATTTATTTTCAAGAGGCCATTAAAGCTAGATGTCTATTTTTTTTAATATTTAAAACAAAGGGACAAAGCTAGGATATATATATACAAAGCAGAAGCTTAAGTTTCTGTCGACCCCCCCTCCTTCACTTCCATTCATTTCCGAAGCAGCTGCAAGCCCGCGAGATAAAAAACTGAACTCAATATTCATTCATAAGTGTGTGGGGGTGGGGGGTGGACGAAACAGTTACTCATTTCGGGGGGGGGACTACTCACCGTCGTTGGCTACTATATTAAAAAAATTAGCATTTAGCCACTACAAAATATCTGGTCACCATTTGGCAACTGGCGACCGGCATTCACAAAGGCTGATTACCAAGAGAATGAGAACTGTTGATGCTATTTTGTCTCTAAAATGGGGTAAAGCTGTAGGTTATGTGTTTTAATTCAGAATTGCTTAGGCATGGTATACTTACAGCTGTACTTTGTCATTTTGCAGAACAGAAAATCAGAATAATGAAATGTTATGCAATTTTGAAATTTAGTGAAAACTTGCATTATTGTACTTTCAAGACCTTAAAACATTTCATAAGAAGCTCTTGATTCCGATGAAAGTGACCCTATACCGAACCAGGTGAAAAATAAGGTGTCAAAATAACATGGTCAAAGTACCTCAATAGGAATTGTGGTCACATTTCACAGCAATATGTCATGCTTTTGATAATGGTGTCTGCGGGTTCAGTAGTAGCAACGACCACTGTATAAAATTTGTCCAAGCCCCTCCAGGTCTTGCGGAGAGGGGTTGAGGGCAGCAACACATCTCCCTGGGGAATCCCAGACAGTCTTGGTTGAATTAAGGTTGGCAGATCTGGCTAGCCAATCAATGTGGACGGTGGTCTTCTCATGAAGATATTGATTCTGTCAGCCTCACTCGGTGGGGATGAACGTTGTCATCTTGTAGGAGAAATGTATCCCCTATGGTACCTGCATAATGGTGAACATAGGGGTCCAGGATATCATTCCTAAGCATATAGAGTATTCATGATTCTTCATGGAAGTCCACCGAACAAGATGCTGCTCCAAACCAGCATGCTATACCAGTATAAGTGTCCCTTTCACTGGTCATAGAGGCACGATATCCTGTCCCTTGTTCTTTCCAGATCAGAGCAAAGCAAATCTAAACTCACCTGTGAATAGTACTGACCTCCATTGGTTTTCAGTCCAGTTGACATGAAGACTTGCTCAATTCAAACGTTCCCCCTGTGATGTGTGTGTGTGTGTAAATGGGTATGCAGTGGACTGGTTGCCTGGTATAAAGACCTGTGAAGTGTCCTGCCCACAGTGAAAGCAGATACCCCATGCCTGTAACCACAGCAAGGACAGATCACAACTGTGTTGGGGTAGCCGTCCTGTTCCTTCATTCCATTAATCAGAAATATCGGTCATCCACGAATGTTGTAGCCCTAGGCCTTCCTTCGCTGTACCTTCGGGAAGCCAGTTGTGCATTTTGAAATTAGTTACACAGTCTGTGTACCACAGAAGGAGTCAGGTGCAGCCATCTTGTAACTTCCACCTGACTTTGACCTATCTCTGGTCTTCCAATCACTCCCGGCCTCAGTTAGTCTGTTAAATGATGTTGTGCAGCTATTTCAACAAATTTGCTATCTCTAAATCCTTTCTTTAAACTCCACAAATGATGTGAAGCACTCTGCAACAGCCCCTTTTATGCTGTGTCTTGTTTGCATAACTTGATGCCATTGCTACTCGTTTGCATATATGATACCCTGACTTCGCGTCATGTACCCACATTTCATGCATTTCCAACTCTTCTTTCACAAATCGCGATTTTGTTTGTTTTTTCCTTAATTTGTGGAAATCAGTGTATGTGAGAAAGCGGACAAGAACGACTGATAACAACTTAGGCATTTCCTTAACTAATTTTTCTTGTGAGATTTACTCGAGTATTTTGAATAAGTATCTTAAAAATGTGATGGGAAATCAGTCTAGTTAAGGACAAGTGTTTTCAGGCAGTGCAGGGGATGCCAAGATAGTATATATATTTTTCTTAAACAGCTTTCTGAAAAGTTTTGTATTGGCAAATGAGAATGTGGTATTTATAGATTTTAAAGTTTCAGGTTTTTGCCCGATACCTAGGAACATAAAATTTATGGAATGAGATAGAAGTATTGAAATCTGTAACAAGCCTTACAAACATATGTGCCAATAGAACAAATATCCTTGCAACAATCAAGATGGAAGAAAGTTCTAGTAAGTGTTTAAAATTAACTGTGTAGGGTCATTCCACATTGAATCGTTCAAATTTTAAATAATTTTTTACTAACACATCTCTGATTCTTAAGATTTTTTTTTTTTTGATGAGTAGAAAAATGTCCTCAACATATTAAAATCACAAAAGTTTCAATGTATTTCTGATGTATCAGTAAATATTATTTCTTGAATTTTGGTGCATGATAGGGTATATTTAGCATAAAAGCACAAGTTACTGTGTTATTTAGAATAAGAGGAATGCAAAAATTCTTTTGTAATTGTTTGCGAGGAATCCCATTGGTGCACAGTACAAGTTTATATCAGCTATAGGATTTTTGTGTGCAATGGAGAGCTCTTTTCACACACAGCCACATAGGATGCAAGAAAGCAATGTAGTGCAGCACTAGTAAAAAGTTGGATTTTTTTTTGTTAAACAAAAGTTTGATGTAACAAATGAAAGAAAAAAACAACCTGTTTTTGGCTGGGTGCCAAGAAAATAATTTTTGGACACAGTGCATTGCAGCTCAGCTAGAGGGCCATCAGTGAAGCACACTGTATGAAGATGTGGCAGGAGGAAGAGAGTAGCATCATTCTTGCATACAGGAAATGACTACGGCTATGCATGGCCATTTATTGTTGAATTCATGTTTTAAAGAAAAGGTTTTCTTTTATGTAACTACAGTTAATTCATGAGTGATGTTTATATTTCAATATCTCAAAATTCTATCTATGACTATGCAGAGTTCCCATGCAACCTGGAATTCTCAGGGAAGTAGGAAATGGTTGCAAAATTTGGGGGAAAACTCAGGGAAAGTTGCCCTCTTTTTTTTTTTTTTTTTTTTTTTTTTTTTTTTTTTGTAAAAATAGATACTTTATTTTTCCAAAAAAAAATATTTTTTTAGATTTGAGACTTTCATTTGCAATTACTGCCGGTCTAGAATTTAGTAGATCTTAGTTCAGTTACATTACATTTTTCCTTTATTTCTTAAAAAAGATGCAAAACTGAATTTTAAAAATTGCCTGGTTTAAGTTTCTGTTCAATTTCTGCAGACAATTTGTTGTAACAATCAGGCAAAATGGCTTGACACACTCCTGCTTGGCAAAACACATCACAAGAGAACCAATCAAACAATGGATTAACCCTTTCCGCTCAACGTTGAGTGACACCCTACATTACGAAATTGCCCAGTAGCTTGCACGTGGGTTGTAGCTTGTATGTCGGGACTGCCCCCCCCCCCCCCCCCAGCAAGCTTTTCAAAGCTGAACTTTCACCGCTAAGTTGTGGAATTTACTGCAGGGGAAGAAAAAAATGTGAGTATGGATGAAATGTTATTCGAGTGGAAATAGTTAAAAGTCCTCTGTTGGTTCTCTTGTGGCATGTTTCTCTGAACAGGAGCCATTCTGTCATTAAGCTTAGAATAGCTGCATTGTTTTATAGAAAAACTGAAATTAATCAACTGGCAGATTTTTCTTATGTATGACCCATTTCTGTGAGAATGTATTAACAAATTCTGTGTGAGTAGTCACAAAAGTTCATGGAATTATGGTATGGAAAATATGCACATTTAGTTGTTATTAATGAAAAGCATGCAATTTTATAAAGACAAATTAAAGAATTTACAAAGGTGTGCTTTGGTGAGAAAATGTGTGAATGGAATGAAATGTAACAATTTGTCGCAACCTGATTGGGCTCGCCACTCTAAACCACCTGAAAATTCAGGGAATTTTTTTATTACTTTTGAGTGAAAACCCTGCTATATTTGTTTAAATTCTGATAACAGGAAGTTGAGCTCCTTTAGAAATGCATAGCAGTTTTTATTATTCAAAATAACCCAAGAGCAAATTAGCAATAGACTGATCATCACATGAAATTTTACATATTAATTGGTTTCAGGTTTATCACTACCCTTTTTGAAGAATCTCACCATTTGTATTACATTAATTGTGTAGGGTTTTTGCTAACCAATTTCACACTTCGGTTGATCAGCATCCATCAGATATTCTGCCCCTCACATAAGGCATGGTTCGCACACTCCTTGAAAACCTTGGAAGTACTTGAAAAACTTTTAAGACTCCATAAATAGTACAGAGGTCGGTCAATATGTAACGCACAATCGCCTGCAACTCTCCAGTTTTCAAAGGTTGAATCACGAAAGTTGGGGGATAGCAACCTTGGACCTTTGACTTTAGAGATAAGTCAATCAATGTAGGATCCATTGACTTCATTACATTGCAACCAACGTTGTTTCCATAACAAAAACACACTTTGGTAAAACTCCGCAGGTTGGTCATCACACCACTTCCTGACACACGCAATGAGTTCTGCATCATTCTGAAATGCTTCCTCACGTAAATGTGCATTCGGACTACCAAACAGATAAAAATCTGATGGTGCCAAGTCTGGGCTGCATGGTGGTTACGGCACCAGCGTCCAACCCAGTCGAGTCACTTTCTGCTCTGTCATCTGTGCAGTGTGTGGTCTCTTAGTTCTGATGGCATGCCTGAGCTTTTCCAAGGATGAACAATAACGCTCTTTGGTAATGGTGGTCCCACTTTCCAGGAAGTCTATGAGGATGATGGCTTGTCGATCCCAAAAAAATGTGGCCATCAATTTGTTTGATGACCTTGAAAGTCATGGCTTCTTCCACGGTGATCCCACATGCTTCCACTCCATTGACTGATGTTTGCTCTGTGGGTCATAATGAAACAGCAATGTTTCATCACCTGCTATCACGCCATGAAAACATTGTGGAAAGTCGCCAGCAAAATGTTCAAGCAGATCGTCTCACACCTCTTTCTGAATTATCTTCATCTCTTTTGTAAGGAGCCATGGTACTAAACGAGCACAGATTTTCCATTATCCTAAGTGTTCTACAACTGTTAAAACACTTCTCAACTTATGGACCACCTTGGCCTATCAAAGGGAATTGGTGATGCATCTGTTATCCTGAATCGGCTTCTCAATGGCTTCCTCAGTTGCAGTGGTTGTCACAGTGGTCGGTCTGCTGCATTGTGGTTTATCCTTAATGCTAAAATCACCTCTCTGGAACCTCTGCAACCATCACTGCACATTACTGCAATCCATTGTTGTCTCACTGGCAATAATTGTTTGTGGATCAATGTGGCTGAGCTATCCCCAGATTTGTAGAGAAACTATTACCGACCATAGACATAGTAGGGTGTCCATTTCACCATCCATTATGCTTCACCTGCAAAGAGTAGAAACAACTGTTAATGATCATTTGGAGGCTAATAGAATGAAGGTCCTACCCACCAACTTTCATGGTTCAACCTTTGAAAACTGGGGAGTTACTGGTGAGTGTGCGTTACTTATTGACCGACCTTTGTACTTGAAGATTTTTTGTTTTGTTTTGTTTTTAGGTAATGATATGAAAGAGCATGTGTAAAATAATTATTTCTGCTAAAAAGTTGTATAGGAAATTTCTGAGTACAGGGTGTGCACGGGTTCTTGAAAACCTGTAAATGAACATCATGGTTACGTTTTCAAGGCCTTGGAGTATCCTGGGGAAACTGCTGTTTTAAAGCTATCTTGAAAATTGAAATTAGTGCTTACAAATATATTTGAATTTCTTTTAGGAACTCAGTGTTACCTCTTTCTTAGCACATCTTTTATAAAAAAGATTGTGCTTATGTTATTACCGGTTTGTCCGTCTGTCTGTAGACACCATATCTCTGTAACTATTAGTCCGATTTGAAAAATTCTTTTTGCATTGGGAAGCTTGAAATGTGCAAATGGTGATCCATGCATTCTGTTTTTTTTTTTTTTTTTTTGTGCAAGACACAATTTCACCGCTAGGGGTGTAAATACTGATTATATCGAATTCAAAATACATTTTATTCCATATATTTGCTTCCAAACATTCTATTGAAAAAATTCTTTTACCTTTTGATTCCATTTATGTTGAAGACTATTTTAGGTTTAATCACTTTTTTAAGTTACATATAGATTTTCGCTAGGGGGTGTAAAAGCAAATTCAGTTCTCCACGATATCTCTGCTTCTAAAACTCCAATTTGAAAAATTCTTTCTGAACCGGATACAGCTCCTAATAGGAAATGATTTGCATATCATTTCTAATTTTTGGTATAGAATGGTTTGGCCACCAGGGGGGGCATAAGTGTTAATTTCTGCTTCTGATAGATTTGCAGCAAAATCTGAGCTTCTAATATCTCGATTGAAAAAATTCTTTCGTAGACCGATACCGAGCGTTTCCACTGCAAAATGTTTCTCGTATAATTTCAAATGTTTCGTAACGCACAAGCCTACCACCATAGGGTGTAAGTTCAAATTTCAGTTTACGGCAATATCTGAGGGACTAAAAATCTGATTGAAAAACTTCTTTCTTTGGTCAGATACCACTAACTGAGCAAGCTCTGTATTTTCTTCCCAAAATAATGCACACTTTCGCCGCTAGGGTTCGTCAATTTTTAATCTGTTTTCTCAATATTTCTGCTTCTGTATGTGTGATTTAAAAAATATTTCAACACCAGATGCCATTTACCTTGTAGAACACTTAAGGCTAGTATATGAGAAATTTTGTAGTTCACAGCTCTGTCGCTAGGTGGTATTTTTGTATTTCAGTTTGCAGTTGTATTGCTGCTTTTAAAAATCCTATTGAGAAATTTCTTCTTTACTGTATGCATACATACATACATATCACTAAGTAATTCTCTGAGATTCAGAGGTTAGCTCCACAAAGAAATACAAACTACCAGATAATTTTTACTTACTGTTGCTGTTTGATCTTAGTGAGAGATGGATTTACCTCCTCAGAGGTTTACCCCAACTCACTGGGTTTTGTTTCCGAATCCTCAGGTTGAATGACCAACTGGAACCATCAGCTGTGGGCTAATCCCCCACCCTGATGTGTACTTACCTGACCTCTTTAGTGTATGCCGTTTGCTACAATAGAGGTGTGAAGCATTATCAGGGTGGCGACAGACCTGGAAAATATGGAAAATCGGGGAAAAGTCCGGGAATTTTCTTCGATCGGGAAAAGTCAGGGAAATTTGTGGCAAATCAAACGAAGTCTGGAATTTTTATTTCCGTCGTCCTAGCTCATCTTGCCAGCGATAAAATAATAAAACATTGGATGTTGTTTTAGCCAAATATATTTGCGAGCTTTATGTCTGCATACTATTTCATTAAAACGATGTAGTTTTATCGTCTAAATGGCCATGTTTTCTTTGACTCAGGCTCCAACGTACCCACACGATAAAAAAAATTGAAAAGAGATATAATAATGTGTTTAAAAAAAAAAAAAAAAGGAAAACAATTTCGGAAACATTGCTTTTAATTCATGTTTATAGGTCGTATTTTCTCTTTAATTTACAAAGTGTAATAGTATAAATTATTTACTTTGTGTGCTTTGAAGTACCTTTTGCATCGGACGGATGCCCGCTGTGTGCATTATTTCTTTTTCATTCTGATTGTGTTTAAGTACAAAAGTTTGATATCGGAGATCGCGATGTTACGTATGCTTCGCATTTTCTCGGGTTTGGGTTCGACTTTAGGAGTGACCTTGAGGAGATATCCTTTGCGCAAGACCAGCCAGGTTTTCAGCAAATTTCGCAAGCTTTGTCTTTTTAGCACGTCTTTTGTAAAAAAAGGTTGTGCTTCTGTTATTGGTATGTCCAGGGCTCGAAAAATCCTGGGCGCCAGGTCGCCCAGGCGCCTAAAATTTTGGCCGTGGCGCCTAATTTTCTTCTTAGTTGAGATTTCGTAATATATGGCAGTAGAGGCCGTAATTTCTGTTGTGTAATCCATAGATTATCTATTAAAAGGTTATAAATTTAGGAGCTGCGGTAAAAAAAACCAAAAAAAAAAACCGGTGCGTCATTTTAAAAAGTCTGCGAGGTAATTGTCGGAGAGGTGGTGTTATTGGGAAAGTGCCAAAAATGCGGTAACAGAAAAAAATATAACGTAACAGCGAGATATAAGACTACACAGGGATTGTAAGAATATATATTTTTTCATTTACTTAGAAGTATTTTGACATAAAATATGACACAAGGAAGGTGTTACTATTTGCACGTGCAGAAGCCTATGCGGTGTAAGAATCAGTGACTCAGGAATCGCGCAGAGCTATTCTGTAGCATGTAGCCATTCTGCGAATCGCATTGCCTAGTTTTGCTGCGCTGATTGTTTTAGTTGAGGTTTTTTGGTATATTCAGTTGAAACATATTCAGAAATACACAATGCTATGAACTGTCCGCAATTTCAACGGATTTTTTAGTCTTAACTAATGAACTGCGATAATGTGGCAACAGCTAACGATTTTAGTTCTTTTTTTACTTAAAAGTAACACAAAAGTACTTCAAAATGACAGTTACTTTTTCAATAAGACTATAATTTTTTCTTGCATCTTCGGATTTCTGAGTCGGTCCTGTGAATCACAGTTTTCTGTCGGAACTTACGATTCACAATTAACATGATAGGTGCAGATCACGTGGTGCCGATTATACGACTGTTATGCATGCCAATTACCATGGAATGTTCATATTTTCTACCGATTTAGTTGTCTAACTACGGATTCTACGAATTTTCGTTTGTTTAAAAAAAAATATTTTGCTATTATTTTATGATATACATAAGATTCTTAAGCGGCTTTGCGGAATTCTCCGGGTTTTTTTTATTTTTTTTATGTTTTTAGTCATCATTTAGATCGCTATCATGATTGATGCAAAACTGAAGAGAATTTGGGGGTTAGGTCATTTTCCGTCTGGGGACGGTATTTCGTGTTTCAAAGCTTTCGAAAACAGTGGTTAAATGGAGTAAAAAGA
The DNA here is from genome assembly GCA_039090855.1 of Macrothele yani. Classification (NCBI taxonomy): domain Eukaryota; kingdom Metazoa; phylum Arthropoda; class Arachnida; order Araneae; family Macrothelidae; genus Macrothele; species Macrothele yani. The sequence goes on along the minus strand of CM077023.1, from coordinate 4,179,463 downwards.
ATTTGCCCTAATTGTAATTTTTTTCTCCAGATGTTGCATTTGTGTCTAGTATTCTTGTTAAATATCATTCTTGTTAAATATCATTTTATGGCATATATGTTCGTATTTCAGCTTGAAACTGTAGGAAAGAATTTGTGAAAACGGAAGTTAGACGCCGCGAAAATTGCCCCCTAATCTTCAGGCTTGAGGTTCTTCTGCGAATTCGAGAAATTCCGCCTTTTTCGTTATGTTGGTCACTCAAGAGCAATGGCGGCTCGTGGTAGGAAAAATAGGTGAAGAGCTACAAGAGCAATATGAAAAGATATCTACTGTCTTCAATGAAAATCAGTCAATGAGAACTTACCTATTTTTTTTTTTTATACGTATATTAGATCAATTTTTCTTCCCTTTAAAGCTGGAAATTTGTCGATTATGTCATCATAAAATGGCTGTTTCTTTGTGGCATCAAGAAAATGTCTTTCTGAATAGAAATCTTTGCCAAAGAAGCAAGTTTATCTGGAGAAATAGTGTTTCTTGAGTAAGTTTGTATTCTTTTAAGGCAAGAAAAATTTCTTTTCCACTGAAACACTTGCAGGTGCAATTGTTAAAATCAGGGAAACCCATACAGTATATAAGATTCTGTAAAAATGTCTTTATCTCCATGAAGCACTCGAAGAAGTTTATGAGTCGATATATTAATTTTTCATCAGCATGTACAAGACTCAGTTCATTTTTAAGGCGCTGGTGTTTAGTAAATATTTTTCCGTAAAAATGTTTTAAGATTTTCAAAAGCGTGAGAGCAAAAGCATGGATTAAATTGATCGAATTTGGTTGTGTCAGCAAAACAGGCAAATTGAAGTTCAAGTTTCTCACAGTCTTGAAATCTTATATCCATTTTCATAAGAATGTGGTACAAAATTTCAAAATACAATTGTCTATAATTTTGAAAAAATTGTTTCTTGTGTAAGAGCAGCATATTCCCGTTTAGATCTGCTTATTTCTCTGATTTTGCTAGCTTTTCTAAACAGTGTTTCAAATACCTCATCGTTCCTTTTATGGCTCAAAATTTCATAAGTTTTTTTTTTTTTTTTTTTTAATTTGTGTAACACAGTAGTTTATGTCCAGTGATTTGTTCTGCAAAATTTCAAATAATACACTGCTGGCCACCCAAAATGCAACACCAAGAAGGACACGAGATAGCAAAGCCAGATTTACTGGACACATAACAACAGATACAAAGATGAAACGATTGAGCTTACAGGCCCGTGCGACTTGCGAAACATGCAGACATCAATAGTTCGTGTGGCCCCCATGGCTGGCAATAATGGCCGCTACACGCCGCGGCATCGAACGAAAGAGACTTTGGCTGTGGGTTTGAAGCATGTCGATCCAGGCTGCTTCCACACGTTGCCACAGTTCATCAGGCGTAGCCACGGGTGGTGCTTGCCGGTCCACTCAGTTGCCTATCAGCGACCAGACGTGTTTGATGGGCGACATATCGGGAGAGAAGAGGCGGGCCATGGCAACTGTGACAACTGGTTGGCCGTGAAGAATTGTTGCACAATGCGTGCCACGTGCGGGAGCGCATTGTCCTGTTGAAACTTGGCCGCTGGCAGGGCCTGCAAGTAAGGGTGGACTACAGGCTCCAAAACGTCGGAGATGTAGCGGTGGCTGTTGAGTGTACCGGCAATGCGTACCAGAGGGGTGCGGGTGTCATATCCAATTGCGCCCCAAACCATAACGCCAGGCGACGGACCAGTATGGCTTTGCATAATGCAGGCGTCATACAGTCTCTCACCGCGGTGCAGCCACACGCGGATCTGACCATCGTGGTGTTGCAGGCAGAAGCGGGATTCGTCGGAGAAATCAATGTCATGCCATTCGGTAGACCAGGTGCGGCGTTCAACGGCCCACTGCCGCCGCACTCGCCGGTGATGTAATGTCAATGGTAATCAGAGCAATGGGCGCCGTGCGACAAGTCCCTGCTACTGCAAACGACGTCGAACGGTACGTGCTGACACAGGTTTTTTGCGCAACACACCCTAATTCCTGTGCTAACGTTCGTGATGTGGCGGTGCAAGCCGTCAATGCCCGCCGCACAACATGCCGGTCCTCTCGTTCGGTGGTGTGCCGCGGCTGGCTGTACGTCCGTCCGTCCCTCCCTCCTGCACCCACCGAATCCATATTCGCCTCACTGTGGCTGGATGTCGTCCCACACGGGCGCCGATGTCTCGGTACGATAAACCGCTGTCGCGATTAGCCACTATTCGTCCTCTGTCGAACTCCGAAAGGTGCTGGAATGACTGCCGTATTCTGCGACGAGTCATCAGGAAGCTTCCCACGCACAGGTCCGGCAGCACAGCACACTTACTTCCACTACTTACACCCCGCCTTCTGTGCATCCTTCTTATAGTGCTTCTCGGTGGCGTGCCGGGCGCACATGATTTGCATATGCCTTGCAATGCTAATCGTTTGCATGTCCTCTCGCGGGCGATGCATGCTGCGAATTTCAGGCCAATCGGATGCTTCCTTCTTGGTGTTGCATATTGTGTGGATAGCTGTGTAGATCGGTGAAGCCAAATATTTCATTAAATACTATTGCCAAAAATGTAAATTCGAAAGTGCTCATATCATTTAAAAACCCTTGGGCAAGTTGAATTGATTTTTTGTCTGATTGGTCACTATTTGTGAGAAATTCGAATACTTCCTTCAATTTATCCTAATCATCAACTATTACATTTACTAACTTCGAAGTGGAGGACCATCGTGTTTCTGTTGTGGTTGGCATGCATCTTGCGGTTGTTGATGTGAGTGTATTGTTTTTACACCACTCAGCGATTGAAAAAACAAAGGAATTACACTAAGGCTTGCAAAAAATATTCGACATGTACTAAGCAATAACAGCAATAACAAAAACAGCTTGAGAAGTTTTATGCTTCATTTTTCCCTTGAGCCCAGCCAAGTGTCCAGACATTACGCTTGCCCCATCGTAACATTGTCCTATTGACTTGTGTTGATAATCAAACTGTTCCAAATTTTTGTCTAGCATTTTGTATATAGCTTCTGACGTTCTATCTTCACTCACATCATGGAAACCCAAAAATCGCTCAACCAATACACCTTCCGAATCAACAGATCTTATTATTAAAGAGCACTCGGAAGTCTGGTTATATCTTCCCATCTACTTGAATAGAAAAGCATTGAACTTCATTTATTTCATTTTTGACGTGATCGTTTATATATTCAGAAATACATTCAATTAATTCGTTTTGAATAGCTTTTTGAGTCGCCCGTGAAGACTTTTTTATCGTTTCGTATTGATTTTGAATTTTTAAAGGCCTTCTTGATATCAACAGTGAAAGCAATTCCTTGAATTTCTACGATTTATTGAGTCAGTGCTTCGTCATGGTCACGGAATGCTAGTTCTTGTTTACTCAAATACAGTACTGCATCAATCAATGTCTGCAGGAAAAGTCTATGTAAACAAACACTTTCGTTGAAATGCATTTCAAAAGCCTAACATTCTCTCTCAGGGCATCGGCAATGGTGTTCTGATTCTTTTCAAAATTATTTAGCATTAATTCGCATTTCAGGTGTTCGCTAGAATCACCACGTTTGTGAAGTGACTGTTTTATATTTAAGAAATCTGAAAATTGTCTTTATTCCACGCCAAATTTTATTACCAAAAAATAAGCAGGGCCAACAAAAAAAAAAAAAAAAAACATTTGTAACACAGAAGGGCTACAAAGCCATTTATATTCAGTAAACCAACAATTTTTAAAATTAATATTGTAAGATTTACTGCTCTTCTTGATTTCTTTCTTGGCGACGATTGTCAGTGAATCCGTCGGTCGTCACTGAAGTAAAATGTCTCTTTTATTTTCATCTTTCCACTGATTGAACGGAGTTTGCAATAAATTACAGACAATGTCGTTTCACAGGATACATACTGAAAATTAAAACTATCGCTATCAGGTAAACTGTACACGAAACTAAAGTAACTAATGAAGTTTTTAAAAAACAATCACAAAACACGAAAAAACAAATCTCTTTCGGAAAGTATGTACCAAAACACCGCAATGGCAATCCGTCTCGTTCCACTGCGATCTCTTCGGAAGGTCACGACTGCAGGTGCAGAGCCTTGGCGTCTCAACCTAAAACACTTCACTTGCCCGGCGGATAGGGGAGATTGACGTCACAGTTATCATGGCAACTCGGACGAAAACTGCAGACTTCCAAGCATTCTCATTTCAGCTCTTCACTTGAACTGGTTTGCATGTAAGGACCTGTTTTCCGTATTGAACGCGCATTTTGAATTGATATCTAATCAAAATGTTGGGTATTTTGGCACTCAATAAAGGAAAGAAAAGAATATATTATATGAAATTATTAAATAAAACCGTATTTCAAATGAAAAAGGTGAAGAGGCACTTCACCTACTTCACCTCAAAAGCCGCCACTGCTCAGGAGATCGATGCACAAGTAAACAGAATTGTGTGTGTGTGTGTGGGGGGGGGATAGATGTTCGCCGGAGTACGGAATTCCATCTTTCGAAAACTGAAAGTCGACAGAATTCAGATTTTTCCTTAAACGTAATTTCTTTTTTCTCACGATGTTGCCTGTGTCCAGTATTTTTAAGTAATATTTTACTGCATAAATTTTTGCATTTCATTTTGAAATTAGGAGAAAAATTTCCAAAACCGGAAGTCGAACGGAATTCCCGTATTCGCTATCCCTCCACTCCCTCCCGTGGTGTTCCCACTCTCCAGCGTTGTAAAATATCCCCCGCCCCATAAATCTTTGCATTTAATATTGATAAGGGAAGAAGGAAATTCCCAAAAACGAAAGTGACTAAGTTGGAAAATTTGAAAAAATTGATGCATGGTGTTCAAAAATATTAATATTCCCAAAGTTACCCATTTATCTGAAATAGTTGAAGCTTTGATTTCATGCACTCATGGTCCTCAGGCTGATGGTTGTTATCAGAGAGCACAAAAATCAAGAAAAGAAAGAAAAGCGACAATGAAGAAGTAGGGAGAGAATGATAGCAGCAGAAAGAAAAATTAAGCAATCGATGCTGTGCAGTTGCAGAGTCAACAAAAGACAGACTAACAGTAGTCTGCATTCTTGCTGTCTGTTTTGATTTTTCATCAGTTAAAATGTTCAGCTGCCCCCCCCCCTTCTTTGGTCTGATCTTGTCGTAAACTGCAATTTTAGAGGCAGTATGATCATATGGCATAGATGCCAACTAGTACGGATTTTCCATAATTTTACGGATTTTTGGTTGCTGTTACGGAAGTACGGAAACACCGCTGAAATTACGGAAAATTGCCTTTTGATTTAATTTTCTGAGATAGAAAGCAAATTTTCATCAACTTAAAAATTTGTGTTGGTTCTTCAAGTTTTTCTGGGGGAAAAAATTAAATGCTACATTCTGTGTATTATAGATTTCTGCATCTTAATTGGCAATCCATCTACCATAGACTGAGCAGCAACCACACTATGCTGGCTCAGCGTTTCATTCCATGACACCGCTCCCATTGGTTCTCTCTGTGCCGGACGCAATTATGCAGTTTAGCTCTGTGCGGACGCTGCTTAGGCATTCGTTCCGAACTCCCATGATGCACTTCGTGCCTCCTTCGTGCAACCAGGGCAGTTGATTTCGTTCCCCGTAGGCCGTAGCGCTTCTGCTTTATTGTCCTTGATGATTTTTGGTTCTCTCTGCTGTACGTGCTACCCTACTGTTACATCACAGAAGGGTGAGGCGATTGTGAAGTTTTTTCTGCTGTTTTCTTTCATTTATTTAAAATGAAGCGTTCTTTAGACAAACCTTCGTCGTCGAAGAAGAAACAGTGTTTTCTAGAAACTTACAATAGAAATTGGCCCTGTTTTGAGAAATCAAAAGTTTCTGTGAACCATGTGTTTTGCAGAATTTGTAGATGCGATTTTAGTATCGCACATGGTGGGCGGGATGATTGCCGAAGATGCGCAGAATCGAAAAAGCATAAATCTTTAGGTGAGTTGAAAGTTCAGTAAGTGAGCGATTTTTTGCATCAAAGGAGAACAGCGTAATAAATGCAGAACTTATGTTCACTTCATTTATTGTGGAACACAATTTACCCATAGCAGCTGCTGACCATGCTGAACCGTTATTTCAAGCCATGCTTCCCGATTCAGCGATCGCAAAAAAATATTCATGTGGAAGAACCAAGGCTACTGCACTAATTAAGCACATGGCCAGTGTTTCTACAAGTAACACTGTGTCTGAAGTTTAAAAAAATCCTTTTTCTCTATCTACGGACGGAAGTAATGATGCTCAAGCAAATAAACTGTATCCCACTACAATAACATATTTTGACGAAAAAATAGGAAAAAATTCAACTGTTTTGTTATCATTGGTTGAATCAAGTAATAATACAGGTGAAGGAATATTCAATGTTTTGAACAGTGAGTTTGTTAAAAAAAACATCTTGTGGAGCTACTGTGTGTCACTTTCCTGTGACAATGCTAACACTATGATAGGTCAAGTAAAAGGTGTTTCTCACATAAAGAAGGTTCAGCCTGCAATCATAGTGCAGCGATGTTCATGCCATTTAGTAAATTTAGCTGCACAGAAATCTGCTACTCAACTGAAATGATTTAATGTTGAACAGTTTATGATACAGTTGTACTTTTTTTTTGGAGAAAAGTTCAAAGAGGAAACAATCTAAAACTGAGTCAAGCTGTTTGTGGTACTAAACCACACAGAATTCTAAAGCATGTCAATACTTGCTGGTTATCACTTTTGGAATCCATTGACAGAATTTTAGAACAGTGGGAAGCTCTAGAACATTATTTCAGTGACAATGAAAAAGCTAATTCACAGTATAAGAACCTTGCAAGTATGATTGAAAATCCTTCATCTAAACTTCATTGCCTTTTTTTATCTGCTACTCTTCCTTTGTTTACATCTGTTAACGTGTTCTTGCAGCAGGAAGCTCCGCTTGTGCATGTATTAAAAAGAAAACTTCATAGTCTGTTATCTGAATTGCTTGTACGATTTATCAAGCCATCGGCATTTGATGTGACAGCAACATCTCTTGCAGATGGAAATTTTGAAAGAAGGAGAAATCAAAAGAAAACTGTGATCTCGTAATTGGGTCAAAAGCGAGATCTTATATAGGCACAACTGCAGATCTGAGTGAAGACACAGTGGCTACTTTTTATTCTGAGGTAAGGGAATTTTACAAGGCAGGCTGCAATTACATTTTAAGAAAATTTCGACTTAATGATGAATTTCTGAGTTATGCTGAAATTGCAGATGTAGCATTGAGGCAAAGTGTTTCTTTTGCATCAGTCCAATATATGTGTTCCCTGTTACCAGTTTTGAAACCAGAAGAATCTGACAAGGTGGAATCTGAATTTGCTCACTACCAGTTTGAAATTTTTAACTGTGCTGTTACTTCTGGGAGAATGGATGAAGTGTGGCACAGAATTTCTTTAATGAAAAATGAAAGGGGCCAGTTGAAGTATGAATCATTAAGCAAAATTATGAAAATGATTTTAATAGTCCCTCATAGCAATACAAGTACAGAAAGAATTTTCAGTATTGTGAAAAAAAAACATGAATGATTCAGACCTAATTTAAGTAGTCATGTGCTGTCTTCTTTATTAGTAGAAAAAATTAACAGCATTGCACACAGTGAACTATGCTATCAGAAGAAGTTTTAGCAAATTGAACTAAGGAAGGCCAAAATGGCAACTACAGCCAGTATATCATAATAATTTGGCCAACATTCCAAGGAATAATTTTTCTTCATGTCTGGAGGTAATTTATTATATTTTTCTGGTAGACAGTATTTTAAATTTTCCCACTAGCAAATTATTTTTATTGTATTATTATTATTCTGTTAATAGTTCTGACAGATTAGAATTTGTTGCAGTGTTAATTACCCAAATTTGCCGCTGTAGATTACTGAAAATTACAAAAAAAAAAAAAAAATTGTTACTGAAAATTACTGAAAAATGAACATGTTGGTTACTGAAAATTACTTTTATAGGTTGGCATCTATGTCATATGGTAAGTGGGGGTTTGTGCTCTGTGAATTCGCTTTCTTGGATTTCCTGTCTGTCAAGCATTGTGGAATTATGATTTTTATCTCTACATGTCGAATTCACATTTTTAACTCTACACTGAATACATATTTCATTTCTATTAAGCATCCCTCAAATATTCTAATACTCTGCACATTTTTTTCTTTTTGATGAGGCTTCCTTTAAAAAAAAGGAATATAAATCACTTTTTTATTCTTTAGAATTGTAGACATTGTGCTTTCCAGTGTTACAAAATGCTGTACAATTTTTTTTTTTATTTTGTCTGCCTTCAACATCTTTAATAACTGATTTTTATCAGCAAAGGACAATGTGTTCAACTTGTGATTTGAAGCCACAAGTTTAGAAAAATAAGTTTAATGAAACAAAGCTTGAATTTGTTCAGAACAAGAATATGCAACATAAAATTAACAAAAAGTGCTACTGAACACCATCTGTCTATTAGGTCAATTGGTAAGATGTCAGTCTGAAATTAGTATTAAAAGAAATCCGTCTTGTTGCACGATGATTTTTATTCAGCTAAAAAACGAAATCTATGTACAGTTTAAAAAACACATGAGCACTTTCGGTGTCACATTGAAACCTTCATCAGATGTGATTTCACCATGTGGTTACATGCTGGTTTTAAGTACGTGGAGTAGATGCATCATGGGAAAGGTAATGTCAATGTCACATGATATACCAGGTAACAAGACAGTCAAAAAAAGCATAATTAGCCAATGAAAATTACTTAACAGAAACAATTGTTATTGTGCTGTCCTTCCCAACAAGATTGCTCCAGAGTTCAGGTAAAACACAAGGATAATAGTCATTACAGCAACGTGTATTATAAGCCGAAATATAGAGGCCTTCTGTAAATAACAAGGAATAAACAGAGTTAGGTGTGTTTATACTCTTAGCATTGTCCCAGTCTGGGATGGAATTTCCAGCACTTACAGTTCTTGCAAAAGAGGTGCTTTGGTGATTCATTTTTAAATCATATCTGTGTTCATTTAATCTCAAATCCAAATTTCTTTTGGTTGAACCCACATAATGATTATTTAGTTCACCAGAGATGGTGTCGAGCATAGGAATAACATACACACCCCATTTTTTCCCTTTGTTAATTTTGTCACGATCGTTGCGGATAATGGTATATAGATTGCATGATCGTATTCCAAATTGTATTTTATGACGGGAACATATGTTCGTAAGAAGGTTTACAATATGTGGATTAAAATCAACAGATCCAACATACTTTTAGGCCCTTGTTCACTAATTAAAGCAGTCGACATAGCAAACCGTACTTTATTGTGCACCCCTTAACATCGTTGTCCAGGTAACCATGGTTTTTAGCAACGGATGATATCCATTGTAGTTCTTGAGCTCTGGCGAAATGGCTAGAAGAATGTGAATATGCTCTTCTAAATAGGAAGTGCAGAGCAGAGATTTCTGCTCTGCACTAAATAGGAAGAGCAGAGATTTCTGCTCTGCACTTCCTATTTAGAAGAGCATATTCACATTCTTCTAGCCATTTCGCCAGAGCTCAAGAACTACAATGGATATCATCCCTTGCTAAAAACCATGGTTACCTGGACAACGTTGTTAAGGGGTGCACAATAAAGTACGGTTTGCTATGTCAACTGCTTTAATTAGTGAACTAGTGCCTAAAAAGTATGTTGGATCTGTTGATTTTAATCCACATATTGTAAACCTTCTTACCAACATATGTTCCTGTCATAAAATACAATTTGCAATACGATCATGCAATCTATATACCATTATCCGCAACGATCGTGACAAAATTAACAAAGGGAAAAAATGGGGTGTGTATGTTATTCCTATGCTCGACACTATCTCTGGTGAACTAAATAATCATTATGTGGGTTCAACCAAAAGAAATTTGGATTTGAGATTAAATGAACACAGATATGATTTAAAAATGAATCACCAAAGCACCTCTTTTGCAAGAACTGCAAGTGCTGGAAATTCCATCCCAGACTGGGACAACGCTAAGATTATAAACACACCTAACTCTGTTTATTCCTTGTTATTTACAGAAAGCCTCTATATTTCGGCTTATAATACACGTTGCTGTAATGACTATTATCCTTGTGTTTTACCTGAACCCTGGAGCAATCTTGTTGGAAAGGACAGCACAATAACAATTGTTTCTGTTCAGTAATTTTCATTGGCTAATTATGCTTTTTTTTACTGTCTTGTTATCTGGTATATCATGTGACATTGACATTACCGTTCCCATGATGCATCTATTCCACGTACTTAAGACCAGCATGTAACCACATGGTGAAATCACATCTGATGAAGGTGTCAATGGGACACCAAAAGTGCTCATGTGTTTTTTAAACTGTACATAGATTTCGTTTTTTAGCTGAATAAATATCATCGTGCAACAAGACTGATTTCTTTTAATACTAGTATTTATGCACGAATTATAGTGTCTGCAGTCTGAAATTATTTTTGAATGTTAATTAAAGATGACTTTTTGATTACTTATTGGTGGAAATTGAAGATGTGCTGCAAGGAGTGTAGTTGCAGTCTGTCCCTGGCTGAGTGGTGGCAGAATTGTTTCAGGGGAGGTCACTTTCCAAGGTTCAAGTGGTCAGCGTGGAATGTTTGCTTTTGTTGTCTATTGTTATGAATGAGTTGTGCATCAAATCCTTATGTTGTTTGCAGGGATCGCATTCCTCCTAAAATTCCTAATATTTTGTGACCCTCCTTAAATTCCTAAAATTATACCTAAAATTTGCTATTCTTCCTAAAATTTTCGTAAGCTTATTTATTAAAAATACAACCGTTATTAACGCCAATAAATTTACCATTACGGTAAGGTAAAAAGACCTGTTATTGTAGAAACACAGCCTATATGCTGTGCTGCTGAAGGGAGGGAAAATGATGCCATCGAGATGCACTTGCTTCGGGGCGGGCGCTCCACTTTTGTGTCTTCGGACAGTTTTCGAGAGTAACAAGAGATCTAAGGGAAAAGGAGAGGGGTCATTTTCACCCCTGGTTTGCGCTTTGCAGACGAACTCCGTGGCACGCAGAAGATCGTACTTTATTTTTGGACATGCCTCGTGGAACCTCCTCTTTCTGCTGATGTTTTGTTATTGTAAACCGCAGGTGGGTGGAAGCAAAGAGGAAACATGTGGTCTCCTTCCGTAACCTCCGGTAATGACGATGGGATGGTAGCTGAGTGTTATCGTGGCAGGCAGTAGAGCACGTGATCATTGACCTTCGATCGTGCGTCGGCGACAGCGACCTTCGATGCGCAATACATCTCTGCTCCGACTCACTTTGACTGAACTTGCGTGAGATGCGTATGATAGTTTCTGGTTTTGCGTCTTTTATGGTGTTCTCTGTGCTGTGTGCAGGTTCAGTTCTGTAGTGGTGACTTGCTCTTTTTTTTTTTTTTTTTTCTATCTTCTGACATCCTCGCAGCCAAACTTTGGGAAGTTGTCTGGTTTTGCAATATTGGAACGTGTTTTTGTACTTCCCTTTCATTTTCTGGTTAGTAATACAAGTGTTTAAGATGCCTAAATCCAAAACGAAATTTCAAGATGCGTGGCTCGCCAAAGAATTGGACGGAGTGAAGTTGAAAGAATGGTGTTCTGCAACTGAAACAATATTTTCTGCTAAGTGTATATTGTGTTCAGAAATTTTCAATATTTCTAATAGTGGCTTTTCACAAGTAAAAGCGCATCATAAAGGAAAAAAACATTTGCAGAAATTTCAAAGTAAATTTTAAAATAAGTCCATCCTGAAAGCCTTTGGAGGACAGGATCTTCAGCCCAAAACAAATATTAATGAAGTACTGAGTCATGATTTACAGTTGGCTAAAGCCAAAGCATTATGGGCCATGAAAGTTGCTAAGGATAATATGTCTTTTGTTTCATGCACTGAAACAGTTGAACTTTTCAAAGAAATGTTTCCTGATTCTGCTATTGCAGCCAAAATGCAACTTAAAGAAAAAAAGTTGCTTATGTGATATCACATGGATTGTCAAAATATTTTGAAGAGGATTTGAAAAAGACATTGCATCTAGTAGCCCAGGAAAGGTTACTATAGCATTTGATGAAACTACAAATACACAAGTGAAACGGCAGTTGGATGTGTATCTCAGGTACTGGTCTTCAGAAATAAATTCAGTTTCTTGCCGATACCTAACAAGCGTTTTTCTGGGTCATGCAACAGCAGATATTTTGCTAAAAGAAATTCTTGATATGTTATCATCCTTCAATATTTCGTTGAACAGAATTATTTGTGTATCCATGGACAGCCCAAATGTAAATAAGTGCTTTTTACGCAAATTCAATGAAGTTGTAAAACAAGAAACAGGCCAGAAATCTTTGGAACTAGGTTTTTGCAACCTGCATGTTGTTAGTAATGCATTTAAAATTTTTTTGACAAGCTTAAATATAGATTTTGACGAATTTGCTACTGATATGCATTACTTTTTAAAGAGTAGTGCTGCAAGACGAGAGGATTATAAATCTGTAGAGAATATAACATTGGTCACAGCCAAATTTCTTTTGCGTCATGTCAGCAACAGATGGTTAACCGTTGGTTCTGTAGCCCAGAGGCTCTTGGATCAATGGCTAAATATTACAGAATATTTTTTAAACTTCTTGCCATTTAAAAAAATATTTGAAAAACAACTACGCAATTCGGCAAGGTATAAAAGAATTCACTGTTTCCTGAAAAATGAGCTAACTCCTTGCTATTTAGCATTAATTTCATTTTCACACCAAAATTTTGAAAAGTTTTCATTATGTTATCAGAGTGAAGAACCAAAAATACACCAGTTATATTCTGATTTAAATACTTTAATGAGAAATGTTATGGCTCAGTTTATCCAAGATGATGTTATTGCAGGGAAATTTGGAGAAGACAAGTGAAACGGAAGAATGTAGATTTTGAAAACAAAAATTCATGGAAAAAACTAGGGGAGTTAGAAGTTGGTATGAAGACAAAAATCTCCTCAGGAATGTTCAGGAGACCAGGCAGAAATTATTTCTCTTAGATGTAAGATAATCACTAATTGCAACCACAAAATATTTAAAGTCAAATTTGTCATTCTGCAATCAAAAGCTAAGAGACATAGAAGTTTTAAAGGTAAAAGAACCAAAGAAAGAGTCAACTCAACTTTCAATCACTGAAGGACTTTCAGAAATAACCTGAATTTCAAGTATTTTGCATCTTTCTGAGGAACAAATTGATAGAGTAAGAGAAGAGTGGAAACTTTTAAATTGCGATAAGCCAACTCTAGATGAACTAGTGAAATTTTCAGAGGAAGGGCATATTCCAGTGCGGATTGATCATTACTGGCGTAATATATTTAGTATTAAAGACTCTAGCGGAAAAGAAAAATACTCAAATCTTGCTAAACTCATCAAGTCAATTTTAGTTTTACCTCATGGTAATGCTGATGCAGAAAGGGGATTTTCGATTTTAACACTGCTCTGTTAAGGAAGGACAAGGCTAACTTAAAAGACTCAACTATAACATCATTAAGAATAGTTAAAGGGGCAATTAAACACTATGGATGTGTAAGTAAAGTTCCCATAACAAGAAATTTGTTAAATAGTGTTCGTGATTCACATAAATTTTATAAAGAGTATGTTGATAAGCTGAAGGAAGAAGAATAAAAAAAGGTAAAAGAAAGGAAGCAGAAAGAGAGGGAAAATAAGGAAAAGCAGCTAGAGAAAAAAAGAAAAGCTGAGTTTGATGACAAAATAAAAGAAAATGATGCAGAAATAAATAGGCTTAAGAAAGATAAAGAAGCCTCCCTAGCAGTAATTCAAGAGGGAACAGAAAGAATGAGAAAAGCTGTAGAAAAACGAAATACTGTTGAAATAGCAGTTGCCTCTAACTTGATCATACAAGGTTCAGCTGAAATAAAGAAAACTGAAAGTAAATTAGTTGTGGTGGAAGCAGAAAAAGATAGGCTTATCAGGAAAAGGTTAAAACAATAATATGAAAAAAGTAATTCAGTAAACAATTGTACATAATTCTTGGTTTTCAATTACCTTTTTATGATATTATAATTTAATGTGAAACCTGAAAACTTTACTGTGAAAATCGTGAATTGCTTCTAGTTCAACAGCATATTAATGTTCAAAGTGAAACTTGAATGTGGTAAATATACTTGAATATGATAATAACACGTGAAAAGATAAGAACTGAACATTAGAAGTAAATCATACTTAAACTTGAGACATTAGACGTTATGCAAACAATTTGGGTGTGAACTTCGACCATATATACTAATGGACTGCGCATTGGCAATAGCTGCATCAAAGCCGCCATGGCTCCAACATTGGGCACGTCATCATCAGACTCCAAATTTCGTGTAAAAATGCTGTTATGATTACTAATTTACGCTGCAGAACTTCAGTGTTTTCGGTGTATTATGTGAATGCGCCTCATATATAATGAAAACTCTTCAGGTAAGTTTACTTATGAGCTATATACATGCATGATCGGGTTGTTTACATTTCGTGATTTATAATGTGATGAACATTTGCGAAGAGTTTGGAACATGCATTCCATTTTTTTTTCTTAAGTTACTATATTTTTATATCAATAGCTGCAAGTTTCTGGTTAAGTAATTGAACTTTATTGACTTAGGTATTTAATTCGTTTCTTACCCATGAAAAATCATAGAACTTCCTTTACTATATCGCTCAGAGCAACCATAAGCACAGCAGGTGTAACCCATCTTTTTGACTGATGTCATGTGATTTTATGTTGGAGCCAGAAATTTTGATGTCATGCGCAGTCTATCAGTATATATGGTTGAATGGTGTGAAGCAAACTCTTTACAATGTATACAAAGTTGTTTTACTAGATGTATACAAATATACATCTAGTTTTTATTGAAATACACTCCTAAAATTTTCCTAAAATTTTTCTAAAAATTCCTAAAATTCCTACCTAAAATTTTCCAGAAGTATGCTATGATCCCTGTGTTTGCATTTAATGGGCTATTTTTGTATTTTTAAACAAGAATATTTTGAGTTATCACATTGGCCACTAAATTTTTTTTTATTTATCAAAACCATAACTTCATTATGTGCCTAGGGCACTTGCAAGGAATTTTACTTTTTTTTAAGTTATCAGAAATTCAGTGTTATCAAAGTTAAGAGTTAATCAAGACTTCATTCGTAAAAATAGAAGTAAAAAAGTTTTTTTTTTATTATTTGCCTTTGTATTCATTAACTTTTCTGGTTTGTATGCATGTGGTCAGGGAAAAAGTGCATTTTCACCTGGAAAACCTGGAAAAGTCAGAAAATTTTTTGTTCATGATTTTGTAGCCACTTTGATTATCCTCTTTAAGTAATGCAAAAAGTTCCTGCTAGGGGCGTAAAGGTCAAAACTTTCTTTTTTCGCTATCTCTGCTTCCGGGAGACATTTGAAAAATTATTTTTCCTTAGCATAGGTTTTTTTTTCATAAAGATTATTATTCACCTATTTTAAACTTTTCGTTTATTCTCAATTTTTCCGCTAACAGGCGTATGTCATGTTTCCTTCTATATTTCTTCTTTTAACTGATTAGATATGTGCCCTCCTAATCTTAAATTCTGGATCTGTGCTTTTTTTTATAATAATCTCAATTGCTATCAATAATAGACTGATTTCATGGGAAGATAGTGTAGGATCGTGATGCAGCTAAAATGACTGATTGAATTAATCATTTTCAGATTGAAGGAAAAGATTTTCTGAAATAGGCCTTGTGGTAATTGCACCACCATGATTCAGTTTTGCATTATTGGGTAATTCTCCAATTAAAAACATTAAAAAGAAATGTCCCCAAAAGCGTGTGAACCTTGTGTGTAGTTCCGATAAAAGCACCAAGCTGATCAAATAGTGCTGAACTTGTGTTCAACTCGGGAGCACGTGGACAGCTTGATACCTTGGCTATGACAACACTACGGAGTAAAATAAGTGGAATGATGTATTCACAAATTGTGATGGGCTTCTGCTGACTAGGGTTAGAGACGCATTCTTGCCGGAGGCTGGAACTTCTAGGAATTGCTTGTGCTTCGTGCATGGACTTTTCAGCTTGAAAATGGAGGAAAATTGGAGGAAAACGGCAGTCTGAGAGAGTGAATATTCCCTCCCATAAATGTTTGCATTTCAGCTTGATAAGTAAGGCAAAAACTTCCAGAAATGGTAATGATGAAGTTAGAAATTTGTAAGAATTGATGCATAGTGTTCAAAAGTATTCACACTCTCAAAGTTGCACCATTTATCTAAAAGAGTGAAAGCTTTGATATCATGCATTCACGGTTCTCAGGTTAAAAGTTCTTTCAGCATGATAGATGAAATTATTGTCATGTGAGGACATAAAAGAAAGAAAAACAATGGAGCAATGGGAAGGGACAGGTATCGTCAGAAAGAAAAATTAAGCAACGGATGCTGTGTGGCTGCAGAGTCAACAGAAGACAAATACACTGTAAAGAAATTATAAATGCACAAAAATATTCTTTATTATCTGCTGTAGAATGATAGTTGCAAAATACAAAAAACATCTGATATGTAATGAATTTGTTTGATATAGAAGAATGTTAGGCGATATGATGTTTCAACATTTTATTACATCATTAAGCGTAAATGAAAGTGAAGCTAACAAGCACATTTTTCTGTAAAAAAATTAAATACATATCAGATATTACAAAGCAAGTAAGTATTTCCTGAATTAATAATTTATGGCACTTCTCCATTTGTCTTAAAGAGTGAGTATGTTCTGTTTGGCATTGCTGTTACAAAATTTTTGTAACATGCAAATGTTGATTTTGTCCCAACAGTGATGCATTGCAACTTGCAGCTTTGTTGAAGAATATTGCTTTTTTTTTTTTTTTTAATTTATACAAGCCTGACAAGTAACTACCAGCCATTTTCCATCGGGTTTAATAGCTTGGGCTCCAAGACTGCCAGTCCATTACATCTATTTTTTCACTTGTGGAGTAAAGGCATGGAAGAATGCATTATCTTGTTGGAAAATCCAACTGTTTCCTCCTAGTAAGGATACCAATGGAATTAAATGTTTGTACAGCCTGTTAATTCCTGGATGCCATAAGGTAATCGTTAATGGCAGTGTCTGATTTACAGACATAGCCGAATGCTGCCCACTCCATCACACCACCTCCTCACGTTGGTCTGCTAAAAAATTCTTTGGGCTTCTTCCATAAATCATGTCAGTAACATTTATTTCCATCAGGGCTAATCTAAATTAAAAAAATTTGCATTCGAGAACACAACACTCTTCCATTTTTCAGACCATGTGATTGCTTTTTTGTCTCAGTCCAATCTTCTGTATTTATGTTCACCAGTGCATAAAGGTTTTGCCTTCATTTTAGTGTACGCTGAATTTTTGTTTTGTTTTAGAGTTTTTGTGACTGTCGTATGAGACACTTTTTTAGGCAAAGATTGAGCAGTTTTTTTTTTGCACACACACATTATCAACAATAGCTAAACGTAAAACAAGTCATTTACCTCTTGTACTCAGTGATGGCTTCCGTCCTGTCCTTGTTGTTTTACTGGGTTTATTCTTATTCCTTGCAACATTTTGCTTGGCTCCTAAAGATCTTTCGATTAACTTGGCAATTTTTCTGTAAGATTTGTTTTGGACAAGATAAAATAACGCTTTTTCTGACCTCTTTCTCAAATAACTCTATACCCCTCAGCATGTTAACTCAGAGTGTCGTCGAAGGCTGTTTACTTGCAACAAAAGGAAGGAGGAGGATCTATGTTGTATAAGTCATGTAAGCTACATAAGCAAATTTGCATATGTCGTTCTTTAATGCAGTTTTCTGAATTGTATCTATAATTCAGTGACTGGACTGAATTTTCTAAATTAGGTAAATTTTTGGAACCTTATTTGCTTTCACTTATTGAACACTTGTTTTTCAATTAAAATAAAAAAAGCCCACACTATTCTTTTTCTATTAACAATTCTTCTGTTCGCAGATGGAAAAGCATTACTGTACTTATAATTTCTTTACACAGTGTATAGCTACAGAACTTGCAAAGTTTGCTCACAAGATAAAATTTGAGCTGATGTCTAGCAAGTAAAAAAAAAAAAAAAAGCTATGTTTGAAGCAGTGTCTTTTAAAGCCATTGTATTTCGTTTTGAATTCAGTTATTTTATATTTTGAATATAGTAATGTGCTCCAGTTTAATATTTACATAAATAAATTACAGTGAGCAATTCAGTCTTGCTCTTGCTGTGTTATATTGACACTATTTTGCCACGTGTTCAGATTTTTCACCTGGTTAAAAAGTTCAGCTCTTTCCTTTTGCTTCATCAGCCTCATAGTATGTATTTTCTGAGAAAGACATGTCATAGACCCATAGTTCGTACACGGAGTGGAAATCCTGGAAAAATCCTGGAATTCCATTTTGTCCTGGAAATGTCCTAAAATTCTGTTACATGTCGTGGAATTTTATCCATTCCTGCACTATGTTTTGTAGTCGAGGATTTTTCTACTGACATAACTTATGTCTGACAAATTTCCCTCCCCACCCTTTAAAAAATGTGCGGGGGGGGGGGGAATTGTTGATATTTTTGTCTGTTAGGAGGACTGAAGCTGCGTTATTAGCATCTTTTGAGTCATGCTTATGTTATCACTTTGTCCGTCCAGCCGGGGAGACCGTGTCTCTGCAACTATTAGGTTAACCTGTAAAATTCTTTTTTGTATTGGGAAGCATAAAGTGTGAAAATGATGATCCATGCGTTCCGGTTTTTTCTGATGCACAACTTCGCTTCAAGGTGGCGCAAATGGAGATCGTATCGAATTTAAAATGCATTTTATTTCATATATTTGCATCTAAATGTCCAATTGAAAAATTTATTTTTCCTTTCAATGACATTTATGTCGAAGACTATTTTAGTTAAGTCCCTTTTTCAAATAATGCATAAATTTTCCGCTAGGGGCGTAACTGTAAATATCGATTTTTCCAATATCTCCACTTCTAAAAGTCGGATTTGAAAAATTCTTCCTGCGTCGGATACAGCTCTTGTGGGGAAATGTTTTTGCATATAAGTTCTCATTTTTGGTAAAGAATGGTTTGGCCACCAGGGCGTAAGTGTTAATTTTTGCTTCTGATGTATTTGCAAGAAAATCTGATTTGGAAACTCGATTGAAAAAATTCTTCTGTGAACCGGTACTGCTTACCTCCGAAAACGTTTTGAGAAATACCTCCTGCTTAAAATAGTGCATAATTTTTTCACCAAGGGGCGTGCACATATATCTTATTTTTGTCCATATCTCTGTAAGAGTCCAGTTTGAAAAATTCTTTCTTTGTTGGAGAACACTTTCGGTGCAAAATGTTTCTCATATAATTTCAAATATTTCTTAACGCATAAGTGCGCCACTAGAGGGCGTAAGTTCATGTTTCCGTTTACAGCAATATCTGCGGGACTAAAAACTCGATTGAAAAATATTCGCTTTTGATCAGATACTACTTAACTATGAAAACTCCTTGTGTGTGTTTTCTTCCCAAAATAATGCACGATTTCGCCTCTAGGGGGCAAATATTTAAAATAGTTTTCTCAATATCTGTACTTCTAAATGTCTGATTTAAAAAAAAATTTTAACACCAGATACCATTTACCTTATGGAACACTTTAGGTTTGTATTTGAGGAGGCTTGTGGTTCACAATTCTGCCACTAAGTGGTATTCGTGTATTTCCGTTTGCAGCCTATCTCTGTCTTTAAAACCCTATTGAATTTTTTTTTTTTTCCTCTATGCCATTCGCTGTAATAAAGATGGAGAGTGAATAAGATTTTTGCAACAATAAGAAGATCCTCTTTCTTCAAATAATGTAATGTACAACATGTAATGTACAACTCCCCCCCCCCTAGGGGTTCTCAAGGTCAATACGTTTTTATTGCCATCTCTGCTCCCGGTAGACGTGTTTGAAAAGTTCATTTTCCTTAGCATAGCTTTTGCTATGAAGAATAGTTTTCACCTGTTTTCAACTTTTCCATTATGCAAAATTCTTCTGCTAAAAGGCATAGAGTTATATCATGTTTCCCTCTATATCTCTTCTTTTAATTGTTCGATTTGAAAATCGCTTCTGCTATGGGAAATGTTTTTTGCAGCATTTCTCAATTTTCGTAACATACTTCTTAGCTACTGGTAGAAGTAAGTAGCTCATGTTTTATAAATAGCTGAATTTTTTAATTTTTTTTAATTTTTGGTAGGTTATTTGACCTTTACTGAAATTTGCTAATGAATGCTTTATATAAAAATTTGCCATAAAATCAGATTGCTTTCTAATATGAGAAACTTAAATCTAGTTGTTTAGTATTTTCTGAGCTAAAGTAATCACTTTCCATTTTCTATAATTAGTTTTCTAATCATGCCCAGTTAAATTGCCTTGATCACTAATGAATGCAGTTGTACACTGCCCTTGGATTTAAGGTTTACCTGTTATTCTCTTTCATTTCATGTTGGAAATTTCTGTGCATACTTTGTTTGCTGGCAATTACAAATTTAAAACATGCCTACAGCATCATTATTTTGTTGAAAATTCCTTCCCTAAATAAAATGTAACACAAATACTTGCTCCCATGATTATGTGTTTAAGAAATAACGATTGATTTGGTCCTTTGAAAAAGTTTCAAATATTTCAACTTTCTTTACCCTAAAATTTCCAATGTAAGCATTATTTTAGAATAATTAAATGTAAATAGTATTTTATGTATTGATTGTGTGGTATATGAAAACATGTCAAGAGTAATGCCACATACCTTTGTATTTTTGAGTTTTATATTGTTGTTTTTTATTCTGTAATTTGCTTCAGTAATTGAACTAAAGCCAAAGTAGAAAAATAAATGTTTCTTAAAATCAGTGTAGTATACTGTATATAAAAGTTTAGTAGATATTAAACCTGGTTACATTTTCAGTGACAGTTTTGGTATTCAGTATTTATCTGTGATTCTAAGTTTCTGATTAGCTGCAGCTGACATCATTTTTAACATACTGCATTAAGTTTGCCCAAGCATGTAGGAAGTTGTTTGTTGTAGGTTACAGGTTGAACAGACCTATGGTTTCACTATATTTTAAGTAAGACCGTGTGGAGTGTATGTCCTGGAAAAAAATCCAAAAGTCCTGGAATTTTGTGATTAAAAAAGCGTATGATCAGTATAGACCACACCACCAACAAACAAGAGAGAGAGAGAGAGAGAGAGAGAGAGAGAGAGAGAGAGATATATCCCTATTGCAAAGCAGTACGAATACTGGACAAATGAATTGTGGCCCGTCACGTACATCATTAACGTGCATTAGAGCTGAATGAGAATTTCTTCTCCAAGTGTTAAAACGACCTTGTCCCACCTAAAAGCAGGCAATGAAAGAGCAATGAGGGGAAAGGGAGGAAGTTAGCTGGCGGACTCTGGGAAGAAGCGTTCCAAGAAAAAATTAGCTGACGCTGATAAAGGAAAAGTTCAAACTCTCCACCCTCCACTTAGAAAGTTCTAAAATAAATTCATTCCCTCAAATCAGGCAAGTAAAAGCTTTCTGTGTGATATATATTGTTTTTCTTTCCTGCTCTCATGAATTAGAACCTGCAATCTTTATTAAACTTCAGCGATTTTTAATCTTCAGATATCTTCTGATACCTGTGAACTAGGTGGCAACTAAGAGAAAGGAAAAGTAATGAAGCAAAAGAAGTATATGGTACATAAAACAGTAATTCGTATTTTATGTACAATTTAGACCAGTAAAAACAATGTAGTAGTCCTTTTGCTGTCTGTTCTCTGCTGTATCACTTATATCTCTAGTAACAGGAAAAAATGGGAAACTGGTCGATTGAAGAAATCTCAGTAATCTCTCAAAGCAGCATGGCAGTAAAAACAAAGTTTGTAAAGAAATTATAAAAAATTCAATAAAAATTGTTCATTTGAGAACATAGAGATGGAGGGCAGCACAGAATTATCAAATGTTTTCAACATCATGACACGTGACTATTACATGGAAAGATGTAGAGACTTGGGTTTTTCACAGCATGCGAGAACTATACGTGACAAGACAAGAGTCTGTTGCTGGATACTATTGGCCCAGAAGATGACCCTCGGTGTTCAGAGTCGAAATGCATAGGAGGAAGGACAGAATGTGTGTCCTGTATTTTTATGGTTTCTGGAGGTGGGCATTGAATCGTTCATTTTTTAGTTTCCTTTCTTTAGTATTTCTTTTCAAACTTTGTTTTTAGTATCAATGCTGCTTCAAGATTTTTTAAATTTCTTCAATCAAGCATAGATTTTTGTTTTTTTCATTACTGGAGACAAAAGTGATGCAATGAAGCATGGACAACCAAAGAACTACTAAGCTCTCTTTACTGCTCTAAATAATTTAAGTAAAATATAAAAAAAAAAAAATACTGTTTGGAATCATGTACTTAATTTATTTCATGACTTTTCTTCTTTTTTTTTTTTTTTTTTTTTCTGTTTCCATTTATGGATTTTTGACTTGAAACACTGTTTCCCACTTCCAGAGTTCACAACATGGCTAAAGTTTGAAAAGTGGTCTATTTAAGGTCACAAATATATGTAACTTATGTTAAAAAAAATGTTCAAATAAGGACAATGTGCTTGTGATAAATTGTAAATAATCAAGATACTGCTGTATAATCTAATGTGTAAACTGACTGTAATAACCTCATTTAACTTTTTTTGGAAAATCCACATTTATTTCAACACTGAAGTAGTTGTTAAGCTTTTGTTCAAGGCAGTATGTTTGGTTCATTCAAATGAAAGTGGCAATGAACATGGTAATTTTAGTAGATAAGCTAAAACTAGAAATAATTGCCTTGAGCATTTAGACAAAAATCCCACCTTGACACTAGTGAACGGATGGCATGATTGAAAAATGAAGATGACTGCTGGGCGAACCAACCCATGACTACCTGTTTGACTTCGCTATCGTTTGTAAAGCCGCATCATTTAAAGTGGTTTTTAGGGGACTAAAAATGTGGTGGTCACAAGAAGACATTATCTGGACTATAGGGCAAATACAGCAGGACATCCCATTGCAGTTTGTCAAGTTTAGTGCATGCAGCATTGGAGGTATGTGGCGTTACGTTATCATTCAAGAGAACTACACCTTGTGTTAACTTTCCAGGCTGTTTTTGATTTGATTGCCTGCCGCAAGTTTTCGAGCATTTCACAATGTCATTCCTTATTCACTGTTGTACTGTGTGGTAACGAGTCCAGCAGTATTGGATTTCAGTGGTAAAGAAGAAAAATATGGTGAGCATCACTTTACTTGCACTGATGCGTGATTTGTGATGAGGGGGCGTGACGGGTGCTTCCACTGCAAGCTCATGGGATTGGTGGGTGGTTCAAAGTGATGACACTATGTTTCATCACCGGCCACAGTTCTGAAAAGGAACTTTTCACCCTCCTTTTTGTACCGCAGAAAGTTCTCCTAGAACAGGCCCATTCCTTCAGCATTGTGTTCTGTTGACAACAGTTTGACAACTCACACCATGCTGTATACTAAGTGTTTATGGACTGTTGTGTGCTTAGTTTAACACAGCAAACAATTGTTGCATGCTTATTTGCCTATTCTACTTAACATGAGCATCAACCACTGCAATGTTTTCTTCTGTGATTTTCCTGTTCACTTGTCCTGACCTCGCAACATCTACCATCAACACACATCCCTGTCGAAACATGTGTGCCCATTGAAACACGATACATTTTGACACGCAGTCCTTGCCTTATATGGCATGCATCCACTGATAAATGTCTGTAGGAGTTGTGCCCTCCATTGTTAAAAAGTGAATCATTGCCCTCTGTACACGTTTGGATGAATCCATCATTCACAGCAGCACGAATTTCCCCTCAGTACTGCATGTTACGATACTTTCAAACAGAATAAAAGCTGCTTATTAAACGATCGTATTCAACTGCTTTCGCCTCATACTCTCCCTTTTTAGCACGTCTTTTTAAAAAAAAGATCGTGCTTATGTTATCGGTTTGTCTGTACCCACGGTATCTCTGCAACTATTAGTCCGATTTGAAAAATTCTTTTTGCATTCGAAAGCTTGAAATATGTGAATGATGATCCTTCATTTCGGTTTTTTTACGATGTACAATTTCGCCACTAGAGGAGGCATAAATGCAGATGATGTCGAATTCAAAAATACATTTTATTCCATATATTTGCTTCTAAACATCTGATTGAAAAAAATCTTTTATCGTTCGATTCCATTTATGTCGAAGAGTATTTTGGATATAGTTTCTTTTTCAAATTACGCATAGATTTTCCGCTAGGGAGCGTAAAAGTAAATTGCATTTTTTTCAATAACTCTTCTTCTAAAACTCCGATTTGAATTTTTTTTTCAGCGGATACAACTCCTGATGCACAATCTTTTGCATATAATTTCGAATTTTTGGTAAAGAATACTTTGGCCTCCAGGGGGCGTAAGTGTTAATTTTTGCTTCTGATGTATTCACCATAAAATCTGAGCTTCTAAAATATCGATTGAAAAAATTCTTTCGTGGACTGATGCCACTCACATCAATAAACCTTTTCGGAATATTTTCTTTCTAAAATATTCCACAGTTTCTCCGCCAGGGGCGTAGATGTATATCTTATTTTTGTCAATATCTCGACTTCTAGGAGTCCGATTTGAAAAATTCCTTCTTTTTGGATAGTGTTTTCCGTTTGACATGTTTTTCATATAATTTCAAAATTTTCAAGTAAATCATAGACTTTTCGCTAGGGGGCGTAAAGGTAAATTGTGTTTTCCCCTATATCTCTGCTTCTAAATCCCCGATCTGAAAAATTCTTTCTGCACTGGATACAGCTCCTGATGGGAAATCGTTTGCACGTAATTTCAAATTTTTCAAAAAAATTGTTTGGCCACCAGGTGGCGTAAGTCTTAATTTCCGCTTCTGATGTATTTGCAGCAGAATATGAGCTTCTAAAATCTCGATTGAAAAAAAGTCTTTTGTGGACAGATTACAGATACTACTCGTGTCGACAAACATTTAAGGAACATTTTCTTCTTGAAATAATGCATGGTTTCTACGCCAGGGGGCGTAGTGTATATCTTATTTTTGTCAATAACTCTACTTCTAAAAGTCCGATTTGAAAAATTCCTTCTTTGTTGGATAGTGTTTCCGACGCGAAATGTTTTCCCTATAAATAAAAAATTTTCAAGTAAATCATAGACTTTCCGCTAGGGCGCACAATGGTAAATTGCTTTTTCTGCTCCTAAAACTCCGATTTGAAAAATTCTTCCTGTATCGCATACAAGACCTGACGGAAAATATTTTTCACCTAATTTCTTATGTTTGGTAAAGAATGGTTTGGCCACCAGTGGTCGTAAGTGTTAATTTCTACTTCTGATGTATTTGTAGCAAAATCTGGGCTCCTGAAAACTTGATTAAATTTTTTTTCTTGGACCGATACCGCTCTCATATGGATAAACCCTTTGTGAATACTTTCTTCCTAAAATAATGCATGGTTTTCTCACCAAGGGACGTAAAGTCACATCTTATTTTTGTCGATGACTCCGTTTCTAAGAGTTCGTAAGCTCACGATTCTGTTTACAGCAATATCTGAGGGATTAAAGACCCGATTCTGTTTACAGCAATATCTGAGGGATTAAAGACCCGATTCTGTTTACAGCAATATCTGAGGGATTAAAGACCCGATTGAAAAACTTCTTTCTTCCGTCAGATACTATTGTTTCCCGTACCGGTTCTATTGCCTTTGAATATTTGAACAGCTTTGATAAATTTAATTTGCGTCAGAACGGATTCAAAAGACGTGCTTATTACACCCGAAAATTCGGTGTCATCTTTCTTCTTCACTATGCTGCCATTTCCATTTTCATTTGAACGACCCTGATACATAACCACAACATAAGCTTTTGAAATGTAATTCAAACAGATTTTAAATCTGTAATTTTTAAGTCCAGATCGATACCTAACATGACGAAGTTAAGCAAAAGCTGTCAGTTTTGTGAAATTAAAAATGCATTGGGGCATGGTTTCGTAACTTCTTCTCTGGTAATAAATTTGACCTAACAAAAGAATGCTAATATAAGAGGAAGTTAAAGAAAAAAGAGTAAGTCCAATGTTGTTTTGAGCCAGTGCTACTCCAGCAGTGATTTATTTTGCTAGTCCGTTAGTAAGTTTGTACGCTTTCCAACCGTGCTTTGTTTGTCTCTCAACAATGTGTATAAAAATATCTTGGTTTGATTCAATCAAATTAATATGTCACAGTACTATTTTTTCCTCTGCAAATTGCATCTCTTTAAACTGTTACTGTTTTACTTGCATTTTTTTCAAGTGTCAATAAATTTAGTATCAGTGATTCGCTATGAGCAGCAATATAAGGGGGGTACTATAAAACTTTCCATGATGCGTATTCTGCGGAGTTTCCTGTGTATTGCAAAATCTTCAAAAAATGAAAAATATGCATTTTGCTCTACGTGTCGATGTAATTTCAGCGTTTCGCGTGGTGAAAGGAATGATATTACTAATCATATAGCGCCAAGCATAAATCTAATGTTGACTGTGTGTGTGTGGGAAGGGGGGATATGAAATTAACTTCCTTTGTTAAAAGTTATAATGAACGGAATGTGATTCATGCAAAGTGTTTACTCACTTCGCTTTTAGTTGAGCATAATTTACCAATTAGTGTCCCTCAGTCACTCATTTATTTCATTTGACTGTCTCATCGTCCGTCTCTCCGTAAGATAATTCTACTAGCATAAAAATGGTTTGTTTTTGAAAACATTTTAGTTTGTTCCGTGACGGCTTGGGATACGATCCTATTGGATTTGGGGGTCAAAGGGTGGAACATCCTTCCCTTGAGATGCAAACCTCCATAAAAATAATTTTTTATCTCTTTATAGATCATAATGATAGCATAGTAATGAGAAATTGTGTATAGATTATCTTTTAATCGAAATAAACGTGCCGATAAATTCAATCATCTGTAGTCATATCAATTAAAAGTTTATACTTGCTTAGGTAACATTGTTTTTTAATCGATATGTTCAGTACATTTAATCAATATGCGCGACAAGTAATTTCATTGAATATATCGATTATTATTATTTTTTTTACGGATTTCAGTTTCTGAAAGTTGGCATGTATGATATCGGCAAGCACTAATTGCAGTACATTGCGTGACGTTAAAGAAAAAGTATATTAATACATTAAAGGTCTGATAATGGCAACCATTATTTTTCAAATTTAGGATCACAATTCTTGAAGAAAATAATTGAGTTTGTAAATGTTTCTTTTTTTTTTTTTTTAACATTTCTTGCGTGGTTAATGTAGAATTTCAGCACTGACAGTCATAGTTCGTACGCGTCCTGGAAATTTTTTTTATCCATTCTCGCCTTTTATGCCCCTGTGTGATGTTTTGTAGTTGGGGATTTTTTCACTGACACAACATATGTCTGACAAATTTCCCTCCTCGCCCCTGCAAAATGTGGGGGGGGGGGGGCTGTTGGATTTCTTGTCTCTTAGGAGGATTGAAGCTGCGTTATTAGCATCTTTTGTGTCGTGCTTATGTTATCACTTTGTCTGCCCGACTGGGGATACCATTTCTCTGCAATTATTAGTTTGATTTGTACAATTATTTTTGTATTGGAAAGCTTAAAATGTAAAAATGATGATTGCTACCCCGGTGGCGCAGTGGTCTAAGCGATGGCCTCTGATCATTCGTCCGAACGGGGTCCGGGTGCGAAACCCGGTGAGGCATAGATGTTGTGTTTGTCTTACAGCACTGGCTCTCTCCCTTCCCTGGAACCAGTGACCCTAAATTAGGGACGGGCGACTGCTTATAGCCCATTGAGTTGCTCACGGTGGTCGTTAAACCTCCAATCGAAAAAAAAAATCTATGCATTCCATTTTTTTTTTTTTTTTTTGATTCACAGCTTTGCCACTAGAGGGCACAAATGGAGATTGTATCGAATTTAAAATGCATTTTATTTCATATATTTGCTTCTAAATATCCAATTGAAATTTTTTTACTTTCGATGACATTTATATCAAAGACTATTTTAGTTACAGTCCTTTTTCAAATAACACATAAATTTTCCATTGGGGGCGTAAAGATAAATCGCGATTTCCCCAATATCTCTGCTTCTAAAAGTCAGATTTGAAAAATTCTTCATGCATCGGATACAGCTCTTGAGGGGAAGTGTTTTGCATGTTTTTCATTTTTGGTAAAGAATTGTTTGGCCACCAAGGGGTGTAAGGGTTTATTTTTGCTTCTGACGTATTTGCAACAAAATCTGAGCTGGAAACTCAATTGAAAAAATTCCTTCGTGAACCGATAATGCTCACTGCGGAAAACTTTTTGAGAATACCTCCTGCTTAAAATAGTGCATAATTTTTCCACCGGGGGGCGTACACATATCTTATTCTTGTCCATAACTCTGTTTTTAGGAGTCCGATTTGTAAAATTCTTTCTTTGTTGAACATTTTTCGGTGCGGAATGTTTCTCTATAATTTCAAATATTTCTTAGTGAACAAGTGCGCCACTAGAGGGCGTAAGTTCATGTTTCCATTTACAGCAATATCTGCAGGACTAAAACTGTCCAATTCAAAAATATTCTCTTTCGATCAGATACTACTATAAAAACTCCTTTTGTGTATTTTCTTCCCCAAAATAATCCACAATTTCGCCGCTAGGGGGCGCAAATATTTAATCTATTTTTCTCAATAAATGGCAGATTTAAAAAATTCTTTTAACACCAGATACCATTTACCTTATGGAACACTTTAGGTTTGTATTTGAGGAGGTTTGTGGTTCACAATTCTGCCTCTAGGTGGTGTGTACTTCCATTTGCAGCCTATCTCTGCCTCTAAAAACCCTATTGAGAAATTCCTTTTTTTACTGTATGCCATTCGCTGTGATAAAGATGGAGAGTGAATAAGATTTTTGCAACAATAAGAAGATCCTCTTTCTTCAAATAATGTAATGTACAACTTTCCCCCTAGGGGTTGTGAAGGTCAATACGTTTTTATTGCTATCTCTGCTCCCGGGAAACATGTTTGAAAAGTTAATTTTCCTTAGCATAGCTTTTGCTATGAAGAATACTTTCTGCCTGTTTTCAACTTTCTTCTGCTAAAAGGCATAGAGTTATATCATGTTTCCTTCTATATCTCTTCTTTTAATTTTTTGATTTGAAAATCGTTTTGTCTCTAATACCTTTCTTCTGCTATGGGAAATGTTTTTTGCACCATTTCTTAATTTTCATAACATATACTTCTTAGCTACTGGTGGAAATAAGTAGCTCATGTTTTATAAATAGCTGATTTTTTTTTTTAATTTTTGGTGGGTTATTTGACCTTTACTGAAATTTGCTAATGAATGCTTTATATAAAAATTTGCCATAAAATCAGATTGCTTTCTAATATGAGAAACTTAAATCTAGTTGTTTAGTATTTTCTGAGCTAAAGTAATCACTTTCCATTTTCTATAATTAGTTTTCTAATCATGCCCAGTTAAATTGCTTTGATCACTAATGAATGCAGATGTACACAGCCCTTGGATTTAAAGGTTTTCCTGTTATTGTCTTTCATTTCACATGGGAAATTTTTGTGCATACTTTGTTTTGCTGGCAAGTGCAAATTTAAAACTTTATAACATACCTACAGCATCAATATTATGTTGAAAATTCTTTCCCTAAATAAAATATAACACAAATACTTGCTCCTGTGATTATGTGTTGAAAAAATAACAATACCCTTGGTCTCAATTCCACTTAGTAGTTCTAATTCTGACTATTATATAGCTCTAATTATTGTACTATTCTCTTTTACGTGCGATATTTCAAAGTAACTTGTACAGAAAACTAGCGGATAATGCTTACCTTGGCATTCCTTTCTAGCGACGGGAACATTTCACGCACGTGTTTTGCGAAAACACGTGCGTGAAATGTTCCCGTCGCTAGAAAGGAATGCCAAGGTAAGCATTATCCGCTAGTTTTCTGTACAAGTACCCTTGGTCTTTTGAAAAAGTTCAAAATATTTCACCTTTCCTTACTCTTAAATTTCTGATATAATCATTATTTCAAAATAATTAAATATAAATAGTATTTTATGTATTGATTGTGTGGTATATGGAAAGCATTTCAAGAGTAATGCCACATACTATGTATTTTTGAGTGTTTTTTTTTTTTTTATTGTATACTGTAATTTACTTCAATAATTGAACTAAAGCCAAAGTAGAAAAATAAATTTTTCTCAAAATCAGTGTAGTGTACTGTATATAAAAGTTTAGTAGATATTAAACCTGGTCATGTTTTCAGTGAGTTTTGGTATTTCAGTATTTATCTGTGATTCTAAGTTCCTGATTAGCTGCAGCAGACATCATTTTTAGCATTCTGTGTTAAGTTTGCCCAAGCATGTTGGAAGTTATTTGTTGTAGGATACAGGTTAACAGACCTATGGTTTCACTATATTTTAAGTAAGATCGTTTGGATCGTATGTCCTGGAAAAGAAATCCAAAAGTCCTGGAATTTTGTGATTAAAAAAGTTTATGAACCATGGACAGTTCACCCAAGAATCAAGCCATTAAGATGACTCACAATTTATTAAAAGGTTCTAAACATCTATGATTTTTTTTCTTCTTTTTCAGAAAATAACAGTCAGCTAAACATGTTATTAATATCGGCAGCAAGGCAATTTCATGTCAAAAGAAAAAAAAAATTCTTGTCTGATTTGCATGAGTTGTATATATCATAATTTAATTAAAATCTCTGAAACAGTATTAAACTTCCATTGCATAACATATGGTATGTATGTTGGATTTATAAGTAAGCTATATGGAGAAATAGGTTTACCATTTCCCTTGGTGAATGACCAAGCATTTCAATTTTTGGCAGTTTCTCTTTTAGACACTACTATTACATTTTGTAGTATTTAAAGATTGTTATTTAACACGGCTGTTAAATGAAGCATTAATGCACATTTCGTCCTTGAGATACTAGGCTATATCAAATGATCGTGCGTTGGCAGATCTGACTGCCACATGCTCAGGTATCTTTGTCACCTGTCAAAAGGGCCTTGCCTGCTCCCACTGCTAGGTATCAGCACAGCATTTTTTCTTCATTCATTTATTACATTAAAAATTATAATTGCTACTTTCTAAGTGTGGTCTACATTGTTTTTGTACATTCTGAAAACGGCTTCCACTGCAAGCATCCCAAATAGGTTTCTAGAACCTCCTAGGTATGACCATTTAACTGTAGTAAGTATGACTTCACCTGCATGAATTGATGGGGTTTTGAAAGAGGCAGCTGCATCCTTGCATAACTGGTAAATCATGCCCTATTGCAGTCTGAAAACATTAATTAAAAGAGCATATACAAACTCTGAAAATATTCAGTTCATTAATGAAGAAATTAAATTCATAAAAAAAATTGCAGTTAGTTTTGGTTATCCAAACCATTTAATAAAAAAATGGAACACAGAAGTACTAAAGAAAATAAAAAATAATGCAGTAATAAATAAAAATGAAATCAAATATCTAAATGGTTTTCCTTACATTAAAGGTACTACTAATGAAATTAATAATATTTGTAAAAAGCATAACATTCAAATTGGAGGAAAAGTAAATACTATAAAAAATATAGTAATAAAAAATAATGAAAAAATAAAAATGTTAGAAAAAGCAGGTATTTACTCAATTCCTATTACAGAAAATCCTCCAATGGCATATATAGGAAGTACCAAAAATAAGCTTAAACACAGGTTAAAACAACATGTAAAAAATTGGCAGAAAAAAGAAGAAAAAACTGCACTTATTCAATATTGTCTGGCTAACCAAAAATATCCTAAATTTGAAAATATAAAAGTCATAAAAAGCTGTAAATCCGAGAAACACCTCAGAATAGCAGAGTCGGTAATGATAGAAAAAAATAGAGCAAAAGTTTGCAACCACAATGACCCTAATATTTTAAGAAACAGCTGGAGGAATTTTATTAAAATTGAGCAAAAAAACGAAAAAGTTCGAAAAATGAGATCGCTGGCCAACAAGAGATGGCGCCACAACGCCCAAGAGGAAGCGATAGCCGCGAACAGATGCAGCCCACGAGAACCACATAATGCTCTGCCGACACGGTCCATGCAAGTCAGAGCAAAACGTCGCCTAGATGACGGTAACGGAATGTTACCGAAAGTACTTGGGTAAAAAACGTATCGAAATGTAGAGGCAGCAAAGGGAAAAAAATTCATTTAGTGACGAGGCCAATTAAAAAGGAACAGCAACCGAATGAAAAAAAAAAAACCCCATGCCGCATCTACCCAACGGAAATATGGAAACCAACACGTGCAGTAAGTGTTCAACATGGATTTAATAAGTCCAACAATGCAACTTTGAAATTTGCTTTCGTTTCACCTGGCTCCTAAATTTTGGAGCTGGCTCCAAGATCTGGAGCTTATTTTTACAGTACTTCTGTGTACTGCAACCTGAAAATAACGTATAACTCTTTTAGGGAGGCCACTCTTTTATTGGCAAAAATAAATGGCCAGAGTCAGTCTCTAAATTAGAGATTTTACCTTATATGTTTTGTTGGCCAGTGGATTTTTATGAAATTTTCCTCTTGACTAAAAAATGTAAGGTTCACAAAATTGTTCTTAAGACATCAAAATATGTGATGTACGTATTACCTGGCAAAGTATGTGTATTTGTAAACTGTGCTTTTTCATTTTTTACTCTGAATGCTTGAGAATTGAAATAATACATGGCTTTATTTATATTTCACAGGTGGGCGTAGATTTTCAGAAGGCACTTCTGCTGATAGAGAAATTCAAAGGACGTTAATGGAGGTAAAAGAACTACTGTTTTGTGAAATAGGTTTTAAAAAATCTGTAGTTTAGTCAAGTAATGATGCACACATAATGTACTTAAAAGTGCTGATTCATTTTAGTGTTGTATACATATCACTAAGCTGTTTTATGAAATTTAGAGGTTATTTTCTTAAAGAAATAACATCTGCTAAATCATAGTTACTGACAGTGTTAAATTTTACTTGCTGTTGATGTATCAAACGTCTCCACTTACAGCAGTTTTTTTCATACAAATTTAATTTCACTGACATCCATCATCTCTCTTTGTCTCTCACAAGACCTTTTGTACTTTGTACTGTTCATCCGTTCTTCTTGCGGGCATTCCTGAACCTGGTCCTTCCATGATTCCCCCAACCTTCCTCTACCTTTCTTTCCTGCCATTTGGGCTAAATTCTTAATTAGCACCTAATCATTCATTTGTTTTAGCGACCATCTCAAAATATGGCTCCGCCCTACCATTTTACGTCATTACACTTGTGCAATGCATGTTTGTTCCTCAAATGATCAAAATGTGTCTTGCCACCCACACCTTGTAAGTAATACATCACTCCAGGAAAATGACCTGTGTTTTTTATGCAGTATCCAGGTTTCAGTACCAGACATCAATATAAGAACAATTACACTTCCACACACAGCCATTTGAAACCTTTTCCAGAACGCTTCAGTTCTCCAAAAGTAGCTACAACTTTTAGAGCTGAATTCATTAGTTGATTAATCTTACCATCTAATCTTTCCTCTGTCAAACATGCCGCCTAAATACACAAACTCATTCACCCATCTGTGTACCATTTAGACTGATTTTGCATTCAATATTAATAGTTTGTTGCTCAAACACAGGCTTTATTTGTACTCGCTCTGCAACTCACTTTTCCTCTCAGACAACCAGACTGTGACATCAGTATACAGCAACCTACACACACAGGAATTTCCAAGGCATAAATCAGTACAGTGCTGGACCCATTACCTGGTGTCTCAAAATTTTGAATGATTAAAAAAACGCAAATTTTTTAAGTTTTTTTTTTTTTTCTTCTTTTTCAGGAAAGGAATTTTAAGGCAAAATATGTCGTGCATTGCTGATACCAGCATTTTTCAAAGCCAATAACACCCACAAGTGGACGAATCTAACTGGGGCAGTGAAAATGAGCACAGCTCAAAATGTATGGATGGATGGAGGGGGGGGGCATTATCAGAGAGGGGGATGGGCCCAAACTCCCCTGTGTGGCAAGAGCTGGTGCGTATGCTGGAATCGTTCCTGCAGCTTCAATGTGTCCCCTGCATTGGTCATTTGAGACTTGAGCGATGGGTTTGCCTCCTCGGGGTGCTCCATGGTGACATTGGCACACACAACAGCAACTAGGGCGTCTGTGAATCTTGGAGAGGTGCCAGCTAGTTCTGTGTGACATTAGCAAAAAGACCCCAACTCGTAGGGTTTTGTTCCAGAATCCTTAGGTTGAATGACCAACTGGAATCGTCAGCTGTGGACTAATCCCCCACACTGATGTTCTTACCTGATTAAAAAGACAAAAAGAAATATTAAAAATGACTCAAGTGTGGGATATGGTGGACCTACCACACTTGAGAAAGATGGTCCACCACGGAATTGACCTGCACTTTCAAAACGGCGTATGAGAAAGAAATCTCGGCTGAATGAATGTAAGATTGGTGTATGGAATACTAAAGGTATAAATGACAAGATGAGTGAGGTAATTGAGGAGATGAATAAGTATAGACTGGATGTGCTGTGTGTAAGTGAAACCAAAAAGAAGGAAATTGGGGTTAGAAGAAGTGAATGGCACAGTGAGTGTGTGGTCTGGAGTATTGGATAATGTGAGAGCACAGGGTGGTTGGTGTATGTGTGGTTTTAAGTGAAAATATGAACAACTTGATTCACTATAGCTGCATAAGTGAGAGAATTCTTTGGATCCATTTGAAAGTGAAGCTTCAGAGAATAGTAATTGTTGTAGTGTATGCTCCTTGTGACTCAGAACTTTCTGATAGGAAGGAGGATTTCTGGAATGAGCTAAAAGCTGTTTTGAGCCAGTTTGGTGCTAAAGAAAAATTTATAATAGCAGGGGATTTCAATGCTAGAGTAGGTGTACAGAATGCAATTTCTGACAATGTTCTGGGGAAGTTTAATGATCCTTGTGTGAATGATAATGGTGAAATATTAATGGAACTCTGCTTTGAGAATGGTTTATGTCTAATACATTTTTCAACCACAAGTACACTGAAGTGCCAGAAAAACTGGTACAGACGAGCTTATGCAAAATACATAGCAACGTCACCTATGCGCATACTCGGTTGCGTCCCCCAGTGCATATATAAAGCGATAGGCATCCTTGCCAGCTGTCAGAGCTGTTTTCAGTGTTAGAATGACAAGTAATAACGATTTAAGCGATTTTCAATGGGGTGTCATTATTGGCGCTCGTGAGATGAGCCATAGTATTCGGGGGTAGAAACGAAGTTTGGATTTTCACGGATGACCGTTGCAAGGGTGTATGTACCGTGACTACAATAATTCCGGCAAAACCTCCAACCTACGATACCAGTGTGGCCGTAAAAAGACATTGGGTAAACGTGACCATTGTCGGCTGTCAAGAATCGTTTCACGCGATAGGCGTGCAATACTCTCGTAGGTATCATCAGAATTCAATGCTGGAGCCTCAACAAGCATCAGTGTCTGGACTGTGTAGCGTTCCCTGCACGATATGGGCTTTGGGAGCCGATGCCCAACTCGAGTCCCCCTTGGTGGGTGCACGACACAGAGCAATGCACCTAGCTTGGGCACGGCAACACCGCCACTAGACACTTGTTGACTGGAAACAAGTTGCCTGGTCTGACAAGTTGCGTTTCCAAGTGTATCGGGCAGATGAAAGGATTCGTGTGTGGCGCTAACCCCATGAAGCCATAGATCCCACCTGTGAACAGGGAACTGTACCGGCTGGTTGGGGGTCCGTAATGGTATAGGGTGTGTTTAGCTGGACTTCACTGGGACCCCTGGTACATCTACAAACGTCTGTGACCGGCCAACGCTAAGTGCGCATCCTTTCTGACGAGGTACACTCTTTCATGTCCTGCATTCATGCTGATGGGTTGAGCCTGTTCCAACAGGACAATGCACCTCCACACAAGTGTCGGGATGCCACATTATGTTTAAAGGAGCATTCATCTGAGTTTGGGGTGTTGCCATTCCCACCCAAGTTCCCAGATCTGAACGTGATAGAACACATTTGGGATGTCATGCAACACGCTATCGAACACAGTAATCCAAGACCTCAGAATATACCCAAATTGTGGAACGCTCTGCAGGAAGTATGGTGTGCATTGCCTACAGCATATTTCCAGAAGCTAGTGGAGTCCACGTCCCGTCGTATTTCTGTAGTCCTGCGCTCCCATGGGGGACCTACCAAGTATTAGACTAATAGAATAATAGCTATATACTATATTCACTACTGTTTCACACGTTATATACGTTCTGTGCGTTGTGTGTACATTTACAGCAAAATCATCCTGGCATTTATATATCATATGAATAGGAATAATATTATAAGTTTTAATTATATTATCAAGGACTCACCTTGTATCGGTATTCCAGCTTAGTAAGCTTCCTCTTGTATCATGAACAATATGTTTATCTAGCGTGTCATTAGCCACGTAGAATCATCGTATTAAAAAATAGGCCTAATTGAAATTCGCGACCAGGGTCTAAATTCAAATAAAACACGACTATGGATATCATATAAAGAGATTGTGAAAGGACTATATACAATGCAATTAAGAAACAAGTGTGTCCAGCGTGTCATTAGCCACGCAGAAACACCATATTGCCATTAGGTCCAATTGAAATTTGCTACCTGGGTTTAAATTCAAATAAAACACGACTATGGATATCACCATAGTCGTGTTTCAGATCTATTTGTAACTTACCTATACTGTATTTACGATATGTCGATGATGTATTGATTTTCTGGCCACACTCGGAAAAAGATATGGAGATCTTCATAAACAACTTCAATAATGTGTACACAACTATTAAAGTAACATATGAAAAAGAAATTTGCAACAAACTTAATTTTCTTGACATTTCTTTATTTAGGCATCAAAATAAAATTGAATTTAGTGTATATTGAAAACCTTCTTACGTTCCTGCTATAATTCCCAAAGAATCCTGTCACCCATGGAGATATAAAATTTCAGCATTCAGGTCATTTATAAATAGAGCTATAACACATTCATCAACGAAAATTGCACTAATTGAGGAAATAAAATGGATTAAAGACACTGCTAAATGTTTTGGATATCCTGTTGGCATGATTGATTCACTATATCGCAAAATAAGAAATGATATGCAAAAACTCAATAATGGATTAACAAAAAGAAATACATTATTCTACGGAAGTATACCATATTTGCCTCCACTAAGCAATATTATAAGAAAAGAATGCCAGAATTACAATATTGAAATTGCAGAAATAGTTACTGATAATTCTAAATTACTGACAAACAGCGGTTACAATAAAAATCCACTAAATAAGGCAGGTGTATACAGGATTCCTACAATAGACCCAAAGGAAAATAAGCAATACAAATCTTACAACGGTAGTACAAAAAGAAGGTTTAAAACGAGGTTGAATGAGCACTATGATAACTGGATTAAAAAAGAAGAAAAAACATCACTTATACAACATTGTATGATAAACGAATTAATACCAGATTGGGAAAATAGTAAAATCTTAACTTCCCACAATAAACATAATCAAATTTTGTGGTCTGAGGCTATAACAATTGAAAAAACCCAAAAATCCAATTGCAATACGTCTACTCCTAAAGATATCCCGTACCCATGGAAATATCTAATACAACAAGAAAATAATACGAAATATAACAACAAAAAGGAAAATAAAAGAAATAACATGTACTTACGAAATAAAAACAGCGACAGCAATTCCGGAATTAACCCAATAGATGGCGTGGATGTGACTCACACGTGAATACACGTATATGTAACGATGACAGAAGGCGTCGACGTAGAACAACTATAGCAGAGGTGATGCCGAGATGACCTAGATATATAACAACTTTGAACATTGATCCAGGATGCATACCGTTGATAATGGCCGAAAGTCAGTCGAGCCGAAACATGTCCGGTGATTTACGTGGAGTTGTGTGCGTGTTGCAGAGATTATCTGGCATTGTTCAATAATGGACGAGAGTTTTATTTGAGGACTGTTTGTAATGTCATTGATTTTATCCATTCATCCTTTTAAAGATTGACAATACCTGTTGATGGTATAGGTTTTTTAATTACATTGTATATAATTCTTTCACACTCTCTTTGTATGATATCCATAGTCGTGTTTTATTTGAATTTAAACCCAGGTAGCAAATTTCAATTGGACCTAATGGCAATATGGTGTTTCTGCGTGGCTAATGACACGCTGGACACACTTGTTTCTTAATTGCATTGTATATAGTCCTTTCACAATCTCTTTATATGATATCCATAGTCGTGTTTTATTTGAATTTAGACCCTGGTCGTGAATTTCAATTAGGCCTATTTTTTTAATACGATTATTCTACGTGGCTAATGACACGCTAGATAAACATATTGTTCATGATACAAGAGGAAGCTTACTAAGCTGGAATACCGATACAAGGTGAGTCCTTGATAATATAATTAAAACTTATAATATTATTCCTATTCATATGATATATAAATGCCAGGATGATTTTGCTGTAAATGTACACACAACGCACAGAACGTATATAACGTGTGAAACAGTAGTGAATATAGTATATAGCTATTATTCTATTATATAATGCCACGTATTTTATTTTTGGTTATTTTATTAACCAAAATCAATTAAGTATTAGACTGGTGTACCAGTTTTTCTGGCACTTCAGTGTATATCCACACATATTCTTGGGGAAATCGTACTCTTGATCAAATGAGTGTGATAGATTTTGTAGTCTATGATCAACGTCTGAAACACTTTGTTGTTGACACCCATGTGATGAGAGGTGCAGATATTGGTTCTGATCATTACTTGGTAGTGTAACGAGTGAAACTGAATGTTGGTTGGAGGAAAAGGAATAGGAAGAGGCCCAGGATAGAAAGAATAAAGGTTGATAGGCTCCTTGAAGATCATCAGCTTTATTTTGACTTACTCAGAGAACGACTGAAGA
The DNA here is from genome assembly GCA_039090855.1 of Macrothele yani. Lineage (NCBI taxonomy): Eukaryota > Metazoa > Arthropoda > Arachnida > Araneae > Macrothelidae > Macrothele > Macrothele yani. The sequence continues at coordinate 4,140,371 of CM077023.1, read as the reverse complement.
AGCTGAAGTCTGGTGAGAGGGATGTAGAAAAGAAGTGGGAATGTTTTAAGAACTGTATTGTCACTGCTGCTAAAGAGGTCTGTGGCACCACAATAGTGGGTAACAATAGAGGTGATACTTGGTGGAATAGTGAGATTGAAGAGTCAGTAAAGAGAAAGAAGGAAGCCTATTTGGGAATGTTGGATGGTAGAGTTTCTGTGAATGAATATTGTTGTAAGAAACGTGAAGCTGCTAAACTGGTTCGCCAGAGTAAGGCAAGAGATAGAAAGGAGAAGGTGGAAAGGCATGAACTGGCTTTTTGAAAAGATAGGAAGCCTTTCTGTGGAAGTACATGAGACCCAGGAAAAATAGGGGAAACAACGTTGTAAGTCGTGTGAAGAACGAGATCGGGGAAATGATATGGGAGCCCAATGAGTTAAGTGAAATATGGGGTGAATACTTATGTGAGTTATTAGATCAGGAAAGCAAAGATGATTCTGAGACAGACGCAGATGATGTCACAGTGAGGGATGGAAGCACAGGAAGGATCTCAAGAGAAGCGTGTGAAGCTCTAAAATCTCTTCAGAATGCTAAGGCTCCTGGAGTTGATGGCATTACTGCCGAGATGTTGAAATATGGTGGTGACTCTGTAACTGATTGGTTAACTGAAATTTGCCAGTTGTGCTGGGAGTTAGGAATGGTCCCTCGGGATTGGAAGGATGCTATTATTGTTCCCTTGTATAAGGGAAAAGGTGGTCAGACTGAATGCAAGAACTATCGTGGTATTAGCCTACTAAGTGTGCCAGGGAAAGTGTTTGGTAAGGTTGTTATTAAAAATATGGGGTCTTACATCAGAGAAAGTGGGATGTTCAGAGTGGTTTTATGCCTGGTAAAAGCTGCACTAACCAGATTTTTGCATTACGCATGATGATTGAAAAGTATCTGGCTGTTGGAAAGAAAGTTTTTGCTGCTTTCATAGATTTAGAGAAAGCTTACGACCGAGCAAATAGGACACTTTTGTGGAAGGTATTGAATGAATATGGTGTTACTGGGAATCTACTTAATAGTGTAAAAGCCATGTATGCTGGTAGTAGAGCTTGTGTACGAGTGAATGGTGTATTATCAAAAAGGTTTTCTATTGGTGCAGGAGTCAGACAGGGTTGTGTAATATCACCATGGCTGTTTAATATATTTATGGATGCGTGATGCCAAAATAAATAATAGTGGTTTATGTCTTGATATCCGTGTGTTGTGCAGATTGCTGTATGCTGATGACACTGTCCTGGATGTACGAAGTTTGCGTGAAATTCAAACTGAGTATAAATAAGGGAAAAACCAAAGTTATGGTCTTTGAGAGAGGAACTGGTAGCACTGAATGTAATGTAAGTATAAATGGCACTGTGATTGACCAGGTGAGTGAGTTTGTGTGTTTAGGAAGCATGTTTGACAGAGAGAACAAATTGGATGGTGAAATTAGTAGGAGAGTGAATTCTTCATTGAAAGTCATAGCTGCTCTGGGAGGTTTTCACAGGAATGATGGGTTCTGTAGAGAGTCCCGCATGGCTGTGTATGAAAGTCTAATTGTTCCTACTCTGATGTATGGTAGTGAAACCTGGGTACTACAGAAGAAACACAGTTGTCTGTGTGCTATAGAAATGTGTTACTTACGGGCAGGGCCCGACTAAGATGGTCGGAGGGCTGGGTAAGTGGTGAGCCCCCCCCCCCCCCCCCATCAAAACAACAAAAAATTAATTTCATTAATGCATAGCGCGAGAGATATGATACACACACATACCAAATATATATATACAGTGGAACACTGTTTATATGTTTCTCATTTATAAGTCTTTTCCATTTATAGGTCCCGATGATCAACATGCTTTTTAATTTTCATTTATACGACTTCTCGAGTCCGTCTCTTGAAAGACGTGTATATGGTTTCGTTTCCGTTTATCTATGAAGGTTTTTGGTTTAATTTTTCCCTCTGTTGTCGGAGGACGGCACGACTTTTTGAGTCGGTCTCTTGAAAGACGTGTATATGGTTTTGTTTCCATTTTATCTATGCAGGGTTTTTGGTTTATTTATTTTTTTCCTCTGTTGTCGGAAAGATGTGTATATGGTTTCATTTCCGTTTATCTGTGCAGGGTTTTTGGTTAATTTTTTTCCCTCTGTTGTCGGAGGACAGTGTGTTGGCGAACTGACAATTTTCTAATTTTACTTAGCAGTGGAATTCTAAATATTTCTTGGTGTTTCCCCTTTCCTTGCCCCTTTTTCATATTTATTCCCACTGCTCCTATCAAGCGCAGCTCGATAGCTTTTTTTTTAATAGGATTTTTTAAAGTCGAAGGCTTAAGTCAAACAGCTATTTTCTAAACAAATGCTGTGCCGGGGAATTTCTCAAGGCAGGTGATAGCAAGGTTTTCGTTTATAAATATAATGGTTAAATATCGTTAAAGTAAGGCATTTGGGGGGAAAAGAATTTTAGGGTGTCTGGGGGGGGAGAGAAAATAAAAGTCAGGGAAGCTAAGCATCAGGAGCGTTAAACCTAAAGTAAACAGTAAGTCCGAAATATGTTTTTTTTTCACCAAAAGAAACAATGGGAAATGGTAAAAGAAAGAGGGGAAGTAAAAAACAAACAAAAAAGCTTACCCATATAAAACTGAATGTTCAGTTACCTGTGTCAATTGGAAATATCAGGTCTTCAGCTAGTTAAGTGTATCCAGCATCATCAAGTAGTCTGTTAAAAAGCCCCGACATTAAAAAAAAAACAACTGTCGAGCTGCGCCTGATATAAGAATAGCGGGGATAAACATGGAATAGGGAAACACCAAGAAACATTTTGAATTCCATTGCTAAGTAAAACTAGAATGCAACCAGCGAACCTCCAAAGGATGCAACAAAGCCTTCGAAAGTAGAAACCGTTGAATTCTGTTAGCAATGGTGGACGCTTCTTCCTTGGATACTTCAAGTGCAGTTGGGTGATTGTCATTCCCATTTATCAATCTCAATATTTCTGCTTCCGTGGTTGGTCAACTTTGGGAAAGAAATACTTTCCCATGAAATTTCCCGAAAAACTGGCCCTGCACAACTAAACTGAAAAATTACCTATATACTGTATATTGAATACAAATTATATTTGTTTACTATCAATTTCAGATGGCTACAATGAAGTGGTTTCACTCTTAATAGTTCAGCCAAAATGGAGATTAGGTAAAGGTCTGTCACAGCGCTTGCTTGGGTTGGAGTGGGCGGAGACACACACAATTATGTAGGTCGCTTTCTTGCCTTTTGAGCTGCGAAACTAGTGATCACGTCATCAAAAACAAGTTTGCATGTATGGTCACTTTCTATTGTTAAAATACTTAGCCCTGTCCATTTTTCTTGGGCTATTGTTAATCGCATCCTGTTTTTCACTCTTTTCAGAACGGAAAATGAGCGCTCAGTAGTACAGTTCGAGATAGGCATTGTTAACAAAATGTGTAAGGCAATGTCTACATTGGGAAACATATGAACAATTTGTTTTTCCCGTAAGAATTTTAATTTTTCTTCAGGACACATTTCTTTTGGCAAAAAATGAAAAAACTGGTCGACTTCATCATCTATGTCATAACTATATATCTTTCGAAAACAATTCGCTGCTTCTCGAATTACTTCTTTAGAAGCATCTTTTTTCATTAAAAAGCTAAATCGATCATTAATGGTTACATATGTTTGTTTCCTCCTTTCAAGCTTTGAAATCAGTGAATCACATATGACATAGTGACACTGTGTAATAAAGTAATCTCTACGAGACTGCTGAAGTTCAATAGATGCACTATTGAACTTCAGCAGTCTCGTAGAGATTACTTTATTACACAAGCATTCGACTTTTTGGTGCTTTACTTTTACGCTTCACTGAATACTTGTTTTCCACTAAATTTTTCGCCTGAAGCTCATACTTGTCAAACTCATCACGCACTGACTGTACAAATATAACTAATGAGGTATACATTGGTACTAGGACTGATATATCCTCAGTAACAGACTGGAGCGTCTTATTAACACTGTTCAAACGTTGCAAAATTGTATCCCATACAACTGTTAAAACAGCAGTCTCAAACTTCTCCATTTTGTGCAGAAGTACTTTTGCTTCGTGCTTTGTAGGCATTTTTTCATTGACATCATTGGTTACATTAGGCAAGTTTTTCATAATGTTTTGATAACCTTGCCGAAGAGCTTTAGATGCATCAGCAGCGGCAGACCATCTAGTTTCAGATAATGTTTTTGCATGAAGTCCACCAACTAGTTCTGAAGAAAGAGTTTCCCACCGACGAGGAGAACTGGAAAAAAAATTAAATATGCTCTGCACTAATCCAAAGAAGGAAATAGCTTGTTGACAGCACTCAACTGCATGAACTCCAACTAAATTTATCGAGTGACCTGTGCATGGCACATATTCAGCTAATAGGCACAGTTCCTTTACCTTGGCCTGTAACCCTGAGTATTTGCCAGACATGTTGCTGGCATTGTCATAGGACTGTCCTCTGCAATTAATTATATCTATGCCAAGTTGTTTAAGAAAGGATGTCACAGTATGAATTAGATGACTGGAATCATGGCCATAGATTGATACAAATTTCAAAAAACGCTCAACAGGATCTCCGTTTTCAGTCACATAACGTACAGCTACTGCCAACTGGTCTACCCGTGCAACATCAGGAGTAGAATCCACAATTAAACCAAAATATCTGGCTTTCTGAATTTCTGCAACTACTGCATTCAACACTTTTTGTGCCATAATTTGAATTAATTCAGTCACAGTAGTAGAAGATAGATAGTTTGCATTACCAGTACCAATATTTCTGTATTTTACTAAATGGTCTGCCAAGAATGGATCGAAAAGGCTTACCAGCTCCAAAGTTCCAAGGAAATTACCGTTCTGTAGGGAATGGAGTGTTTCATTTTCCCCAAACAAAGCAAGTCCACGTAAAGCAAGAGACTTTATTACAGCTACAACTCTAGTCAAAACTTTCCTCCAATACTGACATTCCTGCTGATATTCCTCAATTAGCAAATTATACACACGTGAAGAGAGTGTAACCCTCTGTGACAGACAGAGTACCGAATTTCTATGAATGATGGAGTTTTCATGTTCCTGAAGTCTCTCTGCAGTATTTTTCCAGTAGGAAAATCCATCCTTACATAAAGCTTGATCACTGGAATTGAACAGTTTACACACATAACAAAAAAGTGCATGTTTAGCTGGAGAATATACTAACCACTCTCTGTTCACCAACTCATTATTTTTCTTCTTGCGATAAAAGTTTTGTTCTGTGAGCATGCGTTCTCTTTTCAAAATAACACGTTTTGAACTAGAAATTTGGCTAATATTCTGACTTGGTCTGTTACAAATGAAATGCCCACGAAACTCGTCTGTAATAAAATTAGGCCACAAACCGACATCTACAGGAAATAAATGTTGACATTTTGACTGATCATAATTATTACTACTATGTTGGTTTTCAATACTTTTTGGACTGCTGAGTTCGCCACGTGGTGGCAAACTTGCACTTTGCAAAGACTGACTTTGTGAATCTGCTGTGTTTACATTTTCTGTGAATGGAGAACTATTGCAAAACACATCTTCAGGCTCTATGTTGCCCCTTTCTTGAGTCTGGGAAGAACTTATACATAACAGTTTGTTATTAAAATGATCTCCTACCTCGAGTTCAGCACTAGAAGAGTTACCCTGTTCATCCACGGGAACATCTTTTTTGAACTTGTGATGAATTTCTCAATAGCCCCCTTATGAGATAGCAACTGAAGTCGAATATCGTTTCTTCTTTTTCTTTTACAAGCACCTGAAAGATATTTGAAGACATTGCAATACTAATATCTCAAAATTCTGAACTGATAAATCCGTTTAGTTAAATTTACAACTCAGAATCCTCTACGACATACGAAATATGATTACAGTTGCGGTTTAACTCTAACAGGCCGCCCCGGTGGCGCAGTGGTCTAAGGCGTTGGCCTCTGATCATTCGTCCGTACGGGGTCCGGGTTCGAATCCCGGTCAGGCATGGATGTTGTGTTTGTCTTAAGGCACTGGCTCTCTCCCTTCCCTGGAACCAGTGACCCTAAATTAGGGACGGGCGACTGCTTATAGCCCATTGAGTTGCTCACGGTGGTCGTTAAACCTCCAATCAAAAAAAAAAAAAAAAATAACTCTAACAGAATTCAATTTGAAATCTGGCAACTACAGTTGTAGATGATAGCATGAAACAGTCATTACTCACAGGATCACGTGACTCGTCCTTAACTAATTTTCATCAGTGGCAAGCCGTGATACACTTGGTGATACATTTGCAAAGCTAAAATATATCTTATTTAACTGTTCATCATTGGTTGGTTTGTTGACTGACAAGAACATGTGACTGCGTTCAGAAGACCCACGATAAATTCCATACTGCTGAAAGCCGATAGATGATAGTCATACTTCAAATGATCAATGAAACCCCGTCAAATATTACTTTCGGGTAATTCCATGCGTGACTTACACTACATTTGATAATTTTAAGTACATTGTAAGCTTTTTAAAAAAAAAGCATTTGGTACTTTAAAAAGAACATTGTAAGCCAGTGGCATACTTGACCCATATACAATTTTTTAGCAGTGTGAAATTTGTCAATTTGTTTTTCTTAAATTTTTGAAAATTAAAAATATCACAATGTGACTTACACTGCATGAAAGGAAGCCATTATTTGGACAACATTTTAACATGAGTTTTCTTCCTCATGCTTTTTCAAAAAATTCTGTTTGCACAGTTATGTCATAACAGGCTTTGAAGTTCAACCAGTAAACAGAAAATAGTTCAAGATGTTTTCAAACTTTTTTTATTGAAATTACTTTGTGTAACTTACACTACAACAGAATTGTGACTTACACTACCGTCAGAATATATAACCAGTATAATATGAAACAAAACAAAATTAACCCATAACATATCTTGAGAAATTGAAATTGGGAAATGTCAAATGTAATCGCCGATCAAAATTTGGCTCAGGTAATTTTTTTACATTTTGATCAATTTCAACATCTGCGGAATCTCCTTTTGCTGGCCAAAGAAAATTGTTTCCTTTAAATTTCAGAAATTTCACTTTTATTGATGATGCATCTTTTGAAATGATTTGTCCAGCAAAATATTTCACGATTCTTTGGCCTGGAAATGGGACTAATACCCAGTTTCCTATATTCAGTTCGGTATCAGGGTTTTTGTTCTCTCTTTTTGCAACCACTTCCGATTTTTCCACCTCAACTGTTCCATTTACAAGATCCACTACTTTGAATTCTTTAGGATGCAGAGAAATGTTTGCTGCCTTGAGCTTGTAAGGGATGATTTTTACAAAGCAATGCATTTTCCTGGTTTCAGGAATGAAAAAAAATGTCCTTTCCTGATGGCGAACACAAGTTATCATTTTTTTCTTTATCTGGTATTACTAAGCTCTCTGAAATATAGAGCATGGTTATTTTAGGACAGGTATCTTTTGCACAGTGGAAATATTCCTCTGCAGAATGAGGATCTAATCTTCTTGATAGTGTGGCCTCTCGTACTCTCCGTCTTACTATGCCTCTCACTCCATCAATTGGCCCCTTTCCATGGCTGGTAGCAGAAAAATACCACTCCACATCTTCTGGTTGTAGCATAGCTATGCAGATGAAGTACTTCTGTTTAAAGTGCTGCCCTGTTCTATCCGATTGATAAATGATTCTGGAAATTGATAGCTCCTGATAATCATCTTTAATTTTTTTTAATGACAGCATCATGAAATGTAACTACTGCATATTTATCATGATGCAGGTAATTGGAAACAACAACTATTGGTATAGATTTATGTTCTTCTCCATGAACAAAATAAGCCATTACAGTATAAAGTGTGCAAGATCTCGATACTCAATGGGCTGATTGAATTATATCTTGGTAAGTGAAACTGTAATTTTCACTGAAGTCAAAGTGTAAAATCAGTGGGTTTGCTGGCATATCTTCTTTTAGCTTTTCGAAAAAGGATTCTTGTTGACGCTTGACAAAAATGTGCTGCAAAAACTGGTAATTTTTGTTCTAATTTTCCAATAGCTTCTTGCAGTGTTGCAGAAAATTTTTGCTGTGTTGTTTTTTTTTCCTCGTCAGTAGCGCATCATTGAGAGAATTTGATTTCCTCTTCTAAACTGCTTTCCGATACATTTTGTGGGATTTCATGAAATTTCTTTAAGTCTCCATAATTTATGCATTTCTGATAACAGCAATCCTCGGAGCTATTATTATCACAGGGTATCATTTTTATCAAATCTTTGGCATAATTTGGAAGAAAACCCATTGCTTCCATTAATAATCTAATATTCTCATGATAGATACATAAACACAAATGTTTCATGACGCAAACAAACGTGAATTGGTCGTAATTCGCAGAACTTCGAACGGCTGAGTTTCCCCGTCAGGCTTTTCTTTTTTAAAGCTTTCATATGTTTCTCCTAGAGTCATAAATATCGCTTCTGAATTTTTGTCTTTTTGCCCTCTTCTCTAGTAATCACAAAATCTTTCACACCAGGTAGATACATACATATCACTAAGCTGTTCTCTGAGATTCAGAGGTTAGCTCCAAAAAGAAATACAAACTTCCAGATATTTTTACTTATTGTTGTCGTATCACACTTCGCCATTTACAGTGATCGTGACATACAACTCGTGCTTCACTGATATCCATTACACGCCGTACACAAGATCTTTTATACTTCATACTCATAATCTTTTTCTCATGCAGACACTCCTGAATCTGATCCACCCGTGTCTTCCTTGGCCTTCCTCTGCCTTTCCTTCCTGCCACTTGGGCTGAAAATATTTTCTTAGTAAGCATTTCATCACTCATTCTTTCAACATGGCCAAACCACCGAAGCATATTGGTCTCCACCTTGCTAACAACATTTTGCTTTACATCACACAACTGCAATACATCTTCATTCCTCACACAATCAGATCGTGTCTTGCCACAAACCCCATGTAAGTAATGCATTTCTCCAGCACACAAACAACTCCTATGTTTTTTCTGCAGTACCCAGGTTTCACTGCCATACATCAGAGTAGGAACAATTACTGTTTCATACACAGCCATGCCAGGTGCCTGGTAGGATATGCTATCCATTTCAAAAAATACCTTTACCTGTGATTTTATTTAATCACTTAGTTTCTTGACTCTTGACTGTTTGGCAGGTAGTTGCATTATGTTTGGCAGAAGTTGGTGACCTAATTGTTTCACTACTGCTTTGCACTTCTTTGGGCTTTGTGGAAGACTTTTCTTTACTTTAGCAATGGCTTTTCCAAACGAGTCACGACTTCTAAAAGCCTTCATTGGAGAATCAGCATTTGGATGAAAAGTACTTAAATGGGGCTCATTTACACCAGCTTTTAAAGCTTTCTTTTCCCTATATCTCCTCATTTCATCTCTCTTCTTTGATTTCAAAGTCTCCATTTCATCAAAGAACATTGTATCTTTCCTTTTTTCCGTCACTCTTTTTCTTTTCTTTTTTTTTTTTTGATTCATTATCTTTGAAAGCTTGAAATTTCCCACTTGCTTTCAATCTCTCTCTCTATGTTCCCTCTTTCTTTCCGCTGCTGTTTTCCCTATCTACGGGAAAAGGTGAGAAAATATCAGAAAGTGACAAGCTTTTTAAGCTAAAATACATCTACCAACACACCATGTGCTTGTGACTTAAATGCACTGTGACTTACACTACAGAATTGAACTAAGCGATATTCAATTAAAATCTTTATTACTTCCGAATTTAAAACCAAGGCCTAAAGGAGATTGATACAGAGAAGGAAATAGCTGAAAATGTTAAAGATATATTGCAGTTCAGATATTTTAGAGAAACTTTTGTTCTTTTTTGTGACTTACACTACCATTGAAAGCTCAGTATTTCATTTGCTTACTAAACAAGAAATTAAACCATAAAACTCTTAATAAAGAAGTTAAGTAATAGCACAGTTGCTATATTTCAATAATTGCTTAAAAAATTCCTAGAATTTAACTTTTCTTCTGTAGAAATCAGCTAGGAAAATGGCCACAAATTCAAGTAGCTTCTCTTTCATAACATGGCAGCCATTTTGAAATCATGCTGTTGCCACAAACAAAATCAAAATGGTTTTTCATGCAAAATTTAATTACGTACTTCAGTTTCTTTCATGATACTTCAGTTATCCTTCTAGCACTTATAAAAAAATTGAACTCTGTAAACAAATATTTCTTTAATTCACTTCTGGGATACATTTGTATGGAATTAGCCTTTCACAATAATGATAAGCTCAACAATTATTATAAGTAATTTTTTACAGAAACAATTTAATTGGGGCCCCAGGGCCCGTGCAGTAATCAGGCCCTGCTTACGGGGGGTTTGTGGCAAGACACAGTCTGATTGTGTGAGGAATAAAGACTTGTTGCAGTTGTGTGATGTGAAGCAAGATATTGTTAGCAAGGTGGAGACTAATATGCTTTGGTGGTTTGGCCATGTTGAAAGAATGAGTGATAAGATGCTTACTAAAAAAATATTTCCCAAGTGGTGGGAAGGAAAGTCAGAGGAAGGCCAAAGAAGACATGGGTGGATCAGATTCAGGAGTGTCTGCATGAGAAAAAGATCTTGTATACAGAGTGTAATGGATATCAGTGAAGCCCGAGTTGTATGCCAAGATCGCTGTAAATGGAGAAGTTTGATACGACAACAGTAAGTAAAAATATCTGGTAGTTTGTATTTCTTTTTGGAGCTAACCTCTGAATCTCAGAGAACAGCTTAGTGGTATGTAATGTGTAAAATGTTGCAATATTCATTTTGTGAAATATGCACAAAATAGACAAAAATTATAATTAACTTTGCAAGTGTGACTTGGATTAAAAAAAATTAAAACTGTCCATGGAAATTTTTAATTAGTTTGTGCATTTGACACAGCTAGTAGAGCAACTGTTAGCAGGGCCAACTACATCTCAGAAAAGAACACAAAGCTAAAACAACATAATAGCTAGAGAGCCCCCTCCATGATTATCAGGTGTGCTTTGTATAAGCCACTGAAAGATAAGAATAAGAAAGAGTTTTGCTGTAAAATAAACTACATACTTTTATGTTCTTTATGGCATGGTTATTTGCTGCAGTTTTCGAGCAATGAACCGTGGTTCAGACAAGTTTTGTCTGGTGTGCAACAGATTGCTGTCGCCTCTTAAATCTAAGCTTTTAAGGGAAAGGAAATATCCATTTCTCTCTCTCATTTAATTTGCTTTTTTTTCCTATAATAAGCATAGATGCCAACTAGTACGGATTTTCCATAATTTTACGGATTTTTGGTTGCTGTTACGGAAGTACGGAAACACCGCTGAAATTACGGAAAATCGCCGTTTGATTTAATTTTCTGAGATAGAAAGCAAATTTTCATCAACTTAAAAATTTTTGTTGTTTCTTCAAGTTTTTCTGGGGGAAAAAATTAAATGCTATATTCAGGGCTGCCAGTCCGCGCCAAAACGTTGTTCTTGCGCCATTTTGCTAAAAATCACCATTTCGACGAAATTTTCGCCAAAAGTTAAAATTTACCGGCCGTCGATATTTTAGCGTTATCTTACGACATTTAAAATCGATTCAGCGGTTAATTCGTACGTGAGATTCTTCCGCGGATTCGAGCAGTCCCCTCAGTTTTTTTTTTTTTTTGTCGTTTTTGAGTTGATGCAAAAGTGAAGAAATTTTCGGGATATTAGTTGGGGGGGTCGTATTCTGTCTGGAGACGTTTTGTCTTTTTAAACGTTCGGAAACTGAAGTTAAACGAAGTGCAGATTTTTCCCGTAATCGTATTTTATTTTCTCTCGCGATGTTGCTTCTGTTCAGTACTGTTAAATATAATTTCATTGCATAATTTCAGCTTGAAATTGTAGGCAACAATTTCCAAAAACGGAAGTTAGGCCGCCCGAAAATTTCCCCGTAATATCTTCAGCGACGAGTTTCTCACGCTAATTCGAGGAATTCCGTCTTTTTGTTATCGTTTGGACCACGTACGAAATCGATGCATAACTGAACTTAAATTTTGGGAGAATTGGTGGCGGCGGCAGCGGAGGGGGCGGGGTCGTTTTCTCCATCGGAGGACGGAATTTCATCCTTCGAAAACGGAAAGTAGACGGAGATAAGATTTCTCTGGTAATAGTTTTTTTTTTTTTTTCTCGCGATGTTTCCTCTACCCAGTATTGTTAGATATCATTTTATTCCATAAATATTTGTATTTCAGCGTGAAAATGTTGGATAAATTTCCGAAAAGTGAAGTCAATTCAGCTTGAAAATGTTGGATAAATTTCCGAAAACTCAAGGCTTTAAAAACCGTTATTTCAAGCCATGTTTCCCGATTCAGCGATCGCAAAAAAATATTCGTGTGGAAGAACCAAGGCTACTGCACTAACTCAGGACATGGCCAGTGTTTCTACAAGTAACATCGTATCTGAAGTTAAAAAAAATCCTTTTTCTCTATCTACGGACGGAAGTAATGATGCTCAAGCAAATAAACTGTATCCCATTACAATAACATATTTTGACGAAAAAATAGGGAAAAATTCAACTGTTTTGTTATCATTGGTTGAACCAAGTAATAATACAGGTGAAGGAATATTCAACGTTTTGAACAATGAGTTTGTTAAAAAAAATATCTCATGGAGCAACTGTATCATTTTCCTGTGACAATGCTAACACTATCATAGGTCAAGTAAAAGGTGTTGTTTCTCACATAAAGAAGGTTCAGCCTGCAATCATAGTGCAGCGATGTTCATGCCATTTAGTAAATTTAGTTGCACAGAAATCTGCTACTCAACTGAAAGGATTTAATGTTGAGCAGTTTCTGATACAGTTGTACTTTTTTTTTTTTTTGGAAAAAAGTTCAAAGAGGAAACACAATCTAAAACTGAGTCAAGCTGTTTGTGGTACTGAACCACAGAAAATTCTAAAGCATGTCAGTACTCATTGGTTATCACTTTTGGAATCCATTGACAGAATTTTAGAACAGTGGGTGGCTCTAGAACATTATTTCAGTGACAATGAAGAAGCTAATTCACAGTATAAGAACCTTGCAAGTATGATTGGAAATCCTTCATCTAAACTTTATTGTCTTTTTTTATCTGCTACTCTTCCTTTGTTTACATCTGTTAATGTGTTCTTGCAGCAGGAAGCTCCGCTTGTGCATGTATTAAAAAGAAAACTTCATAGTCTGTTATCTGAAGTGCTTGTACGATTTATCAAGCCATCGGCATTTGATGTGACAGCAACATCTCTTGCAGATGGAAATTTTGAAAGAAGGAGAAATCAAAAAGAAAACTGTGATCTCGTAATTGGGTCAAAAGCGAGATCTTATATAGGCACAACTGCAGATCTGAGTGAAGACACAGTGGCTACTTTTTATTCTGAGGTAAGGGAATTTTATAAGGCAGGCTGCAATTACATTTTAAGAAAATTTCGACTTAATGATGAATTTCTGAGTCATGCTGAAATTGTAGATGTAGCATTAAGGCAAAGTGTTTCTTTTGCATCAGTCCAATATATGTGTTCCCTGTTTCCAATTTTGAAACCAGAAGAATCTGACAAGGTGGAATCTGAATTTACTCACTACCAGTTTGAAAATTTTAACTGTGCTGTTATTTCTGGGAGAATGGATGAAGTGTGGCACAGAATTTCTTTAATGAAAAATGAAAGTGGCCAATTAAAGTATGAATCATTAAGCAAAATTATGAAAATGATTTTAATAGTCCCTCGTAGAAACGCAAGTACAGAAAGAATTTTTTAGTATTGTGAAAAAAAAAACTATGAATGATTCAGACCTAATTTAAGTAGTCATGTGCTGTCTTCTTTATTAGTAGAAAAAATAAACAGCATTGCACACAGTGAACTATGCTATCAGAAGAAGTTTTTGCAAATTGAACTAAGGAAGGCCAAAATGGCAACTACAGCCAGTTTATCATAATAATTTGGCAACATTCCAAGGAATAATTTTTCTTCATGTCTGGAGGTAATTTATTATATTTTTCTGGTAGACAGTATTTTAAATTTTCCCACTAGCAAATTATTTTTTATTGTATTATTATTATTATTATTATTATTATTATTATGTTAATAGTTCTGACAGATTAAAATTTGTTGCAGTGTTAAATACTCAAATTTGCCGCTGTAGACTGGATTAGTGAAAATTACTGAAAAAAAATTTGTTACTGAAAATTACTGAAAAATGAACATGTTGGTTACTAAAAACTACTTTTAGAGGTTGGCATCTATGAATAAGTATAAAAACAGTCACTTCATGGCCTGCAAAGTATGACAAAAACTACTGTAATTTTGAGAAGTGAGAAAAATATCAGCTTAAACATACCCTAACTAAAAATACATTCAGGTAATATCGGTATTTCGTGAAAACTGGCAATGCACCGGTGGTCTGTCTGAAGCTTCCCAGATAAAAGTTTCCGAACTGTACTGTCTTTTAGCATTATGATATGCATGCATCCATAAATATATTGAACAACCATGGTGATATTACACAACCTTGTGTGACTCCAACACCAATAGAAAACTGTTTTGATAGGGCACCATTCTCACATGTTTTACTGCCAGCATACATAGTTTTTCATACATTTAAACAGATTCCCAGTTATACCGTATTTATTCAAGACCACCTACAAAAGCTTCCAATTTGCTCACTCATTAGTTTTTTTTTTTTTTTTTTTTTCAAATTTACAAAAGCAGTGAAAAATTTCTTATCAACAGATAGGTACTTTTCAATCAACGTACATAATGCAAAAATTTAGTTAATGCTGTCCTTATCAGGCATAAAATGACTCTGTACATCCCACACCTTAGATGTAAAACCTCATACCATATCGAAAATGACTTTCCAAAGGCTTTCCCTGGCACACTCAACAAGCTGATACCACAGTAAATCTTGCATTCTGTCTGATCATATTTTCCCTTTTACAAGGGAACAATGATAGCATACCTCTAGTCCTGAGCGACCATTCCTAACTCCCACCACAACTGGCAAATTTCAGATAGCCAGTAAATTACAGTCACCACCATATTTTAATATCTGAGCAGCTATGCCATCTACTCCCAAAGCCAATCATTTTGAAGGAAATTTTAATTTTATTTTCAAACCTCTTCCCTTGAGATTTTTCCTGTGCATCCTTCTCTCACTATGGCATCATCTGCTTCTGCCTCAAAATCATCTTTGCTTTTATTTTCTAATAACTCACAGAAGGATTCACTTCATCTTCTGTTTACTTCGTTAGGCTCCTACATCATTTCTCCAATTCTGTTCAATTTCCAGAATGACTACATATCTTTCAAAAGGGTTCATTAATGCCAGTCTACCTTATCTTTTAATCTATCTTTTGTCTTACTCTGATGTGCTAGATTTGCTGCTTCATCCATTCAACAGTGATGTTAATCCTCAGTAACTGTTTGTTGCAACTTCCCCAGACATGTTTCTTTTTCCTCTACCACTTCTTTAATCTTGCTGTTCCACCAAGCATCACACTTAATTCTCTACCCATTGTTGCATTATCATAGACCTCATCAGCAACAGTAACAAAACAGTTCTTGAAACATACCAGGACTCGTCACTGTTGATGCATGGGGAAGCTCTAAATGTCATTGCTCTCCTGAGTTGGGCTTATGGTTAACGCTTTACTTAATGTAGTTTGTCATTCACTGTTTCGATACATCTTACTTTTTGCAGTAAGTTACAAGGTCCAACAAAACAGCAAAGTGTGATTAAATAAAATGAATGTTAAAAAAACGTTCTCCTTGTAGAACTCCCGAAGCTAAGACACAGATAGTTACAAAACCCTGCTAGCAAAAAAGACAATGCTTCTTAGTATTTCTATTTTTGTTTAGCAAAAATTGTTTCTTATGAGAAAAATTTAAGAAACATTATCGTTTTCTTCTCTTTTACAAGAAATTTGCATTTCAAACAGTAATTCAACTCCACAGATATGTGTTCCATAATTTTGGACATGAAAACTGAAGATTACCTGGCATTAATTTGAAATTTATTTGTTCAGAAACTTTTTTTTTGTGTGTGTCAGCATTATAGATACTGGAGTGCTGTATAAAATATCCCATACTGCATTAATAACATGTTGAGGGCATTGTATGTCTATAAAAAACAGCATTGTCCCTGTCATTTTGGTTTTTCTTTTGTCTTCAAGTTGTCACATTATTGCATCTATTTGGTGCTTTTTGTAAGCAAATGTAAGTTCTCATCATATTAGAAAAAGTGACAAAACTGTTCACAGTTGGTAAAAGGCACTTTATCATTATGGAAACTAAAGTAAAAAAACAAAACAAATAAGAGAAAAGCTCATACATTTCATTGGCTTATGAAATAAGTCAGATGAAAATAAAAGCTGTTCTGAAAAATTGAGTTATGCAGCATATTAAAAGTTTTTTTGACAGCACAGTTTGCTGAAGGAAAGAAGCAGTGTAACAGAAAAATGAGGGAAATATTGAGTGTTCAGACTAAATCAACAATTGATGCCAATGAAATTTGCTCCTACTAGAAAAGGCAATGGAGTCTTTAAAAACGTGCAAATGATAAACATAAAGTATAATTTTCTTAGCTATTTGTTTTTATAAATACAGTCTAACCCAGGAGTCGTCAACCTTTTAATACCTACAGTCAACTGGTGCTGCAGTAACTCAATTTAGCGCAAGTGCGAAGTAATTTTTAGAGGGGAGGGTTTGTTAAAAATGTACTTGACTTAATCTTTTTATTTATACTTTATGTATGTTTATACATAGGCAATTTCAATTTAATGAATTTCTGCATCTCCATGGATACAGTGCCTACTAGTGCGGGAGCTGCTTAAATTGAAGAAAATGAAAGTTAAATGTGAAAACAGTAAAGTTTATTGAAGTTACCTTTAATTAATGATTAATGAGATCATTGAGGCTGATGCTGCAAAACTAAATATTTGATATCTGGTTCAGTTTTTGTTTGGAACAAACGAAGGTCTTTTCTTTCAGTGATATTCAGACATTTTCTCTGTTTGGTGATATGATTAACAGCACTAAAGCCTGATTCTACAAGATATGAGGTAGGGAAAGGTATTGATAAATTAAATATCATTTTCCACATATTTGGATATAACGCAGGCATTTTTTTATTTTGCCAGAGTTTTTGGTATCCACCACTATCGAAATTATATTTACTCTCCATCATATTTAAGTTCCAATAGTTCTTGGCAAGTTACATCAACCTCAGCAAATTTCAGTAAAAGGATTTATCATCCAGTCATACACCTCCAATTTCAAAATATCTTTAAATCATTTTTCCATATCCAATTTAAGTTCGTTGAGGTGGCTACTGAAACTTTCAATCTCCTCTGGAGTTGCATCATCTTTTATAGATGTCAATTCGGGAAACTGATGAAATTCTCTCGTCAAAAGATTGACGCAGAAGATAAAGTTTTTTCATAAAAATGACACAATATTTTTGCAACTTATAAGAGTTATATTGTCTCCTTGAAGCTGCAAATTAATAAAAGGCATCATTCTTTAATGTTTTAAATTTTTGACAGAGACCAGCCTCATTATTACTTTCAAAAAACTGTATGACACTATCATATAATGCTACAAGACAAGCATGTACCCTTCAAGAGCCATCAAACTTCTGTCTGTAAAAATAACCTTATAAATTGCTCATTATTGACCTGGCACAGTTGTTGAAAGATGTCTGTGCACCACACGATGAATACACAAAACGTTTGGCACTTATTCCTTCAAATAAGCAACAAATCCACGATAGTGATCTACACTGGTGTGCAAAAATTAAGGACGAAGAGGGGAAATTCGCATAACAGCGGAACGAGCAGGCAGAACGGACCGAAAGACCACTCAGGAGATAGACTAGGGTCCGGTACGGTAGGGCATGCGCATATATGCAGCATGACGGGGGGGTGTCGGAAGGGTATAAAGCACACGGGCGGTGTACGCTCAGCAATTCGGTGAAAGCTATTGCACGGTGTACATCGCTTTGAACGACGTCGAGTTGCTGCCACCGTGTGATATGGCCAACTGGCAATCCAGTAGAGGACATCTGGATGACTTTACCCGAGGTCGCGTCATTGGGAAGTTGGAAGAAGGTCGAAGTGTGACTAGTGTGGCTGAGGAGTTTGGGATCCCTCACAGCATCGTTTCACGAGCTTGGAGAGCATTGCAAATGACAGGAACAGCTGTCCGAGAGTTTAGCAGTGGTCGTCCACGAGCAACCACGCCGGCGGACGACCAGTATATTGTCCTACAGGCGAGAAGAGACAGACGGCAGACAACGGGAGAAATCGCAAGGCACATGCAATAGACAACTGGACGTCTGTTATCGCGTTTTACCGTGGCCAGGAGGCTGCACAAAGGTGGTCTATTTGCACAACGACCAGTATGGTGTGTGCCATTAACACCTGCTCATCGGAGACGGCGATTTCTGTGGTGCCAGGAACACAAGAACTGGACACATCAGTAATGGGGTCAAGTTCTCTTTACGGATGAGAGCCAATTTAGTCTGACGAGCGATTCTGGACGTATACACATCTGGAGAGAGCAGGGAACACGAATCACAGCTCCAACATCATTGAAAGGGACTGGTTTGGAGGTGGCGGAGTTCTCGTTTGGGGCGGTATCATGCTTGGTAGCCGTACTGACCTCCACATCTTCCAAGGAGGTTCAGTCACTGGTGTCCGCTATTGTACCGAGGTTCTCCTGCCTGACGTGCGTCTATTTAAAGGTGCTGTGGGTCCTGAGTTTCTCTTCATGGACGACAATGCTACACCTCATCGTACAGTGGCTGTCACAGAGCTGTTGCAGAGTGAAGATATTCAGTGCATGGATTGGCTCTCAAGGTCCCCGGACCTAAATCCAATCGAACACTTGTGGGACCTTCTTGGGAGATGCTTGGCAGCATGTCACCAGCCGCCAGCAACGATTCCGCAGCTGCGCTTGGCGCTACAAGAGGAATGGGCCACGATGCCTCAACAGCTCCTTGACAACCTCGTCCTCAGCATGGACAGACGTTGTAAATTCTGCCACGCAGTCAGGGGTGATCCTATCCCCTACTAAAGACTGGATTTTTTTGGCAGCCACCTGTCACATGGAAGTTTCTGTCTTGTGTCCAGTTGTGCTTGAAGCTACCTTTTCAATAAAGTGCCTTTGTATCCTTTGGATTCCTTGTTTGGACGGTTTTGCTCACTTGTCCCATATTCTTACATCTTGGGGATCTTATGGTATGATTTGAGTCGATGTAGAGCACTTCTGCACGATGTTACATTAAAAAAACCATCTCATTCGTAATTTTTGCACGCCGTGTATGATTGATGGTGCTCCATCAGTAGCTGCAACAATATTGTTCAAAGGTATATATATGTATTTTTTTTTTTTGCAAAGTATGATTTCACAGCATTACATATTGATAATCCTTTCGTATCTGTAATAAGATTTACAGTGAATAGCATTTCTTCTTGCAATGTATTGTTTTCATCAAGGTACCATACATATGTCATCATTAGGGCATTATTAACAAAGAAAGGTGACTTGATCACGCTAGTTACGTTAACTAAAACTTTTACAAAAAGTTCGTAAGTTGGAAGCTTTCGACCTTATCTTAGGTCTTCATCACGCCAATGGAGGACTAAGATTGTTGCCAGATTCTACATTTGAATTTTTCCTATTTTTGTTGCCAAAACTTAGAATTGATCTCCAGATCAACGGAATGTAGAGAGGAGATTCGGAGTTGCAAGTCATTGAGTTGAAAATAATTTCTATGCTTTCACGGTAACGGAGGGCAAAACGATTGTCAAACGAAGCAATTCGTTTTGCTTCGTTCCAGTGGGGAACTGCAGATCTTATCCAAGCAAAATTCTGTGCCAATCAAGTACTCTTCTTCTTGTTTAAAAGAATTCAGGTCATTTATTCAAGAAAATGACCTAGCCATATGCAAAGCAGATAAAGTTGGTTGCCCAGTCATCATTGGTAAAGAAACTCTAAACCAAAAAGTGCTTTCTTTTCTTACATCTGCTAACTGCATCCCTTTACAGTCAGACACCACCAACTCACTCAAAAACTCAGTTGACAGATTAGCTAAGAAAGAAACTCTTCAATCCTTCCTTGGTGATATATCACCCCTCCTTACTTTAGAACTCCCAGGCTCTTCCTGCAAGTGAAACTGCATAAAGCTGGTAACCCCATCAGACCTTTAGTGGAATATTCTTTTTCTCCAGCAGTAAACCTTGAAAAGAGATTGGTCCTCAAATGCAAATCCCTGGCAGCCAACCATCCTCATACAGTTGTCTCTACTTCAAACTTCATCCACAACCTTCCTAATTCCTTTCCTCCTTGTGATAATCTGTATACTCTTGATGTAGAATCTTTGTTTCCCTCTGTACCATATTTTGATTCCTACATGCTCCTCATGAAGAAATTGATTCTTCATTTTAAACCCCCGGTCCTCTTATCAAAGATCTTTATGATTGTTTCCACACTATTCATCAACATAGTTGTTTTGTTTTCAACAAAATTGTGTATAGGCAACAATCTGGTCTCCCCATGGGCTCACCTCTTTCCCCTCTGCTTGCTGAAATCTACATGCAACATATTGAAGTTTCCATAATTCCTCTACACCCTTTTCAACCTTCCCTATGGTTAAGATATGTAGACGACATTTTCATTAGCTGGCCACATTCCGAGTCTGAGCTACAGATACTGATCAACTCCATTACAGAAAAATTTCCTTCCATTAAGCTCACTATATCTAAGGAAGTAAATCACAAAATTGATTTCCTGGATGTATCTATCTGCAGAAACGCTGATCTCTCCATTACTCGTTCCGTCTATCGAAAACCTTCTGCAGCCACTAACATCATTCCCTACAAATCTTGCACCCTGCATCTCTACAAGCTTGCAGCATTGAAGTCCTACATCCACAGGGCTCATATCATTTGCAACAGCCAACTCTCTCTTCAAGAAGAACTCTCCAAAATTTCTACAATAGCCCTCTCTCATGGTTTCCCTGCTGTTACAGTCAACTCCCTCATAAAGAAATATGAAAACCATTCGAAAATCGAATGCCTCCTTCCTCACAAGAAAGAAGACCTGAAATTCTGTGGTTCTGTTCCTTACCATCCTTCCTATGCTTATAAGTTACAGATTCTTTTTAGAAGTTTTGGTTACCATCTTGCCATTAAATCTACCCCAAACATCTTGAAACTTCTACAAAGGGATAGGGACAAAGTTGAAAGCCTGAACCTCCCAGGAGTTTACTGCATTCCTATCTCTTCTTCGACTGGGGATAACTTATACATTGGAAGCACATACAGGAGCATTAGCCATAGAATTTTAGAACATAGAAAAGATGTTTCGAAAGGCAATCCCAACACTGCCTTGTCTATTTTGACAATGGAAGACACATCTGCAGTTCCCCACTGGAACGAAGCAAAACGAATTGCTTCGTTTGACAATCGTTTTGCCCTCCGTTACCGTGAAAGCATAGAAATTATTTTCAACTCAATGACTTGCAACTCCGAATCTCCTCTCTACATTCCGTTGATCTGGAGATCAATTCTAAGTTTTGGCAACAAAAATAGGAAAAATTCAAATGTAGAATCTGGCAACAATCTTAGTCCTCCATTGGCGTGATGAAGACCTAAGATAAGGTCGAAAGCTTCCAACTTACGAACTTTTTGTAAAAGTTTTAGTTAACGTAACTAGCGTGATCAAGTCACCTTTCTTTGTTAATATTGTTACGTGTTTTGCCCATAATCGTCATAGGGCATTATTATCTGTAATGGTGGATTTGTCCAACTGTATGGAAAATGAAGAGTTTTGGAGAATACCTATAAGTTTATTTTCAACATTAACCGCCATTTTGTCAATGCGTCTCTTTACTGTGCTGTTGCTACGGGGCAATGTTTTTAAAACTTCAGATACATCTTGATGCATTACCATTGAGATAAATTCTTTGATAGGGAGGGTATTATCAAAGTTCCAATATTATGGCATTTACCACTTTTTGCAATTAATTGTGATATGCAATAAGCTGCAGTTAATCCATCTTCATTGTTTCTTAAATGATGCAGTTATTGTTGAACGATTTTGAAATCTTTAATACATTTCTTGAAACTATTCAATGGGCTTATCTTTTTGTTTTGAATGCTTTGTAGCAAGATGTTCTTGCAATCGACTTGGCTTCATTAGATAATGTCTTGTGGCACAGTAAACACATTGGAATCTGTTTATTTGTAATAGATTCGATGAAACCCATCTTCAGATACCCTGGTAAATAGTCACGAGCATATTTCATTTTTTGAGACATGGGTTCACAATTTGTTGCGCTTATTTATCAACACATTCCAAGCCATGGATGGATGTGTGCTTACTCTCACAAATCTAACCAGGTATTGCCCCCACCATGAAAGAGGTACAGCTCGAAGACTGAGTGATAGGCGATGCTAAGCCCTGGCCTCATTATGTACACTAAATGTTGGAAAACAAAGCAATAGTAAAAGCACATTATGCTGAAGTTGCCGCCATGGAAAAGAAGCCATTCCCACACTCCACAGGTGTTTGTTTATATAAAGAACTCAACTCCCAATTAAATTTTTTGTGTGTGCGCGCATGCCACGTGACTGTATCTGGGGGGGGGGTATGGATCGAGCCATTTTATTTACATGTATACTATGTTGTCAAAGGGAAAGCACTTTTATGTTCTTGTTCCTCTGTAGCGATAAAAAGCATGCAGGAATTATTATGTGGGTTTTAAGTGCTTTCACACAGGTATTTGTGTCATCGACTTTTAACGTTGTGTTGTTTTAGCTCTGCAGATGACATTATCTGCAAGAAGGGAAAACAGGATTTTTTTTTTTTTTGCATTTAATTTCTTCTTATATTATTTTGTGCATGATCTACATCATTAATAAAACTTGTTTTTGTTATCCTCAACACTGTATTTATGGAGTACCTTGTTTTAATTATTATCTATATTCAAGGTTTAGAGATGGGGTCCAAAAAATTGCAAAAGCATATTTTAAAAAGTCACTCGCAAAGTTGTTAGCAATGCATTCGATATATGGTGGAAGAACAAAATTTGTAACAACGGACAGAAACCCCCATTTCCCACCATGAAAGTTTGAATCGCCCACTAGTCGGCAGTTAGGGACGAGGTTGACGACCACTGATCTAACCCGTATATAACGAGCTCACATAATATGAAGTTCTGCATAAACCAAAGTTTTTAGAGATCTTGTGAACTTCGTAATGTTCTCCCTCTTTATTTTAACCACATATTAGGAACAACAATTTTTGGGTAAACCGCATATATCAAAGTTCAGCATGTTATCAGCAAATAAATTAAGTGGCATTCATGCAGATTACCCCCTTCCTCTTAAACTGGAAAAATAGGTATTACTTGCTATTGACAGCACCTCATGGTTATCCTTACAGACAGGTATTTTTGCATGAAGACAAATGTGTTCCGATTTACTTCCTACTTCCTCTCGTCTGCTAGGCAAATTCTGTACTTTTTTATCCACTCCTGTCGCTACCTTTTAATAGCATTAAATCTGCTCGGCATTGCAGCCAAGCTGTTTGTATGGGCCCAGACATGGAGCTGGTAAGTTCATGCTAGTAATGCAATTCCTGACCGAGATTCCTTTTTTCTTTGGTGATGTCAGCCTCCTCGTCCTTAATGTGTGTTCTGCAAGTGAGTTGAGTTAGGTAACAATGAATAATGGTAGTCACGTTTGGACTTTAGTTGTTCAGACTGTGCAGTGTGCTTAGGAAAACTGAAAAAATTATGGCTTTTGGCAAGTGTAAAACTTGAAAGTTTGGTGAGAAAATTGAAGTAATCAGTTTAGTGGAAAAACAGAGGAATTAAGAAATTTGAAGTTGCAAAAGAGTGGGATTCCACCAAATTCTCCTTGTACAATTTAAAAAAACAAGAATGAATTGAAATGAAGTTCAGTGATGGTTTGTTGAGTGCTGAAAGAAAAAGGTTTTGAGAAGGAATTCACACCGATGTAGAAGTTGCTCTGTTCAAGTGGTTTGAAAGAGTCAAAACAAGAAAACATTCCAATAACTGGATCTTTATTAAATGAAAAGCCATTAAATTTCCCAAAGCTTTGAGAAAAAGAGGGGTTTCAACTAAGCAATGGATGATTGCAGTGTTTTAAAGATCATGTGGTATTGTGTTCAGGTATATTTGTGGCAAAAGTGCTTTAATAGACAACAATACTATCGAAAAATGGTTAAAATCCAGGAAAAGTCCCATTTTGCAGTACGAACTCTGTGATGTGTACAACACCAATGAGACTATTTTTTACTAATTATTGCCACAGAAAATTTTAGCTTTTAAAGGGGAGAAATGTAGAGGTGGCTGAAATTTGAAAATCAGTTTGACTGTGATGCTGTGTGCAAATATGGATATTTTAGGCAAAAAATAGTTGCTGTTGCCAGAAAATCAAAATATCCATGCATTTAAAAAGGTGAAACTGTACCAGTTGATTGCAAAGCCAATAAGAAATCTTGAATGACATCGGAGATTTTTTGAGAATGAATTAAAGCTGTCGACTGCGAAATGAGCAGAAAAAGATTGTTCTTTATTACAGACAACTGCTTAGCCCATACAACTAACTTGATTTTAAACGATAACTGTTCACCATTTCCCGCCTGACGCTACAGTTGAGCTGCAGCAAGTTGATCAGGAAAAAAAAAATGTATCTAGGGAAGTTCTGATTAATTTAGAGAAAGATGAAGCAACAGTTATTGATGTTAGAATGGCACATGATATGCCAAGCAGTTTCAAAAGAAACAGGTTAATAAGAGTGCTGGAAACTGCTAGTTTTGGAAAAGACTTTCAGGTGAATGATGAAGACTTATCTGCAAATGACATAAAAAATACAGGAAATGAAATATTATGAAACTTGGGAGGGCATTTGAGAGGGGAAAGGAATAGTCTCATTTAAATATACATAATATCTAAGGTATTATTTACCTGATATTGGCAAAGTATTTCGCACGTTGTTGCTCCGTGAGGTACGTGCTCCCAGCCCCGAGAGAGGTCAATTTGTTTCCAGTTTTTTTGGTTAGTTAAATTTTTTTTATAAATGAAACAATTAGGTTATATTATTATCCGTTCAGATTCATTCATTCACACAATCAAACGTTTTAAATTTACTATTAGTTAAAAGATTGTATTAGAAAAAGTTATACTCATCGGGTTGGGAGACATCTCTCAAGAGGCTCTTTGTCACGTTGTTACGGCGAGCGCTTTCGGCACATCCGGAGTGCCATCGTCGGGCCTTCTGCTCCTGCATGAGGGTTTTCTCGCATGTGTGTAGCCGCTGGAGTTGCATGTCGGGAAACAAAGAGAAAGTTTTGCGGCCTGTATGTGTTGGGCGATTGTTTCTCATGTGTCGCCATCTATTGTATGAGTTGGTAGGTACATCAGTCATAAGTACAATTTCTTCCCTTTTTGTGTAGATATTTTTGAGCTATTGTTATTTATTTGTAGAAACAGGTGCATTATTTTTAGTCCTTTATTAAATGGTGACTTTTTGTAATATTCTTCTAGCACCTCTGCTGCTAGCAAATTATTATATAAGTAAACTAGAGGCAAAAATCCTTATACAACCCTCCTTGTTTGCTCTCTATGTAAGGTACATGGATGATGTCCTAATTATAGTAGATACTGTGGACCAATCTCTACCCTCTCAGATTCTGGAAGAATTTAACTTACTAGAGAATACCTTGCAGTATACCCTAGAACAGGAAAGAGACCATAGCATCAATTACCTAGATTTAACCTTGACCTCAAGAGAGGGAAAAATATTCACTCAGCTTTTTAGAAAACCCACCAACACAGGGAAGATGTTAGACTTCTGCTCATTCCACCCTGATTATATTAAATCGAATACGGTGAGACAATTTTTGGAAAAGATTGAAATCCTGGTCTCTTCAGCTACTCAGAAAGATCTTCACAAAGAAGAATTAAAGGAAATATTGGCAGAAAACAATTACCCCTCCCCATATGTTGAAAAAATATTTAAACAAGTGCCAAAAAAGAAGCAGGAGAAAACCAACTTCAAATTCACCAGCAAAATTACGTACCACAAGGGACTTTTCGAGAAACTGAAAAGGATCGGAGCAAAATATAATATCAGGCTAGCTCCAGATCTTAATAACAAATTAAAGAAATTCCTGCCAGCTTTAAAGCAGAAAGAATTGGACATCCAATTGCAGGAAGGAGTAATTTACTGCATCGACTGTAACTGCGGACTCAGCTATATAGGAGAAACAGGGAGAAGTATTAAGGTCCGAATGAAAGAACACCAAGCAGCTATTAGGAACATTGGGAACAAAACAGGGCTAGACAGACATATACAAGCAAGTGGACACTCCATAAATTGGGACTCAGTGAAAATAATCGCCCACCAGTCAAACTTAGTAAAGAGGAAACTAGAAGAAGGGATCGAAATAGCAAGAAGAAGAAGTACCACAATTAACGATAATTGCGGATGGACTCTTCCAATTGAGTGGCAGCAACTACTCCAGTGACATAGTCCTGATGACGAACTAGGCTTTAGTTCGAAAATTTGACAACCAACTTTGAAGAAAAATAACCTCTATAAGACCCGTAAAAGAGTTATTCCACAAGTAATATTCTTTTTTTTTTTTTTTTTTTTAATATGGATTTTTTTGCTTTTTATAAGTGACTTGCAGGCTGTATTCAGGGTGGTAGGGTCTTATAAGTTGCATATTTTCTCTTTTTTTTTTTTTTTGTTCAATTATAACACTTTCAGAAATCCTTAATTCTTTTTCGTTTGTGTGGATGGTTAGTAATTTAATATTTTCAAAATCAGGATATTGTTTATGATTAATGCAGTGGTGAATGAGTGCAGTTTTTTCTTCTTTTTTGTTCCAGTTTTTTATATGTTGATGTAATCTTTTTATTAATCCATTTTTTGTGCTACCAATGTAAGAGATGTGGTCTCCAGAGCTCTGTGAAGCAATAGGAATTTCATACACGCCTGCTGATTGTAGTATATTATTTTTATATTTTTTCTTTATAACTAAGTCACCAATATTCTGAACAGAATGACAAAAAATAATGTTATGTTTCTTCATTAATCTTAAAAAATTTCCACTTAGTCCTCTAATAAAAGGAAAAGAACTTGAAATTTTGTATTTCTTTTTTGGAATGTTTTGCCTAGACTCCTTTAAATTCTTTTTGTATTCAAAAATCAACCTTTTAACAGTTTTTGTGTCATACCCGTATTGTTTGGTTGTGTTAATAATCCATTGGATTTCTTCTTCTCTGTACTTTCTATTTGAGGAATGTGTGAAGGCTTGTTTTACCCAATTCCTAATACTATTGACTTTGAGTTTTTGGGTGTTCGTATTGATATGGGATCATTATAGGTACATATGCTGGTTTTCTAAAAACTCTATTCAAAATTTAAGTCTTTTTTTTTATTAGTTCAATATCTAAAAAGGAAATGTTTTCATCTTGTTCAAATTCCAAAGTTAATTCAACCTCAGAGTAACAAGTAGTATATTTATTCTTCAATATTTCTAGATCTTGTTTTAATTTAGACAAAATAAAAATGTAATCAACGTACATACAATAAATGACAGGCGGGTCTGGATGTTTTTTAATAACTTTGTTTTCGATATCACACATGATTATTTCTGAAAATAAAGAAGATAATGGGGATCCCATTGGGGCTCCTACTTCTTGCCTATAGATTTTTTTGTCAAACTCAAACTAATTGTTATTGGAAATATAGGTTAAAATATTAAATAATTCTTGTAATTGTACATTATTAAATTGAGATTTATTTTTTAACTCTTTAATGATAATGTCTATGGCTTTTGGTACAGGGGTACTCGGGAAAAGTGATTTAACGTCTAAACTTGCCATAAACATACCAGATAATGGAACATTAATGGATTTTATTTTCTCAATGAACTCTAAACTGTTTTTTAAACATTATTCATGAAAAAGGGGGCCAAAAATTTGTATAATTTCTTTTCTAGATTTATAAGTGGGGACTTTTATTTTGGAACGATAACTCTAAATGGTCTATCGGGTTTATGGGTTTTTTATTTTTCCAAAAATACTTGGAACTGCAGTACCTACTGGCGGATAGGCTCTGGTAATTTCTGAAGGTAGTGAACTATGTATGATTTCTAATTTTAGACAAAAAGTTTATCTGAGAGTCAACAGGGCTTTTTTTAATTATCTCACATTTTAGTTCCTCAATAGCTGCATTCATTTTAACGATATATTCATTTTTATCCAGTATTATTAACTGGTTTGATTTATCTGCTTCACAAATTACAATATTAGGGTCTTTTTTTAAGTCTAGTAGTTGTTGTCTTTCATATGTCATCTTTCCAACTTTAATTTCTTTTTTAGACTGCAGATTATACAGTATTCATCCAATATATTTCTATATAACTTAAATCTTAAATTTGGTTTGTGTGAATATGGGACATTTTGAATGATGGTCTCTGTTTTTGGAATACACCTTTCAGTTGGGGGAATAGTCTGGGTACACAAATTTTTTACCCTTCTGTAATGCTGCCTTGTACTTCTGAGAGTTCAAGGTTAGAGTAATTTTAAAACGTAGGTACAGAATTTTCATTAATTAATTTCTTGGTGGGAATATTTTTATCAATTAGTCTATTTAATTTATCAGAATGCCTTTTTCTGATGGTTTGGGCTTCATTTTCTAATATTCTAAAAGTCTGTTTTAAAATTTGGTCGATGACAGTAGGAGTCCATTTTTTATTTAAATTTTCATATTTATTATTTTGTATTGGATTCCATAATTTATAACAAGTGTTGTGTAGTTTATATACTGTCTTTCTTTTGGATACAATTTCAGTTCTTAATCGTTTAATTTCACATTGTTTCATTACATTTGCGTCTTTGTTATTCAATGTGTAATTATTGAGTTGTAGATATTTCGGTATTAAATTTAAATCTCGACAATTTAACAAAAATTCCAACTGGATGCTGTTTTTTTGAAGGTCACTTCTTTTTTTCTGAAGTTCTCTAATTCTCTCAACTCTTTAGGTTTTAACAGGTTTCGGCAATTCATGGTCGTTTTTCCCTTTTTTCGTTCCCGGCATTCTGTCGTATACTTTGTAAAGAATTACGAAATATGTAATTCATGAAACAACTTTAATGGTTGTCTTGTGTTATAAACATGCTTTAGATTAAATATACATAATATCTAAGGTATTATTTACCTGATATTGGCAAAGTATTTCGCACATTGTTGCTCCGTGGGGCACGTGCTCTCGGCCCCGAGAGAGATAAATTTGTTACGGATTTTTTTGGTTAGTTAATTTTTTTTTATAAATGAAACAATTAGGTTATATTATTATCAGTTCACATTCATTCATTTGCACAATCAAACATTTAAAATTTACTATTAATTAGAAGATTGTATTAGAAAAAGTTATACTAATCGGGTCGGGAGAAATCTCTCAAGAGGCTCTTTGTCACGTTGTTACGGCGAGTAGGTGAACTGATAATAATATAACCTAATTGTTTCATTTATAAAAAAAAATTTTGCTAACCAAAAAAACCCGTAACAAATTGACCTCTCTCAGGGCTGGGTGCACGTGCCTCACGGAGCAGCAACGTGCGAAATACTTTGCCAATATCAGGTAAATAATACCTTAGATATTATGTATATTTAACCTAAAGCACGTTTATAACATAAAACAACCATTAAGGTTGTCTCATGAATTACATATTTCGTAGTCTCATTTGATATTTTTTCTTTTCCTTTTTGCCACCCCAGTGGCTCAGTGGTCTATGTACTGGCTTGTGACCATTGGCCCGAAATGGGTCCTGGTTTGAATCTAGTTATGCTGGGATGTTGTGTTTGTCTTATGGTACTGGGTCTTGCCTTTTCCTGGAACCAGTGGCCCCAAATTAGCGATGGGTTACTGCTTATAGCCCATCAAGTTTTTCATGGTGGTTGTTTATCCCCTCAATTTTTTTTTTTTAACATTTCTTTTCAAGATTATGTAAACATTGATGAAGAGCTTGTGGTAGAACCACAAAACACAAATGTGGGCATAGTGGAGCTCATTCAGTGGAGGAGTGATGATCATTCTAGAAAGAAAAAAAGAAATTCAAACAGACTTTCTATTGAGAGTTTAGAAAATAAAGCTTGTTTTGCATCAAAAAACTCTTCGACCACAGCGTTAGAGGAAGTTGGGGGGGGAAAAAAAGTAACAGCTGCTATCATAATAAGCACGAAACAAGGAACAATTGACTCACATTTTCAATGTAACATGAAAACAGCCAGACCAGAGGTAGCAGGTGAAATTTCAGTTTTTGCAGTTACTTTAAATATTTATATTAATCAAATATTTTACTTATTGCGGATGTCATTAATATTTTATTGCTAACTCTAATTTTTAATGAGTATTATTTACCTTCTGTTAACTGAACACTCTTATTGACTATGCTGGTTTTAGCCTGACATAATGTAGTATGCTAAAAATTCCCACCCCTTTATCTGTTTGGTTATTATAATAAAGTTTGCATGTATCTAATGTTTTTAACTCTCCCTTCAACTTTGTTATATATAGTTTTTCGAACTTATGTACTCTATCTGCAGCAACTGAACTGAGATAAAGGAATGCCAAGTTTTTGCATGGTTGGACTAATGCAATTTTCAGCTTACACACTGTTTTGAAACAAATTGATGATGTAAATAAGTCAAACTTGTGTTTTTATTGAAATCTATTTCATCACCCTTTGAGTAAATCACATTTCTTCTAATACATGTGTTATTCAAACCAGTAGACTAAAGGAAGGAATGATTACCGTATATACTCGCGTATAAGTCGACCCCCCCCCCCACTTTCAGAGGAAAAAATCGTAAGAAATCGGAAACACGCGTATAAGTCAATCCCAGAATGAGAAAAAAAAAATTTCAATGAATTTATTCAAAAACATTTGAAAACGAAAAAAATTATATATATATATTACTAAATTTAATTTGCATACTCAAAAACTTCATCGGAACCCTTCAAAATCTGATTCCGAGTCAGACTCGCCAAACAGTTCAAAAAAGTCTCTCTCCGTCATCGGCGCGTCATCATAAACATCAGTATTCCCATCTATGCCTGTGGCATCAGAATCACTGTCATCATCACTCATAAAAATCTCATCATCCTCTGTGCCATCAAGTTTGTTACTAATGCAACGTTTCTTGAATGATTTCACGACCATTTCCGCACGTATCGCATCCCAAGCATCCTTGACCCATCGCGCAATCAAAACGATATCCGGCTTCTTTAGTTTTCCGCCCTTGGTTTCAGTCTGCAAATCGGAACTTATCCAATCTGCCCAATACCTCCGCACATTGTCCTTGAAGGGCTTATTAAGGCAGACATCTAGTGGTTGAACAGATGTCAACCCACCTGGGATGAGCTGTGTTTGAATTTTCTGTAGTTTTTTTCACTTCTGCATAACGGTGTGCAACAAACATATCCCACACCAAAAGAGGAGGTTTCCTCAAAAGTGCACCTGGCCTTCTGTTCCACACATTCTTTAACCAGTCAATTGTTCCGGATTCGTTCATCCATCCTTTTTCATGGGCTCGAAAGAGCACACCAGACGGAAAGACAACGCTTTTCGGCAGAGTTTTGCATTTGAAAATAATTACCGGAGGTAGCTTACTGCCGTCGGCCAAACAGGAAAGAACAACCGTAAAACTGGATTTTTCGTGGCCAGTCGTTTTGATCAAGATATTTTTTTCGCCCTTTTTGTTCACCGTCTTATTTCCAGGAAGGTCGAAACACATGGTGGTTTCATCCATGTTCCCTATTTGGGAAAGTTCAAAAGCAGTCTCTTTTCTCTTTTGAATTACCGTAATTTTCGGACTAAGAGCCGCATCGGTGTAAGGGCTGCAGGTGAGAATTTTTGCAATCTTGGAAGCAAAAGTTGCCGTAAGGGCCGCACCTGTGAAGTCGTGGTGCTGCTCAGAAAGCTAAATTATCTTCCTTATTTTCATGAATTAACTCACGCCCAACGTGATTATATGTATACTTCAAAGGCTAATTTTGCAACTCAGTGTCGATCTGCTTTATACACTTATTTCTCATACTGGCAAACATTTTTATTTATACATTTTTTATTAATCATGCTAATGATGTTATTTTTTTGCCTTTATTAAATGCTCAGAACCATTTATATAATCAATATAAATCACAGTTAATTTTAAGACTCCCGTTAGAATATCGCATTGCTTGTAAAACCGCACAATTGTCTAAATTCCATTCAATGTGGATTTCTGCTACAGGATGGTTCTCTGTTCACCGCAATAGAATCCGTCTTAGAAGTAATTAACTTATAAATTATCACTTGTTATGCTTTCGATTAATGTTTTCTTTAATAATATGTTCCTTCTGTGTTATGCTTTTTTTCTCATGTAGAGACGTTTTCTTTTACCAGCTGCTTCGCACGTGTTCGCTGATCTGCCGCCAACACTTCGAAACGGCAGTGCGCTTTCTCTCTTTCAAGTGGTTTGACCTACTTTCATTTACTGCGCACTGAGCTGCTACCGCTGGGCGCGCTATCCACAGAAGCCTCGGACGTCATGCTTCTCGTCTGTGTGATTATGTCCCCATTCCATCTCCCATGCAAAAGGCATTTGAGTCAGGCATTCCTGTTCTCCCCCACTTTCCCTCCTAAACCAACATCAGGACAGCCAGGGCTGATAGAATACAAGGGCTGGGTCATTCCTTTGAAGAAATTTTGCCGCCACGGATCCCTTCGGCGGTGACTGATGCCCTGTTTCTGACGTCACTGTGTTGGAACTCCGGTTGGAAACGTGAAGCTCCCGTGAAGGGTCTCTCTACTTACGCTGTATTCTTTTCTTTGCTTTGTGTGGATAAGTATTCAGCTCTTAACATTTGCTCTCAGAGAAATCGTTTAGTTAGTTTACATTGAAATACTTATAACAATGTCGAGTTGTGCTGTGGCTACTTGTAAGAATCATTACAAAAAAACTAAAGGTCAGTCTCAGTGTATTGTGTACCATGCATTTCCTTTGAAAAATCCAGATTTGGTGAAAGAATGGCTGAACTAGTGATATAGGTCAGACTCTGTGAATGTAGCGAATGCTAGAGTTCGCAGCGAACATTTTCATTCTTCCGATTACGAAGATGATTTAAAAAATCGCCTACTTGGACTCCCGGAGAAAAAAATACTGAAACAAAACGCGATGCCTATCCTGAATCTTCCGAACTGTCAGCAAAACGGACACTGCGTCACTCCACGATGTAACAGAAAGCGCAAACGCGATACTTTAAAAAGTGCTTTCGATCGAATGGATAATTTAAGTCCGAAAAAGGTTTGTGTGCAAGAAACGCAGGATCTCTGTTATGAAGTTGATGAAACATCAGGTGATATCAGTTGTTCTTCCTGTATCAAAATAACGGAGGAAAATAGATTGCTGCTTGAAAATGTTGCATCCCTTAAAAAAGAAATTCAACTTTTAAAACTGGAGAGAACCAAGGAGTTAAAAATGAAAGCTAACAGAAGACGACAGGGAAAATTACGAATGCAACGACTGTTGTGTGAAAACAGAGTTTTGAAAACAAAGCTGAAAATTAGTGATCTAAAGAATAAAAAACTGTGAAAAATGGAAGCGTGTATTAAAAGTGTATTAACTGCGACACAACTGCAAGCAATAGTTGAAGGAAAAAGAAAAATTATTTGGAAAGCTGAAGTCATTTCCAGGGGGTTGTAACTAGAGCACTTTCTAGAAAGAGTTACGATTTTTGGAAAACTAAAATAGGCATTCCACTACCAAGTGCGAGCACGCTAAAAAGGTGGTGCGCAAAGTTCTCTTGCAGACCAGGAATTTTACGCAATGTGCTACTGCTTATGAAAGAAGGATCTGAAACTATGACCGAAGCCGAAAAGTTTGCATTTTGAGTTTCGATGAAATGCACATAGATAGCAAATTGTGCTACGATGCCACTGAAGATCAAATTTTAGGTCCATTTTCTAGAGTTCAGTTTGTGTTGGCGAAAGGAATCTTGTCTCCATGGAAACAACCAGTGTTTTTTTATTTCCAGAAGACTATGACTAAGGTTTCAATTTACTTCCGATATTGGAGGTTAATTATTTAACGTGCATTAATGCATTTGCATTTTTGAACTTCACTTTTAGTTGGTAAAGTTCGATGAACACTTACCGCACGTGGGGCTTGGCTTTCAATCCATATTTCCGTTACGTGGATGCGGCACGGGATTTTTCATTTGGCCACGGGTCTGCTTCTTCTTTTTTTTTTTTTTTTTCTCCGTTGGAATTTATTTTGTCTCATCACCAAATGAGTTTTTCCTTTGCTGCATCCTCATTTACTTCAATATTTATTCATACCCGAGTACTTTCGGTACTACTACTATACCGTCTTCGAGGGGACATTTTGCTCCAACTAGCACGGACCGTGTCAGCTGGGCATTTCGGTGGTTCTCGCGGGCTGCTTCTGTCATCTGCTATCGCTTCTTCTTGGGCGTTGTGGCGCCATCTCTTGTTGGTCAGTGATCTCCTTTTTCGAACTTTTTCTTTTTTTGCTCAATTTTAATTAAATTTCTCCAGCTGTTTCTCAAATTATTAGGGTCATTGTGGTTGCAAACTTTTGTCCTATTTTTTTCAATCATTACCGACTCTGCTATTCTGAGGTGTTTTTCGGATTTACAGCTTTTAATGATTTTTATATTTTCGAATTTTGGATATTTTTGGTTATCCAGACAGTATTGAATCAGTGCTGTTTTTTCTTCTTTTTTCTGCCAGTTTTTTATGTGTTGTTTTAATCTGTGTTTAAGCTTATTTTTGGTACTTCCTATATAAGCCATTGGAGGATTTTCAGTAATAGGAATTGAATAAATACCTGCTTTTTCTAACATTCTTATTTTATCATTATTTTTTGTTACTATATTTTTGATGGTATTTACTTTTCCTCCAATTTGAATGTTATGCTTTTTACAAATATTATTAATTTCATTGGTAGTGCCTTTAATGTAAGGAAAACCATTTAAATATTTGATTTCTTTTTTAATTACTACAGCATTATTTTTTTATTTTCTTTATTACTTCTGTGTCCCATTTTTTTATTAAATGGTTAGGATAACCAAAGCTGCTTGCAATTTTTTTTATGAATTTGATTTCTTCATTGATGAACTGACTATTTTCAGAATGCGTATATGCTCTTTTAATTAAGGTTTTTATACTATTGCATTTTTGAGGATATGGATGTGCTGAATTGTATGGGATTAGGACCGGAACAAATGAACTTTTCCGATAAACTCTGTATAGTAACTTATCTGTGGATTTGATAACATGTACATCCAAAAAGGCTATTGCATTATTTTTTTCCATTTCAACCGTGAGTTCTATAGTTGGATATAATGCGCTGTAACGTTTTGTTAATTTTTTTAATTCTTCTTCGTTCAGTTTTGATAGAATGAAAATGTCATCTACGTATCGACAGTACACTTCTGGTTTTTCTTCCATATGATGTAGGACATTTTCTTCAATTTCGTTCATCACAACCTCAGCATATAGAGTTGATAATGGTGAGCCCATTGGGCCTCCTGAATTTTGTTTGAATATTTTGTTCTTGTATGTAAAAATATTATTTTCATATAAATAAACTAAAACTTTTTTGAATTCTTGAATTTGTGTGTTATTTAAAATTTTAAGATTTTGCAACTTCTTAATGATGATTTCAATAGCTTCTGGAACTGGAGTGCTTGGATATAATGCTTTAACATCCATGCTTGCCATGTTTAAGTCCATTAGGCCAGTTTTTACATTTTTAATTTTCTCTATAAACTCATATGTGTTCTTGATGGTGAACTTGTTGTTCATGAAAAAGTGGTGCTCCAATGAGACTGATAGTTTCAAAAAAAAACTCACCTTTGATAACATTAGAGAAAAACATTTACAAATTCCTAGCACCCTTTTTCATGAACAACAAGTTCACCATCAAGAACACATATGAGTTTATAGAGAAAATTAAAAATGTAAAAACTGGCCTAATGGACTTAAACATGGCAAGCATGGATGTTAAAGCATTATATCCAAGCACTCCAGTTCCAGAAGCTATTGAAATCATCATTAAGAAGTTGCAAAATCTTAAAATTTTAAATAACACACAAATTCAAGAATTCAAAAAAGTTTTAGTTTATTTATATGAAAATAATATTTTTACATACAAGAACAAAATATTCAAACAAAATTCAGGAGGCCCAATGGGCTCACCATTATCAACTCTATATGCTGAGGTTGTGATGAACGAAATTGAAGAAAATGTCCTACATCATATGGAAGAAAAACCAGAAGTGTACTGTCGATACGTAGATGACATTTTCATTCTATCAAAACTGAACGAAGAAGAATTAAAAAAATTAACAAAACGTTACAGCGCATTATATCCAACTATAGAACTCACGGTTGAAATGGAAAAAAATAATGCAATAGCCTTTTTGGATGTACATGTTATCAAATCCACAGATAAGTTACTATACAGAGTTTATCGGAAAAGTTCATTTGTTCCGGTCCTAATCCCATACAATTCAGCACATCCATATCCTCAAAAATGCAATAGTATAAAAACCTTAATTAAAAGAGCATATACGCATTCTGAAAATAGTCAGTTCATCAATGAAGAAATCAAATTCATAAAAAAAATTGCAAGCAGCTTTGGTTATCCTAACCATTTAATAAAAAAATGGGACACAGAAGTAATAAAGAAAATAAAAAAAAATAATGCTGTAGTAATTAAAAAAGAAATCAAATATTTAAATGGTTTTCCTTACATTAAAGGCACTACCAATGAAATTAATAATATTTGTAAAAAGCATAACATTCAAATTGGAGGAAAAGTAAATACCATCAAAAATATAGTAACAAAAAATAATGATAAAATAAGAATGTTAGAAAAAGCAGGTATTTATTCAATTCCTATTACTGAAAATCCTCCAATGGCTTATATAGGAAGTACCAAAAATAAGCTTAAACACAGATTAAAACAACACATAAAAAACTGGCAGAAAAAAGAAGAAAAAACAGCACTGATTCAATACTGTCTGGATAACCAAAAATATCCAAAATTCGAAAATATAAAAATCATTAAAAGCTGTAAATCCGAAAAACACCTCAGAATAGCAGAGTCGGTAATGATTGAAAAAAATAGGACAAAAGTTTGCAACCACAATGACCCTAATAATTTGAGAAACAGCTGGAGAAATTTAATTAAAATTGAGCAAAAAAGAAAAAGTTCGAAAAAGGAGATCACTGACCAACAAGAGATGGCGCCACAACGCCCAAGAAGAAGCGATAGCAGATGACAGAAGCAGCCCGCGAGAACCACCGAAATGCCCAGCTGACACGGTCCGTGCTAGTTGGAGCAAAATGTCCCCTCGAAGACGGTATAGTAGTAGTACCGAAAGTACTCGGGTATGAATAAATATTGAAGTAAATGAGGATGCAGCAAAGGAAAAACTCATTTGGTGATGAGACAAAATAAATTCCAACGGAGAAAAAAAAAAAAAAGAAGCAGACCCGTGGCCAAATGAAAAAATCCCGTGCCGCATCCACGTAACGGAAATATGGATTGAAAGCCAAGCCCCACGTGCGGTAAGTGTTCATCGAACTTTACCAACTAAAAGTGAAGTTCAAAAATGCAAATATGACTAAGGAATTACTTTTTTCAGTTATAAGGGCAGTGGAAAACAGTGGCATAAAAGTGAAAGCCATTGTTTCTGATTTAGGAGGATGTTCTACTTTATGGAAAGAACTTCAGATTTCCTTAGAATTATCCTCATTTCCTCATCCATATCAAGAA
Source organism: Macrothele yani (assembly GCA_039090855.1). NCBI lineage: Eukaryota > Metazoa > Arthropoda > Arachnida > Araneae > Macrothelidae > Macrothele > Macrothele yani. Next base: position 4,102,431 of record CM077023.1, on the reverse strand, counting down.
GAAAAACGTATTTGGGTTTTCGCTGATCTTCCACATTACTTAAAACTCCTTAGAAATCATTTTTTGGATAATGGACTAGTATTAGAAGATGGTACCCATCTAACATCAAAAATTATAGAAGACGTTTTCGAAAAGGATCGCGGCGAGCTCAGAATTTGTCACAAATTAAAACCCTGTTTTTTAAACATGACAGGCAACAAAAGGTCGCGCCTGCCAAAACCCTTTTTTCCGCAACAACAGCAAAAGCAATTCAGTTACTGACTGGCAATAAAAAAGCTTCGAGTTTTTGAACTAGTGGACTTGTTTTTTGATGTCATGAACAGTAGTCGTCCACACTCACCCAGTAATAAGCCACTGCAAGCAGCCTTTGGGATCGAATCATACGTTACGAGACAAAAAAATATCACTTATGAGTAACGCGATATCTGGAATGAGAGTGTTTGGAAAGAAGAACATATTGCCATTTCTAAAGGGTATACTGGTTTCGATATCATCACTTCTCGGACTGCACACAGATTTGAAATCCATAGGAGTAACCTATATTATGACATCCCGTTTGACTCAAGATGCCCTTGAAAGTTTATTTAGTCAAATAAGAGGAATCGGAAATTTTTATGACCATCCTTCTCTAGTTGAAGTGATCAGTTGTTTGAAACAATTACTTTTGGCAAATAAATTACCAGGTCTTTCAGACAAACTCAACACCTGTGAAACATCTGCTTCAGTTGATTGCTATCTGACTACAGATTTACTTAAGAGCGCTTTCGTAGAGAAAGATATCCAAGAAATTGTTAAATTGTCTTGCAATGATGTGACCGATGATCAGATGTGTACAAATTTATGTAATGAACCTGTGCCAATGTCGTGGAAAGCTGATGAAAACAGCTCAAGTTCTTGCCTTATGTCTTTCACAGAACACGAAGCCCTCAAATATGTGGCCGGATACATTGCCTATCGAGTTCGAGAAAAAGATCCTTCTCTGGGCACTGTTTCACATAAAGTAGGTGATGATTTCGATTCCTCCGTTTGGATCAATTTAATTTCACAGGAAGTATTAACTATACCAACAGCAGATTGGCTTAAAACAATTGAAGAATTCGAAACCATATTTATTGTGATTCACGAAAAAGAAGGGGCTCACAAAGGAAAACAGGTTACCCAAGAGTTAAAGAGAATATTGGAAGAAAGATACCCACAAGTTTCTAAAGAGGCAATCAGAATTTATTCTTGTGTAAGAACATTTATCAGGCTACAACATCTGAATCGAAAAGCATCACTTCAGAAAAGAAAATCTGAGAAGAAGATGAAAAAGTGGTTGCAGTCCAGTAGTTGCGCCCAAAGCTCTCTGAATTAAAGTGTAATCGGATGCCTGAACACAACAGGAATTTTTGTTTTCGTTCGTTTGTTAAGTTAACTTTTCAACTGTGCGTGATTTTAAAGACAGATTTCATATTTCACATGTTTCTAAATCATCATCATCATCGTCAACCATTATCAATCCACTGCTGGACGAAGGTCTCCCCAAGTTTCCTCCACAACGGTCTGTCTTGTGCCAGTCTCCTCCATGTCACCCCTGCATACTTTCGAATTTCATCCACCCATCTCCTATGTGGTCTTCTTCTGGGTCTTTTCCTGTCCCTTGGAATCCAATCTAAAATTTCGGCTGTCCATCGATGATCTGTCCTTCTGGCAGTATGTCCAGCCCATTGCCATTTCAGGGATTTAACTCTGATCATGATGTCTTCCACTCTTGTCATTTTTCGGATCCACGAGTTCCTCTTCTTATCTCTCCTGGTTACACCAAGCATGCACCTCTCCATGCTGCTTTGAGTTGTCTGCAGCCTTTGTATGTCTCTTTTAGTTAAGGTCCACGTCTCTGCACCATACGTAAGCACTGGAAGGATGCATTGATCAAACACTTTTCTTTTAAGACATAATGGCATATTGCTCTTGAAAATTATGCTGTTTCTTCCAAAAGCTCTCCAGGCAAGTTTTGTACGCCGATTAATTTCTTCATCAATGTGACCCTCACTTGATATCTGTTGTCCAAGATAAACGTATGTGTCTGTTATCTCCAGCTTTTCTCCATCAATCGATAAATCTTCATTTCTTGTAAAAGCATTGAACATCACTTTTGTCTTCTGAAAGTTCATTTTTAATCCCACTTCTTTACTCTTGTCAGCAAGTTCCTGGATCATACTCTGCAGCTCTGATGGGGTAGTTGCAAAAATGACTACGTCATCAGCAAAACGAAGGTGGGTTAGATAATCTCCATTAATCTTTATCCCCTTGTTTTCCCAGCTCAGCGACTGAAAAACACCCTCCAATGTGGCATTAAAGAGCTTCGGAGATATGGTGTCACCTTGTCTCACTCCCTTTCCAATTTTTACGTGTGTTGTATTTTCAAACAGCCTAATCTTTGCACTTGCATTTTCATAGATGTTATTAATAATATTAATGTATGCATCTTCAATATCGCAGGTTTTCAGAGCCATTGTAACTGCTGATGGTTTCACCGAATCAAAGGCTTTTTCATAATCGATAAAAGCCATGCACAATGGAAGTTCATATTCCCTCGCTCTTTCAATTAGTTCTCTCAGCACGTGGATATGATCTATTGTGCTGTAGCCACTCCTGAATCCAGCTTGTTCTCTCGGTTGAGCCATGTCTAGTGCTACCTTCAAGCTGTGTGAAAGAACTTTAGTGAAGATTTTATAAACTACTGATAGGAGGCTGATAGGTCTGTAGTTTCCGAGATCCTCAATGTCACCTTTCTTATGTAGCAGGATCATTGTAGCGGTGTTCCAATCCTCAGGAATCTTTCCTTCATTAAGGCATCGAGTGAAAATTTGGGCGAGTACTGTTTCGATTTCTCCACTTGCTTCTTGTATGATGTCTACAGTAATTCCATCTCCTCCTGGAGCTTTTCCTCGCTTCATGTTCTTGATTGCATGTGCAACTTCTGCAGGAAGGACTGGAGGAACTCTGGTACTGGTATCTTTCATGATGTCTGGAGTGCATATATCATCCCTTTCATATAATTTGGAGTAGAAATCTTTCACTCTTGTCAAGATTTCGCCTCTATTTCTTGTTACAGAACCATCTTCTTTTCTCAGTGCCATAATCTGTTTTCTTCCCTTACTGAGATGTCCCTTTGCTATCTTTAGGCTTTGGTTGTTTTCAATTGCTTTCCTCACTAGTTCACAGTTGAATTTCCTTACGTCTTCAGTGATACTTTTTCTTACTGTCTTGCATAGCTCTATATATTCCACTTTGGAAGTCACATCTTCTTTAGTTGTCCTCATCTCTCTTCTTTTTTGCATCAACATTTTGGTTTTTCCTGATAATTTGTTCACATGCAACTTGTTCTTAGACCCAGCTAATTTTGTTGCTGTTTCCATAAGAGCTTTGGTTATTTTTCTGTTAACTTCAGAGATGTCCACTTCTTCCGATGTTAGGCCTTCTAAAGCAGAGAACCTGTTCTTCAGTTCTAACTTGAAGGTATTATGGTGTTTTTTAAGGTTGGTTATGTCAATAGATTTTGTTTGTCTTATGAGCTTGCCACATTCAAGTTTGGTGTTGAGGTGCATCTTACATCTCACCAATCTATGGTCACTACCTGTGTTGAACTTGTTTAGCACACTGCAGTCTTCTATGACGAATTTTTGTTACACATAATAAAATCAATTTCACTTGTCGTCCCATTTGGATGTCTCCATGTCCATTTCCTGTGTGGCTTTTTCTTGAAGAAGGAGTTCAAGATGAAAAACCCTTCTGCCTCTGCAAACTCAACGAGAGTATTTCCACGCTGGTTTCTGTTGCCATGACCGAATTTACCTACTGAAGTTTCATTCTGTTGCCGTTGCCCTATTTTTGCATTGAAATCTCCCATAATTATTTTCAAGTGCTGCTTACCTTTATTATTTAGATGACAAATTTCCTCATAAAATTCTTCAATTTCTTCTTCAGGATGACTTGTGGTGGGTGCATAAGTTTGAATAATCTGAGCCTGGTATCTTTTCGAGAGTTGGATAACAAGTCGTGCAGCTCTGTCAGAGGAACTTTCAACTTCTACAACTTTATCCTTCAGTTTCTTGTTTATTATAAATCCAACACCACTAGTTCTGCCAGTATCTGTCCCACGATAGTAGAAGAGATGTCCAGTTTTCAGTTCGATGAGATCTTCTCCTTTTCTCCTTACCTCACTTAGCCCCACGATGTCCCACTTGATCCTTTGTAGTTCCTCTTCCAATTCAAGAAGCCTTGAATCAGAAGATACGGAGCGTCCATTGTAAGTAGCCAAGGTCAGCATCAGATGGCAGCCTAGTCCGGTCCTCCGGGGATTCTTAGCACCCTCTGCCTTCATGTCGCACTGGCCGCTGCCTTGGCCATGTACATTCCAGCTGCCGGAGACTGAGGGCCAAGATTTAAGTTGTGGAATCATTTTGGAGGGGTTTGGCCATAACTCACCACGCTGGCCAAGCGGGTTGGTGAGTGTGGGATAGAATTTCCTCTGATCCCGATGGTATAGTTATACCGCTATGGGTGGTCGTCAGAGCCCCTTTAGTGGGAACAGGATGCACCACGAGAAGACGGGGTTGACATTTGTCAAGGAGAGGCTATGATGTTACGCATCACCTGACCTTACATCCCATGTTTCTAAATATATGGTGGTAAATAACCAAAATGAAATTATGGGAACGTAATGCAGCTACGTCTTTCTCTTGAAAGAACTACCAATACGAAAGGGATGCCTCTCTTTCATTTAAATTTTCTTTGAAGCCTTTTAATTAGAATTCTGAGGATCTTTTTGCTATTAAATTATTAAAACACCACTTTTCCCCTATAGTGAAATAAATATTGTATTTTATGGAACGAAAATTTGCAGCTCTGTTTTGGGGTGGGGGTGGGGGGGGGGGGATGTCTCAATTTATTTTCCTTAGGGAAAAATACTCGTTCTTTTGCCTCTGAGAGCGTAGAGAACAATAAAAACTGTAGGGCAAATAGCTGACTACATGCGCAAAATTTTACTTGTTTACCTGGCATTCAGTGTCAGTTACTTCAGTGCATAAGAAGAAACTTTAAAGCGCGGGTGTAGTTAATGAGATGTTAAAAAACGTAGGCGTTAAAGTCATAAGAAATTCCATGCACCGTACGTAAAAAAATTATTAATTTAATATATAAGTGCATATATAGCAGTAATTCAGAATGCAAGAGCATCTGATGTTCAACCAAAGTGGGGGCCACTATAGAAAAATATATATTCATTAATTCATAGATTTTTAACAAGAGTATACAAATGAATACGGACATTGTGTTACCTTTCATTGTGTTGTTACCTTAAAAGTAGTACATTACTGCTTTACGTGAAAAAACAAAACAAAAACAATACTGATTTAGAACGACGTCGAAGACTCACTACAAAACACCGCAAAAAAAGTTTAAGGAAAAACGAAAAATAAGCATACGAAAACATTTGCAATTTTAAGATTACTCTTCGAAATTTAAGAAATTAAACAGAAAAAGAAACGTGGAAAAAAAAAACTGTTCACTTCAGGTGATTTATTTGTGTAATATCGTAGATCAAATATATTTTAATGTACACATCTGCTGGAGCAAGATGCTGGCAGGAAAACTTGTGACCTGAAAATTTCAACGTATTGTGTGAATGTAATGAAACTTTTCATTTGTCATTAGTTACTCTCCAGCCTTTTCTCTTTGTATTTAAGTGTGTTAAATACGTAGAATGAATCATTTGCTACATTTCTTTGCAAAAGGCACTGAAATGCTCGTTAGCTTTCTTCCTTCACTGCAGCCATCCAGTGCAGCGGTCAGCTCCGTTCCAACATACTGACGTCACACGCTCGCAATCGTAGGGATCTGCGAGTCCGAAGCCTATGACCCAGCCCTTGTATTCTACAGCCCTGAGGACAGCGGAGTTATTGTCTAACGTATGAGTAGAAAAGGGGGAGGGGGCATGACCACAATCGTTCGTGAACAAAAAAAGACGTGGTTTGAAAAAATTTACTAAGCATCCGCATGAAAAGGGGGGGAGTCTTATCGAAAACAAATTCGGCATAAGAGCCGCTTTGGCATAAGGGCCGCACACCCGAAAAATTTCACTTTTAGTAACGTAAGAGCAGCGGCTCTTAGCCCAAAAATTAACGTACCTACTTTTGAAATTCCATTATCTTTGCTTCAAGGTCACGAGGTAACTTTTGTGCAATTTTGGTGCGCTGGCGTAGACACAACCCATAGCGGTTCATGAACCTTGTGCACCAACCTGGTGAGGCACGAAAAGTGTTATTTGCGGCTGCAAACTTTTCATCTTTTGCGAGCTTCATTGCTCGCAAACGTATACCAGTTCGTTTTACAATGTAACCATTTTGTCTGCAGCCCACAATCCAATCATTCAAGACACTTTCCAGCTCTGGGAAAGATGTTCCACGGCGCAGCGCCTTTTGCGATTTTGGGATTTTCACCAAGTCCGTTTGTTTTTACACCAATCTTGAATCAGTTTTTCGTTAATGCCAAATTGACGTGAAGCAGCACAGTTGTTAGTATTTTCTGCAAAAGAAACCACTTTCAACTTGAATCCTGCTTTATAGGACATCCGTTTCTTTACACAATCCGTGTCACCCATAATTGGAGAAGCGAGACACGTGCGATTAAGAACAAGCAACACCTAACACTGGTAGTCGGAAGGGCGGAGCTTTCTATGCGCGGCTGTGACTGCGCTGTGGATACGCAAAGCCAGGAGAGAGGAGACTTTTCAAAGCACTGAGAAATTCGGTGGGTCGCGATTTCGTAATTCTACCACATCGGTGTTCTTTCTTTCTTTCTTTCGGAGGGTTGCGATTTCGTAATTAATACCGCATCGGCATTTTTATTTCTTTTGGGATGGATTGCCTTTTGCCTCACGGGAAGAACTTTTGGACTTACGATTTTTTTAGACCCCGCATATAAGTCGACCCCATTACTTTGAAGCTCTCATTTTGTCCCAAATTTCTCGACTTATACGCGAGTATATACGGTAGTTGATGTGGTATTTTTTTAATTTTCTGTTGAGTTGAGATTCATTAATCAAGTTCATGACATGTGAAACAGTGTTTAATTAATACTCAGCAAAAGTTAATCATGTTGAAATAAACAATACTGTTTAACTGAAAAAAAACTTCTTCCTCCCCCCACCCATTTTCAAGCTTCTTAACCAAATGGATGGGTTTGACTCACTTGGCCAAGTAAAAATTATAATGGCAACCAATAGACCTGACACTTTGGATCCTGCCCTTCTTAGACCTGGACGCCTAGATAGGAAAATTGGTAAGCCCCTATTCCATTTGTTTATTTGAAGTGTGCATATAGTTGAAAAATTGTGGTTTCTTGTATTTTTAGTATGTCAATCCTTCCATCGAAACTGTCCAAATTTGTGGACAAACTTACTCTACACATTTTGGAATTACACCCAGTTTGACAGGCAGTAGGTACCACAGAGGAATAAAATCGGTTCAGCCAATTCTCGGAGGAACTAGCTTTGCACATCTGGGTAGGAGTTGTACAAAATTTGGCAGGAAGTGCCACACACAGGAGAATAATACTTATTCAGCCAGTTCTTGTAGAAACCTCTGCTTCACATCTAGAAATTACACAAAATTTTACCAGAAGATCCACTTGCAGAGGAACAAAACCTGCTGTGGAATGCATCATATTATGTTTTGAGTAGATGTGTTTAGTAACAGAAGAATGCTGCATATCTGCCAACCCTCCCGGTTTTCAGACTCGTCTCCCGGCCTCCTGGGTTTTTTAACAAACTTTTTGAAAAATCGCACTGGTAGGGATTTTAAAAAGTGCAGGCTTTTGATTTCCGCCGCCAGCTACCACCCCCACCCCCAAGAGTGGTGTTTATCCTAGCTGGCTCAAAGATACTTGGCTCAAAGATGGAAGTTATAAAAACTCAAACCTTGGCATGGCCAAGAGCATTTTGACCTTTGAAAAGCACGGAACAGCTTAAAGAGGGAGTGAAAGCAACGAAAAGAATCATGTCATAGAATAATAGCTACATACCATATGTACTACTGTTTCACACGTTATATATGTTCCATGTGTTGTGTGCATACTTGCAGCAAAATCGTCTTGGCATTCATATATCATATATGGCTAGGAATATTATTACATGTTTAAATTATTATATCATCCAGGACTCACCTTGTAAAGGTATTTCAAATTAGTATTTTTCATCCTGTATCTTGAAATAAAAGTATGTGTCTAGCGTGTCATTAGACACGTAGCATTTTCCTGTTGCAAATAGGCCTAATTGAAATTACGACCTGAGTTGTAGTTCAAATAAAATACGACTATGGATATCATACAAAGAGTGTGTGAAAGAATTATATACAATGCAATTAAAAACCATTTACCATCGACAGGTGTCGTCAATCTTTAAAAAGAAGGAATGGACATAATCAAGGACTATCCAAACAGACAATAAATAAAATCTCATCAATTACTGAAGAATGGCACTTATAAAGAACCATATGACGCTTCCAGAGGATGTTAAAAAGAATGCGTACCCTCCCATTGCAGCATCTGTGCCTCACATTTTCGGCAAGTTAAAAACCCACAAGTGGGACAAACCAATTAGACACATTGTTAATAAAAATAAAGCCCCTACAATCAGATTAGAAAAAGCCTTTATAACCACTTGAAGGTATATTATAGTAATCATAAATATACAGTGAAGAATTCAACCGAAGTAATCGACAAGATTAAAGCTATTGACGGTGCGGGATGTTTGACGTATAGTATGGATGTCATTTCATTGTACCCAAACACTCCCACACTGAATGCTATTAAACTAATTGAAGAAAGATTAGGAGAAGAAAAAATCTAATTTTCGAAAATTGAAAGCATTGTATGCGCACTCAAGCTCATAACCGAGAATAATTACTTCACTTTCAATGATACAGTTTATAAACAGATATACGGCGCACCAATGGGATCACCAATATCTGGTTTGCTTGCCGAGGTTATTATGCAGGACATAGAAAAGAAAATATTCAACAACAGATCTAATAATTACTTACCTATACTATACTTATGGTATGTTGATGATATATTGATCTTCTGGCCGCACTCAAAGCGATATGGAGCTGTTCATAAACAATTTCAATAGTATGTAGGCAACTATTCAAGTAACGTATGAAAAAGAAATCGACAACAAACTTAACTTTCTTGACATTTCTTTATTTAAGCATCAAAATAAAATAGAATTCAGTGTATACCGGAAACCTACTTACATTCCTGCTATAATTCCCAATGAATCCAGTCACCCATGGAAGTATAAGATTTCAGCTTTCAGATCATTTATAAATAGAGCTATAACACATTCATCAACTAAAACAGCACTTATAGAGGAAATAAAATGGATTAAAGACACTGCTAAATGTTTTGGATATCCTGGAGGCTTGATAGATTCATTGTATCACAAAATAAGAAGAGCTGATATACCGATGCACAACAATAGTACAAATAAAAGAAATGCGTTATTTTATGGAAGTATTCCATATTTACCACCACTAAGCAATATTATAAGAAAAGAATGCCAGGATTGCAATATTGAAATTGCTGAAATAGTTACTGATAATTCTAAATTACTGACAAATAATGGTTAAAATAAAAATTAAAAAAATCCATTAAATAAGGCAGGTGTGTACATGATTCCTACAATAGATCCAAAGGAAAATAAGCAAGACAAATACTACATTGGTAGTACTAAAAGAAGGTTTAAAACGAGGTTGAATGAGCACTATAGTAATTGGATTAAAAAAGAAGAAAAAACATCACTTATACAACATTGTATGGTAAATGAGTTAATACCCGATTGGGAAAATAGTAAAATCGTAACTTCACACAATAAACATAATCAAATTTTGTGGTCGGAAGCTATAACAATTGAGAAAACCCAAGGCTCTAATTGCAATACATCTACTCCAAAAGATATCCCATATCCGTGGAAATATCTAATACAACAAGAAAAGAATACGAAGTATAACAACAAAAAGGAATATAAAAGAAATAACATATACATAGAAAATAGGGACAGCTGCAGCAATTCTGAAATTAACCCAATAGATGGCGTGGATGTTACTCACACGTGAATACACGTATATGTAATGATGACGGAAGACGTCGACGTGGAGCAACTGTGACGAGGGAGATGCCGAGGTGACCTAGATATATAACAGCTTTGAACATTGATCCAGGATGCATACCGTTGATAATGGGCGAAAGTCAGTCGTGCCGAAACATGTCCGGTGGTTTGTGTGGAATCGTGTGCGTGTAGCAGAGATTGTCTGGCATTGTTCAGTAATTGATGAGATTTTATTTATTGTCTGTTTGGATAGTCCTTGATTATGTCCATTCCTTCTTTTTAAAGATTGACGACACCTGTCGATGGTAAATGGTTTTTAATTGCATTGTATATAATTCTTTCACACACTCTTTGTATGATATCCATAGTCGTATTTTATTTGAACTACAACTCAGGTCGTAATTTCAATTAGGCCTATTTGCAACAGGAAAATGCTACGTGTCTAATGACACGCTAGACACATACTTTTATTTCAAGATACAGGATGAAGAATACTAATTTGAAATACCTTTACAAGGTGAGTCCTGGATGATATAATAATTTAAACATGTAATAATATTCCTAGCCATATATGATATATGAATGCCAAGACGATTTTGCTGCAAGTATGCACACAACACATGGAACATATATAACGTGTGAAACAGTAGTACATATGGTATGTAGCTATTATTCTATTATATATTACCACATATTTTATATTTTTGGTTGTTCTTACTAACCAAAAATCCATTAAGAATCATGTTTATTGGTGAGAGGTTAGCATGGTAGCAGGTGGAAGCAACAAAAGGATTAGTTGCTGTTTGCACATCTTTCCTTCCAATGTAAGAGGGAAGCGAGTTACGTGGAATGCATGTGTTTTGACATTATGCAATGCATCTGTTTTTTTGGTTTGTAATGATTGATTGTGCAATGCTCGATGATGATGCTTTTTCTGTCGCTCTGGCTGCAGTGTTTGTTAATGAATATATACTGTTTTAAATTTAGTTTGTTTGTTGGTACTACAGGAGATTTTTGTCATTAGGACAATTTCTTTGGTGGTTTCGTCGGAAGCATGCGGTACTGTTTTCAGATACTTCTAGTCTTGATCTAGGGTTTATATTTGTTAGTTTGCAGGGAAAATAGACTCACTCATTAAATTGAGGAAAGGATCACTATATGCATTTTGTTCCAATTGCAGCATAGGTGTAAGTGTTTCACACAGTGAAAAAGGGGATATTGTAGCACATATTCATATGAAAAAACATAACAATGTGCAGCAGCATAAAAATATTGCAAAAATAAAAACTGTTTTGTTCCAGCTGAGGACTTCAGCAATGTTCATGCTGAGTGTTTATTTGTTTCGTTCTTAGTGGAACATAATTTGCCCCTAAGCTGTGCTGATCATGCAGGGCCTTCGTTTTGAAAAATGTTCCCCAACTGTGAAACTGCAAATAAGTACGCTTGTGGCTGCACTTAAAACCACAGCCATCATAAATGCAATGTCAGAAACAGCAGCAATAATGTGTTCTTTGCAAAAACAAGTTGTACCCTATCATAGTGACTTTTTTTAATTATTTGATTTGCCTGGTTGAAAGTAACCTCCTTTGTGCACCAATACTAAGTGACGATTCAACAGGCAGAAACAGGAATATTTGTAATTGAAAGTTTGGCATCCTGAGAAATAGCCCTGACCAACTGCATAGCCTTTGGGGGGGGGGGGGGGGGACAATACTAATGTTATGATCTGCTAAAAAAAACGATGTTGCAGCAGTGCTGTTGGAATATCAAGAGTCGTCCCAGTGGCACAGTGGTCTAAGTGCTGGCTCATGACAATTTGTCCAAGAATGACCCGGGTACGAATCCCAGTGAGGCATGGGTGTTGTGTTTGTCTTACGGCACTGGCTCTCTCTCTTCCCTGGAACCAGTGACCCCGAATTAGGGAAGGGCGACTACTTATAGCTCATTAAGTTGCTCACTGTGGTTGTTAATCCTTCAATAAAAAATAAATAAAAAGGCATAATCATTATGGGTTGTCTGTGTCATTGAATTGATTTAGCAGCAAGCCGAGGTGCAAATTCTCTCCCATTTGGAGTTGGTGAGATTTTGGTATATATCCATTATTACTTTAAAAAAAGTTCCAAAATCTGAAGCACATAAAATCTCCTGGTTTTTCATTTTTCAAGGTTGGCAGCTATGATATTGATTGACACTTCAAAAATTTTGTAAAACTCGGGTTCTGTTATAAAGAAAATTACAAAATACAAGATCTATATTGAAGCTGTGCTGGTTTGCTACTAGTTCACCATCATTGAACTTTTTGGAGAAAATTTACCACTTAATAATATCTTTACTATACATTTTTGCCTTGTATTCAGTCTGCAAAAACAGTTTCTGAAATCTGTTGGCAAAAATCGCAGTCATTCATGTTTCTTTTTTTTTTATATATATTTTAGAAAAAAAATGACATATGGCCCCATAATGGAGTTGTTGTTTTTTTAATACAAATTTCTTGAAATCAGAATATTTTAATCAGAAAACAGTTTCTGGCTTTAGGAACATTACAGAATCATTTGGATGTCAATCACTTGAAGGTAGTTTATATCTGTTGACAATGCCCTGGAAATGTTTCTTGTTCTTTTTTGTGAGAATGGTGCATAAACTTCTCCTATATCCTTTTGCTGCTGTCTGTAGGTTTGAGTAACAGTCGGATATTGCTCAACAGAAGTCATGCTTCATAGCAGGATCATTCCTCTTTTTTGTTTCATAGGGGATTTCTGTGAGCAGCACTGTGAAAGCATAGTTTGGACTGCCAGCCTCATCAAAAAGGAAAAGTGCTTCCTGGTGGTCTGCTACTCAGACTGGTATTGTTTCCAAGTTTCCATATGACATGTGAAAATGGGACTAAAGTATCAGTCATAATTGTCAACACAGTTGCCAGAGCTTATGGATGCCTTTAAAAAGAAAAATTCCAAATAACTTCATCTCAATTAGAGTTGCTATTTTATTTCAATTTTGGAGCACAGAAGTAGAATTTTCCCATTTCCCTCCACAATCCCCCTGCCCTCCACTTGTTCTGGTAGTCTGGGAACTTGCAAAAGCAATTTTTGTATCAAAAAAATTATATATTTATTATATATATATATATATACAGTCAAATCTGTCTAAGGCGGAAATCCACAAGACTTCAAAATATTTCCGTAATAGGCAGATTAAAAACAAACAAACATATATACAGTACAAAGGACTAGTACATGTAGCAAAAAGGAAAAATTGATAGTTTTACTCTATATACAGTACAAAGAACTAGTACATGTAGCAAAAAGAAAAAAATGATAGTTTTACTCTCTTAACCAGCAGAAGCTCTCACTACATTTAAGTTTTATGTGCTAGAGAAAATGAAGATAGGGTTTTTCATATTCTGTAATTGTGCCCCCGTCGTAGTGGATTATGTTACCGTTTGATTCATCATTGTTTTCTTCAAGGCCTGGCAGTCTTATTTTAACTCCATTAATTAATTTAAAAGTTACAACCAAGAAAATCCAAAAACCACATGGATTTGTTTGAAAAATAAGCAGTATACTTAGGTTGATTTGGTAACCCAATTTTTATTTCCACTTTATTTCATACATCAAGCTTTCAGGAAAGCTGAGTTGTGTGGGCATTGCTTCTAAAATAGCCCGTTATTGTGCTCTGTTTGAATTTTTTACTGACTACACTTTTCTATTTCACAACGAACATCAGTGAAAATTTCCTATAATTTTGAGTTATTGGCATGTAAACTAAAGTTTTGCAAGTGCTGTACAATAAACTAAAGTGCCTTTGTACATTTTTATTGGGTTCTCAGTTTCTTCTTCATCTTCACTGTCATTTTTTGTGTCTTCACATAAGTTTAACAAATCGTTGATAGACTGTATTCCTGGCTCTGCACATATTTTTCGTGGCCAGTGTTTACATAGTTTGTGGCAGACATTTCACCTACGTTTCTGTCACTGATCAAAGCTTGTAAAATTTCATTTTCATCATCTGAACCTAAAAGTTCAGCGACATCTATGGAAAACCCAGCTTTTTTAAAGCATTTTGTATTTGTACTGGGCATAATTTCTTTACAGGCATTTGACAACCAATTAACAACATCTAAAACTGTTATGGATTTAGCTAGTTCAGATGCACTCATACAAGCATCCATACTTGCTATCAAGGATTGCTAAGTACTAGTAATTGCTGGTATTTTTCAGCTTCATTGTGTAAATAACTCCTTGATCAAGAGGGTGCATCACTGAAGTTGTGTTACTTGGAAAAAATATCAACTTAACATTTGATAGATCGATATAAGGGTGACTGGTAGCATTATTCATGAACAGAAGGACTTTCCTGTCATTTCATTGTGTTATTGAACCCATTCGTCCATTCTTCCATTAAGTTAGCAGTCATCCAGGATTTTTTATACGATTTCCAAACAACCAGTTGTTCCATAATGTTAATGTTCCTAAAACACCTAAGTTTAGCCGCTTTTCTATTTCACCTGTCGTGCTGCAGCACAAAAATACGGTGAAACATTCTTTAGAATGTTTACCTTCTATGCATTTTTCACCTGCACATTGAAGTATTTTAGTTGGAAGTGCTCTAAAGAATAATCCAGTTTCGTCTCCATTAAAAATGTCTTTCAGTTCATACCCTTGGGTTAAGCCTTGAAGTTATTCTTCCCACGAGGTCACAGTAGAAACAACATCTTTTGCTTCACCGCAGAACGCTTTGGAAGAAACATTGTGCCTGCTTTTGAAACTTACTAACCACCCGTTAGATACTTTGAATGAATTTTTCCCTAGTTTTTCTGCTATTTCTTTTGCCTTGGATTGCAAATGGTACCAGACATGGGTAAGTGTCTGGCTCGGGCATCAACAAACCACTTCCAAACTAAGTTATTGATGTCCTCATTTTCTACTTTCCTTTTCCTCTTCTGATAAGTCGCACCTTGTATCCATTCTCTTTCGACTCTCTTCTGTTTCGAAGTACTGTACGCCTGTGTTTTACCACATTTAAACATCTCGCATAGTTCATTAACTTTAACATATTTTTTTTTACTTGACTCAATAATTTTATTTTTTACTCCAGAGACAGTGAATTATACACGTCGATTTTTGCTAGCCATCCTGGCTCAGATTTCTTTTGTATGACTCGGTAAAAAACGTAGACCAACTCTGAAAATTTTCTGCTATCAACTGACAACCCTTCCTAGCGAAACTGGAATTTCCACTTCCAGCAGAGTGGGTGTGATTTCCTGCTGCATTACACAGACCCACCCCACCCCACTGCTAATCTTCCTCTTTCAGTGGCATTGAGGGAGCAAGGAAAGGTGCTGTTAAAACCATCTTTGGTTAGGAGGGAAAGGCGGTCATTTGCCTTGTTTAAATCTACTCGTTCATCTTTGGAACTCCTCCTCATTTACTGTATTTTCTAACCACCCCAATAAAATAGAGGGACAAAGTATGAATTGCAATACAAAGATTTCTTCTAATTGTGTGATGGTGGAATGATGTCACTTGAACTTTCCACATTATTTTTTTGCAAGCGTACCAAAAAAATATTCCGTTTCCACATTAGACAGATTTCCGCTTTATACATATACTAAACACATTAACACTGAAGGGACCAAGTAAGTTTTCCACAGTAGACAGATTTATGCATTACACAGATTTGACTGTATGTATATTCAGAGAGTTTAAGCTGGCTCAAAAAGTGCTAAAATGGGGAGTTAGCCACTTTTGTCCCTCGGTAAATCGTAACATCAATTTAATTGTCCATACCAAATACCAACAACACTCTGGACATCAATGGAAAACTAATTATTTTGGAAGATAAAAAAACATTTAAATGAAAACTGTATTGGTCAGTGTAAGTTGATGCACAACTAACAGGTAAGTAAGGGATAAGGACTTATTTCTAAAATCATGATTAAATAAGCTTAAAATCCAAATCTTTATCACTTTCCAGGAAGTAGCTTTTTCTTGCTGCAACACACAATTCGCAGCTCAAATATGGCTTTATATCTGTCCAGTTAACTTGCACCCATTTGTAAAGGGAGTACCATTTTTGCACAAGTTGCTCAGAAGGTATAGATTCAATAGCAATTTTACTTCTGTTTTTTAACTCATTTTTTTCAGTTGATTTATCAGTACCGTCTTTGTAATCTTAGCATTTCTTAACAATGAATTTACCCATAGCAACAGCAGCACATGTATAATAGATGGCAACAGGGCTAGCGAGCAGCCTCTAGTCTGCACTTTTCTTTCCTAATCTGTGTTCTGTCTCAGTGAGATGTAGGAGGGTTTGAAAGGTCACTCTAGTAATAAATGCACTGATGATAAGGTGTTGTTTATGGCCTTGGGGAAGGTTTGCCATAGACGTCACAGCCGACTCTGGTTTAAACTTGAATTGAACTTTAAAAGGGGGAAGGGGTCTAATCCCTCTAGCCTTTATAATCTTACCCTGTTCCAACCTTTATGGAGTGCTCTAGAGTGTAATAGAGGGAGGGGGGGATTGAGCCACCAGGTGCTGTAGGAACATATCTTAATGATTAAGAAAATAACAAGGGAGTGCAAATCACTGCCAGAATTTTGGAAACTAGTTTTCACTGAAATAGAAAAGCCAGAGCAGAATCTGCTGGTGGGTTGATATTCAAACGACTGGTGCCATTTTGCGATGGACAGTCACATTGGTTATGTATTTTGAGAAATGGGTATCTCTGCAGTCATGTTCAGTTGTGTAATAGTTGGGAGATTTGGCTATCCATTCCATATGTTGAATATTCTAACTTTTGCACAAAGTTTCATCAGTCAGCTTTGTCCTATTTCACATCTTTATGCATAAAGTAAAAATTGGGTCTTTCTTTGGCATACCAGAAAATCTTATGAGGCTGCAGTATCATCTCTATACTCCTGGGCAGTTAAAGCAGAAATGAGATAAGATTGTGTAATCAGATTAGAAATAAAAGGAAATATATAATCAGAGACTCCAACTACTACGGATTTTCCGTGGTCACTATGGAAGTCATTGATCCACTACGGATTACGGAAGGCATCTAATATACTACAGAAATCAAAAATCTCAGTGAAATAATCTTTTTAATGATGCGTGCACAGCTTGTTTTCAAGGTTGTGATATTCATTAAACATTTTGGAGAGTGTTTTTTAGATGTTTTCAATATCATGGCATCTGTTGGATGTTTTTTTCAATATGTTTTGGATGTCTTAAGCATCTTTGCTAAACTGGTCGATTTATCATGGCACCTTTTCACTTTTCAGCTCAAGTGGCAAGAAAGCTCGTGCACTTTTCAGCTCAAGTGGCAGGAAAGAAAGGTAGAGGAAGGCCAAGGTAATCATAGGAGGACCAGATTCAGGGATGTCTGCTTGAGAAAAAGATTAAGTATGAAGTACAAAAGGTCTTGTTTGTGGTGTGTGATTGATGTTCACAAAGCTCGAGCTGCGTGCCAAAATAATTGTAAATGGAGACATTTGATACACAAACAGTAAGTAAATTCTAGTACATACATACATATCACTAAGCTGTTGTCCGAGATTCAGAGGTTAGCTCCACAAAGAAATACGAACTACCAGATAAATTTTTAACTGATTATTTACTTACTGTTGCCATATCAAACTTCTCCATTTACATCGATCTTTACACATAACGTGGGCTTCACTGACATCCATCACTTGACGTACACCATATCTTCTATATTTCATAATTTTTTTTTCTCATTCAGAGACTCCTGAATCTGATCTTCTCATGACTTTCTTGGCCTTCTCTACCTTTCTTTCCTGCCACTTGGGCCAAAAAAGGTTTCCTTAGTAAGCATGTCATCACTCATCCTTTGAACATGGCCAAACCACCTAAGAATGTTAGCCTCCACCTTGCTAACAACATTTGGCTTCACATTACACAACTGCAACACATCTTCATTCCTCACGTGATCAGAACGTGCCTTCCCACAACTTCCCGTAAGTAACACATTTCTCTGTCACAGAAACTACTCCTATGTCTCTTCTGTAGTGCCTAGGGTTTCACTGCCATACATCAGAATATGAACAATTACACTTTCATACACAACCTTGCGGGACTCTCTTGAGAACCCATCATTTCTGTGAAAACCTCCCAAAGCAGCCATGACTTTCAATGAAGAATTAACTTGCCTACTAATTTCACCATCTGATTTGTTCTCTCTCTCAAACATGCTTCCTAAATACACAAACTCATTTACCTGGTAAATCACTGTACTATTTAGACTTATATTACATTCAGTTCTAACAGTTCCTCGCTGAAAAACCATAACTTTGGTTTTTCCCTTATTTATACTCAGTTTGAATTTCATGCAAACTTGTACATCTGGGACAACATACTCTGCAACTCACTTTTGCTTTCTGCCAACAGAACTGTGTCATCAGCATACAGCAATCTGCACGCATCCATAAATATATTAAACAGCCATGGTGACATTACACAACCTTGTCTGACTCCTGCACCAATAGAAAACCATTTTGATAAAACACCATTCATTCGTACACAAGCTCTACTGCCAGCATACATGGCTTTTACACTATTAAATAGATTCCCAGTAACACCATATTTATTCAATACCTTCCGCAATAGTATCCTATTTACTCAGTCATAAGCTTTCTCTAAATCTATGAAGGTAGCAAAAACTTTCTTACCAAATAAATTTCTTACCTGTGAATTCTAGTTCTATCAGTTAAACGTGTGCTTAGCACATAGTCTTTCTTTGAGGGGCTAACCTCTGAATCTCAGATAACAGCTGAATGATATGTATGAATGAGAAACCATGCATTTTCAGCATAATTAAAGTTTAAAAAGTGGTAATGCCAATCCTCACTCTGCCATGAAAACAACTGTACTGTTCATTGAGATAGTGCAATTTCTAGCAAAGACCAGTTAAATAACAATTTTCTGTGTAAATTTTGCATTATTAAAAATAAAGAAAATGCTTTGTTCCATTGATTGATGTACAAAGAAGTACTGTAGAGA
Source organism: Macrothele yani (assembly GCA_039090855.1). Lineage (NCBI taxonomy): Eukaryota > Metazoa > Arthropoda > Arachnida > Araneae > Macrothelidae > Macrothele > Macrothele yani. The sequence goes on along the minus strand of CM077023.1, from coordinate 4,083,260 downwards.
ATAAGAAAAGGTACATTTCACTTGGAAATTTTTCAAAAAAATATGGTCACTTTTGTGATACTACCAGTTTTAACAAATAACTGTTATGGTGGGGAAAAAGAGATTAGTTTATCTTGGGTAATTAATATTTAAGTTATTGTAAATAATAAAATTGTGGTAAAAATTGAATTAAGGTGAAAATGAAAAAAATTGGGAGATGGGTGGATGCATTTTGAAACAAAAATAAATTCAATTATCTTAAGGCCATGATAAATGAAAGTATAAATAAAATGCAACACTGATGTTTGAAACTACCAAAAGTTATTATTGAAGGTTTGCGTTGTTTGAATATACGATGAGTTGAGGCACCTGCAAGTGTAAAATAAGTAATTATTATTTACATGTGTACCAAATTTGTAAACACTCAAAATTAGATGGTATACAATGTACACATAATAACTTTTGTAGGCTGTGATGATCAAATTAGTGGTTAGGACAAAATGCATTAAATAAATAAGAACAAAATTCCTGGAGGGTCGTTTCCGGCCTTAGGCAAGCTAAGGTGGATTAACATGTGACCCTGCGATGAACTTCGACTGAGTCAACTAATTCTTCACTGCACAAGTTTTGGGATTTTGAAAGGCCACTTGGCCTGCATTTATTGTTAAAACTTAACCAAATAACAACAAAAACAAAGCATGTCATTTGAGTTTCAAAACACATAAAAACCCTTGTGAGTATAGAACATGCATAACACCTGATTCAACATAAATTGACAAGTTCTGTCGCTGAAGTGCAATGCCTCTCTCATCTCAGTTTGGGAAAGCCATAAGAACATGTGTACCATATTTTTGATTAATCACCTTCGAACAACCCCCCTCAAACCAGATTTATTAACACATTAATTTTATACATCACAACCACTGACCAAAATTCACTAATAAAAGTTATGCCACTAAATGGTTCCACACTCCCCAGGAACACCTGCCTTACAATTAAATATACTCAACATTCTTGCATTACTGGATACAAAATCACTCTACTAAACATACTGCACTAAATACCTTACTCAATTACCTCAAAAGTTATCATTACACAATAATGCTGACGAATATACTTAAAGTTCACCCTATCATCTGGAAAAATTCAAAATACTTCACTATATAAACTGGCTCTGAGTACTCAATATCCCACTATGTAAATAAAAGGCAAACACTTAACTCTCAACACTCCTGGACACAAATTCATACCCATCTGCACTCCCACTGTTCATAACAATTTAAAATTACACCACTAATTCTGACCAGCAATTTATAAACACATTAATCTAAAAATTCAAACTAGTACCATGTAAGCTTTTTGTAATTTTACCAACTCATGTAGTAAGCCACTGAGGTAACAGGTAGGCAAAACATCTCAGTTATCAGACTTACTTTTCTTTGAAAATAAAATTTACATCTCGAAGAAAATATCAATCAGGCTAAAGGTGAGATATTGGGTCGTGAAGCCAATCAAGCCTATGCAACGAAATGGAAAGTTAATATGTGTGACCCATTACCCTGTAATTTCTTTCCTCGCTCACTGTCTTTGGGACAACACTCGAACACCACTTGACAGGAGCTGCTCCTTGCTGGCCGACGGTTTTACTCGGGGCCGAAGACGAATCCCCCAATTCATTCTCATAAGCACCCTTTCAGTACCCGAAGTATGTCCACGTAAGAAAAAACTCCCCTGCAAGCCCCCCCCCCCCAAAAAAAAAATTCTCACTCCAGGCACACATCTCCCAAAGAAAAACTATCTGAAAACTCACATTATCTGTAGAAAAAATCCACGTAAATCTCACTTTCCAGAAAACACATGTATCTATTTCCAGAAATCTTTATCACCTCCCGAAGCACTCTCTATTTCCAGAAATCACTATCACTCTCGAAGCACTCTCTACTTCCAGAAATCATTATCACTCTCGAAGCATTCTCTAATTCCAGAAATCACTATCACTCTCAAAGCACTCTTTACTTACAGAAATCATACCCCTTGCGAAGAAATCTTACTGTACACAGGTAATGAAACAGGCCTCACTTTCAGACAATCCTAGTCTGCTTGCATACCTTCTTTGATATCCTCCCCCTTATGCAAAATCAAATTTTCAAACCCACTGGCTCCTATTAGCACCAGCCCCCACACTCCCATCAAATATTACAGAAATATTTTAATCCCACTATTAACCAAACCCCAAAATCACTATTTCCTCGTAGAACAAAAAATGTTACATGTACCTTACTTTATGCTTACTACTACCAAATGCAATTTATACAATATTAAAAATTACCAAGCACACAGAGTTAAATTTCAATACTACTACTAATTACTGGTTTGAGGAGTCGCTCTTTCCTGATAGATGATAACACTTTTTTTTTTTTTTTTTTAGCTCAAGAAATGAAAAGAACAGGACAGGAGTTTTCCCATGCTAGCTATTACTTGACCATTCATACAAGACCTGACATATATATATATTACTCATATACATTTAACATGTACTGCTCCACTGCAAAAATAATTTTAACTTAACCTCAACAATATTCAAATTCAAAAAAAAAATAATGCCAAACAAAACCATTTACTTTAGCACAGAATGTACAAAATTGAGCGTTCACAAAATACTACTGTTACATCCAAAAATAGGGGCCCTTCCTGAGTTGAATCCCCGAGAGAAAAAACAATTTACTTTTTATAAACTCATTCTACACAGCCACACCCAGTGACTAATAATTTTTCCTATGCCTAGCTCAAAGCAAGAGCTCCTATCATCTTAGTACATAACAGGATATATATATATGTGTATAAACTAGCACACTACCTCACTAGGTCTTCACGTCCTTGTGTTGACCTTCATATTGCATACCCGACGAACAAGTGACTTCAACAAACAGTTCGCGAGGGTACTTTCTCATCGAGTTCCTTGGATCTCATAGCCTAGACATGGCATCCTGGAGGGAAACAAAATTTTTCACAGGCTGAGCAAGTTCAGATTTTAGTGCCAGGGATGGCGCAGGTTTATTCTCCTTATTGGCTGCTGGGGTGGTCTCTTCTTGTATGGGTCATCACTGGACTTCTGGTCTCAGGGGTTAATGGCAAATTCCCTCTTGGATTTGAATGCCACATAGGAAGAAACCTTGCAGCTCAGGCATTCAGATCACTGAATGAATTAATTTACTGGTGTAATTGGAGGTACCAATAACGGCACGTACCCACGGCAGTATTACGTATTTTCAAGTGGCTGCACCGCCATTCTTACTGCCAGCCAGGCCAACATTCCGGCGGGCGGGATGCCCCTTAACGGAGTTTTTTTCTTATGATCTTACATTGTGGCCAGCACAACGAGAAGAGTCAAGAGAGAGAGTGACGATTTCTCAAACAAAAGCTGGGGTGCTTGAAACTGCTGACCCTCCATTGGCTAAAACTCCCTCTAGTAACCAACGGCTTCGCAGGCCATTGGCTAAGAGTTTGTGCCAAAACTCTGATACTAGAACACATGGCCTTCCTCCCATGCCATGCAGGGTGATCTCTGGCCTCCACGCCGGGGAAATCATCTCCTTCTGCATGTCGACGTGACCTTGTTCTAAAAATAGCCTAACGCTGGCTTACGGGAACATTTCTGCAACACCTAAACTTTCCCGAAAATGGCGGATTCTAAAAGAAAGATTTTGGGCATTTTTCATAAATTTACAGAAACATTTTCCCTTCATTCCGTGATTACTAGCGAATAATTTTGTTTTCTAAAAGGGTTGATGATGACTTCTTGGTCGCCTTTTCTTTTAAATTGATCTATAAGAGAGAAAAAAGAAGTTTAATGCCTATTATTCCCCTTTCTTTTAAGAAATTTTGCTTGTCTGGTCAGGGCTGAGAAGTAAACGAATATGGCCATTTTATTCCCTCACTTCACCACCTCCTCTAAACAAAATTTTTAAACGTGGGACTGTAGAGAATTTTCAATCTATGTATTTTATTTATTTATTTTTTTCCCGTAAATCTCAGCGAAGTGATCAGTTTCCCCAAGATTTACTAACATGAAAATTCTCGACAGGACATAACTGTGCTAATTTTTTTTAAATTCCTTTTCTTTGTTTTGTGGTTTCAAAGACAGCCATGAGCAACTTCATATCTGTGTAGGCACTTAAATGTTTACTGTAAGGTTTCCTTTAAAACATAGTGTGGTTTTTGAGGAAAATTAAAAAATGTTGATGGCGCTTAGTGTTTATACTATAAGATTTAAACTACTGAGTGTCACACTTTATGGTCCGCTGTTTATCAGCACCAGTCGTCAAGTGACAAGACACCTTAGATAAGGATTTTATATATTTATTATATTAATAAATCATCGTATATACAGGATCGTAGACACCTTGTTCTATATATCTGCACAACTCAGCAACCACTGTCTGAACTGTGAACGCGCTCGACTGAGCTCCTAAACAAATGTCGACAAATGTTGATTACGGTTATCACACTGAGGTTATTGAACTATGTGACGTACCCTTATTTTTTTTATTTTTTTTTAAAGTCTTTATACAATAATAGTCCTGTAGACATAATGAACAATTAAAATAATCTCTTAACAACAATAGTCCTGTAAACATAATGGTTGTTTAATTAGTCTCTTAGGTCACTCCCGTTTTGGAGTTGACAATTCATTTCGTCTTGGATTGGGAATGGTTTCCATCTCACCTTCAGACAGTTCCTTTCGTCCTGGATTAGGGATAGTTAGTTTCCAACTCACCTTCAGACGGATGTTTCGGCAATGGAAAAGGTTCATTTGGAGGAGACACTTGGTCTTTATTATTCACCGTTTCAGAACTTGTTCTCATGTCATGTCCTACCTTCTCGGAAGTCTTTGGGTCACTTTTATCCAGTCTCAAGTGAATTCTGTTTTTTCACAATACAGTTCCTGACGTAGTCTTTACAGGGTTTGTATGCCTCCTGGATTTCCTGGAATTAAATTTTTATTTTCCAGGGCCCTGTAAAACTCCTGGGGAAAAAAAGGCAATTTTTAATGACTCTTGGAAAACTCCTGGAATTTTTGTATTTCTTTTTTTGCTGAACTAGTTGGTGGTTTTCAGCCAGTGTTTCACCATAAAAGTTAGCTCCTCTCCAGCTGTGAACTGGAGGGAGGGGAAGGGGGGTGAGAGAGGGGGAGGGAGGGAGGGGGAAGGGGATTGCAGAAACTTCCTTGCCTGATCGAATGGGCGGGGCCAGCACAGCTGTTGACTGATAAGTATCTCCTGCATCCTACTGGGATAAAAAATATGATTTTCTATCTTAGCGGAATTTCTACAAAACTGACTAAAAATTTAATGCACCTAATAAATTGCCAAAAGGAACGAACCCACCAAATTTCGTGTGAATCAGATAAAAACTGTGAAAACTAGCCAATAAAAATTTTAATCGCGTACGACGGCCGTTTTCCCGCTCTAACGTCATAATAAAAAAAAATGTATGCGCAATTCAAAAAGTTTTCATTTGATTGTAGTGAAATGTTCAGGGTAACCTTATATGACCCAGTTACGACATCTGTGAAAAATTCAGAAAAGAAATTTTTAGGCACATTTTTTTCTTAGGTAGGAAAGGAGAGTACATACCTGGCAACTCTTCCTATTTTGGCAGAAGTCTTCCGATTTTTTACACATTCTTCCGACCAAACTCGCGTTCTTCTGCCGTTCGAAAAATTTCTGTGTTTTTTGCAAAAAATAACTTGTTTTATTCATTTTTGTAAGTCAAAAAAAAAAAAAAAAAAAGTTGAAAAGCGCAGCAGTAACGTACTAGTCTTAATCTCAGCGCTGCCAGACCTGCGCCAATTGCTCCAGCCCATGCCAAAACGCTGTTCTTGCACCATTCTGCTAAGAAAATTGCGATTTTGACGACGAAATCTGCGCTAATTTTGCGCCCAAAGTTAAAATTTACCGGTCATCGATATTTTAGCGTAATCTTATGCCATTCGAAATCGATTTAGCGGTTAATTCGCACGTGATATTCTTCCGTGGGTTTGCGGAGCCCCCCCCCCCTTTTTTTTTTTTGTCATTTTCAAGATCGATGCAAAAGTGAAGAAATTTTCGAGGTATTAGTTGGGGGTGGGTCGTATTCCGTCTGGGGGACGTTGTTTTTGCCTTTTTAAACGTTCAGAAACGGAAGCTAAACGGAGTGCAGATTTTTCCTGTAATCATATTTTTTCTTTCGCGCGATGTTGCTTCTGTTCAGTATTGTTGTTAAATATAATTTCATTGCATAATTTCAGCTTCAAATTGTAGGCAACTATTTCCGAAAATGGAAGTTAGGCCGCCTGAAAATTTCCCCGTAATCTTCGGCCACGAGATTCTTACGCTTATTCGAAGAATTCCGTCTTTTTGTTATCATTTGGACCATTTACGAGATTCGATACACAACTGAACTGAAATTTTGAGAGGATTGGTGGTGGGGAGGGGGAGAGGGTATCGTTTTCTCCGTCAGAGAACGGAATTTCATTCTTTGAAAACGGAAAGTAGACTGAAGTAAGATTTCTCTCATAATCATAAAAAAAAAATTCTCGCGATGTTTCCTCTACCGAGTATTGTTAGATATCATTTTATTCCATAAATATTTGTATTTCAGCTTGAAAATGTTGGATGAATTTCCGAAAACGGAAGTCAGACGGAGCGAAGATTTTTTCAGTAATTGTATCCCCCTGACGTGATCCCCACTCCTATGTAGTTGTTAAATGTCATAACCCTCACAAATGTGTGTGCATTTTAGCTTCATAAGGGTGGAGGAAATTTCCAAAAACGGAAGTGACGAAGTTTGGAAATTTGTAAGTATTCATTCTCTGAAAATTACACCATTTATCTAAAATAGTGAAAGCTCTGATATCAGAATTCATGGTTCTCAGCTACAGTTGATGTTTTTAGTAAGCGCAGGATACCTTTCAAAAATTGCACCAATCTGTACCGACCTTAATGTTCCCTGACAGTAGCATTGCAAAAAAGTTCACTTGTGGTGGGGAAAAATATGTGCATATTATTCTGTTTTTGGTATTGCGCCATTTTTATGTCACTTTTAAAGGGAAGAGTGAAATCTCAAGATGGATATGTGTTACTGTTTGACGCAACCCTTAACAAGGAAACTAGCAAAAAAACAGTTGGATTCTCATGTTAGGTTTTGAGATGGCTGGCAACTTTGTACAAGATACTTAGGCTCTGACTTTTTAGGACATGCTACTGCTGATGTATTGTGTAGTAAAATTCAAGAAAAGGGTTCCGGCTTAGGTTCTGGTAACTTGCATCAGTCCATGGACGGACCCCGTGTCAATTGGAAAGTTTATGATATGATGTTGCATGCATTAAAACTAGAGGGCCATGCCTCGTTGTTGAATGTTGGCAGTTGTGGATTGCATATTGTTCATAATGCTTTCAACAGTGGCTGCAAAATAATGCCAGAACTTGGTGAGACTATTCAAGCATTGTATTATATATTCAAAGACTCGCCAGCTAGACGTGAAGACTTTTCAAAAGTGAGAAACTGCAACATCTTTCCGCTAAAGTTTTGCAAACACCGTTGGTTTGAAAATGTGAGTGTTGTTGAAAGAGCTATTGAAATTTTGCCAAGTATTTCATTATATGTCAGCAAGGTTCAGCAAAAGATATTACCTGACCCTCAAAACAAGTCATTTGATGTGGTGAAGAAACATGTTAAAGACCCATTTTTTTCTTGTCAAATGTAATATTTTTGTTAGTGTGGCTAAAAGTGTTGAATGTTTTTTTACTGTTTATCAGACTGACCAACCAATGCTTCCCTTTTTGGCTCATGATTTATATAGTTTGTTAAAAGAAGTGATGCAAAGATTAATAAAGGATAACATAATGAACAGTGTAAATAGTCCTCTTAAACTGCTGAAATTGAAATAAATGAAACAAATTACAAAGATACGAGTAAAATCATGATTGGTTTTGTTGCAAGCAAATTAATAACGGAACTAAAGAAAAGCCAAAATGTCAGTGACAAACAGATTATGGAATTTAAGTTACAATGTAGGCATTTTTTGATCCTAGTTACTAAGAAGTTACTCGAAAAATCCCCTTTACAGTGTCCGTAGGTTAGGTTAATGTTGTGTTTAGACCCAAGAAAGTTTTGGGGAAATTCAAAAGATATGGTTCAGCAGAATATTACTCATCTTTGTCGATGCAAAGAAAGTTTTGGAAGCAAATTGTGATAATATCATAAAGGAGTATAGTGATTTAGTACAGGAACTTGTCAATGAAAGGAAGGCTGAGCTCAAAAATTTTGATCCAAGAACTCAGACTAGATGAGCTTTACCATGCTACTGTTGCTAATAAGTATAGACACCTTTGGGAAGTCATGAAGATACTTCTGCTTCTATCCCATGGGCAGGCCACTGTTGAAAGAGGATTTTCTACAAATAAATAAATCATGGTGGTGAACTTAAGAGAAGAATCTGTTGTAGCAAGAAGAATTATTGTTGACCATGTAAATACATTTGGGAAAATAGATGTTGAATGTCAAAAGAGCTATTACTGAGTGTTGCTTGTGCTCGTCAAAAGTATGTAGCTTACCTGGATGAACAGAAGAAAACCCAGCAAAAGAAATGTATGTGGGAAGAAAAAAGAATGCTGCTAATGGAAGACATATCATGTCTTAAATCAAAGAAGGAAAGACTTGAAACAGACATTTCTGAATTTAAAAAATCCACTGAAATGTATGCTGATCAGGCAGAATCAAAAAGCTCACTAACATTGCTTGCAAAATCAAATGCCCTGCGACACAGTGTCAAAGAAAAAGCACTGTTGCTTGTTGCTGATGAACTTCATGAAAAACTCATGCAACATAAGAATTGTTAAAGGGGTAGGGAACATCCTAAAGTTATATGTCTACCTGAATGTACCTTTTTCTTAATGGACTTTTTAGATAACAAAACTCTGTGTCTTCCCATTCTGTTTTTTCCCATTCTGCTTTTTCCCCATTCTGCTTTATTTCCCCTCTCGCTTATATTGTGGCCATTAGTGGCTGTGAAGTGGGGAGAGGAAATGTAAGTCAACAGCAATTCCCAATCGAACTTTATTCCCATACGGCTTTATATTGCGTCTATAAAACGGGGGAAACTTTACCTTCTAGAAAAGAGAAGTACTCCTTTTAAAAGGAATTCACCTGGTTTCTTTCATAGCAGTTAGCGGCATGCAAATCTGTGGAAGAATTGATCAAGCTCATGCACACTGCGTATTAATCAGATTTCAGCCATTTTCAACACATTCCTTCGATATACACCATTTTTCCCCATCGAGGTTTTAAGTTAAAGACCCCTCCTCGAGGTCCCTAAGAACAAACTAAAATTTTGACGGAATTGAAGGCTTTTGTATGTGTATTATCATGCATTAAGTTTCGAAGAACATACTGAAGCCAGATGAAAATTTCCGGAATCAAATGACAAATTTCCGGGAAAAGCGTGTAATCAAAAAACATTTTTAAGCACTCCGAGCATTGCTTTTTCTCAGCTTTCAAAATAGTTAGACATATACAGGGTGCGTTCAAAAAGTTGGTCAAACATTTTCATGTATTAAATTACCTAAAAATTTAAACCAGTAGCCATTTTTCAAAAATATCAAAAAGAAACAATAAATCCAGGTAGAGAAGGTAAAGTACATGTTGCAAAAATATGCATTTAAATGTTTCCCTCATACTAAGTAGGCATACAGAAACATCAGTATTTCACTGTCTGCCATCCAATGAAGGCATGTTACATATTGTAAATAGAAAGTTCAGAAGTTTGGAGTATTTTTATACAAGTAAAAACAAAATCTGGTTTTTTTTTTGGGGGGGGGTCTCCAAAGCGTTGGCATTCCAGCTTTTCAGGCTCTTGTTTTTATCTAGTTTCTTGAATTCTAGAGCATGGAATATCCTGCCTTTTAGGTTTGTATCAAAGTGGATAAAAAAAAAAAAATTAAATCCTGTGAAGCTTGGTGATGCACATTGTCATTATTGAGGTTTACATGATTCATGCTCTGTGAATGATTTGGGGTCTTTTACTTTAGCTCAGTGCCTGCTTTCTGATATGTAGGCACTGTAAAAAAAATATTGTGTGGGGAAGAAAATTATCAGTATCGTGCATGTATTCTGTTTTCAGGGTGCGCACGCGTGCTTGAAAACCTGGAAAGTCCTGGAAAATCATGATTACGTTTTCAAGGCCTGGAATATCCTGGAAAAACGGTATTTTTTTAATGCTGTCTTGAAAAGCCTTGAAATTTGAAATTAGTGCTTAAAAAAAATGCCCTTTTAGGAAATCGTGTTACTGACTGTTACCCCTTAATTTTTTTAAGTTTTTCAGTGGTGTTTCGGATGTGCCCAAATCCTAATTTGGCTGGGGGGGAAGCACTACTTCCAGTGCAATAAAATTGGATGATTACTAGCAGGTATGTTAGGGAAGGGGAGCTTGATGCATTCTCTAGCCCTGAGCTTGATGTCCGTCCGACAACTACTGAGAACAACAGAAGGGGAAAGAAGAGACATTTAGCATTTGCAAGGCGGTCGCGTGTTTACCAAGTCATCTGGCATCCACCAGTGAAGAGTATGCCTGAACAACACATTCATCTGCTCCTTGTTTATTGCATTAAGACGCTTGCTTCCGGCCCACCCCTCAAGAGACTTCGGCTACTTATGATAAAAAATAAGAAAACTATCTTTGCGAATTTTTCACAAAAGTGGCTGAAATTTTTACATTTACTATAATTGGATTACAGAAGCTCACTGCCAAAATTCCATTTGAATCGGTTTAAAACTTAAAAAGTTAGCATTGGAAATTTTTATTATGTGTGCCTCTTTAGACAGTGAGCCTTGAGCAGAAAGTGTGTTACCATAGCAACGGTTGATTGACAGCTGGGAGCGCTGATCCGAAGCCCTTGGTTGGGAAGAAAGCAAACACCTGTTTATCACTTCCACGGCTCAAAAGGACTAAGAGATATTTTCAGAAATCCATTTTCCGGAATTTTGAAAATAACACAGTAAAATTTTTACAGTGGTTAAAATACATCACAATAAAGTTCTAGTGCAAATTTCGCCGAATTCCGTTTGAAACTTTAGCAGATGCAAAAAAAAAAAAAAAAAAAAAATCTTCCGTTGCAAAATCGGATTCAAAAAAAAGAAACGGCAATTATAAATTACGGGAAAAGCAAGCAAATTATTTTTTTCAGATGCCATGGTTTATTTAAACAGAGTGATCCTTAAATTTTGTTTCTGTGATGATATGGACTCTATTTTAATTACAAACATACATTTTTATTCAGATGTCTGAGCTACTGTTTTAATAAAAAAATCTATAATTAAAAAGTTTTCAATGGATTTAGGCGAAATTCAGCAGATAAACGTATTTTAGTAAATTGCAAAGTTATGACGTAAATTTGGTCATTTTGTCGAAAATTGGGCAGCATTTTTTTTTTTTTACGTTTTCTCCTATAGTTAGGGTGAAGGAGGAAGACACTTCAGTGAGCTGCAGGTGGTGATTTATGGCGATGTGCCAAATGAAAAGAAGCCGTTCCATCAGAACATTCCAGAGGTTGAGTGTGCGTGGACGCGTGCTCCTGCTGTTTGAACTTAATCGGAATCTTTTCGGGAGGGGGAGAAATATCCGTTTCAGCTTTACAGCTTTCAGGCTCCTTTTTTTTTCTTGGTAATAAATAAAAACCATAGTTGCTGCATTCACCATTGATCCATATTCGCATTTCTTGAATATAAACGCAGACAATCGGAAACATGGTGTTGGGTGGGTCTTGATGTTCTTCATTTGTATCTGCTGAATTTTGTTCTGTGGGAATACGGAATGAGTTATACTGTGAATACATACAAAACTACATATTTTTGAGCTGAAAAAATATGTCTACTTGTACACAGTAGCTAACGTGTGAACTCAGACGAAGACAATCAGACATATGGACGTCTGATTCCATAAAAAAATCAACCCATTTTATTATACAAGACAGGTAAAAAAGAAATAACATTACATGTTTTTAAACATTATAAAGGAAAGCGGATTTTTGAAACACCATGACTTGATGATATTAATTTCTGAAAGTTTCTTTTTTTTTTTTTCGATTTTAATTTCTGAAATCTTTTTTTTTTTTTCAATTACAATACACTGTAACATGATACCTGTGTGTTGCATCCCTTAGTTGTATGGCAGATTTTCAGTTGGCCGATATCCGCGATCGTAAGTGGTAGTTACATTGCTATTGTTGATGATGACAAGATAAATACTGGAGTAATGTAGAATGTTGCATAAAGTAAAAAAAAAATCGCCCCCCTCCTCCCCCTTCGAACTTTTATGCGGTTATCATAGCTGATCAACCATTTCATTCCATGAACATCAGCACATTTCAATCATTTGACCATTGGGGGTCTGACGGAATTCAGCCGTGCTTAAGCGCCTAGCGCAACGAGAACATGCTAATTATGGACAGTTCTATTCCCTTCCCCCCTATCATCCCTAATAATTGAGAGCGCATACTGTAGTTTCAAATATTCTGTGTATGAGCTAGTTTTCACGCTGTCCGTTATGTTTTTATTTTAGAAATTACTAACCCTTTCGAACTGTAGGTTGCAGAAACGTTTATGCTTTGGTTTTTTCCATTTGTCTGTACGATAATTCACGTAAAAGGGGTTGGATTTTGGCGAAATTTTAGTATGCTGTTAGGTACAACCTAGGAACCTACCCTGTTGAAAATGGTCGAAATTAAATTCAAAGGCATAGATATAAGAGCAGTATTCATTCTCCAAGCTTGAAGCCCTATGTCCACTCTCCAGCTGGGTAAGTATGAAAGATTTGAGACTTGGAGGAGGAGACCCAGTACAAAGTTTTGCTTCCCTCAGGCACTAAGTGTTTGTTAACATTTCCTTTCCTCTGGTTTGGAGCCCAGCTGTAAGAGGTGATGCTTTGTAACAGACTTTTAGCACAACACTCTGTCTACTGATTGGCATACAGGTCATAAAACAGTAACTTCACTAAGTGTTGCTTCCATGTTTTGAATGAAGACTAAATCAATGCCAAAGCATTTGCAACCCAGGCTGCCTAAAGGACAAAGCTGGGGGAGCAGGAAAGAACATAGCAGTAAGACCCATTTTTCTTTAATTACTTAAAATCTGGCCTATAGTAATTGGTCACATGTGTAGCCCCTTACTCAGGGGAAATTCTCAATTTTTAGTTGTGTGGTTCCTGATCTTAGATATTTTTTTGGTTTTCATTTACTGTTTCAGTTGATTTACCCATTTTTTCACCCCCCCATTAAATATGGGTAAGTGTACTTTTAGTGATCTTTGGCTAATAAATCCTAAATATGCTGGATGGATTAAAAAAGATGAAAGCAATTGCCATGTTGCAAAATGCATTTTTATGCATTAAAATAATAGATGTTTCGAATATGGGGGAATCCGCTTTAAGAAGCCACATGAAAGGGAAAAAACATAGTATGTTGACAGAAAGCTGTAAAAATGTTCCACTAACTGTTGATAAATTGCTATGTGTATCAAGTGATAAACAAGTACAGCCTATTGCATCCACATCTAATCCTCTGCATATTCCTCTTGAAAAAAATGCAACCATTAAAGCAGAAGCATTGTGGTGTTTAAAAGTGGTTAAATCCCATTACTCTTACAGGTCTTGGGCAGGTAATGATGTTTTATTCCGCCTAATGTTTTCTGACAGCAGAATTGCTGGAAACTTCAGCTGTGGCGAAAAAAATGTTCCTACATTTGTTGCTTTGGTTTGGCACCTCACTTTAAATCAGTGTTGGTTCAGGAAGTCAAAACTGAAAATGAAAATTTTGTGATTTTGTTTGACGAAAGTTTAAACAAGTTTAGTCAGTCAAAACAAATGGATATACATGTTCGTTTATGGGAAAAAGGAACAGTTTCAACCAGATATTTGTCATCAGTTTTTTTGGGTCATGCTAGTGCAGACATAATGATGGAAAAATTTCTTGAATGCAATGCGTGCCTCCCACTGTGTAACATTGTGCAGTTATCAATGGATGGACCCAATGTTAATTGGAAGTTTTTGATATGCTGCAATCAACTCTTAGTGCTGACTCAAATGTCCAACTCCTAAACACAGGGAGCTGTGGACTTCACATTGTAAACAATGCCTTTCGACATGGAGCCTCAGCAACAGGGTGGGAAATTCAAAAGAATCTTCCCACCTGCAAGGAGGGAAGATTTTTCTAAAATAATTTTAGCCAGTAAGATGCCATTAAAATTCTGCCCACACAGGTGGCTAGAAAATACTCCTGCCTGCGAGCGAGCATTAGAAATTTGGGCAGACATTGAAAATTATGTTAACCAAGTTGAAAAGAAGTGCATCAAGAATCCCCACACTGTATCATTTGATGCTATCAAAACTTTCACTAAAGATCCTTTTGTTTTGGCTAAACTGCATTTCTTCAATTCAGTTTCAAAACAGCTGGTACCATTTCTCAAGGCATATCAGTCAGATAAGCCAATGATGCCTTTTATGGCCACAGATCTTGAAAAGATGCTAAGAAATATGATGAATCGCTTTGTTAAAAGAACCGTAATGGCAGAAGCTAACTCTGCTTTAAAGCTGTTACAAGTAGACCTTACAGATGCATCTCAGTGTTGTCACTATAAAGAAATTGATGTTGGGTTTCAAACAGAGAAGGTATTGAAAGAATTAAGTGCTAAGAACATTAGTGAACGCAAACTTATGGAGTTTAGAATGGAATGCCGAATATTTTTGCAAAAGCTAGTTGTGAAGCTATTGGAAAAAAATCCACTTAAGTACTCCCTTGTTCGCCACATGAAGTGTTTAGATCCTCGGTTGATGTCAAAAAATAGTGAGACTTGTATTAAGAATCTAACATCCATTCTCACACTTCTTGTTGATGCTCATAGAATACAACCAGAATTATGTGATGGTGTAATATGGCAGTTTAAGGAATTTGTGACCAGTGTTGCAGCAGTAAAATCTTCATTCATAAACTTTGATCCAGAAGATAAACAACAAAGAGTAGACACATTGTATGAGTACATGTCTTCTACTAAAGCTTTTAGTGAACTGTGGAAAGTTGTGAAACTTCTTTTACTGTTGTCACATGGGCAAGCTTCTGTTGAGAGGGGTTTTTCAGTCAATAAGGAGCTCATTGTAGAAAACATGAGAGAGGAGTCAATTGTAGCACAGAGAATTATTTATGATCATATATCCTATGTAGGTGGTATTGATAAGGTAAATATCTCAAAATCCCTTCTGTTATCAGTTGGAGCTGCAAGGCAAAAATACATACATTATTTGGATGATAAGTCCAAAGAAAAGGAAAAAGCAGCCATATGTGGAAAAAGGAAAGCTATTTTAGATGAAATTGATAGCATAGAAAAGAAAAGGAAACTCATTGAAGGAGAAGTCAAAGAATTACTTAACTCTGCTGATGATTTAGCTTTAAAAGCTGAAACTACAAATAACATTACATACATTGTAAAATCTAATAGCTTTAGAAAAACTGCTCATGAGAAAAGAGCAGTACTTAAAAAAATGGATATGGAACTTGAAACCAAAGTCAGCAATCTTAAATCTGTATAACCATCCATTGATACTCCATATTTGTGGTATCTTCCAAGCATATAGAGAATTAATACTAAAACATAAAATTTTTATATTTGTACAATTTACAATAGAAATGAACTTTTTTTTTTTCTTTGAAGCATGTTGAACTTCAAACCAGTTTTGATCTTATATCTTCATAATTATTTAGTGTTTTTCATATGAAGTTCATGTAAATAGACTAATGAACTCTTCTGTTCCAAAAACTTATAACTTTCTGCAACTAACTTCCACAATTGGGCTTCTTATTGGACTAAAACTTTGGTAAGTAATATAAAACCTTGTATATACTTGTACAGTAAATACTCATGGGCTCCTAAAACATATTTTTGCTGTACATTTTACTATGAATTTGTGGCCAAAACAATTCTATCAATAGTCCTTAATGCATTGATCAGATTTTGGTTTATATAACTGACAAACTTCAATTTTTTTAAAAAAGCTTTTAAAAACTTAATTCATATAATTGTCTTATGTTTTGAGAGTTGAACCAAAAGTGGTTATTCTGATTCTGGTTATGATTGAAGCTTAACTGGAGGTAGAGATTCCTTATGCTCATCATTTTTCATTTATGTAAAATACTTAAGAATATCCTAATTTATACCAATAAAAAACTGAAATTGTTTTATGTTTAAGGTTTTTATAAATAGTTTAGCTAGTTCCACATTTTGGGGTAGCACTTCATACATTTAGTTTAGCAGTGATTTTGATTTAAAAAAATAAAAGTAAATTGAGGCAATCTTGTTTGATATGAAAAATAATTTTTGGAAAGTAATATGAGGCAAGTGTACTGGTAGACATAAAGGTGGTTAGATTCTTTTGGGTTGGGTGGTGGGCCAGGACTTTCTGACTTCTATGATGAAACTTATTTGAAATTTGTTGCCATGTTCCTAAAACTACACTTTCTGTTTTAAACTCTATTGTTTCACCTTTCTATGATCGTCCACTCCCGAATCATTTCTTGAGGTGCATAGTGATTCCGTGGCTTATGCTTTTTGATTTAACATAACTGTACTACAATTGGATGAAATTTTCCTCAAGTCTGGAACATATTCTGTCTAGTAATTAAGATTTTCATTGCCTTCAAAAGTCACATCCCAATATGCATCCACCAGTGGCAGTCATTGGGAATGTTAAAAAGAAAAAAAAATCATTCCCATGTATGGAAACACTTTTTATCAGAGCTAGAATCCACCTGTGGGCATAACAGGCACACGCCCCATTTCAAAAAAAAAGGGAGGGGGTGAGTAAATAGATAAGTGCTTTGCTTTGTCTCACGTTTCTTGTTTTCAGACATCACACTTTTTCACTTATGGATTTGCAACTCCACATTTTGTCTTACATTGGCCCGAACTTTTCAGTGATCCACACAGCAGTACTTCAGAACTGCTGTTTGTGATGTACTCTGACAGGCAAGCACCCCATCTCCCCCTTATGGGTCCTCCATGTTTTACCACCGTGTTTTTGGAGGAAATAAATCTCAGAGATTTTTTTACCAGTCCTCTGTTAGACGTGCGCCCTCCCCATTCTTAAATTCTGAATCTGCCCTCACTTTATTTTATAATAATTTCAGTTGTTATCAATAATAGTCTGATTACATGGAAGATAGTGCAGAATAGTGATGCAGCTAAAATGACTGATTGAATTAATCATTTTCTGATTGAGGGAAATGATTTTCTGAATAGCCTTGTGGTAATTGCATCATGATTCAATTTAGCATTATTGGGTAATTTGCCAATTAAAAACATTAAAAAGAAATGTAATGGGTAAAAAAGCACACTCATCCATTTGCATCTTTCATCATTTTTATTATTTAAAACTGAAATTGCTTTTAAAAACTAATTTGAGCATGATACTGTAAAGCGTAGTAATCATCCTGGAATTTTTTGTATATGGCCTGGAAAAGGCCTGGAAAGTCCTTGAATTTTTTCCCCAAAAAAGAGTACGAACCCTGTGTTTTGTTTGTTTCAGAAATGCAAGAAAGCATGTTTAAGGTTTTAATGAATCAGAATTCCCCGTCTTTACTGATGTGTATATATCTTTTCTGCTTTCAGTCGATGTATTGTAAATGTGTAGTGTTGCCCCGGTGGCCAAATGGTCTGACCATTCGCCCGAGGTGGGTGTGGTTTTGAGTCCCATATGAGGTATGGGTAGTGTATTTGTCTGATGTCATTGGCTCTGTCCCTTCTCTGCAACAAGTGGCCCTAAATTAAAGATGTGCGGCTGCTTATAGCACTCAGAGTTGCACATGATGGTCAATAAACCTTGAAACACAAGAAAAAATATATATAAGTAGTAAACTTCACTGTAATCTGCAATATAGGCAACAACACACTGAGATTCTAGCAAAAGTTTGGGCTCCTAGATTTTTTACGGACTCCTGGAAAACTACTGGAATTTATTTTCTTTAAAACTGTACAAACCCTGTCTTTACAATGTAAGAACGTGGAGTTTCATGTTTTTAATGATAGTGCCTGGGGTCCACTTTCGGTGTTCCGTTTGAATGTACACAGTAAGTGAATCGTTGATTTATTGTAATACTTTTGCAGATTTCTTTGATTATCTTTTAACTTCTGATAAGTTTTGGTGATGGAGAACCTTGGTTTCAAAAAAATTGATCTAGTCGGAATTAAAGATCTCAAAGATCTACCCATTAACATTTGTGCGGGTGATAGAAAATTAAATTTTGGCATGTTGTTATACTCCATTAAATGCCAAGTTTGGGTTGCCTTGAGCCTCTTTAACCTTGGTCAATATTGACTTCATGGTTCCTATGGCCCTTTCCACCATTCCGTTGGATTTTGGATACCTTGGTGATGATGTCACATGTTTCATGTCATATTGGTTCACAAAGATCTGAAAAGTTCTGCTATCGAATAGTGGTCCATTGTCTGAATGAAGAGCTCTTGGGATGCCGTGTGTATGAAAAACTTGTTTGAGGACACTTATCACAGCATCTGCTGTTTTTGCGTTAGCTTTTTGACCTCAATGAATTTTGAATGATAATCAATGATCACCAGGAAGTTCTCGACCTGTAAATACACGAAGTCAAGTCCAACATTATCCCAAGGCAATTTCGGTATCTCATATGGTATCATTATTTGTTTTGTATTTGCCCTTTGGTATTTTTGGCATATTTCACAATTGTTTACAAAAAGCTTGATATCATTTATCAAATTTGGCCAATACATGGTATGTTTGGCTTTTCTTTGACAAGAGGTCACCCCTTGATGTACCAAGTGCAATCTTGACAATAACTCCTTCCTTTTTATCAAAAGAATTATTAACCTGTTTCCTAGGAATACCAAGTCATTAAAACAAGGTAACTCTGACTTTTAATCCCAATATTGTCTTAGACCTGGTGGTAATTGGCTAATGTTTGACGGCCATTCATGTTGTATATATTCCTTAAGCTGTCGAAGTTCAGGGTCTTTCCCAGAAGCTTCTCTGAGTTCTGTGGTCTTGTCCTCACTAGCTGTTAAAACAGTGTGCACGGTGGCTGCTCCTGCTTCTAAGAAGCTTGTTTTAATTTCACTGTTGATTGGACACCTTGATAGAGCATCAGCAATATATAATTTTTTGCCTGGCACATGTATAATGTTAAAATCATATCTGAAAAGTTCTAGTGCCATTCTTTGTAGTCTGGGAGACAACTTCTCAATTGGCTTTTGTAATAGGCCAATTAAAGGCTTGTGGTCAGTTTCAACTGTGAATCTTGTTCTATATGCATAGTACTGAAATTTCTTGCATCCATTTAGGACTGCTAACAATTCTTTTTCGATTTGCCTGTATCTTTGCTGAGTTTCTGTCGGAGAAACTGAAGCGTATGCTACAGGATGATCTTCATGCAGTAAGACTTCCCCTAAGCCATTTTGGCTTGCATCAACAGAAATCATTGATTTCTTGTTTGGGTCAAAATAGTACTGGTGTATTTACTACACAGTCTTTGAGTTCATCAAAAGCCTTTTGTCCATTTGCTGTCCACACAAACTCACATTTATTATTAAGAAGCTTGCAAAGAATTCCTGTCTTACTCGATAAATTCGGAATAAATTTACCTACAAATGTAATCATACCTATAAATCTCTGTAGTTCCACTTTGTTTTTTGGAGACCTATACTGAGTCACTGCTTTTATTTTGTCTTGATTCATAGACAAACCTTCTTTGGACAAAATATGCTCTAGATATTTTACAGAACTTCTTTTTATTTGACTCTTTCTTTGGAAAGTTTCAAACCATATTTTCTAGCTCTGTCTAACACTACTTTTAATCTTTTATCATGCTCTTCCTCTGTTCGGCCAAAGATAAAAATATCGTCAATGTAAATCAGAGTACCTCCCAAATCCATGAAAATATTATCTATTGTTTTCTGGTATATTTCTAGAGAGCTAGCAAGGCCATAAGGTAATCTACAAAATTTATATCTTCCAAATGTCGTCGCTATGGTACATAACTTGGAGCTTTCTTCTCCCAAAGGAATTTGTAAAAATGAGAGGAAGCATCAAGAACTGAAAAATACTTGGCACCTTCCAACTGAGCAAATAAATTCTGTTCAGTAGGAATTGGATAGTGTTCTCTTTTGAAATATCTATTTAAAGGTCTAGGATCCATACAAATTGTAACCTGATTATTAGGTTTTTGTACTACCACTATGGGATGAACCCGATCTGTAGGTTCAATCACTTTTTTCAAAACACCTTCCTGCACCATTTTGTTCAATTCTACTTTAACTTTGTCTCTTAAAGAGAAAGGTATGACTCGTGGCAGAACAATTTTAGGTTCTGCTCTTTCTTTTAATTTAATGTCCTTATACATATGGTAGTTTACCCAATTTTCCAGTGAAGACATCACCATATTCTTTTATTAATTTATCAGTAATAACAACATGTACTTGAGTAACGAAACCCAAACACTCACATGCTTGCAATCCCAACAAAGCACTTGATTCTTGATTCACAACATAAAATTCGAGAAATTCTGATTTATTTCCAACTGTGCAAGACCGTCTACATGTTCCCAAAACATTGAGACTGTTGTCCAGTGTAAGATTTCAAGCATTTGTTGTTTTTCTTTAGATTTAGATTTAAACCAAGTGCTTGAAGTTTCTCTATGGGAAGAATATTTACCTCCACAGCTGTATCTATTTTAAATGTAAGTTCAGTTTTATTTACTAGAATAGTTTCTTTCCACTCTGACTTGACAGGCTGTATCTGACATACAACAGATTCTAATTTTAACAAATCATCTCCTAAGGCTGACTCCTCATCACTATGTCCTACTTCATGTATTCTTTTATTCCTGCAGGCTATAGCAAAATGATTCAGTTTCCTACATTTATGGCATTTTTTCCCCATGCTAGACATCGGCTATATCCATGATTAGTATTACATTTAGAACAAGGTTTGCTTTTATTGATATTGACCTTGGGATTAGTTTTAGTTTCGTTATTAGAACCTTCATACGTATCCCTTTGCTTGTGAACTTTGTTTGGTATTCTATTAAATTTCTCACATCTCACTACTTCTGTTTTGGTTTCATTGGTTTTTTGTTAGAAGTTTAACTTGCAGTTCACTTGATTCTTGTGCTCTACAGTATTCCACAGCTTTGTCCAAGCTCAAATCACTATCTATCAACAATATTTCTTTGACAACTTTATCACGAATTCCAATAATTAAGAGGTCTCGAATTAAGCTATCTTCCTGGGTCTCAAAAGCACAATCTTTAGCCAAAATTTTTAAGTTAGTAACAAACGAGTCAATAGTTGCGTTTTCCTGCTGTAGGCAATTAAAAAAAATTATATCTTGCAATAACAGTATTCTTCTTAGGCTCAAAGTAAATATTGAAGGATTGTAGCACAGTCTGGAATTTATCTGCATCTTCAGTGCTCAACTTAAAACTATTGAATATATCTATACAGTCCTCACCCATAGTGCCTAATAAGAGTGCGACTTTAAGCTTATCTGGTTTTGCCATTTTTTTCTGTTGCTTCCAAATACAAGAAAAATGGTTTAAACTTTGTCCAATTATCAGCTAAATTGCCATCTAGTCTCATATGCGAAGGTGGTTTCAATTCCATTCTGAATTAATCAAAATAGAATACTTACTATTTTTGAATGGTTTAGCTTAAGGTTCTTCTTTCGCTGCCACCATGTCACACTTTATGGTCCACTGTTTATCAGCACCAGTCGTCAAGTGATGAGACACCTTAGGTAAGGATTTTATATATTTATTATACAGGGATCGCATTCCTCCTAAAATTCCTAATATTTTGTGACCCTCCTTAAATTCCTAAAATTATACCTAAAATTTGCTATTCTTCCAAAAATTTTCGTAAGCTTATTTATTAAAAATACAACCATTATTAACACCAATAAATTTACCATTACGGTAAGGTAAAAGACCTGTTATTGTAGAAACACAGCCTATATGCTGTGCTGCTGAAGGGAGGGAAAATGACGCCATCAAGATGCACTTGCTTCGGGGCGGGCGCTCCACTTTTGTGCCTTCGGGCAGTTTTCGAGAGTAACAAGAGATCTAAGGGAAAAGGGGAGTTGTCATTTTCACCCCTGGTTTGCGCTTTGCAGACGAACTCTGTGGCACGCAGAAGATCGTACTTTATTTTTGGACATGCCTCGCGGAACCTCCTCTTTCTGCTGATGTTTTGTTATTGTAAACCGCAGGTGGGTGGAAGCAAAGAGGAAACATTTGGTCTCCTTCCGTAACCTCCGGTAATGACGATGGGATGGTAGCTGAGTGTTATCGTGGCAGGCAGTAGAGCACGTGATCATTGACCTTCGATCGTGCGTCGGCGACAGCGACCTTCGATGCGCAATATATCTCGGCTCCGACTCGCTTTGACTGAACTTGCGTGAGATGCATATGATAGTTTCTGGTTTTGCGTCTTTTATGGTGTTCTCTGTGCTGTGTGCAGGTTCAGTTCTCTAGTGGTGACTTGCTTTTTTTTTTTTTTTTTCTATCTTCTGACATCCTCGCAGCTAAACTTCGGGAAGTTGTCTGGTTTTGCAATATTGGAACGTGTTTTTGTACTTCCCTTTCATTTTCTGATTAGTAATACAAGTGTTTAAGATGCCTAAATCCAAAACGAAATTTCAAGATGCGTGGCTCGCCAAAGAATTGGACGGAGTGAAGTTGAAAGAATGGTGTTCTGCAACTGAAACAATATTTTCTGCTAAGTGTATATTGTGTTCAGAAATTTTCAATATTTCTAATAGTGGCTTTTCACTAATAAAAGCGCATCATAAAGGGAAAAAACATTTGCAGAAATTTCAAAGTAAATTTCAAAATAAGTCCATCCTGAAAGCCTTTGGAGGACGGGATCTTCAGCCCAAAACAAATATTAGTGAAGTACTGAGTCATGATTTACAGTTGGCTAAAGCCGAAGCATTATGGGCCATGAAAGTTGCTAAGGACAATATGTCTTTTGTTTCATGCACTGAAATAGTTGAACTTTTCAAAGAAATGTTTCCTGATTCTGCTATTGCAGCCAAAATGCAACTTAAAGAAAAAAGTTGCTTATGTGATATCACATGGATTGTCAAAATATTTTGAAGAGGATTTGAAAAAAGACATTGCATCTAGTAGCCCAGGAAAGGTTACTATAGCATTTGATGAAACTACAAATACACAAGTGAAACGGCAGTTGGATGTGTATCTCAGGTACTGGTCTTCAGAAATAAATTCAGTTTCTTGCCGATACCTAACAAGCGTTTTTCTGGGTCATGCAACAGCAGATATTTTGCTAAAAGAAATTCTTGATGTGTTATCATCCTTCAATATTTCGTTGAACAGAATTATTTGTGTATCCATGGACAGCCCAAATGTAAATAAGTGCTTTTTACGCCAATTCAATGAAGTTGTAAAACAAGAAACAGGCCAGAAATCTTTGGAACTAGGTTTTTGCAACCTGCATGTTGTTAGTAATGCATTTAAAATTTTTTTGACCAGCTTAAATATAGATTTTGACAAATTTGCTACTGATATGCATTACTTTTTAAAGAGTAGTGCTGCAAGACGAGAGGATTATAAATCTGTCGAGGATATAACATTGGTCACAGCCAAATTTCTTTTGCGTCATGTCAGCAACAGATGGTTAACCGTTGGTTCTGTAGCCCAGAGGCTCTTGGATCAATGGCTAAATATTACAGAATATTTTTTAAACTTCTTGCCATCTCAAAAAATATTTTAAAAACAACTACGCAATTTGGCAAGGTATAAAAGAATTCACTGTTTCCTGAAAAATGAGCTAACTCCTTGCTATTTAGCATTAATTTCATTTTCACACCAAAATTTTGAAAAGTTTTCATTATGTTATCAGAGTGAAGAACCAAAAATACACCAGTTATATTCTGATTTAAATACTTTAATGAGAAATGTTATGGCTCAGTTTATCCAAGATGATGTTATTGCAGGGAAATTTGGAGAAGACAAGTGAAACGGAAGAATGTAGATTTTGAAAACAAAAATTCATGGAAAAAACTAGGGGAGTTAGAAGTTGGTATGAAGACAAAAAATCTCCTCAGGAATGTTCAGGAGACCAGGCAGAAATTATTTCTCTTAGATGTAAGATCTTCACTAATTGCAACCACAAAATATTTAAAGTCAAATTTGTCATTCTGCAATCAAAAGCTAAGAGACATAGAAGTTTTAAAGGTAAAAGAACCAAAGAAAGAGTCAACTCAACTTTCAATCACTGAAGGACTTTCAGAAATAACCTGAATTTCAAGTATTTTGCATCTTTCTGAGGAACAAATTGATAGAGTAAGAGAAGAGTGGAAACTTTTAAATTGCGATAAGCCAACTCTAGATGAACTAGTGAAATTTTCAGAGGAAGGGCATATTCCAGTGCGGATTGATCATTACTGGCGTAATATATTTAGTATTAAAGACTCTAGCGGAAAAGAAAAATACTCAAATCTTGCTAAACTCATCAAGTCAATTTTAGTTTTACCTCATGGTAATGCTGATGCAGAAAGGGGATTTTCGATTTTAACACTGCTCTGTTAAGGAAGGACAAGGCTAACTTAAAAGACTCAACTATAACATCATTAAGAATAGTTAAAGGGGCAATTAAACACTATGGATGTGTAAGTAAAGTTCCCATAACAAGAAATTTGTTAAATAGTGTTCGTGATTCACATAAATTTTATAAAGAGTATGTTGATAAGCTGAAGGAAGAAGAATAAAAAAGGTAAAAGAAAGGAAGCAGAAAGAGAGGGAAAATAAGGAAAAGCAGCTAGAGAAAAAAGAAAAGCTGAGTTTGATGACAAAATAAAAGAAAATGATGCAGAAATAAATAGGCTTAAAAAAGATAAAGAAGCCTCCCTAGCAGTAATTCAAGAGGGAACAGAAAGAATGAGAAAAGCTGTAGAAAAACGAAATACTGTTGAAATAGCAGTTGCCTCTAACTTGATCATACAAGGTTCAGCTGAAATAAAGAAAACTGAAAGTAAATTAGTTGTGGTGGAAGCAGAAAAAGATAGGCTTATCAGGAAAAGGTTAAAACAATAATATGAAAAAAGTAATTCAGTAAACAATTGTACATAATTCTTGGTTTTCAATTACCTTTTTAGGATATTATAATTTAATGTGAAACCTGAAAACTTTACTGTGAAAATCGTGAATTGCTTCTGGTTCAACAGCATATTAATGTTCAAAGTGAAACTTGAATGTGGTAAATATACTTGAATATGATAATAACACGTGAAAAGATAAGAACTGAACATTAGAAGTAAATCATACTTAAACTTTAGACATTAGACGTTATGCAAAAAATTTGGGTGTGAACTTCGACCATATATACTAATGGACTGCGCATTGGCAATAGCTGCATCAAAGCCGCCATGGCTCCAACATTGGGCACGTCATCATCAGACTCCAAATTTCGTGTAAAAATGCTGTTATGATTACTAATTTACGCTGCAGAACTTCAGTGTATTATGTGAATGCACCTCATATATAATGAAAACTCTTCAGGTAAGTTTACTTATGAGCTATATACATGCATGATCGGGTTGTTTACATTTCGTGATTTATAATGTGATGAACATTTGCGAAGAATTTGGAACATGCATTCCATTTTTTTCCTAAGTTACTATATTTTTATATCAATAGCTGCAAGTTTCTGGTTAAGTAATTGAACTTTATTGACTTAGGTATTTAATTCGTTTCTTACCCATGAAAAATCATAGAACTTCCTTTACTATATCTCTCAGAGCAACCATAAGCACAGCAGGTGTAACCCATCTTTTTGACTGATGTCATGTGATTTTATGTTGGAGCCAGAAATTTTGATGTCATGCGCAGTCTATCAGTATATATGGTTGAAGGGTGTGAAGCAAACTCTTTACAATGTATGCAAAGTTGTTTTAGTAGATGTATACAAATATACATCTAGTTTTTATTGAAATACACTCCTAAAATTTTCCTAAAATTTTTCTAAAAATTCCTAAAATTCCTACTTAAAATTTTCCAGAAGTATGCTATGATCCCTGTATTAATAAATCATCGTATATACAGGATCGTCGACACCATGTTCTATATATCTGCACAACTCAACAACCACTGGCTGAACTGCGAACGCGCTCCGCTAGACTGAGCTCCTAAACAAATATCAACAACTGTTGGTTACGGTTATCACACTGAGGTTATTGAACTATGTGACACTGAGGATGTCCACAGAAGCATGGACAAAATGCACACCAATTGAAGGGATGCAAATAAGGCTTAGATATGAAAATTAGAAGCACAGAAATTTGGTGAACTGGGACTAACCACACAGCATTGGTTTCAGTTGAGCCTTTTCACATTTTTATTTACTACTAAACATTTTTGGTCTATTAATAGAAGTTTTTTTTTTCATTATGAAAGACATTAGTTCTTCAGCTGAAGAAAACATCAGGAAGGTAGCACTAAGAACAAAGTTAGTGTGAGACAAATATGACAACAAAGTCAACACAACAAGGGAGCAAAGAAAATTGCCAGATAACAAGATGGGTCCCAATCAGAAAACCTTGCCCAGTTTTTGTTATAAAATCTGTCTATATTTTGTGAATAAATTACAAATGTAAGAACAAATTAAAAGGATGAATTTAAGTCCTAATGCAATAAAGCATTAGAATTGTTTAAAGGAAGGAAATAAAATTGCTTTTTGAAAGTACATATTTTTTTCTTTTTCAAAGTATTAAAAAATGAAACTTTCAGGTGTTTGAATTTTTTTGTCATGCATTTTCAGTTGCATCAGTTTTGCATACTTGCCAACTTTTACGGATTTCTGCTTAATTTTACTGATTTGTGGATAGAAGTCTTTTTTTACGGATTTTTTAATATTTCAATTGCTCAATCGAAATATTTCAATCCCCTGCAACGATCCACTTAGATTTTCTACCGGACCTTACAAGCACTGTGTTACGTGAAGATGTCATCTTTAACTCGCCGGCTTCGTGCATAGCCATCAAGTATAACGATGGCTCCACTTCATGACGTCGGTTGTGTGGTACCTCCCACTCCACGGGAGTGCTCAAGTATAACGTGCCGACCAGAGTTCTCCAAAATGTGTAATTATGCGTCTAGCACGCGTCAAAATTTTACCAACGCGTAAAAATACGTATCAGGAATTGTGGTTTTTTTTTTTTTTTTTTTTTTTTTTTTTTTTGCATGTAAAATTACACATTTTACGCATCAAGAATTTTCCTCGACATGTAAAAATACGCATCTTGAATTTTTCTCGGCGCATAAAACTATGCATCGAGACGATATTTCGTCTTTCAGAGACGGAAGTAAACTAAATAAAGATTTTTTCCGTAATCGTAATTTCTTTTTCCTGTGGTGTTGCGTCTGTCCAGTATTGTTGTTATATATCATTTTATTCCATAAAAATTTGTATTTCAGTTTGAAAATGGAGGAAAAATTTCGGAAAACGGAAATTTGACGGCGAAATAATTTCGCAGTAATCTTTAGGCATGAGAGTCTGACGTCTTCAAGGAATTTCTCCATTTCCGTCATAATTTGGGTTAGCCTCGAGATCGATGCATAACTGAACAGAAATTTTGGGGCAATTGGTAATGGTGGAGGATGTTTTCCGCCTGAAACTTTCTAAACTTTTGAAAACGAAAGTTAGACGCAGTGAAGATTTCTCCCGTAATCGTTATTTTATTTTTCACGTGCCATTTTCTCTGCCTAGTGCCTAGTACTGTTGTTAAACATAATTTTATTTCATAAATATTTGTATTTCAACTTGAAAACGGAAGGACAATTCCCGAAAACGGAAATCAGACGTAGCAAAGATTTCCCCTGTAACTATTTTTTTCCCAACGATGATCAGAAGATGTATCCTGTATTCTTAAATATCCCCCCCCCCCCCAAGTTTTGCATTGCAGTTTGATAAAAACTGGGGGGGGGACGAAAGTGAAGAAGCTGAAAAATTTGTAAAAATTGATGCATGATGTTCAAAAGTATTTATGTTTTCAAAGTTACACTATTCATCTTTTATCTAAAATAGTGAAAGCTGTCATGCATTCATGGTGGATAAAATTGTCATCCAAGGTCATTAAAAAAAACGTTAATAAAGAAATGGGAAGGGAAACAAATATATCAGCAAATGAAAATTTTAGTTTAGTATTGAAACACCACAGGTTTGCGAGGCTAACATTGAACAAAATTAAGATCTTACTTTATGGTTTTTTAAATTATTATTTTAAACACAGATAATACTAATTTATTATTGTGGCATATGCTGATATTTTTACTGCATATTTATTAATATAATTGTTTTGTTTTGTGGTAAATGCCGTTTGCGCAAAAGTTTTACTGATGCACATTTTCCAAAGTTGGAAAGTATGGTTTTGGCAGTATTATTCTTATTTTGTAAATCATTTATAGCCTGTTTTGTTACATCTATTATGTTTTGACATATTTGATTCTGTATTTCTGATCATTCACTATGCTCTTTACAGAGATTCCTTTGCCTAATGAACAAGCTAGGCTTGAGATCTGCAAAATTCATGCTGCACCAATAACAAAGCATGGAGATATAGGTAAGAAATGTATTATATTCAGCATAGTGTCATGTTGTATTGTAGGGTTACTGAGCCTCAAAAACTACTATTTTTTTTTTTTTTAGATGAATTGAATCATTTAGTTATATGGATGGGTTTGCCATAATATCAAATATAAATGCTACCTATGAAATAAAAATAAAAGGTAAAGGAAGTTGATAAGTTAAATATACCAGCATGCTAGCAAAATACTGATACATTGCCTGACTAGAATTTAGCAAACCAGTGCTGTGTCTTGTATTCATTAATGGTACCTTCCCAAAATGCTGTATTGACCTCACAAGCTGCCTTTGATGCACAGTGTCAGCTCGTATACAAAAATGACGTGAATTTAGCTGTGATCCATCATTTTCTTCACTGTAGCACAATCCTCCTGGAATTGATGCCACTAACAAAATGACCAGTGCCTTTAGTCGGGGCATTCATTCTTTAAATTTACGCATCACAAGTCACATTGTGCGATGTGTTAATTCCTAAATTACCTGCCAACTGCACAAGTCTGCAAAATCCATTTCCTTTGCAACAACCTAATCAATGGCTATTAAATGTATTTTGAGCTACCAACTTTGTAATAGCAGACTTGTAAATTAAAAAAATTTTTACTGCGGTTGATGCCCTCAAATAAAAATTCCTTGTAGTATGCTTACTTGTAGCTTTAAACTAAGTGTGGCATTATTTCAAACAAGAAAATTAGTGCAAGTACTGTGATATTCTCCTGAAACATGGTACTAAAAAGTAAGGATAGCGACTTCGCAGTTTGTTTTTTTTCTTCTTCTTCCTTTCTCTCCCGTCTTTCTCCGCCCCCAGTCATCCCTTGTTTAGTTTCATTTGTTAATACTGGAGTGACCCAGTATTAACCAATGCAACTAAACAATGGTTGTTTCTTCCCTTCACGTGTGACCTTGACATCTCGCACGTGTGATGCCCGCCGTAATATTTGCTTCCCGTGCATTACCGTTTTCCGCATGTTTCCTGGCGTCCTTCACTACAATCGTACCTAATGCCGCATGTGCACTTACTGCACTATTCTATCTATCATCTTTTGCCATTTTGCAGTTGAAAATTCTGGATTCCATGTAACAAGCTTTTTGCTACAAAAGCAGAAATGTATTTTATTTTATTTTCTGTATGTACATAAAAAAAAATTCAGTAAAGTGACGATATTTAATACGCACGTATTTCTCGACGTATCGAGATAAAAAAAACATGTTTTATATACATTATTTTTTTCAGTTAAATCCATTCAATAGTGGTTTAACTGTTGGAACTTTACATGTTATAATAGTTCCTTTGTGTGAAATGCAATTTCTCAGTTGGAAATTATTAGGAACTATAACATGTAAAAAGTTCCAACAGTTTAACCAACTATTGAATGGATTTAACTGAAAAAGAATGACTATATTTAAATTCTATGTAGTTATGATATTTATACGAGTCTGACGGGCTAGTTTCAAAGGAGGACGGGTGTACATTTTTAGACAAACTGTCCTCGAGGAAGGGTAAAATTTCCGAGATTTTTCGTGCCCTGGTAAAAGTTATATTCTTCAACATCAAACAAATTTCCTAGACAAACAATTTTTATTGAACAAATAATTTAATCATTTTTATTTGGTCCATGTTCTTGAATACAATCTCTCCACCATAAACTGACAACAATAGATGGGTCAGAATTTTCAAGCAATACTTTGGCTTGCTTTACTTGCTGTCTTTTTTCTAAAGTAATTTTTTACATGAGCATTGTCTTGTCATGAAGAATATTGCACATGCTGCTCTATATTCTCTAAACTTCGGCATTGCATGGCATAATGGTCAGTAGTATTCAGCAATTTATGCTGTGACCTTCATGTTCTCAAAACTGCTCATTTTCAGTTTCTTTAGCTGTTCCTGTTAAGTTATTGATAGTCAATTGTTCAGACATGGTATTTTGATATTTCAAAGTTGTTTTCATTCTGCTAGAGCCCTGTCTTGATGAAAATTAAATGAATGCACAGGAGCTAGAATTTTTCTTTTCTTTCCTTTTATTTTTGATTGAGCTCTTTCCGGTGTGTGTGTGTGTGTGTGTGTGTGTGTGCGCGCGCGCGCGCACTAGAAAGTTACAAAAAAAAATTCTCAGAAATTGCAAAAACTATGAAAATCTAACTGCGCAAAAGCAACCAAAAAGAATATTAAAGAGCTATAGGCAATTAAAAATGGCAGTTAATCATTTCTATGAGGTATTAACATAACTGAAAAAACAGGCGAATCAGGAAAGAGGAATTTTGAGACTGATAGCCATGGCATTTTCAAGGACCAGTATGGATAACACTCATAAGACCCAGTAAACATGGGTATTTACATATTATAAACGGAAGCCCAAGTTTACAGGGTCTTTGCAAAAATGAAAGAGTGTTATCCATGCTGGCCATGCATGCATATACACTGGCGGAAAGTGAAAAAAGAACACCAAGAAGGAGACGTCTGATACCAACGAAATTTATACAGCATAATAACGGAATACAGAGGATAACGTGATCAAAACATTATGGCAAAATACAGCTGAATTTGCTGGTAAACTGAAAAATAACATTATCATGTAACATGGTTTGTACGAGGTTGAACCGCCGTGAACTGCGTCACACTGTGCAATTCTGGCATGGAGTCTGTCGTACAGATGTTGGATGTAAGTTTGGGGTATTGAGTTCCAAGCATCCTCAACCTGGACGCGTAAATCGGGGGATGGTCGTAGCTGGCCGTGGAGACCGAATAAGTTGTTGTCCCATAAAATCCCACACGTTCTCAATGGGGGACAAATACGGTGAACATGCAGGCCATGGAAGTTGTCTCACACCCTGAAGTGCATGCTGCGTTGCACGTGCCATGTGTGGGCGTGCGTTATCTTGCTGGAAAACACCACGATGGACCGACCTTACAAATGGCACAACAACGGGCTGAATGATGTTGTTGATGGCTGAAAGGTGCTGTTTAATGTACCCGGTACAAACACTAGTTGTGTACGGGAGCGATAGCTGATCGCTCCCCACACCAGGAGACCAGGTGTTAGGCCCTGTGTGTCGCTGGCGGATACAAGAAGGGTGGAGGCGCTCCCCTGTGCGTCTGCAAACACGCATACGGCCATCGGAGGCTCCCAAGCAGAATCTGCTTCCATCGCTGAACACGACAGATCGTCATTGCGTTCTCCAGTGCAGACGTTGGCGACACCACTGCAGCCGTTCCTGACGGTAGGCTGGAGTCAGAGGTACACATGCCAGAGGCACATGTGCACATAGTCCTGCATCCAGTAGACAGTTGCGGGTTGTTCGCACAGTCACCTCAGGTGCAACGGCAGCTCGGATTTGCGTTGCAGTGGATGTTCTGCTTGACAACGCCACTCTTCTTATGCGTCATTCGGTCCGCTCATCAGTCCGTCTGTGACTCCCTGTTCCACGTCTTCTTGTGTGGGAATGTTCCTCGGACCATCTACGCCACCATCGTACCACCACCGATACTTCTCGTCCAATTCGCTCCGCAATACAACGATACGACCACCCGGCCTCGCGGAGTCCGACTAGGCGACCTTGCTCAAAGTCCGATAACTGCTGAAATCGTACACATCTTCCATGTCCAGGCATTGCATCTTCTTCAGGGTCTTCGCACATGTCCGTATGCCGACGACTGATTACATTCACTTCGCCGTACTCCTTAAATACCACCGACGATAATTTGCATATTATGCCGTGCTGTGGCGTAAGCGCTCACTTGTTGGTCCTGAAATTAACATCACACCTACGTAAACTCGACCCATATGTAAATTTCACGATCATTCACCAATTCCTTCTTGGTGTTCTTTTTTCACTTTCCGCCAGTGTATATACACTATCTACCAACAAGTAATTGGACACCTATGATAGCAAAGGAAAACGAAGTTTATTCACCTTCAATAGTTGGTGGAGCCTCCACAAGCGGCGATTACAGCTGCGACCCTCCGGGGCATACTCTCAACCAGGCGTTGTACGACTGCTAGTGGTATTTTCTTTCACTCGGCTTAAAGAAGATAGGTCAGTTCCTTCACCGATTTCGGACGGTGGGGGCACCCCTTAAGTCGACGCTCCAACTCGTCCCAGAGGTGCTCGATAGAGTTAAGGTCCGGGTTCTGCGCAGGCCAGTTCGTTTGATTAACCCTATTGTCACCATACCAAGCCATGGTGGACCTCTCAACATGACAGGGGGTATTGTCATCCTGAAAGTAACATGGGTCCACCTCGTAAAACTGCCACAACGTAGGAAGCGCATGGTTATCCAAAATGGTGCAGTAGGTCTCGGCGTCGAGTCTACCAGGAATTACGACCAAGGGTCCCATGCCATACCTGAAGAAACACCCCCATAGCATAATTCCACCGCTGCCGAACTTCACAGTTGGCACAATACGTTCCGGCAATAGGTGTTCTCCAAGCAGACGCCAAACCCAGACCCTGCCATCCAAACGGAAGAGGGTGAACCTTGATTTGTCGCTCCAGAGAACCTGTTTCCACCGTTCAACGGTCCACTGTCGACGTTTTTTGCACCACGTTAGCCGAGCAGAGCTATTGGACTTGGTGATCAAAGGCTTGTGGGTGGCAGCACGCCCATGATAACCGAGCAGATGAGATTCCTTACGGATGGTATTCATCGAAAGAACACTCCCGGATGCCAGTAGAAACTCCTCGCAGATGTGGCCCATCGATTTGGTGCGGTTCTTCCGAATTTCTCTGGCCAGCACCCATCGGTCTCTAACTCCCAGTTTTGTGGGTCTGCGGGGTCGGGGCACATCCGACAGTCACCTCTCATCTTCCACTTGCCAATCACGTAGGCCACTGTCGGTTTTGGGTACTTCAACTCGCTGGATATGTGTCACGTATAGATCGGCCATTTCTGTGATACCCGACGATTACACCTTTCTCGAAATCGGAGAACTCCGAACTGCATGGCATCTTGCATGCGACTGGTTGCGTTGTTGTTTCCCACACAATATTTAACGGCGGTGGTCGTGACGTGTATCAGGACCGCAGGTATCTTCGATTACAGGGGTGTCTAATTACTTGTTCGTAGATACTGTATATATACAGTATATATAATATGTGCATGCCTGGTCATATCAGAATATTATGACCACCTACCTAATGGGAATAATCACCCTTGGTCCTGATGACAGCTGTGAGACGACGGGGCATGGATGCAATGAGGCCCTGGAAGGTTCCCCGAGCCATACCTGCCCATTCGATTTGCAGCAAAGCACTGAGGTCCCGGAGATAACATGGTTGTGGGTCGGCACATCGAAGCTGTCGATCCAAATAGTCCCACAAGTGCTCTATGGGATTGCGGTCGGGCGATTTCGCCGGCCAAGGGAGAATGGAGACATACCTGCCAGCTACTATGGAATGTCGATAGTTTCTGCATATTTTCTTGCCTGACTACGAAACTCTCTGTCAAAACTTTCAGCTTGAAACTGTAAACAACAATTTGCGAAAACAGAAGTTAGACGCTGCAAAACTTCCCCTGTGAACTTCAGGCACAAGATTCTTCCGGATATCCGAGAAATTCCGCCTTTTTCGTTATTATTTTGTTCATTCACGAGATGCACAAGTGAACAGAAATTTGGGTGTGGGGTTGGTGGTGACAAGATAGGATGCAATGTTTGTCAGATGACGAATTCTGTCTTCACGAAACTTTCGAAAACAGAAGGTTAATGGAGTTCGAATTTTTCCGTAATCATAATTTCTTTTTTTCTCCTGACGTTGCCTCTGTCCAGTATTTTGTAAAATAACATTTTACTTAAATATTTGTATTTCAGCTTGAAAATAGAGGGGGGGGATTTCCAAAACCAGAAGTTTGATACGACAAAGAATCCTTTGGTAATTGTCCCCCACTCCCCGCGATGTTCCCATTCTTCTCCGTTGCTAAATATCCCTCGTCCCATAAGTTTTTGCATTTAAGCTTGATAAGGGAGGGGAATAATTCCTGAAAAGTGAAGTACCAAAGTTGAAAAATTTGTAAAAATTGATGCATTGTGTTCAAAAGTATTAATATTTTCAAAGTTACACCATTTATCTGAAATAGTTAAAGCTTTGATATCATGCGCTCATAGCCCTCAGGCTGAAAGTTCTTTCAGCATGATGGATGAAATTACACTATCTACCGACAAGTAATTGGACACCTGTGATAGCAAAGGGAAACTAAGTTTATTCACCTTCAATAGTTGGTGGAGCCTCCACGAGCGGCGATTACAGCAGCGACCCTCCGGGGCATACTCTCAACCAGGCGTTGTACGACGGCTAGCGGTATTTTCTTCCACTCTGCTTGGAGAAGACAGGTCAGTTCCTTCACCGATTTCGGACAGTGGGAGCACCCCTTAAGTCGACACTCCAACTCGTCCCAGAGGTGCTCGATAGGGTTAAGGTCCTGGCTCTGCGCAGGCCAGTCCATTCGATTAACCCCATTGTCACCATACCAAGCCATGGTGGACCTCGCAACATGACAGGTGGCATTGTCATCCTGAAAGTAACATGGGTCCACCCCATAAAACTGCCACAACGTAGGAAGCGCATGGTCATCCAAAATGGTGCAGTAGGTCTCGGCGTTGAGTCTACCAGGTATTGCGACCAAGGGTCCCGTGCCATACCAGGAGAAACACCCCCATAGCATAATTCCACCGCTGCTGAACTTCACAGTTGGCACAATACATTCCGGCAGGAGGCGTTCTCCAGGCAGACGCCAAACCCAGACCCTGCCATCCGAATGGTAGAGGGTGAACCTTGATTCGTCACTCCAGAGAACCTGTTTCCACTGTTCAACGGTCCACTGTCGACGTTCTTTGCACCACGTTAGCCGAGCAGCGCTATTTGACTTGGTGATCAAAGGCTTGTGGGCGGCAGCACATCCATGATAGCCGAGCAGATGAGATTCCTTACGGATGGTATTCATCGAAAGAACACTCCCGGATGCCAGTAGAAACTCCTCGCGGATGTGGCCCATCGATTTGGTGCGGTTCTTCCGAATTTCTCTGGCCAGCACCCATCGGTCTCTAACTCCCAGTTTTGTGGGTCTGCCGGGTCGGGGCATATTCCGACAGTCACCTCTCATCTTCCACTTGCCAATCACGTTGGCCACTGTCGAATTTGGGTACTTCAACTCGCTGGATATGTCACGTATGGATCGGCCATTTCTGTGATACCCGACGATTACACCTTTTTCGAAATCGGAGAGCTCCGAATTGCGTGGCATCTTGCATGTGACTGGTTGCGTTGTTGTTTCCCACACGATATTTAACGGCGGCGGTCGTGACGTGTATCAGAACCGCAGATATCGTCGATTTCAGGGGTGTCCAATTACTTGTTGGTAGATAGTGTATTTTTATTAGGGCATAAAAAAAGAAAGAAAAGCAACAATGAAGAAATAGGGAGAGAAAGATATCAGCTGAAATAAAAATTAAGTAATGGATGCTGCGCAGTTGCAAAGTCAACAAAAGATAGACTAACAGTAGTCCACATTCTTGCTGTGTGTTTTGATTTTTTACCCAGTTAAAACCTTCAGCTTTTCTTTTCCTTCTTTGGTCTCACCTTGCCATAAACTGCAATTTTAGTGGCTGTGTGATCATATGGTAAGTGGAGGTTCATGCACTGCTTCTTCACTTGCTTGAATTTCCTGTCTGTTAAGCGTTGTGGAATTCTGAACGCATTTGATTTTTACTGGTGGAAGTTTCGAACTTCAATCTCACAATGTTACCTATCCTGCCCTCGCCAGTAGAATCAACTTTGTATTTCACTCATGCTAAGTTTGTTTCGTTAGTGTCCTTGCTTGTTGTAATGTTCTGTTGTGGCTCATATTTCTTTTTCACAAAAAGATGGATCATTTCGTAAAGAAGTATGTATGCAGCGCAATAATACTAGTCACTACTGACAAGGCTCTTGCCAGTGTGGGCAGGTATGTGGGTACATATTCTGTTGTGTTCCTGGAACCAGTAGCGCACCCCTGTAGCAAGATGGCAGGGCATATTGTCCTGTTGGTAGACACACCACCAAGGTAAACATCCAACATGAAGGGATGCATGTTGTCAGCGAGAATGGACAAGTAGTCATTGATGTTCGGGGCCCATCCAGTGGTAGCAGCAGTCCCAGGTCATACCAGGAAAACATCCCCCAGACATGCACACTGCCGCCATCAGCCTCTACTTCACCGACAAGCATGACCGGGTGTTGGTTCTCATGTGTATGATGCCGTATCCGCCACCACCCATCACTTCTGTGGAGTAGAAACCTCGATTCATCAGAGAATGCAATCTTTTCCCACTGTTCCACTGTCCAATGTTAGTAGTCCTGTGTGAACTGTAGGCGTCGTTGCCGATGGATTTGGGTTAACATGGTCACCTTGACACAGCATCAACTCCAGAAACCCCTGCATAACAGGGTTTGCTCTACTGTTATCGGGGACACGTACCTGGGTGCAGCGTTCGTTTGAGTGGTCAAATGCTGCACCATTGCATGTCGATTGCCCTTTACCAGTCGACAGAGGCAATGTTCTCTGGGGTCGATGGTCTTTGGGGCTCCACAGTTATGATGTCAGGAGGTGCTCGGTGTGCCAGCGGTCCATTCGGGGTACACCCTTACTACAGCAGCTCGCGAACAGCCCATGAAGTCTGCTGTTTCTGAGATGCTTCCACCGTTGCATGGTACCTGATGATCATTCCTTTTTGGCACGTCCATCAAATGACTACCTCTGGCCATTGTGCTCACGTGCATTCTGTGATGCGCCTTGCCAGGGCCACTGTGATTCCATGAGTGGTCATATTATTCTGATACGACTGTGTATATAACCAGTGGTATCGCATATAGTCATATCAGAATAATGTGAGACTGCGTATAAACACAGTCATATCAGAATAATGTAAGACTGCGTATAAACACAGTCATCAGAATAATGTACGGCTGTGTATAAACACAGGCATATCAGAATAATGTACGACTGTGTATATACACAGTACAGGGATGAGAATTCTGTGCCAAAACAAAAAATCTTGTGCCATCTTGCTACAAAAGGCAGATTTTGCACCATTCTGAGCCAGAACCACCATGCCCCATCATCATCGTCAGGACTTCAGCCCAGTAAATTATCTCTGTGACCCATTCTGTTTGACTCTGAGTAGGACCATGCGGTGGACAGAAAGATTCAGCGATTCCAAGTGCTATGGGTTTTACATATGGAAATTGTCGGTCCACTACAGATGATTGAAAACGTTGAGATGCAGTAGAAATTAAAAATCTCAGTGAAATAACGATATTAAACATTTGTAAAGTTTATTTTCATATTTTCAAGAATCTAACACTTATTTGGTGTTGAGAATGTCACGTTGTTTTCCATTTCTGCATATTAAATTTTCCCACCAAGTTTCCTTTTTTTTTTTTTTTTTTCTTTCCTCCTCTACTGGATTATATTTTTATTTTTTATGTTTTCTGGTCATGTTCCTTATTTTTAATATCTTCGGTAATAGTGAAAAGAAGCGACAGTATTTTTCAAGAATGTTTTTCTATAACGAAATTCATGTTACCCATTTCCAATACATACTTCAAAACTATTCAATAGAGAGCACTCATTTTCGCTCCTTTCCCTTTTATTAAACGAAACTTAATTTCTAGATCAGTATTTAATCTGTCCGCGTTGGAATCCGCGTTGTTTCCGTGCCCCATAAAATTGTTTCTTGGCAAGGTGAGCAACGCAGTATCGATTTTTTGCTCTAATTATTCCGCTTTTTCCCTCACCATTTGGGTCATTCTTGATATCAATGCAAAACTGGAAATAAAAAAAAAAAAAATTAAAGTTTTTTCGGGGGAGGGGGTCTTTTTTGATTTTTCCCATAATCCTAATTTCTTTTTCTCACGATGTTTCTCTGCCCAGTACATACATATCTTTAAGCTGTTCTCTGATATTCAGAGGTTAGCTCCTCAAAGAAAGACCATCTGACAAATAAACATTTAACTGATTAATACATATCCCTAAGGTGTTCTCTGAGATTAGCTCACAAAGAAATACACCACCAGATAATTTTTTAACTGATTATTTACTTACTATTGTTTTATCCAACTTCTCCATTTACAGCGATCTTGACACACAACATGGGCTTCAGGGACATCCATCACACAACATATACAAGACCTTCTATACTTCATACTCATTATCTTTTTCTCATTCAGACACTCCTCAATCTGTTCCTCCTACAACTTCCTTGGCCTTCTTCTGCCTTTCCTTCCTGCCACTTGGGCCAAAAAAAATTTTCTTAGTAAGCATCTCGTCACTCATTCTTTCAACATGGCCTAACCACATAAGAATATTAGTGTCCACCTTGCTAACAACATTTTGCTTCACATTACACAACTGCAACACATCTTCATTCCTCACATGATCAGAATGTGTCTTCCCACAAAGTAAGTAACACAGTTCTCCGGCACACAAACTACTCCTATGTCTCTTCTGCAGTACCCAGATTTCACTGCCATACATCAGAGTAGAAACAATTACACTTTCATACACAGCCATTTGGGACTCGTTTGAGAATCCATCATTCCTGTGAAAACCTCCTAAAGCAGCCATGACTTTCAATGAAGAATTCACTCGCCTACTAATTTCTCCATCTATCTGCTCTCGCTGTCAAAGAAGCTTCCCAGATATAATAACTCATTTACCTGGTCAATCACTGTGCCATTTACTCTTAAAACCCTGCATTCAGCACTAACAGTTCCTCACTGAAAAGCCATAACTTTCGTTTTTCCCTTATTTATACTCAGTTTGAATTTCATACAAACTCGTACATCCGGGACAACATACTCTGCAACTCACTTTTGCTCTCTCTGCCAACAGGACTGTGTCATCTTACAGCAATCTGCACACACAGGTATTACCAACACATAAACCAATATTGTCCATTTTGGCATCATGCATGCATGCATCCATTAATATATTAAAGAGCCATGGTGACATTACACAACCTTGCCTGACTCCTGCACCAATAGAAAACCATTTTGATAAAACACCATTCACTCGTACACAAGCTCTACTGCCAGCATACATGGCTTTTACACTATTAAATAGATTCCCAGTAACACCATATTTATTCAATACCTTCCGCAATAGTATCCTATTTACTCGGTCATAAGCTTTCTCTAAATCTATGAAGGCAGCAAAAACTTTCTTACAAACAGCCAGATACTTTTCAATCATCATGCGTAATGCAAAAAGTTGGTTAGTGCAACCTTTACCAGGCATAAAACCACTCTGAACATCCCACACTTTCTCTGATGTAAGACGTCGTACCTTTTCAATAATGACCTTTCCAAACACTTTCCCTGGCATACCCGGTAAGCTAATACCACGATAGTCTTGCAGTCAGTCTGATCACCCTTTCCCTTATACAAGGGAACAATGATGGCATCCCTCCAATCCCAGTATTGCTATCTATTAAATATCATTTTAATGCTTAAATATTTGTATTTCAGCTTGAAAATGGAAGGGGAATGTCTGAAAAACGAAGTCTGGTGGAGCAAAAATTTTGCTGGTAGTCGTAATTCCCCCACGCACGACGTTCCTTCTATCCCATGTTGTTAAATGTCAGTAATTTTATACTTTGGATGCAGTGATGTACTCCAGTTTAATATTTACTTAAATAAACTTCAGTGAATAGTTCTGTTTTGCTGCCCATTCTGTTTCGTAACCCGCTTAAAAAGTTCAGCTTTTTTGTTTTCTTTGTCTGCCTCATGTATGCCTACTAGGTCGGTAGACTGAGAAAGCGTTTTATTTTTAAAGGGAAATTAAGGTTCAAAAACATTTCTAAGGGTGTATTGTGTAGAAAAAATGACATTACAATGTACAATAGGCAGCAGCGGAGAATTGAAGCTCCGACTTCGAATTTGAATTCCTTTTTAAACAAAGGGGAAAATGCTTGTTTTGTTCCTCAATATAGCAAGAACTGATGGAAAACCATGCATTTTCAGCAAAATTAAAGTTTAGAAAAGAAATGTCACTCCTCACTTTGCTGTGAAAACAACTTTACAGGTCATGGTAATGATGTAATTTTGCAGCAAGGACAAACCTAAGTAACAACTTTCAGTTTTAATTTGGGCATAACTAAAAAACAACAAATACTAACTCCATTGACTGATGTAGAAAGAAAGTACTCTAAGGAATAAAGTGCATTTCACCAAGAAACTTCTGAAAATATGAAGTCACTTTTGTGCACTATTACCATTTTTTATGATATTGTTCTGCATTTTTATTATTCTTTCTGTTGTTTTGGGTCTAAAGACCACCATGAGCTATTTCCAACCTGTGTAGGCACTTGTTGCTTTTACTGCAGGATTCCTATTGGTGTTTGAGGAAAACTGGAAAAAGAAAAAATCTTAGCTTCACTTAGTGTTTCTCAACTTCTGAAGCAGGTCTGTGTTCCTGATAATGTTAAATAAAGCAGAAGAAAACATTAGTGTAGGCTTGAAAAGAAAAAAATTGTGGACATTGAAAGTGGCTAGATACTTAAGAAATCAAAAACAAAAAAATAATATCTGATATCTGGCACATGATGAAAAAAGGGGGGAGACAAACAGCAGCAAGAAAAAAGTGAAATTCTGTGTAGGTATCCAAAAGGATAGAATTTTCTTGCTGACTTGTTTGGATGGAGTGTTCGGAAATCAAGTAAATTATACACAATGGACTTCTTTATTAATCTTTCTTTTGTTTTGTTGAAGTGCACATAAAAATTAGTGTGTAACTATTACAAAAACAAGATATACAGTTGTAACTCAGTGTGGAAAAATTAATGCCATGTGGACCGGACATGAGATGAATACTTTGTGTGTGTGTGTGTGTGTGTGTGTGTGTGCGCGTGCGCGCGCGCCCCATCAGCTTGCACTACTCCCAGTTGTAAAATACAAATATCTACAGTAATATTCCGATTTATAAAGATACCTTAAAATGTCATATACACATATTTTTGTCATTAAAACTGCTCCAATAACCAATTCATCTGCTCCAAAGTTACAATTTTCCTGCTCCAAAGTTAGTTTTCCTGCTCCAAAAGAGGTCATAGTCACTCTCATCCCTGACAGTCATATCACATTATTCTGACACGACTGTGTATAAACAGTCGTATAAGAATAATATGACCACCCACAGAATCATAGTGTACCTGGCCAGGCACGTCACAAGGTCGACCACACAGAGCAGCCGGCCAGGACAGATGAACCATAGTGTGTCACATGAGCACAAGGCCAGTGGTAGTGATTTGACGGACTTGCAAAAAGAAATGATCATCAGTTACCATGCCAAGGGTGGAAGCATCTTGGAAACAGCAGACTTTGTGGGCTGTTCGCGAGGTGCTGTGTGTAGTAAAGGGTGTCAAGCAGAATAGACCGCTGGCACACCTAGTACCTCCAGACGTTATAACTGTAGATCCCCAAAGGCAATCGACATGCAGCAATTGACCATGCAAATGAACGCTGGGGAACCCAGGTACGTGTCCCCGATAACAGTAGAGTGAACCCTGTTACGCATGGGTCTCCGGTGACACTACGTCAAGGCGCCCATGTTAGCCGTCATTGAACAGTGAAAGAGTGGGAAAAGGTTGCCTTCTCCAACAAATCGAGGTTTCTACTCCACAGAAGTGACAGGCAGTGGCAGGTATGGCGTCTGACACACGAGAACCAACACCAGGACATGCTTGTTGGTCAAATACAGGCCAGCGGTGGCAGTGTGCATGTCTGGGGAATGTTTTCCTGGTATGGCCTAGGATCCCTGGTACCACTGGATGAGTACCTGAATGCCAATGGCTGCCTATCCATCCTCACTGCCGCATGTATCCAGTCATGTTGGACTTTTTGGTGATGACGGTGTCTACCAACAGGACAATGTGTCGTGCCATGTCGCTAAGGGGGTGTGTGACTGGTTCCAGGAACATGTCAATTGAGGTCGGGCAAAATTGCCCGACCTCAATCCCATAAAGCACTTGTGGGACTATTTGGTTTGACAGGTTCGACGTGCCAACCCACAACCACGTCATCTCAGAGACCTCCATGGTCTGCTGAAGTCCGAATAGGTAGGTGTGCCTTGGGAGTCCGAATAGGTAGGTGTGCCTCGGGCAATCTTCCAGGGCCTCATTGCGTCCATGCCACACCATCTTGCCATTGTCATCTTGGCCAGGGGTGGTTATTCCTATTATTAGGTAAATGAACATTTCATATTATTCTGATACGACCGTGTGTGTGTGTTGTCATTGTTAAACATTATCAATCCACTGCTGGATGGTCTCCCCAAGTTTCTTGCACAACGCTCTGTCTTGTGCCAGTCTCTTCCATGTCTCTCACATGCTTTTGAATTTCATCCACCCATATCCCATGTGGTCTTCTCCATGGTCTTTTCCTGTCCCTTGGAATCCACGGTAAATGTAAAATTCCATGTAAATGTCTCTGCTCTATATGTAAGACTATATGTAAGAACTGGAAGGATGCATTGATTAAACACTTTTCTTTTAAAACATAATGGCATATTGCTCTTTAAAATTGTATAGTTTCTTCCAAAAGCTCTCTAACCAAGTTTTATACACTGATAAATTTCTTCAACAGTGACCTTTGCATGCTATCTGTTGCCCAAGGTAAATGTATTAGCTCCCTCTAGATTTTCCCCATGAATCACCAAATCTTCATTTATTGTAAAAGCATTGTATATCTATTTTTTTCTGAAAGTTCATTTTCAATCCCACTTCTTTACTCTTGCCAGCAAGTCCCTGGATCATAGTCTGTAGCTTTGAAGGGGTGGTTAAAAAATGATTACGTCATCCGCAAGACAAAGGTGAGGTAAATAATTTCTCCATTTATTTTTATCCCTTTGTT
The DNA here is from genome assembly GCA_039090855.1 of Macrothele yani. Lineage (NCBI taxonomy): Eukaryota > Metazoa > Arthropoda > Arachnida > Araneae > Macrothelidae > Macrothele > Macrothele yani. Next base: position 4,039,691 of record CM077023.1, on the reverse strand, counting down.
TTCCAAGTTCAATGATTGAAGGACACTTTGCAGTGTGTCATTGAAGAGTTTGGGAGATATGGTGTCACCTTGTCTCACTCCCTTTCCAATTTTTATTGGTGCTGTATCCTCAAATAGCCGAACCTTTGCACTTGCATTTTCATCGATGTTATTAATAATGCTAATGTAATACATATTCATATATACTCATTCATCTACCATAGCTCAGCTTATGAGGAAATAGGATGCCAACCTGATCTCCTTGTGTTTTGCACACTCACTACGATTTCCCAACCACTAGACAGAAAAAAAGTTTTCAGTAATTTCCAATGTTGTTCTTTTTATAAATATTATATTTAAACCATTGATAAATCTTCACAGCTGTTGTGAAGATAGTGGTGATGTTAATAACATGCAAAGATGTGAAATGTCCTGATTCAATCTGATTATGCTCAGGGTTTAAACCAGGGCTGTAGAATACAAGGGCTGGGTCATAGGCTTCGGACTCGCAGATCCCTACGATTGCGAGCGTGTGACGTCAGTATGTTGGAACGGAGCTGACCGCTGCACTGGATGGCTGCAGTGAAGGAAGAAAGCTAACGAGCATTTCAGTGCCTTTTGCAAAGAAATGTAGCAAATGATTCATTCTACGTATTTAACACACTTAAATACAAAGAGAAAAGGCTGGAGAGTAACTAATGACAAATGAAAAGTTTCATTACATTCACACAATACGTTGAAATTTTCAGGTCACAAGTTTTCCTGCCAGCATCTTGCTCCAGCAGATGTGTACATTAAAATATATTTGATCTACGATATTACACAAATAAATCACCTGAAGTGAACAGTTTTTTTTTTCCACGTTTCTTTTTCTGTTTAATTTCTTAAATTTCGAAGAGTAATCTTAAAATTGCAAATGTTTTCGTATGCTTATTTTTCGTTTTTCCTTAAACTTTTTTTGCGGTGTTTTGTAGTGAGTCTTCGACGTCGTTCTAAATCAGTATTGTTTTTGTTTTGTTTTTTCACGTAAAGCAGTAATGTACTACTTTTAAGGTAACAACACAATGAAAGGTAACACAATGTCCGTATTCATTTGTATACTCTTGTTAAAAATCTATGAATTAATGAATATATATTTTTCTATAGTGGCCCCCACTTTGGTTGAACATCAGATGCTCTTGCATTCTGAATTACTGCTATATATGCACTTATATATTAAATTAATAATTTTTTTACGTACGGTGCATGGAATTTCTTATGACTTTAACGCCTACGTTTTTTAACATCTCATTAACTACACCCGCGCTTTAAAGTTTCTTCTTATGCACTGAAGTAACTGACACTGAATGCCAGGTAAACAAGTAAAATTTTGCGCATGTAGTCAGCTATTTGCCCTACAGTTTTTATTGTTCTCTACGCTCTCAGAGGCAAAAGAACGAGTATTTTTCCCTAAGGAAAATAAATTGAGACATCCCCCCCCCCACCCCCACCCCAAAACAGAGCTGCAAATTTTCGTTCCATAAAATACAATATTTATTTCACTATAGGGGAAAAGTGGTGTTTTAATAATTTAATAGCAAAAAGATCCTCAGAATTCTAATTAAAAGGCTTCAAAGAAAATTTAAATGAAAGAGAGGCATCCCTTTCGTATTGGTAGTTCTTTCAAGAGAAAGACGTAGCTGCATTACGTTCCCATAATTTCATTTTGGTTATTTACCACCATATATTTAGAAACATGTGAAATATGAAATCTGTTTTTAAAATCACGCACAGTTGGAAAGTTAACTTAACAAACGAACAAAAACAAAAATTCCTGTTGTGTTCAGGCATCCGATTACACTTTAATTCCGAGAGCTTTGGGCGCAACTACTGGACTGCAACCACTTTTTCATCATCTTCTCAGATTTTCTTTTCTGAAGTGATGCTTTTCGATAGAGATGTCGTAGCCTGATGAATGTTCTTACACGAGAATAAATTCTGATTGCCTCTTTAAAAACATGTGGGTATCTTTCTTTCAATATTCTCTTTAACTCTTGGGTAACCTGTTTTCCTTTGTGAGCCCCTTCTTTTCCGTGAATCACAATAAATATGGTTTCGAATTCTTCAATTGTTTTAAGCCAATCTGCTGTTGGTATAGTTAACCCTCCCTGTGAAATTAAATTGATCCAAACGGAGGAATCGAAATCATCACCTACTTTATGTGAAACAGTGCCCAGAGAACGATCTTTTTCTCGAACTCGATAGGCAATGTATCCGGCCACATATTTGAGGGCTTCGTGTTCTGTGAAAGACATAAGGCAAGAACTTGTGCTGTTTTCATCATCTTTCCACGACATTGGCACAGGTTCATTACATAAATTTGTACACATCTGATCATCGGTCACATCATTGCAAGACAATTTAACAATTTCTTGGATATCTTTCTCTACGAAAGCGCTCTTAAGTAAATCTGTAGTCAGATAGCAATCAACTGAAGCAGATGTTTCACAGGTGTTAAGTTTGTCTGAAAGACCTGGTAATTTATTTGCCAAAAGTAATTGTTTCAAACGACTGATCACTTCAACTGGAGAAGGATGGTCGTAAAAATTTCCGATTCCTCTTATTTGACTAAATAAACTTTCAAAGGCATCTTGAGTCAAACGGGATGTCATAATATAGGTTACTCCAATGGATCTCAAATCTGTGTTCCGTCCAAGAAGTGATGATATCGAAACCAGTATACCCTTTTGAAATGGCAATATGTTCTTCTTTCCAAACACTTCATTCCAGATATCGCGTTACTCATAAGTGATAATTTTTTTTTGTCTCGTAACGTATGATTCGATCCCAAAGGCTGCTTGCAGTGGCTTATTACTGGGTGGGTGTGGACGACTACTGTTCATGACATCAAAAAACGAGTCCACTAGTTCAAAAAAACTCGCTTTTTCATTGCCAGTCAGTAACTGAATTGCTTTTGCTGTTGTTGCGGAAAAAAGGGTTTTGGCAAGCGCGACCTTTTGCCTTTTGTTGCCTGTCATGTTTAAAAAACAGGGTTTTAATTTGTGACAAATTCTGAGCTCGCCGCGATCCTTTTCGAAAACGTCTTCTATAATTTTTGATGTTAGATGGGTACCATCTTCTAATACTAGTCCATTATCCAAAAATGATTTCTAAGGAGTTTTAAGTAATGTGGAAGATCAGCGAAAACCCAAATACATTTTTCTTCTTGATATGGATGAGGAAATGAGGATAATTCTAAGGAAATCTGAAGTTCTTTCCATAAAGTAGAACATCCTCCTAAATCAGAAACAATGGCTTTCACTTTTATGCCACTGTTTTCCACTGCCTTTATAACTGGAAAAAGTAATTCCTTAGTCATAGTCTTCTGGAAATCAAAAAACACTGGTTGTTTCCATGGAGACAGGATTCCTCTCGCCAACACAAAATGAACTCTAGAAAATGGACCCAAATTTGATCTTCAGTGGCATCGTAGCACAATTTGCTATCTATGTGCATTTCATCGAAACTCAAAATGCAAACTTTTTCGGCTTCGGTCATAGTTTCAGAGCCTTTTTTCATAAGCAGTAGCACATTGCGTAAAATTCCTGGTCTGCAAGAGAACTTTGCGCACCACCTTTTCAGCGTGCTCTCACTTGGTAGTGGAATGCCTATTTTAGTTTTCCAAAAATCGTAACTCTTTCTAGAAAGTGCTCTAGTTACAATCCCCCTGGAAATGTCTTCAGCTTTCCAAATAATTTTTCTTTTTCCTTCAACTATTGCTTGCAGTTGTGTCGCAGTTAATACACTTTTAATACGCGCTTCCATTTTAACAGTTTTTTATTCTTTAAATCACTAATTTTCAGCTTCGTTTTCAAAACTCTGTTTTCACACAACAGTCGTTGCATTCGTAATTTTCTCTGTCGTCTTCCATTAGCTTTCATTTTTAACTCCTTGGTTCTCTCCAGTTTTAAAAGTTGAATTTCTTTTTTAAGGGATGCAACATTTTCAAGCAGCAATCTATTTTCCTCCGTTATTTTGATACAGGAAGAACAACTGATATCACCTGATGTTTCATCAACTTCATAACAGAGATCCTGCGTTTCTTGCACACATACCTTTTTCGGACTTAAATTATCCATTTGATCGAAAGCACTTTTTAAAGTATCTCGTTTGCGCTTTGTTACATCGTGGAGTGACACAGTGTCCGTTTTGCTGACAGTTCGGCAGGTTCAGGATAGGCACCGCGTTTTGTTTCAGTAGTTTTTTTCTCCGGGAGTCCAAGTAGGCGATTTTTTAAATCATCTTCGTAATCGGAAGGATGAAAATGTTCACTGCAAACTCTAGCATTCGCTACATTCACAGAGTCTGACGTATAGCACTTGTTCAGCCATTCTTTCACCAAATCTGGATTTTTCAAAGGAAATGCATGGTACACAATACACTGAGACTGACCTTTAGTTTTTTTGTAATGATTCTTACAAGTAGCCACAGCACAACTCTACATTGTTATAAGTATTTCAATGTAAACTAACTAAACGATTTCTCTGAGAGCAAATTTTAAGAGCTGAATACTTATCCACACAAAGCAAAGAAAAGAATACAGCGTAAGTAGAGAGACTCTTCACGGGAGCTTCACGTTTCCAACCGGAGTTCCAACACAGTGACGTCAGAAACAGGTCATCAGTCACCGCTGAAGGGATCCGTGGCGGCAAAATTTCTTCAAAGGAATGACCCAGCACTTGTATTCTATCAGCCCTGGTTTAAACCCAGTGTTAGGAATTTTTTTTCTAGGAATTTTCCATAGTCACCACGGGTATCTTTGCTCCATTACGGAGTACAGGAAACATTGAATGTGCTACGGGAAAAAGTATCTGTGAAAAAGTAGCTTGTTTTCAAGATTCTGACATTCATAAAATCTTTTTGGGAATGTGTGTTGGATGTTTTTAATATTGTGATATTTCTTCCCTATACTTTCATTTTTATTTCATTTCATTTATTTATTCTTTCAGTTGCCACTACAGCAACTAGGAAAAGGAGGGAAAAGGCCGTGAGGCCTTTGGGCATCTCATGCCATCTGCTATCAGAAAATTGCTTTAGCATGGATGAGAATGTTCTGTGATTTTCGGAATTTTGTATTTTTCTTACCCCAAGCTGCATTTCTTTTATTTTGCCCCCCATTTCCCTTTTTGATTATATCCATATTTTTTGTATTTTATGGGTATTCTCCAAATTCCCATTCATACCTCCACTTACGAATATTTTTAAAAAGGGAATGTGCAAAAGAAAACTTACTACAGCAGAGACTGCCATGGATAACGAGACCATTTTCACAACAAGCAATGAAAACAGATCAATTTTTGAAAAAGCAGGTGTGTACTGCATTCCAACAAGAAATATTTCAAGTACTGAGAGAATGGATAAAACAAATAAAATATACATAGGAAGTACCAAAAGAAGATTTAAAACAAGATTGGAAGAACCACATATCCAACTGGAATAAAAAAGAAAATAAAACATCATTAATTCAACATTGTATTGACATTTAGACAATCCCAGATTAGGCCGAGGTCGAATTAATTACATCGCATAAAACAAAAGCCCAAATTTTAACACCAAATACAGTAATGATTGAAAAAACAAGAGATAAGAACTGCAATTACGACCCAATCGATCTACCATATGCATGAAAGTACCTCATTGAGCAAGAAAAGAAAAAGAACAAAAAATATATATAGAGAGAGAGACGTTTTAAAATCAGGACAGATACTGAGTCGACTGATATACGGAAGATGATGACACCGGACAATTTAAAATCAGAAACAAGTTTTGAAAAGTCCAATCAAAAACTAACACATACATGACTTAAGAATGCGCAATAAAACCAAGATTAGGATGCAGAAAGGTTCTGCCAACGTGGAACTGTTGAGTCATCTTGCGGATTGTGTGACATTTGGCCGCTGAACAACATGCACGATGAAAAAAATGTCATTAAACCCACAGATGAAGACTACAAAAATGATAGTCGAAACTAGTTTGGGAATATTTAGTGCAGTGGGAAACGAAGTCTATACTATAGTCAAGACTGAATATCTTATCAGATCTATTTCCCTTCGACTTGAAGGCTTGACCTTTCGCTATTTTTATTATTTTTGTTGATTTAATTTTATACTGGATTATTTTATTAATTTGAGTCATGATTCATTAAGAAGATTAATTACCCACCTATATCAACTCACCATTTGGAGTATCTTCAAAGCAAATCTTATATTTCTAACATGTGAACACCTCGAGGAACACAAAAAAATAGTGCAATATCAAGGCATGATTGGTACGATCCTTGAATACCTTGAAACGTCCTTGAAAGAGCTTGAAAAAGTTTGATTCTGTAAATAGTACTTGAAAAAAGATTTTGATGTTTTTAAAGTAATGGTATGAAAAAGCACATGTAAAATAATTGTTTGTGATAAAAAGTTGCATTGGAGATATTTGTGTGTATTTCCGATAAAAATGCCAAGCTGATCAGATAGTGCAGGGTGCGCATGAACAGCTGGTTGGCTATGACATCACTACAGAGTGGAATGTCAGCCATGAGAGTAAAATAAGTGGAATGATCTACTCGTGAATCGGGATGGACTTCCGTTGACTGGGGTTAGGGACACATTCTTGCCGGGAGGGTGGAACTTCTAGGAATTGCTTGTGCTTCATGCATGGACCCTTCATCTCCTGGCTATGCCCCCTCCCCCTGTGACTTTTATAGCTTCAGAATGTGCTGTGACATCATTCCAACCCCAACTCTCATTGCAGTCTTTCCAGCAAACAACTCAAGATGTCCTGTGATTCTCACGCTGCCTTGTTGCTTTGCTGTGTTCCCTCTCCCATGCGCTCTCTCTGTGCTGCGACCGTGCGTGGTGTAACGACTTCGTCTCTGTTTGCAGTGATGAGAATGTCCTGAGATTCGATTTGCACCCGTGTTTAAGAATCAAGTTATGCCCCCCTCTTCATCTCTGTAATTGTTAACCCATACTGCTTTTGTGTTTTAAACACAATTGAAAGCATCTGTGCATTCAGAAAAATAATGCCGTGGGTGACTTGCTTTGTGGAAGTTTCAGACATTTGGATTCGGGCCTCCATTTCTGTTTGCATTGGGCAATATCTCTATCGCAGTGGAGCTATATGTTGTGACCAATGGTTTTGTGTGACATTACTTCCCATTCTCAACTTTTGACCATCGGATGTCCGCTTTTATTGACATCCATCTGGCATGGAATTCCTGCTGCTATAATTACATCTTTCCTTTTGGATGTTTATCATGCTTACCCTTTTCGGCACTTCAAGGATGGGGGTTAATGACATGAACGCTGTAAAATGTGAGAAGAAATTGTGTATAGAGGTAACTTTCCTTATTTTTCTTTTAACTTCAAAAACTAAGACAGCTCTGTTCTGTGCTTACTTCCTTTTGTGTCCCATTCTATTTACATTAATGAATGATATCCTATGTACTTAAAAAAATATGTACACATCCAGATAAGAAAAGTGTATATTTTTTGCTCTGCAAAATAAATGGTTCAATGTCCTCAGAATTTTTTTAAGTTTGCAAAAAGATTTTTTTTTTAAACGCTTCCATTTTCTTATGACTGAATAAGACAAGTGGAGTTTGGAAAACCATGCATTTGATTTCTTTTCCATATTTGCTGCTGTTATTGTAGTTAATAACAAGGACTGACAGTAAAATATGGCAGATAAGTGCATTTTTAAAAATCAGTGGTTAGAAAACCCTGACTATAACTAGTAAAAATCAGTGGTTAGAAAATATTCATCTCTCATTGCCCAGTTTCAGAGAAAAGTCTACATACATTGGTAAGTTGCTTTAGTGTAGTTTATTGACCAAATCAAATACCTTTGAAAAGTTTCTGGCCTAATTTTCAAAATTAGGTAGTGTATGTGTGTGATGATTTCAAAAATAATTGTCCAGCTTTTGTAGTACAAAAGGACAGGTAACTGTGTGTTGATAGCATTGTGTAGACATATTACCCCCTTCCCCCAAAAGGATAAAAAAGACAGGCCAAAATTCAAAATAACACTAACTGAATCACAAAATACTGAGGCAGTTTATCACAGGAAAAGAAAAATTGTAAAAATACATTTAAAACACAACCCTAAAATTAATTAAAAATAGGAGTGAGCAACTAAAGTGTTAGAACTCAAAGACAAACATAAAAAGTTAAAACTAATAAGTAATTTCATACCAGTAGATGAATTCGAAAATAATGTACTCTTTTAAAATATTTCGTAAAATAAAATGATTTCAAAAAACACCAAAACAGAGGGGCAATTGAGTGTTAAAATAAACCAACAGGGGAGCAAGGAGTAACAGGCAGGTGATTGAAGGTGTGCCTGTTCCAGCTAAGTTTAGTGGTTTGAAAGACCGACCGCACACTCATATTATTATTTGGTTTTAAAAAGTCCTTGAAAGAGTAGAAACCATGCAAGGTGCTTACCAGAAAAATGAAGATGTGAGTAACTAGTTTCATTTATATAATACTTTATCTTGATTTTTTAATATTCAATAGCATTCAACAGTGATGATTCAAAGTCAGGCGAAGATGAATGAGTTTCCCACGAACACTGTCATATTCATACAACATTAGAAACAGTACAAAATATCACAACTATATAGTTGACAGATATATACAATAAAAAGGGAAGCTCCATTAGACATGAAGCCTCATGATGTGGAGGACAGATTGTTGTGCCTGTGTGCAACTGCAAATACAAGAAGGATTTTGAAACTCCATGCCACATCAACAGTATCATGTTTGAAGATGTCAGTTTTTTTGTCTGGAGAACTGTGAGTCAAAACGTTCATGACGGTTTATCAATAATATGCGGAAGTCAAATCTCCTAAGTTTTCAGTTTCAAAGATTTTAAGCTTCATCTTAATGAATTTTTGTTTTACCACCTATAGTGTTACAAAAATGTTACCAATTAAATTTTAAATATATTATCAGTCCAGTTAGTGTCACTGTTCATTGGGGTAACAGACTTCATCAGCACAACAACAGTCTGCAAAACTTACATAATGAATAAAGGAAGGAAGAATAACAAAATTGTAAGATGACAACAGAGTAATTTACGAAAGAATTTTTTTTTAGAAATAAAATTTATTTTATACTGTTTGGTTTCAACAAACAGTGACAAATTTCCTTAGTGCCTAAATGTTTTAATGTACTTCTGTTTATGCCATTATGCATTTGGGAGCTAGTGAATATAAATACTTTGGTCTTTTGTGCTTCAGATTACTGAATTTATTACTTAACATCTCACGGATTAATATATTGCTTGATTTTATATTCAGCAAAAAGGAATCCTGAATAAAATGCATGCCTAACTACAGTGCTTAATCCATTTTTGAAAGTTGGCACAAAACTTTATGTAATGTATAGCCATAGTAGATCAAATTAGGAAACAAATTTGAGATTTTAATTAATAGAAGAGTTCCCATTACATTCCTTAAGGTTAAATTTAATGTGCTTTTAAGTATTGGGAAAATATTATTTGGAGTTCTTACTGGCCATTATCAAAGCAGAGGTTAGATGCTCTGAGGTAAATCCCAAGAATTTTAATCCATCGCAAAGAGGAGGAGGACTGGGTGTGTGTGTTTGGATTTTAATTATGTGCAGCTATGCAGTTTTTTTTTTTTCTGGTACAATATTGTTAGCATTTGAGGAATCTTATGATGCAGACATGTGGCTTAAGTGGACCAGAAGCAAAATGACTTCTAAAACAGGAGAGACTTAAGAAATGGTTAAGTAGTCTTCTGGAACTGTAGAATGTATATTACTATCATGAATTTAAAAAAAAAATGTATATATATATAATTTTGAATGTTCTCTGCAGATCCGCCATAACTTTCTACGTGTGGAAATTAAAATGTAGCAGCATAATGTGATTTCTGATTGTAACTTGGTAGTTTCATGAGAAATGTAAGATCTTGAATGATGCATTTGATATTTTGCTTTAATCAAAAAAGCGTAATTGTTTGCTTTTTAGACTGGGAAGCGGTGGTGAAACTTTCTGATGGTTTTAATGGTGCTGATCTGAGGAATGTGTGCACAGAAGCTGGTAATTTTCAAAGATCATTTTGCATTAGCTAGTTCTCAATTTTAATATTTATGTTGTAGTGATTGCTTATGAGTTATGTTTGTTTTATAAGCTTGTTATGATATAAAACACTTATAATGTGGTGGTGTGTATTTGATCAAAAGTATCAATGTGTGGAATGCATTAAAATGAAAAGTAGATATGCAAGATAACCAGAGGGAAACATATTTTCTTAAACAGTCACCCTGGTTGTTGAAGTACACATCTCATTGTGAGGTAGAAAAAGTAATACCTTGTTTATGGAACTACAGTTCTTTCGGGGGAGGATTAATAACAGTGCACTGCACCTGTTCATGTATTATGAAGTGCTGTTCTCTGAAGGCCCTTTTCACTGGGCCGAAGATGTGGAAATTGCTTGGCAGGCATCATGGTTGTAAAGAGGTGTTGTAGCCATTTCCAACAGACTTGTTCAGCATCATTGTTTACAACTGTGCTAGGTACAGGTTGTCATGTGGGAGGACATTCTTATTTGCTCAGTTGGTGAGGGCACTTTAACTTTGTTGGCTTTGTCATTGGTGTAGCAGGATATCTTAGCCAAATGCATAGTAGTGGTGCCATGCTTCAGAAATCTTAACTTTTCTTGTGCTGGCCACTGACAGCACTATTCCAGTTGGGGGTGTGGATAAATGCCTCCATTGTATGTTCATTCATTTTGTTTCGGGTGTATGCCGGTGATAACATAATTAATCCTTTACAACAATACTATGGAGGTAATCTTGTGCTGTTCATATTGGAAGAGATGTTACATGTTTAAAGCTCATCCAAAGCCTTGAGCATATCTTACAAGTGTTGGTTTCCCTTACAGTGCAAAGTTTACAGAAGTGGAGGTGGTAATGCAATATCATGTGGGCCGATAATCATTAAAGCAGCCATTGTTTGCACCGGTCCTTAAATTTTATCGATTATTCCAGGTCTAGAAAGTACTTTAATTTTGATTTCCTTATGTAAGCCTTTGGAATACTTTTCTGCTTGGATTAAAAAATACCACTTCTGCTGCTAAATTAGGCAACCTGAAGGTTTCTCCGATTACTGCATTGTCAATTGTCAGTAATGTGGGGGGTCACACCCTTCTCCCATTGTTTTACCTTTGGCAGGCAGGTTGTCCACAATAAATTACTTCCCTCCATTTACGTGGATTACAGGTACATAAATTATGTACATGTGGCTTTGCAGAGTAAGATAGACTGGTGTTGGTTGAATGATAGCTTCTACGTGCAGCTTATGTAGTAACAGTGTCCAATGACCTTAAAGGTCCAATGTGGCTTTTCCACCTTTTGTGTCATCTACTTTTGACATGGCTTCATTCTCTGTGCACAGCAGGTGCTAGTATTGTGGGTAAATTTTGTGTTATTTAACTAATTTATCAACTAATACTTGGCCAGCTGTTTAAAGTGTTAATAAATTCTGTTGAAATTCAGTAAAATCTCATAGTTCTGTTTTCTTTTCTTTCGAACAACATTGTGTTACTGCTAAAATATTACTGTTTTACACGTAAGTGATAATGTCATTTGGTACTGGATGCCTTTTATATAACTATTGCATAATAGAATAATATAGTATAATTATCAAAATAATTAACTCATATAAGATAATGTTTTAGGTTGTCATTTTTATTCATGCACTTGGTTTATTTATGTATTCAGAATTTTTCTTTTCTTACTTTCCCCAAAAATATCCAACTACCTGTGTTATCCGATGCGTAAACGGCATCCTTTATTGATTTAGACAAGCTACGTTCGGAATATATTGATTTATCTTTCACTTCTTTTTTATTCAAAGTTCAAATAGTTCGTTGCACTTCACGTCGAAACATTTGGTTTCTTTAATCATAATTCTTTTTCGTCCTATTTTCAATAAAATGACAAGGACAATCAGACTATTGAAAATAAGACTGAAAAGAATTGTGATTAAAGAAACCAAAAAATGTTCGACGTGAAGTGCAACGAACTATTTGAACTTTGAATCAAAAAGAAGTGAAAGATAAATCAATATATTCCGAACGTAGCTTGTCTAAATCAAACAAAGGATGCTGTTTTACGCATCGGATCGAATAACACAGGTAGTTGGATATTTTTTAGGAAAAGTAAGAAAAGAAAAATTCTGAATACATAAATAAACCAAGTGCATAAATAAAAATGACAACCTAAAACATTATCTTATGAGTTAATTATTTTGATAATTATACTATATTATTCTATTATGCAATAGTTATATAAAAGGCATACAGTACCAAATGACAATTTCACTTACAACGTGTAAAACAGTAATGAGTAATAACATAATGTTGTTCGAAAGAAAAGAAAATACAATATCACGTAATAAATGTGGTTGGAGATATTACAACAACCATTATATGATTACTCATAGTTCTTATAAGTTTTAAGTGGAAGTTCTGTTTAACAAAATTCTATCATTTACAAATGGTTTTATAATTTTGACCATGAATTGAGCCATATCATTAAGGAAACTGAAATGTAAATAGTTAACATAATCAACTCTTCAGGCTATTTACCTCTTGTAAAAATTTCCCTCCCCTCCCCCAACTAAAGATGTCTAAAGTAACCCTTTGAAGAGAATGAGTTTGAGATCATTGTTATACATGTGTCAATGGAAATGCATGACATCTCTCACATACTTCAGTTGGTTCCAATCATGATTACTGATGAGCACCTCAAAAGCAGGCATTTTTTCTCTCCTGTAACTACAAATGGAAGAACAGATTTCTTGTTGAAACATGAATTTCTTCACTGAAGGGTGATAATTATGCAAGCTTGAAGGTGACACATAGTGAACTTAGAGAGGATATGGGGAGCTGGCTGTACTTATCAGTCAAGGTATTCATGGGGTGGAAGCTTTCTGTCAAATGCAGAGAAAGTAAAGCAGAGGGCTGCCAAACCAACTGACTGGTTTGGGATACCATAACTTATGTTAATCAAATTCACATTGCACAGGCCCAAGCTAACATATCTAGTACTGTGCCATGCTAAGAGCTGAGTGGCATTGATGCCAAATTGTCATGAACAGTCTCTTTTGAGGTTTAGTGGATGAGATTTACTTTTCCTCATCATGTGTTCAGTGCTTATGAGAAGTAAGTATCAAGAGATTAGGGTTGTTTATATATACATGTCTGTGTGCATACATATCACTGAGCTGTTCTCTGAGATTCAGTGGTTAGCTCCACAAAGAAATATAATCCACCAGATAAATGCTTAACTACTTATTTTCTTATTGTTGCTTTATCAAACATCTCAATTTACAGCAATCTTGGCACACTGCTAGAGTTTCTCTGACATCCATCACACGACGTATGCAAGACCTGTACTTCATACTCATAATCTGTTTCTCATGCACACTCCTGAATGTGGTTCTCCCATGAATTTCCTTGGCCTCCCTCTACTTTTTTCCCTGTCACTTGGGCTGAATTTTTTTTCTTACTAAGCATCTCATCACTCATTCTTTCAACAATGTCTTGCCCCCCTCCCCTAAGTTCTGCATCTCTCCCACACACAAATGGCTGCTATGTCTCTTCTGCAGTACCCAGGCTTCACTGCCATACATCAGAGTAGGAACAATTGCTTTCATACACAGCCATTCAGAACTCTCTTAAAGACCCATCATTCCTGTGAAATCATCTTAAGGCTGAAAAAACCATTAGGAAGAACCACTCACTCACCATAAAGATCATGGTAACCTCCAATGACCACACACTTCCAACACGTCATTCATTGTGATGTAACTGGGCTTCCACAGGTTTACAGACTTCTTGCTTACGCTTCTTATTTTCGGGTGTGAAACCTCGTTTTTTTTTTTTTCTTTTGCCTTATAAGATGTTACTATAATGCTTGTCAATTCGATAAAAATCACACATACAACTCATTCATACAATTCAAGTAAAAACTATGTACATAACCTTACATTCACAGGTGATTAAACCTTGGTCAACTCTAATTATCAAACTCCTCCTTCTGTTTCACAACCTCTGCTACTCCCACTGCAAGTGTCACACCCATTCAGCCCCGCACATCCAATCCTCTAGTACTTTCGACAGACCCCCGTCATCTTCAGGAGGCAGGTGTGTCTCACCCGCCCACCACAGCTCAAGTGAGCAGAGCCATCGAGGCCTGGGCCCCAGTCGCTATCTCTGAATCGTTGTGTCTCTGGCGCCATCTATTGTCCCTGCTGCTCTTTTTTCCCTCTTTCTTTTTATGCTGCTGTTCAGTTTTTATTAGGGCTTTCCATTGTTCGTTCAGGTTACTTGGCTCATTAATGTTGCATAATCTTGATCTGTTTTTTTCAATTAACACTGATTCTGCAATTCTTAACTGCTTTTCGTTTTTACAGCTCTTAATAATTTTAATATCTTCAAACCTTGGACATTTTTGATTTTCCATACAGTATTGGGTCAATGCTGTCTTAGCCTCTTTTTATTCCAATTATTAATATGCTGGTTCAATCTATACTTTAATTTATTCTTGGTGCTGCCTATATACGACACAGGTGGTTGCTGGTTTATTGGGATTTCATAAATTCCTGCTCTATCTAATTGGCTAATTTTTTCATTTTTAATCACTAAATTTTTTACAGTAAGTACCTGATTTCCTACCTGTATGCCATACTTGCCACAAACTTTATTAATTTCTGCTGAAACATTTTCTATATATGGTATTGCTCCCACATATTTTACAAGTTTTTTATCAGTCTTGACCTTATTGTAACCTTGAGTTACTTCATAAATCCATTTTTTTAATACCTGTTTAGGGTATCCAAAAGCATATGCAATTTTTTCAATATATTCAATTTCTTCCTTTCTATACTGTTCCATTGATGAATGTGTTAAACTTCTTTTAATTAGTGTTTTAACACTATTTCTTTTATGTGTTAATGGATGTGATGACTGAAATGGTATAAGTACTGGGATATATGAAGATTTTCTATGCACTCTGAATTGTATATTCTCCTCTGTTTTAACAATCAAAACGTCCAAAAATGCCAAAGTATTTGGGATAGTTGAGGTGTGGGGTTTGCAGTCGCTATCATACTCTGGGATTATGCGCTATAGGAATCAATTTCACAACTTCGAGATGAGAGATATTAAGGCGTTTAAGAAGGCTAAAATTAAATTAGTAAAGTCAGAAAATCAAGAAGAATTTTTGGTGACGTGCCGTGACCTAGAAATAACACCAAAGTATTTAAAAATACGGAATTGCCCAGTCACTGCTAAAGATAATAGAATAATCCAGGAGTGCCAAAAAAAGAGATTAAGAGCTGAAATTGTCAATAAGAGGAAACTGATTTTTAACTTGAATATGAAATGTTTACATTTAATCGATTTGATATGTTATAAAAAGTATGGAAAGTTCGACGGTAATTGGAAAGATGAGATTTTGGATGTAACCTTCAGAGAAATTTTTGACATCGTGGAATACGAAAAAAAATGCTCAAGAGCAGTCATGGAAAAAAAGTTGCACGTGATGATTGACAGACAACGTGTACAAGAACAACGGGAGAATATATATGAGGTATATCAGAATAACTCCAACTTGACCTTGAGCTTCACGCAAAGAGCTATTTTGCAGAGAGGTAAAAAATTTGCGTTTCCACGGAGCCTGCCGAGGACGGAGGAATTAATACCAAACTTAGAAGAAATGGCATGCAGTGTACCAGCAGAAGAACGTGAAAATTTTCGAAGTAAACTGTATAGAATTGTTTTGAAAGAATTTAATGAAAAAAGTAAGAAAAAGAAATATCATATAGATAAAATTCAGTATGAGAAAGAACAACTGATTAAATTAAGAGATGACCCAACAATTAAATTCTGTGAAGCTGATAAAACAAGGCAAATTGTAATATTAAACACAACTGAATATGATCTAAAAATGAATAGAGCTATAGAAGAACTAAATTGCAGCATTCTAACAAAAGACCCAACCGAATCTCAAATAAGGTGTACTTAGCTAGAATAAGAAATCACAGCACCTTGCCTGATGAAATAAAGAAAGCATGCCCACCAATGGGTACTGGAATACCAAAAATGTTTGCAAAAATAAAAACTCATAAGCCTGATACACCTATGAGAGTGATTGTATCAAAAAGGAATTCCCCACTAATAAAACTGGAAAAGAATATCTACAAATTTTTGGCACCTATGTTCATGAAGACAAGGTTCACTGTGAAGAATGCATACGAATTTATTGAGAAAATTAAAGTAATTAAACAAGATTTAAGTGAATATCATGTGGCTAGTATGGATGTGAGAGCTCTTTTTCCTAGCACACCAGTACCTCAGGCAATAGAAATAATTATTGAAAAATTATATGTGCTACAGACTATGAATGCAATACAAATAGAGGAGTTAAGAGAAATTTTATTGTACATATATGAAAATAACATTTTTAAGTTTAACAACAAGATGTACAAACAAAATCATGGTGGACCTATGGGGTCACCACTGTCAACTTTATTTGCTGAAATTATAATGAGTGACATTGAGGAAAAAATAATAAGTAAACTCGAGGATCCACCACTGATATACTGCAGATATGTTGATGACATTTTTCTGTTATCCAAGCTAAAAAATGATGAACTTGAGGACTTGACAAAAAAGTACAGTGAAATTTATCCATCTATTGAACTGACAGTAGAACAAGAACATGACAATACTTTGGCATTTTTGGACGTTTTGATTGTTAAAACAGAGGAGAATATACAATTCAGAGTGCATAGAAAATCTTCATATATCCCAGTACTTATACCATTTCAGTCATCACATCCATTAACACATAAAAGAAATAGTGTTAAAACACTAATTAAAAGAAGTTTAACACATTCATCAATGGAACAGTATAGAAAGGAAGAAATTGAATATATTGAAAAAATTGCATATGCTTTTGGATACCCTAAACAGGTATTAAAAAAATGGATTTATGAAGTAACTCAAGGTTACAAATAAGGTCAAGACTGATAAAAAACTTGTAAAATATGTGGGAGCAATACCATATATAGAAAATGTTTCAGCAGAAATTAATAAAGTATGTGGCAAGTATGGCATACAGGTAGGAAATCAGGTACTTACTGTAAAAAATTTAGTGATTAAAAATGAAAAAATTAGCCAATTAGATAGAGCAGGAATTTATGAAATCCCAATAAACCAGCAACCACCTGTGTCGTATATAGGCAGCACCAAGACTAAATTAAAGTATAGATTGAACCAGCATATTAATAATTGGAATAAAAAAGAGGCTAAGACAGCATTGACCCAATACTGTATGGAAAATCAAAAATGTCCAAGGTTTGAAGATATTAAAATTATTAAGAGCTGTAAAAACGAAAAAGCAGTTAAGAATTGCAGAATCAGTGTTAATTGAAAAAAACAGATCAAGATTATGCAACATTAATGAGCCAAGTAACCTGAACGAACAATGGAAAGCCCTAATAAAAACTGAACAGCAGCATAAAAAGAAAGAGGAAAAAAGAGCAGCAGGGACAATAGATGGCGCCAGAGACACAACGATTCAGAGATAGCGACTGGGGCCCAGGCCTCGATGGCTCTGCTCACTTGAGCTGTGGTGGGCGGGTGAGACACACCTGCCTCCTGAAGATGACAGGGGTCTGTCGAAAGTACTAGAGGATTGGATGTGCGGGGCTGAATGGGTGTGACACTTGCAGTGGGAGTAGCAGAGGTTGTGAAACAGAAGGAGGAGTTTGATAATTAGAGTTGACCAAATTTTAATCACCTGTGAATGTAAGGTTATGTACATAGTTTTTACTTGAATTGTATGAATGAGTTGTATGTGTGATTTTTATCGAATTGACAAGCATTATAGTAACATCTTATAAGGCAAAAGAAAAAAAAAAAAAACGAGGTTTCACACCCGAAAATAAGAAGCGTAAGCAAGAAGTCTGTAAACCTTGGAAGCCCAGTTACATCACGATGAATGACGTGTTGGAAGTGTGTGGTCATTGGAGGTTACCATGATCTTTATGGTGAGTGAGTGGTTCTTCCTAATGGTTTTTTCATTTATGAATTGCACGTAAACTATGCGCACTTTGCAAGAGGTTAATACCTTAAAAGTGCAAATATAATAATCTTAAGGCTGTTATTACTTTCAATGAAGAATTCACTCACCTACTAATTTCACCATCTACTTTGTTCTCTCTGTCAAATATGTTTCCCAAATACACAAACTCGCTTGCCTGGTTGATTACTATGCCATTTAGACTTCTCTTGCATTCAGTACTAATGGTTCCTGGCTCAAAAACCATAACTTTGGGTTTTCCATTATTTATACTCCGTTTAAATTTTTTACATCCAGGACAACATACTTTGCCAATAGGACTGTGTCATCTGCATGCACAGATATTACCAGGACATAAACCAATATTGTCCATTTTGGCACCACGTATGCACACATTCATAAATAAACAAATCCAAAGAATACCCTCACTTATGCAGCTATAGTGAATCAAGTGGTACACACATCTGTGTGTGGGAAATAAATGGGAAAGATGTAGAATTGGCCAAGGAATTAAAGTCAACCTAAATGTAATAGACATCAGTGAAATCAAGAGCCTGTGTCAGGAGAATGTGTGTTGGGGGGCAGATTTTGTATGATGTATGAAAGAAGGGGGCCAGCATAAGCTGGTTTAGCATTTGATGAAGTAGTGACATTCAGGTTGGAGCCTGTATGGAGTACATAGTGTGTGTGTGCTGTTTTCACAATTGACATCGTGGAATTAAAAGTTGTGGCAGTCTATAGACTGGTAGATTGTTTTTGTGAAGAAATGGATTACTTTTTCAAGGCATTTTTTAGTATGCAGGGGTCGATCCATGTATTTAAAGATTATACCCATTTTTGTGGAATTTACCCAAATTTTGTGAATTTTGCCTATTTTTGAGTTTAGAGCAATTTTGATCCTCTATAATCATTATTCTGACAGTAATTATTGTTTTAATGATTTCAGTTATTTTTTTATTTATCGTTGCTAATCATGGTTCACCCTTTCCTAGTTTGCAACAAGTAGTACAGCAAAGAAGTGACAACAAAAAGACAGCCTGAAGAAGGAGAAGAGTTTTCTCCAAAAATTTGCAATTTAAATGAAAAAATTTCCATAAGAGTTGTTTTAGATTAGTAAAAGTATTCTGTTCTGATGATTACGTACCCAGTTGTTTCTTTTTTTTTTAAATACAACTCTATGATTATACTGCAACTGAGATCTGGGGTGGTGGGCAAGGCAATTAATAACAACATTTTAAGTGGTGGGGGAAAAGAAATAACTCACTAACTAAACTGTAAAAAAAAAAAAAAAGCTTATAATATGTCACAACGTGATCTCCCATAAAGCATATGGATAGCACTTCCCCATCATGCTCCTCTCCTCATAATTGTAAAATATATTTCCTGAAATCCTAATCAGTACAGCAAAGATTAATCCGAGTAGAGATGGACAAAAAAAAACAAAAAAAAACAATGTTTTTGAGTGTCATTGTTTTGCAAGTGATAATCGATGTTTGAAACTGCAAAAGAATACTTTCTGATTGAAGTAAATAAATTTCTTTTTGTTGTATTCTTTTAAGCTGCTCTTCATCTTTTCACTTAAAATCACACCTACACCAGCCTGTCCTCTCACATTATCCAACACTCCAGACCACACACTCACCATTCCATTCATTTCTTCTATCTCAATTTCTTTCCTTTTAGTTTCACTTACCCACAGCACATCCGATCTATACATATTAATTTCTTCAATCACCTCATTCATCTTTCCATTTATTCCTTTAGTATTCCATAGACCAATCTTACACTCCCTCAGCCGAGATCTCTTTCTCATATGTTGTTTAGAAGGTCCAGGTCGACTCCGTGGTGGACCATCCTTCTCAAATGTGGTAGGTTCACCATATCCCACACTTAAGTCCTTTTTTTTTTAAGCATTCTTTGAGTTTTTGTAATGAGGAAAGTACATCAGTGTGGGGGATTAGCCCACAGCTGACAGTTCCAGTTACTCATTCCACTTAAGGATTCTGGAACATAACCCAGTGAGCTGGGGTCTTTTTGCCAATGTCACACAGAGCTAGCTGGTACCTCTTCAAGATTTACAGAGGCCCTTGTTGCTGTTCTGTGTGCCAGTGTTTCTTTGGAGCATCCCAAGGAGACAAACCCATCTCTCACCAAGACCACTCTAACCACCTTACCAGAGTGGTTTTATGCCTGGTAAAGGCTGCGCTAATTGCTTTACGCATGATGATTAAAAAGTATCTGTCTGTTGGTAAAAAAGTGCTTGCGGCCTTCATTACTGGGAATCTACTTAATAGTGTGAAAGCTATGTATGCTGGCAGTAGAGCATGTGTACAAGTGAATGGTGTTTTATGAAAATGACTTTCTATTGGTGCAGGAGTCAGGCAAGGTTGTGTAATGTCACCCTGGCTGTTTAATATATTTATGGATGCATGCAAGCGTGATGCCAAAATGGATAATACTGGTTTTTGTCTTAGTAATATGCGTATGTGCAGATTGCTCTATGCTGATGACACAGTGTCCTGTTGGCAGAGAGCAAAAGTGAGTTGCAGAGTATGTTGGCCTGGAGTACGAAGTTTGTATGAAATTCAAACCGAGTATAAATAAGGAAAAAACAAAAGTTATGGTTTTTGAGCAAGGAACTGTTGGTACAGAATACAAGATAAATCTTAATGGCACGGAGATTGACCAGGTAAATGAGTTTGTATATTTAGGAAGTATGTTTGACAGAGAGAACAAATTAAATGGGGGGGGGCAAAATTGGTAGGCGAGTGAATTCTTCATTGAAAGTCATGGCTGCCTTAGGAGGGTTTCAAATGATCAATGGGTTCTCAAAGAAGTCCTGAATGGCTGTGTATAAAAGTAATTTTTCTACTCTGATGTATGGCAGTGAAACCTTGGTATTGCAGAAAAGACGAAGGAGTCATTTGTGTGCTGGGGAGATGCATTACTTACAAAGGGTTTGTGGGAAGACCCGCTGATCATGTGAGAAATGAAGATGCGCAATGTGAGGCAAACTGTTGTTAGTAAGGTGGAGACTAATATTTTTAGGTGGTTTTGCCATATTGAAAGAATGAGTGATAAGGTGCTGACTAAGAGGATTTTTTCAGCCCAAGTGGCAGGAAAGAAAAGTAAAAAAAGGCCAAGGAAATCATGGGAGGACCCGATTCAGGAGTGCCTGCTTGAGAAAAAGATAGAGTATGAAGTAGAAAAGGTCTTGTGTGCGATGTGTGGCGGATGTTAAAGAAGCTTGAGCGGTGTCCCGAGATTGTTGTAAATGGAGACATTTGATACACCAACAGTACGTAAATTCTAGTTCTATCAGTTAAATGTGTACTCGGCACATGGTCTTTCTTTGAAGAGCTAACCTCTGAATCTCAGAGAACAACTTAATGATATGATGATGTATTCTTTTATAGGGAATATATTCCTGTGTCATGAATTAGCAATTTTTTCAGTTTTGTAAAATGTTTCATCACCGAAAAGAGAGTTCTTATCCTCAATGTTGAATTGGTGAATAATCAGTGATATATTGAATGGCGATTTTACTCATTGATGTGCCCATTACTGCTGCAAATGGAAACAAATTCGAGTTCTGTGGCTTTTTAGCGAAACGTCAAGATTTTCACTAATACATTGCAAATTTCCACCAATGTATGGGATGTTTTGGGAATGAGTATTCACCAATGTGCCGATTACTACTTCTGAGTTAGCCCTGGAAAATGCATGTGAAGTGAGGCTACCAGAAGGGGGAGGGGGTGCTCCCACAATGCATTGGGGTTCATTTCAGCAAGCATCATTTCAGTTGCAGGTATCGTAACCACCTCTGGTAGTTATGATGCAGTGATTGAATTGATAGGCATTCGTCAGAGACAGTTTTCCCGAAAAATTTCATAACGACGAAAGAGAAAAAAGTGCATCAGTAAAGCAATATTCAAAATTTGTCTATAACACTAAAATATTTTTAAGATAAATGTTTACTGAAAGTGAAGATACCATCACAATTCAAAATATTTTTGTGAAGATACCGCCCAATGGTATTAAATGCCACCTGGATCGACCCTTGGTATGGCAGTGTTAAAATCTGACACAGGGAAAAAGGTTTTTCTTGGAATTTTGAAATGACAACAAAAGACCTGAAGATATAATAGATAAATCTGGAGAGAACTGCATGGCAAATATAAATGGGAATTCTCATTGGTGTATGTTTAGGCATTGAACTCACAATCAGTAATACAATTGTGATGACCTAACCCTCATTATTAAAATCAGTGTGGCTTGGACAGTCAAGCCAATTAATTAAATGGTTAATTAATTGGCAGGTATTAATTGTGTTGGACAAATGAAGGGAAGATTTTACCCTGTTAAAAAAGGGCATTTACCAACCCTGCCAGCTTTTTCCCTATGGGTGGCCTAGGAAAGGCAAAAACTGCCTCTTAAATTTAGCAGGCATGAGATTCTTTCACAGAATTTCATTTTTTTCTTCATCATTTGTTTTATTCTCATAATTGACACAAAACTGAAGAGAAATTTTGGGGGTTAGGGGTGATCATTTTTTATCTGGGGATAGTACTGTCTTTCAAAACAGAATTAAACAGTGTGATGATTTTTCCCACAATCATAATTTCTTTTTTCTTGCAATGTTGTGTCTGTCCAGAATTGTTAAATGTAATTTCATTGCATAAATGTTTGTAATTCATCTTGAAACTGTAGGCAACAATTTTCAAAAACAGAAGTTAAATGAAGTGAAAATTCCCTTGTTATCTTTAAGCACAAGTTTCTCCAATGGATTTGAGCAGTCCCCATCTTTTTTGTTATAATTTAGGTTGATCTTGAGTGATGCAAAAGTGAAGAGAAGTTTTTGCAGAGGGGTTGAATTGTTTACCATCTGGAGATGGGATTAAGTCTTCTAGAACTTTTGGAAACGAAAGATGGAGTAAAGATTTCTTCAGCAGTTTTTTTTTTTTTTTTTTTTTTTTTCCTCTCTCACGATGTTTCCTATGGTCAGTGTTGTTAAATATCATTTTATTCCATAAATATTTGTATTTTAGCTTGATAGGGAAGGAAAAAAATTTCCAAAAATGGAAGTGATAAAATTGGAAGATTTCTAAGAATTGATGCATTCTGTTCAAAAGTATTCATCTCAATGTGTTTTCGTGGTATGCCACTGAGTATAATCTGCAACTCACTTTTACTCTCTGCCAACAGCAATATGCTCACATGGACATTACCACAACATAAACCAGAATTGTCTATTTTGGCATTAAACAGCCAGGGTGACATTATACACATCCTCTACTACCAGCATACAGTATTAAACAGATTCCCAATTATACCATATTTATTTAAGACCTTCCACAGAAGTATCCTGTTGACTCAGTCATAAGCTTTTTCTAAATCTATAAAGTCAGCAAAAACGTTCTTACCAGCAAATATGTAGTTTTCAATCATCATATGAAATTCAATAGTTTGATTAGTGCAACCCTTACCAGGCATAAAACCAATCTGTACGTCCCACACTTTCTCTGTTGTAAGACCTCGTACCTGCCAACTACTACAGAGTTTCTATGAATTTAGTTGTCTAACTAACGGACCTCGGTGTCAAAAATACGGATTCTATAATTTTCATTTTGTTTATTTTTTTGTTATTGTTTTATGATATACATGAGATTCTTAAGCAGATTTGTGGAATTCTGCATTTGTTGTCATCATTTAGATTGTTTTCAGGATCAATGTAAAACTGAAGACAATTTTCGTGTTTCAAAATTTTCTAAAACGGTAGTTGAACAGAGTTAAACAAAAATTACTGTAATCATAATTTTTTTCTCCCAATGCTGCTTTTGTGTCCAGTTTTCTTGTTAAATATGATTTTATTGCATAAATATTTGTATTTCAGTTTGAAACTGTAGGCAACAATTTGCGAAAACGGAGGTTAGACGCCGCAAGAATTTCCCCGCAATCTTCAGGCATCGGATTCTTCCGTGAAATCGAAGAATTCCGCCTTTTTCATTATTTTGATCATTCCCGAGGAAAATGCAGAAGTTAACATATTTGGGGGGGTGTTCGTCAAAGGACGGGGATTTCCACCTTTATGAAAATTTCGAAAACGGAAGGTCAACGGAGTTCAGACTTTATTCGCAGTCATAAATCCTTTTTTCTCGCGATGCTGCCTTTGCTCGGTATTATTCTTAAATAACATTTTACTGCATAAATTTGCGGGGAAATTTTTTGCATTGTCTAATTTCTCCGCAATCTTCAGGCATCAGATTTGTATTTCAGCTTGAAAACAGTAGGAAAATTTCCAAAACCGGAAGTCGGGCAGTGCAAAGATTTCTCCCATATTCGCACCCCCACCCCTTCGATTTTCCCACTCTCCTGCATTGTTAAATATCTCCCGTACCATAAGTTGTTGCATTTCAGCTTGATAAAAGAAGGGAAATTGACCAAAATGGAAGTGGCAAAGTTGAAAAATTTGTAAAAATTGATGCTTGGTGTTCAAAAGTATTAATATTCTCAAAGTTATGCCATTTATCTAAAATAGTTAAAGCTTTGATATCGTGCACTCATGGTCCTCGGGCTGAAAGTTCTTTCAGCATGATGGATGAAGTTATTGTTATCAGAGGGCATAAAAAAGAAAGGAAAGAAGAGTGACAATGAAGACATAAGGAGAGAAAGATATCAGCAGAAAGAAAAATTAAGCAATGGATGCTGTGCAGCTGCAGAGTCAACAAAAGACAAACTGACAGTGAAAATCTTCCAAATGCGTGGAGACAACGTGAATAGTTACGTTTTTCTTTAATTAACACACAGCAACCAAAAATTTGTTCTCCAGGCACCGCTGGGATCTTGCCCCAGATTTCTCTATTAACTAGCTGAGTGCGTTCTCCTGATGCTACGGTGGCCAACAATCCACGGCGCTATGTGTAGCAGTAGTCTGCATTCTTGTTGTGTGTTTTGATTTTTCACCCAGTTATAAAGCGTTCAGCTTTTGTCTCATTGTGACATAAACTACAATTTCAGAGGCAGTATGTCATATGTTTAGTGGAGGTGCATGCACTGTGGGTTCACTTGCTTGGATTTCCTGTCTGTCGAGCGTTGTGGGATTTAAAACTCATCTGACCGATTTTTACTGATGAAAGTTTTGAACTTAAATCTTGCAATGTTACCTATCATGCCCTCGCCTGGGGAATCAACTTTGTGTTTTGCACATGTTAGTTTCATTAGTTTTCTTGTTTGTTGTGATGCATATATTTTTTTTTCACAAAGAGATGCATAGTTTCGTAAAAAAGTTATGTATGCCGCGCAATAATACTGGTTATTACTGACAGGGCTCTTGCCAATGTTGGCAGGTATGCTTATCAATAACAACCTTTCCAAATACTTTCCCTGGCACACTCAGCAAGCTGATACTATGATGCATTCAGTCTGATCACCTTTTCCCTTATACAAGGGAACAGTGGCAGCATGCCTCAAAGTCTAAGGGACCATTTCTAATTCTCAGCACAACTGGCAAATTTCAGTTAATCAGTTAATTACAGAGTCACCACCATATTTTAACATCTCAGCAGTTGTGCTATCTACTTCTGGAGACCTGCCATTTTGAAGAGATTTTAGAGCTTTACAAACCTCTTCCCTTGAAAACCCTCCTGTGCAGTCATCAGTTTCTGCCTGAAAATCACCTTTGCTTTTATGTTCTAATAACTCACAGAAGTATTCACTCCATTTTCTACTTAACTCATTAGGCTCCCATATAATTTCTCCAATTCTATTCTTTATACAACTTAGAACTTTATTTTCCCAGTTTTTCGTATGTCTTGTGTACTTCCAGAATATTATCTGATCTTTCCGAAAAGCTAGTTTCTGCCTGTCCACCTTATCTTTTGCCTTTCTATAAACCAGCTTTGTTGCGTCATGCTTTGTTTGGCAACATCCCCAAATATGCTTTCTTCTTTGTCTTTACTGTTCCACCTAGCATCACATAGTACTACAGGCCTCTTCAGCAACAGTGATAACAGAATTCTTGAAACTTGTCCAGTTCTTTTCCACATCTGTCTCACATTACTTCAACTCAGTCATTCACTGTCCAGTTCTTTTCCACATCTGTCTCACATTACTTCAACTCAGTCATTCACTGAGTATTTTAGAATAATGCAGATGCATACCTGCCAAGTTTTACGGTTTACCTGTAAAATTTACAGAAATCTTATTGTACAGCTAATTTACGAGCACATTTTACTGATTTTTTTTTTTTTAAGGTTTAGTACAATTTCAAAATGAGAATTAAGACCCCAAGGACCACACCATCTGTATATTTCTGATTTACCTTATCACAATTTTTCCCATTCCTGCAACTCCAGTCCTCTCTACTTGCAGCCTAGCTTGACTCTGTAAAAATGAGATCAATATACTTATCAGCAGATGCATATATTCTAACATGTAGCGCACATATTTCTCGATGTATCAAGATTTTAAAAAACATGTTTTCCATACGTTATTTTTTCAGGTAGAACCATTTAATGGTGGTTTTAACTGCTGTAACTTTTTACATGTTATATTTCCTTTGAGTGGAAAGCAATTTCTCGGTTGGAAGTTATTAATATTTGCTGCGAATATATATCGCGGTAATCGAATGCAATTGGAAAAAATCTTTCACGTACCTCTCGGTTGTAGTTGGTCAATATTCTAATCTTTGCACTGTAGTTCTCATCAGGTTCATGGGTATAGGCTTTTTTTGACTAACTTCAAAAAGTCTGCATGTTTCTTGAGTAGGATATACTTTTTAATTGAACTACGGGAGGCACATGAAGACAAAGGATATGTGAAAATTACGTTGAAAAACTTGAAAAATGAATCACTCGAGAAAATATTCGCATGAGGAATTGCAAACACCAAAAAACTTTGTCAGACTTCTTGAATGTATTGTCCAATGCATTTCGGCAGATCTGTCTGCCATCTTCTGGTCGTCTGTTCTCTCTGCAATTTACGTTGAATTGCGACGTGCTCAGTTTGGGAATCTTTGTGTGTTATACGTCATCGGATGTGTTGCGTTGCCACTCCTGTGATTTGAAGACTCTGGAATTTTTTATTTTTTTAATCTCTGCGTGCTTGCATTGTATCTGTTCTGTTTGCCTTCCTATTTTTTGTTCTCTTCTTCTATCAGTGTCTTCCATGGAATTGGCATTTCTACTCCACTACTAATGTTGCAGTTGGTTTTTTCAATTAAGATTGCTTCGGCAAAACGGATGGTCTTTTCTGTTGGTTGTTTGCAGATAATTTCGATATTTTCAAATTCTGGCATTGTGTTATTTTTTATGCAATATTGTACAAGTGTTGTTTTTTCCTCCTTTTTTTCCCAGTTCTTCATATGTTGTGTCAATCTTGTTTTTAATTTGTTTCTTGTGCTTCCTATGTATTTCACTCTATTGTTGTTGGTTGGCTTAATTGGAATGCTATATACTCCTGCACTGTCCAATAGTTGTTTTTTCTCTGTTGATTATTATATTCTTGTAGTCATTTACTGAAATTCCAATATCTAGATGTTTTTTTGCATTCCTTTTTTATTACATTTGTAACCTGTTTCTATGTATTGAAATTTACCACAATATTTTATATTTTGCTTGGTTTTATTTTTAGGATGTTTATACATGTAAATTACTTTTTTGACATCTGAGGTGGTATATCCAAATTTTTTGGCTGTTATTATCCATTGAAGTCCCTTTTCCTTGAAAAGGTTATTGCTGAATGTGTGAATGCTCTATGCGCTAAACTTCTGATTGCCGATATTTTATATGCCTTTGGATGGTATGAGTTTGCAGGTATAAGTATTGGCACGTAGATGGGTTTTCTATACACATGGTATTTGCAGGATGTTTGAGTTTTTATTATTGTAATATCTAAGAAATTAATCATATTTTCATTTTCTGATTCCATTGTAAAGTTGATACTTTGATATTTTTCACAGAAATCTTTTTTCAGCTTTCTAATTCTAAAGAACTGGCATATATGAAGAAATTAACTCCTGCACCCAAAGCTATTAAATCGAAAACAAATGCAGTCTCCTGCACGATACACTTTAATGATAAAAAACTATGTACAATTAAAATAAGTATATGTTTAAGAACTTTCAACGCCACAACGGCGTCATCCTCAGAAACAATGCAGCAGTTAATGCGCATGTGCAATAATCGGCAAAGTCCAAAATCCAGTTCAGTGGGTACAAGCATAGTCGGTGGGCGTGACCTGGCCCAAACAAAAGTGTTCCTCAAGGAAGGGGGATAAACACGGGGGTGGTGAATGCATGATTAATAAGAAAATGAAATCTTGCATTCACACACTCGTCCACACCAGAACTCCGGGACCAAGAGTTAGCTAGGATTTAAACAGATTGCCTTGACTTTCGGTTACCCTCGTCGCTTAATTGTTAAGAAATCAATTGGTCGACCGCAGACAGCTTTGCTTGCAGATAAATTTGACTACCAATTTGTGGGATCCATTGTATATATACCACCTGTATGTAACATCTTAAAGAACATATGTCATAAGTACAAACTCAAGTTTGGTTTAAGATCTCATACTTTATTTAACACTGTTAAAAAGGACCGGGACTGTGTTGAATGTGTGAACCGTCATGGTGTATATTTGGTTCCACTTAAATCTACTAACTCTACAGAGCTCGATTTATGTTATGTGGGCTCTACCACACATAATTTGGGGCGCCGCATTTACGAACATCAGTAAAATCTCAGGATGCATTCTGGTGCTACATCTTTGTCGAGACTGTTTAAACGGTTCTTACCTACCATGTTAAAATGACACCATTATTCTGAATTCTCTCGGGAATCGTCGATCAACACTTTTCTGTGAAAGTATTTCACATATTCGTCAATGGTGAAAGATGCTGTAACGATGAACCCCTCCCCCCATATGTTTATCCCCCTTCCTTGGAGAACACTTTTGGGCCAGGTCACGCCCACCAACTATGCTTGTAGGCAATGAACTTGATTTGGACTTTGCCGATTATTGCACATGCGCATTAACTGCTATGTGTTTTGTAAAGTATATAGGCTACTAAAGTATATCTGTGCTCACTGCTGCATTGTTTCTGAGGATGACGCCGTTGTGGCGTTGAAAGTTCTTAAACATATACTTATTTTAATTGTACATAGTTTTTTATCATTTAAGTGTATCGTGCAGGAGACTGCATTTGTTTTCGATTTAATAAAGAACTGGCATTCCAAAAGAGTAGTGTGTCGTCAACATATCTTCCGTAGAAAAGCACTTTGTCTTTATATTTGTTAAAGACTTTTTCTACTTTCTGTAATATGACCTCTGCAAATAAAGAAGATAGCGGGGAGCACATTGGTGCTCTGAACTTCTGTCTGTATATTCTACTGTTAAATGAAAGTTGTTGTGATATATAAAAAATTGAAAGAAGTTGTTGTGATATATATATATATATATATATATATATATATATATATATATATGTTAATAGTTGAGATATATATATCATCATCATTGTCAACCTCCACAACGGTCTGTCTTGTGCCAGTCTCCTCCATGTCACTCCCGCATACTTTCGAATTTCATCCACCCATCTCCCGTGTGGTCTTCTTCTGGGTTTTCTTTTTCCTGTCTTTTGGAATCCAATCTAAAATTTCGGCTGTCCATCAATGGTCTGTCCTTCTGGCAGTATGTCCAACCCATTGCCATTTCAGGGATTTAACTCTGATCATGATGTCTTCTACTTTTGTCATTTTTCGGATCCACGAGTTCCTTTTCTTATCTCTCCATGCTTCTTTGAGTTGTCTGCAGCCTTTGTATGTCTCTTTTAGTTAAGGTCCACGTCTCTGCACCATACGTAAGCACTGGAAGGCATTGATCAAACACTTTTCTTTTAAGACACAATGGCATATTGCTCTTGAAAATTATGCTGTTTCTTCCAAAAGCTCTCCAGGCAAGTTTTGTACGCCGATTAATTTCTTCATCAATGTGACCCTCACTTGATATCTGCTGTCCAAGATAAATGTACGTGTCTGTTATCTCCATCAATTGATAAATCTTTATTTAGTAGGAGGGAGTAAAACCTGCTGAAATTCACTAAAGGATTTTGGCTCAGTACGGAAGTGAAAACGGCATGAATCAACAAAAAGTTTGTGACTGGGTAGAATGGCCGCCCCAGTGGCGCAGTGGTCTAAGCGATGGCCTCTGATCATTTGTCCAAAAGGGGTCCGGGTTCGAATCCTGGTGAGGCATAGATGTTGTTTGTCTTACGGCACTGGTTTTCTCCCTTCCCTGGAACCAGTGACTCTAAATTAGGGACGGGCGACTGCTTATAGACCATTGAGTTGCTCATGGTGGTCGTTAAACCTCCAACCCCAAAAAAAAAAAAAAAAAAAAGAATGGGCAGAATGGTTTAAAGCGGGAAGAAAACAAGTGCTCGATCTGGTCAGCCATCAACATCGTATAAGAGCCCGAATTGACAGGGCGACTGACTTGATCAGAGAAGACCAGATTAGATTGTCCACTGTTGTTGCACATTTGGATATCAGCTATGAATCTGCACATGTCATAGTGTGCGATGACTTGAGGTACCATAAAGTTTGTGCAAAATGGGTACCCAAACAACTTACTGATATGCACAAGAAACAGCACATGGAGGGTGCGGTCCAATTCGTGACACATGAAGATCTTAGTATTTTGGAGTGGATTGACACTGGTGATGAGACAAGACTTCATCGCTGTGATCTGGAAAGCAAGAGACAAGGCATACGCCAGTCTTCTTCAGTAAAAAAGAAATTCAGCCCTCCACCAAAAAAAATCATGCTGACCTTCTTTTGGGGCATGAAGGATCCTATTCTGGCACATTTTCAGGAATACAGACAAACGGTGACCAGTGCAACGTACTGTGCTATACTTAGAAACTGAATCCTCTAAATCACAGCAGAAAAGGAATGCTGTCAAAAAAAGTTTTGCTGCACCATGACAATGGATGTCCCCCATGTAGTGTACGCAACAGTGGAGGCAATGCAACAACTGTGGTTTGAATGTCTTCCACATCACCCTGACAGCCCTGTTCTGACACCATGTGATTATCATGTGTTCAGTCCACTTAGAGTCTATGCGGTTGTAGGTTCACCTCTGAAAAGCTTCTCCCAAGTGATAAAGAAGCTAGTGGAATGATACAAGAAATGCATAGACTTGCAGGAAGACTATGTGGAGAAGTGTGATAACCATTATTTTCATTTACTCACAGTTACTGGTGTTAAAGGGTATGTTGTGTTTACTTTTTGATTCTTCCTCTTATATTAGATACACAATCTGTTCTCTTTCACCATTATCATTCACGCTGAGATCACTGAATTCACCCAGAACGTTATTGAAAATCTCATTCTGAACACCTCTAACATTGAAATCCCCTGCTATAACAACTTTTTTAAGTAATCTTACAATGTAATTGCTGAGATTTATCAACCATAATACATTTAATGTATGGGTTATTTCTTTTAGTGCTACATCTAATGCTAAGGCATTCTCATTGAAGGAAAAATGTTGTAGTTGCCATCAATTTTAGTAGTTTGGCACAGAAGTGTAGCTGGAACTTCATAAGGTCCTTCCTAATATTTCTTTGCTAATTAACTTATATTTGAGTAAACTAAATCTAAAATTTCTAGGAAGTTAGTTACGTTTTGGAAACAAATTTTCAATTCGAATACTGTTTTTTTTTTACAAAGAGAGAATGATCCCTTTAATTCTGAACAGAACATCACAATTTTAGGTAATTCCAATATTTAAAATCATCACTGTCACTCTGACTGCAGCTAGTCATTTCAAATTATCTAAAAAAATGAAATGTTCTTGACCATTTGTGAAATCACATTGGCAAGCACTGGAAACAAGCAGCCAATGAAGCCCTTTCTTTCATGCAGCATGAATTTGGAACAAAAGGAAAGGGTCTCGTAATGCATGGGATCTTGCAACTGCATCAGTTTGTTAGTGAGAAAGAAATGTGTTAAGTTTCTAGTAAAATATTGCCACATTTCATTCAGCTGTGCATCGAGAGTTAAGAAAAATTAACACTGTGCTGTATTGCAACCACAAGTTGGGATGAAGTTTCCACATTATTGTACTTGAACATGGCTTGAAAAAGTGACTTTCACAATCACATAAGGAGGTGAAGAGCTGTCCCTGAAATATAGTAAACATTTTGGCCACAAACCACCATCCTCTCATCAGCAACACATACATGGTGAATGGGAACATCATAACAAATCAATTGTTACTGTATAAAGAGATAAAATCACTGTTTGATGACATTTGTGAAGATATCAATTCAAAGCAATATGTTTATGAATGATATAGTAGTAGTTCATTTACTCCAACATTGTCTAATTTGGTAGCAAATGATATTGAAATCCAGGGCTGACTAATTGACCAGCTGCAGTACTTTTAAAAGGGTTAAGGAAGATTTGGAGAGCATATTTATCACTTAATAAATCATTTTATGGGGCTACTTATTAAGTAGCTTGATTTGGTAATGGTTAATTCTTTGTTAAGGTATCAGGAGATTCACAAGTAGTTTACCATGTAACATTTGATTTATAATTTATTGTAGTTTATATTCCTTTTAGTAGTATGTGCCATCCCAACATATACAACAATTTGGTGTACATATTTATGTAATATCAACTCTTCTGCTATCTTTCCTCTTGGGCTGCAGTTAATTCTGTAAAGTGAAAAGTAGCTAGCTGCAATGTTCTCCTTTAACACATAACCCCAAAATTTGCACACATCATTTCAACATTTGGTGTTTTTATTTCTTAATGAGCAGTTTAAATGTTTGTTTTATTTTGATGAACAATATTGTGAAATAGAAAGCTCTTTAGTTGTAGTTCAAACATAATCCATGCTTTTCATATTAAAACGTGTACACAAAACATCTTACCTCTTCAGTTTTAATACATTGTGTCTTTTCATTTTTAGGAATGTTTGCCATTCGTGCTGACAGAGAATATGTGATAGAAGAAGATTTTATGAAAGCTGTTCGAAAAGTTGCAGATAATAAAAAGCTGGAATCAAAACTGGATTACAAGCCTGTTTAAAAAGTTGTCTTCATAATACTTTTGTTTGTTTGTTTTTTCACTTGTTTCAAATCATCTGTTCCATCAGGCAATTACCTGAACCCATACACATGCTGAGAGTAATATAAAGAACATTTTGTATGGGCTTATAGTCTAGTTTCGGCTACAATCCTGTATAAAAAGTTATCTTAGTAATATATCAAGTGATTGCAATGTCAATGAAAAATAAATATATCTTAGTCACCCTGGCATGAAGCAAGGCTAATGTGTTTGTCCTATGGCACTCCATTTCCTGGGGCCAAATTACAGGTGGACTTTGCATATAACCCGAAGTTGAAAATGTTTACAAACTTGAATTACCTTTATTATATTTCAAAATTGTTATTAATAAACATTTATACTGCCATACAGTGCATTTTTAAATGTTGTCTGCTTTGGTAAGCTAAATATTTAGAAAAAATTGCAGTAATGCTGTTAAAATTGTCCAGAATTGGATTACTATTATTTTAATTTCATTGACATGTTTGATATTTTTGGTTAACATATGTGTGGGAACTGGTTATTATTATTATTACTTACATTTCATTGATATTTCTGGTAAATGTGTGTAATACAATTCATTTTCAAAATCTTAATGTAAATTTTCATGAATAAAAAAAAATGAGAAAAATAGCAGTAAGTGTCACTGATTGTGCAGAAATTAACTTTGTACTTTAATACAATAGTATGTTTGTTCTTGGTAAATGTATCATACAACATATTATCAGTCTACTGATTTGTTTTGAAATTACATAGTTTGAATAAGTTCCATTTAAGTCCAAACAAATACCTTTTTATGCCTGTGGAAAGTAGGTATTCTTTGGGTGACCTGCTCCATATTTTCCCTCTAGAATTTAAGCATATGAAAAATATGCTTACTCTATATTTCTTCAGCTTTCCTTATCCTTGAATTTCCAATGTAAAATTTCAGAATATTTAAATATAAACAGTATGTATTGATAGTGGTATATGAAATCATTTCAAAAGTAATGACACACTTATAATCTAACTAAGGCAATTTTAATTTACTTCAATAATTGAATTAAAGACAAAGAAGAAACAGATTTGTTTCAAAATCATTTAATTGTAGTATACATAAGTTTTGTAGAAATTAAATCTGGTTACATTATCAGTGACTGCTTTGGTATTTCAGTTTCTCATTAGGTGTAGCAAACATTTCCGAAACCCTGTATTAAATTTGCTCAAGCCTTGTAGGGGTTGCTGTAGGATGAACAGACCTGTGGTTTCACTATATTTAAGTAGGAGTATTTGGATTTCATATGTTAGAAAAAAACATTTAAAGGGAACACCTTGAAGATGATAATTTCAATAGGGGGGCTGCTCTTATGAACAAGAGGACATACTTATACCTCATAAGTAAAAATCTAGCAGTTTAATGATAAAATTGTGATAATGTTTTTCTGTTCCTATTGATGTATATTTTTAATTTCATGTAAAAGGAAAATCTGTTCAGTAATTTAAAAGATAATGACTGTTTTGTCCAAAGTGGCCACTATTCAAGTAAAAATTTTATAATGAATTTGAAGAGAACAGTTTAATTCTAGAAGTTTTTGTCTGTTATAGCAAAGTGAAAACTATTTTAAAGCTTTCCAAGTTTGAAAACACAATCTTATTTTAAAATTCAACAGTGCAAGTTCAGTTTTAAACTTCACGACTACAATTTCAGTGTAATGGTTTTCTGAAAAAATATATACAAATTTCTAGTTTTATAATAAACAATTTGTAAAGCTCATTTACACACTGTCTCTATTGTCACTTTTAGGTGGAAGTGATGAGTTCAAACAACTGACACCACAACGCCCTACACTAGTAGATGTGCATTTTAGTTTGTGCTTTGTACAGCTACATTGTTTGCTGTCACTGAATTTTTTACATTGTACTGGAGTAATGACGCTGACTGGTGCAGGTGGCAAGCTTGTATGTAGTGAGTGGCTCAAGTCTGTCATCTTTATAGGCCCATCGAAAGTCTGGCAGTAGATTATCATATTTTGTCCATCCAAGTTTGTATTGGTAATACATTCATAACAAATGGTATTGTGCAGCTGAAGATGTTGATGATAGTGAATGAATGGCAAAAGTAGATTTGCCGAACATGTTTTTCAGAGAAAATTATTTGAGGTAATTTAATGTTTCACCTTGTTTTCCTTTGTATGGACAGACAAGTGCATCTTCACTTGCTTTGATGATGTCCACTTTAGATTACATTGTTGAAAACCTTGGCCTGTGTGTTATGAAAAAATATTTAATCTCTGCATTTACTAACTTGAAGTAAATGTGATGTACTGTCACATTCAGCAATATGCAAACAGTAAAAGTAAATTTTTTTTTTAAGTTGGTCCATTTTTTTTTTTTTTTTTTCTTTGTCACTAGTTCTCATCTCCTGAAGTGATGAAGTAAGTAGGTTTGCCTTCCAGTCAAAGCAAATATTGTGACTGTTACATGAGAAACAGTAAAAATGCATGCAATTCAGATGTCTGGTTGCAGTGTTAATAATTCAGATGAATTTCCACGTAATATGTGAAGATTTTTTTCTTCCACACTATCTGAACTGGAGATTTAATTAACTACACCACGATGGAGCAGAATTTGCTTTGACTGGCGAAAATTGGAGATTATTCTGGTTCTTACCTCCTCAGACACCTGGAACTTTATCGTCCTGGGTGGTGTAATGGATAGCATACTCGAACGGAAATCTGGGAGATACGGGTTTGATTCCCTTTCCAGGACTATGTAATTTTCAAGTTTTCTGACGTGACTGTTACATGAAAAACAGTAAAAATATATGCAATTCAGAGATGTTAGATTGCTGTGTTAATAATTTAGTTTCAGCTCCATGCTGTCGTATTACGGCCGAGTGGGAAAAGCATTCAACTACCAAATGGCACAGTGCACTGCACCGTGTGATAGCACAAAACAAAATACATGGGAATGATCTTCTGCACAGCAACAATTCCTGAGGCAATCTGAACTTCTGGTATGTCGTTAGTGACCCATGCCCTCTATGCTGTCAGAAGAAAATATTTACTGATTTTAAAAAGCATTGAAACATATCTTACTTTATCTTTGCAAAATTTTTCATAGAGCAGGCCTGTTTGTGCTCCGGGGAAACCCCGGAATTCCGGGAAATTCAAACAAGGCGCCCCTGAAATTCTGGGGATTTAGAAAAGCATACTATTCATGGATGAAACATTACCAGGTGGCCAGCATTGGGTGCAAAGGGGATGGGGGTAGAATGCTTGGCAGCTTAGCACATGCACCTCTTTTCTCTTCTGAAAGCTGGCCACAGATGAGAGGGAAAAGCCATTATAAACAGTGCCAAGGGAAGAAAGACCACTGGCCCCAACCATTAAGAAACGCACACACCCCTTCACCATTGACAGCGGCCATCTGGGTTGTTTATCCGATGCACTTTGTGTGACACTCCTGGTACCGTCCTCTCCTTTGTCATTGATGGCGGCATTTGCTCCTCTGATTTAAATGATTTTCCCCCATTCGCTAAAGGTGAAATAAGCGGACCTAAAGGTCAGAGCAGATGGGGGGGTGATCCTGGATCACCGAATTCTACTGTAGTAGGGTTTTTGAATGTAAGAACCTATAAGTCATATGTCTGCAGCATGAATTACTAGATTCGGGTCTTCATGTCACATGTTTTCCGGTTGGGGTGGGTTAGAAGAAGTCCCATAGGGACCTGTGTTGAGAGTTCAGATGCTAGTGCGAGAAGTGAATTTGTCTTCTTTCCGTTCAGCGCTGATAATCAAATAGCAGCTTAGAGAATTTCGGTATGAAATTCCTTGATATTAGCAGTGATATAACCAAATTAGAAGAATCTGTCCGGAACGCACGGATAGTAATGACGATACCGTCAGCACTTGGTGCAAGAAAATAGATAGCGTGGGACAAGTTTATTATGTGTTTTGCAACTCATTACTGAAATATGGTGGAGAAGGTTATAAAGCCTTAATGAACCATGCAAAAACTATGACATATTAAAAGTTCAATGACCCTGAATCATGATGTAAGTGCGAAGAATACGGATAATCTGGTGGAGAGCGATAATCGACCACTTGATATAATGACAAGAAAAGCTTGTCAAGAAGAAGTAGTATCATTCATCGCTGAAAATTCTTTTAGTTTGGCGCCAAATTTGATTGAGCTGTGTCAAGAATTAAGCCGAGACCAAACTGCGCTGAAATCTCTGTCCATGAACAGAACTACTGTATGTTACAAGTTAAAATACAGAATTGGCAGAACAGTTAAAGAAAATATAATTAGAACTTTAAGAACCATAATGTTTTCTTTAAATGTGGATGAAAGTACTAGCAATGCACAAGAGAGCATACTTGTAATGCTAGTGCAGTTTTACAATGACTATCACAGTGAGGTTGTAGTTCATCATCTTGCTTCTTTAAAACTGGAATCTTGCAATGTGCAAGCAGCTGTTTATACATCAATTGTCAGTACCATTGAAGAAAATGAGATTCCATGGAAAAATTTAACTAGTATTTTAATGGATTCGTGTAACACTATGCGTGGGGGAAAAAAGTGGTGTTAAAACTAAAATAAGAAGAAATAAAGCACCTCACTTATTAGATATTGATGTTGACACTTGTCATATAGCAAATAACTGTGCCAAAAAAATTTCATTGTTTTTCGAAAGTTACTTGGATGATTTTTTTTTTATGATATTTATTTTGACATGAAAAGCTGTAGCAAAAGGGAGAATTTTTTCAAAATATATGTGCAGTGCTTGGAATTAAACTGAAGCCCTTGAAGAGGCCAGATCACAGGTGGGTGTACATTTTAACCGTCTTAAATAGAATTAAAGAGTTGTGGGGTGCTCTTATAGTATTTTATTTTTGTTATGTGGATAAAAAAGATAGTGTTATTTTTCTGATGTCGAAGCTGTGTATGATAATAGAAATAGTTCATCTTCTCAAAAAAAGCTTGTAGATGGAGTACATTCCTCTTTAGATCCCCAAAATCTTACAAAGGATGCTGTAGCTCGGGAAAAAAGAATAGTCAACGGATTATTTGTTTTGCAGAAAAAAACTATTGCAAATAGCATTATATACAGCAGTGCTACCGGAATTTGGTGTGTACATAAAATTATTTGAAACCAAAAAAAACCAATGCTTCTTCATATGTTACAAATTGATGTTAAAATTTGTTACTTTTTTTTATAAAGCCAGAAGTTATTTCAAAGTGCATGTCTTACAAGGATTTGTTAAAGCTTGATGTTAGTAACTCCAATTTCCACTTATCCACAGGGTTCCCACTCGACCTGGAAAACAGGGAAAACCTGGAATTCTCAGGGAATTTGAAAATGGTTCCAAAAATCAGGAAAAACTCAGGGAAAATTACCCTTTTTTGTAAAAATCAGGGAAAACTCAGGGAAAAATTCCTTTTTTTTTTTTTTTTTTGTAAAAATGAATGGATACCTTATTTTGCCAAAAAAAATTTATTTTTTCAAGATTTCAAACTTTTGCTTGCAATTACTGCCTGCCTCGAATTTGGTAGATATTACTTTCAGTTATATTAAGTATTTCCTTTATTCTCTAAAAAAAAGAGGCAAAATTGAATTTTTGAAATTGCCAGTTATTAATAAGCATTTGTTCAATTTCTGCAGGCATTTGTTATAACATGGAACAATTAGACACAATGGCTTCTGCTTGAAGAACACTTCACAAGAGAACCAACCAAATCATGGATCAAAGTCCTTTGTCTTGGTTCTCTTGAAACATGTTTCTTTGAACAGAGCCATTCCATCATTAAACTTAGCTGCATTGTGTTATAGAAAAACTGAAACTATTCAACTGACATATTTTTTCTTACATATATGACCTGTTTCTATGGGAATGTATTTACAAATTCCGTGTGGGTAGTATTCACAAAAGTTCACGGAACTTTGGTACAGAAAATAATGTGCACAGTTAGTTGTTATTAATGAAAAGATGATGGATCAAAGTCCTTTGTCTGTTGGTTCTCTTGAAACATGTTTCTTTGAACAGAGCCATTCCATCATTAAACTTAGCTGCATTGTGTTATAGAAAAACTGAAACTATTCAACTGACATATTTTTTCTTACATATATGACCTGTTTCTATGGGAATGTATTTACAAATTCCGTGTGGGTAGTATTCACAAAAGTTCACGGAACTTTGGTACAGAAAATAATGTGCTCAGTTGTTATTAATGAAAAGCAGGTAATATTTTATAAAGACAAATTACTTAAAGAATTTACAAGTGTGTGCTTTGGTGAGACAAATGAATGGAATGGAATGAAATGTAACAATTCTTTGTAACATGCCACTCTGGAAAACTTTAAAAACCACCTGGAAAAGTCAGGGAATTTTTTTATTACTTTTGAGTGGGAACCCTGTATCCAGCAAGTTGCTGTATATTGGATCAAAAGCTTGCAACCATTATGAAAAAATTATCAAAAGACCATGTGATAGCAAAAGAATTCAAAACCTTTTTTGTTCAAAGCCTACACTAACACAGCACAGTATATGATACAAAAATTACCTGTTGGAAATTCATTTCTTATTAGTTTTACAGTATTGGACCCAGAGCTAAAACTAGTACTATGTTAGCATTTGAAAAATTATCTTTCTATCTGTCTCATATATTTTCTGAGGCTGAAAAACCTTAACTGTGTGCAGAATTAAGATTATACCAAACTGACATTGATAAAAAAAAAAATTAAATGTGCGATAGACAAATATTGGTCTAAAATTTTTTACTTAAAATTAAAAGATGAAGTTACAAATGAATGAAAAGTATCCTATATTAGGAAAATTAGTCAAGGCATGCCTTACTTGCTTCCACAGCCCACTAGTTGAAAGTGCTTTCAACTTAATGGATGATATTCTGACTGACAGTAGAACATCTCTTAAAATTGATTCATTGGATGCAGTGCAAACTGTTAAATATGACTTAATATCTTCCAAAGAAACAACTTGCCAAAATTATGGCTCAAAAAATCCTGTGACTGATCCAATTAATAAGGATTTACTTGTAAATATCAATAGAAGTTGGAGAGCATATCAGGAGGACTTAAATGCTGAAAAATCTAGTTCTGATGTGCTTATTTCAAATATAGAAACTCATGAAATCCCTTCCAGTTCATGTCAAAAAGAAATTCGTAGTTCCATATACATGGATCTTACAAATCCCTGTGTGTTGAGGAACCTTCCAGTTCTGTATGTGAAGAAGGAAAGAAGAACCTTTCCCATTCCAACAGTTATTGTGAAATTCAATACAAAAGAAATGCAGATTCAGATCTTATTCCAAGGAAACAAAAGAAACTGGATTTTTTTTTTTTTAAATAATTCAGGTGTTTTAAGACTGGTTTATTGTATTTTTCTTCATAATATATTCTGTGATTTAAATGTTTAAAATTGTTAAATATTGCTAAAAGAAGGTAAATGTAAATAATTTTTGAATTATTATAATACAATTGGGTTATAATATAAGGTATAATAATTGGTTTTAAAATACTCATTGAATTAAAAGTCATAAAACGCTAGTAAGCCCGCAAGATTTTCAGGGGATTTTATCTGGTCTCGCAAACACCCCTGATAGTCTAGCAGACAGTCACATGGGGAAAAAAGGGAATTTATAGATTAACATTCAACTGGAAGAATCACAATCTGGTTTCCTGTGTCGCATGACTGCTTTTTCTGCTTGGCTGTAATACGACGGCATGGAGCTTAGTGTTATACCAATCCACTGCTTATTGGCTGCCAACCGGAAAATTCCATGTAGCAAACTACACCTGTGCCATGAAAACAACTTTGCATGCTATTGTAAATGGCGGTTGCCGAAGCATTGCAGCAGGTAGGTATCAATTTTCAAATTTCATTTTGACAAATTTTAACGCCAAAAATGCATGCTCCGCAGACAGATGTGGTATCATAAGACCACAAATAACAGGAAAACGTGAGTTTTATGAAGAAACTTTTGTAAATTATATGAAGTTCAGGGTTTGCACGGGTCAAAAAAAGTGCTAAATATATTTTTTAAGGGCCCTTGTACTAAATATTTCCCCAAATCCTTAATTTTATTTTCAGAACTCAGAACATCTGATTTGCAATTTTCATGGCCAAGTAAACTTCCTCCAACTTATAAACAGAATTCTTCTTCATTGTTTTTCATGCGTATGTCAGTGCACAGTGTGGGATGATGGGAAATTTCTCAATCTGGGGTGTTGATATTACAACATGGAAAAAAAAACGCGCTTCTGTGGTGATGTCATTGTTCTTAGTGGAGGGTCCAGTAATGAGTGGTTTTGGTTTCATTTGATCATCGACCGTTTTATTAGTAACCCATTATCACAACTGTAATTTTCGTCGCATAATCCGTGGATTATCTGCTAAAAAAGTTAAAAATATAGGTTCTGCGGATAATACGCCAATTTAAAAAAAAAATATTTTTTCGACCCTCCGATTTAAAAAAAAAAATCTGGCTTTACCCAACATGTCTGTAACTTCTCTCTCAACTGAACTGCCAAATTCAGAAATACACCACCTTAGCCTACAGGCCATGCCCACCTCCTTGTTATGCCAATGTCAGATGCAATTCAGTGAGCACTAATGAGTATATAATGGAGTAGCTAATTATTAGGAACACCCAACATAGCAACCAGACTCGTGCCATCCTCACTTACATAGTAACTATGATGTTGCAATGGCTTTATAAACAGCTCACTACAAAGAGTTCAAACTTGTACAAAGCATAGATAGGGAAAGACTCATGGTATTGGATGTTAGCCCGGCATATGCATGCATCTGATCTCCAAAATGGCAGACCTTCTTGCCTTTGCAAAAACAACTGCTTCAAGGGTATATGGCGATTGGTACATAAACAAAACAAGCAGTCGGTGGTCTTCCTGTGGGAAGAAATGGCTGGTCAGTGTTGAAAGACAATGGCAATGGTTGTACAAGGTAACGGATGACCTCCATTGCATCAAGTAACACTGGTATGGAGAGAAGAATTTCAGCATGTACAGCCCTCCACACATTGGGATGAATAAGCTATGATAGCAGCCGTCCATTTCATGTACTACTCATCTTTGCTTTGCCAAAAACCGGACTCTTGACTAGGAAAAAGTTAATACGGTCTGATGAATCATATTTTCAGTTAATACACAACAATAGACAAGCCAAAATATGGCATCAACAGCACA
Source organism: Macrothele yani (assembly GCA_039090855.1). Taxonomy (NCBI): domain Eukaryota; kingdom Metazoa; phylum Arthropoda; class Arachnida; order Araneae; family Macrothelidae; genus Macrothele; species Macrothele yani. Next base: position 3,997,233 of record CM077023.1, on the reverse strand, counting down.
AACCGATTGATCCCAGCTGCCTAGAGTTGACTGTACAAACAGGTGTGTGTGTGTGGAGGTGGGTGCAATGGTCGGCATGGGGTTCCTTAGTACTTTGGGATCAGCATTTGGATGCCACAAGGTACATCGGGCATATCCATACACGTGCACAGTTTCCTGATAGACAGGGCTACTTCCAACAGGATAATTCAATATTCCACACAGTGGTTCAGGAGCATGACAGTGAATTCAAAGTGCTAAAATGGGCCTTACATTCTTCAGAGCTTAACCCAACTGAACAGCTAGGGGACGAGATTGAGAGAGCCGTTTGTAACACGGACCTTCCTCCAGGAAACATTTTTAGCAGTTCACAAATGCCATCACATTGGCTTGGCTGAACATACTTGTAGAATGATGTCAGCATCTCACTGAATCCATGCCACAATCAGGAATCAAGACAGTTTTTGTAGACCAAAAGTAGCCTGGTGCACAATTATTGGGTTGTTGGAGAAGTTATGGCGTATTTTGGCACCCGATGACGGTTGGGCGGTTTTGGAAGTACTAGAGGCATGCGCAGCTCTGTTATTGCTATGGCATTCAAAAGGTGCCATTTCTAGATGCAATCTAAAAGTAATAGCGAGGGATTTGGTTGATTTGACATCAAGTTGAAGATGGAAGACCAAACTGTGCATTTTTGCCATATTTTACTGTTTTACTTCCATAAAGGGGAAGAACACGCGTCAAGCTTGTGAAAAGTTGCTTAAAGTGTACGGTGATAATGCTCTACAAGAACGTCAGTGCCAGCGGTGGTTCACAAAATTCCGTGCTGGTGATTTTGACCTCAACGATGCTCCTCGGTCCGGGAGACCAACCGAGGTTGATGACGACCAAATCAAGGCATTGATTGAGTCAAACCCACATTACACGACACGAGAGATTGCAGACACATTGCACATCCATCATTCAAGCGTTCACGACCACCTGAAGAAGCTGGGATACGTAAGCAAACTCGATGTGTGGGTTCCTCATGAACTCAAAGAAGCTCAATTGACGGTGCGTATAAACTTCTGCGATATGCTCATTAAACGTGAAGAAAACGATACTTTTTTTAAGCAACTGATAACTGGTGACGAAAAGTGGATTGTGTACAACAATGTGCTGTGCAAACGGTCTTGGTCCCGACGTGCTGCTTCGCCTCAAATGACATCTAAAGCAGACATTAATCAGCGGAAGGTTCTGGTCTCCGTGTGGTGGGATTTTAAAGGTGTCTTGTTTTTCGAGCTCCTACCACGGAACCGAACAATCAATTCGAATGTGTACTGTCGGCAATTGGACAGTTTGAACGAATCCATCATCCAGAAACTTCCAGAGCTCATTCATCGTAAAGGTGTTGTGTTCCATCACGACAACGCGAGACCACACAGAAGTTTGATCACCAGCCAAAAATTATTGGAGCTTGGGTGGGATGTGTTGTTAAATCCAGATCCACAATTGGTTGGCAAAGAAAAAATCTACAGTGCTCAACTCAGATCTGGATTCTAATCTACCTGGTAGTAAAATATACCTGAATGAAAACCTTATTCCTTCCGATAAGCAGTTATTTTGGCAAGCATGGAAGCTTCTTCAGCAGGAGAAAATTCAATTTGCCTGGGTGAGTAATGGTAATGTGTTTATCAGGTGAAATGAACTTGAAAAAAAGTTATTATGTTAGAAGACTTGATAGAATATGGTTTCGAGGCTCAACATACTGCTTGACTCGATATAAGTTTGTAATATTCGTTTATCACAATATAAGTTACTTGTTCTGTACAACATATGAAACAACAATGTGGCAAAGAAAAAAAGAAAACCATACATACTAGATTAAAATGGACAGTGGGGGTAGCATGTGACTTAATACTATAGAGGGGTAGCAATGGGGGGGGGACTGACATACAACAGAAGATATATATATATATATATATATATATACATACATAATCTGACTTTTTTTTTTTTCCTCATCTCAATGCAACCAAATTCTTATTCACTTCAACAAATTAACCATATCTTATCTACTAACCCAGGTAATTCATTAAAGCTTTTACATATTAATGCTAAGTCACTTTACAATAAAATACCTTTGGTGGACTCATTGATTCAATCAATTAACTCTAAAATTGATATACACTGCTGGCCACCCAATATGCAACACCAAGAAGGAAGCATCCAATTGGCCTGAAATTCGCAGCATTCGTCGCCCGCGAGAGGACATGCAAACGATTAGCATTGCAGGGCAACCGAGAAGCACTATAAGAAAGGTGCACAGAAGGCGGGGTGGGTGTAAGTAGTGGAAGTGTGTTGCGCTGCTGGACCTGTGCGTGGGAAGCTTCCTGATGCCTCGTCGCAGAATACGGCAGTCATTCCAGCACGTTTCGGAGTTCTACAGAGGACGAATAGTGGCTTATCGCGAAAGCGGTTTATCGTAACGAGACATCGGCGCCCGTGTGGGAAGACCTCTAGCCACAGTGAGGCTAGTATGGATTCGGTGAGTGCAGAAGGGACCGACGTGAGCGATTGTCACAGCCCACCACCGAACAAGAGGACCAGCATGTTGTGCAGCGGGCATTGACGGCTCACACCGCCACATCCCGAAAGTTAGCTAAGGAATTAGGTTGTGTTGCGCAACAACCTGTGTCAGCACGTACCGTTCGACGTCGTCTGCAGGAGCGGGGACTTGTCGCACGTTGCTCCGATTACCATTGACGTTACACCACCGGCGAGTGTGGCGGCAGTGAACAGATGAACGCCGCACCTGGACTACGGAATTGTCTTCTCCGACGAATCCCACTTCTGCCTACAATACCACAATGGTCGGATCTGCGTTGAGAGACTGTATGACGCCTGCATTATGCATCGCCTGGCGTTATGATTTGGGGCGCAATTGGATATGACACCCGCATCGCCGGTACACTCAACAGCCACTGCTACATCTCTGACATTTTGGAGCCTGTAGTCCTCCCTTACCTGCAGGACCTGCCAGCGGCCACGTTTCAACAGGACAATGCGCACTTGCATGTGGCACGCATCGTGCAACAATTCTTCACGGCCCACCAGGTGTCACTGCTGCCATGGCTCGCCTATTCTCCCGATATGTCTCCCATTGAACACGTCTGGTCGCTGATCGGCAACCGAGTGGCCCGGCAAGCACCACCCGCGGCTACGCCTCATGAACTGTGGCAACGTGTGGAAGCAGCCCGGACCGACATACCCCAAGCCCACATCCAAAGCCTCTTTTGTTCAATGCCGCGGCGTGTAGCGGCCGTTATTGCCAGCCTTGGGGGGCCACACGAACTAATTGATATCTGTGTGTTCCGCGAGTCGCACGGGCCTGTAAGCTCAATCGTTACATCTTTGTATCTGTTGTTATGTGTCCAGTAAATCTGGCTTTGCTATCTCGTGTCCTTCTTGGTGTTGCATTTTGGGTGGCCAGCAGTGTAATATGCGTAACTGAAACTTGGTTCCCTACACCTGACTGTTATGATACATTTTTTCTGTACATGAACAATGCCATGATTTCCCTGTAAATAATGATCTCACTTTACTTAACTATAATGTAGAAATTTTAGCGATTGAAGAGCAATTTTATATTACTATGTCTGCTATCACCCGCTTAAATCTAATATCAACGATTTTTTTCCACCCTAAAAAGTTTTTAATTATGCAAACTATTAAGAAAACATTTTTACTTGGAGATTTAAATATCGATATTTCTTGTGACAATCCAGCATCTAAACAATTAAATCAAACTTTAAATATGTCTGGATTTACCAACACTAGACTAGCCCCAACTAGGATCACTATGCAGTCGGAAACCACCCTTGACCTATCACTTACTAATAATGCATCTCCTGATATGATAACCTCAGGTGTTATACACTATAACATTATGATTAGTGATCACCTACCTATTTTTACATTCTACTACCATAATTTCCCAACAAAAAGAAATACTGTATATTATAGAACAAGACAAATTAACAACATTAATGTAGAAATATTCTGTAATATATTGTATACCATTAACTGGAGCAAAATACTTTCACTTGATAACCCAAATACTGTATACAATGCATTTTCCAAATTATTAAAGGAATTATATGATCAAACTTTCTTAATTTCCTGCAGGAGTAATAGAGCGAGAAAGAAATGTCGTAAGCCCTGGATAATGAATCAGCTTCTGAATCGTATAAATAAAAAAAGAAAAGTCATATACCAAATTTCTGAAAAGCAAATCAGTAATAGATTTTAATTACTTCAAAACTTATAGAAATAAATTAAACTCGGATATATGAATACTCAAACGTAATTACTATTTACAAATTTTCTCTCTTAATGTACCAAAATTAATGTGGAAACACCTAAATGTGTTACTCGGAAAAAATAATACTCCAATAATGCCTGAACATTTAACAAACTTGGACAACCAAAAAATTACAAAGATGAAATGGCCACCATTTAAAATCTATCCCACAAGTTATCAAACAAAATTTGAATATGTCTAGCACCCACTTTACTCAATATTTATCCGGTACATACAGATCTAATACATTTTATATGGAGGAAATTACAAGAACTGAGCTCTTACATATACTTAAACAAATTAACATCAACTCAGGACCAGGTTATGATGATTTTCACCCCAGGGTTATTAAGTATGTTGCAGACGTCATTGTTGAGCCATTACTAACAATTTACAACTCCATACTTCATTCAGGAATTTTTCCAGATGCTTTAAAAGTAACCAAAATCACTCCTAAATTTAAAAATGGTTCAAAAAATGAAGCAAACAATTATCGTCCTACAGCAAATCTTTCAATATTTGCCAAGATCCTTGAAAAATTAATTTATACTAGACTAATTTCTTACCTTCAAAAATATAAGATACTCAGTCAGCATCAATTTGGATTTTTAGCAGATAAATCTACAGAATTAGCATTGCTATACTTTCAAAATGCTATACAAAATAATTTTACTCAAAAATATACAACAGTAGCTTTATTTCTGGATTTATCAAAGGCATTTGATACTTTAAACAGGGTGCCCACTCATTTTCAGGGATGAATTTTTCAATGTCCTAAACTGCAATGAATATACAGGGTGATTCCTAAAGTCCTAAGTCACCTCAATAACTTGGGAACAAAGACAGCTAGAGCTATGGAAGTAAGGTATAGTATAACAACCATGCGCTATCGGATGAGAGTGACTGCAGCGCCCCTAGTGGCAAAATGTGGAAGTTAGCGCTCCTATCTCAGAAACCATGAGAGATACAGGAAAGAGATCAATTAGAAACTTGTTTAGCATCAACGAATTAGTAGGAAATGACATATGGTAGAAACAGCTGGGGTAAGTAGAAGGCTAGAAACGTGAGGGAAACTCAAAGTTTATTATACTTGGGCATGAATACAAATGGAGTACATTGGTTGTATTTAACGCAACAGTGGTACTTACATAACACTGCGTTTAACGAAAATAGGGTTCAATATGGCCACAATACACATTTGAATGCGAGACAGAACTTCTCGTTGTATGCTCGCCAGCATAACAGGTGTCTCACACGCAGCGACAATATGCAGTTGGAGATTGTGGAGACTCGTCGGTGCCACCCTGTACACGTAATCCCCAGAGGAAGAAATCCATGGGAGTTAGATCCGAAGATCGTGGAGGCCACGCTACGGGACCACCATAACCGATGATCTGTTGCCCGAAAGTGTCGGACAGGAAGTGCTGTACCGCTGTTGGTTGATGTGCAACAGCTTTGTAACAGCAGCAGGTATCTCCGTCCATTTAATGCGTCCTCATAGAACACAGGCCCATAAAGTCGGTCTTTCCAGATGTCACACCAGACATTGATCAACCAGCGCACCTGATGCCTCATTTCCAGTGTAAAAAATGAATTCTGAACTGCCCAGCAATGGGTGTTTTGTTTGTTCAGCACCCCGGCGCGTGTGAACTGCGCCTCGTCAGTCCAAAGGATGTTTGATAGAATGGCCGCATTTTCTTCTACAGTGTTCATTACAAAAATGCACCAATTTAGACATCATTGGTTATCCCCTGGTATTAGTATGTGCAGCGGTACTGTACGGTATGGGCGGGCACCATGCTGATGCAAAGTGTTCCACACACGGGATGGTGATAAGCTACATGCCATACTGACTTCCCTCGTACTGGTGTGTGTGCTGGCCAAAACATATGCCAGAACATCGACTGGTTGCACTTCCCCCACCCATTCCGGTGGATCAGCCCGAACGGGGATGTGCTGCAATCCTGCCTGTCTCTCGTAGCCATTGAACCGCGCGACTTATGGTCCATGCTGTCGGCGATGGATGAATCAGAAATCATAAGCCATACTGCCGTGACGCTTCCCTCGTGTTGCGTCTGAATTCTCCATATAGCAGTACCATCTCGCAATACTGTTCATTCGAATAGCCTGCCATGCTCGTTCTTTACCCAATACTCATGTTGCGAATGACATAGCTCCTGACCAACGATCCTTTATACATTGCCACACTGCGCCTGATACGGCAGGTGAGGTGTTATGTCCCACCAGAATTTGCATACGACACTCACAGGCGTGCGGTCACATATGTGGTACATTTCTCTCTGTTAGACTGTTACCGCGGCAACGACACAGACCGGCTTCGCATTTCCAGCCTTCTACTTACCCTAGCCGTTTCTACCATATGTCATTTCCTACTAATTCATTGATGCTCTACAAGTTTCCAATTGATCTCTTTCCCGTATTTCTCATGGTTTCCGAGATAGTACTGCTAACTTCCACATTTTGCCACTAGGGGCGCTGCAGTCACTCTCATCCGATAGCGCACGGTTGTTTTACTATACCCAGGGATCATAGCATACTTCTGGAAAATTTTAGGTAGGAATTTTTAGAAAAATTTTAGGAAAATTTTAGGAGTGTATTTCAATAAAAACTAGATGTATATTTGTATACATCTAGTAAAACAACTTTGTATACAATGTAAAGAGTTTGCTTCACACCCTTCAACCATATATACTGATAGACTGCGCATGACATCAAAATTTCTGGCTCCAACATAAAATCACATGACAACAGTCAAAAAGATGGGTTACACCTGCTGTGCTTATGGTTGCTCTGAGCGATATAGTAAAGAAAGTTCTATGATTTTTCATGGGTAAGAAACGAATTAAATACCTAAGTCAATAAAGTTCAATTACTTAACCAGAAACTTGCAGCTATTGATATAAAAATATAGTAACTTAAGAAAAAAAAATGGAATGCATGTTCCAAATTCTTCGCAAATGTTCATCACATTATAAATCACAAAATGTAAACAACCCGATCATGCATGTATATAGCTCATAAGTAAACTTACCTGAAGAGTTTTCATTATATATGAGGCGCATTCACATAATACACCGAAAACACTGAAGTTCTGCAGCGTAAATTAGTAATCATAACAGCATTTTTACACGAAATTTGGAGTCTGATGATGATGTGCCCAATGTTTGAGCCATGGCAGCTTTGATGCAGCTATTGCCAATGTGCAGTCCATTAGTATATATGGTCGAAGTTAACACCCAAATTTTTTGCATAACGTCTAATGTCTAAAGTTTAAGTATGATTTACTTCTAATGTTCAGTTCTTATCTTTTCACGTGTTATTATCATATTCAAGTATATTTACCACATTCAAGTTTCACTTTGAACATTAATATGCTGTTGAACCAGAAGCAATTCACGATTTTCACAGTAAAGTTTTCAGGTTTCACATTAAATTATAATATCCTAAAAAGGTAATTGAAAACCAAGAACTATGTACAATTGTTCACTGAATTACTTTTTTCATATTATTGTTTTAACCTTTTCCTGATTAGCCTATCTTTTTCTGCTTCTACCACAACTAATTTACTTTCAGTTTTCTTTATTTCAGCTGAACCTTGTATGATCAAGTTAGAGGCAACTGCTATTTCAACAGTATTTTGTTTTTCTACAGCTTTTCTCATTCTTTCTGTTCCCTCTTGAATTATTGTTAGGCAGGCTTCTTTATCGTTTTTAAGTCTATTTATTTCTGCATCATTTTCTTTTATTTTGTCATCAAACTCAGCTTTTCTTTTTTTCTCTAGCTGCTTTTCCTTATTTTCCCTCTCTTTCTGCTTCCTTTCTTTTACCTTTTTTTATTCTTCTTCCTTCAGCTTATCAACATACTCTTTATAAAATTTATGTGAATCACAAACACTATTTAACAAATTTCTTGTTATGGGAACTTTACTTACACATCCATAGTGTTTAATGGCCCCTTTAACTATTCTTAATGATGTTATAGTTGAGTCTTTTAAGTTAGCCTTGTCCTTCCTTAACAGAGCAGTGTTAACCGAAAATCCCCTTTCTGCATCAGCATTACCATGAGGTAAAACTAAAATTGACTTTATGAGTTTAGCAAGATTTGAGTATTTTTCTTTTCCGCTAGAGTCTTTAATACTAAATATATTACGCCAGTAATGATCAATCCGCACTGGAATATGCCCTTCCTCTGAAAATTTCACTAGTTCATCTAGAGTTGGCTTATCGCAATTTAAAAGTTTCCACTCTTCTCTTACTCTATCAATTTGTTCCTCAGAAAGATGCAAAACACTTGAAATTCTGGTTATTTCAGAAAGTCCTTCAGTGACTGAAAGTTGAGTTGACTCTTTCTTTGGTTCTTTTACCTTTAAAACTTCTATGTCTCTTAGCTTTTGATTGCAGAATGGCAAATTTGACTTTAAGTATTTTGTGGTTGCAATTAGTGATGATCTTACATCTAAGAGAAATAATTTCTGCCTGGTCTCCTGAACATTCCTTAGGAGATTTTTTGTCTTCATACCAACTTCTAACTCCCCTAGTTTTTTCCATGAATTTTTGTTTTCAAAATCTACATTCTTTAGGTCTTCTCCAAATTTCCCTGCTATAACATCATCTTGGATAAACTGAGCCATAACATTCCTCATTAAAGTATTTAAATCAGAATATAACTGGTGTATTTTTGGTTCTTCACTCTGATAACATAATGAAAACTTTTCAAAATTTTGGTGTGAAAATGAAATTAATGCTAAATAGCAAGGAGTAAGCTCATTTTTCAGGAAACAGTGAATTCTTTTATACTTTGCCGAATTGCGCAGTTGTTTTTCAAATATTTTTTGAGATGGCAAGAAGTTTAAAAAATATTCTGTAATATTTAGCCATTGATCCAAGAGCCTCTGGGCTACAGAACCAACGGTTAACCATCTGTTGCTGACATGACGCAAAAGAAATTTGGCAGTGACCAATGTTATATCCTCGACAGATTTATAATCCTCTCGTCTTGCAGCACTACTCTTTAAAAAGTAATGCATATCAGTAGCAAATTCGTCAAAATCTATATTTAAGCTTGTCAAAAAAATTTTAAATGCATTACTAACAACATGCAGGTTGCAAAAACCTAGTTCCAAAGATTTCTGGCCTGTTTCTTGTTTTACAACTTCATTGAATTTGCGAAAAAAGCACTTATTTACATTTGGGCTGTCCATGGATACACAAATAATTCTGTTCAACGAAATATTGAAGGATGATAACACATCAAGAATTTCTTTTAGCAAAATATCTGCTGTTGCATGACCCAGAAAAACGCTTGTTAGGTATCGGCAAGAAACTGAATTTATTTCTGAAGACCAGTACCTGAGATACACATCCAACTGCCGTTTCACTTGTGTATTTGTAGTTTCATCAAATGCTATAGTAACCTTTCCTGGGCTACTAGATGCAATGTCTTTTTTCAAATCCTCTTCAAAATATTTTGACAATCCATGTGATATCACATAAGCAACTTTTTTTTCTTTAAGTTGCATTTTGGCTGCAATAGCAGAATCAGGAAACATTTCTTTGAAAAGTTCAACTGTTTCAGTGCATGAAACAAAAGACATATTGTCCTTAGCAACTTTCATGGCCCATAATGCTTCGGCTTTAGCCAACTGTAAATCATGACTCAGTACTTCACTAATATTTGTTTTGGGCTGAAGATCCCGTCCTCCAAAGGCTTTCAGGATGGACTTATTTTGAAATTTACTTTGAAATTTCTGCAAATGTTTTTTTCCTTTATGATGCGCTTTTACTTGTGAAAAGCCACTATTAGAAATGTTGAAAATTTCTGAACACAATATACACTTAGCAGAAAATATTGTTTCAGTTGCAGAACACCATTCTTTCAACTTCACTCCGTCCAATTCTTTGGCGAGCCACGCATCTTGAAATTTCGTTTTGGATTTAGGCATCTTAAACACTTGTATTACTAACCAGAAAATGAAAGGGAAGTACAAAAACACGTTCCAATATTGCAAAACCAGACAACTTCCCGAAATTTGGCTGCGAGGATGTCAGAAGATATGAAAAAAAAAAAAAAAAAGCAGGTCACCACTAGAGAACTGAACCTGCACACAGCACAGAGAACACCATAAAAGACGTAAAACCAGAAACTATCATACGCATCTCACGCAAGTTCAGTCAAAGCGAGTCGGAGCCGAGATATATTGTGCATCGAAGGTCGCTGTCGCCGACGCATGATCGAAGGTCAATGATCACATGCTCTACTGCCTGCCAAGATAATACTCAGCTACCATCCCATCGTCATTACCGGAGGTTACGGAAGGAGACCACATGTTTCCTCTTTGCTTCCACCCACCTGCGGTTTACAATAACAAAACATCAGCAGAAAGAGGAGGTTCCACAAGGCATGTACAAAAATAAAGTACGATCTTCTGCGTGCCACGGAGTTCGTCTGCAAAGCGCAAACCAGGGGTGAAAATGACCCCTCCCCTTTTCCCTTAGATCTCTTGTTACTCTCGAAAACTGTTCGAAGGCAAAAAAATGGAACGCCCGCCCCGAAGCAAGTGCATCTCGATGGCGTCATTTTTCCCTCCCTTCAGCAGCACAGCATATAGGCTGTGTTTCTACAATAACAGGTCTTTTTACCTTACCGTAATGGTAAATTTATTGGCGTTAATAACGGTTGTGTTTTTAATAAAAATAAGCTTACGAAAATTTTAGGATGAATAGCAAATTTTAGGTCTAATTTTAGGAATTTAAGGAGGGTCACAAAATATTAGGAATTTTAGGAATTTTAGGAGGAATGCGATCCCTGTATACCATACCTTACTTCCATAGCTCTAGCTGTCTTTGTTCCCAAGTTATTGAGGTGACTTAGGACTTTAGGAATCACCCTGTATATATATATACACTGTCGGACAATTGCTAAGGACGGATGACAATAGCAACCATAAAATGAAAGGCAGGAAAATGTGGAAATTAGCATAAGTGCGGGATACAGTAAGACGTGTTGTGCGCATGCAAATTTTGGATTGCCGAACTTGTTCGTGACGTCATAGCGCTGATAAGAGATATAAAGAATTTGACGCGTATTGACCGTTGTTGTTCAAACGCAAAGTTGAAAGGGAAAGAATCAATTGACGAACTTGCAATTTTCAGTATGTCATCCCGACATCACCTAGACGATTTTACGCGTGGCCGTATTATTGGCAAGATTGAAGAAGGGCGAAACATAACAGATGTTGCCAGGAAGTTTGATGTCAGCCACAGTGTTGTTTCAAGGCTTTGGAAATCATTTAAAACAAATGGAGAGTGTAGCAAACGTCACGGGGGAGGTCGTGTTCGCAGCACGACACCTGCAGAAGATCGGTACATAGTGCTATCAACAAAAAGACACCGGCGCAGCTCAGCTAGTGAGGTTACAAATCAGTTTATGGCTGCTACTGGCAAGCGGATCTCCCAAAAACTGTCGCCAGACGTTTGCATGAAGGAGGACTATACGCCCGCCGTCCTGTTGTGTGCATCCCATTGTCCAGACGTCACCGTACCGCCCGTTTGCAATGGTGCCATCAACATCGCAATTGGACTGATAACGACTGGTCTGCTGTCCTCTTCTCAGATGAGAGTAGATACAGTCTATCGTCTGATTGTCGACGACAACTGATCTGGCGTGATAGTGGAACTGAATATAGTCCAGCAAATATACAGGAAAGGGACCAATATCCGACATGTAGTGTCATGGTATGGGCCGGCATAATGATCAATGGCCGTACGTCCCTCTATGTGCTTCCAACTGGGACTATGACTGGCCAACGATACATTAATGATGTTCTGCTACCTCATGTTCGCATGTTCCGTGGTGCTGTCGGTGATAGATTCATTTTCATGGACGACAACGCAACATGTCATCGAACAGTCGCTGTCCAAGAGTGTCTTGAGAGCGAGGATATTCAACGCCTCGTATGGCCAGCACGTTCTCCAGATCTGAATCCCATTGAAAATGTGTGGGATGCTTTGGGGAGGAGTCTTGCTGGTCGCCAATGCCCTCCAATAAACAAGGACACCCTTATCCGTGCACTGACAGATCAATGGGATAAATTACCCCAACAGTTGCTTGATAATGTTGTGCAAAGCATGACACGACGTGTGGAATCTTGCATCGCCCTCCATTGTGGCCATATCCCGTATTGACATCTTACGCCGGAACGCCTGCGAACGGTAATTGCATTTTTTTCACGTTTACATATTCTGCACAAAATGGCCTGTTTGTCCCTTGAACACGTTCCAAAGCCTTTTGGATTTCAGAGCACAATAAATTGTCTTTCCTGTAATGTCCTGGCATTCTGACATTATTTTATTTCACTTGGCATCCAACCACACTTACTTTTTTATGCACTATATAGCCGTTTATGATCCGTCCTTAGCAATTGTCCAGCAGTGTATATATCAAGAATTATGTGTGTTGTATTATGATACTCATTATTTTCATAAAACATCTATATGTTCAAAACTCCCAATTTCTCAAACACAAAATTATCATAACAATAGATAGAACACTTAATATCTATTTTAGAATTATGTACAGGTATGTATAACACATTAAGTCACTTTTGTATGATTTTTAGATTTATGCTAATATCAAATTTTCATCTAATTATTTATATCATACTTTATAATATAACATTTACCTTTTTACCATTCATAAAATAAATATTTAAATTTAATGAATTAAAAAAAATGCAAAAGATTTTAATAACATATTAGCTCACTTTCATATTGAAATTTCAACACAGCAAAATTAGAAAACTTACATGTTATTCAGAAATAAAATCCTTTCTTCACTTTCGCCTTCATACTCACAAGTCTCAACATAATTGATGGATTTTGGATGCAAGTCATTTTTCAAATACTTCTGTGGGGTAACCAGTTTTGTTCACATTGAATTAAATGGCAAGAATGAGAACAGATACTTTAACAATCTTAGAACACAGGCATGGGGTGAGGAGACTGAACGATCTTTTCTTTAGTGGGCAATATGTAGTAGTCGTATTTTATCACTAAATGTGAGAAACGACACACAATACCAGCATTTAAATTTTTCTTTTACTTTTGGTTTATCTTCAAGTTTTTACGATACAGTTTCAGTTATTAGTAGTTAAGCACGCACTAGAAAACAAATTATGGATTCGAAATCCATTGAATTAGGTTTCCACCACAGAGAAATTAAAAAGATCCTATGAGTTTATCATTAAAATGGTTTTAAACACCTTACATATGACACAGTACGAAAGCAAGACCCTGGTGTATTTCTGTTATAAGAAAACTGAACCAAAGAAATTAACATCAGTATTTGTAATTGGTAGCCAATTATAAAAATAACCCTTAGCAACAATGCATCTCCAAATTTTGCAAAAAGTTCTTTACTGAATGACAAACTTTCTTCAAGTGAAAATATTTAACAAATGAAAATACTGTAATCAATTTTTAAATAATTATAATTTTTCTACTCAAATGTCAGTACTTTTAACACAACGTGGTTTAAAACTCTGGCATCACGCGACAATAACACAAACATATAAAACGAACGAAACACACAGTCACGTACAGTAAAAGGTTCGTTTAGCGGTAGCTTTCGGTCATCCTACGACCTTGATCACCTGGGATCGACTGGTTGCCAGAACTACAATTTGAAGTTGGGGTGTTGGAACTGTTGCCAGATTTTAGAAGAGCGATCCAAATAAATGGGATTTGGTAGGGGTTTCTGAATTGCAGTTTTTGGTGAACAAAATTTCAATGCTCTCTTGAAAACGCAGATGCCTTGTTGATGAAAGGGGCAACTTTTTTGGTTTCTTTCCAAATGGGAACTGCAGAGGTGTCTTCAGGGGTTAGTGCAGATAAAGCTGTCTTTGGAAGACCATTAGAAACATCTTTTCTGTGTTCACCAAGTCTTGTTTTGATGCTTCGGTATGTGCTTCCAATATACACTGAGAGACCAGACGAAGTTGAAATGGGAATAGCATAAACTCCAAGGGTGAGACAGGATCCCTGTCTTTAAGCAGGCACATTATTGCAGAAGGGTTTGGTTTCACTGTGAGAGTGTAGCCCATAGTTTTGAAAAGTTTACACATCTTATAAGAGAAGGATCCATGGAAACGGATGGAACCAATGAATGGTGATTTTTCAAGTGGGAATTTTGGAGGAATTTTTGAATTGTAGAAAGTGGGAACTGATGGGCTTCTGCAATTTTCTTTATGGTGTCAATTTCTTCATTGAAGGAAGATTCAGTGTTGCAGGCAGTCCTGGCACGATTGACATAAGTTTTAAAGGCTGCAAATTTGTGAGCAGTTGGGGAGTGGGATGAAAATGGGATTATGTTTGCTATTGCAGAGGGTTTTCTGTAGACAGATCTGTTGAGATTATTTCCTTGCCTAGCTGTGATTCTTCATTGATGGTGAATTTTATTGATGGGAACTTTAGGTAAATCTTTTCAAGAAGAGATTCAAGGTGAGTTCTATTGTGTGGCCAAATTACAAAAATATGAACATATCGAAGCCAAATGGAAGGTTGTAGATTGTGTTCCATGACTATGTTTTTTTCGATATGTTGCATGAAAACTTCAGCCAGAAGTGGAGAGAGAGGTGAACCCATCGGAAGTCCTTCTTGCTGACAGTAGCATTTGTTGTTGAACTTGAAACAATTAAGATCTCTCAGAGTTCGAAGGCAGTCATACAGGTCTTTTTGTTAGTGGGCCAGAGATTGATTGGTTTTCTTTTAGCAATTGTACTAGCAGCATATGCATTGTCGCATGATGCCCGAGTTTTAAACCATGTTACAAGTCAACACAACTTTCAGGCAATCAGTTATCAACTGGAATCAGGGCTGGTCATGTTTCCGTAATCGCCGCGTACACGTGGCAGAACTCTTGTGTCAACTATCGTTTCTGTTGAGCTGCAAGAATGTAAAATCCTCCAAGAAACCAAGGGAAAATTGCTCCAAGCCGCAATCTACAACCTCCGCGGAAACATCGCTAAAAACAAACTCCTTTGGTGTTCCGAATACCAAGCTCTAAGTTTCCAAACCCATTCATCTTTGCTAGATATCTTTATGATACGCATCTCCGAAATCGTTGCTAGTGACTGAAAATGAAATCTCAAAACACTGCAAGAAATTTCAGTTTCTACTCAACAAACAGTGTCCCGCCAAACCTTCTCCTATCACAGCTGCAAGTCCGTCGTCACCACCCCGCATCGTGAATCTCTCGGATACTTCACTTCCTCCAAAATTGGAAGCCTACCTTTCACTTGGACCTAAATTCACTCCTGAAACTAATCTAAATCTAAAAGCCACGATCTCCATGCTAGAAGCAGCAGTTCACCGCACTAAACCCGAAGCTCAACCAATCCTCCGTGCCAAGGCAGCACTCTATCTTGCAAAAGTGGAAAAGAAACCCCTGCAGTATTCTTCCTCATTCCTCAAAAAAATCAGCAATCTAATGAATGAAAAGAATCTTGCAATCTGTAAAGCTGATAAAACTGGCTTCCCTGTCATTATCTCCAAAACTGCTCTCAATGAAAAAGCTGAATCATTCTCTCAACTTCAAATTGTAAGGTACTAAAATCTGATAGCACCCCCAAACTTAAAACTGCAGTTGAAAGACTCAACAAGAAGCCCACTCTAAAGACTTTTCTTGGAGATTTTACACCACCACCATATTTCTGAACTCCACGCTTATTCTTCCAGATTAAACTTCATAAAACTGGTTTCCCTCTTCGACCACTCGTGGAATATACTTTCTTTCCCACCCGTAACCTTGAAAGGAAGATTGTGGAAGATTGTGTGTGTAAACATCTCACATCCAGCCATCTTTTGTCAATTTCCTCCATTAAAGAATTCATTAGAAAACTCCCTCCTAGCATTGAACCCTCTGACAAAATGTTCACTCTGGATGTAGTCTCTCTCTTCCCTTCAGTCCCTCTTTTCCACTCTCATATGCTGCTAGTACAATTGCTAAAAGAAAACCAATCAATCTCTAGCCCATTAACAAAAAGACCTGTATGACTGCCTTCAAACTCTGAGAGATCTTAATTGTTTCAAGTTCAACAACAAATATTACTGTCAGCAAGAAGGACTTCTGATGGGTTCACCTTTCTCTCCACTTCTGGCTGAAGTTTTCATGCAACATATCGAAAAAAAAACATAGTCATGGAACACAATCTACAACCTTCCATTTGGCTTTGATATGTTGGGGATATTTTTGTAATTTGGCCACACAATAAAACTGCCCTTGAATCTCTTCTTGAAAAGATTTCCCTAAAGTTCCCATCAATAAAATTCACCATCAATTAAGAATCACAGCAAGGCATTGACTTTTAGGATGTCCACCTGACAAGTCAAGGGAATCATCTCAACAGATCTGTCTACAGAAAACCCTCTGCAATAGCAAACATAATCACATTTTCATCCCACTCCCCAACTGCTCACAAAATTTGCAGCCTTTAAAACTTATGCCAATCGTGCCAGGATTGTCTGCAACACTGAATCTTCCTTCAATGAAGAAATTGACACCATAAAGAAAATTGCCAAAGCCCATTAGTTCCCAGCTTCTACAATTCAAAAATTCCTCCAAAATTCCCACTTGGAAAATCTGTCTGCTCTCTCACCAATAATAATGGAAAAACCACCATCCATTGGTTCCATCCGTTTCCATGGATCCTTCTCTTATAAGATGTGTAAACTTTTCAAAACTATGGGCTACACTCTCACAGTGAAACCAAACCCTTCTGCAATAATGTGCCTGCTTAAAGACAGGGATCCTGTCTCACCCTTGGACACCCCTGGAGTTTATGCTATTCCCATTTCAACTTCCTCTGGTCTCTCAGTGTATATTGGAAGCACATACCGAAGCATCAAAACAAGACTTGGTGAACACAAAAAAGATGTTTCCAATGGTCTTCCAAAGACAGCTTTATCTGCACTAAACCCTGAAGACACCTCTGCAGTTCCCATTTTAAAAGAAACCAAAAAAGTTGCCCCTTTCATCAACAAGGCATCTCTGCGTTTTCAAGAGAACATTGAAATTTTGTTCAACAAAAACTGCAATTCAGAGATCCCTCACCAAATCCCATTTATTTGGATCTTTCTTCTAAAATCTGGCAACCAGCCCATCTAGTCGATCGCAGGTGATCAAAGTCGTAGGATGACTGAAAGCTACCGCTAAACGAACCTTTTACCGTACGTGACTATGTGTTTCGCTCATTTTATATGTTTATTTTAACACAACAGTAAATTTATCATTGTTAAAATATAATAAACAAGTATATTAAAAAAATGGGTGAATAATTTATTACAATTCACTAAATCCATTTTTTTTTCTTGAATTCAGATTCTATTTCTTTAATCAATGATTGTCTTGAGCTGTCTTTCTAAAGCTATTTGATTTAACAATGCAGTTAAAATTATGAGTATCTTCTGCTTTTGCTGCCAAGTCATGAGCTAATTTTAATAAATCTAATAATTCATTTTCTACAAGTTTTTCTTTTTTCATACTTTCTATTTCATCCAGTATTTGTTTTCTCTTTTGGGCTACAGCAGAATTAGCCTTGTCCCGAGCTTTTTCTTCTAAATTTATTACATATCTTTGCTAGCACATCTGACATTACTCGGAAGCAATTTTGAAAACTCTACTTTTTCCATGCCACCAATGTTACTTAGATGGTCATATATTATTCTTTGTGAAACAATAGAGTTTTCTTTCATACTGTCAATTATTAATTCCTTATTCATGGAGAATCCTCTCTCCACTGATGGCTGTCCATGCGAGAGCAACAGCAACTTTTTAGTTACTTCCCACAACAGATCATAGTTTTTACTTGAGGATAAATGTTCATAAAATAACACATCTATTCTCAATTCCTCATAATTGTTATCAAAAAGTTTAAGATCTGAAGTTACTGCTGCAACACTACTTATAAAATCCTTTAACTGCAGCATAATAGCGCCAAATACACTAGGTTTCAGATGATTTGCATCCACGAGAATTTCTAGAATAATCTTGAAACTTTTTAAGCAAGATTCCTTCTCAGCACTCATTAATTTAGGATCTAAACACTTCATGTGCCACACAAGAGCACTGCAGTGGGCATTTAGTGAGCAATTTTTTTTGACAAGGTTTTGCAAAATTGATCTGCATTTCATACGAAAATCCATTATCTGCTTTTCACTCGCATTTGATAGCAAAATCTGCACCTCCTTTTTGGCCTGGAATCCAATATCTATCATCCTATAAGTGGAACAATTTTTAGAAGTGCCGCAATAGTCTTTGTTTGTTCTAATACATCCATTTTAACAAAGTGACTCATCAGATTCCTTAATATTTTCTCAAAGTCTTTAGCCATGAATGGCAGCATTGACTTATCTGCCTGATACTTTTTAATAAGGGACTTAGTTGCTTAGCAATAGAATTTAAAAAATATATATAATTTGGCAAGTGCCAATGGATCCTTCACCCATTTCTGGACAATATTAAAGGAAACTGTGCAAGGATTATTTACAATTTTCTGGGCTACCGAAGTTTCATACTTCAAAATAAAGGGCCAAATTTCTATAGCACGTTCACACACAGGAGAATTTTCAACCCACCTGTGTGAACAGAACTTTAGTGGCATTTTTTCAACATTATCCACATTTAAATAATCCTCACGCTGTGCCAGTGAATCGTTAAATAACCTGTATAGGCTTGAGAGAATTTTTTATATTTCCCAATCACTCACAGTAGTAGCATGTCTCTATGTGCAATGCACAGGTACCTGTGTTTAAGAGAGATGCATTTGAATTGGCCGATAAATCATCTTGAAATAAAGAAAAAAGCTTTAAATTCACATTCGGCCCATCCATAGAAAACTGAACTGTATTTTTTTTTTAAGGCAAATCCTTCAAAGATTGCTTAAGTTTGTCTAACAAAATTTCTGCACTTGCGTAGCCTAAAAACACATAAATCAGATACTGTGATGTTACTCTGTTCTTGTCCCAAAATCTTATATGGATGTCCATTTGTTTTTGTTGAGAGTAAACTCTCATCAAACAAAACAACAAAATCTTTGCTTTCATTAATCTGTTGCAACAGAAGTGATTTAAAATGGGGTGCCAAGCCAAAGCAGCAAATAAATGAACATTTTGTTTGCCCACAAGAAAAGTTGAGAGCCGTTTCACTGTCTGGAAACATCAATCGAAACAACTTATCAATTCCAGCACATGATCTGTATAAATAATGGCTTTCTACCACTTTTAAAGCCCATAATATTTCGGCTTTTGTAGGATCTTTTCTGGGTAAACAACCTGCGGATGATGATGAAGATGGCTCTGGGGATGCTGGTGCCGGTACTTTTTCAAACAGTCCATCTAAGGTGGAATTTCGACTTTTGTTTTCAGAACAGGTCACGTGCTTTTTACTTTTCATGTGGCTTCGCAATGCAGACTCTCCCATGGACAAAATATTGACGTTCTTTAAGCATAACAAACATCTTGCAACGTGATTATTGCCACAATCCTTACCAACCCACGTGGAATACTTGGGATTGTGCAACCAAAGATCACTGAAATTGCACTTATGACTCATATTTATTAAACACAAAAACAAGAAAATTCCAATATCTAACAATTAGATGACAACTAGAGACATCTCAAAGCAAAACACTAAGCCAATAAAAATCAAAGATTTTTTTTTTCAGTCTCTCCTCACACATCGCAAAGAACTCTCCGGAAAAGTAAGGTAAGGAATTCCTACTCAGTAATACCATGAGCATTGTGTGTAATCCTATGCTATTGCCAGATACATAAGAGTAATATAATACTCTGTGGCCAGAAAAAAAGTGCAACCAAAATACGGAAAATGAACCAACACAAACAAATAATTTCAATTTTTGTTCTCATGGAACAACAGCAGCAAGCAGGATGTGTTGGCATGCACAATTTGTCAATCACGTGTACCATTTTATTCGCAGTCCCGTGTGGCCACCTGTTGAACTGCCTCATTCCCAAACTAACGATAAAAATGCAAAAAAAAAATAATTTTCAGAATTTTCATTTAATAGAGCTGAATTTTTGACAGATACCATAACTTGGTCTTATAAGGTTACCCTGCAAATTTCGCTTGGAACCAATGAAAAGTTTTTAAATTGCAGACTTTTTGTTTATTAACCCTCCGAGCAGTTTGAGCATGCTGTGCACGTTCAAGGTCACCCCTTGCTAAAACTGCTCAACCGTGGTTGGGGGGGGGGGCTGGTGAAATGCACCCATCAACAGCATCGAATGAACCCGCTTTGAAGCAGATAAAGAAGAAACAAGTAGGAGAAATCCCCGCCTTGCTGTAAGGAAAATGAAAGAAACTATATGATAGTTTTCCCCGTCACAGAACAAGTGCTCTGGGGTAGCAAACACTCAACTCCTCTTGCAGTAGATGGGATGGGGGGTCCAATCTTGACCTACTTAACTCCCCATCAGACTGCGGTGCACCCTTTCTCCCAGTGATGCAGCTGCTTTGAAGTTTACTCTTTTTGACTTCCGATGTCAATGGGGGATTGCAGAAGAAAAGTGAAATACACTGGTGTGCAAAACTTAAGCAACTTTACTGATTTTGGCGTAATTCCGCGAAAACTCGCCTGTGAGACATGAAATTCACACTACAGAGGCACAATGCAGTACCTAAAGGATGACGAAAGCAGCGTAGCAAACAAATGAATAGAACGCATACACGAAGGCAGGCAGCAGAAAATGGTTTATTGACAGCACGGCATTCGTACACCTAACCGACAGTCCATGAGGGAGAACAACAATCCAAAGTCCCTTAGTATGGGATATGACCTCCCCAAAGTGCAATGGTTGCATGGCACCGTCTGGCCATACTCAACACCAGATGATCCAACAGTTCTTGAGGTAACAGTTCCCACTCCTCGATGAGCATCTGTGTCAGTTGTCTGGTGTTCTCCGGGGAAAACGATCGTGCCGCCAGGCGTCTCCCCAAAACATTCCACACATGTTCGATGGGATTTAAATCAGGGGAGCACGCTGGCCACTCCATTCTGCGAATATCTTCAGAATCTAACAGGTCCTCAACTGCTTGGGACCTGTGTGGGCGAGCGTTGTCATCCACAAAAACAAAGTCTGGACCAATGGCACCTCAGAACAAACACGTGGGGGCGGATGATCTCATCACAGTAACGCGCTCCGGTTACGGAACCTGTGTCGAAAATGTGGAGCTCCATCCAACCGTTCAGCATAATGCCACCCCACACAGGTATGCCAGGACCACCCCAATGGTTTCGTTCCCTGATGTTCGTGGGATGAAAGCGTGTCCCTACCTCTCGCCAGATCAACTGGCGCTGAGAATCGTTTGTCCGACTGAAACGACTCTCATCGGTAAAGAGGACGTGACTCCATTGATCAGGTGTCCA
Organism: Macrothele yani; assembly: GCA_039090855.1. NCBI lineage: Eukaryota > Metazoa > Arthropoda > Arachnida > Araneae > Macrothelidae > Macrothele > Macrothele yani. The sequence continues at coordinate 3,975,451 of CM077023.1, read as the reverse complement.
GTGTGCATGTTCGTGACACCACTGTAAACGGTGCCGCCGATGGGCTGCTGTCAATGGTATGCAGCGTTCCGGCCGGCGGGCATATAAGCCCACCCTTATGAAGGCGTCTGGCCACAGTAAATCAGGATACCTGTCGTCCGGTTGCTGTACGCAACTGCTGCGCCATGCTGCCAGCTGTCTGGTTCCGGTCTCTTTTCGCTTGCACGACGAGATATCGGTCGTCACTCGCCGTTGTTTTCCTGGGGCGACCACCACCTACCTTTCGTACAGCTGTACCTGTCGTTCGGTAGGCTTTCCAAGCTCGTGACACTACACTTTTATCGATTCTAAACTCTTGGGCAACACTCATCACGGTACGTTCCTCCTCCAGCTTGCCGATCATTCTACCACGTGTAAAGGCATCCTGATGGTTTCTCCTAGCCATATTGCACGATCGATCTCACTTTCACTTGCAGCGAATGTCTGGAAATGCCTCTGTCCGCCGTCTTTTGTAGTCGGCTGGCACTGCGCGCGCTGCCTCCACGCAGTTTACGTGCCCTCACGTCACCTCTGACGTCGAACTCCTGCTATTTGCATATGCATCACCTTTGTCATGAGTTGTTGTTCCCTTGTACAACCCGCAAATCGCCCTTGTCTCCCCTGTCATGACTGTATGCTGTCAAACGACGTTGTTGCTTAAGTTTTGCACACTAGTGTAGATCGGAAAGTAAAAATATCTGGTAGTTTGTATTTCTTTTTGGAGCTAACCTCTGAATCTCAGAGAACAGCCTAGTGATATGTATGCATGTACGAGTACCTCAGGGTTCTGTCCTAGGCCCTTTATTGTTTAATATATTACACTGAAGTGCCAGAAAAACTGGTATGGATGAGCTTATGCAAAATACATAGCAACTGCGCCTATGCACATACTCGGTTGCATCTGCCAGTGCGTATATAAAGCGATAGACATCCTTGCCAGCTGTCAGAGCTGTTTTCGGCATGAGAATGACTAGTAATAACGATTTAAGCGATTTTCATCGCGGTGTCATAATTGGCGCTCGTGAGATGGGCCATAGTATTTCGGAGGTAGAAACGAAGTTCGGATTTTCACAGACGACCATTGCAAGGGTGTACCGTGACTACAAGAATAACGGCAAAACCTCCAACATACGATACCAGTGTGGCCGTAAAAAGACATTGGGTTAACGTGACCATCGTCGGCTGTCAAGAATCGTTTCACGCGATAGGCATGCAACACTCTCGCAGGTATAATCGGAATTCAATGCTGGAGCTTCAACAAGCATTGGCGTCCGCACTCTGCAATGTACCCTGCACGATATGGGCTTTGGGAGCCGACGCCCAACTCGAGTCCCCTTGATGGGTGCACGACAACACTGCCACTGGAAACAAGTAGCCTGGTCTGACGAGTCCCGTTTCCAACTGAATCGGGCAGATGGAAGTATTCGTGTGTGGCGCAAACCCCATGAAGCCTGGATCTCGCCTGTCAACAAGAAACTGTACCAGCTGGTGGTGGTCCGTAATGGTATGGGGTGTGTTTAGCTGGACTTCACTGGGACCCGTGGTACGTCTACAAACATCTGTGACTGGCCACTGCTATGTGCGCATCCTTTCTGACGAGGTACACCCGTTTATGTCCTGCATACATGCTGATGGGTTGGGCCTGTTCCAACAGGACAATGCACCTCCACACAAGTGCCGGGATGCCACATTATGGTTAGAGGAACATTCATCTGAGTTTGGGGTGTTGCCAAGTCCCCAGATCTGAACGTGATAGAACACATTTGAGATGCCATGCAACGCGCTATCGAACACAGAAATCCGAGACCTCGGAATATACCCAAATTGTGGAACGCTCTGCAGGAAGTATGGTGTGCATTGCCTACAGCATATTTCCAGAAGCTAGTGGAGTCCGTTCCCCGTCGTGTTTCTGCAGTCTTTCGCTCCCGTGGGGGACCTACCAAGTATTAGACTGGTGTACCAGTTTTACAGGCACTTCAGTGTACATTAATGATTTATTTTCGCTGTCAACTCATATGGATCTTTTTCTGTATGCTGATTATACAGCTGTTCTTATAAAAGGAAAAAAATTAGGAGAAATACTGACACAATGTAATAAACAGTTGCAAACTTTTTCTGACTGGTTAAATTCTAATTAATGTTAATAAAACTAAAGCAGTGATTTTTTCTAATATGTTACCTCCTTTAACACCAAATGTACAAATATTCCTTAATAATAAAAGAATTGATATAGTACTTTCATTCAACTACCTGGGTGCTACAATAAATTTTGACCTCAAATGGAATAAACATATTGATTTTCTTTTAATTAAACTATCTAGAAATATTGGTATAGTGAGTAATATCCTGACTGATCTACCAACTAAGACATTGATCTCATTGTATTACACACTATTTCAAACTCATATTAATTACTGCATACTATCATGGGGACAAACGACACAATATAATATTAATAAATTACAAATTCTACAAAATAAATTTATTAGACTAATTGATCTCAAAACACATCCTAATACTTGACCTTTAATAAATTTTAGAACAAAAGTATATCCTAATAAATATAATATACTTACTATTACTAAACTATACTATTTTAATCTTGGTAAAATTATGTTCAAACGAATTAAATATAATTTATATTCAGATCTCATATTTCTTAATACACAGGCACATTCATATGAAACAAGGAATAAACTACAATTACAACCTATTTTTCCAAAAACGGAATAAATTAAACTTACTCTAAATTACAGAGGTACTCAATACTGGAATTCTTTACCTAGCAACCTGACTAACTTAAGCAATTTTAATTTATTTAAAAAAATTCAAACTATCTTTTTCAATAATTAAAAAAAAGGAAAAGATTTGCAAAATGTCTTCTGATTGTCTGACTTGATGTGTGTATCTGTTGTTTCATTTGTTTCTTCTACAGGGAGTATAGGGCTATGTCAGGCAATTCTGACCTTTTCCCTTGTCTTCCCTGTTGTTACAGTCTATGTTCATCATTTATGTCATCATCAACCATTATCAATCCACTGCTGGATGAAGGTCTCCCCAAATTTCTTTCACAATTGTCTGTCTTGAGCCTGTCTCCTCCATGTCACTCCGGCATACTTTCGAATTTCATCCTTCCATCTCCCATGGGGTCTTTTCCTGTCACTCGGAATCCAGTCTAAAATTTTGGTTCTCCATCGGTGGTCAGTTCTTCTGGCAACATGTCCAGCCCATTGCCATTTCAGTGATTTCACTCTGGTCATGATGTCGTCCACTCCTGTCATTTTCCTTATCCACAAGTTCCTCATCTTATCTTTCCTGGTTACACCAAGCATGCATCTCTGAGTTGTCTGCAGTCTTTGTATGTCTTTTTTAGTTAAGGTCCATATCTCAGCTCCATGCGTAAGCACTGGCAGGATGCATTGATTAGACACTTTTCTTTTGAGACATACTGGCATACTGCTCTTAAAAATTGTACTGTTTCTTCCGAAAGCTCTCCATCCAAGTTTTATACGCTGATTAATTTCTTCATCAATGTGACCCTCACTCGATATCTGCTGTCCAAGATAAACGTAAGTGTCTGTTATCTCTAGCTTTTCTCCATCAATCGATAAATCTTCATTTCTTGTAAAAGCATTGAACATCACTTTTGTCTTCTGAAAGTTTCATTTTTAATCCCACTTCCTTACTCTTGTCAGCAAGTTCTTTGATCATACTCTGCAGCTCTGAAGGGGTAGTTGCAAAGATGACTAAGTCATCAGCAAAACGAAGGTGAGTTAAGTAATCTCCATTAATCTTTATCCCTTTGTTTTCCCAGTTCAATGATTGAAAGACATTTTGCAATGTGGTGTTAAAGAGCTTGGGAGATATGGTGTCACCTTGTCTCACTCCCTTTCCAATTCTTATTTGTGCTGTATCCTCAAATATCCGAACCTTTGCATTTTCATAAATGTTATTAATAATGCTAATGTATGAATCTTCAATACCACAGGATTTCAAAGCCATTGTTACTGCTGATGGTTTCATGGAATCGAACGCCTTTTCATAGTCAATAAAAGCCATGCATAATGGGAGTTCATATTCTCTTGTTCTTTTAATTAGTTCTCTTAGTACATGGATATGATCTATAGTGCTGTAGCCACTCCTGAATCCAGTTTGTTCTCTTGGCTGGGCCATGTCTAGTGTTACCTTCAAGCGATGTGAAAGAACCATAGTGAAGATTTTATAAACCACTGATAGGTCTGTAGTTCCTGAGATCCTCAATGTCACCTTTTTTATGTAGCAGGATCATTGTAGCACTGTTCCAATCCTCAGTAATCTTCCCTTCATTAAGGCATCAAGTGAAAACTTGGGCGAGTACTGTTTCAATTTCTCTACTTGCTTCTTGTATGATGTCAACGGTAATTCCATCTTCTCCTGGAGCTTTTCCACGTTTCATGTTCTTGATTGCATGTGCAACTTCTGCTGGGAGGACTGGAAGAACTCTGGTACTGGTACTTTTCATGTCTGGAATAGATGTATCATCCCTTTCATATAGTTTTGAATAGAAATCTGTCACCCTTGTCAAAATTCCGCTTCTATTTCTTGTTACAGTACCATCTTCTTTTCTCAGAGCCATAATCTGTTTTCTTCCCTTACTCAGATGTCACTTTGCTCTCTTCAAGCTCTGATTGTTTTCAATTGCTTTCCTCACTAGTTCACAATTGAATTTCCTTATGCCTTCAGTGATACCTTTTCGCACTGTCTTGCATAGCTCTATATATTCCACGTTGGAAGTTAAGTCTTTATTTGTCCTTATCTCCCTTCTCTGTTGCATCAACATTTTTGTTTTTCCTGAAATTTTCTTCACATGTAACTTGTTCTCAGTACCACCTATTTTTGTTGCTGTTTCCATAAGAGCCTTGGTGAGTACTGTTAACTTCAGCAATAACCACTTCTTCCGATGTTAGGCCTTCTAAAGCAGAGAATCTGTTCCTCAGTTCCAACTTGAAGGTAATATTGTGTTTTTTTAAGGTTGGTTATGTCAAAACATTTTGTTCGTCTTGTGAGCTTGCCACGTTCGAGTTTAGTGTTGAGGCGCATCTTAGCTCTCACCAATCTATGGTCATTGCCTGTGTTGAACTTGTTTAGCACACTGCAGTCCTGTCAATTTTTTTCCCACTCTTTTTTTTTCTTTTCTTCTAAGAGCATGTAACAACAAAAAATAAATAAATAAATGAAACAACACTGCAAGGTTTCGAATAGCAGAAGACACCGACTGACCTACATCTGGTAGCCTGCGGTGGATGAGCACGACTAGCGGGAGAGTCTTATTTCAGTGACCTTGGCAAAAGTACACTACCACTGCTGTGTGCGTAATTTCTCTGGTACCTCGGATAACCCAAAACTCGGGTGATCGAAGGCTCGGATAATTGCGGTCCTACTGTCAAAAGATCAACAGCGCACTTCCGCGGAGAAACAAAATCAAAGCTCGCATGTCACGTGAGAAGCGTATGTTTGACCTCTGAAAGAACTTAACAATGATTCTTAATAAGAAATATTAAGAATGACTCAAGTGTGGGAAATGGACCTACCACACTTGAGAAGGACAGTCCACCGCGGAATCGATCTGGACTTTCTAAACGGCGTATGAGAAAGAGATCTCTGCTAAGTGATTGTAAGATTGGTATATATGGCAAGATGAGTGAGGTGATTGAGGAGATGAATAAGTATAGACTGGATGTGCTGCGAGTAAGTGAAACCAAAAAGAAGGAAATTAGGGTAGAAGAAGTGAATGGTATGGTGAGTGTGCGGTCTGGAGTATTGGGTAATGTGAGAGGACAGGCCGGTGTAGGTGTGATTTTAAGTGAAAAGATTAACAACTTGATTCATTATAGTAGCATAAGTGAGAGAATTATCTGGATTCGTTTGAAAGTGAAACTTCAGAGAATTGTAATTGTTGTAGTGTATGCTCCTTGTGACTCGGAACCTTCCGATAAGAAAGAGAAGATTTCTGGAATGAGCTAAAAGCTGTTTTGAGCCAGTTTGGTGTTAATGTTATAATAGTAGGGGCTTTCAATGCTAGAGTAGGTGTGCAGAATGTAATTTCTGGTAATGTTCTGGGTAAGTTTAATGATCCTTGTGTGAATGATAATGGTGAAAGATTAATTGAACTCTGCATTGAGAATGGTTTGTGTGAATCTAATACGTTTTTCAACCACAAGTATATCCACGCATATACTTGGGAAAATCGTTTTCTTAGTCAAAAGAGTGTGATAGATTTTGTTGTTTACGATCAGCATCTGAAACACTTAATTGTTGACACTCATGTGGTGAGAGGTGCAGATGTTGGATCAAATCATTACTTGGCAGTGTTGTGAGTGAAACTGAATGTTGGTTGGAGGAAAAGGAATAGGAAGAGGCATAGGGTGGAAAGAATAAAGATTGAAAGGCTTCCTGAGGATCATCAGCATTATGCTAACTTACTCAAAGAATGACTGAAGGAGCTGAAGTCATGTTAGAGGGATGTAGAAAAGAAGTGGGAATGTTTTAAGAACTGTGTTCTACTGCTGCTGAGGAGGTCTGTGGTACCATAATAGTGAGTAACAATAGAGGTGATGGTTGGTGGAATAGTGAGATTAAACAGGCATTAAAGAGAAAGAAGCATGCCTATTTGGGGATGTTGTTCTGTGGATGAATACCGCTGTAAGAAGCAGCTAAGCTGGTTCGCCAGAGTAAGGCAAAAGATAAGGAGGAGAAGGTGGTAAAGCATGAATTGGCATTTTGGAAAGATAGACTTTCTGGAAGTTCACGAGACTCGCATACATGAGACCGGCCGATGACAAAAAAGCTGAACTTTTTAACTGGGTGGAAAATTGGGACATGCGAGTGCGCGGTGAGCAAATTCAAATACAGCATATATACAATATTTAAGAGTATACTAGCCATATGGAATTATTTTCTGTAAATTATGTAAGTAAATATTAAAGTGAAGCACATTATTATATTCACAATAGAAAAGTAGGGATTTAAGAACAAAATAAAATGAAATATTTTAAAAAATCAGATTTAAAACTTACATGTGAATCTTTACTAGCTAAATCCTGAGGTGAAAAGTATTTGTCTAGGAAAGTTTGTGAATTTAGTCAAGCAATTAGAAACATATATCCACAGCTTAGGTTTTAGTCATTGAAGAAGTCAATAAAGTATTTCTCAATGTAACCTTATAAAATGGCTTGCATTGTGAATATGGTGACATGAATCTCCATCAACGTCAAGCAAGTGGAGAGATTTTCTCTGCCGAATTCTTGTTTTTCACCCTGTTTTTGAGCCTCCCATGACACATTCTTTCCACTTAGCTTTCAAACAAGCAAAACAAATTCCTTCTTAGAAAGAAAGAATAAAATAAAAAGCAAAAAAAAACGGGAAGCTACGTCATGAACTTTTTAGAGGCTTCGGCCCGACGTAATAACGGCCCGAAGCCGTGCCCCCCCCCCCCACACACACACACACTTAGCTTTCAAACATGCAAAACACATTCTTCCTTAGAAAAAAAAAAGAAAGGAAAGAAACAGAGTTGTGTCACGAACTTTGTTCAGCGGCTTCGGGCCGACGTTATCCTAGCCGGGCACCGTGCTTTCTTTCCACTAAGTTTTCAAACGAGCAGAACACATTCCTCCTCCTTAGAAAAAAAAAAACAAAAAGGTTCGTCACGAACATGGTTCAGAGGCAGGGCAGACGCAATTCCGGGCAACAGCGAAAGCACGTCCGAACCAACGTAATTCCGGATCACGGCAAAAGAAGCACGTCCGAAACGAATTTAAGAAAAGAAAGCTGCATCACGAACTTTATTCAGATGCTTCAGGTCGACGTAATCCCGGGCCACGGCGAAAGAAGCATGACGGGCATTTTTTTTGTTCACACTTTGAAACAAGCAAAACAAATTCCACCACCTGAGAAAAAAAAAGACAAAGGGCTGTGTTACGAACTTTGTTCAGAGGCTTTTACGTCGATTATTTACAAAATCAGTAAAACTTTTTAATAACAGCGAAAATCTGAATATCCATAATTTTTTTTGTTAGTCACCAGTAATCCCGGGGAAATCCGTAATAATTACGGAGATTCCGTACTTTTTGGCATACTCCGTAGGAAGAGGATTCACGAGTGCTTCGATTCTCGAACGATCTCAGAAAAGTGGGAACGCATTCGGGTACATTTGCAAATTACAAGAGAGGGTTTCTGGCGATGACATCACGGATAGAATTAAGCAGATAGTTTGGCCCTGATAGAATGCAGAGTGGCGATTTCCCGCAAGACACGGAAAGGGCTGCGGTAGTTTCCCTAACGCACGAAGTAGGCGGAGCTTCCACCCTTTGCGCTGCGATGCTCAAGTGACTGACATCCCATCCATTGTTGACAGCAGTAAACGAATTGAGCTCCTGACTCCACCCTCCAACATTTCTTCTTGCCCCCGCGTCTGCTCCAAAAACAACGCTTTAAGCTAGAAAGCGCTTAGTTCTTTTACTCCACAAAAAGCGGAATCGCGGAATTCCGCTTTTTTTCTATAGAACGACCCCCCCCCCTAAAAATCCTGAAAAATTTTCTTTTCATTTTTGCAGTGACCTCTAGAATGACCGGGGAACTGATATGGGAGCCCAATGAGTTAAGTGAAAGATGGGGTGAATACTTCTGTGAGTTAGTAGATCAGGAAAGCAAAGGTGATTCTGAGGCAGAAGCAAATGATGTCACAGTGAAGGAGGAAAGCACAGGAGAGATCTCAAGAGAAGACTGTGTAAAGCTCTGAAATCTCATCAGAATGGTAAGGCTCCAAGAGTTTATGGCATAACTGCTGAGGTGTTGAAATATGGTAGTGACTCTGTAATTGACTGGTTAGCTGAAATTTGCCAGTTTTACTGGGAGCTAGGAATGGTCCTTTGGGATTGGAAGGATGCTATCATTGTTCCCTTGTATAAGGGAAAAGATGATCAGACTGACTGCAAGATCTATTGTGTTAGCCTAATGAGTGTGCCGGGGCTAGTGTTTGGTAAGGTCATTATTGAAAAAGTACGAAGTCTTACATCAGTGAAAGTATGGGATGTTCAGAGTGGTTTCATGCTTGGTAATGGCTGCATTAACCAAATTTTTGCATTACGCATGATGATTAAAGAGTATCTAGCTGTTGGTAAGAAAGTTTCTGCTGCCTTCATAGATTTAGAGAAAACTTACGACCGAGTAAATAGGACACTTTTGTGGAAGGCATTGAATGAATATGGTGTTACTGGGAGTCTGAGTAATATTGTGAAAAAGCCATGTATGTTGGCAGTAGAACTTGTGTACGGGTGAATGGTGTTTTATCAAAATGGTTTTCTATTGGTGCAGGAGTCAGACAAGGTTGTGTACTGTCATCATGGCTGTTTAATATATTTATGGGCGCATTCATGCGTGATTGCAAAATAGATGATACTGGTTTATATCTTGGTAATGTGTGTGTGTGTAGATTGTTGTATGCTGATGACACTGTCCTGTTGGCAGAGAGAAAAAGTGAGTTGCAGAGTACGTTGTCCCGGATGTACAAAATTTGCATGAAATTCAAACTGAGTATTAATAAGGGAAAAACCAAAGTTACGGTTTTTGAGTGGGGAACTGGTAGTACTGAATGTAGCATAAGTCTAAATGGCACTGTGATTGACCAGGAGAATGAGTTTGTGTATTTAGGAAGCATGTTTGACAGAGAGAACAAATTGGATGGTGAAATTAGTAGGAGAGTGAATTCTTCATTGAAAATCATAGCTGCCTTGGGAGGTTTTCACAGTAATGATGGGTTCTCAAGGGAGTCCTGCCTGGCTGTGTATATGAAAGTGTAAATGTTCCTTCTCTGATGTATGGCAGTGAAACCTAGGTACTACAGAAGAAACATAGGAGTTGTTTGTGTGCTGGAGAAATGTGTTACTTATGCGGGGGAGGGGGGGACAAGACACGTTCTGATTGTATGAGGAATGAAGATGTGTTGCAGTTGTGTGATGTGAAGCAAAATGTTATCAAGGTGGAGACTAATATGCTTTGGTGGCTTGACCATGTTGAAAGAATGAGGGATGAGATGTTTACTGAGAAAATCTTTTAGCCCAAGTGGCAGGAAGGAAAAGCAGAGGAAGGCCAAGGAAGTCATGGGAGGATCAGATTCAGGAGTGCCTGCATGAGAAAAATATCGTGAGTATGAAGATCTTGTGATGGACGTCAGTGAAGCTCGAATTGTGTGCCAAAATCGCTGTAAGTGGAGGAGTTTGATATTGCAACAGTAAGTAAATAATCAGATAAAAATTATCTGGTAGTTTGTCTTTTCTTTGTGGAGCTAACCTCCGAATCTCAGAGAACAGCTTAGTGATATGTATGTATCTTGAAAATCTGGATTTCATTCAAAATATCCGATTTTTGTTACCTAGGGGGGGGCGCATATCCGGATTTGAAAATATCCAATTTTTGACAACACTACTGCAGACATGGGCATCGCTGGCAAATAGAAATGGGGGGGGACGCAAGCGTTCAGTAATAATAGCCAATTTCTTTGTTATTCAAAAAGTTTTTTTTTAAATGTACTGGGGACAGCAAATCTTCAAAGTGTATTGAATAAATGCATTGCAATAATTTTTAGAAACATATCGCAATTATTTTGCAAAATTAAAAAACTGAACTTTTATTTACGTTTTTAGGTACAAACTATAACATAGGCAGGCATCATGCATTGTATTTGTATTGAAAAAAATGGAAAACAAGAAAAGGATTGCAGTCAGAAATATTGGAGGGGACATATCCCCGTCAGCAATGCCCATGCTCCAGACCACACATTCACCGTTCCATTAATTTCTTTTACCCCAATTTCTTTCATTTTAGTTTCACTTGCACACAGCACATCAAATCTATACTTACTCCTTTATCTTACCATTTAAACCTCTAGTATTCCATACACCAATCTTACACTCACTCAAGATCTCTTTCTCATATGCTATTTAGAAATTCCAGGTCGATTCCGTGGGGGACCATCCTTCGAGTGTGGTAGGTCCGCCATATATATCCCACACTCGAGTCACAGATATTCTTTCTTTGGGTCATAGAACTCAAAAAGTACATCAGTGTGGGTGATCAGCCCACAGCTAACTGTTCCTTAGGTGTAATCACTTTTTTTTTTTTTATATTTTGCAGTATAAAAAATGTCATTCCACCTAAGGATTCTGGAACAAAACCCAGTGAGTTGGGGTCTTTTCACCAATGTCACACACAACTAGCTGGTACCTCTCCAAAATTCACAGAGGCCGTCATTGCTGTTGTGTGTGCCCTTGTTGCCCGGTGGCGTGCCCAGAGGAAGCAAACCCATCTCTCACCAAGACTGCCTTGAAGTTTCCAGCCTCACTTACAATTGTGCATTTCTTTTACTGTATACAGTACATGCAAATTGTACAGATATGAAAAGACCATTTGATTGTTGCAAATGAAACAGTATAAGTACATTCTAATAGTGTTCTTTTACCATTATCATATGCTTGTTTCTTATTTTATTTTTTTAACACGTGTACTACATAAACTTGTAACATTATATTTAATGAAGAATTACACTAAATTTTTATGTACTCTCAGTAATCTAGCACCCCTCTGTGCAAGGACTGGCCAGATCAGTAAAAGTCTAGTGTAATGTAAAAAGTAGCTGTGGCAAGCAATTAAGTTTTTGAAATGTAGTTTGTATTAATAGAACTGATTGTTTCTTGACAACTAGAAGCTATGTATAAATGTAAGTACATATCTTTTAATAGAGATTTCAAGAACATGTTATTTTTACAGGAACTTTTACAAACATTTGAAACTACCAAATATCACAGCTTACATATAGTTACTCCCTTTATAAACATCTGTGGTAGAACAAAAAAGGGGGTGCAACTATCATCATACAGTCAAATGTACATCATAAAATAATTTCTAATTCCCGTGCATATCCTATAGCACAAGATGCAAACTCAGCAGCAGGTATACTCTTGTCAGGAAGTGTTTTGTTGACATCATACACATAGAAATCATCTTCAAGTTTCCAGCCTCGCTATAAAAAGTTAAAATACATTTACTTTAGCATATCAGTTTGAGATTCTGAACTAAAATATGAGAATATGTGTACACATTGCAATTTTATAAAACTACAAAATATAAAGCCTAATATCTGATACCCCTACACCAAAACAGTGTTATGTATTGTCACAGACCACTAATAAAATTAATGCTGATTTGCAACAAACTTCCCTTACTCTTTTTATCCACTGCAAGATTTTCCAATGTTAATGCACTGCTTCTTTGATTACTAACAACTGATTTTCAGATCTTCAGTGTACCTTTTTCTAGGTCTGCTCTGCCTGATACTAAAATAATTTTTCATTATTATCATATCAGGGTAATAAATTTGTTCTTATGCACAACCTAATGTGCACACCTGGGAAATAGGCAGTGTTTTTATAATATGTATCATAGTGTTGGACCACCATCTGCATTTAATATAGCTTTTGTATTGCCTCCAGTGGAAGTGGAATGTCGTGTCATTCATTGATCAGAACATTAGCCAATTGCTTCAGATGTTGGAGGGGAGAATCTGCTTCTCACTCTGCCCACAGTGGTTTGGTGGTATTAGTCAGGTGATTAAGCTCACCAGGGCAGATGATGAAGTTTATCTTGGTGCTTTTCAAACCAAGAATAAACTGTTCTAGCTGTGCTTTTGGGTGCATTATCATCTTTACCATAGGATGCACCTGATCACCTAGAAGTACTTGCAGACAGAGTACCTTGACCATTTTGGGTAATGATGGGGCCAGTCGAATACCGAAGTCATTACAGATTCACCCCCATGTTTGACAGTTGTCAGACATTCTGAATCATGCACTTTTTTGAGGATTCTCCAGACATAATGCCGCCTTATTGTTGGAAATAATCAGTAAAATGCATCTGAGTACACAACCATTGAAACAGAAAACTTGCTGCAGACCCATGAAGTTTGAACCCCGATATCAAAATAAGATATTAATTTAAAGAAAAATTAATAAAACATTAATTATTAGAACACAGCAGATTGCAATGATGACAAAATAAGTACATTACAATTGAATGTGCAGAAATGTGTATGAAATGGACCTTTATAGCAAAATATTAAAATATTGGACTATGAACCTCATAAAAGAAAATTTTTACACCCAGGAAAACAGTTCTATCAAGGAACCTTCGAAAATTATAAATATCATTTTTAACATCTTAATTCAGAAATAGACTAACAAAATGCTTAAGGAAAAGTTTTTAACTTAAACTGGCAATAAAAATTAAATTATTTCTGTGCAAATGAAACTTTTGATACAGTTCCTATACACATACAGAAGATTGACCAAGGAACAAAAAAGATTAACTTTTTAACCGGGTGAAAAATCAGAACTTGTGACAAGAAAGTGTGAATATAACACAGAAAGAGCAAGATGAAATTGTTCACTGTAATTTTTTTATGTGGATATTTAGAGCACATCTCTGTATTCACAATAGAAAATTACTCCAATTCAAAACAAAATAAAATTGTTTTAAAATACATTGCTTCAAACACAGATTTTTATTATTTTATTTTTTACTTGCTAAAAACAGCTCAAGTTTCCTTTTGTCAGGGTTCATACACTTTTATAGAAAATAAATTCCAGGACTTTCCCAGGAGTCCATAAAAACAAAAATTCCACGAGCCCAAACTTTTGCTAGAATCACAGTGCTTTGTTGTATATATTGTAAACTGCAGTAAAGTTTACTACTTATTAATTTTTTGTTTCATGGTTTATTGACCACCATATGCAACTCTGGGTGCTATAAGCAGTAGTGCATCTCTAATTTAGGGCCACCTGTTGCAGAGAAGATACAGAGCCAGTGCTATCGGACAAATACACCACCTGCACCTCGTATGGGATTCTAAACCAGACCCACCTCAGTTGAATAGTCGGAGGAATTACATCAGATCATTTGGCCACTGGGGCAGCACTACACATTTAGAATACGTCGACAGAAAGCAGAAAAGATATACACATTAGTAGAGACGGGACATTCTGATTCACTAAAACTTTAAACATGCTTCCTTGCATTTCTGAAACAAAAATAAAATACATGCATGATACTGATAATTTTCTTCCCTGTAACCAATATTTTTTTTACAGTGCCTACATAGAGTGCAAGCACTGAGCTAAAGTGAAAGACCCCAAAGCACTCATAGAGCACTAATCACATAAACCTCAATAATGACACTGTGCATCCCCAGATTTAGTTTTTTTTTTTTTATTCATTATTCACTTTAATACAAACCTAAAAGGCAGGATATTCCATACTCTGGAATTCAAGAAACTAGAACCCGAAAAGCTCGAATGCTAACCCTTTGGAAAACCACGAACACGAACACACACACACACACGACACCAAATTTTCGGTTGCAATGAGCATGTCCTTTGATTCTGTTCTGACGCAAATCAAATGTATCAAAGTTATTCAAAGTCAAGGAACTGGTTAGGAAAACAGTCAAATGGTTTCAACAAGAAATAGAAATATTTGCTTTGTTCCACCCAGCGGCTAAAAAGCATGTCACGAAAATTAGCAAATGGCGCACAAAAGTTTCTCATAGCACAAGGAAGATATCAAAGACAAAAAGATTTTCAAATTGAACAGTTAAAAGAAGAAATATATGAGATAAGGAAACATTATATAACTCTGACTTCTAGCAGAAGAATTTTGCATAATGGAAAAGTTGAAAATAGGTGAAAAACTGCATAGAAAAGGCTATGCTAACGAAAAAGAACCTTAAAAATACATCCCCTGGAAGCGGAAATAGCAAAAAAAAAGGTGTTACATTATCTACTCAAATCAGCACAAAGCTCTATGCTGAATCGAGCAAAGGTTTTGACCTTTACGTCCCCTAGCAGGAAATCTGTGCATTATTTCAAGAGGATAATGTGCCTCTTCAAATAATAGGTTTAGCAATTGGTAAAACATCCAAAAATAGAAATACCTGCTTAGTTCCAGGAGCCAGCAGCAAAAAAAACATGTCACTAGCAGAATGTTCTCTGCCATTGATCTTGCCCTTGGATCATCTCCATTGGTGTCTGCCAATTGGAACTGGAGAGTGTCGCAGGACCCCCTTGGCAGTGATGATTTCCCCATTTTTCTTTCCCTGTGCCGAGATGAGTACTGTCACCTTTCTCGTCCAAGCCGATGGCGGATTGATCGTGCCGAGTGGGAGGTTTTCACCGCTTCAGCCATTATAACTGAGGACATGATAAACCAGGAATCGATCGAAACTGCAGTAACAGCGGTTACGGAATGTATTGTACATGCAGCTGAACTTGCCAACTCGAAGACCTCGGGTAAACTTTTTAAGATACCAAATCCCTGGTGGAACGATGAATGTAGAGACTCTCGGAAAGCGCAACATAAGGCGTGGGGTAAATTTCGCCGTTACCCTACCCAGACAAACCTTCTGGCCTTTAAATGTGCAAAGTGTTCTGCCCGTTTGGTTCGGCGGCGCAGTAAGAGAGATTCTTGGTGGGATTATATTTCCACCATTCATGCAGGTGTTAGTCCCAAGGTTATCTGGGACCGTATATGTAAGGTTAGGGGAAGTTTTAGCTCTAGCCAGATATCATTTCTTGAGCGCGACGGTGAAGTTGTTGCCGACGTTCCCGGTGTCGTGAACTGTTTGGGGGAAACATTTGCTTCAGTTTCCAGCAATCTTGCATACCCAGCCTTGTTTCGTGGTGTGAAAGAGCGTGCCGAAAGGCAAACACTAAATTTTGTGTATCACAGAACTGAGGAGTGCCCTCACTCAATCTGAGAACTCTTCCATTGGCCATGATGAGATCCACTACAAAATGCTATGGCGGCTGTTGCCGTCGTCGCTCAAAAATCTGTTAACACTCTCCAATAGAATCTGGTGTGAGCAATGTTTTCCTGACTCTTGGCGTTTGGCACTTGTCATTCCTTTCCCAAAACCAGGTAAAGACCCCAAACTCCCTTCTAGCTACAGGCCGATTGCACTCACAAGCTGTCTGTGCAAAGTCCTGGAATGAATAGTAAATGCACGCTTCCTTTTCTTTTTAGAGAACAACAAGATTTTATCCTCATCTCAAAGCGGTTTTCGACGTCATCGCTGTACCGGCGATCATTTGCTTCGCCTTGAAATGTCAATTTATGAGGCGTTCGTTAAGAGACAGCATTTTGTTTCGGTCTTTTTTGATCTCTAAAAGGCATATGATCGTGCATGGCATTCTCCGTGAACTGCATCAGTGTGGGTTACGGAGAAATCTCCCTATTTTCATTGCTGGTTTCCTCCACGATCGTGTGTTTCGCGTGCGACTCGATAGGACTCTGTCTGCTCCTTTTCGACAAGAGCAAGGCGCACCTCAGGGTTCTATTTTGTCTACATACCTTTTCATTTTATGCATTAACCAGGCTTTTCGAGAACTTCCTTCGACAATCTCTAGAACAATGTATGTAGATGACTTGCAGATTTCTTGCGCTTCTTCCAGTATGCGTATGATAGAACGGCAGTTGCAGTGCGGCATTACGAGCATCTGCTCTTGGGGCAAACAAAAATGGCTTTCTCATCTCCCAGAATAAAACAGTTTGTGTGCACTTTTGCCGAAAGTGTGGTCTCCACCCAGACCCTGTTCTGTGATTGGATTCTGCAGATATTCATGTTCTCGCAGAGACCACATTCTTAGGCATTACATTCGACCGTGCTCTGACTTTCCGCTCACATGTGCAAATGTTAAAAGTTAAATGCACTAAAGCATTGCGTATCCTGAAGATGCTCTCTGGCACAATGTGGGGTGCCGATAGAAGCACAGTGCTTAGAATCTATCATGCGGTCATTCGATCAAAACTGGACTATGGCTGTGTGGTGTATGGTTCAGCCAGGGAATCTGTCTTAAAACTACTCGACCCTGTGCATCACCAAGCTTTGAGTCTCTGCATGGGAGCGTTCTGAACCTCCTCTGTCGAGAGTTTGTATGTCGAGTCTAACGATCCGCCTTTGTGTTTGCGTCGCCTCCAGCTGTCCCTCCAGTTTTATGCGAAACTGGGTACCCTCCGGGAACTTCCTTTGCGAGAATCTGTCTTTCAACCACAATTTGTCTGTCTCTTTGAACACCGGCCTTACTGTGTACCCACTTTCAGAATCCGTATGCAGACTGCAGTGCGGGAAGCAGGAATTAATGTTTTCTTGATTGGCCAGCCGCCCTGGGCTCCTATGGTGGTTGATGTCGATTTGTCCATTAGCACTTGTCCAAAATCGTCTTGCTCCGCTATTGAATATGCTCAACGATTCGCTGAACAGCGGTCTTGTCATCCAGATTTTGTTCCAATTTACACAGACGGTTCAAAATCCGACTGAGTAGTGGGTTCTGCCTTCGTGTGCATTGACAAGGTATACGCTGAACGTATCCCGTCGGAGGCGACTGTGTTTTCAGCAGAGTTACATGCTATTTTCCTGTGTCTTCATCACAATCAGGCAAAACCCCATCACCGAGTTGTTGTCTATTCGGATCCCCTGAGCATTCTACAGATGCTTTCATCTGGGTCTGTTTGCGACCACCCGAGCCTCTATCATGTGAGACGGCTTTTGCGGACTTTAACCGCGAGTGGCTTTTGTGTTCGGTTTTGCTGGAATCCAGGTCACGTTGGCATCAGGGGAAACGAATTGGCGGATATTTCCGCTAAGTCAGTGTCTTCTTTGTCCATCACTATTGTGCCACTGTTTCACAAGGATTTGAAGTCAGCCATTGTACACTACGTTCACCTTCAGTGGCAGAATCTGTGGAATCAACAGACAGAACAAACTCTTTAAATTGAAGCCAGATATCGGTTTATGGAAATCAAGTCTTCGTGTTCATTGTCGTGAGGAAGTTATCTTGGCGCATCTCCGCATTGGGTATTGTCGCTTCACCCACCGCTATTTGCTGTGTGGCAACACTGCCCCTATGTTTGAGACTTGCAGCTGCCGATTTACTCTAATTCATGTTTGTGTTCATTTTCGGTTCCATCGTTTTCAACATTTTTGTGCTCATCTATTGGATGACAGCGCAGCTACGCTGCGGAAGATTTTGGGGAACCGGTGCGATACGTTTGCTGTCTTTTCATTTTTTAAAACATAATGACTTTTTAAAACTCATCTAGCTTTTAAAAATTTTCCTACATTGGCCTGATTTTAATTATTGTGCCACGCTTTTAACGTCTTTGATTTGTTGGTCTCGTGTCTGGCGCTCTTTGGCCAAATTTGGCCCTTGCGCCAAAAAAACCTATCTATCAACCTATCGACCGACCAACCACCTTGCCCACACATGAACAATATCATAGGCTGGCCCTGCCACCAAGCATCACCTCTATTGTTACCCACTATTGTGGTGCCACAGACCTATTCAGCAGCAGTGACAACACAATACTTAAAACGCATTCCCACTTCTTTTCTACATCCTTCTCACAAGACTTCAGCTCTTTCCGTCGTTCTCTGATCAAATCAGAATAATGCTGATGATCTTCAGGGAGCCTTTCAACCTTTATTCTTTCCATCCTGGGCCTCTTCCTATTCCTTTTCCTCCAACCAACATTCAGTTTCACTCATGACAGTACCAAGTAATGATCAGAACAAACATCTGCACCTCTCATCACAAGAGTGTCAACAATTAAGTGTTTCAGACGTTGATCGTAGACAACAAAGTCTATCACACTCTTTTGACCAAGAGTACGATTTTCTGAAGTATATGTATGGATATACTTGTGGTTGAAAAACGTATTAGATACACACAAACCATTCTCAATGCAGAGTTCAATTAATATTTCACCAAAATCATTCACACAAGGATCATTAAACTTACCCAGAACATTGTCAGAAATTGCATTCAACACACCTACTCTAGCATTGAAATCCCCTGCTATTATACACTGCCGGACAATTGCTAAGGACGGATGACAATAGCAACGATAGCAACCATAAAATGGAAGGCAGGAAAATGTGGAAATTAGCATAAGTGTGGGATACAGTAAGACGTGTTGTGCATATGCAAATTTTGGATTGCCGAACTTGTTCGTGACGTCATAGCGCTGATAAGAGATATAAAGGATTTGACGCGTATTGACCGCTGTTGTTCAAACGCAAAGTTGAAAGGGAAAGAATCAATTGACGAACTTGCAATTTTCAGTATGTCTTCCCGACATCACCTAGATTATTTTACGCGTGGCCATATTATTGGCAAGATTGAAGAAGGGCGAAAAATAACAGATGTTGCCAGGGAATTCGACGTCAGCCACAGTGTTGTTTCAAGGCTTTGGAAATCATTTCAAACAAATGGAGAGTGTAGCAAACGTCACGGGGGAGGTCGTGTTCGCAGTACAACACCTGCAGAAGATCGGTACATAGTGCTATCAACAAAAAGACACCGGCGCAGCACAGCTAGTGAGGTAGCAAATCAGTTTATGGCTGCTACTGGCAAGCGGATCTCCCGAAAAACTATCGCCACACGTTTGCATGAAGGAGGACTATACGCCCACCGTCCTGTTGTGTGCATCCCATTGTCCAGACGTCACCGTACCTCCCGTTTCCAATGGTGCCATCAACATCGCAATTGGACTGATAACGACTGGTCTGCTGTCCTCTTCTCAGATGAGAGTAGATACAGTCTATCGTCTAATTGTCGACGACAACTGATCTGGCATGACAGTGGTACTGCATATTGTCCACCAAACATACAGGAAAGAGACCGATATCCGACATGTAGGGTCATGGTATGGGCTGGCATCATGATCAATGGCCATACGTCTCTCTATGTGCTTCCAACTGAGACTATGACTGGCCAACGATACATTAATGATGTTCTGCTACCTCATGTTCGCATGTTCCGTGGTGCTGTCGGTGATAGATTCATTATCATGGACGACAACGCAACATGCCATCGAACAGTCACTGTCCGGGAGTGTCTTGAGAGAGAGGATATTCAACGCCTCCTATGGCCAGCACGTTCTCCAGATCTGAATCCCATTGAAAATGTGTGGGATGCTTTGGGGAGGAGTCTTGCTGGTCGCCAATGCCCTCCAATAAACAAGGACACCCTCATCCGTGCACTGACAGAGAAATGGGATAAATTACCCCAACAGCTGCTTGATAATGTTGTGCAAAGCATGACACGACGTGTGGAATCTTGCATCGCCCTCCATGGTGGCCATATCCCGTATTAACATCTTACGCCGGAACGCCTGCGAACGGTAATTGCATTTTTTTCACGTTTACATATTCTGCACAAAATGGCCTGTTTGTCCCTTGAACACGTTCCAAAGCCTTCTGGATTTCAGAGCACAATAAATTGTCTTTCTTGTAATGTCCTGGCATTCTGACATTTTATTTCACTTTGCATCCAACCACACTTACTTTTTTATGCGCTATATAGCCGTTTATGATCCGTCCTTATCAATTGTCCAGCAGTGTAACTTTCTCTTTAGCACCAAACTGGCTCAAAACAGCTTTTAGCTCATTCCAGAAATCTTCCTACCTATCAGAAGGTTCCGAGTCACAAGGAGCATAAACTACAAAAATTACTATTATCTGAAGTTTCACTTTCAAATGAATCCAAAGAATTCTCTCACTTATGCAGCTATAGTGAATCAAGTTGTTCATCTTTTCACTTAAAATCACACTTACACCAGCCTGTGCTCTCACATTATCCAATACTCCAGAGCACACACTCACCGTTCCATTCATCTCTTCTATCCCAATTTCCTTTCACTTACATACAGCACATCCAATCTATACTTATTCATCTTGCCATTTATACCTCTAGTATTCCATACACTAATCTTACACTGACTCAGCAGAGATGTCTTTCTCATGTGCCGTTTAGAAGGTCCACGTCAATTCCGTGGTGGACCGTCCTTCTCAAGTCCTTCTCAAGTGTGGTAGGTCAACCATATCCACACTAGAGTCCGGATATTGATTTCTTTGTGTCTTTTTAATAAGGTAAGTACATCAGTGTGGGGGATTAGCCCACAGCTGACAGTTCCAGTTGGTCATTCAACCTAAGGGTTCTGGAACAAAACCCAGTGAGTTGGGGTCTTTTTGCCAATGTCACACAGAACTAGCTGGCACCTCTCCAAGATTTACAGAGGCCCTAGTTGCTGCTGTGTGTGCCATTGTTACCACGGAACACCCCGAGGAGGCAAACCCATCTCTCACTTAGATAGCCTGCGTCATGGGATAGCAGTATGCACATTTTTAACTGGCGCTGCCGTCGCATAAAGGCTTCGATGCGTGCTACAATTTTTATCAGTTGCTAGGCGTCATCTCACGAGTCAGGGTGAACATCCGCCAGTAGGATTATGACCAGCTGACAGGAATTATTAGAGTTTGAACGAGGCATGGTAGTAGGAGCCAGACAGATGGGACATTAAATTTCAAAAGTTGTGCGAACATTCAAAGTTCCTCGCTCCATGGCGTCACATGTGTTATGAGAATACTTCATGGAAGGTATTACCACCCACCCTGGACAGCGCAGTGGACAACCACGGGTGCTGAATGACAGTGACCAGCAGCATCTGACCAGTATTGTCCAAGCTAACAGACATGCAACACTAGCTCAAATAACATCCACATTCAATGCAGGAAGTACCAGAAACATATCCATCAGGTCAGTGCGGTGTAATTTAGTGCCCATGGGGTGCGGGAGCAGAAGACCCACCAGAGTGCCTTTGTTAACACCATGACATTGGACACAGCCCCTCACCTGGGCAATTGGACCCTGGAAGACTGGCAGTCTGTGGCGTGATCCAATGAGTCACACTACCAGTTGTTACAAGGCGATGGTAGGGTTCGGGTGTGGCTCAGACCCCATGAGGCCATGGACTCTAGCTATCATCAAGGCACTGTGCAAGCTAGTAGTGGTTCCATACATGTGTGGGGTGTCTTTACGTGACACGATTTGGTCCTTGTAAACACGTCATTAACCTGCAATCGCTTTGTTGCTCTGCTGGGTGACCATTTGCAGCCCTTCATGGACTTCATGTACCCCAACAATGATGGGATTTTCCAGGCAGACAATGCACCAAGTCATCGGGCCCAAGTTGTTCAAAATTGGTTTGAGGAACATTCTGGACAGTTCCAACAGATGGTGTGGCCACCATGTTTGCCCGACATGACCCCAATAGAGCACTTATGGGACATGGTGGAAAGGTCCATTCGTACCCAAGATCCTGCACCTACAAATACCAGGGAACTGTGGGCGGCTGTTCAGACGGCATGGATCAATATCTCTCCAGAAGTTTTCCAGCCAATTGTGGAATTGATGCTATGTAGAGTTGCTGCAATTCCTCGAGCTAGAGGAGGTTCTACACGATACTAGGTGCGTATACCACGGCTTTTGGCATTTCGGTGTATTTGTGTATACATATACAACTGTGGAGACTGTTGCTATTGAAATACCAAACAATTTGGCTGTTACGGTTAGAGACGCTTCTGCCAAACAGGCCCCGATGATTTGTCCTTTTTGAAGTCTGACAGATCACCCATTTCACCAACCGCTGGTATGAACTGCTGCTGACAACTCGTACTACACTAGCATACCACACAGAGAATATATACAAAGAAAAAAAAAACGTAAAAGATATTCAGTTTTTTTTTCTTCAGTGTAGCGTATACAAATAACATTAACCCTTATAATCATGGTGTTTACATTATTTTGTCCAATCACTGTACGTTTGTTTTTAGACTATCAATTGATACTCCTTAACTTTATCTGTAACAGGAGCAACAAGCTGAATTCCAATGTCTGCATTACAACTGAATCCACATATTTTCTTCTGATATTGCTTTTGCCACTCGAGTAGACTGCTTTTAACCTGCTAAAGAGCCCTTTAATATACAGACAACTATCACTGCCATAAGAGTAAACATTACATGCTGCATTTTTTACAACCAGTTTAGTTCTCTTGCAAACTTCTCTCCAAGTGAAAATATTTTTATACAGAGAGCTTTCCCGATTCTGTTGTCACATTCTTTAGCCAGCTTTCCTGTCTCATCACTAATCAAACCCGAATAATGTTACCTGCTTTAGCCTCTTCCTCTGTACTACTGGGTTGTTGGAAAAGTCATGACAAATTTTAGCCATGTTTTGCAAATGTCATTTATCGATAGAAAGAACAAAGATTAATCAATGATATAATGCCCGTTTTGTTCGATAACCTTTTGCCATCTTTTAGTGAGCTGCAGAATGCCTTTTTCATAGAAGGACCTGTTTTTTGTGGCAAAAAAACTGTACAAGGTGCTGATTTACAGCCTCATCTGAATTGAACGTTAAACCACGCAAGAACTGTTGAAGAGAGCAAAACAAGTAGAAGTCTGACGGCGCAAGGTCAGGCGAGTATGCTGGGTGTGGCAACACATCCCACCCAAGCTCCAATAATTTTTGGTGGGTGATCAAACTTGTGTGTGGTCTCGCGTTGTCATGATGGAACACAACACCTTTACAATGAATGAGCTCTGGACGTTTCTGGCTGATGGGTTTGTTCAAACTGTCCAATTGCCAACAGTACACATTTGAATTGATTGTTTGGTTCAGTGTAGGAGCTCAAAAAACACAACACCTTTAAAATCCCACCACACTGAGACCCGAACCTTCCGCTGATGAATGTCTGCTTTGGATGTCATTTGAGGCGAAGCAGCAAGTCAGGACCAAGACCGTTTGCGCAGCACATTGTTGTACACATTCCACTTTTAGTCACCAGTTATCAATCGCTTCAAAAAAGGGTAGTTTTTCTCACGTTTAATGAGCATATCGCAGATGTTTAAACGCGCCATCAATTGAGCTTCTTTGAGTTCATGAAGAACCCACACATCGAGCTTGCTTACGCATCCCAGCTTCTTCAGGTGGTCGTGAATGCTTGAATGATGGATGTGCAATGTGTCTGCAATCTCTCGTGTCGTATAACGTGGGTTTGACTCGATCAATGCCTTGATTTGGTCGTCATCAACCTCAGATGGCCTCCCGGACCGAGGAGAATTGTTGAGGGAAAAATCACCAGCACAGAATTTTGCGAACCACCGCTGGCACCGACGTTCTTGTAGAGCATTATCACTGTACACTTTATGTAACTTTTCACAAGCTTGATGCGTGTTCTTCCCTTTACGGAAATAAAACAGTAAAATATGGTGAAAATGCACAGTTTGGTCTTCCATCTTCAACTTGATGTCAAATCTCCGCAAATCAACCAAATCTCTCACTATTCCTTTTAGACTGCAGCTAGAACTGGCACCTGTCGAATGCCATAGGGATAACAGAGCTGCACATGCCTCTAGTACTTCCAAAACTGCCCAACCGTCATCGGGTGCCAAAATACGTCATGACTTTTCCGACAACCCAGTACACAATTTTTAAGGCCAAAGTCTGATTTTTGAACATTCTTCTTCGTATCACAAGTCTAGCTTGCAGACCAAGGTTACACTAACTGATTTATTTTCTCAGAAATTAGCACTAAATCCTCAGCATATAGCTGATACCAGAAATGCCTACTTCAGCATGTGTTGCTTTCCAGAGTGGCAGAATGTAGACTTACACATGTACGCGGATAGGTTCCAAATTATTAGCAGGTTTTGCAGATAGTTTTTGCTTGTAGATTAAAAACAAAATGTTATTTACAGCAATTAAAACACTTACTCAAGGCTTTACTCAGATTGATATACTTAATTATATTTTAACCTGAACTTTCAATTATTTTTCACATCTTCTGAGTTATTTTGTTTTTGCAGACATTTCTAGCTTCTAGATTTCATCAAGGCCTGTTGTTCTCAATGTATAGGAACTGTATCAAAAATTTCGTTTGCACAGAAATAATTCAAATTTTATTGCCAGGTTCCTCTTGCAGTTGCCAGTTATTAAATTAAAATATTTTCCTTGTGTATTTTTCTAAGTTTACTATTTTTAATTAAATTGTTGAAATGCTATTTATAGTTTTTGAAGTTCATTATGGAACTCTTTTTCTGGATATAATTTTTTTCTTTAGTGCCTTGTTTTTTGAGGTTCGTGGTCCAATATTTTAATATTTTTCCGTAAAGGTCCATTTCACACAAATTGCTGCACATTTAATTGTAATGCATTTATTCTGTCCTAATTGGAATCTGTAATATTCTAATAATTATTTTTTATTAATTTTCCTTTAAATTATCTTATTCTATTGTTATCGTAATTTGCAGCAAGATTTCTGCTTCAATTGTTGAGTATGCAGATACATTTCATTTTTATACAACTCTGTTGCTTTCTTTCTTTTAGGCAGTTGACAAAACACATGGAAACAGCTTCCATACCTGTCAAACTGACTACTGAACTAAAAAAAAAAATGGACAAGTTTGCCTCCTGCTCATTAAATGAGCAATGGAAGATGCTAAAAAAGGCTGAAGTACAATAATTTCCAGGAATTATCCTTAAACTCCTGGAGGCATACAAACCCAATCTGGCTACCACAGTTTCAATAATTCATGGTAATTCAATTATAAGCAAATTTTCTCTTTGAAACAATTCTGAGAGGGTTTTTTTTCTTTTCAGCTCTGCTAAATAACTGAGCAAAAAAATTACAGCATTTTCAGAAAATTTGCTGATTTTAGTTGTTTCAAATAGCCTTTGCATTTTGCAGCATCAGGATTACTTTTATTGGAATTGTTTTCCTTATGCAAAATTGCGCTTTTCAGATTTTACTCAAAGTCTTAATAACAGCATGGTGCTTACTTGCTTCAATCCACTGAAATGTTTCAGATAAAAAGCAGGGTGCCCTTGCTTTCTTACTGATATGACATACTTGAGAAAACTGTCTAGCCTTTCTTTAAAGTCAGATGGCATTCTCTGACATATTGAAATACGCTGCCTCAGAGAAAATCCTTTTCTTTTCATTTCTCTCCTTTGCTTTGCGAAATAAAAGTAAAAACCATAAATACCTTTTAGATTTTCACAGGAGATTGTCTGCTGCCCATTCAACCCTATGAGCAATATAGTGCAGTCTAATTATATCTTGGTTTAGTTATTTAATCTTTGTTAACACTCCTGTGTGATTTGTTTCCCCATTCATTATTGCAGCACCAGCAAAATTTGCACAAGCCAATTGTTTAAATTCATTATTTTTACTGACTGTGAGTGTAATGAAACAATAGAGAAATCTACTGTTGAAAGAGCACCATCTACACTTTGGTAAAAACAATTTAAAGGACTTAAGTGTTGGGTACTGGGAACCTACCAAACTTGAAAAGGCTGAATCAACCTGGAACTAATACCGTATTTACTCGAATGTAACGCACACTTTACTTCTCAGCTACGAAAGTGCTTATTTTTTTAATACTTGTATACTAAGATGCAAGAAAACTTGAAAGAAATGCAGACTTACACTGTATTGACAAAAGTCACCATACACCCCTTCAAAAGCAAATGAACGGATCCGCTGCATATGGTATAAAAACAAGCCTGCAGCTGACCACAATCATATCGCACTGTGAGGTTGAGTGAAATGTCGCGGTGGGAGAAAACTGACTTTGAGAAAGGAAATATTGTTCGGTGTTATATTAGTGGGTTGTCCATACGAGAAACCGAGAGGCGTTTAAACATACCCAAGTCAACTGTTTTGGATGTACTGAATAAGTGGAAGACACATGGTGCGCCTGAAGCAACAAAACGTACTGGCAGACCAAAGATATTCAGTGATACACGACGTCAAAGCCTCAGGAGAGTCGTTACAACTAATCGACGGAGTACTGCACAAGACCTCAGTGTACAGGTGAGTAAAAATGCTGGAACCTCGATGTGTACACGCACCATTCGCAGAGAACTTCATTCCACGAGTTACAGTCGTGCGGCTGCTCATAAACCTTTCATCTCCACTCGAAATGCTACTCGTCGTTTAGCATGGTATAAAGAACATTTATCGTGGACCGTAGATCAATGGAAACGGGTCCTATGGACTGATGAATCCAGATAAACGATCCATCAGTCTGATGGCCGGGTGTGGGTATGGCGGCCGCCGGGGGAACGCTATTTACCAAAGTGTACTGATCATACGGTCAAGTTTGGAGCTGGCAGTGTACTCGTATGGGGGTGTTTTTCGTGGTATGGTCCTGGCCCATTGGCTATCGTGGACAAACCTATTAACCAGCACGTCTACCTCGATATTCTGGACAATTATGTCCTACCATCTGTGGCAATACTATGGAACCGAGCCTTGTTGGTACCAGCAGGATAATGTACCGAGCCATAAATTAAGGACTGTTATGGCTTGGTTTGACGATAATTCTGTATCATGTGCAAACTGTCCAGCACAGAGCCCTGATCTTAATCCCATAGAGCACCGCATAAGAAGTTTGGAACCATTGCCTACTACTAAGCAACAGTTAGCGGCAGCATTATGTACTGAATGGAAGCACATACCTATCGCTGTGCTCCAAAACCTTGTCGAAAGCATGTCTCTAAGGGTCAGTGCATGCATTAAGGCCAAATGTGGAGCGACACCGTACTAATGTATGTCAATGAATGCTATGTTGCATTTCTCTTCTAGGTGTCTGGTGACTTTTGTCAATATAGTGTATGAAACTTAAAAAATATGGCAATTCTTGAATTTACTTAAATTCCACATTATTCCAAATTATGCATTGCTCACAGACATCTCTCCATCTACATCCTCAGATATTTCACTGCATCATTGCTGCTGTGGTTTCACTGCTGGATTGTTCGAAGATAACGTCGTCTACAGTGCCATCCATTGCATTGAAAATGCTGCACTTCAGAAAAGACCGCTTAACTAAGTCATTAGGAATGAACTCCCAGGCATCTACAATCCACTGTGCTACTAAAGAGAGAAGGATTTTTAATACATCCAGTTTTTGTCAGTTCTGTGTCTCCCAATGTAAGCCAAGCATTATAGAGTGATCAAATTGCTGCTTTAAAAGGCATATTTATGCAGACATCAAGGTGCTGAAGTTGGGAAGTCATTCCTCCAGGCACAACAACTAGATCAGCTCCGTTTTCAACAATCCTGGTTTCCACCAAGTTGTTTACATGCCCCTTGAATGAATCCAATACATGCATGGACCACAGTCGCCCCGCACCTGGTCGTCAAAACGACACTTTTTGAAGCCAGTTCTTTACCAGTTCTTTGGTCATCCAGTCATTTTCTTGAACTCTGACATGAATTTTTTGAGGAAAAGTACCTTTATTCAGAAATGTTTTTCTTTTGAAAATAACATACGGTGGTAGCTTGTTCCCATCGGCAGTAATAGAAAGCATGGCCGCCATTCGGAGCTTCTAGTTTCCTGTTGTTAACACTTTAACTTGCTTTTCACCAATACTTTCTACAGGGTAATATGATGGCATATCAAAATAAAATGGTGTTTGGTCAGCATTCCCAATCTGGCTTAAAAAGTAGGGTGCCCTTGCTTTCTTACTCATATGACATACTTGAGAAAACTGTCTAGCTTTTCTTTAAAGTCAGATGGCATTGCAGGATGAGGTCTCCAGTGGGATGTTGAAGACGCACAAACAGGAGCAAATGGTTGTCCAGGATATCCCGGTAACGTTGACCTGTGAGGGAAGATGTCACACGTACCAGGAGTCCCATTTCAGTCCACATAAACAGTTCCCAGACAAGAAAGCCACCCCCACCAGCTTGAAGAGTACCCTGCTGGCAAGAAGGATCCATCGCTTCATGTGGTTTGCGCCATACTGGTATCCTGCCATCTGCATGTACCAACGTAAATCTTGACTCATCAGTTCAGGCAACATTTTTCCACATGTCTAGGGTCCAGTGGCGATGTTCCTGCGCCCATGCTAAACTTTGCACCCTGTGATGTGCGGTCAGCAGCGGTACCCTCGTGGGACGATGGCTTCTGTACCCCATAGCAAGGATATGTTTCTGGATGGTGTGTCTGCTTACACGTTTTTGTGCACCAGCGTTAAATTACCGAATGATTTCTTGCACTGTGGCCCGTATATCCGCTGCTACAATGCGAGCTAATGCGAGTATTAGCTCGCATCCACACGCTGTAATGCGAGCTTGCAGCGTGTGGATGATCCCGCTCATCCACACGCTGTTGTCCACGGCAGTTGGCCCTTGCAGGGATGGTTTTACCGGATTCGATGTACTCACGGTGCACCCGTGACACAGTGGTTCGTGAAAATCCCAGTGCCGAGATGGAGTGACCCATTCGTTGGGCCAAGACAGTTTGCCCACGATCAAATGCGCTTAGATCCTTCATCTTACCCATACTGCGTCCGACTCTTACTGATTCCCGTCGCATCACTCCTTATATTGTCGGATCGCTGCATACGTCATGTCGTTTCCGTTTACAGGGCCGCCCACAGCGCCACATTTGCATAACGCCAGCTGTCTCTAATTCAATTGCTCTTCGGTGTATGTATATAGTGAGTTATTTGAGTATTTGCAGATTGTATATAGTGTATAAAGAAATGTATGAATGTAAGGTATGTATATATGTATGACAAGAGAGAAAAACAACCCAATAGTTTTATGAATGTTGATATGTACAATAGGACCCCAACTATGTTGCATTGGTATATTTGATGTGACCACCTTTTTGTTATAAATGAAGAAATATATGCGGATTACTACATGAAGCCTCCAGAATGACAAGGAATAAAATGTAACAAAAATGAATGACTTCAGCCGAGAAAAAGTTAAAGAGCCCCCATGCTACCTCTACGAAACATGCAACACTATGACCACGGCTGTCTCACGTGCTGTAAATTTGAAATATGGAGCAAAAACTGGAGAATGGTAAGTTGCCCAAAATCTGTTTTTAATCTGTTGTTCAAAGACCTGCCTATTGCAGTAGTTGATATATCCACATTTACCCCAGCTGATGATTTTCTTGAAGAACGCAGGCATTATTATGCTGTTTCGATAATGCATACATTCTTATTGGCTCAGTTTGCAAATTAGTTGTACCAAGATACAGTGCCGACATCTTATCTGCTGTATTGCTAAATTTTTTGCAACCAACGTCATGTGGTGCACTATTGTGCCTGGAATTTTTTGCATCTATTTATAGCCTCACATCACTTATCTGCCTCCACTTCGAATGAGATGCCAGGTAAATAAGTTGTCAGTATGGCACTTTGGATCAAATGTTTCAGCTTAAGCTTACTTCTTCCACTAATTTCAAAAAAGTCACCCCCCCCCCTTTTCAAAGTCGGAATTTAAGCAGACAATGCACCAGCTGCTGTGCAAAGTACCAAACTGAGTGAAAAAAGGAGAAAATCAATTTTCTGGATTTCTAATTAAAAAAGCTTTGTTTTCAACAGATGTCATAGCTTTTTCCTAAAAATTTTGCCAGAAAAGTTAAAACATTTTCAAATGTTTTTTGGCTATTATAGTGAAATTTACAATTCAGTGCATACGCAAGAGATCTGCAGGTTAGGGCCTGAAATTTGTAACTTGATCTAAACTGACAACAGCTGGCTAATTTGGTTTGGTCTGGCCCAATCAAATCCAAAACCATTAGAGAATTAATTCCGGCCTGGGGGAGTTGTCGTAAAGTCAGATTTTTTTAACCTTGTGTTTCTTATTCTAGTTTAAAATGAATGTGCTCATGGGGTCACAGCTGCAGTCTTGAAGTAAATAGAAAACTTTAATTTTTATACTTAATATTTATTAAAATAAATTTTTACATAATTTAAAAAGGTTTGTTAACGGTGTATGTATTTATGCA
Source organism: Macrothele yani (assembly GCA_039090855.1). NCBI lineage: Eukaryota > Metazoa > Arthropoda > Arachnida > Araneae > Macrothelidae > Macrothele > Macrothele yani. Next base: position 3,944,685 of record CM077023.1, on the reverse strand, counting down.
TCCAGTGTTACATAAATTACACGATTGCTGCTTTACCTTTTTGCTATAGGAGGAGTTTTTTTTCCTTGAAACAATATTGTTAAAGCACTTACTTATTTATCCAACATCCTTAAATAGTAACAGGTGGGGTAAGGGGAAGACACATGGGCTGCTATCAGCTCATTGTGTTGTGATCGGGGGGGGGGAGCACGCAGAGTACCTCTGGCCAAAGGTGGAAGCTAGCAGCAAAGAAGTAATTACTCGGGGTGACTGAAAACTTCTCACATGCTGATCCCCCTCCCCCTTATTTTCTTAACACTTGATCTTCCTAAGTTACCCATTCCCTATGTACTGTGAACTCCATTTCTGCCCTCACAATAGTGCTTACCCATGTCTAACCTCAGGGGCTGGTTATTTTACATTCTCTCAGTTCACCAACACAGAAAAACAGGCAACCTTGATCAATCCCCCCCCCCCCTTCACGACACTCATACTTCACACCACAGCAGATGCAGTTTCTGAAATAGAAATGTTAGACATCAAAATGTATAAGATTCAACTGCTGTATACCTTATAAAGAAAATCATGCAAAATGTTTGAGAATATACATCTGCTGAACAGACACAACTTTGACAAAACACTTTTAAACAGTAGTCCTGGGTTAATGAAAACTGTCTGGCTCTACTCTGAACACAAAAACAAATAGTTTCATGCATTGGACTAGCTGATTTTTCGACCCGGAAACACAGTTTTTTGTAGAATCAGACCAAAGAATTTATATACTGTAGATGTAAAGAAGAACATTTACCATCTCCTAGCAAGATTTTGTTGTTACAACCTAGGAAACAATGAGTCAGCAACTAATGGTAAAGGCCAACAAACTCTGGTTTGCAAATACATACATACATATCACTAAGCTGTTCTCAGATTCAGAGGTTAGCTCCTCAAAGAAAAAGTGCCAAATACACATTTAAGTGATAGAACTAGAAATTACTTACTGTTGGTGCATCAAATGTCTCCATTTACAACGATCTTGGCACACAGCTGGAGCTTCATTAACATCCATCACACGCCGCATACACAACCTTTTGTACTTCACATTCCTAATCTTTTTCTCATGCAGACATTCCTGAATCTGGTCCTCCCATGACTTCCTTGGCCTTCCTCTGCCTTTCTTTCCTGCCACTTAGGCTGAAAAAGTTCTCTTAGTCAGCACCTCATCACTCATTCTTTCAACATGGCCAAACCACCTAAGAATATTAGTCTCCACCTTACTAGCAACATTTTGCTTCACATTACATATCTGCAACACATCTTCATTCCTCACACGATCACTGTGTGTCATACAATAAACCCCCATAAAGTAACGCATCTCCCCAGCACACAAGTGACTCCTATGTCTTTTCTACAATACCCAGGCGTCACTGTCATACATCAGGGTAGGAACAATTATACTATCATACACAGCCACAGACCTATCAGCCTCCTCTCAGTGGTTTATAAAATCTTCACTAAAGTTCTTTCACACCGCTTGAAGGTAACACTGGACATGGCTCAACCGAGAGAACAAGCTGGATTCAGGAGTGGCTACAGCACAATAGATCATATCCACGTACTGAGAGAACTAACTGAAAGAGGGAGGGAATATGAACTTCCATTGTGCATGGCTTTTATCGATTATGAAAAAGCCTTTGATTCGGTGAAACCATCAGCAGTTACAATGGCTCTGAAATCCTGCGGTATTGAAGATGCATACATTAATATTATTAATAACATCTATGAAAATGCAAGTGCAAAGATTAGGCTGTTTGAAAATACAACACACATAAAAATTGGAAAGGGAGTGAGACAAGGTGACACCATATCTCCGAAGCTCTTTAATGCCACATTGGAAAATGTCTTTCAATCACTGAACTGGGAAAACAAAGGGATAAAGATTAATGAAGATTATCTAACCCACCTTGTTTTGCTGATGACGTAGTCATTTTTGCAACTACCCCATCAGAGCTGCAGAGTATGATCCAGGAACTTGCTGACAAGAGTAAAGAAGTGGGATTAAAAATGAACTTTCAGAAGACAAAAGTGATGTTCAATGCTTTTACAAGAAATGAAGATTTATCGATTGATGGAGAAAAGCTAGAGATAACAGACACTTACGTTTATCTTGGACAGCAGATATCAAGCGAGGGTCACATTGATGAAGAAATTAATCGGCGTACAAAACTTGCCTGGAGAGCTTTTGGAAGAAACAGCATAATTTTCAAGAGCAATATGCCATTATGTCTTAAAAGAAAAGTGTTTGATCAATGCATCCTTCCAGTGCTTACGTATGGTGCAGAGACATGGACCTTAACTAAAAGAGACATACAAAGGCTGCAGACAACTCAAAGCAGCATGGAGAGGTGCATGCTTGGTGTAACCAGGAGAGATAAGAAAAGGAACTCGTGGATCCGAAAAATGACAAGAGTGGAAGACATCATGATCAGAGTTAAATCCCTGAAATGGCAATGGGCTGGACATGCTGCCAGAAGGACAGACCATCGATGGACAGCCGAAATTTTAGATTGAACTCCAAGGGACAGGAAAAGACCCAGAAGACCACATGGGAGATGGGTGGATGAAATTCGAAAGTATGCGGGAATAACATGGAGGAGACTGGCACAAGACAGATCGTTGTGGAAGAAACTTGGGGAGACCTTCGTCCAGCAGTGGATTGATAATGGTTGACGATGATGACACAGCCATTTGGGACTTCCTCGAGAACCCCATCATTCCTGTGAAATCATCCTCCTAAGGCAGCTATGACTTGCAATTGAGAATTAACTCGCCTACTAATTTCGCCATCTAATTTGTTATCTCTGTCAAACATGCTTCTCAAATACACAAATGCATTTGCCTGATCAATAATGGTGCCATTTAGACTTATCCTGCATTAAGTACTAACAGTTCCTCGCTCAAAAACCATAACTTTGTTTTTTCCCTTATTTATACTCTGCTTGAATTTTATACCAACTTTGTACATCCAGAACAGCATACACTGGAACTCACTTTTGCTAAATAAACACTTTAAAAAACACTTGCCATCCAATACACTGTAATAAATTAGCATCCTAAATATTTTTTTTATCCCTGAAACAAAATTTTCATATTTGTATAAACACTATGACAAAATAGTATCTATATTCACTGGCGTGTATTAAATAATTACATACATACATACATATCACTAAGCTGTTCTCTGAGATTCAGAGGTTAGCTCCAAAACAGAAATACAAACTTTCAGATATTTTTACTTATTGTTGTATCAAACTATATCCATTGCACGCCGTACACAAAATCTTTTATACTTCCTACTCACAATCTTTTTATCATGCAGACACTCCTGAACCTGATCCACCCATGTCTTCCTTGGCCTTCCTCTGCCTTTCCTTCCTGCCACTTGGGCTGAAAAGATTTTCTTAGTAAGCATTTCATCACTCATTCTTTCAACATGGCCAAACCACCGAAGCATATTGGTCTCCACCTTGCTAACAACATTTTGCTTCACATCACACAACTGCAATACATCTTCATTGCTCACACAATCATATAGTGTCTTGCCACAAACCCCACGTAAGTAACGCATTTCTTCCAGCACACAAACGACTCCTATGTTTCTTCTGCAGTACCCAGGTTTCACTGCCATACATCAGAGTAGGAACAATTACAGTTTCAAACACAGCCATGCGGGACAATCTAGAGAACCCATCATTCCTGTGAAAACCTCCCAGAGCAGCTATGACTTTCAAAGAAGAATTCACTCGCCTACTGATTTCACCATCCAACTTGTTCTCTCTGTCAAACATGCTTCCTAAATACACAAACTCACTCACCTGGTCAATCACAGTGCCATTTATACTTACATTACATTCAGTGCTACCCGTTCCTCTCTCAAACACCATAACTTTGGCTTTTCTCTTATTTATACTCAGTTTGAATTTCATGCAAACTTCGTGCATCCGAGTCAACATACCCTGCAACTCACTTTTGCTCTCTGCCAACAGGACAGTGTCATCAGCATACAGCAATCTGCACACATGGATATCACCAAGACATAAACCACTATTATTTATTTTGGCATCACGCATGCATGCATCCATAAATATATTAAACAGCCATGGTGACTATTTTTTTTTTTTGGTTGGAGGTTTAACGACCACCGTGAGCAACTCAATGGGCTATAAGCAGTCGCCCGTCCCTAATTTCGGGTCACTGGTTCCAGGGAAGGGAGAGAGTCAGTGCCGTAAGACTAACACAACATCCATGCCTCACCGGGATTCGAACCCGGACCCCGTTCAGACGAATGATCAGAGGCCATCGCTTAGACCACTGCGCCACCGGGGCGGCGCCATGGTGACATTGCACAACCTTGTCTAACTCCTGCACCAATGGAAAACCATTTTGATAAAACACCATTCACTCGTACACAAGCTCTACTACCAGCATACATGGCTCTTACACTATTAAGTAGATTCCCAGTAACACCATATTCATTCAATACCTTCCACAAAAGTGTCCTATTCACTCGGTCGTAAGCTTTCTCTAAATCTATGAAGGCAGTAAAAACTTTCTTCGCAACAGCCAGATACTTTTCAATCATTGTGCATAATGCAAAAATCTAGTTAGTGCAGCCTTTACCAGACATAAAACCACTCTGAACATCCCACACTTTCAATGCGTAGACAACAAAATCTATCACACTCTTTTGACCAAGAGTACGATTTTCCCAAGTATAGGTGTGGATATACTTCTGGTTGAAAAGTGTATTAGATACACACAAATCATTCTCAATGCAGAGTTCAATTAATCTTTCACCATTATCATTCACACAAGGATCATTAAACTTACCCAGAACATTGTCAGAAATTGCATTCTGCACACCTACTCTAGCATTTAAATCCCCTGCTATTATAACTTTTTCTTTAGCACCAAACTGACTCAGTACAGCTTTTAGCTCATTCCAGAAATCTTCCTTCTTATCAGAAGGTTCCGAGTCACAAGGAGCATACACTACAACAATTACAATTCTCTGAAGTTTCACTTTCAAACGAATCCAGAATTCTCTCACTTACGCAACTATAGTGAATCAAGTTGTTCTTCATCTTTTCACTTAAAATCACACCTACACCAGCCTGTCCTCTCATATTATTCAATACTCCAGACCACACACTCACCATGCCATTCACTTCTACCCCAATTTCCTTCTTTTTGGTTTCACTTGCACACAGCACATCCAGTCTATACTTATTCATCTCCTCAATCACCTCACTCATCTTGCCATTTATACCTCTAGTATTCCATACACCAATCTTACATTCACTCAGCCGAGATCTTTCTCATATGCCGTTTAGGAAGTCCAGGTCGATTCCGTGGTGGACCGTCCTTCTCAAGTGTGGTAGGTCCACCATATCCCACACTTGAGTCATTCTTAATATTTCTTTTTGTCTTTTTAATCAGGTAAGTACATCAGTGTGGGGGGATTAGCCCACAGCTGAGGGTTCCAGTTGGTCATTCAACCTAAGGATTCTGGAACAAAACCCAATGAGTTGGGGTCTTTTTGCCAATGTCACACAGAACTAGCTTGCACCTCTTCAAAATTCACAGAGGCCCTAGTTGCTGTTGTGTGTGCCATTGTTACCGCGGAGTGCCCCGAGGAGGCAAACCCATTAAATAATTATGTCATGTAATATTGTAAACAAAAAAATGAGCCAAAGTAATTATACATTATTATAACTTAATATTACTTTGTAACACATTATGAAATTATCATTTGTATAACATACCTGTGTTCCATATTCAGTCATATCGTGAGCAGTGTTGAAAAACAACATTCGAATGGCCTCTCCAAATGAAAGCTTTTCATATGCCTTTTCAATGCATGAAGCAATTTCATTCCGAACAGTACCCAAAAGAATGTCTATGAACAAGTAATAACCCTCTGCAGGAACATTTTCCTCAGACTTGAACACCTGAAATAATAAGATTTCAACATAGGGGTTGGGTTCACTGTACTTCAAAATGGTAAAGAACAAAGATTAACAGCTAAGTTTTATTTGTACTGGCTTTGCACTTACCATCTAGCTCAAATCTTTTCTCCTACTACAGCATACAAAAATTTAAGGGCAATGCAATAATACACTGCACATATGCAAGATAAGACTGTGTCATCAATGTTTTGAAACTAACCCCATTGCATCATAAAAAGTCAACAAGCAATCTCTCATTGCATAATTTTTCTTATGCACTGTATAATGGATGTATAATGAATTAAACCATACAATGAAGAAAACAAATAATTAGTATTGTTTTATACTCTAGATGAAATTGCAACACAACTTATGAAGAAATCTTATCTGTACAAGCAAGCTTTCTCCATGCACACTGCTGTAGTTTGCTGACTTGGAAATTGTTAGATAACTTCGAAGACATACATTCAAATGTAATGTTAATTTTTGTCTGGATAAATAAAAAAATTTTGGGAAACTGGTTTCAGGTACTTAAAAATTGACATGACAGAGGAAGCTTAAAAAAGAATCAGAAGAAAATCTCTTATGGAAAAGCAGAGGAAAATCTCTATTTAGCAACATAAAAATATTTTCACAAAGATGGAGGTTAGCCAAAGAACCAAACTGGCTGTATACAAAGCAGTACCCTCTTTAATATGATTTGGTTAGTGAAAATTAACCTCTGGTTTATGTGGCTAAATTATAAGTCAATAGTTGTACAACTATTACCATTACTGTTTCACATGTTATAAAGTATCTTCAAGTCAAGTGCGCTATGCTTCATTAATATTCTGCTATTATATAAATTTGCAAGGAGTTAAAATATAAACACTTCAACAGTTATTAATTGTCTTGAGAATGTTGCACTTATCCAATATTGCAGCACAATTTGGAAGGTTATTGTTGGCTCATTTATTCTTCAGGTACAAATCGCTGACGTCCTGGTTGACAAGTCCTTGAGGAGTTGGTTCGCTAAACTAAAAACATTCACCGGTTTATTTGAAATTATAGACTCCAGATTATGAAAAATGAAGGTGAAGTTTAAAAGGATTAGAGACAAAAAGACTATTTACAGTATGTATAAAATCCTTAGCCTTTAACGACGGCGTCATTGGTTGAAAACAAACAAAAACGAGTATCCAAAGTTGCATAAAGAGATTACGAGGTTTGCATAATTTCTTATCATTGAATAGAAGGCAGATAATTTTTTTGCATAGGCACCCAATACTCAAACATATCCATACTAGTTTCAATCCTTTTATATCACGAACATCCTCAATGATACTATCATCGAAAGTCAATGTTGTGCAAGGTTGGTGAGCACTAAGTGCCGACTTCCACGTGTCATTCTTGAACAGGTTGTTACATGTTGACAAATCTCGTCTGGGTTCTTATCAGCGTGTACCTATGTGACTATGTTGCGATGCGCCATCTATTGGGTTGGTTGTAAAGTATAGTTGTTACATTATTCAGGTTTATACTTGTCTGTGATTTACTTTTGCGATTTATTTTCTTCTTTTCTTGCTCAATCAGATATAGTATAGTTGTTACATTATTCAGGTTTATACTTGTCTGCGATTTACTTTTGCGATTTATTTTCTTCTTTTCTTGCTCAATCAGATATTTCCAAGAATATGGGATTTCCATTATTGTTGTTGTTGTTTTACAATTCTTTTTGTAGGTCTTTTCAATTGTAATAGCCTCTGACCATAGAATTTAATTATGTTTTTTGTTTGTAGCTAGTATTTTTATGTTTTCCCAATCGGGGATTAGTTCATTATCTATGCAGTGCTGCATTAGTGATGTCTTTACTTCTTTTCTTGTCCAATTCGTATAATGTTCGTTCAGTTGAGATGAAGTTGTCTTTTAGTGCTACCTATACAATATTTATCATGTTTACCATCGTCAGAATATTGTAAAGAATTCTTGTTATTGTCATCTGTTGCTATTGTCATCTTAGTAATCATAAATTACCGATAACTTTTCCTGCAATTTCAAAGTTGTTGTTCTTGCATTCTTTTTTCAGAATAATACTGTTTATACTTTAACTCCTCGCAAATTTATATAATAGCACAATACTAATGAAACATAGCGCACTCAACGTGAAGATACTTTATAACGTGTGAAACAGTAATGGTAATAGTTGTGCAACTATTGATTTATAGTACCCTCTTTGTTTTGTTTACTCTTTTCTTTCGACTCTTAGGATATTGGATACTGCTGCCCAAAGAGTGGTAAGAGGAATATTTGCAGAAAATAAGTTGATGAAGTGGCAGAACAAATTTCACAATGCACACTAAAGAGGTCTGTATAGACCTTCACTTGGGAAGCCTTGTCTCGCCCTGCTGGTTTCAGACTTTCATCTCGTGTTCTCTGCCACTTACAGAGGCGTACTGATAGCCCGTGAACGGGAGGGGGGGGGGGGTCTCACGGTTAAGAGGGCCTTTTAGCCTCAGCAAAAATATTTTACAAAATTTTTGGCAGAAATTTCATATGAAGCTGCTTAAGGAAATAACGGGGAATTTTGACGGCAGCATTGAAATAAGTATTAAAAAGAAAAGCACTTTTATTTTTAGTAAATAAAGTAAAATATTTAGAAATAAATTTTGCAGTTTCAGTTCATAAAAATTAGATGACAGAAAAGTAGCTACACGAGATGACTTGAGACCCGTTTTCACAGCCATAGCAAATGCGAAAGAAACATCAGTTCAATGAATGAAATTTTCATACCATTGAGTATAAAGAATTACGTATTACAATTGTTTGCACATACCTATGCATCCTTCAGAATATAATGAACTAAAGGGTGTTCTTCGCAGGGACTTTACTACATATAAAATATTGTGGTGTGATGTTAAATGTGTTTCTTTTTAATATTCAAGAGTAAATAATTTAAGAAGTTTTGCTTTTTTTGTTCCACAATTCTTAATTGTTACTTACTTATATTCCATTGGGTTGTCGGAAAAGTCATGGCGTATTTTAGCCATGTTTTGCAAAGGTCATTTATTGATAGAAAGAACAAAGATCAATCAATGATATAATTCCTGTTTTGTTCGATAACCTTTCGCTATCTTTCAGTGAGCTGCAGAATGCCTCGTTCATAGAAGGACCTGTCTTTCGTGGCGAAAAACTGTACAAGGTGCTGATTTACAGCCTCATCTGAATTGAACGTTACACCACGCAAGGACTGTTGAAGAGTGCGAAACAAGTGGAAATCTGACGGCGCAAGGTCAGGCGAGTATGCTGGGTGTGGCAACACATCCCACCCTAGCTCCAATAATTTTTGGCGGGTGATCAAACTTGTGTGTGGTCTTGCGTTGTCGTGATGGAACACAACACCTTTACGATGAACAAGCTCTGGTCGTTTCTGGACGATGGATTCGTTCAAGCTGTCGAAATGCTGACAGTACACATTCGAATCGATTGTTTGGTTCCGTGGTAGGAGCTTGGAAAACAAGACACTTTTAAAATCCCACCACACTGAGACCAAAACCTTCTGCTGATGAATGTCATTTGAGGCGAAGCAGCACGTCGGGACCAAGACCGTTTTGCGCAGCACATTGTTGTGCACAATTCCCTTTTCGTCACCAGTTATCAGTCGCTTCAAAAAAGGATCGTTTTCCTCACGTTTAATGAGCATATCGCAGATGTTTATACGCGCCGTCAATTGAGCTTCTTTGAGTTCATGAGGAACCCACACATCGAGCTTGCTTACGTATCCCAGCTTCTTCAGGTGGTCGTGAACGCTTGAATGATGGATGTGCAATGTGTCTGCAATCTCTCGTGTTGTGTAACGTGGGTTTGACTCAAATAATGCCTTGATTTGGTTGTCATCAACCTCGGTTGGTCTCCCGGACCAAGGAGCATCGTTGAGGTCAAAATCACCAGCACAGAATTTTGCGAACCACCGCGGGCACTGACGTTCTTGTAAAGCATTATCACCGTACACTTCACGCAACTTTTCACAAGCTTGACGCGCGTTCTTCCCTTTACGGAAGTAAAACAGAAAAATATGGCGAAAATGCACAGTTTGGTCTTCCATCTTCAACCTGATGTCACATCTCCGCAAATCAACCAAATCGCTCACTATTCCTTTTAGACTGCAGCTAGAACTGACACCTGTCAAGTGCCATAGGGATAACAGAGCTGTGCATGCCTCTAGTACTTCCAAAACAGCCCAACCACCATCGGATGACAAAATACGTCATGACTTTTCCGACAACCCAATGTATTTTCGTATAAATCGGAAAAGGCCCTTAGGCACTGTCAGATGTCAGTTTTTTCGTTTTGTGTAATCCGTTGTCCGATTGTCAGCCATTTTCATCGTTTCTAGTCATGTTTTGGTTTCGCACCTTACCTTTTGGTATAGTTTTGATGCTGCTTTTGTATCTGATGTAAACCGTTTAGCATGGCGCCCTTTGGCCTTTACACGAATAAACTCCAACCAACGGCAGTTACACGTTTCACGTACGCGCTCGTAATGGATTTCAAAGAGGGTAGCCTTAGTTCCGTAAATCAATAAAATTTGCTTATATTACTTACTGCCTTTGGTGTAAGTGTTTTGCAGTACTTTGTATTTGTATAAAACTATGGTGATAATTTCAATTACAATGTGCACATTTGTGTTGCACACAATAAAGTGCGATAATTTTGGTTTTCCGATAAATACCTGTGGGTTCAAAAGAATTTGAATCATTGAAATGACCGTAAAACCTAGTTAATAATATGGAATTTAAAATTTTCAGTAATTGAAAGCTAATACATTTTTGCAAAAGAGCCTCCAAGATATTTTTTGCAGGGGGTCCCCAAGCTATTCCGGTATGCCACAGGCCACTTGTTGTAAATAAATGAGTGGTAGGCAACACACGTAACCAAAAACTAGTAGGTTTTTATGGTAGTTGGAAGCATGCTTAAAGTCACATATAATGATTTTTAAGGCAAATATATTTCAGCCATTGCACGGATGAAGGCCATAGCAATGGCTGAAATATATTTGCCTTAAAAATCAGTATACATAACTTTAAGCATACCACCATAAAAACCTATTACTTGTTGCAAATATTGCAAGGCTTTCTCTGGAGCTATTCTACTGAGTTGAACTGAAAAGCAAAGTATCATTTTTCATAGGAACTCCTTCGACAGATGAGGTTTGGACCTACCTACTTCAATCACAAATATTAACTCTGTTCCTCTTCCGCACTTATAAGTAAAAACAAAGTAGCCTCAATCCCCAAGTATCCAGGGTTTGAAAAAACCTGGGCTTTTTTGAAAAACCCAGCCCACTTGGATTTTTTCGGGCTTTTTTGAGTACTGTTGTAAAAAAACGAAGAAGCTACAATCAATGAGTAAATTCTGTCTTAAAAGTACAAAAAGGCCTTTAACAGGAATCTCTTGATAAAACTGGCTATTTTTTTTTTTTTTTTTATGCTGCTAACATACCATTCAATACAGCAGAATTGGATCAGTTTAAAATTATGATCAAGACCCCTCAGCAAAAGCCATTGGTGGAAAACTGTTTGATACTGCAGCAGAAGAAACTGAATCTCAGCTTTCAGAAAAATAAAACTAGGCAGTTTGACTCTCACCGGTAGATGGTTGGTGCAGTGTGAAGAATGAGCCAGTCCAACTATTAGTGTCCATACTGGAACAGAAAGTTTTTTGCTGTGTGCTGATGATACTGGATCAGAAAAGAAAACAGCAAAACATTGTGCTTCTAAATTCAAGGCGACCATAAAGGAGTGTGAAGACAAATTTGGAAAACCTGTTTTTGCTTTTGTAACAGAGCAAAAACAAAATGATAAAAATCTGGAAAATTTTAAATGAAAGATATCCAACTCTCATAGCATATGGATGCTCAGCACATCTGTTGAATTTGTTAGAAAAAGATGTTTCCCCGAAGACTGTTTTAAAGCAGATTGGGGCAGAGCAAAAATATTTTCGTAACGTAGGCCTACATCAACCACATGGATGGTTCAAAGAAAAGCTGTCTTAATGCCACAACTACCTAACGAAACAAGGTGCAACTTTCATCCTGATTGTGTTAAAACATTTGTGGCCAATTATCACAAATACAGAGAAATTTCTTAAGAGCATATTGAAGAATTTGATCGATCTATTTAAAATTTTTTATTGGATAAAATGGGCATTTACCATGTAGCTATGAATATGGAAAAGCAGTTATCCGTTGTTGCTAGCACACTGGACACACTTCAGAGAGAGATGCAACACTGTTTCAGTTGCTATTGAAACATAAGCCAGATTTACTACAAGAAGAAATGCGACAGCCCTACCATCTAGATTTTAAAAAAAAAGGTTTGAACAAGCAATTCTTGCACAACATTTTCTAGCAAACTTCATGGATCCAAAACACAGAGGTCAGAAACTTAACCAAGAACAGGACAGTATTGCAGAAGAGTGGATATCTAAGTTTCTCCCTGATTACACAGTCGGATAATATGACCACCCCCGGAATAACTGTGTACTCACCCAGGTGTGTCACAGAGTGCACATGACAAGGTCAACCACATGGAGATATAAACAGCTGGCCAGGACACATGAGCCATAGTGCATAATGTGAGCACAATGGGCAGAAGTAGTGATTTGATGGATGTTCAAAACAGAATGATCATTGGTTACCGCGCCAAGGGTGGAAGCATCTCAGAAACAGCAGACTTTGGGGGGCTGTTTGCGATGTGCTGTAGTAAGGGTGTGCCTAGATTGGACCGCCAGCACATAGAGTACCTCCCAACATCATAACTCCGGAGCCCCCAAAGCCATCAACCTATTGCAGTTTTTTACCAAGAAATCTTCAATCGTTTCTTTCATATACCATCAATAATAACTCCACTACCGTACATCCTATTCCAAAAGTAAAACCACCGTTTTATAGAGTTTTTATAGGCGAATAAACTGTGCGAGTTTCGCAGTCCGATTGCAATTTTTCATCGAGAAATCTTAGGTCGTTTCTTTCATATACCATCGACTATAACCCCACCACAGAACATCCGATTCCAAAAGTAAAACTACCAATTTATAAAGCTTTCAAAGGCGAATAAACTGAGTTACACAGTATTATCGCAATCTTTCACCGAGAAATCTGCGATCGCCAGCCCAGTGACGCAGTGGTCTAAGTAATGGCTTCTTATCATTCGTCCGGAAGGGGTCCAGGTGTAAATCCTGGTGAGGCATGGACGTTGTGTTTGTCTTATGGCACTGGCTCCCTCCCTTCCCTGGAACCAGTGGCCCTAAATTAGGGACAGGCGACTGGTTATAGCCCATCGAGTTGCTCTCGGTGGTCATTAAACCTCCAATCAAAAAAAAAAAAAAAATCTGTGATGCTGTCCTCCAGATACCATTGACAATAACTCCAGAACAAAACATCCAATTCTAAAAGTAAAACCACTATTTTAACTTTTAGAATTGGATGTTTCATTCTGGAGTTATTGTGGATAGTATCTGGAGGACAGCATCGCAGATTTCTTGGTGAAAGATTGCAATTGTACTGCGAAACTCACAGTTTATTCGCCTTTGAAAGCTCTATAAATCGGTGGTTTTACTTTTGAAATCGGATGTTCTGTGGTGGAGTTATTGTCGATGGTATCTAGAGGACACCACTGAAGCTTTCTCGGTGAAAAATTGCAATCAGACTGCAAAACTCGCACAGTTTATTCGCCTATAAAAACTATAAAACGGTGGTTTTACTTTTGGAATAGGATGTACAGTAGTGGAGTTATTGTTGATGGTATATGAAAGAAACGATTGAAGATTTCTTGGTGAAAAACTGCAACCGGCAACACAAATGAATGCTGGGGTACCCAAGTACGTGTCCCAGATAACAGTAAAGTGAACCCTGTTATGCATGGGTCTTTGGAGTCGACGCTGCATCAAGGCACCCATGTTAACCCAGGGTCGTCGGCAATGATGTCTGCAGTTCACATGGGACTACCATCACTGGACAGTGGAAAAGAAATTGCCTTCACAGACGAATTGAGGTTTCTACTTCACAGAAGTGACAGGCAGTGGCGGACACGGTATCAGACACACGAGAACCAACACCCAGACTCGCTTGTTGGTCAAGTACAGTGCAGCGGCGGCAGTGTGTACGTCTGGGGGATGTTTTTCTTGTATGCCGTGAGACTGCTAGTACCACTGGATGGGTCCCAGAACGCAAATGGCCACCTGTCCGTTCTTGTAGACCACATGCATCCCTTCACATTGGACGTTTACCCTGGTGGTGATGGTATCTAAAGGGCAATGCACTCTGTCATGTCGCTAAGGTAGTGCACAACTGGTTCCAGGAACACCACAGCGATGTCTTCAATTTCCCTTGGCCAGCAAAATCACCCGACCTCAATCCCCTAGAGCACTTATGGGACAATTTAGATTGACAAGTTCGGCATGCTGACCCACAACCAAGTCATCTCCAAGACCTTCATGCTCTGCTGCAGTTCAAATGGGCACATGTGCCTCGGGCAACCTTCCAGAGCCTCAGTGAGTCCATACCACAACATCTCGCCGCTGTCATCCCATTATTAGGTAGGTGGTCATATTATTCTGATATGGCCGTGTATTTGCCTGGTGCGATGAATTTCAAAATTAATGATACAGACTGTTACCTAACATCAATGATGAAAGAAAGTGTCATCAACCAGTTTTCTTTCATAAAAAGGATGGCAAGTCATGGCAAAAAAGTTTGAAAAGGGTTCAAATTCAAAATTGCCTGCAGGATTTTCTAACTTTGTATGCCTACATTCAGCACCAGCTTCATCTGCCTCGATTGAGAGAATTTTCTCTATGTTTCAACTAGTTTGGAATAAGTTACAAAATAGGCTTGAGATAGAGAAAGCCACAAAACTTGTTCAGTTTATACCTTTCTGGATGAAAATTTCGTGTAGATTAGTAGTTATTTTTGTGACTAAAAGTCCTGAGATTCCATTAATTATTTCAATGTGGCTGTTTTACAGAAAAACAACTCCGAGGTTTGAAAATTGTGTGGGTCACGAAACTCTGATAACTTCAGACTGCTTTTGAGGTTCCAGTAAAACACAAACCAAAAATACTTTATTACCATTGTTTAATTTTGAGGCAATCTTTGTAAAGTTTATACCTTTTTGGATGAAAATTTCCTGTAGATTAGTAGTTATCTTTGTGACTAAAAGCCCTGAGATTCCATTAATTATTTCAATGTGGCTGTTTTACAGAAAAACAACTCCGAGGTTTGAAAATTGTGTGGGTCACGAAACCCTGATAACTTCAGACTGCTTTTGAGGTTCCAGTAAAACACAAACCAAAAATACTTTATTACCATTGTTTAATTTTGAGGCAATCTTTGTAAAGTTTATACCTTTTTGGATGAAAATTTCCTGTAGATTAGTAGTTATCTTTGTGACTAAAAGCCCTGAGATTCCATTAATTATTTCAATGTGGCTGTTTTACAGAAAAACAACTCCGAGGTTTGAAAATTGTGTGGGTCACGAAACCCTGATAACTTCAGACTGCTTTTGAGGTTCCAGTAAAACACAAACCAAAAATACTTTATTACCATTGTTTAATTTTGAGGCAATCTTTGTAAAGTTTATACCTTTTTGGATGAAAATTTCCTGTAGATTAGTAGTTATCTTTGTGACTAAAAGCCCTGAGATTCCATTAATTATTTCAATGTGGCTGTTTTACAGAAAAACAACTCCGAGGTTTGAAAATTGTGTGGGTCACGAAACCCTGATAACTTCAGACTGCTTTTGAGGTTCCAGTAAAACACAAACCAAAAATACTTTATTACCATTGTTTAATTTTGAGGCAATCTTTGTAAAGTTTATACCTTTTTGGATGAAAATTTCCTGTAGATTAGTAGTTATCTTTGTGACTAAAAGCCCTGAGATTCCATTAATTATTTCAATGTGGCTGTTTTACAGAAAAACAACTCCGAGGTTTGAAAATTGTGTGGGTCACGAAACCCTGATAACTTCAGACTGCTTTTGAGGTTCCAGTAAAACACAAACCAAAAATACTTTATTACCATTGTTTAATTTTGAGGCAATCTTTGTAAAGTTTATACCTTTTTGGATGAAAATTTCCTGTAGATTAGTAGTTATCTTTGTGACTAAAAGCCCTGAGATTCCATTAATTATTTCAATGTGGCTGTTTTACAGAAAAACAACTCTGAGGTTTGAAAATTGTGTGGGTCACGAAACCCTGATAACTTCAGACTGCTTTTGAGGTTCCAGTAAAACACAAACCAAAAATACTTTATTACCATTGTTTAATTTTGAGGCAATCTTTGTAAAGTTTATACCTTTTTGGATGAAAATTTCCTGTAGATTAGTAGTTATCTTTGTGACTAAAAGCCCTGAGATTCCATTAATTATTTCAATGTGGCTGTTTTACAGAAAAACAACTCCGAGGTTTGAAAATTGTGTGGGTCACGAAACCCTGATAACTTCAGACTGCTTTTGAGGTTCCAGTAAAACACAAACCAAAAATACTTTATTACCATTGTTTAATTTTGAGGCAATCTTTGTAAAGTTTATACCTTTTTGGATGAAAATTTCCTGTAGATTAGTAGTTATCTTTGTGACTAAAAGCCCTGAGATTCCATTAATTATTTCAATGTGGCTGTTTTACAGAAAAACAACTCCGAGGTTTGAAAATTGTGTGGGTCACGAAACCCTGATAACTTCAGACTGCTTTTGAGGTTCCAGTAAAACACAAACCAAAAATACTTTATTACCATTGTTTAATTTTGAGGCAATCTTTGTAAAGTTTATACCTTTTTGGATGAAAATTTCCTGTAGATTAGTAGTTATCTTTGTGACTAAAAGCCCTGAGATTCCATTAATTATTTCAATGTGGCTGTTTTACAGAAAAACAACTCCGAGGTTTGAAAATTGTGTGGGTCACGAAACCCTGATAACTTCAGACTGCTTTTGAGGTTCCAGTAAAACACAAACCAAAAATACTTTATTACCATTGTTTAATTTTGAGGCAATCTTTGTAAATAATCAAAAACCATTGCAGTTTACATGCCACACACAAATAAATATCTCAGGCAAATTTTATTTAAAGATAATATTTTAGTTAGAATCTAACTATGTTATATTCTGTTTCCCTATTTTTTTTTTCTATAGTATGAATCGATAATGTTGGCCTATTCTATAGTTATTCTTTATAGGTGGAAAGCTATTTATATGAAACCATTTATTATTTTCAGGATTATTGTTTCATTTTCTTATTTCAGATCAGTTCTTTGTCAGCTGATCTGAAAGGATTGTTTTGTGTTGCTAAACAATAAAATCGGTCAACCATCACCTTTGAGAAGACAAGAAAGAGAATCTAGTCATTTTTCCTATTGTTATTAATTGTAAAAGAAAATATTTTATTGGGTGCCGATTAAATTTGGAATATTGAAGAAGAAAAAATAGAATCTAATTTTGAAAAAACCCAGGTGGGTTTTGTCAACTGAGCCCAGCCCAAAAAAAACCACCGGGTTTTTTCGAACTGGGCCCACCCTGGCGAACCCTGCAAATATGTGAACAAATACTTTGAACTTCATCTCCGTTGCAATAATGAATCACACCAGCAGCTTGGTTATCTGGTTTTGTGAAGCTGAGAAGTCTGTTAACATAAGCATTTCTTGGAAAAGAAAAAAGCCATGTGTTTTTTAGTTGCTAATGCTGTTTATATATAAACATCGCTTAGAGAAAAAACTAATAATATGCAGACAGTACATAAAAAAAATGTTAAAACAAATTTTGCAAACTCATCGCAAAACTAAGTGAAATTTTTATGTTCACTCTAATTACCTAACAGAAGATTCCCCAAAATTTGGAGTAAATAGGTTAAAAGCTTTAAATTAGCCAAGGAGATTTTTATTATGGGTTTCTCTGTTTACAAGAACCACACAGAAACATACAAAATTTTGTGGCTAGTTTAAAGTTTTTAACCAATCCAGGTGATATTTGGTGTGTGTGGGGAGGGGGGTCTTATTAGTGATTTAAGGTACTCCACAAAAAGTTTACCCAGTTTCATAAAAAATTTGCAAACATAATTTTTTTTTTTTGTACCAAACCAATCTCAAAAAAGTTACATGAGGGTGACCAAAAACTATTCCTCACAAGCTGATTTCTTTTTCCTCTGCTCAAAGCATCTGTGACCTACTTAACTGTGAATGCAATCTCTTCTGCCATCCTGGAAGTGCCCACCAACATTTAACCTCGATGCTGTTTTTTCCAGGTAGCAGTTTTCATGCACAATGCAAAATTAATCCACGATAAAAAGCTGTCAAATACTTTGAACTTCCACAATTCGTAGTTTGGGAGTGTGAGAATGTCAGAACATAAATATGTCAGATGCCGCTCTCTCCCGACTAACGGAACAGGGCATCCATACCTCATCATGGAAAGAAGCACACATTTTATTAACTTTGAAAACTAAAAAGTTAAATCTCCATGCTTTTTTAAAAGCCTTTTTATTTACCAATATGGTGACAAGTGTTCCAATGATGGCCTACCAGTTTCTATACCTCTGCCTTGGCGACAACTCATTGATGATCCGTGGAGAAGAATGCTAACAATCCCCTCCCCCTCCCCCAATTGCTTGCTTGGGTCTAGGGTGAGTAGAACTTTACAAAATGTTTGTCAATCCACCGTGAGCATGCATAATGCTGATATGCATACATCATTGTTATCTACCAGCAGTATATAACTGTCTGATGCCCAACGCCCATCTGCAATGTTCTTACCTCATGATGGGTGGGTGTTCCACCCGAAAGATCTTGTGTGTTTTTTTAATTGTATGGTTTTAAAGTATTAAATCTTTTACCTGTACTAAGTACTTCATCTTTTGCAAGTTTTTTGAGATTGTGCAGCGACAGCTTTTTATCGTGGATTAATTTTGCCGTTTTTTCACTATAGTAAAAGCAACATTAAACAATCCCCCCCCCACACACACACACACACACAGCAGTCCTGCTCCATAAAACAACTGTACAGATCCTGAAATAGAACAGTATTATGGCAACATAACAAAAAATTTATTATTATATCCACACGAGAATTTATGCAACATTGTCTGAAAAAAAATTCGACAATCTTTTGTTGGGTCCCTGGCTAACACAAAAGATTCAGCACTACTCCTAATGTAAATAACAGACCCAGGCATCAAACTGGCCTACTTTTCAATCCTGAAATATTTTTTATATTTGACAACACAATGTGTCTTAATTCATTGCCACATTTAGGTACCATTAAAAAACCCTGTCCCTGCTGAATCTTTAGGATAACTGTTTAAGATGCCTGTTGGATTCATGATTTCTCCATTTCAGTTATTTTAGTACATAGATCTTGGAAACTAAATTTTTTGCTGACACTAAAAAACTGGATAATCCATTACCTCAGTGACAATAAGTTCAAACCCAGCCATTTTGGTTGGTAGAATCAGTGATTAAGCACTAAAATATTCCTTTGTTAAGATTTAAAGAACTTAGAAAAATTAGAAGTTAGAATGTTGAGCAGCAATTTCCATAAATATTGCTGAGTCTTGATGCACATTTTGTAGCCTATGTGCTGATCTTCAGAGGAAAAGACTATCTGCAACTGTTGTAACGTCAGTGTGGCAATGAATTTCTGAATCATCCTATTCTCAAGTTGCACATGTACACGAGCACAGTAGTATCTCATTATTGTCTTTGCATTGTGTTGTGCCATCTACTGGAGGTAAGTGGAGAGGAAGTTCAGTTTTCCTTTATCAGTTCTTTCTTCTTTTTTGTCAGTGTGTATGCTAAATCGACAGGAATTATTACTATTATTGCAGTTGTAATTTTGCTTTCTTTTTAATGAAGACAGCTACCACCAATTTGAGTTCTTTTTCAGTTTTTTTCTTTGTAGATTTAGTAACTTCATATTTTCAAAATTATGTTTTAACTTTTTATTCATTAACTACTGAACTAATTATGTTATGTTTTTGTTCTGTGACTGTTCCAGTCTTCTGTGTGCTGTTCATTTGTGAAGCACATTTTTGCACTACCTATGTATTTTATTATTTTTATGCTTTTCACCCCTACAAATGGAAAATGTTGTGTATCAGTTTTATTTAACAATTTTTAAGCATTTTTAATTGTTATATTCTTCTGATGGGGAAAAACTGTTTGTTCTATTCTTTTTGTTAAAGGTTACATAGTTTCTGTAACATTTCTAAAGTGTGAGAAAGTTCCTGTATATATTAGCTTTTCCTCTGCACCTTATGTTTGCATTCATAGATTTGCTATTGGAAAAAAAAACTATTAGAGGTATTTTATAAAAAAAAAACTATCACAAACAAACTGAATATTGGGCAGTGACAGTTTTTCCATAGTATCTAAACCTGTCAATGCACTCAGATACATTTTAATTCAAAATACATCTTCATAATAAATATAAACAATATTTCTTCAAGATGGCAATACTTCAATGCCCCACATTTCAAGTACTATATTCAAATGGGTAGGGAGCTAATATTTCACTGGGTTTCTTTTCTGTACAGGTGTGTGTGGCAAGTCCTTCCAATTTTATAAATTTTAATATGGATGACACCATAGCTTAATTGAACAGACATACACTGTCTGGCCAAATTAAAAGTATTGCATGTTAATACTTCACGAGACTACCTTTAGCACGAATTACAGCACGCATTCGGCATGGCAACTTGTCTATGAGCTTATGCACTGTCTCCCCACTGATTTGTGACCAGCTTTGCAGTAACATTTCACCAAGATCCTTGGTTGATGACGGAAGAGTGGAATTACTCCTTAGATTCCTCTTCAGTATATCCCACAGACCCTCAATGGGGTTGAGGTCAGGACTTTGTGGTGGCCAATACAAGTGTGCAAATGATGCCTCGTACTCCTCAAACCAATCTTTCACAATTTTGGCGCGATGAATCATGGCATTGTCATCCTGGAAGAGGCCATTGCCTTCAGGGAAGAAAAATTCCATTGATGGAATAAGGTGGTCATTTAGTATGCTGAGATAGTCAGGTGACTTCATTTTATTGCTGCACCTAGACCAGCCAAACAGAAGCAACCCCAGATTATAACACTTTTTCCTGAGGCCTGTACAGTGGGTACAGTACAGGAAGGGTCCAACACTTCGTGCAGTTCCCTTCGAACCCTGATGTGTACATCATGTTGGAACAGAATATATATACCTCGACTCATCAGACCACACGACTCTCCCTCATTGCTCAGCAGTCCAATCTTCATGTTCCATGACGAATTGAAGTATTTTTTTCCAAATACTCTCCCTAACCAGTGGTTTCCTTTCTGCAACACAGCTGTTTAATCCCAGTCCTTTTAGTTCCTGTCTCATCATGCGAGTGGAAATGGTCTTGCTTCCACTATTGAACATGGTTGTGAGTTCTAGTGTCTTTTTTTTTTTTTTTTTTTTTTTTTTTTTTTTGCGATGCGATTTCACTAAGCGTTTTAATTATCTTCAGTCACGACTATTCAAGACTGTTTTCCGACCACACATTTTTCACGAAGTTGATGCTTCACCGCCATCATTCCACGATTTAATAATGCATTGGACAGTTCGTAATCCGGTGCCAGTGATTTTAGCAATCTCCTTGCAGGTCTTCTGCCCTTGCCACAGGCCAATACTTTGGTCCTTCGTGAACTCTTTCACATCTTTTCCGTGACCACGTATAACGTCTTCTGTCATGATCACTTAGAACTGATGAGCTGCAAGCTCATCCCATTCCATTTATAGGCTGTACTGGCCGCAGCATTATGCAAATATTCTAAGTGCTTCACCAGTCATGCCCACCTCGGTATTTGCATGTTTCCATTCACACCGTGACTTTTTCTGTGGCCAGGCAGTGTAGAATAAACTTCAGAGAATTTGTTATGCCACTTTATGCAGACTTAGTATTTGCTAAAATGTCATGCTATTTGGCTGCTGTTTGTCCACTCAAAACTATTATTATTCTAGAAGTGCATTTCTTCCAATAACTTTTGGCTCTCCTATTTATCCCCCAACCATGACCACATAATTTCTGCCTCATCAGTAGTACTTCAGAAACATTTTTAACACATTGCATAAAAAATTAGCAGATACAGACAAGGCAACTGTACTATTGGCTAAGAAAATCAAACATTACTTCTGGATGGTAAAATACGTGCACTGTTTTCTATTTTGTTCCCCCAAAATTTTAAAAATGCCATTTTAACTTGAAAGTATTCATACATGCCAAAAATCCTACACTAGTCACTAGGGCTAGGCAATGTATCAATATATTGCAAAAAAATGGAGCAATGTTATGTTTTTTTGACTAACAACTATGATGCATTGCCATCGTGCGACATATTGTGCAGCTACCACCATGCACAGATGTTCAAACCAGTCCCCAGTGTGCCACTCGCTGCAACTGGTAAACAGAGATTGGAGAACATTGGATGATCTTTGCAACGTGTCATTCGAGATGGCAAATCAAGAGATTTCCTTGGAACATCGGACAACCTCAGAATGTGCCATTCAAGGCGGTACACATCATGAAATTTACAGAGCATTTTGTGATTTGTCATTCATGGTTGGACATCAAGAGACTTCTGTCTCCACGAGTACAAAGCGCTCTTTAATCACTATGAAACGGAATTTCAGTGGTTGCTGATCGCTTCAGCATGGAAGAAAGGCGGACACGATTTGTTCTTAACAATGCGACATTAAATAGATTTCTGTCTCCATGGTTACGAAGGTTCTTGCGTATCCCTGATGTCAGGAAAAGACAGCAAGTTAGGTGTTTCACGCACATCGACATGGAAGTGAATAGAAAGGCCACAAATTGTGTTACCCTTTACTAAAGATTTACTAAATAACGTTGAGACAGGTTTTTTTTCATGGAATTCAAGAAATATGAAAGAAGCAGAGATTAGTGAATATTTTACTGTGCATGATGCTTCAACCAGTGGACAAACTTCTTTGAAAAGAGCAATGCTTAGAAGTAAAGGATGTGTAATAAAATTGAATATAAAACAAAATCTTACTTCAATTTACAACCAAGTATTTCAGAGATGAAGTGTTTTTTTGGTTTTTTTCCATATATTTAAAACATGAGATAATACAAAACTTCTTAACCGAGTTTTTATAATGAAATTAGAATAAAAATATTAATACAAAAGTCAAAATTGACAATAGGCTTGTGGCAGGAACAAAGTAATAGTATTTATGTATGTATAACTTACATTACATATCAGTGTAACGTAAAATTATGTAGTTTGTTTCCCTTTTTGTAGGCATTTAAAAGTTTGCAATAGTACTTAATATTTTGAAAATGTTTTATGTTTTTTACATTTACATGTTTTAAAGGCCATCCCATAGTTTGGCCTTGCTTCAAGGACTTCCAGGGCTTGAAAAATGTCTGAAAAGTTACATGCCCAGCTGGGCATGTGGAGAAATTATTCACCTGCCCAGACACTTACAGCTGAATGCTCAAGAAAATTTATCTAAGTTAACAAATCAGAACTGTAATTTTTTTTTTTTTTTAGTTAAAAAATATGAACTTTTTTAACATGTTTTGCATTTCTGTGTTGAGGGTCTGTATTCAAAATGTTCAGTGCATCAAAGCGTGTATCTCTAGTTTTATGATGATGATACTGAAATTGGTATGAAATGGTATGATGATGAAATTATTATTTGAAAAATATAGTGATTCTATCATGTTCCATTTGTTCAAGTTTCCGCCCTTTGTCACTAATCATCGGAGGTTTGTTCCATCAAAGGCATGCACCTCGTCGCCGACTATAAACGACATTTGGAGTAAAACTACACATGGTTCCAGTTCTTGGACCTACAGCATAACATAATTAAAGAAGTGATATTCTTTTGTTCTTGGCACTCTGTAACAGTATTACAACTTTTGGTGATTACCAGTGAAATGAAACATGACATGCGACGACTGTCTTTTTTCTTGCAGTAGGAAATTCTATTCCAAAGTTTTTTAAAATTTAGTTGCCTGGTCCAGGCAACTAAACTTTATTTACCTGCTTGTGACAATAATTTATGTGCCCCGGGCAGCTCGGGCATGGTATTTTTCAAGCCGACTTAGATTTAAACATTTAAAATGTTCGAAATCAGATACTAGAACTTTTTTCTCCCTTTTACCAGCTCCTCTTTTTGAACATTACTCACTCTACACTTCAAAGTGCACATTTTTTTAGTAGTTATCGAAATTTTGTAACAATATTATTGCTAATAAAATATGTATTATAATGGTATTGTTCACTAATTGTTTTGACAGCATTACCTCTGGAAGTATTGTAATGTAAATCAGTCATCAAAGTATTGTATAGAAGTACATTCCACATAATACATCCTGACGACACTATTTGTTCTTGTATGTAAATCATATATACAAATATACAGGGTGTTTCACTCGCTCTCTGACCCCGATTTTCCCTTATAACTTGCAAACTAATGGACGTAATTCAGTGAAATTTGACATGGACCTACCTTGGTGTATGAGAAGAAAGGTCAGTGAAAATTGAGGTGTGGTGTGCTCTGTCGCGGCTCTGCATTATTGGCCCAATCTTCTTCCACACAATGGTGGATACCGCAATCTACATGGAAATTTTCCACGAGTTTGTGAATCAGTTGGACGACATGGAACTCCATACTGGCTATTTTCAGCAGGATAGTGCCACTGTTACATCTCCAATGTCAGCATGGCTGAAACTGTTTCCTTCTTTGAAGATCGTGTCCTTTCTAAGGGACTTTGGCCACCAAGGTCGCCTGACCTTACCCACCGGATTTCTTCCTATGGGGCATGCTGAAAGGGAAAGTGTATCGCAACAAGCCATGGACTCTCATGGAACTGCGGGAAAACATTCGGTAGGAAATTGAGGATGTGGCTCCCGATGTGTTGGTGAATAACTTCCATAACGTGGAGAGGCGTGTGCAGGCATGCCTTGATGCTAATGGCGACAACTTTCAATACTTGCTCTGAGATCATCATGTTTCTCATACACCAAGGTAGATCCGTGTTTTACGGGGAATTCAGGATCCGAGAGTGGGTGAAACACCCTGTATAACATTAAATACAACTTTGATGAAATATAACAATTTTGTATTAGTAGAATGCATTCATTAAATAAATAAAAAACAAGAAAATCATTGACAGCAGGAATATGCTTATTTTCTGAGCTATAGATGCTAAATTGCATTCCAAAACATGCCATTTAAGGAAACACCAATTTCTATTCCACATTCAAATAAAAAAATTACATATAAAATAAATAAATCCTCTTAACACAACAGTAGAACTCTATGAAGAATGGGAGGTAGGTTCTGAAAATACTATAAGCCAATTATAATTTTGTTTCTTTTTATTAAAAGCAACATTTTGGTGGAACTGTACAATGCGATAGATTGCAACATTGACATTCTGCTGGTGATGCATTGTGATATTCAAAAACTAACATCGGGCAAACCCACTAGCCACAGTAGATCCCAAGCCATTTTTTTTTATTCTTAAATTCACCTTCCCAAACAAGAATTGCTCAGCAAATGCCTAAAAAGACAATTGGATCATGTCAATTGCTAAGTAACTGTGTGGCTTTGGTGTTAGATAGCATGGAATGCTTTAGTTCTACAAACAAGAAAGTAACCCTGTTAATTCATACTAATATTAAACAAGAAGTCTTTACCTTATTGTAACTGCCTTCAGTGAGATACTTTTCCACAGAAACAGGGTAACTGATATACAGATTTGTTTGAATCTGTTTCAGAGGAAGAAGTTCCAATTCCTGTAAAATACATAGCACAAAATAAACATCTAAAAGGTTGTACAAGAAAACAAAATAGAACTGACAGCATATTTTTTAAATACTGTGTAATCACAATTAAAGGTGTTTAGAGCCCTTCAGCAAAACATCTATTGGACAAAAGCAACCAAACTTGATAGGAATATTCTCATAAACATGAGCTCGCAATTTAATTAAAAAAAATAATAATAAAGTTCCATTTTGTGCCACCAGGGAATATGTGGTGTTGCAAGCATCAGAAAAATGTACAAGGGTCGCAATGCAAGGTGTTCAGAAACCTGTACCGACACCACAGTTGGACGAAACACAACCTCACACAGTATTACTACTCGCACTAACATGTGCTCTCACTATAGGAAAACACAAAATGGCTATGCATGTGGCAAGTTGTAAAGGTTAAAGACATGAATCAATGGATTCTTCTTTCAGATGTTGGAAAATACTGCATGCGTTGAACGATATTCTCCACAGTGGAACACAACTGGTCCGTATGAATTCATTTCACATACTTTGTTATTCTGTCTTTCAAGACTACAAAATCAGGAACAATTCATTTTTGGAGATGTTCTCACAACCAAAAACCACGGGGATTGAATTCAGATGAACGAGGTGGACTGGCTGTGGGAAATGCAAGATTAATCTCTCTGCTGTTAACTTTTTTTGGTACAACCTGCTGTACCAACAATACAATATGAGGTGGTGCTCCATCCTTCAAAATATGGTCGTGTCAAGACAGTTGCGGCTGAAGTTGTGGAGCATATTTCGATACCTGTGAGTATTGACGGCACAAGTCACTGGTACATTTGAGCCATTAAAAAAAAGAAAAGAAAAAAGCTCGATAACAAGTGTCATAAAACTTTTTTTAGGGAGCAACAAAATCTCTTGGCAAACATGTGAGGTTTCCCTGTTTTCCTCAGCACAATTTTGAGTGTTAATACTACCAAGCTGATGGAAATTAGCCTAATCACTACACAAGATTTAAAAGGACCCTGCATTATCCACCTTTGCACAAGCCAGGAATGTCACAGCAAATATCAGCCAGGTTTGAGTATCACCATGAAGCAATTGTTGTGAGTGGGTGACCTTGGAGGGATAAAATCGTAACATTTTGCACAAAATTTTCCACCTCATTGTGAACAGCATATCCAGTTGCCGTGACACTGCTCATGCACTGCTGGAACCTGGTGTGCTACTCATTCAACACTCCACAACAGCAACTCCTTCCACCACTTGAAGCATAATTGGTTTGTGCTCTTGTCCTGGTCAAGATCCGGCATTCTGAAACCATACAATAATTTTTTGCAGGTTTGTAATAGTCGTTGGGCTTCTCCTCATATGATTTAGTTGCTGGAATTCTCAAAGCACAGCAAAATCCAATGTGTGTTTGACAACACTGCTTTAAATACTCTACAAATGGCAAAAGATTTGAAGTGTGATACATTAGAAATAATTCAAAGCCTTCAATCTGTGTAAGTAATGATTGCATTAAACATAGCGTTACAATGCTATGCTTAATTTTTTTTTTTAATAGGGCAAACCTTTATGCCAAATGTTTAAACAGATTCTAAATCACAGTATATGTACATAACTGAAGAACTATCTGATTCCAAAACCTGCATTTTTGTTTGCAAAATTAACTAAACTCTTCTAAGACATCACATATTTAACTAAAATTACTTTCACAGATTTTTTGTTTTCTAAAGTATGTTATGCAGTGGTCTAAAATTTATTTTTGAATGCCTTAAGAATATAAAATTATTTTTTGGTTATAAAAGAAATAAGTTATACAGTACTGGACCTATTAATATCTGGTGTCTCAAAATGACCCAGAAACTGGAAAAATTTTGAAGCAGACTTTTTTTTTCTGCCCATAGATGGTACTTTTTCATAAAGCAGTCCTGAGAGATTTTTTCAAAGTTGATCATTTTGAAGTGTAGGTGAACTGGAGTAGTAAAAATAAACACAGCTCTGAGGATAGATGTATGTGGGTGTTATCATAGGAGGGAGAAGGGGGCTAAACTGTCCTGTGATAGCCAGTGCTTACACTGAAAGCATTCCATTCTCCCTCCTGTGCTCTGCAGCTTTGATGTGTGCCCTGTCAGTCAGCTCAGACTGAGATAAAAAGTAATGAAAATAATTTTTATTTTTGCAAAATATTTACAAAACTGGCTGAAATTTTAACAAACTTCATAAATCTCTGTACAAGTCAAGAAGTTATAATTCATTGATAAAACGTCTCGTGCTTAAAACTCTCTACACGTTATTCTATTGGGTTGCCGGAAAAGTCATGACGTATTTTAGCCATGTTTTGCAAAGGTCATTTATTGATAGAAAGAATAAAGATCAATCAATGATATAATGCCTGTTTTGTTTGATCAATAACCTTTTGTTATCTTTCAGTGAGCTGCAGAATGCCTCGTTCATAGAAGGACCTGTCTTTTGTGGCGAAAAACTATGCAAGGTGCTGTTTTACAGCCTCATCTGAATTGAACGTTATACCACGCAAGGACTGTTGAAGAGAGCGAAACAAGTGGAAGTCTCACGGTGCAAGGTCAGGCGAGTATGCTGGGTGTGGCAACACATCCCACCCAAGCTCCAATAATTTTTGGCAGGTGATCAAACTTGTGTGTGGTCTCGCGTTGTCGTGATGGAACACAACACCTTTACGATGAACAAGCTCTGGTCGTTTCTGGATGATGGATTCGTTCAAGCTGTCCAAATGCCGACAGTACACATTCGAATCGATTGTTTGGTTCCGTGGTAGGAGCTTGGAAAACACGACACCTTTAAAATCCCACCACACTGAGACCAAAACCTTCCGCTGATGAATGTCTGCTTTGGATGTCGTTTGAGGCGAAGCAGCACGTCGGGACCAAGACGGTTTGCGCAGCACATTGTTGTACACAATCCACTTTTTGTCACCAGTTATCAGTCGCTTCAAAAAAAGATCCTTTTCCTCATGTTTAATGAGCATATCGCAGATGTTTATACACGCCGTCAATTGAGCTTCTTTGAGTTCATGAGGAACCCACACATCGAGCTTGCTTACGTCTCCGAGCTTCTTTAAGTGGTCATGAACGCTTGAATGATGGATGTGCAATATGTCTGCAATCTCTCGTGTCATGTAACGTGGGTTTGACTGGATCAATGCCTTGATTTGGTCGTCATCAACTTCGGTGGGCTTCCTCGACCGAGGAGCATCGTTGAGGTCAAAATCACCAGCACGGAATTTTGCGAACCACCGCTGGCACTGGCGTTCTTGTAGAGCATTACCACCGTACACTTTACGCAACTTTTCGCCTGCTTGAAGCGCGTTCTTCCCTTTACGGAAGTAAAACAGTAAAATATGGCGAAAATGCACAGATTGGTCTTCCATCTTCAACTTGATATCAAATCTTCGCAAATCAACCAAATCGCTCACTATTCCTTTTAGACTGCAGCTAGAATTGTCACCTGTCGAATGCCATAGGGATAACAGAACTGCCATGCCTCTAGTACTTCCAAAACAGCCCAACCGCCATCGGATGCCAAAATACGTCATGACTTTTCCAACAACCCAATAGAACAATTTGCATACCAAATGCACTGTAGAAACAATGAAGGATCTTCACAAAATTTAATACTTACTGCATTTGCTAAAAAAACTAAAAAACCTGGAAAGAGATAATTAAAAACTTTCTTCACTAAAGTAATTTCAAAGCATATCTTGAGTCGCCACAAAATGATGTGTCAGAATCTTGAGCGCCATAAAACACATCACAAAGCCACTAAGTTGTATTGACACTTTCTTCAATTTCATTTTTATTAATTTGAAATTTATAAATGAAGAATGTACATTCGTGGATTAAAACACTACAGGACGAAACTAGAGTTTGATTAAAAATAAAGTATACCGTACGGATCGGCTCAACTTAAAACTCATTAAAATAATAAGTCAAAGTTTGTCTCTTGAGTCACTCACCACAATATGACATGTTGAAATTTGTTGAAAATTCGAGTCATTAAAACGCACCACAAAGTCACTAAGTTGTAAACGACTTCCACCAATTTCATTTTGTTAGCTTGAAATTTAAAAATAAATGTACACTCACAAATCAAAACACAATACGATGAAACTTAAGTTTGATTAAAAACAGAGCACACGGTACAAATCATCTCAACTTAAAAGCCATCAAAACAATAAGTTATATACTGAAGTGGTAAAAGTCATGGGATAGCAGTATGCAAATTTTTAACTGGTGCTGCCGTTGTATAAAGATTTTGATGCACACCACGATCTTTATCAGTTGTAAGATGCAATCTCATGAGTCAGGTTGAACAACTACCAGTAGAATTATGGCAAGCCAACATGAATTATTGGACTTTGAACGAGGCAGGGTAGTGGGAGCCAGAGGGATGGGACATTCAATTTCCAAAGTTGTGCGAACATTCAACATTCCTCAATCCAAGGTGTGACATGTGTACTGAGAATGCCTCATGGAAGGCATTACCACCCACAGTGGAAAGTGCAGTGTCCGACGACCATGTGTGCTGAATGACCATGACCAGTGGCATCTGACCATGATTTACATGCTAACAACAAGCGATACTGCCTCAAATAACATCCACATTCAATGCACGAGGTACCAGATATATCCATCAGGTCAATGCAGCGTAATTTAGTATCCATGGGGTATGAGAGCAGAAGACCCACCAGAGTGCCTTTGTTAACACCACGACATTGGACACCATGTCTCACCTGGGCTTGTGAACATGGTAATCGGACCCTGGAAGACTGGCAACATGTGGCGTGGTCTGATGAGTCACGCTACCAGTTGTTACGAGCTAATGATAGGATTCAGGTGTGACGCATACCTCATTAAGGCCATGAATCCAAGCTGTCAGCAAGATACTGTGCCTGCTGATGGTGGTCCCATACATGTGTGGGTGTCTTTACGTGGCACAGCTTGGGTCCTCTGGTCCTCATAAACACGTCATTAACCAGTAATCGCTTTGTTGCTTTGCTGGGTGACCATTTACAGCCCCTTCATGTACCCCAACAACGATGGAATTTTCCAGGCGAACAATGCATCATGCCATCAGGCCAAAGTTGTTCAAAATTGGTTTGAGAAGCATTCTGGACAGTTCTGACAGATGGTGTGGCCACCATGTTCACCCAACATGAACCCAATACAGCACTTATGGGACGTGGTGGAAAGGTCCATTCCCACCCAAGATCTTGCACCTACAAATGTCAGGAAACTGTGGGCGGCTGTCCAGACAGCATGGCTCAACATCTCTCTAGACATCTTCCGCCCACTTGTGGAATTGATACCATGTTGAGTTGCTGCACTTCGTCAGGCTAGAGGATGTCCTACATGATAATAGGTACGTATCCCATGACTTTTGGCACTTCAATGTAGTTTGCTATGCACTTGAGTGCAAGACTTGCACCATCTTCAGGCAGTCTGCCTTGATTGATTATAGACAACTGTCTATCAGACCTTAAATAAATGTAGCCTGTCTGTTATTGATGCCACATCCATTCCCATTCACACCTTTTGCTGTATCTAAATCATGGTTGTTCGCAAGATGCTGCATGTGGATTTCTATTTGCTCATTTAGATTTCTGTGTTCTCGAAATTCCAGTCTGGTGTTTTATCTTTTTTGTTACGCTTACTTTGTTCTTCATATATAAGCATTTGCCATGAGTATGGCAAATCTATTGGGTTATTTTTCTTACAGTTGGATTCTTTGGTCTGTTTGATAACAACAGCTTCTGCTAAGCATAACTCTTTCTCTGTACTTAGATTACAAATTGTTACATTTTCAAAAATCTGGAATTCCTCCATTATTACAGCAGTATTCTAACAAAGAAGTTTTACTTTCTTGTTCCAAAGTTTTATATGTTGGGAAAGTCTGTACCGAAGGGGATTTTTGCACTTCCAATATAGCTCTTTTGATTGGGGATTCTTTGACTGTGCAAAATTGGGATCTTACACACTCTGGATTTATCAAGGATTTTAACTGGTTCTTTGTTATTAACAATGAAATCTATATATGTTTTTACTGCAATACCAAAATCAATGTTATTATTTAAACATGCTTTTTCTATAACTGTATTAATTCATGGTTGAACTGGTAGTCTCCCACAATACAAAACATTTTTCTTAGGTTTAGGTTTTTGATGTTTATAGTCATAAATTAGTTTTTTTTAATGGTGGTTGATTTATAGCCAAATGCACAGCCTTTTCTTAAAATCCATTAAAGTTTTTTTTTCTCTTAAACAAACTGCATTACTGTGTGTAAATGCACTTGAAATAAAACACTAGAAGGCTAAAATCTGCTGTAGCCAGGGGTGATAGGAGTCATTGGGAATAAGAACTGGAACATATATGTGGCCTTTCTATATACTTGAAACAAAAATCTATCGAGTTATTTTGACTAATACATCCAGGAATGCCAATTCTTGGTTTTTTTCAATTTCTATTGTTAGATTCATGGTTTTATAAACTGCAGATATTAGGAAATTTCAACCCATGCCTTCAAATTATATCAGACAATTAAAAAATACATTTTGAAGAAACTAATCAACAATCAAAGGCATTTAACAAATTCAAATATGATAGACAAGAACTTTTAGAACTTATAAATAATCCAACCTTTAATGTCATCGAAGCAGGTAAAACAAAACAACTTATAATAATGGACCATTGTGACTATAAAGCAAAAATGGAATGCGCTATCTCTCAGTTAGCAACTGAAACCGTAGACAAAGATCCTACAGACAGCCTTATTAGAAAATTAGCTAGTGTATGTAACCACAGTTTACTTCCAACAGTAATTTGGAAACCCCGTGTTCCAAGGATCTTTGGCAAGTTGAAAACACATAAAGAAGGTGAATCTTTAGTCGTAATTGTCTCCAAGAACAAATTCCCTCAGATCGAACTTGAAACGAAGTTGTACGAATTTTTCGCATCACACTTCATGAGTAACACTCAATGAGTGCCTAATGGTTTGGAGTTTATCAATAAACTTAAATTCCTCAACTTGCGCGGCGAGGATTACTGATTAGTCAGGATGGATGTTGAGTCAATGTTTCTGAACACCCCTGTTGGAGAAGCAATTGAAATTATTGGATACAAACTGTATGAGAAAGACATTATACAACCAGCACAAGTGAAAGAACTGGTTGAAATTTTAAGATACATACACAACAATAATCACTTACAGTTTTGTGACAAAATATATTGTCAGACAGCGGGTGTACCAAAGGGGTCACCATTGTCGCTGTTGTTTGCTGAGATAATTCTGCAAGAAATTAAAGAACGAGTTCTTCCGAACTTCCAAAATATTATTGCTTTTTACTGTACATATGTTGACGATACATTTTTTGTATTTTCTTCTATTGGAAATGACCAAATTGAAAAGGTACAAGCTTTCTCTGCAGTTTATAAAACCATTAACCTAATAGAATTTTTTTTAATATTTGAAGGTAATTGAATTATATTCGCATCTTCTTTGCACACTTTTGTACGTTATTTGGTTGAGTCGACCCAACCCCCAATACAAAACTTAATATTGCTATCAACACACAGGACAATGGGAGTTCTCATAATACCTTAAAAACGAACTCTAAATTAAAAAAATACTAATCAAGATCATACTAAAAAAACTGAGTTAAAAAGTTAAATTAAAAACTAATTAACAGTGAGAGGGAATTGTCGAAGTCAAACCCAGAAAAAATCCTCTGCAAGTACTTTCTATAATACATCATTACCATCATCAGACAGCCAACATACTACGTCGACGACTCTTCTAGAAGTAAACTTTTTGCGAGCATTCGTTTCCAAAAAGGGAGTGTTAGGGTGTGGTCAATCAGATTTGCGTGTTGATGCGACACTACCATACACAGCACAGTGGTGCCATCTGTTGATCATCAGCTGAGTCCACCTATCAATTAATACGTCCAAAGCATTTTTGTGTTTTTCCTGCAACTCCGGAATGCAAATGCAGCAGATATATTGCAATTAATCAAAAGTGGCTATTAATTTATTAATTTTTCAGGTCCTTTTTCTTTTACCCCCTTCCATTCCTATTAACATTTTCCATGTGTCATCTATGCCAGTTGGATCCCGAATATTGCATACATTATCTATGTATTTTTCAATCAATATGTTCTCAGAAATTCTAAGTTCTTTTTCATTACTTAAAGTGGTTACTCATTTAATATTTTCAAAATCTAGAAATTTCTGATTTTCAACACAATACTGTATTAATGCAGTTTTTTCTTCTCTATGATTCCAGTTTTTAATGTGTTGTAGCAATAATTTTTAGACGATTTTTAGTACTGTCTGTATATCATATGTTTGGAGGTTTAAGAGCTATTGGAATTCGATACACACCTGCAGATTCTAACATTCTCGGATGGCATTTTTGTTTATTCTTCAATAAGTCTCAGATACCTACTGAGAGTCCAAATTTGAAATTGCATTTTTTCCCCCACATTCTTTAGCTGTCTTGATATTCTTTTGATGTATGGAAAGTACATTTTGGTTTTCTCTTTCTTGCTTATTGGATGTCTTCCTTTTAATTTTATTTTTCATTTCAACAATCAACTTCTTAATTATTTTATTATTATACCCAAATTGACTGGCAGTTTCTTTTATCCATTTTAACTCTTCTTTGAATTTTTGATTTGAAGAATGGCTGAAGGTTCTGTTGACCCAAGCTCTTAAACTACACTGGGGGAAAGTGAAAAAAGAACACCAAGAAGGAATTGGCGGACGATCATGAAATTTACATATGTTAATGGGGTAGAGTTTACGTAGGTGTGATGTTAATTTCAACACCAACCGATGAGCATTTACGCCACAACAGGGCTTAATATGCAAATTATTGTCTGTGGTATTTAAGGAGTACGGCGAAGTGAATGTAATCAGTCGTCGGCTTACGAACACGGGCGAAGACCCTGAAGAAGCTGCAAAGCCTGGACATGGAAGACGTGTACGATTTCAGCAGTTATCGGACTTTGAGCGAGGTTGTCTAGTCGGACTTCGCGAGGCCGGGTGGTCGTATCGTTGCATTTCGGAGCGAATTGGTTGGGAAGTATCGGTGGTGGTACGATGGTGGCGTAGATGGTCCGAGGAACAGTCCCACACGAGAAGACGTGGAACCGGGAGTCACAGACTGACTGATGAGCGGACCGATCGACGCACAAGAGCGGCGTTGTCAAGCAGAACATCCACTGCGACGCAAATCCGAGCTGCCATTGCACCTGAGGTGACTGTGCGAACAATCTGCAACCGTCTACTGGATGGAGGACTACATGCACATGTGCCTCTGGCATGTGTACCTCCGACTCCAGCCCACCGTCAGGAACGGCTGCAGTGGTGTCGCCAACGTATGCACTGGAGAACGCAATGG
The DNA here is from genome assembly GCA_039090855.1 of Macrothele yani. Taxonomy (NCBI): domain Eukaryota; kingdom Metazoa; phylum Arthropoda; class Arachnida; order Araneae; family Macrothelidae; genus Macrothele; species Macrothele yani. The sequence continues at coordinate 3,909,471 of CM077023.1, read as the reverse complement.
CGATCTGTCGTGTTCAGCGATGAAAGCAGATTCTGCTTGGGAGTCTCCGACGACCGTATGCGTGTTCAGCGATGAAAGCAGATTCTGCTTGGGAGTCTCCGATGACCGTATGCGTGTTCGCAGACGCACAGGGGAGCATCTCCACCCTTCTTGCATCCGCCAGCAACACACAGGGCCTACACCTGGTCTCCTGGTGTGGGGAGCGATCAGCTATCGCTCCCGTACACAACTAGTGTTTGTACCGGGTACGTTAAACAGCACCTCCAACACCAACAACATCATTCAGCCCGTTGTTGTGCCATTTGTAAGGTCGGTCCATCGTGGTGTTTTCCAGCAAGATAACGCATGCGGGCACGTGCAACGCAACATGCACTTCAGGGTGTGAGATAACTTCCATGGCCTGCACGTTCACCGTATTTGTCCCCCATTGAGCACATGTGGGATTTTGTGGGGCAACTACTTATCCGGTCTCCACGGCCAGCCACAACCATCCCTGATTTACGCGTCCAGGTTGAGGATGCTTGGAACTCAATATCCCAAACTTACATCCAACATCTGTACGACAGACTCCATGCCAGAATTGCACTGTGTGACGCAGTTCATGGCGGTTCAACCTCGTACTAACCATGTTACTTGGAAATGTTATTTTTCAGTTTACCAGCAAATACAGCTGTATTTTGCCATAATGTTTTGATCATGTTATCCTCTGTATTCCGTTATTATCCTGTATAAATTTCGTTGGTATCAGACGTCTCCTTCTTGGTGTTCTTTTTTCACTTTCCGCCAGTGTATTTATTTTATGTGACAAAGAATGTTCAGACAGTGCAGGTATTATAACTGGTACAAATGGTGGTTTTCAATATACTTTATATTTAAATTCATTTTTATCTTTAATGAAAAACAGATCAAAAAATGGTAACTTTATTTTCTTCAAATTGTATACTTTGTTGAATCTCAAGGTATAATTCTGAGTGTTTATTTTTAAGAATTTCTAGTTCTGCTTGTTTCATTTTTGATAATATAAAAATATCATCAACATATCAAGCATATATCAATGGTTTTTCTGGTAGCTGTTCAATAATCTGTTTTTCCATAACTGACATGATCACTTCTGCAAAGAGGGTGGACAAAGGTGAGCCCATTGGACCTCCTGATTTCTGTTTGAAATTTGTTTTATTATATTCAAAATAATTATTTCTGTAGGTATTTATCCTTACTTCTTTAAGTTCATCTATTTGAACTGTATCTAAACATTGTATTTGTCTTAAATGATTATAAATCAGATCTATTGCCTTCAATACAGATGTACTTGGATATAACGATCTCACGTCTAAGCTGGCCACGTGGAATTCCTCGAGAACAGTTTTGATTAGTTCAATAAAAGATAGAGTATTCTTTATTGCATATTGATTCTTCATGAAATACGGAGCTAAAAATTTATATATTTTTTTCCCTCTAAATTAATTAAAGGAGATTTAGATTTTGACACTATAATTCTGAGAAGCATGTTTTCTTTGTTTTTTAAATTTTGGAAAAAATGGTATGAAGAGTTGAACCAACAGGTGGAAAAACAGTTCTTAGTTCAACAGGAAGATGACTACGATTTCTTATTCTTGAAAAATAATTTATCTGAGTCTGTAGGATCTTTTGTTACTACATCACAATTTAATTCTCTTATGGCTTCTTGCATTTTTTCCTCATACTCAGTTGTATTGAGAATGATGATTTGATTAGATTTATTAGCTTCGCATGCTACAATTTGAGGATTTTTCTGCATGTCAAGCAATTGTTGTCTTTTATAAATTAATTTTTTATCTTATCTTATTTATTTATTTATTTTTTCATTCCAGTTGAAGAAATTTTAATTTAATATATCTGGGTAAAGCCTTGAGTAAGTGATTTAATTTGTTTATTCTATAATTTGTCTTATGCTGAAGATTGTACTACTTCACTAGAGTATGATACAGTTTGAAACGAATATTAGTTTTATCTGTTTGAGGTAATTCAAATGCGTTCTCTAGTTTAGGTATATACTTCTCACTATTTGGTAAAGTTAGTGGATATCCATACTTTGTGATGTTCTGATAGGGCTTTTGTCCCGGGTCATTGACTGGAGTTACGTAATGCCTTAAAAAGGATAGATTACACTAGCCAACAATGGTTCTGTGGTAAACGCGAAAGTAGGCAATTCTTGTGAAAAAATCTGTGCCTCGAATCCGAAAATAACGTCAGTTTTGGTCCATTACATCTAGTTGTTTCGCAATATTGTTTTTTCCGTATACGTGAATTGACGTATCCACATTGTATGTAATGTAGAGCCATCTCCTCACAATCGCACTTAAATATCCACAAAGAACTAGACTTAAACCTAGGAAATGCTACATTACTATGAGAAATGCCCCTTATCAACGAATGTTCCTGTGTACTTCTGCGTTTTGTTATTGTTTATGTTTTCAGATGTCGCTGCGTCACATCAGAGCCATCAGCACACCGCTCCGCCGCTTGTTTATTGTAGCCCTGAGAGTTTCTGTTTAAAGAACCCTCACATTCCCTCACTAAATATCCTATCAGTTGAGCAGAGGGTAGGCCATCCTTGTGCATGTGCCCGTCCTATAATGGAAGTGTGAAAGTAAAACGTGAGTTTGTAAGTATGGCTAGTGCGTCGGAATTGTGTAGAAGACAGTGTGTGCAAAGTCCTCAGCAATTTTGTTACATTTGTGGATGTTATGTGTTCGATGGTAAGGTATGTAAACTAGATTCATTAGTGAAGAAACTAAACTTTGTGCACTTCAAAGTGAAAGCCTGCGACCAAGATAAGTCGTTTGCGCCTCACGTTGCTTGTAACAGTTGTGTCGAGGGACTGTGGTACTGGTACGAAGGAAAACGGAAGGCAATGCCATTTGCAATTGCAATGATATGGCGTGAACAGAAGAGACACCACAATGAGTTATTTCTGTATGTGCAATGTTGCTGGTTATAACAAGAAGAATAAGAAAGGAATTAAATACACAAATCTGCCATCAGCCATATGGCCTGTTCCTCATGGACTTGACTTACCAGTACCTACACCACCAGCTAACTTGAGTGATGAATCTGAAAGCAGTTCTCTACATTCAGACACTGAGGACATAAGTTTCGAACCAGAAGAATTTGACCATTCACCAAAAATGTTTACTCAACCCGAGTTGAATGACTTGATATGAGAACTGGGGCTCACGAAGGAAAAGAGTGAATTACTAGGCTCAAGACTTTATGAGAAAAACCTGCTGGCACCTGGAGTTACATTTTCCTGGTACGTGAATCGTGACAAATGTTTTCGGAAGTACTACTCAAAGGATGATGATCTGGTTTTTTGTACGGACATCCATAATCTTATTCATCGGTTGGGAGAGGAAATCTATCAACCTAGTTCATGGCACCTTTTCATCTACTTTTTCAAAAGAAGCCTCAAGGCGGTTTTACTTCATAATGGCAACAAATTCTTTCTGTACCACTTGCTCATTCCACAAAATTATCGAATCATATGAAACATTAAAGTTAGTGCTTGAAAAAATTAAATTCCATGAACACGAATGGCAAATATGTGGTGACTTGAAAGTCATTGGAATATTGTTAGGACAGCAAAGAGGATACACAAAATTTCCCTGTTTCCTTTGTGAGTGGAATAACAGAGCCAGTGACAAACATTGGGATACTGCACATTGGCCTGAGAGGAAGCAACTGACAACAGGTTCCAAGAATGTCATTAATGAAAGTCTAGTTGATCGCGAGAAAATTCTACTCCCTCCGTTACACATAAAACTGGGCATTATGAAACAGTTTGTAAAGGCACTAGACAAAAGTCGTCTGAGCTTCCAGTAGTCATGCACAACATTTCCTTCATTGTCACAAACTAAAATCAGAGAGGGAATATTTGATGGCCCGCAAATTCGTAAACTGATGATGGATAACAATTTCACCTGTACAATGACCGAAACTGAAGAAGAGGCGTGGAACGCTTTCAAAGAAGTGGTGAAAAATTTCTTGGAAACATAAAGGACCCGACATACAAGACAATTGTACAAAATATGTTGGACAAATTTAAATTGCTTGGTTGTAATACGAGCCTAAAACTTCATTTCTTAAGTGCACATCTCGATTACTTCCCTCTGAATTTGAGAGCTTTGAGTGAAGAGCAAGGTGAAAGGTTCCACTAGGACTTAAAAGAGGCAGAGCGACGTTATCAGGGACGTTGGGATGAGCGTATGATGGCTGATTACTGTTGGTCTATTGCACGTGAGGATCTTTCCAGAGAACACTCAAGGGCATCGCAAACACTGAGCTTCCATGGCAAGAGAAGAAAAAGAAATGCCAATTAACATTAAGGAATGTAATTAGGTAAGTTTTCAACTCTTGTACACTTTTTATTTTATTTCTATGTAGTTTTGCTCTTATTATTCCCTTTCACTTTTAAAAGGTTGTTTTTGCTTATATTTAGTTTTAAAAATGGTTAAATATGCATGCTATATATATATATATGCAAAGACATGAAATGTATCGCTTCGGTCAATAGAAATTGATGAACTTACATTATACTATATTGCCTAGGAACCCGATGTGATACAGCAGAACTGAATGCATTTTTTAATTCAGCGTACAAAGATTAGTAATAGTCACATATTCAAGTTCATACTGCAGAAAAAAAGTTTTCATTTGCAGGCTAGTGTTATTAGCTTAAAGTAATATTAAAAATTAGTTAAAATTAAATTTGGGAATTTATTTTATTATTAGAGGTAAATTCTAAGTATTTTTTTAAGGTAACAGAAACTCAAGTGCTGGGGTTCTGGGAGTATAATTTATATTTTTCATGTGTGTTTATTGTTGGAAGTTAAAATTGTTATTGTGTGTGTATGTATATATATTTTTTTTTTTTTATGTAAATGTTATTTACGTTGTGTGTTGTAGAAAAGAGTTCTGGGTGGAAAGTATTATGTAAATGTGTGATGCGCTGACATCTGTTGAAGGGGCAAGATGGAAAGTCGTTGGGGGGGGGGTTGAGGCTTGCTTCACTATTTATATAGACTTCCACAGATCTTGGGCGCTTCGCTTTTTTCTGGGTTACCTATGTCAGGTTTCCGGCTTTCGGCAGCTCTGCATGGCGAGGTTGCATGTTTCAGGCGATGTCGTGATGAACAATGAGAGCAGCTTGAGTAATCCAGCATGGAAAGCTTAACTGTTTGTGGAAGTGTTCCTGCCATACTATTCTGTAGTTATCGAAATCTGTTCTTTTGTCAGCGTCATTATGGATGAAACTATGACTCCTGATGTGCTGTGCTTGGCTGGGCCCGAGTTGTTACATTCCTGCTGTGAAGGTTGTCTTTGCGCCACGGCGTCGTAAAGTTCTCTTAGCCATTAAGCTTTAATGGTTCATCAATTTGTTTCCTGCCATACTATTCTGGAGTTATTGGAATCTGTTCTTCTGTTGGTGTCATTATGGATGGAATTATGACTCCTGACATGCTGTGCTTGGCTGGGATCAAGTTATGTTTGAGGGTTGGTTCTGCTGCATGAACTTGTGTCAAAAGATGTTCCTGTGAAGTAAATTCCCAGATTGCAGTGTGTGAGTTCTGATGTTTTGTGTATATTTAGTGATGTTTTGTTTATATTTAAGGCGGTCGTAGTGAGCAATGGGTTTGCCTCCTCGGGGCGCTCTGTGGTAACAATGGCACACACAACAGCAACTAGGGTTTCAGTGAATTTTGGAGAGGTGCAAGGCTAGTTCTGTGTGACATTGGCAAAGACCCCAACTCACTGGGTTTTGTTCCAGAATCCTTAGGTTGAATGACCAACTGGAACCCTCAGCTGTGGGCTAATCCCGCACACTGATGTACTTACCTGATTAAAAAGACAAAAAGAAATATTAAGAACGATTCAAGTGTGGGATATGGTGGACCTACCACACTTGAGAAAGACGGTCCACCACGGAATCGACCTGGACTTTCTAAACGGCGTATAAGAAAGAGATCTCGGCTGAGTGAATGTAAGATTGGTGTATGGAATACTAGAGGTATAAATGGCAAGATGAGTGAGATGATTGAGGAGATGAATAAGTATAGACTGGATGTGCTGTGTGTAAGTGAAACCAAAAAGAAGGAAATTGGGGTAGAAGAAGTGAATGGCACGGTGAGTGTGGTCTGGAGTATTGGATAATACGAGAGGACAGGCTGGTGTAGGTGTGATTTTAAGTGAAAAGATGAAGAACAACTTGATTCACTATAGTTCCTAAGTGAGAGAATTCTCTGGATTCGTTTGAAAGTGAAATTTCAGAGAATTGTAATTGTTGTAGTGTATGCTCCTTGTGACTCTGAACCTTCTGATAAGAAGGAAGATTTCTGGAATGAGCTAAAAGCTGTTCTGAGCCAGTTTGGTGCTAAAGAAAAAGTTATAATAGCAGGGGATTTCAATGCTAGAGTAGGTGTGCAGAATGCCATTCCTGACAATGTTCTGGGTAAGTTTAATGATCCTTGTGTGAATGATAATGGTGAAAGATTAATTGAACTCTGCATTGAGAATGGTTTGTGTGAATCTAATACGTTTTCCAACCACAAGTATATTCACACATATACTTGGGAAAATCGTTTTTTAGTCAAAAGAGGGTGATAGATTTTGTTGTCTACGATCAGCGTTTGAAACACTTAGTTGTTGACACCCGTGTGATGAGAGGTGCGGATGTTGGTTCTGATCATTACTTGGTAGTGTCATGAGTGAAACTTAATGTTGGTTGGAGGAAAAGGAATAGGAAGAGACCCAGGATAGAAAGAATAAAGGTTGATAGGCTCCTTGAAGATCATCAGCGGTATTCTGACTTACTCAGAGAACGACTGAAAGATCTGAAGTCTGGTGAGAGGGATGTAGAAAAGAAGTGGGAATGTTTTAAGAACTGTGTTGTCACTGCTGCTAAAGAGGTCTGTGGCACCATAATAGTGGGTAACAATCGAGATGATGCTTGGTGGAATAGTGAGATTGAAGAGGCAGTAAAGAGAAAGAAGGAAGCCTATTTGGGGATGTTGCAAGGTAGAGTCTCTGTGGATGAATATCGCTGTAAGAAGCGTGAAGCTGCTAAGCTGGTTCACCACAGTAAGGTGAAAGATAGGAAGGAGAAAGTGGAAAGGCATGAACTGGCTTTTTGGAAAGATAGGAAGCCTTCTGGAAGTACATGAGACTCAGGAAAAATAGGGGAAACAAAGTTGTAAGTTGTGTGAAGAATGAGATTGGGGAAATGATATGGGAGCCCAATGAGTTAAGTGACAGATGGGGTGAATACTTCTGTGAGTTATTAGATCAGGAAAGCAAAGATGATTCTGAGACAGACGCAAATGATGTCACAATGAGGGATGAAAGCACAGGAGAGATCTCAAGAGAAGTGTGTAAAGCTCTATAATCTCTTCAGAATGGTAAGGCTCCGGGAGTTGATAGCATAACTGCAATGTAGAAATATGGTGGTGACTCTATAATTGACTGGTTAACTGAAATTTGCCAGTTGTGCTGGGAGTTAGGAATGGTCCCTCGGGATTGGAAGGATGCTATCATTGTTCCCTTGTATAAGGGAAAAGGTTATCAGACTGAATGCAAGAACTATCGTGGTATTAGTCTACTGAGTGTGCCAGGGAAAGTGTTTGGTAAGGTTGTTATTGAAAAAGTATGAAGTCTTACATCAGTGAAAGTGTGGGATGTTCAGAGTGGTTTTATGCCTGGTAAAGGCTGCACTAACCAGATTTTTGCATTACGCATGATGATTGAAAAGTATCGGGCTGTTGGGAAGAAAGTTTTTACTGCCTTCATAGACTTAGAGAAAGCTTACGACCGAGTGAATAGGACACTTTTGTGGAAGGTATTGAATGAATATGGTGTTACTGGGAATCTACTTAATAGTGTAAAAGCCATGTATGCTGGTAGTAGAGCTTGTGTACGAGTGAATGGTGTTTTATTAAAATGGTTTTCCATTGGTGCAGGAGTTAGACAAGGTTGTGTAATGTCACCATGGCTGTTTAATATTTTTATGGATGCATGCATGCGTGATGCCAAAATAGATAATAGTGGTTTATGTCTTGGTGATATCCGTGTGTGCAGATTGCTGTATGCTGGTGACACTGTCCTGTTGGCAGAGAGCAAAAGTGAGTTGCAGAGTATGTTGACTCGGATGCACGAAGTTTGCATAAAATTCAAACTGAGTATAAATAAGGGAATAACCAAAGTTATGGTGTTTGAGAGAGGAATGGGTAGCACTGAATGTAATGTAAGTATAAATGGCACTGTGATTGACCAGGTGAGTGAGTTTGTGTATTTAGGAAGCATGTTTGACAGAGAGAACAAGTTGGATGGTGAAATCAGTAGGCGAGTGAATTCTTCTTTGAAAGTCATAGCTGCTCTGGGAGGTTTTCACAGGAATGATGGGTTCTTTAGAGAGTCCCGCATGGCTGTGTATGAAACTGTAATTGTTCCTACTCTGATGTATGGCAGTGAAACCTGGGTACTGCAGAAGAAACATAGGAGTTGTTTGTGTGCTGGAGAAATGCGTTACTTACGTGGGGTTTGTGGCAAGACATGATATGATTGTGTGAGAAATGAAGATGTATTGCAGTTGTGTGATGTGAAGCAAAATGTTGTTAGCAAGGTGGAGACCAATATGCTTCGGTGGTTTGGCCATGTTGAAAGAATGAGTGATGAAATGCTTACTAAGAAAATATTTTCGGTTCAAGTGGCAAGAAGGAAAGGCAGAGGAAGGCCAAGGAAGACATGGGTGGATCAGATTCAGGAGTATCTGCATGAGAAAAAGATTATGAGTATGAAATATAAAAGATCTTGTGTAGGGCGTGTAATGGATATCAGTGAAGCACGAGTTGTATGTCAAGATCGCTGTAAATGGCGAAGTTTGATACGACAACAATAAGTAAAAATATCTGGAAGTTTGTATTTCTTTTTGGAGGTAACCTCTGAATCTCAGAGAACAGCTTAGTGATATGTATGTATATATGTATGTTTATATTTAGTAATTCTTAATAGTTTACTGGCAGATGATAGTAATTATGATTAAGGAAACCTAGTGTGGGACAGGAATTGGAAAGTTGTGTATTTGTAATCAGTAATCTTTTTTTTACCCTTTATAATTGTGTTGTCAGACTTTATTGTTGTATAACTTGCTAGTGAGAACTTGATAAATAGTATGTTGAAAATATTAAGTGCTTACCGAATTGAGTTCTGTTAGGTGATTTGTGCAATTATGTGGATGCATCTAACTTGATTAATGCCTAGTTGTGTGTCAATTGCCAATGATAACTTGATAGATGATATAGATGTCACGTGCTTACTGAGTTGAGTTCTGCAATAATGTTGAAATTTTTGTTTGATTTATAATGTTGAAAATTCTGAATCAATACTTGATTACATAAAGAAATATAAATCTGGTTTTGGTGTATGAGCAATTATTGAGTTGGTTGTTTCAGGAGCAAGAGCCTGTATAACCACATCCTACCGTGATTCGAACTTTAAAGAACAGGTGAAAGCCGAGAGATTAGCGGGGCAAAGTGACTCCATTTGGGTGGGGGGGGGGTGCTAGGAGCGTTGCAACTTCATTCCTCTTTGTAATGCTGTTTTTTGGATATAAGTGAGTTCAATATCTGAAAGATTTCGATACACTGGAAAAGAGGTATGTTCGTCTATATTTCTTTTTTCAAGTAAATAACAGAACTTTCTGTCCAACTCTTCTTTATCTGTTCCACTTCAATATCAACAATAGTGGTGATTCCCCTAGATATCTGGTCTAATATACATTTAGTCCAGGTTTTATTCATATTAAAATATTTCCTATTTTGGCATCTATTTTACAGCACATAACACTGCTGATGCAAATTATAATGAACTTTCCTTTTCAATGCAATTTGATTTCTGAAGTGTTTTATTTCACACATTTTAATAAGAGAGTTTTGATTATTTAGAGGTTGATTCAGTAATGGCATGAAATATCGTGGTCTATTAACTCAAACAGAATCCAGGGATTCAAACTTTTTTTTAAGAAAAAAGGAATTAGTCTAGAAAAGAATGAAGCACAGTTGGATTTCCTTGTTAATTGCAGGGATACGAAACTCATTCCCAAATACTTAAAATTACTGACATATTTTGAAATATTATTAATTTCTTTTGTAACAAAATGAAATGTTTACAACATGGTGACTTTGTGATGCATTTTAGAGACTCAAATTTTCAACAGTTTTCAACAGTGACTCAAAAGGCAAACTATGACTTATTATTTTAATGGGTTTTACGTTGAGACGATCCATACCGTATACTCTGTTTTTAATCAAACTCTAGTTTCATCCTGTAGTGTTTTAATCCATGAGTGTACATTCTTCATTTATAAATTTCAAATTAATAAAAATGAAATTGAAGAAAGTGTCAATATAACTTAGTGGCTTTGTGATGTGTTTTATGGTGCTCGAGTTTCTGACATCATTTTGTAGCGACTCAGGATATACTTGAATTACATTAATGAAAGAAGCTTTTAATTACCACTTTCCAGGTTTTTTCAGAAAATAAAGTAAGTATTAAATTTTGTGAAGATCTTTCATTGTTTCTAATCTACAGTGCATTTGGTAGGCAAATTGTTCTAGAATAATATGCAGAGTTTTAAGCATGAGAAGTTTTATCAATCAATTATAACTTCTTAAACTGTACATATGATTGCAATTGTTTTAATGGTTCCAGTGTTCTATTCGAATATTTATATTCATAAATCTCTAATAGAAATGGACCCAAAGTTTTGTATGAATACAGAATTTTTTTTTAAATCTAACCATGAATTACAAATTTTAATACACTTAGACACTTGCAGCATTTAGCAGAATATATATACACTGATGTTCAAAATTAAGAGAATTTGCACATTTTGTCGAATTTCTGAAAAACTAATGGACACATTTTAATGATTTTTATATGGATACACAGTTATAGAAGAGAAAAATTATACCATACAACAGTCATGGTATGCACTCATGATCGTCAGTAAGGTTCATCAGCGCAGGAACGTCCAAAATCCACATTGCAAGATCGAACATAAAATGACTAATATGGGGTGTGGTCCCCTCTCACAGCGAGACATCATACTGGAAACGAGGCAGTTGACGAGTCCCTGTGGCAGTCTGTCTCACTCCTGCAGCAACGCAGTTTTCAGCTCCTGGGTGGTTCTCGTAGGGGGTGGCGAGCTGCAATTGCCCTCCCAAGAGCGTCCCAGACATGTTCGATAGAGTTTAGGTCTGGTGATCTGGCTGGCCAATCCATCCGGCAAATTTCCTCACTTTCAAGATAAACGTCGACCAGGTGAGCCCTATGTGGACGAGCGTTGTCGTCCATAAAGAGGAAACGAGGTCCAACAGCGCCCCTGAAAAATTGAACATAGGGCTGTAAGATCTCATCCCTATACCTCTCAGCAGTCAAGGAGCCTCTGTCAAACACATGGAGAGGTGTGCAGCCATTCAACATGATGCCTGCCCAGACCATGATACCTCTGTTGCCATAGCGGTCCCTTTCTCGGATGTTGGAGGAAAGGTTTCGGGTCCCAGATTCTCTCCAGATGAAGGTACGTCAAGAATCAGTGTCCAGGCTGAATCGCGACTCCGTCTGTGAAGAGAACGTTACCCCACTGAAGTCTGGTCCAACGCTGATGTCTGCACCATGCTAAACGCACTCTCATGTGTGCTGAAGTGAGCGGGACGCAAACAGCAGGTCTTCTGGCAAAAAGCCCTCTCTCATGAAGCCTTCGGGGAAACAGTAACCCTTGAAATTCGGGTTCCAGTGGCAGCACGCAGCTCACGAGATAGCTGTGCAGCTGTAGCAGTCCTGTTGAGCCTCGCTGAAAGTGCCAAATAACGATCTTCATTGACCGTCGTGCCTCTTGGACGACCTTGCCCAGGCCTTCTCGATATGGATCAGGTGTCCTTAAACTGTTTCCACAAATTGCAGATGACACTGGGCATTACATTGAACTCTGTAGCAACCTGCACTTGCGATTGCCCTGCCTCCAATCTACCGACAATTCTCCACCTCATTCCGTTATCAATACGTTCGGGGCAACTCATTTTATCTGATTGCTTATGAAATTGAACCAACTATGGCAAGAAACACAACGAATGTTGCCGAGGAGTATGAGCGAACTAATCGCAGAAAAAGCCACATGTGCTTTTCATGCTCTCCGCTGTCACAGCTCCGCCCACACACACATGTACGCTTACGTATTAGACACCGCAAATTTGCATTCTTATTCATCGGCATAATTTGTACCTTTGGTTCCGTACTTTTTGTGAAAATCGACAAAATGTGCAAATTCTCTTAATTTTGAACACCAGTGTATATATATGTGTGTGTGAGGGGTGTCCAATAAGTGTCCGTATTTTTATTCTTATCGATGCAAAACAATGTGTATGATCATATGTGTGCGTGAAACTATTACGACTACTTTCAGTGAAGGCTGTGAAAGCGGAGTGGCTTGATACTAATGTTAGGTGGCACTGTCGATCAAAAACAGTGGTGGCTATGTTAAGTGTTCAGTTTGAGCAGTAGTGAAATTTTTAATGAAAGAAGGCATAAAAGGCCATGGGCATTACGAGAAGACTTCAGACGGAGTATGGTGATGCAGCTATGTCTCGTCCCAGTGTTTATGAATGGGTTACGAAGTTCAAAACTAGCCACGAGAACCTTGAAGATGAGGCATGGTCAGGTAAACCTAACACGGCGGTGACTGATGAAATGATTAAATGGGTTGACAACTTGATTAACCAGTTAAGTAGTTTTCACGTGTTAATGCGGCATGTGGTAGGCAAAGCAGAGCCGGTATGACGTGTGGAACAGTCACGCCGCGGAGCGGACGGAGCTCGAGGTCGCCAAGGCGAAAGCTATAGTTTGTGCGGAGGTAGTACTGGCGTGAGGTTCCAATGAAATCATAGCAGGACTTCCAGCGTGATTGTAGTGTCGGAGTGTAGAAAAACAGGCCCCAGGTCAAGTTAGTGTGGCATACAAGGAGTCAGTATACAGGTAGGGTACTTATGATGGCGACGAATAGTAATAAAAGGAAATGTCAACGTGAAAACGAGCAGGAAGAAATAGGGAACAATAGTGACAACAGTGCACTGAGGGATGAGACCGATGAAATTTATGCTAGTGATGAGTCGGCTGAAGATATCAATAGTACAATGTCTTTTGATAGTGCAAACACCGACAGCTCTGCTGAGGAACAGACAGAAAGGGACGTGCAACATGGCACATGGTCGACAGTAGGCATGGAGCGGCTGCGTAGTCCTTTTATGTGACAACCAGGTCGGAATGTCGAGTTGCATGATCCCGGTAACCCACTGGAATTTTTTTAGTTATTCACTATGCCAGACATCACTGAACGAATAAGCACAGAAACTAATCACTACGTGCAACAGTTCAGAGACAACAATCGAGATGTGCAAGCCAAATCTAGAGTTCACCATTGGAGTGATACCAACAAGGATGAAATTATGACACTTCTAGACTTTTTTCTTTTTGTTACAAGGGCTGCATCAGAAGCCTGATAATAGCTATTTTTTGAGATGTAACATAATCGCAACACTAATTTTTATGGAGCTCTTCACAGAAAAGAGATTCCATCTGCTCCTAAAATTCCTGCATTTCGTAGATAATGAAGCCTATGAAGAACAAATATCAGGTTCCAAACGACTGTACAAATTGAAGCCGATTCTAGATCACCTGAAGGACAAGTTTCAAAGTGTGTACATACCAGAACGTGATGTTTCAGTGTATGAATCTCTGATGATGTGGAAAGGTCGTCTGGCATGGAGAGCTTACGTTCAATCGAAACGAACTAGATCTGGTATCAAGTCATTCGAGCTCTGCGAGGCTGAATCCGGTTACGTGTGGAATTTCATCATTTACGTTGACAAGGACACCCGTTTCGATGACAGTGTACAAGGTGAAACCTATTATGGATCGAAAGTAGTCTTACAACTCATGCCACAACTCCTGAATCAGGGCTATTGTGTGACCATGGATAACTGGTTCTCGAGCCCAGAGTTATTTCACATGTGACAAAAACACCGATGCCATGGGAACATTGCGCCAAAACAGAAAGGGGGTCCCTATAGTTATAAAACAGACAAAATTGAAAAAGGGGGAATATGTGTCAGCGTACCAAGACAACCTCGTGATCTTGAAGTGGAAAGACAAGAAGGATATATGCATTATGAGCATAATACATGATGACAGAATGGTAGAAAAAGAATGCAGCGGCAAGAATATAATCAAACCCCAAGTGGTCATCGACTATAACTACAAGATGGGAGGGGTTGATCTTCGTGATGCGTATCTAGTGAGCTACCGCAGTGCATGCAAACGGTTAAAAAAGTACTATCCGAAGCAATTTCGGCATTTGATAGATATTTGCTGCCTCAATGCCTATTTGTTGTACGTAAAGGCGGGTGGCGATAAATCGAGAATGAACTTCAGATGAGGCTAATAGAAAACCTGAATTTGAAGTATCATAGTACAGAAGTGCGGCCATCCAGACGACCAGTGAAATCAGCTCAACCAAAGAATACAAGCCCCCATTATCCCAGTTTCATCCCTCCGAATGAGAAAAAATATAACCCGTGCCAACGCTGTGTTGTCTGTTATAAAAATGGGGTACGTCGTGAAACCAGATACACCTGTACAGTTTGCAATGTCGCTGTGTGCTGCACCTTGTTTCCAGCACTACCATACCATTGTACAGTTCTAAGTGTGACACCGTGGATCCTCCTATTCTGCGCAGCAGCTCTACAGCATTCTTTAGGGTAAAGGGTACAGTTTCGCCTGCTTCTTTACTTTATTACTATTTGACTTACATGTTGTATTTTTTTTATGTTACATTAGTTCGGTTGGCGCTACAGTTTACACGTCAGCTTCAATGGTATCAACAGTCTCCTTCACTTCCCAGCCACACAAACAAAACCATCACACATGACTGACAGACTATACAACGCACTCATAGTGCAGACAGTAAATATACACCTCCTAGGTGACAGTAAATGGGTTTGCGAGGAGCAACATTCCATCTGGCCCCTTTGAATATCACGCTTGCACCCTTTATTGTTTTACCTTGGACAGGTGTGTTGCGGGAACAAGTCACTAACTCGTGCAACTGAAACTGTCTTTGGTATGCCAGTGTTGACCTAACACGCAGTTCATGTCTCATCCATGGCCTCCTTAATGTATCATGTCTCCTACATTAGTGTTTCCAAGGTAACATATGCATATATGTACACGTCTTTATTTACATTGCTTTGTATATGTGTGTAACATGTTTTTTGTTTTGCATATCATGGTTATCAAGTGCGCTATTTCTATCGGACCACAGCCTCGTTCTTTCTTGTTTCACACAATGTATCTTTGTGTGCTGTACGACATTCACAGACACGACCACGTACCTTACATATAACTGCCCACTGCAGATACGCTACCCAGCGTGGGATGCGACCACTTAACTGGTTAAAGGTGACAGATGCATTCATGTTTGTGTAATATCTAGCCTTTGGCGTTTATGCACGCTGTACTCATTCATGGCATTGGATATCAGTAAAGATTCTGTTGGATGAATTATTCAGGAACATCTCAACTATAGGAAGATCTGTGTCAGATGGATACCCTGAATGAGTACAGCGGTGCATAAACGCCAAAGGCTAGATATTTGCAATGAACTGGTACAGTGCTATGATGAAGAGGGTGACTCACTCCTGGGCTGCATAATCACAGGCGACGAAACACGGATTCATCAGTTCGAAACGGAAACAGAACGGCAAAATATGCAATAGTTAGTAGGTTGGTTGATTTTGATGGCGCAAGGGCCCTGTTTAGCCAAAGAGCACCAGACCCAAGACAAAGTATGCAATGGCGTCATCAGAATTTGCCCCCATCAAAGAAGTTCAAAGTTGGTTTGTCGGCATCCAAGGTCATGGCTACCTTCTTCTGGAGCAAACACAATATCCTTCGGATTAAGTACTTGGCAAAAAATGAAATAATAAATGCGAAGGCCTATGTGAAGACACTGAGAAAACATTTGTAAAGTATCAGGACCAAACGGTCAACATTGAAAAACAATCAAGTGTTGCATCAGCATATTGCTAAACCAGTGCAAGCAGAAATTGAAAAACAGGTGGACCGTTCTTCCACACCCTGCTTATAGTCAGGACTTGGCACCTTCCGATTTTCTTATTTTCGGTCCCTTGAATGATAGTCTTCATTGTCCACCACTGTGAGAACATGGACAATCTGCCAGCGGCTGTCAATAGATTTGGAACATTCCTGCTGATTTCTTCCCTACTGGAAAAAATTGACTTGTTGATTGGTGAAGGAAATGCATTGTGCTGAATGGAGAATACATGGAAAAGTAACTGACTGTTTGTACCACTGTATTGCATATGTATTATATTTATGCATCCTATATTTTTTATTTCTCTCCTGTAATTGATAGGAATAAAAATCTGGATACTTAACGGACACCCCTCTCTCTCTCTCTCTTGTGTGTGTGTGTGTGTGTGCGCGCATGTGGGTGGGTGGGTGGGTGGGGGGGTCGGATTTCAGCATTTTCCTCCTCAGTTAACAAAACTGCCCTCATCAATTTCTTGCATTCTGCGATCCCCTCCCCCCCCCCCCCATGACATTCCCCTTTCCCACCTTAACGTTTCACTTCCCGCTTTTTGTTTTATATTCTAGGGCTGGCGCCCACCACTTCACACCCGCCTCCACTAACACCTGCACAGCTGTTAGCATTTGCAGAACAGAGCTTCCACTTTTGTTCTTTGCTTTAATCCTGTAACCGACTGGAACGAATCAACTCAGGGTTAGTAAAATGGGCTGAAATCAGCTCCAACGAATGTATTTGCTGTCTAAAAAAAGACTGCAACAAGTGAACTTGCGCATCAGAAATCGCTGCTTTCCCCTTAGCTTTGTTGTTTAAAGAAAATGCAGATTTATGGGGATGATTGACATTAATCCTTTCTGACTGATTACCTACTAAAAGGGCTACAACAATGGTGACGAACCTACGAAAGGAGAGAGATGTTTCGGTCACTTGTTTCTGCCCAATAGCATTATGTCCATGTCAGAGGGATTATCCCTTCCCCATCATGCCTTGGGTCATGGAGTAGAGAATATAAAGACTAGAGAAGATATCTTCTCATTAATGATAGTTTAATGGTCCGTACTAATGAGATTAGTGGGAAAATATAATCGTTTTGCCGTAGTTTTCATAAAACCCGGACACTTCGTGAACATTTCTGCTTGAAAGTGCAAAAAATTTGGGCACGATATGGTTAACGTACTTCAGCCACTTAAAGGGTTAAAGCAAGACACTAGTCTATTCTCAAAACTGCAGAACAAGAACATAATTAGTTACACATAATGACTAATTACATTCTTGTTTTGACGCATGGTACGAAAGAAAAGCAGGGAATTTTTTTTTTATTTTATGACAACGATTAAAACCAGGGGGTTTAACTTGGCTGGGAATTTGAAAAAATGCGTGCCGTGAAGGGTCACTCATCAGCTATAATTTTTGACTCATCATGGGTAAAGGTAATTTTGCACCCCTGCACGCGCGCATGTGTGTGTGTGTGTGTGTGTGTGAGTGGTTTGGGATGCAAGGTCAGGTAATGCGCGACATATAGCCTCTCCTTGACAAATGCCAACCCCGCCTTCTCGCGGTGCATGCTATTCCCACTAAAAGGCCTTTGGCGACTGACAAATAGCTGTATAACTATATCACCAGGATTGGAGAAATGGTATCCCACACTGACCAACCCATTTGGCCAGCATGGTGAGTCATGCCCCCCCCCCCCCAGATAAATTCACAATGTAAATTAAAGAATTTTACGAAGAAATTTGGCATCTAAATAATAAAGGTAAGCAGCACTTGAAGATAATTATGGGTGATTTCAATGTGAAAATAGAGCAAGAGCAACAAAATGAAGGTTCGATATGTAAATTGGAACATGGGAACAGAAACTAACATGGAAATACTCTCATAGAGTTTGCACAGGCAGAAAGGTTTTTCATCATGAACTCCTTTTTCAAGAAAACACCACATAGGAAATGGACATGGAAGCATCTCAATGGAATGACAAGTGAAATTGATTTTATTATGTGTAACAAGAAATGTGTCATTGAAAACTGCAGTGTGCTGAACAGGTTCGACACAAGGAGTGATCATAGAATGATCAGATGTAGGATGCACCTCGACACTAAACTCAAGCATGGCAAGCTCATAAAACAAACAAAATCTATTGACATGACCAACCTTAAACAACATACCTTGAAATTGGAACTGAGGACAGATTCTCTGCTCTAGAAGATCTAACACCAGAAGAAATGGACATCTCTGAAGTTAAAAGAAAACTAACAAAATTCAATCAGCCAAACAATACCAAACAATTTAGCTATTACGGTTACAGGTGCTTCTGCCAAACAGGCCCCCATGATTTGCCCTCTTTGGAAGTCTGACAGATCACCCATTTCACACCAATTAGCCAATGCATTGTGCTTGTATTTTCATACATAAATATAGCAATAAACAGAACGGTAAATTTATCTAATTTGCATAGCATTTTGCTACACCTTCTGTTGATAAAACAGCCAAATTGAAAATTCCAGCTTAAACACTGATATATATATATATATTTTTGCTTAGGTCTCTTCTTAATAGAATGTGAATTCTGAATTTTCATAACTGCTGCGTTGCGCGTTGTGATCTTCAGGTTATTTTGCAACTTTCGTTTTAAATTCTAAAGTTTTTTCCTTAGTTTTCAGTTTTGCTCTTCAGTGTATATATATATATATATATATATATATATATATATATATTATTACATTTAAACAAGAAAATTAACATTAAAGTAAATAAAGTAAATTTAATAAGACAGATTGCCGTCATCGGGAGAGCATCAACCTGTAGAAGTGGCTATTCTGATGCCAGCAAACAACAGGAGAAACCCAAATGTCTGCTGGCCATGCTCCCAAAGCCATACAACCGGACCTAAAACAAACGAGAAACAAATGTCGAAAAAGTAAATAGTAACTTACCGTCGAAATTCAATCAAATGCAATCCAAGAATTACTCCGAAGTGTAAAAGGAACATATGACTAACTTGTATCCAAATTGCAAAAGAAGTGGTTAAGGATAAAAGCTCGATTCTAACCAGCCAAAAAGTGTGTGATCAGCAAGGTGCAAGACTTATGTATGTGTCTTCAGCCACCAGGGACCCACCAGGTGGCACGAAGTCTTTCCTGCCTACATTAATTTTGTTAGCTCCTGGGTTAGTAAAGCATGTAAATGTACAATTTGAAACTTCGCGAAACGGAATTAAGTGTTCAGTTTGAGCAGCAAGCAGTAGTGAAATTTTTAACGAAAGAAGGCATAAAAAAGGCTGTGGACATTGCGAGAAGACTTCGGACGGTGTGTGGTGATTCAGCTATGTCTCTTTCCAGTGTTTATGAATCAATGGGTTACGAAGTTCAAAGCTGGCCATGAGAGCCTTGAAGATGAGGCATGGTCAGGTAGACCTAACATGGTGGTGACTGATTAAATGGGTTGACGACTTGATTAAAGGTGACAGCCACATTCATGTTTGGGATATTGCCATGGCATTAGATGTGAGTAAAAATTCTGTTGGACGAATTATTCATGAACATCTCAAATTAAGAAAGAAGGTAGTGTAGAACACTCTAAGTTACATAAAAAAAGTTTAAGGCAAATATATTTCAGCCATTACTATGGCCTTCATCAGTGCGGCTGCGATTGGTTTACGTTGCCAGATTGGAAAGGTAAGTTTTGTAATGGTAACTCCGGGTGACGTGATGTAATGAGGCATTTCCAGGAACGAAAATGGGAAGATCAGAGTTGCAATTTTTAGAAAATAAAATTTCCAAACTTCCTCTAAACCTCAGAGCATGCCGATTTTGAAGGGAGCCAACTTTTTACTGTCGGACCAAAGTGGAATAGCAGAAGTGTAAGCCATGGTAAGAAGAGACAAGGAGGACGAAGGTTTTCCAAATTTCACATCAGATATGTGTTCCTGAAGTCTTGAGAGAATTTTCGGGAATGAACTTCCTATGTACGCGGTTAATCCAACGTTAAGTCTTGATCGGAATTTTATACACTCCAGGTGAAGAAAGTGGAGGTCTTGGGTCTCTGTCATTACGGAGGATAACAAAAATTGAAGGTGAAGAACGAATGACAAGTCTATATCCTTCTCTTTCGAAGATACTGATGAGTTTGTAGGCAGAAAGTTCGTGATAAGGTATTGAGCCAGCAAACATTAGTTCCTTTTTTGGTGAAACAGGTTGAAGAGCAACAACTGTTTTTTTCCTTAGCATTTTGAATTAATTTAGAAACCAGGGGAGGGAAAGCCATGTTGAGTAGCAATCAAGCGTATGTTTGCTAATTCATTTTAGCAAAATGTATTTGCCTTGCTAATTCATTTTAGCAAACATCCGCTTGATCGCTACTCAACATGGCTTTCTCCTCTCCTGGTTCCTAAATTAATTCAAAATGCTAAGAAAAAACGAGTTGTTGCTCTTCAACCTGTTTCACCAAAAAAGGAACTAATGTTTACTGGTTCAATACCTTATCACGAACTTTCTGCCTACAAACTCATCAGTATCTTCAAAAGAGAAGAATATAGACTTGCCATTCGTTCTTCACCTTCAATTTCTGTTATCCTCCGTAATGACAGAGACCCAAGACCTCCACTTTCTTCGCCTGGAGTGTATAAAATTCCGATAAAAATAACGTTGCATTAACCGCGTACATAGGAAGTTCATTCTGGAAAATTCTCTCAAGACTTCAGGAACACAAATCTGATGTGAAATTTGGAAAACCTCTCTTACCATGGCTGACACTTCTGCTATTCCACTTTGGTCAGACAGTAAAAAGTTGGCTCCCTTCCAAAATCGGTATGCTCTGAGGTTTAGAGGAAGTTTGGAAATTTTATTTTCTAAAAATTGCAACTCTGAGCTTCCCATTTTCATTCCTTACATCTGGAAATGCCTCATTGCATCACGTCACCCGGAGTTACCATTACAAAACTTACCTTTCCAATCTGGCAACGTAAACCAATCGCAGCCGCACTGATGAAGGCCATAGTAATGGCCGAAATATATTTGCCTTAAACTTTTATATGTAACTTAAAGTGTTCTACACTACCTTCTTAATTTGAGATGTTCATGAATAATTTGCCCAACAGAATTTTTACTCAAATCTAATGCCATAGCAATATCCCAAACATGAATGTGGCTGTCACAGGGATCATAGCATACTTCTGGAAAATTTTAGGTAGGAATTTTAGGAATTTTTAGAAAAATTTTAGGAAAATTTTAGGAGTGTATTTCAATAAAAACTAGATGTATATTTGTATACATCTAGTAAAACAACTATACATTGTAAGAGTTTGCTTCACACCCTTCAACCATATATACTGATAGACTGCGCATGACATCAAAATTTCTGGCTCCAACATAAAATCACATGACAACAGTCAAAAAGATGGGTTACACCTGCTGTGCTTATGGTTGCTCTGAGCGATATAGTAAAGAAAGTTCTATGATTTTTCATGGGTAAGAAACGAATTAAATACCTAAGTCAATAAAGTTCAATTACTTAACCAGAAACTTGCAGCTATTGATATAAAAATATAGTAACTTAAGAAAAAAAAATGGAATGCATGTTCCAAATTCTTCGCAAATGTTCATCACATTATAAATCACAAAATGTAAACAACCCGATCATGCATGTATATAGCTCATAAGTAAACTTACCTGAAGAGTTTTCATTATATATGAGGCACATTCACATAATACACCGAAAACACTGAAGTTCTGCAGCGTAAATTAGTAATCATAACAGCATTTTTACACGAAATTTGGAGTCTGATGATGACGTGCCCAATGTTTGAGCCATGGCGGCTTTGATGCAGCTATTGCCAATGTGCAGTCCATTAGTATATATGGTCGAAGTTAACACCCAAATTTTTTGCATAACGTCTAATGTCTAAAGTTTAAGTATGATTTACTTCTAATGTTCAGTTCTTATCTTTTCACGTGTTATTATCATATTCAAGTATATTTACCACATTCAAGTTTCACTTTGAACATTAATATGCTGTTGAACCAGAAGCAATTCACGATTTTCACAGTAAAGTTTTCAGGTTTCACATTAAATTATAATATCCTAAAAAGGTAATTGAAAACCAAGAACTATGTACAATTGTTCACTGAATTACTTTTTTTCATATTATTGTTTTAACCTTTTCCTGATTAGCCTATCTTTTTCTGCTTCTACCACAACTAATTTACTTTCAGTTTTCTTTATTTCAGCTGAACCTTGTATGATCAAGTTAGAGGCAACTGCTATTTCAACAGTATTTTGTTTTTCTACAGCTTTTCTCATTCTTTCTGTTCCCTCTTGAATTATTGCTAGGGAGGCTTCTTTATCGTTTTTAAGTCTATTTATTTCTGCATCATTTTCTTTTATTTTGTCATCAAACTCAGCTTTTCTTTTTTTCTCTAGCTGCTTTTCCTTATTTTCCCTCTCTTTCTGCTTCCTTTCTTTTACCTTTTTTGATTCTTCTTCCTTCAGCTTATCAACAAACTCTTTATAAAATTTATGTGAATCACAAACACTATTTAACAAATTTCTTGTTATGGGAACTTTACTTACACATCCATAGTGTTTAATGGCCCCTTTAACTATTCTTAATGATGTTATAGTTGAGTCTTTTAAGTTAGCCTTGTCCTTCCTTAACAGAGCAGTGTTAACCGAAAATCCCCTTTCTGCATCAGCATTACCATGAGGTAAAACTAAAATTGACTTTATGAGTTTAGCAAGATTTGAGTATTTTTCTTTTCCGCTAGAGTCTTTAATACTAAATATATTACGCCAGTAATGATCAATCCGCACTGGAATATGCCCTTCCTCTGAAAATTTCACTAGTTCATCTAGAGTTGGCTTATCGCAATTTAAAAGTTTCCACTCTTCTCTTACTCTATCAATTTGTTCCTCAGAAAGATGCAAAACACTTGAAATTCTGGTTATTTCCGAAAGTCCTTCAGTGACTGAAAGTTGAGTTGACTCTTTCTTTGGTTCTTTTACCTTTAAAACTTCTATGTCTCTTAGCTTTTGATTGCAGAATGGCAAATTTGACTTTAAATATTTTGTGGTTGCAATTAGTGATGATCTTACATCTAAGAGAAATAATTTCTGCCTGGTCTCCTGAACATTCCTGAGGAGATTTTTGTCTTCATACCAACTTCTAACTCCCCTAGTTTTTTCCATGAATTTTTGTTTTCAAAATCTACATTCTTTAGGTCTTCTCCAAATTTCCCTGCTATAACATCATCTTGGATAAACTGAGCCATAACATTCCTCATTAAAGTATTTAAATCAGAATATAACTGGTGTATTTTTGGTTCTTCACTCTGATAACATAATGAAAACTTTTCAAAATTTTGGTGTGAAAATGAAATTAATGCTAAATAGCAAGGAGTAAGCTCATTTTTCAGGAAACAGTGAATTCTTTTATACCTTGCCGAATTGCGCAGTTGTTTTTCAAATATTTTTTGAGATGGCAAGAAGTTTAAAAAATATTCTGTAATATTTAGCCATTGATCCAAGAGCCTCTGGGCTACAGAACCAACGGTTAACCATCTGTTGCTGACATGACGCAAAAGAAATTTGGCAGTGACCAATGTTATATCCTCGACAGATTTATAATCCTCTCGTCTTGCAGCACTACTCTTTAAAAAGTAATGCATATCAGTAGCAAATTCGTCAAAATCTATATTTAAGCTTGTCAAAAAAATTTTAAATGCATTACTAACAACATGCAGGCTGCAAAAACCTAGTTCCAAAGATTTCTGGCCTGTTTCTTGTTTTACAACTTCATTGAATTTGCGTAAAAAGCACTTATTTACATTTGGGCTGTCCATGGATACACAAATAATTCTGTTCAACGAAATATTGAAGGATGATAACACATCAAGAATTTCTTTTAGCAAAATATCTGCTGTTGCATGTCCCAGAAAAACGCTTGTTAGGTATCGGCAAGAAACTGAATTTATTTCTGAAGACCAGTACCTGAGATACACATCCAACTGCCGTTTCACTTGTGTATTTGTAGTTTCATCAAATGCTATAGTAACCTTTCCTGGGCTACTAGATGCAATGTCTTTTTTCAAATCCTCTTCAAAATATTTTGACAATCCATGTGATATCACATAAGCAACTTTTTTCTTTAAGTTGCATTTTGGCTGCAATAGCAGAATCAGGAAACATTTCTTTGAAAAGTTCAACTGTTTCAGTGCATGAAACAAAAGACATATTGTCCTTAGCAACTTTCATGGCCCATAATGCTTCGGCTTTAGCCAACTGTAAATCATGACTCAGTACTTCACTAATATTTGTTTTGGGCTGAAGATCCCGTCCTCCAAAGGCTTTCAGGATGGACTTATTTTGAAATTTACTTTGAAATTTCTGCAAATGTTTTTCCTTTATGATGCGCTTTTACTTGTGAAAAGCCACTATTAGAAATGTTGAAAATTTCTGAACACAATATACACTTAGCAGAAAATATTGTTTCAGTTGCAGAACACCATTCTTTCAACTTCACTCCGTCCAATTCTTTGGCGAGCCACGCATCTTGAAATTTCGTTTTGGATTTAGGCATCTTAAACACTTGTATTACTAACCAGAAAATGAAAGGGAAGTACAAAAACACGTTCCAATATTGCAAAACCAGACAACTTCCCGAAATTTGGCTGCGAGGATGTCAGAAGATATGAAAAAAAAAAAAAAAAAGCAGGTCACCACTAGAGAACTGAACCTGCACACAGCACAGAGAACACCATAAAAGACGTAAAACCAGAAACTATCATACGCATCTCACGCAAGTTCAGTCAAAGCGAGTCGGAGCCGAGATATATTGCGCTTCTAAGGTCGCTGTCGCCGACGCATGATCGAAGGTCAATGATCACGTGCTCTACTGCCTGCCAAGATAATACTCAGCTACCATCCCATCGTCATTACCGGAGGTTACGGAAGGAGACCACATGTTTCCTCTTTGCTTCCACCCACCTGCGGTTTACAATAACAAAACATCAGCAGAAAGAGGAGGTTCCACAAGGCATGTACAAAAATAAAGTACGATCTTCTGCGTGCCACGGAGTTCGTCTGCAAAGCGCAAACCAGGGGTGAAAATGACCCCTCCCCTTTTCCCTTAGATCTCTTGTTACTCTCGAAAACTGTTCGAAGGCAAAAAAATGGAACGCCCGCCCCGAAGCAAGTGCATCTCGATGGCGTCATTTTTCCCTCCCTTCAGCAGCACAGCATATAGGCTGTGTTTCTACAATAACAGGTCTTTTTACCTCACCGTAATGGTAAATTTATTGGCGTTAATAACGGTTGTGTTTTTAATAAAAATAAGCTTACGAAAATTTTAGGATGAATAGCAAATTTTAGGTCTAATTTTAGGAATTTAAGGAGGGTCACAAAATATTAGGAATTTTAGGAATTTTAGGAGGAATGCGATCCCTGCTGTCACCTTTAATCAAGTCGTCAACCCATTTAATCAGTCACCACTGTGTTAGGTCTACCTGACCATGCCTCATCTTCAAGGCTCTCATGGCCAGCTTTGAACTTTGTAACCTATTCATAAACACTGGAAAGAGACATAGCTGAATCACCACACACCGTCCGAAGTCTTCTCGCAATGTCCACAGCCTTTTATGCCTTCTTTCGTTAAAAATTTCACTACTGCTTGCTACTCAAACTGAACACTTAACATAGCCCCCATTGTTTTTGATCGATAGTGCCACCTAACATCAGTATTAAGCCACGGCGCTTCACTGAAAGTAGTCTCAATAGTTTCACGCATACATACGATCATACACATAGTTCTGCATCGATAGGAATAAAAATCTGGATACTTAACGGACACTCCTCATATATAGTGTGGTGTGTGTGTGTATAGAGAAAATTATTCAGTGTACAGAACTTGACAGGAGAGCTTTTGGAAGAAACAGTACAATTTTCAAGAGCAATATGCCATTAAGTCTTAAAAGAAAGGTGTATAATCAATGCATCCTTCTAGTTCTTACATATGGAACAGAGACGTGGACCTTAATTAAAAAAGACATTCGAAGGCTGCAGGCAGCTGAAAGAGCATGGAGAGACGAGTGCTTGGTGTAACCAGGAAAGATAAGATGAGGAACTTGACATCATGATCAGAGTAAAATCCCTGAAATGGCAATGGCTTGGACATGCTTCCTGAAGAACGGACCACCAAATTTTAGACTGGATACCAAAGGACAGAAAAAGACCCAGAAGACCTCACATGGGAGATTGGTGGATGAAATTCAAAAACATATTGGAGTAACATGGAGGAGAGTGGCTCACGACAGATAGTTGTGAAGGAAACTTGGGGAGACCTTCAACCAGCAGTGGACTGATAATGGTTGACAATGATATGATATATATAAATATAAATAAATGTAAATATATATATTTCAGAAACTAATACTCTTTTTCTTAATTTTTTCATTTAAGGAATATTTTTTTTAATATTGTGTACATTTTATGTCAATGCATGGTTCACACACTTTTTCAATCACAGAATTCCAGAACTTTTCCAGGACATACGATCCAAACACTCCTACTTAAAATACAGTGAAACCATAGGTCCGTTCAACCTGTAACCTAAAACAAAAATCTCCCTACATGCTTGAGCAAACTTAATATAGAATGTTGAAAATGATGTCTGCTGAAGCTAAAAAGAAATTAGAATCATAGATAAATGCTGAAATATCAAAACTGTCATTGAAAATGTAACCAGGATCAATTTTCTACAGAACTTTTATATACATTATACCATACTGATTTTGAGAAAAAAATATTTTTCTACTTTGGCATTAGTTCAATTATTGCAGCAAATTATAGAATAAAAGAAATACATGAAACTCAAAAATATATAGGCATAAAATCTATAGTTAGAACATAAATATAGCATTACTCTTGAAAGGCTTCCATGTACCACACGATCAATATACAAAATGCTATTTCCATTTAATTATTTTGAAATATGCTTACATTGGAAATTTAAGGATAAGGAAAGGAGAAATATTTGAAACTTATTCAGAGGAACAAAGGGATTATTATTTCTTACACAGATATTCATGGGAGCAAGCATTTGTGTTACATTTTATGTAGAGAAGTAATTTTCAACATAACATTGAGGCTCTAGCTTCTAATATTGATGTTGTAGCTATGATTCACCTTTATAACTCACCAGCAAACAAAGTATACACAAAAATTTCCAAAATGAAACGAAAGAAAATAACGGGAAAACCTTAAATCCAAGGGCTATGTGTACAGCTGCATTTATCAGTGATCAAGGCAATTTAACTGGGCATAATTAGAAAACTAATTATAGAAGATGGAAAGTAATTAGTTAGCACAGAAAATACTAAGAAACAACTAGATTTAAGTTTATGTTATTAGAAGGCAATCGGATTTTATGGCAAATTTTTAAATACAGCATTCATTAACAAATTTAAGTCAAGGTCAAAATAAGCCACAAAAAAAAAAATATATATATATATATATATATATATATATATATTATCAAGAAGAGACCGAAGCAAAAAAAAATTTTTTTTGACTCATACCAAGTACAACATAGAAAAGGTTATATATTGACCGGTGTGAGTAAAAAGAGAAAAAAATAAAAGATAAACAGAATGTAGAAAGTGTCGAGAATACCGAGCCTTGGCTTTATCAAGGACCAGCAAAACTCTGCATTTTCTCACTTCCACAAAGACCTATTTGGAAATGGGTTTTTGCAAAGTCATAGATGCAAGTAATAAGCCCACCAAAAATTTTTTTTTAAATATACATATGTCATAACCCCCACAGAGTTGTATGACGAAGCTTTAGTTAATATTTTAGCATGCATCCATAACTTTCCTGGCCCAACCCATACTCTTCATCTGTTACTAACAAACAGAAAGAAGATGACCATAGAAAACTTAAGTTGTAAGAGTGACATAATGAATCAGAAATAATGTTCAGCAATAACACATTGCCAAGTTACCTAGTCGCCTAAGAGAGAATTTAAACCTGGATAGCAATAGTAAAGTACTACAAATTCTTGCAATAAAAAAAGGAAATATTAATTTTTTTCTAAAGCACAGATTCTTGAAAGAAAACTGGATTACAAAACCCCTACTCCAGAACTTCTGACAACACAAAAACGAGAATAAAATAATTTTGCATAATGGAAAAGTTGAAAATAATCAAAAACTATTCATGGCAAAAGCTATGCTAAGGAAAAATAAAACTTTTCAAGCACGTCTTTCAGAAGCAGAGACAGCAAAAAAAAGGTTTTGACCTTTATGCCCCCTACAGGGAAAATTATGCATTATTTAAAGAGGATCTTATTGTAGCAAAAATCTTTTTCACTCAAAACTCTTATTCGAGGATCTTCTTATTGTAGCAAAAATCGAATGGCATACAGTAAAAAATAAAAATTATCAATAGGGTTTTTAGAAGCAGAGATACAGCTGCAAACGGAAGTACACAAACCCCACCTAGCGGCAGAACTACAAAACTCCTCAAATACAAACCTAAAGTTTTCCATAAGGCAAACGGTATCCGGTATTAAAAGAATTTTTTAGAAGTACGGAAATTGGGAAAAATAGATTAAATATCTGCGCCCCTACTGGCAAAATTGTGCATTATTTTGGGAAGAAAATACACACAAGGGTTTTCATAATAGTATCTGATCGAAAAAGATTTATTTTTTTTAATCGGATTCTTTGTCCCTCAGATATTGCTCTACACGGAAATGTGAACTTACACTCTCTAGTGGCACACTTGTGCATTACAAAAAATTTTAAATTATAGGAAAAACATTTTGCACCATTAATATTCTCCAACGAAGAAAGAATTTTTACAAATTGGACTCCTAGAAATGGAGAAATCAACAAAAATAAGATATACATCTATGCACCCTGGTGGAAAAAAATATGCACTATTTTAAGCAGAAGATATTCTGAAATGGTATTCTGAGGCGAGTGGTATTCTGAGGCGAGTGGTATTGGTTCATGCAAGAATTTTTTTCAATCAAGTTTGTAGAAGCTCAGATTTTGTTACAAATACATCAAAAGAAGAAATAAATGCTTGGCCCCCTGGTGGCCAAACCATTCTTTACCAAAAATGAGAATTTTTATGCAGAACATTTCTGATCATGAGCTGTATCCGACACAGGAAGAATTTTTAAAATCAGACTTTTAGAAGCGGAGGTGTCAGGAAAATCACAATTTACCTTTATGCCTCCTAGTATTACTTGAAAAATCTATGCATTACTTAAAAAAGAGACCTTAGTCTCTTTTTCAAGTAGTTTTTGAAATAAATGGCATTGAAAGGAAAATGAATTTCTTCAATCTGATATTTAGAAGCAAATATAAGAGATAAAATGTATTTTGAATTCAATAGGATCTGCATTTACGCCCTCTAGCGGTGAAGTTGTGCTTCAGAAAAGAAAAAAAAATGGAATGCAAGGATCTTCATTCTCACATTTCAAGCTTCCGAATACAAAAAGAATTTTACAAATCAAACTAATAGTTGCAGAGGTGTGGTGTCCACGGCCGGACAAAGTGATCTTTTTTTTTTTACAAAAGCTTGCCTCATAAAATACTATTTTTTTACAAAACGATCTTTTTTTTTTTGTTTACAAAAGTGCTAATAACTGAGCTTCAGTACTGTTAACAGACAACAAAAACAACAGCCCCCTGCATTTTGCAAGGGGTGGGGAAGGAAATTTGTCAGACAGTTATATCAGTAGAAAAACCCTCAACTGCAAAACATCACACTGGTACAAAAAGGTAGGAATGGATAAAATTCCAGGACATGTAACAGAATTTTTGGACATTTCCAGGAATTTTCCAGGACAGCGTGGAATTCCAAGACTTTTCCAGGATGCATACGAACCATGTGAATGTTAAACTAGCTGTGCTCCCAGAAGTTTTGGAGGAGGATCATGTGTTGACATTATGAACTTAAAAAAAAAAAAGAAAAAAAAAAAAAAAGTAATAAAAAAATTTTTAAAGTGAAACAATCATTACTTCTTGACTTATGCAGGTTTTTCATCTGACTGTAATTTTCACTCTTCTAGCATGTCTTCAAGATCTTTCATACCTTGTAGGGTCTTCATCTGTGCTTGATACCAGAAGTCTTTACTGAGCTAACTTTATAAGGTATGTTTGATGAACAACATGACTGCATTTTCATGGGTTTTCAAGGTATTACATAAATAATAACAGAATGTCTGAGCACTTGCATTGATTATTTTATTCATTTGTTCATTATCATATCACACCAATATAAATAAGATTAGGTATTCAAGCCACAATGAGGCATGTCACATAAATACAGAATATAACAAAGTAAAAATTTAATGCCAATTACCTACAAACTTTCTTCATCTCTCTCATTCCATCATAAGATTTTTGTCTCTAGCAAACTTCTATCCCTATTAGCCAATTTTGCACCATTAATTAATCTTGCTCTAGGCATTTCCCTTGGTCTGCACTCAGTTGCTTTAAAACCTAACACCTATTGTGGAAATTTAATTCCTCCCATATGACACAGATGCCCAAACCACGTTACATTGTCTCCTATAGAGGAAATATACAACACAAAGCTAAAATCTCCAATACTAATCCTATCACACTATTGAATCTATTTTTTTTCCTGATATCACTCTCACATAGACCACATCAAACCACCAAAGAGAGCCTTACTTTGCTACCAACTTTCACTGGTCCAAATACTGTATTGTAAACAGCCAGCTTTAATGGCCAATTTCCTTCTTCATGAAAATAGTCTTATATGGCAGATGGAAGACCTTTCCTGCCTCATAAAGTACTATACCCAGATAATTAAAATCAAATACTTGTTCAAGCACATTCCATGAACTGTACAATTAATATATTTAGCAGTTTGACATAAAACCACAGATCTAAACTTCCATTTATTTTCACCCTAAATTCTTCACAAGTCATCCACTATCCAGGTTGCTTTATATGTATGTCTGTCTGTCTATTCTACAGTATCTATGTAATCCCAGCATAATGGCCAGTACTAGAATGACACAGCAGATGCTTCACAGAATAGCATGTGAATCTGTGGAGTCTATGCATGCAGCAAGAATCTGTGTGAGATAGAAGACTGAAGGAACAGATATTGTGCAGTGAAGTAGATCAATAAGTCACTGGCA
Organism: Macrothele yani; assembly: GCA_039090855.1. Classification (NCBI taxonomy): domain Eukaryota; kingdom Metazoa; phylum Arthropoda; class Arachnida; order Araneae; family Macrothelidae; genus Macrothele; species Macrothele yani. Next base: position 3,878,101 of record CM077023.1, on the reverse strand, counting down.
ACCACACAGCAAAGGATCTTACAGCAAGCATTCAAAGGCTGGCAAGAATGAGTAATAATTCTGAGATTTGAGCAGAAGCAACTATTATTTTTAATCAAATTTTCTGCCCTCAAATAGTTGCAGAAGATGAATGAAAATACAAAATTTCTGAGGTATGAACATGAATAGGAATGGCCAGTTAGATTGGTCAAATGCATGGTAATTCCAGTGTATTTCCAATGACAAAAAATTTCAGATACCATAACAAAACAGAATATGACAAAGGGACAAACTTGGTGTAGGACAACGTTCTATGGTAAATTCTGGGCATGCAAATAACTTACTGAAAATCAATAGCATTCTACAAAATTAGTTTCTGTCCAACAACTGCCTGAACACATTCCATTCTACAGTAAATCGCAGCAAGCATTGCTAAATTCCACACTAGAGCTTTAGACAGAGTAGGGGCTGACTCGTCGAATGCCTGAACATGGATCCCTCTCATTTGGGAGTCTGATTTCACTGTGAGGCCTTTGAGCAAAGCAGCAGCTCAACAGTTGAAGAGAAATAGATGTGCATGCACAATATCTTTGGACCTATGTACAGTACATATAAACAATTTATCAATTCCCTTACCCATTGTTGTGTCTGTTTAAAAGTTTAATTATAATAAATAAATTTTTAATTTAATGAATAAAGCAATGAAGTAAAAAAAAAAGACTTACCAGGCTGGGCTTATCACGACAGTTCCTAATATCAAACAAAGTTTTTTTAATGACTCTTTATCCATTTTTTTTTTTTTTTTGCTATTTATTCATCTTTCTTGTTGAAACTACAGCTGAATTCGTACGAATGTGTGCACTTGAGAATAAGTATGTACAGCTTCTTTGGAAACAATCAGAAATTGCTGTTCTACAGTAGTCTTTAATTTTCATATGACACTGTTTTTCAAAGAAAATCTGTTTCCATGGATAGACTGAAAAATTGTTTCAAAATACAGGGTGTCTGAAAAGTCTAGAACCCATTTAGACTGCATGCGATTACTCTCATTTACAATATGTGCACTACGTGTCCGTTCTGATGCTCACCAATTTTCTTAGCTGAAGTACCAGGCTTGTTTGGATTCTTCTCAGCATATTGCGATCGACAGCTGCACAAGCCTTAGTAATTCTCTCCCTACGATGACAAAGATCTCAGATTTATACACAGGGTCCGTACACATGTGTGTGTGGGGGGGGGGGTTCAAGTATTTTCAAGAACATTTAAGTAAAAATCAAGGTTGTTGCTAGCAAAGCCCACATTAAAAATTTTTATGACTTTAACTTCGCACATTTTGTTTCTTTTTTCTAGTACTTTTACAGTCCCACACTTTGTTTTATTGAACAAGGTGTGGGTATGTTAATTTTTTAAAAATGGGACATTAAGTGAAATACCTGCCTTTAAAAATATTTCCAGCTTTTTTTTTTTTTTTTTTTTTTTTTTTTTAATACTTCAGTTTCTTAGTCTGACAAATACAATGTAATGACACTTGCTCCTTTCTATCTCTTTCTTAATATAGCTACAATCCAGCGAGAGCTGTTATATAATTTTGTTTTGGTTAGTTCCATAGAATCACTCACTCGAAAAATATAGAATTCGAGCTCTTTGCAACATAACAAAAAAAAAAAGTTTATTTCACTAATACTATGTGGCTATGTGGCTTGGGACTTATTTGACAGGCAAGCTAACGGAATGCTCCATCTTTGTCTCTGCCCATGCCGTATTGACCCCAGACCCGAACTTCGTACTTCCCGTAAACCGATGCTGCAGCTACCACCAATGCAATACCAACACCGCTATCCGAAAAACAAATTCTCTTCCCCAACACAAATTCCACGACTTGACCTTTCTTCGAAAACTAAGGTTCCATTTCTATCCATCTTACTTTTATAAAATATCTCTTCTCTCTAAAAAAACTTCAGAAAATCTCCACTCGCACCTAATTGGATTTCAGAGTTAATCTATACCGACTTTGGGCTACCTGTAAACACCCGTAAGTTTGCAGCTCTCTCATTAACGCACTCTATGAAACATTCCCATACCACACAAGACACTTACAATATATTTCAAATACTTAGACATAATTATGTTCTAAATCAATAGTAATGTGGCTAATCCTGTGTATCAGACACCAACAGCCTCAAAACATGCTTATTTCAGCCGCTTTGCCCGAAAATGGTGCGAACAAATAAATTCCATATGGAAATGATCATATGCATACATTTCATTTCCATATGGAACTCAGAAAAAAATTGCTGCATAATCCACACTTGCAATGTTGATCCTGAACTGTAATTTCCTACATAAAACTTGGGATTCACGGAATGAACCAGCAATCCAAAGAAATAAGAAAAAACAAACAACTTATTAAAAAAAATCCTGTCATTTTAAAGTGTTTTTGTGATACTTTCAAGAGAATAAAGAGCAAAAATAATGAGTTTTTCTAGCATTACCTGAGTTTCAAAGCTGAATATGTGTGAAGCTAAGCTTCTTCAATATGCGACTGTCAGCAAGAGCAAATAACAGACTTTGTGGCATCACATTTTCTCGTCAGAAAAAAAAAACTTTTTTCCAACTATTTGCAGATTTTGGAGTCTTGCAGGCGATCCTGAGACTATCATATTATTTGCATCTTTTAAGGCATTAAGTACCAACAAAGTGCGCATATTTGCGTGCAAGTCATTAATGACTCAATCAGAAAAGCCAAACACTTACCTAAAAGCTCTTGGCTACTTTCCTCCTATACACTTCATGCACGTCAATTAGAACATCCTGTTATGTAGCTGGCCTTCAAAGGTTGAAACTTTCAGCTTATAGGGTGTTGTTTTATATACATTCTGCCGGTCAGGACAAAAAAACGCTGACTTCTGTCTGCCGTCTGACATGCAACATAGCTCGTCATCACTAGGTGTATACTCACTATTACGTGAGTGTTGTCAACTTTCATTACACCTATTTTTTTTTTCATTCCTCCTCCACTCCTCCATATGCAACTTGTCTTTAAAATTCACAATTCAAAAAATGGTACTCACTTCGAAAACACATATCCACATACCCAATAAACACTCACATACACATCACTCCCTACAATTTACACACCCCATATGACCGCATTAACGTACAATATATACAACACATTCGTACACTCAATTAAAACCACTATCTACATAATTACACTATTTACATTTCACAGCAGTCAAACCGTTGTCAACTGTGATTTATTTAGTGCTCCATCCGCCTCATATATCGTAAAAACCCTACAGCAAACCCCAACCCCATTCAGCCAGTCACACACAATCCCCAAGCGCTTTCAACAGATACCCTGTCGTCCTCAGGAGGTCGATGTGTCCTCCTGCTCTGCTAACAACCACAGCTCAAGTGAGCAAACTCATCAAGGTTCCGACTTCAGTCGCAAACTCTGCATCGTTGTATCTCTGGCGGCATCTATTCTCAGTGCTGTTCTCTTTTCTTCTCTTAACTGTTGTTCAACTTTTATTAAGGCTTTCCAATGGTCATTTAAGTTGTTTGGATCATTAATGTTACACAATCTTGATCTGGTTTTTTTTTTCGATTAACACCGATTCAGCAACTCTCAACTGCCTTTCGTTTTTACAGCTCTTAATTTCAATATCTTCGAATTTCGGACATTGGTGATTTTCTAGACAATACTGGGTTAATGCTGTTTTAGCTTTTTTATTCCAATTACTCATATGTTGGTGTAATCTATACTTTAACTTGTTCTTAGTGCTGCCTATATATGACAAAGGTGGTTTCTGATTTATAGGAATCTCATATACACCCGCTCTATCTAGTTGGCTGATTTTTTCATTTTTTATTACTATATTTTTTACAGTATGTACTTTATTTCCTACTTGTATGTCATACTTGCCACAAACCTTATTAATTTCAGCAGAAATACCTTCAACATATGGAATCGCTCCTACATATTTTAATAGTTTTTTACTATTAGTGCCCTTGTTATTTGCTTGAGTTACTTCATAAATCCATTTCTTTAATACCTGTTTAGGGCAACCAAAATCATGAGCAATTTTTTCAATATATTCTATTTCTTTTTGATATTGTTCTTTTGATGAGTGTGTTAAACTTCTTTTAATTAGTGTTTTAACACTATTTCTTTTATGCGTTAATGGGTGCGATGACTGAAAAGGTATTAACACAGGAATATATGATGATTTTCTATGCACTCTGTATTGTATATTGTCATTTGTTTTGATTACTACCATAATATCCAAAAATGCCAATGTGTTATTTTGTTCCTGTTCCACTGTCAATTCAATAGATGGATAGATATATCTACACTTTTTTTGTCAAGTCTTCTAGTTCTTTATTTTGAGCCTGCTCATATGATATCTGGAGCCACCAGATAACTATTGTGAGCCACCAGATATCATATAATCCTGAGACTGCTCATATGATATCTGGTGGCTCACAATAGTTTTCTGACCTTCTGTCAGTTATATCTTTAGTTGAACAATAACAGGCACCTATGGTTAGTAATATGATAGTTTCTTACAGGAAATTATTCTGGAAGTTACAGAATTATCTGTGTGCGATACAGCAGAAAAGAAGCAATTCAGCGTTAGCGATGTTGTTCACACGTTACATAAAATGGCACTATGTGATGGCATACACATGCTGAAGGAGGAGCTGCTGGTGTTAACATCAATTTGCAGCCAATGGCCTTTGATGCTGCTTCGGACAGTCATCCTCACCACATGGGTGATGACTTCTGTGGCACATGAACAATTCAAGCAATCAGGGTTTTTAATCATTTTTTTAATGGTATAAAGCAGATGGAAATTTGTGGATTCTGATTTTCAAGAATTTTTTATACTTTTATGATAAAACAATGAAAATTCTCAAATATTCAAAAGCCTTGAAAGCAAAAATTTTTAATTCAAGGTTGCGTGTGCACTCTGTATACAGCACACATCTGTGCCTTCAGACTTGTTGGCAACAAAACCTGTCTCTTTAAATGTCTTCACCAGTTTCCCAACAGCAATGTATGTTCTTGAAGTCCTTTTAAGATGCCTGGCATTTAAAGCATCTGCCACTTTTCTCTGGCTCCATTTCTCTCTGATGACCATTAAGAAAGACCCCCCCCCCCTTCATCCAGTGTTAATGTGTCATTTATCACCTGCAAAAAAATGTATTTTGCAAGCACATGTAGTGTAAATCTTTTTGGTTCCAGACTTTTTGGTTTTCATCCAGTCTTCAGAAGGGACAGTTAGCTGTCCAACAGATAACATAATTTAAATTTTCAGCATTCCTAGAAATGGATCCAAGAGGTGGATCTTTATTGCATATGGGTCATTCCATGTCAATTCAACACTGAAAAGTAGCATTTTCAACCTGACCCCTTTGGATTTTCATGAAACTTTGTAGAACTGTTGCATACACAAGAAATGAATGTGTGCCAATTTTTAGCACAATAGCTTTTAAATTTCCTGAGATAGGAGGTCATACAATTCAAGAAATTTGCTAAATATCAGTGTTTTGTATGTCTTAAAAATACTTGTAACTCAAGTTCTTTTTATCACAAAGTGATGAGGTTTGGTTTTTTTTTTAACTCTTTCCACTGGCTTTAAAATGATATATTACTTAATACAGAATCATTTTTTTTTTTATTTTAAGGTCACAAAATTTAAAATTTGACCTTTAATTTCTCAAAAATAGACATTTGATTTTAAAAAAAATGACATGTGAAATTACATGACATGATGATAATGTTATAAATTTGAGGGTGGCAATTGAAGGGCATGAGAAGTTACAAAGATTTGTTAAATTTACATGCTCGGCAAATTTACCATTTGACTAAAATGTGCATGTTCCACTGATCAATAGATACTTTATAATCTAGACAACCAGCAAGCTTAAAAAGGAACACATATGCATTATGTTTGGTGATGGGTTACTCTTGTTTATAAATCATTTTATGAAATATTTATAAAAATATCAAAACTTTCATATTAATATCTTAGCAGTTCAGCTTCAGACAAGGGTACATGTTACACTGCCCGACAGAAAAAATGCCACACCATGAAGGAAAGCTCGAAAACAGACCAAACTGCACACACAGATAGCCAAGTAGGTCCTGAAGAAACGATTTAATTGTCACATACAGACTAAGCTCCAGTGGCCGAATATACAAGATAATCAATAAAGAGTGTGCAACGTGGCATCGAGAGTCTAAATAGAGTCCTGGGGTATTACATTATCTACTCAAATCAGCACAAAGCTCTATGCCCTTGTATTTTTCATTAGAAGAGCCATTAATATGTCATCTTCGAAAGAGGCTGAAGAAAATGAGATTAAATGGATTGAATCGATTGCTCAAGAGTTTGGATATAATAAATGCTTGGTAAGATCAATGTATGCAAATGTTAAAAACGAAGTGAAGAATACGAAACCAGTAATTATGGAAACTGAAAATAAATGTTTTATAAAATTCCCATACTTACCACCCGTGAGTGATATCCTTAAAAAGGACTGTGTTGATCACAATATTAAGTTGGCAGAGACTGTAATTGACAATGGGAAATTACTGACTGCCAATAAAACTTCCATCCTGGAACGTTCAGGTATATATTCTATTCCAACGATTAACAAAGAGGGAGTACAAATGAAATCATATATAGGCAGCACCAAAAGACTATTACAATGCTGGTTGAACGAACATATTTCAAATTGGTGCAAAGGGGAGATGAAGACGTATCTGATGCAGTATTGTTCTAAAAAATTTTCACCAGACTAGTCAAATATCAAATCAGTAACATCACATAACAAGAAAAATAACACCGAATTTTCGGATGTAATAAGCACGTCTTTTGAATCCGTTCTGACGCAAATTAAATTTATCAAAGCTATTCAAAGTCAATGGAACTGGTATGGAAAACAATAGTATCTGACAGAAGAAAGAAGTTTTTCAATCGGGTTTTTAATCCCTCAGATATTGCTGTAAACGGAATCGTGAGCTTACGAACTCTTAGAAACAGAGATATCGACAAAAATAAGATGTGACTTTACGTCCCCTGGTGGGAAAACCATGCATTATTTTAGGAAGAAAGTATTCTCAAAAGGTTTATCCATATAAGCGGTATCGGTCCAAGAAAAAAAAAAGAGGAGCCCAGATTTTACAACAAATACTTCAGAAGCAGAAATAAACACTTATGACCCCTGGTGGCTAAACCATTCTTTACCAAACATTAGAAATTATGTCAAAAATATTTTCCATCAGGTCTTGTATGCGATACAGGAAGAATGTTTCAAATCAGAGTTTTAGTAGCAGAAAACGCAATTTACCTTTGTGCCCAATAGCGGAAAGTCTATGATTTACTTGAAAATTTTGAATTTATAGGGAAAACATTTCGCATCGGAAACACTAACCAACAAAGAAGGAATTTTTCAAATCTTACTCTTAGAAGTAGAGATATTGACAAAAATAAGATATACATCTACGCCTGGCGTAGAAACCATGCATTTTTTTCAAGAAGAAAATTTTCCTAAAAGGTTTGTCGACATGAGTAGTATCGGTCAACAAACGACTTTTTTTTCAATCGAGATTTTAGAAGCTCCTATTTTGCTGCAAATACAACAGAAGCGGAAATTAAGACTTACGCCACCTGGTGGCCAAACCTTTCTTACAAAAATTAGCAATTATGTGCAAACAATTTCCCATCAGTAGCTGTATGCGGTGCAGAAAGATTTTTCAAATCGGAGATTTAGAAGCAGAGATATAGGGGGAAACACAATTTACATGTACGCCCCCTAGCAGAAAGTCTATGAATTACTTAAAACTTTTGAAATTATATGAACCACATGTCACACTGGAAACTTTTTTTTTTTTTTATTGGAGGTTTAACGACCACCGTGAGCAACTCAATGGGCTATAAGCAGTCGCCCGTCCCTAATTTAGGGTCACTGGTTCCAGGGAAGGGAGAGAGCCAGTGCCGTAAGACAAACACAACATCCATGCCTCACCGGGATTCGAACCCGGACCCCTTACGGACGAATGATCAGAGGCCATCGCTTAGACCACTGCGCCACCGGGGCGGCACTGGAAACACTATCCAACAAAGAAGGAATTTTTCAAATCGGACTCCTAGAAGTAGAGAAATTGACAAAAAAATATATATATCTACGCCCCTAGCGTAGAAACCCTGCTCTATTTTAAGAAGAAAATGTGTCTAAAAGGTTTGTTGACATGAGTAGTAGCGATCAACAAACGACGTTTTTTTCAATCGAGAATTTAGAAGCTCATATTTTGCTGAAAATACAACAGAAGCGGAAATTAAGATTTACGTTTCCTGGTGGCCAAACTATTTTTCTACAAAAATTAGAAATTATGTGCAAGGTGCAAACGATTTCCTATCAGGAGCTGTATGCGGTGCAGAAAGAATTTTTCAAATCGGAGATTTAGAAGCAAAGATATAGAAGGAAACACAATTTACCGCTATGCCCCCTAGCGGAAAGTCTATGAATTACTTGAAAATTTTGAAATTATATGAAAAACATGTCACACAGAAAACACTAGCCAACAAAGAAGGAATTTTTCAAATCGGACTCCTAGAAATAAAGATATTGACAAAAATAAGATGTACATCTACGCCCCCTGGCGGAGAAACTGTGGAATATTTTAAGAAGAAAATATTTCGAAAAGGTTTATCGATGTAAGTGGCATCAGTCCACGAAAGAATGTTTTCAATCGATATTTTAGAAGCTCTGATTTTATGGCAAATACATCAGAAGCAAAAATTAACACTTACTCCCCCTGGTGGCCAAAGTATTTTTTACCAAAAATTTGAAATTATATGCAAAAGATTTTCCATCAGGAGATGTATTGGCTGAAGAAAAAAAAATTTCAAATCGGAGTTTTAGAAGAGTTATCGGAAAAAATGTAATTTACTTTTACGCCCCCTAGCGGAAAATCTATGCGTAATTTGGAAAAGTAACTATATCTAAAATACTCTTCGACATAAATGGAATCGAAAGATAATTTTTTTTTCAATCGGATGTTTAGAAGCAAATATGTGGAATAAAACGTATTTTTGAATTCGACATCATCTGCATTTACGCCCTCTAGCGGCGAAATTATACATCGTAAAAAAAAAACGAAATGAAGGATCATGATTTGCATATTTTAAGCTTTCCAATGCAAAAATAATTTTTCAAATCGGAGTAATGGTTGCAGAGATATCGTGGGTACAGACGGATGGACAACCCGATAACAGAAGCACGATCTTTTTTTACAAAAGACGTGCTAAACAATACGACCAGCAGTTTATTTCAGAAGCAGCTGCAATCGAAAAAACGAATAATAGAAATTGTAAAAATAATGTACCAGTTGAATTACTATACGCCTGGAAGTACTCGATAGAAATTGAAGAGAAAATGAAGAAATGTTATTGTAATAAAAGAAAATACAAAAAAAAAAACAGACGAAAATAAGTCATTTATCTCACCATAGATGGCACCATGGGTGTTGTGTTGTGTTCTTGTGATCCCAGGATATTTTGCGTTTAGAAGACTAAGGGTGTGGCCTCCATGTCTGACGAGTTCAGCATTGATGTGTGCACATTCATACGATGAAGAATCACTGTTGGGAGTACCACTGATGATAGCATGAAACTTGCTGAAACCAGTCTGGTGATGTAGTTTGACGACTGTGACCTCCATCTGGTTTTAATTCATTTTAATCTTGGTTCCATTTTATATTGTTATGTCTTTGTTTGTCTTGTGGTCGTTTGTAGCGTCTCATTTTAATTCTGACTTCGTCCACTGGGACCGCATATTTTATCACACGTATGATTTCACCACCAGCGTTCCTGGATGTTGAAAGAAAGAGGAATATTTGACTAGGCCTACATTAAGCATTGACAGTGGATGTTTTTTTGGGACATACTCATCGACATCTAAGGTAGAGCATTTTTATATATATATGTAATTCGGATTGGTATGTCGATATGAATAACTTTCATGGTTCATACAATGTTCAGTGTAACTCCATATGAATAACTTTTATGGCACATTATATGTTGGACGTCACGTTGGAGAGCTATATTTACACCATCAATAACGTGATGAACAGTAAATGTTAAACGTCTATACGTTAATATAGTAATAGAGGCCTGGGGTATCACGGACCATGTGGTGTTGATCAGTCCACAGTTTATCTTCATTTTGCTGGGGTAGAAGGGCACTCAACCAATGTCCGATCATGTACCACAGATGCTCGAGAGTTCAGGGGATCGTGCTGGCCATGGAAGCATCCGCACATGGTGTAAAGTATTCTGGCTGATCCGAGGGGTATGCAGCCGAGCATCATCCTGTTGAAAAGGGCATTTGGGATGCCCTGCTGATACGGTTGTGCCACGGGCCGCAGCATCTCGTCAACATAGCGGCGTGCCGTGAATGTGCCTGTAATGCTTACCAGCGGTGAGTGCCGTTGGTGCTGATAGCAAGCACCCCACACCATGATTCCACATTGCCGGGCCGTGTGGCCCTCCACAATGGTGGAGGAATCCGCCTGTTGGCCACGTTGCCCCCAGACTCTCACATGGCGATCATCCGTGGCGAGACAGAACCGCGATTAGTCGCCGAACACCACACTGTTCCATTCGGCACCCCACGCAGCTCTGGAGTGATACCACCACCAAGCGGTGACGACGATGGCTTACTGTTAAGGGTAGCCTTCGCAACAGACGGCTGGATAGCAAACCAGAAGCAGCGAATCGGCGCAACACTGTCCGCGTCGATATCGGAGCATCCAACCCGTACACTCCGCAAAATGTCGCCCATTGTGGCATGTCAGTTTGTTATGGCAAGACGTTGGATGCATTGATCGGTGCGCTCGGGCGTCCGTTCCCGTGCTCTGGTCCCCCTACAATGTTGCACAGATCCTTCCTGGGGCCACTATCTCCAAATAATCTGACGATGGTTGTGGCATTATGTTGCGTTTCTCCTGCAATACGATGAAAGGACCATCCGGCAGTACAAAGGTCTGCAACGACACCTGTCGTGAACTCATCCATTTGACAAAATTGCACACAACGGCGTCTTAATGGCAATGGCACCCCTTGTTCATTCTCCAGACATGGTTACAGCAGAACCACTCGCCTCTCGTGGCCATAACGACGTCTCAACTGATGGATTGACGGGTTGGTTGTCTGCTTATATCACGCTCACAGTTCGTGTGATGGGCCGGCAATTTTTTTTTTTTTTTTGATTGGAGGTTTAATGACCACCGTGAGCAATCAATGGGCTATAAGCAGTCGCCCGTCCCTAATTTAGGGTCACTGGTTCCAGGGAAGGGAGAGAGCCAGTGCCGTAAGACAAACATCCATGCCTCACCGGGATTCGAACCCGGACCCCTTACGGATGAATGATCAGAGGCCATCGCTTAGACCACTGCGCCACCGGGCGGCAGCTTGCAAATGCAATCATTTGCATAACTTGTACATGTGCACCCACCCTGCAATTTGCATGGGGCTGCGTTAAAGTCTTTGTGGTGTGGCATTTTCTCTGTCGGGCAGTGTATTTGCTGAAAAGAGTTGACATAATGCATTTGACCTTGGCACTGATATCTAATTTTAAAATCTTGAAAAATTATCTTCTTGTTCAGTGATGACAATTTTATATTGTAATCAATGATTAAAACTTTTTTTAATGTAAAATAAAGACCAAAGTTTGCATCAAGTGCATGACATGAAAATGTTTTCTGTGTGATGCTTTGTTATTTTCCAGTTAGACTGCTCACTTCAAACTGGGAAACAACTGAACCATAGTGTAAATGTCATAATCAGCATAAGCTTTCACTGTCATTTTAATTGTGTTGGCAAAATTATAATTTCTTGCACTGGAAGTGTTCCAGAGTTTTTCAGTATCTTGTAAGATTTTGTAAATTCGCCCAGTTGCTGTCTTTTTATTCCCTGTTTGCAATACGTCAGGTCTTGGCAAGTTTAAAATATCTTTTTGGAAGGGATTTACATATGAAGCGGAAGGGCCATGAAGATATGTTACAGTTCATTATGAAAAGCTGCCTACTATTTAGCTATAAATAAATGTCTTAGATGAACAATAAATTTTTCAAAGAAAAACAAAACAAAACTACAGAATCATCTACTGCTTTTGTTAATTAAGTGTTGAACAATCTGTGGATATTCACTGCTTGTAAGTTATGTCATCAATTACATCATACATATAAGGGAAACTAATCTCCCTGAAGAAATAATTCTTCACAAAATATGGAACGCATCATAAATGTAATTGTTGCCACAAATGTGCCGAATTTTCAGTTTTCATGTAGTAACTCCTTCAGAAAACTTGAAAATTAATTACATTCCCGCTCAGGGCAACGTAATTTTTAAGTTTTCTGAAGAAGTTGCTACATGGAAATAGTGAAAATATGCAGTGATGCAAAGTTGCAAAATCATTTTTGGAGCAGCAAAATGCATTTTTGGAGCAGCAAAATGTGTTTTTGGAGCAGGTAAAATACATTTTTGGAGCAGTAAAATGTGTTTTTGGAGCAGGTGAAATACATTTTTAGTGTAAGAAAATATTTTTTTGCAGCAGGTAAAATATTAGTAGATAGAACAAACTCTTAAGCAAAAAATGCTTTGGAACTAGATGCGCCCTACTCAATTTTAAAACACCTTGCATTGAAATACACACATATGCAAAAGTTTTAGTTTTCAAATAGATCAAAAAAGTTATAACCCTAGCAGGATTCTATTAATTATTTTTATTAATCATTTTTTTACAAAAAATGTTTTTTTAATTTTTTGCTGCTTTTCTCATTTAATTGCTCACTTCTATTTTTTTTTCTATTTTTTTTAACGATAGTTAGCAATGTTTTGTTTCTTTTAATAGTACCTGTCCACTTTCTATTACACTCATGTCTCTTTTTTTATGCCTCATTCAATGTTCATCTCAGCATTTATTTAACATTTTATAAGAAGAATCCAACTGCTGCAATAGTTCAGCTTCTTCCCGTTTCAAATCACCTTGTGAAAATTCAATTTCTTCTTCTCCCTTTCGCTTATTTTACTGCACTTTTCCAGCACTAATCCGCTCTTAATATTTTTTCCAGGATTCTTTATAAGCTGTCAGAAGTTTTCTGGTTACATTAATTTTACTCACATCTCCATTTAGTAACTTGACATGATCTTCGTGCTTCTTGCTCTCTGCACGACGCCTACAATTATTGAGGTCGCTATGAGCTACGCTAAAATCGCAGCCACATGGCTTACAAAACGTGATTCAGAAAAACTTTAGGTGCTTCATAAAAAGGCCACACTTTACTATATCGCAATATACTTGACAATAAGTTTTATTTGACTTCGTTCTTTTTATTGTCATAGCTGTTTCACTGCTACGTTTCATTTTGTTTTAATCTAAATGAATCCTTTCCACTCTAATAACTTTTCACCCATACTCACCTAGCACACGTTTGTTTTCTGCAGTAGAGGCCAGCCACAACTTATCAGCGAAAGCTCAGCCCCGACATCTGCGTGGCGAGTGACACCCGAAACGCGAGCTATTCGGCGAAAAAGAAATGTTTTGCGAGCTATAGAGGTGTCATCAGCACGGAGAGGTGACATCAGACACGCGAAATATTCGGTGAAAAAGAAATGTCTCGCAAGCCCCGACATACGAGCTGTATAGAGCCGTCATGGGCGTGGCGAATGACACCCGACCTATTCGAAGAAAAAGAACTATATCGCGAGCGCCGACATGCGAGCTATAGAGCCGTCATTGGCATGGAAGGGTGATATCAGACACGCAAAAAAGAAATTTATCGCGAGCGCTGACATGAGAGTTATAGAGGTGTCATCAGCATGGAGAGGTGATCTCCGACAAGCAAAATATTTGGCGAAAAAGAAATGTCTCGCAAGCCCCGACATACGAGCTATAGAGGCATCGCGGGTGACATCTGACATGAGAGCTATCTGGCGAAAAATCAATTCCTCGCGAGCTAGAGCCGTCATAGGTGTGGCGGATAACACCCGACACGCCAGCTATTTGGCGAAAAATAAATTCCTCGCGAGCGCCGACATGCGAGCTATAGAGGCGTCATCAGCATGACCCGACATGTCTATGAAGTTTCTTTCTCTATTCGGTGAAAATGAAATGTCTCGTGAGCGCCGACATGCGAGCTATAGCGACATCATCGACGCTATTCACAATTTTGTAAAGTCGGATGTCACCCGACAGTCGAGTGGGAAGGGTTAAAATGGTTGCACCGAAATTTTCACAAGCAGAAAGCTCTATGTAATTAATGTAAAGAGTTTGCAAAAGGCGCTGAGCTGAGCTCCCTCTCGGCTTTTGCGCACAACACTCTCAAATGGTTGTACGGGGAATCGTGTGACAAAACTCCGCCTCCGTCAGCAGGGGACGTCAGAACATTGAAGGCGTATAGGGACTATCTATAAAGAGCGTTTTTTCGACCAAAAGACGGTAAAAGACTGGAAATTGTGGGCAGGGATTTCCGTAGTTTTTTGGGCGACTTCCGTAAAACCGTAAGATGGAGTGAAAATCCATACAAACAACGTAAAATCTGTAAAAGTTGACATCTCTGAATACCTATGAATCCTTTAGAAACAAAATCATCGCATCCTGCCACGGGAGAGCCATTTTCAGTCATCCCCCGCGTCAATGAAATAGCTAACGACTGAACTTACGCTGCATTTACGTAATCGCACACCTCGCCCGGAACGAAATAACTGCGCCATCTCAAAGAGCAGGGAACTACATATAAACAATCTCAATTGCACAACACTCCGAAAGAGCACCAAACCATTTATAAACAATCTTCATTAGGATTATATAGCGTACAGCATTGTTTCTCCTACATACCACGTGATTACAACAAACTCCTTTTCAATCAGTTCCACCTACATCACGAAACCTAATCTTCACTTATGCCGAAAAAACAACGAATTCAGATAGGCGGTACGTGTTGATTAAGCGCCATACGTTTAACCAAATTACGTGTAAACTTTAAAAAGGCATTCGATTCGCCATTTAAAACGGCATTTTTTGCCATGAAAACATTTTTTTCGCTCAGCAGTTTTTGCTGTGGATTGCCGTCTCGGCACAGTTAGGTGCAAATATAAAAATTTTTCGTAATTTGTAACCGTTTGGTGCAAGATAATGAAATTGGCGCAGTTTGGCGCAAACTTTCATTAGACGCATAACTGAAATATGGCACATAATTACAACAGACAATTACATTAGATGCATCACTAAAATCCTTTGTGCTAACAATTACATTTGTCATCAAACAAATCAATAAAATTATTTTCAAATTTTTCAGTTTCTCTGCATTTTTTTCTTTGTATTTACCTAAATAGCAAGCTGGTGAAGGTGGTTCACAAATAGTGTTCACTGTTTTGTACATGTTTGAATTTTTGACCTGCATCACTCTTGGCAGATAACTCTTCCATTTTGTATTAAATTAGCATTAATTAGACATTTTGTTGAATAGTACTACACAGATGATGGGAGTGCCACTTGTACCAGTAAGAGCACAATTTTTAGGCCTTCATTCACAAAACTGCGAAAATCCAATTTTAGAGTGGAATATTTGCCACCAAAATGTATGCTTCTTGGAAAATGGAGCGATTCAAAAAATGGAAGTTTTTGAAATCCACCAGAAAAAATAAATGTTAATGGAAAATAGAAGAAAAATTAAAGCACTTTTTTCCAATGTAAGTTGATGCATTTTTATTAAAGCATTTTTTTTTTATCTAATGTAAGTTGCATTTTAACAAAAAAAAAATTTGGGGAGGGGAGAGACCCCACTAAATATGCTCCTCAACACTTTTAAGTTACTGATTTTAAAATCTGAAAACTTTACTTTACACTAAGGACAAATCTGATTGGCTTTTAGAAGGAAAGACCACTGTCACATGGCTAAAGCAGAGATTTTTTTTACTGTAAATAAAACAATAATGAGGAATCTTATTTAGCCATTATCAAGAAATTAAGCATTAAAAAGGTATCTTATATTGGTAAATGTTGATCCCCCACCTGAATGTTACATAATAAACTTTAATCTATGTGTTTTAAATTATTTTTTTTAAGAATACAGGTAGGAATAGATGGTGAAGGTGGTTCACAAATAGTGTTCACTGTGTAGTCTTGTACATGTTTGAATTTATGTTCTTAAACTTATTCAAAATAAAATTTCTTTGTAACTTCAGAAATTGTTAGATTGCCACTCCCAAAATGTTATCATGTTCAGGACATCAAGAAGTTCAACATATATTTAAAAAAAAAATTAAATGTCACTTTTTGAAAAATTTAAATTATTTTTTTATTTAAATAGGAAGGGAAATTTCTTATGAGTTTTTTTTTTTATTAACTTAAAAAGCTTGTTTAATAAAGCTTTCTATTGAAACCAGAATCAACTGGATAACACATTTTTTCTCAAGATATTAAAAGTTGAATGGTTACAAATTTTCAAAAAATGCAGAGAAATTCAAAATTTTGACCTTTATTATTTTCAAAACAATCCAAAGAAAAATTTCAAAAAAAATATTTTACTTTACTATGTAAACAGTACCTTCTCGCCAATTTTCATTAAAATCGGAGATGTCAAGGTTGAGTGCTGTGTTGATTTGACGTGGAATGACCCATATACGGTAGGCAATATAAACCTGAAAAATAAGCCAGTGCTTGTTTCTCAGCCTTACACTTCTGATTCTTATTTTTTCAACATTTCATTGTTTCACTCTGCTGGCCATGGCTCACTGTGCATTTTCTAATGAAGCTCCTATATGTCTTTAACATTTATGTCCTCAGAAATTCCTTGAAAACTTTCATATGTCATCAGTACAGTGTTTGTGAAAGCTTCTTTTAATAAGTTCGTAAATATGTTTGTAACATTTTTTCTTTATTTAATTCTGTATTTACTTTTTTGAATAAATTTAGTAATTTATTTGCTATCAATATGTGCTGTGACTAATGAATACTGTTGTTGAGGTATGGTCACAGAAAACTTCAATATCTCTAATTTGAATAAATTTTCAAGATCGTCTCATTGTCATAAAAATCTCTGCACCAAGAAAAAAACGCACGATTAATGCGAAACTCGTTGAATAGCAGTGGGGAGAGCACACATGCAAATGATTAAAGTTTCGTGTGATTCTGCATGCCCGCGTGTCCAAGACCGGAGCTGCAATTGCAATCCTTGGGGGCTTATAAGGCACCACGCAGGGGACTCCACATTTGTGCCGAAGTGCATGGTAAGAGTCAGGTGAGATCCCTGAGCAACAGACAAGGCGAGGAGCCGCTGTAGATGTATGTATGGGAAACTGACGGAGTTTGAATGAGGCCGTATCGTCAGGATGAGAGAGGCAGGGTGGCCGGCGTACCGCATCGGCCAGCCAGACAGTACGGTGTGATTATGTTGGGAGCAATGGACACAGGTAGGTACCCACACACAGCGGACTGGCTCTGGATGACCCAGACACCACCAGCAGAGAGGACCACGAGATCGTGAGAGCGGCACACACAGATGCACCGATGTCCTTGCCCAATATCCAGAGACATGTGGCAGCTGTACAAGGGACTCCTGTGTCCGCCAGAACCATTTCCAGATGCCTGACAGAGGCGAATCTGCACTCTCGACGGCCCTTACGTTTTCTGTTATTAACACTGGGCCGCCGCAGGTATCGATTGCAGTGGTGTCTGCAGTCTCAACGGCCATAACGTTTTCTGCCATTAACACCAGACTATCGTCGGCGTTTATTGCAGTGGTGTCAGCAGCGAGCAACGTGGAATGTTACGGACTGGCGACGTATAGTGTTCAGTGACTAATCCCGCTTCTATATGGGAACGGGCGACCACTGTGTCAATGTGGAGTACCACAGGAGAACGCTACAATTACAATCTCACTGCACATCGGCACACGTCCCGAACTGCAGCCGTGATTGTCTGGGGAGCAATCGTGTATGACAGTCGGACTTCCCTCGCAGTGATCCGAGGGATGTTGATAGCCCAGCGCTACATACAGGAGATCCTGCGGCTCCATGTGCTGCCTTTCCTGGCGGGGCAGCCCGGAACCATTTTCCAACAAGATAACGCCCGTCCGAGCTCGGCTCAGGTTTCCTAGGACTGTCTAACGCCATGCTTCGACGTTTCTGTGGCCCGCCATATCACCTGATCTCTTGCCCATCGAGCATGTGTGAGACCAGATGGGACATCAGCTTTCTCCATGTCCCAGTGTTCGTGATTTAGAGCAGCAATTGCAAGAAGTGTGGGCCGATCTGTCCCAGGATAACATACAGCGTCTCTTTGACACCATGCTGGACCATATTACCGCATGTAACCGAGCATGATGCTGTACTAACGCTGACCGGAATGTGTATTGCATGTTCACGGGAAATCATCCTGACGCTGTGATATTGTAATCACTTCTGTCCTTTATATGTAAGATTTCACAACTAAAATCTCATTTCAATCTGACATCTTCTTGCTGCACAGATTTTTATGGCAATGAGTATATGTACCTTGCTTCATGTGATTTCAATCTTGGTACACTGCCTCCCCCCCCCATCCACTTTTTTGAAATGGCAGCATATGTTTTCATCCACTACTCTTAAACTCTTAAATGTCATGTTTCTAACTTCATTCTTTCCTATATATCCCTTTGTTCCAAAAAATAAGGTGTGATGCTGAAACTTGCTTTAACGGGTTTGCTGTTTTCAGGATATGAGTGGCAGCTGTTCATCACATCAAAAAATTAATCAATACAAAAAATTGTGCAGCATTTTTATGCTCTGTTAAAAATTCAATACCTTTTGCTGTAGTTGCCGAGCAGAGAATTTTGCTGGTCCCACTTTTTGCCTTTCACTGCAATATGGGAAGGTAAAAGTTTATTGCACATCTTTATTTAACCACAACGTTTTTCAAAGACTTTGATTATGCCTATCTGAAGAACTGATTCATCTTAAAAAACTACTACTCAATCTATGAAGTGGCTCCACAAAATTTGTAAGAAATGAGGTGGCTCTACAAAAATCCAAATCCTTGAGACGCTGTCCAAGAGATGATTGAAAAAGGATTTTTTTCCATATCATGCAGCCTCTCAAATCTGAAAATACTTCTTTAACTATTATGCCAGCTGGGTTTTTTTTTTTTTTCCAAGATTTGTAATGATCTCAGAGAGAAGCTTTTTATTCATTACATGTTGAAAATTAAAATGCACTGACAACGAAACAAAAAATTTCACACATGATTTATTATTTCAATTAGTTCTAATTCTGACTATTATATAGCTCTAATCATTCTACTATTCTCTTTTACGTGCGATATTTCAAAGTAACTTGTACAAAATTCTAGCGGATAATGCTTACCTTGGCATTCCTTTCTAGCGATGGGAACATATCACGCACGTGTTTTCCGGTCTTTGTTGATGTTATTGTCCTAAAGTCCGTTGTATGCGATGACTGGCTTTACTTCTCACACTTTTCGCTGGGTATACTCATTGGATCTTTGCCTTAGGATTCAAACACATATATTTTTACCGTTCTTTATACTCGAAATTTTCGCCCATCCTCTGGGCATCCTCAGGAGCGTGGCGACTTTACCACCGATGTTCGTGGTTAACTTCGCGCTAATGGAGTCCGATACTCCTTGTTGCCATTTGTCGGATATACTTTCCTGGATATATTTCATTATCAAGCCCGGCTGGCGCCATCTATGTCTCATTAAAACTTTTTTTTTTTTTAACTTTTTTTAATTTTTGTTTAAATTTTTTTTTTTATTTTCTTCTCCTATCCTGGTTTTCTTTTCTTTTTTGCTGGTTTTTCTTTTGTTGTTGTTTTTCTTGTCTTATTAGTTCTTTCCACAGGCCCGATAATGTGCTAGGGTCGTTCTGGTTACATACATACCCTTGCTTTATTTTTTATAGATTAATATTGCTTCTTCCCTCCTCATTTGCCTTTCCAATTTTTTATTCTTTTTTAGCATTTTAATTTCATTGAATTTTGGGAATGTCCGGTTTTCCATGCAGAATTGCCCTAAAGCAGTTTTGGCTTCTTTTTTTTTGCCAATTAGATATGTGTTGTTTAAGTCTTTTTTTAATCTGTTTTTCGTACTTCCAATGTACGATATTGGGGGTATATGTGCAATTGGAATTTCGTAGGTTCCCGATTCTTCTAGCATTTTTTCCTCTGTTTTTTTTTTTTGACAGTCATACTTTTCACTGTGTGCACTGAGCTTCCTAGTTGTAAGTCATATTTAGCACAGTGCCTATTGATTTCATTACTCACTCCTTCCAAGTATGGGAAAGCTCCAATGTATTTCAATTTTTTCTTCCTCATCTTCCTTTGGTTGTGCACTTCTTGGCCTTCTATACTCTGAGTCATGCTTTTTACTCTCATGTATCCATTTATTAATTAGCTTGCTCTGGTACCCATACTCTTGTGCTATTTTCAAGATAAACTCTAGCTCTTGATTTTTTAGCCTGTTGTTAGATGTGTGTGTGTACGCTCGCCGTATCAAGTTTACTATGCTGTTTTTTTATGTATCACTGAATGGTGTGACGAGTATGGAATCTGTCAGTACAGGCATGTAAGTTGCTTTTCTGAACACTGAGTATTCAAAACTATTTTTGTTTTTCTTTAGTTGGATGTCCAGGAAGGATAGGCAATTATCCTCTTCAAACTCAATAGTTAGCTCTATGGTGTTACAGATTTTGCTAAACTGCTGTGCTAGATCTAGTAGCTCGGCTTTGTTAAGTTTAGACATTATAATAATGTCGTCTACATATCGGGCATAAAGTATTGGTTTTTCAGGTAGATTTTGAATAATTCCTTTTTAGAGGTATGCCATAATCACTTCTGCGTATAATGCCGATAATGGGGATCCCATAGGGCCACCTTGCGTTTGTTTAAATATATTTCCTTCAAAATGGAAGATGTTTTCCTTGATGAAATATAAGGTATTCTTTAGCTCTTTCAGTTGTGACAAGTTTAGTTCTTTGTTGATGCTTAGTTGTTGCATAATCAATTCGATGGCTAGCTCGACAGGAGTGTTTGGGTATAACGCCTTAACGTCCATAGAGGCCATAGTTATTTGCTCTAGGAGTCGTTTGTGTGCTGGAGAAATGCATTACTTACGGGGTGTTTGTGGCAAGACACGGTCTAATTTTGTGAGGAATGAAGATGTGTTGCAGTTGTGTGATGTGAAGCAAAATGTTGTTAGCAAGGTGGAGACCAATATGCTTCGGTAATTTGGCCATGTTGAAAGAATGAGTGATGAGATGCTTACTAAGAAAATCTTTTTAGCCCAAGTGGCAGGAAGGAAAGGCAGAGGAAGACCAAGGAAGACATGGATGGATCAGATTCAGGAGTGTCTGCATGAGAAAAAGATTATGAGTATGAAGTATAAAAGATCTTGTGCACGGCATGTAATGGATATCAGTGAAGCCCGAGTTGTATGTCAAGATCGCAGTAAATGGAGAAGTTTGATACGACAACAGTAAGTAAAAATATCTGGTAGTTTGTATTTCTTTTTGGAGCTAACCTCTGAATCTCAGAACAGCTTAGTGATACGTATGTATAACTGCAGTATTTCGTGGGGTGGGAGTATAGATAGAAGATTTCCTTCCTGTTACATGAATGAAGAAAAAAAAACGCCCAACGGATGATCAGCAACCTAATTGATCGCTCTGTGTGGTCAGCTGAGTTTTTGGAAAAAGATGCTTACAATGGAACCCACCTGGCAGTAGCACTTTTCGCCCCCACACCCTCCGACAGGAGTGATGCCTTTAAGCAAATGGCATAGGAACAAACTGGGTTAGGCGAAGGAGGCTTGCAAATCCTCCCCAAAGTTTGGTTATCACTAACTCCTGTTGGCTTTCTTTATCATTTAACTAAATGCCAAATCCTCCGACAAAATACTTTGTTATTTGCACTGAAAAGATATAAAATAACATTTTCAGTTATTCAGAATCTGCTATTTGGCATCAAGCACGCTTGAAGGGGGAAAAGTTTTGAAAACACATGCACGAGAAATTGTGAGCAACGTCATTATGTATATCATCATCATCATTGTCAATCATTATCAATCCACTGCTGGACGAAGGTCTCCCCAAGTTTCCTCCACAATGGTCTGTCTTGTGCCAGTCTCCTCCAGGTCACTTCCGCATACTTTCGAATTTCATCCACCCATCTTCCATGTGGTCTTCTTCTGGGTCTCTTCCTGTCCCTTGGAATCCAATCTAAAATTTCGGCTGTCCATCGATGGTCTGTCCTTCTGGCAGTATGTCCAGCCCATTGCCATTTCAGTGATTTAACTCTGATCATGATGTCTTCCACTCGTCATTTTTCGGATCCACGAGTTCCTCTTCTTATCTCTCCTGGTTACACCAAGCATGCACCTCTCAATGCTTCTTTGAGTTGTCTGCAGCCTTTGTATGTCTCTTTTAGTTAAGGTCCATGTCTCTGCACCATACGTAAGCACTGGAAGGATGCATTGATCAAACACTTTTCTTTTAAGACATAATGGCATATTGCTCTTGAAAATTATGCTGTTTCTTCCAAAAGCTCTCCAGGCAAGTTTTGTACGCTGATTAATTTCTTCATCAATGTGACCCTCACTTGATATCTGCTGTCCAAGATAAACGTATGTGTCTATTATCTCCAGCTTTTCTCCATCAATCGATAAATCTTCATTTCTTGTAAAAGCATTGAACATCACTTTTGTCTTCTGAAAGTTCATTTGTAATCCAACTTCTTTACTCTTGTCAGCAAGTTCCTGGATCATACTCTGCAGCTCTGATGGGGTAGTTGCAAAAATGACTATGTCATCAGCAAAACGAAGGTGGGATAGATAATCTCCATTAACCTTTATCCCTTTGTTTTCCCAGTTCAGTGATTGAAAGACATTTTTCAATGTGGCATTAAAGAGCTTCGGAGATATGGTGTCACCTTGTCTCACTCCTTTTCCAATTTTTATGTGTGTTGTATTTTCAAACAGCCGAATCTTTGCACTTGCATTTTCATAGATGTTATTAATGATATTAATGTACGCATCTTCAATACCGCAGGATTTCAGAGCCATTGTAACTGCTGATGGTTTCACCGAATCAAAGGCTTTTTCATAATCGATAAAAGCCATGCACAATGGAATTTCATATTCCCTTGCTCTTTCAATTAGTTCTCTCAGTACGTGGATATGATCTATTGTGCTGTAGCCACTCCTGAATCCAGCTTGTTCTCTTGGTTGAGCCATGTCCAATGTCACCTTTAAGCGGTGTGAAAGAACTTGAGTGAAGATTTTATAAACCACTGATAGGAGGCTGATAGGTCTGTAGTTCCTGAGATCCTCAATGTCACCTTTTTTATGTAGCAAGATCATTGTAGTGTTGTTCCAATCCTCAGGAATCTTCCCTTCATTAAGGCATCGAGTGAAAATTTGGGCGAGTACTGTTTCGATTTCTCCACTTGCTTCTTGTATGATGTCTACAGTAATTCCATCTTCTCCTGGAGCTTTTCCCCGCTTCATGCTCTTGATTGTGTCATGGCGAAAATTTTAACCTATGGTGAATTTCGGAAAGACCTGATCAATCTTTCTGTTGGTTTATCAGGGATTAATTAATGCAAAAATTTTCTCCCATGACATACGTTAGAAGAAAATTCCTGGTTGAAAGGCAGGGGAATTCGTGCGCAAAATTCGCTTGTCTTAATCACAACCAGGAAAACAAAATTTCATGTTAAGAAAAAAAAAAAAAGAGGAAGAGAATAATATTAAATTTAACTGACTTTGGGGTTTTGAAAATAATTATTTTATCTGTTCTTTTATCGCGATAGGAAAAGGCGAGTAGGTGTGTAGCTCAGAGAATCGAAATTAATTTTACTTTCATATCACGGAATGGGAAAAAAAAACATTTCTGAAAAGAAAGAAAAAAAAAAGTTGTGAGAAAAGGGAATCTTCTTTCAGATCTGCCATTTTAAGGGTTTGGTCTTAGAAGTCGCTCAGAAATGTTGCAGAAAATGCTCTTACGGGGTTGGCGCTGTTCTATTTTTAGAAACTAGGTCGCAGCTGCACATGGGAAATTGTTTGGCTTACGTGTGAAGGTCAGAGGTCACTTGAGACGTGGGAGAGAATTTCCGTTGTGGGAGGAACGCTGTTACTAGGGAAAAATTTCAGCCAATCAGGGGTCAGCATTTTTTTCCAACACGCCGGACTTCTTTGACACTTTGAGACGCTTGTCTCGGTCACTTTTGTTCTTGTCCTCTGGCTGGCCGGGAGAAAGAGGGGACAGCCGAGTCTCTCCTCGCCTTTTGGTGAGGAGAGCATTTGCTGACCACCATGATTTGACATCTAGGTAAAAAGCTTAAAGGAGCCTAGTAGCGACGGTCTTCTAGCGTGGGGACTTGTCAGGTTCATGGTTGGTTACAAAAAAAAAAAAAAGAATTAAAAGGAGCTCAGGGCTTGCGATGAATTGTTCACTGATTCCTCCAAATACAAAGAGGTGGAAGAAATTATGAAGAAAGGACAGGACCAACGTAGGACGAGACCTCCTCGGGGCGCAGCGAAAGATGATCACCGATGCACTCCTAAGCATTCTCGTGAGAGCTGATGGATAAAGAAAGGGGAACCTCCGAGGAAGATGCCGTCCACCTTCCAATGCAGCCGACCAAATTCCTACCAGGGGAGAGCCATATGCATCGAAAAAAACAAGGGAGAATTACTCCCTCTGAGAGGGTCCATCATCACCAGCTTCAGGATGCCTTTATTTTTCCCTGTTTTCGGGTGAAGTGCTCAGGCACATTGTGTTCAAAAAAAAAAGAAAGGAAAAAAAAAAAAAAAAGAAAGAGAAAGACATTTCTTTGAATAAAGCTCATGTTGAGAAATGGCTTCCTAGTTTCTTAATTCAATTACTAATCTAAAGCAAATATTATGGGAATTTTACTAGGAAATTTTTTCTTTAATAGCAAATTTTCGGAGAAAACTCTTCTTCAGGCTGTCTTGTTGTTGTCACTTTTTCCTGTCACTATCACGGTTACGGTTAACCTTGACGGTTTAGGTTATTTTTCAACAAATCCTGCCAGATGTTAGGCAGGGAAAATCCTTTGCAGTCATTGATGATGGAATTTTGATTTTTCTCAATCTCTATTCCCTTCTGTTCAGCTTTCTTTTTTGAAAATTGCTTTGGAAACTAATGACTTTAAGGGAATTCCAATCCATGCTGTGCCCAGTTTCTCTAACATGCCTATCTAATCCAGTCTTGTTGGAGCAATTTTTTATAGCTGCTTTATGCTCAGCTATACGAGTTTCTAGTCACTTGTACAGAAAACTAGCGGATAATGCTTACCTTGGCATTCCTTTCTAGCGACGGGGACATTTCATGCACGTGTTTTCCGGTCTTTGTTGAGGTTATTGTCCTAAAGTCCGTTGTATGCGATGACTGGCTTTACTTCTCACACTTTTCGCTGGGTATACTCATTGGATCTTTGCTTTAGGATTCAAACATCAATTTTTACCATTCTTTATACTCGAAATTTTCGCCCATACTCTGGGCATCTTCAGGAGCGTGGCGACTTTACCACCGATGTTCGTGGTTAACTTCGCGCTAATGGAGTCCGATACTCCTTGTTGCTATTCGTCGGAAAAACTTTCCTGGATATATTTCGTTATCAAGCCCGGCTGGCGCCATCTATGTTTCGTTAAGAACACTTTTTTTTCCCGTATTTTTTTTTTTTTAATTTTTTAATTTCTTCTCCTATCCTGGTTTTCTTGTCTTCTTTTGCCTGTTTTTCTTTTGTTGTTGTTTTTCTTGTCTTATTAGTTCTTTCCACAGGCCCGATAATGTGCTAGGGTCGTTCTGGTTAATAAGACAAGAAAAACAACAACAAAAGAAAAACAGGCAAAAAAAGACAAGAAAACCAGGATAGGAGAAGAAATTAAAAAAATTAAAAAAAAAAAAAGTGTTCTTAACGAAACATAGATGGCGCCAGCCGGGCTTGATAACGAAATATATCCAGGAAAGTTTTTCCGACGAATGGCAACAAGGAGTATCAGACTCCATTAGCGCGAAGTTAACCACGAACATCGGTGGTAAAGTCGCCACGCTCCTGAAGATGCCCAGAGTATGGGCGAAAATTTCGAGTATAAAGAATGGTAAAAATTGATGTTTGAATCCTAAAGCAAAGATCCAATGAGTATACCCAGCGAAAAGTGTGAGAAGTAAAGCCAGTCATCGCATACAACGGACTTTAGGACAATAACCTCAACAAAGACCGGAAAACACGTGCGTGAAATGTCCCCGTCGCTAGAAAGGAATGCCAAGGTAAGCATTATCAGCTAGTTTTCTGTACAAGTTACTTTGAAATATCGCACGTAAAAGAGAATAGTACAATAATTAGAGCTATATAACAGTCAGAATTAGAGCTACTAAGTGGAGTTTCTAGTCTGCGACCTGTTTCACCTATGTAAGATAGTCCACAACTACAATTTACTTCATAGACTACTCCTTGCATTTTTAAAATATTTTCTTCTCTTTGAACTATTTTAGGGAAAAATTTTTTAACTTTGTTCTCTAAACTTGGAGCTAGCCTAATATTGTACTTCTTACTCATTCTCTTTAAAGACTCAAATAAACCTTTGTGATAAGAAATTTTTCTAGTGAATTTTACGTGTTGCTTTTGTGGGTTCTTTGTACCATTAAAATTCAGAAGCTTCTCAATTTCTTCTTTAGGATAGTTATTCTCAGCAAGTATGGCCTTAAGCTCTTCTTTATGGGCTTCTTTTTTATCTGTAGTAGAAACTATTTTATTATTTTTTTCTAAAAACTGACTTGCTACATTTTTCTTAATAGAAACTGGATGATAGGAATTGAAATCCAGTAGTCTTTTAGTATTCATTGGTTTTTTATACCAACTAGTGAGGAATTTTTCATCTTCATAATAGATAGTAATATCTAAGAAGTTTATTCTTCTTTCTTTTTGAAGTTCAATAGTGAACTTAAGGGAACCATCTAATTCATTGAATGAGTCTAGAATTCTTTCTGGGACAATTTCTGTGCTATC
Organism: Macrothele yani; assembly: GCA_039090855.1. NCBI lineage: Eukaryota > Metazoa > Arthropoda > Arachnida > Araneae > Macrothelidae > Macrothele > Macrothele yani. The sequence continues at coordinate 3,851,021 of CM077023.1, read as the reverse complement.
TATTATAAATAAGATGTCATCCATGTATCTGCTATATAAGCAGAAGTATGTGGGTTGTACTAGTATCTTTTCTTCTAGTTTTCCCACATAATAGTTAGCTAAGAGTGGGGAGTCCATAGCTAGCCCCGATTTTTGAATGAAAAAAGTTTTCCCAAATTGAAAGTAGTTGTTCTGCAAAAAGAAAGTAAGCATTTCAAAAATTCCAACTAATATGTTTTTTTTCTTTTTTGTGAAAAACTATTAGGTCTGCCAAGTCTTCCGCTATAAAGTCTATAAGTTGATCTATATTAATGTGAGTATACATAGACACTATGTCTAAACTACCCATAATAGGAAAATCTAATTTAGGAAGAAGTTCGTTTTTCTTTTATTTAGCTGCATTGAGTTTTTAATCATGTTAGGTGGCTCTTTTAAAAGATTCTGAAGGTGTGACTTTAAAAAATAGTTTAGATTTGAAAGAATAGAGTTTTTTGAGTCTATTATTGGTCTAATTGGTTGGTGTTCTTTATACAGTTTGACTATTCCATATATTTGAGGTAATCTGAACTGTAATTTTGAGAATTGTTTATAGTTTTCTGGAAGCTGGTTTTTCTTTTTTTGAAGTGAAATAAGCTTAGAGACTTTTTAATCAATTCTGGTAGCGGATTTTCTTTTACTTCTTCATACATAGGTTTTTTTAGTTCTTCTTCCATCTTTTCTATATAATCTATCCAAAGAAAAAATAAATACAGAAAAATTGGTAATTGAATTGGAAAGCATCTGCAGCACTTTAGAAAAAGAGGACCAAATTAAAGCAGACCTCCTCAGAAAAGATTACTACAATAGCCTTACAAAATTCCAGAAGCAAGTAAGGAAACCTCAAAAAAATTTTGATAATAGTCAATTAAAAGCTCTTAAAGATTTCAGAAAAAATGAAAGTGTAGTTGCTGTGAAAACAGACAAAAGTAAGATGATTACTATTATGGATAAGAAAGATTATCTAGAAAAGATGGAAGAACTAAAAAAACCTATGTATGAAGAAGTAAAAGAAAATCCGCTACCAGAATTGATTAAAAAAGTCTCTAAGCTTATTTCACTTCAAAAAAGAAAAACCAGCTTCCAGAAAACTATAAACAATTCTCAAAATTACAGTTCAGATTACCTCAAATATATGGAATAGTCAAACTGCATAAAGAACACCAACCAATTAGACCAATAATAGACTCAAAAAACTCTATTCTTTCAAATCTAAACTATTTTTTAAAGTCACACCTTCAGAATCTTTTAAAAGAGCCACCTAACATGATTAAAAACTCAATGCAGCTAAAAGAAAAACTAGAACTTCTTCCTAAATTAGATTCTCCTATTATGGGTAGTTTAGACATAGTGTCTATGTATACTCACATTAATATAGATCAACTTATAGACTTTATAGCAGAAGACTTGGCAGACCTAATAGTTTTTCACAAAAAAGAAAAAAACATATTAGTTGGAATTTTTGAAATGCTTACTTTCTCTTTGCAGAACAACTACTTTCAATTTGGGAAAACTTTTTCATTCAAAAATCGGGGCTAGCTATGGGCTCCCCACTCTTAGCTAACTATTATGTGGGAAAACTAGAAGAAAAGATACTAGTACAACCCACATACTTCTGCTTATATAGCAGATACATGGATGACATCTTATTTATAATAGATAGCACAGAAATTGTTCCAGAAAGAATTCTAGACTCATTCAATGAATTAGATGATTCCCTTAAGTTCACTATTGAACTTCAAAAAGAAAGAAGAATAAACTTCTTAGATATTACTATCTATTATGAAGATGAAAAATTCCTCACTAGTTGGTATAAAAAACCAATGAATACTAAAAGACTACTGGATTTCAATTCCTATCATCCAGTTTCTATTAAGAAAAATGTAGCAAGTCAGTTTTTAGAAAAAATTAATAAAATAGTTTCTACTACAGATAAAAAAGAAGCCCATAAAGAAGAGCTTAAGGCCATACTTACTGAGAATAACTATCCTAAAGAAGAAATTGAGAAGCTTCTGAATTTTAATGGTACGAAGAACCCACAAAAGCAACAAGTAAAATTCACTAGAAAAATTTCTTATCACAAAGGTTTATTTGAGTCTTTAAAGAGAATTAGTAAGAAGTACAATATTAGGCTAGCTCCAAGTTTAGAGAACAAAGTTAAAAAAATTTTCCCTAAAATAGTTCAAAGAGAAGAAAATATTTTAAAAATGCAAGGAGTAGTCTATGAAGTAAATTGTAGTTGTGGACTATCTTACATAGGTGAAACAGGTCGCAGACTAGAAACTCGTATAGCTGAGCATAAAGCAGCTATAAAAAATTGATCCAACAAGACTGGATTAGATAGGCATGTTAGAGAAACTGGGCACAGCATGGATTGGAATTCCCTTAAACTCATTAGTTTCCAAAGCAATTTTCAAAAAAGAAAGCTGAAAGAAGGAATAGAGATTGAGAAAAATCAAAATTCCATCATCAATGACTGCAAAGGATTTTCCCTGCCTAACATCTGGCAGGATTTGTTGAAAAATAACCTAAACCGTCAAGGTTAACCGTAACCGTCAAGGTAAACCGTAACCGTGATAGTGACAGGAAAAAGTGACAACAACAAGACAGCCTGAAGAAGGAGAGGAGTTTTCTCCGAAAATTTGCTATTAAAGAAAAAATTTCCTAGCAAAATTCCCATAATATTTGCTTTAGATTAGTAAGAGAAAGACATTGTTGGATGCGAAGAGAAAATCAACAGGGACGGTGTGACGAGAAGATTTTTTTTTTTTTTTTTTTATAAACAAGAGTTGTTCCTGCCCAGCCCAGAAGGTAAATTCTTTCTTGATTTTTTTTTTTTTTTTTTTGTATTATGTTGTGACCGCTGCGGAATTGTTGAACGAGTGGTCGGCAGTGTGAAATCAAAATTATAGTTCTGCAAGAAAAGAAAAAGAATTTTTTTTTTTTTTTAGGTTAGCCGGATGTGGGACAGAGGTCCCCATATTGTTGTCATGTCTGGTATTTTAGCAACTCCCCAGGCCAGTAAATTTTGATGTATCGGAAAAATTTGGTTTAATGTTTGAGCACAGTAAATTTTGGTGCATCGATAATAGTTTAGTTGGGCATGTGATAATTGAAAAGCAGTGTTATTGTGATGCCGTGGGTGATGAAATAAGTGTAAACATTTCTCTCTAGCCTTTTACAGCATTGAGTACTTTTTTTTTTTTTATGAGTGAAGATAAATTATGGGATGATTTATATTGGGATTTTGGGAACATATTATAGTGTGATGAAATTGGAAACCTAAAGTGCCGTTTACATTCTTGGAGTGTTAAGTGTCGAAATTAAGAGTGTTGGTGTGTTATTTGAGGACCAGTATTTTACATGCTCCAGATGAGTGTTAATCTCCCATTGGAAAGGGGTGATCTTAGGGCAAGCCGGGAACTTGTCCTAGGGCAGAGGGCTCTGAGTAGGGAATTTTCACCAGGATGCGATATGTGCAAAATAGAAGTTGAGGTATTTGGGTTCTCAAGTTTAGTATTTTCACAAAAAGAATGAACATCATGGGTTGAGAGGACACACTTTTGCTCACCAGTTCCAGTATTAATTGTTCTTTTCTTTGGCCTAAATTTTCTTTTTTTTACTATAAGGTTAAAAGTCTAAATGTAATTTTAATTTTCAAAAAGGTGAAAATATTTAGTGGGTTATGTAAATGGTTATGTTATTGTCTGCAGTGCAACCTGCACATTGCCATGGTACAGAAGAATTTCCTTGCAAGTGATTTTTCCTGGGATATATGTGGATATAGATAAGTGATTTTTCCTGGGATATATGTGGATAGAGATAAGTGAATTTTCCTGGGATATATGTGGATATGGTGATTTTGGATTTCTTGGGATATAGAGAGATAAGTGATTTTTTCCTGCGATATAGTTGTGTTGGTTCTGGGCCGGATGTGCCTGGAGTATTTAGGGTTGAAGTGCGACAGGCTCTTGCAGGCGTGGTTGATCAAGGTGGGATCATGCATTGGTTCGAAAAGGGAGATCCCTGAGGACGTGGTTTTTGGGGGAAAACTTGTCTTCAAACCCCCAGTAGTTTCGCTGCTCACGGAGATATGTACTGCCAGCGAGGGTCGGTCAGGCGTTGCTTCAAGAAATGTGGCGAGATCATGTTAGAGGAAATTCTGTGCCTGATGATGATGTGTCGCACTTGAGGATTTTTTCCTTTCCCTTTGCATAGGCTGAAAGTGGATTCACGACCCAATTTCACGCCTTCAGCCTGACTTGGTATTTTCTTCTTGTGTTGGTTCTCAAAACCCAGGGTAGTGTCTGAACTGAGAGTATTTGCCTCACCGCTACCTCAGAAATTCACTGCAGGTGTTAAATTTAAGTCTTGTTTTGGTGATTTAAAGTATCTAAATTAATTTGTTTATGATATGCTGTAGTGCTAGGGATGTAAATTGTAAATTCTGGTTGTTAGTGTTAGTGAGCATGATATTTGGTTTGGAAATTTAGTTAATTGGTATTTTGAGCTTTTGTTTACAGTATAGAGTTATTAAGTCTCTTGAGCTATTATTTGAAGTGCAGAGTGAGGTGATTTTTATGAGCAAGCTAGTGCAAGAAGATTGTTTGAATTTCTGAATTATGTTGATGTTTTGAGTAGTGATAATTTTTAAGTTAGTGAGGTTTCTTTATAAGTGAAGTAGGTTCATTCAGGATAGTTCTATAGGTTATGTAATGTTAATTAATGCTTGTGCTCAGTGTAAATTCTGTGTTGAGGATAATTTACTTGGTTTATTTGTTTACTTTCAGATAGTAGATTTGGTTAATGTATAATTTGGGGCTCTTATTATAACTGTAAATTTAATTGAAGTCTTTGAAGCTGGTCTGGGAGATTGCGGAGTTTGCTAAGATTGTTTAGGTGCTGTAAATTTAAATCAATAAGTCTAAGGTTGTAAATTTGTCATTGAGCTAACTAGGTGAGAGAGAAGAGAGTACGTTTCAAAAGAACAGAACTTGTCCACCTTGTGGAATTAAAAAAATAATCCAGTATCTTTTTTTGTGTAAGCTATGTGAATCGTAGTATAATTTTGGATGCATAAAGTCAATGCCTAGTGTTCAAACCAACTGTGTTGAAATATGTCAAGTTGTGTTGTTCATAAGGCCAGTGGCCAAATAGAAATAGAAAAGAAATTGAGATTCTGTTTTTATACTGCTGTGTTTAAGCAAACAACAAAAAAGGAAATGCCATCTGATTGTCCACTAAATTACCTTGTTAAGTTTTTAAAGAAAAATAATAAATACAGGCAGTAGCCTTTCAAAAAAAAAGTCCAAAATTAGTGCAGTGTGAAAAATTTTGTGTGCTGTTGTCTTCCATGACTTGAGCCAGGGATCATAGCATACTTCTGGAAAATTTTAGGTTGGAATTTTAGGAATTTTAGGAATTTTTAGAAAAATTTTAGGAAAATTTTAGGAGTGTATTTCAATAAAAACTAGATGTATATTTGTATACATCTAGTAAAACAACTTTGTATACATTGTAAAGAGTTTGCTTCACACCCTTCAACCATATATACTGATAGACTGTGCATGACATCAAAATTTCTGGCTCCAACATAAAATCACATGACAACAGTCAAAAAGATGGGTTACACCTGCTGTGCTTATGGTTGCTCTGAGCGATATAGTAAAGAAAGTTCTATGATTTTTCATGGGTAAGAAACGAATTAAATACCTAAGTCAATAAAGTTCAATTACTTAACCAGAAACTTGCAGCTATTGATATAAAAATATAGTAACTTAAGAAAAAAAAATGGAATGCAGGTTCCAAATTCTTCGCAAATGTTCATCACATTATAAATCACAAAATGTAAACAACCCGTTCATGCATGTATATAGCTCATAAGTAAACTTACCTGAAGAGTTTTCATTATATATGAGGCGCATTCACATAATACACCGAAAACACTGAAGTTCTGCAATGTAAATTAGTAATCATAACAGCATTTTTACACGAAATTTGGAGTCTGATGATGACGTGCCCAATGTTTGAGCCATGGCGGCTTTGATGCAGCTATTGCCAATGCGCAGTCCATTAGTATATATGGTCGAAGTTCACACCCAAATTTTTTGCATAACGTCTAATGTCTAAAGTTTAAGTATGATTTACTTCTAATGTTCAGTTCTTATCTTTTCACGTGTTATTATCATATTCAAGTATATTTACCACATTCAAGTTTCACTTTGAACATTAATATGCTGTTTAACCAGAAGCAATTCACGATTTTCACAGAAAGTTTTCAGGTTTCACATTAAATTATAATATCCTAAAAGGTAATTGAAAACCAAGAACTATGTACAATTGTTCACTGAATTACTTTTTTCATATTATTGTTTTAACCTTTTCCTGATACGCCTATCTTTTTCTGCTTCCACCACAACTAATTTACTTTGTTTTCTTTATTTCAGCTGAACCTTGTATGATCAAGTTAGAGGCAACTGCTATTTCAACAGTATTTTGTTTTTCTACAGCTTTTCGCATTCTTTCTGTTCCCTCTTGAATTACTGCTAGGGAGGCTTCTTTATCTTTTTTAAGCCTATTTATTTCTGCATCATTTTCTTTTATTTTGTCATCAAACTCAGCTTTTCCTTTTTTTCTCTAGCTGCTTTTCCTTATTTTCCCTCTCTTTCTGCTTCCTTTCTTTACCTTTTTTGATTGTTCTTCCTTCAGCTTATCAACATACTCTTTATAAAATTTATGTGAATCACGAACACTATTTAACAAATTTATTGTTATGGGAATTTCTTGTTATGGGAACTTTTTTTCTTTATGATGCGCTTTTACTTGTGAAAAGCCACTATTAGAAATATTGAAAATTTCTGAACACAATATACACTTAGCAGAAAATATTGTTTCAGTTGCAGAACACCATTCTTTCAACTTCACTCCGTCCAATTCTTTGGCGAGCCACGCATTTTGAAATTTCGTTTTGGATTTAGGCATCTTAAACACTTGTATTACTAACCAGAAAATGAAAGGGAAGTACAAAAACACGTTCCAATATTGCAAAACCAGACAACTTCCCGAAATTTGGCTGCGAGGATGTCCAGAAGATATGAAAAAAAAAAAAAAAAAAAGCAGGTCACCACTAGAGAACTGAACCTGCACAGAGAACACCATAAAAGACGTAAAACCAGAAACTATCATACGCATCTCACGCAAGTTCAGTCAAAGCGAGTCGGAGCCGAGATATATTGCGCATCGAAGGTCGCTGTCGCCGGCCGCATGATCGAAGGTCAATGATCACGTGCTCTACTGCCTGCCAAGATAACTCAGCTACCATCCCATCGTCATTACCGGAGGTTACGGAAGAAGACCACATGTTTCCTCTTTGCTTCCACCCACCTGCGGTTTACAATAACAAAACATCAGCAGAAAGAGGAGGTTCCACAAGGCATGTACAAAAATAAAGTACGATCTTCTGCGTGCCACGGAGTTCGTCTGCAAAGCGCAAACCAGGGGTGAAAATGACCCCTCCCCTTTTCCCTTAGATCTCTTGTTACTCTCGAAAACTGTTCGAAGGCAAAAAAATGGAACGCCCGCCCGAAGCAAGTGCATCTCGATGGCGTCATTTTTCCCTCCCTTCAGCAGCACAGCATATAGGCTGTGTTTCTACAATAACAGGTCTTTTTACCTTACCGTAATGGGAAATTTATTGGCGTTAATAACGGTTGTTTTTAATAAAAATAAGCTTACGAAAATTTTAGGATGAATAGCAAATTTTAGGTCTAATTTTAGGAATTTAAGGAGGGTCACAAAATATTAGGAATTTTAGGAATTTTAGGACGAATGCGATCCCTGCTTGAGCCCATGTACCCACCTTAGCTTGACTAAGGCTATCGATCCGAATCCTGGTATTATAAGGTATTTCATAACTGCAATTTTTGTCCTATCCTTTTAAATTGACTTTCACCGCCTCCACAAGTTGTTGTTGAACGAGTACATTTTATCCTATGACTTATAGTGACACATTTTCATACACATGCAACAATATTCACTTATTTTTGCACTTTCAGATGACTCAACTCTGCGTGAACACAAACAATGCAAACTTTTCATTAACTTCTTGTGGAATGTAAATTTTAGATGCATTTTTGTTTAGGATGTTCATGGCCTTTCTAATACTTAGAAAATATTTTTGTTTCGAAATGCATCTACCCATCTCCCAAATTTAAATTTTCTATAATTTCCATATAAATTTCAATATCAGCATAAATATAGTAACTTTTAATAAATCAATTCAATTCAATATACATTTTTTTTACACCAAGACAATTGCATGTGCAACTTCTGCTGGGAGGACTGGAAGAATTCTGGTACCTTTCATGATGTCTGGAGTACATGTATCATTCCTTTCATATAATTTGGAGTAGAAATCTTTCACTCTTGTCAAAATTTCACCTCTATTTCATGTTACAGAACCATCTTTTCTCAGTGCCATAATCTGTTTTCTTCCCTTACTGAGATGCCCCTTTGCTATCTTTAGGCTTTGGTTGTTTTCAATTGCTTTCCTTACTAGTTCACAGTTGAATTTCCCTAAGTCTTCAGTGATACTTTTTCATACTGTCTTGCATAGCTCTATATAATCCACTTTGGAAGTCACATCTTCTTTAGTTGTCCTCATCTCTCTTCTTTTTTGCATCAACATTTTGGTTTTTCCTGATAATTTGTTCACATGCAACTTGTTCTTAGACCCAGCTAATTTTGTTGCTGTTTCCATAAGAGCTTTGGCTACTCTTCTGTTAACTTCAGAAATATCCACTTCTTCCAATGTTAGGCCTTCTAAAGCAGAGAATCTGTTCTTCAGTTCCAACTTGAAGGTATTATGGTGTTTTTTAAGGTTTGTTATGTCAATACATTTTGTTTGTCTTATGAGCTTGCTACGTTCGAGTTTAGTGTGGAGGTGCATCTTACATCTCACCAATCTATGGTCACTACCAGTGTTGAACTTGTTTAGCACACTGCAGTCTTCTATGGCGATTTTTTTGTTACACAAAATAAAACCAATTTCACTTGTCGTCCCATTTGGATGTCTCCATGTCCATTTCCTGTGTGGCTTTTTCTTGAAAAAGGAATTCATGATGAAAAACCCTTCTGCCTCTGCAAACTCTACGAGAGTATTTCCACGCTGGTTTCTGTTGCTATGACCGAATATACCTACTGAAGTTTCATTCTGTTGCTGTTGCCCTATTTTTGCATTGAAATCTCCCATAATTATTTTTAAGTGCTGCTTACCTTTATTATTTAGATGACGAATTTCCTCATAAAATTCTTCAATTTCTTCTTCAGGATGACTTGTGGTGGGTGCATAAGTTTGAATAATCTGAGCCTTGTATCTTCTCAAGAGTTGGATAACGAGTCGTGCAGCTCTGTCAGAGGAACTTTCAACTTCTACAACTTTATCCTTCAGTTTCTTGATTATAAATCCAACACCACTAGTTCTGCCAGTATCAGTCCCATGATAGTAGAAGAGATGTCCACTTTTCAGTTCAATGAGATCTTCTCCTTTTCTCACTTAGCCTGACGATGTCCCACTTGATCCTTTGTAGTTCCTCTTCCAATTCAAGAAGCTTTGAATCAGAAGATAGGGAGCGTCCATTATATGTAGCCAAGTTCAGCATCAGATGGCAGCCTAGTCCGGTCCTCCGGGGATTCTTGGCACCCTCTGCCTTCATGTCGCACTGGCCGCTGCCTTGGCCAGGTACATTCCAGCTGCCGGAGACTGAGGGCCAAGATTTAAGTTGTGGAAAATTATGTGTATATATATATATATATATATATATATACTAAAGAGCAAAGCCGAAAACATAAGAAAAACTTTAGAATTTAAAACGAAAGTTGCAAAATAACCTGAAGATCAAAACGTGCAACGCAGCAGTTATGAAAATTCAGAATTCACATTCTATTAAAAAGAGACTGAAGCAAAAAAATTTTTAGACTCATACCAAGTACAACATAGAAAAGGTTGTTATGTATTGACCGGTGTGAGTAAAAAGAGAAAAAAAGAACAACTGAATGTAGAAAGTGTCGAGAATACTGAGCCTTGGTTTTATCAAGGACCAGCAAAAACTCTACATTTTCTCACTTCCACAAAGACCTATTTGGAAATGGATTTCTGCAAAGTCATAGATACAAGTAATAAGCCCACCAAAAAAAAATTTTTTTTTTAAATATATATATATATATATGTCATGACCTTCGTAGAGTTGTATGACCAAGCTTTAGTTAACAATTTAGCTTGCATCCATAACTTTCCTGGCCCGACCCATGCTCTTTATCTGTTACTATTAAACATAAAGAAGATGATTATAGAAAACTCAAGTTGTAAGAGTGACATAATGAATCAGAAATAATGTTCAGCAATAACAAATTGCCAAGTTCGCCTGAGATAGAATTTAAACCTGAATAGCAATACAAAAGTATTACAAATTCTTAACATTGCAATAAAAAAGGAAATATTAATTTTTTTCTAAAGCACAGATTCTTGAAAGAAAACTGGATTATAAAAACCCCCTACTCCACAACTTCTGACAACACAAAAACGAGAATAAAATGAAGACAATAATAAACTAAAGAAATGCTTTGTGAAGGTTATGTGACAAACAATTAGTTGCAATATGTACAAAGTATTTCAGAAGTGCTTTAAGTGCATAATTAAGTAGTTATTAAGACCTTAACTACATTGAAAACACAGCGCAGACTACAAGAACAATGAAACGGCCGGCTGCTTGGCCTTAGTTCCCTAAAAACGCGCAAAGATACCAAGAAAAGAAAGAGTTAAAATCTGCAAAAAAGTTAATAGACTTGCTAGTGCCTAAATGCTTAAAGCAAAAATAAAAAAATGTTCAAGAAGTTCAAATATTGAACCTGGAAAACCTAAAACCCAAAGACAATGAAGAGAGCTTACCTCTTATGCAACTTAACTTCTTCCACTCTTGAGGAAACATGGCCGACCTTTCAACCCAAACTTCCAAACACCCCTGACACTCCCTAGTCGCTGGGGGCAGGGTTGTTGGGGCTGAAGGCCTCCACACACTGAAAAAATTTTACTCGCGGAGATTTTAACTAGAGAAAAAATATAATTAAGATTGTGGACCTGTATGATCAGAAAGAGCAGAATTAACTCTCCAGAATACATGAGAAATATTATGAAATACACAAGTAGTGTATTTAATAATCTTTGCATGTATTTAATCACCTTAGTGAGCTTCTGTAGACTTCAGAATCCTATTAATTTTAATGTTAGTTTTACTATTTTTAGTATAGCTATTCTAGTGAGTGAATAACTAGTTTTCTTTTATATTTATTTTTATTTTATTTTATAAACAGATTTTTAAGTTTTTTTTATGATTTTGTCTATATTATTTAATTTTTTATTTTTAACAGGACCTTCTTATCCATAGCACTAAGGTTCCTTTTTGTAGTTAATATCCTCTAGCCAACTTCCAAAAGGCTTTCATTGGTCAGAATCATATTATTAACTGTAAGAATAAATATTCTGAATAATAGAGTAAGGTTGGCAGATCTGCTTTAATTTTCTACAAAGTTCTTTTTGATGAAAAAAGTAGGAATTTTGTTCTCTAGAAAACTGTCTAATAGTATATTAATGTGGTAATTGAAGTCCAAATTGTTGCTGCAAATTCTTGAAATTCTAAGCACCTGAGAAATTAGTACCTTCTCAATTACTTTGGTGGATATGTTATTATTCCAGTGTAGATATTTAATTACTTTGAAAGGAAAATTAACTCTTTTATCAAAGAGGCTAATAGAAGGGTTACCTCTGTTAAGTTTAATGCTTAAGTCTAGGAACTCAAGTTCCTGATTACTGTGGTTGGTTTTACATAAGTTAAGAGAGCTAGGATAGATATTATCAAAATCACTCTCTATAACTTCTGAATTATTTATACACAGCAGATCGTCAATATATCTAAATGTGTAAAGGTAGTTATCAGAGCAAGTGGAGTGATTTTTAATGAATTTATATTCCTTAAAGAACAGGAATAGATTTGCAATACTCGTGGATGTTGACGTTCCCATAGGGATAACGTTTACTTGCTTATAGAGAGTATTATTATATAAGATATGGTTATTTTTTATGCAGCAATTGAGATAAGAGTTCCAGGCTCCTACATTAACAAATTGGTTAAGTTTAAATTCTGCATACAGCTCTTTAAAGGTAGTGATTATATCTGATGGAGGCAGATTAGTATATAGGTTCTCAAAATCATAACTATTAATATCTAAGGGATTTACTTCGAGTATAGTGGAAATTACTTCTGCATTATTATTAATTATCCAAAAATCTCTGTATTTCAAATTAGTACAGTTACTAATGTGTTTCAAAACCTTAAAGATTTCTTCAAAAGCTAGATCAATTTTCTTTTTATGACTTCTGACTCCACTAGCTATGAATCTGAACTTTACTGAATCTTTATGAAACTTAACAGTTGCAAAAAGAAAGGGAAATTCAGGCTCATATCTTCTTATTTGTGGAATTTTAAGTTTCTTGAAGAATGCCTTAAAACGATTTTCTAACTGCTTGGTAGAATAACTTACGGGCTCGTAGGTTACTCTATTATTGAGTTCCATAGTTAACAATTCAAAATAGAACTTCTTACAGATAATTGCAAAATTATTGCTAGCTTTATCCGTAGTGGTAAAAATAAATAGGTCTTGTAGTTTGGAGAGTGACCTTTTAGCATCTCCAGAGAAAAATAGATTTCTATCAAAACAAAAATCAAGACCTGCCAACTCATTAGTGAAGCCATTGATTACATTATATTTCCATTCTGCGAAGGCCTCAATAGGCTGATTGTATGTTAAACTGGTTTTTATAATGTACCTATTAACATCTTGAGTGAAGCTCTCAAGAATCCTCTCTTTGGAAATTTGGAAGGAAGGTCTAAATTTAGAACCATACTCTAATAAATTCCTAAGCTTGTCATTTTCAACAAAACTCAAGTTTCCAGTGATAATATGGTTGTAATTCTTATCATAGTTAACTGTTTCTTTATGTTCATCACAAGAACATGTAGTAACTACAGGTATGGAACTCGAAGAATTAAGTTTGTAGTTTTTAACTATTGACCCTAAGGTCTTAACATATTTAAAACTTACAATAGACTGGTGCCTGTGGATGGGGAAAAAAATTGCATTATTGTAGAACAGCTTCCTAACATTGAGATGATCATAGGTTTTACTTAGAAACCTGATGGTCACATAATTACTGGAAATTTCTTTAAGAGAAATTTTATCTTTAAGAATATGCTTAAGAATGTCTAGAACCAAAGCAAAAACATGTTTATCAACATGGTTAGCTGTTTCTTTCCAGAATTTGAAAAAACTTTTAAGGACAGAGTGCTTGAAGGACTTAAGTATTTTGTAAGTATTTTTAACAAAACTAGTACCATTTTTAAAACTTTCCAGAGTTATTTGCAAGTTAGCAAAATCAACCTTGCTCGAAGTGCGAAATAACCTCTGTCCTCTATTACCTCTAGTGCAGCTCTTGTTGTTAACAAGAAAGAAGAGTTCATGTATAGAAAATTTATGCGGATTATGCTTATTGTCAGAAAGAGTGGAATTAAGACCATAGGGATAAAGAGACTGATGCTGCAAAATTTCAAGGGATTCAGTTTCAAGTCGAGCATAGAGGTCAGGGATAATATGCAGTACCTCTATTTTCACTTTGTCAAAACCATGATTATGGAAATGCTCTAATTCAAAGGTAGAGTACTCGCTAGCATTAGTGGAGGGGTTCACACCAGAAGTAGAGAACTTGTTAACTAGAGACCTGTGACCATTTATCCTAAGATGAAGAGGATTTTTGCTTTGGCCAATATAGCTAAGGCTGCAGATAGTACAGGTGAGCTAGATGAGAAAAAAAAAGAGTTTGGATTATTACAGATCTAATGAGCGGGCAGCAGAAGGAACTGGCTTATCTGTAAGAACAATGTATCGTATTCACAAAGAGGCAGCTTCAGGTGAAGGTTTTTCAACTCCAGGTAAAGAAAGGCAGAGGAAAGCTTCTAAGAGCAAAGTAGACGATTTTGACAAAGCTGTCATTCGAAGAACTGTCTACTCCATATACAGGGGTCGAAAAATACGGTCGCCTGGTCACCCAGGGCAACCAAAAAAAATTGTCCGGGCCTCCACGGAAAACATAATTGAAAAACATGTATCGTAATATTTGTCATATAATCCGCGGATAAACGCCGATTAAAAAAAACAAAAAAAAAACGTTCTTGCAGCAGTTCGATTTAAAAAGAAATTTACGGGGTAATTGTGCAGGAGAGGGAATATAATTGGAAAGGGAACTCCATCGGAAAAATTTTCCTCAGTTCAGGAGTTTGTACGGAGAGGAGGGGGGTGTCGTAATGAAAGACCGTGAAAGTTGTAGGGAGAGATGGTAGGAGTTATTTTGTCTTTGTATTGTTGGGAAAGACAAAACACTGACTGTGCTCGTCTCATATCTTCGTCACTCGGCCAATAAAACTGTATGCACAGCACTCGCTGCATGAACCTACACATGCATGCCTCATTTCAAAGTTCCATGTTCTGGATCTCGTGTGCGCTGTGCTGTGCCTTGCCATTTTCACCAAAGTCTTTGCTGCTGATATTTTCCTTCATTGCTATTATGATCTCTTCAAAAAGGAAACGTTTCAGTTACACTGCTGAATTTAAATTTAAAGTGGGGGAACAGCTGAGGATATGATAGTGTCACTACACGATAGTTTTCAAAAGGTCAGAAAATTACACCTTTTGTGAAAAGCCGCAGTCTAAAAACGTAAACACAAAAGCCGCAGTCTAAAACGTAAAGAAACACGTCGGTAAACTCTGCAGGAGAATTCACAGAAGTCCAGCCTTTTTTTTTTTTTTTTTTTAACTTGTGTGTTAGCTGACTTCCTCTACTTTCTATTTTGAAAGCAGGATTTCTTCCAAAAACTTTTGACTTACACGCGAGTATATACGGTATTTCTATGAATTGTTCTGTATTAGCGCTGTATGAGCTGCTACATCGGCGTGATTAAATTTTGTTCTCTACGGATGCTGTAAGGTGACCGAGTCTGGCTCCCACTAATTAGTTTTCATGTAGTAATGTTTTCTGCAATTATTTCAAAGGCAATGTAATGTAAATTCAAACGCATGTCTTGGCACGTGGCACCATTTTCTTTGTAATCTGGATTATGTAACCGAATGAAACATGTGACTAGCGGCATCCGTCGGAAGGATAAGGATATAAAAGGAAGCAACACGTTCGCTAGAGAGGCTTTTTGCGTTTCACCTTACACGGAGCTGGACGTCTTGTTTTATGCAAAGAGTGTCAGTTAGACCTCTCGGGGTTTTTCGTTTTCACTGACTGAGGAGTCAGGGTTTTTCGGCGATAAGAGATCGGCCAGGGTTTTAGAAGGAACAACTCAAGTCCACGGGGTGGAGGGTCTTCCGGGATATCGTGAGGTAGTGAAAGGTTCGCTATCTGGAAACCTGTTTGCATGTGGAGATAGCCAATCGAACGGAACTTATTCTTTCATCTATTAAATTTTGTTTCGTCTAACCAAGGACTTGTTATTGGAGTTCCTCATTATCGTAGATCTTAAGAATCGCTGACTACACGTTCCAGTATTTCAGCGGTCGAGTTCAACTCGACGGCACTCAAAAGAACCTACGTCAGGCCGTTTGAGAGATTCTGGTTCAGTAAGGCATAAAGGCAAGATTGAACTCAGCGGGACCTGATAGATGCCATGCCACAAAGTTTCTTTTGTGTCCGAAGACAAAAATATATTAAAAAAAGTTTCCTTTAAAAATGAATGTTCTTTTTTAATTAGGTCGTTTTTTTTTTCGTTTTTTTTTTAACCATTTTGACGAGTGAATGGTGTTTTATCAAAATGGTTTTTTATTTAAATGGACGATGTCGCTATGCGTTGTTTAAAAAATAACGTGGAAAGAGTGATGACATCGTCCATTTACATTATCTCCACGTATTTGATATATATTAACCATTTCTATGGTTTTTTATTGGTGCAGGAGCCAGACATGCTTGTGTAATGTCATCATGGCTGTTTAATATATTTATGGATGCGTGCATGCATAATGCCAAAATAGATAATAGTGGTTTATGTCTTGGTGGTATCGGTGTGCACAAATTGCTGTATGCTGATGACACTGTCCTGTTGGCAGAGAGCAAAAGTGATTTGCAGAGTATCTTGTCTCGGATGCACAAAGTTTGCATGAAATTCAAACTTAGTATAAATAAGGGAAAAAACAAAAATATGGTTTTTGAGAGAAGAACTGGTAGCACTGAATGTAATGTAAGTCTAAATGGCACTGTGATTAACCAGGGGAGTGAGTTTGTGTATTTAGGAAGCATGTTTGACAGAGAGAACAAATTGGATGGCGAAATTAGTAGGAGAGTGAATTCTTCATTGAAAGTTGTAGCTGCTCTGAAAGGTTTTCAAAGGAATGATGGGTTCTCTAGAGAGTCATGCATAGCTGTGTATGAAAGTGTAATTGTTCCTACTCTGGTGTATGGTAGTGTGAAACCTAGGTACTACAGAAGAAACATAGAAGTTGTTTGTGTGCTGGAGAAATGCATTACTTACGGGTGGGGGGGGGGGCAAGACACGGTCTGATTGTGTGAGGAATGAAGATGTGTTGCAGTTGTGTAATGTGAAGCAAAATGTTGTTAGCAAGGTGGAGACTAATATGCTTCTATAGTTTGGCCATGTTGAAAGAATGAGTGATGAGATGCTTACTAAGAAAATCTTTTTAGCCCAAGTGGCAGGAAGGAAAGGCAGAGGAAGGCCAAGGAAGACATGGGTGGATCAGATTCAGGAGTGTCTGCATGAGAAAAAGGTTATGAGTATGAAGTACAAAATATCTTGTGAACGGCATGTAATGGATATCAGTGAAGCCCGAGTTGTATGTCAAGATCGCTGTAAATGGAGAAGTTTGATACAACAACAGTAAGTAAAAATATAGTGTAGTTTGTATTTCTTTTTGGAGCTAACCTCTGAACCTCAGATAACAGCATAGTGATATATGTATGTATGTTGGGGTTTTTTTGTAATTTCTCAGACTTCGGGGTCTTTGTGATGGACTTTCCTGTTGAAAATTCCGCTTCTGGATCAGCATTTGTGATATGCGGATTATACGGCAATTTAATTTTTTTTTTGTGTGAATGTCACAATCTGCGAATTATACGCCGGCTCAAATTATACGAAGGTAAAAAAGAAATTGCGCGAATTCCAGGGTCTGGGAATAAACGACGAAAATTGCAATTACTCAAGAATTTGGGAGCCCCAGACAAAAAAAATAAATAAAGTACTGTTTTTTTTGCCAGAGAGAGAGAGAAGCTGAGGGTAGAACATTTTTTGGACAGAAATGTACATGACTTTGATATTATATATACCCTCCCACACACACGCCGGTCCAGTGTCTTGCCACTAAAAAATTTTGCTGGCGACCAGATTTCAGAATATTTTTCTACCCCTGTCCATGTATGAAAATAAAGAAATCCCAACCATTTCATTATTGCTTACTAGAAAACCTGAGAGATTAAATTGATTTTGGTGGAGAAAGAAGTACACTCCATAAAATTTTACATGACATTGGCTTCAAGTGGAAGAAACGGAATGGTAAAAAGTTTTTAACTCAGTGACAAAATATCATCATGAAATAAAGATAATTTCTAAGGGAACTTAAAAATGATGCTCTTTTTTTTTGATTGGAGGTTTAACGACCACCGTGAGCAACTCAATGGGCTATAAGCAGTTGCCCGTCCCTAATTTAGGGTCACTGGTTCCAGGGAAGGAAGAGAGCCAGTGCCGTAAGACAAACACAACATCCATGCCTGACCGGGATTCGAACCCGGACCCCTTACGGACGAATGATCAGAGGCCAGCGCCTTAGACCACTGCGCCACCGGGGCGGCAATGATGCTCTACCAACCAGTTCCTAAAGCAGTTGTCTATCAAGATGAAACTTGGATATTAACATCCCATGTTTATCCTAAAGGTTGGCAAGATGTGACAAGCAGCAAGGCAACAGGGCTGAAAGTGCCACCCTCAAAAGGCAGTTGTTTTAGGGTCATTCTATTACAGAATGCCCCAATTTTGAAAAAGCGTGTACCTGCATAGTTCTGAAAAATGTGAAACTTTGCTTATTTATATTTATTTGTGTGGCTGAACAATGGCCAAAAATAAAAAATAATTACCCCCCCCTCCCCTCTATAGGTTGCTTCAAAGATGGCGGCCGTCACAATTTTTAGTTAGTTAGTTAGTTAGTTAGTTAGTTAGTTAGTTAGTTAGTTAATTGATTTTAGTGGCGCAAGGGCCAGGTTTGGCCAAAGAGCGCCAGACACAGAACTATCAGTTAAAGATTTTTAAAAGCGGGGTGAAATGATTAAGAGCAGACAGGCTTGGTAAAAGTTAGAAAAGAGAATGATGAAAGCTGTGAAGACTAGTTAGTCAAATAGGTTTATATATATATATATTTATTAATTCACTGTTATAATTTGTATAACTTTTTTTATTTTTTTTTTTTTTTTTTTTTTTTTACTTTTTTTTTTTTTTAAATAAGTTTTAAAAAGTCAATCTGCTTTAAGAACGAAAATACTGCGAAAGTGTCGCAGTGGTCGCCCAAAAGCTTCTGCAGTGTAGCTGCGCCGTCATCCAGTAGATGAGACTGAAAATAGTGAAACCGATGATTACGAAAACGGACACAACTACACAAAACATGAGAGATGGTGAGTAAACAGTCGCACGCCTCACACATTGGGGCAGCGTCGCCACACAGCAAATAGCTATGCGTGAAGCGACAATGCCCAATGCGGAGACGCGCAAGAACAACTTCTTCCCTACGGTTCCGGCGACACGATGATTTCCAGATTCCAAGGTTAGGTTTTATACGGTGCAGTTTATTCTCCACCTGTTGGTCCCACAGACTTCGCCACGTTCGTCTGATATGATCGTGAACAAGAAAGCGAAAATCACGGTGAAACAGTGGCAAGGGTGTGACGACCAAAGAGGAGGCAGATCTAGCAGCAGCATCGGCAGACTCGTTCCCTGGTATCCCAACATGCCCAGGAATCCAGCAGAAACGAATCTGGACATCAGCCTCGAGCAAAGAACGAAGAAGTCTCCGAACGGCAAAAAGAAGTGGGTGGCCAGTGAAATCCAAAGATGACAATGATTGCACAACACTCAACGAATCAGTGTACACAATAGCACGCTGATGAGAGCTCGACTGCACGTGAACAAGTGCAAGATACACAGCATGCATCTCCGCCGAAAACACCGTGGCCTCAGGAGGAATGCGGGCAACAGAAACTCCGTCAACGCAGACGGCGGCGGATCCAACAACACCGGCCGCCTTAGATCCATCGGTGAAAACAGGAATAAAGTCTGCATTGACGTAACGGTGTTCAGCGAAGAGCTGCTGGTACACTGACGCAGGGGTTGAGGACTTGTCAAAAGATGTAAAGCTGGTATCAACCATGACACCAAGAGGATGCCATGGGGGGTCCTCAAAGCCCCTGGTCTCTCCAACGAGTGACAAGTCGAGCCCTGCATCACGAGCTACGGCCGCCATACGAAGACCAAAGGTTCGAATGCACGAGGGACGGATATCGAACAAACAAGCATGCTGGGGATGAAAAACTGCACCGTATAAAGGATGGTCTGTGAGTGATTTAAGTTTCAGGTAAAATTGAAGAGACAGCTGCAGATGGCGTAAATGAAGCGACGGTTCGTTCACGTCGGCATAAAGGCTGGGAATGGGCGACGTGCGAAATGCTCCCGTACAAAGACGCAGCGCTTGATGGTGGATGGTATCCAACGGCCGGAGAACGGTAAGACGCGCAGAGCCATACACCATACAGCCATAATCCAGCTTAGACCGAATGAGAGAATGGTAAATACGGAACAAAGAAGTCCTGTCTGCACCCCAGGAGACTGAGGCAAGGATCTTAAGGATTGACAAGGCTCTCAGACAGGAAGTCCTTAGCCGTCGAACATGCGAGCGAAAGGTGAGAGCACGGTCAACGGTCAAACCAAGGAACTTGGTTTCCGGCAAAACTGGAATGGCTGCACGGTCCAAATAGAGCTCTGGATCAGGATGGAGGCCACGCCTCCGGCAGAAATGGACACAGGCTGTCTTGTCGGGAGAAAGAACAAACCCATTATTGTTAGCGGCTTTAACAATCTGGGTAATTGCAGACTGCAGCTGCCTTTCAACGAAATGCATGCTGGATGACGAACAGAAGATGTGAAGGTCGTCAACATAAATGGTAGCCGAAACCGTAGGAGGAAGATTTTTGAGTAAACAATTAATGCGGAGGATGAACAGTCACCGAAAGAATGCTGCCTTGAGGAACGCCTTGTTCTTGATGGAAAAAGGCGGACAGCGTTGTACCCAGGCGCACCTGGAACACACGGTTACGAAGAAAGTTGGCAATGAAGGTTGGCAGGTTTCCCCGCAACCCACTCTCGTGGAGGTCATGGAGGATACCGTGACGCCACGCTCTATCGTAAGCTTTTTCGATGGCAAAAAATACAGACACCAGGTGCTGCCTACATACGAACGCCTCACGAACAGACGTCTCAAGGAGCAGGAGATGGTCAGGAGCTGAACGATGACGACGGAAGCCGCTTTGTGATGGAGACAGTATTCGATGTTCTTCAAGAAAATAAATTAGCCGGGAATTAACCATACGTTCAAGGATTTTGCACAGACAGCTAGTGAGGGCAATCGGCCGATAACTAGAGGGAGACTTGGGGTCTTTGCCAGGCTTGGGAAAAGGTAAAACAAAAGCTCTTCGCCAAGAGTCCGGAAAACTGTGCTCCAACCAAATACGGTTGAAAAGCACTAACAGATTCCCGAGAGACGACTGCGAGAGATGACGAATCATGTCATAGTGGATGCCGTCGGGACCGACAGATGTTGCGCCGGACCGATGCAGAGCCACCCGTAGTTCAACCATGCTGAAGGGGGAGTTATACTCAGTGTTATAAAAAGGCGCAAAGGAGATTTTCTGGCGTTCCGCGGTTGTTTTAATCCTCTGAAAGGACGGGAGATACGTCTGAGAACTAGAAACTGAGGCAAACGCTTCGCCCAAGCAATCCACAATCTCCCCAACTTCAGCATACGTGCAGCCGTTATTCTCAAGAATTGAAATTTGGCGGGAACTATAGTTTCCCCGGATCTTACGAATTTTTTCCCAAACAGTTTTTGAACTGGCACGTGAATTGATAGATGAAACGTACTTCATCCAAGACTCCCTCTTGCTTCGTCGACGCACCAACCGAGCGTAAGATTTTGCTCTTTTAAATTTAACAAGATTAGCATCAGTCGGATAACGCCGAAAAGTACACCAGGCCTTATGTTGAACTCTCCTAGCCGCTGCGCAATCAAGGTTCCACCAAGGCTTCGGACGTCTTGGGAGCGTCGTTGATGTTTTTGGGATAGAGAGATCTGCTGCCTGAATGATACACGTTGTGACATCAGTAACAGCTGCGTCAATTGACCCCCGGGTCACCATGGCAAAAGATATTACTGCGGACGGTGTGAAGACCTCCCACTTGGCACGATCCATCCTCCAACGAGGAGGGCGGGAGGCAGAAGATGGTACGCTCACATTATACCTAAGTACAATTGGGAAGTGGTCGCTTCCATGGAGGTCGTCACACACCGTCCACGACCAGTCGGCCATAACCGATGGTTGACCCAAAGATAAATCGATTGCACTGAAACTTCGTGTAGGCTCGTGGAAGTAAGTGTCAGCACCGGTGTTAAACAGGCACAAAGAGGTCGAGGAAAGAAGAGACTCGATCCTACGGCCTCGTTGTCTGTTCTGACACTACCCCACAATGGATTATGAGCATTGAAGTCACCCAGAAGAAGAGCAGGTGACGGCAGCTGCCCAACTAAGCTCTCAAGAACGGACACGCTCACGTCCTCATCCGGCGGCAGATAGACGCTGCAAACAGTTAGAGGCACAGGCATGGAGATACGCACCGCAACGGCTTGTAAAGATGTTGAGACCGCAACGGGAGAAACTGGAACACTGTGGGGGACAAGGATGGCAACTCCCCCGCAAGCTATATCTCCTGAAACATTATCTTTCCGAAATGCACTGTAGCCTCGAACTGAAAGGAGGTCTGATGGTTTAAGTTTTGTCTCCTGGAGGCAAAGGCACACCGGAAAGTATGACGAAAGCAGATGTTTCACGTGGTCATGTCTTGTCCGAAAGCCTCGACAGTTCCACTGAACGATTTGATCCATGGTTTGAATTGTGGTGAAAGAGAAAAAGAAAAACGAAAAACAAAACCCGAGAAAAACTGGGACAACTAAAAGTTGTCCGATTCCATCATTTCGTCTGCAATGTCCATTTGCGCTTGGGACTATTTTGTCCGACGCCCTGTAGTCTCTGGTGGTAAAATGGGGCGGTATTTTGGTTCCTGTGTCGCAGATGATCTTGCCCGATCCTGGTTCTTATGCTGGGAGTTTGGAGATTTCTTCTCCTTTTCCCTTCTCTTTCCTCCCGGGGTTGTTGAAGTCCCGGTGGTGCTGGTGTTAGTTGCAGCAGGTTTAGGCACGGTGGTTGCTGGAGTTTTCGCGTCCCTAGCTCAGGATTGCAGTGCTGCCAGACCAGCAGCTATGATGTCGTCTAGCTTGTAAGGACAATTCACTGGGATTTGGCTATCAGTCTGGGTACCGACTGTAGTCCTTGCAACAACCGCTGATGAATAAGATCGCCGATTTGATTGATTTGGAGCGACCTTTCTTCTGGCCTCTGGGTAGGAGATTCCCTCAACGGTCTTAATGCGTTGGATCTCTTTTTCCTCCTTCCACTTTGGACAGTCTCTCGACGATGCTGCATGAGATCCCTTGCAGTTGAAGCACAGCTCGGCTTCGGCATGGCAATCTTGCAAAGTATGGTCTGTTGCAGTACAATGCCCACACCGAGCAGTGCTCCTGCAAGACTGCTGGGAGTGACCATATGCTTGGCATTTGAAGCATCGTAGAGGACTTGGTATGAAGGGGCGCACTTCAAGGTGTAGATACCCTGCCTTGATTGATGTTGGCAGGGATGGGGTGTTAAAGGTCAGTATGATGTTTCGAGATGGGACAGATTGGCCATTTCGCCGAAATAGGATGCGCCGGACTCCACTCACTTGTTGGTCTTTCAGTTCCTCCAGAAGTTCTTGGTCACTGCACTCCAGAAGGTCTTGAGAAGAGATAACACCTCGTGAGGAATTGAGGTAGCCGTGAGGGGTAACTTTTACTGGACAATCTAAAAAAGAGGTGGTGTTTAAAAGCACTGTAGCATATCTGGGACTCGACATCTCGACAAGAAGATCTCCAGATTGGAGCTTCTTAACGCTCTTAGGAGAGCTGGCAATTGATTGCAATGCTTTATTTATCCAGAAGGGGCTTCTGGTGTTTAATGGGTTTGAAGCGTCCAAGGAGTGGATGCAAAAGAACCGAACATTGGCAGAATCAGGTGTAGGTTTCTTGTTGGGAGGGAATGACCCTTCCTCAATGGGCCGCTTTGTTTGAAGTTCTTGGGAAATTTTTTGGTTAGCCATGAATAGAAGTGAAAAGTTCGTCCGCCGATTTCCCCGCCCACAACCGAGCCCAACAGGGGAGAGCCGGAGGTCCGCAAGCCCAATTGGACGCAGGACACGACTCTAGGGTTAAGCAACGGATATAGCATGTTGATAGTGCAGACATTCGCTCAGCGAGTACCGAGACTTTCCCAGGTCTCGGTAACACCCCTTTGGCATGCCCGCACTATCCCCAAACTCACCCTGTTGTACGAAACAACAAGCCGATTGACTAGGAGTGGGTTAGTTCCTAGCCGACCGTTTAGGGTGAAGCAGGGGGCAAAGAGGAGTGTTGGCGACTGGCGACAACAACAACCTGGCCACCAGAAACCTCAGCCTCCAGCATCCCCTTTTCCACCTTACGGGTCACCGCACACGGCAAACGTGCAGGTAGGTCTAGCAAACCAGCCCGGAAAAACAAGAGAGGAACAGAAAATGGAGAAGCAAGTCGAGTAGAAAATGGAGTAGAAAAGAAGAACAGGTAGTGGAGAAGAAAGTAAAAACAGGAAAGGGAGAGGAAAGCCAGAGGAAAAGAAAAGGCTGGCACATAATCACAACCTCAGCAACCAACAACTGAGGCGGGTGCTGTCAAGGTGGTGGCAACACAAAGTTGTAATGGGAAGAATTAAACATAACATGTCGGCTGGGGCCGTGGAGTCGCTACTCCCCATCAGCTGGATGAACAGCTGTCCCTGCGGTAACGTGAAAGCACAAAAACAAGAAAGCAAAAAACCGTCACAAGGTCAGCTCGGGCCGTGGGGGCGCCGCTCCCCAAATAACTGGAAAACCAGTTATCCCCGTGCGGGATCACAATTTTTAGCATATTGAAGTATTTCCGATATTTCTGATATCTCCCGAACCAATACAGATATTTGAATGATTCAAAAAAGGTTTTGTTAAGCATAAAATGAGGATTCTGTAACACAAATCAAATGCTCAGAAATCAGTCACATTCTTTATTTAAAGCCCTTTAAACATTGATGATCAAATGATGCTGATTTTGTCTTACTGTGATTTTTTTATGAAACACAGGAAACATAGAAATTTCCAATTCATACTGTAGAAACCTTGTCCCTTGAAAAACACAAAAAAAAAATCCTGAAATTAGATACTCCTTCGTCTGTACGAAAAATGTGATTTAATAACTTTCAACGCCCATAAAGTTTCCGCTTTAATAACAGCGTTATTCTGCAGAATTTTTAAAGTTGGCGATTTCACAGATGCGGCATTGATCCTGACATTGTTTCATTTATAGCCATGTTCCTCGAAGTACTTTGAGAAAGTGAAATATGTTTTTTGCTCTTCATGTGGCTCTTTAACACAGATTTGCCCATACTTGAAATATCCACATTTTTGCAACACCAAACACACTTTGCAACACATATTTATTACTGTTTCTTTTCGCTATCCACTTCGAATACAATGGGTTTTTCAGCCAAAGTTCCTGAAATTGAGATTTACCCATAGTAATCCCGTAAAAAATCAGAAGATTTCTGTAAAACTAAAACTTTTCCGCAGATTGCTCTGCGCTGCCTGAACAATCTTTATCACAAGTGCTGCTACAAAGCCACGTGCAGATGAGTAGCCGGAAGAAGAGGGGACAGCTCCAAGTGACACTAATACCCGTAATAAAAAAGAGCACAAGTTCCGAAGCTCAGTAACATTTCCTTCTTACTTCCTCTCACGCCAAGCAAGCTCCCACCGGCCGGTAAAACGCACGAACGAACATACTTACACGGTAAAACGCACGAACGAACATACTTACACTGTAAAGCTGGAGGAGCAACACAGAGCACACACTGCAGATGCACACTCAGCCGCGCATGCGTAACTAAAAACAGCAAGAAACGCATGGTTGAACCAGAAAACAAGTTCCCTGCCCCAAGCCAAGGCCTTCTCCAATCGACAGTTGCCATTTGACCTTGTATGACGAGACAGGAAGTATTCTCCCAAGAAGGTAGAAGAATGCAGCTGACCTAAAAAATTACTTGTGTTTAACTAAAAAAAAGTTCACTGCGGATTCTGTTTCTCAGATAAAAGAAACAAAATACATTTTAATTGCAGCTTTTTTTTTTTTACCAGATAAACCAATTGAAAATTCCGGATTCTGATTTTCAAGGATTTTCCCGACATTTATTGGAAAACATTAAGAATTCCCGAATATTCAAGGCCTTGAAACAAAATTTTGGAAATTCAAGGCTTTTCAAGGTTTTCCAGGCCACGTGCGCACCCTGGCTAACCTATGAATCTCATAGAACAGCTTAGTGATATATATGTCTGTATCCTAGAAAAATGTTTTACGGCAAGCACTATCCACACCACTGGGACACTGCTGACATTCCAAATTTTGGTCACTGGCCACATCATATATAAATCAGTCTTTATTTCTATTAAGATTTCAGTACTATCTTTAAGATGAAAGGGCAAAAATATGCAACAATTAGAAATATAGCAAAAAAACTCATACTTATAGCATAAAAATAAGAATACAATATTGGAGCTTTTGAGCTATATTTCCAGTCTTTTTTAAGTTTTGGTTGTTACCAGATCTTTGTCCTTTTTGTTTTTGTAGATGGTTGTCAAAATGAGAATCATTATGTTTTGTCAGAATAAGAACAGATTTCCAGATCATAGGGATGATTTGAGGGTTGTCCAAATTGCAGTTATTTGAGGAAAAGTAAAAACAATAATAGACTTTCACAGTAACAAAATTCATACCTATTTGAAAACAGTAATTTGTTTAGTCTTTCCAACAGGAGTCAGCTGAGATTTTTGTCCGTAGTGAGGAAAGCCACAGCAGTGTTAGAACTCCAATTTTTACCTCAGCTGATGTCAAACTTGCAATAAACAAGGAAGAAAACAGCATAAAATTCTTCAATGTTTCCTTTCAGAGGGATGAAGATTTTTTCCATTTCAAGAAGTTTTTATATATATATATATATAAACCTTCAGCTTTTACAAACATTGTTCCTTTTCAATCTGTTACCTTTCAAAATTACAAATTTGTTGCAATAGAATCCTTCATACCTAAAAGTCAACATCATCTGCAACAATCACGCTCCCTTAAAAAATGAATACTCAAAACTCTTGAAAAAAGGCATATTGGAGGGTTTTCCCCATTCAAAAATAAAAAGCCTTTTCCCACAGTATGAACTGAAAAATAAAATAAATAGAATGTTCAAAGCAAACAGAATATAAATTCTGAATTTGCTTGCACTACTTACTGGTAACCCATGTAACATCTCTCAGAAAACTTGAAAATTTCATTTCCCTGGAGCAGAGAAATGAAATTAAACCCACATCTCCGATTTTCATTCAAGTATGCTAGCCATTACACCACCCAGGACACTGAAGTTCCAAGCAACTGAGACTAAGAAAACTTAGCTGTGGAATCTGACATCCTCAAATTTTTGCTAATCGAAGCAACCCTACTTCCTCATAGGGTTTTGACTATCTCCCATCCTGAAACGGATGTAGGTTGGAATTCAGCAGTATCACAGATAAATCAATGAAGGAAGAAATATTCCTCATAATACATGGGAAATTGGCAGAATATTGAAAGCAAACAGAAAATAAATTCTGAATTGCGTGTACTACTTACTGGTAATCCCAGTAAGTAGCACAAGCAAATTCAGAATTTATATTGTTTGCTTTCAATATTCTATCGATTTTCCAGGTATTATGAGGAATATTTCTTATGGTTCTAGTTCCAGTTGAAGAAATTTTCATTTAATCTTCCTTCCCTCTGAGTTCAATTGGATTTCCTTCATTAAAATAAAATAAATAAAAGGTATCCAAACAAGTATGAAAAATCTGCAATCCACACAGGCTTCAACAGTTTCCATCCAGATTTTTCCTATAAGTTTAAATCTTCAAAATTTGGTTGCCATCTTGCAATAAGTTTAAACCCCACCATTTTAAAGTTACTGCTTAATGACAAAAATAAAGTGGACTCCCTGGCCATCCAGGAGTGTACTCACTCCCAATAAAACCTCTGAATAGACTTTCTACATTGGTAGCACTTACTGAAGCATAAAAAATATTAGGTGCGCAACTTAATTCCCGGCCACAGGCACGACACGCTGACACCAAATTATAGCAAATCGAATACGTACCTAATCAGGGAAATAATCCCAGTCGTGTTGGATACAGAATGCCACTGCGGAAAAAAGAGGGCTGTTTCGAGTTGATAAAGTCATCAATACTTGTGTGGACCTCCTCGACAGAAGTGAAGTGCGTATCACTCAGGTGATGTTGCAGGGAGTGAAAGAGGTGATAATTCGACAGGGCGAAGTCTGGAGAATACGCCGTGTGGGACAAAATCTCCCATCCCAGGTCGGTGATCATGTTTACAGTCGTTTTCGCGGTGTGAGGACGCGCATTATCCTGAAGCAACAGGATAGACCTTCTGCACTTGCCGGTGTATGGCCTTTTTGCCCCCTTGCGTCACTCACACGAATGAGTTGCTGATAATAACACTCAGCATTGACCATTTCACTAGGTTTGAGCAACTCATAGTGTATGACACTGCGCTGATCCCACCATATGCACAGCAACAACTTCCTGGCATGGATATTCGGTTTGGTGGTACTGGTAGTAGGCTGACCTGGATAAACCCATGATTTGCGACGCTAAGGATTATCGTAGAGGATCCACTTCTCATCACAGGCCAAAATCTTGTGGAGAGGATCCACTTCTCATCACAGGCCAAAATCATCTGGAGAGCAAGGACACAGCAACATCGTAGCACCTAGACTTGTTCGCAGCTGTGAGTTGGTGGGGCACCCAGCAATCCTCCTTGTGAATCCGTCCAAGCTTATGCAGGCGCTTTCCAATGGCTTGCCATGTTACTCAGACTTCCTGGGCGAGCTCTGACTGTGTGAGACTGGGATCAGAGTCCAACAGTTGTTCCAGTTCCTCATTGTCAACTTTCTGTGGCTGTCAGAGACGTTTTGCATCACTGACATCGAAATTTCCCTGCTTAAACCACTGGAACCACTTTTTACACATACTGTAGGACACAGCAGCCTCACCCAAAGTAGCACAGATCATTTGCTGGGTTGGTTGGTTGGTTTGTTAGTTTTTATGGCGCAAGGGCCATGCCTGGCCAAAGAGCGCCAAACACAAGACAAGACACAGGACAGCCAAACAGTATTAAAAATATGGTAAAAAACTTAAAACCTGGCTGATTAAGTAAAAGTGAAAAATGAGAGTGATGGAAGGGCTAAAAGACAATGAAACAAACAGCATTAAAAACATGATACAATGTTTAAAATTCGGTTGATTCATTAAAACTGAAAAATGAGGATGATGGAAGAGCTAAAATCTAAATGCGTTTAAAAAAGTCAATCTCTTGTAAAAACGAAAACACAGCGACAGTATCGCAATGGTCATCCAGGACCCGCTGCAGAGTAGCGGCGTCCTCGGTCAACAAATGAGAATGAAAATAATGGAAACGTACACCACGAAAACGAACACAGCTACACAAAAGATGAATGACAGTGAGTCGGCAATTGCACGTCTCACACATCGGCGCAGTGTCGCCACACAGCAAAAAGCGGTGAGTGAAACGACAATGCCCAATGCGGAGACGCGCAAGCACCACTTCCTCCCTGCGGTTCCGACGAGATGAGGAGTTCCAGATTTCGAGAATAGGTTTTATACGATGCAGTTTATTTTCCACCTGTTGGTCCCACAGACCCTGCCACGTTCGTTTGATATGATCACGAACAAGAAATCGAAAATCGCGATGAAAGAGTGGCAAGGGTGTGACGACCAAAGAGGAAGCAGATCTAGCGGCCGCATCAGCACACTCATTACCCGAGATTCCAACATGCCCAGGAATCCAGAAGAATTGAATCTGGACACCAGCCTCGAGTAAGGTACGAAGAAGCCCTCGTACGTTAAAAAAAAAAAGGATGATTACAATAGTCCAGCGATGACAAAGACTGCAGGACACTTAAGGAATCCGTATAGACCATAGCCCTATGATGAGAACTCGACTGAACATGAAGAAGTGCAAGATACACAGCATGCATCTCCGCCGAAAACACCGTGGCCTCAGCTGGGATCCGCGCTACTGACACATCATCAACACAGACAGCTGCGGATCCAACGACTCCATGCATCTTGGAGCCATCAGTGAAAATGGGAGTGTATTCAATTTTGAGGGCACGGTGCTCAGCGAAGAGCTGCTGGTACACTGACGCAGGGGTTGAGGATTTGTCGAAAGACGTAAAGGTGATATCAACCATGACACCAAGTGGGTGCCATGGAGGATCCCCAAAGCCCCTGGTCGCTGCAACAAGCGACAAGTCGAGCCCTGCATCACGAGCTACGGCCGCCATACGAAGACCGAAGGTTGGAACGCACGAGGGCCGGTTCTCAAATAAACGAGCGTGCTGAGGATGGAAAACTGCACCATACAAAGGATGGTCTGGAAGAGACCGAAGTTTTAAGTAAAAGTGGACAGACAGCTGCAGACTACATAATTCAAGCGATGGTTCGTTCGCATCAGCGTAAAGGCTGGGAATCGGAGATGTTCGAAATGCTCCCGTACAAAGACGCAGCGCCTGATGATGAACAGCGTCCAAAGGCCGGAGAACGGAAGGACGAGCCGAGCCATACACGATACAGCCATAATCCAGTTTCGACCGAATTAAGGAGTGGTAAATGCGAAACAAAGAGATCCTGTCTGCGCCCCACGAAACTCTCGAAAGGATTTTTAGAATAGAAAGAGCACGCAGACAGGAAATCTTGAGCCGCCGAACGTGCACACGGAACGTAAGCGCACGGTCGACGGTCAGTCCAAGGAACTTGGTCTCCGGCAAAACTGGAATGGCTGCACGGTTCAAATACAGCTCGGGGTCAGGATGGAGGCCACGCCTCCGGCAGAAATGAACACATGCTGTCTTGTCGGGAGAAAGAACGAAACCATTGCTATTCGCCGCTTTAAAAATCTGATTAATAGTAGACTGCAACTGCCTTTCAATGAAACGCATGCTCGATGACGAGCAGAAGATGTGCAAGTCATCGACATACACAGTAGCCGAAACCGCAGGAGGAAGATTTGTGAGGAGACAATTAATGCGAAGGATGAACAATGTGACAGATAAAATGCAACCTTGAGGAACACCTTGTTCTTGATGGAATGTTGCAGATAGCGTCGTACCCAGGCGCACCTGGAACACCCGATTGCGAAGAAAATTTACAATAAAGGTCGGAAGATTTCCTCGCAATCCGCATGCGTGGAGGTCACGGATTATCCCGTGCCGCCACGCACGATCATAGGCTTTCTCGATGTCAAAGAATACAGAAACCAGGTGCTGCCTACGCACGAACGCCTCGCGCACAGATGTCTCAAGGTGCAGAAGATGATCGTGAGGTGAACGATGACACCGAAAACCGCTTTGTGATGGTGAAAGTAATTGATGATGTTCTAAAAAATGAATTAATCGTGAGTTAACCATGCGTTCGAGAACTTTACACAGACAGCTAGTGAGAGCAATTGGGCGATAACTAGAGGGAGACTTAGGATCCTTGCCAGGCTTCGGAAAAGGTAGAACAAAAGCCTTTCGGCAAGACTCCGGGAAACTGTGTTCTAACCAGATGCGGTTGTATAAGATTAAAAGGTTCTCGAGAGACGACTGGGAGAGATGACGGAGCATGTCGTAGTGGATGTCATCGGGACCGACAAAAGTAGCCCCGGACCGATGCAGAGCCACCCGAAGTTCACACATGCTGAAGGGGGAGTTATAACCAGTGTCGGTATACGGCGCAAAAGAGATTCTCTGGCGTTCCGCGGAGGATTGAATCCTATGAAAGCAGGCCGGATACGCCAGATCACTCGAAACGGAGGCAAACGCCTCCCCCAAACAATCTGCAATCTCCCGACGTCAGCATATGTGCAGCCGTTACTCTCGAGAATGGCAATCTGGTGTGAACTGTAGGTACCCCGGATTTTACGAATCCTTTCCCACACAGTTTTCGAATTGGCACGTGAGGTAAGAGATGATACATACTGGATCCAAGACTCCCTCTTGCTACGTCGACGCACCAACCGAGCATAGGATTTAGCACGTTTAAAAGCAACGAGATTAGCCTCGGTTGGATAACGCCGAAAAGTAGACCAGGCCTTGTGTTGAGCTCTCCTAGCCGCTGCGCATTTAGGGTTCCACCAAGGTTTCGGAATTCTGGGGAGCTTCGTAGATGTTTTACGAATTGAAAGATCAGCTGCCTGAAGAATACAAGTTGTGACTTTAAGTACAGCTGTGTCGATTGACTCTTGGGTCACCATTTCAGAAGATATCACCGCGGACGATGTGAAGACCTCCCCATCTGGCACAATCCATCCTCCATCGAGGTGGGCGGGAGGCAGAATATGGCACGTTTGCATGGTGCCAGAGGACGATTGGGAAGTGGTCGCTCCCGTGGAGATCCTTACACACCGTCCGCGACCAGTCAGCAATGATTGATGGCGAACCCAAGGTCAAATCGATCGCACTGAAGGATCTTGTCGGCTCATGGAAGTAAGTGTCAGCACCGGTGTTTAAAAGGCACACAGAAGGGACTCTATGCGACGACCTCTAGCGCTGGCGCTGACACTACCCCACAAAGGATGATGAGCATTAAAGTCACCCAAAAGAAGGAAGGGTGAAGGCAGCTGATCAATCAAGCTCTCCAGAACAGAGACGCTAACATCCTCATCCGGTGGTAGATAAACACTGCAAACAGTAAGAGGCACAGGCATAGAAATACGAACCGCCACGGCCTGCACAGTTGTGGAAACCGCGACGGAAGATACTGGAACCCTGTGAGGGACGAAAATAGCGACACCCCCACAGGCTATATTTCCAGACGAGTGGTCTGTCCGAAATGCACTGTAGCCTCGAACTGAAAGCAGGTCCGATGGTTTAAGCTTTGTCTCCTGAAGACAAAGGCACACCGGAGAGTACAAATAAAGCAGATGTTTCACGTCATCAAAACTGGTGCGAAAACCTCGGCAGTTCCACTGAATTATTGAACCCATGGGTAAAAATGAAATGAAAAAGGAAATGGTTAAACTTGGTCAGCCTCCATTTCCTCTGGTGAGCGTTCCCCCAGATTTGGGGGTGTGTGACCAGGGGCCAAGATTGGTGAATGCTTTGTCCCAAGTGTCTTAGCGGGATTTGCTCGCTGTTGATTGTTTGGCTGAGACTTTGAAGGAGAAGAAATGCTCTTCTTATCCTTGACCTTGGTGTTGGTGTTGGTGTTAGTGTTGGCGTTTTTGCCAGAAGAAGTGGCCTGAGTTCCCTTGCTGGTGTTGGAGTGAGTCTGCTTCGGTGAAGTGGCGGGTGCCGCTTTCAGACCCCTAGCTCGCGACTGGAGTGCCTCCAGTCCGGCTGCGATGATTTCCTCCATATTGAATGGACATTTAGGGGGATCTGAACGTCGGTCTGAATGGCAACCGTAGATTTGGCAACCACCACTGAAGCATATGATCGCCGATCAGATGTAACGGGAACCACTCTTCTTCTGGCCTCAGGATAGGAAATATTTTCCACCGTTTTGAGCCTTTGGATTTCCTTCTCCTCCTTCCACTTGGGACAATCTTTGGCTGATGCTGGGTGTGAACCCTTGCAGTTCACACAAAACTCGGCCTCGGCCACACATTCTAAGAGGAGATGCTCTGTGGCACCACAGCGTCCACACCTAGGAGTACTCCTACATGACTGCTGAGAGTGGCCGTACGACTGGCACCTAAAACATCTCAACGGGTTGGGAATGTACGGGCGTACCTCGAGGTGGAGATACCCTGCCTTGATGGATGTAGGCAGGGAAGGGCAGTTGAAAGTCAAGATAATGTTCCAGGATGGGACAAACTGCCCATTCCTCCTAAAAGAAATGCGTCGCACACCCGTAACATGTTGGCTCCTCAGTTCTTCGAGAAGTTCATCCTCAGAGCAATCAATAAGATCCCGAGAGGAGACAACACCTCGAGATGAATTTAGGTAACCGTGTGGTGATATTTTGACAGGCGTCTCGAGCAGCATGCTGGTGTTGATAAGTGTGGAACTGTAGGCCACAGTAGACATCTCAACAAGATCTCCAGACTGGAGCTTCTTGACGCTCTTAGCAGAGCTTGCAATTGATTGCAGTGCTTTGTGGATCCAAAATGGACTTTTGACACTCAAAGGCTTTGAAGGGTCCAATGAGTGCACAAAAAAGAATCTAGCATTGGAAACATCTGCGACAAATTTTTTGGCGGAAGGACCTGAACCTTCCTCCATACCTCTTTTAGTTTTGGGTTCATGGGAAATTTCATTGAGAGCCATGAAAAATTTAAAGGATTCATCCGCCAACTTCCCCACCCACAATCGAGCCCAACAAGGGAGAACCGGAGGTCCGCAAGCCCAAGTGGACGCAGGACACGGCTCTAGGGATAGCAAGCGGATATAGCAAGTTGATAGGGCAGACATGCGCTCGGCGAGCACCCAGACTTTCCCATGCCTGGGGAACACCCCTTTGGCATGCCCACCCTATCCCCAGACTCACCCTGTCGTACGAGACGACAAGCCGTTAGAGGTCTGGGCTCCACTCGGCCACAGACCTCATTGACTAGGAGTGGGTTAGTTCCCAGTCGCCCGTTTAGGGTGAAGCAGGGGGCAAAGAGGAGTGTTGGCAACTGGCGACAACAACACCCAGGCCTCCAGAAACCTCAGCCTCCAGCATCCCCTTTTCCACCTTACGGGTCACCACACACGGCAAACGTGCAGGTAGGTCTAGCTAACCAGCTCCGAAAAACAAAAGGAACATAAAATGGAGAAGACAGGAAAGAAAACGAGAAACTAAAATCCTGAGCTGGCGCATAATCACAACCTCAGCAATCTACAACTGAGGCGGGTTCATGTCAAGTGAAAAAAAAACATAAAAAATGTGAATATCATCACATATAGTACATGTTGGCTCGGGCCGTGGGGACGCCATCCCCCAGCAGCTGGATGAACAGCTGTCCCTTCGGTGATGTAATCGTTAAAGCCGCAGAGGCAAGAGAAACCGTCACAAGGTTAGCTCGGGCCGTGGGGGCGCCGCTCCCCAAATAACTGGAAAACCAGTTATCCCCGTGCGGGGTCATTTGCTGGGCTTCCACTGCACTTTTTTTCAGCTGAAATACAAACAGGAGGCAGTGCCTCAAATGTTGCTTCTCGAACATTGCTTTCACTGTCAACTTTTATCTCTTCTGTCATTACAGCTGTGAGTGGTTACGGTTGCCTGGAAAGCTGTTTGATGGCGCTGCAATCAGCCATTACCGCACACAGCTATTTGCATTTGCCGACGTTCTATGATCGCTTGTGGTTAGGGGCCGAGAATTAAGTTTCACACCTAATACACCGACGGAAAAAAAAATCCCAACACCAAGAAGGGGTTGTGTTAGATAAACGACAGTTGGTAGGCGGTGAGAGTACATCTGTAAGATGACGTCTATGCAAATTTTGCGCTCAGGGCATACGTGTGGCGCTAGTAGCGCCTCGGAACATGCAAAGCAGGTTTGCTGTAAATACGCGCTGTAACGTTCGTGAGCGTTAGTTTTCGTTGAGATTCGACGTAGGGTGTTGATGTTAGCCAAGAATGCCTTTAAGAAGACGAAGAAGCCATTATCAACAGCTCACGGAGTTTGAACGAGGTCGTGTAATAGGGCTACAAGAAGGTGGATTTTCGTTCCGCAATATTGCAGAACGACTTGGCAGGAATGTAGCCACTGTGCACGATTGTTGGCAGCGGTGGTCAAGGGAACGTACTGCCTCAAGAAGACCGGGTTCCGGCCGGCCACGTGGCACTACTGAGAGGGAAGACCGCCGTGTACGGCGTATGGCCATGGCGCATCGTACCGCGTCTGCGGCAGCAATTCGAGCTGCAGTTGCCACCACAGTGGCACAACGAACTGTTACAAATCGGTTACTTGAAGGACAGCTTCGAGCCAGACGCCCTGTAGCGTGCATTCCACTTACTCCAAACTACTGTCGTTTGCGACGTCAGTGGTGTCAAGCTAGAGCTCATTGGAGGACGGAGTGGAGATCTGTTGTGTTTTATGATGAAAGCCGGTTCTGCCTGGGTGCCAGTGATGGCCGTGTGTTGATTAGAAGGAGGCCAGGTGAGCGCCTGCAACCAACCTGTCTGCGGCCTAGACACACTGGACCTACACCTGGAGTTATGGTCTGGGCAGCAATTTCCTATGACAGCAGGAGCACTCTCGTGGTTATCCCATGCACCCTGGCGGCACAGTTGTACGTCGGTCTGGTGATTCAACCTGTTGTGCTGCCATTCATGAACAGCATTCCAGGGGTGTTTTTCAACAGGATAACGCTCGCCAGCATACCGCTGTTGTAACCGAACATGCTCTACAGAGTGTCGACATGTTGCCGTGGCCTGCTAGATCACTAGATCTTTTACCAATCGAGCACGTATGGGACATCATTGGACGACAACTCCAGCGTGTCCCCCAACCAGCATTAACCGTCCCTGTATTGACTGACCACGTGCAACAGGCATGGAACTCCATCCCACAAACTGACATCCAGCACCTGTACGACACAATGCATGAACGTTTGCGTGCTTGCATTCAACATTCTGGCGGTTACACCGGTTATTAATGTACCAGCATTTCACATTTAAAATGGCTCTTCTCGCACTTACATTAAGCTGTGATCTTGAAACCTTAATCGATTAAATATGTTACCTATACAAATGTATTGCCGCCATTTCATTCCTGTACAACTATTTTTTCATGGTGTTGGGATTTTTTTCCCCGTCAGTGTAGATTGATTGAACACTAAAATTATGTAAAAATTGGACACTAACACCACCTTGGCTTCCTTTACTATGAAACATACCTTAGCAGAACCTTGTTTGAAAGACTAAATAAATTGCTCCATTCTCAAATTCGTATGCACCTTGTTACCGTAAAAACCTAGAAACCTATCTTTCCTCCAGTAACTGCAATTCAGACTCCCATAATCTGGAAATATTTTCTGTCTTACAAAACATATAATTAACCTCTCTCTGATTTTACGTTCTTATTTTTATGTAACTTACATATGAATTTCGTTTTTATTGCTGTATCAGTAATTCATCTTATTTCTTAACAGCACCATACAAAAAGGGTTTGAGGTACACCTGTTCAGCAATATGTTTTGAGAGATTCCCACAACTGTAATGATGTATTTGATCAATTTCTTTTAGAATCGTCAATTTACTGTAGATTTTTTTTTTTTTCATTACACAAAAATTAATACCTAGGGTAAATTTAGAAAGATGCAAACAATATATCTGCTGGAATGAACAAGTGGTTTGACAAAAAATGCAAATTTGGAATGTTTTGTAGTCTGGAACCTTGCACTAAATTCCAAG
Source organism: Macrothele yani (assembly GCA_039090855.1). NCBI lineage: Eukaryota > Metazoa > Arthropoda > Arachnida > Araneae > Macrothelidae > Macrothele > Macrothele yani. Next base: position 3,813,981 of record CM077023.1, on the reverse strand, counting down.
GTAATGGAGATATCACATTCAAGAGCAGAAAATCCTGTTTAACCAGACCATAAGCTGTTGTCATCCAGCAGTAAAATTCTGTTGCCAGAAAAACCTGAAAAATACTGCCTACATGTTTTATTTGATTGAAACAAAATACTTGTTTTTTCAAACCACTTTTCCCAAAACAAATTTCTGCTTAAGTCACACAAAGGATAATTTTACTTTGGAAAATACATGTAGCCCTTGATGGTGCTCAACATGTGTTAAATTTTGATTAATGGTGCTAACTTCTATTTAGTTGAATTTTTTTTCTAATTTAAGTCCTTTAACAGAGATTATTTCAACAAACACATTTACACCACTTGAGAGTGCAACAGAAAAAGTAGAAAAGTATACCAAAAAATCTTGGTCGTGTTGAACTTCAATTAACTAAAAGAATTTTTCCAGCTCATCTTCTAGCAGCAAAAATGACTGTCAACTGTCAAAAGAGTGATTTAAGCACTTTTTTCATATAATAAATATGCATCATTTCCACCACATTTCACACAAAAAATGAATTATTGACACTGTATTTGAGACATTCATTACACATTACAGTCAGAAAGAATAATGCAAATATAATAAGGAATTCCACCATTCATATCACATACACACACAAATCATGAATACACAGAACTAGTTGCAAGCAATAAAAAAATCTTACTGTATGAAATTCAGTAATTCTATTTTGTGACAACAAGCACATCAAGTAGAGACCCAAGAGCTGGTATTTTAAAGGAGACTCAGGCAAATCATCTCTGGAAAAATGAAATATATTATTTAAAAACATTTACAAAGATATAATTGGACAAAAATTTATTTCTCAAGAATTCTGGCAAAGAGAACAGGAACATTATGAAGACAGATTCGCAGAAAAACTTTTTCCATGGTAATTTGGTTGAAAGACATAGGATACTTTGTGCACCAGATATTCAAGCTACATCTATACTGGCACTCTGATACAAAATAACAGAAACCACCAACAAAAAAGTTACTGTACTCAGAGTGAAAACTAATCTGCATATCAGGTATGAAGTGCAGAACTGGCAGGCAAAGTGCTCATTTTTTTTAATACACCAACTGTGTGTTCACTCAGGCATGTTTCTGGCATAACGAAAATACAGGGGGATCAATTTAAACCAGTACCATGTGATTTACTTATAACTTTTTTTATAAATAACAAAATCATACAGTAAGTTGAGAATTATACATGTGGTATTGGAGAATCATTTTATCAAAGCAAATGTTGTAATTGTCCTCCATTTTCTTGTAAACACAGTTGAACACGCCGCACCATATTCAGTGATGTCTCATGTAGAGTACGAGCTGTAACATTGCCAATTTCAGTCGTGATTGTTTCACGCAATGCATCCAATGTTTTTGGATGGATTTTGTAAACTCTATCCTTTAAGTAGCCCCCATAAAAAAAAGTCAGGGGAAGTTAAGTCCAGAGATCGGGGAGGCCATATGTTTTTTGAAATTAATCTGTCATCAAAGAAGCTGGTTATGAGTTCCATTTAGACTTTCGATGTGCGACACGTAGCGCCATCCTGCTGAAAGTAGCCCTCTGTCAATTCAATGTCATCAAGTTGTTCCACAAATTCATTGAATATGTGGCAATAAACGTTAGTGTTGACAGTCTCAGAGAAAAAAATGGGGCCAATAATTTTCGTAGACGAAACCGCACACCATACACCAACCTTTTGTGAATGCATCGGTGTTTCACACATAACGTGTGGGTTTTCGGCAGCCCAGTATCTGCTGTTTTGCAAATTGATGTAGCCTGACAGATGAAACCAGGCTTCGTTAGTTAGTTAGTTAATTGATTTTAGTGGCGCAAGGGCCAGGCTTGGCCAAAGAGCGCCAGACACAGAACTATCAGCTAAAGATTTTAAAAAGCGGATTGAAATGATTAAGAGCAGACAGGCTTGGTAAAAGTTAGAAAAGAGGATGATGAAAGATGTTGTGAAGACTAGTTAGTTTATTAGGTTTATATATAACTTCATTAATTTACCATTATAATATAACTTTTTTTTTTTTTTTTTTTTTTTTTAAATAAGTTTTTAAAACGTTAATCTGTTTTAAAAAGGAAAATACTGCGAAAGTGTCGCAGTGGTCGCCCAAAAGCTTTTGAAGCATAGCTGCGTCCTCCTCCAGCAGATGGGACTGAAAATAGTGAAACCGATGATGACGAAAACGAACACAACTGCACAAAACATGAGAGACGGTGAGTAAACAGTCGCACGCCTCACACATTGGGGCAGCGTCGCCACACAGCAAATAGTTATGCGTGAAGCGACAATGCCCAATGCGGAGACGCGCAAGAACAACTTCTTCCCTACGGTTCCGGCGACACGATGATTTCCAGACTCCAAGGATGGGTTTAACACGGTGCAGTTTATTCTCCACCTGTTGGTCCCACAGACTTCGCCACGTTCGTCTGATATGATCGTGAACAAGAAAGCGAAGATCACGGTGGAACAGTGGCAACGGTGTGACAACCAAAGAAGAGGCAGATCTAGCAGCAGCATCAGCAGACTCGTTCCCTGGGATCCCAACATGCCCAGGAATCCAGCAGAACCGAATCTGGACATCAGCCTCGAGCAAAGAACGAAGAAGTCTCCGTACGGTAAAAAGAAGGGGTGGCCAGTGAAATCCAAAGATGACAATGATTGCACAACACTCAACGAATCAGTGTACACAATAACACGCTGATGAGAGCTCGACTGCACGTGAACAAGTGCAAGATACACAGCATGCATCTCCGCCGAAAACACCGTGGCCTCGGCAGGAATGCGGGCAACAGAAACTTCGTCAACGCAGACGGCGGTGGATCCAACAACACCAGCCGCCTTAGATCCATCGGTGAAAACAGGAATAAAGTCTGCATTGACGTAACGGTGTTCGGCGAAGAGCTGCTGGTACACTGACGCGGGGGTTGAGGACTTGTCAAAAGATGTAAAGCTGGTATCAACCATGACACCAAGAGGGTGCCATGGGGGATCCTCAAAGCCCCTGGTCTCTCCAACGAGTGACAAGTCGAGCCCTGCATCACGAGCTACGGCCGCCAAACGAAGACCGAAGGTTCGAATGCACGAGGGACGGATCTCGAACAAACGAGCATGCTGGGGATGAAAAACTGCATCGTGTAAAGTATGTTCTGAGAGAGATCTAAGTTTCAGGTAAAATTGAAGAGACAGCTGCAGACGGCGTAAATGTAGCGACGGTTCGTTCGCGTCGGCACAAAGGCTGGGAATGGGTGACGTGCGAAATGCTCCTGTACAAAGACGCAGCGCTTGATGGTGGATGGTATCCAACGGCCGGAGAACGGAAGGACGCGCAGAGCCATACACCATACAGCCATAATCCAGTTTAGACCGAATGAGAGAATGGTAAATACGGAACAAGGAAGTCCTGTCTGCACCCCAGGAGACTGAGGCGAGGATCTTGAGGATTGACAAAGCTCTCAGACAGGAAGTGCGGAGTCGTCGAACGTGCGAGCGAAAGGTGAGCGCACGGTCGACGGTCAAACCAAGGAACTTGGTTTCCGGCAAAAACCGGAATGGCTGCATGGTCCAAATAGAGCTCTGGATCGGGGTGGAGGCCACGCCTCCGGCAGAAATGGACACACGCTGTCTTTTCAGCAGAAAGAACGAAACCATTGTTGTTAGCCGCTTTAACTATCTGGTTAATTGCAGACTGCAGCTGCCTTTCAATGAAATGCATGCTTGATGACGAGCAGAAGATGTGAAGGTCGTCAACATAAATGGTAGTCGAAACCGTAGGAGGAAGATTTTTAAGCAAACAATTAATGCGGAGGATGAATAGAGTCACCGAAAGAATGCTGCCTTGAGGAACACCTTGTTCTTGATGGAAGAAGGCAGAGAGTGTTGTACCCAGGCGCACCTGGAACACACGGTTACGAAGGAAGTTGGCAATGAAGGTTGGCAGGTTTCCCCGCAACCCACTCTCGTGGAGGTCACGGAGGATACCGTGACGCCACGCTCTATCGTAAGCTTTTTCGATGTCAAAAAAGACAGACACCAGGTGCTGCCTACGCACGAATGCCTCTCGAACAGACGTCTCAAGGAGCAGGAGATGGTCAGGAGCTGAACGATGACGACGGAAGCCGCTTTGTGATGGCGACAGAATTTGATGTTCTTCTAGGAAGTAAATTAGCCTAGAATTAACCATGCGTTCAAGGATTTTGCACAGACAGCTAGTGAGGGCAATTGGCCGGTAACTAGAGGGAGACTTGGGGTCTTTGCCAGGCTTGGGAAAAGGTAAAACAAAAGCTTTTCGCCAGGAGTCCGGAAACTGTGCTCCAACCAAATGCGGTTGAAAAGCACTAACAGATTCTCGAGAGACGACTGCGATAGATGACGGATCATGTCATAGTGGATGCCATCGGGACCTACAGATGTTGCACCGGACCGATGCAGAGCCACTCGGAGTTCAACCATGCTGAAGGGGGAGTTATACTCGGTGTTATGAAAAGGCGCAAAGGAGAGTCTCTGGCGCTCAGCAGCTGGTCTAGTCCTCTGAAAGGGGAGAGGGTACGCCTCAGAACTGGAAACAGAGGCAAACGCCCTACCCAAACAATCCACTATCTCCCCGACTTCAGCATACGTGCAGCCGTTACTCTCGAGAATAGAGATCTGATGGGAACCACAGTTTCCCCGAATCCTGGAATTTTTTCCCAAACAGTTTTTGAACTGGCACGTGAATTGATCGATGAAACGTACTTTATCCAAGACTCCCTCTTGCTTCGTCGACGCACCAACCGAGCGTAAGATTTTGCTCTTTTAAATTCAACGAGATTAGCATCGGTTGGATACCGCCGAAATGTACACCAGGCCTTATGTTGAGCTCTCCAGCCGCTGTGCAATCAGAGGTCCACCAAGGTTTCGGACGTCTTGGGAGCGTCGTTGATGTCTTTGGGATAGAGAGATCCGCTGCCTGAATGATACACGTGTTGACATCAGTAACAGTTGCATCGATTGACCCTCGGGTCACCATGACAGAAGGTATCACTGCGGACGATGTGAAGACCTCCCACTTGGCACGATCCATCCTCCATCGAGGAGGGCGGGAAGCAGAAGATTGCACGCTCTCATTATAGCCAAGTACAATTGGAAAGTGGTCGCTCCCATGGAGGTCGTTGCACACCGTCCACGACCAGTCAGCAATAACTGATGGTGAACCCAAAGATAAATCGATCGCACTGAAACTTCGTGTAGGCTCGTGGAAATAAGTGTCAGCTCCGGTGTTAAAAAGGCACAGGGAGGTCGAGGACAGAAGAGATTCGATCCTACGGCCTCGTACGTCTGTTCTGACACTACCCCACAATGGATTATGAGCATTGAAGTCACCCAGAAGAAGAGCAGGTGACGGCAGCTGCCCAACTAAGCTCTCAAGAACGGACACGCTCACGTCCTCATCCGGCGGCAGATAGACGCTGCAAACGGTTAGAGGCACAGGCATGGAGATACGCACCGCAACGGCTTGTAAAGATGTTGAGACCGCAACGGGAGAAACTGGAACACTGTGGGGGACAAGAATGGCAACTCCCCCGCAAGCTATATCTCCTGAAACATTATCTTTCCGAAATGCACTGTAGCCTCGAACCGAGAGCAGGTCTGATGGTTTAAGTTTTGTCTCCTGGAGGCAAAGGCACACCGGAGAGTACGACGAAAGCAGATGTTTGACGTCGTCATATTTTGTCCGAAAACCTCGACAGTTCCATTGAACGACTGAAACCATGATTTGAGGGGTAGATAGAAAGAAAGAAACGTGGGTCAAATGAACTGAAGAGGCCTAGAAGGCCTCGGAGTCCATGAATTCCTCAGTCTGGTCTGCAGTGCCCCTCGGCAGCGTGGTAACCGGGGGAAGGACTGGGGGGTGTCTGGAGGATGAAGACCGGGACTGATTCATTCCGGCTTGAACCTTTGTTTGAGATTTAGTGGCTGAGGATTGTTTGGCCTTGCCTTTGTGTCTAGCAGGCGAGGGATCAGGGCTCGTAGAACGGGAAACCTGTTCTGCAACAGCGCGCTTGGGCGAGGATGCAGGACCCCGAGCATTGGTCTGTGGTGGCAAAGATAGACTGTCAGTGGTGGAAAGTCGAAGGGCCTTCAGCCCAGCAGCATAAATATCCTCGAGAGAGAAAGGGCAGTCTTTTGGTATAGTGATGTCTGTCTGAGTGGCAATGGATGTTTTAGGAGCTACAACGGAAGAGTAGGTGCGTGCGCTTGGAGCTGCGGGAACGACCTTCCGTCGAGCTTCAGGGTAGGACAGGTGTTCAAGTGTCTTAACCTCCTGAATCTTCCGCTCCTCAATCCACTTCGGACAGTTCTTGGCATTGGCAGCATGGTCGCCTTTGCAGTTCACACAATGGGCAGCTGCAGCAGAGCAGTCAGATTGAAGATGGTCGTGTGAACCGCAACGATTGCAAGTAGCAGCACCACGGCAAGACTGCTGGGAGTGCCCGTACACTTGGCATCGGTAGCAACGAAGGGGGTTAGGAATGTACGGGCGCACAGAGCAGTTCAAATAGCCCGCATGGATGGAAGATGGAAGAGTCGGGCGATCAAAGGTCAGAATCACTGTTCTGGAGTTGACCAGCTCCCCGTTTCGGCGGAACTTGATCCGACGAACCGCTGTGACACCTTGGTTGGCAAGCTCCTCAAGAAATTCTTCCTCTGAAACATCCACGAGGTCGCGCTCGGAGATGACACCTCTGGATGAATTCAGGGACTGATGAGGTTTGATGTCCACAGGGACACCACCCAAGTTGGAGACGCCCAAGAGCAATGAACCATGGCGTGGACTTGACATTTCCACCAATATATCTCCCGATTTTAACTTCTTCACACTGGTTGGTGACGCAACCGCTCCTTGTAGGGCTTTTTGAATCCAGAAGGGAGATTTGGAGCCAAGCTTGTAAGAATCTTCCCGGGCATGGATGATAAAAAATCGGGCAGTGTCCGGCGGCAAAATACGCAGTTTCTTATTGGTGGGGTTAGGATCCGTGTCCAAAGATTTCTTTAGTTTGACAGAAGGGGGAATATTTGAAGAATCCATATATAATGCGAAAAAATTCATCCGCCAGCTTCCCCGCCCACTACCGAGCCCAACAGGGGAGAGCCGGAGGTCCGCAGGCCAACATGGGCGCAGGACACGGCCCTAGGGTTAGGCGGCGGATATAGCATGTTGATCGTGCAGACATGCGCTCAGCGAGTACCTCGACTTTCCCGGGTCTTGGTAATACCCCTTTGGCATGCCCACACTATCCCCAAACTCACCCCGTCGTACGAAATGACAAGCCGATTGACTAGGAGTAGGTTAGTTCCTAGCCTCCCGTTTAGGGTGAAGCAGGGGGCAAAGAGGAGTGTTGGCGACTGGTGACAACTATAGCCTGGCCCCCAGTAACCTCAGCCTCCAGCATCCCCTTTTCCACCTGTACGGGTCACCGCACACGGCAACGTGCAGGTAGGTCTAGCTAACCAGCCCGAAGAAACGAAGAGGGAACAGAAAATGAAAAAGAAAAGGAAGAGGAGTAGAAAATAGAGAAAAAGGAAGAACAGGGAGTGGAGAAGAAAGCAAAAACAGGAAAGTGAGAGGAAAGGGCTGGCGCATAATCACAACCTCAGCAACCTACAGGACTGAGGCGGGAGCGTGGCGAGAACAACAACAACAACCACAAATGGAAAAAGATTTTAAACACTACTGTCGGCTCGGGCCGTGGGGTCGCCACTCCCCATCAGCTGGATGAACAGCTGTCCCTTCGGTGGTATCATCGTATCAAGACGAAATCAAAACAGAAACAGTCACAAGGTCAGCTCGGGCCGTGGGGGCGCCGCTCCCCAAATAACTGGAAAACCAGTTATCCCCGTGCGGGGAAACCAGGCTTCATCCGTAAACCATGTGATGAAGAGAATATCAGATCGCAAATTAAGAAAATTTTGAAACCATTTGCAGTAACTTACTCTCTTTCCCTTGTCCGGTTCCTGCAGCTGATGGATTACGTGCACTTTAAATGGTTGAATATTCGTTTGTTTTTTTTTTTTTTTGCTGCCCTTTGACAAGTTCCGTATGAATATCCTGTCTGTTGGCTTAATCTGCGCAACGATTTCGGAGATTGAAGTAAACGTTGCCGAACATCGTCCACACGCGTTTGGGGCATCGGAGGGTGATGGCTACCGCTGAGAAGAGAACCAGTTTGCTCCAGCTTTTTTGCCATCGACAGAATTGTTGACTTACTTAGCACTTTTCGAACTCCAAACTCTCTTCGAAATGCTCGTTGCGTTTTAATGACAGAATTGGTTACCCAATACGATTTCACTAAAAAACACACTCTAGAACAGAGTACTGCACGTTTCCGAATGCACGCAAGTGAATGACAACGCAACAACAAACAAATCACTAGCTGAGTAACAGTTACGGTTGACAATCTTCTTCACGGTGGCGGTTTTCATTCTCCAGGAGTTGCTGCTTCTATTGAAAAAAGAAGAAGTTCCTTATGCGATCCCTTGCAAAAATGTAAGGTTTTTTTCAGAGTACTGGTTTAAATGGATCGATAATGTTGTTTTGAAACAAAATTCTCCCACCTCTTTCCGTCCATTACAAAAGTTTAAACTTTTAATGTATTTGCACCCTAATTAACCAACTAGGCACCAAGAGCGTGTTAACACGATGTCATTGTCCATCCCACAAGTGCCATTGGCATCTACACGCTTTCTCATAGCAGTGTCCCAAAAGTGGTTTGAGCGAGTTGAGGCATCTTGTAGAAAATTTTTGAGCATCGGCAAGAGCGTGTATAACGTTTTTTCCTTTACCCTGCATGGTAACCTAAGACATGCCCCATGTCAGTTGCTAATTGATGAATGGGGTTTAACCAAACAAAATCCTGTGACCCAAGAAGTGGGAACAAAGGCCACCCGATTACACCCTATCCCCTAAGGCGAGCTTTTAGAGCTGAACATCATCAGCACTGTGTTAGCTGAGAGAAGTAGAACTGCCTCGCACAGGAATTTTAAAAATTGTTCTTACGTTTTTAGTATACTTTTCATTATTCTATGTGCACAGACATACATATCGCTAAGCTGTTCTATGAAATTCAGAGGTTAGCTCCAAAAAGAAACACAAACTACCAGATTATTTTTGCTTACTGTTGCTGTATCAAACCTCCCCATTTATAGTGATCTTGACATACAACTTGGGCTTCACTGACAACCATTACACGTCGTACATAAGATCTTCTATACTTCATACTCATAATCTTTTTCTTATGCAGACACTCCTGAATCTGATCCTCCCATGACTTCCTTGGCCTTCCTCTGCCTTTCCTTCCTGCCACCTGGGCTAAAAAGATTTTCTTAGTAAGCATTTCATCACTCATTATTTCAACATGGCCGAACCACCGAAGCAGGTTAGTCTCCACCTTGCTAACAACATTTTGCTTCCCATCACACAACTGCAACACATCTTCATTTCCTCACTGCACAAATCTGTGAACTTCTTAAATGCACAGGTATTTAAGATTCTCTCATATGAGCTTTCAATCTATTGCCATGAGTTACACATTTCTAAAAATACTCATCTTAAGACTAACATTTTTCTTTCTATATTTTATTAATCACTACAGTAATTGTACAGAAAATAACATAATAAAAGTTATTTACATCCCAAAACCTAAAGCTACATCGCACCTACAGTATATCAGGACAAGCAATGAAGTTAAGTAATATTATTTATGTAGAAATAGTGCAGGTATTTTTTGCATGATTTCAAGATCTCGGCATTTTTCTGTGGAAGCTTTTGTCATAGACATTCTTACAGTGACCATAAAATGTTTGGTAAGGAACTGGTACATAGACATTTGTTTTTAACCAGTATCAATATTCCCTCTAAACTTTATAGATTGTGCACAGTTGAAATTGTTCTTGTGCAAAAATCAAGATCAGTAGAGTAGAGATCGCTTTATGTATGTGGAAGGGGAGTGCAAGCATGATTTTGGTTAAATGAAGAGGTTCTCAGCTTTTTTTTTTTTTTTTTTTTTGGGGGGGGGGGGTTCAAGTGAAAAAGTATTTATTACTTTTGAACATTTCCATCGTTTTTTTCACTGCAGAGGATTTTTAAATTGATCTTTCACAGTTAAGTTTTAAATTTCTTATTTGCTTTACAACTGTTTTACACTGTGCACTGCTGGATTTCCTATTGTATGGGCCACTCACACACAGCTTAACAGTAGAGAACAAGTATGTATTCTTATTGATTAAATTTAATTGATTTCACAGTAATAAATATGTCATAATCAGGGAAATGCAAAACTTAGTATCAGGGACTGGCAGAAGTAGCGAGCAAGATTGTATATAATTTAAGAAAACGTTCAACAGCCAATGTTTTTAGCCCACACTGCTGCATGGTAACCAATTCTTTTTTTATACGAGATCATAACTGGGCAAAAAATATCTTAATGCTTTTATTTATCTTTCATGCCACGCATAAAACCCCAGTGAAGCAAAAATCAAAATAAATAATTTTTTCCTTTGTTTTGATTAAATATTTTTTTTTTTGTTTAACTTTTTCTTTTTCCATAGTGCGGGCTACTGACATTTTAAGAGAGAGGTGCAAGAGCCCACTTATGTGCTTATACTGTGGCTCTTAAATTAGTATCAGGGACTGGCGGAAGTAGTGAACAAGATTGTATATAATATTAGGTGTGCAACTTAATTCTCGGCCCCTAACCGTAAGCGATCATAGAGCGTCGGCAAATGCAAATAGCTGTGTGCAATAATGGCCGATTGCAGCACTATCCAACAGCTTTCCAGGCAACCGTAACCGCTCACAGCTGTAGTGACAGAAGGGACGAAACTTGACGGTGAAAGCAATGTTTTTCGAGAAGCAACCTTTGAGGCACTGCCTCCTGTTCGCATTTCAGCTGAAAAAAAGTGCCACTTTGGATCAGGCTGCTGTGTCCTACAGTACGTGTAAGAAGTGGTTCCAGTGGTTTAAGCAGGGAAATTTCGATCTCCGTAATGCAGAACGTCCGGGGCAGCCACAGAAAGTTGGCGATGAGGAACTGGAACAACTGTTGGACACAGATCCCTGTCGCACATAGTCAGAGCTTGCCCAGGAACTCTGAGTAACACGGCAAGCCATTGCAAAGCGCCTGCATAAGCTTGGACGAATTCACGAGAGCCGTTGGGTGCCCCACTAACTCACAGCTGGGAACAAGTCTAGGCACTACGATGTTGCTGTGTCCTTGCTCTCCAGATTCAAGAAGAAGGATTTCCTCCACAAGATTTTGACCTGTGATGAGAAGTGGATCCTCTATGATAATCCTAAGCAGCGCAAATCGTGGGCTTAACCAGGTCAGCCTACCACCAGTACCACCAAACCAAATATCCATGCCAGGAAGTTGTTGCTGTGCATATGGTGTGATCAGCGCGGTGTCGTACACTACGAGTTGCTCAAACGTGGTGAAACTGTCAATGCTGAGCATTATTGTCAGCAACTCATTCAAGTGAGTGATGCAATGGGGGCGAAAAGGCCACACACCGGCAAGGGCAGAAGGTCGGTCCTGTTGCTTCAGGATAATGCGTGTCCTCACACCGCGAAAACGACTTTAAACACTATCAACGACCTGGGATGGGAGATTTTGTCCCACCCGGCGTATTCTCCAGACTTCGCCCCATCGGATTATCATCTCTTTCGCTCCCTGCAACATCACCTGAGTGATGTGCACTTCACTTCTGTCAAGGAGGTCCACATAAGTATTGACGACTTTATCAACTCGAAACAGCCCTCCTTTTCCCGCAGTGGCATTTGGTAGCTCACTGACCGATGCCTCAAATGTATGCAACACGACTCAGATTATTTCCCTGATTAGGTATTATTCGATTTGCTATAATTTGCTGTCAACGTGTCGTGCCTGTGGCCAAGAATTAAGTTGCACACCTAATAGTAATAGTACTGTTAATGCAAAGTTCATGTGCCAAGGAGTCTACTCTAGTAGGTCTAAATTTTTGTGAGCTGTTATCATTAATTAGTAATACTTCTATTATTTTTAATTATATACTTTTGTTGACAATTAGGGTACTTTATGAGTCTCATTAATGAAAATACCTTAATACATTTATGGTCTGCTAATCTGTTTCTTTCTCAATATTAAATTTAGTGATATAATGCTGAAGTTTGGTATTTTTGATAGATTTCATTATCATGATATTTGCACCTTTAAGGCATAAAAAACACCTGCAAAGTGCATATATTTACATGCAATTCATTAATGACATATTATTAAATGGCCAAGCACTTACCCTAAAGTTCCTGGTCACTTTTTTTATCTCCTGTACACTTCAAGCACGTCAATTATCATCATGTAATGTAGTTGGCCTTCAAAGGTTGATAAACTCCTTGCTTATGAAATTCATTCTTCCAGTCATGAAACATCGTGTATTTTTTTTTTTTTTATTCACTGGACAAAAAACACAGGTTTCCTTATGCCATCTGAGACATAAACATAGCTCGTCATATCCATAAAAACCACCCAAATATACATACCATACAACTCATTCATGCACTCAGTTAAAACCACTATGTACATAATTACATTATTTACATTCCCAGGCAGTTAAACCTTTGTCAACTGTGACTAAAAAAGGGCTCCATCCATTTCAAACACCGTACTAACCCTACCGCAAGTGCCAACCTCATTCAGCCGGTCATACACAATCCTCTAGCGCTTTCAACAGGCTTCTGTCATCATCAGGAGGCCACTGTGTCTCTCTGCCCACCACAGCTCGAGTGAGCGATGTCATTGAGGTTCCGGCTTCAGTCGTAATCTCTGCATCTTTGTGTCTCTGGCGCCATCTGTTGTCAGTGCTGCTCTTTTTTCTTTTTTTCCCTCTTAACTGTTGTTCTATTTTTATTAAGGCCCTCCATTGTTCGTTTAAGTTGCTTGGCTCATTAATATTACACACTCTTGATCTATTTTTTTCAATTAATACAGATTCCGCAATTCTCTACTGCCTTTCGTTTTTACAGCTCTTAATAATTTTAATATCTTCAAATTTCGGATATTGGTGATTTTCCAGACGATATTGGTTAATGCAGTCTTAGCTTCTTTTTTATTCCAATTACTTATATGCTGGTTCAATCTATACTTTAATTTGTTCTTGGTGCTGCCTATATATGACAAAGGTGGTTGCTGGTTTATAGGAATTTCATACACACCTGCTCTATCCAATTGGCTGATTTTTTTCATTTTTTATCACTAAATTTTTTACAGTATGTACCTGATTTCCTACTTGTATGTCATATTTGCTACAAACCTTATTAATTTCTGCAGAAACACCTTCAACATATGGGATTGCTCCTACATATTTAAAAAGTGTTTTATTATTATTGCCCTTATTATTTGCTTGAGTTACTTCATAAATCCATTTCTTTAATACCTGTTTAGGATAACCAAAATCATGTGCAATTTTTTCAATATATTCAATTTCTTCTTTTTTGTATTGTTCCATTGATGAATGTGTTAAAATTCTTTTAATTAGTGTTTTAACGGGTGCGATGACTGAAAAGGAATTAACACAGGAATGTATGATGATTTTCTATGCACTCTGTATTGCATAATATCATTTGTTTTGATTATCATAATATCCAAAAATGCCAATGTATTGTTATGTTCCTGTTCCACTGTCAATTCAGTAGATGGATAAATATCATTATACCTTTTTGTCAAGTCTTCAAGTTCATTTTTTAGCCTGGACAACAGAAAAATGTCATCAGCATACCTGCAGTATATCAGTGGTGGATCTTCTAGTTTACTTATTATTTTTGTTTCAATATCACTCATTATAATTTCAGCAAATAAGGTTGACAATGGTGACCCCATAGGTCCATCATAAATTTTTTTATACACCTTGTTATTAAACATAAAAATGTTATTTTCATATATGTACAATAAAATTTCTTTTAACTCCTCAATTTGTACTGCATTCCTTGTTTGCAACATATATAATTTGTCAATTATTATGTCAATTACCTGAGGTACTGGTGTGCTAGGAAACAGAGCACAAACATCCATACTAGCCATATGATATCCACTTAAATCTTGTTTGATTACTTTAATTTTTTCAATGAATTCATAAGTATTCTTCACAGTGAACCTTGTCTTCATGAACAATGGTGCCAAATATTTGTAGATTTTTTTTTCTAGTTTTATTAATGGGGAATTCCTTTTTGATACTATCACTCTCATAGGTGTATCGGGCTTATGAGTTTTTATTTTTGCCAACATTTTTGGTATTCCTGTACCCATTTGGTGGGTACGCTTTCTTTATTTCTTCAGGCAAGGTTCTGTGATTTTTTATTCTAGCCAAGTACCTTACTTGAGATTCGGTTGGGTCTCTTGTCAGAACACTGCAATTTAAATCTTCTATTGCTCTATTCATTTTTTGATTATATTCAGTTATGTTTAAAATCACAATTTGCCCTGTTTTATCAGCTTCACAAAATTTAATCGTTGGGTCATCTCTTAATTTTATCATTTGTTCTTTCTCATACTGAATTTTATCTAAATGATATTTTTTATTACTTTTTTCATTAAATTCTTTTAAAACAATTCTATACAATTTACTTCTAAATTTTTCACGATCTTCTGCAGGTACACTACATGTCATTTCCTCAAGGTTAGGTATTAATTCTTCAATTTTCGGCAAGCCACGCGGAAACACAAATTTCTTACCCCTCTGCAAAACAGACAGCTCTCTTCGTGAAGCTCAAGGTCAAGCTGGATTTATTCTGATAAACTTCATACATATTCTTCCGTTGTTCATGTACTTTTTGGCTGTCCATCATCGCATGCAACTTTTTTGCAAGGACTGTTTTTGAACATTTCTTTTCGTATTCCGCGATGTCAAATATTTCCCTGAAGGTTACATCTAAAATCTCATCTTTCCAAGAACCGTCAAAATTTCTATACTCTTTATTATATATTATACCCAATAAATGCAAGCATGTCTTATTCAAATTAAAAATTAATTTCCTTTTATTGACAATTTCAGCTCTTAACCTCTTTTTTTTTTTTTGGCATTCCTGGATTATTTTATAATCTTTTATAGTGACAGGGTAATTCTTTATTTTCAAATATTTCGGTGTTAATTCAAGGTCTCGGCATGTCACCAAAAATTCTTCTTGATTTTCTGACTTTACTAATTTAACTTTAGCTTTTTTAAATGCTGTAACGTCTCATCTCGAAGTTGCGAAAGTGATTTCTATAGCACATATTAGCAGAGTACGATCATGACTGGAAACCTTTCACCTCAAACTCTTCAGCTCAGAATTTTTGCATGTAATTCTTTATCGTGATATTTGCACCTTTAAGGCATAAAACACCTGCAAAGTGCATATATTTACGTGCAATTCATTAATGACATTATTAAATGGCCAAGCACTTACCCTAAAGTTCCTGGTCAATTTTTTCTCTCCTTTACACTTCAAGCACGTCAATTATCATCATGTAATGTAATAAAAAATGAAAAAATCAGCTAATTGGATAGAGCAGGTGTATATGAAATTCCTATAAACCAGCAACCACCTTTGTCATATATAGGCAGCACCAAGAACAAATTAAAGTATAGATTGAACCAGCATATAAGTAATTGGAATAAAAAAGAAGCTAAGACTGCATTAACCCAATATTGTCTAGAAAATCACCAATATCTGAAATTTGAAGATATTAAAATTATTAAGAGCTGTAAAAACAAAAGGCAGTAGAGAATTACGGAATCTGTATTAATTGAAAAAAAAACAGATCAAGAGTGTGTAATAATTAATGAGCCAAGCAACTTAAACGAACAATGGAGGGCCTTAATAAAAATAGAACAGTTAAGAAGGAAAAAAAGAAAAAAGAGCAGCACTGACAACAAATGGCGCCAGAGACACAAAGATGCAGAGATTACGACTGAAGCCGGAACCTCAATGACATCGCTCACTCGAGCTGTGGTGGGCAGAGAGACACAGTGGCCTCCTGATGATGACAGAAGCCTGTTGAAAGCGCTAGAGGATTGTGTATGACCGGCTGAATGAGGTTGGCACTTGCGGTAGGGTTAGTACGGTGTTTGAAATGGATGGAGCCCTTTTTTAGTCACAGTTGACAAAGGTTTAACTGCCTGGGAATGTAAATAGTGTAATTATGTACATAGTGGTTTTAACTGAGTGCATGAATGAGTTGTATGGTATGTATATTTGGGTGGTTTTTATGGATATGACGAGCTATGTTTATGTCTCAGATGGCATAAGGAAACCTGTGTTTTTTGTCCAGTGAATAAAATTTAAAAAAAAAAAAAAAAATACACGATGTTTCATGACCGGAAGAATGAATTTCATAAGCAAGGAGTTTATCAACCTTTGAAGGCCAACTACATTACATGATGATAATTGACGTGCTTGAAGTGTACAGGAGATAAAAAAAGTGACCAGGAACTTTAGGGTAAGTGCTTGGCCATTTAATAATATGTCAGATTTCATTATGTTCTAAAAAAATTTTAGTGTGATTTTGTAAGAAAAGTGGAAAATACAAGTCACTGGGAAAAAATGGTGGTGACATATCTTCCCCTCTTTCTCAATCTTGCAGGCATAAATGCATGGCTCAAAAAGAGGGGGAAATTCATGGGTATTTACTGTGAGACTGATATCACACACAAACTTGCAATTGCTATTAGCTGAGTAGTTGTTTACAAAAAATTCAGGGTAAGCAACACATCGGCATAAGAGCTGCATGGCAAGCAAATTGCTCTCTTTTTTTTACCATTAGAACTGCGGCTTTTAGCCCTGTTGGAACTTGGACTTTGATGCAGCCCAGCATGCTGGCGATTGTTTATTGATAGTGGGTGATGTAAGAACCGCAACTGCGGAGCACTGGTGGTTTTGTTTCTGGTTTGCCACAATGCGGGAGAAAGAGACGAAGTTCGAAGAAGAAAAGATGTGTAGTTGCAAAGTGAGAATTGAAAAATGAGTATCACATGATTTATTGTACGAAGGTTTATGTTGGAGTGTGTCTTCGTGTATCATATGAGTGTGTATTTGTGCATACAGGTGTAATAAATGTTAACACCTAGTGAACTCATCTTCATCGCCACTTATTTGTTGGAGTGACTCATCAAAAAGGTAAGATTTGCTAACAAGAGATACACAGAACACAGAGCTTTGTACTAGCAAAATGGAAATTCAAAACAAGCCCCAAAATTACAGTAGTTTTAAAACTCAGTAGAAAACTAAAGAACATAGTTAAATGCTTCAAATCCTGACTTATTTTCTTCAACTTTATTTGCTAGCTGTTGTATCACAGCATTCTTCTTATGTGATATATACTGTGTTTCAGCACAATTACAGCTGGATAAGGGACTAACAAACCATAAACAAAATACACACACACACACACACACACACACACACACACACAGTACCTTCTTTACCAAGAATTGTTTTAAAATGTCTAATACTACAGAAGGACCAACACTGCAGTCAGTAAATTAAAATATGGACTGATTATACAAGTTGTTGGTTAGTTCTTGATTTTAATAACTGTAGAGAGTAATAAAATAGGTAATGTTCAAGGGAAACCTTATCTGGTACAGAAAGCCACAGTTTTAATGAACCAAAACTTGTGTAACCCTCAAGCCACTGGGTGCAATATGGGTTACTGAGTTTTTTGTACAAAGAGAGAAACTACACAAGGACAGATAAATGCTGACATGATTTATTTTCTTTATTTTCTTTTTTTGATTGGAGGTTTAACGACCACCGTGAGCAACTCAGTGGGTTATAAGCAGTCACCCGTTCAGGGTTCATACTCTTTTTTGAAAATGGAAATTAAGGAGTTCTTAAGGACCTTCAGGCTGTTTTTAAGGACCTTCAGGCTGTTTTTAAGGACCTTTAAATATTTTTTAAGGACTTCATAATCCCTGTATGCAAATATACACAATATACAAAATGTGAGTTAACTATTACAACATAAGTCATTTTAACACAATAAATCAATTTTGTTGAAACTAATGAATATTCCATTGCACAAATATATGAATTAAAATTAGTTCTACTAAAATAAACCTAAATACTCCAACAGAAAAACCAACTAACTTAAAACTTCCTTATATACATTATTTACTGGTAATACTGGATCCATTATTTGTCCTGAAGCATATCTTTGCATCTACAGAACTAACACTCTGCTTCTTCGTATTGTGGTGTGAAGCATAAAATTTATTTACTTTGGAATTTCAATTTTCAACAAATTTTCACCCATTAATTGTGATTATAGGCCCATCTTTGTGGTTTCAGAAACTTTTTAAATTTGCATTTGTTTTTCCTTCAAAGTTTATCCGAATTTATATTTTTTTATTAATTTACAAATTCATTTTAACAAAAACAGTATTACAAACAGCTTAGAATTTCATATGGCTGTGACTGTCAGTCTTTAAAATTTTTGGTATCTTTACCTTTCCATTCAATAACTTAATTCCTTCCATTAGAATTACTTTTGCAAATATGTACGGACACAGGCTAAGAAACTAAATGCATTAATTCTGTGGGTGGCATCACTACAAGTGCTGCAGCTGGAAAAATAACACTTTTATAAAAATGCAGCACAGCTTGTTAAGACCTGTTTTAGGTTAATGAAGCAAGTAAACACACTATCTAAATCAAATCGAAACACACAAGTTCATCGTAACTTAAATCATATCATCAGAATTGAAAGCCTTAAGTTCAATAAAAATGTTTGCATAAATTTCAAAACTACATTGACAGAATTCAAAGAATCAAAACTGAACAGTGAAGCATCACTTTCTTTTAACTATTTGTTTATTTATTTACTACACAGCTTCCGAATTCCCAAATCTGGAGAAAAATTTCGTTTTCGTAGATTTGGATGAATAACACATTTTTGCTTGTGTAACTGTTGCATTTTTATTTTATTTTTTAATTCTACAGCTGTAGCAACTTCTTCCATACACTTAATGCAGGTTGATTTTCAACATTTGGCAATAGCAGGGGTGTTAATGCCCCTACCATGTTTTGGAGCAATTCTTGGAGCAGAGAAATATGCAATTTGGAGCAGAAAAGTTGGGTTTTAGAGCGAGAAAATTTGCATTTTGGAGCAGCTAATGATAGTATTTTTAATTGTTTCAAGTCCATGCTGTGCTTTAAGTTATGTTTATATACTGAATTACCATTATTTTATGAACTATGAAAAAATGTTATATTTCAGGTTTTTTGACATTTTACTGCTTCTCTTACAACTGTTAATTAGCATTTCTGTCATTCCTACAGTGAGATAAATAGGAAAACAATTATACTACCCATGATTTATTGAAAACTACATGACCTGCAATATTTTAAGCATAACACATTAATATCAGGGATTTTCTTCTGAATGCATTTGTTTCGCTGTAACACAAATAGGATGCTGCCGCGTCCAAGAACTGTTGCTATTGATACTGAACGCTTGCGAATATACACTTAGGAAGAATAAATAATATGTAATTACTGTTTGTTGTTTGGTTGGTTTTTAGCAGCATATTTTTCGAGATTCATGGCATTCAGATTAAAATACATTATTTCTGAAACCAACCAACTGGCAAGCCACGCATACGTGGTTTGCGTGTTCATCACAAACTTTTAAGGTTTTCTGAAGGAAAGCATACCTTCGATATAAAAGGAAAACTAATGTAACATTTAACAATCAAATTGGAACCAAAACTATAAGATAACAGTGAAAACTATATGCATCATCTTTAAGCAGTTGCGCCATGATACTCTTCATACAATGTTTTTTATCCAGTAATTATCAATGTCAAACTTTCGTTATTGCTGTGAACAATTACAACTGGAACCAAAACTATAAGATGATAGTGAGATTTAGTAAAGTTGGTTAGATAAAAGCTGCTTCTATCGCTTAACGCTTGCACAGTGACGTTTTGGCACAAATTCCCCCCCCACCTCCTCTTCAGTAGTAGAATCAGTGTATGACTTTTTTATTGTTGCTGTCTGAAAGAGTCACTGTTCTTGCATACATGGGATCCTGCATGTATGGACATGGACATTAAGCAGACGATTGCGAGTTAGTAAGTGGTTCAACGCACCTTCCATCTGGAAAAAGAAAAGTGTGAGAGTGAAGATGTTCCCCAAGGTAGATCAAAATGAGAAAAAGAAAACCTCCTAAAAATTTTGATCCCTGAACGTACGGGGCAAAATTCAGACTTTAAGTAAGAACCAAAAGATCAGTATTCCTGATAATTGATTACAAGTTATGCGATATAAACAATCCTTTCATTTATCCATAGATACACGAGACTGACGAAGAAAAAAACCAAAGCTGTACTTTTTAATTTGGTGAAAAATCAGACTGCACGGTGAGAAAGTGTGAACATTACAAAGCATGAACAAAACTGAATCGTTTACTGTAATTTATTTATGAAAATATTTAACTAGATCACACCACTGTATTCACAATTATAAAATTAGTGAATTCCAAACAAAATAGGGTGGTTTTGAAAGAGAGCTTCAAACAGTTTTTTTTCCTGGTTTTCTTCTTGTACTTGCTAAAACATTAGCTCTGGTTTCCTCTTGCGAGCAAACCCTACTTTCTTCTCAGCAAGTTCCACGGCCATATTTGTCTTTTGTTGACTCTGCCACTGCACAGCATCCACTGTTTATTTTTTATTTTTTCTGCTCATAGTTTTCCCTTTACCATTTTTCTTTGTTACTTTTCTTTCTTTTTTCATTTTTTTTTATTCCCTCAGATGACAATTTTATCCATCATGCTTAAATAACTTTCAGCCTGAGAACCATGAATTCTGATATCAGAGCTTTAACTATTTTAGATAAATGGTGTAATTTTCAGAGAATGAATACTTTTTTTTTTAACACCATGCATCAATTCTTACAAATTTCCAAACTTAGTCACTTCTGTTTTTGGAAATTTCCTCCCACCCTTATCAAGCTAAAATGCACACACATTTATGAGGGTGATGACATTTAACACTCTACATAGGAGTGGAAACATCGCGGGGAAGGGGGGCGATACAATTATGGAAGAAATCTTTGCCCTGTCCGACTCCAGTTTTCGGAAATTTATCCAACATTTTCAAGCTGAAATACAAATATTTATGGAATAAAATGATATCTAACAATACTGGGTAGAGGAAACATCGCGAGAAAAAAAAATTACGATTACCAGAGAAATCTTACCTTCGTCTACTTTCCGTTTTCAAAGGATGAAATTCCGTCCTGTGACGGAAAAACGAAACCACCACCACCAGTCCACTAATCCTCCCAAAATTTCAGTTCAGTTATGCATCAATTTCGTACATGGTCCAAATGATAACAAAAAAACTGAATTCCTTGAATCAGCATGAGAATCTCGTCGCCGAAGATTACGGGGAAATTTTCGGGCGGCCTAACTTCCGTTTTCGGAAATCGTTGCCTACAATTTCAAGCTGAAATTATGCAATGAAATTATATTTAACAATACTGAACAGAAGCAAAATCGCGCGAGAAAAAAAAATATGATTACGGGAAAAATCTGCACTTCGTTTAACTTCCGTTTCCGAACGTTTAAAAAGGCAAAACAACGTCCCCAGCGGAATACGACCCCCCCCCCCCCAAACTAATATCCCGAAAATTTCTTCATTTTTGCATCGATCTTGAAAACGACAAAAAAAAAAAAAAAAAAAAAACGGAGGGGACTCCGCTAATCCGCGGAAGAATCTCACGTACAAATTAATCGCTGAATCGATTTCGAATGTCGTAAGATAACGCTAAAATATCGATGACTGGTAAATTTTTACTTTTGGCGCAGATTTAGTCGAAATGGCGATTTTTTACCAGAATGGCGCAAGAACAATGTTTTGGCGCGGGCTGGAAGCCCTGCAATAGTGTATAGGTGTAAAAGCTAAAACAAACTGCAGTAACAAGACACCTATGAAATTTCCTTCAGAATTTTTACTTCTATTATACATCTTTTTTTGCTCTTAAACTTAAGAAACAGTAATGCAATTTAACAATGATGACTGCAAGGAAATTATATTATGTACATATTCACTTTTTTGAGGTCAAACAAAGGACGTAGGCCTACAATGAAATCAATTTTTCAACTCCTTTTTTGCAACTACTGACATGGTAATTTCTGCCAATTCTTCATTTGTTATCTTTTATTAATTTTCAAAAATTATTTGATTGAAGGAAGCAGTTCATATTTCTCATCAATTCCCCTTGGGTTGCAAGGTCATCTGCACATTTCTCTAATTAGGCAATATTGTTTTCTACTTTGTTTATTCGTACTAAGCATTTGCAATTCCTCCTCAATCAATTTAAGTTTCCTCCCAGATGTTGCTTGGCACATTTTTTTTTTCCCAGCATCTAAATATTGAACATATTTCTGTCTACCTGAAAAGACAGAAGCTCTAAGCTCTTTACTTAGTACCACATTCTCTAATAAATAACAGAAGATAACGATCTGAACTGCACTGCACGGCACTGCACTGACCCCGCGCAAAGAAAACAAGAAGCCAGCAATAAATCTAATCTAAACCAAAAGGGATTTGAAGGTAGCTGGTTGGCAAACTGCCAAAAGCAATACAGAACATGGGTCAACTTTTGCGACATGCGATTTAGTGACGTAAAACCATCATGAGTACGCTAATGAAACCAGCTGGCCTGCGTAACGCGCATTTCTTTGGTTAAAAAAAAAAAAAAATTACGACCTTTTTAGCGACCGAATATAATATAATTACGGTGTTTCCAAGGACTTTTTAAGAGCCCTTAAAAACAGAACAGAAATTAAAGAGTTCTTAAGGGCCCTTAAAAAAGGTAAATGGAAATTAAGGACTTTTTAAGGGCCCTTAAAAAGGCAAATGGAAATTAAGGAGTTCCTAAGGACTTTTAAGGACCGTACGAACCCTGCCGTTCCTAATTTAGGGACACTGATTCCAGGTAAGGGAGAGAGCCAGCGCCGTAAGACAAACACAACACCCATGTCTCACCGGGATTCGAACCCGAACTTATCTCGGACGAATGATCAGAAACCATCGCTTAGACCACTGCACCACCAAGGTAGCCACTGATATGAATTCTACACTGGTTTCCATAAATTAAGCAACAAATGGAAAAATCGTGATAACTCAAAAAAGTATGCAACGGATTTGGATGAAATTTGGTGGTAGGCTTTATCAGACTAAATGCAACAAAAAACGTAAGAACATGTGATACATAGCACTTACGTTTTGTATGAGTGATGCAAATATGAAAATACAGAAATATAGGTGTCAAGATGAAATAGAAAAAGGTACTTCAATACAGAGTGTGGTAACCCCGAACAGCAATATAGGCCCAACAGCGATGTTCCATGCTGTTAATCATGGTATCGAGCAGTTCCGTGGGTAGCTGCGCCCATTACTTGACCAAAGCAGTACAGAGCCCCTGCAGGGTTCAGAGAGGGGGCTGGAGGCCAGCAACACGCCTCCCAAGAGCACCCCATACATTCTCGATGGGATTCAGATCAGGAGAGTGTTGGCCACTCTATACGGACTATAGTCTCCTGTTCCAGGTTCTGGTACACTAGGTGAGCTGTGTGAGGGCGGGCGTTATCTGCTTTCAGTACAAATGTATCATCAATTGTGGCCACATACGGACGAACAATATGGTTCAGGATGTCATCTCTATAATTTCCGTTCTGATAATTTGTATAACAAACTTATCGTACCCTAATATGTGGCTTATATCACTATGATAGCTATCAAGAATATAAGTAATACGAGCATCACAATTATATTGCTATAGCTATCATTATCATAGAATGCTGTCTCTATACCTCTGAGCATTGAGGTTTCCATGCGGCAACATATAGAGGTTGGTACAGCCGCTTAACAATATGCCTGCCCATACCAGAACACTACCACCACCATAGGTGTCCTTTTCCTGGATATTAGAGGGAAGATAGTGAGTGCCGGCCTCTTTCTAGATGTAAACTCAGCGAGAATCACTCTGTAAACAGTATCGCAACTCTTCAGTGAACAGTCCTCCTGCATGTAACCTTCTGCATACCGTCGAAGCTGATACCGTCCGTCCAGTGGAGGCTGCAAGCATAGATCTGAGATGAGTCTGTGTAGCCACCCTATTCCGTCGTGCCGAAACGACGGAATTGGCCTACCTTAGCTGTTCCTTTGGGAAGATGAACCTGTGACTTGGAACTGCTGCCACATCCTGCAGACTACAGAACATTTGCATAGAGAGCTGCCAGCGCCACTCATATGCCTTCTGTACATCGATGCTGTATGCTTTTGCCCGCAAGATATGCAAATTTCGTGCAATTTGAACTATATTTTGCCCAATTATCGTGATTTTTCAGTTTGTTGCTTAATTTATGGAAACTAGTGTGGTTCACAATTTCTAGGTCTGATGTCTTTTGTTTTTCCTTCAAAGATTTATGAATTTGAAGTTACTGATGTTATTCTGAAACTAAAACCTCTATATCCTTATTCACTAACATTTCTAACAGTGGCAAAAAAAAATCTTACTCCAATAACCGCTTCTTAAGCTGTGGCTCTCAAAAGAATAGTTATAGCAGGACTGTGTCATCTAAATCAAAAATTACATTTGCTGGAGCATATATTAAGTGAAAAAAGATATCTAACCAAATGAAGTCAAACATTTATAAGATGAAATGTGAACAGTTTATGTTCAATTCCAGTAATAACACAATATTAACACATTGTGTTATGACCTGTGTTCAGCTTATGCATCAAATAATGTTTACAGTGCATACAAAAATGTTAGTGTTCTCCTGCCTACATGTATAGAACAAAATGCAATGCAATAATAAAATATAGATGAAAGGTCACACCAAACATGAATACACCAACATTTACCTACACTAGTGTATAATACTGTAGTTTACTGCCCTGGTTAATAATATCAAAAGATTCTGCAGTACTCATACATACACAAGAGGGGGGGTCAATAGCCCAAGCTTACTGCCTAAAGAGCAATCTATACAGATACTGACTAAGATTTTATCTAAGTGCATTTACAGCCATATTCATGAATGGAATAAGCCCAGTCCAGAGCCTTTGTGTGTGCTATTCTACCACACCCCCATTTAACCATCCAAGCAGAGGCATGGGGTGAAAAGAAATCCTGCAAGTTCATACATTCCATCACAGTTTGCCAATGGAAATATGCTTTATTTATCATATCTGTGTGTCTGTCAGCAAGTCATCTGATTAGCAGTAGGCAAACTAAGCCATGCATTAATTCTCCCAATTTTCTGTTCATGGTAAGACACCAGTCTGAATCAAAAGTGCTGATGCTTCCTTTTTTTATTTCACCACTTCCTCTCTCCATTTTCAAGAGATGCTTTCACAGAAGGGTTCAGCTCGTTGATCAATGACCTGGTCAATTTTGGTCAACCTATTGCTACCTCGCTTGTGTACACAATGTTGATATCCTTGTACAAGGGTGTTTTTGCTGCACTTCTCACTGTTCCATAAAAAAAACTTTCAGGTAATTTAAGGTATTTTTGAGAACACACTCCTTTCACCTGATGCCAACATTTTCAGCAGCTTTATTTTCATGGTGGTTCTTCCAGTGTTTATAGTATGTTGAAAGTTGTAGCACCAACAGGAATGAAGATGATATTTGTACTGGTGTGAGGCACTGGCCTAGATTGCATACCTTCCACAGTGCATTCACAAATTGTCTCTCGCACCTTAAAATACAATATTTGCAAGAACATAGCAAACAACGTGTGCTGTATATGTGCAAGGCAATGGAAACTAGTCAAAGTTCTCCACTTCCCTGTTGTGGTACACAGAAGCATGCTACAGGACAGACTATATAATACATATTTATAGGGGTAAACTATCCTGGTAAACAATTTTATTTTCTGTGTCCTATCAACTATTTCCTGCATTTCTGAGGTAATACAAATTTTAACAATGCCTCAGTAGACACTTTCTGCCACAGCAGCAGAAGAAATGTAAGAACTGTCAATTATCCCCACACAACAAGTGCGCATATACATTTCAATATAAAAAATCCTTCTGGTCATATTTTATCCTAATATCAAATTAACACTTATTGCTGTAAATTGAATAAATTTTCTTGTTTTTATAAACTGTACCTTAAAAATACAAATGATTCAGAGTTCTAATTATTTAAAAAAAAAGTACTTACTGATAATCCAGGTAGTAACATTTCAACTGAGCTATGTACCTTTCAAATGATGGGATATCTTTTACTCTAATACTGTACTGAGCACCCATTTCAAGAACATCACCTAAATAAATATATTTGTTAAATGTTAAAAAATGATGAAATTGTATATTTCTTTCTGAATGAACACTGAAATAATGGCATAGTTTGAAAATCGTCATAAACTACACTATTTTTGGTACAAAGGAAGGAAATGAGTTTAAATAGAAAAATACATAAAACATCTAAATAAAGCATGCATGGGAAACAAAATCAATGGCATCCCTGTGGAGTTCTGGCAAACACAAATATGAAAAGAGAAAATACACTGAAAAAAAGAAAACTAAAGAAAGCTATAATGAATTAGATTTTTCATATTTTAATCCCTAATCCCTATGAGTTTATGCACAACATTCCCCTACCATGAAGATAGAGTATGCTACAGGGTATGTTCTAAAAACAGAAATGACATTCCATATGATACCCTCATCCGTCCGAAGCTAATCCAACATGAAAATGCAAAAATCTAAATAACCACAATAAGAAAAAACCAGTGTCAATGTTAAACAAGGAACGAGTTGTCTGCCTGACAACTCACACAATGTGAATGCACTACACACAAGCAACATAATACAAACAATAAATATCATGTCTTCCACCACAGAAAAAAACACAATATGACAAACAAAAAAAAGAAAAACTAGAACTTGAGTGGCCACAGAAGCTGAAGATGCATAGTTACTTGAAACCATCGTCAGTAGCTTAAACCAATCACTTTTTTGAAACAGCATAACACACTTCTATATTTGGAAGTTCTGCCATGTATTCAATGGTTAAATTATTGGCAGGGCTGAAGAAATAAACTTCAGATCTAGGAGCCAGCTTCAAAATTTAGGAGCCAAGTGAAATGAAAGCAAATGTCAAAGTATCATGCACAAACGTAATGCCTGGTGACGATGTCGGTACAAAGACTAATAATATAAGTGTATTAAGCACTGCCTATTACCCAAGCTACTTATTGCTAAAAAAAAAATTCTAGTTTGGTCTATAAATCTAGAGTTCTATAGTTTTGATAAAAATCTAAACATAAAAAAGAATGTGATATTCCAGGCTAATTACAAGTTTTCGTTATTGTACAACATGAATTAGAAAATCATAAAAACGACAGTTTAAGAAGTTACCTTTTAAGAATTTCCTCAATTTTAAATATATGGAACCTCAAGTTTAGTTGAATTTTTCTTTTATCTAAAAACAAAACAAGTTGTTTTCCAGAACCAAAACACTGACAAAAAAATATGGAACAAACAATCTGTCATATAGTTTCATAAACTGACGACTTAAAATTATAAGATAATAAATACCTTCCCTTTGCTGGTGTGATGTTTTCTAATGAGATTCCTTCCAAAAAGTCCTCTTTGAAGTCATTTTCTCATTTGATGGCCATGTATATGCCTGACCTGTTTACACTGAAATACCAGTGGTCCACTGAAGCTGACAGATCAAATTTATCCAGTGCTGGTCCATTTATGCTGATCATTAGGTCACGCAAACTGTCAATTTCCATATTTGATCAGAATTTAATTCCCGACGATGACGACGGGTGTTCTGGGGCACAATGGCGCAAAATTCCGATCTCTGTTAGATATTTTATTTATAGGGATATTTTTAACACAAAATGCAGAAAATTTTAAAAGTCCGGAATAAAAGTTCTGGCGGCCGGAAAACCGGAAGACCGTATAAAAAAACAAAAACTTCTGCAAATTCCGGAAGAGTTGGCAGGTATGATTTAACTGAAACAGTAACAAATATTTCTCAAGGAAAATCTAAAAACTTTTTTTTTTTTTAAATATACAGAAATGCGTAAAAAATAGCGATCTATGCGTAAAATCGTAAAGAACAGTTAAAATGCATAAAGTTGGCAGGTATGTTCATGACTGGCCAGGTGCATCCCTTCTTTGTCTAAAGTGTTGAAATGACATTTTTAACATGAAGTTTCCACTGCATTAATGATAAGTTCTTCCTCTTGAAATATGAGGGACAAATTCTTAAATACAGACAGGAAATCTAAAAGAAAGTGCAGCATGATGACAAACCTGAAATCTCTTGACTTTTTCTGAAGGCCCTTTGCAACTCCTGAAGCTGAACTGTTCCCTTTTTCATTTATAATATTTTCAAAATGTATAATTACACACTTCTAGTCTTTCACCAGTGCAGCAAGAGCACCAACTTTACTTGCAACCCATCTTACATTATGAAGGTATTGAAATTTTAGCAGTTGACTCCGAAGAATATCTGATATCTTCTTTAGTTGATGCATTCTATTTGGGGAACGCTGATAGAATTTGCAGAGTTTTTGCAGTACTGAATCAACCTCAATGAAATTTACATTTTTTTTATTACCTCTAATACACTTAAATTTAACTTGTGAGCAATGCAGTGAATGCCTATTAAATGCTTTAGTTTCTGATACAGTTTTTGTACCAGTCCATTTTCTGCACCAATCATACTTGCAGCTCCTTCCGTTCCAATTCCAACTAGATGGTCAGAAGACAACCAATGTGAAAGTCCTAGTTTTTCTAGTTCATCTTCTATGGATTTCAAATATTTATCCGCATGGAACTTTCCAAGAGAAAGAATAGATAAAAATCGCTTTTACCCTTTTTTGTTTAATATACTTAGCATACAATATCAGTTGAGCCATCTAGCAACAAACTCACACAATTCTGGCCTTGAAGTTCACATCATCATCATCATCATTGTCAACCATTATCAATCCACTGCTGGACGAAGGTCTCCCCAAGTTTCCTCCACAACGGTCTGTCTTGTGCCAGTCTCCTCCATGTCACTCCCGCATATTTACGAATTTCATCCACCCATCTCCCATGTGGTCTTTTTCTGGGTCTTTTCCTGTCCCTTGGAATCCAATCTAAAATTTCGGCTGTCCATCGATGGTCTGTCCTTCTGGCAGTATGTCCAGCCCATTGCCATTTCAGGGATTTAACTCTGATCATGATGTCTTCCACTCTCGTCATTTTTCGGATCCACGAGTTCCTCTTCTTATCTCTCCTGGTTATACCAAGCATGCACCTCTCCATGCTTCTTTGAGTTGTCTGCAGCCTTTGTATGTCTCTTCTAGTTAAGGTCCACGTCTCTGCACCATACATAAGCACTGGAAGGATGCATTGATCAAACACTTTTCTTTTAAGACATAATGGCATATTGCTCTTGAAAATTATGCTGTTTCTTCCAAAAGCTCTCCAGGCAAGTTTTGTACGCCGATTAATTTCTTCATCAATGTGACCCTCACTTGATATCTGCTGTCCAAGATAAACATACGTATCTGTTATCTCCAGTTTTTCTCCATCAATCGATAAATCTTCATTTCTTGTAAAAGCATTGAACATCACTTTTGTCTTCTGAAAGTTCATTTTTAATCCCACTTCTTTACTCTTGTCAGCAAGTTCCTGGATCATACTCTGTAGCTCTGATGGGGTAGTTGCAAAAATGACTACGTCATCAGCAAAACGAAGGTGGGTTAGATAATCTCCATTAATCTTTATCCCCTTGTTTTCCCAGTTCAGTGATTGAAAGACATTTTCCAATGTGGCATTAAAGAGCTTCGGAGATATGGTGTCACCTTGTCTCACTCCCTTTCCAATTTTTATGTGTGTTGTATTTTCAAACAGCCGAATCTTTGCCCTTGCATTTTCATAGATGTTATTAATAATATTAATGTATGCATCTTCAATACCGCAGGATTTCAGAGCCGTGGTAACTGCTGATGGTTTCACCGAATCAAAGGCTTTTTCATAATCGATAAAAGCCATGCACAATGGAAGTTCATATTCCCTCGCTCTTTCAATTAGTTCTCTCAGTACGTGGATATGATCTATTGTGCTGTAGCCACTCCTGAATCCAGCTTGTTCTCTCGGTTGAGCCATGTCCAGTGTTACCTTCAAGCGGTGTGAAAGAACTTTAGTGAAGATTTTATAAACCACTGATAGGAGGCTAATAGGTCTGTAGTTCCTGAGATCCTCAATGTCACCTTTTTTATGTAGCAGGATCATTGTAGCATTGTTCCAATCCTCAGGAATCTTCCCTTCATTAAGGCATCGAGTGAAAATTTGGGCGAGTACTGTTTCAATTTCTCCACTTGCTTCTTGTATGATGTCTATAGTAATTCCATCTTCTCCTGGAGCTTTCCCCCGCTTCATGTTCTTGATTGCATGAGCAACTTCTGCTGGGAGGACTGGAAGAACTCTGGTACCTTTCATGATGTCTGGAGTACATGTATCATCCCTTTCATATAATTTGGAGTAGAAATCTTTCACTCTTGTCAAAATTTCGCCTCTATTTCTTGTTATAGAACCATCTTCTTTTCTCAGAGCCATAATCTGTTTTCTTCCCTTACTGAGATGTCCCTTTGCTATCTTAAGGCTTTGGTTGTTTTCAATTGCTTTCCTCACTAGCTCACAGTTGAATTTCCTTACATCTTCAGTGATACTTTTTCGTGTTGTCTTGCATAGCTCTATATATTCCACTTTGGAAGTCACATCTTCTTTAGTTGTCCTCATCTCTCTTCTTTTTTGCATCAACATTTTGGTTTTTCCTGATAATTTGTTCACATGCAACTTGTTCTTAGACCCAGCTAATTTTGTTGCTAAGAACAAGTTGCATGTGAACAAATTATCAGGAAAAACCAAAATGTTGATGAAGTTCACATACCAGTTCTTTTTGTATCACAGCTACAACATGTGAAATAAACTCTTTACAAGCCTTGTCAGTGTTAGAATTAGAAATAAATCTTCTACTGGCCCAGCGGACCACTACAATTTGCTAACCACTGGCCCACCGAAATGTCAGCAGGTCCGTAAAAAACTAAAAAAAACTTAAGACACACACATTTTCTTTATTGGGAGTTAAACTACCACCGTGAGCAACTCAGTGGGCCATAAGCAGTCACCCGTCCTTAATTTAGGGCCACTGGTTCCAGGTAAGGGAGAGAGCCAGTGCCGTAAGACAAACAACATCTATTCCTCACCGGGATTCGAACCCAGACCGATCTCGGACGAATGATCAGAAGCCATCGCTTTGAAATTTACAATATATGTAGAAAATAAGGTATTTCAATGGAATTACCTCTAATATTTTTTTTAACTTCTGATTTGAGAGTGCAACTCACAGAACAAAGAATCTTTTCAGAATAAGATTCCGATGCATTGGCGATACAGCAGAGTTAGAGTGCATTCCCAATCAGTTTTTAAGTAAGAAGGGAACGAGAAGACTCCAAGTGTACAAAAATTCACATACATTAGCAGATTTTTTTATATGTTTTATTGTTTAGGGTTGTGCTTCCTTTTCCTTATTTTAGTTTTATTGCTCATCCCTTCTACTTTCCCATGAAGTTAGTTTAAGCCTCCTATTGAACACTATTTCATATGAATTGCTCTTTTGCAAAATTACCTTCACACATCCAATTGACTTCTTCCGCTAGCGTTTTCTTGGGACAGAAACAAAAGTCGGGCTGTGTCAGGTGTCAGTATCTGCTGCATTCACTAGTGTCGGC
This sequence comes from Macrothele yani, assembly GCA_039090855.1. NCBI lineage: Eukaryota > Metazoa > Arthropoda > Arachnida > Araneae > Macrothelidae > Macrothele > Macrothele yani. The sequence continues at coordinate 3,782,135 of CM077023.1, read as the reverse complement.
GAATTCAAGGAAGATCTGGACATTTATTTTGCTTGCTTCTGCTATTACGAATGAGGTTGACGGAATAACAAAAAAACGGCTGTTGCCGTTACAAGACAAGGACTGGGAAATTTTTTGCTGTATTTGTTGTTTCTTCTGCTTTTACAAATCATGAGGGATAAAAAAGAAAACTGTTATCCATTAGCGTTTCATGAACCTATCACCAGTTTGCAGCGTAAAAAGAAAACTGTACAGCAAGGTGAAAGAATTAGAAATTCATTTCTTAACTTGTGACAAATTTGAAAAAGAAATTCACTGGCCATCCAGGCCAGTAATATCAATAGTTCAGTGGTCCGGCAGAAGTTTTACTGGCCAATGGACCACTGGGTAATTCGAACGCTGCTTGTGATTACTATATTCATTTCTACCTTCAAATCTTAATTTATCAGCCAGTATTAAAAAAGTTATTTCATGTCACTGAAAGGTTTGTAGTTTTTAGCAATATAATATGCTACATTAAAAGAAATCCTCAGATGTTCAAACAGTTTTTCATTCATTTGTTTTGTGCCCAGAAGCAAGCGGTGTTACTTCTGGGCACATTTGTGCACTGTATGCTGCCATGCATTTTTCATGTTGAAACGATTTACCGTGTTTCCTGAAGGTCTCTAGTTTAAATGGACGAGTAAAGCTTGTCACTACTTTAGAATTTTTGTCAGATATTCCTGGAAACATGGCACATACCTCACATTTTCCTGTGCCAGCTGTTTTATCATAGTGCAGCCACCTCAGTTCTTTCAGACAAGCTTCTTGAAACTTCCTGGCCTTTACATCGTTTACATGACATCTGGGTAAGCATGGCGAATTGAATTTTCTGTTCGGAGCACTTCTTTCTCTGTTCCTGCAGAGTACGAGGGGCTAACGAAATAAGTGGTCAGCCTTGCTTGTTTTGTGCTTTCCTTTTTTTCCACTAGTAACAGCAGCACACTTCATGATTCTATATATGTTCACAGTTAACACTTTTATAATTTTTAACAACGAACTAAAATCAGAAAAATTTGCTCATGAAAAATCGAAGTTTGTGAACAGCCCAAAAACAAAGCTAGTAGGAAAATGAAGTGCATTTTACAAGCGACAAGCAAGTTTCACAGTTACGGTTACAACAACTACGGAAAGTGAGGAAGTTTTTCCATTTATTTAAAAACTGAATTGAAATGCTTGAAACCATAGAAAGTCACTGAAGTTGTTAAAAACATAACAAAATCTGCTAAAAAAAAAAAAAGTTGATCTCAAAACAATATTTCTATCATTAACTCCAATTCAAATCCCACAAATTTAGCGGAATTTCCCTCAAATTGGCAACACTGTAAGAAACAGCAAGAACAGAGTATTGCCAGATTGTCAGGCTAAAATTTCATTTGCCAGCAGCTTAAACCGAACCGCGTTATCTTCAATGCTTCCACGATCTGACAGGTTAGTCAAGAGACTCTGAGAAAGTTTCATTGCGTTTCTCTGCTTGAAACACACGGATCAGGATAAAAGCAGACAGGATTTATAAATGCGATAAAAGCAGAAAATTTCATAGTTTGATTTTATTAAATTACAATTTGAAGTTACATTTTGCATCTATGGAACTCAAAGTAATGACTGCAAATTAAAAATTTTGAAGTGAAAAAGTTGGGCGCCAGGACAAAATTTCTAGGTGCTTGGTAATTTTCCAGCCGTGTTACTGGTATATCTAAGTGGTGCATATCTTTATACTATTGGCACTACACTTAAAAGGTTCTTCTTAGAAATCAAACTTCAAAGGACTTTTTATTATTTTCCCACATAGCTGGAGATCAAGTTCAAGATGCAACAGATGTCATTGCTGGACACGTATCCTTAACATTTCACTCTACTATGCACAATAGCTTCTCAGTAAATATCATCTGCTGCCAGTAAATGTAATTCTGTTTCATAGGAATGTCTTCTAAAATTAAAGCAAATGCCAAAACAGAGGTGGAATATGCAATAAAACATTCCACAATATCTTTGATTTCAAAGTTACTGTTCTAGCAATTTTTGATTTGAAAGTTACTGTTCTAGCAATTTTTGATTTGAAAGTTACTGTTCTAGCAATTTTTGATTTGAAAGTTACTGTTCTAGCAATTTTTCAGTATTTAGAAATGGCCCAAAACACATAACTATCAGAAATACAGCAATAAGATTTTCCAGTAAGAACCTTATTGGAATATACTTACTCTCCATGGGTGCAAGTTCTGAGATGTGGCCAAGACTGAAAATATTTTGAATACCCCCCCCCATGCACACTCAGACATAAACACAATGTACATTAAATATTATGTGGTTAAAATTCATTATTAAATCAAAAGAGCATAAAACGACCGAACATTAATGCATATACATGTAAACAAAATTTGATTATTAGGTAGGAACTACCAGTTGAAATTTAACAAATCTCCAAAATTCCTTATCTTGCAAAAGAAAAAAGATCTTGCATAATATTCAAATCCAATCTACCTATTTGCAGCTTATATAGCATTTTAAGCCCATAATAGAAATATGTTAACCAAATTATTGAAATTGTAATAATTAATACATAACATGGAAGATGTTTCAAATAATCTTTAGTAAATTCTGTTGAATCAAATAAGTGTTGCACACTTTTTAGTCATTTAAATTGTAAAATTACATAAGGATAAAAAAAAAAATTATGATCAATATTATGCATGTCCAACTGTAGTTGTGTACACAGAGAGCTCGTTTCATTAATTCACTTCACCATGATCACAGTTTTATAGTAACCATCACAAATTTTCATAGGTGAATTATTTCTTTGAACAGGAGCAACTCCAGGCAATGTTTGTGTATGCTGCTGTGATCATACACACTTTTGATGATCAGCATCCTTACTGTGTCTGAACAGCACTTTTTTACCATTGCATCCATAGTTTAACTTTCTGCTGCAGAAAACACAAAAGCTAAATCCTGGTTCCTTAATTTTCCGGCACCAAGAACCAAATTTGATGTCATGGGCAGAGATCAGGCTAGGATATTTTCAAAAGAGTAAAAATACTCCTTCACAATTTTTGAAGGAGTATTTTTCTTTTCAAAGGAGTAATTTTAGAGAACGAACAATTATCACATTACATTTTTAGCTAAATAATATTTTATATTAAAACTAATTATATCTATATATAAACATGAATTAGCATGTAATTGATTTTCTTTTATATAAAATAAGTAAGTCATAATTTATCAAAATCTTACCTACTTGTCTTGTTTTATCCATGAGGCTGCAAAAAATTTTGTTTTGCTTTCGAAAGACTTTACCAAAACTTGTGTGTGTGCGTGTTGCTTCACAGATTCAGATTCTACACACTCAAACTTCAAAAAGAGTTCTATTGTGGAGGAAGGAAATCTACAGTCTATCTCAATCCCAAAAGATAAAATAAACCTTCATTGGACATTGTGATGTGCAAGTTTAGTATTGCAAAGGTCAACTAATTTATTATTTTTGAACATGTTTTCCTTCAGCTCTGAAAAAAATATATATCTTGAATACTATGTATGAGATGTTTACAGTTAACATAATTTTGAGAGTTGGTTGATTCAACCATTCTTCTGATATGAGGAATGTCCAGTTTTTCCCTTTGCAACCATTTATAGAGGGAAAATAACATTTAACAATAATTCAGGACAGTGGAAACATCGCGAAAAAAAAAAATTATGATTCGTCCGACTTCCGTTTTCAGAAATTTCCCCTCCGTTTTCAAGCTGAAACACAATCGGTTATCAAACAAAGTTATATTTTACAAAAAAATGAGCAGAGGAAATATTGCGATTACAGAATAAATCTGCAGTTCGTCAAACTTCCGTTTTTCGAAAGTTTTGAAAGAAGAAATTCCGTCCCCAGACGGACCCCCCCCCCCTCTACCGCCATCACCCCCGCCCCAAATTATCTTCAGTTTTGATGACAACAAAGAGTTACTCTTCGAATCCGCGAAAGAAACTCGTGCCTAAAGTTTACAAGGAAATTTTTGCTCCGTCGAACTTCCGTTATCGGAAACTATTGTCTACACTTTCAAGCTGAAATGCAAACATTTATGCAATAAATTGATATTTAATAACAATACTGGACAGAGGAAACTTCGCGAGAAAAAGAAATTACGTTCGCAGGGAAAACATTTCACTCCGTTTAGCTTTCGTTAGTTCTGAAAAACGGAATACCGTTCCCCAGGCGGAAAACGAGCCCCGCCTGATTTTATATTTATATATTTTCTTAAAATTTCATAAGGCAGGAGAATCCCGCCCTGAAATGGCAATTAAACGAACTTCAAAACACGTCGCTTTTCACTTCCTCCACGCCAAGGTTTAATGGCACCACGCTGCACCGATACACTAGCGTCTCAATCCCGACGCAGCTGAAATGCGCATGCCCATCGGTTGAGCTGCTCTTTCCCACACTGCCCGAAGGTTCTTCCGAATGATTGCTGAAAGCCGATCCCTAGCTGAACAGCTCGGCAATGGGAACCAAATCATGATTTTTTCATAAACTGTGACATAAAAGTTAAGATATAATTTCTTGATAAAAAAAAAAGTCATTTTTATGCCATAATCGCGGTGTAATCACCGATTATAAAAGGAAATTTCATATGGAAAAACAATGCGTAAAAATACGTATTTCTACATTTTAAAGCATATTCGGCGTTTTTAAGGCGTGAAATATGCGTGTAGAGGCGTTATCCCGATCTCTGGTCATGGGAATCAGTCTAATCTAACCATTCCCATCGCCACTTATTTTTAACACTGCTATCGTTCAAAGCCGACATAATTTTTGAATCTATAAATTCGATAGTTGACTGCATGTTGAAAAAAGGAATCACAAATTTACCAATACTTGGTTAATTTTGCATACGTAAATTAATATAGAAATGCGTACGCATACACGCGTAAATTACGGCAAGATCGACTGGTACTACTCACTCCAAAGATTAGCTGTGACCTACGGCGGCAGAGCCAGTGGTCGATGGTGAACCGATTATGGTGCGTGACGTATCCGTAGCTGGGGGTTATGACTCATGACGTAGGCGAGGATCGGCGTAGAACCTCCAAGGAAGCTGCTCCTCGATTCCTCTTCAACCAGAATGCATCAGGCGCCGCTGCTACTCCGAGTTTACGATAAACAAGGTACTACGGTATGAGTGTGGTTGCCGATGGCGTACTTACTTTCCGGAGTCGAGCGTATGGATAGAAAAGGAAAAAAGAAAAATATATATTTGGAAATTTTATTTTTACTGATATTTTCTTCCGTCCCGCTTCAGTCTTCGGATATTTTCAAAAGACGGAATTCCGTCCTCTGGACGGAAAACTTGCACCCATGTTACTCTCCTGCAGTAAACCTGGAAAAAAAGTGGTGGAAAAAAAAATTTTATTCAATATCATCACATCTATCAAAAGTTTCATTGAAAACTTTCCACACTTTACTTCTCCTAATGAACAGTTCTTCACTTTTGATACTGTCTCTTAATGCCTACATGTTCTTTGTAAAGATGGTTCTCCAGAAAGCTGAACTTCTGGGAGTTTTAAATAAAGAAAGACCTCTACAACTGCTTCATTACAATTGAAGAATATAGCTGCTTTGTCTTAAAAAAAAAAAAAACTATTATAAGCAAAACACTGGTCTACCAAATGGTTTGCCATTATTCCCTCTCCTTTCTGAAATGTACCTGCACTTATTGAAGAAACTGCTTCCAAACCATCTATTTTGACCTACTTTTTGGTTCCATTGCACAGAAAATGTGATGGTAGTTTGGCATTCCTCTGGAGGAATTTATATATACAAAGGCATATCAAAAAATAAGTTTCACATAGTGCTGACTATCAGAAATGGAAAGAATGTGGCTGTGGAGTGACGTCATACATTTAGTCATCTGCTTGTGGAAGGAGTGTGGCACAATTGTGCTGCATAGTTTTTTCACTAATGGTAGTTTGTTATGGCACAGCAGTGTTACCAGGGTTCATCCTAGGACTAAGAAACAGCATGGTACTTGTGAAAAAAAGGGCAGCTTACACTTTCCAAGAGCATACATCACCCATAAAAAAAGACCGTACAAGCAGCATTAATTCACTGAAAAAGTTCAACAGTAATTCACTGTGGATATTAAATTATAATATATATTGTTATCAGTTAGTACTTAGTTTAATTTGAGAAAAAATTATTTCTACTTCAGCATTTGAAATTGCTAAGGTACATGCGATGTTCAACAATTTCTGTATTAGCGAGAATCTTCTACTCACAGTTCCTTCTGATTTTGACAGAATTGAACAGTTTCGGAATTGACAAATTACTACTCTCAATATCAGTTTGAGATAGAAACATTTATTTTTACTTATCCCACTCTAATAATAAATCATCTTCAAGTAGGTTGAAGTACTCAGCCAGCTCCATTACTTTAGTCATGCCATAAAGGCTTAAAAAAAAAAAGTGGTTTCTGACCCTACTTTTGTAAGATTACCAAGATTTGTAATAGACTGGTTTTCTGTCTAGAAATGATTTCATGCAAATGGTCAATAAATACATGCTCATCTCTTTCAAATGGGCCATTAGGGGTAGACCATTAGGGGTAGATTTCTGTTATCTCCAGCTTTTCTCCATCAATCGATAAATCTTCATTTCTTGTAAAAGCATTGAACATCACTTTTGTCTTCTGAAAGTTCATTTTTAATCCCACTTTTTTACTCTTGTCAGCAAGTTCCTGGATCATACTCTGTAGCTCTGATGGGGTAGTTGCAAAAATGACTATGTCATCAGCAAAACGAAGGTGGGTTAGATAATCTCCATTAATCTTTATCCCTTTGTTTTCCCAGTTCAGTGATTGAAAGACATTTTCCAATGTGGCATTAAGGAGCTTCGGAGATATGGTGTCACCTTGTCTCACTCCTTTTCCAATTTTTATGTGTGTTGTATTTTCAAACAGCCGAATCTTTGCACTTGCATTTTCATAGATGTTACTAATAATATTAATGTATGTATCTTCAATACCGCAGGATTTCAGAGCCATTGCAACTGCTGATGGTTTCACCGAATCAAAGGCTTTTTCATAATCGATAAAAGCCATGCATAATGGAAGTTCATATTCCCTCGCTCTTTCAATTAGTTCTCTCAGTACGTGGATATGATCTATTGTGCTGTAGCCACTCCTGAATCCAGCTTGTTCTCTCGATTGAGCCATGTCCAGTGTCACCTTCAAGCGGTGTGAAAGAACTTTAGTGAAGATTTTATAAACCACTGATAGGAGGCTGATAGGTCTGTAGTTCCCGAGATCCACAATGTCACCTTTTTTATTATGTAGCAAGATCATTGTAGCGTTGTTCCAATCCTCAGGAATTTTCCCTTCATTAAGGCATCGAGTGAAAATTTGGGCGAGTACTGTTTCGATTTCTCCACTTGCTTCTTGTATGATGTCTACAGTAATTCCATCTTCTCCTGGAGCTTTTCCCCGCTTCATGTTCTTGATTGCATGTGCAACTTCTGCTGGAAGGACTGGAAGAACTCTGGTACTGGTACCTTTCATGATGTCTGGAGTACATGTATCATCCCTTTCATATAATTTGGAGTAGAAATCTTTCACTCTTGTCAAAATTTCGCCTCTATTTCTTGTTACAGAACCATCTTCTTTTCTCAGTGCCATAATCTGTTTTTTTTTTCCTTACTGAGATGTCCCTTTGCTATCTTTAGGCTTTGGTTGTTTTCAATTGCCTTCTTTACTAGTTCACAGTTGAATTTCCTTACGTCTTCAGTGATACTTTTTCGTGCAAGTGTATATATGTTGCATAAAATGTAAGATGCACACACACATTTTCTGTCACATAATCCAGAGGTGTTTGCAAGGCAAGGCACGAAACCCTGAAATCATCGGCGTCTCCCAACAATGCCAATGCATAAACTCGAGACATAAATGAACAATCCCACTGGAATTTATTTTTGACGGAAGCCTCTAATGTCTTGAGATAGTCAGTTTTGGTTAAAAATTCCATTGTTGATGACAAACTTAACTTAAACCGTGTAAACTTTCAAATTCCTAAAAACATTCACTCACACTCTCTCTCACACACACACACACACACACACACACACACACACACACACACACACACACACACACACACCATCACTTTTGCCTAAACAAAAAAACCACAAACGTTTCATCAGGGAAACAAAGACACCTCTCCGTCACTGACTTACTAATACAATGAGGCAGGCTGCTCCCGCGCGTAGGTGCAGACACGTGAGTAACGTACTTTATTTGCTTTAACTCCCCCCCCATCTCCAAGTTCCAATCCCACATCACTCATCAGAACAAAAACCGTTTTTTTGCATCGAGAAGCAGAAGCGCCGACGAAATGACTGAGAATTTGCGCACATGCCCTTCCCACAGAGCAACGGACAACCACAGCACGAACTGCCGGCTTCATGTGTCAAGCTCGAGTCAGCTGCATCGGCGAGGAAGACAATATTATCACATTAATTCATTGGTGAAAAGTAATTTTTTTTTAGTAACTACTTTTGCCATGAATCGTTTTAAATTTATTTTTTTTATTTTTTTTATTTATTTTTTTGCTTTGTCGCTTATTAGAACTCAAAATTTAACAGTCTTAAAAATGTCTTCAAAGCTAAAGATCCGGAATTCCGAGCATGAAAAATCGCCCAAACCCAGAAATCCGGGTTAGACCCGGAACACAAACAGCCCCGATAATCTTTTCCACACATAAATGCTCTTTAGCCATGGATACACTACTAAAACAGAGCTGTGAACATGTTACTGAACAAGGGCTGTTTCATTCAGAAGCACATTTTTTTAGTATGTACACCTGCCTTGGACAAAACAAGCTAGGGAACTAACTAGCCCATTTCACAAATTTATCTAAAGGCCTAACAACCAACCAACTTCTGCATATGTCCACCACATAATCAGCAGAACTAAAGTACAATCTATAGTGGTTGAAAACTAAAATTGCAATCACTTTCCACTTCCACATTGGTTGTGTAGAAAAAATGAGAAAAGTTTCAGCTTTCCATTTAGGATTTAACCTTAACTACCAAATAACTTTCAAGCTGAACTTGATTGAAATGGGAGAAAACTGATGTACAACCGAAACGAAATACACTCCAGCTTTTAAATGATATATTTTTATATTCAAACCTCTCAAACTCCAAATTGCCAGTGCTCAAATTAAGCATCACTAAAAATTCACTGTTTTCATTTTCGGGTTACCCTATATTGTCATCATACTGTCTGTCATCAGCCTAAGCATGCTGTTTCAGAAAGCACTAGTACTTATTCCAGTGTTTCCTTGACCCAAGCTTTTAAGCCTAGAACTTAATCTTCACAACTGAGATTAGATTAACTTGCTGAAATGCAATCGGTTTTAAAATTCTGGTCAGGGCAGGAAGCCATGGCTTTATCCACATTGAATAACTTTCCTGACACTTAATCTTCAGCTTTTTCACTCCAGAAAATTTAGAACTGGCATTTTTATTTCCTCAACATTATTTTTGGGAAGTGTCAAAACTGTATTCTAGCAAAATAGAGAAAATGTTTTCAGAAGAAACAAGAACTCCACTTTCCAACCATGGACAACTACTGGATAGTACTGGCATGACAAGAAGCTCTTTTTTGCTTTCTCTGCATGCACCAAATTCATTGACATTTTTTTATCTGATTTTTTATAGTAGGAGTGAAGAAGGTTTTGAACTTGTGGGAAAGACAGAAAACTTTGTAAATACATGATGGTCAGAAAATGGCACATAAAAACCCCAGAGGGCAATTCTTTGGGCACATTTAAGCAAAAAATGTTCAGTGACATTTTTTGAGAGGTGCTTATTTTCCAAGATAGTGGTCCTCAAATTTGTGACATCATTCCCTTTTTACAAGCAGATTTCTGAGGGCTGCAAGTGCATTACACCATGGCATTCATCCAGATTAATTCAGTAGCTTTGTTGATTCCACAAATGTCGAGATGAGCTATTCACCAGAAGCACTTCGAGAAACTTACAAGTCTGTAAAACGATCTATCAGAAGAACCCTTTCAAAATTCAGCAAAAGAGGGCAGGTTCCTCTTATGAATCTGCTGAGGATGGCATTTTATTTATTACTACAGCAGTTACACTATTTTTATTATTATTGTGTCATTTTTCCTCTCAAGAATGAAAAGCAAATAAATAATTACAGTAAACAATACATTTGCTGTACTATGGCATTGGTATTGCAAAGGAGTCCTGCTGTATTAGTAGCTGAAGTACCATGATTTACTGTGTGAGATCACATGGAGATGTCCAAACATAATGTGCTGTAGCCAGATCCTGAGAAGAGAGATAACCAGTGGCAGTAAAAACAAGCACAACATCCATATCATCAAGATATTGGAAACGCTGACTCTAACACATTGCAGAGACAATATGCCCTAGATTTTTTGACAATTTCATGACAAGGGCTCTGAGCCACATTCATTGTCTTTGCATTATTTGAATATTATATCTGGCATCAGATATACCCCTCAAATGTTTTTGTGATAGCTTGACTATGTCATGTTATCCCACAATGCACATAATAGTAGCACAGGAGAGAGAAGAAATGATACCAAGGAAGATCCAACTAACACATCAGTACATTATATGTATTTTACCACACATAACACTTGTATTACATCAACACAAACAACAGTCTCAACTAATCAATGCAGTGAGACGTTATATTACAATAGCTTCTATTCATGCAAGATAAAAGTGTGTAACCCCTACCTTTACAAAAGATTATAATAAATAATGTAATGTAATAATTAAACATACCTGCTCATTACACAACATTCAATCAGAGGAGCAGAACATTGTGGCTGTACTAAAGGTATTCAACATGTTCAACCTTGCATTTGCCAACAAGCAATAGAATGCAGAATAACACTTTCATGAGCATGTCTGACAATATCCCCTTTGACAGAGGCAATGGCCACATACACGTATGTCACCAACTCTTTCAGATTGTTAGGTGGTGTTCAATACACAAGTTCCTTTAAGTGGCCTAAAAAAAGTCTATGGGATTAAGATCTGGGGAATACGGAGGCCATATTACAGGGTCACCACATTGAATCCATCTCCCAGAGAACATATTATCCAGGCGCTCTTAGACCTCTGCTCCAAATTGAGGTGCTCCAGCATGCTGCAAACAGAGCTCTTAACTGATGTTTAATGGAATGTGTTCCAGAAGTTCTAGTAATGCTAACCAGACCACAAATAAAACCCATACCAGGATGCATTGAGCTAATTTGGTAGCATGCAGAAACCAACCAGGATGTTACAAACAAGTAAAACCCAGACCATATGATGCCTCATCGATACTGACGACCTTGTCATCTTGACCAAACATGGTTATTGTGATAAAGACCCAACCACGTGTGAAACAAGTTTCATCGCTCCACAGTACACATTCCAAGATCTATCTAATAGCACTGCAGCAGCCATGTACAGTATTGTAAGTGACAAGGGTAATACACGGGTTGCAGACTTTGAACCCTTGAATAATGGTATGGGTGGAGGCAGGGGTCGAAAAATGTAGTCCCCTGGTCGCCCAAAGAAATTGTCTAGTCCATAACAGAAAGCATTACTGAAAAACATGCACCGCAATTTTCGTTGTGTAATCCGCAGATTAGCTGTTAAAAAAGTAAAAAATTTAGGTTGTGCAAATTGTGCGCTGATGCAAATAATATGCGGTTATATACTGTATATATTTATTTAGTGCAAAACAAAGCAAAATTTTGATCAAGAGAAACAAAAAATTATAAAAAGATCAGCAATCGCCAAACACATCATCCGAACCAGGCTAGCTTCAAACGATGAAAAATACTGAATATAAGAATGCAGGGAAGCATATTAATGATTGACCCCTTGTTGACTTCGTCAAGGGCAAGCAACAAGAAAGTCACTCACTAATCTACTGAGACCAGAGAATTGTGGGTTTCTGCTATTTTAGTTTGCTTAAAGGACCAATTAAATTTAGTGGAATAATGTCAATAAAAGGGATTACTAATAAAAACCCAAACCTAGCAAACTAAAACACATTTGCCCGACCTCACAACAAAAATAATAAAAATCAATAAAGAGAGCCAAACTCCCTAACACAAATCCAGTCAATAATAAACTCAACCAACAAATGGTACAAATGGGATATTTTAAAACCTAAAACAAAAAAAAAAATTTGAAACAAACAACCAGCCAAAAATAAACAGTAAGAACAATTTTTTTTTTTTTTTTAAATATACAAAAAACAAAAAATAAATAAAACTAGAAATTACATCCAACCAAATTGAAAAGAAAGCAGCAGCCAATTTTAGGTAAATGAGTTGCAGAAAACCCAAGGAGCAAAATACATTTGTGACTCCAAAAGTGAACAAGCAAACTAAGTTACATATCACATAGCTGCAAAGTAAAATCCCAATACCCACAGCAAAAGCTTAATAGAAATTATTCTGCAAAATAAAATAAAAATAAAATATATTTTTAACTGAATACACCAAAGGGCATGGTTTCAAGCCCCAGAAAAGCAATTTTTAACCCAATCATCATCATCATTGTCAACCATTATCAATCCACTGCTGGACGAAGGTCTCCCCAAGTTTCCTCAACAACGGTCTGTCTTGTGCCAGTCTCCTCCATGTCACTCCCACATACTTTCGAATTTCATCCACCCATCTCCCATGTGGTCTTTTTCTGGGTCTTTTCCTGTCCCTTGGAATCCAATCTAAAATTTCGGCTGTCCATCAATGGTCTGTCCTTCTGGCAGTATGTCCAGCCCATTGCCATTTCAGGGATTTAACTCTGATCATGATGTCTTCCAATCTTGTCATTTTTCGGATCCACGAGTTCCTCTTCTTATCTCTCCTGGTTACACCAAGCATGCACCTCTCCATGCCTCTTTGAGTTCCTACAGCCTTTGTATGTCTCTTTTAGTTAAGGTCCACGTCTCTGCACCATACGTAAGCACTGGAAGGATGCATTGATCAAACACTTTTCTTTTAAGACATAATGGCATATTGCTCTTGAAAATTATGCTGTTTCTTCCAAACGCTCTCCAGGCAAGTTTTGTACGCCGATTGATTTCTTCATCAATGTGACCCTCACTTGATATCTGCTGTCCAAGATAAACGTATGTGTCTGTTATCTCCAGCTTTTCTCCATCAATCGATAAATCTTCATTTCTTGTAAAAGCATTGAACATCACTTTTGTCTTCTAAAAGTTCATTTTTAATCCCACTTCTTTACTCTTGTCAGCAAGTTCCTGGATCATACTCTGTAGCTCTGATGGGGTAGTTGCAAAAATGACTACGTCATCAGCAAAACGAAGGTGGGTAAGATAATCTCCATTAATCTTTATTCCTTTGTTTTCCCAGTTCAGGGATTGAAAGACATTTTCCAATGTGGCATTAAGGAGCTTCGGAGATATGGTGTCACCTTGTCTCACTCCCTTTCCAATTTTTATATGTGTTGTATTTTCAAACAGCCGAATCTTTGCACTTGCATTTTTATAGATGTTATTAATAATATTAATGTATGTATCTTCAATACCGCAGGATTTCAGAGCCATTGTAACTGCCGATGGTTTCACCGAATCAAAGGCTTTTTCACAATCGATAAAAGCCATGCACAATGGAAGTTCATATTCCCTCGCTCTTTCAATTACTTCTCTCAGTACGTGGATATGATCTATTGTGCTGTGGCCACTCATGAATCCAACTTGTTCTCTAGGTTGAGCCATGTCCAGTGTTACTTTCAAGCGGTGTGAAAGAACTTTAGTGAAGATTTTATAAACCACTGATAGGAGGCTGATAGGTCTGTAGTTCCTGAGATCCTCAATGTCACCTTTTTTATGTAGCAGGATCATTGTAGCGTTGTTCCAATCCTCAGGAATCTTCCCTTCATTAAGGCATCGAGTGAAAATTTGGGCGAGTACTGTTTCGATTTCTCCACTTGCTTCTTTGTATGATGTCTACAGTAATTCCATCTTCTCCTGGAGCTTTTCCCCGCTTCATGTTCTTGATTGCATGTGTAACTTCTGCTGGGAGGACTGGAAGAACTCTGGTACCTTTCATGATGTCTGGAGTACATGTATCATCCCTTTCATATAATTTGGAGTAAAAATCTTTCACTCTTGTCAAAATTTCACCTGTATTTAGTGTTACAGAACCATCTTTTCTCAGTGCCATAATCGGTTTTCTTCCCTTACTGAGATGTCCCTTTTGCTATCTTTAGGCTTTGGTTGTTTTCAATTGCTTTCCTCACTAGTTCACAGTTGAATTTCCTTACATCTTCAGTGATACTTTTTCGTACTGTCTTGCATAGCTCTATATATTCCACTTTGGAAGTCACATCTTCTTTAGTTGTCCTCATCTCTCTTCTTTTTTGCATCAACATTTTGGTTTTTCCTGATAATTTGTTCACACGCAACTTCTTAGACCCAGCTAATTTTGTTGCTGTTTCCATAAGAGCTTTGGTTAATTTTCTGTTAACTTCAGAAATATCCACTTCTTCCGATGTTAGGCCTTCTAAAGCAGAGAATCTGTTCTTCAGTTCCAACTTGAAGGTATTATGGTGTTTTTTAAGGTTGGTTATGTCAATACATTTTGTTTGTCTTATGAGCTTGCCACGTTCGAGTTTAGTGTTGAGGTGCATCTTGGGTCATTCCACGTCACTTCATCCAGGCAATGTAACCCACCATCTCAGATTTTGATGAAATTCGGCATGGAGGCATACTTCACCAAGATATAGAAAATGACCAAATTTTAACTTCCTACACCTCATAGTTTCTGAGATACGGTGCTCCAAAGTTTCACTGAACACCAATCACACACGTAGAGCGACAGAGTACCAGTTTTCACAAAATGCTGCATAACTGTAGTGCTATTTAGTTTAGAAGAAAGAAATTTTGTACCCTTATGCAAAAGAGCTTCCAGAATAAGAAACCATTTCAAATTCCATTGAAAACACTGAATAAATAAATGAAATATAGTGGTAAAGTGAAAGTTTAAGAAAAATCTTGCTATTCTATATTAGGCTCTACAGCAAATAGCAGAGGTATGAGGGAGCTCTTTTTTAATGTATATTGGTCTTTGACATATATTGTCACATAACAAGAAAAATATAGTGGCTTTCAGCTTGCTTTTGGAGATATGTGCAAATATCTGAAATGCGTGTGGGGTTTCACTTCGTCAATTCAACCATTTTTTTTTATTAATTATAACTCATCTCTGACATTCAAGAAATTTCACAAGGAGATATAACTAACAAGGACACAAAAATATAAAAAATTATGTTTTCTTACACCATATAGTTTCAGAAATACCATATTCACAAATTTGACGAAATGGCTAGTTCAGCTGTACTCCACAACAAGTTAGGTGAGCATATGCAACAAACTGCTTAGTCATAGTCACCTATGGTACATAGATCTATTTTTTCATAATTAGTTTTGACTTGAAAAAAAGAAACTCAAGCAAGTAGCTTTGCACTGTTCACAAATATTTACATTGATTTTTTTTTAATATGCCATGATCAACTCTTGAGGATGGAGTCCTTATAATTCAGCCACTTAGTTTGACAGGTTTTCATGTCCAACTTGGAAAACACATATGTTCTACCAGAACTGGTTGTTATCGGAGCGTCAATTAAACATAAAATGTGTCCAAATGGAATATTGCACTCATCTTTAAATGAAGGCCAGTAAAAAGAAACTGCAGGGTCGTTTGGGTGCATAAATTTTACAGATGCATCACTTTCTTCATAATTGATTTTTCTCTATTATTCCTAGAAACCAGTTAGAACCATATACACATGCTACATAACAATGTGTACATAACTACCTTTGTATTCCTAGTTTTTTACAGCCAAAATCAAAAAGTAATTTTCATCCAAGCTTGTTCTCTGGGTTGCTATTTTAGATGTTGATAATGGAATAAAGCTGTGGAAACTCCATGTATCAGGTATTGTTTGAACATGAGAAAATCTTACTTGACACTCATTGCGCACAGCATTCATATCACTTTTCAAAATGAAACTATTTTCATGATATTTTTACGACAGTTAAGTCAAACATCTCCTGTGGAGTGGTTATTTACTCTTTCAGTTGACGTTGGAGACTTGCTTTTGCAGTGATTCGTTTGACAGTTCCACCTATGCCATCACAAGGAGACTTCCCGTTGCTGGTGGCAAAGACAGACCATGAAGCTGTCACTGCAAAATCATTAATGTGATGACATAGATTTATGAAATATTTATAGTTTTTGTACTGAGCAGCACAACTATCAGTAAAATAATGTACTTCTTTTACTTGTTGGTAGTTCTTTTTTAAGAAAGTTATTATTTCACTCTGAATCTTGTACACCATTGCAACATCATGATCAAAATCATCAGAAATGAAACAGTGACTTGATGCAGAGTTCAAAGATTCAAAATTTCTTTTACAGTAAATAACAACAGGGTGAACTGTGCATGCATGGTGGATCCAATGATACCCTTGTGCTCCTTCCTGAGCTACAAATCCATAAGTTTCACTGAAGTTCATCAGTATAATGGCAGACTCTGGACCAATTGTTCCTTTCAACTTACTGAAAAATAAAGACTGTGCTTTGGTAATGTATGAATGCAGAATGAGCTTCTCAATTTTTGGCACAAATAATTCAATGAATTCCTCAACTGAAAAAGAAAACTTTTGAAGCTCCATTCTGTCTGTAGACGCCCACTGGTGTATTCGATTTCATCAGTGGGATCACAATTTTTAAATTTCTGCAACAATAACTGATTCAGATTTGTACTTTTTGGTCACTGAACACCACCAAAACATGCACTTTGAATCCTTACTGCTGAAGACAAGACTATTGATAAAGTCCTGATGTGATTTTTCAAAGTGTGCTGCACTAATCAAAAGTTAGAAATTTTGATGTATAGTGCACACACATACAGAATGGGTTCCAGAGGAGTCTGCAAGAATGAATCATTTTGGATGAAGAGCACAAAATTTAGAAAATCCTACTTTTTCATTAGTATGTCTTTGCTTAAATTGTTGATATAATTCTTTCAAATTGCACAGAATAAGTCTTTTCTGAGCATGGACATTTCTAGCACCACTTACTTTGTCCTTCATTCCTGGCATTTGCCTAGAATAGTTATCTTCATAAAACTCTATAATCTGTTTTATGGCATCTTGTGAAAGTTTCTTGCCATGGCTGGGTTTGGGAACTGATATAATGCCTTTATCTTTTGCTAATTTTCTTGCCTGATGTACTGTGTATTCTGAAACTTCAAGCTGTTGTGCTACTTTTTTCTGGACCATGATGAGGGGGAGCCATTGTTAATATCTGAACTTTTTAATTTTTTTTTTATGACTAACAGTAGATATCTTTTCTTTCATTAAAGCAACAAGTTCATCCAAATCATGAGCTTTTAGTTTTAATTTATCTATGGAGTGTTCATCATCACTACCCCTAGTAGAAGACTGAGCTGTAAAGCCATACTCCAGAACACAAGATATTTTACTCCCCATATCTAACTTTGCTTGAAGTTTTCTTTTTCCATATGCTGGTTTACTATGGGATGGCAAGGAATGTAATTTTAATGGTGACAATTCTAAATCAGATAAACTTTCATTTACTTCTTTAGCAGCACATTCTTTAATAATAAAAGCATCAGGGACCATTTCACTATCATCAGTCTCACTTAAAACTTAATCTTCTAAAGTTGTCCTAATTTAGATGGTTTCCCATGACACTGAGGACATAATTTTTGACCTGAGCATACACTGATGTTTTTAGATTGCAGCTGTTAGGCTATTTGTATACTCACTTGATGCAGGGACCTCTTCAACAGGTTTTTCCACATCATGGTCACCAAAAGGGTTGCAATAAGTTACATGGCAGGTTTCATATTTCTTCAGATAATAACATTTGTGATGTAAACATACTGAGATTATATCTTTATGTGGAATATTAGGTCTTAAAGAAATAAGTTCCTTCACTACTGAGAAACCCTTTTGTCTTCACATAACTTGATTTATTGCATTCTGTATTAGTAAGTGATCCAACACTATCCATGATTGAGGTTGACAAACTTGTCCCAAAGTCAGATTAACACAAAGCAGCCAATACACAAAAAAGAAAATATTGGAAGCAATATATTTCACAGCAAAATGTAAGAGACTTCTGGATAGTCTGCCCACAGTGAAATCAGCATGAACATTTGAACTATTGTTTCCTTAACTGGGATTGAGGGACTGAGACCTTATTTCTCTTTAGCTGGAGAGCATCCCTAGGAGAGTTAGGTGAGAAAAGAGAAATCTTTTTCATTTGACCCTCATCTCAGCACTTTGAGAGTTTTACAATGTCATAAAACTTACCCCATTTGAACTGGTGGTCAGTTGAGCACAGGATCTGGGATGAAGTCAAAACAAATTCTCATGACCTTAGGAATCATGCTGTATCCTTTGCCCTATGCCACATTTTCTTTTTAAAAGTGCTCTCTGACAAGTTGCAATTATTTCCTAGTGCCCATTCATTGCAAGCTTACTTTAGTGTATTATCCAGTCATGCACATATAAAAACTTTATATCTTTCGTGGAAATGTTAATTGGGGGGGGGGTAAATTTCCAAAATTCTGTTTTAGGGAGATTTGTCAGCGTAATTTCTTTTTTTTTTTTTTTTCAGGAATTTTTGCAATCTGCAATAAGAGAATAACAGATATTTTGAAATGACTGAAAAACTTTAAAACTTCACCACACTTGTTGTGGGGTGCAGCTGAACTAGCCACCATATCGTCAAACTTGTTAATTTGGTATCTCTGAAACTATATGGTGTAAGAAAACATAATTTTTTATATTTTTGTGTCCTTGTTTAGTTTTATCACTTTGTGAAATTTCTTGAATGTCAGTGATGAATTATAATTAACAAAAAATAAAGTGATTGAATTGACGAAGTGGCACCCCGCACACATTTCAGATATTTGCACATATCTCCAAAAGCAAGCTGAAAGCCACTATTTTTTTTTCTTGTTATGTGACAGTATATGTCAAAGACCAATATACATTAAAAAAGAGCTCCCTCATACCTCTGCTATTTGATGTAGAGCCTAATATAGAATAGCAAGTTTTTTTCTTAAATTTTCACTTTACCACTATATTTCATTTATTTATTCAGTGTTTTCAACGAAATTTGAAATGGTTTCTTACTTATTCTGGAAGCTCTTTTGCATAAGGGTACAAATTTTCTTTCTTCTAAACTAAATAGCACTACAGTTATGCAGCATTTTGTAAAAAGTGGTACTTCATCACTCTACGTGTGTGATTGGTGTTCAGTGAAACTTTGGAGCACCGTATCTCAGAAACTATGAGGTGTAGGAAGTTAAAATTTGGTCATTTTCTATACTTAGTGGAGTATACCTGCATGCCAAATTTCATCAAAATCTGAGATGGTGGGTTACATTTCCCAAAAAAATTGGATGAATTGATGTGGAATGACCCTCTTACATCTCACCAATCTATGGTCACTACCTGTGTTGAACTTGTTTAGCACACTGCAGTCTCCTATGACGAATTTTTTGTTACACATAATAAAATCAATTTCACTTGTCGTCCCATTTGGATTTCTCCATGTCTATTTCCTGTGTGGCTTTTTCTTGAAAAAGGAGTTCGAGATGAAAAACCCTTCTGCCTCTGCAAACTCAACGAGAGTATTTCCACGCTGGTTTCCGTTGCTGTGACCGAATTTACCTACTGAAGTTTCATTCTGTTGCCCTATTTTTGCATTGAAATCTCCCATAATTATCTTCAAGTGTTGCTTACCTTTATTATTTAGATGACGAATTTCCTCATAAAATTCTTCAATTTCTTCTTCAGGATGACTTGTGGTTGGTGCATAAGTTTGAATAATCTGAGCCTGGTATCTTCTCAAGAGTTGGATAACGAGTCGTGCAGCTCTGTCAGAGGAACTTTCAACTTCTACAACTTTATCCTTCAGTTTCTTGTTTATTATAAATCCAACACCACTAGTTCTGCCAGTATCTGTCCCACGATAGTAGAAGAGATGTCCACTTTTCAGTTCAATGAGATCTTCTCCTTTTCTCCTTACCTCACTTAGCCCGACGGTGTTCCACTTGATCCTTTGTAGTTCCTCTTCCAATTCAAGAAGCCTTGAATCAGAAGATAGGGAGCGTCCATTATACGTAGCCAAGGTCAGCATCAGATGGCAGCCTAGTCCGGTCCTCCGGGATTCTTAGCACCCTCTGCCTTCATGTCGCACTGGCCGCTGCCTTGGCCAGGTACATTCCAGCTGCCGGAGACTGAGGCCAAGATTTAAGTTGTGGAGTCATTTTGAGGGGTTTGGCCATAACTCACCACGCTGGCCAAGCGGGTTGGTGAGTGTGGGATAGCATTTCTTTTAATCCCGATGGTATAGTTATACCGATATTGGCGCTCGTCAGAGCCTCTTTAGTGGGAACAGGATGCACCACGAGAAGGGGGGTTGACATTTGTCAAGGAGAGGCTGTGGTGTTACGCATCACCTGACCTTACATCCCAATATACTCAATAAAATATAAGAATTATTCTTAGTGCAAACTCACAAACTTAAATTAAAATAAAAAAAGTCTTACCTCCGGCAATGGAATTTCAAATCTGTTCAAAGTTTTTTGTTTATTCGCCTAATTTGATTTTGCTATTTATTTATATATATATATTTATATGGGATGTAAGGTCAGGTGATGCGTAACATCACATCCTCTCCTTGACAAATGTCAACCCCGCCTTCTCGTGGTACATCCTGTTCCCACTAAAGGGGCTCTGACGACCGCCAATAGCGGTATAACTATACCATCGGGATTAGAGGAAATGCTATCCCACACTCACCAACCCGCTTGGCCAGCGTGGTGAGTTATGGCCAAACCCCTCCAAAATGACTCCACAACTTAAATTTTGGCCCTCAGTATCCGGCAGCTGGAATGTACCTGGCCAAGGCAGCGGCCAGTGCGACATGAAGGCAGAGGGTGCTAAGAATCCCCGGAATACCGGACTAGGCTGCCATCTGATGCTGACCTTGGCTACGTATAACGGACGCTCCCTATCTTCTGATTCAAGGCTTCTTGAATTGGAAGAGGAACTACAAAGGATCAAGTGGGACATCGTCGGGCTAAGTGAGGTAAGGAGAAAAGGAGAAGATCTCATTGAACTGAAAAGTGGACATCTCTTCTACTATCGTGGGACAGATACTGGCAGAACTAGTGGTGTTAGATTTATAATAAACAAGAAACTGAAAGATAAAGTTGTAGAAGTTGAAAGTTCCTCTGACAGAGCTGCACGACTCGTTATCCAACTATCGAGAAGATACCAGGCTCAGATTATTCAAACTTATGCACCCACCACAAGTCATCCTGAAGAAGAAATTGAAGAATTTTATGAGGAAATTCGTGATCTAAATAATAAAGGTAAGCAGCACTTGAAGATAATTATGGGAGATTTCAATGCAAAAATAGGGCAATGGCAACAGAATGAAACTTCAGTAGGTAAATTCGGTCACGGCAACAGAAACCAGCGTGGAAATACTCTCATAGAGTTTGCAGAGGCAGAAGGGTTTTTCATCTTGAACTCCTTTTTCAAGAAAAAGCCACACAGGAAATGGACATGGAGACATCCAAATGGGACGACAAGTGAAATTGATTTTATTATGTGTAACAAAAAATTCGTCATAGAAGACTGCAGTGTGCTAAACAAGTTCAACACAGGCAGTGACCATAGATTGGTGAGATGTAAGATGCACCTCAACACTAAACTCGAACGTAGCAAGCTCATAAGACAAACAAAAGGTATTGACATAACCAACCTTAAAAAACACCATAATACCTTCAAATTAGAACTGAAGAACAGATTCTCTGCTTTAGAAGGCCTAACATCGGAAGTGGATATTTCTGAAGTTAACAGAAAAGTAACCGAAGCTCTTATGGAAACAGCAACAAAATTAGCTGGGTCTAAGAACAAATTGCATGTGAACAAATTATCAGGAAAAACCAAAATGTTGATGCAAAAAAGAAGAGTGATGAGGACAACTAAAGAAGATGCGACTTCCAAAGTCGAATATATAGAGCTATGCAAGACAGTACGAAAAAGTATCACTGAAGACGTAAGGAAATTCAACTGTGAACTAGTGAGGAAAGCAATTGAAAACAACCAAAGCCTAAAGATAGCAAAGGGACATCTCAGTAAGGGGAAAACAGATTATGGCACTGAGAAAAGAAGATGGTTCTGTAACAAGAAATAGAGGCGAAATTTTGACAAGAGTGAAAGATTTCTACTCCAAATTATATGAAAGGGATGATACATGTACTCCAGACATCATGAAAGGTACCAGTACCAGAGTTCTTCCAGTACTTCCAGCAGAAGTTGCACATGCAATCAAGAACATGAAGCGGGGAAAAGCTCCAGGAGAAGATGGAATTACTGTAGACATCATACAAGAAGCAAGTGGAGAAATCGAAACAGTACTCGCCCAAATTTTCACTCGATGCCTTAATGAAGGGAAAATTCCTGAGGATTGGAACAACGCTACAATGATCTTGCTACATAAAAAAGGTGACATTGAGGATCTCAGGAACTACAGACCTATCAGCCTCCTATCAGTGGTTTATAAAATCTTCACTAAAGTTCTTTCACACCGCTTGAAGGTAACACTGTACATGGCTCAACCGAGAGAACAAGCTGGATTCAGGAGTGGCTACAGCACAATAGATCATATCCACGTACTGAGAGAACTAATTGAAAGAGCGAGGGAATATGAACTTCCATTGTGCATGGCTTTTATGGATTATGAAAAAGCCTTTGATTCGGTGAAACCATCAGCAGTTGCAATGGCTCTAAAATCCTGCGGTATTGAAGATGCATACATTAATATTATTAATAACATCTATGAAAATGCAAGTGCAAAGATTCGGCTGTTTGAAAATACAACACACATAAAAATTGGAAAAGGAGTGAGACAAGGTGACACCATATCTCCGAAGCTCTTTAATGCCACATTGGAAAATGTCTTTCAATCACTGAACTAGGAAAACAAAGGGATAAAGATTAATGGAGATTATCTAACCCACCTTCGTTTTGCTGATGACATAGTCATTTTTGCAACTACCCCATCAGAGCTACAGAGTATGATCCAGGAACTTGCTGACAAGAGTAAAGAAGTGGGATTAAAAATGAACTTTCAGAAGACAAAAGTGATTTACAATGCTTTTACAAGAAATGAAGATTTATCGATTGATGGAGAAAAGCTGGAGATAACAGACACATACGTTTATCTTGGACAGCAGATATCAAGTGAGGGTCACATTGGTGAAGAAATTAATCGGCGTACAAAACTTGCCTGGAGAGCTTTTGGAAGAAACAGCATAATTTTCAAGAGCAATATGCCATTATGTCTTAAAAGAAAAGTGTTTGATCAATGCATCCTTCCAGTGCTTACGTATGGTGCAGAGACGTGGACCTTAGCTAAAAGAGACATACAAAGGCTGCAGACAACTCAAAGCAGCATGGAGAGGTGCATGCTTGGTGTAACCAGGAGAGATAAGAAGAGGAACACGTGGATCCGAAAATGACAAGAGTGGAAGACATCATGATCAGAGTTAAATCCCTGAAATGGCAATGGGCTGGACATACTGCCAGAAGAACAGACCATCGATGGACAGCCGAAATTTTAGATTGGATTCCAAGGGACAGGAAAAGACCCAGAAGAAGACCACATGGAAGATGGGTGGATGAAATTCGAAAGTATGCGGGAGTGACATGGAGGAGACTGGCACAAGACAGACCGTTGTGGAGGAAACTTGGGGAGACCTTTGTCCAGCAGTGGATTGATAATGGTTGACAATGATGATGATGATGATATATTTATATATATATATATATAAATTGTTTTTGCCATTTGATTTTGAAAAATCTGCAGGGTAGTTATGCGGGAAAAGGGGTATAACTAGAAAAGGGACTCCCTCAGAAAAAAATTTCTCAGTTCAGTAGTTTGTAGGGAGCAAAGAGGAAGAAGGGGTGTCGTAATGAAAGATCAGGGACATACGGGCCACAAGAGTCATTTTGTCTTTGTATCACTGAGAAACACAAAATGCTGAATGCTTGTGCCCTCTCTTTGTCAACCAGTCAATGAAAATGTATGCACAGCATTTGCTGCATGAACCTACATATGTGTGCCTCTTTCCAAAGTTCCTTGTTGTGAATCTCATATGCTGCCTTGTGTTTAGTTCGCCCTTTGCTGTTTTGACCGACTTTGCTGCTACTTTCTTCCATTGATATTATGATGTCTTTGAAAAGGAAACATTTGTTACTCTGCCAAATTTAAGCTTAAAGTGGGGGCACAGCTGAGGATATGATCGTGTCACTGCGCCATAGTTTTCAAAATGTCTGAAAACTAGCTTGCAGGGGCACATGAAAAGCCATGGTCTAAAATGTAAACAAGCCCGTTAGTAAACTCAGCGGGATAATTCACTGAAGTCCAACTCACTTTTTTACTGACCCATGTGTAAGCAGACCCCCAACTTTGAAAGCAGTATCTCTTCCAAAAACTTTCAACTTACACACAAGTATATACGGTATTTTTATGAATTCATTAAGCTCTATTTGTGAGTGGAGATAAAAATATATGAAAGTAACCTTTAAAAATCAATTTATTTAATAAGACCATTTTTTTTTCTTACTTCTTTGGACTCCTGGGTTATTATGGGACAACTTCTTTTCTGCCGGAAATTCTGCTTCTGGATAAACATTAGTGATGTGCGGATTATACTACGATTTTTTTTTCTGAATGTCACAGTCTGCGGATAATATGATGAAAATTATGATAATTCAGAAATTTGTGAGCTCCAGAAACAAAAATTGAGTATCGTTTTTGTTTTCTGAAGGTGGCAAGGCATTATTGTTTGAACAGATTTTGATATTATATACCCCCCCCCCCCCCCCCACACACACACACACAGGTCCAATTGTCTGGCCACTAAAAAATTTAGCTGGTCACCAGATTTCAGAATATTTTTCTAGCCCTGGGTGAATGCCATCATTGAAAATATCAAGCACTGTTGTGTGAGCAACTTCTGTTCATTATCTAGTCCTTTGTGAGCTACTTGTACAATGAACGTGAACCATGCATTACCAATATTGTGTCTCTAACCATAGTCATTCCTGATGAATGTACATATCCTCTGTCAGAGGATACAGTAGGTACTATGTTGCCCGTTTACCTCAAACACTGGTCCAGCCAATGAATGACATTACTGCTGAAATGTCGTCTTGCAGGATACCATTAAAAGTATGTGGAAGTGCGTTACCTACACATTCACTGAGATTCGTGTACATATGTTTATCACAGTACGCTTCTACAGGGTTCACCAAGGTGGGCCCAGTTGAGAAAACCTACCTGGGTTTTTTTCAAAATTAAATCATATTTTTTATTCTACAATATTCTAAATTTAATCAGCACCTAATATATTTTATTTTACAATTAATAACAATAGGAATGATGACTAGGTTTTCTTTCTTACCTTCTCAAAGGTGATGGTTTACCAATTTTATTATTTAGCAACACAAAACACTCCTTTCAGATCAGCTGACAAAGCAACTGATCTAAAATAAGAAAATTAAACCAATTATTCTGATAATAAATGTTGCATATAAATAGCTTTCCACCTATAAAGAATAACTACAAAACAGACCAACATTACTCACATATAGAAAAAAATACAGAAACAGAATTAACATACTTAGTTTCTAACTAAAGTATTATCTTTAAATAAAATTTGCCTGATATATTATTTGTGTGTGGCATGTATACTTCAACAGAGTAGCAGAACGTAGACGTACACACGTACAGTTTCCAAATTATTAGCATATTTTACAGATAACTTTAGCTCGTAAATTAACAAAAAATAAAAATGTTACAGCAATTAAAACACTTACTCAAGGCTTTATTCAGATTAGTACACTTAATTCTATTTTAACTTGAAGCAATTGAAATTATTTTTGTATCTTATGAGTTCTTTTGTATTTACAGACGTTTCTGGCATCTAGATTTCATCAAAACCTGTTCTCAATGTATAGGAACTGTGTCAAAAATTTCGTTTACACTGAAAGAATTTAAATGTTATTGCCAGGTTCCTCTTGCACTTGCCAGTTATTAAATTAAAATATTTTCCTTATATGTATATTTTGTTGTCTACTATTTTTCAATTAAGATGTTGAAAATTCTATTTATAATTTTTGATGGTTCATTGATGGAACTGTTTTTCTGGACATGAAAACTTTCTCTAATTATTATCTTCTTTTTATGAGGTTCATAGTCCAATATTTTTATATTTTGTCATAAAGGTCCATTTCACACACACTGCTGCACATTCAATTGCAATGTACTTATTTTGTCCTCATTGGAATCTACAATGTTGTAATAATTATTTATAATTTTATTAATTTTTCCTTAAATTGTCTTATTCCATTTTCATTGTGGTTCGCACTTTTCGGGTTTGCAGCAAGTTTTCTGTTTCAATGGTTGTGTATGCAGATACATTTTATTTTTATACAACTTTGTACTTCAGTGGTTTTTGATTATTTACAAAGATTGCCTAAAAATTAAACAATGGTACAGACAAAGTATTTTTGCTTTGTTTTTTACTAGAATCTCAAAAGCAAGCCAAAATTAATTAACATAGTTTTATGATTCACACGGTTTTCAAACCTCTTGAGTTCTTCTGCAAAACAGCCACATTTAAAATAATGTCATCTCATGGGTTTTTGGCCAGAAACAGAACTACAAGTCTATAGGAAATTTTTATCTATGGTGTGATCTTAAAAATGTATAAACTTTAACAAGTTTTGTGGCTTTTTCCACCCTAAGCCTATTTTGTAACTTATTCCAAATTAGTTGAAACATACAGAAAATTCAATGGAGGCAGATGAAGCTGGCGCTGAATGTAGGCATACAAAAAAGTCACAAAATCCTGCAGGTAATTTTGAATTTGAACATTTTTCAGACTTTTTTGTCAATATCTGCCACCATTTTATGGAAGAAAACTGGCTGATGATACTTTCTTTCATCATTGATGTTAGGTAGAAAGTTTGGGTCATTAATTTTGAAAGCCATTACACCAGGCAAATAAACAACAGGGTGACATTTGGATATCCAAAATTTCACCACTCTATTCTTCTGCAATACTCTCCTATTATTGGTAAAATTTCTGGCAGGTCTATATTTCAGATCCATGAGGTGCTAGAAAGTGTGGTGCAATAATTGCTTATTCAAACCTTTTTTGAAAATCTAGATGGTAGTGCTGCAGGATTTCTTCTTGTAGTAAATCCAGCCACATTTCAACAGCAACTGAAATAGACGTCTCGCTCTGAAGTGTGTCCAGTGAGCTAGTAATCACAAATAACTGCTTTTCCAGATTCATAGCTACACAGTGAATGCCCATGTTATCCAAGGTTTTTGAAATGGATTGATCAAATTCCTCAATATGCTCTAAAGATATTCCTCTGTATTTGCAATAATTGGCCACAGTCAGGATAAGAGTTCCATCTTGTTTTGTTAGGTCATGGTTCGTACTCTTCCAAGCAAAATAAATTCAAGCACTTTTCAAGGACTTTTTAAACTCGAATTATCATGTGTGTACTGCCAGTCAGTCAGTAGGTAGGTAGGTAGGTATTTTAGTAAGTTCAAACCATTAATCTTAGCTGGGGCTGGCACACCTTCAATGACCTGCCATTACCCCTTGCCCACAGTTCGTTTATTTTATTAACTTTGAATAGTCCCTTTGTTTTGGTATTTTTGGAAAGCATTTATCTTGCGAAATATTTTGGAAGGGTACACTATCTTCGTATTAAATTGCTTACACATGTATAACCCTTATTTGTTTGTTTTAACCTTTTATTTTTGATGCATGACTTTAATGGGGTGGGGTTTTTTTGTTTTTTGTTTTGATGCAGTGAGAAAAGAAAGGGTCCACGCATGAAGCACAAGCAATTCCTGTAAGTTCCACCCTCCGGCAAGAATACGTCCCTAACCCTAGTAAACAGAAGCCCATCACAATTTGTGAATACATCATTCCACTTATTTTACTCCCATGGTTGAGGTTTTGCTCTGTAGTGATGTCATAGCCAAGGTACCAGCTGTCCACACACTCCCCTGGTTTGAACACAAGTTCTGCGCTATTTGATCAGATTGGTGTTTTTATTAGAACTACACAGAAATCTCCTATACAACTTTTTAGCAGAAATAATACACATGCTCTTTCATATTATTACTTAAAAAAACAATTTATTTCAAGTACTATTTACAGAGCTTTAAACTGTTTCAAGTACTTTCAAGGACTTGAAAATGAACTTTTTTAATTCAAGGACTTTTCAAGGAGTGTACGAACCATGTAGGTGGTTGTGGCATTAAGCCATACTTTTCTTTTAACCATCCATGTGGTTGATGTACATTATGAAAATATTTTTGCACCTCCACAATTTGCTGCTTTAAAACAGTGTCTGGGGGGACAGCTTTTTCTACCAAATTTAACAGAAGTGCTGAGCATCCATATGTTATGAGGGTCTAATATTTTTCATTTAAAATTTTGCTTTTGTTGTCAGTTACAGCCAAAAATGGTTTTCTAAATTTTTCTTCGCATTCCTTTATGGTCGCCTCTAATTTAGAAGCACAATATTTTGCTGTTTTCTGTTCTGATCCAGTATCACCAGCATACAGCAAAAAAAAAGTCCAGTATGGACATTAATAGCTTAGACTAGCTCATTCTTCACACTGGACCAGCCAGCCATCTATGGTGAGAGTCAAACTGCCTAATTTTATTTTTTCTGAAAGCTGAGATTCAATTTCTTCTGCTGTAGCATCTAACAGTTTTCCATCAATGGCTGTCGTTGAGGGTGGTTGAAAACCAAGTCTAAGTGTTTCGATCATAATTTTAAACTGATCCAATTCTGCAACATTGAATGGTATGTTAGTAGCATGAAAAAAATCAGCCATTGTTTTATCAAGAGATTGAACTGCTGAAGGTAATGCAGCTTCACAAAGAACAGATTCAACTTCACTTAAAACTTCAGATATAATCCTTCAAGCAGAACAGTTCCTTAAAATGGGACTTAATACACTATTTTGCAACTAATTGTGCAGTTGCAGTGTTTGCATTTGCACTTTCCACCAATTAACACCTCATTCCATTCACTTGCTGATTTTCTGCCACTTCTCAGCACCTTCAACATGTTTCTTGCTCATAAATGGACTAACAAAAAAAATACAACCTTATTATACCTAACAAATGATATCTTGAATGATGCGCAACTTCTACTTTGCAGATGTAATTTGACTTGACTGCAGAAGAAATTAAAGGAGAATAACTGTTAGCATCTAGGGTAAACAGAAGTGTGTGGGGGGGGGTTACTGGGATCCAGGGAGTCAAATATATTACACCAACAGCTGAGATGAGATTATGTTACCACAAGAATTAGCACTGACATTACCATCCAATCTTCAACGACCTTTGAGTTTGACCAACCGACTTCATTACCTGCTGGCTCACTTGGAGACAGATTGTTGCAGTTCACTCAGCATGCTGGAGTGGGAAAGAAGGGGTGGGGGGTGGTATTGTAAACAACCATTAATAATTAATTCTTCCATCTGTAGGATCTAACCGTTAGCTGTTTTTGGCTAGCTCATGTAAAATGTGAAAAATCTACTTTCCAAGCTCTTCGCCAAATGAGTTACTAAAAGAAATTTCGTCTGATAACAGATACTTCATGTATATCTTCCATATAAGGAAGTCACAAGTTATACGTGGTTAAAATACATAATATACAGATATTCAGCATCTCTTTTAGAATTGCTGTTACGCACGTTAAAATATGGACACGTGATTATGGTGGTGCAGTTAATTATGACGTTTATTATTTTAAAAAGTAAAGACTAAAAGAAGGCAAGAGCAATTACTCGCACATATTCGTCCACAGGTCGCTTTCGTTCGCATACCACCACAGTTCTGCTAGTTGTTTGGTTCCAGATGTTCGGCGGCTATGCATCGCAAAAAGTCTGATGGTGACTATAATAAAGTGTTTAGCAATGCAAAAGTAGTAGTCAACCCAAAGAACCGTGATATATAGTGTATCGTAAGCTCAAAGAATAATAGAACTGAAAATAAAAACCATGTAATTACCTATGCCACAGGCAGGTTAAAAGGCTAACAATGAACAAATCCAAGGAACTATAATGAACAAGTCTGAAAGGCTGATAGTGAACGAATTTAAAAGAACAAAATAAAATATGAATGGTTAGAAGAAACGATGAGTGAACCATTTACATAATGTGTGCACCACCTCCTCACGTCCACTAGCATCCCCGGACGCGTTTCGCCCTAGCCTCTTCCTAGGCGTTTCCAACAAGAAATGAAACGTCTGTTGGCAAGTGACAACATTTCATACCTCCAGAAGTCATGTACATTGCACATGGGTCAGTTTGCCTCCTATATGGTGGTGCCATCTGGTGTCATAGTTTGATTTTCCTGTATTTGTCGTAGTCTTTTAATTTTATTTTGTATGCTTCTCTTTTAATCTTTTTTCGGTGTCCACTAAATTCCCTACAGGCATATGAAAGGTCATATGGTGAATTGTTATTGCAGTTTGATGATTTGGTCTTCTCTATTAAGATGGATTCAGCAATCTGTATGGTCCTCCAATTTTTTTTTCTGATTTATCAATTTTATTTCCTCCCATAGTGGTATGCATTGATTATTTAGACAGAAGTTGATAAGTGCAGTTTTATTTTTTTCTGATCCAATTGCTGATGTGTTCCAATAATCTTATCCTGATATTTCTTTTGGCGTTTCCTATATATTGGCTGATAATTTTGTTTTGGCTGTCCCCTATTGGAATTGAGTAAACACCCGCTTTCTGCAATATCGGTGTGTTTCCGTGATCAGAAGTTATTGTGTCCTTGAAATTTTTGGTTTTTATGCCAACACATAAGTTAAATTTCTTACATGCTTCTTTCAATATGTTATTAATTTCATGGTTGTAGGATATTGATCCACAATATTTCATTTCCTTTTTATCGGTTGGTATTCCAAAATGATAATTTCTTGTCTTCTCTGTTATCTTCTTTATAAGATTGCTTTTGGATATGACATCAGAATAATAAACAGAGGCCGTATTTCTGATCCAATTGAATTCTTTATTTAGCAATCGGTTATTGGAGGTATGGGTTATTGCTCTATTGATGTATGACCTGAAGGCTAAGTACTTATGATATAGGATGGTGAGAATTAGCTGGAATAGCATTGGCAATATAGTTAGGTTTATGATATATCTGGAAGTCAGTTCTATTATTTTGGTTTTTGTGAAATAAAATATCTAAGTAAGGTAATGCATTATTCTGTTCTTTTTCTATTGTGACATTAATTGAAGTATAATATGTGTTATATGCCTTAAGAAAGACCTGCAATTCTTGTTCACTACGTTCACAGATCATAAAGATGTCATCCACATATCTACAAAAAAATGCTGGTTGTGGAATATTATTTTGCATCACAGATTTTTCAATCTGCTGTAAGACTACTTCAGAAAGCAACCCTGAAATAGGAGAGCCCATAGGAGCACCTGCAATTTGTTTGTATATTGTACCTTCAAAATCAAAATAATTATTTTGGTCAATAAAAATCAATGCTTTTTTTTTTTTTATGTCTTCAATTTGTACTATTGGGATATTGTTTCTATGTAGTTCTAATTCAATAAGATTTATAGTTTCGAGCGTGGGAGTATTTGGATATAATGATACAATATCTAAACTGCTAAGTATTGCTTGGCTATTGTTCTTCATACAATTATTTCTATTTTGAATTAGTTTAATTACTTAATCAGAGCTGTTAACAGAAAATTCATACTGTTTGTAATAAGGTGCCAGATATATATATATATAATGCTCTCTCGAGGCTAATTGTTGGTGCTGTATTTTTCGCTACTATTGGTTTTAAGAGGATTATCTGCTTTGTGGGGCTTTACTTTCCCAAAGATTTTGGGAATAGTTGTTCCCATTTATGGGTATGCATTCTTCTTAATTGAATCAGGAAGGAAACTGGTTTTTGAAGGCAGCAAGTTGATGTTCTATTCTTTCAATTGGATCCTTTCTGAATTACCTCAACCAGACGTGGCAACCTTTCAAAATCTAAAAATCAGGAGATTTTTTACAGCTCATAAAATCACATGAGCGCTATTTTTATCAACATTTTTCAGATGCAGGAGCAATTTTCCAGAAGTAGTATTATTGGTACATAGCATTTTTAATGTTTAAAAAGTTATTCTAAATGCAGATTGTATGTTTATATGCAAAATAAAAAGCATAGTGAAAATAGTTCTCAACCAGATACCAGGGCACGAAATTTCCGGTCGCCAGTGGCGAGTGAAGAATTGTTATTGGCGAGAAACTTTTCTCATTGAATTACTGCAATTTCGTTGTTAACAGCCGGCGCTATTATGATAAAAAACTTAAGTATATTGCACGTATGTGGTGCTGCTGATATGCTGAATTTGTTTTCTGTAATTACTTTTTTTCCCCTCTGAAATTCCCACACTGATGAGTAAACCTTTTCAAAGCATTTTTCTTTTTTTTTTTCTTTCTCTTACATAAACTGCCGGGTTCTTGGCGTTTGTATTGCTCGTTTGAAGTCTGTAAAGATCACTCTGCAGGCTTGATTATGTGCCGCTACTGGGAACTGACTCACTCGAATGAACTTCGACCAGTGCAGGGGGTGGGGTTGAATCCCATCAAGAGATGCAGGCAGGCCACAGCAGAGACAATCCCTCAAACAAAGAAAGAAAAGCAAAATATAAACAAGCTTCCCTCAGATTTATGACACCCGCAACTGAGCTACTAGAACGAACTTTCAAGCAGTGCACGAAAACACAAAACATCGGGTCTTCGGCACTGCATTTTTTTCTTTACTTTTATAGTAAAGACATAACAGAGAAACTTCGTTTACAGGGGAAAAAAATAAAAATACGCACTATTTTAATTGTATTTTTAGAAACTGGGAAGAGCAGTGTTTTTTCTTTGCAAAAACAATTTTTGTAAGTATTTTACTGTTAAAAAGAAGTGAATCACTGTAGATATTAATTTTCTAAGAAAACTGCTCACTGTCAATGGTCGATTGGAGGATTTTCACCGTCAAATTCATGAAATGTTTACCTAATAGAAAAAATATTTGGAAGACTTGAATGAATAATTAAAAATTATAGTAGGATAAAAATGCGAATTTAAACACAGTATTTTTATCCTATGCAACCAAATGATTTAACTTTAGGGATCGGCTCATAAAATTACTGTTTTCTACGCGTCCCCAGTTTAATAGGGCTACAGCTGTTAACGCATGTGCGGCACATACGGCAACGTTTGCTCCCAAGATGACTATGTAACCAAATGATTTAACTTTAGGGATCGGCTCATAAAATGACTGTTTTCTACACGTCCCCAGTTTAATAGGGCTACAGCTGTTAACGCATGTGCTGCCCATACGGCAACGTTTGCTCCCAAGATGACTAAATTAACACTTCGGCAAAACCTTCAAATTTTATTATAAATACCATATATACACTCGCGTAAAAGCCAAAAGTTTTTGGAAGAATTTTTTTCTTTTTTTAAGTGAAAGTTTCGGCTTATATGCAGGTCCCGGTATTTTGCCAATTTCTAGCTGTTTAACTAGGGGGTGGCGCAGTGGTCTACGCGATGGCCTCTGATCATTCGTCCGAAAGAAGTCCGGGTTCGAATTCCGGTGAGGCATGGATGTTGTGTTTGTCTTACGATACTGGCTCTCTTCCTTCCCTGGAACCAGTGACCCTAAATTAGGGACGGGCGACTGCTTATAGCCCATCGAGTTGCTACGATGGTCGTTAAACCTACAATCAATAAAAAAAAAAAAAAAAAGAACTAGGGGGCTCTGTTTATACGCGAGTATATACGGTATGTAAAATGCTGATGTTTTTTCCCTTGCAGCATTAATCTTTCATGTGACGTCATGATCTTTGATTGAAGATCACAACCTTTGCAAAGCTTTCACGCATTGTGAGCTATCCAAGTTCTTTCTGAATTGGTGGAATCCTTAAAAAAAATTTGAAAGTGATGTATATTATTGGATTATTCTTATGAAACCAAGCATGTATAATTGCGTAAACCAATGCTATCTGTCGTTTGTTGGACAAGGGTTCGAAATGCTAAAATACCTGCCAGGTTTCGATTTACCGGTAAAATTTACGGAAATGCAACTTGCTTTACCGGCAGTGTTAATTTTACAGATTTGAATCTTCCAGATTTATTTATTTTTCTGATGATTTTGCACTCAGCATTAAGACTTTTTATTTAACATAATCCATTTAAATTGAAGCACCAATGTAAGTTACAAATAAACTTCTCAGTTACTTGGGAACATTTGTCTGCAGTTTTCCCACATGTTGTTTTGGGTTGTTTCAAACGTTAAAGAACTTACACCGCGCGTAAATGGTATGCAAACAGCTGCAGCTAAGCTTGTTTATCTCTCGACGTGTTGACAGACGGGCGGGCATCCTCCATTGGAACACGTTTTTATTACTCCTAGTTCAAAATGCTATCTCAGAACGTAGTTATCGTAAAAAATAATTCAAACGGATTTTAAATCTGTGGAATTTTTGAGCCCAGATCGATACCCAACATGACGAAATTAAACAAAAGCTGCCAGTTTGGTAAAATTAAAAATCCATTTGGAGCATGGTTTCGTAACTTCTCTGGCAATAACTACCGAAAGAATGCAGTACTATAAGTAATTAAAAAATAAATAAATCCAATGCTCATTCGACCCATTGCTTCTCCAGCAATGATTTATTTTGCTGGTCTTTTAGTCAGTAAGTTTTCTACGCTTTCCAACCGTAGATTGCAATATGTTCCAGATTTGTCTGTCCGTACGATAATTTGCATGATGTCTTCACTGGAGTCAACAAAATTAGTATGTTGAGGTCCATACTAATTTGTCGTATGATGTTCGTAACTAAAATCTAAACCTTTATTTCTTGATAACTTTCAGTTGGATCTCTGCTTTGCTAGCTGACCAGCTCAATCGGATAACTCGGTAGTCGGTATTTTTTCCTCTGCAAATTGCATCTTTAAGCTGTTGCTGTTTTACTACAGCAGTTTTAGTTGCATTTTTTTTTTCGCTATGAGCAGCAATATAAGGAGGAGGGGGAGTACTATAAACTATCAAACATTCCGTGATGCAAATTCTGCAAAATTCCCGTGTATTGCAAAATCTTCAAAAAATGAAAAATATGCATTTTGCACTACGTGTCAATGTAATTTAAGCGTTTCGCGTGGTTGAATGATATTACTAATCATATTTCTAGTGCCAAGCATAAATCTAATGTCGACTGCATAAGGGAAAAAAATACGAAATTAACTTCCTTTGTTAAAAGTTATTATGAACTGGATGCGATTCACGCAAAATGTTCACTTCATTTTTAGTTGAGCATAATTTACCAATTAGTGTCTCTCAGTCACTCATTTATTTCATTTGACTGTCTCATTGTCCGTCACTCCATAAGATAAACCTAGTACGAAAATGGTTCGTTTTTGAAAATATTTTAGTTTGTTCCATGACGGCGTGCGATACAATCCTATTGGATTTGGGGGTCAAAGGTGGGACTTCCATAAAATCAAGTTTTTATCTCTTTATAGATCAAAATTATAGCATAGTAATGAGAAATTATGTATAGATTCTATTTTAATCGAAACAAACATGCCGATAAATTCAAACATCTGTAGTCATATTATATCATTAACATATCGTTTCTTAATTGATATGTTCGATATATTTAATCAACACGCGCGACAAGTAATTTCATCGAATATATCAATTAATTTATTTATTATTATTACTTTTATTTTATTTTTTATGGATTTCAGTTTCTGAAAGTTTGCAGGTATGCGCTAAGGAGTGGCAAGTGGGTTTTTTTTTTTTTTTTTTTTTGGCGAGTGCATTTGATCTCGAAATTTCTCCCCTGCAGATACAATTAATAGCATTAATAATTAATACAAGATATGTACTTAATTTTTGATACATTTAATCATAATTAATCTTTATCCTTATTTTGTGAATGTACAGTAGCCAATTTAACTCTCTTTAACAAAGATCTAAAAAAGTTTTGTTCAAAGCATTTTTTTATCATTCTGGACTTAACTGTCAGCAGTTTTTCCAGGGTTGGAATACAGAGACAGAGGTATCTGTCAAAACAAATGTGGAAGTGTCAAGCTTTCTT
This sequence comes from Macrothele yani, assembly GCA_039090855.1. NCBI lineage: Eukaryota > Metazoa > Arthropoda > Arachnida > Araneae > Macrothelidae > Macrothele > Macrothele yani. The sequence goes on along the minus strand of CM077023.1, from coordinate 3,745,767 downwards.
TTTGGTTGGAGGTTTAACGACCACAGTGAGCACCTCAGTGGGCTATAAGCAATCGCCCATCCCTAAACTAGGGCAACTGGTCCCAGGGATGGGAGAGAGCCAGTGCCGTAAGACAAATGCAACATCATACTTGCCAACTTTGGAAAATGTGCATCAGTAAAACTTTTGCACGAACGCCATTTACCACAAAACAAAACATAATTATATTAATAAATATGCAGTAAAAATCTGTTTAAAATAATAATTTAAAAAACCATAAAATAAAATCTTAATTTTGTTCAATGTTAGCCTTGCAAACCTGTGGTGTTTTAATACTAAACTAAAAATTTCATTTGCTGATATCTTTGTTTCTCTTCCCATTTCTTTATTATAGTCTTTTTTTTTTTTTTAATGCCCTTGGATGACAATTTTATCCATCATGAATGCATGACAGCTTTCACTATTTTAGACAAAGGATGAACAGTGTAACTTTGAAAATATAAATACTTTTGAACACTATGCATCAAGTTTTACAAATTTTTCAGCTTCGTCACTTTCGTTTCCCACTGCGATTCGAACCCGGACCCATTTCGGACAATTTGTCGAAAGCCGGCGCTCAGTTTCACAACTTTATTATGCAGCAAAGACAATAACAGCTAATATGTAAAGAAGAAACAAACTGCCAAAGATATGCCATAAAATAAAATATTAAAAACCGCGAAAGTGGCGTAATGCAAAAGGAAAAATCTCCCACAAAAAGTAAGCAAAAGGAATGAGAAAAAAAAATTCACAAACTAAGTGTACACAAAATGCTACAATGGAAGATAAAACAAAGCTGACAATAACAGATTCGCAATTAGAGATGAACAAAGGAGCACATTAATCTACAAAATGCAACGAAGAAGGGAAAAGAGACAAACATGGTGCAAAACAAGAAATAAAAATTTCCACAGTAAAGCAAAACTGAAAAGCACTCCGCAAAACTCTGAAGAAAACATAAACAGAGCTCGCAGCTAAGAGCGGGGAGACGTGAAACGATAAGTTGGTCACAGCTGGCACGCGAGTGTGTTTGTAACCAACATAAAATAGACCATTGCGCCACCGGGGTGGCTTTCTTTCTGCAGATATGAGGAGAGGAAATGTACGATACTGATTACTTTAAATGCAGTCTTGCATCGACGCAGAAAGAAAAAGATTTCACAAGTGGTTCGAAATCTTTTACTTCTGCGTCGATCCAAGGCGGTGGTTGATGGAATTTCGACCATCGTAACGGCTAATTATCGGCGAAAATCGGGAGAATTTCACATTTATCCGGAGGGCAGGAGGAATGGCTGAAAATCAGGAGTCTCTTGCCTAAATCCGGAGAGTTGGCACGTCTCCCTTAACCTTCAATTCTTGTATTGTCTTGATCATTTTTTCTTTACAGTCCGTTTTATCCATTATAATGAGTTTAGTTTTGTCAGACATCGTTATTTTTATTGCCAGATTTTGTCGTCTGACAAAACTAAACTCATTATAATGGATAAAACAGACTATGAAGAAAAAATGATCAAGACAATTACAAGAATTGAAGATTGAGGTCATTCAGAAAGATCCAATTGAAAGAATAAAACGTCAACTTGCTGCCTTCAAAAACCAGTTTCCTTCTAGATTCAATTAAGAAGAATGCATACCCACCCATAGGAACAACTATTCCCAAAATCTTCGGGAAAGTAAAGACCCACAAAGCAGGTAATCTTCTTACACCAATAGTAGCGAAAAATACAGCACCAACAATAAACCTCGAGAGAGCATTATATATATATATATATATATATATACATAGGGAATATGAACTTCCATTGTGCATGGCTTTTATCGATTATGAAAAAGCCTTTGATTCGGTGAAACCATCAGCAGTTACAATGGCTCTGAAAACCTGCGGTATTGAAGATGCATACATTAATATTATTAATAACATCTATGAAAATGCAAGTGCAAAGATTAGGCTGTTTGAAAATACAACACATGTAAAAATTGGAAAGGGAGTGAGACAAGGTGACACCATATCTCCGAAGCTCTTTAATGCCACATTGGAGGGTGTTTTTCAGTCGCTGAGCTGGGAAAACAAGGGGATAAAGATTAATGGAGATTATCTAACCCACCTTCGTTTTGCTGATGACGTAGTCATTTTTGCAACTACCCCATCAGAGCTGCAGAGTATGATCCAGGAACTTGCTGACAAGAGTAAAGAAGTGGGATTAAAAATGAACTTTCAGAAGACAAAAGTGATGTTCAATGCTTTTACAAGAAATGAAGATTTATCGATTGATGGAGAAAAGCTGGAGATAACAGACACGTACGTTTATCTTGGACAGCAGATATCAAGTGAGGGTCACATTGATGAAGAAATTAATCGGCGTACAAAACTTGCCTGGAGAGCTTTTGGAAGAAACAGCATAATTTTCAAGAGCAATATGCCATTATGTCTTAAAAGAAAAGTGTTTGATCAATGCATCCTTCCAGTGCTTACGTATGGTGCAGAGACGTGGACCTTAACTAAAAGAGACATACAAAGGCTGCAGACAACTCAAAGTAGCATGGAGAGGTGCATACTTGGTGTAACCAGGAGAGATAAGAGGAACTCGTGGATCCGAAAAATGACAAGAGTGGAAGACATCATGATCAGAGTTAAATCCCTGAAATGGCAATGGGCTGGACATACTGCCAGAAGGACAGATCATCGATGGACAGCCAAAATTTTAGATTGGATTCCAAGGGACAGGAAAAGACCCAGAAGAAGACCACATGGGAGATGGGTGGATGAAATTCGAAAGTATGCAGGGGTGACATGGAGGAGACTGGCACAAGACAGACCGTTGTGGAGGAAACTTGGGGAGACCTTCGTCCAGCAGTGGATTGATAATGGTTGACGATGATGATGATGATGATATATATATATATATCTGGCACCTTATTACAAACGGTATGAATTTTCTGTTAACAGCTCTGATGAAGTAATTAAACTACTACAAAATAGAAATAATATGAAGAACAATAGCCAAGCAATACTTACCAGTTTAGATATTGTATCATTATATCCAAATACTCCCACACTCGAAGGTATAAATGTTATTGAATTGGAACTACATAGAAACAATATCCCAATAGTACCAATTGAAGACATAAAAAAAGCATTGATTTTTATTGACCAAAATAATTATTTTGAAGGTGCAATATACAAACAAATTGCAGGTGCTCCTAGGTCTGTCCTATTTCAGGGTTGCTTTCTGAAGTAGTCTTACAGCAGATTGAAAAATCTGCGATGCAAAATAATAATATTCCACAACCAGCATTTTTTTGTAGATACGTGGATGACATCTTTACGATCTGTGAACGTAGTGAACAAGAATTGCAGGTCTTTCTAAAGGCATATAACACATATTATACTTCAATTAATGTCACAATAGAAAAAGAACAGAATAATGCATTACCTTACTTAGATATTTTATTTCACAAAAACCAAAATAATAGAATTGACTTCCAGATATATCATAAACCTAACTATATTGCCAACGTTATTCCAGCTAATTCTCACCATCCTATATCATAAGTACTCAGCCTTCAGGTCATACATCAATAGAGTAATAACCCATACCTCCAATAACCGATTGCTAAATAAAGAATTCAATTGGATCAGAAATACAGCCTCTGTTTATTATTCTGATGTCATATCCAAAAGCAATCTTATAAAGAGGATAACAGAGAAGACAAGAAATTATCATTTTGGAATACCAACCGATAAAATGGAAATGAAATATTGTGGATCAATATCCTACAACCATGAAATTAATAATATATTGAAAGAAGCATGTAAGAAATTTAACTTGGGCTTTGGCATAAAAACCAAAAATATCGAGGACACAATAACTTCTGATCACGGAAACACATCGATATTGCAGAAAGCGGGTGTTTACTCAATTCCAATAGGGGACAGCTAAAACAAATTTATCAGCCAATATATAGGAAGCACCAAAAGAAATATCAGGATAAGATTATCGGAACACATCGGCAATTGGTTAAGAAAAAAATAAAACTGCACTTATCGACTTCTGTCTAAATAATCAATGCACACCACTATGGGAAGAAATAAAATTGATAAATCAGCAAAAAAACTGGATGACCATACAGATCGCTAAATCCATCTTAATATAGAAGACCAAATCATCAAACTGCAATAACAATTCACCATATGACCTTTCATATGCCTGGAGGGAATTTAGTGGACACCGAAAAAGATTAAAAGAGGAACATGAAAATAAAATTAAAAGACTACGACAAATACAGGAAAATCAAACTATGACACCACCATATAGGAGGAAAACTGACCCATGCGCAATGTACATCATGACTTCTGAGGTACGAAACGTTGTCACTTGCAAACAGACATTTCATTTTCCCTTGAAAACGCCTAGGAACAGGCTAGGGCAAAACGCGTACCAGGACGCTAGTGGACGTGAGGAGGTGGTGCACACATTATGTAAATAGTTCACTCATCATTTTTTCTGGCCATTCATATTTTATTTTGTTCTTTTAAATTCATTCACTATCAGCCTTTCAGACTTGTTCATTATAGTTCCTTGGATTTGTTCATTGTTAGCCTTTTAACCTGCCTGTGGCATAGGTAATTACATGGTTTTTATTTTCAGTTGTATTGTCCTTTGAGCTTACGATACAATATATAGCACAGTTCTTTGGGTCGACTGCTACTTTTGCATTGCTAAACATTTTATTATAGTCACCATCAGACTTTTTGCAATGCATAGCTGCCGAACATCTGGAACCAAACAACTTGTGGAACTGTGGTGGTATGCGAACGAAAGCGACCTCTGGACGAATACATGTGAGTAATTGCTCTTGCCGTTTTTTAGTCTTTACTTTTTTTAAATAATAAACGTCATAATTAACTGCACCACCATAATCACATTTCCATATTTTAATGTGCGTAATAGCAATTCTAAAAGAGATACTAAATCTCTGTATATTGTCTGATAACGTCGGTTTGTTTTTTTTATTTGCAAATTTTCAGCCACTGTAAGTTTTTTATTAGCATTAAACTAATAATTGCTAAATTTCTAGTTTTTTCCACTTTCGTAAATATTCTGTGTTGATATTACCGATTCACATGAACATAATGTTTAAAAGTGGGACCAGGCTTAAAAAAGCAACAATGGTTGTTTGTTTCGTCACAAAACTTTAGATTTTCCTTTTCCATGTGCCATTTTATTCTGTATTGTCAACCTTGCATTGGGTTTTTAAAATTTCGTCTTTTCTGCTATATATTTTGTCACTTTTTGTTTTTAATCACATCTTTTTATGAACCTTCCCCTCTTTCACAGTGGATTTGTTGGGATTTGATGAAGCTATGGCAAATGAAAAATGTTGAAAAAACACTGAAGTGAATTTGCTGAAGCGAAAAGAGAAATGAACAAGTGATACTTTTAGACACTAAAAAGAAAAAAATAACAATAGTGGATTTCCCAGTGATTCACTAAGGACCTGACACAGAAGTGAAGAATGTCCAGTTCAGGTTCATTGAGTGCCCTCCTCAACCAATAAGACAAGAGACCCCTCTCCTCCCACTTCATCAAAATAGCCAGTAAGAAAAGAGCAAGATCACAATGAAAGTTCGTGCACGTGCAAAACATGTACGTTTTTGTTAGCATGATTTATATGCCTCCCCATGTGCTCATTCCTATAAAGACCAACAGATGGCACTACAGTCATTCCCCATCATTGTGGTGAAACACGTGTGTTTGTAAGAAGTCATCATGCCAGTACATGTTTGAGTGAGTCATACACACTCGTTTCCTATATTCCTTCTCAAAATGGCCAACACAAAGCCCCTCAGGCAATCTCCCGTATTACACGACCACAGGCCTTAATCCTTTTGACCACCCCACCCAACGATCTGGTGGCCGAATCGGCAAAGCTGTTGACTACCACGTAAACAGCCTGGATTCGAATCCAGAGTTCCAAACCGTCTTATTGCTTTTTCGAAAATAATAAAAATAAAAAAAAATAAAAAATGGCAGACAAAAAAAAAACAATTTTCTCACACACAGGATTAAAAGTTGCTTGGACCACGTGGTAGGTGATGTCATGTGGGAAAATGGGCTACGCCCACATGTGAAGTCACTTTCAAATAATTCCAATTTCTTCTTACACATGACCCAAAGTGTTACCAACTCAGAAAAACCAATCATGCGCTGGAAACTCCCATTTACTACTGTCATTCACCTGAAACCTCTTATTCTGCTTTAGTGCAAAAGCATGAATGTCATTTAAATTTTGCAAAACTTTTAGGGAATATTCAAAAAATTTCCATTTTTTTTTTTTTTTTTTTTATAACAAAAAAGACGCAGATTGTGGGCTTTTTTTTTGTTGTTGGGCACAAAACTGTTCGATGCAGACTATACCAGGATGTGGACAAACAGGATTTTTTTTTTAAACTATTGCATGCAAATATGTACATAATGTACTTTTCGTACACACTCACCGCACCTTAAACATTTTTATACAACACTTTGTTTAAAAAAAAAATATATGAACTAATAAAATACGATAAATTGGAATTTCTAATACTGTTTCAAATAAATTCCAACAATGAAAATTAGAAATTAAAAAAAAAAAAAGCCCAATAAAACCCAAGTGGGCTGGGTTTTTTCAAACCCTGTGTTCCTAGGGTCAGGGTCCCATAGCCTCCTCTTTGCCTTATTTGCTTGTTATATCAGTTAACAAACAAGCAGTTTGTTTGAATGACTTCAAGTCCATTAGATTCATTTGAATTCTCAAAAAAAAGTAAGCTAATGTGCTTAGGAACATAAACATTCAGTTTCAACAGAAAGAAACTTGAATGACATACTAACTGCCTTGGAGAGTGCTACGAGGGTCATAACAAAAGTTCTGCACACGTTAATCTAAAACGTAAGCGGATGATGCAATCGAGAAAATGATTGCATCATGTCAAGGTCAGACTCTCAGCAATGCAGTGGTGTCAGAACGATGGGGTATCATTTGCTGTGTGGATGTGGGAAGGTTTGGAAATGGAAGCGTGCTGCTCCTCAGGTTGAGTTACAGCATTAGACCAGCGCTTGTATGTGAAAATATAAACTCTGCGGGGGAAAAAACTCTGACACAGATCCACACTACCTTGCAAGAAGTTTGTGAGAAAGGAACGCTTGATCAATGCCCAATTTCTTTCTGCAGACAAAGTTCAGACCAGAAATTCATCAAAATTGCCCCAACTTGTTGGAAGCAGGAGCGATCTTGCTGCATGACAATGCATTGGCAGTGACATGAGTGTGAGTGAAGTAGAGTTACAGGTGAATGTTTCTGTGGGAATAATATACACTCATTGTCATAAAAATCCGTGCACCAAGAAGGAGGCGGTGGATTTAAATGAGATTTTAGTAGTGAGATGGTACATACCAAGGACAGAAGTGATTACAATATCATAGCAACAGGACAATTTCTCATGGACATACGGTACATTCCAGTCAGCATTATTACCGCATCAGACCACCTCGTGCTCGGATACATGCGGTGCTGCGGTCCGGCATGGAGTCAAAGTGATGCCGTATGTTATTCTGGGACAGATTTGCCCACACTTCTTGCAACTGACGCTCTAAATCACGAACACTGGGACATGGAGAAAGCTGGCATCCCATCTGGACACACACATGCTTGATGGGCAAGAGATCAGGCGATCTGTCAGGCCGAAGCATAACGTAGACAGTCCTAGGAACCCGAGCCATGTGCGGACAGGCGTTATCTTGTTGGAAAATGGCTCCGGGCCACTCCGCCAGGAAAGACAGCACATGGAGCCGCAGGATCTCCAGTATGTAGCGCTGGGCTGTTAACGTCCCTCGGATCACTGCGAGGGAAGTTCGGCTGTCATATGTGATGGCTCCCCAGACCATCACGCAGGCAGTTTGGGACGTGTGCCGCTGTACATTTAGGTTGGGATTGTAAAGCTCACCTGCGGTCTTCCACACTGACTCAGTGGTTGTCCATTCTCCCATACAGAAACGGGATTCGTCGCTTAACACTGTACATCACCAGTCCGTAGCATTCCACGTTGCTGAACCACTGCAATCAAGGCCGACGATGGTCAGGTGTTAATGGCAAAAAATGTAAGGGCCGTCAAGAATGCAGATTCGCTTCTGCCAGGTACCTGGAAATTGTTCTGGCGGACACAAGAGTTCCTTGTACGGCCGCCACACGTCTCTGGATATTAGACAAGGACATCTTTGCATCTGTGCGTGCCACTCTCACGATCCCACGGTCCTCTCTGCTGGTGGTGTATCTGGGTCGTCCAGAGCCAGTCCGCTGTGTCTAGGTGCCTTCCTGTGTGTATTGCACCCAAAACGATCGCACCGTACTGTCAGACTGGCCTCTCTCATGCCGACAATACGGCCTCATTCAAACTCTGTCAGTTGCCTGTAAGCACATCTACAGCAACTCCTTGGAATGTCTATCGCTCAGGGATCTCACCTGACTCTTACCATGCACTTTGGCACTAATGTGGAGTCCCTTGTGTGGCGCTTTATAAGCCCCAAGGATTGCGATTGCAGCGCCGGTCTGGGATGCGCGGGCATGCGGAATCGCACGAAACTTTAATCATTTGCACGTCTGTACTCCCCGTAGCTGTTCGCCGAGTTTCGCGTTAATCGTATATTTTTTTCTTGGTGCGCAGATTTTTATGACAAGTGTATATAGTGATACTTCTGAATAACAGTCACCGCTTGGACCGGGAAAAGTTACTGTTGTTGAAAGGTGCCACGGTTTGGAGGTTAGGCCTAAGTTAATACTGTTTTTTAGTTGTTTTTATAGAAAAGCAGAGTAAGTGTATGAAACTGAAGCACACAGAAAACAGTTGCAGTGCTTCCCCCAAGTGCTGAATAAAATTTAACTAGCATATTATATTAGAATTTCTGTGATATGTAACTAGTTAATTATGAAATTATTTATTACATTGAGAATTATCTTTCGGAAAGTATGTACGCTTATATAGTAAGTTTTTTTTTGTTTTTTTTATATCAGTGAAGATTTATCTGAAGAAATCTTATCAATGACTTTTGATTTCTTTTTAATAATTACTTTCTGAACAAATACAATCACCTCTGATAATTTTGTGTATAAATCACTGACATTCTGTTTTAGTGCAAAAGTCTGAATGTCATTTAAATTTTGTAAAACTTCTTTGTAGGTTTTCACTCTACAGTCACCAGTTTCAGTCTCTATCTCATTATCTTTCCTTTGATCCCCTGAAACCTTTGCACTAATCATTTCTTCTTAGTAAATCACTGATTTGCGTCCTTCCGCAACCATAACATTCTGCTAAGCAGCGAACACATTCCTTTTTCACTCTCCTCAGTAGCTTTTACTTTTTCTGCTGTCATTTTCCTATTTCGTTTTTCACTCATTTCTATGAAAATGCAAAAATTCATGAATTTAAACTGCAGAAAAATGTGTTTTTTGCGAATGTCAAGAAGTCGTCCTGCATACTGCAGATATTTCACATGCATGCATGCATGTGAAACCAGGTTTCTGAGAAATAGGGACAAAAGAGACAGCCTAGAGTTCTCCCTAGAACCTTTTTACTGGGCGGCCTGCCCAGCTAAATTTCCTTTAATGAATGTTTTCACAACATCCATAATATTAAGAGTGGAAAACATTTTCACGTACACCATAAATATTGATGAAAACTGGCTCAAATCTGTGTCTAATATGATTGTAAGTACTCATTTTTTAATCAGTTATGTACAATTTTCTAATGTTGTTCATCATGCTATGTTACATTAATGCATGCATACCGCTAAAGATGTTTAGTAAGTATAGCGCAAAAGTATTATTTTGCACTATACTTACAAACATTTTAAGCAAAACATTCTATTTCTTCTCAGTTGGGGAACGAGTCGTTAAAAGTACCATCCAGCTAAAATCTCTTGCTAATTAGCTGTAAAAAAAAAATCTAAGCAGAACAACATTACAGCCCATGGGAAAATAATTTCTGTATGCCAAGAAATTCATCAATCAGTTGGTTTAAGCAAATCCTGAAAGTCAATACTTCGGAATTAGAGACAGACATGTTCCATGCCTCTCGCAATGCAGGGATCAGAATACAAATGCAAGTGCTAATCTACACTGACGGGAAAAAAATCCCAACACCACGAAAAAATAGTTGTAGAGGAATGAAATGGCGGCAATACATTTGTATAGGTAACATATTTAATCGATTAAGGTTTCAAGATCACAGCTTAATGTAAGTGCGAGAAGAGCCATTTTAAATGTGAAATGCTGGTACATTAATAACCGCTGTAACCGCCAGAATGTTGAATGCAAGCACGGAAACGTTCATGCATTGTGTCGTACAGGTGCTGGATGTCAGTTTGTGGGATGGAGTTCCATGCCTGTTGCACGTGGTCGGTCAATACAGGGACGGTTAATGCTGGTTGGGGGCGACGCTGGAGTTGTCGTCCAATGATGTCCCGTACGTGCTCGATTGGTGAAAGATCTAGTGATCTAGCAGGCCACGGCAACATGTTGACACTCTGTAGAGCATGTTGGGTTACAACAGCGGTATGCGGGCGAGCGTTATCCTGTTGGAAAACACCCCCTGGAATGCTGTTCATGAATGGCAGCACAACAGGTTGAATCACCAGACCGACGTACAACTGTGCCGTCAGGGTGCGTGGGATAACCACGAGAGTGCTCCTGCTGTCATAGGAAATTGCTCCTCAGACCATAACTTCAAGTGTAGGTCCAGTGTGTCTCGGCCGCAGACAGGTTGGTTGCAGGCGCTCACCTGGCCTCCTTCTAACCAACACACGGCCATCACTGGCACCCAGGCAGAACCGACTTTCATCAGAAAACACAACAGATCTCCACTCCGTCCTCTAATGAGCTCTAGCTTGACACCACTGACGTCGCAAACGGCAGTGGTTTGGAGTAAGTGGAATGCACGCTACAGGGCGTCTGGCTCGGAGCTGTCCTTCAAGTAACCAATTTGTAACAGTTCCTTATGTCGCTGTGGTGGCAACTGCAGCTCGAATTGCTGCCGCAGACACGGTACGGTGCGCCACGGCTATACGCCGTACACGGCGGTCTTCCCTCTCAGTAGTGCGTGGCCGGCCGGTACCCGGTCTTCTTGAGGCAGTACCTTCCCTTGACCACCGCTGCCAACAATCATGCACAGTGGCTACATTCCTGCCAAGTCGTTCTGCAATATTGCGGAATGAAAATCCACCTTCTCGTAGCCCTATTACACGACCTTGTTCAAACTCCGTGAGCTGTTGATAATGGCTTCTTCGTCTTCTTAAAGGCATTCTGGACTAACATCAACACACTACGTCGAATCTCAACGATAACTAATGCTCACGAACGTTACAGCGCATTTACAGCAAACCTGCTTTGCATGTTCCGAGGCGCTACTAGCGCCACATGTATGCGCCGAGCGCGAAATTTGCATAGACGTCATCTTACAGATGTACTCTCACCGCCTACCAACTGTCGTTTATCTAACACAATCCCTTCTTGGTGTTGGGATATTTTTTTCAGTCAGTGTACAAAAACTGAACTTAGTTCAAGAGTGACATTGTCCACATTCAAAACAGTAAAACAATTGATTGTTTACAGCTGAATTTTTCTTTAAATAGGAAAAAAAGATAAAAAGTACAACTTACAATTTAAATGCACAGTCGTTTCTCGTTATCTTCTTATATTGCTCACTAGAATTGGATGGCCCTAGTAAAGCTTTTACAATCAATCAATCAGGTTTTAGAGCATTTTAGGAAGGCAGTCCCCCGATCCCTGGTCTTAAACGGCAATTTGAAAAGTTATTAACGTTATGTTATCTAACAGAAAAATGTTACAGACAGTGAATTGTACTTGCAGAGTTTGCCTGCCACCAGCAGAAAGTAGGAACAGAATCCACAGGGACAAAACCAATAGACGCCGCCGTCAACAGCAACATTTAAGGCACCATCCCACCCCCACCTAACTCAGGGGTGGAGGGGACTGAAACAATCACGAGATATAGAGCTGACCTTAAGTAATTATCACCACACATCAAAGTAAACTTTAACTCCTTTATTTTTGCTTAAGCATTCCACTGTACTCACCAAAATACACAAGACGTCCCGGTGTTCAGGTTACCACTAATGTTAATCCTACCACAGCTGTTCTGTACCGACCAAAACTTGCTGTTGTTCAGGTGTCCATTAATGGAGGTTTTACTATACACTAAATCCAAATATACTGGAATTTGCAAGAAGATGCACAAAAATTGCTTCCAAAACTGATTTGCTATCTTTTAACTGAGTTTTGCATGAAGACAGCCAGCTAACATTCACCATTAAGAAAAAAACAAAACATACAATTGATTCTCTGAATAAAGCTCATGTTGAGAAATGGCTTCCTAGTTTCTTAATTCAATTACTAATCTAAAACAACTATTATGGGAATTTTACTAGGAAATTTTTTCATTTAAATTGCAAATTTTCTGAGAAAACTCTTCTTCAGGCTGTCTTGTTGTTGTCACTTATTCCTGTCACTATCGCGGTTACGGTTAACCTTGACGGTTTAAGGTTACTTTTCAACAAATCCTGCCAGATGTTAGGCAGGGAAAATCCTTTGCAGTTATTGATGATGGGAATTTTGATTTTTCTCAATTTCTATTAATTCTTTCAGCTTTCTTTTTTGAAAATTGCTTTGGAAACTGATGACTTTAAGGGAATTCCAATCCATGCTGTGCCCAGTTTCTCTAACATGCCTATCTAATCCAGTCTTGTTGGAGCAATTTTTTATAAACTCGTATAGCAGAGCATAAAGCAGCTATAAAAAATTGCTCCAACGAGACTGGATTAGATAGGCATGTTAGAGAAACTGGGCACAGCATGGATTGGAATTCCCTTAAAGTCATCAGTTTCCAAAGCAATTTTCAAAAAGAAAGCTGAAAGAAGGAATAGAAATTGAGAAAAATCAAAATTCCATCATCAATTACTGCAAAGGATTTTCCCTGCCTAGCATCTGGCAGGATTTGTTGAAAAGTAACCTAAACCGTCAAGGTTAACCGTAACCGCGATAGTGACAGGAATAAGTGACAACAACAAGACAGCCTGAAGGAGAAGAGTTTTCTCCGAAAATTTGCAATTTAAATGAAAAAATTTCCTAGTAAAATTCCCATAATAGTTGTTTTAGATTAGTAATTGAATACAATTGATGGTTGAAGCATACGTTTTCAGCCTATTGGTTACTGTTACACTAAGTATGCAAAATTACTGACACTACATAATCATGCTCCCAGGAGCAGAAAGTATTTAAAACTGTGACGTGCATTGCAAAACAGAAGTCGCCCCTTGCAGAACATTTTCTTTTTAATCTTAGGTTTCAATGCCTTGCAGAATATTTTTTTTTAATCTTAAATTTCAAATTTTCTTGCAGAATCATTTTATTTATAGAACATATTTTGTTAAATCTTAAATTTCAATCCTTACAGAACATTTTTTGTATTTTAAATTTGTAAGTGTAGTGCTCGCTCACTCACGCCACTATTCTGCCGGAACTTCTTGTCTGTACTCCGGCAAATCCAACCATCTGCTGGGAGCACTGACCAATCCCCCCACCCCCAGACACTCTCCCTACACATCCATCCACCCCTACCATTAAGGATTTTGTTTCTCCCTGAGCTTTTTGAGAAACCCCTTCCCCGCTAGTACGTTGTGAAAGCGGGAAGCGCCAAGCCGTGTTAAACCACATGCTATTGCTGGGGAGTGTTTGTTAGGTGTCAGTCTTGGAAAACATCACTTCAAGTGAACAACAGTAGAACACATGCGCAGTCTCTGTCTTCACATAGTTTTCATTTTTTCCCGAACATGTCTGTGAGAGAGAAGATTGCTTCTTTCGAATGCGATAGTCAAATAATTTTAAAAAATTTAAAGCTGCATTACCAGTATAATCATCTTAGGAAAATGGTAAAATACCTTTCAATTGGCAAAAAAAAAAAAAGTTCTAAATTTATTTTTTAATCAGTTAGCAAATGCAAAAAATATTGAACATTGAAATATCAAACAAATACCAAAGATAGTTCTGAAAAAAGACGCTGAGAGAACAGTACTGCTGTTACAGTGGAAAATATGTTAGACTAAACACAATAATGCACTTTACATAGCAATGATTTACAGTCATATGAACAGTGAAATATTTGTTTATATATCACTCAGCATCATTTATTAATTTTGTTAATAAACAATTTAAAATACAACGTAAAACAATTTCCATGTTGAAAAAAAATTAAAGTGTTTCAAGAATCTATTTCATCAGTGGATGAAACAGATTCTTAAAAGTTAAAGATTGCTTAGAAATTAATAAGAAACCATATAAGTAGATTAAAATAAATTATTTTCTGAATTAATTATAATTTATGCTGAGGTTTTTATTTCATTAAAATATAAAAAAACACACATTTTGTCAGTGATCAATTTTTAAAGAGTTGGGTTTATATGAATTAACTTCTACATTGATTAATTTAATGTCATAAGTTTTTTGAAATCTTAGTTTAGTAGACTTGAATTTTGATATGTTTCTTCATTTTTTTTTCATCATCAAATTGGGTGCAAACTTTTTGGGTTTTGAAATATTGTTAATAATTTCTCAGTATAAACATAAGCAGTTTGTTAATAGCTTTTGATTTTGGGTTATTGCTTTGAATGAGGGGATGATTTTCATCCTATGAATTGGGTAAACAAAATTATACCTTTATAAACACGTAATTTGTATTTTGTACACATTTCCCCAAATCAATTTCAAAGTGATAAAAATGTATTTTATGTCAAAAAATAATACTTAACCCTTAAATCAAAGTTTAAAAATTCTAAATTATTTATTTTTCCTCTAAAATCATTTGTAGAAAACAAAAACAAAACTTGATTATATGTCACGTAAATAAACAGTAAATCCCCATTTTTGTCACTTTGGCAAAAACTCAATTTTGCTGGGTAAGTTTTTTCCAATTTTTACCATGGTTTTTTCCACCTTTGGCAAAAACTTGCCAACCCTGATTGTTGCTAAATATTTTGTTGCATAAATGTTTGTATTTCAGCTTGAAACTGTAGATAACAATTTCCGAAAACATAAATTTAAAAATTCTAAATTATTTATTTTTCCTCTAAAATCATTTGTAGAAAACAAAAACAAAACTTGATTATATGTCACGTAAATAAACAGTAAATCCCCATTTTTGTCACTTTGGCAAAAACTCAATTTTGCTGGGTAAGTTTTTTTCCAATTTTTACCATGGTTTTTTCCACCTTTGGCAAAAACTTGCCAACCCTGATTGTTGCTAAATATTTTGTTGCATAAATGTTTGTATTTCAGCTTGAAACTGTAGATAACAATTTCCGAAAACATAAATTCGACATAGTGAAAATTTTCCTGTAATCTCATGAGTTTTCCATGTGGATTCGGAGAATTTTGTCTTTGCTATCATTTGAGTCATTCTCAAGAGCGCAGAATATTGGGGGCGGGGGAGGGGCATTTTCTGGCTAGAAAAGGAATTCAGTCTTAAAACTTTCAACAACGGAAACTAGACGCAGTGAAGATTTCTCATGCAACCGTTTTTTGTTTTGTTTTTTACGATTCCCTCTGTTTAGTATTAATATAAAATGATTTTGTTTGATAAATGATTGTTTCAGCCTAAAAATGGAGGAAAAATGTCCAAAAATGGAAGTTGGATGAAGCAAAGAGTTAAAAACTGTGCTCCAATCAGAATAACTCTGCCATAGCTCCCTTACATGGTGATATATATATATTTTTATTCAATATTGGGGGTTTAATGACCACCATGAGCAACTCAATGGGGCTATAAGCAGTCACCCGTACCTAATTTAGGGTCACTGGTGCCAGGGAAGGGAGAGAACCAGTGCCTTAAGACAAACAACATCCATGCCTCACCGGGACCCTTCTTGGACAAATGATCAGAAGCCATCACTATGCTACTGGGGTGGCATGGTGATATTCAGAAGATTATAGGCTACACATTGATTAGCTATTAAAACAACAGTGTATATTTTGAAAAGGATAAAATTGTTGACATAATTACAAGAAAAGCAGGATTGAATTTTGAATATTTAATATTTCCAAGAACTGATGTCAATTCTGAGCAGAAGAAAGAATTGGAAGACCTAATTTTATTGAATTTGTAAAGGTTTTTTCATGTGTTCCACACTCTGAAAACAAATAAAAAAAGATTTGTTTTTTGAGTACACTTTTTTGTCACTTGGATCTATAGAAATATGCAACAAAGTAGGATAAATGGAACATTTTTCCAGATCAAACCTGTCTTAAAACAAGCTTTCTAAATTATATGAAAGCAGAGATCCCGAAATTTATTAAGTTTGCTGCCTTTATTCTACTTGTGCCTGTTTCTGAAGCAATTTGTGAATCCTAGGGTTTAGCAATTAACAAAATTGTCAGCAAAAAGACCCAATACTAGTGATGGAGATGACGGTATAGTTGGAATAAATGAATGTTTATAATGTCAAACAGAGCATCGTCTGGACAGTCCGAAAAATACTGAAAGCTGTCCGAGTTTCAATGTATGGACCAAAGTACAACAAACACTTTGCAAATAGTTCATCTGCATCAATGGCCCACTAACTTCAAGAGTTATTGACAGAATCTTCAAATTCTAAATGTTTGCCCTGGTTCTAAATAAATTTAATTGATTCAAATAATAGGTTTTGTATTATTATATTTAACAAGAGGTTTCAACTGATGGTAATTTTTTAATGTTTTACTGTGATTCATTCACTTGATTTTTTTTTTTCTTACGAGATTTGGTCAAAGTGTTGAGCACTTTGCCCGCAGAACATTTACAACCCTTGGAAGTCATGTTGCAGAACACTGAACGTAATTCTGCTCCTGGGATCATGCCAATTCATCAGTACCGAAAAACACGCTTGTTGCTCCTCGATTTGTGACTAAGTTCATGGATTTAAAAATTAAATTTACTTACGTGCAATAAGATATTCCTTCTTAGTAACTGTACTATCATCAGATGTTGGGAGAAAAGGCATCTGTGTGAGACCAACCTACAAAGGAAACAATAATATATAGCTCTTACATGTATTATTATATATTAGCTCTATTTTTAATGCAAAACAACTGCAAATCGCGTTTGTTTGGGTGTTTAACGATCACTGTGAGCTACTCAATGGGCTATAGGCCTAATTTAGGGCCACAGGTTTTAGGGATGGGAAAGAGCCAGTTCCATAAGACAAACACAGCATCCATGTCTCACCCGAGATTTGAACCTGTACCCATTTTGGATTAGTGATTACATACCAATGCTTTATACCACTTGGCAAATGAGATGGCTGCAAATCATGTACTGAAACTTAATAAGCATATCAGTAAGATTAATTGATAACATTTTGCAAATACTAAATACTGTTGTAACCAGAACTCTACAAATCCCGGGCGCCAGGTCACCCAGGCGCCTAAAATTCGGGCTGTGGCGCCCATTTTTTAATTTTTCCCCCTTGAGATTTGCAGTAAATACCATAATTTCTGTTGCATAATTCATAGATTACCTATTAAAAAGTTATAAATTAATTACTGGTCATCCATGTAACACTTTTCAGAAAACTTGAAAATTTCATTGCCCTGGAGCAGGAATCGAGACCCGAATTTTTAATAAAAAAACATGCGTCGTTTGATAGTTAAAAATTCCATCCAAATTGGTCAATTTCCACGGAAGTTATTGTGAGAAAATTCTGACGAACAAATCTTCCTCGCGCGCATGTACTCACTGTCCCCGTGAATGCCGATAGTAATAACCATCTTCAATAGGATAGGTCCACTATGGGTGATGAACATCGTACCAAAACTTCATCGCAATCTTGCTTTACTTTTACGCAAGTCATCACACAAAAGGCCGGGAGAATGAATTCCGCTCCTATTTCCTGAAATTTGACTATTTTCAACATGGATTCGACGAAAATGTATCCCAACATATTAATTTCGTCGAATCAAGGCAAGACATTTTTATGCAAGTTATCGTACTTGCATAAAAATGCCAGGACAAAGCACGGTTGGAAAGCGTAGAAAACTTCCTAACGGACCAGCAAAATAAATCATTGCTGGAGAAGCACTGGGTCGAATTAACATTGGACTCATTTTTTAACTTCGTTATAGTAGCATTCTTTTGTTAGGTCAAATTTATTTCCAGAGAAGAAGTTACAAAAGCATGCCCCAAATGCATTTTTAATTTCACAAAAGTGGTAGCTTTTTTTTTTAATTTAGTCATGTTAGGTGTCGATCTGGGCTTAAAAATTCTACAGATTTTAAATTCGTTTGAATTTTTTCTACGATAACTACGTTCTGAGATTGCATTTCAAACTGGAAGTAATAATGAGAAGAGAGGTGCTTCCAATGCCTGCCTACTTGAGAAGTTGCTACTTGGGGGACGAACAATCCATTAAGTGGGAGGGGGAAACAGAGCGAGAGATAAATAAACAAGCCCAGCTGTGGCAGTTCAGTTTACGTAAGCAAGCTCTTTAGCGTTTGAAACTACGAAAAACCTAAAACATGTGGGAAAACTGCGGACAAATGTTCCCACATAAACACACTTGAGTGAAAAGTTGATTCGTACTTTATCTCGGTGCTTTATTTTAAATGGGCTAAGTTAAATTAAAAAAAATTTTAATGGTGGGTGCAAAATCATCAGAAAAAGAAATAAATCTTGGAGAATCGCCAAATCCGTAAAATTAACATTTTACCTGTAAAACAAGTAGAGTTTCCATAAATTTTACAGGTAAACCATAAAACCTGGTAGGTATGAAATCATGGCCTGAATCTTACCTTTGTGAAGTTATTCCAATCAACATTTATCTCTTTATAGACGAATGCACAAATATCCTCGAAGATACATTTTGCTCACTTCGCATCTAGTGTCTTATGTCTATTCTTCCTTACTTCACACTTCGTTCTTTTTCACGTGAGTCAAAATCAGAAATAAAACCACCGGCGTACCTTAGTCGCAGTTCCATACCCGCCAACATTGGGTAGAGCCTTGTCAATAATAAGTAGCATTATCGCACGGCATACATAGACGCTTTTTACGAAATGATCCATCTCTTTGTGAAAAATAAATACACACCACAACAAAGCATTACAACAAACAAGGACAACAATGAAACAAACTTAACATGTGGGAAACACAAAGTTGATTCCCCTGGTGAGCGCATGATAGATAACATTGTCAGATTCAATTTCAAAACTACCACCAGTAAAAATCAGTCAGATGCGTTCAGAATTTTACACTTGACAGATGGGAAATCGAAGCAAGTGAACATGCAGTGCGCAAACCTCCACGTACCATATAATCATACTGCCTCTGACATTGCCGTTTATGACAAAATGAGACCAAAGAAGGAAAAAAAAAGCTGAACATTTTAACTGGGTGAAAAATCAAAGTCAACAAACTGACAGTAGTAGAATGCAGACTGTCTTTTGTTGACTCTGTAGCTGCACAGCATCCATTGCTCAATTAATTTTTCTTTCTGCTATCTTTCTCTCCCTATTTCTCCATTGTGGCTTTTCTTTCTTCCCCCACCCCTTTTTTTTATGCCCTTCGATAATAAAAATTTCATCCATCATGCTGAAAGAACTTTCAACCTAAGGACCATGAATGAGTGCATGATATCAAAGCTTTAATTAAACTATTTTAGATAAACGGTGTAACTTTGAGAATATTAATACTTTTCAACACCATGCATCAATTTTTACAAATATTCCAACTTTGTCACTTCCGTTTTGGGAAATTTCCACCTCCCTTAGCAAGCTTGAATGCAGAAACTTATAGGACGGGGGATATTTAACAACACAGGAGAGCGGGAACATTGTGCGGCGGCGGCGGCGCCAGGGGAGATGGGGGTACGGAAGAACTCTTTGCTCTGTCCGACATCCGGTTTTGAAAATTTCCCCCACATATTTTCAAGCTGAAATATAAATATTTATGAAATAAAATGTTATTTAACAATAATACTGGACAGAGGCAACATCGCGAGAAAAAAGAAATTAAGATTACGAAAAAAATCTGAACTCCGTCGACCTTCCATTTCCGAAAGAAGTTTTGTAAAAATGAATTCTGTCCGTCCCCCCCGCACCCCGACGAACGCCCTCTCCCCCGTCGCCACCAACTCCCCAAAAATTTCTGTTCACTTGTACATCGATCTCGCAAACGACCA
Source organism: Macrothele yani (assembly GCA_039090855.1). Lineage (NCBI taxonomy): Eukaryota > Metazoa > Arthropoda > Arachnida > Araneae > Macrothelidae > Macrothele > Macrothele yani. The sequence goes on along the minus strand of CM077023.1, from coordinate 3,725,497 downwards.
AAATAACAAAAAAGGCGGAATTCCTCAAATTCACGAAAGAAGATAACGAGGAAATTTTCGCACCATTTAACTTCCGTTTTCGCAAATTGTTGCCTACAGTTTCAAGACAAAATACAAACATTTATGCAATAAAATGATATTTAACAAGATTACTGGACACAAAGACAACATCAGGCGAAAAAAATTACAATTACGGCAAAAAAAATTTTACTCCGTTTAACTACTGTTTTCGGAAGTTTTGAAGCATGAAATACCATCAGCTGACGGAAAATGATCCCTATCCCCAAATTCTCTTCAGTTTTACACCGATTTAAAATGACATTTAACAAGAATATTGGACACAAACGCAACATCGAGAGAAAAAATTATGGTTACGGCAAAATCTTCTACTCCGTTTAACTAAGATTTTCGAAAGTTTTGAAACATGAAATACCATCCCAACAATAACAAACAAAAAAAATTTTTTAATGAAAATTTGTAGAATCCATAGTTTTGACAGCGAGTTCTCGTAGTCAAACAACTGAATCCGTAGAAACTATGGATATTCCGTAGTAGTTGGCAGGTATGCAGTTCATGTGTCATTCATAAAAACAGTCAGTCGCCAGCGGTCCAAGTTCCAACAGCATGCGCAGAATGAATCCCTCGACCAGGGCTGTTGGCGCTGCTTCGTCATTCACTCCCGTTTGTTGGGTCATGCAAACGTGCATCGCACAATCGAGTACACTTTAAAAACGAAACAGGAAAAACTGCATTTACGCATGATCGTAATAAAAAAAAAACTGAGGGACATAAAAATTGAGGACTTTTCAAGGATCAGCATCATTTTAAAGGACTTTTAAGGCCTTGAAAATCGCTGAAAAAAAATCTAGTACTTTTTAAGGACTTTCAAGGGCCGTGCGAACTATGTCAAGAGAAAAAGTGTGTAAAGCTCCTTCAGAATGGTAAGGCTCTGGGAGTTGATGGCATAAACGCAGAGATGCTGAAATATGGTGGTGACTCTGTAATTGACTGGTTAACCAAAATTTGCCAGTTGGGCTGGGTGTTAGGAATGATCCCTCGGGATTGGAAGGATGCTATTATTGTTCCCTTGTATAAGAGAAAAGGTGATCAGATTGAATATAGAACTACCATGGTATTAGCCTAAGTGTGCCAAAGAAAGTGTTTGGTAAGGTTGTTATTGAAAAAGTACAGGGTCTTACATCAGAGAAAGTGTGGGATGTTCAGAGTGGTTTTATGCCTGGTAAAGGCTGCACTAACCAACTTTTTGCATTACATGTGATGATTGAAAACTATCTCGCTGTTGGTAAGAAAGTTTTTGCTGCCTTCATAGATTTAGAGAAAGCTTACAACCGAGTAAATAGGTCAATTTTGTGGAAGGTATTGAATAAATATGGTATTACTGTGAATCTACTTAATAGTGTAAGAGCCATGTATGCTGGTAGTAGAGCTTGTGTACGAGTGAATGGTGTTTTATCGAAATGGTTTTCTATTGGTGCAGGAGTCAGACAAGCTTGTCAGTGGCGGCTCGTGGTTGAAAAAATAGGTGAAGAGCTTCAAGAGCAATATGAAAAGATATCTACTGTCTTCAATGAAAATCACTATATGAGGACTGACCTATTTTTTGTATATTAGATCAATTCTTTCTTTTAAAGCTGCAAATTTGTCGATTATGTCGTCATAGAATGGTTGTTTGTTCGTAAGCATCAATAAAATATCTTTCTGAATAGAAATATCTGCCAAGAAGCAAGTCTGTCTTGAGAAATGGTGTTTGAGTAAGTTTGTATTCTTTTAAGGCAAGAAAAACTTCTTTCCACTGACACACTTGTAGATGGAATGTTTAAAATCAGGGGAAACAATTTATAAGCTTCTGTAAAAATGTCTTTATCTTCATGAAGCACTCTAAGAAGTTCTTGAGTCGATATATTCCTTAATTTTTCGTTGGCATATACAAGACTCGGTTCATTTTTAAGGCACTGAAGTTTAGTAAATATTTTTCCGTAAAAATGTTGTAGATTTTCAAAAGCGTGAGAGGGAAAGCTTGAATTAAATTGTTCGAATTTGGTTGTCAGCAAGACAAACAAATTGAAGTTCTTCACTGTCTTGAAATCTTCTATCCATTTCCATAAGAATGTGGTCTAAAATTTCAAAATACAATTGTTTATAATTTTTTAAAATTGTTTCTTGTGTAAGAGCAGCATATTCCCGTTTAAATCTGCTTATTTCTGTGATTTTGCTAGCTTTTCCAAACAGTGTTTCAAATAACTTCATTGTTCCTTTTATGACTCAAAATTTCACGAGTTTTTTTTAATTTGAGTTACACAGTAGTTTATGTCTAGTGATTTTTTCTGCAAAATTTCGAATAATAGATCGGTGGGGCCAAAAATTTCATTAAATACTATTGCCAAAAATGTAAATTCAAAAGTGTTCATATCATTTAAAAATCCCTTGGTAAGTTGAATTGATTTTTTGTCTGATTGCTCACTATTTGTCAGAAATTCAAATACTTCCTTCAATTTATCCCAATCTTCAACAATTACACTTATTAACTTCGAAGTGGAGGACCATCGAGTTTCTGCTATGGTTGGTATGCGTCTTGCAGTTGTAGATGCGAGTGTATAAGATCGCTTCACTGAGTGGTGAAAAAACGAAGGAATTCCAGTGAGGCTTGCGTAAAATATACGACACTTTGAAATTTTAGAAAAACTCTGCTGTAGTACAAGGTTCAAACGATGTGCAAAGCAATGAACAAAAACAGCTTGAGAAGCTTTATCCTTGATTTTTTTCTGGAGCCCATTCAAGTGTCCAGACATTACACTTGCCCCATCGTAACATTGTCCTATTAATTTGTGTTGATAATCGAATTGTTCCAAAATTTTGTCTAACATTTTGTATAAAGCTTCTGACGTTCGATCTCCACTCACTTCGTGGAAACCCAAAAATCGCTCAGCCAATACACCTTCCGAATTAACAAATCTTATTATTAAAGAGCACCGAGAAGTCTGATTTATGTCTGTGGTGTCATCTACTTAAATAGAAAAGTATTGAACTTCATTTATTTCATTTTTAACATGATCGTTTATATATTCATTCAGAAATGCATTCAATTAATTCATTTTGAATAGTTTTTGAGTCACTTGAAGACATTTTTTATCTTTTCGTATTGATTTTGAATTTCTAAAGGACTTCTTGATATCAACAATGAAAGTAATTCCTTGAAATTTCCACGATTTATCGAGTCCATGCTTTCGTCATGGCCACGGAATGCTAGTTTTTGTTTGCTCAAATATACTACTGCATCAATCACTGTCTGCAGGAAAAGTCTATTTAAACGAACGTTTTCGTTGAAATGCATTTTCAAAAGCCTAGCATTCTCCCTCAGGGCATCGGCAATGGTGTTCTGATTTTTTCAAAATTCCTTAGCATTAACTCGCATTTCAGGTGCTCGCTAGAATCATCATGTTTATGAAGTGACCGTGTTATATTTAATAAATCTGAGAATCCGTCTTTATTCCACGCCGAATGTTTACTAAAAAGAAAGCAGGGCCAACAAAATATTTTTTGTAACACAGAAGTACTACAAAGCCATTTAATTCAGTAAACCAACAATTTTTAAAATTAATATTTTAGGATTTACCGCTCTTCTTGATTTCTTTTTTGGCAACAATTTTCAGTGAATCCGTCGGTCGTCCTTGAAGTAAAATGTCTTTTATCTTCATCTTTCCACCGATTAAATGGAGTTTGTAATAAATTACAATGTCGTTCACAGGATACATACTTTAATTAAAACTATCACAAACTGTACACGAAACTACAGTAACAGCTAAACTTTTTGACAAATAATCACAAAGCATGGAAAAACAAATCCCTTTCAGAAAGCATGTATCACAACACTGCAAGATGCCCTGGGTAAAACATAACGTTTCACCGTGATCTCTTTTGAAGGTCACGATTCCATCTGCAGAGCTTCGGAGCTGAAAGATAAAACACTTCACTTGCGCGCCAGATAGGGGAGGTTGACGTCACGGTTACCATAGCAACTTGGTCGACAGCTCCAGACTTCCAAGGGTTTTCATTTCGGCTCTTCACTTGCACTGTTTTGCGTATGAGGACTTGTTTTCAGTCTTGAACGCGCTATGTGAATTGATATCTAATCAAAATTTGAGTATTTTGTAACACAGTAGAGACAAAAAATAATATATTATACAAATTACTGAATAAAACTTTATTTTAAGTAAAATAGGTGAAGAGGCACTTCCCCTACTTCACCTGAAAAGCCGCCACTGAAGGTTGTGTAATGTCACCATGGCTGTTTAATATATTTGTGCATGCGTGATGCCAAAATAGACAATAGTGGTTTATGTCCTGGTGATATCTGTGTGTGTGGATTGCTGTATGCTGATACACTGTCCTGTTGGCTCTCTGCCAACAGAGAGCAAAAGTGATTTGCAGAGTATGTTATCCCTGATGTACAAAGTTTGCATGAAATTCAAACTGAATATAAATAAGGGAAAAACCAAAGTTATGGTCTTTGAGAGAGGAATGGGTAGCACTGAATGTAATGTAAGTATAAATGGCACTGTGATTGACCAGGTGAGTGAGTTTGTGTATTCAGGAAGCATGTTTGACAGAGAGAACAAATTGAATGGTGAGCTTAGTAGGCAAGTGAATTCTTCATTGGAAGTCGTATCTGCTCTGGGAAGTTTTCACAGGAATGATGGGTTCTTTAGAGAGTCCTGCATGACTGTGTATGAAAGTGTAATTGTTCCTACTCTGATGTATGGCAGTGAAACCTGGGTACTACAGAAGAAATATAGAAGTTGTTTGTGTGCTGGAGAAATGTGTTACTTACGTGGGGTTTGTGGCAAGACACGATCTGATTGTGTGAGAAATAAAGATGTGTTGCAGTTGTGTGATGTGAAGCAAAATGCTGTAAGCAAGGTGGAGACTAATATGCTTCGGTAGTTTGGCCATGTTGAAAGAATGAGTGTTGAGATGCTTACTAAGAAAATCTTTTTAACCCAAAGTGGCAGGAAGGAAAGGCAGAGGAAGGCCAAGGAAGACATGGGTGGATCAGATTCAGGAGTGTCTGCATGAGAAAAAGATTGAGTATGAAGTATAAGAGATCTTGTGTACAGCGTATAATGGATATCAGTGAAGCCCGAGTTGTATGTCAAGATCGCTGTAAATGGAGAAGCTTGAAATGATAACAGTAAGTAAAAATATCAGGTAGTTTGTCTTTTTCTTTGTGGAGCTAACCTCTGAATCTCAGAGAACAGCTTAGTGATATATGTATGTATGTACTACTTTAAAGAGGATATTTTCAGCTTACAGAAAATGTACAGAAATGATAGAAAATATATATTTTTTTTACCTTGATTAAAATGGCATTGAAATCTGCAATACTCGCAAGCATAGTCACCATTTTTGATGGACTGTTAAGGTGACTGGAAGTTGCAACCAAGTTGGAAATTTTGCGCGATAAGTATGGCTAGACGATTTTTGAGCTATGGAGAACTTAAGTCTGGGAGAAAACGCACGCACGTTTAAGATCATCAGCAAATGAAACAATTTAGTTTGGATCTTCAGATTTTTTTCCTTATGAACATAGTACATGAACTCAACAAGGAGAAATTTTCTACTTTCATATTAAATGTGCAATCAAATAAAAGTAATTTAATCTGTTGCATGTAAAATTGTAATAATACAGGAATTTTCTTTAATTTTTCATCCAGTGCACGTAAATACTTTTAAGAAAATGAAAACAAAAAAAACATCCAACCTAATTTTTTTCTGTATTGATAATAAAATGCTTGTCATAGTTACTAATGAATGTTGAATCCCCCCCCCATCATTCCTCCTTAAAGGACTTCAAAATAAAGTTCTATCCTCACTCCCCTTCAGTTTAGAAAAAAGGTCACGCCTTACCACAGAATGTGAGAAATATTGAGTATTTCACTGTTGGTTGTTCCGCACAATATAAAAACTGCAATAATTTTTTGAACTTGTGCTATCATGAACAGGTCTTTTTTTTAGATTGGTAAGGAAGTGGTCATTTTTTTGCAACAAACCATGGCAAGTCATTTATGTGATGCAGTTGTAAAAAGGCTAACAACAAAAGCCAGTTTGCAGCGACCTTTAGCTCAACAAATAACATCTGCTGCAACAATGTATAAAAGATAATATAAAAGAAATTACATTTTTATTTGTTTGTGCAGAAGAGATGAACAAAGTGCATAATCAGCTTAGTCCCCATTTTGAGAAAGCAAAACTTCTTCCTTGTACATGCACAATGCATCACTTTACACCAGTTCCCAATCTCAAAACTGGTGCTAAGAGATTAAGTTCTGATAAATATTACAGCGTTATTTCTGAAATCAGTAACTAATTTTCAAGATGAGTTACAGTTACATATTAACTGCTACATAATATATGTATATGATTCCTGTTGGTGTGTGGGGTTTGTTGAAAAGATTAACTATGCCAAAGGTGATGTGACTGTTCGAATCATGCACTCACACGGGCTTTCTCCATCTTTTTATTGGCCTATTAATGATTGTTGTGAAGTACCTCTGACACACGTTATGTTTGGTAGAGGTAACACTGCAACTGGAAGAACACGCAGCCTATTCAAACAGGCTAAAGACCTGGTTCAGTGAAAGTTTTTCTCATATGAAAATCAGTAATTATGTTTAGTTTTAATTCAAACTGACAGAGAAAGGAATTCATTTATCTCTTATGTAACCAAGGAAAAGTTCATTTATAAATATCAAAATTCATAAAATGGTTTGTTCCATTAGTTTATTTATATATATATATATATATTTGCACCCTTCGTTTTAAATTCTAAAATTTTTTCCTTAGTCTTCAGTTTTGCTCTTTAGTATATATATATATATATATATATACTTAAGAGCAAAACTGAAGACTAAGGAAAAAATTTTAGAATTTTATAGTATATATATATATATGTATATATATATATATATATATCATCATCATCATTGTCAACCATTATCAATCCACTGCTGGACGAAGGTCTCCCCAAGTTTCCTCCACAACGGTCTGTCTTGTGCCAGTCTCCTCCATGTCACCCCTGCATACTTTCGAATTTCATCCACCCATCTCCCATGTGGTCTTCTTCTGGGTCTTTTCCTGTCCCTTGGAATCCAATCTAAAATTTCGGCCATCCAATCTAAATATCTTTGAAGTGGCTTGCATTCTTGAAAACAAAAAAAGAAAAGAAACAGCTCTTAGGATAGCATAGGTGGCCCTGTGGGTTGCATTTTTTGCAATTGGTGATTATTTTTAAGAATGGCAACTGTAAAAACATTTTGGCGATTTGACTGCTGATTGTAAGTACAGCTTTGTAGCCTAATGTTTAATCAATTACAAATTGAAATTGGTCAAAATATTAAATTCCACAGTGACAAATATATTGAGTTGCAAGCGCACTTGCAGATATAAGGCTGTACATCTAGACAAGTGTTGCTGCTAAAGATTGTGAATTGCAAACTGTACAATATGCTCTGGTAAGGTCGTTTTTTTTATTTACTTTATGTATAAATTGTACACATAGTACTTGGTAGTTAAAGGTATTTAAATATAATTCCACAACACTTAAAAAATATTTTGAAAACAGAAATAAACATTCATCAGTTTCTGTGCATTTCCAAGTGCTTAAATGTTACCATTTTTCACAAATATTTCAGAGCCTGTAACTTCAAAACCAGTTTGAACCACAAAATGAAACTCACAGGTTTTGTTGAGTACCAGTAGGGGTATCCTTGGTGGAAAAAAAAAATTATTTTTATCTGGGCCCTCTTTTGAGACGTGTACCCTTGAAATCTGCAACAGTTGAAAATTTTGCATCTTTGAGGGAGGGAAAAAGTGGAAACCAAACTCAGACTTAAGTTCTTCATAGTTGAAAACTCTATTAGCCATAGTTATTACACAAAAATTCCCAACTTGGAGTTCCTACTCCCAGTCATCTTAACAGTACATTGAAAACAGTGACTATGCTTGAGAATACTGCAAATTTCAACGTCATTTTAAGCAAGGTTAAAAAAAATATTATCAGTTCTATCTTTTTTTTTTATATATAAGCCGAAATATCCTCTTTAAGGTAGTAAAAACCAAAACTTTCGATCTACAATAACAGGAAAGCAATTGCCTTTTTTTCAAAACCATTGTGAGGCCCTATTTTGGCCTGTAGCAGAAAAGAAAAATGAACCTATATCCAAAATGGTGACAGATAAAAATTGTTTTGAGCTACTCACCAACAGGATTAAACTATGAGGGGAGGTGTATAAAATGGTCAAGTAACCACTTAATTAAAAAATTGAGTAATATGTCGTAATGTCTCGTATATAAAACATGCCATTTTGGATTTTTTTTTCCCCCTTGCCAAAATTTTCCAAAGTATTTTGTTTTCCTGCTGAAAGGCTATGTTATAATACACACACAAATATTTTTAGCAAATTTGAAGTGGAGGCTCATTTTGAAAAAAATTTTGTCTGACAAAAATGTGGCCTCATTTTTCCATGTTTTTTGTAACTAAATTTAAAAAAAAAGGTTCTTTTAATTCTAAAAATGTGCATAAACAAGTTGTTTCAAAATGTATGGATCATGCAGATGATTTAAGAAAAAAATGATGTGGCTGCAACAAGTTAGTTGTAAAGTTTTGAATTTTTCCCCCTACAGTGTAGTTGTGAAAACTCGTATGGCAAAAACTTTAAAGGCAGAGCCACCCAATTTTTAAGGTGGTACTAAAGATCTACTGGACCAACTGACCTAAAAATTTTAACAGATTTCATATCTAAGTACAATACTTTGACCCAATTTTCACAAAAATCTGAAATGGGTCGATGACATGCCCTGGGTGATCTGACATAGAATGACCTACTAATAAAAAAAAAACGAAACATGCTATGCAGTGGTAGAAATTTGGAAAAAAAAAAAACCCTCCACTGGTCACAGGACCAGTGTATACCGAAAGTTGGTAGTTCACTCATTTTTACCGGTCTAGAAACGGCACAAATACTAATAATTTTGTATGCACATTGTGTTAGTATCTAGGACTGTACCCTAGTTATAAGGGCACTGATATGAAGCACTATCCACCATCAGTGCACTGATTATGAAGCACTTTGCAGCATACAAAAACTTCCTTCATTGAATACCTTGCTTCAGTGTGAAAAGAAGTTTTCCCATGTGAACAGAAAGAGAGATGGGCAAAGCCAGAACATAAATGGTTCTCAACCTCCAGTTGAAAAACAGTGTAAAGGACCCATACTCTGGGGTCACTACTCGTGCAAAAAAGTTTTTTTTTTTTTTTTTTTTTTTTTTTGATTGGAGGTTTAACGACCACCGTGAGCAACTCAAATGGGCTATAAGCAGTCGCCCGTCCCTAATTTAGGGTCACTGGTTCCAGGGAAGGGAGAGAGCCAGTGCCGTAAGACAAACACAACATCCATGCCTGACCGGGATTCGAACCTGGACCCCTTACGGACGAATGATCAGAGGCCAACGCCTTAAGACCACTGCGCCACCGGGGCGGCGTCACTGTCTTGATCCAAATAGTTGAGTCTGACACCTCGGTTTCCTACAGTACAAATTTTTTTTTTAAATTTAAATATGGTTTGAAATTCTGATATTGTTTTTTGAGTAGTAAATTTCAAATATTCCATAGTGAAAACCTGGATATTTTAAAATCTGGTACAATTCTTTATGACCTTACAAATTCCAAAACAAACTGCAAAAAAAAAACTTACTGGCCACCCGGTCCGGCAACAAATTTTTCAGTAGTCTGATGGAATTTTTATTAGCTAACAGCCAGTGGACCACGGGATAATTCGAACGCTGGGCTGTATAGTAAAACACTTGGTAGTGGACTCGACTACTCACTTTTAACATTTCCTTCGAGTTCAAAATGAGTGAAATGCAACCCCCACTTTCCAATCCCCACTTATTTGCGTTGGTTCTAATTTAGACACACCGAAAAATTGTTTTAACACAATGTAATGTTAACATATATCATAAAGACTTTGCATTTACTTACACTTCACATCTACACACACAAAACATTACGCATCTTTTTTTTTTTAAACTTACTTTTAGCTGGTCTAAAATAATACCACATTTTTCCAAGTTGGGGGATGGTTTTGTCCACGCTCTTTGCAATCGCTGATAAAGACGAACTACATTACGTACTGGATCCATTTTGTTCTTTTAAGAAAAGCAAATATCGCGGTTTTGACCAAGACAGCAAACTTTGTTGCCATTCTCTCAAACACGAACATACAAAATAAAAAAAAACGGTAAAAGGCAGGATATGTTCTCCGTACTTTCACACATATCTAACACTAAAAACATAATTACTATTTTTAATTTTTAAATGGGAGCTCATCGACAATCATGAGGAGCTCTAAGCGCTACATCCAATCACTTATCCTTAATTCATATCCAGGGGCGGATCTAGAAAATTCCTGGGCAGGGGGGGGGTTGCATGAGCCAAAAAATTTAATTCTCCCAAAAAAAAACACCTCGTTATTTTTTGGGATGAATTTAGTTTCGGCCGCCCCGGTGGCGCAGTGGTCTAAGGCGTTGGCCTCTGATCATTCGTCCGTAAGGGGTCCGGGTTCGAATCCCGGTGAGGCATGGATGTTGTGTTTGTCTTACGGCACTGGCTCTCTCCCTTCCCTGGAACCAGTGACCCTAAATTAGGGACGGGCGACTGCTTATAGCCCATTGAGTTGCTCACGGTGGTCGTTAAACCTCCAATCAAAAAAAAAAATTTAGTTTCAGACCCAACTCACAGGTGCGCAATTCTTAAAAGAATACATAAAACTTATTCACATATATCAGTCAGGTTTTTTTTTTTTTTTCTTGATTGGAGGTTTAACGACCACCGTGGGCAACTCAATGGGCTATAAGCAGTCGCCCGTCCCTAATTTAGGGTCACTGGTTCCAGGGAAGGGAGAGAGCCAGTGCCGTACGACAAACACAACATCCATGCCTGACCGGGATTCGAACCCGGACCCCTTACGAACGAATGATCAGAGGCCAGCGCCTTAGACCACTGCGCCACCGGGGCGGCCCAGTCAGGTTTGAATGGGAGTACGCATGTGAAGTGCACTCGAAATCCCTTTAATTACGGGCCTGCTTACAGACGGACTAAAATTTGTGTATCATGTACAGTTGACTTAAAGTGTTTTCCAAAGCACGGCGAATATTTAGTAGTGACAGTGTCGGGATATGAACCTGGTGTCCCAGGTTTTGCCTAATTCCCTAGACATCATCAAATCTGCTACACATAATTTTGTCTAAGCAGAAAAGTTTAAACAAATACTCAAGATCTGTCAAATTTATATTATGACTTACATAGCAATCTTGCCAACGGGGCAGGTGCCCAGGGTTATACCAGGGCTCTCCACCTGAACTGGGGCCTCCAACGCCCCAAGAGTCTTATGGGTTTACAAAAAGTCAAACTCTTTGACCACTCACCAGAAGGGTTTTTTATTTATTTAAAGAAAAGAAGAAACATCAATCCAGAAAGTTGGAAGTTCTGCCTGTTTTTTAAACTCTGCTCGTAGCTTCGATTTCCCGAGGAGGCAGGAGGAAAATTAGGTGTTAGAGTGGATCAGTGGCGTAGCCAGAGGGGGTCAGGGTTTGAAACCCTCCCTTGAGGGGAGACTGAGCCCGAATGTGGGGCATATAAGCATTCCGTACATTGATAGGGAACTGGGAAAATTTTAGCCAATCAGAGGGCGGTATTTAAATAATGACGACAACTGTAGGTGGAGCTTATTTTCATGTGTATGTCACACGTGGTGACGTGTGTTTACATCTGAATTTGTAAGTTCATGTATGCTGCTGGGATTAGTGTAAGGATTGGAAAATAATCTTCGTGAGTCACTTTCCAACGGAATCGTTAATGATTCCATGAACCAGGATCTGACGTTTAGGAGCAATGTGAATAGCATAGAAGACTGTGTTAAAGAATTTGGTTTAAAAACTAAGGCATCTTGGAATTATGGTACTACAAAACCTCGCGGCGAACTTTTTGTTTGTAAGTTTTCTAACTTTTCTATTTTCAGTGTTAGAATAGCTGTTTTGGTTTTAAAAAGATCCGTATATTCAGAACCATCCTTGTTTCACTGTATTCATGGTATAATTAATTGTAGTAATTTAGGAATTGGTTTAAACCTAAAGGACTGATCGCTAATACAATGTGAAGTATTCTAAAAGTTGATTTTTCTGGCTGCTGTTTCCCCCATTTTGTACAAACAGTAATTGGATTTTATTATGTACAGCACACCACTGTGTTAGTACGGGGCTGTTTTACACAGTTCATGCTTAGCTCTATGATTGTGGCCCATTTACATAAAGAAAAACCACACACGGGAATTTAAGTATTGGGTAAACATAGCTACTCTACATATGCATATCATCATCATTGTCAACCATTATCAATCCACTGCTGGACGAAGGTCTCCCCAAGTTTCCTCCACAACGTTCTGTCTTGTGCCAGTCTCCTCCATGTCACTCCCGCATACTTTCGAATTTAATCCACCCATCTCCCGTGTGGTCTTCTGGGTCTTTTCCTGTCCCTTGGAATCCACTCTAAAATTTTGGCTGTCCATCGATGGTCTGTCCTTCTGGCAGTATGCCCAGCCCATTGCCATTTCAGGGATTTAACTCTGATCATGATGTCTTCCACTCTTGTCATTTTTCGGATCCACGAGTTCCTCTTCTTATCTCTCCTGGTTACACCAAGCATGCACCTCTCCATGCTGCTTTGAGTTGTCTGCAGCCTTTGTATGTCTCTTTTAGTTAAGGTCCACGTTTCTGCACCATACGTAAGCACTGAAAGGATGCATTGATCAAACACTTTTCTTTTAAGACATAATGGCGTATTCCTCTTGAAAATTCTGCTGTTTCTTCCAAAAGCTCTCCAGGCAAGTTTTGTACGCCAATTAATTTATTCATCAATGTGACCCTCACTTGATATCTGCTGCCCAAGATAAACGTACGTGTCTGTTATCTCCAGCTTTTCTCCATCAATCGATAAATCTTCATTTCGTGTAAAAAAATTGAACATCACTTTTGTCTTCTGAAAGTTCATTTTTAATCCCACTTCTTTACTCTTGTCAGCAAGTTCTTAGATCATGCTCTGCAGCTCTGATAGGGTAGTTGCAAAAACGACTATGTCATCAGCAAAACGAAGGTGGGTTAGATAATCTCCATTAATCTTTATCCTTTTGTTTTCCCAGTTCAGGTATTGAAAGACATTTTCCAATGTGGCATTAAAGAGCTTCGGAGATATAGTGTCACCTTGTCTCACTCCCTTTCCAATTTTTATGTGTGTTGTATTTTCAAACAGCCGAATCTTTGCACTTGCATTTTCATAGATGTTATTAATAATATTAATGTATGCATCTACAATACCGCAGGATTTCAGAGCAATTGTAACTGCTGATGGTTTCACCGAATCAAAGGCTTTTTCATAATCGATAAAAGCCATGCATAATGGAAGTTCATATTCCCTCGCTCTTTCAATCAGTTCTCTCAGTACATGGATATGATCTATTGTGCTGTAGCCACTCCTGAATCCAGCTTGTTCTCTCGGTTGAGCCATGTCCAGTGTTACCTTCAAGCGGTGTGAAAGAACTTTAGTGAAGATTTTATAAACCACTGATAGAAGGCTGATAGGTCTGTAGTTCCTGAGATCCTCAATGTCACCCTTTTTATGTAGCAGGATCATTATAGCGTTGTTCCAATGCTCAGGAATCTTCCCTTCATTAAGGCATCGAGTGAAAATTTGTGCTAGTACTGTTTCGATTTCTCCACTTGCTTCTTGTATGATGTCTACAGTAATTCCATCTTCTCCTGGAGCTTTTTCCCGCTTCATGTTCTTGATTGCATGTGCAACTTCTGCTGGGAGGACTGGAAGAACTCTAGTACTAGTACCTTCCATGATGTCTGGAGTATATGCATCATTCCTTTCATATAACTTGGAGTAGAAATCTTTCACTCTTGTCAAAATTTTGCCTCTATTTCTTGTTACAGAACCATCTTCTTTTCTCAGTGTCATAATCTGTTTTCTTCCCTTACTGAGATGTCCCTTTGCTATCTTTAGGCTTTGGTTGTTTTCAATTGCTTTCCTCACTAGTTCACAGTTGAATTTCCTTACGTCTTCAATGATACTTTTTCGTACTGTCTTGCATAGCTCTATGTATTCCACTTTGGAAGTCACATCTTCTTTAGTTGTCCTCATCTCTCTTCTTTTTTGCATCAACATTTTGGTTTTTCCTGATAATTTGTTCACATGCAACTTGTTCTTAGACCCAGCTAATTTTGTTGCTGTTTCCGTAAGAGCTTTGGTTACTTTTCTGTTAACTTCACAAGTATCCACTTCTTCCGATGTTAGGCCTTCTAAAGCAGAGAATCTGTTCTTCAGTTCCAACTTGAAGGTATTATGGTGTTTTTTAAGGTTGGTTATGTCAATACATTTTGTTTGTCTTATGAGCTTACCATGTTCGAGTTTAGTGTAGAGGTGCATCTTACATCTCACCAATCTATGGTCACTACCTGTGTTGAACTTGTTTAGCACACTGCAGTCTTCTATGACGATTTTTTTGTTTCACTTGTCGTTCCATTTGGATGTCTCCATGTCCATTTCCTGTGCGGCTTTTTCTTGAAAAAGGAGTTCAAGATGAAAAACCCTTCTGCCTCTGCAAACTCAACAAGAGTATTTCCACGCTGGTTTCTGTTGCTGTGACCGAATTTACCTACTGAAGTTTCATTCTGTTGCCGTTGCCCTATTTTTGCATTGAAATTTCCCATAATTATCTTCAGGTGCTGCTTACCTTTATTATTTAGATGATGAATTTCCTTATAAAATTCTTCAATTTCTTCTTCAGGATGACTTGTGGTGGGTGCATAAGTTTGAATAATCTGAGCCTGATATCATCTCGAGAGTTGGATAACGAGTCGTGCAGCTCTGTCAGAGAGACTTTCAACTTCTACAACTTCATCCTTCAGTTTCTTGTTTATTATAAATCCAACACCACTAGTTCTGCCAGTATCTGTCCCACGATAGTAGAAGAGATGTCCACTTTTCAGTTCAATGAGATCTTCTCCTTACCTCACTTAGCCCGACGATGTCCCACTTGATCCTTTGTAGTTCCTCTTCCAATTCAAGAAGCCTTGAATCAGAAGATAGGGAGCGTCCATTATTAGTAGCCAAGGTCAGCATCAGATGGCAGCCTAGTCCGGTACTCCGGGGATTCTTAGCACCCTCTGCCTTCATGTCGCACTGGCCGCTGCCTTGGCCAGGTTCATTCCAGCTGCCGGAGACTGAGGGCCAAGATTTAAGTTGTGGAGTCATTTTGGAGGAGTTTGGCCATAACTCACCACACTGGCCAAGCGGGTTGGCGAGTGTGGGATAGCATTTCCTCTAATCCCGATGGTATAGTTATACCGCTATTGGCGGTCGTCAGAGCCCCTTTAGTGGGAACAGGATGCACCACGAGAAGGCGGGGTTGACATTTGTCAAAGAGAGGCTGTGATGTTACGCATCACCTGACCTTACATCATATACGTATACCACTGCATAAATTCTGCCTGTTTCCAATTTCTTTCTGTATCCATTTAGTTCAAAAGAAATTTTAACATACTTTTATTTATTTTTGTATGAAACTCGTAGCTGGAATCTGTTTTTTTTTTTTTTTAAATATAAAGACCTTCCAAAAAAAAAAATTTGCTACCTGTCTTGGTGGAGGGGAGGGGGGGGCACAATCTCAATTGTTAAAAAAAGAAAAATATTCACATTTTGGTTTCTATAGTGATCACATTTTTAGTAATCGAAACAGGCTGGTACATGGCAACCATTAATCCTTTGCATCAAATGAATTAGATGCTACATCCTTAAAATAAAAAATATCTTAATTAATCAGTTGCTTTTGAATCACACACACACACACAGCAGTATTTCTGTAAAATACTAATTTGTTATTAAGCAGCCCTGCAATTCTAAGTAACATGGCTGTCAATGTTACTATTTCGAACATAAAGGCTGCTTGGCAAACTTTTCCTGCAAGCATTTCTGAAGAGAAAATGGGGTATACTTTCAAGTTGTTGTTTTTTCATATGGAAGGGTAGGTGTTGTGTACCACTTTTAGAAAGCGAAATCATGCATTCATGGTCTCCTTCCCCCATATTTCCAAGCATACATTAATTTATAGCTGACCATTCCATTTCTCTGTAGGACTCATTCACCTCATACAGAGCCCTCTCATACAAGCACCAGAAATGTTGGAATTGAAATGCTTACATAACTAGAATGTCCCTTCGTATTGTAAATATTTTTCTGTTTCCATATATTCATTTTTATTAATTGTTAAATACCTTAATAGAGCAAGTACTAATTTAAGGTAATAAGGTACAATTCTGATTTAATGTAATTTATGATGCTAATATGTGCTTTCTACCTTTGTGCATAAGATATACCAATTTTTTTCTACCCAAAAATGTCTTTACAACCAACATGCAGTGCTTGCTGGTTGTCATTGTAGTATAAAAACATTTAAGCAAGGCCATCTCTATACCTCACCGGACCTGACAGAAGGTCACGTGATGTCACAATCGTAGGGCTACAGTTCCAACACACAATGTGCTGGTTTTAAGTGGTTGTCTTCATTCTTGTTGGCACGTTTTGCTGTTCGAGTGGATTGTGTATGAAGAGATATTTACCATGCTATTCAGGTTTATTGTAAAGAACCTGCTAGATTAAAGGTATTACCCAGGATATGGTTTTGTTGTTATTGTTAGTATTCAGTACTGAAATTTAAGATCAGAACTGTTGATAGAACGTTAACTATTGTTTCAAGAAGTGCTGGTTTTACATTTTGTGATTTCTTACTTGATGGCGAATAAAATGGGTGGAAATTTGTAACTGACAACAGTAAAATCAGATGTAATGTACAAAATGTCCACAAAGTCTCTTTACAACTTTGCACATTTATTACGGATGCACTGTATGAGATAGACAAATGTGGTTGACCACATAAGTAAGAAAGAGCAAAGACTAAAGTTTTTTTCTACCTCATTACAAACGCTCAATATGCGCAACATTTGTTGCGCCTAGAACATCCTGCCGAAACTCCAGTTCTAACCATGTGCGCTGCAGCATATCCTCAGTAATGGTCGAAATGCCATTGTTCATTCTCGATTTCAGGTCATCGATGTCTTGCACCTTTGTCCGAAACATGATATCCTTCACATATCCCCATACAAAAAAGTCCAGAGGTGTGATGTCTGGGGGAACGGGGTAGCCATGCAATTGGACCATCTCGTCCAATCCACCTCCCAGGGAATGTTGTGTTTAAAAAGTTCTGAACATGCCGTCCCCAATGTGGTGGGGCACTGTCCTGTTCGAACATCACACTTGGTTGTAGGCCCTTGAACTTTGGCACAACATACTCATGCAAAACATCCGGGTAAACATCTACCGTCACTGTTTTCTCACTGAAGAAAAATGGTCTAAGGACTCAGTTATGCATAACACCGCATCCGACTTTCACTTTAGAACTGCTCTTGCAAGTTTCATAAACGCATGAGGATTTTCCAACCCCCGAATTCTGACATTGTGTATGTTTAGCTGCCCAGAGACCTGAAAAGTTGCCTCATCTGTAAAATAAACATGTGAGAAACTCAGAATCTTCACTCAGTCTATCCAGCATTGTTACTGCAAATTCTTTTCGTCGTGGTCTATCGTTCGCCTCAAGCGCTTGTAACAGTTTCACTTTCTATGTAGATGCCTATGTAGCACCCAGTGTACCCTGTACCGGGGCATTTGTAGTTCCCTGGCAGCAGAATGAATGGACGTCTTCGGGCTTTGTGAAAAGGAATCACGAACATGTTCGATGTCTTTATTCAATGTTCATGGGTGGGCACTATAATCTCGATACAACACGGACCCAGTCACCATGAATTTCTGGTGTCATTGGCAGATACTAGTACGAGATGGCGGGGTTTTCCCATACTTAGTCCGGAAATGTTGTTGCGTTTGTGTCAGATTTTGTTTTGATGAACCAAGCGATGCACTATGCTCTCTCTCTCTTGTAGGGACCACATTTGCATAAAACAGCACCTGCTATGTCAGAGAGGGAGCTATAACAAAAAACGATAATGTCAATTAAAACTTTGATATTTACAGTATGATATTTACAGTATATTATTTATACAACAAATACCATGAGCTTACATAGTACAGAGTATCCGTAATAAATGTGCAAAGTTGTAAAGAGACTTTGTGGACGACACCCTGTATTTTGTTATACGTAATATGTGCACACTGAAAATAATAGGAGAAATTAGATTGTTTTGAACTAAGAAATTGTTCATACCTGAAATCATCAAATGAAAAATTGTTGATTATTCTGGAAAAGATAATTATGAAAAATGTCAGAATTATGGGAAATTACCAAAATTTCATTTTGAATGGCATGTTTCAGTTGTTGTTCAATAGAATTAAAAGTGAAAACCTGGAATTTCATAACATACTTTTCATCGTATGCAACCAGTAATTTTGTATTAAACCCTACACAAACACATCTGTTTACACATTCTTAGAATCCTTTATGATATTTATGTATTTAACTAAAAACACCAAATTGGTGTGTAAACATTGGCTTCTACCCATTTGACTGAGTGGGCCTGGCTGAGACATAGATGGTGTGCTTGTCTTATGGCACTGGCTCTCATCCTTCCTTGGAACCAGTGTCCCTAAATTGGGGATGAAGATAGTTTATTGCTCAATGAGTTGCTCTCTGATAAAATTAGTCATCATGGATGCAAAAGTCATGTTATTTATTTATTTTTAGCAATTTGCACAGCATAGCTGTGGAATGAATGTATTCATCAGTACATTATTTTTAAAACACATACACACAAGAGAATATGTTACTGAAAGACACTGTGGTTATGATGCATTCATGAATTGAATGGAGCTGCTACAAAATGTGCTGAATAATCTGAATAGCTTTGGTGTGGGTCAAAAATTGTTTTGGTGCACAGCTACTTTGTCTCTGTTTCTGCTCTACCTGCAAACGACATTAAATGTGATAAGATATTGCACATCAGAAGTAATTATGTGATGTATGCACTTCAGGTCTTTAGCATAATACTTTTGATGTGCACACATACACACACAGCAATAAGCACACATTAATGATTTTTCATTCTGGTGAGACTTTGATTTATGCAAGCATTCAAGAATCTTAAAGAAATAGTAAAAATATGAGTGATGATAATTTAGCTGTATGTTTTCTCCACATACTATCTCGAAATTTTGATGCAAATTTTAATTTTTCAGGTGATACATGATCAAAAACTATGCACACAACACTGTTCACTGTTATAACTACTACTTATCTTGCTGAAGAGGAAATTATATTCTGAAATATTTCCAAGAAGTCCGCAAGATGTGCAACGCAACCATTTAAAAAGCAGTTAACACTATACAGTAAGTGTTTACTGCCTTTTCAAGTTATATTCTCACTGCCTATTTAGTTATGTCATCAGCTGTGTGGCAACACAGCTGAGGATATAACTAAGGAACCAAGAATATAAATACTTCTGCAATAAAACCATCCAATCCATAAAAAGCCACCCAATTCAACAAAAAATGCCATTAGCAAATACTGTCTTCTTCTAAACCCAAGGACGTTTAGAAAGTCATTCCAACTGCATATTAAAAAGCATCCAAACAAATGAAAAACACTATTTGACTTTATGAAAGCCTCTTATAGTAATCGCAAGCATGTATGCATTCTTTTGCATTTCATTGTGGAATTGTTTATATTGTTTAGTGACACACAAAGAGTCAGAAGGGAAATGTAAACAAGCTCACTGACCCATAGCACTTTGGAAGTATAGCCATAATTTGTTTGAAGCCAAGGTATTTGTGGTAGCCGAAGCATTCATTACTATATTTAATTACTCGAGTTCATGTTCTAATTAGCAATTTTTTTTCTTTTGTCTTGTATCTAGGTATATGACTGACCCCCCCCCCTCTCTCCCCCACCATTTGGATGTGATAGTTGTTTTGATACATTTTTCACGGCTTTCAATGTGATTAGCCTGTTACTTTTGTCATTTTTCACTTCAGTGTAAATTTGCTGTACTTAATACTTTGGTATTCTCCTTACGTATCAATGAATGCACGCCTTCCCCCTCTTTTTTTTATTTTTTTTTTTTTGTCATCTCATTAGATTGGAGAACTAAGCCTTTCAAGAGGACAAACACATACTGTGAAGCACATTGCATGCAATGGAAAGTGTTTTGCTGCAACTAATAGTGTCTGTCACCTGCCGACTATTGACTATTTGAGAGAAATGTTTTATGGTGGATTTATATAAAAATGTCCATTACTAACATTTGTTTTAATGGTCTGAATTGCAACAGCTAGCAGATCTGAAGTTCAAGCTACAAATATAATACTGTGTGGGTAACCTTTTTATTTTCTGGGAAATGTTTTTAGTGACTGCATTCTGAAGTTTTATATTTGTATGGTGTATCAATTTATCAGAATATTTCTTCACATTTTGGTTAGCTTATTTATTCTCTTTTGTGCTGTGTAAGTACAGATAGAACTGAACCCCCATCAGGATGTGATAGCTCTGATATATTTTTCCACAGCTTTCAATGCAATTAGCATGAAATGCAGCTAACTTCCAGGATTTTCACAGAAATAGGGAAAAAGCTTTAGCTGAAATGAAAATATAACAGCATAAAATTTAATTGTATTTGTATATTATGTACTCTGATAATCATGAAATTTAGTAAAAAACAGATGAAATTGTGATATTTTTTTGGGTAGATCATGTAGATATCAACAGTTTTCCATAATTGCTATATTTTGGTTATTTTACCAGCAACAGGTTTTGTAGAATAGTTTTCTATAGAAATAGCAATGGTAAGATCCACTCTACACCCACTAAATGTACATAGCTAGCACATATATTGTAGACAAAAAAATAAAACTGTTTGTACATTTAATCTACCACACCAGTATTAATGAATTTTAATTCAACAATGGATGATAATCCTAATTTAATTCACAATGAACATGCAGCTGTATAGGAAACCATATGAAGTGCAATTAGGTCTTTTGCCTAATATTAGGCATTACCCTCATGCAAACACAAATTATATAGCAAACAAAAACTGATCAGGCTATGGTTCTACTGTAACATGTGTTTAGGAACATCTACAGAATGTAGATACATATATTCTCGTCCATCCTAACTGATTGTTGTAGGTGCTAAATGAAAAAATTCTTGAGTTGATGATGTGAAATTTGCTGAGAGAACTGCTTCAGCAATCAATCCATGAAAGGTTCCATGTTGCTTGTAGAGACATAGCACAGTTGTCTGGCTTGGTTGTTTCAAAACCTCATGTATCACTTACATATCTAATGACATAAATTTTCTGATTCTTTCATATTCGGGTCATTCCATCCATGTCAAATCACTGTTTTTTTGGGTTTTTTTGCAAAATGTAATCCACTGGCTCGAATTTTAATGAAACTTGGCAGATAGATATACCCGATAAAGATTTGAGAAAATCCTAAGTTTCAGTTTTTTAAACCTCATAGTTTTTAAAATACAGCAGGAGTGGCTCCTGCTGGAGGGCTGCAGCTCCCCCCCCCCCAGATATTACAAAGCCTATGTTATAATTTTTTTCTCTCCTTGCCGTTCATAGTTCCCTGACGTCCTAACCTTACTTAGTTTCTTAGTTTCTCTGTACATTGTACAACTACAATATACGCAACGCGCATGACTGCAAAATTTGCAGCTCTTTATCTAAAGAGTGTGGTGAGGAACTGAAATTCTCATATTTAACATCTGTGTGTTTAAACTTACAAGGTGGGGGTACAACTTCACCGGGACTGGTATCTCTGCAGCCCTCACTTCGAAATCTCTTTTCATTGGCTGCTGTAAAAGCACACTTCATGGCTCGTGATGTCGATCGCCTAGGGGTAGGGTTAACTTGGGCAGGGATCAGAAAGTGTAATGTAGTGTCCCTCTCTAAACCCCTCTGCAATTCCCATTCCCCAAAAGCTTTGGAATACTGAAAGGTGTTGGAGGAGGAGCAGGGGGTCACTTCAATGCATTCCTTGTTTTTCATCGGAGACTGCAGCCCTGAGTACTAAATCCATTTTCATTTGCTGCCATAAAAACAGTCCTCGTGGTGACGATCGCCTAGGGGGTAAGCTGGACGGGTAGGGCACATAGAATGAGATTGGTGAATAGAGAAATGTCCCGCTCAGAACCTGTTCTGCGATTCGTCTTAAGCTTTGGGAACATGAATGAGAAGGGAAGGAAGGTCACTCCAATATATTCCCTTTCGTGTTTCTCCGGAGAGGAAATGTTGATTGTTTGACATTCGCATTAGCTGTCAGTTTGAAACGTTATTGTTCCTTGTGTGTCATCAAATTCTGTAGTTAGTATGGCGAAAACTGTGGAATATCTGAAGCAGATTCATAGAAAGTTCAGTGGATTTCACAATTCACAAAGAAAGTTCAGTGGATTTCACAATTCACAAAGAAAGTTCAGTGGATTTCACAATTAGACTTGAAAAACTTTGGTAGACCGATGCCTGATTTGAAAGTAACGCAGATAGCACATAGCGAGAATAAAAGTTATCAGCGTAATTTTAACACTAAGGTGTACATGGAAAATGACTGGATTTGTGGATGCGAAGTCTCAAACTCCCTGTTTTGCTTTCCATGTCTGTTGTATGGTGGGGACTCTGTGTGGACCAAAACAAGTGTGAACAACTTAAAAAAACTGTGGAAAAATGAAAAAGCATGAAAATTCTACGAAGCACATTGAAAATTCAGTGGATTTCACGATGTTGGGGAGTGTCAATATTGCTACGCAAATGGATAGTGCGTACAAATTGAGCATTGAACGCCACAATAAGGAAGTCGAGAAAAACAGGTCAGTTATCAAAAATTATTGATTGCATCAAATTTTGCGGAAATCATGAGCTTGTACTAAGGGGGCATGATGAAACATCGGAATCCTCTAATTCCAAAATATTTCGAGGTTTACTTGATTTTGCTAGTCAGTTGGACCCAGCAGTCAGGGAACATTTGGAGAATTCAACAGTCTTCAAGGGCACATCAAAAACAATCCAAAATGAGCTTTTGGATTGTATGTTAGAAATTTCACACCAACAAATAAAACAGGAAATTGATACTGCACAGGGTTTGTCCATTATGGCAGATGAAACCACAGATGTATCGGAAATAACGCAAATGGCAATTGTATTCCGATATGAGTTAGAAGGTTGCACTGTCGAGCGTTTCTGGGGCATTTATAATCCTTCTGAGCAGGATGCTGCTTCCATTTCAGGATGTCTTCTAAAAGTGTTGGAAGAAATAATTTCCAATGAACCTCAGAAATTAATAGCACAGAACTATGATGGTGCAGCTGTGATGAGCGGTGCAAGTGCAGGTGTCCAGACCAGGGTGATACAGATATATCCTAATGCTTTTTATATTCATTGCTATGCTCATCAGCTAAATTTAGTAATGGAGAAAGCCGCATCACAAAACACTAAAGCCAGGATTTTTTTTTTCAAACTTATCTGGAATACCTACATTTTTTTCATGTTCACCACAAAGATTAGCAGCTCTTAACACCGTACTTGGAAAAAAAATTCCACACTCGGTGACGACCCGTTGGAATTTTAATATTCATACTGTGAATGCTGTTTTCAAACAACAAGCCAATCTACTGGAATGTTTTCGATCACTCAAGGAAAGTAGTACATCTCCAGCAGTTACAATAAATGCTGCAAGTGGGCTTGAACGGCTATTAAAAGATCTGGAATTTAAATTCTGGTTGACATTTTTTCATAATCTTATGCCTCACGTAGACATATGTACCACCAATTGCAGAATCGTCAAATGGATGCAGTGAAGACAAAACATTGTGTTTCAGCTTTCATTAATGCTGTGCAGAACATAAGGGCTCATATGCCGACTGACAATACAGACTGTTCTGAGGACGAAACTCCGGATCAGCCTCCCCTCCAAAAAAAGAGACGGGTCGAGCAGAACAACACTATTAGAATAGTTGCCGCAAAAGAAGTATGTGATCTAATTACCACTCAAGCCACTGAACAGTTTCATTTCACAGATCATCTTGAAGCTGCCAAACTTTTTTACCTGAAAATTTTGCCAGTTACGCTAAGCAGTTTCCAAACCGTGAGATGGACATTGCAGTAAAACGTTTTGGAGTGCTAGGAAAGGAAAAGCTGTATTCGGAGTTCAGCGGGTTATATAACTGAAGCGATTTCCACAATATTACAAGTGTGACTCAGCTGTTACAGTTTTTGCTGAAAAATAATTTGGAAGCATCCTTTTCGGAAACGGTGAAACTTCTTCGCATCTTAGTTACTATCCAAATGACCACATCAGAGCCAGAACGTTGTTTCTCATCCCTCAAGAGAATCAAGAATTTTTTAAGGAACAGTATGGGACAAGATCAACTGACAGCACTTGCAATGCTATCTATAGAAAAAAACTTTGCTAGCACCAAGAAATTCAACGAACAAGTTATTGATATGTTTGCTACTCGTCGAGATCGGCACATTGAATTTATTTACAAGTGACAGGTATGTATGTTATCACTGCTAATTTTTTTTTTTTTTTTTTTTTTTTGCATGCTTTGGTAAAAACTGCTTACATTTTTATTTTTTGTGTATTTTTTGATCCTAGGTGGTGCCATGTTTGATGTTGATCACTATAAAATATTTTTAATATCCTATATCTCAAACAGAACATCTCTTTTCTTTTTTTCCAAAATTTACAAACATTCTTTTGTGACTGGTAACATCTAAAAATCGTAATGTTTAGGTACAATTAAATTTGCAATATGTTTCATAAAGGAAATTAGAAAATGTTTAAGTCACATTGGAACAGGTATTTCAGTTGAAGCCAAAATTATCTATATGATTGATCATGAAGCACAATAACAGTTTGTTTGATACGGTAACATTTCAAGTAGTTCTTAAGCTCCCCCTAGGAGTGATGAAAGTCCTGCATACTCATATTTTTAAACTTACGTTTCTAAACAGTCTTTGCTGCTTTAAAAGTTTGTTAACATTTAACATGCACTTTGTAAAACAAATTTACTAATTTAAGCAGTACTGAAGTTTTAATTACGGTGAAATTCTCCCTCTAGGGGTGCTGAAATTCCTTTGTATCATATTTATTAATCAATTTAAAAAAAAATATTATTTTGATCTCCCTATCACTGCAAGTCATTTCTCAATTTTAACGCTAGGAAGTATATTTTTTATTACTTTAATTAAAATTAAGAACCGTTTAAAGATTCTTAAAGCACTTGATGGAAGTCAGAAACTGTTAAATTTGACATTATTAACATTTCCACTGCAAATTTTCTGCGGCTTCTGCTAAATATCAGTAAATTATGCAAACCATGTGTTTTTGTTACAAAATGTATTCTTGATATTCCTTAAGCAGTGGAAAGTTACATAACTGCCAGTATTCCAATACGGAGTGCGCTGGGCCGAGGTAGCCCAATGGCAGAGCATGCTCGCCTCCCGACTTGAAGGGTTCAAGTCTCGTTGCCGCTGAAGACCCGTCATGGTTCGGAAGTGATGTTAAGCCGGCGGTCCCGAGGTAATGACTCCTCGTTATAAATAAACCTAACTCCGATCCTCCGATGTTTGGCCCGGGCCGTTTAGCCCTCAGTGTAGCATAAATTTTCCCCGGTGGGGGTCAGCTAATAATGTTTTACTGTATATATAAAATGGAAAATAAACCAGCAGGCAACCGGGAAAACTCAGTGAAAGAAAACATCAAAGTGATTTACTTGCATTTGGAAAATAGGTGTTTAAGTCCACCTGGATATCTTTTGCTTGTTAAACTTTTAATTAATCATCTCTGTTAATGTAAGTATCGGGTGGGGGAAAAGTTGAATTGTATCTGTGAAACTAAGCTCTAAGCATATATTTTTTATTCATTTCAACTGTATCACACAAAAATTTGGCTGTATGTGTACACAACACAGCGATAAATAACCCTTACCAAAGCACGAACAGACGCACAAAAATGTATCTTTGAAAAAGATATCCATAAAATTCGGATGCAGTCCTCCCTTATCAGCTAGGCACGAGCCGCCACTGAAATACAGTGCTCCAAAATTTAGCCGAACACCCACTTTTGCAGCTGTGCGGTAGCATGCCACTTTTTACATAACATGCTGTAGTTTGTGTGCTACTGAATTTAGGAGAATTAAACTTTGGAATCACATAAAAAAGGGTCCCTACATATTGAAAACACTTTTCAGTTTACCTGAAACACCAGTTAAGTGAGTGCCACCTAGTGGTGAAGTGAAAAATTACAGCAAAATTTAGACATTTTGTGGGAGGCTCTGTAGAATATTGCTCTGGCATGAGGGAGATAATTCTTTTTATATATGTATTGATGTCTAACACATCCTATAACATATTTGAAAAAAAATGGTGGTTATCAACATATTTTCTCAGATGTTAAAATTATCTGAATTCCATAGAGGGCTCTCCTTCGACAGTTCAGCCATTTTGTTCCACAAACCTGACCCACTCCCACTTAGTAGTTCTAATTCTGACTATTATATAGCTCTAATCATTCTACTATTCTCTTTTACGTGCGATATTTCAAAGTAACTTATACAGAAAACTAGCGGATAATGCTTACCTTGGCATTCCTTTCTAGCGACGGGGACATTTCACGCACATGTTTTCCGGTCTTTGTTGAGGTTATTGTCCTAAAGTCCGTTGTATGCGATGACTGGCTTTACTTCTCACACTTTTCGCTGGGTATACTCATTGGATCTTTGCTTTAGGATTCAAACATCAATTTTTACCGTTCTTTATACTCGAAATTTTCGCCCATACTCTGGGCATCTTCAGGAGCGTGGGTACTTTACCACCGATGTTCGTGGTTAACTTCGCGCTAATGGAGCCCGATACTCCTTGTTGCCATTCGTCGGAAAAACTTTCCTGGATATATTTCGTTATCAAGCCCGGCTGGCGCCATCTATGTGTCGTTAAGAACACTTTTTTTTTTTTTGTTCCGTATTTTTTTTTTTTAATTTTTTTAATTTCTTCTCCTATCCTGGTTTTCTTGTCCTTTTTTGCCTGTTTTTCTTTTGTTGTTGTTTTTCTTGTCTTATTAGTTCTTTCCACAGGCCCGATAATGTGCTAGGGTCGTTCTGGTTACATACCCTTGCTTTATTTTTGTAGATTAATATTGCTTCTTCCCTCCTCATTTGCCTTTCCGATTTTTTATTCTTTTTTAGCATTTTAATTTCATCGAACTTTGGGAATGTCCGGTTTTCCAAGCAGAATTGCACTAAAGCCGTTTTGGCTTCTTTTTTGCCAGTTAGATATGTGTTGTTTAAGTCTTTTTTTTAATCTGTTTTTCGTACTTCCAATGTACGATATTGGGGGTATGTGTGCTATTGGAATTTCGTAGGTTCCTGATTCTTCTAGCATTTTTTCCTCTGTTTTTTTGTTGACAGTCATACTTTTCACGGTGTGCACTGAGCTTCCTAGTTGTAAGTCATATTTAGCACAGTGCCTATTGATTTCTTTACTCACTCCTTCCAGGTATAGGAAAGCTCCAATGTATTTCAATTTTTTATTTCTTATCTTCCTTTGGTTGTGCACTTCTTGGCCTTCTTTACTCTGAGTCATATGCTTTTTACTCTCATGTATCCATTTATTAATTAGCTTGCTCGGGTACCCATACTCTTGTGATATTTTCGAGATAAACTCTAGCTCTTGATTTTTTAGCCTGTTGTTAGATGTGTGTGTGTACGCTCGCCGTATCAAGTTTACTATGCTGTTTTTTTTTATGTATCACTGGATGGTGCGACGAGTATGGTATCAGTACAGGTATGTAAGTTGCTTTTCTGAACACAGAGTATTCAAAACTATTTTTGTTTTTCTTTAGTTGAATGTCCAGGAAGGATAGGCAATTATCCTCTTCAAACTCAATAGTTAGCTCTATGGTGTTACAGATTTTGCTAAACTGCTGTGCTAGATCTTGTAGCTCGGCTTTGTTAAGTTTAGACATTATAATAATGTCGTCTACATATCGAGCATAAAGTATTGGTTTTTCAGGTAAATTTTGAATAATTTCTTTTTCGAGGTATGCCATAATCACTTCTGCGTATAATGCCGATAATGGGGATCCCATAGGGCCACCTTGTGTTTGTTTATATATATTTCCTTCAAAATGGAAGATGTTGTTTTCCTTGATGAA
Source organism: Macrothele yani (assembly GCA_039090855.1). Classification (NCBI taxonomy): domain Eukaryota; kingdom Metazoa; phylum Arthropoda; class Arachnida; order Araneae; family Macrothelidae; genus Macrothele; species Macrothele yani. Next base: position 3,697,146 of record CM077023.1, on the reverse strand, counting down.
ATATAAGGTATTCTTTAGCTCTTTCAATTGTGACAAGTTTAGTTCTTTGTTGATGCTTAGTTGTTGCATAATCAATTCGATGGCTAGCTCGACAGGTGTGTTTGGGTATAACGCCTTAACATCCATGGAGGCCATAGTTATTTGCTCTAGGTCTTGATTAATTAATTTGATTTTTTTCTATAAACTCATAGCTGTTCTTTAATGTATATTGATTCCTCATGAATATTGGGGATAGATAGTTGTATATCTTTTTTTCTAGGTTGATGAGTGGTGAGATTTTTTTCGATAGAATCAGTCTTAAAGGTGTGTTTTCTTTATGAGTTTTAATTTTCGAGAATATTTTTGGCATCCCTGCTCCCATTGGAGGGTTTGCATTTTTTATTTCTGTTGGTAACGTACTGTGGTTCCTTATATTAGCCAGGAAGGTAAGTTGTTTGTCGGTGGGATCTTTGTTGATGCTGTCACACTGTAGCTCTGAGATGGCCGTCCGCATTTTATCATTATATTCCAAAGTGTCCATAATAACAATTTGCCCTGTTTTGTCCGCTTCGCAGAATTTGATCGTGGGGTCTTTGCAAAGATTTACTAGTTGTTTTCTGTCATACTTTAATTTATTAATCTTACAGTTTTTTTTTTGTGCTTAGCATTATACTCTTTAAGCATGATTCTGAATAGCTTAAACCTTAGATCGGTAGCATGTTCTGGATGCACTCGCTGCACAATATCTTCTAAGATAGGAATGTACTCTTCTGTTCTTGGGGCACTGTTTTGGATTTTGCTGAAAACTAGCATGTAAGTTTACCTAACAAAGCTTCAAAACACTGCAATTTTTTTATCTTCCACATTCCATAGTTTCCGAGATACAGCACTCGAAAGTTAGGCCTAACCACTCGTTCAAAAGCAAACTGATCCTGTTTCAACTTGTGGAGTCTATTATATGGTACCTTTTAAGTTGAAAACATGTGTACATGTACAGTTACTGAGTCCAGTGCTGGCTCATAAATCCAAACATTTAAATACTTTTTATTTAAGCGTAAGATCCATAAGGAGCTCGGTCGTGTAACTACAGTGCTCAGTATGAATAAATGCTGTTATTAACAGTTAATTAAACTGAATTGATGAGTAAGAAATAAAATCATATGTTTAAAATAAGTGTCATTTTTCAAGTAGCTGTATAAAAAACCACTGGAAAAAATCAGTTGTTTTTAAAAATCAACTACAATTTGCATTATCCTGAATCAATAGTGGAATAAGTTATAATTACCTGCATATTAATATTAAGCTGCTATTCATTCCTTGCTTGAATGTTATAATATTTGGTTATGTGTATAACAGATGTTGTTCTACAGTTTATTCTGATGCATGCCTCAGGGGAGTTTTTCTAACTGTAGAGAGCTTTTCTGTGCTGCACACCACTTGATCTGAACAGCTTTTATGTTTTATTTACAAAAATAATATGCTCGGGCCGTGCCTGTCGTCATTGGGGTTGCACTGTACACAATATATGCTGCATAGGCACATAGCATATATCATCATGAAGAGGCCAGTAAAATGACTTTGCAGGACCATGTGGGTGCATAAACTTAATTTTCACTTTCTTTGAATAAAGCTCATGTTGAGAAATGGCTTCCTAGTTTAATTGAATTAATAATCTAAAGCAACTTATGGGAATTTACTAGGAAATTTTTACATTAATAGCAAATTTTCGGAGAAAACTCTTCTCCTTCTTCAGGCTGACTTGTTGTCACTTTTTACTTGACACGGTAAACCGTAACCGTGATAGTGTCAAGTAAAAAGTGACAACAAGTCAGCCTGAAGAAGGAGAAGAGTTTTCTCCGAAAATTTGCTATTAATGTAAAAATTTCCTAGTAAATTCCCATAAGTTGCTTTAGATTATTAATTAATTTTCACATCTTTATCCTTTTCAATATCACTGATCATACCAAAAACCAGTTATTATCATATATGCATGCTACATAGAATTGAGTGTGCAACTGTGGCCGATTTATAAGTTCAGTGCTACTTTTGAAGTTAAATATCAAACAATATTTGTCATCTCTACTTATCCTCTTCATTCCTATGGTATTTGATGAAAGTGGACAAAAATAGTGAAAACTCCTGGTTCCTGGAATAACTGATGTTTCAAAAAACATTCCCGTAGGTTGTTTTGTACAATATCAATTTCAGGCTTTGATATAAAGTGGAACTCAGTGTTTTTTATGTTTGCAACACAAAAATTAAAGGCATCCATCATTTTTTTTATTTGATTTTTGATAGGTCGTTGCAGGCTTGCTCTGCTTACAATTCGCTTCACTGTACCACCGTTACCATCGCAAGCTGATTTCCTGTGGCTAGTGGCAAAAAATGACCATGATGTAGATATTGCAAAATCATTTTCATGCTTGCACAAATTCAAAAAATTCTTGCAATTTTTATATTGTGCTGCACACCCATCTGTAAAATAGTGAACCTTCACAACTTCTGGATATTTATTCTTGATGTACTGCATTGTTGTTTGTTAAATTCTGTACACCATACACGCGTCATGGTCCAGATCATTAGAAAAGAAGCAGTGATTAGAGATTTCAAGCAACTGTGTCTCACCTCTTGTGTACATAATAACTGGGTGAACTGTGCATGCCTCTGATGTCCAATGATAACCTTGTGCCTCATCTTGTATGACAAATGAGTAGTTCTCACTGAAGTCCATAAGAACATTGCCATGTCTGGCGTAAGCATTTCTTTGAGTTCCTTTAGAAACCTGGATTGTTGCTTCGCAATGTATGCATGTGGATAAGTTTTTCCATCTTCAACAATTTGCATAAAATCTTCCATTGTTAAAGTTTGTTTAATTAATTCTGTTCTTCCACTTGATACCCACTGACTGAATTCTATGGTATCATTTTCATCATAGTCTTCAAATTTTGTTTTGAAAAAATTTGCTAAGTTATCTGTAGATGGGCAGTTTTTGCAGTGTCGGAGCATGCAGTTACGATCTTTCAAGTCACAAACTATGTAACCATTAGTGTTTCATATGATTCCTTGAACTGAGCAGCATTCAGAAGTAATATAACATTTTGATGTATAGTGCACACACATACAAGAATGAGTACCAGCTAAAACACACCATTTTGGTCTTACACTGAAAATTTGAAAATCCAACCTTTTTGTCAGGATATTGCTGTTTAAAAGAGCTATACAGTTCTTTGAAATTGCACAAAATTAGCCTCTTCTGCTCATGCTGATCTCTTCTGATGCTTACATAATCTTTCTTTCCTGATATCTGCCAAGAAGAAGTGTCATCTTCATAAAATCCCTGAATTAATTGCAATGTTTCATTACTCATTTTTTTCCCTATCCTTGGTTCTGGTAGTGACATAATTCCTGTTTTCTTAATTAGTTTTTTCAGATTGTCGCACTAGATATTCTGACACCTGAAATGTTTCAATAATCATCTTTTGGGACCAGGATTGAGGTGCCATTGTTAGCATTCGAATTTTTATTTTTTCTGTTCAATGTCGGAAGTTTCTCTTTTATCAGAGCCACAAGCTTATCTAAATCTTTGGCCTTTTGCTTTCTTGCACTGGTCTCAGGGGTATCTTCATTTTCAGAGCTTGAAAAATCATGTTGCAGTACACGGGCAACTTTATGTTTAACTCTTCATTGTATTTGTTTTATTTTCTTTTTTCCATATGACAATCTTCTGTGCTGTGGTACAGAATGCAGCTTCAAAGGAGAACAGCCAATATTACTCATACCCATATTGATTTCGTCCAGTGTTTGTTCTTTTTCTACTGACTCTTGTAGTAGTGTTAATTCGTTGTCACTTATGCTTTCACTTTCATACCGTGCAGCTGTGATGTCTAAACCACAGTTACAACAGATCTTCTGCCCAGGTTTGACATTAACATGTTTTTGCATAAATTCCTTTGCTAATCATAGACTGACCATCCTTAGAGAGCTTCTAACAGATTTTTTATGAACTTGAAATGGATTGCAGCATGATTTTTGTTGTTCCTCAAATTTTGTTATATAGTAGTATTCATGATGAAAACATAATGTCACAATACTTCCACAGTCTGCTATTTCAGCTCTTAAACACAGCATTTCCTTATCAACTTCACTTATCTCCTCAACTCTTTTAAGTCCCTTTTCTGACACATAGCATGTTTTGTGACATGGTGTTTGGGTCAACTGCCCAACACTGCAGAGGTTTTGTTGATCCATTACTAAGGAAGTAAGTAATGAGAGAATATGTACAAACTAAGAAAACTTCCCTCTTAGCAAAAGAACAGTAACAGTTAACTTAAATCTTACTCTCTCAGCAAGCTAAAGCTCTTAACTGAAAGGCAAACCAAAGGGGTTGGTCATGACCAGGGTACTAGTGAAACAAACCAAAACAAAAGAAGATCAAACTAAAACCTCATTGACTTGTTAGCTAAAACCAAAACTCAACTTTGATTGGCAGTTGGAAAAACCTAACCAAAACTAAACATTTATTATTAGTTGGAAACCAAACCAAAACTAAACATTGATTGGCAGTTACCAAACCAAAAATAAAAATTGCCTGTCAGTTGAAAACCAAACCAAAAATAAACATTGCCTGTCAGTTGAAAACCCTACTGTCACTGACTGGAAGTTTAAAACCCAAAATAAAACTCCATTCCCTGAAACATATTTCAGAAAGTTATCTTTCAACATTTTCTCTACCCACATCCCATTGTGATGATTAAATCAGCTGATAAAGCAAACTTGTGATATGTTGAAATGTGTTCTATACAATGCTAAAAATGGTTACTCCTGTTGATGCTTTGTGCACTGATACTCTGAAAAATTTATTTCACATAATGTTTCAAAGTAGTTAAAAATTAGTCAGCACTTAAAAATTTCTATTTGATTTTGTTTCACTTTGTCTATTGTAAAAAATGGAGCAAAAAAACTGCAGATTGAGTCCAAATTATTAGTTATTAAGAATATAGGAATTTATTTTTTCAACTATAAGGTATACATTTGAAAATAGTTGGCCTCTAAATTTGATTTGGAAATTTACCAAAACTGGAAAAAATCCTTATAATCATGGTATACAAGAAATCACCTTTTTTTTTTTTTTTTTTTTTTTTTGGATCTTGTTGCTACCTAGCTAGCAATTTATTAACAAAATTACATGTTTGATTATTCTCAAGGTATGCTACAGGGTAGCAAATTAGAAAGTAGAAATTTTATGTAAAAAATGAACAAACTATTTCTTTTCATTTTTGCAGAGGTTCTTACCCCTCAGCATGTGAGAGTAACTATATCTTGTGAACACACGCACACTCTCTCTCTCTCACACACAGATGCACGCAGATGTGCACACACACAAAGATTTTAAGTTCAAAAGCTGCCACATGATATGCTTCATCATTTGCAACAGGATCAGTTTGCTGTTGAACGAGTGGTTAGGCCTAACTTTCGAGTGCTGTATCTCAGAAACTATGGAATGTGGAAGATAAAAAGTTTGCAGCTTTGCCAGGTAAACCTACATGCTAATTTTCAGCAAAATCCAAAATGGGGGGTTAGGTTTGTAGAACAAAATGGCTGAACTGTCGAAGGAGAGCCCTCTATGAAATTCAGATAATTTTAACCATCTGAGAAAATATGCTGATAACCACCATTTTTTTCAAATATGTTATAGGATGTGTTAGACATCAATATAAAAAAAAATATCTCCCTCATGCCAGAGCAATATTCTACAGAGCCTCCCATAAAATGTCTAAATTTTGCTGTAATTTTTCACGTCACCACTAGGTGGCGCTCACTTAACTGGTGTTTCAGGTAAAATGAAAAGTGTTTTCAATATGTAGGGACCATTTTCCATGTGATTTCAAAGTTTCATTCTCCTAAATTTAGTAGCACACAAACTACAACATGTTATGTAAAAAGTGGCATGCTACTGCACAGCTGCAAAGTGGGTGTTCGGGTAAATTTTGGAGCACTGTATTTTAAAAACTATGAGGTTTAAAGAACTGAAACTTAGGATTTTCCCATATCTTTATCCGGGTATATCTACCTGCCAAGTTTCATTAAAATCAGTCGGTGGGTGAAATGGCCTTGGTGATCTGACATGGAATGACCCATTTCCTGACATTTTTGGTTCAATTAGCTACAAATCAGAGGGACGTGGTTTCACTGTAGTTTAGCTGCACATACCCAATAATGAAATATGTGTAATGCATTCAGTAATATGAGTAGCAGTAGTTTTTTGCATTTAGCAATTAAGTTCATTTCAGTATTACTCAAAGAGAGCTACACATAGATAGCTGTGAACCATTCGTTAATATTTCCCCAGTACTGAATAGTCCATAATTCCATTAGGAATCCAACTTCACTATATACTTCTGACATTTTTCCTTTTTGTAGCATTGGAGCCATATACACCTAATTCCATTGTACTCCCTCGTGACTTTTTCTGCTGGGCTGTATTACAATCTTATTTCTCATGTTGCTGCTGCCAAGGAGGGATATGATTTTAATACAGCTGAAAATCAGGAATAAAGAATGATCTGACTGGGAAAACAGTGACTGCCTATTTGCCAATTTAACAGTGGATGAATAATTGATCAAAAATTTGTGGGTGTGTGTAGATCTATTTAACTAATACCTGCATTTGTACTTCTGCCATTTTTGATTGAGCATGTACGATAAAACGCATAGCTAATCAGAGATGTTTGATTAACATCTTTCATTCACTATGAATGAATAAGATTAAGTTAACAGCAAAAAAATTATTGAACAACCCATGAATGTTCTTCTCTTACATATAGCTAAACTATAATATAAATGGCCAGAAAACTAAGTTGTATTTTAATTTCTCTTTTGCCTCATTTAGCAACATAGGATAATACAGTAATTACTGACTTGCACTAGCTAATTTTCCAAGACGATTCCATGGTGTAAGTTTTAAAAGATTCCGATAGGGCAAATTAAATCTGTATACATCAAAATCAGAAGTATTTTCATTCTGGGGGTGCAGACTGTGTATTACCATTCTTAATGCCTGTAGGTGTGTACATTTCCAGAACACAGAGTTAGAGAACAGTGTTTACTCAGTTCAAAAACCTTGCTTGCCCGACCCCTACACTGGAAAGCAATGCAGATTCAGCAATTACTGCTTAAGATTCGGGGGTGTATTGAATGAATGTATGAAAGAATGTTCACGGAAAAATTGTCCAGGGAAAAAATGCCCACAGAAAAAACGCCCACGGGAAAAATGTCCACTTTTCGAAAATAGGAAAAAAATGCCCACGAAAAAAATATGTCAACTGTCGACTGATAAGCTTTTATGTCTGTTATAAACGGAGTTCGGACAACTGGCCACAAAAGCGTTAGGGGTTGTACAAATATTGCGGTTTCTTGGCCACTTCACCTACATAATGAAAATGAGTGTAGGAAAAGTGGATCGGGAGAACTGGCCACAAAAAGTTTAAGGGGCCGTATAGAAATTGCGTTTTTGACCGCTTCGTGGCCATACTCGAAGTGGTTGGTTATCTGAGTCACATAAAGTTTCTGTAATTTCGTATTTTCTTAATTGTGATATTTAACATAATTTTTTATAAAAACATATTTATAATCTACAACTCAACAAAAAAAATTTCAGGGTTTATAAATTACAGGTCAACAAATTCTTTGCGGGCATCTGCTACCGCAGAAAACCTTCTGTGGAAGGGGGTTAATGCTAGAAATATTAAATATAAGGAATTTGTAGCCCAACTGAGAGCAGATTTTCAGTGTTTTCAAGCTACAAATTCTCTGAGGGCACGTGCAAATGCAGGAAACCTGTAGGGGGGAGAGGGAGGGGAGGTAATACTGGAAATATAAAATATAGAGGATTTGTAGAGTTGTAGTTTGTAAACAGTGAAAATCTCTGCATAGGGCCAAAAATTCTTTATATTTTATATTTTTGGTATTATGCCCTCCTCCCAACAGATTTCCTTGGTTTGCACATGCCTGCAGATAATTTGTTGAGCTGTAGTTTATAAACCCAGAAATTCTTTTGTTGAGTTGCAGATTATAAACATTTTTGATAAAGAATTACATTAAGTATCGCAATTAAAGACATATGAAATTACGGATTATTTACGTGACTCAGATAACCAACCTCTGACAATGTGGCCATGAAGCGGTCAAAAACGAAATTTTATATGGTCTCTTAAAATTTTGGTGGCCAGTTCTTCTGCACCTCTCTGGTGGACCCTGACACCAGTACTTAGTCTATGCGATGCCTCGTTTGTAAGTTCATTTTATTTTACCGTGTGTTTGAGCCTCATACAGTCCAGGGACTTCATTAAAGTTGCTTTCCCTGTTATGTGCCACTTCCTAATCCCACGTGAAAAGAATGCTGGAGATTATTTGCCTTCTGCGTAGTGACTCTTCTTGGAAAAGCCAAGCACACACATGTTCATTTGAACAAAGGACGCCTTCCACCATTTTGAAAACAAACTACGGTGGCCTTATAATGCTGGATAACGTTATATGGTTGAGTGGAGGAAGCATTCCAATTACTTTTCTCTATTGCTTAATTGAAATTAAGGTATTTTTCATGAAATTAAGAAAGGCTTCACCTTTTCTGTGGGCATTTTTTCCTATTTTCGAGAAGTGGGCATTTTTTCCATGAGCATTTGTTCCGTGGGCGTTTTTTCTGTAGGCATTCTTTTCTCATACCGTATTGAATAGAAGAAACAGTGGTACTCTGGCTGTCAGGGTAATGTAAAAGCATTCATACACATGCAGTGGGGAAAACTTCAGTCTTTTGATTTTATTGCAAATTATCATGCGAATGCATTAACAGCTAATTAACCTACCTGCAACTTGTGATGCACGATCACTAGCCCCACACATATATTCCACCACAGAACCTGAGTGTAACTCTCCAATTGCTTTTTTTAATCATTCATTAAAAACCTAAGACTTTAGAGGAGAATAGACTGGCAAACAGCAAGTTACTTCTGGCATTCTTTGAAAACAGGATGTTCCACCAATAGGGTTGATGTTATCTGAGGGCTTCACTGGTGTTTCAATTTGTGCTTAAAATAATTACTATAAATACTAAATATGGTTAAATATTGTTAGTTATGAATAGCAGAGTAAAGTTGGATCATTCAATGAACCTAGCGGATATCAGACACCGATATATTTTCACAGGAAATGTAAATTATGTGTTTTGCTCACTGTTGTTATATTCCTTTTAAATAGCAGTGTTTAGGCTTTTCTGACTGGTGTGGAAAGTCGGTTGCATTGTAATGCTTTTTATAAGGACGTCACAGAAGCATTGTTTTATTTTTACTTCGAAAAAAGAAACTGCTCATCAGAATTATTTCATGTCTTAGCAAATAATGAGCATTGCTACGTTATGAAAACGTAGGATGGAAAATGCAAAATTGAGCAGCATTTATACTCATTCTTGTGACTTTTTCATTCAGTTGACTTATTTCAATGAAGTAACACATGACATAGGTGGGTGAAGAAGCATATTTCTTGAAAGATGAATGTCCTGAGCAGGGCGTGATTTCACCGATTAGCAACTAGCAAATAGCTAGTGAAAAATCAAATTTGCTAGTGAAAAAAAATTGCAGTAGCAAATATTGCTAGTAAGGTAATTTCTTTACTTAAAGTAACCAAAAATCATTATTAATCCACGAAGTTTACATAACAGTTTCTATTATCACTTGTTAAAACAGCGACGATCAGCGATTCTCTTTCGCCAATTTCCTTTCGACACTTAATACCCATCCTCCCCATATCTTTCATCCCTTCCAAACTGTCGTAGAAGCGCATTGAAACTCCTCTCCATCGTGCCCTCGTTGGTCTATTACAGAAACTGAACGTGATGTCGGCAATGGTTGCTGTGGCAACCCAGAGCTCTGGGATGGATCGGTTGTTTGACCACTTGCTCTGCCACCCTCCCTTCTTTGCCCCACAAACTTTGTCCTCAACTCCTGTCGTACCCTAAGCCAAGCGATCGCCTTTATTGCGTGGCATAGATAGACGCTTTTTTACGAAACGTGTTCATGGAGGGGGTAAACGATTACGGAAGAAACTTTTGCTTCATCTGACTTCTGGTTTTGGAAGTTTTCCATGTATTTTCAAGCTGCAGTACAAATATTTATCCAGTAAAATGTTAATGAGCAATAATACTTGACAGAGGCAACATCGTGAGAAAAAAAAAATTATGATTAAGGGAAAAATCCGAATTCCGTCGACCTTTCATTTTCTAGTTTTGTAAAGACGGAATTCCAGTAATAACGAAAAAAGCTAGAATTCCTTGAATTCGCGGAAGAATCTCATGCTTGAAGATTACAGAAAAATTTTGCAGCAGCCAACTTCCGTTTTTGCAAATTGTTCTCCACAGTTTCTAGCTAAAATGCAAACATTTATGCAATAAAATGATATTTAACAAGAAAAGCGGACACAAAGACAACATTGGGAGAACAATTTGCGATTACGGCAAAATTTTCTTACTCCGTTTCACTACTGTGTTCGAAAGTTTTGAAGCACAAAATTTCGTCTCCAGATGGAAGACGACCCCCCCCCCTCTCCCAAATATCGATCTTCAGAATGATCTAACTGATGACAAAAAAAAATAATAATAAATAAAGCGGTATTCCGCGAATCCCTGTAAGAATATCATGTATATCATAAAAAATAATAGCAAAAGAAAAATTTGAAACAAAATGAAAATTTGTAGGATCCGTAGTTTTGATAGTGAGTTCCGTAGTCAGACAACTAATTCCGTAGAAACTACGGCATTGTGTGGTAGTTGGCAGATATGAAGTGTGAAGTTTAGCAGAAATTTGTGCGATACTTCCACTTAGTACTGCATGTTGTGAGGTGGGATTCAGTTTTTTAAAAAGAATACAAGGGGATTGGAGGAACAATTTGTCTGTTGAAACTTTGAATGCTCTGATGACAATTGAAATACTGTAGAAGGGCCACAAGAAGAGATTTTTAATCCACGGTCAGCAGTTATAAAGTGGTATGATGACAAAGTCAGACACCCTGAGCGTAAACCATATGGGAAGAAATCTGAATTAGAATGTCAGTGAAATATATTCATGTGGTATGAGAATTTGTTAGAAATTAATAATAAAGATAGTCACTAAACTTATCTAAGATTCTATTCATTATTCAAAAAGGTAAGTCAAAATATTAATACACATTTAAATTTCTGTGTAACTTTATTAGAAAATAAGTTACGATGTGATTTAGTTTTACTTGCTAGTCATGCAAATGTTTTGCTAGCAAACTATTGGTCACTAGCAAAATTTGCTAGTGAGCAAAAAAGATGAAATCTTGCCCTGGTCCTGAGTAAATTTCTTGGAACATAAAGTGCATAGATGATGCTTCTTACCAGTATGAAGGAGCATATGTCTTGAGATATTAGAATTTTAGGTGAAAGTTTTTGAACCAATATCATACTGGTAAGGTTGTTCAACAGTGTGGACCATTACATGACTTAAAATACTTCTTTTGTTCGTGAATTTCTTGAAACACACATCACACTGGAAAGATTTTTTATTTGTATACAGTTGCAAATGTCTTTCAATGCTGGAATCTCTGAATTTTTGGAAGCATATTTCACACTCCCAGTAATTTGTACTTGCATGGAGCAATGTGTAGTGGTGAATCAGCTTCTTTTTTCACTTCCTTATAATTTCAGTCTTCAGCTACTTCCCCTAAAGGATGTTTTAGCAGTAATTCCATGTTTTTAAAATCTTGCAATTTTCATCTATTCAGAAGACTGCCACTACAATAATTAATTTCTCTCACTTCCTTTGCATCACTCCCACTGGAAAGAAACGTGAAGCTTCTTGGAACACAAAGATATTTTAACGTGATCTACAAGAATTTCTCGAAAAGCAGGTTAATTCACTTCAGAAAGATTTGTATTGAAATAACAATTATGATATTGCTAAATATTTCATTATATCAAAAAAAAACCATTTAGTTATATTTCATTCAAAACAACAACAAAAAAAATAATAAAAAAGGATAGCTTGCAGTGACTGTAAATGCAGTCTGTTTCAAATTACAGAACGTCTTCTGCAATATGCTTTGAAACTGACTTTGCAGAAAGACTACAGGTAGTTTTTTAATAATAGTAAGGTATTTTTAACCATCCCATCAGGCAGTGTTCATGTGATCATCAAAACAGTGAAAATTTTTAGTAAATACCATATAGGCATTGGAGGAAAGAATAGGCTATAGATGTCATCAGCTATGTCCCTCACAGCTGAGGCTAAAGCCGGTTTCTCAAATGTCCTTAGGGTGCGGAAGGAGCCCGATGGGAGACCGATGCCCCATATTCACTCAAAACAACAAGTTGGTCCCTATTTTGCTTGTTTAGAGACAAGTTTACAAAACCTAAAAAATTATGCAAAGGTGATTAAATTTTTAACACTTTCAGCTCAACTATTTGCTGAAATCACTAAAAGAATGCTAAGTTATAGTAAAATACAGAGTAGATCAAACCAAGCAGAATTATTACACAAAAGTTATTATTTGTTTACTTCCACAAAAAAATCAGATTCACAGAATTGTCTTTTGACATATGTATCAATCATATGATGTTGTTATTAACTGAAAAATGCCACAGAAAGGAATCCATGTATACACACAATTAAATTTCCTGACACAGAGCAAGTCATCTGAAAATATTTTATTAACTTTTTTATTACTTGCATATTTTTTTTTTTTTACATGTGTCTTTGACTGAGAGAGTGGGTGTCCAGAAAGAAATGGCACCATTTTAAATACATTATTGCTTTTCATGTTCTTATCGCAGTAAACATAAAAATAAAACAGCAAATATACAACTCACATGCCAAACAAATGCAGCAAAATTTCACAATGTAAGACACTCCTACACTTAAGTTTCAACAGAAACACAATGCATTAGTTTGTGATGTTTAAGGTAAATAAGACACTACCCATCCAAAAAAAAAAAAAAAAAGAAAGTAATGTATTTGTTGAAGCCTTCATAATATTTCATTTGCATCCCTCACAATTTGCCTTTTTAAAAAATCTCATTGACCTTTAAATATTACCAATTTATTTGATTTGTATCTAACATTTTTGGATTTGAAGCTAGAAGTGAGTGTTTTGGACCAATATTTGAATCAAATTTCTAAATAGTTCATTGACATAGATTTAATTAAATGAACTATGTGATTGTTGCATGGGTGATAGTGGTTTAATGCATGTGGTTGAATGTCATTGAAGATCTTTTTCCCAATGAAAAACCCCAAAACTTTAGTTGTAAGCCATAATGGCATGTGCATAGGTTTAATTTTTCCACTTGACTGTTAAAAAAGTAGATTTGAAAACTTTTTCACTCTGACAACAAATGCACATTTATATATAATATCCCTTGAAGGAAAAGTTAGATCCCCTTATTCTTTATGTTTATCAATAAATCACATTTTAGTTTTGAAGATTTTATTAGTACTTCTTGCTCTAATGTTGTTCAGAAAAGGTATTTTAGATACAAATTAGTAATATAAATGTTTGAAAAGAGCATTGGTTTGCACGTGCTTCCCCTAAGACTGTTGGACTCCTTTTGAGCTTATAGAGGGTTGTGGCCGAAAACCTAGTGCTCCTAGGTCATCAGGAAGTTGCTGGAAAAACTGGCTTCAGGTATTAAACATCTTAGCACCTCCACCCTATTTTTCCTCCAAGATATAGGCACAGTATTCCACAAGAGCAGAATATACAGACAAAATTTCTTGAAGCAGTATAGGAAAAATGTCCACACAAAATCTTATTTTTAAATTTCAAACATTACATGATGAATATTTAAAGCTATTAGGAAAACTTATTAAAAGTGACAATGCATAAGTATTTTAAATAAGGGCATTTCATCATTGAAAAAATAAAACAGAAAATATCATAAAAGGGGAAGGTATTTCTGAATTTGTAAAAGTGTTATTTTATTATAATGGGTTATTGTCAGTCACATAGCTGCAAACAAATTTTTTATCTTATTTATTAAATTACATTCAAGAAGAAAAAAGCTTCCTTTCTGCTTTTTTGATCCTACTACACGGGACTCAATTTGCTGACTTTCAGTTCTTATCAAAGCTAGCATTTGACTAAATCATAATTGCAGGAATAAAAACAAACTTGTTTACCACTATTTCATTCTTCAGTGCTTATCCTGTGTTCTCCTTTTTGATCTTTTACAAGATAATTTGAAAAAATGTTTATGTAATCATAATTTTTTTAGCAAAAAAAAAAAGAAAACAAAGTTAACGCAGGTCTATACTCAGAGAAAATATTAAGTTACGAAAAATATTTCTATTTGCATGGATCAGTTAGAAGGAGTGATGTATTAGTTGTTCATTTGCTTCAGAAGAACATACAGAATTCATAGAGGCACAGAAATACTTGGTTAAAAATTTAAATGAGAAAAAGTGCTGTTTTCTTCTTTCAAGACATATGTCGGGATAGCTTTTAAAATTAGTTTATTAAGTATACAGGCAGCATCACAATTAATAATAAAGTGCATTGCATGTCTGAGGAAAAACAGTGATAGTTCTGTAAACAGAAACTCTGTAGACCCCCCTCTTTTTTTTTTTATTTATTTTGCATCAGCTCATTGGGTAGAAATATCTTTCAATAAAACAATTTAAGGAACAAAATCGGGTGGTTAAGGGATTATGCGATATATTCAAAATTGAAGGTAGATAATGCAATATATTCAAAATTTGTATTTCTGTAACATCACGTATTTGTTCATGTTTGCTCTATGTAACGGCGTAATTTTTTATTTTATAGCCAATTTTCACCAAAATTGAGAACTTATTATTAAAATTTCGTCTAGAAATTTGTTGTTTCGCACACAAATATTCTTTCTGCGCTATTCATTCCATACAGAATCAATTGAGCTCTTCAATTGATTCCCATTGCTTCCAAAACTCTGGTAAAATCTTTCTGCAAGGTCTGTGTTAAAAATATTTCCCTCCCACCTGACAAACATATTCTGAAACAACCCATGTTGCATTATTATCACATTTAAAAAGCATCTCCTGCCTACAAACCTACAAACATTTACATCAGTCAGTTTGCAATATCCGTTCCTACCATCATTAAGTAATCACATGTGACACATGAAAATAAGCCCCACCCATGGGTGTCGTCACTGAAACTGAATACCGCCCTCTGGTTGGCTACAATTTTCCCAGTCCCCTATCAATGTACGGAATGCCTATACGCAGATATCCTCAGTGTGCCACTGGTTAACATTTATCATTACATCCCTGTTATTACAGTTTCATTTTCAAAAATTGTGCACAGACGAAGTCCTTGGTAACTTTGTTAATCCATTTGATGCACTAGGACATATTAAGTCTGATAAATGTGTTATTAAATCTTCCGAAGGATGATCTTTAACTGCAAGCCAAGAACATCTCACGAGAGAAATCATGCTTTAAAAGTGATTACATATACTATCACAAGCTAGCCCATGTGGTCTAGTGGCTTGTAACCTACTTATAAATATAGGTATATATATATACAGTGGATCCCACTTAAGAAGTTTTCCTGTTTAAAAAGTTTTACTTTTAGAATCCCGATTTTTTTTCCATAGTGCTAATGCTAATTTTTCTCAGTTAAGAAGTAATGATGTTTCAAGTTTCCCGCTTAAGAAGTTGTAAGTGTCACAAGTTTCTAAGTAAAAAACATATGATTTTGGAACTCGTCCAACAGATAAGTACATGTCAAAGAAGTTGGAAGGAAACGTTTCTCTTTTCTTTTCTTTTTTTTTTTCTTTCTTTTTTCTTTTCTTTGCCGCCCCGGTGGCGCAATGGTCTAAGCTATGGCCTCTGATCATTCGTCCGGAAGGGGTCCGGGTTCGAATCCCGGTGAGGCATGGATGTTGTCTTTGTCTTACGGCACTGGCTCTCTCCCTTCCCTGGAACCAGTGACCGTAAATTAGGGATGGGCGACTGCTTATAGCCCATTGAGTTGCTCATTGTGGTCTTTAAACCTCCAATAAAAAAAAAAAGTTTCTTTGTTCTTCCCTTACATGTAGCAAGCGAAGCCCCTGCCGGGTTCCCACGGTCAACGCAGGGGTCATGTTTACTCCCCCCACTTCTTCTGTGTCTGCCCTTTGTGTATCACAATTGCATTATCTTTGGGGCTGGGGAAAGGAAACACCTGCTGAAAGTTAGTCATTCTGTCAGAGTTAGGCTCAGATGTTGCACCTCGCATACGTGGAGTTAAACATTTAGTTTTATTGTTGAAATGCATAGCTAGAAATATGGCGTTTAAAGGCATCGAAAGAAAAGCTTTATCTGTGGTTGAGAAATGAAACATTATTATGAAATTTGGTGAAAACCCACATTTAACTAGGGTGCAGATAGCAAAAGAACTAAATTTACCTGTTACAACCCTCAACGGTATAGTGGCAAAATGGGACACTGCTTGCAAATGCTTCCCATTCGTTAAAAATCAAAAAGATTAGGAAGGGTAAATACGAGAATGTCGAAGAAAAACTTCTTGTGTGTGCAAGAAACGCTAACATTCCGATCAATGGGACAATTCTTCGTGAGAAAGCAGAAGAGATTTCTAAGAAATTAAATGTTGAATTTAATCCTTCCAATGGATGAATTGACCGTTTTAGGAAAAGAGCAGAACTGACTTATAAAACTGTTTGTGGAGAATCAAAAAGTGTTAACATCGAAGAAGTGGATGATTGGAAATCTAATGTTTTACCAGAACTGTTATCAGCATACGAAGCAAAAGATATTTTCAATGCTGACGAGTGTGCTTTGTTTTACAACCTTATTCCTGACAAGACCTACTCTTTCACAGGAGATAGCAGCCACGGAGTCAAAGTAAAAAAAGAAAGATTGACAGTTCTGGTAGGAGTTAATGTGGATGGAGCAGAATCTGAGGTGCTTCAAAAATGTGAAAACTTTTCCATGTAATTACAGAAATAGCAAAACTGCATGGATGACAGTTCAGATTTTTGAAGACTTTTTAATGGAGTTTCAGAAGAAAATGGCCAAAGAAAATAGAAAAGTTTTGTTATTTTTGGATAATTGCACAGCCCATCCAAAGAACATTTATCATCTGGAAAATGTAAAAGCAGTTTTCCTGCCACCTAACTCGATTTCAATGTTACAACCAATGGGCCAAGGAATAATTAAAACCATGAAACAATTCTACAGGAAACGTTTAGTTTATTGGCTACTGCAGAAGCTTGAATCAGACTCAAGTTACACCAGATGTACACTGAAATTGAATTTATTGGATGCTATGCATTTTATTGTTTCTTCGTGGGAAAAGGTATCATCTTCAACGATCACAAATTGCTTCAGGAAAGCTGGTTTCAATGCTGATGAGCTTAGTTTTTCTGATGAAGAAAACAGTCATGACAACAATGAAGCTTGGGAAAGTTTGCAAAAAAAAAAAACTAAACTTTAAATCTTCCTTTGAAAAGTTTGTAAAGTTGACAAAGATGTTCCCACTTTTGAAATGCAAAATATCGACGATATTTGCGACATCGAAACGCAAGAGAGCGATGAACCAGAAACTCAAGAAGATGAGTGCGGGCCAATTCCATCTTCAGCTGAAGCTGGTAAAGCATTAGAAACTTTTTGCCACTTTATAGAAAGCCACGAACGTGTTCCAGCGGACATAATGAGAAATTTAAGGGAAATGTACACGTACTTTGTGAATCTAGTGGAAAAAAGGAAGAAACGAACGCTTTTAGATCATATTGTATATACTTGTCAACCATTAGTTGACATATTGTGTACTGTTTCTCACGTTATATGTCAAAGTTCTCACGGGAAACTTTCATCTTTGTTTAACACAGGGTTATTGTCATTGAATGCAATAGAATATTATAATATCAAGACAAAAAACATTTTATAAATTAAGACTGTTACTCACTTTTTGGTTTTATGGAGTATTTTGGAAAATGAAACTTTATTCGACGAAATCTTGAATTTGTCGATAATCACTTCTTGTAGTCACTTCGTGACGATATTCATCTTGTTAAGTTGCAAAATGTGGGCAACATTTCTTCTTAATGAACAATGATTCGGTCTAACCTTGGAATTGAAGTGAAACGATCTTGCAAGATATTCAATCTTGACAATATCTCATACATCGTTTCTACTTGATAGGTTCAAACTGGTGGGTATTCTTTTAGATCAGTATTTTTGTAATTCTATAGCATAATAAATGTAGCTTTCAATCCTCATATTCAAGTTTAAATGGGTAAGTTGTGAAATCTTTTATGTTACTTTAAAATTAACTAAAATGTAATTTCTGGATTTAATTTATGCAACATTTTTAATCGCCAAAGTTTTACAAAACCCAATCAGACATTTCCTGTTTAAGAAGTTTTCCTCACTTCGTCCCAACGAAAACTTCTTAAGCGGGATCCACTGTATTAACATTTGCATGACATCTTTGTAATTAGTTTCACAATGTTGGGATTCCAAAAACGAGTGAAAAAGCCCTCCTTTTCTACAGTTGTTTCATCAACGAGTGCCATGGAAGATGGCCATGCTCATGGTTATTACATAAATCTCCAGAGAGATCTTTTTTATTTGATTGGAAGTTTAGCTACCACCATGAGCAACTCAAGCGGCTATACGCAGTCACACGTCCCTAATTTAGGGTCGCTGGTTCCAGGGAAGGGAGAGAGCCAGTGCCGTAAGACAAACACAACATCCGTGCCTCACCGGGATTCGAATCAGGACCCCTTTCGGATGAATGATCAGAAGCCATCGCTTAGACCACTGCACCACCGGGGTGGCCTAGAGAGACCATGGTCAACACTGAAAGTGATCACATTCTAGGAATGCCCTGATTACTGCCTAAATAGTTCAAGAAAATACTGATTCAACAATTATAAAACAACAAAAACAAAAAACATAAGTACCTCTTCTGTAACCATTACTATAAATCTTCACGTATATATCAGTATCAAACCTCACACGGGTTCAGGAGCGGATTGGCCCACTGGGATATTTTCCGGTGGACCACTCGCGAATTGGCACACTGTTTTCCGTTTCTTCTTTTTCATTGTTTGGAAAGAATAAATAAATATTTTGGTACTTATGAATAAGAATCTTGAACTTTATTTGAGCTCTATATTATCTGTCTAAAATGTTATTGCCTTTAAAAAAAATGGATTTCCTTCTTGGGCATTTGCTCTAGAATGATAAAACAAAATTCTCTCTACTTCAGTGAGAAATTTACCGCAGGACCAAACACGCTGTTATAAATAAATTAAGCTAACTATGGTTAAGTGCAGGCCGTTGAACTTAACAAAGAGACATTGGTAGGCCCTACCCTCCTTTTGTAATCTTGCAGGAGGCACTAGCAACAATTTTGATGGTCCATCATTCCCACACCCTTACCATGTACAGACACAGAGCACAAGGCGATTCTTCGGCAGAGATATTTCGAAATCTGTGTCCCACCCACATTGATCTTAAAAGAAGCGACGATTTACTGGTACTGGTTCATGGATCAAAATGGTAGTTCATGAGTCAAAATAATCGAGTAGACTTTAAAAAAAAAACAAAAAAAAACCACACACAATGAGGTGCTATGCGTACCATTGCACAGTAGACGATAAGTGACCAAATAAATATAATTATTATCTGGTACAATATCCCGTTTTGAGCACGGGTTGATATGCTACATTCAAACATGAATGGATTTTTAAAATTCTTTCACACTTAAATTTCTGCTAACATTTGTTTACGGCTGAATTAGTTTTACAATGCATATTTCAACAGTTCTCTTTCACTCAGGAGCTAACCGAATTTTTTCATGAGGGAATTTATGAAATGTTCTCCTAGGGGTACATGTGTTTTTGTAGTGGACCACAAGACTAAAATTCCCGGCCTGTTTCTGTCGTCCCAATCAGCTGATGCACTGGCACATGAATTTTGCAATATGCTTATATAGACAGGGACCACCAAAAAATATTTTACCAGAGCCCACTAACTCTAGAGGCAGCCCTAAGTCCAGGGTGCAATATGAATGGGAAGCACTATCGTAAACAAAACTGTGGATTGTATTACCTGTAATTTGAGGAAATATTGATATACAAAGAGGGAATGAATAACAACAGTTCCGTAAGTAATGACTACATACAAGAGAAAAGGCAAACTGCACCTCCAACAGCAACTTGTATGCAGCCAGTAGAAAGGAAGGTAGAGAGCGAGTGATATTAAACAGAAACAAATCCAGATACCTATACACCAATGAGCCATTATATTATGACCACCCCTAGCCTAGAGAAATGAGCGTGACTGGAGACCTAAGAAGTTCACAGAGCAGTATATATGCAACCTGAGGACCGGGTTTCGGTTAATAGAGTGTTCGGAATCAGAATGGGAAAAGCTGCCGATTTATCGGAGTTTAATAAAGGACAAATTGTGATGGCACAGCGCCTTGGAACTACGATCTCGAAGACGACGTGGCTTGTGGGTTGTTCATGTGCCGCTGTAGTGAGTACGTATCAAAAGTGGTGCACAGATGGCCAAACGACGAACTGTCGTCTGCAGTTCATTGATGTCAGAGTGGAGCAGAGACTGTCTCTCATTATTCACAGCGATTGAAGGGCCACAGTACTACAAAATCACCCGCAGCTACAACAGGGCAATGTGTCGCAGCACATAGTTCATCACAGCTGCTTCAGTTCCTTCTGGGAATGGGCCTGCTTAGCCAAAGACCCAGCCAAGTTCCCATGCTCACTGCATGTCATTGCTAACAACGCAATGACATGTCTGCAGTTCATTGATGTCAGAGTGGAGCAGAGACTGTCTCTCATTATTCACAGCGATTGAAGGGCCACAGTACTACAAAATCACCCGCAGCTACAACAGGGCAATGTGTCGCAGCACACTCCTTCAGTTCCTTCTGGGAATGGGCCTGCTTAGCCAAAGACCCAGCCAAGTTCCCATGCTCACTGCATGTCATTGCTAACAACGCATGAAATGGGACTAAGATCTTTGAGGTTGGACCGTGGATGATTGGAAGAAAGTGGAATGGTCTGACGAATCAAGATTCTTGGTGCATCACGTAGATGGCCGCGCGCAGATACGACGATTACCAACGAAGGCTATGACACCTGGATGCACTGTTAGGCGGAAACAGGCTGGCGGCGACAGTGTCATGCTGTGGACGATGTTTTCTTGGGACATTTTAGGGCCCATTATCCCAATAGCGCAATCCCTGATAGCTGTGAGGTATCTGAACATCGTTGCGGACCAAGTTCGCCCATTCATGGCAACCGTGTTCCCTGCTGGTGATGACAATTACTGACAGGATAATGTGCCATGCCACACTGCCAGAATCATGAAGGAGTGGTTGGAGGAACATGCTGGTGACTTTCATTGATGCCTGGGCCTCCAAATTCACCTGACATGAACCTAATCGAACATTTGTGTTCGATTTGGAAAAGCGGGTTCGCTCAAAATCACCACCACCCCAAAATGTACGGTAACTGGAGGACCTGCTGTTGACATTATGGTACCAGATACCCTAGGATACCTATCGCCACCTGATCGAATCGATGCCTCGCTGAGTGGTCGCTGTTTTGCGGGCTAAAGGGGGTCCTACAGCTTGTTAGGTAGGTAATCTCATCGGTGTATTTGAATATGATGTTTCTTAATCTGAGAGTGACAGTGTTAAGAAAAAATGTTATTGTGCATATTTTTTAATCATCACAGTAAACTTCCAGCAAAAAAATGTGCATTTATTTTCTTTTAAAACTTCGAGTGAGCACCACATGTCGCAGAGGGTTGACGACATGTCGCTTCATAACTCCATGACTTTGCATATGAGAAAATAATAAATCGACCATTCAATATTGTACATGAACATATATATATGTTTAGCCGCTCTTGCTCACAATATTTTTATTTCAAGGCAGATGTTGCAATGAAAGGAATATTGTGACCTTAAGATTTACTTCCTTTACAGAGATGTCATTCGTTGCTTTGAAAAGCAGCATTTGCATCATTCTGAATCTAACCAACAGTAATCAATTTTTTCAAAGCACATTAGTAAAACTACTTTACCTGTTTCATATTTGAAATAAATTCATGCTTGTTAAAATGAAACTTAGATATTCCAGATTATTTCACTATTTTATACAGTAGCTTTCGGTCAGCCAATTGTTTCTAAGGTGTACTACATAATACGCTGGTCACAAAAAGTTAGGGATATGCGGTTTCGAAGGGAAAACATGGTGATATGCAAATTTAACAACTCATAGAGATTATCAGTGTGGGTAGCTATGTCATATATTAATTAGAATCATCACAACACAGAATGCATGTTCCGATAAAAGTACCCTGCGAGAAATGGAAAACGGGTTCTTTCACTGGTTGGTCTAGAAGTTTACTTAATGTATTGCCTTCACTGTAAGATTAAACTGAAATGATGTCCAGACGTCGTTCGCGCATTGACAACAAATGTGGGGCTGTTGGCATGTTACAGGCAGATCGATGTGGCTGCTGCTTTAAGAGTTTCGCAAGGTGTAAGTCGGCTGCGCACAAGATTTTTATGGCATGGAAATGTTACAGATCGACCCAGGAGTGGTCGCCCAAGGAAACCACCAGGAGGCAAGATCGCTACCTGACAGAAAGTGCTCGAAGAAGGGCCTATTATCACGAATAGGAAACTCTGAGAATCACTTTGAGCTGCTTCTCATGCCACAGTATGTAAGTAAATGGTACGAAACCATCTTCAGTTTTTCACGAGTACAGACTCAGAGTAAGGAGGCCACTGAGATGTATAGCACTGACATCAGTTCATCGGCGTCAAAGATGTTTCTGGGTCCAATAGTACATGTCATGCATTACAGAGTGGCACCAAGTACTTTTCACAGATGAATTCCATTTTGCTTTTTCCCCTCGCACTCGACGAAGACACGGGTGGAGGAGATCCGACACATGAATGCAACCATACTATGTGCAGTCCCTCCATCCTTACCAGCGGCAGTTAGTTCTGGTCTGGGCAGGAGTGTGTTTTAATGGGCATACTTCCTTGTATGTTTGTCAAGGCAACAGAATGCCTCAGTTTACTGAAACAAGATCATTGTGCCCATTGAGATACTGTTTCACGTTGCTATTGCACATGCATTCCATTTTCTTCATGAAAATTCAACCAGTCATTGTGCCTCGAGCTGGAAAAATCATGGGATTTGATCATTACAGCTGCCTCCGAAGTCTCCTTAATCCTATTGAGAACATTTAGGATGCTGTACAGCGACACTTGGATAACCATTTCCCACACCCCAGTACACTGGCAGTGTTGCCTGTAATATGGGACGAGGTGCCCCACACACTCATCAGTAATGGCAATGCTAGCATGCTACATAGGTGTCAAGACGTACTTCGACACAGAGGTAGTGGTACCAGGTACTGAAATCCAGAGATATGGACATTCTCTGAATTTACCATTTTGTCTATATTGCAGTGCTACTTTGTTGTGTGCAGAAATTGCACAATAAATTGTTTTTTTAAACACACTATCGTTTGTCTTACATAGCCTTATTGATGTTATTTCAATGTGTGTAACTTCAGTCATACATCCTTCATTTCATGCAATATCCCTAGCGTTTTGTGACCAGTGTATATGAATTGAATTATATTTATGGTTTTACTAGGGCTATGTTATTATGTGGGTTTAAAAATTAACAGTTTCAGCTTATGCATGTTTTATTTTCGATATTCTAAGGCATTTCAAATTATGTAATGCCTGTGAACACGTCAGCAAGTAAAAGCCACGGACATGAGTGATCAACAGCATCATTTTTGCAACTAATTTACCTTGACTGAGTTAAAACAAAAATTTGGTGCTCACCAAAACCTTGTCATGCTTAGTAAAGAAGGAAGCCCAGAATCTCTCTCCCCTCCCCATATTACCTTTGTACCACTGATCTTGAATTTCAGAAAACACTAAGCAAGTAAAAATACTTAGAAGCACCTATCACTGATATTCAATTAATTACATTTGCAGGCTTGGTGACAGAGTCATCTGAGGTGCTGGCCTCTGACCATGTCTCCGGGCTCTTTTTTGAATGAAGGTTTTAACGGCCATCATGAGCAACTCAATGGGCTATAAACAGTCACCCATCCCTAATTTAGGGCCACTGGTTCCAGGGAAGGAAGAGAGCCAGCACCTTAAGACAAACACAGCATCCATGCCTCACCTGGATTCGAACCTGGACCCCATCTCGGGTGAATGATCAGAAGCATCGCTTAGACCACTGCGCCACCAGGGTGGCTCTCTGTGCTCGAGCCTGGTGTCTCTGTCAGGTAACTCTCCCCGTCCACAAAACCAGTGGCCCCAAATGAGGGACAGGTGCCCTTGGTGGTCATTTACCCCCCCCTCCAAAAAAAGGGGGAATAATCATCACGTCGTTGTGCTAACCTAAACTCCAGAGAGTTCTATTCGGTTGGCTTTTGATTATTGATTATCTGTGCAAAGGCAAGGTGGAGATTTTTCTATCTCGTGAAGAACTCTTAACAGCCATGTCTTTAAACTCGCAAGCTTTTAGACAATGTAATAAAACATAACACGATTTAAAAAACGATGAATAGCTAAATGTCGATGATAAAACATTTGCTTAAAAAGCAGTGATATGCCAATTTTAGTTTCCAAGATTCCCAAGCAAAAGCACGCGTACAGTTTTGGTTAGCATAAAAACGAACTAAACTTTCCTAGGAGTGGCTCTAAGGAAAATGCTTTGTTCTGCGTATGCATTATTTCCGTCAGCCGGTAAGTTCGGATCAACCTTCGCAGGATTAAGATTAAAATTCTGCAGCACTGTGGTTACGAACAGGAAAATCTCCATATGTGCTAAAGGCTCTCCAATGCATGATCTTTTACCTACAGTCAAGAAAGAGAAAACAGTAAATCAAAAATAGAAATTAATCCATTTTTAAGATAACAACATAGTCATCTGCACATTTCAAAATGATGGAAAGCATGTATTGCACACAGTGTGTTTAAGCCGATTTCCACAAAGACGCTTTATATTAATATATGAAATTGGGCCGTTTTGAAATACTGTTTATAAAATATTGGAAAGCTTCCACTGTTTATTCCATTGTTTGTATTCACTGAAGGGATGCATTCAAGGTATGTGGAAGCTCTAACTCTAGCACCTGCATTCTATAATGTCACAAGGGAATCTTTTCAAAAATACTTTGAGGTGCAGAGCAGTGGAGAAACTGAAGTGAGGTCAAAGACACTGAGAAGCGATAAAAGTAATAACGTGAAAAAGTAACAACAGAGTCGGTTCAATTCCAGGTTATCACTATGTTACTACTTATTTTTATAGGAAGCGCTGGGAAAAAAACCTCATCCATTTCCTCCAGAATCTAAATTTAGTATTTAAGACATATTATGTAGTTTTTAAAATGTTTCAAAAATTACAATTTAATAAAGACATTAACACCTTAATCGCATGCTAATATGGGAGGACAATAAAGAGTAAGAGCAGAAAGTTTAATAAGATCTTGGTAGTTATTTCTACCGTATTAATTGGTTAAAACATATTTCGATATATTCGAGACATTGAGAGTTTATCAAATCTTTGGAGATAGAACAGCTTAGGTGGACTTTTAACACAGTTTGCCTTAAAGAATATCTTCTCATATCTCATATGTACGTTGCTTTAAACTCACACAAAGTAAAGTGAAGTAGGTACATCATTCCGGATTTCCTCAAAATACACATAAAAAGCATCATGCATTTCTTTTTATTTTATGAAAAGATCAACCTTTTCTTTGCTTTATGGTTAATTTTCCATACTGTTTTGTTTGGAGAAATCATCCTCTCAGAAAACTTAGACACTACGACCCGAGCAATTGCACAGACACTGTAGGCATCCAATGGTACTGTAGCATTGCAGTTCGCAAAACTTGGATATGTGAATTGCCCCAATGTTTGGGTACTGCATGATCTGGGTGAGGAAAATATGCTCTCAACTGCACATCTTTTTGCGATTCACTGCTCAAAGGGAATTGAAACGACCCATTTGTGAAACAAATAGTGATGGGCGATGAGAAATGGGGTGTGTATACTAACGTGGAGTGAAAAAGATTGTAGAGTAAGCGAGATGAGCAGCTATTAACCATTCCAAAGGCTGGTCTATATCCCAAGAAGGTATTGCTCTGTGAATGGTGGGATTAGAAGGAATTCTTGTATTACGAGCTGATGCTGAACAACCAAAGGATCAATTCTGCACAGTACTGTTTGCATTATAGCTGAAGGCTGAGCTTGATGAAAAACGTCCAAAAATTATCAACAGCAAGTGTTATATTATTTGCATCTTTAAAGACATTAAATACCAACAAAGTGTGCATATTTACGTGCAAGTCATTAATGACTTATCAATCAGAAAAGCCAAACACTTACCTAAAAGCTCTTTGCTACTTTCTTGCTATACACTTCATGCACGTCAATTAGAACATCCTGTTATGTAGCTGGCCTTCAAAGGTTGAAACTTTCAGCTTATAGGGCGCTGTTTTATATACGTTCTTCCGGTCATGAAACATCGTATTTTTATTCACAGGACAAAAACGCTGACTTCTGTCTGCCGTCTGACATGTAACATAGCTCGTCATCACTAGGTGTATACTCACTATTACATGAGTGTTGTCAACTTTCATTACACCTATTTTTTATCTTATTCCTCTTTCATTCCCCCATATGCAACATGGCCTTAAAATGCACAATTCAAAAAATGGTACTCCAAAAACACACATTCACCCACCCAATAAATACTCATATATAGCACTCTCAACAATTTATACTCCCCATACAACCACCCTAACGTACACTATATACAACACATTCATACACTCAATTAAAACCACTATGTACATAATTACACTATTTACATTCCACGACAGTCAAACTGTTGTCAACTGTGACTAATGAAGTGCTCCATCTGCCTCATATACCGCACAAACCCTACAGCAAACGCCAACCTCATTCAGCCTGTCACACACAATCCCCAAGCGCTTTCAACAGTATCCCTGTCGTCCTCGGGAGGTCGATGTGTCCCTCTGCTCTGCTAACCACAGCTCAAGTGAGCAAAGTCATTGAGGTTCAGGCTTCAGTCGCAAACCATGCATCATTGTGTCTCTGGCGCCATCTATTGTCAGTGCTGTTCTCTTTTCTTTTTTTCTCTTTTTCAATTGACGTGCATGAAGTGTATAGCAAGAAAGTAGCCAAGAGCTTTTAGGTAAGTGTTTGGCTTTTCTGATTGATAAGTCATTAATGACTTGCACAAAAATATGCACACTTTGTTGGTATTTAATGCATTTAAAAATGCAAATAATATGATAGAGAATTACACGCATAATTCTGAGCGGACGAATTCAAGGTGAGTGGTTTTCAGTCATGATAGTAATCTGATAATATGTGCTATAAAAGTCAATTTCGCAACTTCGAAATACAAGACATTACGGCATATAAGAAAGCAAAATTTAAATTATCAAAGTCAGAAAATCAAGAGGAATTTTTGGTGACATGCCGAGACCTTGAACTAACACCAAAATATTTGAAAATAAAGAATTACCCAGTCACTAAAAAAAATAATAAAATCATCCAAGAGTGCCAAAAAAGAGATTAAGAGCTAAAATTGTCAATAAAAGAAAATTAATTTTTAATTTGAATAAAACATGCTTACATTTATTGAATATAATATATAATAAAGAGTATAGAAATTTTTATGATTCCTGGAAAGATGAAATTTTAGATGTAACCTTGGAAGAAATATTTTACATCGCGGAATACGAAAGAAAAAGTTCAAAAACAGTCATTGCAAAAAAGTTGCATGCGATGATGGATAGCCAAAATGTACATGAAAAACGAGAGAATATATATGAAGTTTATCAGAATAAATCCAATTTAGCCTTGAGCTTCTCGCAGAGGGGAAAGAAATTTTCGTTTCCGCATGGCTTACCGAAGACAGAAGAATCAATACCTAACCTTGAGAAAATGACACGTTGTGTACCTACAGAAGACCGTGAAAATTTTTAAAGTAAATTGTATAGGATAGTTTTGAAAGAATTTAATGAAAAAAGTAATAAAAAATATCATTTAGATAAAATTCAGTATGAGAAAGAACAAATGATAAAACTAAGAGATGACCCAACGATTAAATTCTGTAAAGCTGATAAAACAAGACAAATAGTGATTCTAAACAGCTTAATATAATCAAAAAATGAATAGAACAATAGAAGATTTGAATTGCAGCATTCTGACTAGAGACCCAACTGAATCTCAAGTGAGATACTTGGCTAGAATAAGAAATCACAGCACTTTGCCTGTAGAAATAAAGAAAGTGTACCCACCTATGGGTACAGGGATTCCAAAGATGTTTGCAAAAATAAAAACTCATAAGCCTGATACACCTATGAGAGTGATAGTATCAAAAAGGAATTCCCCATTAATAAAGTTGGAAAAAAATATCTACAAGTATTTGGCACCAATGTTTATGAAGACAAGGTTCACTGTGAAGAATACTTACGAATTCATTGAAAAAATTAAAGTGATTAAACAAGATTTAAGTGAATATCATATGGCTAGCATGGATGTTCGTGCTCTGTTTCCTAGCACACCAGCACCTCAGGCAATTGACATAATTGTTGAAAAATTATATAAGTTACATACAATGAATGAAGTAAAAATTGAAGAATTAAAAGAAATTTTATTTTACATATATGAAAATAACATTTTTATGTTCAATAACTACATTTACAAACAAAATTATGGTGGACCTATGGGGTCACCATTGTCAACCTTATTTGCTGAAATAATAATTAGTGACATAGAAACAAAAATAATTGGTAAACTAGAAGATCCACTACTGATATACTGTAGGTATGTTGATGACATTTTTCTGTTGTCCAGGCTAAAAAATGAAGAACTTGAAGACTTGACAAAAAAGTATGATATCTATCCATCTATTAAATTGACAGTGGAACAGGAACAAAATAACATATTGGCATTTTTGGATATTATGGTAATCAAAACAAATGACAATATACAATACAGAGTGCATAGAAGATCATCATATATTCCTGTGTTAATACCTTTTCAGTCATCGCACCCATTAACGCATAAAAAAATAGTGTTAAAACACTAATTAAAAGAAGTTTAACACACTCATCAAAAGAACAATATCAAAAAGAAGAAATTGAATATATTGAAAAAATTGCACATGATTTTGGTTACCCTAAACAGGTATTAAAGAAAATTATGAAGTAACTCAAGCAAATAATAAGGGCATTAGTGATAAAATATATATATATATATATTAAAATATGTAGGAGCGATTCCATATGTTGAAGGTATTTCTGCTGAAATTAATAAGGTTTGTGGCAAATATGACATACATGTAGGAATCAAGTGCATACTATAAAAAATATAGTAATAAAAAATGAAAAAATCAGCCAACTTAGATAGAGCAGGTGTATATGAGATTCCTATAAATCAGAAACCACCTTTGTCATATATAGGCAGCAAGCACTAAGAACAAGTTAAAGTATAGATTACACCAAGATATGAGTAATTGGAATAAAAAAGCTAAAACAGCACTAACCCAGTATTGTCTAGAAAATCACCAATGTCCGAAATTCGAAGATATTAAAATTATTAAGAGCTGTAAAAACGAAAGGCAGTTGAGAATTTCGGAATCTGTATTAATCGAAAAAAATAGATCAAGAGTGTGTAACATTAATGAACCAAACAACTTAAATGAACAGTGCAAAGCCTTAATAAATAGTTGAACCACAATTAAGAGGAAAAGAGAACAACACTGACAATAGATGGCACCAGAGACACAGCGGTGCAGAGTTTGCGACTGAAGCCGGAACCTCAATGACTTTGCTCACTTGAGCTGTGGTTAGCAGAGCAGAGGGACACATCGACCTCCTGAGGACGACAGGGATACTGTTGAAAGCGCTTGGGGATTGTGTGTGACAGTCTGAATGAGGTTGGCGTTTGCTGTAGAGTTTGTGCGGTATATGAGGCAGATGGAGCACTGCATTAGTCACAGTTGACAACAGTTTGACTGCCGTGGAATGTAAATAGTGTAATTATGTACATAAGTAGTGTAATTATGTACATAGTGGTTTTAATTGAGTGTATGAATGTGTTGTATATAGTGTACATTATGGTGGTTGTGTGGGGATTATAAATTGTTGAGAGTGCTATATATGAGTATTTATTGGGTGGGTGAATGTATGTTTTTGAAATGAGTACCATTTTTTGAATTGTGCATTATAAGGCCATGTTGCATATGGGGGAATGAAAGAGGAATAAGATAAAAAATAGGCGTAATGAAAGTTGACAACACTCACGTAATAGTGAGTATACACCTAGTGATGACGAGCTATGTTACATGTCAGACGGCAGACAGAAGTCAGTGTTTTTTGTCCTGTGAATAAAAATATGTTTCATGACCGGAAGAACATATATAAAACAGCTACCTATAAGCTGAAAGTTTCAACCTTTGAGGGCCAGCAACATAACAGGATGTTCTAATTGACGTGTATGAAGTGTATAGCAAGAAAGTAGCCAAGCGCTTTTAGGTAAATGTTTGGCTTTTCTGCTTGATAAGCAAGAGTGTTATTTTCCCTTAGCCCAGCACAATGCCAGATGTCACGCATTTTTGGTCCCCAGAAAAAAGTGGTTGGAGCTTGGCTGGGATCTCGGAGTACTAGCAGGCATTAGTCCTCGCTTCGTGACATCATCATCAGGGTCATAACAGACACTGTCGTGACTACCATCTTAGCTAGCAGCAAGGTTACAGCGAGGCAATATGAGTATTCTAATTGTTATTTCAAAATATCGATGGGAAAAAATAAAACAATGCAAAACATGGGAAATAATAAAAATAAATGAAAAACATTTAGTAAAAATCAAAATGCAAATGCTTTATGAGCTATGGGAGCAACGAATTCAGTGATTATTTCATATCTACAAGCTAATTCAGATATAAAAGGGCTTTAATTATTTCTCTTTAATTATTTCCCACACTCACCAACCCACTTGGCCAGCGTGGTGAGTTATGGCCAAACCCCTCCAAAATGACTCTACAACTTAAATCTTGGCCCTCAGTCTCCGGCAGCTGGAATGTACCTGGCCAAGGCAGCGGCCAGTGCGACATGAAGGCAGAAGGTGCTAAGAATCCCCGGAGGACCGGACTAGGCTGTCATCTGATGCTGACCTTGGCTACGTATAATGGACGCTCCCTATCTTCTGATTCAAGGCTTCTTGAATTGGAAGAGGAACTACAAAGGATCAAGTGGGACATCGTCGGGCTAAGTGAGGTAAGGAGAAAAGGAGAAGATCTCATTGAACTGAAAAGTGGACATCTCTTCTACTATCGTGGAACAGATACTGGTAGAACTAGTGGTGTTGGATTTATAATAAACAAGAAACTGAAGGATAAAGTGGTAGAAGTTGAAAGTTCCTCTGACAGAGCTGCACGACTCGTTATCCAATTCTCGAGAAGATACCAGGCTCAGATTATTCAAACTTATGCACCCACCACAAGTCATCCTGAAGAAGAAATTGAAGAGTTTTATGAGGAAATTCGTCATCTAAATAATAAAGGTAAGCAGCACTTGAAGATAATTATGGGAGATTTCAATGCAAAAATAGGGAAACAGCAAAAGAATGAAACTTCAGTAGTTAAATTCAGTCACAGCAACAGAAACCAGCGTGGAAATACTCTTGAGTTTGCAGAGGCAGAAGGGTTTTTCATCTTGAACACCTTTTTCAAGAAAAAGCCACACAGGAAATGGACATGGAGACATCCGAATGGGATGACAAGTGAAATTGATTTTATTATGTGTAACAAAAAATTCGTCTTCGAAGACGAATACCTGTGTTGAACAAGTTCAACACAGGTAGTGACCATAGATTGGTGAGATGTAAGATGCACCTCAATACTAAACTCGAACGTGGCAAGCTCATAAGACAAACAAAATGTATTGACATAACCAACCTTAAAAAACACCATAAGACCTTCAAGTTCGAACTGAAGAACAAATTATCTGCTTTAGAAGGCCTAACATCAGAAGAAGTGGATATTTCTGAAGTTAACAGAAAAGTAACCAAAGCTCTTATGGAAACAGCAACAAAATTAGCTGGGTCTAAGAACAAGTTCATGTGAACAAATTATCAGGAAAAACCAAAATGCTGATGCAAAAAACAAGAGAGATGAGGACAACTAAAGAAGATGTGACTTCCAAAGTGGAATATATAGAGCTATGCAAGACAGTACGAAAAAGTATCACTGAAGACGTAAGGAAATTCAACTGTGAACTAGTGATGAAAGCAATTGAAAACAACCAAAGCCTAAAGATAGCAAAGGGACATCTCAGTTAGGGAAGAAAACAGATTATGGCACTGAGAAAAGAAGATGGTTCTGAAACAAGAAATAGAGGCGAAATTTTGAAAAGAGTGAACGATTTCTACTCCAAATTATATGAAAGGGATCATACATGTGCTCCAGACATCATGAAAGGTACCAGTACCAGAGTTCTTCCAGTCCTCCAAGCAGAAGTTGCCCATGCAATCAAGAACATGAAGTGGGAAAAAGCTCCAGGAGAAGATGGAATTACTGTAGACATCATACAAGAAGCAAGTGGAGAAATCCAAACAGTACTCGCCCAAATTTTCACTCGATGCCTTAATGAAGGGAAGATTCCTGAGGAATGGAACAACGCTACACTGATCCTGCTACATAAAAAAGGTGACATTGAGGATCTCAGGAACTACAGACCTATCAGCCTCCTCTCAGTGGTTTATCAAATCTTCACTAAAGTTCTTTCACACCGCTTAAAGGTAGCACTGGACATGGCTCAACTGAGAGAACAAGCTGGATTCAGGAGTGACTACAGCACAATAGATCACATCCTCGTACTGAGAGAACTAATTGAAAGAGCGAGGGAATATGAACTTCCATTGTGCATGGCTTTTATCGATTATGAAAAAGCCTTTGATTTGGTGAAACCATCAGCAGTTACAATGGCTCTGAAATCCTGCGGTATTGAAGATGCATACATTAATATTATTAATAACCTCTATGCAAGTGCAAAGATTCGGCTGTTTGAAAATACAGTACACATAGAAATTGGAAAGGGAGTGAGACAAGGTGACACCATATCTCCGAAGCTCTTTAATGCAACATTGGAAAATGTCTTTCAATCACTGAACTGGGAAAACAAAGGGATAAAGATTAATGGAGATTATCTAACCCACCTTCGTTTTGCCGATGACATAGTCATTTTTGCAACTACCCCATCAGAGCTGCAGAGTACGATCCAGGAACTTGCTGACAAGAGTAAAGAAGTGGGATTAAAAATGAACTTTCAGAAGACAAAAGTGATGTTCAATGCTTTTACAAGAAATGAAGATTTATCGATTGATGGAGAAAAGCTGGAGATAACAGACACGTACGTTTATCTTGGACAGCAGATATCAAGTGAGGGTCACATTGATGAAGAAATTAATCGGCATACAAAACTTGCCTGGAGAGCTTTTGGAAGAAACAGCATAATTTTCAAGAGCAATATGCCATTATGTCTTAAAAGAAAAGTGTTTGATCATTGCATCCTTCCAGTGCTTACGTATGGTGCAGAGACGTGGACCTTAACTAAAAGAGACATACACAGGCTGCAGACAACTCAAAGTAGCATGGAGAGGTGCATGCTTGGTGTAACCAGGAGAGATAAGAAGAGGAACTCGTGGATCCGAAAAATGACGAGAGTGGAAGACATCATGATCAGAGTTAAATCCCTGAAATGGCAATGGGCTGGACATACTGCCAGAAGAACAGACCATCGATGGACAGCCGAAATTTTAGATTGGATTTCAAGGGACAGGAAAAGACCCAGAAGAAGACCACATGGGAGATGGGTGGATGAAATTCGAAAGTATGCGGGAGTGACATGGATGAGACTGGCGCAAGACAGACTGTTGTGGAGGAAACTTGGGGAGACCTTCGTCCAGCAGTGGATTGATAATGGTTGACAATGATGATAATTATTTCTTTTTACATCAAGGGGTTGTTGCTTTGCACAAATTCACTGGTATTACCGTAGACACCATGATGCATTTTTTATTAAAAACAAATTATATTCTATTTCATCCAAACAAGTTAAGAAGAAAAAAAAAGTATCTGATAAGTTCATAAGGAACATTCCATGCATGACATTAAAATTGCCATTATTGATATGGTTATTCCATATTCTTTCAGCAACATAATACGCGATTGATACATTTTTTTTTTATTTCAGCATGACTTCGGAAAAGTACACGTCTAAATATTTCATACAAAATAAGGCAAAACAGCACTGGACAAATTGCTAAGCCTAATGATTCATGAAACGTTGGTTAAGCCTAATTAATGCTACGTGAAACTAATCCACTTAGTATCTACTAGGTTGCTTAAACCTACTTAGTTTCGTAGGAACTATTATGCCTGCTATAAAATAACCTAGTTCATCAATTCGTAAGAAATATACAATCTAAATTAATAAAAATAATAACTTCTCTTCTAACCCTGATAACGCACATGACTCATTCTCAGTACAAGACACACGTAGCGCAAACAGACTGTTTCTTGCTTTCAATCGTAGCGGGTTTGGTTTATTATGACCAAGGAGGTTAGAATAAGATATCTGGAGATGCCCTTGTTAATGGAGCAGACCACTACGCGTGAAGCCTATAACTGCGAGTGAAGGCCGTCAAAGTGTGGGAAAACTAATGGTTTTCAAGGCTATTGCAATGTATTTTGTGTTGGTCAAATCGCCTTCTTTCATCGCAAATGTTTACAATTTCGCATCGTAAATTGCTGCCGATGTTGAGAGTATGCTGGATTTATAAAATTCTTAATTATTTTAAGGCTCATTCCCATTTTTACTTTAAATCGAAATCCACGAACGTTAGAGCGATTTCTAAACAAAACGTAATGTTAAAATTGAAAACTGCACTCGTTTAAGAAGTATAATTCATTCCAGTTTAATATTAACATGTTTTCTGCAACCCAAAAACCACGCAATTCCAAAATGCACACTGTTGAAATTACATAGGCATCATGTTAACAATGTCAAATTCTCACAGTTTGTGGCTTCACGGTTAAGAGACTCAGGGTATTGTTGGAAATATTATTCTAACCTCCTTGGTTATGACCAAGGAGGTTAGAATAATACTTCTGGAGATGCCCTGCGTCTCTTAACAGTGAAGCCACAAACTTTGGGAATTTGACGTTGTGTAGGCCTTACATGATATCTATGCAATTTCAAGTGTATGTGTTATGAATGGCTTTTGCTATGTGGGTTTATTGTTATTAAATTTATGAAAATATTGAAAGTGAAGTTGAATATTGAATTTTGGGAGATGGGTAGATACATTTCGAAAATTTGGGAGATGGGTAGATGCATTTCGAAACAAAAGTAAATTCAATGTATTTAAGGCATGATAAATAACAATAAAAATAAAATGCAACACTGATATTAGAAATCCCAAAAGTTATCATTGTAGGTTTGTGATGTTTGCGTACCTGATGAGTTGAAACACCTGCAAGTGCAAAATAGGAAATTAGTGTTACATGTGTACCCATGTGTGAAAACCAAAAAATCAATGGTAGATAATGTACACGTGTAGGTAACTTTTGGAGGTGGTGAAGGTCAATTAAATTGGCTAAATGCATTGGTTAAATAAAAACAATCCCAAGCACGTCTCCAACCTTAGGCAAGCTAAGGTGGAATTACATGAGACCCTGAGATAAAATTCAATTGGGACACATAATTCATCACTGCACAAAGTTTGGATTTTTGAAAGGCCACTTGGCCTGCAATTATTTTATAAAACTTAACCAAAAACAAAAGATAACAAAGTGTTTCAAGGAGTCGAAGAATAATGATTTCTACAAGTTTTCTATTTGACCAAATCAATTTTTCAAAATTCCCTTTTGACTTTGGCCACAGGGCCTCATAGAATATCGAATGATATACAGTATAGGAGCTTCAAATGAAACAAACAATTTTTCACACACTAACAGTGAAATTTATTAACTTCTGCCTAAAGGTAGTGTCTGTATATATGTTAACCACGCTGATGCATTAGCACCAGATCTCACACATCTGAATTTCACAAATTCTAGAACATCTGGCCTCTAGCACCAGGCACATTACTTAGTACAAATAAATACAAGAATTTTTATGAATTTCACCACACAACTCAATTAACATGGTGGATAAGTTCGACCGCTGAAATGCAATTTTCTCCCTCTCTCTCAGG
Organism: Macrothele yani; assembly: GCA_039090855.1. Lineage (NCBI taxonomy): Eukaryota > Metazoa > Arthropoda > Arachnida > Araneae > Macrothelidae > Macrothele > Macrothele yani. Next base: position 3,660,795 of record CM077023.1, on the reverse strand, counting down.
TTGTAAAGTTATTAGAATATGTGTACACTATGTTACTTTGATTAACCCTTTCGAACAACCTACGCAAACCAGTTTCTTCAACCCACTTAAATTTAAGAATTACAACAACTGAGCAAAAATTTACAAATAATCAAAAGTTACATTAATAAATGGTTCTACACTTGCAGGAAAATTTGCCTTACAATTAATATAGCACAACACTCTAACATTACTTGATACAAAATCAACTCTAGACACCACACCAAACATACCGCTCTAAAAACCTTACTCAATTCCCTCAAAAGTTATTAAATTGCAATGCTGATCCAAAAACTTCAAATTCACACCATCACCATGAAATTCAAATACTCCACTACCACAAACTTGCACTGAGTACTCAATCAGTATTTTACCATGTAAATAAAAAGACAAACACTAATTCCCAACACTTCTGAACTTGAATTCATATCTATATGCACTCCTACTGCTGATCATAATTCCAAATTTTCAAAATTACATCATGTAAGTTTTTAACAATTTTAAATATAGTACCATGTAGTACCCCACTGTTTTACTGGCTAGGCTACATCTCAGTTAATCAGACCCACTTTCTTTGAAAACAAAAATTACATTCTGAGGAAATATCATTCAGGCAGTAGATGAGATTGGGTCATGAAGCCAATCAAGCCTATGCACCGAAATGGGAAAGTCATATGTGTGACACATCACCTTGTACTTATTTTCTCCCTTCACTGTTTTTTGAGACACCACTCTAACGCACCTTGCTCGGAGCTACTCCCTACTGGCCGGGTTTTACTCAGGGTCAAAGAACAAATTCTCCCAAATTTATCCTCTTCACACCCTTTCAAAACACGAAGCATTTCCAGGTAAGAAAAAACCTGCAAGAGCTCTCTTGCCCCAAATTATTTTTCCCCAGGCACACAGCTCCCAGAGAAACACCATACTAAGTCACATTATTTCCAGAAAAAACACACCCTATCTCTATTTCCAGAAAAACACACCATATCTCTATTTCCGGAAAAATTATCACCTTCGTTTTTCCAGAAAATTACATCATATCATTATTTCCCAGAAACACTCCATCTCTTTTTTTCCAGAAAAATCACTTTGTGAAGAAATCTCACTGTACAGAGGCAATGAACAGGCCGCACTCTCTGAAAATCCCTAGTCAACTTGCATACCCTCTTTAATAATTTTCAATTTTCAAATCCGCTGGCTGATATTAGCTCTAGCCTACACTTCTACCAAATATTACAGAACAATTTTACACCCATTATTTTTATTTGCCAAACTCAAAAATCACAATAACCTGCCTCTACAATAAAAAAAATTAACTACATGGCACTTACTCTATGTTTATAAATACAAATGCAATTTATATAATATTAAAAATTACCAAGCACAAAGAGAGTTAAATTTCCTTAATACTAATAAAAACTAGTTTGAGAGGTTATTCTTCAAAATAGCTTATAACACAATTCTGATACTATATACTAATGCTCTAACACATGTAAAATTTCCTTTCCTTTGCTTATAAAAGATTACCAAATTAACACTAAAACAGCAACAAACACGACTTGCACAAATTATTTACAGCACTCTCCATCCTGAATTTTAACACCACTTGAGCAAACTACAGCGGAGACTAATTTTAGCAGGAGTCAGGCTGTGTAAACTGAGACGTCAAATTTGGCCAATATATATATATATATATATATATATATGGGATGTAAGGTCAGGTGATGCGTAACATCACAGCCTCTCCTTGACAAATGTCAACCCCGCCTTCTCGTGGTACATCCTGTTCCCACTAAAGGGGCTCTGACGACCGCCAATAGCGGTATAACTATACCATCGGGATTAGAGGAAATGCTATCCCACACTCACCAACCCGCTTGGCCAGCGTGGTGAGTTATGGCCAAACTCCTCCAAAATGACTCCACAACTTAAATCTTGGCCCTCAGTCTCCGGCAGCTGGAATGTACCTGTCCAAGGCAGCGGCCAGTGCGACATGAAGGCAGAGGGTGCTAAGAATCACCAGAGGACCGGACTAGGCTGCCATCTGATGCTGACCTTGGCTACGTATAACGGACGCTCCCTATCTTCTGATTCAAGGCTTCTTGAATTGGAAGAGGAACTACAAAGGATCAAGTGGGACATCATCGGGCTAAGTGAGGTAAGGAGAAAAGGAGAAGATCTCATTGAACTGAAAAGTGGACATCTCTTCTACTATCGTGGGACAGATACTGGTAGAACTAGTGGTGTTGGATTTATAATAAACAAGAAACTGAAGGATAAAGTGGTAGAAGTTGAAAGTTCCTCTGACAGAGCTGCACGACTCGTTATCCAACTCTCGAGAAGATACCAGGCTCAGATTATTCAAACTTATGCACCCACCACAAGTCATCCTGAAGAAGAAATTGAAGAATTTTATGAGGAAATTCGTGATCTAAATAATAAAGGTAAGCAGCACTTGAAGATAATTATGGGAGATTTCAATGCAAAAATAGGGCAACTGCAACAGAATGAAACTTCAGTAGGTAAATTCGGTCACGGCAACAGAAACCAGCGTGGAAATACTCTCGTAGAGTTTGCAGAGGCAGAAGGGTTTTTCATCTTGAACTCCTTTTTCAAGAAAAAGCCACACAGGAAATGGACATGGAGACATCCAAATGGGAAGACAAGTGAAATTGATTTTATTATGTGTAACAAAAAATTCGTCATAGAAGACTGCAGTGTGCTAAACAAGTTCAACACAGGCAGTGACCATAGATTGGTGAGATGTAAGATGCACCTCAACACTAGATTCGAACGTAGCAAGCTCATAAGACAAAAAAAATGTATTGACATAACCAACCTTAAAAACACCATAATACCTTCAAATTGGAACTGAAGAACAGATTCTCTGCTTTAGAAGGCCTAACATCAGAAGAAGTGGATATTTCTGAAGTTAACAGAAAAGTAACCAAAGCTCTTATGGAAACAGCAACAAAATTAGCTGGGTCTAAGAACAAATTGTATGTGAACAAATTATCAGGAAAAACCAAAATGTTGATGCAAAAAAGAAGAGAGATGAGGACAACTAAACAAGATGTGACTTCCAAAGTGGAATATATAGAGCTATGCAAGACAGTACGAAAAAGTATCACTGAAGACGTAAGGAAATTCAACTGGGAACTAGTGATGAAAGCAATTGAAAACAACCAAAGCCTAAAGATAGCAAAGGGACATCTCAGTTAGGGAAGAAAACAGATTATGGCACTGAGAAAAGAAGATGGTTCTGTAACAAGAAATAGAGGCGAAATTTTGAAAAGAGTGAACGATTTCTACTCCAAATTATATGAAAGGGATGATACATGTACTCCAGACATCATGAAAGGTACCAGTACCAGAGTTCTTCCAGTCCTTCCAGCAGAAGTTGCACATGCAATCAAGAACATGAAGCGGGGAAAAGCTCCAGGAGAAGATGGAATTACTGTAGACATCATACAAGAAGCAAGTGGAGAAATCGAAACAGTACTCGCCCAAATTTTCACTAGATGCCTTAATGAAGGGAAAATTCCTGAGGATTGGAACAACGCTACAATGATCTTGCTACATAAAAAAGGTGACATTGAGGATCTCAGGAACTACAGACCTATCAGCCTCCTATCAGTGGTTTATGAAATCTTCACTAAAGTTCTTTCACACCGCTTGAAGGTGACACTGGACATGGCTCAACCGAGAGAACAAGCTGGATTCAGGAGTGGTTACAGCACAATAGATCATATCCACGTACTGAGAGAACTAATTGAAAGAGCGAGGGAATATGAACTTCCATTGTGCATGGCTTTTATCGATTATGAAAAAGCCTTTGATTCGGTGAAACCATCAGCAGTTGCAATGGCTCTGAAATCCTGCGGTATTGAAGATGCATACATTAATATTATTAGTAACATCTATGAAAATGCAAGTGCAAAGATTCGGCTGTTTGAAAATACAACACACATAAAAATTGGAAAAGGAGTGAGACAAGGTGACACCATATCTCCGAAGCTCTTTAATGCCACATTGGAAAATGTCTTTCAATCACTGAACTGGGAAAACAAAGGGATAAAGATTAATGGAGATTATCTAACCCACCTTCGTTTTGCTGATGACATAGTCATTTTTGCAACTACCCCATCAGAGCTACAGAGTACGATCCAGGAACTTGCTGACAAGAGAAAAACGAACTTTCAGAAGACAAAAGTGATGTTCAATGCTTTTACAAGAAATGAAGGTTTATCGATTGATGGAGAAAAGCTGGAGATAACAGACACATACGTTTATCTTGGACAGCAGATATCAAGTGAGGGTCACATTGGTGAAGAAATTAATCGGCGTACAAAACTTGCCTGGAGAGCTTTTGGAAGAAACAGCATAATTTTCAAGAGCAATATACCATTATGTCTTAAAAGAAAAGTGTTTGATCAATGCATCCTTCCAGTGCTTACGTATGGTGCAGAAAAGTGGACCTTAGCTAAAAGAGACATACAAAGGCTGCAAACAACTCAAAGAAGCATGGAGAGGTGCATGCTTGGTGTAACCAGGAGAGATAAGAAGAGGAACACGTGGATCCGAAAAATGACAAGAGTGGAAGACATCATGATCAGAGTTAAATCCCTGAAATGGCAATGGGCTGGACATACTGCCAGAAGAACAGACCATCGATGGACAGCCGAAATTTTAGATTGGATTCCAAGGGACAGGAAAAGACCCAGAAGAAGACCACATGGAAGATGGGTGGATGAAATTCGAAAGTATGCGGGAGTGACATGGAGGAGACTGGCACAAGACAGACCGTTGTGGAGGAAACTTGGGGAGACCTTTGTCCAGCAGTGGATTGATAATGGTTGATGATGATGATGATATATATATATATATATATATATATATATATATATATATATATAATAACTATTTTAACCAAACTTCATCATTATTAGAAAAACTTAATTTTAGCAAAATTGCTTTAGCAGGCAGGACATTTTTTTTTTTTTTTTTTTTTTGACAAACCGCTCACGTAGACGTGGGTGAGAGTTCGAAAGTGTTCTAAATTTCGAAGGGAAAAAACAACTTTTTCAAGTTACTCCCAGTCCTTAGGGAAGGGCATGACAACCACTGCTTGTCATAAAAGAAAACTCTTGAAGTAACAAGTTCGCCGCCCCGGTGGCGCAGTGGTCTAAGGCGCTGGCCTCTGATCATTCGTCCGTAAGGGGTCCGGGTTCGAATCCCGGTGAGGCATGGATGTTGTGTTTGTCTTACGGCACTGGCTCTCTCTCCCTTCCCTGGAACCAGTGACCCTAAATTAGGGACGGGCGACTGCTTATAGCCCATTGAGTTGCTCACGGTGGTCGTTAAACCTCCAATCAAAAAAAAAAAAAAAAGAAGTAACAAGTTCCTGGGCCGCTCCGGTGGCGCAGTGGTCTAAGGCGCTGGCCTCTGATCATTCGTCCGTAAGGGGTCCGGGTTCGAATCCCGGTCAGGCATGGATGTTGTGTTTGTCTTACGGCACTGGCTCTCTCCCTTCCCTGGGACCAGTGACCCTAAATTAGGGACGGGCGACTGCTTATAGCCCATTTGAGTTGCTCACGGTGGTCGTTAAACCTCCAATCAAAATCAATCAAAAAACCTCCAATCGAAAAAAAAAAAAAAAAAGTTCCTGAGTCCAATTTAGCTGCAGCTCCTCTCACGGTGCCAGGAGCGATGATTTTTGTAGGTTCAGGTGACCAGGTTCGCCATTTTCCTTCTGACTCTGGGGATGACCAAATGGAATATTTGTTGCCTCCTCGTCAGCCTCCTTTCGAGCCTGAAGAAATGTTGGTGCCATGAAGAATACCAGCTTGGCATCTCTTCTGTGCAGGAATGGGCTGGTCATCAATGGGAACTCCTGGGTCAAAAGGAATCCTCCTCCTTCCATCTTGCTGATAATTTCATATGAGGTACAGGCACCTTCTGGGCAGGAACTGGCCAGTCATCCGTGTAAACTGAGACGTCGAATTTTCAGAGGCAAACTACTTTTTGCCCACATGCCAGAACTATTCTCATCACTTTGAGTTGTACGGGGTTTTTTTTCTCACTCCCCAGGTGCAGCTCAAAGCACCATGTTATGTTTTTTCCTGCTGGTCCTCTCCCCGCCAAAACGGCGAGGAGAGAAACAATCTCCCTCTTTCACTGCCGGTCAGCAAGAAGAGCGAACTTTTCCCCTCGCACTAGAGGCCAACGCTAGACAACCTCCTTCGTCCTCCCCATTGGCTCAAACTTCTCCTAGTAACTAACTAATGGCTTAGCTCGTGATCGGCTAATGTTTTGCGCCAAACGCTGTGACACTCACCACATGGTTTCAACGGCGTTTCTCTTCCACGCAGGCACCTCTGGGCAGGGAAAAGCATTTCCTGCATTTCAAAATCTAAAAATAGCCTTATCTCCTCGGTTTTTTGAGCCAAAAGCAGCAAATTGTTGCACTTTCTCTGCGTCTCCCAAAAACGCTCCAAAATGGCGAACTGAGAATAGAAAGATTTTTGTCTACTCAAATACAAGAGGCCATTTCTCTTCCGTTCCGTGGTGAAAAAAAAATAAGGAAATAATTTTGTTTCTGAAAAGGGGTGGTGATGATCTTGCTCGCTTTTTCTGGGGTTTTTTTTTTCGAGGAAAAAGTTAAATATATCCAAATATAATATAGTTATTCATTATTACTGTTTGTTTTTTTCCAGTTAAATATTTGTTCGTCTGGTCAGAGTCGAAAAGTGAAAGAACTGCGCGCACGTTCTCTCATTCCTCTGTCCTTCCCAGAACGAAAATTACACGCATGTCTGGAGAGGATTTTTATTTGTTCGGTTTTTTTTTCTTAGTAAATGTGAGAAAACGGATCAGCTTTCCCCACATCCACCAGAAAGAAAAATCCTCGACAGAACATATGTATTTTGGAATAGCGTGGTTTTGGGTTGCAGAAACCATGTTAATATCAAATGGGAATGAATTGTACTTCTTAATTCTTATACGAGTGAAGATTTCAATTTTAACATTATGTTTTGTTTAGAATTCTTACTAACGTTCGTGTATTTCAATTTAAAATAAAAATAAGAAGGAGAGTCAAAATAATTAAAAATTTTATAAATTCAGCAATTTCTCACACATCGGCAGCAAGTTACGATGCGAAATTGGAAACATTTGCGACGAAAGAAGGTGATTCGGCCAACACAAAATGTTTTACAATAGCCTTGAAAACCATCAGCTTTCCCACATTTTGACGGCCGTCTCTCGCGGTTATAGGCTTCACCCAAAGTGGTACTGCTCCATTAACAAGGGCATCTCCAGATATCTTATTCTAACCTCCTTGGTTATGACCCGGTTGCTGGAGTCACAAACGGGAAAATCTTGTAGACTTAGGCATCTTGTACGCTTAGGCCTCTAGTACTCGAGACGGCTTTGGTCCGATCCGGCGTATTCACCGGAACTTGCAGCCTTCTGATTTCTATTTATTCCAACAGAACTCGATCAAAGGAAAGAACTTCGCTTTCCCGGAGTCCTGCAAAAACTGTCTTGACCAGTTCTTTGCCACAAAACCTGCAAAGCTCTGGCCGAAAGGAATCCTCAAGCTACCCGATAAATGGCGAGTGCTACTGGAAAATACACTTCTTTCCATAAATTAAGCAACAATTGGAAAAATCGTCATAACTCAAAAAAGTATGCAGCCAATTCGGATGAAATTTGGTGGTAAGCTTTATCAGACCAAACGCAATAAAAAAAACGTAAGAACAAAGCACCTACATTTTGTATGAGTGATGCAAATATGAAAATACAGAAATATAGGTATCAAGACAAAATAGGAAAAGGTACTTCAATAGATAGTGTGGTTACCCCGAACAGCAATACAGGCCTGATAACGATGTCCCATGCTGTTAATTATGGTGTCGAGCAGTTCCGTAGGTAGGTAGCTGCATCCATTGCTCGAGCAAAGCAGTGCGGAGCCCCTGCAAGGTTCAGGGAGGGTCTGGAAGCCAGCAACACGCCTCCCGAGAGCATCCCAGACATGCTCAATGGGGTTCAAATTAGGAGAGCGTGCTGGCCACTCTATACGGACTATAGTCTCCTGTTCCAGGTACTAACGCACAAGGCGAGCTTGTGAGGGTGGGCGTTATCCGCCTGCAGTACAAATGTATCGCCAATTGCAGCCGCATACAGATGAACAGTAGGGTCCAGGATGTCGTCTCTATACCACTAAGCATTGAGGTTTCCATGTGGCAACACATAGAGGTCGGTACGGCCGCCTAATGATATGCTTGCCTACACCAGACACTAACACCACCAGCATAGGTATCCGTTTCCTGGATATTAGAGGGAAGATAGCGAGTACCGGCCTCTCTCCAGATGTAAACTCGGCGAGAATCACTCTGTAAACAGTATCGCGATTGATCAGTGAACAGAACTGGACCTCCACTGATTTTGAGTCCAGTTCACACGCATTCATGCCCAATTGAAGCATTCCCTCCGGTAGCGGAGAGGGCGGAGGTGAGGGTCACGAATACCGGTCGCCGAGCATACAGTCCTTCTGCGTAGCGTCCAAGCCCCTACCGTCCGTCCTGTTCCGCCTTACCGAAAGCCGCAAATATCGGTCATCCGCGGAGGTCGTCGCCCTTGGCCTACGTTAGCTGTACCTTCGGGAAGCTGCACCTGTGGCTTGGAACTGCTGCCACATCCAGCTGACCTCAGGACGATCGTCGTTGAGCCACCTTGCGACGTCAGCCTGCCGTTGCCCTGCGTCGAGTCGGCCTATCACTCTGTAGCGTAACTCTGCTGGTCAATGACATCTCGAAGCCATGTTAACAAAATCGCTATATCGAAATCTTGTCATTCACCGCAACACATGAACTGGCGACTCCCTCTGAAACAGCTAGTTTTAAGCTCTTGCACATTTGCATAAAGCGCTGCCAGCGCAACTCATTTGCTTTCCATACATCGATGTTGTATGCCTTCGCCAGTAACATATGCAAATTTCATGCAATTTGAACTATATTTCGCCCAATTATTGCGATTCTTCAGTTTGTTGCTTAATTTATGAAAACCAGTGTATAGTGATGGCCTGCGTTACTAAATAAAGTGGTAATGGTATACAAAAGCTTTGTCTTTCACTTTTGTCTATCTACAAATGCGAAGGACTTTTTACATAACCCCAAAAAAATGCTTTTATGAGACCTGCAGATTTTGAGGCTGATGGGTCAAATTTCGAAGTATACTGTTAAAAATTTGGTGGTAGTTTGTACCAGAAAATGGTGCTACACACCAGCTGCACCGCATTCTGAGAAAAGATATGCCATTGTGTAGCGCAAACAAAACCCAAAAACATGCTGTAACTTTGCACCACGTTGTGGTACAAGGTTGCACTACTTATGGTGCAAGGTTTCACCATGTTGTTGGGTTTTGTTTGCACCACACATCAGCTGGTGTAACACCACTTTCTGGTGCAACCTACCAGGGACGTCGCTAGACTTTGAAATCAGGGTAGGCGACCATTTTTTATGGTGGGGCAAGCTTGATAGCAATTTTTTTTTTACGAAACACTGAAAGAACTAATTTTTAATGCTTTTTACTACCGGCTACAAAGGAATTCGTACAATCCTCCACGTGGACATACACGGGACTTACTAGTTACGCCACTGGTGTAAGATACAAGTGTTGGTAGAATGTCGCCTTCAACCTTTTGCTTGCTCTGAATGCATTGTCTTAAATTGCTTTTCAAAATTCTGCAGTTTTGCTAACAAAAATAGTGCTGTACTTGGACAGTTTAAATGAAAACGTCGTTTCTGTTTAAATCAAATTTTAAGTCGTGCCATGCAGACACAATACCTCCCCCTCCTTAATTCCCTTCATTCAAGCCAGCGACTTTGCCTTGCACTCCTCTCCTACAAAGCAGTCCTGAGCTACTTCCTGCACTTTCACTATTCCGGGGAAGTCTTAAGAGCGCTAGTGTATCTTTAGACTCCACTTTCCGTGTTTAAATCCCCTATTTTGTAAAGAAAACAAACAGAGCAATTAGTAGTGACCCCCTCAGTGAATCTTCGCATTAGCCCCCTGGCCATACAAACAGCAAAAAGAGGCTCAAACTAAGGAATTGAATGAGTGGAGGACAATTGAATTTTTATGGTCCTACGGATGCTATTTTGATAACCTTACTATGGACAAGTAAACAACGCACTCGTTTTTATATTTTTTTAGTGGAAAATACGTGGGGTTAAATGAAATCTAACACAAGTCCAGATTATATTTTAAAGTTAAATATACTGAAAAATGGCCCATTTTGAACTGGGTGGGGGCTGGGTTGACAAGACAAATTTGAGCCCACCTTTGCACCCCCTTGGCAACGTCCCTGCAATCTACCACAGAATTTTTAAAAGTGAACTGATGCCTACATTTACCTTGGGCAACGATAGCAAGCGAGGACCACGTCAAAGATATTAACAGGCGTATAAAACTTGGCAGTAATGCATTTGGAAGAAACAGTAGAAAATTGTTTCATAAATGCGTCCTTGCATACGTATCATAGATATGAATCTTAACTGAAAAAGGCATACAGAAGCTGCTGACAACTCAAAGAAGCATGGAGTGGTGCATGCTGGGTGTAGCCAAGAAAGATAGGAAAAGTAACTTATGGATCAGAAAAATGACAAGAGCGGATGACATCATAATCAAAGTAAAGACCCTGAAATGGCAATGGGCTGGACATATTGCTAAAAGAACTGATTGCCATTGGGCAACTAAAATATTATATTCCAAGGGATAGAAGACCACATAGGTGATAGGTGGATAATGCATGCCGGAATGATATGGAAGAGAATTGCTCAAGACAGGGAGTTCTGAATTGATTTGGGGAGACCTTCATCTAGCAACGGACTGAGAATGGTTCATAATGATGATATTACACTTGTTGCAATGATTTCAATTTTGATAGTTTTCATCAGTTTTACCGCTGGTTATGAACAGACTCTTAATGAGTAAAATTATTTTTTATTCAAACGATATGCATTCGGTATTGCATCATAATTTCATTTCTGTAAATCCAATTTTCATTTCTATGGCTTCCCCCTTGTAAGTTGTTTTTTTTATCTGTTCTCGTCCTACTCGCACCATTACAATGGAAAATACGCTGCAAAAACTGTTTCTCGTGCACAGGAGAAATCAGTGGAAGAAACATGTCCTTTCTTAAGCAAGTAAGGCTTGACAATTCGTTTCTGCTAAGCTGTGTCAGGCATAAAGAACTTAAAAGTTTACGTTCGTTTTATCTCAGGACCAACTTGCTTGGAATAAATATTAATCGATTCTTGCTTCCATTAAAGCATATAAAATGGATCCGTGATTGCATCACATTCCCGCGCTTAGAAATACCAGTGGTGATAGTGCGTCTCCAAGTGTCAGCTTTCCGTACATGATATTCATAGTCCTTCAGATTGTGATGCTAGGCTAAAAATTTCTTTTTAAATATTTTAATCTACACAAATACCAAAAATCGTTGTTATGTAAACCAGTGGCACCTCATGACCATAGAAACAGGTGAAGTGTTACAAAATGAGAATCCATGAAAAAATGCATCTATTTCTTATAAAGAAGGTCAATTATATCATTCAAGGAAGTATAGCGGTCGATGATGTCATCGTAAAACGCCTGTTTAACTACAAGTTTGGAGAGATGTTCTTTTTATGAAACGATATTAGATAGCATTGATAGTCTTTTCTGTGAAATAGTGTTCCTTAAGTAATTTTTTATTCGTTTCAACCAGGGAAAACTTCTTTCTGTTGGCATAGTGATTGAGGGTAAAGTAATAACTAGAGAAAGCAATTTATATACGTCTTAGAATGCATCCTTATGCACATTATTTGTCTGCAACAACGTGCACACTGTATCATTTTCTGCGCTCATTTTTTTCTTTTCTTTTTTAACAAAAGCATGCATCCAGAACACAGGGGGAATCGTGAAGAAACAGCACTGAAACTGAAGTTTACACTCGCAGTTACTATGTAAACACAACGAAACAAGAATCGTCTAAACTCAAAATCGCACTGCGGAAGCTGTAGCTTCACTCGATCGAGGTGAACTGGCAAACCAGTGGCGCGGGCTGTCACTTCGCCTCAATCATTGACATGACTCGTTGCCTTAGCAACTCCCTTATTCGGTAAACTCCAGGTTCCTATGTCGGCGCTCTTCATGGTGCCGGACGGAAGTGATTTGGAACTGCGGCATAGTATTTCTTCACATGGTCTATGCGCAGTTACAAGGTCGTCTGTTCATCAATTTACATGTATAGTGCTATTTGAAACTGCGTGCTCACACTTCTAGCTTGCTTTTTGAAACAGGAGAGCTTTTGCTTCAAAGCCATAACATTTTCCAGAAATCATTCTTGTAAACGAAGAAGTGACGAATTTTAAGAATCTACTGAATCATTTGAAGATTTTTTTTCATAAATTTTAGGTGAAATGACACTTCACCTGACGAGATGGCACTGATGTAAACTCTTTTTAAAATCATTAATTTTACCCGAGCAGCATATTTGTAACACCAACTGTTCTAGGCAGTTTTACGCGACTGAGATATTCCCACCTTCTACAAAGAAGTTAGATGGCAGAGCACAGAGACCACAGTTCTTGATTTTAACATAATGGAAATCTGATAAAATGTCAGATTCCACTTAATCATCTCAGGAAATTCCCAGTGAAATAACTCTATGCTTGCCATATGCCTTAAGTCCAAACACAAGCAGCTCTTATAGGTGCGAAATGTAGGACACCTTTGTCGTTTGGTATAGTCAATGACACACATTTCTTCCCCCCCCCCCATACTTTTAAGTCTGGGTGGGAATGTCGGCTACGACCAGTGCTCGGAAGTAGCGCGCTACAAGTAGCGAAACTACTGTAGTCGCTACTTTTCCGCGTAGTTTGTAGTGTAACGCGCTACTTTAACGGAAAAGTAGTGTAGCGAGTAGAGTTGCGCGATGCAAACCTCTATAGTTTGTAGCGAGTTTCGACACTACTTTTAACGTTACTTCAGTAAACAAACAAGGTGCCCTCCTACATATCACTTGGTCGTCACGTGTGTTTTCGACACAACGCTAATACTTCTCGTTTGAACTGCACAGCACCAGCGCTAAGTATCGCCATCTAGCAAGCATTTCTATAATATCGGCTATGAAGCGGATTGAAATGGACAGGTTATGACAAACGAGGGTCTCGGAATAAGAACGTTTGGTGTTTCAAAGCACAGAGTTTTCTAGCATAGGTTGGCAACACCAACACTTGTGTCGTTTTCGTCTCGTGTGAATACGAATGTGTTTGCTTTCCGTGCTTCAAAGACTTATTTAGCTTATGTTTCCAGGTGATTATAAATTTTTCTGTTTTCGTGAAATATGGCAGCTACTGTCAAGCTTGATGAAGAAAGAATTGAACTGCCTTGTTCGGCGTAAAACAATTATTTCCCAGTGCTCGAGAAACAAGTAAAGGGGAATTTTACAGTCACGTGCAAACTTTTTCCGTTAAATAAGAAGCTGTCGATTTCAAAGTCATCCGCCTCTAATTTTAAATTACTCATAGAGGTAAGTCAAAATTATCAGTACTAATAGTAATGAAATAAATAATTAGTTATGTGTATTTTTCGCTGTTTTTATAACCACTCATTTAAAAATCCCGGACTTTTTTCAATCCCGGCCACAGCCCCGGACGTCATTACAAATCCAGGACTGTCCGGGCCAATCCCGGATGACTGGTAACCCTAATTATATGTCATAACCCAGTTTTTATATGATATGCTACATTGTAAAGTCTGGTGTATATACACTATCTACCAACAAGTAATTGGACACCCCTGCAATCGACGATATCTGCGGTCCTGATGCACGTCACGGCCGCCGCCGTTAAATATCGTGTGGAAAACAACAACGCAACTAGTTGCATGCAAGATGCCACGCAGTTCGGAGATCTCTGATTTCGAGCAAGGTGTAATCGTCGGGTATCACAGAAATGGCCGATCCATACGTGACATATCCAGCGAGTTGAAGTACCCAAAATCGACAGTGGCCTACGCGATTGGCAAGTGGAAGATGAGAGGTGACTGTCGGAATGGGCCCCGACCCGGCAGACCCACAAAACCGGGAGTTAGAGACCGACGGGTGCTGGCCAGAGAAATTCGGAAGAACCGCACCAAATCGATGGGCCACATCCGTGAGGAGTTTCAACAGGCATCCGAGAGTGTTCTTTTGATGAATACCATCCGTAAGGAAGCCCATGTACTCGGTTATCATGGACGTGCTGCCGCCCACAAGCCTTTGTTCACCAAGTCCAATAGCGCTGCTCGGCTAATGTGGTGCAAAGAACGTCGACAGTGGACCGTTGATCAGTGGAAACAGGTTCTCTGGAACGACGAATCAAGGTTCACCCTCTACCGTTTGGATGGCAGGGTCTGGGTTTGGCGTCTGCCTGGAGAACGCCTCCTGCCGGAATGTATTGTGCCAACTGTGAAGATTGGCGGCGGTGGAATTATGCTATGGAGGTGTTTCTCCTGGTATGGCACGGGACCCTTGGTCGCAATTCCTGGTAGACTTAACTCCGAGACCTACTGCACCATTTTGGATGACCATGCGCTTCCTACGTTGTGGCAGTTTTACGGGGTGGACCCATGTTACTTTCAGGATGACAATGCCACCTGTCATGTTGCGAGGTCCACCATGGCTTGGTATGGTGACAGTGGTGTTAATCGAATAGACTGGCCTGCGCAGAGCCCGGACCTTAACCCTATCGAGCACCTCTGGGACGAGTTGGAGCGTCGACTTGAGGGGTGCCCCCACCGTCCGAAATCGGTGAAGGAACTGACTTGTCTGCTCCAAGCCGAGTGGAAGAAAATACCGCTAGCCATCGTACAACGCCTGGTTGAGAGTATGCCCCGGAGGATCGCAGCTGTAATCGCCGCTCGTGCAGGCTCCACCAACTATTGAAGGTGAATAAACTTCGTTTTCCTTTGCTATCACAAGTATCCAATTACATGTTGGTAGATAGTGTATGTGATATACAATATTTTGTAGTAATATAACATCCTTAACTTTGAGTGTGTATTGAATAATCTCGCAAAATTCGGGTACTGAAAGTAGTGACTACATTTTCAAAGTAGTTTGTAGTCACTACTTTGTTAAAAATGTAGTTGTAGTTAACTGCATTTATCATAAAGTAGTTGTAGTTTGCTACAAATAAAAAGTAGTTTTTCCAACCACTGGCTACGACATAGGTATTGTGTTCGTTATAAAAGCAGCACTGGCTCCCTCCCATTCCTATTACCACTCTACTTTTATTGGGGACGGGAAACTAAACATTAAATGGTCATGGAGGTCTTAAAACGTCAAACTAAAAAAAAAATAAAAATAAGAATAAAAACAGAATACATTTTCATGCCTTGAAGATGTGCTTCGTACAAAATACTCACCAACACCAAATATTATTGGGAGCTCTTCTCTGCTTTTCCTACCTTCTGCAGGCAGGAAACGTGATGGATCAAATTTTTCAGGCTCTTGGTATACATCAGGATCATGTAGCGCCGCCCAAAAATTCACCAATGTAATGGCTCCTTTTGGAACATTATAGCCCTGTATCGTTGTTTCCTCTGAAAGGCAACAAAATATTTAGCTTCCTATTTTAAGATATGTTCGTAGTTTGGTTCTTCAGCAAGCCTACATTGGTTTTGACATTTTTCAGAAAACACTGTATGACATCAAACTCATTACTTTGAAGATATGAATTGCATATCGCCGAAATTTAAAAGGTATAAAAGAATAAATACGAGTATGCTATGCTACCACCGGCATTTGTTTTGCTTACACCGTTATACGCAACTTACTAAACCATGGGAGGTCATGTAGCTATTTCGAAGTTAGCGAAATGTCATCCTTTCCAACTATTTGGCTAGTATTTAAAAGCTGTTCAGTCCGGTAAAAAAAAAAAAAAAAAGTTAACTTGTAAAATCATGCAATTCATTGATTATGAAACGCTTTCCAACATACCAGAAATCATTACTCAAGTTATGATGATAATGGCTGTGGAATAAATCTCGCTCCTGTGCCCTGACCTTTGACCCCACTTCGATTATATTAAACAGAATTGGTTTGGTATACCTCCGGAACATCATACTACAGTTTTGTCGCAATAGAAGTATTTTTACGTATAAGTTACAATGCATAAGGGCAATGGAATAGATTATGCTCTTATGTCCTGACCTTTGACCACATTTCGCCCATTTTCAATAGGGTTCATCCCCAGGTGGTGCCCTACCCGCATACTAAAATTTCATCGAAATCGAGCCATTTTTACGCGAGTTATCATGCGGACGGACAGGCGGACAAAGCTGGAGCATATACGCTTCTTCAACCTACGGTCGGAAAGCGTAAAAAAAGGATGACTGAAGGATGAGAACATCAGATAATAAGAATAATTGTGTAGGACTTTTCATTCAAACCATAGGTGAATATAGAAACTCGTATTCAGCAGGGATAACAAGTCACGCTGATTCACCACATGTCGCAGTTATTTCAAACGTGTCATGATATGACGTATACTCTAAATTAACCTTCATTTTTTAGTTGTCCTTCTCTATGAAAATTTTGAGTTCATTCGCTTTCAGCGATTCAGCCTTAATGTTGTATTTTCTCACTCAATGAATGTTATCTGGCAACAGTCTTGAGGTCAGAGTGAATGACGTGTGCGTGTACTGCATATATAATGTGTTAAACTAGCTGCAAACATGTGATGTGGTAGTCGTGGAAGCTGTCTTCTCTTGAAGTCTGCGTGTTCGAGTGGTGTTGATATATATCTAGTGTTGGAGTTTTCATTAATCCCAAAGTTTTATGCTTACTAACTCAGGTTAATTAGATTATGTTAATAATGCTGCTGAACAGTGAAGTGGTAGTTCTGAAGTAGTGCCAACGGAGTTTTGGCTGAATAAAGACGAACTGTAAGTAACTTTTTCTTGAAGTTTACTGAGAGACATTACTTAAGAAGAACAAACTTTACGTAGTGTTCCCTAAGCTACATGTACATCTCCAAGCATTGAGGAACATTATAATGAGCGTAGCACCACTCCCCCTTATCTCCAGCAAACAGTATTATGAAAGCCCTCTTGGGCGTCCTCCGAAAACTGACCGATTGGCAGTATGGCTGTACATATAATATCTCTGCCATGGATAAGTACTTTATCTACGCTTAGTGGCATAGAATACTACGGATACCCCTTCAAATATAAGTCCAAAGTGTCAGTAGTGTGGTCACCAAACTTATCTAAATCTACCGTAAACCCGCAATTCAGGCACTCTAATCTCACGCTAAATCGCTTGATCAACTCTACATTGACAACAGTTATTTCAGCAGATATTTCCGCATTTCTGAGAAACTTTCTTGCGGTATTACCGTCATTCGTGTTCCCCGTTTGCTGTTTTGGCATATCTACGAGTAAACCGAACTCCTGTCAAAATTGTTCTTGCACAAGCTTTTTTCTCTCCGCGAATTTCCTCTTATTGTCTGCACCGTGGGCTTGCCACGATTGAATCTGAAGTCTGTACGAAATGTGCAGTACACATTCAAAAAAACGAATCCAGGAATGGATAGGAGACGGTCCAAAAGATAACAAATTCCTCTCTGCACCCTTATTTGAGAGAATACTAAGATTGTTCATCTCACGCGGTTTCGCTTCACACAAATAGCATGTTTGGCTTGATACATATGACGACACAGCACTACATACTTGTCCATCGATCATGCAAAAGATCATTGTGGCCTTAACAAGAAGTTCCTTTTCATTTACGACAACTTTCGTAGGAGAAAGGCTACCGATTTGTTTCTCAATGTTCCAAACCTCCCTTTTAATTACTTCCACGGATTCCTTTGCAAAAATGAACTTAATCGGCCGACAATATCGTGTGGAAGAGGGCGCAGGATTTAGCCAAATTACGGTTTTACGGGCCTTAGTTACATCGTACATTTGTATGGGTACCATAGTGATACTAAATAAACTGTCGTCTGTACAATGCTCATGAAAATTTCTGTCGATACCTACTTTGTTCGGCACCGTCACAGCCCC
Organism: Macrothele yani; assembly: GCA_039090855.1. Lineage (NCBI taxonomy): Eukaryota > Metazoa > Arthropoda > Arachnida > Araneae > Macrothelidae > Macrothele > Macrothele yani. The sequence goes on along the minus strand of CM077023.1, from coordinate 3,642,675 downwards.
ATTTAATAACAATCTTTAAATTCTTATCCTCGCCCAATGTTCGAAGGACTTCTTCCTGTACTTTACATAACCATGTTATGGTGTGGTCAATAACCGACTGCACTGGTATTTCGGCTGACGTTTCTGATATAGCTATATTGGAAGGACAATACATTTGTTTAGCTTCTTTTACTCTATAATACGGGGGATACAACTTACACTACGCTCCACAGCTTGATCACGTACAATAATATACTGATTTGTCGAAAGATTAGCATCAACCATTAAAGTGAGTGCTTGTTCCGAAAATAAAGTTGTTACACCGTCCGCGAAAGATTTCCGAGCTTTCATGAATTTGGTGCCTCTCGTAGGAGACGCAGAACACAGCTCTTTTACGATTGAAGCTGAGTCGCGTTTTCCGGCCTTCCGCAGTTTCAGTTCAGTCACTTTTGACAGTTCTTGACCAGATGACTCAAAAAAAGTTTTGATTTTTCGGGTTTGGACTTTCAGAACACAGTCTTTGAAAGGCTTGTGAGGCCTGCCTCTTTTACAGGAGTCGCTTTTTGAGCACGTAAGCAGTGCTTGATTTACAGTGTCTGCAAAATTGATGTTCTTTTGAAGCCACGATGCGTTGTCCGCGAGGAATCTTTCCCGGTGTCTTTGAGCTTTCAACCACCTCTGTTCGACTTTATAAACAAAATTTCTAAGTGTTGCTTTTACGCTGTTTAAGGCGTCACTAGGTAAATATGCCCTTCCCCATTCGTCCACGATATACGCCAATATTGTGTCCGTACGTTGTTTTGGAGGATGTTGATACCTTTTTTCAAAAATGGCAAGACGGGATATTTGAGGAGTCATTCTGACACAAATAACGACAGGGTGTAAATGCGCGATTTTGCGCAAGATTTCTTTTTTCATTTCAATAGTGTAGACGTCTAACTTTAATCTGGTTGGATGAATAATCTCTTAAAAGGTTCCTTATAATGTGACAACTGTTTTGTCACAATGTAAACATGCTTTCTTTAAAATATGATATTTTGCACTACTCTATAGGTATAAGTAAATGTTCACGCACATAATATTACCTTGAAACACTGACGAAGATATTCCCACACCACACAAACCGCCATGCATCACCATTGCTGCACACTCATCCACTGAACTGGAAGCAATGATGCTCTTCCGTTTGGCCAACGCCACTGGCGGTAGTTTGAGTGGCATGTGATAACTGTTTAGTGCGATTATTGGCTAAACTACTGTAGAGGTCACTTAAAGGCTATGTTTAGCTATCGGAATTCCGTGTGTTTTTAATGATATCGGTCATTTTCAAAATTGAATTAAGTTCCCCTAGATTGCTGAAATTTTACACTGTGTGTTGTAGGCGTAAACGATTTCCCGTGATCACCAACGAGCGGAGTTACAAAAGCTCTTTGCTGCAGTCCTTTCAGAGGTGTCGTAAGCGTAAATCATTTCCCGTGATCACCAGCGAGGGGTGTTACGAAAGCCCTATGCTGCAGTCCTTCCAGAGGTGTCGTAGGCGTGAACCACTTCCCGTGATCACCAGCGAGCTGTGTTACAAAAGCCCTTTACTGTAGTCCTTTCAGAGGTCAGGTGTCATGGGCGTTCCGATGGGCAAACACGCTCCTGGCTTGCAAAACATATTTTCCATGATACCCTTCCCTGTGCATGTAGATAACTTCAAAGCTTATCATTCATATGCTGATATGTATCGTACGAATGAAAGTCTGTAGCGTTTGTAGGAAAACTGCAGTTCTACCCTGCACTTTCTAATGGAAGGTAATGTTTCTGTCAGTATATAAACCAGGGACATGCAGAAGAGGACATTGTTCAACGAAACACGAAACCAAGTATGCAACGATGAAGTGAATTGCAGTTTCTTAGGCAGGCATGTATCCGTGCTTTGTATTTCCGTTATTTCAAATTCTTGTCGGTATAACGCTAAAGTTTATCAGCCAGCGGTCCCAACACTGTCCAGTGATGGTTTTGGTGATGTTATGCAAGATATCCCCTTAGAAGCATTCGGGCACTTTCCTGAGCTGAATGCATGATATAGATAATCATTTTAGCGAATCCTATCAAGCTTGTGCAGGATGTCGTTTGATGTCAACTCCGTAACAGCACGAAATGCTTTCGAACTACTACCACATAAATAGGTACTCCGTAACACACCACAGACTGCTGCCTTTTGCCACTAATGCGTACATACATCTTGTTGAACAAAGATTGCTGCATTTATATCCTTACCTATCATGTCTTGAAACGTATGTTCTATTTTGTATAATTCAGAGATCTTTTTGTGGGTTCACGATTTCTTGCCTGGTTAATTTTCCTTGGTGTCGCGGTTTTCACGAAGAACAGTATATCAGCTTGCCTGGTTGCAACGTCGCTGTTTCAGATATCACTATGTTTGAACGCTCTTTGTTCTCTTATTCTGATGGATCTTTGCTTCTCTTTCTCGTAGATCTTCGAAGAATTTTTTGGCAACAGAATGAATCAAATTTAGATCTTGATTTCCGCTGTGCCTTAGTTTTAACTTTAATATTGCAAAAGTTTAGATAGTTTTTAAGAGACTAGTAAGCTGTGTTTCATGTTCAAATTGTTATTTCAAACTGAGGAAAAAGATCCAGTGGTTGAGTGGTCAGAGAGGCTGGATTCTAGCTGACCGCCCGATTTGGCCAGAGCCATAATTCCGCATAAAGCATGGCCGGTATACACCAATAAGCCATTACATTCTGATCGCCTACCTAATAAACTGTAGGACCCCTTTAGCCCACAAAACAGCGGCCATTTGGCGAGGCATTGATTCGATGAGGTGGCGATAGGTGTCCCGGGGTATCTGGTACCATAATGTCAACAGCAGGTCCTTCAGTCACCGTATTGTGGGGTGGTGGTGATTTAGCGTGAACCCACTTTTCCAAATCGAACCACAAGTGTGTGATTGGGTTCATATTAGGTGAATTTGGAGGCCAGGTCATTAACAGAAAGTCACCAGCATGTTCCTCGAACCACTTCTTGACGATTCTGGCAGTGTGGCATGGCGCATTATCCTGTTGGTAATGGCCATCACCAGAAGGGAAAACAGTTGCCATGAATGGGTGAACTTGGTCCGCAACGATGTTCAGATACCTTACAGCTACCAGGGATTGTGCTATTGGGATAATGGGGCCTAAAGTGTCCGAAAAAAAACACCGCCCACAGCATAACACCACCACTGCCGGCCTGTTTCCGCCAAATAGTGAAACCAGGTGCCATAGCCTCCGTTGGTAATCGGCGTATCTGCGCTCGGCCGTCTACGTGATGCACCAGGAATCTTGATTCGTCAGACTTGGCCACTTTCTTCTAATCATCCACGGTCCAATCTCGGTGATCTTGGTCCCATTTCATGCGTTATCAGCAATGACGTGCAGTGAGTATGGGGACCTGGCTAGGTCTTCGGCCACGCAGGCCTATGCGCAGAAGGTTGCGATGAACTGTGTGGTGTGACACATTGCCCTGATCGCCGTTATTGTAGCTGCTTGTGATTTGTCGCACTGTGGTCCTGCGGTCGCTGTGAACAATGCGCGACCGTCTCCGCTCCCCTCTGGTATCAATGAGCTGCGGACGACACACTGTGAACAGGTGGTCAAACGACGGTTTGTCGTTTGACCATTTGTGCACCACGTTTGATACGTACTCACCACAGCGGCACGTGAACAACCCACAAGCCGCGCCGTTTCCGGGATCGTAGTTCCGAGACGTCGTGCCATCACAATTTGTCCTTTATCAAACTCCGATAAATCGACAGCTTTTCCCATTCTGACTCCTAAAACTCTACTAACCGAAAGCCGGTCCTCGGATTGTATATATATATACTGCTCTTTGAACTTCACCTGCACCACCGTTCGGTCTCCAGGCGTGCTCATTTCTCTAGGCCTTGATGTTCATAATGTAATGGCTCATCGGTGTATTTGTTCTACAGCGCAGGCTCTTCCAGCAAGCAGTGGCCCAAAATTTGGAAAGGGGGACTCTCTATAGTCCAAGATGCTCACGGGTGTCATTAACACATGAGGGACAGTTGTGCTGGACACAAGTGTGGACTCCTTCCCGATTATCTTGTTTTATAGGGAAATTAATAGTTTCTGTCCCAGCGAAGTAGACAGTACGTCACAGCTGCTGACGGGAGGTGTTTTAGGTCAGTAACTGCGTAAGGCATGTGCAAGAGGCAGTTTGTAATGGCTCGTCAACTGGATTCTTACTCCAAATTGGAAGCGCGAGGAACCATTCGATTTTTGTGGGCTAAGCGTCTAAATTTCACTGACATCCATCATAAAATCTGTGCTGTATACGGGGAAAATGCCATGTCTCGCCTGGCCATTGTAAAGTGGTGCCAACAATTTGAAAAGGGTCGCACAAATTTAACGGACGAATGCCGCTAAGGCAGACCATCAACATAAAGCACTCCGGAGCATGTTGCTGCCGTTGACGACATGATACAGGATAACAGACATATTAAAATCAAAGAAATTGCCAGTACATTAGGCATTTGGTACAAGACTGCATTCTATCATTGACGAGCAGCTGGGATTTCGGAAATTGTGTGCGTGATGGGTGCCACCTTTACCCACCGACTAGCACAGAAACCAATGTTTCCTGTCGTCTTTGGCTCTTCTGCAACGGTTTCCTGCTGAAGGTCACATTTTTTTGGGTCGAATCATCACAGGTGACGACACGTGGTTTCACCATTTCACCCCTGAAACCAAACGATCGTCCATGGAATGGAAACATGTCACCTCTCCAACAAGGAAGAAGTGCAAAGTCCAACCGTCTGCAGGAAAGGTCATGGCGACTGTGTTCTTTGACTGTGAAGGTGTTGTTTACACAGAATTTCTGCCAAAAGGGATGAATATCAGTGCTGACTCATATTGCCAAACGTGACGAAATTTGCGAAAGGCAATTAAGGACAGGCGCCGGGGTAAGTTGAGCGAAGGTGTCATTCTGCTGCATGACAACGCCACACCCCACACAGCACGGAAAGCAAAATAATTGCTGCAGTCATTCAAGCAGGAGGGGGTAACATCCACCGTACAGCCCCGACTTATTCACGTGCGACTACCGTTTGTTCAGTGGAATGAAACTGAACCGTAGTGGACAACGATCTGTGAAAACTGCGGTTCTTAACTGGTTGCACCAAACTGGAGGAGACTTTTTCTGTACAGGTATGGAAAAGTTAATCTCACGTACCGATAAATGTTTACAGTCCTTAGGCGACTATATCAAAAAATGAATAAATGTTCAGTTGTTGAACCTTTAAACCAACATACATCCCCTAAGTATCTCTTTATTTAATTTTTTTTATTCAACAGCATAACTAACTTTTTCATCCGCCCTCGTATCTTTAACGGTAAAGTTTCAACTTGAACTTATCTAAGTGAATTTAGCTTCATTGTATAACACTGATTATTTCAACTTGCTCTTTTCAGCTGAAAGACTTAATTATAGATAGCATTCACTTTCAAATAAAGGCCATGATACAAATGAATACAAAATTCACCTTATTATGACCAATTCCTTTTTATTAGCATCGAAACACATCACCGGTCGAAATTAATCCCCTTGTTCCTCCAATACACTGCATCAAACTTCAGTCAACAACTTCGTACAATACACATAGCATTGCTCACTCAATACAAGGTTCTTATCGACTACAATTTACTCGTACAAAATCGTTCAACATCAGCACATTCGTGAATCTCTCTCTCTCTACATGAATACAGCTCGCTCAATATTGCACTTTCGTGAATCGCTCAACTAATATTGCTCATCGCTCACTGCACATCGAATGCCGCTCCGGTGGCGCAGTGGTCTAACGATATCCTCTAATCATTCGTCCGAAAGTGGTCCGGGTTTGAATCCCGGTGAGGCGTGGATGTCTTACGGCATTGGCTCTCTCCCTTACCTGGAACCAGTGACTAAATTAGGGACGGCCGACAGCTTATAGCCCATTGAGTTGCTCACGGTGGTCGTTAAACATCCAATAAAAAAACTGCACATCGAATATCGCCCGCTCAACATTGCACACGGAGCTCTTATCTCAGGAGTCTTTTACTACGTTACTTGCTCTTTGACCAGCTGGCAGGAATTGTCAACTTCATATTCATCGGGAGGAACTCTGTGGACAGTTTAGAAAATCTTTAACGAGAATAAAACAAATTTACATAAGAACACGGGAATTCAAAAGGAAAATTAATTAGAAGTATACGTCACAACTTGTCATGCAAATTTAGTTTTTTTTTTTTTTTTTTTTTTTTGGATTGGAGGTTTAACGACCACCGTGAGCAACTCAATGGGCTATGAGCAGTCGCCCGTCCCTAATTTAGGGTCACTGGTTCCAGGGAAGGGAGAGAGCCAGTGCCGTAAGACAAACACAACATCCATGCCTGACCGGTATTCGAACCCGGACCCCTTACGGACGAATGATCAGAGGCCAGCGCCTTAGACCACTGCGCCACCGGGGCGGCGCAAATTTCGTTACTTATCGGTTAAATAATTTCCTACTGAATAGCACATTACTTTCCCGAACAACTTGTGTTGCCTCGGTGGCGCACTGGTCTAAGCAATGGCTGCTGATCATTCGTTCGTGATGGGTCAGAGTTCGAATCCCGTGAGGCACGGATGTTGTGTTTGTCTTACGGCACTGGCTCATTCGTAATTCTGTGACCAGCCGCTTTAAGGTAGGGACGGGCGACTGCGTACAGCTCATCCAGATGTTCACGGTGGTCGTTAAACTCCGAAACAAAGAAACAACTTGTACGCTTTGGCAACGTTGACAGTGAGTAAAATGAAAATGAAAAGCTACGACAATTGTGTTGAGTGTGGAGAGATGAAAAGTGTGTTGAGTTAAAAACATATCAGTTGTTATGTGAGCAACTTGGCATTTATAAACTTATTTGATATCTGGAAAGGCTATGCAAAATTGACCTTACTTGTGCACTCGAGACTAGGGAAGAAGGGGAAGAAATCAGAAGTTCTGAGGCTCTCGTAAATGACTGCATTTGAATAAGGAGTTCTGCTTCGGTCATCCCATGTGGGAAAACGATTTGTTCCCACGACGTCGTCTAGTTCTTGCTGAATCTGTTTCTGAACCTCAGGCCTACAAGCCAAGTCTTTGAGGATTAAAGAAATAAGTAAACCTATAGACAAAGATCCATCGCCAAAAAACTGCAAAATGGTGGACACGAGAGCTGAATCTGAAAATCAAGAGACAATAATGACAGCTGAATCGGAACACAAAAAGACAATAATATCAATAACAGTAGCAATAATATAAAAAAATCAGAGCAAGAACTGTAAATACACTCATCGTCAAAAAGTAGATGCACCCAGAAGGAAGCAATCGACATAAGTGAAACTTGGTGGGTAGGTTTGACATCGTGAGACATGCAAATCATTCAAGTATCCCGCTCGGCAGCGCATGTGACGCCAGCAAGAAGGGTGTAACGCTCCTAGCCACCACCCCTCTCCTCCGAATGAGGTTATGTTACCCGGCCAATATCTCGGCTTCCACTTGTCTTTTTTGGGTTCGAATCAGGCTAGGACGTAAGATGCGGTTAGACAGGCTCTTTAAATAACCAACTCAAAAAGTATTCATACACAGAAATCCAATTTGTAACTCTTTATGTAATCAAAAGGTAAGTCGAAATATTTCAATGCTTAAATTAAACAAAAATTGCAAACTTATGCAGAACTCAGCAAGCACTTGTCATCTTGCACCATCTATTGAGCTATTATTAGCACTTTATACACAATTCCACATAATTGCTCAAATCATCTAACTCAAGTTCGGTAAGCACTTAGTATTTACAACATACTATCACACAACAAGAGAATGTAACAATAACACAATAAGAACAAGAAAATTTATTTTTACAAATGCTCAGCTTTCTAATTGCTGTCCTACCCTAGATTTCTCTAGTCATACTCAATATACTCTGCCAGTAAGCTATTAAGGAATATTGAAATGAAAATAAATCATAACTTACGCACTGCAATTCAGAAGATTTCTTAATAAAACTTCTAAATCCAATTTCATGTAACAAAATTAACCCGCACATAATCAGGCACAATACGTCAAGAATCAGTTCCAATCAGAAGAACACCTTTCAAGTAAGGTCAGCATAACGCAGCAGATATCCCATAGATGAACCTCCAAGGCTTATCAGCTATAAGTAACCTCCAGGATGCCATCCAGCAAAAACAACGGTACAGCCAAATTTCCCAGAACAGTTTCTCGACCAGAACGTACTCAGTCTCATCAAGGTATAGCACCTCAGGAACCACGTTACCTCCATGAAGACGCCAATAACATAATATCCCTAGGTAATTCCAGCATAACGCAGCAGGTATCCAATCGATGAACATTTAAGGCTTAACGGCGAGGTGACTCTTAAGAAGTCATCCAGGAATAACAACTTTACGGCTAAAGCTCCCAGACAGTAGTTTCTCGACCAGCACGTACTCAGTCTCATCCAGGCATAGCACCTTAGGAATCATGTTCCCTCCAGGAAGACGCCAACAACAGAATACTCTCAAGTAATTCCAGCATGATGCAGGAGGTATACAGTCAATGAACCTTTAAGGCCTAATGGCTAGGTGACTTTTAAGACTGCATACAATTAAAATAACTTCAAACCCACATCAAGCCAGTATCACTGCTCGTATCGTTCCATCAGGACCTCGTTGAGAACGGTAATCCTCAGCACCCAAAACCGCCGGAAACCTCACACAGGTTACTCCGGAGGGCAGCAACGAAACAAGAAAAAAACTAAAAGAAAGAACCAAGCCAAAAGACCAAGCAAACTGGCCAAGCGTCCAAGAGCAGTGAAAGTCGATATAAATAGTGAAGCTAGCCTCGGACCCCGACGACTTCCCATCCCGCCTTCAACAGACGTCATCTCATCACATATTTACATAACTTCACCCCAGAACTCTTTTATGACACACAACGTAAATAATATTTACATAGCAAAGAAAAATATATAACAACAATTTTAACTTCCAACAAAAACACATTTGAAGAATGTAAATTACTCAATCGTACTTCCGGAACGCCAGCACGTGAGTATTACCATAAAGAAATGTACTTAGAATTTACCTGTAATAAAAATAAATTCCCAAATTTTAAGTTTAACTAAATTTTAATGTCCATTTTAAGGCAGTACATAACTCCGGTCAGTGACCTCGGGACGAAACCCTACCAGAACGTCACAAGGGGTCGTAGCGCTGTGCCTGACCGGCTATATAAGGTCGTCCCGTTGCACGCTCTTGCCATTCTGACTCGTGCGGTTGTGTTGGTTGCATCCTTTGCAAGTGAAGTATGTCTTGGAGAAAAGTTCGAGAGCAGTTGGAGGAGTTCAAGAGGGGATGCATCGTCGAGCTCCGGGAAGTGGGATGGTCTTATCGCCGTATTACGCACCGTACCGGTCATGAGGGTATCACCATAGCACGCTGTTGGCGGCAGTGGATAGAACAAGGCACGCAGAGTGACCCAACAGCCATGACTGCGGATATTCAGCGAGCAGTGGTATCCTCCATGCATCGTCCGATTGGTGCCAGCACCATTGGCAGACGCTGCACGACGTAGGACTACACGCACGCAGACCGTTACGACGAGTGCCCTTAACACCATTGCATCGTCGCCAAAGACTGCAATGATGTCGTGCCAGACTGTCAAAAAGCCACACAGAATGGCAGCGGGTGATCTTCAGTGACGAGTCATGCTTTTGCCTTGTAGGTGACGACCAATAAACCCTTGTGTGGAGGCACCGTGGTCAGCGCCAAGATGAACAGTTTGTTGTCGAGCGTCACACGCCCAGAAGGCCTTTTGTCAGTCCTGCAACCAGTGGCCCTACCTTTTCTGAATGCCCACTCCGGTGCGATTTTCCAACATGACAACACTCGTCCGCATACTGCTGTTGTCTCCAGAGCTTGCCTTCAAGGCACTGACACTCTGTCATGGCCAGCTGCATTGCCAGACTTATCGCCGATTGAAAATGTGTAGGATGCTATTGGACGCGCTATCCACACTTCACCCCTACTGCACAATCTGCAGGAACTGCGTGGGAAGATTCAAGCTACATGAGATGGCTTATCGCAGGACACCATTAGGAACCTGTATAACCCCACGCTGAGACGTATGGAATGCTGTGTGAGCAAGCATGGCGGCCCGACGCCATACTGAGAAGCACTACTTACTAGCGTGTAGCTCAATAAATATTGCCCATAGCAGTCTCAATGTTTAATCTTTTATTGTTCCTGGTAACCTGTACCTTCCTCTCGAACAGCATTGCAATCCGACACGTCCTTCTGGGTGCAACTATTTTTTTGACAATGAGTGCACATTTGCCTCCAGTGGAATGGAAGTCTCAGCTTGAGGGAGCAGTAAGCCATATTCCCATCTCATCCTGAAATAAATTCTTTTAAAAAAATGCATAGAGATGTTAGAAAGCTATAGAGAAACCAACAAAATTCGGCTGTGATTTTGAACTAAACGAGCTCACGAAAACATTTTCTTCTTATCTAGTGTCTTGCGTGTGCCTCCAAATTAATGATGACAAATAATAAATTAATTAAACAGAAGTCATTGCTCTTTTCACGTTTATAAGTGAGTTACGGAAAAATTCTCATCAGCCGCCACCGGGAGGCAAAAATAATTCTCATCAGCCGCACGGTGGCGTCTGATGAGAATTTTTCCTGTGACTCACTTATAAACGTGGAAAGAGCAATGACTTCTGTTTGATGTTCCTAGTCCACGTCAATTGTGTGTATAAATTAATTACTTCATTGTAACAATAGTGATAATCCTGACGTAATACTGGATACGTTTATACACACACCTGACTAAATTGTACAATGTGAAATTACTTCCAATTCAGTTGTTTTATTTTTTCCAGAGTTTAACGATTGCCACAAGCGACACGTAGGGCTATAAACAGTCACTCATCCCTAATTTAGGGCCAGGGGAGCCAGCGCCGTAAGACAAAAAAGAAACCACCCATGTCTCATCCATTACTCGATCCCTGGCTCATTTTGGACGATTGGTCAGAAGCCAGTGCCTCAAACCACTCGTTCAGTTATGAAGTGGACTAGGGTTTCAAACATAATTTGACGCACACTTTTCATTGCCGGGTGGCGCAGTGGTCTAAGCGATGGCCTCTGATCATTCGTCCAAAAGTGGTCCGGGTTCGAATCCCGGTTAGGCATGGATGTTGTGTTTGTCTTACGGCACTGGCTCTCTCCCTTCCCTGGAACCAGTGGCCCTAAATTAGGGACGGGCGACTGCTTATAGCCCATTGAGTTGCTCACGGTGGTCGTTAAACCTTCAATAAAAAAAACTTTTCATTTGTTACAAAGATTCGTTGTTACTCGTTCTTACAGCATATTTTATTTAATAAATACTAAGGGAAAAGCTCACGACCACCCCAGTGGCACAGTGGTCTAAGCGCTGGCTTCTGACCATTCGTCTGAGATGGGTCCGGGTTCGAATCCCCGTGAGGCATGGATGTTGTGTTTGTCTTACGGAACTGGCTGTCCTTCTTCCCTGGAACCAGTGGCTGTAAATTAAGGGCAGGCAACTGCTTATAGTCCATCGAGTTGCTCTCGGTGTTCGGTAAACCTCCAAACGAAAAAAACATCAACAGATAAGCCAATTGCATTCAGCGGGAAGTTGGATTTATGGCAAGAACGTGACAAGAAAAAAAAAGCTTCATGTTTCCAACCCTTTTGAAAAATGCAATATTCAGGATATAAATATTGAACATCTGGGACTAAAACAAAAATAAGTCAATACTTTTTTCGTTGGATGTCAAACATTTTGATTCTGTGTGACAACATTTTGCTAACGTTCAAGTCGAGGAATGTCATTTGATATTTTTTAAATTACCAGAATCTTCAGGTAACTTTTAATTGTTTTAATTCAAACAATGCTGCAGCCACTTTTTGGGCTAAAATTTCTTCTAAATTTCCATACATTCATTAAAAGCTCTTTAAGTACTCTTACCGTTTTTTCACCTCGTATTTGTGGGAGTTTGGTTGTTGTTGTTTTTTTTCACATGAAATAATAAAACAAAACATTGCAAAACAAAAATGGGAGGAGATTCTTTCAATCGAAGAAGAGTAAAGAGAGTGTTACCAATAATTAGATCTCCCATAAAAGAAATATGTTTAAAGAATCAAGTGCACGTTTCACACTACTTAGCATATTTGTAGTGATCAGTTTTCTAAGATCTTTTGTTTATAGGATGCCAAAGCTATGTCTCATTGTATAAGATATATATTTATGTATTTTTGCTGCATTTTTTTATAAGAATTGCAGGCTAGAATGTCTTCATTGACTAAAAATTATTACATAAAGATATAATTCTGCATCTTTTGTAGTTGCTCCGCCAAACAATAAACGTTGAAAAACGCTGTTGTTGAACGTGATAAAAATAAGTATACAATTTCCACCGTTACAACTCAATATATACATTATGAATCAGTGTAACTCCCAGTAGCTGAGAAAACTAAGTTCTAACGGGTTGTGGATTGCAGAACGTAGGAAAAAAATAAACTGTTAACGCAACAAAGATCTTTTCCTGAACGTTGACGATTTCTGCTGAAAACGAGTGTGATACATTTCTGATGTTGATTGCTAAGTAGCTACATGAACCAATGGCGCACCCAATGAAGGTGGCCCAGGCCCACCCCACGAGGTATCACTTGGTCCTTCATTCTTTGTTATTGGCTGCTTATTTTTAAAAATATTTATATATGCTTTTAAATATATATTTTACTAATAATTGGAAACGCACTTTAATATGGCGGAGAATTTTTTAACACTTCCCAATATTTCAAGAGATTAATACACACAATTGACGTGGATTAGGAACATCAAACAGAAGTCATCGCTCTTTCCAGGTTTATAAGTGAGTCACGGAAAAATTCTCATCGGCCGCCACCGGGAATCGAACCCAGGGTCCTCCAGTTACGCGCAGGACATGTTACCACTGCACCACAACGGCCTTGAATTCTCCAGACTCGCACACAACTAACTGCCAAACCACAGGGCAGGTTGCTTTGATTTGTTCAGTTGCTGCTTATCATCTTTGGTGAATCACCAGCATTATGCGGGGCTCCATGAAGCAACCTGCCATGTGGTTTGGCAGTTAGTTGTGTGTGAGTTTGGAGAATTCGAGGGTGCAGTGGTAGCATGGCCGGCGCATAACTGGAAGACCCTCGGTTCGATTCCCGGTGGCGGCCGATGAGAATTTTTCCGTGACTCACTTATGAACGTGGAAAGAGCGATGACTTCTGTTTGATATTTCAAGAGATGTTTTCTCTGGGTTTTATTTTTTATTTGCGTCTTCAATATTTCGGGCCACCCCATAAGGAAATCCTGGACGGTGTCAGTGGCATGAAAAGTACAACGATTTAAGAAGAATGGATTCAGAAACAGTGCAGCTTAAGAGGTAGAGGTTGTTTGATTTCTGAAAACATTTAAAGAAGAGATAAAGCACAAAAAAAGACTAAAAGAAAAACTCATACTAAGTTTATCTGTTTCATTCAGAAACTGAAAATGCAATATAAATTTGAATATTTACAGCAAAATAGTCCCAGCTTTATGAAAGGAGATAAATTTAGGGTGCTGGTATGCTGAGTGGCCACTTTATTATGACCACCCCCTCAGTACTTCGTTGGGCCACCTTTTGCCTTTAATAATGTGTCGATTCTGCATGGCATGGACTCAACGAGATGTTGATAGGTGGTTTGTGGAATCTGAGACCATGCTTGATTAATAGCACTTTCCAGGAGTGTGAGATTGCAGGGTTGTGGATCCAGCTGTCTGATGGCTTGTTCAACTTCATCCCACAAATTCTCAACGGGGTTGAGATCTGGAGATTGTGGGAACCACCTAAGCAAAGTAAACTCACCAGCATGTTCCTGAAACCAATCCTGTACAATATGAGCCCTATGGCAGGGCGCATTATCTTGTTGAAAGTAGCCATCGCCATTGGGATAAACCATCCACATGACAGGATGCACTTGGTCCGCAACGATGTTTAGATATGATGTGCCAGTCAGAGGTTGATCAACACGAATTAAAGGGCCCAAAGCATGCCAGGAAAACATTCCCCAAACCATAACGTTGCCTCCACCAGCTTGAAGGGTTGTAGCAATGCATTTGGGGTCCATTCTTTCGTGCTGTTTCCGCCAAATTCTCACTCGGCCATCGGCATGGTGCAACTGAAAACATGATTCATCGGACCACATAATTTGTTTCCAATTATCGACTGTCCAATCCTTGTGCTGTGTGAACGGGAAACGTTTTCTCTTGTTAACTGCAAACAGCAAAAATGTTCGAACAGGCCATCGGCTGCCATATCCCATCCAATGCATTGTACGGCGAACAGTGCGTGCAGAGATCATTTGAGGGGATTCTTGATTAAGATGGTCTGTAATTTGCTGCACTGTTGCCTTTCTGTTGTCTGTTACCAGTCTGGACACTCTCCGTTCCGCCCGAGCAGTCACTAGTCGATGATGACCACACGTTGCACGTAGATACCCAGGTTTTTGGCTGACAGTCCAGTCTTTAAAAACTTTAACAACAGCTGTTCTGGAACATTTCACGAATACTGCGGTTTTGGTGATACTCGGTCATGGCTCCGAGCTCCTACAATCACCCCACGTTGAAAGTCCGTCAATCGCATTTTTTACCCATCTCGTCACCCAAAAATAACTTCTACTACTGTCGCAAGCACTAAGCTTTCCCTTTTTACACTAGGCTCGCCCTCTGGCGGCAACAGCGTGCAGCCATAGCTCATTTGCTTAAAACTGTCAGGTGGTCGTAATAAAGTGGCCACTCAGTGGAGGCAGAGGTTGTTTGATTTCTAAAAACATTTAAAGAAGAGAGAAAGCACAAAAAACGACTAAAAGAAAAACGCACAGTAAGCTTATCTGTTTCATTCAGAAACTGAAAATGCAATATAAATTTGAATATTTACAGCAAAATAGTCCCAGCCTTATGAAAGGAGATAAATTTAGGGTGCTGGTATGCTCGTAATGTCAGCATCAAACTTTGTTATAGCCTTAAGAATCCATGTACTAACTATACATAACATTGGAAACTGTATTTGCCGTTATATCAATCTTACATTCATGATTAGCAGAATGAAGATCAGGTAGTAGTACCATATTATTGATGTTGAATCTTAGTATTTCGATCAAGAACTCAAACTAATGTAAATTTTAGTATTTCTAATCAATTTCCACCAGCTCCATAATTGGTTCACTGCAGTGTTTTTGGATAACATTTATTTCTCTAGCCATAACTTTCGCGCTTTTCAACAGAAAAAGTACATAACGGCCATTTCTGAAATCGAAAGTTTGTTCCAAATCATTATTCAAGACGTATGTTCTGAAAAACACTATTACCAGCCAGTGAGAAAACATCTTGCATGTCCTTACCGTTAAACATTCAAGACCGCCGTGTACGGCGTATGGCCGTGGCGCATCGTACCGCGTCTGCGGCAGCAATTCGAGCTGCAGTTGCCACCACAGTGACACAATGAACTGTTACAAATCGGTTACTTGAAGGACAGCTTCGAGCCAGACGCCCTGTAGCGTGCATTCCACTTACTCCAAACTACTGCCGTTTGCGACGTCAGTGGTGTCAAGCTAGAGCTCATTGGAGGACGGAGTGGAGATCTGTTGTGTTTTCTGATGAAAGCCGGTTCTGCCTGGGTGCCAGTGATGGTCGTGTGTTGGTTAGAAGGAGGCCAGGTGAGCGCCTGCAACCAACCTGTCTGCTGCCGAGACACACTGGACCTACACCTGGAGTTATGGTCTGGGGAGCAATTTCCTATGACAGCAGGAGCACTCTCGTGGTTATCCCACGCACCCTGACGGCACAGTTGTACGTCGGTCTGGTGATTCAACCTGTTGTGCTGCCATTCATGAACAGCATTCCAGGGGTGTTTTCCAACAGGATATAACGCTCGCCCGCATACCGCTCTTGTAACCCAACATGCTCTACAGAGTGTCGACATGTTGCCGTGGCATGCTAGATCACCAGATCTTTCACCAATCGAGCACGTATGGGACATCATTGGACGATAACTCCAGCGTCACCCCCAACCAGCATTAACCGTCCCTGTATTGACCGACCAAGTGCAACAGGCATGGAACTCCATCCCACAAACTGACATCCAGCACCTGTACGACACAATGCATGAACGTTTGCGTGCTTGCATTCAACATTCTGGCGGTTACACCGGTTATTAATGTACCAGCATTTCACATTTAAAATGGCTCTTCTCGCGCTTACAATAAGCTGTGATCTTGAAACCTTAACCGATTAAATATGTTACCAATACAAATGTATTGCCGCCATTTCATTCCTCTACAACTATTTTTTCGTGGTGTTGGGATTTTTTTTTCCGTCAGTGTATATAGCCTTTTACTCAATTTCCTGTTCTGTGGTTACCCTGTACATAAGTATTCACATTATAAACGTTGTTTTTCTTAATACTATATGTTATAAAATTAATTTTGAAATGTAAAAATAGTCAAATGTAACCCCAGAACAAAATTAATGAAATGAAATAACGAATTCGGTCCATAGTGCCTTTCACAGGTAAGAGTGGACCCAGAGAATGCCACGAAAACATTCCCCAGACCATAACGCTGCCCTCACTAGCTTGTGTTCTGCCAGCAATGGTTGAAGAGTGTTTGTTCTCCGATGTTTCTCGCCTTATACGCCAACGTCCATCCGTTCGATGAAGCAGAAAACGTGGCTCATCGTAGAAGGCAATCCTTTGCCAATCAGCTGACGTCCAATTAAGATACTGCCGTGCAAATGTAAGCCTTTTCTGCCGATGCACCTTCGTTAGCATGGGTGCAGTGACCATCTGTCTGCATGGAGCCCCCATACGCAGCAGGGTTCGCTGAACTGTCGTTTTAGGCACACTTCCGGTAGCCTCCTGGTTCATTTGGCCAGTGAGTTGCTTCCCTGTAGCTTGTCGATCAGCCCTCACGCACCTTCGCAGCCGAAGTTCACCTCTCACATCAATTGCATGTGGTGCACCGCAGTTTTCACGTCGCTTATTCGCAATGGTGCCATTTCTCCTATCACGATACACTTTAACCACAGCAGCACGCGAACAGTTCACAAACTGCGCTGTTTCAGAATTACTGCCACCCTTGGCCCGAAAGCCGATAATCATCCCTTTTTGAAAATCTGATAAATCGCTCCTTTTATCCATGACAGCAACGAGTGGTATGTTTTCAGATTGCCTACAGCACATCTTATATACCCTCCAAGTCAGCTCACGACACGTGCCTTCTTTCACTGGCTACGAGCTGTTGACGTCAAAAATAGGAGATTGTCACAATAATGTGACTCGACTGTGTATAATTTTTTGATTGCTTATCGTTATGCTTTCCATACTGAACGTTACATCTGCACTGCTATGGGTTTTCTCTTTTTGGGCTATGAATGACAGTCAGTTAAGTCACGTATTCTAATGTAAATGCAAGGACCATGCAACAAAAGGGTCTGGCTGATTGGGCTCATTGACCTTTTTAGTCCTTACAACGTCTGCTAATATTCTACCTTCGATACTGTTACGACTTCGATATTTGTATGTTTATTCTAATCTGAGATTATATGATTCACTATAGTGCTCTTAAGTCTCAGAGTAACCGCCGCTGTGGTGCAGTCGTCTAAGTGCAAACTTCTGGCTGTTTGTCACAGCAGGTCAGTCCGTAGATGAGGCATGGGTGGAGCGTTTGCTTTATGACAATGGTCCTTCCTGGAAGCAGTGGCTACAAATCAGAGATGTGGGACTGCTTACACTCCTTAGAGTTGCTCAACCCGAAGCAAAAAATTCTTTGAGTATGCTTTTTTAGGAATAAAAATCAGTAGCTCCGAAGACTTGCCCTAGAGTTACTCTGTGTTGCCTTTCATACAATAATTCATAATACTGAATACGTACCTCAATTAAGTCACAAGCAACATGAACATTTCTAAGACATGAAACTTTTTATGCACTTCAAACAGAAATATTTACACAGATTTAATGTGGATGAAATGTATGCCAAAAGCTGTAAATGACGGATGTGAGGTGTGCGAAAAGAATGTAAAGCTTCTTTCAATTTTTATGGTTCTGTACCGCAGATGTTCAACTTATCACCATTCTGGTAGAATTTCCTCGGTGGAAGTGGGACAAGGAGGAAGTGTCTAAAAACATCTTTTTGTTACGATAAGTTCTGTTTTGAGTCCAGTGACACTCTGAACCGGCATGATTGAGTCTTCCATGGATATTGTACATATTGTGGATAATTTGTCAATCAGCAATAGTTAAACTTGTTAAAAAATGACGTTACTTCGCGAACCAAACATCATTCTTCTTCAAATTCTTAATAGATATTCCATTCTATTCATAAGCTAATACCTGAGTATATGTAAGATTTTGGATCTCCGTTCTCTTCCAGTTCCCTCCTTTCACATAAAAAGCAGTCTACTAAACCCTTTTTGTCATCTTTTGAGAATTTTCTTCTGTGGCGTCTGATGATATTGTGAAGTATGGATTCCATTTGCCTTTTGCACTTTTGGTACTTCCTGATATCGGGTTTTAGATATTGCAACACGTATCTGAAAAAAATAAAATAGAATACATCACTCCAATGTGTTGAATTGACTAACTCTTTATTACTAACACAAGGAGACGATCACAGTTTTGCTAAAAAAAGAATTAAATACAACACGAAGTGAAACAGATTCGTCTGTGATCAGGAGTACTACAGTAATATTCATTTGAGCATATTTAGTTGAATCGTTGAACTTTGACTTTGCATTGTTCATTATTCTGTTTTACCGAATTCAAGAGTTTTAAAAATGATATACTGATGTTACATGTAGGCATATTTTATTCTCTGCTATGGGAAAACCTAATTTAGAAGCTTCTATGCTGTCACACGCTGGGCCGTAGCTACCAAGAGGGGGGGCGTTACTCTCCCACAATGATCATTCCAGGGGTGTAAATTCATTCTCTGGGAGATGTAAAAAATAGAAATTGTAATTGAAAAAGAAAGTTACACCCTTCAGCATTTTCTTTTTAAAGACTTTGATTAGTCTCATCCAGTATTACATGCAGTTAGCCAAAGTAGAGTAACATACACTGTGAGGTGTCAACATCTCATATCCACGAAAGGTAATTTTCCAAAACGGTGAATGGAGGCATAGAAAACATTATGCTGATATGTTTAACTTTCATGACCTTTCCGAACATGTCGTTGGAATGAAGAGGTAATTAACTATCTGTACTCTGTCGCAAAAAGTTCTCTGATCATTTAACCTTGAATGGAATTTTTCCAATCCCTACCCCTAAAGCTTCTTCCTATTGTTACGTTCACTATCCAATACTCATTCGTTCGGCGCTGGTTTGTTTTTCGTTATGTATTTCTGTAGAGTGTTGTGTTGTCGGCGTTCACATGACATTTACGCGTTACTTGGTATTTACAGCCTGTAGTTCTTGGGTATTTACTTACTTTTTACATTTTTAATAAAATTATGCCAAAAATCTGAAATGCGATTTTTGAACGATCATAATATTTTTCTATAACGGTGGTGTGTGAGAAAATAAAAACCACGTATTATTTGAGTGGAACTCGAAGGGGCGTAATTTTGAACTTGAAGGGTCGTAATTTTGAACTTGAAGAGGTCGTAATTTTGAACTTTAAGAGGTTGTAATTTTGAGCTTGAAGGGGGTGTAATTTTTAACTCGGAGAGGCGTGATTTCAAGTCTCGCCCTCCCAGATAAGAAAGGCTTGTTACGGTCCTGGTCACACGTACGCTAGCCGTGTGTAAAGCTTCTAACGGGGGTATGTGAGGCATATATACACTGGTGCCCAAAATTCAAGTCTGGAAGGCAATAACGGGCAAAGAGCTCAATGAAATGTTACGGGACATGCTAATGAACACGCGAAACAAATGCCGCAGTGAAATTTGCATATCAGGGAGCAAAATTCTGTCGAATATGTAAATTGAGTTACATTCTTAAAGTTAACGGGGAACGGCAGCTGCATTTCTCGCTCATAGCGCGTGTGAGAAGCGCTCCGGTGGTTGCAAATCCTTTCCTTATGTCTCATACACGTGTATCCGACGCTGTACTGTGGCGAGCGATAGGATGACTAGAAGCAGGCTAGTCTCAGGCCTAGGTCGCAAGGAACTTGAATATCCACCCTGGAATGGTTTTGCTGTTATGGCAGCAGTTCAACAACGCCGGTGGGGTGTCACGAAGGTCTGGCCAAGGTCGTCCAAGGTGTACGACACATCGTGTGAGGACCGTTGTGTCGCTTTAACCACCGCCGTCATAGGTCCTATACAGCCCGGTAATTGTTTTCGAAGTTCTCCGCTGCCACTGGGACTACGATATCAAGGCAAACGATATATCGAAGGCTTGATGCAATCGGCCTTTATGCCAGGAGACGCATGGTTTCTGTCCCGCAAACTGCATCATACAAAGGAGCTCGCTTGAACTGGTGTAGCAACATAGGGCGTATTTTGGGAAACTGCATGTCTGCTATCTGTGGAAATTCATTTTTTCTATATGCAGACATGAATTCAACCTTTCTTTGCATACATACACTTATGAAACATAAAATTATGACCTATAACCTAATAGCGAGTTGGGCTGTCTTTCGCCGTGATAAAGAAATCTCCTTTGAACTCTCTGATCCACCAGGTGTTTTCGTTCACAGGATCGCCGATCGCTGGTACTTTTTTTTTCTTTGCGGGGCACAACATTCAGGTTAAACCCTTACTACGGTTGTGCGTGAGTTGCCCAGGAAAGAGGCCGTTTGGAAGATGCTCGAACCGGCACGTCTGGGGACAACTATGATGGCACGTTCAAAGTACCTGAGATCACTCGTTTTGCCCATTCCGACCCTCAGTCAAACGCTTACTGACACTTAACGAGCTTGTCTTTTTTATTTGTACCGCATGCAGCTCCTACATGCCGTCTTGTATCTTAGAGTGATTTTTGGGGGAGGGAAGAGTTAAAGACAACCGTGAGCAACTCACTGGGCTATGAGCAGTCGCTTAATTTGAGGTCTCTGGTTTCAGGGAGGCGAGAGAACCAGTGCCATAAGACAAACACACCATTAATGCCTCATCCGGGAGTCAATCCCAGGCCCATCTCAGACGAATGGTGAGAACCCAGCGCCTCGTACCACTCACACACCGGGTCCGCGATGTTGCAATGATCCATTTCTGTGACGAGGGCAAGTTACCTAATAAACTGGCATCTCAGCGTATTTTATAAATATGTTTCGGGTTATTATTGACACACCCTCGTAACTGAAACAAAGGCTATTGATGTCACCGGGAATTAGGTTTGAAAAGTTATGATAAAGTGCTGCTAGATACAAAGCACAGATATTTGAAGCGAAAATCGAATGCTCCACATCCTAACATTAAGTAAACTATCCTTACTTTACTCGTTTTTTGAAGAACCCTGTAAATGAATGTTTTAGTAAACCATTGAACAGGGTAAGGAATGGAAGAGTAGATGAGCAAAAGCTGATGCTGTAGAGTTTTGAAGACAATCTTGAAAATCTAAAACATTATTCATCATTATCAGTCTGGCTACAAAATAGTGCAAAATTCCTTTTCCTGTAAAGATATATTGTTATTAGGTTTTACGTAGAAATGAGACAAAGACAGTGAATCATATTAAATTATTCTCGCTCCTCCGGGACGAGCACCATTTTTCTGGCGTATTCCATATTATTTATTTAACAGAGTTAAAATACTCAGAGCTGCAGGTATCAACATAACTATGAATTAAAAAGTTGTTCGTGAACGTTGACGATAACCACATCGGAGGTGACGTCATGAAGAAAAAAGAATGGTGGCCACCAAAGGCCATGCTAATCGTTGCCACCAGCAGAAAAGTTTCTTCGTTGACGTTCAGAATGGCATTCTTCCGAAATTAGGAAACCAAAATAATTTTCCTTTACTAATGGCAGCAGACAATAGAGCACTGACCATAATAAAAAAATCAAAATTACACTAAGAAGCTAGTAAATCTGCTAGCTTCTACGGTGCTAGCAGATTTACTAAGTACTTTTTGGAACACAAGCCTGATACTTTACGAAACACGTATCAAAGAGCTCATCCTTGCAAACTGAACTACACTAAATTCAAAGATAGATAAATGATAAATTGTACACTTGTTATTTGACGCACAGACGTATTTTCAAAATGTTCAGAATTTTTTATGCTTTTTTCTGCATGGTGATTCCTGGGATGATCTGTAACAAGAAAGTCTCAATGAAGGTGAAATCAAAAATATGCAGAACAGCTTTAAATCTCGTTATTTTGTATAGATCAAAACCATGGGAGAAAAAAAGATGAAAACCTAGAAATAACAGAAATAAGGGTGCCAGGATGGATGAAAGGGATATTAACGAAAGAACTCAGAAGAAATGACAACATAAGAAAATAATTTTGAATTAGAAAAAGCGAAAATTAAAAGAGTGTCTGTAGTATTAATCTATTGGATCAGACCTCTTTGCACGGATTCTACATTATTTTTATGTTTGACTGCAAAAAGTTAAACGACGCCGTTTGCAGTGAAACGTCGTAAAAATGGGAGTTTAACAATTTTGTGGTAAATTCAAAATGCAGAATTTAAAGTCTTACTAAAATTATAGCAGTATAGCCAGAATTACAGTCCATGGATATAATTGATTAGAAAACAAATTATAATGTTCTTGAGAGAATAGTCCGGTTTGATTATTTTCTGCATCATCTGTCCCGGGGAATTGAATAATAATTAATCTCAGTGGTTCGTCTTTCAGAATCTCAAGGTTTCAGAGTTCAAGGTATTTAAATGTTGTGATACACAGTTAGCACTCATCACGGCTTTCTAGTATAACTTACTTGAACAAAGGCCCGGCTAAGAGGGTAGAGCGTGTAGCCATAACTTCTGCCATGTACTTGTAATTCTGCAGGAGGCCCTTTACCTCGTCGTCATCGACTTTGGTACCACTCAACAACAAATTGAGGATCGCTTCCGTACTAGTCTCGGTAAAGAATTCCAGAGCATCTATGTTTTTTCCTTCACTTATTCTTAGAGTTTCAATAGTTCTTTGCAATCCATCTCCAATCAAGCTTTCCTGGCTTTTTCTTCCTAGGCCCAACTCTTTCAAGTGGTATGCAAAAAATTTTTTCAGCACTCTCCACTTTTCATCGTTCGAAAATCCCAATCCTAATGAAAAAAAAAATAATGGAAGAAGATAATCACAGATTATCAAAAATATCAACAAATAAAATGAAATATGGGGTACATTTAGATTTTGATTTATTTCAAACGTTTTCCTACTACTGGTTAAAGCGTTTGTTGTGCTTTGGGCTTGTCTGTGTGCTTAGTATCGCTCCATTTTACGTAATATAATTGAAATTCGACAAAACTGAAAGTACAGGGAGATTTTCGTTTCAGGATTTAACGACTACCGTGAGCAACTCTATGGACTATAAGTAGTAGACCGTCCCTAATTTAGGGCCACTGATTTGGGGAGAGGGGAGGTGACGTAGGGCGGGCACGCTGCCCATGCCTCATCCGGGGCTTTGGCCCGGACCCGCCTAAACAAGAGATCAGAGATTAAACCACTACGCCATCGGCCCGGTGTACAGGAAGATCCTCGCATTAAGCAGCTTTAACTAGTGATAAAAATGGAAATTTATATTTCACTAACCCGTTTTTAAAGTGTTAATTTTATTTTCTGTTTACGATCAACGTCTGAAACACTTAGTTGTTGACACTCGTGTGATGAGAGGTGCAGATGCTGGCTCTGATCATTATTTGTTAGTGTCACGAGTGAAACTGAATGTTGACTGGAGAAAGAGAAATAGGAAGAGGCCTGTGATGAAAAGCATTAACGTTGAAAAGCTCCATGAATAACATCAGCGTTACTCTGAATTACTCAGAAAGCGACTGAATGAGTTGAAGTCTTGTGAGTGAGATGTAGAAAAGAAGTGGGCATACTTTAAGAACTGATTTTTCACTGCTGCTGAAGAGGTCAGTGGTACTGCAATGGTAGGTAACATAAGTGATGCTTGGTGGAACAGTGAGATTAAAGAAGCAGTTAAGAGAAAGAAGGAAACATATTTGGGGATGTTGCAAAATATAATATGGTGGTGACTCTATAATTGACTGGTTAACTGAAATTTGCCAGTTGTGATGGGAGTTAGGAATGGTCCTTCAGGATTGGAAGGATGTTATCTTGTTCCCTTGTATAAGGGAAAGGGTGATCAAACTGAATGCAAGAACTTTCGTGGTATCAGTTTGCTGAGTGTGCCAGGGAAAGTATTTAGAAAGATTTTTATTGAGAAGGAACAGGGTCTTACATCAGAGAAAGTGTGGGATATGCAGAGTCGCTTTATGTCTGGTAAGGGCTGCACTAACCAAATTTCTGCATTACGTTTGTTGATTGAAAAGCATCTGTCTGTTGTAAGAAAGTTTTTGCTGCCTTCATCGACTTAGGGAAAGCTTATGATCGAGTAAATAGGACTCTTCTGTGGAAGGTACTGAATAAATATGGTATCACTGGGAATCTCCTCAATAGTGTGAAAGCCATGTATGCTGGCAGTAGAGCATGTGTACGAGTAAATGGTGTTGAATCGAAATGGTTTTCTATTGGAGCAAGAGTCAGACAGGGCTGTGTAATGTCACCACGGCTGTTTATTATATGTATTTATGGATGCGTGCATGCGTGATGCCAAAGTGGACAATACTGGTTTATGTCTTGGTAATGTCCGTGTGTGTAGATTGCTATATGCCGATGACACAGTCCTGTTGGCAGAGAGCGAAAGCGAGTTGCAGATTATGCTGGCCCGTATGTACGAAGTTTATATGAATTTCAAACTGAGTATAAATAAGGGAAAAACCAAAGTTATGGTTTTTGAGCGAGGAATTGTTAGTACTGAATGCAGATTAAGTCTAAATGGCACCGTTATTGATCAGGTAAACGCGTTTGTGTATTTGGGAAGCATGTTTGACAGAGAGAACGGCCGCCCCGGTGGCGCAGTGGTCTAAGGCGTTGGCCTCTGATCATTCGTCCGTAAGGGGTCCGGGTTCGAATCCCGGTCAGGCATGGATGTTGTGTTTGTCTTACGGCACTGGCTCTCTCCCTTCCCTGGAACCAGTGACCCTAAATTAGGGACGGGCGACTGCTTATAGCCCATTGAGTTGCTCACGGTGGTCGTTAAACCTCCAATCAAAAAAAAAAAAAAAAAAAAAAAGACAGAGAGAACGAATTAGAGAGTGAAATTAGTAGGCGAGTGAACTCTTCATTAAAAGTTATATCTGCTTTAGGAGGATTTCACAGGAATGATGGATTCTCAAGAAAGTCCCGAATGGCTGTATATGAAAGTGTAATTGTTCCTACTCTGATGTATGGCAGTGAAACCTGGGTTCTGCAGAAAAGACATGGCCGCCCCGGTGGCGCAGTGGTCTAAGCGATGGCCTCTGATCATTCGTCCGAACGGGGTCCGGGTTCGAATCCCGGTGAGGCATGGGTGTTGTGTTTGTCTTACGGCACTGGCTCTCTCCCTTCCCTGGAACCAGTGACCCTGAATTAGGGACGGGCGACTGCTTATAGCCCATTGAGTTGCTCACGGTGGTCGTTAAACCTCAAAAAAAAAAAAAAAAAAAAAAAAAAAGACATGGGAGTTGTTTTGTGCTGGGGAAATGCGTTACTTATGTGGGGGGGGGGTTGTGGTAAGAAACGCTCTGATCATGTGAGGAATGAAGATGTGCTGCAGATGCATAATGTGAGGCACAATGTTGTTAGTAAGGTGGATACTAATATTCTTCGGTGGTTTGGCCATGTTGAAAGAATGAGTCTCATGCTTACTAAGAGAAATTATTCAGCTCAAGCGGCAGGACAGAAAGGTAGAGGAAGGCCAAGGAAATCATTGGAGGACTACATTCAGGAATGTCTGCATGAGAAAAAGATAATGAGCATGAAGTACAGAAGGTCTTGTGTGCGGCGTGTGATGGATGTGAATGAGGTTCGAGCTGTGTGCCGAGATCGCTATATCTGGATACGCCTGATACAGCAACAGTGAGTTTTTTCTGTGAGGAGCTAACCTCTGAATATCAGAGAACAGCTTAGTGATATGTATGTAATTTTATTTTCAGTACAGGAACATTTATTTATCAGATAGGCAACAACGAAAATGATATACAATAGTGACATAAAGACAAGCAATGAATATATTTTAATAATAGTTATGAGAGGAAATTAATAATAGTTATGAGAGGTGGCATTGCTTAGGTTAAGAGTACACTGCTGGAAGAGAAGGCAACACTGGAAAATTAAACAAGCATGTAGGCTGAGTAACAAATATTTTACGATTGAGAAGGGCATTTCTTCTAAACTCTTCACCGGCTTTAATAAAAGTAATCCCCGGAGCCATTCTTTCATTCCTTATGGGTAACACAAAAGAACGTTCCGGTGGCCGAGTGGTCAGAGGCGCTGATATTAATTTAGGGGTTCGTGAGTGCACTAAAATAAAACAGACTCACTGTGTCAACTTACAGCCAAGTCTTGGAGTCACTGATTTATTCCTCGAAATGAAGATTTTAACGCCATTACAGCTCGTAGTAACCGAATCACAAAACACTTAGCATTCATAGACGTAGCCAATACTGTCGTCATGCTCTACTGAGTTCCAGTTATATCCCAGAAAGGAAAAACCCATGGGAGTCCAAACGTGACTTTCAGTACGGAAAATATGACGAGAAGTAACCAAAATTTACGTAAGTGAAAGCCAACACACGTGGGAGCTTAAAAAGGCAGCATACTGGCTTTTGGCTAACAGCTCGAGATGTGTGCGGCTCTAGCCCTGGATGAAGCGGTGGGGAGGGGGTGACTGCGCCTCTCCCTTCCGGAAACTAGTGGCCCCAAATCACAAATGGGAGACTGCTTGTGTCCTGAGTTGCTAAAAGTGGTAGTTAATCCCCGAAACAAACAAAAAGTAACACAAAAGATATTTTCTACTTCCACCCAAAATGCGGCCTATAAGTCACATGCATTTCGTGTCACTGATTCGTATTATTCACACTGAATATTTGGAATCGTACAGAATGACAGAGTAGGGGGTTTAAAGGAAAACTTCACATTCTTATAACACACCTTTCTTTCATTTAAACTTGCCCAAATTAAGCAACTTCTATGGAAATTGATAAAAATAGTTACCAATGAAAATTCAATAAACAAATGCTAGATAAAAACAATAAATAAAATTTTAAATTGCTTTTAAAAAATTTGAGGAACTTCTTTCTGGGTTGTTTTTGCTTAATTCGTTTATCTCTAAAGCACTTTTGTTTTTCTTAGAATTACATCACTGTGGTAAATTATAAAATAATATTTCCACGCTCGTTTCTGTTATAATGACCAAATTTATCTGTAGAAGTTTCATACTACAATATTACTGTTGCATTCTTTACGCACTGAAATCACACATAATGAATTAAAAATTTTATTCAGATGTCAAATTTCCTGAAAAAACTATTTTGATTTCTTTATATGGATGACTTGTAGTGGGAACGTACAGTAGATTTGAAGGATTTGAATCTGTTAAACTTTTGAGAGTTCTATAACGATCGTGGAGTTCTGTCTAAGAAACCTTCGATCTTTAGAACATTATTCTTCAATTTTTGGCGTAGTTGTGAATCCAGTACCACTAATTCTGTCACTATCTGTTCAGCAGTAATGAAAGAGATGGGCACCTTTCAGTTGTATGAGATCCTTTCTTATCTTCTTACTTCACTTAGATTTGACAGCATCTCACTTGATCCTTTGGATTTCCTCCTCCAATTCAAGCAGCCTTGAATCAGAAGATAGGGTTCATCCATTGGACGTAATTAGGGTCAGCATCATGTGGCAGCCTGAACCATACCTTTGGTGAATACAATGGATGAAGGACTCCCCAAGTATCTTCCACAACGTTCGGCCTTGAAACATTCTTTTCAATGTCACTCCGGCATGCTTTCGAATTTCATTCATCCATATCCCACGTTGTCATCTTCTGGGTCTTTCTCTTGGTATCCAATCTAGAATTTCAGATGTCAAACGGTAGTCATTTGTTCCAGCAATATGTCTAGCCCACTGCCACTTGAGGGATTTTACTTTGATTGTGATATCATCCGCTTGTGATCCATAAGTTCCTTTTCCTATCTTTCCTGGTTACTCTAAGGACGTGTCTTTCCATTTTTATTTGAGCTGCCTGCAGCTTGTGTATGTCTTTTCTAGTTAAGATCCATTCATATCTATGATCCATAAGTAAGAACTGGAAGGATGCACTTTGATTTAACACTTTTCTTTTAAACATAGTGGTAAATTCTATTGAAAATTGCAGTTTCTTTCTTAACTTTCTACAGTTCTGTGAACTCTAAAACGAAGTGCTGCTGGTAATGTTTTGAGGCTTCTTCCGAGTACGTACTTGCTCCCTTAAAACACGCAAGTTGCACTCTATCAATTTTTTAAAAATCTCCAAATCGAGGTTAAAATATAAGAATGATATAAAGCTAATAAATAATTAGGACCTCGTCGAAAGACAATGGGGCTGTGATTTTTCGGGGCCCGGAGGTAGATGACTTCTCTGCCTTATGCTTGTTACGCTCCTGAGCATTTGTTGTTTCTTTTTACTGTCATGTGGTTGCCGTTTTCTCGTTAACGTCATATGTCGTTGAGAAAACTCTATATGTTGTTATACGGATAGATTTTAATATTACTTAATATTATAAACCGTGACTTTAACTACGCAACTTAAAAATGTAGAGAGCATTTTGACTTCAGAAAAGCGCTTTTGAGCGAACTTCCTTATGGGAGAAACTGATTCCTCTCACAAATCCTCGAAGCATCATTATAGGAAAGACTCTCACATCCACACCCTCAAAGAGAAAAGGGACAGGCTTTCGTCCTACATACAGTATGGAGAAGCTGCTACCAACGCTGTGAACAAGATTTGCCTGTTGACAGTCACTTACGACTTTAATGTCCGCCGGGACACCGGGAGAGCTCCCGGTGGGCCGCCAAATTCTGGGGCCGCTAGACCTGCTAACTCGAAAAAGAAAAACATATATACAGGGGTTGGACAGAATAATGTGAACACCTAGGAAGAGAAGGTTTTACGTACCTAGTAGGGTGTGGGACTATGGTATCCAAAACCGCCTGAATCCTCCTTGGAATGGACGCATACAAATCCTGGATTATGGTTAGTGGGATGTCACACCATTCTTCATGCAGAAACTGCTACAGCAGGAAGATAACTGGATCTTACCCTGTTTTCCAACACAGACCACAGTGGCTCGATGATGTTTAAGTCTGGTGGTTGGGAAGGCCTTAAAAAGGTGAAAGTTGATCTTCATGTTCCTTAAACCATGACTGGATATTCCGAGCTCTATGAATAGGGGCGTTACATCTAGATAGATGGCATCCCCTGCACGAAACAATGCCTGAGCCATTGGATGGACTTGGTCGGCCAAAATGGTTTCATATGCCCTGCCAGTCATCCGTTCATTCAAGGTGATCAGGGAACGTGCTGAAAACCACGATATGACCTCCCAGAGCATGACAAAACCACCACCATGCTGCACTGTTGGGAGCAGATATTCCGGGTTGTACACTTCTGACGGTGTTACATACATTATGGAGAAGCTCCACACGTAAACACGTCCTGCAGTGGAGAATAGTGTGAATGGGGATTCATTCGACCACATTACACGCTTCCATGCATTGGCAGTGCATGTTATATGCTTCTGGTAACACTGACGTCACCGTTGTGCATTCACCTGGGTCACCAAGGTTTTTCAATAGCAGCTCCGCCATGAATATCCTGTTTATGCAGTTCCCTGCGCACTGTTTTCGTTGATACTGGGGCCTGGAGATGCAGATTGAGTTCCACACTAATTTGCGGCGCCTTGGTCTTATTACCGGTAACAATCCTCTTTAATGCTTTCCTGTATCTATCAGTCAGGGTCATTTTCCGGCCGCTCTTGTGTTTCGCAGACGAGGTTTTGTCACCAACACGATATGCAGTCATGACTCTAGATACAGTGGCTCTCGATACCCCCACTACTCTGGCGACTGTTGTCACGGAGGCACCAACTAGCCAGCCACCAACAATTAGCCCTCTTTTTAAGTCCGTTAGGTCGCTCATTTCGTCGTCACCCTGAAAGAAATTTTGCAACAAGACACTTTAAATGCACTTAAACAGGACCATGAGCTTAAAAACAAAGGTATTGCAATCAAAAAGTGGTGGATACCTTTGCGTATTGCGACGTACGCAGCTGCATTAAAAGTCACGTCTCTGAGCGTGGTGTTCAGATTATTCTGTCCAACCCCTGTACATACATTTACTTCAATATTGTTGTGGAAGAGAAGCAAGTTATACTAAAACGGGGAAGTGTGTTTACCACTTTGACGGCTTCAGAAAAAACAAACAAAAATTACGTAGGAAATGCTTTATTGAGCGCAACACTGTCTTTGATGTACCTCTTCTCTTCATTTGCCGTTAAATAATCCACAATCTAATCAAATATGCTGTCAACATAATCTGAGATACAAATTCAAAATTCATTGTGTACGTCAATGCATTAAGGTTCACCTACATTAAAATTTTCTAACTATTTGGACTCTGCTTTTTTTTTTTTTTTTTTTTTTAGGACGCGATCTGCCTTTGTTTTGCCCCTTTTTGGGCATGCATTTTTTTTTTTTTTTCTGTTTGCCTGTTTTTGTTTGGGGGGTTTAACTACAACCATAAGCAATATTTCAATGGGCTATAAGCAGTCGCCCGTCCCTAATTTAGGGCCACTAGTTCCAGGGAAGGGAGAGAGCCAGTGCCGTAAGACAAAACAATATCCGTACCTCATCGGGATTCGAACCCGATGAGGCATAGATTAACCCCATCTTGAACGAATGGTCAGAAGCCAACGCATAGACCACTGCGCCACCGGGGCAGTTGCGAGTTCTTGAACTGCAGTTCCGTGGTATCTGTTTCAGCTACAGCAAAAGCACTTTTTCAATTTGAAAGTAAAAAGAAATAAATTTTTCGGTTCTTAGATTTCTCGCACTTTAGTAAGTCTTGAAAAAGAAATTTATTTTTGGCGCCTTGGGATTCCCGTTCTCATTAAAAGCGAAGAAACTATTACTAATTCTGAATTCAGTTATTGCAATAAAATTTATAAGAATGGAATACAGCCTTCGACAGTCTCTCTCAGCAAACGTGCCTTGGCTATTGCTTCTCAGCAACGAAAGTAATTTTATTTTTACATTAAATTTTGCTAGGAATCTGCGGTCCAGGAGGTAAAGAGAGTAAAATGATGTTAATTATTGCCTCAATACGAACAACCGCAATGATTCTTAAACTTGTGTTGAAAAGATGTGTCAACATCACCATTCACTGCTTAAACATCGATTGGGGGGTGGGGAGTGGAATACCTTCATAATGTTTTCCAAACGTGGCCGCCCAAAATAGCTTACAGGCCCCTACGTCGTTAGATTTCGAAATCTGGATGGGCGAGCATTATTTTTGGTAGGGCAAGCCTGATAGCATTTTTTTTTTTACGAAACACTGAAAGAACTAATGTTTGATGCTTTTCAGTACCCGCTGCAAAGGAATTCATGTAATCCTTACTCCCTCCACCTGGACACACATACACCGATCTGACTAGTTACGGCACTAGTGTAAGATACAAGTGTTACCGTATCACGACAAAAGGGCGAACGACAACTCAAAAGGGCGAACGACAACTCAAAAGGGCGAACGACAACTCAAAAGGGCGACGCGACAAAACGGCGACGCGACGAAAGGGCGCACTACAAAAAAGTGATGCGACAAAAGGGCGAGCCCATGGGCTTGATAATAAAGCTTTCTTAACGATGTTATTTCCAAAACGGCCCCGGGGTCCTTTCAGTAAATTCGTTATTTCTTTGTGTATTCAAATATTCCCAACTGAAATCAGACGTGTAATTTTTTGTACTCTAAATGAAATCAATACAGAAGGATTTCTAAACGATGCTTTTTTTCCAAAAGAGGCCCAGGGACCCTTTCAGTACATTCAGTATTTATTTGTTTATTCAAATAATCCCAACTGAATTCAGGCGTGTCATCTTTTGTACTCTAAATGAAATCTATGTAGAAGGCTTTCTAAACATTTTTTTCGAAAAAAAGGCCCAGGGACCCTTTCAAAAGAGGGGCCCCCTTTCAGTAAATTCAGTATTTCGTTGTGTATTCATATAATCCCAACTGAAATCGGACGTGTCATTTTTTGTACTTTAAGAAATCTATGCAGAAGGATTTCTAAACGATGTTTTTTTTTTTTTCAAGAAAGGCCCCGGGGCCCTTTCAGTAAATTCGGTATTTCTTTGTGTATTCAAATAATCCCAACTGAAATCAGACGTGTCATCTTTTGTACTCTAAATGAAATCTATACAGAAGGCTTTCTAAACGATTTTATTTTTTCCAAAAAGGCTACGGAGCCCTTTTCTGAAATTGCCTTCTTTGTACATTGGAAGCGAAATTTTACGTATGCATAATTTTTTTTTTTTTTTTTTTTTTTTTTGCTTCAACTGCAACCTGCAGAAATGGCCTAACAGATATTTCCAAAGGGGACCCGGAAACTTTATTTTGTTTCATTTCTTGTTTTTAAGAAAAAGATTTTGTTCAGAGCAAGAAATTCTCAGTAGTTCAACCCTTCCCTGAACACGGATTGAGCTACTTAGGATTGTCGAGGAAAAAAATAAAATAAAAAATAATAATTAAATTATTACACCAAGCCCCGACTATTAGTCTTTTTGCCTTGTTAGTATACCATTTTGATCTAGTATTAGTTACTTAACCGTAACATGAATTCTAGACGAAATTTCATATATTTCGTAATTGTTTAGTTCTTTTTACCTTTATTGTTCACATTATTTGATCTGTTTACTTAGCTGTCCGGTGAGACCTTGAAGGGGCGGATAGACCATCTGTGAGAGTCGCTGATGTCCTTCGAGCAAACGAAATTTCCTGCTATCTCCTTCCGACCCCAGAGAGAATTCTTAAGTCCTACTGTTTAAGATAGATAGTAGATGTCTGGTTGTTTATGACTAATCGTCGTTGTTTTCTATAATACAACTCCTTCCAGCCAGGACTTTCACCCAACCTCCCCTTCTGTAGTCGGTATGATATAGCATCAGGAAATTTTCTTTGTCAGGACGGGGACAGTGGCACAACTACCCCCCCCCCTCCTTAGGGAATATACACACATGGCCCATCTATTGTAGTTCGAATTCTGGCAGTTGCCTGGTGAAGGGATTTTTTTCACTAATTCAAAATACAGTAGAAGGGGTTTTTCCCCAGCTTATTATAATTACATTATGTGTATTTCGTTTATAAAAAAATGTGTGGTTCAGTTGTGTGTTTAAAACAACTAATCTGAAAATATTTTGAAGAAAGAAAGACACTTTTTTATAAACGAAAAAAAATATAAAAGACACTTTTCTATAAACGAGGGGTGTCCTGGTGGGCCAATCCGCCCCTGTATCTACGTGAGATCTTTCGAGTTAGCAACTCGTCTTCAGATGTGAATACATTTGCCCACTGAACAAGAACCAAATGGTATAAATACAAACACTTAGTGACGTAAGCACTGCCTGATAGTAGACAACCAATGAAAGTCATGAAGTTCACAAAACACTAAAACTGTAATATTAGGTAAGTGTCCCGTACCCATAGTTCAGATTGTACCTCCCTATCTACCAAAGTTTTCCAAGGCAGCGGGATTACAGTAGGGTAATCATCGTTACAACACATGGGTTTTAATTTATGAATCAGAAGGCTTACAGAGAGTAACGAACAAGATTTTAGTCTTGGAGTGCAAGGATCTTGGCCTCGGCCCATAGCGGATTATGGGTACCGCGTGAACACAATCTTGACAGGGATGTGGTGACAGCACCAAACTTAAAATTATACTTACGCTCTGAAATTCTGCAACTAAGATTGCGAGATGTAGAGCCCACGTAAATCCTGTCGGTTTCATCTAGTTCCGTGGCTTTAAGAGGAATGGCATAAAAAACTCATCAAAGATTTTAATCGTGCGTAAGACGGTCTTTATTTTTCTACTGATAATTTTAGCACGACCTGTATAGAATTTTAAGATATGTGGCTGTCGTGTTCAACAGTTCCTTCATCTTTCAATTCCTCCTAGAGTCTCAGTAGCATACCCCCTTATATCAGACCTATGAGCGTCGTGTTTACCTTGTTTCCCCACTTTTAGATCATCAAGTATACATTGTGAAAACACAAATTTCTTCGCGCCGCCTCACTCCGGAGTTAGTTGCTCTCCCAACTAAGCTACACAGACGGAACGTATCGCTGCATATTTGTCGTCTTGACACGTGCTTTACCTCTGTAGTACGTCACAACATCCCAGTTTTTTCTCTACATTGTTTGTCTCAATATTTTGCAGAAAGCAGTTTACCATTGGGCGCTAGAGCACATTAAAGACTAAAAAATATGAGCTTTTATATAAAGTCAATTCTTATTAAGAAGTTATGAAAAAATCTGTACCGGCGTTTCACGACGTTTTCATAGTGATGTCGAACACGGAAAATTTCAGTAAATGCGTATGATTTTTTCGCTTACTCAGGAAATATGAAAAAAATAGAGCTCTTAAAGAGAGGAATATTCTACTCACCAAGAACGAAAGTATCTTGGAATAAAGAAAAGTTCGTTGTTCTGTTACGGAAACAATCGGATTTTGTGATATGAGCTTCTTTAATAGCTTTCAGGCTGCCCAAGTGGACGTACAATTGGCCAGTGCACGTCACGAAAAAAACATCACCATACTTTTCCTTCATTTCAACTAGTTGTATGTGACAGTCGTCGCGGAGAAATGGATAATATCCCAGATAAGGAAGACCATTTGGGCCAGGGTGTTTGTGGAACCATTGGTTGTATATAAGCACACATACAAATAAAACTAGGACAGCTGATGCCCAGCTAACACTGTCAAGTAGGTTCCCGAAAACAAACATTTTCTGTGTACCTCCTTTAACAAATCACTTTCGCGTTTGTTCACCAGGGAAAAACTGCGCAGATACATTTAAGGTCGTGGATAATTGCGTGGGCATTTATCAAAGGCGAATGATTGGCGGCAAGGTTACATTACCACTCGTTGCTGATATGCTGCGATAATAAGGTTTAAAAAAATGCCCATTGAAACATTTCCCGACGTACGTCACAAGAAATACTAGTTTTGAGTGCTGATAACCTTGAAACCACTACTCTTTCTTCCTTTCGGCGAAGCTCATTATTAATTGGCACTCATGCACCTTGTAGTATTACACACTGTTTGACCCTTTCTATTTGTAAATAGAATTTTGCCCCAGCATACAACGGTTCTTTTTACGGTATGTTCCGGTTATACGACACTTAAAAAAATACTTCTTAACTTTCCAATTATAGAATGCTTTTGTTCCAGAAGCATCTCTAAATGTGCGACGTGGTAATAATATGCACTGCCCTTTCAAATAGTTTTATACGCTGCACTAAGGCTGCCTCGACGGCGCTGTGATTTAAACATTGGTTTTTTACCATTCGTCCGAGATGGGCCCAGGTTCGAATCCAGCGTGAGACATGGATGGTGTGTTTATCTTACAGCAGTGGTTCTCTAACTTCCCTGGAACCAGTTGCTCTAAATTAGGGACGGGCTACTGGTTTATAACCCACAGAGATACTCACGGTGGTCGTTACACCCCGAATTAAAGAAGGAAAAAAAAAAGGGTTGAGCAGATGCACGAAGTAGCAGGACATAACCTCCTTGATGAGGTTTACCTCTTTAACAATGTGGCAATATCTCAGGAGAAATGCCCTGGTGGCTGAGTTGTCTTCAGTTGTGCCCCGTGACCAGAATTGTTGGGAGGCAAACTACTTTTTAGCCTGGATTCAAATAAATTTATTCAAATTTTGAAGATGACAATCCGATTTTTGGCGTAAATGTGACAAGGATGGTAAGTCAGATAATATCCGAAAACTTGAAAATTTTCATCGTCCTGTATGGTGTAGTGGTTAGCATACCTGGGTGCTATCTGGGAGACGCCGGTTCGAGTCCCGCTCCAGGACGATGAAAATTTTCAAGTTTTCGGATATTATCTGACTTACCATCCTTGTCACATTTACGCCAAAAATTGGATTGTCATCTTCAAAATTTGTATTATATGGTGTAATCCCGTATTTCTTTCTTGATTTATCTGCTATTCCGGCCAATCATGGAATAGGATTCTTAACCTCCAGATTCGCTAAACATGAATGCCGGTTGCTTCGACTAGCGAATCCTGTGTTAGTTATATACAAATTAATCGGAAACTTGAAACTTGGTCGTTCTGGGTGGTGTAGTGGTTAGCATACACTGGCGCTATCTGGGAGACGCGGGTTCGAGTCCCGATCCAGAACGATGAAAGTTTTAAGTTTTCGGATATTATCTGACTTACCATCCTTATCACATTTACACTAAAAATCGGATTGTCATCTTCAACATTTGTATTATATGGTGTAATCCCGTATTTCTTTCATAATAAATTTATTCAATTTAATGCCATTTTTTTTTTTACAATATAATTTTTTTTATTTACTTTCTCATGTGCGAAGTATGAAATAAGTAACGTGACCCGTGAAAAGATTTATTAAATTTTACCGGAAACGCACGTTTTACATGACGTACCAACACAAAACCTGTTTATGTAAGGCTCCGGCCCTTCGCCTAAATATATTTTTTTCAGTCTGAATTGCCCTCTTGGACTATTTGGGAACTGTTAAGCCAGTTTGAATATCAAAAAAGTATTGCATCAAAATAGTTTTTTATTAAAGAGATCAACAGAAGATAAAAAGCAAGACTGAACTATACATCTTTTTCATCTCAAATGAAATTCTATTGTATGTACGCCTCTGCCTTCACTGACGCCAAAAAAAAAAAAGTCTTGAAGACTTCTGAACACAGCGGTTACCTATACAACAAGAGAGAAAGCTTACCTTACGCTTATATTGTCTTGTATATGAGATTTATCTTTCGTTCTTTCTGTTGGGCGAAGTGATTTATTATATGGTCATACCATGTCTGTTCTGCTTCCATCCTCTTCACAAGCGCCTTCTCGATGGACAGAACTGATAAACTTGACAACCTTTCTTGCCCAATAAAGTTTCTCTTGTAGTTTTTTATCCTCTTCAGGCACGAGAAACTGCGTTCCACAGAGGCCGATGTTGCAGGAATTGTTACTACGAGGGAAAGAAGTCTAAATAGCTCTGGCAGTGCCTGTCCTACATTATTATTGTATATGGCAGATAGAAGTTCTGATGTACTTTTGGCATTGTTCCACAGATCTCTGTCTGAATACAGAACCTGCAGCTCACTATGCAGTTTGGTGCTGTCAAAGTATTTTTTATAAGTTTAAAGCAGAGCTTTAAAACAGTGTTCAGGAAAAATTCTAGAATGGGCTTCGAAGCAGTGTACATCGACCAGCTGAAGAAATTCGAAGCAGTGTACATCGACCAGCTGAAGAAATTTTAATTTCTCAATGTCAGAAAACCGGCATTTTAACTGAGTTGTAACATTGTCTATTACCTCATAATACAGTCTTCTGTATTGCACGGTGGCTGGAATATCATTGCTTCCTTTAAATCTTTTATTTGGAGAACCAACCTCACTGCACACGTTATGATAGAGATCATCAAACTGTCTCTGATCTCGAAAGTACAACAGTTGTTCACATAAGCCAGTAATTCGTTTGTTACAAAATGTAACATCGGAACTATTTGATTGCAGTACAGAGAAAGTAACCTCAGTTAAATCAAATATTTTTTTTATATGAGAAGAGAAGAAAAACGAAATTAAAATCTTGGAGCCACCGTTTTAGTCCTGCTGCTTCGTGAATTGTCTCCTCATCATAGTTGGAATCATCCTCCATTTTTTCAAATACTTCAATTAACAGGCACCTGTGGTCAGCTATGGTAGACACTGAACGAGATTTGAAGTTCCACCTGGTCTGAGATACATGAGGTGGTCTGGGTCCACCAACAGATTCTAGTAAATGAAAACTCTTTGTCGATTTGGAAAAGAATGCACAAATTGCATTTAAATTTGCAAAAAAAATACGTGATTCCTTCAACACTGACGCTGCTCTGGTCAAAACTAAGTTCAGCCTGTGTGCGTAGCAGTGAACAAATAATGCTTGAGGGGCATCACACTTCACTTTTGCTTGCAATCCATTCACCTCTGATGCCATCACTGCTGCGCCATCATATGTCTGTGCAACTAGTTTTTCTTTGTAGCTAAATCTTTCCAGCTCACGATCCAGTAATTCTTTAAGCGAAGTAGCACACCGATCAGAACAAACGTCAAAAAAATCCCAAAAATCTTTCTACTGGTACTCCATCTTTCACGAATCGAACTATAATTGATACTTGTGCATGGGAGCTAATGTCTGTCGCTTCATCAATCTGCCAAGAAAAGAACTGGGCATTTTCAATATCTGCATTGATTTCATTCCTAATTATATGAGCAACTGATTCGATTAAATCATTCTATATTGTTTTTGAAGTTCCTGAAAAGGTTGTACTATTCTCCATAAACACTCTCAATGTTTCGTCACTCTTGGAGAGTAAATCAATTATCTCGAGGTAATTTCCCTTATTTTCAGAGACTTCGCTCTCATCGTGTCCACGAAATGGGAGCTCTTGCCGCGCCAGTAGTGTTGTAATATCAATCAACTTCTTCATTACATCAAGATTCTTTTTTACTTTTTAATTATGACGTAAGTTACTTGTTCTCTTCGCTTCGTTGAGAGAGAATGTGATCTTTACACTTTTTATGCCTGTCCAAAGCACGTAGTAAATTTTTCAAATCATTGAAGCCTTTCTCTTGCCAGACTTCATTGCCCCTCCCAGGAAACAGCAAACATGGCCAGCAATATAGTTAGTTCGTTGATTCACTACCAGTTAGCCATTGTTCTTTTCTGTACCAGTCAATATTAAAACCTCTGTTTGAAGTTTTTCCCTTTGAAGTCATCTTTTTCATTTCAGGTGTAGGCTTACCATCATTTTTAATTTGATTCTTTTCTTCAAAGTCTCTTCTACTGAAAGGCTTTTTCAGTAGGCTATCCGCCATATTAGATATGTTTGAAGCAGAGGCCATGGTCTGATAAACAACTCTTCATAAAACATAAATAAAATTAGTTACACAAACATTAGTGTGAAAGAAAAACAACTAGGAAAAAGACGCTCAAAGCTGTCCGAATGAGGAGTTAACACAGCGGAGCTGCTGCTTACAGGGAAACAGCTCTTTCCATAAGGCAAGATAACATCTGCCTCATAGGAAGTCCACGGTGCGCGTGCGCTCTTTGTGTTGGCAGTTCCACCGCCTACCTTCGTACCTACTGATTCAGTGGGAGTAAACAGGTTTGGCGCAAAATGTACGAGAGGCAGTTTGCTTCCTGCCTCAAGGACGGAGATCGCCAGCTGAGGACAATTCGCAACTACGCGCTACCGATTGTTTTCGAAAAGCGTCAATTTAAAAAACTGAATGAACGCATAGACGACATTTAATTCAAAAGAGTTAACTAGAATAAACGTTTGCTCTCCTATACCCAAAAGTACTGAATGAACAAAACGAATAATTCTACCTAAGAGTCTTAAAATTCTGAGGAGGCACTGCCTCCCTTGCCTCCTCCCAAAAGCCGCCACTGGTTGTCTTGTCTTACACTGTGATTCTACAACAAATCCTTTTACCCGAGCTCATATTTTTTTAAGAAAAGCTATTTCTACGTCACAAAGAACTGACCGAGGCTGACGAAAAAGACACGCTACGGTGCGAACTAGTCACGTGCACAACTTAGTGCTGTAGCCAAGTCAATCGGTTGAACAGCCATTGCATCGTTGGTTCACGTTATTTGTATTGAGTGAGTGTTTCGTTTATTGTCATTTGATATACGTATAGTTTTGTGAGGTATGTATTTTTATATTTCTAAGATAAGGTTAATTCTTAGTAAACGTTTTATTTAGTTTTAGTGATAATTATAGGTTTAATGAGTAGATCTTAGTTTCACACGTGTTGAAATCTGTTCATGTCTCATGAATAGTGAAATATAAAGAAGTGAGTTATTCTGTGGTGTTGAATTCTTATTTCAAATAGACAAATAGAATAATTAATATATTTTGCCAATGCGGATTCACATAGAGCTTGAATATTACCAGAAATCAGGGCAACTTTTCAGGAAATTAGCCTTCGTAATTTGTATAACATTTGCATCTCTTCAACAATCGTTAGCCCTTTCTTTACGAAATTAATGCTTGAACTGTTGCATTGTAATGTGTCTCTGAATTAAAGAGGACATTTTTTAATTTCGTAACTTAATGTCAACAGTGATATAGCATTTGTCTGATTGAATTTACTAAAGCTGTCTTAACAGTGTGGACAGATTATGTTGAAAAACTGCATGATCAACTTTATTCTAACTGCACAAAACATAGGGAACTACTTTCGATTAAAAATTTCATATCTAGTTCTTCACTTGTATTAAAAGGTATAATTATTTTTACAGGAATTGCCATGCCACGGTGTTGCAGTTTTAGGGGCTGCAAGTGAAATTATAGAAGTCAAAAGGAGATTTACAACTTTTGCCATACCAAAGTAATGTATGCAGCAGATTTTGTATAAGACAAACTTTGTCTTATACAAAATCTGCTGCATACATTTAAACAGACAAAGTTCTGATTTTAGATTTCCTTGTTCATTTTCTGTTGAATGTTTGTGTATGAGTAGCTTGAAAACTAAATAGGAAAACATGATAACCGAAATGATTTGAAATCATGTGGAAGAAAAATTAAGAAGTTGAAAGTCTGAACGCTTAGTTTTCCGTGCCTTTCCTTAGTGCATAGTGTGCACAAAGTCCCGAGATAGGAAAAAGAGTTCAAACTTATCAAATATTTTGTATGCATGTAAAGTGTTTAGCCAGGTTGGTTAAAGCATTGAAATGTATTTTTCTTCTGTAGTAAATGAAGATAACATTTCTAAAAAGTTATCTTTGAAACTAGAAAGTAAAGATCTGTCATATTTGGTTTCATTTTATTTGAAACTTGTATACTAGGAAGCAGTACTTCAGTTAGTGTCTCGTAACATTTCCGATCTTTTTTACGCTTCATCACATATTATTCACATAGTGATGCTGAGTGGTGGTGGCATTATGTACTGGAGATTTGTATTTAATTTTTGGTGGGTTTTTTTTTTTTTAAGTTGGAACTAATACTCTTTGTGAAGTGGTTGCCCGTCTTACACAATGCGCCTGTGATGTACCTTTTTTGTATTCTCCTACCCCAAGACATGTATCGTAATTTGTCTAGCCGTTTCACAGAAAAATGGACCAGAGGTCCTCATTTAATAGCAGTTGTGATTTCATCAGTCAAAATTCATTTGAAAATCTATGGACTATTTTCTTTCCGTGGAAGATGATGCTGCAATCCTTCGCGTCATGGGGTCTGGCTAGTCCCTCAACGACACCACACCCGTACGAGTTCCATGTCACTTATTCCCAGATGAATCAATGTTAGCAGTAATATTGTAGCATTTTGTTTGCGTTTCAATACTGTACTAAAACCAGGAAATCTCGCTTATTTTTTATTCATACTTGCCACTGTGACTTCATTGCCATAAAATTTTTGATAAAAACACCTGTGAGAAGTTAACTAAAGTGTTACTGTGTGTCAGAGCTGAGTTCGGGCTCAATTTTAAGAGCCTGAGCCTGAAGTATGTCAGCCCCGAACGAGCCCGAAAACTATGATTAACCTGTATAGGCATTTAAAAAAAGTCTCTTCCACTCTTTCCAACCTGTGCAATTAACCGATGTCTTTCTCAACTGCGGAGTGGGGAAGGGATGTCTATCTGTTTCTATAGTTTCTTTAGCCATTCATTTCTCCCTGAAATGTTTTTTTTTTTTTGGGGGGGGGGGGTATCAGGAAAAATCGGGAGGTACAACAATCTACGTCGTATGTTGCTCAATAGAATTAGCAGGGATCTGTTCCTTTTACGTAGGGAGCAAAATTCCATAAGCTTGCTATCTACTATCTATACTTCTTAAAGAAACTTATCCTTGGCAGAAATCCTGTAATTCATGGCCTATGGTGTTTTGTTATCCAAGCTCGGAATGGATAGCTCTTCAGAATTCCTACTCCCCATCAAGACCCACTTGCTGAAGAATTCTCTTTAACAACTAGAAAGTGTAAAAAAACCCTCGTGTGCTAAATCATGTAAAATCACATTAAAAGAAAAAGGAAGAAAATTCTTGCCCTGTCTCCAAGCCCGAACTCCAGTAAATATTACGCAGCCTGGTTCGGGCTCGGCGTCTCATCACTGGTGTGTGTGTGTGTGTGTGTACTAGTGCTTAGCTTGACATTTATAGTAGGTAAATTGAAAGTATAAATTTAATTTTACCATAATGATCAAATTTGGCTTCTAGTAAAGAATGTTAGCAAAATGTATAAATTCCGTAGTGTTATGAAAAACTACTAACCAATTCTGCTTAATTCCTTTAGAAATGTGTGGGAAATAATTTTTTATACTGTTGAAATTGTTGACTAATCCAAAAAGTGATATCAAATATGTTTTATAAAAAAGTAGATCGCAGTTAGGTATGAACATTACAAAAGTAGATTTTAGGTAAAAATAATGGACACAACTCATACATAAAATACTCAGATGGTAACACATACTGGAGGATCTAAAGCTGAGATAATTTTGATGTAGCTTGTGATGAATTCAAACTATTTGAAACAGATGTCTTAATTTCTGCCATTGTTAGCTAGAATTCTTTATTTTGCTGTGTGTATCTATAACTTTGTTGCAGATGCTATCACATAAGGAAAGTTGGGGAAAACAGCATGAAGCTGAATACCGTTGCAGCTTGTGATGACTTCCTTCTTTCAAACTATTTGAAACAGACATTTGAGGTACATTTATGTAAAAAAATGGACCCATTTGTTTATTTTTAATAGTATTTTTTACTTCGTTCCGCATGAAGATACAAGACAAATTGATAGCCAATAGGTAAGTTGATTCCTTTTTCCAAATGTAGTATTTATGCTAATTTTTAAAACACAAACTAAAAATTTAATTTCTGAATTGTTGCAAAGTGCTTTAATAACATGAGAGTGGATCAAAAAGTTAGTTATACTGTTGAATAAAAACAAAACAAAGAGATATACTCAGGGGATGTATGTTGGTTTAAAGGTACAACATTAATTCATTTTTTGACATAGTTGCCTAAGGACTGTAAACATTTATCGGAACGTGCGATTAACTTTTCCATACCTGTACAGAAAAAAGTCGAGTTTGGTGCAACTGGTTAAGGACCGCACTTTTCACAGCCTCATCGGTTGGGAATCTTTGTCCACTAAGGTTCTGTTTCATTTTACCGAACAAATGGTAGCCGCATGGGGATAAGTTGGATGTTGCCACACCTCCGACTTGAATTACTGCAGCAATTCCCTTTGTTTTCCGTGCTGTGTAGCGTTGTCGTCGTGCAGCAGAGTGACACCTTCGCTCAACTTACCCCGGCCTCTGTCCTTAATTACCTTTCGTAAATTTCGTAGTGTTTGGCGATATGAGTCACTATTGATGGTCGTCTCTTTTGACAGAAATTCTGTGTAAACAACACATTCACAGTCAAATAAAACAGTCGCCATGACCTCTCCCGCAGACAGAGACAGTTAGACTTTTCACGTCTTCCTTGTTGGAGAAGTGACATACATCTATTCCATGGACGATCGTTTGATTTCAGTTACGGAACAGTAAATATGCGATTTCAGATTGCTTATGGATATATTTCCCACTTATAATGAGAAGAAATATTTCTTCCGCAATGTTTACCTGAATAACTGGGAATTTGCTAAGCATCGACCTGACTCTAAATAGCTGAGCTACGATGAAGCAGGGCTTGCTTTGAATGGCGAAAATCTGAGATTATTCAGATTAAATCACTCGGATGTTTGGGACTTCCTCATCCTGGATGGTGTAACGGTAGCATTCTCGAATGGAAATCGGGAGATGCAGGTTCGCTTCCTGCTCCACGGCAATGAATTTTTCAAATTTTCTGGTATGAAAGAGTTAGTCAGTAGCACTAAATCTGCAATTTCAGATTGTTTATTGGCTCATAATGCAATTAAATTTCTATTAATAG
The DNA here is from genome assembly GCA_039090855.1 of Macrothele yani. Classification (NCBI taxonomy): domain Eukaryota; kingdom Metazoa; phylum Arthropoda; class Arachnida; order Araneae; family Macrothelidae; genus Macrothele; species Macrothele yani. Next base: position 3,598,383 of record CM077023.1, on the reverse strand, counting down.
TGAGCAAGAATTCTGTTTACTGAGCTATAGTCTGAATTAAATTCTAGTATGGAAATAGTTTTTTCGATTTTTGGCTTACCTAACAGTGTTCAATTATAGTAAATTTACAAATACAAATGAAAGGAAAATTTAATAGTGACAAAAATGAATAATTTATAAAAAAAGTTCTTGCATTAATTTTTCACAAAACATGAGAACATTTTTTGTGACAGTGTCCTTCATTCGACTTTTTTTTCAGTTACCAAGAAAATAGCTTGTGCCAGAATGTGTTGTCACATAATTTTAAAGTGTTGAAATATATACAGATCTATATATATTTAAGGATTCAAAATTTATTTTTTTAGCTTCGCCCAAGTAGAAATAAGTAAAATAAACTCTAATGCACAGAAAGATGATTTGTATTAAAAGGGATCCTAAGCATTTTTTTTAAGAAGGAATTATTTCCAAATTATGTACTTTTAGTGTACAGAAGCATTGTCCTAGAAATAACCCTTTCATTAAACAAAATACATGCAATAATATCCAAAAAATTTTCCAGAGCAAGAAAAAAATATATCTTTTTTTAATTTAGTAAGGAACTTTTTAGCTAGAGATATGTATATGAGGGAACACTTTTTCTTCGACCTCAATATGATTTCGCTTAACGTTTTCCGTTTGCTATTAATATTCTGTACGCTATTTATCAAATGAATTTTTTTTCAGTGTTGCTAGAAAATCATGAAGGCAAAAATAAAAATAAAATGAACTACACAGACAGCGAAGAAAATATAGTTAATTTCATTAAAACGAGCAACAAAACTTTCGAATATGTCTCTTGATACGACTTTGCTAAAGGAACGCGAAAATCCACACTACACGGAAAACGAAAAAAAATTAATTCAGTAGTGTTAAATGATTAAGTTCAGTAGAACTCACATTTTAATAATGTTCCTTTTAAACGTTTTATTCTCTAATAGTTTGAAATTAATATGCAATGATTCGATGTGCCACCTTATATTCGCTGCATGTTGGAAAAAATAGCTCTCTGACTCGGTCACCGTTTGCTTTCGGCAGCCCAAACAGAGGCAACAGCACTAAGTTGGTCACATTATCTCGCCGATTTCCTTCCGCACCGAAGCCTGTCTTTTTCGTCAGCCTCGGAACTGACCATGTGCACGAAATAACCACATTCCTGAAGTCTACCAGCGGCCCAGGTGGCCATGCGCTATCTGAGCGGCTGGTAGAAAGTTTGCTAGCTCTGGCTATTGACAGAGCGGGACCGGACTCAAATCCCGAGTGAGGCATTGGTGTTACATTTGTCTTACGGCACTGGCTGTCTTCCTCTCTGGAACTTATTGTTTTGGGAGAAGAGGGCTAGTTAGGCCCATTCGGCCTTTTCCTTCTTTTTATCCCTGTTACATATCTGCCCTATAATCACTTTCACTCAACTATGTAATTTGTATGCGACAACTAAAATGAAAATAAATGAAATGAAATGAACCAGTGGGCCGAAATTAGGAACGGGTTACTGCGTGTAGCTTCCATAGAGTTTGTGACATTTATCTCTAAATTAACCTTTTCGAGTTTTTGTTTTTATGCAAATTATGTTACTTCTTAGTAAATTTCTTTTTGAACGGCATGTCAGATCCTTCAAATTTCCTTATATCCTTTGGCAACGGCTGACAATAAGTCAGTGGTAAATAAAATTCCACGCCTAGGGTGTGTAAGGTGATGGTGTGAACGTAAGACGATTTACTGCTTGAAATAGGATCACATGATATCTTGACATTACGAGAGTCAAAGATTATCTGCACGCCGAATAAGTGCTGTTGCATGATAATTGTTTATTACTGATGTTATCGTGGAGTTGTGTCTACAACTTGTGCTTCGACAAAAAGATTCCTGGATATCTGCGTAAGTTGTTTTTAACAAATGAACTCTGGCAGTGTTGTTATTTGTTTAAGTGATAAAGTGACTGTTGTTACGACAAACAATTAGCAAAACACAAAATCTAAAATCTTAAGATATTTATAAGTTGCTCACTGTTATCGTTAAAGCCCGAAACAAAATGAGAAAAAGTCTACCGCTTATGATAAGACCCAAATCTCTCAGAAAGAGTGCCAAGGTGGCGGCCCCTTTACCTTACCTATAACTACAATTTTGCAATTCTCGCATTTCCTACCTGTTTCTGAAAAGGCATTTCCAGTTAATGAAAACTGACTGTATGTACGAAGTAGCAGATTTTTTTTCGTTTCTAGGTTCACCAACTACCATGAGCAACTTAGAGGGATATAAGTAGTGGGCCATCCCTAATCTGGGGCTTCTGGCTCCAGGGATAGGGCGAAGCCAACGACATCGGTCAAACACACCACCCATGCTTCTTTTGGGACTCGGACTCATCTCGGAAGAATGCTCAGAATCCAGCATTTCAGACCACTCAGCTACCAGGGCGCCGAAGTAACAGATGTACTTTCTTAAGTATAGTATACCCAAGGTAATAGCAGATAAGATTATTTATAGCTCGCCTATCGTGCAAGGAAAGAACAAGACTTACGCAGCTCACAGCAGCAGGAAAGGGGGACTCGTGGATTTATACTGAAGCTCTCGCGGGTGAAACGTTGTCAAAAAGTTTTACTCAAACAGAGAGAGAGAGAAGATGGGTCTAAGGCTTAGAAAAAGTTTATGCAAAAGCTCATGTATTGTACAGTACTCGCAGAAAAAATGGCAGCTATGTAAGTACTCTATTTAAATTTAATGGAAATTTCAAAAACGCATAGTGAGCATTTTTGTAAGGGAAGTATAGGGTAAACTATTGCACTTAAGAAGGTTAATTTAGCTGCAATTGCAGTGTAGCAGAAGGAAAAGAAGATATATCGTTATACTACTGGCATCTCATAAAGAAATTCCTTTATGCTAAAAAAATAAATATCTTGTCAACATTCAAAAAATATGAAATAAAAAAAATAAAATGAAATACATTAAATGTTCCATTGTTAATTTATAACCGCTCATTTGGGTAATAAGAAATTCTAGATTTTTAAGCGTTCAGTTGTGCTCGTAATATTTAAATCACTATATTTTGATAACTGTAAAAATCGGAACTTTTTGAAGGAAATAAAATGTCCAATGTGCACTGGCGCTCTTTGGCCATATTTGGCCCGTGCGCCAATAAAAATCCATTAACCAACCAATGTGCACTCACCTCTTTCTGGTTCCTTAGGAAACAGTTTTAATGATTTTCCTGTTTTTAGATAGGGCACTTATTTTATGTTGGGCATTAAGATAACGCATGCGGATCGCAGTTCTTGTTTTCATATGCAGTTCATGTGCAGTTCGGTACACTGGTCGACATAGAAAATGCCGCACCATGACGGAATGCACGAAATGAAGCGAAACTTACCACACATGTAGACACGTAGGTGGGAAAGAAGTTACTTAATTTCTGAGGGATTACATGAATGCGATGGGCGAGGAGACAGTATAATACGGTCTGAGTCAGTAGGTCGTATGACTACCATGCTGGGCTATACATTCGGCAACACGGCGTGGCATCGAGTGGAAAAGTCTCCGGATGGTGTCCTGAGGTATCACTGACCATGCGTCGTTGACCTGCGATGACAATTCAGCGACATTTCGTGAAAGTCGTGCAGAGACGTTAAGTTGTCAGCCAATGACGTACTACACGTTCTCTAATGGGGAGAAGTCTGGGGATCACCCTGGCCAGAGCAGCACCTGGACACCATGCAGGAACTATCTGCTGATGCCGGCAATGTGCTGGCGGGCTCTGTCTTGTTTAAACTGGGCATCAGGGATATCAAGGAGGTACGGAAACAAAACTGGCTTCAACACCTCACCGACGTATCGCCTGGCTGTCATTGTGCACATTATGCGTACGAACTGCGAACGGCTGTTGAAACTGATAATGCACCGAACCATGACACCAGGCTGAAAAGCTGTATGGCGCTCACGGATAGCAACAAAATTATCCAGGTGACCATCTCATCTCCAGATTATCAATCGACGATCACCGGCCCTGACACAGAAGCGAGACTCGTCGTTCAATACGACATAGATCCACGTCCCGCCACGCATGTCTGGTACGGCACCATTGTAACTTTGCTCGACGATGTACTGCGGTGAGTGGCAGTCGTCACACTGGCTGACGAGAGCTCAAGCCTGTCTCAGAAAATCTGCGATCACCCGGCCTGTGTAAAACGGCGATGTCCATACCTGCCTGTACACCTCGTCGACTGTCGTCAGCGACGGCTTGCCGTCGTATGCGATCATCGAATTATTCGGACGTCCACCTACGTGCACCAGTCCCTCTACGGCGACGCATGTTACCTTCCTCCAATTACTGTATCCACATTCGGCCGACAGCTGTTGAATCCCGATGCGTTTTTGCCGCGATGCGAGGCAGAAACCAACCTGCCGCACGTAGCCCCACGATGAAGTCTCTGGTAAAGGTGTCCGTGCAGTGGTAGGATTCCCAATGGCATAGCCCAGCAGAGGCGTAGCCAAGGAAAGGGGGAGGACCCTCTCTTGAGGGGGTACTGAATACGAATTTAAGGCTATATATGTGTATAAATGAGGCTTTCAACAATTAACCAAATCCATAGACCCCCCTTCCTTAAGAAATTTCTGGTTACGCCACTATCACCCAGCTATTCTCACACCTTACCCGTGGTTTCGCAACGGAGATCACCCTGATGCAGTAGTTCCCACGTTCAGGTGAGTACGACTAAACTTAGCTGCGCCGAACCATTTTGCTCTTCTATCTCACTCATTTATTATGTGATTGGTTCGCAACTCTGATCATTTACATAACCCAGCTGTCAACACCCATCCACCAATTTCTATTTTACTCCGAAAAATACTCTCTAGTGTGGCATTTTCTATGTCGAGCAATGTATTTTAACGAGCAGAAGAATGAACGGAAACAGTTAAAAAACGCTATTTTGACTTGGAACGCACATAGATATGTAAGAGATTTATTGCCTTACTGCATTTCACGTTTTTTATTTTAAGGTTTAACTATCACCGTGAGCAACTCGATGGGCTATAAGCAGTCGTCTATCCCAAATTTAGGGTCACTGGTCCCAGAGAAGGGAAGAGCCAGTGAAGTAAGACAAACACACCACCCATACATCAACCGCGACTCGAACCCGGACCCATCTCAGCAGAATGGTCAGAAGCCAGCGCTTAGACCACTACGTCACCGACATTTCCAAGTACCAGAAGTTTAAAGCAGTGTTCTGAAATTCCAAAAGTAAAGAGTGATCGTTAAGTGCCCCCTGGTACAAGTACCTGAAAGAAAAAATTTACCAGAACATTTTCGCTAACTTGTAACGTATACTCTGCCTACAACCAGTCAAACACTAAAAACTCTACGAATACTATGAGTTAAAAAATGTTTCAACCCATATTTTTGGCTTAAAATTCAGTAACCTACCATTATTGATTTAATGCATACTAGAAGGCCTCGCTGAAAAGGCACGATTCCCCTTTCAATAACACACGTCTTACAAAATTGTTGGAAAGTTCCTTGCGGAAGCTTAAATTGTAGTCCATAATCGCCTAAACGGTTATTTCGAATTCGCAGAATCAGAGAACAGGTCAACAAGAACAATGAGTGGCCCTGGTGGCCGAGTGTTCAGCGGCGCGGGCCACTGATTAATCGTCCGATCTGGGACTATTTCGAGTCCAGGGAGGAGGCATTTTGCTATGCAGCTGTCTTACGGCGCTGGTCTTGTCCTTTCCCTGGAACCAGCGGCCGCAAATTAGGACGGTCGGTTGTTTATAGCCCTAGATTCTCATGGGGTACTTAAACCTCAAAGTAAAAAAATAAAAAAAGATCGGTTACTTTAGGAAGTATTACCTAGTGAAATTTCCTACTCACTCAAAATCAACTATACAGTATAACGTTTGATTTATATCTTGGCTTTTTTGACACTGTGTTGAATTCATAAACAAGTTGTGGTTGATTGCTATCGTTTTCTAGCAGCTTTTTCAGAAGTGAACAATTAATCACGATATTTTTTACTTTTACACCTCTGAGCAATACACGATTCTACAGTAATCTCAATATATGTGGAGTGTCAGCAAATACATTTACATATCTGTTTTTGTTATAAGAGTTTTTAAATCGTTGACTCTCAGGCACGGTGTATGATAGTCAGGTGATACAACACCCCATAGAGTTAACAGTTAGAAAAATGGATCATTAATGTCATAGCTTGCCAGGTGGCGTGCAGGGGTTGTGGGCCGATTGTTTACCTTAATCATCATAGGAATACATAGCGTTTATGATTTCATCAGTGCTAAATCTGCGTTTATCACAAGTATTTTTTGTTAATTACATTGTGTAGTTGTGTGGTATTGAAATTCCAGAAACGTTGAAGTTTCTCGACAGAAGTTAAAGCACGTCAACTCCTTTTAATTTAGAAGGGACTAAAATTTATAGTGCAGCTGTGTATCGGACTAAGATCAGTTCAATACTTATGTTTTTGATATGGGACAAAAGCGTTTTATATCGAATTATCGGACAGATTATTCGACATGTATAGAACGTTATCAACTTTTAAAGCCCCAGGAAATGAAAGACTATCATTGATTTGGCCTTTGATATCAACAGAACTCAGGCAGTGTATGTTGTTTACGTTATGCATGCGCGCCGCCATTTTTAAACGTGAAACCATAGCAATCGCGCATAGATAAACATTTCGTTTTTTGTTTTGCTTTTCCTAATTAAAAAAAAGTTATTTTACGATGAAACAAACTATTGACCGCCGCTTTAAACTTGCTGTTCTACATATGAAAAAATGAAATTATCCTACAGAAAGTGTGGAAACATGAAATGCAATGCGTGCCTACTAAGCAATGCGATTATCAAACATATAGCGTTATAATTGACGACATTCCACTTAGCAGACAGAAAAGTGCATGTTTACGAAGCGTTTCAGGCTTTGTTTTTTTCAATTCCAAGCAAAGCAGCATTCTTAAAACACGAAAACTTCTGCCCCTTCATCCCATAAAAAAACGTAGGTTGTGTCCAGTCATCGACCCACACGTTGGTCGTTTTTTCAGAGTCGTACCACCTTACTATCGTACACCGTGCTCTCAGGTAATGTATTCAATTCTTTCGTAATTTCTGGTTTATACTTATCAGGTCTGAAATGCGAGCAAAGTATGGGAAATAGTTTCCACGGCACAAATTCTTTCATTCTTACTTCAATGAGATTGGAACTGCTGACGTCAAAATCGTAAAAAAACAAAAAAAAACTGGTTGTTTCCATGCATTTATAAGGACTCTTACTACACACCAATACGCATTTACACTGTCACGTAACCTCATCTGTTTGACGAAACAGTAAGCGACAAATACACTTTGTTTCTCAAGTAGAAATATCCTGTTCCGGAAGTCTCCAGTGTCCTGGTAGCAGCAACACCAGCTGAAGTCCAAATGAACCGTTTCTAACATTTCAAACCCCTTATCTGGCCTGCAGTGAAAACTGTAGAAAACATTTTTATTTTTTATTTTACATGCTTCTTTTTCTTATTCGTCATTTTTTTCGAAATTTATTAAACTTTTATATTTGCTTTTGTTTTTCTTTCAAAGCCTTTAGCAACGTAATGTTAAACGATAACTGAAGAACTTACTTTTTTCTTCTGCCAGAGCCCATCATGTTAAACGATGGCTGAAGAGATAGTACTTTTTTTCTTCTGCCAAAGAGCATTTAAGAGGGGGCTAGGGGAGCTACAGCTCCGGGCCCCGCATTTTAAGGAGCCCCAGAATTATACAGGATGCTTGAAGAATTGACAGAGTTCTACAGGTTTTTTTTTTTTTTTCAGATAGCACAGCAAAAACTATAACAAACTGCCTTGTGAAAAAAAAAATTCTTTCCGCTTTTTCAGGAGGATTCCGCAAAAAATACAATCTCCCCCAGTCCATCCTCAGATCTTTCGAAAGCATTACAGAAGGGGTTTTTTTTTTTTTTTTACACACCTGTAATTGGGGGAATTTTTCATGCATTAAGAATTCGTTTGAATAATGATATTTGGATCATACACTACCGGAAAGTGAAAAAAGAACACCTAGAAGGAATGCCGGTAGGAACGTCATATTATAATATGTTAATTGTTAAGGGCAGCAGAAACTGTGATCCAAGTTGGAATGTCATTGGACGAAATAATGACGTTACTGCGGACGACAACATGCAAATGTACGCAGCGTTAAGGACTAAGGCGTGCAGAACGAAGTCATTCGTCTGATGTCGTGTTGTTCAGTTGTCTTTGAAGAAGCAACCATGTCTGGACGACGCAGGCGCGCAACATTTGTTCAGTTATTGGAGTTCGAGCGAAGCCGTACAGTGGGTCTGCGGGAAGGAAGTAGGTCCTTCCGTCAAATTGTGGACCGAGTGGGACGAGAGGTACCGGCCGTGGTAAGATGGTGGCGTCGGTGGTCAGAGGAGCATTCGCCCACTCGCAGACGTGGTTCTGGGCAACACAGAGTTACGGACACACGAGAGGATCGGTGTATCAGGAGGGCGGCGTTGGCAGAGGGGATGGCCATGGCGTCACAAATTCGAGCCTCTGTCATACCAGGGGTGTCTACCAGAACGATATAGAATCGTTTGTTGGAAGCAGGACTACGAGCACGCGTGCCGCTGGCACAGTTACCACTGACCCCTAGTCACAGTCGAGCACGTTTGCGGTGGTGTCAAGAACGAGTTCATGGGAGGGAAGAATGGCGGTCTGTGGTCTTCAGTGATGAAAGCCGATTCTGCTTGGGAGCGTCTGACGGTCGTGTACGTGTCCGAAGGCGACAAAGTGAGCGGCTTCTGCCATCGTGCATCCGCCAAAGACACACAGGCCCCACGCCGGTAATCGTAGTGTGGGGAGCGATTATAGCTATCACTCTCGTACGAGTCTGGTGTTTGTACGGGGTACACTGAATAGCAGTACGTACGTCTGCGACATCGTGCAGCATGTTGTCCTGCCATTTTTGAGTGCGATCCCAAACGCGATATTCCAGCAGGATAATGCCCGCCCACACTCCGCCCGGGCAACTCAACATGCTCTTCAGGCTGTGCATATACTCCCTTGCCCAGCACGCTCTCAGGACTTGTCTCCAATCGAGCATGTCTGGGACTGTATTGGACAAAGACTCTTCTGTGGACCCCGGTGGGCAGCTACCATCTCTGAATAACGCGTCCAAGTTGAAAGCGCATGGCATGCTATCCCCCGGCATGATATCCAGCGTTTGTACGACTGATTGCATGCCAGATTAGAAGCTTGTATTGCTGCTGGAGGAGGTGCAACACCTTATTTAAATGTACCTTCTTTACACTGTAATACGAATAAAAAGGTAAAATAAACATTGAATCACTTCACACGTGTGATCACTTTCCCTTAACAGTTGTTGCTACGACATAAATCTCATAGATGCATCTGCGACTTTTAATGGTGTTCTTTTTTCACTTTCCAGCCGTGTATTATTTTGCCCGCTACCTCGATATAATTTCAACAAGCTGAACCCAAACCTGGGGGAAGGGGAGGGGATTAAATCAGAACTGAACTGGTATCCATTTTTCAACCATGCACTTTTACATTTTCTTGCTACCACTGATTCGTCCATGAATCATGGGATACACACTTCAATACGGAGGGGATATTTTTATGGCTTCCTTATCATATTTTGGGAATGTTTTCTCCCGGGTATTTTTATTTATCCACCCATAGTGAAAACGTAGATGTGCCACTAATACTGAGGCCCCAAAATACTGTCCAACCCCAGAGTTTTCCTGTCTCCTTAAATGTGCTCTGTCTTCTGCCATTCATTTTCTTCAACAAAATTTCATTCTTTTTCCTCAAATTTTCCATACATGCTATTTTGAACGTTAGGTCTCTTAGTGTTTTCAAAATTTTTATTTGTATTATTGGAATAATCTGTCCTTCTCAAACCATGTACAACAACAGTTCTTTTCTTTTTCTACTGTTCTTATCTTTCCGGAATAAGAATCTATATCAATTCTTGAAAGGAGGTATGAACTTCATTCTGCAATGTCCTTAAGAAATTTCCAGACAGATGGACCCAGAAATTCGTTCCTTAAATCAGGTTCACAGCCTTCCTCAGGAAAGCATTCCAAGCAAATTACTGAAATCATTTCGATGAAGCTATCGATTCGTTTACTACACAATTTTCAAGCTTAACACAAAGCTTCCTTTTACGGAAATCTATGGTAATGAATGTTGTTCCTTTTTGTTTCCGAACATTAATTCCTACACGTTTCTGTGACTCACTCACCAAACATGTTTTATATTTTAAATATACCTCGCATGAAGATATTACTTCTGCATGAAAAGTGTACCAATTTACTATGGGAAACAGAATCTTTAATGAAATTGAGACTTTAAGATAGCAAACAGCCATGAGAGGCGACAAATTCAGAGGAAGGAACGGTCAAGGGATGATTAGGACAGTGATGTCACGAAAGCTGCTCCGGTGACCGAGGGATCAGAAGCACAGGCCTCTAGCTAATCACCCGAGCAGTGCTAGGCTCGAGAGTCTTTAATGCTTCATGGATGGTGTGCGTTTCCGATGGTGGCGGTTCTGCTCCCTACCTAGCACCAGTGGTACTAAATTAGAGAGCGACCATCCCGTGCTCACGGGAGACGCTAAGCAACGAAATAAAAAAGGGAATATCCCGAAATAGGATCCACAGACAGTTACCATCTGTAATGCAGAATAAGTACAACCTTGTCTCGTCTACTGACTTAAGTCTACTTCTTTGCATAATGTACAAATCTCCCAGGAGGGATGCCCAAGTGGCTTAATCGTCTTACCCTTCACGGTAATTTTTCTTGGACTTCCTGGTTCTGAAAAGATATTTCCACCTCAATAAGAACTGTGCATATCTTCGTCAAAGGAGATATGAGAGAAGTGCCTTCAATTGCACGTTCTTACTGATGACTCCGCTGAAGGTACTTGAAGTGGCACTGTTTTGAGGTATTGTAAAGGCTAGCATACTCACACAGATAGGCATCAGGAGATGTAGGTTCTATTCCCGCTTCTGGAGATAAAAAATCTAGTTCTCTAAGTAGGTCTTGTCGTGGACGACAGTCACTGATGGTATTTCAATACCAAAGGTAATGTTCTTTGCTTCCCCATGCACATTGCGAAGTCAGTGCTGATTAATTCTCATGATATTTAGTATCTATTCAAACTGGTAACGCAGGTTTACCCGTCCCAGCAGGGTTCGGACCACTTCTTATACAGTGAATATGTTAGTTTGAACTGATTTCAGCCCATTTTACTAACCCCGGGTTAATTATTTCTAGCCGGTTAAAGGGTTAATGTGATTTATTGTCAAGAGGAGTATTTAACCATTTTCTGACTTCTGTGGTTTTTCTGAGTTGACAGAAAATCTGCGGGTTAAACTGGGTGACGAGCACATGCAACAATGAAAAGAAATTAGAGGAATTTAACACATAGACATCTAAAATGAACTAATCTGTGAAGTAAGAAGTGTCAAATAAGTAAGTTTAACGTGAGATAGTTCTTACGCACGCTCGCAACTACAGCAATTGGCGCAGAACGCGTTCCTTCCACAGTGGGAGCAGGGGATGTAGAACGGAGAGCAAGACTCTCCAAAATATTTTTAAAAAAGTGTTGTTGTTTCCCGAGGAAGCATATCTTGACCCTGGGCGCCTGTCACTCGGAGTTTTAATGGACCTCGTGTGTATCTAAGGCGAGAAACAGCTCGTCGGTAATTAGGTCCACTGATCTCCGGAAGGGGAGAGAATCTACGCAGTGACAACAAACAGTGGCGTCGTTAGACTAATTTTTCGAGGCTCAAGCCCTCCCAATCAAAATTAACCTTTTCTTGTATTAGCTTACCTTTACCCATGCAACATTTTTCCACTTGAAAAAAAAGGCAGATGGGAATTTTCTTAAATATTTTGTTGTCAAAGCAAAAAAACCTCTTCCTTCGATTCCCTTTTTTTACCGATGAGGGGGTCAGGTGTTACAGCAACAGATTAAGATAACGTTACTCCAGTGGGATAATCTCGTTACCTGGTCTCTGCAGGGGTTAGGCCATTAGGGAACAATACGTCAAACAACTTAAGGATTTACGGAGGTGGGAGTATCGTGGGCGCACGTACCATCAGTCCCAAGCTAACAAATGCCCAAACCCTGAGAATCAGCCGCAGGCCAAAAGACTGAAGGAACGATTTACGACAGCAACTGCAACAGCTTGTCGGAAACGGTAATGTTCGTGTGAAAAGCAAGCAGCTTTACTAGGGTAATAAAAAACAGCATGAAAGGGAGCAGAAGTTTCCACTAATTGAAGGTGTTTGTTTCACGGGGTAAAGGGATTTCGGTGGGATATTAGCGCATTTCTCGTTAAGGTAGTTTATTGCTGGATGTATTTGGCCATCGGGCGGGAAACAGAATAAGGGCGTTGAGAGTGGAGAACTGTCATATGATACATTCTTTTTTACAGAGCAAGATTGCTACGTATTCTTCTCAATTAAGTGCAGTTTATTTTCTTTTTTTTTTTTTTTTTTTTTTTTTTTTTTTTTTTTGTCCACTGCAAGCTATACTTTAAGAGCTACTAGGATAGTAATTTTTTTAAATAGCACCGCGAAATACTTCTCTTGGAAAACAGCGTCAAACAACGGTCTTTAACCCAAGTAGTCACTATGTGCACTAGCTCTCTAACACACAAAAAATGCATTCCAGACAAAAATGCTCTATTTATAAATGTCGATTTTATTCAAATTCAGTTTCAGAGAATTATCCTGTGATACAGAGGAAAAATCTGGTATGTATAAAGGTCCAATATTATTCCAGTTTTATAAATAACTTAGGTAAATCATTGTACTTTGGACAGCTTTTGTCGAGTTGTACATCTTTGCTTCTGGGTGTTTTTTGAAAAAAATATTATTTCAACAGTTATATATACGTATAACGGATGGGCTTAGGCCCACCCCCAATCCACCATTCCTAGCGACGCCACTGACGACAAACATGATATCTTTACTCACAAGATTCAAATCCAGTTTCAGCAGTATGCCGTAGACAACTCAAACAGCGAGAGGCACACAGAAGACTGTGAGAGCAACTTCAGTCTGCAAGTACTTACTGACAAAAACATCGCAGATATTCAAGAAATACGTGAAGTGCTAATATCAACTCCAAACGACCTGACGAGGGCTATTTCACAGAAGTTGTCAACAAATCAAAAGAAGGCAAACAACTATAGAGATTAAACGGCAACGGGTGTCAATTTGGCCGGATATCGCATATTCGGCCTGAATTTAAACCGGATATCCGACCATCCGGCTGACAGTATATTTTTCTTTTAGAAATCCTCCTAAATAGTTATTATTGCATTATTCATATTTAATTTTTTACGCTTTCCAACCGTAGGTCGAAGAAGCGTATGTGCTCCAGATTTGTCCATCTGTCTGTCTGTCTGTCTCTCCGCACGATAACTCGTGTAAAAATGGTTCGATTTCGATGAAATTTTAGTATGTGGTAGGGGACAATCTGGAGACGAACCCTATTGAAAATGGGTGAAATAGGGTCAAAGGCCAGGACATAGCAGCGGGATCCATTCCATCGCCCTTATGCGTCATAACTTACGTAAAAATGCTTCGATTGCGACAAAACTTTATCAGGTTGTTCCGAAGGTATACTGAACCGGTTATGTTGAATATTTCTTTCTGACATAGCTCTTGCATTATATACATTCTACTACCTCAGTCTACTCCCTTTCAACTTTTATTTACATTTGAATGCACTTTGACTCACTGTCAGGTTGCCAACTTGAAAAGCTATCGTCGAGAGAAACAACGTGACGTTAAGTGAGAAAAAAGTGTGTGTGTGTGTGTGAACGAAGTTTTTCTTACACTACATATCCATGATTAGCTGAGTTTCCAGTATTAAAAAACTTTGTAGTTACACTTCCTTTCTTTGTGAAGGAACGGAATGTTTTCCTTCATTTCGTCCCCTTTATTATTACAGATACGGAACTCATAGGTGAAATTTGAAAATTAAGAGAAATGAAATTCCTTCAGCGAGCACAAGTTATTTGTGTTATTGATGTTAGGCATCAGCGAACAGTTCATCTTGTGTAGGGTTTAATACAAAATTACTGATTGCGCAGAATGAAAAATATCAGCTATACAAAACCCCAAGTTATCACTCTTATTTTCATTTAAAAGCACTCAAACATGCCATTCAAAATGAAAATTCGAAAATTTGTACCGTATTTTCCTTTGTGTAATCCGTAGACCATGAAATTCGGGAAAAAATATTCATCGTATAAGCCGCACCTGCGATGTTGATTTCGAACTATAATTTCCTACAGAAAAGTTGAGATTCATGGGATGGCCCAGCAATCCAAAGAAATAGGAAAAACTTATCTTCTTATTTAAAAACATAATTCCAATTTCTTAAGTGTTTCTGTGTAATTTTCAAGAGAATAAAGAGCAAAAATCATGAGCTTTTCCAGCAATACTACAATTCCATAGTTAGACCTGACAGTTCAGTTGTTCGATTCCATAGTGTGCAGTTCCGCAGTTATACCTGCGGCACCCACGAATGCGTGTAACGTTGAGCTTCCCGCAGCACGTGATCCGCCGCGAGAGGAATTAGTACCATTTTTGTTCCATTGTATTTTCTGTCAAAATACTCGTAAGTAAAACAAAAATAATGAAACTTCTTTCCAAGTGTTTGAAATCCTCTAACTCTGCATTGTTACTTCTCTGTTGCTAACGCATTTTTTGGTGATTTTCCAAATATACGACCCCTCTTGACAACTATGACGCTAACTTTTTAAAACTCAAAATTCCGCAAAAACGTTTGTTTGTTTCTTTTAAAGCAGCATCTCGTCTGCAGAGCCTAAATTATAACATTTTTAACAGATCTGGTTATACGGCGTAAATTACGGCAATTTCCATTTTCTATAATTCTAACAATGCTTTTAACTCACAGTATAATGACCAGAGGTCCCAAATTCTTGAGAACCTTCCTCGAATTTATTAGGTTTGCGAATGAAATGTCCGGCACAGGACCAGCGCACGTGGACGGCGAGAACGGAAAAAAAGGGCAACTTACCTAGGCAATGTAATCCCCCTCGGCATCGACACATAGTTGCCATCTGTCCGGCAAGATCATGATCCCGGAACTAAAAAAAGACTTAAAAACAAATAAAAAAAAAAGACTTCGGCTGGAACCCGAAGAAGTCATCAACTGCACGTTGAACCTTGACTGTCGTGAACTGTTTCCCTGGCAAGAAGTGATCTTGGCTACGAAACAGATGACAGTCTGTCGGAGACAAGTCTGGGGATTTAAGCAGGATGAGGCAGTGCTTCATATCCCAAGACACATATCCCAGTGTCAGCATCGTTCGCTGTGCGACATGAGGGCGAGAGTTGTCCTGAAGCAGAAGAACACCATGTCTGTTGACCAAAGTCGGTTGTTTCTGCAGCAATTTCCGGTGCATCTGGTGTGATTCAGTAAAATAACGTTCTGCAGTGATGGTTTGGCCTCTTGCCAAGAAACTCCGATGAATTATCCCAGCCATGAACCATCAGACAAGGAGCATCATCTTCTTAGTGTGTAGGGTGGCTTAGGATGCCATCCAGCAGGCTGTGCCTTGCTTAACTATTGTGCAGATCGTTTCCGATTATCATAAAGGACCCACTTCTCGTCGCAGGTGACGATTCGATGCAGTTATTCCTGGCAAGCAGCGATGTGCAGACTTCCAAACGTCTAGTCTTGTTGGCAGTTGTTAACTCATGCGAAATCCATAAGTCCAGCTTTTTTACCTTACCCAGCACAGCCAGACGCCGAACAACTGTCGTGTGATGGACATCTACCTCTGCCGCTATCTCACGACACGTTTTTCGGGGGTCCGCTTCAACCACACGCAACAGAACATCGTCAGAAAGAGCAACAGGTTGGTGACCACGAGTGCGCATGACCGCACACCCTGTGGTGGCGCTGCAATCACGAACCGGAAGCCTTAGAAACAGGCGTGTAGTCGATGCCCCATGAAAGCGAAAAGCACCGGCCGATGCAAGCAGGAGTACAGAGTGACAAGAATACCGGGTAGACGCCAGAGACGTCGATTTACGCAACTTACGGACTTTGAGAGAGGCCTGATTATCGGGCTGAAAACAGCAGGTGGTCGGCGCGCCGTATAGCCCGCCACGTGGATTGTTCTGACCATACCGTCCTACTGTGTTGGGAGCAGTGGACATATAACGGCACTTCCATACGAGCGGCTCCTGACGGACCAGGAGGATCACTGGTAGAGAGCATCGACGGATCGCGTGCCAGGCACGAACGGATCTCACGGGGACCCAGTCCACTATACAGGCAGATGTATCGGCTCCTGTGTGCCCACGAACCATTTCCCTACGCCTCGCAGAAGCGAATCTGCGATCCCAGAGCCCCTTACGTGAACTGCCACTAACACCGGAACATCGCCGGCTCCGTGTGCAGTGGAGCCAGGCCAGAGCAATGTGGAACGCCACAAACAGACGGCGTGTGGTGTTTAGCGATGAGTGCCGCTTCGTTTTGGGGACAGATGATCATCGTGTCCGGGTGTGGAGGTCCCTGGGTCAACGGCACAATCCCGACTTCGCTACGAGCGCCACATCTCCCCCGTTGCAGGCATTATGGTCTGGCGAGCCATTGACTACGATAGCCGGTGAGCTACGTGGATCATTGACAGGCCAGCAGTATGTGGATAAGATCCTACGGCATCATGTGCTCCCATTCCTGGTCGGGATTCCAGGTGCACTATACCCAGTGATGTATTGAGGCATCTTTTCGGGGGTGCTTACCCTCCCAGAAAATCCATGAAAGCTCCCCGTAGGTTTTGGGGCGATCTCCACTTATATTTAGTCTAATTGTTTTCATTTATATAGCTGAATAATTGGAGAAATTAATTTAAAAAACTTAAGAAAATGAGGCAAAATATTATAATAAAAAAAACATGGACTTTAATCTGAAATTTCTATCATCTCAATAAAACATCCATCAAATAGTCCTCGCTGAAGGGATGAATTTTTATGCACTGACAACTCGGACTACTTCTTCAATAAGAACCTAATTCCACAGAGTAGCGATGTTTGCGAAGCAATACATCATCATATTTTGGAAGTTTGCATTCAGCTTTATTTCAGCCTTCTGGATGCCGACTTTCCATGTATACGGTTAAGCCTTAGTGTAGCTAACGTGACGTTGTTGCTTCCAATTCAACAAAATATTTGCTACGCATTTTTTAACAATAGCAAATTATTAGAAATTGTTCCAATATTTATTTATTTTTTCATGGTGGTGGGTGGTTTACACTCTGTAGCAAAAAAAATCGAGACATCTCGAACTGGCATCCAAACGGTTAGTTAGTTGTTGTTGTTTTTTTCAATACTATGTGCTAAAGTAAAAATATCAACGTTTACCACAATCAAAGGTTTATTATATATCGACTATAGTTTCGCAGAGCTTCTGGCTCGGCTTCATCAGGACGAAGGGAAGAAAATGAAACCACACGACAGGGGAATGGTTTACACCATACGTTTTCAGGTAACACTGTAATTATTCCTTAATAATAAGAAACTGGCTTGTAATACGGCGAAAACATTTTTACAACACCTAATGCTTAAGGGGAGAGGGGGGTTCTCCGACAAAGCGTTATCTTACTAACATCTTCAATATTTTACATCACCCCATGGTGAAATGCATGGTGCATTACTGTATTAAAGCAAAGGTATAACATTTTTACATTTTTAGTCACTTGTATGTGTAGATTACTTGGAATTTGCATTTGCGGTATACGGACATAAAAAAAATTTTATACTCTGTTTGAAATGTTTATATATATATATATTAATGTATATATATAAATTTTGGACCATATCCCCCAAGCTCTTTAACGCCACATTGCAAAATGTATTTCAATCATTGAACTGGGAAAACAAAGGGATAAAGATTAATGGAGATTATCTAACCCACCTTCGTTTTGCTGATGACGTAGTCATTTTTGCAACTACCCCATCAGAGCTGCAGAGTATGATCCAGGAACTTGCTGACAAGAGTAAAGAAGTGGGATTAAAAATGAACTTTCAGAAGACAAAAGTGATGTTCAATGCTTTTACAAGAAATGAAGATTTATCGATTGAAGGAGAAAAGCTGGAGATAACAGACACGTACGCTTGTCTTGGACAGCAGATATCAAGTGAGGGTCACATTGATGAAGAAATTAATCGGCGTACAAAACTTGCCTGGAGAGCTTTTGGAAGAAACATAATAATTTTCAAGAGCAATATGCCATTATGTCTTAAAAGAAAAGTGTTTGATAAATGCATCCTTCCAGTGCTTACGTATGGTGCAGAGACGTGGACCTTAACTAAAAAAGGCATACAAAGGCTGCACACAACTCAAAGTGGCATGGAGAGGTGCATGCTTGGTGTAACCAGGAGAGATAAGAAGAGGAACTTGTGGATAAGGAAAATGACAGGAGTGGACGACATCATGACCAGAGTGAAATCACTGAAATGGCAATGGGCTGGACATGCTGCCAGAAGAACGGACCACCGATGGACAACCGAAATTTTAGACTGGATTCCGAGGGACAGGAAAAGACCCAGAAGAAGACCCCATGGGAGATGGATGAATGAGATTCGAAAGTATGCTGGAGTGACATGGAGGAGACAGTCCCAAGACAGACAATTGTTGAAGAAATTTGGGGAGACCTTCATCCAGCAGTGGATTGATAATGGTTGATGATGATGATGATGATGTTATACAAATAACAAAATTGTGATTATATGTATATAATCAGTCAACAAGTTTCAGCCCCCTCAAAATTTGTAATCCCCACCTTCCGAAAAAACTCTCTGAAAGCAACTGTGGCTATACCAGCAGGAAATGCCCGCCCGCATACGGATAGGGTTGTCCAGGGCTGCCTATGTCATGTCGAGACACTTCCCACTCCCCGGACATGTCCCTATGGAACATATGTTGGAACAGTTGAAATGCCGCCGTGCCGCACTGTCTCGGATTTGGAGCACACCGTCCAACACGTGTGGGCCAGTCTGCCGCAGGACAACATCAGGCATCTGTTTGCCTCCATGCCGGACCGTATTGCAGCATGTATCGCCGCACGAAGGGGTGAAGAGGACCGGACTGCGTGCCACAGATCCCTCTGTAATTGTCCTGCAGCTCTGTGGGTTGACGGCTTGGCTTGGACCTTAGCTTCACCCTCGCGCGAAACTTTTTGGAGAATTCAAAACCGGTAAGCTTACTGTATTTAGTTCAGTAATAAGGAATTCACAAGGTTTTAATAGATTTGTAAAAAATATTCTCAATGTTTGAATTTGATTTATAAAAATTTTTCTCACGTCAATGTAGCCTGTCCCTCGGTTCCCCATTTGGCAAAATATTGGGGGGGACGCGTTCCCGAATCCCCATAGTCCGTGATGCCCGTGCTCCGGTTGTCTGGAATAGCTGCCTTCCCGTCATCAAGTTTTTACAAACTAAAACCACGAAAATTATTTTCAGATGGTTTATTTATTTTCCGCGAAAAAAGCCCCCCCCCCTTCCTTCCGCAATGCAAGGTTGCGGAGGCTATCAGTACGCTCCTGCAGGGTACAGATGGCAAATTAGCTCTTCATGTCTTCGGCGTATAGGAAAAATGACACGGAGGTTAGAAATACCCGTGTACCGTTCTATATGCCTCTCTCAGCTGTTTTGGAAAATTTCCTTCGTGCATAGGAGGAGTCCGCACATCACAGAGGAATATTTTATGTGGCTAACTAATGTCTTTATAAAAGAAAATATTAAAGTATATAACTTTCTTTTTCAGTTACAGTGTTTATTAAATTTATTCACATGTTGTGCACTTCTATTTCCTACGACCCTCAGAGCCAGGGACGTCGCCCAGGGGCTGCGAGGATGGGCTTGAGCCCACTCTGAAATTTGTCTTGCCCACCCAGTTCAAAATGAGCCATTTTTCTTCAATATACTTAATCTTAAAATATAATCTGGAGTCTCCAAGTAATAAGTCTTGTGTTTTACTTCATGTAGCCCTATTTATTTACCCCTAGGAAGTGCGTTATTCACGTCTCCGTAGAAAGGTTATCAAAATAGCATCCCTAAGGCCATGAAAATTCAATTGTTCTCCACTCCTCCAATTCCTTAGTTTAATCGTCTTTTTTATGTTTGTATTGCCAGAGGGGGAATGAGGAGGGTGGATAAGAATTCACTGATAGTGGTAATTACTAATTACCTTGTTGTTTGTTTTCTTTACAAAATTGGGGATTCTAACACTGCTTTATATGAGAGGAGTGGAAGGCCAATTCGCTGGCTAGAAGGAATGAAGTTAAGGAGGGGTCAGGTATTGTGTCTGCGTGGCACAACATTAAAATTTGATTTAGATAAACAAAAACGTTTTCTTTTAAATAAATTGTTCAAGTACAGTATTATTTTCGTAAGTATAAATGGAAACTTTTGAAAAAAATTAAGACAATGCACCAGAGCAAGCAAAAACTTAAAGGCGACATCCTACCAACACTCTTATCTTACACCAGTGGCGTAACTAGTCAGATCCATGTATGCATGTATGTATGTGTGTCCAGGTGGAAAGGATCGGAATTGCACGAATTCTTTTGTAGCCGGTAGTGAAAAGTATTGAAGCCGACCGGTTTCGCAGTGGTCTAATCACTGGTTTATGACCATTCGTCACAGAAGAGTCCGGATTCGAATCCCGTGAGGCATGGGTGTTGTGTTTGTTTTACTGCACGGGCTCCCTCCCTTCCCTGGAACCAGTTACTTTAAATTAGAGACAGGCGACAGCTTAGAGCCCATTGAGTGCCACGATGGTCGTTTAACCTTCAATTAAAAGAAAAAAAGCATTAAAAAAATTGTTCTTTCAGTGTTTCGTAAAAAAAAAAAAATTGCTATCAAGCTTGTCCCACCAAAAATAATGCTCGCGAACCCGTCGCCCATCCTGATTTCGAAATCTACCGACGTCCCTGCTCAAAGCATTAATTTACGCCTCTAGTATGGCTATTCTGAGACGACAACCTTCTTCCCCCACAGTTTTTTGTTCTTGTTTCGGGGTTTAACGACCACCGTGAGAAACTCGATGGGCTATGAGCTGTCGCCCGTCCCTAAGTTAGGGCCACGGGTTCCGGGGAAGAGAGAGAGAGAGAGTCAGTGCCGTAAGGCAAACATAACATCCATGCTTCACGGGATTCGAACCCTAACCCATCTCGGACGAATGATCAGAAGCCAGAGCTTACACCACTGCAACCATAGGCGCCGACTTTTCATGAATGCCACGGGGGCGAACCAAAAAATCATGAGAAAGTAGCATTCACTTTTAAAATTGATCGTCGTTTTACCACACACATATACAAGCACATGCGCACTAAAGTAATGACATATAGTACAAGAATAATAATATATTTCAACTTCATGTTCGATGGAATTTTAAATTCCCAGATTAATTATACTTTTGAGGGGGGGGGGAGGCCTGAAAATATCGTCTTTCAGTTTTATGTACAGTATGTATAGTACATACATATGTAAAATTAATTTATAATGAACCAAAAACGAAATATAGTTTCTGAGTTTTGCGCATATACATTCATTCATTTTCCAATTTATTCGGAGCACCACCATGCTATATCATTGTGAGAAGAAACATTCAATGACCAGTAACTTTTTAAATACCATGATAATGAAAAAATGCCGCACAACAAATATTGTTCATCTCTATGAAATGTTTCAAATTTCAAAAGTAGCATTACTTGCTATAATTGAATTAACAGGAAATGGAGTCTGAAAAACACAGGCGGAAGGACTCTTTTCTGAAGCGATCTTAAGGTTTTCTTCGAGTTAGGTAGTGATACTCACTGTTATGAAACATGCTTAAGCAGTGAATGAAGTTATTCTCCACAATTGTTGGTATATTTGTTTTCTGTTTTAATTGAATTTCTATTAATAATTTATAAAATGGGAAAGAAACCTTGTATCTTTCAGTATCTATTTTCTCTTAATTTAATCAGCAATTGATGTTACATTTTGGTGTATTTGGTATATTTCATTCAGTTGTACAGTTTTTGCTCTGTTCAATTTTTCTATTAAAAAGCTAGTTAAAAATTAATTGGCATTGAACATTTCTTCTCAGAGGGATTACATGGATGTATTCCTATTAAACTGGTCGATGATTATATTGTATCTCAATTCACATACCTTGTAAGGTCATTATCATTATTTTAAGGGGGTTGTCCAGATCCGTTGGAGCGCAACTGTGAGGCAAAGAGAATTTCTGCTTGGTGGAATTAGCCACGTAGTTAGAGAAGGCTCAGGAGGGGAGGAAGTGCTGAGCCCCTCCTGAACCCTCCCCGAATATATACTTTTTAGAAAGTTTTTTCGTCAATTTCTATTTAAATTGGTTCAAATTTAACTCAACCGGAAGCTTACTCTTCATAAGGTCCTGAATTCCGAGTTTGTAAGTCGTTCCCTAAGACATTACATTAGAAAATTTTCTTGACCGTTTTATTATAATTTTCTGGACCGCTTTATTCTTAATATTTTTTAATTTTCTTGACCACTTTATTTATTCATAAATTTTTATAATTTTCTTGACAGCTTTATTCTTAAATAGAACGTTATTTTACCGATTTCGTTTAAAATCAACCAAAATGATTACTCTTCAATAATATGTCTAAATCATCAAATTTGAGATTTGTAAACCAAGCCATTGAATGACTGAAGACATTTTGCATTAGAAAATTTTTAACCAATGTTAATTTCAATCGAAAGCGCTTGCCAGATTTTGGTCAAAATCGATGGGGTTGTCCCGGTAGGGGAGTAGATCATAAATCTCGAGTTCTTAGCGTCATTCGTTCGAAAGGCATACGTATTTACAGACAGACGCCACGAAAAAAATCACACATAACTTTTCCGTTTGCACAAATGTATATTGATGACAAGAAAAAATGCTGGATGTTCCAGACAAAACACTTCGGGGTGATAATTTTTTAATAATAGTGTACACTGTACAACATTTCATAATTTCACTTGTTTGTCTTTATCCTAATATTTCAACTAAGAAGATTGCATTATGTAAAGAAAAAAATAGTTTTGGGATTGGACCCACTCCAGGCTGCGCCACTGGGACAGTAGGAAAAAATGAGTTAATCAAAATCTACAAAAAGAAAGCAATTTTTTTTTCTCACCATTTTTATCACTCTACAAGAATTTGGGAGTTCAGTGCGCTTCAGCAAAAAATGTTGTAGTAAATGGTAATATTTTTAAATGCGTACATTTTTATGTCATGTTGTTGACTGATTTTGTGAAACACAAAAAATGAAGTGACGTAGTATTTACAGAACATTATTCATTTCTTGAAATACACTTCATACCTTTGGTGCTGAAGATGATGGAAACTCAGCATTTGTGACAGCCACGGTTTGTAACACTGATTCCGGCTCTACTGTAAAATGTTTTTTTGTTTTTTGTTTTTTTTAAGTACGAATTTATGGTTTTAATTCCACTTTTGCTGTTCCTTTTCAAATTGTTCATGTTGAATATGCAACTCATCTCAATTTTGTTGTTGTTGAGATTCCAAATGATCTAAACTTTCATTCTTTAATATACACTGGTGTGCAAAAATTAAGGATGAGATGGTTTTTCGAATATAACGTCGTGCAGAAGTGCTCCACATCGACTCAAATCATATCATAAGATCCCCAAGATGTAAGAATATGGGACAAGTGAGCGAAACCGTTCAAACAAGGAATCCAAAGGATACAAAGGCACTTTATTGAAAAGGTAGTTTCGAGCACAACTGGACAGAAGACAGAAACGTCCATATGACAGGCAGCTGCCAAGAAAAATCCAATCTTTAGTAGGGGATATGATCACCCCTGAGTGCGTTGCAGGATTTACAATGTCTGTCAATGCTGAGGACGAGGTTGTCAACGAGCTGTTGAGGCATCACGGCCCATTCCTCTTGTAGCGCCAATCGCAGCTGCGGAATGGCTGCTGGCGACGTGCTGCCATGTGTCTCCCAAGAAGGTCCCACGCGTGTTCGATTGGATTTCGGTCCGGGGACCTTGCGGGCCAATCCATACGTTGAATATCTTCACTTTCCAACAGTTCTGCGACAGCCACTGTACGATGAGGTGTAGCGTTGTCGTCCATGAAGAGGAACTCAGAACCCACAGCACCCCTAAACAGACGCACGCGAGGCAGGAGAACATCGGTACAATAGCGGACACCAGTGACTGAACCTTATTGGAAACTGTGGAAGTCAGTAAGGCTGCCAAGCATGATACCGCCCCAAACGAGAACTCCGCCACCTCCAAACAAGTCCCTTTCGATGATGTTGGAGGTGTGATTGCGTATTCTCTGCTCTCTCCAGATGTGTATACGTCCAGAATCGCTCGTCAGACTAAATCGGCTCTCATCCGTAAAGAGAACTCGAACCCATTGCTGATGTGTCCAGTTCTTGTGTTCCTGGCACCACAGAAACCGCCGTCTCCGATGAGCAGGCGTTAATGGCAAACACCGTACTGGTCGTCGTGCAAATAAACCACCTTTGTGCAGCCTCCTGGTCACGGTAAAACGTGATAACGGACGTCCAGTTGTCTGTTGCACGTGCCTTGCGATTTCTCCCGCTATCTGCCGTCAGTCTCTTCTCGCCTGTAGGACAATATACCGGTCATCCGCCGCCGTGGTTGCTCGTGGACGACCACTGCTGAACTCTCGGACAGCTGTTCCTTTCGTTTGAAATGCTCTCCAAGCTCGTGAAACGATGCTGTGAGCAATCCCGAACTCCTCGGCCACACTAGTCACACTTCGACCTTCTTCCAACTTCCCAATGACGCGACCTCGGGTAAAGTCATCCAGATGTCGTCTACTGGATTGTCTGTTGGCCATATCACACGGTGGCAGCAACTCGACGTCGTTCAAACCGATGTACACCGTGCAATAGCTTTCACCGAATTGCTGAGCATACACCGCCCGTGTGCTTTATACCCTTCCAATCCCCCCCCGCTACGTCATGCTGCATATATACGCATGCCCTACAGCACCGGACCCTAGTCTATCTCCTGAGTGGTCTTTCGGTCCGTTCTGCCTGCTCGTTCCGCTGTTATGATAATCTCTCCTCTTCGTCCTTAATTTTTGCACACCAGCAGGGGCGGGTTTAAGCATTACAGCGCCCTGGGCCAAAAAAAAATCAGACGCCCCTAAGTAAACTGATTGTAAGAAATTTGAGACCGATTAGAATTTCATATTTAAATTACATATTACATATAGATTTTTTGTCACGCAAAGAATCATCCTATTCTCAAGAACAACCCAAACCTGTAAATATTTTAGCACACTGGGCATTGAAATAAAAATTTATAAACGTCGTTTTCTCACAAGTCTAATTCGCATAATTTTAAAACATCATTTCACAGTAAATGTTTATATTTACAAATGAAATTGTTTTTTAACACACTTCTGAAACATTTGCCTGTAAAATTTTGGATTTAAATTTGCAATGTATGCAATACTAATTTTCGAATTTTTTAAAAATATAATGATTGTGCTGCTACCAATGTTTATTGTATATCGATTAAGTGACTGCGAGATAGAAGAAATGATTGAACATAACTTATATATAGTAAAATTACGCACCACTAAAAGATTTTTTTTCTCGATTTCTTTGTGGCAAAATCCTCTACTATATCATCAAATGTTAATGTTTCTACAATGTTCGAATTAAGTGACAAAGTTACGAATGCACTCGTTCTTTCTTCAGAACTAGATGTCCTCAAATAATTGTGGATGATTTTCAAAAGAGAAAAACTCCTTTCTCCAGAGGCATTAGTGATGGGTATGCATAGGTAAATCCTTAGGATAGCATCAATGTTCGGAAAAGTTGAATCAATTCTTTTTTCCCTAATCAGTTTCAACATGTCCTCAACAGGAACACTATCACTTGAATCTGTCACTGCTTGTCTACCTAAATCATTCCAAAATTTCTGGAAATGAAGACATTCTTGTTCAAATTCTGGGCCTGAATCCTGAGAGTAAACTGTCAGTAGGTTTCTTGTTTTTTGAGATACTGTTGTCTAATCAACATCTGATAATTGTGTTAGAAACCCAAACATGCTCTCCACACCGGAATACGCATTGCGTTGACGTTTCAACTGCTGCACCAAATTATCAATGATCGTATGGAAAACGCATATTCGCATATGTTCCTTTCCAGTGAAAACAGTTTCTTATTGCCATTCATCTCTTGAAATTGTAGTTTTCTCCGACGGGTTCTAGAAACATTTTTCTTATATTCGTCGCACTGAGACAAAAGTTTTCCATCTTCCTCATACTTATCAAATTTATTCCGGATATCACTTAAATATTTAATAAGTGAATAGCACAGTTCTACAGCAACTAAAGGTCAATATTCGCTTTCTGTAGTGTTTTATTGCAACTATCAATTTTTTATAATATCCCTCCCAAGCTCTAAGGGAATGCCCATTTCTAACAAATTCATCTTATTTAATAATCCCTCTGCTTCTCTCTTGCTTCTAATTTTTCACCGGTGTTTTCTGCGAAGTCTTAAAGTGCATCTCTAATGCATGAATAACTAGAGGCCTTGCATGCATCAACCCTTGCTAACCATCGGGTTTCACATAACGTTTTGGGTACAAGAAGTGGCGATTGCGTTCCAGATTAGCTGTGGAGCTTAGAACTGTCTTGATTGAAGACTTGTCTTCAAGATTTGCCACCTATGGGATGAAGACGACCAAAAGTTGTATATTTCCTGTACGAACATAAAAAAGATGTAGCTTCAAGATAGCATCCCGCTGCGGATTTCCCAACCAAATTAAGAGAGTGTGCTGCGCATGGAATATAACTTT
The DNA here is from genome assembly GCA_039090855.1 of Macrothele yani. Lineage (NCBI taxonomy): Eukaryota > Metazoa > Arthropoda > Arachnida > Araneae > Macrothelidae > Macrothele > Macrothele yani. The sequence goes on along the minus strand of CM077023.1, from coordinate 3,571,455 downwards.
TTAATAGAGCTTGAAGACCTGAATATTCACCAGACATATTTCTCGCATTGTCATAACTTTGGCCTCTGCAGTCTTTAACATCTATTTTTAAATCTTGTAACAGCTTCAATAAAGCCCTCTCCATGTCTTCTGCTTTATGACCAGTGTTGAGCAAGAAACAAATAAATCGTTCCAGTGGTTGTCCATTTTTCAGAACATAATGAAAAATAACAGTCAACTGGCCAACTTTTGACGAATCTGGAATGAAGTCTATAATAATAAAATAGTATTTGTTAGACTTCAACTCTTTAACTATTGTGTCAGTGACTGATAGGCCATTAATGAAATGAATTATTCACATACATCCTTAGAAAGGTATGAAACATTTCCACTTCCCTTATTTCCAAAAATTTTCAAATGTTGCTCCAGAAAAGGGCCAAATTTTCCTATCAGTTCAAGGATACCTAGGTAATTGCCATTATTATTATTCCCTAACTTGTCGTTCGCTCCATTTCCACGAAATGCTAATCCACGGGAAGACAGAAATTTAATGACTTCGATAATCCGTAAAAGTACTACTTTCCAATAATTTTTCGCATTCATCAGTTGCTTAATTACAGCAGAATCAATTTTTCTACTATTCTCTGCACGCGTTATAAATAACTTTACTGAATCTACATGCTCAAATGAAGCACTATTTGCTCGTATAAGATTTTCGTGTTTCCAATCATTAAAACCTATACTTGAGAAAGAACTCTCTCGCTTTGCAAACAGTTTACATGGTAAACAAAAAACACGCCAGTTGACTCAGAATATAGTAGCCATTCTCTTCTTTTAATTTCACCATTTTAAAGACGGTTATAAAATAAGTCTTTTGAGGCAGATCGAAATCGATCCCTATAAGATATTTTTGAAACTGTGAAATCTATTTCGTTTAAATTTTGATTCGGAGGATTTTTTGTAATATAATCAACAAACGAATCGTCTATTTTCCATTTAGCAGGATCTAACATCATATGATGTAACAAAAGTTCATTTCCTTCAACATCTTGAAAATTTCCTCCAAGATTTATGTTAGACTTATCTTCCTCATCCTCACCATCGGAAGTCTCACAAATTTGATTTTCGCCCTGAGCCCTTAGTTCTAGTTCAGTTTTCTCCTTCACTTCTTTACCGGTAGATCTTGCAACCAAACACTGCATTTTCTTTTCACTTACTGTGTCATCTTCTGCCGGTTTAAAAAAGTTTTTCAGTTTTGGTATTTTTTTTAACAGTTGCCCTTCTTTTTCGATTTTATAAGCTTTCTTTTTCTATTTTCGCATCCAGAAAACTTCGTAGTCGACGTTTTCGCTGACGGTGATTAATAGTAATGAGTTCTCCCAAAATAACACAGCGAGAATGAAAACACACATGTAAATTGACTGTACGGCGGAGGAGGAATGAATCCCAAGGCAGGCAGCTGGTGTAATAAGCTGAACTGAAATGCATTCTAACCAGTACTCTGTCCTCTCTTGTCACCCACATTACCCTGGGGCCTTGACCTTGAATTCATGGAGTCCAATTTCGATCTTTCAACCCACATCCCAAGGTTGTCCTCATGCTTAGATTTTATAATGCCTTGTAAAAACTATACGCCAGTGCAGTGCCCCTCCCCTAGCTTCCCACTCTTGTTCCGCGTTGTCTGCGAGCTCTGTAAAAGAAATGCTCCCCCTCGCCGCCCTCTTCGGAGTTTCGACCTTGCCAGGAAACAGAAATAAATAACTTCCTCGGGGGCTCCTGAGTCTTACTGAACTCACTTTCAGAATGAATTAATATTTTTAATAATTAAACACATCGAATGTACTAACACCATTTAACATTTTCTTAAGTATTAAAGGTACTACACTACTCAGTTTAAAATTTGTAGAAATGAAAATTCCCATTTCATTCTTTTTTTATAGGGGGGAATAAAACGTCTTGTGCCACATGTATTCTCAAAATTATGGCGCCCCTTTATGGGCAGCGCCCTGGGCCATGGCCCAGGTTGGCCCAATGCTAAACCCGCACCATCACACCAGTGTATTTCATTTCTATCTCCCCAAAAGGCCGAACAATAGAAAAAAAGTATGTCAGCTGGTCAAGATTCAACAATTAACTCCAACAGAAAAGTACGACATTATGTTTAAAAAAATTCCGAGAGGCATTTAGTTTCAGTGAAATTATTGGGTAGTGTTTTGCTCCTGTTTTAAAACGACCAATAGACATCGGTCATCATATAGTTCCTGCATCGACCACTGCGACTGCAGTGCTTTACTTATATCTCTGTTAAAGTTTATGTCTCTGTGGGAATTGATGAGAAACTGGCTATTATATGGATAGACGAGGATGTAAGGTCAGGTGATGCGCAACATTACAGCCTCTCCTTGACAAATGTCAACCCCGCCTTCTCGTGGGACATCCTGTTCCCACTAAAGGGGCTCTGACGACCGCCAATAGCGGTATAACTATACCATTGGGATTAGAGAAAATGCTATCCTACTCTCACTAACTCGCTTGGCCAGCGTGGTGAGTTATGGCCGAACTCCTCCAAAATGACTCCACAACTTAAATCTTGGCCCTCAGTCTCCGGCAGCTGGAATGTACCTGGCCAAGGCAGCGGCCAGTGCGACATGAAGGCAGAGGGTGCTAAGAATCCCCGGAGGACCGGACTAGGCTGCCATCTGATGCTGACCTTGGCTACGTATAATGGACGCTCCCTATCTTCTGATTCAAGGCTTCTTGAATTGGAAGAGGAACTACAAAGGATCAAGTGGGACATCGTCGGGCTAAGTGAGGTAAGGAGAAAAGGAGAAGATCTCATTGAACTGAAAAGTGGACATCTCTTCTACTATCGTGGGAGAGATACTGGCAGAACTAGTGGTGTTGAATTTATAATAAACAAGAAACTGAAGGATAAAGTTGTAGAAGTTGAAAGTTCCTCTGACAGAGCTGCACGAGTCGTTATCCAACTCTCAATAAGATACAAGGCTCAGATTATTCAAACTTATGCACCCACCACAAGTCATGCTGAAGAAGAAATTGAAGAATTTTATGAGGAAATTTGTCATCTAAATAATAAAGGTAAGCAGCACTTGAAGATAATTATGGGAGATTTCAATGCAAAAATAGGGCCAACTGCAACAAAATGAAATTTCAGTAGGTAAATTCCGTCACGGCAACAGAAACCAGCGTGGAAATACTCTCGTCGAGTTTGCAGAGGCAGAAGGTTTTTCCATCTTGAACTCCTTTTTCAAGAAAAAGCCACACAGGAAATGGACATGGATACATGCAAATGGGACAACAAGTGAAATTGATTTTATTATGTGTAACAAAAAATTCGTCATAAAATACTGCATTGTGCTAAACAAGTTCAACACAGGTAGTGACCATAGATTGGTGAGATGTAAGATGCACCTCAACACTAAACTCGAACGTGGCAAGCTCATAAGACAAACAAAATGTATTGACATAACCAACCTTAAAAAACACCATAATACCTTCAAGTTGGAACTGAAAAATAGATTCTCTGCTCTAGAAGGCCTAACATCGGAAGAAGTGGATATTTCTGAAGTTAACAGAAAAGTAACCAAAGCTCTTATGGAAACAGCAACAAAATTAGCTGGGTCTAAGAACAAATTGCATGTGAACAAATGATCAAGAAAAACCAAAATGTTGATGCAAAAAAGAAGAGAGATGAGGACAACTAAAGAAGATGTGACTTCCAAAGTGGAATATATAGAGCTATGTAAGACAGTACGAAAAAGTATCACTGAAGACGTAAGGAAATTCAACTGTGAACTAGTGAGGAAAGCAATTGAAAACAACCAAAGCCTAAAGATAGCAAAGGGACATCTCAGTAAGGGAAGAAAACAGATTATGGCACTGAGAAAAGAAGATGGTTCTGTAACAAGAAATAGAGGCGAAATTTTGACAAGAGTGAAAGATTTCTACTCCAAATATTATGAAAGGGATGATACATGTACTCCAGACATCATGAAAGGTATCAGTACCAGAGTTCTTCCAGTCCTCCCAGCAGAAGTTGTACATGCTATCAAGAACATGAAGAGGGGGAAAGCGCCAGGAGGAGATGGAATTACCGTAGATATCATAAAAGAAGCAAGTGGAGAAATCGAAACAGGACTCGCCCAAATTTTTACTCGATGCCTTAATGAAGGGAAGATTCCTGAGGATTGGAACACCGCTACAATGATCCTGCTACATAAAAAGGTGACATTGAGGATCTCAGGAACTACAGACCTATCAACCTCCTATCAGTGATTTATAAAATATTCACTAAAGTTCTTTCACACCGCTTGAAATTAACACTGGACATGGTTCAACCGAGAGAACAAGCTGGATTCAGGAGTGGCTACAGCAGAATAGATCATATCCACGTACTGAGAGAACTAATTGAAAGAGCGAGGGAATATGAACTTCTATTGCGCATGGCTTTTATCGATTATGAAAAAGTCTTTGATTCGGTGAAGCCATCAACAGTTACAATGGCTCTGAAATCCTGCGGTATTGAAGATGCATACATTAATATTATTAACAACATCTATGAAAATGCAAGTGCGTTGGCCTCTGATCATTCGTCCGTAAGGGGTCCGGGTTCGAATCCCGGTCAGGCATGGGTGTTGTGTTTGTCTTACGGCACTGGCTCTCTCCCTTCCCTGTAACCAGTGACCCTAAATTAGGGACGGGCGACTGCTTATAGCCCATTGAGTTGCTCACGGTGGTCGTTAAACCTCCAATCAAAAAAAAAATGCAAGTGCAAAGATTCGGCTGTTTGAAAATACAGTACACATAGAAATTGGAAAGGGAGTGAGACAAGGTGACACCATATCTCCGAAGCTCTTTAATGCCACATTGGAAAATGTCTTTCAATCACTGAACTTTGAAAACAAAGGGATAAAGATTAATGGAGATTATCTAACCCACCTTCGTTTTGCTGATGACGTAGTCATTTTTGCAACTACCCCATCAGAGCTGCAGAGTATGATCCAGGAACTTGCTGACAAGAGTAAAGAAGTAAGATTAAAAATGAACTTTTAGAAGACAAAAGTGATGTTCAATGCTTATACCAGAACTGAAGATTTATCGATTGATGGAGAAAAGCTGGAGATAACAGACACGTGCGTTTATCTTGGACAGCAGATATCTAGTGAGGGTCACATTGATGAAGAAATTAATCGGCGTACAAAACTTGCCTGGAGAGCTTTTGGAAGAAACAGAATAATTTCAAGAGCAATATGCCATTATGTCTTAAAAGAAAAGTGTATGATCAATGCATCCTTCCAGTGCTTACGTATGGTGCAGAGACGTGGACCTTAACTAAAAGAGACATACAAAGACTGCAGACAAGTCAAAAAAGCATGGAGAGGTGCATGCTTGGTGTAACCAGGAGAGATAAGAAGAGGAACTCGTGGATTCGAAAAATGACAAGAGTTGAAGACATCATGATCATAAATCCCTGAAATGGCAATGGGCTGGACATACTGCCAGAAGGACAGACCATCGATGGACAGCCGAAATTTTAGATTGGATTCCAAGGGACAGGAAAAGACCCAGAAGAAGACCACATGGGAGATGGGTTGATGAAATTCGAAAGTATGCGGGAGTAACATGGAGGAGACTGGCACAAAACAGACCGTTGTGGAAGAAACTTGGGGAGACCTTCGTCCAGCAGTGGATTGATAATGGTTGACAATGATGATGATGTGGGTAGACGAGAACCTCCTGACTGCCTGTCCCCTCGCCGAGAGCCTAGAAGCGACAAGCAGATGACTTGAAAGTATCATTGTCCTGGAGTGCCTTCTGGTAGAGCCAGAACAACAGTGATTCTTTGTCCTGACGTGGGATGAGGGGGAGAAACAGGGAAGCGCTAACGACATCAAAGGATCGATCCCGGTGACTCCTGTTTACAATTTCGCAACCGAAAATAGCTTGCGGTTTCCGCTCAACCACCCCAGTATCTTTCTTTCTCTCTTTGTAGAAAGAGCACAGCTAAACTAAAAGGAAAAACTCAGCATTGTCAGATAAAATTAAAATGTTGATACAAAACCAACTTATTTAAAAAGTTAAAAAGCGTGCATTTTCAGAGAAGATGGAGGCGTCCCAAACATACTTTTGCCTCCGTGTGTCGCCGCCTATGACTACGACACCGGGGTGCGTCTGTCCTAGGTCGTTAGAAAACTCAAGGCCATTACATTAAGGAGACGAGTTCCCTCTTTAAGTGACGTCCACTCGATCAGTAACCAAGGTTTCCTATTGATTTCCAAGGCTCTCGTGTGTGACGTCAAAGTTGAATATTTTATATATACGAAGAATCACGGGGTGAATCCCGTCTTTTTTGTGGGGGAGGGGGGGGGGGAGGTTTACGACCACCATGAGCAACTCAGTGGGCTATAAGCAGTCGCCCGTCCCTAATTTAGGGCCACTGGTTGCAGGGAAGGGAAAGAGAGCCAGTGCTGAAAGACAAACACAGCATCCATGCCTCACCGGGATTCGACCGGAGCCATTTCAGATGAATGATCGGAAGCTATGCCGCCCCGGTGGCGCAGTGGTCTAAGCGATGGCCTTTGATCATTCGCCCGAACGGGGTCCGGGTTCGAATCCCGGTGAGGCATGGATGTTGTGTTTGTCTTACGGTACTGGCTCTCTCCCTTCCCTGGAACCAGTGACCCTAAATTAGGGACGGGCGACTGCTTATAGCCCATTGAGTTGCTCACGGTGGTCGTTAAACCTCCAATCCAAATCCAATCGGAAGCTATCGCTCAGACTACTGCGCCACCAAAGACGCAGTTCCATCTTAAAAAAAAAAAAAAAAAATTTCAAAGCGAATAAATTTTTACTCGGGAGATATTCAACTTTTCTATTCAGATTCTTATTTAGCCTCCGAGGTTTTAATGGACTAGCCTTTTTTTTGTATTTTTTTTAACGACCACCGTGAGCTACTCGATTGGCTATAAGCAGTCCCTAATGTAATTTAAGGCCACTGTTTACGGGGGAAGGAAGAGTGTCAGTACCGTACGGCAAACACAATATTCATGCCTCACGGGATTCGAACCCGGACCCGTTTTGGACGAAATTTGACAAGCAAGCGTTTACACTACTACGCCACCGGAGCTTCTGGACTAGATTCACAGCTGATTAAATGCCATGTCATGGTCGAGGTTGATCCCCGTAATCTACGTCATGGTTCAGATTTTTTTTAAATTGATTTTGCAGTTTGAATTCCTTGTTTGAATTAATCGATTTTCGTTTGGGGGTTTTGGCAACACTGAGTTCAACCGCGCGACTTCATAACACGATATAAGATTAAAGACGACTGCTAGTGAAGCGTCTGTACTCTGTACTGTTTATTTAATTGCGTGTATTGTAACCTGGTGTGGTGTTTTTGTCGTTTATTGCACGTTTATTAAGTTTTCTTTTTATGAGAAGATATGGATATTGACATTATGGATTCATTAGAAGACTTAAGGTGAACACGCCACTAGACTTTATTGAACAGTGTGGTGCAATCTTGAATGTTTTATGTGTAATTAAGTATTGTATTCAGTAGAAACTAAATGCTTGTTAAACTTTTTCTCGTCTAGGTACCCCCACGTACTCTCTGATGATGCTGTGCAAACCCTTTTAAAAGATGGACCTTCGTGTTTGGAATTTTGCAGACTTGTTCAGTGGCTTGCCGGTGAATTGCAAACGTTGTGCGAGTTGGAAAGCTGTGTGAATCCAGTATCAGGTATTTAATGAAGTTATATGCTACGGGATTTTTTTTCACAATATTGTGTAGCTCTGAATATAAGGAGACCCTAAATGAACGAACAAAAATGTGGTTGAATGATCCATATAGGAAATTGTGAACTGATCCATTTTAACATTCCATGCAGCCTTTTTTATGCATACTCCATAGAACAGTCACTCAAAATGAATAATGTTATATCATCTGATTTGTAGTTCCTGCAAATGCCCCACATTAAGCATATGCAGATCATGAGATTTAATTTGTTTAACTGTGTGCCTGTAAAAAATAAATTTGGGCTAAATCTTAAAAAAGTTTCATTAATAACAATAGATATAGTATTTTTGTTATTTAAAATCATTTATTTAAACAATGTTTTATTTTTATTTGATTTGTTTAAAATCTGAGACTACATGGGTTTAAAAATTTTATTAATTTCATTATTCAGAATTTGTAATAATTCACAATACAATATAAAAAAATAAACAGACTTTAAAAAGTAATTTCTATTACTGCTCAAGAAACACATCAAAATAATAACATATGACATTGAATTGCTTACATTTATGCAAATTATATTCCTAATCTTAAACTTAAATCGTCACTTAAAGCAGAATATCCTAAAATTTAAAAAAAAGTTGCATCATTGTTTTGAAGTGAAATCACACCTGTAGATCATTGATATAGTCTTTAAAAGCGTCAGTAGTTTGGTGTATTTCTGTTTCATAGAGATTGTAGAGTCTTCCTGTCGGAGTCGCAGGATTTACTTTACACAAGACGTAACTTACAGGAAGCAATAATACATCTTGTGGGCTAGGGTAGGAAAAGGATGTAGATGGACCAGCTGGATGTAAAAAAGAGACCTTAACTTAATTCTCACTCTCTTCTTTTGCTAGAACATATGCTACCTACCAGTTGTTTTCATAGATTATGGTTAAGTAACCACTAATTTATGTTATTTGCAGTCTGTCTTGTAATGCTGATACTTTTTCAGTAGTTGACTCGTTTGATTCTGATAACATCTTCACTTTTATTTTTGAATTACTCAATGGGATAGGAATAAAAGCATGAAGTTTCTGGGACTTGCTTAGGCGATTTTCCAAAAATTGGTCTGTTTCTGTGTATTCTTCTTGACTTACATATGTAAAGTTTGCCACAAAAATGTTCTGAATTGCCGATTCGTACAACTGAAATGGTGTTTGAATTTGATTCTCGTAAGGGCATTGTAAGCTGGCTCGGGCAGCTAACCTTTTCACCGTTCCACCAACGCCATCACATGGCTCCTTCCCGTGTTCTGTTGCTGAAAAATGCCATTCAGCATCATGTTGAAGTCATCTTATGGAAACATAAGTTTGTGAAATTTTTCCGATTTTTGTACTGGGCTGCAGACCCGTCAGAGAAATAGTAAAATTTTTTGACACTGTTGTCACCAAACTTACTTTTCAAGAAGTTAATAAGGTTTTTTTGGAAGCAGTACATTGCCATTGTGTTGTGCTCTAAACATTCAGAAATTACTAAAAAACTTACATGTTCAGTCTTTTCTGTTTTGTAATAGATGACAAATGGGTGGACTGTGGCTTGCCTTACTGGTCCAGTGATAGCTCTGGGCTTCATCTTGAAGAAGAAAACTATAATTTTCGGCAAAATCACAAATGATGAGAAATTCTGAGTCCTTGAGGTTTTCCTCAGTACTATTCAGAAAAGAGCTTTGCTGCTTAGCAATGAAGTCATGTCTGACCAAAGCAGACAGTTTTTTGCAAAACAAATCAATAAAATCTGAAGTTGATTTTTCTAATGTCTTCAAGTTGCATCTATCAACTGTAATCCATTGGCAAAAAGTTAGTTTTTCAACCAAGTTCTCCTCAAAACCCTGTTCCATTACATTTCTTACTTCCTCATTCCCAGGACAGGCGGGGACACTTCCCCAAATGACAATCTATAAAAGCAGGGTTGCACAATACTCTTGCAAAACAATGTTTGTAGGAAGATAATTGTCCATTTGTTAGTGAACCAATTCTTGCATTTTCCATCATCAGTTTTACATTTTGGTGTGTGGTGCATACACATACCGTATGAGTACCACTAGACCCTGCCAGGGCACATTTTTTTTGGTCTGAGCTCTGCAAATTTGGAAAAACTGACTTTCGTGCCTGCAAATTTATCTTTGAATGACTTATAAGCTTCTGTCAAATTACATAAAATCAGCTTCTTTGACAATTTAACTTTTTCTCCGTTTTCAGTCCTAACAGAAACACAATCTTTCATTCCAAGATTATAGTTGATAGATTCCAGGTAAAACCCGACTAATTTCTTCACTTTCGTAAAATGATCGTACTACTTCAGAAGAGAGACTCTTACCTGGTTTTCTATTAAGGCTTTCCAAAATTCCTTTCTCCGTCAGAATTTTTTTTGATTGTCTTACCATATAATTAGGAGCCCTGAACCCTTGCATGATTTTCCTGACACTCCATGACTCTGGTAAGCAAGTCAAAATCATCAACTCTTTATCTCTAGTGCAGTTAGAAAAATTACTTTTAAGATTGTCCATAAGAGAATCATGAAGTATTTCATCCACGTCATCAGATGACTCTTGAATATTTGTAAAAAGCTTCCGTTTCATAGCAGAACTGATTTTTTGAATTTTAGTTGAACATTTAGATTTTAGCCTTTTCTTATTGACAGCTGATTCACCCAATTCATGGAGCGAAGTATTCTGTGTTTCAATTACTTCTGACGTAGATGCAAAATTTTCGTCCATTTTCTCATCAGCACAGGTTTCATTTGCTTCTTGTTTAGTTTTTAAAGTTTTCAGCTGCTGTCTGCAAGAATCACAAATTGTAGTGTCTTTTGAAAAGTCATCAAAATTTTCCAACATGCAGTCTGTCACATTTCTTAGCTTTTTTTTTTATCCCTTACTCTATGGTCACTTTTTGTAAACGGATTGAAACATTCTATTACTGCATATCTTGTACTTTCCATTGTTGATTATTTGTGCATAAAATGTAGAATTCAAATAGTAAAATAACTGCCTCCCATTACCTATTCTTTTTATTTTTCCTAAAAAAATCCTGCAGAGCTTCAATTTATAAAAGTCTAAAACTGAAAAGGATATACTTTATTCAATTTAAAGTTTTCAACCACAAAAGTTTTCAAACACATATCACTTTCACTGCATGAAACACATCTGATCACCATCAAAACCTAAAGCAGACTGAGGTCTGAAGGTAGGAATGCAAGTTGCTGCTTGTTGGGTCTTGTTGCCAATGATCTTAGCAACAGAATCAGTTTTTCAAGTCAGAACATGCAGAGTTTTGTCTAAAACAAAATGTAGCCTGCAGTACAACTGCACAGTCTTTTATTTTTTATATTGTAATGTGAATTATTATAAATTCTGAATAATGAAATTAATAGAATTTTTAAACCCATGTAGTCTCAGATTTTAAACAAATCAATTCCAAACTCTTCAGTGCCACTTTGCAGAATGTCTTTCAGTCATTGAACTGGGAAGACTAAGGGATAAAGATGAATAAAGGTTATTTAATCCTTCTTCGTTTTGCTGATGACATAGTCACTTTTGCAAGTTCCTGACCCTCAGAGCTACAGTGTATGACCCTGGAACTTGCTGACAAGAGCAAAGAAGTGGGTTTAAAAATGAACTTAGAGAAGACAAAGTTGATGTACAATGCTTTTATCAAAACTGAAGATTTGGAATTTGATTGGTCAAGTCTAGAAATAACTGAAGCCTACATTTATCTTGGACAACAGATATCAAGTGAGGGACACATAGAGGAATAAATAAGTAGGCATATAAAACTTGGTTGGAAAGCTTTTGAAAGAAACTACAATTTTCAAGAGCAGTTTACCGTTATGTCTTAAAAAAAAAAAAAAGTATTTAATCATTACATCCTTCCCATCAGGCGCAGACTGGGCCACTGGAATACCGGGAAAATTCCCGGTGGGCTGCCATATTCTGGGCTGGTAGACTGTATGCTAACTCAAGAAAAAAAAAAAGAGAAGTATATGTATTTGTACTACAATATTCTTGTAGAAGAAATTCAAGTTATACTAAAATGGCAAAGTTTGTTTACCACTTTGACAGCTTCAGAAAAAAACAACAACTGTGTAGCGAATTGGGTGGTATGTAAATTGCGAACTAAAGTCAGACCGCCATTAAAACTATATGTAAATTGCGAACCAAGGCCCATGACCATACTTACATACATATCACTAAGCTGTTGAGATTCAGAGGTTAGCTCCAAAAAGAAATACAAACTTCCAGATATTTTTACTTATTGTTGTCGTATCAAACTTTGCCATTTACAGCGATTCTGACACACAACTCGTGCTTCACTGATATCCATTACACGCCGTACACAATATCTTTTATACTTCATACTCATAATCTTTTTCTCATGCAGACACTCCTGTATCTGATCCACCCATGTCTTCCTTGGCCTTCCTCTGCCTTTCCTTCCTGCCACTTGGGCTGAAAAGATTTTCTTTGTAAGCATTTCATCACTCATTCTTTCAACATGGCCAAACCACCGAAGCATATTGGTCTCCACCTTGCTAACAACATTTTGCTTTACATCACACAACTGCAATACATCTTCATTCCTCACACAATCAGATCGTGTCTTGCCACAAACCCCACGTAAGTAACTCATTTCTCCAGCACACAAACGACTCCTATGTTTCTTCTGCAGTACCCAGGTTGCACTGCCATACATCAGAGTAGGAACGATGACTGTTTCATACACAGCCATGCGGGACTCTCTAGAGAACCCATCATTCCTGTGAAAACCTCCCAGAGCAGCTATGACTTTCAAAGGAGAATTCACTCGCATACTGATTTCACCATTCAATTTGTTCTCTCTGTCAAACATGCTTCCTAAATACACAAACTCACTCCCCTGGTCAATCACAGTGCCATTTATACTTACATTACATTCAGTGCTACCCATTCCTCTCTCAAACACCATAACTTTGGTTTTTCCCTTATTTATACTCAGTTTGAATTTCATGCAAACTTCGTGCATCCGAGTCAACATACTCTGCAACTCACTTTTGCTCTCTGCCAACAGGACAGTGTTGTCAGCATACAGCAATCTGCACACACAGATGTCACCAAGACATAAACCACTATTATCTATTTTGGCCTCACGCATGCATGCATCCATAAATATATTAAACAGCCATGGTGACATTACACAACCTTGTCTAACTCCTGCACCAATGGAAAACCATTTTGATAAAACACCATTCACTCGTACACAAGCTCTACTACCAGCATACATGGCTTTTACACTATTAAGTAGATTCCCAGTAACACCATATTCATTCAATACCTTGCACAAAAGTGTCCTCTTGACTCGGTCGTAAGCTTTTTCTAAATCTATGAAGGCAGTAAAAACTTTCTTCCCAACAGCCAGGTACTTTTCAATCATCATGCGTAATGCAAGAATCTGGTTAGTGCAGCCTTTACCAGGCATAAAACCACTCTGAACATCCCACACTTTCAATGATGTAAGACCCTGTACTTTTTCAATAACAACCTTACCAAAGACTTTCCCTGGCACACTCAGTAGGCTAATACCACGATAGTTTTTGCATTCAGTCTGATCACCTTTTCCCTTATACGAGGGAACAATGATAGCATCCTTCTAATCCCGAGGGACCATTCTTAACTCCCAGCACAACTGGCAAATTTCAGTTAACCAGTCAATTATAGAGTCACCACCATACTTCAACATCTCTGCAGTTATGCCCTCAACTCCTGGAGCCTTACCATTTTGAAGAGATTTTAGAGCTTTACACACTTCTTCTCTTGAGATCCCTCCTGTGCTTTCATCCCTCATTGTGACATCATCTGCATCTGTCTCTGAATCATTTTTGCTCTTCTGATCTAATAACTCACAGAAGTATTCACCCCATCTGTCATTTAACCCATTGTGCTCGCATATCATTTCCCCAATCTCATTCTTCACACAACTTCCAACTTTGTTTCCCCTATTTTTCCTGAGTCTCATGTACTTCCAGAAGGACTTTCTATCTTTCCAAAAAGCCAGTTCATGCCTTTCCACTTTCTCTTTCCTATCTTTTGCCTTACTGTGGCGAACCAGCTTAGCAGCTTCACGCTTCTTACAGCGATATTCATCCACAGAGACTCTACCTTGCAACATCCCCAAATAGGCTTCCTTCTTTTTTTTTACTGCCTCATCAATCTCACTATTCCACCAAGCATCACCTCTATTGTTACCCACTATTGTGGTGCTACAGACCTCTTTAGCAGCAGTGACAACACAGTTCTTAAAACATTCCCACTTCTTTTCTAAATCCCTCACAAGATTTCAGATCCTTCAGTCGTTCTCTGAGTAAGTCAGAATACCGCTGATGATCTTCAAGGAGCCTATCAACCTTTATTCTTTCTCTCCTGGGTCTCTTCCTATTAATTTTCCTCCAACCAACATTAAGTTTCACTCGTGACACTACCAAGTAATGATCAGAACCAACATCCACACCTCTCATCACACGGGTGTCAACAACTAAGTGTTTCAAACTCTGATCGTAAACAACAAAATCTATCGCACTCTTTTGACCAAGAGTACGATTTTTCCAAGTATATGTGTGTATATACTTGTGGTTGAAAAATGTTTTAGATACACACAAACCATTCTCAATGCAGAGTTCAATTAATATTTCACCATTATCATTCACACAAGGATCATTAAACTTACCCAGAACATTGTCAGAAATTGCATTCTGCACACCTACTCTAGCATTGAAATCCGCTGCTATTATAACTTTTTCTTTAGCACCAAACTGGCTCAAAACAGCTTTTAGCTCATTCCAGAAATCTTCTTTCTTATCAGAAGGTTCTAAGTCACAAGGAGCATACACTACAACAATTACAATTCTCTGAAGTTTCACTTTCAAACGAATCCAGAGAATTCTCTCACTTATGCAACTATAGTGAATCAAGGCCCATGACCACTATATGTAAATTTCAAACCGACTTCTCTTAACATCTGCTGGAATTATTTAAGCTAGCCTGTCTGTTTTGTTTGCTTTGCTTTAGATATATCTTTTGTTCGACAAGTTTTACGACTGAAGTGACTCTCTCGACCTCTGAAAAAGGAAAAAGATTTGTTAATCGTAGACACCTACACTTACTGTAAAATAAAGATATTTTTGTGAATACAATGAATTAAGTACAAATGTACATATACTAAATATGGAACATCACAGAAAAAAAAATTAACATGGCCCCTGTGCAAGGATGACAAACTACTTTTGTCGTTTTCGTGAATAAAATGATTTACATAGAAATGTGCATATACTACATATGGAACATCACAGAGAAAATTAACATGGCCCCTGCCCAAGGATGACAAACTAGTTTTGTTGTTTTCGTAAACATGTTGCTTTAAATTGTTTTACATTGTTTTAATCATTATTTTTTCATACTGGTTTTATTCTTTGATATCGTCAGAATGGGCGCAGAAAAGTTGGTTCGCAATTTACACATAGGGGTCTTGGCTCTTAGTTCGCAATTTACATATCGGGGTTGAGAGCGGTCCGATTTTAGTTTGCAAATTACACACTCCGGGAAATTGAACCAAGCACTGTTTTTGATACACACATGAAGCACGTTTTTTTTATACACACATGTTTGAACAGTAAACGGTGATGTTGATATAGATGGGTTCCATTTCAACTCAGGCAGGGTCGTACCATCATGGTCTCAGATTTCTCTAAAAAAATTAAGGGGTGTTCCTTGACTAAAATAAGGAGACCCATATTTTTTCTTTCGGCAAGAAAAAATTTTCCCTTCGAGATAGAGGGTTTCAAATCTTGCACCATCAAACAAGCTCTCTAGAAAACAGTTATTTTCCCTAACTTCAGCAAGTCATTGCAGCAGAGTTAAAAAAGATATCGTGTTCTTGTATTTTTTTTTACATTGTGTGTATAACATATAATAATATATAGTGCTAATATTTGCTACACATCGTATGATTAAAATTTAAAAAAATTGTAAACTTTGTGATTTTAAAAAAAAATTGAATTTTTTAAGTTTTTTTTAAACAGGTTTGGATGAAGTTTTTTCTATATTCGTTTTTTTCATTAAAGACATACAAATGTGCACTTTATTTGTAATTTTTTGTGTGTCTGTGAAACTGCTAGTTTCCGCGTTTCGGCAGCGTTAAAAAAAGCCGATTTTGAAAAATCTCCTAACTTCGCCAACGATTTTCTCAAAAAGGCCATTTTTTAAAATTCTGAAAATTAAATCCCTGTTTCATTATCAACAGGAGAATATCTGTGTAAATATTCACGGACCTAAAAACGCTCGTTTCCGAGTTAGACGCGTTTGAATTCGGTTTGAAAGCCTACGATTTCCCGTGTTCTAAAGGCGCCATTTTGGAAAAATCTCAGGCGCAAAGTACGTACGTTATCTCTTACCCGAATCAAAGCGTTAGATATTATTTGCCCGAATGATGGAATGAGAGCATTGGGTCAGCTGGCCCTGGTTGGATACATCCACCTCACCCTTCCCCGAGTAATGACATGCCTATAAAACTGTCGGGGGGGGGGGGATAACCAATACATAAAGAAAATTCTTGCTGCTCCACTAACAAAGTTGAGTTGCGAAAGACAGCAGCAATTGTTTGTTTACGTATATACTTAAACATCGCATAAGAAAAGACTATGAAAGAGTAGAAAACTGTTGTGAAATAATTTTAAGAAAACGTGTGCAGGCACGTGTACCGTAAGTTATTTTTCGATGGCTAAACAACCTCTAGTTTTTCTGGGAGTTGCTAATTGTAGGCTACTGTTAGAAGAGCAGTTGCTATTTTGTTATAGTTGCTAAAGTTAACCTCAGTTTTTCGTAATAGTAAAATATTCGCTGAGGAGAGTTTTGTCCTCTGCGAATGGGGGGAGAAGGTGCAATGCTCTTGACCTCGCTGCTGGGTTGATAGCGCTGGTCGTTACCGAAACTCGGCTTACCTCCGCTCCAAAACGGTAATGGCAATTGTCTAATCTACTAAATAAAAAACACATACGCGTGCAAGCTTATTCATAAAATGTAAGTTGAGTATATTTCCTGTTCAATACAAGTAGAATACATATACAACTTATGCACTTATAATAATGTAAAGATTTTTATCTATTTAAAACATATTCATAGATTTCAATTTTTTAAAAGGGGGGTGTGTGTGATCGTGTTCTTAGTGATTTCCACCTTGGCCACGATAAACCATGCACTGCCCATGGCTTCTGTTCTCTTAGAAGATAATCCTGGATCAATGGGAGACCAGCGGAGTTTTGACACCCCCCTCTCGTGGTGGTGAGGTGTCTCAAAGCTATGTAGCTTTCAAAAATGTTTCAACTTAGTTGGCTGGTAACAAGGGAGGGATTCCATTTCAACTCTGGCAGGGTCGTACCATCACGGTCTCAGATTTCTCTAAAAAAATTAAGGGGTGTTCCTTGATTAAAATAAGGAGACCCATATCTTTTCTTTCGACAAGAAAAAATTTTCCCTTTGAGACAGAGGTTTTCAAATCTTCCACCGTCAAACAAGCTCTCTAAAAAACAGTTATTTTTCCTAACTTCAGCAAGTCATTGCAGCAGAATTAAAGATATTTTGTTCTGGTATTTTTTATTACATTGTGTGTATAACGTATAATAATATGTGATGCTAATATTTTTTACACATCGTATGATTAAAATTTTAAAATTTCGTAAACTTCGATTTTTAAAAAAAATTGAAATTTTTAAGATTTTTTTTAACTGGTTCAAATGGAGTTTTTTTTCTATACTCGCTTTTTTGTTAAAGACATACAAACGTGCACTTTATTTGCAATTTTTTATGTGTCTGTGAAACTGCTAGTTTCCGCAGCGTTAAAAACAGCCGATTTTGAAAAATCTCCAACTTTGCCAACGATTTTCTCAAAAAAGCCTTTTTTTTAATTCTGAAAATTAAATCCCTGTTTTATTATCAACAGGAGAATATCTGTGTAAATTTTCACGGACCTAAAAACGTCCGTTTCCGAGTTAGACGCGTTTGAATTTGGTTTGAAAACCTTCGATTTCTCAGTGTTCTAAAGGTGCCATTTTGGAAAAATCTAAGGCGCAAAGTACGCATTCTCTTACTCGAATGAGAGTGTTGGATCCGTCCATATCACCCTACCCTGAGCGATAACATGCCTAAAAAACGGTCTTGGAAAAAAAAATCTATATATATATAGAATTGAATGTATGTCAATTTAGAACCATCAAACTTGGTATACTATCTCATGGTACCCTAACTTAGACCGTAGACGGTTTTTGGAAGGGGGAGCCCGGGTCAAAGGGCCCCACGCAAAATTTCCGTAAAATCTAGTTTTCAATTTAGAACCATCAAATTTGGTATACTTTTTCTTGGCACCCTAACTTTGACTAGACGGTTTTGGGAAGGGGTCGGAACCCGGGGTCAAGCCCCCACCCCTACAAAATTTTCGTAAAATATTTTACAAAGTTAGGGTGCCAAGAAAAAGTGTACCAAATTTGATGGTTCTAAATTGAAAACTAGATTTTACGGAAATTTTGCGTAGGGCCCTTGACCACGGGCTCCCACCCACCCAGGGCTCTACCCCTTCTAAAAACCATCTACGGTCTCAGTTAGGGCACTATAGTTTACAAGTATATTTTACGGAAATTTTGTGTGGAGCCCCTTGACCCCGGGCTCCGACCCCTTCCAAAAACCATCTACGGTTTAAGTTAGGGTACCATGAGATAGTATACCAAGATTGGTGGTTCTAAATTGAAAACTGTAAATTTGTTTAGCAGACATACATTCAAATCTATATATATAGATTTCTTATTTTTTTTTTCCAAGACCATTTTTTAGGCATGTTATCGCCCAGGGTAGGGTCCGGTGGACGTATCCAACGCTCTCATTCGGGTAAGAGAATACGTACTTTGCGCCTGAGATTTTTGCAAAATTGCGCCTTTAGAACACGGAGAAATCTAGGTTTTCAAATAAAATACAAACGTGTCTAACTCGGAAACGGACGTTTTTAGGTCCGTGAAAATTTACACAGATATTCTCCTGTTGATAATGAAACAGGGATTTAATTTTCAGAATTTTAAAAAGGGCTTTTTTGAGAAAATCGTTGGCAAAGTTGGAGATTTTTCAAAATCGGCTGTTTTTAACGCTGCAGAAACTAGCAGTTTCACAGACACGTAAAAAATTGCAAATAAAGTGCACATTTGTATGTCTTTAACAAAAAACGAGTATATAAAACAAAAACTCCATTTGAACCAGTTAAAAAAAATCCTAAAAATTTCAATTTTTTTTTGAAATCAAAGTTTACGATTTTTTTTTAATTTTAATCATACGATGTGTAAAAAATATTAGCATCAAATATTATTATACGTTATACACACAATGTAATAAAAAACACCAGAACAAAAGATCTTTTAATTCTGCTGCAATGACTCGCTGGGAAAAATAACCGGTTTTTTAGAGAGCTTGTTTGACGGTGGAAGATTTGAAACCCTCTGTCTCGAAGGGAAAATTTTTTCTTGCCGAAAGAAAAGATATGGGTCCCCTTATTTTAATCAAGGAACACCCCCTTAATTTTTCTAGAGAAATCTGAGACCGTGATGGTACGACCCTGCCAGAGTTGAAATGGAATCCCTCTTATTACCAGCCAACTAAGTTGAAACATTTTTGAAAGCTACCTAGCTTTGAGACACCTCACCACCACGTGAGAGGGAGGGGGGTGTCAAAACTCCGCTGGTCTCCCATCGATCCAGGATTATCTTCTAAGGGAACAGAAGACATGGGCAGTGCATGGTTTATCGTGGCCCAGGTGGAGATCACTATGAACACAATCCCCCTCCCCCTCTTTAAAAAAATTGAAATCTTTGAATATGTTTTAAATAGATAAAAACCTTTACACCATTATAAGCGCATAAGTTGTATATGAATTTTACTTGTAAAATCAGTTGATTGAACAGGAAATATACTCAACTTACATTTTATGAATAAGCATGCACGCGTATGTGTTAATTGTTATTTATTTAGTAGATTAGACAATTGCCATTACGTTTTGGAGAGGAGGTAAGCCAAGTTTCCGTAGCGACCAGCGCTATCAATCCAGCAGCGAGGTCAAGAGCATTGCACCTTCTCCCCCGTTCGCAGAGGACAAAACTCTCCTGAGCGAATATTTTACTATTACGAAAAACTGAGAAGTTAATTTTAGCAACTATAACAAAACAGCAACTGCTCTTCTGACAGTAGCCTACAATTAGCAACTCCCAGAAAAACTCGAGGGTGTTTAGCCATCGAAAATTAACTTACAGTACACGTGCCTGCACTCTTTTTCTTAAAATTATTTCACAACAGTTTTCTACTCTTTCATAGTCTTTTCTTATGCGATGTTTAAGTATATACGTAAACAAACAAACAACTGCTGCTGCTGTCTTTCGCAACTCAACTTTGTTAGTGGAGCAGCAAGAATTTTCTTTATGTATTGGTTATCCCCCCCTACAGTTTTATAGGCATGTCATCACTCGGGGAACTGACCCAATGCTCTCATTCCATCATTCGGGCAAAGAATATCTAACGCTTTGATTCGGGTAAGAGATAACGTACGTACTTTGCGCCTGAGATTTTTCCAAAATGGCGCCTTTAGAACACGGGAAATCGTAGGCTTTCAAACCGAATTCAAAGCTTCGCTCTGGGGACCTGCTTGTCCAAACTTGCAGTGTTTCTCAGAGTAACACTTTTCTGCACCTCACTAGTCTTCAAGGCATTCCTGTCAAAGTGACACCTCACCCGTTTCTTAACACCTCTCGGGGTGTTATTTCGGAGTTTGATCTCTTGCCATGCAGTGAAGAAGAATTGGTGACTGAACTTGCAGATCAAGGTGTTATTGCTGCACGCCGTATGATGTTTCGGCGCGATGGTTCTTTGATTAAGTCTAAAAATGTGATCTTGACTTTTAACTCCCCGAAAGTTCCAACCGAAATCAAGGCTGGCTACTTGGTCTGTGGAGTTCGCCCGTACATTCCCAGTCCTCTGCGCTGTTTCAGATGCCAGAGGTACGGGCATTCCCAACGTTTCTGTAAGAGTTCCGCTCGTTGCGCTAATTGTGGCTCCAGTGAACATGACGGGGAAGGTTGCACTTCTGCGGCCTGCTGTGTTAACTGTGGTGAGGCCCATGCAGCTTACTCCCGCAACTGTATGAAATGGAAGGACGAGATGGCGATCCAGCGCCTCAAGACCCTGGAAGGCCTCTCGTACCCTGCTGCCAAGGCCAAGTTGGGTATACCCACCACCCGACAGCGTACTTTTGCCGCAGTAGTTCAGTCTCTGCCACAACCCGTGCAGCCCTTTGTTCCGCGCCCTGTAGCTCTCGCCGCCCTTGCCAAGCGATCTACAGCTGACCAAGCGACACAGGTGTTTTTCCCGGAGCTCGAAATTTTTCGAATACCTGATTCTGGGCCTTCTCTTTTGCTGCCGACCGTCTCTTCCAGTTTCCAGCAGAAAGCCTGCACGTGCGGAAGACCCGGCCCTCAATCCGCAAAGGTGTGCAGTGTCCATCCAACTGTCTCGGCCTCAGCGAGGTCCCCACCCTCAACCAACATTATAGAGGAACATAGGGGGAGGAGAGTGACAGTTCGTCCCCAGCCTCAAACAACATTGCAGAGGAACATGGGGGGGGGGGAGGAGAGTGACAGTTCGTCCCCGCCCTCTGCCAGCATTGCAGAGGAGTGTGGGGGGAGGAGAGTGACTCATCCTTTGTGTAGTTGTTTCAAAAAAAAAAAATATATATATATATATATAATTCTAATAGTAAATTAATAAATTTTTATATAAACCTAATTAACTACCTTGTCTTCACAGCTTTCATTATACTCTTTTTCAACTTTTACCAAGCCTGTCTGCTCTTAATCATTTTCCACGCTTTTAAAAATCTGTGGCTGATAGTTCTTTGTCTGGCGCTCTTTGGCCAAACCTGGCCCTTGCGCCACTAAAATCCACTAACCAACCAACCAACCAAACGCGTCTAACTCGGAAACGAGCGTTTTAGGTCCGTGAAAATTTACACAGATATTCTCCTGTTGATAATAAAACAGGGATTTAATTTTCAGAATTTAAAAAAATGGCCTTTTTGAGAAAATCGTTGGCAAAGTTACAGATTTTTCAAAATCGGCTGTTTTTAACGCTGCCGAAACGCGGAAACTAGCAGTTTCACAGACACACAAAAAATTACAAATAAAGTGCACATTTGTATGTCTTTAACGAAAAAAACGAATATAGAAAAAACTTCATCCAAACCTGTTTAAAAAAACTTAAAAAATTCAATTTTTTTTAAAAATCACAAAGTTTACGATTTTTTTTTATTTTAATCATACGATGTGTAGCAATATTAGCACTATATATTATTATATGTTATACACACAATGTAAAAAATACAAGAACACGATATCTTTTTTAACTCTGCTGCAATGACTAGCTGAAGTTAGGAAAAATAACCGTTTTCTAGAGAGCTTGTTTGATGGTGCAAGATTTGAAACCCTCTATCTCGAAGGGAAAATTTTTTCTTGCCGAAAGAAAAAATATGGGTCTCCTTATTTTAGTCAAGGAACACCCCTTAATTTTTTTAGAGAAATCTGAGACCATGATGGTACGACTCTGCCCGAGTTGAAATGGAACCCATCTATACCGTTTCTTCAGGGATGGGACATCCTGTTAATTTTTCTCAAAAGTGGACCACCCAAAATGGCTTCCAGAGTCGTTTATAGATCGCCAATCTGCCACTGCTTCCAATTCTTGCCTTTGGATCAGAGACTTGGACCTTAACTAAAAGAAGCATACAGAGGCTGCAGACAACTCAGAGAAGCATGGAGAAGTGCATTGCATGCTTGGTGTTACTAGGAAAGATAGAAGAGGAACTTGCAGATCAGGAAAAGGACAAGAGTAGAACGCATCACAATCAGTGTTAAATCTCTGAAATGTCAATGGGCCGAACATATTGCTAGAATTGACCACCGATGGGTAGCTGAAATATTAGACTGGGTACCACAGGACAGAATACTACATGAGAAATGGGTGCTGCCGCCCCGGTAGCGCAGTGGTCTAAGCGATGGCCTATGATCATTTGTCCAAAAGGGGTCCGGCTTCGAATCCTAGTGAGGCATGGATGTTGTGTTTGTCTTACGGCACTGGCTCTCTCCCTTCCCTGGAACCAGTGACCCTAAATTAGGGACGGGCGACTGCTTATAGCCCATTGAGTTGTTCACGGTGGTCGTTAAACCTCCAATCAAAAATAAAATAAAAAAAATGGGTGCATGAAATTCAAATGAATGCTAGAGTGGCCTGGAAGAGATGGCTGAAGATAGAAAGCTGTGGAAGAGACTTGGGGGGGGGAGGCTTCATCCTGTAGTGGGTATATTTACAATAGTTTGATGATATATCAGTGTTAGAATTAGAAATAAATTTTGTACAGGCCCAGCGGACCACTCAAATTTGCATATCACTGGTCGGCCAAAATTCCCACTGGTCCGTGAAAGAAAAACCTTACACATTTACAGAATATGTAAAAAAATGTATAATTTCATTGGAGAGCTGTATATCATAAATATAGGGCAACAGAATCTGCATGTGTGTATGCATGCAAATAACGCATAATTAAAACACAAAGCACAGTAAGCAGTTGAAGAAATTAGAAAAAAACAGCAAAATAAATAAATAAATAAGAAAATTGCACTTTTCAGCAGAGTCAATACCAAAATATGGTGGTCTACTCATTTTTACTGGTCCAGAAATGGCACAAATACTAATACGTTTAATATGCATATTGTATTTGTTTCAAGAACAGTATATATACACTGTAGAATAATATATAGTTAATTTCAAATTAAAGTTTGTATGTAGTACAAATATTACAAAATATTTTGATTTGGACCTTGGTTTGCTTATACAATCTAAAATTTTCATAAAACTGAAGCATAATCTGCAAATCTGATATTCAGTTTTTGAAAAGTAACTATCTGAATTTCAAAAAATCTGACAACTGTCATAGCCAAACCTGGACATTCTCAAATCTGGTTCAGTTCTATATAAACATGTAAATTCCAAAACAAACAAAAAGAAAAATTACTGGCCACTCGGGCCAGTAACATAAATATTTCACTGGCCAATGACCAGCTGACCACCAGGTAATTCAAACGCTGTATGTTACTCACAAGAATTTGTATATAATCATAACTTCTTCTTTTTTTTTTTTTTTTTTTTTTAATGTTTCTAGTTTAGTATGTTCATGTTGTGTGTCCTTTTTGGTGTAGGGTCAAGCCCAGTGGCATACTTTAAAAACTCCCCTCCCACTCAGATGTCTTTAAAGCCCTTTTTCAAAAATCTATTAACTTTGAGGTACTGAAGTTTTTAAATCCCATATCATTAACTTGGTTTTATGGGGATTTTAATAATTAAAATTCTTTGAAACATATAGGTATTATCCATAAACCCAAAATTATTGCATGTAATACAATTACCCACGTTGTAATTAAAATGATTACCTTAGTTTTATAACAATACAAAGTACCAAAACACTTACGCCAAAGTTAATAATATCGTGCAAATTTTATTCTTCTGCAGAACTAAGGCTCCCCAGCTTCTTCGAAATGCCTAATGATCACACACACAAAACATGTGATCACTGAGTGACAGTATCTAGACCTTTTCCAATTTACAGGAAAATACAGAACATAAGAAAGCAAATATATAACAATTAATAATTGTGGCACAAAAAAGTAAAAAACAATGCCAAAAAATTTTGCAAAAAAAAAAAAAAGACGCAGTTCTCTGTTTCTTATCTTAGTCCCAGCAAAGAGCATCTTTTAGTTCATTATATTCTGAAGGATGCATAATTACTGTAATACATAACACCTCATTGATTTAAAAATTTAATTGATTGAACTGATGTTTCTTTCACATTCTCTTGTGAAAAGGGGCCTCAAGTTCTCTGAAATAGCTGCTTTCCTGTCTTCTAGTTTTTATTAACTCTAAAACCTCAAATGATTTCTAATGATTTTACTTAATCACTAGAATAAAAAAAAATCTACCAAAAATGGCTTTTCTTTTTGGTGCTTCATTCAAAGGTGCAATCAAAATTTTCTGGCTATTTCTTTAACCAGTCTCACACGAAGTTTCCACAAAAAAAAAAAAATTATAAAATCTTTTTACTAAGGATAGAGGCCCTCTTAGCCGTGACCCCCTCCCCCTGCAATGCAGGGTTGTGGGGCTATCAGTACTCCCTAGTCAAGCCTGTATATCATATCTGTAGTTGCAAAAAATTGTTAGTTAGAAATGTTTTTTATTTTTTTAAGACAGTTTTCAAACATTTTTTCTTTTCTTTTTACCAGACTATATGTGTCTGGGTTCTTGTATAGCTTATACACATGTTTTTGTGGAATTATGTATGAAGTAATTCCTTCCCCTATAAATTGGATTTTTGTCCCTCTATAGAAGTTTTTGTGTAAGCCAATTCCATAATAAACAGATTTGCAACTTACCTTACATTGCTGCAACAAAGGACACTTTTTACATGTTTATTTTCACCCGTTAAGTTCTCTCGTATAAATTATAAATTATAAATCTTTAAACTTATTATTTTTTTTTTTTTGAAGAAAATGTTCAACTACCAATTAACACACATAATTAAAATTCCTAAAATTTTAAAACCTTAAAAATACTTTATTTTACAGCAGTACCACTTTCATGCATTACAAGGTTAAAACCAAATTGAAAACAAGAATTCTTCAGGTATTTACATCACATGCAAGTCCACTGTATTTTAACTTTTCATCGCCATTAACTAGTTTTCGATATGCCTTGCTACTGTCTCTAGATGCACATGGTGATCTTAAAATCTCGGTTGTTCAAATTGATGTGTAGCTCTTTCCTTCAGGGCATAATTTGTTGACATCTGTGTAGACATGCACAATACAAGCATAAAGTTCTATGTGCTGTCATATGTTGAGATCATACAATTCAACAAAACTTAGTCAAAAACCTGTCTAAAAAGGGAAACATACATACTGTGAATATTAACTTCTTTTTCTTTTTGTATTTTTATTATTACCTGAGTACTTTCCAATATTATTATAAGTAAATATTTAGGGTGTGTATGTTTCACTTTTCTGTCAGGATTTTGATTGTGTACATTTTGCTGAATTATATGACCTCAGTAGATGGCAGGACATTAGAACTTGACATTTGTGTTGTTGCCAAAATGTTGTGCATGCCTAGATTGCTGTTGATGAACCATGCCCTAAACACTGCCCCTGGAATTCCTGGAAAAGTCCTTTATTTTTCATATTTTTTGTGAAAAGTCCTGGCATAGTTTTGGAATTATTTCTTGCAATGAAAACAAACAACAGAAAAAAACAGGCTAAATCTTTGGATTGATTGCATCACCTTGTTCTAACTCTGCAGTATCTGTTCGTGATAGCATAACTTCCTTCCATGGAGTGTGGAGACATTTTCATCTCCTATGACACTTTCAGTGCAAGATGTTCAAGTGCCGTATTTCCAGTGACCTTGGCTTGTGGTATACCAGTTGTGTGCAGTTAGAATTATAACTGCATGTGGCAGCCTTCTATGAATCCAAAATGGCCGTTCCTTATAGCACAAACTTTCCTCATTGAAGGTGATTGATATCTGGGCTCCTTGCCATCTATGTGCGGTGCATGGGAATGAATGACAATGGAGTAGGGAATCTTCAGTGCCATGACAAAATTGTTTTCTATTAAACATAGAAATCGAGTGAAAACAGACAGTCACATATGGTAAAAAGGTACGTTTAGCGGTAGCTTTCAGTCATACTACGACCTTGATCACCCACGATCAACTGGATGGGCTGGTTGCCAGAACTACAATTTGAAATTAGGGTGCTAGAACTGTTGCCAGATTTTAGTAGAGAGATCCAAATAAATGGGATTTGGTGAGGAGTCTCTGAATTGCAGTTTTTGGTGAACAAAATTTCAATGCTTTCTCGGAGATTCTTTGTTGATGAATGGAGCAACCTTTTTGTTCCTTTCCAAAGGGGAACTGCAGAGTTGTCTTCAAGGGTTAGTGCAGATAATGCAGTCTTTGGAAGACCATTGAAAATGTCTTTTTTGTGTTCACCAAGTCTTGTTTTGATGCTTTGGTATGTGCTTCCAATATACACTGAGAGACCAGAGAAAGTTGAAATGGGAATAGCATAAACTCCAGGGGGGGGGAGGAGACAGGGTACCTGTCTTTAAGCAGGCACTTTTATTGCAGGAGGGTTTAGTTTCACTCTGAGAGTGTAGCCGATAGTTTTGAAGAGTTTACACATCTTATAAGAGAGGGATCCATGGAAAGGGATGGAACCAATGAATGGTGGTTTTTCCATTAGTATTGGTGTGAGAGCAGACAGATTTTTCAAATGGGAATTTTGAAGGATTTTCTCAATAGTGGAAGGTGGGAACTGATGGGCTTCAGCAATTTTCTTTATGGTGTCAATTTCTTCATTGAAGGAATATTCAGTGTTGCAGACAATCCTAACATGATTAACATAAGCTTTTAAGGCTGCAAATTTGTGAGCAGTAGGGGAGTGGGATGAAAATGGGATTATGATTGTTATTGTAGAGGGTTTTCTGTAGACAGATCTGTTGAGATGATTCCCTTGCCTTGTCAGATGAACATCCAAGAAGTCAATGCCTTACAGTGATTCTTCATTGATGGTAAATTTTATTGATGAAAACTTCAGGGAAATCTTTTCAAGAGATTCAAGGTCAATTCTGTTGTGTGGCCAAATTACAAAAAATATCGTCAACGTATCGAAGCCAAATGGAAGGTTGTAGATTGTGTTCCATGACCGATTTTTTTTTCGATATGTTGCATGAAAACTTCAGCCAGGAGTGGAGAGAGAGATGAACCCATTGAAAGTCTTTGCTGACAGTAGTATTTGTTCTTGAACCTGAAACAATTAAGATCTCTGAGTTCGAAGGCAGTGAAGCCTGAGTTTAAACCTTGTTTTCTATTATTTATTATCATTGTGCTAAGTTCCAGATTGCTGCATGTAAGTTTTATACAAAGAAATTTTTGTATGGGGTAATTGTGCCTCTTCATTGAAGATCTAACACACAACGAAGAACACTCCAACAGTGGAATCCATAGGATTTTATAAGAATTATAAATGCATAGTAAATTTTACTCCAGTTTTCAAAATATAAAACAAAGCACTAGCATAAATTTAAGCTCCTGGAATTTTTTTGATGAACGCTGGAGAAATCCTGGAATTTATTTTCTGTAAATGTGTATGATCCTTGCCTGAAGGAAAGAACTGTACTTCAGTTAGAATAATGGATATGTTAAGAACAAACAGTATGTGCATCTGAAGATAGTAGCAGGGCTTGTCAAAAACTAGTTATATGGTGATGGAAAGTTATAATACAGTGGACTTGCATGTAATGTTAATACCTGAAGGAATTCTTATGTTTTTAATTTAATTTTAATTTAGTTTAATGTAAATGTGTCATATAGTTGAAAATGTTTTGTGTTTAAATTTCTTCATGGTGACCATGTGTTTAGTATGAAAGCATACCTGCCAACATTGGGTAGAACCTTGTCAGTAGTAACTAGTGTTATCACTCGGCATACACAGACGCTTTTTTATGAAACGATTCATCTCTTTGTGAAAAAGAAATACACACCACAACAAAATATTACAACAAACAAGGACACCAATGAAACAAACTTAACATGTGGGAAACACAAAGTTGATTCCCCTGGTGAGGGCATGATGGATAACATTCTGAGATTTAATTTCAAAACTACCGCTAGTAACAATCAGTCGGATGCATTTAAAATTTCACACTTGACAGATGGGAAATCCAAGCAAGTGAACATGCAGTTCACAAACCTCCACTTACCATATGATCATACTGCCTCTGACATTGCAGTTTATGACAAGATGAGACCAAAGAAGGGGAAAAAATGCTGTATGTTTTAACTGGGTGAAAAATCAAAGTCAACAAAAGACTTACTAAAACTGACAGTAGTAGACTGCAGATTACTGTCAGTTTATCTTATGTTGACTCTAGTTTCACAGTATCCATTGCTTAATTTTTCTTTCTGCTATCTTTCTCTCTCTATTTCTCTATTGTTGCTTTTTTTCTCCCCCCCTTTTATGCTCTCTGATAATAATAATTTCATTCATCATGCTGAAAGAACTTTCAGCCTGAGGACCATGAATGAGTGCATGATATCAAAGCTTTAATTTAACTATTTTAGATAAATGGTGTAACTTTGAGAATATTAATACTTTTCAACACCATGCATCAATTTTTATAAGTATTCCAACTTCGTCACTCAAGTTTCGGGGAATTTCTCTCTCCCTTTTCAAGCTTGAATGTAAAAACTTGTGGGAGGGGGATATTTAACAACGCAGGAGAGTGGGAACATCGTGTGGCGGGGGAAAAGCGGATTATGGAAAAACTCTTTGCTCTGTCCAACTTCCGGTTTTCAAAAATTCCCCCTTATTTTCAAGCTGAAAATATTTATGCAATAAAATGTTATTTAAAAATAATACTGGCCAGAGGCAACATCGCAAAAAAAAAAAAAAGAAATTATGATTATGAAAAAAATCTGAACTCCGTCGACCTTCTGTTTTCGAAAGAAGTTTCGTAAAAATGAATTCCGTCCCCCCGACAATCCCCCCTTCACGCCAACTCCCCCAAAATTTCTGTTCACTTGTGCATCGATCTCGCAAATGACCAAAATAATAACTAAAAAGGTGGAATTTGCAAAAGATAACAAGGAAATTTTTGCGCCGTCTAACTTCCGTTTTCGCAAATTGTTGCCTACAGTTTCAAGATGAAATGCAAACATTTATGCAATAAAATGATATTTACTTATGATTACGGCAAACATTTTTACCCCGTTTAACTACCGTTTTCGGAAATTTTGAAACACGAAATACTGTCACCAGATGGAAAATGATTCCCATCCCCAAATTCTCTTCAGTTTTACACCAATTTAAAATGATATTGAACAAAAATATTGGATACAAACACAGCATCGGGAGAAAAAATTACGCTTATGGCAAACAGACATTCCGTAGTAGTTGGCAGGTATGTGAATGTGATACTGCTGTAAAATAAATTAAAGTATTTTTAAGGTTTTAAAATTCTAAGAATTTTAATTATTTGGTAATTGAACATTTTCTTCAAAAAATTATATTTAAATGTTTATAATTTGGAAACTGTACAAGAGAACCTAACAGGAGTGAAAATAAATGCACAAAAACTGCACCTTTGCCACAACAATGTAAGGTAATTTGCAAATCTGTTTATCATAAAATTGGCTTACATAGACTTAAAACTGTAAATAGCATGTTAATTTAACGTGTTAATTTTGAGTTGTTGTTTTTTATCTATGTAAAATGTGGATCTCTGAAATATGGTTCATTTTAAAAGTTACAAACACATGTAAAACAGTTTATATTGTAGAGTTTTGATAAACATAAAGGTTCAAGGTTATTTGAAGGACATTTTAGACTTTCAGTTATTTGCCTGCCTCTCCCCCCCCTTCTTCCTAAAATATACTGTACGCTTTTTTAAGAAGCTTTATTAGAAACTGTTACCAAGCATCTTGCCAAGTTTCTGGATGGAAAAGTATTTGCTTCCTATTTTAATAAATTATTTAAATTAGTGGAATTGGTTTCTTAGGTGTTTGGTGGCATCGATGTATTACCGATGAATCTTCTAGGAAACAATATAACTATATTGTAATTTCTACATTAGTAAGAATGATTTTAAAAGTTGTGTTTGTTACACAACAAGGTCAAGGTACGTACGGTCCTTAAAAGTCCTTAAGAACTCCTTATGTTTGATTTCCATTTCTAAGGCCCTTAAAAGTCCTTAAAAAGTCCTTATTTTTTAAAACAAGTGCTTATTTTTTCTCCCGTCTTGCTTTTGTGCTGCAGTAATGGGCATTGCAACCCTGCCCCTGTTTTTGTTTGTGTGTTGGGAAATATGCTAACTGTTTGCCAGCGGAGCTTTCTTCTAGCTCATTGAAGGGAGATAATCCCCTGGAATGTTCTTAGAAATGATCTCCCTTAAACACTGCTCCCCGGCCCCCATTTTTCCCATTGTAGCCTGCATGACTTACCTTGTGTGACCGTACCAGTGGGATCAACATCTGTGTTGTGTGTCTTTTCAGAGGTCAGAGGGTCCAAGGAAGGGGGGGGTTCCCTCTTTGACTTCTTCACAATTTATGGTGTCAGTTGTCTCATGTGGTCTGATCTATCTAGGGTCTTAACACTCTACTGAACTCACCTTGCTTCATTGTCGCTGTTCTCCTGCTTATCCCCCCCCTTTTTTTGGCATGTATTTAATTTTGTTCTTTGTAGGCAAAGTAGTTTATATTTGAGGCAAAATGTCTGGTAAATGGCCACTAGCACTGTTTTATCCCCTACATATGTATATATACATACATACACATGCACACCTGATGATGTTCCAATGACGCAAAATATCAATTGAAGTGTAGGTCCTTAGAAAGTCCATATTTTTTTCCCCCACAGGAAAGGGTATGAACCCTGAAGGTCATTCTTTCAAAGTACTTAATTTTGTCTTTCAAAATGCCTGTAGTGTTTACATCCTTGGTTGCAGTAGATTTATGTACTTTTGTAAAAGATGATGGAGCATGTTCACAAGAAGAATGTGTCAGGTTTTGATGGGTGGTAACATGATAGGGATGGTTCTTTGGATAACACGGATTTCCCGAATTTTCTCTTTGCTGGCCAGTACACATGAAAGCAACCACAACTTGTCATGTAGAGCAGTAACAAAGCCAGAAATTTCACTGAATAGAATGCCTAGTGGTGGAGGTGCTTCACAACAGAAATCATTAAAAAACTGCAAATTGTGATAAGAATATCCCCATTGGTAAGAATGTAGTTTATGTTTATACAATGAAAATAAGATGGGGAGGCATCGCCCAATGTCATGGGAATCCAAGATGGCAGCTATATTTCAAAATGGCTACATGTGTTCAGATATTTTTACAACTTTTTTTTTACACATCATACAAGAGTGTGTTTGGTATCGATTTATATGTTTTTGAGGTTAAGGATTTCATTTTTCATGTTAAAAATAGGCTAAGAACCAATATAGGTGACGTTTTGTCGCATATACTGGGTAAAGTGAAAGAAAGGGGAACTCAGTATTTCCTCTTATTAACAAAAATGAGTATTTATTAATGCCTGAAGGATGCTGAATATTACCAAATTTGAACATTGTTTTTTAAAAACATAGCTTTTTAAGAACATTGACCGGCACCACATCATTCTTCACATTTGTTCTTACAGTTGCACAATAGTGTGCAAGACAAGCCACCACTTCTGTAGCCACACTTGTTCTTAATGATTTGCACATACATTTGATTAGCTCTTTACATGAATCAGAAATTTCTGGCAACTCCGACATTTTCATCTGCCATGATACATCATCTAACCACCATCCCCATTCGGTTGGAGATGGTACATATATTGTGCATCTGTTTGCTTGCGTCCAGCTTGGAAAGCACTACGTAATACCTGTTGTTGTAATGCACCCGTTGTCGGTGGCAGACTTTCAAGCGGACGATTCATGGTCGTGAACAATTCTTGTCTTGCATAATTTACACATGTATTGTTACTGGTTGAACAGTACAGTAGTGCTATGTATCTTTCAATAATGTCTAAAATTTCCGTAGGAAGGAAAATGTGCGTTTGTAAGATGAATGAAAATGCTGTAATAGCTTCGTTAAAGAGCATCTGTGTCTTAAAAAGTTGATTTTTTTTGTCTTTCCTGTGAAACTAGGACTGCTATGATTGCCTGTGAAAGCATGAAATCCTAAAATTTGCGTAGCATGAATACCACTCTCAAATTCTTATATTAACCGAAAGATTTCTGGTCCTGCAACCATCCAACGTCTTAGTGCAGATGGATCCTGTGTAAACCCTACTGCGCCGCTATCCCCTTTCACTATTGCATTACTTTATTCATGTGCTTGATCTATGCTGATTTCTGAGAGGATTCTGTTTGATTTATTTATCACAAACTGTCCTGAAGAAAATGAGTGATGTATGACTTGTATAGTTGAATCTCTGCATCAAAAAGGTCTTTCAGATGGATTGGTAGCCAACGTGCAGAGTTATGATGATCAAGAAAACAAAACCAAGGAATCATTTTTTAGACAGTTGTGATACAAAGAGTAGTTTCCTTCTCTGATTCAGCAAACAAAGAGAAGCAATAGGATTTCCATATTAGGACAAGCCAGCCAATATTTAAACATGGCACTCTCTTTTGCTCGTTTTTCACACCAAATCTTAAATTCAATCTGGGGATTATTATTTTTTTTATAAGCATCACGCAACAAATCTTTATAGTGCTGCAGCAGTTACTTGGTGAATTACTCTGTCTTTTGTCATGTAGGTTACTTTTAGATAACTTTCAGCTGCATGAGAAGATGCAATATCAGAATGGGCAATGCACCATTCCATCCACTTCCTGACATCCACTGACCCAAAACTCGGAGGAAAGCTTGTTCAATATGAAATGCACCGAATATCAGCAGGAACTTTTTTCCCCATATGTGTCTGAATAATTCCACTGAATCAGCTTTGCAAACATAAACAGTGGTTGGTCCACTGCCATGACAGCAATTTGATTTCCATTAAGAAATTGTGCAACTGTTTCATTATGTTTATCGCAAGCTTAATCACAGCTACTGATAACGAGTCTTTGTAAAATAGTAGTAAAACTGTTGATATTCCAGCAATGACATCAGTTGGAGCTTTTTGATCACTTGCATGGTAGACAGCTCACGATGCATAGAGTCCAATATTGGTATCTTGGCTGATAACATGCTTTACACACAGCCATGCAATTTCTTCTTCAGATTCGTATCAGTGGTTGACAACATCAGTTTTGATGTAGCATCAGAACAAACTGGAATAGTAGATCCATCTGACTGAAGGAATGCTGGTTGCATTAAAGCAGATTCTTCTGGAAGACTTGGTACACTTTGCTTTTTGAAGGCACTTATACTGCATAGCTTGTGTAGAGCTTACTGTTAAACATTCATTTCAAAATCCAACACCTAAACATTCAGGTGTTGGATTTTGAAATGTGGATATCCTTGTCCCATGAAAGGAACTCTTTGAGGTTGAAGTGCTTGGATTGTGTTCATGTTATGGTATGCCCCAATTGTGAAGATCCCTTCGCATAATTTTGATGGACACACTAACTTTTCTTCTTGGAACTTAACATTTACAAGTTCACACGTCGCTGATGAGAGTTCCAGCACACGAATACATGAGATTGAAAGTCCAAGTGAATATAGCTTTTCCACGATTTCTTTTTTTCGTGTTTTTCCAAATATTGAAAGACCCATTTAAACTTGCAGGGATTTCTCTATTAGTTTGATGCCTCAATATATTTCTAGTTGGCTTATGGGACTGTATATTAAAACAAAGCAACTGCGATATTGTGAGAGATGATTGGGTAACAACTTCATTGGCTTCAATATTGGCTCCGTATAACAGCACATTCACAATAGCCAGTAGGAAGCAAGAAACAGATTTACGTTGGTATTCATGATCGCAATCACCGTTGAACATGTTCTTGTTTGTGTTGAAGAATTTCTTTTCTTACCATTTCCGGAACACGCAATAAAGCAAGTGTCTTCATATTAATCATCTTTACAAGCTTGCGACATGGCGTCACAAACAGTTTGTCATGTGCCAAAATATACTTGCTGCCAGACATATTTGCCAGCATATACGGGAAATATGCAAGAATCTTCTGTCATGATCTTGAAGTGCGTACATCAGGCATGTGTAATTTCTCATCCACTCCTATTAGTTTCATTAGTCGCACCTTTTACGTTTTTCTCAGGGCACTCACCTTGAAAACTGGTTGTGTTTCATTTGAATCTTTCATACTTTTCTCCATGAAGTTGACTAATTCTGCAAAAACTACTCCCTCGCATATATACACTGCCGGAAAGTGAAAAAAGAACACCAAGAAGGAATTGGCGGACGATCATGAAATTTGCATATGTTAATGGGGTCGAGTTTACGTAGGTGTGATGTTAATTTCGGGACCAACCGGTGAGCGCTTACGCCACAACACGGCATAATATGCAAATTATAGTCTGTGGTATTTAAGTACGGCGAAGTGAATGTAATCAGTAGTCGGCGTATGGACACGTGTGAAGACCCTGAAGAAGCTGCAATGCCTGGACATGGAAAACGTGTACGATTTCAGCAGTTATCCGACTTTGAGCGAGGTCATCTAGTTGGACTCCGCACGGCCGGGTAGTCGTATTACGGAGCGAATTAGACAGGAAGTATCGGTGTGGTACAATGATGGTGTAGATGGTCCGAGGAACATTCCCACACGAGAAGACGTGGAACCGGGAGTCTCAGACGGACTGATGAGCGGACTGATCGACGCATAAGAAGAGTGGCGTTGTCAAGCAGAACATCCACTGCAACGCAAATCCGAGCTGCCATTGCACCTCAGGTGACTGTGCGAACAATCCACAACAGCCTACTGGATGCAAGACTACGTGCACGTGTGCCTCTGGCATGTGTACCTCCGACTCCAGCCCACCGTCAGGAACGGCTGCAGTGGTGTCGCCAACGTCTGCACTGGAGAATGCAATGGCGATCTGTCGTGTTCAGCAATGAAAGTGGATTCTGCTTGGGAGCCTCCGATGGCCGTATGCGTGTTCGCAGACACACAAGGGAGCGTCTCCACCCTTCTTGCATCTGCCAGCGACACACAAAGCCTACACCTGGTCTCCTGGTGTGGGGAGCGATCAGCTATCACTCCCGTACACAACTAGTGTTTGTACTGGGTACATTAGACAGCACCTCCAACACTAACATCATTCAGCCCGTTGTGCCATTTGTAAGGTCGGTCCATCGTGATGTTTTCCAGCAAGATAATGCACGCGGGCACGTGCAACACAACATGCACTTCAGGGTGTGAGATAACTTCCATGGCCTGCACGTTCACTGGATTTGTCCCCCATTGAGCACGTGTGAGATTTTATGGGACAACGACTTATCCGGTCTCCACGGCCAGCCACGACCATCCCTGATTTACGCGTCCAGGTTGAGGATGCTTGGAACTCAATACCCCAAACTTACATCCAACATCTGTATGACAGACTCCATGCCAGAATTGCACAGTGTGACTCAGTTCATGGCGGTTCAACCTCGTACTAACCATGTTACATGGAAATGTTATTTTTCAGTTTACCAGCAAATACAGCTGTATTTTGCCATAATGTTTTGATCACGTTATCCTTTGTATTCCGTTATTATGCTGTATAAATTTCATTGGTATCAGACGTCTCCTTCTTGGTGTTCTTTTTTCACTTTCCGCCAGTGTATGAACACCGCTGCTTGTTGCTGGCATTTGACTACTCTAAGACTTGTACAATTCTGCCAAGCGTTTTGCATGGTATTTTGCATCCAAAGCAATCATATTGCCACCACTATGTTTCTTCTATTTCCTTCTTCAGTGGCACACTCCCTCACCTTTTGATCTACATGCAATGTTGTAACATTAAGCAATTGATCCTTAGTGGTTGCTTGCAGAACCACCACAAAAGAAGCACACATCTTTAGAAATAGATGATCGGTGTTTACATTCGTGCAATGATGATGTGGGCTCTTCGTTCTCACCTTCAGAAAGTTTTCGTTTCTTTGCTCTTTTGAACATTATGGAACTGTAATTTAATGCACATTTTTGTGCCACTTAGCTTGTATTTTTTAAAATGTTTGTCCCATCCTGCCTAGATCTTTATCTAACATTTTTATATTAATACCCTTCAAAGTTCTAAGTTTTTCGCAAGTGCTGCATATCCAGCATTGTGTGAAGACATTTTTATTATTCGAAGGACACACCAAATCACATGACACCACATATGTTTTGACACAGTATAAAAATTATCCCATCAACAGATTACTGTGTCAAAACACACCATGTGTTTTGACACAGTATAAAAATTGTCCAATCAACAGATATCGATTTTTTCTCACCCAGGTTACTGGCAGAAAGTAATCGGAGCCACTTTGCCATTTTTAGAATGCCACCGTCACATACTCAAATTTGAAAAAAATGGATAATAGGGATTAGTGACATATTAAGTAATACTGAAATCTTTCTGCAAGTAATATTGAAATCTTTCTGCAAGTAATATTGAAATCTTTTTGCAATGATCTTATTGTTTTAAACAGAAGCCACGAATATATAATCCTGGAATTGCAATAAGAACGTTCCCTTGTGCAAAGAAATACCACCTATGTCCTCCATATTTATTCCTAGCCTATTTTTAACATGAAAAATTAAATCCTTGACCTCAAAAACATATAAATTGATACCAAATACTCGTTTGTGTGATGTGTAAAAAAAAAGTTGTAACAAAATCTGAACACATGTAGCCATTTTGAAAAATAGCCACCATCTTGGATTTGGATGACTTTGGACGATGCCTCCCCATCTTATTTTTATTGTATAACCATAAACTACATTCTTACCAATGGGGATATTCTTATCACAATTTGCAGCATTTATACATCTAGCTAGCATCTCCACTATAGTGAAATATCTTTTACAATGAAGTATGAAATGCCCATCACTTTAGGAATGAACTTTTGCTGTAAGCTCCGCATCTGACTTTTGAGGGAGAATAGTGGAATTTCTACGTGTAACAAAGGAACCATGTTTTAGTAATAAAACTCGTGGATGTCTCTGATGATGGTAATTTCCAAAAAAAATGTGGTATTTTACTGGATTATAGTTCTTAACTTGCAAATTTTCAGTGGCAACTTGCCTTCTTTTTCAGGCTTTTATTACTATTTATAAAGAAAATGGAAAAATTATTTAGTCAAACAGAAATAACATAAAATAAACAACAATAAAATATTATATTTCAAAACATGCTGCTGGTCTTTTATTAAAAAGAAATATTGCTGGTCAGTTGAAAAATAAGGAAATTTGACTAAACTGAAAAATTAAAAAAGAATTACATAAAGTTGAATTAAAAGAATTGTTTCAGAGAATAATTACTCAACACACACACACACACACACAGACAAAATTATTTATAAGTAATTTTATACATACATACATACATATAACTAAGCTGTTGTTCAGAGGTTAGCTCCTCACAGAAAGAACTCACTGTTGCTGTATCATGCATTTCCAATTACAGCGAATCTCGGCACACAGCTCAAGCTTCATTGACATCCATCACATGCTGCACACAAGACCTTTTGTACTTCATACTCATTATCTTTTTCTTATGCAGATATTCCTGAATCGGGTCCTCTCATGATTTCTTGGCCTTCCTCTACCTTTCTTTCCAGCCACTTGGGCTAAATAAATTCTCTTACTAAGCATCTCATCACTTATTCTTTCAACATAGCCAAACCACCTAAGAATATTAGTCTCCACCCTACTAATAACATTTTGCCTCACATTACACATCTTCATTCCTCACATGATCAGAGCGTGTCTTACCACAAACCACCCATAAGTAACGCATCTCCCCAACACACAAGACTCCTATGTCTTTTCTGCAGAACCCAGGTTTCACTGCCATGCATCAGAGTAGGAACAATTAAACTTTCATATACAGCCATTTGGGACTTTCTTGAGGACCCATCATTCCTGTGAAATCCTAAAGCAGCTATGACTTTTAATGAAAAGTTCACTTGCCTACCAATTTTGCCATCTAATTTGTTCTCTCTGTCAAACATGCTTCTCAAATACACAAATGCATTTGCCCGATCAATAATGGTGCCATTTAGACTTATCCTGCATTAAGTACTAACAGTTCCTCGCTCAAAAACCATAACTTTGGTTTTTCCCTTATTTATACTGAGTTTTAAATTCATTCAAACTTCGTAAATCCAGGCCATCATACTCTGCAACTTGCTTTCGCTCTCTGCCAACAGGACTGTCATCAGCATATAGCAATCTACACACACAAACATTACCAAGACATAAACTAGTATATTCCACTTTGGCATCATGCATGCACGCATCCATAAATATATTAAACAGCCATGGTGACATTACACAACCTTGTCTGACTCCTGCACCAATAGAAAACCATTTTGATAAAACACCATTCACTCAAAGACAAGCTCTACTGCCAGCATACATGATTTTTACACTATTATTCTCAGTAACACCATATTTATTCAATACCTTCCACAAAAGTGTCCTATTTACTCGGTCGTAAGCTTTCTCTAAATCTATGAAGGCAGCAAAATTTTTCCTACCAACAGACAGATAGTTTTCAATCATCAAATGTAATATGAAAATTTGGTTAGTGCAGCCTTTACCATGCATAAAACCACTCTCACATCCGACACTCTCTCTGATGCAAGACCCTGTATGTTATCAATAACAATCTTTCTAAATACTTTCCCTGGCACATTCAGCAAACTGATACCACAAAAGTTCTTGCATTCAGTCTGATCACCCTTTCCCTTATACAAGGGAACAGTGAAAGCATCCCCCAATCCTAAGGGACCATTCCTAACTCCTGGCACAACTGACAAATTTCAGTTAACCAGTCAATTACAGAGTCACCACCATATTTTAGCATCTCAGCAGTTATGTCATCCTCTTCCAGAGCCTTACCATTCTGAAGAGATTTTAGAGCTTTACACATCTCTTGAGATCCCTCTTGTACTTCCATCTTTCACTGTGACATCATCTGCTTCTGCCTTAGAATCAATCACCTTTGCTTTCATGCTCTAATAACTCACAGAAGTATTCACCCCATCCTTCACATAACTCATTGGGCTCCCATATCATTTCTCCAATCTTATTCTTCACACAACTTAGAATTTTATTTCCTCTATTTTTTCCTGAGTCTCATGTACTTCTAGGAAGTTTCTCTATCCTTCCAAAAGCTGATTCATGCCTTTCCACAGGGTGCGCACGCGTGCTTGAAAACCTGGAAAGTCCTGGAAAATCATGATTACGTTTTCAAGGCCTGGAATATCCTGGAAAAACGGTATTTTTTTAATGCTGTCTTGAAAAGCCTTGAAATTTGAAATTAGTGCTTAAAAAAAATGCCCTTTTTAGGAAATCGTGTTACTGACTGTTACCCCTTAATTTTTCAAGTTCCTCTCCTCTGTTCTCAAAGAAACCGCCGGCTACAGTGGTGTTTCGGATGTGCCCAAATCCTAATTTGGCTGGGGGGGGAAGCACTACTTCCAGTGCAATAAAATTGGATGATTACTAGCAGGTCTGTTAGGGAAGGGGAGCTTGATGCATTCTCTAGCCCTGAGCTTGATGTCCGTCCGACAACTACTGAGAACAACAGAAGGGGAAAGAAAAGACATTTAGCATTTGCAAGGGGGTCGCGTGTTTACCAAGTCAGCTGGCATCCACCAGTGAAGAGTATGTCTGAACAACACATTCATCTGCTCCTTGTTTATTGCATTAAGACGCTTGCTTCCGGCCCACCCCTCAAGAGACTTCGGCTACTTATGATAAAAAATAAGAAAACTATCTTTGCGAATTTTTCACAAAAGTGGCTGAAATTTTTACATTTACTATAATTGGATTACAGAAGCTCACTCCCAAAATTCCATTTGAATCGGTTTAAAACTTAAAAAGTTAGCATTGGAAATTTTTATTATGTGTGCCTCTTTAGACAGTGAGCCTTGAGCAGAAAGGGTGTTACCATAGCAACGGTTGATTGACAGCTGGGAGCGCTGATCCGAAGCCCTTGGTTGGGAAGAAAGCAAACACCTGTTTATCACTTGCACGGCTCAAAAGGACTAAGAGATATTTTCAGAAATCCATTTTCCGGAATTTTGAAAATAACACAGTAAAATTTTTACAGTGGTTAAAATACATCACAATAAAGTTCTAGTGCAAATTTCGCCGAATTCCGTTTGAAACTTTAGCAGATGCAAAAAAAAAAAAAAAAAAAAAAATCTTCCGTTGCAAAATCGGATTCAAAAAAAAGAAACGGCAATTATAAATTACGGGAAAAGCAAGCAAATTATTTTTTTTTAGATGCCATGGTTTATTTAAACAGAGTGATCCTTAAATTTTGTTTCTGTGATGATATGGACTCTATTTTAATTACAAACATACATTTTTATTCAGATGTCTGAGTTACTGTTTTAATAAAAAATCTAATTAAAAAGTTTTCAATGGATTTAGGCGAAATTCAGCAGATAAACGTATTTTAGTAAATTGCAACGTTATGACGTAAATTTGGTCATTTTGGCGAAAATTGGGCAGCATTTTTTTTTTGCGTTTTCTCCTATAGTTAGGGTGAAGGAGGAAGACACTTCAGTGAGCTGCAGGTGGTGATTTATGGCGATGTGCCAAATGAAAAGAAGCCGTTCCATCAGGACATTCCAGAGGTTGAGTGTGCGTGGACGCGTGCTCCTGCTGTTTGAACTTAATCGGAATGTTTTCGGGAGGGGGAGAAATATCCGTTTCAGCTTTACAGCTTTCAGGCTCCTTTTTTTTCTTGGTAATAAATAAAAACCATAGTTGCTGCATTCACCAATGATCCATATTCGCATTTCTTGAATATAAACAGCAGACAATCGGAAACATGGTGTTGGTTGGGTCTTGATGTTCTTCATTTGTATCTGCTGAATTTTGTTCTGTGGGAATACGGAATGAGTTATACTGTGAATACATACAAAACTACATATTTTTGAGCTGAAAAAATATGTCTACTTGTACACAGTAGCTAACGTGTGAACTCAGACGAAGACAATTGGACATATGGACGTCTGATTCCATAAAAAAAATCAACCCATTTTATTATACACGACAGGTAAAAAAGAAAAAAAAACATTACATGTTTTTAAACATTATAAAGGAAAGCGGATTTTTGAAACACCATGACTTGATGATATTAATTTCTGAAAGTTTTTTTTTTTTTTCGATTTTAATTTCTGAAATCTTTTTTTTTTTTTCAATTACAATACACTGTAACATGATACCTGTGTGTTGTATCCCTTAGTTGTATGGCAGATTTTCAGTTGGCCGATATCCGCGATCGTAAGTGGTAGTTACATTGCTATTGTTGATGATGACAAGATAAATACTGGAGTAATGTAGAATGTTGCATAACGTAAAAAAAGAAATCGGCCCCCTTCGAACTTTTATGCGGTTATCATAGCTGATCAACCATTTCATTCCATGAACATCAGCACATTTCAATCATTTGACCATTGGGGGTCTGACTGAATTCAGCAGTGCTTAAGCGCCTAGCGCAACGAGAACATGCTAATTATGGACAGTTCTATTCCCTTCCCCCTATCATCCCTAATCCATTTGCATCTTTCATCATATTTATTACTTAAAACTGAAATTGCTTTTAAAAACTAATTTGAGCATGATACTGTAAAGCGTAGTAATCATCCTGGAATTTTTTGTATATGGCCTGGAAAAGGCCTGGAAAGTCCTTGAATTTTTTCCCCCAAAAAGAGTACGAACCCTGTTTCCAGCTTTTCCTTGCTATCTTTTTACTCTGGCGAACCAGCTTAGCTGCTCCACGCTTCTTACAGTGATATTCATCCTCAGAAACTCTACCTTGTAACATCCCCAAATATGCTTCCTTCTTTCCCTTAACTGTTTCTTTAATCTCACTGTTCCACCAGGCATCACCTCTGTTACCTACCATTGCAGTACCACAGACCTCTTCAGAAGCAGTGACAACACAGTTCTTAAAATGTGCCCACTTCTTTTCTACATCCCTCTCACAAGGCTTCAACTCATTCAGTCGTTTTCTAACTAATTGAAAGTAACGCTGATGTTCTTCATAGAGCCTTTCAACCTTTATTCTTTTCATCACAGGCCTCTTCCTATCCTATTTCTCTTTCTCCAGTCAACGTTCAGTTTCGTTCGTGACACTAACAAGTAATGATCAGAACCAACATATGCACCTCTCATCACACGAGTGTCAACAACTAAGTGTTTCAGACATTGATCGTAAACAACAAAATCTATTACTCTTTTTTCCCAGAGTAAGATTTTCCCAAGTGTATGTGTGGACACACTTGTGGTTGAAAAATGTATTGGATACCCACCATCCATTTTCAATGTAGAGCTCAACTAACCTTTCACCATTATCATTCACACCAGGATCATTAAACTTACTTAGAACATTATCAGAAATACC
Source organism: Macrothele yani (assembly GCA_039090855.1). Classification (NCBI taxonomy): domain Eukaryota; kingdom Metazoa; phylum Arthropoda; class Arachnida; order Araneae; family Macrothelidae; genus Macrothele; species Macrothele yani. The sequence continues at coordinate 3,528,454 of CM077023.1, read as the reverse complement.
ATTATGAACACGTACTCTAGCATTCAAATTCCCTGCTGTAATAACTTTGTCTTTAGCACCAACTGGCTCAAAACAGCCTTTAGCTCATTCCAAAAATCTTCCTTCTTATCAGAAGGTTCCGAGTCACAAGGAGCATGCACTACAACAATTACTATTATTTGAAGTTTAACTTTTAGACATATCCAAAGAATTCTCTCACTAATGCAGCTGTAATGGATCAAGTTCTTCATTTTTTCACTTAAAATCACACCTACACCAGCTTGTCCTCTCACATTATTCATCACACCAGACCACACACTCACCATTCCATTCATTTCTTCAATCCCACTTTCTTTCTTTTTAGTTTCACTTAGACACAGCACATCCAATCTATACTTGTTCATTTTTTTCAATCACTTCATTTATCTTTCCATTTATACCTCTACACCAATCTTACACTCACCCAGCCGAGATCTTTCTCGTGTGCCTTTTTCCAGTTCCGTATAGTTTCCATGGTGGACCATCCTTCTCAAGTGTGGTAGGTCCACCATATCCCACACTTGAGTATGTTTTATTCTTTTTGAGAGTCTTAAAGGTACACCAGTGCAGATGATCAGCCCAGAGCTAACGGTTTATAAGGTTTATAAGAAAAATAAACCCATCAGAAAAGTTCTCATTTAGGTGTAGTTGAATTTCTCCAAAAATTAGAGTAAAAAGTTAGCATTAGACATGAATCTCCCTTCACCCCCTCCCCCAGTCTTAACAAAATAAATATTTTAATATTTTTCACATGCTAAACAATTTGAAAAAGATCTGTCTTATGTAAGGAGTTTATTTACAACACAGAATGTAGCTGTGAAGTATCGTACATCAGAAAGACAGATAATCATCTGCAAACCTTTATTTTGTTTAGGGTTTTAATAACGAGTATGAGGAACTCTTAGAACTATCAGCAGTTGTCTGTCCCTAATTTGGGTTTACTGGTTTTAGGGAATGGAGGGTGATAGTACTGTAGGCAAGTACACCACACATGCATGCTCTGGGATTCAATCTGCACCCAGCGTTGATGATTTACCAGAAACCAGTGCCTCTGAACACTTGGCCAACAGGGTGGCACATCGGATTTATGTGGCAGAACTTAAATCAACAATGGCTATGTGTTGAACACAAAGGAAATTGGGCACAAAATTAACTGGGATAAACTTAAAATTATTGGTCATTTAGATACTGTAAAAAGAAAATTTAAAGGACACCATTGTCAGTGATCACTATTGGAAGTATGGTCCACAGTGGCTAACCATAAAAATTAGTCTGAATTGTAGTGATTAAAGGCCCAACAAAGAGGACACTATTCACCAGTTAAAGTAATGCTCTAGTAAAGAGAAATTTTGTTTTCTGTTTGAAAACTGTATATTTCACTCAATTGGCTGCCATTCACATATTGGCTGAATCATTCTTTCCACATGACTCGATCCTACACGTTATTGTAAATTACTCTTTTATATAGTGTATAATTTTTCCTTATTATTCCTGTTGACATTTCATTTACTATGACTTGGTTATTATTGCTCAGTTTACACTTTTCCGTTATTTGTGTCAGAAATGATACAGCAATGTATGATTGTGACCAGAAATATTCTACCAATGTTCTATTCTTTGTCTTATCAGCCTAATTCAGTCCACTGCTGGATGAAAGCCTCCTCTGTTTCTCTTCATTGTTATATTAGTTTGGCTGTTGATCTCCATTCTCTTCAGTTTCTTTACTTAATCCGACCATCTCTGTCTGAGTCTTCCTTCCTTGTGGTGCCCTAGTTTTGTGTTCCGTACATTAAAATTCTAGTTGATCATCTTTCCTTTGGATCAGTAACACGCCCCTTTCAATTTCATTTGTTTGAAATGCATTAGTGCATTTTCTGTTTTAGTTTGTTGTACTATCTACATATTTCTTTCCCTGTCCATCAAAGGTATGCCTCACACCTACCTATCTTTGTCTATAATGGTAAACACTATAATTCGTGCATAAATACTAGTATTAAAAGAAATCAGTCTTGTTGCACTATGATATTTATTCAGCTAAAAAACGAAATCTGTGTACAGGTTAAAAAACATGAGCACTTTCGGTGTCACAGCGACATCTTCATCAGATGTGATTTCCAACATGTGGTTACATGCTGGTCTTAAATATGTGGAGCAGATGCATCATGGGAAAGGTAATGTCAGTGTCACATGATATACCAGATAACAAGACAGTCGAAAAAGCATAATTAGCCAACGAAAATTACTCAACAGAAGCAATAGTTATTGTGCTGTCTCCTCCTTAATCAGATTGCTCCAGGGTTCAGGTAAAACACAAGGATAATAGTCATTACAGCAATGTGTATTATAAGCCAAAATATAGAGGCTATCTGTAAATAACAAGGAATAAACAGAGTTAGGTGTGTTTATGATCTTAGCGTTGTCCCTGTCTGGGATGGAATTTCCAGCACTTACAGTTCTTGCAAAAGAGGTGCTTTGGCGATTCATTTCTAAATTATATCTGTGTTCATTTAATCTCAAATCCAAATTTCTTTTGGTTGAACCCACATAATAATTATTTAGTTCACCAGAAGTAGTGTCGAGCATAGGAATCACATACATACCCCATTGTTTCCCTTTGTTAATTTTGTCACGATCGTTGCAGATAATGGAATATAGATTGCATGATCGTATTCCAAATTGTATTTTATGACGGAAGCTTATGTTGGTAAGAAGGTTTACAATATGTGGATTGAAATCAACAGATCCAACATACTTTTTAGGCACTTGTTCACTAATTAAAGCAGTTGACATAGCAAACCGTACTTTATTGTGCACCCCTTTAACAACATTGCCCGGATAACCATGGTTTTTTAGCAAAGGATGATATCCATTGTAGTTCTTGAGCTCTGGCAAAATGGCTAGAAGAATGTGAATATGCTCTTCTAAATAGGAAGTGCAGAGCAGAAATATTATGCTGAAAAGTGTGGGCAGAATTGTACGGAATTAGAGTGGGTGTGGAAGTGGGTTTTCGATAAACGGCAAAAGACAGAATTGTCAGAAGGGTTACGAGTAATTTGAAAATCTAGAAAAGGTAAAACAAAATTATGTTCAAGTTCTATCGTGAGTTTGATTTAGGGGTATTGAGAAGACATAGCGTTGACAAACTGATGTAACTCATCTATGGTATATGGCCAAATTACCAAGATGTCGTCAACGTAAGCGGATATAGAAATTAGGTTCTATATCTTGTATATGGAATTCTTGTATGACTTTGTTTTCAATGCGCTGAAGAAGAATTTCTGCTAAAACTGCAGATAAAGGTGAACCCATGGCTGTCCCATCGGTTTGTTGGTAAAAAATGTTCTGAAATTTGAAAAATGAACGCCTTTTAATTAGATGAAGAGCATTCATTATGAAAGAAATATCGTTAGCAGAAATGTTAGAATCAATGAGTAAAGCCTGAATAAACTGAAATGTAGCTTCCATAAGTACATTCGTGTATAACAAAACTACATCTAGGGACGCCAAAAAATAGGAAGTTCGTAGTGGCTGAATTAACTTTAACTTATCAATAGCTTGTGTGGTACTCTTTATTGAGTAGGAAGAATTCGCGGTAAATTTAGTGAGATAACTTGCCAAGGCTTTTTCCAAAGGTCGGGTGGGGGCAATGCGAATAGGGTACCCTTCGTTGTGTAGTTTTAATCTACCAAATAAATCAGGTACATGGCAGCCGGGGGGTGGAATGAAGGCTTTTGAAAAGGAATCCGGAGGAGCTGAAGAATTCTTAAGGCGGCTTAAAGCACTAACAGTAGCCTGGTGGGGTCTCATTCCACAATTACATGAGGGATACTAGAAATGGCATTGAGCGTTTTTTGAATAAAATCACTTTGATTTAAAATCACAACTTGACTAATTTTATCAGCTAACAGAATGGCAATATGTGGGTCCTTTTTCAGTTCAATCAGTTGTTGCATTTCTTCTTGAAGCTGGCATTCTTCGGTGGTTTTGCACCATCTTGGATTATTTTTGTTAAGAGACCTTGCAATTTTCATTCTTGCGAAGTTCCTATCTTCAATTGGAAGTGAATGTAGAATTTGCTCAATTTGCGAAACAGTTTTAAATAAGTCCACTTTACGTTGGTTAGGGTAAGCGAATTTGTAGCCCCGTTGTAAGGCTCTTAGTTGAATGGGATTCAGAACCTTATCACTAAGATTTCTAACTCAATTATGTGAATTACAGTTATAGCTGTCATGGTCCAGTTCATGCAAATCCAATTCATCACCCGGATCAGATGATCCATGTAATGATCCTTGTTCAAAAAGACCGATAGGATGTCTTGTTTGAAATCCGAACAGCTTATGCATTCTACTACGAACTTCAGAATCCACCAACAATCTCAGTTTTTTCACATGGGTGTTAAATAAAACCATTTCATTGTCAATTATTGCTGTAATTATGAATAACGAACGGTCCAAAATAATTGGGTGTGAGGAATCAACTAGGAATGAGTAAGAGGTATAGCATTTCTTATTAAAGAAGTCAATACTACTACGCTTACTTCTGATCTGTTGACGTAGTATCTACCTTTCGGCGGTCCTTATGATCTTGGCGTCTCGTCTGGTAAATGGAGTATTGAAAATACACAGATGCCGTGGAATGACATTTAAATCTCAGCAGTTTAGTAAAAATGACAAATGTGGCGATTCCCTTGAAAGTTTTCCACAAAAACTTCTAAAAGTTTGTATAGCATGGCTCCACATGATGAATTTAGATGAAAAATGTGTGATTCACGATAAAAATGCGGAAGTATGACAGTAAACACTATAATTCGTGCATAAATACTAGTATTAAAAGAAATCAGTCTTGTTGCACGATGATATTTATTCAGCTAAAAAACGAAATCTATGTACAGGTTAAAAAACACATGAGCACTTTCGGTGTCACAGTGACACCTTCATCAGATGTGATTTCCATCATGTGGTTACATGCTGGTCTTAAATATGTGGAACAGATGCATCATGGGAAAGGTAATGTCAGTGTCACATGATATACCAGATAACAAGACAGTCGAAAAAGCATAATTAGCCAACGGAAATTACTCAACAGAAACAATAGTTATTGTGCTGTTCTCCCCAATAAGATTGCTCCAGTGTTCAGGTAAAACACAAGGATAATAGTCATTACGGCAACGTGTATTATAAGCCCAAATATAGCGGCTTTCTGTAAATAACAAGGAATAAACAGAGTTAGGTGTGTTTATGATCTTAGCGTTGTCCCAGTCTGTGATGGAATTTCCAGCACTTACAGTTCTTGCAAAAGAGGTGCTTTGGTGATTCATTTTTAAATTATGTGTGTTCATTTTAACTGCTTTAATTAGTTATTTGTTTTTAAATTATATCTGTGTTCATTTCAACTGTTTTAATTAGTGAACAAGTGCCTAAAAAGTATGTTCTATCTGTTGATTTCAATCCACATATTGTAAACCTTACCAACATATGCTCCCATAAAATACAATTTGAAATACGATTATGCAATCTATATTCCATTATCCGCAACGATCGTGACAAAATTAACAAAGGGGAAAAAATGGCGTGTGTATGTTATTCATATGATCAACACTACTTCTGGCAAACTAAATAATCATTATGTGGGTTCAACCAAAAGAAATTTGGATTTGAGATTAAATGAACACAGATATAATTTAAAAATGAATCACCAAAGCACCTCTTTTGTAAGAACTGTAAGTGCTGTAAATTCCATCCCAGACTGGGACAACGCTAAGATCATAAACACACCTAACTCTGTTTATTCCTTGTTATTTACAGAGAGCCTCTATAATTCGGGTTATAATTCACGTTGCTGTAATGACTATTATCCTTGTGTTTTACCTGAACCCTGGAGCAATCTTATTGGGGAGAACAGCACAATAACTATTGTTTCTGTTGAGTAATTTTTTGTTGGCTAATTATGCTTTTTCGACTGTCTTGTTATCTGGTATATCATGTGACACTGACATTACCTTTCCCATGATGCATCTGCTCCACGTATTTAAGACCAGCATGTAACCACATAATGGAAATCACGTCTGATGAAGGTGTCACTGTGACACCGAAAGTGCTCATGTTTTTTAACCTGTACATAGATTTCGTTTTTTAGCTGAATAAATATCATCGGGCAACAAGACGGATTTCTTTTAATACTATCTTTGTCTGACTTGTGTTTTTCTGTATAGTTTTGCATGTAGTGTCTGCCTCCATAGTTTGTTAACATTGGAAGTATGGATTGATTGAAGTTCATTTTGAGATATGGCAATGCTGTATTTTTGAACATATCACTTAATTCTCCCCAAACAATGAAGGATTATTGAACAATCCATGATGCATCATTAAGCTGTTTCTGAGATTTGGAAGTTAGTTTCCTAAAGAAAGAGTGCACAAAGTTTTAATCATAGCTGGTGTTTCTTCTTTATATTGAACTTAGTCTTTACACACATCTGTTACAGGTCTCACACATGGCCAGCTGTACATCATAATTAGTACCCTGTTCTATTTTAGACATTCCTAAATCTCGTTCTCCCACGAGATACATGGCTTCCCTTTAATTTTCTTTTTATAGTCCCTTAGGCTCAAGCAATTCCACCTCATCATTCTTCTTTTTCAGTATGTTCAGAATGTTTCAGAATATATGGTTCCACCCAAACAACATTTTGTTACACATTTTATTTCAGTAAAACATCTTCATTCAACAGAATGAGTCTGATTGTAAATATAGAGCAGTTGCATTTTACACTACTACTCTCTGTGTATATACACTCATTGTCATTAAAATCTGTGCACCAAGAAAAAAACAACGTGCGATTAACTTGAAAATCGGCGAATAACTACAGGGAGCGCAGATGTGCAAATGGTTAAAGTTTCATGCAATTTCGCATGCCCGTGCATCCAAGACCGGCGCTGCAATCGCAATTCTTGGGACTTATAAGGTGCCGTGCAGGGGACCACATTCACGCTGAAGTGCGTGGTAAGAGTTGAGGGAAGGTTCCTGAGCGATAGACATGCCAAGGAGCCGCCGTAGGTGTGCGTACGGGCAACTGACAGAGTTTAAACAAGGCTGTATCGTCCGGATAAGAGAGGCAGGGTGGCTGGCGCGCCGAATTGGCTGCTATTTGGGCTGGTTAGACAGTATGGTGCAATCGTGTTGAGAGCAATGGACACAGGAAGGCACCCAGACATGGCGGACTGGCTCTGGATGAACCAGATACACCACCAGCAGAGAGGACTGTGGGATCGTGAGAGCTGCATGCACAGATGCAACGATGTCCCTGTCCAATATCCAGAGACATGTGGTGGCTGTACAAGGGACTCCTGTGTCCACCAGGACTGTTTCCAGAAACCTGGCAGAAGTGAAACTGCACTCTTGACAGCTTTCACGTTTTTTGCCATTAACACCTGACCATCGTCGGCGCCAATTGCAGTGGTGTCAGCAGCAAGCAACGTGGAATGCTACGGACTGGCGACGTAGTGTTCAGCGACAAATCCCGCTGCTGTATAGGGACGGACGGCTACCATGTCAGAGTGTGGAGGACCGCAGGTAAGCACTACAATCCCAACATCACTGTACAGCAGCATAAGTCCCGAACTGCCCACGTGATGGTCTGGGGAACCATCATGTATGACAGCAGGACTTCCCTCGCAGTGATCTGAGGGACGTTGACAGCCCAGCATACAGGAGATCTTACAGCATGTGCTGCCTTTCCTGGCAGGGCAGCCTGGAGCTATTTTCTAACAAGATATCGCACTGCTCAGGTTTCCCAGGACTGTCTATGTCATGCTTCGACGCTTCCGTAGCCTGCCAGATCATTTGGTCTCTCGCCCATTGAGCACGTGTGGGACCAGATGGTATGCCAGCTTTCATCATGTCCCAGTGTTCATAATTTAGAGCATCCGTTGCAAGAATTGTGGGCCAATCTGTCCCAGGATAACATACAGCGTCTCTTTGACTCCATGCCGGTCCGTATCAACGCATGTATCCGAGCACGAGGTGGTCCGACTCTGTACTAAGGCTGACCAGAATGTGTACCTATGTCCGCGGGAAATCGTCTTGCTGCTGTGATATTGTAATCACTTCTGTCCTGGGTATGTACCATCTTACTACTAAAATCTCATTTCAATCCAGCCCCTCCTTCTTGGTGCTCGGATTTTTATGACAATGTATGTAGCTCCATAGCAGAAAGTTCCTGATCAATCTGCAACAGATATCATGGTGCCATGAAATAATCTGCGGGTGGTTAATCGGAAGATAATTACTTGGTGCAAAAAACAATAAAAGTTTGCATGGGTAAACATTTAAAAAGAAAATGAGAAAAGAACTGAGACCATCTTACATTTCTTTTAACAAAAACAAAAAACCCCTAAGCTAGGTACTACAGCAATTGCTATGATAACTAAGATCAAGAAACACTGCCTTCTGTACCTAGAGTCCTGCCTTCATTTTCAAACTGAAACACAAGGATTTATGTAATAAAATTATATTTAACAACAATACAGGATACGTGAAACATCGCAAAAAAAAAAGTTACGATTATGAGCGAAATCGTTGTTCCGTTCGACTTCCGGTTTTGGAAAATATCTCAAGTTTCAATCTTAAATACAATCATTTATGTAATTAAACGATGTTTAGACAATAAAATACAGTTCAGGGAAAACATCACAGGGGAGGGGGCGATAGAAAAAAAGTGATTACGGAAGAAATGGCTTCCTTTGGCAGAATTTTTTGCTTCAATTTTATGTGTACGGGAGAAATTTTTGCTCATTCCAACTATCGTTTTCGGCAAAATTTCCTCCATTTTCAGGTGAAATATAAATATTTATGGAATAAAATGAAAGAATACCGTGAGAAAAAAGAATTTAAGATCACAAGGCTCTGACCAACTTCCGTTTTCGGAAATTGTTGCCTCCACTTTAAAGCAAAATACAAACATGTAGCAATAAAAGTGGTTTTAATATTAACACCAGAAACAGGGAACATCATGAAAGAAAAAAAAACTTTGATTATGGGAGGAATTTTCACCACGTTTAACTTCAGTTTTCGGAAAAAATTTTAAAGACTGAATTTCGTCCTAAGACGAAAAATTTGCTTCCATGATCGGCAGTCTGTAAGGGGGATTTAAATAGGGTTCTTGGGATGACGTTTTTGTCTGCAGGACCAAAGTAAAATCATTGATGTAAGTCACCCGTCGTCGCGATTCTGCTACGGGGGTATGTAGTTTAAACTAGTGTTGTATAAAAAAAAAAAAAATGTAAAATATCGCTATGTGCAAAATTTGAAATCAGGTGAATTTCAGGAATGAATTTTTTTTTCAAGATTTGCATAATTTCAAAGCTGTGGAACAAGTTAATTGTAAACTCAGTTTACTATATTGTCATTTGTTGGTGTCACTTTACTGTAGCTAGTAAATAGAAATAACTGCCATTCTTTGTTAGTATGTATTGTGTGAACTATGCTGTTGCACATACATCAGAACTCCTGTGAATGACTATTTTGTGTGTGTATTCTCATTTATTCCATAATTTTTCAGGATTTTGCACAGAAGCATGCCGTTTACTCTTGAATGTTTACCAAAGTCACAAGTGTAGCAAAATATTTCTTACCAATAGACAGACTATCAATTGCCATATGCAATGCAGAGATTTAGTTACATAGCTCTGAGTTAAACACAAAATTATTCTATAAGTCTCGCACTTTCTCTCATGTCAAAGCTCATCGGTGCTTTATCAGTGTTAATCTTGCCGAACTCTCTTTCTGTTACATTTATTGGTCTAATTTGTGTGTGTGTGTGTGTGTGTGTGTGTGTGTGTGTGTGTGTGTGTGTGTGTGTGTGTGTGTGTGTGTGATGGTAATTCATACATTGTCTTCCTACCTCTTACCATTGTATAAGGGAACACTGATTACATCCTTCCAGTCTTGAGGGCCAAGTCTTACCTCCCAATACGTTTGACAAATTTTAGCCAATTGAACAGTATAACCATAGCATTCCTGCATCTCGACCACTGTTTCATCCACTCCAGGGGATGTACCAGGTTTTAGTTTTCAACAACTTGTCTTTTGAGATCTCTGCAGTGTTTACTTCTCTCCCTGTTGTATCATCAGCTTGTACTGCAAAATTACCTTTGCTTTTATGTTTTCATAACTAGCACAGGTATTCATTCCATCTTTCATATCAGTAACTAAGTGCTCTTACTCTGATATATGGGAGTGAAACCTGGATACTGCAGAAGAGACATAGGAGTCGTTTGTGTGCTGGAGAGATGCTACTTATGGGGAGGGGGGTTGTGGCGAGACATGCTGTGATCATGTGAGGAAAGATGATGTGTTGCAGATGTGTAATGTGAGGCAAAATGGTGTAGTAAGGTGGAGACTAATATTCTTAGGTGGTTTGGCCATGTTAAAAAAATGAGTGAAGAGATGCTTAATAAGAGAATTTTTTCAGCCCAAGTGTAAGGAAAGAAAGGCCAAGGAAATCATGGGAGGACCAGATTAAGGAATGTCTGCAGGAGAAAAAGATTGAGTATGAAGTATAAAAGGTCTTGTCTGCGACGTGTGATGGATGTCAGTGAAACTCAAGCTGTGTGCCGAGATTGTTATAAATGGTGACATTTGATAGAGCAACAATAAGTAAGTTCTAGCTCCATCAGTTAAACATTCATCTGGCAGGCTTTCTTTCTTTGAGGAGCTAACTTCTGAACCTTAGAGAACAACCTATTGATATGTATGTATTTATGTTTATGTAGTAAGCTCTCAGATCATTTCTAAATTCCTCCTGTTCCTCTTGCAATTTGACCCCCCCCCCTCTGTTTTTTCATGCGTCTCATTTGTTTCAAGAACAATTTTTTGTCTTCACCAAAAACAACAACAAAAAAAAAAAAAAAAAAAAAAACAGTTCCATCCTATCCACCTCATTATTTTACTAAGTAGCCTTACTTTGGTTTACCTTTGATATTCTGGGTGTATTGCATTTTCTTTTATCCCATAGCTTTTCAATCTCACTGTTCCACCAGACATCACCAGTAAAGTTATCCATCTTTTCAGTACAACATTTCTCTTTAGCAACAATGGCAACACAGCACTTAAAACCTGCCCAATTCTTTTCCAGATTAGTCTTGCACATATTTAACTGATTCATTTGATCTCTAAGCAATTCAGTGATGTTTATCAAGAAAGCTTTTTCAACTTTTCTTTTTTTCACTACAGGTATATACCTGATCGTCTTTATCTGTCCTTCATTAAGTTTAGTTAATGGGACCGAAAGATAATGATCAGTTGCAACAGTAGCACACCCCCTATTACGCTAGTTTGGACAACTAAATATTTCAGTTGATGATCACAAGTACAAAATCCATTACACTTCTCCATTCCAGTTTGCAGTTCTCCCATGCATAGATGTGGTTATACTTCTGGGTGAAAAGTGTATTTGACACACATTAACCATTCTCAGCATAAATTTTACTTAATCTTGGCTGTAATTATTCATTCTCAGATTTTTAAACATGCCCAAATCAGATATCTCATTCTGAACACCTATTCTAGTACTGAGATCCCCTGTTGGTATAATTTTCCCTCTATGTGGTTGCTTCAAATACAAATGTTTAAGAAAGAACAGCATGATTAAAATGGTACTGTATGTGAATTTGGAGAAAGGTCTGGATCCATAATTTAACATTAAATGCCCTTGGTAAGAAACTCCTGTAGCATTTCACATAATGGAAACAAAAGCAGTATGCCAGGTGCATGTCTAAATTCTTATGTAACTAATCATACTCTTGACCATAAAGAAAGGATCCATGTTTTCTGTACAGAAACTGAAAATTTTTATATTCCTATTTCACATACTGGCCAGATCAGGTCTGTCACACTAGTCCATTCTTCCCAGTAATATTGATTACTGTTTTAAATACAGGACTCACATTTAATTCAAATTTGTATTGCGTGAATTTAAGTGGCACCACACACTTTACTGTAGGTGGTAAATAGAATTACCCACCTTCCATTGTCAGGATCAGCCTTTGCAAAACTGCTGAAATTTCTCATATAATTTATTCCTTATGATGGGAACAAATTTAAATTAAATGTGTTGCTTATACATATATTGATTATCTTGAACTATTTAAAAATATTAGCGTTCACTTTTTTTAAATAGTTGAAGATAATCAATACATGCTGAAATTTCTACTAGCCAGTGTGGCTAGTGGAGTAAAAATTTTACTAGCCAAATGACAAAATCTACTGGCCATGCAAAGTTAAAAATAAATAAATAATAATTCAGTAACTTCTCTACTTACGTTTCTATGAAATTAAATGGGTGAATGTTTTTTTTTTTTTCCTAATGAGCAGCCCCTCCCCTAGTAACTTCATAAAAACAGATGCAGAGCAGTTACTGCATAGGATCATTAGATTGACTGCAAATATTGCACATGCTTTTGTTCCAAAATGATTGATTTTTTGACAATTTATTTTCAGTGCAGTAATATCATTGCTCTTACTATCTTAATTTACCCATACATAATTTATTTTCGAGAGGCCACTGAAGTTAGATGTGCAATTTCTTTAATAATATTTAAAACAAAGGGACAAAAGCTAGGATATATTATACATAAAGTGGCACTAATAATGTTGATACAGTTTACCGCTGATATATACTGTGTCTGATCTTCCCATCAGAGGTATCTGCCCACCACAGTTGAATAGCATTTTGAGGATCAAAATCTTCAATTGAAGTGCCATTGCATCTAATCATCATTAAGTCATTTAAAGTGTCACTATTCAGACTTGTCTGATTACTTGTTTTTATGTTCATTGGTGAAAAGCCACACTCACAAGCAGCAGTACTACATGGCATTAGTTGTAGCAGCTGCATCATCTTAAAAACATTGCCATAACAGTTTGTTTCTTCTTCTTTTTTTTTTTTTCAGCATATATGTGACTAAACAGAGATTCAAAGATAATTATTTTACCTTTAGATGACATTATACTTTCTGCAAGGTATATCATGGCAAAAATCAAATATGCCATGGCAAAGGTTGCTTTAGTAACCTTGACCCTTTGGTCGCTCCAGGCTGATCCTTCAGCAGACTAAGTTTCTCTCAAATCCCACCTTCACTTCCATTCATTTCTGAAGCAACTGCAGGAACACCAGTGAGAAAACTGAACTGGGTATTCATTCACAAGTGTATGTGTGTGTGTGGGGGTGGGGGTGGACAAAATAGTCGCTCACTTGGGGAAAATAATCTGCTGGCCATCATTGGCTACTATACTAAAACAATTACTAGCCACTAGAAAATATCTGGTCGCCATTTGGCTATTGACATTTGCAAGGGCTGGTCAGAATATATTGTGTGAACCATGCTGATGTGTACACAGGGGTGGATTTATAAGGAAACCCACAAAGCCCAGTCGTGGTAGCTGGAGGGCCCTCCAAATAAAAAAAAACATTTTTATTTTTATTTACATTTTGCTTCTGGAATAAATAAATTTCAAAATTCATAGAGTGAGGGATAAAATTCGCTGTTCTAAGTTTTGGGAGCATGGTTCCACCTGGACTCGAAGTATGGTATCTGCAATTAATAATTTACTAGCAAAAATGCAGGCTGATTAAAAATAATTTTGAGAGTAATATTTAATACTACAGTACAACTGAGGGTTTGTTATCTGGAAGATTTGCTTAGAATGTAACAGAAATCTTGATTCTTAATATGACTAATATGACTGTCCATCTTTCTCTTAAAATTTTGTCATTTTTCCTCATTCAGTCCAGTCTAAGAACTATCACAAAACTCAACTGTTACCATATGAGTAAAATATCATTGGAAAAGCTGGCTATTTTTGAGACACGCCAATCAATTTCATCCATTTTAGGGGAAATTTTAGTCTGACAAAATCTGGTGTGCGACAGCAGATCCGACACCATATCTGATGTCAGTGCTGTACATCTCAGCAGCCTCCTTGCTCTGAGTTTGTACACATGAAGATGGTATTGTACTGTTGCTGTATATACTGTGACATCAGAAGCAGATCGAAGTGATTCTCTGAGTTGGCTACTGGTGGTACTAGGCCTTCTCCAAGCACTTATTGTCAGGTAGCAATCTTGCATCCAGGTGGTTATCCTCGGGCGACCACTTCTGGGTTGATCTGCAACATTTCCATGCTGTAGGAATCTTGTGTGTAGCTGACTTACTACACTTTGCAAAACTACTAAAGCAACAGCCACATTGATTTGGCATACATCTTCCTGAAACATGCCAACAGGCCTATTTCTGTTGTAAATTCTTTAGTGTTGTCTGGACATTGTTTCAGGTTAATCCCACACTGAAGGACCTTTAGCAAGCTTCTAGACCAAGCGGTGAAATGGCCTGTTTTCTACTTTTTCGCAAGATACTTTTATAGGAGCTCACACACCCCATGCTGTGTTGTTATGATGCTAATTTACATATGACGTAACTACCCACGCTAATAACTGATCTCCAGTATTCACCAAATTTGCATATCAACACATTTTCCCTTCAAAACCACAATATCCCTAACTTTTTGTTACCAGTGTATTTACTTTACCATTTCATTGGGAAATTTAATTACTTTTTTGATTCATGAAGTAAATCAGATAAAAAATTATAATGTATCAGGAAACTTCTGATTGTTCCAGTATTCACCAAATTTGCATATCAACACATTTTCCCTTCAAAACCACAATATCCCTAACTTTTTGTGACCAGTGTATTTACTTTACCATTCCATTGGGAAATTTAATTACTTCTTTGTTTCATGAAGTAAATCAGATAGAAGTTTCCTGATACATTATAATTTTTTGATTGTAAGTTTTTCTTCATAAATAGTAACTTAGATTCTTCAGCGTGTGTGTTTACATAATTTTAAGATGCGACTTTTATCAGTTGATATGGAAGGTTTTTAATGTGTTTCAGATACTGAAGATCCCACATCGTTTTTACTTGAAGTTAGTACGTTCCTCAAGGAGCTTCGTAAGTGTTAAGAATTATTTGGTATTATATATTATATTATGCTAATAGTATGGATTTGTCACTTGAAATTTCATGAGTGCATATACACTGTTGCAAGTAAATAGTGTTTAGAACTGAAGCCTTGTGGGTCCTGAGTTCTAGGTAAGATGTCAGTTTTATGGCCCTGGTTCTGTTCTCTCCTGGAGCCAGTAGCCCTAAGTTTGTGATGGAAGATTTGTAGCATATTTTATATAGCTAGCAAAGCTGAGATCAGGCTCAATTTTAGGAACCCGTCCGAGCCCAAAGTATGTCAGCCCAAGCCTGAATTTTATATTGCAAGATAGAGCCAGAGCCCGAATGAGCCCGAAAATTAGGATTAACCTGTTTACACATTTAAAAAAATCTTGTCTTCCTGACTTCCAGCACTGTTTCCTCCCCGTGCAATCAGTCGATGTCTTTCTCAACTGTGGAGTGGAGAAGAAATGTCTATTTCTATAGTTTCTGGGACCATTCATTTCTTCCTGAAACTTTGCAGAAATTTAGTAATTCATGGCCTATGGTATTTGTTACCCAAGTGTGGAATGAATAACCCTGCTGAGTTTCCACTCCACATCCAGACCCAGTTGCCGAAGAATTCTATTTAACAACTAGAAAGTGTAAAAAAGTTTTGTGTACTAAATCATACAAAATCACATTAAAAAAGAAGGAAATTATCTCCTTCTCTCGGAGCCCGATTCGGGCCCGGGCTTGACTTTGGGCTTGACCCGTCTCAGCACCGATAGCTAGCTGTGTGTAGGGAAATTCTTGAAATAATGTAACTGTTGCTGAGAGCTGTTCAATGAAAATATTCAAAACAGTCAAACTGTTTTGTATGTTATTTTTAAATCAGAGTTAGTGAGCATTTTTGCACAACCTCTAATTGTAATCAATCATTGTGACTATGCATATAATCAGCCACTGTGATTGATTATAGCATAGTGTTGTGTCATTTCTTAGTGTGTTGTTTTCATTGTGCAGAAGAACTGTTGCTGCATTCATCTTGGCAGTAAAGAAAATCCTTGTGCATTGTGATTTCGTACTACTCAGTATTGCCGTGAAGTCTGAGTTACTGAATTTTGCCACTGTTGTTTCATTTTGAATTAACAACTTTCAGGATAGAAGTAGGTTAGTTAAATAGATGTTACAGGCAAATAAGTGCCAAATTAATCATGTAAGTAGACATGCCTCGGAAAATTTGAAAATTCCTGTTCCTGGATGACACAATTTTCAAGTTTTCTGAGGCATGTCTACTTACACGATCGAAGTTTGTTGTTTGGTGTATCAGCATTGTAGTTAATGGTGTTAAAAATGTACGACGCCACATGCCTAATGCAGAAATCCGAGATGTTTCAGCTGTGACAGCATCAAAGTAACAGAATGCAGATGTATGTGGATAGTTTACAAATTCTTAGCACGTTTTGCAGATAGTTTTTGCTTGGAGATTAAAAAAAAAAATGTTAGTTACAGCAATTAAAACACTTACTCAAGGCTTTACTGAGATTAATATACTTAATTCTATTTTAACTTGAAGAACTTTCAATTATTTTTCACATCTTCTGAGCAGAGTTCACCAAAATGCGTAATTATGTGTCTAGTACGCATTGAAATTTTACCAACGCGTAAAAATACGCATAAAAAAAACACGTAAAATACACATCAACGCGTGAAAATACTCATCGAGAAATGCGTAAAACTACGCACCGAAGGATTTTACCAACGCATAAAAATATGCATCGGGACAGTATTTCGTCTTTCAACAACGGAAGTAAACGAAATAAAGATTTTTTCCGTATCGTAATTTCGTTTTCCTGCGATGTTGCCTCTGTTCTGTATTGTTGTTATATATCATTTTCTCCCATGAATATTTGTATTTCAGTTTGAAAACGGAAGAAAAATTTCCGAAAACGGAAATTCGACGGCACGAAAATTTCCTTGTACCGTAATCTTCAGGCATGAGAGTGTCACTGCTTCGAGGAATTTCTCCTTTTCTGTCATAATTTGGGTTATCTTAGAGATCGATGCATAACTGAATAGAAATTTTGGGGGCAATTGGTAGTGGTGAAGGATGCTTTCCGCCTAAAACTTTCGAAAGCGGAAGTTAAACGCAGTGAAGATTTCTCCCGTAATCGTGATTTTATTTTCTCACGCGATGTTTCCTCTGTCTAGTGTTGTTGTCAAATATCATTTTATTTCATAAATATTTGTATTTCACCTTGAAAATGGAGGGAAAATGTCTGAAAACGGAAATCGGGCGTAGCAAAGATTTCTCTCGTAACTGTAATTTTTTTTTTCCCCCAACGATGTTGCGAACATATGTCCCGTGTTCTTAAATATTCTCCCCAAAACAGTTTGTAAATCAGCTTGATAAAGGGAGGGGGAGTCCGAAAACGAAAGTAACGAAGCTAAAAAGTTTGTATGAATTGATGCATGGTGTTCAAAAGTATTCATATTCTTAAAGTTACAGTATTTATCTTTTATTTAAAATAGTGAAAACTATCATGCATTCATGATCCTCAGACTGAAAGTTCTTTCAGCATGATGGATGAAATTGTCATCCAAGGGCATTAAAAAAAAAAAAAGAA
This sequence comes from Macrothele yani, assembly GCA_039090855.1. Lineage (NCBI taxonomy): Eukaryota > Metazoa > Arthropoda > Arachnida > Araneae > Macrothelidae > Macrothele > Macrothele yani. Next base: position 3,510,828 of record CM077023.1, on the reverse strand, counting down.
GAAGAAGAAAAAAAGCGACAATGAAGAAATGGGAAGGGAAACAAAGATATCAGCAAAGTGAAAATTTAAGCACTGGATGTTGTGCAGCCGCAGAGTCAGCAAAAGACAAATGTGACTGTGGAACTTGATATTTTTAGATATCTATAATAATATCAAAAGTGCAATATATTCACTTCTTCAACACATTGCTGTTGCATGTGGTCATTACAAAACATGATAAATTTAATGTTATTGTTTTAAAATACGAATAATATATTTATTACTAAAATAAGAAGCAAAACTGATCCAAATTCTAAATACATTGAGTGGTAGTGAAATATTTTTTAATATGAAAAAAAATCTGGATTGATTTTTCATAATTGCCCTTCATTTTTGTAAGTTTTATTTCATCTGTTAATTTTTCTAAAATACTCCCCACTTTTAAAAATTGCTCCCTAAATTTTTTCAAAGGAGTAAAAATACTCCTTTAAATTTTTTTTGTTTTTTTTTGTTTTGGCAAACTCCGCTGTGGAGTTCTTTTGTTTTTACAGAAATTTTTGGCCTTCAGATTTTTATCAAGGCCTGTTCTCAATGTATAGGAACTATATCAAAAGTTTCGTTTACACAGAAAGAATTTAAATTTTATTGCCGGGTTCCTCTTCGCAGTTGCCAGTTATTAAATTAAAATAATTTTCCTATGTATTTTGTAAGTCCAGAGTTTTTGAGTTAACTTGTTGAAAATGCTATTTATAATTTTTGAAGGTTCATTGATGGAACAGTTTTTCTGGATATATTTTCTTTCTTTAGCCTCTTTGTTTTTGTGAGGTGCATAGTCTGATTTTAATATTTTGCCATAAAAGTACATTTCACACACATTGCTGCATATTCAATTGTAATGTACTTATTTTGTCCTCATTGGAATCTATTATGTTGTAATAATTATTTATTGTTTTATTAATTCTTCATTAAATTATTTTATTCTGTTGTTATAGTGGTTTGCACTTTGTGGGTTTGCAGCAAGTTTTCTGCTTCAATGGTTGTGTACGCAGATAAATTTTATTTTTATACAACTCTGGACAGAATTGTGATTTTTTATGCTTTCCAACCGTAGGTTGAAGAAGCATATATGCTCCAGCTTTTTCCGTCCGTCCGTCTGTCTGTCGGATTGGATTTCGGCACACTCTCCCTTAATATCGGGGAAATTTGGATTGGATTTCGGCACTCTCTCCCTTAATATCCTGCCACTTGTTAGAAAGGACAGGACCCCGATGGATATTTCACAAAGATGGGAAGATGGGGTGGTGTCTATTGTGTTCCATTAAAAGACGTTTTCGGAACTACTCAATCTGTCTATATAGGATCGACCGGACGGAATTTGTCTTTCAGGGTAAAGGAACATAAATATAATATCCAGATAGGAGGTACCAACACAGCACTTGCTAAAAAAGTAACAGAAGGGATTTTATATCTGGACTGGAAAAATTTTAAAAATATGGTTACCCCTAAAAATCGTAGTACGGTGTTTCTTACCGAGAGCATGTTCATTTTTCACTCAGAAAGTGTTTGCTGTAATGGCTATATGCCTTATGAGCTCCCCAATGCCTATAAAGTATTAATTAACTCTAATCCTAGGGGCTTTGAATTACCCGTAACCGTGGGATAATGTGCCGGGAGGAATGTCTTCCTTCTTTGCATATATGTACAACAACCGACTTTGACTGCGTTTCATGTGTGTATATATTATGCGGCGGATCTTGTCAATTTGGTCGTTCCATCTGAAGATGGGCCATGCGATGGCCCGAAAGTACTCATGTCTTTTAATCTGTTTTTAAAATATCACAAGGTTTTATTAAATTGATGTCTCATAATATGAGTTAATTTGATTTAAGCTGAGCCGAGTTTTATTTTATTTTCAATTATCTGCACAAAGTTATTTTCAATTATCTGCACAAAGACAGCTTTTACTTGAGAGATATAGCTTGTGCGACTCATCAGTATACAGTTTTTAGTATCACTCCGGTTGTTCATAATTGTAGCTTTTGAAAGTTCTTTAAAATATAGGTACAATCTTCAGTTACAAATTTGAGAAGTTTATAAGAGACCATTTACAGCAATTATAATACTAGCATTATGTTTTTGAGTTATCATTCTCATAAGGGGACCTGTTTTATGCATTTTTATTTGTTCAAGAAAAATATTAGCTCCAATAGGTGGAGATGCTGGAAGTTGTAATACAGTATATTGGTGGATAATAAGCTTTTGTTTTAGCAATGCTTTTTTTAACAATACTGGAAGAGTAATGAAACAAGTAATCTGAAACAGTTTTATGAGGTATCTTAGTGTATTTTTATAATTTTCTTTATTCATAGTTACAGTGATTGAAGATTTATCAGCTTTGATATGGGTTATTTTAAAATGGTAAAATATTTTCATATTTTTTTGGCATTTGCATTGTAAATTAATCATTATTTTAATTTTTGCTTGGTTGATTGTGTATGCATTTGGCAGCCATGTATCCATCTTTCAAAAAATTTAGAAACCTGTCATGATTGTCAGATTATTTTAAAACTCTCTCCCGTTTTACTTTTCTTTTCCCTTCAAAAATTATACAAAATTTCGGAGAGAAAAGTAATAAATTAAAAACAAATATGCTGAAATTGTGGAGTTGCACCAAATGTTTTAAAAGTGTTCAAAATGTTTTTAAAATTTGACTCAATTGCATACCTGCAAAGTTTTCCAGTTTTTGCTGTTGTCTTCTGGTCAGAAAAAACTTTTGGAATTGGTGAAAATGACCATTCTTGAGGAAATGAAAATAATCCATGATTTTCTGTGTTTTGAAATTTTCAAAGTTCTATATTTTTTTATTATTTCTCTTCCTGAGTGCATTCCTCATTTTTAATTTTTTCTGACGATGTTCATTCTTATTTTTTCGTAATGGTGCGAAAGAGCAACTTCATATTTAAGAATTTTCCTCCTTAATGAAATAGGTGTTTCTCTATTTCAACAGTCTATCTTTCAAGATCACTCAATGAAGCTTGCATTCCCCCCCCCCCATTTTTTAAGGCACACTTAAATTTCAGACTTGGTATTTAATGGTCCCCATGACCTATAAAATTGTATTTACACCAGAGCGAGCTACAGCAGTAACAATTTTAGGAATTAATTTCAGAAAAAATTCATCTTTCGCTATTCCTTGGTCACCTTTTGCTATATCAAGGAACAGAGCAGGCATTTTCCTCATTTGCTTAACAAAATTAAAGATAAAAGACTACACTTCCCACTCATTCTGCAGAGAAAACAACTGTGAATCATGATAGACTGTGGTGCACAGTTGAAGACCCAATGTTGAACTTTAATTTCTCTTCAAACTCAAGGGAAAATGCTTGTGCCTTTTGCTTCTTGTTATGTAAATAAAAAATGCCTTCTCCTGTGATGGCTATAGCAAGAAGGAACTATAAGGGATAAGAAAAATATTCATTTGTTAAGAAATTTTATTAAAACATATGAAGTCATATTTCCAGGGATATCTGGATCAATAGAACAACCAAAAGAAAAAGTTTCATCAAGAAAGTATTTATAACTAGGTACATTTAAAAAAAAATTGCAGATCATATTTAATTATTCCCCCCCCCCCATTTCTGATGAGGATTTCAATGCTGAGTAATTTATGAATGGCCCAAAAATTCGAAGTTCTGAAGGCTTCCAATTCTTATCAGTATTTAAGTAATCATTAGAATTCACTAGTTCAAATGTATTTGAGTGGTGATTATCTATTTTCTTATTTAGCAGTTTTTTTTTTTTTTTAAAGACAGATTTATTTTCTGCTGGTGTGTGTGAGGTGAGGGATAGATAGTTCCATGATAGTCAGTGTTTGGTCAGTAATTCTCTTTTGGGGGGGGGGGAGGGTATATATACACACACACATACACACTCACACTATCTACCAACAAGTAATTGGACACCCCTGCAATCGATGATATCTGCGGTCCTGATACACGTCACGGCCGCCACCGTTAAATATCGTGTGGGAAACAACAACGCAACCAGTCGCATGCAAGATCCCACGCAGTTCGGAGCTCTGATTTCGAGAAAGGTGTAATCGTCGGGTATCACAGAAATGGCCGATCCATACATGACATATCCAGCGAGTTGGAGTACCCAAAATCGACAGTGGCCTACGTGATTGGCAAGTGGAAGATGAGAGGTGACTGTCGGAATGTTCCCTGACCCGGCAGACCCACAAAACTGGGAGTTAGAGACCGACGGGTGCTGGCCAGAGAAATTCGGAAGAACCGCACCAAATCGATGGGCCACATCCGCAAGGAGTATCAACAGGCATCCGGGAGTGTTCTTTCGATGAATACAATCTGTAAGGAAGCCCATCTGCTCGGTTATCATGGACGTGCTGCCGCCCCCAAGCCTTTGATCACCAAGTTCAATAGCGCTGCTCGGCTAACGTGGTGCAAAGAACGTCGACAGTGGACCGTTGAACAGTGGAAACAGGTTCTCTGGAGCGATGAATCAAGGTTCACCCTCTACTGTTCGGATGGCAGGGTCTGGGTTTGGCGTCTGCCTGGAGAACACCTCCTGCCGGAATGTATTGTGCCAACTGTGAAGTTCGGCAGCGGTGGAATTATGCTATGGGGGTGTTTCTCCTGGTATGGCACGGGACCCTTGGTCGCAATTCCTGGTAGACTCAACGCCGAGATCTACTGCACCATTTTGGATGACCATGCGCTTCCTACGTTGTGGCAGTTTTACGGGGTGGACCCATGTTACTTTCAGAATAACAATGCCACCTGTCATGTTGCAAGGTCCACCATGGCTTGGTATGGTGACAATGGGGTTAATCGAATGGACTGGCCTGCACAGAGCCTGGACTTTAACCCTGTCGAGCACCTCTGGGACGAGTTGGAGGGTCTACTTAAAGGGTGCCCCCACCGTCCGAAATCGGTGAAGGGACTGACCTGTCTTCTCCAAGCTGAGTGGAAGTAAATACTGCTAGCCATCGTACAATGCCTGGTTGAGAGTATGCCCCGGAGGGTCACAGCTGTAATCGCCGCTCGTGGAGGCTCCACCAACTATTGAAGGTGAATAAACTTTGTTTTCCTTTGCTATCACAGGTGACTATTTTTTTTTTTCTTGCTGCACTGACCAGTAAGGCCCAACTCCTAAAGGTGATTGTGACTCAATTTTCAGTCTTGGCTTGAGCACCTTAGTGACCCATGTGTATGCAATTACAGTGAAACTTTGTTTACATGTGTAAGGGTGAAAATTAACTATTAAAATTATGTTGGAAATGTTTGCTATTATGTTAATTTATGCATATTCATGAAAAAGACATGCCACGTGTTCTTTTTCAAAGCCATTGCTGAAGACTGCAAATGTCTAGCATTGGTCTACTGGCGCCAACAAAGTATGAGGCGAGCAATCACAACGGAAACACGGGATTCCGGAGGGTCATTAGTGGCTAAATAAATCCCTACATTTGGATGATTTTATCGTAGAGCTGGACAAAGCTCGATAGCAAAAGGCGCCAGTCAGTCTGGTAGATTGTATTCTTACTTTGTAGTCAAAGTATGTAGCTAATGTTTGTATTGTAGTGATGTATCTATAGAGAGTCTGATTTCAAGCGGAGGCGGCGAACATGGAAATGCCACGTGGCAATCCCAACGGGAGATAAGGACGGCAGGTGCGCGTGATGGGGGCCAGCCAGGGGTGTTCATCCGAGTTGGGAGTCATTGTAGCCGGAGGGTGTAAGTTAGGAGGAAAGAAGAATTGCAAGTTAGGTCGCCGCGCCCAAGAGCAGCGAATCGAGAGGGATGCTGGGTATTCTCCCAGGAGGAGAAAAGAGGTCACATGGGCAAGAAGAGAGTTAAGTGGCAGGGGTGAAGTGGGTTTCTCGAGCGTTAGGACGTGGGGGCTGGAACTCCCATACGAAATGTTGAGTGGAGGTTGAGGCCGAGTGCTTCATGAATGAAGACTCGGGGTTGCGATAAATTGTGTCCAGTCGGTGTGTAGATACTCCAAAGTTTCCCGAAAGAATAGCAGCAAAGCACGGAGTACATGCCAAGAGAATCGGATAGATTCCGAGCATAGGTGACTGAAAGAGATAAGCCGTGTAGAGGAACGCAGGTTCGAGTAATAAGGTGGCAAACTAACTAAACCATAGGTCATTTCCAACAAAGCCGTCCATCGCGAGGAATCAGACTCTAAAACTTCTAACTTTCTCTAATAAACTTGTTAAGTTACATCACGGAGTGATTATTGTATCTAGTATCAAAATACCTTATTTTAAACCTTCCCTCCCTTCCTCGATTGGCAGATAATCGTAGTAAAGCCGAGGAAGAGAGTGTCTGGACTTTCATACTACGTATGAAGTTAAGTACCAACGAACCTTGTTAAATATGCTGGTGTGTAAGTAGGTGCTAATGAAACAAGCTGACGCCCTCCTGAGTGGAGGTGGGTTGTTTAACATGGGTGATAAGTTCACCCCTACAATATGATTTTCTAGGACCTTAGAAAATGTGTAAATGTGCAAAACGTATAAACAAAATTTCAAAATGTTAAATGCTATTTTAAACTTTATGATTTAAAGGAGTAGGAGATGTTCCTGAACAATGATTTATTTAAAATCGAATTGGCGGCAAAATTAAAAAAAACATTACAAATTATAATACAGGGTGTCCAAGAATTATTGGACACATTACAAAATGATATAAAACAAAACATTAAACAGATAAAAAGAAACTGACTGTACTAACTTACAATGTAACTACACAAGTTAATCAATTTCAATGTGAGATCCCTTGGTTGTTCGTAATACGTCCAAGCGATACTCAGTTTCATGCCATGTATTGGCAAGTATCTGAGGAGTTATGGAATTAATAGCAGCTGTGATACGCTGCTTCAGTTCCTGCAAATCAGTACAAGGCGTGTGATAGACACGATCCTTCACATAACCCCACAAAAAATAATCCAATGGAGTTAGATCTGGAGAGCGAGGAAGCCACAGAATGGGACCACCACGCCCAATCCATCTGTTGGGGAAATGCTCATTTAGGCACTTACGTACACACGTTGACCAATGCAGAGGCAGTTGTTGTAAAATGACGTCATATCTTTTGACCTGGGGTATAGCGAAATTTTCTGGCATATCCAAGTAAATGTCACCATTTATATTTTTTTCGCAGAAGAAGAAAGGGCCAATCACTTCTCTTTTTGATAGGGCGCACCACACATTAACTTTTGGAGAATCACGTTCCAGTTCAATAGCAGCATGAGGCGGTTCACTGCCCCATATCCTACAGTTGTGACGATTCACAATACCTGATACGTGAAATGTGGATTCATCACTAAAACTTACAGTACTGAGAAAGTTTTCATCGTTTTCCACTCGATTCAGCATATCCACAGCGAAATCATATCGCCGAGTGTGATCATTTACACACATCTTTTGCAGTATTTGAATTTTATAAGCATGAAACTTTCTTGTTGTGCAAGATATCATGAACTGTCAATTCGGAATGCACGGTTCTTTGCTTGCTTTGCAAATGGATTTCCTGGGGCTTCGTCGGAAACTTTCATTAACTTGGTCAACCGTCTCACCACTGATGCTAGGCCTATCAGCTCCTCCACAATGTTCCACATCGCCAGTTTTTTTAAACTGTTTCATCCACCGCTTAATTTAATTCGTTGACGGAGTATTACAACCATACTCTAAACAGTCCGTCTTTTTAACTTTAACGACAGACTTTAATTCCGCAAGCCATAACACACACACATCACCTTCTGCTGTATGGATGACATGACTACTGATCGCGCATTTCTCATACATTCCTCATCAGGCCACACCTAATGCCATCTATTGGATTCTGGTAATAACAATTCTGCAAAACAAAAATATAGATAATTGATTTTGGTTAGTAAAATAACCAAAAATAAAAATATGTGGTATTATATAATAGAATAATAGCTATACACTATACTCACTACTGTTTCACATGTTATATGCGTTCTATGCGTTGTGTGCATATTTACAGCTAAATCATCTTGGCATTTATATATCATATGACTAGGAATATTATTATAAGTTTCAATTATTATATCATCAAGGACTCACCTTGTATCGCTATTCCAAATTAGTAAGCTTCATCTTGTATCTTGAAATAAAATATGTATCTAGCGTGTCATTAGCCACGTAGAATCATCGTATTGCAAATAGGCCCAATTGAAATTTGCGACCAGGGTTTAAATTCAAATAAAACACTACTATGGATATCATACAAAGAGAGTGTGAAAGAATTATATACAATGCAATTAAAAAAACCTTTACCATCAACAGGTATCGTCAATCTTTAAAAGAAGGAATGGATATAATCAATGACATTACAAACAGACCTCAAATAAAATTTTCTTCAATTATTGAACAATTCCAGACAATCTCTGCAACACGCACACGACTCCACATAAACCACCGGACATGTTTCGGCACGACTGACTTTCGGCCATTATCAAAGGTATGCATCCTGGATCAATGTTCAAAGTTGTTATATATCTAGGTCACCTCGGCATCGCCTCCGCTATAGTTGTTCCACGTCGACGTCTTCCGTCATCATTACATGTATGTGTATTCACGTGCGAGTCACATCCACGCCATCTATTGGGTTAATTCCGGAATTGCTGTCGCTGTTTTTATTTCGTAAGTATATGTTATTTCTTTTATTTTCCTTTTTGTTGTTATATTTCATATTATTTTCTTGTTGTATTAGATATTTCCACGGATAGGGGATATCTTTCGGAGTAGACGTATTGCAATTGGATCTTTGGGTTTTCTCAATTGTTATAGCTTCAGACCACAAAATTTGATTATGTTTATTGTGGGAAGTTAAAATTTTACTATTTTCCCAATCGGGTATTAATTCATTTATCATACAATGTTGTATAAGTGATGTTTTTTCTTCCCTTTTAATCCAATTATTATAGTGCTCATTCAACCTCGTTTTAAACCTTCTTTTAGTACTACCGATGTAATATTTGTCCTGCTTATTTTCCTTTGGGTCTATTGTAGGAATCATGTATACACCTGCCTTATTTAGTGGATTTTTATTGTAACCACTATTTGTCAGTAATTTAGAATTATCAGTAACTATTTCAGCAATTTCAATATTGTAATTCTGGCATTCTTTTCTTATAATATTGCTTAGTGGAGGTAAATATGGTATACTTCCATAAAATAACGTATTTCTTTTTGTTAATCCATTGTTGTGCCTCTGTATACCAGCTCTTCTTATTTTGCGATATAATGAATCTATCAAGCCAACAGGATATCCAAAACATTTAGCAGTGTCTTTAATCCATTTTATTTTCTCAATAAGTGCAATTTTCGTTGATAGCTCTATTTATGAATGATCTGAACGCTGAAATTATGAATGCTCTATTTATGAATGATCTGAACGCTGAAATTTTATATCTCCATGGGTGACAGGATTCTTTGGGAATTATAGCAGGAATGTAAGTAGGTTTTCGATATACACTAAATTCAATTTTATTTTGATGCCTAAATAAAGAAATGTCAAGAAAGTTAAGTTTGTTGTCAATTTCTTTTTCATGCGTTACTTGAATAGTTGCGTACATACTATTGAAGTTGTTTATGAAGATCTCCATATCATTTTCCGAGTGTGGCCAGAAGATCAATACACCATCAACATATCGTAAATACAGTATAGGTAAGTTACCAATAGATCTGTTACTGAATATTTTCTTTTCTATGTCTTGCATAATAACCTCCACAAGCAAACCAGATATTGGTGATCCCATTGGTGGGCCATATATTTGTCTATAAATTGTATCATTGTAAGTGAAGTAATTATTTTCTGTTATAAGCTTGAATGCACATACAATGCTTTCAATTTTCGAAAATTTTATATTTTCTTCTTCTAATCTTTTTTCAATTAGGTTAATAGCATCCATTGTGGGAGTGTTTGGGTACAATGAGATGACATCCATACTGTACATCAAATATTCGGCACCGTCAATAGCTTTAATCTTGTCTATTAATTCGGTTGAATTATTCACTGTATATTTATGATTACAATAATATACTTTCAAGTGGTTATAAAGACTTTTTTCTAATCTGATTGTTGGGGCTTTATTTTTGTTAACAATGGAATGGGTCTAATTGGCCTATCACATTTGTGGGTTTTTAGCTTGCCGAACATGTAAGGCACAGATGCAGCAACGGGAGGGTACGCATTCTTTTTAACATCATCTGGAAGTGACATATGGTTCTTTATATGTGCCATTCTACGCAAAATATTATCCGTAGGATCATTATTTACAGGGGTGGCCTTTAAATCATCAATAGCATCTTTCATTTTTTGATTATAATCAGCTTGGTCCAGAATTATGAGCTGTTTAGATTTATCGGCTAACATACATTTAACGCTAGGGTTATTTCGTAGTTCCAGCAAGGCTTGTCTTTCGTATTTAAGTCGAGCATCAGGTAAATTCTTTTTCATATGATTAATACATCTTACCATTTTAAAATGAGTAGCATCTTGTTTCTTTTTAGGAATTCTGTATATAATGTCTTCAATCTGAGGCAAGATATATATATATATATATATTTTTTTTTTGCGTAGAATGGCACATATAAAGAACCATATGTCACTTCCAGATGATGTTAAAAAGAATGCGTACCCTCCCGTTGCTGCATCTGTGCCTCACATGCTCGGCAAGCTAAAAACCCACAAATGTGATAGGCCAATTAGACCCATTGTTAACAAAAATAAAGCCCCAACAATCAGATTAGAAAAAAGTCTTTATAACCACTTGAAAGTATATTATTGTAATCATAAATATACAGTGAATAATTCAACCGAATTAATAGACAAGATTAAAGCTATTGACGATGCCGAATATTTGATGTACAGTATGGATGTCATCTCATTGTACCCAAACACTCCCACAATGGATGCTATTAACCTAATTGAAAAAAGATTAGAAGAAGAAAATATAAAATTTTCGAAAATTGAAAGCATTGTATGTGCATTCAAGCTTATAACAGAAAATAATTACTTCACTTACAATGATACAATTTATGGACAAATATATGGTGCACCAATGGGATCACCAATATCTGGTTTGCTTGTGGAGGTTATTATGCAAGACATAGAAAAGAAAATATTCAGTAACAGATCTATTGGTAACTTACCTATACTGTATTTACGATATGTTGATGGTGTATTGATCTTCTGGCCACACTCGGAAAATGATATGGAGATCTTCATAAACAACTTCAATAGTATGTACGCAACTATTCAAGTAACGCATGAAAAAGAAATTGACAACAAACTTAACTTTCTTGACATTTCTTTATTTAGGCATCAAAATAAAATTGAATTTAGTGTATATCGAAAACCTACTTACATTCCTGCTATAATTCCCAAAGAATCCTGTCACCCATGGAGATATAAAATTTCAGCGTTCAGATCATTCATAAATAGAGCTATAACACATTCATCAACGAAAATTGCACTTATTGAGAAAATAAAATGGATTAAAGACACTGCTAAATGTTTTGGATATCCTGTTGGCTTGATAGATTCATTATATCGCAAAATAAGAAGAGCTGGTATACAGAGGCACAACAATGGATTAACAAAAAGAAATACGTTATTTTATGGAAGTATACCATATTTACCTCCACTAAGCAATATTATAAGAAAAGAATGCCAGAATTACAATATTGAAATTGCTGAAATAGTTACTGATAATTCTAAATTACTGACAAATAGTGGTTACAATAAAAATCCACTAAATAAGGCAGGTGTATACATGATTCCTACAATAGACCCAAAGGAAAATAAGCAGGACAAATATTACATCGGTAGTACTAAAAGAAGGTTTAAAACGAGGTTGAATGAGCACTATAATAATTGGATTAAAAGGGAAGAAAAAACATCACTTATACAACATTGTATGATAAATGAATTAATACCCGATTGGGAAAATAGTAAAATTTTAACTTCCCACAATAAACATAATCAAATTTTGTGGTCTGAAGCTATAACAATTGAGAAAACCCAAAGATCCAATTGCAATACGTCTACTCCGAAAGATATCCCCTATCCGTGGAAATATCTAATACAACAAGAAAATAATATGAAATATAACAACAAAAAGGAAAATAAAAGAAATAGCATATACTTACAAAATACAAACAGCGACAGCAATTCCGGAACTAACCCAATAGATGGCGTGGATGTGACTCACTCGTGAATACACGCACATGTAATGATGACGGAAGACGTCGACGTGGAACAACTATAGCGGAAGTGATGCTGAGGTGACCTAGATATATAACAACTTTGAACATTGATCCAGGATGCATACCTTTGATAATGGCCGAAAGTCAGTCGTGCCGAAACATGTCCGGTGGTTTATGTGGAGTCGTGTGTGTGTTGCAGAGATTGTCTGGCATTGTTCAATAATTGACGAAAATTTTATTTGAGGTCTGTTTGTAATGTCATTGATTATATCCATTCCTTCTTTTAAACATTGACGATACCTGTTGATGGTAAAGGTTTTTGTAATTGCATTGTATATAATTCTTTCACACTCTGTATGATATCCATAGTCGTGTTTTATTTGAATTTAAACCCTGGTCGCAAATTTCAATTGGGCCTATTTGCAATACGATGATTCTACGTGGCTAATGACACGCTAGATACATATTTTATTTCAAGATACAAGATGAAGCTTACTAACTTGGAATACCGATACAAGGTGAGTCCTTGATGATATAATAATTGAAACTTATAATAATATTCTTAGTCATATGATATATAAATGCCAAGATGATTTTGCTGCAAATATGCACACAACGCATAGAACGTATATAACGTGTAAAACAGTAGTGAGTATAGTGTATAGCTATTATTCTATCAAAAATATAGAAACCGTGTTAGTAATGCGTGATATAGAAAAACAGACAATGCTCATAGTTTGTTTTTTTTGTACATAAATTTTTAATATGTCCAATAATTCTTGGACACACTGTATATTTTATCGCATTGCAAAATGCGATAAAACATATTATAATTAAAATGAAAATCAAACTCAAAAAAATCAAACTTCTCTTTTGGCAGCTTATATATCTATAAAAATCCTGATTCTAAATTGAGTGAAATTCTCACAACTAAGAATCTGAGACGCTTCAGTATGGAACTCATGAATGAACAGCTTTTCTTTTCTGCAGATTCTGAGTGCATCTATTTGAAGGCTAATTGCAGAATATAGCTTAGTGTGATAGTTAACAAATAGACAAAAGTTTGGGTTTGGCAAGTTGGATGGCTGCTGGCTCTGGGCATTGTTGTGTTTTATTTTATTGGCTAATTGGCCAGATTTCTTTGAACGACTGTTAAAATATAACACAGCAGTGGCGACACCAGAAGCTCAGAACTGGGGTGGCTATTAGGGGGGGGGTAAGTATCGTATGAGGGGGGGGCTCAAATATTAAAGTGCTTGGCAGAACTTTTGGCACCCCCCCCCCTTATTGCAGATTTTACTCGACTCTGATGATATTATCCGCAATAATAACAAAAGATGTTTCAAGTTATATATTGTACATAGTATTTATTCAATGTATGTAGTACTGGGAACCATAGATACGAACCTACACGGCCTTTCATATGTTAATATTTTACAAATTTAGTTTACTTAAATCAATTTTTTTTCTGTCATAAGGCTGTTTATGAACTTGAGTTTGTAACTTAACAAGGCATCTCTCTCTCTCTCTCTCTCTCTCTCTCTCTCTCTGAAACATGACGATGATGGGCAAAACACATAACAATATTAACAAATAAAGGTAACTTGATCACGCTAGTTACATTAGATGAAAACTTTTACAAAAAGTTTGTAAGTTGGAAGCTTTTGACCTTATCTTAGGTCTTTGGCGTGATGAAGACCTAAGATAAGGTCGAAAGCTTCCAACTTACGAACTTTTTGTAAAAGTTTTCATCTAACGTAACTAGCGTGATCAAGTTACCTTTATTTCTCTCTCTCTCTCTCTCTCTCTCTCTCTCTCTCTCTCTCTCTCTCTCTCTCTCTCTCTCTCCTTCCTTCCTTCCTTCCTTCCCCTTCCTTCCTTCTCTTCTCTTCATTCGTAGCCATGTTGCGTCATCTACAGGTACGGAAGTAGTCATCCGGGCCGTTGCCAAACGACTTGCAGCACGGGAACTACATTCTCCGAGACTACACCGTCGCTCACCACTGACCATCGAGCATTGCAGACACCGGTCGCAGTGGTGTCGGGCTGGATCAACGTGATATAGTGTCCAGAGGGATTGTGTTGTTTTCGTTGATGGGTAGCAATTTGCATTTAGCGCTGATGACTAGCACATATGTGTCTGGAGACGAGCTGCCCAGCCTTAACCGTTGGCATGCGGCTCGTACACTGGGTGCGACTGTCTAGGGAGCCATTTCCTACGATAGCTTGACATCTTTGATACTCCTCCGTACCAACCTCACACTTCAATGGTACGTCGATGACATTCTGCGACCTGTTGTGTTGCCATTACTGTCACATTATCAATGAGCAATTTTTCAACAGGATAATGTCCCGCCACACACGGCACGGCTCTCCTAAGCATACCTCTGTAATGTCGACATCCTTCTATGACCAGCCCGAATTCTCACTGATTGAACATGTTTGAGACATCGTGTGATGCTACTTACGCCCATACCAGAATGTCGGTGAACTGGCCCACAATTTGAAGACCATCTGGCATGTTATGCCTTAGGATGTATCTGTGAACTCTTTGCGTCTATGCTACGCCAGGCAACCGCTTGTATCCGAGCCAGACGTGGTGCTACAACGTACTGACTTGTTGTTCCACTCATGTAGCTGTTTTATCCGAATAAATGGCCCAATTACTCTGGAATTGCGATCATTTCCTTCCCTATGCATGTGCATTGCACATCTGGATTTTCATTTCAATTGGATGATTTCTTGTGGGTTCTTCGTTTTTGTTTGCCTGTTTTTAAAACTGTGTTGTCACTGCAGCTGAAGAAATCTGTGGTACTGCAATGGTGGGTAACATTAGAAGTGATGCTTCGTGGAACAGTCAGATTAAAGAAGCAGTTAAGAGAAAGAAGGAAGTATATTTGGGGGTGTTGCAAGGTTAGAGTTACTGTGGATGAATATCGCTGTAAGAACTGTGAGGCAGCTAAGTTTGTTAGCCAGAATAAGGAAAAGGTGGAAAGGCATGAATTGGCATTTTGGAAAGACAGAAATTCTTTCTGGAAGTAGATAAGACATGAAAAATAGAGGAGATAAAATTCTAAATTGTGTGAAGAATAGGATTGGCAAAATTATATGGGACCCCAATGAGGTAAGTGAAAGATGGGGTTAATATTTCAGTGAGTTATTAGAACATGAAAGCAAAAGTTATTCTGAGGTAGAAACAGATGATGTCACAGTGAGAGATGGAAGCGCAGGAGGGATTTCAACAGAAGAGATGTGTAAAGCTCTAAATTCTCTTCGTAATACATAGTAAAACTCCGGGAGTAGATGTCATAATTGCAGCGATATTAAAATATGGTGGTGACTCTGTAATTGAGTGGTTAACTGAAATTTGTCAGTTGTGCTGGGAGTTAGGAAGGGTTCCTCAGGATTGAAGGGATGCTGTCATTGTTCTTTTGTACAAGGGAAAAGTTTCTGCTTCGAATCACCTTTGCTTTCATGCTCTAATAAGATTGAATGCAAGAACTATCGTGGTATCAGTTTACTGAGTGTCCCACAGAAAGTGTTTGGGAAGGTCATTTTTGATAAGGTACGAGGTCTTACATCAGACAAAGTGTGGGATCTACAGAGTGGTTTTATGCCTGGTAAAGGCTGCACTAACCAAATTTTTGCATTACGTTTGATGATCGAAAAGTATCTGTCTGTTTGTAAGAAAGTTTTTTCTGCCTTCATAGATTTAGAGAAAGCTTACGATCAAGTAAATAGGATTATTCTGTGGAAGGTACTGAATAAATATAGTATTGCTAGAAATCAATTAAATAGTGTAAAAGCGATGTATACTGGTAGTATAGTATGTGTACGAGGATATGGTGGTGCATCGAAATTGTTTTCTATTGGTGCAGGAGTCAGACAAGGTTGTGTAACATCACCATGGCTGTTTAATATGTTTATGGATGCATGCATACGTGATGCCAAAATAGAAAATACTAGTTTATGTTTTGGTAATATCCATGTGTGCAGATTACTGTATGCTGATGACACAGTCCTGTTGGCAGAGAGCAAAAGTGAGTTGCGGTGTATGTTGTCCCGTATGTACGAAGTTTGTATGAAATTCAAACTGAGTATAAATAAGGAAAAAACCGAAGTTATGGTTTCTGAGCGAAGAACTGTTGGTATTGAATGCAGGATATGTCTAAATGACACAGTTGTTGACCTGGTGAACAGTATGTGTTTTTGTGAATCATGTTTGACAGAGAGAACAAATTGGTTGGCGAAATTAGTAGATGAGAGAATTCTACATTGAAAGTCATCTGCTTTAGGAGGATCGCACAGGAGTGATGGGTTCTCAAGAAATTCCCGAATGGCTGTGTAAGAAAGGGTAATTATTCCTACTCTGATGTACACATGTGTATATCGGTGAAACCTGGGTACTGCAGAAAAAACATAGGAGTCGTTTGTGTGCTGGGGAGATGCGTTACTTACGAGGGCTTTGTGGTAAGACACGCGCTGATCACATGAGGAATCAAGATGTATTGCAGATGTGTAATGTGAGGCAAAATTTTGTTAGTAAAGTGGAGACTAATATTTTTAGGTGGAGGTAGTCTGGCCATGTTTAAAGAATAGTGATGGGATGCTTATTAAAAGAATTTTTTCAGCCCAAATGGCAGGAAAGAAAGGTAGAGGAAGGCCAAGGAAATCGTGGGAGGACCAGATTCGGGAATGCATGAGAAAAAGATAATGAATGTGATTATGTGTGTGTCGTGTGATGGATGTCAGTGAAGCTGCAGTTGTCAAGATCCGCTGTAAATGGAGACGTTTGTTACGGCATCAGTAAGTTCTTTCTTTGAGGAGCTAACCTCTGAATATCAGAGAACAACTTAGTGATATGTTTGTATGTTTTTTGTTTGTTTGTTCTTTTTTGGCAAAGAGTGTATAACAAAAGTTTTGCGAAATCGAAAAATTTATATACGTTTATCCAAGTTCCCTACAATCTTAAATGATTATACTCACCATGTGTCTCCTGATGGCTTAAATATTTGGGGGGGGGGTAAGGGGGGGCTGAAAGGAACTTTAGGGGAGCTGAAGCCCACCCTAGCGAACCTGTAGCGTTGTGCCTGCAACTCAGTATCATATTCAAGGTATTAAAGTACAAACATTAATCTCAGTTAGCTGATGATGGGTGCATACCATACATTTTCCCAAAACAGTTAGTACATTTCATAGCTTATCAGTTATCAGAATATGTGTGCATTATTCTTTCCATTGTGTTACACATGCTGTTAAACTGTAGACACCTCACAACCAACTCATTCAGCTATATCAGGAAACAATTTTCTGCCCTCTTGTAAGTCATTTTTCTTTTCTGTCATTTTTGAGGAGCAGTTTGTCTCCTCACTCTGTTAATCTGTATATACATTAAATTCTGATTAAAAAAAAATCATGTTAAAAACTAAATTCAGCTCATTAGTCTTTGAGTACTAAATGAAATTCCATGAAGACTTATTTATTTCTATATTCATTCTTAAAATATATAATTTCATTAAAATTGAACCACCTTTGTTTCGTAATTTTGCTACCACCATGAGCAACTCTTAGGGCTACAAGCAGCTGCCTGTCCCTAATTTAGGACCAGTGGTTGTAGGGAAGAAATAGAGCCAGCTCTATCAGACAAGCATACCACCCATGCCTCATCCAGGACTTACTTGGGCCCCATCTTGAATGAATGGTTAGATGCCAGCACCTTTCAGACCACTTTGCCACCAGTGCTGCTGTACCACTTTCATAGTATTCCATTTCTGTTAATGTATTTTTATGTTGCCATTTTTTTTTCAGTCTTTTGACATGGTTTATTCTTCCAGCTCTGCATCATTATCACAGCCAGAGTTCGTGTGTTTGCAATGATGATGCAATTCCTTGTTATTCCATAGTTCTGTGTGTGTGTGAGAGTGAGTGAGTGAGAGACCAAATCTGTTTTTTCCTCATGCTCCAGTTAACAATTTTACAATTAGTAACATATGAGTCTTTCTAATTTGATTTTTTTTTTTTTTTTTTTTAGGGAACCAAAATCAAACCAGAAATTTGCTCTGTATTCATGCTTTTAATAGGGTGTAAAGGCATGGTTTGAAGGGGGATTGTGGAGGGTGCCACACACTTCACTCAAAATCACAGTCAGCAAATATACGAGATCAACAAGATGTAAATGGGGTAGGGGGCTATATATGTAACACATAAAAAATACTAGTAAGTTAGCATACCACAGCCAGACAGAATTGTTTTCATTTTTAGAGGAAGGGAGGATTATATTTTGATGGCCTCTGCATTTAGTAAAGACAGTTATCTATAAAACACAGAAAGGAGATGTGGATGTGTTGTGTGTCATCTCATTTGAAACCAAAAGTGATGAGTTTTTTTATTAAATCATAAGATTTCCTTCTTCACCAGTCAAAGGGAACTTTATTGAAGGAACAAAAAATTTACAAACTAAAAACAAAGTGGTGATGAAATATACAGTTGGGATAAATTTACCTTAAATTAGATCACTTAGAGCTGCCACAAGTCGAGATCGCGTCGCATGTGAGAAAATTGCAAAATCCATGTTTCACACAGTTGGAAAATGATGCCTTATCTCAGGCGTGCTCAGTAATTGCTATAAACGGATTTGGTGATGTTACCAAGTGCTTCTTGCATCAAACAGTGGTGGTGTGCTGTAAAACTGGGTTGACTATTTCTAGAAAATCAACTGGCAATTTATGAAATTTTGCAGGATTACCCAGAAAAAAGCATTTTATGTTAGAAGACTCTGAAATATCTACACTGGAAGATTTAATAAGTGCCACATCAGTATTGGAAGAAATTACTGAAAACCTTGGTGGGAAGGAACACACAACTGTTTCATATGTCCTTCCACCATATTGAAGCATTGAAGAAAAACTTCAATTGAAAGTTAATAATAGTACCCTCTTAAGCAAAAAATTAAGAAAAAAATTGTAAGTGTACTAACTGCCCATGAAGATAAAGGGTTGCTCATGTCATTTATTCAGGTGTGCACCTTTGTTGATCCACAATGTTGTCTGGAATATTTTGACAAGTCTGAAAAAGCTGCTGTAAAAACAACAGCCATTAGTAAGGTCATTGAGGTTATGTCATCAACTAGTGTCAACCAAACATCAAATCTGAATGCAGCTCGATGTGCGTTGCTACAGAATTAGAAAAAAAAAAAAAAAAAAGACTGCTTAACTTTCTGCAACTATCAGGCAAATGTTCTGCAGAAATTACCTCAGAACTAAAAGATAAAAAGAAGCTTAAATTACCTGGCTATGCCAGTTTTTTATTTAGATGATGATTTCTTGGTGTGATAGGCCAATGAAAAAAAAAAAAAAAATCTTTTCCCACATTCCCAGCCCCGGCCCAAAAAAAAAAAAAAAAAAAAAAAACATTTTCAGCAGTCAAGGGTACTTTCAGGAAGAGTTTTCAGCACTGGAAGCAATGTAATTACAAGGCAGTGGGCAGCACTCACTCCTAAAAATGCTGAAATGCAAATTTTTCTCTTGCACAACATGAAATTTCTCTTCCAGTGAGAGGTGTTTGTTTTTTATTTCAATAAATTTGTAAAACATGACCATCCTTTCTCATTTTTTAATTACTTCTTTTTAGTATTAAGATTTTCAAATTGCCGTTTATGCCAGAAAGCTGATGTAAATGCATAGATAGAGTATAATCAATATAAAACTGTTCTTAATTCTCAAATAATGTGCATTTTAAAATTTTCAGCTTTGTATGTATAGCATACCTTAATCAATTTTTAATGTATTTTGATGCATGACTGCAAAAAATGTTCTAAGGTGAAGTTGTTCACCTTAGAACATTTTTTGTTCACAAAAAATGTTCTAAAAAATGTTCTTTGATGAAGTACTAAAAAAATGTTCTATGATGAAGTACCCAGCTATATTTCCCAGGCCTGGAAAACTTTACTGTCCTCGATTCCGGTTTCTACCTCTTACATCGCAGACTCTGCCCATCATTAATGGAACTCTTATAGGCCTCTATTTTCTCATATTACGTTAAAGCAAGTGAACATTCTTGAATTTCTTTCCTCAATGAGAACGTTTGGCAACAGTACCCATATATAAATGTGTTTCTGGAACTCCAACTTGGTCTTTCATCTGATGATGTGCTCGTAGTGAACACGAAAGTGCTCATGTCATTTTAACCATGTAAATATATTTTAACTTGTGTGTGTTTTTAGTTATTAAAGTTTGCCTATAACTGGAACCATTCAGGAAGTTTGAACATCGTGCATTCACAGCAAGTTTCTTACCCTGAGTAGTCTTTGTGGCACGAAAACCTTGTTTTATTATCAACTGTAGCTGTATTGGTATGTGATTGTAAAATGTCATCTTAGATTTTATTATTCAAGTATGGAGTTCGCCATTAAGATGCTTTGTCGTTTTCGGAGAAAACTTTTTATTGAGGAGACACATTTATCGTTTTTAGTGAACTGTAGAGACTTGAAGGTTGTTCCCAACTACCTGAAGTTGCGCTGTTTTCCAGTCTCTCGCCGAGATGCCTCAGTCCTTGGTTCTGCAGAATACAAAAGACTCACTTCAGAGATCCGAACGAAGCGTAGTTTCATAGACTATTTGCACAGGAAATCATATTACGCTTTTTTGCATTTACCATTATACTTTCACCCTGCATTACTTGATAGGCTTCTTATTACATTTTTGGCTTCCTGCAATACAGAAGTACAACTATTTAAAAATAGACAGATTAAGAAACTACGCAACTTAGTTGCTGACTCTTGTTCTGCAAAGCGTTGTTCTTTGCAGCTGCAAAGGCAAAGTTCTACCGCTCAACCAACATACATTAACTTCAGTTCTCACCCTCTTAATTCTTTACAAAAGTCTGCCTTAAATAGAGGTCCCAAATTTGCTTATCCGGAGTTTAACCCTAATCCCCTTCAGCTTATTTCCCAGGCAGAAAAGATTATTCAATCTCTATCCACTCCTGAACGAGAACCCACCAGGTATAAGGTAGCGAAAGCCATCAAATTCAGTAGAAGTTTAAATATCTCCCCTGCTTCTAAAACCCTCCTTAAAGAAAAAACTCAACTGTATGCTCTTCGCTCAAACCCTAATTTGGCAGTTATCACAGCAGACAAATCCAACCAGGTTTTAATTCTCGATAAGCAGGACTACGTAATGAAAATGGAAAATGCGATTGATAATACCCCCATTCTATCATTCAAGGTGATCCTACCTCTGCCACTATTTCTGCCCCGCACGGGGATAACCGGTTTTCCGGTTATTTGGGGAGCGGCGCCCCCACGGCCCGAGCTGACCTTGTGACGGAACATCTTACTTTTTCATCTTGTACGATTATGTTACCGAAGGGACAGCTGTTCATCCAGCTGCTGGAGGATGGCGTCCCCACGGCACGAGCCGACATGTACTAGATGTGAATTTTCACATTTTTTTTTTTTTTTATGTTTTTTGTTTTTTCACGTGACACGCTCCCGCCTCAGTTGTAGGTTGCTGAGGTTGTGATTATGCGCCAGCTCTGGATTTGAGTTTATCTTTTTCTTTCCTGTCTTCTCCATTTTATGTTCCTTTTGTTTTTCCGAGCTGGTTAGCTAGACCTACCTGCACGTTTGCCGTGTGCGGTGACCCGTAAGGTGGAAAAGGGGATGCTGGAGGCTGAGGTTTCTGGGGGCCGGGTTGTAGTGTCTCCTGATGCCAACACTCCTCTTTCCCCCTGCTTCACCCTAAACGGGCGGCTAGGAACTAACCCACTCCTAGTCAATGAGGTCTGTGGCCGAGTGGAGCCCAGACCTCTAACGGCTTGTCGTTTCGCACGACAGGGCAAGTCTGGGGATAGGGTGGGCATGCCAAAGGGGTGTTCCCCAGGCATGGGAAAGTCTGGGTGCACGCCGAGCGCATGTCTGCCCTATCAACTTGCTATATCCACTTGCTATCCCTAGAGCCGTGTCCTGCGTCCACTTGGGCTTGCGGACCTCCGGTTCTCCCTCGTTGGGCTTGATTGTGGGTGGGGAAGTCGGCGGACGAATTATTAATTTATTCCATGGATGAAAATAAAGTTTCCCACGAACTGAAAAGCAAAAGAGGTAATGAGGAAGGCTCATCCCCTTCCGCCAAAAAGCATGTACCTGATTCTTGTAATGCTAGTTTCTTTTTTATTCATTCACTAGACCCTTCAAAGCCTTTGAGTGGCAAAGGTCCATTTTGGATAAATAAAGCACTTCAATCCATCGCAAGCTCTCCTAAGAGCGTAAAGAAGCTCCAATCTGGAGATCTTGTAGAGATGTCCACTGTGGCCTACAGTACCACACTTATAAACACTACCACACTGCTTGAGACTCCGGTTAAAATAACACCTCATGGGTACCTAAATTCATCTCGAGGTGTTGTCTCCTCTCAGGACCTCGTTGAGCGTACTGAGGAAGAACTACTTGAAGAACTGAGGAGTCAACACATTACGGGTGTGCGGTGTATCCTCTTCAGGCGGAATGGGCAGTCCGTCCCATCCCGCAACATCATTTTAACTTTCGACAGTCCTTCCCTGCCTACGTCCATCAAGGCAGGGTATCTTCACCTAGAGGTACGCCCGTACATCCCTAACCCTTTGAGATGTTTTAAAAAGGTGCCAGTCTTATGGCCATTCTCAGCAGTCGTGCAGGAGCAATCCTCGGTGTGCACGCTGTGGTGCCACAGAACATCTTTTACAGGAATGTGTGGCCGAGGCCGAGCTTTGTGTAAACTGCAAGGGTTCACACGCAGCATCAGCCAAAGATTGTCCCAAGTGGAAGGAAGAAAAAGAAATTCAAAGGCTAAATACGGTGGAGAATATTTCCTATCCTGAGGCCAGAAGGAGAGTAGTTCCTGCTTCTTCTGATCGGCGCTCATATGCATCAGTGGTGGTTGCCAAATCTACAATCGGCATTCAAACTGACATTCAGATCCCTACTAAATGTCCCTACAAGCTGGACGATATCATCGCAGCCGGACTGGAGGCACTCCAGTCTCGAGCTAGGGGTCTGAAAGCGCCACCCACCACTTCGCCGATGCAGACTCATTCCACCACCAGCAAGGGAACTCAGGCCACTTCTTCAAAGAAAACCAAAGCCCAGGATAACAAGAACGTTTCTTCCCCTCAAAAATCTCAGCAAACAACTCAACGCCAAGCGCCTTCCGTTAAAACACTTGGGACAAAGTATGCTCCCATCTTGGCCCCTGTTCACACACCTCCAGATCTGGGGGAACCCCCATCAGGGGTGATGGAGCCTGACTTTGATCATTTTCATTTCACTTATAACCATGGCTTCAATCATTCAGTGGAACTGTCGAGGTTTTCGGACGAGTTTTGATGAAGTGAAACATCTGCTTTCATTTTACTCTCCGGTGTGCCTTTGTCTACAGGAGACGAAGCTTAAACCATCAGACCTGCTTTCAGTTCGAGGCTACAGTGCGTATCGGACAGATAATGCATCGGGAGACATCGCCTGTGGGGGAGTCGCTATTCTTGTCCCTCACAGTGTTTCGGTGTCTTCCGTTGCGATATCCACAACTTTGCAGGCCGTGGCGGTGCGTGCATCTGTCCCTGGGCCTCTTACTGTCGGCAGTGTCTATCTGCCGCCGGACGAGAACGTGAGCGTCTCTTTTCTGGAGAGATTGGTTGATCAGCTGTCTTCACCATTTCTTCTTTTGGGGGACTTCAATGCCCATCATCATTTGTGGGGTGGTGTCAGCATTAGCACGAGAGGTCGTCGCATAGAGTCTCTTCTGTTCTCGGCCTCTCTGTGCCTTTTTAACACCGGTGCTGACACGTACTTCCATGAGCCGACAAGATCCTTCAGTGCGATCGATTTGACCTTGGGATCACCATCGATTATTGCTGATTGGTCGTGGACGGTGTGTAACGACCTCCACGGGAGCGACCATTTTCCGATTTTGCTCTCGCATCATACGAACATGCCATCTTCTGCCTCCCGCCCTCCTCGGTGGAGGATGGAGCGAGCGAGATGGGAGGTCTTCACACCGTCAGCATTGATATCTTCTACAATGGTGACCCAAGAGTCAATCGACGCAGCGGTTCTTGAAGTCACAAATTGCATTCTTCAGGCAGCTGATCTTTCTATACCAAAAACATCTACGACACTCTCCAGAAGTCCGAACCCTTGGTGGACCCCTGAATGCGCAGCGGCTAGGAGAGCTCAACATAAGGCCTGGTCTACGTTTCGGCGTTATCCAACCGATGCTAATCTCGTTACATTCAAACGAGCAAAATCCTATGCTCGGTTGGTGCGTCGACGTAGCAAGAGGGAGTCTTGGATCCAGTATGTGTCATCTCTCACTTCACGTGCCAGTTTGAAAAGTGTGTGGGAAAAGATTCGTAAGATCCGGGGTAACTACAGCTCTCACCAGATCTCCATTCTCGAGAGTAACGGCTGCACATATGCTGGAGTCGGGGAGATTGCTGATTGTTTGGGGGAGGCGTTTGCCTCCGTGTCGAGTGACCTGGCGTATCCTACTTCTTTTCAAAGAATAAAATCCACTGCGGAACGCCAGATAATCTCCTTTTGCGCCTTTTCTCGACACGGGATATAACTCCCCCTTCAGCATGGTTGAACTCAGGGTGGCTCTGCATCGGTCCGGCGCTACATCTGTCGGTCCCAATGGAATCCACTATGACGTGCTCCGTCATCTATCGCAGTCGTCTCTTAAGAATCTCTTAATCTTGTACAATCGTATTTGGTCGGAGCACAGTTTCCCGGTATCGTGGCGAAAAGCTTTTGTTCTGCCTTTTCCCAAACCTGGCAAGGATCCTAAGTCTCCCTCTAGTTATCGTCCAATTGCTCCCACTAGCTGTCTGTGTAAAGTTCTTGAACGCATGGTTAATTCCCGGTTAATTCATTTTTTAGAATATCATCAAGTACTTTCACCATCACAAAGCGTCTTTCGCCGTCATCGTTCACCTCACGATCATCTCCTGCACCTTGAGACATCTGTGCGCGAGTCGTTCGTGCGTAGGCAGCACCTGGTGTCTGTTTTCTTTGATATTGAAAAAGCCTATGATCGAGCGTGGCGGCACGGTATTATTCGTGACCTCCACGCATGTGGGTTGCGAGGAAACCTTCCAACCTTCATTGTAAATTTTCTTCGCAATCGGGTGTTCCAGGTGCGCCTGGGTACGACGCTCTCGGCACCGTTCCATCAAGAACAAGGTGTTCCTTAAGGTTGCATTTTATCTGTCACATTGTTCATCCTTCGCATTAATTGTCTCTTCACAAATCTACCTCCTGCAGTTTCGGCTACTGTTTATGTAGATGATTTACACATTTTCTGCTCGTCATCCAGCATGAATTTTATTGAAAGGCAGTTGCAGTCTGAGATTAACCAGATCTTTAAGGCGGCGAATAGCAATGGTTTCGTTCTTTCTCCCGACAAGACAGCGTGTGTCCATTTCTGCCGGAGGCGCGGCCTCCATCCTGACCCAGAGCTGTTTTTAGACCGTGCAGCCATACCAGTTTTGCCGGAGACCAAGTTCCTTGGACTGACCGTCGACCGTGCGCTTACGTTCTGTGCGCACGTTCGGCGGCTCAAGATTTCCTGTCTGCGGGCTCTATCTATTCTTAAGATCCTTTCGAGAGTCTCGTGGGGCGCAGACAGGATGTCTTTGATTCGCATTTACCATTCCTTAATACGGTCGAAACTGGATTATGGTTGTATCGTGTATGGCTCTGCTCGTCGTTCCGTTCTCCGGCCTTTGGACACTATTCACCATCAAGCACTGCGTCTTTGTTTGGGAGCATTTCGAACATCTCCGATTCCCAGCCTTTACGCTGACCCGAACGAACCATCGCTTGAATTCCGCCGTCTGCAGCTGTCTATTCAATTCTACCTGAAACTTAGATCTCTTCCAGACCATCCTTTATACGATGCAGTTTTTCATCCCCAGCATGCTCGTTTATTCGGGAACCGGCCCTCGTGCATTTCAACCTTCGGTCTTCGTATGGCGGCCGTAGCCCGTGATGTAGGGCTCGACTTGTCACTTGTTGGAGAGACCAGGGGCTTTGGGGATCCTCCATGGCACCCACTTGGTGTCATGGTTGATACCACCTTTACATCTTTCGATAAATCCTCAACCCCTGCGTCAGTGTACCAGCAGCTCTTCGCTGAGCACCGTGACCTCAATACTGATTACACTCCTATTTTTACTGATGGCTCCAAGATGCATGGAGTCATTGTATCCACGGCTGTCTGTGTAGATGACGTTTCAGTAGCGCGGATCCCAGCTGAGGCCACGGTGTTTTCGGCGGAGATGCATGCTGTGTATCTCGCCCTTCTCCATGTTCAGTCGAGTTCTCATCATCGTGCTATGGTCTATACGGATTCCTTAAGTGTCTTGCAGTCTTTGTCATCCGCAGATTGCCATGACCATCCTTTTCTCGTGAATGTGAGACAGTTACTTCGTCGTTTGCTCGGGGCCGGTCTTCATGTTCAGTTTTGCTGGATTCCTGGGCATGTTGGAATCTCGGGTAACGAGTGTGCTGATGCGGCTGCTAGATCTGCTTCCTCTTTGGTCGTCACACCCTTGTCACTGTATCACCGGGATTTCCGCTTTATCTTTCGCGAACATATCAAGCGAACGTGGCAGGGTCTGTGGGACCAACAGGTGGAAAATAAACTGCATTGTATTAAATCTAATCTTGAAGTCTGGAAATCCTCATATCGTCGGAACCGTAGGGAAGAAGTGGTGCTTGCGCGTCTCCGCATTGGGCATTGTCGTTTCACTCACCGCATTTTGCTGTGTGGCGACACTGTGCCGATGTGCGAGACGTGCAATTGACGACTCACCGTCACTCATCTTCTGTGTACCTGTGTTCGTTTTCGTGATGTACGTTTTCATTTCTTTCATTCTCATTTGTTGAACGAGGACGCCGCTACACTGCAGCAGCTCCTCAATGACCACTGCAATACTGTCGCCGTCTTCTCATTTTTTAAACAAATTGACTATTTTAAACGTATCTAGATTTTAGCCCTATCATCATCCTCATTTCTCAGTTTTACTGAATCAGCTAGTTTTTAACCATTGTATCTTGTTTTTAATACTGTTTGTTTCATTATCTTTTTTAGCCCTTCCTTCGTTCTCATTTTTCAGTTTTACATGATCAGTCAGATTTTAAGCTTTTTACCACATTTTTAATACTGTTTGTTTGTCTTGTGTCTGGCGCTCTTTGGCCAACCATGGCCCTTGCGCCATAAAAATCAACCAACCAACCAACCACTATTTCTGCTTTAAGCAGACTCCGTAATCATGGCTCCTTACCCCCTTGAATTTCGAACTTCATGCACCCCCTTTTGAACCTAGGGTCCCCAGAATTGTTTGGAAAACTGAAAACCCATAAGGAAAATCACCCCATGAGGCCTTTGGTTTCTGGGTATGCTAATCCCACCAGGCCTTTGGAGAAAGCACTTGTCAAATATCTTACCCCTCTAATCTCTTCCTCACAATATTCCATTTCTAGCTCCGTAAAAGTCTTGCAACGTATCAAGGCTTTCAACCATCCTGGTTCCTCTTTCCTTATGGCTTCTTTAGACGTAGTGTCTCTGTTTCTCAACGTCCCCATTTTTATTGTTCACAATATCATTGAAAGTAAACTTTCCCAATTGGGGCTGTACCCCCTGAGGAAATTCAAGCCGTTCTGCAGGCATTACGCCTCATTCAGAAACTTTCTTTTTTTTTCAGGTTTAATGGCATTTTATATCGCCAACTTGAGGAAGGGTCCCAACTCTCCCCTCTGTTGGCTGAACTTCTTGTTCAAGACATAGAAAACCGCATTTTGGACTTTTGTCAGGTTAGACCTTTATTATACCTTCGGTATGTTGACGATGTTCTCTTTTGCAACCACGTTGTCGTCTGTTTATCCTTCTATATCCTTCACCGTAGAGGTTGAATGTGACACTTCACTTCCGTTTTTAGACTTCCAACTTTGTAGGAACCCCACCTCTCAGCACCTGAGTTATTCGGTTTACAGAAAGCCTATCTTGATACCAAGTGTTTCAGCCCACCCGACCAGATATGAGGTTTCACCCTTATATTTTCTTATTCGCTGAGCATTTACCCACTCCTCTTCTGTAGCCTACCGTGAGGAGGAACTTCAAAAGATATACACCATTGCTTATCAGCACGGATTTTCACATTCGGATGTCCATAGAATCTACTGTAAAATCCAAAATTCAACATTTTTTACCCTGACACGTGAACGAAGGGATATCAAATATGTTGGATCGATGACTTACGTCCCTCATGTGAATAGTAATTTATGGAACATCTGTCACAGTCATGGTGTCGGTTTTGGGTTAAAAACATCGAACATTTATTACCTGATTAAAAATGATCGTGACCATGTTGAATTGTTGGACAAATGTGGCATCTATTCCATTACTATGAAATCTGTCGATCCTCAAGACAAGGACCTTATATATATATATTGGCTCAACCCTACGGAGACGGCAAACAAGAATTAAGGAACACCAATATAGTGTAAAAAATGGCTCGTCATCGACTGCTTTAGCCAGGCTTTCTTCAGCTGGTACACATTACCCATCTTGGACAGACGTCTCCATTCTATCTACCTCTACAACGAGGGAAACAGTGCTCTTTTCAGAGAGTCTGCACATTTTGCATCGAGTGGACACTTGTTGCAATGATGAAGTACCCAGCTATATTTCCCAGGCCTGGAAAACTTTACTGTCCTCGATTCCGGTTTCTACCTCTTACATCGCAGACTCTGCCCATCATTAATGGAACTCTATAGGCCTCTATTTTCTCATATTACGTTAAAGCAAGTGAACGTTCTTGAATTTCTTTCCTCATTGAGAACGTTTGGCAACAGCACCCATATATAAATGTGTTTCTGGAACTCCAACTTGGTCGGTCTTTCATCTGATGATGTGCTCGGAGTGAACACGAAAGTACTAGTGTCATTTTAACCATGTAAATATATTTTAACTTGTGTGTGTTTTTAGTTATTAAAGTTTGCCTATAACTGGAACCATTCAGCAAGTTTGAACATCGTGCATTAACAGCAAGTTTCTTACCCTGAGTAGTTGAGATACAGCTTTTCGGCATTTTTGTTTGAAAGCACATTTGAGTCATTTTAATGAAAAATTACTTATTTTACAAATGGTTATAGCTCTGGATCCTGAACTTCAAACATTAGGAATGCTTTTGATAAAATGTGATGTCAAAATCTTTGATAAACTCCAGTCAGTCTTCATTCTACATTTAGTAACTGGTTCTGTTGCCTTTACTTTCTTTTGAGTATATCTGTAACCTTCATCCCATCACAACTCATCCATTTTATAATCTTTCATACAGTAGCATTCCATCCATCATATGCCATAGATTATTCACATGGTGCAAAGCAGTAGCAGCAAATATGTTATGATATTATCTTCTTGAGCTGCAATTTTGGAGAAAGGGTAGTGTTGAAGAATTTAACTTTTGGAAAATCCAGTCACTTAATTGTATTACAAATAGCAAAAGGGATAAAGATTTTACACCGTTCTGTGTCACATAAACCTATGTCAGGGGGCACTTCTTGTGTCTGTCCTTGGTATGAACAGTATATACTACTATTGAAGTTTCACATTCTGAAATACAAAAGCAGAATCAAAAATTATAAGTTTTATACTTTCATTGTCAGTTTTCCATTAAAAAATGTGATTTGAAGTGAGTTCATACAATACTGTTAGAGGCATAGAACATGAACTTTCCAAATGTTTCACATTCATTTTTATTTTGGTTAATGTATCTACTACTGTGTGTCTCCTTGTATTTTAATTTATTTGCACAATTGTCTTTATGCATAGAAATTTTCCGGATTGCATTTTTCGCTTACTGTTTGCTATTTTGTAGAATAATAGCGTCTAAAACAATTTGCTGTGCAGTAACTATTCGTGGTTGTCATTTATCAGATTTATATAGAGTAGTAAATTAAGAAGTGTTTTTATTTGAGTTCTGTAGTCTGTATAAGGGCAAAGATGTAAAAGTGAGATGCATGTTTGTGTTTTTTTCTTTTTAATTTTTTCAATGAAATTTTTCAGAATGTCCCTATGATTGCCTAATGAATAAACCAATTTCAGAGAGCTTGACTGAAAAAGTAAACAGAATTATCCTTTTAGGTAAGTGAAGTTATTATGTCTTTTTGTTGGCTCTTTTATTTACTTATTGTATGTGTGAAAGGTTTTTATTTCCATTTGCAAAACTGGAAGCTATTCTAAAATTTGCCCCTTTGTTACACAGAACTTGTTTACATAAAATGATAATTTCTTGTGAAATTCAACTGTGCATCTAAGCACAATGAAAGAATAGTGATATTGTGCCTCAGAAACACTGAAGTGTTAAAAATATGTGCTTTTAGTTATTTTTTAAATGCATGATGTACTGGGTAAAATGAGACTGTACTATGTATGTGTAAGTTGGACAAAATTATGTATGTTACTGAACATACATAGGCTCTTGCACCCTTCTCTTTCCTTGGCTGATAAAAACTATCTGCAGGTGACTAAACATGCAATATTTTTATCACTTACCATATTTTTATTTTTTAATATTTATTTTGGATGAGTACTGTCTTTGCAGTATCTCTTAGTGTTGCATCCATACTTTTAACAGCTACTCAGGACCAAGTGGCCTAAGCTGCAGGATTCTGAAAAACTGTATGAGTTAGGCCTGGGTTTTGAAGCTCAGATTAGGAATCGGTGGTGTGTTTACAGTATAGTACTGGTTCTGTCCCTTCCCTAGCGCTGTAGACTTAGATGCATATGGGTCAATACCCCCCCCCCCTAAAAAGAAATTTGATTACCTATAGGAGCTTTTGAATGATGGATTTTATAAATAACAATTCAGGTGTGCTGATGATAACTATGGTTCATTAGTGATATGATCAAAATGCTGGAAAAAAGTTACTTAACTATATAAGGGCTTGTTGTGTGACTTTCCCATGTCTGAATCCTCTCTAGCTTGTGAGACAGACAATGTCAAATAATGATAGCAGCACAAGTATACTCAGACAACTAAATCAGCAAAACTGGCTCAGAATTTTTGTTTTAAAGTAGAAGTTGTCTTTTATTTTATTTAATAAAAAGTGTTATGAAACACTTTGCATCTCAAGTGGCACAAATTTACTGATGTAAACAGTATGTAGTACTTACCATGACCTGTATGAATGCTTGAAAGTAATGGTGGCCACTTGTGCATGATAATGTGCAGTAACTGTTGAGAGATTGCAACTTTATATACAATTGGGGATTTTGGGCTGCCTTTGTTGCATGTCTTTTTAACTACAGAAATAAACATTCACACAAATTTACACACACTTTAAACATAGTCCTAGCCATTTAAGTGATAGAGACCTTGCTAGGAATACTTCTACTAATAATAATCAGGGTATTCTACCAATAATAATCAGGATTACATTTTCGAGGTCTGGAATTTCCTAGAAAAACTGTGTTTTTTTTAAAGATGTCTTGAAAAGCCTTGAAATTTGAAATTAGTGCTTAAAAAAAATGTCCTTTTAGGAAATCAGTGTTAACCCTTATTCTTCCCCCCCTTCTTTCTTCATTTTCTCTCCTTTGTTCTCAAAGAAACCCACGGCCACGGTGTCAGACGGACGTGCCTCAAATTCTAATTTGGCTAGAAAAAAAGAAAAAAAAACCCTATTTCCAGTGCCTGTTAGGAAGGGAATCTCGAAGGTCAGAGAGCTGCCCCGGTGGCACAGTGGTCTAAGCGATGGCCTATGATCATTCGTCCGTAAGGGGTCCGGGTTTGAATCCCAGTGAGGCATGGATGTTGTATTTGTCTTACGGCACTGGCTCTCTCCCTTCCCTGGAACCAGTGACCCAAAATTAGGGACGAGCGACTGCTTATAGCCCATTGAGTTGCTCACGGTGGTCGTTAAACCTCCAATCAAAAAAAAAAAAAAAGATCAGAGAGCTGGTCATCTGGTCCTTGTTTAAATGTGTTTGCGGGAAACTTGCTTCCACCCCTCCCAGGCTTTGTTTGTATCAAGAGACTTCCGCTACTTATGATAAAAATTAAGAAAACTATCTTTGCGAATTCTTCACAAAACTGGCTGAAATTTTTACATAAAATTAGGTCTTCCAATTCTTTCTTCTGCTCAGAATTGACATCAGTTCTTGGAAATATTAAGTATTCAAAATTCAATCCTGCTATTCTTGTAATTATGTCAACAATTTTATCCTTTTCAAAATATACACTGTTTTGTTCTAATAGCTAATCAATGTAGCATATAATCTTCTGAATATCACCAGTGGCATAGTGGCTTAAGCGATGGCTTCTGATCATTCGTCCAAGAAGGGTCCCAGTGAGGCATGGATGTTGTGCTTGTCTTAAGACACTGGTTCTCTCTTCCCTGGAACCAGTGACCCTAAATTAGGGATGGGTGATTGCTTATAGCCCCATTGAGTTGCTCGTAGTGGTTGTTAAACCCCCAATATTGAATAAAAAATAATATATCACCATGTAAGGGAGCTTATGGCAGAGTTATTCTGAGTGGAGCACAGTTTTTTTTTAACTCTTTGTTTCATCCAACTTCCATTTTTGGAAATTTTGCCTCCATTTTTAGGCTGAAACAATCATTTATCAAACAAAATCATTTTATATTAATACTGAACAGAGGGAATCGTGGAAAAAAACAAAAAAACGGTTGCATGAGAAATCTTCACTCCGTCTAGTTTCCGTTGTTGAAAGTTTTAAAAGACGGAATTCCATTTCCAGCCAAAAAATGCCACCCCCTGCCCCCAATATTCTGCGCTTTTGAGAATGATGCAAATGATGGTAGTAAAAACAAAATTCTCCGAATTCGCGGGGAAAACTAATGAGATTACAGGAACATTTTCGCTCCGTCGAATATGTTTTTGGAAATTGTTACCTACAGTTTCAAGCTGAAATACAAACATTTATGCAACAAAATATTTAGCAACAATCAGGATTGGCAGGTTTTTGCCAAAGGTGGAAAAAACCATGGTAAAAATTAGAAAAAAACCTACCCAGCAAACTTAGGTTTTTGCCAAAGTGACAAAAATTGGGATTTACTGTGTTTATTTACGGGACATATAATCAAATTATTTTTTGTTTTCTACAAATGATTTTAAAGGAAAAATAAATAATTTAGAATTTTTAAACTTTGATTTAAGGGTTGAGTATTATTTTTTGACATAAAATACATTTTTATCACTTTGAAACTGATTTGAGGAAATATGTGTACAAAATACAAATTACGTGTTTATAAAGGTATAATTTTGTTTACCCAATTCATAGGGATGAAAATCATCCCCTCATTCAAAACAATAATCAAAGTCAAAAGCTATGAACAAACTGCTTATGTTTATACTGAGAAATTATTAACAATATTTCAAAACCCATAAGGTTTGCACCCAATTTGATGAAGATGAAAAAAAAAAAAGAAACATATCAAAATTCAAGTCTAATAAACTAAGATTTCAAAAAACGTATGACATTAAATTAATCAATGTAGAAGTCAATTCATAATTCCAGGGTGCGCACGCGTGCTTGAAAACCTGGAAAGTCCTTGAAAATCATGATTACATTTTCAAGGTCTGGAATATCCTGGAAAAACTGTTTTTTTAAAGCTGTCTTGAAAATCCTTGAAATTTGAAATTAGTGCTTAAAAAATGTCCTTTTAGGAATTCAGTGTTACCCCCCCCCCTTTTCTTCATTTTCTTTCCTTTGTTCTCAAAGAAACCACAGCCACAGTGTCGGACAGACGTGCTCCAAATTCTAATTTGGCTATTAAAAAAAAAAAAAAAAAAAAAGCACTATTTAAAGTGTCTGTCAGGAAGGGGAGCTCAAAGGTCAAAGAGCTGGTCATCTGGTCCTTGTTTAAATGTTTCTGTGGGAAACTTGCTTCCACCCCACCCAGGCTTTGTTTGTATCAAGAGACTTACGCTACTTATGAAAAAAATGAAGAAAACTATCTTTGCAAATTCTTCACAAAACCGGCTGAAATGTTTACATTTACAATAATTGGATTGCAGAAACTTAATCCCAAAATTTCAAGTGAATCGATTAAAAACTTAAGCATTGAAATTTTTTTATTACGGACATGTATGCCTTTCTGCTTTGGGCAAACAGAGTGTGCAATGGGGTGTTGCCATAGCAACGGTTGATTGGCAGCCGATAGCGCCGATAAATGAACCTTGTTTAGGAAGAAAGCGAACCACCTGTCACTGATTCCACCATTGCTTTTGGACTACGTGAAAAATTTCAGAAATCCATTTTCCCGAATTTTGAAAATAACACTAAGATTTTTACAGTGGTTAAGATACACCACAATGAAGTTCTAGTGTACATTTTGCCAAATTCCGTTTGAAACTTTAGCAGATGAAAAAAAAAAAAAAAAAATCTTCGGTTGCATAATCGGATTAAAAAAAGAAGAAACAGCAATTTTAAATTACGGGAAAAGCAAGTGAATGTTTTTTTTAGATGCCGTGGTTTATTTAAACAGTGACCCTTAAGAGTTTTGCCGTGATAATATGGAAACTATTTGAATTACAAACATACATTTTTATTCAGACATCTGAGTTAACTGTTTTAATAAAAAAAAAACATTTATGATTTAAAAAATTTTCATTGGGTTTAAGCGAAATTCGGCAGATGAACGTATTTTAGTAAATAACTACATCATGACGTAAATCTGGTCATTTCTTCAAAAATTGGGGAGTATTTTTTTTTTTTTTCCATTTTCTTCTGTAATTAGGGTGAAGGAAAAAAAGGCACAACTTGACACTTCAGCGAGCTGCAGGTGGTGATTTATGGCGATGTGATTATGATTGAAGTTGGCAAACTGGAAGTAGAGATTCCTTATGCTCATCATTTTTTTCATTTATGTAAAATACTTCAGAATCTCCCAATGTATACCAATAAAAAACTGGAATTTTTTTATATTTACATACATGAGATTCTTCCGCGGATTCCACCTTTTTTGTCATCATCTGGATCATTTTCGCAATTGATGCAGAACTGAAGAGAAATTGGGGGGGGGTCCGTCTGGGGATGGTATTTTGTCTTTCAAAACTTTTGAAAACTGAAGTTAAACGGAGTGACTATTTTTCTGTAATTGTAATTTCTTTTTTCTCATGATGTTGCCTGTGTCCAGTATTGTTGATAAATATCATTTTATTGCATAAATGTTCGTATTTCAGCATGAAGCTGTGTGCAACGATTTCTAAAAACGGAAGTTAAGATGGCTCGAAAATTTCCCTGTAGTCTTCAGGCATGAGATTCTTCCATGGATTCAAAATTCCGCCATTTCCGTTATCATTTTGGGCATTCTCGACATCAATGCACAACTGAACAGAAATTTTTGGGGGTTATGGTGGGGGGGGTCATTTGAAGACAGGATTCTGTCTTTTGAAAACGAAAGTTAGATGCAGCGAAGATTTCTTCCGTAATTTTTTTTTTCTCACGATGTTCCTTCTGCTGCGTATTGATCTTAAATATCCTTTTATTCCACAAGTACTGCATTTCAACCTAAAAATGGAGGGAAAAGTTTCCTAAAACGGAAGTCGGTCGGAGCGAAGATTTTTTCCTGAAACTGAATTATTATTTTTTTCTTCCCGCGATGTTCTCATTATCCTGTGTTGTTGTTAAGTGTTACTTTCCCCCAGAATTGTCTGCACTTAAGCTTGGTAAGGGAGGGGAAATTTTCCAAAAATGGAAGTGACTGAGTTTGAAAAATTTTCAGAATTGATGCATGGTGTTCAAAAGTATTCATATTCTGAAAGTCACACCATTTATCTAAAGTAGCAAAAGCTTTGATATCATGCGTTCGTAGTCCTCAGGCTGAAAGTTCTTTCAGCGTGATGGATAAATTATTGTCATCTGAGGGAATAAAAGGGAAGGAGGAAAGACAAGTGGTGAAGAAATAGGAAGGGAATGAATATCAACAGAAAGAAAAACTAAGTAAAGATTGCTGTGCTGCTGCTGAGTCAACAAAAGACATATGGCCATGGAACTTGCTGAGAAGAAAGCATCACAAGTGAAAAATTGAGCTGATGTTCTAGCAAGCACCAAAAAAGAAAAAAAAAAAAAAAAGAGAGAGAGAGAGAGAGAAAGGTGTTTGAAGCAGTGTCTTTTAAAAACACTTTCTTTTGTTTTGAATTCAGTAATTTTATGTTGTGAATACAGCGAACAATTCCATCTTGCTCGCACTGCTTTATATTCACACTTTCTTGTCGCATGTTCTAATTTTTTTCGCCTGATTAAAAAGTTCAGCTGTTTTGTTCCTTGGTCGGTCTCATATGTATTTAAGGCTATTATAAATAGTTTGGCTAGTTCCACATTTGGGGTAGCTAGCACTTTACAAATTTAACTTAGCAGTGGTTTTGATTAAAAAAAAAGTAAATTGAGGCAATCTTATTTGATTTGAAAAATAATTTTTGGAAAATAATATCAGGCAATTTTTTTTTTTTTTTTTTTTTTTCCAGAATTTTAGTTTTCATTACTTTTTTTCCTTCCACAATGCACTGGCTGACATAGAGGTGGTTAGATTCTTTTGGATTAAGTAGTGGGCCAGGACTTTCTGATGACTTCTGTGATGAAACTTATCTGAAACTTGTGGCCATGTTCCTAAAGTTACACTTTCTGTTTTAAAATTTATTGGTTCACCCATCTATGATTGTCCACTCCCAAATAATTTTTTGAGGTACACAATGATTCTCTGGCTTATGCTTTATCATTTATGATTTAACATAACTGTACTACAAATTGGAAGAAAATTTTTCTCAAGCCTGGCACCTATTCTGTGTAGTAATTACGATTTTCATTGCCTTCAACCGTCACATCCCGATATGCAGCCACCAGTGGCAGTCATTGAGCATGTTTTTAAAAAAATGCATCCCCACGCATGGAAACACTTTTTATCAGGGGTGAAATTCAGCTGTGGGCACAACAGGCACATGCCCCATTCAAATAAATAAATAAGTAAATAAAATAGAAAAAAAAAAGGATTGAGTAAGTACACATGTGCTTTGCTTTGCCTCTCGTTTCTAGTTTTCAGACATCGCACACTTTTTCACTTGTGGATTTCTAACTCCACGTTTTGTTTTACATTGGTCCGAACTTTTCAGTGATCCCCACAGCAGTTACTTCAGGACTGCTGTTAGTGATACACTGACAGGCAAGCACCCCATCCTGATGGGTGTTTTTGGGGGGACTGTGCCCCACCTCCCCTTATGTGTCCTCCATCTGTACCACCCTGTGTTTTTTGGAGGATATAAATCTCAGGGATTGTTTTACCAGTCCTCTGTTAGATGTGTGCCCTCCCCATTCTTAAATTCTTGATCTGCTCTTGCTTTATTTTATAATAATTTCAATTGTTATCAATAAACTGATTACATGGAAGATAAGGTTGTGCGAAATAGTGATGCAGCTAAAATGTCTGATTGAATTAATCATTTTCAGATTGAGGGAAAGGATTTTCTGATAGGCCTTGCTGTAATTGCACCATGATTCATCTCCAATTAAAAACATTAAAAAGAAATGTAATGAGTAAAAAAGCACATTCATCCATTTACATCGTTCGTCGTTTTTGTTACTTAAAACTGAAATTACTTTAAAAAAATTATTTGACCATGTTACTGTAAAGTGTAATCATCATCCTTGAATTTTTGTGTATATGTCCTGGAAAAGGCCTGGGAAGTCCTTGAATCCCCCCCCCACCAAGTGTACAAACCCTGAATAATTTACTATTGATAAATAAAAAGTGCAGTGCTGACTTTCCAGCTTGAAAGTCTAAAACCTTAAGGTTATGTTCTAAACTCTCAGAGCCATTAGTTTAAACTTTCTAGCTATGGTAAGTGTTAGTCCTACTAGACAGCTAGATATACAACTGATACATCAGTATGTAAGGTCAGGTGATGCGTAACATCACAGCCTCTCCTTGACAGATGTCAACCCCGCCTTCTCGTGGTGCATCCTGTTCCCAGTAAAGGGGCTCTGACGACCGCCAATAGCGGTATAACTATTCCATCATGATTAGAGGAAATGCTATCCCACATTCACAACCCGCTTGGCCAGCTTGGTGAGTTATGGCCAAACCCCTCCAAAATGACTCCACAACTTAAATCTTGGCCCTCAGTCTCCGGCAGCTGGAATGTACCTGTCCAAGGCAGCGGCCAGTGCGACATGAAGGCAGAGGGTGCTAAGAATCCCTGGAGGACCGGACTAGGCTGCCATCTGATGCTGACCTTGGCTACGTATAATGGATGCTCCCTATCTTCTGAATCAAGGCTTCTTGAATTGGAAGAGGAACTACAAAGGATCAAGTGGGACATCGTCGGGCTAAGTGAGGTAAGGAGAAAAAGAGAAGATCTCATTGAACTGAAAAGTGGACATCTCTCCTACTATCGGGGGACAGATACTGGCAGAACTAGTGGTGTTGGATTTACAATAAACAAGAAACTGAAGGATAAAGTTGTAGAAGTTGAAAGTTCCTCTGACAGAGCTGCACGACTTGTTATCCAACTCTCGAGAAGATACCAGGCTCAGATTATTCAAACTTATGCACCAACCACAAGTCATCCTGAAGAAGAAATTGAAGAATTTTATGAGGAAATTTGTCATCTAAATAATAAAGGTAAGCAACACTTGAAGATAATTATGGGAGATTTCAATGCAAAAATAGGGCAACAGCAACAGAATGAAACTTCAGTAGGTAAATTCGGTCACGGCAACAGAAACCAGCGTGGAAATACTCTCGTTGAGTTTGCAGAGGCAGAAGGGTTTTTCATCTTGAACTCCTTTTTCAAGAAAAAGCCACACAGGAAGTGGACATGGAGACATCCAAATGGGAAGACAAGTGAAATTGATTTTATTATGTGTAACAAAAAATTCGTCATAGAAGCCTGCAGTGTGCTAAACAAGTTCAACACAGGTAGTGACCATAGATTGGTGAGATGTAAGATGCACCTCAACACTAAACTCGAACGTGGCAAGCTCATAAGACAAGCAAAATGTATTGACATAACCAACCTTAAAAAACACCATAATATGTTCAAGTTGGAACTTAACAGATTCTCTGCTTTAGAAGGCCTAACATCAGAAGAAGTGGATATTTCTGAAGTTAACAGAAAAGTAACCAAAGCTCTTATGGAAACAGCAACAAAATTTGCTGGGTCTAAGAACAAGTTGCATGTGAACAAATTATCAGGAAAAACCAAAATGTTGATGCAAAAAAGAAGAGAGATGAGGACAACTAAAGAAGATATGACTTTCAAAGTGGAATATATAGAGCTATGCAAAACAGTACGAAAAAGTATCACTGAAGACGTAAGGAAATTCAACTGTGAACTAGTGAGGAAAGCAATTGAAAACAACCAAAGCCTAAAGATAGCAAAGGGACATCTAAGTAAGGGAAGAAAACAGATTATGGCACTGAGAAAAAAAGATGGTTCTGTAACAAGAAATAGAGGCAGAAATTTTGACAAGAGTGAAAGATTTCTACTCCAAATTATATGAAAGGGATGATACATGTACTCTAGACATCATGAAAGGTACCAGAGTTCTTCCAGTCCTCCCAGCAGAAGTTGCACATGCAATCGAGAACATGAAGCGGGGAAAAGCTCCAGGAAAAGATGGAATTACTGTAGACATCATACAAGAAGCAAGTGGAGAAATCGAAACAGTACTCGCCCAAATTTTCACTCGATGCGTTAATGAAGGGAAGATTCCTGAGGATTGGAACAACGCTACAGTGATCCTGCTACATAAAAAAGGCGACATTGAGGATCTCAGGAACTACAGACCTATCAGCCTTCTATCAGTGGTTTATAAAATCTTCACTAAAGTTCTTTCACACCGCTTGAAGGTAACACTGGACATGGCTCAACCGAGAGAACAAGCTGGATTCAGGAGTGGCTACAGCACAATAGATCATATCCACGTACTGAGAGAACTAATTGAAAGAATGAGGGAATATGAACTTCCATTGTGCATGGCTTTTATCGATTATGGAAAAGCCTTTGATTCGGTGAAACCATCAGCAGTTACAATGGCTCTGAAATCCTGCGGTATTGAAGTTGCATACATTAATATTATTAATAACATCTATGAAAATGCAAGTGCAAAGATTCGGCTGTTTGAAAATACAACACACATAAAAATTGGAAAGGGAGTGAGACAAGGTGACACCATATCTCCGAAGCTCTTTAATGCCACATTGGAAAATGTCTTTCAATCACTGAACTGGGAAAACAAAGGAATAAAGATTAATGGAGATTATCTAATCCATCTTCGTTTTGCTGATGACGTAGTCATTTTTGCAACTACCCCATCAGGGCTGCAGAGTATGATCCAGGAACTTGCTGACAAGAGTAAAGAAGTGGGATTAAAAATGAACTTTCAGAAGACAAAAGTGATGTTCAATGCTTTTACAAGAAATGAAGATTTATCGATTGATGGAGAAAAGCTGGAGATAACAGACACGTACGTTTATCTTGGACAGCAGATATCAAGTGAGGGTCACATTGATGAAGAAATTAATCGACGTACAAAACTTGCCTGGAGAGCTTTTGGAAGAAACAGCATAATTTTCAAGAGCAATATGCCGTTATGTCTTAAAAGAAAAGTGTTTGATCAATGCATCCTTCCAGTGCTTTCGTATGGTGCAGAGACGTGGACCTTAACTAAAAGAAACACACAAAGGCTGCAGACAACTCAAAGCAGCATGGAGAGGTGCATGCTTGGTATAACCAGGAGAGATAAGAAGAGGAACTCGTGGATCCGAAAAATGACAAGACTGGAAGACATCATGATCAGAGTTAAATCCCTGAAATGGCAATGGGCTGGACATACTGCCAGAAGGACAGACCATCGATGGACAGCCGAAATTTTAGATTGGATTCCAAGGGACAGGAAGAGACCCAGAAAAAGACCACATGGGAGATGGGTGGGTGAAATTCGAAAGTATGCGGGAGTGATATGGAGGAGACTGGCACAAGACAGACCGTTGTGGAGGAAACTTGGGGAGACCTTCGTCCAGCAGTGGATTGATAATGGTTGACAATGATGATGATGACATCATTATTGTTACATTGCACCAACCCTAGGGTTGTCACACCTAAGTATGAATTTGATTTCAAGGTACAGCAAGAATTTGGAAGAATTCTGGTTTTGAATAGCTGAAACAGAAGCAGGCTTTAGAGCAGATAGGCAGCACACACTCAAAATAATTATAGGAAGGGCTTAGCACAAACACAAATTTTAATTGGTTAATATCAATAACTTGGGGATGCCACATTGATTTAAATACCCCGAGAAGGAGTGTCAAATAACCTCACCCCTTTATGTGAGTGCCAAGGCTGAATGTATTGTTACAGTTCTCAGCTGACACTGTTCTCTACAGGCTGATCAGAGTGTACTTAATCAATAATGATGCCATGCATAAAAAATGTAAGGCTATTTACAGGAAGCTTTGTGTCCTATTATAAGGAAAAAATAAGTTAATTTTTTTTTTCAGGTATTACCCCCTAAATATGTTCCTTACCATAATGTATACAAATGTGAAAATTTTCAGCCCATTCAAAATATGTTTTAGGGTTTTTTAGCACCATCAAATTTTAACAATGTGTTCATTATCGCTGTGAATATTACATCACTCCACAGGTTGATTACAGCCCTGTTAAACAATGACTGACTGCAGCCTGCAAGCATAAGACATACATTCCTCGGTGCACCTTTCAAAGCTGTAAGTGCAAAGTATGATCTTTCACAATATTGCCATGCCACTAAACCAATATTTATGGAATAAATAATATTTAACAACAATACATGGCAGGAAATATCACGAGAAAAATAATTTTTGATTTCGGGAGAAATTATTGCTCTGTCTAACCTTCGTGGTTGGAAATTTTTGCCTCCATTTCCAAGCTGAAACACCAAGATTTATAGAATAAAATTATATCTAACAAAATGCAGATAAGAGGGTACACAGCAAAAGAGAGAGAGAGAGAGAGAGAGAGAGAGAGAGAGAGAGAGAGAGAGAGAGAGAGAGAGAGAGAGAGAGGCAGACAGACAGACAGACAGACAGACAGAGAATGATTACCAGAGAGGTCTTTGCTCTGTCAACTTTCATTTTTGTAAAATTTCCTGCTCCATTTTCTACCATGAATACACTCATTTATGTAATTAAGTGTTATTTAACAACTATGTAGAACAGGGGGAACACAGAAAAAAATATGATAACAAAGAAAGAAATCTTTGCTTCTTTTAGCTTCTGTTGTCAAAAAATGTTGCCTCCATTTTTAAGCTGAAATGAACATTTCTGCAACAAAAATGATATTTAACAACAATATTTGGACAGAGGAAACATCATGGAAAAACATATTATGGTTACGGGGAAAATCTTCGTTTTGTCGAAGTTCTGTTTTCAGAAATTTTCCCTCCATTTTCAAGCTGAAATACAAATATTTATGGAATAAACTATTAAACAGAGAGGTCATCGTGCAAAAAAAAATTTAAGATCGCAGCACTCCATCTCATTTCAGTTTTCTGAAGTTGTTGCCCTTATTTTCAAGCTGAAACACAAAAATTCATAAGCAATAAAATTATATTTAACAATAGCGTGGACAGTGAGAACAGCACACACAAAAAAAAAAAACTACGATTATGGGAGAAATTTTCATCTAACTTCCAGGTTTGGTTTCCTCTGTTTTCAAGCTGAAACATATTTATGCAATAAAATGATATTTAACAATAACATGGACAGAGCAATTATTGCAAAATAAAAAGAACTACAATTGTGGTAAAATTCTTCACTTTGTCTAACTTCCATTTTCGGAAATTTTGTAAGACTCCCCAGATGGAAAACCTGCACCTGTGATTGGGAGTTTGCAAGAGTTGGTTAAAAAGTGTTCCGGGATGTCATTTTTGTTTACAAGACCAAAATAAAATCTACCGCATACATCGCCCGCTGCCACAAATCTGCTATGTAGAGGGTGGGCCAATGTTGTTGACTTGATGGAGGAATCTGTACGTCCTTCCTTGTATTGCACAGGTAAAAATGATCTATGTTGTGGATTCTCTAATCTGCCCCTTTTGCATCATGGATTATCCAAATACCAGCCACTCAGAGCTGTGTTGATTATGTCACTAGGTGACCTCAGTAGAGTGACCTTTGGAAGAGCCGCTTAGCAACGTACAAGACTTGCTTCTATAATTTTAGAGGAGTGCACCAGTTTCTCGATTTCAGGCAGTTAAGATTGCCTTTATTGGTTCAAACCCAAGCTGTCTAACAAGACTGTCTTATTTCTTTCAGATAGGATCATTTATCTAATATTCATCAGAAAGGAATATC
This sequence comes from Macrothele yani, assembly GCA_039090855.1. Taxonomy (NCBI): domain Eukaryota; kingdom Metazoa; phylum Arthropoda; class Arachnida; order Araneae; family Macrothelidae; genus Macrothele; species Macrothele yani. Next base: position 3,467,182 of record CM077023.1, on the reverse strand, counting down.
TTCTACATCCTTGTCCTGTAGAGTAAATTCAATCGTGCCTTTTTGTCCAAGCTCTCTCAGCTCACCACCACTGACTTCTGTGGAACAGGGGCATACAACTGCCTCCTCCTATTATTATTATTATTATTATTATTATTTTTTGCCTGTTCTCTTGTTGCTCTGGGCTTGTCTTAAATCATGTCATTTTAATTGCTAACAGCTTTTACTGAAACACACAAAATGCACAATTGTAATGACATACCACTTTGCATTCAAAATATTGTGGTAGCTGAAACTCTTCGTGACTGAGCATTTAAATCGTAGCTCACTCTTTGTCTCATCAAGACCAGCCCTTGAGAACGTCATAATGCATCATTCACTTTCCTCACTCAACACTTATAATCATTTCTTCAACCCAGGCCAAGTTCCATTCTGTGCCTCTCTGGTGGGGGCTGTCGAAATGCAGTTCACCCCCACTGGCACAAGTATCTCAAATAGTTCTTCCCCTTTGCATGGGAAAAGCTACAAGCCATTACTTTTTGTAAACAAAATCAATGCTTAAAAATATAACTTAGTAATTCCTGTAATACTAAGTTATATTTTTAAGATATTTCATCACTAAGATTTGTGTGCAGTGGCTTTATTAATACACAAAATTAATGCTATTCCCACCTCCCTCTAATTGAACGAATTAAGGCACCCAATGCCTGTAACAGTATTTTTTTCTTAGTAGGGATATATGAGTAATGTGCTCTATAAAAGTGTTGATGGGTACTCAAATCATAAGGAGACTTTCATACTGAGCTTTGGCAAAGATGTGTGTGGAACCAGCCAGGCTAATCATGTATCATCCTTTTCTGCCTCTTGTAGCGTGAAATGGAATATCTCTGTTAAGCACAGAGAGACAAAAGGAGAGGGCTACCAAACCAACTTACTGACTGATTTGGGATTTTCAGGGTGTTCATTTTAAAGTGCAGATAAACTCTGGTTGAATTTTACTTAATGAGATTAGTTTTTTAAAATCATAAAATATGAAAAATACATGACCAAATACAGTCATATATTGAGGCAAGCCCTGATCTTTATATGTCACATCTTTTGTTTACGTTTGATGTTCCCTTGATGCCATCCTCTGACATTGAATTCCTACCTTCATTTGAAATATTTTTAAGGTAATACATAATTATTTACATTTGATGTTACCAAGACTGCTTGATATCGTACATTAAACAAAATTCTGAGTTTCAAGCTTGTAACTGCATGTACAGTTCTTTGGTGTTGCAGATGGAGTAAAAGTAGGTTACTGGTAAAGTTCATATTCTATTTCTAACCATTTATTATTAGTAAATAATATATCCAGGTATGGAAGTTTGTTATATTGTTGTAATTCTCAAGTTACAGGAATGGATGGATAAATACTTTAGTATATACACTACAGGGTGTTTCACTCTCTACTTTACCTGGCATTTTTGCAATAACTGTAAGAGGAATGAAGATATTGTAACAGAATTTGGACTGGACTTACCTTAGGCTGTGACTGAAGCAACGTGTAGTTGCACCGATATCGTAGGCGTGGTCAGAGAGAAGTGACGGCGCTAGTGTATCGCAACTCCTCATAGCCTGCCGGACGAGCAGGCGTTTGTCAGTTTACTGAGTCTGCCAACACAGTATGCTTGTTGTTTTGCCACTTGTGGAACAGTGCGGTTGTGTGTGTGTGTGTGTTTCGGAGAACAGAAAGCATTGAAATGAACCGGTATACTCTAGAGGAGAGAGTGTATATTGTGCGGTCGTACTGGCAGACTAAATCGTTGAAGTCGTGTCAAAAAAACGAATTTGTTAAGGGGTTTGGAAGTCGTAAACCACCATCAAAGCCCTGCATTTTGACCATGTCACGGAAATTGGAAACCACGGGAAGTTTGTGTGACGCGCATAGAGGCGGTCGACGACAAATGCTGGAAGAAATGATCGAGAATGTGAGGCAACAGTTATTGCTGTCTCCCAAAAAGTCCCTACGATGTCTGTCACAAGAAACCTGCTTCTCCACAAGCATTTGTTACAGAGCTGCGAAAAAAAGTAACCTTCATCCATATCGTGTAAGTGTTGTTCACGCATTGAAAATGCCAGACCACGTGAAAAGAGTGGCATATTGTCAGTGGTTTCACACATTACTACAGCAAAATCCTGGCATACTGGATTACTTTTGGTTCACAGATGAGGCCTGGTTTCATCTTTATGGATATGTCAATGCCCAAAATTCCCATTTTTGGGCAACTAACAATTCCCACGCGACACACGAAAAACCCCGATATCCAGCAAAGATCGGTGTTTCGTGTGCGATGTCACAGCGGTGCATTGGGCCGATCTTCTTTGAAACAACCATCTCGACAGCAGCTTACGTGGAAAATTTTCAGACCTTTGTGAATCAGTTGGACGATGAGGAATTATCCACTGGATATTTCCAGCAGGATGGAGCAACATGCCATACTTCACCTGCCAGCATGGCCAAAATATAGTCATTTTTCGAGAACAGAGTAATTTCGAAGGGAATTTGGCCTCCACAGTCGCCAGATTTGACGCCGCTTGACTACCTTCTCTGGGGCTATCTGAAAGGTAGAGTTTATGGCAATAATCCACAATCCATCGCCGCATTAAAATCCAACATCATTCAAGAAATTCAGGCAATTCTTGGGGACATGCTGACCCGAACCTTCCAAAATATCGAGCACCGTGTTTAGCTCTGCCTGGACGCAAATGATGACCGTTTCCAACACATGTTATGATGCCATCTCCTTTCTCACAGCCTAAGGTAAGTCCAGTTCAAATTTCGTTAAGATATCTTCATTCCTGTTCCAGTTATTACAAAAATGCCGGGTAAAGTAGCGAATGAAACACCCTGTATTTATGAAGTATTGTAATTCATTGACATCACATATTTGCAGATGAAGTTCTTCAATGTATGTAACAAAAATGCTAGGAAATTTCATTGTTATTCCATCTTTAATATCCAAGAACTCACACCATGTAACTACAAATAAACTTGGCACTTTCCATTCTTATATTCAACAAACTTTTTTCCATTTATCGAACCAACTCAACTTGAATAAAAAAAATGCAGTGGATCACACACATAAGTATCCAGCAGAAAAGAATTCGGACATAATTTTGGAATTATTGACTGATTAACTAATGATATCAATCAAAGAAAAAAAAAATTTTGGTTAGCTGACAAAAATAAGGAAAAGCCAAAATTTTGCTGAAGTATATAGTATTTTAAAGAACGTCAAAAGACTAATTCAGCAATAGCAGGTTGAGTCTAGGATATTGCTCAAATCTGCAGTCAAGGAAAAGTACAATTATTTTTGCTAAAATGAGCAGGAGTGTATAAACCACCACTGGACATAACCAAAATCACAAGCGACTGAAACTCGCAAAGAACATCATTAATACGTTATTACCTTTAAAATGGAACTACACACATTTAGGAAGAAATATAATTAATTTGTACACATCAAAGACATAATCAGATATTTTTAGCTGAAGCAATTGTGATTCAACAAACTAAAAATTGTGATTGCAAAAATTCACCAATTAAACTATCATATGCATGGAAACATTGTATTCATGAAGAAAAAAAGGAATGAAAATAAACAAAACATAATAAAAAAAACAAAAACAAAACCAGTCATCAAATAGATGGTGTTAGTGATCCTATCCACAATGCAGAGAGTGACATGGATGACATGAACAGTGCAACATGGCATGGTGAAGAAATTGTGGTGCACCAGAATGTTCCAGCAACTAGTCAAAAACCAAACCCCCATTGGAGATGGCCATGAACATATGAACCAAAATGTATCTAGAACTACTGAATGAATGCATGAACTGTGATTTAATACTACTTTGACTGTGCTTTGTATCTTTTCATGTCTTAATTTTCTTGTTCTGTATGTTTACTATCTGACTTCATGCTATCACGCCTTCAAACTTTTAACCAGAAAACTTTTTAATGTATATCTAGAGAAATCTACTTGAATAACAAGTTGCCATGTGAAAATGGCTACTTCAGTATGAAGAAATAGACTGAAGAAATACTAAAAAATAAATATGGTACGTTCCTTTTATCGCTCTTCGGTATCCCCATGGAGTAGAAAATCAATTGTCATGGTTTACACAACTCCAAAAGCGAAATCAGTGTGAATAAATTAAGTGATAAGAACTAATTTACAGTTCAAAAGCCTATTTAACCACTTATATATCTACTTTTGAAAAGTAAAATGTTTTACTCATGGAGTAATTTTAGCTAATTAAGTTTTCTGACTTTCAGACACATAACTGTACTTACTAAGGTATTCCAAGATACTATAAACAAGAAAGATTACACCAAATTTTTGGTTGTAGTAAACATGTCTTTTGAATCTTTTCCAAAGCAAGTAAAAATCTTCAAAGTTATTCATAGTCAATGGAACTGGTTAGAAAAAAGTCAACCAGATTTCTGTGCTCAATAAAGCATCTAGAAATAGAAACAGCTACTTTCTCCTACCTGCAACTAAAAAGTATGTTACAAAGATTAACAAATGGTGCACCAAAAGTTTCTCATAGCAGAAGGAAGATATCAGAGACAATTAGATTTTCAAATTGAACAGTTAAAAAAAGAAATATGGAAGGAAACATGATACAACTCTACACCCCCTAGCAGAAGAATTTTGCATAATGAAAACGTTCAAAATATGCAAAAAGTATTCTTAGCAAAATCTATGCTAAGGAAAAAGAATTTTTCAAATACATATCCCAGAAGCAGAGGTAGTGAAAAAAGGCTTTGACCTTTACATCCCCTAGCAGGAAAGTTCTGCATTATTTAAAGGGGGTAATGTTCCCATGTTTACTGTAGCAAATGGTATACAGTTATAAAATAATTTTTTCAATAGGGTTTTTAGAAGTAGAGATAGAGCTGCAAACAAAAGTACACAAACACAACCTAGTGACAGAACTGTAAACTACAAAAAACTCAGCGAGTACAAGACTAAACTGTTACACTAAGTAAATAGTATCTGGTGTTAAAAGAATTTTTTAAATCGCACATTTAGAAGCAGAGATATAAAAGAAACAGATTAAATATTTGCGCCCCCTTGCAGGGAAATTATGCATTATTTTGGGAACAAAATACACACAAAAAATTTCCATAGTTAGTAGTATCTGACTGAAAAGAAATTTTTTCAGTCGGGTTTTTAGTTTTGCAAATGTTGTTGCAAACATGCTGTAAATGATAATGTGAACTTACACCCTCTAGTGGCACACTTGCGTGTTAAGAAATTTTTGAAATTATATGCACAACATTTTGCTCTTGAAATGCTCTCTGATAAAGAAAGAATTTTTCAAATTAAACTTAGAAGCAGAGATATTGACAGAAATAAGATATACATCAAGGCTCCCTGGTAGAAAAACTATGCACAATTTTAAACAGAAGGTATTCTCAAATGATTTTACGCGCTGAGCAGTATCAGCCCACGAAAGAATGTTTTCAATCAAGTGTTTAGAACTGCAGATGCGGGCGATTTTATGTGAGAGATGGGTTTGCCTTGGGGAGCTTCGTGGGAACAATGGCACACATAAAAGCAACAAGGGCCTCTGTGAATCTTGGAGAGGTACCAGCTGGTTCTGTGTGACATTGGGGAAAAGACCCCAACTCACTGGGTTTTGTTCCAGAATCCTTAGGTTGAATGACCAACTGGAAGCCTCAGCTGTGGGCTAATCTGCCACACTGATGTTCTTACCTCATTAAAAAGACACAAAGAAATATTAAAAATGACTCAAGTGTGGGATATGGTGGACCTACCACACTTCAGAAGGACGGTCCACCACGGAATCAACCTGGACTTTCTAAACGGCGTATGAGAAAGAGATCTCTGCTGAGTGAGTGTAAGATTGGTGTATGGAATACTAGAGGTATAAATGGCAAGATGAATGAGGTGATTGAAGAGATGAATAAGTATAGACTGGATGTGCTGTGTGTAAGTGAAACCAAAAAGAAGGAAATTGGGATAGAAGAAGTGAATGGAACGCGGTGAGTGTGTGGTTGGAGTATTGGATAATGTGAGAGGACAGGCTGGTGTAGGTGTAATTTTAAGTGAAAAGATGAAGAACAACTTGATGCACTATAGCTGCATAAGTGAGAGAATTCTCAGGATTCATTTGAAAGTGAAACTTCTGAGAATAATAATTGTTGTAGAGTATGCTCCTTGTGACTCGGAACCTTCTAATAGGAAATAAGATTTCTGGAATGAGCTAAAAGCTGTTTTGAGTCAGTTTGGTGCTAAAGAGAAAGTTATAATAGCAGGGGACTTCAATGCTAAAGTTGGTGTGCAGAATGCGATCTCTGACAATGTTCTGAAAAAGTTTAATGATCCTTGTGTGAATGATAATAGTGAAAGATTAATTGAACTCTGCATTGATGGTTTGAGTGTATCTAATACGTTTTTCAACCACAAGTATATCCGCACATTTATTTGCGAAAATCGTACTCTTGAACAAAAGAGTGCGATAGATTTGTTGTGTATGATCAGTGTCTGAAATACTTAGTTGTTGACACTTGTGTGATGAGAGGTGCGGATGTTGGTTCTGATCATTACTTGGTAGTGTCACGAGTGAAACTGAATGTTGGTTGAAGGAAAAGGAATAGGAAGAGGCCCAGGATAGAAAGAATAAAGGTTGAAAGGCTCCCTGAATATCATCAGCCTTATTCTGACTTACACAGACAATGACTGAAGGAGGTGAAGTCTGGTGAGAGGGATGTAGAAAAGAAGTGGGAATATTTTAAGAACTGTGTTGTCACTGCTGCTGAAGAGGTCTCTGGCAGCACAAAAGTGGGTTACAATAGAGGTGATGCATGGTGGAATAGTGAGATTGATGATGCAGTAAAGAAAAAGAAGGAAGCGTATTTATGGATGCTGCAGGGTATGTTTCTGTGGATGAATATCGCTGTAAGAAGAGTGAAGCCGCCAAGCTGGTTCACCAGAGTAAGGCTAAAGATAGGAAGGAGAAGGTGGAAAGGCATGAATTGGCTTTTTGGAGAGATAGGAAGACTTTCTTGGAAGTACTTGGGAATCAAGAAAAATAGGGGAAACAAAGTTGTAAGCTGTGTAAAGAATAGGGTCGGGGAAATGATATGGGAGCCTAATGAGTTAAGTGAAAGATGGGGTTAATACTTCTGTGAGTTATTAAATCAGGAAAGCAATGGTGATTCAGAGGCCAAAGCAGATGAGGTCACAGTGAGGGATGGAAGCACAAAAGGGATCTCAAGAAAAGAGGTGTGTAAAGCTCTAAAATCTCTCCAGGATGGTAAAGCCCCTGGAGTTGATGACATAACTGCTGAGATGTTGAAATATGGTGGTGACTCTGTAATTGACTGGTTAACTGAAATTTGCCAGTTGGCAAATAAAGGTAACTTGATCACGCTAGTTACGTTAACTGAAAACTTTTACAAAAAGTTCGTAAGTTGGAAGCTTTCGACCTTATCTTAGGTCTTCATCACGCCAATGGAGGACTAAGATTGTTGCCAGATTCTACATTTGAATTTTTCCTATTTTTGTTGCCAAAACTTAGAATTGATCTGGTCAATTCTAAGTTTTGGCAACAAAAATAAGAAAAATTCGAATGTAGAATCTGGCAACAATCTTAGTCCTCCATTGGCGTGATGAAGACCTAAGATAAGGTCGAAAGCTTCCAACTTACGAACTTTTGTAAAAGTTTTCAGTTAACGTAACTAGCGTGATCAAGTTACCTTTATTTGTTAATATTGTTACGTGTTTTGCCCATAATCGTCATATTTGCCAATTGTGCTGGGAGTTGGGAATGGTCCCTCGGGACTGGAAGGATGCTATTATTACTCCCTAGTATAAGGGAAAAGGTGATGAGACTGAATGTAAGAACATCGTGGTATTAGCCTACTAAGTGTGCCAGGGAAAGTGTTTGGTAAGGTTGTTATTGAAAAAGTACGGGGTTTTATATCAGAGAAAGTGTGGGATGTTCAGAGTGGTTTTATGCCTGGTAAAGGCTACACTAACAAAATTTTTGCATTACGCATGATGAATGAAAAGTATCTGGCTGTTGGTAAGAAAGTTTTTGCTACCTTCATAGATTTAGAGAAAGCTTGTGACCGAGTAAATAGGACACTTTTGTGGAAGGTATTGAATGAATATGGTGTTACTGGGAGTCTACGTAATGGTGTAAAAGCCATGTATGCTGGTAGTAGAGCTTGTGTACGAGTGAATGATGTTTTATCAAAATGGTTTTCTATTGGTGCAGGAGTCAGACAAGGTTGTGTAATGTCACCATGGTTGTTTAATATATTTATGGATGCGTGCATACGTGATGCCAAAATAGATAATATTGGTTTATGTCTTGGTGATATCCATGTGTGTAAATTGCTGTATGCTGATGACACTGTCCTGTTGGCAGAGAGCAAAAGTGAGTTGCAGAATATGTTGTCCTGGATGTACGAAGTTTGCATGAAATTCAAACTGAGTATAAATAAGGGAAAACCCAAAGTTATGGTTTTTGAAAGAGGAACTGGTAGTACTGAATGTAATATATGTCTAAATGGCATTGTGATTGACCAGGTGAATGAGTTTGTGTATTTAGGAAACATGTTTGACAGAGAGAACAAATTTGATGGTGAAATACAATATAAGAGCTCAGTCTTAACACGATTTATTTTATTTTAAAAAATGAACATATATGTACAATTAAAAGCCATTAGCACTTTCGGAGTGCCGTTCACTCCATCTTCAGATGATCTATGTTGCTGTATTATACAGAACAGTTTGTCGACGCACTATTTTCTATTTTCCCTACCATCAGGCTCACGGTTGAAATTGAGTGTAACTATGTTTTACCATTTCTGGATATTTTTATTAGTCGTAATTCCACCACCCATGAGTTATCATATTCTGTTTATCGAAAACCATCTTATGTTTGTTTTATCATTCCGTATAACTTATGTCACCCTTTTAAGCAGAAAACTTCAGCGATTGATTTTTACTTCAGGAGAGCTTACTCACATTCATCTACAGACCGAGCTTTAAACAGTGAGATCAATGGAATTTTTAAGATGACTGACATGTTTGGGTACCCGGATTATATTACCCGCAGGATTCATGAAAGGGTAATAACACATTGTTCTACTACGTTGGTCAGAGATAATGAACGTAGTCAGAAGTTCATTGGATCACTAGAATACTTACCTGGTGTTACAAATTTGTTGTTACATGTGTGTTCCAAATATAAATTACAACTAGGCATTAGGTCTAACAATTTGTTTGCACAACTCAGACGAGACCGAGATAAACCTGATATTTTGTGAAGTTGGGGTGTTTACAATATTCCGCTTTTAGACCCAGTTATGAAACAGCATGTCAGTAATTACGTAGGTTCTGCAAGAAGGAATTTGAAGTTACGGGTGAATGAACACAAATATAGCATTAAAGCGCACCTTTACAATACAGCACTTGCACGTAATCAGTGGCGGCCCGTGACCAAAATTGCTGGGGAGGCAAACTACTTTTCAGCCTGGATTCAAATAAATTTATCCAAATTTTGAAGATGACAATCCAATTTTTAGCGTAAATGTGACAAGGATGGTAAGTCAGATAATATCCGAAAGCTTTAAAATTTTCATCGTGCTAGGTGGTGTATTGGTTAGCATAACCGGGCGCTATCTGGAAGACGCGGGTTCGAGTCCCGCTCCAGGACGATGCAAATTTTCAAGTTTTCGGATATTATCTGACTTACCATCCTTGTCACATTTACGCCAAAAATCGGATTGTCATCTTCAAAATTTTGTATTATGTGGTGTAATCTCATATTTCTTTCATGATAAATTTCTTCAATTTAATGCCATTTTTTTTACAATATAATTTGTTTTATTTACTTTCTCGTGTGCGAAGTATGAAATAAGTAACGTGACCCGTGAAAAGATTTATAAAATTTTACCAGAAACGCACATTTTACATGCCTTACCAATACAAAACCTGTTTATGTAAGGCTCCGGCCCTTCGCCTAAATATATTTTTTTCAGTGTGAATTGCCGTCTTGGACTATTTGGGAACTGTTAAGCCAGTTTGAATATGAAATGTATTGCATCAAAATAGATTTTTATTAAAGAGATCAACAGAAGATAAAAAGCAAGACTGAACTATACATCTTTTTCATCTCAAATGAAATTCTATTGTATGTACGCCTCTGCCTTCACTGACGCCAAAAGAAAAAAGTCTTGAAGACTTCTGAACACAGCGGTTACCTATACAACAAGAGAGAAAGCTTACCTTACGCTTATATTGTCTTGTATATGAGATTTATTTTTCGTTCTTTCTGTTGGGCGAAGTGATTTATTATATGGTCATACCATGTCTGTTCTGCTTCCATCCTCTTCACAAGTGCCTTCTTGATGGACAGAACTGATAAACTTGACAACCTTTCTAGTCCAATGAAGTTTCTCTTGTAGTTTTTTATCCTCTTCAGGCACGAGAAACTGCGTTCCACAGAGGCCGATGTTGCAGGAATTGTTACTACGAGGGAAAGAAGTCTAAATAGCTCTGGCAGTGCCTGTCCTACATTATTATTGTATATGGCAGATAGAAGTTCTGATGTACTTTTGGCATTGTTCCACAGATCTCTGTCTGAATACAGAACCTGCAGCTCACTATGCAGTTTGGTGCTGTCAAAGTATTTTTCATGTTTGAAGCAGAGCTTTAAAACAGTGTTCAGGAAAAATTCTAGAATGGGCTTCAAAGCAGTGTACATCGACCAGCTGAAGAAATTTTAATTTCTCAATGTCAGAAAACCGGCATTTTAACTGAGTTGTAACATTGTCTATTACCTCATAATACAGTCTTCTGTATTGCACGGTGGCTGGAATATCATTGCTTCTTTTAAATCTTTTATTTGGAGAACCAACCGAACCAACCTCACTGCACACGTTATGATAGAGATCATCAAACTGTCTCTGATCTCGGAAGTACAACAATTGTTCACATAAGCCAGTAATTCGTTTGTTACAAAATGTAACATCGGAACTATTTGATTGCAGTACAGAGAAAGTAACCTCAGTTAAATCAAATATTTTTTTATATGAGAAGAGAAGAAAAACGAAATTAAAATCTTGGATCCACCATTTTAGTCCTGCTGCTTCGTGAATTGTCTCATCATCATAGTTGGAATCATCCTCCATTTTTTCAAATACTTCAATTAGCAGGCACCTGTGGTCAGCTATGGTAGACACTGAACGAGATTTGAAGTTCCACCTGGTCTGAGATACATGAGGTGGTCTGGGTCCACCAACAGATTCTAGTAAATGAGCACGCTTTGTCAATTTGGAAAAGAATGCACAAATTGCATTTAAATTTGCAAAAAAAATATGTGATTCCTTCAACACTGACGCTGCTCTGCTCAAAACTAAGTTCAGCCTGTGTGCGTAGCAGTGAACAAATAATGCTTGAGGGGGCATCACACTTCACTTTTGCTTGCAATCCATTCAGCTCTGATGCCATCATATGTCTGTGCAACTAGTTTTTCTTTGTAGCTAAATCTTTCCAGCTCATGATCCAGTAATTCTTTAAGCGAAGTAGCACACCGATCAGAACTTACGTCAAAAAATCCCAAAAATCTTTCTACTGGTACTCCATCTTTCACGAATCGAATTATAATTGATACTTTTGCATGGGAGCTAATGTCTGTTGCTTCATCAATCTGCCAAGAAAAAAACTGGGCATTTTCAATATCTGCATTGATTTCATTCCTAATTATATGAGCAACTGATTTGATTAAATCATTCTGTATTGTTTTTTGAAGTTCCTTAAAATGTTGTACTATTCTCCATAAACACTCTCAATGTTTCGTCACTCTTGGAGAGTAAATCAATCATCTCGAGGTAATTTCCCTTATTTTCAGAGACTTCGCTCTCATTGTGTCCACGAAATAGGAGCTCTTGCTGCGCCAGTAGTGTTGTAATATCAATCAACTTCTTCATTACATCCCGGTTCTTTTTTTACTTTTTCATTATGACGTAAGTTACTTGTTCTCTTCGCGTCGTTGAGAGAATAGTCTATTCTTGTTTTGCCTAGCAACTGTAATTTAACAACTGCCAGAATGTGATCTTTACACTTTTTGTGCCTGTCCAAAGCACGTGGTAAATTTTTCAAATCATTGAAGCCTTTCTCTTGCCAGACTTCATTGCCACTCACAGGAAACAGCAAACATGGCCAACAATATAGTTTGTTCGTTGATTCACTACCAGTTAGCCATTGTTCTTTTCTGTACCAGTCAATATTAAAACCTCTGTTTGAAGTTTTTCCCTTTGAAGTCATCTTTTTCATTTCAGGTGTAGGCTTACCATCATTTTTAATTTGATTCTTTTCTTCAAAATCTCTTCTACTGAAAGGCTTTTCCAGTAAGCTATCCACAATATTAGATATATTTGAAGCAGAGGTCATGGTCTGATAAACAACTCTTCATAAAACATAAATAAAATTAGTTACACAAACATTAGTGTGAAAGAAAAGCAACTAGGAAGAAGACTCTATGTAATAACGCTCAAAGCTGTCAGAATCGGGAGTTAACACAGCGGAGCTGCTGCCTACTGGGAAACAGCTGTTCCCATGAGGTAGATAACATCTGCCTCACAGAAAGTCCAAGGTGCGCATGCGCTCTTTGTGTTGGCAGTTCCACCGCCTACCTTTGTATCTACTGATTCAGTGGGAGTAAACGGGTTTGGCGCAAAATGTACGAGAGGCAGTTTGCTTCCTGCCTCAAGGATGGAGATCGCAAGCTGAAGACAATTCGCAACTACACGCTACCGATTGTTTTCGAAAAGCGTCAATTTAAAAAACTGAATGAACGCGTAGACGACATTTAATTCAAAAGAGTTAACTAGAATAAACGTTTGCTCTCCTATACCCAAAAGTACTGAATGAACAAAACGCATAATTCTACCTAAGAGTCTTAAAATTCTGAGGAGGCACTGCCTCCCTTGCCTCCTCCCAAAAGCCACCACTGCAGGTAATGTAAATAATGGCATATTTTTCCCTGATTGGATTGGTGCAATGTCAGTATGTCCAGACTCCTTCCTATGTTCATGCTCTATTGATAGTAGAAAGTGTTTTTATCACGGCATTAGGTACGAAATGTTGTAATGACTGTCGATTTACCTGAATTTTGGAAACACTTAGTGAAATCATTGAATTATAACGTGTATAGTTTTTTCACTATTTTTTGTGGCAACAGATGTATGTGATATAACACCGTGTAAATCATGAATGACCATTTAGTTAAGCTACGTAATGTCCCATGTGATTCTGTATATATATATATATATATAGCTGTATAATACAGCAACATAGATCATCTGAAGATGGAGTGAACAGCACTCCAAAAGTGCTAATGGCTTCTAATTGTACATATATGTTCGTTTTTTAAAATAAAATAAATCGTGTTAAGACGGAGCTCTTACATTGTATTTCAATAGCACGACTTACTCTTCATATTTGATGGGGAAATTAGTAGGAGAGGGAGTTCTTCATTGAAAGTCATGGCTGCTTTGGGAGGGGTTTCACAGGAATGATGGGTTCTCAAGAGAGTCCTGCATGGCTGTAAATGAAAGTGTATTTGTTCCTATTCTGATGTATGGCAGTGAAACCTGGGTACTACAAAAGAAACATAGAAGTCGTTTGTGTGCTGGAGAAATGAGTTACTTATGGGCAAGACACGTTCTGATTGTGTGAGGAATGAAGATGTATTGCAGTTGTGTAATGTGACGCAAAATGCTGTTGGCAAGGTGGAGACTAATATGCTTTGGTGGTTTGGCCATGTTGAAAGAATGAGTGATGAGATGCTTACTAAGAAAATCTTTTTAGTCCAAGTGGCAGGAAGGAGAGGTAGAGGAAGGCCAAGGAAGTCATGGGAGGATCAGATTCAGGAGTGTCTGCATGAGAAAAAGATTATGAGTATGAAGTATAGAAGATCTTGTGTAGGGCGTATGATGGATGTCAGTGAAGCCTGAGTTGTATGTCAAGATCGCTGTAAATGGAGAAGTTTGATACGGCAACAGTAAGTAAAAATTACCTGGTAGTTTGTATTTCTTTGTGGAGCTAACCTCTGAATATCAGAGAACAGCTTAATGATATGTATGTATGTATGTATGTATGTATGTATGTATGTATGTATGTATCAGAAACAAATACTTACGCCTCCCTGGTGGCCAAACCGTTTCCTACAAAATATTAGAAATTATATGTAAAACATTTACCACTAGAAGCTGTATCTGATGCAGAGAGAAATTTTTGAAATTAGACTTCTAGAAGCAGATTTATCGAGGAAATCCCAATTTACCTTTACATCCCATAGTGGAAAAAATATACATTACTTGAAGAAGAAACTGTACGCAGTATAGTCTTCATTATAAATGGCATTGAAAGAAAGAAAGGATTTTTTATTTGGATATTTAGAAGCAGATATGTGGAATAAAACATATTTCGAATTTGATAGCATCTGCATTTATGCCTTCTTGCAACGAAGTTATGCATCAGGAGGGGGTGTTGTACCGGAAAGCAAGAGTCATAGTTCTCACATTTCAAGCTTTCCAATGAAAAGATAATTTTTCAAATTGGAATTATACTGGCAGAGATATGGTGTCCACAGACGGACGGACAAAGTGATACTATATAAGCATGTACTTTTTTTACAAAAGTTGTGCAAAAAATAGGAAAGATACCAACAGAAACTACTGAAGGCTTATGGTTTGAGTGTGACGAACGTTAAACTGCCAGTGAAAATCTACAGAAAATTACGCAAGATATATTCATATTTGGTGGAAGATCATTGCGATGTGAAGTGATTTCTGTCAAATGTTGCCATTTGACAAAAAGGAATTGTGGGAGGCCCATATCAGCACCTGTTTATCAGTCTGAATGTAGAAGAATTTCGAGAAATTCCAAGTCGTGGACAACATGCGGAAAGACCAAAATGTTGGGAAGTTGGGCAGAATTGGGGGAATGTATTAGTAGCACAGATTTATCACAGAAGTATTTGGTCAAAACACCAGAGAACATTATGTTAACAGATTGTGCAGTAGTCATGTCCTACTGGCACTGAAAAACTTTTGGCTTCGTAGTCATGAATCTGGAAAGAGCAGTATATTGGCTCCAGGACAACAGGAAATGGTTTACAGCTGTGTGGATGAATGTCTTAATTGCACAGAGGAAGAAAAAGCAAATTTTCTGATGGAAATTTTAAATTAATTGATTCCACAAGGACTGCTGCTACACAGATTGCAGCTAAAATTTGGTGCTGTCATTGTACTGCTTTTAAATATCAATGTGAAGGGGCTTTGCAACAGAATGCTCCTAGTTACCAAGTAATTGGGAAAACACACTATAAAATTTATGATTGCAACTGAAATCAAGGAGGGGTGATCGGTTCTACTTCTCTGAATTGATGTGATGTTGACAGAAATAGTGAACTCTCATTCCATATGAAGTGCCAATGGTTTCCAGTAAATTTAGCACTGGCAATGACCTTAACAAATGTCAAGGACAAACTTTTGACCTTGTAGAGAATAGAGATACTATTAAAAATCCAGTGCTTGGATACAAGCAACTATGTAACTACATAGGTTGTTTAAAAAGTAACGAGACTAACATCATAGCATCAAAACAAACCCACACAGAAAAATGCAGCTGCCTGTGTCGGAACACCTGCAAGGTCAGTCATGTGACAACATGTCGTTACAGCACTCCACTTGTTCATTCTAGTAGCAGACAGCCTAGAATTCAGATGTGTTTTTGTGATCCAGTATGTATTTAAAACTGGAGCAAAGAGCAGCTATAAAATTTTGCATGCATTTGAATAAAACTGCCCCAGAAATATACAAAATGATTAAAACAGCCTATAAGGAAGATGCTTTGTCCCATACAAGAAATTTGTGAATGGTGAAGAGTGTCTAGAAGATGTACCACGCTTCAGAAGGCTTTCGACATTGACTGCGGAGGTTAATGTCAATACCATTGAGGCACTCCTGTGCAAAGATCGCATAGTGACCATTGAGGAGGTTTCTAATGTGATACAGATGTCCATTGGTTCCATTGATTACATTGTGAGAAACTGGTTGGGGTACGGAAAAGTTGCTGCAAAGTGGATTCCCCACTTGCCCACGAATTAACACAAGGCAAATCGTGTTACCACTTGTTGCCAATAGAAGTGCTGGCTACAACATGAGCCACACTTTTTGGATTGAGTCGTCACATGTGATGAAACATTTTTTCACCATTTCAATCCAGAAACAAAACGGAACACCAAATGGAAACACCCACGGAGTCCCCAATCCAAGAAAGCAAAGGTTCCAGCAAGTGCAGGAAAGGTCATGCACCTGGTTTTCTTCGATAAAAAAGGGAATTGTGTGAACACGTTGTTCACAAGGAAAAACTGTTACCAGTGCCTAATATTCTGAAGTTCTCAAAAGTCCTCTAAAAAAAAAAAAAAAAAATTCTCCAGAGCACACAGAATATGCACACACTGGTTGGATTTTGCATCGCACTTTGCTTACTCGGCAGGTTATCCTAGATCAAGGCATCAAAATGATGGTACACCCTCCATATTCACTGGACCTGGTGCTGTGTGACTTCTACCTATTCCCTGAAGTGAAAAAACAACTTTGTGGGCATCGGTTTGCATCAAATACTGAACTGAACAATGCTGTGATGGGTATCCTGAACCACATGTTGAGGAAGGGCTTTGAACACACCTTCTGGAGGTGGATAGAAAGGAATTCAGGTAGAGGGTGAATTCTTTGAAAGTATGCTAGTATGTTTATTGCATTATACTTCTGCCCCATGTAAAATCAGTCTTGTTACTTTTTGAATGACCCTTGTATGTCATGAATATGATGTCTTATCTAAACTGAACAAATCAAGGGGAAGCATATTGTTTTCCAAGAGATATATGTTATCTGCTGTGTTCATTAAATTGCTGAAGATTTTAGATTTCAGGTACAGCACCATTATGCTTGATTTCTGTGTATGGAACTGAAGCTTTCCTATTGATCTTGTGAGCAATACCAGAATCTATCTTCAAGTAAAATTGCAGATCTGACCATGAGTAATTGACATGCCTAATGAAAATCACTGGAGTTACATTTGTCTACATGTTAGGACACTCTGTGTGAGATTATTTGGAAATAAGTGCCATTTCAGTTCTTAAAATTTGCCTAGTGTTCAAGAATGTGTAATATATGCTTTAGCACTATAAATGTGGTTAATAAACTGTTCAGTTTATTCCTTAGTGATTTAAAAAAATATAGAAATAGTTACTTCAGGCAAGAAAAAATTTTTTTTTTTTTTTTTTTTTTTTTTAGATTTATCTTTTAGAATACATGGAATTGAATTGCAATGATGCCTAGTGTATGTGCAGAATTTCTGTGTGGGAATATTAATTTATAACAAATGCTAGAAATGCTCTCCATTCATCAGGGATTCACTTGTTTGATATTCTTGACCACCCAAATGAAGAGTTCCTTGATGAATGCATTCAGTGACTTTAGATATTCAATTTCAGTTCCTCTATGGTATAAGGATTGCTGCCATATACACTGAAGTAACAAATTATGCATACATGAGATTCTTCCGCGAATGCGCGGAATTCCTCTTTTTCTTCATCATTTAAGTCATTCTTGAGATCGATGCAGAACGAAAGAGAAAATGGGGGGGGGGTAAGGGAGGAGAGGTCATTTTCCGTCTGGGGACGATATCTCATTTTTCAAAACTTGCAAAAACGGAAGTTAAACGCAGTGAAGATTTTTTTCCCCGTAATTGTAATTTTTTTTATTTACGACGTTGCCTGTGTCCAGTATTGTTAAATATCATTTTAGTGCATAAGTGTTTGTATTCCATCATGAAATTGTGGGCAACGATTTTCGAAAATGGAAGTACAGGACGGCGCAAAGATTTCTCTGTAGTCTTTTCAGGCATGAGTTTCTTCTGTGAATTCGAAGAATTCCGCCATTTCCGTTATCATTTTGGGTATTCTTGAGATCAATGCACAACTGAATGACTGTTGGGGGGGGGTTGAGATTCGTTTTCCGTTTGAGGACAGAATTTCACCCTTCGAAACTTTGAAAACGGAAGTTAGACGAAGCGAAGATTTCTCCCGTAATCGTTTTTTTTTTTTTTTTTTTTCTTTCTCCCAGTATTGTTCTTATATATGGTTTTATTCCAAAAATACTGTATTTCAGCTTAAAAATGGAGGGAAAAGTTTCGGAAGTCGGTCGAAGTGAATATTTCTCCCTGTAATGGTATTTGTTCTTTCTTCTCGCGATGTTCTTACTATCCAGTGTTGTTTTTAAATGTTACTTTCCCCTACAGGGAGAAATATTCACTTCGACCGACTTATGTTTGCATTTAAGCTTGATAAGGAAGTTGCAATTTTCCAAAAAAGGAAGTAACGAAGTTTGAAAATTTGTTAGAATCGATGCATGGTGTCCGAAAGTATTCATATTCTGTAAATTACACCATTTATTTAAAGTAGTGAAAGCTTTGATATCATGCATTCATGTTCCTCAGGCAGAAAGTTCTTTCAGCATGATGGCTAAATTATTGTCATCTGAGAGAATAAAAGGGGAAAAAAATTATAAGAAAAATGAGGGCAAAAGAGAGAGAGAAATATTCATTGGATAAGTGTCGATATTTCAGTTGTAAGGTGTAATCTTTCTGCTGCTGCTGCATGGCTAACCGGCAGCTCCGGGCTGACGCTGCTGCTCAGCCAACAAGATAGCTGCGGGTGACGTCACTTCAAACATCTCAGTTTGCTCAAAACCGTTTTTTTTTTTTTTTTTAAGGGAAACACTCCGCTGTTTCAGTTCACCTCTGACCTTTCCACTGCTATATGCTTTATTTATTTGCTAGGGGGCAAAATCATTTGAGAGATTGGGCAAGGCCCTGAGCCATCATGTGCAGCTGCCAAGAGATTGAGGAAGAAAAGTTCTGTTCACATGTGATTGGACATTTACGTTACAAACCTTCTGTCTCACTGGCGGGCGAAAGTGTTGTAGGCATCCAGAAATGCCAACCATTGCGGATTTCCCTCCGGGATTACGGAATTATGGGTGACTAACGAAAAGTTACGGAAATTCAGATTTTCACTTATTAAGAGTGTTTTACTGGTTTTGTAATTAATCAATGTAAAAACCTCTGGACAAAGTTTGTGATTCAGCTGTTAAGGGTAGCCTTAGCAATGGATGGCTGGACAGCAAACCAGACGCAGCCAATCAGCGCGACACTGTCCGCGTCGATATCGGAGTATCCAAGCCTCCCCATACACTCTGCAAAATGTCGCTCGTTGTGGCCTGTGGGTCCACTACAGCATGACGACGGATGTGATGATCAGTGCACTTGGACGTCAGTCTTCGTGCTCCGGTCCCCCTATGACATTGATTGCACAGATCCTTCCTGGGACTACTGTCTCCAAATGCGACCGATGGTTGTGACATCATGTTGCATTTCTTTAGCAATACGACGCAAGGACCATCCGGTGGTACGAAGGCTTACAATGACACCTCTCGTGAACTCGTCCGTTTGATGAAATCGCGTACGACGGCCTCTTAACAGCATTGGCACCCCTTGTTCATTCTCCAGACACGGTTATAGCAGAACCACTCACTTCCCACGGCCGTGATGACGTCTCAACTGACCTGCAAATGCAGTCATTTGCATAACATGTATGTGTTCACCCACCATGTTGCTGTGTTCACGTCGTCGTGGTGTGGCATTTTCGCTATCAGGCAGTGTATTATTGACTGTTGGTTGTTTTTACAGTTGTTAGGAGGTTAAATTCGTAGCCTGTGCCTTGTCATAGTTGATTGTCAAGGCAAATGCGAAATGTAAAACATAGCTATGACACAGCATTTTGTATAATAAATGTCATTTTTCCATGTTAAATGAGGTTAGCTTCTGCTTAATAATTTTGCCACGTACATTCTCTTAATAATTTAAAAATAACAATTACAGTATTTCTTAAAAAGATAAACAAATTCTTTGGTTGTTTAGCATTTTTAATATTTTATCTTTTAAATATTTTGCCATCCCTTTTGAAGCCATTTGTGATAAGTTTGTTCAATGCACTGATTCTTCTACCCTTTACCATCTTCATGGGTTGGGCTCCTAAGATCGGGAATTTTTGGGCCTTCTATTGAAATTTTCATTAAGGCGTCTACATGTGCTGGAAGCATGCGTTTCCTCTCAAATGACAGAATATGGTTCGTTGTCAAAAATGTTCTTCCTACACACGCAGTTTCAACAGGAAGCAGTAAAAGGTGCATAGCTGCAGCTGACACCGAGGGGAACATCGTTTTCTTCACTACATGTAAGCATTAGAAGATTGCTTTGAGTTTCAATATTACCAAGGTATCTCCTGTAAATGTTAAACTTGTTCTTTATGTCATTTCATTGGTTCCACACATGCTGGCAATTTTTGTAAAGTCAGGGTTTTCCAGTTTTTTTGGTAAATCTCATGGAATTTTCCCAATTCCTGAAATTGGTCAGAGAATCTCTGGTTCATTTTTTGTATAATTTTATTCTTGTAGCTGTATGCCAACTTCAACAAATCCTTATCAGTCATATCGCTATCTTCCATTTTTATGTCATGTTCCTGAGCCTTTTTGTAAACTTCCATTGCTTCTAACATCAAATCATTGATTTCAATATCCTCAATGTGTTTTTGCGCCAAATTTATCAGTACCATTGCCTCCGGTAAGTTTTTTTGGGATGACTGCAAGGTTTTACTGAGATGAACTAGTGATGCTGAAAGAACAGAAAGTAGCACGAGGTTGAAAATCGTCGATTTCTTTCAAAACAGAAGTAAAAGTCCCCCTGCATCAGACGAATAGTCACCAGTCTCAATGTAGACATTTTCTAAGGCTATACATATAGAAGCATAATGCTGTACAATTACTTTAACACTGCCTTCATGTGACAACCATCTCGTTTCCCCTGGTTGAATAAGTTTATGAGACATGTTATCAACCACTATTTCTGTAAAATTGACAACCTTTTGTGTCTTACTGTGAATGTGCTGTACAGCTTATTAAGCATGCTCAGTACTCTCTTGATATGAGGACTTTGTCTGCAGCCGTAAACAAGAGCGAGTTGCGAAAGATGGCTTTGACAATGTACAAATAATAAATTTGGTGCATGCTCTTTTAGCCTCACCTGGACGCCACTCATATTTCCACTAAAATTGGCGCCGCCATCAAATGATACTGCAGAAATGTTTGCTGGATTCTAGGGTTCCCGACAGCGTACGCAGACGCGCGTTTCGCGCAAAGAAAGTTTGAATTTGCGCAAGAAAAATAAAGTGACGCGCGAGCAGAAAGATTTCAATCGTGAACTATTAGCATGGAAAATCTATACAAAGGCGATGCAGTTTCAGATCCCGTGTGCCGATTTCACGACGTCATACAATCCTATTGTTCGTCACATGTGCCGATTTCATGTCACGGCACAATCCCAGTATTTCCCTTCTGGTCGTACAATAAACGGATTACGTGATAATCCGCGTAGAGTGCAACGAGACGAAAGCCCATGCGCTGCTAAGGGTGCCAACCATTACGGTTTCAGCCACATGATTACCGAATTACGGACAGGTTGGAAGAATTGCGGATTTCAATGTATTTCGTAAAAGTTCTGAATTTTGTGTCCTTTTTTGTTAAAATCCCGGTTTAAACTGCGATCGCATTTTGCGAATATATTTATAGTTTTTTTCGCGCAAATGCGAAAACTATTAATGGTCCCGTTTCTAAGTAAGCGCCTTTGAAATTCAGATATTGGATACATCGGCAAAGCCAATATCAGACGGATATGGGGTGAAGAACGGCAAGAGGATATTGGATGCATTGGCAAAGCCGATATCGGGTTCAGGTGAAAAACAGCAAGTTGATATTACATAATATGTCGGAAAAGCCGATATCGGTGCAATGACGTCCGCATACCTGCCAAGTATTCCGGATTTCCCGAAAATTTTGGGTAGTTTTATGGTCGGAAGATAGTTTCTTCCGGATTTTCGCCAAAATGGCTCGTAAATTTTTCTTTTACTGATGGTACTTGATATCGTTGTTATTGTCGCTTAGTGTAAACTCCTGCTTTTGTTTTATTATGATTTCACAGCGATTGAACCTTATGTTATCTCATGTTTCTAGCTGGGAGCGATCGCACACACCCCCTCCCGCCAATCCTTCCAAACTTGCTCTCCTTCAATGTTGGAATAGCTGCGCCAAAGTGCGAATTTTTTTTTAATTCTGCGCCATGCAGAGTTCACCAAAATGCGTAATTACGCGTCTAGTGCGCATCGAAATTTTACCAATGCGTAAAAATACGCATCGGGACGGTATTTTGTCTTTCAAAAACGGAAGTAAACGAAATAAAGATTTCCATAATCTTAATTTCTTTTTCCTGCGATGTTGCCTCTGTCCAGTATTGCTGTTATACATCACTTTATTCCAAAAATATTTATATTTCAGTTGGAAAATGTAGGGAAAATTTCCGAAAAAGAAAATTCGACGGCGCAGAAATTTCCCTGTAATCTGCAGGCATGAGCGTGCAACAGCTTCGAGAAATTTCTCCTTTTCCGTCATAATTGAAGTTTTCCTCGAGATCGATGCATAACTGAACAGAAATTTCGGGGCAATTGGTAGCGGAGGAGAATGTTTTTCGCTGGAAACTTTCAAAAACGGAAGTTTCGTCTTTCAAAATTTTTGAAAACGGAAGTTAGACGCAGTGAAGATTTCTCTCATAATCATAATTTTATTTTTCACGCGATGTTTCCTCTGCCTAGTATTGTTGTTAAATATTATTTTATTTTATAAATATTTGTATTTCAACTTGAAAATGTAGGGAAACTGTCCGAAAACGAAAATTGGACGTAGCAAAGATTTATCCCGTAATTGTATCCCCCCCAATGATGTTCTGAACATGTATCCTGTATTCTTAAATATTCCCCCACCCCCGAAAATAAGGTTTGCATTTCAGCTTGACAAAGAGAGGGGGGGGGAATAAAGATTTTTCCCGTTATCGTAATTCTTTTCCTGAAAACGAAAGTGAAGAAGCTGAAAATTTGTAAGAATTGGTGCATGCTGTTCAAAAGTATTCATATTCTCAAAGTTACACTATTCATTCTTTATCTAAAATAGTGCTATCGTGCATTCGTGATGGATAAAATTGCCATCCAAGGGCATTAAACAAACAAGTCACTGTCTTGTCATTGCTTAAACAAAATCAAGTTATTTCTAAAATTGTATCCATTCAATTTAAAAAAAAATTCAAAACCTTGAAAATCATCACAATTTCTGAACTCCATCTATGAGTGACTGAAACAGAAAAATAATTGAATACAAGTATCATCAAACATACTGCTAGCACATTCCATACATTACCGCTCTCCCCTAATAATAGATAATCATAAATTAACAGTTCTGGTACTGTCTCAAATCTTCTTGATTTTATAGTAAATCTTGATTTTTGCAAGCAATCTTCTTGATTTAGGATGGGGGGGGGGCAATTGTGGTAACATACTTTGATAATCATTGCAAGCGAGTGAGATGCATGCTGCTCTCTTTGCCATGCCTAGAAACCAGTTCAACAAGTGAAAATATTGCCAAACTTGTGTCTGAAGAATTTCTTGGTATTCCATGGATGAACTGTCTTGCCTTATGTGATAAGACTTCTGTTATGGTGGGGAGAAAAATTGGTGACTCTCTGAAAAAAATAGTGTCTCACTCTCTAAAAATGAAACTCATTAACAAGGTTTGTTAATCTTATTTTATACTTAAATACAAATTTTTTTTGTAAAAAATTCTTTATTTGTATTAAATAATTAACTGTAATTAAAAAAATAGAGAAACCTATAATATATAATTTTATTATTTATAAAGTCTAAATATGCGCTGCTGAATGCACGCTGATGTCTAGGTTTTTGATTTTGAAAAGTTGGCAGCTCTGATATTTGTTCTTACTATAACACAATGGAAAAGTTTCTCATTAGAAAGAGGAAGCATTCTACTGACGATTCTGCAAGTTCGGCATCGAGTGCTGCGATTTCAAACAGTGAAATATTGCCTGAGAAATGTAGTGAGGCTGTTCCTGCTGTACCTCCAACTAAATTTTAAAAAATCTTAACTTTCAAGAGAAATGGCGCAAAATGTACGACTGGCTTGAAGTCGAAACCGACGAAAATGGTACAGTCTTAAATCATACAGTGTTAAAGTGATTTTTTGTTTTCGACGTTGTAAAGGTCGAAAACAGATTTTGAAGATTTGAAATGCCTGTTGAGTGAATATCCATATATATTTATTCTGCTAAAAAGTAACTATGCTAGTTTTAAATTTGCAGATGTTGCAGAACTTTTCATCTGCAGGTATAAAGATGTGTATCCAAGCACAGTGTTGTTGTATGAAATTGCTTTGGTTGTGCCGATAAGTTCTGCATTAGTAGAGCGTTCTTTTAGCACACAAAATCAAATAAAAATAAATTTCGCAACAGACTGAAACAATAAACTTTAAAAAATTTGATTCGAATATCAGCAGCAAATGCAACACTAGAAAGCTTTCCATTTCACAAAGCTACTGAAATATTTAATAACAAAATCAGAAGATATGTATAAAATATTTATATTATTTTTGTGTTTGTTCATTTTTTACCCCCATAATGTAGTAACTTTCTCTAAGTTTACGATTGTTTAAAATTCACCCCCAGAAAAAAAGCCTGGGGGACATTTTTCACCCCTGATTCTGGAACCCTGGTGAGAACCCTGGGATTCAAACCTGCTTTTCTTTGCTCAGTAATCAACACATCTGCAATATGCTCTGCTTTTGTTGACTGTAGGGTAACTGCAGATAAAAAGGTTTCTTCAATCTTGAATTTGTTATCTTCACCCTCAGCAACGATATGACGAACACAAATGCTAAGCACTTCACAACCACTGATGTTTGTGCATTCATCAGCCATGACTGAATATGATGGAATACCTTTCATCCATTCAGCAATTGCTCTTGTAACAGCTTCACCAAATGCTTCTAAGAAATCTGTTATGGCAGTGGATGATAAGCGTGAGTATTCTGTGGATTATTTTTAATTTAATTAGCCAGATCATTCACAAAAGTAGCGGTCGCAACTAGATTAGGCCAGTTCAATATCGTGTGCGGAATTTTTGATCTAAATAAGTAGTATGCAAGTTTTAGCAGATCCTTAATTCAGTTACTTTCTTTTCCATCTGTTTATTGGACTGAATAGATACCATTGTTTTAACATCCACACCCTCCTGTTTTATGTTAGATGCAGCCAATGCCATTATATGTGAACGGCTTTGTTCACGTTTTAAAGCCTTTCCCCCTAATTTCTTTGAAGCAGATAGTTGAACTAACTCTGTACCCCATGGACCAGTTTTCATTTTACCAAATCTACAACAAATGCTGCATTTGTATCTTTCAGATGTACATTCAATCCGAGGATATTTCAAGTACTAACATGCTTTCTTTTGTTTGTCAGTGAAACTCATCTTCATTATACAGTATCTGGTCCCATACATTTTGATGGATTATCCGCATCCGATGCTGTCTTTCTTTCATTAGGCACTTGTTGTGGCAGATCCGAGAGCACAAGAAAAGGAACAACTGCTGTATTACGTTCTATTGCACCCTGGTAGACGCTGTTTTTTTACCAATATCATATAAATTCGACGGAGTGATTATTTCAGAAGGTGATGCCAACTTACTAGTTGAAAATTTTCATCTTGTATCTTCCCTTGACATTGTATCAGAAAATTTCTTGACTGATTTCTTTTCAAAACGAACCCGATTTTCTCCTTTCTTTCAAACTTTGTAAAACAATTTTCCTTTGCTAATAAGTCCCGAATGTCAAATTTTGAGTTTGTAACTGAAGCCATTGCAAAGATATTGCATTGAAAAAGTGCTTGACTGATTTCTATTTAAATCAAACACTCTTGACCGATTTCGTTCAAATTCAACAGGGTGCTTATAGAAGGTTCTAGATTTGTCACTAAAGCCATTTCCGAGAGAGCAGATTAGAAAATTTTCTTGGGCACTTTCTTCTTAAATTGAACATTATTTAACGGATATTTTTTTAAATCAACAAAATTATTATTTTTCGCTAATATGTCCAAAACACCGAATTTGAAATCTGTAACCCAAGTCATTGAAGAGATATTGTGTTACAAAGG
This sequence comes from Macrothele yani, assembly GCA_039090855.1. NCBI lineage: Eukaryota > Metazoa > Arthropoda > Arachnida > Araneae > Macrothelidae > Macrothele > Macrothele yani. Next base: position 3,440,938 of record CM077023.1, on the reverse strand, counting down.
TATGGAAAGACAGACAGACTCAGCGAAAAAAAATTCACCCTTATATAGTTCTTTCATATAAACAAAGTATATGAACGGAAAATAAAAATTCAGGACATTTCATAAAAATATTTGTGAATAATTATTTTAATAACAGTGTAAAAGCATTTCACAGCTTCATTTGTTTGTGAAAGTAGATAAGTGCACTCTCTTTGTCGTTACCCTAATATTTCAGCTAAAAAAATGTCTCTGACCTGTTGGATCCATTCCTGACTGCGCTACTGCACACATCAATGAATGGAACATCAAATACAAAGCAAAAAATAGGCCTTGCCTGGGCTTTCGAATAACCCCAAAGTGTTGGCTTCCCACCGAAATTTCGTTTCCCAACCTACTTTGTTAAGGATTATGATACTACTCACACTCAACCAAATGGTGTGAGGGCAAGTGCGAGCTGGCCTAAAAGCTTTTATAGGGGGTGCTGAAGAAATTGGGAGGGGAAGGTGTATAAATCCCTGGCAACACATCTTCATTTCTCACACGATCAGATTGTGTCTTGCCACAAACGCCCCATAAGTAGCACATTTCTCCAGCATACAAATGACTTCTCTGTTTCTTCTGTAGTACCCACGTTTCACAGTCATACATCAGAGTACAAACAATTATACTTTCCTACAAAGCCTTGTGGGACTCTCTTGAGCACCCACCATTCCTGTGAAAACCTCCCCAAGCAGCCATGACTTTCAATGAAGAATTCACTCACCTGCTAATTTCACCATCTAATTTGTTCTCTCTGTCAAAAATGCTTTCTAAATACACAAACTCATTCACCTGATCAATCACTGTGCCATTTAGACTTATATTGCATTTAGTTCTACCAGTTCCTCTCTCAAAAGCCATAACTTTGGTTTTTCCCTTATTCATACTCAGTTTGAATTTCATGCAAACTTCGTACATCCGGGACAACGTACTCTGCAACTCACTTTTGCTCTCTGCCAACAGGACTGTGGCATCAGTGTACAGCAATCTGCACACATGGATATTACCAAGACTTAAACTAGTATTGTCCATCTTGGCATCATGCATGCATCCATAAATATATTAAATAGCCATGGTGACATTACACAACCTTGTCTGACTCCTGCACCAATAGAAAACCATTTTGATAAAACACCATTCACTCACACACAAGCTGTACTGACAACATACATGGCTTTTACACTATTAAGTAGATTCCCAGTAACACCATATTCATTCAATACCTTCCACAAAAGTGTCCTATTTATGTGGTCGTAAGCTTTCTCTAAATCTATGAAGGCAGCAAAAACTTTCTTACCAACAGCCAGATACTTTTCAATCATCACACGTAATGCAAAAATTTGGTTAGTGTAGCCTTTACCAGGCATAAAACCACTCTGAACATCCCACACGTTCTCTGATATAAAACCCCGTACTTTTTCAATAACAACCTTACAGAACACTTTCCCTTGCACACTCAGTTGGCTAATGTCACAGTGGTTCTTGCAGTCAGTCTGATTACCTTTTCCCTTATACAAGGGAACAATGATAGCATCCTTCCAATCCCGAGGGACCATTCCTAACTCCCAGCACAACTGGCAAATTTCTGTTAACCAGTCAATTACAGAGTCCCTACCATATTTCAACATCTCAGCAGTTATGCCATCCACTTCCGTAGCCTTACCATTCTGAAGAGATTTTACAGCATTACACACCTCTTCTCTTGAGATCCTCCTGTGCTTCCATTTCTCACTGTGACATCATCTGCTTTTTCCTCAGAATCACCTTTGCTTTCTTGATCTAATAACTTAGAGAAATATTCACCCCATCTTTCACTTAACTCATTGGGCTCCCATATCATTTCCCTGGTCCTATTCTTCACACAGCTTACAACTTTTGTTTCCCTTATTTTTCCTGAGTCTCGTGTACTTCCAGAAAGTCTTCCTATCTTTCCAAAAAGCCAATTTATGCTTTTCCACCTTCTCCTTCCTATCTTTTGCCTTACTCTGGCGAACCAGCGTAGCAACAGCTTCTTACAGCAAAACTTTTTCATCCACAGAAACTCTACCTCGCAACATCCCCAAATAGGCTTCTTTCTTTCTCTTTACTGCCTCTTCAATCTCACTATTCCACCAAGCATCACCTCCATTGTTACCCACTATCGTGATGCTACAGACCTCTACAGCAGCAGTGACAACACAGTTCTTAAAACATTCCCACTTCCTTTCTATATCCTTCTCGCATGACTTCTGCTCCATCAGTCGTTCTCTGAGTGAGTTAGAGTAACGTTGATGATCTTCAGCGAGCCTTTCAACCTTTATTCTTTCCATCCTTAGGCCTCTTCCTATTCCTTTTCGTCCAACCAACGTTCAGCTTTATTCGGGACACTACCAAGTAATAATCAGAACCAACATCCGCACCTCTCGTCACACGCGTGTCAACAACTAAGTGTTTCAAATGCTGATCGTAAACGACAAAATCTGTAAGTCTTTTGACCAGGAGTATGATTTTTCCAAGTGTATGTGTGGATATACTTGTGGTTAGAAAACGTATTAGATACACACAAACTGTTCTCAGTGCAGAGTTCAATTAATCTTTCACCATTATCATTCACACAAGGATCATTCAAACTTACCCAGAACATCGTCAGAGATTGCATTCTGCACACCAACTTTAGCATTGAAATCCCCTGCTATTATAACTTTCTCTTTAGCACCAAACTGGCTCAAAACAGCTTTTAGCTCATTCCAGAAATTTTCCTTCCTGTCAGAAGGTTCTGAGTCACAAGGAGCATACACTACAACAATTATTGTTCTCTGAAGTTTCACTTTCAAACAAATCCAAAGAATTCTCTTGCTTATGGAGCTATAGTGAATCAAGTTGTTCATCTTTTCACTTAAAATTACACCTACACCAGCCTGTCCTCTCGCATTATCCAATACACCAGACCACGCACTCACCGTTCCATTCACTTCTTTTATCCCAATTTCCTTCTTTTTGGTTTCACTTACACACAGCACATCCAATCTATAGTTATTCATCTCTCCAATCATCTCGATCTTGCTTCGTATACCTCTAGTATTCAATGCACCAATCTTTCACTCAGCAGAGATCTCTTTCTGATTTGCCTTTTTTGAATTCCAAGTTGATTCCGTGGTAGACTATCCTTCTCAAGTGTGGTAGGTCTACCATATCCCAGACTGGAGTTCGGATATTGATGTCTTTGCGTCTTTTTAATCAGGTAAGTACATCAGTGTCAGGTGTTAGCCCATAGCTGATGGTTCCAGTTTGTCATACAACTTAAGGTTTCTAGAAGAAAACCCAGTGAGTTGTGGTCTTTTTGCCAATGTCACACAGAACTAGCTGGTACCTCTACGAGATTCACAGAGGCCTGGGCTATTTGCAAAGCAATCTCAACATCTGAATCCTTTGCAGTGGGCTATTTATAAAGCAATCTCAGCATAATAGTTCTATACACAAGTGAAGATGGCAAGTGTCAGGTTGCTATTGAGTGTTTCTAATACTTTGCTACTTCAATGTATATGTCCTTTGAGGTGGTCATATAGAGAGAATGTGGTGGAGATAGAACATGAGATCTAGTGGACCACAATCTCTGTAAATTCAGATGTTGCTGAAAATTTCTTTGACTAATGCCTTGGTGGTTCATATACACTGCTGGCCACCCAAAATGCAACACCAAGAAGGAAGCATCCGATTCGCCTGAAATTCGCAGCATGCGTCGCCCGGCACGCCACCGAGAAACACTATAAGAAGGGTGTACAGAAGGCAGGGTGTAAGTAGTGGAAGTGTGTTGTGCTGCCAGACCTGTGTGTGGGAAGCTTCCTGATGCCTTGTCCCAGGATACAGCAGTCATTCCAGCACGTTTCGGAGTTCGACAGAGCACAAATAGTGGCTTATCGCGACAGCGGTTTATTATACCGAGACATATCCGCTCGTGTGGGACGACATCCAGCCACAGTGAGGCGAGTATGGATTCGGTGGGTGCAGGAGGGACGGACGGACGGACCGACGTGAGTGATTGCTGCAGCCGTGGCACACCACCGAACGAGAGGACCGGCATGTTGTGACGGCTAGCACCGCCACATCACGAACGTTAGCGCAGGAATTAGGGTGTGTTGTGCAACAACCTGTGTCGGCACGTACTGTTCGACGTCGTCTGCAGGAGCGGGGACTTGTCCCACGGCGCCCATTGCTCCGATTACCATTGACGTTACACCACCGGCAAGTGCGGCGGCAGTGGGCCGTTGAACGGCGCACCTGGACTACAGAATGGCACGACATTGTCTTCTCCGACGAATCCTGCTTCTGCCTGCAACACCACGTGGTCGGATCTGTGTGTGGCGGTACCATGGCGAGAGACTGTATGACGCCTGCATTATGCAATGCCATACTGGTCCGTCGCCTGGCATTATGGTTTGGGGCGCAATTGGATATGACACCCGCACCCCTCTGGTACGCATCGCCGGCGCACTCAACAGCCACCGCTACATCTCTGACCTTTTGGAGCCTGTAGTACTCCCTTACCTGCTGGACCTGCCTGCGGCCAAGTTTCAACAGGACAATGCGCGCCCACGCATGGCACGTGTCATGCAACAGTTCTTCAAGACTCACCAGGTGTCATTGCTGCCGTGGCTCGCCTGTTGTCCCGATATATCGCCCATCGAACACGTCTGGTCACTGATCGGCAACCAAGTGGCCCTGCAAGCACCACCCGCAGCTACGCCTGATGAACTGTGGCAACGTGTGGAAGCAGCCTAGACCGACATACCCCAAGCCCACATCCAAAGCCTCTTTCGTTCGATGCCGCGGCATGTAGCGGCTGTTATTGCCAGCCATGGGGGCCACACGAACTATTGATGTCTGCGTGTTCCATAAGTCGCACGGGCTTATAAGCTCAATCGTTTCATCTTTGTATCTGTTGTTATGTGTCCAGTAAATCTGGCTTTGCTATCCCGTGTCCTTCTTGGTGTTCCATTTTGGGTGGCCAGCTGTGTATTATGCCCAAGTGATCTCATCTTGCTTAAACCATTCCTCAAAGTATGTTAGATTTGTATCCTGTATCATGAAAATGCATGTTGAACACTGATTTTCAATGAAGTTTTCATTACAAGCTTTTTGAACATCTGAATTGGTCATTTTGGCTGCCAAAATGGCTGTTATGTGAAACTAAGCTTCATTGTGAAAAAAAAGTTTTGTACAAAACACAATTGTTTTTACAAAGTAGTTAAACCAACAGCAGTAATGAAGTCCAGTAACATGATCACTAATTTGCAAATCATGAATCTTATGAATGCATTATTCTGGCAGGTAACTCAATTGTGTAGCTTTGTGCACTACTTAGAGACATTTTGTTCTGTTAGGGCAATTTTTACTGTGATTTAGTGGAGCATTGCAACAAACAGAACCTTATATATTTCCAGTTAGTGGTTGTAAAGCATCATGTTCTTTTATTGTAGTTAAGTTCTATAATACACTAGCTTTACTTACCTGGCTTTGCCCAGGATTTAGGCTTATTAATTCCATATTCCCTTATATGTCACTGAAAAAATCTGAGAAAAAAACTGATTTCACAAATTCGGTCATTAAAAATGATTTATTCATAGTGTGATTATTTCAGCACTTGGCCATACCCAACATTTTTGGTTTCTCCTTCATCGGCGACAATATATAATTTTGTTGGATCCTTTGCTCTTGACATTCCAACATACAGCTGTAAAAACAAACGGACCAAAAGCGTTACGAATTATTTAACACGTGTCCAGGAGACACAGCATTGGAACACTGACTGAACAAAATTCGTTAACAATTTGTTATCAACGATCAAATGCATCACGTGCTTTCAGTTTCAGACTTCTTTGAGGGGTGAATCTCTGGGATAAAAAAGTTAAAAACGTATCTTTGCGAATATTTTATGAAACAGGCTGAAATTTTAATGAACACCATGAATCGTTAATAGGAACATGACCTCCAAATTTTGTCCAAATCGGTAAGTAACTTTTTAAATTAGCTGTCAAAATTTTATTAACCGTTTCTGTGTATATATTGGGTTGTCGGAAAAGTCATGACATATTTTGGCACCCAATGGCTGTTGGGCGGTTTTGAAAGTACTGAGGCATGCACAGCTCTATTATCGCTATGGCATTCGACATGTGCCAGTTCTAGCTGCAGTCTAAAAGGAATAGTGAGCGATTTGGTTGATTTGCAGAGATTTGACATCAAGTTGAAGATGGAAGACCAAACTATGCATTTTCGCCATATTTTACGGTTTTACTTCCGTAAAGGGAAGAACGTGCGTCAAGCTTGTGAAAAGTTGCGTAAAGTGTACGGTGATAATGCCTACAAGAATGTCAGTGCCAGCGATGGTTCACGAAATTCCGTGCTGGTGATTTTGACCTCACCAATGCTCCTCGGTCCGAGAGGCCAACCGAGGTTGATCACGACGATATCAAGGCATTGATCGAGTCAAACCCGCATTACACGACACGAGAGATTGCAGACACATTGCACATCCATCATTCAAGCATTCACGACCACCTGAAGAAGCTGGGATATGTAAGCAAGCTCGATGTGTGGGTTCCTCATGAACTCAAAGAACCTCAATTGACGGCACGTATGAACATCTGCGATATGCTCATTAAACGTGAGGAAATTGATCCTTTTTTGAAGTGACTGATAACTGGTGACGAAAAGTGGATTGTGTACAACAATGTGTTGTGCAAACGGTCTTGGTCCCGACGTGCTGCTTCGCCTCAAACGACATCCAAAGCAGACATTCATCAGCGGAAGGTTCTGGTTTCAGTGTGGTGGGATTTTAAAGGCGTCGTGTTTTTCGAGCTCCTACCACGGAACCAAACAATCAGTTCGAATGTGTACTGTCGGCAATTGGACAGTTTGAACGAATCCATCATCCAGAAACGTCCAGAGCTCGTTCATCGTAAAGGTGTTGTGTTCCATCACGACAACGCGAGACCACACATCAAACGACATCCAAAGCAGACATTCATCAGCGGAAGGTTCTGGTTTCAGTGTGGTGGGATTTTAAAGGCGTCGTGTTTTTCGAGCTCCTACCACGGAACCAAACAATCAGTTCGAATGTGTACTGTCGGCAATTGGACAGTTTGAACGAATCCATCATCCAGAAACGTCCAGAGCTCGTTCATCGTAAAGGTGTTGTGTTCCATCACGACAACGCGAGACCACACACAAGTTTGATCACCCGCCAAAAATTATTGGAGCTTGGGTGGGATGTGTTGCTACACCCAGCATACTCGCCTGACCTTGCGCCGTCAGACTTCCACTTGTTTCGCTCTCTTCAACAGTCCTTGTGGGATATAATGTTCAATTCAGATGAGGCTGTAAATCAGCACCTTCTACAGTTTTTCCCCACGAAAGACAGGTCCTTCTATGAACGAGGCATTCTGTAGCTCATTGAAAGATGGCAAAAGGTTATCGAACACAACGGGCATTATATCATTGATTGATCTTTGTTCTTTCTATCAATAAATGACCTTTGCAAAACATGGCTAAAATACGTCATGACTTTTCTGACAACCCAATATTTCTGTTTACCGATGAATTAAAAATTCCATGCCTGTTTTAAAAGTTCTGACCGGATTCCGGTGAAATTTTGAGGACTCCTCTTATTACCAATTCATGGTGTTGATAAAAATTTCAGCCCGTTTTGTTAAGATTTCACAAAGTTCGTTTTTGCATTTTTTTTATGCACCTCAAAGAATAGAAACGCCTGTGGATGTGCCGCGGCGATCAATTCAGTCACGTGCTTTCAGATTTGGAACAGATAACGATGATGTAGCAAATGACGCTGATTTTATTGATTAGCTTACTAATTAATTCATAACTCACGAACGAAACAACTTAGAGATTTTAAAATAGTTGCGTTGACCTAGAAATTCCAGTATTAATAAGCTATGCAAATTTCACGATGCCACAGTTCGGCATTCAAGAGTTTTTGCTGCTTCAGACAAACAGACGTTTTGTGTTTTATATATAAGATACAGAAACAGTATGTCAAAATTTTCTTTTAAGGTGGGAAGTATTGTTTTTTATTGACACCAGTTCATGTGGAAATGCTTCCTGGAAATTATTCTAGTGCAACACAAATGATTTGTTACCAAAATAGTGTTCTCTATTTATGAAAATTGTGGCAAACTGTATTAAATTGTTACATTAAAATTCTGTTAAACATGCTTTACAATGCAGCATATGATTTTGCAGATTATTTATGTGGAGAACTATTCAGTGCTCGAATCATAGCTGCTACAAAAATGTTGAAAAAGCAAGCTCTTGATGTTGAAATGGTAAATTTTTTTCTTTTCATTTATTATAAATTGTTCCTCTTTAAGATGCAAAACTTTCTGTGGTGTTGGTTTAGTCTTTTATTTTTATTTTTAAGCTTTTCATTATTCAATCTAGGCATTGACTTATATGCTCTTAGGTAATTATATCTTGTACATATTATTACAATCTGTAGCTGCTGTACTTCAACAACAAAGGAAACTGTAAGTGGTTGCATTTTCAAGGTGCATTTGTTTGCACGTATGACTCCATCTAACTGGATTGCCAGAACTGTACACAAGGGGAAAATCCTCCCAGAGTCCAACTGCTAAGAATCTTGTTAGCATGTGATAGTTGTAAAGTTCTTACTCTCCCAGTAACGATTACTGTTAAGTTGGTGATCTTTGAATTAAAAGCAGGAGGTAGAGCATTAACAATGTGTTGTATGCTGTCTTATCCAGTCTTTCCACTGTTTTCACAGTTAAGTTAATACTCGTATTAATATGGAGATAATTCACATATGCAAGTGAACTTATAGGAAGATAATTCTCATTACACCTGGGGGGGTGTGTGTCTGGGTATAAATTTCACTCTTTTCTTTTTTTTTTTTTTTTCAGTTTCCTATGGATTCTAAAGTGAATACAGGGCAGTTTCAATAAAAACATGATACTTGATGTAATTCTTGTTCCAACTCTAGAGTTCCAGCCTAAATTAAGATCTTGGTCAGCATGTAATTTAGGCAGTACTAATGTAACAAATAAAATATTACATCAGTTGTGAAAGGAATTTGCTGAATTCCATAAATTACATTACTTGAATGGATGGATGCATTTGTACTTTGGAACACAAAACAACAATTTCGCTAGACACTGTAGTGGAGACATGTCAGGCAGGGGGTTCTGACAAATCCTTGAATTCTGAAAAGATTGTAGTATTTTTAGTTTCAATAGTAATTTCTAATATTTGGATGCCTTTTTCGTAGAATATTGCTTATTACTGGTTAATGTTTGTGGATCACTTGTCCTCTTTGCCACGCTTTTGTCATTGCAGTTGACTGTGACAGTTAATCACTCAGGACTGTGTTTCTGGTAGTGTTGAAAACATGTGACCTTTAAAAGTGAAATCTTCCTTTTTTCAATATCAAGCTCTAGTTTTCTTGAGGTTTTATTCACATCCAGTAATTCTAAGTAAATCCCAATTTCTTTTACACTCCTTTTTGATTGTGGAATAACTTTTTTACGGGTCTTATAGAGGTTATTTTTCATGAAAGTTGGTTGTCAAATTTTCGAACTAAAGCCTAGTTCGTCATCAGGACTATGTCACTGGAGTAGTTGCTGCCACTCAATTGGAAGAGTCCATTCGCAATTATCGTTAATTGTGGTACTACTACTTCTTGCTATTTCGATCCCTTCTTCTAGTTTCCTCTTTACTAAGTTTGACTGGTGGGCGATTATTTTCACTGAGTCCCAATTTATGGAGTGTCCACTTGCTTGTATATGTCTGTCTAGCCCTGTTTTGTTCCCAATAGCTGCTTGGTGTTCTTTCATTCGGACCTTAATACTTCTCCCTGTTTCTCCTATATAGCTGAGTCCGCAGTTACAGTCGATGCAATAAATTACTCCTTCCTGCAATTGGATGTCCAATTCTTTCTGCTTTAAAGCTGGCAGGAATTTCTTTATTTTGTTATTAAGATCTGGAGCTAGCCTGATATTATATTTTGCTCCGATCCTTTTCAGTTTCTCGAAAAGTCCCTTGTGGTACGTAATTTTGCTGGTGAATTTGAAGTTGGTTTTTTCCTGCTTCTTTTTTGGCACTTGTTTAAATATTTTCTCAACATATGGGGAGGGGTAATTGTTTTCTGCTAATATTTCCTTTAATTCTTTTTTGTGAAGATCTTTTTGAGTAGCTGAAGAGACCAGGATTTCAATTTTTTCCAAAAATTGTCTCGCTGTATTCGATTTAATATAATCAGGGTGGAATGAGCAGAAGTCTAACATCTTCCCTGTGTTGGTGGGTTTTCTAAAAAGCTGAGTGAATATTTCCCCCTCTCTTTAGGTCAAGGTTAAATCTAGGTAATTGATGCTATGGTCTTTTTCCTGTTCCAGGGTGTACTGCAAGGTATTCTCTAGTAAGTTAAATTCTTCCAGAATCTGAGAGGGTAGAGATTGGTCCACAGTATCTACTATAATTAGGACATCATCCATGTATCTTACATAGAGAGCAAACAAGGAGGGTTGTATAAGGATTTTTGCATCTAGTTTACTTATATAATAATTTGCTAGCAGAGGTGCTAGTGGAGAACCCATTGCAAGTCCTGAAGTTTGCCTGTAATATTTCTTTCCAAACTGGAAGGAAAATAGGAGCAGTTCATATATGCCAAGTAGTATTTCTCTATTGTGATTATGGAATACTATTTTTTCCGCAAGGTCATCTGCAATGAATTCCAGTAGGAGGTCCAGGTTAATGTTGGTATACATAGAGACTATATCCAGGCTTGCCATTACTGGATGAATTAATTCTGGCAAGTTGTCCAGTTTTCCTTTTAGCTGCATGGAATTTTTAGTAGGTAGGGAGGAGAAGGGAAAATATCTCTGAGGTGACCAAGTAAATAATAATTAATGTTGGAGAGTGGCGAATTTCTAGTGTCTATTATAGGTCTTACTGGATGGCCTTCTTTGTGAACTTTTATCGTACCATAGATCTGTGGAATTCTTGACTGGATTTTGGAGAAGTTTTTGAAGAGCTCATTAAGCTGTTTTTTATTTCTTAAAGAGCTGATTAATTTCTTAAGATTTTTGACAGTTTGATCTATAGGGTTACCATTGAGTTCTTCATAATAAGGCTTGCTCAATTCAGCTTCCATTTTATTGTAATACTTCTCTTTTTCTACCAATACCAAAACTTTGCTCTTATCTGCTCTCAGTGCTACAACTTTATCATTGGCTTTGAATTTTTTAAGGTCAGCAATGGCATTTCTATTAAAATTGTAATCAACTTTTACTGGCTTTTTTACAAATTTTGAGACGCAGTCTGAGAATTCTTTCCTTAAAGTAACTGCTGTATTTTCATCTTCTCTTTCTACCTTACTACAGATGCTTTCTAAATCAATCAGTATACGTTTTTTATCAAGTGTTGCAGAGGAAAGGTTATAATTATATCCCTTATTGAGGAGATTAATCAGGTTTTCATCTACTCCTTCTTCCGTCAGATCTATGACATGTTTGTTAGTGGGGGATGGCATTAACTGTGGGCCAGGTGCTGTAGACATTAATTGATTTTCATTAGTTTTTAGTTGATAACCTGTCTCTGCAATGCAAGAATGTCCACAAGTACATTTAGGGGTATAAGTAACTCTTTGCACAAGTAAGATATAGTCTTTCAAATTGTTGTGTGGGAGGATTTTTTTTTTTTTAATTGCAAAAACATTGTACAAATCTTGAAAAAATTCAAGTAGACCCTTGCAATAGGTAAAGTTGTTTTTCTGATTAGTTTTTCTTCTCTGTTAGGTTCTTGTAGTTTTTTTTTATTCAATGTTTTTAATAATTTCTTGTGGTTATTTTATGAAATAATTGCCCTTGATTCAATTTGACATAATTTTCTTATTTTTTTGGGTGAATTAGGTTTATTTAATCAGTGAACTGACCTGAAGTAATTGTTTCTTAATGAAGAAAGATGGACAGTATAATTTAAAATCTAATATGAAATTCCAAAAGAAATGTTTCTCACAAATACATGGGAAAATCACAAGATTATTTACAGCAATCAGATTGGCACTGAAGTTTTCAGATATGATGTCACATATTGAACAGTAAACTAGAGCAATTTAGTGACATAATCTGATTACTGTGAATAATGTAATTTTCCCCATGTATTTATTGGTGAGGAGTATTTCTTCGTTAATTTCCATATCTGAGATACTGGTGTTTAATGCCTCAGGAGTAAGCATAGAATGGCTTTGACTAGTGAAATCTGAAGTAGTTCAGATTTTTAAGCAATAATTTCTTAGCTTCAATCTCTTGGAAATCAACTTCATTGTCCTGGGTAGTGTTACAGTAACATCCTCAAACACAAAGTGGGAGATGCAGGTTCGATTCCTGCTCCAGGGCAATTCAAGTTTCCTGATGTGATGTTACATGGTGAACAGTCACCTAGAACAATTCAGTGTTGTAATCTGATTGCTGTGAATAATATTTTGAATTTTAATATTTCATAGGCATACATATTTTGGGAAAAATAAATGTTCAGAGTTCCTGAAGAACATCAGCATTACTCTAATTTACTCAGAGAATGACTGAATGAGTTAGTCATGTGAGAGGGATGTATAAAAGAAGTGGACAGGTTTTAAGAACTGTATTCAGTATTGTAACTGATGCTGAAGAGGTCTGTGATATTGCAATGCAGGGCCGTAGCTAGGGCCCAGATCCAGGAGGGGCTGATGGTTTTGGGAGGGGGGGCTTGGTGTTAAACTACAAAGTAATGTTTTCCATGAATACAGACACTAGTTCTTCTTTGTTTTTTTTTTCTCCCTTTCTTAATTTACTTTAGTAGTGAAAAATTTTTCCATGCCACAGAGTAAAATCAATAAAATAAAATATGAAAAATGAGGATGCTGAAAGGAAACCGAACTTTCTTGAAATACATATATGTATATATAAAAATCACATTCTCTGAATTTACTTGATTGTGGTTTAATTGCAGGTTCCTTTTTGTTGGGCAAGATGTTTAATTTCTTAGTTTGCTGTTCTGGCCCTTTCTGTGAATCCGAGTAAGAGCAAGCAGTTTTTGATGTATTTTGACTCTTTCTACTTTCCTACTTTGTTCCCACTATCTTCATCTTTTATCACGCGTTCTTCTCTGGTGCTCAGAGATAATCTCTTCTTATTGTGGTAAACAGACAAACCCCCTCCTTTTCCTACTCGAAAACTAAGACCTCTTAAATTCATACCAACAAACCATTTTTCTCCCATACACACACACCAGTCAGGGCCTGGACTTTGGTGACATTCGTATTTTATTTTTTTAATTTTGGGCCTTTTTTAGGGCATTTTTTGAGGTTTTCGGAGCATTTTTTTTTTTGTTTTAGGTCATTTTTTTCCTTTTCTTTTAATAAAAAATTAAATTTTCTTAAGGACTATGCTTTCAAATTGCAACACTCAAAACCAGGATTGCCAGATGACCGAAGCAAAAAGCTTTCAAAAGTAGCGCATTCTGGCAACTATGTTCAAGTCACTGTTTAGCGCTATCCAGTTTTGGGGAAAGATAACCCCCACTGTCCACTTTTTAATATTAAGGGTCTGGGACGAGAGAGGGGCATTTCATTCGTCCCTAACCCTTAATGCTAAAAAGCAGTGGCGGATTGGAGGTCTATAAACGGCCCTAGGAGTTAATTTTGAGCGGCCCAGTTTTGGGGAAATTACCAAGGTACCCCATGGTCAGCATCACTGTTACTGTTTAAACATCTTTTTAACACAAGTCTACGAATCATTAAGTTCTGGTTTTTTTTTTATTGAGGCAATTACATTTAACGTTTTACCCATTAGGCAGCAGCTCTCTAGTAAAATTTTGTGCAAGAAGAAAATTACTTCCGTTGCTGAGAAGCAACAGACGTTCCCTGAGAAAGACAGACGAAGACTTTATTTCATTCTTGTGAATCTTATTGCTACACTGCCGGACAATTGCTAAGGACGGATGACAGTAGCAACGATAGCAACCAAAAAATGGAAGGCAGAAAAATGTGGAAATTAGCATAAGTGCGGGATACAGTAAGACGTGTTGTGCGTATGCAAATTTTGGATTGCCGAACTTGTTCGTGACGTCATAGCGCATATAAGAGATATAAAGGATTTGACGCGTATTGACCGTTGTTGTTCAAACGCAAAGTTGAAAAGGAAAGAATCAATTGACGAACTTGCAATTTTCAGTATGTCTTCCCGACATCACCTAGATGATTTTATGCGTGGCCGTATTATTGGCAAGATTGAAGAAGGGCGAAAAATAACAGATGTTGCCAGGGAGTTCGACGTCAGCCACAGTGTTGTTTCAAGGCTTTGGAAATCATTTCAAACAAATGGAGAGTGTAGCAAACGTCACAGGGGAGGTCGTGTTCGCAGTACGACACCTACAGAAGATCGGTACATAGTGCTATCAACAAAACGACACCGGCGCAGCACAGCTAGTGAGGTAGCAAATCAGTTTATGGCTGCTACTGGCAAGCGGATCTCCCGAAAAACTGTCGCCAGACGTTTGCATGAAGGAGGACTATACGCCCGCCGTCCTGTTGTGTGCATCCCATTGTCCAGACGTCACCGTACCGCCCGTTTGCAATGGTGCCATCAACATCGCAATTGGACTGATAACGACTGGTCTGCTGTCCTCTTCTCAGATGAGAGTAGATACAGTCTATCGTCAGATTGTCGACGACAACTGATCTGGCGTGATAGTGGTACTGCATATTGTCCAGCAAACATACAGGAAAGGGACCGATATCCGACATGTAGTGTCATGGTATGGGCTGGCATCATGATCAATGGCCGTACGTCCCTCTATGTGCTTCCAACTGGGACTATGACTGGCCAACGATACATTAATGATGTTCTGCTACCTCATGTTCGCATGTTCCGTGGTGCTGTCGGTGATAGATTCATTTTCATGGACGACAACGCAACATGTCATCGAACAGTCGCTGTCCAGGAGTGTCTTGAGAGCGAGGATATTCAACGCCTCATATGGCCAGCACGTTCTCCAGATCTGAATCGCATTGAAAATGTGTGGGATGCTTTGGGGAGGAGTCTTGCTGGTCGCCAATGCCCTCCAATAAACAAGGACACCCTCATCCGTGCACTGACAGAGGAATGGGATAAATTACCCCAACAGCTGCTTGATAATGTTGTGCAAAGCATGACACGACGTGTGGAATCTTGCATCGCCCTCCATGGTGGCCATATCCCGTATTGACATCTTACGCCGGAACGCCTGCGGACGGTAATTGCATTTTTTTCCACGTTTATGTATTCTGCACAAAGTGGCCTGTTTGTCCCTTGAACACGTTTCAAAGCCTTCTGGATTTCAGAGCACAATAAATTGTCTTTCTTGTAACGTCCTGGCATTCTGACATTATTTTATTTCACTTGGCATCCAACCACACTTACTTTTTTATGCGCTATATAGCCGTTTATAATCCGTCCTTAGCAATTGTCCAGCAGTGTATAACTGAATTCAGAATTTGTTATAGGTAGTTTCTTTGGTTTTAGTGAAAACGGAAATCCAAATGTGCCAAAAATTTATTTCTTTTTCAAGACTTACCTATCATTTATAAAACAAGTGTAAAAAAAAAAAAAAAACTCTTGAGAAAATAAATGTCCAGAATTTTAGTGCAAATTTGTAAAGTGAGAGAAATTAAAAAATGTGAAAATTAATTTTTATTTAATTACTTTCAACTGGAAAAAATCTTTTTGCTGTAACAAACAGATTCCTTAGAATTATAGTTCAAGGATTCATGTAAGTGGAAGGCATAAAAAGCAGTAAATCTCGTACAAAAAGAAAGTGAATGTACATGTAAAAAGCATCAACCCAAAAATTTTATGGTAGGTCCACCTCAATGCATTAATGAATACAATGAATTTCGAGTTTCCATCCCAGATTATTGATAGCACATTTGATTAGATTGTGTTGATTATTTAACCGCAATTGGCAAGAGTGAACGGCTGTAGATAATATCAGCCCAAAGGGACGGGACTTAAATTAGGATTTCGAGAAAGGGGTTATACCAAAACAGGGTTTAGCTAAAAAGGACATTTCCTATGTAAGTTTCTTTTTCTTTCTTTCTCTCTTTCCTTTTTTTTTTTTTTTTATTTCTTCGAAGCCGTCAAAGTGATAGAAACTTTTTTTTTTTTTACCTTTATTTGCTTACAAGAATATTGTAATGCAAGTCTTAAAGATGAGTTCTGGCTCAGTTTTCGGAGACCGAATTCACCGATATTGAAATGTTTCTGCTTGAGATTGTCACAGCCCCCTATGAGATCTGTATACTGTGGGCCTGAGCCCGCCCTAACCCCGACTCTACCAGATGCTAATCGCTTACTCCCTTTTATCCGATTTTTATTTATAATAGCAAGGCGCATGGAATTTGATATTTAGTATTGGGTTGGAAGGAAAGTAATGTCTGCAAATGCAAGGCAATAAAAAAGTGCTAATTACCTTATATATGCAAGTACAAATCAGTTCAAAACGTAGTCACCATCATTTGCCACGACCTACTCCCATCATCTGGGTAGCTGTTGGATACCGTCCCTGTGGAATCGTGGTGACTTGGACGCAAAGAAGTGAGTAAGTGCATGTTGAACATCGTCCCGGTTAGAGAGCCGCTGTCTGTCCAGGAAATGCTGCAACAAACGGAAAAGGTGGTAGTCACTTGGGGCAATGTCCGGAGAATAGGCTGGGTGCGGCAGCAGCTCCCTACAAGGTCCCTGATCTTGTGACAAGTCACTCATGCTGTGTGAGGTCCTCCATGCTGCCACAGGAGGACGTCTTTGCAGTTCAGCAGTGCTGTGAGCGATGCTTGCAGATCATCGAGCTGACTGTAGTACACATAATTGGTCATAGTGGTGTTGTCCGGCAGCAGCTCAAAAAACACAACACCCTGCATATCCCAACAGATAGACAGCACACCCTTACGTGGGTGTAAGCCTGCGTTGGGGTTGGGCTTCTGTTTTGGGTCCAACCACTGTTCCGGCCACTGGCATTGTCATAAAGGACCCATTTCTCGTCGCCAGTCACGATGCGGTCAAGACCAGTTTACCTTGGTCACATGCAAGCAGGGAAACGCATGCACTCCTGTGATTTGCTTTCTGCTCAACTGTGAGTGGATGGGGTATCCAAACTCCCCTCTTGTGCACATTTCCAAGTTGACGTAAGTGCCTGATAATGATCGTGTGGGTAGTTCATAGCTGTTCGGCCAACTCCCGCATAGTCTAGTTGCACGAGGGTCGGTCTCAACTAAGGCCTTCAACATTTCTATATCCACTGTTGCGGGTCTTACAGTTTTGGGACGGTTTGACAGGTCAAAATTTCCCTTTCGAAACCATTTGAACCAACGACAGCATTGACGATGTGATTTGTCATTGGGGTACAAACCTGTAATGTTCCGTAGAGCACTTGCAAGGGTGCTACCGCGACGAAACTCATACAGCATGCAATGGCGGATGTGCTCCTTGTCCACTTTCATGTTGGCTGGCGCTTACACTCTCGCCTTCTGATGGCTAACTGCCACTGACTTAAGCTGTTATGAAAAAATTGCAAAATACAAATTTTTGATTTTTAGAAAGGTGGACTTAGTTTTTTATCCTGTTGATGTCATACCGGTGTGCTGCGCAATCTCAGTAGCCAATGTGTGTCGTGGCCTGGGCTTCGACTTCAGGAACCGCGTCATCAGACATTTCTTTCTTTCCAGCCCAATATTTATGAGTTTCATTAAGAATGATATAACCTTGAAATAAAATTCATATTTAACAGTCACTAGTTGCTGTTATGAAAAAATTTAAAAATGCAAATTTTGATTTTTAGAAAGGTGGACTTAGTTTTCTATTGAGCTAGTAATGTTACGCCATTCACTATGACATATTTTCAAAGTTTTTCAGAACAGTGACAAAATTATTTGTTGGTAGAAGTTTCGGACGTCACTGCGAAAATGCAATACTCTGCATTTTCAGATTTTGAATTTAGTAATAACTCTGAATTAAAGTAAAACTTCTAAATACATTTTTGTTAACTTCATTGCAATTTTGTTACTCCAGAGTATCGGAAGGCGATCCGATGGCACAGTTGTATAAACCCTGGCTTCTGATCATTCCTTGCAGTTGGGTGCGGGTTCGAATCCTAGTAAGACATAGATGTTGTGTTTGCCTTATGGCACTGGCTCTCTTTCTTCCCTGGAACCAGTGTCCCTAAATTAGGGAAGGTCAACTGCTTATAGCCCATTGAGTTGCTCACAGTGGTCGTTTAACTACCTCCCCCCCCCCCAAAAACACTTTCCGACAATGAAATTTGCGCACCTAGAAGAAAACATGCTACAACCGCAAAAATTTGCAAATAGCTAGAGTGCATGCTGGTAAGCAAATGATCAACGTTTGTGGCGATTGCACATGGCCGCACACCCTGTGGTGGCGCTGCAAGCACGAACCAGCAGCCTTATAAACCGTCGTGTAGTCGATGCCCCATGAAAGCAAAAAGCACTGGCCAACGCAAGCAAAAGTGCAGAGTGACAAGAATGCCAGGTAGATGCCAGAGATGTTGATTTACGCAATTTGCGGACTTTGAG
This sequence comes from Macrothele yani, assembly GCA_039090855.1. Taxonomy (NCBI): domain Eukaryota; kingdom Metazoa; phylum Arthropoda; class Arachnida; order Araneae; family Macrothelidae; genus Macrothele; species Macrothele yani. The sequence goes on along the minus strand of CM077023.1, from coordinate 3,422,310 downwards.
AGAGGCCTGACCATCGAGCTGAAAACCACAAGATGGTCGTTGCGCTGTATAACTCACCACGTGGGTCGTTTTGACCATGCCGTCTGACTGTGTTGGGAGCAGTGGACACGACGGTGCGGCTCCGGATGGACCAGGAGTTCCACCGGTAGATATGATCGACGAATTGTGTGCCATACACGAACGTATCTCACGGGGACACCATCCACTATACAGGCAGATGTAGTGGCTCCTGTGCTCCCACAAACCACTTCCTATCACCTCGCAGAAGCGAATCAGCAATCCCAATGCCTCTTACATGTGCTGCTATTAACACCGTAACATCGCAGGCTCCGTGTGCAGTGGTGCCAGGCCAGAGAGACATGGAACTCCACAGACTGGTGACATGTGGTGTTTAGCGATGAGTGCCACTTTGTTTTGGGGACAGATGATCGTGTCCGGGTGTGCAGGTCCCCGGGTCAGCGGCACAATCCCAACCTCACTATCAAGCGCCACACCTCCCCCACTACTGACATTATGGTCTGGGGAGCCATTGCCTACAATATCCAATCAGCTCTAGTAGACATGGCTCGGGTTGGGCAGGACTGCTTACGCCATGTCCGGGCACTTACATTACCTGCCTGCTCTTCGGACATGGCCTTTTTCGAGCATGTGCGGGACAAGTTTGAAACGTCGGCTCCCGCCGTCTCACACTATCCGGGAATTTGGAGCACACTGTCCAAAACGTGTAGGCCAGTCTGCTGCAGGACAACATCAGGCGACTGTTCGCCTCCATGCTGGGCTGTATTGCAGTATGCATTGCCGCACGAGGCGGTGCGATGCGCTATTGAAGATGACCGGACTGCGTGCCACAGATCCCTCTGTAATTGTCCCGCAGCTCTGTTTTTGCCATAATATGTATCACTCATCTGTATCATTACGTCCATAAAATTTCAGTTCAAACCGATGCTTCCTTCTTGGTACACAAATTTCATTGTCCATGAATGTAAAAGAATGTAGATATATGTATTCCATTAATCCGTACCATGAAAGAAATGCATACATCCAAAAACAAAGAAAAAAGTAATTTTTTAAATATCACAACGTACGTTTGGCTCTTTTCTAATTCTTATCCCTTGCACATTGCCGATATTTGATGTAAAAGTACTCTGCTTTTGTATTGAAGTACGTTAATGATTATTCACATTAAAATTATACCTGTATAATATTGAATTTCTGTGGACTAGGTAAAAGTGCCCCTCGTAAAGGAGCAGGAATGTAATTAATTGCATTATTTTTAACAAGTATTTCGTTTTCAACTGAACAGGACAAATGCATAATAAGTAAATCGCTATTATTTAATAAATATTTTTGTGTTGTTGAAAGATGCTGAACAATGGATGTTGAAAACAAAGAAAAATGTATTTGGTGTGGAGGAGAGTGGATAAATATGGTTTATGATTAAATACGATTTATCTAGCATCATAACTATAGTCTTTTAGAAATTCGAATAGCAACGTTTTTAAATTCTAAATTGAGTCACATCAATCGTCTGTTGATGTGGCTCAATTTAGAATTTGTATTCAAAAGCAAAATTTAAAATTTCCGTTTCTTCCATATTTCTCTTTCACAGAGTCATATAGACAATATTTTTGCGAAAATTTTGTGTTTTAAATCTGTAAAAGCAGATGCTAAAACTACTTTCACAGAGCATTTTGCAATAGCTCCTTCTTAGGCTGCTATTACAGCATATATATATATGGGATGTAAGGTCACGTGATGCATAACATCACAGCCTCTCCTTGACAAATGTCAACCCCGCCTTCTCGTGGTGCATCCTGGTCCCACTAAAGGGGCTCTGACGACCGCCAATAGCGGTATAACTATACCATCGGGATTAGAGGAAATGCTATCCCACACTTACCAACCCGCTTGGCCAGCGTGGTAAGTTATGGCCAAACCCCTCCAAAATGACTCCACATTTTAAATCTTGGCCCTCAGTCTCCGGCAGCTGGAATGTACCTGGCCAAGGCAGCGGCCAGTGCAACATGAAGGCAGAGGGTGCTAAGAATCCCCGGAGGACCGGACTAGGCTGCCATCTGATGCTGACCTTGGCTACGTATAATGGATGCTCCCTATCTTCTGAATCAAGGCTTCTTGAATTGGAAGAGGAACTACAAAGGATCAAGTGGGACATCGTCGGGCTAAGTGAGGTAAGGAGAAAAGGAGATCTCATTGAACTGAAAAGTGGACATCTCTTCTACTATCGTGGGACAGATACTGGCAGAACTAGTGGTGTTGGATTTATAATTACAAGAAACTGAAAGATAAAGTTGTAGAAGTTGAAAGTTCCTCTGACAGAGCTACAAGACTCGTTATCCAACTCTCGAGAAGATACCAGGCTCAGATTATTCAAACTTATGCACCCACCACAAGTCATCCTTAAGAAGAAATTGAAGAATTTTATGAGGAAATTCGTCATCTAAATAATAAAGGTAAGCAGCACTTGAAGATAAATAGGGAGATTTCAATGCAAAAATAGGGCAACGGCAACAGAATGAAACTTCAGTAGGTAAATTCGGTCACAGCAACAGAAACCAGCGTGGAAATATTCTCGTTGAGTTTGCAGAGGCAGAAGGGTTTTTCATCTTGAACTCCTTTTTCAAGAAAAAGCCGCACAGGAAATGGACATGGAGACATCCAAATGGAACGACAAGTGAAATTGATTTTATTATGTGTAACAAAAAATTCGTCATAGAAGACTGCAGTGTACTAAACAAGTTCAACACATATAGTGACCATAGATTGGTGAGATGTAAGATGCACCTCAACACTAAACTCGAACGTGGCAAGCTCATAAGACAAACAAAATGTATTGACATAACCAACCTTAAAAAACACCATAATACCTTCAAGTTGGAACTAAAGAACAGATTCTCTGCTTTAGAAGGCCTAACATCGGAAGAAGTGGATATTTCTGAAGTTAACAGAAAAGTAACCAAAGCTCTTATGGAAACAGCAACAAAATTAGCTGGGTCTAAGAACAAGTTGCATGTGAACAGATTATCAGGAAAAACCAAAATGTTGATGCAAAAAAGAAGAGAGACGAGGACAACTAAAGAAGATGTGACTTCCAAAGTGGAATACATAAAGCTATGCAAGACAGTACAAAAAAGTATCTCTGAAGACGTAAGGAAATTCAACTGGGAACTAGTGAGGAAAGCAATTGAAAACAACCAAAGCCTAAAGACAGCAAAAGGACATCTCAGTAAAGGAAGAAAACAGATTATGGCACTGAGAAAAGAAGATGGTTCTGTAACAAGAAATAGAGGCGAAATATTGACAAGAGTGAACGATTTCTACTCCAAATTATATGAAAGGGATGATGCATGTACTCCAGACATCATGGAAGGTACCAGTACCAGAGTTCTTCCAGTCCTCCCAGCAGAAGTTGCACATGCAATCAAGAACATGAAGCGTAGAAAATCTCCAGGAAAAGATGGAATTACTGTAGACATCATACACGAAGCAAGTGGAGAAATCGAAACAGTACTCGCCCAAATTTTCACTTGATGCCTTAATGAAGGGAAGATTCCTGAGGATTGGAACAACGCTATAATGATCCTGCTACATAAAAAAGGTGACATTGAGGATCTCAGGAACTGCAGACCTATCAGTGGTTTATAAAATCTTCACTAAAGTTCTTTCACACCGTTTGAAGGTAACACTGGACATGGCTCAACCGAGAGAACAAACTGGATTCAGGAGTGGCTACAGCACAATAGATCATATCCACGTACTGAGAGAACTAATTGAAAGAGCAAGGGAATATGAACTTCCATTGTGCATGGCTTTTATCGATTATGAAAAAGCCTTTGATTCAGTGAAACCATCAGCAGTTACAATGGCTCTGAAATCCTGCAGTATTGAAGATGCATACATTAATATTATTGATAACATCTATGAAAATGCGAGTGCAAAGATTCGGCTGTTTGAAAATAAAACACAAATAAAAATTGGAAAGGGGTGAGACAAGGTGACACCATATCTCCGAAGCTCTTTAACGCCACATTGGAAAATGTCTTTCAATCACTGAACTGGGAAAACAAAGGGATAAAGATTAATGGAGATTATCTAACCCACTTTCGTTTTGCTGATGACATAGTCATTTTTGCAACTACCCCATCAGAGCTGCAGAGTATGATCCAAGAACTTGCTGACAAGAGTAAAGAAGTGGGATTAAAAATGAACTTTCAGAAGACAAAAGTGATGTTCAATGCTTTTACACGAAATGAAGATTTATCGATTGATGGAGAAAAGCTGGAGATAACAGACACATACGTTTATCTTGGACAGAAGATATCAAGTGAGGGTCACATTGATGAAGAAATTAATCGGCGTACAAAACTTGCCTGAAGAGCTTTTGGAAGAAACAGCATAATTTTCAAGAGCAATATGCCATTATGTCTTAAAAGAAAAGTGTTTGATCAATGCATCCTTCCAGTGCTTACGTATGGTGCAGAGACGTGGACCTTAACTAAAAGAGACATACAAAGGCTGCAGACAACTCAAAGCAGCCTGGAGAGGTGCATGCTTGGTGTAACCAGGAGAGATAAGAGGAACTCGTGCCACTTTGTTTTGGGGACAGAGTATGTCCAGCCCATTGCCATTTCAGGGATTTAACTCTGATCATGATGTCTTCCACTCTTGTCATTTTTCGGATCCATGAGTTCTTCTTCTTATCTCTCCTGGTTACACCAAGCATGCACTTGTCCATGTTTCTTTGAGTTGTCTGCAGCCTTTGTATGTCTCTTTTAGTTAAGGTCCACGTCTCTGCACCATACGTAAGCACTGGAAGGATGCATTGATCAAACACTTTTCTTTTAAGACATAATGGCATATTGCTCTTGGAAATTATGCTGTTTCTTCCAAAAGCTCTCCAGGCAAGTTTTGTACGCCAATTAATTTCTTCAACAATGTGACCCTCACTTGATATCTGCTGTCCAAGATAAACGCAAGTGTCTGTTATCTCCAGAAACAGCATAATTTTCAAGAGTAATATGCCATTATGTCTTTAAAAAAAAAAAGGTGTTTGATCAATGCATTTTTCCAGTGCTTGCATATGGTGCAGAGACGTGGACCTTAACTAAAAGACATACAAAGACTGCAGACAACTCAAAGAAGCATAGAGAGGTGCATGCTTGGTGTAACCACGAAAGATAAGAGGAACTTGTGGATAAGGAAAATGACAGGAGTGGACGACATCATGACCAGAGTGAAATCACTGAAATGGCAATTGGCTGGACATATTGCCAGAAGGACAGACCATCGATGGACAGCTGAAAATTTAGACTGGATTCCAAGGGACAGGAAAAGACCCAGAAGACCACATGGGAGATGGGTGGATGAAATTCGAAAGTATGCGGGAGTGACATGGAGGAGACTGGCACAAGGCAGACCGTTGTGGAAAAAACTTGGGGAGACCTTTGTCCAGCAGTGCATTGATAATGGTTGACAATGCTGATACATACATACTCACCAGAGTAAAAAAAAAAAAAAAAAGCTGATTAAAAAAAATACAGAATATCCCCAAAATCAGCTAAAAAAAATTCTCCACGATCTCTCGTCTAGAGCGAAAGCGTTGGCAGCAATCTCCCCCCCCCATAACTTTGGTTTTGTATCAATTTCAAGAAATGATTCAAATGACAACACAAAACACGGGAAAATCTCGCGAACACTGTAAAACCTTTAGATGTTAAACTTTATGATAATCGCCAAATTCGTTATCAAGAAAGAAAAAGAAATGCGTTCCATGGAAGCTCAACTTCCTGTTGTTTGATTTGATTAAGTATAACCAAAATCTGACATAGAAGTTGATCACAGCGTTGTGAGACATCAAAATATAAACATCGTTCATGAACTAATCGTGCTTTTTTAAAATAAAGAATTCCTTTCCTTCAAAATGTGAGTTCAACAATATATGCGTCTGCGTGGTGGGGGGTGATGTGCGGAAGGAATGGCGTTCTTCCAGTACCACGTCTCTGCACAGCCATGGCCACAGCACAGCGTACTTCGCTGATTGCGCTTTCACCATGGCTATGCACTGACCATGCACCGTGTTAAAAAAAATTCTTTTCTCGGCACTCAGGCAAAAGTTCAAGGTTTTTTTCTCTTCATTTGATAGATTACACTGTTTTTTGCAAAGAATAATTGCAGCTTTCTAAGTGCTGTACTACATTTCCTTTTTAAGCATTGAAGAAAGGCTCTCTCATTGCTCATAACTCAAAAACTAAAGCAGATAGAAACTCGTGCATTGCACCAATGGATTCCTTGGTAAAAATTAAGAAAGAATGATGATTTATGTTGGGTTTCTTTATTCTAAATAACGGAGATATTTGCGTTTTTACGCAAAATATGTCCGCCATGCACCAAAATTCAAAAAATTATACCTTCTAATCTATCGGAAATAAAAAAATTTAAGCCTTCAGGGTTTTTATAAGTTGGGAGTAGGTACCCATTTAAAAAAATCATAAGAATCGGAGATGTGTTGGTGGAAAATTAATTCAAAATCTGACGATTTTGCATGGGATAACCCAATTCTAAGTTGTGTGAAGAATAAAACTGGAGACATGAAATTCAAGTCCAATCAGTTAAGTGAAAGATGGCTGAATACTGCTGTGAGTTATTAGATGATGAAAGTGAAGGCAATTCTGTGACTGAAGCAGGTGATGTCACAGTGAGAGATGGAAGCACAATAGGGATCTCAAGAGAAGAGGTGTGTAAAGCTTTAAAATCTCTTCAGAATGTTAAGGCTCCAGGAGTAGATGGCATAACTACTGAAATGTTAAGATATGGTGGTGACTGTAATTGTCTGGTTAACTGAAATTTGCTATTTAACACAGCAATTGGACATCACCAAATTGATGTGTTAATTATCATGACATATTTACCACGTATTATAAGAAGAATATTTCTTCAACTCTGGATGAAATTTGCTAGTTGTGCTGGGAGTTAAAAAATGGTCCCTCAGGATTGAAGGGATGCTATCATTGTTCCCTGATATAAGGGAACAGGTGATAAGACTGACCGTAGGAACTATCATGGTATCAGCTGACTGAGTGTGTCGGGGGAAAGTGTTTGGAAAGGTCATTATTGATAAGGTACAAGGTCTTACATCAGAGAAAGTGTAGGATGTACAGAGTGGCTTTTTATGCCTTGTAAGGGCTGCACTAACCAAATTTTTGCATTACACATGATCAAAAATCTGTTGGTAAGGTTTTTGCTGCTTTCATAGATTTTGAGAAGCCTATATGACAGAGTAAATAGGATACTTCTGTGGAAGGTACTGAATGAATATGATATTACTAGGAATCTACTTAATAGTGTGAAAGCCATGTATGCTAGCAGTAGAGCATATGTACGAATGAATGGTGTTGTGTCAAACTGGTTTTCTATTAGTGCAGGAGTCAGACAAGATTGTGTAATGTTACCATGGCTGTTTAATATATTTATGGATGCATGATGCCAAAATGGACAATACTGGTTTATGTCTTGGCAATATTCATGTGTGCAGATTGCTGTATGCTAATGACAGTCCTGTGGGCAGAGAGCAAAAGTGAGTTGCAGAGTATATTGTCTAGGATGTATGAAGTTTGTATGAAATTCAAACTGAGTATAAATAAGGGAAAAAACAAAGTTATGTTTTTTGAGTGAGGAACTCTTGGCACTGGATGCAAGATAAGTTTAAATGGCACAGTAATTGACCAGGTGAATGAGTTTGTATATTTGGGAAGCATGTTTGTGACAAAGAGAACAAATTAGATGGTGAAATTAATAGGTGAGTGAACTCTTCATTGAAAGTCATAGCAGCTTTAGGAGGATTGCACAGGAATGATGGATTCTCAAGGAAGTCCCGAATGAGGCTGTGTATGAAAGTATAATTTTTCCTACTCTGATGTACAGCTTTGAAATCTGAGTACTGCAGAAAAGACATAGTTGTTTGTGTGTTGGAGGGATGCGTTACTTACGAGGGGTTTATGGCCAGACTCACTCTGATCATCTGAGGAATGAAGATGTGTTGCAGTTGTGTAATGTGAAGCAAAATGTTGCTAGTAAGGTGGAGACTAATATTCTTAGGTGGTTTGGCCATGTTGAAAGAATGAGTGATGAGGTGTGCTGACTAAGAATTTTTTCAGAAGGTAGAGAAAGGCAGAATAAATTTTGGGAGGACCAGATTCAGGGATGTCTGCGTGAGAAAAAGATTATGAGTATGAAGTACAAAAGGTCTTGTGTGCGTCGTACGATTGTCAGTGAAGCTCGAGCTGTGTGCCAAGATCGCTGTAAATGGAGACTTTTGATACTGAAACAGGAAGTAAATTGCAGTTCCATCAGTTAAACATTTATGTGGCAGTTTATCTTTCTTTGAGAAGCTAACCTCTAAATCTCAGGGAACAGCTTAGTGATATGTCTGGACTTGCATATCTTAAAAATTTCTGTTGAAATATAGACTGTTTTGTAACTAAAATTTTAGTTTGTTTCCAAAATCTGGCAAATGTTTAAAATGTATGTATTATTCTTGAATGGTCTTTGAAATGTCATTATTTTTGAAAGAGAAGAAAAAAGGATACCACAGAAATCAAATTTTTTGTCTGACTAGAGCAGAGAGCAATTAAAGTTAAGTGGTAAAGGTACACATTGTAATGAAACTTTTGACCAGCAAAGCTAGCAGGATAGTAATCTGGAGATATCATTTGCCACAGCAATAACAGTGTACAGTAATGTAGGAGTCAAGAAAAGGTTATTTCTTCTCTTTTTAAAGTTGCAAATTTTCTTATTTCTTCACTAGTTCCTGCTTTAGAGGAGGCTGTTTTTTTTATGTTGCACATGAGTGCTAGCAATTTTTTTTTCCAGGGAGTAAAAAGATTACAACCCTTTGCTGTATCATTATTGTAGTTGACTTTTATGGGATAGGGAAGCATTATTTTCAGTAAGTTGAAAGAAAAAAATTATTAACAAATAAAGGTAAATAGATCACGCTAGTTACATTAAGAGATTATAACTTTTTCAAGGAAGTTCGTAAGTTGGGAGCTTTCAACCTTGGTCTCCATCATGCCAATGGAGGACTAACTAACTAACTAACTAACTAACAAAATTGTTTCCAGATTTTAAGTTTGAATTTGTGTTGTTATTTTTGTTGCTAGAATCTAGAATCGATCTCTAGATCATTGGAAGACACTTCTGCAATTCCCCGCCGGAATCGATTTACCCTCCTTTACCGTGAAAGCCTGGAAATTATTTTCGGCCCACAGACTTGCAATTCGGAATCTCCACTCTACATCCCGATGATCTGAAGATCGATTCTAGATTCTGGCAACAAAAATAACAACACAAATTCAAACTTAGAATCTGGAAACAATTTTAGTCCTACTTTGGCGTGACGAAGACCTAAGACGAGGTTGAAAGCTCCCAACTTACGAACTTCCTTGAAGAAGTTCGAATCTCTTAATGTAACTAGTGTGATCTACTTACCTTTATTTGTTATTTCTTGTTACATGTTTTGCCCGTCATAGTCATGTTCGAAAAAATTATTTTACTTTTATTATTAATTTGCTTTTTTTACTTACCATTATTTTTTGTCTTAAGTTTTGTGGAAGGTAACTTTGGAGTAGAAAAGAAGAAGATGCATTGTTTTAATGTAAGCCATCTCAAGTTATGTTGTTTTGACTAAAAAATATGGCTATTTGCTCCCCTTTATGCAGCTTTAATAACATGATTTATTGTAGTAATAAACCTCGTACTATCAGCAATGCATGATAATGAAATTTTTGAATGAAAGCAGCTTGTCCTGTTATTATGTTTAGATTTAAATATTTTAGAAAGATTTCTGACCAAGGATATTTTATCATTTACAAACATTTCATGGAGCTTCAGTAACATTTAATTGTTTTAATAATAATATTCAGTTTGATGTGAACATTGCAATTTTATTGTCAACACAATTGGTTAGTTACGTCACAACTTTCCTGCTTGGGTGTCCTTCAAAATGTGTTTAAGGGCTTTTCCAGAAATAGAAGCAAAAATTTCAGTGTGTTGAATAGTATTATTTCTCATGTACAATGTAAATTTGTTTATGGGGATAATATTATTCAACGCTAGATTGTTTCTGATTAAAATAAAATCTTTTTCGTTGTACATTGTTGATGGTACCTGCACAGAAGAGTGTGTGTGTGTGGGGGGGGGGTATTCAAACTGCAAAGAGACTCATGCACTGAACTTCAGAGAAACAGTCTTCATGGTGCAGAGTGTAGGCTGTCTTTTTGTAATACACAGAGAATAACGGGAAGGGCTATGAATGACTGACAGAGCCAACCAATTTGGGAAACCTTTGTCACACTCTTTGTAAATTGCATTGTACATTAATTGAAACACATGCTGTAGATGGGAGGGGGGCTCATCTGGGTAGTGAACTCTTTGGTTTCTGTCAAATATCAGAATGGGAGGCAAAAAATAAACTACTGGAAAAAATAACAATAGGAACATATTGAAGAAACTAGTGCGTAAACTTGAGGAGGTAAAACTTGGGTTTATTTATGTAAAGAAAATTAATGTGAAAGTGGTAGAATCAGCCAGAGTTAGAAAAATGTGACGTAAATGTGGTAGGAATTAGTACAACAAAAAACCATGAGTCAGGGTAATGCGACCTTGATGCCATATTTAACATAGTTTATTCTGCCATAAGGGTTGGTCAATTGCACACTATATCAGTGGCTTCAAGCATGGTTTTTAATTTTAAAACAGTCGCGAGAATTTACTGTATATCAGCAAATTCTCTTGGTTGTTATTAAAACTTGATATCATGGATTCAAACGTTGATGTGGTGTATGGAGCAGTAAAGGGTTTTAGTTATGAAAAAGCACATTTTCTTCTTTTTGAGGATTTAGTTATGGTGGTTAAAACTAAAAAGAAAAAAGATATTCTTACTGGAGACTTGAACAGCAGAGTTGGAGCACGACGAAGTCAGCATGAGGGAGTTAAAGATCTAACGGATAAATAAAAAAAAAACCTTGAAAAATAATGGGAAAAAAAACTAACATTTTTTTTATGATTAAGTAATCAACTCATAATTACTTTTAATGTTATTTTTAAGCATAAAAAGTTATTACAAGTTTACTTGAATGGGAAAGGGCTAGAAACTCGCAGGAAAAGCATAATATGTGATGGCATTGTGGAAGAGTCCAAGAAATGTGATTAAAAAAATAGGATTTAAAGATTTTGAGATCTAAAGTGATCATTACTTTGTAGTGGCCTCTGCTTTAGAATTGGTTACCATGTAATTAAAAGCCATCTAAGGTACTAAGTTGCATTGGAGTTGAGATACTGATTAGTATCAAAATCAGACAGGATTTTGAAGGGAGAATTGTAGAAGTCTATGCTGAAATTGTAACCTGTGAAAATACTGAGGCTACTTTCAGCAGTTTGTAAAACGGTTCAGTTATGGTCACAAGAGGACATGTTATGGTAGTATGTAAAAATAGGAATACTAGGTTGTCCTAAAGAAAGAAGCTAACAAGAAACTCTTAATAGATCAAAATCAGTAGTTAACCTTGATTGGTATAGATACTGATTTAAATTAGTTATGTGGGAGCAATAGTAATTAACATACAAAACAAGGCAAAGCTCCATAAATTCTGTTCACGTATTAATGTGCGTGAACAAAGGCTATGAGCTAGGTGATTCAGAAATATGCGATTCTGTCTGTGTCACTTGTCACTTTTAGGTATATTAATGATTCATATATTCACAAATTTAGGATACTTTTTGTTCTTAATACAAAATTGTATGAAAGAAGTTTTTTTCTTCTTTTTGTGCCAGTTTTTAACATGTTTTAATCTTTTTCAAATCTATTTTTATTACTATATACACTATATAGGTATATTAATATTATTAATAACATCTATGAAAATGCAAGTGCAAAGATTCGGCTGTTTGAGAATACAGCACACATAAAAGTTGGAAAGGGAGTGAGACAAGGTGACACCATATCTTCGAAGCTCTTCAATGCTACATTGGAGGGTGTCTTTCAGTCGCTGAGCTGGGAAAACAATGGGATAAAGAGTAATGGAGATTATCTAACTCACCTTCGTTTTGCTGATGACGTAGTCATTTTTGCAACTACCCCATCAAAGCTGCAGAGTATGATCCAGGAACTTGCTGACAAGAGTAAAGAAGTGGGATTAAAAATGACCTTTCAGAAGACAAAAGTGATGTTCAATGCTTTTACACGAAATGAAGATTTATCGATTGATGGAGAAAAGCTGGAGATAACAGACACATACATTTATCTTGGACAGAAGATATCAAGTGAGGGTTACATTGATGAAGAAATTAATCGGCGTACAAAACTTGCCTGGAGAGCTTTTGGAAGAAACAGCATAATTTCCAAGAGCAATATGCCATTATGTCTTAAAAGAAAAGTGTTTAATCAATGCATCCTTCCAGTTCTTACGTATGGTGCAGAGACCTGGACCTTAACTAAAAGAGACATACAAAGGCTGCAGACAACTCAAAAAAGCATGGAGAGGTGCATGCTTGGTGTAACCAGGAGAGATAAGAGGAACTCGTGGATCCGAAAAATGACAAGAGTGGAAAACGTCATGATCAGAGTTAAATCCCTAAAATAGCAATGGGCTGGACATACTGCCAGAAGGACAGACCATCGATGGACAGCCGAAATTTTAGATTGGATTCCAAGGGACAGGAAAAGACCCAGAAGAAGACCACATGGGAGATGGGTGGATGAAATTCGAAAGTATGCAGGAGTGACATGGAGGAGACTGGCACAAGACAGACCGTTGTGGAGGAAACTTGGGGAGACCTTCGTCCAGCAGTGGATTGATAATGGTTGGCGACGACGACGATGATGATGATACACTATATTGACAAAAGTCACTGGACACCCCTGCAAAATCAAATGAACAGATCCGGTGCGTTGTTAAGATGTGCAGTACTGCTGCGAACGGTATAAAAACAAGAATGCAGCTGACCGCGATCGTATCTACCTGTGAGGTTGAGTGAAAATACCACGGCGAGACAGAACTGACTTTAAGAAAGGAAAGATAGTTTGGTGTTATATTAGTGGGTTATCCATAAGAGAAACCGAGAGGCGTTTAAACACACCCAAGTCAACTGTTTTGGATGTACTGAAAAAGTGGAAGACACATGGCATGCCTGAAGCAGCAAAACATACTGGCAGACCAAAGAAAATCAGTGATACAGGAAATCGAAGCCTCAGGAGAGTCATTACAGCTAATCGACGGAGTACTTCAGAAGACCTCAGTGTACAAGTGAGTAAAAATGCCGGAACCTCGGTATGTATACGTACCATTCGCAGAGAAATTCATTCCATCCCATGTGTTACCGTGGTCGTGCGGCTGCTCATAAGTTTTTCATCTCCACTCTGAATGCTACTCGTTGTTTAGCATGGTGTAAAGAACATTTATCGTGGACCGTAGATCAATGGAAACAAGTCCTATGGACTGATGAATCCAGATACATGATCCATCAGTCTGATGGCCGTGTGTGGGTATGGCGGCAGCCGTGGGGACGCTATTTACCACAGTGTACTGTTCCTACGGTCAAGTTTGGTGCTGGCAGTGTACTCATGTGGAGGCGTTTTTAGTGGTATGGTCTCGGCCATTTGGTTATCGTGGACAAACCTGTTAACCAGCACGTCTACTTCAATATTCTGGACAATTATGCCCTACCAACTCTGTGACAATACTATGGAACCGAGCCTTGTTGGTACCAGCAGGATAATGCACCGAGCTATAAAGCAAAAACTGTTACGGCATGGTTTGACGATAATTCCGTTTCGTGTGTGGACTAGCCAGCACAGAGCCCTGATCTTAATCCCGCCGAGCACCTATGGGATGAATTAGAGTGCCGCATAAGAAGTTTGGAACCGAGGCCTACCACTAAGCAACAGTTAGTGGCAGCATTATGTACTGAATAGAAGAGCATACCTATCACTGTGTTCCAAAACCTTGTCGAAAGCATGTCTTGAAGGATTGGTGCATGCATAAAGGACAAAGGTGGACCGACACCGTACTAATGTATGTCAATAAATGCTATGTTGTGTTTCTCTTCTAGGTGTCAGATGACTTTTGTCAGTATAGTGTATGTATGCCATTTTGTTCACCTGTTGGTTCGGTTCAGTGGGTATCTCATAAACACCAGCTTTTTCTAGTATAGGTGTCTTATTTTTACTGTTAATAGGAAGATCTTTAATTAATGTGACTGTTCAAAGTGGCAGTTATACTTTTTTCATATATTAATAACTAATAAGTTGCCTGATACTTTTTTAATATATTAATAAGTTGCCTTGTAAGAGATTTGACATATGGAAATGAACCTATATATTTTTTTGTATTTTATCTTTATTATTTCTGGATTTATTTTTAGATGTTTTATATTTTTTATTAATTTGTTAATCAAACTAGAAAAACCATAGTTTTTTTATATCTATGTTTGATCCATTTAATTTTCTAAACAGCGGCTGGATGGAGCGGCCATTAACACTAAGCGTTAATCGAGACAAAACGCTTGAGTATGGCCACACAATATATTGAAACTTTGATGTATTTTGCTGAAAGGGAGCAGAGGGTAATATTTCAAATTAACTGTGTGTGGCCTGCACATATTGCATCTTTACTGAAAGCCTTATGCCATGAATTAGATGCATGCAAAAATGTGTATAATCAACTGGTAAATTCTGAAAGACTAGTCTTTCAGAATTTACCAGAAAACAAAACAAGAGCTTGTTTTGTTTTGTTTTCGTGTCCGAAGCATGACCCTGCATGATTTTGATGGGAGTTAGCAGAAACTGCCTGCCTGGGGAACTATCTGTTCTCTACTTAAGGCCAAAGTATACATGGCCTGTGTATGGCATGTAAGAAAAGAAAGCCACTTCATTAGATCAACTGGAATCGGTCTGCATCTATGGAGTGTAGACGGAGAGTCCAGAAGCTTGGTGCTGGGTGAAAAGACTCGCTTGTGGGAAGTAAAAATGCCCATGCTAGGATTTACATGGTCTATATTTATATAACTCTGAAAGAAGGACATTTATCTGAAAAGACCTGGATGAAAGGGCATGCTGTCAAGTTGTAGACGGGGAGCATTAGATGCCAAAGTCAGTCTATGTAGACAGTTGCTGTGCTTCAGAAAGCTATCTGACTGCCAGACGGAAAAGCTGTTCACCTTTTTTGTTTCATCTGCAGTGGAACGAGGAGGAGACTCCCTCCCCAGAGAAGACCATCGGCGAAGAATCTTCAACAACCAGCAAGCAACAAGAGTGCTGTGTGTGTTGTGGTTCATGCTTCATTTTAAACCAATGGTGTGCTCTGCATAAGTGCCCTCAAATTGCACAGTGTGTGCTGCAGTGATAACACCAATATGGGATTTAACCAGACCTGCTGAAGCTGTAAGTACAAACATTAATTATTAATCTGATTTTAGCAGTTAGAGAAAAATAGTTTCGAAGCAGTAGAACTCAAGCCCACATGAATTTACTGACCAAACTAAAACTAATAATAATTGCTTTATGCTGTCAGTCGGTAGTTAAACAAGTTGTAGGGGATAAACTGTAATAAACTGAGTCTCCAAGGTTACACTGCTGAGTGCCTGTTTATGCAGTACAGTTGCGAGTGATGTCTTCATTATTTTATCTTTTTGTTACTTAATAAAATAGGTCTGTTGTCTGTGCCAACCCTGAAGTCAAATGAGTTATATTGAATGTCTGTAAAATTTGCTTTTGATTGGTTGATACATTTCAAGATATCTTCTTTTGCCCCAGTAAGATTTTTGCAGTAACAAATCCCAGAATTATTAATTCATTTTCTAAATTTTAATGTTTACCTCTGGGGTTCGGCCATCACATGACATCGCTACCAATCCAAATTCTTAAACTGTTCTATTATTTTAGTTTGGCTACCCCCCTAGGGGTGTAACAGTATAAAGTACATATTCACATTATATTAAATTATTATATTATAAAACCAGCATTCTGTAACCGTTTTTATAATACTTAGAAAATAATGGAATTAAAATCTCTGAAGCTTACCCACAAATGAGAGTTAAATTTGCCCTAAGGATTACATTATTGTGAGAAACAAAAGAGAACTGTGTTTTATCCTAAAATACAGTCCAAAAAATTGTTCAACTCTTGAGATATTTCTACCACTCTCATCTACTCCTTGCTTTTTATGTTCACTGCCAAATGGTGTCCTTGGAGCCGTGACAGGACGTATTTTAAGGAACAAACTGGGTTAGTGGAAGGCCAACAATTTTATGAGTAACAATGAGGTTATTGCTGTGATAGAAAGAGAAGACCAAGCTGGGGTGATTATCAAATTTGTCTGAGAATATCACTTTCATATTTGTTAGAAGATACAGCAATAGTTTGCAAAGTTCTCTTTAGCTTATGAAAGAAATACGGGATTACACTATATAATACAAATTTTGAAGATGACAATCCGATTTTTAGTTTAAATATGACAAGGATGGAAAGTCAGATAATATCCGAAAACTTGAAAATTTCATCATCCTGGAGCGGGACTTGAACCTGCGTCTCCCAGATAACGCCCAAGTATGCTAACCACTACACCACCCAGAACGACCAAGTCTCAAGTTTCCGATTAATTTGAATATAACCATTACAGGATTCGCTAGCCGAAGTAACCTGCATTCATGTTTAGCGAATCTGGAGGTTAAGAATCCTATCCCGTGATTTCCCGGAGGAGCAGATAAATCATGAAAGAAATACAGGATTACACCATATAATAAAAATTTTGAAGATGACAATCCGATTTTAGGTGTAAATGTGACAAGGATAAAAAGTCAGATAATATCCGAAAACTTGAAAATTTCATCGTCCTGGAGCGGGACTCAAACCCGTGTCTCCCAGATAGCACCTGGTTGCTTTGACTAGCGAATCCTATGATGGTTATATTCAAATTAATTGGAAACTTGAGACTTGGTGGTTCTGGGTGGTATAGTGGTTAGCATACCTTCGCGCTATCTGAGAGGCGCGGGTTCGAGTCCCGCTCCAGGACGATGAAATTTTCAAGTTTTGGGATATGATCTGACTTTCCATCCTTGTCACATTTACACCAAAAATCGGATTGTCATCTTCAAAATTTCTCTTTAGCTGTAAAAGTGTCTTAGGTTTCTTTTTTCTTTAAAGTTGTAGGTATTCTTTAAAGCCACAAATAGTGTCCCATTAGATTACTTCCTCAATTCTTGTTCACGATATAGTATATTTCTTTTTATATGTAATGCATAGCTTTACAAAATTCTACAGCAATACATTATTATGTTCAGGAAAGAAACTTTTTGTTTTTAATTTTTTTTTTTTTTTTTTTTTTTTTTTGTGTTGAGGGTTTAACGACCACCATGAGGAACTCAGTGGGGTATAAGCAATCGCCTGATCCTAATTTGGGGCCACTGGCTCCAGGAAAAGAAGAGAGCCAGTGCTATTGGACAAACACACACCGTTCATTCCTCACCCAGGATTAAAATCCAGGCCCACCTTGAATTAATCATTAGAAACCGGCGCTCAGCAGTGTTTAAGCTGTTGCTTGCAGTTTATTCGTTCCATGTCATATCACCCGGGGCATGTCACCCACCCATCTCAGATTTTTGTGAAAATTGGAACAAAGTGCCGTACTGGTGAGATATGAAACCAGTTAAAATTTTAGGTCAGTCGGTCCAGTAGATCTTGAGTAATGCCACTTTAAAAATTGGGTAGCTCTGCCTTTGAAGTTTTCGTGCGCTGAGTTTTCACAACTACACTGTAAGACAAAAAAATTCATAACTTCACAACTAACTGTTGCAGCCCCATAATTTTTGTTTTCTTAAATGATCTTCATGATCCATACATTTGGGAACAACTTGTTTCTGCACATTTTCAGAATTAAAAGAACACTTTTTTTTTTTAATTTAATGACAAAAGACATGGAAAAATGAGGCCCTATTTTTATTAAACAAAACATTTTTTTTTTTTAAATGAGTTCCCACTTCAAATTTGCTAAAAATATTTTTATGTGTGTATTATAATGTAACCTTTCATTAGGAGAGAAAAATACTTTGAGCAATTTGCAATTTTGGCGAGAACCCCCCCCCCCCAACTAAAATGGTGTGTTTTTATATATGGAACATTCCGACATGATATTACCCAATTTTTTAATTAAGTGGTTGCTTGACCATTTTATACACCTTCTCTCCCCCCCCATAGTTTAAACCTATCAGTGAGTAGCTCAAGACGTTTTTTATTTTGTTCTTATGTGCCACCATCTTGGATATACGTTTATTTTTCTTTTCTGCGGCAGGCCAAAATAGGGCCTCGCAATGGTTTTGAAAAAGGCAATTGTTTTCCTCTTATTGTAGATCGAAAGTTTTGATTTTCACTACCTTAAAGAGGACATTTTCGGCTTACAAAAAATGTGTAGAAATGACAGAAAACATTTTTTTTAACCTTGCTTAAAATGGTGTTGAGATCTGCAATACTCGCAAGCATAAATCACCATTTTTGATGGGCTGTTAAGGTGACTGGGAGGTGGAGCCCCAAGTTGGG
This sequence comes from Macrothele yani, assembly GCA_039090855.1. NCBI lineage: Eukaryota > Metazoa > Arthropoda > Arachnida > Araneae > Macrothelidae > Macrothele > Macrothele yani. The sequence goes on along the minus strand of CM077023.1, from coordinate 3,403,706 downwards.
AATTTTTGTGTAATAACTATAGGTAGTAAAGTTTTCAGCTATGGTGAACTTAAGTCAGGGTTTAGTCCTCTTCCCCTCCCCCTCAAAGTTGTAAAATTTTCAACTTTTGCAGATATCAAGGTTACATATCTCAAAAGAGGGACCAGATAATTTTTTTTCTCACCAAGAATACCCCTACTGGTACTCAGCAAAACCTGTAAGTTTCATTTTGTGGTTCAAACTGGTTTAGTAATTACAGGCTCTGAAATATTTGTGAATAAATTGTAACATTTCAGCACTCCAAAATGCATAAAAACTGGTGAATATTTATGCTTATTTCTGTTTTCAAAATATTTTTTAAGTCTTGTGGAATTATATTTTAAACACCTTTACCAAATATTATATGTGCAATTTATGCATAAGGTAAATAAAAAAACTAAAAAAAAACTTACCAGAGCATATCATACAAGTTTGTGATTCACAAACTTTAGCAGAAACACTTGTCTAGATGTATAGCCTTACTTCTGTGAGTGCGCTTGCATCCCTGTTGTCTTTTCTCCTATTGCAGAAAAGCACCAGTGAGCCTCAAAAGCACCTTTCACACAAAGGCTTTGCTGCAATCGATAAGGAAATAGGCATTTCATTTGTTTCTTTGTCAGTTTTCCACCACAGCAGCAACCGCAAGAGCAGCATGTGACATTTCAGTTCGTGCTGACAAAATAGCCAAATTGCTACAAGAGAAAAAAATTCAAGCTTAAACACTGGCACTTAGATCACTGTCCCACTGAAGCAGCAAGAAATAAACTTTTCCATGTACAACCTGGAAAATATCAAACACATGGACTTAACTACTACCATCTCTCTCTCTCTCTCTCTCTCTCTCTCTCTCTCTCTCACACACACACACACACGTGTTATAGTATTTTAATTAAATAATTATTTAAAAACTTTTCTGTAAAAAAAAAGGTGTTGGACTGCCGTTTTGGTGCGTTCTGCCGGAAGAAAAGCCCTAGTAATATTTGTTTACACCTCTTAACATTTGGTACTGTGTATTTTCTGGGTGAATTGTTCTAATCCATGAAAGTGGTGATTATTTTTAGTTATTAGTTCTTATGTATTAATCTAAGTATCTCTGAAATGCTATGGTATTGAAGATGCATGCATTAATATTATTAACAGCTATGAAAATGCAAGAGCAAAGGTTCGACTGTTCGAGGACACTTTGCTCATTAAAAATTAGAGAGGAAGTGCAACAAGGTGACACCATATCTCCCAGGCTCTTCAGTGCCACATTGTAGAGTGTCTTTCGGAGATTGAACTGATAAGACAAAAGGATAAAAATTAATGGAGATAATTTCACTCACCTTTGTTTTGCTGGTGACATTGTGATTTTCACAAGTGCCTCTACAGAGCCGCTGAACACGCTGACGCGAGTCAAGAAATGGGATTAAAGATGAACTTACAAAAAACAGTGCTTTTACAAAAGCTGAAGATTTAGAGGTTGAAGGAGAAATTTTAGAAGTAAATTGTTCTTACATGTACCTTTGGGAAACAGATATCAAGCAAGAACCACATTGAAGAAGTTATTGATAGGCTTATAAAACTTGGCTGGAGTGTATTTGGAAGAAACAGTACAATTTTCAAGAGCAATTTACTGTTATGTCTTTAAAAAAAGTGTTGAATCAGTTCATCCTTCCAGGTCTTGCTTATGCATCAAAAACACGGACGTTAACTAAAGAGGACATACAGGGGAAAGAAGCCAGGGGAGATGCATGCTTGATGTAACCAAGAAAAATAGGAGTAGGAAGTGTAGGAGATGTCAAACACATGCTTCCTAAGCTCACACACTCATTTGCCTAGTTTAATTCTGTACCCCATTTATATTGATCTTTTGTTCAGTACTAACAATTTCCCACTCAAAATCCCTATTTTTTGTTTTTCCTTTCTTATATATCGTTTGCCCTGGGCAACACACTATGCAACTTGCTTTTGCTATCAGATGACAGGACTATGTCATTAGCATACAGCAATTCCACACATGTAAAAATTCTCCAGACATAAACCAGTTCTATCTATATTAGCATCATGTGCATGCAGCCATAAATATTGAACAGGTCGTAGAGGAATAAATGGAGAAGTAAATGTGCTAATAAAAGAAAAGAGTAAGTACAGATTAGCTCTGTGTAATCAGGACCAAAAAGGAAGAATTTAAAATAGGCAAAGTAAATGGACTGGTGAAAATGTCTTTCAGTGAAATTATTTTCACAATTCAAAAATCTAGATACCATAACATTTTATTTATTGCATAGAAAAGTTAGGAATACATAAACTTATTTATAGCTATACAATTTTTTTATACTAGGAATGTACTCCTACTGCTTCTAATTTAAACTCAATTTTGAAGACCCTAGAAGTGGATTCAGGTGATCAGAAAGTGGATTCAGGTGATCAGAGCAACTGCACAGCTTTGTTTACAGCCATTCACAGTAAAGTAAGGTTATTTTTTTTTTCATTCATATGGATTTTTAAAATTAATTTTTGGTGTATGGTTATCTATGTGAAATCTTATTCTGGTTCTTGTATGCTTGACGTCAGCTACAGTCGTTTTCAGAATTTGTGGGTGATTATATTGTGGTCATGGAGAAGGAAGAAGTACCTGATGGGGTATGGAGTTTTAAAATGACATTTTAGTTGTAGGTGAAAATGGGTCACCTGACAAGTTAAGTGAACTGAATTTCAGGGCACCTGCCTTGGTTAAAAACTGTGAATTACAAACTTAAAGCACAGGGTAAGTCTACAGTTCAGTTCTTCAGTAAAACTGTATTTGGAAGAAGCATGTAATTCTACTTTGCTGACATAAAACAACAACAACAAAAATGAAGCTACAATAAAGAAATGGGGAAGGAAACATATCATCAGCAGAAAAGAAAGTTCAGCTATGAATACTGTGCAGCTGCAGTGTCAGTGTAAGATGAATATTGCAGGGCTGAGCACGGGTTACTTTTTCAACTTTTTTGATGTCAGTCCCTAAAAGTTACTTTTTAACCCAAAATGGTCACTTTTTGTAAATTTGGAACATGAAAAACAAAATTAAGAACATTATGAAAAAAAAAAAATTAACCCCCTATGTTTGCGACAATCATTTGCGGGCTTGGAGAACAAGCGCGCTCTTTTGGCAGAAAGCCAAGTACTCCTTGTTGCCTAGAATGCAAAAGCTCACTGCAAGCTGTGTGTTTAGAAATAAATGGCTGTTAGGTCACGTTCTCCTCTGCAACTGTACATATGTCTGTTTTGTGTGTTAATTGTGTTATGACTGTTGGTAAAGTTATTGCATTTTTTTTGTGTGGCTCGTGTTTCTCTCTTGCGTACTTCAACATTCTGTGGAAAACAAATAAATGAATTCTGAACTTCATCAGTCGCATGGTTGTCATATAACTCTTCGTGCTACTGTTTTCCAAGTGATGAATTGGTACCACGTGTTCAACTTTCAGTGAGGTGTGTATTTATATTTTATAAATCATTTATTGTGTTTGAATGTTAGCTATTTTAGGAATTTGTATTTATTTATATTAAGTTTAACATGTTATAAATATCTCATTTTCTGACATGCTTATATATTTGGATTATATTTTTACTTTCTCGTACGTTAGTGTGAGGAAGTATTGTAATCGTGCAAAAATTCGAATGTCAGATTATTGGAAAGAAGCACGTTGTTATTTTTTCTTTAAATAAAGCAATTAATTGTTACATTTTGGTAAGATACTGTGAACTATGTATCGTTCCTAGTTAGTTTATTCGGTGGCATTGTTATCGTTAAATGGGCAAAGGCCATGTTTGAGATTGCTATTGGTTTTTGTTTGAGTCATGTTTTACGGATTAATATTTTTCTAATTTTGCCATACATCGAGATATGTATCTTTTTTTGCTTTTGGGCCCTTGAGATGGCTTCTGATTTGGAAACTTAAGGATTTCGATACTTGCGGCTTGGCCTTTTCTATCAATAGCTAACTTTTTATTTTTCGTTAAATATTGAAGAGAAATTAGTGTCAGCACTAACTTTCGCGAGAAACAATTGCCTTTCGAAAACGCTGATTACTGTCCCTCAGGTAACAACCATTACGGATTTGGCTGTCTGATTACGGACAGGTTGGAAGAATTACAGATCTTAATTTTGTATCCTTTTTTGTTAAAATAATATGAATTTATGGAAAATTCGTAAAACTAAATAAGAAAAGATTTAACACCGCGCTCGAAAGACCACCCGTCCTTGATGGTCAAAACGTTGATGACTATTAAGTTCTCGAACCCAACATCCTCCCCGGCGGTTCTTTTTATTGCAAAGTTGCGTTCTGGTTGGGATCGGCAAATTATAATTTTTTTTTTTATCCTCCTTTTAGCCAGTTTTAAATTTCTGCCAGCCGAATTCCCGTTTTACGAAATTACTATTGTCGTGCCATGTAATTACGTTCGACGGAAGCTTGGTATTTTCCGGTGGATTTTGCCATACGTGGAAAGAAATAAATATCAATAAAATGGTAGAAAAATTTATTGAATAGATGAAATTTGTTAAGATCTTTCCGTTTTTCATTATTTTACACGACTGATTATTCGCATAGTTCAGATTTTATGGGGGGGGGTCGTTCACTGAAGAAGAGAAGCAAACTTTATTGATTAGCTAATCATAATTGGTGAATGAAAATAATATAATGAAAATTAAAATATATAAAGTGTAATCAAACTTTTGAACATCAAAAGCAAGTCCCAATAGCATTATTTGACTAACTTGGAGGATGGGTTTGAAAACCACATAATCATGATCCCGTTGTTTGTTTTTTTAAAGTTCTCTCATCAATTGTAATAAATTTCTCACGAAATACCATTTCCGCACATGAACGATGAGCCATCGTATGGTGATGACTGATAGGCACCTCTGCTGTCTGATGCATTAAAATGGGGGGGGAGAATTTTGACGAATGTCTGGTATTTTTTCACATTTTGAAAACAAATGGCTTAATGTGAAATTTTCGGAAAACACAATCCCCACCCCTCAAAAAAACCGAAAAACTCTTCATCCTTCTACAACCCTACCGCGTTAAGTTATTTAATGCATGCATATTTTTCTGGTCTCACTTTAACACTGATTCACAGAAGATAGTTAAAAAAAAAAAAATTCTGACAGTAATCACGAAGTTGAAGTTGCAGAGAATTATTTTTTCTTTTGAGAAATTTTCTGCCAGTTTTACAAAGTCAATTAACACCTGAGCATTCAAAACCTATCTGAAGGGAAGTGTTTTGAATTTTTGATAGTATCTTATAGCAATGTTTTTGAATGACCAGGTGTTTCCCATTAAATAGTGATTGATGTGAGATATGAAATTCAAAACTGCTGAAATCTATATTATCAGCAAAATAAAAAAATCTCTTCACAACAGAAATTCCTTTCTTCTGGAATTAACGGACTTGCATTTCTGTTTTATCATCATTTAAAGCTCACAGAAATATAAATTGATGTTACAAATATCAGCAAGGTGCAGGGTTGATTGTATAAAATTTGCTTTGTGAAATGTGGTTATACTGTGCTAAATAAAACTGTATAAAAGTTCAGTTGTACTTCTTATTATTATTTCAATTTTTTTTATTCTGGTGTTCTTGCAGAAATTCAAAACAGTTCAGAAAAGATTGCTGAAAACTTGCTACTTTTACTTTTTGTTTTTTCTAACAGTTTTTACTTCTTTTTTTAGATCTTCTAAAATGTCCTGCCAGAAAGCCAGTTTCCAGATTTGAGGTTTCATACCAGGAAGAGGATATTCTGCTTCATCATGGGAAAATGCCATTTCAAAGAAGGTTGGCTTCTAAAGACTGATTCTTCAGGATATAAAATTTCTACATGGGCAAAAAAGCAGAGTGATTTAGAACTGTTTTGTAATGTATACACTTGTACTGTGAATGTAGGAAAAGGTTTCCAAGCAGTAACCCAGCATTACAATTCTAGCAAACACAAGGAAAATATTCACTTGAAGTTGCATCCAGGCCAACTGCAGTTGGTTGCAGGTAATCTAAAACATGGCACAAAATCTAAAGGTGAGTGTGTATATGGTGCTGCTTCGCAGTCATCTTCATCAAATGCTACTCTTACCTTGCAAATGTGCATGGCAAAGGACATAGCAAGAACTGCAGAACTCATATGGGCAATGAAAACAGTGTGGTGCAATTTGTCATCTACTTCATGTGGCGGTATTGCAGAAACCTTTGCAGCCATGCTTCCAGGGTGTGTTGCTGAGGGATTTTCTTTAAATCGTAAGAAATTTTCTTAAATCATTACTGAGGCCTTAGCACCTTATTTCAGAAAACAAGTTATTGAAGATGCGCAGCCATCTTTCTATGTTTTGAGTTTTGATGAAACAATGAATAGTGATGAAAAAAAGGAATACAAACCCAAGTTTGCTTCTGGTCAGACTCAAAAAATGAAGTGGTTTCTCAACACTTGGAAACTTTCTTCATAGGTCAAGCGACAGGAATAGTTATACACAATAACTTATGTGCTGCACTGGATAATGCTCAGCTACCCCACCAGAATCTGATTGCCCTGAGCTGCGATGGTCCAAATGTTAATAAAACAATTATTTGGCTCATCAATGAAGAAATGCTAAGGGTGAGGAATAAAGGACTTCTTCATATTGGTACATGCAACCTTCATGTTATACACAATGCATTTCACAGAGGACTTCAGGATCTGGGTGAAGATGTTTTGGAACTGATAATATCAGTGTATTATTTCTTCAATGGATGGCCATTGAGGTTGGAAGATTTTGAGAAAATCCAAAAAGGTTTAAGACTTCCAGCCCACCACTTCATTAAACATGTCCCATCAAGATGGTTGACCCTGGAGCCTGCTGCTTCGAGTCTATTAGAACAGTGGGATGCCATTGTGCAGTATTTCCTAATACATGTGCCAAAGAACTGCTCAACTTCAATGTGAATACAAAGAGTTACAAAAATATAGTAAGTTATTTGAAAGATCAAACAATGAAGGCCCAATTATTATTATTATTTATTTTTTTTGTTAGCAGTAGTGTCCACTTATTTACAAAGTTTGCAAAACTTTTCCAGAGAAGTGAACCTTTGATTCATGTAATGTATGGGTCTTTGAAGTCACTTGTCTATACCCTCTTTGGGCGGATATGCACCCCTAAAGCAATGGCAAGCAACAATGTAGATTGTAGGAAGTTTGGCTAATTCTTTCTCTGATGTGGAGAAAGAATTAGCCAAACTTCCAGAAAAAGGCCAAATTGTTTTTTGCAGACAAGTGCAGAAACATTTTGTTTAGTGCTTGTAGACACATACTTAAGCAAACTGGACTAGGAGATTCACATCAGCTTCTGCAATATTTTCGAGATTCACATCAGCTTCTGCAATATTTTCGAGATTCACATCAGCTTCTGCAATATTTTCAGTGTGAAGAAAGGAAGTCAGAACGTAGCTGTAGTGACATTGTCAAACTGGGCCAAGCATTTCCATGCTGTCCAGTTTGTATTGGCCAAATACTTGATGAATGGAAAGTACTGCAACTAGAAGAAGAACCTGTGGTTCCTGTGAACGAGAATGAATCTGATATTTGTGAGGGAGGAAAAGGAATCCGTATTGACCACTACTGGCAACATTTTTTCAACCTTCGTGACAGAATGCTTCTGGGAGTCCAAAATACCCAACTGTGACAAGATTACTAAAAGCTTGTTTAGCTATATCGCATGGAAGTGCTGATGTAGAAAGGGGTTTTTCACTTTCAGGAAGAGTACTGAGTGATGACAGGGCTTCAATGAGTGTTCGTACATAAATGCAAGACTCAATGTGAGTAATGCTCTAAAAATGTATAATGGGAAACCTGAATTTGTTCCCATTACTAAAGAGCTGTTTGCCTTGGCTCATAGTTTTGCAAAAAGCTACAAGTCATACTTGGAGGAGAAAAAAAGGGCTGAAGATGAAAAACACCAAAAGAAGGAAGAAGAGGGAAAAAGAGCTAAAGAAATGGAATTAACTCAGAAATTCTCTGAAGACCAAAAGGCTATTGAAAAGATGGAAGAGAGCCTAAAAGCCCAAAAGCAACAAGAAGCAACAAAGAAAAAAGCTTGTGACACACTATTTCATGAAGCAAATGAAAGGCTTAAAAAGGCTTTGAGAAGTAACAATATGGATGAGGTACGTCTAGCACAGGCAATACTGGAAGGATTGAAATCTGTCAGGTGAAGAACTTGAACACAAAAGCGCAGTTGATATGCTTCAACGTCGTGTTGAAAAAGGAAATCTTTTATAAATGACTTTTTAGCCAAAAAAGAAAAAATTAAACTTTATAAAAATTGTATTTCACAACAGTACAGGATGTCAAATTTTCCACTACATTAATATAAATAATATAGATCAGGCCTAAATTATCAGATTTTCTTTTGCATAAATCTTTGCAGGTTGCCTGTTCTCAGTCAGGAAAAAAATAATATGCTGGATAATGCTCCACTTCCCACACTGATGGTCTGAAAAAAAAAATGAAATTCTTCAGCCTGCACCACCTTATGAGAACAGAAAGTGATAAGTTAAAGGAGGGGGGGCATTTTTCTTTTCAGAATGTGAAAATAAAAAGGGAACAGTAAAATTGCTTATTAACTATTCCAAGCTGACTGTTACCCATAATGACCTCTGCTTGATAGGTAAGCAATTATTATTGTTATGGGGGCGAGTTACTTTTTTGGCTATATTTTGTGAAATTTTGGTCACTGTTTTAGAATTTTTTTTTTTTACTTTTTCGTTACTTTTTTCAGAAAAATTGTCACTTTTTCAACTATTTTGAAGCTATGTGGTTGTGCTCAGCCCTGATATTGCTGTGGAACTTTCTGAGAAGAAAGCAAAGCCTACTTGTGCAAGAGAAAACTTGAGCTGTTGTACAAGTAAGTACAACAACAAAAAAAAAGAAAAAAAAAGGTTAAAGCAGTGTCTTTTAAAACCATTTTATTTTTCTTTTGAATTCGGTAATTTTATAATGTGAATACAACGATGTACTCCAGTTTAATATTTACGTAAATAAATTACATTCAACAGTTCAATCTTAGTCATGATGCATTATATTTCACTGCACATACGGGTTTTTTCACCAGGTTAAAAAGTTAAGCTTTTTAAGAGGTTAAGAATCAGCTTACACACATTGTGGCCATCACCTTGACAAGAATAAGGATGAACTGGTATGTGCTTACATGTACTGTATAATGATCTGTTTAGCGCCTGACATTCAGTTAAAATTACACATTTTGTGAAAACATGCATTTGGTATTTAAAGTAAATCATCACATTTTCTGCTATGTATTCACTAGTTTTACATAGTTCTAAACTTGCATGGGCAAGTTTAGAACTAGGTAAGCATACCACAAGGAATTTTTGAGCACCATCCCTGCCCCCCACTGATAGTTAGGTACAGTCAGAGCTTTTATTATAAAGAACTTAAGGAGACCATAATATTCAGTTCATTGAAATTATATCGCAATTCTTGTTAATTGATAGCGGACTACATTGCATACCTTTCATTTGAGATAAATGAGGCAATGGAGCAGTGGCGGGTGGAAGATGTTAGAAAACTATCTATTTTTAATACATTTCAACACTTGCATGTGTGACTTGCATCTAATAACATCAGAAATGGAAGTGTTGTAGGTGTGCAGGAAGTGAAACTAAGTAGGAATTGTTACTACTGTTTCCCAGCTGTAATTGTAAAACTTTTCTGTTAATGGGTAAAAGCTTCACACCATATTTGCAGGAGAAGGAAAGGGTGAAAGTCAGTTAATGTTTCATGGCACAGTGTTTGTTATCAGTCCTGCTGCACAGTAACTACTTTAAAACCTCTGGTCTTGTGAATGCATTTAAAACTCGGGCACTATGAGATATGGAACTAGCATCTTTACAGAAGTTACTGGAGCATCATTCTGATTTAAGATGCCATTACTTTTCCCACCCACTCCATTAAACCACGATAAAACTTTGTACTGCCATAAACATACATTCTTTTAAATTTAAAAAAAAAATCACACCCATATTTTTTTCCATAATACAAAATTGGTGTAAACATATAAAACGTGCGAAACACACAGTAATGTACGGTAAAAGATTTGTTTAGCGGTAGCTTTCGGTCATCCTATGACCTTGATCACCCGCGATCGATTGGATGGGCTGGTTGCCAGAACTATAATTTGACGTTGGGGTGTTGGAAATGTTGCCAGATTTTAGAAGAGAGATCCAAGTAAATGGGATTTGGTGAGGGGTCTCTGAATTGCAGTTTTTTTTGGTGATCAAAATTTCAATGCTCTCTTGGAAATGCAGAAATGCCTTGTTGATGAAAGGGGCAACTTTTTTGGTTTCTTTCCAAATGGGAACTGCAGAGGTGTCTTCAAGGATTAGTGCAGATAAAGCTGTCTTTGGAAGACCATTCGAAACATCTTTTTTGTGTTCACCAAGTCTTGTTTTGATGCTTCGGTATGTGCTTCCAATATACATTAAGAGACCAGAGGAAGTTAAAATGGGAATAGCATAGACTCTAGGGGTGTCCAAGGGTGAGACAGGATCCCTGTCTTTAAGCAGTCACATTATTGCAGAAGGGTTTGGTTTCACTGTGAGAGTGTAGCCCATAGTTTTGAAAAGTTTACACATCTTATAAGAGAAAGATCCATGGAAAGGGATGGAACCAATGAATGGTGGTTTTTCCATTAGTATTGGTGAGAGAGCAGACAGATTTTTGAAGTGGGAATTTTGGAGGAATTTTTGAATTGTAGAAGGTGGGAACTGATGGGCTTCAGCAATTTTCTTTATGGTGTCAATTTCTTCATTGAAGGAAGATTCAGACATGGATTACTGCAATCCACACTATTACATTCATGATCTTTCTGGAACATGTTGTTATACCCCATCAAAAAGACAGTGTATCAAAGTTTTATACTGAAGGCTGAGATACATTGAAAAGTGAGAAGAAAGTAAGCCTTTTGCTTTGTTAAACCTTGAATGAATTATCAACAATTCTGTTTTAGCATCATAACGCCCAGAAAAATAAGTAAATAAAAACATTAGGAAGGGTTGCATTTTGCTCATTACGAAAGTTTTTTTTTCTTTTAATCAGCTTTTGTTATGAGGTCAAGGCCTTGGGTTCAACAGTTAGACTACCCACCTGACTTATGATTGGGTGGGGAAGACTTGAATACTGTGTGTGTTTGTGTGTCATGTCATGTCATGTCAGTACAGAAGGAATGATTCCTGTATTTACTTAACATGAGGGGAAGAAGCAACCTGATATTGATTTGTTACATTGAAGAGCCCAGAAAATGGTATGGAAATCTAGTTTGAACTGCAAAAGTTGAAATTGTCTTCAATCTTTCATGACATTAAAATATTATGGTTGTTGGAGGTTCCACTTTGCTTCTTGTTTCAAAGAAAGTTAGGTGTTTAAATGTTTTCACTCTTTGTATCTTCTTTTCAATTCCAATTTTGAGCAGTTGCAGGAGAAAATCATATGCATGCCCTTCCAATTAATACACCAATTTATAAATAGCAGTTATCAGACATGTTTGAGTTCACCACTGTGATTACTAGTGGATTTTTCTTGGCACAAGTCTTGTGTTTGGCTGCAGAACTGGCATTTGAAACCTCAAAGTGCTTTAGGGACATAAAGCTGTACTTCACAGTTCAGATACTGTTCCTTTACCTCAAGTGGAAGCTGAGGAATATTAATAGTTGGCATATGATTCCTCTATGGAATTAAAACCTCTATTCATTTGAACCAATTAAATCTTATTGAAGTGACTCACTAATGCAGCTTTTCTATCAAATCCCAAAAATAATCCAGTCAACTCTTCCAGGAAAACAAACTTGTTTTACTGGAAGAGCTTAAGTAGCTCTGAGGACATACTGTGTGACTTGGAGAACTCCAAGCATAGTTATTATGAGGATCAACTTGCTATGGGTAATGAAGGTTGTCTTCAGTGGACCACCAGAGTTTAAATTATTGACAGATTTTAGTGTGTGTAGAGACAGATTTAGGGGTAAGTCGGTCATGCAGCTACCCGAGGCACTAACCTGCAAGGGGTGCCAAAGTAAGAGCTGAATACATTAGAAATTATATGTACATAAGGAATGCAAAGGAGCATTTCTGTTTTCATCTGTCTGTGTGCCAAAATGTCTGGTCTGGCCCTGGATTTGTTGGCCATAAACTCTAGCACCATACTGGTAAAGAACAGTAATATTTTGCATGTTGATCTTTTTGTATCTGTGCAGTGACTAATTTGAAAGTCGCATTACAGTAGAAGAGGTAGGTAGAATGTTGACAATTAGTCATTTGGCTTTAAAAGAGTCATGCCTCTGAATTATAACTTTTTCATTTTTCAGTCTATGGGTGGAAAGAAGTTCAGACTTTTTTATGCATATGATGTATAGTTCTCAGAGAAGGAAAATGATGATGATCTTAGTGGATCTTATTCTAGCTAGCATGTAAAGGACAATGATGGTCTTATTGGCTTAATGTAACATGTCTATTCATTGCCTAGAGGAAGATTAGAATAATTTCATTGGCTGATGTATGCAGCATTCAAGTTGGCAGATAGAAAAGGGTGATCTTGTTGCTCACGTCATATGTCATTGTTTAAGAGTAAAATCTAATACTTCAGACTGCATATAATTTTGTAGAATAGAAATTTCTTTTATTTGTGTATGACTTTTTTAAGTTTTTATACCTTTTATATAATTTGTTCTAGTAATTCAGTATGCCAGATATGAAGTGATTGCCATAAGTGCTAAAAAGTTGGCAAGAGTAGTAAGAACATTGTGAAAACCATAAAAAAAAGTGATTATTAAAGTCCTAAACTAATGGGCAAAATTACTAGGCGTATTATGAAAACCAAGAAGGTCACAAGAAAAATTTAAAAGTTCTGTTTATCCTTCCTGTAAAAGTCAAAATTTCTGTTAAAGGAAGCAAATATAGGCTTTTAATACATTGGAGTACATAAATTACGGAAGTTTCAGGGTTGTGTTTTGTTTTAATGAAGTATAATTATTCAGTCACAATTACCATTCCTATGTGAGGTAATCCAGTGAGTAGTGAAATCCTATGTAAATGTTCTGATGGAGCACCAAATATGCAAATTAGGAACAACTTTTAAAGAAGCTTTCTAGGCAACTGCTTTTTGTTCATGATTTAGTGTCACTGTGATTTCTGTTTTGTTGTAAATGTCTTCACACCAACATTTGAATGACAATCAGAATTGGAGAGCTATTGAAGTATGCATGACAGGTTGTCAACTCTCTTTGGAGCTTGCCTTGGCAAACAAAAAGATCAGTGTCAAAGTGGATTGGGCTTTGTGAAAGAGGACCATATGTCATAAAACCTAGGGACTGTATTCCCCTTGCCTGTGGCCACAATATACTAGATTAGCATGGAGTAAGCAGCATTGCAATTGGATGCCTGAGCAGTGGGGATATTCACCCTTCACAGGTCAGTTAAGATTTTCACTAAGTGATTCTTGATGTCAGTACATCTGCAAAGAAATAGGCACCTGAAATTGCCCCTCTCCAGTATAATGGAAAGGAGCAGTATTTGGAGGTGGAGAGATAATAGTGTGGGCAGGTATCACTGTTGGTCGTAACTCCTTATGTTTTTTTGATAAAGGAACTTTGACTAGCCATAGGTGTCGAGAAGGTATCCTAGAACCACTTGTATGAATTTTCAAGGTGCTATAGGACTGGCATTTGTCTTCATGGATTATAATACCCATTCTCAGAGGGAACATAAATACCAGGAAAATGAAGATATACAAAGAATGGATTGGTCACCAGGTCCCTTTCCTGGGGATGATTTAGGATGGAAAGTTGCAAGTTGTTAATCCCATCCAAATCAATCTGTGAGCTGAAAACTGCTCTGTTATCACGATCAAAATGCACCTTTTTTTTTTTTTTTTTTTTTTTTTTGTATTTTATAGAATTTTGAGAATTTGTCAAAATATATGTTCATACAAAGTTCTATTAAATTGTGTGAAGGTTTTGTTGAAATACAGTCTAACCCAAATAAAACTAGCGTGCATAACATGAAGTGTCACATAAACTTAACTTTTGCAGATTCCTTAAAATTCGTAATATTCTCCCTTGTTATTAGAACCACATATTACAAACATTTTTTTTTTTTTTAGAGAAACTGCATACATCAAAGTTTTCTCTCATTGTACTTTTCTCTCTGTATTATAAAATACTTTTGTTCTCTGGGGAAAACATCTCATATACAGACATGTAACAATATCTTTGTTGCAGAAAAATACAAAAGCCTTTCTGTATGATACTTTTTCACTATCATATATCACTAAGCTGTTCTCTGAGATTCAGAGGTTATCTCCACAAAGAAATACAAACTACCAGATAAATTTTTACTTACTGTTGCCGTATCAAACTTCTCCATTTACAGTGATCTTGACATATAACTCAGGCTTCACTGACATCCATCACACACCATACACAAGATCTTCTATACTTCATACTCATAATCTTTTTCTCATGCAGACACTCCTGAATCTGATCCACCCATGTCTTCCTTGGCCTTCCTCTGCCTTTCCTTCCTGCCACTTGGGCTTTTAGATTTTCTTAGTAAGCATCACATCACTCATTCTTTCAACATGGCCAAACCAACAAAGTATATTGGCCTCCACCTTACTAACAACATTTTGCCTCACATTACACAACTGCAACACATTTTCATTCCTCACACAATCAGAACATGTCTTACCCCCCTCCCCCTCCCAGTTAGTAATGCATTTCTCCAGCACACAAATGTCTCCTATGTTTCTTCTGTAGCACCCAGGTTTCACTGCCATACATCAGAGTAGGAACAGTTACACTTTCATACACAGTCATGCTGGTAAACAACACAAAAATATTTTGTAAGGTTAGGGAAAATAATGACTTAGGACTAAACTAACGTGTCAAAATGTAAAATTAAGCATTTTGCAACACTCATTTCCACAGTGCTGTATTTTAACTTTCTACATGTTGTGATAGGTAACACATTAAAAAAATTGCAAATCCAGAACAGAAACATTAAAAAGTATCTAATTACCATGGAGATGAACAAATACTAACTTAACAAACATACATATCACTAAGCTGTTCTCTGAGATTCAGAGGTTGGCTCCACAAAGAAAATGCAAATTTCCAGATACATTTCTAACTGATTATTTATTTACTGTTGCCGTATCTAATTTTTCATTTAGAGTGATATTGACACACAACTCGGGCTTCATTGACATTCATCACACAACGTACACAAGACCTTGATACTTCATACTCATAATCTTTTTCTCATGCAGACATTCATGAATCTGATTCTCACTTTACTTCCTTGGCCTTTCCTTCCTGCCACTTGGGCTAAACAAAATTTCTTAGTAAGCATCTCATCACTCATTCTTTCACCATGGCCAAACCACGGAAGAATATTAGTCTCCACCTTGCGAAAAACATTTGCCTCACGTTACACACCTGCAACACATCTTCATTTCTCACACGATCAGAATGTGTCTTGCCACCCCCCACCCCACCCCACCCCACCCCACCCCACCCCACCCAGTAAGTAATGCATTTCTCCAGCACACATGACTCCTATGTTTCTTCTGTAGTATCCAGGTTTCACTACCATACATCAGAGTAGGAACAAATACGTGCCACCCCGGTGGCGCAGTGGTCTAAGCGATGGCCTCTGATCATTCGGCCGAAAGGGGTCCGGGTTCGAATCCCGGTGAGGCATGGATGTTGTGTTTGTCTTGCGGCATTGGCTCTCTCCCTTCCCTGGAACCAGTGACCCTAAATTAGGTACGGGCGACTGCTTATAGCCCATTGAGTTGCTCACGGTGGTCGTTAAACCTCCAATAAAAAAAAAATACATTTTCATACACAGCCAAGCGGGGCCTCTCTTGAGAACCCATCATTCCTGTGAAAACCTCGTAAAGCTGCTATGACTTTCAATGAAGAATTCACTTGCCTACTAATTTCACCGTCTGATTTGTTCTCTCTGTCAAACATGCTTCCTAAATACACAAACTCATTTACCTGGTAAATCACTGTGCTATTTAGACTTATATTACATTCAGTGCTAACAGTTCCTCACTGAAAAAGCATAACTTTGGTTTTCCCCTTACTTTTGCTCAGTTTGAATTTCATGAAAACTTTGTACATCTGGGACAACATACTCTGCAACTCACTTTTGCTGTCTGCCCACAGGACTGTCATCAGCATACATCAATCTGCCCACACAGATATTACCCAGACATAAACCAGTATTGTCCATTTTGGCATCATGCATGCACGCATCCATAAATATATTAAACAGCCATGGTGACATTACATAACCTTGTCATACTCCTGCACCAATAGAAAACCATTTTGATAAAACACTATTCACTCGTACACAAGCTCTACTGCCAGCATACATTGCTTTTACACTATTAAGTAGATTTCCAGTAACACCATATTTATCAAATACCTTCCACAAAAGTATCCTCTTTACTCAGCCATAAATTTTCTCTATATCTATGAAAGCAGCAAAAACTTTCTTACCAACAGTCAGATAACTTTCAGTCATCATGCGTAATGCAAAAATTTGGTTAGTGCAGCTTTCACCAGGTATAGAACCATTCTGAACATCCCACACTTTCTCTGATGTAAGACCCCATACTTTTTCAATAATGACCTTACCAAACACTTTCCCTGGCACTCAGTAAGCTAATACCATGATAGTTCTTGCAGTCAGTCTGATCACCATTTCCCTTATACAAGGGAACAACGATAGCATCCTTCCAATCCTGGGGGATCATTCCTAACTCCCAGCACAACTGGCAAATTTCAGTTAACCAGTCAATTACAGAATTGCCACCTTATTTCAACATCTCAGCAGTTATGTCCAGAGACGGATTTATAGGGGGACAAAAGGAGCAACTGCCCCGGGCCCTCCAGTAGAAGGGGCTCCCTTTATACGAAAAATGTAGTAATTAAAAGATCACTTTATTTTATTAAAAAAAATTGTGACAAACAATTTTTAACAATGACCTACTTTTTAATTCTAGTTACTAATGCTGCTATCAACACAAAATTTATTTACAACACGAGTGTGCCGATTTCCGTTTAATTGGCGTAATAGTACAAACTAAAAAAACTAGAACGCTAGCTTTCACCACCGAAGATGGGCGGCTTCATCAGGCTAATGTTTACAAGGTTCAGTACCAAATCATACTGAGTAAATTTAAGCTAAAACAAACAGGAAAAACACGTAATAAGTATGTTATGAGCCCGTGATGTTAAACAATAGATGACAAGTGAGATCACTTTCGTGGATGTATATTTAGGAGGGCATGCCAGATAGCTGGTAGATCTGTGGAAAGATCAGAATTGCAAGCACTTTCGAGTGTTAGCATTTCCACGGATTCCCTCAAGGCGATGGTTCTTGGGTCTATATATGGGACTAATTTTTTGAGGTCATCCCATTGAGGAATAGCGCCATGGTTCGCAACTTCCTTCGCTAGAGCTGTTGTAAGCTTTTGGTTCTTATTGTCATGCTTATGCTCGTTAATTCTCAATCTGAATGTTCTTTTTGTCATGCCAATGTAATGTTTAATGGAGTGATCTTGATAGAGCAGAGGGATGGAGTAGACTCCTGCATCTGAGAGTAGCACGGTTGGATCTCTGTTCCGTCTTAAGATAGCTGACAAAGACCTTGGAGGCTTTATGCCGACATCGAAACCGAGCTTTCTGAGGGTGTTCTTGAAAGGAAAAGCTAGGGCAGGGATGTATTGGAATAAACCCAGGAATTTTCTGGTATCTCTTTCGTGGACAGATGGGTTGTTTGCCTTGGTTTCTGCATTTTTGATAATCTCATCAATAATTCGCAAGTCGTGGCCTGTGTATGAGGCGAGTTTTCAGAGAGGGTGGCTTTAATATGACTGAAAAAAGCAGATGAAAAAATGAAAATTCATCAACAAAGCCAAGGCCCCAGAGATTGTGTGTTGAAGTATAATCATCGATGCAGGGAATCTTCTCATGTTGACAGGGAGTTGGAAAAACAAGTGCAGGATTTATAAAAAAAAAAAAATACTGGAGGGAAGTATTGTAGCCGTGACAATCTTTTTTGCTGAGAGAGGCCTGGCATTTAGGGGCCATGAAAAGATCGTTGGATCCAAGCATAATGGTAATTAATTTCTTAGGAATTATGGAACTTATTGCTCAATTTGACCCATTTCTGATGGGCCACCTTAAAGAATTTGGCAATCCTGGGAATAGTAAGCAGTCATACTTATCACCAACCATCTACGAAGAAATTGTTCTGCATATGGCAAAATTTGTTAAGAATTATATCGTGGCAAAACTTAAAACTTTCAAGTAGATTTCAGTAGATTCAATAGATTCAACACCAGACCTGACTCATGTTGACCATCTGACAGTCATTGCGATATATTGTTTCTGGGAAGCCAGTAGAAAGGTTTTTAACTTTCCTGCAGACTGGCTCTCACAGAACTGACTACAGCTCTGCTAGAATTTCCAGAAAAAGAAGGCATTAATTTTGAAGACTACAGAAGATGATAATGCTAGCAATATGTCTGGTCACTACACAGGAATGCAAGCCAAACTTAAAGAGAAGAACCCAGCAACTGTTTTCATTCCCTGTGCTGCTCACTCATTGAATCTTGTTGGACGTTCTGCTGCCTCTTTCTGTGTTGAAGCTGCTCACTCATTGAATCTTGTTGCTTTTTTGCTCCATATTTCACATTTCCAGCACGTGAGACAACCGTGGACATAGTGTTGCATGTTTCGTAGAGATAGCATAGGAGCTCTTTAACTTTTTCAGCTGAAGTCATTCACTTTTGTTACTTTCTATTCTTGGTCATTCTGAAGGCTTCATGTAGTTGCCCTAAATCTGTTATTACAGTTTTTCATGTTAAATTAAACCTTGGGTGTTGGACAGGTGTCCAATATATAAGGTAATCTGAAAACTTATATATGTATTACAGTTTCAGAGAACATGTCCATCTGAGGACAATAAAAGTAAAATTGCTATGTGTTGACAAATGTGAGGAGTACTCTATGTAGTTATTGCTTAAACTTTGTTTTTCTGATGTACCTTTTGTCAGATATTTTGTGTGGAATGTAATTCAGCATTTTTTATCATATTTATTTGTCCATTTGATTTTAACTTCACGTATGACTGACTTGCTCCACAGCTAGAAGATATTATTTCAAAATGCCCAGAGGCTTTGAAAGAACCTGTTTTAACAGAAGAATTAACAGAGAGTCAGTGGACTGAATTGGAGAAGATCCAAGCCGATATGCTGGAAGATTACACAACCCGAAGGGAATTGCTACTCACAAGGATGGATCTTGTTGTTCAGTCATTTAAGTGGAAAGAAAATGCTAAGGTAATGTGTTTTTAGCAGGGGCATGGTGTGGGTGTTTCACAAGTGTTACCTGTTGGTAAAAATAAAATAAAAAATTATTACAATATAATTGGGTTTTATTAGAGACTAACTGTGAATTGAAGTTCGGCTACTTGTTCGTAAGCTGAATCCACCCATTTTTATCCAAAAAATCTGACAGAATTGTGAAAAATTGACCTTAAAATTTTTATTCTTCTTTAGTCAAAATCCATTCGAATAATAATTCAACTGCTGAAAACTTTTTACGTTTAAATTCTTTTATGTAAAATGCAATTTCTCGATTGAAAATTATTACTAATAACTGCAAACAAATGTTTAGATAATTAAAAACTCTCTCGGTTGCAAATCGCCTCTGTTCAAATCTTCTGTTCATTTGTTCTCACTAGGTTCTTCAGTTAAGACTTCTTAAGATGTTTAGATGGCACATTTTTCACAGAGGAGTGCGTACGCTTTGATCACGAAGTTGAAAATATAAAAGAAACAAAAGAGTGTGTATTGGAGGAACTTTTCAAGACCACTCTTGACCAGAGTATATTTTGGTTGAAAATCTAAAAGTATATGAAGACAAAGGACGTATAAAATTCGTTAAAATACTATGAAAAAGGACTAAAAGAACTATAAAAACTTTAAAAATCTTGACAAAAAGAGATTAAAAAATTATGACAACATTAAAGTACTTTGGATTAGGATTTACAAATATCATGACCCAAGATTAAAAAAAACTATGAAAATGTTAAGTACCTTGAAATATAAGCGTGAATTACTCAAAAATTTCCGCACAAGGAAATGCAATACCAAAAACATTGCCGGGCCTCTTGGTTATATTGGCTGATGCATTTCGTCAAACTTGGTTGCTATCTTCTGGGACTTCTGGTCATCTGTTCTCTTTGCAGTTCACATCGATTATGCCACGTACTCAGGTCGCAAATCTTTGCCTTTACGTGTTATATGTTGTCGAATGTATTGCATTGCCACCTTCGGGATTTGAAGACTCAGTAATCTTTTCTTATAATTTTAGGTCTGTCTGTGTGGAGTTTTTCTGTTCTGTTTGCCTTCCCTTCTTTTGTTTTCTTCTTCTATAAGTATTTTCCAGGGAATCGGCATTTCCATTCCACTATTAATGTTACAATTGTTTGTTTTTTTTAGTTTTTTCAATTACTATTCAGCATAACGAATGGTCTTTTCGGTAAACTCCTTAAAAAGTCTTAACTGAAGTACCTAGTAAGGACAAACACACAGAAGATTTGATCAGCGGCAATTTGCAACCGAGAGATACATAAAAGATTTTTTAATTATCTAAATATTTGTTCCCAGTTAATAGTAATAATTTTCATCGAGAAATTGCATTTCACACAAAAGAACTAAAACATGTAAAAAGTTTTCAACAGTTAAACCATTATTAGAATGGATTTTGACTAAAGAAGAATAAGTTTATAAACATGTTTTTCATCTCGATACGTTGAGAAATACTTACCTTAAAACTTTTAGTTTACTGATGCCATCTCTGTTCCACACATTTCTATAAAATGAGAAAAGTAGACACAGTCAACAAAGAAGTTGGAAATGTCTGTGCAACCCTTCAACCATATGTACAGGTAAGCTGCATATGCCGTCACAATCTCTGGCTGCACCATCAAAATGCTTATAAAGTCACATGACATCAGGCAAAAAGGTTATCTCATATTGTGCTTATGGCTACTCAGAGCACTGTGGTAAAGGAAATTCTACAGCTTTTCACAGGTGAGAACAATTTAAATGATTAAATAGATTCTTTGCGTGTATGTAATGATTTAAGTACAGCATTTCATTGTCTTCATCCTCAAATTTAAGGCCAAATGTTGTTTATATATATATATATATATATATATATATATATGTTGACCGTTGCTGGAATAGGGAAAGACAGTTTTAGTTTTTGATACATTTCTTGTGTTAATTTTGTGTTTTACTTTGAGAAAACTGTTAAAACAGAAACTACAAACATGAAGGGAGAAAAAAACTATGTCTCACTACCTTGAGAAGGAAGGATTTCACTCCATTACAGCAGAGAGAAAAATTGTATTTGTGCTTATATTTTGTTTTATATCAAGTATTGAAAGGCCACCCCAGTGATGCAGTGGTCTAAGCACTGGCTTCTGACCATTCGTCCATGATGGGTCTGGATTCGAATCCCAGGGAGACATCGATGTTGTGTTTGTCTTACAGCACTACCTTTCTCCTGTCTTTGGAACAAGTGGCCCTAAATTAGGAATGGGTGACTGTTTATAGCTCATAGAGTTGCTCACAATGGTTGTTAAACCTTTAAAAAAAAAGATTGCAAGTATATTTGGTGTAGCATTGCATTGATTCATGATTTTAATTATTGCATACATTTTTATTATGGTTAGTGAGGGTGACCATTCCACCCAAGTTTTCGATATTTTCAGTAATTTTTATCATGTTCAGGCAGAAATAATCAAGACTAAGGTTCAATTCCCAATCTAGAAAAAGTGTTCATATTAACAAAACAATATAGTAAATTCCCAATAAAAAAAAAAATATTTTTTCAAGTATAAAATTTGCTTTAAAATTTGTTTTTAAATATTTTTTATATATATATTGTAAATGTTTTAAGAATTTTGCAAATACTTATCACAATATTAATCACAGCATGTAAACAACAGAAGGAGACAGTTTGATCTGTGCATATACATTTCTATAAAGTTTGACAGTGTCATGGGTGTATATTTTTATCTTACTGTGTATATTTTGAATTTTCATATTATAATGCACTGAAAATACTGTAGTTCTTTCTGTTTTAAAAGTGATAAATAAGAACACCAATTTACATGAAGTATCAAGCACAAACAAATGCAGCCAATTCGTGCAAGAACACACATGAAACTGATTATGTTCTTTGGCCTAACAACTCATTCTGTAACTTCAAAACAGTTGCATTTAATGTGTGTCGAAAGTAGCATAGAGTAGATAGAAAATATCATTTGAGAGCTGGAGTACATCAAGGATCAGTATTAAGCCCATTTTAATTTGATGTTGTTTCAGGTCTAGTAACAGCTGGAGTCAGGGAAGTATCACTTTAGACCATGTTTTTTTGCAGATGATGTGTTATGGGCCAAGAGTAAAGGAGAAGCCCAGAAACTGGAGAAAACAAGTAAAAGAGGGTGTGGTTGATAATTGGACTAAAACATAATATACTGAAGTGCTAAAAGGGGGGTGGATACTTCTCTAATTCTGCATTGGTCCTCCTCGCGATTGGATAATGGCAACAACACGATGGGGCATGGACTTCACGAGCTCTCTGTACTGTAGTACTGTGGAGGTAGTGCACACCGTGCTTCCTGAAGAGCATTCCTCAATTTCATAATATTCACCAGTGGAGGGTTAATGGCACGTCATCCCAAATGTATTGAATGGTGTTTAAATCCAGCAAACAAGAGGGCCAAATCAGGATGCCAAGCTCTGTGGAATGTTTCTCCCGCCATAATCGGGCAACTGTGGACATGTGAGGTGGTGTTTTGTTGTGTTGAAAGAAAGAGGTCCCACCCATTGGAGTGGTTACATGACATGAACAGGTGCAAATGGTTTCCAAGGGTGGTTATGTAGCCTCCACCAGTCAGAACCATCTGCTGACATATGAGGGAACCTAATGCGTGCCAGCTGAAAACACCCCACACCATAACAGAGCCATCGCCGGCCGCGCTGCCCCTTGTAGGCATTCGGGATTCATTGCCTTGTGTGGTTGTCGCCACACCCAAAGTCAATCATCTGCCCGAAACAGTTGGTACCACGATTTGTTGGACAAGACTACACATTTCCAGTAATCTTGTATCCAAAGGTGGCGGTGTTCCTGAGCCCAGGTCAGGGATGGCACCCAGGTGGCCCATCGGCTCTGGAACCCCATAGAATGCAGGGAACGTTGCACTGTCCAAACACTGATGTTACTACTGGCCCAGCATTGAATTGCACTGTGATTTGCAGCAATGTTGCATACTGGGCGAATGTTGCAATGTATTCAGACGCCACTGTCCATGATAGTCCACGGCTTTTTTTTTTTTTTTTACAGCCACACTGGTTTTGCACTCTGGATGTTTCCCTAAGTTTGTGTAGTCCAGGTCCACCCTTGAAATTGTTGACCATGTAAATTCAAGTTTCGTGGTAATTTCAGAAATGGAGTCGCCCATTTCCCAGGCGCTGACTATCATACCACGTTAGAAATGAAATCGTTTAAATCCTGATAAGCTGCGATTTCAACTGTGAATGCTACTACTTGAGCTTGTGGAGATATCTGCCTCTACGTATACATCATTTGTGGATGATACCATTTACTGCATGGGTGTAGTGGCATGTAATTTAAGTGCCCTTCCCTGTTTTGAGTATTTTCAAAGTTGTTGCATATTTGCCTTTCAGTAATTTCAGTTTAGCATTTAGTTCCTTATTGCTAGTAGGTTGTAAATTTCAGCTATTTGCTTCCTCAGTTTATTTGTTTGTATCATCCTTTTATGTTGAGTCAGCTCCCCTGTCATTCCCATTTACACATCATCCATGGGAAGTTTACAGCTTTGTTGTACTCACTCTATCATTCCTAGGAAACACGTCTTCATCTTTAGTGTTTGCAGTGCTGTAGATAAACAGACAAAGCTGTTCTGATTAATTGCACAGGTTCAGAGACTATTAGGTAAAATAATTTCATCAAGACACAGAATCTGTTGCACCTTATTTATTGGTATTAAGTTAAGAATTCCGTGGCTGACAAAAGGTTCATGTTCATCTTACACCTTTATTCCAAATGCAGTGTTCATCACAAATATTGCTGCAACACCACTAGCATTAAAAAAGGGGGTGGGGTAAGATTGACAGAGAAAAATAAATTAATGAGAATTTGCGACAAACTGTCTCTTGCCCACTGCGAGATTTTCTGCCTCTGATATACTGCTTACTTTATCATGAATACAAATAGATGATTTTATACTACCCTGTAGTATAAAATTTATACTACCCTGTATATAACTTCTATGTAGGCATTCTTCATCTCCCATGCAATACAATACCTAAACTATCTCAGAATGATCTTACTACTGTAGAAGAGTGCTCAGCCTAGTTTCAAAGAACAGAGTTAGTAATGTGGACATTGGAACTAAGCTGGGTACTTCTTTTTTCAAAGAAGTACCCAGCTTATTTACTACTCCTGTTCTCTCATTAAATCCACCATTTTTTCCTGATATCCCTGGTGCTACTATCATGTCGGCAGCTTCTAACCTCCTATGGAGCCCTTATCTTTGTACTCAATTTCTGTAGAAGAGAATAGGTTGAAATTCTATGCTATGCACAGCCAATTTTGTTCTCTGGCCAGGTTTTATTTGTAAAAAAATATATATTTTTTGATGTAGCTGAAATGAGACTTTCCTGCTTTGTTGATTCAACTGTCTAATTCTTATCAGGGTTTCCTGTCATAGCAGTGATCACATCGAAATAATTAAAATCTGTTTGTTTGAGCCCCTGCCAGAAACTACACAATTAAGTTCTTGGTGTTTTGACTTTCGAACGGTTGATATAGACTTTCTAATATTTATCTTGGTCATCCTCATTCAGCAAGTCACTGATACCACTTCAAAGTATCTGATAGTAAATTACTTTCTTTACCCAAAGTATCCATTTAGATAAAAAGATGAAGATGAGACATACTTCATGCTTCTCTTTTGGCTATCCTCTTTCCACTGCTAGATAAAGCCTCTTTAATGCTCTTCCACAGCTGACGATCTCTTGTACTTTCTTAAGGTGTTTCCTTCATTCTTTAATTCATTCTCCCATTGTTCCTTAGGTCTCCCCCTTGGCCTTGTGCATTCTCTGAGGCACTATTCAATAAATCATTGCCACTGTCCATCATCTGCCCTTGCCATACATATGCCCAGCCCATCTCCACTTCACCAATTTTACATGCTTGACAATGTCCTTAACCTGCGGTGTTTGATCTTATCCAAGAGTTATTTTCTTGTCTCTCAGTGTAAAACCCAGTATGGATCTTTCTACTTTCCTTTGGATTACTCTTTAGTTTCTGTACTAAGTCTTGGCTTAATGTCCAAGTATCTCAGCTGTAGGTGAGAACAGGAAGAATACACAGACAAAAAGAAATATTAAGAATGACTCAAGTGTGGGATATGGTGGACCTACCACACTTGAGAAGGACGGTCCACCACGGAATCGACCTGGACTTTCTAAACGGCGTATGAGAAAGAGATCTCGGCTGAGTGAATGTAAGATTGGTGTATGGAATACTAGAGGTATAAATGGCAAGATGAGTGAGGTGATTGAGGAGATGAATAAGTTTAGACTGGATGTACTGTGTGTAAGTGAAACCAAAAAGAAGGAAATTGGAGTAGTAGAAGTGAATGGCACGGTGAGTGTGTGGTCTGGAGTATTGGATAATGTGAGAGGACAGGCTGGTGTAGGTGTGATTTTAAGTGAAAAGATGAAGAACAACTTGATTCACTATAGTTGCATAAGTGAAAGAATTCTCTGGATTTGTTTGAAAGTGAAACTTCAGAGAATTGTAATTGTTGTAGTGTATGCTCCTTGTCACTCGGAACCTTCTGATAAGAAAGAAGATTTCTGGAATGAGCTAAAAGCTGTTTTGAGCCAGTTTGGTGCTAAAGAAAAAGTTATAATAGCAGGGGATTTCAATTCTAGAGGAGGTGTGCAGAATGCAATTTCTGACAATGTTCTGGGTAAGTTTAATGATCCTTGTGTGAATGATAATGGTGAAGGATTAATTGAACTCTGCATTCAGAATGATTTGTGTGTATCTAATACATTTTTCAACCACAAGTATATCCACACATATACTTGGGAAAATCGTACTCTTGGTCAAAAGAGTGTGATAGATTTTGTTGTTTACGATCAGCGTTTGAAACACTTAGTTGTTGACACCCGTGTGATGAGAGGTGTGGATGTTGGTTCTGATCATTACTTGGTAGTGTCACGAGTGAAACTTAATGTTGGTTGGAGGAAAAGGAATAGGAAGAGACCCAGGATAGAAAGAATAAAGGTTGATAGGCTCCTTGAAGATCATCAGCGGTATTCTGACTTACTCAGAGAACGACTGAAGGATCTGAAGTCTGGTGAGAGGGATGTAGAAAAGAAGTGGGAATGTTTTAAGAACTGTGTTGTCACTGCTGCTAAAGAGGTCTGTGGCACCACAATAGTGGGTAACAATAGAGGTGATGCTTGGTGGAATAGTGAGATTGATGATGCAGTAAAGAAAAAGAAGGAAGCCTATTTGGGGATGTTGCAAGGTACAGTCTCTGTGGATGATTATCGCTGCAAGAAGTGTGACGCTGCTAAGCTGGTTCGCCACAGTAAGGCAAAAGATAGGAAGGAGAAAGTGGAAAGGCATGAACTGGCTTTTTGGAAAGATAGAAAGTCCTTCTGGAAGTACATGAGACTCAGGAAAAATAGGGGAAACAAAGTTGTAAGTTGTGTGAAGAATGAGATTGGGGAAATGATATGGGAGCCGAATGAGTTAAGTGACAGATGGGGTGAATACTTCTGTGAGTTATTAGATCAGGAAAACAAAAATGATTCTGAGACAGATGCAGATGATGTCAGAATGAGGGATGAAAGCACAGGAGGGATCTCAAGAGAAGAAGTGTGTAAAGCTCTAAAATCTCTTCAGAATGGTAAGGCTCCAGGAGTTGATGGCATAACTGCAGAGATGTTGAGATATGGTGGTGACTCTATAATTGACTGGTTAACTGAAATTTGCCAGTTGTGCTGGGAGTTAGGAATGGTCCCACGGGATTGGAAGGATGCTATTATTGTTCCCTTGTATAAGGGAAAGGGTGATCAGACTGAATGCAAAAACTATCGTGGTATTAGCCTACTGAGTGTGCCAGGGAAAGTGTTTGGTAAGGTTGTTATTGAAAAAGTACGGGGTCTTACATCATTGAAAGTGTGGGATGTACAGAGTGGTTTTATGCCTGGTAAAGGCTGCACTAACCAGATTTTTGCATTACGCACGATGATTGAAAAGTATCTGGCTGTTGGGAAGACAGTTTTTACTGCCTTCATAGATTTAGAGAAAGCTTATGATCGAGTGAATAGGACACTTTTGTGGAAGGTATTGAATGAATATGGTGTTACTGGGAATCTACTTACTAGTGTAAAAGCCATGTATGCTGGTAGTAGAGCTTGTGTACGAGTGAATGGTGTTTTATCAAATTGGTTTTCCATTGGTGCAGGAGTTAGACAAGGTTGTGTAATGTCACCATGGCTGTTTAATGTATTTATGGACGCATGCATGCGTGATGCCAAAATAGATAATAGTGGTTTATGTCTTGGTGATATCCGTGTGTGCAGATTGCTGTATGCTGATGACACTGTCCTGTTGGCAGAAAGCAAAAGTGAGTTGCAGAGTATGTTGACTTGGATGCACGAAGTTTGCATGAAATTCAAACTAAGTATAAATAAGGGAAAAACCAAAGTTATGGTGTTTGAGAGAGGAACTGGTGGCACTGAATGTAATGTAAGTATAAATGGCACTGTGATTGACCAGGTGAGTGAGTTTGTGTATTTAGGAAGCATGTTTGACAGAGAGAACAAGTTGGATGGTGAAATCAGTAGGCGAGTGAATTCTTCTTTTAAAGTCATAGCTGCTCTGGAAGGTTTTCACAGGAATGATGGGTTCTCTAGAGAGTCCCGCATGGCTATGTATGAAACAGTCATTGTTCCTACTCTGATGTATGGCAGTGAAACCTGGGTACTGCAGAAGAAACATAGGAGTCATTTGTGTGCTGGAGAAATGCGTTACTTATGTGGGGGTTGTGGCAAGACACGATCTGATTCTGCGAGGAATGAAGATGTATGTTAGTTGTGTGATGTGAAGCAAAATGTTGTTAGCAAGGTGGAGACCAATATGCTTCGGTGGTTTGGCCATGTTGAAAGAATGAGTGATGAAATGCTTACTAAGAAAATCTTTTCAGCCCAAGTGGCAGGAAGGAAAGGCAGAGGAAGTCCAAGGAAGACATGGGTGGATCAGATTCAGGAGTGTCTGCATGAGAAAAAGATTATGAGTATGAAGTATAAAAGATCTTATGTGTGGCGTGTAATGGATATCAGTGAAGCACGAGTTGTCTGTCAAGATCGCTGTAAATGGAGAAGTTTGATACGACAACAATAAGTAAAAATATCTGGAAGTTTGCATTTCTTTTTGGAGCTAACCTCTGAATCTCAGAGAACAGCTTAGTGATATGTATGTATGTATGTATGTATGTATGTAAGTTTTTCTTTTCAGACAGAGGGAGATATACTTTTAAATATTTTATGCAATTTACCATAAGCATCCCAACCTAATTGAATTATTTATCTATTTCATCTCAAAATTATATCTCAAAATTATGGGTTTTTACTGAGGAATAAAGGGATATTTATAAGTCAGATTTTCAGGTAGTACTTCTACCCTTCCTTAGGACTATGCTATACCTCCTATTTCATTTCATTATTATTCGTTTGACATTCCAAGTAGATACATGAATCAATCTCTTCAATTTGGGTGGTACCTTGATTGAATGTGATCTTTGTTTATTCCTCATTAATTTTTAGTTGCAAGTCATAATGCATATACCCTAGAGTTCATCTCAAACCACTTACAAACCCTTCTGTTTATCTTAGCTGTTGTAAGATAGGTGGTGCAAAAAGCATGTTACCAATTTCAATAGCTTATCTTCTACAGTATAGCATTTAGCATACTAAACAACTGGCTCCTAGGTATCTGGTCAATAGCTTTTCAGTTCACACCATAACTATATACAGATGTGCCAACTCTCTGGATTTAGGTGGGAGACTCCAGATTTTCAGCCCTTCCTCTCACTCTCTGAATGAATGTCAAATTCTCCCGATTTTCTCTGAGAATCAGCCGTTAGGATGGTCGAAATTCCATCAACCACCATGATTTTGAACTGCCTGTGAAGTCTTTTTCTTTTTGCGTCAATTCAAGGCTGCATTACAGTAACCAGTTTTGCACTTTTCCTCTCCTATCTGCAAAAACAAAAAAAAAAAAAACCCAAAAAAAAACCACCCCTGTAGCGCAGTGGTCTAAGCGCTGGTTTTATATCAATCATCCACGATGGGTCGAAAAAATTCTACCAGTCCAATTGCCATACAAAGCCTTCAGCAAAGAGCTCAACTGCTCTGGCACTAGAATGCTGGGGAAGGTCAGTAATTGATTGACAGATGGGAGCTGCTCTGCCTTCTTGCAGTTCAGTCTTTCAACCTTGCCTCAACAGAGCCATGCGTATTCTAAGTGATGATAAACAGTTGAGTTGTGGCAAATTCACTTAACGACAAAATGCAGTAAGTTACAGTTCGCCTTGCCTTGTAACGGAAGGTGATATTGGTACGATGCTTTTTGTTATCTTCGCCTTCGCGCACACCCTAAAGAAGAAACAAAAACAGTTGGCTGCTATTTTATTAATAAAAAACAACAACGTGCGGGCCATTTTTGGTTTTTATGGTTTTGCGGAATCGACGTACCTAAAAACGAATTTCGGGGGGTCGCGCTGTTTTTTTTTTTTTTTTTCTCCAGAATTTTTAGTGGACCAATAATACTACGTCTGTAAAATGTCGATAAAAAATAGCGCTTGTGTGATTTTGTGAGCTGTAAAAATCTCCCGATTTTCAGATTTTGAAGGTTGGCATGTCTGTATATATATAAATTTTGATTTACCACATGAAATTTTTCAAAAGTTTCCCCCAATACAGGTGTATTGCCCTTGCACCTCCTATGCCTTCTGAATTGACATGATCTTTCACTTAAGTGATTTCCATTGCCTTTCTGAGTTCCTTTTCTCAATATCTGTGAGTTAACTTGCAAGCAAAGCCAATTAAGGAGATGGCATGACTACTGCAATCCATCCTGTTTTGCTTTTTTTTAAAAATTGGTATGATAATTGTGAATGGAGATGTTTGATACATCAACAGTAAGGAAAGTATAACATCATCAGAGTAACATTGATTTAGCAGATGAACTTTATCTTTGGTTTGTAAAGCTAACCTCCAAATCTCAGAACAGGTTACTGATGTGTGCATGCACACAACGTCTTTACTCACTTCTACTGTACACCATAGGGTTCTTGCTTTGCTATGCTGTCTTTACATGCTGTCATACCTCTGTTTCCTTACAGCCTCAAGAATCCACATTTTATATATGTTTCACTCAATCTGAATGCTTTCATTGGATGCAGTTTCTATTTTGATATAACTTTTGGTGATTCACTTCTGGAAATTTTACTTCACTTTTATACGAGGGTTGATCATTTAATTCATGGACTGACACTATTTTTTCAAAGTAACAGTAAATGGGGCTGTGCGGGATCTCTGAAGGAGGCTACAGGTTAAAGTCATTTGGCATCAAGCTGCTGTTGTGTTCAGAGGGTTATTTTGAGTTGCGTGCCATACATGTTTGTTTTATAATATAAGACATTCAGACAGAACAGCGGTATGTTGTTCGTTATTGCATTAGGCGAGGCCTAAGTGCTGCTGCTAGGGCTGTTAAAGAGATGACTGAAACCTATGCTAATGACTGTCTTTGTAGGTCTGCCATTTTTAAGTGGCATAAGTGATTCAAGGACAGATGTAAATCTGTGGCCAATGACTCAAGACCCAGCCAGCCTTCTTCCTCAACAACTCCTGAGCAAATCACCAGAGCCCTGGCAAGATGTGAGAAAGAATGAGCAAAGCACAATGGATTTCACAAGAGCCAGTCACCTGGAAATGATATAAAAATATTAAAGAAAAAAATAACACAGGAACAGTTAACTGTCAGCAAATGAATGACAGAAAAGCTGGGGAAATCAATATCCAATGATTTAAAAGGCACAGGAAAGAAGTAGTAGTGGATATCTAAGAGGAAAGAGGTATGACAACAGTTCATATCTGAAATGTGAAACTAAACATTGTTTTAGCACAACTCTGAAAGAATTTACTACAAGAACTGACCCTCACAGTTATAGTGAAAAAGCCCCTACGGAACATGCTTCAGAGTATCCGAGTTTTTAGATGTTCTGAAAAAGTTGAGGTAACTTCTTAGTAGCATTCACTCTAACAGTCAGTTGCCAAAACACAAGTGAAGATATTAAAAAGATAGAAAAGTTACCTTAAATGTCATGTTCTGAATCATCCTGCCATTTATCTTTCTTAAAATACTCTCCCCGGAACCTTGTACATTTTTGCCGTCGGTGTACCCATTGATTAAAGGCATCTTGGAAGCCATTTTGCGAAAGCATGCGAAGTGTTGACATTGTGGCTTTGAGGGCTTTATCGTCAGATACGAAATGTTTCCCTTTCAAAGCTTTTTTCAGATGCAGAAAGAGTGAAAAAATTGCAAGGTGCTAAGTCCGGGGAGAATGGCAGATTTGGCAGAACCTTGGCACCTATGGCAGTGATCATTGGTTGCACAATATGAGCCATATGGGGCCTGGCGTTGTCATGATGGAGAAACCATGTCACACCTGACAGTTCGGGGCATTTTTCATGAAAGGCACGTCGAAGTTTGGTTCGGAGAACCTGTGAGTACGCTTCCTTATTCATGGTTGTTCCCTGAGGCACAAAAAGAGTTACAAGAACACCTTTGTTGTAAAAAAACAAAAAAACATTTGTTTCCCAGCTGACCAAGAAATCCAAAGTTTTTTGGGTCTCAGTGAATTAGAATGCTTCCATTGACTGGACTGTTGTTTTGATTCATGAAAGTTGGACCCTGGCTTTCCAAACGATTATGCATCTCTGTGCACCGCTGTACTCTTTGTTGTTCTTGCTCTGCAGTCAAACTGTGTGGAATCCTTTGAGCACAGATTTGCGACATTTGCAGGTGGTCTTTTACAATATGTGAGCGCTACCGCATGAAATTGACATTTTCGCAGCCAAATCATGCAGTGTTATTCATCTGTCTTCATCACGATTTAGTTATTGATACATATCAATAAACATACAATATATTTCTGATCTATAGGTCATGTCTATTTCTATGTTTGCACATCCCACGTAGCATTGCATTACATTTTTTCTCAACAGTCTGTTTGAAACATTGTTGTGTAAGCCGGCTTGCTTTGGTGGTTGATTGTGTGGATTCCGTTGAACCTCTGGCATGTGCAACGTAGGTATACATACTGTTTTGGTTGCATTCCTTTGGTGATGCCAGTAAACTGAGAGAAATCATTATATCCTTAGCCCAAAGTTTCAGAATGGTTGTAGTTATATTAATAGAAGTAGCAGCAACTTCCATGGCATAGGTGCCGAATTGTGCAAATTATTGGGGGGGGGTATTTTTTGCAGAACATACATTTTTGAAAATATATATATAGATAGATTATAGGGGCAACAGTGAAAAATAAAGTAATATTGTTTATTTGATGTCAACTTATTATTATAGTTAGGGTGGCTACAACAATTTTGAACTACTTAACTATTTAACGTTGAAACTTTGACACACAAAAAGCATAAAATACTCATACCTAGAGTATCAAAACTGAATCAAATTCTCAAAAACAAAAGTGTTTATAATGTCATGTCAAAACCTAACTTAGTACTATATTATAAATTGAAAAACAGTATGAAATTTATCTACCTCCACCTAATGAAAGTTCTTATTTCGTTTTAAATGCAAATGTTTGATGTCTTATCTCCACTCTTGAGATGAACTTGTTGGCTATTTCATCCAGATCTACTGAAGCTGTGAGATTTCAATGACAGGCCAAAATAGCAGTAGAATTTAATCTTCTTTGACTCATTGATGATCTCAAGTATGTCTTGAGCCTCCTAAGACTTGAGAAAGATCTTTCAGTCGCATAAATTGATATCGGGATTGTCAGCAACAGTCGAACCAACTTCACCATTTCTGGGAGCATATCCTTCATGTAAATGCCCTTCTTAAAAATCTCTAGAACAGAGGTAAAACGGTCCAATTTGTAATTGCTTTTGCGAGCTGTTGTTATATCTATCATCATGTCTCTGTGCAAAAGCAATCTTTCTGGATCAATGTCATCCTTATAAAATGCAGCATCTCGTCAGTCATTAGTTGCACCAATAACATACTGCTCAGCCTTAGTTAGGAAAGTGGAAACTTTTTATTCAAATCTAGTTGCTATGCACTGAACCGAGGTGTCATTTACTTCAAAAAAAAAAAAAGCCCCCGCTGGTACATATTTTTGGGGCTACTGAAAGTGAATATCACGATCAATGCTCCCATCGCCAATGCGTTTTGGAATGCGTCTCTTATGAAGTTGCTGTGGTTCTGGCAAACCTAGGTCATTTACTTTGCATTCAACTTCCTCCCAAAACACATCAAAATGTGTCTGGAAGTCTCTCAATGTCTGCATCAAAGCAGCAATCATACCAGAAGCTTCTTGAAAGCATAAGGTTTTCTTCTGTAGAGCTCTATTCACTGTGTCAATATGACTGAATACTTTGGTTAACTAAGTGGGGAAAAAATCAATAGATTGCATTTGAATGTGAAAGCCGTTAGCTTTTGCACCTGCATCAGAATGGTCCATCTGTGACTGCTCAAACATGAAGTTTGTCAGTTCTTGGTAGTTTGAGTAACATGATTACAATGATAAGAAACGAACTGTCCACCTAGTTAGACAGAAGGGTCACAAGTTTTCAGTTTCTTCAACTTCAATTGCTTGAAGAAAGCCAGTCTCTTTTGTGACTGTCTTACAAAAACTGTTATCTCTCGTACCAAGTTGAGAGCGTTTCGGCATCCTGTGATGTTTTTCACTGTATCTTGCACACTCAGATTCAGTGAGTGTTTCAAACAATAAACAGAGAGCGCTCTTGGTTTTATTTCAGAGGTTTTGGCTTGGACACAGGTGTAAATGCCTGCCATGTTGTATGCACCATCGAAACACTGGCCCCTACAGTCACTCAAACTAAGGCTGAATCTTTGAAGGGCAACAGTGACAATCCTGTACAGTGTCTGTCCTTGTGCATTGTTTGTTGAGTAAAAGGCTAGAAATACTTCAAGTTCATTTGTGACAATTATAAAACAAATGGAAAATTGTTCTTGTATAGAAATATCTTATGTTTCATCCACAATGATTGCATAATGTTTTGCATCTCTGATATGTGTGATAAGTTGTTTCAACACAGAGTGGCTCATAGGTTCTAACATTTCGTTGCATATGTCATGAGAAATACCATATGAATCATATTCCATCCAACGTTTTAGCTCCGCACAGTCTTCACATCTTAGGTGTAACAGATTTAATAAATTGCTAGTTTTGTCTGTATGGCCACATACCGGGAGGCCTTGGTGAGCCAGAAACTGCCATGAAGAAAAGATTTTCAATAATGCAAACCTGTTTTCTTCCATTTGTTGTTTCTTTGCATTTGACAATTGGCAAGAAACATTTATGGCTGCAGTAGTAGTACTTATTTTTAAAACAGATTCTCGGTGACATTCTGACTTTTCGTGCTTTCTTCCAATTTTGAAAACCAGTTGCTATGAAGGATAGCACAAATTTAGTTGAGAACTGTAAGAGCTGATCATTATAAGCTGCTTTGCATATCTTACAAAAAGCAGCATGTTGGGTGTCATCGTATACAAGCCATGGAAATGAAACAATCCAATGAGCTTGAAAGTTTCTTTTGTGTGCTGCCCGTCCTCGTACTGGTGGTACACTGCCGGACAATTGCTAAGGACGGATGGCAATAGCAACGATAGCAACCATAAAATGGAAGGCAGGAAAATGTGGAAATTAGCATAAGTGCGGAATACAGTAAGACGTGTTGTGCGTAGGCAAATTTTGGATTGCCGAACTTGTTCGTGACGTCATAGCGCTGATAAGAGATATAAAGGATTTGACACATATTGACCGTTGTTGTTCAAACGCAAAGTTGAAAGGGAAAGAATCAATTGACGAACTTGCAATTTTCAGTATGTCTTCCCGACATCACCTAGATGATTTTACGCGTGGCCGTATTATTGGCAAGATTGAAGAAGGGCGAAAAATAATAGATGTTGCCAGGGAGTTCGACGTCAGCCACAGTGTTGTTTCAAGGCTTTGGAAATCATGTCAAACAAATGGAGAGTGTAGCAAACGTCACGGGGGAGGTCGTGTTCGCAGTACGACACCTGCAGAAGATCGGTACATAGTGCTATCAACAAAAAGACACCGGCGCAGCACAGCTAGTGAGGTAGCAAATCAGTTTATGGCGGCTACTGGCAAGCGGATCTCCCGAAAAACTGTCGCCAGACGTTTACATGAAGGAGGACTATACGCCCGCCGTCCTGTTGTGTGCATCCCACTGTCCAGACGTCACCGTACCGCCCGTTTGCAATGGTGCCATCAACATCGCAATTGGACTGATAACGACTGGTCTGCTGTCCTCTTCTCAGATGAGAGTAGATACAGTCTATCGTCTGATTGTCGATGACAACTGATCTGGCGTGATAGTGGTACTGCATATTGTCCAGCAAACATACAGGAAAGGGATCGATATCCGACATGTAGTGTCATGGTATGGGCTGGCATCATGATCAATGGCCGTACGTCCCTCTATGTGCTTCCAACTGGGACTATGACTGGCCAACGATACATTAATGATGTTCTGCTACCTCATGTTCGCATGTTCCGTGGTGCTGTCGGTGATAGATTCATTTTCATGGACGACAACGCAACATGTCATCGAACAGTCGCTGTCCAGGAGTGTCTTGAGAGCGAGGATATTCAACGCCTCGTATGGCCAGCACGTTTTCCAGATCTGAATCCCGTTGAAAATGTGTGGGATGCTTTGGGGAGGAGTCTTGCTGGTCGCCAATGCCCTCCAATAAACAAGGACACCCTCATCCGTGCACTGACAGAGGAATGGGATAAATTACCCCAACAGCTGCTTTATAACGTTGTGCAAAGCATGACACGACGTGTGGAATCTTGCATCGCCCTCCATGGTGGCCATATCCCGTATTGACATCTTACGCCGGAACGCCTGCGGACGGTAATTGCATTTTTTTCACGTTTACGTATTCTGCACAAAATAGCCTGTTTGTCCCTTGAACACGTTCCAAAGCCTTCTGGATTTCAGAGCACAATAAATTGTCTTTCTTGTAACGTCCTGGCATTCTGACATTATTTTATTTCACTTGGCATCCAACCACACTTACTTTTTTATGCGCTATATAGCCGTTTATGATCCGTCCTTAGCAATTGTCCAGCAGTGTATATGTGTCTTAGTCGTATTAGAAGAAATAAAGCTAGGTTCTGGCAAAGAATGTCCTACAACTACATGGGTTCATTACTTAAACTTGATAATGTTGACGTATGAGGCTCACTAGATACTAAATCACTTGGCTCACGCTTTCTTTTAACAATAAATTTATCCATTCTGGCAAGTGGATAAATTTGCTCAAAAATTACAACACAGTTAAAATCACAACTATATACGTAAATGCAAAACACAACGTGAATGGTGAAGGTGAAACTTTTCCTGTAGTACGAAGAACAGCTTATTCCATGTGGGACACGGTGGAGCATAATCAGACGGCCGGTAAGAACTGGTTTCGGCAAAGGCAATTTCTGCCTGGTTAACTTTTGGCAGCACGCCAACGCGCCACTGGCACGAAAACATCAAGGACACAGCCTCCAGCATGAATAAGTGAGTGAGGTGAGAATCGGTCCTCTGTACTATTGAAGCCACAAAAATCTGGTGGGTTGACTAGTCAAGTCAGGTGACCCAAGTTCTCAGAAAAGATCACCACTTCTCCTAGCAAGAACAAACATGGAGGTAACCCATTTTAAGCAAATAAAAGAATTATAAAAGAAATATATGTTCTCATAGATTTGTGAAAATTGCAGTACATTTTTATTATTGACCAATAACACTGCTCAACAACAACAACAAAAAAAAAAAACTTTTTTTTACGTTTCCTTAATGAAAGTAGTTAAACTTTACTAATTTCGGGTCAAAAAAAAAACAAATCTGATAATAGTTTTTTATTTTTTTTTTTTTATTAGCTCTAGTTTCGGAGATACACAACTTATTCATCTATATATAATTATAGCGAAAAGCAAATTTCGACAGTATTATATTACACTACTACAATGTAAATGAACATTATTTTCATTCAATCAATCTTAAATTACACAAAATACAATAAGCCAAATGACAAAAACATAGAGAAATTGAAATTTCTACATGAAATACAGAAATAGGGGCCTACAAATGTGTACGGCTTCTCTTTGCTTGTCGCCTGTAATCTTGTTCTGGGGCATTTCTTGTCAATGTCCAACAGTAGTCTGCAAGCATGGAACAGTTCCGCCGACCCTGATATCTTCGTTCCATTGTTGAAATGTCTTAGTGGAACCGCTCACCAAGCTCATCACTCACTGCACCACAGTTTTCTGGGAAGAAATCTAGATGACAGTGCAGAAAGTGCATTTTGAGGGACATGTTGCAGCCTAAGTGATGATACTTGTCTAGAAGGTTATTTAAAAGCTTAACATAATTTACAGCTCTTCAGTTACCCAAGAAGCCATGCGCAACACTTTAAAAAGCTTCCCAAGCTGGTTGCTCATTGCCCTGGAGGACTAGCTCGAAGTTTTCATCCACAAGAAGTTCACAAATTTGAGGACCAATGAAGATTCCTTCCTTCACTAAAGCCTCACTCAGCCGTGGAAATTTGTCTCTCAGGTACTTAAAAGCCTCTCCATCCTTGTTCATATGAAGTTCTTCATAAGGTCGGGTTTGATGTGTAAAGGGGGCAGAAGAATTTCTTTGATCAACCAGAGGACTGTGCTAGACATTCTTTTCACCTGGTCGCAGAGTTTCCCTTGGAGACCAGTCTTTTCTGTTGTAGTGTGAGGATCTAGCCCAACTGTCCCACTCACACAGGAAACAGCTGTACTTGGTGTATCCCAGCAATATTGCAATTACCTTCAGGTCTCCACAGATCTGCCATTGGTGGTCTGTGTACTTAATTGCATCCAGAAGTAATTTCATATTGGCATATATTTCCTTCATATGGACAGCATGGCCTACAGGGACTGAATGAAGAGAGTTGTCATTGTGTAGCAACACAGCTTTTAAACTAAGCTTTGATGAGTCTATGAATAGCCTCCAGTCCTGTGGCTTGTGCTCCACATTCAAAGTTGTCATCAAACCATTCACATCACAGCAGGCAACTAAGTAATTATCTTTTTAAAATATGGAAGCAAATCTTTCTGCTGGCTCCTGTACACTGACACTTTAACATTACGTTCTAGAAGATTCCACTGTTTGAGCCTAGAACCTAGAAGCTCGGCTTTGTCTTTTGGTAGGTCTAGGTCTCGAATTAAATCACTTAGTTCACCTTGGGTAAGTCTGGGTAGTTCACCCAGTGACTCAGGTGCGAAATCATGATTCTGTGATGTCGAAGCCTCAGGGCATGTGTATGATGTCGCCTCCGTACTGTCTTGTTCTTCATCCGAGTCCAGACTGTACTCCTGGTGGGTTCGGTACAGGCAGATCGACCCCATGTGGCACTGGTCGGATAGCTGACGGGATGTTGGGGTATTTCTTGCTCAACTTCCTCTTTCTTGATATACCTTTCTTAATAGGAGGTACCATGCAGAAATAGCAGCTATCTACATGATTTGTCGACTCTCTCCAATCTTAGGGATGCCTAAAGGCATTGAACACCCATTTTTACGGATCCATCCATGTAGATTCACAGACCAAGAATTGCAGCAAGCATAAGGTGCCCACGTTTTGTCTTGATCCCCTACTTTCATACCAAAATAATGGTGGTAGGCTGTCTTCACGAGTGAAGTAATTGGGCGTTTCTGGGCAGCAAATGTCACATCACCACAAACATGACAAAAATTGTCAGATTTGTTTAAGCATTGACGTGGCATCCTAGCTTTTCAAGTTAAGTATGACCACAAAATCAACCTTTTGCCAGAGTAAGGCAAAAGACAGGAAGTAGAAGGTGGAAAGGTATGAATTGGCTTTTTGGAAAGATAAGATGTCTTTCTGAAAGTACATGAGACTCAGGAAACATAGGTGGGGGATGGAAAAAAGTTGTAAGTTGTGTGAAGAATAAGGTCGGTGAAATGATATGGGAGCCCAATGAGTTAAGTGAAAGATGGGGTGAATACTTCTGTGAGTTATTAGATCAGGAAAGCAAAAATGATTCTGAGACAGATGCAGATGATATCACTGTGAGGGATGGAAGCACAGGAGGGATCTCAAGAGAAGAGGTGTGTAAAGTTCTAAAATCTCTCCAGGATGGTAAGGCCCCTGGAGTTGATGACATAACTGCTGAGAGGTTGAAATATGGTGGTGACTCTGTAATTGACTGGTTAACTGAAATTTGCCAGTTGTGCTGGGAGTTGGGAATGGTCCCTCAGGATTGGAAGGATGCTGTCATTGTTCCCTTGTATAAGGGAAAAGGTAATCAGACTGAATGCAAGAACTATCGTGATATTCGCGTACTAAGTGTGCCAGGGAAAGTGTTTGGTAAGGCTCTTATTGAAAAAGTACGGGGTTTTACATCAGAGAAAGGGTGGGATGTTCAGAGTGGTTTTATGCCTGGTAAAGGCTACACTAACCAAATTTGTGCATTACGCATGATGAATGAAAAGTATCTGGCTGTTGGTAAGAAAGTTTTTGCTGCCTTCATAGATTTAGAGAAAGCTTATGACCGAGTAAATAGGACACTTTTGTGGAAGGTATTAAATGAATATGGTGTTACTGTGGGAGTCTACGTAATAGTGTAAAAGCCATGTATGATGGTAGTAGAGCTTGTGTACGAGTGAATGATGTTTTATCAAAATTGTTTTCTATTGGTGCAGGAGTCAGACAAGGTAGTGTAATGTCACCATGGCTGTTTAATATATTTATGGATGTATGCATGCGTGATGCCAAAATAGATAATAGTGGGTTTTGCCTTGATGATATCCGTGTGTGCAGATTGCTGTATGCTGATGACACTGTCCTGTTGGCCGAGAGCAAAAGTAAGTTGCAGAGTATGTTGTCTCGGATGTACAAAGTTTGCATGAAAATAAATAAGGGAAAAACCAAAGTTATGGTCTTTGAGAGAGGAACGGGTAGCAGTGAATGTAATGTAAGTATAAATGTCACTGATTGACCAGGTGAGTGAGTTTGTGTATTTAGGAAGCATATTTGACAGAGAGAACAAATTGGATGGTGAAATTAGTAGGAGAGTGAATTCTTCATTGAAAGTCATAGCTGTTCTGTGAGGTTTTCACAGGAATGATGGGTTCTCTAGAGAGTCCCGCATGACTGTGTATGAAACTGTAATTCTTCCTACTCTGATGTATGGCAGTGAAACCTGGGTACTACAGAAGAAACATAGAAGTCATTTGTGTGCTGGAGAAATGCATTACTTACAAGGGGGTTGTGGTAAGACACGGTCTGTGTGAGGAATGAAGATGTGTTGCAGTTGTGTGATGTGAAGCAAAATGTTGCTAGCAAGGTGGAGACTAATATGCTTCTGTGGTTTGGCCATGTTGAAAGAATGAGTGACGAGATGCTTACTAAGAAAATCTTTTTAGTCCAAGTGGCAGGAAGGAAAGGCAGATGAAAGCCAAAGAAGACATGGGTGGATCAGATTCAGGAGTGTCTGCATGAGAAAAAGATTATGAGTATGAAGTATAAAAGATCTTGTGTATGGCGTGTAATGGATATCAGTGAAGCTCGAGTTGTATGTCAAGATCGCTGTAAATGGAGAAGTTTGATACGACAACAATAAGTAAAAATATCTGGTAGTTTGTATTTCCTTTTGAAGCTAACCTCTGAATCTCAGAGAACAGCTTATAGTGCAGTCAAGATACCAAAGCCCGTGTGCTTTTTGAGGGAACCTTATTTTTATGATTGCATTTCAATTTTGACATGTTAAGGATGAAATTTAGCCCGGGTGCCACTTTTGTAATTTTGCCATTTGGGAAAATGGCGGCTGGCCTTCGTGATATCAGAAAGTACAAATATCTCCCAAACCACTTGGACAATTTTCATGTGTAAGATACCGCTGGATAGGTATTTAATTAGTGTATACATTTAACTTTTAAAAAAATTAATATGAAAATAGAACTTTTGTGTGATGTAATTGATTATGGTATAATGTCATAATTATAATGTCCTTATAGCACAGTAGCATAGATAAGAATTTCGTGAAAGGTACATCATTAATTTTATGTTCGTACATGGAAGCAGCATCACATTATCTTGCAATCAATCACTGAACTCTTTATCTGTATCGCTGTCTTCCATGGATGAATCATAAACTATTGCGTTTACATTCTCTTCCACTTCTTCTGCTTCTGTTTCCACGTCAGATTCCCCTTCATGGATTTCGTTGGATTGAGGCAATTGGACTTGGATTGGAAGTGCGGGTATTGTATGCGTGACAGGTCGCAGTCCATCTTGATGCAGTTCCCATCCGAAGTTAGTGGAAAGCAGTCGTTTTGCAAGCCTTGCATTCTTATATTCATAAGCTTGCAAGTGACTTCGAAGACAGTGTTGTCTAAATTAGTCCTCGTCAGGAGGCAACCTGGCAGAATCATAATGTCGCAACTGCTGCCATTTACGTGCTCGGGCTTCGCACAATCGTTCTCTAACTGGGTCATTGTAGATGATCCTAATCGTAAACAACTGCAGTTGATCGAACAGCTCATCGGATAGTTCCTGTTCAACTCCAAGTTGCTGTATTATCTCCTGGTATGTTATTATATTACTAGGCTGAAGAATGTGCTTCATTGCTGTGACCTTCCCCAAGCCGAAGAAACCTACTGTATCACAACCCATAAATGTGTATACTCCAAAAGCAGCACATGCTTTGTCTTGATTTGAAAACAATGAGCGACAGTTGCAGAATTCTGCAGCTTTTCCTGTTTTCTTCTTGTACATATCCTGCTCAGTTAGGTGACTGATGTATGAAGCAATAACCCATACATCTGTGTTTTCAAAGTCAAGAACAACTGGATGAGATTCACCTAACTGTGCTGCTTGGTAGAACGCCCTGGTATCAGCTTCATTTGCCCACAGTGTTTTGAATCGGGGATCGCATTCGCCGGATGTGAGATCATAGCAGAGAAGATCCTTGGTATAATACCAGTCAGCTTGGTGCTCATAGGATTGCCACTCATTCAGAAGGAACTGTTGCAGCCTCTGTTTGTTTACAGGCTTCGACAGAAACGAACGCCACGCACTCCCTGTGTAGGCATTTGCTGGTCAGCAACAGGGTAAACGTTTGGGACGAACCCGTACGACTGCATACAACATTTTTGCTTATGATGTTTGGTACTTTCAATCAACATTTTTTCATTGTAAATATTGTTGACTAAGTGAAACGCGACTGCTTGAGGATGGCATCTTAGTATGTACTCGTAAAGGTTGGAGGCATAACAACTACAAGTTCAGGTGGTCATGAAAGTAATGAAAAAGTAATGAAATTGAGTGGGTGGTCATGAATTTTTTATCAGCAGCTGAATGAAGACAAGTGAAACTCCGTTAAGTAGATATTGATTTATTGATAGTTTTACCACATTTTTATGCCACACTTATTGTTTTAAATCAAAATAAGTCTTATTTCACGAAAGTTGTACATTTTATTTTATTTTTTCTGGGTTTTTTTTTTTTTCTTGATTTAGGGATTCTCCTTGTCACTGTGAATGTGTATAGTTGTCATAATTGTCTTTCCAAGTATGATAAATTTGTATATGATCTTGTTATATAAAACTTATGACTTATGACTAGCTATCCATATTCATGGCATCACGATTATTCACTACCGGAAAGAACAAAAAAATGTTACATTTGGATTAAAAGATATTAAGCTGTCATAAAATAGTATTTTCATAAGTACTATCTTGTCTGATCTGAAATATTAAGATGCACTTAACACCATAACTTTTTTAGTATTTCTGTAAATCATTGCATTAACAAAATGGTTTTAGTTTGTCAGGTTGATATCATTTACATGATTAACTGAAATTTTATTTCTTTATTTTATTAAAATAGAATTCTGTATTTTGTTTTGGCACACAGTTATTCTTTATATTGAGTTTCATTGGGTGCATATTTTTAATGCTGGGTCTTCTTGTCTCTCTTCTTCATATACTCTGCCCCCAAACCAATAATTCCAAAGATGGTTTTACTTTAGACTGATTATTTCAATAAAGTCATTGACTAAAAGTGTGAAACATTCCTTTTCACTTGCTTACTTGAAGGACTTGTAAAAGACATTCTCAGAAATTTCTTTTGGTTTGGTAATGTTGATGCATTGATGATAGTGTTTTTATTTATTTCTCCTAAATCTGCTGCTAAAACAGCTAAAAGCAGTAATGTGCAAAATAATAGTTAAAAACTCCTCCAGATAAGCAAAGTGCAAAGAAAATGGTTGTCATTGTGCCGCATTGTCGAGGTCATGAATTTAACTGAAGAGGTCATGAAAAAGTCATGAATTTGGTTCATTGGAAATCAGTAGACACCCTGAAGTTTTACATGGTGGTACCTTGTTCCATGCCATTCCGACATCTATGATGGCATGGTAAAATGGTGGCGGTATCACAGGTTGGAGAGTCAACAATGTCATGAATTTTGACTTGATTAGTTTATGGAACACACACTCAGCTGTAAAAAGGGATAATCACACCATTGTTATTCTATATTGCATGATATCCAGTATTCATGGTAGGAGTTTCTCTGCTTGTTAAGAGATCTACAACTTGCTTCATTACAGCATGATCCGTCAATGTCCTCAGATCTTTCTTACCCTTTGCAGTGGATACAGTCCTTGTTGCAAATGTTTTGCTTTTCCTTTTGCTGATAGGATCGTGCAGCGATCGAGTTCCTGAAGAAAGTTGGTCCAAGATTACTTCTGCCATGGCATTCTCCTCATCATGGACTGTGTGCAGACTCTTGACTACTTCTTCCGTTGCCGGCTGTCCAGTGCAAAGTGAGCGAAGATTTGGTTGACTTAGGTCCCATGGGTCTGCATCGCATTCCTCCAGAGCAAGTTCCACTCCATGAAAACCTGCAAGTCTTTTTTCATCCTCGATGGGCCCAATTCTGGGTGGTGGTAAAGAGGCTTCTTCAGATGTATGGCTTGTTGCAATTGCTTCCTTAAGTACAACACAGCAGGTCTGCTTAGTATGTTAATAGCAATCATGGGGAGATTTTTGGAGAATCCAACCTAGCCACCACTTCTTCGGTTCTTGGACTGTTTGTTCATGGTCATTTCAATGATCTGGTCGGGAGGCAATTTGCTGTAACTCTTGCCAGTCAACGAGAATGAGTATATTGAAGCCATATGTATCTTCTCGTCCTCTGTCAAGGTGGACATTCGCCAGTAGTAAAGAGACAGGTAGCGCAGATATTTTTATGTTGCCATATGCCGCTAGTAGAGGAAGCATTCTGTGACAACTATCTAAGTATTCTTCAAAGCTTACTCCACTCCTTAGACAATGGTAGTGCTGAAACAGGACTTCAAAATCAATTATGTAAGAGAGCCAAAGTTTTGCCATATCTGCTTAAGACTCTAAGCTATCTTGAAACAT
Organism: Macrothele yani; assembly: GCA_039090855.1. Taxonomy (NCBI): domain Eukaryota; kingdom Metazoa; phylum Arthropoda; class Arachnida; order Araneae; family Macrothelidae; genus Macrothele; species Macrothele yani. The sequence goes on along the minus strand of CM077023.1, from coordinate 3,358,708 downwards.
CATATGCACAAATTTCTGAAATGAATGTGATGCAACAGTCTTCACTTTCTTGTTCTGTTGTGATATCTAGCTCATGTTCTAAACTGTTAAGTAGGTCTGGGTGATTCTCAACACATCTTTGAATCAGCATGCGTAATAAAGCTTCTGCTATCATTTTGTGCAGACTCATTGCCCTGTTGTAGTGTTTTCCAGATAATGCTTGTTTTGTGCTGCCTGCAGCAACAGCTAGCTCCTCGATCCCACTTCCTGTCAATCACTTTCCCATAGCATTAAGGTATGACATCTCTGTGTGAAATCCACCTAACACACCCTTTACGAGGGACCACCTATCTGCATCCTGACATAGATATTCTTCAATATATTTATATACTGCTTGATCATAAACAAATTGAATTAGTGACATTTTCTTGTGTTCCACAATTCGTTGACACCAATCCTACACATCTTTGACAACTTCTTTGCTTGGTGGTTGTGAAAAAGACTTGACATTATGTGTTTCCCACTTGTCAATATCGCTTACAAGGTTGCAATGATAACCAGAGTATGAGGGTACATTTCCTTCCACTTGAATCGCACATACAAGTGAGTGAGCAATTAATCGGTGTAGTATTGGTGCTTGTTCACTGGATTCCAACTTCTTTGGTTGTGGCTCACTGCGTATGCTATCGTGGCTAGAGTTCTTCTGACTTCAGGTGTTGGTATAATTAATGCTGTTTCATCGGTACCTGCTTCACAGTGAGAGGGTATTGGTTGCGCCATTATGATGTTCGTATAATGACTAGTCTCGGAACCTGTTAGTCCGTCTTCTCGAAAATCGTCATTATCCATGACAACTGTTCCCGGCTGACCTGATGCAATTTGTTGGGGACGTAATAGGACGTCTGAACCCATTTGATTTTGTTCTCCCTTATTGCGTTCCTGTAACGCCAATGCTGATAGCTCATCGAGTACATCGTCATACGAAATGCCTATTCTCAATTTTTTTAGTACAGCAATAAGTTCCTTGTTGCCAGTCAAGTTATGCACAGACATTGATAGGCTTACTTGTAGTGGTAGGCGTTTTCCTGTGATTAAATGCATTACACCCTCAGAACCGCACAGCTGGTTGCAATCGTTCCGCAACCACTGCACGGTCTTCTTCCAGTTCAGCATGGGGATCCGCAGCCAAAGCTATTAAGTTGTGAATATCATTAGGGGTACTGTCTTTTTGCAGTTCTTCAACCTGGCAGGGCCATGGTAATCCAGACATTTTTCGATGCTTACGGTGTATAATTTTAGTAACATTTCGTATCAAGTTGGAGGTGTTCGTACCCCAACTATTCACAGCACTTTCAACATATGCTCCCCCGTGCTTAGGAAAAAATACGATTGATGACTCGTTTCGTCTGTATCTCGACTGAAACCTAATGTTCTTTCCAAAGCACGTTTCCAGTTTTTCTCGAAGTGAACGTAGAGTGCGCTTGTCGTCGCAGGTGTTTCTAATTTCTTTGTTTCTTATCATGTCTCTCTGAATTTGCTCATATTTGTACAGCAAGTCCCTCAGCGTGTAAACTTCTTTGCGGATGCCCAAGCACTCTACAATATATTCACACAGTTGATTGAAAGCCTCGGTTTGTTTTTCTTTTACCAATTTTAGTCGCTGCTGAAGTTGTTCTTGTTTGTTATCACTCGCCTTCTGGTTGTACACTGGTCTGCAGTATGTCTTCCAGCAATCTTTATGTTATCGAATATCCAATGCAGCAGCTTTCAGTATTCCTCCATCATTGTCGCAGAATGTAATTAGAGCTTGCAGTCTATTCTTGGTTTGCTCATCTTCAACATAGTCGACCGCCTTCGAAAAAAGTTTTCCAAGCATCCACTGTTTCCAGTCTGTGAAACTTCACTGGTGTTCTTCCACCAATTTTGCTTTTAACTGTTTTTCCTTCCAAGGGTTTGGTACAAATAACGCAAGCCGAAGGATTAGAACCTTTAGGGCTACTTTGTTTATGTGGTTCATTTGTCTGGGGAGTAGGATTTCCAGCAGTTTCTCCCACATTTGCTTCAAGGACCAATTTCCTATGAGTATCCTGTGCTCGTGTTAGTTTCTGTCCAACAATTTCAAGCTTGCAGATTTTGTGAATTTTCCTAGGCACAGTGTCAACTTGTATTTTTTCATGCAGATCATCATAGTTCGTCCCCAAACCCTTCCATTCTTGTGCTTTCTCTGCAGTGCTGTTCCAGGTGTCCTGGTTTGGTTTTTGTAGTGGATTCTTTTTGGACGATGTTGATTCTTCATATATCACACATTCATCTTCTGTAGTAGTTTTAGTTTTCTTGCTGGTGGGTTCTGGTGGCGATGCAACCAACAAAGTTGGTTTTGATGGGCCAGGAATATCCATTTTCCACTTATCTGTTATTCAGTCACAGCGCAAAAAGAACGCACAAAATTAGTGTACAAACTAAATAAAGCAAACTTAACATTAAATGGAATAGAACTGTTTAAGATTTATTTCCTCGTATAGTTGTTTTATTTCTTCATTTTGAAATGCAATCACTTGTGAAGCATGTAGAGTAATTAAATACCTATCCAACGGTACCTTACACCATATATTCATACAGCATTGCAAATGTCAAAAAAGTCGCATAGCTGCTTAATTATTCACATGCTATTTAGACAATCTACATTTTGAGGTTACTCACCTTTATCCCAAATATCCTTTAGGAGGTTTTCATCTCTTACACACATTTCCAACGCATAATTTTCAGTAGTCACATTGTGGTTCAAGGCCCCAAAACACACATCACACTCACGCAAAACTTTTTTTTTTTTTTTCTCCGATAACTAAATGTCGATTCAAAATAATAAACTACAATGGCACATAATTCAACTCCCTAAAAACGCTTATCTAATTAAAACCTCAATAAAGATAATAAACATTAAAGAAAAATAATAACAACATTAAATTTTGTGTGGCTGATAAGTCAGGGCAGATAGTTCTAATGAATACTGTTGATTATAATAACAAAATGTCTAAAGCAATACAGGAATTAAACTGTACAATTATGAATAAAGACCCAACAGATAACCAGATAAAATATTTGGCAAGGATAAGAAATCATAGTACATTGCCAGACGAAATAAAAAGTCCTTCCCACCAATGGGAGCAAGTATACCAAAAGTTTTTGCCAAGATTAAAACACATACAGATGATGCACCAATGAGATTGATTGTATCAAAAGTGAACTCACCCTTGATTTCATTAGAAAAAAATATTTATAATTTTCTTGCACCAATATTTATGAAAAACAATAGTTTAAGAAATACATATGATTTTATTCATTTAATTAAAAATATTAATCAAGATTTGCAGTTTTACAAAATGACCAGTGTGGATGTTAAAACTTTGTATCCAAATACTCCTGTACCTCAAACCATAGACATTATTATTCAAGAACTAATACAACAAAAAATTCTAACCGGAATGAATACAAGTACAAGAATTAAAAGATGTAATGTTATATATATATAAAAACAATGTCTTTGCATTTGAAGATATTATTTATAAGCAAAATACAGGATGACCTATGGGATCACCACTGTCTACATTATTTGCAGAAGTTATTATGACAGATATAGAAGCCAAAGTGATAAATAACCTGAATGAGCCACCATTAATATACTGTAGATATATTGATGACATTTTTATGTTATCAAAATTGAATTCCACAGAACTAGAAGACATAGCTAAAAAATTTAAAAGAAGAGTATTCATCCATTGAGGTAACAATTGAAGTCGAACAGCAGGATACCTTGGCTTATCTTGATGCACAGATTATAAAACGACCCAACACATTGGATTATACAGTTTATAGAAAATCGTCATTCGTACCTGTGATCATACCATATGATTCTTATCATCCATATGCTCATAAATGTAACAGTATTAAGACGTTGATAAAAAAAACATTCACGCACACATCAAATATGCAATACAAAAATGATGAATTGAAACATATTACAGATGTTCCAAAAAATTATGGATATCCCAGTAAAAAAATAAAAAAATGGATCAATGAAGTACAGAACAGTTGTATTAATTCTTCAAACATAAGAAGAAATAATAATAAGCAGATTAAATATATTGGATCGTTTCTGTACATAAAAAGAATTTTGGCTGAAATTAATAAACTGTGTAATAAGTATGATTTACAATTGGGCAATAAAGTGCACACCATTAAAAATATTGTACTCAATACGAAGAAAAACAAGAAATGCTTGGATAGAGCTGGTGTTTGTGAAATTCCTGTAAGTAACAACCCTGCAGTATCATATATAAGAAGCACTAAAAATAAACTAAAACATCGGTTACAACAGCATCTACGGAATTGGCAGAAAAAGAAGCAAAGACTGCCTGCATTGGTCCAGTACTGTATTGAACAAAAACAATACCCAAAGTTTGATGAAATAAAAATTATTAAGAACTGTCGTACGGAAAGGCATTTAAGACTGGCAGAGACAGTATTGATTGAAAAAAATATACACAGGTTACGTAATATTAACGATCCTAATAGCTTAAACGCATATTGGAAAGATCTGATCAGAATGGGTCTGGTTCATTTGCCCGACGTTTACTTCACCGCAAAGATTGTTTCACCGAAAGATCACTTGATCGAAACGTTCATTTCACCGAAGGGTCACTTGATCGAAAAGTTCATTTCACCGAAAGGTCTCTTTACCTAAAAGTTCATTTCATGGAAAGGTCATTTCACCGAAGGGTCAGTTTTTCGAAAACTTTGGATTTCATTACAGGATCTGTTGAAGCATGGTGCAAGTTCGCCAGACAGACCACCGAAACGTTAGGGGATGATACTCAAATTGCACTTTTGATTTCCCCGTGTCACAGAGAACGCAAAGATTTAGTTTCAAGACAAAAATAATTAATTTTAAGTTCCTAGGCTTCAGCTTAGGCCCTTTTAGTAAATTTTAATCATGTTCTTAAGGTTTACATAAAAGTCATGTTGAGTGCTCATGTTCATAAAGTTTACATAAAAAGTAAAATTTTAATGTTGCACATTTTTTCAGACAAAAAGAATCAACTTTAGGTCCCTAGGCCTTATCTTAGGCCTTTTTACCCAATTTTAATCATACGAACTCATGTTCATAAGGTTTACATAAAATGTCAAGTTAATAATGTTGCACATTTTTTCAGGCAAAAAGAATCAATTTTAGGACCCTATGTCTCGGCTTAGGCCTTTTTAGCAAATTTTAACCGTGCGTGCTTATGTTCATAAGGTTTACATAAAAAGTTACTTTACATTTTATGTAATGCTTATGAATATGAGTAGGGTTAAAATCTGCTAAAATGCCCTGCATCTAGGCCTATGGTCAAATAATTTATGTTTTGCCGTTCAGTAAAAGTGGAACATTATTTACTTGATTTACTATGTAACCCTTATGAATATGAGATCAGAGGATTAAAATTTGACAAAAAGGCACAGATCTAAGCATTATAATTAATGTTGCATTTCGATAAACCTACTCATGTGGAGGTGTTTCATAGAAATTAAAGTGTATTTTTTATACAATCCGATAATGCTTAGGTAGCCACCAGTATTTCAAAAACCCCACCACACTCCAACAGATCTCTAACAACAAAATTCTAAGTTTTCGATAAACTGACCATTCGGTGAAATGATCTTTCGATGTAACGAACTTTTAGGTAAAGTAATCCTTCGGTGAAATGAGCTTTTCGATCAAATGTCCTTTCGATGAAATGAACTTCTGGGTGAAGTGACCTTTCAGTGAAATGAACTTTTTGCTCAAGTGACCCTTCGGTAAAATGTACCTTTCGATCAAGTGATTTTCGGTCAAGTGACCTTTCGATCAAGTAAACGATACCCGATCAGAATGGAGAGCCATAGAGAAAAACAGAGGGGGGGATTTATAATAAATGATGTAACGTCATATATTTAAAAAAATTATGATTGAATGTAAGAAGATTAATTTTCAAGAATCAAATGTTGCTGGCTGTCCAATGGCTGAGCGGTGAAGAATGATGATGATGAGACAATGCCAAGCAAGACCTAGAACATTCGCTATGTTTGAGGGCGGCGACGGAGGTTCATCTGTTGCGTCCACTCCTTGAGAATGGCCTGGGCAGAGGCTGAAAGTGCTAGGATAGTACGCTTATTGCCTAGTGGGGAGAGGTCTGAGATTATTGAGGATAGTGGTTGTGTCAAGTTCGGTTTGTTTCAATTAATTACCGGTGTGCAGTTGTAAATAATTATGGGTTGCAGTTTTAAATTTGATGTTTTAGGAAATGTGTAATATAAGTTTTTTTTATTGAGGTTTTAATTAGATAAGTGTTTTTAGGGAGTTGAATTATGTGTCATTGTAGTTTATTATTTTGAATCAGCATTTAGTTATTGGGTGGGGAGGGGGACAAAAAAACTAAGTTTTGCATGAGTATGATGTGTGTTTTTGGGCCTTGAACCATGATGTGACTACTGAAAATTACGTGTTGGAAATATGTGTAAGAGATGAAAACCTCCTAAAGGATATTTGGGATAAAGGTGAGTAACCTCAAAATGTAGGTACCTTACATATGAAAATTGTCCAAGTGGTTTGGGAGATATTTGTACTGTTTCATATCACAAAGGCCAACTGCCGTTTTCCAAAATGGCCGCCAAACGCCAAAATTATAAAAGTGGCACCCAGGCTAAATTTCATCCTTAACATGTCAAAAATTAAATGCAATCAGAAAAAAAAGGTCCCCCCAAAAAAGCATGGGCTTTGGTATCTTGACTGGACTATTAATGATATGTATGTACAAAATCAACCTGCAACAAAGAAAGGAACAACACTATAACTTTCACCCCAAGCATGCTGTTAACGGACAATGAACTAAAACAAGTTATTAGATCTACAGTGACTCTCCATTCCCGCTCTCAGGTTTGCCAACCCCTATATTTGCTTTACGTACTACCTTAATTAGCCACTCGGAGCGCTACACACTTCCTTTCATATACATATCCTAAAACATCATAAATGGGCTATATCTCGGAAATGAGAGCTAACTAAGCATTTTAAATGTCATATTTGTTTTGAACATACTGAAATCAATGCGAAATAAGTATTTTCAAGTGAAGCATTTTCATTGTTGACCAGTGTAATTGTAAGGAGGGGCCCGGCCCCTTCTTACAGTTATTGGAGGGGGGACTACTCCGGCCCCATAGAGTCAGCGCCCATGTTCCATGGGTATGGGTGCCCTTCTTTGAGTGTATTTTTGATGTTCTCTTATAACTTATCACTGGAATCGGTGCAAATTCGGAAAATTCCGAATTGATTGCTGCCATTCTCGCTCTCCACGAAAGTGTAAAGTTTATGAGTGACAAGTATGATGACATTCTCATTAAGCTAAATGACATCCATAAAGTCAATAATGATCTAAGATCAAATAATCAAGAATTACGAAAAGAAGTGATGATTCTGCAGAATAGATTGGAAGAAACTGATCAATATCTCCGGCGTGAAAACCTTGAAATCAAAGGTGTGCCATATGAACAAGGATCTAGCGCTGATGACATTATTTGTGAAGTGGCTAGTAAGGTGGGTGTTGATTTAGACATCATTCAGGAGACGCATGCAGTCCACTGGGTGCCCACTCCTGGAAACCCATCACGAAAAAATATCATTGTGAGATTTGTCAATCGAAGAAAGCGTGATGCTTTCTTCATGGCTGCAAAACATTTCAGGAAAAAACATGGAAACTTTACAGCCCGTGCCATTGGTTTTAATAACGACAGTCCAATCTATGTAAATGATCATCTTTGCCCTGCCAGTAAACGTCTTCTTGGACTAGTGCAAACAAGGAAAAGAGAATGTGGGTGGAATTTCGTGTGGACGGATCGAAACGGTAGGATCTTTGCCCGCAAAGATAAGGACTCTCCTGCACTGCACATTCAGTCTGTTAGTGACACGGAAAAAATTAACTAGGCATTACAATGACATTCACCCTTCATCTGCTCTGATTAATGGCTGGCCCGGAACAAATATATGACCCTTATCTGGATTATTACCATCCGTACTGTACTTGTGAAAAGGTATGTTCATATGATCTCTCCGATGAAATCGACAAAGTTGGTATGTCACTCTTACATATCAATATTCAAAGCATTAACTCTAAATTTGATAAGCTTCAAATTTTTCTATCACAATTGAATCATGATTTTTCTGTAATTGCACTTAGCGAAACTCATTTAATTGATGAGAAACAAAAGGAATTTTTTAATCTCAGTAACTATAATTTTGAATGCAAAGTTAGAAATCGGAATAATCCATTACTGAATATAAGGGGTTCTGGTGGAGTAGGCCTATACCTGAAGTCTCACATCACCTACTTTATTTGTGATGACTTGAATAATATGTCCCTTGTACTTGATTCCTGTGAAATGCTTTGGATTGAAATCAAAAGTCCCAAGTCCAAAAACCTAATTATTGGCGTTATCTACAGATCGCCAAGTAATGATCGAAAAACCTTTTGTGAATGCTTTGACAATATCTTAAACAAAATAAATAACGAAAATAAAAATTCCATTTTTCTGGGAGATATTAATATTAACATTAACAACCTATCTCTAAGTGAAATCTATCTTAATATGCTATCAGGCAATTTTTTTCAAATGTGCATTTCTTTACCAACTCGTGGTGCCAATATTCTAGACCATATTGGTACTAACTTACTTAATACTGCTTTAAAGTCCGGAGTGATTGATTTTAGTATTAGTGATCACAACCCTGTCTTCATTCATGTTCCAGTTTTTACAAATTACCATTCCTCAATTAACCACAAAACAATCTCCTATTGTGACTACACCACGTTAGCTGACCTAGTCTCAAATTTTGACTGGGACGAGTCGGGTATCTTCAATACAACTTGTCCAACTATAGCTACCGAAATTTTGCAAGGCATTTTGAATGATTTCCTTGAGATCACAACAGTTCACAAGGTAGTTAACACTAAATATGATATTAAGATCCTACCATGGATGACCAATGGAATCATTAGATCAATCAAAAAAAAGGATAAGCTTCGTAAAAAAAGTAGAAAGAATCCTTATAACAGTCACTTACGTGATAAGTATAAAAAGTATAATTATGCCCTAAGAAATGTTATTCAGCATGCGAAAGTTGCTCATTACAACCTCGCTATTTCAGATGCAGGAAATAACTCATATCAAAAATGGAAAATAATCAAATCAGCAATTAAATGATCCTGTGCTACTGAAACTCCGCTGACGTTAAAAGGAAATTCTGGTAATTTTATTGTTGATTCAAAATCAGTCGCTGATGAATTCAACAATTACTTCATTAACATAGGTCATGATTTAGCATCTCAGCAAAACTTGCCCACAAATACTAAAGGTTATGATTCTTTATCCAAAATTAAGGAAGTTCCTTTTTCAATGTTTCTACGCCCTTTGGATGATACTGAAACCTATAATATTATCACTTCATTGTCCCTAAAAAGAAGTGCTGGTTCAGACAATATTAATAGCAGAGTCATAAAAGACTCGATCTCTATTTTAGTACCACTTATAACACATATTATTAATCTGAGTTTTTATTCAGGTCAGTTTCCTGACAGTCTGAAGATCGCTAAGGTTATTCCTATTTTTAAAAAAGGAGATAGGGAATCTACCTGTAATTACAGACCGATATCTTTGTTACCCGTTTTGAGTAAGATTTTTGAAAGGTCTATTCACAGCAGAATGGTTGATTTTTTACACACCCATGGTATGCTCTCTTTGGAACAGTTCGGTTTCCAAAGAAACAGATCTACTGAAATGGCTGTTGCTAAGTTGTCAAACTTCATTTCCAAAGCACTTGATGACAGTTATTATACTATTTGTTTTTTTATTGATTTCCAAAAAGCTTTCGACATGGTAAATCACGACATTCTGTTAAATAAATTACCCAAATACGGTTTTCGTGGCAAAATTCTTTCCCTCTTAATGAGCTACCTCTCTCATCGCAAACAGTATGTCACTGTAAATAAAATAAACTCCGATCTACTTAATATTTCATGCGGAGTGCCTCAAGGTTCGGTATTGGGACTGTTACTGTTCCTGTTATATATTAATGACCTTCCTCTGTGCCTGCAATCAACTCATGCTTTGCTATACGCTGATGACACTGTCATTTTTCAAAAATGTCATGATTTGCATAAGTTACAGATAATGATCAATAATGATCTATCAAATTTATCTCATTGGTTATGCTCTAACAAATTATCACTTAATATTCTAAAAACCAACGCCGTATATTTCCGAAACGTTCATAAAAGAGAGGACATAAATAAATTTCCAGTCAGGATTAATGATCTTCCCCTAAAAATTGTGGACAAAGTTCAGTATCTTGGTGTTTGGTTTGATGAATTCTTTAACTGGAATACGCATGTTCAGTTTGTTTTAAAAAAAGTTTCCTTACAGGTTGGCCTGCTTGGTAAAATTAAGCAACTCTTCCCTATCAATGTCCTAAAAACATTTTACTATGCTTTTATTTATTCCCATCTCTCCTATTGTCTGGAATCTTGGTATTCAAATATAAGTGCAAACAATAAGTTATGCTTGCTCAAATTACAGAAGAAATCTGTTCGCTATATGCTGAACACAGATTACATGTCTCATTCAAAACCATTATTTCTAAAATTAAATATTCTAAAAATTCATGAAATTTTTACCTTGAAACTAGGTATCATGTTTTTTAAAATAATGCATCTTAAACTGCCTATTTTTCAATCTGACATCAAATATCTCGATTATTCTATCTTCACCAGATCTGTTGCTAACAACAAATTATGTCAGCCGTGTGTTAGACTTAATTATGGTCTAAATAACATACTGTATAAAGCCGTTATCCTATGGAATAACCTCCCAGAGAGCATCAGATCCCTGGAAAATATCAAAAAGTTTTCCTTGTCTCTGCGAAATTACATTGTAAATCACCCTGATCTCCATAACGAATTTCAACCCTATCATTAAATTGTAGCTCCAAGCATGCTGCTAACAATGGTGCTTCTGTTATAACCATCTTACTTGCTTTCATATATGCCATATGTTTTATTCTTTTTCTTACATTGGATAGGGGGAATCGCCTTACAACCAATGTGTTCAGATTCCTCCTGGTGTATTGCAATTTCATATAACTGTAAGATTTAAATGTGTGCAATAAATAATTGTATTGTATTGTATTGTACCCCACAAGTGGCCAAGGTTAATTAAACAGTCACTGACTGGAAACCTTGTGTATTGTGCAAAGCCTTTTACTAACAAGGGTCTCCATTTCCTGGTGGGCATTGGACTTCTTAACTTCTGCAACATTTGTTAATGCTAAATACCATAGAAACCAATGAAGAAATTATCTTTTCAATATGTGGAATGCATGGTATGCTTATATAAGCTTTTGTGTCACTTTTGCCCCAGAAACACCACAAATTAACTGTTCTACATGTAGCCAGCTGCTCAGTAAATATGTAGTGGCTAGCATACTTGGATGGAAATGAAAAGATTTGGATTTGACATCCACTCCAGGATGATAGAATTTTCAAGTTTTCTGAGGAGTTGGTGAAATGGTGAACAATTAATGTGTGGCACTTCTGTGCCAAAAATGTGGGGGCCACTGATGCTGCCCCCTTAAGAGGAATGGTAGCTCACTTCTGAGAAGGGAGTTTTTTTTTCAAGGTGTGTTCCTGTAGATCTGTATCTGTGTTCTGCTTGGGAAGAATGCGGCTCTTCACCATACACAAATGGTCATAGTGATGATGAGTTAAGTGCTCTTGGAACATATATTGTCTCACTTTACCCAGGAGATAAAAGAAGTTATTGTTTTTATGGTGAAAGGTACCACTGTGCTATTTCTCTTATACTTCTTAGTCCTCTGTTGTTATTCATGATCTCATAAATACTGCTTTTTAATTGTAAATGGCACCTGACATTATGAAAAGAAATGACATTTTGGCAATGTATGCATCATCATAGCCAATGACATTTATCCTCCTTACCAACAAATTATCAGTTCCTACTCAAACAAAATTTCCAGGCTGGAGGCAGAAAATGAATGGATGCCTTCCTGAAGGTTTTCCACTTGCTGAAAAGTTTCATTCTTCAGTTGTTGTTACAACAACAAATAAATGGAAGTAGAGTGGAAGTAAGGACAAGCAAGGATGGGAGAATTTGTTTCCATAGGAAGTTCTTGATTATTTGGATGATCCTTCTTGCCATATGGAGGTTAGCATTATTCTGGTAAAGTGTAACTCCTATTAACCAGCAAGGGACAATTATGCTCTAAATCAGCCTTCAGACAGTTGGGTTGATGAGAGGAGATATCATGATAGCAACTCAAAGTGAGCACTTATTTTTATGTTCCACCAAACACTGAGAATGTTATGTGTATGCAAACCACCTTTGGTTTGCATGAGCATTGAACTGCTTCAGTCAGTCCACTATTGTCTGTGTCTAACATCAGAGTAAAGGATCCACCTTACATTGTTAGCTCTGTAATGAAAGGCAGGCTTTTACTCATTATGTGTGTTTTTATAACCAGAGTTGGTGTGGGACTAGTCAGTTGAATGCTTTTCCTGTTTTGCTACATGACAATGGATTGTTGACTGAATTGATCCATGTTGTGTAGCTACTTTGTCCACCAATAATCTGGGATTACCTTCATGTTCTTCAGCATGTCTTCATCAAATCCTAATGGCCTACCATGACCAGATACACCTTATCTGAGAGGTTGCAATTCCTAGATGATAATTTTTTTAAACAGTTACTGGAGGTTCTTCAGATTCCAACAGACAGGCTTCTCTATAGCCATTTATGATTTTTTCCAAATCTGTGGCATTTATACTTATCTTAAGCTTGAGGCAGCATAACTTTCCAAATAAGGGCTTTGTCAACTTCCATCTTTCCCTGTTGATGTTCTTTTTTATAAACTGGTGGTGTAATCTTAATTCATGACTATACATAGCCTACCATAACAGCACTTGCAATCAACTTATGCAAGTATTACTCCACTTGCCCCTGCAATTTCTGTTCCAACCAACAATTGCTTGTGCGATGTGTCTGATATTATTGCTATTATTACTTTAGTAGTTGTTGACATTATCCTACTGCACAGTCCTTATTTTTGCGATATGGTTTCTATAATTTTCGTTTTCATAATGCTTTGCTATTTATGTGTATGTGTTCCATATTTTTGCTTGCACAGCTATTTCAAATACATAACAGCAACTTTCTTAATGTTTTAGGGAAAAGATGAGGAAATAAATAAAATTTATCGCAGTGTAAGGAAGGAAATGAAAGCAAGCCCTCATGTAAAAATTTCTCATTTAATGTCATGTCGAGAAGGTTAGTTAATTTCTTAATTTTCATTTATTAAAATATTTATTATTTTCTAGAAATGGCATTGCTGTTCAACATTTTTAATGTATAGTTAAGTTATTTAAGTAAAATAAGCGTGTAATCTTTGGTGGAATAGAGCTTATGAGAAAGTTATAAACTTGTAATTTTGTGAAGATGAAAAAAACCCAGTGAATGCCCATACTGTATTCCATCATGTTATCAATATGATACGGTAAGGTATAATATAGCTGGATAATCAGTTATCAGGAGCAGCTATGTATGTAAAATATCCTTATATACATGAATAAACAAAGACATCGCTCTTTCCAGGTTTTAGCAACATACAGCAACCGAAAAACTGTTATTTTTCAGTTGCTGTGTGTTGCTAAAACATGGAAAGAGCGATGTCTTTGTTTATTCACTGACGCCACATATTTGGAGGATTTTTTCCTTATGTATACTATATTGACAAAAGTCACCGGACACCCCTTTAAAAGAAAATGAATGGATCCGCTGCGTTGTTAAGATGTGCGGTACAGCTGCAAACGGTATAAACACAAGCCTGCAGCTGACCGCGATCATATTGCACTGTGAGGTTGAGTGAAAATGTCGATGCGGGAGGGAACTGACTTTGAGAAAGGAAAGATTGTTGGGTGTTATATTAGTGGGTTTTACATAAGAGAAACCAAGAGCCGTTTAAATATACCCAAGCCAACTGTTTTGGATGTACTGAATAAGTGGAAGACACATGGCGTGCCTGAAGCAGCAAAACGTGCCGGCAGACCAAAGAAATCAGTGATAGAGGATGTCGAAGCCTCAGGAGAGTCATTACAGCTAATCGCCGAAATACTTCACAAGACCTCAGTGCGCAGGTGAGTAAAAATGCTGGAACCTCGGTATGTACACGTACCATTTCCAGAGAACTTCATTCCATGAGTTACCATGGTCGTGCGGCTGCTCATAAGCCTTTCATCTCCACTCGGAATGCTACTCGTCATTTAGCATGGTGTAAAGAACATTTATCGTGGACCGTATATCAATGAAAACGAGTCCTATAGACTGATGAATCCAGATACACGATCCATCAGTCTGATGGCTGTATGTGTGTATGGTGGCAGCCAGGGGGAACCGTATTTACCACAGTGTACTGTTCCTACGGTCAAGTTTGGAGCTGGCAGTGGGGGTGTTTTTTCGTGGTATGGTCCCGGCCCATTGGTTATCGTGGGCAAACCTGTTAACCAGCACGTCTACCTCGATATTCTGGACAATTATGCCCTACCAACTCTGTCACAATACTATGGAACCGAGCCTTGTTGGTACCAGCAGGATAATGCACCGAGCCATAAAGCAAGGACTGTTACAGCGTAGTTTGCCGATAATTCTGTATCATGTGTGGACTGGCCAGCACAGAGCCCTGATGTTAATACCATAGAGCACCTATGGGATGAATTAGAGTGCCACATAAGAAGTTTGGAACCAAGGCTTACTACTAAGCAACAATTAGCAGCAACATTATGTACTGAATGGAAGCGCATACCTATCACTGTGTTCGAAAGCTTGTTTTGAAGGGTCAGTGCATGCATTATTAAGGCCAAAGGTGGACCGACACAGTACTAATGTATGTCAATAAATGCTATGTTGTGTTTCTCTTCTAGGTGTTCGGTGACTTTTGTCAATATAGTGTACTTGCATGTAAGCTGAAAGTTTTGGAAGAAATTATTTCTTTTTAATGTTCAGGAGTCAGTTAAAAATATAAATAATGGGACATTTTTAAGTCCAGAATATATGTCACTACTATGATAAGTGTGAAACCTAATCCTGTTTCAAAATGAGACCATGGAATTTTTAGCTCCACAAAAGGAAGCAAGCCTATCATTAATTACCTTGTGGGATCTTAAGCATCTCGTCCCACCTTTTGGGAAGGGGTGAAACAAATTAATCATCAGTGCCTGTGTTTTCACAGCAAACGCGGGCATCTCTTCTTCCACCTGGTAGCAAAAGATTTATTACTATTATAATTACTGTTTGCCAAATCTATAATATAACAATGTATGTACTGTGTGTGGTATCTCTAATATTGTTTTAATGCCTGTGACATAATAGTGCTGTTAAAAAATGACAGCACCAAGCATCAATGAATTCATTATTTGTTGATGTTAGATTTGCTGGTTTTAAAGTGTCTCAGCTGATGATTCACAGCAAGATCAGGAAATGAAATATATAATTTATAGAATCTCTAGTACCCTTAATTCAGAGCCACTGGTTCTAGGACTAGGCCAGTGCCATAGGATAAGTACACTACCATTGCTTCATAAAATGACCCCTCTGCATTGGGAAAAAAAAAAAAAGCCCTGCAGATTCTTTGAACAAAAAAGTTTTTTTGTTCACTTTGGTTTTCAGGAGAAAATTTTCGCAAGCATGAATATATATTTTTAGATTTTTATTATTGTCATGTCATTTTAACTTGTATCTGATATACATTATATTAAACTGAAGGCAGTGAAATACGAGAATCTGATGTAGAAGTGAGTAAAAAGAAGTACATTATATTTTTATTCACATCTGATAATGTAATAAACAAGATCATGCCCCAGAAACAGTTAACAGTCAGTTGTGATAAAAATGGTACAAGTTGCCTTCTTATTAAGTTATTTGACAAAGGAACAAAAAGACATGTATAATTTGTCTTGTAATGCACTGTGATGCTGTGCAAGTGTTTTTCTCTTCTGAGTGTAGTATTCCTCAAAGATTGTTGTCAGATGTTTTGGGGGTAAATATGTTTTGTTGTCTATTAAAAGACAGAAGTGGAGGAATGTGTGTTCTCCATGTATCATTCTTCAAATTATAAACTAGTTCAAAATTAATTTGTAATTCTTTTCAAAGTATAAGGGAAGATCAAATGAAAAGACGACTTTATTTACTGAAGTAATCAACTTGTTTTCTCTTAATTAATAACAGGGCCCATCATAGATTTACTTGACTTTATAAGTTTGCAAGTATTTTGAGAAACCTTCTCACAAGTCTTCTAGTATTAAAATATCAGATAAACATGCACTCAAAAATTTTACTTCATTTGAAAAAGAAAAAGGTGAAATACAATATGTGAAATATTGTAAATTTTTTTTATGATTTTCAAGACTCAGAGTATTTAAAGGACTCAAGTGTGAGATATGGTGGATCTACCGTACTTGAGAAAGTTGGTCCACTGTGAAATCGACTTGGAACTAATAAATGGCAAATGAGAAAGAGAGCTCAGCAAAGTGAGTGTAAGATTGGTGTATAGAATACTAGAGATGGGTTCCATTTCAACTCAGGCAGGGTCGTACCATCATGTTCTCAGATTTCTCTAAAAAAATTAATAGGTGTTCCTTGACTAAAATAAGGAGACCCATATTTTTTTCTTTCGGCAAGAAAAATTTTCCCTTCGAGATAGAGGGTTTCAAATCTTGCACCGTCAAACAACCTCTCTAGAAAACGGTTATTTTTCCTAACTTCAGCGAGTCATTGCAGCAGAGTTAAAAAAGATATCGTGTTCTTGTATTTTTTTTTACATTGTGTGTATAACATATAATAATATATGGTGCTAATATTTGCTACACATCGTATGATTAAAATTTAAAAAAATCGCAAACTTTGTGATTTAAAAAAAAATTGAATTTTTTTAAGTTTTTTTTTAAACAGGTTTGGATGGAGTTTTTTCTATATTCGTTTTTTTCGTTAAAGACATACAAATGTGCACTTTATTTGCAATTTTTTGTGTGTCTGTGAAACTGCTAGTTTCCGCAGCGTTAAAAACAGCCGATTTTGAAAAATCTCTAACTTTGCCAACGATTTTCTCAAAAAGGCCATTTTTTAAAATTCTGAAAATTAAATCCCTGTTTGATTATCAACAGGAGAACATCTGTGTAAATTTTAACGGACCTAAAAACGCTCGTTTCAGAGTTAGACGCGTTTGAATTCGGTTTGAAAGCCTACGATTTCCTGTGTTCTAATGGCGCCATTTTGGAAAAATCTCGGGCGCAAAGTACGTACGTTATCTCTTACCCGAATCAAAGCGTTAGATATTCTTTGCCCGAATGATGGAATGAGAGCATTGGGTCAGCTGGCCTTGGTTGGATACATCCACCTCACCCTTCCCCGAGTAATGACATGCCTATAAAACTGTCGGGGGGGGGGTAACCAATACATAAAGAAAATTCTTGCTGCTCCACTAACAAAGTTGAGTAGCGAAAGACAGCAGCAGCAGCAGTTGTTTGTTTGTTTACGTATATACTTAAACATCGCATAAGAAAAGACTATGAAAGAGTAGAAAACTGTTGTGAAACAATTTTAAGAAAAAGAGTGCGGGCACGTGTACTGTAAGTTAATTTTCGATGGCTAAACAACCTCGAGTTTTCTGGGAGTTCCTAATTGTAGGCTACTGTCAGAAGAGCAGTTGCTGTTTTGTTATAGTTGCTAAAATTAACTTCTCAGTTTTTCGTAATAGTAAAATATTCGCTCAGGAGAGTTTTGTCCTCTGCGAACGGGGGAGAAAGGTGCAATGCTCTTGACCTCGCTGCTGGGTTGATAGCGCTGTTCGCTACCGAAACTCTGCTTACCTCCTCTCCAAAACGTAATGGCAATTGTCTAATCTACTAAATAAATAACAATTAACACATACGCGTGCATGCTTATTCATAAAATGTAAGTTGAGTATATTTCCTGTTCAATCAGCTGATTTTACAAGTAAAATTCATATACAACTTATGCACTTATAATGGTGTAAAGATTTTTATCTATTTAAAACATATTCAAAGATTTCAATTTTTTTAAAGGGGGGGGTTGTGTTCGTAGTGATCTCCACCTGGGCCACGATAAACCATGCACTGCCCATGGCTTCAGTTCCCTTAGAAGATAATCCTGGATCGATGGGAGACCAGCAGAGTTTTGAAAACCCCTCCCTCTCACGTGGTGGTGAGGTGTCTCAAAGCTAGGTAGCTTTCAAAAATGTTTCAACTTAGTTGGCTGGTAATAAGAGAGGGATTCCATTTCGACTCTGGCAGGGTCGTACCATCACGGTCTCAGATTTCTCTAAAAAAATTAAGGGGGTGTTCCTTGATTAAAATAAGAGTACCTATATCTTTTCTTTCGGCAAGAAAAAAAATTTTCCCTTCGAGACAGAGGGTTTCAAATCTTCCACCGTCAAACAAGCTCACTAAAAAACCGGTTATTTTTCCTAACTTCAGTGAGTCATTGCAGCAGAATTAAAAAGATCTTTTGTTCTGGTATTTTTTATTACATTATGTGTATAACGTATAATAATATTTGATGCTAATATTTTTTACACATCGTATGATTAAAATTTTAAAAAAATCGTAAACTTTGATTTTTTTAAAAAAATTGAAATTTTTAAGATTTTTTTAACTGGTTCAAATGGAATTTTTTTTTATACTCGTTTTTTTGTTAAAGACATACAACTGTGCACTTTATTTGTAATTTTTTATGTGTCTGTGAAACTGCTAGTTTCTGCAGCGTTAAAAACAGCCGATTTTGAAAATTCTCCAACTTTGCCAACGATTTTCTCAAAAAAGCCCTTTTTTAAAATTCTGAAAATTAAATCCCTGTTTCATTATCAACAGGAGAATATCTGTGTAAATTTTAACGGACCTAAAAACGTCCGTTTCCGAGTTAGACACGTTTGAATTTGATTTGAAAACCTACGATTTCTCAGTGTTCTAAAGGCGCAATTTTGGAAAAATCTCAGGCGCAAAGTATGTATTCTCTTACCCGAATGAGCCCAGGGTAGGGTCCACCTGACCCTACCCTGGGCGATAACACGCCTAAAAAAACGGTCTTGGAAAAAAAAATAACAAATCTATATATATAGATTTGAATGTATGTCTGCTAAACAAATTTACAGTTTTCAATTTAAAACCACCAAACTTGGTATACTATCTCATGGTACCCTAACTTAAACCGTAGACGGTTTTTGGAAGGGGTCGGAGCCCGGGGTCAAGGGGCTCCACACAAAACTTCCGTAAAATCTAGTTTTCAATTTAGAACCACCAAATTTGGAATACTATAGCATGGTACCCTAACTTAGACCGCAGACTGTTTTGGGAAGGGGTCGGAGCCCTGGGTCAAAAGGCCCCCACACAAAATTTCCGTAAAATATACTTGTAAACTATAGTGCCCTAACTGAGACCGTAGATGGTTTTTGGAAGGGGGTAGAGCCCTGGGTGGGTGGGAGCCCGTGGTCAAAGGGACCCACGCAAAATTTCCGTAAAATCTAGTTTTCAATTTAGAACCATCAAATTTGGTATACTTTTTCTTGGCACCCTAACTTTGTAAAATATTTTACGAAAATATTGTAGGGGTGGGGGCTTGACCCCAGGTTCCGACCCCTTCCCAAAACCGTCTAGTCAAAGTTAGGGTGCCAAGAAAAAGTATACCAAATTTGATGGTTCTAAATTGAAAACTAGATTTTACGGAAATTTTGCGTGGGGCCCTTTGACCCGGGCTCCCCTTCCAAAAACCATCTACGGTCTAAGTTAGGGTACCATGAGATAGTATACCAAGTTTGATGGTTCTAAATTGACATACATTCAATTCTCTCTATATATAGATTTGTTATTTTTTTTCCCAAGACCGTTTCTTAGGCATATTATCGCTCAGGGTAGGGTGAGGTTTAACGGATCCAACACTCTCATTCAAGTAAGAGAAAACGTAATTTGCGCCTTAGATTTTTCCAAAATGGCGCCTTTAGAACACGGAGAAATCGTAGGTTTTCAAACCAAATTCAAACGCGTCTAACTCGGAAACGGGCGTTTTTAGGTCTGTGAAAATTTACACAGATATTCTCCTGTTGATAATAAAACAGGGATTTAATTTTCAGAATTTTAAAAAGGGCTTTTTTGAAAAAATCGTTGGCAAAGTTGGAGATTTTTCAAAATCGGCTGTTTTTAACACTGCATAAACTAGCAGTTTCACAGACACATAAAAAATTGCAAATAAAGTGCACATTTGTATGTCTTTAACAAAAAAAACGAGTATAGATAAAAAACTCCATTTGAACCAGTTAAAAAAATCTTAAAAATTTCAATTTTTTTTTTAAATCGAAGTTTACGATTTTTTAAAATTTTAATCATACGATGTGTAAAAAATATTAGCATCACATATTATTATACGTTATACACATAATGTAATAAAAAATACCAGAACAAAAGATCTTTTTTAATTCTGCTGCAATGACTCACTGAAGTTAGGAAAAATAACCGGTTTTTTTAGTGAGCTTGTTTGACGGTGGAAGATTTGAAAACCTCTGTCTCAAAGGGAAAATTTTTTCTTGCCGAAAGAAAAGATATGGGTCTCCTTATTTTAATCAAGGAACACCCCCTTAATTTTTTTAGAGAAATCTGAGACCGTGATGTTACGACCCTGCCAGAGTTGAAATGGAATCCCTCTCTTGTTACCAGCCAACTAAGTTGAAACATTTTTGAAAGCTACCTAGCTTTGAGACACCTCACCAACACGTGAGGGGGTGGGGGTGTGTGTCAAAACTCCGCTGGTCTCCCATCGATCCAGGATTATCTTCTAAGGGAACAGAAGCCATGGGCGGTGCATGGTTTATTGTGGCCCAGGTGGAAATCACTAAGAACACAATCACCCCCCCCTCTTTAAAAAAATTGAAATCTTTGAATATGTTTTAAATAGATAAAAATCTTTACACCATTATAAGTGCATAAGTTGTATATGTATTCTACTTGTAAAATCAGTTGATTGAACAGGAAATATACTCAACTTACATTTTATGAATAAGCATGCACACGTATGTGTTAATTGTTATTTATTTAGTAGATTAGACAATTGCCATTACGTTTTGGAGAGGAGGTAAGCAGAGTTTCGGTAGCGACCAGCTCTATCAACCCAGCAGCGAGGTCAAGAGCATTGCACCTTCTCCCCCGTTCGCAGAGGACAAAATTCTCCTGAGCGAATATTTTACTATTACGAAAAACTGAGGTTAACTTTAGCAACTATAACAAAACAGCAACTGCTCTTCTGACAGTAGCCTACAATTAGCAACTCCCAGAAAAACTCGAGGTTGTTTAGCCATCGAAAATTAACTTACGGTACACGTGCCTGCACTCTTTTTCTTAAAATTATTTCACAACAGTTTTCTACTCTTTCATAGTCTTTTCTTATGCGATGTTTAAGTATATAACGTAAACAAACAAACACAACTGCTGCTGTCTTTCGCAACTCAACTTTGTTAGTGGAGCAGCAAGAATTTTCTTTATGTATTGGTTATCCCCCCCCCCTTGACAGTTTTATGGGCTTGTCATCACTCGGGGAAGGGTGAGGTGGATGTATCCAACCAGGGCCAGCTGACCCAATGCTCTCATTCCATCATTCGGGCAAAGAATATCTAACGCTTTGATTCGGGTAAGAGATAACGTACGTACTTTGCGCCTGAGATTTTTCCAAAATGGCGCCTTTAGAACATGGGAAATCGTAGGCTTTCAAACCGAATTCAAACGCGTCTAACTCGGAAACGGGCGTTTTTAGGACCATGAAAATTTACACAGATATTCTCCTGTTGATAATGAAACAGGGATTTAATTTTCAGAATTTTAAAAAATTGCTTTTTTGAGAAAATCGTTGCCAAAGTTAGAGATTTTTCAAAATCGGCTGTTTTTAACGCTGCCGAAACGCGGAAACTAGCAGTTTCACAGACACACAAAAAATTACAAATAAAGTGCACATTTGTATGTCTTTAACGAAAAAAAAACGAATATAGAAAAAACTCCATCTAAACCTGTTTAAAAAAAACTTAAAAAATTCAATTTTTTTTTTAAATCACAAAGTTTGCGATTTTTTTAAATTTTAATCATACGATGTGTAGCAATGATTAGCACCATATATTATTATATGTTATATACACAATGTAAAAGAAAATACAAGAACACGATATCTTTTTTAACTCTGCTGCAATGACTCGCTGAAGGTTGGAGAAAATAACCGTTTTCTAGAGAGCTTGTTTGACGGTGCAAGATTTGAAACTCTCTATCTCGAAGGGAAAATTTTTCTTGCCGAAAGAAAAAATATGGGTCCCCTTATTTTAGTCAAGGAACACCCCTTAATTTTTTTAGAGAGATCTGAGACCATGATGGTACGACCCTGCGTGAGTTGAAATGGAATCCATCTAGAGGAACAAATGGAAAGATGGATGAGGTGATTGAAGAAATGAATAAGTATAGATTGGATGTGCTGTGTGTAAGTGAAACTAAAAAGAAAGAAATTGGAATAAAAGTGAATGGAACCATGAGTGTGTGGTCTGGAGTGTTTGGTAGCTGGTGTGATTTTAAGTGAAATCAGGAACAGCAACTTAATTTATACAAAATTCTAGCGGATAATGCTTACCTTGGCATTCCTTTCTAGCGATGGGAACATTTCACGCACGTGTTTTCCGGTCTTTGTTGATGTTATTGTCCTAAAGTCCGTTGTATGCCATGACTGGCTTTACTTCTCACACTTTTCGCTGGGTATACTCATTGGATCTTTGCTTAGGATTCAAACACATCAATTTTTACCGTTCTTTATACTCGAAATTTTCGCCCATACTCTGGGCATCCTCAGGAGCGTAGCGACTTTACCACCGATGTTCGTGGTTAACTTCTCGCTAATGGAGTCCGATACTCCATGTTGCCATTCGTCGGATATACTTTCCTGGATATATTTCATTATCAAGCCCAGCTGGCGCCATCTATGTTTCATTAAAACAACTTTTTTTTTTTTAATTTTTTTTTTTATTTTCTTCTCCTATCCTGGTTTTCTTGTCTTTTTTGCCAGTTTTTCTTTTGTTGTTGTTTTTCTTGTCTTATTAGTTCTTTCCACAGGCCCGATAATGTGCTAGGGTCGTTCTGGTTACATACCCTTGCTTTATTTTTATAGATTAATATTGCTTCTTCCCTCCTCATTTGCCTTTCCGTTCTTTTTTATAAAGAACGGTAAAAATTGATGTGTTTGAATCCTAAGGCAAAGATCCAATGAGTATACCCAGCGAAAAGTGTGAGAAGTAAAGCCAGTCATCGCATACAACAGACTTTAGGACAATAACATCAACAAAGACCGGAAAACACGTGCGTGAAATGTTCCCATCTTTAGAAAGGAATGCCAAGGTAAGCATTATCCGCTAGAATTTTGTACAAGTTACTTTGAAATATCGCATGTAAAAGAGAATAGTAGAATGATTAAAGCTATATAATAGTCAGAATTAGAACTACTAGTTGGAATTAACTTAATTTATTATAGCTGCATAAGTGAGAGAATTCATTGGATTTGTTTGAAAGTGAACCTTCAGAGAATATAGTAATTTTTGTTGTGTATGTTCCTTGTGACTCAGAACCTTCTACTATAGGTAGGATTATTTCTGGAATGAACTGAAAGCTTATTTTGAGCCAGTTTGGTGCTAAAGAGAGTTATTATAGTAGGGAATTTCAATGCTAAAGTAGATGTTCAGAGTGAGATTTCTGACAATGTTCTGGATAAGTGTAATGATCCCAATGTGAATGGTAATGGTGAAAAATTAATTGAACTCTGCATTGAGACTGGATTGTGTGTATCTAATATGTTTTTCAATGTGCAGCAAGTGCTGTCTGTGCTTATGTTTTTATTGGCTGGTTGACTTAAGTATGAAAAGCAGTCAGTGTTGTTCTCAACAATACAAAGTGACCCCCGTCGTCCCTCTCCATTGTGTACAAACTCTTGAACTGAGAAATTTTTCTGAGAGAGCTCCTTTTCCAATTATACTCCTCTGTTGCTTAACTTCCCTGCAGGTTGTTTTTTTTTTTTAAACCAAAGGGCCGTAAAAGTGGTTTTTATTTTTTTATTTTTTATTCAGCATATTATCTACATTGGTATATAATCTGAAGAACCTAAATTTTTAACTTTTTTAGCAGATAATCCATGGATTATATGACCAAAATTACAGTACTTATTCCAAATCCTCTGAAAGCTGTAATATCCTTAACCACCATCTACATTTTGAGGTTACTCACCTTTATGCCAAATATCATTTAGGAGGTTTCCATCTCCTGCACTTATTTCCAACAATGAATAGCTCTTGTTCAAATTCCCATACATTTGCAATGTTGTATGAATATATGATCCTTAACCATGTTCCTTAAGTATGATATAGCTATTCCTGCTTCTTCCTTCCAATTAAACTTTTGTGTGCTTTTGCACCTAATGGTAGTGTTAGTAATTGTGAGTTCATTTTTTCCTAAGCACAAGTCCATGTGTCTTTTGTCATTTGCACATACCAGACAGTTTTCTTGAAATATACCAATTACATACATCTCTGATTCCTCTGTTGACAATTGGATCTCTACTATTCAAATCACTAAAACATCAGTCTTTTTCTTATGTCTAGTTTTAACCACCATATCTAAATCCTTGTAAAAGGAATCAATTTCTTCTGAAATAAGAGCCTTCTGCTGGTCCTTAGATTGCTACAACTTTTTAATTCATGCTATCCTGTTTGAAAACAGCCCAGATAATGTACTCTTGTTCAAATTCCCATCTAACCAACCTGAAAGCCAGTGGTCAGTGCCATACTAGCTTGCAGTTGGCCTTTCTTTGCACAGGAATAAATAATACTAAGCAGGCCATCGAGAACACATTCTACTGATATATGCATCTTGATCTTTTGGTTGAATATTTTCTAATTTTTTGGCTAGTATTACCTCTCTTTCATTTACTCTTTGCTTGCATGCATACTTCAGCTTGATCTCTTCACACTTAACCAGTAACCTAGTGGACACTTTTTTGGTAAATGAGTTTAGTTATTTTAGAATTAAGTTTTTCCATGAGCATTGAATGTTGAGGGAAAAGCTTATGTCACCATCCATTCATCTCCCAAGCAGGTGGAAGAGTGATAATGGCAGGGTTTTGCCAGGATCTCTTTCCTTGCACTATGTTTGCTAAAATAATGACAGCATCATAAGCACACTGGACAAAAAATTAGTCACCCCTAACAGAAATGACAGTAGGAAGTTACCGGTTGCACAGAGGGCACCATGATAACATTGTTTGGAGATAAATAGCACTGACGTGGTCTACAGGATCATTCTGTCTCGTGCAGTTGTGAAAAGCAACGTGTGTGTTGAATTTAGTCTGCAATATGGGTCGTAAGATAGACGTTACTGATTGGCAAAAAGGAGCCATGTTTGGCTGTGCCCACGGATACAAAGTGAATGAAGTTGCCCAGTTTGTTGGTGTGTCAAAGCGTACTGTCCAGCAGGTCTACAAAAAGTGGTGTAGTTCGCAGTCACCACAAAATCGGCGACGTAACTGCTGCTGGGAAACGATTCCCACCAGCGGGGACCGCCGCCATGTTTCACGCCTAGTATTTGCAAATCGGTTTCAAACCAGGCAACAATTGCTCCAAACAGTTTATGAAAGTCCACTCCAACCAATTTTCAAAAGGACATTGCAATGAGAACTGCATGCTATGGACATCTGGAGCAGAGTACCACGGAAGAGGCCTCTTTTAACAGCAAGTCACAAATCCGCACGTTATCAGTGGGCTCAGAGGCACCAAAACTTTACTGTGGAGGATTGGAAATGAGTTATTTGGTCTGATGAGTCTTGTTTTTGTTTGTACTCCAATGATGGGAGGCAACGAGTGCATCACAGGCCCAATGAAGCCTTTAATCCTGGTTATGTCGAAGGTGTTGTTCAAGCTGGAGGGGGTTCTGCGATGTTTTGGGGATTTTTTCCATACCACAAAATGGGCCTTCTCGTTGCAGCAACGATGAATTTGAACCAGCATGCGTGCCTCCACATTCTGAATGATGAAGTGTTGCCCTTTGCCTTATATTCCAGGAACAGTGTCACATTGTCATTTCTGTCTTCCAACATGACAATTGCTGTGTGTACAGGGCTAAAATTATGTCCGAGTGGCACGGCGAACAATCAACAACACTGTCTCACCTTGACTGGCCTGCCAAATCCCTAGATTTAAATCCTATTGTAAATCTGTGGGATCATTTGGAACAGAAGGTGAAATGCTGCAATAGTCGCCCACGTACCCTGGTGGAACTTTGGGACCAATTGATGCACAAGTGGCTGCAAATATGTGTGGAATCTCTACCACACTGGATTGATGCTGTTGTCAAGGCAAGAGGTGCCATCACCTGTTATTAAGTAAATTCTGCCAGGGGTGACTAATTTTTTTATCTGGTGTGCCTAGTTTGTTGTTATTCTGTGTACAAAAAGTCGCATGTTGGTTCACAGTAAAACCTGTCTATAATGCATTCCCAAGAAAATTTCTGCTATGGTTGGGTTTTGCTTAGTTCAAGTCCTTACTACTAATTTAAAAATTGTTGTACAGGTACTATAACTTTGGTATTTGCTGTTGATGCAGAAATTGATGGCTACACTAATGCAAATTTAATTCACTGAACACACTTGGTTTTTTTCAAGTCTTATCATTGCCTACATGCTCAAAATGTTACTGCTTCTTACATTCCAATCCTCCCAATGGTCCAGAAGTATTCTGCATATATCAGGTAACCAAAAAATTATTTTCTGTTTTACCAATGGCATTATTTCTAGAAAAATCATGTGAGCACTGTCAGAAGGGCATGAACATATGCAAACAACAGCATGTATTATACAAAGTCCATTTCTGTCTGCAAGTTAGGAAAGCAGTTGTATGAAATTGCAAAGTGCCATGAAATCATGTATACTCCAGTTAATGTTATTTGAATATATTTACTTTATGAGTTTAAATTATGCCCTAAGGTAGCACATAAAATTCTGCAGAGCTTTTGTAGAAAATACAGTAAGTGCATATGGCCCAAAACTGGTTAAAAAGAATTTCAACAGTAGGTGAGTCACTTGAAGATACACCCTGTGAGAAAAGAATGGCCACAATTCATTGAAAGCTAGTATCATAAATGATTCAATTTTGATGTATCAAGAGCTTACAAAACAGTTCAGCAATTAGCACTGAAACCATTCATTTGCACTTCTTTGGAAAAGTCTGAAAGGTAAGCCAGTAAGTTCCATGTGAACTGCTAGCCAACAGCAAACTCTGGGGCCTTACCATTTGCTCATTGTTGCTGTCATATCACATTGAGCCATTACAAAAGTGCTGTGAGTTTGCAAGACAGCATGAGATGTCATAGGGCAAGACTGGCTTGAGAAAAAATCCACAGCCATTGTTGGAAAGTTTTAACCCATCCACCATATTCATCTGATATCTTCCCATCTGATTTTCACCTTTTTGTCTTTTGGCAGTCACATGCCAAACTGAAAATACTGGAATCAAGATCTAGAAACCAGAGTTAAAGAATTTCTTCCTTTGAAAGATTGGGGAATTTTATCAAAGCAGCATCTACTGTATAAACTGGTGTTATTGAAAGAAGACTATAGAGTTGTATGGCAATTACTTTCCTGTACAAAATATCACCATTCACTCTGTTCTGTCGTTTTAATTTCAACCTTAAAAATCAGAAGAGCTTTTTTTAAGGTCACCTGATATATTTTTGGTGTTGAAGTATGACTCTTAAGTCAGTATTCATGCTCTGTAAATTATTCCAAAGAAATGAGAATTATTTCGGGATAGTGAAAGTTTTAAAAGTGTTGGAAAGATAAGTCACAAATACATCTCACAGCAGTCACCAAACATTGTTTACATGTGCAGAGAAAATGCTGTTTATTATTTCTAACAGCTCTGCAGTGACTGCATAACTTATCTTAAGTGCTAAAAGTGTCACGTGATCACTTCACGAAAAACACCTGGCATGGGAGAAGATTTGTTCCCAGATTTTTCACACACTTTGTGGCGACCCTCTTGTTATGATGTTCATCTCTTCTGCTGTAATGTTTTTTTGCAAGCAATTAATGCTCTGATATGCCATATTTATCCTTCAAGTGTTATACTATCAAAGCTCAATTTATTCCTTTAGTGCATTATGTGTGTGTTATATACAGCAACAAGTAAAACTTTTAGTTTTAAGTGCTTCTTCATCCTTTTATTGTATTATGTTATATAAGGCGAGTCATTTTTTACTTGCATACAATAATTTCTGAAGTATCAAGTCTGTCCATTGGAATGTAGCGCTATATGCATACTGAAGGCAAGTGTAGATATATAAAAATCCCGTTTTTTTCGCATCACACTAATACAACAACATAAAGATCTTTTGTTTATCACAGCATCACTTAAGGTTTTATATGATATGTTGCATGCAAGATTTCTTTTTGTTTATTGTTTTCTTTTCGTAGTAGACATGTTTGTTGTGAATGAGTAGCAGCTTCAAATATGTTGTAGTATTTTCAAGTATGGCTTAGTGGAAAGATTTTTTGAAGTGCTATTGTTTGTTTCCTCTTCACTAAAATCATTAATCAGAAATTGCCTTGTGAAAAAGTGGTGAAACTTGTTTTGTTGCTTTTGCAAGCCAAATTGTTATGTTTCATGGCAGAAAATGTAGATTGCATGTTAGCTGTAAGAGTTCACATGAGTTTATAACTCAACTTCACACTTAGTTAATGGGTCATGGGCTGAATAACACTTGTACACAGGCATTCAGGTTTTGTGTTTAACAGTTTATTGTGAATATAGCACATTTCATTGCCTTAAAACAAGAGAATTTTTCAGTTCTTTTGTTTTATTCTTAAATCAATACATAAATACTGTCAGTCATTCTTCCATGATCAGTGAGGCTGCTGGTGGCCTAGCAGTTAGCATTTACAACTTTGGTCGAAAGGTCTCAGGTTTGTTGTGTCCGGATGGCAGTAGACTTTGGTCAAAAGGTCTCAGGTTTGTTGTGTCCTGATGGCAGTAGTATTTATATTTGTTTGCCATTCTCACACCTTTGGAAAATACAAACTGTCTGCTCTGAAGTCATACATTCACAGTGCCAACCTTATTTGTAACAGCCATTCTGCTCTTCAACAAGAATATCAGAACATCATCAACATTGGCAAATTGCATGGTTTTCCAGCCCTCTTAGTATATAGACTAATCAAGAGGGTTGAATCACAGAATAGATCTAGTTTACTGCCTGAACTTTCCACCACCCGTCAGTTTGTTGGCACTTTGCCCTTTAGCCTGTCCTTCACTCATAAAGTTTGCTCTATTTTCAAGTCTTTTGGCTAAAGGATTGCAGTCAAACCACCTCCACATCTTCTCAACCTCATCCTTAATGACAGAGATCGCAATAAACCCCTAGAGTTACAAGGTGTCTACTCTATCCCTATCAACACTTCCACAAGCGTTACCCACTATATTGGTAGTACTTACTGCAGCATAAACCGGCGATTGATGTAGCATATCGCTGATGTTAAGAAAGACAGCCCTTCTACCTCCCTTTCAATTTTAACCATCAGTGATTCGTCCGCGGTTCCCGATTGGCACCATGTTAAGCGGATCGCCCCGTTTAGCAATCGGCATGCCCTCAGGTACCGCGAAAGCATTGAAATCTACTTTACCCTAACACTTGCAATACTGACGCACCTTTTAACATCCTTATTATATGGAAAGCAATTTTGAAATCTGGCAACAACTGAGGCTTTTACCACGTGTCTCATTCCATGGCTGATGAAGGTAGACGTCGCTACTGAAACGTCACGCTTATAATTTTCAACGTAACTTATGCATGTGATGCCAATTTCAAGAATTCTTTTCATTTTTTGCGTGTTACGTGTTTTCCTGCCACTATGATTCTCAGTTTTATTAGTTTAAGCAGACAAAAAAGATTTTCAATTTTTTTTCATGACACAGGTTTTGACAGCTATTACTTTAGGAACAAAGGTATCTGTGTTTTCCATTCCTTTGCAGCATTCACCTGCCAGTTTTGTGTGTATAAATTCAGTTGTCAGATCATCTTTGTCTTCTGAAGCAGTTGCAATTGAATCTTATGAATCTGAAGCCTACAAAGCAACATAACTACCATTTGGTATCTTTACCCATTGACCACAGTTTGTCTACAAAAACTCATTTATATGCCCCTCCATAGTTATGCTTCATTCATCAAAACATAAGCCAGCCAGAGTGTTTATCGAAAAGCTACAGTTTGAAACTTGGTGTTTCATATGTTAAAGGTAAGATATTATAAAGCTATTATCCTTTATATGATGTTTGGAGCTATTATCCTTTATATGATGTTTGGAGCTATTTTCCTAATATGTGTAGCATGCACAGTCGTGTCGAATGATGAACCAGTGCTTTAAAAGCAGAAGAGTTTTTGGAAAAATCCTACTATGTTCATTGATTATCTGCATAGCTCAGATGTACAATTTGGGATGCTGCAAACTCCATCTGCCTCCTCTTTTACTGTCTGCTACTTTCTTGTGTTTTTCTTGCTTCAAATTGAAATATAGTATTTGGGTTTTTGTTGTTTGGTTGTAGCATCTGCAAAGATAGACATCCAGTAATACCCAAACTAGACATTGCAGTATTAAGATTAATTATCTTTAAATACTAATTAATTTAAACTTAATTAATGCATTGGCAAAAAATAGGAGTATTGCAATCATTTTAATGTCAATACAACCAGTCTTATATGCTATTGCATGTTGATGACAGTGCTCTGTTAATACACTGGTTTCCATAAATTAAACAACACATGAAAAAATCATGATAACTCAAAAAGTATGCAACTGATTCGGATGAAATTTGGTGGTAAGCTTTATCAGACCAAATTCAACAAAAAAACATAAGGACATGTGATACAAAAAATCTATATTTTGTATGAGTGTTGCAAATATGAAAATACAGAAATATAGGTATCAAGATGAAATAGGAAGAGCTACTTCGACACAGTATGATTACCCCGAACAGCAATACAGGCCTGACAGCGATGTTCCATGCTGCTAATTGTGGTGTCCAGCAATTCCGTAGGTAGCTGCGTCCACTGCTTTAGCAAAGCAGTGCGGATCCTGCACACTCCGGGGCTGGAGGCCAGCTACATGCCTCCCGAAAGCATCCCAGACATGCTCAATGGGATTCAGGTCGGGAGAGTGTGCTGGCTACTCCATATGGACTATAATCTCCTGTTCCAGGTACTAATGCACGAGGCAAGCTGTGTGAGGGCAGGCATTATCCACGTGCAGTACAAATGTATCACCAATTGCAGTCGCATACGGATAAACAATAGGATCTAGGATGTCGTCTTTATAACTCTGAGCATTGAGAGTTCCATGCGGCAACACATAAAGTGTCCCCTTTCCTGGATATTAGAGGGAACATAGCGAGTACTCACCTGCCTCTCTCCGGATGCAGACATGTCAAGAATCACTCTGTAAACAGCATCGCGACTCATCAGTAAACAGAACGGACCTCTACTGATTTTGAGTCCAGTTCACATGCATTTGTGCCCCATTGAAACGTTCTCTCCAGTGGGAGGGGGCATGCATATTACTGGTCGCCGAGCATACAGTCCTTCTGCGTACCATCAAAGCTGATACCATCAGTCTGGTGGCTTCCGCAAGCACAGATTTGAGATGAATCAGTGTAGCTGTCCTGTCCCGTTGTGCTGAAAGCCATAAATACCCTTTATTTGCCTGGGTCGTTGCCCTTGGTCTACCTTCTCTGTGCCTTCGGGAAGCTGCACCTGTGGCTTGGAACTGCTGCCACATCCTGCTGACCATAGAACAATTGACTTTGAGCTATCTTGCGATGTCTGCCTGCCATTGCCCTGCTTCAAGTCGGCCTATCAATCTGTAGCGTAACTCCACAGGTAAATGACGTCTCAAAGCCATGTTAACATAATCGCTATCTCGAAATCTTGTCATTCACCACTGCACATGAATTGGTGAGTCTCTCCGAAACAGCTGGTTTTAAGCTCTTGTGCATTTGCATAAAGCACTGCCAGCACCACTCATTTGCCTTCCATACATTGATGCTGTATGCCTTCGCCCATAACATATGCAAATTTCATGCAATTTGAACTGTATTTCACCCAATTATTGCAATTTTTCAGTTTGTTGGTTAATTTATGGAAACTAATGTAGGTCCCTTTTAAAAAATGGTCTGAAACTGCAGGTTTACCAGTAGTTTGGAAGTGGAATTCCTGTGTCTTGAACTGGTTTAATGACTGTCATGCCATGAGCCTTTTTGTAATTTTGTATTTTTCATGTATTACAATGTTTGGCCATTGTTGTCTAGCTGTCAAAAACAGTCGATTGATGATAATACGTATTTAGATGGTTTTTTATTTGTCTTGATGAAGCCAAGCTAAATGCTCGGCAAAACTATAGTAGATTTAAAATAAAATATTTCATTGTGAATAAACATTGCTGATTTATTCTATATCAACATCACAAGTATTGTAGTCATAAAATATATGTATTAAGTAGGTCATTTCAAAAGTTTTGCACACTGCACAGGCACTGCCCAAAAGATGATGCAATCGCTCCAGTCGTTGCTCCAGTTGCGAGTCAGACTTCAGTATACAAAGTTGTGTCAACGTTTGCTGGCTAATTTGTTCCTGTTCCAAAAGATTCTGCATAGAAATGAAGGAAGAAAGGGAGTCAGATCAGATCTCGCATAGCAACCAGCAATCCTACATTAAAATTGAAACTTGGTGAGGAAAATCCCCTACCGAAATTCGTGAAGTTTTGTACAAAGTTTGTGGGATTTGTTTAGTTGATCATAGCACAGTGTCGTGGTAGGCTTCTCATTTCTGCCAAGGTTGGGAAAGCATCGAAGTCGACCCAAGAAGCAGCTGGCCATCAGATGCAATAGATGACATTTACATGGTTATTGTCAACAGCATTTTGGAAAAAGATCGACGGAAAATGTGTGAAGAAATTGCATGTGTAGCAAACATGTCTGCCGCTTCAGTTTTCAGAATCCTAACTGAAAATTTACAGAAGAGAAAAGTGGCTGCCAAATAGGCTCTGCATAATCTGAGTGAAGAGCAGCAAGCAGTTCTCAAAGGGATTGCAGCAGAATTGCTTCAGCTGTACGAGACAGAAGTTGAGCAGTTTCTGGACAGAATTATTGCTATAGACAAAACGTGGATACAAGATTTTGAACCAGAACTGAAATCTCAGTCCACTAAATGGAAACTTCTAGAATCACCTTGCCAGAAAAAATTTCGTCTCTAATAATCGAAGGTTAAGCTGATGAGAATTATTGCCTATGACAACGTTGGAGCGATAGCAACAGACAAAGTGCCCGAGGGGGACCACTGTAACAGCGGAATACTACAGAAGGTTTCTGCAAAATGTTTTGCACCCAAAGATTCGCCAAAGAAGGCCTGGCATGCTCAAAGCTGGTGTCATCATTTTGCACAACATCACAAGGCCGCATGTTGTCCATACAGTAAGACACATTCTGGAAAAGTATGGATGGGAATTGCTTTCCCATGCACCATATGGTCCTGACACGAGCCCACCAGACTATGATTTGTTCCCAAAACTGAAAAAGCCACTCCGCAGGAAATGATTCAGTATGTTTGAGGATGTTTCTAATGAGGTGACCCGAGTAATCCGATGCCTTAACAATTGATGTGTCCTGACTGGAATACAAGACTTGCCCAAATGTTGGGCTGTTGTCATGAAGAAACGTGGATATTACTTTAAAGGCTTGTAAAGGTATGTTGTGAAATAGATTTGTTTATTAAGAGATAACCCACAGTGTGCAAAAGTTTTGAAATGACCCTATTATTTATAATAATAATAGGGCCATTTTATTGTTGTTATTATTATTATTATTATTATTATCATCATCAGATGATGATTTCACCTCTTTCTGAGGTTTTCGTCTTCCTTCTGGTACGAGTACAACATACCAAGTCTGGGAAGTGGTATTTCTTTCACCACCTCAGGAAGAGGTGGAATCATCCAGATACCAGAAGAAATACCACGTCCCAGATTTCTTATTATTATTACTATTATTATTGGGTCTTATTTCTGCGTATACCACTCATGAACAATGATTCCAAACATTTTTAATTCACTATTTTACCTTAGTCTCATCCATCCAACCATTTTCATAGATGTGGATGAAGTTTCCTGGGGTAACTTCAGTTTCAGCTTAGTCTTTCATTTAAAAATCCAGGTTGGTTTCAATGTCATACAATTGTCCATGCATGTCAAAACCACTGTAAACCAGATCTTTTCATGTCCAGTAGTTTTGACAAAAACATTTTGAGCACCCTGTAATTTCACGGTTCAAATTCCAGATGTATAAAAATTCATTGGAGCTTCGTTCATGTCACCAATATAAGACACATAATTATATCTTTACCATTTCTGTACGATAAAATGGCAAAAATTTTATGTTGCAATTGAGTTCTTCTGACAGCTTCTGCAAAATTATAGTTAAAACCAGTTCCTCCCTTTCCACCAAGTGACCAAATCAACTAGCTGTAACCTTAAAATTTTGGCTCAATTCTGTGTTTGCTTTGGTTTATTTCAATGTGTATGCAGGCAGATAGAATTTGTAGTTGTTTGTTACCCATTCTGTTTGTTCTCCAAAATCCATGTAGAAACAGTTTTCTGGGTAAAGCCAGTGGTGAATGCCTCTTCTAAAGGCACATTTACCTTTCTGTATTTCTCTCAAGAAAGAATTTTGTTTCCTAGTATCGTACAAGTACCTCACTTACACTGAATTGCTTCCCTGCAGCAAAGTTATTTGATGAGCTTTCAAATGGAATCACCTTTAACTTAAACCCCACTTTGTACTTCATTCTTTTAACTGATGCCATACTGCAAATAAAAGTATAATACGTTTCAGCAAAGAGAACAGCCCAAAATAAGATTTGCAAGCAAGAGAAATGGTTTTTTGAGTGAAGTTCAGAAGACAAGTCAAGAAATTACAGAATGTGTAAATTAGAGGGATTTTTATGTTGGTATTTCCCTCCATGATTAGCTGAATGTGTAAAAACAAAACCTTTGTTGTTTCTAGTAATTTAATGACACTAAGTTTGAATGTATTGTCTGACACACACACGCAGATGTTATCAATGTCTGTGGATCACCATGTCTTTCCTCTATGATGCCATAGACACCAGTGGACAGTTTGTTGAAAGAAATTAGTAACATCCATCGTCAGTTAATAGCCAAGAGGAAACATTTTCTTCACATGCATGGAGCCTAAGGTGGTTGAGGGGAATGTCCAAAGAGTCTGTTTCAATGAAAAATAAATATGAAGAATTAAGAGGAATAAAAGAAATTTGATGTTGCTCTTGTCCTACAAATTCATTGAAATCTCTCTTCTGTGAAGATGCCATATCATATCATCACAGTTAACTTACACAGAAAATATTGGTAAAAGTATCTCTGGCTCAGCTGAATTTGCAGTCAACTTTTATGTACTGATATGTTGTAGGCATTCTTCTTTGCATTGGTGGAAATTCTATATTTTATGGTATAAAATTATTTCTTCCTGAGGATCATTCTGGTGTTTCTAATTAATCAATGAGCTTTGCTGCCCAAAAGTATATTTCTGAAAGTTTTGTAAACTTGTTCTGCATGTTTAAAAAAAAAAAAAAAAAAAAAAAAAACATTGTGTTGTGGGGCCTAATGTTCTCAGAGGTTTGATGTTGAAATATTTACTTTAAAAAAATGCATCCTTCAGGTGCCAATTGGAATTGTAGCTCACTTATTTTGGCTGGTATTTGAACACCTGTTTAGGGTACATGATGGGTTCTGTTATTCTTTGAGATTTGTGTGCAGATGTCATCTTGTAGGTCTCATGTTCTTGGTAGGTTGTTTTGTACTCCAGTGTTAATGGATCTTTAAATAGGTTTTTGTATCACTTCAAATGACAAACCTATATATAGTACATTACAATAATTTATTTCAATAAAATTAAAGCTAAGAACAAGTAAAAAACACATAAAATTTTGAAATCTACTGGTTACTACCAATTACTGTGACATCCACTAAGTATTCTTCAGACTTTTCATTAGCAAAACACTAACATCTCCAGGAACACCTGCTTCGCCGCCCCGGTGGCGCAGTGGTCTAAGGCGTTGGCCTCTGATCATTCGTCCGAAAGGGGTCCGGGTTCGAATCCCGGTGAGGCATGGATGTTGTGTTTGTCTTACGGCACTGGCTCTCTCCCTTCCCTGGAACCAGTGACCCTAAATTAGGGACGGGCGACTGCTTATAGCCCATTGAGTTGCTCACGGTGGTCGTTAAACCTCCAAAAAAAAAAAAAAAAAAAAAAAAAAACACCTGCTTCCTCCTTCGCTACTAACTGCGGACTAATTGCATGCTGAGATGATTCTAGCTCATTGTGTTGACATCAGCTAATGACCTTGTGGTGCCACCTAGTGTACCACAGAAAACAAACTGACTTATTTGTTTCTATATATGAATTTATTTTTAAATTTTATTGTTAGGGTATTTAATATAACTAGCACTTTTATGTTAAATGTAGTAGTTTTGAGGGTTATATTGCTTAAACTATTGTGAAGTACTGATTGGAGGGATGAGAGGTTTTGAGGATCCTCCCTGGTGTGCCCTCTTTGCTGACCAGGTTGATATTTCTTTTGTTTCATGGCCCAAATCCTCTACTAACTCCTATGTCAGTGTACTAGTAGCTCTATGCTGAGCATTGCTTCTTTCACTCTGACTTTGTTCCAGTATTCACAGAAAGCTTGAACAAAGCATTTATATTCAGGCAGCACATATATTCAATTCAGTCAGAATTATGGGCCAAAATTAAAATTGCCTGTGGTTACTGGTTTTCCATGTAACAAATCCTCAGAAAACTTGAAAATACACAGTCAAGTCACATTATTGTGACCACCAGCTAATATCCAGAGTAACCGCCGTATGCAGCGTGGACAGCAGCTAGACAATCGGGGAGTGACTTAATAAGGTGCTGGAAGATGTCCACAGGTATGTGGAGCCATACTGACTGCAGTGCATCTGACAGCTGCTGGAGGGTGCATGGAGGAGGATCCATAGAGCAAACAACACGACTGAGGTGGTCCCACAGATTCTCAATTGGGTTTAAGTCTAGGGAATTAGTGGACCAGGGAAGTACTTTGAAGTCTTCATCGTGCTCTTCCAACCACTCTCAGA
Source organism: Macrothele yani (assembly GCA_039090855.1). NCBI lineage: Eukaryota > Metazoa > Arthropoda > Arachnida > Araneae > Macrothelidae > Macrothele > Macrothele yani. The sequence goes on along the minus strand of CM077023.1, from coordinate 3,321,295 downwards.
CATTTCTAGCTGTGTGACACGTCGCATTGTCATTCTGGAAGATCTCATCCGCCCCAGGGAAGGCAATCAGCATGTATGGGTGTATGTGGTATGCAAGGATAGATTCATAACGAATTAGGTCCATCCACAGGTATGAGTGGACCCAGGGAATGCCACGAAAACATTCCCCAGACCATAACACTCCCCACCAGCTTGTATTCTGGCTGCAATGGTTGAAGAATGTTTGTTCTCTGATGTTTCTTGCCTTATACGTTAACATCCATCTATTCAATGAAGCAGAAAACTTGACTCATCGAAGAAGGCAATTCTTTGCCAATGAGCGAAGGTCCAATTCTGATACTGCCATGCAAATGTAAGCCTTTTCTGCCGAGATGCACCTTCGTTAGCATAGGTGCAGTGACCATCTGTCTGCATTGGATCCCCATATGCAGCAGGATTCGCTGAACTGTCGTTTTAGACACACTTCCTGTAGCCCCCTGGTTCATTCGGCCAGTGAGTTGCTCCATTGTAGCATGTTGATCGCCACTCATGTACCTTCGCAGCCGACGTTCACCTCTCACATCAATGGCAAGTGGTGATCCGCAGTTTCCACGTCGCTTATTTGCAATAGTGCCATTTCTGTAATCACGATACACTTTAACCACAGCAGTTCACAAACTGCGCTGTTTCAGAAATACTGCCACCTTTAGCCCGAAAGCCGATAATCATCCCTTTTTGCAAGTCTAACAAAGCGCTCCTTTTATCCATGACAGACAGCAATGAGTGATATGTTTTCAGAATACCTACAGCACAACCTTATATGCCCTCCAAGCCAGCTCATGACACGTGCCTTCTGTCATTGTCTACGCACTGTTGACTTCAAAAGTAGGATGTGGTCACAATAATGTGACTCAACTGTGTATATCACCCTTTAGCAGGAATTGAACCTGTATCTCTCGATTTCCATTTGAGTATGCTAATCGTTCTACCACCCAGGACAGTGAAGTTTCAAGCAACTAAGGTCCTGTGAATGTGGTGTAACGATTAGCATACTAGAGTGGAAATCGGGAGATGCAGGTTCGATTCCCGCTCCAGGGGATGTAAATTTGAAGTTTTCTGAGGATTCGTTACATGGAAGACTAGTGACCACAGGCAATTTTAGTGCATAATTCTGATTGAATTGAATATATGTGCTGCCTGAATATAATTGCTTTGATATGTTCCCATGTATTTCTGAGGAAATGTTTCTTCCTCAAAAATTCTATATATAGAAAGCTTTGAAGTTTAGTTGAGTCACGGGCTCTTCTACTGTCTGTGTCAACGATGCTTTCGTCAAGCAGATTCCACTTGAGGTCATGGTGTTTTCAGCAAAGATGCATGCTGTGTAGCTTGTACTTAGTCATGTTCAATCAAGACTTCATCAGCATGCTGTGGTCTATTTCAATTACAGTAAGTGTTTCTCTGTACCTCTCCTTTATGGAGGGTGGTTACTGTCCTTTCCTGTGTCACAAAGCCAGTTTTCATGTCTGTTTCTACAGGATTCCCACCCATGTTGGGATCCAAGGAAATGAGTCTGCTGGTTCAGCTGCTATGTCCATTTCCTCATTGGTGGTCATTGCTCTGCTACTGTACCACTAACACTTACGTTCTATTGTTTGAGAGCATATTCAGTGTTTGTGGCTAGCTCTGTGGGACAAATAGTTTGAAAATGAACTGCATCATATTAAGCCAGTTTTTGGACTCGGGTCTTTCAAGCTTTCAATAAAAACATAGGGAAGAAGTCGTACTCTTGCATGTCCTCATAGGTCATTGTCGTTTCACTTACTGCTATTTGCTGTGTGAGACATGCTCCTCTGACTGTTGGTCATGTTTTTTTTTTGTGTCGTCATTTTTATTGTAAACATATTCATTTTCTTTTACCTTCTGTACTGGTTTCCATAAATTAATGAAAAAGAAGAAAAATTGTGATAACTTAACAAATATATGACGAAATTTTATGAAATTTGGTGAAAGCCTGTATCATACCATACATTAGAGACAGGCCCTAAAACATTTTGTAAGAAACTTCATTAAAAAAAAAAAAAAAAAAAAAAAAAAAAAACCGCACACCCGGGCAGAACCAGGTGAAATGAAGTAGACAAAGTACCTCAGTTTGAAGTGTGGTCATTCCTCACAGCAATGCAAGCATACATACTAATGATGATGGTATCTAAGAGCTCAGTAGGTAGCAACAACCATTGTTCATGCACAACTTGTCTAAGCTCCACCAGGTCTTGCAGAGGGATGTTGAGGGCAGCGACATATCTCTCTAGAGCATCCCAGACATGCTCAATTGGATTAAGGTCAGGAGACTTGGTTGGCCAGTCCATATGGACAATGGTCTCCCCTTGAAGATTTGTTCTACAAGTCTTGCTCAGTGGGGACAAGCATTATTGACTTGTAGGAGAAGTGTATCTCCTATGGAAGCTGCATAATGGTGAATCTCTAGTTTTGAGCATCCATGCTTCCTCTTGGAAGCATATAGAGGTCTGTGCATCCACCTGCCACCCCACACCAGCATCCTACCACCACAATAAGTGTCCCTTTCACAGATCATAGAGGGATTATAGCGTGTCCTTCATTCTTTCCAGATCAGAGCCTGCCTAGAATAGCTCTGCAGAACACATCTGAACTTCTCTGTGAAGAGTTCTGACCTGCATTGGTTTTCAGTTCAGTTGACTTTGAAGTCTTGCCCAATTCAAACATTCCCTCCTGTGACAGGGGTAAGGAGCACTCAGAGGGCTGATTGCTTAACATAAAGACCTTTGTGAAGCCTTGTGTGCCCACTAGGAGCAGATACCACTGTTGCTGCCACAGGGGCAGATGACAGCTGTGTAGGGTCAGCAGTCCTGTTCCTCTCTGCAGTTAATCAGTGATACTGATCATCCACAAATGTTGTAGCCCTTTGCTGTACCTTCGGGAAGCTGATTGCTTATTTTGAAATTGGTTCTACAGTTTGTGGATCACTGTAGAACTTGTATGCAGCCAACTTGCAACTTCTGCCTGACTTTGACCTGCCTGTAGTCTTCCGATCACTCTCCTCAGTTCATCTGTTAAACTATGTCTCACAGCCATTGCAACAAATCTGCTATCTCAAAATCCTTTCTTTACACTCTGCATAGATGAGGCGAAATAGATTTTGCTATTTTTTCTTTAAATTTGACTGGGGCATCTTCTATTATAGGAACTGTAAATTTTATTACTGCAATGATTAATATATATGGAGGTCTGGAATAACATTAGAGCAGGTACCTGTAAATGGCTGATTTGTTCTAATCACTGTGATTTTGTTGTTATTTTTTATGGTTTAAGCTGGGGCTATTACAATGTAACACACATCTCCACAGCTGCCCTTTTTATGCTGCTGCTCATTTATCTAAACTGATGTTATTGCCATTCATTAGCAAAATATAATACCTTGACCCTGCATTATATTTCATGCCATATACCTTAGTTTTATGCAGTTCCAACACTTCTTTCACAAATAATTGTGATTTTTCTTTTTCCTTAATTTACAGAAGCCAGTGTATATAAGATTACCCCAAAACCCTAGATTACCTATAAATGATCAGTGTGAAGATGTGTCCTTCTGTTTTTTGTACATTATGTTGGAATTTTTTATTTTGTGTAATCCATCGTTTTTGTATTGGCCCTTTACACTATGTCTTGTAATGTTCGTGTATCCATTTGTGTATATGTTATGTTTTGATGATACATTTTTGTTTTTGTTTATGGTAATTAACCATGGCACTCTTTTAGACCATTGAGACCCTTTGTGCCACAAAAGCAATCAATGAACCAACCATTCCATTTTCTGGTTCTTACATTTTCTCACTCCATATTATATAGCAGAACTACTAGAGTAGTGCTATCTGAATCAGTCTTGCTGCTTTCATCTTCTGACCCTGTGTAGTTAGGGTCTGCATCGAACTCATCACATTAAGCATCATTTAGCGGCTGCATCATTTTCTGACAGTACTGGAACTGTAAACATGGACCTCATAATGATTACCTTGGGTGATATAAACTTAAAAATTCAACAGTCAAATGATGAAGTTAAACAAGATCTCAGACACTCATTAGATGAGATAAACGCGAAACTGGAACCATTATCAGAAATCAAATAAGATTTGGCAGAATATAAAAAAATAGTTGACCTTGTTGCAGTAAAATATAAAGATATTTGTAATAGGTGTGAGTCTCTTGAAAGAGATAATAAGGAACTAAATGCAAAACAAGATTTCTTACTAAAGGAGAATAATATTAAACAACATCAAATTCGGAAACTAAACTGTGAAATCAATGAACTAAGTCAATATTACCGAAACAGGAATTTAGAATTACATGGGCTTGACTTAACACTAATCAACAATGAATCTGAGTTGAGGACTTACATTGATAAATATGCTGATAAACTTGGAATTACAAATTTTCACCCAACAGATATTGATGTTATTCACCCACTCAAATATGATGCTTTTCGAAAGCCAAATGCAATTGTAATTATACAATTCAAATCTCGAACAGCAAGAGACAGTTGGCTAACTAAGAAAAAGACTATTATATTGAACTCAGAAATAAATACTACTTTGCCAGCAACTAAAATATTTATCAATGAGAATTTAATCCCAGTTTACAGACATTTATTCTGGAGTGCAAGAAAATTACTGCAGCAAGAGAAAATTAAATATGCATGGGTGAAAAATGGCAGTGTTTTTATAAAGAAGAGGGACCATGACCCAAGGAAAAAAATTTATTTCTTGGAAGAATTATATAAATTTGGTCTGGTTCCTTGATGGAAGGTCTTATACTGTGTTTGAAAATATGGTAGGATTTTTTTATATTTGGTAGAATATTTTCCATTGTGTTCATAGTGTGATGGTTTGTGGGATGTCAATAATGTACTAAAACTTAGGTACGATTTCTTAATGTAATTTGATACTGCCAGAAAAAGGAACTATACCTACTGTTTATTTGTGTGTGTGTGTGTGTGTGTGTGTTCTTTTTTGTATGGTGCTAATAATATATATGCCTACTTTAAATATAACATAGTGCCTATAACAGTATGATTTACACTTAATCTTCAATAGAGGCACGACTCTATTTTGGGAAATGACTCAAGAACTGGTTTTTGAGTTTCCTATTAATTTCTGATTAGAAATATCTTGGCAGAACATTACACTGTGAGCATGCATTTATTTTCCTTGAAAATTCTATGAGGGTAGCTTTCTTGGGTTTCCAACTAAATTTTGATTTGTGTGTGTTGTTGTTGTTGTTGTTGTTTTTTTAATAAAACAGAGTAGATAGGTTTTCTACTATCCTTCTTTTTTCATTTTCCTTTATTATTATTATTTTTTTTTTTTTTTTGTGTATAATGAATATTTTTGTGTATCAAATTGAGATATGATACTTACCTGAAATGCTAGAATGATTAGTGCTTGTGCTTATGGTGAAATGATTTGCATTGTGCTTGACTTTGTGATATACTAAACAAAGGGAAATCACACATATCTATTTTATAGATGTTATAGGGAGTTGCTTTTGAACTCTTACAACTTAAGATTATAATTCCTACAAACAAACAGCAAGCAAATAGACAAATTTAATGCAAGGTAATTTATATACAACTATTTTTAATTTATTTACCCATAAGTACGGACACTATCCTATTATTGATAAAGAAGGGGAGTCACACATATCGGTTTTATAGATGTTGCAGGGAATGGCTTTTGACCTCTTACAACTTAAGATTATAATTCCTACTAACAAAAACAGCAAGCAAATAGACATATTTAATGCAAGATAATTTATATACAACACAACAAATAAATAATATATTTTCTTGTAGTTCCACAAATTCATTGAAAATTATTCATATTAATGTGAGATCCTTACTAAATAAACTCACTCATATTGAGGCACTAATTCAGGTTACTTATTTACAAATAGATATTTTATGTATAACAGAGACATGGTTTCCCAGTGAAAATTATAGTGTTGGCTTGGATGGCTATAAGATTTTTTATCAAAATAGAACCCACTCAAGAGGAGGTGGAGTGGCCATTTACGTTAAGGATACCTATCATGATTATACAATTAATAAAAACTTAACATTTACTGACTCTACCATAGAAATTTTGTCAATAGAAGATCAACACACTATTATAATGGTGTGCTATCGCCCTCCAGGATCAAATACAACTCAGTTCTTCGATAAATTAACAGAGGCATTCAATTATGTGAATTTAACTGGGAAAAGGGGATTTTTATTGGGAGATCTCAATATTAATATTTCTGTTACTAATTCACACTCAGTACTTTATTCAAATATTAACTGTTGCTGGATTTATCAATACAATATTATATCCAACGAGAATTACACCTAACACAGAAACGATTATTGGTTTATCACTCACAAATGCTCCACAAGATTCAGTTTTATCAGGAGTTATAAATTATGATATTAGTGACCATTTACCAATCTTCACAGTTTACACTTATACACATGCAGTGAAGAAACAGTTAATAAACAAACATATCACTTACATATCACTAAGCTGTTCTCTGAGATTCAGAGGTTAGCTCCAAAAAGAAATACAAGCTTCCAGATATTTTTACCTATTGTTGTCGTATCAAACTTCTCCATTTACATCGATCTTGACACACAACTCGTGCTTCACTGATATCCATTACACGCCGCACACAAGATCTTTTATACTTCATACTCATAATCTTTTTCTCATGCAGACACTCCTGAATCTGATCCACCCATGTCTTCCTTGGCCTTCCTCTGCCTTTCCTTCCTGCCACTTGGGCTGAAAATATATTCTTAGTAAGCATTTCATAACTCATTCTTTCAACATGGCCAAACCACCAAAGCATATTGGTCTCCACCTTGCTAACAACATTTTGCTTCACATCACACAACTGCAATACATCTTCATTCCTCACACAATCGTATCGTGTCTTGCCACAAACCCCACGTAAGTAACACATTTCTCCAGCACACAAACGACTCCTATGTTTCTTCTGCAGTACCCAGGTTTCACTGCCATACATCAGAGTAGGAACAATTACAGTTTCATACACAGCCATGCGGGACTCTCTAGAGAACCCATCATTCCTGTGAAAACCTCCCAGAGCAGCTATGACTTTCAAAGAAGAATTCACTCGCCTACTGATTTCACCATCCAACTTGTTCTCTCTGTCAAACATGCTTCCTAAATACACAAACTCACTCACCTGGTCAATCACAGTGCCATTTTTACTTACATTACATTCAGTGCTACCAGTTCCTCTCTCAAACACCATAACTTTGGTTTTTCCCTTATTTATACTCAGTTTGAATTTCATGCAAACTTCGTGCATCCGAGTCAACATACTCTGCAACTCACTTTTGCTCTCTGCCAACAGGACAGTGTCATCAGCATACAGCAATCTGCACACACGGATATCACCAAGACATAAACCACTATTATCTATTTTGGCATCACGCATGCATGCGTCCATAAATATATTAAACAGCCATGGTGACATTACACAACCTTGTCTAACTCCTGCACCAATGGAAAACCAATTTGATAAAACACCATTCACTCGTACACAAGCTCTACTACCAGCATACATGGCTTTTACACTAGTAAGTAGATTCCCAGTAACACCATATTCATTCAATACCTTCCACAAAAGTGTCCTATTCACTCGGTCGTAAGCTTTCTCTAAATCTATGAAGGCAGTAAAAACTTTCTTCCCAACAGCCAGATACTTTTCAATCATCGTGCGTAATGCAAAAATCTGGTTAGTGCAGCCTTTACCAGGCATAAAACCACTCTGTACATCCCACACTTTCAATGATGTAAGACCCCGTACTTTTTCAATAACAACCTTACCAAACACTTTCCCTGGCACACTCAGTAGGCTAATACCACGATAGTTTTTGCATTCAGTCTGATCACCCTTTCCCTTATACAAGGGAACAATAATAGCATCCTTCCAATCCCGTGGGACCATTCCTAACTCCCAGCACAACTGGCAAATTTCAGTTAACCAGTCAATTATAGAGTCACCACCATATTTCAACATATCTGCAGTTATACCATCAACTCCTGGAGCCTTACCATTCTGAAGAGATTTTACAGCTTTACACACTTCTTCTCTTGAGATCCCTCCTGTGCTTTCATCCCTCATTGTGACATCATCTGCACCTGTCTCAGAATCATCTTTGCTTTCCTGATCTAATAACTCACAGAAGTATTCACCCCATCTGTCACGTAACTCATTGGGCTCCCAAATCATTTCCCCAATCTCATTCTTCACACAACTTACAACTTTGTTTCCCCTATTTTTCCTGAGTCTCATGTACTTCCAGAAGGACTTTCTATCTTTCCAAAAAGCCAGTTCATGCCTTTCCACTTTCTCCTTCCTGTCTTTTGCCTTACTGTGGCGAACCAGCTTAGCAGCTTCACGCTTCTTACAGCGATATTCATCCACAGAGACTGTACCTTGCAACATCCCTAAATAGGCTTCCTTCTTGCTCTTTACTGCCTCTTCAATCTCACTATTCCACCAAGCATCACCTCTATTGTTACCCACTATTGTGGTGCCACAGACCTCTTTAGCAGCAGTAACAACACAGTTCTTAAAACATTCCCACTTCTTTTCTACATCCCTCTCACCAGATTTCAGATCCTTCAGTCGTTCTCTGAGTAAGTCAGAATACCGCTGATGATCTTCAAGGAGCCTATCAACCTTTATTCTTTCTATCCTGGGTCTCTTCCTATTCCTTTTCCTCCAACCAACATTAAGTTTCACTCGTGACACTACCAAGTAATGATCAGAACCAACATCTGCACCTCTCATCACACGGGTGTCAACAACTAAGTGTTTCAAACGCTGATCGTACACAACAAAATCTATCACACTCTTTTGACCAAGAGTACGATTTTCCCAAGTATATGTGTGGATATACTTGTGGTTGAAAAATGTATTATATACACACAAACCATTTTGAATGCAGAGTTCAATTAATCTTTCACCATTATCAGTTCAATTAATCTTTCACCATTATCAGTTCAATTAATCTTTCACCATCCTTCTCAAGTGTGGTAGGTCCACCATATCCCACACATGAGTCATTCTTAATATTTCTTTTTGTCTTTTTAATCAGGTAAGTACATCAGTGTGGGGGATTAGCCCACAGCTGAGGGTTCCAGTTGGTCATTCAACCTAATGATTCTGGAACAAAACCCAGTGAGTTGGGGTCTTTGCCAATATCACACAGAACTACCTTGCACCTCTCCACGATTCACAGAGGCCCTAGTTGCTGTTGTGTGTGCCATTGTTACCACGGAGCACCCAGAGGAGGCAAACCCATCGCTCACTACGACCGCCCGCAAATAAATAAACAAACAAATACGATTAATAAATTCTAATAACCTAGAAAAATTTCGGAACCTGCTTCAAACTATAAATTCGGAAAATTTCCTCCCAGTGGAAAATCCAAATATAACATATAACTTATTTACAATATTGTTAAAAGAAGACTCATATGATCAAGCTTTTCCAATAATAACTAAAAGTAATAAAATTAAAAAAAATAGGAAACCATGGATAACAAGGAATCTCTTAAATCGAATAAATAAAAAAAAAAAAAATAGACTGTATTCCAAATTTATTAAAAGTAAACTACAAGTTGACTTCCAGAATTTTAAAACATATAGAAACAAATTGAATTCAGATATTCGGAAGTTAAAAAGAAATTACTACACTAATATGTTCTCTCAAAATAACCCTAAATTAACATGGAAACATCTGAATCTATTACTGGGGAAAAATACCAGCCCAGTTACGCCGCAATATTTAACCAAATCAACTTATAAAATAACTGATAAACAGGAGATCAACAGTCACTTTATATTGCTAATGAGATCAACAGTCACTTTATATTGTCACCACAATTGACCAAGCAACAACTTATATCTTCAGGATTCCATTATACAAAATACCTACAAAGTCTTTCAAGACTAAATACTTTTCATATGTCGAAAATTACAAGGACTGAACTTACTCATGCTTTAAACCAAATTAATACAAATGTCGGACCTGGCTACGATGAATTTTTTCCAATAGCCATACAATTTGTGGCAGATATCATAGTTCAGTCGTTGTTGCAGATCTATAACCTTATACTTGAAACCAGAATACTTCCAGATGCCTTAAATATCTCCAAAATCACTCCGAAATATAAGAAAGGTTCAAAAAACGACATAAATAATTATCGTCCAATCACAAACTTACCAATTTTTGCAAAAATACTAGAGAAATTAATTCATACCAGACTATTTTCATACATTCAAAGACATAATATATTTCATCACAGACAATTCGGATTTGTACCAAATAAATCAACTGAACTAGCATTATTACATACACAAAATATAATTCAACAAAATCTATTACAAAAACAAATAACAATAGCAGTCTCTCTTGATTTATCAAAAGCATTCAATACCCTAAATCATGATATATTACTTCATAGGTTAAATATTATAGGACTCCCGGAATCTAGCTATAATTTATTCAAAAGTTACTTGTCAGAAAGAATGCAATACACCCAGATTCATCAGAATCGATCCATATTACAAATCATAAACTGTGGGGTACCCCAGGGATCAGTTCTTGGTCCTTTATTTTTTAATTTATATATTAACGACTTATTTGCAGTGTTAAAAGATAATGATACAATCTTATATGCAGATGACGTAACTATTATTTTAAAGGGAACTGATATGAATGAGCTTACATTAAGAACTAATACTCAGCTAAAATTAATAACAGATTGGCTGAATGCAAATGAATTAGTTGTTAATATTAATAAAACTAAATTAATGATTTTCTCTAATTCACAAACTTCACATTTATACGATTTACCGATTCTGATGAATGGAGTCAGGATTAATACGGTCTCAACACACTCTTATCTAGGTACAACTATACACAATGACTTGAAATGGAACAAACACATTGAAAATTTAAGTAACAAGATTTCTGGAAATATCGGGATGGTCAGTAGTACTTTGCTAAACTTAACACCAAAAATATTAATCTCTATATATCATACTCTAATTCAAACACATTAATTATTGCATTTTAACCTGGGGACAAACCACACAATATAATATTAATAAACTACAGGTACTGCAAAATAGATTTATAAGACTAATAGACCTTAAAACATCAAATAATTTTCAACCAATCTCATATATTCGGTCAAAAGTGAACCCCAATATATATAATATTTTAACGATAAAGCAATTATATGATTATAACTTGGGAAAAATAATGTATAAAAGAATTAAAAATGGTATACACAATGATATAATAACACTAAATATACATACTCATTACCACAATACTAGGAATAGATCACTACTAATTCCAATGTTCCCACAAACTGAGAAACTTAAAATGGATATAAATTATAGTGGCCCAAAATTCTGGAACTCATTGCCCCAAGAACTAACATCAATTAATAATTTTAACTTGTTTAAAATAAAACTAAAGGCACATCTTATGAAATAATTAGTAAACAACAGGCAATTTCGATTGAATGGAAGAAATGTGGATTAGTGTTATTATAATGTGAGATGCAAACGTTATTTGTTGTTTATTTATAAATACATATGTGATTATATAGTGAAGTGTATATGATACTTGTTTGTTTAGATATAATGAAGGCTATTGAAGATGGAACACATTGTTATATGTGTTGGTTGTGAGCAAGTACGTGTTCTTACCATATATGTGTTGGCTTGCCTTTTCTGTTAAGCTTTATGTTTTTTGTATTCTTGGGAGAGGAGGGCTATGTCAGGCCTCACAGCCTTTCCCCCTCTTTTTCCTAGTTGCTGTAGTGGCAACTGAATGAATAAATAAATGAAATGAAATGAAATTTTGAAGGGAGGTATGTTATTTTTGTTTTCAAAAACGAAAAAAAAAAGTTGTTTTGGTCACTTTTTGAACACACTGCTCTTTTGAACTAAAATTTGATGAATTTTAGTTTCTTAAACAAGTGTACTAGTTTGCTGATTCTTTCGAAAATTTTAGGTGAGGCAGGATTTTTGTTTTTGTAGTTGATCTCTGACAATGAAACAATCCAAAAGCTTCCACATTGTCCCCATTCCTCATGAATATTACTAAAAACCCTATCCAAGCCATCATGTAGCAAACTTAGTTTTCCCTGAATATTGTAAACACATACATAATTTAAAACATAATGTTTAGACAAATTTACTCACTCATGTTTTCGACATGTCTAATTAAAATTACCACGTGTATGCTTTTAGGTTCATGATCTTCCATTCCACTTACAGTGTGCTTGGAACTCTTTGTAAGTAATGGAATAACATAGCATGATAGCAAAACTTAATACATATGATGCAACTAAAGGTAATCTGCAAGAAGACACTTCTGCTGTTAATTCATGTTGCCGCGTGTGAGACCAAAACAGGGACTGTAGCATTGCAAAATGTGCTGTTTACATTTAGCATTTTTATTACTGCAGGATCTGAACTGGAAATTGTGTGAAAGGATTGAAAGAATATAGCAAAACATGCATACACACTCGAGGTCACCGAATGGCAACTTAAGAGGATCTGAAAGAAGAAATGCACAGGGGTCACCTTCAAATCATCTCACAGTGTGAGATGCAGACAGGAAATGCAATGTTGCAAAATTCTTTCCAAACCCTTCTCAATTTTCTTGGTACACATGCAAACAAATTGGGAAATATGTTATTTTCCGTGACTCACTTTCATCCTTTCTGTAGAACAATGCAAATGATTGGTATCAACATTTAGTGAAACTCTTCCTATATTGCATGACAGTGTAAGCATGAAATGTTATGTGCAAACTTTATTTACCAGAGTGGCTTTCTTTATGATCAAATAAAGAAGTTGTTAAGTGATCTTGCTTCATTAGAAGTAGTTTTACTTTCTTTCAACTGAATATGCCATGGAAATATGTCTGATGAAGGAATTCTCAAATAAGTTTTTGTGTGCTGAATAATTCATCAGTGTCATATTATGTGGAAGGTTGGAAGTATCATTTGTAAGCAATTTTGAGGGTAGAACTTTGTTTTTAAGGAGTACTTAACAACTAAGTGCATCTATCTACATGCGTGTGTTATATACACAAAACTAAAAGCCTCTTTTGCTTACCCAGGAAATAGTTTTTGGTATTAGATAAGTGTTGGCACAACAGGAATATTTCTGGAAAAAGCATAGCTGCCCCATCCCCCCTTTTTGGGCCAGAACATTTAGTTTAAGTATCTGACGTTTGAAGAAAGACTACATGAAAGCAGCACCATGTGAAACATGATGTTTAGCTGACTTCATTCGTGAAACAAACACACCCTCTCACATGTTCTGCACGTACCCTGATAATATGTGTCAAGTAATTAAATAAACTGTGACCGAATTTCATTTTCGTCTGTCATTAATTATCAGAACTGTGAGGAGAAAATTTCACTTTGTTAATGCTAATATTTATGTAGGTTCAAAGTCTCACAAAATGGCCTGAGAAGAATGATAGTTCATGTAGATTGAAAGCTGGTGAGAAAATTTGTAAAGGAAAATATTGAAAACAAAATTTTATGGATTTTAGTTTTTTAAAATTAAAAAAAAAATTGAATATTCTCAAATCATCAATTCGTTTTCTGCCAACAGCAAGGATGGTTACTGTCTCCTACTGTAGTGCATGTTATTTTTTTCTGTTATCTTGATTTTATTACTATAAAATGTTATATAAATTGTTTAACGAGTCTGCATATTTAATCAATTAATTAACAAATAGTAGAGAATTTCTTGTGTATTGCAGTATCTTTCATGATATTTTAAGGATTATAAGGTACACACACACACACACACACACACACACACATCTCTCTTGTTATGAGGAGGGGAGAAAAAATTTATTCAAGATCATTACAGTGTACAGCTTTTTGGAACCAAAGAGCATGTTTCATGTTGTAGAAAATATTGCTGTTTCTTGGATTACTTACAAATTTGTTTTTCAATTATTTCAGATGTGTTGACACTGGAGAAAACCAGCAGTTCTTCTGTCAGAAAAAATATGAAGTCTGATATATATAAAGTTATCATTCCTTCTGTAAGTATTACCTGTATTTTATCTAAATGGGGGTGGGGTGGGGTGGTGAGAGAAACATGGGGTATGTTCTCAGGATTCTACAAGATAATGCCATTAAATTCCAGTTGTCATTTTTTTTTCAGATTTTGGTAACTTTTTTTGCAGGGAACAGTTGCCATATCAAAACATCCTTGATGAGCTTATTAACTTCCACAACTAGAATCCCTACTCTGTGTAAGCCAGTGCCCAGCTTCCGTATTTATTGTAATCTCAAATCCTATTATATTCGTACATATCTTGAATGCACAAAGTGGTTTTCTGCCTTGTAAGGGCTGTACTAACCAAATTTTTACTTTACGTATCATGATTGAAAAGTATCTATGTCTGTCGGTAAAAAAAAGGGTTTTGCTGCCTTTATAGTTTTAGAAAAAGTTTATCCTGAGCAAACAAGATACTTCTCCGAATGTTCATAGAAAATATATGCATATTTTCTTCTAGGATTTTTGCAGTTTTTCTATGTTCATGAAGCTTTTTTTTTGGTCAGCCTTTGTAAAAGTAAATGTTGTTAAATCTGTTTTGTAGCACACATCACTAATCTCAAATCCTATTGGCATCATTAGCACATAGTTGCAACCTCAGTGACCAACGCTTTCTTTTTAAAATATATTGTAGGTAGTATGGACATGTTGTGTCAAAAAATTGTCTAAACAGATATTAAATTTTCTAGTGACGAACCAAGAGGTAAATCTAAAAAGCGTTGATTGAATGGGTGAAATCAAGGAAGCAATATGATAGAAGCAGAAAATCTTACATTGAAAAGAAAGAGACAGAGAATGTTTATTTCAAGCAGAAATTTTTTTTTGTGGTCTATGATAAATGCATACTATTACTTATACACAGGTTTAAGATAATAATGAATAAAGAGAATCTCCCCATTACTTCACTGAATGCAGCAATATATCCTTCAGAAAATGCAGATATAGTGCATATGTTGCAAGAGTTTATTTTACAGGTAAACCATTTTTTGACTTTCTTTTTATAATATCCTAAAGCAATGATCACATTTAGAAAAGAAATAGTCAATTTTAGGACTGTGTGTTATTTGATTAATGCTGTCTAGCTGTTAATGAACAGTGAAAGAGTTACATTTTTGTATGATGAAATATCAATAGCAGCGTCACAACTTTAAGAAATGAATAAGCAGTTCTAAATTTCTTTTTGTGTGTGTGTGGTTTCTAAGGCAGTCAACAATGAACTCAATTAATTCTTTGCAACTTTTATCATTTGCATATTGTTTATCAATTTCTTTGCCATGTTTAGCATGTAGCTTTTGTAAGTAAGAGATACCCATAAGAGGTATTCTCTGTAGGTAATAGTGTAAGTCATGTTGAGTAAAATTATTGAATGATCAAACATTTGTCACTTCATTTTGCTTTGATATCTAACTACTTTTACTGCCTGTGGATTTTGAAAACTCTGCTTGATACAAAAGATGGCACTTACTTTTGTCATGGTATTTAAGAGTTTCTAGTCTCAAGTTTTTGCAGCCAGTCAGCATAAAAGAGGAACTGTGCTGGTCAGCAATATTAGGATATTTTTTTCAGTTTGATCATTGTGTATATTGTTTTGCTTCATTATAGCACAACCACTTAAATGAATCTTGCCATGCCACCAAAGTTTGTGTCTTAACCACATGACTTGTATGTTTTGTGTCAATCAGGAGGCCTGTTTTCAAAATTCCAAGTAGTCAGAATTGCACTGCAACTTTTCTTCTTAATTAGAGTAGTTGTGCTTTTTGACAACTACTCAGTGCATGTTTAAATCACCTTTAAAAAAAAACATCATGAAAATATATCTTGAATTATGTACACTTTATTGTTCAGTAACTTAGCTTACCCATGTACCACTGGAAATTACATGCTTCACATCACACTGATGATTATTAGTTATATGCATAGTCTAGCATATGGCTACTGCATTCATGTGGGCAGATTTTATTATTCAATTCAGAAAACAGTCATTCAATCAAGGAATGTTTCACAACATTGTACAGATAACATAATTCTTTGTGGTTCACACTTACCTTGAAAATCCTTGAAATATCCTAAAATTCTGTTACGTGTCTTGGAATTTTATCCAATGTTTTGTAGTTAAAAAAATTTCTAGTATTGTAACTTATGCATAGAAGCCAGGTGTCACGATTTAATTGGATTATGTCCGGTTTTCAAACCCAGTGTTTTTTTGTTTTCTTTTTTATAGAAAAGATCCAGTTTTTGTGTAATTTTCTGTTGTGATGTGTTTCCTGTTTACTACCATTACAGACACTCCAAGGGCTGTAGGTGCTCCATAGGTACTATGGGAAGTGTTGATCTGCTACAGAATATGAGAAACATTGAATAATACCATGGAAATTGGAAATCTTGGGGATGTAATGTTATTCAACATCTGTGCAGTTTATTTTCATGTTCTCGATATTTTAACATTTGTTGAACATTTTTGGGACTGTTTATTGAATGTTTTTATTATTGTGACATTCTTGAATGTTTTTTCAATTTTTTGTCACCTTTCATGCTTTTCACTGGCCATAAATGTTCCAGACGACTTGATTTGATGTCTTGTAGTGGAGATGAGAATGTTTTGTGATTTTCGGAAAATTTCATATTTCTGACCAAGCTACATCTCCCACCCCCATTTTCTTTGAAACCAATCAGTAGAGCAAACAATTTCCCTCCTTTTCCTCTTTAAAAAAAAAAAAAAAAAAAAATTTCAAAGTCAGTACTTAATCTGTCCATGGTGGAATGTGATCCATCCATTTCGTGGCCCATAAAATTGTTTTCACTGCAGAGTGAACAATGCAGCACTGCTTTTTAGCATGTCTTTTGTAAAAAAAGATTGTGCTTATGTTACCAGTTTGTCCGTCCGTCCCCACGATATCTCTGCAACCATTGGTCCGATTTGAAAAATTCTTTTTGCATTGGGAAGCTTGAAATATGCGAATGATGGTCCTTTATTTTGTTTTGTTTTTTAGGATGTAAAATTTCGCCGCTAGGGGCGTAAATGCAGATGATGTCGAATTCAAAAATGTTTTATTCCACATATTTGCTTCTAAACATCAGATTGAAAAAATACTTTTATCTTTCGATTCCATTTATGTCGAAGAGTATTTTAGATATAGTTACTTTTTTCAAGTTACGCATAGATTTTCCGCTAGGGGGCGTAAAAGTAAATTACATTTCCCCCGATAACTCTTCTTCTAAAACTCCGATTTGAAAAAAAAATTTAGTGGATACTCCTCCTGATGGAAAATCTGTTGAATATAATTTCAAATTTTTGGTAAAAAATACTTCAGCCACCAGGGGGCGTAAGTGTTAATTTTTGCTTCTGATGTATTTGCCATAAAATTTGAGCTTCTAAAATATCAATTGAAAAAATTCTTTCGTGGACTGATGCCACTCGCATTGATAAACATTCGGAATATTTTCTTCTTAAAATATTCCACAGTTTCTCCAGGGGGCGTAGATGTATATCTTATTTTTGTCAATATCTCTACTTCAAGGAGTCCGATTTGAAAAATTCCTTCTTTGTTGGATAATGTTTCCAGTCTGACATGTTTTTCATATAATTCAAAATTTTCAAGTAATTCATAGACTTTCCGCTAGGGGGCGTAGAGGTATATTGTGTTTCCCCCTATATCTCTGCTTCTAAATTTCCGATTTGAAAAATTCTTTCTGCACCGGATACAGCTCCTGGTGGGAAATCGTTTGCACATAATTTCTAGTTTTTGTAAAAAAAATGGTTTCTAATTTTCGTAAAAAAAAAAAAAAAAAAAAGCGGTGGCGGCGGAGAATTGAAGCTAGAACTTCGAATTTGAATTCCTTTTTAAACTAAAGGGAAAACACTTGTTTTGTTTCTTAATATAGCAAGAATTGATAGAAAACCACCCATTTTCAGCAAAATTAAAGTTTAAAAAAGCGACAATTTCACTCCTTACTTTGTCGTGAAACAACTGTACAGGCCATGGAAATGATGCAATTTTGCAGCAAGAACAGATGTAAGTAACAGCTTTCAGTTTGAATTTGGACATAACTAAAAAGCAAAAATACTAACTCCATTGACTGATATATTGGGTTGTCGGAAAGTCATGACGTATTTTGGCACCCGATGGCGGTTGGGCAGTTTTGGAAGTACTAGAGGCGCGTGCAGCTCTGTTATCGCTATGGCATTCATTGGGTGCCAGTTCTAGCTGCAGTCTAAAAGGAATAATGAGCGATTTGGTTGATTTGCGGAGATTTGACATCAAGTTGAAGATGGAAGACTAAACTGTGCATTCTCGCCATATTTTACTGTTTTACTTCCGTAAAGGGGAGAACGCGTGTCAAGCGAGGGAAAAGTTGTGTAAAGTGTACGGTGATAATGCTCTACAAGAACGTCAGTGCCAGCGGTGGTTCGCAAAATTCCGTGCTGGTGATTTTGACCTCAATGATGCTCCTCAGTCCGGGAGGCCAACTGAGGTTGATGATGACCAAATCAAGGCATTGATCGAGTCAAACCCACGTTACACGACACAAGTGATTTCAGACACATTGCACATCCATCATTCAAGCATTCACGACCACCTGAAGAAGCTGGGATACGTAAGCAAGCTCGATGTGTGGGTTCCTCATGAACTCAAAGAAGCTCAATTGATAGCGCGTATAAGCATCTGCGATATGCTCATTAAACGTGAGGAAAACGATCCTTTTTTGAAGTGACTGATAACTGGTGACGAAAAGTGGATTGTGTACAACAATGTGCTGCGCAACCGGTCTTGGTTCCAACGTGCTGCTTCGCCTCAAACGACATCCAAAGCAGACATTCGTCAGCGGAAGGTTCTTGTCTCAGAGTGGTGGGATTTTAAAGGTGTCCATGTTTTTCGTGCTCCTACCACGGAACCAAACAATCAATTCAAATGTGTACTGTCGGCAATTGGACAGTTTGAACGAATGCATCATCCAGAAACGTCCAGAGCCCGTTCATCGTAAAGGTGGTGTGTTCCATTACGACAACGCAAGACCACACACAAGTTTGATCACCCGCCAAAAATTATTGGAGCATGGGTGGGATGTGTTGCCACACCCAGCATACTCGCCTGACCTTGCGCTGTCAGACTTCCACTTGTTTCGCTCTCTTCAACAGTCCTTGCATGGTATAACGTTCAATTCAGATGAGGCTGTAAATCAGCACCTTGTGCAGTTTTTCGCCACGAAAGACTGGTCCTTCTATGAACGAGGCATTCTGCGGCTCACTGAAAGATGGCAAAAGGTTATTGAACAAAACGGGCATTATATCATTGATTGATCTTTGTTCTTTCTATCAATAAATGACTTTTGCAAAACATGGCTAAAATGTGTTGTGACTTTTCCGACAACCCAATAGAAGAAAAGTATTCTAAGGAATAAAAAAGTGCATTTCACCAGGAAACTTTTCTGAAAATATGAAGTTACTTTTGTGCACTACTACCATTTTTTATGATAACGTTCTGCATTTTTTTTTAATTCTTTCTGTTGTTTTGGGTTATAAAAACCACCATGAGCTATTTCCAACTTGTGTAGGCACTTATTACATTTACTGCAGGATTACTATTCATGTTTGAAGAAAACTAGAAAAAGAAAAAACAACGTTAGCTTCACTTAGTGTTTCTCAACTTCAGAAGCAGGTCTGTGTCCCTGATAATGTTAAATAAAGCAGAAGAAAACACTGGTTTAGGTTTGAAAATAAAATAATTGTGGACATTGAAAGTGGCTTAATACTTCTTAAGAAATCAAAAATGAAAAGTATTGATAATACTAATATGCAAGGTTTTGTTGTTTTGAAATGAATAGGTGTATCTGAATGGACTTCTTGCGCAGATTCCGAAAATGACCTTCAAAATTCCGTATCACATAAAGTTTTTTTCACAAATGACGGAAATGGGAAAATTTAAAAAAACTTTATTTTTTAATGACATTGTTATATGGCAACGTTTGTAACGTGTGGAAATGTTCTCTGAAGGGGCGGAATGATTGTTTAAGGAATAGATAAACATAAATATATAGCTGATAATGGAAATGCAACTGTTTTATCTGTATGACGTCACGATTTGCGCCACTCACAAAGGCAGAACATGAGAGAATGTTATCTTGGCACGGCAGTATGACTCATACCTCACGCCAGTGCTCCCCTCTTTCTATTGGTCACATGTGGCGCCATTCGGGGCAGATCGTGTTACACTAGTCAGTGCAAAGAAGGGACTGGTCCTATTCGGTTGTTTCTTTGTGGCGTGTGCAATGGCTTCATGTGGTTGTGTAAATCATCCAGACATATTTTGCTACATATGTGGCTGTTATACAACAGGAAAAAAACAGAGGCAAAATATTACGCCTTTCGTGAAAAATGCTTATTTTCAATACTCTGCATTAAACTAGCAGATCAGGACAAAGTTTGGTCTCCTCACAATGTGTGCCGTGCATGTGTGGAGGGGTTGAGGAACTAGAAAAGTGGAAAAAGGGTATCCATGCCGTTCGGTGTACACATGGTGTGGCGCGAGCCCAAAAATCACAGTGACGACTGCTACTTCTGCACAGTGAATATCGTGGGCCATACCAGAACCAGTAAGCGTAACATTGTGTATCCCAATATCCCATCTGCCATAAGACCAATGCCCCATAGTGAATCCATCCCTGTGCCATCCCCGTCCAGTATCCAGACACCAATTCAGGCGGTGATACAAGTCATGAGATGTACCAACCGGACAGCGTGGAGGATGAAACCCCAGTGCCATTTACCCAGCATGAACTGAATGATTTGGTTCATGATCTGAATTTACCTAAAGATGCAGCAGAGCTTTTAGAATCATGACTTCAGGAAAAGAATTTACTATGTCCTCATATGAGATTCTCCTGGTACAGACACCGAGAAGCAGAATTGGTTCCGTTTTTTGCTGAGGAAAGCGGTTTGGTATATTGTCAAGACATTCCGGCAGTCATGGAATACTTCAACATTAATTACAATTCAGGACAGTGGAGGTTGTTCATAGATGCCAGAAAATCCAGTTTAAAAGGTGTTTTATTACACAATACTAACATCCATCCATCCATTCCAGTAGCACCTTCCGTGACTGAAAGAGACATACGAGAACCTTAAATTACTTCTGGAAAGTGTGCAGTACAAGTTTCATGAATGGTCTTTGTGCGGGGATTTCAAGGTGATTAGAATATTGCTCGGCCAACAAGCAGGCTACACCAAATTTCCTTGCTTTTTGTGTGAATGGGACTCCAGAGCAAGGACGGAACATTGGGTTCGGCAGCAGTGGCCCGTCAGAAGTACATTCACACCTGGCGAAAAAAACATTGTTTCACTTCCACTGGTTGATCCCTCGAAAATACTGTTGCCACCTTTACACAACAAACTTGACTTAATGAAGCAATTCGTGACAGCTTTAAGCAGGGACAGTAAATGCTTTCAGTATAAGTTTCCATCAATCACGTCTGAAAAAATTAAAGCTGGCATTTTCATAGGCCCTCAAATACGAAAATTAATGGCAGACAACATATTCGAGGAAACCATGAGTGAGTGCGAATTGCGAGCATGGACTGCATTCAGAAATGTGGTACACAACTTTTTGGGGAACACGAAGGCTTCAAATTACACCACTTTAGTCGAGGACATGCTGGAATCCTATAAACTGCTTGGTTGCAACATGAGTGTCAAAGTTCACTTTCTTCATGCTCATCTAAATTACTTTCCTAACAATCTTGGTGATTTTTCGGAAGAACATGGCGAGCGCTTCCATCAGGATATTAAAGTGATGGAAAAGAGATACCAAGGAAAGTGGACTGTACATATGATGGCCGACTAGAGACTGTACGGACGCACACCAAAGACAATCCAAAAAGAGGAAGTTTAAAGGGGAGCCCAGTGGCGAATGTTAGGTATGTTTGCTTTTGAATATGTATTTATGTTTATCTATTCCTTAAACAATCATTCCGCCCCTCCAGAGAACATTTCCACACGTTACAAACGTTGCCATATAGCAATGTCATTAAAAAATAACGTTTTTTTTTATTTTCACATTTCTGTCATTTGTGAAAAAACCTGATGTGATACGGAATTTTGAAGGTCATTTTCAGAATCTGCGCAAAAAATCCATTCAGATACACCTATTCATTTGAAAACAACAGAAAAAAGGTGAAAAATTGCAGATCAGTGTACTATCCAATATCCTGGCACGTGATGAAAAAAAAAAAAGTAAAAGACAAACAGCAGCAAGAAAAAAAGTGGAATTCTGTGTAGGTATCAAAATGGATAAAATTTTCTTGCTGACTTGTTTGGATGGAGTGTTTGGAAATCTAGTAAATTATACATAATGGACTTTCATGTGTAACTATTGCAAAAACGAGATATACAGTTTTAACTCAGTGTGGACATATTCTAAAATTAACGCTGTGTGGACTAGACATGAAATGAATTCTTTTTTTTTTTTTTTTTTTTTTTTTTGTGCCGTCATACACATTTTTGTGTCATTAAAACTCCAATAGCCAATTCATAATTTTCCTGCTCCAAAAGCCATTTTCTCTGCAAAGTTACAATGTTCTTGCTCCGAAAGAGGTCATAGTCACTCCCATCCCTGCTGTTGTGTAGAAGTGCCACTCTGCATAAATACCGAAATTTTCTTTATGCTACCACAGATTTGAGTATTTTTTTCTTGTTTTTGTATCGTGCACCTGATCCATCAGAAAAATAAAATATTTTTTCCAAGGACAGAAATACATTCTCCCTGAGAAACGAGATAAGCTGATTCTGAAAATTATGAACAGCTATATTGTTTTAAACATTCTGAAATCACAACAAAACTTTTGAACTTACTCTCCTCACTTTGATGATAACATACAGCAAATGGATGAATTGTTATGTAGTTGTTGTTCCAGTGGAATGACTGGGCTTCATCTTGGAGGAGAAAAGAGTAGTTCTGAAAAGTCCAATGTTATGAAGGCCTGATTCTCCTGAATGTTTGCTTACAGGTATGAGTAGTATGCTGCTTGTTGATGCATAATGAAAGAGCAAGTTTTAACAATACCAGCTGTTCACACAAATTTTCAATAAATTCTTCTGCAGTCTTCGTTAATGTCGCGAATTTACACCTATCGACTGACACCCACTGTTTGTAGATGATGCTTCTTCTATATTGTTCATTAGCTGTTACTTTAGGTTTCTATTCCTGGACAACTCTTACAGTTACCCAAATGACACTGAGTTATAGCAACTTGGCACATTATTTTATCAATACATGTTTTGTAACAATTATATATACACTAACAGATTAAGTACTATTACGTACCTCTAATCCTCAGTGAAATGATTCACATTGTTGGTGTGTTATTTTTCTTACTTGTGGATTCATTGACGATTCTCAACACATGTTGCGATATTCCAATGATAATTCCTTAGTAGATGAGACTTTTTGGTTTTAATATTTTCTTTTATGTACACTATTGCACTATGGTTGCAGCTCTTTTAATGTTAAAATCACTATGTACATGTTGATAAAATACTCTATTCCATCGATGTTCACTGTACTTATTGATTGCACCAGTAGTTTAATTTGAAGTTTAAAAATTCATCAATTAAAAATCACATTCCATCGATGTTTACTTGCACCACTAGTTTAAAATATTTCACTATTAAAATCCAATAAGAAGTTTAAAATCATGGCATGCCTGAGATCACCATCATTCCACTAAACTCTGGTTGAAGCTTTTCAACCTCTATGAGGCCGTCTTCAGAACACTTGTTCTAACCACATGCTGCAAACCGACCATGTGCACCAGATTCCCTACGGGGTCTCTCTATTTGTGTGAAAGGGCCAAGGATCATGTGCTCCTCTCTGCATTTCTGAGTTTTATGTTTTTCTCTTGATACTGTGCTGCCATCTATATTTCATTCGCTGTTCAATTCTCCTATGTTTCCAGCATTCCTTTTCCCCCATGTTTTGTAGTCATTAAGCTTAGATCCATCTTTCATTTTTCCACCAGTTATATCATCAACTTAATATTCTGGTGGTAGGTACATACATAAAGACAATAAGTACGACTTGCACCTGGAAGGATACAATTCTTTGGTCGAAGTTCTGCAAATTTTGAAAAGCCAATTTTAACTGTTGGATGCACAGTTTTAAACAGTCGGTATATTTCTTTTAAGGCTTCTTAAAATAAGTCTTTTCTGCAGATGCATGGATGTATCAACTTCTGTTTTAACAGTCACAGAGTCATTCTTTCCAGACATTACTCGGCTTACATCATCGCTGTTACAAAAGGTTTAGACTTTGTCTTGTATTTCAACATCTAATATTTTGCCTATTTTTGGTTCTGGTATAGACAAAATTCTTTTTCCCTTAACTAACTAAGGCTTTTGCTTTCCTCACCATTCAGTCACTTACTGAGAATTATTTTTTATTCTTTTACAAAACCAACTTTTGGGAAGAACAGTCAAAAAAAAAAATTCATTTCTCATCTGTGTTTGTTTGAACCTTTCAGAGATAATCAAACAGCTTATAGAATCTGTATCAAATTCTTCATTATCTGAGTTTAAGCTTTTGTCTTTGACAAATGTAGCAGTAAGACTCATTGCATTCTCTAGTTTTCTTTTGCAGTATCGTGGTTCACATGTTATCCATTTCTTTGCAATTGATGATTCCTCAATACTTGACAAAGACTTGTTCAAAAATTAAATTGCCACATTTTATTCTATAAACAGTACTTCAGCTTCAACATCTGGCTGTCTCTACTCATTATCCTCCTCCATTATTAGTACAGATCAACACAAAAGCAAAGGGAAGATAGTCTCAACTCACCCCTGAGCCTTGTACAAAAAGCCACAGCTTGTCCATACATGTCAAAGCCAGTCAGTGCTGGTTCAAACAAGCTGAAACCAGTTCTGTCATGCAACAGCAACAACTGTCACTCCACTATGATTTTTTTTTTTAAGAAAAGCCTGAATAGCTTTTCAGATACCTTTTAATTGAATAACTTTTTAAAGAAATGCCTGAGATAACTGATATATGGTTTGAAGTATTGTTTATTTTGTTTTATTTCACTCCAATACGACCCATTTATCCTAAACAGTGCCCAATAAAGCAGACGTGTATGCACAAAATAATTTTTAAAAATGTGATCCCATTGAGATCCCAAGATGAAATTTTGCAGAAAGCTTTCAGAAATATGAAATAATACAATTTTTTTTTAAATTGTATTATTTTTTAAATGTTTTAAATTGTAAAATTTTGTAACTTAATTTTAAAATTTAAAATAAGTCCATTGTGTGACATATCATATCAAAGCTCATGAATTTTTGAAGAGAGTGGTATTTTTAGTTTTGAAATATCTCAATTCTGAGCTGAGCTTTTAAGGTTTTTTCGTAGTCCAGAAAGGCCAAAATTGTCAATTTTTTTAAATTTCAAACCCTCATAAACAGGATGAAATTAAAAAAAAATTAGATTTAAATTTAGTTGTGATTATTCAACAAGCGTAAAAAAATTGAAAATTGGAAGACGTGAGGTAAAAAATTCATAAAAAAATTGGTTCACTTGACATGGAATAGCCATGTGTGCTCTTTTTGTTTGTTGATGTAACAAAAAGTTACTAAGCAACAAAAACCTTGCATTTTCAGAGAAATAAAATTTTTAAAAGCTGTAATGTCAGTCCTCACTCTGCTATGAAAATAACTGTACTGGTCACTGAAATGGTGCAATTTCTAACGAGGACAAATGAAAAAACGATTTTCAGTTTGAATTATACTTTAATAAAAAAAATGTTTACTCCATATTTCAGCTTTCCTTGTTAAATTTCCAATGTATTATTTTAACATATTTAAATATAAACGTATTTGGTTTATATTTGTTTGATTGTGATATATGAAAGCATTTGGAAAGTAACAACACATTTATGGTTTAACTATAGGTTTTATATTTAATATACAGGGTGATTCAAAACTCTTGGGCCGAACTTTACGGGGTGATAGAACACACCTAAACAAGCACTTTTCGTCATACAATGCAGTGTCGTAACTCAAACGGTGAAGCGCTAGGGGTTAGCACTTACTGTTTCCTGAAACACAAGAATGACAGACGAGGTATGAAAATATTAAAGAAATGACAGAACAAATGTGATTGAGCAAATTACATAACAGAATTTTATTGACAGCAATCACAGAATTTTATGGAACAAATTATAGCAACTGCTCAAAAGAGCGACCGCCAACGGTAATGCAGGCTTCACACCTTTGACGTAGTGATCGCCGTACATTGGCAAAAACACCAGGCATTTTGCGCACAGCGGCAGCGGCAACAGAAATCCGGGCAATAAGGTCCTCAGCGGAATCGATGGGACTATTGTAGATGAGGCTTTCCATATGGCCCCATAAGAAACAGTCCAGACATGACAGATCGGGAAATCGTGCCGGCCAAGCGATGGGACCACCACAACCAATCCATCGTCCTGGGAATTCAGCATCCAAGTTGTTCTGCACATTCACGCTGAAATGGGGTGGCACTCCGTTGTGTTGGAATTGCATACGTGCAGGGTGAGGAGCCGTTCAGCTTTTTAAACCTTTTTTTACCATATTGTGGGGAAATGGTACAATTTAACAGTATAGTTTCAAAAGTAGTTACTAGAGTTGAAAGATTATTATTGTAATTATGCCTACAACTGCAAAGTGTTTCACTCGCTACTTTACCCGGCATTTTTGCGATAACTGTAAGAGGAATGAAGATATCGTAATGAAATTTGAACTGGACTTACCTTTGGCTGTGAGAAAGCAAACGAAAGCAATGTGTAGTTGCGCCGACACCATAGGCGTGGTCAGAGAGAAGTGGCAGCGCTAGCCCAATATTCCCAGTGGTGGCGCTAGCCCAAAATTCCCGTTTTGGGGCAACTGACAATCCTCAAACGACACACGAAGAACCCCTATATCCAGCAAAAATCGGTGTTTGGTGTACGATTTCACAGCGGTGCATTATTGGGCTGATCTTCGAAACAACCATCTCGACAGCAGCTTACGTGGAAAATTTTCAGACCTTCGTAAATCAGTTGGACGATGAGGACTTATCCATTGGATGTTTCTAGCAGGATGAAGCAAGATGTTATACTTCTAGTGCCAGCATAGCCAAAATTGAGTCATTTTGAGGGGGACTTTGGCCTCCGGGGTTGCCGGATTTGACGTCGCTCGATTACTTTCTCTGAGGCTATCTGAAATGTAGAGTTTACAGCAATATTGCACGATCTATCGCCGCATCGTAATCCAACATCATTCAAGAAATTCTGGCAATTCTTAGGGACATGCTGACCCGAACCTTCCAAAATATTGAGCGTTGTGTTCAGCTCTGCCTGGAGGCAAATGGTGACCATTTCCAACACATGTTATGATGCCATCTCCTTTCTCACAGCCTAAGCTAAGTCCAGTTCAAATTTCGTTACGATATCTTCATTCCTCTTCCAGTTATTGCAAAAATGCCGGGTAAAGTAGTGAGTGAAACACCCTGTATGTGAATGTAGTTACATAGTACAACTATGTGAATGTAGTTATTTCTGTACTCCTATACCTCCCCTTATAATTGTAGGAAGACCTCATAATTAACACGTTCGCGTGCAAGGCAGCACATGCCACTGCACATCCAGTGACATGACGTTATATGCCGTCCAACTTTACTTCACACCGTAAGTACGAAGCTGCAAATGCCGACAAAATTGTATGGGGGTTCCAGGTACTTTAAGTTTAATGTCCTGCTAAAAACATGAATTTTCCATAAATGTCTCTGCATTTTTGTTCTTGTCAGCAAATGTGTTAAGCCCCAATGTTGATTGAAGATGAGCTGAGAAGCATCAAAGCCAATAACATTTTATCCTTTCATCCTTTGAAAAACTCCGTTTAAAAGTGAAATCTTGCGGGCTGTCATCAAAATATTTTCCTTCATGTGACAGAATTTTCGAAAGCAGTCACTGGTTTTGATTGTATTCGTTGGGTGCATGCTTCTTGGCCAAATTTAAAGATTTCAACAATTATTAAATGATTTCAGAAAGCTGAATTTCCGCAAAACGTAGAGATAAATAATGAAACTGAAGTTGACCATGAATGGAATATGGAATTACACCATACAATACAAATTTTGATGATGACAATCCGTTTTATTTTTTATTTATTTATTTATTTATTTATTTTTGTGTAAATATGACAAGGATGTTAAGTCAGATAATATCTGAAAACTTGAAAATTTCGTCGTTCTGGAGCGGGAATCGAACCCATGTCTCCCAGATAGCGCCCGGGTATGCTAACTCCTACACCACCCAGAACAACCAAGCCTTAAGTTTCCGATTAATTTGAATATAGCCATCACAGGATTTGCTAGTCGAAGCAACCGGCATTCATGTTTAGCAAATCTGAAGGTTAAGAACCTATCCTGTGATTGCCCAGAGAAGCAGATAAATCATGAATGGAATGCGGGATTACACCATACAATGCAAATTTTGAAGATGACAATCCATTTTTTGGTGTAAATATGACAAGGATGGCAAGATTTCTAAGTTTTCAGATATTATCTGACATACCATCCCTGTCATATTTACACCAAAAAATGGATTGTCATCAAAATTTGTATTGCATGGTGTAATCCCGCATTCCATTCATGGTTTATCTGCTTCTCTGGGCAATCACGGGATAGGATTCTTAACCTCCAGATTCGCTAAACATGAATGCCGGTTGCTTCGACTAGCGAATCCTGTGATGGTTATATTCAAATTAATCAGAGGCTTGGTCGTTCTGGGTGGTGTAGTGGTTTGCATACCTGGGCGCTATCTGGGAGACACAGGTTCAATTCCCGCTCTGGGACGACGAAATTTTCAAGTTTTCAGATATTATCTGACATACCATCCTTGTCATATTTACACCAAAAAATGGATTGTCATCTTCAAAATTTGTATTGCATAGTGTAATCCCACATTCTATTCATGGTTTATCTGCTTCTCTGGGCAATCACGGGATAGGATTCTTAACAAAGAAAGGTGACTTGATCACGCTAGTTA
Source organism: Macrothele yani (assembly GCA_039090855.1). Lineage (NCBI taxonomy): Eukaryota > Metazoa > Arthropoda > Arachnida > Araneae > Macrothelidae > Macrothele > Macrothele yani. Next base: position 3,292,046 of record CM077023.1, on the reverse strand, counting down.
CGTTAACTAAAACTTTTACAAAAAGTTCGTAAGTTGGAAGCTTTCGACCTTATCTTAGGTCTTCCTTCCAACTTACGAACTTTTTGTAAAAGTTTTAGTTAACGTAACTAGCGTGATCAAGTCACCTTTCTTTGTTAATACTGTTACGTGTTTTGCCCATAATCGTCAGGATTCTTAACCTCCAGATTCGCTAAACATGGATGCCGCTTGCTTTGACTAGTGAATCCTGCGATGGTTATATTAAAATTAATCGGAAACTTGAGGCTTGGTCGTTCTGGTAGGTGTAGTGGTTAGCATACCTGGGCGCTATCTGAGAGAGATACAGGTTCAATTCCCGCTCTGGGACGACAAAATTTTCAAATTTTCGGATGTTATCTGACTTACCATCCTTGTCATATTTACACCAAAAAATAGATTCTCATCTTCAAAATTTGTACTGAAGTTGACAATACCATCAGCAACCTACTAGGAACATTACCTGAAGGATCAAAAACGACCTGCTAAGTGAAGATCAGTTCCCACCAATAGATTGCAATATCATAATATACAGGGCGCATAGGAAAGTCCCTTTAGCCTGGAATAACTTGCGAATGGAGAGAGGTACAGTTATGCAAGTGATATAACGGTATAGTAAAGCGACTACGCCTGATCGAATGCAGCCGATAGCAGCGCACCTAGTGGCAAAATGCGGAAGTTAGCCATTGCAAATAGAAAACTAAAAGAGATAGAACTAAATTTCCAATTACAAAGTTGTAGAGCATCAGTTAATTAGTACAGAACGACATGTGTTTCACACAGATAAGATAAATTGTCGCCTGAATACCCTAAAATGTCCGAACTCGATGCGCGACCTTTTGTGTGAACGTTTGAAGGGAACAGGCATAGGTATGAGCAAAGTACACACAATTTATTGCATAAATGCGTACTTATGTCAATACAGTTTGATGACGTCAGACAAAACAAAAACGGCAAACTGGCGCACAGTGATAAAAAGTTAATGTCTAGTATGTTCGTGCCCACGATACACATTTGTATTCGTGAAAGTAACTCTGCGTGCACATTCCTCAGCATGGAAGGTGTCACACTATTGCAAGCATCTGTAACACGACGACGTAGATCCAGCAGACTTGTTAGACGCTGTTGCATACACCTGATTTTTTTACGTAACCCCAGAAATCCAAGCTCACCATTCTCACACAGCGTACGTAGACCTAAACTTCTTATCAGGGTACACCCTGCTACTGGTTTTTATATCGTAGGTATGGTACAACGTCACAATCTGCATTTGCATATGGCTACATTTGCGAAATGTGAATATGCAGATTCAAACCGTCACGCATCGATTTTGGACATTGTAGGATATTCAGGTGACAATTTGTCTTATCCGTGTAAAACAAATGTTGTTTTGTACCAATTAATTGATGCTCTACAACTTTGTAATTGGAAATTTTGCTCTCTCTCTTTTCGTTTTCGATTTGCAATGGCTAACTTCCGCATTTTGCCACTAGGGGCGCTGCTATCTGTTGCATTCGATCGGGCGTAGTCGCTTTACTATACCGTTATCTCACTTGCATAACTGTACCTCTTTCCGTTCACAAGTTATTCCAGGCGAAAGGGACTTTCCTATGCACCCTGTATACTTATGTTACAGGAAGCATGTTCATCGTAAACATACCACACCACAAATTTTTGAAACATGCAACAACAAGGTAGCTTGCCTTGGGGCCCTCATCCAACAGGATTTTGGAGCAGTAAGACATTCAGTTCTATTTCCTTGAGCACATGCCTCTGAGAAAAAATTCTGCTGCTCTTCAATCCAGATCCTACAAGGCTGTTGTGAGTGCTTAAAGAAACCTTCAATAAAAGCTGAACTACTTTTCATTATTTCATCAGTAGAACTATTCATGAAGTTCACACAATGTTTTCAGTGCCAAGCACCCATGATCCACAAATTGCATGAAGAAATAGGGAACGTTCTTCAGACCTTCATGGCTCGTGTTTTGAAGACTGCTGTCATTAGAAAAATCACTAATTTTTCTAAAGTTGATCTTGATGAACTGTTTACATTTGCTAATCTGATTCCTCTTGAAGAACTTGTCATTAATGAAAAGGTCACAGACATGCTTTCTAAACTGAAAGAAAGTGATAAGTTGTTATTTCTGAAGGAAGCTCAAAATCACTATATTACTGCTTGCAAGCATGTGATGGAAAAGACTTGCTTATCAAATGGATCACTTAAAAATTTTAGATTTTTAGACCCAAAAGAATGAGTGAATGATAGAAGCTGCAAAGACATACTGAAAGTTGCAAAAATTATGCCATTTCATGTTCAACTGGATTATTTGTTAGATGAATAGAAAATTTTGCAACTGGAAAAAGATGATACAGCATTTGAAAACAAAACTGTTAATGATTATTGGCAACAACACATCTCAAAAAAGGACTCATTATCAAAAGATATAAAGTTTCGAAATGTTGCAAAATTCATAAAGGCAGCTCTTACTTTGTCAAATGGAAATGCTGACATAGAGAGATGATTTTTCATTTCTAAGCATATATTACGGGAAGATAAATCAGCAATGACCAAAGATTTTTAAACAGTGTACTGACTGTGAAACAATATCCTAATTTTCTTTTTGTACCCATTAATCCAAAACTCATTAGTACAAACAAGCACATTCAAAGTATGCTGCATTTATGGAAGAATGCAAGAGGAAAAAGACAATCAAATTAGAAGAAAAGCTAAAAGAAGAACAAAAAAGAACAGATTATGAAAAAGGTGGAAAAGATAGTCAATCAAATGTGAGACCTGCTCTGAATGGCAAGAAAAAAGAACCCCTACAAACTAAGGAGGCAAGAGAAGAACTCCTTTTGGAAGCTTCGGCTAAACTGAAGAAAGCACTTGGAAAAAAAATTATTTAAAGGGAGCAAAATTAGCTGAAGGCATGCTCGAGGGAGTAAAATGTATGCAAACGGAAGAAAGAGTGAGAGAAAAGGAAGTGGAAATCATTCAGAAGAATCTTGAAAAAAGAAAATCAAGTATGATTACATCATTTTTCGCTAAGATGCCTAGAAAACAGTAAGCCAAACAGTTTTTTTTTATTCAGAATTGTTTTTCTGGAACATTGAAGAGAATTGCATGTCATTAGATTTTCAGAATTTTGTGTAATTTGTTTTTCTGTAAAATTACATAATGACAATAAAATGGCCATACCCCATCCAAGACCATAATAAAGAAATTTATTATGATCTTAGCTGGCCATTTTTGGTAGAGGAGTATAAAAAAAAATAAAAAAATATTTTTTTGTAACCATATTTGTTGTTTTGTGCTATTGACAATAAGTCTCTTAATCACCTTTTAGTCACCTTTTTAAAAAAATTTGTCACCTTTCTCACCTTTTTCAAAGGTCGCCTTAGCTCCTCACCCTGTACGTGTTTTAGTATTTGCTGGAACAGGTTTCAGTAATTCTGGCAAGACTTCTTGTAAAAATGCGAGGTAAGTTCTCCTGTCCAGTCAGCCTGGCAGAAGATATGGGCCAGTGAAATGGTCATGGATGATTCCAGCCCATACATTTATTGAAAATTGCCGCTGGTATGAATGTGGACGTGTGGCGTGCGGATTACTGGTTGCCCACACATGAGAATTGTGGGTATTAAACATTCCCTCACGTGTAAAGGTGCATTCTTTAGTGAATAAGACATGTGCTGGAAACTTCGGCTGTGCTGGATTTTGCTAAGGAACCACTGTGCAAACTCGACACGAGGCCGATCTACAGGTGTCATGGCTTGCACCCGCTGTGCATGGTAGGGGTGTAAGCGTTCGTCTCGTAATACTTGCCACACCGTCTTGGGCACATGTATGGCATGGGAAAGTGCTCGCGTGCGACATTCGGAACAATCTCCAACCATACACAGAATTTCCTCTGTAACACACAGCATCTGCACACTCCTTGCATGCTCTGTGTCCTGCAAGCTGCTGACAAAGGAGCCCATGTCGCACAGATACTGATGCAATTGCTGAAACGTTTTACGATCTGGCACGTGTCTTGTCTGAAAGCACTCCCGGTACAGTCTTTGGGCTTCCTTTGCATTCCTGTCCACAGCTCCATACATGAAATGCATGTCCACCTTCTCCTGATTCGTGAAACAATCCATCCCTTGTGAAATCAATGGTAGAAATGACAATGAGTGCGAAAACCCATCCTTATATGGGTTCAATGGACAGCGCTCTCTAGCGCTTCACTGTTTGAGTTACGACCCTGCATTGTATGATGAAAAGTGCTTGTTTAGGTGTGTTCTATCACCCCGTGAAGTTTGGCCCACTAGTTTTGAATCACCCTGTGATTTGCACAATAAGTTACATTATTATTTTGGTCTGAAGGATGCCACGAAGAATGTATGCATAAAAATAATTTAGATTTTGGCATAAAAGTTTGTAATATTAAAACCATTATTACCAAGGACCGTGAATCTAATAGAGTGATGAGAAAACCAGGCATTTACAGCATTCCTATTCAAGATTTTAAAGAAGAGGTTTTTCAGCTACTTCATATTATTGGGTTGTTGGAAAAGTCGTGATGTATTTTAGCCATGTTTTGCAAATTTCATTTATTGATAGAAAGAACAATGATCAATCAATGATATAATGCCCGTTTTGTTTCATAACCTTTTGCCATCTGTCAGTGAGCTGCAGAATGCCTCGTTCATAGAAGGACCTGTCTTTTCATGGCGAAAAATTGTACAAGGTGCTGATTTACAGCCTCATCTGAATTGAACGTTATACCACGCAAGGACTGTTGAAGAGAGCGAAACAAGTGGAAGTCTGATGGCGCAAGGTCAGGCGAGTATGCTGGGTGTCTCAACACATCCCACCCAAGCTCCAATAATTTTTGGCGGGTGATCAAACTTGTGTGTAGTCTTGCGTTGTCGTGATGGAACACAACACCTTTACGATGAACGAGCTCTGGATGTTTCTGGATGATGGATTCGTTCAAACTGTCCAATTGACGATGGTACACATTCGAATTGATTGTTTGGTTCCGTGGTAGGAGCACGAAAAACATGGACACCTTTAAAATCCCACCACACTGAGACCAGAACCTTCCGCTGATGAATGTCTGCTTTGGATGCCGTTTGAGGCGAAGCAGCACTTCGGGACCGCGACCGTTTGCGCAGCACATTGTTGTACACAATCCACTTTTCGTCACCAGTTATCAGTCACTTCAAAAAAGGTCGTTTTCCTCACGTTTAATGAGCATATCGCAGATGTTTATACGCGCCGTCAATTAAGCTTCTTTGAGTTCGTGAGGAACTCGCACATCGAGCTTGCTTGCGTATCCCAGCTTCTTCAGGTAGTCGTGAACGCTTGAATGATGGATGTGCAATGTGTCTGCAATCTCTCGTGTCGTGTAACGTGGGTTTGACTCGATCAATGCCTCGATTTGGTTGTCATCAACCTCCGTTGGCCTCCCGGACCAAAGAGTATCGTTGAGGTCAAAATCACCAGCACAGAATTTTGCGAACCACCGCTGGCACTGACGTTCTTGTAGAGCATTATCACCATACACTTTACGCAACTTTTCACACGCTTGACGCGAGTTCTTCCCTTTACGGAAGTAAAACAGTAAAATATGGTGAAAATGCACTGTTTGGACTTCCATCTTCAACTTGATGTCAAATCTCCGCAAATCAACCAAATCGCTCACTATTCCTTTTAGACTGCAGCTAGAACTGGCACCTGTCAAATGCCATAGCGATAACAGAGCTGAGCATGCCTCTAGTACTTCCAAAACCGCCCAACCGCCATCGGGTGCCAAAATACGTCATGACTTTTCCAACAACCCAATACGTCGGAAGCACTAAAAGGAATGTTATAAAAAAGATTGTTTGAACATAACAAATTGGAATAAAAAGCAAAATAAAACATCATTAATAGATTTTTGTATAAAAAACCAGGCCATTCCATTTGGAGAAGAATTAAACTATTAGTTTAATACAAAAATTGGAAAGATATTTTATCAGCTGAGTCCATTATAAAAAAAGTGAAAAATATAAACAGCAATAATAACAGTTCTACTTATTTATCATTTGCTTTGGTGGAATCTGATAGAAATTGATAACCAAGTTGAATAGGACAAAAAATGCAAGAATATGAATTATCATAACGTGAGACAAGAAGCGATCCAACTGAAGGGACACTTGTGCTGATCAATATGTCAATCATTACATCATTGAGAATGGTGGAGAAATGTCCCATAGAAAATGTCTCCGGAGGATGTTTGGCTGCCGTGTGTAGGAGATTATGGTGGAGCCTTCACAATATTTTCACTGGTTTTTATACTTTTTTTACTTTGTTATTCACCTTTTAAACCTTCTGAGGAATTTGAAAATAGTTTTCTTAATCTACACTGGGCTGTTGTTTTCTTCTAGTAGTATATCATGGAATTTTGCTATTCCCTTTTAAATGCATTCAGGCATTTATGATCTGTAATAGAATTAAAATATGAGGTTCATTTTTTTTTTTTTCCATGCTGCTTTTAAGTCAATTTTGATACTGCAATTTGGTTGATTTTCGGGCAATCAGACGGAACAACTTTGGATAATATCCTTGCAGTAGTTGATATTTTATGATATATTGCAAATAATTAAATTACAAGAACAAGATAAACATGATGATGAATACTCAATATTTAATGAAAAATATGCAAAAACATTGTTTTTATATGTAAAGACACAATAGGCCTAACACAGGAGTAACATTGACCCTAACAAATAAGAAATGATGGCAGGCAAAATAACATATTAGCCACTGCAGAAGGAAGGTGAGTTGTAATGATCTGTGAGAGATTAATATATCATTCATGAATTTGCCTGTATTTATTAGGGTTTTTTTTTTGCACATTTTTAGTTAAAATTAAATGTCGGGGCTCATCACATACTTTGAGCACAGCATAAACATTTTGAATAGTATTGTTATTGAAGTTATAGAACTTGTTACCGCATGCTGAATAGGTTTACTATATGATTCAGTAAACTAAATGAATTCAATTTGGTATTTCAGTTTTTATCTCCATTTCAAAATTTCTTAAGTGCAGCAAACATCATTTTTGAAATTCTGCATTCTGTATTAAGAAGCTCAAGCCTATGGGGGGTTGTTATTTGTTGGTTACAGATTGGACAGTGTGGTTTTGATATATTTTAAGTAGGGGTATTTGAATCACATGTCCTGAAAAAAAAGTTCAAAAAGTCCTGGAAATCTGTGATTGAATAGGAGTGTGAACCATGATTCTTGCACGTAGTAGCTTTGTTTTCACTAGTAGATAGTAAAAGAAGCATCTAGAACAACACACATCACAAGTATGTAGATTGAAATGAGCATTCCTGTAACAGACAACTAGATTTGTGCCAATAAGCATCTAGTTGATCTTGTGGACTGCATTGTTGCTATTATCATTTCCAGAGCAAATGCAATGATGAAGGCACAGAGATACAGAACCACCACTACATCAGGTGGCTGATACAGAAGTTATCGGGACCATCAGTGGTGGCGAAGAAGGGCTCTCAGTTTACTCTCCAAAAGGAAAAAATGTGGATACTACTCGCTATCCAATTTGCATGTGCATATTGACCTACTCGCTCCACAGTCCAGAGCCTACTAGTGAGCAATCCCAGCAGCATTTGACTGTGCTGACATCCAGACTCAAGCCTCTGTGCTCACCAGGACAACACTTTCACTAAGTGGTCTTGGCACCACATTGTCCAGCTACTGCATAGACTTGACTCCCATGGCAACTTCTGCAAACCCCACATAATCAGCATTATAGTCCAATCACATGATGAACCGGAGATCCAGCATAAGGAAACTTAAATAGTTAAAGTTTTTGCTCTAGCGTTTTTGACATGTTTTTATTAGCATTGAATGCAGCATGTTTATATTAGCATGTAATTTGTGGGACATGTTTTATGAGCATTTTGCTAGTTAGCTAACATATTTGAAGGACTTGGGTGTAAACTATGGTAACCAACACTTCTGTCGTTGTGAGATACGTAGATTACAAGTAGTAAAAAAATATAAATGTTTGCACTTACCATAAATTGAAAGTTGTATTGTGGTGCCATATGTTGACATAAATGTATAACAAATACTCTAAAATGCTCAGATTACCACCGCAGTTATTTTTCATACGCAACTCATTTTTTTTACAAAAATATTGGTTACCATGGTTTATGCCTGAACCCTTAATTTGTAATGCCTTGTGTAAACTTGAAATAATTACACAAATTGAAGCTTAGTGGCTGTCACTCTTCATAACTGTCAAAACTAAGTGTAGCTAACCTTGCAGTTCTTGTATATGTATAACCCACATGAAACAGCACAGGTAAAAAAGAAATGTTCTACAAATTCCTGAAACTCTGCAGTATAAGTAAAGACATGTTCAACATAGTCAACTGTTAAAAGGAGAACGACTGTTATAGGAAATTGTGACAGTATGTATACTGTGGAAACTGATCAATAGTGTGGGAAATTGTGGTTTTATTTCCTAAGTTCAAGCCATTTCACCTGAAATTAGAAGTGTATTCACTGTGTCTTACATAGGCATGCATTAGTGAGTGGTGAAAACATTTCAGATACATAAAACTGTTTTGATGAGGCTCTTAAAATAGTGAATATTTTGAAATTCGGGCCACTGATTGCAAGAATTTTAGTGATCTTTGTGAAGGCATGGATAGTGAATTTTCTGCATTACTTCTGCACATAGTGAAGCATTTGTCTTTACCAAAGTATAAGTTTGATTATTAAATTTCCAATAAAAAGTCGTGGTTTTTTTTTTTTTTACATTGCTCCTTTAATTTCTTGCCAAGCACGTATGGGGTCCTGTGTGGTTAGAGGTTTTGTTCCATCTTTCTGATTATTTTGCTAGGCTAAATGAGCTGAATTTTTCCCCTTAGGGTGCATTACCATTATGATGAAATTGACTTTACTTTTAAAAAAGCATGAGTTTTGGGAATCATACATCAACAGATGTGTGACAGATTGTTTCTCCAAATTGAACAGTTTCTCCTAAGAGCCCCAAAACTCACAACCATATGCTTGGACATAAGTGAACTCAAATAAGACTTGTATAAGACATTTTGAGTATATTTTCCAAAAAATATCAGGTGGATGGGAAATCTGTTCATGGCTTTAGCAGCAAATTTAAATTTATGTTGAGCGAAAGTGAACAACTGATTGACACAGCATCACATTTCTACATAAAAAAAACCTTCAAGTACAAAGGCTGTTCCATAAAAACTGAGAGTACATTTTTTTTTTTGAGTTGGCAACAGTGCAAAGGGGAAAATTAACCACACAGATGACTAACTGAATTAAGGAAATATCTGTGGCAACAGTTATTAGCCATGGCAGACGATTCTGGTTTTGTTATTGCACAGTTGTTTAAGGTATGTCTGCGTTTTGCCATACAGCTATGGAGGTAAGTGATTCAGAGTTAAGAAGTGAAATGTGTTATGCGATAAAATTCTGCTATCATTTGGGTAAAACGGCTCCAGAAACAGCTGATTTAATGAAAAAAGTTTACAAAGGTAAATGTTTGGGTGAATCAACGATTTTTAGATGGCACCATGATTTCAAAAAAGGGTACTTTTCAGCTGAACTTGCTCTTAGGCCTGGCCAACCTGAAAGTGTTGTTTCAGAGCATATTGTTAACACTATTTGGGCAATCCTGCAAAAAGATCGACAAATGACGTGAAGACATAGCGGTGTCAACTAATATTTCAAAAACATTGGCATTCTGCATTCTATGCTACAAATTACTGCTGTATCGTGTGTGTTCCAGATGAGTACCTCATCACCTGGTTAGAGAACAATTGTTAGCCAGAGTTCAGGTGTGCCATGAGTGGAAACAAATGACTGCAAAGAATTCAAACTTTCTAAACACAGTGATAACTGCCGATGAAGCATGGGTCCACTATTTTGACCCCCTCATGAAGCGGGCAGCTAGTGTCTGGAAACGCACAGGCTCACCTCCTCCGAAAAAGTCCGCCAAACTAAATCAGCTGGGAAGGTAATGATAATTTGTTTCGATCATAAAGGTGTAGTCTTCCAGCATGCCATTTCTCCACAGATTATTGTCAATGCTGTGTATTACATTTCAGTCTTGAAGTGTCTGCAACAACACATATTGATTAAGCGACCGGAACTGGTGGACAAGTAGATAGACCCTGCACCATGATAACGCCTGCCCACATGTGGCTGCTTGTGTTCAACAGTTTCTTATGAAATGCAGTATTGAAATCATGCCTACAGTCCTGACCTCGTCCCGTGCGATTTCTGGTTGTTTCCAACGGTGAAAGAGAAGTTCCGTTGCACAACATTCAACACAGATGCTGATGTTATTCAAGCTGTACAGGGGTCGCTAAAACAGCTTCCACAAAATGCCTTCGCCACATGCTTTGAAAAGTGGACTGAATGATAGGACCGTTGCATATCATCCGAGGGAAGATACTTTGAGAAAGAATAACATATATTTTGCTGTACCTATATTTCTTAATTTAAGTATTCTGTACAAATTTTGCTCAAGTACAGGGTGTCACACTTGCTATTTTACCCAAGTTTTTATCAATAACATGAATAATTACAGTAATTGAATGATATTTGGTAAAAACATACCTTCATCCATGGAAAACAGAATCGTATCATAAGAGATGTTGAAAGTGTCTGCCTTGTGCAGCAAGACAGACTTGAACACTAGACTTCATATTTCAGAAACCTCGTGTCAGTTGCTCTAGTATAATTGCTGCCACTGCCTCACAGATGTTGTTCTTCAGTGCCTCAAGGGTTGTTGGCTTGTTTTGAAAAACCGTTAATTTGAGATACCCCTAGAGAAAGAAATCAGGGGGTGTTAGGTCAAGAGATCAGGGTGGCCGCATTCCTTGACAAATCATGCGATCTCCAAAGAATGATTCAATTTCAGCCATACTCACATGTGATGTATGGTAAGTTGCCCCCGGTGGCGCAGTGGTCTAAGCAATGGCCTCTGATCATGCGTCTGAAAGGGGTCTGGGTTCGAATCCCAGTAAGGCATGGATGTTGTGTTTGTCTTACGGCACTGGCTCTCTCCCTTCCCTGGAACCAGTGACCCTAAATTAGGGACGGGCGACTGCTTATAGCCCATTGAGTTGCTCACGGTGGTCGTTAAACCTCCAATAAAAAAAAAAAAAAAGTTGCCCCCGTATCACGACAAAAGGACGAAAGACAAAAGAACAAACGACAAAAGAGCGACAGGACAAAAGGGCGCAAGACAAAAGAGCGGTGCGCCAAAAGAGTGATACAACAAAAGGGCGAATCCACGGGCTTGATATTTTTCTACTTCAGCTGCAAGATTTCTAAAAGATATAATTTCCAAAATCGGCACCGGGGTGTCCCTTTGAGAAAACTACATATTTCTTTGTGGATTCAAATCCCAACTGAAATCAGACTTCTCATCCTACATAGGCTTTCTAAACGATGTTATTTCCAAAAAGGTCCCGGGACCCTTTCAGTAAATTCAGTATTTCTTTGTGTATTCAAATAATCCCAACCAAAATCAGAAGTGTCATCTTTTGTACTCTAAGTGAAATTTTTATAGAAGGCAAGGAAATATATCTTTATGAATTTAAGGAAATATGTCGTTTACGGTAAATGAAATCTTTATGAATTTAAGGAAATATGTCATTTACAGTAAATGAAATCTTTATGAATTTAAGGAAATATGTCGTTTACGGTAAATGATGTTTAAAAGATGTTTTTTCCAAAAAGGCTAGGATCCCTTTTCTGAAATTGCCTTCTTTGTACATTCAAAGCGAAATTTTACGCATGCATGAAATTTTTTGTGCTTCAACTGCAACCTGCAGAAATGGCCGAAGAGATATTTCCAAAAGGGCCCCGGAAACTTTATTTTGTTTCATTTCTTGTTTTTAAGAAAAAGATTCCTTCAGAGCAAGAAATTCTTAGTAGTTCAACCCTTCCCTGGGCACGGTTTGAGCTACTTAGATTGTCGAGGGGAAAAATAAAATAAAAATAATAATTATTACACCAGGTCCCGACTATTAGATTTCTTTCCTTGTTAGGATACCATTTTGACCTAGTGTTAGTTAATTAACTGTAACCTGAATTCTAGATGAAATTTCATATATTTCGTAATTGACCCTTTCCATCTCAATTCAGGCAGGGGGTGTCAGTTGACCACCTCCAATTTTTTTGAAAAAATTATGGTAGCTACTCCTAATAGAGATATAAAGTACTGCAAAAGGATTTTTCATTAAAAAAAAATGTTTGGTCTAGCTACAGCATTTTGAAAATAGGCAAAAAATACACTCATGACGAAAATCATGTGAGACGCCAAATTTTTAAGTGCACACTGCTCCTTAACTATAACAGGGAGAGACTTGATTTTTTTTCATTTTGAAACTATTGAATTAGCCTTTCTTCAAATTCACAGAAATTGGTCAAACGAATGTTGCCAGATGGCAAAAAAAAATTATATTTATTACAAAAAATTGTAATTTTCCACAAATTTAGGATTATTATTATTTTTTTTTTTAAGGAAAAGACTTATCAGGTGGGTAAGTGTGCCAACCTGCACCCCTACTAGGGTTGTCTTAGCAGTAATTTTATTTTTATCCTGTGATACTTGTAACTCATAAAATTAGTTTTTAAAATATACAAAATTTCAAAAAATAAACATTTTTGAATTGCAATATCTCAAAAACCACATTTTTTAAAATTCTGAAATTTTGTCCAAACAATGACCTAATGGTAGGTAGTTAACTGGGGAATCAGGTTACTGGATTTTTGCCTTGAAATTTTCCTACAAATTTTTGAAAATGCACTTCTCTCCTGCTTGGACCTCACTGTTGGGTTATCATTAAAAAAAAAAAAACTTCAAAAGATATTTCTGAAAAGTTTACCTGAGTATATATTCCAAATTGCAGTGTCAATCTATATTTTAAAGTCATTTTTATGATTTTCAATAATTGTCACCTATGTACATGTTTTTTTGGGGTTTTTTAATCCATGGTCTTTACACATACAATACTTTATCTCAGTTGCAGTTAAGATTCAGTTTCTATTTACGTAAGAAAAAAAGCCTCAAAAAACAAAACAAAATTATGAGCTTACCATCATAACTACAAATTATTCAAACTGAGAAAAGCTGGTGGATTTTATCGATTTCCTTCTCATCAAAGGTATGAAGTCATGCAGAACATCCAACAGGAGTTGGGGCATTCACCTTTAGAAGTACATTTTTTAAGGGCACTGGATACTTTACCTGTTTTCTTGCCACATTCTTCTGGCCACCAAAAACCTCTGGATGGTCCATGAAAGATACTGTTATGTCCTCGAATTCTTTAGATATGTTTGTAATCTGTCCCATCCATCCACCAGTTATTGTCATAAATGTATCCTATAAATTCTTCTATTTGAAAATCGTTCACAGAAAATGTTTTTTTTTTTTTTTTTTGCTTGAAAATTGCACTGCTTTATGTGGGTGCCAGACTGTTCTGGCCATTGATGGTTTATTTCCTTGTACTAACCAGGAATGCTGTGACTGTATTTCAACAACAGATTTTACTGTATCCCACTCTTCTACTTTGCTGGTTTGATAGGATTGAACTTCACAAGTTGTGAGGAGTAGAAGTTTAGTCTTTGGGATCAAGGGGGAGACAGTTTCAACAAATGAAGGTGCATCTCTTATAGCTTGTGTAGCTTCTTTTTGTAAGTTGAATTTAGTAGCAAAATGTTTGCACAGGCCACCCACACCATCACATGCACTCTTGCATTTGCCTGTGGCTGAGAAGATCCACTTCCTTGTTACATTTGGGTCCCCCTTCATAAGTTCATAGAACTGATATTTGTTTTTGAAGTGATGTGCCCGGCTGCTCCATCTGAGACGTAAGCAATTGTTTTAAATTCTTCCAAAGGACAAGTCTTAGCAATTTCACTTTTTATGAGCAGAATGGCACACAGAGCATGTGCTGTGCCATGGCTTATATCATTGCATGCTACCACAAAAGACTTAGTCTCATTTGGAAAGTATACAATGAATGTAAAGAGTGAGATCTGGACATTGTTTGCCAGTAGTAACTTTGCACTTCATCAGGTAGAGTTACAGATCAGTTCTGAGCAAAGTCAAAGTGCAACACCAACACTGGACTATGTGCTGCAGACTGTTTAACCTCTGCTATCCCATTTCTCTGGATCCACTCATTATAAATTACGGAAGTTTCTTTTTTCTCGATATCCCCCACCTTCAGTAGCTTTTATTTTCATTGACTCCCCCAATGACTCTCAAGCAGCCTTAATAGGTGTTTCACAGTACTCCATAGAAATTGCACTGGGCAGTACCATTTTCAGTGCCACAGCTTTGGAAAATCAAACTTTGAAATCATATCAGCTGCAATTTAGCCGAAAAATTACTGCAAATTGCAGTTTACCCATGAGTCAAAAATTGCCCAAGTTTCATAAAATCCATTCACCACCATTTTCACTGTTACTAATTTTTTTCTTGCCATTTTCGGATTTAGTTACATTTGGCTACTTGGTGAATGCTTAGTGCGAGCCCTGCCAGGAATTGTGTTCTCCTGCTATTAAAAATTTACTAAATAATGTTTACAGTTCTCATTTTTTCACTTAATTCAAAAATTTGAAAAAAAAAGTGCCATTTTTTAAAAATTGGAAAAAAAAAAAAAAAAAAAGAAATTGAAAAAAAAAGTGTCATTTTCAAAAATATGTAAGAAATTTTCAAGGCAAAAATCCAGTAACCTGACTCCTCCAGTAAACTACCTACGATAAGCATTGTATTTTTTTTTTTTTTTTTTTCCATTTTGTAATACAAAGTATAATACTAGAGTTCCGATATATTAAACAAGTTTCTTCAGAGCTTTTACCTCACTATCTATTCTTTTGAAATGTTGGCTGATGTAGTTCGACATTGCTGGTCTTTTGTATCAAATGAGTTCTTAAATTTTGATTGAGCCTAATGTACGAAAACCTCCTACCATATTATTCATTGTGTGTAGTTTCCATATGTGTGTATCTAGACACTAAGTATGAAAGACAGTGTTTCTGATGCATCATGGAATTTTTTTTCCAGGGAGGTGGCAACACATTGTTGAGAAATGAAAATAATTTCTTTCACTCATTAGTGGTACTGGTTCTTAGCTGTAGTACTTTCATTCACCTCTGTTCTTTTTTTATGTTTATCTAACTTCGTGTTCTCATACTAATGGAAATAGTAAAGCATAACATGCATGCTGACTTGAATGTAGGAAAACCGAGGCAACAGTCATAGAAAATCTTGAAATTTGCTAGCATCACAGAACCACTACATTGCCAACTGTGTTATAATGCTAGAAGTTTTCTTGTGCATTCTTGATATGCACCATGCTCGTTCTCCTTCTTAATGTGCTTTCAGTGAGTGTTAACCCATATGTGTGTCTCACAGAATGCTCATTATACCTACAGAAATTTCTGGGTGTACACTGTTGCTACACTGCTGTATGGACTGGAGATAAAAAAAAAAAAAAAAGATAGGAGGAGTTATGACATGCTAGTTAGCCTTGCTGTGTTACCATGCTATTATTACCAATCTCGTGAGATGCAGAAAACAAAATTATGTTTCAGCATTTACCATAACTGTGTCATTATAAACCGATTCTTGCAACAGCTCAAATTATTTTTCCAAATGAAGAGAGATGCTGTTCTGTGTAAATATTAAAAAGATGTCATCATCATCATCATTGTCAACCATTATCAATCCACTGCTGGACGAAGGTCTCCCCAAGTTTCCTCCACAACGGTCTGTCTTGTGCCAGTCTCCTCCATGTCACCCCTGCATACTTTCGAATTTCATCCACCCATCTCCCATGTGGTCTTCTTCTGGGTCTTTTCTTGTCCCTTGGAATCCAATCTAAAATTTCGCTGTCCATCGATGATCTGTCCTTCTGGCAGTATGTCCAGCCCATTGCCATTTCAGGGATTTAACTCTGATCATGATGTCTTCCACTCTTGTCATTTTTCGGATCCACGAGTTCCTCTTCTTATCTCTCCTGGTTACCCCAAGTATGCACCTCTCCATGGCTCTTTGAGTTGTCTGAGCCTTCGTATGTCTCTTTTAGTTAAGGTCCACGTCTCTGCACCATACGTAAGCACTGGAAGGATGCATTGATCAAACACTTTTCTTTTAAGACATAATGGCATATTGCTCTTGAAAATTATGCTGTTTCTTCCAAAAGCTCTCCAGGCAAGTTTTGTACGCCGATTAATTTCTTCATCAATGTGACCCTCACTTGATATCTGCTGTCCAAGATAAACGAACGTGTCTGTTATCTCCAGCTTTTTTCCATCAATCGATAAATCTTCATTTCCTGTAAAAGCATTGAACATCACTTTTGTCTTCTGAAAGTTCATTTTTAATCCCACTTCTTTACTCTTGTCCGCAAGTTCCTGGATCATACTCTGCAGCTCTGATGGGGTAGTTGCAAAATGACTACGTCATCAGCAAAACGAAGGTGGGTTAGATAATCTCCATTAATCTTTATCCCCTTGTTTTCCCAGCTCAGCGACTGAAAAACACCCTCCAATGTGGCATTGAAGAGCTTCGGAGATATGGTGTCACCTTGTCTCACTCCCTTTCCAATTTTTACGTGTGTTGTATTTTCAAACAGCCTAATCTTTGCACTTGCATTTTCATAGATGTTATTAATAATATTAATGTATGCATCTTCAATACCGCAGGTTTTCAGAGCCATTGTAACTGCTGATGGTTTCACCGAATCAAAGGCTTTTTCATAATCGATAAAAGCCATGCACAATGGAAGTTCATATTCCTCGCTCTTTCAATTAGTTCTCTCAGCACGTGGATATGATCTATTGTGCTGTAGCCACTCCTGAATCCAGCTTGTTCTCTCGGTTGAGCCATGTCCAGTGTTACCTTCAAGCGGTGTGAAAGAACTTTAGTGAAGATTTTATAAACTACTGATAGGAGGCTGATAGGTCTGTAGTTTCCGAGATCCTCAATGTCACCTTTCTTATGTAGCAGGATCATTGTAGCGGTGTTCCAATCCTCAGGAATCTTTCCTTCATTAAGGCATCGAGTGAAAATTTGGGCGAGTACTGTTTCGATTTCTCCACTTGCTTCTTGTATGATGTCTACAGTAATTCCATCTTCTCCTGGAGCTTTTCCTCTCTTCATGTTCTTGATTGCATGTGCAACTTCTGCTGGAAGGACTGGAGGAACTCTGGTACTGGTATCTTTCATGATGTCTGGAGTGCATATATCATCCCTTTCATATAATTTGGAGTAGAAATCTTTCACTCTTGTCAAAATTTCTCCTCTATTTCTTGTTACAGAACCATCTTCTTTTCTCAGTGCCATAATCTGTTTTCTTCCCTTACTGAGATGTCCCTTTGCTATCTTTAGGCTTTGGTTGTTTTCAATTGCTTTCCTCACTAGTTCACAGTTGAATTTCCTTACGTCTTCAGTGATACTTTTTCTTACTGTCTTGCATAGCTCTATATATTCCACTTTGGAAGTCACATCTTTAGTTGTCCTCATCTCTCTTCTTTTTTGCATCAACATTTTGGTTTTTCCTGATAATTTGTTCACATGCAACTTGTTCTTAGACCCAGCTAATTTTGTTGCTGTTTCCAGAAGAGCTTTGGTTACTTTTCTGTTAACTTCAGAGATGTCCACTTCTTCCGATGTTAGGCCTTCTAAAGCAGAGAACCTGTTCTTCAGTTCTAACTTGAAGGTATTATGGTGTTTTTTAAGGTTGGTTATGTCAATAGATTTTGTTTGTCTTATGAGCTTGCCACGTTCAAGTTTAGTGTTGAGGTGCATCTTACATCTCACCAATCTATGGTCACTACCTGTGTTGAACTTGTTTAGCACACTGCAGTCTTCTATGACTAATTTTTTTGTTACACATAATAAAATCAATTTCACTTGTCGTCCCATTTGGATGTCTCCATGTCCATTTCCTGTGTGGCTTTTTCTTGAAGAAGGAGTTCAAGATGAAAAACCCTTCTGCCTCTGCAAACTCAACGAGAGTATTTCCACGCTGGTTTCTGTTGCCATGACCGAATTTACCTACTGAAGTTTCATTCTGTTGCTGTTGCCCTATTTTTGCATTGAAATCTCCCATAATTATTTTCAAGTGCTGCTTACCTTTATTATTTAGATGACAAATTTCCTCATAAAATTCTTCAATTTCTTCTTCAGGATGACTTGTGGTGGGTGCATAAGTTTGAATAATCTGGGCCTGGTATCTTTTCGAGAGTTGGATAACAAGTCGTGCAGCTCTGTCAGAGGAACTTTCAACTTCTACAACTTTATCCTTCAGTTTCTTGTTTATTATAAATCCAACACCACTAGTTCTGCCAGTATCTGTCCCACGATAGTAGAAGAGATGTCCACTTTTCAGTTCGATGAGATCTTCTCCTTTTAGATGTATTGGTAAGAAAATACAAAATAAACCTAGTGTGTAGAACTTAATACTCATGTTGTGTCTGTGAAGTCTTCAGTACTTTTTGTCTCTTACTTTAAGAAGTGTTTAGAGCTATTGCGTTTGATGATGCATTTTGTTTGTTTCATGCTTTTAGGTTCCTGACAGGGGTGGCCGTCCAAATGAGCAGAGACCACCAGTAGAGATGCCTAGCTGGCAGAAACGAAGTGAGCCACGTGGAGGAGGAAGAGGTATTTTGGTTTCTGTGAATTTCTCAATGTTCTGCACAGAGGGTTGGTTTGTGCTTATAATAGTATTGTGGACTCGTGATATGGCAAACTCTTAAAGTCCATAGTAAACTTAACACTATATGAAATGTTTTGTCAAGATTTCTTTAGAAAAGTTCCATGAAATCAAAATGTGCATACAATAGATGGTTTCTAAACCATCAAATAAATGTGGCAGCTTGATAAAGTAATTTTCATAAATTTAAAATTAAAGCCACATATTTTGAATGTATATATGCACATGCACTATTCAGAGTATGTGCATATGTAAAGGTACAAAAACATTAGTAGTAGTAGTACAGTTTACATTTAGAATAGCAAAGTAGCAGGGGGTAATTTCCATTTAAAGATTTATTTCCATACAGGTCACATTACAATATATAAAATACATTAAGCCTAAAGCAACCATGAAACAAATTTGATTATTTTTCAAAGAATCGTGTGATATGGTTTGTTCAAATGTGACCTGGCTTCTTTTTAACTCAATTTTACATTCAATTTTCAGAGAAGAGAATGTACTTCTTGCACATTCTCTTCTCTTTCCTAAAAATGGTAAATTACTTGAATGGCACCAGTGACTGAATTTGTTTGTAATCTTATGTAGTGTTGCTAAGGTATCATCTACCTTGTCTTCTGACAAAATATAGTCAGAATTCTCTCTAGTGATTTCAGTTCTGCATGTAATAACGTAAATGGAGATGTTTGATACATCAACAGTAAGTAAAATCTAGTTCCATCGGCTATAAACTTTAATCTGGCAAATGAGCTGCTATTCTTAGAGAACAGATTAGTGATATATATGGAATAAGTACAGTACAGTATTTAGATCTACCCTGTTTTATGGTAGTGGAAGTTGACTGTGAAGAAAGGGTCTTCTGGGTGGTTGGAAGCTATGGACGTAAGTGTTAAGAGGAATACTGGGGTGGGGGCAGTTAAATGGATTTGACCATAGAACAAATTTAACAATGCAGCAGACATCAGAAATGAGCTGGATACTTCTTTGGTAGAAGAAATGGAAGCATACTGAGGTTTACTTAGACAGATGTTATATTCAGTATATTCTATGGTATCTGGCTGCAGGTAGACCTAGATAACAAGCTATGTCAAAACCATTAAATGAGCAATTAGCAAACAAAGAGATAGAAAATTGTACAGTGGACAGAAAGGGATAGGGGAAGTTTGTTGTAAACCAGTATTATTGCTGTAACTGTATTGTTTTAAGTGGTCCATGTTAAAATTATGGCTGAACTCCATTGTTGTATACAAGTGTGAGATGAGGTTTTGAGACTCATTGTGTCCTGACATAAACAAATCTGATCTCTTCAGTAAATGATGCAAGCTCACTGGTGGGCTACAAAGCAAGGGTAAATATGATAATTCGAGTAGGATGTCCCTTCCATGGGAGGGAAAGGGAAAACACAGTTTACTTAGGATTTGCAACTAGACCCAATAACATGAAGTGTAGCCTCTTGACTGCCAAGCAAAAATGTTAATGTGACATAATGCAGTAAAGATAACTTAGTAACATATCAAGAAAGTTTTGGCCAAGCAAAAATGTTAATGTGACATAATGCAGTAAAGATAACCTAGTAACATATCAAGAAAGTTTTGGTATAGTTACTAGATTGCTACGTATCAGAATGTATATGTTGGAGTCTTTAGAACTGCACAAAAATAATCCTGTTATGGGAAGTTACACATGCATCTGTTGATTCAATGGGGAAGTCCTATTGGTTTTTGAATTAAAAAGAAAAAAAAAACTTTTTTTTTTCTGTAAAAACTTTGTTTGATCAGTGACATTTTTATTTTTAATAATAATAATAATAATCCATCTTTTTGTAAGTTGGCCAATACCGCTCTCTATAAGAGGCTGCCAGTTGCACTCAATCATGGATGCACATTTGACATCAGGTAATTCCAGTTTTTTTACCATCAAGATGATTCTGTAAATAATGTGGCAAAAATGTTATCAGAAGGTGCTATGTCTGATGAATATTAAAAATGTAAGAATTTCTAAGAGAAGTTGTCTCAGTTTCTGTTGGGTTTTCATTGCCACATGAGACATGGCATTATTCTGGTGGAAGACTATGTGTTTTCTATTCACCTGAAGTAGCTATTCCACTTTCAGTGTTTTGATCAATTTGTCGAGTTGCTGGCAGTTGTGTTTGGAATTGTTTCACCAAGTAGCAGGTTTTCTTGGACAGAACCCCATAATAAAACTTTCCATGGCTAATTTAAAAGTTTTTAACCTGTGCATGCCAATTTTGGGAGATCAGCTTCGGTTGACTTATTATGGTGTGCATTAGAAATTTCAGTTAATTTCATGGAAATTTTTCAAAATTCGTTTTCATATTTTTTGTGCACAGTTATGCTGCAAAACAAAGGCAGGAAGTGCTGCTGGCTTCCACCTTTTATCAGAGGTGGACCACTGACACCAACACCCTCCCCATCCCTCATGACCCATATGCTTCTCTTGAAATTCGCTGTCAGACTGAATAAGGGATATGCCTATTTTGGGTGATCAAATACCTTGGTAGCAACTGATAATAAATGACATTTAAGCAATGTAGTATATCATAAATAGTGCTTTGTTTATCCTAATTTGTTTTAGACTGGATGAAAGTTAGTTGGGAGTAGTAGAAAAAACAAAAAAACTTTTTTGTCCCTTACATATTTATTCTGCCCAACAAAAATTTTTAAAGCATCAACTGCACTAAAACTCCCATCAGGCAACACAGAAAGATTGTTTCTTAAAAATTGTTGGGTGCAACCACTCATTACAAGCAGTTGATTTGAATGTTTTAAATTGGCAGCAAAAAAACTGAAATTACTTTTCCTCTAATACAATGCATCAAAGGTCTGGTATTCTTCTTGTGCAATTTACTGTAATTTCCATCATATAACCTGCATATTGTTTGTTAAAAAAGTTCTAAAAAATCAGGTGGTGTATATAATATGCTGCTTTAAAAAAAAAAAAAAAAAAAAAAAAAGGTTTTTGTGGCACTTCGATTTTTTGAAAAATCCATTGTGCAGGAGTTGGTTTAATTGGAAGAGTATCAAAAATGTGTTAATAACCAAAAAAAAAATATATATATATATAACTCACTACAAAGATAGTGGTCCTTAAAGAGTTGGAAGGAATTCTTGAAATGAAACTCATTTTATTTTGGATATTTCTAGTATTAGTTGAATAAGTCCTTATTTTGAGAATTCCGTATGGGCTTTTCTAGAAATAATTTCTTTTTAAATTAACGAATTTTTAGAGATAACTCATCTCCTTCATCTGACTTGTTGAGAGGCATTCACTTCCATGGTGGATGATTAGTAAAGTCCAACTAAACTGTGCCAGATGCCTGGTAGAGAATTTCCTGTGATGTCATTGAAGATGGACTTCATTTTTTCACGTCCTTCCTTAACTCTTCTTTTCAACAGCTTATTTTGGAAACTAATGATTTTTAGAGAATCTCATTTAATTTCATGACCAGCAATATGTTGCTGATTTCATAAGCAGCATATTTAAGTTGTAACATCACAGACCACTGGTAACAACACAGAACATTTATTACTTTACTATTTCACACAAAAACATAAACTGGAATACACTCCATGGTACAAACTAAACTTGTTGTCTTAGCCAAGCTCGGCATGTCCTACTCTTTCAATATCTCTCATGCTACTCCGCTTATATCATTCACCACACGCTCAAGTCATTAATTGTCAATGTATCATTCTGCACTTTTGTGCGTGGAAGTTCGTATTTTACAACCCTTCCTCACTCCAGAGGAACTTTTTCCAGTGGTAAAAAGTTCTTGTCATTTTACAATACAATAGTCATAGTTCACATAATGAGTCATAATCCATTTGCAAAGAGAAATATATGAGTTAATTTAACTATTATCTTTACATGTTTTCCAACAATTTCTATGTATTATATACCACAACCAAAAAAAAAAAAAAAAAAAAATGTTTTCAATAGCAGATACATAGCATAGCATGATCAAGGTGGATCATCTAAATTTGGAATCCTGCTCAGTCCATCTGCATTTTTGTGCATAGTTCCCGATCGATGAATTATAACAAAATCATATGCTTGTAAAGCAAGGGCCCATCTCATCAGACGAGCATTTGAACTTGCGTTGGTGCATAACCAAACGAGAGGGTTATGATCAGTTTGTATGAGGAAATTTTGACCATCCAAGTAGCATTTCAGTTTCTGTACCGCAAATATAATGGCGGCACATTCTTTTTCACTGGTACTGTATGTCTTCTCTGCTGTCGAAAAATTTCTGCTTAGATAGATTACAGGATGTTCAGCGCCATCTTCTTGTTCTTGCAAGAGGACGACTCCCATTCCTTGATCTGAAGCATCAGTTTGTAGAATAAATCTACGTTCATATAGTCAGGGGGAATAAAGAACAGGAAAACTAGATAAAGATTTTTTTAGTTCCACAAAAGCTTTCTCACATTGTTCTGACCATATAATTTTTTCTTTACGATTTTTACCCTTCAAGATGTCTGTCAAGGGAGCTGCTATCGAAGAAAACATTGGAATATATCTGCTGTAATATCCTGCCAGGCCTAAGAAAGATCTTACTTGCGTCTTGTTCTTTGGCGTAGGAAAATTTTGTATGGCCTGAACCTTTCGTTCCGCTGGTTTCAGATATCCTTGTCCAACAATATGACCCAAATACAAGACGTGATCTTGAGAAAACTTACATTTTGAAGGTTTTATGGTCAAGGAAGCCCTCTGCAACATCTGTAGCACTTCTTCAAGATGTATCAAATGATCCCCCTAGTTTTCGGAAAAAATGGCAACATCATCTAGATATGGTACGGCAAACTCTTCGCAGCCTCTCAAAAGTTCCGACATCATTTTGCTAAAGAAATAAGGTGCGTTCTTAAGGCCAAATGGCATCTTTAAGGGCTGATACGTTCCAAAAGTAGTCACAAACACTGCCAATCGTTGAGCTCTAGCACTTAATGGAATTTGCCAGTACCCTTTTGTTAAATCTAATACTATAATATGCTTCGCTCCAGAAACCTTTTCGACTCTTTCTTCTATGTTGGGCAATGGATAGAACTGGGTCCTTGTCACTTCATTCAATCGCCTGTAATCAATACATGGGCATGGATCTCTTCTGGGTACTTCTACCAAAATCATGGGTGATGTACACAGTATGGCAAAGAATTTTTAAGACTGGGTCTGTAAAATGAAATAGAAACAAGAATTTATAATTTGTTTTGGTTTGTTATTCAAAATAAGTCTCTCTGGCTTCAATACACTTGTTACAGCAATTTAATAATGATTCGAATGCCTGTTCCAGTTCATTTTGCGGAATTGCCTCCAAAGCACGCGTCGAAGCTGTTTGTATGGTCGAAATATTATCAAAATAACACCCTTTTGATGTCATTTTAAGTTTTGGGAATAAAGAAAAGTCACAGGGTGCTAAATCAGGCAAATACCGTGAATGAACACAGACGTTATTTTTTTGCCAAAAACCTATGAACAAGAAGTAAGGTGTGACTGGGTACATTACAGTGCAACAAACACCAACTGTTTTCATCCCGATATTCTGGACGAATGCGACAAATTCTGTCCATCAAACGCCTCAAAACATTTAAATAAAACTCACCAGTAATTATTTGTCCACTTGGAGCAAATTCTTTGTGGATAATGCCCTTACTATCGAAGAATGTAATGAGCATTGTTTTGATTTTCGATGGAACTTTTCTTGTTTTTTTGGCTTGTGGTGAGTTTTTTTACTTCCAATCCGCACTTTGTCGTTTTGTTTTAGGATCATATTGAAAACACCATGTTTTATCACCTGTAACAATCGATTTTAAGGAGTTTGGATCATTTTCAGCGTCTGCAATGTGCACTTCTCCTTGATTTTTGTTCATTGGTTAACATGTGTGGAACAAATTTAGCACAGGCTTTTGTTTTGCCCAAATCTTCATGCAGGATGGTTCAAATCATTTCTTTGTTGATGTTTAAAGACTCTTCCATCATTCTTAGCGACGTACATCGATTGCTTGCCACTAAATCACGCACTTTTTCAATAACCTCAGGTGTCCTAGATGAACTTGGTCTTCCGGTATGCTTATCATCTTCTAGCGTATCTCTTCCGTCCAAAAAACATTTGTGCCACAGGAAAACATTTTATCTACTTAAACAAAACTCACCGTAAACTTGTTTCATCATTTGGTACGTTTCCGAGGCACTTTTACCAAGTTTTGCGTTAAATTTAATAACAGCCCTTTGTTCCATCTTAATATTTCAACATGAAAAAAATGTTACTTCTCTAATGAACAGCCGTTTCGTTTGAGTTATTTTAACAACTGCGCAGTACTTTTGGCAGAAAGCAAGCAGATGGTCATGGTTTATAATGCATTCACGATTACACTGGTGGCGCCACCGTAGGCTGAAATGTAGCGCCAGTCTTAAAAATTCTTTGATGCACTGTGTATAGTCTGATTCACCAACTTCTATAATCTTGTACTGCAGCATTTTATCTATCTCTGCTTTAAGAATATTTATCTGCCTGGGCGACATTCTGTAAGGCTTAACTCTTACAATAGCATTACTAGCTAGCTCGATATCATGTTCGACCAAATGAGTCTTTCCTGGAATATTAGAAAACATTTTTAAGTAATGACATAATAGTTTTTTCAGATCCTGAATTTGTTTGCCATTTAGGTGCTCTCGAAGTTTACTGTTCTTCTCGATATCAGAGAAGTTAAATATATTTGGATTTTTTTCAACTTGCGGAAATTTAATCTCTAAATCCATTTCACCATTTTCACAAACGGGCAATAAGTTCACAAATTCTGGTCGTTTATGGTGTGGTTTCAGCATGTTAATGTGATATGCTTGATGTTTTACATTTTTGCCTTCAAAGCTTACTACATAATTAGTCTCAGAAATTTTTTTCTCAATTTTCCCTGGTCCTTTCCACTGTTCCGCTAACTTATTTGGCCTGCAGGTAACGAAAACCAATACCAAATCTCCTTTTTGAAATAAACGTTTTACCGCATTTCTGTCATACCAATATTTTCTTTTCAATTGAGCCACTTCTATGTTTTTAATGGCAAGTTCTTGACATCTTTTCATCCTATTTATTAACTCAAATACATATTCAGTGACATAGTTTTCTTCTTCAGGATGACCCATCCATTTTTCATACAATAGTGTCATTGGCGTCCTCAAATTTTTTCCATGCACCAATTCAGCAGGCGTAAACCCTGTGTTTTCATGTGTCACAGTTCTCAAAGCAAACAGCGCCGCCGGTAACTGTTTCTCCCAATCCGGAGCAGACTCAAGACATAAAATTCTCAACATCCTTTTAATAGTTCGATGGAATCGTTCTACCGGATTACTTTGGGGATGATATACAGAACTATGAGTAACTTTTATTCCAAACCGCTCCAGAAATTCTAGTGTCAAAATGCTTACAAAACTGGCTCCTTGATCAGTTTGAATTTCTTTCGGAAATCCCATGCGGCTAAAAATGTGCAACAAAGCGTCAACTACCGACTTGGATCGTATGTCTGGGACTGGTACCGCATCTGGATATTTGGATGACAAACACATAGCTGTAATTATGTATCTATTTCTGCTTGAAGTCTCGGGCAAAGGCCCACAGGCATCAACGTTGATCTTTGTAAAAATTTCAGGAATAATTGGAACTATTTTCAAAGGTGCTTTCTTTTGTCCCTAGCTTTTCCAGCACGTTGGCATGAATCGCAAGATTTTACAAATTCTTCAATGTCTTTATAACAGTTAGGCCAATAAAAATACTTCGCTAGTCTGTCTTTGGTTTTTGTCACTCCTAAATGCCCCGAAGTTCCCTCATGACACATGTTTTTTATTTGTTCTCTATATTGTTCTGGAACAACTATAAGATCTCCCTCTTTGCCAATCTTGTTGATCTTCTTCTTCACCAACATCCCATTGCTTAGTACAGCATAACCATTTGCCTTTTTAAAATCTGTTTTCTCTATTTGAGAATTTTTCTCAATTCCAAACTTTGCCGTTGATCTTCCGTGAAACTTTTTGAATCCATTTTTACCAACACTAACATGGCTTTATCTTCATCATGCCTCAGTGGCAGAATTTCTTCTTCTAATTCATCTTATTCTTCGGAACCCACAGCCTCTCCTTCAAGGGCTTGTTTTTCTTTCTTCCCTGAATCATTCTTTACTGAATTTCTCTCTTCGTTGTTTCGTTTCTGTTTTTCTTGATACAGAGTAACCACAACATTTACCTGTTCTGAATTAAGTGGCCCCTCCATATCAATTTTTTTAACAAAGCGGCAGTCTTATTTCCAAGTAAATATCTACCTTGATCTAGCTACTTCCTAATCACTGCAGCCTTAGTTACAATATGACCAAATTCACATTCTAGTTCAACTTTTGCAAATGGTAAACAAACCTTTTGTTCATCCAGAAGATGCTGTAACCACACTTGTTCTCCAGTAAACTCACCTGGTGACACATACTCTTGACAAATGATATCAACTGAAGAACCTGTATCCCCGAGAATAGGCATGGTAACTCCATTTATTTTTCCTTCAAAGGTATAGGGTGCCAAGAGATCCCCTTCAGTTTCCTCTCTGATTCTATTTACGCTTCCTGAGTTCTGTGATTTTAGCTTAGGACACTGAGGTCGAAAAGATCCACACTCGTAACATTGAATCTTCCGCCTGCGATCATGCTTTTCTTCATTCTGAGATACATTCTGATTTGACCACCCTTGTCCAACATCTGACTTAACATAATTTTTGTTATAAAATCCATTTTTCCTAAAATTTCCCCTATCATGGTTATCTCTAGTTTTTTTTCTCACTGCCTTGCATTTTCTTTGAAGCACAAAATTCATTCAACAAATTTTTCTTTGTTCCTCCTTTTACACTTTCATAATTGTCCACCATATCAGCCAATACTGAAGGTGAGACAATATTTGACCATTTATCAATAAAATGCTCCCTTATTTCTATAGGCACTCTCCACTTCAATTGATCTGTGATCATTAATTTTTTTAGCCCTTCATAATCGCCTATTTTAAGTCCTGAAATCCATTCATTAAAATAATTTTCTAACTCGAAGGCGAAATCTCTCCAGGTCTTCTCTGATGTACGCATGTGTTGTACAAATTTCAATCTAAATTTCTCTGGACTTAACTTATATCTTTTAAGAAGTAACCTTTTTACATATTCATAGTTTTTAGCATCTTCCACATTTTCTCTGGCAATCAATTGTGATATTTCGTAGGGCAAAAGTCCTATCAAATTCGCGACCCAATCTTCCCTTTTTATTTCTGCTTGTTGTGCTTGCCTTTCAAATAAAACTAAGTAAATACTTATATCACTGTCTTTTGGGTCAAATGTTTTCATCAAATGACGAAGTTCTAATATCGGTTTATGAGAATTTCCATTTTGCTCCAAACTGCCTCCCAGCGGCTGACGTCCAGCTTCTATTCTGAGTTTTTCAAACTCATATTCCATTTGTCTTTCTGTTTCTCTATGTTTTTCAAGCTCAAATTCCCTTTGTCTTTCTGTTTCTCTACGCTCTTTTATACCTGCCAAAAGTTCTTTCACGAAATCCTCTTCATAATCTTCAAAGGTGACAATTTTATTTTTTAAATCCAGAATTTTGATATTTGGCGTAACTTCTATAACCAATTCTTCCGCCAACTGCAGAAGTTCTTCTTTGCGAGCTCTTCCTAAGAAAGCCATTTCAACAATGCCGAATTTAGACAAGTTCTACGTGTACCCAATGTTTATTTATTATCATATATGTGTATATGTTTACAGAAATTGTTTACAACAATATTCTATATTTACATATACTCTAGGCTCAAACAGTTGATCTGAATGTACTATTTCTTGGCAGAAATTATTTCCTTCTATTATCGTATATGTGTATACGTTTACAGAAATTGTTTACAACAATATTCTACATTTACCTATACTCTAGGCTCAAACAGTTGATCTGAATGTACTATTTCTTGACAGAAATTAATTCCTTTTATTTAATTCCGTGCCCGGAAACTTCTAAAAACTTGCTTTGATATCTCATTCCTTTGGACAATTCTCTAAGAACAACAACAAAAACAGTACTTACAATAAACATCTAACGTAGGTGTAAATCTGATACGGAACTTTTTTTTTTTTTTTTCACGAACTAATTTCGAAAAATAAGAGTCGCCATCCTTTGTTCTTCCCATAACAAAGAGAAAAATATATATATATCGCATCGGTCCGTTCTCACGCTGCAAGGTTTTTCAACTCATCGATTCTCACGGTCCTAAAAACGGCGCCAAAGTTCCGATCCCGTCGGTGCCTCCAATTCTTTACTTTGTCTGTAACATCACAGACCACCGGTAACAACACAGAACATTTATTACTTTACTATTTCACACAAAAACATAAACTGGAATACACTCCACGGTACAAACTAAACTTGTTGTCTTAGCCAAGCTCGGCATGTCCTACTCCTTCAATATCTCTCACGCTACTCCGCTTACATCATTCACCACATGCTCAAGTCATTAATTGTCAATGTATCATTCCGCACTTTTGTGCGTGGAAGTTCGTATTTTCCAACATTCTCTTTTTTAAAGCGATGAGAACAGAACAAACACACACCTGAAATTTAAAAAAAAAGTCAGAAATTAATTGGAAATTCTTTTGTCTGTGTTTCATTTCCTCCCCCTTTTGGGATCTAGTAATTAGTTTTTCGTAGTGCAGTGCAGTGTATTTAATGTTTAGTGATTTTATTTCATAAATTTATTTTGCGGTAATGGTAATTAAAGTTTTTATGTAGTGCATAAAAATATATACAAGAGCATATTTAGAGTGGGCCTTGCCCCTCAAAAAGGGTTTCATTTTTTAAAGTTTTTTGGTTAAAGTGTGACTTACATTAGAAAAAAATGCCTTAATTTAATAAAAATGCATCGACTTACAGTTTAGAAAAAAATGCTTTAATTTTTTTCTTCTATTTTTCATTAATTTTAATTTTGTTCAGGTGGATCTCAAAAACTTCCATTTTTGCCCCCCCCCCATTCTATATATGCCCCTGTTTTTTTATAATTGTTGCAGTAAGTTAAAAGTGTAGTGAGTTTTTTTACTGTTAACTATCATAATAAGTATAAGTTTTTGGTTAGTGTAATGATCAGTAATCTTTTTTTAGTGTGCAGTGAGTGATTTTATTTTACTGTATAAATTATTTCATTTTAGTGTGAAAATTTTCATAGTTTATTCTTATCTTTTCGAATATTTTCTGGTATCACTACATATGTTCAAGTTAGTTTCTATAATAGTTTTTTTTTTTTTTTTTCATGAACTTTGCTTTAAGGACTTTAAGAGAAAAAAGAAAAAAATGTGCTTTTCTCTCACAATCAAAAATTCTCTCAATGAAGAATATGTGGCAATGTTTAAGAGGCAGGGCTATTTATTCTGATATTTTATTATGTTTTTGTGTCCTTTTATTTTGGTATTATTTGTAAACCAGTTCTGTTGGTTACAGAAAACTGCACCATTTTGGAAAAATGGAGCTGAGATTTTTTCTAAGAATGAAAAGGGACACATTTGTGTAACCTTCTCTACTCAGTTCATGCAATTTAGCTGTTATTTTGTTTGACCTCCAAATTCTTGGAAGCAGTCACTCCTTAAGACAGGTTTTTTGGCCTTAAATTCCATCTCAAGAGCAGGCCAATTCACCCCAAAATCATACTGTTGCTAGGCACTGCACTCGTGACCCAAAGTTGTGTGGATAACGCTTTTGTTAGACTTGTTTCTGCAACCCCTCTCTTACTTTGCTCTTTTGCTCTTCAGAATGAGAAAAGTGAAGTTCAAGATTTTTTTTTTTTTTAACCAATTGGTGACTGCCAGCTAGAAAATCAACGCTGAACAGGGGTCAAGTCGGTGCTCTGCGGGTGTTTTCAGCAGGCATTCTCTGTGTAACTTTGGAGGAGTTAATGTCTCCTATTTTTGGTTCTTCTCGATAGAGTTCCTGGAAAATTCACGGTGGGAAATATATTTTTCTCTCTTCCCATCCGACTGTCAAACTTCTTGTTTCCAGAACAAGGTGGAAGATCCTAAGAGCTGCAGTGCATTCAGAGGCCAATGATGCTAAAAGTGGCCAAGAGAAAACAAAAATGACTGCATTCCTCATTCTGAAAGGCTTAAAATTGTTTGACACCTGTTTTTTCAAAGAAAGAGAAAGAAAATTCAGACGTGGCAGCACCAATATTGCCCACCCGGAAGCAAGGTCTCCATATCCTCATTGCAAGTATGCACCAACCTGCGATGGAAAATAGCATGAGCCATTCCTGCTCTGAATCAACCTCCTCTTCCGCATACCAGCCTAATCCAGGGTGTTTACTTTTTAGCCACAATAGCCAATTGAATAGTGGAGAATAATAAACAAAGCCATCGCTCTTTCCACGTTTTAGCAACACACAGCAACTGAAAAAATTTTATTCGGTCACCAAATAACAATTTTTTGGTTGCTGAATAGTGGAGGCTATGTCCTTTGATTATGAGAGTGCTGAAGTGAAAAGGAAACTTCTACATTCATGGTGAGATGGGGGGAAAAAACATGGAATTGAATTGAAAACAAAACAAAAACTGTGTCCTCTTTATGTGAAATTACTCATTCTCTAATCATTTTCCAAGATAAAGAAAAGGAAAAAGTTACAGGAAGGTGAGGAAATAAGCTCTGTCCATCAGATCAGCCAGATGTCACAGTAATTCATTTAAATTTGTTTCTTTAGTGGTTAGTTTTGGCTACTGCAGTTGAAAGAACTGGCATTAGAAACTTTGCTCAGAATGTAGCCTAAGCCTTATGACGAAAATTATACGAATGCAATAGGCAGTGAGGTGATATATATGTGTACCGGGTGGTTATAATTAAAGTGACACAACTCAGAGAGCTCTGGAGGGAGTACTATGACAGATATAGCAGCGAAACTTAGAAGGAAGGTGAATTAGAACATGCGATCAAGAATTATGAAAAAAAAAAAAAAAAGAGGTCAACTCTTTACCACCAGGTGGAGGAATGGCGCTGTGAAAGAAAACAAGTTGGAATGGGTATAATATTTATTGCTAGCATTCAGGAATTACCAAGTTTGTTCAATATGTGTGCCATCCAGGTCGATTACATGCTGAATATGCAATACAAAATTATCAACACAAGCTCGTAGCATTTCAGGTGGGATATTACCAAAGCCATACAACACACTGTGGACTAAACAAATTATCTGCGAGACAGTTGTTTTGTCGGTGAGATAGGCTGCAGACTATAAAACAACAAGAACCTTTTCAATAGCAATAGTTTTCAACGGTCATCATGCTGGATAAGAAAGACCGCATGCTCTTGGTGAAGTTGTTTTATAAGAGAAATAGGAAAGCGTCGTTGGCGCTAAGGGAGTACCGAAGATTAAAAGGGTTGTGACGACGACCCCGTGACAGGGGTGGCGGAAAGTGAAGTTCATTGACCGGGCCCGAAATCGGGCTCGGGCTGTAGAATATTTACTGTGATTCGGGCTCGGGCGGGCTGGGGCTGTTAGAGAAAGGGAGAACGAGAGAAATTTTTTTATATAAAAAATGATTTTATATGATTTAGCAAATGAGACACTTTATAGTTGGTATAGGGAATTCTTCAGCAACTGGTTCTGGTTGGGGAGCGGGCATTCCCGATGGCTATTTATTCCGGGCTTGGGTAGAAAATGCCATAGGCCATGCATTAGTGTATTTCTGAAGAGAAGAAAAAGCTTTTTCAAGAACTATAGATATTGGAGAGTTGATAGCTTACCGACAATAATTTACCTCCTATCTCCTCACAGTAGCTCCCTGCTAATTCTGTTTAGCAATGTACATATTGCAGCGCATTATGGCGCAATATTATTGGCATTATTTGAGCATCATAACAATTGCAGCACCGCCCGATCATTTTAGATGCCCGGCCACCTGAAGCACTTCTGGTGGAAACGAACAGTTAAAGAAAATTGTACAGTTACACTATAAAAATAGATAGGTCTCCCCACTCCCCATTTGAGAAATACATTGGTTAATTGCAGGAGGAGGAGAGTGGAAAAGGAATTTTTTTTTTTATTATTAATGATTGAACAGGTGAGCCAGTTTTCTGGCTCGTATGGCCCCGGGCTCTGTCTTTCAATATAAAACTCGGGATCGGCTCAGGCTGATATACCATGGGCTCGGGCTCCGAAAATTGAGCCCAAACTCAGCTCTGGTGCACCCCCTCCCTTCCGGCTTTCCGAAACAAATAGGAGAAAAATAATGCTTAAGGAGCTTTGTTAGGGATTAGGACCACTTGACCACGTACCTAGAGGAACTCTCTAAGGCACATCATAACAAAAAATTGTACATATGCCAAATAAAATAAATAAATAAATAAATAAAAATCTTGGCTAAAATTATTGAAATTATTGACCGGGCCCAGGACCTGGTGGACCAGGAGGTTCCGCCGCCACTGACCCCTGACAAGAAACGCACTAAATAAAATGATTGTAAAATTTGAACAAACAGGTGAATTAAATGTTAAATTTCATTCCCACCAAAAAAAAAAAAAAAAAAAAAAATACTGAATCATGGGTTAGACCAGAGTATATCCCAATAAAATGCCAAAATGTTCTTTTCTTTTAAAAAGATGGTTTCAAAACAACTGTTGTAAGGAGTGATTTCTTCAGGTTTAATTTCTTAATGAAATTTGCAAAATAATAAAAAGTTCCACATTTATATAATTCATTTCTCTCTCATTTTAAAGATGCCTTGCACTTAGATCAAAAGATCTTTATTTGTCCTGAAACTCGATACAGAACAAATTAAATGCAACAATAATATAACTTATTTGCAAACAGTATTTGCATATGTACATGGTATATGAATAAAATATGTAATAAAACACAATGGACAACTGTCCAATGTTCAGACGCCACACAGTGATTGTTTTGCAAGTGCATATTTGTTGTCTGTTACCTTTTTTTTTTTTTTCATGACTTTCATGGAGAACAGTTAGTTTTGTCATGATATACATGCAATCCTGTGATGTACATTTGGTATGTAGGTTTAGTTACATTAGAGTGGTGTTCTTTTGAAGTTAAAAATAACAATATACTTAACTAAGAGAGTGTGAAAGTTTGTTTTGTATGCTCTTCCTCTTTCTTAGGTGGTGGTTTTCGTGGACGTGGAGGTGGTGACAGTGGTGGTAGAAGTGGTCATTATAGAGGTGACCATCGTAGCAGCAGTGATCATTATAGAGGTGGATCACATCACCGAGGCTCAGCTGCTGGAGCATATGATGCCATGGGCTCCTATGGAAAGAACTGAAATACTGTATTCATAAATCAAGCAATTTATCATTTGGCCAATATTTGGCTTCATAACATAAGTTTTTATGTGGATGTCATAGTGTCTTTCCATGGTTTGTACATACTCTCATGTGTTAGCGCATTCTTGGAAAGTTTGATGTTGTAGTAACTATGACATTCAGGAGCCTGATGTTGTTCAGATATGGAATAGATAAGAGGTACAAATTTTTGAGGCTTTTTCTTCCTTGTTATTGTTAGCCTGTTTTGCCTAATTTAGGTTGGAGCACAAATGCATTGAAATTTCAAAGAGTGTAAAACCAACACTTGACTATGAATTAACTGGATGGAATTGTTCATATAAATAGAAATACTTTATTTGTCCTTTGTTCATTACTGCCAATGGCATTTTGTTTTAATCATCCATGGTGACCTTATGTTCCTTTAACTCAAGGGAAAACAAAGAAAAGAAAATGTTTCAAACCTTTCCTGAAGTTGTCTGTGTATCATAGAGTGGGGAGAAGAGGAGTGTTACTTGATTAAAAGGGAAATCTTCTCACTCTCTGAAAAAGAGAAAAATGTCATATTTACAGCTTTGAATAACTTGAGTTTCTCTGTGTAAAATTTTTTCAGTTATATTTGTGAGCATT
Organism: Macrothele yani; assembly: GCA_039090855.1. NCBI lineage: Eukaryota > Metazoa > Arthropoda > Arachnida > Araneae > Macrothelidae > Macrothele > Macrothele yani. The sequence goes on along the minus strand of CM077023.1, from coordinate 3,257,295 downwards.
AAATTGTAGCTTGTGTTGACTCACTTGACTGGCTCTTATGTTTTTTTCACCTGAATTGCTAAAACTTAAGTACATTACATTTTTGTAGGGAAATTTAAAGATTATTGTTCCATGTGGTGTGTGTAATTGTTGTATTATGGAGCTATTTTTGCACGGTCATATTTTATTAAAATGTAATTAACAACATGTTTTATTTATTAAACTGTAAGAGCATGAACTTTGTGTGTTATAATGAACTCTGCACCCCTGTCTCTTATCTTTATATTTTATATCTTGGACAAGCCATTTGTTAATGGAACTTGTTAGTTCTTTGTTTATCTGTAATGTTTTTCATCAATAGAGCCCGTAAGTTCAAGCAGTAAAAATGCTAAAATAGGCAGCCAAGTAAGCGAAATAAAACGTCAAAATATACATTTATAAAGTGCATAGGTTTTGAAGAAATCTTAATCATACAGAGGCATTGAGCTAAATGTACAAATTCATGTTTCAGTACTTAGTTTTGCAATTATGATTACTAGGTGTTGTTTTTTTAATATTCAAAAGTAAAACTCTGCCTTCTGTCACTTAGAATATGCTTTAGAATTAAAAATGATCTTTCAACTTCTATGGTGGTAATGGGAGCATATTTGAAACATGAGGCAGCTGTAGGATCCATTTCAATAAAAATGGAACTATCACTGAGTATTTTAACAATGTCTTTAATTTTTTCCAAGTCATTATTTGCTGAAAAAACTTGTTTACATTTTTCATTCACGACATGACTATTTCGTCCAGGAACACATTCAGTTTCATTAACTACATCATTTAATATTTTCACAACATTCACTAACGTTTTGTTCCTTTTTTCCAGCAAAGTAATCATGTAAGACAACTTTGAAAAGTGTGCTTGGATAAAAGCTAAATTGTTGCAAATGGAATCTTTAGATAGTATCTGTTTAGCATTCCCTATTGAGCAGAATTCTTCCTCATGAAAACTGTTAACAATTTCAGCAATCTTTTTGCATGTTGTCTCCAGGTCTCCGTGTTTGGCATAAGGAGGAAACTCATTGATAACTTTAAAAACTCTAAAATCCTTAAAATTATAGTAGTTTTAAGGATTTTAGAGTTTTTAAAGTTATCAATGAGTTTCCTCCTTATGGCAAACATGGAGACCTGGAGACAACATGCAAAAAGTTTTAGCACAAACAGAGAATCTTTTCATAAAGGACTCATGTTTTTCGTCAAAACTGACATTTCAGCATGCTATTGGAAACTTAGAATATCAAATAATTGAAGCTCACGTACTTGGGTTATCACTAAAGATATCTTAAAAGTTTTTCTGTGTTTAATTTCAGCAATCTTGTTCAAATTATTTGTGTAATACACAGCAGCTGATATCCATATTCTCCATCTTGTCAGATTAGGTTTAGGCAGTAAAGCAAGATTTGGTTCCATCTCTTTGAATAAGTGAACTCGATATGGAGCTTTAAGAAAAAATTTCTTTACACTCACTAATGCATCAACATCAGGAAATAAGTCACGTATTTCCTCCTCTACTCTGTGGGTAGCATAAACCAAGCAAGTTAAATGAATCATTTTTGGAAACAGAACTTTCAGGCTTTGAGTAGCTTTTTTCATATAATCCGGAGCTATTGTCTGTTAAAAACAATATTACATTATCGTATTTTATTCAATCTGGCCAAAGAAGAGCTAATGAAGAGGTAAATAGCTGAGAAATCATGCTGCTATTTGTTTTTTTAAGTTGTTCTGATGTAGATAGTTGAGGGCTGAGCAGGTTCCATTGCACTCATAATAAAATTTGCAATATACCTTCCCGTGGCGTCTGTTGTCTCATCAATACTGATCCAGATATTTTTATCCCCGACATCTGTTATTTCTTTCATTATACCAACATAGCATGAATCTAAATATGTTTTTTGTAGAGTTGATTCACATGGAATATTTTCCTTTTTATATTTCTCACACAAAAAAATATCTTCAGTTAATTGTTTTCCAGCTTGCATGAAGGTATTCCAGCATCTATAAAAGCATGACACAAATCACTTGCAAACTCTGACTGTTTGCTCGAAGTGGAAGCGAATGATGAAATAAAACTCTTTTGTGGCCAATCTTCCAAGTAAGAGCAGCTTTATGTTTAGCTGTTGCCAATTGTTGTGAAATGAAGAATTTCTTTTCTGCATTTACTTCCATATCACATATTTTACAAAACAAAACCATTCCATCCATGGACAATTTATCACTTCCATACTCTTGAACATATCGACTTAGTTTCGTAGTGGTTGAAGAAGCAGTTTTCAACATTATTGTTTCACTTTGACGCAATGCAAGATCTATTACGGATAGCGAACTAGCAGTACCTTCCTTCCTTGTTTTTTCACTAATGATCAAGGTCGTATGGTGTTGACTATACCAGTGATGAATCAAAATGCGTTTACGTATAAAAAAGTCCAACGGTTGCTAGAACCATAACTGACAGAGTGTCAAGAATTGTCAATTCGTGTTGGAGGGATAAAAGGATGTATGATTTAGTCACCAACATGCAGGTTCATGTGTGTTCATCTTTCGCTGTAGCTGGATTGGTTACCCTATTATTTGACTGAATTTGCCTTGCGCAGAAGAGTTGAAGGGTTTCTTACCTGTGGACAGACTATGCCTGCTACTGTCACTTATTGAAACGCATGGCACCACACATAGTTGCCTTTTCTGTCGACTGTGCTGATGAAGTAAAAAAATACACACAGAAATTATAGGAGAAAAGGAATATCAATATAAAAGATAAGTTGAGGCCAATATAGGCAAAAAAGGTGCATTAAAAACATAAGGCATTTTCTTCAAATATGAGACGAATAGGCAAAAAAGCATTTTAAGGCTTTTTGCCTCAACTTCTTCTGGGCTCTTCATCAATTATTCTATAATTCTATGTATTTTATTATTGAGCAAAACTATTGCTGTAATTTGAAGTTTCTCTCAGGATTTTCAAAGAGTATAAGTCATGGCTAAGATTTCAGGGAGTGTAAAACCAACACTTCGCAATGAATTAACAGTATGGTTTATATAGATGGAAATACATTCTTTGTCCTCTGTCAATTAATGCCAGTGGTTTTTTTTTTATTATTATTATTATTATTTTACTCTTCCATGGTTGTGGTTTGCTCCAGTAACACAAGGCAAAACAAAGAAGTTCCAAACCCTTCCTGAAGTCATGTATGTATGTAACAGAGTGAGAAGAAAAGGAGTATTGCTTCATTAGCTGAGAAAATCTCCTTTCTCACTCTATGAAAGCGAGAAGAATGTGTCGCATTTAGCTTAGAAAATATTGGTGGTTTCTCTGCATAAAATTCTTTAAATTCCATTTGTGAGCACTAAATTATAGCATGTGTTGCCTGGCTCTTATGTTCTTTTCCACCCTGAACTGCCAAAACTTAAATGCATTTTTGTAAGGAAATTTAGAAATTATTATTTCATGTATATAGTATTTACTATTATTATTTCATGTATATAGTATTTACTATTATTATTTCATGTATATAGTATTGTTGTTATTGTTATTTTATGGGACTATTTTTGCACGATTTTGTTTTATTAGAAAGTAATTGAGAACTTTTTGTGTTTAGTAAAGCATAATAATAATATATAACACAGAGCATAAATTCTCTTTGCATTATAACACAGAGCATAAATTCTCTGTGTTATAATGAACTCTGCCTCTTCCCTGCTAAAGATAAAAACTGGTGATTTTTCTAACTGGCCAGTGGCCACCTTGCTTATGGCTGTTTTGTGCTGTATACACATCATAATGCACTGTACCTTTTATATATTTAGACATAGATGTATTGTGTAAATACATAATGTCTTAATATTGGGTTGTCGGAAAGTCATGACGTATTTTGGCACCCGATGACGGTTGGGCGGTTTTGGAAGTACTAGAGGCATGTGCAGCTCTGTTATCGCTCTGGCATTCGACAGGTGCCAGTTCTAGCTGCAGCTAAAAGTAATAGTGAGAGATTTGGTTGATTTGCAGAGATTTGACATCAAGTTGAAGATGGAAGACCAAACTGTGCATTTTTGCCATATTTTACTGTTTTACTACCATAAAGGGAAGAATGCGTGTCTAGCTTGGGAAAAGTTGTCTAAAGTGTACGGTAATTATGCTCTACAAGAACGTCAGTGCCAGCGGTGGTTCGCAAAATTCTGTGCTGTTGATTTTGACCTCAACGATGTTTCTCGGTCCGGGCGCCAACCAAGGTTGATGACGACCAAATCAAGGCATTGATAGAGTCAAACCCACGTCACATGACACGTGAGATTGCAGACACATTGCACATCCATCATTCAAGCGTTCATGACTACCTGAAGAAGCTGGGATACGTAAGCAAGCTCGATGTGTGGGTTCCTCACGAACTCAAAGAAGCTCAATTGACGGCGCATACTGCGATATGCTGATTAAACGTGAGAAAAACGATCCTTTTCTGAAGCGGCTGATAACTGGTGATGAAAAGTGGATTGTGTACAACAATGTGCTGCGCAAACGGTCTTGGTCCCGACGTGCTGCTTCGCCTCAAACGACATCGAAAGCAGACATTCATCAGCGAAAGTTTCTGGTCTTAGTGTGGTGGGATTTTCAAGGTATCGTGTTTTTTCGAGCTCCTACCACGGAACCAACCAAACAATCAATTCGAATGTGTACTGTCGGCAATTGGACAGTTTGAACGAATCCATCATCCAGAAACGTCCAGAGCTCATTCATCATAAAGGTGTTGTGTTCCATCACGACAACGCGAGACCACACACAAGTTTGATCACCTGCCAAAAATTATTGGAGCTAGGGTGGGATGTGTTGCCACACCCAGCATACTCGCCTGACCTTGCGCCGTCAGACTTCCACTTGTTTCGCTCTCTTCAACAGTCCTTGCGTGGTATAACGTTCAATTCAGATGAGGCTGTAAATCAGCACCTTGTACAGTTTTCCGTCATGAAAGACAGGTCCTTCTGTGATCGAGGCATTCTGCAGCTCACTGACAGATGGCAAAAGGTTATGAAACAAAACGGGCATTATATCATTGATTGATCATTGTTCTTTCTATCAATAAATGACCTTTGCAAAACATGGCTAAAATATGTCATGACTTTTCCGACAACCCAATAGTTAGAAGAGCACACTGCCTATTTATTATCCAGTGTATAAGTAAATGTATAAATATAATGTAAAACCCCTGAGAATGTTTATCAGGGATGAGAATGATCTGTGATTTTTGGAATTTGGAATTTTTCTGATAAAGCTGCATCCCCCCCCCCCCCGCACACTTTCCTTCGTGATTATATTCTTATTTTTTATCTTTTTCTGATTATGTTCCTTGTTTTTAATGTCTTTGATAATATAAAAATGAACGAGTGGCTTTGTATTTAAAAAAAAAAATCCTAATGAATTGTATACTTTCCTATTTTTAAGTCTTTTCTTCAAAACCAATCAGTACAGCAACCATTTTTGCCCTCTTCCCCATTTTTAAAGTGAAATTAAATTTCAATATAAGTACTTAATCTGTCTGATGGAGTCTGAGCCATTTCTGTGAGCCGTAAAATTGTTTTCATGGCAGAACAAACAATGCAGTACCAATTTTTGATATTGAATTTCGCTTAAATTGTGTTTTCCCATTCCTTAGTAATTTTTATTTTTTTCCATATTAAGGAGCACAAAGCAGGAATTCTGCATTTTGTTTAAAGTGAAATTAATGTTCTAAATTGCTACTGTGTTCACACACTGGGCAGAGGAAATGACTTCTAGCAGTGATGGAAAGTTGCGCCAATTTCATTATCTTGCGCCAAACTGCTACAAATTACGAAAAAATTTAATATTTGCGCCCAACTGTGCCGAAACGGCAATCCACAGCAAAAACTCCTGAGCAAAAAAAATGTTTTCACCGCAAAAAAATGTTGTTTTAAACGGCAAATCGAATGACGCTGTTTTAAGGTCTAAGCGTAATTTGGTTTAATGTATAACGACACTTAATCAGCGTGTACCACCAATCTTAATTCATTGTTTTTTCGGCATAAGTGAGGAATAGATTTCGTGATGTAGGTGGAGCTTATGGAGGAGACGTTTTGTTGTAATCACGTGGTATGTAGGAGAAACGGTGCTGTACATTATGAAATCCTGATGAAGATTGTTTACAGATGGTTTGTTGGTCTGTCGGAGTGTTGTGCAATTGAGATTATTTATATGTCATTCCCTGCTCTTTGGAATGGTGCAGTTATTTCGTTCCGGGCGTGGTGCTTGGTTACGTAAATACAGCATAAGGTCATTCGTTAGCTATTTCGTTGACGCGGAGGACGACTGAAAATCAAGGCCATAGCCAGACAGAGAAGTTGGGACAGGCAGTTGATGATTGAGGTCTGGCAAAAAGTCAGAATTTTTACTGTGTGGTGTGTGTGTGTGTGTTGTATGCTTACTATCATGTGCTACAATTTTCTTCGGAAGAAAACAAAATAGTATTTCTATAGAAATACTATACTATACAAAACACTTAACTATAAAAGATCAATGTGACCGATTAGCTTCTTTAACTTGTTACTTACTTTCTTTGAGAAAGGTTGCTGTGAATTGGATCCCCGGTATCTGGGACTTTTTCCAGTAGACCAATCAAGAAATGGTCCACCTTCTCGCATACCTTTTATTTGGAGTTTTTGGAACGAATGAATAAGTATTTTGGTACTTGTGAATAATAATAACTAATTTCATTGGATCTTCATTTCTGTCTGAAAAATTATTCCGTTCAAAAAAACTTTTCATCCTGTTTATTTTGGTCATTGGCTCTGAAATGATATAGCAGATGTGTCTGTACTTATGTGAAAAAAGTGCCTCCTGGCTGAGCACGTTGTTATATATTAATTAAGCTAAAGCTAACTACAGTTAGACGTAGGTTGTTGGACTTGTAATCTTGAAAAGGCACTAGTAGCGATTGAGAGGACATATTATTCCCATCCCCTTTTTCACACACATGCACACAGCAGAAAGCGATTCTCCCGCAGAGATATTTCGAAATCTGTTACCCACTCGCATTTATCTTGAAAGAAATTACGATTTAATAGTGCTTTTTCATGGATCAAAATAATGGGAAACTTTCAAAAGGCATCTTCTGTAGGGAAAATTACCAATAGCAATACGCTGTAAGCGATCAGTGACAAAATAAATATGAAAAATAATTGTTTGGAAAATTACTATGTGACATGTGCATATTTTAACTTTAATCTCGATGATGATTCCATTGGACATGGGATCTTCAAGACTTGTGATTTTGTCAAAACTAAATTTTTCAAAAGAAAATAATTATCTCGTACAACACCCCGTTTGGAGCGGGATTTGATGCTGGATTTATTCATGAAGAGATTTTTTAGATTTTATTGACATTAAATTGTTGAAATTTGCTTACTACTAATTTGTTTTATAATGCATATTTCAGCAGTTCTCTTTCATCCAGGATTAAAATAATTTTTTCATGAGAGAATTGATGAAGTATTTTTTTGTAGGTACATAGATTTTTGTAGACCTCAAGATTAAAATTCTCCGCCTGATTTGGTCATCCCAATCTGCCCCTCGTAACAAATTATAATATATTGCAACATATAAATGAAATCCTCAAAACTAAGAATCTGAGACCAGTGCTTCAATATGCAACACATAAATTAACAGCTTCTTTTTCTGCGGATCCAGAGTACATCCATTTGAAACCAGAATGTTGAATATTAATAACGAAGTACTATACACTAACTATACACATAACAGTAAAAGTACACTAAAAATCCAACTTATTGGCGTAAAAATGTAAATATATGTTTCCAAGCTATCTCATATTTACCAGATTGCTTTCTTGGAAATGTATATGTTTTTACGTCAATAAATCTGATTTCTACTGTACTTTTACCATTATGTTGAACATTGGCGATACATTTAGGATTCAATTCCGCTACGCCACAAAACCGTGGAGCCACAAAGTTACGTCTAAGAGATTTACCAATTTTCATATAGCACAGATGTCTGTGAGCCGTGAAATGCGATGCCAATTTTTCATTCAAACCGAAAGTAGAAAACATACACTTCTCTGATGGGATCAAGGTTCAACTTTGGCTGCATCATGAAGGAACACAACAACACTGTCTCAATTCTCTCAAAGTAGTAACATATAAAAAAATAAAAACACTGTGTAGTTTTGATAATTTCAAATTCGAATTTTAAATTATAATTTCAAAAAGGCATACAAATGAATTACGTTCAACCGAGTTAAAAAAAAAAAAGCTATAAAAACTACAGTAAAATATAGGAACTAATGCAGAATTAGGTATAAAACTAAAAAACTAAAAAACGTGTAACTGAGAAACATATTACTGAGGTTCTTACACAGTCGTATCAGAATAATATGTTGTATCATGTACACAGTCGTATCAGAATAATATGATCCCCCCCCCGAATCAGTGTCCCCGCTCAGGCACGTCACAGAGTGCACATGACAAGGTCGACCACACGGAGATATAAGTGGCCATCCAAGACATATGAACCATAGTGCATAAAGTAAGTACAATGAGCAGAGGTAGCGATTTGAGGGACGTTCAAAAAGGAATGATCATCGGCTACCGCACCGATGGTGGAAGCATCTCAGAAACCGCAGACTTCGTGCGCTGTTCGCGAGGTGCTGTAATAAGGGTGTACCAAGAATGGGCCGCTGGCACACCGAATACCTCCTGACATCATAACTGTGGAGCCGCATAGGCTATCGACCCCAGCGGAGAACGTCGACTGGTAAAGGGCAATTGACGCGCAAAAGTTCTGCAATTGATCACGCAAATGAATGCTGGGGCACCCATGTACGTGTCCCCAATAACAGTAGAGCGAACCCTGTTACACATGGGTCTTCAGAGTCGACGCTACATCAAGGCGTCCATGTTGACCCAGGTCTATCGGCAACGACAACGGCAGTTCGCATGGGACTACCGTCATTAGACAGTGGAGGAGTGGGAAAAGGTTGCTTTCACCGAGGAATCGAGGTTTCTACTCCACAGAAGTGACGGGCAGTGGCGGATACGGCGTCGGGCACATGAGAACCAACACCAGGGCATGCTTGTCAGTCACGTAAACACAGGCGGTGGCTGTGTGCATGTCTGGGGCATGTTTTCTTGGAATGACCCAAGCACCGCTGATACCACTGGATGGGTCCCCCGAACGCTAATGGCTACCTGTCCATCCTTGCTGACCACATGCATCCTTTCATGATGGACATTTACCCTGGTGGTGACGGTGTCTACCAACAGGACAATGCGCCGTGCCACGTCGCTGAGGGGGTGCGTGACTGGCAGGAACACGACAGCTAGGTCTCCGTCCCCCCATGGCCTGCGAAATCGCCCGACCTCAATCCCATAGAGCACTTGTGGGACTATTTGGATCGACAGGTACGACGTGCCGACCCACAACCATGTCATCTCCGAGATCTCTGTACTCTGCTGCAGTCCGAATGGGCATGTGTGCCTCGGGCAACCTTTCAGGCCCTCATTGCCTCCATGCCTCGCCGCTGTCATCTGGGTCAAGGGTAGTTATTCCCATTATTAGGAAGGTAGGGATATTATTCTGATACGACTGTGTATATAGCCTTTCAGGGTTTTTACCTTGATCATGATGAATGTCATCAACTCTCATCATTTTTTAGGTAGGAAGAGGAAATCATAAATCAGGAAAATGACTTATTTGATGATATCATGATCAAGGTAGAAACCGAGAAGTGACAATGGGATAGAAAAATATTGCTATAAAAACTGGGCACCGTTGCGCAACTACGAGACTGTGGGCAGGAAAAGACCCAGAGGACGAGTATGTGGGAGATGGGTAGATATGGAGGAGACTGGCAGCAAGAAAGTTTTGGAGGAAGCTTGGTAAGACCTTCATCCAACAGCAGACTGATAATGGTTCATAATGATGATACATATTCGCTGATAGACAACACAAAATTAATGCCACACTCCAAGGTTACTGTTATCTTCATGAAGGTTTAAATAGTGGTGGGCATGGGTCTTGGGAGCCATTTAGAGCCTTAAAGGAGGAGAAGAGGGGGGGGTTCCTTTCTTCAAAAATTTAGCTCAGAAAAGACATAAAATACAGAAAAATTCAAACATGAAGTATATACTTTATAGTGCCCATGACTCAAGCAATTTCAATCTCCTCATAAAATTTCTATATATTCTGTGGATGTTCAAGTGTGCTCAGAAAAAAAAAGTAAAAAAAAAATCTGACTACCTTTTAAAATACTAAATTAACTACTTCAGACAAGTCGAGATTTTTGTGCTTCTTGCCACCCGCATAAATGTTATGTGGAACTGCTTGATTTGAGAGTTATATACTGAAGATGTTTGTACAGAAAATATAAAGGGAATGGACCTATTTGGACATTTTCAGTTTCATGTGTTCTTTTTAACCTCCATTTCCTTAGTTCTTGGAAGAGAAGAGAAGAGAACTGACTTTTCATTTGCTTGAATTCCTATTTGTCGAATTTGTGTGTCCCTTCTAAGCTTCTACAACAGGGGCATAGCTATTTATTATTAAAATGCTCTTGTGAAATAATTTATAAATTATAAAATATTCATGTGTACTGCATTACTAATACTATTCTACTTCCGCCAACCCACGGATGTAGTCAAAGCCTGGCGGCACTGTTATTTCATAGCCTACCTTTTTTTTTAATTACGTAAATGGAAAAAATCACATAACATAGTGTGATCTGTGTATTATAAATGAATTGTACGTTGAAAAACTGAAAGAACTTCACGTTCACAACTTTTGATCATTTTTGAATTAACTTTTGTTCAATAAAATTTCTTCCTAAATACGGTATTTTAAAAGTTGTATAATATTTTAATTTTACTGTGCTTATTCATCAAAGAAAGGTTGAATGAATTGTCCGAACGCTTTTCAAAGTTTTAAATTTTCATATTATAATTCCACTACAACATTTTTTTTAAATGTCCCTCTCTCAAAATTACACACGAAATGATGTACTGGAACCCCCAAAATACGGAAGCCAGGAGACCAGTCTCCCGAAATGTTAAGACAGCAATGCTGCACATATCGGATCTAATTCTGTAATACTGCTAAGAAATTTATTAACCAAAATATTTTGGAAATGGTATAGTACTTGCATGCCTTATTAAAACATTTCTTTCATAAGTTCAGTACATGGCTTTTTGGTTTTAATTTCAATATTGAATCCTATTCTTCAAAAAAGCACTACTGGTATACTGAATGCGAACTGCGAACGAGGCTAGCTAAAAGCTAATCAGTTTGGTTTCTTGAAGATGACGAAAACACATCCGCATTGTGTCATCGCCTGTCCAATGTCCATACTGATCTTTTTCAGTAAAGGTAGAAATGTTAGAGTCAAAGAAAGCTTTGAGGGAAAGGAGAAAAGTATGTAAATCTCAGATTGAAACCAAACCAAAGCAAGCCAGTCGGTATTCAGTTGTCCTAAATTGATCTTCAAAGTTTTATAACTAGACTGGGACTGGGAGTGGGAGGTAGAGATCCACGTTACAGCACTACCCATTGTCCGGTCATCTACACCAGACAAATCAGGAACACTACACCAAAAGGAAACCCAGAAGGAAAGAAGGAAAACACAGCAGAAGTCTGAAAAGAAAGCCAAACACAGTCCATTTCTTCTAAATAACCTTCAATATTTTGTAATTCGGATTGGGTCAGGGGTAGGAGAGAATCGTCAGTTCAATACAGAACAAAGTGTGCATAATTTTTTTCTCGTTTGGTACATTACTCGTATTAAACTATGATTTATCAGTGTGATATATTTTATTAGGTGTGCAACTTAATTCTTGGCCCCTAAGCGCAAGCGATCATAGAACGTCAGAAAATGCAAATAGCTGTGTGCGATAATGGCTGATTGCAACGCCATCCAACACCTTTCCAGGCAACCGTAACCGCTCACAGCTGTAGTGACAGAAGTTGACAGTGAAAGCAATGCCGTTCGAGAAGCAACATTTGAGGCACTGCCACCTGTTCGCGTTTCAGCTGAAAAAGTGCCGCAGAAGCCCAACAAATGATCTGTGCTGCTTTGGGTGAGGCTGCTGTGTCCTACTGTACGTGTAAGAAGTGGTTTAAGCAGGGAAATTTCGATCTCCGTGATGCAGAACAACCGGGACAGCCACAGAAAGTTGACAATGAGGAACTGGAACAACTGTTGGACACGGATCCCTGTCGCACGCAGTCAGAGCTCGCCCAGGAGCTCGGAGTAGCACGGCAAGCCATTGCAAAGTGCCTGCACAGGCTTGGACGGATTCACAAGGAGGGCAGTTGGGTGCCCCACCAACTCACAGTTGCGAACAAGTCTAGGTGCTATGATGTCGCTGTGTCCTTGCTCTCCTGATTCAAGAAGGATTTCCTCCACAAGATTTTGACCTATGATGAGAAGTGGATCCTCTACGATAATCATAAGCGGCCCAAATCGTGGGTTTATCCAGGTCAGCCTACCACCAGTACCGCCAAACCGAATATCCATGCCAGGAAGTTGTTGCAGTGCATATGGTGGGATCAGCACGGTGTCATACACTATGAGTTGCTCAAACCTGGTGAAATGGTCAATGCTGAGCGTTATTGTCAACAACTCATTCGTGTGAGTGACGAAATGGAGGCGAAAAGGCCATACACCGGCAAGGGCAGAAGGTCGGTCCTGTTGCTTCTGGATGACACGCGCCCTTACACCGCGAAAACGACTTTAAACATGATCACTGACCTGGGATGGGAGATTTTGTCCCACCCGGTGTATTCTGCAGACTTCGCCCTGTCGGATTATCACCTGTTTCGCTTCCTGCAACATCACTTAGTGATACGCACTTTACTTCTGTCGAGGCGGTCCACACAAGTACTGATGACTTTATCCACTCGAAACAGCCTTCCTTTTTCCGCAGTGACATTCGGCAGCTCTCTGACCGATGGCTCAAATGTATCCAACACGACGGGGATTATTTCCCTGATTAGGTACGTATTCGATTTGCTATAGTTTGCTGTCAACGTGTCGTGCCTGTGGCCGAGAATTAAGTTGCACACCTAATAATATTACACTGAATTATCCTTATCAAAAATTTTGTTTAAGCTGAGAACGGCCGCCCCGGTGGCGCAGTGGTCTAAGGCGCTGGTCTCTGATCATTCGTCCGTAAGGGGTCCGGGTTCGAATCCCGGTCAGGCATGGATGTTGTGTTTGTCTTACGGCACTGGCTCTCTCCCTTCCCTGGAACCAGTGACCCTAAATTAGGGACGGGCGACTGCTTATAGCCCATTGAGTTGCTCACGGTGGTCGTTAAACCTCCGATCAAAAAAAAAAAAAGCTGAGAACGCTAAGACGGGCTAAAAGAAACGTAAGCCCGACCTGGCCCCCCTCTGGCTACGGCCCTGCTGAAAATGGCTCTCCCGTGGCAGGATATGATGGTTCTGTTTCTAAAGGATTCATAGGTATTCAGAGATGCCATCTTTTATGTATTGTCCGTAGTTTTTACGGATTTTCACTCCATCTTATGGTTTTACGGAACCCCCCCCCCCCCAACTACGGGAAAGCCCGTGCAAGATCCTTGCATCCAATTTTCTGTTTTTTTACTGTCTTTTGGTAGAAAAAACACACTTTACAGATAGTCCCTATACGCCTTCGATATTCTGACTTCCCCCGCCAACGGAGGCGGAGTTTTGTCACGTGATTTCTCGTACAGTCATTTGAGAGTGATGTGCGCAAAAGCCGAGAGGGAGCTTAGCTCAGCCCCTTTTGCAAACTCTTTACATTGATTACATGTGGCTTTCTGCTTGTGAAAATTTCGGTGCAAACGTTTTAATCCTTTCCAGTCGACTGTCGGGTGACACCCGACATTACCTAATCGTCGAACAGCGTGCGCGGCACTGACGTCTCTATAGCTCGCATGACGTTTCTTTTTCATCGAATAGGTCGAGTGTCACTCGCCACGCCGATGACGCCCCTATAGCTCGCGAGACTTTTCTTTTCGTCGGGTGTCACCCGCCATGCCGATGATGCCTCTATAGCTCTCATGTCGGCGCTCGCGAGACATTTCTTTTTCATCGAATAGGTCGGGTGTCACTTGCCACACTAATGACACCCCTATAGCTCGCATGTCAGGGCTCGCAAGACATTTCTTTTTCACCGAATAGAGAAAAGGAAACTTCATTGACGTGTCGGGTGTCACCCGCCATGCCGATGTCGCCTCTATAGCTCGCATGTCGGCGCTGGCGAGGAATTTCTTTTCGCGAAATAGGTCGGTTGTCATCCGCCACATCTATGACTCCTCTATAGCTCGTATGTGAGGGCTTGCGGGACATTTCTTTTTCGCCGAATATCTCACGTGCTGGAACCCTCTATTGTGGCGTAAATCTCAGCCACGTTATATAATAGTTATTTATAATAGATAGCCAAAATTAAACCTGAAGGGAAATTTTGAATTTCGACTAAAATTTAACTTTGGGTGATGGGTAGATGCATTTCGAAACAAAAATATTTTCTAAGTATTAGAAAGGCCATGAACATCCTAAACAAAGATGCATCTAAAAAATTTCATTCCACAAGAAGTTATTGAAAAGTTTGCGTTGTTTGTGTTCACGCAGAGTTGAGTCATCTGAAAGTGCAAAAATAAGTGAATATTGTTGCATGTATATGAAAATGTGTCACTATAAGTCATAGGATAAAATGTACTCGTTCAATAACAACTTGTGGAGGCTGTGAAAGTCAATTAAAAAGGACAGGACAAAAATTGCAGTTATGAAATACCTTAAATACCAGGATTCGGATCGATAGCCTTAGTCAAGCTAAGGTGAACACATGGGACCAAGTCATGGAAGACAACAGCACACAAAATTTTTTACACTGCACTAATTTTGGACTTTTTTTGAAAGGCTACTGCCTGTATTTATTTTTTTTCTTTAAAAACTTAACAAGGTAATTTAGTGGACAAACAGATGGTATTACCTTTTTTTTTTTTCTTGTTTGTTTACACACAACAGTATAAAAACAGAATCTCAACTTTTCTTTCTATTTCTATTTGGCCACTGGCCTTATGAACAGCACAACTTGACATATTTCAACACAGTTGGTTTGAACACCAGGCATTGACTTTTATGCCTCCAAAATTATACTACGACTCACATAATTTACACAAAAATACTGGATTCTTTTTCATTCCACAATGTGTACAAGTTCTGTTCTTTTGAAACGTTCTCTCTTCTCCCTCACCTAATTAGCTCAATGACAAATTTACAACTGTACGCTTATTGATTTAAATTTTCAGCACCTGAACAACCTTAGCAAACTCTGCAATCTCCCAGACTAGCTTCAAAGACTTCAATTAAATTTACAGTTATAATAAGAGCCACCAATACATTAACCAAATCTACTATCTGCAAGTAAACAAACCAAGTAAATTATCCTCAAAACAGAATTTACACTGAGCACAAGCATTAATTAACATTACATAACCTATAGACTACACTGAATGAAACTACTTCACTTATAAAGAAACCTCACTAACTTAAAAATTATCACTATTCATAACATCATCAACATAATTCAGAAATTCAAACATCTTCTTGCACTAGCTTGCTCACAAAAATCACCTCACTCTGCACTTCAAATAATAGCTCAAGATACTTAATAACTATATACTGTAAACATAAGCTCAAAATACCAATTAACTAAATTTTCAAACTAAATATCATACTCACTAACACTAACAACCAGAATTTTGAATTTACATCCCTAGCGCTACAGCATATCATAAGCAAATTAATTTAGATACTTTAAATCACAAACAAACTTAATTTTAACACCTGCAGTGAATTACTGAGGTAGCGGTGAGGCAAATACTCTCAGTTCAGACACTACCCTGGGTTTTGAGAACCAATGCAGGAAGAAAATACCAGTCAGGCTGACGGCGTGAAATTGGGTAGTGAATCCAATTTCAGCCTAGGCAAAGGGAAAGGAAAAATCCTCAAGTGCGACACATCATCATCAGGTACAGAATTTCCTCTAACATGATCTCGCCACATTTATTGAAGCAACGCCCGACCGACCCTCGCTGGCAGTACATATCTCCGTGAGCAGCGAAACTACTGGGGGGGGGGGGGGGTTGAAGACAAGTTTCCCCCAAAAACCACGTCCTCAAGGCTCCCCCTTTTCGAACCAATGCATGATCTCACCTTGATCAACCACGCCTGCAAGAGCCTGTCTTACTTCAACCCTAAATACTCCAGACACATCCGGCCCAGAACTAACACAACTATATCCCAGGAAAAATCACTTATCTCTCTATATCCCAAGAAATCCAAAATCACCATATCCACATATATCCCAAGAAAATTCACTTATCTCTATATATCCCAGGAAAATTCAAAATCACAATACCCACATATATCCCAGGAAAAATCACTTATCTATCCACACATATCCCAGGAAAAATCACTTATCTATCCACACATATCCCAGGAAAAATCACTTATCTCACACTACATCCAAATCCCAGGAAAAATCACTAAGCAAGGAAATTCTTCTGTACCATGGCAATGTGCAGGTTGCACTGCAGATAATAACACTGACCATTTACATAACCCACTAAATATTTTCACCTTATTGAAAATTAAAATTACATTTAGACTTTTTTTTAGTGAAACCGAGAAAATTTAGGCCAAAGAAAAGAACAAATAATACCGGAACTGGTGAGCAAAAGTGTGTCTTCTCAACCCATGATGTTCATTCTTTTTGTGAAATACTAAACTTGAGAACCCAAATACCTTAACTTCTATTTTGCACATATCGCATCCTGGTGAAAATTCCCTACTCAGAGCCCTCTGCCCTAGGACAAGTTCCAGGCTTGTCCTAAGATCACCTCTTTCCAATGGGAGATTAACACTCATCTGGAGCATGTAAAATACTGGTCCTCAAATAACACACCTACCATCTTAATTTCGACACTCAACACTCCAAGAATGTAAACAGCACTTTAGGTTTCCAATTTCATCACACTATACATATGTTCCCAATATAAATCATCCCATAATTTGTCTTCACTCATAAAAAAAAAAATAACTCAACGCTGTAAAAGGCTAGAGAAAAATGTTTACAATTATTTTATCACCCACGGCATCACATAACACTGCTTTTCAATTATCACATGCCCAACTAAACTACAATCGATGCAACAAAATTCACTGTGCTCAAACATTAAACCAAATTTTTCCGATACATTAAAATTTACTGGCCTGGGGAGTTGCTAAAATATCAGACATGACAACACAAAAAACATAAATGAAAGCATTTTTAACTCCCCTTTCTTTTTTTTTTTTTTCTTCTTTCTGAACTCATACCTGAGGAACTAATGAATTTTAATTTTGAAAACTGAACGACAACACAGCCATAATCGGAGGCAAAAAAAAAAAAAAAGCTTGCTCTTTTTTTTTCTTGTGCTCAGCTCGAAGTTTAGGTACTCTGTGTGGGATGTTATGTATCAATACTAAAAGATATGAACTAAAAACATTACCTTTGAGCTGGCGTCTGTTCCCCCCCCCACCACCACAACACAACACATCAACGCGTTACTATCACTGAAGCCCCCAGAGTCTCTGTAGGTCGTCCTCCGTGCCTTTTTTTTTTTTTTTTTGAACACTGGCAGCTGCAGACTCAAAGTACCTTTTTGATGAAAGGGCGAGAGCCTTCAATATCCACCTGGTGATTAGCAGCAATGTGCTTCCTGATGACCTGCAGGGAAGGGCCTCCCCAAACTTTAGAATGAGATGGAACTGTTTTTTTGGCTTCTTTCCTCCGGCCTTTGAAGCAGGCCTCCCTTTTGGAAGTAGCAACAGAATGGAGAAGCTGTCGATGGTTTTTGCAGGATATCAATAAGGGAGGAGGCATGTCTTGCCTTCCTCGGCTAAGTTCTCACCACGAGCGACATCGTCTTAGCCTCCCGCCATTTTTCTTTTTTCCAGGGCGAAATTCCCGGCCGGCGGAATGCCGCTTTATCCGCGTTCTACATCGTCAAACCCTCCATAAGCAGCCCAGATCCAGAGTGTCCCATTATGGTGGTCAGCAAAGAGCAAAGGCAGTCAGGAAAATTTTCTGTGGGTCCTCTCCCCACCAAAAGGCAAGGAGAAAACTCGGCCGTCCCCTCTTTCTGCCGGCCAGCAAGAAGACAAGAGCAAAAGTCAGAGTGACTTGAGACAAGCGTCTCAAAGTGTAAAAAACTCTGGGGTGTTGGAAAATGCTGACCCAGATTGGATAAAATTTTCCCTAGTAACAGCGGCCCTACAATACCACAGCTCTCTCCCACGCCTCGAGTGACCTCTGACCTTCACACGTAAGCATCGTTGCAGCGTCCCGCACTCTCAACGGAAAAAAAATGTTACCAGGCACAAGGCATCTTTGGTCAGCCAGGGGAAGATGAACCCTTGACCTTCGCTCGTAGGGACCAAGTAACTTCCTATGTGCGGCTGTGACCTTGTCTCAAAATAGAACATCGCCAACCCCTCTAAGAGCATTTCTGCAACATTTTTCTGATCGACTTCTACAGGACCCTTAAAATGGCTGATCTGAAAAAAGATTTCCTTTTCTCACAACTCCTTTTTTTTTTTTTTTTTCAGAAATGCTTTTTCCTCATTCCGTGATGTAAAAGTAAAATTAATTTTGATTCTCTGAGCTGCACACCTACTCGCCTTTTCCTATCGCGATAAAAGAACAGATAAAATAATTATTTCCAAAAGCCCAAAGTCAGTTAAATCAAATATTATTCTCTTTTTTTTTCTTTAACATGAAATTTTGTTTTCCTGGTTGTGATTAAGACAAGCGAATTTTGCGCACGAATTCCCCTGCCTTTCAACCAGGAATTTTCTTCTAACGTATGTCATGGGAGAAAATTTTTGCATTAATTAATCCCTGATAAACCAACAGAAAGATTGATCAGGTCTTTCTGAAATTCAACAGAGGTTAAAATTTTCGCCATGACACCTCCATGCCAATGACGTCTCTATAGCTCGCATATCGGCGTTCGCGAGACATTTCTTTTTCGCTGAATAGGTCAGGTGTCATTCGCCATGCCCATGACACCTCTATAGTTCGTGTGTTGGGGCTTCTGAGACATTTCTTTTTTGCGGAATATCGCGTGTCACCCTCCATGCTGATGACGCCTCTATAGCTCTCATGTCGACACTCGCGAGACATTTCTTTTTTTTATTCGTGTGTCGGGTATCACTCGCCACGCCGATAATGCCTCTACACCTTGTACGTCGGGGCTGGCGAGCCAAAGCTGAACTTTAACTGCTAAGTTGTGGCCTCTACCGCGGAATAAAAATAAATAAATAAATAAATAAAAAAAAACGAGTGCTGGGTGACTATGGGTGAAAAATTATTCGAGCGGAAAGGGTTAATTTAGATTAAAACGAAATGAAACGTAGCAGTGAAACAGCTATGACAAAAAAAAGAACGAAGTCAGATAAAACTTATCGTCAAGTATATCATGATATACTGTATATAGTAAAGAAGGGCCTTTTTATGAAGCATCTAAAGTTTTGCTGAATCGCATTTTGTAAGCCATGTGACTGCGGTTTTAGGCTAGCGCATGGCAGCCGCAATGATTGTAGGCGTTATGCGGAGAGCAAGAAGCATAAAAATCATGTCAAGAGACTAAATGGGCCGCCCTGGTGGCGCAGTGGTCTAAGGCGTTGGCCTCTGATCATTCGTCCGTAAGGGGTCCGGGTTCGAATCCCGGTCAGGCATGGATGTTGTGTTTGTCTTACGGCACTGGCTCTCTCCCTTCCCTGGAACCAGTGACCCTAAATTAGGGACGGGCGACTGCTTATAGCCCATTGAGTTGCTCACGGTGGTCGTTAAACCTCCAATCAAAAAAAAAAAAAAAAAAAAAAAAAAAGAGACTAAATGGAGATGTGAGTAAAATTAATGTAACCAAAAACTTCTAACAGCATATAAAGAATCCTGGAAAAAATATCAAGAGCAGATTAGTGCTGCAAAAATGCAGCAAAATAAGCAAAAAAAGAGAAGAAGAAATTGAATTTTTACAGGGTGATTTGAAACAAGAAGATGCCGCCCCGGTGGCGCAGTGGTCTAAGCGATGGCCTCTGATCATTCGTCCGTAAGGGGTCCGGGTTCAAATCCCGGTGAGGCATGGATGTTGTGTTTGTCTTACGGCACTGGTTCTCTCCCTTCCCTGGAACTAGTGACCCTAAATTAGGGACGGGCAACTGCTTATAGCCCATTGAGTTGCTCACGGTGGTCGTTAAACCTCAAATAAAAAAAAAAAAAGAAAAAGAAAAAAAGAAACGGGAAGAAGCTGAAATTTTGCAGCAGTTGGATTCCTCTCGTAAAATGTTAAACAATGCTGAGATGAACATTGAATGTGGCATAAAAAAATTGACATGAGTGCAATGGAAAGTGGACAGGTACTATTAAAAGAAACAAAACATTGCTAACTATCTTAAAAATTAGAAAAAAATAGAAGTGAGCAATTAAATATTGAGAAAAGCAGCAACAAATAAAAAAAAATTGTAAAATAAGTGATTAATAGAATCCTGCTATGGTTACAAATTTTTTGATCTATTTGAAAACTAAAATCTTTGTATATATGTATGTGTATTTCAATGCAAGATGTTTTAAATTTGAGTAGGGTGCATCTAGTTCCAAAACATTTTTTTCTTAAAAGTTTGTTCTATCTACTAATATTTTACCTGTTCCGAAAAGATGTTTTCTTACACCAAACATGTATTTTATCTGCTCCAAAAATGTATTTCACCTGCTCCAAAAACGCATTTTGCTGCTCCAAAAATGTATTTTACCTGCTCCAAAAATGCATTTTGCTGCTCCAGAAATGTATTTTACCTGCTCCCAAAATGCATTTTGCTGCTCCAAAAATGATTTTGCAACTTTCCATCACTATTTCTAGTAATGAAAGACAGCAACGGAAAGTTGAAGTTCCGATTGTGAACTTTAATTTCTTTGTAAACAAAAGGTAAAATGCTTGTACTTTTTGTCTGCTGATAAGCAAGAGGTGACTAATCAGTGGGAAACATTGCATTTTCAGAGAAATTGAGCTTTAAAAATCAATGATCCATTTTGATGGTAAAATCAAATACAGATGGGCCATATTTTTTGCAAAAATACAGTGGTAACTTTTTGAGAAAAGCCAACTCTGCAACTATAATGGCTCTCAATGAAATAATGAAAAAAAATCAGTGTTTTTAATTAATACTCTGTGTTCAAATGTTTATAAATATATTTGGAAAATCAGTGCTTCTTATATAGATCATTCAGAAAATTATTAATTATAATTTAAAAATAGGAAGATGTGCCATTTTTAAATAATGCAACAGTGTAAACTTACATATAATAAAACTTCGACATGAAATGTAATAACAGCTTTGACAGGTTTTTCAGTACCATATTTTTCTTTGCATAATCCACAGTGGTGCATAATGTGCAGGCCATGAAATTCAGGAAAACATTTGCCGTTTAATGTGTACCTGTGATGTTGATCCCAAGAAGTAATTTCAGACAGAAAAAAATAATAGTGTATTATTAGTAGTTGTAATATTGGAAATTAAATGAAAGTTCTGTTTTGACATGGTTGCATTTTTTCACTTGCAAACAGTGATACAACTTTGTACTGCCATGTTTTCTACTTTGATGTTGACCCTTCACAGAATTACATTTCATTCTTTACTGGGGTAAAGTTCCACCATACCTGGCTTTAATTTTTTACAAAAAATGCTTGATGCAACAGATGTAACTACCAGTGATTTCTGGCACTGTTTACTCTTAAGCATTCACTTTGTAGTACCCATCATTTATCAAAATGAACTATGCAGGCGCCATTTTCTAGTGGTTCAAATGGACATCAGAAAATATGTTTGCAGAATACGTGGTTATCTGGATAAAACAATGACAACTGTTTCTGGACAAAAATGGAGAATATGTTGAATAGTAATCAACTTTTTTAAAGTGCTTACAGCAAAGTGGTGTGGACTTCGTACATACTAGTTATTCAACCGTCTGACCACTATACACGTTCATATCAGAATAATATGACCACCTACCTAATAATGGGAATAACCACTCGTGGCCCGGATGACACCAGCGAGACAGCATGGCATGGACGCAATGAGGCCCTGGAAGGTTGTCTGAGACACGTGTGCCCATTGAAGACTGCAGCAGCGCACAGAGGTCTCAGAGATGACAGGGTTATGGGTCGGCGTGTCAAACCTAACGATCCAAATAGTCCCACAAGTGCTCTATGGGATTGAGGTTGGGCAATTTCGCTGACCAAGGAAGAATGGAGACATCGCCATCATGTTTCTGGAACTAGTCACGCACCCCCTTAATGACAAATGGCACATTGTTCTGTTGGTAGACACCATCACCACAAGAGTAAACATCCAACATGAAGGGATGCATGTGGTCAGTGAGGATGGACAGGTAGCCATTGGCTTTCAGGGACCCATCCAGTGGTCCCAGGTCATACCAGAAAAACATCCCCCAGACATGCACACTGCCACCGCCAGCCTGTATTTGACCAACAAACGTGTTTGGATGTTGATTCTCATGTGTCTGATGCCATATCCACCACTGCCTGTCACTTCTGTGGAGTAGAAACCTTGATTCGATTCGTGGGAGAAGGCAAACTTTTTCCACTCTTCCACTGTCTAATGAAGGTAGTCCCATGCGAACTTCAGGTGTCGTTGCCAATGGATCTGGGTTAACATGGGCCCCTTGACGCAGCATAGACTCCAGAGACCCTTGCGTAACAGGGTTCACACTACTGTTATCGAGGACATTTATCTTGTTGCCCCCAGCGTTTATTTGCAGAGTCAATTTCTGAACTGTTGCGGTTCGATTGCCCTTTACCAGTTGAAGGAGGTAATGTTCTCTTCTAGGGTTGATGGCCTTTGGAGCTCCACAGTTATGACGTCAGGAGGTACTCGGTGTGCCAGCGTTCCATTCTTGGTACACCCTTACTACAGCACCTCGTGAACAGCCCATGAAGTCGGCTGTTTCTGAGATGCTTCCACCCTTGGTGCAGTAGTGGATGATCATTCCTTTTTGAACGTCTGCCAAATCACTACTTCTGCCCATTGTACTCACACAATGCACTATGGCTCATCTGTCCTGACGGCCGCTTATATCTCCGTATGGTCAACCTTGTCATGTGCACTCTGTGATGCGCCTCGGTAGGTACACTGATTCCGGGGGTGGTTATATTATTCTGATACGACTGTATAGTTGACATGTGTTCGATAAATAATGTTCCTTTCAATTTTATCTTGAGTATTCTTCAAATATCTTGTCTGATATCCCATTATGAGCAGTACTTCCAATTCATATCAGTTAATTTCTAAATGTTTACCTAAACGAAAGTCTGCTGTTAATAGAACTTGCAACACAGGAATATATTTCATTAGACTACTTGCTCTTACTCTCAGTATAACTGCAAAAATCTTTCTAATTTATATACCTTCACTTTTGGTTGGTGTATTGCAGTTAATTTCTTAAACATAATTATTTACTCATAAATTTTATTAAGAATTGTGAAATAAAATTAATTCACTAACATTTTTGCACTTTTTAATAATCTAGAAATGTATTCAGTATTTTACACATTATGCATTCATATGTGGTGTCAGTCAGTGATTACACATTTGAAACAGGACCAGTAGTTCACATTTCAGCAACTTAATTTCAATAAATTAATAATAAACCTAAAAATGAAAACACAGCATATATAATGAATTAGTGAATGGCTGACATGATAGTAGAAAAAATATAGTTATACATACTGAGGTGAAAGTTGTGTACTGCAGGCAACAAAATGTCTTGCTAATAAATAATTTATGTAATCTTCAGTTACCGTCTCTCCTTTGAGTATTGACTGCACCAAAGTCATGCCATATGTATCCTAAAACATAACATATGGAACTTTGTCATTAGGAGCAACTTGCTAGAATGCATGGAAGTGGAAAGTGAGCATGTTTCCACTTTTTTAATTGCCATTTTATTTTGTGGATGAAAAAGTGGAATTCATACTTCATTCATATAACGATGATTCAATTCAAAAATTCACTCTTCATAAGCTCAGAGTCCTGACCAATGATACATGGCAAATATCTATTCAAATGTACTTTCTTTTTTAATAGTCCAGCATATGTATAGGACTAAACATACCCTTACCTTCATGTTATTAAATGGTGTGTCAGAATACATTCAACAATACCATGTGATAAGGTTATGTGTTCAGGTAGCTCGTCAGCTGTCATTCATCCACCACCAGTTTCTCCACTTGTTCAATGTATTCAGCAGAACTGCTCATGTAGTTTGAAAGGTCATAATATTTGTTCCATATTTGTGTTATCTCATTGAACTGAATGTTCTGAACCATTTAAATGTGAACCCTTAAGTTCACTCACAGCATTTATAAATACATGTACTGTTTGTGCTTATAAAAGGCTTGATAAAATATTAAAATAACTTCAGTTGATATTATTTTAATTTTTTGAGGGGGAAGCAAATTATGCTGCTGAGAAACAAGGTTTCGTTCAGGAAATTTGTAGAAGTTTTATCAGAATTTGATAATCTTGATAAAATGTTCAAAAAATTGCAATTTAACTATTAATCAAATTATCAGAATGTGGAAGTTTAATTTCTCACTTGCAACTGTTTTCTTAAGTAAATACTGTCTCTTAAACTTAGTTCAGTGAACTTCCACATGTCCTTGTTCTTTTAAAAGTGAACAGATTTATTTGTATAAGGATTAATTATGCTGTTCCAAATTTTCATGAAGTATCATTGGAGAAGTAACTGCCTTGACTATCTTCTAGTTTTCATATTTTATGCTGTAAAGAGATTTTGTTGAATACAGCTATTACTGTTCATTGTAAGATTTTTCTTAATTCTTCTTCTACTACTATTCAGTGTAGTCATTTAATTTTTTTTTAATGCACTGCATTTTAAAGATGTGTTAATATGGCACACTGTGTTTAAGAACAAGATTTTAAAAATGTGCTGGAAGAACTAATAGGAAAAATTAAGTCTGATAATGCACACTGGAATTAAGGCATGAAGTTTCTTGTGAAAGTAGAAACTGATGTAAAATTTGAAAAATAAACAGTTCTTTTTCTGAAGAGTAAAATAATTTCCTTACTAGATGAAATATTTTTTGGTATGAAAAATAAGTGATTTACTTTGGTCAAAGTTCATTATTGAAAGAAATGCCCGGAAAATATGGCATTGCCCAGCATAGTAGTTTTGGTGTAAGGTTTTTCCTCCTCAGATTGTTGGGCAAATGTTCAGATTCTGAGTGAGACATGGATATCTTGTTCATTTTTGCTGCCTTGCTCTACCCCTGCCCTACACCAGCAAATCAAAAGTTGGGATAGATAATTATAATTTTTCATAAGTTTCTCAGGAAGAAGTTCTTGAGATCCCAAAAATAAATGTTGCCAGAATATTACTATCATTATCTTAAACCTATATACCAACATGGTGTTTAAGTTCATAACTGACATGGATAAAATAATAATTTTAAAAGAATTGAATGAAGTTACTGGGATTTTAGTGTTTATAATGATGTGAAGAAAATAGAGGAACACACTTAAGTTACATAAAAGATATATTTTACATTGAAACTTTCAAACTGTGTCTTTAGTTCTTCAGCCGGAGTTTGGATGGATTTCCAGATCATGGAGATAATGGAAATTTAGGTATCTCCATATATCATCCAGAATATGATATTCTGGAAATCCATACTCTTTCAAAATAAATACAACATTCGTGAATCTGGCAACCATTTACTGAAACTGAATGATGAAGAACCTGCAACAACCTTGTCAGTTTCCATCCAAATTCTGGCTAAAGAACTAAAGAAATAGTTCAAAAGATTCCTTGTAAAATAAAACTTTTATGTAACTTAAGCGTGTTCTTCTATTTTCTTCACATCCTTTTTTCAGTTATGTGTTGTTGCCCAACTCTCCCAAGGTTATAATGATGTTATGTAGTTTGTCAAATTATCAAGCTTGTAGCCTAGTTTGTCATGAGGACTATGTCCTTGGAGTAGTTGCTGCTATTTGGAAATACCCAACCCCTCTCATCATCTAATGTGGCTTTTTCCTCATGTAGTTATTTCTATTCCTTCATTCAGTTTTCTGTTAAAACCTTGTGCCTGGCAAGTAATTATTTTTACTGAATTCCAATTCATAGTGTCTGGTATTAAAAGAAATCCGTCTTGTTGCACGATGATATTTATTCAGCTAAAAAACGAAATCTATGTACAGGTTAAAAAACACATGAGCACTTTCGGTGTCACAGTGACACTTTCATCAGATGTGATTTCCATCATGTGGTTACATGCTGGTCTTAAATATGTGGAACAGAAGCATCATGGGAAAGGTAATGTCAGTGTCACATGATATACCAGATAACAAGACAGTCAAAAAAGCATAATTAGCCAATGGAAATTACTCAACAGAAACAATAGTTATTGTGCTGTCCTCCCCAATAAGATTGCTCCAGGGTTCAGGTAAAACACAAGGATAATAGTCATTACAGCAACGTGTGTTATAAGCCGAAATATAGAGGCTTTCTGTAAATAACAAGGAATAAAAGAGTTAGGTGTGTTTATGATCTTAGCGTTGTCCCAGTCTGGGATGGAATTTCCAGCACTTACAGTTCTTGCAAAAGAGGTGCTTTGGTGATTCATTTTTAAATTATATCTGTGTTCATTTAATCTCAAATCCAAATTTCTTTTGGTTGAACCCACATAACGATTATTTAGTTCACCAGAAATAGTGTCGAGCTTAGAAATAACATGCACACCCCATTTTTTCCCTTTGTTAATTTTGTCACGATCGTTGCGGATAATGGAATATAGATTGCATGATTGTATTCCAAATTGTATTTTATGATGGGAGCATATGTTGGTAAGAAGGTTTACAACATGTGAATTAAAATCAACAGATCCAACATACTTTTTAAAAGGCACTTGTTCACTGATTAAAGCAGTTGACATAGCAAACTGTACTTTATTGTGCACCCCCTTAAAACAACGTTGCCCGGATAACCATGGTTTTTAGCAAAGGATGATATCCATTGTAGTTCTTGAGCTCTGGAAGAATGTGAATATGCTCTTCTAAATAGGAAGGGCAGAGCAGAAATTTTATGTTGTAGTTCTTGAGCTCTAGAAGAATGTGAATATGCTCTTCTAAATAGGAAGGGCAGAGCAGAAATTTTATGTTGAAAAGTGTGGGCAGAATTGTACGGAATTAGAGTGGGTGTGGAAGTGGGTTTTCGATAAACGGCAAAAGACAGGGAATTGTCAGAAGGGTTGTGAGTAATTTGAAAATCTAGATAAGGTAAAACAAAATTATATTCAAGTTCTATCGTGAGTTTGATGGAGGAGTATTGAGAAGACATAGCGTTGACAAACTGATGTAACCCATCTATGTTATATGGCCAAATTAGCAAGATGTCGTCAACGTAACGGATATAGAAACTAGGTTTTTGTGGGGATTCTTGTATGACTTTATTTTCAATGTGCTGAAGAAGAATTTCTGCTAAGACTGCAGATAAAGGTGAACCCATGGCTGCCCCATCGGTTTGTTGGTAAAAAATGTTCTGAAATTTGAAAAATGAACGCCTTTTAATTAGATGAAGAGCATTCATTATGAAAGAAATATCATTAGCAGAAATGTTATAATCAATGAGTAAAGCCTGAATTAACTGAAATGTAGCTTCCATAGGTACATTCGTGTATAACAAAACTACATCTAGGGACGCCAAAAAATAGGAAGTTGGTAGTGGCTGAATTAACTTTAACTTATCAATAGCTTGTGTGGTACTCTTTATTGAGTATGAAGAATTCACTGTAAATTTGGTGAGATAACTTGCCAAGGCTTTTTCCAAAGGTCGGGTGGGGGCAATGAGAATAGGGTACTCTTCCTTGTGTAGTTTTAATCTACCAAATAAATCAGGTACATAGCAGCCGGGGTGGATTGAAGGCTTTTGAAAAGGAATCCAGATTAGCTGAAGAATTCTTAAGGCGGCTTAAAGCACTAACAGTAGCCCTGGTGGGGTCTCATTCCACAATTACATGAGGGATACTAGAAATGGCATTGAGCGTTTTTTGAATAAAATCACAACTTGACTAGTTTTATCAGCTAAAAGAATGGCAATATGCGAGTCCTTTTTCAGTTCAATCAGTTGTTGCATTTCTTTTTGAAGCTGGCATTCTTCGGTGGTTTTGCACCGTCTTGGATTATTTTTGTTAAGAGACCTTGCAATATTCATTCTTGCGAGGTTCCTATTTTCAATTGGAAGTGAATGTAGAATTTGCTCAATTTGCGAAACAGTTTTAAATAAGTCCACTTTACGTTGGTTAGGGTAAGCGAATTTGTAGCCCCATTGTAAGGCTCTTAGTTGAATGGGATTCAGAACCTTATCACTAAGATTTCTAACTCCCTTATGTGATAGCTGTCATGGTCCAGTTCATGCAAATCCAATCCATTACCCGCATCAGATGATCCATGTAATGATCCTTGTTCAGAAAGGCCGATAGGATGTCTTGTTTGAAATCTGAACAGCTTATGCGTTCTACTACGAACTTCAGAGTTCACCAACAATCTCAGTTTTTTCACATGGGTGTTAAGTAAAACCTTCATTTCATTTTCGATTATTGCTGTAATTATGAATAATGAACGGTCCAAAATACTTGGGTGTGAGGAATCAGCTAGGAATAAGTAAGAGATATAGCATTTCTTATTAAAGAAGTCAATACTACTACGCTTACTTCCTTTCCGTGGTCTTTATAATCTTGGCATCTCGTCTGCTAAATGGAGTATTGAAAATATGCAGATGCCGTGGAATGACATTTAAATCTCTGCAATTTAGTAAAAATGACAAATGTTCCGATTTCCTTGAGAAAGTTTTCCACGAAAACTTCTTAAAGTTTGCATAGCATGGCTCCACATAATAAATTGAGATGAAAACTGTGTGATACACGATAAAAATGCGGAAGTATGACGATAAACACTATAATTCGTGCATACATACTAGTATTAAAAGAAATCTGTCTTGTTGCACGATGATATTTATTCAGCTAAAAAACGAAATCTATGTACAGGTTAAAAAACACATGAGCACTTTCGGTGTCACAGTGACACTTTCATCAGATGTGATTTCCATCATGTGGTTACATGCTGGTCTTAAATATGTGGAACAGAAGCATCATGGGAAAGGTAATGTCAATGTCACATGATATACCAGATAACAAGACAGTCAAAAAGCATAATTAGCCAACGAAAATTACTCAACAGAAACAATAGTTATTGTGCTGTCCTCCCCGATAAGATTGCTCCAGGGTTCAGGTAAAACACAAGGATAATAGTCATTTTAGCAACGTGAATTATAAGCCGAAATATAGAGGCTCTCTGTAAATAACAAGGAATAAACAGAGTTAGGTGTGTTTATGATCTTAGCGTTGTCCCAGTCTGTGATGGAATTTCCAGCACTTACAGTTCTTGCAAAAGAGGTGCTTTGGTGATTCATTTTTAAATTATATCTGTGTTCATTTAATCTCAAATCCAAATTTCTTTTGGTTGAACCCACATAATGATTATTTAGTTCACCAGAAATAGTGTCGAGCATAGGAATAGCATGCACACCCCATTTTTTTCCCTTTGTTAATTTTGTCATGATCGTTGCGAATAATGGAATATAGATTGCATGATCGTATTCCAAATTGTACAGTATTTTATGACGGGAACATATGTTGGTAAGAAGGTTTACAACATTGGAATAAAATCAACAGATCCAACATACTTTTTAGGCACTTGTTCACTAATTAAAGCAGTTGACATAGCAAACCAGACTTTATTGTGCACCCCCTTAACAACGTTGCCCGGATAACCATGGTTTTTAGCAAAGGATGATATCCATTGTAGTTCCTGAGCTCTGGCAAAACGGCTAAAAGAATGTGAATATGCTCTTCTAAATAGGAAGTGCAGAGCAAAAATTTTATGTTGAAAAGTGTGGGCAAAATTGTACGGAATTAGAGTGGACTTATTTAAAACTGTTCCGCAAATTGAGCAAATTCTACATTCACTTCCAATTGAAGATAGGAACTTCGCAAGAATGAAAATTGCAAGGTCTCTTAACAAAAATAATCTAAGACGGTGCAAAACCACCGAAGAAATGCAGCAACTGATTGAACTGAAAAAGGACCCACATATTGCCATTCTGTTAGCTGATAAAACTAGTCAAGTTGTGATTTTAAATCAAAGTGATTTGGTTCAAAAAATGCTCAATGCCATTTCTAGTATCCCTCATGTAATTGTGGAATGAGACCCCACCAGGGCTACTGTTAGTGCTTTAAGCCGCCTTAAGAATTCTTCAGCTCCTCCGGATTCCTTCTCAAAGGCCTTCAATCCACCCTCTGGCTGCCATGTACCTGATTTATTTGGTAGATTAAAACTACACAAGGAAGGTTACCCTATTCGCCCTCTTGTGTCAGGTTACATTGCCCCCAACCGACCTTTGGATAAAGCCTTGGCAAGTTATCTCACCAACTTTACTGTTCATTCTTCCTACTCAATAAAGAGTACCACACAAGCTATTGATAAGTTAAAGTTAATTCAGCCACTACCAACTTCCTATTTTTTGGCGTCCCTAGATGTAGTTTCGTTATACACTAATGTACCTATGGAAGCTACATTTCAGTTAATTCAGGCTTTACCCATTGATTCTAACATTTCTGATAATGATATTTCTTTCATAATGAATGCTCTTCATCTAACTAAAAGGCGTTCATTTTTCAAATTTCAGAACATTTTTTACCAACAAACCGATGGGACAGCCATGGATTCACCATTATCTGCAGTCTTAGCAGAAATTCTTCTTCAGCACATTGAAAATAAAGTCATACAAGAATTTCCACAAAAACCTAGTTTCTATATCCGTTACGTTGACGACATCTTGGCAATTTGGCTATATACCATAGATGAGTTACATCAGTTTGTCAACGCTATGTCTTCTCAATACCCCTCCATCAAACTCACGATAGAACTTAAACATAATTTTGTTTTACCTTATCTAGATTTTCAAATTTCTCGTAACCCTTCTGACAATTCCCTGTCTTTTGCCGTTTATCGAAAACCCACTTCCACACCCACCCTAATTCCGTACAATTCTGCCCACACTTTTCAACATAAAATTTTTGCTCTGCACTTCCTATTTAGAAGAGCACATTCACATTCTTCTAGCCATTTTGCCAGAGTTCAAGAACTACAATGGATATCATCATCCTTTGCTAAAAACTATGGATATCCGGGCAACGTTGCTAAGGGGGTGCACAATAAAGTACAGTTTGCTATGTCAACTGCTTTAATCAGTGAACAAGTGCCTAAAAAGTATGTTGGATGTGTTGATTTTAATCCACATATTGTAAACCTTCTTACCAACATATGTTCTCGTCATAAAATACAATTTGGAATATGATCATGCAATCTATATTCCATTATCCGCAACGATCGTGACAAAGAGAAAAAATGGGGTGTGTATGTTAATCCTGTGCTCGACACTATCTCTGGTGAACTAAATAATCATTATGTGAGTTCTACCAAAAGAAATTTAGATTTGAGATTAAATGAACATAGATATGATCTAAAAATGAATCACCAAAGCACCTCTTTTGCAAGAACCATAAGTGCTGGAAATTCCATCCCAGACTGGGACAATGCTAAGATTATAAACACACCTAACTCTGTTTATTCCTTGTTATTTACAGAAAGCCTCTATATTTCGGCTTATAATACACGTTGCTGTAATGACTATTATCCTTGTGTTTTACCTGAACCTTGGAGCAATCTTGTTGGGAAGGACAGCACAATAACAATTGTTTCTGTTACATAATTTTCATTGGCTAATTATGCTTTTTTTGACTGTCTTGTTATCTGGTATATCATGTGACATTGACATTACCTTTCCCATGATGCATCTACTCTACGTACTTAAGACCAGCATGTAACCACATGGTGATATCACATCTGATGAAGGTGTCACTGTGACACCGAAAGTGCTCATGTGTTTTTTAACCTGTACATAGATTTTGTTTTTTAGCTGAATAAATATCATCGTGCAACAAGACGGATTTTTTTTAATACTAGTATTTATGCACGAATTATAGTGTCTGGTTGTTTGAATATGCCTGTGCAGACCAGTTTTATTAGCAATGTTATTTTGTTGCTGCTTTGTGTTCTGTCACACAGGTTTGTTTTCTTACCATTTCTCCTATGTGCTGTAGCAAAGTTCACATTCACAAAGTATAGCCTCTTCTTTTTGTCTCAGAATCAGGAGGATATTTGTTTATTATTTTTATTTTGTTATTTAGTCATGATGCAAGTTTTATTTTTGATTTTCACTCATTCTTTGCAGTTTTTCAAATAGTCCTTTATGGTATGTAATTTTTCATCAAGATTAAAATTCTTTTGCTGTTTTTTTTTAACATTTTTGTAGCATCTGTAAGAATCTAAATAATGAGATTGTCTATGTGTGAGAAGAAAAATTAATATAGGCTGGATGGTATGAATTATTATCTGGCATCTTGTTTTTGTTGGTAGTTATATATCAGCAGCAGCATTGTTAACCATTATCAATCCACTGCAGGACCAAAGTCTCCCCAAGTTTCTTCCACAACGGTCTGTCTTTTGCCTGTCTCCTCCATGTTACTCCCGCATACTTTAGAATTTCATCCAAAAAAAAAAAGACCACGTGAAGATGGGGCCATCTTCATGTATCCAAAAAAAAAAAAAAAGGCCACATGGGAGATGGGTGGATGAAATTCGAAATATATATATACACACTGGTGTGCAAAAATTAAGGACGAAGAGGAGAAATCAGCATAACAGCGGAACGAGCAGGCAGCACGGACTGAAAGACCACTCAGGAGATAGACTAGGGTCCGGTACGGTGGGGCATGCGCATATATGCAGCATGACGGGGGGGGGGGGTGTCGAAGGGTATAAAGCACACGGGCGGTGTACACTCAGCAATTCGGTGAAAGCTATTGCACGGTGTACATCGGTTTGAACTACGTCGAGTTGCTGCCACCGTGTGATATGGCCAACAGGCAATCCAGTAGATGACATCTGGATGACTTTACCCAAGGTCGCGTCATTGGGAAGTTGGAAGAAGGTCGAAGTGTGACTAGTGTGACCGAGGAGTTCGGGATCGCTCACAGCATCGTTTCACGAGCTTGGAGAGCATTTCAAACGACAGGAACAGCTGTCCGAGAGTTTTGCAGTGGTCGTCCACGAGCAACCACGGCGGCTGACGACCGGTATATTGTTCTACAGGCGAGAAGAGACTGACGGTAGACAGCGGGAGAAATCGCAAGGCACATGCAAAAAACAACTGGACGTCCGTTATCGTGTTTTACCGTGGCCAGGAGGCTGCACAAAGGTGGTCTATTTGCACGACGACCAGTACGGTGTGTGCCATTAACGCCTGCTCATCGGAGACGGCGGTTTCTGTGGTGCCAGGATCACAAGAACTGGACACATCAGCAATGGGGTCGAGTTCTCTTTACGGATGAGAGCCGATTTAGTCTGACGTGCGATTCTGGACGTATACACATCTGGAGAGAGCAGGGAACACGCAATCACACATCCAACATCATCGAAAGGGACCGGTTTGGAGGTGGTGGAGTTCTCGTTTGGGGCGGTATCATGCTTGGTAGCTGTACTGACTTCCACATCTTCCAAGGAGGTTCAGTCACTGGTGTCCACTATTGTGCCGAGGTTCTCTTGCCTCACGTGCGTCTGTTTAGAGGTGCTGTGGGTCCTGAGTTCCTCTTCATGGACGATAATGCTACACCTCATCATACAGTGGCTGTTGGAGATAGAAGATATTCAATGAATGGATTGGCCCGCAAGGTCCCCGGACCTAAATCCAACCTAACACGTGTTGGACCTTCTCGGGAGACGCTTGGCAGCACATCACCAGCCGCTAGCTGCGATTGGCGCTACAAGAGGAATGGGCTGCGATGCCTCAACAGCTCCTTGACAACCTCATCCTCAGCATGGACAGACGTTGTAAATCCTGCAACGCAGTCAGGGGTGATCATATTCCTTACTAAAGACTGGATTTTTCTTGGCAGCCGCCTGTCACATGGACGTTTCTGTCTTCTGTCCAATTGTGCTCGAAGCTACCTTTTTCAATAAAGTGCCTTTGTATCCTTTGGATTCTTTGTTTGGACGGTTTTGCGGGCGGTCGTAGTGAGCGATGGGTTTGCCTCCTCGGGGCGCTCCGTGATGACAATGGCACACACAACAGCAACTAGGGCCTCTGTGAATCTTGGAGAGGTGCAAGCTAGTTCTGTGTGACATTGGCGAAAAGACCCCAACTCACTGGGTTTTGTTCCAGAATCCTTAGGTTGAATGACCAACTGGAACCCTCAGCTGTGGGCTAATCCCCCGTACTGATGTACTTACCTGATTAAAAAGACAAAAAGAAATATTAAGAATGACTCAAGTGTGGGATATGGTGGACCTACCACACTTGAGAAGGACGGTTCACCACGGAATCGACCTGGACTTTCTAAACGGCGTATGAGAAAGCAATCTCGGCTGAGTGAATGTAAGATTGGTGTATGGAATACTAGAGGTATAAATGGCAAGATGAGTGAGGTGATTGAGGAGATGAATAAGTGTAGACTGGATGTGCTGTGTGTAAGTGAAACCAAAAAGAAGGAAATTGGGGTAGAAGAAGTGAATGGCATGGTGAGTGTGTGGTCTGGAGTATTGGATAATATGAGAGGACAGGCTGGTGTAGGTGTGATTTTAAGTGAAAAGATGAAGAACAACTTGATTCACTATAGTTGCATAAGTGAGAGAATTCTCTGGATTCGTTTGAAAGTGAAACTTCAGAGAATTGTAATTGTTGTAGTGTATGCTCCTTGTGACTCGGAACCTTCTGATAAGAAAGAAGATTTCTGGAATGAGCTAAAAGCTGTTTTGAGCCAGTTTGGTGCTAAAGAAAAAGTTATAATAGCAGGGGATTTCAATGCTAGAGTAGGTGTACAGAATGCAATTTCTGACAATGTTCTGGGTAAGTTTAATGATCCTTGTGTGAATGATAATGGTGAAAGATTAAGTGAACTCTGCATTGAGAATGGTTTGTGTGTATCTAATACATTTTTCAACCACAAGTATATCCACACATATACTTGGGAAAATCGTACTCTTGGTCAAAAGAGTGCTATAGATTTTGTTGTTTACGATCAGCGTTTGAAACACTTAGTTGTTGACACCCGTGTGATGAGAGGTGCAGATGTTGGTTCCGATCATTACTTGGTAGTGTCACGAGTGAAACTTAATGTTGGTTGAAGGAATAGGAAGAGACCCAGGATAGAAAGAATAAAGGTTGATAGGCTCCTTGAAGATCATCAGCGGTATTCTGACTTACTCAGAGAACGACTGAAGGATCTGAAATCTTGTGAGAGGGGTGTAGAAAAGAAGTGGGAATGTTTTAAGAACTGTGTTGTTACTGCTGCTAAAGAGGTCTGTGGCACCACAATAGTGGGTAACAATAGAGGTGATGCTTGGTGGAATAGTGAGATTGATGAGGCAGTAAAGAAAAAGAAGGAAGCCTATTTGGGGATGTTGCAAGGTAGAGTCTCTGTGGATGAATATCGCTGTAAGAAGCGTGAAGCTGCTAAGCTGGTTCGCCACAGTAAGGCAAAAGATAGGAAAGAGAAAATGGAAAGGCTTGAACTGGCTTTTTGGAAAGATAGAAAGTCCTTCTGGAAGTACATGAGACTCAGGAAAAATAGGAGAAACAAAGTTGTAAGTTGTGTGAAGAATGAGATTGGGGAAAATGAAATGGGAGCCCAATGAGTTAAGTGACAGATGGGGTGAATACTTCTGTGAGTTATTAGATCAGGAGAGCAAAAATGATTCTGAGACAGATGCAGATGATGTCCCAATGAGGGATGAAAGCACAGGAGGGATCTCAAGAGAAGAAGTGTGTAAAGCTCTAAAATCTCTTCAGAATGGTAAGGCTCCAGGAGTTGATGGCATAACTGCAGAGATGTTGAAGTATGGTGGTTACTCTGTAATTGACTGGTTAACTGAAATTTGCCAGTTGTGCTGGGAGTTAGGAGTGGTCCCTAGGGATTGGAAGGATGCTATCATTGTTCCCTTGTATAATGGAAAAGGTGATCAGACTGAATGCAAGAACTATCGTTTTATTAGCCTACTGAGTGTGCCAGGGAAAGTGTTTGGTAAGGTTGTTATTGAAAAAGTACAAAGTCTTACATCAGAGAAAGTGTGGGATGTTCAGAGTGGTTTTATGCCTGGTAAAGGCTGCACTAACCAGATTTTTGCATTACGCATGATGATTGAAAAGTATCTGGCTGTTGGGAAGAAAGTTTTTACTGCCTTCATAGATTTAGAGAAAGCTTACGACCGAGTCAATAGGACACTTTTGTGGAAGGTATTAAATGAATATGGTGTTACTGGAAATCTACTTAATAGTGTAAAAGCCATGTATGCTGGTAGTAGAGCTTGTGTACGAGTGAATGGTGTTTTATCAAAATGGTTTTCCATTGGTGCAGGAGTTAGACAAGGTTGTGTAATGTCACCATGGCTGTTTAATATATTTATGGGCGCATGCATGCGTGAGGCCAAAATAGATAATAGTGGTTTATGTCTTGGTGATATCCGTGTGTGCAGATTGCTATATGCTGATGACACTGTCCTGTTGGCAGAGAGCAAAAGTGAGTTGCAGAGTATGTTGACTCGGATGCACGAAGTTTGCATGAAATTCAAACTGAGTATAAATAAGGGAAAAACCAAAGTTATGGTGTTTGAGAGAGGAATGAGTAGCACTGAATGTAATGTAAGTATAAATGGCACTGTGATTGACCAGGTGAGTGAGTTTGTGTATTTAGGAAGCATGTTTGACAGAGAGAACAAGTTGGATGGTGAAATCAGTAGGCGAGTGAATTCTTCTTTGAAAGTCATAGCTGCTCTGGGAAGTTTTCACAGGAATGATGGGTTCTCTAGAGAGTCCTGCATGGCTGTGTATGAAACAGTAATTGTTCCTACTCTGATGTATGGCAGTGAAACCTGGGTACTGCAGAAGAAACATAGGAGTCGTTTGTGTGCTGGAGAAATGCGTTACTTACGTGGGGTTTGTGGCAAGACACGGTCTGATTGTGTGAGGAATGAAGATGTATTGCAGTTGTGTGATGTAAAGCAAAATGTTGTTAGCAAGGTGGAGACCAATATTCTTCGGTGGTTTGGCCATGTTGAAAGAATGAGTGATGAAATGCTTACTAAGAATATATTTTCAGCCCAAGTGGCAGGAAGGAAAGGCAGAGGAAGGCCAAGGAAGACATGGGTGGATCAGATTCAGGAGTGTCTGCATGAGAAAAAGATTATGAGTATGAAGTATAAAAGATCTTGTGTACGGCGTGTAATGGATATCAGTGAAGCACGAGTTGTATGTCAAGATCGCTGTAAATGGCGAAGTTTGATACGACAACAATAAGTAAAAATATCTGGAAGTTTGTATTTCTCTTTGGAGCTAACCTCTGAATCTCAGAGAACAGCTTAGTGATAGTAGTAGTAGTTTGGACGGTTTTGCTCACTTGTCCCATATTCTTACATCTTGGGGATCTTATGGTATGATTTGAGTCTATGTGGAGCACTTCTGCACGACGTTACATTTGAAAATGGAACAAACTTTAAGGGGTGATAGAACACACCGAAACAAGCACTTTTCATTGTAGAATGCACGGTCGCAAGTTGCGCGGTCAGGTGCTGGAGGGTGCTTTCCGTTTCCCTACACACACCGTCTTTCGCAACACTAAGACAGGAATGGCACAACAAATTAAAACAAAGGTTTATTGCAGACAAAATAAAAAACAAAACATGTTATCACAAAATTACATCAAATTTGCACACATTAATAAGTAAATACTGAAATTAATTACATTTACAAAAGATGCTCAAAAGGGTGACAGCCACTCCTGATACATGCTTTGCATTATCAACGTAAAGATGCCCATATGTTGTGGAAAATACCAGGTATTTCCCAGACAGCTGCAGCAGCAACTAGTTCCTCATTGCAATCAATGGGAGTGTCGTACATTACGGACTTAAGATGTTCCCATAAAAAGAAATCCAGAGGGGTCAGATCTGGTGATCGTGGGGACCAAGCGATGGGTTCACCTCAACCAATTAATTGGCCTGGAAATGTGGCATTCAAATATAATCACGCACCTGAGTGCTGAAATTAGCTGGCGCTCCATCATGCTGGAACCACATTTTATTGCGGACGGCTGCTGGTACATGCTGGATCAATTCAAAGACTTGTTGAAGGAAAATAAGGTACGTCCTCCCGTCCAAACATTCCGGTAAAAGACACGGGTCTTTGCGTTGCAAAAGACGGCGTATGTGGGGAAACGAAAAACGCCCTCCTGCCTAACCGCGTAA
This sequence comes from Macrothele yani, assembly GCA_039090855.1. NCBI lineage: Eukaryota > Metazoa > Arthropoda > Arachnida > Araneae > Macrothelidae > Macrothele > Macrothele yani. Next base: position 3,218,720 of record CM077023.1, on the reverse strand, counting down.
CTTGTGATCATGCATTCTATGACGAAAAGTGCTTGTTTCGGTGTGTTCTATCACCCCTTAAAGTTTGTTCCATTAGTTTTTGAAGCACCCTGTATATATAACTAAGCAAAAAAACAGAGGAATACAAACTTAAATAACATAATGAACAGAGCCAAGAAGGAACTTGTAGAAAAGGGCAGTAAGAGAAGGACTGCAGAAAACAGGCCGAATTCTGGCTTGGATACCCCATCAATCGCTAAATCTTCGTTTCTTGTAAAAACATTGTGCATCAGTTTTGTTTTCTGAACATTAATTTTTAATCCCACTTCTTCACTCTTATCAGCAAGTTCCTGGATCAGACTCTGCAGTTCTGAAGGGATAGCTGCAAAAATGACTGTCATCAGCAAAACAAAGATGAGTTAAATAATCTCTGTTAATCTTTGTCCCCTTGTTTTCCCAGTTCAATGATTGTAAGACATTTTGCAATGTGGCATTAAAGCGTTTCGGAGATATGATATAACCTCGTCTTACTCCTTTTCCAATTTTTATTGGTGCTGTATCCTCAGATAACCGAACCTTTGCACTTGCAATTTCATACATGTAAATTATTAGCACATAAATATTATTCAAAAATATTTCCATTAAATTAACACTTAAGGTGGTTCAGCCTAAAATCTCTGCCTTATGTTTCCAATGGTAGAACTTCTTTACATATTTTCTTCGCAATTAATGTATTCCCAAGGATGAAAATTTGCATATCGATAAAACTAACTTTAACTTATAGCATAGGATACTTAGTACTTGCTAAAACATAACCATAATTATATTAAAAATCAATCATTTTTCTTTGAGTAATGATCAGACCTGTTAATAGATGGCACGACATGTATATTGTTGACGTTAGTAGACAACCAAATGTTTGATTGCTTAATTGTGGTTATGTTTTAGCAAGTATTAAGTATCCCATGCTATAACTTAAAGATAGTTTTATCGATGTGCAAATTTTTATCCTTGGGAATACATTAATTACGAAGAAAATATGTAATAAAGTTTTACCATTGGAAACATAAAGCAGAGATTTTAGGTGGAACCACCTTAACAAACATAGCTTTTCTATAAATAATATTGCTTAATGAACACCAAAGTAAATCAGGTATCAATAGCAGATTCCAGTTTGGAAACCAGAGTATGAAATACCAAAATGCTGGTGTTGCAAACATTAGTTGTAGGTTTTGGCTTTTAGATAATCACCCTATAGGGGCACAGGTTTAAGTCCCAGTTGAGATATGGCTTTGTGTTTTGCCTTGTAGATCTGGTTTTGCCCACTTACTGGAGCCAGTGGCCTTAAATTAGGGACAGACTCCTCATAGCCTTAGATGCTCATGGGGTCATCCGCCGAGAAAAAAATATTCTGCTCGCACTCCGTTCCTTAAAGAGTTACGACAAGGTGCAAAATAGATAGCAAATGCATCTTTTTATATGTTTTGCTATTTTAAAAAGTTTAAAAGTACTCCTAATTTTTGTTGTTGTTTGTATGTCTCTGAATTCGTACAGTCATACACAACGTTGCATTCAGAGTTTTTTTTCGGGGGGCAGTTACAAATTTCGAGGGGGCTGAAACTTGTCGATTGATTATATATACAGTACACATAAACCCAATTTTCTTATTTATATATACATGAATACATATAACAAAATTTTAAATAGAGTATAAAAATTGTCTTATGCTCGTTAATCGCAAATCCAAATTCCAAGAAATCTACACATACAAGTGATTAAAAATGTAAAACCTTTATTTTAATTCAGTAATGCACCATTGATTTTACCATGCAGTGGTGTAAAATATTGAGGATGCTAATAAGATAATGCTGTGCTGGAGAAAATCCCCCCTCCCCAAAACATTAGAAGTGTTAAAAATTTCCTCTCCTTACTACAAGCATGTTTCTGATTATTAAGAAATCATTACAGTATTACCTGAAAACGTATGGTGGAAACCATTCCCCTGCCACTTGGTTTCAGCCCCTTTAGAGTATTTAGATTAGCACATAGTAGTAAAAAAAAACTAATTAGCCATTTGAAACTAACTTTAATGAACAACATTTATGAAAAAAAAACCTAATTAACCATTTGAAACTAACTTTAAATGAACAACTTTTTATGAAAATTTTTAATGATTTACTTTTGTTAAAAATTAGGTAGCACTTATTTTGTTGTATTGGAAGCCCTAACATCACATTAGCTACACTGAGCTTAACCATATACACGGGAAGTCAGTATCCAGAAGACTGAAATTAAGCTGAATGCCAGCTTCCAAAATATAATGTATTGCAGTGCAAAACAGCATTCTGTTGGTGATTACAAATCCACAGTAAACTTAACTGCCAAATAAAAAAGGCTTTAAAAATTTTACAGAATTGCGAAACAATATCTGGTTTCCTTGTTTTCTCCTCTTGCATACATGATCAAGATCAACTAGTTTTCTACCCTCCTGCTTTTTATCCAGATAAAGTATGAAGTAATTTTGGTAGGACTTCATAATAGATTTTTAACATGGACAATTGTTCCATTTAATAAACAAAATTACAAAAGCATTCTCATCTAGAGACTGCAACTTCTAAATGCAAAATTTTCGTTTCATTACTGTTCATGAAGCTTTTGTATTATCATTATCCTTTGTCCTTTTAATAATCATTAACAAATGACATAGTGATTATTTTGTGGTGCAAAATATATTACTTTTTTAGGGGGTGGGAGACGTTAATGACCATCATGAGCAGCTCATATGGCTATGGGAAGTCGTCATTCCTAATTTAGACCCACTGGTTCTAGGAAAGTGACAAACACACAACTCAAGTCTCATCTGTGATTCAAACCCAGGCTCATCTTGGATGAATAATCAGAGACCAGCGCCTCTGACCACTCGCCCATCGGGGCGGCGAATTGTACTTCAAACATGCTGCTCAGTTGATTGCCATTCTACAGTGTAAAGCAGGGAGGCTCCTGCTATGGGGCTGCAGCCACCCCCTACCCAAAGCAGTTTTTTTTGTTTTTTTCATGGCATACCAAAAGAGAAAAGTTTTGTGCCCTGCTCGCAGCTCTGACGGCTATTGAAACTAACTCATGTGGGAAACTTTACCTATTCCCACATCAGTTCGTTTCCTTTTTTTTTTTTTTTTTTTTTTTTTTTTGAGGTTTAACGACCACCGTGAGCAACTCAATGGGCTATATCGTTTCCTTTGAATAAACCTTTCCTGGAGACTGCATTGATGGCAGCTCTCGCTAGCAGGGTTGCTCGCGAATGCAGTCTCTCTGGTGGGAATGCATCGCAGGGCCTGCGTGCTTTGTTGATTAATACGGTTCTTGTGCTTCCGAATAAGAAATAAAATAGGGGAGTGAATTAAAAACAATGACGAATGTTAAAATAAAGTATGTTTGAATGTACTACTCAAACTTTTTTTTTCCTTCCAATTTTTGGTTTGCTCCTGCTTTTATTCAATGTAATAATTCCAACAACAATGTTACTCCCGTCGAACTGGACATTATTCGTGTTTGCTAATAGCAAATACTCAGTTGCCGGGACCTTTGCAAAAAAGTTTTACTTACATTTTCTCTTCTGGTCAAAATAGGCATGTGAACAAATTGTGATTAAGAATAGAGTTCAGTATTGGATAAATTGAAAAAAAGAAAAAGAGAGAGAGACTAATTTCTGCAGCGAAATACTTGAACAAAATTGATTTCTTCACTTACCAAGCACAGCGAAATTTTCGCCTTTAAACTCATGTAAATTTTTATTCACCGAAAATCATTGAAGTCACTCCACTGGGTACATTTTAATTTTCTGCTGCATCCCCGTCCCTCTCAAAAATAAGCTGCGCATTTCAATTGAGGTAGTGCATTATACTTAATTACTTTGAAAAGAATATTTAATCAGATATCATTGTTTAGAAAATTTACGAAGTTGGTAAATTTTGGAAAACAAATTTTTCTAATCTAAATTGTTATCATGGCTTCAAAATTAAAACTGGACTGAATATGTTTGCAATCCGTTTTTATTAAAGAGAATGCCGGTGTGTGAGTATCGCAATAACTCATCGCGAAATTCTGGCAGACCCTTCAAAATTCCACAAAATGTTTTTCATCGCCGTCCAAGTTGCAGTGGTTGGTATCTAGTCGAAATTCCAAAGGGAGTGTATAAGAAGAAAAAATATTTGTCATATTTCTAGGGGTCACAGTGAGACACTTGAGAACGCGTGTATGACCTTGAGTGTGTCTCCGCTGCCACTGGCACACGCATTAATTTTTTTTTTAATTTTTTTTGCCCTTTTACATATATATATATATACACTGGTTTCCATAAATTAAGCAACAAATGGAAAAATCGTGATAACTCAAAAAGTATGCACTCGATTCGGATGAAATTTGATGGTAAGCTTTATCACACCAAATGCAACAAAAAACGTAAGAACGTGTGATACAAAGCATTTGCATTTTGTATGAGTGATGCAAATATGAAAATACAGAAATATAGGTATCAAGATGGAAAAGGTACTTCAATACGGAGTGCGGTTGCCGCGAACAGCAATATAGGCCAGACATCGATGTTCCATGCTGTTAATTATGATGTCTAGCAGTTCCGCGGGTAGCTACGTCCATTTCTCGAGCAAAGCAGTAAGGCCGCCCCGGTGGCGCAGTGGTCTAAGGCGCTGGCCTCTGATCATTCGTCCGAAAGGGGTCCGGGTTTGAATCCCGTGAGGCATGGATGTTGTGTTTGTCTTACGGCACTGGCTCTCTCCCTTCCCTGGAACCAGTGACCCTAAATTAGGGACGGGCGACTGCTTATAGCCCATTGAGTTTCTCACGGTGGTCGTTAAACCTCCAATAAAAAAAGCAGTAAGGATGCGCAGTAGGGTTCGGGGAGGGGCTGGAGGCCAGTAACACGCCTCCCGAGAGCATCCCAGACATGCTCAATGGGATACAGATCTTGTGCTAGCCACTCCATACGGACTATAGTCTCATTTTCCAGGTACCGGTGCACGAGGCGAGATGTATGGGGGCAGGCGTTATCCTCCAGCAGTATAAATGTATCGCCAATTGCGGCCGCATACGGATGAACAATAGGGTCCAAGATGTCGTCTCTGAGCATTGATGTTTCCATGTGGCAACACACAGAGGTCGGTACAGCCGCCTAACCATATGCTGGCCCACACCAGAATAGTATCACCACCATAGGTGACCCTTTCCTGGATATTTGAGGGAAGATAGCGAGGTGGCGCAGTGGTCTAAGCGATGGCATCTGTTCATTCGTCCGAAAGGGGTGCGGGTTCGAATCCCAGTGAGGCATGGATGTCTCCCTTTCCTGGAACCAGAGACCCTAAATTAGGGACGGATGACTGCTTATAGCTCATTGAGTTGCTCACGGTGGTCGTTAAACCTCCAGTAAAAAAAGATAACGAGTACCGGCCTTTCTTCAGAAGTAAACTCTGCGAGAATCACTCTGTAAACAGTATCGCGACTCATCAGTGAACAGAACAGACCACTGCTCTTGAGTCCAGCTCACATGCATTCGTGCCCCAATTGAAACGTTCCCTCCGGTGGTGAGGGGCTCGCATAATACCGGTCGCCGAGCATACAGTCCTCCAGCATGTAACCTTCTGTGCACCGTCGAAGCTGATGCCGTCCGTCCAGTGGCTGCCGCAAGCACAGATCTGAGATGAGTCTGTAGCCGCCGTGCTGAAAGCCACAAATACCGGTCATCCGCGGAGATCGTCGCCCTTGGCCTACCTTCGGGAAGCTACACCCTTGGCTTGGAACTGTTGCCACATCCTGCTGACCACAGAACGATCGACGTCGAGTCATCTTGCGACGTCCGCCTGCCGTTGCCCTGCTTCGAGTCGGCCTATCGCTCTGTATCGTAACTCTGCTGGTAAATGACGTCTCGGAGCCATGTTAACAAAATCGCTATCTCGTCATTCACTGCCTCACATGAATTGACGGCTCCCTCCGAAGCACTTGCTCATTTGCCTTCGGCACATCGATGCTGTATGCCTTCGTCCGTAACATATGCAAATTTCGTTCAATTTGAACTATATTTCGCCCAATTATCGCGATTTTTCGGTATGTTGCTTAATTTATAGAAACCAGTGTATACACTGAATTGCCAGAAAAACGTACACCAGTCTAATACTTTTTTATTGGAAGTTTAACGACCACCGTGAGCAACTCAATGGGCTATAAGCAGTCGCCCGTCCCTAATTTAAGGTCACTGGTTCCAGGGAAGGGAGAAAGCCAGTGCCGTAAGACAAACACGACATCCATGCCTCACGGGATTCGAACCCGGACCCCGTTCGGACGAATGATCAGAGTCCATCGCTTAGACCACTGCGGCAGTCTAATACTTGGTAGGTCCCCCACGGGTGCGCAGGACTGCAGAAATACAACGGGGCATTGACTCCACTAGCTTCTGGATATATGCTGTAGGCAATGCACACCAGCCACCCCGGTGGCTCAGTAGTCTAAGCGATGGCCTCTGATCATTCGTCCGAAAGGGGTCAGAGTTTGAATCCCGGTGAGGCATGGATGTTGTATTTGTCTTACGGCACTGGCTCTCTCCCTTCCCTGGAACTACTGGCCCTAAATTAGGGACGGGCGACTGCTTATAGCCCATTGAGTTGCTCACGGTGGTCGTTAAACCTCCAATAAAAAATGCACACCATACTTCCTGCAGAGTGTTCCACAATTCGGATGTATTCCGAGGTATGGGATTCTTGTGTTCGATAGCACGTTGCATGGCATTCCAAATGTGTTCTATCACGTTCAGATCTGGGGACTTGGGTGGGAATGGCAACACCCCAAACTCAGATGAATGCTCCTCTAGGCGCAGTGGTCTAAGGCGTTGGCCTCTGATCATTCGTCCGTAAGGGGTCCGGGTTCGAATCCCGGTCAGGCATGGATGTTGTGTTTGTCTTACGGCACTGGCTCTCTCCCTTCCCTGGAACCAGTGACTCTAAATTAGGGACGGGCGACTGCTTATAGCCCATTGAGTTGCTCACGGTGGTCGTTAAACCTCCAATCAAAAAAAAATGCTCCTCTAACCATAATGTGGCATCCCGACACTTGTGTGGAGGTCCATTGTCCTGTTATTGGAACAGGCCCAACCCATCAGCATGAATGCAGGACATGAACGGGTGTACTCGGCAGAAAGGATGCGCACATAGCGTTGGCAGGTCACCGACGTTTGTAGCGTACCAGGGGCTCCAGTGAAGTGCAGCTAAACACACCCCATACCATTACGGACCCCACCAGCCGGTACAGTTCCCTGTTGACAGGTGGAATTCATGGGGTTTGCGCCACGCACGAATCCTTCCATCTGTCCGATACAGTTTGAAACGCGACTCGTCAGACAAGGCTACTTGTTTCCAGTGGCGGTGTTGCCGTGCCCAAGCGAGGCGCATAGCTCTGTGTCGTGCACCCATGAAGGGGACTAGAGTTGGGCGTCGGCTCCCAAAGCCCATATCGTGCAGGGTACGTTGCACAGTCCGGACGCTGATGCTTGTTGAGGCTCCAGCATTGAATTCCGATGATACCTGCGAGAGTGTTGCACGCCTATCGCGTGAAACGATTCTTGACAGCCGACGATGGTCACGTTCACCCAATGTCTTTTTACGGCCACACTGGTATCGTAAGTTGGAGGTTTTGCCGGAATTCTTGTAGTCACGGTACACCCTTGCAATGGTCGTCCGTGAAAATCCGAACTTCGTTTCTACCTCCGAAATACTATGGCCCATCTCACAAGCGCCAACTATGACACCGCGTTGAAAATCGCCTAAATCGTTATTACTTGTCATTCTCACGCCGAAAGCAGCTGTGACAGCTGGCAAGGATGTCTGTCGCTTTATATACGCACTGGCGGACGCAACTGAGTACACGCTTAGGTGACGTTGCTATGTATTTTGCATAAGCTCGTCTGTACCAGTTTTTCTGGCACTTCAGTGTAAATTTCTTTGCAGTTGGTTTTACCTCGTTTCCTGGGTCTAATGTTCTAAGCTTTTTCACAATATTTGTGAGCTCTGTGCTAATTTTTTTTCTGGTTTTTGTGGGAGATGATGAGTATGGGTTGGGCCAGGAAAGTGATAGATGTATGCTAAAAAACTTGGCTTAATTATTATGTTTCCGCACCTTTGAGGGCGGTTATGTTATTCGGATTTTTTGGGGGACTTATAAATTCATCTATGACTTTGCAGAAAGCCATTTTCAACTAGGTCTTTGTGGAAGTGAGAAAATGCTGAGTTTTGCTGGTCCTTGAAAAAGCCAAGGCTCGGCATTTTCGACACTTTCTGCATTCCGGTTTTATATTTTATTGTCCTTGCTTGTTGGCTTTTGAGTATTTTATTTTTATTTTATTATTAGTATTATTTTTGTTGTTGTAGTTTCTGCTTTGTAGATTATATATCATCATCATCATCATCATTGTCAACCATTATCAATCCACTGCTGGACGAAGGTCTCCCCAAGTTTCCTCCACAACGGTCTGTCTTGTGCCAGTCTCCTCCATGTCACCCCTGCATACTTTCGAATTTCATCCACCCATCTCCCATGTGGTCTTCTTCTGGGTCTTTTCCTGTCCCTTGGAATCCAATCTAAAATTTCGGCTGTCCATCGATGATCTGTCCTTCTGGCAGTATGTCCAGCCCATTGCCATTTCAGGGATTTAACTCTGATCATGATGTCTTCCACTCTTGTCATTTTTCGGATCCACGAGTTCCTCTTCTTATCTCTCCTGGTTACACCAAGCATGCACCTCTCTATGCTTCTTTGAGTTGTCTGCAGCCTTTGTATGTCTCTTTTAGTTAAGGTCCACGTCTCCGCACCATACGTAAGCACTGGAAGGATGCACTGATCAAACACTTTTCTTTTAAGACATAATGGCATATTGCTCTTGAAAATTATGCTGTTTCTTCCGAAAGCTCTCCAGGCAAGTTTTGTACGCCGATTAATTTCTTCATCAATGTGACCCTCACTTGATATCTGCTGTCCAAGATAAACGTACGTGTCTGTTATCTCCAGCTTTTCTCCATCAATCGATAAATCTTCATTTCTTGTAAAAGCATTGAACATCACTTTTGTCTTCTGAAAGTTCATTTTTAATCCCACTTCTTTACTCTTGTCAGCAAGTTCCTGGATCATACTCTGCAGCTCTGATGGGGTAGTTGCAAAAATGACTACGTCATCAGCAAAACGAAGGTGGGTTAGATAATCTCCATTAATCTTTATCCCCTTGTTTTCCCAGCTCAGTGACTGAAAAACACCCTCCAATGTGGCATTGAAGAGCTTCGGAGATATGGTGTCACCTTGTCTCACTCCCTTCCCAATTTTTACGTGTGTTGTATTTTCAAACAGCCTAATCTTTGCACTTGCATTTTCATAGATGTTATTAATAATATTAATGTATGCATCTTCAATACCGCAGGTTTTCAGAGCCATTGTAACTGCTGATGGTTTCACCGAATCAAAGGCTTTTTCATAATCGATAAAAGCCATGCACAATGGAAGTTCATATTCCCTCGCTCTTTCAATTAGTTCTCTCAGCACGTGGATATGATCTATTGTGCTGTAGCCACTCCTGAATCCAGCTTGTTCTCTCGGTTGAGCCATGTCCAGTGTTACCTTCAAGCGGTGTGAAAGAACTTTAGTGAAGATTTTATAAACTACTGATAGGAGGCTGATAGGTCTGTAGTTTCCGAGATCCTCAATGTCACCTTTCTTATGTAGCAGGATCATTGTAGCGGTGTTCCAATCCTCAGGAATCTTTCCTTCATTAAGGCATCGAGTGAAAATTTGGGCGAGTACTGTTTCGATTTCTCCACTTGCTTCTTGTATGATGTCTACAGTAATTCCATCTTCTCCTGGAGCTTTTCCTCGCTTCATGTTCTTGATTGCATGTGCAACTTCTGCTGGAAGGACTGGGAGAACTCTGGTACTGGTATCTTTCATGATGTCTGGAGTGCATATATCATCCCTTTCATATAATTTGGAGTAGAAATCTTTCACTCTTGTCAAAATTTCGCCTCTATTTCTTGTTACAGAACCATCTTCTTTTCTCAGTGCCATAATCTGTTTTCTTCCCTTACTGAGATGTCCCTTTGCTATCTTTAGGCTTTGGTTGTTTTCAATTGCTTTCCTTACTAGTTCACAGTTGAATTTCCTTACGTCTTCAGTGATACTTTTTCGTACTGTCTTGCATAGCTCTATATATTCCACTTTGGAAGTCACATCTTCTTTAGTTGTCCTCATCTCTCTTCTTTTTTGCATCAACATTTTGGTTTTTCCTGATAATTTGTTCACATGCAACTTGTTCTTAGACCCAGCTAATTTTGTTGCTGTTTCCATAAGAGCTTTGGTTACTTTTCTGTTAACTTCAGAGATGTCCACTTCTTCCGATGTTAGGCCTTCTAAAGCTGAGAACCTGTTCTTCAGTTCTAACTTGAAGGTATTATGGTGTTTTTTAAGGTTGGTTATGTCAATAGATTTTGTTTGTCCTATGAGCTTGCCACGTTCAAGTTTAGTGTTGAGGTGCATCTTACATCTCACCAATCTATGGTCACTACCTGTGTTGAACTTGTTTAGCACACTGCAGTCTTCTATGACGAATTTTTTGTTACACATAATAAAATCAATTTCACTTGTCGTCCCATTTGGATGTCTCCATGTCCATTTCCTGTGTGGCTTTTTCTTGAAAAAGGAGTTCAAGATGAAAAACCCTTCTGCCTCTGCAAACTCAACAAGAGTATTTCCACGCTGGTTTCTGTTGCCATGACCGAATTTACCTACTGAAGTTTCATTCTGTTGCCGTTGCCCTATTTTTGCATTGAAATCTCCCATAATTATCTTCAAATGCTGCTTACCTTTATTATTTAGATGACAAATTTCCTCATAAAATTCTTCAATTTCTTCTTCAGGATGACTTGTGGTGGGTGCATAAGTTTGAATAATCTGAGCCTGGTATCTTTTCGAGAGTTGGATAACAAGTCTTGCAGCTCTGTCAGAGGAACTTTCAACTTCTACAACTTTGTCCTTCAGTTTCTTGTTTATTATAAATCCAACACCACTAGTTCTGCCAGTATCTGTCCCACGATAGTAGAAGAGATGTCCACTTTTCAGTTCGATGAGATCTTCTCCTTTTCTCCTTACCTCACTTAGCCCCACGATGTCCCACTTGATCCTTTGTAGTTCCTCTTCCAATTCAAGAAGCCTTGAATCAGAAGATAGGGAGCGTCCATTGTAAGTAGCCAAGGTCAGCATCAGATGGCAGCCTAGTCCGGTCCTCCGGGGATTCTTAGCACCCTCTGCCTTCATGTCGCACTGGCCGCTGCCTTGGCCAGGTACATTCCAGCTGCCGGAGACTGAGGGCCAAGATTTAAGTTGTGGAATCATTTTGGAGGGGTTTGGCCATAACTCACCACGCTGGCCAAGCGGGTTGGTGAGTGTGGGATAGCATTTCCTCTGATCCCGATGGTATAGTTATACCGCTATGGGCGGTCGTCAGAGCCCCTTTAGTGGGAACAGGATGCACCACGAGAAGGCGGGGTTGACATTTGTCAAGGAGAAGCTGTGATGTTACGCATCACCTGACCTTACATCCCAGATTATATATATATATATATATATATATATATATATATCATCATCAACCATTATCAACTCACTGCTGGATGAAGGTCTCCTTAAATTTCTTCCACAATTGTCTGTCTTGGGCCTGTCTCCTCCACGTCACTCCAGCATACTTTCGAATTTCATCCTTCCATCTCCCATGAGGTCTTCTTCTGGGTCTTTTCCTGTGTCTCGGAATCCAGTCTTAAATTTCGGTTGTCAATCGGTGATCCGTTCTTCTGGCAACATGTCCAGCCGATTGCCATTTCAGTGATTTCACTCAGGTCATGATGTCGTCCACTCCTGTCATTTTCCTTATCCACAAGTTCCTCTTCTTATCTTTCCTGGTTACACCAAGCATGCATCTCTCCATGCTTCTTTCAGTTGTCTGCAGCCTTTGTATGTCTCTTTTAGTTAAGGTCCATGTCTCGGCTCCATACGTAAGCACTGGCAGGATGAATTGATTAAACACTTTTCTTTTGAGACATACTGGCATACTGCTCTTAAAAATTTTACTATTTCTTCCAAAAGCTCTCCATCTAAGTTTTATACGCCGATTAATTTCTTCATCCATGTGACCCTCACTCGATATCTGCTGCCCAAGATAAATGTAATAATCGGTTGTCTCAAGCTTTTCTCCATCAATCGATAAATCTTCGTTTCTTGTAAAAGCATTGTACATCACTTTTGTCTTCTGGAAGTTCATTTTTGCCGCCCCGGTGGCGCAGTGGTCTAAGGCGCTGGCCTCTGATCATTCGTCCGTAAGGGGTCTGGGTTCGAATCCCGGTCAGGCATGGATGTTGTGTTTGTCTTACGGCACTGGCTCTCTCCCTTCCCTGGAACCAGTGACCCTAAACTAGGGACGGGCGACTGCTTATAGCCCATTGAGTTGCTCACGGTGGTCGTTAAACCTCCAATCAAAAAAAAAAAAAAAAAAAGTTCATTTTTAATCCCACTTCTTTACTCTTGTCAGCAAGTTCTTGGATCATACTCTGCAGCTCTGCAGGGGTAGTTGCAAAGATGATTACGTCATCAGCAAAACGCAGATGAGTTAAGTAATCTCCATTAATCCTTATCCCTTTGTTTTCCCAGTTCAATGATTGAAATACATTTTGCAATTTGGCGTTAAAGAGCTTGGGGGATATGGTGTCACCTTGTCTCATTCCCTTTCCAATTCTTATTTGTGCTGTATCCTCAAATATCCGAACCTTTGCACTTGCATTTTGATAGATGTTATTAATAATGCTAATGTATGCATCTTCAATACCGCAGGATTTCAAAGCCATTGTTACTGCTAATGGTTTCACGGAATCCAAGGCCGTTTCATTGTCAGTAAAAGCCATGCATAATGGGAGTTCATATTCTCTTGTTCCTTCAATTAGTTCTCTCAGTACATGGATATGATCTTTAGTGCTGTAGCCACTCCTGAATCCAGCTTGTTCTCTTGGTTGGGCCATGTCTAGTGTTACCTTCAAGCAGTGGCGGCTTTTCAGGTGAAGTAGGTGAAGTGCCTCTTCACCTATTTTACTCAAAATAAAGTTTTATTCAGTATTTTTTTATAATATATTCTTTTTTGCTTTTATTCAGTTCCAAAATACCCAAAATTTTGAATAGATATTGATTCACATGGCGCGCTCAATACGGAAAACAAATCCTTATACGCAAAACAGTGCAAGTTAAGAGCCGAAATGAGAATGCTTGGAAGTCTGGAGTTTTCCGCCGAGTTGCCATGGTAACCGTGACGTCACCCTTCCCAATCTGCTCACTCAAGTGAAGTGTTTCAGCTTCACGCGCCTTACCTCTGCATCTTTCAGTTTTTGAGCGTAAAGTCGTGAGAGATCACGGTGGAGTGGGCGGACTACCAGGCTACCATGCAATCTGCTAGGTAATGCTGTGGTACATTATTTTCCGAAAGGAATTTGTTCTTTCGTGCTTTGTGATTATTTGTTGAAAGCTTTAACTGATATTTTAGGTTTGTGTACAATTTAACTGATAGTGATAATTTTTAGTATGCATCCTGTGGACGACATTGTTTGTAATTTATTGCAAACTCCATTTACTCTGTGGAAAGGTGAAGATGAAAGAGACATTTTGCTTCAAGGACGACCAACGGATTCACTGACAATTGTTATCAAGAAGAGCGGTAAATCTAACAATATTAATTTTAAAAATTGTTGGTTTACTGAATATAAATGGATTTGCAGCACTTCTGTGTTAATTTTTTGGGGGGCTCTGCTTACTTTTTAGTAATAAACATTCGGCGTGGAATAAAGACGGATTCTCAGATTTATTAAGCGTAACACGGTCACTTCATAAACATCGTGATTCTAGCGAACACCTGAAATGCGGATTAATGTTAAGGAATTTTGAAAAATTCAAAACACCGTTGCCGGTGCCCTGAGGAAAAATGCTAGGCTTTTGAAAACGCATTTTAACGAAAACGTTCGTTTAAATAGACTTTTCCTGCAGACAGTGTTTGATGCAGTATTAGTCTATACTGTATTTGAGCAAACAAGAACTAGCATTCCATGGCCATGACGAAAGCATGGGCTCGATAAATCGTGGAAATTTCATTGAATTACTTTCATTGTTGATATGAAGAAGTTCTTTAGAAATTGAAAATCAATACGAAAGGATAAAAAACTATTCAAAATGAATTAATTGAATGTATTTCTGAATATATAAACGATCACGTCAAAAATTAAATAATTTTTGATTGTTGATTCGGAAGGTGTATTGGTTGAGGGATTTTTGGGTTTCCATGATGTGAATGAAGATAGAACGTTAGGAGCTTTATACAAAATGCTAGACAAAATTTTGGAACAGTTTGATTACCAACACAAATAAATAGGACAATGTTACGATGGGGCAAATATAATGTCTGGACACTTAAATGGGATACAGAAAAAAAGTCAAGGATAAAGCTTCTCAAGCTGTTTTTGTTCAATGCTTAGTTCATCCTTTGAATCTTGTATTACACCAGAGTTTTTCTAAGTGTCGAATACTTTTTCAAGCCTCAGTGGAATTGCTTCCTTTGTTCACCATTCAGAAATAAGCACGGGAATATGCTGCTCTTACACAGGAAACAATTTTTCAAAATTATAAACAATTATATTTTGAAATTTTAGACCAGATTCTTATGGAAATGGATATAAGGTTTCAAGACTAAGAAACTTCAATTTGTCTGACTTGCTGACACAACCAAATTCGAATAATTTAATGCATGCTTTCCCTCTCGCACTCTTGAAAATCTACATTTTTACGGAAACATATTTACTAAACACCAGCGCCTTAAAAATGAACTGGGTCTTGTATATGCCGATGAAAAATTAAGGAATATATTGACTCATAAAGAACTCCGAGTGTTTCACGGAGACAAAGACATTTTTACAGAAGGTTATAAATTGGTTTTCCTCAGTTTAACAATTCCATCTACAAGTGTGCCAGTGGAAAGAAGTTTTCTTAAAAGAATACAAACTTACTCAAGAAGCACTAGTTCCCAAGATAGACTTGCTTCTTTGGCAAATATTTCTATTCAGGAAGACATTTTATTGATGCTCACGAGAAAATAACCATCTTATGACGACATGATCGACAAATTCGCAGCTTTAAAAGGAAGAAAAATTGATTTAATATACAAAAAATAGGTAAGTCCTCATTAAGGGATTTTCATTGTAGACAGTAGATATCTTTTCATACTGCTCTTGTACCTCTTCACCTATTTTTCCAACCATGAGCCGCCACTGCCTTCAAGCGATGTGAAAGAACCTTAATGAAGATTTTATAAACCACTGAAAGGAGGCTGATGGGCCTGTAGTTCCTGAGATCCTCAATGTCACCTTTTTTATGGAGCAAGATCATTGTAGCATTGTTCCAATCCTCAGGAATCTTCCCTTCATTAAGACATCTGGTGAAAACTTGGGCGAGTGTAGTTTCAATTTCTCCACTTGCTTCTTGTATAATGTCCACGGTAATTCCATCTTCTCCTGGAGCTCTTCCCCGCTTCATGTTCTTAATTGCCTATGTAACTTCTGCCGGGAGGATTGGAGGGACTTTGGCACTGGTACCTGTCATAATGTCTGGAATAGATGTATCATCCCTTTCATATAGTTTTGGATAGAAATCTGTCACTCTTTTCAAAATTTCGCTTCTATTTCTTGTTACAGTACCATCTTCTTTTCTCAGAGCCATGATCTGTTTTCTTCTCTTACTGAGATGTCCTTTTGCTGTCTTCAGGCTCTGGTTGTTTTCAATTGCTTTCCTCGCTAGTTCACAATTGAATTTCCTTATGTCTTCAGTGAAACCTCTTCGCACTGTCTTTCATAGCTCTATATATTCCACGTTGGAAGTTACGTCTCTATTTGTCTTTATCTCCCTTCTCTTTTGCATCACCATTTTTGTTTTTCCTGAAATTTTTTTCATTTGTAACTTGTTCTTAGTACCACCTATTTTTATTGCTGTTTCCACAAGAGCCTTGGTGCGTTTTCTGTTAACTTCAGAAATATCCACTTCTTCCGATGTTAGGCCTTCTAAAGCAGAGAATCTGTTCTTCAGTTCCAACTTGAAGGTATTATGGTGTTTTTAAAGGTTGGTTATGTCAATACATTTTGTTTGTCTTATGAGCTTGCCACGTTCGATTTTAGTGTTGAAGTGCATCTTACATCTCACCAATCTATGGTCACTACCTGTGTTGAACTTGTTTAGTACACTGCAGTTTTCGATGACGAATTTTTTGTTACACATAATAAAATCAATTTCACTTGTCGGTCCCATTCGGATGTCTCCATGTCCATTTCCTGTGTGGCCTTTTCTTAAAAAAGGAGTTCTTGGTGAAAAACCTTTCTGCTTCTGCAAATTCTACGAGAGTATTTCCACGTTGATTTCTGTTCCCATAACCGAATTTACCAAACGAAGTTTCATTCTGTTGCTGTTGCCCTACTTTTGCATTGAAATCACCCATAATGATCTTCAAGTGCTGTTTGCCTTTGTTATTTAGATTCCGAATTTCCTCGTAAAATTCTTCAATTTCTTCTTCAGGGTGACTTGTGGTGGGTGCATAAGCTTGAGTAATCTGGGCCTGGTATCTTCTCGAGAGTTGGATAATGAGTCGTGCAGCTCTGTCAGAGGAACTTTCAACTTCAATAACTTTATCCTTCAGTTTCTTGTTTATTATAAATCCAACACCACTAGTTCTGCCAGTATCTGCCCCACGATAGTAGAAGAGATGTCCACTTTTAAGTTCAATGAGATTTTCTCCCATCGCCTCTCCTTGACAGATGTCAACCCCGCCTTCTCATGGTGCATCCTGTTCTCGTGGTGGCTCCACAACCCTCAGTCTCTGGCAGCTGGTTAAGATCCATTCAAAGAAATTAGTGATTTAAGAAACTGGCTGCTCCGGTGGCGCAGTGGCCTAAGCGCTGGCTTATGATCATTCGTTCTCGTATGTCTGGGTTTGAGTCCCAGTGAGGCATGGATGTTGTGTTTGTCTTACAGCACTGGCTCTCTCCCTTTCCTGGAGCCAGTGACCCTAAATTAGGGACGGGTGACTGCTTATAGCCCATTGAGTTGCTTACGGTGATCGTTAAGCAAAAAAAAAAAATAATAAGAAGAAGAAGAATAAACTGATAATTTCTTTAATAAGTCGTTTGTGCTCAATATCACAAAAACCCATGATCGTTACGATATTAATAAACGAGTTTTATTCATATTGAACCTCGAAAAAATAAAACCGCGAATCATGTGCAATTGCAAAATTTAGCGAAATGCTAGCAGATGTGATCTCAAAAATTTAAAAATATTTTTTTTTAATATGTTGTTGATGAGACAAGGGTGAACGTAGTGGGGGCCGCCAAACTCTGCTTTGCCTCTGGTTTAAGAAATCCTATCTCCGCCTCTGTCTTTCGTCTGTGATTTTTTTCAGCACCCTGTATTTGCAAATTGTTCCACAAGACTTGACTTTTAAGTGCACATGTCTTAACCTTCCCGCCTTTTAATATGTATAGGCTCCATCCATCTGAAGCTCTTGCTTCCGGGCCCATATGTGGAAGTTTCGCCACTGGTAACTAACTCAAATTGCATGTACGAAACCTAAGATATTACAACAAACAAGTTGTTCCTTGGAGAAAATGATTTTTATTTAATAAGGATGAATTTCTTTGTGATCTAAAATATTTCAAGTGCTCACCGTTAAGACGTTTTCGTTTTACGAATAATCGAAATTTCTGAGCCACGAAGAACACTTTTATTCTCTTCTTTTTTGACCAAAAAATTCTGCTCGACTTTCTTTCGTTGTCCCACGCTTAAGCCTTGTATACAGATTGATTGTTTTGGAATTCCATAATGAAAGGTGCATTCTTTCAGGCAATGTCAGTCATTTGATAAAAGGCTACTACTGTGTGCGGTTGGATAGCAAGAAAAAAGTAGGCAGTGTAAAACCGAAGAAGAGGGGTGTTGGTGAGAGGTGTTTTCAGGTTAGTCTCCTCATGGAATTGAAGAACGGTTCCTTTGTCCTGGAGCGTGTCATTACGATACCATGGAATTTTTCTTCTGTTCGGCAGCTGCTGAGCGACCTCAGTGTTTAAGATGGACCTCACACGAACAGATTATTTTTATTTGCACTTCAACGCACGCGACTTGGAGCGGTAAAGTTAAAAGCCCAAATGATCCAGATGTCTTCGGACTCCACGAGCTGCTGCTGTTTTCTTTTCCGCACCTCGTGCTACACAGAGGGAAAGAAGCCCAACCACCGCTTTAGAACTCAGCTCCCAATGTGTGCTCCGGGTCAGCTAAAACGAGACTTTGGAAAAACAATATTCTGCTGAAAAGAGGCCTTTCATATCAGAAATGGAGGACCCCCTTTTCTATGCTGAAATACTTAAGTAAACTTAAAAGTAAAAATAAATGGTAAAAATGCTTCACACATCTTCAGTATTACTTTTCAGTTTTCTTCATAATATAATTTCCCTTTTAGCCCGTTGAATTGGCTTTGTTGGCGAACAGAAAGCTGATCTTCTGTACTGGGGTAGGACAGACAGTTCGTAAAATATCATGCTAAGTTATTCTAAGATTTTGCTTGATATATTTACGGCTCCAAATAAGTGGAATTAAATTACTTATACTCAGGGGCGGATTGGCGATCGCTAAAGGGCCCGGGAAAATTTTTGCAAATGGGCTCGTTCAGTTGCAGTTCTGCGATACTATTGTATCGCAACTAAAAATCACTTTTAAATTTAAGAAACAAAACAAAAAGTACAGTTGCACTGGAAACAGTGGCAAGCATAGTACTGGGAGGGAGGGGGAGGGGTTAAAAAGTACAGTCGTCATCCTTAAATTGAAGTGGGTGTTGCGGGAAAATTTTAATCGGCCCATGCCAAGATTTTACTACAGAAAAATTGTACTGCAATTTTTCTGTTGTGGACAATCACAGTTAGAAATTTCAAGATATTTAAATATCGTGGCAAACTCACTGAGTTTAGGACATTTGGGCACCCGGACATTTTGTCACAAATCTTTAGGGGCCGTACAAAAATTGCCGTTTCTTGGCGCTCCGAGGGGAATTGAATGGAGAACGTTCCCAGTAAGACAAAAGACAATTACAATTGAATTTAATAAAAATTACAATGCACAAATTTTGAAGATGACAATCCGTTTTTTGTGTGTGTGTGTGTGTGTGTAAATATGACAAGGATAATATCCGTAAACTTGAAAATTTCGTCGTCATGGATTACATAGCACATAATCATGAATATGGATTACATCATATTCATGATTACATAACACCAAGGACGCGGGGGGGGGCTGCCGTTGGTATAGCCAAATTTTTGATAAATTTAAAACACTAAAATAGACGAACCCTTTTTTTGAAGCATTTTTAAAAATAATAAGATATTAATAATTGATTGTATCAATTATTTTTGTTGTATTTTAGTATCTTGCACATTTACTAAAATTTTTAACAGTCTTGAAGGAGGTAGGATTTTTCTTAACCTCCCCTCCCCCTAAAAGCACTCATATGGGCGCCATTGCGTAGCACATTTCTTAGGTTTCAACCAGACAAAGCAATTACACCAGAACTCATAGTATGTTCGGAAAAGGACGACAAGGAGGGATTTTTTTTTATAACGCCTCACTTTTACCTAGGCACTAAATATTTACATAACATGTCAAGTTATTAATATTTCTCTTTTACTTAATTAGGCACTAAATTACTATGCCTCATTCGTAGGCCCTTTTGACAGCCTTTATTTCTACCGATGCCATATTCATAACGTTTACGTATCAACTCAAGGTAATAATATTGCGCTTTCACTTGAGCACTAAATATTAATTCATAGGCCACAGGCCTAGGCCTTTTTAGCAGTTTTTGTTCTACTGATGTCACATTCATAACAGTTACGTATGAATTCAAGTTAATAATATTGCGCCTTTACTTAAGGTGGACGTTGCTTCCTATACTTCTAATGAAACTTCTGTACACATTTTCTTCACAATTAATGCGTTCCCAAGGATGAAAATTTTAACATCGATTAAAATAGCTTCATTTTATAACTTGGAATACTTAATATTTTCTAAAACATAACCATAATAATGCAATCTAACATTTGTTTGTCTACTGACGTCATCAAAGTACAGGTCGCGCCATCTTTTTTCTGGTTTCAACACCACCAAAGGAAAGGTTATAGATTTTTAATATAATTATGGTTATGTTTTAGAAAATATTAAGTATTCCAAGTTATAATATGAAGTTATTTTAATCGATGTTCAAATTTTAATATTTCGGAACACACTAATTGCGAAGGAAATGTGTACAAAAGTTTTTCCATTGGAAGTATAGGAAGCAAAATTACTTGACGTCCACCTTAAGCACTAAATATTATTTCACAGGCCCTAGGCCTAGGCCTTTTTAACAGTTTTTATTCTAACGATGTTATATTCATAACGTTTATGCATGAACTGAAGTTAATCATATTGTGCTTTTAATCGTACACTAATTATTAATTCATTGGCCCTAGGCCTAAAGTCTAGTAATTAATATTGAATGCCTAAGTAAAAGCGCAATGGATTAACTTCAGTTGATAAGTAAACGTTATGAATATGGAGTCGACAAATTAAAAACCGTGAAAAAGGCCTAGGCCTATGAATTAATATTTTGTGCCTAAGTAAAAGCGCAACATTATTAACTTTATTTGATGTGTAAACGTTGTGAATATGACATCGGTGGAGTAAAAACTATTAAAAGAGCCTAGGCCTAGGGCCTAGAAATTAATATTTCGTGCCTAGGTAAACGCCCAATATTATTAACTTTATTTGATGTGTAAACGTTGTGAATATGACATCGGTGGAGTAAAAACTATTAAAAAGAGCCTAGGCCTAGGGCCTAGAAATTAATATTTCGTGCCTAGGTAAACACCCAATATTATTAACTTTATTTGATAAGTAATTGTCATGAATGTGACATCAATGGAACAAAAGCTGTTAAAAAGGCCTAGGCCCTGTGAGAAATTTTTTAATGAAAAAGTAAAGGCAGGGTATTATTAACTTGAGTTGATACGTAATTGTTATGAATGTGACATCGATAGAACAAAAACTGTTAAAAAGGCCTAGGCCTTGTGAAATAATATTTAGTGCTTAAGTAAAAGAGAAATATTATTAACTTGACTTGATACGTAATTGTTATGAATGTGACATCGGTAGAACAAAAACTGTTAAAAAGGCCTAGGGCCTATGAATTAATATTTAGTGCTGAAGTAAAAGCGCAATGCTATTAACTTGATTTAATACGTAAACGTTATGAATATGAAATCGGTAGAAAATAGACTGTCAAAAGGGCCTACGAATGAGGCATAG
Source organism: Macrothele yani (assembly GCA_039090855.1). Classification (NCBI taxonomy): domain Eukaryota; kingdom Metazoa; phylum Arthropoda; class Arachnida; order Araneae; family Macrothelidae; genus Macrothele; species Macrothele yani. Next base: position 3,197,249 of record CM077023.1, on the reverse strand, counting down.
TAATTTAATGCCTAATTAAGTAAAAGGGAAATATTAATAACTTGACATGTTATGTAAATATTTAGTGCGTAAGTAAAAGTGTAGCATTATTAAAAAATCCCTCCTTGTCGTCCTTTTCCAAACATAGTATGAATTCTGCTGTAATTGCTTTCTTTCGTTGAAGGTTTAAGAAATGTGCAATGTAATTTTTTTAAATTCACGAATGTACTTTTGTTTCCCCATATTCAAGTGTAATTGTCACTTGCCTTACGGTGAACATTTTCTAAGTCAAACTCTTACTGACCAATGACCAAATGTAGAGGATTTTAGGAAGGGAGTGTCTGACACCAGGTCTTAAACAACCCTTAGAAATATGAAGCTAGTAGATTTGGGCTAGAGTGCCCGATAGGAAAGTGACACGGAAGCGATGTAGAAAGGGGAAGGAAGACGCCCTTATTTATTACCGGGGTGGGGGCAGTATCCGGGGTCCGACGGCTTAACGTGCCCATCCGACGCACGGCGGATATTTAGTGGATCGAGCGTTCGTACCTGCTGGGATCGAACCTGAGGCCCCTCCCGTGGCAGTCACGAACGCTGCCCACTAGGCCACTCGCGGCTCAATGTCAAACTCTTACTATTGGGCCAAGAAACGGCAATTCTTATACGGCCCCTTAAACATTTGTGCCCAAAAGTCCGGGTGCCCAAATGTCCGCCCCGTCTTTCAGACAGCAAATCGTAAATATGTCTCAATTTCTTAATGATTATGAGATATGAGTGAAAAAAATTTTGTTCACAGCACTTGCTCAAGTGGGGAGAAATATAGGAACACTATAATTTTTTACGCAGTGCAATTTCATTGCTCTAAAAGGGGATGTGCCAAAATGTCCGGGTGCCCAAATGTCCTGTGCCCAAAAGTCCGGTGCCCAAATGTCCTGTGCCCAAAAGTCCGGTGCCCAAATGTCCTGTGCCCAAAAGTCCGGTGCCCAAATGTCCGAACCCCAAACTCACTTAATCGACGTGGAAAAAGCGAATAACCAATTTTAAATCACTAGTTTAGTTAGTTATGTACGTAATTGCGCTGGAGAAGCTTTTAATTTTGGACACACTCAATATATATATTTGTTTAAAATTTTCTCTTAAAATCGCTGAAGTAAGAACATTATCTTTTTTTAATTGCTTATATAGCCTTTTCATGTTTGACAGATCGTAAAATAATCTTGATTTTCATACCTTTGAGCTTCCAGTTCGTAAATTTTCAACGAAGTGGGCTGAAATTCCAGCAAATATTTGAGAGAGAGAGAGAGAGAACTACTACTACCAAAATTATGTTGGAGTTGTACCAAAAATCCTTTCGCATGAGAGATGATTTTTAAATTTAAATAAATGGAAAAAAATACAGAACTTTTACGCTGTAAAATTTTCTATTTGTACTGCAATTTTTGTAATTTTTCTATTGTAGACAATCACAATTAGAAATTTAAAGATTTTTAAAAATCGTGGCGAACAGATTCTTCATTTAGTGATCATATATTCGTATGTGTTTCAATTACAAAACGTGCTTTTATGCTGCAGTTATGTATTGTAAAGACACCTTACTAAATAACGTAAACAAAACATTTTGCAACTTCATGTTGAAATGACATCTCCGTAAATGCCTTCATCTGCAGCATTTGCCAATTATCACAAGGAGCGGAGGCTGCGTAGGTAGAACATTTCGGGGGAAAGGGATCGTATGAACAGCCCCGCAAATAATCTTACAGCTATTTCAAAATAAGTTCTTGATATTATTAGCTTTCACTCTGAATTCTGTGTTGTCATATAGTGGACAGTACATCCTATAATGATCATTATCTAGCATTGTTCTGCAACTTTATCAAACATGGGTGAGTATTTTCACTACTTTAACTAAAGTAATGAAAAAAATTTAGCCCTGTTCAGCCCCCACCCCAATGCTGTTAACATACGTAGATTGTTGTACCTCCCGATTTTTCCTGATGCCGACCCCTCGAAACATTTCAGGATGAAATGAATGGTCAAAGAAATTTTAGAAATAGATAGACATCCCTTCCCCACTCCGCAGTTGAGAAAGACATCGGTTAATTGCACGGGGAGGAGTGGAAGTTTGGAAGAGGAGATTTTTTTAATGCCTAAACAGATCAATCATAGTTTTCGGGCTCGTTCGAGCCCGGTCTCTATCTTTCAATATAAAATTCGGGCTCGGGCGAGCTAGAGCTGACATACTTCGGGCTCGGGCTCGGGCTCTTAAAATTGAGCCTGAACTCGGCTCTTATGAGCACAGCACTAATGCCTCCTACAACCTATAACAAAGTGAATTTCTCCGTCATTTTTATCCGCGCCAGGATTCGAATTCGGGTCCACTCATTCCGGAATAAGTTGCTCTACCAATTGAGCTACGCGGACATTTTATTCTGATTCCTATCTGCCTTTATGTCGTGTGCGTCCTTCGGGCAGGTACGTCACATCTCCTGGTACGTTATATCATCTCCCCCTTATTTTGTTTGAAGTGCTGCTCTTATTTTTCCTATCTCGCGGTGTGGAAATAACATCACACCATTGCGAACGGTCGGGTCATCCGGATAGTTCGGGCGCCATTATAACGAACTGAATTTCTCCGTCATTTTTATCCGTGCCAGGATTCGAACCCGGGTCCACTCATTCCGGAATAAGTTGCTCTACCAATTGAGCTACGCGGACATTTTATTCTGATTCCTATCTGCCTTTATGTCGTGTGCGTCCTTCGGGCAGGTACGCCACATCTCCTGGTACGTTACAAACCAATGGGAGTAAAATCAACTACCCCCCCCCCCCTCTTTCTTGGGGTATATATAGAACATCTTGTACACACACCCGCCCTCCAGCAACATAAGGTACATACATTCTCGTTCCTCAGCTACTAAGTGAACCCAGAAGTTCGCAAACACACATGGCCCATCTATTGTAGTTGGGATTCTAGCAGTTGCCTGGTGAGGGGATTTTTTTCCCTAATTCAAAATAAAAGTTTTTTTTCCTCCCGCTTGTTAAATTACATTATGTGCATTTCGTTTATAAAAAAAGTGTTGTGGTTCAGTTGTGTGTTTAAGACAACGGAACTGAAAACATTTTTAAGAAAGTAAGAAAGAAAGAGACAAAATGTTCGGAAGGGGCCCACCGGGAAATGTCCCGGTGGGCCAATCCGCACCTGCTTATACTAGACATTTTAAAATTCACGGCGTTGGAAAAAGCACCTTCTTTACCTACTGGTCAGAAAGTGCGCAATCTCATTATTTCAGCAGCGTATGGGAACCAGCATGTCATATAATTTAAACAGGCAAATATAGCACGCTGAAGCACGGACGTCTCCAAAGTTGGGGAGGAGAACGGCTGTTATGATTAAAAGAAATATGTATGTGTGATTATTTTTCAGTTAAGAATTAGTGTAATTACTATAATTTTAATAAAAAATCAATGCAATATTTTGTTTCATTTAGGCAATTAAGGCGCTTAAATGTCTGAACGGCAAGGTGAAAAAGTAATACGTAATTAAAAATATCTATGAAAACAATATAAAAAAAACTTCCACATCAAGAAAAACTGGAGTTGCTGCTTGCGTTTTCCTACGAAACATTTCCAAATGTAAACCGTTTCCTTCCATTACGCTGACAAACTGCTGAGACATTTCTTCTGTAGTTAGCATTCCAGTTTTTCGTGATGTGCATGAGAATCAGTGGCGGGGGCGACTGGGGCGATCGCCCCCTTCCCTAAACCCTAGTAAAGTTTTTACGTTTAAAGTAGCGAAGATCGTAAATGATTAACTTTGCATATTTTGTTTTCAGTTTTTCTAAAAAAAAAAATAACAATTAAACTTACTACGGAATTAGATTTAAAATACGTATTACACTGATTTAGCAGTGGCGTAGTAGTCTAAGCGATGGCTTATGACCATTCATCCGGGAGGGGTCCTGGCTCGAATCCCGTTGAGGCATGGATGTTGTGTTTGTCTTATGGCACTGGTTCTCTCCTTTCCCTGGAACCATGCCACTAAATTAGGGACAGGCGACTGCTTATAGCCCAATGAGTTGCTCACGGTGGTCGTTAAACCTTCAATAAAAAAAAGTTGTTTTAGCTTCAGTAAAAAAAGAAAGATAATAGAGAGAGAGAGCAAAAGATAAAGGGTAGACAGGGACAACGAGGGGGAAAAACATAAGGGTATTCTTTTTAGTTCTTTGCTATTGTCATATTGTCTAGCGTCTGTAACGTCTCGAAACAGGGTAAGGCAGAGCTTGGTACTGAAATCAGAGTAGGTGGGAGAAACTGTGAATAAAAATCTGATCTACGTACGTATCTTAATTGGGTCGTAAACAAATTCGTAAAAATCTCATATATATAAAACAGATTATTTTTAAAAAATTAGGCAAATTCGTAAAAATGTCATTCAATATATTGTGACGATCCCCCCCTCGCATGATTAATTGGCGAGAGGCGTGGCTAATGCATGTTAATTGGAACTTGATTGGGGGTTAAATTAACAGGGAGTTGAGGAATAATTAAACACTTGCGCGGGGCGGTATAAAAAAAGATTTTTAGTACTTTGAATTCGAATAGCGAGATGCAGGTGTTTGCCATTAAGACAAAGATCTAATAATCGTAAATGGGGACACGTCAGGGTTTAAAAGCTTTTCTTCATAACTTAAAATCTATTTGGACGGCAAGCACTTTGGAGCCTTTTGTCGGTAAGCGAAGCCGCGCGAGAGACAATGGGAAAGGTTTTAGACTGAAAGCTTTTGGCAATAAACATGCCGTGTTTTCAAGTTGTGGAATGCACCGCTTACCACCTCTTGGAGGCAAATGAGATTTTTCGACAGAATTCTTTTGATATAGCGGAGAGAGAGAATGGGAATTTCCTTGTGCTAGAATTTGCTGCCGCTGTTGAAAACCTCAGCCCTTGGAAAACAAGCTAAAAGAGACGCTGAAGAATCGCAGACCTCTAGTTTCGGCTTGGAACTTCCACCAACTCACCCGACGGCAGATACCAAAAGTTGCCGTCAAAAGAGCTACTTCAGGTGTGCCGCAGCTAAGAGACCCGGAACCGCTTCGCTCAAAGCATAAAGAGAGGGACGCCTGACTTCGACGGAAGAGCTGAAGAGCCCTTCCCCCCTGCAGCCGGAGAGAGAAACCGAAGTTCATCGCCGCCTCTACGTGTTGTCGGGGGAGAGGAGAAAACTCGTCTGTGTGTGTGATTACGCACAGCCCGCTGCGTCGAGCGACGTCGGCTTCTACCAACTGTGGTGAGAAAGTGCTGCATGATTAGAATCAACGTAACCGCGCGTGTGTGTGTGTGTGTGTGTTCCACTGTTATTAACAGTTCACTGGATACTCGAGGTTCATTACGTAAGTACTTTATCCATGGCCCATATTGAACGGACAGACCTTTCGTTGCTGCATGGTTTCAGAAACACTAAAAAGGGCCAAAGCTGGCCGGGAATTATCGATAATTTATTATTACTCAATGAAATTCCAGTGTAAATTATGTCAGAATCGAGCAAATCTCTCTTTTTAATTGTTATACTGTGTCTCCATTGATTTCTTGGTGTACTGTGAAGGCTATTTGGCTCACTGGGTATACTTGCGGATCCAGCGGACGAATTACGTCCGGAAAACTTAGCATCCTGATTATCCGGGACCAGATTGGGCCCGAGGTTGTAACAATATACGTATATAGTATATCTGTCTCAGGTGATGCGTAACATCACAGCCTCTCCTTGACAAATGTCAACCCCGCCTTCTCGTGGTGCATCCTGTTCCCACTAAAGGGGCTCTGACGACCGCCCATAGCGGTATAACTATACCATCGGGATCAGAGGAAATGCTATCCCACACTCACCAACCCGCTTGGCCAGCGTGGTGAGTTATGGCCAAACCCCCCTCCAAAATGATTCCACAACTTAAATCTTGGCCCTCAGTCTCCGGCAGCTGGAATGTACCTGGCCAAGGCAGCGGCCAGTGCGACATGAAGGCAGAGGGTGCTAAGAATCCCCGGAGGACCGGACTAGGCTGCCATCTGATGCTGACCTTGGCTACTTACAATGGACGCTCCTATCTTCTGATTCAAGGCTTCTTGAATTGGAAGAGGAACTACAAAGGATCAAGTGGGACATCGTGGGGCTAAGTGAGGTAAGGAGAAAAGGAGAAGATCTCATCGAACTGAAAAGTGGACATCTCTTCTACTATCGTGGGACAGATACTGGCAGAACTAGTGGTGTTGGATTTATAATAAACAAGAAACTGAAGGACAAAGTTGTAGAAGTTGAAAGTTCCTCTGACAGAGCTGCACGACTTGTTATCCAACTCTCGAAAAGATACCAGGCTCAGATTATTCAAACTTATGCACCCACCACAAGTCATCCTGAAGAAGAAATTGAAGAATTTTATGAGGAAATTTGTCATCTAAATAATAAAGGTAAGCAGCATTTGAAGATAATTATGGGAGATTTCAATGCAAAAATAGGGCAACGGCAACAGAATGAAACTTCAGTAGGTAAATTCGGTCATGGCAACAGAAACCAGCGTGGAAATACTCTCGTTGAGTTTGCAGAGGCAGAAGGGTTTTTCATCTTGAACTCCTTTTCAAGAAAAAGCCACACAGGAAATGGACATGGAGACATCCAAATGGGACGACAAGTGAAATTGATTTTATTATGTGTAACAAAAAATTCGTCATAGAAGACTGCAGTGTGCTAAACAAGTTCAACACAGGTAGTGACCATAGATTGGTGAGATGTAAGATGCACCTCAACACTAAACTTGAACGTGGCAAGCTCATAGGACAAACAAAATCTATTGACATAACCAACCTTAAAAAACACCATAATACCTTCAAGTTAGAACTGAAGAACAGGTTCTCTGCTTTAGAAGGCCTAACATCGGAAGAAGTGGACATCTCTGAAGTTAACAGAAAAGTAACCAAAGCTCTTATGGAAACAGCAACAAAATTAGCTGGGTCTAAGAACAAGTTGCATGTGAACAAATTATCAGGAAAAACCAAAATGTTGATGCAAAAAAAGAAGAGAGATGAGGACAACTAAAGAAGATGTGACTTCCAAAGTGGAATATATAGAGCTATGCAAGACAGTAAGAAAAAGTATCACTGAAGACGTAAGGAAATTCAACTGTGAACTAGTGAGGAAAGCAATTGAAAACAACCAAAGCCTAAAGATAGCAAAGGGACATCTCAGTAAGGGAAGAAAACAGATTATGGCACTGAGAAAAGAAGATGGTTCTGTAACAAGAAATAGAGGCGAAATTTTGACAAGAGTGAAAGATTTCTACTCCAAATTATATGAAATGGATGATATATGCACTCCAGACATCATGAAAGATACCAGTACCAGAGTTCCTCCAGTCCTTCCAGCAGAAGTTGCACATGCAATCAAGAACATGAAGCGAGGAAAAGCTCCAGGAGAAGATGGAATTACTGTAGACATCATACAAGAAGCAAGTGGAGAAATCGAAACAGTACTCGCCCAAATTTTCACTCGATGCCTTAATGAAGGAAAGATTCCTGAGGATTGGAACACCGCTACAATGATCCTGCTACATAAGAAAGGTGACATTGAGGATCTCGGAAACTACAGACCTATCAGCCTCCTATCAGTAGTTTATAAAATCTTCACTAAAGTTCTTTCACACCGCTTGAAGGTAACACTGGACATGGCTCAACCGAGAGAACAAGCTGGATTCAGGAGTGGCTACAGCACAATAGATCATATCCACGTGCTGAGAGAACTAATTGAAAGAGCGAGGGAATATGAACTTCCATTGTGCATGGCTTTTATCGATTATGAAAAAGCCTTTGATTCGGTGAAACCATCAGCAGTTACAATGGCTCTGAAAACCTGCGGTATTGAAGATGCATACATTAATATTATTAATAACATCTATGAAAATGCAAGTGCAAAGATTCGGCTGTTTGAAAATACAACACACGTAAAAATTGGAAAGGGAGTGAGACAAGGTGACACCATATCTCCGAAGCTCTTTAATGCCACATTGGAGGGTGTTTTTCAGTCGCTGAGCTGGGAAAACAAGGGGATAAAGATTAATGGAGATTATCTAACCCACCTTCGTTTTGCTGATGATGTAGTCATTTTTGCAACTACCCCATCAGAGCTGCAGAGTATGATCCAGGAACTTGCTGACAAGAGTAAAGAAGTGGGATTAAAAATGAACTTTCAGAAGACAAAAGTGATGTTCAATGCTTTTACGAGAAATGGAGATTTATCGATTGATGGAGAAAAGCTGGAGATAACAGACACGTACGTTTATCTTGGACAGCAGATATCAAGTGAGGGTCACATTGGTGAAGAAATTAATCGGCGTACAAAACTTGCTCTGGAGAGCTTTTGGAAGAAACAGCATAATTTTCAAGAGCAATATGCCATTATGTCTTAAAAGAAAAGTGTTTGATCAATGCATCCTTCCAGTGCTTACATATGGTGCAGAGACGTGGACCTTAACTAAAAGAGACATACAAAGGCTGCAGACAACTCAAAGTAGCATGGAGAGGTGCATACTTGGTGTAACCAGGAGAGATAAGAAGAGGAACTCGTGGATCCGAAAAATGACAAGAGTGGAAGACATCATGATCAGAGTTAAATCCCTGAAATGGCAATGGGCTGGACATACTGCCAGAAGGACAGATCATCGATGGACAGCCGAAATTTTAGATTGGATTCCAAGGGACAGGAAAAGACCCAGAAGAAGACCACATGGGAGATGGGTGGATGAAATTCGAAAGTATGCAGGGGTGACATGGAGGAGACTGGCACAAGACAGACCGTTGTGGAGGAAACTTGGGGAGACCTTCGTCCAGCAGTGGATTGATAATGGTTGACAATGATGATGATGATGATGATATATAGAGAGAGATATACTAACGTTATATCTTTGTTATATCTAAAAATCCCTTCCATAATGTCTTCTCCGCCCCCTTTTTATAACCGACCCCCCCCTAGAGTAAATCTCTGGATCCGCCCCTGATGAGAATCAGGTTTGTTATTTATTCAGTCTTTTTTGCGTCATAGTTACATGTCACAAAAATGTGAATTATCAAGTAAGCATTGGATATGATAAAGGATGATAGTCCGATTCCGTTTCTGTATCATAAGCCGACCCAAACCAAACAGCTCCTAATCATTTTGTAGGCGAAAAATGCGCGATTCAAGCAAAAACGAACATGTCCCAGTTTCAGGCTCAAGCAAAATCAAACATGTCAAGTGAACCAATCAGAGCTCCAAAATTCGGTCACGTGAAGAAGCCGATAAGAGTGACGCGGGCGGCCTAGTGGTCAGCATTCGTTACTGCCATGGAGATGACCTCAGGTTCGATCCTGGATAGGTACGAACGTTCGAACCACTAAATACCCGCCGTGCGTCGGATGGGCACGTTAAGCCGTCGGACCCCGGATACTGCCCCCCCGGTAATAAATAAAGGCGTCTTCTTCCCCCTTTCTACCTCGCTTCCGTATCACTTTCCTATCGGGCACTCTAGCCCAAATCTCCTAGCTTTCTATTTCTAAGGGTTATTTAACACCTGGGGTCAGACACTCCCTTCCTAAAAAATCCTCTACATATGATCTGATATGATATGATCACGTTTTCAGACAGTCGACGTGTTCTGTTCAAACGTGGTGATTATTTTCGTGCGTTTGTCATAGTTTTTGAGATGTGGAAGAGGTCGGAGATGTTTTAGTAATGGTGAAGGAAGGTTCAAAAGGACAAAGGAAAAGAACCAAAAGAGAAAGTGTGAAAGAAAAAGCTAAGAAAGAACGTTATGGTGCACCAGATGGTTCCAAAGTTTTCATGGGTTGCAAACATCAGAACACTCGGTTCTTGTGCTATAAAATTCGTCCATGTGATGCATTATTCGTCCATGTGAACATCAGGAACAATGTGTGACTGCCTGGAGGACGACTGTGGTCTACATATTTTATTTTTATTAATGTACTTGTTTTCTAATTTTCATAAAAATCCGTTCTTCTCAGTCAAGCATTTTTTATACCACTTATTATTTTTGTTAATTTGTAATAAATTGAGCAAAATAAAGACACCAACATGTCACAGCAACTTTGGTAAATAATGAAAAAAAATCATAAAAAATAAATAAATAAAAAGCATCAACTGAAAATGTTTCTCTTTCTCCATCAGCTTTTTCTTTCAAACCTTGAGATTTTTGTTAGAGAATAGGTATTCTATTAAAGGCAGGTTGGTTATTGAACAGATAGGTACATTGAATTCAGAATATGTTCAAGCAAAATCCAACAAATCACTAGGGCATCTGATCAAAAACAAACATGTCATTTGAAGCCCGAACAAAAACAAACATGTCAACAACAAAAAGTTTAATATTTTGATTTTGAAACATTTTTGGTCCGAATCAGATCCATAGACGTGTTTGCAGCATCTAAAGGGAAGTGACTGATAGTTGAACAGTACGAAATTCATTGCGCATAACTCAGTGAACGTTTTTTCTGCCTACTGCAAATCTAGATCTGATGTACATGTTTGGTTTTGCTTGCGCGCTCCTCAGTTGACCTACAATAACATAGAAATTGAGATGTAGTGAAAATAATAAGGCAATTCAACTTGGTGAGATTAGATACTTTTTAGCGAAGAAGAGTGGTAAAAAAAATAAGCGTGAGGAACTCAGGGAGACTGTCAGTAGTCTCAATAAAATCTGATAGAATTTTTATTCAGTTATTGATTAGAAAATCAGAGAACGGAGAGGCCAAAACTTAAGAGACAGCGGAAGTTATAATCCGACAAATCAAGCTTGACCACCTGTAAGGAGAGTGAAATTGACCGCTGCAACCTGTGTTTATTCTCATTATAGTTAACAGTGAGACCCTCAACGAATGGAGGGGCTATTGAATGACGACATGACATAAAATAGGAGGGTCGCTCTATATCTGCAGATTGCGTAAGGCATCCGGAGTGAGCTAGGAGGATTAGGAAGGGTACAATTCCGTAGGACGGAAACACAGAACTCGGGAAATGCCCTGCCCACCCACGTCATCCAGCAAATCCCGTCCGCATACGATTGCGACACGCGCATTGGTATGAAGACAAAAATAACCTCACGACGATACATTTGATATTAGAAAAATGTGGTACTTATTATTCTGAATTTTAATTTAAATTAAAAAAAATGAGCTTTTGAAATTGTAATACTTGTAGGGTGATAAATTAAAGCCAAAAACTAAGGTAGACGGTCTCTACTTAAGAAAACGTTGAGGGGACATGCCCCCCACCCAATCCCCATGCGATTCTACGGCCATGAGCTGAAGTGGCAGTTGCACAGTGCATCAAATGGGCAACCACACGAACTCAGCTCTTGCGATCATCCCAGTAACATTAGCACTGAATCTTACGGACAAGACTTGCGACATAATGTAACGGGTGGTGGAAAAAAAAAGGAGACAGAGAGAGAGAAGGAAGAAGATTTACAAATAAAAAATTGACGTCAAACGTCAAGTGAGCATCTTTTTAGCGCTTGCCTCTCTATTCTAAAAAAGTACCTGCCGCCGCTGTTTTAGAAATTTCGCAACACTATTGCGTTCCTAGCTCGCAGCGCAAAACGTATTGAACACAAAAATATGAAATTTACATCGTTTGTAGAGAATTGTTTGGAGAACACGTTGAAATAAACCCTTTCTCGATTCTAGCGATACTTCAAGAGCTATTGCATTTCAAAGCTAAGGTAAGCAAAAAAGTGCTATCAGGTCGCGTTCCGGACACACTAACAGCAATAGAACCACGAAACTTTGTAAGCATGTAGTGCCATGACCGAATTTTTGCACCTCGTCGCCCTTTTTTTTTAATTTCTATTTAGTTTACGAGAAAATAAATTTCAAAATTTCTCTATTTCGCGATGGGATCCATGTACAAAAACGGATATATGGCAAACTACACTGCTGGCCACCCAAAATGAAACACCAAGAAGGACACGGGATAGCAAAGCCAGATTTACTGGACACATAACAACAGATACAAAGATGAAACGATTGAGCTTACAGGCCCGCGCGAGTTGCGGAACACGCAGAAATCAATAGTTCGTGTGGCCCCCATGGCTGGCAATAACGGCCGCTACACGCCGCGGTATCGAACGAAAGAGGCTTTGGATGTGGGCTTGGTGTATGTCGGTCCAGGCTGCTTTCACACGTTGCCACAGTTCATCAGGCGTAGCCGCGGGTGGTGCTTGCCGGGCCACTCGGTTGCCGATCAGCGACCAGACGTGTTCGATGGGCGACATATCGGGAGAACAGGCGGGCCACGGCAGCAGTGGTCCGTGAAGAATTGTTGCACGATGCGTGCCATGTGCGGGCGCGCATTGTCCTGTTGAAACGTGGCCACTGGCAGGTAAGGCAGGACTACAGGCTCCAAAACGTCGGAGATGTAGCGGTGGCTGTTGAGTGTACCGGCGATACGTACCAGAGGGGTGCGGGTGTCATATCCAATTGCGCCCCAAACCATAACGCCAGGCGACGGACCGGTATGGCGATGCATAATGCAGGCGTCATACATTCTCTCGCCGTGGTGCCGCCACACGCGGATCCGACCATCGTGGTGTTGCAGGCAGAAGCGGAATTCGTTGGAGAAGACAATGTCGTGCCATTCCGTAGTCTAGGTGCGGCGTTCAACGGCCCACTGCCGCCGCACTCGCCGGTGGTGTAACGTCAATGGTAATCGGAGCAATGGGCGCCGTGCGACAAGTCCCCGCTCCTGCAGACGACGTCGAACGGTACGTGCTGACACAGATTGTTGCGCAACACACCCTAATTCCTGCGCTAACGTTCGTGATGTGGCGGTGCGAGCCGTCAATGCCCGTCGCACAACATGCTGGTCCTCTCGTTCGGTGGTGTGCCGCGTCTGCGGCAATCGCTCACGTCGGTCCGTCCATCCCTCCTGCACCCACCGAATCCATACTCGCCTCACTGTGGCTGGATGTCGTCCCACACTGGCGCCGATGTCTCGGTACGATAAACCGCTGTCGCGATAAGCCACTATTCGTCCTCTGTCGAACTCCGAAACGTGCTGGAATGACTGCCGTATTCTGCGACGAGGCATCAGGAAGCTTCCCACGCACAGGTCCGGTAGCACAATACACTTCCACTACTTACACCCAGCCTTCTGTGCACCCTTTTTATAGTGCTTCTCGGTGGTGTGCCCGGCGCACATGATTTGCATATGACCTGCAATGCTAATCGTTTGCATGTCCTCTCGCGGGCGACGCATGCTGCGAATTTCAAGCCAATCGGATGCTTCCTTCTTGGTGTTGCATTTTGGGTGGCCAGCAGTGTATAAATCATAACGCATTGCAATTTTTACAGCATAAACTTACAACTGTCGTCCCTTTTTTTACAATTTTTTTTTAAGAAAAGTCATTTTCTGATTTTTAAGCATTTTTAAAGACGCAAAGGAAAGAAACGAACGGCTTGTCTGTCTTTACGATAACCACAGAGGAACGTCCTGGTCCCGTGACTTGCTGCTATGGTGACGCAAAGAATTTGTTTCGAAAAAAAATGTACGCGTATATGTTTTCACTATGTCCGTCAGTTTGTCCGTGAACACCATACCTATGCACCTATTAGTCGGATTTGAAAAATTCTTTTTGCGTTGGTAAGTCTGAATTGTGAGAATGATGATCCACGGCTGTTGGTCTTTTCCCGATGCAAAACTTAGTCGCTAGGCAGGTGTAAATGAAGGTGCTGTCGAATTCAAAATCCACATCATCTCTTCTAAAACACGGATTTAAACAATTCTTCTTTTTTTTTTCTTTTTCCTTCTGACACCTTTTAAAACGAAGACCATTTTGCGCGCAATTTCTTCTTCAAATAATGCGCAGTTTTCCCTAACGGGATTAAATATACTGGTATTTTGCATTTTCCCAATATCTCTGCTTGTAAAAGTTCGATTTGAAAAATTATTTTTGAATAGGTTGAAATTTGGGGTGAATAATGTTTTGCATATAATTTCTGATTTTTGGTACTAACAGTTTTGCCAGTGTGTGGCGTAAATGCATATTTCTGTTTCCAATACATTTGCAGCAATATCTGCGCTACTCGACTGAAAAATTATTTTTCGGTCAGATGCTGCTCATGACGGACATGTTTTTGCGCATATTTCCACCGGGAGCGTATAGGTATCATCATCATCATTGTAAACCATTATCAATCCACTGCTGGATGAAGGTCTCCCCAAGTTCCTTCCACAACGGTCTGTCTTAAGCCAGTGTCCTCCATGTCACTCCCGTATGCTTTCGGATTTCATCCACCCATCTCCCATGTGGTCTTCTGGGTTTTTTCCAGGCCTTTGGAGAATTTCAGGTGTCCATCGGTGGTCCGTTCTTTGGCAACATGTCCAGCCTATTGGCATTTCAAGGATTTTTCTTCACTCTTGTCATTTTCCTTATTCACAAATTCCTCTTCTTATCTTTCCTGGTTACACCAAGCATGCATCTCTCCAGGCCTCTTTCTGTTGTCTGCAGTCTTTATATGTATTTTTTAGTTAAGGTCCACGTCTCTGCTCCGTACGTAACCACTGGAAGGATGCATCGATTAAGCACTTTTCTTTTAAGACATAATGGCATATTGCTCTTTAAAATTGTACTGATGTATGTATCCCATTTTTCTTGATATCCCTGCTTCTAACCATCCGCTATGAGAACAATTTTTGTTTTGTTTTGTTTGGATTGACAGCGTTCCTGATGGAATATGTATGTAAAATATTCGGCTACACGAATAAAGTGTAGCCGAATATTTTAAAGGTAATTTCTAATTTGTCTTAATGCGCCATTTTGCCACTAGAGGGCGTAAGCGCATATTTCTGTTTGCAACATATCTGCCGCCGCACCCTCAAAAAACCTGATTGAAATAATTCTTTTTCTGTCAGATACCGCTCACTACGAAAATGTTTTGTGCGTCTTTCCTGCCCGACATAATATACAATTTAAGCACTAGGGGACACAAACTTAAAATCTATGTTTTTCGATATCTTAGCTTCTAAAAGTCCGACTAGACGCACTAGGCACTCGCCTAGGAATCTAGAGCTTGAGGGTCCCCGAAAACGTATAATTGGATTTCCAGTTTTGTTGTGGTTTTCACGGACCGAAATTAATCAATCCTTAAAGCGACCACTTTCTTGGTATAGTCAATTGATATCTTACTTTCTCATATTAGTAGCATATATTTTTTCTTGCTGTTGCTGATACTCCGAATTTTCGAGTTCTTATCGATTACTTATTTTGAAAGGAACGGTTAAAATAATTTAGCCTTCCTTTTAGTGGTAGGTGAAGAAAGTATTCACCCTTCCCACACTTTTCACTGTTTAAGGCGGGTTCTTAACTGGCCTGCTGTGCTATATTTCCTTTTCAGCCAAGGTAAAACATGTTTGGGTGTTAGAACCTCCCCCCCCCCCTAAGTTGCGATGAGAGTGCTTGTAGAAATTTTCCTGATGTTCCGGGGTGTTTGCTGTTAATCGTTTTTTTTTTCTTTTTTTTTTTCCTCCTTTGTAGTAGGATAATCAAGTTTTTTCTCAGCCCTAATACCCCTAAACCAGCGTAAGCCAAAAAGAGTTAATATTTAGGCAGAAAAAATAAAGAAATTCGAGGATATCACACTATCTATCTTTTTCGTATTTAATAGTGTTAAAAGAAATTTATAATGTATTACAACAACATTTTCTAATTACTTTGACCTCCCTGGTTTAATACTGATAATTATCAAGTATTTTCACTATTTTTATTACTTAAATCGACATAAAACTAACTTTTGAAAAAGCGATAAAAAGTTTCAATGATACTTTTACTCGTCTATGACATGGACGACTGAATCTCTTCGATTTAGGGAATTGTTCGCCACAAGAAAATTCCTCCACGAAAAGTCATCCACCCTTCTCAAGTGAAGTACTGTGCTCAAATTGCATTTTACCCGAATTATCTAATGTGTAGAACTTTTCCGGTTGCCAATGTCTTCAAGTATTTTAATTTTACCTGATACCATGTTCATTGCCTTTTAATTTGCTCATAACGTAAAAACAAGATTGTTTTTCCAAAGCTGATGCCATTGAAAAAGCGCGTTTTGTAATTGAAACGCATTCCAATTTTATGACAAATACGCAACGTACTGATAAATTTAGAGAAATTCCATTTTCAGCGCCCTTAGCTTTAAATTTTCCTATTAACTTGCAAATGAAAAAGTGTTAAAGTAATAAGTTTTGCCTAACGTATCAAATTCAAAAAGAACTTTTGCTGTGACTGAAATGGTCTCTTCGTAGCGCAAAGCTAAAATTTTCACTTTGAGAAATCCCAACGGGAAATTTATGAACTAGCAGTGAAATTTAAAATGGGCAAAATTTA
Source organism: Macrothele yani (assembly GCA_039090855.1). Taxonomy (NCBI): domain Eukaryota; kingdom Metazoa; phylum Arthropoda; class Arachnida; order Araneae; family Macrothelidae; genus Macrothele; species Macrothele yani. Next base: position 3,180,860 of record CM077023.1, on the reverse strand, counting down.
ATGACTGTTAATGTCTTACCATTTGCAAAAAAAAAAAAAAAAAAAAAAAAAAAAAATTCAAAAATCTGTGAAAACCAAATTCTTTGGACGTAGTGCGCCTCTAGCAGAAAATTAACGAACTAATTGCAAAATTTAAATATTTGAGAAGGAACAGTTAAGCTTAATCTGAGAGGCAATAATTTTTCCTCTGAGTTGAATAGTTTCTTCACAATAGATGTTTAATTTTTTGAATTTTCGACTTTGACAGCCCTTGGCGGTAAATTCATGAAGTATATGGACTATTTAAAATGCCAAATTTAATGTCCTATGATTTCCTATTAGCCGCATAATTTTTGAAATATCTCTAAAAATAAAAAGTTGATGTGCACGGACAGACAAAATGGTAACACTGGCACTGTTTCTTACAAAACGTTCGAATAATAGGAAGATAGAATGGCATTTAAAAAATATAAAAACCTTTTCCTTGACTTCACACACACACACACACACACACATATATATATATATATTATTTTTTTTAATCTGACGGATGAAAATTTCTGAGGCGATAAGAAGGGGGAAGGGGCGCTGAATCTTTTAGCGCCTAGGGCCCCAAAAGATCTAAAGTCGCCTCTGGTCCGGTTTGGAAAATTATTTTAACAATGCATACCATTTTCACTTTGTGGAACAATTTGCTTATACTCTTGTATTTTGATACTACCCGGTTTGTCGCTAGGTGGTGTTCGTGCGCATCTCGGTTTGCAACTCCATCTTCGCTTCAAAAACCGTACTGCAAAAATTCTTTTCCTACTGCATACCATTCACTACGATAAGGATTGCAATCATTATCCTGTTCAAACAGAGCCCAGTTTTCAATGTAGAACTGCTATATTAAGCAGCGATAATACTGTTCGTCGCGTATTTTTTTTGTTTACGTATGCAGGGTGGAGTAGCTAAGTCCATATAACGCTATGAAATAAAAAAAACGAACATTAATGGTAAAAAATGTTTTACTTACTCATAGTAATTTCGGCATTTTGTCACTGTTGCAATTCCTCTGCTCGTAGAACGGACATTTGCTTATTTTGATGAGATACTAGATCAGCCTGAACGGAAGATTCACGGATTAAAAGTACTATTTCAAGTTAAAATTCTATACCTTTGTATAGGTGTTTGCAAGGAATGATGATTAAAAAAATGAAAGTTAAGAATAAAAGCCAAATGAGGAAAGTTAAAACCCAAAGGAATAAAAGATGGACCCAAACTCAACCCACCACCGCAACACACTTCCCAAACATGTTTCGACAAGAATTTTGCCTTCTTCAGTGGAACATCAAGTTGTACGTGGTCACCAAGTCCTCGTCGACGATTCTTGAAAGACTGATGTAATGTCTTGTATCGCTCTGCCTTCAACTACAGTGCTTCAACCTTCGTCGTCGCAGACCAACTGTGTATCACTGCGCAAGCTGTTAGTGGCGGCATCTATGGCATTGTGTTCACCTCGGTCTACTTTAGCCATTCCGCTCCTGTGATCTTTGAACCTATGTCTATTAGCTTTTTGTAATCGATTATTTTCTTGTTCTATCAGATATCGCTAGGCATAAGGTAACTCTATTGGTGAATTGGTGTTGCAGCATTCATCTCCGAATTTTTCAATAACCACTGCTTCCGATGATATGATTTGTCTATGACTCTTGTGTGATGTTATATGTTTAATATTATCCCAATCAGGCTTCGATTGATTCTCCATGCAGTGTTGTATCAGAGCTGTTCTTGGTCTTTTCTTTTGCCAATCTTGGATATGTTCTTTTAATCTCGTAATCATACGCCTTTTTGTACCTCCGATGTAAATAGAATCTTGTTAGTTGTTGTCTGTCCTGGTTGGAATGGCATATACTCCTGCTCGATCTAAGATGGATTTTTTGTTATTCCCGGAAGTTAGTAATGAGCCATTATCAATGATGGTTTCTGCAAGATTTATTTCGTTCGAAACACATTCTTTTTTTAATATGTTACTTAAGGGTGGTAAGTATGGAAAGGAGATGTAGGATTTATATATATTCTTTTGCTTCATCTGGTTTTGATTATTCTTAAGATTGTTATATATTGAATTAATCAAACGTTTATTGTACCCAAAATGTTCAGCTATATTTTCGATCCATTGTATTTCTGCAAGTTCAAACTCTGCCGTAGAGGAATGCGTTATAGCTCTGTTAATGTAATATCGGAATGCAGCTGTCTTATATCTCCATGGGTGTGCGGAATCCGATGGTATTAATGCAGGCACGAAACATGGTTTTCGATAAACAGCGTAATCTATGGAATCATGTCTTCTAAATAAATTAAGGTCTAAATAATGAAGATTTTTGTTCACCTCTTGTTCAAGCGTTGTCTTTATTTTTGGGTAAGTATTATTGAAGGTTTGTATGAACATATCTAGTTTGTCCTTAGTATGCTGCCAAAAAATCAAGATATCATCAACATAGCGTAGATATAAAATTGGCAAATCAAGATCCGAGTTCTGGAATAACATTTGTTCTATATTCTGTATAACAACTTCTGCTAGAAGACAGTAGAGTGGTGATCCCATGGGTGCACCAAATACTTGTTTGCATATAATACCATCATTTGAGAAATAATTGCTGTTGGTTATAAATCGTAATGCATGTATAATACTTGTTCGTTGTTTTTCATCAATATTTTCGTCTACAAGTTTTGTATTAATCAGTTCAATTGCTTCTGTAACCGGAGTGTTCGGATATAATGATATTATGTCCATACTGCGCATTGTGAAGTTATATTCCTGCAGAGATTGAATTTTATTAATAAGTTCTTTAGAATTTGAAATATTAAATTTATTGTTGCTGCCAATTCACCAATTGAGTTACCTTATGCCTGGCGATATCTGATAGAACAAGAAAATAATCGATTACAAAAAGCTAATAGACATAGGTTCAAAGATCACAGGAGCGGAATGGCTAAAGTAGACCGAGGTGAACACAATGCCATAGATGCCGCCACTAACAGCTTGCGCAGTGATACACAGTTGGTCTGCGACGACGAAGGTTGAAGCACTGTAGTTGAAGGCAGAGCGATACAAGACATTACATCAGTCTTTCAAGAATCGTCGACGAGGACTTGGTGACCACGTACAACTTGATGTTCTACTGAAGAAGGCAAAATTCTTGTCGAAACATGTTTGGGAAGTGTGTTGCGGTGGTGGGTTGAGTTTGGGTCCATCTTTTATTCCTTTGGGTTTTAACTTTCCTCATTTGGCTTTTATTCTTAACTTTCATTTTTTTAATCATCATTCCTTGCAAACACCTATACAAAGGTATAGAATTTTAACTTGAAATAGTACTTTTAATCCGTGAATCTTCCGTTCAGGCTGATCTAGTATCTCATCAAAATAAGCAAATGTCCGTTCTACGAGCAGAGGAATTGCAACAGTGACAAAATGCCGAAATTACTATGAGTGAGTAAAACATTTTTCACCATTAATGTTCGTTTTTTGTATTTCAAAGCGTTATATGGACTTAGCTACTCCACCCTGCATACGTAAACAAAAAATATACGTGACGAACAGTATTATCGCTGCTTAATATAGCAGTTGTTGAAGTCTTTGGCCACGTAATATCACACCATAGGTTTTTTTTTTTTTTTTTTGCGTATGGGAATATAAGAGAGCCCGGTTTTCCCGCAAGTGGCGTATATATAAAAACATTTTTCTCGCTGTCTTTGCTTGTAGGAGTCGTGTTTGAAAAACTCTTCGTGATCGCACAGCTTTTGCGATAAAGAATATTTCCCGCATATTTTCTAATTTTTCGTAACTTACAATTCTTCAGTCAGGGGCGTCAACATGTATTTCTAATTGCGTGAAAGAGCAGCTCGGATTCTAAATATCCATTGGAAAAATCATTTCTTTGTAGGATACCCTTCATTATTAATTTTTGAGTGACACACAACTTTTGAGCTGGACAGGTAAAGTTATTTTACATTTTCCTCTGTATCTCTACTTCTGATCGTTCGATTTGAAAAAAACAACAACAGGAAAGATGACACCGAATTTTTGGGTGTAACGAGCACATCTTTTGAATCCGTTCTGACGCGAATTAAATTTATCAAAGCTATTCAAAGTCAATGGAACCGGTATCTAAAACTGTAGTATCTAACCGAAGGAAGAAGTTTCTGAATTCGGTATTTAATCCCGCAGATGTTGCTGTAAACGGAATCGTGAACTTAAACCCTCTGGTTGCAGATTTGTGCGTTAAAAAAAATTGAAATATATGAGAAACATTTCGCAGCGGAAACACTCTCCAACAAAGAAAGAATTTTTCAAATCGTTCCCTTAGAGGCAGATATATCGACAAATATAAGATATACATCTACGCTACTTGGCGGGAAAACATGTATTATTTTAAGAAGAAAGTATTCTCATAAGGTTTTTCGGTGTGAGCGGTATCGGTCCAGGAAAGAATTTTTTCAGTCGAGGTTTCAGGAGCTCAGAGTTTTCTGCAAATACATCAGAAGCAGAAAGTAACGCTTATGCGCCTGGTGGCCAAACCATTCTTTACCAAAAATTAGAAATTATAGGGAAAACATTTCCCATCAGGAGCTGTGTGCGATACAGGAAAATGTTTTCAAATCGGATTTTTAGAAGCAGAAATATCGAGAAAAACGCAATTTACCTTTACGCCCTCTAGCGGAAAGTCTAAGAGTTACTTGATGAAAATTTTTGAAATTATATGAAAAACATGTCGCACCGAAAACTCTATCCAATAAAGAAGGAATTTTTCAAATCGGACCATTAGATGCAGAGATATTCACAAAAATTTGACATACACAACGTCTCTTTACGAATTTGCACACTTATTACGGATACACTGTATGAGATAGACAAATGTGGTTGAGCACATAAGTAAGTGCAAACACTAAAGTTTTTCTAGCTCATTATAAAAGCTCAATATGCGCACCATTTGTTGCGCGTAGAACATCTAGCCGAAACTGTAGTTCCAACCATGGGCGCTGCATCATGTCCTCAGTAATGGTCGAAATGACATTGTTGATCTTCGATTTCAAGTAATCGATGTCCTGCACCTTTGTCTGATACACGATATCCTTCACATATCCCTATACAAAAAAAGTCCAGAAATGTGACGTCGGGAGAAAGGGGTGGCCATGTAGTTGGACCATCCCGTCCAATCCACCTCCCAGAGAATTTTGTGTTTAGAAAGTCTCGAACGTGCCGTCCCCAATGTGGTGGCGCACCGTCCTGTTGGAATATCACGCTTTTTTGAAGATCCTCCAACTGTGGCACAACATACGCAAAACATCCAGGTAAACATCTGCCGTCACTGTTTTCTCACTGAAGAAACATGGTCCAAGGACTCAGTTATGCATAACACCGCAAAACACGTTCACTTTAGGACTGTCCCTCGCAAGTTCCATAAACGCATGAGGATTTTCAGACCCCCAGCTCCTGACATTTTGTCTGTTTAAGTACCCAGATACATGAAAAGTTGCCTCATCCGTAAAACAAACATGTGTGAGAAACTCGGGATCTTCACTCAGTCTATCCAGCATCGTTACTGCGAATTCTTTTCGTCGCGGTCTATTGTTCGCCTGAAGTCAGTCTTCACTCAGTCTATCGTTCGCCTGAAGTGCACACTTTGTATGCATATAAGCGTAGATGTCTATGTAGCACCCTGTGCACCGTGGACCGGGGCATTTGTAGTTCCCTGGCAGCGGAACGAATGGTCTTCTTCGGGCTTCGTGAAAATGAATCATGAACACGTTCGATGTCTTCATTCGATATTCGTGGGCGGCCACTGCGATCTTGATCCAACACGGACCCAGTCTCCATGAATTTCTGGTGCCATTGGCGATACTAGGACGAGCTGGCGGGGTTTTCTCATACTTAGTCCGGAAATGTCGTTGCGTTTGTGTATCAGGTTTTGTTTCGATGAACCAAGCGACGCACGGCGCTCTCTCTTGTGGGGACCACATTTTCATAGAACAGCACTTGCTACGTCAGTGAGGGACCTATTACAAAAAACGATAATGTCAATTAAAACTTTGATATTTACAGTATATTATACTACAAATACCGTGAACTACATAGTACAGGGTGTCTGTGCAAAGTTGTAAAGAGACTTTGTGGACACCCTGTACATGTACGTCCCTGACGGAGAAACCATGCAATATTTTAAGAAGAAAATATTCCGAAAAGGTTTATCGCCGTGAGTAGCATCGGTCCACGATCGAATTTTTTCAATCGACATTTTAGAAGCTCAGATTTTGTGGCAAATACATCCGAAGCAGAAATTCACACTTACGCCCCCTGGTGGCCAAACCATTCTTTACCAAAAATTCGAATTATGTACAAAAGATTTCTCATCAGGAACTGTATCCGCTGAAGAAAAAAAAATTCAAATCGGAGTTTTAGAAATAGAGATATCAGGGAAAACGCAATTTACCTTTACGCCCCGTAGCGGAAAATGCATGCGTAACTTGAAAAAGTGACTATACCTAAAATACACTTCGATATAAATGGAATCGAAAGGTAAAATAATTTTTTCAATCGGATGCTTAGAAGCTAATATATGGAATAAAATGTATTTTGAATTCGATATCATCTGCATTTACGCCCTCTAGCGGCAAAATTGTACATCGTAAAAAAAAAAAAAAAATGAAGGATCATCATTCGCTTATTTCAAACTTCCCAATGCAAAAAGATTTTTTCGAATCGAACTAATAGTTGCAGAGATGTGGAGCTTGGTGTCCACAGACGGACGGACGGACAAACTGATAACATAAACATAAGCACGATCTTTTTACAAAAGACGTGCTAAAAATTCCTTCAGCCTTAGGTACCTTCCGCTACAAGGATCCCCTGTTTCTTATTTGTCGAAATTTGTTTGGATTTCTCTCTCTCTCTCTCTTGTAACTAATTCCATTTACCATGAAGAACACTGTACACACTGTTTATTTTAGATGATGCGCGGTTTTTCCATAAGGGGGCCTAAATGCATTCTCCTCTTTGGATGATGTTTTTTTTTTTTTTGATTGTTCTAAAAATGTACTTTGAAAAACTTTTCCTGTTGGGGAGGAATCAAAAGGCATGTTCATACACAGTGCGGAATTTTGAAAACGAGTCTGATTTTATGAGACGAAAGGTGGTGCTGCTGTCGATCACTTGAGAAAAACGAAAGAAGAGTTTCTCTCTCTCTCTTTCAACATCTGCCGTCAAGGTCGTCTCTCTGGGTAGCCATTTTATTAGAACGTGAGGTGGGTGAAACTAGTAGCAGGTGTATAGCGTTGCCTGGAAGAAGTAGTGGAATGGAGCAAAGAGCAAATATTAAGGTTTGTGCACGCCTTGGCAAAAGTGCGGCAGAAACATTTAGCATGATAAAGAAATCGGGACAGTTGTCTATCTCGTGCAAGTGTTTTCGAATGGCATAAACGCTTGTGCAATGAAAGAAAGCCGTTAGAAGACGACAAACATGCGGGCGCAGCAGGGACTGAACGAAGACCAGACATTATTGAAAAGGTGAAGGAAATCTCTGCTGCCAGAAATGCAACCTTTCGTATGATTTCAGAATACCTAGAAATGAAAAGGAAACCATTCGACAAATAACAGCGCGAGATTTAAAGAAAAGGAAGGTGCGTGCACGATTTGTGCCACATTCCTTAACCGATGATCAACGACGAGCGAGAGTTGAACGCTGCAGAGACTTGATTGCTGACGTTGAAAGAAGCCCAAATTTCCTGAATAACATCATTACAGGCGACGAGACATGACTCTTCCAATATGACCCTGAAACGAAACGGAAAAGTGTCGAGTAGAAGTCGGCAAACTCTCCCCAATCCAAAAAAGTTAGTCGGTCAAGATCAAATATCAAAACAATCCTCATTGCCTTCTTAGATAGCAAAGGAATTGTGCATAAGGAATTCGCGCCCAGTGGACAAACTGTTACACCTGCGTTTTACGTGGACGTTTCTAAACGTTTGCTGCAAAGAATCCATCGTGTGATGCTAGAGTATCGAGAAGAGTGCAGCTGGTTTCTTTTGCATGATAATGCCCGTTCTCACAAGGCAGCCATCGTTCAAGAGTTTTTAGCCGAAAAACAGGTCTGCATATTGTCACATCCTCCTTATTCGCCGGACTTAGCTCCGTGTGATTACTTCTTATTTCTCAAACTCAAAGCACTACTTTAAGGTTGCTATTTTGATGCTGTATACACCATCCAGGGAGCTGCGACAAAGGTTCTTAACAGCATTTCTGTTATTGCTTATTTGCTTTCCAGCAGTCACTCCATGTACTTCATGAGCGTGCAAACTAGTGTGTAGACGCCGGAGGATGCTACTTCGAATAAACCAAGGTTGGTAATTTACTACAATGACTCATTATTTTTATCTAGCATTATTCTCGTTTTCAAATTATCGCATTGTGTACACCCAAGAATTCGGTGTCATTATTCTGCTCGATTATGTTGCAGACAAGAATTTATCGATAAGTTATAAGAAAATTCATTTCTCTATGTAATTTATCGTTAAATCCTCAAACAAATTAATTAAAAACTTTTTTCGATAACAACATAATGTTAACCTCATTCGTGCCGCTTTTAGCCAGATCACTGCTGTATCGAGCAGCCTGTATCTTGAAACTGGAAATGAGAGAAAACTTTTTTTCCCTCTGCCCGGACGGATTTTTTTTTTCCCCGTTCTGTGATGCAAAGGGCTCTGAAGGAGAGTATCCAAATTTTCGAATGGTTCTTTTCCTCCTCATAATGCCGGTCTTCAGCTCATTCAGTACATGACGATCTAGTGGGTTCAAATCTGGGTAACCAAAAGGACATTCTTGAGATTTTATTAATTTAACACAAGTAGACGACTAATGTCATTGCAAAATTTCGTTATTGAGAGACGGGGCAACTTTCTGAACGAGAATAATTTCCGATTAATAACAAGGAACTGTTCACCAATTACACTTAAAATTGTACTAGTAATCCGAATTTCTTGGCGTAGAATATAAATCAAAGTTTCCAAGCTTTCGCACATCGACCAGATGGCTTTTTCAAGTAAGGTAGACTGTAAACTGGATAATGGAACACTTCAACAATTTGAACGTCGTGACTTGACTAGACAATGAATGAATATGCGCAAATGTGGTCAGTCATTCGAAGAAACGAGGTCACGTTGGTTGAGCACGCGGTACGGTGTTAGAAAACAACATTATTTGAAGAACTGATTCCAAATGCGTGGCAACTCGAGAGAGACGCTATCATTGCAAGCCTCGCTACTGGTCAAGATTTCCAAGATTTCGTGGATGGCAGTAGGTTTGGGTGTGGAGTATAAAGCTAATTTCTTTATATCATTCCACATAGGATCAGCGGACTTGAACTTGACCTCGCATAGGACAGTAGTTATGTTGCCGTCTTTTGTATCCGTTTTATGTTCGTTGATTCTAATCAAGTCAAGTCAAGTCACATCTGTCTAGTCAAGTATTGTCTAGTTATTGTCAGTTTATTGTCTAGTGAAGTCACGACGTTCAAATTGTTGAAGTATTCCATTATCCAGTTTGCAGTTAGCTGTTTAGCTTCCTTGAAAAAGCCATCTGGTTGATGTGCGAAAGCTTGGAAACTTTGATTTATACTCTACGCCAAGAAATTAGGATTACTAGTACTATTTTAAGAATAATTTTCTGTTAAACTCTTCTTGGACTGTGCCCACAGTTCATACAAAAATGTATCGCAAAAATTCCTGTTAACTTTTGTTTGTCGAAGGTTAGTAAAACGCGAAGCGAAGCCATTTTTCTTTTAACGACCCTGAAGAAACGTAATTTTCTTCTAGGACAAGAAACTTCTCTTTCCCTGGATATGAAATATTTCAGAATTATGAAAAATTATGCTGGTGTGAAGTTTCTTCATTTTGGAAAAAACTATCAGTTCAGTATCTCTACAAATTTCCTTTAAAACCTCGGACATCTTTGTTTTTTCATTTCGTTTTCTCAGTTTGTCGATGACCCTTTACCTTCAAATTTTGTTCCTATGAACACGAATAATATAAAATGTAATCACACATTTTCTTAAATTTTGATCTTTCTATGGCGTTCAATGCGTCTTTTGAAAACCAAAGCTTCAGATTTCTTGAATTGTTGTTTTAGTAGCTAAATATTTCCTTTTTTTCATTGGAAAAGTCGGGAATCATAGTTTCTGTCGCTTTAGCGCCTTTCTTTAGAGTAGGTCGTAATCCCTACCAAAATCTACCGCTACTTAGCTGGAACTTTACACACAGCAAAACAATTTTGAAGGGAAACATAATAGCATCCTAACCATCTAAGCACTCAAGCTCAACATACATGGGCCGTTCTTTGAGATTCGGAAGGGGGGGGGGTAGGTATGTCTTCAAAAAGATCATCCTTCGAATTGAAATTTCTAGTGATGTTAAATTTTATTTAGTGTTGATTTATCAAGGGTCTCCATTTTCAGGAATCTTGAAACACAACTCGCGCTTCATGCACATTCATCACACGTTCTTTCGTATTTCATACTCATTGTCTCTTTTCTTGCAGGTATTCCACATACTGATCCTTCCATCATTTCCTCTTCCTTTCTCTCCTTGTAACGTACCAGGAGATGTGACGTACCTGCCAGAAGGACGCACACGACATAAAGGCAGATAGGAATCAGAATAAAACGTCCGCGTAGCTCAATTGGTAGAGTGACTTATTCCGGAATGAGGGGATCCGGGTTCGAATCCTGGCGTGGACAGAAATGACGGAGAAATTTACTTCGTTATATCCTGTCCTGCCGATTGGGCTGACTAAATTCTCTAAGTTGGCACCTCATCACTCATTCTTTCCACATAGTCAAACCCGCAAAATATTTGTCTCCCCAGCTACGACATAACTACGTTTTGCTGCATATTCCACTTCTGCTACACATCTTCATTCTGAGAAGCATATGATCAGAACAAGTATTGCTACAAACTCTCAATAAGTAACGCATGTCTCCTGCACACAAGCGATTCATGTGTCTGTTCTGTAGTTTTCACTTCCATACATCAGGGTAGGAAATACATACTTTTGCACACGGCCATTCGAGATATAATTTTGATAAACTGTTTGTTCTGTGAGATTCATGTAAAATACAAACTGTAACTTTCAGATCCGAATTCACCTCCTACTAATTTTATCATGTGTTTTCTCTGTTAAACATGTTTCCTAAATACACAACATCATTTACCTGGTCTAACTCTGAAACAATCAGACTGATCTTGCATTCAGTACTAAGAGTTGTGATGTATGCTGCATTTCTAATCTTCAATTTTAAGTTGATTTTTTCGTTATGTAAATTTGGGTTGCTTCGTGTTATTTATTTTACGCTGAATGTCAAGACTGAACTCCCATATGTGTTTTTTTTCTTTTTTTTTCTGGGCTATTTCTGTTAGTCAGCGAAGTCCTCATCATTAGTATAAGTACAGAAACATGAGCGGTCTCTTATGATCAGTGACGCTAGTGCTTAATCTGTCTATGAATGTGTACTATCTTTAAAACTCCTATTGTACTAACTCAAGGCAGAGGCGTAACTAGGCATTTCTACGCCCGGGGCAACCATAAAACATTGCGCCCCCCATCTTCATTTCCCTCTTATGTAAATATATTACCAATTTAACAGTTCTCTCTCCAGTGGAGCACCAGAGTCTCGACCCCCGCAAAAATATCTTCAAGGCCATTTCGCGAAAATCTATTAGCTTTCAATTACTGAAATTTTTAAATTCCATATCGTTAACTAGGTTTTTATTGGCGTTTAAAAATTCAAATTCTTTGAAGCCTAGAAGTTTTTTCGTAAAACAAAGATTATTGCACTTTATTACGTGTTGTAGTTAAAATGATTGTCCTAGTTTATACCAATAGAAAGTACTATGAAACTCTTATATCAAAGTTAATCACATCATGAAAATTTTATTCTCTGAGTTCGAATTAAGGCCGTACTGTGAAATGCCTCATGATCACACATACATAAAACATGTGACAGTGTCTAATGACCTTTTCCGGTTTATACAAAAATGTAGAACGTACGCTAATAAGTAAGTAAATAAGTAAGAATAAAGAACTGTAGCACAAAGCAAAACTACTTAGGTCATTTAATAAAACACATTTAACATAAGGCAACAACGTGTTGCACATAGTAAAAATTTCTCTCTTGATTCTGTTACAAAAATAATGGAACAGGTCTCCGTTTTCTTCGTCCCCGCGAAGAACACCATTTAGTTCATTAGACTATGAAGGATGCTTAGGTAGGTGCAGACAACTGTAATACATAACAATTTATTTCAGTAATACAAAAATTTCATTCGCTAAACTGATATTTCTTTCACGTTCTCCTGTTAATGTACATGTATATCAGAGTTCGAAACAGGTCAAAAATTTCGGACCCGGAAGTCCCATAACTGAACCCGACCTGATCCGGGCCCGTAACTGACCCGGGCAAATCTGCTTTGAACTATAAATTCGAAACTCAATTTATATATACAGTTACAGTATATATATATATATGAACGTAATATACAATATATTCATCCCAATAACTGCTTGATATTTTAAAATAACTGAAATCCTTTTTTAATAATAAAATTTAGTTACTTGCTAAATTTTAGTGCCATTTTTAGTGTCACTATTTTGCGAAATCCAGAAGTAATGGCTGACTATGACCGTGACCATGGAGTATATTACAAATGGGAATCATTATATTTACGATTACACAAATGTATTTAGATTGTTCACTCTTTCCACACTTTGATGGAGGTGCGCATACTTTCATATGGTCCGTTAGATTTTTGGTTCCATTATCTTTTATTACACCGTCGACATCTTTCTTTGTAATTATACACTTTCCACATTTTGTGCAACAAGCAAGACCAAACAACACAGAATTATTCACCGGTTCCTTAATGAGACGAAACAATTTCCAGCATTCACTCTTCCTCTTGTGGTTATCAACAAGCACGTATTTGTTGGCCTCGACGCCTATCTCAACCTCCTTAATATTAAATCCATCCATATTAACAAATAAGGAGTTAATTTCGACATGACATGTCATGGGAACGAGATGTTAGCACAGCAATCGAAAACCTCTGAATGCTCAATGTAAAAGATGCGATGTGAAAAGTAACTCTTAGTCATACAGTGAACTTTGCACGGAGTGAATCAGCTGAGAAACAGGCGAATGGCGTTTGCCTGTACCTTGCCATCGTTAACCGCACTGTAAAAGAACGCAAAGGAAGTATCTTTTTACGATATGGTGTCAGTGTGTCTGACGTCGGTGGGTAGAAATCTTCGTTGCTTTAAGAAAGGGACGACAATATTTATGCATGGCAAATCATTATTCACTCCGTGAGCACCAGTATCGACTACAGAATTCCACAACACGCATTTTCTTTTGAATATATTTTACTCTTTTCAAAAATAAAACGGCAATAAAACCAGGTCAAAATCGGGTCAAGAACACCTTGACCCGACCCATTGGACCCGCAAGAAATTGTCGACCCGTTGACCCGTGACCTGTTTCCATCTCTGATGTACACTGAAGAGCAATTGAATTAAAGACAGCTGGCGTTATACAAATGTGGCGCTGTGGGCGGCCCTGTAAACGGAGACGACATGACGTATGCAGCGATCCGACAATATAAGGAGTGATACGACGGGAATCAGTAAGAGTCGGACGCAGTATGGGTAAGACGAAGGATCTAAGCGCATTTGATCGTGGGCAAATTGTCGGGGCCCGACGAATGGGTCACACCATCTCGGAAGTCGTCCAGGCACGGGGATTTTCAAGAGCCACTGTGTCACGGGTGCACCCTGAGTACATCGAATCTGGTAAAACCATCCCTGCAAGGGCCAACTGCCGTGGACAACAGCGTGTGGATGAGCGGGGTCACCGTCGGCTAGCTCGCATTGTAACAGCGGATAGACGGGCCACAGGGAAAGAAATCACTCGGCAATTTAACGCTGGTGCACAAAAACGTGTAAGCAGCCACACCATCCAGAACCATCTCCTCGCTGTGGGGTACAGAAGCCATCGTCTCACGAGGGTACCGCTGCTGACCGCACATCACCGGGTGCAAAGATTAGCATGGGCGCGGGAACATCGCCACTGGACCCTAGACATGTGGAAAAATGTTTGCCTGGACTGATGAGTCGAGATTCACGTTGGTACATGCGGATGGCAGGATACGAGTACGGCGCAAACCACATGAAGTGATGGATCCTTCTTGCCAGCAGGGTACTCTTCAAGCTGGTGGGAGTGGCATTCTCGTCTGGGGACTGTTTACGTGGACTGAAATGGGACCCCTGGTACGTGTGACATCGTCCCTCACAGGTCAACGTTACCGGGATATCCTGGACGACCATTTGCTCCCGTTTGTGCGTCTTCAACATCCCACTGGGGACCTCATCCTGCAACAAGACAATGCACCGTGCCATCGCTCCCGAATTGTATCCGAATGGTTGGATGAACACTCCACCGACGTGACCTCGCTTCCTTGGCCAGCTAGGTCACCTGACCTCAATCCCATAGAGCACATCTGGGATGCCATCGAGAGAGATCTTCGAGGCTCTGACCCCCTCCATCAAATCTTCGTGAACTGTGGGAGCTTGTTCAGAGGTCTTAGATACGTATGGCTTCCCAACGCTTCCGGTGTCTTGTCGAGTCCATGCCTAGACGAATCGCCGCCGTCATCAGGACGAAAGGTGGTGCTACACGTTACTAGACAGGTGTCTCTAATTCAATTGCTCTTCAGTGTATATGGCTGTGAAAAGGAGCCTTGATTCCTCTGGAATAGCTGTTTTCCAGTCATCCAGTTTTTATAAACTAAAACCGAGAAAATGATTTCAAAATATTTTACTTATTTATTAAAAAAACCCTCCAAAAATGGCTTTTCTTGTTAATACTACATTGAAAGCTGCCATCAAAAATTCCTGGCTATTTCTTTAACCAGCCTCATATGAAGTTTTCGCAAAATTTTTTGTAAAATCCTTTTGTTCAGGCTAGAGACCCTTTTAGCCGTGATCCCCCTCCCCCGCAATGTGGGGGCTATCAGTACGCCCCTGTCTCTCTCTCAAATCGAAATTGACGTCTTATCAAACTCTTTCTCTCTTTCTTTCAAATCAAAATTGACGTTATATCAAACAACTTTTGCTAAACGCTTCGGAGTTGAGACTGTCGGTACCACATCAAACGAACCTAATGCAATAATGAAGATAAATTTCGTGCCTATTAAGCAATTAAGTGACGAAACACCGTCTTCGACACGATTTAAAGACACACAACCCAGTATTGAAACCCCCCACATCTTGTTGAAGATTTAATACTAAAATGCATTGTATATTAAAAGCAATATATACAAGTTAATATAAGATCTTTCGAGTATGCTCCATACTCATCCTCAGATTAAAATGAACAAATGTTTAGATCAGATCATATGTAAAGGATTTTAGGAAGGAAGTGTCTGACCCCAGCTCCTAAGCAACCCATAGAAATAGGAAACTAGGAGATTTGGGCTAGAGTGCCCGATAGGAAAGTCACACGGAAGCAAGGTATAGAAAGACGCCCTTATTTATTACCGGGGAACGGTACCCGGGGTCCGACGACTTAACGTGCCCATCCGACGCATGGCGGATGTTTAGTGGTTCGAACCTGAGGTCCTTTCCGTGGCAGTCACGAACGTTGCCCACTATAGGCCACCCGCGGCCCCAACAAATGTTTAGTTGCAGCAAAGGTCTTATATACAGTTGTAGGTGATTAGGTTCGATGACGTATATGAAGGCGTGGTCAGTTCAAGATTATGACGTTGAAAGACACAAGACGAATATAGTTCCAAAAGTTCGTTAATCGTAAAGTTCTCGGCATCATTTCGTCTTTTGACAGGTACAATCTTCTTCCATTGAGATGGAATATAATGGGGTATTTCTTCTTTGCAACAGAAATGTTGCAAATGATATATGATGAGACTTTCAGTGAATATTGCCAAAAAATATGATCTAGATGTAATAAGTACACGAGCTGGATCCCAAAGTGGGGAGTGGGTACCCGAATTAGCCAGTCTTGATAATGCCGTGTTCGACGACTTACTGCGGACGTTATATTGGTGTTCGCGTAAACGAATTTTTCATGATGTGGTAGTTGATCTGATGTGTAGCATATCCAGACCCGGGGGGGGTCATTTATTTGCATTGTGATTCCATAGACTCCACATTTCTGACTATTCTCCACCGGATCCCTATCGTTTTTAACTCTTACTAAAATATTAGAGGTCTTGACACCGAAGTTTAAGTTATATCTAAGACACGCATTTTTAAGGATGTTGACTACTGGGGGAACGTAACTTACTGATCCCACAAATTTCGGTTTATTTCTAGTTTCATTAGAGTTGCTTGTGTTGACCTTTTAATTTTCTTGAGAACATTGTTAATGGTTTCCCTTGGAAAACCAAACGTCATTGCAATGTTGGCCACTCTCTTGATTTCCTCTTTTTTAAACCGGTGATTAGAGGAATGGGTAATGGCACGTTGCAAAAGAAAATAAATAGCTGAAATTTTATAACTGTAAGCGTGTGCAGAATTAAACGGAATCAAAGCAGTACTTGAAGATGGTTTGCAATAAACTGAGTATTGGATAGTGTTATGTACTGGTTCTCTATATAGTTGGAAATCCAGAAATGGTAAACTATGATTTTTCCCCAGTTCAACAGTAAACTTTATAGACGAGTAAATTGATGACATCTGATCTGCCAATTCGTATAACTTTTCAACAGGGAAGTTATATGAATTTTTCACTTAATTGCAAACCTAATACTACTGGCAGTCGAGGCTCAAAGCTATGGTAATTATCGAATAGTCCCCAGAAAATCTTCAACAATGTGAACTACATCATTATCTTGCAACGTACCCAAGTAAAGAAAAACCGCAGGCTCCATTGTTGTCGACGAAGGCCGTGGTTCTTCTTTGGTTGAACGGACTGTACAACCGCACCTTCATTCTTTCATGTGAACAACTAGCATCGCCTAAATATTTTGAAAAAATGCGGATTTTATGCTGTAAAGGCTACCGAAACTGGCGAACCATACTATGAGTAAATTCTGTAAATAGACAAATGACAAAGTATGGTGCTAAAAAATGACCAGAAACTGGTGCAAAAGTTTCAATTACAGTTTTAATCAGACCGCAAGCAGGGATTTTTGGGCCCTCTCTTGAGCTGCGCCCTTCCTCACCTTAATTACGCCTTTGACTCATGGAATGCATCAGTGACTCCGAAGACTTGGTTGTCAATCAGCGTATTGATTGTTTGCTTCCTTAGAATACTGTTAAGTTGCAAAGTTCTTGCGTGGTTGAAGATAATAAAACAGCTATAAGTAATATTTTTTTTGCAATGCTTTTAAATCTCTTATAAAGAACTTTATTCTTTCCCTTACTTAAGTGCGGAAGGTTGTGCTCAGCTTTTTCTATCATTCATTCCCGCTCCTCTCAAAACCCACTGGCGCCCAACGTGGGGCATTGTTACGAAGATTTTAATACTAGAATTTTAGGCATAGATATTAAATCTCATTTCGCAACTTTTATTTCGCTTTTGTGCTCCTTTTCCGATGTTTCATAGACACAGCGAAATTTCTCTCACGCTTCGTGGAAACAAAGGAAAAGGAGCACAAAAGCGAAATAAAAATTGTGAAATGAGATTTAATATCTATACCTAAAATTCTAGTATTAACTCCGTAACAATACTTTCGAACTGTAAATCACGTACAGTTCCTCGCTCAAAAACCATATCTTTCGTGTTTTTCCTTTATTTATACGTAGTTTGGTTTGATTTTCATATTTACACTGCTCGACAAAGAAAATTTCATACTAAGAAATATTTGTTGGAGCTGCATGCAAATTCGTGGGTATGTGTTGTGTTATGTACACCGATGAACCATTACATTATGACTACCTACCTAATAAGCTGGAGGACCCCACTGGAAATGTACTGGAACTGGAGGACCTGCTCTTAACATTATAGTACCAGATACCTATCGTTACCTCATAGAAACGAGGCAGGTCCTCCAGTTCCAGTACATTTCCGAACGGTCGAGATTTAGCGCGAATACGCTTTTCCAAGTCGAACCACAAATGTTCGATTGAGTTCATGTCAAGTGAATTTGGAGGCCAAGGCGTTAACAGAAAGTCACCAGCATATTCCTCAAACCACTTCTTGACGATTCTGGCAGTGTGGCATGGCACATCATCCTGTTGGTAATGGCCATCACCAGCAGGGAACACAGTTGCCATGAATAGGTGAACTTGGTCCGCAACGGTGTTCAGATACCTGACAGGGCAGGGATTGTGCTATTGGGATAATGAGGCCTAAAGTGTCTCAAGAAAGCATCGCCCGCAGCATAACACCGCCGCCAGCGGACTATTTCTGCCCAACAGTGCATCCAGGTGCCATAGCCTCTGTTGGTAATCAACGTATCCGCGCTCAGCCGTCTACGTGATGTACCAGAAATCTTGATTCGTCAGATCAGGCCACTTTCTTCCAATCATCCACGGTCCACGGTCCGGTTCGATGGTCTTAGGCCCATTTCATGCGTTGTTGGCGATGACGTGCAGTGAGCCTGGGGACGAAGTTGGGTCTTCGGCTACGCAGGCCCATGCGCTGAAGGCTGTGATGAACTGTGTGTGTGCTGTGACACATTGTCCTGATGTTACCTTGCGATCGCTGTAAACAATGCGGACGACACACGGCTGGACGACGGTTCGCCTTTTGGCCATCTGTGCACCACTTTTGATACGTAATCACTACAGCGGCACGTTAGCAACCCACAAGCCGCCCCCTTTCTGAGATCGTAGTTCCCAGACGCCGTGCCATCACAATTGGTCCTTTATCAAACTCCGATAAATCGGCAGCTTTTCCCATTCTGACTCCGAACACTCTACTAACAGAAAGCCGGTCCTCGGGTTGTATATATATACTGCTCTGTGAATTTAAGACCGTTTCCGAGATCGTAGTTCCGAGGCGCCGTGCCATCCCAATTTGTCCTTTATCAAACTCCGATAAATCGGCAGCTTTTCCCATGCTAACTCCGAACACTCTACTAACCGAAAGCTGGTCCTCGGATTGTATATACACTGCTGTGTGAACTTCACCTACGCCACTGTTCGGTCTTCAGGTGCGCTCATTTCTCTAGGCTGGGGGTGGTCGTAATGTAATGGCTAATTGGTATAAATAATTGCGGTTGTGAACTAATCATGTGATAGGTGATTTTGTCATTTTTAATTGAAGACCGTGTGTTTACTGGAAATATAATTCAGTCCAGATCTTTTTTTTTTTTTTCATCAGACCTTAAATTCCTCAGAGCAGGAGAAAAGATGAGTGTATATCACCAGCTATAGCATTACAAGTTCTGGGGCAAATGTTCTCCTTTTTAGCCTACTCCCGAAACAGTTTGCTCATTCAGATTTTGTATAAAATACAGTTTCCTTTCAGCCTTTGATTTAAAGAACTATGCTTATTCTTTGTGCTGTTTTTGTTATTCTTACTTTATTCCCCTTCTCTCTTTTTTTGTTGCTAAGCTTGCTCTGAAGAATAGCATCCATAATCTCCTTCAACGTTTGCACAATCCTCATCCGCTTTTTTGTTGAGCAGCGCCCTTCCCTTCTTTAGTCAGTGGCTTTCAAGTAAAGAAGTAACTTGTAACCACGTTGCGGATTCTCTCTCCATCTTCCCAAACGACGCTTTCAGAAAACTGCGAGTGGATTAGAGATTTCATTGCAGAGAAAATTGCTTCCCTCCGAAGTGAAAGAGATCTTTCTCTCCCTGGTCCCTTTTCTTTCGTTCTTTCAGGAATTGTTAAAGACGCGAAACCCTAATGGAAATCATAATCACTTGGAACGTGACACCGGGAAATTTTCTCCTTTCTGTAGAGTTCACTCAATACCACTCGTTCTTGGTTTTTCGTCTTCCGCTACTGCTTACGTGATTTTTATCACAAAAAGTAACGCTCTTTATAACATTGCTTAGAGTGCAGATATTTATTTTCCTCGCCTTCTGATGCTTTTTGTGATGATTGAACAAAATTTGTCCGTGTCATGTTCGGGAAAAATAAATAAAGAAAATAAAAATAAAAAATGAGAAACAGTAACAATAAAATGGAAATCCAACTGAACCTGCATGCTTTATGATACACTGCAGCTTCAGTGTAAAGTTGTGCGACGATATCTCCCGGTTTCCCAAGCATGCTACGGGTGTCGAAAAACAGTTACTTTATTAAGGTACTCCTGGGCGTAACTCCTTACGCGTTTTCTACTTCTAAGACACCAGCCAGAATCATGAAGAAACACCCCTGATAATGTAAGACCACGCTTTTTTTTTTTTTTTTTTTAATATTTAATTATTACACTAAACTAAATGAGGGCTGAAAAAATTCGGAAATTATTAAAAAAAAAAAGAACGAAAACGCGAAATCGTTGCATTATTCAACACTACATCTTGGCTGAGGCTTTAAATTTTTATTTAATTATTAAATTTCTCAATGACTCTGTGTTTTTAAGAAGATTGATGATTGTCGTTTTTCGTGGCACATTCGACATCATGGTTTCGCGGTACCAAATGTTACGATGGAAAAATTGAATTCAATGAAACTCAAGAATAGTGGACAATAAAACTCGTTAATAGAAAAACGTCATGACTGTTTGTTGGTTGTGTGTTTGAAAAATTGCTAGTTCATGTTCTACCCTTGTAATATCTGATGCCCTTTTCTGGTGGTCTCACTCCCCTGAAGACAGCACTTTTAAATTCGGAACTCATTACTTCACCACCTACCCTTAAGGAGGTGCGTTCTTTTGTATGTTTTCCGTGCCTCTGATTTTTAACACACACACACACACACACACACACACACACACACACACACACACATACATTCCTGTTGAATTCATCCAGTTTTATTCTCTTGTTGGAGCTTTCTGGTGCGGTGATAACTTTTAGGTAGTGAAAATCTTCCAAATACATGGAGACAATGTGAATAGACAAAGTCATCGCTCTTTTCACGTTTTACTTTAATTGACACACAGCAACCGTAAGGCGAACGCACCCGGCTAGTTATCGAGAGATCTGGGTTACGATCCCAGCGGCGTCCGGATAACAATTTTTCGGTTGCTGTGTGTTTATTAAAGAGAAACAAGGAAAGAGCGATGACTTTGTCTATTAGGAAATGAGGTATTTATAATAGTACTAGCTTTACTTTCCGGCTTAGCCAGGGATTTAGGCTTTATTAATTTCATATTCCCTTATATGTCACTAAAAAAAATCGAGAAAAAAATTGATGCTTGCAAGAAAGAAAAAAGCTGATTTCACAAATTCGGTCATTACAAATTATTTATTCATAGTGTGATTATTTCAGCACTTGGCCGTGCACAACATTTTTGGTTTCTCCTTCGTTGGCGACAATATATAATTTTGTTGGATCCTTTGCTCTTGACATTCTGACATACAGCTGTAGAATCAAACGGACCAAAAGCGTTACAAATTATTTTACACGTGTTCAGGAGACACAGCATTGGAACACTGACTGAACAAAATTCGTTAACAATTTGTTATCGACGATCAAATGCATCACGTGCTTTCAATTTGAGACTTCTTTGAGGGATGAATCTCTGGGATAAAAAAGTTAAAAACGTGTCTTTGCGAATATTTTATGAAACAGGCTGAAATTTTAATGAACACCATAAATCGTTAATAGGAACATGACCTCCAAATTTCGTCCGAATCGGTAAATAAATTTTTAAATTAGCTGTCAAACTTTTATTACCCGTTTCTGTGTATATATTGGGTTGTCGGAAAAGTCATGACGTATTTTGGCACCCGATGGCGGTTGGGCGGTTTTGGAAGTACTGAGACATGCACAACTCTGTTATCGCTATGGCAATCGACAGGTGCCAGTTCTAGCTGCAGTCTAAAAGGAATAGTGAGCGATTTGGTTGATTTGCGGAGATTTGACATCAAGTTGAAGATGGAAGACCAAACTGTGCATTTTCGCCATATTTTACTGTTTTACTACCGTAAAGGGAAGAATGCGTCTCTAGCTTGTGAAAAGTTGGGTAAAGTGTACGGTGATAATGTTCTACAAGAACGTCAGTGCCAGCGGTGGTTCGCAAAATTCCGTGCTGTTGATTTTGACCTCAACGATGCTCCTCGGTCCGGGAGGCCAACCGAGGTGACGACCAAATCAAGGCATTGATCTAGTCAAACCCACGTTATACGACACGAGAGATTGCAGACACATTGCACATCCATCATTCAAGCGTTCAAGACTACCTGAAGAAGCTGGGATACGTAAGCAAGCTCGATGTGTGGGTTCCTCATGAACTCAAAGAAGTTCAATTGACGGCGCGTACTGCGATATGCTCATTAAACGTGAAGAAAACGATCTTTTTTTTCCAGCCAAGTTTGATTATGTCTAGTGATTTGTTGTTGATTTCTGGTTTCATTTGGCAACGGCATCGTCGCTTTCGGTTTCATTTCATCGACTAGCAAATCTCTTTTTTTCAAAACGTCGAACATGAGTTTTGTTTTCTGCTTCCTTTCTTGAATTACGATTCGTAGTTCTAAAAAGTTATCTAAAATACCTAATAATACCATCAGAAAAAATAAACTTGCAGTGAATCCCCTGCGATAATTTTCGTCTGTATGTGGAACTTCAATCAGATAGGTTTAAATTCTTAGCTGCAAATCAAGTTAGCATTCAAGCCGTCAGTACGTAACATTGACCTTCAACACACTGAGTTGCAAAATACTCACTACAAGTTTAGCATACTTAAAGAAATCTATGCGTTCAATTGGTAATTTCGTTGGTTTCGATAAAAAATAAATAAATAAATAAGACAACGAACAGTTGGACCCCAAGATCTCTACTATGTAATTACATGAGCTCCTAAATTCTGTAGTATTAAGTACTAACTTGACTCATATCTAAAAATATCAATTTACCAAAAAAAGTACATAGGAAACAATTGGTGTTTTAGCCCGTAGCATTGGTTATTCAGTAGAATACAGTACATTGATTGCAAAATACTATAAGCACGTTTCTCGAAGTTAACGAAATCCTATAGACACACCAAAAAGTAAATGAGCGAATAAATAAATAAATAAGTATTGTAACACGCCCTTCCCTATCAGCAAATATGACCTCTGGTGTTCTCTGTAGATCCGATCGGGTTATGCGTTCATAGGGTTCTTCCATAGTGTTCTCCCCACACCATCTTTTCTTAACACCATTGAAAATTCCGGACATATATATTTGCTTGTACACCGTTGAAAATTCCGGACATATATATTTGCTTGTACACCGTTGAAAATTCCGGACAGGTGTGCTGCATTCTTGACATGCTGTGAGGAAGAATAAAAAGGACACTGAACTTGTGAGTACGAATTCTGAATCCTCGATCGTATTGACTTTGAAGTATTATAATGAATAAAATACTCCGCCTGGACGTGTAGTGCAGGAAAGCTTACTTTAAGTCACGTTAGGGTTATTGAAGGGTTACTTGACGTAGCTAAAGTGTGCTTAATCTTCAAAGTGCTAGAGTTTGTTTAGGTAAGACACGCACGTGCAATAAATTCCAAGAATATGGAATTTATTTTTGCTCAGCGTTCCTCATTATCTTGAATATCAGAAATATAACTTCGGTTTTAGTACATTAGTACCTTGAAGGCTCCTTATTAGAGCGGTAAACACAATATACCCTGAACTTAACGTAAACACTCAATGAAATAGACTTAACGGCCAGACAGAGGTCTGACAATAAAATTAACTAAGAAAACGTACTCACTTTTGACCTTTTATTGGGGAGCTCCTGGTATTACTCAAATACACACTCCAAAATAACACAACTACTGATAGCCCGAACTTTCGTACTATCGTAATATCGTAGAAACGTAGGTAAATCGCATATCAATAATCAGGAAGAACCTATCACATATAAAACGAAGCTCTTTGGTATCTTGAGCGCGCCTATATATACTGCATACCACCACGTCATGACTTACACTCGTTGCCACATATAATTCAGCGGGAGAAACAACATCTCGTTAAGTGAGAAGATAATTTGCATAGGAAAATAAAATAACAAGAGATAGTAAAATCAAAAAGAAACTGAATCTAGAGTATACGTTACAGTATATTTTACATTGTGAAATTAAGATTTTCACCTTTGACTTCTACACAAACAAAAGATTTAGAATATAAGGATACTTCAAACAGTTTAATTCATATAATAACCTTCAACCTTAACATTTTTAAAGTCTTTAAACCCTTATTGTTCTAAAGCACTTCTGCGCTATTTTCGTGCGTGCGATTAAAGGTCCAACAAACGCCATAGCTTTTGTAGAATTTCGTAAGGAAAAAACAGTTACATTTTTTTTATTTTTTTATTAGTCATATTTACTGTAGCTTTCTTTCCCAAATAGCGCAGCTTACCCCGCCATTTTTCTTCGAGCAGAACCTTATTCAACAGCAGAACAAAATATTCTTTCCATGAGCTCACACGCACGCACACGTGGGAAAACGTAGAAACAAATTGTGAATAAGCACACGCATATAAATACGTCGAGAACGAGAGGGAGGGGGAGTGAGTGTCTTGCTTTATTGCGAGATGTAATTCTATCTCAGTTGTAACGACCGAGATTTTCTCTTGAGTGAAGAGTCGGAGATTTGAGGCGGCAGATAGAAGAGCAACGACTGTCACGTTTCTTTTTCTTCTGACGTTCCACCCTCTCTCCTTGTCGCTGATCCTTTATCTCTTCTAAGTAATCCCTTCCCCCATCTCTTGTGCCTCAAAAGACGCGCAAGAGGGCATCTCGTTTCGCAGGAAGTCGTGCATCCTGGATGCAGCTGGAGCAGAATTCCCTCTTGGCTCACTTCCGTTTACCTTTCTTTTCTCACCCTCCCCTCCCCCGTTATGGTTTTATTCTGCCCATCTTACGAAACTCTGTACGTACACCTACAACTGACGACGCACCCCTCGTCTCATCAGGCATTCCGCAGATTCAAAGCATGCAAACGCTCCAAAAGTTCCTGTGTTGTCAGTTGCCGTTGCGAAAGATAATGTACTACATGTATAAGTGCTACTTGCAATTTAAAACTCACTAAAGCAACTATCGATTACTTCCATGTTGTATATATCAGCAGATTTTAAATCATAAGGAATATTCCCCATACCAGCACTGAAAAAATAAATGGAGTCTGAAAAAAAAAAAACTGTCGAAACAAACGTATAAATAAATATTGTTCTTTTTTCCCCTCCCGAACCTGTGTGTATGTGATTTTTTTTTTTTTTTTTTTGATTGAAGGTTTTACGACCACTATGAGCAACTCAATGGGCTATAAGCAGTTGCCCGTCCCTAATTTAGGGTCACTGGTTCCAGGGAAGGGAGAGAGCCAGTGCCGTAAGACAAACATACAATAACATCCATGCCTCACCGGAATTCGAACCTGGACCCTTTCTCGGACGAATAGTCATACGCCAGCGCTCAGACTACTGCGACAACGCGGCGGCTCTGCGTGTGTGCGTGCGGGAGTCAGTACGAACAGTATAACTTCTGTATCTCAAAATGTTAGCATCTTGACATATTTCTTTATCTTACGTAATAGAGATCGAAACAGAACAAAAGTTACGAAGGAGGGGGTTCACCTGTCTTCCAGAGACACTCTTCCCTCAGCACTGCATAAACAGACTACAGGGCGAAGTCCTTAGTGTAGAATATGTCCACCCAGCAACGCAATGCGTGTTTGGCCCGGGTGCGTCATGCTTAACAAGTGCTTTAGAAGATCTTGGGGTAAATTGTCCTAATCCTGCTGGAGAGTCCTGGTAAGTGTTGTAATGACTTCTGGTGGGCGATTCCTTTGGCAACGCGTCTCCCTAGAGCGTCCCATGCATGTCTGATTGGACTGCAATCAGAGGAGCTCCCAGGCCACTCCATCTGACGGATATCCTCATTAGCCAATACTTCATCTACAGCTTCTGTGTGGTGAGGACGAGCGTAAAACCGAAATCTGCTCCAACAGCACTGCAGAACAGAAGAACGTAGATAAAAATAACATTATTGCAGTACCTCAGCCCGGTTATTGTCCCACAATCAATCAACTGCGGTTCGGTTGGTCCATGGACGATGATACTGGATGGCGCCGCAAACCCCGAATATCTCCCGTTCAAATGTGTTCCTGGTATCATACGCAGTTCCGCGTCCCTTCCAGATAAACTGCCGATTGAAATCCAACGAAAGACTAAAGCGGCTTTCATCAGCATACATTACCTTGGTCCACTGATCTGAAGACCAGTCAACATGAGATATACACCACTAATGGCGGGCTGCGCGTTGCGCCCTGGATAATGGAAGGCAAATAAATAGTCCTGCTACATTTAAACATCATGACACTGTTTAGAGCAAAATTCGCACACTTGTGCTTACTTGAAGACGATTAACCAACTGGTCACAACGCTTTTCCAACTCCGTTTTGCCATTATGGCCAAGTGGTGGTCATCATACTGGCATGTACAGCGGAGATGACCTCTAACTGAACATCTGGCAGCGGTTCTGTGCTTCTTGAACGCTGACCAGAGCCACGACACTGTATTTCAAACTCTGTGGCGATATCAGTCACACTCCGGCTTTCTTACAGCTTGCCGATCATTCAGCCTCTGGTAAAAATCATTGATATGATGTCTGTGAGACTTCCTTTTGTTACCTGAGATGTACAGTTAATCGATTGGTCGCTGAAACACCTGAAAAACAGAATGAGCTCATACGAGACACGACTGGACCTCTTGTCTAAGTACGCCCTCGGCAGCTGTTAAATGCTCACAGCAAATTTGTATACGGCCTGTGCATAATGGAATGGCTTCATACGTCACCCCGCACTCGTATGCATTTGTTAGTAAGCTTTTTAGTCCCATGACGCTCTGTAATCTTCAGATTTCATGTTCGCCCTGAAGTTTTGAACAGCAGTGTATATTTCACATATCATCTATATACTGCTGAAAGAATATTGTGACTGTCAATAAAAAATTTGTGCAACAGTTAAGCCAGAAAGTACGATATCTAACTGCAGCTGAAGCAGATGTAAATACTGAAAATTGAATGAAGAAACGTGTTACCCTTTGTCCATGAAGAGATCATTTTACAGCTGCTCATTCTTTTGTAGTGAATCTATTACTTTTCTAAATCCCTTAATTGTGCAAGGTCATTTTTTTTTCAAATTTCTTCTTGCGCATTTCCAGAGAGAAAAATTTAGTTGCATTCGCTAAATGAAAATGGAAGAAAGAAACTGAAAACATTACCAGTGTTAAAAGAAAAATGTTAATATTAAAGTGATTCTGGAGGACACCATGGAATAATGAGGCCCCAAGCCTGGACTTTAGACACCTTCCAGTGATGAGGCACTGCCTGTGAGTGACCTAAAAATTTCCCGCCAGTTTTCTGTCTGATCCATCCATCTACACTCAAGAAGTTGTTAATCTATTACAACACACTGCATGCTGGAATGAAGGTTTCCGTTTCTTTTTCTGGCAGTTCTAACAAGACCGACAATTAACATCGGTTCAATAAAGTCTGCTTCCAGAAGCAAGCCTTTCGCAATAAGGAACAGTTCTAAGAACACAACCTTTTGCAATTAGATCATCTGAATCAAGATCAGCTTCTACAGGAATCCTCGATAAATGCAAGTAAGTTACTACTCGAGCAAAAGCAGAATTCGGTAAGAGGAAATTTGTGCAACTCATGTACTGTGCGAAAGATGGTCTTTCATTTTGGTCACTTGCCAAAGCTATTGGTCTGAACGTTTGCTTGTATTCCATTGGCCCTCTCTTCAGAAAGTTTTTAATTCCCACAAGAAAAACTAATCTTCTCACCTTTCTTCTGCTGAGAACTCCACCCTGTAGTTCTTTTGTTTTTCCAGAACTTCTAACCTACCTTTAGTTATTTCCATCACGGTAAGGTACGTAAAATTTGCCAGACTCTTGAAACCGATAAACTCTCCGGTCTAGATGTCATGTTGGCGTAATTTGCTTACTTTGTCGTGGCCACCAAATTATGTTGGCAGGATTGGTTAACTTTAAGCGGATGCTAAGAGATGGAATGATAATTAATTGCATGGACACCAAGTGGTATCAGAAGAATTGCAGTTTCCTTAGGTCTTAGAAGCAGAGAAGAACAAACAAGTGAATTAAAAACAAGTGGATTAACTCGCACGTAAAATCTTTATTTCTCTGAATGTGTGGGAGAAATAGCTATAAGGAGAAATATATGTTACTTCCAGCTGGGAGAGGGATGTATGGGCCTTCCCTATATTTCCCGCCTAAAAATCGCGCCTTTTCCCGTTTAGCTACATCCCACAGAAAATACATCCTAATCACCGGAATTCGAACCAGGACGATAGTCCCATTCGTTGAATCATCTGTTCATCGGACAGACGTTTCGGTGCCCACGTTTCGATGTTCAAAGTGCGAACGCAGGATCGTATTGACAGTTCCGTTACTACCTACAATTTGGGGGAACTTACATGCTTTGTGTGTTCCACAACGCAAGAAGCTACTAATATTGGCCCTCTTTGCGCGTGTGTATATGTGTGTGTGAGGGGGGGGGGGGGCTCAGTTCTATATTCCTAAGGGAAATTCTCAAGCAGAGGAGTCGCAAGTGACCGTCAACCGGTTTATAACTTTGACCTTGGTGACAGCTTCTCGATACAGGGTTGTAGGATGAAAGCCTCGATGGGGATGGGAGTAATCGTTCTTTGTTCACCAGTGGAGAGTGGGTAAAGTCAACAAGAGAGATTTCTGTTCCCCGAATGAAGTGAATTTAATGGAGTCAAAATGATCTCTGCTTTTCCTGTTGTGCAACCCAAGTCACTATTTCACGATATTTGCTGATATTGAAACATGTCCATATAACAGTCCCACCACTATTGTTCTGAAATTTTGTGAACCTCAGTTAATACCCGTTTTATGCCACTATTTCAGTTGTTGTTTTTAGCACGTTAGGAATTTACTTATGTATAAGTTATCGAAAAAGAAAAAGAGCTGGCTCATCCTGTCCCTCAAATTGTCGTTCTATTGATCTTTCATTTCTTTTATTCAGCGTAATGAGAAGAGGAATTCATGAACAAATTACCATCTTATGTGGTCTTCCTATCTCGTTAATGACTCTCTACTGAGACAACAGGTGATGCTCTTACCCATCTTAACCATGTTTAGGTGTATTTTGTTTTCGTTTCGAACTTTAAGGAGTTGCCCGTCTCTAATTTTGGGCCACTAGTTCCTGGTAGAAGGGAGAGTCAGCGCCGTAGGAGAAGCGCACCACCCATGTCTCATCCCGGACTCAAACCCGGGCCCAAGTCGGACGATAAGCCAGGAACTTGACTCTGATCACTCGGGCAGAGGGCCAGCTACGATTGGAGTTTGGCTATGGAAAAGCCCGTTGACAGAGGCAGCTATGCTTGCAGCTCGGCTATGGAAAATCTATATCTTATCGGGACTCAGACCGTGGCCCAAGTCGGACGATTAGCCAGAAGCTTGCCTCTAATCTCTCGGGCACAGGGACAGCTATACTTGGAGTTTTGCTGTGGAATAGCCTGATGACAGAGGCAGCTATGATTGGGGTTTGACTATGCAAAAGCCTGGTGAAGCTGAAGTCGAGGGGTTGGTTATTTCAAAAGCTTTAAGCCCGATTCGACATAGTACTCTGAACAAATTCATCGGCCCGGGTGGCGAGTGTTCAAGCTAATCGTCCTAGTTGGGCCAGAGTTTGAGCCCCGAATTAAGTACTGGCGTTGTGTTTGCTCTACGACGCTGTTTCTGTCCCTTCCTTAGATTCAGGGGCTCCAAATGAGAGACGAGCAACTTCTTATGGCTTCAGATGCGTACGGTGGTCGTTAAACACCGAAAACAAGAGAACAACAATAAAAAAAAACTCGCCAAATGGTTTTGATACTGCGATGTGCCACCCTCTTTTGCTTCTTTTCTTGTCGAAACATACAGTATGTGGCGTTGTCAGGATGCTTGTTCCAATGAATTTTACCTCAACGCATCCCTAACGCAAGGACCGTTTTTCCCGCCTCTTGTGTTCTTTTGGGATATCAGCAACTGTCTTTCCCTTACAGACAGTTTATTTCATAGTTTTGCTTAGCACATGGCTCTTAGAGCATTGAATGGCCCAGATTGTTCTTATGGTGCTAATGAACATCAATGCTTGCCTGCCTCTTCTTTAAACTGCAATTGTAATCATCTTTTGTCGTTGAGCTAAGAAAAACCGCGTGAAAACAAAATTCCACTCCCTTTTTGTTAAGTGGTGAAAGAGTTCAAAATTTTCTTCACGTTTCTGTATCAGTTAAAACCTTTTTGTGACAGGAGCACTCTCTGTATTCCTTTTCTCAGATATCTCTGAACAGCTTATTTATGTTCGTCAACATCAGAAACTCGAAACTGCGAAAGCAACCTCCTAATATGATACCTAAATGCGTGTTGGTTGTCTTCACCTCATTCTTCGTATCACCGGTCAGATAGCCTTCCATAATATCCAATATCAATATGCCTCTTCTTGATGGCACGGCACCCGGATGCTTCTGAATTTTATTTAAATGAGAGAAGGAAATCGTATGTTACTTCACAATAGGCAAACCCATTGCCTATAAAGGCAGCAGTAAACTAAATCGAAGTAGCTGCAGCAAATGGCCGTTGAGGAGACTACGAAAGAACCTAGCAGAATTTCAAAGAAGAATGGTAGCTGAATAGCATGTCGGGGGAGTTGTCGGTGCATGAAATTGCTGCTTTCTTAGTTATTCTCATGTTCACGGTTTGTAATACGCCAAAGAAATGAAAGATCGGAGGTTTTTTTTTTTTTTTTTTTTAGGTTTAACGACCACCGTGAGCAACTCAATGGGCTATAAGCAGTCGCCCGTCCCTAATTTAGAGTCACTGGTTCCAGGGAAGGGAGAGAACCAGTGCCGTAAGACAAACACAACATCCATGCCTCACCGGGATTCGAACCCGGACCCCTTCCGACGAATGATCAGAGGCCAACGCCTTAGACCACTGCGCCACCGGGGCGGCAAAGATCGGAGGTGTAGCCGAATATAAGAAACGTTCGGTAGACTGAAAATATTGACTAAGAGGAATTTACATTACCTGGAAAACCGGGTGAGACGCAGTGGGCATGGACTGTAGATCAACTGAAATGTATTTTTGGCAGTGACGGCTCACGCTGCACGCTTTTCCAATCGGACGGACATTTTGGGAACGTAGAATTACTTTAATATATTGTGCCCACTATGAAAATCAGATTTATGGAAATCATGGTTGGATGTGTTTTTGGTGGTAGGGATAGTGCTTCTAGCAGTAGTGCGTTCTACATAGATGTTCCGAAAATTTTGGTATTCCCTACATTGTGGAAGTTTTATAAAACCCGTCTTAACACCTTTCAGCATAACAGCTCTCAACGCCACTCAAGATGAGCTGCAAACACATGCATTCGTTATCTCCACGAGTGGACGCTATCGCAGCACGTAACGGTGACGTCACATTAATTTTTTCTGATTGCCATACTTGGAGTTATGTATCTTTTTGGTTATTGTGTGGCGAAGCCACATGGCTCGTAGGGCCCTCGACATGGTTTATGATTTGGAAAGTTCGTGATTGCGATTTGGATTTTGATCAACTGGTAAGTTGTTTTTTCGTTAAATATCGAATACAAATTAGATTTATAATATAGCCAATGCTGTATTTCGGGAAAAACCATTGCCTTTGGAAAATATTGCTTGCGGTGTGATAAGTTAAAATTTCGAAACAAATTATTTTCCCACATTAAACGACAAATGTGCTCAATTTGCTTCACAATTCGAAAACAAACGCTTTCACATAAAATTTTCCGAAAAACAAAATCGAAAAAAGGGCTTTTCTACAACATTGTAGATCCTTACCACCATTTTTCTATGGTTGCTTGCAATAATTAAATTTGCCCAACTACAGTGAAACTTCCATTAACTGACACTTCTTAATAGTGGACATCTTTCTATAACGGACAATTTTTTATTCCCCTGCAGAAATGCATGGCTTCTTATGGGCCATTCACTTCTTAATAGCAGACATCCTAAATAACGGACGCGGACACACTTAAAGTACAATATAACGGACAATTTGCTTTCGATTCCATGAATTCCTAAGGAGGTGATTCGCCTAAACTCGCAAAATTTTTCCTTTTTGTTATTTTACCCTTCCTCATTCTCTGTCTTAACCGTTTTGCTCTGAAGCCTAGTAAATTTTAAAGTGCTTAGTTCACCTAAATTTTCAATGCACCCCTCGTAAGTGGTCGAAATCGCTGGAAAAGGGATTAGCGTTCGTGCTCACTAGACTGTCCGACTTTCTATTTGCATACGTACATCTGACTGGGAGAAACTGCCTTCCAGCTCGTCAGGTGCTCCCAATGGGGTGAGACCTCAGAAACGGGGACCAGCGCCCAAGGCGGGCTAATTTGGGAACGGTAATCGAATTGAAACACATGCAAACACAATTCAGGTGTGGGTGGAAGAGACTCACCTTTTGTTGTTTGTTAAGGTCAAGATCAGTGCACAGGGATCAATTTCAAGTCCAGTTACTAGAAATCACATTTGTTTGCAACAATCATGTAGGTGGGCCGCGGACGGCCTAGTGGTCAACGTTCATGACTGCCACGGAGAAACCTCAGGTTCGATCCAGGCAGGTGCGAACGCTCGAACCACTAAATATCCGCCGTGCGTCGGATGGGCACGTTAAGCTGTCGAACCCCGGGAACTGGCCCCCGGTAATAAATAAGAGCGTCTTTCTCCCCTTTTTTTCCTCGCTTCCGTGTCAATTTCTTATCGGGCACTCTAGCCCAAATCTCCTAGCTTCCTATTTCTAAGGGTTGTTTAAGACCTGGGGTCAGACACTCCTTCCTAAAATCCTCTACATATGATCTGATCTGATCAATCATGTAGGTTTTTCTCATCAAGAGAGCTGTGAAGTAAATATTTCTCAAACATCGATTTTAAAATGTCGCACAAACGTAAGCGCTTGACTCTAAAAGAAAAAGTTGAAATAGTGGAGCTGAGTGAAAAGGAAAGATTAAGTGTGCGCGTTTTAGAAGATAAAGTGGGCATTGGAAAAACGCAAACGCAAGTGAGTGAAATCTTGAAGTCTTGGCAAGTTTGTAATGACAACCAGAAAATTAAGAGAGCTTTACCTAAAACTGATGGTTTAGCTGTGGATGCTCTTACCTATGAATGTTTTTTCCGCGCTAGAGCCAACATTCCTTTATCAATGACTTTAATTCGTCAAAAGGCCGTATAGAAGTCGCAAATGAATTAGGATTCACAGAATTCAAAGCTTCAGGCGGCTGGCTAGAAATTCATTTAGAAAACAAAATTTCACAAGAATGTAATAGACAAACAACAATACTTGATCATTTTGCTTCTTAGGTTTTGATGAATACTTTTTAATAAAGGTCAGTACAAGTTAGCTCTATGTATTGCATTTACATGCTTATATTTACTTATCTTTTAAACTGCTTTTGCGTTATAAGCATAGTGCATGTATGATGTATACTGTCATAAAGCATGATTTTCCCAATATTGGACACTTCTAAATAACGGACAGTTTTTCTTTCCCCTTCGATGTCCGCTATTCGGAAGTTTTACTGTATATGGAATTCAAAAATAATAAAACAATGAAATAAACAAAAATATTTTTTTTAATAGAATTCCTTTATGAAGGGTAACAGCAAAAAAATGTACGAATACCCCAGTAGATTCAACTCTTTCAGCAGTTTTTTCGTATTCTTCCTGCGATTCTATAAATAACCAGAAATGAAACCATCTTTAACAATATTTGTATTCCCTTAAAAATTTCTGGAAAACGTCATTTAATGAAACCTCCATAATCTTCTGAGAAACTCCGAAATCGCTAATGTGAGTCCCATTCCACGTTGCACCATCTGACGAAAACCTCATCGATTGCTTGTATATATCGTTTTTCGATATCTTTTATCGCACAGGCGCAACTGACTAAATCTGTGACGTCAGCATGGTATCCTGTCCTTGTGAACTTAGCATCTCCGATCAAACTTGGCGTTCGGCCTGTATGACGCTCGACAATGTATGCTGGAAGAAGGCGCTTACCACAACACCGGCCAATGCATATGTGGCCATCGTGGTAGTCCAAGTTGAATCGGGAATCGTCCGAAAACACAACATCTTGCCAATCAGCACGCCATTGTCTGTATTGAAAACCCCACTGCAGCCTTAGGCGTCCATGGTTCAGGGTCAAAGGAATCAGCCACAAAGGGATGCGTGCAACCAGTCCTCTGTGCATCAGATGGCGTCGAACTGTGGAGGCAGACAATGCCACACCTGTTGCAGTGCTCCACTGTTGTGCTAACACTTGCGAAGATGCGGAACGGTTCGTCACTGCCATGCGGACGAGGTGTCGGTCACCTCGCGGTGTCGTCACATTTCTCGGTCCACTGCCAGATTGTCGATGCACCTGGTTCTCTTCAGTCCACTTGCGCCACAAGCGCATCACTGTCGTGGCGTTATATCCACTCCGAGCCGCAGTGTCGCGGTACGAAAATGCACCTTCACGCAGACCAATCATTCGTAACCGTTCAATCTCTGTCGTATGGTGATATTGCGCCCTTCGTCGTCGCCGAGGCATTATTGAATCCTGGAGACCTTTTTATAACTCGTGCACTACTGGTGTGCACGAGTTATAAAAAGGTCATCGGATTCAATAATGCCTCGGCGACGACGAGGGCTGTTCAGAATACACATCAGCGATGCACTACTGGTGTGTATCTTCAGATGGCGGAGAGCAGGGGCTGTAGTATGAGTCATTTTTTGTAGGACTTCCGTCCACAGTGGATAGATTTAGGTCCCAGCCACCTACAGCTAGTTCGCCTTTTGGGCCGGACACAGAAACGGAAGGAATGAGAGCAAGTCTAGCGACTTTGACAGAACAGTTTGTAGTGAGATTAGAGTACAGTAGATGGCGCCACCGTACAAGTACGATGTTGCACATAGAGGGGTGAGAGAATTTCAGGGGGGCATAGGAAAGGATACCCATTTAACCAGTGGGTCCAGCCTGGGGGCCGTCACTTAACGTGCTCGTCCGATGCACGGCGAATATTCAGTGATTGTTAGCAAATCACACCACCTCCGGAAGATCAGCCCAGGATCGAACCTGAGGACCTTGCATTGGTAGTCTGAACTGCTAACCACTCAGCCATTCGCGGCTCACTGGTGTGTATTTTAAACATCCCTCTCTTTATATCCCTCACTTGACTATTCAGAGGGAGCTGCCGGGCCCAGACATGCGCAATGACTCTGCACTTCTAATCATTTGCATGTCCTACCCTGCTCTGCATATCCTGTTAAGTTTCACGTGATTACCATCATTCCTTCATGGTGTTGCAATTATCACAAATAGTAGTTCATATATAATTTTTTTTTTCAGGGTTTAACCACCGTGAGCAACTATAGGGGCTATTTATATAGAAAGTCACGTGTCCCTAATTTGGGGCACTGATTCCAGGGAGGGACGAGAGAGCTTGTGCCGTAAGACGAGCACACCACCCATGCCTTATCCGGTACTCTGGTGGGGGCCCACTAGGAGGAGCTGAGCGATCAGGGGCCAGCGCTTAAAAATATGGGGTGGCCATGTTTATGTCAATTGAAATATTTCTTTTTATGTGTTTATATTTTAGCACATTTTACAAAGAGATTTAAAAGCCATCTTTCAATTCCTTACCATGTTGTTCTATCTTTTGTCTCATGCAGAGAATATGTTGCACAATAATTTCAATACTCAATGCAGTATATAAATAAATATGGGTTACGAGGTGCATGGTCGTAAATTAACAAATTGAAAAGGAACTAGACGAAACCTGTCGGAATCGACGGTTAGTTTTTTTTTTTTTTTTTTTTTAAAGAATAAACTCATATGAAACAACAAATGTGAACTTTATTTGATTGACAAATTCATTCAACCACTTCAGTAAAGACAATAGTCCAGGTGCGTTATTTTTTTTTCTTTTTTGACTGAATTTTTAACGACCATCGTGAGCAACTCAATGGGCTATAAGCAGTTGCCCGTCCCTAATTTATGGTCACTGGTTCCAGGGAAGGGAGAGAGTCAGTGCCGTAAGACAAACACAACATCTATGCCTCTCGGGATTCGAACCCGGAGCCTTCACGAACGAACCATCATAAGCCAGCGCTTAGACCACTGCGCCACCGGGGCGGCCAGGTTCGTGATGAGCATCACGATTGCACCCTTCTTCAGTCGTAAAATGTGAGGCGCAAGGCCACTCATCTCGATCGTGTGCAAACATTCAACTGGATAGCGCACTCTTTCACTCTCATTTTCAGTCACAACAGTGTTTGTAAATGTTGTTGGAATGAGATTCGCGTTTGCGAATACTCTTCACCCGTCGGAATCGACGGTTAGTCTTTTTTTTTTTTTTTTTTTTGAAAAGAATAAACTCATATGAAACAACACATGTAAACTTTATTTGATTGACAAATTCAGTCAACCACTTCAGTAAAGACAATAGTCCAGGTCCGGGATTTTTTTTTAGACTGAAGGTTTAACGACCACCGTGAGCAACTCAATGGGCTATAAGCAGTCGCCCGTAGTATTTTCACTAACAATGGTCAACGGAATGTTTATTAACATCTTTACATAATGGGAAACGTCTTACCTACGTATAAACTGGATTGAATGAATAGTAAATTGTATATATACAACACGCAGTCCAGCGGCATAACTCATTCAGGTCTTCCAGAGTGTTCGCTGTTCCGATTAGAATTTCGATACCAATGCCTGCTAGCGTTGTTTTGCGCAACGGTTTGCTCAGAGAAGACTTCGGACTTTCGACTACCTCAGTTCCTTCATGCTTCCGCCTTCAACAGCGCGTGAGTCAACAGCAGGCGATCGAATGTCAACCGCACGTTTCTCCCACAGACTTTACATTGGAACTTTGCTGCCCCACAACGCCTGAACGGTTTCTCCAATCTCATTTTTCTCTTCGACTGGCACATCTGCATGGTAAGACCTTTATTTTGATACCTCAACCGTGTCTTTACGTTCAGCCGTTCTCTCAAATTAGGACTCACAGTAAAAAACTTATAGAATTAATATATAGATGTGACAAACAAGGCACATAAAATTGTAGAAGGGATTCTTTTATATTTTCTTTTCATGATGTATCCATCATCTGTACTTTATTTCGCATTTCTCAGTACGTAAATCAAGTTCCATTAGACTTCATCTGATACATACGCAACATTTTTTCATTCGATTTCTTTATCGAGTTGCATCTTCAACCTTTCAAGGGGAACCAGGAAATTTAGCAGCGGAGATTTACTGAAGCGATTAATATACATGCATGACTGGAGAAATTCCTAATTCCAGTGAATTCGAGGGGAACCAGTGTATTCGGAAACGGGGTAGATGTCGAGGAGCAGAGATATGAATGACTTCATCTGGTTCCGCAAAAGCCAAAGTTTAAAAAGTGCTGTGAATCGACGATCTTTTAAAAAGAAGACTGAAGGAATGATCAGTGCTATTCTGCCCGCTGGACTTACTGCAGTTACGAATTGATAAGCTAACTTAACATCTCTGCAAACATATAATATCGCCGCCCCGGTGGCATAAAGCGTTGGCTTCCAATCATTTATCTGAGAAGGGTTCGAATCCTGGATGAGGCATGGATGGTGCGTTTGTGTTACGGCACTGAAACCAGTGGCCCCAAATTAGAGATGGCCGATTGCTTATAGCCCATGGAGTTCCTCTCAACGGTCGTTAAACCTCCAAACAAAAAATTATGTGTATAACAGCACAAGCTAAAGGGACACATGATAAAGACCAAATATTTTACCCTGAAAAGGAGGAAGGTTTTGCATTGACAAAGATAAACGAAGTAAACCTCTGTGTTAATTTTTTCTTTGCAGTCGTGCGCCTTCTCATCATGAAGCTGACACTCAAGAAACACTTATAGCGTAATAATTCCGTTTATTTTCGTGATGTAATATGCATGAAGATTTGCCAAGCTTTCACTCTCCATTGGGAAGCTTTTTCAAGGCAACGTAGACAGAAAATGCTTTATTTTATGTACGATAAATTTGTCAGGGAAATAGTTGCTGAAGTAATTTTCCATTTTAGATACAAATAACTTAATTTTAGAAACACGCAAATTCTAATTTTTTGCAGCGTTGTGGAGGGTTAAATCAGAAGTGATCTACAATGGAGAATGATCTCTAAGAGCATTTTGATCTATCCAAATGCTTTTTGAGTAGTGATCTCCAAGAGCATTTTGATTTTTCATATTTTATAAATGATCTATCTATAGAATTGGTTTCGGACAGATGTTTAAGATGAAATTATTGCTACTTAAAATAAGTTACAGTTAGCCATCTTTGAATTATTTTTGCAGAAGTAATTGCGAAAGAGCGTTTAAACATAGCTCAGCTGAAATAATAGCGGGTGTTGAAGTAAAAGGCGCTCTTGACACAGTATTGACAAATACCAGAGTGTCGCTCAATAATATTCACAGAACCACAAAAGATAGAACACCTTCAGCGTTAAGTAAAAATGTAGCTGTTAGCGGTTCTTGAAATGTTTTCCGAACTTTCTAGAATTCTTCCTGTTCATCGCTTAATTCAAAGAGAACATTTTATAAGCCAAACATCTTACCTATGAAATTGTCCTTAAAACTAAACCATAACTCATTGACAACATAAAACGTTTGCAGAAGAACTAGTCCTCTAAGATTAATCCAATAACATTATTTGCTATTATCCTGCCATACTGCTAAACGTTTAAAATAATTTGTATAATTATTGAAACATATCCATGGACTTTCTTAAAGAAAAGGAAAAGCTTTACTTTTATTATAAGATGCCCAATCGGTACATAATAATCTTCTTTTTTTACGATAAAATACTGTATTAAAAAAACCTTTTCAACTGGACAATGCCCTTTCCAATCTAAATAAATAAGAAAAAAAAACAAATCTGTACGTGAATTCTACTGTATAGCAAAAAGATACGATTTCCAAGAGCATTTTCAGTTTTCATATTTCAACCGCAGAATATACAAATACTTTGAATTTCGAGTAGAGGATAGAAAACTTAAAATTACAAAGGTTGTTCTGTTCCTTGGTATTAAATCACGACTTGCAAAAGATTAAGAATTATTTTGTCGTCCTCGTTATTTCGTTTGCTGTTGATCTAAACAAATGCTGTACTTTCAAAGTGCTGGAAACTGAAACTCCTGCTAAAGACATGAAACTATTGGCACTGCAAATGGATCAAGGTCTGCACGTGGTACACAAATCTCAGTCTACCGTGGAAAAGAACAAGTACAGTTGAATCTCTTTAAATCTCCAACGTTTGTTGCATAAGGTTTTTTCTGGAGGTAAGCGATGGTGGCTGTATAAAGAGGGTGAATTCAGAGCCAATTTAAGGAAACAGGGGCCCGGGGATTGGGCAGTATTACTACTATTGGCACATTTACGATTTGATTATGGGTGGCCGAATAAAAATCCCCAGGAGAAAATATTTCCAAAATATCAAGAGGGAACCATAAAATTATTCCCGCCATATTAATGCATGGTTGAAAAACGGACACCAGTTCAATTATGCTTTAATATCCCCCCCCCCCCTAAGGGTTCAGCTTGTTGAAATTATATTAAAGTAGTGAACAAAATAATACAATCCAAACATCACGATTCAAACAAATTCTTAATGTATGAAAATTTCCCCCAGTTACAAACGTGTACAAAAAACAACATCTGTAATGATTTCGAAAGATTTGAGGATGAACTGGGGGCGACTATACTTTTGCGGATCCTGCTGAAAAAGGCGGAATGAAATAGAAAAAAATTCATAAGTAAGTTTCTTATAGTTTTCGCTATGCTATCTGCAAAAAAAAAAAAAAACCAACAAAAAAAAACTGTGGAACTCTGTCAATTCTTCAAGCATCCTGCATAATTCTGGGCCCCCTCGAAAATGCGAGGCCCAGGGCTGTAGCCCCCCCCCCCCCCCTCCTCTTAAATGGGCTCTGGGTGAATGACAATGGCGACGATTCTTAAAAAAATACTGGGTGGAAGACTTATGTTTGTTTATTAACATTTATCATTATATCGAAATTGATAAAAAAAAACATTATTTTTCCTCTAATTAAAAAACATTACAGACAGCGGCTCACTTTTTTCCCGCTCTGTGCCCTACCCATGTGATAAACCGCGCCGGAATGCAGTAAAAAGCTTTCGTCCAGTTGAAAAATGCGGGAGTGGGGGTGACTTTGTCCCTTTTAAGCAGAAGGTCAGTTCATAGACAACGCTTTTCTATCCCATCATCCTCAAGGCACTAATACGGGCTGATGAATTCTCAAACACACGCACACACGTACACTACACTAAGCTTTAATAACCATGTATAGTTTCGAATGATTCGCGTGCTTCAGATATAGTAATCCACTCTGCAAGAAAAGTGAAAAACGAACCAGTAGAAGCGTGGAGGATGGAGGGATGATAAAATACCTGTCGGTGAGTTTTCGTAGAAAATTCCATTAACTAGAAATAATGTGAATGATAATAAGGCACTTTGAATGGCCAACGCGAGCTACATGCCATGAGCTTTTTCAATACTTTTCTGTGCAGATGGCGGTTTGAAAAGGGTGTTTAACATACTTTGAAAACATTTGGCGTTCTTAGTGTATGGGCGGTTGGCGGACAGCGAGGTGGCTGTTCATTGAGGTAATTTTGAATGTGCAGTTATTCAAGGAAATTCGTTCCAGGGTTACAGCTGGGGAAAAGTGAGAATGGTGGCTTAAAGAGGTTCGACTGTACCTTGTACGTTTTTATTACTCTGCCCCGCTTTATAAGTGGAATTCAAGTTGAAAGAACATATCGTTGACTATGGATTTCGGTTAGTGTTCATTTCTAATGTTATTAAACGAAATCCAGCATTTTTGAAGTTATGATTTCGAGAAAACCCGTATTAAGATTCAGACGCGGATAACAAGGGGAAGCTGCGGAGGGACAGATCTAAAAAAATACGATGGGGAGGCAATGAAAAGGAAAATTAAATTTACATAATGAATTTACGATGCGTCGGCATAAGCGTAACTTGGGGTGAAACTGCCGGCCCCAGTATTTATCGCTTTTACAAATAATTAATTATATTTTGATTACCTCCAAATAACACATTTTTTTTTTTAACTAACTCGTGTCTCAACTTTGCTAAGCAGAAATTGCGCCGAAAATTCGTTGTCGTATGGTCAAAAAGGGAAAGCTAAGTTCTGTTCTTTACTGAAAACTCCTTACATTTAAAAATTTTATAAACTTGTTATTTTCCCGTTAAAATTAAAATTTGTTGTTTGTATAGTTTGCCTCCCAGAGCATGTATCTCTGCAAAATCCCCCCCCCCCCCCCCGTTTCCCAAATAAGAATGCATCGAATTTCGCCGACGTGTCGATAAAATAACGAATACATGTCACAAAAATAAGAAAAATATTTACAAATTTAAGAGACCTAATGCAGATTAAAAATCTGCCACAAAACAAAAATCGAAATATAAATCATTATAGAATGATAAAGATAAGAATAATATCGACTGCACACAGTACAGTGTATTAAAATTTACGAGTAATTCAGTAAACTCTTAGAGGGCGGCTGTGGTTACCATAGCTTCAGACGCGTGTGCAAAGGGTAGCCAATAGAGGCCATGGCCTCCCCTTTGAGGTTTGACTACTTTAAACTTTTATATATCTTGTGACGCACCTGCCAGCAGGACGCACACGACATAAAGGCAGATAGTAGTCAGAATAAACGTCCGCGTAGCTCAATTGGTAGAGTGACTTATTCCGGAATGAGGGGATCCGGGTTCGAATCCTGGCGTGGACAGAAATGACGGAGAAATTTACTTCGTTATAATGGCGCCCGAACTATCCGGATGATCCGGCCGTTCAAAATCTCGCATTGGTGTGATGTTATTTCCACACCGCGAGATAGGAAAAATCAGAGAACCCTTCTCCAGCGCTTCGAAAAATAAATGCGTGTGACGTTGCATTCCACACACCAGATTGACTGGGAGTTCTCAAGTGCACGTTCTACAGTGGATGGCTGCCTGCAACGATTCATGGTCACGGCTGACCCGTGGGCCATGCCCCCAGCCCTCTTTCGGCGGGGCCGGGGCATGGCCCACGACATAAAGGCAGATAGGAGTCAGAACAAACGTCCGCGTAGCTCAATTGGTAGAGTGACTTATTCCGGAATGAGGGGATCCGGGTTTGAATCCTGGCGTGGACAGAAATGACGGAAAAATTTACTTCGTTCTAATCTTACTTCGT
The DNA here is from genome assembly GCA_039090855.1 of Macrothele yani. Lineage (NCBI taxonomy): Eukaryota > Metazoa > Arthropoda > Arachnida > Araneae > Macrothelidae > Macrothele > Macrothele yani. The sequence continues at coordinate 3,138,430 of CM077023.1, read as the reverse complement.
GCACTCCGTATTACACTATTGTTTTCTTCTGGGTTTCACGAGCAACTGGTAGCAGCGTTGCATTCAGACTTTTTTTCCGAGGGGGGGGGGGTACTAATTTTGAGGGTCTGAAACTTGTTGCCTGGTTATATACATATAAGCACAATTTTGTTATTCCTATATACATTATAACGAAGTGAATTTCTCCGTCATTTTCGGTCTACGCCGGGATTCGAACCCGGGTCCACTCATTCCGGAATAAGTTGCTCTACCAGTTGAGCTACGCGGACATGTATTCTGATTCCTATCTGCCTTTATGTCATGTGCGTCCTGCTGGCAGGTACGTCACATCTCCTGGTACGTTACATCATCTCCCCCTTATTTTTTTTAATTTTTTTTTCGAAGTGCTGCTTTTATTTTTCCTATCTCGCGGTGTGGAAATAACATCACACCATTGCGAGATTGTGAACGGTCGGGTCATCCGGATAGTTCGGGCGCCATTATAACGAAGTAAATTTCTCCGTCATTTTCGGTCTACGCCGGGATTCGAACCCGGGTCCACTCATTCCGGAATAAGTTGCTCTACCAGTTGAGCTACGCGGACATGTATTCTGATTCCTATCTGCCTTTATGTCATGTGCTTCCTGCTGGCAGGTACGTCACATCTCCTGGTACGTTACAACATTAATATATGTAAAAATTTTAAATAAAGTATAAAAATTTTCTTATGCCCTTATATTGCAAATTCAAATTCCAAGAGATCTACACATACAAGTGATTAAAAATGTAAAAATGTTATACCTTTCCTTTAATTCAGTAATACACCACGGATTTCACCATGGGGTAGTATAAAATATTGAGGATGCTAGTCTGATAACGCTGTGCTGGAGAAAATCTTTCCCAAAAACATTAGTAGTGGTGAAAATGTCCTCCCCTTACTATAAGCGTGTTTCTGATTATTAAGGAATCATTACAGTGTTATCTGAAAACATATGTGTTAACCATTCCCCATCCATTTGGTTTCAGCCCCTTTAAATTACCACATAGTGGGCGAAAAAAAAAAAAAAGCGACTAACTAACCGTTTGGAAGCCAGTTTGAGGTGCCTCGATTTCTTCTTTTTTTTTTTTTTTTTTCGTCACAGAGTGTGAACCACGCACCTCCAAGAAAAACAGCTTTTCATGGGAAAATTTTCTAATAACTTGCTATTGTTAAAAATTAGGTAGAAAATGTTTTGTTGTATTGGAAGCACTAACGTCATGTTAGCTACACTGAGGCTTAACCGTATAACTGGAAAGTCGGCATCCAGAAGACTGAAATAAAGCTGAATGCCAGCTTCCTAGATGATGTATTGCAGTGCAAACATATCTACTCTGTGGAATTAGGTTTTTATTGCAGAAGTAGTTCGAGTTGTCAGTGCTTCAAAAATTGCCCCTTCAGCGAAGACTGTTTAATGTTTTATTGAAACATGATAGAAATTTCAGATTGAAGTCCATGTGGATTTTAGTTTTTATTATTATAATATTTTCGCTGATTTTCTTAATTTTTTAAAATTAAATTCTCCTAATATTCAGTTATAAACGAACACAATTAGACTAAATGTAAGGGGAGATCGCCCCAAAGCCTACGTGGGGGGTCATAGATTTTTTGGGGGCTAAGCACCCCCGAAAAGATGCCTGAATACATCACTGACTGGTAGAGCGCTAAGCAGTCGCCTATTCTTAATTTAATGCCGCTAGTTTCAAGGAAGCGACAGAGCCAGTGCTGTAAGACAAACACACCACCCATATCTCATCGAGAATCGAAGTCGGGCCCATCTCGAACGAATATTATACTTATTGCAATGATTTAATTTTGATAAACTAAAGCACTTCCTTTTAATGGCGTAAAACTCATACACAATTCAAGCCGAGCTTTCGCGTTCCATCGGGAGGCTTCGTCTGGGCTAAGCTTTCAAAGCCTTCTTAGAGACAGCAACTTACAATGTTGTGACAATTCAAAAATTTGATATTATTGTATAATATTTGATATATATATATATATATATAATCTCAAATTTTTGAATTGTGTAATATTAGATATTATTGTATAATCTCAAATTTTTGAATTGTATAATATTTTATATTATTGTATAATCTCAAATTTTTGAATTGTAACAACATTGTAAGTTGCTATCGGCTTGAATTGTGTATGAGTTTTACGTCATTGAAAGGAAGTGTTTTAGTTTATAAACAGTGTAAAGTATTGGATTATTTTAATTTTGATAGTTTTCGTCAGTTTTGTTGTAGGCTATGAACAGACTCTTCATCTGCAAATTTTATTTTTATTCAAATGGTGGTGCATCCGTTATTTCACTACATCATAACTTCAGTTATGTAAATTTAAATTACATTTCAATGGCTTCCATCTTGTAAGTTTTCCGGATCGGCCCTTGATCATGAGACGGGATACTGTCGATTTGTTGAGGACAGGAGAAGCACGAAATGCATCGTTAAACTCATTGTGGAAGGTTAGACACGAACTCCATGGCAGTTAGTTTTCCATAATAAAAGCGTGTTGCAATTATGAGAAAGAGGTTTTTGTGTTTCGATGCCTAAGTAAACGTGGGACCGACACCTACAGGTTATAGCATTAGCTCATTCGTCTTTCTCTCATTACCCAGACTTGCCGGACTCTAGAGGAAAGTGCACGCTTGTAAAAATTCGCACCAAAGCCAAATTTCTTCAAACTAAACATGTGTTGAATTAAAACAAAAGTTTTCCTCTTTTGAACACAAAGCTGTGGTAGTCTACAGTGACGTAGTCAGAAATTTCTTAAGGGGGGAGGGGGGTCCATAGATTTGGTTCATCGGTGAAAATCTTCCGGGGAAAAAAAAAAAAACTCTCTCTCTCTCTCTCAACTCGTCAGCCCATGGCGGGTTGAGTTCCGCAAAGACGACAATGCGCCCATGGCGGGTTGAGCCCGCAAAGACGACAATGCGCCCATCGAGGGTTATTGGCAAATGAATGCAGCCAGCTTGCTATTCATCTGCTGCATACAGGTAAGGGACAAAGTGCGTCCGGGGCCGACTTCACAGGAAACCATCTATAAATTCGCATCTCCAAGCACAGGGAGTCTGCGGAATAAAAAAAATACTCTAACTCTAAGTGGAAATCAGCCCAAATTCTTTAAAAAAAAAAAATAGTGAGAAAAAACTTTTTTTTAATATATGTATACATATATATCGCTTTAAAGTTGTATACTCAATCCTCCTCAAAGTCGTATACTCAAATCCCATCTTCCCTTGGCTACGCCTATGATTATCTACGTTCAAAGTGAGGATCAAGCTGCTCGTATACGTGTTTATGAATGCAAGTGTCATGAACTGAACTGCAACCTTCAAGAAATACGTTAGTGTGAGTTAAGCGACTTTTCGATCACCCAGTAGTTAAAGTTTCAGCAACCGTGAAAGAGTGTGCCTTAGAGGTATCACCAGCGGTGTAGTGTTAATTGAAAAAGTACAGGAACGCGCGGTGCCTTTACGTCTTCAATACCTTCCCCTTCTTAACACCCCCCCCTCTCCCATTCCGCCTCTTTCCTTTTTGCTTTCTTATATTTTTAGTATAAGAAAGTATAGTGATCGGTCGAAATCAAACTTCCGGATTTGTACATTTTGGCATTCAAGGAACAAGATTTCGCCATTTGGGACTGCCAAGTGAGAATGGATTTATTGACTCGTATACGTGTTTATGAATGCAAGTGTCATGAACTGAACTGCAACCTTTCAAGAAATACGTTAGTGTGAGTTAAGCGACTTTTCGATCACCCAGTAGTTAAAGTTTCAGCAACAGTGAAAGAGTGTGCCTTAGAGGTATCACCAGCGGTGTAGTGTTAATTGAAAAAGTACATGAACGCGCGGTGCCTTTACGTCTTCAATACCTTCCCCTTCTTAACACTCCCCCCCCCTCTCCCATTCCGCCTCTTTCCTTTTTGCTTTCTTATATTTTTAGTATAAGAAAGTATAGTGATCGGTCGAAATCAAACTTCCGGATTTGTACATTTTGGCATTCAAGGAACAAGATTTCACCATTTGGGACTGCCAAGTGAGAATGGATTTAGAGACTAACTCTACCTTCAAATAAACATGGGACGTTAATTCCACTAACTGTAAGTAATTGATAAGGCCTACACCAAGGCCTTCCACAAGGCGACAATAAGTGGGAAAAGGCCTACAAGTGACGATATAGTGGAAAAGGCCTACAAGTGACGATATAGTGGAAAAGACCTAATAAGTCGGGTGATAAGGCCTACAAGGCGCTTTATCACCCCAACGCCTACCACTTGGCTACGATATACCGACGACGTATTTTTCATATGGCCACACGGAAAGGAGACTCTCCTGTTTTCTCTCGATAACATCAATTCTATACACCCTACGATCAATATCACTATGGAGCTTGAACACAATAGTGGGTGTAGGAGAACTGGCCACCGGAGAAGTGGCCACCGGAGAACTGGCCACCCGGAGAAGTGGCCACCGGAGAACTGGCCACCCGGAGAAGTGGCCACCGGAGAACTGGCCACCGGTGAACTGATCACCCGGAGAACTGGCCACAAAAATTTTAAGGGGTCGTATAAAAATTGCGTTTTTGACCGCTTCATGTCCACGACCCCCAGAGGTTGGTTATCTGAGTCATATAAAGTTTCCGTAATTTCGTCTTTTCTTAATTGCGATAATTAATGTAATTTTTTATAAAAAATGTTTATGATCTACATTTCAACAGATGATTTCAGGGTTTTTAAACTACAAGTCTGCAAATTATCTGAGCGCATGTGCTGACTCAGGAAACTTGTCGGGGGGGGGTACCAAAAGTGTAAAATATAAAGCATTTCTGGTCCGATCGGGAGGTTTTCAGCATTTACAAGCTACAACTCGACACATTATCTTAGCGCTTGTGCCTACTCTGGAAACCTGTGTGTGGGGGGGGGATTACCGAAACTGTATAATATGAAAAATTCTCGTCCGATCGGGAGATTTTCAGCATTTACAAGCTACGTACAACTCGACACATTTTCTGAGGGCATGTACCTACTATGCAAACCCGTGTGTGTGTGTGTGGGGGGGGGGGGGTAATACCAAAAGTGTAACATATGGAAAATTTCTCGTTCGATCGGAAGATTTTCAGCATTTATAAGCTACAACTCGTAACTCGGCAAATTTTCTGACGGCCTGTGCCTACTCAGCATACTGTCGGGGGGGGGGGGGGTAATAGCAAAACTGTAAAATATGAAGAATTTCTCGTCCGATCAGAATATTTTCAGCATTTACAAGCTACAACCCCCCCCCCCTCTCTCCCGACAGGTTTCCTGACTAGGCACATGCCTGCAGATAATGTGTCGGAGTTGTAGCTGCTAAATGCTGAGAATCTCCTGTTCATATTTTACACTTTTGGTGTTACCTCCCCCTCCCCCCGACAGGTTTACTGAGTAGGCACATGCCTTCAGATAATATGTCGAGTTGTAGCTTGTAAATGCCAAATATCTCCCGATCGGACGAGGAATTTTTCATATTTTACACTTTTGGTATTACCCCCCCCCCCCCTTCCTATCGTCGACAGGTTTCCAGAGAGTGCACATGCGCTGAGAAAATTTGTCGAGTTGCAGCTTGTAAATGTTAAAGATCTCCCGATCGGAAGAGACATGAGAAATTCTTGATATATTATTACGTTTTTGGTATTGCCCCCCCCCCCCCCCCGACTAGTTTCCTTAGGAAGCAGATGCCCTCAGACAATTCGATGACTTGTAGCTTGTAATTGCTGAAAATCTTCCGATCGGACCCGAAATTCTTTATATTTCATATTTTAGGTTTTAACCCCACCCCCAACCCGACAAGTTTCCCGGGTTTACTCATACTCGCAGAGAATTTGTTTAGTTATAGTTTTTAGAAAAATATCGTAAATAAGAAAATTCGAAATTACGGATATTTTATGTGTGTCAGATAACCAATCTCGGGGAGACGTAGCCACGGAGCTGCCAAGAACGCAATTTTTATACGGCCCCTTAAAATTTTTGTGGCCAGTTCTCCGGGTGGCCAGTTCTCCGGTGGCCAGTTCTCCGCTTAGTCTTAGCTCCGAAAATCATGGACATGTCTAAATTTCTTACTGAAAATGAAATATTAAAAAAAAAAAAATTATGAACAATTGTTGCTCAAGTAGTGGGGAATATAGCCACACGAAATTTGTTTATGCAGAACAATTCATGGCACTGAAATTGCAATGTGTCCAGTTCTCCGGTGGCCAGTTCTCCGTACCCGCACAATGGTACCTTACCTTATATCGACGTCTCAGTGAGCAAATCGCATGACAACCGCCTTCATACGGAAGTCTATTATAAACCCAACTCCGTGCTCAACCTGATGCTATTCAGTTCATTCTGCTCTGATGACTACAAGACGGCCTTTTTCCGTTCTCGAATTAGAAGAGCCTTCGCTGTCTCCTCCGATGTTCGTTCTAGATAATCCAAACTAAAAACCATTGTCGAATTGGCCACTGAGGCCGGATATACGTCGAACCAGATGCATAACTTTATCGAAAAAGCTAGAACGAGCCGTGTTATTCTTTCTATGCCGCAACTTCGCTACCTGGGCTCTATTCCCTACATACCAAATGTTTCCTATCAACTCAAAAACGCGCTCAGGAAGATGAACTTCGGTGTCGGCATAAGGTCTCTGGCATCTTTATATACAATGCTTAAGAGAAATATTGACAAGCTCCCTCTTCTCAATGAAACAGGTGTTTATGCCATCCCACTACAATATCCGGACGACTTCAGGCGATACTACATCGGAATGACCAAACGTTCGTTTGGAATTAGAATCAGCGAACATAAAAGGGATGCCAAAGACGGAAAAATAACCACTACCTATCACGAGAAATCACGTATTTGGAATCAATTATTCAAATAATGCTCAGTTTTCTACCATGGTACCGCGTGCCCAACCAACGTGAAGTGGTTTCTTCGAGTTATCACATTTGCGTTTATTCATTTATTGTCTAGTCCAGTCACCTCGTTCAAATTATTGAAACGTTCTGTTATACAGTTTGCAGTTAGTTGTCTACCTTCCTTGAAAAAGTCATCAGGTTGGTGTGCCAAAGCTTGGAAAGTTTGATTTCTATTCTACGCCAAGAAATTCGGATCATTAGTACAGTTATACTATTCTGAGTTCCACTAACTGTGTGGATTTTCTGTTGGATATTTTTATTTGAAAAGAATTATAGGACATTCGTATTTTAAAAATGGAGATAATAGTACATAAGACATATAGGACATAAAATACATAAAGGACATAATAGGATATAGGACATATATTATAAGACATTCGTATTTTTTTGCTGTATAGAGTTTACCAGAACACGTGCCTTTCAGGGCCGTTCCGGCCCAACTACACCTCTAGGTATCACACATAATAAGTCAGCTCATTCATTATAAGTCAGTTCATTCATTATCAGTCAGCTCATTCATTCCGTGAAGAATTTATCATCCTGCCAGCCTCAAAACAACTTGCTCCCATCATCACAGGGGGAAAGTAGGTTAAATCCAATGATATTTGTAAGGAAATTTTACAAAGAAGTTGAGGAAAATTTAAAAAGGAATGAAAGTTTTAAAAAGGAATGATAGGAATAAAAGTTCTTTTTCTGCTTTGCAACTGGGAGAGTACTAATGTTGTAATCTTGCTCGGTTTTTTTTTTTTTTTTTCCCTATATTAGGTATTAATTTAAAGATGAATTCTGCAAAGATCCGTTTTCTCTCTCTCTCTCTCTCTCTCTATTTTGTGAGCCACAATAAAGAACGGGTAGTGAAGATATGTTTAATGAACTCGGCCCACGGAAGTATTTGCCTGTTAAACCACCATTCGGAAATGTTGTCGAATTTGTCACTTTACTAAAAGAACAAAATACCTTGATAATCTGTTTTAGTTAGGCGGTTTTCTGACGGATACCTCTTTTCTTTCACGTTTCTATAATAAAGTGTTAAAGTAATCACTTTGTTTGTCTTTTCTTTACCTGTACATATCAAAATTTCTTTTTTTTTTTTCAGAGAAAGATTTTAAATATTTTTTTTGTAGCTGACCGGACATTAGAAAGTCAAAAATTTGGCGCATTTATATTTCTGATGTAATTCATAATTTTAATTCTACATTTGCTGAACTGAAAGTAAAATTCTCACGTTGCAAAGTTTGAAAGCAGAATGAATTTTTTTTTGTCTAATAGGTCACGTGAAACGATGGATTTTTGCGCGCTATTTTTTTCATTTTCATAAGCTTTGCGCTTGGAGAGCTTTAAAGTCATGCGCCTGTTTTGACTTTGTGTTTCAAGGTTATTTGCATTAAAGTGCAAATTCCTTTTGCACCTAACAGCACTTACAACTCGAATGAAAGTTGTATGTTCGAGAAAACATAATTTTTTTATTTATGCTAGGAATTCTTCGTTGTCTACCCTGCAACAGAAAAATTTTAATACAGTGAAGTGAGTGACCGTATTAAGAGGTTTCTCAAACTGCACAGAAATTCTTTTACAACCTGTCCCAAAATATTCTTAGTTTTCGGACCTTTCAATTTCCAGTTGATACATTTCCTGCCATGACCGGAAATTCGTGGAAGACCTTAACAAAGGAGATTAATAGCTGACAGATCAAGATGCTCCTGTTTCAACTGCAGTCGAGATAACAATCAAGTCCTTTTTGTCCTTAAAAGAAACAACGATTTACCGGCACGGGCGGCTCAAGGTATGGGACGCGGGGGTCCGGACCCGCCTTGCAATTTCATGGTCCCTCTTCACTGGGGGTGTTCCTACGAAATGTTTTTAAAATTTGTGGTTCACATATGATTTAACGTTTTCTTTTTTAAAAGATTTCCTGGAGACCGTCACCCTGATTCCCAGTTTTCTGGAACACGCTTCAAGAACAACTTTGAAAATTGATTTTCACTAATGAGTTGCAAAGTTAACCCAGCGTTGTATTTTTCACTTTGAAAATGATCGTTAAATAATTTTCAAGTGGCAATTGGCTGGATATACTGTATTACGAGAACTGACCACCGTCGAACAACTGAAATATTAGACTGGATACCAGGGGGCAGGACAAGACCCAGAAGAAGACAACCTGGGAGATGAATGGATGAAATTCGAAAGTATGCTGGTGTGATATAGAAAAGAGATGCTCAAGACAGAAAGTTGTGTAAAACTTGGGGATACCTTCATCCAGCATTGGATTGATAATGGTTGATGACATACATACATACAGTGTTGGAAATGGGCCGGAACGCAGGGAAACCCCACGTTCCGAGAGCCATGCGACGCCAAAAGAAAGGGAGCATTTAATTTGAATAAAATATTTCCCAATGCATTTTACATTTCAATTAATGACGCCATCTTGTATGAATTGTTTGTCGTTTCAAAAATAAAAAAAAAATCCTTCTGCTTTAATAAAGCTGTAATAAGCTGTTTGGTGAGAGCGAAGTTCACGACAGGAGCTGATCGCCGACCGTCTGGCGGACCGCGGAGGAAGTCCGCAAGACGGTCGGAAGACTTTGGAAATTATTTTAGGAGATAATTTTTATGTTTCCAAATCGAAGTTATAATAAATATTTCTGTTAAAATAAATGGATATTTCAGACAGAACCGAGTTTCTTTATGTTGTTGCCCAAGGCAATTGCTTATCTCCGCCTCTAATACGAGCGGACTTTTTTACTCCTATGTTTATTAATAGCGGACACTTTTAATTGTACCGGTATTCGAATGGTCTTTTCAATAAGAAACGTGCCTCTGAATAAAGAAAACAGTTCTGACTTCAGCTAAATGGGAGTATTTCATTTTAAAGTTTAATTACGAAATTTCCTTATATGGTTTTATATTTACTGCGAATGGGTTTGTGCATATTAAATTTTGCAGTGGTGGTAATATATAACCTTTTCTATGTTGTACTTGGTATGAGTCAAAAATATATATATATTTTTTTGCTTAGGTCTCTTCTTAATAGAATGTGAATTCTGAATTTTCATAACTGCTGCGTTGCGCGTTTTGATCTTCAGGTTATTTTGCAACTTTCGTTTTAAATTCTAAAGTTTTTCCTTAGTTTTCAGCTTTGCTCTTCAGTATATATATATATATATATATATATTTGCTTCTGTCCCTCCCCCCCATTTTTTAATTGCTTTAACTCTCCAAGAAGCTGGACCCCCCCCCCCGAAATTATTGAATTCCGGCGCCCATTTTTACCGGTGCTGGTTCGTGGATCAAAATGATAGTTCACGGGTCAAATTAATGGGTAAACTGAGAAAATGCGTCTGTTTAAAGAGGTGGTAGCAATACCGTTGCGCAGTAGACGATCAGTGACCAAATAAATGTAATTATCTAGTACAAGAGCCCGTTTTGAGTATGGTTTGATATGTTATATTCAATCATCAGTGGATTTTTAAAATCTTTCACCCTTAAATTGCTGTTAACATTTGCACACGACTGAATTCGTTTTACAATGCATATTTCAACAGTTCTCTTTCATATAGGCGTAAAGTGACCACATTTTTTTTTGGGGGGGGGTAAGTGTAAAGTAATTTCTTTCTTGGGGAGAGAGGGATTCTCGGAAATAGTTTCTCCGAAATGCTCCTGCTCAATTGCCATAACTTAGGTTTTTTTACATGCCTAATATATCCAAAACTAAGAAGTGTGCGAGGCTTGCGTTGATTCACCCTAGTGAGGATGAAAAAAATATTCCTTTCAAAGCACCTCATGGAAAGCAATCATAACAATGCTCACTATTGCGTAGCGTCGTTCCCTTGACTGTATGTCACACTTTATAACATTTGAAAAGCGAACGACTAGTTACACTATTACTTTCTCGACTTTTTAAGGGGGCACGTACCTCCCCGTGTTTCCCCGAGGCTACACCTATGCATTTCATTCAGGAGCTAACCGAATTTTTTCATGATGAAGTTTATGAGGTGTTCCCCTCCGAGTACGTGTATTTCTGTGGTGGACCACAAGACTAAAATTCCCGCCCTGGTTTCAACATGTGTTCGAACATCTTTGGGTTTTCCTGTCTAAACATGTTTATCAAAAATTATGGAACAGAAAGTTGATCTAAATCAGTGGCTGATTATTGCTGCTTGCAGTTCTGTATTTGCTAGAACATCAAGTCCGCCCCATTTTGGCATTTTTTTTTTTTTTTTTTTAGCAGGTTCTACAATTTGTTTCATCTAAGTCACTCCCACTCCGATAACTCACAAAGAAATGTTCGTGAACAAGCGAGCCCAGAAGGTAGCCCAACCTTTCTAGGGGCTTTGCTTCGGGTGGGGTGGGAAGGGCAATGCCACTTTTCAAGAGAACGCTGCACCACTCAACAAGCCGGACTTGACGGCGTCGCTCGGGGACCCTCGTTAACAGACGCACGTGATCAGATCGCTTTCAGCAGATCACCAACTCATTGGTTAAGCGCAGATATACATGGCAGGAAGATTTCGGCACCAGTTGAACCTGTGAGCTTACTGCGAATAAATGTTTTGAAACTTTGAAACGGGGAAAAAAACTTATTACTGAAGTAGATTAGTGCATAAACATAAACCGGCATATGTCACTGTTTTATAGCAAACCAGCGCAGTGTTTGGAACTACTTCTTGTAGCGGAAAGATACTGTCAACATTCGTTGCGCACGCGGTTCCTTTGACCGCCTCGCATTCGAAGCATCAGCACAGCTGGTGTTTTAGCTCATTGTGTTTATGTGCAGTGGAAGGGAAGCGGTGGTGTTGATAGTTCATGCAGTGATTTGATGTGCAGTTTCAGAGCATGGTACATGGATACAGCCGTCATGAATGATTTCAGGATCAATGGTCTTTTGTGGCTACCTTGTTTCTTCTTATGTAAGTGTGTCATTCTTTTCTTACAGCACATTTGTTCATTCCACAAACTAGAGAAAATCTCAGTTTGCGAAGGTTTTATTTGGAAAAAAGAACTCGCTTTTTTTTCGGTGCAATACTGCATGAAATAATCGTTTTTTTTTTTTTTTTTACCTTTTGACAGGAGGAGGTAAATTATGTAGAAGTTTTATGCAGATCTTCCAAATTCTATCTAGTGAAATTTAAATGTAGCTTTTTTTTTTCTCGTGTTTTTGTGTGCTCCCACTAACTGATATTATTCGCTCATTGTTAGAATATTAGCTGGAGCTTTTAGAATAGAACTGTTGTTATCTGTTTCATTTATAATTATTAAAACGGGCTTTTCCAACCGTTATTTTCAGAACGTTTTCAGAAGCTCCTGTTTCTGTTGCGCACCAACTCCAAGTTTATAAAAAAAATTCATAAAATTTTCTCAAGCAGCATTAAACTGTACAGCATGCGCCAAACTAAGCGCTATATCGAGAAGAAACGTTTACAGTGTATGCCGTCGTAATCAAAGTCATACTTCACTCATGGAATTGTCTGTTGCGAATTCCATTGGCATGTCTTTTCATATGTTTTCCTAAACACGGACTGTGACTCAACATTTGGTAAATATTGTCATCAAAGTCATTAATTCATCATTCTTAGAGAAGTGCAATGAAATGTGTTTTTAAAGGATTCCTGCAATTTTTTACTGATTTTTTTCGGGCGGCGCTCTACGTTAAATATTCTTAAAGAGTTGGAAAAGTGAAGTAAATTTTCTAATGAACCTTTTTAGAGAGTTGGAAAAGTGAAGTAAATTTTCTAATGAACCTTTCGGCTACAGCTCCCTCCATATGTGTACACATTTCGAATTCATTTTCCGTATGACCGTTCTGCTCATTCATATATTCAGACTAGATTGCTCTATGTAATATAAATTTGAAAAAAATATTCTACTTCACAAACCTTAAGGAACGCGATGCTTAAATCCACAGCTGTTGTAATTAACTATTTTTGTAGACCTTGTTTGTGACCATAAATTAATGCTGCAATTGGGTTTACTATTCTTCCGGTAATTTTCCCGGATCCATATTTCCGAAATAAGTAAGCCTTCATTGATTTAGGTGGTCAGTTTTTTATTATATTTGATTTTATGAGAATGTGCAAACCCTAATTTGTTAATCTTGAAAGAGATGATAATACATGCTGTTTAGTGATTTACTGACGGCGTTCATGTAACATTTTTATTAGCGACAAAACGTATTTGCTTTGACAGCAGTAATTGCATATTTATTCGGTTCAGCTGTTGCTGTTCATTGCTCATTTTATTCTATATAACGAATAACTATTACTTTTGCTCATATTATCATTAGTACAGGTACCATATTTTTCGGAGCACTTGGAAATTTCGACGAATTCTTAGGTCAGCTTGTCCATCCTGTTTGTGAGATCGATTTCTATGAAGTATCTTTTATCTTTCTATTATTTTCTCGGTGTTGGAAAAACCTTTATTAAAATGAGCAGCATTAAAGCCGTTCCAAAATTTCTCCAAAATATTGTTAAAAATGGAAAGTCTTTTCTACGGAATTCACAAAAACGATTTCTATTGCTTTAGCATTACGAGCAGTGTGAAAAATTTGTATCGTAGTCACGTTTTTTCAACGAAATGCGCTTTTCATTCATTATTTCCTTGATTTGAAGTAGGAAAGTATGAATGGTTGTTTTTGAATGTTGAGTAGATATGGGGTTAATACTCGAAAAGGTGAAAAGGTGCTTTTTTAGCTGTTATCCGTTCTAATGTCAGTCGTGCACGCAGAAGCATGTCTAACGGAATCAGTATTTCTTGGTCTAATTGGGGGTTTTAAGCCCTCGCTCCCTGCGTTTGCGTATCGTATGTCTCCCAGACTCAAGTTCACGACATTGTCTCTTCCTGAATTTCGGATTAGAAATTCATTTGCGATTGATTTTAAAGTCAGCAAGAATGTCTGATGCAAAAAGAATTTGAATTCACCAAATCCAGCCTTTTTTGTTTTCGCATTATGCATTGGTGCTTCAGTCGTGTTTTCCAATGATCGAACTGATAATTAAGGTTTACGTACTGAAGAAAATAAAGGCTACGAAGCTAGAAACTTGAGAGTTTTTGAAAGGCAGGAAAAATAAGAAGCCGAAGAAAAAAATTGGCAGAAACAGTTTCCTTTCAATATGAGTACGAGTAGTTATTGCATCTGATCCTGAACAGCTACAGTAAGTTTTCCATTTACATACATAATAATGTATGAGTTACTTTTTCAAGATTCAAATTCGTTTGATTGTCAACACTCACCCTTCCTATTATAGGCAGACTTCCTACAGTTAACACGCTTGAATATAACTAACCTGAAGTCGAAATGACGTATTGCAATTTTCTTACAGAAAGTCACGTATAATAAGGACACAAATGTTTTCATAGAGTTGGTATAGTTTTAGAACTTAAGCTGGCTAATTAAGAAATGTCGAGGGTGGGATATTTCTGTGTAACATATTTATACTTACGAGATATTGATGGGGGATACCTTATTTCCTTCAAAGTACAGAATATATGTATTTTTACTGTTTCTTAAACATCTCAGGATAATTTTTTTTTATCTTCTTTGGTCTCTAATGACTGATCTGTCGGATTTTATTTAATTTCTTCCACATTATCGAAGTAACTCTCTTTTAGATTGTTTTTATTATCAGCAGCAAACAAAAGTGAGAAATAAAAAAGTCGCAGAAAATGTTCAGCATCTATTTGATAAATTTTTTGAAGTTTCCCGTTTCTACAAACAGAACCAAATACGCCAAAAAAGAGAAAAACGGTTTTGAAGGTTCTTCGCATCGGCCAGCAGTTATAGAACTAGTCTCATTTCTTTTGCGTAGTTTTAATGACTTATATAGTATAAAAAAATTCTAAAAGTATTTTTCTATTTCATGGATAATCAATCTTCTGTGAAACAATGTGCTTCAGCTCCCGACTGAAAATCATAAATAGGAATACGTCTAATTAGAATGCACACACAGCCTTCATAATTTTTTGCGCAGGTACTTATCTCACGGTAGAACAAGTCTAAATTCGTGCACAACTTGATTGTTCTATTTATTGATGCATTTCGATCACCTGATAATTTTCGAGCCTGAGTTTTCCCGTTCTTTCTCGAAATTTAGTGCTTGGGAATTGTTCAACATTCACTGTGAATTTAAAAAAGAGAATGATGAGCATGTGAAGCTATAAAGCTGACCTGTAACAGGATTCATGTGTCACTTGCACCTTGAAACTGCTACGTCACAGCGCACTTCTCTTTATCTGAGATGGGGATGGCGAACCTATGGCACGCGTGCCGCTGGGTGGCAGGCGAACAGTATTTGGGTAGTATACTGATATGAAAACATTAAGTAAACATTTAGTTTTATGAAAACAATAATTTTATGTTTAGATATTTTGATTTTATAGGTTAGATATTTTTGTTAGATTTCCTTGTGGAAATGTAATGAGGGAGGAATTAATTAAATTGCCGAGTTTGCCAACTATGATCACAGGAAAATATGTAATCTGTGAAGTGAAGCAGAAATTTGTAGTAAAAATGGGGATTGACTTAAATAAAATAGTGTCTGTGACTGCTGATTGTGCCCATAACATTGAAAACAATAGTTTATGAACCGAGCATGGGCGAGTAGCATTCAGCATCAAGTTTCACACCAATGTGATTATGTAAGTATGATTTTTTTAATTATCTTCTTACATATTAAATCAGGTTCAAATTGAAATTGTCTTAGTCTTAAAATTCACCTACTTACCTATTCTGTTAATGTCATTTTTATGTTATTCGCAAAAAAGTTTCATGACGAAAAAAAAAATTAAAAAAAAAAATGCAGGAGAGGTGGCGACTAGTGTGCCACTTAAATAAACTTTAAGTAGCACACTAGTCAGAAAAAGGTTTGCCAGCCCTGATCTGAGATGTCCACTTTTCAATTAACTGCTGTTTGCATTAACAAATTAAATAATTTAATACAATATCAATTAACTGCTGTTTGCATTAACAAATTAAATCATTTAATACAATAGGAACGGGTAATTAATAATTTTCAGTTATTTTTAGCGTCGATTCTTCAGTGAATGAATCACACAGAAGAAACTTATATTGAATGAAGAAGAGATTAAGGCAATCAGAACAAGGGCGCCCATGGGGGGGGGGCACCCTAGCAGTTGGTATAGCCAAATTTTTGATAAATTTAAAACACTAAAATAGACGAAACCTTTTTTTAAGGCATTTTTAAAAATAATAAGATATTAATGATTGATTGTATCAATTATTTTTGTTGAATTTTAGTATCTTGTACATTTACTAAAATGCTTGACAGCCTTGAAAGAGGTAAGAATATTTTTTAAGCCCCCCCCCTCCCCCTTCCTAAAAGTACTCATATGGGCGCCAGTGAATCAGAATTAGTGGGAAGTCGTAATAGAAAATATGTTTGAAAATCCAATGCATTTACATCAGGTTTAGAAATAGCGATGGAAAACGGGATAATAAATGAAATGAAAGCATGCCTTACTATGCATGTACTTCTAAAAGTTCCATAGCCTGAGATTTTCCTTTTGAAAGATTCAATAATTTTTGGTAGGCATAAGTGGGGCATTATCTCTCAGTTGCTCGTTGTTCTGCCTATGTGCTACATCAGAACTTCTGAAATTTTAGATCGGCATCTATCTATTCTCACCCTCACCGTGGAATGCTAAAATTAGGCCACAGTGTGTTTCACTTGTGCATGGCAATCTCTTCCCTTTCGTGTTGGTAACCAGTTTTTTAAATCTTCCCGATTAACCACACGTATTACCATCCAAAATGGCCTTGACCTCATTATATTCTACAAGAACTCTTGTTGTCTTCAAGGTTTATATCGTTCAGCGTCGCCTGGTTCAAATCCTTATACACTGGTGGTTCAATCCCATGTTAAAATTTCGGAGAATCGAGGCCTGTTTTTAGTAAGAGTAAATCAAAGGAAATGAAAAATGATGGGCTTGTATTTTGTTCACCTTACTTAATCTATTTTATCTTGTTACTAGTCTGAGACAAATTTTGTATATTGCCTCCCTAGGGACCAATTCGGATGCATCCCCCATTTCCATAGTGATAATTATAATCATCATTATTATTTTAGTTTGTTGCCTTACAGAAAGAAAAAAAAAGAAAGAAAGAAAGAAAAGAAAAGGAAGAGAAAAAGCTCCTTCATAATTTAGCTTTCGCTGGATACTGCCGTTTGATTGATAACCCATTTTTAGAGTGTTTTGTAGAGAGCTAAGGTAATTAATTGCCTTCGTTGGCAGCCTTTGGTTTATCCATGCACTCTTCAAAATTTCTTGTTTTTGGAGATTTTCAGTAATTCTTTATGTGGCTCATAGGGTATAAAAAATTCGTGATTTGAGTGCTTCAAGAAAAAGAAAAAAAAAGACGTATTTTAATTTTTGATATAGTATTTTGAGAGGTTTAGTGTGACATGAAAATACTATCTCATACCATCGAAAATTATGCTTTTGGAAGGTCGTGCGAAATGATTAATTTATATACGTTTTTAATTTCTTTTTCTTCTTTCCTTTTTTTTTTCAAACTTCCAGCTATGGGCGTGTCATGCCCATTTTGTGACTGGTCGTTTTGCAAAGACTACATATTTTGATTACCGTGAAAGTTCTTTTTACACCTAACAGCGCTTCTAACGTACTTAAGAACACACTACTTTTAAAAATGTCAAATTGCAAATTCCCAGCTGCAGGAGAAAAATTGTAAAGCGTTTGAAATATCAATGTTAAGAGGCTTTTTTCAGCCATCGCAAATATTTTTGTACACCCCAGTAGATCAGGAAATTAATTTTCGCACCCTTGTTTTTTTTCTGGTTGCTTCATAAATTTCGTGCCAGTTGTGGGAATTTTAGAACCCTCTAGAAAAGAATATTTACGGCTAACAGTGAGAGGTGTCACACTTAAACTGCAGTTGAGATAAGATAGTAATTCTTCTTTTTTTTTAAGCGCTTCTGGAAAACAAGCTCCTCACCGCCCCCCCCCCTTTTTTTTGGAGTTTAAACCGTGAGTAGCTTGATGGGCCATAAGTAGTCACCCGTCCCTAATTTAGGGCCACTGGTTCCAGGGAGGGGGAAAAGCCAGTGCCGTAAGACAGATGTAGCATCCATGCCTCATCGAGATTCGAACCCGGACCCATCCCGGACGAATGGTCAGAAGCCAGGGCTTAAACCCATTGCCCCCCCATCCTTTTGTTCATTTGACCTTAAGAGGGCAATGCATTTCGCGTTAAATCCTTTAAATTTTGTTTTATTCATGTCGTACAGTTCCTGCTTAAATTTTCGAGGTGTGACTAATACAGAAAAAAAAAAAAAATTAAAGATCAATGGATTTTCCCACAGAATTAATTTTGTGCTACACGTCAAATTGTTTTGTGCATTCCCCCTTTTAGTTTGCCTAAACGTTCTGTTGCCACTTGAAATCTGCCACCCGAGCGAGGCATGTATCAATTGTTGCAGTCAGTGCATAAATACAGCCTTGTTGCTAGTCGTGTCCAGTACCATTTCGAGTTATCCACGTTATGTGGCGAAACAGTTTGTCCACGGAAATTTTCCTAAAAATCATCGGTGAGAAAATTCATACCAGTTTCGTATGCAGCCCTCATAACAGGGAGCACAATGTGGACTTATTCGGTAGTCTGCTATTGTGTAAGACTCCATTGATCATTTTGCTATAAAGTTTACTCGTGTATATGGTTAAAACATTTACTGGCAATAATATGACACTGTTCATTAACAATGGTTTGCTACAAGATGTCATTCAAAGCGATTTGTTACACTAAAAGATTTAGCTTTTGCTTGGAGTCTCATTTATACACAGCATTCTGTCTCATCTCGGAAGTTTCCTGGCGTGATTGGCGACACTTGACAATAGTACTGTACCTCTAAAGCGTTCATGAGTAAGGGATCAAGACCGGGAGGCTCAATCCGTGTGAGTATCCTATCAAAGGAGATTTCTATTTGCGGTATAGACTCAGTGCTAGTGGTGGCGAATTTAATCGTTTGCAAAAATACCCCGCACCCGCAGGTAGGGAAAACTTATAGAACTTAAAACGGGTTATGGATATTTCATGAAATGCTGTCTTGTCATGCCATTCAAATGTAGGGCTAAACCTACGAATGAAGCAACAAGACCGCAGCTAAGAGGAGCTGGACGACTGAGACCCCTCTGGAAAATGGATGTTAGAATTCACTGTGTTTTTGTGTTTTATGAAAATTAACGTTTTATCTGATTTGTTTATCACTTCTTTTAAAATCAAAATCCGCATGGAACAGCACAACCGATGGGTAACTAAAAAGAAACTCCAACTTCTCAAGGTGAAATAAACCAAGTGATCACTGAATTATGATCACCCTATCAAAAGTGAATGCGGCCCGTTGACCAAGTGTTTCCCGAGAGGGAGCGATTAGTCGACCGACGTAGCATATATAAGGTGTGAGGGGATCAGCAGGTAGTAAAATTCGGAGCGTGATGGGTAAAGGGAAGCATTTAACGGACTTTGAGAAAGGATAGATTGTGAGAGCGGGTGGCTCGATTACTCAAACGGCTGAATTGAATTGGTGGGTTGTTCGCGAGGCGCGTCGTTAAAATGCATCAGAACTGGCGTGAAAATGGTCAATGACCCGGAGGCCAAACTGCACAGGACAGCGAAAAGTTGATGGGAGAGGTCCGACGACTCGTACACTGTTCAACAGCTGACATGGGCGCCCATGGGGGGGGGGCAAAAGGGGATATTTGCCCTCCCCAGGAAATCGGACTATGTCCTTTCTCTTCTTGGAAGATACTACATAGATTTTCACGATAACAATAAGTCTGATTGCTAATTTTTCTGTAGAACTTCTCAATGCGTGTGTATACAGTAAAAATAGGAAAAAGTTTGGGAGTTTCCAGTGGAATAGGCGAAAATTTACAGTACAAAGTAATAATGAAATTTTCCGTTGCATGCTGGAGAAAAGGTTACATACGTACAGTATGGGAAAAGTACGAAAAACAAAGAAATGAAAAATATATCATTCTCTGCAGCAAGTATTTCACTGCATAACAAGGATCTCGAAATTTTCCTCAGAAATTTGTCTTCTGTGTATTTTTTCATTCTTGAGAGATCTTTAGGGTTTGGTGGCTCATGTCGCCAAAAGGATCAAAGAACGACGAAAAAATTTATTTATTGTCCTAAAGTTCTGTCAAATTTCATTTTTTTTTTTTTTTTTTTTTGTAGCTTTAGAGTCTTTTCGTTTCCAATTGAGTTTATGTATTGATAGTTTATGTGTTGATAGTGTGTGTGAAAATAAGCCCTACTTGCCGGTGATGGAATTGGAACCCACAGCTGCTTTCTCCGGAGTCCACTGTTCTACCGATTGAACCGCGCCGACGAAGGCTTATATCTGCAACTTTGCCGTCTTACCATGTTCCTCACCCCTGAAGGTAGGTACGTCACATGCGATAAAAGCTGTTAGAAAGCAAGAAGGCACAGTGGAAATTTGCATATGATGCTTGTATCTGTTGTTCGTAGTTACAATTTCTGTTTGCCCCCTCCTAAAAACTAGCCTATGGGCGCCCATTACAGCTGACTACCCAATACAACAGAGGTCAACCCGGAACAGTATCTGTCGTGACCATGTATCGCACGCTCGCGCGTATGGACTATTTATTACAGCAGACGAGCCCGACGACATCCTCTCTCTCCTAACTTATCGGGCGCAAAAGACTTGCCTGGTGCAGGTCATCGAATGACTGGAGAAAAGTGTGCCGGTGTGACGAGTCGCGTTTTTTCGTCCACTCCGTGTATGGTCGTGCACGTATTTGGCGCAAACAACATGAGACACCCGATCCATCTCTCACGGTCTCCACTGTGCAAGCCGGTGGCGGCTGTTGTATGGTGTTGGGCATGTTGACGTGGAACAACGTATGACTGGTGCCCACTATCGTCAATTGCTTCTGACTCTGTACACCCAGAAATGTTGCACTTTTTCCTGAATGGCAACAGTGTCTTCCAAAATGACAATGCGCCAAGCCACAAATCCAATGTTGTGCAGGAATAGGTTGAGGAACACAGATCTCACTTCCAGTATATCGATTGACATCCGAACTCCCCGATATCAATCCCATAGAGCACTTGTGTGGGACACGATGGAGCGGCATATCAGGCGTCTGGATACACCAATCACCTCCATACCTGCATTGAAGGCTGCATTACACACAGCTTGGTTGGCCATACCTCCCAATTGCTTCCGGCATCTTATTGACCCCTCGGATAGCTGCTGTACTGGGGACGAAGGGAGGACCTACGAAGTATTTTATCTAAGTGATCATAATTCAATGTATAATAGGCACGGTTATGTCAGTAATTCTGTGTCACATGGCCACAGAGCTTCTCGGTGCTAAGGGTCAGGGAGGAAAAAACGGGTTCGTTTTTGTCAGAAAAACTTACAATTCGGGCGAGCAAGAAGGAAAAAAAGTTAAATAACGAAAAGTGCAGGCGCAACTGCGCTGAAGACTGAGACAAGCTAAATGACTACGAGGATCTAAGCTGCTGTTATGAAACTCGCAAGAAGTTCATTGCACACAAAGAAGTATCTACACTGTAAAACATAAGTGGTGTGAATTCACGGAAATTTTCTGAAAATAACATGCAGCAAAGTTGCCGGTAGGTGTCCGTCTTTTTCAGAAATTTCCGTTTTGAAAAGTGCCCGTTTATTTCAACTTCCGTACTTTCACAGATTTTTAGTTGACAGAAATTCCGTTTATTTCAGAAAAGTCCATTCCAGGTTTCTCCGTATTTAAACTGAAATTCCGGAAAACTGACAAAGCTGTATTTCCCAGCCCTTGCCCCCAGATAATCTTGCCACTGAGGTCAGGATCGAACCCCCAACGTTGGAGCTGGCTCAACAGGTAACTCGCGCCTTTAACAACTGAGCCACGAACGCTCGGCAATCTGTCTCACGTACATCGTAACACGAATTCCGCGACGATGAAATTTTGTTTTTTTGTCATTATTGCTAGTGATTTTCGTTTTTGATGAAATTTTGTTTTTTGTCATTAATGCTGAATTGATTTTCTGTTAGAGCTTATTATTTTTCTGAATAGGAATAGGTTTGTAATATTTTTTTTTCTGTAGCAGGACTTTTCACAAATTTAGCATTTTGCATCGTGATTTTTCGAAGCAACGAAATGCTTTGCAACTTTATGTTTTAAACTGACAATGACTTTCAGTTATCTTTAAAAAAGGTGAAATGTACTTTTTTATAGTATTATTTCACAAAAAAAAAACAAAAAACCTCAACATAAAATTTAGTCTTGATAGCTATAATAGCTCTTGTCTTAAGTTGTCCAAAGACTGATTCATAGGCATCGTATAATCATCTGTATAATAAGTTAAGTACCCGGTTTCTTACAGTAACGCAATATATAATAAATAGCCCTGTGCGCAAAATAGGTGAGACGAGGGCCGCGGGTGGCCTAGTGGTCAGCGTCGTGACTGCCATGGAGATAGCCTCAGGTTCGATCCTGGGCAGGTACGAACGTTCGAACCACTAAATGCCCGCCGTGCGTCGGATGGGCACGTTCAGCCGTCGGACCTAGGGTACTGCACCCCCCCCCCGGTAATAAATAAGGGCGTCTTCCTCCCCCTTTTTTCCTCGCTTCCGTGTCAATATCCTATCGAGCACTCTAGCCCAAATCTCCTAGCTGCCTATTTCTACGAGTTGTTTAAGACCTGGGGTCAGACACTCCCTTCTTAAAATCCTCTAGATATGATCTGATCTGATCTATTAGGTGAGACGAGAAGAAATATCCTGAGCCACAATAAACAAAATTCATGAGATATGCTATCCACGGTGTCCGATCTCGCTACGGAACTTCAAAATTCGACAGACGATTTAAATTTAAAAGTTTATTCAAACCAATCGCTCCTATTACCGGTAATTTCTCGTCATACGGATACGGAAAAAGTGAGAACGGAGTTTTCCCGTTAATATGCGAAACAAATTGCTGAAAGGTTTCTGAAAATTCAGAATTTTCCGTTAACACATCTCTAAAACGGTAATTTACCGTCAATATAAGAAAGAAACCGCGGAAAGGTTTCTAAAAATTCAGAATTTTCATTTTTTCGTGAATTAACGAAGCATATCAAAAATATGCTTCGTTAATTCACGAAAAAATGACGGAAAGTTGCCCGTGAATATCAGAATTTTTTTGCAGTGTACGGTGATTGAAAAGTAACGGATTTTTGGGGTAAAAATCACAAGTACTTATTTTTACGTGTGAACAAAAGATGTATGAACCTCAGCATGTAACGGTACAGCTTTCTTTAGACGGAGAAATCCGTTTTCCAAAGCTACTTTGCAAAGATATGCAGTTAATTCACAAACTCTCGTTCAGATATTGAGTTTGAAATATAACTCCTATTTTATTCACGCGCTTCGTCTTTGATTTGCGCAACAAATGCGTTATTTTTAGCAACCGGAATTTTTTGTGCAGACTACAACTGAAGCTTCGTTGTAATGTTATGAAAAAGTTTTTCTTTCTTTTATTATTTTTTCAAGCTTTTTTTTTTCTAAGCCCTTTTTATGTTACTCACTCAGCTATATATATATCACTCGTAATGCTGTTAGATTTTAGTACAAAACCACGTAGATAATTGTATCACCATCACATATGCTATGTTCATGCATAGGTTTGTCTGTCACCGCGGTGTTGCTCTCAGTTTCTTTGAAATACATGAAAAAAGAAATAGTCAAATAACATCCTCTTTCCCTCCATTTATCTCCAGTGAAAATACGACTCAGTGTACTTCTAAATTTAAGGGAAGGAAATAGTGCATATGAAGTAGAGTGAATCAGCACCATAAAATAACAACGGAAAGGATCTAAACAATGCGAACTCCTAAAATCATATATGCCCGGGCTGTAGGAAAGAATGCGACAACTGGCTCAACAGCCAACCTAAAACACAGGAAACGGACTTGAAAATCGGCGTAGGTCACCGAGGAATATCGATGATGCAAACAACAGACATTCCACTAGTGGGTGTTATAATACACCTTTTGGAAATAAGTACACAAACATAGTTGGAAAAAAATGTGAAAGGAGGGAAATATAAGTATTCTTATGGGTCAAATATCGTCATAAATGAGCACCTAACATCGTCTTCTTTATGTTAAGGTTCACATTAAAAGTTAGGATAATATTTCTGATCGGTACTGCAGTGTGACTCTCAACCAGCTGCACCAGTAATAATGGAAAATTCTGTTTAATTTAATGACGGCCCCCTAAAAAGTAAACGGAGAAACACGAACGCGGACAAAATAGCAGAAAATTAAATCTTCGAAGGACCGGAATGAGATTATGGTTAAAAGCATCCATTTTCGTGGAAGCTTCTCTCAGAACACTGAAGCTCCTCCTGTGAATTTCATATGTTCACGAGCCTGAGTTGCAGCACAAAGTGCATTTAACAATGAGTGCGTCATGATGCCGTGGTACCATCGGAGAGAGATGTCAGTCGTAACTCAATTTTGAGAGTAAGAACAGTGATAGAGACTGCAATGACCTGCAGAGCACTAAATTTCATCATGTTGCTTGTTATGCGTATGGCTGAGATGGATTCGATATCATAAAGGTGTTTCGTTCGCTCACAACAAAGTATGCGAGGAAATCAGACTTCGCGCATGTGCCGGCGAGATTTGTTTTCAACTGTATTACAGTAAACCAGTTGCTACAGTTAACAAAACGCCTATTGGCACATCTGATTGTCAGTAGCACGTTAGCCGTTTCTCCACGATCCTATACGCTACAATTATAGCGCCTGTGTTACTCTGTTGCAGACAGTTACAATGTATTGAACACAACATGAACGCATCAGAGACGTAGGCAAGGAGGTACCTTCGATAATTTTTATTCCCGCAGTCAGAGACGGATTTACCTATAGGCCGACTAGGCCCATGCCTAGCGGCAAAATTTAGGGACGGCGAATTTTAGTGGTAGTAAAAATTAGTAATTTTTAAAAGCCAATAAAAATAATGAAAGAAATTTTTAAATTAAAATAAAAGTGGAAACTAGCATTTATTCCGAAAACTGCTGTATACAAGATTTTGTTTCCAAATTCCCGTAAACCCACTTCCTCTTCGACTTGAGAAACGATACGCAAACATACGTTTATCTTTTTAGAACTTTCTTAAAACTCGACAATTTTCAAAATTCCGATACTGTTAAAATTTTAAATAATGTAGCACTGGTGCAGGAATTATAAAATTCGCTTTTATTTCAAATTCAGGATTTATTTATTACTTCACGGCATTAAAAGAAACATGACACAACGAATCGTATCAGTGTTTCTTTCAGGCTTTTTTTGGCGGGAGGGGGGGGGCAATGGAACCTTAGAGGGGACAAGTTTTCCATTTGCTATATATATATATAAATACTCGTATATATTATTTTAACTACTATATTTATATATATATAGAAGTAATTACTGTATATCTAGCACAGGGGCGGCGCATTTGGGGGGCCTTTCCTCCGGAAAATGTTTCATTTTTTTATTTTTAGTTAAAATGCGACTTTCATTAGAAAAAAATGCCTTAATTTAATAAAAATGATGTATAAAGTTACATTAGAAAAAAATGCTTCAATTTTTCTTGAATTTTTCATTAACTTTAATTTTGTTCCAAATGGTGGATTTCAAAAACTTCCTTTTTTCGCCCCCCCCCCCCCCCGAAGAAAAATTCTATATACATCCCTGATATACTGTACTAATTACTTCTTCAAACATTTCAGGAATAACAAACTTTTTTCAGCTAAACGATGGGAGAGGGGGGGGGTTCATAGTTTCAAGATCATTGAATTGATTAGAGAAGGAAATTCAGCCATCAAATTTTAATGAAGATAATTACACTGCTGGCCACCCAAAATGCAACACCAAGAAGAACACGAGATGGCAAAGCCAGATTTACTGGACACATAACAACAGATACAAACATGAAACGATTGAGCTTACAGGCCCGTGCGACTTGTGGTACACGCAGACATCAATAGTTCGTGTGGCCCCATGGCTGGCAATAACGGCCGCTACACGCCGCGGCATCGAACGAAAGAGGCTTTGGATGTGGGCTTGGGGTATGTCGGTCCAGGCTGCTTCCATACGTTGCCACATTTCATCAGGCGTAGCCGCGGGTGGTCCTTGCCGGGCCACTGGGTTGCCGATATCACCGACCAGACGGGTTCGATTGGCGACATATCGGAAGAACAGGCGGGCCACGGCAGCAGTGACACCTGGTGGGCCGTGAAGAATTGTTGCACGATGCGTGCCACGTGCGGGCGCGCTTTGTCCTGTTGAAACGTGGCCGCTGGCAGGTCCTTAGGTAAGGGAAGACTACAGGCTCCAAAACGTCGGAGATGTAGCGGTGGCTGTCGAGTGTACCGGCGATGCGTGCCAGAGGGGTGCGGGTGTCATATCCCATTGCGCCCCAAACTATAACGCCAGGCGACGGACTGGTGTGGCGATGCATAATGCAGGCGTCATACATTCTCTCGCCGCGGTGCCGCCACACGCGGATCCGACCATCGTGGTGTTGCAGGCAGAAGCGGGATTCGTCGGAGAAGACAATGTCGTACCATTCCGTAGTCCAGGGGCGGCGTTCAACGACCCACTGCCGTTGCACTCGCCGGTGGTGTAACGTCAATGGTAATCGGAGCAATGGGCGCCGTGCGACAAGTCTCCGCTCCTGCAGACGACGTCGAACGATACGTGCTGACACAGGTTGTTGCGCAACACACCCTAATTCCTGCGCTAACGTTCGTGATGTGGCGGTGCGAGCCGTCAATGCCCGCCGTACAACATGCCGGTCCTCTCGTTCGGTGGTGTGCCGCGGCTGCGGCAATCGCTCACGTGGGTCCGTCCATCCCTCCTGCACCCACCGAATCCATACTCGCCTCACAGTGGCTGGATGTCGTTCTACACGGGCGTCGATGTCTCGGTACGTTAAACCGCTGTCGCGATAAGCCACTATTCGTCCTCTGTCGAACTCCGAAACGTGCTGGTATGACTGCCGTATTCTGCGACGAGGTATCAGGAAGCTTTCCACGCACAGGTCCGGCAGCACAACACACTTCCACTACTCACACCCCGCCTTCTGTGCACCCTTCTTATAGTGCTTCAAGGGGCGTGCCGGGCGCACATGATTTGCATATGGCCTGCAATGCTAATCGTTTGCATGTCCTCTCGCGGGCGACGCATGCTGCGAATTTCAGGCCAATCGGATGCTTCCTTCTTGGTGTTGCATTTTGGGTGGCCAGCAGTGTACTTCGATTCACCCTAAGATGATACTGCAGTTTAAGGTACAAGAGCCTATGCTCTCACTGAGCCTTCGGGGATGGCCGAGAGTTATGTTCATCCGCGTCACTCCCCACTGTGTCCTGCTGTTAGCAGCTTTCAATCACTTCCCCCATCAACTCATTGGCATCCTTGTCTCCCAAACATTGCATATCTACGCATGCGTGTGTTGGTCTAATTTTAAAACTTAATTTCTGAAAATAGATCATTTTTAGATATGTCTAAAATAGCTATATGTACACAATAAGTAAACAGCTAGGACAATATAAAGTATGAATCTGGGCAATAAATGCGTTGGTTTTTACGTACCTTCCCTTTCAGTGTCATCTTAGGGTGAATCGAAGTATAGTTTTCAGCCAACCGGTGTCCTTAGCTGAGGAGCGAAAGTATGGCGAAGCATATGTCCTATTTTCCTGTCTGAAAGGCTTTGAGCTGCCATGTATCAAAACATAAAAAATTGGTAAGAAAAAAAAATTGAAAGAAAGAAGACAGAAATTTATACCAAAGCAACTGATTAATTACAAATATTTAATCAGTTCAGGGAAAACTAAGGAATTTTTGTCAAAGATAGACGAAATTTTGTTATTGTTATAAGAAAAATTGTTCTTTATAGTTTCACTATATTTAAGCTTGCAATTATTATTTTTATTTGTACTTCGCTTTGGATCGGCTATTCCTCCCCCACCTCCCCCTAAAATTTTGTTTTGCTCTTGGATCGGATCCGAATGAATTAAATAAAAGGGTAACCATCAAAGTCTTTATTTCAAAGGGGAGTAGAAGCGGCAAATTTGTCTATGCCTAGGGACAGCAAAGCCATAAATCCGACTCTGGCCGCAGTGTTTTTATACCGGCATCTCAAACCACGTATTTTTTATAACTTAATAACATACAGTGTAGGCATTGTGTTTCTCCTCAAGTTTGAAAGATTAGTCAGGATTTTTAGCTGTAGTTATTATAACTGAATTTGAATATACATTATGTTACACGTTGAACATTTTCCCTCTGATCATTAGATTTTGTGTGTGTGTGTGTGTGTTATCTTCTGTTTCTCTCTCATCTATACCCGTGCGAGAACACAACGGTTTCTGTGCAGTAGGGACTGTAAATTATCATCCCGACAAAGTTCATTTATTATATCACTTAGACCTTATTTTGAAAATCTGTGATTCGTGCAACAGTAAAGAATCACAATGCCGTATGTCGCATGAGAAATGGAAACGAAAACAGACACCAGAAAAATTATTACCCGCCGACGTTACTATAGCTCTTGCTTCCTGTGGACAGGAATGCTACCCAAGTATTCAGAGGCTATTAAAAGTTCTGGGTTAGCTCCCACTCTCAACAGCAAACAAACGACCCTTTTCGATAATGAAGAGGGTTAAACCCGTTTTAAGTAGAATAAAACTGGGCCGAAATGACTGAATAGTTTAACTTGTTGTTCAATGCATTGAGATGTTCCTTTTAGCGCAGATGAAGTCTTAGATGTAATAACGTCTCTTCGCCCAATGCGTCTGCCTCCCTTTTGCTCGCCGATAAAATACTTTCATAGTGATGAAAAGTTTCCAAATAATAATTACAAAATAAAATATGAAATACACTATGTTATAGGATATAGAATAAATCGGTAGAACTTCAGTTATTTCTGGGAACTTAAATAAATATGCATATACACAGTCGAGTCACATTATTGTGACCACCTCCTACTTTTGACGTCAACAACGCGTATCCAATGAAAGAAGGCACGTGTCGTGAGCTGGCTTGGAGGGTATATAAGGTGTGCTGTAGGCAATCTGAAAACATATCGGGCCGCGGGTGGCCTAGTGGTCAGCGTTCGTGACTGCCATGGAGATAACCTCAGGTTCGATCCTGGGCAAGGACGAACGTTCGAACCACTAAATACCCGCCGTGCGTCGGATGGGCACGTTAAGCCGTCGGACCCCGGTAATAAATAAGCGCGTCTTCCTCCTTTTTTCTACCTCGTTTCCGTGTCACTTTCCTATCGGGCACTCTAGCCCAAATCTCCTAGCTTCCTATTTCTAAGGGTTGTTTAAGACCTGGGGTCAGACACTCCCTTCCTAAAATCTTCTACATATAATCTGAAAACATATCACTCGTTGCTGTCATGGATAAAAGGAGCGATTTGTCAGATTTGCAAAAAGGGATGATTATCGGCTTTCGGGCCAAGGGTGGCAGTATTTCTGAAACAGCGCAGTTTGTGAACTGTTCGAGTGCTGCTGTGGTTAAAATGTATCGTGATTGGAGAAATGGCCCCATTGCGAATAAGCGAACTGGAAACTGCGGAGCACCACGTGCCATTGATGTGAGAGGTGAACGTCGCCTTCGAAGGTGCGTGAGGGCCGATCGACACGCTACTGTGGAGCAACTCACTGGCCAAATGGACCAGAGGGCAACCGGGAGTGTGTCTAAAATGACAGTTCAGCGAACCCTGCTGCGTATAGGGCTCCGATGCAGATGGATGGTCACGGCACCCATGCTAACGAAGGTGCAGCGGCAGAAAATTCTTACATTTGCACTGCAGTATCGGAATTGGACCTCCGCTGATTGGCAAAGGATTGCCTTCTCCGATGAGTCACGTTTTCTGCTTCATAGAACGGGTGGACGTTGGCCTATAAGGCGAGAAACATCGGAGAACAAACAGTCTTCAATCATTGCTGGAAAAACACAAGCTGGTGGTGGCAGCCTCATGGTCTGGGGAATGTTTTCGTGGCATTCCCTGGGTCCACTCATACCTGTGGAAGGCACTATGGACCGAATTCGTTATGAATCCATCCTTGCAGATCACGTACACCTATACATGCTGATTGTCTTCCCTGGGGCGGATGGGATCTTCCAGCACGACAATGCTACCTGTCACACAGCTAAAAATGTCCGAGAGTGGTTGGAAGAGCAAGATGAAGACTTGAAAGTACTTCCCTGGCCCTCTAGTTCCGCAGACTTAAACTCAATTGAGCGTCTGTGCGACCACCTCGATCGTGTGGTTCGCTCTATCGATCCTCCACCACGCACCCTCTAGCAGCTGTGAGATGCACTGCAGTCAGCATGGTCCACATGCCTGTGGACACCTTCCAGCACCTTATTGAGTCACTCCCAGCCCGTCTAGCTGCTGTCTTCTCTGCACACGGCGGTTACTCTGGATATTAGCTGGTGGTCACAATAATGTGACTCGACCGTCTATGTATCATCATAAACAACAACAACAACAACAACCATTATCTGTCCATTGTTGGATGGTGTCCCCAAATTTCTCCCACAATTTTCTGATATTGCGCACTACTTGACCTTGCTTCCCGTATATACGTTTGATCAAACCTCATTAAATAGCCATATTTTGTTCATCGTTCTGAACTGGTGGTAAGCGAGGGTGGCGGTTTAAAGAGGTTTATATAAACAAGGGGTAAAATTAATGTATTGACAGTATAAGGAAGAGATAAAATAAACATACGTTCTAATCCATCGGATCTCTTAATTCTGAGAACATAGGGATTGAAAGTAGTGATTAAGCGAAAGTTCATGACGAAAATTCTTAAAACAACATAGCTTTTTACATTTCCCTATAAAATCAAAATTTCGTTTATCAGTACCGTCGGACATTTACACAGTGAACTATGGCTATTCTATTTTTCATCCTTTTGCAACCTTTCCCATTTTTGTTTGAAATTCATTTATCGGGCATCATCCTAAAAAACAAACTGGATTCATTCATGTTTCGCATATCTTTTAATTCATATCTAAATATGATTTCTAACATTTTTTTTTCTTGCTTGTTCCACCGAACTTTCAGAGGTTTAGGCTGTTTCACCTTCCGTCTTTCCAATGATAATCAGTGCTGATTTTTGAATCTTTGAAGCCAACCATTAATTACTGTAGCTGAATTCCTGAATTTGGTATTCTTTTTTTCCCAAACAATTTCGCTTTTTCAAGAATAACTTCATCGGCAATAACTACATGTTTGACATTTACCTGGCCAATCCACAGAAAAAACGTTTTTTCTAATTATTTCGTGCTTGTCACTGTTAAAATTTTCAACTGAGTGCAGTTATTTTTCAGATCCCATTCATTTATGTTTATCGCTTTGCTAACTGACTTGTTAAAAAGGTTGGAAAAGTGATTTATTTGCTAATTCCTGATGGCTAAATCCAGGATTAAGACTTTTGAATTAGCATATCAATACTTTTTTATGAACATCCAACAGTGTTTCACCTATTCCAGGATGCTTTAAAGTAGACAAAAACTGATGAATGAAAAATACCCACACAACGAGAAGTCTCTACGAGAAACTGTGACTACCGAAGGCGTTGGTTTTGGAATTCAAATGTGAAATCTGAGAGAGGAAGTGTGTTTTCTGAGGGAGTATGACCTCCATGGAAATTATGATGTACTACAGAGGTGAAGCGCATGTCAAAACGGAAAAGCTGCAGCGATAAATTTCGTTGCTCTAGCTTAATTGGTACATCAATCAGCTCCGGAGCAGAAGAATTCGATCTTCGTCACCGGCAAATTTGTGAATTTCACAAAATGTAAGATCCAGCAGTTAAGTAGGGTTTCACCTACCCACATTTACGGAAATGTGGACATACATTTTTCTTCTTACTAAATGTGGAAGAAATTTCACCACTCCAATGTTCGCACCTATCCTGTGCAATGCGGGAATCTAGTACGGTTTTGCGGAGACTGTAATCTTTAGACAGGTGCGCAAAGCGATAGCATCATAAATGGAATTTTTTGATAACAGGAATGTATGCCCAAATCGCGTGCTTATAGTATTACTTTATACGATCTTATCTGTAAGTCGGTTATTATGTTGTTTTGAAGTTCGGTAGCTGGGACCACGTTAAGCACAGAGCCCTTGCATTTTCTAATTGTCGTGTGTGATGCACAGACTGTCCGCTACGAGGAGGGAATGGAATTTTTGTGTTTTAGCAAGCTATTTTTGCCTGAAAAGCTGGGTAAGGAATATTATTTTCCCGTAGAATAACTATTTACAAAACTTTCCTTGCATCCCCTGTTTTACGCGGATCATAATATTTCTGCCAAGGGGTTTAAATGTACATTTGTATTTGGACACCTCCGTTTCTAAATGTTCATTTTGAAAAATTCCTTTTTTGCATAGGATACCTGTAACCTTGAACAAAACTTTCCACGCATTTGTCAGAGCTTTCTGATTCAAAAATTTCCCGATGGATGGCATTCATTTTTTTATTATTTGTGACACCTCGGCTTCATCAGAATTCTTCCTTTCTTTCTTCCTTTTTTTTTTTTTTTTTTTTTTTTTTAGAATCGTTTAGTTGTGAGCATAATCGCGATGTGATCAACAGAATTCTCTACTTTCCAGGGTTGCGGTTTCCAATCTAGTTGAGGAATGTATAATTTGTATTTCGTTCGCACTTAATGATAAAGAATCCTCTGGGATCGCTTTTATTAGAGCACATCATGTGTACGTTCAGCCTACTCGAAACAATTTCTTCAACAGTTGATGACATAACGAGTAGTCATTCATTCTTACGTGTACATTGTACGGAACATCTAAGAAGTGATTTTCCCAGTACAAAGAGAAAGCCACCAAATCTTTAAAAAAAAAAAAAAAGAATTAAATGCATGAGAAAGCGATCATGCGGAATATGGTGGCACTGGTTCTACTGTAGTCGCGAGAGAGAAACAGATCAGCTACATGAACCAAACCTCAAAACTATTCGGTCAGCGGATGTAATTTCTTTACTCTTCAAATCTGAAACTGTACTCTTAATTTCAGCAGCGAAGATTCCAAATGTTGAATTTTTATTCTTTAGGTAGGTGGAATGACATTTTGAACCTGCTGAGCTGAGTAAAAGAAGTCAGCAAAATGTGAACAAAAAACGTCAGTGTTTTCCAGAAGCTGTGAAACAGTTTTTTTTTTTTTTTTTTTTTTGTGTAAAATTTTGTGCACGTGAAAGGATTTGGGCATGTACTTGAAGCGTCAGAAAAATATTGAGTAATGATAGAAAAAGGAAGTATTCAAAAACACACGTGAAATGAATAAACGCATGAACAACAAAAGGCAGTTCGCTATCTGTGTTGAACACTTCAAGTCCCTGTACCAGGTTAGAAGAGGCTGACCGGAGGGTGGTAAGAGAAACAGGACAAAATATGTTGATTCAATGGCAAAACAGAATGAATAATGCAACCATTAGAACTGAGCTGAGTACTTTTTCCATAGACCTAAAAGTTCTCGAGAATATTACATATAATGTTGAGGTGCTTTGGACATTCGTGTCGTATGAAAGATCACCTAGACAGATCTTACATCGTGTGACATCCCGCTGTCCACCAGGTTAGGTAGACCTATTTTAGAGCAAGGTGGATTCTCAGCTACTAACAACAGAAGAAGCAATATATTAAAAGCAGAAATTTTTACAATCAACTGAAAGGGATGGAGAAAATAAGTTTTCAAACAAGAATTATTATTTTCCAAGTGGTAGTCTATGCCAGAGATATGCCTGACGAAGCGGGGTAAAAGAAAACCAGGGAATAGAGTGTTCTATTCCCCTTCTAAATTTTACTTTTTGAGATGTGAAAATCTCTGATGCGTAGGCGTATCTGTCCAATTCTTTCTTCTTAAGAATAAGAAAGGCGTTAGGAGACGAGATCTACTCGCAGGGACGAAACGTGTTTCTCAAAAAAACATGTGATGTATTCATTTGCTATATACCCATGTGATTCTCAGAAGCTTTGATAAATTGAGCGGTGCATGTAACACAAAATAAGCATTTAAATAATAATATATGAAAAGCTGTCACATTTATTTACAGTATTGAAATAATAAGAACATGGGAAACCACGCTGTGTGTAAATGCTTCAAATCATGAAGATTTTGAAACAGGGATGTTAAACGTACGCAGGCGCAGACTGTGCCGCCATATTTTGAGCCGGTAGGCCTTATGCTAATCAACGAAAAAATATATATACATGGTGTCCGTAAATGAAGTATACAACTTCAGTATGCTATTGGGGGACCCCTACAATAAATAGCAACTTACTTTTAATGTCAAAACACATGGTAATTAAATGTCAGTAGGTCTTCACGTGTGCTCCGTTGGTTGCTCGCAAGATGTCTAAACGATAATCCAGTTCCACCCATGTACGCTTCAGAGTGTTAGGTGTAACAAGGCCAGGAAGGCTGCAGTAATGCGTTCTTTGAGCTCAATGATAGATGTAACCTTTCTCTTACACATAATGTCCTTAATAAAGCCCCAAAGAAAAGAAATCG
The DNA here is from genome assembly GCA_039090855.1 of Macrothele yani. Taxonomy (NCBI): domain Eukaryota; kingdom Metazoa; phylum Arthropoda; class Arachnida; order Araneae; family Macrothelidae; genus Macrothele; species Macrothele yani. Next base: position 3,103,890 of record CM077023.1, on the reverse strand, counting down.
CATGGGGTAATATCAGGAGAACGGGATGACCATACCGTCGGACCCCCACGTCCAATCCAACGCCCTGGAAAATGGTGGTCTAAAGATCTGTGTACATCCAAGACTAGTGCAGAGGCGCTCCATCTTGTTGGTAAATGATGTCTTGAATATCATAGAGTTGTGGAACTGCGAATTGTTCTAACATGTCCAGGTACGTTATGCCAGTAACGGTCGGTTCAGCGTAGAAAAATGACCCTATTACTCTGTCTTCCATTAGGCCAGCCCAGACATTAATCTTCGGGCTGTCTCTCTCGTGTGCTACGAGCACATGGGGATTTTCCGTGCCTCAGATTCGGCAGTTATGTTTATTCACTCTGCTAGAAACATGGAGTGTCGACTCATCGCTGAAATAGATGCCTGAAAGGAGTGTGGGGTCTTCGTCAATGCGATTAAGCATGTCTACGGCAAATGCTTTTCGACGTAGTTGATCATTTGGTCGAAGTTTTTGCACTGACTGCACTGCATTTAGGTGTAGACGTTTATGCAGAACCTTGTGAATCGTTGTTCGCGGTATTTCGAATCCACGACTGGCGATGCGGAAGGATTTATTCGGGCTCCTTAGATAATCCTTACGCACGTCTTCCATCTTTTCGTCCGAAATGGAAGGTCTCCCGATGCTTTTGCCTCTCAAGACACTTCCTGTTGCTTTGAATCTATTTACCTATTGTACGATTCTCCTTCGTGTCGGCGGCTGTCTCTTGTACTCCGTTCTGAACTTATGCTGAACTGTTGTTAGAGATTTTGACTCCGCAAACCAAAAACACGCACGCTGCTTTCTCCACTGGGGTAGCCATGTCTGTTGTATTTCGTGTTTGGCGAAATTTTTCATTGCATGAGACACTTGGCGCCATCTGTCATCTGACTTAACAAACTTTAACACTTGCCACGTCTCTTGATGTTTCAAGCAAGTTTTTTTCTATCGTATTTTTTTTAATAGCATATTGAAGTTGTATACTTCATTTATAGTCACCCTGTATATATACTTCCACCTTAGCATTCTTGTAGAAGAAAAGTAAGTGACGCTAAAACGACAAAGTTTATCTACCACTTGGACGGCTTCGAAAAAAAAGAAACTTACCTAGCAAATGTTCTGCTGAGTCAAACCCTGTTTTGGTACACTTCCTTCACCTTTCTCGAATACCTAATTTAGGCCCTGTCCCTTTGGGCTAATATCTTCTATCTCAGTCTGCTTTTGCCAATTGCAGTTGAATAATCAATACAATCTAACAAATATGCTGTCAGTAGTATGAGATAGAAACTCGAAATTCATTGTGTACGTTAATGTATCGAAGTAATATTTTTGGGTTGGTGCTTTTTATAAGTACACGCTTTCCAACCGTAGGTCGAAGAAGCGTATATGCTCCAGCTTTGTCCGTCTGTCTGTCTGTCTGTCCGCACGACAACTCGCGTAAAAACGGTTCGATTTCGATGAAATTTTTAATATGTGGTAGGAGACAACCAGGGGACGAACGCACCCTCTTGAAAATGGCGAAATGGGGTCAAAGGTAAGGGCACAGGAGCGGAATCCATTCCATCGCCCTTATGCGTCATAACTTACGTAAAATACTTCGATTGTTACAGAACTTTACCATGTTGTTCCGGAGGTATACTGAACCGGTTCTGTTGAATATAATCGAAATGGAATCAAAAGTCAGGGCACAGGAGCGAGATTTATTCCACAGCCATTATCTTCATAACTTGACTAAAAATGTTTCTATTGCGACAAAACTTCAGTATGTTGTTCCGGAGGTATACTGAATCAATTCTGTTTAATATCATGGAAATGGGGTCAAAGGTCAGGGCACAGGAGCGAGATTTATTCCACAGCCATTATCCTCATAACTTGAGTAATAATTTGAGTAATGATTTCTGGTATGTTGAAAAGCGTATCATGATCAATGCATTGCATGATTTTACTAACTTGTTTTTTTTTCTTTTCTTTTTTACTACTTCTTTGGCTTTTTCAGTTACAACTGTGAATCCTTGAACGTCAGCTCTGTGAAGTCTGTTTCAGCTACACTAAAAAGAACTTTTCCAGCTGAAAGCAATTAAATAAATAATAAATATTAATTTTCTCTTTCTTTGACTTCTCTGACTTCATTAATTTGCACTGAAATTCTAGACATTTTCAATTTTTTGTAATTATTTTATTAATTACAGCTCAGTCTTGAAGAAGAAATTAATTTTTAGCACATTTGGATTCCCCATGTCACTGAAACTGAAGATATAATTATAAATTCTGGATTTAGTTAGCGCATTAAAATTCATAAGAATGGAATAAAGTCTTCTGTAGTCTCGCTTTGAAAACCTCTGTTGCTCTTCAGCAAAGGAAGTCATTTATTTTTTGCACTAAAATTTTATTAGAGAGCTGCAGTGTGTCAAGGAAAATGGGTAAAATGTTGTTGAATCTTATTGCCTCATACAAAAATCCTCAATGATTCGTAGACTTGTGCTGAAAAGATGTTTAAACATTAAACAGCGATACTGACATAATGTTTATTGGGGGAGGTTCTTGATAATTTCCGCCAAAAGGGGGCCGCTCAAAATCACCTTCCAGGGCCGATTATGGATCGCCAGTCCGCCACTGAACGTGCGCCATGAAGGGAGTCCTCCTCCTCTGAGACGTAGTCATGGACTAAAGTAGACTCCGTGGTTACAGTAGTACTGTAAGTATTTTATTTACCCATATATGAGAAATAGCTTAGAAAAAGCATGTAGTGGTTTTATAGTAACTTGTATGTTTTTAGTTGAAGTTGTTGCTATTGAATTAATTAGTATCAGCTAATTGTTTATTTTCTACGAAGTGGTAACGTTCAGGAAGTTTCAGTCCCCAATACACTTTAGTCGACTATTCTCAGGTCGTAATTCATGTAAACAAAGAAATCTCCATCATTTAGGCACAATACGTTATTCATCTGTCCACATACACGGTCGTATCAGAATAATATAACCACTCCCGGAATCACTGTGTATCGTTACAGAGTGCACGTGACAAGGTCGACCACACGGAGATATAAGCGGCCGGCCAGGACAGATGAGCCATAAAGTGTTGCGTGAGCACAATGGGCAGAGGTGATGATTTAACGGAAGTTGAAAATTGAATGATCATCAGCTACCGTGTAACGTACCAGGAGATGTGACGTACCTGCCAGAAGGACGCACACGACATAAAGGCAGATAGGAATCAGAACAAATGTCCGCGTAGCTTAATTGGTAGAGCAACTTATTCCGGAATGAGTGGACCCGGGTTCGAACCCCGGCGCGGATAAAAATGACGGAGAAATTCACTTCGTTATAATGGCGCCCGAACTATCCGGATGACCCGACCGTTCAAAATCTCGCATTGGTGTGATGTTCTTTCCACACCGCGAGATAGGAAAAATAAGAGAATCCTTTCTCCAGCACTTCGAAAAAAAAAAAAAAAAAAAAAAGGGGAGATGATGTAACGTACCAGGAGATGTGACGTACCTGCCAGAAGGACGCACACGACATAAAGGCAGATAGGAATTAGAATCAATGTCCGCGTAGCTCAATTGGTAGAGCAACTTATTCCGGAATGAGGGGACCCGGGTTCGAATCCTGGCGCGGATAAAAATGACGGAGAAATTTACTTCGTTATATGACGTCTATGCAAATTTCGCGCTCGGCGCATACGTGTGGCGCTAGTAGCGCCCCTCGGAACATGCAAAGCAGGTTTGCTGTAAATACGCGCTGTAACGTTCGTGAGCGTTAGTTATCGTTAAGATTCGACGTAGTGTGTTGATGTTAGTCAAGAATGCTTTTAAGAAGACGAAGAAGCCATTATCAACAGCTCACGGAGTTTGAACGAGGTCGTGTAATAGGGCTACGAGAAGGTGGATTTTCTTTCCGCAATATTGCAGAACGACTTGGCAGGAATGTAGCCACTGTGCATGATTGTTGGCAGCGGTCGTCAAGGGAAGGTACTGCCTCAAGAAGACCGCGTTCCGGCCGGCCACGTGGCACTACTGAGAGGGAAAACTGCCGTGTACGGCGTATGGCCGTGGCGCATCGGACCGCGTCTGCGGCAGCAATTCGAGCTGCAGTTGCCACCACAGTGACACAACGAACTGTTACAAATCGGTTACTTGAAGGACAGCTCCGAGCCAGACGCCCTGTAGCGTGCATTCCACTTACTCCAAACCACTGCCGTTTGCGACGTCAGTGGTGTCAAGCTAGAGCTCATTGGAGGACGGAGTGGAGATCTGTTGTGTTTTCTGATGAACGCCGGTTCTGCCTGGGTGCCAGTGATGGCCGTGTGTTGGTTAGAAGGAGGCCAGGTGAGCGCTTGCAACCAACCTGTCTGCGGCCGAGACACACTGGACCTACACCTGGAGTTATGGTCTGGGGAGCAATTTCCTATGACAGCAGGAGCACTCAGTTGTACGTCGGTCTGGTGATTCAACCTGTTGTGCTGCCATTCATGAACAACATTCCAGGGGTGTTTTCCAACAGGATAACGCTCGCCCGCATACCGCTGTTGTAACCCAACATGCTCTACAGAGTGTCGACATGTTGCCGTGGCCTGCTAATCACCAGATCTTTCATCAATCGAGCACGTATGGGACATCATTGGACGACAACTCCAGCGTCACCCCCAACCAGCATTAACCGTCCCTGTATTGACCGACCAAGTGCAACAGGCATGGAACTCCATCCCACAAACTGACATCCAGCACCTGTACGACACAATGCATGGACGTTTGCGTGCTTGCATTCAACATTCTGGCGGTTACACCGGTTATTAATGTACCAGCATTTCACATTTAAAATGGCTCTTCTCGCGCTTACATTAAGCTGTGATCTTGAAACCTTAATCGATTAAATATATTACCTATACAAATGTATTGCCGCCATTTCATTCCTCTACAATTATTTTTTCGTGGTGTTGGGAATTTTTTTTCCGTCAGTGTACATGTGTGACGTATACCTCTAACCACGCTTTTGAGTTTCTGTTTTCTTATGCAAATTTCGCTACTTCTTGGTTAAAGATTTTCTCACTAAACGGCACATTACTTCCCCGAACAGCTTGTACGTTTGGCTGCGCTGACAGTGAGTCAGAAGAAAATACATCAAATGTGATACGTGTGGAGAAACGGAAAGATGAAAGACTTGTAGATTTACACGGTCGTATCAGAATAATATGACCACTTACCTAATAATGAGAATAACCACCCCTGGCCCGGATGACAGCGGCGAGACGGCGTGGCATAGATGCAATGGGACCCTGGAAGGTTGCCCGAGGCACACGTGCTCATTCGGACTGCAGCAGAGCACTGAATTCCCGGAGATGACGTGGTTGTGGGTCGGCACGTCAAACCTGTCGATCCAAATAGTCCCACAAATGCTCTACGAGATTGAGGTCGAGCGATTTCGCCGGCCAAGGGAGAACGGAAGCATCGCTATCGTACTCCTGGGACCAGTCACGCACCCCTTAGCGACGTGGCACGGCGCATTGTCCTATTGGTAGACATCATCACCACCAGGGTAAATGTCCAACATGAAAGGATGGATGCATGTGGTCAGCGGGGATAGACAGGTAGCCATTGGCGTTCAGGGTCCCAGGCCATACCAGGAAAACATCCCCAAGACATGCACACTACCACCACCGGCCTGTACTTGACCGACAAGCGTGTCCGGGTGTTGGTTCGCGTGTGTCTGACGCCGTATCCACCACCGCCCGTCACTTCTGTGAAGTAAAAACCTCGATTCGTCGGAGAAGGCAACCTTTTCTCACTCTTTCACTGTCCAATGACGGTAGTCCCATGCGAACTGCAGGCATCGTTGCCGATGGACCTGGGATAACATGAGCGCCTTGACGCAGCGGCGACCCATGCGTAACAGGGTTCGCTCTACTGTTATCGTTGGTACGTTCATAGCGTTCATTTGTGTGGCCAATTGCTGCACTGTAGCGCGTCGATTGCCCTTTACTAATTGACGGCGGCGACGCTCTCCTCTGAGGTCGGTGGCCTTTGGGGCTCCCCAGTTATGACGTCGGGAGATACTCGGTGTGCCAACAATCTATTCTTGGTGCACCCTTACTACAGCACCTCGGGAACAGCTCACGAAGTCTGTTGTTTCTGAGATGCTTCCACCCTAGGCACGGTTATAACGAAGTGAATTTCTCCGTCATTTTTATCCGCGCCGGGATTCGAACCCGGGTCCACTCATTCCGGAATAAGTTGCTCTACCAATTAAGCTACGCGGACATTGTTTCTAATTGCTATCTGCCTTTATGTCGTGTGCGTCCTTCTGGCAGGTACGTCACATCTCCTGGTACGTTACATCACCTCCCCCTTATTTTTCTTTTTTTTTTTTTTTGAAGTGCTGCTCATATTTTTCCTATCAGAGTCTTTACAAAAATCTGCATTCCTCCTCTCAACCTGAGCACAAGGTGAAGTGTTGACTCTTTCTGGATGTTGTAATCTGAGAGTGTTCTTCCATCCTCTAACTGCTTGCCAGCAAAAATCAGACGCTGTTGATCTGGTGGAATTCCTTCTTTGTCCTGGATCTTAGCTTTCACGTTTTCTATAGTATCACTTGGTTCCACTTCCAGGGTTATAGTTTTACCTGTCAGCGTCTTTACAAAAATCTGCATTCCTCCTCGCAGCCTCAAAACAAGATGCAGGGTAGACTCTTTTTGGATGTTGTAGTCCGAGAGAGTGCGCCCATCTTCCAACTGCTTTCCTGCAAAAATCAACCGCTGCTGATCAGGTGGAATTCCTTCTTTATCCTGAATCTTAGCTTTTACATTTTCTATTGTATCACTGGGTTCAACCTCTAAAGTTTTGTCTTGTTTATACACTTATCATCTGCTGGCTGGAATACATATTAGTTTGTGTAGCACAAGTGTAATGCCAAATAAATAAATAATCCTTTATACATAAAAAAAAAAAAAAAAAAAAAAAAGGGGGAGATGATGTAACGTACCAGGAGATGTGACGTACCTGCCAGAAGGACGCACACGACATAAAGGCAGATAGGAATTAAAATACATGTCTGCGTAGCTCAGTTGGTAGAGCACCTTATTCCGGAATAAGCGGCCTCGGGTTCGAATCCCGGCGTAGACCAAAAATGACGGGGAAATTCACTTCGTTATAGTCATCTTTCAGATGTACTCTCACCGCCTACCAACTGTCGTTTATCTAAGACAACCCCTTCTTGGTGTTGGGAATTTTTTCCCCCGTCAGTGTATATCAAAAAGTGGTATGCTTATGTAATACAACTCCTCGTTCGTTGACTTCTAGTTGTGTGGTAAAAATCCTTCATGAGCAGGATATATAAATGTATAATGACGAAGGCTATCCATATATTTCCCACTAGGTGGCTTGAGATGTCAGATTTGAAATACTCGTTTTGCTCTGGATGCATTCAAACATGACTTGGATAATCATGCTTATATTTTTCCGTTGCCGATTTTCACCCCTAGGTGTCGAAAGTATGTGTTTCTATGAATCCGACGTCTTTGTTACGAGATGGGAAAAATTAATTTTGCATTGATTACATGTAGTACTGATTGAAGTTGTCTGTTCCATAGTACACTGGTTTCTACTAGGAGACTGCATATTAATACTGTATTTGTTTCGATACCTGTATTTTAGACGAATTCCAAAAATATTTCTTTAACAGTTTTTCGTGCAAATGCGTCTTTCATAAATGTGAGCTCAACTATATTTCCGCGAGACTGCTGATTTTATACTTGTTCTGTTAATTTTACCGCTTATTCGAAATTTTTGTTAAGGATATGAAAAATAATAGTTGTTAAAGAAAGAAAGAAAAGAAACTTGAATGTGTACAAATGTATGTTTTCTCAACTTTGTCGTGATCCGATGTTTTTTGCTGGTTTTGTAACGTACGGTGCGAATAAAAATGAACAATTTATTCGCCGCGTGCTTTATTTGCTTGACATCTCATCGTTTATTGTGTGTTTCAAGAAAGAAACCCCAATGTTTAAATGTGAACCTTTTAGGATCAGTTGATTTCGTCCAAAAAGATGTACTTTTGCTGCTGCGAAAAGCAGAGTGCAGCATTTAAATGAGAATAGCTTGAAGTAAATTTATTTTGCCTCAAAGGAAACGAAAAATCGCGATGTCAGCTGGCAGACAGTAGTTTGTCGCAATATTATGTTGCCGCGGAAATACTTCGTATTTCAGGCCACGTTGTCTTACCCCTTAATCAGTTAAGTGTACGCCGTAAAATTTACTCATTTTTGTTATTATTTATTTTACTTTCCTTGCTTCCTTTCCTCCTCCGTCGGAGCTTACTAGTTGCTTCACTATCAGACTCAAGTGGTTAAGTCAGCATATTACGTTCTCCGCGGACACCCGTGGGAATGACAAGGTAATTCTTTCTCTTTTCTTTACCTTCGTGGGAAGAAGCAAGGTATTCACATAATTTAAGAAATGTCTGTCCCCAGCGTTAGTTGGTAGTGTTGTATAGGCGTTCCTAGTTCCAAAGATTTGAAGTCCGAATGCTGACCAAGTGAATAGCCACGGCAAAATTCTATGACCGTCTTCTGTAGAAGTAGACGCTGGTAGGCGTCATAAACTTTACCTGAGTGTCATTCCGAAGTCGTAATGCTGTCACAAGCAAGCGGCCATAATCTTTCACTTTTCACCACGTCCAGAGAAAATATGAACGGATTTACAGTACGGAAAACATCACCAACCAGTATTCGGCAGGGTCAAGCACAGGTCAGCTCAGTTGACCAAGCAGGCCCCAGGCGAAAATCTCCTGAAAGGCTGAGAGCACGCACATACCACGTGGAAATTTAAAGGGACTTAACATATACAAACGGTACTTAAAGAAAAAAAAAATATGCAGAGATAGAGAGAGCAAAAAAGTCACGTATAGCTACTCAGTCCTGATATAGTTAAGAGCTAGATAGATGTTCGTGTTTAATAAAGTTTAGTACAGCGATAGAAAGGCAGCAGATCTTGGGCATAGGGGCTGCTCATGTTTCGGTAAATTTTGTGTTAGTAGGCACTTATAGTCGACTCTATGTCAGGTACAGCGATGTGTCCCTCGCCGCAGATGTACTGAATGCAGAGCACCGTTAACGGATTTCAGAGGGACGACTCATTACGACTGGGGGTCTTCACCGGTCGTAAGGTAGGATAATCTTTTACTCCCCATATCTAGTTCCAAAAGCGTTATGTTTACTACGTTCAAAATGTTCCGGAATTTTTTTAATATTTGCCAAATGTCAGTGAATTACGTCATTCCCCGCTGAGCAAGCGAAAAGCATGATGTGACCGACCAGCCAGAACCGGTTTGATCCAGATCCAACACGTACAGCGTATGTGCGTAGTTTGTGATTACAGACATTTGAGGCTCTCCGCCGCGAGGACAAAGATGTCGAATACTCAAGAAACGCATATAGCGCATTAAATCCGTTTATTTTTATGGTGAAATAATCACAGAGATTCGCCAAGTTTTCGCACTCCACTGGGAGACTTTTTCAAGGCAATGGTAAACATAAAAATGCTATAAAAATAAACGGTTTTAATACGCTATATGCGTTTCTTGAGTATTCATATTGTGGTGTATAAAAATAACGTTAACGATGTCGAATTTTGAACAGCGCTCGAGTGTAAAATTTTGTGTTCTGCTCGGAAAATCTTTCGCTGAGACTTTTCAAATGATTAAGTCAGCGTACGGTGAGAGTGCAATGAGTCGAACTAGAGTTTATGAGTGGCATCGACGATTCGAAAACGGGCGACAGAGTATCGAGGATGATGAGAGGTCAGGACGACCTTCAACATCCACAACGGATGAACAAATCGCCATTGTTAAAGAAATTGTAAAAAATGACCGTCGAAAAACTGTTGCAGCGATTGCAGAAGTCGCCGGCATCTCACTTTGAAGTTGCCATGCCATTTTAACAGAGAAACTGGGCATGCATCACGTGTGCCAACAAATTGTTCCCAAAAACCTGACGCAAGAAATAATGGATGAGCGCATGCAAATTAGCGGGGATAACATGGATGCAGTGGATTCAGATTCAAATCTCTTGAATCGATTGATCACTGGCGATGAGACTTGGTGCTTTCTGTACGACCCCCAATCCAACCGACAGTCAAAAGTGCGGAAATCACCGTCGTCACCACGACCAAAAAAAGTTCAAGGCTGACCGCTCCAAAGGAAAGGTCTTGTGAACAGTTTTCTTCGATTGCCAGGGGTCGTACACAAGGAATTCCTTCAACATGGTCGTACAGTCACTAAAGAAGAGTACGTCTATGTCCTGAAACGTCTCCGAGAATCAGTGAGACGCAAGCGACCCGATCTTTGGAAGACCAACTCGTGGGTGCTCCATCACGATAATGCGCCGGCTCACAGATCCCTCCTGGTGTCCGATTACCTGTCCAAACATCACATTCCCGTTCTTCCACAACCAGTTTATTCCCCTGATCTTGCCCCGTGTTACTTTTCCCTTTTCCCCCGGATGAAGAATTTGCTTAAGGGGCGACGCTTCTCAAGTTCAGAAGAAGTGCAACGAACTGCGACGGAGGCACTGGAGGATGTGGCAAAAGAAGGTTTGCAATCTGCATTTGAATCTTTGTATGAGCGCTGGCAAAAATGCGTAGTTGCACAGGGTAACTACTTCGAAGGAAATACCGCATAAACAGGTATTATCTGTACTCATTCTTTTTTAATATAAAAAGTTCCGGAACTTTTTGAACGTAGTAATATATACATATGCATGGTCGCTATTCCTCATAAGGAAGTTTGAGAGTCGTAACAGGCCTAACTTACATGGACCATTAATATGGCTAATTCTGATAATTTAAATTACCTTTAACTTTAATTTGGCCTCCACCAAAAGGGTTCAACGCATTTTGCCTATTTTGATACTACAATGTACTGTATATACTGTTATTTACTTAAATCTGTGTGGCCCACTTTTCTAAGTTGTGTATATTTTTCTGTATCACGATATGCTGCATATGGTTCTTTGTGTGTGTGTGTGGGGGGGGGGGGTAATACCTCGAAAGAACTCATATAAAATCACAACGCCAAATCCACCGTAAACTTTGAGCTTGGGTCCCTAAATTTCCGGGGAACGCAACCTCACTGTTTAACCACCTAGGCGATGTTGAATGTATTCCTCAACCCTCGCAACTTCCCGAGGTCGTGGTAACAGTATCTATAATGCATTAAATTGCTCAAAAGCAGTTCATTTTGAAAAATAGTAGGAAAATCTCAAACCCTGTTGTCTACAGCTTCTTTTAAAGTCATTTCTGTAGCATAAATTAACCATTTTAGCATCTCATTTTTTATAGAACGTTTTATGAAATCTAAGCTAATATTTTCTTTGGAGTCTATAGTTCATAATCGAAGTTACATTGAATTTCATTTGATCCGAACCACCTGTTTTCTACCATGAAAATACGATTTCCATTGTCAGGAAGAAGATAACATTTTCTTTTGCATTGTTTTAATAACAGTTTGTCTTAGAAGTTTGTCATCGTACGTCGTCGACAATGAGCGAAATCCAAATTTTTGAATGGAAGCTGTCCAATTCAGTAAACTGCAACATTTTAGTGAGAGTTTTTGCCAGAAGAGTGGTGGTTTACAAACATTTTATAGAACTGTAATGTTATACAAGTGTTATTGGGGATACACAGAACGCTTGTAAACCGTATTAATAATTTGGTAATTGGCTTGTGTGCAATATGAATAACGTATGATTTTTTTTTTTTCGTCAGTAAGACTGCCTTGAAATCCGTAAAAGACATACTTTTCTCAGACGAAAATCTGATTAAAACATCAAAATTTACTGAACAGGATTGTTTCCCGTCAGAAAATATCGACACCATGTATTGTGAATGATATGCAAAGTCCTGTTACTGCAGTAACTGACGAAAAATAAAACGTCGTGAAAAGCGTCTTTACCCATGTTTCACAGCAGCAAAAAATATTTTTCGAGGAGCTAACACTGTAACTACGTTGAATCAAACAGATCGTTATTCTAGCTGTGCTAACAAAAGTCGCTATCACGTCTTCCTGTTGTTTATTTCATTTCATTTCAGAGCTTTTATTTCATTGGCTACTACATGAGGAAAGCCAGAATGCCATAGGTTGATGCAAGATCTTCACGGACCCAACCCTTATGCGGTCAAAATGTCGCTATCGCGACCTTTTTTTTTTTTTTGATTGGAGGTTTAACGACCGCCGTGAGCAACTCAATGGGCTATAAGCAGTCGCCCGTCCTTAATTTAGGGTCACTGGTTCCAGGGAAGGGAGAGAGCCAGTGCCGTAAGACAAACACAACATCCATGCCTCTCCGGGATTCGAACCCGGACCCCTTCCGGACGAATGATCAGAGGCCATCGCTTAGACCACTGCGCCACCGGGGCGGCCTAGTCAGACCTTACCGAAGCTTGTATGTACAAGGTGTGATAAAAAAAATAAGGTGAATGTTTTTACCGAAGGCGGAAATTTAACAGTAGAGTGACACAAATTGAACCCCTTCAACTTCCAAAATAATCCCCCTAGGCACACATACACCTGTCCCAGCGTTTCTGCCATTGTTGGAAACACCCATAAAAATCCTGTTTCGGAATGCCCGTGAAGACCCTCGTTACATTACCTATAATGGCTTCTACAGAGTCAAAACGTGTACGTTTCATAACGGCCTTGAGTTTTGGGAACAGCCAAAAGTCACTCGGTGCTAAGTCCAGTGAATAAAGGGATGAGGGAACACCGGAATAGATTTTGCAGCCAAGAATTGGATGATTGGCAAAGCAGTGGGACTTGGCGCGTTGTCGTGATGAAGCATCAATCCACTGATCTCCTCCGGCCTCTTACGATGCACTGTATGTAGTCCTCAGGCGTTTCAGGATTTCCAAGTAACGTGCAGCATTAACAGTGAAGCAACATGGTAGAAATTCCCAATGCACCAATCCATCGATATCGAAAAATGGCACAGGCAGGACTTTACACGTGCGATCGAGATTGACGTGCTTTCTTGGGTCTTGGGGAGGACGGGGCTTTCCGCTGAGAGCTTTGCACCTTTGTTTCAGGCTTGTAACCGTAGACCCAGGTTGCCTCACCCGTCACAATTGTCAGTAAAAAGTTTGCATCTGCTGTCGTACGTTGAAACAGTTCAGACGAAATTGGGACACGATTGATTTTCCGGTCGTCGTTTATAAGACGAGGAATGAACTTAGCACTGACACGTATCATGTCTAATTTGTCAGTGAGGCTGGCTTGAACAAACCCAAACGACGAACTAGTTTCTGCTGGTGAGGCGTCAATTCTCCCTGATCATAGCATGAACTTCTTTTTTTTTTTTTTTTATTGAAGGTTTAACGACCACCGTGAGCAACTCAACGGGCTATAAGCAGTCGCCCGTCCCTAATTTAGGGTCACTGGTTCCAGGGAAGAGAGAGAGAGAGCCAGTGCCGTAAGACAAACACAACATCCATGCCTCACCGGGATTCGAACCCGGACCCCATTCGGACGAATGATCAGAGGCCATCGCTTAGACCACTGCGCCACCGGGGCGGCGCACGAACTTCCATGATGTCATCGGTTACCTCAGTTGATGGTCTTCCACGACGAGACTCATCTTTGATTGAAGAAGCGCAATCTTTAAATCTGGAAAACCACTTAAACACTGTTTTCTGGATCACAGCACTTTCACCATAAATCACCGAATATCGAAGGTGGAAACAGAATTCCATGTTTGTGTGTTGCTCGAACTTTGACATCCCGATAGTGCTGAACAAACGAAAAACACGCATCTAGACTCCTTGCCGTCTGGAGGACTACTGGCATTTGCTGCAAAACCGGTTTCTGGCCAGGAGACACGTGCGGGGGTTGAGGGTTAATGACCTCTTATGTCCGACACATCTCCTTTACTTCTGTAACAAGCGCGGCTCCATTTGCCTTACTTTTTAATCACCCTTCGTACTTATCCACTCGCCTACTGGAACCCAGCCTGACCTAGCCCGGACTAGAGTGCTTTGAACTCTGAATACCAAAAGTTGAATTAACAGGGTTTTAAAGATTGTTAAAGTAGGTTAGCGTAGTATATGCTGTTACCCATTTGCTGTATAGTTTCAGGCAATTTTCTTGTGTAGACTTTACTGTTCAATGTAATTTGCGTATTCGTTTAGTTAATATCTTTTCTCAATATAGCAGTACTTGTAGTTTGTCACGGAAGAAAATTACGAAACGTATCTAAACTCCCTGAAATATGTTACACGGTTTTAGAGACCACATCCTACAACTAAATAAGATGATGCACAATCTCCATACATTGAGAGACCACATCCTTTAACTAAATTAGATGATGCACAATCTTCATACATTCTAACATACACTTAGGAAGATCGGCTAGCACATTTCCGTTTGCCTTAAAATTTAGATAACTACCAAAGCAGCTTCACATGTGTAATTTTCTCGTCATTATTGGCTGACGTAACATATCAACTTGCATAGCACCAAGATGTGAGGTGTATTCAGTGTCCTCTTTTTTTTTTAGATTTCCAAAAGATGATGAAGCAACTGCATTGTCATTGTTCTGTGTTTTACTGTCATAGTTGTCATTGACAGATGTTGTTAACATGCATGCGTTTTTCCGTCATAGTAAGAGCTCATCTAACGTCTATATTATACAAACCATTTTGCCGGTGGTGCAGTTCGAAGCCACGTCTTTCTACTTCGGAGCGGCTGTTCTCCCAAATGAATTACGCTAGTAGGACTATCGCTGCTCTTAGTTACGCTGGTAAGACAATCGCTGCTCTCAATTACGCTGGTAAGTATCGCTGCTCTCAATTACGCTGGCAAGTATCGCTGCTCTCAATTACGCTGGTAAGGCTTATCAATGGTTCGCGGAACATGATTAAGACTTCCAAGTTCCTCAAACATCAAACCAGTGAAGCATCTGTGGTTTTTGTTGGAACAACAGATCCGATCTGCGGCTGTTCAACAACGTAACGCACAAATGATGACGTGTTGGTACAAGACCCCTTTACAAATCTTGTAGCGTTGATGCTTCACCTGGTAAGAGCTGTTTTGGCGGCAGTGGGGGACCAACAAATCATATTAGGTAGGTGGGCATAATGTTTCGGCTCTTTGGGCCGCTGATGGCCTAGTGATCAACGTTCGTGACTGCCACGGAGAAACCTCAGGTTCGATCCCAGGCAGGTGCGAACGCTCGAACCACTAAATATCCGCCGTGCGTCGGATGGGCATGTTAAGCCGCCGGACCCCGGGTACTGGCCCCCGGTAATAAATGAGGGCGTCTTCCTCCCTCTTT
This sequence comes from Macrothele yani, assembly GCA_039090855.1. Classification (NCBI taxonomy): domain Eukaryota; kingdom Metazoa; phylum Arthropoda; class Arachnida; order Araneae; family Macrothelidae; genus Macrothele; species Macrothele yani. Next base: position 3,088,565 of record CM077023.1, on the reverse strand, counting down.
CTACCTCGCTTCCGTGTGACTTTCCTATCAGGCACTGTAGCCCAAATCTCCTAGCTTCCTATTTCTAAGGGTTGTTTAAGACCTGGGGTCAGACACTCCCTTTCTAAAATCCTCTACATATGATCTGATCTGTTTCGCCTCTTTGGTGTTTGAGAACAGTGCTAGTGTCACCATGTTTCACGTTTCAGGTAATTTTTTAGAGTTGTATGAATTATAAAAAGCTTATGTGCCGGAGCATGGCTGTATATTGAGATTTTCATTCAGGATGGTGAGTGGTTCAAAACGGCGATTCTTTCCAAGTTGCAATAGTGGGCGACTTTATTTCTTTTAATTGCAATCATGCCTTTGTCAGCTGGTCTGTCTTGTACTTCGATGTACGATATGCTTTCGAATCTTACGGTGCGTACTTAGTCACAAGCACGCACACACCCCGTTTTTTTTCTTGCGGGTGGGGAGACAGTTATTATGAGATAAATAACTGCTGTGAAACTCGCCATACTCCTTTGCTCACATGTTCTTTTCTGTTTGTAATAAATGTATTGATATGCTGTTCAGGTGATATTCCCGTATTAACTCGCAGGGACTCTCTGTGTGTACGTGTTCTTAAGTCTCAACTATCTGTTGTTATGGTAACGAAACCTACCGTGCGCTTTTCGGCCTGGAGTGATTCGTGACCAAACTTTATGACTCACAATTAATCCCTCCCTCCCTCCCTCTTTGTCCTTAGGTCGACATGGTGAAATGGAAACCCCACCCCTGAAAACTATCATTATTGTCCCCTGCAACTCCTGCTAGAAGGAAATTTATTGCAAATTGCTGATGTCGTCATCACTTGGGGGTTCAGGAGCGGATATTTTTGCTCTGAAAATGCCGTCTTTGCCTGCGCGTCTCTGGAAGCTACGACAGGGTGTCTAGTGTTGAAAACTTAGTCCTTTTCATTACGTGCGTCGATCAGAACATTCTTATTGTTTTCTGAGCCCTTCATTTGCGGATCGATATGAAATTTGAACGATGATTGACCACTGCGCATTCAGTTTATATGACAAGCACACAGAAGTTTTAGATAGCTAATCGAATGAAGTCTAACGGTTTTTTGTTTTTTAATTAAAACAAAACTTTTAGCTCGGAATTTGAAAAATCTGCCGGTTGAACACCTATTAAAATCCACACAGAGACTGAGAAGATGCGCCTTTTTTTTACTAATCAATTGATAATTTTACTGTGAGAGTTACTTTATGATTTTTTTCTTTGTTTGGTGTGAGAAATAATACTTATGCAAATGAAAAGTATACATGTGCATGTACATGAAAGAATTTCAAATTTCCCACATCCCCGTATGCTTATGTGGACTATATTAAGCTAGGAAGATCGGCCAGTAGCTTGTAGAGCATGCTTTCGAATTTGGGATAAAGTAGGAGTTAGGCTAATTTCATTGTAAAATCCTTTAATTCTATAAAAATATGTTTAATGACAAACTTGTCTGTAATTTTGTGAGAAAAAATATCATTGTAGTAAAATTCAGATGCAACGTTTTGGGTTTAAATGTGTTGTTCTGTCAATGTATGTTTGTAAGTCGATTTTTCGTAGTACTTCTATATACCTGAACACATTTTCCGTTGTGAAATATCTGCGCATTCGGATTTTCAAATTGTTATTGCCGCTGCACTGGCGCTTCGTTCATTATTTTGTTAGTAGAGAAGAAAGAATGCTCTGTTCACTAAAGAGTTTTTGAAGCATTCAACACTTAAATGCAAGTGAGGGAACTTCTTTATTCCTGAAAAAGGAGCTGAGCTATCAACATGAACTGTTAAGCCCATTGCACAGAAGATGAGAATCCCACTACAAAGCCCTTAGGCTTCACATTTAACAATTAAGTATTGAAAGGTATATTCCGTGTATTACACTCTACAGGTACAACAAAAAACACATGCTCTAAACGGTTTAAGTTTCTCCTGTCGTTTCAGAGCCTGTAACCTGTGGAAACGGAAATGAGGTAGAAGAAGGAGTCATAGAATATATTCTGAAAGAGTGCCCTTGAAGAAGGGGAAAGTACTTTTGCCATACTCTTTTTTTTTTTTTTTTTTGGTTAGGTGTTTCATTAATGGGAGATTTATTAAGTTCTACAATAATAAAACAGTAATCCTGTTATACACTGAAATGCCAGTCTACGAGGTACGCTTACTTAGTAGTGGGTTGCGCCTTCCTTGGACTTCCGAACAGCCAGAAATCACCGGGACATGGAACATACCAGATGATGGAAGCGTCGTGAAAGAATGTTGTCAAATAGGAAAATACGCAGTCGAGTCACATTATTATGACCACCTCCTACTTTTGACTTCAACAGCGCATAGCCAATGAAAGAAGGCACATGTCGTGAGCTGTCCTGTAGGGTATAAGGTGTTCTGTAGGCCTTCTGAAAACATATCACTCGTTGCTGTCATGGATAAAAGGAGCGATATATCAGATTTGCAAAAAGGGATTATTATCGGCTTTCGGGCCAAGGGTGGCAGTATTTCTGAAACAGCGCAGTTTGTGAACTGTTCGCGTGCTGCTGTGGTTAAAGTGTATCGTGATTGAAGAAATGGCACCATTGCGAATAAGCGCCGTCGAAACTGCAAAGCACCACGCGTCATTGATGTGAGAGGTGAACGTCGCCTTCGAAGGTGCGTGAGGGCCGATCGACAGTCTACAGTGGAGCAACTCACTGGCCGAATGAATCAGAGGGCTACCGGGAGTGTGTCTAAAATGACAGTTCAGCAAACCCTGCTGCGTATAGGGCTCCGATGCAGATGGATGGTCACTGCACCTATGCTAACGAAGGTGCATCGGCAGAAAATTCTTACATTTGCACGGCAGTATCGGAATTGGACCTACGCTGATTGGCAAAGGATTATCTTCTCCGATGAGTCACGTTTTCTGCTTCATCGAACGGATGGACGTTGGCCTATAAGGCAAGAAACATCGGAAAACAAACACTCTTCAACCATTGCTGGAAGAACACAAGCTGGTGGGGGGGCAGCGTTATGGTCTGGGGAATGTTTTCGTGGCATTCCCTGGGTCTACTCATACCCGTGGAAGGCACTATGGACCGAATTCGTTATGAATTCATCCTTGCAGACAAAGTACACCCATAGATGTTGATTGTCTTCCCTGGGGCGGATGGGGACTTCCAGCATGACAACGCGACGTGTCGCACAACTAGAAATGTCCGAGAGTGGTTGGAAGAGCACGAGAAAGACTTAAAATTATTAGGTGTACAAATAAGTTTTAAAGCGTTTTTTGTGTGACGTATACCGCTAATTTACATATTCGACATACCCTCGTGTTGTTGTCATGTGACCGTAACTGGTCCAGAGTATAAAATGTGACACAGAAGTTTGTTCAACAGTCAAACGCACTTGCACATCGGTAGGTGTAAGATGGCAAGCGATACTGCATTTATTCGACACTGCATTCGTTACGAAATTCATCAAGGAAAGAGTGCTGCAAAAGCATGAGCATCGATCTGTTCTGTTCTGGGGAAGAATATTGTATCAAAAAGCACGTGTGAGTTTTGGGTTAGACGGTTTAAAGCAGGTGATTTTGATGTTACAGATCGAGAACGTAGCGGCGCCCCGCAGAAGGTTGCATATATGAGGAACTGCAAGCATTGCTGGATGAAGATTCGTCTCAAACGCAAAGAGAACTACCTGAACAATTGGGGTAAACTCAACAAACCATTTCCAGTCGTTTACGCGCAATGGGAAAGATTCAGAAGGAAGGAAAATGGGTGCCACACGACCTGAGCCAAAGGAACAAGGATGAGCGTCTCATGAAGTGTTTGAATCTGTTGAATAAACAACACAGAAAGTCTTTCCTGTGGAAAATCGTTACGGGTGATGAAAAGTGGATATGGGACGACAACCCCAAACGCGAAAAATACTGGGTAGACCCCAGTGAAGCAACGACTTTGACACCGAAACGCAATATATATTCACTCCAAGAAAGTTCTGCTGTGCATCTGGTGGGATATAAAGAGTGTGCTCTATTATGAACTATCGGCACAGGGTCAAACTGTTACTGCTGATTGCTACAAGCAACAATTGCTGCGATTGAACCAGGAAATCTGTCGGAAACGTCCATTCACAGGCAAAGGATTGCTTCCCGTGAAATTACTGCATGACAACGCTAGGCCGCAAATCGCAAAATCAGTCAAGGAAACGTTATTGACGCTTGGCTGGGAAATTTTGGAGCACCCGGCGTATAGTCCCGATATAGCCCCTTCAGACTATCATTTGTTCCGATCGATGCGACATGGTTTGTTTGCTGTACGGTTCCGGACATGTGACGAAGTGCAAAAATGGGTTGACGACTTCATCGCGTCACACGACGAAGTATTCTTCATGGCTGGAATCCGTCAGCTGCCCGATTGATGGCGGAAGGTGATAGATAATGATGGCGCATATTTTGATTCGTAAAGGTATTGTTGTTTTCTCTCAAATTACATGTTGCGTTGTCTTAAAACGCTTTAAAACTGCTTTGTACACCTAATACTTCCATGGCCTCCTAGTTTCCCAAACTTAAACTCAATTGAGCATCTGTGGGACCACCTCGATCGTGTTGTTCGCTCTATGGATCCTCCACCACGCACCCACTAGTAACTGTCAGATGCACTGCAGTCGGCATGGCTCCACATACCTGTGAACACTTTCCAGCACCTTATTGAGTCACTCCCAATCCGTCTAGCAGCTGTCCGCGCTGCACACGGCGGTTACTCTGGATATTAGCTGGTGGTCACAATAATGTGACTCGACCGTGTAATTTAGTCGCTCAGCTGCTACAGATTGAACGGAGACAAGAGAATTGATCGATTTTGCATGGTCTTAAGGCAGGCGGAGGCAGTGTAATTATGTGTGCCATGTTAAAAAGGGGAAAATTTCCCCTTTTCTGGGCCAGACAAGCTTTTTACTGGCTTTAAAAAGGGGAAATTTTCCGAAATTGACGAACAGTTAAGCATGTTCGTAAAAAACAGCAGGCAGGTGGATTACCAGTAACAACAGAAATCCTTAAAGTGAAAGCTAAAGAAATTCATTTTCAGCTGCAGGGAAAATTTGAAGCATTCCGTGGTTGGATAACGCGGTTCATGAAGAGAAAGGGATTTTCTCTTAGAAGGCGGACATCCATCTGCCAAAAGCTGCCGGCTGACTTTGAAGAAAAGTTTAATGCGTTCCAAAAACATTTGATCGCTGTTCGAAAGCAAGAGCAACACGACTTGGGGCAGATCGGCAATGCTGATCAGACGCCGACCTATTTCGATATGCCTTCAAACTGCACAGCGGAGAATGTTGGAGCAAAACGAGTGAAATTACTGACAACGAGTGGCGGTAAAATCAGAATGACAGCAATACTCTGTGTTACTGCAGATGGAAATAAACTTCCACCTTATGTCGTTTTCAAGAGGAAAACTTTTCCCAAAAAAACGGCTTTTCCAAGAAGAATCTATGTTGCAGTGCAGGAAAATGGCCGGATGTTTGCAAATTTGGTTTTAGACTGGCTAAGTAAAGTTTGGCTACGACGCCCTCGAGGTTTACTCAAGTTGCAATCCCTACTAGTGCTAGACGCATTTAAAGGACATCTAGCAGATGCAGTAAAGAAAAAATGAAAGAAAACCGCAGTGATCACGTCATTATTCCTGGAGGGATGACATCACAAATCCAGCCTCTTGATGTTTGTATCAACCGCCCATTTAAGGCTGCCGTTCGTCGAGTTTATAATGACTGGCTTTCATCGGGAGAAACGGAACTAACAAAGACTGGCTGCTTTAAAACAGCACCCCAACCGACTGTGTGCGAGTGGATTATTGATGCTTGGGAATCCATTCCAAATGAACTTGTGCGGAAATCCTCTATTAAGTGCGGAATTTTGAATTCTTTGGACGGAACAGAAGACGACGCATTGCTTGAAGTGAGCTCCGACAAGACAATGAACAATCGGAAGTAGAAAGCCCTGTTAGTGATAGTGACTTTTTTTTTTTTTTCGATCATGGTATGCATCGGAAAAAGGTAAATATACCTATTTGTTAGTATTTTTTGCAGATTTTCTTTTATACTTGAGTATGTGTGTATATTTTTTCTGATTTCTAAAAATGCAGCCTGGTGCTGGGGGTGCGTCAAATTCGAGTAAATACGGTAATTGATTATGAAGGAATAAAGTTCATTGCACATGCGAATAGATCTTTAACAATTTTGTGTAGAGTCAATGAAATGTTTTTTGGGGGTCAACACCTTCTATGCACTGATGAGCCATAACATTATGACCACCCCCAGCCTAGAGAAATGAGCGCACCTGGAGACCGAACGGTGGCGCAGGTGAAGTTCACATAGCAGTATTTATACAACCCGAGGACCGGTTTCGGTTAGTAGAGTGTTCGGGGTCAGAATCGGAAAAGCTGCCGATTTATCCGTGTTTGAAAATGACAAATCGTGATGGCACGGCGCGTCGGAACTACCATCTCAGAAACGCCGAGGCGTGTGGGTTGTTCACGTGCCGCTGTAGTGAGTACGTATCAAAAGTGGTGTACAGATGGCCAAACGACGAACCGTCGTCCGCAGCTCATTGATGCCAGAGGGGAGCGGACACTGTCGCGCATTGTACACAGCGACCGCAGGGCCACAGTACGACAAATCACCCGCCGCTACAACAGTGGTGATCAGGGCAATATGCTACAGCACATAGTTCATCGCAGCCTTCTCTGCATGGGCCTGCGTAGCCGAAGTTCCAGCCGGGTCCCCAATGCTCACTGCACGTCATTGCCTACAACGCATGAAATGGGCCCAAGAAAATCGAGATTGGAAGACAATGGCTTGGTCTGACGAATCAAGATTCCTGGTGCATCACGTGGACGGCCGAGCGCGGATACGCAGATTACCAACGAAGGCTATGGCACTTGAATGCACTGTTGGGTGGAAACAGGCCGGCGACAGCGGTGTTATGGTGTGGGCGATGTTTTCTGGAGACACTTTAGGCCCCATTATCCCAATAGCACAATCCCTGACACCTGTCAGGAATCTGAACATCGTTGCGGAACAAGTTCTTCCATTCATGGCAACTGTGTTCTCTGCTGGTGATGGCCATTACCAACAGGATAATGCGCCATGCCACACTGCCAGAATCGTAAAGGAGTGGTTAGAGGAACATGCTGGTGACTTTCTGTTAATGCCCTGGCCTCCAAATTCTCCTGACATGAACCCAATCGAACATTTGTGGTTCGACTTGGAAAAGCGGGTTCTCGCTAAATCACCACCATCCCGAAATGTACGGGAACAGGAAGACCTGCTGTTGACATTGTGTTACCAGATACCCCAGGATACCTATCGCCACCTCATCGAATCGATGCCTCGCCGAATGGCCGCTGTTTTGCGGGCTAAAGGGGGTCCTACAGCTTGTTAGGTAGGTGGTCATAATTAATGACCCATCGGTGTATATACGTATATATAATTTTTTTCCAACGTGTTATAACAGTACAAAAAGGTAATCGCTTAAACTTTTTTCCCATAGCCCAAACGATTTTTTTTTTCTCAAATTGCGAAGAATGCGATCGGCAGCGCGACCCCTGTGTATACACTCAGGGACAATGAAATTTGCGCACCTAGAAGAAAACATACTACAACCGCGAAACTTTGCAAATAGCTAGAGTACGTGCTAGTATGCAAATGATCGACATTTGGGGCGAATGCGCATGGCCGTACACCCTATGGTGGCGCTGCAAGCACGAACTGGCAGCCTTATAAACCGGTGTGTAGTCGATGCCCCATGAAAGCGAAAAGAACCGACCAACGCAAGCAAGAGTACAGAGTGACAAGAATGCCAGAAACGTCGATTTACGCAACTTACGGACTTTGAGAGTGACCTGATCCTGGGGCTGAAAACCGCAGGGTGGTCGGCGCGCCGTATTATAGCCCGCCACGGGGATCGTTCTGACCATATCGTCTGACTGTGTTGGGAACTGTGGACACGTGACGGCTCTGCCACACGGCGGAGCGGCTGCAGATGAACCAGCAGGACCACCGGTAGAGAGGATCGAGGGATCGTGCGCCAGGTACAAACGGATCCCACGGGGACCCGTTCCACTATACAGGCAGATGTAGCGGCTCCTGTGTGCCCACGCACCATTTCCCGACGCCTCGCGGAAGCGAATCTGCAATCCCAGCGCCCCTTACATGTGCTGCCATTTACACCGGAACATCGCCGGCTCAGTGTGCAGTGATGCCACGCCAGAGCGACGTGGAACGCCACAATCTGGCGACGTGCATGGTGTTTAGTGATGAATGCCGCTTCGGTTTAGGGACAGATGATCATCGTGTCCGGGTGTGGATGTCCTCGGGTCAACGGCACAATTCCAACCTCGCTATCGAGCGCCATACCTCCCCCACTGCAGGCATTATGGTCTGGGGAGCCATTGCCTACGATATCCGATCAGCTCTAGTAGTGGTACGTGGATAATTGATGGGCCAGCTGTATGTGGAGGAGATTCTACGGCCCCATGTGCTCCCATTCCTGGTCGGGATTCTAGGTGCGCTATACTAGCAGGATAATGCCTGCTCACATACGGCTCAGGTTGCATAGAACTGCCTACGTCATGTCCAGACACTTCCATGGGCTGCCCGCTCGCGGAGCGGGCAGCCCATGGAAATGTCTTGCACATGTCTATCGAGCATGTGTGGGACCAGTTGAAACTCCGGTTGCCGCACTAGCCGAGATTTGGAGCACACCGTCCAACACGTGTGGGCCAGGCTGCCGCAGGACAACATCAGGCGTCTGTTCGCCTCCATGCCGGACCGTATTGCAGCATGTATTGCCGCACGAGGCGGTGCGACGCGCTATTGTTGATGACCGGATTGCGTGTCACAGATCCCTCTGTTATTGTCCTGCAGCTCTGTTTTTGCCATCATGTGGATCCTTCATCTGTATCATTACGTCCATAAAATTTCAGTTCAACCCGATGCTTCCTTCTTGGTGCGCAAATTTCATTGTCCGTGAGTGTATATATTTTCTTAGACTGAAATGACTCAAAAACTGATTAACTGATTTAAAAAAAAATGATAATTTCAAGCTCTGTTTAAAATATGTTAATAGTCGATTCGGTTGAAATTGAGCAAAAATACCCTTTATATATTGCGATACCGTTGTTTTTTGTGTGATGTTTTTGAGAACTGTGACGTGCCTGCACCGTAGGACGCACGTGAGGTACTGGCAGATAGCAGTGAGGAACATGCCCGCGTAGCTCAGTTGGGAGAGAGACTTACTCCGGAGTGAGGGGACCCGATTTCGATTCCCGGCGTGGACAAACCTGTGTTTTCACATTGGCGCCCGAACTTCCCGGATGACCCGGCTGTTAAGTTTCTCGCAATGATGTGATTTTCTTTCCACACGGCGAGACAGGAAAAATGAGAATCCCTTCTTCAATGCTTCGAAAAAATAAATCAGTGTGATGTTACGTTGCACTCACCAAATTGTCTGGGATTTCTCAAATGCACGTTCTTCATGGGATGACTGCCTACTGCAACACATGGTTCCGGCTGACCCTTAGGCCATGCCCCTAGCCCTCTTTCGGGGTTGGGGGGAGGGGATGTGACGTGCCTGCACAGCAGGACGCACGTAAGATAAAGGCAGATAGCAGTGAGAGAACATGTCCGCGTAGCTCAGTTGGGAGAGCGACTTACTCCGGAGTGAGGGGACCCGAAATCGATGTCCGGCATGGACAAACCTGTGTTTTCCCAGAACTTCAAACGAAAATTATTCACGGAAGACCGAAGCCAAAACATGATGATTAATTTTCAGAGGATGAATAGTTAAAGAACTATTAATTTAAAATTGTATTAACGGAAATTCAACAAATTTTAATTTATTCCACAGAGATACGTTGTTTTTAAATTGAGACAGGTGTCTGCAAATACCATGTGTGTCTAATAATGGTATCTTCTGCATTGCGTTTCTGCTGTGCCTAAACTTTTGAGACATGTTGATACTCCTCCTTTCACTCCATAGCTATACCTACTGCATGAATTGGGTTTTCGTTGCACAGTGTGTCACAGTTTGAAGTGTTTAACTTGCCTTTCAATGATTGTGTTTTCTTTCCTTCGTATTTTTACATTTCAGCTTCCTATTTATTTATTTATTTTTTTTTTTTTTTACCTAAACTTTTGCGACGAACTTCACTGAATGCAAAGCATTTCAAAAACGAGTAATGGTGAATGAGGAAATGGGCAGACCAACAGTTTGTCATGGAAGTCAGAACGACAAAAAACTTCAGTGTTTTAAAACTTCCAACTTCCGTATTGATAGATCAACGGACAAGATCTTGAATCAGCTGTTTTACGGGCTTTTCTTCTCAGTGGATATTGAAACTTTTTCATTGTTTTTTTTTTTTTCTTTTTTCAAATATGGCATGTGCTAATTATTATTACGTTTGTTGAATCTTTCGTAGGGGAGGCTGAAAACGTTCCAGCCTTCCCTGGCGGTCCCCAAGCTACGGCCCTGCTCAGGCGCCCCATAGCAGAAAGTTTCTGGTCAGTCTGCGACAGATATCATAGTGCCACAAAATAATCTGCGGGTGCTCACTAAGCAAAATAACTACTAGATGCGAAAAATAATAAAATTGCAGAGACATATTTTTCTACCTAAAAAAAATGTCTAACCTAGGTACTACAGCAATTGCAATGTTAATTAAGATCAAGAACATTCTGGCCCTGTGTATCTGGAATTTTGCCAACATTTTCAAGCTGAAACATAAAGATTTATGGAATAAAATGGTATTTAACAACAATAAAGCGCAGAGGCATCACTAGGAAAAAATTGTCATAAGAGGCGAAATCTTTGCCCCGTACTACCTCCGGTTTCGGAACATTTTTCTCCATTTCTCATCTCAAATGCAAACATTTATGTAATTAAATGATGATTAAACAATAATAAAGAAGCACAGCGGGTGGAGGGTTATTACAACGAGAAATTTTCGCTCCGTACAACTTTGGTTTTCAGAAAATTTTTCTCCATTTTCAATATTAAATACAAACATTTATCTAATAAAATGATATTTAATAACCATATAGGGCAGAGGGAACATCGAAAGAAAAAGAATTCAAGGTTACTGAGTTCCGTCAAACTTTCGTTTTCAGAAATTGTTGCCTCCATTTTCAAACTAAAACACAAATATTTATGCAATAAAATTATATTTAACAACAATATCGGATAATCCTCTTTTCAAGCATCCAGGGAACGTCGCGAGAAAAAGAATTCAAGGTTACTGGGTTCCGTCAAACTTTCGTTTTCAGAAATTGTTGCCTCCATTTTCAAACTAAACACAAATATTTATGTAATAAAATGATATTTAACAACAATATCGGATAATCCTCTCTTCAAGCATCCAGCGAACGTCGCGCGAAAAAAAAATTATGATTACGGGAGAAATCCTCACTCCGCCTAACTTCCGTTTTCGGAAATTTTAAAAGGCGGAAAATTTGCATCTATGATAGGGAGTCTGCAAGATGGTTTAATAGGGCTCTGGGGATATCGTTTCTGTCTGCAGGACTAAAATAAATCTGTGATGTACGTCGGCCGTTGCCACGATTATGTTACGAGAATGAGTGCAAAATGAACCTACGATGTACGTCGCCCGTCGCCACGATTCTGTTACGGGAATGAGTACAAAATAAACCTGCGATGTACGTCGGTCGTCGCCGCGATTCTTCTACGGGGGTGAGTACAAAATAAATCTGCGATGTACGTCGCCCATCGCGAGAGAAAAAAATTACGATTTCGGGATAAATTCTCACTCCGCCTAATTTCAGTTTTCGGAAATTTTGAAAGGCAGAAAACTTGCATCTATGATAAGTAGTCTGCGAGATAACTTAATAGGGTTCTGGGGATGTCGTTTTTGTCTGCAGGACCAAAATAAATCTGCGACGTACGTCGGCCGTCGCCGCGATTCTGCTACGGGGCTGAGGCATATGAAAAAACTACTTGAAAACAATATACATATTTGGTCACTTGAAGATATCCAGTGAAATATGCCCTTAGTACTGAGAGAATTTTAAGAAATGGATTTCTTCATTATTTTCAGGCATGGCACAGATATTGGGCTGTGTGAGTAAGTGTAGAAGGGAAGTATTTAACAAGTGTTCACATACATTAAAGCTATGAGAAGGTATTCTTATTTATTTATTTTCGAAAGTTGTGTAATTGTTTTGTTAAATCTACGTAGTGATAAGTTTTCAGCGTAAGAGGAGTTGTGATGTATTACTGCCTTTTTAACTTTCCGTTTTTTGTTGACTTTTCATTTACGTAAATTTTGGTTGTTTCTCGTTATGTTTTCCGTACTGAACGTCATGTCTAAACTTCTGAACTCCCATCAGTTTTTCTTCTTTTTGGTTATGGCTGGCATTCAATCAAGTCATGTATACTGGTATAAATACAAGATCATACAATTAAAATGTCTGACTGGTTGGGGTCCCTGCTCACGTCAGTGTTTGCTACGTCTAAGAAAGTGTTAGACTACGTATGCTGGCGAATCTTTGCTAGAGTCGTGATATGCTGTTTTTGTCATATCAAAAATTAAACAGTGCTTCAATATATATACACTGGCCACAAAAAGCTAAGAATATCGCATGAAATGAAGGATGTAAGTACCTGAGTCAAGTAAAACGCATTAAAAGAACATGAGTAAGACTACGTAGCACAAACAATAAAGAATGCGTATGCAAAAACAATTTATTGTGTAATTTCTGCATACAACAAAGTAGCACTGTAATAGAGACATAATGGTAAATTCGAAGAATGTTCATACCTCTGGATTTCAACACCTGATAACACCACCTCTGTGTCGAAGAACGTCTGGACACCTACGAGGCATGCTTGCAATGACATTATTGATGAATGTCTGGGGCTGTTCGCAACACGTTACGAAGGTCTACCAGCGTACTGGGGTATGAGTCGTGGTTACCCAGACGCAGCTTTACAGCTTCCCAAATGTTCTCAATAGGATTAAGGTCAGAAGATCTCGGAGGCAGCTGTAACGATTCGATCCTATGATTTTCCAGCTCCTCAAGCACTCTCCAGTCACGGTGATTGGTTGCATTGTCATCGAGAAAACGGAATGCGTGTTTCATAGCAGCGTGAAACAGTGTCACAATGGACGCAATGAACTCGTTTCGGTACACTGAGGCATCCATGTTGTTTTGACAAACATACAAGTGCGGCCATTAAAACACACACCTGCCCAGACCAGAACTGACTGCCGCTGGTAAGGGTGGAAACGCACTCTTGATCGTTTGTGCCGGATCTTCTCCACACGTGTCCTCGCCGAGCATCAGAATAAAGAGCGAAACGGGATTCGTGTGTGAAAAGTACATGGTACCCCTCTGTATTTCATGACATGTACTGTCGGACCAAGCTACAACTTTGACGACGGTGAGCTGATGTCAATGCCATACATCTCAGCTGCCTCCTCGCTCTCAGTCCGTACTCGTGAAGACCGTTTCGTGCATATTGTGTCACCAGAATCAGCTCGAAGTGATTCCCAGGTTTGGCTACTGGTGATCCTAGGTCTTCTCAGTGTACTTGCTGTCAGGTAGCAATCTTGCCTCCTGGTGATTATTCTCGGGCGAACCCTCCTGGATCGATCTGCAACATTTCCTTACCGTAGAAATCTTGTGTATAGCTTATTTACTACACTTTGCAGAACTCCTAAAGCAGCAGCCACATCGATCTGCCTGTAACATGCCAACAGCCCTATTTCTTCTGTCAATGCTTAAACGTCGTCTGGACATCCTTTCAGGTTAATCCCACACTGAAGGCAAATACATTGAGCTAACTTCTAGACCAAGCGGTGAAACAATCCGTTTTCCACTTCTCATTGGGTATTTCTATTGGAGCTCACACGCCACATGCTGTGTTGTCCTGATGATAATTTACATATGACGTAGCTACCCACGATGATAACTGCTCAATTTGCATATGACTACGTTTTCTATTTGATATCGCAATATCCCTAACTTTCGGTGACCAGCGCATTTAAGCTCAATTTATATATACATTCTTCGCAAAATAAAAAAAAAATAATAAAAATCCTAAAACGAAGCATCCAGGAGGAATCATCTAATCCAGAAGAAAATTGGTATGTGCAATGTACATGTATAGGAAAGGAAATTATTGCAATTCCAGAGCAGTTGGGACATGTATTCGGATAAAGCATCTACACTAGTGGAACAGTCAGTACGCTGCAGTGCCACCTCTGGCTCGGATACCAGCGGTTACCCGGCGTGGCATACACACATACAGATCACGGATGGTGTCCGGAGGTATAGTATGCCAGATGGTATCCAAATTGTGGGCCAGTTCGACGACATTCCGGGATTGGCATAGATGGCGTCCCATTATGTCCAAAACATGTTAGATCGGTGAGAGGTCGGGTGATCTAGCTGGCCATGGAAGGGTGTCGACATTACGGAAGCACGCCTGGGAACGTCATGCAGTGTAACCACGCATTATCATGTTGAAAAATTGCTCCGTGATGCTGCGAGAGGAATGGCAACACGACAGATCGTACAATGTCGTCAACGTACCGTTGAGCCATGAGGGTGGTACGGAGGACTACCAAATGTATCCGGCTATCGTAGGAAATGGTTCCTCAGACAGTCACTCCCGGTGTGCAAGCCGTGTGTCGTTCCAAGGTAAAGGCAGGATCCGTGTGCTGGCCGGTTCGTCTTCAGACACGCATGCGCTGGTCATCGGCGCCAAGTGCAAACCGTGACTCATCACTGGACACTATCCAACGTTGATCGAGCCCGACACCATTGCAACCGGTGCAGCGATGCTCGCTGGCCAGTGGTAGGCAGCGGGGTGGCCTCCTCAAATGCAGTCCGCGCGCCGCAAGTCGTCTGGCAACGGTCCGGATGACCACTTCCGTAGCTGTAGACGACGCAACATGGCCACGGATAGTTGAGAGCGACGAATTCGGTTCTGGTCGTGCGGCTCTCAAAATCGCTCGATCCTCCTCGCATTCTGTCGTTGCCCTCGGCCGCCCAGTGCCCGCGTGCCGCTGGGTTGTGCCCTCCTCGACCCATTGAAGCCAACATCGTCCGATTGTCGCGTCGCTCCAATCCAAATGCCTGGCGATATGGCGACTTGATCAACCGGCCTCCCTTTTTTTTTTTTTTTATTGGTTGAAATTTTAACGACCACCGTGAGTAACTCAATGGGCTATAAGCAGTCGCCCGTCCCTAATTTAGAGTCACTGGTTCTAGGAAAAGGGGAGAGCCAGTGCCGTAAGACAAGCACAGCATCCATGCCTCACCGGGATTCGAACCCGGACCCTTTCTCGGACGAATGGTCATAAGCCAGCACTAAGACCACTGCGGCACCGGCCTCTCTGAACTCAATTATACATTTTCTCTTAAACTCACTCAACTGCTTGTATTTTGCACAAATCAATCGTCGAGGCTTCCTCACAGTCCGTTAAGGTTAATGCAACTGCAATCCACTATGACAATCGTCCGTGCGTGCGAGCTTTGCTCCTGGTATGCCCTCCTAGATGCTCGGTTCCCATGCGCTGTGGCGGGCCACTATTTAGTTATTTAGTCATTGATTGTTATTTTTTAATCATTTGCATATTCGGCCAGGAGATACTTGCATACGGAGTTTCATCAGGATCGAACAACTTTCTCGGGGTGCTTCGTTTTTTACCAGAAGTAACTGAAGTTCTATAGGTTTATTCTACATCTCATAATATGTTTGTACTTCATGTCTTATTTTGTAATTATTATTTGAAAACTTTTTATCACTGTAAAAATATTTTATTGGAGAGTGAAAGGGATACACAGACACCTTGGGAAGAGCGAAATTAGATCTAACACTGAGTCTGCACTTAGGGGAACAACTAAATGCACTGAAAGAAGAATCAAACTATTCAGTTATTGCTGTCTATAGTTTTTTCTTAAAACCGATTTATCCCTGGTCATCATCGAAAAGGACCGTTTATTTACTGTTGAGAATGGGAGTTAACCCAGAAATTTTAATTTAATAGGCTCCAAATACTGGGTAGAATTCTTGTTCATAAGCAGCAAGAGCTGTAGCTTTTGTTTGTTTGTTTTGTTTTGAGGTTTAACGACCACCGTGAGCAACTCAATGGGCTATAAGCAGTCGCCCGTCCCTAATTTTGGGTCACTGGTTCCAGGGAAGGGAAAGAGCCAGTGCCGTAAGACAAACACAACATCCATGCCTCACGGGATTCGAACCCGGACCCCTTTCGGACGAATGATCAGAGGCCATCGCTTAGACCACTGCGCCACCGGGGCGGCACAAGAGCTGTAGCAACGTCGTGTCCGTTTCCATTTTTCACAACACATAAGATATTCTGACTTTACTCTTTTGTGAATCACAGATTTTCATAATAAGGCTATAAGTGAATAAGTAGGTTAACTTTGCCCGGCGACGCTTTACAATCCCTACTGCACAGAGTCTACTGTGTCCTTGCACGAGCAGAGTGAGAGACAAAGGTGAAAAATCAACGCACATAAAAAGTACAGTGATCAGAGAAAAAATGTTGAACGTGTAGGAATCATAATGTGTATTCAAATTTAGTTGTAATAACTACAGCTGATCTGATTAACCTTAGAGACTTAAAGAGAAAAACAGTGCACAGACTGTATATAATTGTGTCGTAAAACATACGTATTTTGAAATGACTGTATGAAAACAAAAAGAATACCGAAGGTCAAGGGCGCTGATTTCACCAAATAAATTATGGGGGGCGGGGCGTAAACCCAGACGTGGGAGGGGGCGGGCCTCTTCCAATGTCAGAAGAAAAATTAAAAATAAAAAGGGCAAAAAGATTAACTACGAGATTCGACATACATATTTTAAAACGCTATTGTAATTGCGCGTCAGCAAATGAACAAAGAAACAGAAATATTCTTTTGCTGAATATTAATATTATTGATATTTGTAAAAATAAAACTCAGCCTGTGATTTTATAATAATACTCAATGATTTTGTTTCCGAACGTTTATTAAAAAAAATGAGAAATTAGCTGGGTTACTTACAGAACAAGAAGCGCAAAAAATAAATAGATAAATATAGGGGCTACAGATTATACATTTCTGTATTTTTATTTATTTTATTTTTGACAATTGTCTTAAACATTTACCATATATCATGAGAACATGTCAACCACAATGCGGGTCTGACAATCCATTTTTTTAATTTCAAATGAGCAATGCTGAATATTGGGGGGGGGGAAGTTTACTTATTTTGTTGTTTATTCATTTTTTGGAAATAAATCGCTTTAGCCTCATAAGGTGGAGCTTGTTTGGCCTTGTGAGGCTAAAGCGTTTATTTAATTAAACAGGACGAAATATATTGGGTGGGCACTGCCACCCTAGTAAAATTATTGGAGGGGCAAGATTCACCCCCCCCTAGTCGGCGCCTATGCTGCAGGTAAAAAAATTCTGCAGGTGTCCGGAGCCGTAGGACCCTCTCGTTGACTACGGTCCTAGGTTATTACCTGTTTTGTGCAGAACCAAGCCTGAGATGGAGCTTTTGCAGTTCTATGTCGTGTACGAGCACTAACACAACATCTAGAAGCTGCATTTAAGAGCCAGTTTTCTCTGAAATAATTTATACTTGATGTGTTTCCATCATTCGTACCTTTTGTGATGTAAATCCCATTTGTTTTGGAAGATTTCTGCTGAACGCCGTGTTATTTCAAAGTTATGCATTTCCACCAACTTTCAGTGGCAGTTGCTGGTTATTTTAAAGAGGGTGAAAACAATGAATTTGCAGTCATCAGCGAGCTCGTCTGTGTTTGTCGGGGGGGAGTGTATAGGAGGTTTGATAATATTATTCTGCTTTCCGCCTTTTGTTTTGGAGCAATGCCGTGAACAATGGCATGCCATCTATTCCAAGCCTCCGTCCGTCGCAGAAGTACAGTGGGCGAAATGCATTGCAGGAGCGCCGTAAACGACGCACCAGTCGTCATAGCAACACCGTTCTGCCTTATTCACAGGAAGTACCTAACCGAACCAGCTCAGGCAAGCCACTTATTTCTAGTAGGCACGTAGAAATTCTGGGTATATTCAGATTGGAATTCATCCTTATTATCTTATTTTCACTTTTATTCATTTCATCAAATGTTGGGTAAAGTGGTTAGCTAATGCGGGCGCGAAATTTCTTCCATAACATTTGCTGTGTAGCTCATCTTTTTTCACTTTAGCGTGGTACCACTTCCTGGTCATTAAATTCGACTGCATACCATTATTTGAACCTCAGTATGTGTGGCCGAAGTGACTTTAATCAAAGCGTTTTTCAGGTCTTTGTCGAATGCCGATGCGGAGCCCACAGCCATAAAAATTTGAAAGAGGCGGGGAGCCCAACTCTAAACATAGCTTTTAAAGCTTTGAGTTGTATCGATTTTTTCGAGCCTGCCAAAGTGTTTGCTGCTTTGTACGCGTGAAGAGTGAAACCATCGAAGAGCTGTTACTAAACGCCGCCCTCATGGTTTACCAGGTTGCTCCGTAAGTCATGTCCAGTTCTGCAGTTTACAAAATTTTCGCCACGTGAATTCCTGATTGGTTACTCATGCCTGGGAATACGAGCAATGTTGGTCTATGTCACAGAGGAGGAGAGACAGAGGTCCAATTCTCGTGTTTAAGACAGCGCTCCAGTGGTCGGACATGAAACTACGATAGCGTCTGTCACGTGATACGGTATCAGTGGCTATATAAGTTGCACTGCGGAGAGAGTTGTAAGTTCTTGAAAAAAAAAGAACAGACAGACGGTTACGGTTCGACGTTTTAGTTTCATGTCCGTCCACTGGCGCGCTGCTCTGTTGAGATCTTCGGGGCCAAATTGTTGCCATGTGTCTCTAGGAAGATTAAACTCTTGAGTCTCCTGCTCTGTGGGTCCATGTAGCAGTGAAACATCAGTCTGAGTGTAACTTCATTTGTGGAGTGTTGCGTCTCACACTAAGCCTGAAAAACATATCGTGGGATGTTTCAGAAGAGAAAAAAAAATGCTATTTCATGTTTCCTGAGTTAATGTGGACATCAAGTAATTTTGCTTCCTATACTTCCAATGGAAAAAACTTCTGTACACATTTTCTTCACAATTAATGGGTTCCCAAGGATGAAAATTTGAACATCGATTAAAATATCTTCATTTTATAACTTGGAATACTTAATATTTTCTAAAACATAACCATAATTATGCAATCCAAGATTTGTTTGTCTACTGACGTCATCAAAGTACAGGTCGCGCCATCTTTTTTCTGGTTTCAACACCACCAAAGGAAAAGTTATTAATTTTTAATATAATTATGGTTATGTTTTAGAAAATATTAAGTATTCCAAGTTATAATATGAAGTTATTTTAATCGATGTTCAAATGTCCATCCTTGGGAACACATTAATTGTGAAGGAAATGTGTACAAAAGTTTTTCCATTGGAAGTATAGGAAGCAAAATTACTTGACGTCCACCTTAAAGAAAGAAAACAACCACAAATGTACAGACGGAAGACATTCAAGATGTTCACAAGCCCGTAGCCAGACAAAGAAGTTGGGAGAGGTGGCTGATATTTGATGTCGGGCAAAAGATGCATAGGTCGGGTAAAAGATATGAAAGAGATCGGGCACTGAACTGAAGTGTGATTCGCTAGGGCGGGCAAAAAGAAGCACAGCTCGGGCGCCGCCCGACCTAGACCTCCCAGGCTACGGGCCTAGATGTGCATAGAGGGAAAGCTCTGAGATCGAGAAAGGGTTGCCACTGGCTCCAGAGCTTCAGATCAGGGGACTGCAACCAGCAGAATGCTCCAGTGAATACTCATTCCATTATGGTAGGTGAGGAATATATTTAAAAACTCGGTTCGCCCCTCGGTGGCCGAGTGGTCAGAAACTCAGGCTTCTGGCTAATCTAATTATCTGAGGTAGGCCCGACTCGAGTCACGGATGAGGCATGGATGGTACGCGTGTTCTACGGCGCTGACACTTTCTTCTTCCTAAAACCAGTGGCCTAAATTAGGGATAGGTGACAACTTATAGCATCTTTTGTTGACCCGGGAGGAAAATGGAAAAGCAACTATGTTTGACCTATTACGTTCCACCATCCATAGTTACTTAAGGTGAGAGAACTCAGAATGGGTTTCGCATGAATTGTTTTTATACAATCTTCGACAAAGAGTAGACAGTTGCACTTCACTGCATTCCTGTCCAGTTGGAGCGACGTTTACAGATCAAATACTAACGAGTGCTTTATCGTAATATTAAATGATGGCAGTCGGCAGTGATTTAGTTCCGGGAATTCAGCAACAGTACAGTCTTGACGGACTGTTCCACGTCATCGCGGCACCCATTCAACGCTGACGCTCGTTTTTATAGGAAAGGAGAACCACCATTGTGTGTAGCTCAAAACGGGACGAACTTTATGACTTACTCTGGTAGAAGTGTAGATACCGAACTAAAAATCTAATTTTGAGAGATCTAGAGGGGGAAATTGGCCTAAGAAAAACTGGAAAATTCAGTGGGAAAATTCCGGCGCACTAACGGCTACCGGATGCAGATTTTTCATATCGAACATTTAGAATTCGTGTTGCATTGCTACCTAGCAAGAAAATTGTACTTCTGGAAAATCAGGTGGATAATATGATAACGGTTGCAACTAGCGGCTGTCATCGTATTTTAAAACATAGTGGAATACAACGTATAACGTTATTTCGAAGCTTTATTTTATTTCCTTGCAGCTACATAGTTTCCGATGTGTTTCTTTGGCCTTCAGGTCGCACGTGCATCACGGATTACTGCACGCCGACACAGGTATTCAATATCGTTGTCAGAAGTGTTCCAAACTCACTGATAATAGGTAATATTCCTTGTGAGTTCTTCGCGCTGTGACAGTTGAGCAGCGCGAAAAACTTGCTAAATGTAGCTTCGGGAATATTAGTAGCAGACGCACACAGCTGCTGGGGTTTTTACTGTAGCGAGGTGAAAAAACGTACTGTTTCGTCCTTTCTCTGGCAACCTATTCACGTACATGGTGCGCATATCGGAACTTCAGGAATTGGAACTTTTCTATAGCCTATGAAAACGGTTATTCCCGATAAGCGCTGGAACATTCTACGTTGTACCCCGACAGTCCCCAACTCCC
Organism: Macrothele yani; assembly: GCA_039090855.1. Taxonomy (NCBI): domain Eukaryota; kingdom Metazoa; phylum Arthropoda; class Arachnida; order Araneae; family Macrothelidae; genus Macrothele; species Macrothele yani. Next base: position 3,067,396 of record CM077023.1, on the reverse strand, counting down.
AACAACAGCTTTTGTTGGGAGTTCTCTTCTTCCCCGCACCGAACGATTCTATGTACTGTTCAGGTCAGCACTCTAGTCTGGCCAGTCCAACTTTTCGACGTCCCATGTCCTCAAACCAACGTGTAACAACACGGGCAGTATGATATGGTGCGTTGTCCTGCTGACAGACAGGTACACGCCTTCCCCCAAAGTATTGCCACAACGTTACTAGTGCATAATTGCCCCGGATGTGTAAGTAGAGATCAGCATTCATGGTTTCGTCCGAAATGACTAATGGACCCAGCTGAACCACGAAAAACAGCTCCCTACCCCCACCACTACTTCCAGCAAACTTCATTCTCAGGACAATACAGTCCGGAAAGTACCTTTCTCCCGGCATTCGCTACACCCAGGAACGACCCTCAGACTAATAGACTGCTTACCGTGACTAGTCAAAACTGCAAGATTGACGTTCTTTACACACTTTAGTCGGCGTGTGGCATTATTCTAAATGATTAGCAGCTTGGGGATGGATATTCGACTGTGATAACCCACGTTGTTCAGCGTCCTGCGCTCAGTACTGGTTGGGAGGAACATCAGTCCCAGCAGTCTCCTATAGTTTGTGTGGCGATGTTGATTTGCGTTCTGAGAGGACAGTTTTTTAGGAGCTCCCCTGTCACGCTCTGTTAGCTTCTGAGGTTTACGAGGTCGTTTCTTGGCAGATTCAACCCCAGTCTGCTCCGTTTGCACATCACATCACTAACCGTCGACCCAGGGATCTTTAATGCCGCTGAAAAGTTACGTAAGGAGCGATGCTTATGTGGCAGCTCATTGTTAATCCGCACTTGAAATCAGTTAACTCTGTCGATCGAGGCATCTTGCATTCACAGTCGTGCTATTGTCTCATCATAGCACTACGAGCATATTTATACAGTAGTTGTGTCTGTTATGTGGGGATTGCGTAGAACTGAATTCAATGAGCGATGTCCAGATATTAATGTATAGAGCAGTGTATATATAACAAAAGTATGTGATGTTGAAGTGGAATGCGCGTTGGATGACGCGAATCTGATTAAGTTGCGGAAACGTCGGAATTAACAGTGATTTTTAGTCAGTTTAATTCTTGTTAATCCTGACAAAGTAGGTTATTTTTGTTTAAAATATTACGGCTAATAATTTTATACCACAACTCCTTTACTTTGAGTAAGAAACGCTATCACTCTCTTGAATGGCAGTGACATTATACATATATACTTATCAGGCTGATATTTATGTCGTTTTGACAGCTTTTCATTTTAACAAATTGATGTAAATGTGCCGCCCCGGTGGCGCAGTGGTCTAAGCGATGGCCTCTGATCATTCGTCTGAACGGGGTCCGGGTTCGAATCCCGGTGAGGCATGGATGTTGTGTTTGTCTTACGGCACTGGCTCTCTCCCTTCGCTGGAACCAGTGACCCTAAATTAGGGACGGGCGACTGCTTATAGCCCATTGAGTTGCTCACTGTGGTCGTTAAACCTCCAATAATAAAAAAAAAAAAAATGTAAATGTTGAAAGTGTGAAATCTTTGAGCTTTCATGCCAGTCTTCCCATTGAAATTGTGATCTGCTACAAAGGAAAGGTACGGTAAAAAAAAAAAAAAGGAAATCAGTTCCAGCAACTTGAACTTTTCATATTTATTTCTAATTTCGGACTTAAGAACACTAATGTGGTCAATGATTCACTAAAGTTCCCACGTTTTACTGAAGAGATGCTTTCATCATATCCGCAGAAGAACGACAGTTCTTGTTCTTTAACAGATGTCATCGTTCTTTCCACTTTTATAAGTGAATCACGGAAAAATTCTCATTGGCCGGCACCGGGAACCGAACCCAGGGTCTTCCAGTTACTCGCCGGATACGCTTCGACTGCACCACAGTGGCCTTGAATTCCACCAGACTCACATTGAATGACAATGAGCAAAGAAATCTATTTAATGTAAGATCTTCATTGAAAATCATTTTGTGAAGCCTGGAGAATTCCTGTATAGTTTTCGCAACAGTGCTCTTTTTTTTTTTTTTTTGGCACTTCTTTACATTGCAAAAAACATTTCAAATGTTCTGCAGAGTATTAATGCTCATGGAAAGTACGAGTTACATTTGCTAAATCTCCAAAGTTGCTTCCTAATATTTTTTTTTTTTTTTTTTTTTTAACCCCGAAAAGCCAATCAAATACAACTAAAGTATTTTATTAATCGCCATGGAGTTATTTTTCACCAGAATAACGCTCGTCCACATGGCGCTTTACGGACCCAGCAAAATGTGCTCGAGCTGGAATGGGAAATATTGTCGCCCGCCCCCCTATTCTCCGGACCTTACCCCGTCCGACTTTCATCTCTTGTCGAATTTTCTTGCTGTGAAAAACTGCTCGATGATGTGAAACGTTGCATGGATGACTTCAATCCCCGCTCGCCAGACTTCTATTGGAATGGGGTATTTCAACTCGTAGATCAGTGGAACAAGGTCAGTGGTTCCAATCTGGACTACCTGGACGATTAGGTTAAGTGATTTTGTATGATTTTTTAAGCTTGAAATATATGCTTCCCTATTTTCCGAATACTTTCTTTACAACCCGATAAAATAAATCAGACAGAGCCGTGGCCTATCTTCAACTTTATTTAACATTTTTATCGATGACATTTTCCACTCATGGAAACTTCACGTTGGCCTTGACATATGATTTAATGAGACCAGTATCAAAGCGTTGCTTTTTGCAGATGATAAGGTGTTTATATACTCAAACGATGACGAGCTCCAGATCTAATTTTAGGGTGCATCAAATTTGTAATGATTGCAGCATGGAAATTTCTACTCCCAAAACTAATGTTATGGCATTTAGGGTTAGATTTCCTGTAACATCAAAAATTATTATTGACAACCGCATTATACAGTAAGTTGCCCATTTTACCTTCTTGGATGTGACATGACACCTGGCCAAGATAATGAATGACCTTGACGCAAAGCTCCGTAGATTTCAGTACATCTCTGGCACCATCAACAGAACGCAAAGAACAAAACAAGTAAAAGAGCACCTGGTTAAAATCCTATAAAATGACTGCGACACTCACCGCCCTCTCTGTTATATGGTTATGAATCTTGGACTGTAAGAAGTAGAGGCAAATTAGAAGAAGTGTGCAACACCAGATCAAGCCAGAAATGAATGTACCCGGGAAAATGGCTGGAGCATGTCGAAAGAATGACACGTGGAAGTCCACCAAAGGCTTCCTTTATTTATAAAGTAAAGAGAGACAGAGACTGACCAAGGAAGAGATGGATGTACCAGTGCGGGGAGTCTTACCTAATCTTTGACGAAAAGGAAATTACACACTAATGAAATAAATTGACATTATAACGAAGTAAATTTCTCCGTCATTTTTGGTCTACGCCGGGATTCGAACCCCAGGCAGCTTATTCCGGAACAAGTCGCTCTACCAACTGAGCTACGCAGACGATTATTCTGATTCCTATCTGCCTTTATGTCGTGTGCATCCTGCTGGCAGGTACGTCACAACATAAAAAAGACAAAAAAAGGAGATTTGGGGGATGGGTGCGAGCACGCACGCAATGCGTCTTGTCTGTCGGATACGTTTTTAAACGTCTGCCGTTTGAGAAGTTACTTTCCCTCTCAGATAATCCCACAAGGAAAAATCCGAACAGCCCAGATCTCGTGATTTTGCTGACCAAAGTTTGTTCAGAATCCTTCTTGCTACCCAATGCGGTTTTCAATGCAACAGTGAACGGGTGAAACTGCCTATAGAATATAACGTAAAAAAAAAATGGTGTGCACTCCTGGTCGTCCAACTTCGTCATGGCTGAAATATATTTCAGTGTCGCTTAGAGTTGAGCTTCTGTATCGTTTTAAATGTCTTTCAAAAGTTCTAACAGGCATCTACCCCGTATCGTTCGACTTTCCAAGGATGTATACGTAGGTATTTCGAAGGCCAGTCCATCAAGCAGTTCCAGAAGTTGGCCTGTATCTGGTACTGTACCCCTACGCTTGTTTACATTTGGACTCCTGAGTGTTAGAGTGCCAAGGCAAAAGTTTTACCTCTAATCGATGTGTATTAATCCGAATAAGGCGAATAAGGTACGCGGTTTGCTTTCGTTTGTGGGGACTGACAATGGATAGTGAACAGAGAATTCGTGCATGAGCATGTTAATTACTCCGTGCACTTTGTCTTCTCTGACGCTCACACGCAGACCAGTGAAGCGAACTGGATGGAGATCATTCAAACAAAAAATGACAGTCGAAACAATGGATAGTGAATATTTTGCTGATCGAATATTTTTTCAGACGACGGCGCAGAGTACAAAGCCCAGATCCGTTGTCGGAAATTTTTAAGATGATAAAGGCAACGACAGAATGGCACTATTGAGGAGAATATGGCGCTTTTTTTGTTGTTTTTTTGGAGGGTGGACCTCCGAATCGCAGCAGTCCTGTGTATCAATATGCTTTGTTTACATAGTCCTGCACACACCCACTGTTACGGGGCATAGAATGGCCCTTTTTTTTTTTTATGCAAAGTCGTTTGTTTCCTGCTTCGTGTTTGTGCTTTTTTTTTAATTGCTTTGGATTGGTTATGTACTTGTGAATGTCTATGTTGTTGGCTTGTTGTCCTTATGATTGTCTGGAATTTGCAGCGATGAGTAACAACAGATTCAGAAATATGCGTAACGACATGACTGACAGGCTCATGGTGCATTTGTTCCAACGTCTGTGAGGGTGTGAGATACCTTTGAGGAATTAATCAAAGTTATTCAGTCGACAGAATGGAAGAAATAATTACGAAACCGTATATTTAACCCTATTAGGACAAAACTGTTCACCATCTGTGCAACAAATTTCTTTTGTTCGTCATTTGTTAAACAGCGAACGTCCATCTCATGCAGGGTTTTAAAAACCCGGGTATTTTTGAAAAAGCCCAGCCCGGGTGGGTTTTATTGGACTTTTTGGGGAGGTTTATTGGGCTTTTGGGGGAGGTTTATTGGGCTTTTGGGGAATTTTATTGGGCTTTTTGGGGAATTTTATTGGGCTTTTTGGGGTGTGTTTCATTTGAAGTGGGGGCAGGGCAAGTATAGTCTTTTACTTTTAAAATAATTCCCAAAGATTGTGTTTTAAAATCTTTGCCAAAATCAATACAAATTTGCTGAAATTTCTCAATATAATTTTACAAGCTTAATTTTGGAAGTTCTCAATACCAATTAGGGCAAAATTTTGTACGTAAATTTACGTTAACAAATAATTGGGCATTCACCTACCTGTTTTGACTGTTGATTTACGTTAAACACTGTTTGCAGTACACCCAAGCTTTTCTTAGACTGATTTCAAATATTAAATCCTTTATAATTAATTGCTCAGTATGTTTGAAATGACTTATAGCAGAAAGCATTCCAATCAACTTCCTTAAGCAAAAAAAAAAAAAAAAAAAAGAAAATTGTGATATTGCTCTGAAAATTAAAAAAAAAAAAAACCCAAAAAACTTTCAAAGTGTTATTTTTAACCCCCCCCCCCCCCCCCAGGTTTTTGGGCAAGTGGGTTTTTTACAAAACCCTGACTTCGTGTAACGTTTCCCCCATCATTTCATGTTTTAAATATTATCTGTTCAAAACAACAACAACGAAAAAGAAACCTCCAAATCTTCTGTGTCCTATTTTTTTTTATTTTCTTCCTTAAGCGGCGGAGCTAATTTCTTTGCTCCGTAATGTTGGGTGTGCGCAGGCTAATGTAAAAAAAGCAGAGTGATACACGGAACTATTTGAAAGTGCTGGGATTCGGAAGTCCATTCTGTTTGTGAAATAACTGCACTGTAAAAAATAAGTGGCGGGAATTCACAGAAAATTTCTGAAAATAATGTCAGCAAAGTTGCTGGTAGGTGTCCGTCTTTTAATTTCTGAAAATAATGTGCAGTAAAGTTGCCGGTAGGTGTCCGTCTTTTAATTTCTGAAAAATAATGTGCAGCAAAGTTGCCGGTAGGTGTCCGTCTTTTAATTCCTGAAAATAATGTGCAGCAAAGTTGCCGGTAGGTGTCCGTCTTTTAATTCCTGAAAATAATGTGCAGCAAAGTTGCCGGTAGGTGTCCGTCTTTTAACGAAATTTCCGTATCTAAAAGTGCCGAGTTTTTTTTGTTTTTTTTAACTTCCGTATTTTCATATATTTTCCGTAGTCAGTAAGTAATTCCGTTTATTTCAGAAAAGTCCGTTTCAAGTTTTTCGGTGTTTATATAGAAGTATCGCAAAATCGAAGGTGCTGAATTTTTCAGCCCGTACACCAGATAATCATTTCGCGTCGGTAGTGAGATCGAACCGAAGTGAATTGGGTTGGGTCTACAGAAGCCTCAAGTCTTAACCAGTGAGCCAGAATGTTTCGAGTCGCAGGCACGTTTAATCTTAAACTAATTGCGCGATGATTTTGTTTCTTTATTAATGCAAGTAATTTAGTCATTTTATTTTTTGTTGGAGCTTATTATTTTTTGAATACATCTGTAACCATTTTATTTTTTATGTAGGACTTACCACAAATATTAAGTATTTCTTTCATCGTGATATTTCGAAGCAACAGAATGCTTTGGAACTTGAGATCTTTTTTCTTTTTTTACTGACAATAACTTTAAATTATCTTTAAGAAAAAGTGAGATGTACTGTTTTATAGTATTATTTCACAAAACTTCTAAATATAAAATTTACTCTTGATAGCTATAATCGCGTTTGTGTTAAGGATTCTACAAACTGATACATAGACATCGTAGTGCCATCACCTTTACAATAATTTAAATACACGTTTTCTTACGGTAACACAATATATGATATAATAGCTGGTGCACAGAATGCGGGAGAGGAGGAGAAATATCTTGTGCCACAATAACCAAATTTCATTCGATATGCTACCCACAATATGCGATCTCGTTACGGAACTTCAAAATCAGTGCCTTTGACAGACGATTGAAACTTAACAGATAATCAAACCTCAAGTATTCCTCCGAATAGCTCCTATTACCGGAATGTTTTCTTCTTATGGATAGAGAAAAAGTGAGAATTGAGATTTCCTGTTAATATACGAAAGGAATTGTGGAAAGGTTTCTGAAAGAAATTCAGAATTTTCCGTTAACACATCTTAAAAACGGCAATTTACCATCAATATAAGAAAGGAATTGCGAAAAGTTTTCTGAAAATTCAGAATTTTCCTGGCGTACGAAAAATCCGTGAAATTCAAGTTTCTTTCCGTCATTTCACGGAAAAGGTTTTATGAGAAATATGCTTCGTTAATTCACGAAAAGAACAGAAAGTGGCTCATGAATTTCGGAAAAAAATTTACAGTGTGAAATAATTGTCACGTCATCAAACTTTTCAGATAATCTTGAATAACGGACGCCTCCATTTTTTCTATTATAGCATGTAATTTTTTGTAACGTGAACCTATACTGTTAAAAAATTTTGTGGTAGGTTGCACCAAAAAGTGGTGCTACACCACTGCACCACTTTCTGAGAAAAGATACAAAATTGAGTGGAGTAAACAAAGCTGAACAACATGGCACAACCTTGCACCGTAGTGTAGTGCAACCTTGTACCATAACGTGATGCAACGTCGCACCACATTGTTATGTTTTGTTTGCACCACACAGTAGTGTATCTTTTCTCAGAAAGATGTACAGCTGGTGTAGCACCACTTTTTGGTGCAACCTACCACAAAATTTTTAACAGTGTGGGCTGAGAAGTCAACCTCCTGAATAGAGGACAAACATTGAGGCCTCAGGTTGTCCGCTATTAAGACGTTTTACTGATTAATAACGAGGAACTATACACCAAATATTTAAAATTGTATAGCTGTAATAGTCATTCGAATTTATTGTTGTAAAATAGAAATCTCAGCTTTCGCTACCAGATGGCTTTTTCAACGAAGGTACACAGCAAACCGAATAATAGAACTCTTTCGCAATTTGAACGCGGTGACTTGACTAAATAATAAATGAATAGATGCAAATGTAATTATTCATTCAAAGGAAAAATCTGTCATGTTCGTTAGGCACGCGGTACCTTGGAAGGAAAAACAGCATTATTTGAAGAACTGGTTACAAATTCTGGGCAACTCTAGTGAGGCACTACCATTGTAAACCTCACTGTTAGTAATGATCTCCAAGGTTTCTCTAAAGGTGGTAGATTTAGGAGTGGATTAAGAAGCTAATTTCTTCATATCATCCCACATAGGATCAGAGGACTTGAAAATGACTTCTGAATAGGACAGTGGATACTTTTCCACTATTTTTGTCCCCCTTTATGCTCATCGATTCTAATTCTAAACGAACGTTTGGTCATTCCGATGTAGTATCGCTTGGAGCCGTCCGTATATTGTAGAGGGAGGACATAAATACCCACCTCGTTGAAAAGCGGGGACTTGTCAGTATTTCTCTTCAGCATGGTAAATAAAAATGCAAGAGATCTTATGCTGACATCGAAGTTCGTCTTCTTGAGAGCGTTTTGGAGTCGATAGAAAACATTTGGCATGTAGGGAATAGATCCCAAATAACGTAGTTGCGGCATAGAAATATTAGCACGACTGGTTCTGGTTATTTCGATGAAGTTATGCGTCTGGTTCGAGGTGTATGTTGCGTCAGTGGCCAACCGATGACGTTTTGTAGTTCGCATTGTCTAAAAGAAACATCGGAGGTGACGGCGAAGGCTCTTCTAATTCGAGAGCGGAAGAAACTGTCTTGTAATCAGCAGGGCAGAATGAGCTGCGGATCATCAGGTTGGGGACGGACGCGAGTTTACAGTAGACGTGCGTGAAGGCGGTTGTCAAGCTATTTGCTCACTGGGACGTCCAGATAAGGTAAGGCAGTATGCTGTTCAAGTTCCATAGTGAAATTGATCCTAGGGTATATGTAACTGACTTTATCGAGGAAAAGCAGGAGAGTCTCCTTTCCGTGAGGCCATATGAAAAATACGTCCTCCGCATATGAAAGCGGGGATCCCATAGAAGCTTCATTTATCTGTTTATGCTATGTAGATTTTTTCATGCGAACTGAAGTAGCTAGAATTTTAGACCAAGTCCATTAACTTAAAGATGCTGAGGCAAGACTCCTGCGAAGCAAGTGATGAATTAGATATTGCCTCTTTCAACGTTCTGATGGCTTCCGGCACGGGTACTAACGGGTAAAGAGAAACCCCGTCGAAACTGCCGTAATGTCTCATTGTTGAACAGTGAGTTGCCAAATAAGTATCGATTGTATTATAATTCCCTTTTGTAAAAGAAGACGTTGTTGTGGTCCTCAAAAGATGTGCAGATTTTAGTAGCTTGATATTTTACATGTTTTTGAAAAGAGAATAGCATGTTTTTCACCTTCGTGATTAATCACAGCATCTTAGAGATAAATGATTAAATTATTTAACCCTATGCATTTCGTACCCAAATGCTAACTTTTTTTTAATGACGTTAGATTATTTGAAGGAGTTTATAGGGAAATTTCTTTTTCAATTCTATTATTGACTTCTTAACATTTCCGAAAGTTACTCGTGTGGACAAGTTGAATGGCCACTGTATGTATCTGTACTAGTTTCACCTTTATCTGGGCCTCAGAGAGCCGCTCGTGATCCTGACTTTACATTAGTACACTGCCGGACAATTGCTAAGGACGGATGAAAATAGCAACGATAGCAACCATAAAATGGAAGGCAGGAAAATGTGGAATTTAGCATAAGTGCGGGATACAGTAAGACGTGTTGTGCGTATGCAAAATTGGGATTGCCGAACTTGTTCGTGACGTCATAGCGCTGATAAGAGATATAAAGGATTTGACGCGTATTGACCGTTGTTGTTCAAACGCAAAGTTGAAAGGGAAAGAATCAATTGACGAACTTGCAATTTTCAGTATGTCTTCCCGACATCACCTAGATGATTTTACGCGTGGCCGTATTATTGGCAAGATTGAAGAAGGGCGAAAAATAACAGATGTTGCCAGGGAGTTCGACGTCAGCCACAGTGTTGTTTCAAGGCTTTGGAAATCATTTCTAACAAATGGAAAGTGTTGCAAAGGTCACGGGGGAGGTCGTGTTCGCAGTAAAACACCTGCAGAAGATCGGTACATAGTGCTATCAACAAAAAGACACCGGCGCAGCACAGCTAGTGAGGTAGCAAATCAGTTTATGGCTGCTACTGGCAAGCGGATCTCCCAAAAAACTGTCGCCAGGCGTTTGCATGAAGGAGGACTATACGCCCGCCATTCTGTTGTGTGCATCCCATTGTCCAGACGTCACCGTACCGCCCGTTTGCAATGGTGCCATGAACATCGCAATTGGACTGATAACGACTGGTCTGCTGTCCTCTTCTCAGATGAGAGTAGATACAGTCTATCGTCTGATTGTCAACGACAACTGATCTGGCGTGATAGTGGTACTGCATATTGTCCAGCAAACATACAGGAAAGGGACCGATATCCGACATGTAGTGTCATGGTATGGGCTGGCATCGTGATCAATGGCCGTACGTCCCTCTATGTGCTTCCAACTGGGACTATGACTGGCCAACGATACATTAATGATGTTCTGCTACCTCATGTTCGCATGTTCCGTGGTGCTGTCGGTGATAGATTCATTTTCATGGACGACAACGCAACATGTCATCGAACAGTCGCTGTCCAGGAGTGTCTTGAGAGCGAGCATATTCAACGCCTCGTATGGCCAGCATGTTCTGCAGATCTGAATCCCATTGAAAATGTGTGGGATGCTTTGGGGAGGAGTCTTGCTGGTCGCCAATGCCCTCCAATAAACAAGGACACCCTCATCCGTGCACTGACAGAGGAATGGGATAAATTACCCCAACAGTTGCTTGATAATGTTGTGCAAAGCATGACACGACGTGTGGAATCTTGCATCGCCCTCCATGGTGGCCATATCCCGTATTGACATCTTACGCCGGAACGCCTGCGTACGGTAATTGCATTTTTTTCACGTTTACGTATTCTGCACAAAATGGCCTGTTTGTCCCTTGAACACGTTCCAAAGCCTTCTGGATTTCAGAGCACAATAAATTGTCTTTCTTGTAATGTCCTGGCATTCTGACATTATTTTATTTCACTTGGCATCCAACCACACTTACTTTTTTATGCGCTATATATCCGTTTATGATCCGTCCTTAGCAATTGTCCAGCAGTGTACTAGCGCTATGGCTTCAATAGAACTGGATTTTCCGATTCCGTTGCCACCAGTTAAAACCTGTGAGATTTTTCTTTTAGTTTGCGCTCACAAACTGTTTTAGAAAAGCAGGGATAACCTTATTTTGGCCAAGCAGACAGCGATAGATGTTGATTCTTTCGCTGTTTGCCTTGAATAGCAACAGATCAAACTTTTTTTTTTTTTTTAGGTTTCGCACAACCCGGATGCAGCTGCTTCTCATGACTGCGCATAGCTTGCAAGTGGTACGATTTTACACTTTTCCATTAAAACTAACCTTTATGCATCACAAAAACGCGTGGGATTGTGTTATTTGAATACGCACCGGCTGAACACTCAGAACTTCGTTTAGCATTTTTTTATTATTTATGTCCGCCATACAGTCCCTCTCATAACAGGTGCTTTTTGCCCTTAAACGCCATTGCATTTTTTTTAACAACATTTATACTGCTGATCATTTTTGTCGTAGACTGGTAATTACAGACCACGTGAAGTACACAGCTCCTTAAAGCCCACATGCCCTGCGAGCGAAGAGGTCTTTTAGCTGTAATCATTAGGAAGATCAAAAACAAAGGAATGGAGTTGGAGGGAGGAGGGGGTCTGCTTACGAATGGCGCCTGTGAGCTCACCGCCACCTGTAATGACGTCAGCTGATTTCCTTCACCACTCATTGGATGATGATTTATGGTGCTGACCCTGCCCCGACCCGAACTGGGCTTAAGTCACAAAGACACTCATTCCGAGAAACTTGCTCTATTGCTACCTAGCCTGTCTTGGGGAAAAAATCATACAAGCACTGGGAAAAAGTTGTTTAGCTTCTACAATTTTTTTGTTTTTTTTTTTTTGTCTAATGAATTCTTATTTTTTATTTTTTCATTAGTTCAAGTTACTAGACTAATAGCAGTAAAGTGAATGTTGACGTTACCTTATGTTCGTCATCTGATATTTAGAAATGATTATGGTAATAATAACATGTCGAGTTCGGTAAATGAAGAGGGATTGATTGCTCTTCTTTCTGGAACTTTACGAATTTCAAATAACGAGTAGGTACCGCTTTTCATTCCTGTTTTTGAGTATGATGCATATACTGTATCTAATAAATCTCAGAAGCTACGATTGGTTTCATATGTCTTTGTCTGTATTTTAACAACATGATAAAGACATAAAATGTTTTTTGCCCACTGCAATTAATAGTTCAGTAACGGGCAATGTAAAACATACTACTTGAGCAATCTTTTGAGCGGAAATATTCTCTTATTAGACATCAGCTGTTAGTGAATTACGTGTTTGGATTCGTGCTGTTGTTTGCCTCTGTAAGTGCACCAACTTAAAAAAAAAAAAAATGCAGCACCTCTAAACCATTCATAGGAGCCTAATGTTACTCGCTGGCTCAATGATGTTATGTAGCAAACGTTACTCGCTGCTCTTACGATGTTATGTAGCTTCTCTGTCGGGCAGGGTGGGAAATTAGCGTGCGAAAAGCGCAAAATGAGACGGTAATTTTTCGTCCTGCGATAAGTATTTTGAGCACGGGCACAAATTCGCGACGGCACAAATTTAGAAGAAATTGAAAATCTGGATAACTTTAGTTTCCAAGTGAGCATCTTATAAATGTTCGGCCTTACAGTTACAACATTTAATGCATGCTGACAATTACAAATATTTTCAGATATTTTGTGGGTATTAGTGAAACATTCATTAACCTTCCTAAGTCCCGATGTGCATGCACACCGTACGTTTGGGGTCATATAAGTCCCCAAGGTAAAATATGTAACTCTTACCAATTATTCAAAACTTATCACTAAAGGTAAGCTTCGTACTAGATAAATAAAAGTCGCGAAATGATGTTAAAAAAATACAACAGTCAACAAAGTTAGCGGAGCTCAAATATCTGCTGGGATCTTATACGAACCCAAAGGCCACAGGAAGATCAATGATATAAATTTTGGTGATTATAGCTTGGCTGTAATTTTTAACGTAGGGACTAAGTATGTTAATTTCTGTGACTCATGCAGTGGGGGATTTATGCTGTAGGGGGCCCCTCGTTTTGAGACACACATCCAGGTTCCGGGTATACTTTGTACAATTTTTAAATGGACTACAACCAATTTCATCATCAAATAATTCTATTATTTTATATTGCAACGAAGAGATACACAATTTCATTTATATACTTACAAGCACAGCATCATGTTTATAAGAAATTCTTCCTGGCTTTAATTGCAGCAAAAGTGTCTGTGACTTCATCGTAACGGATGTAATTCAGCGCATTACACTCTGTGTACAATATCGTATTGAAAAACTGTTCAAGTGCTCTTGAGAAAGTGTTGATTGCAGATAGTTTTTAACTCTTTTAAGAGCACTAAATGATCTTTCACCACTTGCATTAGGTACTGGTAAGGTAAGGAAAATTTTAAGAATGGTTTCCACATTTAGAAATGTCTCTTTCAAACTGTCACTGTCCTCAAGCAGTTTGTAGCAATCTTCCGGCCGGACTGAGGATTGATCTTGTTCCATGAGATTCACCAAACGACGGAACAGCTGCAGTTCATCACAAAACAGTTTTCGATCTATGTCATTTGAATATACACTATATTGACAAAAGTCACCGGACACCTAAAAGAGAAACACAACATGGCATTTATTGACATACATTAGTACGGTGTCGGTCCACCTTTGGCCTTTATGCATGCACTGACCTTTCGAGAAGGTTTTGGAACACAGCGATAGGTATGCGCTTCCATTCAGTGCATAATGCTGCCGCTAACTGTTGCTTAGTAGTAGGCCTCGGTTCCAAACTTCTTATGCGGCGCTCTAATTCATCCCATAGGTGCTCTATGGGACCAAGATCAGAGCTCTGTGCTGGCCAGTCCACACACGATACGAAATTATCGTCAAACCACGCCGTAACAGTCATTGCGTTATGGCTCGGTGCGTTATCCTGCTGGTATATACCAACAAGGCTCGGTTCCATAGTATTGCCACAGAGTTGGTAGGTCATAATTGTCCAGAATATCGAGGTAGACGTGCTGTTTAACAGGTTTGTCCACGATAACCAATGGGCCGAGACCACACCACGAAAAACACCCCCACAAGAGTACACTGCCACCTCCAAACTTGACCGTATGAACAGTACACTTTGGTAAATAGCGTTCCCCCGGCGGCCGCCATACCCACACACGGCCATCAGACTGATGGATCGTTTATCTGGATTCATCAGTCCATAGGACCCGTTTCCATTGATCTACGGTACACGATAAATGTTCTTTATACCAGGCTAAACGACAAGTAGCATTTCGAGTGGAGATGAAAGGCTTATGAGCAGCCGCACGACCACGGTAACTCATGGAATAAAGTTCTCTGCGAATGGTGCGTGTACACACCGAGGTTCCAGCCTTTCTACTCGCCTGTACACTGAGGTCTTGTGCAGTAAGTACTCTGTCGATTAGTTGTAACGACTCTCTTGAGGCTTCGACGTTCTCTATCACTGATTTTCTTTGGTCTGCCGGTACGTTTTGCTGCTTCAGGCACGCCATGTGTCTTCCACTTATTCAGTACATCCAAAACAGTTGACTTGGGTATGTTTAAACGCCTCTCGGTTTCTCTTATGGGCAACCCACTAATATAACACCCAACAATCTTTCCTTTCTCGAAGTCAGTTCTCTCCCGCCGCTACATTTTCACTCAACCTCACAGTGCGATATGATTGCGGTCAGCTGCAGGCTTGGTTTTATACTGTTTGCAGCTGTAACGCGCATCTTAACGCAGCGGATCCGTTCATTTGCTTTTGAAGGGATGTTCGGTGACTTTTCTTAATATAGTGTACTTTGGAAATATTGCTGACTTTGCATTCTGTAGAATGGTCATTTTCATCGGCAAAAATTCCTTTGAATAGGTCGAATAGTATATCCCAACTTGCTTTCCTTCGTTCCAGCTCAACTACCAGGTTATCACAGATAGCATTCAGTATCTCCACTCGAATCTTTTCTTTTCCCTTCAGTTTAACTTCATTGTCTGTACTTTCATCAGCAAAGCTTTTTCTTTTGATTCAACTTTTGTAACCCTCATCATTGTCTGGTTGCTCCACAGATGTAGAGAAAGTCGAGGCTTCCATGTCAATGGCAGATTAGTCGTTACGTAAGTCATCAAAGAAAAGTTTCAGAGACTGAAGTAGATCTAATGTCATCTTCATGTTTCCATCTTCTTTCTGCAAGGATTTGCTGACTTTGTCGGTTCGTTGCAACAGCCAGTCCCACAAGACAGTCATGAAGGCAGTTTCATTTTTGTTAAACTTATTTGCCAAAGATTTTGTCTTTTTTTCCCCTAAAGGCTCTTCAGTTTCCCACTCAGAAAGTTTAATTAAATGCCTTTCTAATCCCACTACAAGCTCCTCGTAGGGTTTATACAGCATCAGCTCTTGCTGACCATCGAGCATCACTCAACTGTTTCACAATATGTTGATGTGGTTGAAAGTGGGATTTAAGTATTTTCCCAACGATGAGTGGAGGCCGAAAAAAAAGTATATACGTTTTGAACAAAATCAAAGTAAGCATCATATCTGCAGCATCCAGCAGCAGCATTATTGCCTGCTAAATTCAAAGAATGGCTTGAGCACAGCACATGAAATGCTGTGGGACTTCTTTCAATTATTTTTGCTTGAAGGCCAGTATATAAGCCTGACACGTTGAAGGCATTGTCATAGCATTGACCTCTACAGTTTTTTATATCCAGCCCTAGAAAATCTTCTTCAAGACAGTATCTTTCAAATGTTCCGTCTTGTGAGATTTTATGGGAAGAAACCAAAGAATATGTCAACAGTTTTCCCATCAGCTTTTACATACCTCAAAGCAAAAGTTAGTTGGTCCACATGCCTTACGTCAGGAGTAGAATCGGTGATAATTGAAAAATACTGTTAATTTCTAACCTCCTCACAAAAAAACCTTAAGTTTTTCTGCCATTACAGTTAATATCTCATCATACGTTTGGTGAGACAAAGGGTTTTTTCTGCCTGAACCACAGTGCTCATGCTTTTTTCAAAATGATCTTTCAGAAAGTCACCAAACCCTGCAAGAAGATACATTATACAAGTTTAAAAAAGTATCCTTATTTACATTTTCAGAGCATTCAGTTGCTCTGTGACCTCTGAGTGGATGTCCGAGTCTTGCAAGTAGTTTCACAGTGGCCACTACTCGATATAGTACTTGCCTCCAATAGCCCTTCTCTTTTTCAGTCTGAGTCATTAGTTGAAAATCAACTCTCCCGGATAATTTACTCCTTGTAAGCATATTGACCATGGTTGTCAAGTGAGACTTCGAGATTTGATGATTTCTTAAAACTTTTTCTGTACGGCACCAATCAGATAATCCATCAACAAGAACCCTATGTGATTGCTTATGGTCGCGAAAAAGTTTACACACATAGCATTAAACAGCCTTAGAAGTTTCAGAAAAACTAACCAGTTTCTTTTTTCTTTTGTTCCATTTGTCCATAAGCTATAAAAGGGATTTTCATTATGTTCCTGAAATACGCTTTCCCAGAATCAGAAAATAGTTTCCTCAGATTTTTTAGTTGTCCTTTATTTTCTGGTTTGTTTCTAATAAAGTAATCTATCACATCAGAGGTGGGGTTAGAAGGCCATAAAACAATATATTGGGTTGTCGGAAAAATCATGACGTATTTTAGCCATGTTTTGTAAACGTCATTTATTGATAGAAAGAACAAAGATGAATCAATGATATAATACCCGTTTTGTTCGATAACCTTTTGCCATCTTTCAGTGAGCTGCAGAATGCCTCCTTCATAGAAGGACCTGTCTTTCGTGGCGAAAAACTGTACAAGGTGCTGATTTACAGCCTCATTTGAATTGAACGTTATACCAAGCAAGGACTGTTGAAGAGAGCGAAACAAGTGGAAGTCTGACCGCGCAAGGTCAGGCGAGTATGTTGGGTGTGACAACACATCCCACCCTAGCTCCAATAATTTTTGGCGGGTGATCAAACTTGTGTGTGGTCTCTCGTTGTCGTAATGGAACACAACACCTTTACGATGAACGAGCTCTGGACGTTTCTGGATGATGGATTCCTTCAAATTGTCCAATTGCCGACAGTACACATTCGAATTGATTGTTTGGTTCCGTGGTAGGAGCTCGAAAAACGCGACGCCTTTAAAATCCCACCAAGATGAGAGCAGAACCTTCCGCTGATGAATGTCTGCTTTGGATGTCGTTTGAGGCGAAGCAGCACGTCGGGACCAAAACCGTTTGCGCAGCACATTGTTGTACACAGTCCACTTTTCGTCAACAGTTATCAGTCACTTCAGAAAAGGATCGTTTTCCTCATGTTTAATGAGCATATCGCAGATGTTTATATGCGCCGTCAATTGAGCTTCTTTGAGTTCATGAGGAACCCACACATCGAGCTTGCTTCTTCAGGTGGTTGTGAACGCTTGAATGATGGATGTGCAATGTGTCTGCAATCTCTCGTGTCGTGTAACGTGGGTTTGACTCGATCAATGCCTTGATTTGGTCGTCATCATCCTCGGTGGGCCTCCCGGACCGAGGAGCATCGGTGAGGTCAAAATCACCAGCACGGAATTTTGCGTACCACTGCTGGCACTGAAGTTCTTGTAGAGCATTATCACCATACACTTTACGCAACTTTTCACAAACTTGACGCGCGTTCTTCCCTTTACGGAAGTAAAACAGTATAATATGGCGAAAATGCACAGTTTGGTCTTCCATCTTCAACTTGATGTCAAATCTCCGCAAATCAACCAAATCGCTCACTATTCCTTTTAGACTGCAGCTAGAACTGGCACCTGTCGAATGCCATCGCGATAACAGAGCTGCGCATGCCTCTAGTACTTCCAAAACCTCCCAACCGCCATCGGGTGCCAAAATACGTCATGACTTTTCCTACAACCCAATAGTATGAATTTATTGAACAGGTAGGCCTAGGCTTTCCCTCTGGATTTGTTGGTTCATGCTCTTGACTGATTATTTGTTCTGGCTCTCAGGGCTGACAAAAATTATTCAGTGGTAAATGGGATGGTTTCTCACATGAATCTTAAGTAGCTGGAGTCAAGATTTGAATTTTTTAAACTAGCCTTACCATCGTTGTTGTCTAAACTTGAATCGTGTGGGTCCTGGGCAGGTTCCAGTTGCAATTTTCTTTTGAAGCTCATGAATCCGGAGATTTTGCTCAACTCGCTCATCAGCAGTATGACTCTGCACAGCTTTCTGTGGGAATACTGATAAACTATCCTTTTTCTTTTGAAGACGTTCGTTTTCCTCTTTTTAGCACGTCTTTTGTAAAAAGATCGTGCTTATGTTATCGGTTTGTCCGTCCGTCTGTACCCACGATATCTCTGTAACTATTAGTCCGATTTGAAAAATTCTTTTTGCATTGGAAAGCTTGAAATATGCGAATGATGATCCTTCATTTCGTTTTTTTACGATGTACAATTTCTTCGCCACTAGAGGGCGTAAATGCAGATGATGTCGAATTCAAAAATACGTTTTATTCCACATATTTGCTTCTAAACATCCGATTGAAAAAATTCTTTTATCATTCGATTCCATTTATGTCGAAGAGTATTTTAGATATAGTTACTCTTTCAAATTACGCCTAGATTTTCCGCTAGGGGGCGTAAAAGTAAATTACATTTTCCCGATAACTCTTCTTCTAAAACTCCGATTTGAAAAACGTTTTCTTCAGCGGATACATCTCCTGATGGAAAATCTTTTGCATATAATTTCAAATTTTTGGTAAATAATACTTTGGCCACCAGGGGGCGTAAGTGTTAATTTTTGATTCTGATGTAT
The DNA here is from genome assembly GCA_039090855.1 of Macrothele yani. Taxonomy (NCBI): domain Eukaryota; kingdom Metazoa; phylum Arthropoda; class Arachnida; order Araneae; family Macrothelidae; genus Macrothele; species Macrothele yani. Next base: position 3,048,396 of record CM077023.1, on the reverse strand, counting down.
TTGCTTTAAAATCTGAGCTTCTGAAATATCGATTGAAAAATTCTTTCGTGCACTGATGCCACTCACATCGATAAATTGTTTTGGAATATTTTTTTCCTAAAATATTCCACAGTTTCTCCGCCAGGGGGCGTAAATGTACATCTTATTTTTGTCAATATCTCTACTTCTAGGAGTCCGATTTGAAAGATTCCTTCTTTGTTGGATACTGTTTTGCATGTGACATGTTTTTCATATAATCTCAAAATTTTCAAGTGATTCATAGAATTTCCCCTAGGGGCGTAAGGGTAAATTGCGTTTCCCCCTATATCTCTGCTTCTAAATCTCCGATTTGAAAAATTCTTTCTGCGCCGGATACAGCTCCTGATGGGAAATCGTTTGCACATAATTTCTAATTTTTGTAAAAAAAAAATGGTTTGGCCACCAGGGGGCTAAATCTTAATTTCCGCTTCGATGTATTTGAAGCAAAATATGAGCTCCTAAATTCTCGATTGAAAAAAACGTCGTTTGTTGACCGATACTACTCATGTCGACAAACCTTTTAGAAACATTTTCCTCCTAAAATAGTGCATGGTTTCTACGCCAGGGGGTGTAGATGTATATCTCATTTTTGTCAATATCTCTACTTCTAGGAGTCCGATTTGAAAAATCCCTTCTTTGTTTGATAGTGTTTCTAGTGTGACATGTGGTTCATATGATTTCAAAATTTTAAAGTAATTCATAGACTTTCCGCTAGGGGGCGTAAATGTAAATTGCATTTCCCCTTTATATATCTGCTTCTAAGTCTCCGATTTGAAAAATATTTTTTGCACCGCATAGAGCTCCTGATGGAAAATCGTTTGAACATAATTTCTAATTTTTGTAAAAAATGGTTTGGCCACCAGGTGCCGTAAGTCCTAATTTCCTCTTCTGATGTATTTGCAGCAAAATATGAGCTTCTAAAATCTAGATTGAAAAAAAAGTCGTTTGTTGACCGATACTACTCATGTCGACAAACCTTTTAGGAAAATTTTCTTCTTGAAATAATGCATGGTTTCTATACATATCTTATTTTTATCAATATCTCTACTTCTAAGAGTCCGATTTGAAAAATCCTTTCTTTGTTGGATAGTGTTTCCGATGGGAAATGTTTTTCCTATAAATTCAGAATTTTCAAGTAAATCATAGACTTTCCGCTAGGGGGCACAAAGGTTAATTGCGTTTTCTGTTGCTAAAATGCCGATTTGAAAAATTATTACCGTATCGCATACAAGACCTGATGGAAAATAATTTTCACATAATTTCTAATGCTTGGTAAAGAATGGTTTGGCCACCAGGGATCATAAGGGTTAATTTCTGCTTCTGATGTATTTGTAGCAAAATCGGGGCTCCTGAAAACTCGACAAATTTTTTTCTTGGACCGATACCGCTTATATGGATAAACCTTTTGAGAATACTTTCTTCCTAAAATAATGCATGGTTTTCCCACCAGGGGACGTAAAGTCACATCTTATTTTTGTCGATATCTCTGTTTCTAAGAGTTCGAAACTCACGATTCCGTTTACAGCAATATCTGAGGGATGAAAAACCCGATTGAAAATCTTTCTTTCGTCAGATCTATTGTTTTCCATACCGGTTCCATTGACTTTGAATAGCTTTGATAAATTTAATTTGCGTCAGACGGATTCAAAAGACGTGCTTATTGCACCCGAAAATTCGGTGTCATCTTTCTTGTTTCTTCTTTCGCTCTTCATAAGTTGACTCATAACTTCGTTTCACTGGCTTCATTTTCAGGAGAATCAGTCACATAAACAATTAAAACGAAACAGAAACAACAGCTGTAACGATGCCGAATTTAAGAACACGATTAGGTGTTAATAATAACAATATTAAGTAGCACTGCATAATACCACAACGTGGAGATCGAATGGCAATACAGATTACAGACGATATTTTAGGTTATGTTGCGACGTTACCAGTAGTCAGTGTCGCCAATACGCACAAATGAAATTACTCTACTGTTAGCAAAATTTTGCCCGCTGGACAAGCAGGATAGCCAACTTTACATTTCTTAAGTAGAGAACAGACGACAAGCACTATATAGAGTTTGAACCACGACTGCTTTTCGTTGAATCCACAAAATATTATAGTCCTCACACACGACAAAACTTTCCCCCTCTTTTTCCTCCTTGCTTTACTTCTCTTTTCACAATAAATCGGGGGCCCTTCGCGACCCCATATCTTTATCAAATACAGAGTATCCTTATCAAATGCAGAGGATTTTAGGATGGGAGTGTCTGACCCCAGGTCTTAAACAACCCTTAGAAATAGGGCTAGAGTGACTGATAGGAAAGCGAGGTAGAAAGACGCCCTTATTTATTACCAGGGGGCCAGTACCCGGGGTCCGACGCACGGCGGATATTCAGTGGATCGAGGGTTCGTACCTGGCTGGGATCGAACCTGAGGTGCTTTCCGTGGCAGTCACGAACCTTGCCCACAGGGCTACCCACGGCCCATGAAAAGACGGCAAATGGCTAAAGGTTTCCCTATCCTCTTCATTTTTTTTAAGCTGACAGATCTGTGGAATTTGAGAAATATGTGAATTCATGCATGCAGTTTATTTTAAGTACAAAAAGCTGAATATGGTGGACCTCAATCTCCAAATTATGAAAATACAGCAATTTCAATTTAGTTTAGGTGTTCATGGTATATATTGTACATCTGATGGAGGAATTAAAGAACGTTTTACCGGTAAAATATGAGTTTTAAACTGCAGTTTACAGTGTTTTGATAAATGTGGTTTAGAAATCTACAAAAATTATCTTCCCCCACCTCATGCGCAAATTTGTTTTCTTCGCTTAGGTTAAATTTCAAATATATAAGAGGATTCTTTAAAAACCCCATATTTAATTATTTAGTTCACAGTTTCTTTTAAATGGACATGAGCATACCTGTTATATGCTTTTCACTCAAAAAACAGATTCTGCGTGTGGTGCTGTAAGATTTGCGCCTAGAATTTCAGCTACAGGCGCGATTTTGCATATGCTAATTTTTTCTAACTTCCCACCCTGCTCCCAGGGATAACTGAGTACAAGTCACTACAGGTTTTGTTTACTTCTTTATTCATGTTTATATAGCGCAAGAAACATATTTGGTGAAAGAGTGCCAAACATACATATATATTTTGATTGAAGGTTTAACGACCACCGTGAGCAACTCGATGGGATATTTCGGACGAATGATCAGAAGCTTAGACCACCGTACCACCGGGTCGGCAATGTGCCAAGTATACAACAGGTCGATCGAACCGTGAGACAACAACCCCCAATCATCTACAAAACTAGCTGATCCCATGCAGTTCGACAAGTGTTAGGCATGTAGTTTTGTTTCCTTCTTTTCAAGTGCTTCTGATACGTCGGGCAACTAACACTAAATTTGGAATGGATAACTCTTACTCTCCTCTGCTGGAACCGGATTTTAGCGTAAACATCAACCTTAAGCTATCCCCATAAGAAGAAATCCAGTAGGTCAAGTAGTTGGTCCACCTCTACCAATCCAAAAGGCAGGATATGTACGATTGAGTTATTCATAAAATGTGATGAAGCCCCCAGGGGTTGCGCTGGCTTTTCTAAAGTTTTCGCCAATTTAGTCACCAAATTCAATTTGTTTTCGCCAAAGTGTTATAACACTATGAAAAGGTAATCGCCAAAGCTTTTATTCGATCGCCAAAACTATTTCTTTTTCGCAAATTGCGAAGATGGCGATCAGCAGCGCGACCCCTGGGAGCCCCTATGAACCACATGCGACGGCGTGTTGCTAATGGAAAGACTTCCGGCAATGCAAGTAGTTTTTCCTCCAAGGAATGGGCGTATTGGTAGCCTTTCAGCTGTGGTGTGCAGAAAAAAATGACTGATCAAGTAGCCAGCAATGATGCCAGCACAAACATTTACCTGAAACTTATGAAAATTCGCAGTGCGATCCCTTGTGAATTGCTATTCATCGAGAAAAAGCACACAATCGAGAAAATCTGGTGCAGCATAATCTACTGCAGCAAAAGCAATCGCAAAAACACAATTCGTGGATGAAAATTGGCTCCCAAGAGGGACTGTGATGTGGGTAGAGTGGCTCCTGAACACAAATTCTCCGTACAGTTGAATGTAAGAACCATACGTCTCCTGCTACTGCTCTCGTTCTGGTTCCGGGATTCTCTGTGACCATGTCCTGCCCTATTCGTCTAAAGCATGTGTTCAGACACATGTAGCTTGTCCTCAGTCTGCAGTATAAGCGGAAAGGATCTTTCTCGAAGGCATCGGTGGACGACTGCAAAAGTATCCTTGGTTGGACATAGTCCTTAATTGTGGAATAAACTATTCTCTGGAGACAATGAGCTTCACCACTGTTTCAGTCTGCTCGTCCATGTGTGGAATGAATGTCTGGCTTCTCAGCATTGGAGAACTGATTATTCATGGTAAAGGTCAAAAACAGGGGGATTGACAATAACAACAAGACTGATACTTCGGGCAACTAACACTAAATTCACTTACACGTAACTTCCGAACAACTTCCGACTCACTTTATTTAGCATTTCTTCACCCAGGTGTGGTGGGATTTTATCTAACATTTGCTATGCCGTCAGACATGCAAATGATTAAAATTTACCAATCAGCGGCGTACTTTATTTTCTGTTTCTCTGTGGCCGCGATTAACGACCCCTGTGAGCAACTCTAAGTGTTACAAGCAGTCGCACATCTCTAATTTGGGACCACTGGTTCCAGAGAAAGGAGAAAGCCAGTGCCGTAAGACAAGCACACTAGTCATGTCTCATCTGGGGCTCAAGCCGGGGTTCATTTCGGACGACTAACCAGAAACCTATGCCTCTGACCACTCGGACACCGGGGCGGCTAAAACTTCAAATAAATATTGCCCAACTATGCTTTCACATGCATTCGATTTACGTAGACCAAAGTTCAGCACGCGGCTGGAAGGCAAATTTTATTATTTGCGGTTTATATAAAATATATAAATAAATCATACAATGTAAGTGAGTGGCCTATTTCTCTCTCTCTCTCTCTCCCCGGAAGGATGAACGACGTAACGTTAGCGTCGCATAAGGACGTACAGCAGATAGATTTTGTTACCAAGGAAGATTCGGTTCGGATTATCTCCTATACTTAGTATAATAAAACTCCTATACTTGCTGTAGATTTCTGAGCATGCCTGGGGTTAACACTTCCCGTACGCTCCTAGTCAGTGTACAGCATTTTTACCTTTTAGTGAAACTGCCACGCCGATGCCGAAAGATTGCTGACCTGCAATATAAACCAGGGCTGGAAAAATATGTTCCAGATTTAGGAGCTATTTCCAAAATTTAGGAACCAGGTGAAACGACTTGATATTTCAAAGAACAACACATAAACGTAATGTGTGGTGGTGATGCTGGAACGAAAAGTAATACAGTGTATTTACTGCCATTTTATGGTTTACACAAACCATTTATTGCTGAAAATAATTTCAATTTCGTCCATAATTTTCTTTTCTCGTTATTCCAGCCGCTGCTCTCAAAAATTACAATTTTAGATTTTGATGTTATTAAAATATAATTTATTGAAGTTAAAATTCGCACATATAAACTGAAAGTACCGTATTTTCCTTCGACCACAAATCGTGAAATTCAGAATTTTTTCTTTTCTGTTCCTGTAATCCGCAGCGGCGTGTAATAAAATATATATCGTCATGAAGTCTGCACCTGTTGTGTTGATCCCGAACCGTAATTTTTGACAGAAAAGTCGCTATTTACACCATGAACCAAAAGCCCAACGCAGTAAGAAAGAAACGGTCTTCTTATTTAAAAAAGTAACTGTCATCTTTTTAAAATGATATTGCGTTAATTTCAAGTAAATGAAGAGGAAAAGAATGTATAGTCCTTTCAGCATTTCCATTTTCCATTACGTTTTTTTTTTTTTTTTTTTAAATATATTGAAGGTTTAACGACCACCGTGAGCAACTCAATGGGCTATAAGCAGTCGCCTGTCCCTAATTTAGGGCCACTGGTTCCAGGGAAGGGAGAGAGCCAGAGCCGTAAGACAAACACAACATCCATGCCACACCGGGATTCGAACCCGGACCCTTAACGGACGAATGATCATAAGCCAGCGCTTAGACCACTGCGCCACCGCGGGGGGGGGGGGGCTTCCATTACATTGCCATAAAAATCCGTGGAAACTGCGACGAATCCGTGGTATTTGGCATTTCTGAAGATACTTGTGCGAACAAATGCCGTAACTAACAGAATTAGTGCAGCAAAACTGACAAAAATAATTCGCAAAGTGATTACTTTACCGAGAAAGCTTCCTTTCAGATTAATTGATTTCCTATACATTCCCGGCACTTGGGCGACATAATGAGTGACTTCAAGTGCACGAAGAATCCGTTTTCCGATTGTTCTTTGAAGTACCATACAAAAAGACATTTAGTATCTATGAATGACGCGTTTTTAGGGTTGCAAATTCGAGCACTCTTTGTGTATGATTATGTTAAGCAAGAGCTCATGACGGCTATTTGTCTCAGATATTTCAGGACAGAGCTTTTTGAAAAAGTCAAGGTCATATTATCCATTGGATGACCTTGATATATTTTTTTCTGTGGTAATTTATTTCTATGATACCTCATTTTAGAACATATCCCAAGAGCTTTAAATTGATATCCCTTTCACTTCCACTTTTGAAACAAACCAGTAGTGTGTCCGAATTTGGGATCGTTCTATGGAGAATTTTTTTTAATAACAGCAGAGAGAGAGAGAGAGAGAGAGAGAGAGAGCTCATAAAATAAATGAAATAATTTTTGAAAATTTACGTATGTCATAATGTCATAAGAAGAAATAAGTCCATCGACTCTCATAAGAGTTCAAATTGCATTTTGTTGTATTTATTTAATACGAATGGAGCCTGTGGGCTTCTATTTATGCTTATAATAATCGTACTCTTTTTCTGCAGTTCCTTGAATTCTGTTCTAACATTTGAGGTGGTCGTCTCAGTGCAGTTGTTAATGTAAGTGGGAAAAAAATTCGCATTTCATACAACTGACTACCAATCCTGTCTGTATTAAGTACCATTAGCAGTATTGATGAGTTAGCGCGCAGTGCAGAGGTCGGGGGATTTTTTATGAGAACTATCATGGCGTTTCTCCACTTAGACCAATTTCTTCGCGCTACCTGCACTGTTTCATTGGTCCACGCGGAACACGGACACTCAATATTGTCCTCCTCAGACGTTACAATGATCGCTTTGCGTACATGTTTATTTTTCTTTGTTTATTTGTTTCATTTTGATACGAGGAACAGAATGCATTTTTCATGTTCCTGTAAATGGGTTTTCAAGGTCAAGGGTCATTATGTGAAAGCACGACTCGCCCAAAACCTTCTCAACGTCACTTTGCTTGTTCACAATTTACGCTTGTTGGAACTTCCACTTGCGCATTCACCCTGAACGTGGATTTTTTAGGCGCAGAGTCGTTAACGGTGGCCACTCGCAAAATTACTCTTAAATGATGATGGTGGAAAAGTAATATCCTGTTTCGTTCAGCGGGAAGGAAATATTTGGTTTCCATAGTCGCATACGTTTTTATGATGATATCTGTTTTTTTGGTTTTTTTTTCATTCATTTTATTTATTCGTTGTTTTTTATGCGCAGGGGAAATTCGCGGTTTCACTAAGTACATGTGGTAGCGTGATGAGTGCTAATGCGTGTTTCCACGTCGTCTTCCGTCTCGGTCTTTCCTTATCCTTCTTCCTCCGTGTGTTGCTGCAGCTCATCCGAGCGAGCGGCGTGTGGACGGATGGATGGATGCCCAGAGAACTTTCTCAAGCGTTTGCTACAGACACTAGACAGAGTAGAAGTGAGGCGGACAATTCCGCTGGATAATTGTTTGCCGGGGTTGTTATGGAAACTCGATTTCTTCCCACGCCTGCGCAAAACATCGTGCTTGCGCAGTGAGAAAAAAAAAAAGGACTCCCGATCGAAATCATCGACGTTTCTCATTCATTATTTTTATTTCCATTTTGTTTTGTTTCTTGTTTTCGTCGTAGCAATGCTGATTAAAGCGTAACTGAGAAAGCGATGAAAACACACACTCTGTCTCTCGACGCACTTGTCTTGGCTTTCGGTCGTCTTCATATGTGGCGACGACGATTTCGTCATCTTAACGTTTTAATGTTACATTGAATGGATAATACGCGCTTCACCCATTGGGAATTTGTGTGCATTGCCTTTTTTAGTCAAAGAAACTGAATTTTTTTGAGTGCGTGATATTTATGCCGTCTTTAAAATGGGTGAACACGAATAAAATGATTAAAAACTAGAGACGTATATTCGTGAACGAACTTTGACGCACGAGCGTCTTCGGCGGGCAGGAATAGAATGTGTTCATGTACGTGCTTGTGCGCTCTGAGTTGGGATTTCTCACAGCTCAGGGAAGACCACGATGAAGGATGTTTTCTGCGCCGGTCCCGATTGTCGGGGTAGCAGGCACATCACTCATTTTGGTTCTCAAAAAAAGGTCCCAGTGATGGCGCATCTTTCTATGGCCGTGTGTCAGTTAAATAAAAATATGTAATTTGGGCTAGTCTAGTTCGTTTTCCACTAACATCTTCATGTTAGTATTGTGATGAACACGTATTTTGATCACGAACCGCAATTTAAGATATTTTTGGAACAGAAATTTCGCCAGAAACTGTCAAACTCCTCAGATATCTTGAAAATTGTACCGTCCCACACTCCCTGATGTCGATCCGCGTCCGATGTCCATTACCGCACCCAGGACAATACATTTCCTGGCAAATGGAAGTGTTCGGAGCTCAGTTATCAGTCGTAAAACACTCATAAAAGACACTTGTCATAATATAGTCCCACCATCCATTCTGATGGCAGGACTAACGTCAGAAGTCTCCAATGTGTTTAGATGTCAAGTATTTTAAAAACCATAGTTTTTCTTATCATTATTTATTTCTGTAGAATGTGTTGACAAACGGCTATTCCACCTCCTATCACGAAGTATGCTCTCGATTTCATGTACTTCTTTCTACTTAGGGTGTTTTTTATTTTTAAATGTGAAAATAACTTTTGACTAATTGTTGTCAGAAGTACGGCACTTCATATTAAAGGTACAAACACTGTTGATTTATTACAGAGACAGCAAAAACAGGTTATTGTTTGTTTCTGTCGCTTTCTCAGGGTTGAGCTGTTCCTTTTTCTTAGCGTTGAAAATGGTATGATGACGATACACAATACTCAAAAACCACCTGAAAAAAAGAAAAAGAGCAAGCACTGGATGGCAGGTTAGCTGGCACTATGTATTTATTTGTTTTAAGTCTGTGAGGGTTGACTAGGAACTCTACTATTTTGGTTTCTTTTTTTCTGTTCGAGTGATTTTTTGCCAGTTTGCACGTGTCATTGTAGTGGCTGTCGTGTCCTATAGATTTTTCACTCCTGTCTTTGATTGAGAAATTACTGCATGATACCTTGTGATGCAAAACTCTAATAGATTCATTAACATGAGGGAATTCGAAGTGTGAGAGATTCTCTCTTTGTAAGTGAGAAACATCATGTTCTTAGTTTTCAGTGTGATTTTTAGAGCTAAACAAAAATAATCAAAAGAAGATAGGATGCTTGTATTCTTGAAAATCTTCCAAATGCGTGGAGACAATGTAATTAGACAAAGTCATCGCTCTTTCCACGTTTTTCTTTAATTAACACACAGCAACCGAAAAATTGTATTTCGACACCGCTGGGATCGAACTCCAGATCTCTCGATAACTAGCCGAGTGCGTTCGCCTTACACTACGGTGCAAACAATCCACGGCGCTATGTGTGCTTATCTGTCAGCATCTGACTTCACAAATCCGTAGGGATGGGCTCAGGAAGTCTCGATCTCGTGGGACTTAACGACATGAGCTATTTAATTATAACTAATGGTTGTACTCTTACAGTAGAGGATACTTGCCAACTCTGTACAAATTATAAGCTTACCATAGCTGATAAGCTGATAATAGTAAGAAGCAGGGGAAAAGAAGAAAAATTAAAAACTGCAGCTTGAAAAGAATTCGTTTGGAATGTTTATTCAGCATCACCGTGAGTAAAAATACCGAAATAGATCACACACTGGTTGTTGTTGGGGGGGGGGATTTCAACACTGAAACTGAACGGTAACTCTTAAACTTCTCCAGATTCTGTAAGTTTTGGAAGTCACAAATGTAGCGAAATTGCCTTGAAACCACTTATTTTGATTTGAATATCAGTGTCTGTAAATTGGGAAGAGCATTTTTGAGGTAAGGGGAAGGGAGTGAAAATCTGTGAAATGTTTATTTCTTCCAGATAAGCAAGAAGCTTTGGTGTGGTGTAGTTTGTGCTTATTGTTTGCGCCCATCGAGGTAGTGACCGTACCAAGGTTGATCTTGCAGGATTGCTCAGTGTGAGCGCGGATGTCAAACATAGGTTGCGAAGAAAATTCCATAATAGTGAAAGAAGACCACAAGGGAGATTGGTGGAGGAAATTCGAAAGCATGCGGGACTGATATGGAAGAGACTGGGTCAAGACACACCGTTGTGGAAGAAACTTTGTGAGATCTTCATCCAGCAGTGGATTGGTAATGGTTGATGATGATGATTAAATATACATATATTTTCCTGAATTTGACGATAAGAGAAGCGTTTTATTTCGCTTAACGAGAATCAGAACAAACATGAATTAGGAAAAACATAAATTTAGGAAAACGCGAATCAAGGCAAAGGAGAATTAGAGCAAACCTGATACAGGAAACGTTTATAGGGGAAGCTTTGATACAGACAAACATGTTTAAGGTAAACTTGAATTACGGGAAACGAGATTTAGAGGAAATGGGAATTCGGGTAAAAGCGATTTCGGGGAAATGCGATTGGGGTAAACGTGTTTAGGGCAAACGTAAATTAGGGGAAACAAGATTTAGGGCAAACGTAAATTAGGGGAAACGAGATTTAGGGCAAACGAAATTAGGGGAAAAGGGAATTCGGGTAAAAGCGATGTCGGGGAAATGCGATTGGGATAAACGTGTTTAGGGCAAACGTAAATTAGGGGAAACGTGATTTAGGGCAAACGTAAATTAGGGGAAACGAGATTTAGAGCAAACGAAATTAGGGGAAATGGGAATTCGGGTAAAAGCGATTTCGGGGAAACGCGATTGGGGTAAACGTGTTTAGGGCAAACGAAATTAAACGTGTTTAGGGCAAACGTGAATTAAGGGAAACGAGATTAGGGCAAACGTGAATTAAGGGAAACGAGATTAGGGCAAATGGGAATTCGGGGAAACGCAACTGGCGTAAACGTGTTTGGAGCAAACGGGAATTAGGGGAAACGGATTAGGGGAACCGAAATTAGAGGAAATGGGAATTCGGATAAAAGCGATTTCGGGGAAACGCAATTGTGGTAAACGTGTTTAGGGCAAACGGGAATTAGGGGAATCGGATTAGGGGAAACGGGTGTTCACCCTCTAGACCGTGCCATTTCTGCACAATGCGGGCTCCGTCTGTGTCTACCTTTTTACTGCTTCCCCGGAATCTTACAACTGGTTTTTTATACCTGCCTTAAATATGCCACTTGATACACTTATTGTATTTGAGACATCTATGTTTTTCCTTAAAAGTCCACTGCCTCGTCTTTACTATGCTTTATCTGACAATCAAGGCGGGTAAAATGTTTTCTTAGCTTATGACAACGTTGAAGATCAGTTAAGAGTCAACTCTGAAGTAAAACATAATAAAGTTTATTATCGTCCGATATCGTGTCTTCTGCATGTTACGTCATATCGTTCTGGACGGAAACAACTTTCGGCAAACGTCAATCTTGTTTCCTCATTTACTTTGTGTTCTCGTTATTTAGTCTTTCTAAGTTTTACGACTTATAATCCAAGCTATATCTACACCGGATAGCTCCTGGCCATAGGCCCCGGTCACTTGACCGAAATCCCTCAGTACCACGTTTCTCCTTGTCCCTCTGAAAATCCTGAGAGTGCGCACGCGATGTCTTCTCTGACACTCTCGCTTCTCGGCGTCCTCTGCCGGCTGCCAATCCAAAATCCTTGGAACATTTTGCCTCCCTACTCCTAAAAACCTTCGGAGTCATTCACTGCCCTACCCGACCACTTCCGGAGCTACCTACTCCCTCCATTCCAAATTCTGAATGAGAGTTCCCCCATGTTTCCGCAGGCAACTATAATGTCACTCGTTGTCCATAGCCTCCGGTTAGGCTCGCCTTACCTGGCTTCTTGTGCAAACGCGGCGTCTCCTGAAAGAATAAGATCATTTGATTACACCTGCCGACCGCCACCGAAGCGACTTATATTCCATCATAGCAGTGCTCTACAAATACAGAACAACATCGTTAACATCTGAAAAATAGACCCGTTTACCATTTGTATGTTAGGTGATCTTTGTCGCCTTCTCCTTGCAGCAGGAATACCGCTTAAATATAATTCTATAATGAACGATGCACATTAAGCTGTGGAAGCAGGTATCTTACTATTCGTTCTGCCAGTGTTCGCCAACAACCATAGTCTCTAATCGAAGTAGTCGGATAGGGTATATTTTATTCATCGCGACTATATATACTTTGATACTGATACCTTTTCCTGTTAACAAAGGAGGTTTCCAATTACTCTCCTTGTGAACATGTTGCAAATACGTAAACGTTTTATGAAGTTGGCATATTTCCCTAAGGTTACACACAAATGTTATTTTATCGTTACACTTCCATATGGCTGAAAGCGTTTTGTGGGAATGGTTTGAGGATCATGCCCAAACATTTCGTGTGCTGCCCTGGGTGTCAAATCCCATCGAATATTTTTGGGGTGCAGTGGAAGCCAGCATTCGTCGATGCACTCCAGTGCTGAACCCGGTATGTCATTTTGTCCATCTGGTACAGATAGAAACAAGCAAATAGCACAAGGCCATTTGAGATGGGAAAATGATAACAGTTTCACAACGATTGCTGCATGCGGACGTTAGCTGAGTAGGGTATAAAGACGGCGCGCGTACGGCTTTGCTGCATAATGAGGGAGACATTTTGGGTCGAGTGTGTTCGTCGAAAACTTTTCAAATATTCTACGGATATGCCGATGTGAGACCTATGTTCAATTGACTAACATAGAACAACAGAGGTTCACGTCGATCTGTGCGAGAGCTAGGTCTCAGTTTACGAGCAAGTACCGCACGGGTGCGGCGCAGTGTGAGAACATCACAACGTTGCATGTCAGGGCTATGTCACACAGTATGGAATAATGAGAAGTGAAGGAAGTGGTTGAAGATGCCGGACCATACCACGTAAAGATCGCCTACTCCACTGAGAAGCAATTCGTGATCTGTTTACCTCGGCGACCGTATCGTGACCTGCATGCTGCTACGGGTACGGAGATGTCCACCCAAACGATACGACGAATTTTTCACGTCGTGGGTGACGCACATCCCCTAACCTCCTGCTGCTGCCACATCACAGACACGTCGTCGGGAATGGTGTAAAAGGACTGAACTGCAGAACAAAGAAGAGTGTTATTCGCGGACGAGTCCAGATTCTTTTCCGGCGTGCCAGATGGCCACGTATCTGTACGGCGTTATTGTTATCAACAACGTGCTGAGGTGATTATAATCAGCTGCCCTGCAACACCCCGTGTTGGTCAGGTAAAGAGTGGAATCCGATTCTGCAGAAGGATATTTCTTGTTCATATTCCTGGCGCTGTGATGGCCTGAAGGTACGTCAATGTCATCGTCAGTCTCGTCATACATTTCTTCGCCGCTGCTCCGGAACGATCATGCAGCAGGACAAAGCCCATCCACAGAATCCTCATGCTATAAAGGACGGTCTCCAGGGTGTGGAAATTCTGACTTGGCCGCCAAATTCCTCGGACTTGTTGCTTATTGAGTATGTGTGGGCCCTTATGGGTCGTCACCTTCCCCGGCCTTCTGCGGTTGTGGACCTGCAACAGCTGCGTGCCCATTTAGTTACAGCTTAGAATGAAATATCCTGGCGCGCTGTTAATGACGGCATGATTCATCCTCTGCAGGCTTGCATAACTGCCTGAAGTGGGCCGTCTTCGTACTGAATGCTCCGGAGGAATAAATACTGCCTTCTAACATTTCGTTTATTAATCGTTAACAGTTTTTAGCGAGCTCTTTGCGTCTTGTGGGATTTTCCTATCAATGCCTTCTCGGTGTGGCGATCTTCATGTTGAGCAATGTAATGAAACTTATCATGTGCTCTAATCCTTGAGTATGCCGTGGTTCATTTTTTCCTCAAGCGAACAGTTTGCACTTCTATCGATGATCAAATCGCATGATATTTCAAAGATCTGCCCCCTTGGGAGGCTGAATGAATGGGAATTTCTAAATGAACGGGAAAATCGGTAGTTAAATACTAATGTCTTTTCTTAACACACTAACATATTTCACTGACGTATGTCGCAAATTTTTGCATTCATTTATTAATATTTGTGTATAAAAACAGCATTCCGCATATTATTTTTTCTTTCCAAAGGTGGAAGAGCGGGTTTGCAAGTGTTATTCGTATCAACGTCTTAGTGACGTATAGGTTCACAAAACTGTTACACAACCTACGCTTGTCGTGTAACGGTTTTGCGATCCATCATGCAAGAAAAGTACCTTCATTAACCAATTAACAGTTGAAATTTCGTATCGTAAGGCCCATGCTCAAAAGAAAGATAAGGACTAAAATATATCCCCCTTTAACCCATTATGAGGATGCTATCTATCCTTATAATGAAACATGAGACTTTTATATAAGTCTGTCATCCCAAGCCCTGTTTGTCATTCGCAAGTTCCAACTGCGAATGACGAATAGTTGCTAAGAAGAGCTTCTTACGAGAGTCTTCGGGATATTTTAAAGTGGTTTAATAGTCACATCGGGCAGTAGTTGTTTCACAAAGTGTTCCGTTCATAACCAGTGCTTCTAATGAAGAAAGAAATGCTCTCATTTCTGAAGTAAAGCCTTGCGTGAAAGATATTCTTACGTCTCATTAGCAAGGATAATATTCCTCTTTGCTGTTCGTTCAAGTGTGACTGCCAAAGCGTGTCTCTTGAGTGTTTCAGATTTCATTATGCGCATGTGCAACTTGTAATGAGGCGCAGATTGTTGTGTGGCTGACGATGGGACATAGGTCTGTCTTTAAATATGCACGGCGGCTTCCATTGATGTGGCGGCGACATCAAATACTTCCTGGGATCCAGAATTAATGGGAACCTCCTCGCCCAAAGGCGCGAACGGGGTACTCTGGCCGCGGAACGGGCCTTTAGTTTGCCCCCTCCTCCAGTTCTCCTGGTGTGAACATCATCCTTCATTCCCGAGTTTTTCTTGATGCTGAGGAAAAAGGTTATAAAAAATGTTACGGGACGTAGAGTGGAGGGGAAGAAGAAGTGGGGCGAGGAAGATGAGGTCAAGGAACGTGTGATGCTATTACCTTTAGAGAACCGTGCCAAAAAAATCCTTGAGTATGGTCACGTTGGAAGTCCTATTGTCAGGGCCATGAATAGATAGATGCGTGTGTTTTTCTAGCTGCTTGGCCTTTTTTTTTCCCCCCTTTCGCCCGCTCCTTCGAACGAGTTTACGATTGCTCTTGTATGAAAGAGTGTCACACGCTGCTCTATTCAACGAGGAACTGCACTTTGCTGCTAATTTAAGCAAAGAAAGTATAAACCAGTTTTTCTCCCTCTTTATGCGTATTAATAATTTCGCAAAAGCAATTCTTCGTCTATTCCTAGGTTAATTATGCCTACTTAAATGCTCGCACATTCACTTTCCTTCAACAGCGGCGAACTACAAGAAAAATGACTTTCGTTTGTTTCTTTTATTTTGTCTTTCAGTTCTCCCTTCAAGAATGCAGTGAGTTCAAAGACCAGTTTGTGCAATGCTGTGTCCCATCTTCTTATTTTGCGTAGGTCTCAAAAGACTGTTATCGTAGATTACGTTGATTCCATCAGCTGTTGCGAACTTGTTCTTTACGTAAGTGAAGTAGAGGAAATTTCCACATCCTCGTGGAACGATATATGGCTTCGAAAGAAACATAATGAAAGACGTAGAAACTAACTTAAAGTATATGAAGAAATCAAAAATATAAAAACCATAAAAAATCTAACATTATCTTATACATCATACGTATTTACTAGTGTAGATTTAGAAAATTATATTTCTGCTAACCGAGCTGAAACATCCGTAAGCACTTACAGAGTAATCAGTATTAAAAGTTATAGTAACCACCATTTCTTATGTGCGCAGCGAATCCAGATGATCCGTTCAAGTTGTAATTATGATGGTGATGTTAATATCCCATGCTTTCGAAAGTGCGTATTCTGATACGAACGTAAAATGTGTCAGTTATTAATTGCTAAGTGATTTATTTATTTATTGTATTTGTTGTGGTTCTTTTTGCTATTTTGTATTGAGGATCCTGTGGTGGTCCAGGACCAAATTTTCCACGTATACAGTTCAATAAATAATTATGTAAAGATATTTCATCACTTTTTTAATTCATGGTAGCGGTTGCTCTGGCATTTTTAAAGTTTTCGCCAACCCATTCGCCAAATTCAATTCTTTTTCGCCAAATGTAATCTGAAGTCACCAATTTTTTTTTCACTTTCCATTGGAAATATAAAAACCATAGAATGTTATAACAGTAAAAAAATACAATGGGTTATAGATTCTTTACAATTAAGCAGCAAAATATCATGTTATAATGAATAAGATACGAAATTTTATCTAAAAATCCAGATCCAGCCGTGGTAATCCTTCTGTGCCGCTACTAAGTTACCTGGGTTGCATTCCCTGCATACCAAGTGTTTCCTATCAACTCAAGAACGCGCTCAGGAGGCTGAAACTTCGGTGTTGGCATAAGGTCTCCGGCATTTTTATATACCACGCTTAAGAGAAATATTGACAAGCCCCCTCTTCTCAACGAGGTAGTTATATGCCATCCCACTACAACATCCGGAAGGCTCCAAGCGTTACTACATCGGAATGAGCAAGCGTTCGTTAAGAATTAGACTCAACGAACAAAAAGGAGACACAAGGGACGGAAAAGTAACCACTGCCCTGTTCAGAGAAGACAAGTTCAAGTCCGCTGATCATATGTGGGATGATATAAAGAAATTAGCTTCCTACTCCACGCCCAAATCTACTGCCATTCATGAAACTTTAGAGATCATTACCTACAGTGAGGCTTGCAATGATAGAGTCTCTCTAGAATTGCCATGAGTTTGGAACCAGTTTGTCAATAATTCTGCGTTTTCTCTCACGATACCGCGTGCCCAACCAACATGACTCCCTGTTTCTTCGAATGAATAATCACATTTGCGTCTATTCATTTATTGTCTAGTCAAGTCACCGCGTTCAAATTGTTGAAGTGTTCTATTATTCAGTTTGCAGTTTGCTGTCTACCTTGCTTGAAAAATCCATCTGGTTGATGTGCGAAAGCTTGGAAACTTTGATATCTATTCTACGCCAAGAAATTCGGATAATTGGTATAGTTATACTATTTTGAATATCATGTTATAGATCTCGAATCATAATAAGCAGAAATATAGACACTTATTTTCAATTTTCAGTTTGTTACTACCTATAAAATTTCTGTACAAAGAATTATTGACAGGATAAATTTCAAAATTAATTGAAAAATTGGGTATTACATTCATTCTGTGGCTTGGTTCTTGATGAGCCAGTGTAAAAAATACAGATGTTGTAGAAAAATTTTGCACTTTATTACTTATAGAACTTTGATACTATTTTCATATAAGTCGTACAATATTGGTTCATGGTTCACATCGAAAGATAAGAAATTCACAGATCTGATCGCATTAAAAAGATTCTATATTCATTTTTAAAATATCGTTGACATTACCGAAGCAGAATTTGACATGATGTCCGAGTAAAAACAATATTTTTTAAAGATTGTTTTTGCTCGGACATCATTAAAAAAAGGAAATCGCCAATATTTTCGCCAAAACTTTTTATCCATCGCCAAAACGATTTATTTTTCGCAAACTGCGAAGAATGCGATCGGCAGCACGATCCCTGCATGGGTATGCCTTTCAGCGCAGGATTGGGTTTAAATCCCGAAACTGATTTCATGTTAAGATATTCAATGCATTCATGTGTCTTGGATAGAAAATTTTTGGCTGTTAACAACAAGTAAATGCCATGCAGAATAAATAAAATGAAAAATCGATCGAATTTTGATGTTTTCTGAACATTTGATTGTTGTAAGCTAAACAAAATGAAATTAGACGTTTTCTTTTACCGTGTGATAGTCCTACGAATTCCATCAAAATCTATGGTTGACATGAAGTACTGAAAGGTATACTAGTTGATTCCTTAGCTTTATTTTGAGATTTCTTCTGTACTGTTCCTTACTGGAATACCTCTAAAGAAATAAAAAAGATTGAGGGTCTTGTGAAATTTAAAGTGCCAAAAGTAAAATGACATAGAATGAATAGCCTTATAAGAATACTGAAAAATGTGGGAATGACCTGTAATACTCTCTCGAAAAAGTAAAATAAAAAAATATTTTTCTTAACTTAGTTTTTGCTTTAGTTACACGCAACGCTACAATTGCACTTTTTTTTACGACGCTTTGGTGACTATGTTTCTGAGATACTTACTTCCGTTACCGTCTGTAGAAACAAGAATATCTATAATTTAGTTTATAGATTCTTTTGTGCCATGGTACACTCACTGATGTACGTACATGTTGGAGTAAAAAATTAATAGACCTATTGAAGCAGTCGCAGATTAAAATTTTTTTCTTGCTTTGCATAAAAATAAATGTTCGTACAAAAACGCATTCATATGTAGGTTTATGTGAAACTTCGGAAGTCTAGAGGTATTCGGAAGTGTTAAAAATAAAAAATATAAACAACCCAAGGAAACGTTCCAGTGAAAAGCGATCGCAGAAAGGATCTTTCGCCCTTTACTTGCGTTTTTTCTTCTTTAACTCTAGTTTATGATTATTGCGTAGTAAACAGTTCATGAAGTTCGCCGTTTCCTGAGGTGAACGTATATGCGTTTGCCTCGCTGATTCCAAAACGGCCCAAGATCTTTTTACTTTCAGCAGCAGGGCAGCGAGCACTCGCACTCGGTTCTTATCTTATCTGTGTTTGCATATCCCTGACTCGGCTCGAAGTGCATTGTCGTGTGGCAGTGGATGATGCACAATGATTTGGGTTATTTTTAACTACTTAAAGCTGGTCTAGGCGACGCGTTTTTTAAAGAGAACTGTGGCGACTCTTATTTTTGTGGTTTATGTGGGAAATTTTTATCAGACGTGAGAAAACGTGCTGTATTCCAAAACGCCGAGTGTTTGAAATCCTGAAAATGCTTTTGAAGTATTTTCCTTATCTGGAAACACACCCGTACATAGATTTTCCGTTGTTTGTCAGAATACGCACAGCAGTGGTTAGAGTAGATGCAAGTAAAACAACAACACGATGTATTCCGTTGGAACAGATGAAATGTTCGAAATGAGAGTGCCATTTGCAAACGATCGTAAAAATAAGAAGCACCTACACCCCTTGTCAAAGTAGTTTCTCTCTGCATCGACATACACTGTAAAAAAAATTCTGAAATTCACGGGCAATTTTCCGTCATTTCTTTCGTCAATTAACGAAGTATATTTCTCATACAACTTTTCCCGTGAAATGACGGAAAGAAACCTGAATTTCACGGATTTTTCGTACCACGAGAAAATTTTGAATTTTCAGAAACCTTTCCGCGATTTCTTTCTTATATTGAAATAACCATTTTAGAGATGTGTTAACGGAAAATTCTGAATTTTCAGAAACCTTTCCGCAATTCCTTTCGTACATTAACGGAAAATCTCCGTTCTCACTTTATCCGTATCCATATGGCGAGAAATTACCGGTAATTGAAGCTATTCGTGAGAATACTTGAGGTTTGATTAACTTTTAAATTTCAATCGTCTGTCGAATTTTGAAGTTCCGTAGCGAGATCGGATATTGTGGATAGCATATAGCGCATGAATTTAGTTTATTGTGGCACAGGATAATTTCTTCTCCTTTCTCCTATTTTGTGCACCAGCTATTTATTATATATTGTGTTACTATAAGAAACCGGGTACTTATTGTACAGATGATTATACGATGTCTGTGTATAAGTCTTTGGACTACTTAAGACAAAAGCTATTATAGCTTGTAACGTACCAGGAGATGTGACGTACCTGCCAGAAGGACGTACACGACATAAAGGCAGATAGCAATTGGAATCAATGTCCGCGTAGCTTAATTGGTAGAGCAACTTGTTCCGGAATAAGCGGCCTCGGGTTCGAATCCCGACGTAGACCTAAAATGACGAAGAAATTTACTTCGTTATAATGGCGCCCGAACTATCCGGATGACCCGACCGTTCAAAATCTCGCATTGGTGTGATGTTATTTCCACACCGCGAGATAGGAAAAATATGAGCAGCACTTCGAAAGAAAGAAAAATAAGGGGGAGATGATGTAACGTACCAGGAGATGTGACGTACCTGCCAGAAGGACGTACACGACATAAAGGCAGATAGGAGTCAGAACAAATGTCCACGTAGCTCAATTGGTAGAGCAACTTATTCCGGAATGAGTGGACCCGAGTTCGAATCCTGGCGCGGATAAAAATGACGGAGAAATTCACTTCGTTATAAGCTATCAACAGCAAATTTTATGTTTTGTTTTTCTGTGTGTGTGAAATAATGCTATAAAAAAGTACATTTCACCTTTTTTAAAGATAACTGAAAGTCATTGTCAGTTTAAAAAAATCAAATTGCAAAGCATTTTGTTGCTTCACAAAATCAGGATGAAAAATGTTTAATTTGTGAAAAGCCCTCCTACAGAAAAAAAAAAAATATATATATATATATATATTACAAACCTATTCAGAAAAATAATATGCTCCAACAGAAAATCAAATGACTGAATCACTCGCATTAATGACAAAAAAAAAAAATCATCGTCGTGGAATTCGTTTTACGATGTACGTGATTCGGATGGCCGAGCGTTTGTGGCTCGGTGGTTAAAGGCGCGAGTTACCTGTTGAGCCAGCTCGAGTGTTAGGGGTTCGATCCTGACCTCAGCGGAAGGATCATCTGGGGTAAGGGCTGAAAAGCACAGGTTCGTCGATTTTGCGGAATTTCAGTTTAAATACGGAAAAACCTGAAATGGACTTTTCTGAAATAAACGGAATTTCTGTCTACGGCAAATCTGTGAAAATACGGAAGTTATAATAAACGGGCACTTTTAAAAACGGAAATTTCTGAAAATGACGGATACCTACCGACAACTTTGCTGCACGTGATTTTCAGAAAGTTTCCGTGAATTTACATCACTTATTTTCTACAGT
Organism: Macrothele yani; assembly: GCA_039090855.1. NCBI lineage: Eukaryota > Metazoa > Arthropoda > Arachnida > Araneae > Macrothelidae > Macrothele > Macrothele yani. Next base: position 3,027,004 of record CM077023.1, on the reverse strand, counting down.
GTACTGCCTTTCAAAGGGTTACAAAGCTGTGGATCCGACGACGGCGATAAAACTCCGGAGTCTGTGGGGCGAAGAAAGTGGCAACGGTCTGACACACAGCCTGGTCATATCGGAAGGTGTTCTCTACCAGGAAATGATCCAGGTGCCGGAAGAGGTGACAATCCGTGGGAGGGGAATAAGCAGAGTTTCGTAGTCCAACTGGTGAGTTTGATTGACGGTCCTTTGGCAGACATGTGGGTGTGTGTGCGTTGTCGTGCCCCATGCCTGTTGGTCAAAACTAGCTGCTTGGTATGGAGGTTTCTGTACATCTGCTGTATTTCAGCACAACAGCGGTCCGAACTGATGCTCTCACCTGCTCGAAGAAATGAAAGATAGATCACTCCGGCAGAAGACCACCGTAAGAGAACCAGCACTTTCCTTGGGTATATGCAGGCGCGGACTGGGCAACTGGGATACCGGGATAATTCCCGGTGAGCCGCCATATTCTGGGCCCGTAGGCCTTACGGTAACTCAAGAAAAAATGCATATATACTTGTACTTCACTATTCTTATAGAAGAAAACCGAGATGTTCTAAAACGGCAAAGTTTGTTTATCATTTTGACAGCTTAAAAAAAAAAAAAAAAAAAAATGGGGGTAGGCTGTGTCCGGGACACACCCGCAGGTTTTATTTGCGTGGATACGTGTTAGACAATAAGGGGTTTGAGGTAGAAGTCGGTTGATAAATGAAAGAGGAGTGCAGTTAGACAGTAATTTTATTTATTAAAGGGGGATATATTAAAGTAACAAACATATGTCACTACTCTTATAGAAGAAAACCGAGATGTTCTAAAACGGCAAAGTTTGTTTATCATTTTGACAGCTTAAAAAAGAAATAAAAATGAGGGTAGGCTGTGTCCGGGACACACCCGCAGGTTTTATTTGCGTGGATACGTGTTAGACAATAAGGGGTTTGAGTTAGAAGTCGGTTGATAAATGAAAGAGGAGTGCAGTTAGACTGTAATTTTATTTATTAAAGGGGGATATATTAAAGTAACAAACATATGTTTCACACATCCGCTCAAGTAAATCGATTTGTGTATTACATTCTTCTTTATGTTTACATTGAAAGCATAGTCATCGTCTAATCGTCTTGGCAATTGATACATCATGTTATTCATATCTACTGGAACATTGACCGATTATTCCATAACTGCCTTCCCATCTCAATTGTCGTATCTGCATAAAGGGCAATCTCGGAGATATTAATCTTTCAGATATAGGATCCAGAGGTGGTAACCCAGTGGGTTTTCGTTGATATTTGAAGCCATTAGATTTTGACAAAGCCGGCATCTTGTTACTGTTCAAGGATTGGCGACAAGTGCTACACAATTCAAATGTTTTCACGTCTTCATGTGGGAATTCAGCAGTAAGAAGTGTCAAATATTTAGAAGTTACTGGTTTGAAATCTTTCTTAAACCATAAACGGTCACATACATTACAAGTGAAACCAAAGTCGTTACTCTCGAATGCAGACTTGAAGTGAACATGAGCCCAAGCCCATATTTTATTAAATTCATTCGATCTAATTGCATTTAATTGTTCGGCATGTGTATCTCCTTCAATTGAATTATATTCAGCATCTCATCTATTGGTTCACATGTACTAGGTGTAGAAGTGCTTGGTTGTGGCTCCACGCGTTGCGCCGCTTCGGCTTTCTTCTTCTGTCTAAAAGCCCTACATCGTTCTGCATTATTCGTTTTGGTCTTATTCGATTCCTTTTGAGTTCTTCTTTCTTCTGATAGAAAGAAGAACAATATATATATGTAAAATATGTCTAAATATTTGGACTTTTGCTTCAAATATTTAGACATTTTGATTTTCTCACAAATATTTTTTCGTTCATCACCTATAACTAATAAAGTACATTTTAAATGTTTATGAATTATTGGTCTTTAGATAGATCTCATCCAGACGAATCGTTTGAGACCAATATCATGATCCTACCCGTACGCGAACTAGAGTTATATAGTTTCAAGGTGCTTGACTCATCGTATTCGACCCCAAAATGGCGGACGCCCTCCCCTCTCCCCGCGTATGCGCATGACCTTGAAGTTGATATTTTTTAGAATCATTGGTTATTACTCTTTTTATGTCAGTTATTAGATTTTAGCTATTTGTTATAATTTGGAAATTATAAGCATTTGATCAATCGTAAGAAATTATGTCGGTCAAGTTTTCCTAGAGGGTACCCCCATGGGACCGATTTTAAAGACGTATCCACGTAAAAACAAAGTAAAATAAACAAAACAAAAGAGAGGAGAGAGAGAGAGAGAGGGAGAGAGAGAGACGTAGCAAATGTTCTGTTGAGCCAAACTGTTTTTTGATACTTCTGGACTTTCGAATTTAAGATTTTAAGAGCCATTCCTTTCAGCCGATTTCTTCTACCTCAATCCTCTTCTTCTAATTGTAGTTGCAATTAAATAATCAATATAATATAATCAAATATGCTATCAATAATGTGGCATAGAAACGCGAAATGTGTTGTGCATTCTCATTGAGGTCCACCTACGGTAGAATTTTGGGGTTGCTGTATGTATATGTATTTACTTTTTTTTTTTTTTTTTTAACGAAATTTCCATCTGATTTACCACTTTTTGTTCCTTATATAATTTCTTGAACTGCAGTTCTGAAAAGTATGTTTCAACTAGAGCTAAAATACTTTTTCCGTTTGAAAGTCATCATCATCATCATTGTCAACCATTATCAATCCACTGCTGGACGAAGGTCTCCCCAAGTTTCCTCCACAACGGTCTGTCTTGTGCCAGTCTCCTCCATGTCACTTCTGCATACTTTCGAATTTCATCCACCCATCTCCCAGTGTGGTCAACTCTGATCATGATGTCTTCCACTTTTGTCATTTTTCGGATCCACGAGTTCCTCTTCTTATCTCTCCTGGTTACACCAAGCATGCACCTCTCCATGCTACTTTTAGTTGTCTGCAGCCTGTGTATGTCTCTTATAGTTAAGGTCCACGTCTCTGCACCATACGTAAGCACTGGAAGGATGCATTGATCAAACACTTTTCTTTTAAGACATAATGACATATTGCTCTTGAAAATATTGCTGTTTCTTCCAAAAGCTCTCCAGGCAAGTTTTGTACGCCGATTAATTTCTTCATCAATGTGACCCTCACTTGATATCTGCTGTCCAAGATAAACGTAAGTGACCGTTATCTCCAGCTTTTCTCCATCAATCGATAAATCTTCATTTCGTGTAAAAGCATTGAACATCACTTTTGTCTTCTGAAAGTTCATTTTTAATCCCACTTCTTTACTCTTGTCAGCAAGTTCCTGGATCATACTCTGCAGCTCTGATGGGGTAGTTGCAAAAATGACTACGTCATCAGCAAAACGAAGGTGGGTTAGATAATCTCCATTAATCTTTATCCCCTTGTTTTCCCAGCTCAGCGACTGAAAGACACCCTCCAATGTGGCATTAAAGAGCTTCGGAGATATGGTGTCACCTTGTCTCACTCCCTTTCCAATTTTTATGTGTGTTGTATTTTCAAACAGCTGAATCTTTACACTTGCATTTTCATAGATGTTATTAATAATATTAATGTATGCATCTTCAATACCGTAGGATTTCAGAGCCATTGTAACTGCTGATGGTTTCACCGAATCAAAGGCTTTTTCATAATCGATAAAAGCCATGCACAATGGAAGTTCATATTCCCTCCCTCTTTCAATTAGTTCTCTCAGTACGTGGATATGATCTATTGTGCTGTAGCCACTCCTGAATCCAGCTTGTTCTCTCGGTTGAGCCATGTCCAGTGTTACCTTCAAGCGGTGTGAAAGAACTTTAGTGAAGATTTTATAAACCACTGATAGGATGCTGATAGGTCTTTAGTTCCTGAAATCCTCAATGTCACCTTTTTTTATGTAGCAGGATCATTGTAGCGTTGTTCCAATCCTCGGGAATCTTCCCTTCATTAAGGCATCGAGTAAAAATTTGGGCGAGTACTGTTTCGATTTCTCCACTTGCTTCTTGTATGATGTCTACAGTAATTCCATCTTCTCCTGGAGCTTTTCCCTGCTTCATGTTCTTGATTGCATGAGCAACTTCTGCTGGGAGGACTGGAAGAACTCTGGTACTGGTACCTTTCATGATGTATCGTCCCTTTCATATAATTTGGAGTAGAAATCTTTCACTCTTGTCAAAATTTCGCCTCTATTTCTTGTTACAGAACCATCTTCTTTTCTCAGTGTCATAATCAGTTTTCTTCCCTTACTGAGATGTCCCTTTGCTATCTTTAGGCTTTGGTTGTTTTCAATTGCTTTCCTCACTAGTTCACAGTTGAATTTTCTTACGTCTTCAGTGATACTTTTTCGTACTGTCTTGCATAGCTTTATATATTCCACTTTGGAAGTCACATCTTCTTTAGTTGTCCTCATCTCTCTTCTTTTTTGCATCAACATTTTAGTTTTTCCTGATAATTTGTTCACATGCAACTTGTTCTTAGACCCAGCTAATTTTTTGCTGTTTCCATAAGAGCTTTGGTTACTTTTCTGTTAACTTCAGAAATATCCACTTCTTCCGATGTTAGGCCTTCTAAAGCAGAAAATCTGTTCTTCAGTTCCAACTTGAAGGTATTATGGTGTTTTTTAAGGTTGGTTATGCCAATACATTTTGTTTGTCTTATGAGCTTGCCACGGTCAAGTTTAGAGTTGAGGTGCATCTTACATCTCACCAATCTATGGTCACTACCTGTGTTGAACTTGTTTAGCACACTGCAGTCTTCTATGACGAATTTTTTGTTACACATAATAAAATCAATTTCACTTGTCGTCCCATTTGGATGTCTCCATGTCCATTTCCTGTGTGGCTTTTTCGTGAAAAAGGAGTTCAAGATGAAAAAACCTTCTGCCTCTGCAAACTCAACGAGAGTATTTCCACGCTGGTTTCTGTTTCCGTGACCGAATTTACCTACTGAAGTTTCATTCTGTTGCCCTATTTTTGCATTGAAATCTCCCATAATTATCTTGAAGTGCTGCTTACCTTTATTATTTAGATGACGAATTTCCCCATAAAATTCTTCAATTTCTTTTTCAGGATGACTTGTGGTGGGTGCATAAGTTTGAATAATCTGAGCCCGATATCTTCTCGAGAGTTGGATAACGAGTCGTGCAGCTCTGTCAGAGGAACTTTCAACTTCTACAACTTTATCCTTCAGTTTCTTGTTTATTATAAATCCAACACCACTAGTTCTGCCAGTATCTGTCCCACGATAGTAGAAGAGATGTCCACTTTTCAGTTCAATAAGATTTTCTCCTTACCTCACTTAGCGATGTCCCACTTGATCCTTTGTAGTTCCTCTTCCAATTCAAGAAGCCTCGAATCAGAAGATAGGGAGCGTCCATTATACGTAGCCAAGGTCAGCATCAGATGGCAGCCTAGTCCGGTCTTCCGGGGATTCTTAGCACCCTCTGCCTTCATGTCGCACTGGCCGTTGCCTTGGCCAGGTACATTCCAGCCGCCAGAGACTGAGGGCCAGGATTTAAGTTGTGGAGTCATTTTGGAGGGGTTTGGCCATAACTCACCACGCTGGCCAAGCGGGTTGGTGAGTGTGGGATAGCATTTCCTCTAATCCCGATGGTATAGTTATACCGCTGTTGGCGGTCGTCAGAGCCCCTTTAGTGGGAACAGGATGCACCACGTTGACATTTGTCAAGGAGAGGCTGTGATGTTACACATCCCCTGTCCTTACATCCTCGTTTGAAAGTACGAGTAATTAAATAAACATTTATTTTCGCATTCTTTAATTTTTCTCACTTTATAAATTTACCCTAAAATTCTTCTAAGTCTTGACATTTTCAATTTTTTAAAGATAATTTTTCGTAATTATTTTGTTTATGTCAGGTAAGTCTTGAAAAATAATATTTTTTGCTCGTTTGGATTTCTCTTCTGACTAAAGATCCCTGACTAAGATCCTATTTTACATTTCTGAATTCAACTATTCCAATAAAATTTATAAAAATGGAATAAAATCTTTGATATAGTCTTTCTCAGAGAATGCATCTTGCCTATTACTTCTCAGCAACGGAAGTTATTTTCTTACATTAAATTTTACTAGGAATCTGCGTAGACTTGTGATGAAAAGATGTTTAAACAGGAAACGATGATGCTGACATAACGTTTATTTTAGGGATGGGGCTCCTTGATGTTTCCCAAATGTGGGCGGCACAGAATCAGCTTCCAAGGCCATTTATGGATCCCCAGTCCGCCACTGGGTATATGAGGTGGTTTTGGAGAGTGTTATGTGAATCCGTGCTATCCAACCACTGTGCTGATCGTTTAAGATTGTTGTAGAGAAGCCACTTTTCATCGCAGTTTACGATCAGTTGCAGGATCCCTCTTGTCTGTGTCTGGCAAGGAAAGAAATGCTCACCTGTAGACAACGTATCTTATTGTTTGGTGCCAATTCGTGTGGCGCCCAGAAATTAAGCACTTTCCCCAGGGTAACCAGTCATTGGACAACCGTCGAATGATGAACAGGGACCTACGCTGAGATTTGACGGACATTTTGCCGAGGGTCAGCTTCCACGGTATTCTTCAGCTCCTCATCTGTAACACTGGTGGACAACCACGGGGCCCATTTGCAAGAGACGTGTCTCCTGCTTGGAATTCGACGTACGGAGGTGCGACCATTCGTAGAACCCTACCCAAACGTCACATTGGATGTTTCTGGCCGCCTTACCCGCGAAATATCAGTGTTTGAAATACACAAAAATTATGCGCAACTCGGCTGTCTTCATGGTCTGCTTTGGCCGAAGTCTGTTAATTCGCGGTTGGACCTTTCACGAAATGAGGCACACAATATAAAGCGTACACCAGATATACATATACCGACCTGGTAACGTGTGCCATGTGACGTTGCAGGGCGACACCATTCCCAGGGACGAAGTAAGTGTCTCTGACGACATTGGCACAAGACAAGATGGTGGGTGCCCCCATCACCAAATTTGTTCTTTTGCTAAAAGGTGCGGGCTCATGACGTGTATGTGTCTGTTTGTTTGGAGTGTGTTTTACTGCGTTATGTTAAGTAATTTTGCAATCATATTTATTATTAATGAAAAATATAGTAGATCTATTTCATAGTGTACCAGTCTACGTTTCAAATTATTGACCTTCAGGATTTTGTGAAAAAATACATTATGATAATAATAACATTCATTATTATAAAACAGTATAATGCACCAGAAAAGACACAATAATGTGGGAAAAGAAGCAAATATTAAAACAATCTTAATGAACCCTTACGATGCAAATTTAACTAACCCTTACGTAATTCCCCACTTTTTTTTTTTTTATTATTTGAGGTTTAACGACCACCGTGAGCAACTCAATGGGCTATAAGCAGTAGCCAGTCCCTAATTTAGGGTCTGGTTCCAGGGAAGGGAAAGAGCCAATGCCGTAAGACAAACACAACATCCATGTCTCACCGAGATTCGAACCCGGCCCCATTTCGGACGAATGATCAGAGGCCATCGCTTAGATCACTGCGCCACCGGGGTGGCTCCCACTTTTCCACCCAATGTCTGACTACACCATAATTATGGCATAATCAGCGGTTTTTGACGGGCCTTTGCGTGGGCAAAATTGTCAATTACTGAGTAGTAGTCTATATCCAGAGTTATGTCCTTTTTTACACACATTATCACGAGTGAGTTAAACTTTTTTCTCCCAATAACGCCTTTTTTTCATTTCTTGAGATTGCTGAAAATGATCTTTCAGCAGAACAGTTCGTGACTGGTAAGGTAAAAAAAAAAATAATAAATAAATAAAAAAAAATATGTATATATATATTTATTTCTAAGTTTGGAAATGTACTCTGAAGATTGTTATCAATGATGAAAGTGTACATATCCCGTGGTGTGTTCAAGTCTTTGGCATTCATATATGACTGGAAATGTAGAAATTCGTTGCTGAGAAAGTTTTTTATGTCTCCTTGGTACCTATGAACAAGTTTATTTGATCTAGCCTCTATGACACGAGCACTGGTCTCTTTCAAATCCCTGAAAAGTTCAAACCTTTCCAGAACAACTTCGTATGGTTTCCTCCTGTTTGCTAAATTGCTGATTAAAGAATCCATAATCTTAAAAAACGTGTTTACTCTTCTTGCTCAGTTAATGCTTTCCGTCTACGCTTTGACGACTACAAATAATATAAGTTTTAAAAAGTAATGGCTTTTGTAAAATTATTTAAGTAAAAATTTTCTTGGGTGGTGGTGCTAAAATATTCATGAAAAACTCTTCCAGCTTGGCGTCCTCCTAAATCTGGCGCCCTGGGCCATGCCTGGGCCCGTTGCTGAAATCGGCCCTGACCATCCCGCTGGAGGGGTCGGACATGTGCACCTGCTAAAAGTGGACATTTTATCTTTACCGACCCAATAGTACAGTTAGGGTGCATTAGAAAGTGCTTCTTGCCTGTCGAGGTTCTGAATGAGTGTGAGAATACAGGAAGAGAGTCTCTTTGTATCTGGCCCTGAAATTCATGGAGATTTAGAAGCAAACGTTGTGTCAGTAAAAACTGTGTCAAGGAAAGTGTAGAACTGAGAGGTATTTTGCCAAATTAAAAAGAAAAAGAAAAAATAGAAAACGACGTAATACTCTGTGTGTAAAAATGGCTTGCTTTGTAAGGCTAACTAACACCTAAGATTATCGGAGTCATTGCAGAGTGGGCTAGTTATAATGATCGAAATCTGATTATTTTTTCAGACTTAGATTACTCGTATTACCTTTTAGCAAGAGGACGTCGTTGTAAGATTTATTTTAGATGAGCTTATTTCAACGTATATGTATATATATTTGCGAAGTAACGATTCATTCATTAATTACACAAATGTCTTAACTACTGAGGAGTGTTATCTACTCTGCACGTATTTGATTTATTTTGACGTCGCACATTTTGGCACACTGTTTTTGTCTCATTTCCAAAATGGGCAGTCTTGCAAACACAAGAAGGCACTGTTTATTTTTTGCAAACATGACTTTTCCGCCCCCCCCCGCCTCCCACACAGTGAAAAAAGGAAAATTTGTTCGGTTTGAAGTAAGCAACTGAGGATGTATTATTTCATCTCTTTTGTTTTTCCCTTCTATTCCTCCCATACTATTTGCTGAATGCCGAAATCACTGACCAGTGAAAGTTCCTCCTAAATATTTTCGAAAAGAAAAATAATAGCTGCATGTACGTGAACTTTGTTTAAACAGACAACAGGTATAAGGAATACATTGCTGATTTAACCAAGAAAGAATAGAAATAAATATGCTTGCACTTGCGGTACACTTGAACCTTAGATTTTCTGCTAAGACACAGACAATTTTCGAATGGTAAAAATATTTAAAGCTTCTATTTTGCTAATGATTAAAAAAAAAAAAAAATTTCCCCCAACTGTCGATTGCTAATGAGCAGCGAAAAACAGGAAGTCAAACTTATCGAATTAGTAAGTACCCTACACTTTGTGCGCAAGGAAATGCTGTTTGTGTGAAATTCTGATTTGACACGGTGGAGAGATAAATATTTTATGCTGTAACAACCTTCAGTCATCGTATGATATCAGATTGTTGACTCTAATGGGAATGCTGATAAACGCTCTTTCTCCTTCTTGTTTACATCATGCACATTACTCTAAAAGTTGGCTGTGACATTAAATTTTATAAAAGTTCATTTCTTCTTTAAAGGTTCAAAGACTACATTGTGACTGCTGTAGTCTCTGATGAAAGAAGCACTTGTTCAATTCGGATGCATAAACTGCTTCAAATTTGTTTTCGCGCAGGTGAAAATTGGGCTTGCATGCGGATTCTCACGCGCTTGTCATAACCCTTAAATTCCTCTTAGGGAATTCAAAGTCTATAGGGGGTGAGGGGGTGCTGTCTTTGTAAAACAAGAATTTTTACGTGTGCTGTTAATTATGGTAAACTCATGGAAGCAAAAGAAGAAGAAACCTGGCTTTTTTTATCTCTGGAATCTCAACGTTTTTATTAATTTTATTGAATTTCTAAAAGTTCTGAATTATGAGCATATCAACTTTTCCATAAACACCTGTGGTAAGAATGGAAATATTTTTAAATGGGACTGGAAGAGAACACTGTGGTATGAGTTATCCCTTCTTCAAGTTGCTTTCTTTCAAACTAAGGTGCAGTAGAACGTGGCAGAATTATTCCCTTGAAAACATTTTTGAGGAAATGATGAAAGTAAATCGTCAAAATCAGTCAAATAAATATCTGTGCCAATCAAAACGAAATGTTTTTTTGTAGAACTGAGAACCTGTAACGTATACTCTCGATTCACTTTCCTTTTGATTTTTACTATCTCTGGTTATTTTATTTTTCTATGTAAATTATCTTCTTACTGAACGAGATGTGTTTTCACCCGCTGAATGAGATCTGGCAATGAGTGTAAGTCATGACGTGGTGGTAGCCAGTATAAATAGGCGCGTTCAACGATACTTAGGGAGAGCTTTTGTTGATGTGTGTAGGGAGAGCGTTTGTTTGTTGTATAGGGAGAGCGGTTGTTGTATACGGAGAGCGTTGGTTTATGTGAAGGAGAGCGTTGGTTTATGTGAAGGAGAGCGTTGGTTTATGTGAAGGAGAGCGTTGGTTGTTGATAGAGAGAGCGTTTGGTGCTGTATAAAGAGAGTTCGTTTATGTGAGAGCGAGAAGTCAATAATAAAGAATTTGTTGTAAGTACGTTTTTCTCAGTTCATAGTACTGTCAGACCTCTGTCTGGCTGTTAGGTTTATTTCATTTAGTGTTATTAGTAACAACCAGCATAAGAGTTTAATTACTACTACAACATTACTACCAGTTATAAGTTTGTTCATTACTATTACTACACTACTAGCAGGAGACTTTATTCATGATCTTAATTAACTAGTAACAACAACCATTTGAATTCACTATTAGAAGCTTAGTACAAGCATTGAATTCATCATAATATTAGCTGAGTAGAAGCTTAGCTTAGCTGTAGTGGTAGCAAAAGCTATATTCACTACAATTAGCTTAGTAGTAAAAGCCTTATTCATTATAAACCCCATCTCCGTATTTAAATGAGACAACTCAACTGAAGTACGTCTTCAGAATTCTTTTCTACATTTTGATAAAATCGTAAAAAAGGGGGGGTGGTTATCTGGACCGTCTAGCAGAAAAGGCATTTGACAGAATTTGAAAACCGAAATTTTTTCAAGTGAGTAAAACTGGAAAATGCTTTTGCTTATTAAGACTGAAGTAAGTGAGAAGGTGCCATAGTTTTCTAGCAAATTTGAGAGATGCTTACTTAAAAACGAAAACAAAATAAATGAATAAGAATAGCAAGCAAATAGTCCTTTTCAGAACGTAGTCAATTTTACCGAAAGAGAATACCAGAAACCTACACCGTTTTATTTCTTTTGCTTCTGTAATATATGTATGTATGTTGTATGTGTGTGTGAATTCCGTGGCCAGGAAACTCTACTATAAATGCCAACATGTGAATGTGTGTGTGTGTGCAGTACGTATGAACAGACAACAGTTTCTTGTTATCCACATGAAGTTTCAATTATTAAGTGATGAAATAATATACATATATAGTCTAGTATATGTAAACCAAAAGTGGACATGCCATGTGAACGAAAGACGAATAGGATATTATTACTTTAATAAACCGTTGCTTATGACGAATTTTTGGAATCCTGTCTTCTTTCTTTCAGGTTGTTGTTACATAAAAGCATCCTTTGGTCAAGATAGCTACTATTTTCAACCGCATCCTCAAGATAAAGATGTCATTAAAGGAGAGAGCGTTACTCTGGAATGTGGAGTGTCCAACACGCGGCATGTGACCTTTTACTGGACCTTGGATGGCGAACCGGTGCTAAACGGAACACGTCGATACCAAGTCGGGAGCAACTTGCATATTACGCGCGTCGACCCCCAGCAGGATCTCGGAGAATTTAAATGTATTGCCACCAATGTCACCACTGGAATATCGCTTGCTAGTCAAGGTGCTCAACTTAGCATTCTCTGTAAGTACACAGCTCTTTTTTTTTTTTTTTTTAGATCCTTTCCTTCCTGCTTTTCTGCCCGTACCCAAACAGGGCTTCTAAATATTCAAGTGTGAATGAAGTTGCCGTGATAGTCCACTGTAGTAAAAGTTATTTTTGAACGGATAGCCTAATATTTACAGCAAATGTAACTTTTGAAGCATATATGTTGAGATCACAGCAAAGACACAAGTGTTTATTTGAATGATTTGCTGTACAGCTAATTTCTAATAAATCATGCTTGAAAATATGTATATAAAAGCGAGTCCCAGAGTACTACTCATGGCGATAATTTAGAAAGAGAGAAAAGGTCAAGTAGCTCATCGTATTGCTGGATAAATTTCATTTCAGTACCCAAGTAGCCATCACCTACCTAGTGGATGCATAGCAAACCTTTTTTGAATACGGATGTGTACTCTCAAACTAAGAAAAAAGGAATTACGTATTAACATTTTTCAAAGTAATTCAATTTAAAGCATTTGTAAACTTTTAATGCATTTGAAATGTACGCATTGGCAAAATAGAAACATAAAGCTAATTGTATTATTGTTGCCGCGGAACTACTTCGTAGTTCGGGTCACATTGTTTACGGCCTAATTAAAATTTAAAGACCAGGAGTAATTTACCTAAATTATTTTTTTTTACTTAATTTAAATTATTTTTCTTCTGCTCCCTTCCTGCCTCATAAACCCCCTTTTCCCCACGGAAGCAGAAAACCCAGGTGGTCAAATCGGTTTGCCGGACACCCGTGAAGAATGACCAAAGGAATTCACCTTCTTTTCACTCCTGTGAGGAAAAGCATGGCATTCACAAAATTTAAGAAATGTCCCCAGTGCTAGCGTTGCTGGTGGGATAATACACCCCGGTATTTCAGAAGGCACAGGCAAGAATCCGGAAAGCGGTCAGATGAATAGGCGAGTTGCGGTTTACGACCATCTCCTTGATGAGAGAGGCACCAGCGAAAGTCGTAAAGTACATCGCTGTGTCACAGAAAAGTGGTAACTCTGGCAGCGGAAAGCCCCTTTAAATTCCTCGCTATTCATCTGAGCGTAAAATAGGCCTTATGGAATTCACGAAAAGTACCACCTGCTCAACAGGCCAGCTGCCGCGAAAAGGTAGCCAACTGGACCAGAGGTCCAACCAATAGCCACTAAGCCCGAGCACTGGTCAGATCAGCTGACCAATCCGGACCCCAGGCGAAGAGTACGTAGAAGGTTGTAGGCACGCCCCTATCACGTGGAAAATTAAAGGGACGGAAATATATACACAGACACGAGAGAAGATGGGGTGATCATATGGAAAAATTCGAGATGGTTATCTAGAGATGGTAGTCGAAGTACAATTTTCAGAGATAGTCGAGGATGAGACGGATGAGGCTTAGTTAATAAACGGACATAGTATGCGGTCCCAGCCGTGGTAGTCGATAGATCCAGAGTCAACATCCACGCAAGTTTTTCATCTACCAGCGTGGGGCTTCAACGAGCGACCACACCACCGACAGGAAGGTAAGATGACATTATTTTTCCCAACTCCAGTTCCCATGTTAACTAGTTATATACATATGCATGGTCGCTATGCCTCCTCGGAATAGATTGAGGGAGTTAATTTAAAGTTAAGCTCAAGGGTGTGACAGGCGTACGCAGCAGTTGACCAGTACACATGGCTAATTCCAATAATTTTTTAATTTAACGTAACTTTTATTTGGCCTCCACCTAAAGGATGTAATTGCTTATATATAATTTTTCTATTAATAAACATTGTTAATTACTTAACCTGGTGTAGCTAACTTTATAGGCTGTGTATATTCCTCTAAATTCACAATTTGCGGCATATGGGTTTTTTACGAATACCTCGTAACGAGCCCATATGAAACACAACGCGACGTCCGTAAACTTTGAGATTGGGTTCCTTACAGTTATGGGAACGCAACCTCACTGTTTATCCAATTAGACGAGTAATAAGTATTCCGCTACCACCGTACAACCGGGGTCATGGTAATATTATAATGTCACTACAAACTGATTTTACCTTCAATTTCATGTTGATGAAGACACCCACTCGATGTACCTTAAAAATGTTGTGGTACTGTAATCAGTTTGGACTGCGAATGTTGATTTCGAACCATTTAGAAATCAAATTTCGTACCATTTAGAAATCAAATTTCGTCATGCGGTGATGATATACTGCTCACTATCTTATTAAAAGTATCCGAACACCTCCTGCATCTCCAGAAACTCCCTGTAATTGGGAGGGATTAATATCGGCTTGGTCCACCTTTGCTGCTATGACAGCCTCCATTTTGCTGGAAAAGCTTTCCATTAGATTTTGGTACGTTGATGCAGGATTTGCCACCTATTCTCCCACAAGAGCATTAGTCAGGTCGCTCACCGATGTCGTCGTTCCAATCCATCCCATAGGTGTTCCATGGGGTTGAGATTGAGGCTGTGTGCAGGCCAGTCAAGTAATTCCACACCCATATCATCAAACTATTCCTGCATTAGCCCCGCTTCGTGGACAGGGGCATTGTACCGTGGTAAAACAAAGGGTTTTCGCCGAACTGTTGTCGCAACGTTGGGAGCACAGAATTGTTGAGAATGTCATTATAGGCCACAGCGTTAAAATTCTCGTGCACTTGAACTATGGGAGCCTTAGCCCAAACAATGAAAAAGAGCCCTGGAGCACGATGCCTCCTCCACCAAACTTCACAGTCGGGCAGGAAGCGTTCATCTGTCATCTTCCACACTCAGACACGTCCATTCAGCTGCCAGATGCATGATTCGTCACTCCAGAGAACGCTGTTTCACTGCTCCAGAGTCCACTAGCGCTAAGCTTTACAGTACTACCGCAGACGCTTGGCGTTAATCTTGCTGATTTTGGGCTTGTGTGCGGTTGGTCAGCAGTGGTTGTCGCACCACCCGCTTCAGCACTCTGCGGCCCCATTCTGTCCTTTTTCGGGACCTACCAGGTCGCGATTGCGCTGTTGTTGCTCCTAGGCGTTTCCACTTCTCAATAACATCCCTTGCAGTTTATCGGGGCAGCTGCAACAGGGCAGAAATTTTCCGAACTGACTTGTTGCTAAGGTGGCATCCCATGACCGTGCCACATTTAAAGTCACTGAGCTCTGTCGAACGGGCCATTCTTCTGTTCATGCTTGTCTATGATGTTTGCCAGGCCACGTTTGTCTTTTTGTACCTGTATGGACCATGGCTATAACGTACATGGGCAAATCCACTACTCGAAAAGGGTGTCCAGGTACTTTTGATCGATAGTGTATATGATAAATCTGTTCCGCTCGTAACTTAGCATCAGGGAAGCTGGAACTGGGAGACGTTCCCTTAAAATTTTTAGGAAATAACCAAGGTTCTTGTATTACTCCTTGAAAAATGGCTAGATGAACCTCGAAACTATTAAATTCTAACCATTTGCACTCCCCCAAATATTTTGCTCCCGATACCCTTGATTAGCATTTTGCTAAAACTGAGTCTGTTGAAAAGTTGCAACACAGCGTAAAGCAATTTTTATACCAAAATCACGCAATGTACAGAATGCACGGTTTGCACATTTCGTTGTGAGTGACCAGTGATAATTGTCAATTATGATGTGGTGTGTTAATTGTATTTAATTTCCTTTTACTTTTAGTTCATGTGGCTATAATCTTCTGGGGTCAGCAATTTTAAGTAATGTGTCACACTCACACGTGTCTTGGAAATACATTGCGTGCCACCAAACGGAAGTGCCATTCAAAAAATTCTGTTGTACGTACGCTTTGGTGTCTTCTATTGTGAAGCAACCTGGTCGCTGTCATGCTCCCTGCTGGACATGCGATTCATTTGTTATAATTTTACTTTCTATTGTTCTTTCTTCTGTAATTTTAGCCTCCAGCGTTCTGATTAAGTGCACATATTTTTTTTCTTTTTTTACTTTATTTTGTCCTATCACTGTGATGTTTCTGGAAGTCATAGTTCCCGGACCATGCAACTGCGAGGATAAAAGTCGAATATGTATGTCTATCTGACTGACAGCGAAAGTATGATTTTCTAACTGTAAACCACTTGGAGTACCTTTAGAGTTGGAAGGAATCTTTTGAGTCCTGTGGACTTTCAAGGACTTCCGTGTGCAAGAACATGAATACCAAAGCAGAGTCAGTCGTTGATCAACTGTAGTCTCGAAATTCCATGTAGCAAATGTGCAATTTTAACACCTTGCGTGAAACTAACAGACTAACGATTTTAAGTTGGAGGTGGACTTCATCTAATAGCACTAAAGTCCACGCAGGTAAGAATATTATGAGCCATCCAGATGCCATATTTAATTTCCCAACTGGAACCAATTCATCAATGGTCAAGAGTATTAACTAGTGACAATGTCATCTTGTGCTCTTTTACCGGAATCAAATTTGAGCTATACCCCTGCAAATTGATGGAAGCTAAAGCTGTAGTGAAACGCGAAGTGGGGATATTTGGTCTGAGTTAATGCCTACCTTTATATGTCGCCCCGTATGCTGTCTCTTTTTTTCTCGAGGGTTTTCATGGTCATTATTGTGAATTTTCATGGTCAGACAGTATAAGGATGGTTTACGAATCCTCTGCTTCTCAGATATGCCAGAGCGTTGCTTTAACAGATTTCGAGGGAAATTCTTTATAGATGGTTGTAATGATTCAACATTGCTGGGTTCATATATGCTGCCCAAAATTTGTAACACCTTGCAGTTGTTCGTTGTACTAACATCTAAAACTATAGGTATTGCGATGTTGGAAAAATTATTATTTGCCCACAATTTCTCTGCTTCTAGAAGTCTGACTGAAAAAAAAATCTTTTTTTTTTTTTTTGCACCAGATTACACTAACTAGTGCCCAGATTATGGATACATTTTCCGATTTTTCTGACTCACCATTTCCCTCCTAGGTGGCTTATATATGTATAGCACCCAAATGCAAAATGCGAAAAAAAAAAAAAAAAAACCCTAGGAGAATTGAAAATTCTTCCGCTGTACTAAATTCGAAACATACTCAGTTTATCCCGAGGCTCTGTGGCAGCCTCGACTGCAATTCTTTGTTTTTAATTGTTACTATTTTGGTTTTTTTTTTTTTGTTAACAATTGCAAATTCATATAAGTGTTGAAAAAATCTCAAATTTGAATATGATCTTATGGATGAATAAATAAACAAAATGTTTTTTCCTACATCAACGGAGAATAATTTTTTCTACAGTGGAAGCTTGTCCTCTTATCATATGAGGATACTTCAGAGAATGCGGTGGCCAGTTTTCGGTTATGAGTTTTCATCAAGGGTCAATATCGGAATTGGTGATTCACAAAAAAATACTGAGTGTAGTGCTGTCAGGAAAGATAGTGCTTTAGAAGAGTCTGTTGTGGAGTCCTTTGGATCGCATGTAGAATGATGATGGGTACTGAGAAACTAAATGTTGCTAGTAATGCTGAGACTTATTGAGACTAAAATAGTAACAACAATGCAGCATGGACGCGTTAAAGAAGTGAATGATGATTTATCAATCAGAGTTATTTATGCAGTCCAAAGTCCAAATCACTGAAAAGATCAAGAAATACACACATGGGAGAATTGAATTCAACGTTTGATAGATATTACGATTGGAATGATTGGAAAGTGCGAAACATTTTCTGTGACAGATAAGTGTTAAGTCGCTAGTGATGATATTTAAATCCCGTAACGAATATTAAACAATCTATTTGCGTGTGGAGGTTAGAACTCCTCCTTCTGTGGACTCCAAAAGGTAATAAATGGTAGGTATGGATGTTTCAGTGCACATGTGCTCAAAATAGAGGTAAAGTGAATCCCCGGCCAACTGACAGCCACCCTTAACCAGCAAAAATTGGTGGACAGGCATCTTTCCAGCTGCCTTGACTCCCTCGCTACATATGATTCAGGATTGAGATACTTCGCCACGACATCATCAGGTATTATTGCATCAGACATGAGCCCAGTTTCAGTAAGAGGACTCCATATGTACCTTGGACAACGATTCAGGTTAACTGGTAAGTGCATATTTTTTGAAATTAATGTTATGTACATGTTTTCTTTCCGTATGTTAAATATATTTTATATCTCATATTTTTCTTCCAAATTAAGTGTTAAAAATATTTTTATATCTCATATTGTTCTTCCAAATTTTAAGCATATTGGGATTTTATGCATTCCTACCAAACCCTCAGCTTATCAGATTCTTTGATCAACCTTTCCTTGTATATGAATAGGGACGATTCTGATATTCAACCCGCATTACTGAATTTCTCAATCTGTATTTCAAGGAACTACTTAGTATGTATGCATATACTATATGTCTCTCTAAAACATGATTCAATACTATGTACATTTGCGTAAATGCTCCTAATGTTGTAAATCACTACTTCTGTCAGATAAAAATAAGTGAGAGTTATAACCATTCCTCCATTGATTTCACGGAGAACATGTGATGACGTAGTGACAAAGTGACAGATCTTATGTTTACTGTTCTGCCGTAACTGAAAAGAACTGGAACTTGTTTGAAAAGATGAGTGAATAGTTGTGATGTGTCATCATTTTTTGTAAGTAGCAGAAACAAGCTTGAGAATCTTCGTTCTGTGAATATTATTTCGCCAAATGTAAAAACCCTAAAATAAATAAATAAATAAATAAATATATATATATATATATATATATATAATTCTGAATTTTCATAACTGCTGCGTTGCGCGTTTTGATCTTCAGGTTATTTTGCAACTTTCGTTTTAAATTCTAAAGTTTTTCTTATGTTTTCGGCTTTGCTCTTTAGTATATATATATATATATATATATATACATCGTGTTATTTACAACAATTTTGAATAATGTTTCGGTGAGTATTATATGTCTTAGATTTATTTTGATTATATACTGATTTTTTTAAAGAAAACAAACTTATGTTTTGAAAATGTTGAAGAGTTTTTAGAAACGTTTTCTAAGGTATTTTCTGAGTAAGATTTATGACCTAGATGTTTTGTAGCAAATCGGTTTCAATTCTCATACGAAACTGAAATAGCGAACTAGTTTATCTGCATCCGTTCCCGAAAGGTAGGTAAAACTCTTAAATTTGTAAATAATCTTGTACTTAGTCGTATTCACATTGCTTCCCAATTTCTTGAAAGGTAAGTTTTACTTGTAAATAGACTTGTATCTGTGTCGCAAAATCAGTAAATATCTGGAAAAATTTTACGATTTGTGTTTGTGTTAAAGAGATTGCATAAGTGATAAGGTACCGAATTTTATTGCTGATAACACGTTATTTTCACATGTGTATAAGAAATCTAAACTGTGAGGAATTTAGGGGAATGTTTCTTTTTTGAAATACTGTTGTGCAAAAGGAAAATTCGCTGCCATGATAAGTAATCGTTGGAAACTGAATTACCCGTGTAGTTACTGATGTGATAGATTTCTTGATTAGGTAGGTTCTGTGTTTTGCTAATTTTCATGATAAATTGAAATCCCTTTCTTACCTTTTGGAACCACATGACAATTTTAATTTTTAATTTATTTATTTTTTGCCATTTTTTGGGAGGGAAATTTCAAATTTTAGGAATTTTTGTTGTTGTTCTGAGCTTCTTGTTATCTGAAGTTTCTGACATCTCTGTGACTGTCAAAGCCTGTGTTAAAAAAGTCAGATGATAACTTCGAGTGAAGATTCGCTGAATTTCTTCTAATTTCATTCAGTTTGTTCAGTTATTGTTTCTGGATAAAGTGAATGCAAGTTCTTTAAAAATGCTGATGAAGTATATCTGTTGTTATCATGGTTTTTCGTTGAAGCCACTACTGGAATGGAAATTGACCTTTCCAACAGTGATGCAGCACGGTACTGAATTTGCCTGTATATTTTTCGTATGTAATTCGATAGTTGTTTGATTATAATTCCCAATTGTTTAAATGCGATATTTTTTTATATTATTATGTGCATTACATCTGTATAACTGTTTTCAGTTTCGTCGTGACATGAATTTTTCTTCTTTTTATTGATGTTATGAGCTGGAGGCAGATATGTTCTTTGTTTCTGTGCATACTTATCTGAACAGACAAAGGAGTCCTCAAACCTGTTGCCACATAAAACGCTGATGTAAAAAGTAACTTCAACAAGTTAGTAAAATCATGCAATGCATTGATTATAATACGCTTTCCAACATACCCGGAATCATTACTCAACTTATTCCAAAAGTTATGAGGATAATGGCTCTGTAATAAATCTCGCTCCTGTGCCCTGACCCTTGACCCCATTTCGATGATATTCAACAGAACCAGTTCAGTATACCTCTAGAACCACACGATGAAGTTTTGTCGCAATCGAAGCATTTCTACATAAGTTATAACGCATAAGGGCGATGGAATGGATCCCTATCCTATGTCCTGACTTTTGATCCCATTTCGCTCATTTTTAACAGGGTTCCTCCCAGGCTGTCCCCTACCACCTACTAAAATTTCATCAAAATCAAACCATTTTTACGCGAATTATCGTGCGGACGGACGGACGGACGGAGAAAGCTGGAGCATATGCGCTTCTTCAATCTACGGTTGGAAAGCGTAAAAAACTGTGGCGTGTCGAAAAGTCGGGGCTTCTTGTGAAAATTCATATCCGCACAGTTGTTGAAATTTCAGAACAGCTTTTCACATTAACAACTGATCTGATATACACTGGCGTGCAAACATTAAGGACGAGTCGGTTTTTCGAATGTAACGTGGTGCAGAAGTGCTCCACATCGACTCAAATCATTCCATAAGATCCCGAAGATGTAAGAATATGGGACAAGTGAGCAATACCATCCAAACAAGGAATCCAAAGGATGCAAAGGCACTTTATTAAAAAGGTAGTTTCGAGCACAACTGGACAGAAGACAAAAACGTCCATGTGACAGGCGGCTGCCAAGAAAAATCCAGTCTTTAGTAGGGGATATGATCTTCCTGACTGCGTTGCAGGATTTACAACGTCTGCCCATGTTGAGAACGTGGTTGCCAAGGAACTGTTGTGGCATCGCGGCCCATTCCTCTTGTAGCGCCAATCGCAGCTGCGGAATCGTTGCTGGCGGCTGGCGACGTGCTGCCAAGCGTCTCACGAGAAGGTATCACACGTGTTCGATTGGATTTAGGTCCGGGGACCTTGCGGGCCAATCCATGCGTTGAATATCTTCACTCTCCAACAGCTCTGCGACAGCCACTGTACGATGAGGTGTAGCGTTGTAGTCCATGAAGAGGAACTCAGGACCCACAGCACCTCTAAACAGGCGCACGTGAGGCAGGAGAACCTCGGTACAATAGCGGACACCAGTGACTGAACCTCCTTGGAAGATGTGGTGGTCAGTACGGCTGCCAAGCATGATACCGCCCCAAACGAGAACTCCGCCACCTCCAAACCGGTCCCTTTCGATGATGTTGGAGGTGTGATTGCGTGTTCCCTGCTCTCTCCAGATGTGTATACGTCCAGAATCGCTCGTCAAACTAAATCGGCTCTCATCCGTAACGAGAACTCGACCCCATTGCTGATGTGTCCAGTTCTTGTGTTCCTGGCAGCACAGAAACCGCCGTCTCCGATGAGCAGGCGTTAATGGCACACACCGTACTGGTCGTCGTGCAAATAGGTCACACTTGTGCAGCCTCCTGGCCACGGTAAAACGCGATAACTGACGTCCAGTTGTTATTGCATGTGCCTTGCGATTTCTCCCGCTGTCTGCCGTCTGTCTCTTCTCGCCTGTAGGACAATATACCGGTCGTCCGCCGCCGTGGTTGCTCGTGGACGACCACAGCTAAACTCTCGGACAGCTGTTCCTGTCGTTTGAAATGCTCTCCAAGCTCGTAAAACGATGCGGTGAGCGATCCCGAACTCCTCTGCCACACTAGTCACACTTCGACCTTCTTCCAACTTCCCAATGACGCGACCTCCGGTAAAGTCATCCAGATGTCGTCTACTGGATTGCCTGTTGGCCATATCACACGGTGGCAGCAACTCGACGTCGTTCAAATCGATGTACACCGTGCAATAGCTTTCACCGAATTGCTGAGCGTACACCGCCCGTGTGCTTTATACCCTTCCGACCCCCCCACGTCATGCTGCATATATGCGCATGCCCCACCGTACCGGACCCTAGTCTATCTCCTGAGTGGTCTTTCGGTTCGTTCTGCCTGCTCGTTCCGCTGTTATGCTAATTTCTCCTCTTCGTCCTTAATTTTTGCACACCAGTGTATATCATCATCATCATCATTGTCAACCATTATCAATCCACTGCTGGACGAAGGTCTCCCCAAGTTTCCTCCACAACGGTCTGTCTTGTGCCAGTCTCCTCCATGTCACCCCTGCATACTTTCGAATTTCATCCACCCATCTCACATGTGGTCTTCTTCTGGGTCTTTTCCTGTCCCTTGGAATCCAATCTAAAATTTCGGCTGTCCATCGATGATCTGTCCTTCTGGCAGTATGTCCAGCCCATTGCCATTTCAGGGATTTAACTCTGATCATGATGTCTTCCACTCTTGTCATTTTTCGGATCCACGAGTTCCTCTTCTTATCTCTCCTGGTTACACCAAGCATGCACCTCTCCATGCTACTTTGAGTTGTCTGCAGCCTTTGTATGTCTCTTTTAGTTAAGGTCCACGTCTCTGCACCATACGTAAGCACTGGAAGGATGCATTGATCAAACACTTTTCTTTTAAGACATAATGGCATATTGCTCTTGAAAATTATGCTGTTTCTTCCAAAAGCTCTCCAGGCAAGTTTTGTACGCCGATTAATTTCTTCATCAATGTGACCCTCACTTGATATCTGCTGTCCAAGATAAACGTACGTGTCTGTTATCTCCAGCTTTTCTCCATCAATCGATAAATCTTCATTTCTTGTAAAAGCATTGAACATCACTTTTGTCTTCTGAAAGTTCATTTTTAATCCCACTTCTTTACTCTTGTCCGCAAGTTCCTGGATCATACTCTGCAGCTCTGATGGGGTAGTTGCAAAAATGACTACGTCATCAGCAAAACGAAGGTGGGTTAGATAATCTCCATTAATCTTTATCCCCTTGTTTTCCCAGCTCAGCGACTGAAAAACACCCTCCAATGCGGCATTGAAGAGCTTCGGAGATATGGTGTCACCTTGTCTCACTCCCTTTCCAATTTTTACGTGTGTTGTATTTTCAAACAGCCGAATCTTTGCACTTGCATTTTCATAGATGTTATTAATAATATTAATGTATGCATCTTCAATACCGCAGGTTTTCAGAGCCATTGTAACTGCTGATGGTTTCACCGAATCAAAGGCTTTTTCATAATCGATAAAAGCCATGCACAATGGAAGTTCATATTCCCTCGCTCTTTCAATTAGTTCTCTCAGCACGTGGATATGATCTATTGTGCTGTAGCCACTCCTGAATCCAGCTTGTTCTCTCGGTTGAGCCATGTCCAGTGTTACCTTCAAGCGGTGTGAAAGAACTTTAGTGAAGATTTTATAAACTACTGATAGGAGGCTGATAGGTCTGTAGTTTCCGAGATCCTCAATGTCACCTTTCTTATGTAGCAGGATCATTGTAGCGGTGTTCCAATCCTCAGGAATCTTTCCTTCATTAAGGCATCGAGTGAAAATTTGGGCGAGTACTGTTTCGATTTCTCCACTTGCTTCTTGTATGATGTCTACAGTAATTCCATCTTCTCCTGGAGCTTTTCCTCTCTTCATGTTCTTGATTGCATGTGCAACTTCTGCTGGAAGGACTGGAGGAACTCTGGTACTGGTATCTTTCATGATGTCTGGAGTGCATATATCATCCCTTTCATATAATTTGGAGTAGAAATCTTTCACTCTTGTCAAAATTTCGCCTCTATTTCTTGTTACAGAACCATCTTCTTTTCTCAGTGCCATAATCTGTTTTCTTCCCTTACTGAGATGTCCCTTTGCTATCTTTAGGCTTTGGTTGTTTTCAATTGCTTTCCTCACTAGTTCACAGTTGAATTTCCTTACGTCTTCAGTGATACTTTTTCTTACTGTCTTGCATAGCTCTATATATTCCACTTTGGAAGTCACATCTTTAGTTGTCCTCATCTCTCTTCTTTTTTGCATCAACATTTTGGTTTTTCCTGATAATTTGTTCACATGCAATTTGTTCTTAGACCCAGCTAATTTTGTTGCTGTTTCCATAAGAGCTTTGGTTACTTTTCTGTTAACTTCAGAGATGTCCACTTCTTCCGATGTTAGGCCTTCTAAAGCAGAGAACCTGTTCTTCAGTTCTAACTTGAAGGTATTATGGTGTTTTTAAGGTTGGTTATGTCAATAGATTTTGTTTGTCTTATGAGCTTGCCACGTTCAAGTTTAGTGTTGAGTGTATATATATATATATATATATATATATATATATATATATATATATATATATAT
Source organism: Macrothele yani (assembly GCA_039090855.1). NCBI lineage: Eukaryota > Metazoa > Arthropoda > Arachnida > Araneae > Macrothelidae > Macrothele > Macrothele yani. The sequence continues at coordinate 3,002,561 of CM077023.1, read as the reverse complement.
TCTATAAAGAAGATACCTAAGCAAAAAAATACATATATAATTTTGACTCACACCTAGTACAACATAGAAAAGGTTATGTATCTACCTGTGTGAGTAAAAGGAGAAAAGATAAAAAAATAAAATAAAACAACTGAATGTAGAAGGTGTCGAGAATACTGAGCCTTGGCTTTATCAAGGACCAGCAAAAACTCTGCATTTTCTCACTTCCACAAAGACCTAGTTGGAAATGGGTTTCTGCAAGGCCATAGATGCAAGTAACATTCCCACCTAAAATAGTTTAAAAAATATATATATAAGTCATGTCCTCCGTAGAGTAGCATGACCTAGCACTAGTTAACAATTTCGCTTGCATCCATTAACCTTCATGGCCCGACCCATGCTCTTCATCTGTTACTATTAAACAGAGAGAAGAAGATTAAAGAGAACTCAAGCTGTGAGAGTGACATAATAAATAGAAATGATTTTCAGCTATAACGAAATTTCAAGTTCGTTTGAGAGAGAATTTAAACCTGAAAAACAATGCAAAAGAAAACCAAATTTTACATTGCAATTGAAAAAGGAAATGTTAATTTATAACGAACAGATTTTTGAAAGAAAACTTGAGTCTAAAACCCCCTACTCTACAACTTATGACAGCACGAAAACGAGAATAAGTTAAAGATAATAATTAACTAAAGAAAACTTTGTGAAAGTTATATACCTTAAACAGTTAGTTGCAATATGTACAAAGTATTTCAGCAGTGCTTTAAGTGCATAATTAATTAGTTATTAAGAACTTAACTACTTTGAAAAAACAGCGCATAGACAGCGCATAGAAAAGGAACAAGCTTAGCCTTCTTCTGTTCCTAGGTACCCCAAAAGACGCTCAAAGTTACAAAGAAAAATAAGAGTTAAAACCCGCATAAATGTTAACAGACAAACCAATGCTTAAAAGCTGAAAAGCTAAAAAACGACAGAGAAAAGGTACATAAAGTACAAACATTGAACTTATAAAACCTAGAACCCGAAAACAAGGAAGAGAGCTTACCTCTTGTGTGACAAAAACTTTTCTCCTCACAAGAGGAGAACATGGCTGACCCCTTCCGCCACTCCCTAGACGCTGGGGGGCAGTGAGGGTGGGGCTGATGGCCTCCTCATACAGCAAGAAACCAACGCGCGGAGATTTTAACCAGAGAAAAAATATATAAACTTAAGACTGTGGATCTGTATGATCAGAATGAGCAGAATTAACTCTCCAGAATACATGAGAAATATTATAAAATACACGAGCAGTTTATTTAATAATCTTTGCATGTATTAAATCACCTTAGTGAGCTTCTATAGATTAATCAGAATCTTATTAATTTTAATGTTGGTTTTACTATTTTTAGTATAGCTATCCTAGTGATGAATAACTAGTTTTCTTTTTTATTTGTTTTTATTTTCTTTTATAAACAGATTTTTAAGCTTTTTTGTGATTTTGTTTATATTATTTAATTTTTTTGTTTTAATAGGACCGTCATATCCATAGCACTAAGGTTCCTTTAGGTAGTTAATAGGCATCCTCTAGCCAACTTCCTTACGGCTTTGATTGGTCAGAATCATATTATTAACTGTGTAGAAAATTAAAGCAGATCTGCCAACCTTACTCCATTATTCAGAATAATTTTTCTTAAAGTTCTTTTGATGAAAGAAGAAGGAATTTCGTTCTCTAGAAAACTTTCTAATAGTATATTAATGTGGTAATTGAAATCCAAATTGTTGCTGCAAATTCTTGAAATTCTTAGGACCTGAGAAATTAGTACATTCTCAATTACTTTGGTTGAAATGTTATTATTCCAGTGTAGATATTTAATTACTTTGAAAGGAAAATTAACTCTTTTATCAAAGAGGCTACAGGCACCAGTCTATTGTAAGTTTTAAATATGTTAAGACCTTAGGGTCAATAGTTAAAAACTACAAACTTAACTCTTCGAGCTACATTCCTGTAATTACTACTTGTTCTTGTGATGAACATAAAGAAACAGTTCACTATGATAAGAATTACAACCATATTATCACCGGAAACTTGAGTTATGTTGAAAATGAAAAGCTTAGGAATTTATTAGAGTATGGCTCTAAATTCAGACCTTCCTTCACAATTTCCAAAGAAAGGATTCTTGAGAGCTTCACTCAAGATGTAAATAAGTACATCGTAAAAACCAGTTTAACGTACAATCAGCCTATTGAGGCCTTCGCAGAATGGAAATATAATATAATCAATAGCTTCACCGGTGAGTTGGCAGGTCTGGACTTTTGTTTCGACAGAAATCTCTTTTTCTTTGGAGAAGCTAAAAGGTCACTCTCCAAACTACAAGACCAATTTATTTTTACCACTACGGATAAAGCTAGCAATAATTTTGCAATTATCTGTAAGAAGTTCTATTTTGAATTGTTAACTATGGAACTCAATAATAGAGTAACATACGAGCCCGTAAGTTATTCTACCAAGCAGTTAGAAAATCGGTTTAAGGCATTCTTCAAGAAACTTAAAATTCCACAAACTAGAAGATATGGGCCTGAATTTCCATTTCTTTTTGCAACGGTTAAGTTTCATAAGGATCCTGTGAAGTTCAGGTTCATAGCTAGTGGAGTAAGGAGTCATAAAAAGAAAATAGATCTTGCTTTTGAAGATGTCTTAAAGAAGGTTTTGAAACACATTAGAAACTGTTCTAACTTGATGTACAGAGATTTTTGGATAATTAATAATAATGCAGAAGTAATTTCTACTATACTCAAAGTTTGTCCCCTAGATATTAATAGTTATGATTTTGAAAACCTGTATACTAATCTGCCTCTATCAGATATAATCACTACCTTTAAAGAGCTGTATGCAGAATTTAAACTTAACCAATTTGTTGATGTAGGAACTTGGAACTCTTATCTCAATTGCTGCATAAAAAATAACCATATCTTATATAATAATACTCTCTATAAGCAAGTGAACGGTATTCCAATGGGAACATCAACGTCCACAAATATCGCTAATCTATTCCTGTTCTTTAAGGAATATAAATTCATTAAAAATCACCCCACCTGCTCAGATAACTACCTTTACACTTTTAGATATATTGATGATCTGCTGTGTATCAATAATTCAGAAGTTATAGAGAGTGATTTTGATAATATCTATCCTAGCTCTCTTAACTTATGTAAAACCAACCACAGTAATCAGGAACTTGAGTTCCTAGACTTAAGCATTAAGCTCAACAGAGGTAACCCATCTATTAGCCTCTTTGATAAAAGAGTTAATTTTCCTTTCAAAGTAATTAAATATCTACACTGGAATAATAACATTTCAACCAAAGTAATTGAGAATGTACTAATTTCTCAGGTCCTAAGAATTTCAAGAATTTGCAGCAACAATTTGGATTTCAATTACCACATTAATATACTATTAGAAAGTTTTCTAGAGAACGAAATTCCTTCTTCTTTCATCAAAAGAACTTTAAGAAAAATTATTCTGAATAATGGAGTAAGGTTAGCAGATCTGCTTTAATTTTCTACACAGTTAATAATATGATTCTGACCAATCAAAGCCGTAAGGAAGTTGGCTAGAGGATGCCTATTAACTACCTAAAGGAACCTTAGTGCTATGGATATGACGGTCCTATTAAAACAAAAAATTAAATAATATAAACAAAATCACAAAAAAAGCTTAAAAATCTGTTTATAAAAGAAAATAAAAACAAATAAAAAATAAAAAAGAAAACTAGTTATTCATCACTAGGATAGCTATACTAAAAATAGTAAAACCAACATTAAAATTAATAAGATTCTGATTAATCTATAGAAGCTCACTAAGGTGATTTAATACATGCAAAGATTATTAAATAAACTGCTCGTGTATTTTATAATATTTCTCATGTATTCTGGAGAGTTAATTCTGCTCATTCTGATCATACAGATCCACAGTCTTAAGTTTATATATTTTTTCTCTGGTTAAAATCTCCGCGCGTTGGTTTCTTGCTGTATGAGGAGGCCATCAGCCCCACCCTCACTGCCCCCCAGCGTCTAGGGAGTGGCGGAAGGGGTCAGCCATGTTCTCCTCTTGTGAGGAGAAAAGTTTTTGTCACACAAGAGGTAAGCTCTCTTCCTTGTTTTCGGGTTCTAGGTTTTATAAGTTCAATGTTTGTACTTTATGTACCTTTTCTCTGTCGTTTTTTAGCTTTTCAGCTTTTAAGCATTGGTTTGTCTGTTAACATTTATGCGGGTTTTAACTCTTATTTTTCTTTGTAACTTTGAGCGTCTTTTGGGGTACCTAGGAACAGAAGAAGGCTAAGCTTGTTCCTTTTCTATGCGCTGTCTATGCGCTGTTTTTTCAAAGTAGTTAAGTTCTTAATAACTAATTAATTATGCACTTAAAGCACTGCTGAAATACTTTGTACATATTGCAACTAACTGTTTAAGGTATATAACTTTCACAAAGTTTTCTTTAGTTAATTATTATCTTTAACTTATTCTCGTTTTCGTGCTGTCATAAGTTGTAGAGTAGGGGGTTTTAGACTCAAGTTTTCTTTCAAAAATCTGTTCGTTATAAATTAACATTTCCTTTTTCAATTGCAATGTAAAATTTGGTTTTCTTTTGCATTGTTTTTCAGGTTTAAATTCTCTCTCAAACGAACTTGAAATTTCGTTATAGCTGAAAATCATTTCTATTTATTATGTCACTCTCACAGCTTGAGTTCTCTTTAATCTTCTTCTCTCTGTTTAATAGTAACAGATGAAGAGCATGGGTCGGGCCATGAAGGTTAATGGATGCAAGCGAAATTGTTAACTAGTGCTAGGTCATGCTACTCTACGGAGGACATGACTTATATATATATTTTTTAAACTATTTTAGGTGGGAATGTTACTTGCATCTATGGCCTTGCAGAAACCCATTTCCAACTAGGTCTTTGTGGAAGTGAGAAAATGCAGAGTTTTTGCTGGTCCTTGATAAAGCCAAGGCTCAGTATTCTCGACACCTTCTACATTCAGTTGTTTTATTTTATTTTTTTATCTTTTTCTCCTTTTACTCACACAGGTAGATACATAACCTTTTCTATGTTGTACTAGGTGTGAGTCAAAATTATATATGTATTTTTTTGCTTAGGTATCTTCTTTATAGAATGTGAATTCTGAATTTTCAAAACTGCTGCGTTGCGCGTTTTGATTTTCAGGTTATTTTGCACCCTTCGTTTTAAATTCTAAAATTTTTTCCTTAGTCTTCAGTTTTGCTCTTAAGTATATATATATATATATATATACAGCTTGAGTTCTCTTTAATCTTCTTCTCTCTGTTTAATAGTAACAGATGAAGAGCATGGGTCGGGCCATGAAGGTTAATGGATGCAAGCGAAATTGTTAACTAGTGCTAGGTCATGCTACTCTACGGAGGACATGACTTATATATATATTTTTTAAACTATTTTAGGTGGGAATGTTACTTGCATCTATGGCCTTGCAGAAACCCATTTCCAACTAGGTCTTTGTGGAAGTGAGAAAATGCAGAGTTTTTGCTGGTCCTTGATAAAGCCAAGGCTCAGTATTCTCGAAACCTTCTACTTTCAGTTGTTTTATTTTATTTTTTTTCTTTTCTCCTTTTACTCACACAGGTAGATACATAACCTTTTCTATGTTGTACTAGGTGTGAGTCAAAATTATATATGTATTTTTTTGCTTAGGTATCTTTATAGAATGTGAATTCTGAATTTTCAAAACTGCTGCGTTGCGCGTTTTGATTTTCAGGCTATTTTGCACCCTTCGTTTTAAATTCTAAAATTTTTTCCTTAGTCTTCAGTTTTGCTCTTAAGTAACTAATTTCAATTTATTATTTAGCAGCTCATGCGCAAATTCTAGTTGAAATGTTTTATTATTTTTTATTATTATTTTTTTATTACTATTTTTTTACTTGAGGTTTTTTTCATTTTCTAATTTTTCTTTTTAGTATGTTTTGGATGCAGCTTTTTGGAGTGTAGTTTATACTCGAGTTTGGTCTTTTCTTGGACTGCTTATTTCTAAAAAGTTTTTCCTAGTTGGTTTGCTCAGAATTTGTATGTTTTGGCCCAAGTGGAGTTCTAAGGACGATGAAAGGATTGGAGGTCAGCTCAGATATTTTAAGTCCTCCCGCTCGGTTAGGCTAGCACCCTTTCCCATAGTGTATGAACTCGCTGGCAAAGGTAATCTAAAGTTATGAAATGACAAACGTTGTTTGACATGTAAATCTGCAGATCCTAACCTGTATTCTTCTGTTGAGGATAATTGCTCCAACAAGTTTTGCAAAGCCTACAATACCATCTATAAGCTCACCTGTACAGTCTGCAACCTTAGCTATATTGGCCAAAGTAAAAATCCTCTTCATCTTAGGATTAATGGTCACAGGTCTCTAGTAAACAAGTTCTCTAATTCAGGAGTGAACCCCTCCACAAACGCCAACCAGTACTCTACCTTTGAATTAGAGCATTTCCATACTCATGGTTTTGACAAAGTGAAAATAGAGGTACTACATATTATCCCTGACCTCTATGCTCGGCTAGAAACTGAATCCCTTGAAATTTTGCAGCATCAGTCTCTCTATCCCTATGGCCTTAATTCCACTCTATCTGACAATAAGCATAATCAGCATAAATTTTCAATTCGTGAACTCTTCTTTCTTGTTAATAATAAGAGCTGCTCTAGAGGTAATAGAGGACAGAGGTTATTTCGCACATCAAGCAAAGTTGATTTTGCTAACTTGCTAAAAACTCTGGAAAGCTTTAAAACTGGCACTAATTTTGTTAAAAATACTTACAAAATTCTCAAGTCCTTCAAACACTCTGTCCTTAAATGTTTTTTCAATTTCTGGAATGAAACTGCTGACCATGTTGATAAGCATGTTTTTGCTTTGGTTCTGGACATTCTTAAACATATTCTTAAAGATAAAATTTCTCTTAAAGAATTTTCCAGTAATTTTGTTACCATCAGGTTCCTAAATAAAGCCTACGATAATCTCAATGTAAGGAAGCTGTTCTACAATAATGCAATTTTTTTTCCCATCCACAGGCACCAGTCTATTGTAAGTTTTAAATATGTTAAGACCTTAGGGTCAATAGTTAAAAACTACAAACTTAACTCTTCGAGCTACATTCCTGTAAGTACTACTTGTTCTTGTGATGAACATAAAGAAACAGTTCACTATGATAAGAATTACAACCATATTATCACCGGAAACTTGAGTTTTGTTGAAAATGAAAAGCTTAGGAATTTATTAGAGTATGGCTCTAAATTCAGACCTTCCTTCACAATTTCCAAAGAAAGGATTCTTGAGAGCTTCACTCAAGATGTAAATAAGTACATCGTAAAAACCAGTTTAACGTACAATCAGCCTATTGAGGCCTTCGCAGAATGGAAATATAATATAATCAATAGCTTCACCGGTGAGTTGGCAGGTCTGGACTTTTGTTTCGACAGAAATCTCTTTTTCTCTGGAGAAGCTAAAAGGTCACTCTCCAAACTACAAGACCAATTTATTTTTACCACTACGGATAAAGCTAGCAATAATTTTGCAATTATCTGTAAGAAGTTCTATTTTGAATTGTTAACTATGGAACTCAATAATAGAGTAACATACGAGCCCGTAAGTTATTGTACCAAGCAGTTAGAAAATCGGTTTAAGGCATTCTTCAAGAAACTTAAAATTCCGCAAACTAGAAGATATGGGCCTGAATTTCCATTTCTTTTTGCAACGGTTAAGTTTCATAAGGATCCTGTGAAGTTCAGGTTCATAGCTAGTGGAGTAAGGAGTCATAAAAAGAAAATAGATCTTGCTTTTGAAGATGTCTTAAAGAAGGTTTTGAAACACATTAGAAACTGTTCTAACTTGATGTACAGAGATTTTTGGATAATTAATAATAATGCAGAAGTAATTTCTACTATACTCAAAGTTTGTCCCCTAGATTTTAATAGTTATGATTTTGAAAACCTATATACTAATCTGCCTCTATCAGATATAATCACTACCTTTAAAGAGCTGTATGCAGAATTTAAACTTAACCAATTTGTTGATGTAGGAACTTGGAACTCTTATCTCAATTGCTGCATAAAAAATAACCATATCTTATATAATAATACTCTCTATAAGCAAGTGAACGGTATTCCAATGGGAACATCAACGTCCACGAATATCGCTAATCTATTCCTGTTCTTTAAGGAATATAAATTCATTAAAAATCACCCCACCTGCTCAGATAACTACCTTTACACTTTTAGATATATTGATGATCTGCTGTGTATCAATAATTCAGAAGTTATAGAGAGTGATTTTGATAATATCTATCCTAGCTCTCTTAACTTATGTAAAACCAACCACAGTAATCAGGAACTTGAGTTCCTAGACTTAAGCATTAAGCTCAACAGAGGTAACCCATCTATTAGCCTCTTTGATAAAAGAGTTAATTTTCCTTTCAAAGTAATTAAATATCTACACTGGAATAATAACATTTCAACCAAAGTAATTGAGAATGTACTAATTTCTCAGGTCCTAAGAATTTCAAGAATCTGCAGCAACAATTTGGACTTCAATTACCACATTAATATTCTATTAGAAAGTTTTCTAGAGAACGAAATTCCTTCTTCTTTCATCAAAAGAACTTTAAGAAAAATTATTCTGAATAATAGAGTAAGGTTGGCAGATCTGCTTTAATTTTCTACACAGTTAATAATATGATTCTGACCAATCAAAGCCGTAAGGAAGTTGGCTAGAGGATGCCTATTAACTACCTAAAGGAACCTTAGTGCTATGGATATGACGGTCCTATTAAAACAAAAAAATTAAATAATATAAACAAAATCACAAAAAAGCTTAAAAATCTGTTTATAAAAGAAAATAAAAACAAATAAAAAAGAAAACTAGTTATTCATCACCAGGATAGCTATACTAAAAATAGTAAAACCAACATTAAAATTAATAAGATTCTGATTAATCTATAGAAGCTCACTAAGGTGATTTAATACATGCAAAGATTATTAAATAAACTGCTCGTGTATTTTATAATATTTCTCATGTATTCTGGAGAGTTAATTCTGCTCATTCTGATCATACAGATCCACAGTCTTAAGTTTATATATTTTTTTCTCTGGTTAAAATCTCCGCGCGTTGGTTTCTTGCTGTATGAGGAGGCCATCAGCCCCACCCTCACTGTCCCCCAGCGTCTAGGGAGTGGCGGAAGAGGTCAGCCATGTTCTCCTCTTGTGAGGAGAAAAGTTTTTGTAACACAAGAGGTAAGCTCTCTTCCTTGTTTTTTGGTTCTAATTTTTATAAGTTCAATGTTTGTACTTCATGTACCTTTTCTCTGTCGTTTTTTAGATTTTCAGCTTTTAAGCATTGGTTTGTCTGTTAACATTTATGCGGGTTTTAACTCTTACTTTTCTTTGTAACTTTGAGCGTCTTTTGTGGTACCTAGGAACAGAAGATGGCTAAGCTTGTTCCTTTTCTATGCGCTGTCTATGCGCTGTTTTTTCAAAGTAGTTAAGTTCTTATTAACTAATTAATTATGCACTTAAAGCACTGCTGAAATACTTTGTACATATTGCAACTTACTGTTTAAGGTATATAACTTTCACAAAGTTTTCTTTAGTTAATTATTATCTTTAACTTATTCTCGTTTTCGTGCTGTCATAAGTTGTAGAGTAGGGGGTTTTAGACTCAAGTTTTCTTTCAAAAATCTGTTCGTTATAAATTAACATTTCCTTTTTTAATTGCAATGTAAAATTTGTTTTTCAGGTTTAAATTCTCTCTCAAACGAACTTGGAATTTCGTTATAGCTGAAAATCAATTCTATTTATTATGTCACTCTCACAGCTTGAGTTCTCTTTAATCTTCTTCTCTCTGTTTAATAGTAACAGATGAAGAGCATGGGTCGGGCCATGAAGGTTAATGGATGCAAGCGAAATCGGAAACTTGAAACTTGGTCGTAACCTCCAGATTCGCTAAACATGAATGCCGGTTGCTTCGACTAGCGAATCCTGTGATGGTTAAATTCAAATTGATCGGAAACTTGAAACTTGGTCGTTCTGGGTGGTGTAGTGGTTAGCATACCTAGGCGTTTTCTGGGAGACGCGGGTTCGAGTCCCGCTCCAGGACGATGAAAATTTTCAAGTTTTCAAAAATTATCTGACTTACCATCCTTGTCACATTTACGCCAAAAATCGGATTGTCATCTTCAAAAAAGGAAATATTAATTTTTTTCTAAAGCACAGATTCTTGAAAGAAAACTGGATTATAAAAAACCCCTGCTCCACAACTTCTGACAACACAAAAACGAGAATAAAATAAAGACAATAATAAACTAAAGAAATGCGTTGTGAAGGTTATGGGACATAAACAATTAGTTGCAATATGTACAAAGTATTTCAGAAGTGCTTTAAGTGCATAATTAAGTAGACTACAAGAACAATGAAACGGCCGGCTGCTTGGCCTTAGTTCCCTAAAAAACGCGCAAAGTTACCAAGAAAAGAAAGAGTTAAAATCCGCAAAAAAGTTAATAGACTAATAAAATTTATTTTGAAAGAAAACTCATACACTTTCAAAAATAAGTGTTGTGAATTCACGGAAATATTTCTGGAAATAACGCGCAGCAAAGTTGAGGGTAGGTTTCCGATTTCTAACGAAAATTTCTGTTTTGAAAAGGTTCCGTTTCCAACAACAGAAACATTCAGTATTTTGATAGATTTCCCGCTGCCACTAATTCCGCTTTTTTTTTTTTTTTTTTTTTTTTAAAGGGTCAGCTTGGTTTTTTTTTTTTATTTATACCGAAATCTCAGTCCAGGTATTCACGTTTTCATACGATTCGCCATCTTTCGCACTCCTCTGGGAGGCTTTTTCAAGGCAATTCATGTAATATGCTCGTGATGTCACCTACGTTATTTTCAAAAACTCATCTTTGTTTCTTACGTGTTCGAATTCCCTGTATATTTATATCTACCATTGCCTTGAAAAGGCGTCCCAGTGGAGTGCGAAAGCTTGGCGAATCTTTGTGCTTATTACACCACAAAAATAAACGGATTTAATACGCTATATGCGTTTCTTGAGTATTAACGGTCTGGTGCGTTTGAAATAACGTTGCGCTTAAATTTCATTAAGACTGCCCGTAAGTCCCCAGACATTGACTATAATAATTTTACAGCCATACTAAATACCGATAAAACACGTGCTTTCTCAAAGTTTCTCGTACGCGTTTTGTTTTTAAGGACAAAAAGAAAAATCATTTTACAAGACTTTATTTAGATCATATTAATCGATTATATGCTAATCAGAGCTATTCGATGTAAGGCGCCTTGTTGAAGAACTTAACTATGTTTTTTGACTCGACGTAACTAACCTAAATGATTGCATGATTAATTCTTTTTTTCTCTCTTAAACGTTGCAAAAGAGTAGAGTAGATCTTATTACCTTGTGTTTAAAATCAGGTTTAGGTTAACTGTGACGTAAGAGCGCTTTCAATTACGCTACCAGTGTTATTTACAGGGTAGGAATTTTGGCATTCAGAAAATTATTTTCAAATCTTTCTAGTAGTTTGAAGATGCATATCTTCAACAATAAGTTAGCAGAGCATTTTCTGTTTCGCAAATATGCTGTCAGTATAATTTTCTTCCCTGTAAAAAAGGGTGGGGGCTTGGGGATGAATTAGTGAGTAAACGATTGTGTTTCTAATTCTGTTTCTAATTGCCTGCAAGAAGAGGCAACTGCATCATAAATGTCGAAAATAGCTCCCGAAAAGAAGTGCCGTCCATCTTAAACGTAATAACAAAAAGAGAGAGGGGGGGGGATCAGACAAATTTGTTACATCCGATACAATTACAAATAGCAGAAAGTGCAGAGATTGAAAAAAAGAGGGGGAAGGGAAATATACGATTAATTCATTTTTTTACATACGAATAGATGTTTCCTTTCCTTTATTTTACATGCGAATAGTTGTTCCATTTTTTTTGTTTTACATACGAATAGATGTTTCCTTTTCTTTATTTAACATACAAATAGTTTTTCCCTTTTCTTTGTTTTACATACAAATATACCTTATGCTTTCTTTTCATTATTTTACATGCGAATAGTTGTTTCCTTTTCGTTATTTAACATACGAATGGATGCTTTCTTTTCATTATTTTACACGTGAATAGATGTCACGGTGCTGTTTTGTCTCTATATTTCTAAGGCAGTTTTGTGGTTGATACAAAGTTCTTTTATGCAGGGATTTCGTTTAAATCAATCGCGGGTCACCAGCGATTAGATTTTTTGTTTTCGGCTGGCTTCAAATTCAGAATCCGTTAAAAGATCGCTTCTTTAATTTTTTACTGTGCGCGCATGGAGACATAGCCCCCTGTCCCCTTTCCGAAAAAATCCTCGTCCTTCTCTGCCCACAATTCGCATCCACTTCCCTCTCGCTCACTCGCACATCAACTCCGTTCTTAGTTAAACGTCATCTTCTTTCTTGTTTCTCGTTGCGAGCCCTTCGGCATCCACGCTAACTTCCAAAAAGCCTTTCCCACCCAGAAACCAGACTTTTGCCTAAAACGCACGCCCGTAAACACTTTCTAAAAACGGAAATACGGGCCCTAAAAACAAGCAATTTTCTATTGTAAATACAAACTCCGGGCTTCTGCTGAAATCTGACCCTCAGAGGATATCACCAAACCCTGACTATTTTGGAAGACTAGCTTGTACCCCTAGAAAACAAAGAAATATCTTCCTTAAATTAACAAAATAAGTTCCCCACGTCTTCCAACATTCAAAACATTTTCAAAATGCTAGGTTTTTATTACTTATACATTAAAACTAAGCATTAAAAACTAAAAGTTTCTAAGTATTTACAAGAAATTCATAAAATTAACGTTATTATCCACTACCCTGTTACATTAAAAGTTATTATTAAACGTTGTTTGCAATTACCACTATTACAGGTATCTCCTTTTCTACATTTTACATACGAATAGGTAAATGTTCTAAGAACCATTTGACGTCGTGATAGGTTTCCCTTAAATTTTGAAAAACAGAATACGGAACCTTCAAGTTGTGCAAGCTCCTTTGCCTATTTGTGTCATGTTTGTTAACTAACACTAGTGTGGAGCAAAAGCGAAGGTATAATGTAATTAATTAATTCAGGTTGGTATTTATCTCTGTGAAGGATTAAAATTCCTTAAGTTCTATCAATCAAAAGTTATTAATAAAAAATATATTAATTTCTTTGGTATAAGGCTTAAGCGAAACAGAAAAGCATAATATTTTGGTCCATAGCACAAGGGTTGATTGAAAAAATAAGGTTACCAGGCTGATCATTCCACGAGCACAGCTGAAGGAAGTGCAACAGCCGTAAATTTATACGGTTTTGTACCCGATTGTGTTGTGACAGTTCAAAATGGCGATTAGCTTGGAAGATTTGTCTCTCTAGGAGGTCCGACGTGCAATTGAATTTCTGTGGGTAAAGAAAGTTTGGCCGGCTGATATCCATCGACCTCTAATTGAAAAGTACGAAGAATATGTAATATCACGCTAGCATTTTGTTAGATCGTCCGAAAATTTGCTACTGGTACAATGTAAAAAATAAGCGGTTTGAATTCACGGAAATTTTCTGGAAATAGCGTGCAGCAAAGTTGCCGGTAGGTATCCGTGTTTTTCCGAAATTTCCGTTTTTAAAAGTGCCCATTTATTTTAAATTCCGCATTTTCACAGATTTTCAGGTCAGAAATTCCTTTATTTCAGAAAAATCCATTTCAGGTTTTTTCGTATTTCAACTGAAATTCCGCAAAACCGACGAAACTGCATGTTTTAGCCCTTTCCTCAGATAATCCTTCCGCTCCAGTCAGGATTGAACCCGTGCCACTTGTGCTGGTTGAACAGGTAACGCACGCCTTTAACCACTGAGCCACAAACACTCGGAAATTCGAATCACGTACATCGTAAAACAAATTGCGCGACAATGACTGCAGCAGAGCACGGAGGTCCCGGAGATGACCTGGTTGTGGGTCGGCACGTCGAACCTGTCAATCCAAATAGTCCCACAAGTGCCCTATGGGATTGAAGTCGGTTGATTTCGCCGGCAAGGGAGAACGGAGACATCGTTGTCGTGTTCCTGGAACCAGTCACGCATCCCCTTAGCGACATGACAGGGCGCATTGTCCTGTTGGTAGACACCATCATCACCAGAGTAAACGTCCAACATGAAGGGGTGCATTTGGTAAGTGTGGATGGACAGGTAGCCATTGGCGTTCAGGGACCCACCCAGTGGTACCAGTTCATACCAGGAAAATATCCCGTAGACATGCACACTGCCACCGCAACACTTGACCGAAAAGCGTGTCCGAGTGTTGGTTTTCGTGTGTCTGACGCCATATCCGCCACAGCCCGTCGCTTCTGTGGAGTAGAAACCTCGATTCGTGAGAGAAGGCAACCTTTTTCTACTCTTCCACTGTCCAATGACGGTAGTCCCATGCGAACTGCAGGCGTCGTTGCGGATGGACATGGGTTAACATGGGCGCCTTGACGCAGCGTCGACTCCGGAGACCCATGCGTAACAGGGTTAGCTCTACTATTATCAGGGACAAGTACCTGGGTGCCCCAGCGTTCATTTGTGTGGTCTATTGCTGCACCGTCGCTCATCGATTGCCCTTTACCAGTCGACGGAGGCGACAGTTTCCTCTGGGGTCGATGGCCGTTGTGGGCTCCACAGTTATAACGTCGGGATGTACTCGGTGTGCCAGCGTTTCATTCTTGGTACACCCTTACTATAGCACCTTGCGAACATCCCACGAAGTTTGCTGTTTCTGAGATGCTTCCACTCTTGGCGCGGTAGCCGATGATCATTCCATTTTGAACTTACGTCAAATCACTACTGCTGCCCATTATGCTGGCGTGACGCACTATGGCTCATCTGTCCTGGCCGGCCGATCATATCTCCGTGTGGTCGATCTTGTCACGTGCTCTGTGTGACGCTCCTGGACGGGTACACTGTGATTCCGAGGGTAGTCATATTATTCTGATACGACCGTGTTATGTGGATAGATGAATAACGTATTTTGTCTAAATGGTGGAGATTTAATTGTTTATACAGGGTGTTCCTGAATTCGCCCTACAAAGAAAGAGGGGTGATAGCACACATAAAGACGAATAACTTTTGCAATGGAACGTAGGGTGGCACTCCGCTCTTAGTGCCCGAAAAACGTTAAGTTCCATGTCCACGTTGATCCTCCAACAGTGGAAAAAAACACAACTTACCTAAATTATGGGTTGCACTCTTGCGTTGGTGAACGTAGAGGCAGAGCAGGACTCAAACGAGGTGCTGGAAGTGGCTCCCGAGTGCGTCGCTGCACAGCCCGCACCGACAGATGAAGGAAGGACTGTCGCACTCTCTCGTAGACTCCCGGTGTGGTGTTGATCTGGTCCGCAGCGACAACGATCCTCGCGAATAGATCTTCCGGTTACTCCACAGGCGTCTCGTACACCAGTGTTTTCAGGGGTCCCTAGAAGAAGAAGTCCAGTGGATTTAGGTCCGCAGAGCGTGGAGGCCAAGCTATCGATCCGCCCTGTCCAATCCACCTGCCGGGATACGTCGCATTCAGGAAGTCCCGTACCGCAGTGGAAAAATGTGCCGGGGCCCCATCATGCATGAACCACATGTCTCTCCGAACATTGTGCGGAACACTCCGCAAGAAACTGGAAAGCACTTGCTCCAGGAACACACGGTACATGGCGCCGGTCAGACGTTGTGGCAAGATGTACGGTCCCACCAGCCAATCACCAAGGATACGACTCCCTCAGGCGCCACTTCGAGCACTTCTTTTGAGTCCTGCTCTGCATCTATGTACACCAACTCAAATGTGCAACCCATAATTTAGGTAACTTGCGTTTCTTTCCACTGTTGGAGGATCAACGTGGACATGGAAATTAACGTTTTTCGGGCACTAGGAGCGGAGTGCCATCCTACGTTCCATTGCAAAAGTTATTCGTCTTTACGCGTACTATCACCCTTCTTTGTTTATCGCATGAATTTGGGAACACCCTGTATATGCGATTGCTATAGAGAGTCATTTGATGAATTACGATCTGAGAATAGTCGACTAAAGTGTATTGGGACTGAAACTTCTTGTACGTTACCACTTCGTAGAAAGGAAGCAACCAGCTGATGTTACTTAAGATTGTGATTCTTGGGTATACTGGGCGGGTACACTGTGATTCCGGGTTTGGTCATATTATTCTGAATTATTCTGATAATACGACCATGTATATATATATAAAAAACAAAGAGTCCATGTTGACAAAAGTCACCGAACACCTAGAAGAGAAACACAACATAGCATTTATTGAGATACATTAGTACGGGTTCGATCCACCTTTCGCCTTAATGCATGCACTGACCCTTCGAGACATGCTCTCGACAAGGATTTGGAACACGGCGATAGGGTATGCGCTTCCATTCAGTACAGAAAATGATGCCGCTAACTGTTGCTTAGTATTA
Source organism: Macrothele yani (assembly GCA_039090855.1). Lineage (NCBI taxonomy): Eukaryota > Metazoa > Arthropoda > Arachnida > Araneae > Macrothelidae > Macrothele > Macrothele yani. Next base: position 2,986,077 of record CM077023.1, on the reverse strand, counting down.
GGCCTTGGTTCCAAACTTTTTACGCGGCACTCTAATTCATCCCATAGGTGCTCTATGGGATTAAGATCAGGGCTCTGTGCTGGCCAGTCTACACACCATACGGAATTATCGTCAAACCACGCCGTAACAGTCCTTGCTTTATGGCTCGGTGCATTATCCTGTTGGTACCAACAAGGCTCGGTTTCAGAGTATTGCCACAGAGTTGGTAGGTCATAATTGTCCAGAATATCGAGGTAGACGTGCTGGTTAACAGGTTTGTCCACGATAACCAATGGGCCGAGACCATACCACGAAAAACACCCCCACACTAGTACACTGCCAGCTCCAAACTTGACCGTAGGAACTGTGGTAAATAGCGTTCCCCGGCTGCCGCCATACCCACACACGGCCATCAGACTGATGGATCGTGTATCTGGATTAATTAGTCCATAGGACCCGTTTCCATTGATCTACGGTCCACGATAAATGTTCTTTACACCATGCTAAACAACGAGTAGCATTCCGAGTGGAGATAAAAGGGTTTTGAGCAGCCGCACGACCACAGTAACCCATGGAATGAAGTTCTCTGTGAATGGTACGTGTACATACCGAGGTTCCAGCATTTTTACTCACCTGTACACTGAGGTGTTGTGCAGTACTCCGTCGATTAGCTATAACGACTCTCCTGAGGCTTCGACGTCCTTTATCACTGATTTTCTTTGGTCTGCCGGTACGTTTTGCTGCTTCAGGCACGCTATATATCTTTCACTTATTCAGTACATCCAAAACAGTTGACTTGGGTATGTTTAAACGCCTCTCGGGTTCTCTTATGGACAACCCACTAATATAACACCCAACAATTTTTCCTTTCTCAAAGTTAGTTCTCTCCCGCCGCGACATTTTCACTCAACCTCACAGAGCGATATGATCGCGGTCAGCTGGAGGCATGTTTTTATACCGTTTGCAGCTGTACCGTGCATCTTAACAACGCATCGGATCGGTTCATTTGCTTTTGAAGGGGTGTCTGGTGACTTTTGTAAATGTAGTGTGTATATATATAAATGCTCATCGAAAAAAATTGTAGTGAGCATTTTTGTGGATTTCATGGGGGTTTTTTTGTTGTTTTTTTTTTTTTTGTGTCGAACTGACAGTCAGTTTCCCGTGCATTAGCTATTGCCTCGGCATCTCCTTTCGCTTCCGAAAATTTTCCTGTAGAGTTGCAAACTGTCTCCAACTGTACGCAGTATTCTAGTATCTTTAAATAAATTTCCTTTAGAAAACGAAGAATTTCGACTTACGCTTTAATATTGTTGAATGAATTCAGTATGCAAGGCAAACTGATATGTTTCCAGTGCCTTTTTTTTAAGGCATTGTGTTCTTAACCGCGACACTTATTTATCGAAACCTCGACTTTCATTAGTTATTTTTTATGTCAGTCACCAGGCTTTCGGGAGTTTTCAGAAATGTACATAAAACCAAGAACACTTACTTGCATTTGTTTCTTCTCTATCGGTTACCTATTTATATCGTAGTTAATCGTAAGGTAAGGGGAATGACTATCTGATTGAGTGATTCGCTTTGAAATATTTTGGGTTGTGTCTGATATAACAGAATAAACGAGTCTTTAATTTCTGAAATAATTTCATTTTCTGTCTTTCATGCCAAAATGTGATTTAATTCATTCTGTATTGTGGGACTCAAACAGGTAATTTTTTTTTTTATTGCAGCTGGTTTCACAGAATAAAACATTTCGAGAACACTACGTCGCATTTTGCCAACAGTTCGATAATGGTAGAAAATTTCCACTAAGCGTCTCACGAAGTTGTTCAGTGTCCCCTAAAGGCTAGGTCAGATGATGCCAACGTAAAGGTAATATCAACAATCCTTTTCAAAATTTATTTCCAGAAATGAATATCCTTCCTTAAATCAACATCTATTAGCATATAGACAATTGAATCTCTTTTCGTAAAGTATATTTCACATACTCCTGCAAAAGAATTCAGACTTCTTTGCCGGTTTCCTAAATACAAGAGCTCATGCTTCTTAACATTTTTAGATAATCCCTCCAAATCACTTCCATTTTGGGTCATAATGAACAGGCTCTGTCCGCAGTAGGTCGCCAATAAGAAATATACAGTATCTGAGAAAGCCATCGCCACAGCGTGGATATGAGCGTGGACATATACAGTATCTGAGAATGCCACCGCCACAGCGGTTTTGGACCCGTTGTTCTTTTTAATTTACGTTAATGATTTATTTACTATTACTTCAAGTGCTACTCCTATTTTGTATGCTGATGATACAAGCCTATTTTTTTCTGGGTACACTCTGTCCGTGTCTTCCGCATTCGCCTATTCTTGTTTCGCCTATTCCTGCTACGCCGAAAGTTAATGGGTTCCGCCATTTTAGGCGAGGAAAGTATTCTTGATTAAAATTTCACCTGCTAGAGGGGAGGGATACAAACTTCCCTCTTCCCTTATTCTTGTTTCGCCTATTTCTGCTTCGTCGAAAGTTAATGGGGCGAGAAAATGCTATTACATTATTTCGCTTAGCTTTGGCGAAGTGATTTTAAAAAGAGATACATCTTTACTCCCGTAATTTATTTTTATTTTTATCAAAACACTAAATCTTTCACGCGAAAAAAAATAAAAAAAAATAAAAAAAAGGACAAATTTTTCCCGTGAAAAAAAAAAAATAACTAGTTTTATCCCTAGAGTTTGAAACTAGTTTTATTTCTTTAATCGAAAAAAAAGCCAAGTAGAAAACAAAGTTGTGCAAAACAATTATAATTTAAAAAAAGGGAGGGATGCTATTACATTATTTCGCATAAGCTTTGACGGAGTGATATAAAAAAAAGAATATACATCTTTACCTTCCGTGATTTTTTTTTTTTTTATCGAAACACCAAATCTTTCGTGCGCTAATGTAGAAGACATCAAATGCTGAGCAAAAAGTAATAAACAGAAGGTAGTCGTCAGCGTGATTAAGGTATTAAATGTGTCGTCCAATCAAAATCGTAAGAAACTATAGTGAAGGGTGGAGGATGGGTTATGTGGGTGTACGGCAGAATCCAAGAAAGCGATGATATGAAAGGTAAAGAAGAGTAAAAGATAGAGGAATGTTGATGCGGGGTCCGGACTAAAGCCCACCGGACATTTGCCCAACCGGACACTTGCCCACTATGGATGGTTTGTAGATAATATGTAACGTCGGAGGACGTTTCAGGTCTAGTCTAGGAAAATTGATCACAAAAATATTTATGGACCGTATAAAAATTGCACTTTGTTTTAGAAATGTTGAAATTTAAGGGGTTACTCCCAAACCTAAACTTATACATATCTTACCTTTGTTATGGGTTCAAAAAGCTCAAACTTAAATCGCAAGACAACGCTATCAACAAACTAGCAGCACACTTAAAAGTCTGGAAAAGTTTAAATTTAAGGGGTGTTAACCCACTAAATGTAAACTAACATATATAATCTTTTTCATGGGCTCTAAAAAGCTCAAACTTAAATCACAAGACAACGCTACCAATTGACAAACAACGCACTTGAAAGCTTGGAAAAGTTTAAATTTAGGGGTGTTAACCCCCGAAATCCAAACTAACATATATAATCTTTTTTTAATGGGATTCCTTGTGTTCACTCTTGTTGTTTGCTTAACTTCAAAACCGTAGAAACAGATTTGTTATAATGGTAAACGATAAGCTTTTTACATTACGGACAAGAGCATATTGTAATGCATCAAAATCTTCTTTAAAAAATTAAACAGGATGTGCATCAGTAATCAAATACAGATTTTTATTTCGGCCAAAAACGAAGAGAGTACATGACCCTATAGGACCAGGGGGTCCGGACACGAGCCCAACTTCATTGACCGACTACGACTGAGCCCACCGGACATCAGCTACTTCCGAAAACGGCCTGCATTTATTGCTATTGAATGTTTACATGTGTAAATCCTAGTAGCAGAAATTTCCAGTCATGAAAATTCCCCATGTTGGAAAGATCCCTATCCGCTTATAAGAAAACAAAATTGTTACAAACGAAAGTAGGATATGGAGGAACTCTCCACTAGGTACCATTTTCCTGTCGTAACACTGGGAGTGCATTTTTGAAACCACAGATGAAAATAAAAGGCAGTACGTTATACCCTAATGCTTACAAGGCAAGGCATCAGTAATAAAATGCAGATATATAGGCTAAAGAGCACTTTTGCAAACTAGAAGCTATAAATTTTAAGTTAGACACATTAAGTATGTATATAATTTAAAAATAAAATGAGACTATAAAAAATAAAATGAAACTATTAAACATGAAATTAGACAGAATTAGACACAACATATTGATTCTGAGCAGCTTACGAAGGACATAAGCTTAGGTCTTATGTGTAGGTTTTAAGTGGTAAGCATAATATTTGGCACGTGCACATAGGAAATAATATTTGTAAAAATCTGAGGATATATCAGTTACATTATTATATTCCTCTCAGGTTACTGAGAACCTACTAGCATCATGATAGTAAAAAACTCGTTAGCGTTGGACTCCTCTTTGTACACGGTGCGGCGCTTTTGACTCAACATGAAGTGGTAAAAGCATTGGTTCCCTATCACTTCGTCCGTGTTCATTTCGTCCACGCTCACTTCGTCCAGTTCATTTCGTCCAACGTTCACTTTATCCACTGTTCACTTCGTCCGCTGTTCACTTAGTCCAATGCTCACTTCGTCCACTGTTCATTTCGTCCGCCGTTCACTTTGTCCACGTTCATTTCGTCCTCAGAATGAATGGAATACCGTGGGAATTTTCTGTTTTCATGGAAATTTTGTTATAGGCAGAAGAAAAGGTCAGCGGACATTGCTTGCATGAGATTCTTCTTCCTGTCGAAGTTTCTCGATTAAAACGTAACGATTTTAAATGTTATTTAAAGTAAAACGAGAAACTGAACTTTGAAGAGCTTTTTAACTCTTTTGTGTGGTACGATGTCAATCACTACAGCATGACTCACGCTATGTTCGAAAAAGGACTATAAGGTGGGATTTTTTAATAAAACTGCAATTTTACTTAGGCATTAAATATTATATTTACATAAGATGCCTAATATTTCTCTTTTACTGAGACACTAAATACTAATTACTATGCCTCATGTGTAGGCCCTTTTGACAGGTTTTATTCTGCCGATGTCATATTCATAATGCTTACGCATCAAGTCAAGGTGATAATATTGCGCTTTTGCTCGGCCACTAAATATTATTTCATAGGCCCTAGGCCTAGCCCTTTTTTCACTGTTTTTATTCTAAGTACGTCACATTCGTAACATTTTCATATCAAATAAAGGTAATAATATTGCGCTTTTGCTTATGCAATAAATATTATTTCATAGTCCCTAGGCCTAGGCCTTTTTCACAGTTTTTATTCTAACCATGTTGTATTCATAACGCTTACATATCAAGTCAAGTTAGTAACGTTGCACCTTTACTTTGGCTCCAAACATTATTTACTAAACCTAGGTCTTTTTAACAGTTTTTAATTCATTACACTAAATGTCCATAGCATTTGCATGACATGTCAAGTAATTAATATTGATCTTTTACTTAGGCATAAAATTTTAATTACTAGGGCCTAGGACATCGGTACAATAAACACGTTAAAAGGTCCTAGGCCTAAGGCCTATGAATTAATGTTTAGTGCCTAATTAAAAACGGAATATTACTAAATTGTTATGTCATGTAAACGCTTGAATATGAGAGCGGCGGATTAAAAACTGTTAAACCGCCTAGGTCTAAGGCCAGTAAATTAATGTTTGGTGCCTAAGTTAAAACGCAACATTATTACCTTGAGTTGATAGGTAAACGTTATGAATATGACATCCGTAGAATAAAAACTGTTGGAACGGCCTAAGCCTAGGGATTATGAATAAATATTTCGTGCCTCAGTAAAAGCACCTTGAATGGATATGTAAACGTTTTGAATATGACATCGGCAGAATAAAAACTGTCAAGAGGGCCTTCGCATGAGGCATAGTAATTAGTATTTAGTACCTAAGTAAGTAAAAGAGAAATATTAATAACTTGACATCTTATGTAAATATTTAGTGCATAAGTAAATATGCAGCATTATTAAAAAAATCCCTTCTTATAGTCCTTTTCCGAACATAGCGTGAGTCATGCTGTAGTGATTGACATCGTACCACACAAAAGAGTTAAAAAGCTCTTCAAAGTTCAGTTTCTCGTTTTACTTTAAATAACATTTAAAATCGTTACGTTTTAATCGAGAAACTTCGACAGGAAGAAGAATCCCATGCAAGCAATGTCCGCTGACCTTTTCTTCTGCCTATAACAAAATTTCCATGAAAACAGAATTCTGAGGACGAAATGAATGTGGACAAAGTGAACGGTGGACGAAATGAACAGTGGACGAAGTGAGCATTGGACTAAGTGAACAGCGGACGAAGTGAACAGTAGACAAAATGAACGTTGGACGAAATGAACTGGACCAAGTGAACGTGGACGAAATGAACACGGACAAAGTGATCCGTCACCAAAGCATTTAGGTCGCCATAAATTAAACTGTGGCTGCCATACATCAGCTTTTTTAGTAACTTCTGAATTCTGTTACGAGTGTCACAGAAGTTTTAGTTATCCACCCACCCTCCGAACCAGAACTGGACAAATAGCTGGCAGATTAGGCTCAGATAATATTAAAGATGTAGAGCTACACTTTACTAGCTTCTTTCCCAGATAGTTCTGTACTCTTGGCCTTTGAACCGAAGAGGTAAACAATTATGTCATGGTCTCTTTTGCTTTTTCCTCAGCATTTGATGTCTTATACATTAACGCACGAAAGATTTTTTGTTTCGATAAAAAAGAAAAAAAAATCACGAGGGGTAAAGATGTATCTTTTTTTTTTTAAATTACTCCGTCAAAGCTTATGCGAAATAATGTAATAGCATCCCTTCCTCCTCCCTTTTTTAAAATTCTAAATGGTTTGCACAACTTTGTTTTCTACTTGGCTTTTTTTTTTTTTTTTTTTGATTAAAGAAATAAAATTAGTTTCAAACCCTTGGGATAAAACTAGCTTTTTTTTTTTTTTTTCACTGGAAAAATTGTCCTTTTTTTTTTAACACACGAAATATTTAGTGTTTCGATTTTAAAAAAAACCACGGGAGGTAAAGATGTATCATTTTTTTAAATCACTCCGTCAAAGCTTAAGCGAAATAATGTAATAGCATTTTCTCGCTCCATTAACTTTCGACGTAGAAGGAATAGGCGAAACAAGTATAGGCGACAAAGGAAGTTTGCATCAGGTGAATCTTTCCCCTGTAGCAGGTGAAAGTTTTAGGCGAAATAGGAATAGGGGAATCAAGAATTCTTTCCTTGCCTAAAATCGCGGAATCCATTAAATTTCGAAGTAGCAGGAATAGGCCAAACAAGAATAGGCGAATCAGGAAGTAACCCACTCTGTCTGAGTTAATCCCACGTGTAAATTTGGAACTTCATGGTTATTATCGTTGGTTTTGCTGTAATTCTTTAATCATAAATTTTACCAAAACTACTGGTGTACTTTTTTAGCGATGTAGGCGACGAGTGGATATTGCAAATGGGATATTATTTAATGGAGTGCCCCTTGACTTTCAGGCTGTTGTAAAGTTTCTGGGTATATATTTACATGACAATTGGAAATGGAATGCACATGTTAGTGAAATTGCGGTTGGGCTCAGATCCCGTATTGGTGTCACCTATAGGATTTAAATTTTATTGCCTGCCAAGGTTAAGTTGTTATTGTATTTTTCATTTATTTATCCATTTCCATCTTACTGTCTTTTTGTTTGGTTGAGGGTCGCACAACTATTGGGAATGTTAATAGAATCTATGTTTTGCAAAAAAAAAAAAAAAAATTACGTTTTTGAATCCGTCTTTACAAGTACATTCTCTTTTCCTTGGTTATCAGATAATGTCATTTGATAAATTATATTCAGATCTAATTACCTTACATTTGCGTTCCCATGATCATGACACTCGTGGTAATACTAATTTTTTTAGCACCTAGAGCGCGTACACATTTTTTATTTAATGATATTAACGTGACCTGCCCTAGGTCCTGGAATGGGTTGCCGCTTCGGATCAAGACGGTGTCGCACTATTCCGTATTTAAAAGAGAGCTTAGGTATTTCTTACTTAATGGTTGATTACTTGTTGGCCAAATATTTTTTAATATTACTTCATTTTACTGTATTACTGTTAAATTGTTCCTTGACTTGACGATTTAGATTCTTTTTTTCTCTTGGGGACTAGGGGCCCGTCAGGCTGTTTTTGTTAGCCTTTTCCCCTGGTTCCCTTGCCACATTACATCACAAAAATTTGTTATAAAGAATCTGTTGCAGTGCTTTAATTTATTTAAAATCAAAAGATTATAGTGTTACTTTGACTAATTGTATTACTTTGGATATCATCATCATCATCATCATTGTCAACCATTATCAATCCACTGCTGGACGAAGGTCTCCCCAAGTTTCCTCCACAACGGTCTGTCTTGTGCCAGTCTCCTCCATGTCACCCCTGCATACTTTCGAATTTCATCCACCCATCTCCCATGTGGTCTTCTTCTGGGTCTTTTCCTGTCCCTTGGAATCCAATCTAAAATTTCGGCTGTCCATCGATGATCTGTCCTTCTGGCAGTATGTCCAGCCCATTGCCATTTCAGGGATTTAACTCTGATCATGATGTCTTCCACTCTTGTCATTTTTCGGATCCACGAGTTCCTCTTCTTATCTCTCCTGGTTACACCAAGCATGCACCTCTCCATGCTTCTTTGAGTTGTCTGCAGCCTTTGTATGTCTCTTTTAGTTAAGGTCCACGTCTCCGCACCATACGTAAGCACTGGAAGGATGCATTGATCAAACACTTTTCTTTTAAGACATAATGGCATATTGCTCTTGAAAATTATGCTGTTTCTTCCAAAAGCTCTCCAGGCAAGTTTTGTACGCCGATTAATTTCTTCATCAATGTGACCCTCACTTGATATCTGCTGTCCAAGATAAACGTACGTGTCTGTTATCTCCAGCTTTTCTCCATCAATCGATAAATCTTCATTTCTTGTAAAAGCATTGAACATCACTTTTGTCTTCTGAAAGTTCATTTTTAATCCCACTTCTTTACTCTTGTCAGCAAGTTCCTGGATCATACTCTGCAGCTCTGATGGGGTAGTTGCAAAAATGACTACGTCATCAGCAAAACGAAGGTGGGTTAGATAATCTCCATTAATCTTTATCCCCTTGTTTTCCCAGCTCAGTGACTGAAAAACACCCTCCAATGTGGCATTAAAGAGCTTCGGAGATATGGTGTCACCTTGTCTCACTCCCTTTCCAATTCTTATGTGTGTTGTATTTTCAAACAGCCTAATCTTTGCACTTGCATTTTCATAGATGTTATTAATAATATTAATGTATGCATCTTCAATACCGCAGGTTTTCAGAGCCATTGTAACTGCTGATGGTTTCACCGAATCAAAGGCTTTTTCATAATCGATAAAAGCCATGCACAATGGAAGTTCATATTCCCTCGCTCTTTCAATTAGTTCTCTCAGCACGTGGATATGATCTATTGTGCTGTAGCCACTCCTGAATCCAGCTTGTTCTCTCGGTTGAGCCATGTCCAGTGTTGTCTTCAAGCGGTGTGAAAGAACTTTAGTGAAGATTTTATAAACTACTGATAGGAGGCTGATAGGTCTGTAGTTTCCGAGATCCTCAATGTCACCTTTCTTATGTAGCAGGATCACTGTAGCGGTGTTCCAATCCTCAGGAATCTTTCCTTCATTAAGGCATCGAGTGAAAATTTGGGCGAGTACTGTTTCGATTTCTCCACTTGCTTCTTGTATGATGTCTACAGTAATTCCATCTTCTCCTGGAGCTTTTCCTCGCTTCATGTTCTTGATTGCATGTGCAACTTCTGCTGGAAGGACTGGAGGAACTCTGGTACTGGTATCTTTCATGATGTCTGGAGTGCATATATCATCCCTTTCATATAATTTGGAGTAGAAATCTTTCACTCTTGTCAAAATTTCGCCTCTATTTCTTGTTACAGAACCATCTTCTTTTCTCAGTGCCATAATCTGTTTTCTTCCCTTACTGAGATGTCCCTTTGCTATCTTTAGGCTTTGGTTGTTTTCAATTGCTTTCCTCACTAGTTCACAGTTGAATTTCCTTACGTCTTCAGTGATACTTTTTCTTACTGTCTTGCATAGCTCTATATATTCCACTTTGGAAGTCACATCTTCTTTAGTTGTCCTCATCTCTCTTCTTTTTTGCATCAACATTTTGGTTTTTCCTGATAATTTGTTCACATGCAACTTGTTCTTAGACCCAGCTAATTTTGTTGCTGTTTCCATAAGAGCTGTGGTTACTTTTCTGTTAACTTCAGAGATGTCCACTTCTTCCGATGTTAGGCCTTCTAAAGCAGAGAACCTGTTCTTCAGTTCTAACTTGAAGGTATTATGGTGTTTTTTAAGGTTGGTTATGTCAGTAGATTTTGTTTGTCCTATGAGCTTGCCACGTTCAAGTTTAGAGTTGAGGTGCATCTTACATCTCACCAATCTATGGTCACTACCTGTGTTGAACTTGTTTAGCACACTGCAGTCTTCTATGACGAATTTTTTGTTACACATAATAAAATCAATTTCACTTGTCGTCCCATTTGGATGTCTCCATGTCCATTTCCTGTGTGGCTTTTTCTTGAAGAAGGAGTTCAAGATGAAAAACCCTTCTGCCTCTGCAAACTCAACGAGAGTATTTCCACGCTGGTTTCTGTTGCCATGACCGAATTTACCTACTGAAGTTTCATTCTGTTGCCGTTGCCCTATTTTTGCATTGAAATCTCCCATAATTATCTTCAAATGCTGCTTACCTTTATTATTTAGATGACAAATTTCCTCATAAAATTCTTCAATTTCTTCTTCAGGATGACTTGTGGTGGGTGCATAAGTTTGAATAATCTGAGCCTGGTATCTTTTCGAGAGTTGGATAACAAGTCGTGCAGCTCTGTCAGAGGAACTTTCAACTTCTACAACTTTGTCCTTCAGTTTCTTGTTTATTATAAATCCAACACCACTAGTTCTGCCAGTATCTGTCCCACGATAGTAGAAGAGATGTCCACTTTTCAGTTCGATGAGATCTTCTCCTTTTCTCCTTACCTCACTTAGCCCCACGATGTCCCACTTGATCTTTTGTAGTTCCTCTTCCAATTCAAGAAGCCTTGAATCAGAAGATAGGGAGCGTCCATTGTAAGTAGCCAAGGTCAGCATCAGATGGCAGCCTAGTCCGGTCCTCCGGGGATTCTTAGCACCCTCTGCCTTCATGTCGCACTGGCCGCTGCCTTGGCCAGGTACATTCCAGCTGCCGGAGACTGAGGGCCAAGATTTAAGTTGTGGAATCATTTTGGAGGGGTTTGGCCATAACTCACCACGCTGGCCAAGCGGGTTGGTGAGTGTGGGATAGCATTTCCTCTGATCCCGATGGTATAGTTATACCGCTATGGGCGGTCGTCAGAGCCCCTTTAGTGCGAACAGGATGCACCACGAGAAGGCGGGGTTGACATTTGTCAAGGAGAGGCTGTGATGTTACGCATCACCTGACCTTACATCCCACTTTGGATATACTTGCCAATAAATAGAGAAAAATACAGTGCCGATTGGATATCCTTAATGCAACCAAGGGAGCACAGGGAATATCTGAAATGGATTTGCTCTGTGCTTAAAATGTACCAATGACTGTAAAAAAAAATTTGAAATGCATTAATGATTGTAAAAACACATTTGAAAGGCACTAATCATTGTAAAGCCAATTTAAAATGCTCTAATGATTGTAAAAAGCAATTCGAAATGCGGTAATGATTGTAAAAACCAATTCGAAATGCGCTAATGATTGTAAAAACCAATTTGAAATGCACTGTAGTAATTGTAGAAAGAAATTTGAGATGCACTAGTGATTGTAGAAACTAATTTGAAATACACTAATGATTGAAAAAAAACAATTTGAAATGCAGTAATTATTGTAGAAACCAATTTGAAATGTGCTAATGACTGTAGACACTGATCTGAAATGCATTAATGATTATAAAAACTGATCTGAAATGCATTAATGATTGTAAAAACTAATTAGAAATGCATTAGTGATTGTAAAAAAACAATTTGAAATGCACTAATGGTTGTAAAACCAACTTGCCAATCATTGGTGATTGTAAAAAACAATTTGAAATGCACCAGTGATTGTAAATAAAATGTTGTTTATTGTGGCAAAGAAAAATAAATAAAATAATAAATAAAAAAAAATCTGAAGTTTTTTTATTATGAAAATAGCAATAATGAGAAAAGAATCATTTTCTTGTCACGAGGGAAAGAACCTTTAGGTCTATGGGATCTGTAACTAACTGTCTGTACTTTTTATCAGATCCGTGTCTCTAGTATCAGAAAGGGCCTTCCAGTGGTGTAGAGTTCGGGCTTCTAACTTGTACTGCTGAATCTGGGCTCGAGTGCCAGGGCAAGACAGGTATGCTTTAACTTTTTACCTTCCCTGGAACCGACTGCCCTAAATCGGGGCGGAACTACAGTCAGATATGAAGGCATGTAAATGAGTTCCATTCCTGAGGTAAAAATAGTTGAGCTATGGATTTTTTTGCTATGCGGTGTCTAACAACTGCCGTAATTAACTTTAAGGTTTATAAGCAGTCGTCCACTGGGCGACTGCTGAATTTCAGTCAGGCGCACTACTAGTTTACACATGTATACTGGCACTAGCTAATGTGTGTTCTCTGAAAGTTATACGTTTCTTGTATTTGAGCGGAAACAGTAACAAGTTATAGTATGTTACAGAAAGCCGAGTACTGGTACGTATGAATTTCCTACGTTTCCTGGAAAAAAAGGAAAACAAATTCGTGAAGAAATTAAAGCCAGCTATGGGGAAGAGTGTTAGAGTATGGAGCTGTAAACAGCTGAATAAAACAGCTTAAATATGGACATACTAATGTGACTGATGACTCGAGAGAAGGCACACTTTCGTCTGTCATTGATGCTAACATGATCGTAAAAATATTTTGCTAACACCTGTGTGACAGTGAATCCAATGATGTACACACACCAGCCACTTAATTAGAAACCTTAATGCAGCTGTACGTAAACGTCACGTACGCAGCGTATGTGCTAAATCAGTGGCCATGTGCGTGTCACCACGTGTTTTAGATAACCATTTAAGACTGCTGTTCAGCAGTAATCGTCAGTAGTGTTGATCACAATGCGAAAAACAAAGGATCTTTCGAAATCCGATAAAGAGCTTATTGTGGGTGCTTGTCGCGATGGAACAACGATTTCGAAAACAGAAGATCTGACTGGTTTTTCAAAAGATGAGATATCCCGGGTTTTTAAGCAGTGGGAAAATAACCCGCATTGTTTGTCTAAGTGGCGTACCTGTGGCGCGACGACAGTCTGTCAGAAACGAGATCACCGTCGTCTGAGAAGGCTTGTGCGGGGGGGGGGCACTACTTCCTGTGTGCAGCAAGTGACCGAAGCATTCAAGTAAGGATGTTCCCGACCCATATCTCAGCGAACTGCGCGCAGGGAATTGAAGAGGATCGGTATTGGCAGTCGCATGCCTATACGGAAACCACCGATTTCTGCGAAGAACCGGAAAGTTCGTCTATAGTGGTATCAGGAACACCGTGATTGGACACTGGAAGACTGACTAAAAAAGAGAAAGATCACGAGGTCCGACGGGTCGTGGCACGTCTTGTTCTGTACCGAAGGTAGACAGACAGTTTGGTAAGAACTCCATGAAGCAATGGACCCAGCTTGCCTTATAAACACACTTCTCAAGGTTTCTGGAAGTTCTGTCAGTGGATAAAAGTCATGTAGTCCGACGAGTTGCGGTTCACTTTCTTCTGTATACCTACGATAGGAAGAGTTTGGCGGGAGCCCCATGAAGCAATGGACCCAGCTTGCCTTGTAAACACAACTGAAGCTTCTGGCGGTGGTGTCAAGGTGTGGGATATGTTCTGCTGATACAGAACGAGTTCCCTGATATTTCTGGAAGGTCGGACCGTCCCCTAAGGATTATCTGAACTTTGTTGCTGATTAAGTCTATCCTGCAATGTTGACTTTTTATCCAGCAGATGACGGCTGTTTCATGGACGACAATGCTATTGTCTATCACGCAAGATGTACTGTATTCAGCGAGCATGACTGCGACTTCCACCGTCTTTCAATGGGGTTCAAGCCCTGACTTGAACCCCATTGAGAATGTAGGGGACATGTTAGAAAAACATATCCGGAAGCAAAATCCTCTTCCATCAAATCTGAGCCAGTTAAAGGACTCTGGTGAACGCCTGGTATGCTGTAGACATTGATTCACTCCAACACCTTGTGGAATCGATACCAAACCATGTATGTGCTGTAATTCGAGCTAAAGAAGATCCAACCCGGTAATGAATAAAAGTTTCTAATTCAATGGCCGGCATTTGTATAAAGGAGGCATTAAACAACTTGGATCCGCATGCAGCATAGTACATTATGACCTGCACATATGAAAAGTTTCACCCCGTTGTATTCCAAGTTTCTTGATTCTTCTGAAGCTTCACAAAAGCAATGCTTCGAACAGCTGTATCGCGAATTGTGGTGTCTTCCTTTTCCACAGGGCTTAGTGAACAGCATAGTCCCAGGAGCAAAGGAAATATAAGCAAACAGTTGAAACATTCTTATTTACCACCACAAGTAAATGTCAAGATGGAGGCATTCTTCTAAAGAGTGTTTCAGTGTCTTTTGGAAGACTGTAAAGGGGTAATCCTCACAGATTACCTATAAAAGAGACAATAGTTGCTGGGGAATATTTTCAGAATCTGTAGTTAAAGTTACAACAGTCGATAAAGTCTAAAAAACAAGAAATATGTTCGAAGGAGTCTGGCTTCTTGCTGATAATGCATTGGATATGAGCGTACAAAATTATTGACCACCCTCCATACGTTTTTCCTGGATCACTGATGCAAGAAGGACTGGGGTTCCAACTCCCACAATGTCAGTTTTTGCAAGGGGATATATACAGATCCTGCTCAAACTATGCGCATCTTGGTTAGTAATATTCGTACTACTTTCAAATTCATCCTGAGCAGATCTCTTTTTACCCAGCTTTTTGAACCGTTTTTGCTGTTGTGGCTTTTCAGTCATGCTATCATAAAATAAGATCATAATTGTTTTGCATATTTATTTTTATTCCTTTCTTTTCACTCCCCATATTCTCATTCCCGCCAAGGCATCTTTTTCTGAGTTCAACGTGCTGCCTAGTTTCTTCAGCAGTACAGAGAATAAATAAACGCGTCACAAGTTAAAAATAATACCATTATCCAAAATATTTTTTAAAACCACATTAAAAGGATTGCACTTATGAAATCATTGTGGGCGAAACAGCAATTAATTTAGAATTGCGAAATGGACTTTCCTTTGGTCACCAACTAACTTTAGATCGTAGGAGAAATAAAGGGAAAGTGAAGGAGCTGTAGCTTTCGTATGAATACCGAGTTCACTGCTGCGTCTTTTACTGATAACCGCTGATTCAAAATTTGTGTTATATACACTCTGTGACACTGAAATTGCGAAACCCACAAAGGCTGTCCGATTCGTATATATGTAAATAAACACATGGGAACGTCATGTTGGAATATGCAAATGATTCCATTATGGGACCAATCCGAGAGCGGTGATAGCCTATATAAACACGGACATGTCGATCTGTTCGTTAAACGTATCACGAATTTCTGGCTATGAACAATCTCCCAGTTTCCAGTGACTGGTTCCTAGAGGAACAGAATGCCGAGGCGACGCTTCACCAGCCATATGCACAACTAATCGGCCCTTGGTGGCGCAGTGACCTTAGCGCTGAGTTATGACCATTCGTCCGAGATGTCCCGAATGAGGTATGGGTGGAATGTTTGTCTGATGCGGCTGGCTCTCTTCCTTCCCTGGAACCACTGGTACTAAATTAGGAACAGGTGACTGCTTATAGCCCACCGAGTTGCTCGCGGTGGTCGTTGACCCCCCAAACAAACAAAATTGTCAGTTCGCTTGGCTTAAGAGCGGTTAGTCACACTGAATCTCTTGAGAGGCAGCTTGATATTAAAGTGTTTTTATGTTTTCCTATATTATGATTTTAAACATTTTCACTATCGATTTCCCTTACTCTTTTAGCTGCTGCTTTTTGTTACCCAGTCAATATTTTACTAGATCTTTTTCTTTGAAGCTGGAGCATGAAATTTTAAACTTAAATGCAATGCGTAGCAAAGGAACATGGATCTCGTCTGCAATAATTTCTTCAATTCGTGCTGTTTCGATTTCCCTTGGGCAACTAACTGATTGGATGTCTATTTCATTTACCGTCAGTTACAGCATCCCTACCATTCGCAAACTTTCGGACTATTTAGCAAAATGCTGGCGCGACATTACACGTTCCTCATACAGTTCAACACTGTTAAAAATTTTGTGGTGGGTTGCACCAAAAAGTGGTGCTGCACCAGTTTCTGAGAAAAAGTACACAATCGTGCTTTGCGAACAAAACCCAACAACGTGGTTTACCTTTTTACCACGTTATGGTACAAGATTGCACGTAAATTCGCACCATGTTGTTGGGTTTATTTAGCACCACAGAACGGTGTATCGTTTCTAAGAAAGTTTTGCAGCTGGTATAGCACCACTCTTTGGTGCAACCTTCAATAAAAATTTTAACAGTGAATAAGAGGTCGGTGTATATCAGTCGGCGAAAGTTTCTTTGCCCATAGAAATTGAATTGCACATCGGACCTCCAAGCAAGACAAACGTTTAACGGTATAGGACTTTCCCGGTGTAGGAGTTTTGGTTCATACCCATTCTGCTTCATTTGCCCTCTCGTTTATACTGGGGTCATTAGCGGTCATTAGTGGCTGTAAAACGGAAAGAAGAAATATAAGTCAGCAGCAATTCCCAATCGACCTTTATTCTCGTACGGCTTTATACTGCGGCCATAAAACGGGGTAAACTTTACCTGCTGGAAAGAGAAGTACATACCTTTTAAGGGGAATTCACCTGTTTTTTTCCATAGCAGTTAGCGGCGTGCAAATCTGTTAAAGAATTGATCAAGCTCATGCGCTCTGCGTATTAATCCAATTTCAGCCATTTTCAACACATTTCTTAGAGATGCACCATTTTTTCCCCATTGAGCTTTTAAACAAAAGATCGCCTCCTCGGGGTGCTAAAAACAAACTAAAGTTTCTACGGAATTGGAGGCTTTTGTATACGTATTATCATGCGTAAGTTTCGAAGAATATAACTGAAACCAGATAAAAATTTCCGGAAGAAAATGACAAATTTCTGGGAAAAGCGCGTAATCAAAAAACATATTTTTAGGCACTCCGAGCATTGCTTTTTCTTAGTTTTCGAAATAGTTAGACATATACAAAGTGTTTGAACCATCATCATCATTGTCAACCATTTACAATCCACTGCTGGATGAAGGTCTCCCCAAGTTTCTTCCACAAAGGTCTGCCTTACGCCAGTCTCCTCCATGTCTCTCCAGCATGCTTTCGAATTTCATTTACACATCCACCACGTGGTCTTCTTCGGAGTCTTTTCCTGTCCCTTAGAATCCAGTCTAGAATTTCGGTTGTCCATCGGTGATCTGTTCTTCTGATCATGATGTCTTCTATCTTGTCATTTTCCTTATCCACGATTTCCTCTTCTTATCTTTCCTGGTTACACCGACTATGCATTTCTCCAGGCTTCTTTCAGTTGTCTGCAGTCTTTGTACGTCTTTTTTAGTTGAGGTCCATGTCTCTGCTCCGTACGTAAGCACTAGAATGATGCATTCATTAAACACTTTTCTTTTAAGACATAATGGCATATTGCTCTTAAAATTTTTACTGTTTCTTCCAAAAGCTCTCCCAACCAAGTTTCATACGTCGATTAATTTCTACATAAATGTGACCTTTGCTTGATATCTGCTGTCCTAGGTAAGTCTTAGCACCATCTGCCTTCATGTCGCACTGGCCGCTTGTATATACACTATATTGACAAAAGTCACCGGACACCTAGAAGAGAAACACAACATAGCATTTATTGACATACATTAGTACGGTGTCGGTCCACCTTTGGCCTTAATGCATGCACTGACCCTTCGACACATGCTTTCGACAAGGTTTTGGAACATAGCGCTAGGTATGCGCGTCCATTCAGTACATAATGCTGCCGCTAACTGTTGCTTAGTAGTAAGTCTGGGTTCCAAACTTCTTATGCGGCGCTCTAATTCATGCCATAGGTGCTCTATGGGATTAAGATCAGGGCTCTGTGCTGGCCAGTCCACACACCATACGGAGTTATCGTCAAACCGCGCCGTAACAGTCCTTGCCTTATGGCTCGGTGCATTATCCTGCTGGTAATAACAAAGCTCGGTTTCATAGTATTGCCACAGAGTTAGTAGGGCATAATATCCAGGTATACGTGCTGGTTAACAGGTTTGTCCACGATAACTAATGGGCCGGGACCATACCACGAAAAACACCCCCACACTAGTACACTGTCAGCTCCAAACTTGACCGTAGGAACAGTACACTGTGGTAGATAGCGTTCACCCGGTTGCCGCCACACCTACACACGGCCATCAGACTGATGGATCGTGTATCTGGATTCATCAGTCCATAGGACCCTTTTCAATTGATGTACAGTCCACGATAAATGTTCTTTACACCATGCTAAACGACGAGTAGCATTCCGAGTGGAGATGAAAGGCTTATGAGCAGCCGCACGACCACGGTAACCCATGGAATGAAGCTCTCTGCGAATGGTAAGTGTACATACCGAGGTTCCAGCATTTTTACTCCCCTGTACACTGAGCTCTTGTGAAGTACTCCGTCGATTAGCTATAACGACTCTTCTGAGGCTTCGACGTCCTCTGTCACTGAGTTTCTTTGGTCTGCCGGTACGTTTTGCTGCTTCAGGCACGCTATATATCTTTCACTTATTCAGTACATCCTAAACAGTTAACTTGGATATGTTTAAACGCCTCTCAGTTTCTCTTATGGACAACCCACTAATACAGTAAAACACCCAACAATCTTTCCTTTGTCAAAGTCAGTTCTCTCCCGCCGCGACATTTTTACTCAACCTCGCAGTGCGATATGATCGCGGTCAGCTGCAGGCTTTTTTTTTGTACCTTTGCAGCTGTACCGCGCATCTTAACAACGCAGAAGGATCCATTCGTTTGCTTTTGAATGGGTGTCCGGTGACTTCTCGATATAATGTATATATATATATATATATATATACTATAAAGAAGATACCTAAGCAAAAAAATACATATAATTTTGACTCACACCTAGTACAACATAGAAAAGGTTATGTATCTACCTGTGTGAGTAAAAGGAGAAAAGATAAAAAAATAATAAAATAAAACAACTGAATGTAGAAGGTGTCGAGAATACTGAGCCTTGGCTTTATCAAGGACCAGCAAAAACTCTGCATTTTCTCACTTCCACAAAGACCTAGTTGGAAATGGGTTTCTGCAAGGCCATAGATGCAAGTAACATTCCCACCTAAAATAGTTTAAAATATATATATAATTCATGTCCTCCGTAGAGTTGCATGACCTAGCACTAGTTAACAATTTCGCTTGCATCCATTAACCTTCCTGGCCCGACCCATGCTCTTCATCTGTTACTATTAAACAGAGAGAAGAAGATTAAAGAGAACTCAAGCTGTGAGAGTGACATAATAATTAGAAATGATTTTCAACCATAACGAAATTCCAAGTTCGTTTGAGAGAGAATTTAAACCTGAAAATCAATGCAAAAGAAATCCAAATTTTACATTGCAATTAAAAAAGGAAATGTTAATTTTTAACGAACAGATTTTTGAAAGAAAACTTGAGTCTAAAACCCCCTACTCTACAACTTATGACAGCACGAAAACGAGAATAAGTTAAAGATAATAATTAACCAAAGAAAACTTTGTGAAAGTTATATACCTTAAACAGTTAGTTGCAATATGTACAAAGTATTTCAGCAGTGCTTTAAGTGCATAATTAATTAGTTATTAAGAACTTAACTACTTTGAAAAAACAGCGCATAGACAGCGCATAGAAAAGGAACAAGCTTAGCCATCTTCTGTTCCTAGGTACCCCAAAAGACGCTCAAAGTTACAAAGAAAAGAAAGAGTTAAAACCCGCAAAAATGTTAACAGACAAACCAATGCCAAAAGCTGAAAAGCTAAAAAACGACAGAGAAAAAGTACATGAAGTACAAATATTGAACTTATAAAACCTAGAACCCAAAAACAAGGAAGAGAGCTTACCTCTTGTGTGACAAAAACTTTTCTCCTCACAAGAGAAGAACATGGCTGACCTCTTCCGCCACTCCCTAGACGCTGGGGGCAGTGAGGGTGGGGCTGATGGCCTCCTCATACAGCAAGAAACCAACGCGCGGAGATTTTAACCAGAGAAAAAAATATATAAACTTAAGACTGTGGATCTGTATGATCAGAAAGAGCAGAATTAACTCTCCAGAATACATGAGAAATATTATAAAATACACGAGCAGTTTATTTAATAATCTTTGCATGTATTAAATCACCTTAGTGAGCTTCTATAGATTAATCAGAATCTTATTAATTTTAATGTTGGTTTTACTATTTTTAGTATAGCTATCCTAGTGATGAATAACTAGTTTTCTTTTTTATTTGTTTTTATTTTCTTTTATAAACAGATTTTTAAGCTTTTTTTGTGATTTTGTTTATATTATTTAATTTTTTGTTTTAATAGGACCGTCATATCCATAGCACTAAGGTTCCTTTAGGTAGTTAATAGGCATCCTCTAGCCAACTTCCTTACGGCTTTGATTGGTCAGAATCATATTATTAACTGTGTAGAAAATTAAAGCAGATCTGCCAACCTTACTCTATTATTCAGAATAATTTTTCTTAAAGTTCTTTTGATGAAAGAAGAAGGAATTTCGTTCTCTAGAAAACTTTCTAATAGTATATTAATGTGGTAATTGAAGTCCAAATTGTTGCTGCAAATTCTTGAAATTCTTAGGACCTGAGAAATTAGTACATTCTCAATTACTTTGGTTGAAATGTTATTATTCCAGTGTAGATATTTAATTACTTTGAAAGGAAAATTAACTCTTTTATCAAAGAGGCTAATAGATGGGTTACCTCTGTTGAGCTTAATGCTTAAGTTTAGGAACTCAAGTTCCTGATTACTGTGGTTGGTTTTACATAAGTTAAGAGAGCTAGGATAGATATTATCAAAATCACTCTCTATAACTTCTGAATTATTGATACACAGCAGATCATCAATATATCTAAAAGTGTAAAGGTAGTTATCTGAGCAGGTGGGGTGATTTTTAATGAATTTATATTCCTTAAAGAACAGGAATAGATTAGCGATATTCGTGGACGTTGATGTTCCCATTGGAATACCGTTCACTTGCTTATAGAGAGTATTATTATATAAGATATGGTTATTTTGTATGCAGCAATTGAGATAAGAGTTCCAAGTTCCTACATCAACAAATTGGTTAAGTTTAAATTCTGCATACAGCTCTTTAAAGGTAGTGATTATATCTGATAGAGGCAGATTAGTATATAGGTTTTCAAAATCATAACTATTAAAATCTAGGGGACAAACTTTGAGTATAGTAGAAATTACTTCTGCATTATTATTAATTATCCAAAAATCTCTGTACATCAAGTTAGAACAGTTTCTAATGTGTTTCAAAACCTTCTTTAAGACATCTTCAAAAGCAAGATCTATTTTCTTTTTATGACTCCTTACTCCACTAGCTATGAACCTGAACTTCACAGGATCCTGAGAGCTTCACTCAAGATGTAAATAAGTACATCGTAAAAACCAGTTTAACGTTCAATCAGCCTATTGAGGCCTTCGCAGAATGGAAATATAATATAATCAATAGCTTCACCGGTGAGTTGGCAGGTCTGGACTTTTGTTTCGACAGAAATCTCTTTTTCTCTGGAGAAGCTAAAAGGTCACTCTCCAAACTGCAAGACCAATTCATTTTTACCACTACGGATAAAGCTAGCAATAATTTTGCAATTATCTGTAAGAAGTTCTATTTTGAATTGTTAACTATGGAACTCAATAATAGAGTAACATACGAGCCCGTAAGTTATTCTACCAAGCAGTTAGAAAATCGGTTTAAGGCATTCTTCAAGAAACTTAAAATTCCACAAACTAGAAGATATGAGCCTGAATTTCCATTTCTTTTTGCAACGGTTAAGTTTCATAAGGATCCTGTGAAGTTCAGGTTCATAGCTAGTGGAGTAAGGAGTCATAAAAAGAAAATAGATCTTGCTTTTGAAGATGTCTTAAAGAAGGTTTTGAAACACATTAGAAACTGTTCTAACTTGATGTACAGAGATTTTTGGATAATTAATAATAATGCAGAAGTAATTTCTACTATACTCAAAGTTTGTCCCCTAGATTTTAATAGTTATGATTTTGAAAACCTATATACTAATCTGCCTCTATCAGATATAATCACTACCTTTAAAGAGCTGTATGCAGAATTTAAACTTAACCAATTTGTTGATGTAGGAACTTGGAACTCTTATCTCAATTGCTGCATAAAAAATAACCATATCTTATATAATAATACTCTCTATAAGCAAGTGAACGGTATTCCAATGGGAACATCAACGTCCACGAATATTGCTAATCTATTCCTGTTCTTTAAGGAATATAAATTCATTAAAAATCACCCCACCTGCTCAGATAACTACCTTTACACTTTTAGATATATTGATGATCTGCTGTGTATCAATAATTCAGAAGTTATAGAGAGTGATTTTGATAATATCTATCCTAGCTCTCTTAACTTATGTAAAACCAACCACAGTAATCAGGAACTTGAGTTCCTAGACTTAAGCATTAAGCTCAACAGAGGTAACCCATCTATTAGCCTCTTTGATAAAAGAGTTAATTTTCCTTTCAAAGTAATTAAATATCTACACTGGAATAATAACATTTCAACCAAAGTAATTGAGAATGTACTAATTTCTCAGGTCCTAAGAATTTCAAGAATTTGCAGCAACAATTTGGACTTCAATTACCACATTAATATACTATTAGAAAGTTTTCTAGAGAACGAAATTCCTTCTTCTTTCATCAAAAGAACTTTAAGAAAAATTATTCTGAATAATAGAGTAAGGTTGGCAGATCTGCTTTAATTTTCTACACAGTTAATAATATGATTCTGACCAATCAAAGCCGTAAGGAAGTTGGCTAGAGGATGCCTATTAACTACCTAAAGGAACCTTAGTGCTATGGATATGACGGTCCTATTAAAACAAAAAATTAAATAATATAAACAAAATCACAAAAAAGCTTAAAAATCTGTTTATAAAAGAAAATAAAAACAAATAAAAAAGAAAACCAGTTATTCATCACTAGGATAGCTATACTAAAAATAGTAAAACCAACATTAAAATTAATAAGATTCTGATTAATCTATAGAAGCTCACTAAGGTTGTAACGTACCAGGAGAGGAGATGTGACGTACCTGCCAGCAGGACGCACATGACATAAAGGCAGATAGGAATCAGAATACATGTCCGCGTAGCTTAATTGGTAGAGCAACTTATTCCGGAATGAGTGGACCCGGGTTCGAACCCCCGGCGCGGATAAAAATGACGGAGAAATTCACTTCGTTATAATGGCGCCCGAACTACCCGGATGACCCGACCGTTTAAAATCTCGCATTGGTGTGATGTTATTTCCACACCGCGAGATAGGAAAAATCAGAGAATCCCTTCTCCAGTGCTTCGAAAAATAAATGTGTGTGACGTTGCATTCCACACACCAGATTGACTGGGAGTTCTCAAGTGCACGTTCTACAGTGGTTGTCTGCCTGCAGCGATTCATGGGCACGGCTGATCCGTGGGCCATGCCCCCGGCCCTCTTTCGGGGGGGAGATGTGACGTACCTGCCAGCAGGACGCACATGACATAAAGGCAGATAGTAGTCAGAACAAACGTCCGCGTAGCTTAATTGGTAGAGCAACTTATTCCGGAATGAGTGGACCCGGGTTCGAACCCCCGGCGCGGATAAAAATGACGGAGAAATTCACTTCGTTATAATGGCGCCCGAACTATCCGGATGACCCGACCGTTCAAAATCTCGCATTGGTGTGATGTTATTTCCACACCGCGAGATAGGAAAAATATGAGCAGCACTTCGAAAGAAAAGAAAAATAAGGGGGAGATGATGTAACGTACCAGGAGATGTGACGTACCTGCCAGAAGGACGCACACGACATAAAGGCAGATAGCAATTAGAATCAATGTCCGCGTAGCTTAATTGGTAGAGCAACTTGTTCCGGAATAAGCGTACTCGGGTTCGAATCCCGGCGTAGACCGAAAATGACGGAGAAATTCACTTCGTTATAATGGCGCCCGAACTATCCGGATGACCCGACCGTTCAAAATCTCGCATTGGTGTGATGTTATTTCCACACCGCGAGATAGGAAAAATGTGAGCAGCACTTCAAAAGAAAAATAAGGGGGAGATGATGTAACGTACCAGGAGAGGAGATGTGACGTACCTGCCAGCAGGACGCACATGACATAATGGCAGATAGGAATCAGAATACATGTCCGCGTAGCTTAATTGGTAGAGCAACTTATTCCGGAATGAGTGGACCCGGGTTCGAACCCCCGGCGCGGATAAAAATGACGGAGAAATTCACTTCGTTATAAGGTGATTTAATACATGCAAAGATTATTAAATAAACTGCTCGTGTATTTTATAATATTTCTCATGTATTCTGGAGAGATAATTCTGCTCTTTCTGATCATACAGATCCACAGTCTTAAGTTTATATATTTTTTTCTCTGGTTAAAATCTCCGCGCGTTGGTTTCTTGCTGTATGAGGAGGCCATCAGCCCCACCCTCACTGCCCCCAGCGTCTAGGGAGTGGCGGAAGAGGTCAGCCATGTTCTTCTCTTGTGAGGAGAAAAGTTTTTGTCACACAAGAGGTAAGCTCTCTTCCTTGTTTTTGGGTTCTAGGTTTTATAAGTTCAATGTTTGTACTTCATGTACTTTTTCTCTGTCGTTTTTTAGCTTTTCAGCTTTTGGCATTGGTTTGTCTGTTAACATTTTTGCGGGTTTTAACTCTTTCTTTTCTTTGTAACTTTGAGCGTCTTTTGGGGTACCTAGGAACAGAAGATGGCTAAGCTTGTTCCTTTTCTATGCGCTGTCTATGCGCTGTTTTTTCAAAGTAGTTAAGTTCTTAATAACTAATTAATTATGCACTTAAAGCACTGCTGAAATACTTTGTACATATTGCAACTAACTGTTTAAGGTATATAACTTTCACAAAGTTTTCTTTGGTTAATTATTATCTTTAACTTATTCTCGTTTTCGTGCTGTCATAAGTTGTAGAGTAGGGGGTTTTAGACTCAAGTTTTCTTTCAAAAATCTGTTCGTTAAAAATTAACATTTCCTTTTTTAATTGCAATGTAAAATTTGGATTTCTTTTGCATTGATTTTCAGGTTTAAATTCTCTCTCAAACGAACTTGGAATTTCGTTATGGTTGAAAATCATTTCTAATTATTATGTCACTCTCACAGCTTGAGTTCTCTTTAATCTTCTTCTCTCTGTTTAATAGTAACAGATGAAGAGCATGGGTCGGGCCAGGAAGGTTAATGGATGCAAGCGAAATTGTTAACTAGTGCTAGGTCATGCAACTCTACGGAGGACATGAATTATATATATTTTTTAAACTATTTTAGGTGGGAATGTTACTTGCATCTATGGCCTTGCAGAAACCCATTTCCAACTAGGTCTTTGTGGAAGTGAGAAAATGCAGAGTTTTTGCTGGTCCTTGATAAAGCCAAGGCTCAGTATTCTCGACACCTTCTACATTCAGTTGTTTTATTTTATTATTTTTTTATCTTTTCTCCTTTTACTCACACAGGTAGATACATAACCTTTTCTATGTTGTACTAGGTGTGAGTCAAAATTATATGTATTTTTTTGCTTAGGTATCTTCTTTATAGAATGTGAATTCTGAATTTTCAAAACTGCTGCGTTGCGCGTTTTGATTTTCAGGTTATTTTGCAACCTTCGTTTTAAATTCTAAAGTTTTTCCTTAGTCTTCAGTTTTGCTCTTAAGTATATATATATATATATATATATATATATATAGCAAAAGCAAAATAGTGAACAAGAAAAACCTTTGAACAAATTTGAAATTCTATAGCTCCAGAGGCTGCACAAGAGAAAGATCAAAGAACAATAGTGTAAAACAAAGCAAAATTTTGAATTAAAAAAACAAAAAAAGATCAGCAATCACCAAATCCATCACCCGAACCAGGCTAGCTTAAGCGATGAAAAAATACCGAGCCTAAGAATGCAGGGAAGCATATTAATGACTGACTCCTTGTCGGCTTCGTCAAGGGCAAGCAACAAGAAAATCACTCATTAATCTACTGAGACCAGAGAATTGTGGGTTTCTGCTATTTTAGTTTGCTAAAGGGACCAATTAAATTTACGGGGGAAAATGTCAATTAAAAGGGATTTCTAATAAAAACCCAAACCCAGCAAACTAAAACACATTTGCCCGACCTCACAACAAATAAAATAAAATTGAAGAAAGAGAGCCAAACTCCCTTAAACACAAATCCAGTTAATAAAAAACCAAACCAATAAATGGTACCAAAGGGATACTTTAAACTTGTCACAAAAAAAAAAAAAAAAAAATGCCAGCCAAAAAAATAAACAGTAAGTATCAATTTTTTTTTAAAATAATCATAAACAAAAATTAAAACCAGAAAAAATAACCAACCAAATTGATAAGTAAGCAACAGCCAAATTTAGGAAAAACAGTTACATAAATCCCAAGGAGCAAAGTACAGTTGTAACTCCAAGAGTGAACAAGAAACCTAAGTTGCATGTCACGAAGTTGCAAAGCAAAATCCCCAATACCCACAGCTAAAAGCTAAAAAAATTATTCTGCAAAATAAAATAAAATTAAAATGAAATATAATTTTAAATGAATATACCAAAGGGCATGGTTTCAAGAGCCAGTAAAGCAATTTTTAAGCCCAAAATACACAAGAAAATATAAAAAAAATTAATCTAAGTGCAAACTCACAAATCCTATAATATATAAAAAGACTTACTAACATTTAAAAGGGATAGCACTGTGTCTTGCTTGGCAATAACCAACAATATATTTACAACAAACTACTTTTATCATTTGGCCCACAGGAAGGCCCAGAACCACAAAAATGACTTCAAACAATACAAAAAGATGAAGGAAATGTTACAGAAGGTTCGAATGAAGGAAGATACAAATCCTAAGCTCATAGCCTGCTTAAAAGTGGTGAAAACAGCCCCCAAAAAATTAAAATAATTCCTGAAAGAAAAGTTAAATAAGTAGCAGGAGCAAACAGACCATCCTTACCATGCCTGAAAACAACAATGCACTTACTGCTACATCTGTGGGATGAACCAACTGAATTCAGGGGCAGGTCCTTTGCAGGGCCAGCTAGCGTCCAATTTTAGAACCTTCCTGTTGGGAACAGTTCCAAGCCCTTAAGCAGACTTCAAAAACCAGAATTAAAGCTCTGAAAAATCCTTTACAAGTTATCAGAGCAGACCAGAATACTAAAATGCCCTTCTTGTTAGCAGGGAGGCATTTCCCTGATCCCAAGAGTTCAAAGAGTATTATAATACCCAAATATCACCATTCCTCCCAAACCTTTGAACTTTAATTGTTACTATTTTTTTAAACTTTTATTTTTATAATTATTTTTAATATATTTTTCTATGTGTTTTATGCTTTTTTTTTTTGTAAATATTTTTAATTATTTAATTATAACCTTTTTTTGGGTATCAAAGGAGAGGAACAGAATTGTGCATTATAGGTTCCTTAGTTGATTGCTAACAACATCATTGCCTAAACATCTAGAAATTATCTTTATTTTAGACAATTCATTCAGTCAACAAATTTAAATTAAATTAAGCCTTCCATCCTAAATCTATTTTTGAGAACTATTTTTCTTAATGCGATTTTTAAGAAGCCCTTAGGTACTTGGTTCTCGAGAAACTGTTTGATTAGAATAATAATATGTTTTTCTAGTTCAGAGTTTAAGCTACATATTCTAGAAAGCCTTAGTACTTGTGATATGAATACATTTTCTATAACTTAATTTGAAATATTGCTCCACCACATACCATATTTAACAATTTTAAATTTAAATTGATTTATATTGTCATAAAGACTTATAATTGGGTTACCTGCATTGAGATTAAAAGTTAAATCCAAAAAATCAAGTACTTGGTTATAATCATTAGTTTTATTAAGTTTAAGGCTCATAGGATAAATAGCAGCAAAGTCCTTTTCAATATGTCCTGAATTATCAAAGCAAATGAGGTCATCGATATATCTGTAGGTATGAGAGTATCTTTCCTGATTAGAAGAATTTAACTTCATGAATTGATATTCTTTAAAAAAACAGGAACAAGTTGCAAATTCTCGTACTATGTGCACTTCCCATAGGTATTCCGTTAACCTGTTTGAAAAACTTGTTATTGTAGAGGATAAAATTATTTTTGATACAACAATTTAGAAAAAAATTATTAAAAAAAAAAACTTTTTGCTTAAATGCTAAGTTTCCATACCTTTGTGGGCGGTTCAGTTAATTTGGTAAATTTGGGGACCTACATTGCATCTATGATATAGCAGAAACCCATTTTCAACCAGGTCTTTGTGGAAGTGAGTAAATGCAGAGTTTTGCTGGTCCTTGAGAAAGCCAAGGCGCATTTTCGACACTTTATGCATCCCGTTTTTTGTTTCTTAATCACTGCTAGTTGGCTTTGGAGTTTTTTATATATTTTTATTTGTTGTTGTTTCTGCTTTATAAGTTATATATATATATATATATATATATATATGCTAGCATTATTAATATATATTATATTATGCTAGCATTATTAATAACATCTATGAAAATGCAAGTGGCAAAGGTTCGGCTATTTGAGTATACAGCACCAATAAAAATTGGACAGCGAGTGAGACAGGGTGACACCATATCGCCCAAACTCTTCAATGTCACATTGCAAAGTGTCTTTCAATCACTGAACTGGGAAAACAAGGGGAAAGATTAATAGAGATTATTTATCTCACCTTCGTTTTGCTGATGACGTAATAATTTTTGCAACTACCCCTTCAGAGCTGCAGAGTATGATCCAGGAACTTGCTGACAACAGTAAGGAAGTGGGATTAAAAATGAACTTTCAGAAGACAAAACTGGTGTACAATGCTTTTTTCAAAAATCAAGATTTTGTGATTGATGGGGGAAAGCTTGAGGTAATCTATACATACATTTACCTTGGACAATAAATATCAAGCGAGGCTCGCATTGATGAGGAAATTAATCGGCCTATAAAATTTGGAGAGCTTTTGGAAGAAACTTTAAATTTTTAAGAAAAATATGTCATTATGCCTTAAAAGAACAGTGTTTA
This sequence comes from Macrothele yani, assembly GCA_039090855.1. NCBI lineage: Eukaryota > Metazoa > Arthropoda > Arachnida > Araneae > Macrothelidae > Macrothele > Macrothele yani. Next base: position 2,956,556 of record CM077023.1, on the reverse strand, counting down.
ATCAATGCATCATTACAGTGCTTACAAATGGAGCAGAAACTCTGGACCTTAACTAAAAAAGACATACAAAGACTGCAGACAAATGAAAGGAGCCTGGAGAGATACGTACTTGGTGTAACCATGAAAGATAAGAAGAGGAAATCGTGGATAAGCAAAATGACAAGAGTGGAAGACATCATGATCATAGTAAAATCCCTGAAATGGCAATGGGCTGGACATGTTGCCAGAAGAACGGATCGCCGATGGAAAACCGAAGCTCTAGATTGGATTCTAAGGGACAGGAAAGGACCCAGAAGAAGACCACATGGGTGATGTGTAAATGAAATTCGAAAGCATGCGGGAGTGACATGGAGGAAACTGGCTCAAGAGAGACCTTTGTGAAATACTGTAAATATACACTGAAGAGCAATTGAATTATAGACGGCTGGCGTTATGCAAATATGGCGCTGTGGGCAGCACTATAAACGAATACGACATGACGTATGCAGCGATCCGACAATATAAGGAGTGATGCGACGGGAATCAGTAAGAGTCGGACGCAGTATGGGTAAGACGAAGGATCTAAGCACATTTGATCGTGGGCAAATTGTCGGGGCCCGACGAATGGGTCACTCCATCTCGGAAGTCGTGCAGGCACTGGGATTTTCACGAGCCACGGTGTCACGGGTGCACCGTGAGTACATCGAATCCGGTAAAACCATCCCTGCAAGGGACAACTGCCGTGGACAACAGCGTGTGGATGAGCGGGGTCATCGTCGGCTAGCTCGCATTGTAACAGCGGATAGACGGACCACAGTGCAAGAAAACACTCGGCAATGTAACGCTGGTGCACAAAAACGTGTAAGCAGCCACACCATCCAGAACCATCTCCTCGCTATGGGGCACAGAGGCCATCGTCCCACGAGGGTACCGCTGCTGACTGCACATCATAGGGTGCAAAGATTAGCATGGGCGCGGGGACATCGCCACTGGACCCTAGACATGTTTTTTTTTTTTTTTTTTTTTATTGGAGGTTTAACGACCACCGTGAGCAACTCAATGGGCTATAAGCAGTCGCCCGTCCCTAATTTAGGGTCACTGGTTCCAGGGAAGAGAGAGAGCCAGTGCCGTAAGACAAACACAACATCCAGGCCTGAACGGGCCGCCCCGGTGGCGCAGTGGTCTAAGCGATGGCCTCTGATCATTCGTCCGAAAGGGGTCCGGGTTCGAATCCCGGTGAGGCATGGATGTTGTGTTTGTCTTACGTCACTGGCTCTCTCCCTTCCCTGGAACCAGTGACCCTAAATTAGGGACGGGCGACTGCTTATAACCCATTGAGTTGCTCACGGTAGTCGTTAAACCTCCAATAATAATTAAAAAAAAAAGAAAAAAGGCCTGAACGGGATTCGAACCCGGACCCTTACGGACGAATGATGAGAGGCCAACGCCTTAGACCACTGCGCCACCGGGGCGGCCCCTAGACATGGTGAAAATGTTGCCTGGACTGATGAGTTGAGATTCACGTTGGTACATGCGGATGGCAGGATACGAGTACGGCGCAAACCTCATGAAGCGATGGATCCTTCTTGCCAGCAGGGTATTCTTCAAGCTGGTGGGGGTGGCATTCTCGTCTGGAGACTGTTTACGTGGACTGAAACGGGACCCCTGGTACGTGTGACATCGTCCCTCACAGGTCAACGTTTCCGGGATATCCTGGACGACCATTTGCTCCCGTTTGTGCGTCTTCAACATCCCAATGGGGACCTCATCCTGCAACAAGACAATGCACCAAGCCATCGCTCCCGAATCGTATCCGAATGGTTGGATGAACACTCCACCGACGTGACCTCGCTTCCTTGGATAGCTCGGTCACCTGAGTCAATCCCATCGAGCACATCTGGGATGCCATCGAGATAGATGTTTGAGGCTCTGACCCCCTCCATCAAATCTTCGTGAACTGTGGGAGCTTGTTCAGGGATCGTGGATCCGTATGGCTTCCCAACGCTTCCGGTGTCTTGTCTAGTCCATATTCGCCGCCGTCATCCGGGCGAAAGGTGGTGCTACACGTTACTAGACAGGTATCTCTAATTCAATTGCTCTTCAGTGTATATATATATTCCAGTATAGAATGTTACCCAATCAGTTTCTTGAGGGAAACGTTGATTTATAGATTCAAATATAATATAAAAGCACATAGTGGAAATATTTCCGCACTAACGGCTGTAGCGCCATGTTGCTGTCAATCCAGAAACAACTTTTTGAACGCACTTTGTATATGTCTAACTATTTTGAAAGCTAAGAAAAAGCAATGCTCGTAGTGCCTAAAAATGTTTTTTGATTGCGTGCTTTTCCCGAAAATTTGTCATTTTCTTTTGGAAATTTTCATCTGGTTTCAGTTATGTTCTTCGAAACTTAGGCATGGATAATACGCACACAAAAGCCTTAAATTTCGTCTAAATTTTAGTTTGTTCTTAGGGACCCAGAGGAGGCGATCTTTTACTTAAAAACTCGATGGGAAAAAAGGTGCATATTGAAGGAATGTGTTGAAAATGGCTGAAATTGGATGAATACGCAGAGCGCATTAGCTTGATCAATTCTTGAACAGATTTGCACGACGCTAACTGATATGGAAGAAACCAGGTGAATTCCCCTTAAAAGGTATGTGCTTCTCTTTGGTAAAGTTAGGTAAAGTTTCCCCCGTTTTATGGCAGCAATATAAAGCCGGATGAGAATAGTGGTCGATTGGGAATTGGTGTTGACTTATATTTCCTCTCCCCGCTTTACCGACACTAATGACCTCAATATCAACGAGCGGGGAAATAAAGCAGAGTGGGAGGACACGGGGAGTTTTCAAGGTTGTAACAGTTTCCCTAGTGGTTGGTGCAAGTATAGTTTTCTGCGAAGCGCTCAGTAGATCTGCTGCATCTTATGCTAAAAGAAGTCCTTTCATCAGCCCTATGTGATGCATGAAAACGGTTGTTTTATTTTTCTTTAATCTGGTGTGACGTTTATATATGTCCCAGCAAAAACACAAGTGTTGGGAAACTGCTGGCTGAAATCTGCCGCTCACGGCCCGGTAGCGGTCCGTTGGTGGCAGCGTCATCAGTTGGCAGCCATTGATGGCCCTGCAGCATCGCCGTGAATTGCGGGCCACCAAGCAAGTGCCACTAGTGGCCCGTAGCTGGCAACCAATGAAATCCCAACACCAGGTGGAAGCAACGGAACTGCGCATGCGCAGAAGCAACGCGTGCTGTGTCTCTTGTGGTACCAGTTAGTTGAAGACGACGCTATCGCCATCGTGTTATATTAGTGGATTATAAGAAGAAAAAATATGTAGAAAGGCGATTTAATTTCCTAATGAAATGCCACGTCGACGTAAACATCAGGTTAAGCCATGAAATACTAGATTACAGCCATAAAATACACCCACTCCATTCCCATGAATATAGACTGGATGCGCTGTGTGTAAGTGAAACCAAAAAGAAGGAAATTGGGGTAGAAGAAGTGAATGGCACGGTGAGTGTGTGGTCTGGAGTATTGGATAATATGAGAGGACAGGCTGGTGTAGGTGTGATTTTAAGTGAAAAGATGAAGAACAACTTGATTCACTATAGTTGCATAAGTGAGAGAATTCTCTGGATTCGTTTGAAAGTAAAACTTCAGAAAATTGTAATTGTTGTAGTGTATGCTCCTTGTCACTCGGAACCTTCTGATAAGAAAGAAGATTTCTGGAATGAGCTAAAATCTGTTTTGAGCCAGTTTGGTGCTAAAGAAAAAGTTATAATAGCAGGGGATTTCAATTCTAGAGGAGGTGTGCAGAATGCAATTTCTGACAATGTTCTGGGTAAGTTTAATGATCCTTGTGTGAATGATAATGGTGAAGGATTAATTGAACTCTGCATTCAGAATGATTTGTGTGTATCTAATACATTTTTCAACCACAAGTATATCCACACATATACTTGGGAAAATCGTACTCTTGGTCAAAAGAGTGTGATAGATTTTGTTGTTTACGATCAGCGTTTGAAACACTTAGTTGTTGACACCCGTGTGATGAGAGGTGTGGATGTTGGTTCTGATCATTACTTGGTAGTGTCACGAGTGAAACTTAATGTTGGTTGGAGGAAAAGGAATAGGAAGAGACCCAGGATAGAAAGAATAAAGGTTGATAGGCTCCTTGAAGATCATCAGCGGTATTCTGACTTACTCAGAGAACGACTGAAGGATCTGAAATCTTGTGAGAGGGATGTAGAAAAGAAGTGGGAATGTTTTAAGAACTGTGTTGTTACTGCTGCTAAAGAGGTCTGTGGCACCACAATAGTGGGTAACAATAGAGGTGATGCTTGGTGGAATAGTGAGATTGATGAGGCAGTAAAGAAAAAGAAGGAAGCCTATTTGGGGATGTTGCAAGGTAGAGTCTCTGTGGATGAATATCGCTGTAAGAAGCGTGAAGCTGCTTAGCTGGTTCGCCACAGTAAGGCAAAAGATATGAAAGAGAAAGTGGAAAGGCATGAACTGGCTTTTTGGAAAGACAGAAAGTCCTTCTGGAAGTACATGAGATTCAGGAAAAATAGGGGAAACAAAGTTGTAAGTTGTGTGAAGAATGAGATTGGGGAAATGATATGGGCTCCCAATGAGTTTAGTGACAGATGGGGCGAATACTTCTGTGAGTTATTAGATTAGGAGAGCAAAAATGATTCTGAGACAGATGCAGATGATGTCACAATGAGGGATGAAAGCACAGGAGGGATCTCAAGAGAAGAAGTGTGTAAAGCTCTAAAATCTCTTCAGAATGGTAAGGCTCCAGGAGTTGATGGCGTAACTACAGAAATGTTGAAGTATGGTGGTGACTCTATAATTGACTGGTTAACTGAAATTTGCCAGTTGTGCTGGGAGTTAGGAATGGTCCCTCGAGATTGGAAGGATGCTATCATTGTTCCCTTGTATAAGGGAAAAGGTGATCAGACTGAATGCAAGAACTATCGTGGTATTAGCCTACTGAGTGTGCCAGGGAAAGTGTTTGGTAAGGTTGTTATTGAAAAAGTACGGGGTCTTACATCTGAGAAAGTGTGGGATGTTCAGAGTGGTTTTATGCCTGGTAAAGGCTGCACTAACCAGATTTTTGCATTACGCATGATGATTGAAAAGTATCTGGCTGTTGGGAAGAAAGTTTTTACTGCCTTCATAGATTTAGAGAAAGCTTACGACCGAGTCAATAGGACACTTTTGTGGAAGGTATTAAATGAATATGGTGTTACTGGAAATCTACTTAATAGTGTAAAAGCCATGTATGCTGGTAGTAGAGCTTGTGTACGAGTGAATGGTGTTTTATCAAAATGGTTTTCAATTGGTGCAGGAGTTCGACAAGGTTGTGTAATGTCATCATGGTTGTTTAATATATTTATGGACGCATGCATGCGTGAGGCCAAAATAGATAATAGCGGCTTATGTCTTGGTGATATCCGTGTGTGCAGATTGCTGTATGCTGATGACACTGTCCTGTTGGCAGAGAGCAAAAGTGAGTTGCAGAGTATGTTGACTCGGATGCACGAAGTTTGCATGAAATTCAAACTGAGTATAAATAAGGGAAAAACCAAAGTTATGGTGTTTGAGAGAGGAATGGGTAGCACTGAATGTAATGTAAGTATAAATGGCACTGTGATTGACCAGGTGAGTGAGTTTGTGTATTTAGGAAGCATGTTTGACAGAGAGAACAAGTTGGATGGAGAAATCAGTAGGCGAGTGAATTCTTCTTTGAAAGTCATAGCTGCTCTGGGAGATTTTCACAGGAATGATGGGTTCTCTAGAGAGTCCCGCATGGCTGTGTATGAAACAGTAATTGTTCCTACTCTGATGTATGGCAGTGAAACCTGGGTACTGCAGAAGAAACATAGGAGTCGTTTGTGTGCTGGAGAAATGCGTTACTTACGTGGGGTTTGTGGCAAAACACGATCTGATTGGGTGAGGAATGAAGATGTATTGCAGTTGTGTGATGTAAAGCAAAATGTTGTTAGCAAGGTGGAGACCAATATGCTTCGGTGGTTTGGCCATTTTGAAAGAATGAGTGATGAAATGCTTACTAAGAAAATATTTTCAGCCCAAGTGGCAGGAAGGAAAGGCAGAGGAAGGCCAAGGAAGACATGGGTGGATCAGATTCAGGAGTGTCTGCATGAGAAAAAGATTATGAGTATGAAGTATAAAAGATCTTGTGTACGGCGTGTAATGGATATCAGTGAAGCACGAGTTGTATGTCAAGATCGCTGCAAATGGCGAAGTTTGATACGACAACAATAAGTAAAAATATCTGGAAGTTTGTATTTCTTTTTGGAGCTAACCTCTGAATCTCAGAGAACAGCTTAGTGATATGTATGTAGGTAAAAAGAAAAACAATCGTACGTTGAAAAAATAAATTTATGAATTATATATATGACACTGACATTTATGAAAAATACCTCTCAATATTGCAAAATAACAATAGAGAACCATTCGTTGCACATTCCTCAGAAAAGAGGGTCAGCCTCAAGCGATGCTCTTACGTGCCAAATCAGTCCAGTTGGTAGAGCGCACGCTTTCGACCAGATCCGAACGGGCTTTTTTTTCTGGACCTGTTGAGAAAACTTCCCCAGTGCAGTGCTATACTTCAGAAGTTTCGTGAGGCGAAAAAAGAAGTTGTTGTAGATTTGAGAAACTGTGGTAATCCTTTTTTTTTTTTTTTTTTTTTTTTATGGCTATTACTGGGAAATTGGCGGACAAGATTCGGCAAGCCACCAATTACGTCACGTGATTGCCGGCTACCGCTGCCGGGAAACTAGCGGACCACATTAGGCTAGCCATCATTAAAGGCACGTGCTTGCGGGGCCACTTTGGCAGCTACTGCCTGTGATGGATAACTGATGGCCCTGTCGTGGCATATGACAACTGATGGGGGGTGGCAACTGTTGGCCTGAACTGCTGGGCCAGCAGGACTGTTTTTGCTGGGGTACGTACGTAGTTTCAATCTAACAACTGTATTTGCTCTTTTTGTATTGCTAATGAAGCATTCTGGTTTTTTTGGGTTTTTTTTTTTTCTGGTCATGCATTTATAATAAAGTTTACTGTTTTAACAGATCTGCCATGTTGCAACCAAATTTATTACTTTTTATGATAGTAATATTTGCGCTACTACTGTTACTGCCATAAAAATGGAAATCGTTTATTGCAAACCCAGCAAAAACAGTCTTGCTGGCCCAGCACTATGTTGCCGCTGCCGAACCGTCAATAAAATGTCCGGGCGGCAAACAGAAGGGCCAGCAGTTCAGGCCAACAGTTGGCACCCCATCAGTTGTCATATGCCACAACAGGACCATCAGTGGTCCATCACAGGCAGTAAGTAGCTGCCACAAGTGGCCCTGCAAGCACGTGCCAGAAATGATGGCTAGCCTAATGTGGTCCGCTAGTGTGCCGTTAGTGGCAGCCAGCAACCACGCGACGTAACTGGTGGCTTGCCGAATCTTGTTCTCCAATTTCCCAGTAGTAGCCATAATAATAAAAAAAAAAAAAAAAAGCAAGGGTAACCGCAGTTTTCCAAAGCTACAATTTTTTTTTACTACCCTTACGAGAAGCTTCTGAAGCTCTCTACCGACCGGACTAATTTGCCACGCTCGAGCATATGCTTAAAGCTGTCTGTTTGGTATGCAATGTGTAATCGAATGCTTCCCTCTTTCATTTTACAATATTGCGAGGTATTTTTCATAAAAGTCAGTTTCATTGATAAATTAATTTTTTCAACGTAACGATAGTTCTTTTTTTTTTTTTCCTAAAGGGAACTTCACTCATTTTCAAGGCGTGTACATACTTAGTCGCTTTCCAAAGTTTTGTACTGTCCTTGCCGTCTTGAAAAGAGATTGTTGAATAAATATATATTTATCCGGGTTCATGTCACATTCTGTTACATTTTTAACGCTGTGTCTTTCCTTTCCGTTGTCCGAAGCTACATTTGTTTTAAAGAGTAAAGGATATTTTACTTCTCGTTATTTTTAGAAGCGAATTCCTCCCAGTCTTGTGTATTCAAATATGGATGAGTACACCACATAGCGTTGCTTTTTTTTTCTTTCAAATAATTAATAAATTTTGTACGCGTATAATTCTTTTTTTTTCTCCAACAAACGTTGTTTTAATGGTTTTCCAGGATATTTGTTTCAAGCGGTTTCAAATTTTTTTCTTTTTATTCATCCACTCCATTCCATGAATTGTTATTCATGGGAATGGAGTGGGTGTATTTCATGGCTGTAATCTAGTATTTCACGGCTTAATCTGATATCTTCGTCGACGTAAAATATCATTAGGAAATTAATTCGCCTCTCCACATATAGATTTTTTTCTTAACATCCACTAAAATAACACGATGGCGATAGCGTCGTCATCAACTAACTGGTACCATGAGAAACACAGCAAGTGTTGCTTCTGCGCATGCGCAGTCCCGTTGCTTCCACCTGCTGTTGGGGGTTGCATTGGTTGCCAGCAACGGGCCACTAGTGACACTTGCTTGGAGGCCCACAAATTCACGGCGATGCTGCAGGGCCATCAATGGCTCGCCAACTGATAGCGCTGCCACCAACTGACCACTACCGGGCCGTGAGCGGCAGATTTCAGCCAGCAGTTTCCCAGCACTTGTGTTTTTGCTGGGAAGGTTTATTTCTGACTTCAATAGCTTTCAGCACATTCAAATCAATGAGCAATTTGCACTAAAGATAGATTTCTGTCAAAAGCTTTTTGAGTGTTTATAAATGCCTTTTACAAATCCTTACACATTTCATTTCATGGTTTAGGAAATATTTATTTTAGAACCTGTGTTTCGGAAAACTGGAATACATATAGCATATACAAAATGTACCAGTGTAAGTTAGTCGAAAATAATGCTAGTGTTGCAATTAACTAAAGAGCGTCTGTTAATTCGTTTTGAAGAAATAAGTACTGTTGCGCAGCTGTGATGTCCCCCGCAAGTTTTTATTTGGTTTTAAATATTGCATTCATACTATCTCAGTGTGCTCTTTACAGTTGTGTTTCTTTTTTTTTTTTTTTTTTTTCTTTTTTCTATTACTTTCTCTGTTGTGGCACAGGGGCAGTACAGCAAAAATCATCGACAAAGTCTTACAGTAACGAAGATTTTGAAGATGCCACAAAGGGGTGGCTAAAATATGCACATTCGGCCTTGTAATAGAAGAGAAAAAAATATTACTAAAACATTTTCCTTTGTAAATAAATACAAATAAATTGATATTTGTGCGAACTTATGAAAAGTAGAAACTTTATGCTTCATTTAATTTGTTGCTCTTTACTTACCATGAAATTATTGTAAGGATAAGTCATGTGCAATCCTTTTTTTTTTTTTTTTTTTTTATCTTTTTCATTCTGCGTGGATATTATTTCACTAGCATGATGTAGTATTTTTTAATTTTCCGCTATAATTATCTTCTTGATCCTCTTCTATGAATTTTATATCCGCGAAGGAAATGCACGATTGATACGATAAGACGATAAGGTTTGCTGGAGTTCCTGATCGCATGTTCCTTCTGGAGAACAGCTTATTTGATCATTACTGCACTCCATCTAATTCCAGCCTTTAAAAAAGGGCTAAGCAATCTGCATCTGAACACTTTTCGTATAATATGACCGAAATTTAACGTATTCGTGGAAACACCTAATTCCAAAGGATTAAATGAAATTTCTACTGACATGGATAGATTAAAAGGACGTTTGCGAGGCTTTGAACAAACGATATTTCCAATCTTGTGAATTAATGAAAACATGGCAAATCCTAGTGAAGAATTATTGTAGTTAATTGTGCATTACGGGGATTACTAGGATATAAGTTTTCACTTTGTCAAATTTTCGGGTTGTACCCCAACCCTTCTTCAGGACTGACTAAGATAAAAGCAGAACCTTCTATCTTAGTAAGTCCTGAAGAAGGGTTGGGGCACAACCCGAAAATTTGACAAAGTGAAAACTTATATCCTAGTAATCCCCGTAATGCACAATTAACTACAATGATATTTCCAAGTTAAATGGCTCGCGCATCGTGAACAAAAAAAAAAAAAAAAAAAAAGAAAAGAATCAATAGGCTAATTTCAACAGTTTCTCAACTTAAATATGTTTCTTGACAAGCGTTTCTCATTTCCCGACATTTAGAAATTATGCCTTAACATTTAATGATTCAGGAAATCGAAAAAGGAGAAACGCTTAGTCGACACGCCATTATGGTGAATCGTGTTTCAGTGAAAACGGTAAAAATCTCAAAAAAAAAACGCTTATAGCGCAATAAATCCGTTTATTCACTGGTGTAAATCGCATAAAGTTTCTCCAAGTTTTCGCACTCCACTGGGAGGCTTTTTCAAGGCAATGGTAGACATAAAATGTTATATGGTATAATGACATAAATGTTTATGTCTACCATAGCCTTGAAAAAGCCTCCCAGTGGAGTGCGAAACTTTATGCGATTTACACGAGTGAATAAACGGATTTATTGCGCTATAAGCGTTTCTGGTTTGTGGACGGTCTGGTGTATTTTGGAATTTACGGTAAAAATCTCATATTTTAATGTTGTAATGCGACAAGTCAATAAGAGTCCTGGTAGTACGTATTTTTCAATCGTTACTTCAACGGATCTATCAACCGTTCATCAATGTTGAAAAACGCATTTGTGCCTCGTGAATTTGCATGTAGATACAAAACCTTTGTGTCCTGAAAGTTAAGAATGCTGTACTTTATGAATTTGATAGTTCTTTGCACAGCTTGATATTGAACACAGCGTTGGTTCATTTTTTGTGAAGAAACCGCAATATTTTTTTGCGTTACGTGCTTAGCAAAGGCACTGTTAATTATGTGCTATGCAATAGTAATTCCTTTATTTGTAGCGGAAACATTGTGCAAGTATGGACTGGTACTCGAAAATGATACATTTTTGAGATATAACGAAATATTTTGAAGCTCGCCAAGCATCATCTAAGTTATTCATGGTTAAGGAAATGTGCAAAAACTGTCAATGCGTTTCCGAGAAGACGAATTCATGTTTAAATTGTGTGTGCTGATAATTTGTAGTGTAGTTAGAATTGAAATCCGGAAACGGTTGTTTTTCTGTTTCACGCTCATTTCTGTCTGTGGTATGTGATTATAAAGAGCCTGTGTATTTATTTGTGGTGAGGTTGCGTTTCCTCTTCTTTCAGCCCCCTCACTTTCGTTAGAGGCACAGGGGAACGCATACCTTGGAGCTGACAGGCCGTCATCAGCCTGTTACCAGCACCGCCCCTTGCTCGTTCACCGCTCGCATGGCAATCCAGCGTGCTCCTTCCGAGACTTAGGAACTTTACAAGAAACCCTGAAGGTTCAGGGGGCAGGGGATGAAGAAGAAGAGGGGAAATCGCTGAGACAGGTTTAGCAAGTACCATTCTCTGCACTCTCAAGGTTATTCTGTTCAGCAAACAACGAAAGAATAAGGTGGGGAGGGGGTTAGTGCATTTCTAGGTGCCCGCCAGTACACGTGTTCTGTCTCAAAGGTTGTTGACGCTTTCAACCATGGAACTCCACTTTTCAGCGTTTCACTGAAAAAAGGCGTTTCTGAAGTCAGCTTGATGACAGAAATTTTCCCGGTTTGGGGAATATTCTTTAACCGTAAGAAAAAAAAAAAACTTGCAAAATTAATTAGTGCATTGTCGGTTTGAGGTTTGGCAATACATTGTAGTGGCTGTAATAAAACAGCCAGAAATTTTGGAGCCACCTCGGTTACAAACCCGTACTTATGGCAGGGTAAAAAATGGTTCACTGTAAACCGCCACACAGGAAAACTGCCACACCAGAAGATTGCCACACAGAAAAACTGCCACACCGGAAGATAGCCGCACAGGAAAACTGCCACACGCTTTTCATTAAGGGGCAGGGTACAAATTGCTATTCCTCCGAGGAACACTTTGAATGTGTGGCACTTTTCTGGTGTGGCAGTTTCCCAAGGTGCCGAACGATGCGAAGGAGCTCTTTTGTTTGTCTGAATTTTCATGTCGGTTCATACTTAGGGCAACTGCCCATAGAAGTTCGAAATGGCTGGAGAGGGGGAAGGGGGGGGGTATAAAGATGGCGTTTCCTGGCCTATATTGATAATTGAATTGGGAACTGCAAACAAATTTCGAGAAAACGTTCTATGTAAGCCAAAAGAATATTGCTGTGTTCAGGACAATAAGGTACGTGCGATTTTTTAATAACGTTGCACTTTTACTTAGGCACTAAATATTTACATAATATGTCAAATTTGTAATATTTTTCTTTTACTTAATTAATTCATAGGCCCTACACTTCGGCCTTTTTAACAACTTTTAATCCGCCGACTTCATATTCATAAAGCTTACGTATCAAATCAAGTAAACAGCATTGCGATTTTACTTAAGCACTAAATATTAAAGTCATATGCCTTTTTAACATTTTTTATTCTACCAGTGTCATATTCACAACGTTTACACAGAAAATCAAGTTAATAATATTGGGCGTTTACTTAGGCACGAAATATTAATTCATAGGACCTAGGCCTAAGCCTTTTTAATAGTTTTTGCTTTATCATTGTCATATTCACAACGTTTACACAACAAATAAATGTAATAATATTGCGCTTATACTTACCTAGCAAAAACAGTATTGCTGGGCCAGCAGTGGGCCATTACTGGCAGCCAACAATGACCCAGCACTATGTTGCCGCTGCCGAACCGTCAATAAAATGTCCGGGCGGCCAACAGAAGGGCCAGCAGTTGGCACCCCATCAGTTGTCATATGCCACAACAGGGCCATCAGTGGTCCATCACAGGCAGTAGCTGCCACAAGTGGCCCTGCAAGTACTTGCCAGAAATGATGGCTAGCCTAATGTGGTCCGTTAGTGGCAGCCAGCAACCACGTGACGTAACTGGTGGCTTGCCGAATCTTGTCCGCCAATTTCCCAGTAGTAGCAATAATAATAAAAAAAGCAAGGATAACCGCAGTTTCCTAAAGCTACAATTTTTTTTTTCTACCCTTACGAAGCTTGTGACTTAACACACTGCGCTGGGGAAATTTTATCAACAGACCGGGAAAACGCCGTTTGCATCTGACTAGATTCGATCCTGGGCCACGTGAAAGCCGCGCTCGCTACCAACCGGACTATTTCACGACGCTCGGGAACGTGCTGGAAGCTATCTGTTTGGTATGCAATTTGTAATCGAACGCTTCCCTCTTTCATTTTACAATATTGCGAGGTATTTTTCATAAAAGTCAGTTTCATATAATTGATAAATTAATTTTTTCAACGTAACGATAGTTTTTTTTTTTTTTTTTTACCTTAAGGGAACTTCACTCATTTTCAAGGCGTGTACATACTTAGAGTCGCTTTCCAAAGTTTTGTACTGTCCTTGCCGTCTTTAAAAGAGATTGTTGAATAAATATATATTTACCCGGGTTCATGTCACATTCTGTTACATTTTTAACGTTATGTCTTTCCTTTCCGTTGTCCGAAGCTACATTTGTTTTAAAGAGTAAAAGAGATTTTATTTTACTTGTTATTTTTAGAAGCGAATTCCTCCCAGTCTTGTGTATTCAACCCATGGATGAGTACACCACATAGCGTTGCTTTTTTTTTTCCTTTCAAATAATTAATAAATTTTGTACGCGTATAATTCTTTTTTTTTTCCAACAAACGCTATTTTAATGGTTTTCCAGGATATGTGTTTCAAGCGGTTTCAAATTTTTTCTTGTTATTCATCCACTCCATTCCATGAATTGTTATTCATGGGAATGGAGTGAGTGTATTTCACGGCTGTAATCTAGTATTTCATGGCTTAATCTGATATCTTCATCGACGTGGCATTTCCTTAGAAAATTCATTCGGCTGTCTACATATGGCTTTTTTCTTAACATCCACTAAAATAACACGATGGCGATAGCATCGTCTTCAACTAACTGGTGTCACGAGAGACACAGCACGTGTTGCTTTTGCGCACGCGCAGCCCCGTTGCTTCCACCTGGTGTTGGGGTTTCATCGGTTGCCAACAACGGGCCACTAGTGGCACTTGCTTGATGGCCCACAATTCACGGCGATGCTGCAGCGCCATCAATGGCTCGCCAACTGATGGCGCTGCCACCAACGGACCGCTACGGGGCCGAGAGCGGCAGATTTCAGCCAGCCGTGACCCATCACTGCCAGCTGGTGGCCAGCAGTTTCCCAGCACTTGTGTTTTTGCTGGGTAGGCAGGAAATATTAATTCATAGGCCCTAGGCCTTTTTGACAGTTTTTATTCTACCAATGCCATATTCACAACGTTTACAAAAAAATATGTAATAACATTGCTCTTTTACTTAGGTACGAAATAATAATTTTTACTTAGGCACGAAATATTAATTCATTGGCCCTAGGCGTAGGCCTTGTTAATAGTTTTAACTCTATCAATGTTATATTCACAACGTTTACAAAAAAATATGTAATAACATTGCTCTTTTACTTAGGCACGAAATATTCATCCATAGGCCCTAGGTCGGGGCCTATGAATTAATACTTCGTGCCCAAGTAAAAGCGTAATATTATCAACTGGCTTTACTGTGTAAACGTTGTGAATATGGCATTGATAGAGTAAAAACTATTAAAAAGGCCTAGGGCTAGTGCCTATGAATTAATATTTCGTGCCTAAGTAAACGCTCAGTATAATTAACATGATTCGCTGTGTAAACGTTGTGAATATGACATTGGTGGAATAAAAACTGGTAAAAGGGCCTAAGCCTAGGCCCTGTGAATAAATATTTCGTGCCTAAATAAAAGCGCAATATTATTAACTTGATTTGATGTGTAAACGTTATGAATATGACACTGGTAGAATAAAAACTTAAAAAGGCCTATGCCTGTGGCCCATGACTATTTAGTGCCTAAGTAAGAACGCAGTGCTATTTTCTTGATTTGATACTAAGTGTTATGAATATGAAGTCGGCGGATTAAAAGTTGTTAAAAAGGCCGATGTGTAGGGCCTATGAATTAATTAAGTAAAAGAAAAATATTACAAATTTTTTTTTTTTTTTTTTGATTGGAGGTTTAACGACCACCGTGAGCAACTCAATGGGCTATAAGCAGTCGCCCGTCCCTAATTTAGGGTCACTGGTTCCAGGGAAGGGAGAGAGCCAGTGCCGTAAGACAAACACAACATCCATGCCTGACCGGGATTCGAACCCGGACCCCTTACGGACGAATGATCAGAGGCCAGCGCCTTAGACCACTGCGCCACCGGGGCGTCTTACAAATTTGACATGTTATGTAAATATTTAGTGCCTAAGTAAAAGTGCAGCGTTATTAAAAAAAAAAATCTCACCTTATTGTCCTGAACACAGCAATAGTCTCTTGGCTTACATAGAACCTTTTCTCGAAATTTGTTTAGAGTTCCCAATTCAATTCTCAATATAGGCCAGGAAACGGCAATCTTTATACCCCCGCCCCCTCGAACTTCTGTGGCCAGTTGCCCTAATTATGAACCGACATGAAAATGTAGACAAACAAAAGAGCTCCTTCCCATCGTTAGGTACCTTGGAAAACTGCCACACATCATTCGGAAACAAGGAAAACTGCCACACATTCAAAGTGTTCCTCGGAGGAATAGCAGTCTATGCCCTGCCCCTTAATGAAAAGCGTGTGGCGGTTTTCCGATGTGTGGCAGTTTTCTAAGTTGCTGAAAGATGTGTGGCAGTTTTCCTGTGTGGCGGTCTTCCGCCAAACTGAAAATTAATAACTTCTGTAGTTTGTCAAGCCACTGCACAGTTTGAATCATTTCTTCAATCGCAACTCTTTTTCTTAGTGGGCTAGATCTAAAAAGAAAAAGAAAAATGGTGTTCTTAAGTATGTGATTTTGTCATACTTGCATCTGCAGATTTTTTTTTCAGTTTTGTTTTCTGCCCCGTTCCCCGTTATTTTCGTTAGAGGCACAGGGTAACCTTGGTACTGCAGCCCCATGAAGTAAAAAACAAAACATCTCTAATGCTGAATAAATCTCAAAAATTTAATTTATCACTATAATAAGTAGCGGCTTACGTTGTTTGGACGATCTCGATTGTGTGTAAGAGAGAGAAAAGATATAGGAATGTTGGGGGACCTATAGGAAAAGACGTGGGAATGAGAAACGTATAAACTGTGTTCCAATGTATCTGCCAGCGAACGCTTATGAGAATATAGTGACATAATATAATAACAGGGAAAGCAAATATAACATTTTTATTTTCTTGGATTTTTTAAGACAGACCGTTGTGGAGGAAACTTGGAGACGTTCGTCCAGCAGTGGATTGATAATGATTGACAATGATGATGATGATGACTTCAAAACCTGGTACTATTTTGTGGGAATATCTTGGTTGTATTATCTTTACTTATTAAGTAAGGAGACGGTTGCTCAAATCTGAAACGTCATACATGATCGCTATTATTGAGATGCATCAGCATTCACGAATTTTGTTATTAATAAGAAATATTTATTTCTTAAGAGTTGTTGCACACAAGTTTATTACGTTAACAGAGATTTTCAAATTCGTATCAAGAGTATTAGTAATGACTTGTGTTAGTGTCTGGTTATCTCAACGACTATATTTACTTCCGGCTGCTCAGTTTTGCATTGGACCAGCTGATATTTATTGACAAGCACTCTAACTTGATCATTTTTCAATATGTCCTGCCGTGTGCTCCTTTTAAGGTCGGGTTCTACACCTGTGAGCATAAAGTATCTGTATTACTCTAGGATGGATAGCGCGCTTTCTACTCCAACTGATCGAACATACTTTTCGATCGCTTAGCATCTACAATATATCACATCACATATATTCGTGCCAGTAGACTGGCACAAGACAGACCGTTGTGGAGGAAACTTGGGGAGACCTTCGTCCAGCAGTGGATTGATAATGGTTGACATGATGATGATGATGATGATGATGATATTCGTATGTTTGGGATTCACCTGATATCCTTCAGTTGCTAAAGAAGGTGGAAAAAGATGGTTCACTGTAAACCGCCACACAAGAAAACTGCCACACCGGAAGATTGCCGCACAGGAAAACTGCCACACGCTTTACATTAAGGGAGAGGGTACAAATTGCTATTCCTCCGAGGAACACTTTGAATGTGTGGCAGTTTTCCAAGTTTCCGAATTATGTGTGGCAGTTTCCCGTGGCAGGAGCTCTTTTGTTTGTCTGAATTTTCATGTCGGTTTATGCTTAGGGCAACTGACCACAGAGGTTCGAGGGGGGGGGGGGAAAGGGGGTATTCAGATTGACGTTTCCTGGCCTATATTGAGAATTGAATTAGGAACTCCAAACAAATTTCGAGAAACCGTTCTATGTAAGCTAGGCGAAAATTGCTGTGTTCAGGAAAGGACAATAAGGTGGGATTTTTTTATAACGCTTATGACGAAGTAAATTTCTCCGTCATTTTTATCCGCGCCAGGATTCGAACCCGGGTCCCCTCATTCCGGAATAAGTTGCTCTACTAATTGAGCTACGCGGACGTTTTATTCTGATTCCTATCTGCCTTTATGTCGTGTGCGTCCTTCTGGCAGGTACGTCACATCTCCTGGTACGTTACATCATCTCCCCCTTATTTTTATTTTTTTTTTTCGAAGTGCTGGAGAAGGGATTCTCTTATTTTTCCTATCTCGCGGTGTGGAAAGAACATCACACCAATGCGAGATTTTGAACGGTCGGGTCATCCGGAGAGTTCGGGCGCCATTATAACGAAGTAAATTTCTCCGTCATTTCTATCCGCGCCAGGATTCGAACCCGGGTCCCCTCATTCCGGAATAAGTTGCTCTACCAATTGAGCTACGCGGACGTTTTATTCTGATTCCTATCTGCCTTTATGTCGTGTGCGTCCTTCTGGCAGGTACGTCACATCTCCTGGTACGTTACACGCTGCACTTTTACTTGGGCACTAAATATTTACATAACATGCCAAATCTGTAATATTTTTCTTTTACTTAATTAATTCATAGGCCCTACACCTCGGCCTTTTTAATAGCTTTTAATCCACCGACTTCATATTTATAACGCTTACGTATCAAATCAAGTCAATAGCATTGCGATTTTACTTAGGCACTAAATATTGAAGTCATATGCCTTTTAACAGTTTTTATTCTACCAGTGTCATATTCACAACGTTTACACATCAAATCAAGTTAATAACATTGCGCTTTTATCTAGGCACGTAATATTTATTCACATGCCCTAGGCCTAGGCTTAGGCCCTTTTACCAGTTTTTATTCTACCAATGCCATATTCACAGCGTTTACACAGAAAATCAAGTTAATAATATTGGGCGTTTACTTAGGCACGAAATATTAATTCATAGGCCCTAGGCCTAGGCCTTGTTAATAGTTTTTACTCTATCAATGCCATATTCACAACGTTTACACACACAAAAAAAATGTAATAATATTGCTCTTTTATTTAGGCACGAAATATTCGTTCATAGGCCCTGGGTCTGGGCCTATGAATTAATATTTCGTGCCCAAGTAAAAGCGTAATATTATTAACATGATTCGCTGTGTAAACGTTGTGAATATGACATTGGTAGAATAAAAACTGGTAACAGGGCCTAAGCCTATAGGCCTAGGGCCTGTGAATAAATATTTCGTGCCTCAATAAAAGCGCAATATTATTAACTTGATTTGATGTGTAAACGTTGTGAATATGACACTGGTAGAATAAAAACTGTTAAAAAGGCCTATGCCTGTGGCCTATGACTTTAAGATTTAGTACCTAAGTAAAAGCGCAATGCTGTTTACTTGATTTGATACGTAAGCGTTATGAATATGAAGTCGGCGGATTAAAAGCTGTTTAAAAGGCCGAGGCGTAGGGCCTATGAATGAATTAAGTAAGAGAAAAATATTACAAATTTGACATGTTATGTAAATATTTAGTGCCTAAATAAAAGTGCAGCGTTATTAAAAAATCCCACCTTATTGTCCTTTCCTGAACACAGCAATTTTTGCTAAGCTTACATAGAGCGTTTTCTCGTAATTTGTTTGGAGTTTCCAATTCAATTCTCAATATAGGCCAGGAAACGGAAATCTTTTTACCCCCTCCCCCTCGAACTTCTGTGGCCAGTTGCCCTAAGTATGAACCGACATGAAAAGTCAGACAAACAAAAGAGCTCCTTCCCATCGTTAGGTACCTTGGGAAACTGCCACACATAATTCGGAAACTCGGAAAACTGCCATACCAGAAAAGTGCCACACATTCAAAGTGTTCATCGGAGGAATAGCAATTTGTGCCCGGCCCCTTAATGAGAAGCGTGTGGCGGTCTTCCGCCAACCGGAAAAGATGTTCTGTGCGACGTGCCTGCCCAGCAGGACGCACACGATATAAAGGCAGATAGCAGCGATAAGGAACGTCCGCGTAGCTCAATTGGTAGAGTAACTTATTCCGGAATGAGGGGACCCGGGTTCGAGCCCCGCGTGGACAAAAATGACGGAGAAATTTACTTCGTTATAATGGCGCCCGAACTTTCCGGATGACCCGGCCGTTCAAAATCTCGCAATGGTGTGATGTTCTTTCCACACCGCGAGATAGGAAAAATAAGAGAATCCCTTCTCCAGCGCTTCGAAAATTATATCTGTGTGACGTTGCATTCCACACACCAGATTGACTGGAAGTTCTCAGGTGCACGTTCTACAGCGGATGGCTGCCTGCAACGATTCATGGTCACGGTTGAACTGTGGGCCATGCCCCCGGCCCTCTTTGGGGGAGTGTGTGACGTACCTTCAAGCGGGACGCACACGACATAAAGGCAGATAGCAGTCAGAACGAACGTCCGCGTAGCTCAATTGGTAGAGCGACTTATTCCGGAATGAGGGGACCCGGGTTCGAGCCCCGGCGTGGATAAAAATGACGGAGAAATTTACTTCATTATAACTGATGAAAGACTTTTGTTAGATTAAGAGAGTAGTGGGTGCGATAGTTGATCGGGAAAGAAATTGGACGCTATTTGCGATAAAAATTTACTGAACATCGGGGAATTTATGTGTGTGCTTTCACACGCCGGAGTTTTTGACAACTGTCTTGAGGAAAAGACAGCTGGACATGTTGGACGCAACTTTAAAAGTAACTATTCTATACTCGGAGCAAATCTAATCTAGTTATAGAGTGGAAGCTAGCAGAGCCTTTTCAACGAAAAGATGTCTCACGTTTTGTAGTATTTCTCCGCATTGATGGAGCGCAGTGTGTTGGAGACTTTTGCTCTATCTCCTGCTATGGTGGTACCACCGTGGCAGGAGATATAACAATTGGAAACTTCCCGATTGTAAGTCTAACGGTGAACACCCGTTTCCCCTAATTCCCGTTTGCCCTAATCACCTTTACCCCAATGGCGTTTCCCCGAAATCGCTTTTACCCGAATTCCCATTTCCCCTAATTTCGTTTGCCCTAATCTCGGTTCCCCTAAATCTGTTTTTCCCTGATTCCCGTTTGCCCTAAACACGTTTTCCCCAATGGCGTTTCCCCGAAATCGCTTTCACCCGAATTCCCATTTCCCCTAATTTCGTTTGCCCTAATCTCGGTTCCCCTAAATCTCGTTTTCCCCAATTCACGTTTGCCCTAAACACGTTTGTCCGTATCTAAGTTTCCCCTAAAAGCGTTTACTGTATCAAGTTTGTTCTAATTCTCCTTTGCCTTGATTCGCGTTTCCCCCAATTCATGTTTTCCGTAAGTCATGTTTGTCCTGATTTTCGTTGAGTAAAATAAAACGTTTCTTTTATCGCCAAAATTCAGGGGGAAATCGGATTTATCGTCAAATTCCGGAAAAAAATCGTTTTATGTAATTTTTTTATCGCCAAATTCAGGAAAATATATGTATATTTAATCATCATCATCAACCATTATCAATCTACTGCTGGATGAAAGAAGATCTCACCAAGTGTCTTCCACTGCGTTCTGTCTTGCCCCAGTCTCCGCCATCTCACTCCCGCATGCTTTCGAATTTCATCCGCCCATCTCACATGTGGTCTTCTTCTGGGTCTTTTCCTGTCCCTTGGAATTCAGTCTAAAATTTCGGCTGTTCATCGACGGTCTGTCCTTCTGGCAATATGTCCAGCCCATTGCCATTTCAGGGATTTTACTCTGATCATGATGTCTTCCATTCTTGTCATTTTTCTGATCCACGAGTTCTTCTTCTTATCTCTCCTGGTTACACCAAGCATGCACCTCTCCATGCTTTTTTGAGTTGTTTGTAGTCTTTGTATGTCTCTTTTAGTTAAGGTCCGCGTCTCTGCACCATACGTAAGCACTAGAAGGATGCATTGATCAAACACTTTTCTTTTAAGACATAATGGCATATTGCTCTTGAAAATTATACTGTTTCTTCCAAAAGCTCTCCAGGCAAGTTTTATACGCCAATTAATTTCTTCATCAATGGGACCCTCACTTGATATCTGCCGTCCAAGATAAATGTAGATATTGGCTTTTCCCCATCAATCGATATATCTTCATTTTTTGTAAAAGCATTGTACATCACTTTTGTCTTCTGAAAGTTCATTTTTTATCCTACTTCTTTACTCTTGTCAGCAAGTTCCTGGGTCATACTCTGCAGCTCTGATGGGATAGTTGCAAAAATGACTCTGATGGGTAGTTGCAATATATATATATATATATAGCATTGAACATGACGGGCGTCTCTTGAACTATTCTAACCAAAAAAATATCTTCTATTGGTGCATATTCAAATAAATTCTATACAGCTAAAAGTAGAATTCGAAATAATTGGTTTTCGTATTAAATGAAATTATAAATGAAATTATTTTTCCTATAAATTAAAAACTAAAACTTTAAGAAAGCACACAAACAAACGAAGTTTCAGGTAAAATTAACTTTTGTAGCTTTTTTTTTCTTTTTGTTACAAATCTTATAACAGTGTCCAAATTGTCTAAGTCTGTAGCAATTTTTTTTAAATACTAACGAAAAAAAAAGTCGTTCCTGTTTCACATTTAAACAGAAGTAACTTTTCATAATTTTAAGTTTGGAAAACGATCTTTCGGCGTAAGCCACTGCTACAGAAAGTAAAAATTTGAAAACACGGTTTTGTGCACCTTATTGCCGCTATCAAGTCTCAGGAATGGAAAAGGGGGTATTGTATTTTTTTTTTTTTAAATTACAAAACTTTTGCTTTATCCTTTTTGGATTTCAAGTTCAACAGAAAAGAAATGGAAATATGTTTATTTTCAGGCAGTGTAAAAATCCATAAAATCCAAACACAAATTTCGTTTAACTTAACATTGTACACGTGTGTGTCCCCCCCTTCCTTCCCCGACAGGTTTCTTGAAGCAGCACATGCCCTCAGATAATTTGTTGACTTGTAGGTCGTAAATGCTGAAAATATCTCGATCGGACCAGAAATTCTTCATATTTTATACTTTTGGAGTTACACCCCTGCCCCTCCCCGAAAGGTTTAATGAGGCGCACATGCCCTAAGATAATTAATTGCAGACTTGCAGTTTGTAAATCCTGAAATCTTTTGTTCAGTTGTAGAACATAAACATTTTTTTAAAGAATTACAATAATAATCGCAATTAAGAAAAGACGAAATTACGGAAACTTGATGTGATTCAGATAACCAACTTCCGGGAACGTGGAGACGAAGCGGTCGAAAACGCAATTTTTATACGGCCTGTTAAAATTTTCGTGGCCAGTTTACCGATGGCCAGTTCTCCTACACCCAATCAGTGATGGTGCTAACTGGGGAAACATTCAAACTGGACAAACTGACATCTACTGTTAAGGGAAA
Organism: Macrothele yani; assembly: GCA_039090855.1. Classification (NCBI taxonomy): domain Eukaryota; kingdom Metazoa; phylum Arthropoda; class Arachnida; order Araneae; family Macrothelidae; genus Macrothele; species Macrothele yani. Next base: position 2,933,797 of record CM077023.1, on the reverse strand, counting down.
CTCAATTAGCAAAGGGCATTTCCACGGCTCATGCTTAGTCTCGTACGGTGGTTAGAGGGGAGGGGTCTAGTACGCTAAGAACTCTTAAAAATTGGGCCTTCTGCGTTTACAATTCTAGCGAATGCTTTTCAATACTATTTCTTGCTTTAATAAAAGTTTAGTGCGATGTAGTATGTACTTCATCTGTGAGGGAGGGCAGCGGGGGGAGGGGGTGACGGATGCAATGGCTGCGTTAAGGACTAACCGTATAATGGTCCTCACCATGTGCACTTCTTTACACTTTTGTTGGCATGGTTATCGACATCATCAACAAGAAAGGAAAGAATAATTCTCTTGAGATATCAAGACCCACCGTTTTATTTCGGTTAATAAAAATTACGGCAAACGCGAATTAGGAAAACCTTGATACGGACAAACGTGAAATAGGGGAAACGAGATTCGGGCAAACGAAATTAATGGAAATGGGAATTCGGGTAAAAGCGATTTCGGGGAAACGCGTTTAGGGCAAACGGGAATTAGGGGAAACGGATTAGGGTAAACGAAATTAGGGGAAATGGGAATTCGGGTAAAAGCGATTTCGGGGAAACGCCATTGGGGTAAACGTGATTAGGGCAAACGGGAATTAGGGGAAATGGATTAGGAGAAGTGAGGCTACGCTAGTCTAACAGCGGTCCCCCACAGGAGGAAAGATGTAACGCTGTGTATTCCCAAAACTACTTGTCCGCTCACCCTCCCACCCGCAGTAAATATCCTTCGGATATGGCAGACCAACAGAAGTGACAATGACGTCGCCAAAACGCGAGTATCTGTAACAGAGTTGGAAACGGGTCAAAAATTTTGTACCCAGACCAGCACAAATCTGCTTTGAACTATAATATATACAGGTTGCTCAAAAAGTCTCTCTGCAGTGGGTACCTTAGGTTATATGGAAATCAAGCAAATGTATTATAGGAACGTATAATTTACTCACCTACTTACAGGAAATTGCGACGGTCCAACATGCAACTATCTCTTTGCCCGGCCTAGCTAGACCCCACCCCATGCAGGAAGGACTGTCTTAAATAAGGTGACATTTTAAAGTAAATCACAGAACTTTAACAACACAATTCAAGTTCAACTGTTTAATGTAATCTTACATTTTTAATTTCCAAATTATCACAATTTTTGCTTTAAGGCCAAGAATACATTTACCTTGAGATGTTCTACCATGCAGAAGAAGTGTCACAACTCCAAAGAGGCCATATCTCTTACCAGTCCCTGGTTTAAACTCCTCTCGAGAGACACATAACAAAACTAGAACATGAAGCAAATAGTCCAACAGGAAACCGTCGAAGAGATCAGTTCCACACATGATAGCTCTCATCACCAGCAGTGGTTCGGCATACACACCCCTCCTCAGCACTGACGTCCACCGGCAGGTAGCATAACACAAAGCTGGGACATGAAGTAAATAGTCCAACAGGAAACCGTCGACGAAGTTAGTCCAACACACAGTAGCTTTCATTATCAGCACTGGCTCGGCATAGATACCTCTCCTCGGCACTGACGTCCACCGGCAGGTATAGTAACACAAAACTGGAACATGAAGTAAATAGTCCAGTAAGAAGCCGTCGACGAGGTCAGTCTGACGCAAAGCAGCTCTCAGCACCAACAGTACTGGCTCGACCGATACATCACTCCTCTGAACCAACGTTCACCGGCAGACGCCTGGGGGAGGGGAGTCCACTTCATCATCATCATATCGCTCCAGGCTCCCTCAGATGCATAACCCACATCAGGTCGGCAATCTAGTCAACGAACAAAAACTGCACAAACAAGCCAGCCCATCAAATGGAACTTTTCCGTCTTCCTAGCTACTGTCTGCCGGGCGGTGGAACATATTCGTACCAGTGCTTGAGACGGGCCGAGTCCGGCCCCGAACCGGACTCGGGCGGGCTCGGGCTGCCTAATATTTACTGCGGTTCGGGCTCGGGCTCTGAGGGAGAGAGAATTTTATTTTTTTATTTTTAAATGCGATTTTGAATGATTTAGCATATTCTTACACTTTCAAGTTAGTAATGCTAATTCCTTGGCTACTGGGTCCATTTATTCTAGGTTTGGATATTTATTCTTGGGTCTACTTATTCGGAAGGGCTATTTATTCTGGGTTTGGATAGCAAATGCCATAGGACACACATTAGTGAATTTCCGCGGCGTAGGAAAAGCTTCTTCAAGAATTATAGATAGCAGATATCACCCCGACGACATTTTGCCCTCTGTCTCCACGCAGCAGCTCCTTGCTAATTCTATCAAACAATGTGCGCAGATTGCAGAGCCCCCTGATCTTTCTGGAGATCCGGTAGCCCGAAGCATTTCAGGAGGAAACGAATTGGTCAAAGAAAATGTACGACTGTTCTATAGAAACAGATAGTATCCCTTCCCCACTCCCCAGTTGAGAAAAAACATCGGCTAATTTCAGGGGGTAGACGAGAGGAAGTATGGAAGAGGAGATTTTTCTTAAATTGATGCCTAAACGGATTAGTCATATTTTTCGGGCTCAGTTGGGATCGGGCCGACATACTTCGGGCTCGGACGGGCTCAGGATCTTAAAATTGAGCCCGCACTCAGCACTGATTCCTACCTCATCTGCAATCAATATTTATTATCTTTCTCAGACGAGCAGCATTTCTATAAGAACTGTAAACGTCTATGGTACGAATACTGAGATTCCAGAAATCACTTTTAAGATTCGCCGGGTTTTTTTTTGTTTTTTAAGTACAATGTACGTTTGTCGGAGAAGTGTAGTTTCCGTATTACTGTTGACTACTTGTCCTGCTGAGCCTTCACTTTTCGTTTTGTTCTATGTTGACTGTTGACATCTTTTCACTTGTTCCTAGTTGCGGTATTCCCTTTGGTACTAACGCTTTTTATGTTGGATAAAGACATAAAATGAACATTCTACTTTTGTTGTTTCTCTAAAATTTGGGGGAATACATGTTAATGTAGCTTGTTATTCTGGTGAAATACATATACTTTCTGCTCACTAACTGCACCTCTTTTAACTATTTCTTGGATGTTCTTCGTTTAGATTAAACTTGAGATATTGTGAGAACACTAATTCAACAACATATGCTTGCCTACTTAACAGTATGAAAATGAATGAAATGATGGACGGAAAAGTTCCCCATAGGTACACTTCCACAGGAAAAGTTAGCCACCTTTTTCAGTTAGGGACCTTGCACAAATTACAGTTTACACAAAATATCGAATATGGGGGAGATTTCATGGGTCACAATTTCCATTTTCACGCTGTTTAAAACAAGATACAACCGTACAACGAGCACAAATATGTGGGGGAAATTTCCGGGGTCGTCATTTCAACTTTTAAGCAGTTTATAGTAAAAATCACTCTTACAATTAGCTGGACGTGACGGGAGAAATTTCCGGGGTCGGCATTTCGATTTTAACGCAGTTTAAAGCAAGATGAAGCCGTACAAGTAGCACAAATATGTGGGGGAAATTTCCGGGGTCGGTTTTTTTTATTCCATTGTTCTCATGTTCATAACGTTTACGTAACATAGCAAATTATTAATATTGCGATATTACTCGGGCAGAAAATATTATTAGGCCTAACGTCTAAGCCTTTCTAAAAGTTTTCATTCCGTCATTCCCATATTCCTAAAATTTACATAACAAGTAATGTCAATAATATTGGGCTTCTACTCATGCACCATACATTGATTAATAGGCCGTAGGCCTAGGTCTTTTCAACACTTTTTTCTTCGCCTATGTGATATTCGTAAAGTTTACAAAAAAAGTCTAGTTAATAGCTTTGCGCTTTTACTTAGGCATTCAATATTAATTACTAGGCCTAGGGCTAACGAATTAATCATTAGTGCCTAAGTAAAAGTGCAATATGATTAACTTTAGTTCATGCATAAACGTTATGAATATGATATCGTTAAAATAAAAACTGTTAAAAGGCCTAGGCCTAAACCCTATGAACTAATATTTAGTGCCTAAGTAAAAGCAAAAGTTTTTACCTTGACTTGTTATGTAAACGTTATTAATAGGACCCGTAGAATAAAAATATTCCAAAGGGCCTAGGCCTAAGGCCTAGTAATTAATATTGAATGCCTAAGTAAACGCGCAAAGCTATTAATTTGACGTTTTTGTAAACTTTACGAATATCACATAGGCGAAGAAAAAATGTGTTTAAAAGGCTAGGCGTACGGCCTATTAATTAATGTATGGTGCATAAATAGAAGCTCAATATTATTGACATTAGTTGTTATGTAAATTTTAGGAATATGGGAATGACGGAATGAACTTTTAGAAGGGCTTAGATGTTAGATCTAATATCTTCTGTCTGAGTAATATCGCAATATTAATCATTTGAAGTGTTACGTAAACGTTATTAACATGAGCACGATGACATAAAAAATGTCTACCCCGGAAATTTCCCCCACATTTGTGCTACTATTACGGCTTCATTTTGTTTTGAACTGCGTAAAAGTCGAAATGCCGACTCCGGAAATTTCCTCCACCCTGTAAGCCTGCTAATTGTAAGACCGTTTGTCATTAAAAACAGCGGTAACAGTCGAAATAACTAACCCGTGAATTTCTCTCACCCAATCCAGCTACTTGTAAGACTGAATTTTACTATAAACTGCGTAAAAGTCGAAATGCCGACCCCGGAAATTCCTCCCACCCTGTCCAGCTAATTGTAGGACTAATTTTTACTATAAACCGCGGTGAAAGTTGGAATGACAGCCCCGGAAATTTCCCATACATATTTGTGCTCGTTGTACGGCTGCATCTTGTTTTAAACAGCGTGAAAATGGAAATAGTGACCCCGGAAATCTCCCCCACATTCGATATTTTGTGAAAACTGCAATTTGTGCACGATCCCTGGCTGAAAAAGGTGTGTGACTTTTCCTGGGGAGACTTTCCCGATTACCGAATGAAGAAGTATCCAGGGCAAACCGACGTTCCTCGTACTAATCTAAAAGATTCAATATTTGCACTTGCTGGAGAAAATGAGACATTTAACCTTTACACTTAAATGTTTTGCCGGAGAAATTTGTCTTCAAAATGAAATAATAGACTGAGTTCAGTGGCCTGAAGATTTGCTACGTGCTTGACCTGTGTTCCTACAGTTGTGTTTGGAACTGTCCAGGCGCTGCCTCCAATGGATAAATATTTTTACGACACCAGAACGAAAAATGTTGTATCACCGTGCGTCGACCTCATTAGCCCGTCCGAGTTAATTTCTACAATTTAACTACATGTGGCATCTCAATCACATCACTATAATGTAAATATGAAGACTGACTCAAGCTCATTTCTACTATGTGAATATTGTAGTTTCACAGCTTTCATTATGAGACATCGTCTTAAAAGAGCTTATGGAATGTCATAATACTGGTATGACTGTTTTTGCTGTTCATTTCACGTTATATGCTATCGCAGGCTAGTAGTAACTTCGCACTGTCGCCTGCTGCTGGGAATTACAAAATATGTAGTAAGTAGTAAAATATTGGTATCATCTGTTTATGGTGTGAAGCATGAATTTTTTAACAAGGAATGCCAAAAGCTTTGAAACTCTTACGTTTTATGTTGTTAAGAGAATTGACCATTCTGAACTTTCTGTCGTTCCGGACGCAATAAAATACTTTATTCACGCGGGGTAGGACTTTTCTTAAATGCAGCATAGTATGTGTAATTCCTCTAGGAGGTGTTATGAGCATTGGATCTTATAAAGCGTTTATGTGGGCTGTATTCATTTAAACGATTATTAGTTAAGGTAATTGCCATGAAAACAACTCCTAAGCAAAATAGGCTTCACAATCGTGTGAGCGTGTGAAACATCATGAACCCGGGAGTGTTTAGAACCCCAGCACGATCTTCACGCAGATTTCTTTTGCTCGACCTTTGGCCCAGACAGGCGGGGTCAAAGGATATAGAATGAAAAAGAAGAGCGCATTGTTTCTTTGTTTTTTAGGACGCATTGCACAAGTGGCGTTTTAACAGTGTGTATGACCTCCTCCTCCTCTTCATGCCACTGAGAAAGAACATGCTTAGCTCTTTAAATGATGGCGTCACCGCAAGAAACAAGTGATTCCTTGATAAAGAGAACCAGGCTGTAGCACGTGTCAGTCTCGGGATGCGACCAACCTCATCTAGAAAATTAATAGACCATTAAGCAAGTTGGATAAAAGACAGATTGTCAAGATAAAAAATAAAACAAAATACAAGCAGCACTATACAGACACCTTCTGACAACTGAACACCGGATGCCTGAAAAGGACTTAAAACCAGCAGTCAGTTGAAACAAAGTTGCGCTTGGAAAGCGCGCTCGCCTTTATACAGATCCGCTGACACCAGTAATGGGACGAATTCATGAATTCACTTCAAAACTAGGATGTTTGCAGATAAGGCGAAAAACATCGGCACAGAAGTTTACGTGTCTACCGAAAACTCTAAATTCGTGTGTGTCAATATTCTTCGGCAGTGTAATAGCTTGGAGCTAAAACACGAACTGCGTTATGCATAAGCGTGTGGTACATATGCTTGACGGATGAATTATTATTGATTTGGGTTGCGTTTCACCTGTTTTGGACGATATCAATTCATCGCAGAAGTCGTTTCAGAAAATTGTTATTTATTGGCAAAAGTATTTGGCGTTGCTCGAGATTCAGAGCAGTGTACAAAAAGGCGTAAGAAAATGAAAACTAGAAAAGCGCGAAAATCTATAATTCTTATGCATACTGCAAACATCAATGAGTGCAATAGATTTAAACATCTGTAATTTGCATTCATTTAATTATACAATATTGCTTCTTTTTTCGTTGGAAAAATATACTACTACACTTTTATCATTTAGGGCCACGATGAAGTTTTTGCTATTACTCGCCCTGGAGCAAGCATGACAGAGCTGCCCAAGTGAAAAACAAGGGTTTTGCAGGCTCTGAAACTATCAGAGAATGCCCTTGTGCGTTGTTGATGATGATCACCGCAGAACAGAGACTGAGATGAATCTGGAGTTGCTTGAATTGAAATGGAAAAGCAGAAGGAATTATTGGAATGCACAGAATGAATACATATTCTTCGTTTGCAAGGCCTGTCATGATGGTAGTTTCGAGTTTAGGGCAACTGGCCACCGGACAATTGGCCACACGGACAACTGATCACATTCAGTTTTAGAGCCATGAAATTGCTCTACGCAAAAAAATTATAGTGTTCCTATATTTCTCTCAATACTTGAGTAATTGGGTGTGCATAATTTTTTTTACCCCCACACCTTATTATCATTAAGAAATATTTACGATTTTCTGGCTGAAAGACAGGACGGGCAACTGGCCACCGGGCCGCTGGCTACACGGACAATTGGTTACAAAACTTTAAGGGAGCGTACAAAAATTGTCGTTTCTTGGCACTCACTATAATGAGAATTGAATTGGGGACTCCAAACAGATTTCAAGAAAACGTTCTATGTAAGCGAATCGAGAATTATACTTTTATTTGGGGAAATAAAAGTACATTCGTGAGTACAAAATAATTATTTAGTGCAATTTTTAAACCTATGGTGTTAACAAAAGAATTACAGCATGACTCATACTATGTCCAGAAAAGGACAATAAGGAAGAATTTTTTAATAACGCTCCGCTTTTACTTAGGCACTCAGTATTTACATAGCATGTCAAGTTATTAATATTTCTCTTTTACTTAGGCTTTAAATATTAATTACTATGTCTTATGGCATAGTAATTAAAGGCTTACTAGGCACTTTTAACAGATTTTATTCTGCCGATGTCATATTCATAACGTTTACATATTAAGTCAAGTTAATAATATTGCGCTTTTACTTAGGCACTAAATATTAATCCATATGCCCTAGTTCTAGGCCTTTTTAACAGCTTTTTACTCTGCCGATGTCATATTCATAACGTTTACATATCAAGTCAAGTTAATAATATTGCGCTTTTACTTAGGCACTAAATATTAATCCATATGCCCTAGTTCTAGGCCTTTTTAACAGCTTTTTACACTGCCGATGTCATATTCATAACGTTTACGTATCAAGTCAAGTTAATAATATTGCGCTTTTACTTAGGCACTAAATATTAATCCATATGCCCTAGTTCTAGGCCTTTTTAACAGCTTTTTACTCTGCCGATGTCATATTCATAACGTTTACGTATCAAGTCAAGTTAATAATATTGCGCTTTTACTTAGGCACTAAATATTAATCCATATGCCCTAGTTCTAGGCCTTTTTAACAGCTTTTTACTCTGCCGATGTCATATTCATAACGTTTACAAAAGCGCAATATTATTATTTAGATATGTAAACGTTCTGAATATGACATCGATAGAATAAAAACTGTTAAAAGGGCCTAGGCATAAGACAGTAATTAATATTTAGTGCCTAAGTAAAAGAGAAATATTAACTTGACATGTTATGTAAATATTAAGTGCCTAAGTAAAAGTGCAGCGTTATTAAAAATCCTATCTCGTCGTCCTTTTCTAAACGTAGTATGAGCCATGCTGTAATTCCTTTGTTTCATCTAACACCGTAGGTGTTTAAAAATGTACTAAGTAATTCATTTTGTTTTCACGAATGTACTTTTATTTCCCCAAATTAAAGTACAATTCTCACTTGACCTACATGGAACGTTTTCTCGATTCAATTCTCATTATAGAGCCAAGAAACGGCAATTTTTATACTACCCCTAAACTTTTGTGGCCAGTTGTCCAAACCCCGGTAGTTTCAGTGGTATATTTGTATAGCACCAACATTTTTTACAGCCAGCCGGTTTCCATTGCCGTGTATCCAGTGATGAATTCAGGCATCTTCTCGGGGGTGGTTAGTCCCCCCCCCGAAAATACATGTAGGTGTTTGGGCGATCTTTTAGTCTAATTGTGTTCGTATTATAGCTGAATATTTGGAGAAATTAATTAAAACAACTTAAGAAAATGAGGGAAAATATAATAATAATAATAATAATAAAACATCCTCATATGGACTTCAATCTGAAATTTCTATCACCCAACATTAAACAATTCTCGCTGAAGGGACAATTTTTCAAGCACTTACAACTCGAACTACTTCCGCAATAAAAACCTAATTCCACAGAGTAGAGATGTTTACACTGCAATACATCATCATATTTTGGAAGCTGGCATTCAGCTTTATTTCAATCTTCTGGATGCCGACTTTCCATGTATACGGTTAAGCCTCAGTGTAGCTAACGTGACGTTAGTGCTTCCAATACAACAAAATATTTGCTACCTAATTTTTAACGATAATAAATTATTAGAAATTGTTCCCCGTAAAATAGTTTTTTTTTTGTTTCTGGCGGTGGGTTGGTTTACGCTGTAAAAATAAAAAAATCGAGGCACCTCAAACTGGCATCCAAACGGGTAGGTGATTTTTTTTTTTTTTTTAATACTATGTGTCAATCTAAATAATCTAAAGGGGCTAGAACCAAATAGCAGGGGAATGGTTTACACCATACGTTTTCAGGTAACACTGTAATTATTCCTTAATAATCAGAAACACGCTTGTAGTAAGGCGAGGACATTTTTACTACTCTTAATGTTTTGGGGGAGATTTTCTCCAGCACAGGGTTTTTACACCACCCCATGGTGAAATCTGTGGTGTGTTACTGAATTAAAGCAAAGGTATAACATTTTTAGCACGTCTTTTGTAAAAAATGATCGTGCTTATGTTATCGGTTTGTCCGTCCGTCTGTAGACACCATATCTCTGCAACTATTAGTCCGATTTGAAAAATTATTTTTGCATTCGGAAGCTTGAAATATGCAAATGATGATCTTTTATTTCGTTGTTGTTTTTTTACGATGTACAGTTTCGCCGCTAGATGGCGTAAATTCAGGTGATGTCGAATTCAAAATACATATTGTGATCATGTGTAGAGGATTTTAGGAAGGGAGTATCTGATCCCAGATCTTAAACAACCCTTACAAATAGGAAGCTAGGAGATTTGGGCTAGAGTGCCCGATAGGAAAGTGACACGGAAGCGAAGTAGAAAGAGGGAGGAAGACGCCCTTATTTATTACCGGAGGGCCAGTACCCGGGGTCCGACAGCTTAACGTGCCCATCCGACGCACGGCGGATATTTAGTGGATCGAGCGTTCGTACTTGCCTGGGATCGAACCTGAGATCCTTTCCGTGGTAGTCACGAACGTTGATTACTAGGCCACCCGCGGCCCAACACAAAACACATATTATTCCATATATTTGCTTATAAACATCCGATTGAAAAAATTATTTTATGCTTCCATTCCATTTATGTCAAAGAGTATTTTAGGTATAGTTACTTTTTCAAGTTACGCCTAGATATTCCAATAGGTGGTGTAAAATGTAAAAGTAAATTACGTTTCCCCCGATATCTCTACTTCTAAAACTCTAATTTGAAAAATTTCTTCTTTGTTGGATAGTGTTTCCGATGCGAAATACTTTTTATATAACTTCAAAATTTTCAAGTAAATCATAAACTTTCCGCTAGAGGGCGCAAAAGTAAATTGCGTTTTCAGCGTTATTTCAACTTCTAAAACTCCGATTTAAAAAATGCTTTCTGTATCGCACACAGCGCCGGACGGAAACTGTTTTTCATACCATCATCATCATCATTGTCAACCATTATCAATCCACTGCTGGACGAAGGTCTCCCCAAGTTTCCTCCACAACGGTCTGTTTTGTGCCAGTCTCCTCCATGTCACTCCCGCATACTTTCGAATTTCATCCACCCATCTTCCATGTGGTCTTCTTCTGGGTCTTTTCCTGTCCCTTGGAATCCAATCTAAAATTTCGCCTATCCATCGATGGTCTGTTCTTCTGGCAGTATGTCCAGCCCATTGCCATTTCAGGGATTTAACTCTGATCATGATGTCTTCCACTCTTGTCATTTTTCGGATCCACGTGTTCCTCTTCTTATCTCTCCTGGTTACACCAAGCATGCACCTCTCCATGCTACTTTGAGTTGTCTGCAGCCTTTGTATGTCTCTTTTAGCTAAGGTCCACGTCTCTGCACCATACGTAAGCACTGGAAGGATGCATTGATCAAACACTTTTCTTTTAAGACATAATGGCATATTGCTCTTGAAAATTATGCTGTTTCTTCCAAAAGCTCTCCAGGCAAGTTTTGTACGCCGATTAATTTCTTCACCAATGTGACCCTCACTTGATATCTGCTGTCCAAGATAAACGTACGTGTCTGTTATCTCCAGCTTTTCTCCATCAATCGATAAATCTTCATTTCTTGTAAAAGCATTGTACATCACTTTTGTCTTCTGAAAGTTCATTTTTAATCCCACTTCTTTACTCTTGTCAGCAAGTTCCTGCATCATACTCTGTAGCTCTGATGGGGTAGTTGCAAAAATGACTATGTCATCAGCAAAACGAAGGTGGGTTAGATAATCTCCATTAATCTTTATGCCTTTGTTTTCCCAGTTCAGTGATTGAAAGACATTTTCCAATGTGGCATTAAAAAGCTTCGGAGATATGGTGTCCCTTGTCTCACTCCCTTTCCAATTTTTATGTGTGTTGTATTTTCAAACAGCCGAATCTTTGCACTTGCCTTTTCATAGATGTTATTAATAATATTAATGTATGCATCTTCAATACTGCAGGATTTCAGAGCCATTGTAACTGCTGATGGTTTCACCGAATCAAAGGCATTTTCATAATCGATAAAGGCCATGCACAATGGAAGTTCATATTCCCTCGCTCTTTCAATTAGTTCTCTCAGTACGTGGATATGATCTATTGAGCCGTAGCCACTCCTGAATCCAGCTTGTTCTCTCGGTTGAGCCATGTCCAGTGTCACCTTCAAGCGGTGTGAAAGAACTTTAGTGAAGATTTTATAAACCACTGATAGGAGGCTGACCGGTCTGTAGTTCCTGAGATCCTCAATGTCCCCTTTTTTATGTCGCAGGATCATTGTAGCGTTGTTCCAATCCTCAAGAATCTTCCCTTCATTAAGGCATCGAGTGAAAATTTGGGCGAGTACTGTTTCGATTTCTCCACTTGCTTCTTGTATGATGTCTACAGTAATTCCATCTTCTCCTGGAGCTTTCCCCCGCTTCATGTTCTTGATTGCACGAGCAACTTCTGTTGGGAGGACTGAAAGAATTTTGGTACCTTTCATGATGTCTGGAGTACATGTATCATCCCTTTCATATAATTTGGAGTAGAAATCTTTCACTCTTGTCAAAATTTCGCCTCCATTTCTTGTTACAGAACCATCTTCTTTTCTCAGTGCCATAATCTGTTTTCTTCCCTTACTGAGATGTTCCTTTGCTATCTTTAGGCTTTGATTGTTTTTAATTGCTTTCCTCACTAGTTCACAGTTGAATTTCCTTACGTCTTCAGTGATACTTTTTCGTACTGTCTTGCATAGCTCTATATATTCCACTTTGAAAGTCACATCTTCTTTAGTTGTCCTCATCTCTCTTCTTTTTTGCATCAACATTTTGGTTTTTCCTGATAATTTGTTCAAATGCAACTTTTCCTAAGACCCAGCTAATTTTGTTGCTGTTTCCATAAGAGCTTTGGTTACCTTTCTGTTAACTTCAGAAATATCCACTTCTTCCGATGTTAGGCCTTCGAACGCAGAGAATCTGTTCTTCAGTTCCAACTTGAAAGTATTATGGTGTTTTTTAAGGTTGGTTATGTCAATACATTTTGTTTGTCTTTTGAGCTTGCCACGTTCGAGTTTAGTGTTGAGGTGCATCTTACATCTCACCAACCTATGGTCACTACCTGTGTTGAACTTGTTTAGCACACTGCAGTCTTCTATGACGAATTTTTTGTTACACATAATAAAATCAATTTCACTTGTCGTCCCATTTGGATGTCTCCATGTCCATTTCCTGTGTGGCTTTTTCGTGAAAAAGGAGTTCAAGATGAAAAAACCTTCTGCCTCTGCAAACTCAACGAGAGTATTTCCACGCTGGTTTCTGTTGCCGTGACCGAATTTAGCTACTGAAGTTTCATTCTGTTGCCGTTGCCCTATTTTTGTATTGAAATCTCCCATAATTATCTTCAAGTGCTGCTTACCTTTATTATTTAGATCACGAATTTTCTCATAAAATTCTTCAATTTCTTCTTCAGGATGACTTGTGGTGGGTGCATAAGTTTGAATAATCTGAGCCTTGTATCTTCTCGAGAGTTGGATAACGAGTCGTGCAGCTCTGTCAGAGGAACTTTCAACTTCTACAACTTTACCCTTCAGTTTCTTGTTTATTATAAATCCAACACCACTAGTTCTGCCAGTATCAGTCCCACGATAGTAGAAGAGATGTCCACTTTTCAGTTCAATGAGATCTTCTCCTTTTCTCCTTAAATCACTTAGCCCGACGTTGTCCCACTTGATCCTTTGTAGTTCCTCTTCCAATTCAAGAAGCCTTGAATCAGAAGATAGGGAGCGTCCATTGTACGTTGCCAAGGTCAGCATCAGATGGCAGCCTAGTCCGGTCCTCCGGGGATTCTTAGCACCCTCTGCCTTCTTGTCGCACTGGCCGCTGCCTTGGCCAGGTACGTTCCAGCTGTCGGAGACTGAGGGCCAAGATTTAAGTTGTGGAGTCATTTTGGAGGGGTTTGGCCATAACTCACCACGCTGGCCAAGTGGGTTGGTGAGTGTGGGATAGCATTTCCTCTAATATCGATGGTATAGTTTTACCGCTGTTGGCGGTCGTCAGAGCCTCTTTAGTGGGAACAGGATGCACCAAGAGAAGGCGGGGTTGACATTTGTCAAGGAGGGGCTGTGATGTTACGCATCACCTGACCTTATATATATATATATATATATATATATAATGAAAACATAACAGAACAAAAATACAAAATTTTTAAAAAAGGAACTTCAAAACAAGTGAAAACTAAAAACAGGTTGCCGTCATCAGGAGAGCATCAACCTGTGGAAGTGGCCCTTCTAGTACCAACAAAACGACAAGGCAAGCCAAAATTATCGGTTGGTCATGCTCCCTAGGCCGCAAAACCAAATTCTAATAAGCACAAGAATTCCAAGAATCAAATTTATACAACTAAAAAAAAAAAAAAAAAAAAAGAGGATTTTTGACCAACTGCTTCGAAATTATGCCTTCGGCTCTGAACACATTGGAATTTTGATCGGTGACCATCTTGCGTACCGACGTTCCACTTTTCGTTGTAAATTCACAGGAGCTCACCTTGTCAGGAAGTATTGCGTTATTGTTTACTGTCATGAGGCCATTGATTTTATTGGCTTAAAATCAATTTTGCATTAACGTTTGGATCTTTTCCCTCTCGGAAATGAGATGAAATTGGTGACCTGTTTTCGCTATGAAAAACCGCTTGGTCGCCGTATCTTTAACTACAGGCAAACTGTTGCTGATTTAAAGTCTTTAAGCGTCAATGAGGATGACAGCTGCTACTGTCATCTCGACAGATTCAGTAAATTTGTCAACCCTTACCACGGTCATGTCGTTACTGGTGACCTGGACATAGTGCCTTCTCGAGAACTACGCACACTTATGTCTCTGGGCATTAAATACAGGTTGACACCTCGATTCAAAACTAAGAAATGTGTCTCTATTCTACGCAGTAATTTTTTACAATGCGCACTAAAGCTTTCTTAAGAGTTTGGTTTGCCCCTCGAAGCCTTTAACGAATGGCTGGATTCTATGTTGTGTGACATTCGTCATGAGCTCGACAAGTTAAAGGCTCTGGGGTTTGCCCCCTGCAGCCACATAATCTTGCTTTGATTAATTCACAAATTCACGAACTTCAAAACTTATTCACTATTTCTCCAGTGGATAAGGCTGGTAATCACTTTGCCTTCTTTTGTAAACAGTTCTATGAGGATCTCCTAATACAGGAGATGAACACCACGGATACTTACACTCCGGTTTCTCAAAACCATAAAGACATTGTTTAAAAAATAATCGCTTTGCATAAAAGGATTAAAGCTTAATGTGTCCAACTTAAACTTTCCTTTTATTTATGCTATCCCAAAGTTTCATAAGGAACCTGTTTCCTTCCGTTTCATTACTAGTGGACGCAACTGTTATAACAGTAAAGCGGGTGGGTTGCTTCAGAGATACTTGTCCGTGGCGCTTCGCAAGCTGGTTTCGACTTGGATTATTGGGAGCAATAACAGATTCTTGGAGACACTTGGCTCGGTGACTGTCACATCTGTGGATACTTACGATTTTAAAAACCTCTTCACTTCAATTTCATTGAAGGGTTTGTGGCAGGTAGCCCTAAACATACATACGAAGTTCGAGCCCGGGACTAGAGAACAGTATTGGTACTTCCTACTGGATTTCTGTATCAATAACAATTTCGTTACCGTGGGCGATGGGCTAAACCTCCAAACTCGTGGTATCCCGATGGGCGGTATGAGGAAAGAATGCCCACGGAAAAAATGTCCACGGAAAAATTGCCCACTTCTCGAAAATAGGAAAAAATGCCCACAGAAAAAGTGAGGCCTTTCTTAATTTCAATTAAGCAATAGAGAAAAGTAATCGAATGCTTCCTCCGCTCAACTATATAACGTTATCTAACATTATAAGGCCATCGTAGTTTGTTTTCAAAATGGCGGAAGGCGTCCTTTGTTCAAATGAACATTTGTGAGTGTGGTATGCGCTTGACTTTTTCAAGAAGAGTAACTACACATAAGGCAAAGAATCTCCAGCATTCTTTTCACGCGGGATTAGGGAGTGGAGCATAACAGGGAAAGCAACTTTAACGAAGTCCTTGGACTGTATGAGGCTCAAACACACGATAAAATAAATTGAACTCACAAACGAGGCATCGCATAGGCTAAGAAATGGTGTCAGGGTGCACCAGAGGGGTGTAGAAGAACTGCCCACAAAAATTTTAAGAGGCCATATAAAAGTTCCGTTTTTGACCGCTTCGTAGCGACGTTGTCAGAGGTTGGTTATCTGAGTCACGTAAAGAATCCGTAATTTCGTATTTCCTTAATTGCGATATTTAATGCAATTCTTTATAAAAAATGTTTGTAATCTGCAACTCAATAAACAAATTTCAGGGTTTATAAATACAGCTCAACAAATTATCTGCAGGCATGTGCAAACTGAGGAAACCTGTCGGGGGGGGGCTTAATACCAAAAATATAGAGCATTTCTGGCCCGATCTGGAGATTTTTACCGTTTACAAACTACAACTCTACAAATCCTCTGTATTTTATATTTTCGGTATTAAGCCTCCCTCCCTTCCCCTCCCCCTACAGGTTTCCTGCGTTTGCACGTGCCCTCACAGAATTTGTTGAGGTGTACCTCAAAAACACTGAAAATCTGCTCCTGGTTGGGCTACACGTTTTTCATATTTAATATTTCTAGTATTAACCCCCCCCCTTCCACAGAAGGTTTCAGTTGCCCGCAAAGAATTTGTTGAACTGTAGTTTATAAACCCTGAAATCTTTTTGTTGAGTTGTAGATTATAAACATTTTTTATAAAAAATTACGTTAAATATCACAATTCAGAAAATGCGAAATTACGGCAACTTTATATGACTCAGATAACCAACCACCGTAGACGTGGCCACAAAGCGTTCAAAAATGCAATTTCTATACGGCCCCTTAAACTTTTTGTGGCCAGTTCTCCGGTGGCCACTGCTCCTACCCCCATTTTCGTTATGTAGGTGAAGTGGCCAAGAAACTGCAATATTTATACGACCCCTAACGCTTTTGTGGCCAGTTGCCTGTGACCAGTTGTCCGAACTCCGTTTATAACAGGCATAAAAGCTTATCAGTCGACAGTTGACATATTTTTCTCGTGGGCATTTTTTCCTATTTTCGAAAAGTTGGCATTTTTTCCGTGGGCGTTTTTTCTGTGGGCGTTTTTTCCGTGGGCATTCTTTCATACATTCGTTGCTACTGTTTTACTTGTGTACTTTATTGTGATAGTTCCGTCTGTATTTTTAGGTACCATGGCCCCTTTCCCAGGCTGAGTAAGTTAGTCACAAAAATGTATGACCGTGAAAGAATGCCCACGGAAAAAACGCCCACGGAAAAAACGCCCACGGAAAAAACGCCCACTTTTCGAAAGTAGGAAAAAACGCCCACGGAAAAAACGCCCACGGAAAAATCGCCCACAGACAAAATGCTCACTGGAAAAATATGTGTTTGACTGATAAGTTTTTATGTCTGTTATAAACGGTGTTCGGACAACTAGTCACAGACTGCTGGCCAAAAAACCGTTAGGGGTCATATAAAAATTGCGGTTTCTAAGCCACCTCACCTACAAAACGCGAATATGGGAATGACGGAATGAAAACTTTTAGAAGGGCCTGAACGTTAGTACTAATATTATTTTCTGCCTGAGTAATACCGCAATATTAATAATTTGATGTGTAAAATATTTTCTGCAAACCTTACAAATACGAGAGGAAAGTTCGGATTGCACTGATGGACTGTAGAGGTTGTATGGTGTTGGCCTGAAAGCCGTGGTAGTCTTATGCAACAGTTATTTAAAAACATACTAATGATTCACCGTTGTCTTCAAGCCAACTGCTGTACAATATTTTTCTAGAAACTACAAATAAAAAAATTGTCTGCGAGTATGTGCAAACCCAGGGAATTTGTCTGGGGAGGGGGTGCTTAAAATCTAAAATATGAAATATAAAGCATTTCTGGTCCGATCGGGAGATTTCCAGCGTTTACAAGCTACAACACGTCGAATTATCTGAGGGTTTCTGCTGCCTCAGGAAACTAGTCGGGGTGGGGGGAGGGGAGGTAATACCAAAATCGTAAAATATCAAGAATTTCTCTTCCGATCTGGAGATCTTCAGCATTTAGAAACTGCAACTCGACAAATTTTCTTAGCGCATGTCACTCTCTGGAAACCTGTCGGCGAAGAGGGGGGGGGGGATACCAAAAGTGTAAAATATGAGCAATTTCTCGTCCGATCGGGAGATTCTCGGCAATTAGCAGCTACAACTCGACACATTATCTGAAGGCATGTGAATGATGAAAATCGCCCGATCGGACAAGAAATTCTATATAATTCACAATTATCATATAACCCCCCCACCCCACCCCACCCCCCAGGTTTACTGAGTAGGCACGTGCCCTCAAATAATCTGTCCAGCTGTAGCTTGTAAATACTGAAAATCTCCCGATGGGACGATACATTTTTCAAATCTTGCAGTTTTGATATTACCCCCCCCCCCCCCCCGACAGGTTTCCTGAGTCAGCACATGCGCTCAGATAATTTGCAGACTTGTAGTTTGAAAACCCTTAAATCTTTTGCTGAGATGTAGATCATAAACATTTCTTATAAAGAATTACATTAATTATCGCAATTAAGAAAAGACGAAATTACGGAAACTTTATATGACTCTGATTACCAACCTCTGGGGGTCGTGGGCACGAAGCGGTCGAAAACGTTATTTTTATAAGGCCCCTTAAATTTTTTGTGGCCAGTTCTCCGGTGGCCAGTTCTCCTACACCCGTCATGTAGAAATTAACTGTTTTAGTTGTCCTTTGGAAAACTCCCAGGAAGCTATGAGTGCGTATTTTTTTCTTTACACTGGGAAGAAAAGAAGTATGCCTGTAACTTGAGATTATACTACTCACGGGGAAGACACACCCTGACCGGTGGCCAACCGATAAATTTAAATGAAATATATCGCTTGTTATTTGGGGTGCGGTCGCTAGCAAACGTTCCAGCTGCAGCTGCAAAGCACCACTTTGACGAAAGACAGATGCCTCCCCTCCCCCTTCGGCTCGCCGTACACAAAAGAGGATTTCCAAAAGAGACAAGAGTGCAAAGAAAGCACATTACACAAAGTTATATCTGTACATTGCGCCTTTTACGAAAATCGCTTTTACAATTAAATGCTATACTTTACAAGTATTTATAAATAAAATAATCTGACTTTTAATGATTTCCCTTTTAATTGATATAGTTAAATAACAAACATGCATAGTTTTATAAAAATTAAGACCTTACTTTAAAAAATAAGAATAGTCACAAATTTTTTACAGTAAAGCCGAACTGGATTTTTTTAAGAAAGTAGCTACTCTACAGTAGGAAGTTGAAAGTTAACAATCTTATTTGGTTCTTCACTAGGCCACCCGCGGCCCTTAAGTCATAAGTCCTAGGCCTTGGCCTATTTAACAGTTTTTATTCTAACGATGTTATATTCATAACGTTTACGTAACACATCAAATTATTAATATTGCGGTATTACTCAGGCAAAAAATAATATTAGGACTAACGTTTAGGCCCTTCTAAAAGTTTTCGTTCCGCCATTCCCATATTCGTAAATTTACATAACAAGTATTGTCAATAATCAAACAGAAGTCATCGCTCTTTCCACGTTTATAAGTGAGTCACGGAAAAATTCTCAGTGGCCGCCACCAGGAATCGAACTCAGGGTCTTCCAGTTACGCGCCGGATATGCTTCCACTGCACCACAGCTATTCCTATTCCACGTCAAATGTCTGTATTAATTGTCAATAATATTGCGCTTCTACTTATGCACCATACATTCAATCCATACATTAATTAATAGGCCGTAGGCCTAAGCCTATTCAACACTTTTTTCTTCGCCTGTGAATTAATTAAGTAAAAGAAAAATATTGCAAACTTGACATGTTATGTAAATATTTAGTAAATACGTAAAAGTGCAGCGTTATTAAAAAATCCCACCTTAGGGTCCTTTTCCGAACATACATGAATTATGCTGTAATTCTCGCTTGGCTTACATAGAACGTTTTCTCGAAATTTGTTTGGAGTTCCTAATTCAATTCTCAATGTAGGCCAAAAATCGATAATACTTACAACCCCCCCTTGAACTTTTGTGGCCAGTTGTCCTGTGGCCAATTCTCCTACACCCATTTTCGTTATGTAGGTGAGGTGGCCAAGAAACCGCAATTTTTATATGACCCCTAACGGTTTTTTGGCCAGCAGTGTGTGACCAGTTGTCCGAACACCGTTTATAACAGACATATAAACTTATCAGTCGATCACATATTTTTCCCGTGAGCATTTTGTCTGTGGGCGATTTTTCCGTGGGCGTTTTTTCCTATTTTCGCGAAGTGGGCGTTTTTTCCGTGGGCATTCTTTCCTCATACCAGCATCACCGGTTAAATTAACTCACGCGTTTTTCGTTAAAGCTGAATCTTAGAATGTTTTCAAGATGTGGAGGCGGGCCTCAAGTTTAACAGCTTTGTTCCACGTTTAATAATTGGCGAAGTCTCAAATACTAATCACTCCTCTCACTGCAATCATGTTGTGTCATGGTGCAGTCCTGAGCGTCTATGGCAATTAACTTTGTGATGTGCAGTCATCCAACCGAAGACGCTAGCATTTCTCCAATAACTTTGCTGTTTCAGAGTCAACCGCATGTTATCTTCATTTCTAACAACAGCTAAAGGAATTATAATATAAACTTTTTGTATGGGAAATACGAAAAAACAAGAAAAACACCGAAAAAGGTGGTGAAAAAAACTAAATACGAAAAAAAAAAAAAAAAAAAGAAGAAGAAGTTTTATGTTCACTAAAACTAAATACGAAAAAAAAAAAAAAAAAAAAGAAGAAACCTGATGCTAGATCTTTGTAGAGGTGTAAACCCCAGGAAAATTTTCAATTTGCTTTTCTTCCCCAACTCCCTTTGTTTTTTCATTTATGCTGTGTGAATGCTATGTGGATCTTTAAAAGTAAAAATCCATTTCTTGATTTGGAGAGAGTTTAAATTCAATGTGTTCTAATTCGTTTCGAGAAAGATTGACTTTTTATCATGATTTAATCTCTCAGAGATGCTCACTTTCTATCCGAATTATACACGAACAAAGATATTGCTTATTTATGTACCCTCGCGAACGCATTTTCATCCTTTGCATGCTAAAAAAATCTATGCTTTTGTTGTTTTATGTTCACTAACAAAAGGAAAGTCATTATGTGAATGAAAAGGGACAGCAATGGCGTCTGGACTGCTCTGGACGCCTTGATAGGCGCTGAGTGAGTGTGTGGTGAGGGCAGGGCCCCTATGTTATTTATTAGTCCCGTCGGTCCTGGAGAGGACTTATTATACGCATCCATTTTGCTCATACGGGGTGAATAAGCAGGGTGAATTGGCTGCGGCAGGGCTGTTGTTATATGCTGGGAGGAAACCCACATGTAGAAGGCCAGAAATAAGGGATAGATGGTTGGGAGTGAATGAGAGGGGAGAACAGGGTTGGTTACGAAAGCAGCAGTTATTCCTCCCCATTGTGAGCCAGCTACGACAACACCGGTTGCCCGATCCCTCCGATCGCCCGACCCATGGTTCTCGGATTCTCTTTAGTACCGCGTCTGCCCTAATTAATGCAACTTGGAGAGCACCCTGCTTTCCCTTTCTGTCTTGCTCTGTTGGTTTTATCAGGCATGCATACAGAAGATGTGAGTTGCGTTCAGGGTAAAGAAAAATGTGAACTTTATAGAAATCTTGTAGCCATAGGCGCCGACTTGAAAAATTATTGGGGGTTCCGGAAATTTTTAATCGAATTACCCATGCATTTTCCAAAGTATTTAAGTCTAATTTAAATTTCATTCAGTCAGATTATCTGGCACAATAAGACGCCTGAAATGTTAAAATGAAGCAAATTATAATTAATTACAGAATTTTTTTTCTGTAGATAATTATTTATTTCATTTATTTTACTTTTGTAGGCGCGACATTATTATATACAACACACAGATATTGTGTGAATTTCCAACTCAATTGTCTTATAAAAGTAACAAAAACATGTAAACTTTATTGTAAGTTTTTTTTAATAATTTTAAAAATGCCAAGAATTTTTATCTTCAAATCATTTCTGATTTAAAATAGGAGGTTAGAAGGAAGAGGACATTGTATCAGCCGCACGCCCTACGTTTTCCGTGGGCTCTACTTCGTATCAGCTATGTATGCCCAACTTGGGGTGCTTCTGTACTTTTGTATGGGGAAATCGTTGACTTTGAAGAGGTTTTAGAGACACTTGTGCAGCATGTACTGACAATCAGGCAAAACTGAGACCGAAATATACATGCACATAACTAAAAAATTGCAAAAAGTTACAGAAATACTGTTAAGTATTTTCTAAAAAAACTAAACAAATTTATGCTTCGTCGACCGCAAGTGCATATTGCGTATTAACCACTCACGGTCTTGCTAAAGCTGTGGGAGCCTTCTTGACCTACAGGGACTGCTGCAAAGAGTAAGACACGGCCGCTATCATCCTGTGCTCCAGCACAGGTTTTCAGTAAGGGACGTCACGTCACTGAACCCTCCCCACCCGGAGGGAGCAAGAAACCAGATGATCAGATTTGGAATCACCAGCGGCTGCTGATGCCATCTTCTCTTTCTTCTAACCTCCTTGGTCCCCGACTGCCCGAAGATAGGGTGGGTCAACTGACTGTACAACATATTCCCCCTTTATTACTATGACCTCAAATAGGTTCTCGTCTCCGAATGTGGAGCTAGACTTTTGTATTTTGTGGGAACCCAGACAAACCGAAGAATTTTCTTTTACAAAGGAGGCAGTTTTAAATGCTCTTAAACAACGGTACTTGAGGTATTGTCTGTCGCGTCAAATTTGATGAGCACGAAGAAACACTAATTCCTTTTTGAGGCACAATAAACGGTCTGAGTGGTAAATTTCTATACACACTTTCTATACAGGGTGATCAAAATCGACCGCACAATAAACCTACCGGACGATTCCTCGTGGATAAGAAGCCAGAAACCGTTGTCCGTTGTCCGACAGGACGTCGCATTCCGGAGATATACGCGCCGAAAGTTCGTGACGTCACATCCGGTAAGAATACAAACATTAGAAATAACTTACCCAATCACTTTGACAGAAAACATGTAATTTATTGATGTGTACCACTACAACACAAATGATAACACACGTGGATTCGTGTCAGATTACAACATGTGTTCAAAATAACCACCTTGTAGTGCGGAACAGGCGGCAGCCCGCCGAGGAATAGACATCTGCACGCGTTGCAGCATAGCAGGGGTTACAGTTGTGAGGGCCGCGTGTAAGATGGTCACTAGGCCGTGCAGGCTGTTGACGAGCCGTCGATATACCAGTTTCTTTAGATGACCCCAGAGGAAGAAGTCCAATGTGTTAAGACAGGACCACCACGGCCACAAGCCATCGACCGAAATATTCAGTATCCAGCCACTGGCGAATATTTTCAGCTTAATGCGCCGGTGTTCCATCATGCTGGAACCATAGATTGCTGAGAACAACCAATGGTACGTTTTAAGTCCGGCAGAACATCAGGTAAGAACACCATGTAGTTGGCAGCTGTGACATGTTCTGAAAGAAGATATGGTCCCACTAAGATATCGCCCACAATACCACACCAGATATTAACACCCCACCGGATCTGGTGAGCGTGTTCATGTGTTGCGTGCGGATTGTCCAATGCCCAAACATGACTATTATGGGTGTTGCAGATACCCTGCCGCGTAAACCTTGCTTCATCAGTCCACAAGATCCGGCGGATGAAACTATGATCGGCAGCATGTTGCTGTAGCAGCCACTCACAGTATGCCTGTCTTCGAGGACAATCCTGTGGTAATAGGCCTTGCACCCGTGTGATGTGATATGGATGCAGGTCTTCGTCGTGTAGAACGGCAAGTACGGTACTTTGGTGCACACCGAACTGTCGCGCGATCGCACGGCTGCTGGTCGTTGGCTACTCCTCTATGAATTCTAGTATGGTGTCCTCGAGGGATGGTGTTCTCACAGAGGGTCCAGAGCCACTGTCTACAGTTGGATGTGGTGCGACATTGCCTGTGTCACGCATTCGAGCGTCAAGCCGCTGTATGACCTGAGCGTTCAGGTGTCGTCCTGCTGGGTATCGCTCGCTGTAGGCCCTTGCTGCACGCAATGCCGAACCATGGCATTCCCCCAATAGGAACCGCGTAAACTCTCAAACTGTACGACATATCGCTACCCACACTACGGTCAAATGTACCAACGCAGTATGAGCTTACCTGCTACCGTCGCCAACCCTTTTTATCCCTGCCTGCCGTATCGCGCTGATGGTTCACGCCACGATGCCCTTCGAATTTGCATACCCACCCCGTGCCACATTTTAAAATGTTGATCGCCTTTTTTTTATTATTATTATTAATTGGAGGTTTAGCGACCACCGTGAGCAACTCAGTGGTATATAAGTAGTTGCCCGTCCTGAATTTAGGACCACTGGTTCCGGGGAAGGGAGAGAGTCAGTGCCGTAGGACAAACACAACATCCAGGCTTGACCGGTATTCGAACTCGGACCCCTTTCGGACAAATGATCAGAAGCCATCGCCTAAGACCACTGCGCCACCGGGGCGGTTTGATTGCCTTGTGACACGTGCTTCTGTATAACTATCCACGTCGCTCTTCAACGAACATGTGCGTTACCGGAAGTGACGTCACGAAACTTTCGGCGCGTAAATCTCCGGAATGCGACGTCCGATCAGACAACGGTTTTCGGCTTCTTTCTCCACGAGTAATCGTCCGGTAGGTGTATTGTGCGGTCGATTGTGATCACCCTGTGTATAGTAAATGGGGAATGAATGATAAAGAAACTTGAAGAATTGATAACAAAAAACAAAATTTATGCACATATGCGTACGTGTATTTCCCCCACGAAATACTCGCAAAAAATATTAGAGGTTCGAGGAACCCACAACGGAATCATTGGGGGTTCAAAAGCGCCTATGCTTGTAGCCATTATTTGATATAGCGGGAGGAGCACATTTTGGCCAAAAACAGCACGTACCGTCGAAATGAATGAATTGTATAGTTAGATTAGTTGCGTGTGCAAATACAACGCACGGCGGACTTGCGAAGTATTCACTGTATTAAGTATGTAACGGGTAAACGGTAAACTCCCCCACCGGTAAATTCCCCCACATTCAATCAATTCCCCCACCTCGGAAAACTCCCCCTCCGGAAAATTCCCCCACCGGTAAATTCCCCCACCTTTTTCAATCAGGGACCGTGCACAAATGAATTTTGTTCAAAATACGACGCAAAAAGGTGGGGGAATTTTCCGATGGGGAGTTTTCCAACCGGCAAATTCTCCCAGCTCTTTCAGTCAGGGACCGTGCACAAATGAATTTTACTCAAAATACGACTCAAAAAGGTAGGGGAATGTTCAGGAAAGGACAATAAGGTGGGATTTTTTAATAACGCTGCATTTTTACTTATGCACTAAATATTTACATAACAGTGAACCATGTAACGAAGCTCTCTTAATATTCATCTGAGGTAAAAAAAAAAAAAAAAAAAAACAGAGAAAAAAGTCCCTCAGATAAAGAATTTCTGTAGCCAAATTTTTTCAACCCGCATTTGGTGTTTATTTTTCTGCGCAGTACAACTTCATGTAAAGAAGGGCTCATTTGAAATCTATCAGAGAACTGGAAAATAAACAGCCGTACGCAAGCAGTAGGAAAAGCTCCGAAAAAGCTTCCGATTTTTCGAAAAAAAGAGGCTTGATTATTGGTGCTACGTTGACTTAAAATTGATTATTGGTGCTATGTTGACTTAATTAAGCCATGATTATTGGTGCTATGTTGACTGGAGCCACGATTGCTCGGATCTTGAACGCGCGTGTGTGTGTGAGAGAGAGAGGGAGAGATGCTGTTTTATAAAACTTAGAATACTCTTCATTGTAATCCACATTTGTTAAAAGTTGTCCAAGTTACATTACTATTATAAATTTATTACGTAATACTAATTGGTAGAGACAGCCCAAAGGCCACTATTGTTTTCACCAATGCAGTTTCCCTTTTCTTCGCTTTCTCAGTATTCTGTTAGCTTTACAGCTACACGGATTTTTGTTGTTCCGCTGCAAGCTGTAACCTTTATATATATATATATATATATACCAGTGTTTAAAAGCAAAAGACTTGTTTTTCTGATTACACGAAAAGTGAACAGATTATGTATAAGAATGTGACAGGTGCGAACAAATTTTCATTGTTTAAAAAGTAAAATTTGACATACGTCTTTCTTTTTCTTTCTTTCTTTCTTTTTTTTTTTTTTTTTTTACATTAAACGTCAGGACTGCAACTAGAATTTTACATGTAAGATTATTGTACAAATGTGCACTTGTAAATATATGCGGCGTTTTATAAACCTCATTTCACAAGTTCATTATACGACGTATTTTTCTTCCATAATTATCCCGCTAAACTAATTTTCCATCCATCTCGGATAATTGAGTCTTCTGTACTGGCCACGATACCGATGACGCTTCAAATAATGAGATAAGAATTTCTTATTGTTATCTGAGATAAGAATTTCTTATTGTTACCTGAGATAAGAATTTCTTATTGTTATCTGAGATAAGAATTTCTTATTGTTATCTGAGAAAAATAATTTCTTATTGTTATCTGAGATAAGAATTTCTTTATGAGATAAGAATTTATTATTCTTATCTGCTTTTGTTTGGTATAAACAAGAATTTCTTGTTTATACCAAACAAAAAGCAGAGCCAAGATCATCCTCTTATTTCAGATTGACGCTTCTATTAATATTTTCAGATTGACGCTTCTATTGATATTTTCAGATTGACGCTTCTATTAATATTTTCAGATTGACTCTTCTATTTATATTTTCAGATTGAGGCTTCTAATGATGAGATAAGAATTTTTTGTTTATACCGAACAAAAAGCAGAGCCAAGATCATCCTCTTATTTCAGATTGACGCTTCTAATAATTTCTAATAATATTTTCAGATTGACGCTTCTAATAATGAGATAAGATTTTCTTGTTTATACCAAACAAAAAGCAGAGCCAAGATCATCCTCTTATTTCAGATTGACGCTTCTATTAATATTTTCAGATTGACGCTTCTATTGATATTTTTAGATTGACGCTTCTATTAATATTTTCAGATTGACGCTTCTATTTATATTTTCAGATTGACGCTTCTAATGATGAGATAAGAATTTTTTGTTTATACCAAACAAAAAGCAGAGCCAAGATCATCCACTTATTTTCAGATTTTCCTTATACATACACTCGCGCAAAAGGGTTCTAGAAACAACCTAATTTCTTCTTCTTTCTTTAAGGTACTAGAAACACGCTTTAATAAAATATAAGGATACTGGACGAGCTAGTTACCGAGAATTGGGTGGCATCATTTTTGTTTAGCCCTGGGATATTAGCACTTTTTCGGGCTGTATTATTTATGTACTATCATGGATGAATTTTCACCATGCATATTTTTTACTTATAGTTTTTTTCGGTTTTGAAATAGAAACAACTGTTTCTATATGATGTTATAAATAACATTTCAGCACAATATTATAATGTGAACAATTAAATATTTTACCGACCAAAACAATTTTGAAATCTACAAAAACGGGGACGCATGTCAAAAATGTTCATCAATTTCCACTTCATCTTCGTCTAGTAACAATTTTCTAATATCTTCTTCATGTAAATGGCTACTCATTTTTCTAATGTTCTAGCAAAAATTGAAAATCCAAAAGTTCCACAAAAAGTAAAAAAAGTGAATGCATAAAACTTACGCTAATGCTAACTAACATTGGTGAATTTTCACCTAAGTCGTCACAAGAAACGCTTTAACGAAGAAGCAGCGCGCGCCTTTCTGCAAAAACTTTGTAAAAAGCTGGGTTTTGTGTGTACTTATGTACTTTCCTATTTGCACCGTGAAATTTATAGTTGTACCCTGGAATTGTTATTACATATTAGTGTTTGCACTCTGCTGATGCACCTTGTGTACATACAGAGGCTTCATTGCAAGTCAATTTATAGTACTTTTCTTTGTGTGGCGCTTGTGTAAGTCTCAGTAATAGTACTTTCAGTGCTTTGAAAACGTTTACATTGTATATAGTGCATTCACATTGTATAGAGCTCACATCATCATTGTAAATAGGTTATTTATTTGTTTATCTTTCGGATACTGAAAAGCAGACCTTTTGCTCTTTCCTTTTCATGTTTGCTCAATATATACATGTTGAAATTGTAGAGCATAACCAAAGTATTGTTTTGTGATCATCGTGTTTGTTTTAGGGGTCCTTTTAAAGACTCCACGATCACCATTGATGCCTAACTTACTACACGTTCACTTGGTTCTCATAAAATAAAGTTCGTATTTGACTGTTTCTTTCCAGTCAAACCTCAGACTCTTAGAAGGTGATTAAAGTTTCATTTTCAGCATAGTATTTACTGTTTGCGACGAAATGTCCTCGTGTGTGTCTGGATCTTAATGAGATATGGTCTATACTCATTATCGTACCTGAAGTATACATACTATGTAAAAAGCTTGGTTTTGTGTACCTATGCACTTTCTTAGTTTTGCACTGTAAAAACTATTGTTATACCTTGTACCTGTAATTACCTATTAGAGATGACACTCTGCTGATGCACCTTGCGTACATATGATGTATTTATAGTAAGTCAATCCTTAAGTCTTAGTGATAGTATTCTCAGTGTTATGAATATGCTTAAATTGTATATAGTGCATCCACATTGTGTAAATATCTCATCATCATTGTAAATAGGTCATTTAATTGTTTATTTTTTGGTAACTGTTAAGCACAGGCCATCTGTACTTTCCTTTCCATGTTTGCTCAAAATAAAATTGTTGAAAGCTCTGGTAACTAAATGTTAATTGAGTGAGAAGAAATTACCTAGACACACAACTTTCTGCATGGTTCTGTACTCTACCGCCACACTTTTCGAAATTTGTCTCAGATGAATTTTCACCCATGGTAGTATACCAGGGTTAATCACACAAAGCGTTAATTAACCTAAGCTTCCTAGTTGTGTTCTGTCATCGATTCCTTAGTAGCACATTTATGTCCCACTTATACATCGCATATGAAAATCGATGCAGAACTTATTGGATAGTGCTTCTGATTCATACGATAAAATATATTGGTTTCGGTATTTCTTTTATCATTTGAAATTTAATTTGTTCAGGATATCCTAATTATATTCAGTTACTATTTACATACCTCGAGAACATCACAAATTCACTGTGGTGTATATGATGTAGCCAATTTTCATCGGGTGCTGATACGGGTGAGATGTATATCGTGATCATCTGTAAGCACCGTATCAATTGAGCGATTAAAATCTGATGTCTGATAGGTGTATTCCAGGGCCGTTGCTACAGGGAGGGCGGTTACCCTCCCAGAATGGTCATTCCAGGGGCGTATATTTATGCTCTGGTGGATGTAAAAAACAGAAATTGTAACTAAAAAAGAAAGTTATACCCTTCAGCTTTTTCTTTTTAAATACTTTTAGTTAGTCTCCTACAGTATTCCATGCAGTTAACCAGGGTACAGAGTAACATACACCATGAAGTGTGAACATCTCATATGCATGAAGGAATTTTTTCAAAACAGTGATTGTAGGCATAGAAATTAAGAAATTAATATGCTGATATGCCAAACTTCCATGAACTTTCCGAACATGTCGTTGGAATGAAGAGCTAATTAATCATTTGGACTCTGTCGCAGAAATTTCTTTGAGCGTTTAACCTTGAACGGAATTTTTCCAAGACCTACTCCTAGAGCTTCTTCCTCTTATTGCGTTCACTATCCGATGCTCATTCGCTCTGCTCTGGTTTGTTTTTCGTTCTGCATTTTGTGGGGTGTTGTGTTGTCGGCGTTCACATAACGTTTACGCTTTACTTTGTATTTACAACTTGTGGTTCTTGAATATTTACTTAGTTTTTACATTTTTTATAAAATTATTCGAAGGGGCGTAATGTCAAGTCTCGCCCTCCCAGATAAGCAAAGCTTGCTACGGTCCTGCTATATTCTTCTCGTAAATATATCTCACGCATTGAGCTTTAATCGTTCGGGTTTCTAACGTTAGTTACGGATAGCTCATCCCAAATTGCTCAGATTTTCTTGCAAAGGGTTCAAAAACGCTAGAAATTCTGCCATTGGGTAACCAACCGATGAAACACATTAGATTTTGTTTTGTCAAAAGTTGTCCAATTTTATCATTTGTCATGGAAAATATGAGAATAACGGTTTCGTGTTTGGAATACTTTTTTGGAGCGTAAGAAACGCCGTAAAATTTCTTTTAATATGGCAAATCACGGATAAATAACTTTGCAAACGAACACCAAGGGTTGCGTGCAGTATAAACGTTTGTCAGTGCGTCAAATTTGGAGATTTTAATTGCATTATAATGTTTAATTAGATAAGTAAAGCATAACGCCGATGACATTGCTGCTCAAAAAGAAACAGTCGCCACATTTTTGGAAAAGGGGTTTTGTTGGGCCCTGCTTTAAAACTAAATTTCATTGTCATCGTGAAGAAAGGACGACGACTGAATCATTATCGTAAACATTCGAAACAAGCAACTGTGGAAAAAAGCTTGGGGCGTAGTGGGCATGGAAACTGTCCCAAGCAATGTTTCCAGCGGGACCAGTTTATCGAAGTTACTGCGGGCTTAGTGTTTCAGTGTCAGCAACAATCAGAGCAACTTCCCGCTAGGGATTCATCTATCAGCCTTAGTGCATACTGAGGGTTGTGTCCAAAGAGCTTTGCTTCCCGTGCTGTATCCTATATCTGGTTTTTTTTTTTTTTCCTTACCACCCCTGCGCGGTAAACGCCTTTCTCGTGCCAATAGGATTTCCAATTGTGCCTTCACGGAGGACTAATCGACCGACAACTAAAAAGAGGGTTTAAGGGTTGCCGTTCCGCACCACGACAAGCGCTTCCCACTGTCTCCACGGCACTCCTTGCCCTCCCACCTGCCTGCCTGTTCTTTACCCCAGATTTCCGTTCCTTCCATTCTTCCCAGAGTATGAATGACCTCCGAGTTAATGCGAGAAGGGAAGTAATCCTTTTCGCTGAGATGTTGACCACTGCCTTTCAAAGCACCGTACCGCGTCTCACTTCCTGTGCGGTTAACAGCAGTTATTTGAGTAGTTTGCTCCTTGGTCCAGAACCGCGCTGGTCATTTCACCAAAACTAGTTTCCTGTAGGTAAAAAAGGTAACAGCATTCTTTTGACAACTTGAGATAGTGAGATTGCTGCATGCCGGTCCATGCATTCCTAACGATGTGGAAATAGTAGCGGCAAATAAGTGAAAGGGAAAGTCAAGCATTTGAAAACCGTAAAATTATTAAAAAACAAAACAAAAAAGCTCTCTTTCAGTTTTAATGACGAAATAAGTAATTTTGGAAACGTCACGTATTGTGTGATTTTGCGGGGGGGGGGGTGCGTACGTGTAGTGACTGAGTGACGCGCAAAGAACTGATCCCGTCATCCCCAGTGACAAAGATTATATGTTTGATATATAAGGTTCTGGTTTTCTTCCATTCCTGGAGTCCGGAATGAATCACTCATCCAGGCCTTCGGCGTCTAACGTGGTCGTTAATTTCACCCTTTTCACCCCCCTCACCCAAAAGAACTTTGTTCGCGTCGTGATAGCCATCTTGCCTTTTTGCAAAATTTTAGTTCTGGTGTTACAAAGAAACATTTTTTACAATGTACTGCATTGCAATTTGCATGTAGCAGTTATAAATTTTGGAAACTACATTCATATAGAGAAGCATGAAAATACATTTATATACAAAACTACAGGAGCTACTGTGTGTTGCAGAAGGGTCTGTTTATTCTAAAAATAAATAAATAAATAAACTAGACAAAAACATATGATTGTATGATAACCATTACACCTAAATTAAAGGGGAGAATGGAATTTAGAAATATACTGATGTTACACTATCGTTTGTTGGAGTTAGCTGTCGAAGCACGATACTACAGGATACACATGCCTTAGTTGAAATACTTTAAAATTTAATGATTAAAATATATACAAGGCTAAAAAACACACAAGATCTTTCACACGAGTGTCCCGTGCATCATCAGGTGAAGAAATCAGTCTTCACCTGATGATGCACGGGGCGCCCGTGTGAAAGATCTTGTGTGTTTTTAGCCTTGTATATATTTTAATCATTAAATTTTAAAGTATTTCAACTAAGGCATGTGTATCCTGTAGTATTGTGCTTCGACCGCTAACTGCAACAAACAATATTCTTTTAGCACGATATATTTCTTCTACCTTGATGTTACACTAGTTAGATAAATAATGATTTTTACAGGTAAAGCCACATGCTGCATGTACAACTGACGAAACATTCACATGCTACATGCATTTTCTAACCATAGGATAAGATACAACACAATTAAAAAACTTTATTCACAGAAAGCACAATTTATTATTCATGCCGCACCCATCCACGAACCTGCCCAGTGAAAAGTCTTGCTGGGCCAGCACTCAAGCCAGCAGTGGCCCAGCACTATGTTGCCGCTGCCCAAACGTCAATAAAATGTCCTATCGCCCAACACATGGGCCAGCAGCTGGCCAACAGTTGGCACCCCCATCAGTTGTCATATGCCAGAACAGGGCAATCAGACATCCATCACTGGCAGTGGCTGCCACAAGCGGCCCTTAAGCGGTCCTGCAAGCACGCGCCATAAATGATGGCTAGCCTATGTGGTCCGCCAGTTTCCCGGCAGTGGCAGCTGTGACGTAACTGATGGCTTGTCGAATCTTGTCCGCCAATGACAGTAGTAGTAGTTAAAAAAAAAAAAAAAAAAAAGAAGGCATCCACAACCCCTCAAAGGCACAACTCCTCTTTCTTTCCCAACGAAACTTATTGTGCTTGATGTCACAGAGCTGGGGAAATTTCCTCATGTCCGAAAAATCGCACGGTGGATCAGGTTGGCATCGAATCAACGCTATCTTGTTTGCAAAGCAGACGCTTTAGCCACGTGCGTATGCTTGCTTGAAAGTGAGCCTCTTTCCTGCGCGATCTGAAACGAAGGGTCCTCTTTTTAATTTTACAATATTGCGAGTTAGTTTTCGCAAATGTCCGTTTCATATAATTCATAAATTTATTTTTTTAACGTAACGATTTTTTTTATTCACCTTAAGGGAACTTCACTTACTTTCAACGAGTGTACCAACTTAAAGACGTTTTCCAAAGTTTTGTGCTGCCCTTGCGGTTTTGAAAGGCGATAACCCAGGGAGCAGTATTATGTTGGACCAACCGTGGGCTTTCAACGGTCGGCCCAGCGACGAGGCGACTCGGTGGCCAACAATTGGATATGTGTTGGTTCAACGGTTGGACCCACATTGGAAAACTGGTGCAAACAGTTTTCCAATGTGATCATGTGTTCTTGGACAACCATGGTTGGTCATGTGTTGTTGGACAACCATCGGACAACCGTTAAGT
Source organism: Macrothele yani (assembly GCA_039090855.1). NCBI lineage: Eukaryota > Metazoa > Arthropoda > Arachnida > Araneae > Macrothelidae > Macrothele > Macrothele yani. The sequence goes on along the minus strand of CM077023.1, from coordinate 2,900,570 downwards.
GGTCACTGTTGATAAATGGTTGGTCATGTGTGGTTGGAAAAACCGTTGGCCAATTTTCGATAAACAACGCAACCTTCGCCCAACGCTGCCGACGCAAAAATATCGTTGGACCAACCGTTGGCCGATGTCAGTGTGCTGCTTGGGAATGTATTTATCCGTTCGGTCATGTCACATTTTATTACATTTTAAACGTTGTATCTTTATTTCTAACGGTCCGAAGCTTTTTTTTTTTTTCAATTACTTGATCATTTTGTAATGAAAATACTCATTTTGTACGCGTATAATTCTTATTTTTTCACCAACATAACGATTTTTCAATGTCTTTCCGAGACTTCTGTTTGAAGTCCGGAATTTCATATTATTCATGAGAATGGAGTGGATGTATTTCATGGCTGTTTATTTCGTGTGTTAGTGCAGGAATTTTGCTACGAAATGAGTTTCTACAAATACATGAGACTAATTGACTATTTCTTACAATTCATTAATTATTTATGTAATTTTCCTCCGACGGTAATCTTCGCCGACGCGGCATTTCATTAGGAAATTAATACGTCTCTCTACATCCCAGCAAAAACAGTCTTGCTGGCCCAGCACTATGTTGCAGCTGCCGAACCGTCAATAAAATAACCGGGCGGCCAACAGAAGGACCAGCAGTTCAGGCCAACAGCTGCCACCCCATCAGTTGTAATATGCCACAACAGGGCCATCAGTTATTCATCACAGGCAGTAGCTGCCACAAGTGGCCCTTCAGCGGCCCTGCAAGCACGTGCCATAAATGATGGCTAGCCAAATATGGTCCGCTAGTTTCCCGGCAGTGGCAGCCGGCAATCACGTGACGTAACTGATGGCTTGCCGAATCTTGTCCGCCAATTTCCCAGTGGTAACCATAAAAAGAAAAAAAAAATAAGGATAATCGCAGTTTCTCAAAGCTACACTTCCCCCACTAAACTTCTGAATTATGGCACTGCGCTGGGGAGGTTTTCTCAACAGACCGGAAAAACGCCCGTCTGGATCTGGGTGGAAACGAACCAGTGCTGTTCGAGTGGGAGGCGAGGTTTCTACCGAAGGGAATGATTTACCACGCACGCGCGTGCGCTTGAAGCTGAGTCCTTCCGTACGGCATGTGTAATCGAATGGTTCTCTCTTTAATTTTACAATATTTCGAGGTATTTTTCATAAATGTCAGCTTCATATAATTCACAAATGTATTTTTTCAACGTAACGATAGTTTTTTTGTTTGTTTTTTTACCTTAGGAACCACTCATTTTCAAGGAGTGTACCAAAAACACTCATTGAAAATGCTTTCCAAAGTTTTGTGCTGTCCTTGTCGTCTTGAAAGGCGAATTTTGAATTAATATATTTACCCGTTCATGTCACATTCTCTTACATTTTTAACGTTGTATCTTTCCTTTCCGTTGTCCGAAGCTACATTTGTTTTAAAGACGAAAGATATTTTATTTTACTTCTCCTTATTTTTAGAAACATTATATCCACATAGCGTTGCTTTTTTTTTCAAATAGTTTATAAATTTTGTACGCGTATAATATTTTTTTTTTTTGTCAACAAACGTTTTTTAATGTTTTTCCAGGACTGTTGTTTCAAGCGGTTTCAACTTATTTCTTGTTATTCATGGGAATGGAGTGGGTGTATTTCGCGGCTGTAATCTAGTATTTCATGGCTTAATCTGATATCTTCATCGACGTGGCATTTCCTTAGAAAATTAATTCGGCTGTCTACATATGGCTTTTTTTTCTTAACATCCACTAAAATAACACGATGGCGATAGCGTCGTCTTCAACTAACTGGTGCCACGAGAGACACAGCATGTGTTGCTTCTGCGCACGCGCAGCCCCGTGTTGCTTCCACCTGGTGTTGGGGTTTCATCGGTTGCCAACAACGGGCCACTAGTGGCACTTGCTTGATGGCCCACAATTCACGGCGATGCTGCAGCGCCATCAATGGCTCGCCAACTGATGGCGCTGCCACCAACGGACCGCTTCGGGCCGTGAGCGGCAGATTTCAGTCAGCAGTGACCATTACTGCCAGCTGGTGGCCAGCAGTTTCCCAACACTTGTGTTTTTGCTGGGATGTGTGTTTTTTTTAACATCCACTAAAATAACTCGATAGCGATGGCGTCGTCTTCAACTAACTGGTATCACGAGAGACTGTGCGTGTGTTGTTTCTGCGCATGCGCTATCTTGCTGCTTTCACCTCCTGTTGGGATTGCTTCGGTTGCCAGCTACGGGCCACTAGTAGCGCTTGCTTGGAGGCCCGTAATTCATGGCGATGCTGCAGGGCCATCAACGGCTTCCAACTGATGGCGCTGCCACCAACGGCTTCCAACTGATGGCGCTGCCACCAACGGATCGCTACCGTACCGTGAGCGGCAGATTTCAGTCAGCAGTGACCCATCGCTGCCAGCGGGTGGCCAGCAGTTTCCCAACACTTGTGTCTTTGCTGGGTGGCCAAAATAACGAAACCCTCTTCGGACAGTGAATAGGTCACATACCTGCGATAAAACACGTTCGACTGTTACGTTGGTTAACCACGGAGACCTGAGCGAGTTCAATCGTGGCCAGATAGTTGATGCGATAAAGACAGGGTGCTCCATTTCTGCAAATGCTGAGTGTCTGGGATTCTCGCGTGCGATGTCACACGTGTCTATCTGGACTACTTCAAAGCCGGTAGCTACCGAGGAAAATGCGGCCGAAAATAGGCCGTTGATGTTCGGCGTGAGCCCTGCCTCCGTCCCGTATTGTAACGTCTGAACAGAGGGCCACATAGGGAGGATAGTATCAGCATCCAACGACGGGGCAGGTGCGAAAGTTTGTGCAAAGACCTTTCGACATACGATGGCTAAACAGGGTTACAGCAGGAGACGCCTACATGGAATACTCTTGTTAACAGCAAGTCACCGGGCTATAAGGCGGCACTAGGCGAAGGAACATCGCCACTGGACTGTGAAACACTGGAAACGAGTAACTTGGTCCAACGCATCCAGGCCCAACTACCACATGCTGATAGAAGACTGCGTATGCAACGTAGACCACACGAGGATAAAATTAGATGTGACTTGAAACTGATAGATCTTGTAGCATACACAAAGAAAATCTCCAAAATAGTTAAATTGTATGTTGATTTTTTTATTAAGACTAACAGATAAAAAAAAAATTAACAATTTTATCACTCTGAAAAAATTGCACGGCACAGTTGTATCATACTTTAAATTTAAGAACAAATGTAATGCATCATATGAAATGAATAAAATAAAGTATAATATAATATCATGACATAATATAATGATACATTATTAATTAAAACATTACTTTCTTATCACATGATGCACTCTCAAACACATCCATACACAGACACACATACAGTACATATGCCTACATACATGCACAACATATACAGTAGATCCCACTTAAGATGTTCCCGCTTAAGAAGTTTTCCCGTTTAAGAAGTTTTATTTTTACAGTCCCGATTTTTCTTCCATAGTGCTCATTTTAATTTTTCCCCACTTAAGAAGTAACGATGTTTCAAGTTTTTCCGCTTAAGAAATTGTAAGTATCACCAGTTTCTAAGTAAAAACATACGATTTTGGAACTCGTCCATGAGATAAGTACATGTCAAAGAAGTTCTCCCCGTATATGTAGCAAGCGAAGCCCCTGCCGGCTTCCTACGGTCAACGCAGGGGGTCATGTTTACACCCCACACTTCTTCTGCGTCTGTCCTTTGTGTATTACAATCGCCTTATCTTTGGGGCTGGGGAAAGGCTGGGAAAGGAAACACCTGCTGAAAGTTAGTCATTCTGTCAGAGTTAAGCTCAGATGTTGCACCTCGCATACGTGGAGTTAAACGTTTAGTTTTATTGTTGAAATGCGTAGCTAGAAATATGGCGTCTAAAGGCATCAAAAGAAAAGCTTTATCTGTGGAGAAACGAAACATTATTACGAAAATTGATGAAAACCCGCATTTAACTAGGGTGCAGATAGCAAAAGATCTAAATTTACCTGTTACAACCCTCAATGGTATAGTGGCAAAACGGGACACTGTGCTTGCAAATGCTTCCCATTCATAAAAAATAAAAAAGATTAAGAAGGGTAAATATGAGGATGTCGAAGAAAAACTTCTTGTGTGGTTTAAACAAGCAAGAAATGCTAACATTCCGATCAACGGGACAATTCTTCGTGAGAAAACAGACGAGATTTCCAAATCCTTCCAATGAGATTTTAAATCCTTCCAATGAATGGATCAACCGTTTTCAGACGAGATTTTAAATCCTTCCAATGAATGGATTAACCGTTTTAGGAAAAGAGCAGGACTGACTTATAAAACTGTTTGTGGAGAATCAAAAAGTGTTAACGTCGAAGAAGTGGATGATTGGAAATCTAATGTTTTACCAGAACTGTCATCAGCATATGAAGCAAAAGATGTTTTCAACGCTGACGAGTGTGCTTTGTTTTACAACTTTATTCCTGACAAGACCTACTCTTTCACACGAGATAGCAGCCACGGAGTCAAAGTAAATAAAGAAAGATTGACAGTTCTGGTAGGAGCTAATATGGATGGAACAGAAAAGTTGCCTTTATTGGTCATTGGAAAATTGAAGAATCCGAGGTGCTTCAAAAATGTGAAGAGTTTTTAATGGAGTTTCAGAAGAAAATGGCCAAAGAAAATAGAAAAGTTTTGTTATTTTTGGATAATTGCACAGCCCATCCAAAGAACATTTATCATCTGGAAAATGTAAAAGCAGTTTTCCTGCCACCTAACTCGATTTCAATGTTACAACCAATGGGCTAAGGAATAATTAAAACCATGAAACAATTCTACAGGAAACGTTTAGTTTATTGGCTACTGCAGAAGCTTGAATCAGACTCACGTTACACCAGATGTACACTGAAATTAAATTTATTAGATGCCATGCATTTTATTGTTTCTTCGTGGGAAAAGCTATCATCTTCAACGATCACAAATTGCTTCAGGAAAGCTGGTTTCAACGCTGATGAGCTTAGTTTTTCTGATGAAAGAACACAGTGATGCTTGGGAAAGTTTGCAAAGAAAAACCAAACTTCAAATCTTCCTTTGAAGAGTTTGTAAACATTGACAAAGATGTTCCCACTTTTGAAATGCAAAATATCGACGATATTTGCGACATCGAAACGCAAGAGAACGATGAACCAGAAACGCAAGAAGATGAGTGCAGGCCAGTTCCAACTTCAGCTGAAGCTGGTAAAGCATTAGAAACATTTCGCCGCTTTATAGAAAGCCAAGAACGTGTTCCAGCGGTCGTAATGAGAAATATGAAGGAAATGGACACGTACTTTGTGAATCTAGCGGAAAAAAGGAAGAAACAAACGCTTTTAGATCAGCATTTTTGCAATCCTGTAGCATAATAAATGTATATTTCAATCCTCATATTCAAGTTTAAATGGGTAAGTTGTGAACTTTTTTATGTTACTTTAAAATTAACTAAAATGTAGTTTCGGGATTTAATCTATGCAAGATTTTTAATCGCTAAAGTCTTACAAAACCTAATCAGACGCTTCCCGTTTAAAGAAGTTTTCCCGCTTAAGAAGTTTTCATCGCTAGGTCCCAAGGTAAACTTCTTAAGCGGGATCCATTGTATTACTACATTATTACCAGATACTCTCATCACTATAATCAATATCAGAAATTTACTATTCATAATTTTCCTCATCATCATCATCAATAATAGGTAGTTTAATAAGCATTATGAAAATATCAAAATCCCAATTGTTCAGCCTGTGGATTTAATGCGATAAATTTAACTTTATTCCAAGGTTAACGCTGTGATGACGACGCATTGAGTTCATATAAATAAAATTTATTGGTTGCATTTACTTAAATCTGCTTAAATAAACATCTTATTTACTTTTACATGGGGATTATGCCAGTTTGTGTCTATTTGGTACGGTACTAATCTGACGTTCTGCTTTCAATAAAGAGGAAGTCCTGGTTTGAGGATTTTTTCATTAATCACCTTGAAAAGAAAGACAAATATTACAAAAAGGCGCAAGAGGCGCATGTTGCGGTTTAGTGCCCCTTGTAGCTCATAAATTGCTCTATAATACACTTATTTTTTTATAGATATTTTCGGACATGTTTTTTTTAAGTCTGTTTAAAGTTTTCGAAAAATTAATTGAATAATTAAATAATGTTTCCATAAAGAATGCTGGTTAATATCATGGACATACAGTTCTCAGTATATGTGTAATCATTATACCAAAAGGTTACTCATACCTTCAACTAAAATATTCAGTAGGAGTAAAAGCTTCCACTTGTTCACACTCGCTTGCAGCCACGAACTAATCTTACGGAGACGCGAACCGTCAGACATCAAGCGCAACGTCAGTGATCTTAACATTCAACTTTGAGGCTCTGCTACCCAGTCATATTTTAGATTAGTCTTGTTTAAAGGTTGAATCATGATAGGGCAATGTGTTTACAATATTACTGAACTATTATTACGTATTTTTTTCAAAAGTGACCAAAATGACTTTTGTCCCTCTATATTCGCGTTTGGGACCACTGTGCGGCAGAGGCGGTGAAATGTTCTGTGGCATGTTTACAAAAGCCACCTTGAAGGCCCCTGGAGCCCCTTGAACCTATTGAGACCACCATCACCGCATATCTTGATGCACTCGCCGACCACTTTCACCAATTCATAGGTACCAGTTTCCCACAACAAGGCACCTTCGCCTCGTCGCTCCCGTTTGGAGAAGGACAGGTTTGAAGATCATTCCGTTAGTTCGCAATCCTCAAATGGACCTGTGATTCTCCGGATTTGAACCCAAATGAGTATCTGTGTGGGAGGAAGTAGAGTGATGCACTTGAACCCGAAACCCACCACCGGTAAGTCTCACTTTTTACGGACATCTGTGCTGGTTTCATGGACTTCAATACGACCCGAACGTTTTGAACAGCATGCCACGACGTGTTGCTGCTGGTGTGAGTATGAAAGCATGTTATTAGTTGGTTCTGTATAGTAAATTGGACTTTCGGTATAAACTATATTGTATAGCGTAAAAGTATTTTCTACTTCTACGTCTTTTTAACACATCAACATACTAAGAAATACACTATCTACCAACAAGTAATTGGACACCTGTGATAGCAAAGGAAAACGAAGTTTATTCACCTTCAAAAGTTGGTGGAGCCTCCACGAGCGGCGATTACAGCTGCGACCCTCCGGGGCATACTCTCAACCAGGCGTTGTACGACGGCTAGCGGTATTTTCTTCCATTCGGCTTGGAGAAGAAAGGTCAGTTCTTTCACCGATTTCGGATGGTGGGGGCACCCCTTAAGTCGACGCTCCAACTCGTCCCAGAGGTGCTCGATAGGGTTAAGGTCCGGACTCTGCGCAGGCCAGTCCATTCGATTAACCCCATTGCCACCATACCAAGCCATGGTGGACCTCGCAACATGACAGATGGCATTGTCATCCTGAAAGTAACATGGGTCCACCCCGTAAAACTGCCACAACGTAGGAAGCGCATGGTCATCCAAAATGGTGCAGTAGGTCTCGGCATTGAGTCTACCAGGAATTGCGGCCAAGGGTTCCGTGCCGTACCAGGAGAAACACCCCCATAGCATAATTCCACCGCCGCCGAACTTCACAGTTGGCGCAATACATTCCGACAGGAGGCGTTCTCCAGGCAGACGCCAAACCCAGACCCTGCCATTCGAACGGTAGAGGGTGAACCTTGATTCGTCGCTCCAGAGAACCTGTTTCCACTGTTCAACGGTCTACTGTCGACGTTCTTTGCACCACGTTAGCCGAGCAGCGATATTTGACTTGGTGATCAAAGGCTTGTGGGAGGCAGCACGTCCATGATAACCGAGCAGATGGGCTTCCTTAAGGATGGTATTTATCGAAAGAACACTCCCGAATTTCTGTTGAAACTCCTCGCCGATGTGGCCCATCGATTTGGTGCGGTTCTTCCGAATTTCTCTGGCCAGCACCCGTCGGTCTCCAACTCCCAGTTTTGTGGGTCTGCCGGGTCGGGGCACATTCCGACAGTCAACTCTCATCTTCCACTTGCCAATCACGTAGGCCACTGTCGATTTTGGGTACTTCAACTCGCTGGATATGTCACGTATGGATCGGCCATTTCTGTGATACACGACGATTACATCTTTCTCGAAATCAGAGATCTCCGAACTGCGTGGCATCTTGCATGCGACTGGTTGTGTTGTTGTTTCCCACACGATATTTAACGGCGGCGGCCGTGACGTGAATCAGGACCGCAGATATTGTCGATTGCAGGGGTGTCCAATTAATTGTTAGTAGATAGTGTAGTTCCTAAATGAAAGAAAAGTTAACGGCCAAACGAAACTTGTAAATAACAGAAGTCAACTTACGGTAAAGATGCTTTATTCAGGATGTAGCATACACATCGTAACATAGCATATTGTAGTAAACGCTCCACACACCACACATTATCACAACAATATTATCAATAATCAGTTTACAACCCAACGCTCTCTCTTACAACGCTCTCAAGCAATAGATCAGTCGTCGTTTTTATCTCTTGTTCAAATTATCAAAACTCAGGCATACGTCACGTGCATTCGACCTCAATTGTGTTTCCAAACGTATTCGTTTGAGAGAAAGATATCACGTTAAGAGTGAAGAATAACAGAATCAACTCAAGATTTACATAGGGAAAGAAACTAAAAAGGAAAGTTAATTTAGAATATACGTCACACTTGACAAAAGTCACCGGCCACCCCTTCAAAAGCAAATGAACGGATCCGATGCGTTGTTAAGATGCGCGGCACAGCAGCAAATCGTACAAAAACAAGCCTCAGCTGACCGCGATCATATCGCATTGGGAGGTTGAGTGAAAATGTTGCTGTGGGAGAAAACTGACTTTGAGAAAGGAAAGATTGTTGGGTGCTACATTGATGGGTTGTCCATAAGATAAACCGGGAGGCGTTTAAACATACCCAAGTCAACTGTTTTGGATGTACTGAATAAGTGGATGACACATAGCGTGCCTGAAGCAGCAAAACGTACCGGTAGACCAAAGAAAATCAGTGATAGAGGACGTCGAAGTCTCAGGTGAGTCGTTACAGCTAATCGACGGAATACTCCACAAGACCTCAGTGTACAGGCGAGGGAAAATGCTGGAACTTCGGTATGTACACTTACCATTCGCAGATAACTTCATTCCATGGGTTACCGTGGTCGTGTGGCTATTCATAAGCCTTTCATCTCCACTCGAAATGCTACTCGTCGTTTAGCATGGTGTAAAGAACATTTATCGTGGATCGTAGATCAATGGAAACGGGTCCTATGGACTGATTGTACCAGATACACGTGTATGGGTATGGCGGCAGCCGGGGGATCGCTATTAATCACAGTGTACTGTTGCTATATACGGTCAAGTTTGGAGCTGGCAGTGTACTCGTGTGGGGGCGTTTTTCGTGGTATGGTCTCGGCCCATTGGTTATCGTGGACAAACCTGTTAACCAGCACGTCTACCTCGATATTCTGGACAATTATGACCTACCAACTCTGTGGCAATACCATGGAACCGAGCCTTGTTGGTACCAGCTGGATAATGCACCGAACCATAAAGCAAGGACTGTTACGGCGTGGTTTGACGATAATTCCGTATGGTGTGTGGACTGGCCAGCACAGAGCCCTGATCTTAATCCCATATATCACCTATGGGATGAATTTGAGCGCCGCATAAGAAGTTTGGAACTAAGGCCTACTACTAAGCAAAAGTTAGCGGCAGCATTATGTACTGAATGGAAGCGCATACCTATCGCTGTGTTCCAAAACCTTGTCGAAAGCATGTCTCGAAGGGTCAGTGAATGCATTAAGGACAAAAGTGGACCGACCCCGTACTAATGTATCTCAATAAAAGCTATGTTGTGTTTCTCTACTAGGTGTCCGGTGACTTTTGTCAATATAGTGTATATGAAATACAGTCATGGGTTTATTGTAATATTGCGTGCTTTTTTCACATGATTAGTTTTACAGTTTAGTGGGGTCGATGTATAGTATGTGTGACAAAAATAGAGCGTAACTAGCCAACATAATAAGTCTGTTAATTCACCAACTTGCTTTATTATAGCGATTTTGTTTCAAGAATTGAACCCGCGTGGAGAATAATTGATAATCGTAGTAAGAAAAATGTTAAAATTTGAAATTTCATGTAGCCGGCACATGAACTAGGAATAGAATCTTGCCAACTGCTTAACTTTCAATTGCTTCAATTAGCTTGAAGTTGCACAGCTGCGCGACGAAACTTACTTACGGGCCTAATTTGGCTCAATTCGACAGGTACATGGGATCAAGAACTGATTGATCTCACAGTTTTGAATTGCCACAAATGAAGCTGTAAGCTACGTAGGTGAATCAAAAAGTAAGTTACACTTAGCGCCATCTCGAGTGGGATTGCAGTCAGACCGTGTGTGCTTGATAACGAAGTGGACAGTACGTCACAGCTGCTGACGGGAGGTGTTTTAGGTCAGTAACTGCGTAAGGCATGTGCAAGAGGCAGTTTGTAATGGCTCGTCAACTGGATTCTTACTCCAAATTGGAAGTGCGAGGAACCATTCGATTTTTGTGGGCTAAGCGTCTAAATTGCACTGACATCCATCATAAAATCTGTGCTGTATACGGGGAAAATGCCATGTCTCGCCTGGCCATTGTAAAGTGGTGCCAACAATTTGAAAAGGGGCGCACAAATTTGACGGACGAATACCGCCAAGGCAGATCATCAATATCCAGCACTTTAGGATGTTGCCGCTGTTGACAACATGATACGGGATAATAGTCGTATCAAAATCAGGGAAATTGCCAGTACGTTAGACATTTCGTACGGAACTGTGCATTCCACCATTCACGAGAATCTGGGATTTCGGAAATTGTGTGCGAGGTCCTTTACTGGTTGCATTAAACTAGAGGAGACTTTCTGTACAAGTATGGAAAAATTAATCACACATTTCAATAAATGTTTACAGTCCTTAGGCGACCATGTTGAAAAATGAATAAATGTTGTATCTTTAAACCAATATACATCCTCTGAGTATATCTCTTTATTTGTTCTTTTAATTCAACAGTGTAACTAAGCTTTTTGATCCGCCCTTGTAGCAACCGTATTACTAACAAGTGACATAATTTAATTGGAGCAACAAAAACTCATTTAAGCGCGTAATTCACACAGGGCTCTAGCTGACACTGGGTAACGGAACATTTTTAATCGCTCCGTTGGGGCAGAGATCCAGAAACCGCACTTCTGGTGAATCAGAGTCAAAATCTTATTTGTTTGATTTGAGGGGAAAAAAATAATAATTGAAAAAATCGAAATTTTCAAGACCGACGATCTAGCGGTGCTGAAAATTTCGTAACCAAACTGTAACATGTTTATCCTTGGATTCAAAATTCCTTAGTCAAAGACTTTTGTGAATAGACAGTTATCATTTTTTTTAATACTGTCTTAAGTGGACCATGTGATCCGATTCTGGATAGCTCAATACTTAGAGTCAGCCATGAATAAAAACGCGTTCAGGTAACTGTAAGTAAAACGGGGGCCGCGGATGGCCTACTGGCCAACGTTCGTGACTGCCACGGATGAACCTCAGGTTCAATCCCTGGCAGGTACAAACGCTCGAACCACTAAATATCCGTCGTGCGTCGAATGGGCACGTTAAGCTGTCGGACCCCGGTACTGGCCCCGCGGTAATAAATAAGGGTCGTCTTCCTCCCCTTTCTAACTCGCTTCCGTGTCACTTTCTTATCGGGCACTCTAGCCCAAATCTCCTAGCTTCCTATATGTAAGGGTTGTTTAAGACCTGGGGTCAGACACTCCCTTCCTAAAATCCTCTACATATGATCACATGTAAGTAAAAGACTAAACTTGTTTAGATGTTTGGTCTTCTGACTTCTTGTCATTGAAAATGCCAGTTGTGTGAGGAATGGTGAATTTGAACATGATGGAATGAGTGGCATTCTATAAATAAATACCATACTGAATATGTTGTATCGATAACTGTTGTTTCGATTATGTTTGTGTGTATTAGGGTAAAGTTAAGTCTTGTACCTCAACACTTGTCCCCTCAGTTGCATAACGTTTCTAAGCAGAATAACAATTTCTACTCGAAGCTCCTGCTCATGAGGATGCATGCCGGCGGATAAATACTGTTTAAGAATTCTTCTGGAAATACAAATTGATCAGCAGATTCAAAACTCACAATAATAGACCACTTCAGTTGCAGTAACAACGGCAGTTCTTTGTTTTTGAGAAGTGGGTCTACTTTTGTAACCCTTAGTATTGTTTCTTTCTTTTAAGTTGCTGAGCAGTAACCACAGAAAGTCAGTGTCACATAATAAACTGCTCAAGAATCTTTTCTTTTCTGCATGGCATTAGAAGGTAATTTGTTATAAACAGGAGCATATAACTCGGCAACATCATCTTGCTTTTCTACGTGGCATTGGAAGGCAATCCTGTATGATAAGGAGCATAATTTGCGAGTCAACAAAAGATCCCCTCACTGCTTGTAGTGGGTCTTCACTTTGCTGTCAGTAATGCAGCTACTGAGGAGACAGCCGATCTCCGGCGTTGTTAGGGTGTTCACAAATGGCTAATTATGACTGTGAACATCACAGTAAATTACTGCTGAAAGCAGGATTAAAGTACTTTCGCTGTGGATTTTGTGAACGACATAATTAATTAGGGGAGTAGCAGAAGGTATTGCTGGCCTGGAGACTATATTATGGAAGCAAAAGCAGTGCAGGCATAGTTTGGTGATCCCATTTTTCGCCGGAAACCGTGGCAAATACATCCTGCTCAAATGGCACTGCTTCATAGAAGTTTGAAGTCGCCTGTCAATCCGAAAATGATCGTGTCGAGACTTCGTACGTGCATGTATGTTTTGGTCGCTTTTAAAACTGCAAGTAAAAGGTGAGTTCGGTTATGTTTCTGTGAGTTCACAGCAATGGTAACTGAACAACGTTCTTCTGATATCCGAAAAAGCTGTGACTTATACTAATAAGACGACTTCTTCGTCTTACATTTTTTTTTTTTTTGTGTGCAATTTTAAAGATGTTTTTTCTTTTTTTTTTTTCCCTTTACATTGGAGTTTGAACAAGATTCACATCTCATACTTGCTATTTTTTTAATTTTTATTATATTTTGATTCAAGTACAGTATAATACATACAAGTTTTACGCAGTTTTTATTATAATTTTTGTACCATTCTGTGTTTTGCCGGTCTTTTGATATAAAAAAGCAAACGCCTGTAGAGTCACTTGTCCGTCTGTTTCTTTGTGGGCACCTTATCTCTGTACCTGTTAGTCCGATTTGAAAAATTCTTTTTGCATTGGGAAGCTTGAGTTGTGAGAACGAAGATCCTACATTCTAGGCTTTTCCCGATGCATAATCTGGTCGCTAGAGACCAAATGCAGATGCTATTCCATATGATGATATCACTGCTTCTAAAAACTCGGTTGAAAAATGTTTTTTTTTTCTTTCTGATACTATTTGTCACAATTTTGTTCAAATTTCAAATGTATATGTATTATAACAAACAGACGAACTTCGCTTACTACAATTCAGGGATCAGCATCTGTTCCACCTTCGTTAGGTTTAACTAATCACGATGATGCATCTACAAACTTTATCATGGCACTGAATGTGTATCCACATGTTTTCAGTATTTCTATTTTTCTCACCATTTCTGCTTCTAAAAGCCTAATTTGAACAATTATTTTTATGTCGCTTAGTTTCCACTATGATAAATATTTTGCATATATTTCCTGATTTTTCATAACGCACAGTCATGCCACTAGGGGCGTAAGTGCATATTTCTATTTTGTAACGATATCTCCTCTTCTAAAAACACAATTCAAAAAGATCTTTTCTGATAATACCACCCACAACAACAAACATTTCATGCACATTTTCTGCCCAATATAATATATTTTTCACTCTAGAGGTGGAAACTTACATTCTATTTCCCTAGATAGATCTGCTTCTAAAAGGCACGATTTGAGAGAAAAAAATAAATCGTTTCAGATATATTTTAGTATGACGAACATTTTGCAAATGTTTTCTGATTTTTCACAATGAACAGTTCTGCGGCTAACTCTGTATTGCTGTTTGCGACTGTATCTCTGCTTCTAAAAAGTCCGATTAAAATATTCTTTTTGCAGCACACGCCATCATTATATGATAAAGATTGTGCTCTCCTTGCCCACTTCAAATAATGCAGTTTTGCCGCTCAACACGTACATCAATTCATCCATTTTCCGGGTATCTTTTCGCTGTTCCTTCCTTCCTTTCCTTTTTTTTTTTTTTTTTTTTTTTTTTTTTTAGTATCTCACCTTCTAAACGTATTTCAAAAAATATTTTTCCGTCGCATAGCTTCCACTATGAAGAGTGTTTTGCATAACGCTTTCTTAATGAACAGTTCCGTTGTTAGGGGCGTCAGTATGTACTGCTATTTACAAGAGTATTTCTTCTTTTAAAAATCCGATTGAAAGCATCTTCTCTTAAACGGATACCCTTAACTGTGAAGATATTTCTGCACACATTTTCTGCCTAAACAGCACATAGTTTTTCCACTATGATGCGTAAAGTCATGCTATGTTTTTCTCGATGTCTCTGCCCTCGAAAAGTTCATCTTGAAAAATTCTTTTTGCATCGGTTTTCTTCCACTACAAAGGGCATTTTGTATATGCATTAGATTCCGGTTAATTGGGCCATTCGCTAATCAGGTCAGCCATTTATTTGGGACAGTTCTTAAAGAACATAACAAATTCGCTCTTTGGGATAAAGCTTTGCATAATTGGGGCAGCCGCTTTATTGGGCCAAAGTGTTCTAGCCCCGATATGTCCCAATTATCCGGAATCTACTAATTTTTCACATTGCACAGTTCTGCCTCTAGTTGGTATGAGTACATGCTTCTACTTGCAAATTATTCCCGCTTCTGAAAATCCGGCGGAACAAATGCTTTTTGTACCGGGTATCGTTTACTGTGAAGAACACTGCGCCTTGTTGATTTTAAATAATTCGCAGTTTTTAGACTAAAAATTTCTAATTATTAAGTTTTAAAACTACTGTAATAATTATACAGTATATTACACTGTAATAATTATATATTACACTGTAATAATTATATATTACACTGTAATATTTATATATTTTTATGCAGTTTTAAAACTACTGTAATAATTATATATTACACTGTAATATTTATATATTTTTATGCAGTTTTAAAACTACTGTAATAATTATATATTACACTGTAATATTTATATATTTTTATGCAGTTTTAAAACTACTGTAATAATTATATATTACATACACTGATGAGCCATTATTATTATATCCACCCCCAGCCTAGAGAAATGAGCGTGCTTGGAGACTGAACGGTGGCGCAGGTGAAGTTCACAGAGGAGTATATACATACAAACCGAGGACCAGCTATCGGTTAGTAGAGTGTTCGGAGTCAGAATGGGAAAAGCTGCCGATTTATCGGAGTTAGATAAAGGACAAATGGTGATGGCGCGGCGCTCCAAAAATTACGATCTCGTAAACGGCGCGCCTTGTGGGTTATTCACGTGCCGCTGTAGTGAGTACGTATCAAAAGTGGTGCACAGATGGCCAAACGACGAACCGTCGTATAGCCATGTGTCGTCCGCAGCTCATTAATGCCAGAGTGGAGCGGAGACTGTCGTGCATTGTTCACAGCGACCGCAGTGTCACAGTGTTGATTGATCACCCGCAGCTACAACAGTGGTGATCAAGCCAATGTGTCACAGCACACAGTTCATCGCAGCCTTCTGCGCATGGGCGTGCGTAGCCGTAGACCCAGTCGGGTCCCCATGCTCACTGCACGTCATCGCCAACAACGCATGAAACCGGCCCAAGATCATCGAGATTGGACCGTGGATGCTTGGAAGACAGTGGCCTGGTCTGACGAATCAAGATTCCTGGCATCACGTAGACGGCCGAGCACAGATACGCCGATTACGAACGGAGGCTATGGTATCTGGATGCACTGTTGGGCGGAAAGAGGCCGGCGGCGGCGGTGTTATGCTGTGGGCGATACTTTCTTGGGACACTTTAGGCCCCATTATCCCAATAGCACAATCCCTGTCAGCTGTCAGGTATGTGAACATCGTTGCGGACCAAGTTCACCCATTCAGGGCAACTGTGTTTCCTGCTGGTGACGGCCATTACCAACATGATAATGCGCCATGCCACACTGCCAGAATCGTCAAGGAGTGGTTCGAGGAACATGCTGGTGACTTTCTGTTAATTCCACATTCACCTGACATGAACCCAATCGAACATTTGTGGTTCTACTTGGAAAAGCGGGTTCGCTCTTAATCACCCCCTCCTAAATGTATGGAACTGGAGGACCTGCTCCTGCTGTTATGGTACCAGATACCCCAGGATACCTATCGCCACCTCATCGAATCGATGCCTCGCCGAGTGGCCGCTGTCTTGCAGGCTAAAGGGGGTCCTACAGCTTATTAGGTAGGTGGTCATAATGTAATGGCACATCGGTGTATACTATCTTTTCTGAAAATCTGCTTTAAAATATTTTTTTTAAATATGGGAAGGCTTGGGAAACGTTTTATATAAATATAGAAGTGTAACGTACCAGGAGATGTGACGTACCTGCCCGAAGGACGCACACGACATAAAGGCAGATAGGAATCAGAATAAAACGTCCGCGTAGCTCAATTGGTAGAGCAACTTATTCCGGAATGAGGGGATCCGGGTTCGAATCCTGGCGCGGATAGAAATGACGGAGGAATTTACTTCGTTATAGAAGGCTGTGGGAAACGTTTTGTATGCAGTTTTAGTTTTCCACAATGCACCGTTCTGCCACTGATGGGTATGTGCTTCTAAATTTTATATGAATGCTTTACTTACATTTACTGCTCTTAATTTTGCGCAATTTTTCTACTAGTGGACTGTTTATTTCTGTTTACTTCTATAATACATTTCCTTTTCTGATGATCCGGCCGAAATGTTTAGTTTCAGATAAACATTTTGCATGTTTTTTTTTTACTCCCGGAAACTCAATCCTGGTCTATTTACAATCGCTTATCAGCTACTAAAAGACGAATTTTAAAAGTTCTTTTACATTGAAATGCATTTTCCGCGACGAAGAGAGTTTTGGTTATCATAAACTCTTAGGTTTAAAATCCTGACGATTATTACATTTACGGACTGTATGTGTGAAAACACAAAACAACAATTATTGGGGCGTCCGAAAAAAAAAAAAAAAAAAACCCGACGTTTTGATGCAACAGTTTCACTTACACAGAATCGCGGAAGAATCCAAGCAAAATTTTAAAGTACATGCCGTCATGTTGAATAGTTTGGACCCATTTGTTTGCCAGTTGTTCAATTCTTTCACAGTACCAAGCTTTCGGTTTAGAGGCAAAGAACTCTTGGCACTCGAGTTCGACATCGTCCAACGTAGTCAACTACTTACCACGGCGAAAATGCTCTATCGCCTGAAACATGCGGTCGTCTGAAGGGGCAAGATCGGGACTGTATGCTTGATGAGGCAGCAGCTAGATTTCATGCCGTTCTTGAAGTTTAACTCGGGCCCGATTAGCGGTATGAAGTTTTGCATTGTGTTGTTGAAGCAATGCTTGCTGTTGGTTGACTGAGGCAGGTTAAAATTCGTCTGCAATTCGTCATACGTCGTACAGCCTGTCCAATTTGCTAAGAATACATTTTGTCATTGATAGACAGACCATTCGGAATGCGTTCAAAGTGGTTTACACCTTCATAATTCCACCAAATACACAGCAAAAACTTTTTCTCAAAAAGTCTGCATCTGGGGGTAGGTAAAGCTGGTTCACCCTACTCAACCGCTAATGTGAAAAATCTGGATTACGCAGATGTATCCACTTTTCATCCCTAGTAACTATCGTTTGATAAATCGAGTATCGCATGGATTTCTGAGTAGTTCCTTACATACCTCGACACGTCGTTGAGCTTGGGCTGCGGCATCGTCTGTACACCTTTCTGATCTTGTGCGGGTGCTCAGCTATGGTAGATTTAGAAACTCCTAGTTCTTCTGCCAATTAGCGAGTGCTTGTTCGTGGATTGTCTTCCACAGCCGCTTGCAGGGTATCCGAATCAACAACAGTGGGCTTGACTTACCTGAACCTTCCTTTCTTTTCAGGCTCAAGTCATCAGCCGCAAATTTTTGAACCATTTTTGTGCTGTCCGAGTAATACCTTCAACTTCTTTGATCTTTCGTACTGCTTCGACGTTTGTAAACCCATATTTCCCGTAATGTCGCAACAGAACCAATATTTCAAACTTCGTAGCCATTGCAATTGACCGTGGTACAAGTTCAACACATGTGCTTCACGCCTCCTTTGACTTCACACACTACGCGCTTTCAGTCTTCTGCAGCAGAGAAAACGGCCCAGCCGAAAATATGCATATTTACGTCGTGGAACTGTCCTATGCAAAAACGCTGTTTTTTCCCGGACACCGCAATTTTACATTTTTCATTATCACACATTTTTTGAAAGGTCGTGCTCATTTATACTCCATAATTCAGTGTCATTTTTCGTGTTTTTCATTGAAAAGCTAATTATTTTGTCTTCGGGTTTTAAAAGTATTTGTTGTAAGTGAAGTTCTTTTTCATTGTAAAACGTACCCTTTCAGTTTTCTGTGATCATTTCCTGGATCTCATTCGCCAATATGAAAGAAACCCCCAACACTTGAGTTTTGCCCAAACTCTTACATTCTTTCGAATAAGAAAATAAAACAAAATCTATCCCTTTCCATCACATAGCGTTTACGCTAAGATTATTTTTATCGCTGTTTCTACACAACTTCAAACTAGCCGAAAACCGCGTACATACATACATACATACATACATATCACTAAGCTGTTCTCTGAGGTTCAGAGGTTAGCTCCACAAAGAAATACAATTTCAAAATCTTTTATTCTGAGCTAGATTTACAAGGAAATCAATCTTTAGTCGGCACGTGCCTGTACAATGCCAGAAATCACAATAACAAGAGATGAGAAACAAGGAGTGAGCTATTTACAGCATATGAGGTATAAATATGCAATGCAAGTAAAATAATGATGACGAAATAACAAAGGTACTACAGTGCAGAAGCTTGATGATGCAAAACATGTAGATGGATCTGATTGAATGAACAATATAGGCGAACTTTGTACAAATGATCAAATGATCATATGTAGAGGATTTCAGGAAGGGAGTGTCTGACCCCAGGTCTTAAACAACCCTTAGAAATAGGAAGCTAGGAGACTTGGGCTAGTGTGCCCGATAGGAAAGTGACACGGAAGCGAAGTAGAAAGGGGGAGGAAGACGCCCTTATTTATTACCGGGGTCCGACGGCTGCCCATCCAACGCACGGCGGATATTTAGTGGATCGAGCGTTCGTACCTACCTGGGATCGAACCTGAGGTCCTTTCCGTGGCAGTCACGAACGTTGCCCACTAGGCCATTCGCGGCCCGAAATTTGTACAAAATGGGCAGAAACATGAATTATATATACAGGGAACGAACTGCGTGTGATGTATATAAACAATGCAAGTGAAATACTGATAACCAGATGAAAGGCAGTACAGAGAAAAAGCAAAATAATGCAAAACACGAATATGCAACTGGATAAATGTACACTGTGGACGAGATTTGTACAATATGTGCGTGACTAATATACACAGGATGCAAACAGTAAAGAAAACAGCACCTGTAGGACAAGTCCGAACAGGAGCATGCACAGTACCCAGGAAAGTAAATATAAACGTATTGAAAAGCGAGATATATACAGGATGTGTGTGTGCAATCGATATTGTAAAGAATACAAGAGCACGTCAACAACGTGATGGTGGTACAAGCATGCACAATAATGCGTAGGAGTAAGAAAAAGATAACGACATGAAGAATTATTTACAGGATGTTTATGTAAAACATGTGAGGCACACGATAGAAAAAACAAGAAATAGCGCTGAAATCGTGATCCCACCGGAAATGGTTGAGACACACAAGAATGAAACGTACAAGTATAACGCTATTTAATCGCGTTTATGCAGTGCGAATAACAATAAAAGAAGGCTTCAGGCGGCATGTGCCTTTACAATGCCAGAGAGGAGATACACGGGCACGGTGCAAAACGTGTAGGAACAAGATACAAAGCATGCATACAATAAAGTGACACCTGAGGAATAACTCCGAATAGGAGCATGCAGGTACTAAGGAGAAGTAAACAAAGAAGCAGATTGATTAATGAGAAATATACAGGATGTGTTTGTACTAATAATACAAAAATACTTCAAAGGCAAAGGTGGCTTGTACAAGCATCGATATTGTAAAGAATACAAGAGCACGTCAACAACGTGATGGTGGTACAAGCATGCACAATAATGCGTAGGAGTAAGAAAAAGATAACGACATGAAGAATTATTTACAGGATGTTTATGTAAAACATGTGAGGCACACGATAGAAAAAACAAGAAATAGCGCTGAAATCGTGATCCCACCGGAAATGGTTGAGACACACAAGAATGTAACGTACAAGTATAACGCTATTTAATCGCGTTTATGCAGTGCGAATAACAATAAAAGAAGGCTTCAGGCGGCATGTGCCTTTACAATGCCAGAGAGGAGATACACGGGCACGGTGCAAAACGTGTAGGAACAAGATACAAAGCATGCATACAATAAAGTGACACCTGAGGAATAACTCCGAATAGGAGCATGCAGGTACTAAGGAGAAGTAAACAAAGAAGCAGATTGATTAATGAGAAATATACAGGATGTGTTTGTACTAATAATACAAAAATACTTCAAAGGCAAAGGTGACTTGTACAAGCACAGTAAGACGTACGTGTAAGCAAAATATATTACGTGAGGAAAAAAAAAAAAAAAAAAGGAAATTGCTAGATGTGTATGTATAACATGTGAGGCCCACAACAGACATTTTCTAAAAGAGCTCTGATAAACATGCGCGCACCGTAAATTAGATGCACATGATTACACTAGAAAAACTGACATTAAAAGGGATAACCTGAAAAATATAACCCGAAGAACGTACAGAAGTTCTAGTTCTGACTTGCGTGGGGAGATGCTCTCCGAATATGGTGTACCAGTCCAGGGTTGACCGCAAAGATCATTGTGAGGAAAGTCCCAACAAATAGGGTTGAAATCATAGCAGAAGATGTAGGTTTGCAGAAGAGCCGGTAAACCAGCGTTAAAAGGGTGACCAAACGCTCATGAACTGCGAGCTCTGGTTAGCAGCACGGGCAGTGGTATACGCCAGTCGTAGACGTGAGATCAGCCGTTTGCGGCATTGTACACAGAGTGCTTCCCCGGCTTGAAGGAGGGAAGGCAGGAGAGATGCATGACGAAGTTGTTGATAGAAACAGTAGATCTCATGTTTTGCTAGTACGAAGATGTAGGAGCACGGCTCAGGTAGAGGCACTGGCGGAGAGCCAGAAACCAGCAACGTACTGTAAGCAGAAAATGGCGGCTCAATGGCACAGAGACACTTGGCAACGGTAGGCCAGGTGTAGCAAAGGAAGGATCACCAGGCAGTACTGGTAGACGTGTTGGACATCAGCATGCTCGGAACAGAAAATACAGGTGGGTGCAGCTGCTAACGTCATCCGGAATAACGTGGCAGGCACCGGCAGACGGCGGTGAAAGAATAGCCAGCGTACGTTCCTTTCGTCTGGTGTAGATATGGGTGAAGCTGTTGCCGACCATACACTCGGAAGAGCGGCGGTTGGCACATCCGGAATAAGCAGTGGTGCTGGTGGTAATGGATCCTGAAGAAGAAAGCGGTAAAGAGTGCGGACGGAAAAGCTGGAGAGCGTAGGAAGGCGCCCCGAAGAGGAAGAAAGAAGGGGAGAGGAAGAGAAGCAGACGGAACGAGAAAGAGTCCATACAGAGAGGCAAGAGCAGGAAAAAGAGTACCGATCGAAGAGCGGAGAGAAGCGTAGAGTGCAACAGAGGCAGTGATGCGATGGAGGAGAGGAGAGAGCTCAGAAAATGTTAGGTCGGAGGAAATTAAGTCTCGGACGGTTACGATCCCAGAGGGGAGCCAGGAAAGGTCAGTAAATAAGGGTGCGTTAGGATAATGGAGGAATAGAAGAGGGGCTCGGCTAGAAGTTCTGAGGTGAAAGCGGGTGGGGCACGGAGAAAAGGCAGAGAGCGAAGAAAGGAAAGCGTCTCCGTATAAACGGGGAAAGGCGAGAACGGAGAAGAGAAAAGTGATCCATCAGCAGAAATGTTATGAATTTGAAGCGGGGGTTCCATGGAGAAATCATCACATCTAAGGCGCTGCGGCCTCATTCTCGGCCCCAGAAGGGTGCTGTGGAGCAGGTGTAGAAAGCAGAGAAGACGTCAGAGGGTCCCCGGTCAAGGAAGTACCCCGCTGTGGACTCGGCTGGAGTATAGAAGCTGAGCTGGAAGTGGATGGATGCGACGAAATCACGCGTTGACCAAAGGCTTTATCGATACTTTCATTATAAGTCGGCTGTTGCTGGTGAGATGCGCTAGATGAAGACGCCGATGGGTCAGGTGAATGCTGATTAGGCTGTGTTGAAGAGTTGGAGGCAGCGGCTGCACGATGAGGGCATAGGGCACTAGGGTGACCAGTGCTCTTACAAGCTGAACATAGGGTGCCAACAGTGATGTCAATGCGCCGGATATGTGTGTCACCGCGCACGTTGAGCACAGGTGGAATACGTACCATGGCTTCCTCCGAGGGAAAGATCACTCGAACGTTTTGGCGAAAGCCAAGGAGATAACGGTCTTCAGGCACTCCCGGAAAGGAGGAATATGTGATGACTGATCCAACAGCACGTCCATAACTTTGGGCGACAGACAGCAGTAGGTCATCGGACACTTCAGGCGGTACGGGGGCGAAGCTGACAGTAGTTGGCGCCTGCGTGAGCGGCGTTGCAAGGAGATTGCGATCGCCGATGGAAATTCCTTCAGTCAAAAGGTAAGCAATTGCTTGGCTGGTTCTTCTACCCACGTGAGTAATAGCTTCCTTTGGTACAATCTTTCGAAGGGCGGCGCTGTAAGCAGTCAGCTTGGTATTCGGGAGGCTTCGGGAAATGACACCCAGGCCGACCTTGTCAAGAAAAAGCTGACCCTAAGGGCAGGTGGACGGAACATCCACATGGATCTGGTCCGCTCCATATGTCATCTGATATGGGCACTTGGAAGAATAGGACTGATGAGAAGAAGAAGCAGACGCACCCGAGGTGACGGCAGCATACAAAAAGCCTGGCGCACGCTGTGATGACGTAAAATAGCTGGTGGAGGCGAGATGTCCAGGACGTCATCAGAAGGTGGAGGGAAGATAACAAGTCACCACTCTTCTTCGGATGTGAAGAAAAGATATCCATGGGCAAGACAGCTTTATCTCTCTGAGGAGAGGAAGAGCCTGTCACAGGAGGCTCTCCATTGGTGGATTGACCACGAGGAGTTGATAGGGGCGAAGAGTCACTTCCGGTAGTGAAGGCTGGATCTACGCTCCCTCCGGAAGTCGCCATTTGCAATGGCGATAAGAAAACTTGCCTTGGCTGGCTTGGCCAAGACAGTAAAACGAGGAATACAAAGCAAAAAGGTCACTTACCGACGTGGTAGGTGGGTGAAAATGAAAACGACACCTTCACGGACGCCGTACACACAAAATTATAAGCTGGGAACGCAAAATATAGCACACGCGAAGCAAAACATACAAGCACAAAGTAAACAACGAACCTCGTTTCCACAAAGAAATACAAACTACCAGATAATTTTTACTTACTGTTGCCGTATCAAACTTCTCCATTCTATTTACAGCGATCTTGACATACAACTCAGGCTTCACTGACATCCATCACACGCCGTACAAAAGATCTTCTATATTTCATACTCATAATCTTTTTCTCATGCAGGCACTCCTGAATCTGATCCTCCCATGACTTCCTCGGCCTTCCTCTGCCTTTCCTCTTTCCTTCCTGCCACTTGTACTAAGGAGAATTTCTTAGTAAGCATCTCATCACTCATTCTTTCAACATGGCCAAACCACCGAAACATATTAGTCTTCACCTTGCTGACAACATTTTGCTTCGCGTTACACAACTGCAACACATCTTCATTCCTCACACAATCAGAACTATTCTTGCCACAACCCCATCCCCCGTAAGTAACGCATTTCTCCAGCACACAAACGACTTCTATGTTTCTTCTGTAGTACCCAGGTTTCACTGCCATACATCAGAATAGGAACAATTACACTTTCATGCATAGCCATGCGGACTCTCTAGGGAACCCATCATTCCTGTGAAAACCTCCCAAAGCAGCCATGACTTTCAATGAAGAATTTACTCGTTTACTAATTTCACCATCCAATTTGTTCTCTCTGTCAAACATGCTTCCTAAATACGCAAACTCATTCACCTGGTCAATCACTGTGCCGTTTAGACTTAAATTACATTCAGTACTATCAGTTCCTCTCTCAAAATCCATAACTTTGGTTTTTACCTTATTTATACTCAGTTTGAATTTCATGCAAACTTCGTACACCCGCGTGAACATACTCTGCAACTCATTTTTTAGCTCTCTGCCAACAGGACAGTGTCATAAGTATACAGCAATCTGCACACACGGATAGCACCAAGACATAAACCAGTATTATCTATTTTGGCATCACGCATGCATGCACCCATAAATATGTTAAACAGCCATGGTGACATTACATAACCTTATCTTACTCCTGCACCAATAGAAAACCATTTTGAAAAAACACCATTCACTCGTACACAAGCTCTACTGCCAGCATACATTGCTTTTACACTATTAAGTAGATTTCCAGTAACACCATATTTATTCAATACCTTCCACAAAAGTATCCTCTTTACTCAGCCATAAACTTTCTCTATATCTATGAAGGCAGCAAAAATTTTCTTACCAACAGTCAGATACTTTTCAGTCATCATGCGTAATGCAAAAATTTGGTTAGTGCAGCTTTCACCAGGCATAGAACCATTCTGAACATCCCACACTTTCTCTGATGTAAGACCCCATGCTTTTAAAATAATGACCTTACCAAACACTTTCCCTGGCACTCAGTAAGCTAATACCATGATAGTTCTTGCAGTCAGTCTGATCACCATTTCCCTTGTACAAGGGAACAATGATAGCATCCTTCCAATCCTGGGGGACCATTCCTAACTCCCAGCACAACTGGCAAATTTCAGTTAACCAGTCAATTACAGAGTCACCACCATATTTCAACATCTCGGCAGTTATGCCATCAACTCCCGGAGCCTTACCATTCTGAAGAGATTTTAGAGCTTTACACACCTCTTCTCATGAGATCCTCGTGTGCTTCCATTTCTCACTGTGACATCATCTGCTTTTTCCTCAGAATCACCTTTGCTTTCTTGATCTAATAACTTAGAAAAGTATTCACCCCATCTTACACTTAACTCATTGGGCTCCCATATCATTTCCCTGGTTCTATTCTTCACACAGCTTACAAATTTGTTTCCCTTATTTTTCCTGAGTTTCATGTACTTCCAGAAAGTCTTTCTATCTTTCCAAAAAACCAATTCATGCTTTTCCATCTTATCCTTCCTATCTTTTGCCTTACTCTGGCGAACCAGCTTAGCAGCTTCACGCTTCTTACAGCGAAACTTTTTCATCCACAGAAACTCTACCTTGCAACATCCCCAAATAGGCTTCCTTCTTTCTCTTTACTGCCTCTTCAGTCTCACTATTCCACCAAGCATCACCTCTATTGTTACCCACTATGGTGGTGCCACAGACCTCTGCAGTAGCAGTGGCAATACAGTTCTTAAAACATTCCCACTTTTTTTCTACATCCTGTTCACAAGACATTTTCGCCGTGGTAAGTAGTTGACTACGTTCTCTGAGTATGTCAGGATAACGCTGATGATCTTCAGGGAGCCTTTCAACTTTTATTCTTTCCATCCTGGGCCTCTTGCTATTCGTTTTCCTCCAACCAATATTCAGTTTCACTCGTGACACTACCAAGTATTGATCAGAACCAACATCCGCACCTCTCATCACACGAGTGTCGACAACTAAGTGTTTCAGACGCTGATCGTAGACAACAAAATCTATCACACTCTTTTGACCAAGAGTTAGATTTTCCCAAGTATATGTGTGGATATACTTGTGGTTGAAAAACGTATTAGATACACACAAACCATTCTCAATGTAGAGTTCAATTAATCTTTCACCATTATCATTCACACAAGGATCATTAAGCTTACCCAGAACATTGTCAGAAATTGCAATCTGCACACCTACTCTAGCATTGAAATCCCCTGCTATTATAACTTTCTCTTTAGCACCAAACTGGCTCAAAACAGCTTTCAGCTGATTCCAGAAGTCTTCTTTCCTATCAGAAAGTTCCGAGTCACAAGGAGCATACATTACACCAATTACTATTCTATGAAGTTTCACTTTCAAACGAATCCAAAGAATTTTCTCACTTATGCAACTATAGTGAATCAAGTTGTTCTTCATCTTTTCACTTAAAATCACACCTACACCAGCCTGTCCTTTCACATTATCCAGACCACACACTCACCGTTCCATTCACTTCTATTCCAATTTCCTTATTTTTGGTTTCACTTACACACAGCACATCCAATCTATACTTATTCATCTCTTCAATCACCTCGTTGATCTTGCCATTTATACCTCTAGTATTCCATACACTAATCTTACACTCACTCAGCCGAGATCTGTTTCTGATTCGCCTTTTTCCAGTTCTAGGTCGATACCGTGGTGGACCATCCTTCTCAAGTGTGGTAGGCCCACCATATCCCACACTTGGGTCAGTTTTGCATTTCTGTTTGTGTTTTTAATCAGGTAAGTACATCAGTGTGGGGGATTAGCCCACAGCTGACGGTTCCGGTTGGTCATTCAACCTAAGGATTCTGGAACAAAACCCAGTGAGTCTTTTCGCCAACGTCACAGAGAACTAGCTGGCACCTCTCCAAGATTCACAGTTGCTGTTCTGTGTGCAATTGTTCCCAATGAGCGCCCCGAGGGACAAACCCATCTCTCACTAACCCGCGTGCTCTCTAAAATTTAAAAATTCGGTTTTACCTTACATTCTTCGTAACATATAGGCTTTGTTACCATGTTAAAGTCATAACGTAACTCATTTTTAAATATTTTTACTCTAATTGTTTTGCCGATATGTTTTCAGTTTCTGATAGCTTGTTTTTTCATCACCGTTTAAGAGCTGTTGTTGGAATTCTTTTCTTACTGTCGAGAACTCAGTTTTGTGTGTGTCGTATTCTATCAGCGTTTAATTGCAGATTTCGTTTCCTCTGATTTGCCTGAGTTGAAAAGAAACAAGTTAGTAAAATCATGCAATACATTGATTATGATACGCTTTCCAACATACCAGAAATCGCGCGCAGACAAACCCTCCTCCCTACCCTGACTATTGATTCGTTCAGTATACCTCCGGAACAACATACTGAAGTTTTGTCGCAATAGAAGTATTTTTACTCAAGTTATGACGCATAAGGGCGATGGAATGGATCCCGCTCCTATGTCCTGACCTTTGATCCCATTTCACCCATTTTCAGTAGGGTTTGTCCCCAGGTTGTCCCTTACCATATACTAAAATTTCATCGAAATCGAACCATTTTTACGCGAGTTATCGTGCGGACAGACAGACAGACGGACAAAGCTGTCGTATATACGTTTCTTCAACCTACGGTTGGAAAGCGTAAAAAAGCACTTCTGATGCGCCGCATTCTGTTACGTCGTACTCAGTGAGCTTTTGCAAATGAAACATGTGCTTCAAACTCTTGTGGACAGACATCTTTAGCATATTATGTATCTGGATTTCTGTATCGCAGAATTTGAAGAAATGATTCTAAAAATCTCGTTCTGTGCTCTTATTGGTCGGATTTTTTCGGGTTGGGTGAGAAGTTACAAGTTTAGATGGCATGCCTATACCTTTTTTTCAGAAAGACTCTCATGTCTTAAAGATAAAATTTAGAAGCAAGATAGAACACTGTAATGGGAAAAACAATAGAACAGTGAAGAAATGCGAGAGGTTAGGTTTATACCGTTGCCCATTAAGTTAGCGATGGGAGAGGAGAAAGCCACGTCTGCCGAAACTTTACGCAGCAAGCTGAATTGTGTATATGTGACCTTGTAGGATTAAAAGTCGCTCATGATTATGAGATGATGCGAGATAAACGATAAACAATCGACAGGCGTGAGGTGGCTGCCACGCCTTCCATACAAAATGTTTGTCTTTTTCTTATAATTCTCACAAAGCTTTAAGGTGTTTCCACCTAAAATCTCTGCCTTATGTTTCCAATGGTAAAACTTCTTTACATATTTTCATCGCAATTAATGTATTCCCAAGGATGAAAATTTGAACATTGATAAAATTAACTTTAAGTTATAGCATGGGATACTTAATACTCGCTAAAACAAAACCATAATCAAGCAATCCAGCATTTATTTGTCTACTGACGTCATCAATGTTCAGGTCGCGCCATTTATTGACAGGTCTGAACATTACTCAAAGAAAAATGATTTATGTTTATTATAATTACGGTTATGTTTTATTAAGTATTAAGTATCCCATGCTATAACTTAAAGTTAGTTTTATCGATGTGCGAATTTTCATCTTTGGGAATTTATTAATTCCGAAGGAAATGTGTAAAGAAGTTTTTCCATTGGAAACAAGACAGAAATTTCAGGTGGAACCACCTCAATGAGGACATTTCTTTGTTCGCTTTTCTTTGTTCATAAAGTTTTAATTTCGTTTGTGCAATTTCATATCCTGGCTGAATATCTAGGAACCTCGAAAAGAAAGGAAAACAATATATATGTATACACTGCTGGCCACCCAAAATGCAACACCAAGAAGGAAGCATCCAATTGGCCTGAAATTCGCAGCATGCGTCGCCCGCGAGAGGACATGCAAACGATTAGCATTGCAGGGCATATGCAAATCATGTGCGCCCGGCACGCCACCGAGAAGCACTATAAAAATGGTGCACATAAGTGGGGGTGTAAGCAGTGGAAAAGTGTAGTGCTGCCGGACCTGTGCGTGGGAAGCTTCCTGATGCCTCGTCACAGAATACGGCAGTCATTCCAGCACGTTGCGGAGTTCAACAGGGGACGAATAGTGGCTTATCGCGACAGCGGTTTATCGTACCGAGACATCGGCGCCCGTGTCGGACGACATCCAGCCACAGTGAGGCGAGTATGGATTCGGTGGGTGCAGGAGTGACGGACGGACCAACGTGAGCGATTGCCGCAGCCGCGGCACACCACCGAACGAGAGGACCGGCATGTTGGGCGGCTCGCACCGCCACATCACGAACGTTAGCGCAGGAATTAGGATGTGTTGCGCAACGACCTGTGTCAGCACGTACCGTTCGACGTCGTCTGCAGGAGCGGGGACTTGTCGCACGGCGCCCATTGCTCCGATTACCATTGACGTTACACCACCGGCGAGTGCGGCAGCAGTGGGCCATTGAACGCCGCACCTGGACTACGGAATGGCACGACATTGCCTCCTCCGACGAATCCCGCTTCTGCCTGCAACACCACGCTGGTCGGATCCACGTGTGGCGGCACCACGGCGAGAGACTGTATGACGCCTGCATTATGCATCGCCATACCGGTCCGTCGCCTGGCGTTATGGTTTAGGGCGCAATTGGATATGACACCCGCACCCCTTTGGTACGTATCGCCGGTACACTCAACAGCCACCGCTACATCTCCGACGTTTTGGAGCCTGCAGTCCTCCCTTACCTGCAGGACCTGCCAGCGGCCACGTTTCAACAGGACAATGCGCGCCCGCACGTAGCACGCATTGTGCAACAATTCTTCACGGCCCACCAGGTGTCACTGCTGCCGTGGCCCGCCTGTTCTCCCGATATGTCGCCCATCGAACACGTCTGGTCGCTGATCGGCAACCGAGTGGCCCGATAAGCACCACCCGCGGCTACGCTTGATGAACTGTGGCAACGTTTGGCAGCAGCCTGGACCGACATGCCCCAATCCCACATCCAAAGCCTCTTTCGTTCGATGCCGCGGCGTATAGCGGCAGTTATTGCCAGCCATGGGGGCCACACGAACTATTGATGTCTGCGTGTTCCGCAAGTCGCACAGGACTGTAAACTCAATCGTTCCATCTTTGTATCTGTTGTTATGTGTCCAGTAAATCTGGCTTTGCTATCTCGTGTCCTTCTTGGTGTTGCATTTTGGGTGGCCAGCAGTGTATATATATAATGGCTGTCATGGGGAATCACGTTACTTTTTGAACCCTTGCTATGAATATTTTTTCAGAGTAAATAATAGGGACTGCACAGCACGCTTCTGTCGTAACACATAGAAAGAAAGATTGGTATTGTCACGTGACTGAGATCAATAATGCGTAACAAGTGTAAAAATAAGTGCGTAAAAGAAGTGTTGCTGTGATTTGTTGGAAATTTACAAAGACTAAAGCATATCCATATTTCCCCTATTGTTGTTTTAGGTCTCGTTCACCTTCTTTCCTTTCATCCCCCGCCATCCGAGATGGAGCTGAAATAAAGTGAGTTTGGGTTAATACAATTATTATTAGAGTTTCCGGTTAATGCAATTTTAAATTAATAGTTAATTAACTATTCATCGTATAAAAATAAACAGTATATTGTGTTCTTTCGTTCTTGAATGATTTTCCTTTGAAGTTCTCAAAACCATTCCGTCCGATTTTTTTTTAAATCTCCCAGCTTAGAGGAAACAAACAACGGTTTCACAATTGGTAAAAGATACTTTTTCCCAATTTTAACCAAATCGACTATAAATATTTTATTTTAACAAAGTTCAGAAATATCAAATTTTGTCTTGCTTGGTTAAAAAGAATTGAGCCATTTCGTTCTTAAAAAACATTCTAAGGGTACATCCTCTTTTTTTGACTTCTATTAAGGGCACCAAAAGAGGAGATACTCTCGGGTATGTATATGTCCTTGTAACAGTACTGCTGTGCTTATTAATTTTTCAATAAATATTACTATACTAGGATAAAATTAATTTACCGAAGTAACTAAAAATTTTCTGGCCTCCCCTGCATTACTAGCAACCTCTCCTGGAATTTACCACCAGCTACATCAGACGGTTTCAGCTTCGATTCCCTCCCCTTCCTCCACCACTGAGCCGCCGACTTAATTAAGTAACACTTTATGCATAGTAGAAATTACCCTTGCTCATATGACAATCATACAGGTTTTGCACATTATTTACATGGTCAAATTCCCTATGGTAGCATTTTTACGCTTTGTATCGTTGGTGTAGTTAAAATTGAGGAAAGAATCCTGAGGAAATTAATTGAATACTCTGGATCCACGTAATGTCTTGAGCTGTATTTCCTACGTGTGACACATCGTCATGTCTGTTAAATTCTCGAGATTAAATTATTAATGAGTGCCAGAAAGTTGTAATAAAACCCCCTATAGCAGTAGCATGTTGCTGGCTTTGCTTGTTGTATTAAAAAAGGATGTGCAGTAAGCTGAATTCAGACAACTTGCTGTGTTTTCTCTTTTTGGAGAAAGTAACATCTGATTATTATTTTAAAAACATAACTTCAAGAAATAAAGACGTGATGTAATTGTGAGAAAAGATAATTTGTAATAAGTGGAATCTTCCAAAGACATAAATATCATTACATAAATCGTCGTCGGTAGGGAACATGATTTCGGCGGGCGAAATAGAAATACATTAAGAAATGTAATGGAAAGTTAGGAAAATTAAATTACGTAAAGATGACGAGCTTTATTTCCAATATTCCATGACCGAACGTAGCGATGTTATATGACTAACATGATATATTCCTTGACGTTGCAAATGAACGAAATGATGCAGTTAGCAGAAGTTCAGAATTTTCTGATTAACGTAATACAAATTATAAAATTCAAGATTCATTTCGGTATAGTGTAAAACAGATTGTATATTTAAAATGGAAATATGATCTCCACCCCGTTTGACACGATTCCAATTTTCGGAGGTGGCCAAAAAAAACTCAGAAATTTATGTAGAATTCAGAACGGATTTACAGCGCTGGAAAAAAATGGTGCTTCCTAATAAGCTGAATTTTTCAATGAGATGCGAATGCGCTATGGATGATGACAGTGTTTAGTCTGTACTTAATTACCTCTCGAGGGTTAACAATATTTCATTAGCGCGTCATCCATTTGGAGACAAACTCCGTCTCTTGGCGTTTTCAGAGGAGTGTCTGCTAATGAGTGCATGGAATGCTACCTAACTAGTCATTTATATGACTGGAATTAAGGGATGAAATTTTCTGTACAGTGCTGCTGCACAGCACTCGTCAGATCATCCATCCGTACTAAATAAATACAAACATTTCCTGTCAATTTCATAGGGATGAATAATGACAGGACCCGTCGTATCATGAAGTTTTGCATGTCCAGCTCGTTAACAATTCTTATGGAGTGCACGCTATTTTTGAGCGCTAATGACGTAAGTAGTTTAATTAGTTTTCTGAGACTGAGATTTTACAAATACTTTGCGTGTACATTTGTTCCTCTGCTGAGTTCTGTTTTATTGATTTTAAATATGTCCTGCATTTAGAAAGGTCAGGCGCTTAATGTTTGAGATATTTCTTCGTTCATCTTTCCGGTCACATCCCCTCCTCCGCCGTCATATTCAGCTCCGTCGTTTGTTCAGGTGGTATCTTGACTCTTTAAGCAGGCGATTCTTAATTGATATTAATGATCAGTTACCTCGTCTGCTGCTGGTGACAATAATGACATAGACTTTTTTCCTTCCCGTTTCCACCGCAGATATTTAAACGACGGTCAAAAGGCACGAGAACACGAAGGCTCGCATGAAAGGGTTAGAGAATGAATGATATGCAACCGCTGTGGTTGGGTAGTCAAGCATCGAAATCCTCGGAGGCAGAAAAAGGGGTCTTGTTGTCGCCTGGTTATCGCCGATTCATTCTAAAAGAGCTTTGACCACTTTAGGACCACTTGAGATGAGTTCTTGTGATCTTGATGCTTAGAAAGAAATGCCTTATGCTCTCCGCAACTAGCCCTTTCAAGAGGGTAGATATTTCCTGACTGCGTGACTCGAATAGAACGATCTCTTCTCTTAGTGCTTAGCTCCCCGTCCCTCCTTTTGTTGTTCTTATCTGCATCTCCCTTTCTTTAGTGTTCGCCATCTTTGTAAACATGAAGTGGTCTCGTCAGATAAAAATCTGAGTATTCTTCGAATCCCAATTTGATGACATTCATAAATACAGACATTAGTCGATGCGTGTCATACGTTTTTCTTTAGCTCGTAGGTCAATTCTGCACTTCCGGACTGAAGCATTCTCGTATGTGTTTTTGTATAATCTCGGAAAATGTCACTTCCTGATAGTAATCTTTACCACCGTATGTATGCTCCGATAACGTAAATAAGGACATACTCTCAGTATGTGCTCACATTAAATTGAAACATGTATTTTGCCTAAATTAAAGGTATATAAATATACTTCAAAACTCTATGCACATTTTCATGACTTATGGCAAAATGAAGGTAATAATGCACCAGTGACAAATGAACTGTTGAATAAATGAACCAACTTTCCTTTTAATCTATGAAACGTGCAGTTATCGCAATTATACATGATCAATAAACACACACACATATATACATATAAGTAATTTAAATTGTGAACTATGAAGTACTTGCATTACATTCCAAGTGAAGTGAAAAGAATTGCACACATTATTGCAGTATATCAAACCAGCCCATCCACTGAAACATAAAAGTTAGTTAGAAGCTATTAAACTATAAAAACCTTGTTCCTCTGGCTTCAGATGAACTTTCCGTATCCGAAATCAGGCACTATAGTAGGTGTTCCAGTCTCTTGTTCAATAGGTAATCCGTGAATTTTATTCGTATAGTTGAAGTCTATTGAAGAAATAACGTTACACGCTGTCACCGACACTACCAAATCACTCCGTCACAAACATATTCGTGTGGTCGTCTAACACGCGCGATGCATTTCGGTGTATCTGCTATACCATTATCAAACGGTTCTTAGTATTGTTATTGAAGCATTTAGGTATTTATAGCCTCTCGGTGCATATCATTGGCTGTCATGTCCTGTCAACGCCACCTGGGATGTCATAAGTTGATTCGTCATAGTGAGGAGCTTCGTTGACAATTTGCTGTAAGCCAACTGGTGAACTTAATTCAGAAATATAGTTGAGCGGATAGATCCCAATTTTTCAATTATTTCTTAAGTTATATTGAAACCTCATATTTTTTGGTTGAATTTTACGTCAACATGTTTCGACAGAGATCTGGTGCCCCAATGGGCTCACCTATGTCCACACTCTTTGCGGAAGTAATTATGAAGGGCATCGAACATAACATTATTCCTATTTATGAACACAATCAAACATAAGTCATCGCTCTTTCCACGTTTATAAGTGAGTCACGGAAAATTTCTCATTGGCCGCCACCGGGAATGAGACATACAGTCTAGGAAAGATCCTGGCAAATTGTTAAGAATCAAGTACTGTTGTGATTACCCTGCGTATTTACCATGCTGGCATTGCTAATGGGTACTTGGTCTCGAGATCTCACAAAGCCGTCTCGAGTACTAGCAGGCCTCAGTCCTCGATTTGTGACGTCACCATCAGGGTCATAACAAACGCTGCAGTGACTGCCGTCTTAGCTAGCAGCAAGGCGATATCAGGATTCTAATTTTTCGTAACTTCACAATATCGATGGAAACAAGTTATAAATTTCGGTAAATGCAAAACATTTTGTAAAAATCAAAACGCAAACACTTTTTGAGCCATGGGAGCGATGAATTCAGTGATTATTTCATATCTACAAAATAATTAAAATATAAAAGAGCTTTAACTTTTCCTTTTTACATCAATGCGTTGTTGCTTTGCACAAATTCACCGGTATTAGCGTAGGCACCATGCATTTTTTAAAGAAAATTATATACCATTTCATCCAAATAAGTTAAGGAGAAAAGAAAAGGCAAAACTTAAAAACTTTATCTGATAAGTTAATAAGGAACATTCCATGCATTGCCGCTATTGATATGGTAGTTCCATATTCTTTCAGCAACACAATGTGGACTGATACATTTTTTTTTTATTTCAGCATGGCGTTGGAAAAGTACACATCTACATATTTTACACACACACACACACACACACACACACACACACACACACACACACACACACACACTCAAAGGAAGCAGCACTGGACAAAAACAACGCACAATGATTAATGAAACGTTGCTAAGCCTAATGATTCATTAAAAGTTGCTTAAGTCTAATGATACATGAAACGTTACTTAAACCTACTTAGTTTCGCGGGAACTATTATGTTTGCAATGATGAAATAGCCTAGTTTATCAATTCATAAGAAATATGTAATCTAAATTAATAAAAATAATAACTTCTCTTCTAATCATCATATCGCACATCAAGTCTTCAGCGCTCTCAGTATAAGACACGCCGCGCAAACAGACTGTTTCTCGGTTTCAGTCGTAGCGGGCTTGATTTGTTATGACCCGGTTGCTGTCGTCACAAACGGAAAAATCGCGTAGGCTTAGTACTTGAGACGGCTTGGATCTGGACAATTGTTGTTTTTGTTAATAACAATTCAGTGCCGTCTCAACCATTACACATATCGAACGAAATACAGTGGCTCAAAAAAAAAAAAAAAAAACAGCATTCTTTGGTAATATTGGCATATTTTCACGTATTCCATGTATCCACTTCCTTCAGAAAACTTTGTGACGTACCTGCCAGCAGGACGCACATGACATAAAGGCAGATAGGAATCAGAATACATGTCTGCGTAGCTCAGTTGGTAGAGCTGCTTGTTCCGGAATAAGCGTACTCGGGTTCGAATCCCGGCGTAGACCAAAAATGACGGAGAAATTTACTTCGTTATAACTTGAAAATTACATTGTCCTGTTGCGGCAATCGAACCCGCACCTCCCGATTTCCAGTCGAGCATGCTAGTCATCACACTACCCAGGATAAGGAAATTCTAAGCAACTGAACATAGATATCTGAGAACCTTCAGATTTGCGCTAGTCGCAGCTATTCCTGTCCCATCGTAGCGTCTCACATTCTTTTCTCACATCACTCCTTCGGGGAAATTCGTTTCCCAATTGTATATGACGTACTTTGATCACTGGAATTTGTGACCTACATCCGACCCTGGATGTGAGAAGAGGTCGTGAGACGCTACGATGGGACAGGAATGGCTTAGACTAGCGCAAATCTGAAGGTCCTCAGGTATCTATATTCAGTTGCTTGGAATTTCCTTGTCCTAGGTAGTGTAATGACTAGCATACTCGCCGGGGAATCGGAGGTGCGGCTTCGATTCCTGCTCCAGGACAATGTATTTTTCAAGTTTTCTGAAGGAAGTGGTTACATGGAATACAGTGAAAATATGTCAATAATAGCATTACAATGCCTACCATGTATTTTGTGAAGAATTATTTCTTCGGGAAAATTCGTTTCCCAATTATATATGATTCTATGGTAAATTTTATTTAAACAGAAGTAGCATACCATTCAGATTATTTTGCAGATTATGTGGGTGGGATTCTTTCTTGAATAGATGAACATTCTTTGTTTATTAGATAGAAAAAAAAAAAAATACGGGCGCAAGAGCCAATTTTTGGCAAGAGCGCCAAAACAAAATAAATATGCAAAAGGGGTGATTCGGGCCGTGAGGAAGCCAACCCCGAAAGCCGCAGTGGTATATGCGCTGGCTTCTTACAGTTGCGTCCGGGTGCGAGTCCCGAGACATGGATGGCGTATTTGTCACACTGACTCTTCTTTCTTTAGAACCAGTGATCCTAAATTAGGGACGGACGACTGCTAATAGCCATTTTCAGTTGCTAGTGGTCGTTAAACCCCGAAACACAAAATAAATTTGAAGTATCATTTATTTCATGCGGTGAAATAAGCTGCATGCGATTTTCCCACAAACTTTATTAATGCTTTCTTTTGCACAGAAAGAGAATTTTAGTGACATATCGATTGAAAATGTGCTGCAACTCATCGTTGATTAAAAACGTATGTTTTCTCATTGGTAATGAACCAAGTGGTTCGTTTTCTGAACTTCGCGAGTTCGGTGAATTTGCAATGGGTTTTGTGGTGTTTTTCTCACGTACTTACCAAGTCAAAAATGAATCGTAACCAAAGCGATACATAGTTACCGACTACTTTCTATCGCACTAGATATTCATCTCATTCTCAGCTGATAACACAATTTGGATTTGGTTAGTGCATTTATGCAATCTTTGGTCAATGACTCCCCGTCCTCTGAAGAGAATAGAACGGAAATTCGCGTGCTGCGTAGACCCTGACCGAATGATTGCTAGCTTTTCTAACCAGATATTATCAGATATATATATATATATATATATATATATATTTATTATTTTTTTTTCCACTGTTAACTTCAGTTTTTATACACACTTGTACGCACAAGTCAAGAACTGTTGTTAAATGCTAATACATTTCGTGGATAATTAGATAAACTGTAGGCAGGACGCATAGGGTAAATGCAGTACTGTTCTGTGAAATGTGGTATGCATATTGTGTAAGATGAAAACAGAAACTGAGTTGCCATGACAGTGGGACCGCAGATGTTACGTCTTCGGAGGATAGATAGATAATAAGAGAAAACACATGGTGACCTCCTGTACTTTACAGTCCTTGCCTTCCCTCCTCCGTTGTTCCCTGACTTATCCCTTTCTCTGGGCCTTGGTGGGCGATTCTTGTCCTAATTAGCTGAATGTTCGGCTCTTGCAAGGTCATCATCTGACCTCCAAACGGAATCCTTTCACATGAGATTTCAATTTCGTTGGCTTGTTCAATGGCAAAGGAGGAAACTCGTTACTATATAATTCCAAGATAAATCATGCTTTCGGGTGTCGAATGAACAAGATCAGCATTTTATCTTTTACAAATCCGCTACTGTATTCTGCCCACCATTTTAAAGTCATATTGTCCTGTGATAAAATAATTTGAACGATTGTTGTTGTTGTTTTTTTTTATTCTCCACCTGTCTCGTGAATGTTTCCAGAATAAAGGGGAAAAGTTATCATGTTCATTTAGTTCTTAAGCAGCATATATTGTATCGTTGCTAGGGCGACGATGGAAGTTCGTTGCTTTTATTAACTGGATCATTCCATGCCAAATCAACAAATAGAAGTTACCTCATAGTCATGGATTTTGTTGCAAATTTAACAAGCATTGATAGCATATATAGAAGAAAGTCATAATCTAGGACTTCAATTTTTTTAGTGGGAAGGGGGATATTTTGCCCCCGAATCTTCATTCAAGCACATATTTCTGAGAAAAGTGGTGTTCATTATTTTATTAACATGGTTTAAAAAATCATTAATTTTTCATTGTTGTTTAAGCTGAATCATTGTATTTTCAACGCTAATGAGAGGTGTTTTCTCATCTGCATTACGGCTGTAAGAGAATATTTTTATTGTTGTTTACTTTTGAGCTGCATCATCCCATTTTCAAGGTTACTGTGAACTGCATTGTTTTCTCATCGGCGTTACGGCTATGACAGAAGCCCCTAACGACGTCAAACGCTTTCAGTTCATCGCCAAATTTGGGTGCTGAATGCTAATGCACTTACCTGGGAATAATCATCACTCTCTTCAATCGAGACGTTCTCATTGCTCTTTTTGTTCTCAATCATTTCATTTAGAGTCATAAGGGAAAACCTTGCAAAATCCACATCCTGACTAACGCAAACTTGGAAGCTAAACTGATCTTCCTCTTCAACTATATAGCTTTCCAGTCAGATTGCATAGCGATGTCTTCTTGTTTTATAAAATCGTCT
This sequence comes from Macrothele yani, assembly GCA_039090855.1. NCBI lineage: Eukaryota > Metazoa > Arthropoda > Arachnida > Araneae > Macrothelidae > Macrothele > Macrothele yani. The sequence goes on along the minus strand of CM077023.1, from coordinate 2,861,638 downwards.
GAAAGTCCGCATGCCGATGTCAAATATCGGAATCCAGCGTTTGCAAAACACTGGAGTTTTGTTTCCGACGAAACACAATTCCATGCCGCTGACAGAAAGCCCATTGCTTCCAACACCTTCAGTGTAAAGATTTTAACATCAAAAATCTTTTCGAGCGCGAGCTGCACCAATCGATCGTTGTCGGTAATAATCCCTAAGACTATCCCTAAATCAATTGGTTGAAGACAACTCGTGCAATTTGAAGGGCAAAAATACAACTCTCATGTTTCACACAGAATTTTGCACATCTTATGGGTGTACGGGACAACAGTCAAAAAACAAGAATCTTTCGTTTCTCCCTCTTTATTTTGGCTGACCAGTGATTATTCAGGGGGAATGCGCACATTCCTCAGAGTGAGTCTTACAGCAGGTGGAAAACAGGAAATAGGAAAAGTGAAAGGCGGCAGGGGAGATTGGAAAATGAAGAACGAAATTGACATCGGGGAGGGAGAGGGGTAGAGTTTGGTAAACGGATTTCGCACAGTTTTAATTTCTCATTCACAATACCACAGTTTATAGTATAAATGAGAAGAAAGCTAATTCGATTATCGTATAATCGATAAAATTTAACATTAACGGCAATTCAGAATTTTGGGATGGGCGACATTTTACGTATAAATGAGAAAAGCATATGAGTGAGAAACGTGTAAACTGGGTTCTTCTGTAATCTTAACTGTGATCTGAAATATCCGACCTGGGACGAATTTTTCAGCCCGACTTCTGTAAACGGTGAGTTATCGTGACTTCTGTTAAAAAATGAGTTATATTTACAGTACCAAGAATTGACAGTGTGCCTCAAGAAAAGCTGGAAAAGTTATGGAGATGTTTTGCCATGATTACAGCTGTCCGACAAAAAAAAAAAAAAAAAAAAAAAAAAAATGTGTCCACTTCTAAAAGCCGAAAGAAAGTATCTTGCCAAAAATGCAAATATACGTTTGCTTCAGATGAAAATCACAAAAAAGACTGGTAACCAGAAGTGTAAGATATGATTACTGTTACAAAGGAAAAGCACGAATTAATTCCACACAAACACAAATTGCATGGTGATAGTCAATACCTTGGAAATACCATGTGTCTCGCCACACACGCAGCTACACGTCGTAGCATGGAGTCGTACAGGCATCAAATAAATCCTGAGGCACGGCCTACGAAGTCTGTACCTGCTGGAGTTGGTTTCTCTGGGCAGCTACAGTCTGCGCCGGTTTTGGATAGGTATGGAGATGACTTTTTATCAAGTCACAAACATGTTCGATGGGAGGTAAATCCAGGGACCACGTTGTCCACGGAAGAGTGTCGACGAGTCGTATATGTTAATTGTGATGCACTAAAGATAAGTTGCAGAACTTTGATGAAATAGGTTAAGTTTCCCTTCCCACTATCCAAGCCGACATTTGTATGTATCTGTAATACGTTTCGGCGCTCTTTGGCCAAATATGGCCCTTGAGCTGGTAATTCTGAAAAAGCAGACAAACAATAAGCTGTTGTGATTTATCATCGCGTTTCTAAAAAGGAGGAAAAGTTGAAGAAATAAAACAAAAAGTTGAAACTCGAGCATAAGGAATTATTTTTTCATAACATGTAGGCTAAATAAAACGATTTAAGTCACCCTCCGAATGATTGTGGGCAACGTGACGAGCGAAGTTTCTGCTCATGTTGGTACCATATCGCTATTGGTGTTTTATAAGCATTCGTTGTTGTTGGTGTGTATGTTTCTTTGCTTCGATTATAATGGAAAGTGAATGTGCTTCGCATTAAGATTATCTTAACAATACCTTAAATCTGCAACATCTATGTGTCTTGAGAAATATGCCCCCCCTCCCTCCCCCCAAATCTTATTCTATTTTACCGGTAGCAACAGCGAACTATCAGAATGAGCTAGCTGGCTGAACAATTGAACAATAACCATGAAACATGAATTCCGGAGACGTACTTAACGATCTCTTTGCGTGACTAATCAGTTCTGTGCATCACGCGTGTTCTTTCTTTGACTGCCTATATAAATAGAAAGACGGATAGTAGAGGAAACTACGTATATCCATTGTATGCACAATGTTTTCTGAGTGCTAACCCCCCCCCCCCTTTTTTTTATTCAGTTTCAAAAAACTATGCAGTGGTAACGTTAGCAGAAACTTTCCTTTCTTATCAGTGTGATCGCCTGGATTGTACGTGAATACTATTGTTTCGAATTGGCGCTTGTAACTCATTTTAATATTACTAATTTCATTTATCATATTGGTACTGCTGTGAAAGACTAAAGTCACTGCTGTGAACGATTTTCGCTAACATCTGGTTTCCGAGGTTATGATCAAATGCACTAATACTGCCCAGGGAAGTGGTATGGGTATTGAATTTTGATTTTGGGCATTTCATTTTGACTAACGCCATTATTTAAGCATCGATAACATAAGTTATTGTAGACTTGAAAAGAACGCGAGGTACTAGAGAAGCATTTGGGGTGGGGACAAAAGGAAAGTTTTTAACTTGTGCAAAATCATTATGTGATGGGTGACATCTCTCTCTCTCTAAACGAGTTTTGTCGCCAGTGTATAATACCTACCCAACCGGGATGTCTGAAATAGTTTTGTTAGGTTATTTATAGTTTAAACACCTTGAGTACTGTTCCTGGGCCACAAGGAGTCGCCATGTTGTTTACTGGGCGCTGGGCCCACCATCAAGTTAGAAATCAAACCAACACCGTGAAAGGAGACGGAAAAGCCACAAATTGGACCGATTCTGCGAAGGAGCTGGCAGAGTTATTCACGGGCGCTGCTGTTTTCCTTCGGAAACAATTGTTGTTCAATACCACAACTTTACACTTAGAACAACCATATATTTATTTATTAACTTCTTTGAGCAATTTTATTTACTGTTTGCATTTTTCCATACTTGAAAAGTAATTGTGAATATAACTAGGCATTTAACAATTTTGAATGCAGTCTGGCTGCAGTAAAGTAATCCCAAATAATGTTCCTCTAAACAGGTAATCGCTTACAAGCACAGTTCTAATTCATGTGAGCTTTAAACCATCAATTCATTCTGACTCTTCTAATAGGACTTGATTACCGTGTGCTTGTTTCAGGAAACGTGAGTCGGAAATAGTTGTGTTACTGGGTGACATAAAACAGATCTGAATTGTTCCTAATAATTTAAATCAGTTTAATATACGCTACTGTTTGTTAAAATTGCAACACCAAGAAAGAATGGCGCTATTCAAATGAAATTTAAAACACAGGTTCCGCGTGTTACAGGAGATAACTGATTGCATTTGTAGAGATATACAAGTTTTTTTTTTTTTTTTTTTTTTTTTGCTTCAAAACTAAGTATCGTGTGAAGCTACCTCGAGCAACAATACAAACCTCTACACAGCGTGGCATTGATTTTTTTTTTTTTTTTTGAGGTTTAACGACGACCGTGAACAACTCAGTGGGCTATAAGGAGTCGCCTGTCCCTAATTTAAGGCAGCTGGTTCCAGGGAAGGGAGAGAACCAGTGCCATAAGACAACACAACATCCATGCCTCACCGGGATTCGAAATCATACCCATCTCGGACGAATGATCAGAAGCCATCGCTTAGACCACTGCGCCACCGGGGCGGCACGTGGCATTGAACGGAAGAGGTTTTTGATATCGTCCTGGGGAACCACTTGTTTCTATGCGAAACCAGAGTTCATTTGTGGTGACTGGTGAAGGTGCTTGACGGGCCAGTCGCTTAGCTACCGTGTCCCAGACATGTTCGATCGGTGACATATCCGGGGCAGGCCAGGGAAGAAGAGGTCTTGGTCATTCCGGGATATATGTGGCCGAGCATTATCCTGCTGGAATATAGCGCAGGGACAACTCTGAAGGAAAGGTATTACCTCTGCCTGTAAAGCATTCCTGATGTATCGCTGGCTGTTGAGGATTTCTTCAATTTGTTTCGGGCGAGATCGCGAATTGAACCCAATGGCACCCCAAACCGTGACGCTTGGTGTTGGGCCGGTATGACGCTGCAAGGTGCAGTTCACCAACGATGTCTTCGAACACGTATGCGACCATTATGATGCATTAAGTTGAATCGTGACTCATCAGAAAACACGACCAATAGCCAATCAGTGCGCCAGTGTCTGTGTTCGAAACCCCATTGCAGCCTGAGGCTTCTGTGGTTGAGGGTAAAAGGAATGCGCAGCAATGAGCTGCTAGCACCCAATCCTTTGTTAAGCAGACGACGTCGAATTGTACTGGAGGACAAAGCCTGACCTGTGACAGTGCTCCACAGCTGTGCTAACACTGTGGATGTCGCTGTGCGATCGGTCACTGCCATGAGATGGAGGTGTCTGTCATTCGGTGCTGTCGTGCGATTTTGCGGTCTATTTTCCGCATTTCTGTGTGTCTGAGCCTCATCTGTCCACTCATGTCACGTTCGCATAGCTGCACTGACATTTCGTCCCGTACGAGTGGCAATTTCGCGGTGGGTAAATCCAGCTTCTCTCATCCCAACATTCATCCTTCCTCGCTCAAAGTTCGTCAGATTTTCATAACGCAATCTTCTTCGGCCACGGGCCATAGCGAGGCACAAGAAACACCCTTTCGACTCAATGTTGGCTCTTCACTGGTTGCAACATCTCGTTTAAACCAGCTCTTTATACCCAAGACCCGACAGTTCAGAGGGATCCGAAACAACATGCGCATTTTTGCTGACATTTTAATCATTTGCATGTCCCAAACTGTTGTTCATATCCTTTAAGTTTCAAGCTAATACCAGCAGACCTTGATGGTGTTGCAATTCTCACAAACGACATACATATACACTGAAGACCAATTGAATTAGAGACAGCTGACGTTATGCAAATGTGGCGCTGTGGGCGGCCCTGTAAACGAAAACGACATGACGTATGCAGCGATCCGATAATATAAGGAGTGATGCAACGGGAATCAGTAAGAGTCGGACGCAGTATGGGTAAGACGAAGGATCTAAGCGCATTTGATCGTGGGCAAATTGTCGGGGCCCGACGAATGGGTCACTCCATCTCGGAAGTCGTGCAGGCATTGGGATTTTCACGAGCCACTGTGTCACGGGTGCACCGTGAGTACACCGAATCCGGTAAAACCATCCCTGCGAGGGCCAACTGCCGTGGACAACAGCGTGTGGATGAGCGGGGGTCATCGTCGGCTAGCTCGCATTGTAACAGCGGATAGACTGACCACAGAGCAAGAAATCACTCGACAATTTAACGCTGGTGCACAAAAACGTGTAAGCAGCCACACCATCCAGAACCACCTCCTCGCTATGGGGTACAGAAGCCATTGTCCCACGTGGGTACTGCTGCTGATCGCACATCACAGGGTGCAAAGATTATCATGGGAGCGGGAACATCGTCACTGGGCATTACACATGTGGAAAAATGTTGCCTGGACTGATGAGTCGAGATTCACGTTGGTACATGCGGATGGCAGGATACGAGTACGGCGCAAACCTCAAGAAGCGAAGGACCCTTTTTGGCAGTAGGGTACTCTTCAAGCTGGTAGGGGTGGCATTCTCATCTGGGGACTGTTTACGTGGACTCAAATGGGACCCCTGGTACGTGTGACATCGTCCCTCACAGGTCAACGTTACCGGGATATTCTGGTCTTCCACATCCCACTGGGGACCTCATCCTGCAACAAGACAATGCACCGTGCCATCGCTCCCGAATTGTATCCGAATGGTTGGATGAACACTCCACCGACGTGACCTCGCTTCCTTGGCCAGCTAGGTCACCTGACCTCAATCCCATCGAGTATATCTGGGATGCCATCGAGAGAAATGTTCGAGGCTCTGACCTCCCTCACTCAAATCTTTGTGAACTGTGGGAGCTTGTTCAGGGGTCGTGGATCCGTATGGCTTCCCAACGCTTCCGGTGTCTTGTCGAGTCCATGCCGAGACGAATCGCCGCCGTCATCAGGGCGGAAGGTGGTGCTACACGTTACTAGACAGGTATCTCTAATTCAATTGCTCTTCAGTGAGTGTATACACAAACTGGTAAAAATCTCCCCCGAAAGACAACAAAACGCCAAATGCATTAAACATTTAAAATAAGTACCAAATTTATCTTTTGAACAATGGTTAGGCATAAAAATACATGTCTAATGTATAAGAGTAAATTTGGACGGGAACAAACAGGGAGGAATGCAGAAAATGTTGAGAGCAGTTATTTGCTTTTGTTTTTTTCAAGGACAAGCACGAAAGACTTCTCCCTCATTTCTACATAGACCTAGTGAACGTGGGTTTCTGCTATATCGCACTTGTGTAGGACCCCCTCCCCCATTTAAATTCATGGCAGCAAACGTTCCTTTAAAACATGTTACTTAAGCTTCCAGTTCGTTATTGCCTGGAAATAAAACCAGTCCAAACCTTATCAAACATAATACTTTTTTAAAACTATAATATATTCCCATTTTGTTACCCAAAAATTTTAACACAAATACAGATGTGATATACAGGCAACCCTTTACGTCAAAAAGAACGGACCACCATAAATTTCAAATTTGAAACCTAAACCAAAAAAATAAAAGTTACAAACAAATACAAACTATTGTGGTATGCTATTGCAAGAAAAAATTTAATAAAATGAAGGAAATTGCGAAAAACCATTATTAAGAAAGTTACTTAGAATAACGGTCCCTAAAAAAGACAAAAGCAATCGTTGACAACAAAGAGAAATGCTATGCTAAACCTGTAACGCTGAAAAAGAATTTAAAACTATTAGATAAAGCAATTTGCCACAAGCAAAAATGCTGAAGAGGCCCCTCAAAACTACAAAATTTAAAAAGCCAATACATTTAAATAAATTTCAGGAAATTTCCAAAAATATAAGTAAAAATCTGTTAACTTACTGAGATTCATATTTGCACTTTCTCTTTTGCTAACTCCAGCAGCTAAAAGAGATATTTTGATTTTGCCTCTTACTGTAGAAGGGCCACCTAACTGCCAAACCAATAATAGAAAAATACAGGAGCATTTTGGCAAAGAGTGCTTATGGCTAACATTAAAAGTTACACGACCAACAACAAGCAAATTCCCCTAAGTGTTGTAAAGAATATTATTTCTGGACTGAGCAAACATTCAACAGAATACAAGAACAGACTCCTCAAAAACATAATCCTGTATTTGATAGGTCTCCACCTCTATTAAATTACTTAAAGTAAACTACAGTTCTATTCTAGTTTTTTAATGTTTGCAAATTATTCTATTTTTATAACTTTTAATATTTAAAAGAAAATTATTCATTTTTACATATTTTATATTTTTTTATGCATTTTACTTATATTTTTTTTTATTTTAAAGAAAAAGATATCTTCCATAGCACTTGGTTCCAAAAAGATACGAGGGATCTGCATTAGACTGCTTACGTGCTCGCGGTTTTAATAAATAGATTTCATATACCCACCAGGTAATTTAAGTTAAGTCAGCAATCTTAATACTATTTAAAAATTACTTTTCTTAATGCTGATTTTATGAAAGCTTTAGGAACTTGGTTAGAGGAAAATTATTTAAAAGGATATTTCGAAGGTTATTGAAGTTTGATTGTAGGTTGCAGATTCTAGCTATTCTAATTACCTGTGCAATAAAGTACATTTTCTATTACCTCACTACTATTCCAAATTGCATATTTTATACATTCAAAGGAAAAATTACTGCTTTTATCAAACAAGCTGATAATAGGGTTTCCTGCATTCAAATTATTGTTAAATCTAAGAAATCTAGTTCCTGGTCATTATGGTTAGTTTTACTTAACTTTCTTCAAAATCACTTTCAATGATTTCAGAGTTATTTAGACAAAGTTAGTTGTCAATATGTATAAAAGTATCTAAAGAGCTGTTTTCCGCAATTTGAGGATTTCTTTTTAATAATAAGGCATTCCGTGTAGAAAAGGAAAAGATTACACACACTAATTGTGAGAACATCCCGTAGGGATTCATTTACTAACTAATAAAAATCCTTATTATTAAGTACAGAGTTATTCGTAATGTAACAATTAAGAAAATTATTCCAATTATTAGCTTTAACTGTTTTGGAAATGTTAAATTCTGCTAAAATATCACTAAATGTAGAAATAATATCTTCTAGTGGATCAGTGTAAAAATTCTCAAAATCATAGCGATTTATATCTATGTGCCTAAGTAGTGATTGCTTCGGAATTGTTATTAATAATCCAAAAATATCTTAATATATTATTGGTGCAATTTTTAATATGTTGTTGAACTTTTTTAAAAATCGCCTAAAAAGCCTGGTCAATCTCCTTATGACTTTTTTTGAATTTCGTTAGATCTTTACGAAAGTAGCAAATGAGGGAATGGTTCATATCCTCTAATTAAAAGAAACTGAAGCTGTTTGTGGGAAGCTTTAAACTTCTTTGCTAATTGTTTTCGACAGATATTAACAGGTTCAAATGTAACTCCATTATTTAGTTCTTAGCTGATTAAATCATAGTAGAAATATTTGCAGATTGTTGCAAACTTATTATTTGCCATCTTAGTGTGTGAAAACGCACTTTAGTCTGTGACGAAGATCGAATCAACGCCTCCCTGCTCCAGAGCCAGTTGTTCTAACCAACTAAACTACACCGACAGAATGTATAGCTGCAGATTTGCCGTCTTGACACGTGCTTCACCTCTGTAGTAGGCCTACGTCACAAGAGGTGGTAAAAAGGACATCTTGCAGCATGCAGATTTTTTGGTAGCACTAGAAAAAGTTAACTTTTGTCATTAAGAACCTTTAGATTAGTTAAACGTCCTTTAAAACCCAGGAGAACGTTATGTTTCCATTGTGCAAAAGCTTCGATTGGCTGATTGAAAACCAGGCTAGTCTTCACAAGATACCTATTTATACTCTGACAAAAATTCCTGAGCATTTTACTCTTGGAGATATTTATAAAGGGTCTGAACTTAGTTCCAAAACCTAAAAGCTTCTGGAGCTTTTTGTTGTCACTGAAGTCCAAATTTCCTATAATTACATGGTTATAAAAATCATTGGTGTAGGAAAAGGGAGGGGGGTGCTTAAGCAACCCCCCCTCCTTTGGACATCAAGGCACATTTTTCTCTAGAACGCCGAATCACATGATTTCTTTTTATCTTTTAAAGCCGAATTTTAAATCTTGTTCATTAAAAATATCAAGATGAATCTGAAAAAAAAGATAAAAAAACTGACTCAAATCACATTTGCTTCCAACGAAGTGGCGGATTTTTTTTTCATTTGTTTCATTGGTGCATTTTTCCACGTGCATCAATCCACCCGCAGGGTTCACTCGCTGTCCCTCACACTCCTGGACCTGGAAGATGCCTTTATTAACAGTGAGACAAGAGGAAAGATGAACTACTGCAATAGAATCCTTTACAAGTGGTGAAGCTGGCTTTTTTTTTTTTTTTTTTAACCCCAATATCAAGAAATTACAAAAAATTCTATCAACGCTTCCTGTCTCAACAGCCACTCCAGAAAGTACATTTTCTACTCTCAAGCGCTAGAAAATGTATCTTCGAAACACAGTGTCTAATTCTAGACTTTCTGGACTTGCATTGCTGAACATTCATGGAGAAGTAGAAGTAAATACAAGATCCACATTTTGAAGACAATGGTGGCGAAGTGCAGTTACCTTGAGCAATGATGCTAAGATATGTAAGTACAATTTTATTAAAGTACTAGCAAAACCTTACATTTTCAATTTCTGCACTAATATTTATTTTATAAAATAACTAATTTTAAAATTGCGTCTTTATAAATAACTCCGAGAAATTGAATACTTAGAGAGAAGTGCTCTGACGACCGCCCATAGCGGTATAACTATACCATCGGGATCAGAGGAAATTCTATCCCACACTCACCAACCCGCTTGGCCAGCGTGGTGAGTTATGGCCAAACCCCTCCAAAATGATTCCACAACTTAAATCTTGGCCCTCAGTCTCCGGCAGCTGGAATGTACCTGGCCAAGGCAGCGGCCAGTGCGACATGAAGGCAGAGGGTGCTAAGAATCCCCGGAGGACCGGACTAGGCTGCCATCTGATGCTGACCTTGGCTACTTACAATGGACGCTCCCTATCTTCTGATTCAAGGCTTCTTGAATTGGAAGAGGAACTACAAAGGATCAAGTGGGACATCGTGGGGCTAAGTGAGGTAAGGAGAAAAGGAGAAGATCTCATCGAACTGAAAAGTGGACATCTCTTCTACTATCGTGGGACAGATACTGGCAGAACTAGTGGTGTTGGATTTATAATAAACAAGAAACTGAAGGATAAAGTTGTAGAAGTTGAAAGTTCCTCTGACAGAGCTGCACGACTTGTTATCCAACTCTCGAAAAGATACCAGGCTCAGATTATTCAAACTTATGCACCCACCACAAGTCATCCTGAAGAAGAAATTGAAGAATTTTATGAGGAAATTTGTCATCTAAATAATAAAGGTAAGCAGCACTTGAAAATAATTATGGGAGATTTCAATGCAAAAATAGGGCAACGGCAACAGAATGAAACTTCAGTAGGTAAATTCGGTCATGGCAACAGAAACCAGCGTGGAAATACTCTCGTTGAGTTTGCAGAGGCAGAAGGGTTTTTCATCTTGAACTCCTTCTTCAAGAAAAAGCCACACAGGAAATGGACATGGAGACATCCAAATGGGACGACAAGTGAAATTGATTTTATTATGTGTAACAAAAAATTCATCATAGAAGACTGCAGTGTGCTAAACAAGTTCAACACAGGTAGTGACCATAGATTGGTGAGATGTAAGATGCACCTCAACACTAAACTTGAACGTGGCAAGCTCATAAGACAAACAAAATCTATTGACATAACCAACCTTAAAAAACACCATAATACCTTCAAGTTAGAACTGAAGAACAGGTTCTCTGCTTTAGAAGGCCTAACATCGGAAGAAGTGGACATCTCTGAAGTTAACAGAAAAGTAACCAAAGCTCTTATGGAAACAGCAACAAAATTAGCTGGGTCTAAGAACAAGTTGCATGTGAACAAATTATCAGGAAAAACCAAAATGTTGATGCAAAAAAGAAGAGAGATGAGGACAACTAAAGAAGATGTGACTTCCAAAGTGGAATATATAGAGCTATGCAAGACAGTAAGAAAAAGTATCACTGAAGACGTAAGGAAATTCAACTGTGAACTAGTGAGGAAAGCAATTGAAAACAACCAAAGCCTAAAGATAGCAAAGGGACATCTCAGTAAGGGAAGAAAACAGATTATGGCACTGAGAAAAGAAGATGGTTCTGTAACAAGAAATAGAGGCGAAATTTTGACAAGAGTGAAAGATTTCTACTCCAAATTATATGAAAGGGATGATATATGCACTCCAGACATCATGAAAGATACCAGTACCAGAGTTCCTCCAGTCCTTCCAGCAGAAGTTGCACATGCAATCAAGAACATGAAGCGAGGAAAAGCTCCAGGAGAAGATGGAATTACTGTAGACATCATACAAGAAGCAAGTGGAGAAATCGAAACAGTACTCGCCCAAATTTTCACTCGATGCCTTAATGAAGGAAAGATTCCTGAGGATTGGAACACCGCTACAATGATCCTGCTACATAAGAAAGGTGACATTGAGGATCTCGGAAACTACAGACCTATCAGCCTCCTATCAGTAGTTTATAAAATCTTCACTAAAGTTCTTTCACACCGCTTGAAAGTAGCACTAGACATGGCTCAACCGAGAGAACAAGCTGGATTCAGGAGTGGCTACAGCACAATAGATCATATCCACGTGCTGAGAGAACTAATTGAAAGAGCGAGGGAATATGAACTTCCATTGTGCATGGCTTTTATCGATTATGAAAAAGCCTTTGATTCGGTGAAACCATCAGCAGTTACAATGGCTCTGAAAACCTGCGGTATTGAAGATGCATACATTAATATTATTAATAACATCTATGAAAACGCAAGTGCAAAGATTAGGCTGTTTGAAAATACAACACACGTAAAAATTGGAAAGGGAGTGAGACAAGGTGACACCATATCTCCGAAGCTCTTTAATGCCACATTGGAGGGTGTTTTTCAGTCGCTGAGCTGGGAAAACAAGGGGATAAAGATTAATGGAGATTATCTAACCCACCTTCGTTTTGCTGATGACGTAGTCATTTTTGCAACTACCCCATCAGAGCTGCAGAGTATGATCCAGGAACTTGCTGACAAGAGTAAAGAAGTGGGATTAAAAATGAACTTTCAGAAGACAAAAGTGATGTTCAATGCTTTTACAAGAAATGAAGATTTATCGATTGATGGAGAAAAGCTGGAGATAACAGACACGTACGTTTATCTTGGACAGCAGATATCAAGTGAGGGTCACATTGATGAAGAAATTAATCGGCGTACAAAACTTGCCTGGAGAGCTTTTGGAAGAAACAGCATAATTTTCAAGAGCAATATGCCATTATGTCTTAAAAGAAAAGTGTTTGATCAATGCATCCTTCCAGTGCTTACGTATGGTGCAGAGACGTGGACCTTAACTAAAAGAGACATACAAAGGCTGCAGACAACTCAAAGAAGCATGGAGAGGTGCATGCTTGGTGTAACCAGGAGAGATAAGAAGAGGAACTCGTGGATCCGAAAAATGACAAGAGTGGAAGACATCATGATCAGAGTTAAATCCCTGAAATGGCAATGGGCTGGACATACTGCCAGAAGGACAGATCATCGATGGACAGCCGAAATTTTAGATTGGATTCCAAGGGACAGGAAAAGACCCAGAAGAAGACCACATAGGAGATGGGTGGATGAAATTCGAAAGTATGCAGGGGTGACATGGAGGAGACTGGCACAAGACAGACCGTTGTGGAGGAAACTTGGGGAGACCTTCATCCAGCAGTGGATTGATAATGGTTGACAATGATGATGATGATGACTCTATTTTACATTAACCACATTTAATAAATATAAGCCCTCCACATTACATAAGGTTTTGTATCAAAATTTCGTAAATCAGTATTTTAATTATCAATAAAAATTGTTAATTTATTAATGAATTTATGTAATTATTCTAAATGAATTATTGATAATTGACGCTTAATTATTATTAATTGATCAATCATAGATTAGCAATTATTTTCGGTGGTTGGGTATGAAACTACTTGCTCCCCCCCCCCCCTTCCCCCCAATTATTTTTGAATTGCTACTCCCCTGATTGAAAGTATCAAGAAATTCTGTATCTGTATCAGAAATTCTGTATGTACCCCTCACAAACGCAAGAACTTGTGTGGTCTCCAGTCAGCTACGTATAATACATAATTTTTAACCCTGGAACCTAGAGTTTTACCATACTTAAAACTAACAACTGTTCGGTGCTTAGTAACAGGGAAGTAGCTAGCAATTTTGTAAAATTTCTAATATTAAGGTTATCGCGTAGCTTTTGTTAAGAAATATTACGGTAACATACACTGAAGAGCAATTGATTTAGAGATATCTGTCTAGTAACGTGTAGCACCACCTTTCGCCCTGATGACGGCGGCGATTCGTCTCGGCATGGACTCGACAAGACACCGGAAGCGTTGGGAAGCCATACGGATCCACGACCCCTGAACAAGCTCCCACAGTTCACGAAGATTTGATGGAGGCGGGTCATCTCTCCCGATGGCATCCCAGACGTGCTCCATGGGATTGAGGTCAGGTGACCTAGCTGGCAAGGAAGCGAGGTCACGTCGTTGGAGTGTTCATCCAACCGTTCGGATACAATTCGGGAGCGATGGCACGGTGCATTGTCTTGTTGCAGGATGAGGTCCCCACTGGGATGTGGAAGACGCACAAACGGGAGCAAATGGTCGTCCAGGATATCCCGGTAACGTTGACCTGTGAAGGACGATGTCACACGTACCAGGGGTCCCATTTCAGTCCACGTAAACAGTCTCCAGACGAGAATGCCACCACCACCAGCTTGAAGAGAACCCTGCTGGCAAGAAGGATCCATCGCTTCATGTGGTTTGCGCCGTACTCGTATCCTGCCATCCGCATGTACCAACGTGAACTCGACTCATCAGTCCAGGCAACATTTTTCCACATGTCTAGGGTCCAGTGGCGATGTTCCCGCTCCCATGCTAATCTTTGCACCCTGTGATGTGCGGTCAGCAGCAGTACCCACGTGGGAGAATGGCTTCTGTACCCCATAGCGAGGAGATGGTTCTGGATGGTGTGGCTGCTTACACGTTTTTGTGCACCAGCGATAAATTGCCGAGTGATTTCTCGCTTTGTGGCCCGTCTATCCGCTGTTACAATGCGAGCTAGCCGACGATGACCCCCGTTCATCCACACGCTGTTGTCCACGGTAGTTGACCCTTGCAGGGATGGTTTTACCGGATTCGATGTACTCACGGTGCACCCGTGACATAGTGGCTCGTGAAAATCCCAGTGTCTGCACGACTTCCGAGATGGAGTGACCCATTCGTCGGGCCCCGACAATTTGCCCACGATCAAATGCGCTTAGATCCTTCGTCTTACCCATACTGCGTCCGGCTCTTACTGATTCCCGTCGCATCACTCCTTATATTATCGGATCGCTGCATACGTCATGTCGTTTTCGTTTACAGGGCCGCCCACAGCGCCACATTTGCATAACGCCAGCTGTCTCTAATTCAATTGCCCTTCAGTGTAGTTCTTGGAGAACTTCTTAATAGAAATTTTTTCGTTAAGAATGTGCTTGCGAAGAACATCTACTACTGGATCGTAGGCATGGTTATCATGGTTTTTTAGTAGCAGCATTCCAAAAATAGGGGGGGGGGGGATTTTCAAAACTGATGTTTGAAGGTTTTGAGAAGGTTTTACAAAGTATGAAACTCTTTTGAGACTTAAAATTGAATGCTGCAAAGTAGGAAAATCTACTTGGTTGGAAGTTTTTACTAGCCTCCTTCTTCCCTCTATCACCTCTTCTGCATTTCTTCTTGTTTACCAGGGGAAAATGCACAGCTGGATGAAGGTCTCCCCAATTAACTTCCACAACTCTTTGTGTGGAGCAATTCCCTTCCATATCACAACGACACGTACCTTCGAATTTTATCCACTAATTATCCAATTGGTTTTCTGGATCTATTCCTGCTGTCCCTTGGTGCCAATCTAGCACACTGCTCGTCATAGAAAATGCCACACCATAACGGAATGCACGAAATGAGGCGAAACTTCCCACAAATGTAGACAAGTAGGTGGAAAAGAAGTGATTTAATTTCTGAGGGATTACATGAATGCGATGGGCGAGGAGATAGTATGATACGGCCTGAATCAGTAGGTCGTATGACCTTCATGCTGAGCTATACATTCCGCAACACGGCATGTCATCTAGTAGAAAAGTCTCCTGATGATGTCTTCAAATACCGCTGGGCATGCGCCACCGACCTCTGTCCAGAATTAATTGACATTGCGAGGCGGTCGTTTAGAGGCGTTTAGTTGTCAGCCAATGGCGTGCTGCACGTTCTCTATTGGGGAGAAGTCTGGGGATCGCGCTGTCCAGAGCAGCACCTAGACAGCATGTAGGGACTATCTGCTGATGCCGGCAATGTGCGGATCTTGTTTAAACTGGGCATCAGGAATATCAAGGAAGTACGGAATCAAAACTGGCTTCAACACCTCATCGATGTATCGACGTGCTGTCATTGTACATATTATGCGTACGAGCTGCGAACGGCTGTTGAAACTGATAGTGCTCCAAACCATAACACCAGGCTGAATAGCTGTATGACGCTCACGTATAGCAAAAAGATTAGCCCTGTGACCATCTCATCTCCAGATTATCAATCAACGATCACCAGCCCTGACACAGAAGCGAGCCTCGTCGTTCAATACGACATGGATCAACTCGTCCTGCCAAGTCATAGCTTCCTGTACACCTCGTTGACTGTCGTCCGCTATTAATTATGGGGCTAGTACGGCTTGCCGTCGAATGCTGCGATCGAGGCGTTCGGACGTCTGCCTACGTGTACCAGACCTACTACGGCGACGCAGGTTACCTTCTTCCGCCTACTGTATCCACATTCGGCCGACAGCTGTTGAATCCCGATGCGTTTTCCCCACGATGCGACGCAGGGGCCTATGATGAGGTCTCTGGTAAAGTTGTCTATGTGATGGTAGGATTCCCGATGATGTCTCCCAGGCATTTTTACTCCCTACTCGTGCTTTTGACTCCTTAGACGCGTTTTACTCCTTACATGTTCTCACCTGGGTGTGGTCCACACATCCAGGTGAGAACGACCAAACTTAGCTACGCCGAGCTGTTTTGCCCCTTTATTTCCTTCACCTCTCACATGATTGGTTTGCAGTCATTTGAGAGGTGAGGGAAATAAAGGGGCAATACAGCTTGGTTTGCCTCTCACATGATTGGTTTGCAACTGCAATAATTTATATAACCCAAATGTCGACACATACCCACCAATTTGCATAGCGATCCTACAAATACTTCCTGGTGTGGCATTTTCTATGTCGAGCAGTGTATTTCCATTGTCCGACGGTTGTCAGTTTTTCTAGCAATATGTCTAGCCCTTTGCCATTTGAGGGTCTTTATTTGATCATGATATCATCCACTTTTGTCGTTTTCCTAATCTATGATCCTTTTCCTATCTTCCTTGGTTACACCAAACATACATCTCTCCATGTTTGTTTGAGTTGTCCGTATCTCTGTATGCCTTATCTAGTTAAGGTCTCTGATCCATAAGTAAGAACTGGTAGGATGCATTTTGATTAAACACTTTTCTTTTATAAGACGTATGGTAAATTGTTCTTCAAAGTTGCAGTGTTTCTTGCAACTGCGCTTCAGACAAGTGTCACACGCTTAATAATTTCTTTTTGGATGTAGCCCTCGCTTTATATCTGTTCAAAGTAAATGTGGGCATTAGTTACTTCTAAATTTGCCCCATCAATCTCGAAACCTTCAGTTCTAGTAAAAGCATTGTAGATAAATTTTGTTTTCTGTAAGTTCATTTGTGATTACACTTCTTTACTCTTGTGAACAAGTTCCTGGATATATTCAAAAGTGATCCACAAAGTAAAGAACGTTTGCGCATAGCGTCCGCGCATGTGAGCTGCCGGTGCTGCGTCAAGGTCAGCTGACGTAGTTGTGTGTTAGCTGTCGACCGAAGTGTTTCGCGCGCTAGTGCTATCGATTAAGGAGTTTGTACGGTCATTTGTGATGAACAAGACTGGATCGCACACTATACACCGGATTGCAAGCGCCAGTCTCGGCAAGGGCATCATGCTCACTCGCCGAAAAAGCCGAAGTAATTCAAGCAGACTTTGTCTACACGAAAAGTCATGGCCACAGTCTTTTGGGACCGTAAAGGCATCTTACAGGTGAAATTCATGCCTCACTGAACAAACCACTAAGCGCTATTCAGAACTGTCGCGCAGGCCATTTCTCCAGCCGAGTTCTTCTCCACGGCAATACCCACCCGCCTGCTGCTGCTAGGACAAAGGCGCTGCTAAAGGACTTTCGCTGTGAAGTTTTTGAACATCCTCCTTACAGCACGGATCCTGTTCTGAGTGACTACCACTTGTTTTCACTCAAGAAGGACTATCTGGCTGGTGAACGGGTTGAGAGTGATGACAAACTAAAGAAGATGGTCACGGATTGGTTAAATGCACAGAAAGCCGAATTTTATGACCAGGGAATACAGAAACTCGTCACACGATATGATAAGTGTGTCAGTATCAGTGGTGACTATGTGGGAAAATAGGTTAAGTTATGTATCAGCACTTGTCTATATAAAGTTTTTGTTTTTTCTTATATTTTCATGTGTCAATGATCAAACGTGCTTTACTTTTTGGATGGCCCTCGCGTGTGTGTGTGTGTGTGTGGTTCTGTGGGGGCAAAAAATGTGATGTCAATACTATCTCCCGAGGTGTTAAGGTGTGTGTGCTGCCCCAGTGGCGCAGTGGTCAAAGCAATGGCCTCCGATCATTCGTCCGAACGGGGTCCGGGTTCGAATCCCGGTGAGGCATGGATGTTGTGTTTGTCTTACGGCACTGGCTCTCTCCCTTCCCTGGAACCAGTGACCCTAAATTAGGGACGGGCGACTGCTTATAGCCCATTGAGTTGCTCACGGTGGTCGCTAAACCTCCAATCAAAAAAAAAAAAAAAAAAGGTGCGTGCGCTACAGATGCCGCACTAAAAATCGGTTGAGCCCCTCTTCCCGTCCTCAGCATGAACCTCTGCCATAACAAAACATTTTTTTAAGCAGCCGTGATTTTATGCTCTGCTTCTCCATGGAGTTTATTGAAATGTTTGTCCCCAGTTATCCACCCCCACCGCTCACACTCCGCCTTTCTACTCCTTCTGATGTCTCACTATCCAACGATGGTTGAGCGTGGCGAACTTGCGGTGGAACTAACGACTGATGTTACCACAATCTGGGGGGGGGGGGGGTGCGTGTCATCATCATTGTCAACCATTATCAATCCACTGCTGAATGTGGATCTCCCCAAGTTTCTTCCACAACTGTCTGTCTTTAGTCAGTCTCCTCCACGTCACTCCCGCATGCATTCGAATTTCATCAAGCACAAAACTCTTGCTTGCGTCGTGCCAGTTGTGACCTGACAATAGCTGTTGTTAGAATGGTGTTTGGTATATGACCACCCTGCCCAGATTCACTTATGGTATGTCGATCTACAGCTTTAAACTGGGTGCGGCGTTATTTCCGATAATAAACCGGGGAGATAAACGGAACTGCGGCGTTATTCTCGGCAAATACGGTACTCAACTTCATCGCTTTAATAATCTGTTCAACCACCGGCACATTGCGGTTTTCCATTTAAAAAATTCCGAACGTACAATACATTTTTTCTATGATCACTGCAAGTGGCCGACGTGGGTGAAGATCGCCTTTCAGGAACTCTGTGCCTCGTTTAAACAACTGTGTCTTCATCGCGGCGTTAAGAGGTGCAGAATCTTCATAGATTCTAACCATATGCAAATCAGGCCAGTGAAGTTCCATCGTTCATTGAAAATTCATTCATTCCTCGGTGTTTGAAAGCATTTACTTCTATATCCAGTGGCTGCCTCATCATGTTCACACTGCCGGACAACGATGAGATACTGAAATGCGCACTAAATGTTAATGTGTTATTATTGCATCCGAGTGGGGTTTAACACTCATTCAATGCCATCCGTGTGACTGTTTTTTCCAGAAGACAATTTGTATTCACGTAATGATGGTGCTTTTATTTAAAAACGATCAGCGCTTCTTTTTTTTTTTTTTTAATATGTCATTACCAATTAGAAGGCGAATTTTAAATAACCAGTTATTTAAGTGCTTGCATCAGCTTATATAGCATAACCAAACCTTTTAGTGTATTCAATTTCTTTTTCTGGCTTTCTTGTGGCTGACATATTTTCATCGTATGTCACATTTGAGCCACTGAAACTCCAGACTTTAAAGTGGACTAAACTATATACCAATTCATGATGTGTATCTACATACCGATTGATAGCCTGGTATCGTCTATTCTGGTAAAGCTAAAGTTTTTTTTTTTTTTCTCTCTCGCTGCGAAGTTTTATTAAGTGTACTGAACATCCCGTATGAAAAATTTATGCAATTTAAAATGGTTAGAAGTTTCTGCTAAACACTAAGCATAAAGAAGAAAGAAAGTAGGATGAAACAAGCAAGGACGTCGCCAAGGGGGCGGTGCGAGTGTGGGCACTAGCATACCCTGAAAATTGTCTTGTCCACCCTGCCGCCACCTAGTTCAAGATATATGTGCCATATTTTAATATTTTTTTAACTTTAAAATATAATCTGGGATTTGTCAAGGAATAATGACTCCCGTGGTTTTCGTCGTGTAGCCGTACGCATTTCCCCCTAGAAAGTGCGTTTTTCCTTCTCCGTAGAAATCCGCAGGGCCATGGAAATTCAGTTGTTGTCCACTCGTTCAAATCCTCAACTTAAGCCTTTTTTCGAGTTAGTATGACCAGGGGCGAATGAAGAGGGCGAATAGGAATTCACTGAGAGGGATCATTAGTAATTGCACTGCTGTTTGTCTGTGCAACTAAGCAGGGGATTCCAACACGGAAAGTGGAGACTAAAGCTGTATCAACGCTCTTAAGGTTGGCCTAAGGCAGTGATGGATCAGGACGAGACTGGCGACTGCTTTGGAAAAGATGAGTGCAAGACAAGGTTCTGGCTTGAAGGAAAGGAGTTAAGGAGGGTAAGGTATTGTCTGCGTGCTGGAAGCATACTAACTTGAACCAGGGCTCTAGATAAAAGAGCTGGCTCATACGGCAGGCTTTAGTTGTCCCCAGAAGTTGCCGCTTCTGGCGTAGCTGGGATGCATTGCTGAGTGTTAGGAATCACGTTTGCTCTACTCTGTGCGGGAAACTCTGGTGATAAATACAACTACTGAGTTGCCGAATTTGAAACAAAATGGTAAAATGAATTAAAGAAACAAAAGGAGTGAAGCAGAACGTATATAATTGTTTCACCTTTTATATATGTGTGTATTACTTCCATCAAATGCGAAAATAATGGGGTTTTTGTTAATAGCAAAACCTCGGCTACTGTAATTTTCGTGAAACGTTTTGAAAATTCAGGTGTCCATTTAATTCGACTTTACCTTCTACAACGAGTTTCGAAAGCATTTGTCATTTTTCTTTTAATTTTTTTCTTTTTTCTTATTCTGGTTTTTTACCTTAATTTTCAGTTCTCTGATTTGTTTCAATGAAAGCCGGCCCGAACAATTCCATCTTCTGGCTTTGCGAGAAAGGCTCTTTAAAATATAATTTTTTCCAATTTTCAGAAAATTTAATTCTTTTTCCATTATTGATAATTTGTCATTTAAAAAGTTTTTTTTTTTTTTTTTTTTTTTTAACATATCATCTTATGCAGATTGAATAGCGGCCACGTTTACTTCAAAATTACCTTTTTTGGGACTAAGATTTTTAAGTCTATCAAAAGCATCATTCAGTATTTTTCTGTTTCTTTGTCTTTCACCTCTTGCAGTGACATTTTCGACGTTTGATCTTGGTAAATTGACTGTTGGTATAGCCGACGATTTCAGTATATTTTTCATTGGTAAACCAAGCAGGAGATTCATCATATCGTCTTCGTACTCACTACTTAAAAAGTGCTCACTGCAAATCCTGGCATTTTTCTCATTAAAAGAATCCGCTCTGCAACTCCTGTTAACACAGTCTTTTGTAACTACTGGATCGCTTCGAGGGAAACAGTGAAATATTATGTTTCGCTCGTGTTTCGGCACTAGCAACAGCTCAGGAAGCCATTGTACGAAAACGATGTACTAGAGAAATTAAATAAAAAAATTCGATGTCAGAAATGCAACCAAACAACCAGCAGATAACTAATGCGAATACAATAAACGTGGGTTAACAGCGTCCACTGAGCGCTTTACATCCCGGCTGACGAGTGGCATGCATCCCGGGACGTCACTGAGCGGCGAGGCGAGCGAGGACCGCTTCAACGACCAGAAACACAAAGCGATGAACCGGCTTGTTACTAAGCCTTGAACTGTTGAGGGGAAATGTGCAAGTTAATCATATTAACGCGAACATTCCTGAATACTAATCCACGAAAAAATTTCCTGAATACTAATCCACGAAAACATTTGCTTTAAGATCTTTCTCCTAGGCATGGAATTTTCTTTTAATCAGGGAATTTTGCTGGTGGCAGTGTGTCATGTTTATCATAAGGGTATGTAACTTTTTAGGTTTTAGTAATTTTATTAAAAATGGATGGACGGAACATTAGCAAAAAATTATTCCAAGCTTTAGATTCTTTTGTATTTTAAAAAGTACAAAAACTTCGAGACAGCTCCAAAATTAATGAATATGTATCCAGGATGGGCAGGGACTATTACACAAATACCTTTGCAGCCTGTAGAAAAAGCAAAACAAATTCTTTCTTTCAGTGTTTTGCAAATAAAGTTGCTATCAGACTTGCCCCAGCAAAATTAACTTGCCCAACCGTAAGTCTAGCGACGTCCCTGGAAACAAGCATTCGCAATTCTTTTCATCGAAAGCATTTTCAGTCAGTTTTGTTCACTTCTAGGATCACAGTATCACACGAATTTGAAACAAGACCCATTTTCTAATATATTTTCCTGGGTAAACTGCCTTTACTTAAGCACGTTTTGTTCAGGGTTGAAAATCTGGCAACAAGCCAAAATTTTCTGCGGGAAATGTCCAGCGTAGGACGAAATTTATGATAATTTGGTGAAAACAATTTTTCTTGTACAATGAAGGATGACCAAGAAGTAAAGGAAAAGAAAAAAGTCATATCATACATCTTTGACGCTGTAATATTTTCACTCTGTCTTTGTTGATTTTTCTTCTTTAAGTGTGTGTGCCCAAGACAAAAAGAAATAACAGGGTGAAGCAGTTGTTAATTATGGCGTGTATTCTCCAGTCACCGCCCCTCTGCCACAGACTCATAATTGCATTTTACTGTGTGGGGAAAGTTACGGCAGTTATTTGATCAGTATTTCGCATGGTTGCTGCTGCTGGTGGTGTTTGGAAATGCGCGTAGGACTGGAGATGGATAGGCTGTTGTAGCAACTTATTTTTTCGTACCGAAGGATCTAACTAACTACGCGAATCATCCCTCCCAACCTTGCCTTCCACCGCGGTATCTTCAAGATCGCTATGCGAGTAAGATAATAGAGCCGCCTAGTGCGTGGAGAACGGGAAGGAGCAATGGAAAAAGAGCCGGCGGTTGGACCTGACTTTGGTCTCTGGAGGAACGAAAATCCGGTTGACTGACAGGTTAACGAGCACCTGTCGACACAATAACAAGGCGGCAGATCTTTGAGACGGGTGGCAACATTGAGGAGAATCGTTCGCAGGAAGGCTCTTCGCTTTTAATGGAAGGGGGAATTTGTCCCAGACCGCGGTGCACTTCGAAAAGTCAGCCCGAGAAAGAAGGTGAAGAAAAAAAAATGTGTGTTGAGATAAGTGTGTTTATTTATTGGCATCCTTGTACTTCAATCATAGAGGTTGAATTTTTCCCCTCCTGCGCATCCTAGTACTTACGAAAATTAAACTGTTAAAACTTTTTACAATTTGTTGTACTTGAGAACTTTTTGAAAATATCAGTAGTGGGAATTGATTGCTGTATTATGACCATTTCACGTTATCTGTGTATGTGTGATTTGCAATGAAATGTTTCTTACTAAAAAAAGTAATTAAAGTGAGCATCTCAATTCCTTCCTGAGCTTGGTTCCACCTGATATTTGTCTTCCAGTCCTTAGTTACCCATTTTCTTCAGTGAAAAGTAATCAAAACATGTGAACTCTGTCCTGTGAACGATAAAACCATCTAAGGCTACGAGAAATCTTCCACCCCTAAATCAGAGCTACTGACTACAGGGAATGAAGCCAATCAGCGCCGAAAGGGCAAACCTAATACCAATGATTTGCTCCGGGAATCGGGTCCAAATTCAGCAATAGAAGAAGTCGGATGCCTGCTCCCAGGACTACTCCACTAGCATTTTTTTTTTCTCAGCTAATATCGCCTGGGCTTTGACTGACGTTTCTCAAATAGAGAGCTTAGTAACACTTCCTACAATGTTTTATTTTTTATTTTTTGATTGAAGGTTTACATCAAGTACAAATCAAACATGTTACACAGTATGTCAAATGATCAATATACACAGAGAGAGAGAGAGAGAGAGAGAGAGAGAGAAGAGCCAGTGTAGTTCAAATAACACATAGAGAACTAGTACATATCAAACATGGTGCATAGTATGTCAAATGATCAATGTACACAGAGAGTCAGTGTTGATCAAGGAACACACGGACAGCCAGTGCCGGAAGACAAACACAAACATCCGTGCCTCACCGGTATTCGAACCCGTACCCAACTAGAACGAATGGTCGCAAGCCAGCGCTTAGACCACTACGCCACCGGGGCTGCCTTCCTACAATATAAATCACCTTGAAGAAAATGCCTTGAAATAAGCTATTTCGTATTGAATCGCAGAATTGTAACAGTCAGCGTTCAATGAAATAGTAAACATTTTGGGATACGCCATTTGAAATTGGAAGCTCATCATAGTTTCTTGATCAAATAACACCCAGCTCCCATTGTTATGCAAATAAAAATCGCTGTGTTTTTCTGCTTGGCTGAAAAAAGACCTAAAGACCCCATTCCCCTCCTTTTTTCTTTCTTTTCCCGTTTTATATTCTGTGTACACCACTTTGGTCAGAAGAAAGAAGAAATAGAATTTCTTACCGGGAAAATGTGTTTAATTCTGTGAAAACACTGTCTAGTTGAGAAGTGTGTAAATCCCGTAGGGGCATCACCCCCCCCTCCAGCCTACGGCTCTCATCTGCCCCGCGGAGGGTTTGGTATTATAAAACACAAAATTCAGCTGACAACGGATTTTGATGATTACAGTACCATTCAGTCAATCTTCAAACTAATAACTTTAATAGAAAGAGATTAGTTAGAAAATTATGAAGCTTCAGTTGTGTATTACGTATGTGATAAGCCTTCTTGATCCATTGTTATATTTCCCGCAAAGCATGTCAAAAACCGGTTACAGCAGTGATTAGCTCACTGAAATCATTAGCCTTATGTCAAACCTAAGGTGAAATTTAGTTCTAAGTTGTTTGCACTTGATGATTTCTTATTGAAGTGCAGGATAAAGCATTTTTTGCTTCAAGGTCCCTGTGCTAGTCTCCCCACGTCCTCGCCCTCCTCGCTTTTCTCTAACTGCATTGCTCGGTCTCTGTTCTCCTCGCGGCAATCTGTTACATACATATTTTGACACCAATAATCAGAAGTGAAAATAAATGCGGCTGCCTTCTGCTTTCCAACCTTTCGTAGTGTCCACATATCAACCCTTCAGCCAACTTTAGCTCGGTCACCCAGCGATGAAGCCGCTCACTAATTCTTCAGATGTACCCTGTACAACTACAGTATATACAAATATTTCGATGTACTATTTATTTTTATTGAGTTACTTCCTTTCTGAAGCCATCCCTCGTCTTACCTAGCATAATTCTTCTTGGCTACGTGATACCTTCTTTCACTTCATCTACCTTAATCCCCAAGTTCCTTCTTGCTCGCCCGAATCCATAGTTTTTTTGTTTTGTTTTGTTTTTTTTCATTAGAGGTTTAACGACCACCATTAGCAACTCAATGGGCTATTAATCCATAGTTCAACCCTGAAGAAGTACAAGCACCGACAGTTAAATAATATGATCCCTTCACTCTTGCGGCGATACACGAATTCCAACGTTGTTTCCAGCTGTCTAAACAGTTCTTAAAGTGATTTTCCTGTAAGATGTTTATAGGATCGCTGTTGTGTGCTTCGAACCTCTTCTATCGCATTGTAATGTGAGCTGAGGATTTTTTTCAGCCTTGGGAAAAGAACAAAGTCCCCAACCGACATCTGGTGAACACACTGCGTGCTTAAGAACGACAAATGATTTTTTTGGCCAAAATCTTATTAACAGGAAGCGCTCTGTGTGAAGGCGCATTGTCGTGGTGGAGAATCTATTTATCGGTAAACAAAATGGCATCACTTGACGGATTCTTGGTCTTTTACCTTCCAAAACTTGTTCATAAAATGTCTGGTTAGCAGTAGTGATCTCTTAGCAGTAAAAAAAAAAAATCAGCTTGGTCGGCACCACTGATTTGGACATGTGTAAATTTTTGGGACGCAGTGAAATCTGGAGAGGCCTCGGTGGCGCAGTGGTCTAAGCGCTGACTTCTGCTCATTCGTCTGAAATGGGTCCGGGTTCGAATCCCGTTGAAGCATGGATGTTGTGTTTGTCTTACGGCACTGGCTCTCACCCCTCCCCTGAACTAGTGGCTCTAAAATAGGAATGAGTGATCGCTCGTAATCCATTGTGTCGCTAACGGTGCTGGTTAGACCCCCAAATAAGAAAAAAAATCTGGAGATTTCCATTGTGTGCTCTATCATTTAGTCTCTTGATCATATTGGAAAACCCGTGTTTCATCCCCAGTGATGAGTCTGTTTAGCCGCTCTTCATTCTCGTTTGTTCGTTGTAAGAGATGGCGCAAATTTCTCTGCTCCGTTGCATTTGTTCATCGATGAGATCCTTAGGATCCATCTTCCACACATTTTCATTCCCTAGTCCTGCGGCAAAATCAATCAGGCAGTTCCTCTATTGATGTTTAATTCTTCTGACATCATTCTAATAGTAAGACGACGAGCATTCTTCACTAAGTTTTTCACATGTTCGTCTGTCTTCGATGTCGTTGGGCGTCCAGGACGGCGACCAAACTACTTTTTCTCTCCCTTCTGGAAACCGTTTTTATCATTCAAACACACGTGCTCTTCACATGAGTTCATCCCCATTAACTTCTTTTAACATTCAGAGCACTTCCGATGGTTTCTTTCCAAGTTTTATCAAACATTTTATGCTATTTCTTTGTTCAAAATATTTGGCATCCATTTTCGTGACACTGCCTTCTGAAACGTTTCGTAATTGCGTACACACTACGTCTTTCGAGTTTATTCTGTAGGATGGAGTTCATAAATGAACCAATCAGTGGCGAATTTTTTGGAGTTCATAAATAAACCCATAGAAGCGAATTTTTTGCGCGGCCCACTATTTGCCGAAAAGAAAAAAAAAGGTCCCACTATTTCCAAATAGAACGTCTGAGCAGAAAAATGTTAATAGCCACCACGACGGCCGAGTGGTGCGATGGTTGGCTTCTAACCATTCGTCCGAGATGGGTCTGAGTTCGAGTTCCGGCGAGGCATGGATGCTGTGTTTGTCCCACGGCACTGGCTCTCTCCCTTCCCTGGAACAAGTGGCCCTAAATTAGGGATGGGCTACTGCTTATAGCCCATCGAGTTGCTCACGATGGTCGTTAACCCCCCCCCCCCTTCCCGCCAAAACAAAAAACAAAAAACAATCGCTCCAAAAAAAAGTATGCAATCAGGCGTTCTAAGAACGCCTCGTTGGACTGCGCTAGTCTTGAACCACGTACGCAACA
This sequence comes from Macrothele yani, assembly GCA_039090855.1. NCBI lineage: Eukaryota > Metazoa > Arthropoda > Arachnida > Araneae > Macrothelidae > Macrothele > Macrothele yani. Next base: position 2,834,688 of record CM077023.1, on the reverse strand, counting down.
AACTCTAGTCTTGTATAGGCAGAACTTTCAGAGGTGCTACTCTCGCTTTGGCTCCTAGCAATCGAATTATGATCCCAGAGGGTGTGATTGTTTTCAGAAAATGCAAGCGGCATAAGCTTGATTAGAAGCATCTACAAACACATGGAGCTCAGAACCCCCCTTTTTTTTGGGGGGGGGATATAAGAATCCCCCCTGCTATAAGAATCCCCCTCCTTTTTTTTTTTTTTCGGGCAACAAATGGTCTATCAAAATAAATTAAATGGGGAATCACGCATATATAGCAGCTGTACATTTTTTTTTTCGTAGTTTCTATTATCCTTTGCGGTGATTTGTTACTACGGAGTGACGAATTCGTTGTGAGATATTCCTTGGGAACGTGTATCATGCATTTTACTGCTCTGAAACCAGACAGTGGAAAGTCACTAAACTACGTCTGTCGATGGCATAGAAACCGCTGTGTTCTCGCGCAGTCAGAGAGAGAGAGAGAGAGAGAGAGAGAGCACGCATAGAAAATATAATGATCTGTGGTTGAACGTGTACATACACTGAAGAGCAATTGAATTAGAGATACCTGTCTAGTAACGTGTAGCACCACCTTTCGCCCTGATGACGGCGGCGATTCGTCTCGGCGTGGACTCGACAAGACACCGGAAGCGTTGGGAAGCCATACGGATCCACGACCCCTGAACAAGCTCCCACAGTTCACGAAGATTTGATGGAGGGGGGTCAGAGCCTCGAACATCTCTCTCTCGATGGCATCCCAGATGTGCTCGATGGGATTGAGGTCAGGTGACCTAGCTGGCCAAGGAAGCGAGGTCACGTCGTTGGAGTGTTCATCCAACCGTTCGGATACAATTCGGGAGCGATGGAACGGTGCAGTCTTGTTGCAGGATGAGGTCCCCAGTGGGATGTTGAAGACGCACAAACGGGAGCAAATGGTCGTCCAGAATATCCTGGGAACGTTGACCTGTGAGGGACGATATCACACGTGCCAGGGGTCCCATTTCAGTCCACGTAAACAGTCCCCAGACGAGAATGCCACCCCTACCAACTTGAAGAGTACCCTGCTGGCAAGAAGGATCCATCGCTTCATGTGGTTTGCGCCGTACTCGTATCCTGCCATCCGCATGTACCAACGTGAATCTCGACTCATCAGTCCAGGCAACATTTTTCCACATGTCTAGGGTCCAGTGGCGATGTTCCCGCGCCCATGCTAATCTTTGCACCCTGTGATGTGCGGTCAGCAGCGGTACCCTCGTGGGACGATGGCTTCTGTACCCCATAGCGAGGAGATGGTTCTGGATGGTGTGGCTGCTTACACGTTTTTGTGCACCAGCGATAAATTGCCGAGTGATTTCTTGCTTTGTGGCCCGTCTATCCGCTGTTACAATGCGAGCTAGCCGACGATGACCCCGTTCATCCACACGCTGTTGTCCACGGTAGTTGACCCTTGCAGGGATGGTTTTACCGGATTCGATGTACTCACGGTGCAGCCGTGACATAGTGGCTCGTGAAAATCCCAGTGCCTGCACGACTTCCGAGATGGAGTGACCCATTCATCGGGCCCCGACAATTTGCCTACGATCAGATGCGCTTCGTCTTACCCATACTGCGTCCGACTCTTACTGATTCCCATCGGATCGCTGCACACGTCATGTCGTTTCCGTTTACAAAGCTGCCCACAGCGCCACATTTGCATAACGCCAGCTGTCTCTAATTCAATTGCTCTTCAGTGTAATAGATACTTAAATTCACTTATCAAATTACAGATAAGCTCATTAATCTTAAAAACTAGAGGGGAACAATAGTATTAAAGCGGCATGATTGTACTGTAATAAAGTTCGTAGCATAAATTGAATACATTAAAGCATCTGAAAATAGAGGTGGGAGAGAGAAATTCGGAGAGGGGATTGCCCGAGATGTTTCCCTTCTAACTCGTCCTTGACTGTCTTGACATAGTAATTACACATAGGATCATCATTTCTGTTCACATAATACATATGTGTAATACAAATCAATAAAATCTACATGTAGGTGAATTTAAATATGCACTTGTTTTAAATCGGTTGTTAGTGTCAGGTTATAATCATGACAATGTGGTACTACGGTACTAAGCTTTAGTGAAGCAACTCATGAACAGTGACATTTCGGTGGAAACTGACGTAGATGAAAGATTCTCATCTTGGGCCAGAATCTATTCTGGGTGTTTGTGGTTGTTGGATCTCTGAAGTAGATATTTTCATCGCCACCATGTGTACGAATCATGCTTAATTAATAGAAGTTTAAGACCACTTGCGTTTTATTTCCCATTCCTCCTTGATAAACAATGGACCTGCGTCACCCACAAATATTGCAATATTTTCGTGTTGTCCTCGTCGTCTTGTTGTCAATTGTGCAGTTCGATTAGATTCAGAGAGGATCAATGGATTTGTGTCTTTGATCCGACGCAAAATTTTAACTATCATTTCTTATAATGGTAAATTTCTTCGTTCTGTAAAATAATCAGTGAATATATTTTTATAAATTTACTAAATTCATTTTGTTAACTAAAAACGCCTGGAAGATATAAGTGACGCCCGTATTCCTTCAGAACAGACAGCGTAAGTTTTGTTTCATTGCTTGTGCCTGGCTAGCTTCCTTTCAGATTTTAGTGTAAGTGTGTGGTTTTGATAGTGCAGGCTCCGATATGTTGTGGATTGAAAATAGGCAAGATAAAAAGCTGTCTAAGCACGATTCAGCCAATGCACAATTAGCTAAACCACATTTTAAAAAATGAAGTTTATTTACAGCTAAAAAACACTTGTTAAAAACAGGCCGCCCCGGTGGCGCAGTGGTCTAAGCGATGGACTCTGATCATTCGTCCGAAAGGGGTCCGGGTTCGAATCCCGTGAGGCATGGATGCTGTGTTTGTCTTACGGTGCTGGCTCTCTCCCTTCCCTGTAACCAGTGACCGTAAATTAGGGACGGGCGACTGCTTATAGCCCACTGAGTTGCTCACGGTGGTCGTTAAACCTCCAATAGAAAAAAATAAAGGCGTGATCCTCAGGACGAACATTGTAAGGCAGCGATGGCGAACCTTTTCTGACTAGTGTGCCACTTAAAGTTTGCTTTCAAATGTCTAATGCGCCATCTCTTGTTTGCGTCTATTTTTTTTTTCTTCTTTAAGTTAATATTTCGTCATGAAACTTTTTTGCGAATACCATAAAAATGACATTAGCAGAATAGGTAAGTAGGTGAGTTTTAAGACTAAGACAATTTCAATTTGAGCCTGATTTAATTTGTAAGAAGATAATTGAAAAATCATACTTACAGAATGACATTAGTGGGAAACTTGTTGCTGAATGCTACTAGCCAAGGCATTTATGTTCGGTTCATCACCTGTTGTCTTCAAGGTTATGGGCACCATCAGTAGTCACAGACACTATTTTATAATTTTGACTACAAATTCCTGTTTCACTTCACACGATATATCTTTCCCTGTGATCGAAGTTGGCAAACTCAGCAATTTAATTAATTCATCCCTCGTTATATTTCCACAAGGAAATCTAACAAAAATATCAAACCTTGCTTGTGACGTCATATCAGTGCTTTCATCAAGACATATTGAAAACATATCGGCGTTGTCCAAATCCTATTTAATTTGGTCCGAAACATCTCCACTCATTCTTGTTGTTCTATCTCTGACAGTGTTCCTGCTGGCTGGCATTTCCTCAATTCTATTCACAATTTGTTGCTTGTTGGGAAAATCTTCCAATAATGTGTCAGACGTGGCTAAGAAAGCCGCTTTTAAAAAATCTCCATCACAAAGTGGTTTCCGATGCTTCAGATAGATGAAAACTAGCCGCAGTGATATTATGCCTTGGCCTGAAAGAACATGTGGAACAATTTGATTGTTTTTTCATATTGTTTCACTTTTTGTGAAATGTACTCCCTTCTTTCTTCATTTGACTTGGAACAAACATTTTCATGATTCCTCTCAAAATGACGCTTTACATTGAATTTGCGGGACGCCACTGTTTCTGCACACAGGCTTTATTGTTTTTTTCAATCACTCCAAACTCTAATGTCCTCTGTTCTTGAAGTACTCGGCCACTGTCTTTGTTAAGTTTGTTTTTTCGGCACCGAAAACATGTTTGCATGGTGCGGATACAAAAACACCAGCAAAGAAATAATTCCAATACACAAGAGAAATAAGCAGCAGCTACTAACAAATCAACCTTCACTGACAAACTGAAGCTCTGGACTGGCGTCGCAGTGTTGCCAATTTATAAATTTGAAATCTCTCAGTTCATTGTTCAAGGTTACTTTCAGTTCTCATAGGAAATCTCCGTCTCATGCGCGTCTTCCGGTCAAATTGGGTTTTCCTCCCTCCTGCAAAGGTAAGGGGAAGCAGGAGAGAGGGGACTTGAGCCGAAGCAGGTGTGGACGTCTCGTAGTGGAAGTCCGTAGGAGCGGAATGATAAAAAGAAAAATAATAATTGTGTGCGCGTGACGCTTGTCTTTTGGGAATTAATGCATAAGGATGATTTACTACCCCTTTGGAGGACACTTCATGGCTAGATTAATTTTCTTGTCAAAGCTCGGTTATTTGCAAGAACACACTGCAGACATGCTGTACCAAATGGGTTTTCATGTGCCACCCAGTGACACGGGTGCCATAGGTTCTCCATCTCTGTTGTAAGGAATGAGACTACGGTATATATACACAGCGTGAAGAACCGAAAAGCATTAGCATCACAAAACACGTTGCCATAAGAAAAGTTCGAAATATAATAAAAGTGCGTTTGATTGAATCATGCTTAGACAGCTTTTTTTCTCTTGTACTATTACTTCAGCACGAATTCTTAGCTACCACTTCGTGGATTGATAAGCATTATTTTTACAGGATTTGTTATGTTTCTCGGAGCTGTTGTTCATTTCAGCTAATTTGGTTCATAGGTTTTACGATGAGCAGAGTGTCACACAGTGAATCAATATTTACTGTACTATTTTTCATCCTCCTTAAATTGTGATACTGAAGCAGTTTTCTAGAACGAGGCCAAAGTACCCGAGGCAAAGTCCTGAAAGTCAGCACCTCTTGTACACTTATACCCTCGGTATGTATAGGGCTGTTGTATGGATAAATTTATTATTTTTGTGCCCGAAGCAGACGTTTATGTGCTTCGGACGATATGCACATAAAACATCTGATTTACCACGTCTTTGATGTGGCCAATAGATCGGGAAAACCGATATCAGTTCGTTTTTCTATAAAACGCAGGTACTTGCATCTGGCGCGAAAGTATGGGAATGCAACAACCACATAAGTAGGCTAGGTATGTATGTGTTGAAGGATAAGCCAAAAACAAAAACAAAAATTGTGAACATTGATAATTATCTAAACTTTTACTTCAAAGTAACTGTGACTATGTTGAAGAAAATGCAGTTGTTAAATAAGGGGATAAAAATAAGAACAGTCATTGGAGAAAATAAAAATTTTATTTGACCACTGTACAATAGTTTGTATGTTGCCGGTGTTTTAAAGTGTGTTGTTCTGATAGGCCATTTTTTTTTCCACAGGGATCGGTGAAGAGGCGAAAGTTCAGCTTCAGACATCAGAATCTGCAAAGGAATTGGCTGAGGGCAAAGAGCTCGTTCTGCGATGCAAAGTTGATGGCAGCTCTGAGGTTCGATTTGAGTGGTTTCACAACGGGCTACGAATGTTCCGAAATGAGCGTATTTCTTTCCGAAATAAACGTTTACATGTCGCCTCCCTTTCAGCTGTTGACAATGGCGTATATTCCTGCCGTGCAGTCAGTGAAGTGGGAGTTGTCGATAGTACTGAGAACTTCGCTCTTGTCTTGCCAAGTAAGCACTTGCAGATCTTACATTTTTGTTTCATGTTTTTCATTCTATTTCCATGTATCAACCTACTTAGAACCAAATATATATATATATATATCATCATCATCATCATTGTCAACCATTATCAATCCACTGCTGGACGAAGGTCTCTCCAAGCTTCTTCCACAACGGTCTGTCTTGTGCCAGTCTCCTCCATGTTACTCCTGCAAAAAAAAAAAAAAAAAAAAAAAAAAAAATCAAAAATTTGAAAGTATTACTCCCGCATACTTTCAAAATTTTCCCACCCATCTTCCATGTGGTCTTCTTCTGGGTCTTTTCCTGTCCCTTGGAATCCAATCTAAAATTTCGGCTGCCCATCGATGGTCTGTCCTTCTGGCAGTATGTCCAGCCCATTGCTCGTTCGTGACAGACGTAGTGTTGGTGGCTCCAATATTTTATGCATTTTAGTGTGGAATACCTCGTCCCTCACTCACCTGTTGCGTGGCCCGGCTGTCTAAAGGTACTGTGTACGTTTTGAGCTACTTTTCTAGCATTCTCATCCTCATAGTAGTTCATATTCATCCATTTTCTTATCGTTTGCTCGTTTGTTTACGTTTGGAAGCTGCCAACATGGCGGCTTCCGGTATTTCCTTATCATCTATGGGCGTGGCGGATGCACGTCACGTCACACTTCCCACGTCCATGGAAGTTAACATACTCTCGTCCTCAGATGTGTCTGCTCAGATGCCTTCCCAGCTTTCTAGTACTCCTGCACCGGTGCCTTCACTGGACTTGGCTGCGCTTTCTTCTTCAGCTCCTGCATCTGCCTCGGTGCCCTTCCTGGGTACTACTGATTCTACTGCCTTGCCTTCGGCCTGTGCTTCTCTTCCCTCACAGTCTTCTGTGCCTGCCGGATCCGAACAGACTTCTCTTCCGAGGATGTCATTTGCCTCTAAAGTGCAACGAGGCGCTACTTCTACGTCCGATTCCTCTCCACCAGATGGTATTTTGCAAGCAACACCTATTATTCAGGTATCCAACCACAAGGTGAAGGTAACGATAGATGACAATTCGCAGATTGGCCGTGAGTTCCATAACCTCCTGGATAGAGGTGTGCTCTTTCATGCTTTACCAAATACTCCATTGCCACGCTACATGGAAGCCCTCTCTGGACATGTGTCATCTGCGTACATTGCAGGAATTTCCCGTACTCCTCGGGGTATTTCGGTACAGTTCAATCACAAGGAGGATGCTGACTTTTTTCTTGCAAACGGACTTTCGATTGGGACAAACCATCTCATCCCGTCGCCTCTTTCCAAGCGACCGGTGAACATCACGTTCTATCCTGTTCCACAGGAAGTGCCTGATACCGCACTTCCTCTCCTTGTCAGTCATGTTTGTAAAATTGTTGGCAAGGTCCGTCGCCTCTCTGACGCTCCCCGCGGAACTCGATTTGCACATGCTACCGGACCTCGCCGTCAGTTATTGGTCGTCTTTCCCACCGAGAAAGCCTTGGCGGATTGCCCTACAGAAGCTACTGTTGAAATTGGCGTACAAACGTACAGTTTCAAGATTTTCACTGCTCACTATTGTACACACTGTTTAACACAGAATCACACCACTGCCTCCTGTGACCGCGTTCGACGTGGACGTTCATCAAGTTCACATACTGCTGACCACATTGGTCTTTCTACTATCCCCACTACCGGTAGTTTGCCTGACGCGAATTCTTCGTTTCTCCGTCAGACGAACATTTCCGTCACGGACAAAGCTGCCTTTCCTCCTCTCCCGACCCGTACGATTGGGCATCCATCTTCAAGATTGACAGAGTTGTCTTCGACTACAGATGTGTCTACAGCGGAGTGTTCCGATCCGGGTGTGTTGAGTGGTGGTTTGGCAGATCGGCCGTCTGGCTCTTCTCCTAGCCTCTCGGGTATCGGATCTCCATTTACAACCTTGTCTACCATACCCTTGTTGCAACATCTTCCTGAAGCCTCGGCTGTTGTACCAGTCTCCACTAAGGCAGCTCAGCTACGTACTGCTTCTTCGGCGACGGTCGTTTCCTCGTCTCCTGACTTGGGAGGTGAGCCTGATCCACTAATGGATACATCCGCATCAGCTACTTCTTCGAAGCGGATTGGAACTTCCACAGGCGCTGTGAAACAGAAAAAGTTAAAACAACTTTCTGTGCCACATTCTGAGGATTCATCTAGTGTTCCCGAGGTTTCTGGTTCCGGTGTTTCTCCACCTGATGATTCTTCAAACAGTATGCTTCTCCGCTCAGGTCCTGTCAATCCTCTCTCTGATGCTGAGGTTCTACAGGCCGTTGATACGTTTCCTCCAGTTCCTGGACCACTGTCCAGACAGCAACTTTTACGTCTTTTTCAACCTGCACGTACGATTGTTGGTTCTGAAGAATTCCTTCACTCACCTGATCTGGACCTGTATGCAGTGGTAACGCAATTCGAAGCTTATGTGTCACTTTTTAAATCTCTGTGTGCCACCGATCCTCGGCATCAGCCTTTTTTGAGACGTTACACGCACCGTCTAACGTCTCAAACCGTCTCGCCTCCTTGAAGGAGCTCGTTGAGAAGCATATATGTGATACCTTCTATCCTTTTACCGATGACCTTTAGCTCTCTTCCTCACACCGATTACTTTTTGTTCTCTCAATGCTAGGGGATTTGCGAACCCGTTCGCAGTTGCCCTGGTTTTGCAGACTTAGTGCATATTGATTCTGATGTTTTCATTGTGTGTTTTTACTGTGATTCACAAGTAATGTATTGTAAATTTGCTTTATTTGTGTGTTTGGCTGTGTTTCACAAGTAATGTATTTAAATTTGCGATAATTGCGTGTTTTTGCTGTGTTTTCACAACTAATCGGTCTTGTTACTTGTGTGATCTCCTCATTATCTCATCATTATCTTATCTGTTGTTTCCTGAATTTGTGCATGTTTTTTAAATTACCTATAATTGTGAATGTTTGCTGTGTTAGTGCTTTCCTCTATCGCTTATTATTATAGTGGTACATTTGTTACCTTTGTTATTTTTATAAAGTTGCTGAGGTACTCAATGTTGTTTTGCGCTCTAACCACATTTCAGTTCCGTTCGGTTGATTTATCATAGCATAGTACATTTCATGCATTTGTGCACATGTGTTATAGTGTTTGACATGTCGTTAGGCCATTCATTGTTCGTGTGCATATTCATTTCCTTTCTGTGTAACGTTGTGCTGCATCGTGGATATACTGACTTTCCGCACTGTTGTTTTCTGTACTGCAGCTTTTAATGAATCTCCAATACCATTGCCATTTCAGGGATTTAACTCCGATCATGATGTCTTCCACTCTTGTCATATTTCGGATCCACGAGTTCCTCTTCTTATCTCTCCTGGTTACACCAAGCATGCACCTCTCCATGCTCTTTGAGTTGTCTGCAGCCTTTGTATGTCTCTTTTAGTTAAGGTCCGCGTCTCTGCACCATACGTAAGCACTGGAAGGATGCATTGATCAAACACTTTTCTGTTAAGACATCATGGCATATTGCTCTTGAAAATTATAGTGTTTCTTCCAAAAGCTCTCCAGGCAAGTTTTATACGCCGATTAATTTCTTCATCAATGTGACCCTCACTTGATATCTGCTGTCCAAGATAAACGTACGTATCTGTTATCTCCAGCTTTTCTCCATCAATCGATAAATCTTCATTTCTTGTCAAAGCATTGTACTTCGAATTTTGTCTTCTGAAAGTTCATTTTTAATCTGATGGGATAGTTTCAAAAATGACTATGTCATCAGCAAAACGAAGGTGAGAAGGTAAGTTAGATAATCTCCATTAATCTTTATCCCTTTGTTTTCCCAGTTCAGTGGTTGAAAGACATTTTCCAGTGTGGCATTAAAGAGCTTCAGAGATATGGTGTCACCTTGTCTCACTCCCTTTCCAATTTTTATGTGTTTTGTATTCTCAAATAGCCGAATCTTTGCACTTGCATTTTCATAGATGTTATAAATAGTATTAATGTATGCATCTTCAATACTGCAGGATTTCAAAGCCATTGTAACTGCAAATGGTTTCACCGAGTCAAAGGCCTTTTCATAATCGATAAAAGCCATGCACAATGGAAGTTCATATTCCCTCGCTCTTTCAATTAGTTCTCTCAGTACATGGATACAATCTATTGTGCTGTAGTCACTCCTGAATCCAGCTTGTTCTCTCGGTTGAGCCATGTCCAGTGTTACCTTCAAGCGGTGTGAAAGAACTTTAGTGAAGATTTTATAAACCACTGATAGGAAGCTTATAGGTCTGTAGTTCCTGAGATCCTCAATGTCACCTTTTTTATGTAGCAGGATCATTGTAGCATTGCTCAAATCCTCAGGAATCTTCCCATCATTAAGGCACTGAGTGAAAACTTGGGCGAGTACTGTTTCAATTTCCCCACTTGCTTCTTCTATGATGTCTACAGTAATTCCATCTTCTCCTGGAGCTTTTCCCTGCTTCATGTTCTTGATTGCATGCGCAACTTTTGCTGGGAGGACTGGAGGAACTCTGGTTCTGGTACCTTTCATGATGTCTGGAGTACATGTATCATCCCTTTCATATAATTTGGAGTAGAAATCTTTCACTCTTTTCAAAATTTCGCCTCTATTTCTTGTTACAGAACCATCTTCTTTTCTCAGTGCCATAATCTGTTTTCTTCCCTTATTGAGATGTCCCTTTGCTATCTTTAGGCTTTAATTGTTTTCAATTACTTTCCTTATTAGTTCACAGTTGAATTTCCTTACATCTTCAGTGATACTTTTTCGTACTGTCTCGCATAGCTCTATATATCCCACTTTGGAAGTCACATCTTCTTTAGTTGTCCTCATCTCTCTTCTTTTTTGCATCAACATTTTAGTTTTTCCTGATAATTTGTTCACTTGCAACTTGTTCTTAGACCTAGCTAATTTTGTTCCTGTTTCCATAAGAGCTTTGGTTACTTTTCTGTTAACTTCAGAAATATCCACTTCTTCCGATGTTAGGCCTTCTAAAGCAGAGAATCTGTTCTTCAGTTCCAGCTGGATATTATGGTGTTTTTAAAGGTTGGGTCAATACATTTTGTTTGTCTTATGAGCTTGCCACGTTCGAGTTTAGTGTTGAGGTGCATCTTACATCTCACCAATTTATGGTCACTACCTGTGTTGAACTTGTTTAGCACACTGCAGTCTTCGATGACGAATTTTTTGTTACACATAATAAAATCAATTTCACTTGTCAATTTATTGTGATGTCTCCATGTCCATTTCCTGTGTGGCTTTTTCTTGAAGAAGGAGTTCATGATGAAAAAACCTTCTGCCTCTGCAAACTCTACGAGAGTATTTCCACGCTGGTTTCTGTTGCCGTGACCGAATTTACCTACAGAAGTTTCATTCTGTTGCTGTTGCCCTATTTTTGACTTGAAATCTCCCATAATTATCTTCAAGTGCTGCTTGCCTTTATTATTTAGATGACGAATTTCCTCATAAAATTCTTCAATCTCTTCTTCAGGATGACTTGTAGTGGGTGCATAAGCTTGAATAGTCTGAGCCTGGTATCTTCTCGAGAGTTGGATAACAAGTCGTGCAGCTCTGTCAGAGGAACTTTCGACTTCTACAACTTTATCCTTCAGTTTCTTGTTTATTATAAATTCAACACCACTAGTTCTGCCAGTATCTGTCCCACGATAATAGAAGGGATATCCACTTTTCAGTTCAATGAGATCTTCTCCTTTTCTCCTTACCTCACACAGCCCGACGATGTTCCACTTGATCCTTTGTAGTTCTTTTTCCAATTCAAGGAGCCTTGAATCAGAAAATATGGAGCGTCCATTGTACGTAGCCAAGGTCAGCATCAGATGGCACCCTCGTCCGATCCTCCGATGAGTTTTAGCACCCTCTGCCTTCATGTCACACTGGCCGCTGCCTTGGCCAGGTACATTCCAGCTGCCGGAGACTGAGGGCCAAGATATAAGTTGTGGAGTCATTTTGGAGGGGTTTGGCCATAACTTACTACGCTGGCCAAGCGGTTTGGTGAGTGTGGGATAGCATTTCCTCTAATCCCGATGGTATAGTTATACCGCTATTTGGCGGTCGTCAGAGCCCCTTTAGTGGGAACAGGATGCATTACGAGAAGGTGGGGTTTTCATTTGTGAAGAAGAGGCTGTAGTATATTGCGCATCACCTGACCTTACATCCCCATACATATCATCATCATTGTCAACCATTATCAATCCACTGCTGGACGAAGGTCTCCCCAAGTTTCCTCCACATTGGTCTGTCTTGTGCCAGTCTCCTCTATGTCACTTCCGCATACTTTCGAATTTCATCCCCCCATCTCCCATGTGGTCTTCTTCTAGGCCTTTTCCTGTCGCTTGGAATCCAGTCTAAAATTTCAGCTGTCCATCGATGGTCTGTCCTGGCAATATGTCCAGCCCATCGCCATTTCAGGGATTTAACTCCGATCATGATGTCTTCCACTCTTGTCATTTTTCTGATCAACGAGTTCCTCTTCTTATCTCTCCTGGTTACATCAAGCATGCATCTCTCCATGCTACTTTGAGTTGTCTGCAGCCTTTGTATGTCTCTTTTAGTTAAGGTCCACGTCTCTGCACCATACGTAAGCACTGGAAGGATGCATTGATCAATCACTTTTCTTTTAAGACATAATGAAATATTGCTCTAGAAAATTATGCTGTTTCTTCCAAAAGCTCTCCAGGCAAGTTTTGTACGCCGATTAATTTCTTCATCAATGTGACCCTCACTTGATATCTGCTGTCCAAGATAAACGTACGTGTCCGTTATCTCCAGCTTTTCTCCATCAATCGATAAATCTTCATTTCTTGTAAAAGCATTGAACATCACTTTTGTCTTCTGAAAGTTCATTTTTAATCCTACTTCTTTACTCTTGTCAGCAAGTTCCTGGATCATACTCTGCAGCTCTGATGGGGAAGTTGCAAAAATGACTACATCAGCAGCCAAACGAAGGTTGGTTAGATAATCTCCATTAATCTTTATCCCTTTGTTTTCCCAGTTCAGTGATTGAAAGACATTTTCCAATGTGGCATTAAAGAGCTTCGGAGATACGGTGTCACCTTGTCTCACTCCTTTCGAATTTTTATGTGTCTTGTATTTTCATACAACCGAATATATATATATATATTTCTATAACAAGAAATAGAGGCGAAATTTTGACAAGAGTGAAAGATTTCTACTCCAAATTATATGAAAGGGATGATACATGTACTCCAGACATCATGAAAGGTACCAGAGTTCTTCCAGTCCTCCCAGCAGAAGTTGCTCATGCAATCAAGAACATGAAGCGGGGAAAGCTCCAGGAGAAGATGGAATTACTATAGACATCATACAAGAAGCAAGTGGAGAAATCGAAACAGTACTCGCCCAAATTTTCACTCGATGCCTTAATGAAGGGAAGATTCCTGAGGATTGGAACAATGCTACAATGATCCTGCTACATAAAAAAGGTGACATTGAGGATCTCAGGAACTACAGACCTATCAGCCTCCTATCAGTGGTTTATAAAATCTTCACTAAAGTTCTTTCACACCGCTTGAAGGTAACACTGGACATGGCTCAACAGAGAGAACAAGCTGGATTCAGGAGTGGCTACAGCACAATAGATCATATCCACGTACTGAGAGAACTAATTGAAAGAGCGAGGGAATATGAACTTCCATTGTGCATGGCTTTTATCGATTATGAAAAAGCCTTTGATTCGGTGAAACCATCAGCAGTTACCACGGCCCTGAAATCCTGCGGTATTGAAGATGCATACATTAATATTATTAATAACATCTATGAAAATGCAAGTGCAAAGATTCGGCTGTTTGAAAATACAACACACATAAAAATTGGAAAGGGAGTGAGACAAGGGGACACCATATCACCGAAGCTCTTTAATGCCACATTGGAAAATGTCTTTCAATCACTGAACTGGGAAAACAAAGGGATAAAGATTAATGGAGATTATCTAACCCACCTTCGTTTTGCTGATGACGTAGTCATTTTTGCAACTACCCCATCAGAGCTGCAGAGTATGATCCAGGAACTTGCTGCCAAGAGTAAAGAAGTGGGATTAAAAATGAACTTTCAGAAGACAAAAGTGATGTTCAGTGCTTTTACAAGAAATGAAGATTTATCGATTGATGGAGAAAAACTGGAGATAACAGACACGTATGTTTATCTTGGACAGCAGATATCAAGTGAGGGTCACATTGATGAAGAAATTAATCGGCGTACAAAACTTGCCTGGAGAGCTTTTGGAAGAAACAGCATAATTTTCAAGAGCAATATGCCATTATGTCTTAAAAGAAAAGTGTTTGATCAATGCATCCTTCCAGTGCTTACGTATGGTGCAGAGATGTGGACCTTAACTAAAAGAGACATACAAAGGCTGCAGACAACTCAAAGAAGCATGGAGAGGTACATACTTGGTATAACGAGGAGAGATAAGAAGAGGAACTCGTGGATCCGAAAAATGACGAGAGTGGAAGACATCATGATCAGAGTTAAATCCCTGAAATGGCAATGGGCTGGACATACTGCCAGAAGGACAGACCATAGATGGACAGCCGAAATTTTAGATTAGATTCCAAGGGACAGGAAAAGACCCAGAAAAGACCACATGGGAGATGGGTGGATGAAATTCGTAAATATGCGGGAGTGACATGGAGGAGACTGGCACAAGACAGACCGTTGTGGAGGAAACTTGGGGAGACCTTCGTCCAGCAGTGGATTGATAATGGTTGACAATGATGATGATGATATATATCATCATCATCATCATCATTGTCAACCATTATCAATCCACTGCTGGACGAAGGTCTCCCCAAATTTCTTCCACAATTGTCTGTCTTGGGACTGTCTCCTCCATGTCACTCCAGCATACTTTCGAATCTCATTCATCCATCTCCCATGGGGTCTTCTTCTGGGTCTTTTCCTGTCCCTCGGAATCCAGACTAAAATTTCAGCTGTCCATCGATAGTCTGTCCTGGCAATATGTCCAGCCCATCGCCATTTCAGGGATTTAACTTCGATCATGATGTCTTCCACTCTTGTCATTTTTCTGATCAACGAGTTCCTCTTCTTATCTCTCCTATTTACACCAAGCATGCATCTCTCCATGCCGCTTTGAGTTGTCTGCAGCCTTTGTATGTCTCTTTTAGTTAAGGTCCACGTCTCTGCACCATACGTAAGCACTGGAAGGATGCATTGATCAATCACTTTTCTTTTAAGACATAATGAAATATTGCTCTTGAAAATTATGCTGTTTCTTCCAAAAGCTCTCCAGGCAAGTTTTGTACGCCGATCAATTTCTTCATCAATGTGACCCTCACTTGATATCTGCTGTCCAAGATAGTACGTGTCCGTTATCTCCAGCTTTTCTCCATTAATCGATAAATCTTCATTTCTTGTAAAAGCATTGAACATCACTTTTGTCTTCTGAAAGTTCATTTTAAATCCCACTTCTTTACTCTTGTCAGCAAGTTCCTGGATCATACTCTGCAGCTCTGATGGGGTAGTTGCAAAAATGACTACGTCATCAGTAAAACTAAGGTGGGTTAGATGATCTCCATTAATCTTTATCCCCTTGTTTTCCCAGCTCAGCGACTGAAAGACACCCTCCAATGTGGCATTAAAGAGCTTCGGAGATATGGTGTCACTTTGTCTCACTCCCTTTCCAATTTTTATGTGTGTTGTATTTTCAAACAGCCGAATCTTTGCACTTGCATTTTCATAGATGTTATTAATAATATTAATGTATGCATCTCCAATGCCGGAGGATTTCAGAGCCATTGTAACTGCTGATGGTTTCACCGAATCAAAGGCTTTTTCATAATCGATAAAAGCCATGCACAATGGAAGTTCATATTCCCTCGCTCATTCAATTAGTTCTCTCAGTACGTGGATATGATCTATTGTGCTGTAGCCACTCCTGAATCCAGCTTGTTCTCTCGGTTGAGCCATATCCAGTGTTACCTTCAAGCGGTGTGAAAGAACTTTAGTGAAGATTTTATAAACCACTGATAGGAGGCTGATAGGTCTGCAGTTCCTGAGATCCTCAATGTCACCTTTTTTATGTAGCAGGATCATTGTAGCGGTGTTCCAATCCTCAGGAATTTTCCCTTCATTAAGGCATCGAGTGAAAATTTGGGCGAGTACTGTTTCGATTTCTCCACTTGCTTCTTGTATGATGTCTACAGTAATTCCATCTTCTCCTGGAGCTTTCCCCCGCTTCATGTTCTTGATTGCATGTGCAACTTCTGCTGGAAGGACTGGAGGAACTCTGGTACTGGTACCTTTCATGATGTCTGGAGTGCATGTATCATCCCTTTCATATAATTTGGAGTAGAAATCTTTCACTCTTGTCAAAATTTCGCCTCTATTTCTTGTTACAGAACCATCTTCTTTTCTCAGTGCCATAATCTGTTTTCTTCCCTTACTGAGATGTCCCTTTGCTATCTTCAGACTTTGGTTTTCAATTGCTTTCCTCACTAGTTCACAGTTGAATTTTCTTACGTCTCCAGTGATACTTTTTCTTACTGTCTTGCATAGCTCTATATATTCCACTTTGGAAGTCACATCTTCTTTAGATGTCCTCATCTCTCTTCTATTTTGCATCAACATTTTGGTTTTTCCTGATAATTTGTTCACATGCAACTTGTTCTTAGACCCAGCTAAATTTGTTGCTGTTTCCATAAGAGCTTTGGTTACTTTTCTGTTAACTTCAGAAATATCCACTTCTTCCGATGTTAGGCCTTCTAATGCAGAGAATCTGTTCTTCAGTTCCAACTTGAAGGTATTATGGTGTTTTTTAAGGTTGGTTATGTCAATACATTTTGTTTGTCTTATGAGCTTGCCACGTTCAAGTTTAGTGTTGAGGTGCATCTTACATCTCACCAATCTATGGTCACTACCTGTGTTGAACTTGTTTAGCACACTGCAGTTTTCTATGACGAATTTTTTGTTACACATAATAAAATCAATTTCACTTGTCGTCCCATTTGGATTTCTCCATGTCCATTTCCTGTGTGGCTTTTTCTTGAAGAAGGAGTTCAAGATGAAAAACCCTTCTGCCTCTGCAAACTCAACGAGAGTATTTCCATGCTGGTTTCTGTTGCCGTGACCGAATTTACCTACTGAAGTTTCATTCTGTTGCCGTTGCCCTATTTTTGCATTGAAATCTCCCATAATTATTTTCAAGTGCTGCTTACCTTTATTATTTAGATGACAAATTTCCTCATAAAATTCTTCAATTTTTTCTTCAGGATGACTTGTGGTGGGTGCATAAGTTTGAATAATCTGAGCCTTGTATCTTGTTGGATAACGAGTCGTGCAGCTCTGTCAGAGGAACTTTCAACTTCTACCACTTTATCCTTCAGTTTCTTGTTTATTATAAATCCAACACCACTAGTTCTGCCAGTATCTGTCCCACAATAGTAGAAGAGATGTCCACTTTTCAGTTCAATGAGATCTTCTCCTTTTCTCCTTACCTCACTTAGCCCGACGATGTCCCACTTGATCCGTTGTAGTTCTTCTTCCAATTCAAGAAGCCTTGAATCAGAAGATAGGGAGCGTCCATTATACGTAGCCAAGGTCAACATCAGATGGCAGCCTAGTCCGGCCCTCCGGGGATTCTTATCACCCTCTGCCTTCATGTCGCACTGGCCGCTGCCTTGGCCAGGTACATTCCAGCTGCCGGAGACTGAGGGCCAAGATTTAAGTTGTGGAGTCATTTTGGAGGGGTTTGGCCATAACTCACCACGCTGGCCAAGCGGGTTGTAAGTGTGGGACAGCATTTCCTCTAATCATGATGGTATAGTTATACCGCTATTGGCGGTCGTCAGAGCCCCTTTAGTGGAAACAGGATGCACCACGACGAGGCGGGGTTGACATTTGTCAAGGAGAGGCTGTGATGTTACGCATCACCTGACCTTACATCCCATATATATATATATATATATGCTGTATGGACTCTTTCTTAGGCTGTATGGACTCTTTCAATTGCTTGGTGTGCTCTCTTAAGTTTAACTTATAGAAGGGACAGTCATATTGGGTTGGAAAGAAAGTAATGTCCCATGATGAGGTACCGAAGTCGAAGCCCAGGCTACGGCGCACAATGGCCAATGAGATTGCGTAGCACACCTGCATGACTTCAGCAGGAAGGTGGCTTAATCAATGGCAGTTAGCGGTCAGCCAACATGGAAGTGGACAAGGAGCACATCCTCCAGTGCATGCTGTTTGAGTTTCTTCGCGGTAGCACCCCCGCAAGTGCTGTAAGGAACATTACCAGTGTGTACCCCAATGCCATATCACATCGTCAGTGCTGTCGTTGGTTCGAACGGTTTTGAGAGGGAAATTTTGACCTGTCGGACCGTCCCAAAGCCGGAAGACCTGCAACAGTGGATATGGACATGCTGAAGATCTTAGTGGAGACCGAACTTCGTGTGACCATGCGGGAGTTGGCCGAACAGCTAGCGACTACCCACACGAGCATTATCATGCACCTGTGTCAAGTCACAGTTGAGCAGAAAGCAAATCGCATGAGTGCATGCGTTTCCCTGCTCGCACGTGACTTTGTTGAACCGTTCTTGGACCGCATTGTGACAGGTGACGAGAAATGGGTGCTGTGTGGTAATGTCAGTGCCCGGAAACAGTGGCTGGACCCAAAACAGAATCCCATGCCGACTTCCAAAGCCGGCTTACACAAACGTAAGGTCCTGCTGCCTTTTTGGTGGGATATGCGGGGTGTCGTGATTTTTGAGCTGCTGCCCAACAAATCACTATCACCGCCGATGTGTACTACCATCAGCTGGACGATCTGCACGCATCGCTCATGTCGGAACGACCAGCACTGCTGAACCGCAAGGGCGTCCTCCTACAGCAGGATGGAGCGAGGCCTCACACAGCCCAGGTGATTTATCACAAGATCAGAGACCTTGGTTGGGAGCTGCTGTCACACCCAGCCTATTCCTCGGACATTGCCCCCAAGTGACTACCACCTTTCCTGTTCGTTGCAGCATTTCTTGGACGTCGTTCACCAACCGGGACGATATTGAGCGTGCACTTACTCACTTCTTTGCATCCAATCCGCCACAATTCTACTGGGATGCTTTCCAACAGCTGCCCAGATGATGGGAAGAAGTCGTGCATGGTGACTACACTTTGGACTGATTTGTACTTGTATATACGGTAATTAGCGGTTTTCTGTTGCCCTGTTTGCAGACATTACTTTTTTCCAACCCAATATAATGAAGTAAAATGTTTTTATATTGATATACTTGTAGTCCTATTATGTTTAATACAGATTTTCTGCACACTGTTCTTCTTAATATGGTAGATATACCATTAAATTATATGTGTTGTCTTTTGTATTGGTCTTGATTGAAGAAAACCTGCTGCCTGTTTGTTGATATTATGCACATGTTGATATTATATTTGTAGCACTTTCATTGTTAGTTGTGTGTGTGTGTAATGATGTTGGGAGACACTAATTTACATATCCCTGAGCCATTGCAAAGGTAATCAGAAAATACTAATTGATCTGCACTCATACTTAACTGGATGAGTTGTTATGGTCACTTAGCACTCCAGGGTGTTCCAAATAGCTACAGGAACCATTGATATGCATAAAACTCAATAAGACTCAATTTAGTGATTCACACAATCTGTGGCTGTGAAAATTATGCATGAAATTGTTGTCAAAAGGACTGAAAAATAAGATAATGGCTTATGTATTAAAATGTTGGACTTTGAATAAATTACAGGACTTTTTTATCTGGCTGTATTGCTTCATATAATATATTTTTACTGCCATTGGTTTGTTATGACTGCTCCTTAAGAGAGCTGAAGTTATCATGTGAAGGTATGTAACATAAAATCGCATGTTTTTTTTTTTTTTTAATGTAACATAAAATCGCATGTTTTTTTTTGTTTTTTTTAATGTAACAAAATCGCATGTTATTTTGGGGGGGGGGGGTTGTGATTTTAATTCTCTTTGATTTCAAGCTATGTGCTTGTGTCCAAATTTATCGTGTTTGTAGAGTGAGTGAATTGGATCACAAGATCCCTACCCTGTCTTTTGTGCAACACATTAGTATGCTCATCACTACTCACAGATTGAATTTATATTTACCCCACCAAAGGCTACCTGGCACCACTAAAATCAGAGGTATCATCTGAGAAACAGCAACAGCACTAGATGATGGTGAGAATGCATCTATTTACCCCCTGCCCAACCCCCTTGGTGGCTCTCAGATCTTGATAAACGATGCTTTTAGACAGGCACTCAAAACGTTCAATAGCAGACTTCAGTGCCAAGTGATAGCATACAAAACTGAATTTGTTTCAACATGTTTTCAATGGTATTCATTTGGTGATGGAATGCTGTTTAAGTGATCATGAAATGAAGGGTACTAACTTCTAAAAGATTTTCTATGGACTGTAATGTATGAGGTTGGGTAGTCTATAGAAGATTATCGCCCCCTATATATCTCCTTTATTAGGCCATTCTTGCATGATTTATTGTTGTAGAGGTATGCTGTTGAAATGATTAGTTTTTTAATGTTTTATTTTGCATTCAACAAATTTAGTTATTAATATTGTGAACTATGTTTTAGGTGAAACAGCAGCTCACATCATACACCTACCAGAAGACGTAACTACTAAAAAGGGTGGCTCAGTTTTCTTTGATTGCATTTATGAAAATGCTGCTATAACAGAATGGTATCATCAATCCAAAGATGTCCCTCTGACAAACACCACTAGGTCAGTATTTTAAGCCTTAGTGAGCTCTGTATTCAGTAGTATAGATAATTATTTTTTTGTTTAGATAAGAAGCTCATTCATATTTGCAGTGACCCTGAATGATGTCAGAAAAAAGGGCTGCTAGATAATTTACTTTTAAATTTTGCTGATTTTGGTAATACTATAAAAAACAAAATATTACTGAATTTTTTGGTTCTTTTGAAATTGTCTTATTTCTTTCTTGTCTCATTGAAAATATATATAATAAGCAGTGCTAACATTTGCAGATTGATGAATCATGATGAAATGTATGTTTGCAATTGGTTACAAATTATTTCAGTGACTGTAAAACTATATAATTTATGTCCACTTCTAAACAGATTTCACGGTTCATGCCGTGAAATCTGTGATCATTTTATTTCTTCTGATCAAAGTGGACTTCTTTTTTTTATTTCATGTAAGGGATGCTAGCTATTAACTGAAAAGTAAGTTAAAATTACAACACTTGTAGAGAAACCCAAGGGCCTGTCAAAATAAAACTAGATGCTAGCAAGATAGTCAGAGCTATGGTTTCAGCTTTAAAATTAAAATAATATTTGAGTGTTTTATTTTAACTATCCACATGACTGACCAAAGCATATGTTGTTTTTTTTAATATTTTTTTCACTTGAATTTGATCTCTAAATTTTCAAGGTTACATTACTACCAGAATAGACACGCAGTTCACTTTTTTTTGAGGGGGCATTCCCACACTAAATTGAAAATTTATCTGAGCATAAGTAAGGGGAAGGACCAGACGACTGCATATCATACTTGAAGTAAATATGCGATGCCTGCAAGTATGTTTAATGAAATTATTATTTTTATGTATGTTAGCAATAAGGGATTCTAGAACTTCAGGTTGAAACTCTGTGTGTCTATTAGAAATGAATCAATGATTTTTTAAGTGCAGTACTGTGGCTTTTTTGTGTTTGGTTTTATAAAGAGAACAAGTACTGTATTTTACATAATGGGCGCCCTTGCATCAGTTGTCAACCTAGGGATCTTTAATGCCACTGAAATGTCACATATGGAGCAATTGCTTAGGTGGCACCCTATTATCTATCCATACTGGAAATCATTTAACTCTGTTGATCGAGGCATCTTGCATTCACAGTCATGCTATTGTCTCATCATAGACCAATGATCATATTGATAGCTGGTTCTGTGATGACCTAATTCACTATCAATAGAGGGGTGTCCAGATATTAATGGTAGGGCAGTGTATTTCTGTGTGAAACAAAACTAAATTTTTCATTTTCAAACTTCTTTTTTATCTGTCCAAGTTAAAGGTCTTAAGTGGAATGAACACAACTTATATTATGAATCGTTGTGTAATTATGTATTTCACAATGGCATATTGAGATAATCTTTTGTAGTTTGGGTTTCATTTTGTGTGTAACTGAATATCTAATGCATTTAACAGGAAAAACGTACTAAAACCCTTTATTTTTAGGCACATGATTTTCCCAAATGGTTCACTGAGCATCGATCCAGTTTTGAACAGTGATGAAGGGATATACAAGTGTGTTGGAATAAGTTCTGTGAGTAAAGATGCTCCTCAACAAACATATGTAGCACGGTTGCGACTGGCATGTAAGAATTTGAACTTGTTTTCTTTTCCTCTTCCCTTGTTCTTTTTGTTTTCTTAACTTTTTCATATTTATGGAATTAAAAATTCCCTTGTTCTTTTTGTTTTCTTAACTTTTTCATATTTATGGAATTAAAAATTCCCTTGAAAGAGCATAATACAATGTATTTTTTTTTAAATACTGAAAATTGAAGTGTTTGGTTGTTTTACAAAAGTTTTTCAAACTTTTTGATGTACATAAAACCAGTATTTCATGCAATATCTACAGATAGTGGTGTACACACAGGGAGGGACTGCTGGGTCTGGACCCAACCCCAGGAATGCCCTTGTTTTTCATTCATCAGATGAAGGAAATAAATGATATTTTAAAATGCATCATTCTGAATATGGCTAAATAACAGCAAAATATTTCTGCAGATGGTTTTATAAGTTTAATATTTTTGTTATGATAATTATTATTCTGTACGTGTTGTTCCAGTTCCCGTAATGCTCATTATTTTTCTGTGTGTCTTATGGTTTTAAAGCGTTTATCAAATTTGTCTTACTTATTCAGAAGGGTATTTTTTTTACGTGTGTGCACATCAGTGTTGATTTATACCAACATTTATTTAAAAAAAACATACATTCATATATATATATATATGAATGTATGTTTTTTTAAATAATAATGTATTATAATACATACATACATACATACACTTGTGTGTGAGTGTGTTTGATTTAGGGGAGGTATATATTGTTTGTTCCACAGATTTCTTGTTGGACCTCTCCTCTCTTGAGGAAAATCTGTGTGTGCTACTGTCTGCAGACTAAAGCATCTTCTAAGAATTTTTAAACTTCATTGCTTCATTGATGTAGTCTTAAGTTTCGACACTGAAAGTTGAACTGTAAGAAATTATCCATGCTGAAGTGACACTACATTTCCCTTATCATAATGTTCTACATGTGAAGAAAAGTAATCCTGCCACTTCATAATCAGTGTGTGGACTGTCAACCATACTTTTATCATTCCTGATTAAAGAAACACTAAATATACTGTATATCCTCTTTTATTAATCAGAAATCTCTTAACATATTGCAAAAGTATCAAAATTTACCTTTCCCATAACACTTGTAGCACACACACGCACACACACACGCACACACACACACACACACACACACACAAACCATGTCATATACCCTCTCACCTGGAAATCCATTCTTAGATCTGTCAACAGTTGAATCAACATGCGTTCATCACCTCACATCATTTCTATTTATTCCCTGTCTGACAAAGGTAGTAGTAGTGACTACTAAAACAGTCGATTTATTAATTTTTTCTTTAACATAATTAATCTTTGTAGGATTATTTCTAATATTGTATTAGAAAACTTCAGTTAACCTCTCCATTGTCATCTTGTTATGTCGATATCTGCCATTGGTTGTTGTTTTACAATGAACATCATTTGCAAAATATGATTTGCCTCATGAAACTTTACGGAAAGCTTCCCAAGTGCAAAGGTATCATTCTGGTATGCTTTACTCCTCTTTAAGATACACAGTTGCTTCACTCAGCTGATTTCCACCACATTTCTGAGCCTCTTACTCAGTATGTTTGAGTAAACTTTTGAGAAATAATTCAAGAGATACCATTGTACATACTTGCTACAATCTTTCCTGTTCCCATCTTATAAATAGCACAATGACTGACTTCTGTCAATCTTCAGGAACTGAGGCAGTCTTCCATGCCATCTTAATGATCTACGTAACCAAAGAGTGCTTGTCACTGCATTATGTTTAAGCATTTCAAGGTTAATTTTATTATAACATGCATTTTTTTAACATTTCAGGGGTAAAATAGCATTTTTATTTCATGCATACCTATAGCCTTCCAGTCCCAATGACCATCATCACTAGCATCTTTATCATCATTTATTACCTGTTCATTCATCTTTGAATTTTTATTCAGCCAGTCTAATATTCACTCTATCTATTTAATACATCCATAGCTGTGATGTAGTTCTAAGAAAAAAAGTGACCCATATACTGTATATAGCAATAAACTCATTAGGTAAAAACAACCCAGAAAGAAGATAATTATCAAAAGGAATTTTAAGTTTGATCTGTTGTTTTTAGTATTGAGTACTTTTACTGCTTTTTTTACCAAGTTGCATAATTTAGGCAATTTTAAATAAAAGAATAAAAGAAAGAATGTTGTGTAAGAATCAGATGCTAAGAATAATAAGGTTTTCTTTTAAATACTGCAGATATAATTCCACACAATAACAAAATATTCAGTGTGAATAATGCAAATTAGTTACACTAAATGCCTGTTGCCTGTGAGTTATACATGGTTTTCTGAAAATTATATGTTGGAGATATCTTTTGTGTGTGTTTTTTTTTTTTTTTTTTTTTTGGTCTCTCCCAGAGTTTAAGCCATGAGCCTTTAAGGTCGTAGGCAGTCCCTTATTCCTGATTTGGGGATGAGAAACTACTGGTTCATAGAAGGGCCAGTTCCATAGGGTGGGCATACTGCCTATTTCTCATCTGGGGGTCAGGCCTGTCTCCAGTGATTAGCCACCCTCTGACTACTCAGTCAACAGAGCACCCTTTTGTGTTACCTGTAAGGTATCAGAGAAGGAATGGGCCTAGAAGATTACTTTGTTGGAGCCAGTGGTGAATTTAATAGGATTGTCCTTTGCAGCCAGATTCACAAGAAGCCAAACTGCTCTATCTGAGTGGTTAGTCTCATCCCTGTGACAAACATTCGGTTTAAGATAAGACTATACTTGAATATAAAACATAGTACTGCATATTTTTGGGTACATGCTTATCTAAAAAAAATTTCTTTGCCCTGGTTTCCGTCCAACTAACCATGAAAAGTGCTTACCTTGCAAAAAAGTACCTTCGAGGGCCTCGGATGGCCTAGTGATCAACGTTCGTGCCTGCCACGGAGAAACCTCAGGTTCGATAGGTGCAAACGTTCGAACCGCTAAATATCCGCCATGCATCAGATGGGCACGTTAAGCCTTCGAACCCAGGGTACTGCCCACCCCGGTAATAAATAAGGGCGTCTTCCTCCTCCTTTCTACCTCGCTTTTGTCTCACTTTCCTACGAAGCACTCTAGCCCAAATCTCCTAGCTTCCTATTTCTAAGGGTTAACTAAGACCTGGGGTCAGACACTCCTTTCCTAAAATCCTCTACATATGATATGATACGAAAAGTACCTTAGCACTGCTAAGGCTCTTCTACACCACTGATCTATAGCCACTATAAGAAGCTATCCATCTTGAGTTACAGACTTTTCACCCTTTTTCATACATTGCACAAAACTCCAAAATACTTTCAGGGTATTTTGGAAGTTTTCTGCATATGGTTCCCAAAATATATGCACATACCTTTTTTTTTTTTTTTTTTGTATCTTTGATACATTACTTAGTCATGTAGCTATCTTTTTTATAACCTTCCTTGGTTAGCCTATGAAAAACAGCTTTGATATTTAGATCTACGATACCTTATCAGTTTTTTTTTTGTTTTTTTTCCTTTGTAGCTTTTCTCACTTTTGGTGTTCACCAGTATATTCTGATTGTTGGGATATCTGTGCCCTCCAAGTGCCTATACCCAAGTTTATACAGAATAACTGGAGGACTGGATTAAGAAAAATGCACAAGTGATGTCTACAATAAGTCTTTTTTTGGCAGATGAACACTGATTATCTATACTTAAAACCTCTCACACTGCTTTCTTCTGACCTCAGTAACCCATCATTTATTTGTTTTACTGAACATCAACACTTTCACTAGGTGAGATTTTGATTTTGTTACAACCTGCAGCAGTTTTCTCTGGAAAAGTATTGCTCACTTCAGTATTATTCACATCACTAACCCTGATATATCTTAACACCTTTGCTACTTTCTGAATTATTTGAAAGTTGACTATGAGTCAGTGCTACATGAGAAATATTGATCTAATATGCCAAAAGGTCTGGTATCCACACATTTGAGTGTACAACACAAGTAAAGAGCAGGGTTTTTTTAATTGCATACTTTCAGAGGGAATGACTGATAACCCATTTGTCCTGCTAATGCTGAAAAGACTGATATTGTTCCTACCAGTGCTGGAATACCAGTATTGCTTGAAAAAAGCTTATGGCACTAAAGAAATCATAATAGAGAAGATTTATCAGAATTCCTGATGATTGCTCTGCACATGCACTTGCTGTTCAACACAATGTAAATAAATACCGTGTCTTAGTATAAACATTTCCAGCCGTTTTTGTGAATTGACATCTTCTGTCAAAGTTTTTGTATGATATTTTTCCTGTGCAGTTGCCATATTATCCAGAATAGAAACATTGTCATTCAGATGAAGTTTAAATCACTGTATAAAAACACTATCTAAATAAGTGCTTTCCACTATCCTTCATTATCTTAAAAACAGAACAGCCAGCCATATACACTATATTGACAAAAGCCACCAGATACCTAGAAGAGAAACACAACATAGCATTTAGTGACATACATTAATATGGTGTCGGTCCACTTTTGGCCTTAATGCATGCACTGACCCTTCAAGACATGCTTTCGACAAGGTTTTGGAACACAGCAATAGGTATGCGCTTCTATTCAGTACATAATGCTCCACACACGATACAGATTATCGTCAAACCACGCCGTAACAGTCCTTGCTTTATGGCTCGGTGCATTATCCTGCTGGTACCAACAAGGCTTAGTTCCATAGTATTGCCACAGAGTTGGTTGGGCATAATTGTCCAGAACATCGAGTTAGACGTGCTGATTAACAGGTTTGTCCACAATAACCAATGGGCTGGGACCATGCCACGAAAAACACCCCCACACGAGTACACTGCCAGCTCTAAACTTGACAGTAGGAACAGTACACTGCCAGCTCTAAACTTGACAGTAGGAACAGTACACTGTGGTAAATAGCGTTTCCCCGGATGCCGCCATACCCACACACGGCCATCAGACTGATGGATCGTGTATCTGGATTCATCAGTCCATAGGACCCGTTTCCATTGATCTACGGTCCACGATAAATGTTCTTTACACCATGCTAAACAACGAGTAGCATTCCGAGTGGAGATGAAGGGGTTTTGAGCAGCCACTCGCACGGTAACCCATGGAATGAAGTTCTTTGCAAATGGTACATGTACATACCGAGGCTCCAGAATTTTTACTCTCCTGTACATGAGGTCTGGTGCAGTACTCCATTGATTAGCTGTAACGACTCTCCTGAGACTTCGACGTCCTCTATCACTGATTTCCTTTGGTCTGCTGGTACGTTTTGGGGCTTCAGGCATGCCATGTGTCTTCCACTTATTCAGTACATCCAAAACAGTTGACTTGGGTATGTTTAAATGCCTCTCGGTTTCTCTTATGGACAACCCGCTAATATAACACCCAACAATCTTTCCTTTCTCAAAGTCAATTCTCTCCTGCCGTGACATTTTCACTCAACTTCACAGTGCAAGATGATCACTGTCAGCTGTGGGCTTGTTTTTATACCATTTGCAGCTGTACCACGCATCTTAACAACGCAGAGGATCCGTTAATTTGCTTTTGAATGAGTGTCCGGTGACTTTTGTCAATATAGTGTACATACTTGCTTACTCTTTTACTCAATATAAAACTTAAGGATATAAGGATATAATTATTTTGGTCATTCACACTGAACACTGTAGATGATACCTTCCATACAAAGCACATACTGATGTACCAGTTCCAATTTACTGTAACAATTTTATCTGTTGTTAAATACATAATGACACATGTTTAAGATTTCAAAGAGGTATGCTAGAAGTTGTACTGCTTGCTGGTCTTTTTGAGGCAATATTTAGGGGCAAATGACAAAGAAAAGTCAAGAGATGTCCAGGCTGTGATATATTATGACTGGCTGATGCAAATATATAGCAGTAAACTATGGATATCTAGCAGTGGTAGGCTCACAGAATGCCAGATTCAAGTGGTGCAACCTGTATTTCTTAATAATAACACAAGGAACTTTACACCAACTATACATAAGACAGTATAACTATACTAGTGATCCAAATTTATTGGCATAGATAAAAATCTAAGTTTCCAAGCTTTCACTCATCAACCAGATGACTTTTTCGAGGAAGGTAGACAGCAAACTGTCTACCTTCCTTGAAAAAAACATCTGGTTGATGTGCAAAAGCTTGGAAACTTTGATTTTCATCTACACCAATAAATTTGGATCACTAGTATAGTTATACTATCTTCCGTATAGGTAGACAGCAAACTGTCTACATTTTGAATATGGTATGGCATGGCTATATTTCATTGATTTTGTTAAAACTGCGAGACAGGTTTAACAAGTCTTTTGCTGAGTTATAACTGCAATATGTTTTCTGTTGATTCTTATAATACAGTGTAACTTATTTAATTCGAACTTGGTTAATTCAAATTTGTGGATAATTTGAAGTTCAAAAACTTTGCTGCAGTTGTAATACAAATAAATGCTTTTTGATAATTCAAATTTTCGGTTAATTTGAATTTTATTTTCTTCCCTTCCAATTCAAATTAACCAATTTCTACTGTATTTGTAAATCACTTACTGTTTTATAAGTGTTGTTTTGTATTTTATTTTTCACTGGAAAAATTGCAATTTGATTTTATTCAAACATAATTTTTATGCTGTGTATTTTTTCAGATCTAGAGGAATTTGGAGAAAACTGTTTTGAACCACCTATTGGTCAAGACGATTTAAAGGTTGTTCCACTGGGAAGCCAGTTTGAAGTCACTTGTGTAAGACCAGAAGGCCATCCTAAGCCTAGAGTTTGGTGGGAGGATCCTGTAGGGCATGTCATCAGTGATTCAGGTCGTATTCGTGTTGATGATACTCAACTTATCTTGGAAGGAGTGAAAAAAACTGACACAGGAAATTACACATGTGTGGCAGAAAATTTAGCTGGACAAGAAAGGATATCAGTTTACTTTTATGTAGCAGGTAAGGAACTCACTGAACACCTGGAAAATATTATACTGATATGTGGTGAAAAGTTGTTAATTCCATGTAAACTAAATGTGGAAAAAGATTACCATTTTATTTCCATTATAAGACTTTTTTCTTTGGGGGTGGGATGGGGGAGGTATTTTTTTGCAGCTTTTGTGGCCAGTTTTTGAGATGTGAAAAGTTTTGAAAGCATAAAACAATAAAATACTAATATTCATGAAATCTTATTTATATACACAGTCATATCAGAATAATGTGCCCACCTACGTAATAATGGGAATAACCACCCTTGGTCTGGATGTCAGTGGTGAGACAGCATGACATGGATGCAATGAGGTCCTGGAAGGTTGCTCGAGGCACACATGCCCATTCGGACTGCAGCAGAGCATGGAGATCCAGGAGATGACAGGGGTGTGGACTGTGGGTTGGCTCGTTGAACCTGTCAATCCAAATAGTCCCACAAGTGCTGTATGGGATTGAGGTTTGGCGATTTCGCTGGCCAAGGGAGAATGGAGACATTGCTGTCATGTTCCTGGAACTAGTCATGCAACCCCTTAGCAACATGGCACTGCGCACTGTCCTGTTGGTAGGCACCATCACCACCAGGGTAAATGTCCAACATGAAGGGATGCATGTAGTCATCGAGGATGGACAGATAGCCATTGGCATTCAGGGACCCATCCAGTGATATCAGCGGTCCCATGTCATACCAGGAAAACATCCCCCAGATATGCACACTGCCACCTCCTGGCCTGTACTTGACCAACAAGTGTGTCCTGATGTTGGTTCTTGTGTGTCTGACATCTTATCCTCCACCACCTGTCACTTCTGTGGAGTAGAAACCTCGATTCGTCAGAGAATGGAACCTTTTCCCCCTTTTCCGGTGCTGTCCAATGATGGTAGTCTCATCTGAACTGCAGGCATCATTGCCAATTGATCTGGTCAACATGGGTGCCTTGACGCAGCATTGACTCTGGAGACCCCTGCGTAACAGGGTTTGCTCTACTGTTATCGGGGACACATACTTGGGTGCCTTAGTGTTCATTTGCATGGTCAATTGCTGCTCTGTTGCGTGTCGACTGCCCTTTACCAGTCGACGAAGGTGACATTCTCCTCTGGGGCCAGTGGCCTTTGGGGCTCCACAGTTACAACATCGGGGGATACTCGCTGTGCCAGCAGTCCATTCTTGGTACACTCTTACTACGGCACCTCATGAACAGCCCACGAAGCCTGCTGTTTCTGAGTTTCTCCCAACCTTGGCTTTGAGATCAGCTACCCTTGGCGATATCAACATGGTGCCAATGACCATACCTTTTTGAACGTCCATCAAATCACTACCTCTGCCCATTATACTCATGCTATGTACTATGGCTGATCTGTCCTAGCTGGCCGCTTATATCTCCGTGTGGTCGATCTGGTCACGTGCACTCTGTGATGCGCCTGGGTAGAGGTACACTGTGATTCAGGGGGTGGTCATATTATTCTGATTCGACTGTGTATGCTGAACCATGTGTATGGTTGTAATGAAACTTCCTTTGTGTGTGTGCTACATGGTACTTCAGAGGTGATGAAAACTAGTTCCCAAAAACTAAATATGATTATAAATATTAAAACCAGTTGATGAAGATTATTTTTAATGGTTTTAGAAAATAAGTTAAATCATACAGCTTAAAGATTTTTACTGAAACATACCTACTTTTAGGAAAGCAAACAATTTGCAGGAAGTTTTGAATACTCACTGGCATCAGTAAAAGTATGGAGCTCTGATACTGGGTTATAGATGTCTGTGATACTTCTCAGAAATACTCTACATGGAATAGCATATGTTGATTGTACCATGTACATAGGTAAGAATAGTATTGTTATGGCCATTGAGTGCTGCAATTAATTTGATTTGCAAGAGGTGGAGATAGTGTTACTTTTTGTAAAAAAAAAATTAATGGCTTATAGCTTTCCCCATGCAAAGGGAAAGAGTCATCTGAGAAGCTTTGTGCTATGTGGGGTGGAACACCGGGGATAAGACCTCTTGCATTGCCAATGGAGCTGGGAGGTTCTGCCAGCAAAGTGTTGGAATCTCTCTTTACCAGATGTTTGGAGGCAGTTAAATAGTCAAACACGAAATTCCAGAGGAGAGTTTATAATGTTTCTTGAGGACCAAGCCTGATATAACAAGTGCTAACTAAGAATATAAGACTGAGGTTACTAAGAGGGTTAGCTATAACAAGATTTCAAATGGGGTTTGGGCCATTCCTACATTTTGTGTTTCTTAAAAGCTTTTTGCAATTAAAATGACATCTGGGGTAAAACAAAAGCTCCAAAGACAGCAAGAGAAGCCCAGGCAACAAGAGAGAAAAGAGATGAGGCACTTTTTCTATTCAGCATTTGGAGGTAAGTAGTCTTCAGTATGGGCTGAGAGAAAGAGCTCAGGGGAAAAGGAGGTTGGAAAAAAGATGTTGGAGATACTCTTTTCAAATGCATATTTGAATGCATGATCATCTCCAAAATAGGGAAGCCAATCTTGTTAGAAGGCTTGGATTTGAACCATTGAACACAACCATCAATACGGCTTGAAATTGTAGTATCAGCTTGCTTCCCCAAGTTATGGAGGGAAAAGTCATGTACCTTGCCAAGACGTCAGAGTTCAAGAGCAGCTGCCCTGGAGGTCACTCTACTAATGTCGCCAGGTTGTGAAATTAATGCAGCCCCCAAGTGGTGAGGATCTGACCACCTGTGATGCAACAATGAGAATTGGGGATCCATTCAGAGTCTACATTTTATCTGCGGGAGCGAGAGAGGATGGACAGATTCCTCCATCAAGTCAACAACGTCTGTCCATCTAATCAGTGTGTGTGTGTGTGTGTGTGTGTGTGTGTGTGTGTGTGTGTGTGTGTGTGTGTGTGTGTGTGAATCACATCAAAACAATACACTCTGTGAATCACATCAAAACAATACATGCTTTAAATAGGTGCATCATCATGCATGTGAGCTCAAGTGCACCAAATGTGACTGTCATGCATCTAATTTATTATTTGGATTAACATCTTCAGGACATGAAGGATCACTGTAAGTAGAACTGCTTTTTGTAATTGGTATGTCATATTTTAACTGCTGGGAAAATGGCTGTGAAACTTCAAGCTGAAAAGATCTAAAGTTTAACTGCATGAAATTCCAAATAAAATTGGACTCAACTAAAAGTCATACTTTAGAGCAAGAGAGCTATTTGAGAAGTTTTGGAACTATGCTAAACTGATCCTACATGGTGAATGAGAAGTAAGGCTCATTCAAGGCTCTGTAAGGCTCTAAACACTCCCTCCTCCAGCTTCTGGTTAATTTTTATTTGATTGCATGTTAGCCAATTAAGTGTGTTTTGTGCTATGTCATTCTGAAATTTTTGTTTTGGGTAAAAAGTAGTAAAACTCAATAAAGCTGGCAACCCCATCAGACTTTTAGTAGAATATCCTTTCTCTCCAGCAATAAACCTAGAAGAGAAATTATTCCTCAAATGCAAATCTCTGACTTCCAACCAATAGCACACTGTTGTTTCCACTTCAGACTTCATCCATAAACTTCCTACTTCCTTTTCTTCTAGTGAACATTTATTTACTCTTGATGTGGAATCTATGTTTCCTTCACTTATGTATTTTGAGTCCTACATATTTGCCATGAAGAAATCAATCCTGTATTATGAACCTATTGGTGTTCTTATAAAAGATGTCTATGATTGTTTCTATGCCATTCAAGTGCATAGTTGTTTTGTTTTCAACAAAACTTTTTACAAACAACAAACTGGTCTTCCAGTGGGTTCACCTTTCTCCCCTCTTCTTGCAGAGATTTACAAGAAACAAATTAAAGAAACCATAATTCCACCCACCCCCTCATTTCAACCTTCCCTATGGTTGAGATATGTTGACGACATTTTGTTAGCTAGCCCCATCCTGAGTCTGAACGAGAGAACTTGATTAATTCCATAATTGAAAAGTTTCCATCTATAAAACTCTCCAAAAACTGCGAAGAAAATAACAAAAAAGATTTCCTGGACGTTTCCCTTAGCAAAAATCTTCCTATCTCAACATTCTGTTTATCGGAAACCTTCTGGTGCCACAAACATCATTCCCTTCCAGTCATCTACCTTGCATCTCTATAAGTTTGCAGCGTTAAAGTCTTTTATCCACAGGGCTCATCTCATGTAACAAACCAATCTTCACTTCAAAATGAATGATCAAAAATATCTGCAATAGCAACTTCATATGGTCCACCCCCCTTCTTAAAGTCAACAACCTCATAAAGAAATATGAAAATAAATTGAAAATTACTTGCCTCCATCCTTAAAAGAAGGATAACCTAAAATACTCTGAATCTGTTCCATACCATCTTTCCTTTGCTTATAAGGTACAAAATCTTTTCAGAAGATTTGGTTACCATCTTGCCATAAAATCCCCCCCCCCCCAATGTAATTGCTTTATTACAAAGTGGTAGAGACAAAGTTGAAAATCTTGATCTCCCAGGTGTTTATCTCATTCCTATCTCTTCCTCCACAGGTGATAGTTTTTCCATCGGAAGTATGTACAGAAGCATTAACAACAGAATTTTAGAACATAAAAAAGTTGTTTTCAAAATCAACCCAAATACTGCTACCCAATTTCTCCACTTGCTTCTTGTATGATGTCTACGGTAATTCCATCTTCTCCTGGAGCTTTTCCCCATTTCATGTTCTTGATTGCATGTGGAACTTCTGCTGGGAGGACTGAAAGAACTCTGGTACTGGTACCTTTTGTAACGTTTGGAGTACATGTATCATCCCTTTCATATAGTTTTGAGTAGAAATCTTTCACTCTTGTCAAAATTTTGCCTCTATTTCTTGTTACAGAACCATCTTCTTTTCTCAGTGCCATAATCTGTTTTCTTCCCTTACTCAGATGTCCCTTTGCTCTCTTCAGGCTTTGGTTGTTTTCAATTGCTTTCCTCACGAGTTCACAGTTGAATTACCTTACGTCTTCAGTGATACTTTTTCGTACTGTCTTGCATAGCTCTATATATTCCACTTTGGAAGTCACATCTCCTTTAGTTGTCCTCATCTCTCTTCCTTTTTGCATCAGAATTTTGTTTTTTTCTGATAATTTGCTCATATGCAACTTGTTCTTAGTACCAGCTGTTTTTGTTGTTGTTTCTATAAGAGCATTCGTTAGTTTTCTGTTAACTTCAGAGATGTCCACTTTTTCTGACAAGGTTAGACCTTCTAGAACAGAGAATCTGTTCCTCAGTTCCAATTTGAAGGTATTATGATGGTTTTGAAGGTTGATCAGCTCAATACACTTTGTTTGTTTTATGAGCTTGCTACACTCGAGTTTAGCATTGAGGTGCATCTTACATCTTACCATTCTATGGTCACTAACTATGTTGAACTTGTTCAGCACACTGCTGTAGACCATGAAAAATTTCTTGTTACACATAATAAAATCAATTTCACTTGCCAATCCATTGGGATACCTCCATGTCCATTTCCTTTGAGGCTTTTTCTTGAAAAAGGAGTTCATGATATAAAACCTTTCTGCTTCTGCAAACTCTACGAGAGTATTTCCACGCTGGTTTCTGTTATCGTGACCGAATTTAGCTACTGAAGTTTCGTTCTGTTGTTTTTCCCCTATTTCGCATTGAAATCTCCCATAATGATCCTCAAGTGCTGCTTGCCTTTATTATTTTGATGACGAATTTCCTCATAAAATTCTTTAATCTCTTCTACAGGATGACTTGTGGTGGGTGCATAAGCTTGAATAATCTGAGACTGGTATCTTCTCGAGAGTTGGATAACAAGTCGTGCAGTTCTGTCAGAGGAACTTTCAATTTCTACAACTCTATCCTTCAGTTTCTTGTTTATTATAAATCCAACACCACTAGTTCTGCTAGTATCTGTCCCACGATAGTAGAAGAGATGTCTACTTTTCAGTTCAATGAGATATCCTTTTCTCCTTACCTCACTTAGCCCGAAGATGTCCCACTTGATCCTTTGTAGTTCTTCTAATTCAAAGAGCCTTGAATCAGAAGATAGAGAGCGTCCATTGTAAGTAGCCAAGGTCAGCATCAGATGGCAGCCTAGTCCGGTCCTCCGGTGACTCTTAGCACCCTCTGCCTTCATGTTGCACTGGCCGCTGCCTTGGCCAGGCACATTCCAGCTGCTGGAGACTGAAGGCCAAGATTTAAGTTGTGGAGTCATTTTGGAGGGGTTTGGCCATAACTCACCATGCTGGCCAAGTGGGTTGGTGAGTGTAAGATATCATTTCCTTTAATCCCGATGGTATAGTTATACCGCTATTGGCGGTTGTCAGAGCTCCTTTAGTGGGAACAGGATGCACCACGAGACGGCAGGGTTTACATTTGTCAAGGAGAGGCTGTAGTATGTTGTGCACCACCTGACCTTACATCCCATATATATATATATATATATATATATATATATATATATATATATATTCTATTAAGAAGAGACTGAAGCAAAAAAATTTTTTGACTCATACCAAGTACAACATAGAAAAGGTTATGTATTGACCGGTGTGAGTAAAAAGAGAAAAAATAGAACAACTGAATTTAGAAAGTGTCGAGAGCACTGAGCCTTGGCTTTATCAAGGACCAGCAAGAACTCTGCATTTTCTTACTTCCACAAAGACCTATTTGGAAATGGGTTTCTGCAAAGTCATAGATGCAAGTAATAAGCCCACCAAAAAAAAATTTTTTTTTTTAAATATATATATGTCATGACCTCCGCAGGGTGTATGACCAAGCTTTAGTTAACAATTTAGCTTGCATCCATAACTTTCATGGCCCGACCCATGCTCTTCATCTGTTACTATTAAAGAGAAAGAAGATGATTATAGAAAACTCAAGTTGTAAGAGTGACATAATGAATCAGAAATAATGTTCAGCAATAACAAATTGCCAAGTTCGCCTGAGAGAGAATTTAAACCTGAATAGCAATACAAAAGTATTACAAATTCTTAACTTTGCAATAAAAAAGGAAATATTAATTTTTTTCTAAAGCACAGATTTTTGAAAGAAAACTGGATTATAAAAACCCCTACTCCACAACTTCTGACAACACAAAAACGAGAATAAAATAAAGACAATAATAAACTAAAGAAATGCTATATACAGGGTGGTCCATTTAAACCGGTACCCTGAAAAAACCTTATATTTTTGCAAGGGATCGCGCAAGGAACTTCTTCTTTTTTCAATAGAAGCAGCAACTTCTGGAGAATGAAAATCGCCACCGTGAAAAAGATTGTTAACCGTAACTGTAACTCAGCTCGTTATTTGTTTGTTATTGCGTTGTCATTCACTTGCGTGCATTCGGAAACATGCAGTACTCTGTTCCAGAGCATATTTTTTTGGTGAAATCGTATTGGGTAACCAATTCTGTCATCAAAACGCAACGAGCATTTCGAAGAGAGTTTGGAGTTCAAAAAGTGCCAAGCAAGTCAACAATTCTGTTGATGGCAAGAAAACTGGTGCAAACCGGTTCTCTTCTCAGCGGTAGTGGTAGACATCACCCTCCGATGCCCCAAACGCGTGTGGACGATGTTCGGCAGCGTTTACTTCAATCTCCGACGAAATCGTTGTGCAGATTAAGCCAACAGACAGGATGTTCATAAGGAACTTGTCAAAGGGCAGCAAAAAAAGCGAATATTCGACCATTTAAAGTGCACGTAATCCATCAGCTGCAGGAACCGGACAAGGGAAAGAGAGTAAGTTACTGCAAATGGTTTCAAAATTTTCTTAATTTGCGATCTGATATTCTCTCCATCACATGGTTTACGGATGAAGCCTGGTTTCATCTGTCAGGGTACGTCAACTCGTAAAACAGCAGATACTGAGCTACCGAAAACCCACACGTTATGTGTGAAACACCGATGCATTCACAAAAGGTTGGTGTATGGTGTGCGGTTTCGTCTACGAAAATTATTGGCCCCATTTTTTTCTCTGAGACTGTCAACACTAACGTTTATTGCCACATATTCAATGAATTTGTGGAACAACTTGATGACATTGAATTGGCAGAGGGCTACTTTCAGCAGGATGGCGCTACGTGTCACACATCGAAAGTCTCAATGGAACTCATAACCAGCTTCTTTGATGAGAGATTAATTTCAAAAAACATATGGCCTCCCTGATCTCCGGACTTATCTTTCCCTGACTTTTTTTTATGGGACTACTTAAAGGACAGAGTTTACAAAGCCCATCCAAAAAACTTGGATGCATTGCGTGAAACAATCACGACTGAAATTGGCAGTTACTGCTCGTACTCTACAAGAGACATCACTGAATATGGTGTGGCGTGTTCAACTGTGTTTACAAGAAAATGGAGGACAATTCCAACATTTGCTTTGATAAAATGATTCTCCAATACCACATGTATAATTCTCAACTTACTGTATGATTTTGTTGTTATTTATAAAAAAGTTATAAGTAAATCACATGGTACTGGTTTAAATGGATCACCCTGTATATATACACACTGCTGGCCACCCAAAATGCAACACCAAGATGGAAGCATCTGATTGGCCTGAAATTCGCAGCATGCGTCGCCCGCGAGAGGATATGCAAATCATGTGCGCCCGGCACGCCACCGAGAAGCACTATAAGAAGGGTGCACAGAAGGCGGGGTGGAAGTGGTGGAAGTGTGTTGTGCTGCCGGACCTGTGCGTGGGAAGCTTTCTGATGCCTCGTCGCAGAATACGGCAATCACTGCAGCTCGTTTCGGAGTTCGACAGAGGACGAATAGTGGCTTATCGCGACAGCGGTTTATCGTACCAAGACATCGGCGCCCGTATGGGACTACATCCAGCCACAGTGAGGCGAGTATGGATTCGGTGGGTGCAGGAGGGACGGACGGACCGACGTGAGCGATTGCCGCAGCCGCGGCAAACCACCGAACGAGAGGTCCGGCATGTTGTGCGGCGGGCATTGACGGCTCGCACCACCACATCACGAACGTTAGCGCAAGAATTATGGTGTGTTGCGCAACAACCTGTCTCTGCACGTACCGTTCGACGTCGTCTGCAGGAGCGGAGACTTGACGCACTGCAGCCATTGCTCCGATTACCATTGACGTTACACCACCGGCGAGTGCGGCGGCAGTGGGCTGTTGAACGCCACACCTGAACTACGGAATGGCACGACATTGTCTTCTCTGACGAATCCCGCTTCAGCCTGCAACACCACGACGGTCGGATCCGCGTGTGGCAGCAACGCGGCGAGAGACTGTACGATGCCTGCATTATGCATCGCCATACCTGTCCGTCGCCTGGCCTTATGGTTTGGGGCGCAATTGGATATGACACCAGCACCGCTCTTGTACGCATCGCCGGTACACTCAACAGCCACCGCACCATCTCCGACGTTTTGGAGCCTGTAGTCCTCCCTTACCTGCAGGACCTGCCAGCGGCCACGTTTCAACAGGACAATGCGCGCCCGCGCGTGGCACGCATCGTGCAACAATTCTTCACGGCCCACCAGGTGTCACTGCTGCCGTGGCCCGCCTGTTCTCCCGATATGTCGCCCATCGAACACGTCTGGTCGCTGATCGGCAACCGAGTGGCCCGGCAAGCACCACCCGCGGCTACGCCTGATGAACTGTGGCAACGTGTGAAAGCAGCCTGGACTGACATACACCAAGCCCACATCCAAAGCCTCTTTCGTTCGATACCGCGGCGTGTAGCGGCCGTTATTGCCAGCCATGGGGGCCACACGAACTATTGATGTCTGCGTGTTCTGCAAGTCA
This sequence comes from Macrothele yani, assembly GCA_039090855.1. Classification (NCBI taxonomy): domain Eukaryota; kingdom Metazoa; phylum Arthropoda; class Arachnida; order Araneae; family Macrothelidae; genus Macrothele; species Macrothele yani. Next base: position 2,795,709 of record CM077023.1, on the reverse strand, counting down.
CACAGGCCTGTAAGCTTAGTCATTTCATCTTTGTGTCTGTTGTTATGTGTCCAGTAAATCTGGCGTTGGTATCTCGTGTCCTTCTTGGTGTTGCGTTTTGGGTGGCCAGCAGTATATATATATATATATATATATAATATTTATATACGTTTAAATATTTTGTTTACTGTTAATATTTCATTTGTTGTAAGCATACGGTATAAGTACAGTATTTTGAAAGAAAAGTAATTATTGTGAGGGTGATGTCATTGTGATAGTGATAAAGCTCAAATTTTCTGGGTTTTCTTTAATGGAAATTTTGAAATTAATTGTGCGATTAAACAGAAAGAAAACAGTGTTAATATGCCCCTTATAATGAAATGGTAACAATTTTAAATTATGCCTTTAGACATTCTAGATTGCTTTGGTAAGGTGTTACAATCTTATAAACTTGAACCAATTAATTCCAGCACCTCCTGTTATAAGTGTTCACCCTGTAAGTGTTCTTGCTGATGAAGGAAACTCTGCTACTATGACATGTGAATTCAGTGGTAGCCCATATCCAGTTACTACAGTTCGATGGATTAGGAATGAGAAGCACATTAAAGAACGAGGAACTCACTCTACAATGTTTCCCCACAATGGTACCCTCATAATAAGGAATGTCATGCTATCAGATTCTGGAGCATATGTGTGTGAAGTAAATACAACAGGATTTCAACCTGTACGGTCACAGCCTGCTTCACTTTTTGTCAAAGGTAATGAAATAATTTATTATTTTGTTTGCTTGCTGTTTTAGTTTTTTTTCTGTTTGTTTGTTTCTTGTTGATCACAATTTTATTGCAAATCTTTTACTCTGACTTTTTGTGGAACACACACTTATGTGTAGTTATCATTTAACTGCACTGTAGTACAAAATTAACAAACTGGTCAGATCAAAGCTATTGTGAAAAGCAAATTTAATTAACACATTTGTGAAAATTGATCAGATCAAGCATTAAAATCATCTTCTATCAAAACTAATCATATTAATTGTAATAGCTTTTGACTTGCTACGATTTGTCATTAAATATTAAGCTAAGAAATTTTATATTCTATAGTAAAATGCAATTTTCTTTTTGACAAAGCAGCGATGGAAGAGTTACGTATATTGAAATCTTCATTCCAAGTGTCTTCATCCCCCACGTGCACTTGCTACTGGTAGATGGCTACTATTCATCCATAATTTTCAGGTTTTTTTCTTTTTTTTTCTTTTTGATTGGGAGTTTAACGACCACTGTGAGCAACTCAATGGACTATAAGCAGTCATCCATCTCTAATTTAGGACCACTGGTTCCATGGAAGAGAGAGAGCCAGTGCCATAAAACAAACACAACATCCATGCTTCACTGGGATTCAAACTTGGACCCATCTCAGACGAATGGTCATAAGTGAGTGCTTAGACCACCACCTGGGTGGCTTTCAGGGTTTGCACATATTCTTTTACTAATGTGGAGTTCATTTGCATGAAGGTGAGGGCCTTAGAATGTATGCTAGTTTTGCCTTACTGTGTGAAGTTACTTAATTCTCTTGTGTAAAAATTCCTAAAGTTCTTTGTTCAGCCTCTCTCTTTTAACTTGGCAGTCTGTGTGCAATTGTTTCATATTGTCTCAGTGATGGATGCAAATTTGACAAAGAACTGATATCACCTGCAGATGAATGCAATACATACTTGGTTTTGTTCCACTTATAACTTTGCATACAGGAATTTTTATTTATGGCATTTATAATATTTTGACATTCTTAATCACAGGTAATTTTGAATTTATAAGTATGATGTGTATGATTTTTTTTTTTGTAGGAATGCTTGTGGTATATTTATGTTACAGATATAAAATAAAAAAATCTGGGCAAAGATCCTTTTAATCTCACATCATTTAGGTCATGTGTGCATTTCTCTCTTTATTTCCTATGCAGTTCAAGAGACATTAAAAATTTTGATTTGTTTTAAAAATTGTGTTGTTCGGCTACATATTTGAGACTGCTCAAAATAAAATCAAAGTTCATTACAATCAACACACTTCTGCTAAAAAGCTAGAAGCACATTTTTCTTATCTTAAAAAAATCTAGATTTCTGGTACCAATATGATGCTTAAAGGTGGTTTCAGCCATTGTTTGGCAGCATAACTATTCTTTCTGGGTGAAAAGTTTGAAACTGTTCTCAAGGGAAGAGATTTTTGAAATGGTCTCAAGAGAAAAATCTAGCAGATAAGGTTATGTAAGGGAAAACTTGCTACCTCAAGTGGTTTTAGCTTGTAAAGAGTTGCCTTGTGAAATGGGAAAAGGGGTATTGAAAATGAATTTGACTCCTTTGATTCACTAGAGTGGACAGTGATTTGGGCAGTATGTTTGTTGACAACTTCCAGCTTACTGTAGCACCTTTTCCCATAATGATTTTGCTAGGTTTTAGAAAATGACAATGAATGTCATCACCTTTTAGTTCATCAGATAGTGGCCATGATCTTCTTTAGATAAAACCTGGGTTGTGGCAGGACCATTTCAACCATTAGGCACAGTAGGGCACTGTGTTTAGATAGAATTTTATTTTATTTATTTTATTATTATGTTCTATGATAAAACTTAAAGCAAACCACTTTTCAGTAATTTCCACTATCCGTACTGTTGCAAGACTCTTTGTGTAAGATTTATGACTCACTTCAACGACATGCCTTTCGCTGTGCAACAAGCTCACTGTACAACTTATTTCACATTGTAAACATTATGATAATATATGATGCTTTTGATATTAATATTTCTTGTAAGATTTGTGAGATAAGTATAACTTATGATGCCATCACACCCCAAAAGAAGACCATGGCTTAATATATTCATACGAGTTTTTCTTTTAATCAATGATTTTTATTCTTTGAATTTTTTATTTGTCTTTTTTGGTCCCCTGTGAAGGCACTGAATTTATTGCTGATGAGTTATTTAAATAATGGCAGTTTGAGTTCCTACCATGTTCTGAATGAAGTCTCTGTTTTGGAAAGAATTCAAGTTCTTCTGCTATTTAAATTATTTGCTATAAGTAATTGTGTTTTAAAATGGTCTTGGTGGTTTTGGAAGGCTAAACAGCTAAAAGAATTTGTTGGGTTAGAAGGGCAGGAGGACCAGAGTTCATGAGATAGGGAAATGCACTGAGAAGCTAAGTGTTAGTTTCAGAAGTTAAGAGGACCAGGTGTGTTCTTGTGCTTTGGCAGGTACAGACAGTCCATTCATGTAAGTATTGAAAAAAAAAACACCACTTACTGAAGCCAAATAATACATTTCTTACTATTATGAATATTTTAAAAATATTTTAAAATTCATAAGCCATTATAAAAATATTAATATATTAAATTTTCATTACATAAATACATTTTTACAGACTTGGTTGTATTTCACATTAACATTATCCATGTGTTGCTATACCTGCCCCAAAGCACAGAACGTAAACCAGACCTTGTTTCTGAAGCCTATATATTGTTGGAGATGTGTGTGTGTGTGTGTGTGTGTGTGTGTGTGTGTGTGTGTGTGTGTGTGTGTGTGTGTGTGTGTGTGTGTGTGAGAGAGAGAGAGAGAGAGAGAGAGAGAGAGAGAGAGAGAGAGAGAGAGAGAGAGAGAGAGAGAGAGAGAGCGCAGGAAATGTGTATGTCCAATAGAGGTGAAGTAGACACACTTTGAACTGCTTCTCACATTTGGTAATATATTGGTCAATGAAACAGAGGGAATCTCACTGAGTGCTCATGGTTGACATTGGCACATTGTATCATATCAGTTACATGGAGCTAAAGGTAGGTGAGATGGCTTTGTCTGAAACTGACCCATACTTAGAAGTGTGTACTTTGGAACTGTTGTAATTGTAAAACAGTCATGAATCATATTGGTAGAAGTGTTGGTGTTCATCATTTATTCATTGTGTCGGCAGCACTTTTTTAAAATTAATTCAGGATCTTTTTTTTTTTTTTTTTTTTTTTTTGGGTTTAATATTTATTATGTGGCTGATGAGAAGTACAGTAGTGGCCAAAATTGTGGAAACCTTTTGGAAAAAGTGTATTTTTGAGGTTTGATGGCTCATAACACCACTTTTGTTTGGAGTAATATCATAAAATTATATTTCAATTTAAATATAATTTCATCAACAATGTAATGCAACAAAGTTTGTTCAATTATCTGTATTCTATGAAAAGTTATAACCAAATAATCAGAAAAAGGAAGCACAACTTGCTTAGGTTGATATGAAGTAGCTTTCTTTCATTTGAATGAAGCCAGTGAGCATGAGTGTTTAGAGAGCCAATCAGGTGTCATCTTGTTTTAGCAATGAGCCAATCAGGTCACAGTAGGATTCAGCTATTGTTGTCATGTATTGGAGCTGAGAGGAGGACATTTGTCAGTGTATTATGTGATTGCTATCAAGTTGTGTGTGTGTGTGTGTGTGTGTGTGTGTGTGTGTGTGTGTGTGTGTGTGTGTGTGTGTGTGTGTGTGTGTGTGGCTTTTCATTTTAGTGAGCTTGTAAAACGTAATAAAATTAAAGAAATGATGCAAAGAGTTGACTGGTCACCCAGAAAGTGATGTAAAATAGTACTATTAAGTGAAGAAGGCTTCAGTTTTGGAGAAATTAGAAGAAAAATTAGGGAAACTTTACCAAAGGTGGCATTTCTAAATTTTTGAAGAGGTATAAGGAAACTCAGTCACTACAAAACCAGACTAAATAAAGGCAGGAAAAGGTGCACAACAGCAAGTGATGTTAGAAAAATCAAGAGACTGTGCCTAAGTGACAGAAGAAAATCGTGTGGGTGTATACAAGATGAAATGGTGCAATGCAATGTGAAGTTGAGTGCAAGGACTGTTCAGCGAAGACTGCAGGAATTTGGTCTAAAAGCTAGAATTCCACGAAAAAAGCCATTTTTACCTCTCAAAGGTTGAAAAGATTAAACTGGGCTAAAACCGATGTTAACTGGACAGCAGAACAATGGGACAGTGTTATTTGGAGTGATGAGATCAAAATTTCCCTGTTTGGTAGTGATGGCATAAAATATGTAAGGAGAAGAATCTGAGAAGATTTGCATCCTTATTGCATTACATGTACCGTGAAACACCCACTTAGTGTTATGATCTGGGGTTGTATGATATCAAAAGGTGTGGGCAGAATTTGCGTGATTAATGGGAATATAAATGGCCAAAAATACATTAATGAACTACTTGAGCCCAAACTGAAACCTTCCGCACGTGATATTTTTCAAGATAATGAAGTATTTATATTTCAACAGGATTCAGCTCCATGTCATGTTGCTGCTGTGTGCAAAACGTGGTTTCAAGATAATCATATTCCACTGCTGAAATGGCCTGGGAATAGCCCAGACCTTAACCCCATCAAAAATCTATGGAGCTGACTAAAGAAACTTGTTAGTCAGAAGCAATCCAGCAATAAAACCCAATTAATAGAAGCAATAATTCAATCTTGGTTTCACATTATAACAGCTGCAGAACTAAAAAACTTGGTTCACTCCATGGGAAGGCATTGTAAGGCCGTAATTAACGCTAAAGGTTACCCAACTAAGTATTAACTGACATGGTGAGAATTTTTGTATATCTCATTTTTCCTATGTATTCCACTTTTCCTCTTCATAACTGATGTTCTAATACAAAACCCTTCATAAAAGTTATTGCATTACATTCTTGATGAAATTATCTTTTTATATATATATATATATATATATATATATATATATATATATATATATATATATATATATATATATATATATTTTCCCAAGTTTTTCAAGGTATGATCAGTTGATTTTGGAACCAAGCCTTTCTTATATACATACATACATACATATCACTAAGCTGTTCTCTGAGATTTAGAGGTTAGCTCCAAAAAGAAATACAAACTTCCAGATATTTTTACTTATTGTTGTCGTATCAAACTTTGCCATTTACAGCGATTCTGACACACAACTCGTGCTTCACTGATATCCATTACACGCCGTACACAAGATCTTTTATACTTCATACTCATAATCTTTTTCTCATGCAGACACTCCTGAATCTGATCCACCCATGTCTTCCTTGGCCTTCCTCTGCCTTTCCTTCCTGCCACTTGGGCTGAAAATATTTTCTTAGTAAGCATTTCATCACTCATTCTTTCAACATGGCCAAACCACCGAAGCATATTGGTCTCCACCTTGCTAACAACATTTTGCTTTACATCACACAACTGCAATACATCTTCATTCCTCACACAATCAGATCATGTCTTGCCACAAACCCCACGTAAGTAACACATTTCTCCAGCACACAAATGACTCCTATGTTTCTTCTGCAGTACCCAGGTTTCACTGCCATACATCAGAGTAGGAACAATTACTGTTTCATACACAGCCATGCGGGACTCTCTAGAGAACCCATCATTCCTGTGAAAACCTCCCAGAGCAGCTATGACTTTCAAAGAAGAATTCACTCGCCTACTGATTTCACCATCCAACTTGTTCTCTCTGTCAAACATGCTTCCTAAATACACAAACTCACTCACCTGGTCAATCACAGTGCCATTTATACTTACATTACATTCAGTGCTAACCATTCCTCTCTCAAACACCACAACTTTGGTTTTTCCTTATTTATACTCAGTTTGAATTTCATGCAAACTTCGTGCATCCGAGTCAACATACTCTGCAACTCACTTTTGCTCTCTGCCAACAGGACTGTGTCATCAGCATACAGCAATCTGCACACACGGATATCACCAAGATATAAACCACTATTATCTATTTTGGCCTCACGCATGCATGCGTCCATAAATATATTAAACAGCCAGGGTGACATTACACAACCTTGTCTAACTCCTGCACCAATGGAAAACCATTTTGATAAAACACCATTCACTCGTACACAAGCTCTACTACCAGCATACATTGCTTTTACACTATTAAGTAGATTCCCAGTAACACCATATTCATTCAATATCTTCCACAAAAGTGTCCTATGGACTCGGTCGTAAGCTTTCTCTAAATCTATGAAGGCAGTGAAAACTTTTTTCCCAACAGCCAGATACTTTTCAATCATCATGTGTAATGCAAAAAACTGGTTAGTGCAGCCTTTACCAGGCATAAAACCACTCTGAACATCCCACACTTTCTCTGATGTCAGACCCTGTACTTTTTCAATAACAACCTTACCAAACACTTTCCCTGGCACACTCAGTAGGCTAATACCACGATAGTTCTTGCATTCAGTCTGATCACCTTTTCCCTTATACAAGGGAACAATGATAGCATCCTTCCGATCCTGAGGGACCATTCCTAACTCCCAGCACAACTGGCAAATTTCAGTTAACCAGTCAATTATAGAGTCACCACCATACTTCAACATCTCTGCAGTTATGCCATCAACTCCTGGAGTCTTACCATTCTGAAGAGATTTTAGAGCTTTACACACTTCTTCTCTTGAGATCCCTCCTGTGCTTTCATCCCTCATTGTGACATCATCTGCATCTGTCTGAGAAACATTTTTGCTCTCCTGATCTAATAACTCACAGAAGTATTCCCCCCATCTGTCACTTAACTCATTGGGCTCCCACATCATTTCCCCAATCTCATTCTTCACACAACTTACAACTTTGTTTCCCCTATTTTTCCTGAGTCTCATGTACTTCCAGAAGGACGTTCTATCTTTCCAAAAAGCCAGTTCATGCCTTTCTGCTTTCTCTTTCCTATCTTTTGCCTTACTGTGGCGAACCAGCTTAGCAGCTTCACGCTTCTTACAACGATATTCATCCACAGAGTCTCTACCTTGCAACATCCCCAAATAGGCTTCCTTCTTTTTCTTTACTGCATCATCAATCTCACTATTCCACCAAGCATCACCTCTATTGTTACCCACTATTGTGGTGCCACAGACCTCTTTAGCAGCAGTGACAACACAGTTCTTAAAACATTCCCACTTCTTTTCTACATCTCCTCTCACCAGACTTCAGATCCTTCAGTCGTTCTCTGAGTAAGTCAGAATACCGCTGATGATCTTCAAGGAGCCTATCAACCTTTATTCTTTCTATCCTGGGTCTCTTCCTATTCCTTTTCCTCCAACCAACATTAAGTTTCACTCGTGACACTACCAAGTAATAATCAGAACCAACATCCGCACCTCTCATGACACGGGTGTCAACAACTAAGTGTTTCAAACGCTGATCGTAAACAACAAAATCTATCACACTCTTTTGACCAAGAGTACGATTTTCCCAAGTATATGTGTGGATATACTTGTGGTTGAAAAATGTATTAGATACACACAAATCATTCTGAATGCAGAGTTCAATTAATCTTTCACCATTATCATTCACACAAGTATCATTAAACTTACCCAGAACATTGTCAGAAATGGCATTCTGCACACCTACTCTAGCATTGAAATCCCCTGCTATTATAACTTTTTCTTTAGCACCAAACTGGCTCAAAACAGCTTTTAGCTCATTCCAGAAATCTTCTTTCTTATCAGAAGGTTCCGAGTCACAAGGAGCATACACTACAAGAATTACAATTCTCTGAAGTTTCACTTTCAAACGAATCCAGAGAATTCTCTCACTTATGCAACTATAGTGAATCAAGTTGTTCTTCATCTTTTCACTTAAAATCACACCTACACCAGCCTGTCCTCTCATATTATCCAATACTCCAGACCACACACTCACCGTGCCATTCACTTCTTCTACCCCAATTTCCTTCCTTTTGGTTTCACTTACACACAGCACATCCAGTCTATACTTATTCATCTCCTCAATCACCTCACTCATCTTGCCATTTATACCTCTAGTATTCCATACACCAATCTTACATTCACTCAGCCGAGATCTCTTTCTCATACGACGTTTAGAAAGTCCAGGTCGATTCCGTGGTGGACCATCCTTCTCAAGTGTGGTAGGTCCACCATATCCCACACTTGAGTCATTCTTAATATTTCTTTTTGTCTTTTTAATCAGGTAAGTACATCAGTGTGGGGGATTAGCCCACAGCTGAGGGTTCCAGTTGGTCATTCAACCTAAGGATTCTGGAACAAAAATGTGCTGAGAAGATATGAGTTCTCTTATGTGCTGAGAAGATATGAGTTCTCTTTGAACTGTGAAATTAGAGTAACTGTTGCTTAGTGCCAATTTAAAAGAAGACTACTAAAAATAAACAATAAAGTGAAAAATTTCTTTAGAAATTTTGACCAAGGTTATTGAAGTTTAGTGTTGCTGTGACATTTTTTGAAGTTCCTTCAAGTAAACTGGGAGTGTCAGTGCCTGTAATTCATCTGTCAATTGCAAGAAATAATTATTTGCAGTGCTCTGCAGACATTTTATAGAATGGTGTTATGGAATGATACTGTGATGCTAGCTGATTTTTCTAATGCACCAGTGATCCATCTGATTGTGACTAGTTAGTCTTTCTACATAATAGATTCAGTGTGACTTATTACCTTTGTTAGAGTAGATTTGGGCTTACTGACCTCTTTTATCAGATGTTGTGCAAACCTCCTCCCCGTTTTTTTCAGGCAACAAAAAAGCAACATTAAAGTGCTTGACTTTGGTAGCATCTCACAGTCATGTGAGTTTTCAACCAGCAGAGTTTTCTGTAGTTGCAGGGGAAACATTTTGGGGAACTATACTGTAATTTGAAAACCGATTTGGGGAAAATAAAAAAAAATAAAAAATTCAATACGTTTCGTAATTCTAAACACATAACCTTAAAGCTAAACTTAGTGCAGTAATATGTGGATAGAACATATTAATATCAAATTTAGGAGATGTGAATCCGTTTATTGGTGTAAATATGACAAGGATGTTAAGTCAGATAATATCCGAAAACTTGAAAATTTCATCGTCCTGGAGCGGAAATCGAACCCGCGTCTCCCGGATAGCGCCTGAGTATGCTAACCAATACACCATCCAGAACGACCAAGTTTCCGATTAGTTTGAATATAACCATCACAGGATTCGCTTGTCGAAGCAACCAGCATTCATATATAGCAAATCTGGAGGTTTTTAATTCATTCCCATGAATTTAATACTAATACTAATCTAATACATCTTCCAAATTTGTATTGTACAATTGTGTAATCCCATATTTCATTCATTCATATTAATATCATAGATGAATAATATATCATCTAGCAAATTCTGTTTCACACTTTCACACATTGTATATATTATTAGGATTGGGGATAAGCTTATATGCAGTTATATATATATATCATCATCATCGTCAACCATTATCAATCCACTGCTGGACGAAGGTCTCCCCAAGTTTCCTCCACAACAGTCTGTCTTGTGCTAGTCTCCTCCATATCACTCCCGCATACTTTCGAATTTCATCCACCCATCTCCCATGTGGTCTTCTTCTGGGTCTTTTCCTGTCCCTTGGAATACAATCTAAAATTTCGGCTGTCCATCCATGGTCTGTCCTTCTGGCAGCATGTCCAGCCCATTGCCATTTCAGGGATTTAACTCTGATCATGATACCTTCCACTCTTGTCATTTTTCAGATCCACGAGTTCCTCTTCTTATCTCTCCTGGTTACACCAAGCATGCACCTCACCATGCTCTTTGAGTTGTCTGCAGCCTTTGTATGTCTATATATATAAGAGTGGAAGACATCATGATCAGAGTTAAATCCCTGAAATGGCAATGGGCTGGACATGCTGCCAGAAGGACAGATCATCGATGGACAGCCAGAATTTTAGATTGGATTCCAAGGGACAGGAAAAGACCCAGAAGAAGACCACATGGGAGATGGGTGGATGGAATTCGAAAGTATGCAGGAGTGACATGGAGGAGACTGGCACAAGACAGACCGTTGTGGAGGAAACTTGGGGAGACCTTTGTCCAGCAGTGGATTGATTATGGTTGATGATGATGATGATGATATATATATATAGCAAATTTTTAGGATATGAAACAAACAGGTAAAGATTTGGCAAAAGTTAAATCCACCCCATCCATTTTTCAGTCACTGTTCCTTATTTATTGCTGTTGTTGCTGTTTATCCAGTAGGTAAAAGACAAAAGTATGGAAGATGAATGAAGTTCAGTTTAAAACCATTAATGAATAAAACCTGAGCTAAAAACCACCACAAACAAAGAAAATCAAATGAAAAAAGGATAAAAACTAGCATTGCAATCTTGAGAAACCTTGGTTACAGCTATGTACATCAGCTATATCCTCCATCATCATGTGCAAATGCAGAACCAATGTTTCTCAAGATTGTAATGATAGTTTTTATCCTTTTTTCACTTGATTTTATTTGTTCATGGTTTTCAGCTCAGTTTTTATTCATTAATGGTTTTAAACACAACTTCATTCATCTTCCATACTTTTTCGTCTTTTACCTACTGGATAAACAGCAACAATGGTGATAAATTAGGAACAGTGACTGAAAAATAGATGTGGTGAGTTTAACTTTTGTCAAATCTTTACCTGTTTGTTTCATCTCCGGAAAATTTGCTATGTATATAAAACAGCATATAAGCTTATTCCCCCATCCTAATAATAACATATACAACGTATGAAACAAAATTTTCAAGATGATACAGAGGGTGAGTCATAAGTAATGAGCCATGTGAGAGGTAGTTTGAGATGGCGTTGTTTTTTCGGAAATAAACAATCGTTTGGACTGGAACTTGTTTATAGGTAGAAAAAGCACTTCATGGACTATCAGAATTTGCTTTGGTGGTGAACATGAATATGAATTAATTGTGTTTTTTTTTCTTTCAGAACATGGACGAAAAAATGGCAGTTCGAGTACTGTTGCGTCGTTATTGGAAAAAAGGATTATCTGTGCATGCTGCAGTCGTCAAATTTTGTGCAGTGTAAGGTGTGGGTGTAGTCAGCTACACCACAGCAAAAAGATGGTTTGTTCACTTTAACAAGGGGGACACCAGCCTTCAAGATGGGCCTCGCTCTGGCAGACCCCCAACAGTGGATTCGGAAGCCCTGCGTGAAGCCGTAGAGGCAACACCAACCACAAGCACTCGCAGATTGTCGGACGAGATTGGGGTATCACAATCCAGTGTGGTTCGCCATCTCCACAAGCTTGGGAAGGTCAATAGGAGCTGCCGAGTGGTACCACACGAATTGACCCCAACACAAGCTCAAAGGTGGATGGAATTCTGCAGAGAGCTGCTGAACCACTCCATGAACGAGCATTTCATCAGGTGAATTGTTATGTCTGATGAAAAGTGGATCTTTTTCCATAATCCCGACATGCGAAACCAGTGGATTAACCCGGTCCAGCTTCCAGAACCCGTCGCTAAGCGGGAACGCTTCAAACACAAAGTCATGTTGTGTGCTTGGTGAAATTTTGAGCAGCCCATACACTTTGAATTCGTTCCAGCTGGGCAAGGCGTCTCCGCTGTGCTCTACTCTCAACAACTACAGAGGATGTACGAAGCTCTGGTCCGTAAGTACCCGGCCCTGGTCAACAGGAAACAGGTTCTCCTTCAGCACAATAACACACCACCCCATACCGCCCGTTCAACGAGGGATAAGATCCGGGAGCTCGATGGAATCGAACTTCTTCCACATCCTGCCTATAGCCCAGACTTTGCCCCAAGTGACTACCACTTGTTTCGGTCGATGGCACATTTTTTCCGTGGCAGAACCTTCCGAAACCGTCATGAGGTTGAAGCCGGGGACCAGGAGTTTTTCACCTCAAAACCCAAGGAGTGGTACAGAGTGGGAATTCACAATTTGGCAAAAAGGGGGCTTCAGACCATAGAACATAATGATTTGTGTTTCGAAGATTGAATTGTATTCGTTTGTACTTTACACATGTTTGAAGTTTTTCTATTCAATGGCTCATTACTTTTGACTCACCCTCTGTATTATTCATCTACAAGATTAAAATGCATTTTGTGCTTGCACATTCACACACTCAATCAAAGACTGCTGTTTGTTCCAATATGCCATTAAGAATAATGTTTCTATCTGCCATTAAAAAGATTTTACTTGTTTTTAATAGCCCTTGTTTCATCTTTCAGCTGAGTGTTTACATTTTTAAGAATGTGTAAGTTTCATCTTTTTCCTTTCTTATTAATTGGTTCCTTTAGAAAGACTGAAGTTTGTTCCCCCACCAGTAAGCAAAAGGTTAGAACTTGGATCACACACAAAAATTTACTGCAAAGCTCGTGGCTCAGCTCGACCTGTAGTGCGCTGGATAAAGGAAGGGGAGCCATACTTCAAGTGGCCTTCACATATTCAAGATGACAATGGAACATTGTTTCTCAATGGTGTGAAACATGAAGATGCTGGGAAGTATACGTGCATAGCAACAAGTTCACAGGGAATTATAAATACCACCATCAATGTTGATGTCATAGGTATGAAACATATTCACATCTAAAATCGAAATTTAGTAATTTGCCGTTTTTGTAGTATTGCATTGTTGTGTATGTGTGTGTATGAGCACCTAAACATTATAATGCTATTTCTAGATTAAGGGTCACATATGAAGACATGTGACACTTTACTACAAAAACATTCATTGTAAAACCCACGCCACTGCAAGAGCTGCTCACAATTGTAATGTTCTTTACTATTTGCACGTGTATATATAGCTTACTGAACACTACCTACAATCAGTTCTTAAGTATTTCACTTAAAATGCAACAGGAGTCACACAAATAAAGTCCAAAGAAATAGTTACTTACAGTTCTTTTCCTTTATTCTGTCAATACCTCATAAATACTGTTCACGCAGGACGTTAATATTCCAACAATTTGAACTAATGGCAATGGTATTAACACTTCAGAACTAATTAACAAACGTTAGTAGGCAGAACATTTTTAACCCCAACTGTTAAATATATAACAGCACTCGACACGCAGCCTTCAAATAGATACAACTTCAAGTAAACAACGCCTCTTCCACGATTATGACATCATACCACCATACCACACTTTTGGCTGCTGCTTCAACATTATATCTCTTCTAGTTCTTATCGGGCGCATGCATACATCATGCTGTCTGACCTCAGAAGTGCTGCCAACCTCATTTTGCTCTTGCTTTTCATTTATACGTTAAAGTGTTTTGTTGTGAATTAGAAATCCAAACCATGCAAATTCCATTTACCAAACTCTCTTCCCACCCACCCCCTTTGCTGCAAATTCGGTTTTCCGTTTTCCAAAGTGGAACGAAAACAACTCCATTGATGAGAATGATGATGATTCTTTAGTAAGTGCATCAGCACCCAATAGCAATGCTGACAGGAACCTTTTTGTAGCCATAATACTGATGAGAAAACAATGCAGGCTCTGAATATAATTGAAAATGACATTAATATACAGTAGAGCACAGTTTACATGTTTCTCACTTATACACTTTCACGTCTGTACATGAAATGTCGCTGGTCCAAAAATTCTGAATTGCACTTAATGTTATATTTGATCAATTGTTTTTCTCATTAATAATTGCTTGCTTTTCATTTATACGTTAAAGTGTTTTGTTGTGAATTAGAAATCCAAACCATGCGAATTCCATTTACCAAACTCTCTTCCCACCCTCCCCTTTTGCTGCAAATTTGGTTTTCCGTTTTCCAAAGTGGAATGAAAACAACTCCATTGATGAGAATGATGATGATTCTTTAGTAAGTGCATCAGCACCCAATAGCAATGCTGACAGGAACCTTTTTATAGCCATAATACTGATGAGAAAACAATGCAGGCTCTGAATATAATTGAAAATGCAGTGCTTCAACATAAGAATAAACAATAATAAAAAATTTGATTTTTTAAAACCATTTTAATGTATAGATATCAGGGCTTGACAAATACCATGCCCGAGATGCCCGGGGCATGAAAATTATTGTCATGGGCAGGTAAATAAAAAGTTTAATTACCTGGTCCAAGCAACTAAATTAAAAAAACAACTTTGGAATAGAATTTCCTGCTACAAGAAAAAAGACAGTTGTCGCAAATCGTGTTTCATTTCACTGGTAATCACTGAAAATTGTAATACTGTTATAGAGTGCCAAGAACAAAAGAATATCACTTATTTAATTATATTATGATCTAGGTCCAAGAATTGGAACCATATGTAGTTTTGCTCCAAATGTTGTTTATAGTCAGTGATGGGATGTATGCCTCTGATGGAACTAGCCTCCGATGTTTAGTGACAAAGGGCGAAAACTTGGACGAAAGGAACATCACAGAATCACTAAATTTTCCAAATACTAATTTCATCATCATACCATTTCATACCAATTTCAATATCATAACTTAAAACTAGAGATACACGCTTTTGTGCATTGAACATTTTGAATACTGACCCTTAAAATGGAAATGCAAAGCAAAACATGTAAAAAAGTTCATATTTTTTAACCAAAAAAAAATAAAAATAAAAAAAAATGAGAGTTCTTATTTGTTATCTTAAAAGGTAAATTTTCCTGGGCATCCAGGTTTTACTGCCTGGGCAGGTAAATAATTTCTTCACATGCCCAGCTGGGCATGTAACTTTTCAGATATTTTCAAGCCCTGCATATTTTTTATAATATACTACATCATATCTCCTTGAATAAAAATATCAGTTGTTAATGAATTAGTAGTAATGCTTTGTATACTATGTATGTACAGTATACATACTGTATTTACAAGTGCTATAACTTTATGCGGTGTGACTGAAATCAATAAAGTTAAAAACAAAAAAAGCTGTTAAGAAGAAAGAAGAGATACTGAAGTATGTCATACTTTTTGTCATGTTCTACTGCACTAGTACTTTCATGGTACATCCAGAATATAATGTGCTGCTATCTAGGAATGGAAATGTGCCCTGTTTCATTTATACACTTTTTCAATTATACATTAATTTTACTTGGTACCTTGAAAAACATATGAACAGGGTTCCACTGTACATATATGGGATCTGACAAATAAAATCATAAAAGTGCTTATGGATCACTAAATATTTTTATGTACATATCAGTTAGCTGCTCTCTAAATTTCAAAGGTTAGCTCCTCAAAGAAAGCTCATTTGCCAAATCAAAGTTTAAAACTGATGCTGCTGGATTTTACTTAGCATTGATGTGTCAAATGTCTCCATTCTCAGCAATCTTGGCACACAACTCAAGCTTCTCTGAGAGACATCACACATATCACACAAGACCCTTTGTACTTCATACTCATTATCTTTTTTTATATTAACACATTCCTGAATCTGGTTCACCCATGAATTCCTTGGACTTCCTCTACCTTTCTTTCACGCCACTTGGGCTGAATAAATTCTCTTAGCGTTACACCACTCATTCTTTCAACATGGCCAAACCACCTCAAAATATTTATCTCCACCCTACTTAACAACTATATATTTGTAATCTGTTTAATTAAATTATTGAAAGTAATCTAATAGCTGATATAATAATCAAAATTAGCATACAAAATTTGAAGTCCCATAATTTTTTTTTCTGCTATAAATGATTTGTGTTTTTGTATGGTGATGTTAGTATCAGTTCAAACTTCTAAATACAATTTTCATATGTAGAACAGCAATGATTTTGCTATCAGAAAGTAATTTGGCAAAAATTAAAGAATAAAAGCTTTTAAAAAATTCTTGTGGAAAAATGTTTCAGCAAAACAGCCATTTCTTATCAAGACATCCATATTTAATAATGCTCACTTGCCTTTTCTTACAGATTAATAATAAAAATGTGCAAGTTAGGGAGCCTTTTACCTGATTTTTTTTAGCATGCCTCTTACTTAAAATTTATTCTCACTGTTTTTTTCTTGTACTTCTTTTTATCCAAGTGGGATTATATGAATAGCTCAGTAGTTTACCATTTTTATCCCCACTGCACATATTGTGTGGGTATTCTAATGAAAGTAAAGAAAGCCAAAATGTCAGACTTAAGGGATCAACTCAGTATTTTATATACTGTTTTAATTTCCTTGTGCCAACTAAATTGTGTGAGACATTATTTTCCTCTGGTTATGTAAAGCCACTGAACCATAATGTACCTTGCAATTGAATTGATTGTGGAAAAGCAGGTTATAAAGAAAGTCACAAATGCATGTTGAGTTGGCTAACTCTTAACAAAGTTAATATTTAGTTGAGTACTTATCTCCATAAAAATCAGTACATCCACAAACAATGAATCAGAAACTTTGATCATCTACAATGTTAAAGTAAAAATAGAACCATGTTAAAGTAAAAATAGAACCATACAATATATGTATGGAAAGAAAGTTTTAAAAGTCAAAGCATTTTCATCCTACTACTAACAATTATGTTACATAATGCTACACAAATATCTGGATGTTGCTAGTGTATTTTCATATTCTGATATCAAAAATAAAATTAAAATTTGCTTATCACCCATGGTATTTAAGTGGCACATGAATTTAGCATTATTGTTTCTCATCAACCAGTTAAAATAGGGTTTTGTCATATTCTGGTTATTAAAAGGAAATGGCAATGGAAGAGTGAGTAGCAGTGAGATTTTCAAAGTGAATTCATAAGCCAAAGATTAAGCTGATATAAAACTGACCATGGATTTCATGATAAACAAATCGCTCCATGAGCAAAATGCAAACATAAATTACTTTCAGACTCAACACTTCAAAATCTTTGTAAGTTTTACTATTTTTTTTTTTTTGCATGTCATAGATAAAGATGTTTTTGACATCCAAAGTAATTTATCAAAAGGCACAAGTGGATAAAAATGCATTATAAATTGTACATGAACCACCAATTGTGTGTTTTATCATTCTAGCATGTCACAATTCTTTTTTGTGATGTGATTATTTACAACAAATTGAATGAAATTTTCCATATCATCATTTGTGAAACATATTTTGAAGGCTGTTAAAGAGCAAAAATTACATATTTTACCTCTCAGTTGAGGCTGAGAAAGTGATAAATTCAGGGAAACATAAAATTTGAGGTCATTAAATCTGGATCTAACTGTGCTTAATTTAGTATTCATCAAGAATAGTAGTTGCATGTGCAAATCACTGCTTTGAAATGCTGCAAGTGAATATGAGATCACAAGGGATAAAAAAAATTATGTCTAAAGAATATTCTGTGTGATGAAAAAGTCAAATTTTTGAGTCATCACTGTAGTTATATATCGCCACATTACTGTAAGTGTATTTTTGATGTCAGAAAGTTTTTTTCTAAAATAAAGCAGTTGAAATCAATATATCAGACACACCCGCAGTTCCCAATTGGCAAATTACAAAATGTATTGCCCCTTTCATGAATTGCCAATCCCTTAAGTTTCACAAAAGCTTTGAAATTTACTTGTGCATTAATTCTTGCAATTGGACTCACCCTATCATATCCCTATAATTTGAAAATATCTTCTCAAACCTGGCAACACCTGATTCAACATGTGTTTACCCCCCCCTCCTCTCCCATGCCATCCCTTATTCACTGTTAGGCTGATGAAGGGAGAAGCTACTGCCAAAGTGTTTCCTTCTTTAAATGTTTGTCACATAATTATCATGCATTGATCCTTTAGAATTATTTTAACTTTTCATCTGTTTTGATGGATACACTTTTGTACCATTTTTGTAAAAATAAGTTTACCATTGCAAAAAAAAAAAATAAATAAATAAAGAGTCCTGAATTTTTTGAAATAAAACTTATAACTTGAACTGCCTAGCACATTTTGAAATTATAGGGGCTAAGAATAAAATGGTGTTTTTAGGGAGTGATATGGCATCTGAATCAAAGACAGACATGAGCTACCAATTTAGGATACCAGTAAGTATAAATTAGGCAAACATTCAATGCAAAGGGTCCAATATTTATGTCCTGGTATGTTGATCAGTATTATTAAAAAACTGTAAATTCTAAACACATTTCTGAGGGCACAAATAATTCAGGAACTGCCATAATTTCACAAAATAAATTATGTTCAATTCCAAAATTTGAGTGTTGTGAATTGCTGATGTCATCTCAAAGGCCATAACAGTTTTAAATTAATGCTATTGAAATGGTATTCAAACTGTGTAGTTCATGTGTACTAGTGAAAATCTCAGTAAAACATCATTGTAAAAAGAACAATTTTCCTATGAGGAAGGGAATCACATTGCTAAATAAAAGCAAAAGCCTTCCGAAAATTAAATTCGCATAAGAGTTGCACTAAAATAAGGGATGCAAGCCAGCAAATTTGTATTTTTAATGCCGTAAGAACATGAAAAAAACTCTGGTAGTTTCTATTATTTAAAAACAAAGTAAAGTGTGTGTGTTCATTTAAAAACAAAGTAAAGTGTGTGTGTGTTGTAAAGCATTTTTAAAACAGTAAATACAAATTTTAGATGAAAATTCAAGCCAGCCTTACATTTAAGATCTTCAGTGTATGTCTTCATGACAATGCACATCAAGAGTTATCTAATCAAATCATCTCTGAGGTGATACTGTCATTAGCATTTGTTGGGGAGGTGTGGAAAAGAAAGTGTCCAAATGATTGGGTGCAGGCAGCCTTTTTTATTTTGGGAGCATTTCACAATGTTGACTAATTTTTCTCTTCATTCCCAAACCAACTTTTCACTGATGCAGAAGTAATAAGCCCAATCACAGTCTTTTTTTTCTTCTTCATACTTTGCAATCTGAACCTTTGAGCACTTTTAGAACATAGCCATGGCACTACATGCCATTGCAAAAGAGACACAAGTTAAAAAAAAAAAAAAAAACACTCAAGGAGAGAGAGTACTTCCCTGTCCCTCCCCAACAGTGGAGTAATTAATGAAAAGTGAGAGGAGGGGGGGGTTGAGAGACTAATTGGCTCATTGCATTCCACTCTACATTTGGCCTAGTGGCTAAGCGTACACCTGTCCCTCTGGAGCTAAGCACCCACGATAGAAATGCCTTGTTTTCTATTCCGCTCTTGCTGGTACATTTTTTAAACTGACTTGTGTATTAAGCTGACGCATCTTACAAAAAAAAAAAAAAAAAAAAAAAAAATCTTCTAAAAACTTTAACTCATAAGTGAATATGTAGTACTTTCTAAAAAGTTTTGTTCAACCGTTCAGAGTTTTACTTAGACATAGTTGATATTAGGTAATTTTTGAGAATTTTCATCATATTAGCATATGCTGATTAATTTATCACAAGTGTTAAAAAAATCACTTAAAAAATTTAAGTTTTTACTTGTCTTGAAATGCTATTTTTTTTACAAAGTGGTTCTGTGTTATTTTTAACCTTAAAAACTTCATATGGTAAGAATACACTTAGTTTATTTATTTACTTCATTTTGCTTCATGTATTAAATAAAAGCTTTTGCATGAATATAGTAGCATATAAAATACAAAATTTAATTTTGGAAACTTTTAAGAGAAAGTTTTAACAGGTATTTTTAGAGGGAAAACCTTTTCATTTAAGAAGTTAAATAAAAAGGATGCATATTTTGCCTTTTGCTTTATTACATAACATTAACATCAGGTGAGTAAATCTTTATTTCTTGCTGTTGGGAGCCATTGTTCTTCCTAGTGTAGTTACTTTTGATTATCAAAAGGCAATATATTTTTCAATCTGAAAATATCATTTGGAATATGGAAAATTAATATTACCTGCAATTTAATATTTGAAACAAGGATGATTATGTGTTTATTTTAAAATTTATAGAAAATATTTAGTTCTAGTTTCATAACTGTGGATATGATCATATCCCTTAAGAATCATCCCATTAGATGGCGCCACATACAAAGCTCAGCCTGTGGGGAATTTTAGGCTTTAAACCAAACAAAAGATGATCCTTAGTGAGAGTTCACTGACACCTTTTGGTGGAACCTGAATGAGGAGTGTCAGGAATCTTGTTCTTTGAAATTCCACTCATGTTGGAGATACTTGGGTTTAAACATGGAGCAAAGTGGCATTAATAGTAAGCTCTTCTATTTATTTGAAATAAATACTGTGAAATCAAATACAAAATTATGAAATGAATATGTCATTTATTTTATTTGGTCAAATAACATAGCAATGTCATTATGTATATAAACCTAGCAGAAAGTTCAAGATTATATGAAACTGAAAGGCATATCTGTGAATTAAATGGATAATTAAAATCTCAACTAACAGTAAAAAAATGTTTGGCTTTGAAATCTATCTCCCTGGTATTTTTTGGAGAAACAACAACAAAAAAACTATGAGGCATAATACCTATGAGACATAATACCTATGAGACATAATCAATGGTTATCAAAATGCTGTATTTCGCTGTAAATCTTTTCATCAGCAAAATATTTTACTTTCATAAATCATGTAATTTGATATGGAGTGAAAAATAATTCTACAAACATGAATTCTCATTTTACCTTCAAGAGCTAATGAGAAGTTCTGTGACACAAACCTGGACCCTAGAGACTCATTTCATTATGTTTTTGTTTTTTTATTAAGATGCACGTATTAATTATGCAAAGAACCAAAGTAACATATCAGATATGGAATGCAACTAAATCTGTGGTACTATTATGTAGAGAGTGAGGAGGGAATTTATTAGGAAGCATTCTGTAGCAGCTCCTGCCTGTAGTGCAGGCTAATGGATTTATTATGAGGTGGATCCAATAAATTGAGCATCAGCTATGAAGGGTTAAATTGCATTTTATTCTGAATTCCTGTATTTTTTTCATTTATCATTACCCTTTGATTTTGCATACCGTTTTATGCAAATTTATGCAGATCTATTTTATGTAGCAACATCTGTGAGAGGACAGGCATCAAAGCTTTATGTAACAATAATTGAGAGAAAAAGGCATGAAATTGTGATTTAAATAACACTATATACATGCTACATCATGAGCCCTTTTTGTGAATCATGAATTTAGCTGTATGAATGGTAACTATGAATTTTGAGCTGTGAATTTTAAATGTGCTTTTCTTGAGACAGCATTATTCAGTACATATTTGTGTATTGAAGTACTGAAAATAGCATTTATTTTTCCTTCTAACTTAATATTGTATGAAATAGTATTTAATTCTCAAGAGTTTTGCACCAAGTCTTTTTCAACTTTTCACTCAAAAAAAGCTGTTGCATTATGTCACTGTATCACTAGATTGACATAGGAGAATCTGTTAGTACAGCTATCTCTTTTTCCAGACATTTTTGTATCTCTTCATCATTTCTGTAGTACTTCATGAAAAATGAGAGAAGAAATACAGTGTTACTGAGGACAAAACTGAAATAACATTCTATATTGACTTAAAAATCTGATATTTTACCAACATCATAGTACCCAAATACTGATGGAGATGCTGCACATTCTGCTGCAAACTGATAGGATGTTTTAAACTTGACTTAATTGAACCGTCACCCCTAGTTACAGTATATGGTCCTTCAGCACATGTTTTGGTGGTCATGCAGTTAAGGTGCACACTGCACACAAGTTATCTGGACTTGACTTCCTGGTCATATGTATTAGTTGTCTTTGTTTTATGATTCTGGTTCTATCTTGTGGAGGCAGTAATATTAAAGTAGGAGTGACTTCTGATGATGAAAGGGCTTGTTAAACTTTATATAAAAGGATTAGCTATTTGTACCTGTTTCCAGAAGGAATTTCCAAAGGTATATGAATCACATACATATATACACTGAGCTGTTCTCTGAGATTCAGAGGTTAGCTCCACAAAGAAATACAAACTGCCAGATAAATTTTTAACTGATTATTTACTTACTGTTGCCATATCAAACTTCTCCATTTACACACACAATGACTGATATTTGGAAATATTTCCAAAAATATGTATTTGATTACTGGTGTGTGATTAATAAAAGAAGCACTGTGACATGCTTTATTTCATTTGGAAAAGTTGTGAAATTGAAATATCTTTGTAAACCAAAAGGGAAGTGCAACTGATTATAGTACAGTCAAGTTGTGTTACAACAACATCAAAGGGTCTGCCAAATTTATGTCACTGTCAACCCATTTTGCCCTACCCAATGAAGGAATTAAATCAGATTTCAAGAGAAATACAGTACACAGAATCATTTTATACAGTATTAAAATTCACTTGTAATGTAAACTAAATCTTATTTTTTTATGATATCTTTAAAGATATTTCCGGAAAATTAAACTTAATAAAATAACTGATTTTAAAAGATTCATGCATATGGTTCAAATACAAATTTACGAAGATTTATAGGAAGAAATCAGTTGTTTTCTTTTGCATTTGCTTTGCCTATTACTGCTTTTATTAATCATCCTTGATTTTCCCGATTTCAGAGATAAGTTTTGTGCTTTTTGATCTGGCTTTATAGAATCAATTTACAGCCCTAATTGTTTCAAGAGTCTAAAGTGGGAATTGCCACTTTAATTTTTTAATCATAGCCTTCCACCTCTTCTTTTTCATTTATTTATTTTCTTTTTATTTCCATGACTCTGTGTTTTGGCTGTAACATCATCATCTGCACTGACATATGCATCTAAAATGGTGTCATATAGGAATTTTGCAACTAATTTTGTACAACCATTGAGACAAAGGCAAATCATCATCATCATCAACAGGAGCAGTAACTGTAGCAATGCTTTCCTCACTTGTGGTTTTGGTGCCTTCTTGTTCTACTTTTATTCCTGTGTGATTAAAGCAATTTCATATGGTTTTTTCAGTGACACATACCCAAGCTTTGTTGATATACAAAATTATATGTAAGGTGCGTCGCATAAATATAGAGACAGTCGACTTTGCGCCATGAACGCAATGGTAGGAAGCTGAAGTGTTACCTAATTAAACATAACCCTACAACAAAGGTTTCGATCCATCGAGATGACCGGATTGTGTGAAAAGAACACCACAAAGTGAAATAGTGTAATTTTAGGTGTCCCATAAATATAAAGACAACTATGTAAAGTAGCCACATGCAAATGAGATGTACAAATTAGCATGTTGTATGCACACGCATCGGCCGTAATTCGGTCCAGCCTACAAAAGACAGCGGACCTGCCGTCAGACATTCATTTGCCGAAATGCCATGCAACAGTCAACTTTCTGGTGAGGAGGTGCAGAAGATTTGAAGACTAAGAGCAAATGGATTGCCTGTAGTGAAAATTTGTAAAGCCATGGGGAGGAGTAAGGCAGTCATTTATAAGACTTTATTGAAATGCGGTGCATTAACTGCCAGAAAACGGCCTGGAAGGCCTCGAATAACAACCAAACGAGATGATTGTGTCATCATGCGTTTAGTTTCATCCCAAAGGTTATCACTACATCAAATTTCTCGGACTGTTGGTGTCACCGTCTCAAAGGACACAGTTCATCAACGAATCAAAGAAAGTCGCAACATTGTGCTCTGTAAAATGCGCTGTCTGCCACACCTCAGGCGGCGCCACAAGAAAGCTAGATTGTTGTGGGCAAGCAGCCACATGCACTGGATGGACGAGTGGATCACAACTATTTTCTTCGATGAGAAAAAGTTCAACCTGGATGGCCCTGATGGTTGGAACTGCTATTGGCATGATTTACAATGCAAGCCACGCACCTTCTTCAGCAGACAGAAAGGAGGGGGATCTGTGATGGTCTGGGGAGCTTTTGCGTTCAATGGGACAACGGAGATCGCTTTTCTGCAAGGTAGGCTGAACTCCAAAACATATCAGGACATACTCAGCAGCCACCTTCTACCAATTGCCGAAATTCTAGCGGGTGTTGATTATCTGTTCCAGCAAGACAATGCCTCTCTCCATCAGTATGCATCAATGAAAAGCTGGTTTAACACTCATCGTGTGACCATAATGGATTGGCCAGCACACAGTCCAGATCTGAACCCTATTGAGAACCTCTGGGGTATCCTAGCTCATGATGTGTATGTGAATGGACGGCAGTTCTCAAGTGTGATGGAATTGAAAGAGAAGATTGAACGAAGCTGGTACGTACTCCATTCAGAACACTTACATCACTTGGTGAACAGCATGCCCAATCCTGTTTTCAGTGTTATTCGGAACAACGACTACACTATTTGTACCAGAGGTGCTCATAACTAGTAAGTCTTTATATTTTTGAGACAGCGTATTTCTGTTTTTTTCTTGTACTTGGCGTTGGAATTGTTATGTTTCTGTCAAGCTATTGTGCAGCTGCATGTCCTATGTTATTTCTGCTATAAATATGAGGTGTACATTTCAGCTCGTTGTTGTTTCTTTTTTATTCGAGAATTTGTTCTGTCTCTATATTTATGCGACACACTATAGCAGTGTTACTGTGTGCTCTTGCTTTTTATCAACACATTTAATCATTCAGCAATATCAATTCACAGAAATAACATTTTAGACTTTTAATCACTCCACCATGGTCCATCAATTATAAAATGCTTGTGGCATTTGCTAGAATTTAATGTTTTGCAAGTTATCAAATGCAGGATGTGCTGGACAGATGTCTGCAGGCAACAGAATTTTCCTATTTTGCAGTTACAATTATGGATCCTAAAAAGCAGAGTCTTACACTTTCAAAGAGATCAGAGGTCATCCATAATTTTTTGAGGGTGCTGTACTGAACAGGCAAACATTTTGCTTTTTGAAACCAACAAGGATTTTTTGATTCCCCAATTACAAGCACGTCTCTCTTTTCTATTCCATTGGAATTAGCACACACAAAAAACAGCAATTTGGTCTTTATATAGCCCCCGACCATCATATCTGGCTCCTTTAAATTTCAATGTTTATGTGGAGTTAAACTTGAAAAAAAAATTGGTTTCATCAGTGTTGAAAACATGACTGTCATCATATCCTTTGCACATTTTAGGCCAAACGTTATTAAACAATTCTGCTGTTGTTTCACAGTTCATAGCACATGCTTCACCACTTACTTTACCACCAGAAATGTTGTGACGCAATTAAATCTGTTGATCCACTGTACTGTGCACACAAAGCCTTTATGATTAAAGAGTTTAGCAAGTTCTTCAGCACAATGTCATTATAAATGATTGGGTTATTCCATATATGTCTTTATTGGCAAATTTTTCAGCCTGATGCCATTATAAATGATTGGGTTATTCCAAATATACACTGAAGTGCCAGAAGTCATGGGATACGTACCTAGTATCACGTAGGACCTCCTCTAGCCCGGCGAAGGGCAGCAACCCAATGTGGCATTGATTCCACAAGTGGCCAGAAGACTTCTGGAGAGATGTTGAGCCATGTCATCTGAACAAGCGCCCACAGACCCCTGGTATTTGTAGATGCAGGATCTTGGGTGCAAATGGACCTTTCACCATGTCTCATAAGTGCTCTATTGAGTTTGTGTCGGGCGAATGTGGAGTCCACACCGTCCATCAGAACTGTCCAGAATGCTCCTCGAACCAATTTTGGACAACTTGGGCCCAATGCATTGTCTGCCTGGAAAATCCCATTGTTGTTGTGGTATGTGAAGTCCATGAAGGGTGGAAAATTGTCACCCTGCAGAGCAACAAAGCGATTACTGGTTAATGACATGTTTACAAGGACCAGAGAACCCAAACTGGGCCACATAAAGACACCCCACACATGTATGGAACCACCACCAGCTTGCACAGTGCCTTGTTGACAACTTGAGTCCATGGCTTCATGGGGTCTGTGCTACATCCAAACCCTACCATCAGCTCATAACAACTAGTAGCACAACTCATTGGACCCTGCTACATGTTGCCAGTCTTCCAGGGTCCAATTACCATGTTCACGTGCCCAGGTGATGAGCTATGTCCAATGTCGTGGTGTTAACAAAGACACTCTGGTGGATCTTCTGCTCCCATACCCCATGGACATTAAATTACGCTGCACTGGCCTGATGGATATGTCTCTGGTCCCTTCTGCATTGAATGTGGATGTTATTTGAGACAGTGTCGCTTGTCTGTTAGCATGAACAATCCTGGTCTGATGCTGCTGGTCACGGTCATTCAGCACCCGTCACTGATCACTGTGCTGTCCACAGTGAGTGGTAATGCCTTCCATGAGGTATTCTCGATACCCACTGGACACAGTGGATTGAGGAATGTTAAATGTTCGCACAACTTCGAAAATTGAATGTCCCATCCGTTTGGCTCCTGCTAACCATGCCTCATTCAAACTCCGATAATTCACGTCGACTTGCCATAATCCTACTGGCGGTTGTTCAGCCTGACTTACGAGATTGCACTTCGCAACTGATAAAAATCGTAGCGTGCGATGAAGCTTTTATACAATGGCAGTGCCAGTTAAAAATTTGCATACTGCTATCCCATGACTTTTGGCATTTCAGCGTACACCAATGAGCCATTACATTATGATCACCTACCTAATAAGCTGTAGGACCCCCGTTTAGCCCGCATAACAGCGGCCACTCAGCAAGGCATCGATTTGATGAGATGGCATTAGGTATCCTGGGGTATCTGATACCATAATGTCAACAGCAGGCCCTCCAGATCCTGTACAATGGGGGGAAGGGTGATTTAGCGTGAACCCGCTGTTCCAAGTCAAACCACAAATTTTTTATTGGGTTCATCTCAGGTGAATTTGGAGGCCAAGGCATTAACAGAAAATCCTCAGCATGTTCCTCGATCCACTCCTTGGCGATTCTTTTTTTTTTTTTTTTTTTTGATTGGAGGTTTAACGACCACCGTGAGCAACTCAATGGGCTATAAGCAGTCGCCCGTCCCTAATTTAGGGTCACTGGTTCCAGGGAAGGGAGAGAGCCAGTGCCGTAAGACAAACACAACATCCATGCCTCACCGGGATTCGAACCCGGACCCCTTTCGGGCGAATGATCAGAGGCCAACGCCTTAGACCACTGCGCCACCGGGGCGGCCTTGACGATTCTGCCAGTGTGGCATGGTGCATTATCCTGTTGGTAATGGCCATCACCAGCAGGAAAAAGAAAATGATGGAAATAATGAATTAACATCCAAGGAAAGGAAAGTTGCATGATTTTCAGAGGACAGAAGTAATTCTGGGTAATCATCTTCACAAACCCTGATTTTTAGAGATCATGTTCACCAGAGATACTATAACACAGACAAACTTTTGTACTAATGTAGTGCCTGATATTCTCATGAAATATCTTTAGTTTTCATTATCATTATGTTGAACTACTGAAAAAAAAAAATAACAAAAAAGCATGAAAACTTAAAGGAATTTATTTCGAATGTCTATTATTTCCCACCCTGCAAGTTCAGTTGAGAATTTATTTATTTATTTCTATATTTCAGTGATGCCAAAATTCAGAGTAGAACCAGTGGACACGGAGGCCTATGAAGGCTACTCCACCATGCTTCACTGCCAAGCTGCTGGAGACCCACTTCCAACCATTCAGTGGGATAAAAACAATGTGCTCAATGGATTTGACTCAAAAAGATTTCATGTTATGAACAATGGTTCCTTGTATGTATCTGAGGTTCACATGGATGATGAAGGAAAATATGGCTGCACAGCTGGCAATAGTGGAGGTTTTAAGCGGGCAGAGGTTAATTTGAATGTCAAAAGTAAGTTGCAAAGGATTTCTTCCAAAGTGACTGTCATGTGGAACATTTTAATATTAAAATAGTGCTGAAGCCATAAGTGAAATTAAGAGATATATACAGGATAATTTAAGTGAAAGAAGTCAGGTGTAATACTTTTATATGAAAGAATATACATCTTACTAAGTCTACTTGTTCTATGCTAAATCTGCTTGGATATTCAAAATCAACATGACTTATAAATTGTGTACTTTACATATAAATCATGTAATTTTATATATTAGTAGTCATACTTTTTATGAGTAGTTTCTCCAGTAATCATAATCTTCCCTCCCGCCAGTGATGTTTCTACTCTCCTGTGTTGTTGTTAAATGTTATTTTCTCCCGTAAATGTGTGCATTTAAGCTTGATATGGAAGGGGAAATTTCCAAAAACGGAAGTGAAGAAGTTGGAAAATTTGTAAGAATAGATGCACAGTGTTCAAAAGTATTCATCACGCCAAATTTAAACCATTTATCTGAAATAGTAAAAGCTTTGATATCAGCATTCATGGTCCTCAGGCTGAAAGTTCTTTCAGTATTATAGATGAAATTAGAAATGGGAAGAGAAAGATATCAGCAGAAAGAAAAATTAAGCAATGGATGCAGTGCTGTGGTAGAATCAACCAAAGACAAATATGGTTGTGGAACTTTTTGAAAAGAAAGTAAGGCTTGCTATCACAAGAGAAAAAGAGGAAACTTGAGCTAGTTTTCTCTCAAGTACTAATTTTGAAATAGCTCAAGTTTCCTCTTATCAAGTACAACAGCCAAACAAGGAAAAAACTGTGTTTGAAGCAATGTCTTTTACAACCATTTTATTTTGTTCATAATTCAGTAATTTTATATTGTGAATACAGTGGTATGCTTTAGTTAAGTATTTACATAAATAAATTACAGTGAACAATTCTGTCTTTGTCATGCTATGTTCTATTCACTCTCTCTTGCTGCATGTTCCAAATTTTCACCTGGCTAAAAAGTTCAGCTTTTTCTTTCTTCATCAGTCTCATGTATGCTGCAATAGTTACAGGTAAAAAGATAGCTATATTTACAAGCTTGCAAAGTTCAAGGTAGACCTTGCTGTGTTTTTTCTCAGTGCAGTGGTGGCTGTTTGAATGTAGCCCTAATAGTGCAGTTCATTGGCTACTTCTGGCAATTCTTTTAAAAGGGACTTTAATTGTGGGCCAGGTTCATTACTCACAGAATCAGGACATAACTTGGTCATTTATGAATACATCCATGCAGTGGCCAACCATAAATTTATGGGCCCCAGAATAGCACATGAATGGGCCCTTACCCCTTTTCTTGAAATGTTAATAGCCCCCTACTATGAAAAATAAATAAATAAAAGAAATATTTTGTGCAGCAAAAACAAATGAAAGAAGTATATAATGGTGGTTCCACTTTACTGTGATTTAATGAAAGACAAATACAAGCATTAAAATTTTTTTACACATTTATGATCACACAGTAAAATATTAGGTGCCATGTAGCAGTGGTTGCTAAAAGCAGTGGACGGTGAATATTTTCTAAGTTTTACACATACTTGCTTTTTATTTTTCCCCCTGGGTTACCAAGTTTTACAATTTCACTGGCATAGCCCTTGATTAGTACTCAGAAAATTAAATTTAATTGATTAGAACACATATACTGAAGAGCAAAAGCATTATAACCAGCGCATCTTTATGCAAATCGAAGTGACTGAAGGGAAAGGATGGCACATTTAAAGGTCATGAAACAGTATAAATAACTCCTGATATTGAGCACTGTTATATATATATATATATATATATATATATATATATATATATATATATATATATATATATTCTATAAAGAAGATACCTAAGCAAAAAAATACATATATAATTTTGACTCACACCTAGTACAACATAGAAAAGGAAGTGAGAAAATGCAGAGTTTTTGCTGGTCCTTGATAAAGCCAAGGCTCAGTATTCTCGACACCTTCTACATTCAGTTGTTTTATTTTATTTTTTATCTTTTTCTCCTTTTATTCACACAGGTAGATACATAACCTTTTCTATGTTGTACTAGGTGTGAGTCAAAATTATATATGTATTTTTTTGCTTAGGTATCTTCTTTATAGAATGTGAATTCTGAATTTTCAAAACTGCTGCGTTGCGCGTTTTGATTTTCAGGTTATTTTGCACCCTTCGTTTTTAAATTCTAAAATTTTTTCCTTAGTCTTCAGTTTTGCTCTTAAGTATATATATATATGTACTTGGCCAAGGCAGCGGCCAGTGCGACATGAAGGCAGAGGGTGCTAAGAATCCCCGGAGGACCGGACTAGGCTGCCATTTGATGCTGACCTTGGCTACCTACAACGGACGCTCCCTATCTTCTGATTCAAGGCTTCTTGAATTGGAAGAGGAACTACAAAGGATCAAGTGGGACATCGTCGGGCTGAGTGAGGTAAGGAGAAAAGGAGAAGATCTCATTGAACTGAAAAGTGGACATCTCTTCTATTATCGTGGGACAGATACTGGCAGAACTAGTGGTGTTGGATTTATAATAAACAAGAAACTGAAGGATAAAGTGGTAGAAGTTGAAAGTTCCTCTGACAGAGCTGCACGACTCGTTATCCAACTATCGAGAAGATACCAGGCTCAGATTATTCAAACTTATGCACCCACCACAAGTCATCCTGAAGAAGAAATTGAAGAATTTTATGAGGAAATTCGTCATCTAAATAATAAAGGTAAGCAGCACTTGAAGATAATTATGGGAGATTTCAATGCAAAAATAGGGCACCGGCAACAGAATGAAACTTCAGTAGGTAAATTCGGTCACGGCAACAGAAACCAGCGTGGAAATACTCTCGTTGAGTTTGCAGAGGCAGAAGGATTTTTCTATCTTGAATTCCTTTTTCAAGAAAAAGCCACACAGGAAATGGACATGGAGACATCCAATTGGGACGACAAGTGAAATTGATTTTATTATGTGTAACAAAAAATTCGTCATCGAAGACTGCAGTGTGCTAAACAAGTTCAACACAGGTAGTGACCATAGATTGGTGAGATGTAAGATGCACCTCAACACTAAACTGGAACGTGGCAAGCTCATAAGACAAACAAAATGTATTGACATAACCAACCTTAAAAAACACCATAATACTTTCAAGTTGGAACTTGAAAGTATTATAAAAAACAATAATAATAATAATAATAAATAATAATAATTATTATTATTATTATTATTATTTATTAACACTGGACATGGCTCAACCGAGAGAACAAGCTGGATTCAGGAGTGGCTACAGCACAATAGATCATATCCATGTACTGAGAGAACTAATTGAAAGAAGCGAGGGAATATGAACTTCCATTGTGCATGGCTTTTATCGATTATGAAAAAGCCTTTGATTCGGTGAAACCATCAGCAGTTACCACGGCTCTGAAATCCTGCGGTATTGAAGATGCATACATTAATATTATTAATAACATCTATGAAAATGCAAGTGCAAAGATTCGGCTGTTTGAAAATACAACACACATAAAAATTGGAAAGGGAGTGAGACAAGGTGACACCATATCTCCAAAGCTCTTTAATGCCACATTGGAAAATGTCTTTCAATCACTGAACTGGGAAAACAAAGGGATAAAGATTAATGGAGATTATCTAACCCACCTTCGTTTTGCTGATGACGTAGTCATTTTTGCAACTACCCCATCAGAGCTGCAGAGTATGATCCAGGAACTTGCTGACAAGAGTAAAGAAGTGGGATTAAAAATGAACTTTCAGAAGACGAAAGTGATGTTCAATGCTTTTACAAGAAATGAAGATTTATCGATTGATGGAGAAAAACTGGAGATAACAGATACGTATGTTTATCTTGGACAGCAGATATCAAGTGAGGGTCACATTGATGAAGAAATTAATCGGCGTACAAAACTTGCCTGGAGAGCTTTTGGAAGAAACAGCATAATTTTCAAGAGCAATATGCCATTATGTCTTAAAAGAAAAGTGTTTGATCAATGCATCCTTCCAGTGCTTACGTATGGTGCAGAGACGTGGACCTTAACTAAAAGAGACATACAAAGGCTGCAGACAACTCAAAGAAGTATGGAGAGGTGCATGCTTGGTATAACCAGGAGAGATAAGAAGAGGAACTCGTGGATCCGAAAAATGACGAGAGTGGAAGACATCATGATCAGAGTTAAATCTCTGAAATGGCAATGGGCTGGACATACTGCCAGAAGGACAGACCATAGATGGACAGCCGAAATTTTAGATTGGATTCCAAGGGACAGGAAAAGACCCAGAAAAAGACCACATGGGAGATGGGTGGATGAAATTCGTAAATATGCGGGAGTGACATGGAGGAGACTGGCACAAGACAGACCGTTGTGGAGGAAACTTGGGGAGACCTTCGTCCAGCAGTGGATTGATAATGGTTGACAATGATGATGATGATGATGATATATATATATATATATATATATATAATCAGTGTTATTGTTGTTCTTCAAATGGGAAAGGCAGAGGACTTAAGCAAGTTTGGCTAAGGCCAAATTGTAATGGCCAGACAACTGGGCCAGAGCATTTGCAAGACAGCAAGGCTTGTGAGCTGCTGATGGTCAGCAGTGGTTAGTACAAATTTTGAAATACAGTGGGTAGTACAATCCGTTTTTTGGTGTAAATATGACAAGGATGGTAAGTAATTAAGAAGAAGGTAGTGTAGAACACGCTAAGTTACGTATATTAAAATACATTTGATGAGAAAGTTCAGGTGGCATAACAAGAACATCACCTTAATCCAAAGTTTACGAAACTGTTTCCATTCCTTAGGCCAATCCATGATCATAAATGAGTGGTAGGTAATGCACGTAACTAACAAACTAATTAAGAAGAAGGTAGTGTAGAATATGCTAAGTTACATATAATATACGTAACTTAGCGTGTTCTACACTACCTTCTTCTTAATTAGTTTGTTAGTTATGTGCATTGCCTACCACTCATTTACAGATGGTAAGTCAGATAATATCCGAAAACTTAAAAATTTCGTCGTCCTGGAGCGGGAATTGAACCAGCATCTCCCAGATAGTGCCCGGGTATGCTAGCCACTACACCACCCAGAACGACCAAGTCTCAAGTTTCTGATTAATTTAAATATAACCATAACAACGAATTTTTCAAGTTTTTGGATAATATCTGACTTACCATCTTTGTCATATTTACACCAAAAACCGCATTGTCATCTTCAAAATTTGTATTGTATGGTGTAATCCCGTATTCCATTCATGATTTATCTGCTCCTCTGGGCAATCACAAGATAGGATTCTTAACCTCCAGATTCACTAAACTTGAATGCCAGTTGCTTCGACTAGCGAATCCTGTGATGGTTATATTAAAATTAATCGGAAACTTGAGACATGGTCGTTCTGATTGTTGTAGTGGTTAGCATACTCAGACGCTATCTGGGAGATGCAGGTTTGATTCCCCCTCCAAAACGACGAAATTTTCAAGTTTTCGGATATTCCATTCATGAGTGGTCAGTACTTTCAAAAAGTGGTCCGAAGAAGGAAAAACCAGACTGCCAACAAGGTGTAGGACGACTATGGCTCATTGATGCTAGAGGCGAGTGAAGACTATTCCATACGGTAACTAGCCAACAGAAGGGATATTGTGGTACAACTGGCTGATAATTTGAATGCTGGTGATGGGAATAATGTGCCACAACATACAGAACATAGAACCTTGCTGAAAATGGAGCCGCATAGCTGCAGGCCGTTCCGAGGGTGCCCAGGCTAACCTCGGTTCACCGTCGAAAGTACTTAAAATGGGCGCATGAGTATCAACACAGTACCTTGAATGATTGTAAGTAGGCCACCCAGTCTGATGGGTCTTGTTTCCTGATACACAATTTTGATGGTTGGGTACATGTCATTTACCTGGAGAAGTGTTGGCGCCAGGATGCACTATGGGATGAAACTGAGCCGGTGTAGGAAGTATAATGCTTTGGGCAATATTCTGCTGGAAAACCCTGGGCCCAGTCATTCATGTGCAGGAAACTATGATATCTACCATCTACCTAAACACCATTACAGACCAGGTACATCTGTTCATGGCAATGGTATTCCCCTCTAGTTGTGCCTTCTTTCAGCATGACAACGGGCCATGCTACACTGCTTGGATTGTTCGAGAATGGTTTGTGGAATGTGAGGAAGACTTTCAGGTATTTGGAAGACTTTGGGAAGACTTCCTTCTCCTACAAATTACCCAGACAATAACCCAATCGAGCATCTGTGGTTTGTGTTGGAACAGCAAATCTGACCTTTGGCAGCTCAACCACGTAACTTACAGGAGTTAAAGGATCTACTGGTAAAGTCTTGGTACCAGATACCACAAGACATTTTTGGCAACCCTGAAGTGTTAATCCCTCGACAGGTAAGAGCTATTTTGGAGGCACATGGATAACCAACATCATATTGGGCAGGTGGTTATAATGTTTGGCTTTTAGGTGTACTGTTTCAAGCTCCAAAGTGGAACGTCCGTTCACAGTTTTAGAAGGGTTGCAAAACAAGCAGAAAATTTAGGCTCAACAGTAGAAGAACATCAGAACCAGTAAGAAATCCAACTTGCCCTTAAGGTTGTGTCTTCCTTCAATGAAAAACTTCATGCACATTAGCCAAAACGATTCTTATGCCACTGTCTTTTCTGGCTTTCTCATTCTTCTTATCCTCATGCAAGTTGCTGATGTTATTTGATAGGCTATGAATATTTTTTTTTGTTTCATTCTTAGAACACTATTATATGTTGACCACTTTCATTAATTTGACGCTCGTGATAATTCTTTATATTGCAAACAGACTCGCTAGCATTAAAGTGCTTGTCATCTTGTTTTGTTTTGTTTTTCCCCATTTTATATTACCTTGCTTTCAAACACACAGAACTGAAAACCAAAGCTCCTATCAATAAATGCATACATACTCAATAAATGCGCACTTAATTCACACATATATACCATTCAATAAAAACACCTTATTATGTACAGTTTTCGCACTGCATTCACTCAATACAATATTAAAATCTCTATTTACACAACCTATACTACACTATTTATATCACGGTGGTCAAACTGACTTGCACGTGAATAAATGCAATTGAATGGTAGTTAAATGCCATAAAGATGCAAATATTGAGTTTAAGAACAGTTTAGAAAGAAATCTTCTGTAGTAAAAATGCAAAGGAAAAGTTCAAAAGTAATGAAAACGTTTATTTCTCGAGAGAAGCGATTAAAACGTTCCACAATAAATTCCAACCACTCTTACCTCCCCCTCCCCTACACAATTTTCTTGTACAGAATAATCTCCAGCTGGTTGGATTTTGCACAAGAGAAATTTCATCTGCACACAAGCTGTAAAATTTAGAGAGAACTTTGATAAAGATTAAAAGCGAATGTCTGTTTACCAGCTCCTTCCCAAACTTTTTGAAAATCATAAAAAAAATGCGTACAAAAAAAAAAAAAAAAATGGAAAATGCCTAAATATGCAAAAATGCCCATAGTATTATTATATTTCAACATGAAAAATATTGCTTAGCTTTGATTCTCATCCTGGTTTACAGGGTGTGATGCAGCTTTTGTTTTGGGAATGTAAATCAGTTATAGTTTCTATTAATTCCTTTCTCATGCCTTCTCAGTAATTGTGGTTGTTAATAAAATTTAGCAAAGAAAAAGGCAGACTTACGATTAACATATTTTTGATGTTTTAAAAATATTCCCAAAACGTACATTTCACAAATAGGGTGGATTTATGTGTATGGATAAGATTGGATAATGAGATGTTTTCCATTTTCATTAAAAACAGTTAATGATTTGTCCACTTGCATTTGTACCTATGCAAAAACTTTGTTCGATGCAAACACTGTTCCAGATAAATATCACAGTACGCTACTGTGAATTGTCCAGTAGTGTACAGCAAATTTTGCCTGCTGCTCAATTTTGAGCTTTAGTCACATTCACTCATAAAGAAACGTGAGACACAAGGAGTAGCCTAATATAAGAGTGGACATTTCCCCTTCTTTCTTAATGCAGGCACTTTTTCTAGTGGGTAATATTTCCGTGGGTATTTTTTATTGTTGGTATTCTTTGTGTACACCATGTTTTGGTTCATAACAATACTGGAAGGAAATGAACAATGTTTAATTTGAACAAATTACAAATAAAAATATTTGTGAAACTTTTTTATTTTGAAATCTTTATCAATTTTTTGCCTTTTATTTCAGATGTTGTACGTCCTCCAAGCCTACGACAAACTAAAAATGAACTTTTCTTGCTTTTTTGCCAAAATGTTCTGAATTATCTCACTGAAATCAATTTTCCTGGAGAGTTTGCTTTCTATACATACAGTAACATAGATAGTATATATAAGCATTTATTCCTTATTGCAGGCCTCCTGCTATTCTTTATAAAAGATAGTTTACCGAAACTACGTTCTATCTCAGCAACAGTTACAGGCAATATGCAGAACTTCCCCGGAACAATGCACATTTCACCAAACACTAATTGCAGTGTTTTGTCATAAATTTCTCCCAGAAGATTGATTGGTGGTAGTTCAGAACTCTGAACTTTAAACTTCTTTCCAGATGTGCATTGAAAGATTTTTCTCAGGTGCACTATTTCATTGATGAAGTTTTTGGTCAGATCTGTGGGATACATTTTCGCAAGAAGTTTGCATTTTTCTTCAGGAGCATCCACTGTGGAACTCAGTTATGGTAAGATAAGGCTGAACACTTTGCTTATATTATTGGCAGCTTTGCTTCAAGTCATTTGTAATGTAATCCAAAGTTATATTGAATACATTTATTTTAAATGATGATTCATATTCACCATCACTATGCACAGTATCTGCTTCTTTCCAGGCAATATCACATAATTTTTTTCCTTCCTTTATCCTTTTTATTGGGAAGTGTGATGGAGGTCCCATGTCTTCTACAGTTGCGCATGCTTCTGACATTTTTTTTGTTGTGTTTGCTTCTGACGTTATTATTATTGTCTCTTGTAATTGTCCAACTCAATCTAATCAAATCTGCATCCATCGTACAAAGGTCACTTGTTCTCAAAAAATGGTTACGGTTTTCTCATTTCTTCATTGATTCCACAGTCCCAAAGGTGAGAGGGACCATAATCTCTAAGGAAAATACACTTTACTGGCCATTTCCAAAGGCACAATCTTTCTGGATCTGTACCACTGAATTTTTTTTTTTTTTTTTTCAGATTTTCAGTTTCATCCACACTTTTGTTGTGTACAATTTGAATTGTCATTTGACCTGTCTTGCTGAGCCGTGGGCACCCTGGATGCTCAGGCCCTGGGAATCTGTCCCCTTTTCCCCCTCCCATGGTTGGGGACTGCATTCACACAGAATAAAAATCGATTGGTTCTTGTTGTGGAGGTTTGCAAACTGTGCTCATCTGATCCAGTATGCCACACATAAAATGAGTGACATAAGGAAATTGGAAATTTGCAATATTTAAAAATTTCTTGGGCCACATCACCATTAGCTAACATTAAGAGCAATGCACCATAGTTAGTGATGAGTGCTTTCATACTGTTAGAAAATGACAGCCATCAAGCTGGGGAGACTGGCATGGACTGACTTTTTTGACTGCACAACTTCTTGAAATGCCTCTAAGTGTGAGTGTATTCATAACAAGTACTCTCCCATATGGGAGAGTACTTGAAGTGTACTTGTGGATCTTGTTGCGTATGTCATAAAGTTTTACAAGATATGTAACCGCTTCAACTGCTTGACCAGCGGCTAAAGCTAATTTATGTTCTTACCAATGTACTGCCATTATGTGAGGTACATTCTTTTTAAACCTTTTTAACTACACAGCTTAAGCACAGCTGGCATCACTGAAACACCATCTGTTGTGATGCCCATCAATTTTTCATAGTGGCATGTCATTTTCCTGAAATATATTCAACACAGCATCACAGATACTGGCAGTATTAGCATTTGAAAGTTGCCCAAGTGGAATGAAATGTTTCAGAAGTTCCATTTAAAGCAAACATACTTTTTATAACCAAGTTTGTGAAGTATCACAATCTGTGGATTCATCAGTTTCAACAGCGAAATATTCAGTCACATTAATTTGGCTTTCACCTCTTCCTGTGTTACTTGACTTATTGCGTGGTGTATTCCTTTTACACTGTTTTGGTATGTATGCTTGTTAATGCAAAGTTTCTGAAGATCACCTAAATCAATGCACAGCTAAATAAGTGGGGATGACAATAAATTAGGTAAGCTATGCTATGCCAAAAAATGATAAATTTTCATAGTTTTGGCAATTTTGCTCTCTTGTTTACTTGATTTGGCAATTGTGTTTCTTTTAAATTTGCCTTTTCTCTTAAAAACTGCACTGCCTTCTGAATGAGAATTGAAGCTTTTTGCAGTTTTATGTTTTTTTTTTGTTTTATTGTGTCAAACTTAAGTGCCTATAGTGATCTGAAACAAAACTAATTTGCAATCTGGATTATTGGTATATAGTGCAATGCATGCACTTGGCTTTGGCGTTGTAACACAATCAATCTCTTTCAACTTTTCATGATTCTCAAAGGGATCAATGCTCAGGGTAATGGGTGTCAGAGGCAGACTTCAATGTAATTTCTCCCACAGAAGTAAAATATTCAGGAGTTTGTGCAAGGACAGCAGATGGACAACATTTTGGGGTGCAGAATAGCAGACAACTATTTGGGGTGCAGAATAGCAGACAACTATTTGGGGTGCAGAATAGCAGACAACTATTTGGGGTGCAGAATAGCAGACAACTATTTGGGGTGCAGAATAGTTTCTCTTTGGTGATCTTCATCCATTTTCAAACTTGAAGCAAAGCACTAAAAAATGAAATGAGTGCTTTGCTTTCTCTGAATCTTCCCCTTTGAAATTTTTATTTCAGCTCGTATTCAAATTTCACTATGTTAAAGAACAAAAACTGAAAGAACATGCAAACACAATGTCCCAAATCATGACCATTTTACAACATGTGGTTTGGGGGCAAAAATGTGTAATGTACAAAATTAAGCATGTGGTGAAAACAAGGAGCACTGGTATTAGAGTTTTGTTTATATGAAGGTGAAATGAATGAAAAGCAGTTATGTAGATACTAATAAAAAAATAAGAGGTTTTAATTTTTCATTTATATATGTACAATTATTGTACAGGCCCAAGACAGACAATTGTGGAAGAAATTTGGAGAGACCTTCATCCAGCAGTGGATTGATAATGGTTGTTGTTGTTGATGATGATGATGATATACAGGGTGCATAGAAAAGTCCCTTTAGCCTGAAATAACTTGCGAACGGAGAGAGGTACAGTTATGCAAGTGAGATAACAGCAGAGTAAACTGACTACGTCCGATCGAATGCAACCAATAGCAGCGCCCCTAGTGGCGAAATGCGGAAGTTAGCCATTGCAAATCGAAAACAAAAAGAGATAGGGCAAAATTTTCAATCACAAAGTTGTAGAGCATCAATTAATTAGTACAAAACGACATTTGTTTCACACGGATAAGATAAATTCTTGCCTGAATATTCTAAAATGTCTGAAATCGAAGCGCAGCCTTTTGTGTGAACGTTTGAAGGGAACAGACAGGTATGACCAAATACACACAATTTATTGCATAAATGCGTACTTATGTCAATACAGTTTGATGACGTCAGACAAAACAAAAACAAAAAAGGCAAACTGGCACACAGTGATAAAAAGTTAATGTCGAGTATGTTCGAAGAGTTCGCCATTGCCCATGATACACATTTGTATTCGTGAAAGTAACTGTGCATGCACATTCCTCAGCATGGAAGGTGTCACACTATTGCAAGCATCTGTAACACGACGACATCGATCCAGCAGACTTGTAGGCGCTGTTGCATACACCTGATTTTTTACGTAACCCCAGAGGAAGAAATCCAACGGAGTGAGGTCTGGCGATCATGGAAGCCATTCAATAGCACCACCATACCCAATGATTCATTGCCCAAAACAATCTGTGAGAAAGCGTCGCACTGCTGCTGGCTGGTGTGCAGGGGCACCGTCATGTTGAAACCACAAGAAACATAATGCGGACAGGGGAATGTCATCTAAAAAGTCAGGTATGATATCCTGTAATAGTTGGAGGTATCTCTGTCCATTGGCATTTGCCGTAAATAAGCACCATCTTGCAATATTGGGAGTGAGTGAAGCTCGCCATTCTCGCACAGCATACGTAGACCTAAACTTCTGATCAGGGTACATCCTTCTACTGGTTTTTATATCGTAGGTGCGGTACAACGTCACAATCTGCATTTGCATACGGCTACATTTGTGAAATGTGCATATGCAGATTCGAATCGTTGCGCATCGATTTCAGACATTGTAGGGTATTCAGGCGACAATTTATCTTATCCGTGTGAAACAAATGTCGTTTTGTACTAATTAATTGATGCTATACAACTTTGTAATTGGAAATTTTGCCCTATCTCTTTTCGTTTTTGATTTGCAATGGCTAACTTCCACATTTTGCCACCAGGGGTGCTGCTATTGGTTGCATTCGATTGGGCGTAGTTGCTTTGCTATACCATTATCTCACTTGCATAACTGTACCTCCTCTGTTTGCAAGTTATTTCAGGCTAAAGGGACTTTCCTACGCACCCTGTATATATATGTATATATTTATATTTATATTTACATATATATATATATTGTGGATATATTGTTATAGCTATTAATACCATAAATTTACTCTTGGCCTTTATCATTCTAATAGGTGCTGAGTATTACAGCCCTAATCACATTGGTAGAGGGATGAACGGGAACCAAGGTGAAAATACAATGACAAAAACGGTTGCAATTACTCTTAGTGCTGCAGCAATATACATGTTTCTTGTTATTGGACTCATGGTGTGGTGTCGAATGCGGAGAGCCAGGAAGAAGGCAAGACTTCTTGCAGAAGCTACTGCTGAAGGTAGCATTAAAGTTTTTATATATACATATACATAATGAAGTATTTGAATTTGTGAGTAAATGTGCTGTTATGTTGTGTTAAATAAATATGGAGAGTATAATGAATTATACTTCTAAATCAGTGATCATACTGTATTTCTTATTATGCAAACAGAATAAACATGATGTACATGCTAAATAAAATACATCATGCTTTTTGTTTTGTTTATTCCTCATGTTATTCATATTGCTAGTGAGTATTTATGGTATTCTGAAGTCCAGCTTTTGGTTAATGAATGAAAAGTGAATATTAAATAAATCCTAAAAGGAATTCTTTTTTTGTTTGTTTGCTTGTTTCTGTGGTGACTTTCAGTAATTCATGACTTTCATCTCTGCAGCACTGTGAAATTTAGTATTGGATGCACATGTTTTGGTGAGATATTTTATTCCATTTTTCATTAAGAGCTTTTGTCAACTGCTAGAATGATAGCTGCATTAAAGCATGTAGTCTTACCATATCGCAAACGTGCTGAGTCAGGTGGCATTAAACTCAGATTTCAAAAAGTCTGAGTTAAGTACCAGCACATCTTAAGTCAAAATTCAGCTCTTCATTTGAGGAATAAAAGTGAGAGGTCCCTAATGCATGCTGATTTTCTGTCAGCCTTTTTGAGTGATGACAAATTGGCTTTCAGACATTAATGCTTTTGCCTTTCCTCACCATGATAGGAACTTCCTGGTGTAAACCTGAATTCTGTTACTGAAGCTGAAATGTAGTACTTATACAGTAATTTTATTTAAATGTGTTCATTGTAGTGTAAAAGGCAGAAGTGGAACATAGCATTAAAAAAGTATGAATCATCAACTACCTCCTTGAATACTCACTAAACAAATCTGAGGCTTGTTATATGATGGATATATAAATGATATTCTGTGGGACATTATTTCCAATTCACAAAGCAAATTTTTATAAGAAGTTTGATATTTCCTGTATTTCTCTAGGTTTCATGAATACAGTTGATTATATATGCTTGATATCTAAGATTGGTATGTAATACTTTTATGACTAGTTGATGGCCTTGACAGACAGTTTATTGCACAATGAAAATTTTCCCATGGTTTTGACAGAATCATATGTGGAATACTTATGAATTTGACAATATTTATCTTAGTAGTAGGCCAAAAATTAGGAAATCAGAAACAAGGAAAAAAACAAACAAACTGATTTTGCAGTGATTCATGATATAGCATTATTTTGCATCTATATCCAAAGTCTTGTTTCATAGTCTATTTATCTTGCATAACCAGATAAATATTCATCACAGGTATCTGTGTTCGGCATGAAATTTTGAACATAATCTGTCCACTTTTATTTCTTTTCCTTCACCAGGTTAATTACATCTTGAGTACTAACAATATCTTCTTTAGAGTTACTAGCTTCAGGGAAGAGAGAGAAAGGAGCTGAACACAAGCCCAAGTCCATGACACAAAAAGCTGCCATCCTGACCTGGCATGAAAGCCGGGGGGGGGCAGACCAAGGATATGTTCAGGCATAACGATTCAAACTGGTATCCAATCTGAATATGTTATGATGGCAGTTCTTTAATCATTCTTTGGAAATACTGAAAGGATATCATTATATTCAATCAATATTAACTTTTTGAATATGCATCATTACTTAGTGTCACAACTTACAATTCTACAAAGTGAGTTTCCATTTATAAGGATGATTGTGCTCATGGCTTTCTTCCAGTGTTAATCTTTACATCTTCTCAATGAGCAATACTTGTTTCCTAATAAAAGGTGATTGTGTTCTTACTCCTCCTCATAATATGGATGTGCTAATGAGTGACATTTAAGGTCAGGTGATGCGTAACATCACAGCCTCTCCTTGACAAATGTCAACCCCGCCTTCTCGTGGTACATCCTGTTCCCACTAAAGGGGCTCTGACGACTGCCAATAGCGGTATAACTATACCATCGGGATTAGAGGAAATTCTATCCCACACTCACCAACCCGCTTGGCCAGCGTGGTGAGTTATGGCCAAACCCCTCCAAAATGATTCCACAACTTAAATCTTGGCCCTCAGTCTCCGGCAGCTGGAATGTACCTGGCCAAGGCAGCGGCCAGTGCGACATGAAGGCAG
The DNA here is from genome assembly GCA_039090855.1 of Macrothele yani. Classification (NCBI taxonomy): domain Eukaryota; kingdom Metazoa; phylum Arthropoda; class Arachnida; order Araneae; family Macrothelidae; genus Macrothele; species Macrothele yani. Next base: position 2,752,232 of record CM077023.1, on the reverse strand, counting down.
AGGGTGCTAAGAATCCCCGGAGGACCGGACTAGGCTGCCATCTGATGCTGACCTTGGCTACGTACAATGGACGCTCCCTATCTTCTGATTCAAGGCTTCTTGAATTGGAAGAGGAACTACAAAGGATCAAGTGGGACATCGTGGGGCTAAGTGAGGTAAGGAGAAAAGGAGAAGATCTCATCGAACTGAAAAGTGGACATCTCTTCTACTATCGTGGGACAGATACTGGCAGAACTAGTGGTGTTGGATTTATAATAAACAAGAAACTGAAGGATAAAGTTGTAGAAGTTGAAAGTTCCTCTGACAGAGCTGCACGACTTGTAATCCAACTCTCGAAAAGATACCAGGCTCAGATTATTCAAACTTATGCACCCACCACAAGTCATCCTGAAGAAGAAATTGAAGAATTTTATGAGGAAATTTGTCATCTAAATAATAAAGGTAAGCAGCATTTGAAAATAATTATGGGAGATTTCAATGCAAAAATAGGGCAACGGCAACAGAATGAAACTTCAGTAGGTAAATTTGGTCACGGCAACAGAAACCAGCGTGGAAATACTCTCGTTGAGTTTGCAGAGGCAGAAGGGTTTTTCATCTTGAACTCCTTTTTCAAGAAAAAGCCACACAGGAAATGGACTTGGAGACATCCAAATGGGTCGACAAGTGAAATTGATTTTATTATGTGTAACAAAAAATTCGTCATAGAAGACTGCAGTGTGCTAAACAAGTTCAACACAGGTAGTGACCATAGATTGGTGAGATGTAAGATGCACCTCAACACTAAACTTGAACGTGGCAAGCTCATAAGACAAACAAAATCTATTGACATAACCAACCTTAAAAAAACACCATAATACCTTCAAGTTGGAACTGAAGAACAGGTTCTCTGCTTTAGAAGGCCTAACATCAGAAGAAGTGGACATCTCTGAAGTTAACAGAAAAGTAACCAAAGCTCTTATGGAAACAGCAACAAAATTAGCTGGGTCTAAGAACAAGTTGCATGTAAATAAATTATCAGGAAAAACGAAAATGTTGATGCAAAAAGAAGAGAGATGAGGACAACTAGAGAAGATGTGACTTCCAAAGTGGAATATATAGAGCTAAGCAAGACAGTAAGAAAAAGTATCACTGAAGACGTAAGAAAATTCAACTGTGAACTAGTGAGGAAAGCAATTGAAAACAACCAAAGCCTAAAGATAGCAAAGGGACATCTCAGTAAGGGAAGAAAACAGATTATGGCACTGAGAAAAGAAGATGGTTCTGTAACAAGAAATAGAGGCGAAATTTTGACAAGAGTGAAAGATTTCTACTCCAAATTATATGAAAGGGACGATACATGCACTCCAGACATCATGAAAGATACCAGTACCAGAGTTCCTCCAGTCCTTCCAGCAGAAGTTGCACATGCAATCAAGAACATGAAGCGGGGAAAAGCTCCAGGAGAAGATGGAATTACTGTAGACATCATACAAGAAGCAAGTGGAGAAATCGAAACAGTACTCGCCCAAATTTTCACTCGATGCCTTAATGAAGGAAAGATTCCTGAGGGATTGGAACACCGCTACAATGATCCTGCTACATAAGAAAGGTGACATTGAGGATCTCGGAAACTACAGACCTATCAGCCTCCTATCAGTAGTTTATAAAATCTTCACTAAAGTTCTTTCACACCGCTTAAAGGTAACACTGGACATGGCTCAACCGAGAGAACAAGCTGGATTCAGGAGTGGCTACAGCACAATAGATCATATCCACGTGCTGAGAGAACTAATTGAAAGAGCAAGGGAATATGAACTTCCATTGTGCATGGCTTTTATCGATTATGAAAAAAGCCTTTGATTCGGTGAAACCATCAGCAGTTACAATGGCTCTGAAAACCTGCGGTATTGAAGATGCATACATTAATATTATTAATAACATCTATGAAAATGCAAGTGCAAAGATTAGGCTGTTTGAAAATACAACACACGTAAAAATTGGAAAGGGAGTGAGACAAGGTGACACCATATCTCCGAAGCTCTTTAATGCCACATTGGAGGGTGTTTTTCAGTCGCTGAGCTGGGAAAACAAGGGGATAAAGATTAATGGAGATTATCTAACCCACCTTCGTTTTGCTGATGACGTAGTCATTTTTGCAACTACCCCATCAGAGCTGCAGAGTATGATCCAGGAACTTGCTGACAAGAGTAAAGAAGTGGGATTAAAAATGAACTTTCAGAAGACAAAAGTGATGTTCAATGCTTTTACAAGAAATGAAGATTTATCGATTGATGGAGAAAAGCTGGAGATAACAGCCACGTACGTTTATCTTGGACAGCAGATATCAAGTGAGGGTCACATTGATGAAGAAATTAATCGGCGTACAAAACTTGCCTGGAGAGCTTTTGGAAGAAACAGCATAATTTTCAAGAGCAATATGCCATTATGTCTTAAAAGAAAAGTGTTTGATCAATGCATCCTTCCAGTGCTTACGTATGGTGCAGAGACGTGGACCTTAACTAAAAGAGACATACAAAGGCTGCAGACAACTCAAAGAAGCATGGAGAGGTGCATACTTGGTGTAACCAGGAGAGATAAGAAGAGGAACTCGTGGATCCGAAAAATGACAAAAGTGGAAGACATCATGATCAGAGTTAAATCCCTGAAATGGCAATGGGCTGGACATACTGCCAGAAGGACAGATCATCGATGGACAGCCGAAATTTTAGATTGGATTCCAAGGGACAGGAAAAGACCCAGAAGAAGACCACATGGGAGATGGGTGGATGAAATTCGAAAGTATGCAGGGGGTGACATGGAGGAGACTGGCACAAGACAGACCGTTGTGGAGGAAACTTGGGGAGACCTTCGTCCAGCAGTGGATTGATAATGGTTGACAATGATGATGATGATGATGATGAGCATACATGTTATGTTCTTACTACAAACATGTTTTATACTGTATCCTCATTTGTGTGACACTCCTGTTGGTCATGTAGGAGGAAAGCATAGAGAATTCTGAACTCTGTTGTTATTAATGACTGAAGACCAGAAATATCATGTATGAATTAGACTTAAATCTTATAGTCTGTGTCAAAACAAACCTTTTACCACATACCGATCACATATACATATTTGCCATTAAGCTGTTCTTAAAATTCAATATTTAGTTCTTCAAAGAAAGGTAATTATTCAAATTTTAATTCTGGTGTAGGTTTTCCCTCATTATTCTCAGTTTTAAGTTCGGTTAAATTTCATTCATTCTGGATAGAATTAAAAATGAATTTGAATTAGTGAGGAATTTCATTTCCTCACTAATTCATTTCTTTACTCTCATGCAATAAGATCTCTGCACCAGTATGTAACAACGTATTCATATGGAAATGCATCCAGGTTGCAAATTTTAATTAGTATTTCATGCATCATGGACACATGCATCCATGAGATATTACAGACTGATTTAACATATGCACTAATATGAGAATATAACTGGACAGATTGATTTCATCTAAACAGAAGTTCTAATACCTATTGAGCAAATTCCAGCATATTTTAATATTCTGCTGCAGCCATCTGTCTTCACTGTGATATGCTATCACAAAATTGGTGCATTCAGCCAAATTTATCTTCGTCACATGCAAACACTTTTTAAAGCCTTTGTGTGCAGTGTAAATATTTGTTTAGCATTACTTCTGCCATGCATAAAATTATTAAATACATTCCATGCTTGGTATGAAGTCAAGCCATGTTTCTCATGATATTCATTTTCCCACATATTCTTCTCTTGGTGAACCCAGAGAATCTGATTCCATAGTAATTCTTGCATTCACTTTCACTTGTTTAGCTCTTGCACATAAAAATCAATATAAGGTCTGCAACTGTGTGGAAGTACTAATTCAATATGTGTTTGACAAATTGTAGCAAGGCAATCAATAAAACTGTTGCTACTTGGTTTCAATTTCTGTTCTGGTGTTTAACAACCATCATGAGCAACTCTTAGGGATATTCGCTATATGGAGTTACCCTTCAACATCTTGACCTCATGACTAATGCCATCTAATCCTAGTGACTAAAAATTGTGTAGTAATTCAGCAGATTTATAGACCTCTTCTCTTGAGATACCTTTGGTGTTTACTGCTCTCCTGATGGCATCAACATCTGCTCCAGCAACAGTGTTACCTTAATTTTCTGGGTCTATTACTAATAAAAATATTTTTATAGTTTGTGGCTTAACTGAGTAGTCAGTGAAATTGCCTTCCTGTTTCAGCTTTTCACACAGTTCAGCACTTTTCTTTCTATGTTCTACATAGATTTGAAATTTTCCAAGATACATTGTCTGTTTTCATGAGTAGCATTTTCATTTCTTTAGTTTTAAAATCTTGATGTCTTGAATGGCCATTTCTGCATAATGCTTTTTTTATTCATTTTCATGCCAAAAAACTTTGCCTCCTAAACTGCGTAGATGTATCTCTTTTTTACTTGTTGGTTGGTTCGTTGGTTAGCTGTTAGAGTTTTCTACATACATACATCGTACATATCACTAAGCTGTTCTCTGAGATTCAGAGGTTAGCTCCACAAAGAAATACACACTACCAGATAATTTTTCGTTGTGTCTTTTTAATCAGTTAAGTACACCAGTGTGAGAGATTAGCCCAGAACTGACGGTTCAAGTTGGTCATACAATCTAAGGTTTCTGGAACAAAACCTAGTGAGTTGGGGTCTTTTCGTCAATGTCACACAGAACTAGCTGGAACCTCTCCAAGATTCAGAGAGGCCCTTGTTGCTGTTCTGTGTGCCATAGTTGCCCACAGAGCGCCCCAAAGAGGCAAACCCATCTCTCACTAAGATCGCCCGTTAGAGTTTTTTGGTGCACACATAACCCACAGGAGGCCATAAAGTGCCAACTGCAAATTTAGGATGATTTTTTTTTTTTCGCTGCACAGCAACAACTTGAATTTTATTGTTTCTTCATGTTTTTTGCTTTTACTTGAAGTACTTATTTTATGCTACACATCCCTTGTGCAACAGTGAAAACAGAACTTAGGAAATGTGGCCATTGATACATATAACCATCCTTGTAACATGTTCAAGTTATTCAGTCATTTATTGAATGGCTCACAGTATTGCTGCGATAATTACCATAGTCTTTCAATTTGCATTTCTTTTTATTGCTAAAATTCTGCTATTTTCTGTCCATCTTGCATTCAGTCTCATTTGTGGTATTACCAAATAATGATCAGGTCCTGCACCAACTCATCAAATCAGAATAGTTGATAGGTCTTGTAACCACTCCTCACATCATGAGTATGAATCAACAAGTAAATACTTTTGATGCTGGTTATAAATAAATAGTTAATCTGTTACACTTTTGTTCCCAAGTGCATCATTCTTTTACATATGTGTACATTGGTGGTTGAAAAATATTCTTATCAACATGATATACATTCTTCTGTTTGAAGGTTGGGGATTAGCTTCCTGAGCATTCTTCTGTTTGAGGCCAGGTGAACTGATTCTCTTCTGGACTATCCAACATATTCTTTGGCACTGTCTGTCCAAGAAATTTCTTGTCTACCTCTGCTCCTCTTTCCCCTGATTTGTACTTCAGAGCCAATCACATAGACCAATCTAAATAGAAACCTCAGTTAATCACTTAAAAATGTCCTTCATTCTAGGAAAAACAGACACAGAAAAGTTACGTGCTTTTCTGTGGATTCAAATCATGAAGAGCTTATGTTATCATGATCACTGCTCTCTGAAATGTGACATTCAGGAATAATAATAGAACACTAGCACTAAAAAAAGAAAAAAAAAAAGACTAGTTCATCATGACTCAAAATCACATTCTCATTAAACTGCCTTTCCTCTCTGTCCATTATGTGCAGCTGGGTATTCATTCTCTCACCATCTCCCCTCGTTCCCTTTTCCTCTCACTTCCTTTTTAGCTCCACTCAAACATGGCACATCTAATCAATATGTATCCATCTATGCAAACAGCTCATTAATATTTTCCATTTATTCAGTTAATATTCAATAAACTGATCTTAATTCACTCTACTGAAACTTTTTTCTTATTTGACCAGCTATCTTTCTGGACTGTTTCTGTGGTGGGTCAGCCTTCTTTAGTTCATTTTAGGCTTCACCTTTATGATGAAATTGGAAAACAATACACAATTGTTAAGCATCATTGCACTGAAGGATTGTAGTCTGAAACACATTCATGCATGCAGAAGGCTATTTTTTTTTTCACATCTTAAGAATTTTTTTTTTTTATTGGAAGTTTAACGACCACTGTGAGCAACTCAATGGGCTATAAGCAGTCGCCCGTCCCTAATTTAGGGCCACTGGTTCCAGGGAAGGGAGAGAGCCAGAGCTGTAAAACAAACACAACATCCATGCCTCACCAGGATTTGAACCCGGACCCATCTTGGACGAATGATCAGAAGCCATCGCTTAGACCACTGCGCCACCAAGGTGAGGTGGCCATCTTAAGATTGTGGGGAACAAAAAACGTGTCTCTCTTATCATTATCTTTTGAGAATCTTTTAGAAGCAAATCCATCTCCTACAATGAGCACTTGCATTGCTTGTCATAATCAGCAGGAACTTAGTGTTACATAATTTGTTTACTTCAGTACAGTAGTATTTTCAACCAAGTGATGTACAGTGCAGAGTTAGTAAATTGATCTTATTCAATGTGTTTTGCTCATGCATGAAAAACATCGTGAATTTCAAAATGCATGCAGTATTTTATGATTTTCTTTACATTGTGAGTGGAATAAGAGAGATGCACTTTGAAAATGTTAGGTATATTTTTAATGTAACATAAATTTGCTCTGAATTGCATTTTAACCCAATGGTTCACAAAGTCTTTTAAGTCTCAGATTCTTGTAATGCTAATAAAAAATCATTATATATCTCTCAGCTCACAAAAATTTATGATGAACTCAGTTGTAGATGGCTTGATAGGTTTAAGTGTTGCAGCAATCCACACAGCATGAAAGGGTGTAGTGAGGTGACAAGTGCTGATCACCAAGCAACTTATGAATTTCCTGATTGCTCAAAGCAATAACCAAGTGTAGTTAACCACCTTCTTTCCTTTAATTTGGATGAAATCAGCTTTAATCAGAAGAAAATACTGCCATGCTTTTTCATATTCAAAGAAGAGAAGCATGAACCATGACCACTTTGCTCTTTTCACTGGTGGCAATACTTTAAGGGATTCAAAGATGAAACACTTTAATATTTAGCCACTAGTAGACACCATATACAATGAGAGTCTATTCTGAGAAATATTTGTGTGATCTGGAATGCAAACCAAAGAACATAGATAACGGACATTTTATGGGATTGCTTCATCTTGGAATTTTGTCCAAAAATAAAACAGTATTTTAAGATATTGTTCAAGGTCAGCAATAACCCAGGTCATCCAGTTTAAAAATGTTTTCAGTGAGGAAGAGGTTGATCAGAGAACAGAACTGGCTGTATACAGTGCAGTATTTAGACCTGCCACCTTTTATGCCACTAAGAGATGGATGTAAAGTAAAACAATTCTTTAAGAGGTTAAGAAGCTGTTAACACACTGTGGTACATGTTACACTGTGTGATAGTATCAAGCTGCTGACTGAGGTGTATAACTAGAACAAAGTGGATAAAGGGTGTAGAATCAGTCACACATTTTTTGAGGGGGGGGTTAATGCTGTATGCCAGAGCAGTAGAGGAATCGGGAAGAAAGAACACTACAGCCATTTTTGGGGTATTATATTTTGAAGAATTCTTTCAGACTTATGTTAAAATACTGTTGTGCTTTCAACATAATGAGGCATTGTAACAAAATTCTACCTAAATTGTAACTTGAATTTTCTATCTGTTGTATCCCTTGCGAAAATTCTTATTTTCTTACTTAAATGTAAATTAAGTTTCATATATATGCATATATATCACTTCCTTTGCATTTCTCTAGAGTTTAGATATGCATTGTGAGAAAATCAAGTTTTTGACCTGCATAAATAATGGATGTTTTCTTTTTCACGTCCACAGTGGCAAAAAGTGATAATGGGGATTTATTGCATGAAACAGAAATGAGAGAGAAACCAATCAAGGATGGAAGTACAACAAAAAGTGACAATGAAGTCCAGTCTCATAGCTCAGGATCTCATTCTCAATATTCCAAGAAAAGTCGGTCTTCTTATGATAAAGTCCAATATCCAAGGCAACAGCTTCAGACCATGATGCTTTTAGGTTTGCTGTTCTTTTAAGTCATCTTTGCTAATTTTTTTCAGTTTAAATTCATATTTAATTTGTGAGTCTCTAGATTTAATTTTTAAATCTAATGAAATGACTGATTTCAAAGGGTTTACTTCTTTACTTTGCGAAACATATGAATTGGAAATGGAACATTACAAAGCAACAAATGTTAACCAGCATTATAGGTGGCTCAGATGCTTTGATGATGTGTTTTGCAATTGGCCTTATAGAGGTGAAAAGCAGGAATTTTCTATCTAAAAGCTGAATTGCACCAATTATGTACTAAGGAGACAGATTTTGAGTGTGTCATTTGTGTGCCAAGAGACTGAAGTTTTGAATCTTTGAGGATTTACAATGCAGAAAGGAAGATAGCCAAACTGAAATGATGATTAATTTAAAACAGTTATCTGTAATACTATCAGGGAAACTTCTAGTACACCAACACAATACAAAAAAGGAGCATTTAGACAGCATTTTAAACTTGTATGAAAAACATGCTCCAACAAACAAGCCAATGTGAAAGATTGAACAAATTTTTAACACTAGGCTGTTGGCAGATTATAACACAAGAGAAATGGAGAGCATATGCCAGAATGTGGAAAACAAACTCAGATTTAGCAGGTATGATACCATATGAAATCTAAGATTCAAATAGAGTTCCATTCTTTATACCATTTTGTTAGAAGCAAATTTAAAAAGTATTACACCAGAAGTTAGAAGCGAATTTAAAAAGTATGGCTCCATTATAGCCATCAGATCAAACCCTCAAAAAAAAAAAAAAAAATCATTGAATCTGAAAAAAAGTGCATGGGATTCAGTTCTGATATGCATGCATTTCCCATATTTACTTTGACAGTACCTATAAATTTAATATCAGCTTTGTAGGGGCGAGAAATTACGCCCCTATATAAATTGTGTGATGGACTTTAAATCCCATCGATCATTCCGGATATTAACATTTCAGAATAAATATTTCCATGTGTATTATTTGGAAACGAGTGGAACATGTGGTTATGCACCAGACTAGGTGACATTCCGATGTGCCTGTTTGACAATTCTATTGTATTCACAGAAGGCACAGCTATTGTTCCTGGCCAGAGGGAAATGTAAGCTGCAGGGCACCCATGAGCTGGAGGTCAACGAAGGGATTAGGTCAAGGTCACCGGCAGAAGACACGGGTCAGGAGAGATAGGTGATAGGGGGGCACCGAGAAGAGCGGGGGGGTCGCCTGCTCTTTGCGTGTTCTGATTAGGGAGAAGAAGAGCGCCTCAGGCAAGGGAGGCAGGAGCCAATGAGAGGCAAGGAGAAGTCACGGGGGGAAAAACTTCAGGAGTTAGGAACAAGGACAGTTGACGGAGAGCGAGTGTGGAGGACGGTCGACAACACAGTGTGTGCTGTGAACGGTTAGGAGGTGCTGGGTGACAGCGCTGGGTAAAAGAAAGTTTGGTGATAGAAACGTGCCGGTTAGGGCACGGGGAAAGCGAACGTAGTTGGAATCAGACACGTGGGTCTGGAACGACGTACGTAGAAAGCGTTTGAGAGAACACGTGTTCGGAACGGAACATGAAGCATAGCTTCCGGAACAAAGGAAGGTAGACAACAATTAAAACCTTTCACGTATGTGATAGAAAAAGAACGGGCAAAGAGTATTGGCAGGAAAGGTTATTCTGGAATAATTAGATACCCGGATCATTTTTCATGCGGAACTGCAGTTACAGGAACTCGAGGTCAAGGAACAATAGCTGGCGAACAATTTTCTGTTGATTAAATTCTGTTGTTAAGTTTGCAACAAGCTTGAGAGTGAATTCATGCTTGTAGTGTCTTGCCATTATTTTTACTTCCCCTCTCCTGAATAGCAGATTTATAGTAAAGCTAGGAGAGAAAGAACGCCGGGCTGTCTTCAACTATCGTTGATAGACAGTTTCTAGACAACGAACCTTATAAATGGTTTTCCTTCCTGCTGTGGGGAAATTTTGATCAGCGCTGGAAGCCAGTGGGTGTTTGGCCGAGGAGCCATTAATTAACATAATGAGCTTCCACCCCTACAAGCTTAATGAAAATGTATTTTAGCTTCTGGCAAGCAGAACTCACTTGTTGCAACATTTACAGCATAAAGGCTACTACAACAACAACAACACTTGCAAAAGTCCATGTACTTGAAAATGTAAAATTAAAATGTAATAAAATAAATCGATTAGAATCACACATTTAAAAAAAGTGCCACTGTCATGAGAGAAACAATGGAGATATTATCACTGAAAACAAAAACAGAAAAAAGGGACATCTTTCTGTAATATAATCACATTGGGCTTCTATAAGTATTACTTATTGAGTTTATGAAATAAAACTTTTGGCAAAGTAAGACAGTTATATCAGTAACCCACCTGTGTGTGTTGTCCTGGTGAATTCTTTCACAGCCAAACTTGTTATTTATTGACATTGGTTCCCTTAGTGCTCAGTATCTGATAACTTTGACTGGAAATTGTATTTAGCATTTCTTTTTCTAATTATAAGCACAAAAATTGATTAATTTTTTGTACACTAAGTCCTGATGAAACTACAACAGTACTACAAAATCGTTTCTCTAATCATATCCATGATTATGATGTCAGTCCTGTTGTTTCTTGATATTTGACAACAGTATCATAACTGCACAAAGTTATTATATACAAATTTTCTGTTCATTAAAAATTCTAAGAATTATGAAAAACTTTGGTTAAAATCCTAAAATTATAGTCATGTAATTTCATTGCAAAAGTTTTTCCCTACCAGTATTTTTGAGCTGTTTGCTATATCTTCTTCAGGAGAAAGATAAAATTTCCCTGTCTGCAAATCCCTGTGCTGGTGACATATCAGTGAGTTATCATGGTTGCCTGCCATTTGTTGCTGGCCACATAAAGTTCTATATCGTGGCACAATTTATTATTGATAAGTATTTATTTATTTTGTCTTTGTTAGTTTTATATTCATAATATGTCCCAGTAATAAAAATTAGTCAAGAAATGGAGTCGCTATGATAATAAACAACATGATCAAAGACTCTGTATTAGGGTATGAAACAGTTAACTACAGAATACTTTTAATAAAGATCATGGGCACTCCAATAAATCTAAATGTCATCCAGGTCTATGCACCAACTTCTCAGTCATCAAAGTGAGCCTTTTTACAATCAACTCAGTGAAACCATAAGGAAAATACCCAACAGAGAAATGCTTCTGGTCATTGGTGATTTTAATGCAAAAATTGGGACCACTGACAATGACAACAATTTTTGTCATATTGTGTGTAGACATGGCATTGGAACCAGGAATGAAAGAGGTGAAATGATGCTGGAATTTTTTGCCGAGAATGGGCTATTTATTACTAACGCCCACTTTCAGCATCATATACGTTGCTTGTACACATGGCAGTTACCAGATGGACAGATGAGGAATCAGATTGACTATGTCTTAACAAAACCCAGGTGGTGCACATTGATCAGAGACGTTAAGTCATATCCTGGTATGGACTGTGGCAGTGACCACAATGCCCTTATAGCTGAAGTTTGTCTCGAATTTCAAAAGCCTTCTAAGAAACAAAAAATCACCAACAGATGGCACCTAGGAAATGATTAATCATTCATAAAGGAAATAACATCCGCCAGCTTGGGAATAATAGAGCAAGGCACACAACAACTAACCGCTGATGAACTTTGGCAGAAAACAAAACTGGTCCTTGAAACCTCTGATGCCCAGGCCGAAAAACACAAAAAAACCCCAAGAAAACCCTGGATATCACAACATACTTGGGCACTTATGGAGACTTGCCAGATACTAAAAAGCAAAGAACCAGAGGATGAAGAGAGATGAGACACGTACAATAGATTAACTAGAAACATCTACACAGCACTCAGACAGGACAAAAATGCTTATATTTCATTTATCTGCCAAGAACTTGAGAAGCATTCTAATACGTATGAAACCAGAAATCTGTTTAAAAAAGTTAAGCAGCTAACAAGGCATTTTCAACCACGATCTCTACTTATCAAAAATGAAGCCGGTGAAACTCTCACAGAAAAATAGCAACCTTGATCCAGAAGAGCCATCTGAACAACCTTGAGAGCTAGAACCGGTAAATATTAAAAAGCAAAATAGAGGCAGCATTTGCTAAGCTGAAAAACCACAAATCAGCTGGACCTGATGATATTGTTACAGAAATGTTAAAATCGACTGGCGACCATGGTGTGACCATAATTCATCAAATGTGCTGTAAGATTTGGAAAGATGGGAAGTTGCCACCTGACTGGACAGAGTCGTTATACATCCCAATTCATAAAAAAGGCTCTAAAGAAATCTGTGATAATTACAGAAACGTAGCACTAATCAGCCAGGCAAGCAAGATTATGCTGTGTGTTTGAACGTAACATTCTGAAGTAATCACAAACACAGTTGTTCCGAAGTAATCACATACAAAGTTGTTCTGGAGTAATCACAACACCGTGGAAAAGAAAGGAAGAAGGTATTCAAGATGTATAATACATTCATATACATAATTCCACTATTTACACTTAGGATCACACTCACGGTTCAGCCACTATGAAAACACCGACTCTGAAGAAGGATGCCAGATCTCCTTTACAATTTATGACGCTGTAAGTAATTGCGTCCTCTGGCGGACTAGCAGCAAAAACCTAGAGGAGTCACTTAAATCATAACAGTATGTCATACAGGAATGTTTAAAACCTTATCTTCTACCACAGATCTCTAAAGAACAATCAAGTTTTATTTCCAGGCTGGGGAACAAGGGATGAACTCATGAATTTAAGACAGATGGTTGAAAAGTTCTATGAATACAATGTACCAACCATTTTCCGTTTCCTTGGTTATTCAAAGGCAGTTGATACTGTCAAATGGTGTCGGCTTTGGCGAGTTCTTAGAGTGATGGCCATACCAGGACATATTATCTTTCTAATTAAGTCACTCTACAATGCTAATAAAGCCTCCATCGCAGTTAATGGCGAAATGTCTGGCACATTCAGCATTGGAAAGGAGTTCGCCAGAGGTGCATTCTCTCACCCATTCTTTTTTATATTTATGGAGAATGGATAACCAGAAAAACGACGGAAAATTGGTATGGTGGGCTGTCAATAAATAGGCTATAGGAAAGTATTAAATCTATGCTGTGCGGACGACACCATTTTAATTGCAGGTTCAGAGGAGGAAATGGTGCAATTTCTCAGATGCATCAAAGATTTCAGTGCCAAAGCTGGTCTCGAACTAAATAAAGCCAAGTGCTGCCTTATGGTAGCTGACAAGGCCAGAGTGCTTCCTCAAAACTTTGAACAGATATCTGATATTCCTCAAAAATCAGAAGTCATATATCTGGGGCCCGCATAACCAACAACGGCATTTGCAAAGGCGAGATCAAAAGAGGATCAGAATGGCCAAATCTGTCCTGGCAGGGATTACAAAAATCTGGAAGGATTACCACATCAGCAAAACCACCAAGATGAGGCTGGTCAGAGCCCTTGTGTTCCCCACCACAACTTATAGTTCCGAAATATGGACCTTAAATGCAGCATATCGCAGACAAATTGAGATGTTTGAAATGATCTGCTACAGACACATGCTGAGAATATCCTGGGTTGTGCATAGGACTAATGCGTTGATCTTGAGGGAGCTCAGTGTAGATGCACACAAGTGACTTCTTCCAACAATCCAATGACATTTACTAACCTCCTTCAGCCACATCATCCGGCGAGATGGTTTAGAAAAACTTTGTATTCAGGGGAAAGTCAATGGCAAAAGGATGAGAGGACATACCCCCAGACAGATTCATTGATCAAATGAAAACTCTCACTAATCTATCAGTTACAGAAATCATGAGAACTGTGGAGAATAGACAGTGTGTTGAACCTGGACTGCCGACAAGATATGAATCAGGCAGGTCACAACACTGAGAGAGAGAGAGAGAGAGAGAGAGAGAGAGAGAGAGAGAGAGAGAGAGAGAGCGAGCCCAGTGTTGATTGAAAAACAGGGCACCCTGTGGTTCCTTTTTACAGCCACGACAGTTTGTATGAAGACAAGAATATTTCAGTTGCTTTCAACTACTTCTCACTGCCCCCTCCTTCCTACCATACACACATCTCCTGGGCATACGCTCTCTTTTATCTCATCTTCCTTTTCCACTTTGCAATGACTTAATATGCCCTGCAAACCTGTTTGTATTGTATGGAGCCGGACACTGGGGTTAATGACGTGATATTAGGGATGGGATTTTCGACTGGAATTCCTTATCTTTTCGGGGATGTTACTTCTCTATTCAATGACTGTTGTTCTAGTAGACTAAAAAAACTAACAAAGAATGAGGCTGGTCACGTTTGGTAAATTTAATTGGACTTCGCGTGCTTAGTTGTCTGTGCAGTGTGTTTACAAAAATTGAAAAATTTACTTTAAATATGTGTAAAACTTTACCGCTCAGTGAGGAAATTGATGCAGTCAGTTTAGTGGGAACAGAGTAGTTAAAGAATTTGAAGTTGGTCTCAGTAGAACCATTGACTGAGGGCAAGATATTTGATAAATGAAGCTATGAAGAGCAAATCACCATAGAAAAGGAAACAATTTCAGACTTACCAAAGTTGAAAAAAATCTTACAATTTAGTTTTCAGCTAGAAGCATCTTAACCTGCATTAAAGGAAGTTGAAATTTTTTTTAATAGCTGCTATTTTTCAACAGCTGCTATTTTTCAACAGCTGCTCATGCTTCCTACATAACATGTATAAAGCAAAACAATGGTGAAATTTCAAATTTTTGGCAGTTACTTTAATTCTCACTTTAATTAAATGTTTTGCTTATTGCAGAACTCATTCATATTTTTGTTGCTGGATGTATTTTTTAATTAACAAGTATTATTATTCAGTTAGATGAACATTTCATGATTGACTAATTTTAGCTGACATTTTAGCTGACATATGCCAAAATTGGTCCTTTTTTTATGTCTGGTTATAATGATATTCACGTATACTGAATGTTTTAAACTCTCCCTTCGACTTTGTTATATATGAGTTTGACTGTAGTAGGGATGAAAGGATTTATTTTAGAAGGAAAAGTTTCTTTATCAGAAACAAATCAGGAAACCATGAAGAAAGAAGTGCTATCAAATTCTCACAAAAAGAACTGTTATGGGAAAGAATTAACCAGTTAAATAATGAAAAATGCACATCCTAATAAGTGCAAGATAAAAATTAAACCATAAACAGTTTTTTTAATGAATGAAATATGGGATTACACCATTGTACAATACAAATTTGGAAGTTGTGAATCCATTCATTAGTGTAAATATGACATGAATAGTGAGTCAAATAATATCCGAAAACTTTTAGCCTGCCTGTGATGAGTTTGTGGTTGACATTTCGGTTTTACTTTCTTCTTCATTCTTTTCCCCATTTCTAATACTGATATCTTGCCAAAAAATTTGAAAATTTCCTTCTTCAACTTAGCTCTTTCATTGGGTAACAATGTTCTGTTATCTGTACTCTGGTACTACATCATATTTCTTGTGTATCTCAAATGTTTTGTTGCAGAATAATTTAGAGATTTGTAATAGGTATTTATAAAATGCAAAATTGGTGAAAAAAATAAACTTTTCATGGTAAAATAAGGATTTCAGTACATGTAGGAATATCAGAATCCATGATAATTAACACAGCAATCGGACATCGCCGAATCAGAAAACTGGAAAATTTCGTCGCCGTGGAGCGGGAATCGAACCCGCATCACCAAATTTGTATTGTACAATGGTGTAATCCCATTTTTCATTCATTAAAAAAACTGTTTATGGTTTAATTTTTTTCTTGCATTTATTAGAATATGCATTTTTCATTATTTAACTGGTTAATTCTTTCCCATAACAGTTCTTTTTTGTGAGAATTTGATAGCACTTCTTTCTTTATGGTTTCCTGAAAAATATTTCTTCAACTCTGAAGCATAATCCATGTTATCATTAAGACCATGTTCTAAATGTACTGCTGGGTTTGCTGTTTTCCTTGTTAAATATACAAAACAAAATAAATTGATCAAAAATTCTTGCAGAAGCACTTCACTTATTATTTTCAAGGTTATCTAGCTCTTCAAAACATTTTTGTTAGGTAATCAGTATGATTGATTCTCAATATTATCAATTAATGAAATATAACTTATGGGATTTTTGATCGCATAATAAATTCATGTTTAATGTGCATTCTGTTTTTGTAGGACATGGAGAGTATGGAGAAGTTTTCTTAGCCAAGGCCAAAGGAATACAAGACAGTGAAGTGGAAACAATAGTCATGGTTAAAGCACTTCAAAGTCGTGATGAAAATGCTCATTTTGAGTACAAGAGAGAAATGGAAATGTTTCATAAGCTCCACCATGAACATATTGCCCGGCTGTTGGGTATTTGTCGGGACAGTGAGCCCTTTCTCATGATAACTGAGTACAGTGACTGGGTAAGTGCACAATTATGAAGATGTATCAATGTATCTACCAACACCAAGTCACTGGTTCTTATATTTAACACATGACTTCTTCATTGTAATATTTTGGTATTATGAGTGCCATTGTCACTAAACACTTTGCTATGGAATTAATTTTAGATAAAAATATAAAATTCATTCTATATGAAATTATTTCTATGGAATTAATTTTAGGTAAAAATATAAACATTCAAATTCTTGAAAAGCATAAACATCTACCAGTGAATGTATGATGAATATCTTTTCTTGTTACTGCTGTGATACTGAAATTTGTTCAGTAGTTGGAAATACTAAGAACTGGATATGGAATAAAAAAAAAAAAAATTCTGAAAATTGAAAACGCATGCTACTTTTAATATCACATTGTGTATTACCAGCTGAATGCTGTATTTATGTATTTGATTCAAGAAAATGGGTTATTTCCAATTTTGGTATGAGGCTATAATCAAAGGCGGTCGTAGTGAGCGATGGGTTTGCCTCCTTGGGGCACTCAGTGGTAACAATGGCACACACAACAGCAACTAGGGCCTCTGTGAATCTTGGAGAGGTGCAAGCTAGTTCTGTGTGACATTGGCGAAAAGACCCCAACTCACTGGGTTTTGTTCCAGAATCCTTAGGTTGAATGACCAACTGGAACCCTCAGCTGTGGGCCAATCCCCCACACTGATGTACTTACCTGATTAAAAAGACAAAAATAAATATTAAGAATGACTCAAGTGTGGGATATGGTGGACCTACCACACGTGAGAAGGACGGTTCACCACGGAATCGACCTGGACTTTCTAAACGGCGTATGAGAAAGAGATCTTGGCTGAGTGAATGTAAGATTGGTGTATGGAATACTAGAGGTATAAATGGCAAGATGAGTGAGGTGATTGAGGAGATGAATAAGTATAGACTGGATGTGCTGTGTGTAAGTGAAACCAAAAAGAAGGAAATTGAGGTAGAAGTGAATGGCACGGTGAGTGTGTGGTCTGGAGTATTGAATAATATGAGAGGACAGGCTGGTGTAGGTGTGATTTTAAGTGAAAAGATGAAGAACAACTTGATTCACTATAGTTGCGTAAGTGAGAGAATTCTCTGGATTCGTTTGAAAGTGAAACTTCAGATAATTGTAATTGTTGTAGAGTATGCTCCTTGTGACTCGGAACCTTCTGATAAGAAGGAAGATTTCTGGAATGAGCTAAAAGCTGTTCTGAGCCAGTTTGGTGCTAAAGAAAAAGTTATAATAGCAGGGGATTTCAATGCTAGAGTAGGTGTGCAGAATGCCATTTCTGACAATGTTCTGGGTAACTTTAATGATCCTTGTGTGAATAAGAATGGTGAAAGATTAATTGAACTCTGCATTGAGAATGGTTTGTGTGTATCTAATACATTTTTCAACCACAAGTATATCCACACATATACTTGGGAAAATCGTACTCTTGGTCAAAAGAGTGTGATAGATTTTGTTGTCTACGATCAGCGTTTGAAACACTTAGTTGTTGACACCCGTGTGATGAGAGGTGTGGATGTTGGTTCTGATCATTACTTGGTAGTGTCACGAGTGAAACTTAATGTTGGTTGGAGGAAAAGGAATAGGAAGAGACCCAGGATAGAAAGAAAAAAGGTTGATAGGCTCCTTGAAGATCATCAGCGGTATTCTGACTTACTCAGAGAACGACTGAAGGATCTGAAGTCTGGTGAGAGGGATGTAGAAAAGAAGTGGGAATGTTTTAAGAACTGTGTTGTCACTGCTGCTAAAGAGGTCTGTGGCACCATAATAGTGGATAACAATAGAGGTGATGCTTAGTGGAATAGTGAGATTGAAGAGGCAGTAAAGAGAAAGAAGGAAGCCTATTTGGGGATGTTGCAAGGTAGAGTCTCTGTGGATGAATATCGCTGTAAGAAGCATGAAGCTGCTAAGCTGGTTCGCCACAGTAAGGCGAAAGATAGGAAAGAGAAAGCGGAAAGGCACGAACTGGCTTTTTGGAAAGATAGAACGTCCTTCTGGAAGTACATGAGACTCAGGAAACATAGGGGAAACAAATTTGTAAGTTGTGTGAAGAATGAGATTGGGGAAATGATATGGGAGCCCAATGAGTTGAGTGACAGATGGGGTGAATACTTCTGTGAGTTATTAGATCAGGAAAGCAAAGATGATTCTGAGACAAACGCAGATGATGTCACAATGAGGGATGAAAGCACAGGAGGGATCTCAAGAGAAGAAGTGTGTAAAGCTCTAAAATCTCTTCAGAATGGTAAGGCTCCGGGAGTTGATGGCATAACTGCAGAGATGTTGAAATATGGTGGTGACTCTATAATTGATTGGTTAACTGAAATTTGCCAGTTGTGCTGGGAGTTAGGAATGGTCCCTCGGGATTGGAAGGATGCTGTCATTGTTCCCTTGTATAAGGGAAAAGGTGATCAGACTGAATGCAAGAACTATCGTGGTATTAGCCTACTGAGTGTGCCAGGGAAAGTGTTTGGTAAGGTTGTTATTGAAAAAGTACAAGGTCTTACATCATTGAAAGTGTGGGATGTTCAGAGTGGTTTTATGCCTGGTAAAGGCTGCACTAACCAGATTTTTGCATTACGCACGATGATTGAAAAGTATCTGGCTGTTGGAAAGAAAGTTTTTACTGCCTTCATAGATTTAGAGAAAGCTTACGACCAAGTGAATAGGACATTTTTGTGGAAGGTATTGAATGAATATGGTGTTACTGGGAATCTACTTAATAGTGTAAAAGCCATGTATGCTGGTAGTAGAGCTTGTGTACGAATGAATGGTGTTTTATCAAAATGGTTTTCCATTGGTGCAGGAGTTAGACAAGGTTGTGTAATGTCACCATGGCTGTTTAATATATTTATATATGCATGTATGCGTGATGCCAAAATAGATAATAGTGGTTTATGTCTTGGTGATATCCGTGTGTGCAGATTGCTGTATGCTGATGACACTGTCCTGTTGGCAGAGAGCAAAAGTGAGTTGCAGAGTATGTTGACTCGGATGCCCGAAGTTTGCATGAAATTCAAACTGAGTATAAATAAGGGAAAAACCAAAGTTATGGTGTTTGAGAGAGGAATGGGTAGCACTGAATGTAATGTAAGTATAAATGGCACTGTGATTGACCAGGTGAGTGAGTTTGTGTATTTAGGAAGCATGTTTGACAGAGAGAACAAGTTGGATGGTGAAATCAGTAGGCGAGGGAATTCTTTTTTGAAAGTCATAGCTGCTCTGGGAGGTTTTCACAGGAATGATGGGTTCTCTAGAGAGTCCCGCATGGCTGTGTATGAAACTGTAATTGTTCCTACTCTGATGTATGGCAGTGAAACCTGGATACTGCAGAAGAAACATAGGAGTCGTTTGTGTGCTGGAGAAATGCGTTACTTACGTGGGGTTTGTGGCAAGACACGATATGATTGTGTGAGAAATGAAGATGTATTGCAGTTGTGTGATGTGAAGCAAAATGTTGTTAGCAAGGTGGAGACCAATATGCTGCGGTGGTTTGGCCATGTTGAAAGAATGAGTGATGAAATGCTTACTAAGAAAATCTTTTCAGCCCAGGTGGCTGGAAGGAAAGGCAGAGGAAGGCCAAGGAAGACATGGGTGGATCAGATTCAGGAGTGTGCATGAGAAAAAGATTATGAGTATGAAGTATAAAAGATCTTGTGTACGGCGTGTAATGGATATCAGTGAAGCATGAGTTGTATGTCAAGATCGATGTAAATGAAGAAGTTTGATACGACAACAATAAGTAAAAATATCTGGAAGTTTGTATTTCTTTTTAGAGCTAACCTCTGAATCTCAGAGAACAGCTTAGTGATATGTATGTATGTATGCTATAATCAAAGAATGAATGTTCTTTTGCTTCCCGAATTTATCATGTGCATGGCATTATTTTAGCAGATAAGGCAGCTGTGCAACCAGCCAATTAATTACTCTGTTGAGATGTAGATATGTACGTAGCAGCCAGCTATTCAGTGTCACCATGAAAAGAGAATTTTTTTCATGTGTCTGACACAGCTAAAAAACAAAACAAAAACAACTGGTGTCTGACCATCACTGGTCACGTGAGTCAAATGAAAACCTGAAAAGTGTGATAAAAAAATTCAAAATACAGTGTCATTGCCCTGTAACTTCGCAATATTGTTACCCATGACTAAAAGGGTTTCTTACAGGTGGCAGCACAGTGCAGACAAGCTTTAGTGAGGTCACAATAGGAGTGTAAAGATGGTTACCCCACTTGAGACATACACCAAAGAAAAGCAATGTTCTGCCATCCGTTTTTTGAATAGTGAAGGCGTGAAACCTATTGAAATTCATCGTCAAATGAAGTTGCAGTATAGTGATGCATGTCTGTCACTCCAGCAAGTGTACAAATGGACTAGGAAGTTCCAAAATGGTGTGATTTCTGTGACAGATTCCCTTTGACTGGGTAAAGCACAGAGAGTAGTGACACCAAAGTCCATTGCACAGTTGAAGGCATTGTGATGGGAAATCGCTGAGTGACGGTGGATGAAATAGCTGCACTTTTGAATATCAGTCATGATTCAGTGCACCACGTCATCCGTTATGTGCTCCAGTATAACAAAGTGTCTGCAAGGTGGGTGCTACGCCGCCTGATTCAGAAATGAAACAACGACATGTTGATGCCTGTCAAGATCTTTTGCAGCACTTTTCAGGAGAAGGTGATGGCTTCCTACAGGGAATTGTTACTGGAAATGAAACCTAGGTTCACTATCATCAGCCAGAAACCAAGAGAGCGAGCAAGGAATGATGCCATCCCTCCTCACCAAAGCCAAAAAAGTTCCGCCCACAGTCAACTGCTAAGGTGTAATTTCGGAGCATTACATGCCCAGAGGAATCACTGTAACCAGTGACACGTATGCAAATCCTATCAGGAATCATCTTCAATCTTCCATGAAATCCAAATGATGTGGACTTCTGAGTACTGGTGTCTTGTTGCAATGTGACAACGCTTGGCCCCATACTGCCCGTGCAACAGTTACAACCATACAAGACCTGCATGTCGAATGCTCCCATACCCTCTGTATTCACCAGACCTTGCCCCATGTGATTACCACATCTTTGGACCACTCAAAGATGTGATGAGAGGAAAGACTTTGAGGTTTGATGGAGAGGTACATCAGGTGGTGCATGAGTGGCTGCACACGTGACCAAAATAATTTTTTTCTACAGGAATCTATGCACTTTGCAAGTGCTGGAGGACTTATGCTGCACAAAATGGAGATTACATTGAAAAATGATACAGGTGTGTACCACTTTTGTTCAATAAATTGTGAGAAAAAATTATTTAAGGTTTTCATTTTACTCTTCCTTGTATATCAACAAAAAATGAAAAAAGAACAAGCCTACTGATTTGAGAACAAAATGTTGAATAAAAAAAATTCTTGTCACCATCATCATCATCTTATTCCTGTGTACCACTATTACGATATTCAGGCATGTTTTTGGCAAAGCCCACTTGTGTGAAAAGAGAAAAACAAACAAAAAGGAGGTGTGTGGGGGAGGAGAAAAAACCGAAATTAATTCTAGCTGATAACAAACCTGCATCCATTTCTGTTCTTTGAAAAACGTTTCTACTTCTAACATATTGCTTCCTTTATCTATAATGGCTGTTTTCACACCTTGATCTAAATCTGCCTCTTGGTCTGCAGCTTGATACCATAGAATGTAGCATAATTGTAGGTGAATTTTCATTTCCCATGTGACTCACGAGTCCAAACCATGTTAGTGCATTTTCATTAACTTTTTACATCACTCATTCTGTTTTGATTTCTGCATTACCAACCAGAAATGCAGAAATAACAATTTTGCATTACGATTTCTACATTGCTAATTCCGTTTTGCGAGTGGATCCACCTATATTTCTTCCCCTAATAGTCCTCTTACCATTCTGAAGTCAACAGCTTGTAACTACACCAAATTCTCACTGTAAAAAAAAAAAAGAAAGTAGGTGTAAATACTTCACTGTGTTTAGTCAGTTTAGTTTGCTGGAACCTCTTCCCTGGGAAAATACATTTATAAAGTGGATAGGAAATTTTACCTGTTTTGCTCATTCTGTTGTCTAACTCCTTATCATTTTTTTATGCCTCATCAAAAATCATACCCAAATAACTAAAATCTTTTACTTATTGTTGCCACTTCCCCTGTACTACACAAACTGATTATTTTTAAGGTTCAAATTAGAACTGATGATTTAGACTTCTTAAATTTGTCTGCAGTGCAGAGTGTTCATATATTCTGTTCTCCTGATTGTGGTTATGTTTTCACTTGTGTACAATGTTAAAAATTAATGCTGCATCATCAGACTGCTGATAATAGAACCATCTACTTCAACATCTGATACTAAAGTGACTTTCTTGAAACAGTTTATTTGTGTAGAACACAGACAAAAATGGGGATGCCCTGCATTTCCATGTTACTCAATAATTAATTTCAAGCCACATGTATACCAGTACTCCATCCTGATTGTGTTGCAAGGCTTGGACTTAATAACTTGCCTATCAATCTATAGCTTTCTAATAAACAAAATAACTTGTTTTGAGGTACCTAGTCAAAAGTCTTTTCAAAGTCATAGAACACTCCACATATAAATCCTAATTCATCTCAAAACTTTTCAGAAAGCTGCCAGAGCACAAATGCATTATCCTTGAACCCCTATTACTCCTGAAGTCGCATATCCTTTATTCAGCAAATTCTTCACCAAATTTCTGAGCTTCTTTTTCAACATGCTTGAGTAAACTTTATAAGGAATTCTAATTAAAGAATGTTTCCTTTCTTGTAAATTGGTGCAATGGCCAACCTCTTTCAGTTTCAAAAACCAGACTGCTTCTCCATAGCATTTTAATGATTCTGCATAACCAAAGAATACCTATCGTCCCCCATATGCATTTCTGGATTAATTTCATTATAATCTAAATCTTTATTACATTTCAAGAAAACAGCATCCTTACATCATGGGTATCTATCATCTTCCAGTACTCCTGGTCATCATCATGAACATCTTTGTCAGCATTAGTTAATTGTCCACCCATTACTGGATTTCTGTTCAACAGGTCTTTAAAATAGCCTTCTCATCCATTCAATACAATCTCCTCTAGTATAGGAAGCAGTCCATCTTGTCAAGTAAACCCTGGGTTAGAGACTTTCCACTCTTTCTCATATGTTTTAAACAAGGTTTCAAAACAGTTTTAGGGCATTTTGGAAGTTTAAAATGTACACCCACTTTCCTCTTTTTTTTTGCATCAGCTTAAAAAAAATTCCTACAATTCGTTTTCTTTCCATTCACAGCTTTACTCATTTCTGCCATCTACCAAGGAGTCCTAACTTTTCTATCATGATGAACTACTACACTACATGCTTTCCTTGTAGTCTGAACTTACCCATCTTTCATATCTGTGCCAATCTATGTCAAGGCTTATATTGGGTGGCATTTCGATTTTCTATAACCTTCAACAATTAGTTCTGGAAATCCTACTTCACTTTTGGGTTATTAAGTTTACAGCTTAATATCTCTGCTGGCTTCTTAAGTAGTTGACAATGTATTTTAAGAGTGGATGCTACTGAAACATGATCAGTACTTATTCAGAACCTTCGAAAACTCAGGTATACTTATTCACTCTTTTTTAGACAGTTTTCTGCTATAACATAGTCAGTTATATTTTTCCTATTTCTAGCCTCTTTCCACCATTTAAATTTGTAGATACTTTTTCCAAGGCATTTTATCCAAAATTGCTCATTATATCTTTTAATCCCCTTATCATTTCCAATTCTACATTTAAATCCCTGCAAATAAGAACCTTTTACCTCTATCCAGTTTTAATCACCATTTGCAGAAATCCTTATAAAAAGAAGGGGGGGGATTTACCACTTCAGAACTGATCTTCTACTGACTGATGGACTGTCATAACTTTTAAATCCATTATTGCCCGTTTGAAAATGCACCACGAATGTGTTCATGCATAGGTTCCCATATAACCAACCTCAAAACTACTGTAATACCAAAAATTAATGCCAGACAAACTCTTGTTTGACCTTCTTTAGACTTGAGTAAATCATGCTGAAAACTTTTGTGCTGTTTGAATATGTTTTAGAATTGCCTTCTGTACAAACACAACAGTGCACATCACCATTCAAATGAGTACACCATTTCAGTTTCAACATTTTTGTTTAATTCCAGAAAGTACAGTATGGCAACACTGTATTTTATAGAACTACTAAGATATTTCCTGCTTGAGCATGACTTGTTGTTCTAAAACAACACCATAACCCCAAAGCTCAACCATCTGTGAACACTGCACAAAATTGCTTTTGGAGGTGGCATTCCTGATAGGATTAAAAATGCATATGTGAAGTAGGTATAATCACAAGGAGATCACTACACTCTGGGAACAGTGTTGTTACTATAAGTCACCAGATTTAAACTTGTAGATAAACATCTATATCTTGCCATAAATTGCAATGCTTTAACAGTGAGGTGAAGAATGGAGACACACTCATTATTTTGAGCATAGAAATGTTTGATACACACAATTCGCAGTTCATTGATTTAACCAAATCCTGAGATATGCTTTATTACTGATGTTTGGTTAACAAATGAATAATAAGGAAATGGCTTATGGTACTGCAATTAATATGGTACAAAATGTTTTTAAGTAAGGAAACATGTATATGTAGTTGTTAGTAGTCCAAAGACTTAGATCTAAACAGTTGTTATAGCTGGAAGTGCTTGAATTATCTTGGCTGATGCATTGCTCCCCACTCTTATCCAGTTATCACTATGCTAGATAGTTTTAGCATGGCAGCATAGCCTCATAATTTACTTAAATCATGCTGCATCTTATACTGTCAAGGAAATAGATAAAATGAGGCTCAAAAATTACAAAGCACTGTGAATTACTTTTTGACATTCACTCTTCTTATGAAGCCAAGTTAAAAGCAAAGTACTAATACCAAATAACAACCACATCTTAGTCACCTGAGGCCTAAACTTCTTTTGTCATGAGTAAGGTTTTAAATTGACTGATGCCATGTTTCTGTTAGAGGAATCAGAATAATGTTCCATCAAAGCATTTACATTTATGATATACTGTTTCTTTAGTTAGGTTCTGTTGTTTAAAAATTAATTCATTTTGTACTCTCAATAATTTTCACGCATCTCTAGAAAACAGTTATTAAGACTATTCTGGTTTTCAGGAGCTTACATTGAGTGACTCATGTTGATGGACTTCTGCTGTCCAACTTAATCACAGATATAAAAATAATATTAGACTGGTTATGGAGCTACTTTTGTGCTGTCTTACAAAATGCTTTATGGGATTAGAACATGTATTTTCCACTAACTCACAGTTCTTTACTATCTCAGGGTTCCCACGTTCCTTATAAATCCTTAAATGTCCTTAATTTTTTTAGGGTGCTTACAAGTCCTTAGTTTTTGGCAAAAAATCCGAAAGGTATTTAAGAAATACTTATTTTTTATAACTGGCTGCATGAAATCCAAAAGTTATGATGCAGTGCCTGAAACTTTTGCTCCTGGTTGGAGATGTTGATGATGACATCACATGATGTCAGCTGAAAGCACAGGATAGTATGAGATAAGTGATTTGCTGAAAAAACTGAAAGACCATAGGCTTTCTAAAAAACACATATTCAGCAGGTTCTACCTAACAAGCCCCATCATCAACTCTCTTGGATCTGATAACTCACTTTTGTATTTCCTCTTTTTGTATATGCAGGTTACAATTATTCAGTTATATCATGAAAAGATTTAGGGCAAATTTGAAATCTTCAACACATAATTTTGACTGTGAGATGATTACGTATAAAATTCAAATCTTGAACTCATAACTTTAACCATAGTTTCATAATTTATATACCCTTTATTGAGTATGTGATTATTCTCCTAGATAGGAAAACTGATTTCACTGGCAGATAACTGTCTTTTAAATTGCATAAGTTCAACTTTATTACAACCTCTTAAGTTAAATTATATGGAAAAATATCCCAAATTTTATCGGTGTACTTCAATGTGCATAGTTAAGTAATGTGTAAAAGTATTTGTCCATATGTCTTTATTGTGTATGCAATTGGTAAGGTCCTTAAAAATTATGAGAAAGATGCTTAAAAGTCCTTCAAAAGTCCTTATTTTTGGGAGGAGTAATCTGCTGGATAAATCAAAAGCACTGCATTTGTTTCAGCAGTTCTCTCAAAATAATTAGTAAAACAGTTTAAAGTGCAATTTACAGTTATATATATTTTTTTCTGAACTGCAGAGCTTTTTGTTATCTTAGAGCATCTCTCATGTACTTAACACCTTTCAGTTTTAAATTGATAATCACTGGAGTAAAATGGTTTTTTTTTTTTTTTGTGATGAAATGAGAAATATTTTATTTGTCTATTTATTTCATGTCTAGAGTATTTTATGTTGCCACCATTTGCTTTATATTGAAAGATAGTAATTCGGTTTTGGGGAGGGGAGGAGGGGGGAAACTGCATCTTTCATAACTTTATCACAAAATTATGTAAAAACATCCATGTAAGTCTTATTTGAGTTAAGAAAATTGAACATTTGCTTTATGAATACATTTTCTCTGAAATGTCTTTTCTTTTCATATTTTTCCATTCTTTCATGAAAATATATATTTTTTTATTTTGCTAAATTAATTGTGTGTTTCTTACAGGGTGATCTGAAACAGTTTTTGATGGCCACTCGAAGAGAGAACCCAAGGAAAGGACCTCACCCACCTCCACTTTCTATTCCTCAGATTTTGGGAGTTTGCCATCAGATTGCTACAGGCATGGAGTATTTGTCCAATCATCGCTTCATTCACAAAGATTTGGCTACTCGAAACTGCCTGGTTTCTTCAAGGCTTAACATTAAAATAAGTAGCCCTTCTTTATCAAGAGATACTTATGGTTCAGAATACTTTGTGTATCGAAATAGCACCATCCCAATACGATGGTGCCCTGCTGAAGCTGCATTGGAAGATGAATGGTCTATGAAAAGTGATGTTTGGTCCTTTGCAGTACTTACTTGGGAAATATTTACGCAAGCAGCTGTGCCATTTGTGGATAAGTCAGACGAGCATGTACTAAGGTTGCTGAGGCATCAAGAACTCAAGTGGAATCCTCCAGATGGATGTCCTCATTCTTTATGTGAACTTTTGCACTCATGTTGGAGTCAAAGTCCCAAAGACCGCCCATCTTTCAGTGAAATTGTGCTCAGGATAGGCCAAGTAACTGTTGATAGCCATTTGTAAATGTCTTAAATTTATTTATTCTGTTTGTGACTCGGGCAGCTAAGTTCCTACATCTGATTCAGAGCTACTTAATGTCTTAGCAAAAACTGCTTGTCCATCTGACAAAGCTGCCCATGTATTCAAAGTAAGTATTGTGATTATTGGATTCCATGGTAAAATAGAGGAGAATGTTGCTTCACAGAAAAATATATCTGTACCTCTGCTGTAAATCAGTGGTGAGTGGAGGATATAGTTTGCGTGGGAATCAGAACCCTTCTGGTTATGAGTAACAAAATGTGGATGTGTGTACTAGATTCTTGTAGCTAATTTGTGACACGGAAGAAACTGGTAAACACTCTCACCTCCTGTGAATCATCAAGATAGTTATGTGTAAATCCCAGTCAGAGACTGACTATCATGCCTAAGAATGCAAGCAATTTTCTTTGCATTTTGATCAAATCTCTTGAAATAAAGTAGCATTTCTCAGATTTTAAACTGCATTTTTATATTCAGGAAAATGTGTGTGTGTCGAAAATTCGAGTTGTGCACTTTGACGTACAAAAACATAAAACATATTGATAATTTCCATTAGGATTTTCTGTTATATGTATATGTTTGTGTAAAAGTAAGAAGATATGTTTCTTCAATTCTGTTCCTTTTGACTCATTTTTCTTGTTTTAATAACTCTAGATCATGACATAAACAATAATTTTCAACTGAAATTCTTTGTTAATTCTTTTTACTTTGGTTTCAGATTTTATTGAAAGAAAAAATTGATTCCCTTTTACACTTATTTCTGTAGATTTTTTCTGAACACCTCTGTTGACATTTTCTGCTGTTTTTTTTATTTGTGTTAGAGGGCTTTCATTAAAACTGCTGAATTGTATTTTAGTTTCTTACAAACTACTGTATTGTATTTTATAGTTTCTCACTGAAACTACTGAATGCATCTTAGTGATCATATACTGAACTGCTGAATGCAACATTGTATGCTGAGAGTATGCTCTTTCTGAGGCTAACTGTCCATTTGTGATCAGTGATATGTAAGATGTTCGAATGCATTCTGTTGTCATTGCATACTTCTGTACCACTGAAAACATTTTAATGTTTTTTTCATAGTATATGCACCAACTCCTTTTGCAGTCCATTTGAAACATTTATAATAACTATATTTTTACACCGATTTTTACTGAAAAGGAATTTTTATCTAGATTTTTAATGGATTCAGATTTGAAAGTAAATTCACCATCATTCATGTAGAGCAACTCCAGCTTTTTGCACTATATTTGTTTTAACATCGTAACTAAGTACACGTTAACCAGCAATCAGAATGTTTTGTACAAGAAACAAGTACACTGTAAGATCGGTTCTCAGTTAATGATGTCTCAATAGATGCAGCTTTTAAAGTAATGGTTGAAATTTGCTTTCCCTTTGACCTCATATCTTCATGCAAGTTTGTCATATTGCCCCTACTGGCTGTACTTAGCCCAGTCTGTCTGTCTTTGACTCTTTGGTTTGCTATTAGTAACAGCAGGCATCTGAAGTTTTGCCTAGTCCTTTGTTTCCTCTGCTCACTGGAAAATATCTTTCTATGTGCCTCCTTCATTGGCTATGCATGTTGTTCTTCTGCAGATCTGTCCCTCCATTTCTATCACTCACCTGTGGTCAGATTCTGTAGAAATGAAAAGATGCATATTTCTGACAATTATTGTGTTATTAGGAATGTGGAATAATTATGTAAGATCTGCATAAAGATGTTATCTTTGCAGTAATCTCTCCAGATTCTGAGGAGCTGAAAAGAAGCATTTCCTGGGTGTTTAGCATGTATTTATGTGACTACATTAGAATTATATGGGGTGGTACAGGCACCGTGTTGTTGCCCATCTAGTGTTAGTAGGTGTTCAACATGGGATCAGCAGGGAGGGGGCATTCCCACTCCCAGCTGATCCCAGGCTATGGCCAAACATAGTTTCTGTGCCATAAAATCCAAAAACTTAGCAACATAATCCTAGTAGGTGATGCCAATTGCTAAGCAATACTAATACTCCATCAAATTAATTTTTTTAATTCTCCTACTCATTAATGTAATTTTTCTGTATTTACTTGCACACATTTATTGCAATGTTTTTTTCTAATATAAATGTTATATTTTTATGATAAGGAAATTGTTAATAAACAGGAATCGTACACCAACCATACTCAAAGTAGGATAACTCTACCAGAGGTGGAAGTGGCACAGAGCTATTGCCAGTATGCTGTCGACCATAGGTCCGCATAGTATAAATAGGAGGCTTCGAAAGAAATGCATACCATTCCACATAAGTTTTTTTTTTTTTTTTTTTTTTTTTTTTTTGGTATTAAAAAATAATGTATATAATATTAAAAATATAATGTAATAACAAAAAAAAAAACCTTCATCAAAGGGTTTGTGGTCTCTTTGGTTCCCAGCTGCTAATCATTTATCAATTTTATTCTTTAAAAATGTCATTTGCCGATTTTTGCGTTAAAATTTGTGCTTTCATCCTAATTTCTTTACGTAGTTTGTGAAGGGTTTATAATTTATTGCATACCGGGATGGTAAATAATGTTTTTTTAACTGCCTGTATGCTCACTTCCATTTCTGTTAATTACCGGTATGCCATACTGGCCCACTTCGAACACTGAACTGTACTAGTAATCTGAATTTCTTGGTGTAAAATAGAAAATCAAAGTTCCAAGCTTTTGCACATCAACCAGATGGCTTTCTCAAAGAAGGCAGACAGCAAACTGCAAACTGGATAATGGAATACTTCAACAATTTGAATGTGGTGACTAGACAATAAATGAACAGATGCAAATATAATTATTTATTCGCAGAAACGAGGAGTCATGTTAGTTGGGCACGTGGCATCGTGGGAGAAAACAGCATTATTTGATGAACTGGTTCCAAACTCATGGCAGTTCTAAAGTGACGCTATCATTGCAAGCATCACTGTTGGTTATGATCTCTAAAGTTTCGGCAGTAGATTTAGGCGTGGTGTAGGAAGCTAATTTCTTTATAAGAAATTGGAGTAGGAAGCTAATTTCTTAATAAGAAATAGAGTAGTAGGAAGGTAATGTGGAGTAGAAAGCTAATTTCTTGATAAGAAATTAGCTTCCTACTCCACACCTAATCTACTGCCATTCGCAAAACCTTAGAGATCATAACCACCAGTGAAGCTTGCAATGATAGCGTCTCTTTAGAATTGCCACGAGTTTGGAACCAGTTCACCAAATAATGCTGTTTTTTCTCCCATGATGCCACATGCGCAACTAACATGACTCCTCATTTCTGCGAATGAATAATTACATTTGCATCTGTTCATTTATTGTCAAGTCACAGAGTTTAAATTGTTGAAGTGTTCTAAGCAAACTGGACAAAAAATTAGTCACCCCTGGTGGAACTTACCTAATAACGGGTGACGGAACCTCTTGCCTTGATAACAGCATGAATCTGGAGTGGTAGAGACTCCACGAGGTTGTGGATGTATTAAACATCGAATTGCAGACACTCGTGTGTCAATTGGTCCTGAAGTTCTGCCAGAGTACATGGGTGTCTATTTTGGCATTTCACCTTCTGTTCCAAATGATTCTACAGATTTTCAATGGGATTTAAATCTGGGGATTTGGCAGGCCAGTTGAGGTGAGACAGTGTTGCTGATTCTTCGTTGTGCCACTCAGACAAAGTTTTAGCCCTGTGCACACTGCAATTATCATCTTGGAAGACAGGAGTGGCAATGTGATGCTGCTTCTGGCAACGTAGGGCAAAGGGCAATACTTCATCATTCAGAATGCGGAAGTACACATGCTGGTTCAAATTCACCGTCACTTCAACAAGAGGGCCCATTTCATGGTACGACAAATATCCCCAAAACATCACAGAACCCTCTCCAGCTTGAACAACACAGCAGGATTAAAAGCTACATTGGACCTGCGATGCAGTCATCACCTCCCATCATTGGAGTACAAACAAAAACGAGACTCATCAGACCAAATTACTCATTTCCAATACTCCACAGTAAAGTTTTGGTGCCTCTGAGCAGTTCTCGTCGCAGTGTCCTTTTGGAAATTGGTTGGAGTGGAATTTTATTGACTGTTTGGAGCAATTGTTGCCTGGTTTGAAACCGATTTGCAGTTACTAGACATGAAACATGGCAGCAGTCCCTGTTGGTGAGAAACGTTTTCCGGCCACAGTTATGTCACCACTTTTCAGTTGACTGCAAACTACACCACTGTTTGTAGACCTGCTGGACAGTATACTTTGACACACCAACAAATTGAGCAACTTCATTCACTTTGACACACCAACAAATTGAGCAACTTCATTCACTTTGTGTCCCGGGGCACCGCCAAACATGATGGCTCCTTTTTTGCCACTCAGTAACGTCTGTCTTACGACCCATCATCATCATCATCACTGTCAACCATTATCAATCCACTGCTGGACGAAGGTTCCCCAAGTTTCCTCCACAACGGTCTTCCTTGTGCTAGTCTCCTCCACGTCACTCCCGCATACTTTCGAATTTCATCCACCCATCTCCCATGTGGTCTTCTTCTGTGTCTTTTCCTGTCCCTTGGAATCCAATCTAAAATTTCGGCTGTCCATCGATGGTCTGTCCTTCTGGCAGTATGTCCAGCCCATTGCCATTTCAGAGATTTAACTCTGATCATGATGTCTTCCACTCTTGTCATTTTTCTGATCCACGAGTTCCTCTTCTTATCTCTCCTGGTTACACCAAGCATGCACTTCTCCATGCTTCTTTGAGTTGTCTGCAGCCTTTGTATGTCTCTTTCAGCTAAGGTCCACGTCTCTGCACCATACGTAAGCACTGGAAGGATGCATTGATCACACTTTTCTTTTAAGACATAATGGCATATTGCTCTTGAAAATTATGCTGTTTCTTCCAAAAGCTCTCCAGGCAAGTTTTGTACGCTGATTAATTTCTTCATCAACGTGACCCTCACTTGATATCTGCTGTCTAAGATAAACGTACGTGCCTGTTATCTCCAGCTTTTTTCCATCAATCGATAAATCTTCATTTCTTGTAAAAGCACTGAACATCACTTTTGTCTTCTGAAAGTTCATTTTTAATCCCACTTCTTTACTCTTGTCAGCAAGTTCCTAGATCATACTCTGCAGCTCTGATGGGGTAGTTGCAAAAATGACTACATCATCAGGAAAACGAAGGTGGGTTAGATAATCTCCATTAATCTTTATCCCTTTGTTTTCCCAGTTCAGTGATTGAAAGACATTTTCCAATGTGGCATTAAAGAGCTTTGGAGATATGGTGTCACCTTGTCTCACTCCCTTTCCAATTTTTATGTGTGTTGTATTTTCAAACAGCCGAATCTTTGCACTTGCATTTTCATAGATGTTATTAATAATATTAATGTATGCATCTTCAATACCGCAGGATTTCAGAGCCATTGTAACTGCTGATGGTTTCACCGAATCAAAAGCTTTTTCATAATCGATAAAAGCCATGCACAATGGACTTTTTTTTTTTTTTTTGTAGAATATATACAGGTCCTATCTAACCAGGTTGCTTGATTATTTGGAATGAATCTTGAAAAGGACATCATACATGACAAACATATCGGAGCTCCTAAATGAGATAGTTTTGTAGACATATTGTTCATTTATTTCATCCTTCCACCTCACAACTGAGACAAAAATTTCCAAGAACATTTAAATTATTTGGAAGGAAATTTTTGGTGCATTAAAATACTCAATGTAGCAATTCATATATTTGGTATGTTAAAAATACCGAATGTAGCAATTCATATACCATGTATTATAAAAGGTTATTTCAGATCATCTAGTTAAGCTTCAAGTCAAATATAATGAATATTCTGATCAGAAAATGATTCTTAAATAGAATTACTTAATGTTTAAAGGCTGTAACTTAGCTATAACATATCAACATAGAGTACATATTTTATACTCTGATGTCGACTATTCCCTTAGTTACAGTTAAAAATTGCATTTGAAATTAAAATATCAATATTTACAATATTAAAAACAAAGGAGAATTTATTTACAATATCCTTTGACCGATAAAAAGGAAGTTAAAAATTTGAAAGAAAAACACGGATATCCAGGGAACTGTTACTTTAATATTAATTCCACATTGGACCTCCCATTAGTGCATTTTCAGTGACTGAGGTCACTGTTTTCAAGTAGCGAATATGTCTATCAATCAGGCTGATTCCACATCAGTATTGTAACTGAAGTGGCCTCTTTTATAGGATAGGTAGGGAGTGGTCTCCATTCATCTTTGAATGTGCATGTCTTTTTCCAATTTTTGCTAATTGTCCTGATAGTCTTTTAATGTAAGGTAAAGGACCAAAGCATTTTCCCTTCTTATTGTTATTTTTAATTTTATCTTTTTTTTTTCTTTTTTACTTTTCTTATTTAATTTATTTTTGGTTTCTACAATTAACTTCTTGATTATTTTACTGCTGTAACCATATTGTTTTGCTGTGTGCTTTATCCATTTTAATTCTTCTTGAAATTTTCTGTTTGAAGTATGAGTAAATGCTCTCATCACCCAAGCTCTCAAACTGTTAATTTTGTGATTCATAGGGTGTCTGAATGAAATGAGATATTACTGGAATATATGATGGTTTTCCATGAACTATATATTTAATTTTGAACTTTTTTTTTTATTAAGAGTAAATCCATTTATGGAAATTGGTTTTGTTCTTGGAATTTCAGAGTAAGTTTTATTTGAGGGTGTATATTAGAGTATCTGTTTTTAGGTCTTTTAAATCAGTTTGGTTCATCCTTGGCAAAATAAAAATGTCATTAACATAAAGGCAATATAACAGTGGGTTTTCAGCAGTGGTTTTTCAGGTAAGCTGTTAATAACCTCATTTTCAATATCAGTGAAAAGTTCTGCAAATTGGGTGGATAATGGGAAACCCATAGGCCTTCCTGATTTCTGTCTATATATTTTATTGTTATATTAAAAATAATTGTTATTATAAATATAAGTTAAGTTTTTTAGTTAATTTATTCTTATTTAATTGGTTGATCTCTTTTAAGCATGTAATAATAAGTTAACTCCTATTGCTTCAGGTACAGGAATGCTTAATAATAATCATTTTGCATCAAGACTTCCTATAAAATGTTCATCTAAATTTACATTTACAGATTTAATTTTTTTCTATGAAGTTTACATTATTCTCTATTGTATATTGACTTTTCATGAAGATAGGTGCTAAGTAGTAGTACTCTTTTTTCCTGATTTATTAACAGTGAACAGGACTTTGATACTGTCACTCTTAATGGGGTATCTTCCTTATGAGTTTTCACTTTAAAAAAGGTCTTTGGAAGTGAAGCTCCAACTGGTGGATAAGTATTTCTTATTTTAAATGGAAGAAGGTGATGGTTCCATATTTTAGCCAGAAAGGTAATGAAGGCTATGGTTCCATATTTTAGCCAGAAAGGTAATAGGTGGTTTTTTTTTTTTCTCTTGTACTTCACAATTTAAATCATTCAGTGCTTCTTTCATTTTGTACTCATATTCAGAACTATTTAGAGTGAGAATTTGGTTTGATTTGTCTGCTTCACAAATTGTAATTGAAGGGTTGTTACTCAAATCAATTTGTTGTTGTCATTCATACTTCAATTTACCAATTCTATAATTTGTTTGAAATTGGGCATTATATTCCTTTAAAATTGCTCGAGCTAATTTAAAATGAACAAAAGTTTTATCTGATTCTAGAATCTTTGATGTGATATTTCCTAATTTAGTGATACACTTTTCAGCAGAGAAATCGATTGAAGATATCCAAACTCCCCACACACACAATGTGTATGGTATGTGTTGATATGTTATAGGTAAGTTACAGCCTTTAAACATTAAGTAATGCAAAATAGTATGTTTTAGAATGAGAATCCAATATTTTTGAATTATCGCTTACTTTTTAACTTAAATAGGATATTTGTAGACAGTGCGTCCGCATATTCATTTTACTGGTCAAATAGATTGAACTGTCTTTTACAATCTCAGAGTAGGGTAGTTTTAGTGAATTATCAAGTGAACCAACATTAATAAAGGGTTATTTAAGAATCTGCATTTAGATATTTTTTGGCTTAAAGTGAAGACAGGGCATGAACTAAATGAAAAAGTTGTCAAAAAAGTTTTGCCCCTTCATTCACATGTCTGTATAAGAATGCCTTATGGTCCATGAAAACTAAAAATGAAAGAAGTTAACTAATCAATAATAACAATAAACATAACATAGTAGTATTTATGTCCACAATAAGGAAACACATCCCATTTGTATGGAAATTTATCCTTATTACCATAAGGATAGGAGGCATGTTATCTTGAAAAAACTCTTAAGTTACTGTTTCCAAAGTTTGCCCCAAAATTGAGATGCCAGTCTATAAAGTGGAAATGCATATTCTTACTAATAAGGCTGAATTATCACATCTTCCATAGTAATCAAATTATTTCTTAAATTTGTGCTATACAGTTATTGATGCAAAAATTGTTAACTGTGTGCTATAAAGTTATTACTGCAACTTTTAACTATTAATGGATTATAATTATTGTTTGTGTTTTACAGTTGCCATAGCCATGAAATTTATACGCACAATGTCTTTAAAATTTTTGACGACCAATGGGATTTTTACTTTGTTCATATTTTTAAATCATGGCATTAAAATTTACTCTTAACAGTAGCACTGCAGTTTTTTTATTTCCTTTGAATGTCATTTGAGTAATAAATGTAATAACAGAATTTCTGATCATGTGGAAAACAAATAGGTTTTCTGTCTGTTATGGTACAAACCTGGGTATTTGAATGACTAATGGGATGTAAGAAACACACAAAATGTTGAGAAATACTGCAATACAGCATGTCTGCACTCAGTAGAAAGGCCATTTCACATAATATGAAGAAACCAATAACAAAGCAAAAAATTTCATGCACGATTTATTACATACTAAACTTGAGATATAGTATAGTAAGATCTTTCAGCTGAAACATCAGCCTTGTTCACACTAGAAGCAAGCACTCACGTGGTTGACATCATTTCTTTAGCTGTTGCCAGTAGAGATTTTCAAATTATTAGAATATTGAAAGGTGTGTCCGAATTGCAAGAGTTTTTATTGAAAATAATTTCAATGCTTTCTTTGTAGCGTAACAAAAAATTTGTTTTGTAGCATAATGAAAATTTATTTGAGATCTTACTACACTATAACTCAAGTTTAGTGTGTAATAAATCATGAATAAAAATTTTTTGCTTCATTATTGATGTCTTCACTCTTATTACAGTATATACAGTACATATAACCATTTCTCTCTCTCTCTCTCTCTCTGTGTATGTGTCTCTCTCTCTCTGGATATATGTTGCAATTTAGATAGCTAAATGAATTGCAATTCTATGTCCATCGAACACTCAATTAAATATAATTATCATGGGGTGCAATTATCACTGAATACGAGTCTGAGTTCATCATGCAGGGTGAAACTTTTAAAAGCATCCCCAAATTCTGTTTTTCATCCCCCCTAACCTTCCCTCTGCTGAAATTTATTAATGACTTTTTTCTTTTTTTTTTTCCATTCATTTACAGTCTAAATTAACATCATGGCTCACTGTGCAATGTATGAAGGAAAGTCTAATTACTGAAATTTACTTCAGGCTGTCAACATTTTCCTTTCTATTGTATGTTTAATTGCTGAGGAGAAGAAAAATTGCAATCCATTGCAAAGATCACTGCAGGTATTATCATGTACAAGGAAATTTAATGCATTCTTTGGCATCATACTTGTCATTTTAAAATGTTATGATAATTGCAGAGGGCTGTTTCATCCCCTTTCAAAATATTTTGTTGGTGCTGAATATTCACTTTTTATAAACTTACTGTCTTTGTAATGTAGCAGTTGTTTTAATTATCTCAGTGGGAGCAACACAACACAGCTATAACCACTGCCTTGTTGGAGTCGTGATTGCTGGCTCAGTACCTTGAACAGGAAATCAGCAATTTACAATGTAAAAGTTTGATATTGTGGATGTACCAATCATTATTCTTGGAGGACATTGACTTTCCAGATGTATTTTTTTTCACCTTTCATCTTATACTCACTGTAAAATGACTTCATTGAATGATATGCATCATGAATGTTTCTATGTAATGTGAAAAGCAATGTTGTTTTCTTAATTATAAAGTATTAAGTGCAGTTATGCAGTCAGGGGCATAAATTCATGTCAATGGCAAAACTAGGTATTATGAATGGAGCTAATTTGAGTGATAGTATGCATAAAGCTGCTTTTGTGCTGACTGCTATATTTGTGTAAGCTATTGCCATGTTATTTGTATTAACTTATCTCTTGTTAATCCTGATACTGTTGCTTGGAGCTATAAATTGTACAGAAGTGACAGGATTTGCAGCCTGTCGATTATAATTTCTTGCATTTTTGTAAGTCATATACGCTCTTACATGGTGCGCACATTTACTTTGTGCAAGTGCCTATTACCAGTACATTCTGCCATGTTTCTTTTCTTTCTAGTAATTAGTTGTTTTTTTTAAATTTGAATCTAAGATAATCTGACAAAAATTGTGAAAATATAATAATTCTTCTCTTTTATTTCATTATATTTCTTTCACTCATCAGTAGCAAAAAATGTTCAAGCTAGATTGACACATAACACAATCAACTGCAGAAGCCTGTTTGAGCTCTAACTTGTAAGTGTTTGTACAAAGAATAGATAAATAGATATATATATATATGATATGGTTTTTAGTCTATCATATTAGGGCTATGAAGATCAGCATTTTGTCATTATTTCTTGCCTTTGCATTTTGTGCTAATTGGCAGTAATGTGTAAAGCATCTTCAATAATGCTAACTATTGTGTTGTCTCATTCTAGTTATGCAATTTAAAAACTAGCTTATATGTATATATGAAAATATGATGAAAACATTGACATAAGTTTTAGATTATAATCTGGAAATTTAATGCCAACAAGCTACAGTAAATATATGTGGCCTTCATGCATTAGAAGAAGCAGCTGTCACTTAGTTTATTAGAATATCATTATTTGCATCTTGTCATTATGTTTCTTTTCTTAGTATCAATGATTGTGTTCAATAATACTTTGAAACATTTTGTTTTAAAAGGTTTTTTCTTCTTAATCATTTGTATGGCTTCATTTTAATGTGGCACAAACGAATACTACCATATACACTCACATATAAATGGAAATATTTTTCGAAGAAAATGCTTTCTAAAATAGAGGAGATTGGCTTTTTATGTATAAGTCAGTTAAAAATGTAAATACAGTAGAGCAGAAGAGTGGTATATTTTTTCATGAATTATTCTAATGGAATTCATGCTTTCCATTCTTTACACTTTGTTCTTGATATATCAATAGATGGAGTAGGCATTTCCTCTTCCTTTTATTTTCAAGCGAAAGTAAAGCTCGAAATTAGTATTCTGTCTGCCACAAAGTTTCATGTCTGTAAAGTTGTTTTCATAGCAGATAGTAAAATTTTAACTTTTATTTTGCTTAAAAAAAGGTTGGGAAATGCTCACTGTATTATTTGTTTCAGCAAAAAGAAGCCTCAAGGAATGGAAGAATAGGCATTTTAAGTGAAATTAAAGTTCAAAAATCAGTACTGTCTCTACCCTTTCAGCTGTGGAAAATGTCACTGGACAGAGGCAGAGTAAGTACCGAATCTGAACTTTAATTTTTCATAAAAACAAAGAAAAATGTTGATTGATATAACAGAAGGAGACTGTAAGTAATGAGAAGGTGCAGTTTCATTAGGAAAGTTAGTTAAACATATGAAGATGCACTTCTTCATCTCTACCATTTCAATAACTTCAGAATACCTCATATATTGGACACCTGTCCAATACCCAAGGTTTAAATTAACGTGCAATACTCACGTGCTGGAAATGTGAAACATGGAGCAAAAACCAGAGAATGGTAATTGCCCAAAATCTGTTATTTCAATAAATGTTGTGTTTTTCAAACTCCTGAAATTTGAGTGTTTGCTTTTATCCAGTTAGTGATTTTTTACTGAATTTAGTTGCTGAACAAGAGGTTGGTATATA
Organism: Macrothele yani; assembly: GCA_039090855.1. NCBI lineage: Eukaryota > Metazoa > Arthropoda > Arachnida > Araneae > Macrothelidae > Macrothele > Macrothele yani. The sequence continues at coordinate 2,712,178 of CM077023.1, read as the reverse complement.
CAAATGGGCTTATGTACAAGTATATACCAGTATTTCCAAATGAATTTGTTACAAGGATTTGTAATAACCTTTTTGAGGATAATACTTTGCTAGTTTTCCTTCATTATCATCAAATTTTAAAACCTCAAGAGGAAATCTTAAAGCCAATCTGGGCTACACGTTATTTACCTGCTTTCATTTTCTTCATGCACACTGGGAAGAGAAATAAAACCCTGCAAGTATTAAGGTGTAGCCCAGACCAGCTGGAAGATTGTCTTTGAAAGTTTTAAAGGTCTTGAAGTGTTTTAATTTAACAGCTTTCAGAATTTATTCATAGTACAATAAGATCATCAGAAACAAACAAGAGATTTTAAAAGTACGATGAAGAACAAAAGTAAAGGACAGTTAGGAAGGAAGGAAAGACTAGGCAAAACCTTGATGACAACATGTATAGAATAGTTATAAAGTATCCCCAAAAGGGTTAAGTATAAATCCTTGTGCGAAACACATTTTTTGAAAATGGTATTTTTCTTTTGTTTCTACATCACATCTAAATGATTGCCAATTTTCTGGCAACTTGTTAAGACATTAGTTTTTTGGAAAGATCTGTATAACTAAATGGAAAGTTCCTCATAATAAATAAACCAGTATCTGAAACTCATTTGATAGAATATGTGGTACTAACATGAACACAAAAACTTGAATATATACAAGGCATCCCTAGTATTTTTATACCAGTAGTGCTGTCATCCGTATTGTTGTTATTACATTTGACAGGGTTTAAACATTACAGAAACTTCTGCTGTTTATTATGTGCTTTGTAGTCATATTAAGAAGTTTAAAAGTCCATGCTACATTGATTGAACAGTCTTTCAGGCAGGCTGGATTTATGCAAGACTTAATATACTGAGTCCATCTCTCTGCATGCTCTTGAAAATGCATCGGTATGCTTCAGGAACAAATTAAGTGCAGAGTAATATAAATTCCCACCGGCGGAAAAAGTTTACCGTTGTTGGACATAGATTTTCCCTCCATTACTGTCCTCCAAACCCTATCCACTGGACGATCCTCCCAAAACTCAAATACACAAATGTCTCACAAAATGAAAATTGGTCCACTACAATTATGTCTTTAATCCCACTCTTGGCATATATTATTACACCTGCCCCCCCCCCCCTCCTCCCCAAATTTTCTTTAAAATGCAGCTTTCAATAGTTGAGAGCACTCTGTATTGTTTTTGTGCACTACTTAAGTCCCTTCTAAATGTTGAACCTCCACTGACATGCTTGAAGTTTCCAATTCTCAAAGAGAGTTAGGACATGGACTTTTTTGGTGATTTCAAATGCCTGCTTTTCTTTACTTTTACAAAAGGATAGGAAACAGCCTTTATGCTTGTAGCTGATAACGGTTTTTATTATGTTTCACACATTTTTTTTTCTCTTAATGCCTGTTTTGGCACTCTGAGCTTTCACAGTAATGCACACTCCTAACAAGCACATTTTGCTTAAAGTTCTCTTCTTTTGCTTTGTTCTAGGTTTTGTTTCTTTTCTATGGCAATTATTTATTTCATTAACTGTATTTTCACTAAATTACCCTCACTTCAGTTTATCCCAGCATTCCCTTTAAGATTTTCTTTGTTTTGCTTCTCTCAGATAAAATGTTATTCAACTTTTAATCTTCTGAAGTGTCATCTAAATGAGGATGAAATATATCTGTAGTCATGGTTTTACTTGTTCTGTTCTTGAAACACACATGGAAACCACATCATTCAATTTTTTCTGCAATTTTAAACAAAAACCTTTTTTTGTATGCTGTAGTTTTAGAGATTTTCTGTTTCGCCTTTGTGAGTTGTAAAGCCATGTTAAGTCTCTCATACTGAAAGCTTTGCTGTGGGTATAGTCTGTTTTTCTACAAGAGATATAACCTGTTTTTTGTATTGGAGAGACCAGGGAAGACTTAGCGATATCTGTTTGTGACTTGATGCTGATCATTTCTTCTACTTCCACCCATTTCATGAATGGCAAATATCTCATTGGCAACCTGTACTGATTGTACGGAAGACAGTGTATGTTCTTCCATAATCATCTGTTTCTGAAAAAATGCTAATTCTGTGAGCAACTCACACAGTTGCTCCTGGTGTTCAGTACTGAAGCATGAAAATGCCTCTGTGAGCAGTCTCGTTACATGGAATTGGATGCAGCTGTCACGTCTTAAATAATTTTTAGCCTCTTCAACTTTTTGGGCCCTGTTACCAAAGAAACTGGTTTTATGGAACATGACTTGGTTCCTCTCATAAAAGTAACGAGCAGTCACTGAGATTTGAAATGTGTGTATAGCATTGGTCTTAGCTGTTTACTAAACAACACTGTGTTTGTTTTTGATGATTCCTTCCCAGCATAGAAAACTAAGACCAATGATACACCAATCTGTTACGGCAGCAGTGATTATTTAACGTATCTAAGATGCCTGTTTCTAATTTGTAGTAAAAGGTTCACTGTTTACTAAACAACACTGTGTTTGTTTTTGATGATCTACAGTTTAATATGCACTTCATTTTCCAGTAGGCAGTACATTCTTTCTCTGTGTTAAAATCTGGCACTATGTCTTATTCTGCAGTATCACTGTTGGTTTTATTTGTCTGTATCTCAACTATCAGGCAATGTATATATCCAACTAGACCTATGATGCACATGAGTGTGCTTTGCTTCTTCCCATGTGAGTCAATTTTTATCCAAGAGAACAGTGTTGACAAGTTTCCTGAAATTGAAATTTTTAGGTTGGTTTTTGTTTCTCTGCTGTTGATGCTATGGGCAATTTCATACTAGTGTTCAATGGTTCTATAATTGCAGTAGTTAGTCCTACAAGGTGCGCTCCTCTGACTGATGCAACTGGGAGAGGTAAGGACTAAATAGGATTGCATCTAAAGATCCAACAGCTAGTTCAACTTATCATAAATAAAGGTTGGGGGCACAGTTACAATTCACACTGACTGCCACTGGCCTCTTCAGTGTCTGGAGGAATCATATTTCATAGCATGCAATATGGTAGATCTACCATTTATACTGAATGTTGAACAGATGCTGCTAGCTATAAATCAAATAATGTTCTTCTTTAGTGTGCTTCATTTCTTGTAGATACTTTCCATGGGTTTGTCATGCTATTCATTCAATACGTGTCGCTGCTCTCTGCAGAAACTGGTACAGCTCTTGTCAGTGCTTTTCCAGTTGAATTACATATAAATACTTCAGGTGCTTTTTACCGAGTGTAATCTCTGCAACAGAGACCAATCAGGAATAGTTCAGTCTTTTCTCCAACAACAATTTGCCGTATATCTATAGCAGGATTTAATACAGAGGTGTGTTTAATGCATAAATGTTTTCCTAAATGTTCCACTGATTAGCAAAAGCTACTATCTTTGAATTGTCCCTCATGCACGTTTTAACTATAACTAGTCTTACCACTGAAAAAAAAAAATGTTTTAATTTTTGTCAGTTTAGACTAAAAAGCCTCACCAATTATTGTCAACAATTGAAATTGTGCTTTTCCAATTTTGTTTTTGAGAGCTTACATTCTATTTTCTGTATCAAATCCTGTTGAAAATCTTTTGGTCGTAACTGTTGTAGAAATTAATGAAAAATTAATCTTGGAAATCAGGAGTTTCATTTCCACACTAGGGTGATCCAAATTTTAAGTTTCCTGCTGTTAAAAGATGGCATTCTTAAACAAAATATGATAATCTGCCCACATTACTTTAATATTTTTATGTTACTATCTAAATTATCTGTAATGTTTTCAGACAAAGTTTCATGTTTTCTAGGCAAACTACTAAGTTCCGTATGCACACGTATCTTCATATTGATAAAAAACTGTAATTCAAGTAATTCGCTGTCCGAATCAAGTTTCTGCTGTTTTGATGTGGCCTCGAGAGAAATCTCTCAGTTTTACTATTTAAAAATATTCTTGATTTATAGCAAAATTTTACTTAAAAATATTTTCTCTTAAGCTAGCAACTTAGTATGGTAAAATTTGGTTCCTATGCATCTTACAAGTCAGCTAAATTGTTTCAGTTTTCTTTTTGCTCTGTATTCCACTTTTGTATATTATCATCCAAGCCTTTCATTTCAGTCTTTAATAGAGTTTACATCTCAGTGAGCATATTTTTCAGCTTTTCTCTCTCTCTCTCTCTCTCTCTGTTTTTGTCCCAATCAACTTTCAAATAAAGAGTTTTATTTTGGTTTTATACTTCCTCATGCGATCTTACTTATTTTCGAGATATTAAGATACTAATTTCCTGGAAAGGCTTAGGCAACAACAAGAAAATCATACAAAACTTCTGTCTGTCCTTCCATGCAGTTTTAAGTAGAATGTCCCGTAACAAAGACTGGCATCCATCAGTTCTGGTTTGATATTTTGGAGCCCCTCCGCTAAACAATATTGACCATTTCCATAGAAAATCACTCATTGAGAGTGACAAAACATACACTACACAATGTTTGTGTTGCCGGTTATTCTCTCTCTCTCTCTCTCTCTCTCTCTCTCTCTCTCTCTCATATTTTTAGTCTAAAATAATTTTTTTAAATAACTTCCTGGGGGACACCAAAACACTCACTGTTCACCACAATTGTGATGATTGTGTTAACCTTAAACTAGCCCTGGCTTTCATGAAGCAAAACTTAACTTGTTCGTGAAACTGAGATCTTTATCTTTCTAGAACAAATTAACAAGTACAGGGAGGTCTTGATTTCCTACAGTGGAAAGGTTTTCATACACTCAGCTTCACTCCTCTGCTGCTTCCCTTTCAAGATTAGAACCACCAGACTACTTTACCCAGACTCAATGTACAAGCACCAACAGCAAAAAACCTGTCTTTTCACTGCAGCACCTTTGCATTAAATTCATTTACACACAAACACCCCGCAGCAAACGATTTCAATCATCCTCTCTCTCTCTCTCTCTCTCTCTCTCTCTCTCTCTGTCTCTGTCTCTCTCTCTCTCTCTCTCTCTCTCTGTCTCTGTGTCTCTCTCTCTCTCTCTCTCTCTCTCTCTCTCTCTCTCTCTCTCTCTCTCTCTCTCTCTCTCTCTCTCTCTCTCATGCAAATAAAAAATTTGGCATGAAAAAAGTTCTGTTTTCAATGATTTTCTTCAATTTTCAACAATCTTATCCTTTTTTATAGTTTCCTCTAGATGTGTTTTTGACGATTGAGCTTCAGCAATAATTCTAACAGTATCCATTTACTTAAGTATCCGTTACAATTTAGCATTTTATAAATCATATGTCTCAGATTTTCATTACATTGTATTACATTTTTAATATTTGTCAATAATTTCTAAAACTTCCATGACGTTTTTAAAATGCTTTGTTAATCATACGTAGGTAATATTGTGAATTAATCTCATTTTGAACAAAGTATTTTCATTTTTAATTTCTATAAAGCTATTCTTCATTATTCAAAACCATCTGGACAATTTATTTAGCTTTGATTTTGTCAATCAGGTCTTCAAGCCGCTTGTCTTTATTATTTGTTACTCTCAAGTAAATATGATTTCTTACACTGATGACATGATACCCATTTATTTTAACTTGAATCAATATATACGAGTAGAATTTTCTTCAGAAATCATTATAAAATGTGATTCCATATGATTTGTTTGTTTAACACTTCATCATAAAACACAGGAACTGGGGGAAGACTGTTACATGTGCCCCTTCAGATCTGTGTATATAATAGCTGCTTTGTTGTTCATGGAACTTGAATAATGCTGAAGTGCTTTAGAAAGGTAAAAAGTAGTTAAAGATATTTTGGGTTTCCGAAGTAATCATCAAACACATTTAGATAGTCTTCAGAAGTTTTGCTGTGGCATAATATTAGGATCAGCTAAAGTCACTGGATACTGAAACATGCCTTCGTGTGTTAATCAAATTTCTCTCCATTTTTCTTTCATGGTAAGATTTTTTTCATGAGATATGTATGCATTTGTACATAAAAAAATTTATCTATTAAGAAATGCTGTCATCATTTTTTGGTATGTTGTTATATTTACTGCAAAACAGGAAGAAGTCCATTTCTGATTATGCCAGAATTCATAGTTTTAGGTGTCCACACATATATAAATTTTGTTAAGGTGTAGTCTTAAAGATTTCTGGAACTTTTACATGCTATGTTTTCTAAAGAAGAATTATGAATATTTTCTAGTTAGAAATTATTGCTATCTATTAAAGTTACATAAGAATTTAGGCTAAACTCAGTTTTTATATGTGCTCAGTTTTCCAGGATTTGAACCTCTTTTCAGTTTTTACTTGACAACATTTTGACAAAAAAGTTCTGTATCAGGGGAAATCAGTCTTAAACACTACATTAGGGAAAAATCAGAAAATAAATTTATGTAATACAATAATTGTGTGGTGTAGAATGTTGCTTTTTACTGTACATTTTTATATGTGATTTCTTTAAATTGAAGGTAAAATATCAGTAATGAAATGAAACATATGTTTTTCTACAACCTTTATAATATTGTAGTTTAAAAACAATTGACATTTAAAATATTGAATACAAGGGAGGAGGAAGCTATAGATGCAACAATACTGTGCTATTGTTTGGTATTAGTAAATGAATCACACATGTCATTAAGTACAGAGTACTTCCTTTCTATCCCTTAACTTGTCATCAAAGACATCACAAGAAAGTACAAAAAAAAAAAAAAAATGTTACAAATCCATATTGGATTACATTCATTAAAGAAACCAAGTTTCTTAGATTTGCCATTTTGCTTTTATGAAACAATTTAAGGGTATGTAAGCAGTAATGTGTTATAAAATCCTCAAAGTGTTTAGTGAACATGGGTATTAATACCCATGTATTCAGCAAGAAGGTGAAAAGCAAATTGAATTCACTCAAAAAATAAGTAAAATTTGGGCATTAATAAAAGGAATATTTCTTTTATGATTTTAAAGGGATTACGTTAAAGGCATCTTTCATGAGTTATTAATGTATTGTCAGTATTTTCCTATCTATTCAAAGTACTACATCTTATTTTTCTTCATTTTTAGAAACATATGCAAATATTTTTTTCATTTTTCTGTTAGTTCCAAAATTACTTGAAAACTTCAGTCAAATAAAGAAAACACATCCTCAAAAATTGTAGTACCTAGAAGAATGCAAAATTCATAAACAAATGAGATATTTGACATACAGTGCTGAAATACTGCCTTGTAAATTAATTGTTGCTCAGTGAAGGTCCATGTACAGACAATTACAAAAACTGACTAAAAATCAAAGAAACTAGCATAGTCAAACTAAAATTAGTTGTACAATATGTACATCAGAACAGTTTTTACATTGTACTAGAGTTCATAAACAAGTCATATACATTGGCATTTTTTATGTATTGAATTGATGTATATAATATGTCACATACAGTGAATGCTGCTAAAAGTACCCCCGCCCTCCACACATCTCTAAAGTATATGGAATAAGTTTACCTTACATGGTGAGCACAAACTGTTTGGTTATGATTGTAATGCCTCATAAAATGCAACAGAAAATCCTAAAACAGAAGTATAAAACAAAGTAAAGCACTGGTAGCATGAGGTGGGCTAGAGAAAATACACTGACGGAAAAAAATTCCAACACCATGAAAAAATAGTTATAGAGGAATGAAATGGAGGCAATACATTTGTATTGGTAACATATTTAATCGATTAAGGTTTCAAGATCACAGCTTATTGTAAGCGCGAGAAGAGCCATTTTAAATGTGAAATGCTGGTACATTAATAACCGGTGTAACCGCCAGAATGTTGAATGCAAGCACGCAAAGGTTCATGCATTGTGTCGTACAGGTGCTGGATGTCAGTTTGTGGGATGGAGTTCCATGCCTGTTGCACTTGGTCGGTCAATACAGGGACGGTTAATGCTGGTTGGGGGTGACGCTGGAGTTGTTGTCCAATGATGTCCCATACGTGCTCGATTGGTGAAAGATCTGGTAATCTAGCAGGCCACGGCAACATGTCGACACTCTGTAGAGCATGTTGGGTTACAACAGCGATATGCGGGCGAGTGTTATCCTGTTGGAAAACGCCCCCTGGAATGCTGTTCATGAATGGCAGCACAACAGGTTGAATCACCAGACTGACGTACAACTGTGCCATCAGGGTGCGTGGGATAACCACGAGAGTTCTCCTGCTGTCATAGAAAATTGCTCCCCAGACCATAACTCCAGGTGTAGGTCCAGTGTGTCTCGGCCGCAAACAGGTTGGTTGCAGGCACTCACCTGGCCTCCTTCTAACCAACACACGGCCATCACTGGCACCCAGGCAGAACCGGCTTTCATCAGAAAACACAACAGATCTCCACTCCGTCCTCCAATGAGCTCTAGCTTGACACCACTGACGTCGCAAACGGCAGTGGTTTGGAGTAAGTGGAATGCACGCTACAGGGCGTCTGGCTCGGAGCTGTCCTTCAAGTAACCGATTTGTAACAGTTCGTTGTGTCACTGTGGTGGCAACTGCAGCTCGAATTGCTGCCGCAGACGCAGTACGATGCGCCACGGCCATACGCCGTACATAGCGGTCTTCCCTCTCAGTAGTGCCACGTGGCCGGCCGGAACACGGTCTTCTTGAGGCAGTACCTTCCCTTGACCACCGCTGCCAACAATCATGCACAGTGGCTACATTCCTGCCAAGTCGTTCTGCAATATTGCGGAAAGAAAATCCACCTTCTCGTAGCCCTATTACACGACCTCGTTCAAACTCCGTGAGCTGTTGATAATGGCTTCTTCGTCTTCTTAAAGGCATTCTTGACTAACATCAACACCCTACGTCGAATCTCAACGATAACTAACGATCACGAACGTTACGGCGCGTATTTACAGCAAACCTGCTTTGCATGTTCCTAGGGGCGCCACTAGCGCCACACGTATGCGCTGAGCGCGAAATTTGCATAGACGTCATCTTACAGATATACTCTCACCGCCTACCAACTGTCGTTTATCTAACATAACCCCTTCTTGGTGTTGGGATTTTTTTCTTCTGTCAGTGTAACTCTAATAGTAAGTATATTTTGAAATGATCTTTCTGCTCTTGATCTTTTGCTTTAGTAAGAACACTGAGGGCTCATCACAAGATCATATAGAATATGCCCCAAACAAAATTGCCTTTTATTCACAGAATACATTTGTATGTGAAAAGGAAGAAGACTCACAACACTCCTAAGTTGTGTAAGGTAGTGTTTCTCAAATAAATGTACTATAAGCATTTCCTTGATATTTATAGGTAAAAAATCGAAAAGTTTTTGTTTAGAATTTATCCAGAAATTATGGTCATTTACAAAAACTACCAAGCAGCAATATCTCGTTGGGATAAGAGTAAATTGTATTTGATATTTAATTTTAAATCCTCTTAGAATTATTAGTTGTGTATTTTTCAGTATAATTAACTAAGCTAAAATGTTCAAACCTAATGAAACATTAGAAATATAAGTAGATTCTCGAATACTCACAGGACTTCCTAAACTCTACTGCTTTGAGATGTGACATGAATATGATGATGATATAAAACAGAGGATGGAAACCTTTCATATTTCCACATTTAAAGGCCCTCACAAATTCAATATTTTCTGGCAAATGTGCTGCAATATAATATTTACGATTTCTAGTGTGATTCATATGGAAGTAATTTAAGTGCTTCTGTTGTGGAAAATTACTTCTCAATTCAAAGAGTAATCTGAATGCTCTAATAAGCTGATTACAGTACTTGAATGGCATTTCTGAGTAGCATTTACTTACTGTGAATGTGCATTATCATACTATATAAAAACACAAGGCCAACATTTTGCCTGATTGACTGCATGCCATAAGTATGTGTTTCATGCAAAATTACATTATAATGGAAATATAAAAACTGTTTCATATTATTTTCCCAAAGTAGTACTGGTTCATCAAACTGTTACAAATTGTCTGCAAGGTACTAAGACATAGCTTAATTTTCCAGTTCTCTCTGGACACACCCAAATGTTGATTACCTTCTAGTAAGTTCACATTTGGTCACTAGCACAGTAGTTGTCACTCTATGTAGAGATCCATTCTCAGATTTATATTGTTGTAATTAGCTGTATATACAATCTGCCTGCCTGCCCTGAAGCATCATATGTGTAACCTGTCTTTACTTACTCTGATAAATACATATTATTAAGCTGTTCTCTGTGATTCAGAGGTTAGCTCATCAAAGAAAGCCGCTATATTAAAGTTAAAAACTGATGAAACTAGATTTTACCTACTGTTGATATTTTAAACGTCTCACAACTCGAGCTTCACTGAAATTCATCACACATCTCACACAACATTCCTGAATTTAGTCCTCCCATGATTTCCTTGGCCTTCCTCTTCCTTTTTATTCCTGCCACTTGGGCTGAATAAATTCTCTTAGTATGCATCTCACCACTCATTCTTTCAACATATCCAAACCACGTAAGAATATTAGTCTCCACCTCACTGATAACATTTTGCATATTCTGATAAATTTCCATTTGCCTCATTTCAATTTTACATGTTCACAATACCTCTCTGTTTAGTACTAACAGTTGTAGAACTTGCACATAAAAAAAAAAAAACAACCCTGACTGACACACTATGATCATCCATGTTTGAGTGAATTTGAAGATGTGAGGTGCATTCAGACTGCATCTGCAATGTTAAAAGGTTCAATAACTTGTAGTAGTGTAGTTTACATAGAAAAATGTAAATAATGACATTAGGTACATGTTACTATTGCAAATGATTCAAAACTGTTGGCAAACTCTTCATAGTTATAAAGCAGATTTCTCCCTAAACTCTTCATAGTTATGTAGCGATTTTATGTTTTGAAGATATTTTTTTTGTTCAATTTAATGAGATTTGCACTTTCTCTCAGAATCAGAGATGAATGTTTTTTCTAGATTTCAGAGGTAAGTATGAATGCTTAAAAAACAAACAAACCTTTGTAGTTAAATTAAAGGTTGAGCTTTATAAAACTTTTGCAAGAATATGTGTACTTTTTTTTTTTTTGTAGTAGATTTCATGACATTTTACATATTCTCCAGAACATAACAATATAGCCTTATAGAAGTTAGGAGGTGCATGTTAAATTAACTGTGGAAAACTGAATTATTGAACTGTTACTAAAAGTATGCACTCATAGGATTTTAATGAAAAATATCCTATGTAAGTAATTTGTTTTTTCAAAGAAATTTTATTTTATTTACAGATTGATTCGCACAACCTTTTCATAAGGAATTTTACAATTAAACTGAGGAATTATGACTAAAATGAATGAAATAAACATCAAGTAAAAAAGCAAATTATAAAATTTTCTGTCATTTCATTTAGTTTTGTTTGATGTAGTAAAAGTAATACTCAAAAATGTTTTTTTTGTATCATTAATTATGATTTATGATTTCTGCAAATCATAGTTGCTCCATGGGAATAATAAATTTCTGAGGGCACATCAGTTTTATTGTTTACAGCATAAAGCTATTAAATGTTTGTTAAAAATTGTCTCCACTTAGAATCATAAATGATCAATGGTGCAATTATTTGAAATGAAAAAGTATTGGACCCAGTATTAAGTGACATTACAAGATAGTTTTTACTACCATGAATAATGGACTTCTTTCTTATACTACAATAAAATTAGTTTTAAATGTGTATAAAAATTCTGAATATTTTAATTTAATATCTGTTTTACATGAAAGTGAGTGTATAGTAAAATAATTACATTTGTTTCAACTTACATGTATTGTAATTAGTAATTAAACACAATTTTTCAGTATTTTCTTTTGCAACTCATTGTGAAACTGAAAATGGATATCTTACTATACTCGTTTTAATAAGATTAGCAACAAAAAATATGAGTAAACTATGTATTTTCTTTTGAACCATATATTGTTTGTCATAAATAAGCTCAGTGGTTGTTTCCTTTTGTTACCTGTAAATGGTTACATTGTAGGTGAGTAATTTATTTTGTATTCTATGAAAACAATTCACTGTATTACTGTAAATTTGTCATTTTCTAATGTATGTAGAGCAAGAGACTTTTATTCACTAGTCATATTAGACTGTGCTTAAAATTAATGAATAAAATAACTTTGTAATTATTCTGTCATGTGCAATTTTTTACTATAATTAAGAGTGCTTGCAGTCATATGATGATAAAAAGTTTTTGAATTAGTGAAGCCACTGTTTCAAAGCAATTCCCTCCCCATCTAATATGACAACATTGTCACCCTTATTGTATAACACCTTGGGATGCCTGTGTTATATAGTTATTTTTTTTTAAACATGTGGTAAAGCAACACAGCTGAGTTCACAGTCGCTGCATCAGTTCTTGTTCAAAAGGCTGTTGAGAGGGGTACAAATAATATTCTTATTTTATGCATTACTGCACCACTAGTTTTGAACTGGCCATCAGATTTGCATCCATAAAAATCGTTTAAGTGTTTGCAGTGAATATAAAGGAGCCCCAAATGTAAGGTATTCATTTAGAGGCAAAGAAAAATATTGTTTAGGAAGTGAAACTGGATATTTTAAGAACTGTAAAAATAGTAGATACTGCAAGTGTGTTCTGTCGGTTATCAAGTTTAGTGAGACATGAACTGCTGATTTAGATGCTGACAGGGTTTAATTTATCTTTACTACTCCATCTTTGAGTCTCTTACGCATTTCTGTACATTGAACTACGAAACTTTCATTTCATTGAAGAAAAGCTTGAGTAAGACTTATAAGTATCATTGTTGGCATATAGATGCCATATTATTTGCTGTTTCTCATGTAGCCATCCTACATGGGGAACAGGAAATAGTGTGGCATCTATATACCGACAATGATACTTGTATGCCTTCATGTATTTGTGAAGATTAATTCTCCCGGGAATCCGTTTCTCATTGGTTTCTATGATATGAAACACAGGAAATATATTGACCTTTATGTGTATATGAATGAGAAATAGTCCTCCACATTACGGCGAAGCAGGATTGCCTCGACTAGCGCACATCCGGAATGTTGTTCTGATTCTCAGGTACATCTGCTTAGCTTCCGTTGCTTGTAACTTCATTGTTCTGGGTGGTGTAATGGTAGCATGCGGAACAGAAATCAAGAGATGTGGGTGTGATTTCCGTTCCAGGATGATGTACAACGGCCGTTCCATAAAAAAAATATAGGTACAGCAAAATATATGTTATTCTTTCTCAAAGTAAAGCCCTCGGATGATATGCAATGATTCCATCATTCAGTCCACTTTTCAAAGCATGTGGCGAAGACATTTTGTGGAAGCTGCTTTAGCGACCGACCCCTGTATAGCTTGAATAACGTCAACATCTGTGTTGAATGTTGCGCCACGGAACTTCTCCTTCATTGTTGGAAACAACCAGAAATTGCACGGGGCGAGGTCAGGACTGTAGGCAGGCTGTGGCATGATTTCAATACTGCATTTCGTAAGAAACTGTTCACAAACAGCCACACGTGGGCGGGCGTTATCGTGGTGTAGGGTCCACTTGCCCACCAGTTTCGGTCGCTTAATCTATATGTGTCGTCGCAGACGCTTTAAGACTGAAATGGCCGCCCCGGTGGCGCAGTGGTCTCAGCGATGTCCTCCGATCATTCGTCCGAAAGGGGTCTGGGTTCGAATCCTGGTGAGACATGGATGTTGTGTTTGTCTTACGGCACTGGCTCTTTCCCTTCCCTGGAACCAGTGACCCTAAATTAGGGACGGGCAACTGCTTATAGCTCATTGAGTTGCTCACGGTGGTCGTTAAACCTCCATTCAAAAAAAAAAAAAAAAGACTGAGATGTAATACATATAATTACTGTCAATGCTGACATTGACAGTAATTTGTGGAGGAACGGCATGCTGGTAGGCACACCTTTAGAACAAAGAATATTATCATCATCACCACCTTCCCATCTGATTTGGTTTGGCGAACATTTTTCGGAGGAGGCGAGCCTATGTGTTTCCAGACACTCGTTGCGCGCTTCGTGAGGAGGTCGAAATAATGAACCCATGTTTCATCGGCAGTTATTACTGTGTTTAGAAAGTTTGGATCCTTTGCAATCATTTGTTTCAACTCATGACACACCTGAGCTCTGGCTAACAATTGTTCTCTCATCAGGTGATGAGGTACTCATCTGGAACACACACGATGCAGCAGTAATTTGTCGCGTAGAATGCAGAATGCCTACGTTTTTGAAATATTAGTAGATGCCGCCATGTCTTCACACGTCATTCATCAATCTTCTTGCAGGATTATCCAAACGTTGTTAACAATACGCTCCGTAACAACACTTTCAGGTCGACCAGGCCTAGGAGCGAGTTCTGCCGACAAACGCCCTTTTCTGAAATCACGGTGCCATCTAAAAATCGTTGATTCACCCAAACATTTATCTTTGTAAGATTTTCTTCATTAAATCAACTGTTTCTGGAGCCGTTTTACCCAAACGGTAGCAAAATTTTATCACACAACGCATTTCACTTCTTGACTCTGAATCACTCACCTCCATAGCTGTATGGCGAAATACAGACGTACTTTAAACAACTGCGAAATAACAAAACCAGAATCGTCTGCAACGGCTGATAACTGTTGCCATAGATACTTCCTTAATTAAGTTAGTCGTCTGCATGGTTAATTTCCCCCTTCGCACTATTACTAACTCAAAAAAATTACTCTCAGTTTTTATGGAACAGCCTTTGTGATTTTAAAGTTTTCTGAAGGGTGGCTACATGAGAAACGCTATATGCCGACAGTGATACTTATATGCAGGAACGTGCTGATAGATCCCGCATTGCAGGAAGGCCTCACAGATAACAGGGCCTCTAGATTCAGAAAAAAAAAAAGTACAAAGTTTTTACGGCCATTTCATATGAAACTGGTTAAAGAAATAGCCAGGAATTTTTGACGGCAACTTTGAATGAAGTATTAAAAAGAGTAGCCGTTTTTGGTAGTGATTTTTTTTTCCAGCAAATAAGTAAAATCTTTAGACATTATTTTCGGGGTTTTAGAATTTATAAAAACGATTACGAGCAAGCAACTGCTCCAGAAGACTTGATGCTCCTTTACACAGCTATAGCAATAGTTCCTACACACGTATATTAACAAGAGAACGTGAAAGAAATACCAGCTCAGTGAATGAAATTTTTACAAAATGAGGAAAAGGTGTTATACGTATTACAGTTGTTTGCACGTAACTACTCATCCTTCAGAACATAATGAACTGAAAGGTGTTCTTCACGGTGAGGTCTCTGTTTCTTTTTATGGCAAAGTGAAAACAATTTTACTATGTGCGAAATACATTCAGTACACAAAACAGAGATAGTGGTGATGGGCAGTTGACATGGGTGGTTTTGCCCCGGATGGAACAGCACTTGTCCGTCTGGAACAGACCCTGGGCCGCAAGATATGCGAAGGCCATGAAAGCGTGTAGGTGATCAGCCAGCACATGCTGGTAGCGCCCAGCGATTAAGGACTTCTCCAGACACAGTAAGTGACTTAATGTGTCCCATGAGAAGGCTCCCCAAACCATCACAGAACCACCACCGTCTTGAACAGAGCCAATCTGGCACGACGGCGCCATGACCTCGTGCTGTCGAAGCCACACCCGCACCCTTCCGTCAGCTCGGCAGAGCTGAGTTCGGGCTCAATTTTCAAAGCCCGAGCTCGAATTTTATATTGCAAGATAGAGCCTGGGCCCGAACGAGCCCGAAAACTGGCTAACCTGTTCAACCATTAATAAAAAGATCATCTCCTTTTCCGCACTTTCACTCTCTCCTCCTCCTGCAATTAACAAATGTATTTCTCAAATGGGGAGTGGGAAAGGGACCTCTATCTATTTTATAGTTTAACTGTACGATTTTCTTTGACCGTTCGTTTCCACCTGAAGTGCTTCGTGCGGCCGGGCATCCAAAATGATCGGGAGGTGCTGCAATTGTATGTTGCTCAAATAATGCTAATATTATCGCGCCTGTGCTGCAATATGTACGTTGCTAATTAGAATTAGCAGGGAGCTACTGCATGGAGATAGGAGGTAAACTATCGTCGGCAAGTTATCAACTAACAAATATGTATAGTTCTTGAAAAAGCTTTTTCTTCTCTGCAGAAACATACTAATGCGTGGCTTATGGCATTTTCTACCCAAGCCCTGAATAAACAGCCATCTCGAATGCCCGCCCCCCGAACAGAACTAGTTGCCGAAGAATTCCCTTTACCAACTATAAAGTGTCTCATTTGCTAAATCATATAAAACCACATTTATATATTAAAAAAATCTCTCGCTCTCCTTCTCTCTAAGAGCCCGAACCGCAGTAAATATTCTATAGTCCCAGCCTGATTCGGGCCTGGGCTCTTCTTCGAGCTCGGGCTCTGCCCGTCTCAGCTCTGCAGCTCGGTACAGCTGAAAACGGGATTCGTCTAACCACACGACGCGGCGCCACCCTGCAGAGGTCCAGTTCTGATGTGCCCGGTACCTGGAGAGGCGTAATTTCCGATGACGAGAAGTCAACAACAACACACGAGTAGGGCATCGGCTTCCGTAGCCCAGGTTATGCATAGTGCGTCATACCGTTCACTCGCTGACGCTGCTCTGGCCTCCTGCATTTAACCTGGATGGGATTTCGGCACAATGTCCGATGACGAGCAGTCAACAGTGGCACACGAGTAGGGCGTCGACTCCCGTTACCTATGGTATGCATTGTGCGCCATACCGTTCACTCGCTGACGCTGCTTGGGCCTCCGACATTTAACTGGGATGTGATTTCGGCACAATGTCCGATGTCGAGCAGTCAAGAGTGGCACACGAGTAGGGCTTCGGCTCCTGTAGCACATGGTATGCATTGTGCGTTATGCCGTTAACTCGCTGACGCTGCTTGGGCCTCCGACATTTAACCTGGATGTGATTTCGGCACAATGTCCGATGACGAGCAGTCAAGAGTGGCACACGAGTAAGGCGTCGGCTCCCGTAGTCCAGGGTATGCAGCATGCGCCGTACCATTCACTCGCTGACGCTGCTTTGACCTCCGACATTTAAGCTGGATGTGATGTGGGCACAATCTCCGATGACGAGCAGTGAACAGTGGCACACGAGTAAGGCGTCGGCTCCCGTAGTCCAGGGTATGCAGCATGCGCCGTACCATTCACTCGCTGACGCTGCTTTGGCCTCCGACATTTAAGCTGGATGTGATGTTGGCACAATCTCCGATGACGAGCAGTGAACAGTGGCACACGAGTAAGGCGTCGGCTCCCGTAGTCCAGGGTATGCAGCATGCGCCGTACCATTCACTCGCTGACGCTGCTTTGGCCTCCGACATTTAAGCTGGATGTGATGTTGGCACAATCTCCGATGACGAGCAGTGAATAGTGGCACACGAGTATGGCGTCGGCTCCAGTAGTCCAGGGTATGCAGCATGCGCCGTACCATTCACTCGATGACGCTGCTTTGGGCCTCCGACATTTAAGCTGGATGGGATGTGGGCACAATCTCCGATGACGAGCAGTGAACAGTGGCACACGAGTAAGGCGTCGACTCCCGTAGTCCAGGGTATGCAGCAGGCGCCGTACCATTCACTCGCTGACGCTGCTTTGGCCTCCGACATTTAATCTGGATGTGATGTGGGCACAATCTCCGATGACGAGCAGTGAACAGTGGCACACGAGTAAGGCGTCGGCTCCCGTAGTCCAGGGTATGCAGTATGCGCCGTACCTTTCACTCGCTGACGCTGCTTTGGCCTCCGACATTTAATCTGGATGTGATGTGGGCACAATCTTCGATGACCAGCAGTGAACAGTGGCACACGAGTATGGCGTCGGCTCCCGTAGTCCAGGGTATGCAGCATGCGCCGTACCATTCACTCGCTGACGCTGCTTTGGCCTCCGACATTTAATCTGGATGTGATGTGGGCACAATCTTCGATGACTTGCAGTGAACAGTGGCACACGAGTAAGGCGTCGGCTCCCGTAGTCCAGGGTATGCAGCATGCGCCGTACCATTCACTCGCTGACGCTGCTTTGGCCTCCGACATTTAATCTGGATGTGATGTGGGCACAATCTTCGATGACGAGCAGTGAACAGTGGCACACGAGTAAGGCGTCGGCTCCCGTAGTCCAGGGTATGCAGCAGGCGCCGTACCATTCACTCGCTGACGCTGCTTTGGCCTCCGACATTTAATCTGGATGTGATGTGGGCACAATCTCCGATGACGAGCAGTGAACAGTGGCACACGAGTAAGGCGTCGGCTCCCGTAGTCCAGGGTATGCAGTATGCGCCGTACCTTTCACTCGCTGACGCTGCTTTGGCCTCCGACATTTAATCTGGATGTGATGTGGGCACAATCTTCGATGACCAGCAGTGAACAGTGGCACACGAGTATGGCGTCGGCTCCCGTAGTCCAGGGTATGCAGCATGCGCCGTACCATTCACTCGCTGACGCTGCTTTGGCCTCCGACATTTAATCTGGATGTGATGTGGGCACAATCTTCGATGACTTGCAGTGAACAGTGGCACACGAGTAAGGCGTCGGCTCCCGTAGTCCAGGGTATGCAGCATGCGCCGTACCATTCACTCGCTGACGCTGCTTTGGCCTCCGACATTTAATCTGGATGTGATGTGGGCACAATCTTCGATGACGAGCAGTGAACAGTGGCACACGAGTAAGGCGTCGGCTCCCGTAGTCCAGGGTATGCAGCATGCGCCGTACCATTCACTCGCTGACGCTGCGTTGACCTCCGATATTTAAGCTGGATGTGATGTGGGCACAATCTCCGATGACGAGCAGTGAACAGTGGCACACGAGTAAGGCGTCGGCTCCCGTAGTCCAGGGTATGCAGCATGCGCCGTACCATTCACTCGCTGACGCTGCTTTGGCCTCCGACATTTAAGCTGGATGTGATGTTGGCACAATCTCCGATGACGAGCAGTGAATAGTGGCACACGAGTAAGGCGTCGGCTCCCGTAGTCCAGGGTATGCAGCATGCGCCGTACCATTCACTCGATGACGCTGCTTTGGCTTCCGACATTTAAGCTGGATGTGATGTGGGCACAATCTCCGATGACGAGCAGTGAACAGTGGCACACGAGTATGGCGTCGGCTCGCGTAGTCCAGGGTATGCAGCATGCGCCGTACCATTCACTCGCTGACGCTGCTTGGGCCTCCGACATTTAAGCTGGATGGGATGTGGGCACAATCTCCGATGACGAGCAGTGAACAGTGGCACACGAGTATGGCGTCGGCTCCCGTAGTCCAGGGTATGCAGCATGCGCCGTACCATTCACTCGCTGACGCTGCTTTGGCCTCCGACATTTAAGCTGGATGTGATGTGGACACAATCTCCGATGACTTGCAGTGAACAGTGGCACACGAGTAAGGCGTCGGCTTCCGTAGTCCAGGGTATGCAGCATGCGCCGTACCATTCACTCGCTGACGCTGCTTTGGCCTCCGACATTTAATCTGGATGTGATGTGGGCACAATCTTCGATGACGAGCAGTGAACAGTGGCACACGAGTAAGGCGTCGGCTCCCGTAGTCCAGGGTATGCAGCATGCGCCGTACCATTCACTCGCTGACGCTGCTTTGGCCTCCGACATTTAAGCTGGATGTGATGTGGACACAATCTCCGATGACTTGCAGTGAACAGTGGCACACGAGTAAGGCGTCGGCTCCCGTAGTCCAGGGTATGCAGCATGCGACGTGCCATTCACTCGCTGACGCTGCTTTGGCCTCCGACATTTAAGCTGGATGTGATGTGGGCACAATCTTCGATGACGAGCAGTGAACAGTGGCACACGAGTAAGGCGTCGGCTCCCGTAGTCCAGGGTATGCAGCATGCGCCGTACTATTCACTCGCTGACGCTGCTTTGGCCTCCGACATTTAATCTGGATGTGATGTGGGCACAATCTCCGATGACGAGCAGTGAACAGTGGCACACGAGTAAGGCGTCGGCTACCGTAGTCCAGGGTATGCAGCATGCGCCGTGCCATTCACACGCTGACGCTGCTTGGGCCTCCGACATTTAAGCTGGATGTGATTTGTTCCGCCGTTGCCCAGCGTTCGGTCTTTTTGAACCTAGATAGTCTACGTCGAACCCTATCATTAATGGCGTGTGGTCGGAAGCCACTTGCTTTCTGGGCACTGATACATCCGTCGGTGGTATACTTGCGGTAAAGCCTTGTTAGGGTTGCCCTCTAGAACCCTAGGGTTTTTACCACTTGGGCGACAGAATGAGCCATCTGCCTTGCGCCGACAGTACGTCCACGATCAAAGTCTGTCAGATCACCACGGTTACGTATCGTTGATTGCGATACACTGTTGGGAAGCCCAGTACGTCTATTTATCGCCTGCGTTCGGTTTGGGTGTTCCATTCTGCGTGGGGCATGCCCATTGCTCAAGGAAAATTCATGAGTTGGAACCATCTAGTGGCCCCCAAGGTCCGCGGATTTCAACCCTGTAGAAACTCTCTTGGATGCCGTGTAGCGAAACATCAGATCCATGCATCCGGGACCGATGTCTCAGGCGGAGTTGCTACAGCAGGCATGGCATGGCTGGCATTCTGTGGAGTCGATGCCTCTATGTAGAGGCTGTTTGTTATTCGCGCTAGAGGAGATCCAAAACGCTATTGGGTAGATATTTCTAAACGTTTTGTCCACTGAGTATACTTCAGTTAACTTCACTCCCTTGCAACTGTAATCTTTAATTAAACATGAAAAGAGATACTTAAGCACTGTAAAAAAATATAACGTGCCATTGAAGTAAAAAGTCTTACTTCAGGGTCCACTTTTTATTAACTTTCATCAAGAATAGATCGCGTGACAATCACTCTGTTTTATCCAATAGCTTGGTCACAGATCATATCCAAATTGACACAATTTAATATTGTACTTTCATTGTTACAATTGTTAACACCAATTCGTAACAACGCAAACAATCGTGCCTCAAACATCAGGAACGTTAAAAAAAAAGTCAAACTGATCAACAAGTGCCACTACCAAAAGCAAGTGACAGTCATAATCAAATTCTCGTGACGAAACAGTGTTCGTGATAACGAGTGAGACTCATATACTAGTGCTACGACAAAACAGGACTCTTTCAAAACAATTGTTCTTGCTAAACAGTACTCTCTCTACACGGTGCTGGTCATGAGTCTAAACATCAATTCTGATCTTGAAGTTTCGATTACGTCATTACTCTTTGACCTGTTGTCAGATTGCCAAATACAAATTCGTCGAGAGAGAAAAATGTGACGTTCAAAAAACGTTTAACGAGAGTAAATCAAAATTTACCTAAGAAAACCGGAACTAAAAAGGAAGATTAAACTAGAGCATACGTCACACAGGTAAGCACGACATTTCTGATTAGTGTTGCACCATACCTTATTTCTGTTAATAGAAATATTTTGCTGTCTGAACATTACAGGAAAATATTACTAAAACTTGGTGTAGTCTTAAAAACTTTAGGACTTCTGGCAGTGATCAATGGAACGCAAGAATGTACATTATGTTACCAACAGTACTAAACCACCATCCAGGGGAGTATTTAGAGGGGGGGGGGGGTCCTTGCCCCTCCCAGCGTTTTTTTTTTTTTTTTTTTTTGGTTGAAATGCTACTGACGTCAGAAAACAAATGCCTTAATTTAATAAAAATGCATCAACTTACATTAGAATAAAATGCTTTAATTTTTTCTTCTGTTTTTCATTAACTTTTATTTTGTTCTGGTGGATTTCGAAAACTTCCATGTTTCGTCACTTCCCCCGAAAAAAAATCTGTATACGTCCCTGCCTCCCTCGAATACAAATAAATAACAAAATATTACCATCTTAGGTGCAGGTCCTGCACTACAAAATTTAATCGGTTTGCAAAACTTCACATATACGTCTAAAAAGTTTCGTGGGATATTCGCTTTCATATTTTGAGATAGAATTACCTTGAATTCTTCGCGTAATGTTGACCTCCAGTTACGATCCCATACCTTTCATTTCAAGAGGGTTCGACGCTTCGATCGGGACTATAAAGCTCACCAGTTGTTAGCGTCAAAGGTCAAACCTAGCCATAGTACTGCATACTGTGCTGTGCGACGGGTGGATGTTTTTTGCTGAAACTACGGAAGTGCAGAGAACTTCAGAACATCGAGACGCACTTCTCCGTCCACAGTAGCCTATGTTCACGAAGAGTAGTAGGCCAACTTCATACCATGGAAAACACTCCATATCTATTAATACACACTTAAATAAACCACCATGCTTTACGGCCAAGACAAAACTACTCTATTCATAGTTTTCCTCAGGCTGCAGCCAGATTTAGATTACACCATTTAATGGAAATAGACTGGAGCGATATTTATTGCTCCAAAATACCCGTTTCTATTTGCCCGAAGCCCAGGTTTTGCTGTCTAAGTTCATTGCAACGCTGCTGAGCGTAAGCTGTGCTTATCAAGTGCTTGTGGAAGGCATCGCGTCGATGATAGTACAGGAAAATCTTTGCGTCCTGTTCGCATACGATGCTCATTCCTGCATGATGTTAGACATCCTGGTTGATTATACATTCGATTTCTTTGGGAGGCTGCAGGTAACTCGTTCTATAAGGTTCAAGCTTCTTTTTCTGAAAGTACATGGTCTTCTACGCCGCAGTTCCATCTTGGCATTTCTATTCAGTGTCCGTTTCGTATAAAGTTCCACACTGTTGTGCTGGGAAAGTTTAAGGCCTTAGAACTTTGTCTAATGCTAACCCTTCAATATGACATCCAATAACAAGTCCACCTACAAAGTCTTTAAGTTCTGCTCCGAATGTCCTTTGGTGGAAACTGAACGTGCGACTTACTGACGACTCCATCAATCCGCATAGCTTACTAGGAGTTATCTGCCGTATTTGTACGTCATTTGTGTTATGTGCGCTTCTTTTCGGATACACCATTGATTTTGGCAACACTGTGAATACTGCAGAAATAAACTTCGTAAGAAAAAAATTCTGTTATCTTTACTAAGGAAGAGTTACGGTAAATGACAGAATGAATGAAGTGGCGAAAGATACAAAATGTTGACAGAACTTCTCCAGAGAAATCGCCGTATCATGTAAATGTAACACAGGCTTAAAACAAGGGAAAACACCAAGTGTTCTCAACAGGCTCGAGGATGAAAAATTATAGAAGATAGAGCGTAAAGTTATTTTTATGCAAACTGTGATCTTCTCTGATGACAATAAATTATCCATAAAACACTTCTGTGATACCGTTTCCTAATTTTTTCAACTCTGTTTCAAGAGCAAGGTCTTTAACACCGTAGGCATAATAATCATTGCCAGGGGCGGATTGGATCGACGAAATCAGGCCGTGAATTTTAGTCTTGTGGTCATTAACATCACTGCTGTCGCTCTTATCCTTACGCAGTTGACAATATCATATGATACTAGGTGAAAGCCCGCCAACAATGACAGTAATTTTAATATAATAATAAGAGAGATCAGTAATAAGAGTAATTTTTAATAACCAATCAGATATTCTTTTTGTTTGTGATGCCGAAATGTGAAAGTAAGTTTCATGAACATTACAACAATAAAAAGAAGTATATTGGTTGAGGCAGAGATCTGACACCTGCCGCCCCGGTAGCGCAGTGGTCTAAGAGCTGGCTTATGACTATTCGTCCGAGAAAGGGTCTGGGTTCGAATCCCGAGGCATGGATGTTGTGTACATCTTACGGCACTGGCTCTCTCCCTTCCCTGGAACCAGTGGCCCTAAACTGGGGCTTATAGCCCATTGAGTTGCTCACTGTGGTTGTTAAACCTTCAATCACAAAAAAGAATAAAACAGGCAAGCGCTCTTTCCACTGCGCCACCAAAGTGGGTCAAAAGTTCAAACGTTCAGACAAAGGAAAGCATATTGTTTATAATGAAAGGACACAATTCGATGTATACGATATGGTAACACAACGCGATCGTTTTTTATTAGGAGTTGAACGAAACACAACGGAGTTTTAGTTAGACGATACTTAATTTTCAACAGATTGAACTAAAAAAATCTTTGAACATCAACTTGGGGTAATCATGATCAATACTGTTCACATCCTCTCTGATTTTTTATTTGCACCATTTTTCATGTAGATGGCGCAAATGTATATTTGAAGTGGCACTACCTCTGCGTTTCTAAGAGTCTCACATAAGAAATTCCATTTGTTGATAATAGGGTCAAATTTATCCACAAATATTCTAACTTTCTTTGTGAAATAAATAAATAAATCTCCAGGTGAATCACAGGCATATTGAAATTAAGTTCAAAGTCTTCGCTTGTAGAAGTGGGATTAGAAAAATTCCTTTCTTATTGAAGAATAAATAATTTTCCAACTTTTTTTTTTTTTAGCCAATTTTCTCCCTAGTTCGCGTTGTACTCTATTTTTCGATTTTGCACCAAGTTGTTGCCTCAAGTTCTATTGGAAAATCTATGTTAAAGCTAATAACTGACCCAGTGACCCAGATTATCTACATATTCTTGCTATTCTTGATGAACAATTATCCTACTAAGTGCCATAAATACAACCTACGTCCGAAAAGTTCCAGAACCGACGCAATAAAGAATATAAAAAAGTACCATTCTCACAATTAATACTGGTCCCCTTCAAAATACCGCTCTTCTGAATTAACAAACAGTTCCCAGCGTTTCTGAAGATCCTGAAAACAGCTCTGGAAGGCATTTTCGGGGATGTCAACAAATTGTTTTGTCATAGCTGCTTGGATAGATGTAGTGTCTGCATGATGGGATGCATATCCATTCAGCGCTTTGTCACTTGGTTTATGGATCTTACTGCAGACAGGCACCATACCATGTTTCATTTCCTGCAACAATTCTAGAGCAAAAATCAGGATCCTCAGCCGATGAACGAGCCTCTGGTGGGGCGCCCAAATCTTGGATAATCATCAAAGGAAACCTCTGCTGCGGAGTAATGCTGTGTCTCTATAAGCTTCTTTTAACATTCTGTAAGTTTCAATAGCCGATTTACCATGTTTCCAACAAAAACGGTTGTGTACTCTCTGCTGTTCTATGGCTAAAACGAAAGGGGAAGAGAACGCTTGCTATGACTCCCTTAATGCTCGTCTGCCGCCTGTCGGTACCGGTACGAACTGGTTACCAGTGTTCGCCGATTGGCCAAGGACTGCTGTCTTCTGGAATACACGTGATATTTTTATCCCACCACTGTTACCTCAGCTATGCGGCCAGTCCTGGAACTTATTGGACGTAGGTTGTGTATAGTTGTATATTTGGCTCGTAGTTATATATATATTGTCTCTGAAAAAAAAATATATATGTTTTCATATACTTTCATATATACTGTACATACATAGTTGTATGTATTGGCTCTGTGAACGTCACCAAGAATTTTTCCGCATTTCCCACATTTTTCTAATGCAAAATGTACAGCTCGGTCACATACATGTGTATTTGCAATTACCAAGATATTTCTACAACTACAACCTAAACGAAACAGTTTTTTCGCATTGAGCGTCTGGAAATAGGACTACACATGTCATTTGAAAATCTTCAGTTTCTGAAAACTAATAATTACATGATTTAAAATATCTTGAAATGCTTTTGGTGTGGTAGGCTTGAGATTGTTTTAAAAAGAAATGCCCATTATACCCTGCAGTTCAAGAGCATTCTTATTCTTTCGTTCTTCTTTGGTGTTCAATCGCACAGTCAGATCAAAGTTTTATTTTTCAAAAAACTAAGCAACGAACTTAAATGGAAAAATTTCACTTTACATTATCCACATTTCAAACGCAGAGGATGATTTGGGGTAGTTTCATAAACATCTCAGAATGAAATTAATGTCCCCATTAGAAAAAATAAAAAATGAGTAATTGAAGCTGGTAAAACAGGAAATTACCAAAATTTCTAACTCAAATTCTGTTTCATTTTTCGAAGTACTTCGGCGTCGGAAATACAGAAGTCTGGAAAAGGGAGGTATGCCATTTCCATTTATCAATGCCAACAAGCCTAGGAAGAAAATGTTATCTTAGGAGTAGAAAATTGACAATGCAGCTCTGAACGATGAAAAATTTATGTTTGCTATCCCAATATGGAGGAGTGACCAGTCCTCAGAGCATTTCTTCCCGCAAAATCAAAAAGAGTCCGAAGGAAATATAATAAATGAATAAAAGAATAGGAAAGTTTCCTTACCTTGCGAGGTAGCGAGTGCGTCGTAAATCTAAGGAGCCCATCAGCATGCTCGGTGCTTGATCTGTGTGCATGGGTTGCTTTCAATGGGGGCCGCATGCGGTTGCAGGGCTATCATAAAATCTCTTTTCATGTGTAATCTTAGAATGGAAGAAAAATGGAAAGGGTGCTTCAATCACTTTTACGATTGAACAGGATTTCCTGAGTTTATTAGGAAAGAAAGAATTCACAGCGATGTTCCGCGAAGTACTAGATTCTCCGCTTGAACTTCTGAAAGAGACATGCTGCGAATATGTGGAATGGCACTCAAAATGTTCATCGATTGATGTAATGTGTTGGAAAAAGCAATGCATCAGTTTTCAATAAGATTTGTTTTCAATCGACTTAAATGTACTTTTGCTTACCCTCGGCTTTTACAGTCAAAAGTACAAAGGTGAAATACGTGAAGAAAAGCTTTCAGTAGACTTAAATGCACTTTTACCTTGCCCTGAGCTTCAATCGCCAAAAATTTAATGTGGAGACATGTGAAGTAAAAGTCCAAGTGTTGACCATTGCGTTGGACATTTATCATTCTCGATCATGAATTTAAATAGCTTTTTGCATTTTTTTAACACACGCACACGTATATGTCAGGGTAAATCTCAGCTATTTTGCATATTAAAAAAGAAAAAAAAAACATTGTCAATAAGGAAATCGTAAACTTTTTCCATTTAAAATGAAGTACGCAAGCTAAAAATCTTCAATTTCGATTTCAAAGGCGCGCTTAATGAAAAAACACGTTTAGTGTTTACTTAATTTTGCTCTTATTTCAAATCCAAGACCTAAAATTCTACTGATGCACGAAACGGTATTTTTACAAGAAAATTATTGCTTCGTAAATTATGAAGGAAATATTTGTTGAAAGAGTTTTTACCATACAACATTTTTTTTTCATCGCACTTTTTTCCGAAAGTCATTTTGCTTATACATTCGTAATAAATAATAATTTTCGATAATATTTCCTCGTGCTAGCAATCCTTATTGGGCTAATTTTATTTAGTTTACATGTTAAACTTCTTTCAATTCATGGATGGAAAGAAAGAGGAATACACTGATAGGCCCGTTAGATGGATTTTGACCATTCCGATCTTGTAATTCAGTGCCAGTATGTTGATAAGGATGTATTTACATGTACTTTTGCGAACTGGTTTCTTTTATTATGAGTAAGGATTCTCCGAAATTTTGATTCAGACAGGATCCAAATAGGAGGGGGTGAAAAGTTTCTAATCTCTCGTAGAAGGAAGGTTACGAAAACCTATTTATTTTTTACCATAGTCCCCTTCAAGTCAACACATTTTCTGCCTAGATCCACTAGCTTTCCTAACCCGCTCAAATAAAATTCAGATTTTGACTCGAACCATTTGTTCAGTGTATTACAACTTTGTCACTGATGAATTTCTTCCCATCAAATTCTTTTTGAGATTTGGAAGCAGGAAATAGTACGGTAGATCCAAATCCGGTGGCAGAGTGGATGACGTAAGAGTTCGAACTCTCTTTCATGAAGTGTTGCCCGAGTCGTAAACGTGTACGTCTGTGAATTGTCTCAATGAAAGATGAGTCCTTTGGTCAATTTCCTTCTCATCTTGAGCTTCAATTCTTAGCGGAAATATTTCAGTAGATTGGAATAATTCTCTGCATTGATAGTGGCACCTTGTTTCAGGAATACAGCCAGGAGCACTTGTAACGTAACTGCCTTTTTAACATTCCTTTTTTGTTGATCTTT
Organism: Macrothele yani; assembly: GCA_039090855.1. NCBI lineage: Eukaryota > Metazoa > Arthropoda > Arachnida > Araneae > Macrothelidae > Macrothele > Macrothele yani. Next base: position 2,684,272 of record CM077023.1, on the reverse strand, counting down.
CACTTATGTAAATTTTAGTTGCTTCCCGTTATGTTTTCCATACTGAACGTTACATCTGAACTCTCATGCAAAGTACATTAAAACAGACTGTGTTACACTCTTTGGTGCATATTTATTCTTACGAACGCCTTTCGGCCTTGTCTCTGCCCTTGATTCATTCCAGAACTTAATGGACATTGTTTAACGACCAGTACTTGGGCTTAATCTGCATGCTAATTTAGATGATATTTTACCGACATTTGACGAACATATATATATCACCGCGATATTTGACGAACATCACAAGAGCCTCGACCAAGGTTTGTATTTATTACATGCTGCTGTCTTTTCATTCAAGCCCAGGAAAGGCAGCTTTGAGCTTGATGAACTTATTTATCTCGGCTTAAAAATCCCCCCGCAAGAGTTAATTACTGAAAACAGTAAAGTGCAACCTATTGTCGAATTTCCACGTCCAAAAATTCAAAGGAACTGTCTCTTTTGCAGGAATGACTGGCTAGTACCAGCAATTCGTACTGAACTCTGCAACTCCGTGTGAGTCTTTATATGATTTAGGGACAAGTAAAAACTGTTTGTGCGGACAAAGGCGGCAGACAAAGCATTTTAATAGCTCAAACAGCGTTTAATTTAATATCTTGTCCTAGGATTCCTTGATCACATGTAACAATTCCAAATCCACACAGACGCTGGTGTCAGCCTCGCTGCTGCATTAGCGCAAAGTGATCGTCCTATTGTTTAAGCTTCGAGGACTCTGAATAATTGCGTGACTGGACGCAATTATTCGGCCACAGAACGTGAATTCCTGGCCATCATTTTTGCATTACAGAAGCTCTGTTGCTATCTCATGAGTTGCTGACCATGCAGTTCTGCAGCATTTAAATGCTGCCGTAAACTTGTCAAACAGACTTTGGAAATCAGCCTTAAAGCTAGAAGAATATGAAATTGCTATTTCTTGTCAAAATGTGAGGCGTAATCCTCCCGAACGCATTTTCTAGGTATCAATGTAAAAAGAAGGAGGAAACTGAAAATCTCGATGATGAACTACAGTCTTTATTTTATATCATATCCTTCAGTGATATTCTGCGTTTGACATCATTAGGTTATAAATGCCATCCATATTTACCAGTGTAGACACGGTAACAGACCACCCACTTCAAGGTACATCTTCAACACTGTTTTTTTCACGCTTCAATTCTGCAATGGAGTTTCTAACAGCGATGTATAAAGGACAAGTTTCCCTTAATGTTTGCTGCATATCCCCATGATTTTTTTTCGGTGACATTCCTTTACATGGAGATACTCAATGACTACACGGTACTTGATTCTCTCAACAGTCGCCATCTTCATTCATCTTCCACACGTTAACGCCCTCTGCAAAGGAAAATAAAATGCATAGTTACAAGCCTGAAATACTGTCTTTTACGAAAACTTTCGCGATCTACATTCGGCTGAAAACTTTTCACCCCCCCCCCCTTTCGTACACTTGCAATTAATTCTAAGGAGCAGACTTATTTGGTTTAATAGCACAACTCTGGCTACAGCGTCTCCATATTGGATTTTAGATGCTTCCTTCTGGGTTCCGCATGACTCAGCGCTTAACAAAGTTTTTTTTTTAATTAACCCAGAATTCTTGAGATCTTGTGTAGCATAAGCCTCAAGAATTCAAGATATGAAAATTAATTTCCAGATTTTTACAACGTCTGAAAACGTTCTTTTCCCCTTAAAGTCATGTGCATGGTTGGCAACCATGGAATTTAGTTCTTCTGTAATAACAATAAAAGTAAGGCCAGCTGTACTTCATGTTTGGCATATTTCATTATCTACTCCCTTTACCTGATTATTTACATTATCTCATCAAAAATTACAGTTAACTCTTAGGCCATACAAACCAAAATAGTTTAATCACTATTTCGACTTTTCTGGTTTAATCTATTGAGATAGACTTAATTAGATTAAATGATGCGAAAACATTTTTTTAGCTTGTTACGTACTACAGAGATGACACACATGCCAATACGGCAACTAGTAGTAACATTCCCTTCCTTGTCTGTGCAGCTTAATCGGGAAAGAATTCGGCTCCGAAGCAGAAGAATGCAGGTTCGAGCACCGCCACCGGCAAAATTGGGGTTTTCACATTGGTGCCCGAACGTCAAAATAGATCTATGGCCGTTAGATTTTTCGAAGAATGTGTGATATTCCTTCCACACATTGTCTGGAATTAGTGAAAATTCCTTCTACAGAGAGTTATTTTAAGCATGGTTTGCGGCAGTCCCGAAGCCTGCGATTTCCTGCTCCCGCCTTACCTGGAGGGAGCAGGAAATCGCAGACTTCGCAGGTATATGTGGCGCAGGCATATGTGGCGTACTACAGAGGTGACACACATGTCAAGATGGCTAGTAGTGGGACATTCCCTTGTCGGTATAGATTAATTGGGAAAGCATGCTGCTCCGGAGCAAACAGATCCGCCACCGGACAGAATGGGTTTTCACAAGCTCAAATTGCTGTGAGTATTATACTGAATAAATTTAGTTAAAATTCTACTGCAGAGTCATATAGAGTTTATTGCTTTTTAACTAGTTGATGACAGCTGACTCGCAGTTATTTCGAATATCCAATGCTACTGGGGCCAACGCCTGACTGTTATTTAATTGTGATTAAGTCTCAAACTTTCTTTTCTTTTGGACAGATGTTAGAGTGCATTTAACTAATCGTTATAGTGTTGCTCCAAAGAAGTCCCGATATTGACTTTGTCGTTGGGTTAATGAAAGACCGAACTTCAGTTTTCGTCATATTTTTTCAGTTTTAGTTCTCAGATTTTGTTAGCTCTCTACGGCGTGTGTTGGCAGATATGCAGTAAGTGCAAGACGTCCATACGCTGCTCGTAAGGATCATAATTACATCTTTACACTTTTGGTTGTCACTGGAATTCTTTATCACTTTCTAACGGCCAGCAGCTGTCTTTTTATAACGCTGCTGCCTGAGCAGTTAATCGTTTCCTTCTTTTAAAAAAATATATATATGTGATACATGACAAACAAACATAAACAACATATCATTTGATATATTTGCGTTTGACTTAACTTTGGGAAATTCCCCCATAGATGAGATCCACACCTTCCAGATCATGCATCGACATGTGCTTGAAATGAGAAAAGTTAGCATTACCTGAAATGAAAACAATGACTTTAATTTTGGTCACAATCTTCAGTCTTTCCATGCTTAAGCTTCTGTAATCTGATAAAATAAATTATGCTAAATTTGGGTACTTTTTACAGATTTTTCGAATTCCCTTCAGTATGTATGTTCATGAAACTCGAATTTCTGCATATTTTCTTCTCAGGAGAAGCACGCCACCCTTCAGCAATCCGCTGTGATCTCATGAGATATTTATCCGGGTGTGCAAGAAGAGAACGCTAAGTCTTGGAATAAGGTGATCTAAGTCATTATTGAATGATTCCTGAAAGAAATTAAACGTTTCTATTATGTGTCCTACTCAGTTTTTCGAAACATCAGAGTAACTTCTCTCTCGTTTCCTATCCTCTTACCCCTCTTGTATTCTGAGGATGATCCGGGGATCACGGTCGGTTTGTTTATATGACATAGAAGAAATGAGACTTACTGCGAAGAGGGGAGGAGAATCATTCCCTCCATCAAAAGCACAAAGGAAGAACGTGCCATGGCCTGATGGAAGAAACTGAGAGCCTTTGCCGAGGATTTTTATAAATCTCTTCTCATCTGCAATGAGCGCTTCTGGATCACAAGTAGCCTTTCCTTTTTCCCTCCCACCAACCCACCCACACGCTCACGCACATACACACAAATACAGAAGAGGAAAGTCTACAGAAGCCAACGCCTGTTAGAATACATCTCGGAAAAATCAGAACAGTATCTGAAAACAGAAAATATTTCAAGATGTTTATATCTCTTTCTCCTTTATCGTCCTTTGAGAACCCCCACAGAGTCAACCGTCCACAAAATTATTTCCAAACAACTCACTGTAGTATACTGACAGGTGTGAAAATAAGAGCAAGCGAGCAACCTGTGCAAAAGTAGCCCTGCTGACTTCAATGTATAGCTTTCCTGTGGCATAATCTTAACGAATATCCAAAAGAAAATAGAAAACACTTCAGAATGTCACTACTGTAGCACCTCAATAAACTATGAACATAATCATAAGAGTAAGAAGAGGTTGATCTTCCAGCTTCATAACTTTGAAAGTTTATGTTGGTGTACACTTCCTGACTAATTTGTTTACAGCATACTCACTTTACGGGTAATATTCGAGAGTATTCTGAAAATTGGATATGAAACAATTCATTATACCAAACGTTTAATTACTCCTCAAAAACGCCCGAAACTTTTTTTCATCTAAACAACCCTCCAAAGCTACTTGACCTTTCATACTTCGACGTTACGCGAATGCAGTGGCGTACCTAAAAATTCAAGGCCTCTCGTAAAAAAAATCTTCGAGGCCCTTTTGAGAAAACGCATCTGCTTTCAATTACTTAAATTTAAATTCCATATTCCACTATCTTTTACGGGCGTTCTGTAATTCAAATTCTTTGGAACCTATAGCTATTTTCGTATAAACAAAATTGTTAGATTTTGTTGCATGAAACACAAATGTACACGTTGTAATTAAAATGATTACCATCGCTTTATACCAAATATTACAAAACACTTACGCCAAATTAATCATATCATGCAAATTTTATTCTTTTAGAGAACTAAGGCCAGACCCTACAAAATGCCTCACGATCACACACATAAAACACGTAACTGCCGTGTGAGTGTCTAATGACCTTTTCCGATTTATACGAAACTACAAAACATAAGTAAGCAGATTAAAAAGTAACAATTAAGAACTGTGTCACAAAAAGAGTAAAATTACTGAAATTATGTGCTCTCGAATATAAAAATTATGTCCTCACGAAGAACACCTTTTAGCTCATTATATTCTAAAGGATTCGTAGTTATGTGCAAACAAGTGTCAAAACGCCTTATCCTCATTGATATAAAAATTTCAATTATTCAACAGATATTTCAATCACATTATCTTGTTAATATACGCTGCTGGCCACCCAAAATGCAACACCAAGAAGGACACGAGATAGCAAAGCCAGATTTACCGGGCACATAACAACAGATACAAAGATGAAACGATTGAGCATAGAGGCCCGTGCGACTTGCGGAACACGCAAACATCAATAGTTCGTGTGGTCCCCATGGCTAGCAATAACGGCCGCTACACGCCGCGGCATCGAACGAAAGAGGCTTTGGATATGTCGGTCCAGGCTGCTTCCACACGTTGCCACAGTTAATTAGGCGTAGCCGCGGGTGGTGCTTGCCGGGCCACTCGGTTGCCGATCAGCGACCAGACGTATTTGATGGGCGACATATCGGGATAACAGGCGGGCCACGGCAGCAGTGACACCTGGTGGGCCGTGAAGAATTGTTGCACGATGCGTGCCACGTGCGGGCGCGCTTTGTCCTGTTGAAACGTGACCGCTGGCAGATCCTGCAAGTAAGGAAGGACTATAGGCTCCAAAACGTCGGAGATGTAGCGGTGGCTGTTGAGTGTACCGGCGAGGCGTACCAGAGGGGTGCGGGTGTCATATCCAATTGCGCCCCAAACCATAACCCCAGGCGACGGACCGGTATGGCGATGCATAATGCAGGCGTCATACAGCCTCTCGCCGCGGTGCCGCAACACGCGGATCCGACCATCGTGGTGTTGCAGGCAGAAGCGGGATTCGTCGGAGAAGACAATGTCGTGCCATTCCGTAGTCCAGGTGCGGCGTTCAACGGCCCATTGTCGCCGCACTCGGCGGTGGTGTAACGTCAACGGTAATCGGAGCAATGGGCGCCGTGCGACAAGTCCCCGCTCCTATAGACGACGTCGAACGGTACGTGCTGACACAGGTTGTTGCGCAACACACCCTAATTCTTGCGCTAACGTTCGTGAGGTGGCGGTGCGAGCCGTCAATGCCAGCCGCACAACATGCCGCTCCTCTCGTTCGGTGGTGTGCCGCGGCTTCGGCAATCGCACACGTCGGTCCTTCCGTCCCTTCTGCACCCACCCAATCCATACTCGCCTCACTGTGGCTGGATGTCATCCCACACGGGCGCCGATGTCTCGGTACGATAAACCGCTGTCGCGATAAGCCACTATTCGTCCTCTGTCAAACTCCGAAACGTGCTGGAATGACTGCCGTATTCTGTGACGAGGCATCAGGAAGCTTCCCACGCACAGGTCCGGCAGCACAACACACTTCCACTACTTACACCCCGCCCTCTGTGCACCCTTCTCATAGTGCTTCTCGGTGGCGTGCCGGGCGCACATGATTTGCATATGCCCTGCAATGCTAATCGTTTGCATGTCCTCTTGCGGGCGACGCATGCTGCGAATTTCAGACCAATCGGTGTTGCATTTTGGGTGGCCAGCAGCGTACATGTATAGGAACTATTGCTATGGTAGTGTAAAGGGTCTCAAGTCCTGGAATAGCAGCTTTCTCGTCACCCAGTTTTTATAAACTAAAGCGAAAAAAATTTCTTGAAAATTTTACTTATTTACTGAAAAAAAGTACCAAATATTGTTTTTCTTTTTAATATTTCATTCAAAGCTGCCGTCAAAAATTCTTGGCTATTTCTTTAACCAGTTTCATATGAAGTTCCCGCAAGAATTTTGAAAAATCCTTCTTCTGAAGCTAAGGGCCCTCTTAGCCGTGAGGCTGCCCTGCACTGGGGGTGTTGCGGGGGCTATCAGTACGCCCATGTGCGAATGTTACAGAAGTGAAAGAAATCCGCTAGAATTTCACAGTGACAGATGCTGGGTGTAAGCAGGAAATCAGACTGCAGGGGGCACAGTGCAAAATGTCGTCACCTTTATGTCTTTGCACACAATTTGCAAATATCCTGAAAAATCGACATAATAATATTATTTCATGACACGATAATTAACCACAACGATGGTCTGACAACTGCCTCGACAACTCCGTTTGACCATTTGGTACCCCCTTTATATATTTTGGACATCGCATTATAGTTCAGGTTACCAAAGGACCAATTCACCAAGTGCTCCAAGACTCTGATTTCTGATTCCCCCGGGATGGATCAGATCCCAATACTTTAGGGGAACGAAAGGCAACGCACGAAACAGCTCAGCCAAGTCTTTCCGCAGCAGAAGAGTATTGATTTATCACTGGTATGAAATGCCCCTTTAGTGTGATCAACAATTGAACTTTTGAACTTGCCTTTTTACAGACGTTTTCAGGCATGCTAATGCAAGAATTGTTAGAGCTGCTTAGTTTTTCAAAGAAATAATGCCTGTGCATGTTTGCACGAAGCCAAAGATTTCCTGCAATCAACAAAAGCAATACGCAGCAGAATGTTTGTGGTATTTTTTGATGGGTTTAACAATCCTCATGAGTATAAGTAAAATCCAAGGTAGTCGTCCTTGTTGCACGATATCAAATAAAAGCTGACCGTAGTGTATATTAACTCGTGAACCATGAAGCACAGTAAGTATATTAATGTACTACACAAGTTAAAACTAGATGATATATTAAAAACAGATAAAACACATTAGATCTTTCTGGTCCACCTTGGACCCGTCCTCAGATGTTCATAAGTCTGAGGACGGGTCCAAGGTAGACCAGAAAGATCTCTCAAGATGTTCTAACACCCATGGACCAGAAAGATCCCGTCCTCAGATGTATGAACATCTGAGGACAGGTCCAAGGTGGACCAGAAAGGTTTGTCCAAGAATTCCCGTCCTCAGATGTATAAACTTCTGAGGACGGGATCTTTCTGGTCCACGGGTGTTCATACATCTTGAGAACTTTGATCTTTTTTGTCTACCTTGGACTCGTCCTCAGATGTATGAACATCTGAGGACGGGTCCATGGTGGACCAGAAAGATCTAATGTGTTTTATTTGTTTTTAATACACTGCTGGCAACCCAAAATGCAACACCAAAAAGGAAGACTCCGATTGGCCTGAAATTCGCAGCATGCGTCTCCCGCGAGAGGACATGCAAACGATTAGCATTGCAGGCCATATGCAAATCATGTGCGCCCGGCACGCCACCGAGAAGCACTATAAGAAGGGTGTACAGAAGGCGGGTGTAAGTTGTGGAAGTGTGTTGTGCTGCCGGACCTGTGCGTGGGAAGCTTCCTGATGCCTCGTCGCAGAATACGGCAGTTATTCCAGCACGTTTCGGAGTTCGACAGAGGACGAATAGTGGCTTATCGCGATAGCGGTTTATCGTACCGAGACATCGGCGCCCGTGTGGGACCACATCCAGCCACAGTGAGGCGAGTATGGATTCGGTGGGTGCAGGAGGGACGGACGGACCTACGTGAGCGATTGCCGCAGCCGCGGCAGACCACCGAACGAGAGGACCGGCATGTTGTGCGGCGGGCATTCACCGCTCGCACCGCCACATCACAAACATTAGCACAGGAATTAGGGTGTGTTGCGCAACAACCTGAGTCAGCACGTACCGTTCGACGTCGTCTGCAGGAGCGGGGACCTGTCGCACGGCGCCCATTGCTCCGATTACGATTGACGTTACACCACCGTCGAGTGCGGCGACAGTGGGCCGTTGAACGCCGCACCTGGACTACGGATTGGCACGACATTGGTTTCTCCGACGAATCCCGCTTCTGCCTGCAACACCACGATGGTCGGTTCCGCGTGTGGCAGCGCAGCGGCGAGAGACTGTATGACGCCTGCATTATGCATCGCCATACCGGTTCGTCTCCTGGCGTTATGGTTTGGGGCGCAATTGGATATGACACCAGCACCCCTCTGGTACACATCGCCGGTACACTCAACAGCCACCGCTACATCTCCGACGTTTTGGAGCCTGTAGTCCTCCCTTACCTGAAGTACCTGCCAGCGGCCACGTTTCAACAGGACAATGCGCGCCCGCACGTGGCACGCATCGTGCAACAATTCTTCACGGCCCACCAGGTGTCACTGCTGCCGTGGCCCGCCTGTTCTCCCGATATGTCGCCCATCAAATACGTCTGGTCGCTCCTCGGCAACCACCACCCGCGGCTACGCTTGATGAACTGTGGCAACGTGTGGAAGCAGCCTGGACTGACATACCCCAAGCCGACATCCAAAGCCTCTTTCGTTCGATGTTGTTATGTGTCCAGTAAATCTGGCTTTGCTATCTCGTGTCCTTCGTGGCGTTGCATTTTGGGTGGCTAGCAGTATATATCATCTAGTTTTGACTTGTGTAGTACATTAATGAACCTACTGTGCTCCATGATTTTTGAGTTAATCTATACTACGGTCATCTTTTATTTGATATCGTGCATCAAGGACGACTACCTTGGATTTTTTGCTTATACGTTTGCTTCACGAATATAATTAGTATATAAATCCTCATGAGTATTTGAGGATATAGGGAGCCACCCGTTCCTGATTGGGAGCCTGTGGGCCGGCGCCTCGGGGCGACGGAGAGGGCTAGAGCTGTTGGTCAGGCTGTCTGCCTCATCCGGGAATTGAGCCTAGACCCAGGTCAGACAAAGCCAGAAACCTGCGTCTCTGATCATTCGCCCTCCGGGAAGTTCAGCAGGCTTTTACAGTTATTTGATCTTTCAGTTGGTTCTCTTGATACATGAACGTCGTTTACAGCGTTACAACTATTTTCAAATCCGAACTGTTCTCGCGGGTGGTGAACCATATGTTTTATCTGGCCATGCGACAACTCCTTAGTGAAGATCGTATAGCTAAACAGAAAGGAGGCTAATTGTCTATATTAACTCACGACCTTTATCTCAATTTTTTACATAACACGATCATTATAGCATTGTTAACATGGTACAAGCATACTTTCTTCATTGGGACATTCAGAGGAAACTACAACAAGCCTTGGTTTTATTTTTGCACCAGCTTTTGTTTAGATAGCGTGATTTCATACACCTAAGACAGACGCCTTTTCTTGTCTCTAAACTATACACACGCAGTTTTCTCGGAAAGGCTCAAAGGACTAGCATTGGCCTCTTCTTTTTTTATGTCAGCAACATTCTTCATTATCTTTTATCAATCTCTCCGTGCATCTTTTGTAACGGTACCGCAGCTTCAGCCCTGTGTGTGTGTGTGTGTAAGCAGACTGTACTGGGAGATGTACAAGGATTTATCAAAAAATTGGAAACACCCACTACGACTGGAGTACATGCAATTCGCCGTATATGCAAATCACAGGGACGACAAAAATTTATCAAAATAATGGAAACACTCACTACGACTGGAGTACACGCGATTCGCCGTATTTGCAAATCAGATCAGATCAGATCATATGTAGAGGATTTTAGGAAGGGAGTGTCTGACCCTAGGTCTTAAACAACCCTTAGAAATAGGAAGCTAGCAGATTTGGGTTAGAATGCCCGATAGGAAAGTGACACGGAAGCAAGGTAGAAAGGGCGAGGAAGACGCCCTTATTTATTATCGGGGGCTAGTACCCGGGGTCCGACGGCTTAACGTGCCCATCCGACGCACGGCGGTTATTTAGGGGTTCAATCGTTCGTACCTGCCTGGGATCGAACCTGAGGTCTTCTCCGTGAAAGTCACGAACGCTAACCACCAGGCCATCCGCGGCTTATATGCAAATTACAGGGACGACAAGGATTTATCAGAATAATGGAAACACCCACTACGACTGGAGTACACGCAATTCACCGTATATGCAAATCACATGGACAACGTCACCCGCGATGTGAGGTATATAAAGAGGTGCATTACAATGCCGGCTATGACGTAGCAATGCCACAGTTGCAGGTGAAACAGTTGTCGTTGAATCATTGTCGATAACGTCAGATAGCAGGGACTGCAAAAAAAGGCATGATCATTGGTGCGTGACTTGCAGGAGCTTCAGTAACTAGAACAGCAGAAATAGTGGGTGTAATACGAGGAACTGTATCGAAGATTAAGACTACCTATCAAAAGACACGGCGTTGCCTCCAAACGCGATATTGTGGACACCATACGAAGATATCTGATAGGCATAGGCGAACGTTGGAACGAATTGTACAACGAAAACACAAGACCACGGCACCGCAAATAGCAGCAGAGTTGAACACCAGTCGGAATGATCCTGTTTCTGTCATAACAGTTTATCGGGAACTCTATAGTGCTGGTATTTATGGCAGTGTTTCAATCCACAAACTTCTGATTACCAACATCAATGCAACAAAATGTATAAAGTGATGCAAATCACATAAAAACTGGAAACGCTGATCTGGTCTGATAAAACGTGCTTCACATTGTTTTTCATCACTGATAGAGTGTACGTCTGGTGAAAACCTGGAAAAGCGTACCACTCCGACTGTGAAGCTTGGAGGTGGATCCCTGATATCATGACATTCTTTAGGGACATTGGCTATTATGCAGGTTGACCAATGACGGGGTTTGCCATGTGTGTCATTGGTGTGGTAACCAATGTGTGGTGTGTCCCCAAGAATGGATTCACATCCGCAGAGTATGAATCCATTCTTGGGGACCACACACACCCAGTGTTCCAGGCATCGTTCCCTAATGACCGTTTCTGGTTTCAAGCAGATAATGCCCTCATGCATTGTACGGAACAGGTCAAGTTGTGGTTTCCAGAGCATTAGGATGAGGTACAGTAGCTACCGAACCATCTCAATCTCCAGATTTCAACATTATTGAATATTTGTGGGAATATCGGGAGTGAAAAGTCAGATCACATTTCCCCCTCCAACATCAATGGCACAGTTGGGACATATTTAATAGGAAGAATGTTCCCACATTTCATTATCGTACGTGCATGACTTGTATAAGTGTATTCCAAGTCGAATTGCTTCTGTTCTGAATGCCCGAGATGGGCCTACAGATTATTAATAAAAAGTGCTCCACAAACAGTCAGTGCTTCCATTATTTTGATAAACCCCTGTATATAAAACATGCGCATGCTTTTACGGTAATTCAGTTGTCCACATCTGAATAGATATTATCAAAATAACAAAACAATAAGACAAATAAAGTGGGTAAAATAATGTCCATTGATTGTCGTCGTTTGAGTACCAAGCTAATGAGACCAGAAGAGCCCTAGGAAGCCAACATATCAATTAAGAAATAGAAGACAAGAGGAGCGTGCTGTTACAAAAAAAAAAAATAAAAAAATAATCGTAGGACGATATTGAAAAGGGTTGAGGAATGCTTCACCGAACCATATCAAAGAAAAGATGATGTTGCTGCAGATATAAAGAAAAATGAAAACATTGAAGTTTCTCTAGTCCTTACAAGTGAAGTGGCTTATGCAATTAAGAACATGAAAAGAGGAAAAGCATAGATGGAGTCACGTTGGATATCATAAAAGAAGTCAGTAAAGAAGCAGAAACCACTGTTATGTTAAGTTTTCTTTAATAAAATGTCTTAATGAAGGCTAAACATTGGCATAAAACTTCTGTTACAAGAGTGAGGTGGCATACAAAATCTCAAGAACTGCACAGCAATTTGACCCCTCTCTACTCTGTATAAAATCTTCTCTACGATTCTGTCTCAACGTTCATAAATAATGCAAGAACATTATGGATTCATAAAAACATGTCAGATCATGTCCATGCATCAAGAGGACTAATTGAAAGATCAAACGAACTCTCGCAGTACTTAGAATTTATCGATTATGAGAAAGATTTTGATTTAGTGCAAACATCTTTGGTTATTAACCCTGCTCTGGTACCATGAAAAAAGTTACATTGACAGTACCATGGGGTCAAATTGACACCATGGTAAGAAACGTACTCTATTACCAGAATAAAAAACACTGCGTATTACAATATTTTGTTTTTCTCCAAATAATATTGTACAACAAACGTTTGTACTCAAATGCCGACAAACAGAGGCATATTTGTCTTAGGAACTTTCAAATAGCCTATATAGAAGAAGATACAAAAAATGTATTACAAAATCCAAATAATATTGCACAACACTTAATGCGTGAGTTTCTGATTATTTTACATCACTGTAGGCCTAACTTTTACTGCTGGCATTGGTTGCACGGCCATTTGCTGTGCTCTTCGCTCACAAACTTCTTGCACTCATTGCAGATGAATTTGGTTTTCTTGTCCTTTGATCTTGGACAAAAGTATTAATAACATCTATTGGGCTGTCCTGAATGGCGCTGGGTGGTGATTGGAGCTGATGAGGGTGCCTCTGGTAAAATGCCACAGCTACGAATGACCTGTTTGACATCTTGCGGTGTTTTCTGCACTTACAATCTCTGATGTGCATGTGGAATGATCAAAGCAAGGGCCAGTTCCTTCAAGAATTTTTTCGCATGTCTTTCTTATGTACTACAAAGTTGGGCACATTTTCAGAGAAAATAACTAATGCGTTCAAGGCAGCGCTGTCAGTCATACCATAAAAGACCCTCATTGACCAACGGTTTTTTGTCGTGGTGTACAAGCTGCACATTTGATCAGGACTGTCTACACCACCTATTTTGTAGTTGTAAAATACATTTATTTCTTTTTTTCCAGTATCCTCGTCTGTCTTTTTTTAAATGCATAGTGGACAGAAAGACGACCCTCTTGATTTTATTTTGCAACGGACAATAGAGTGAAATTGTTTGCATGATCAAAGGCGTATTGAACCGTTCCTTCTGCTGCTTTCGCCAAGAAGCTGGGTGGAATGCACGCTTTGTTCGTTTTCATTGTGCCAACCAAAGTGAGACTTCGGGATTTCAGCTCCGTGGCCAAAGAAATTGACGTGTAATAATTATCAGTGGTAATGTTTCTGCTTGTTCCTGAAATTGATGGAACCAAATCCAGAACAGCTTGGGTTGGGACTGGCAATTCCGGTGCATGAGTGCCAGCTACCATGTACATTTTGGAAAAAACCGAGTAGAAGGTTTTGCTATCAGCCAGAACATATACCTTGATGCCGTATTTACTCCATTTATTTGGTATGTATTGCTTGAAACTACAACTTCCTCTGAATCCATGGAGAGATTCATCCACTGTGAAACCACTTCTTGGAGTGTAGTTTGCTTCACAATCTGCGACAAATTTGTCGTCTATGTGGCGAATAAGTGCCAACTTATCATCGGCTCTTCTCTGGGCCCTCGTAGTTGAATCGTCAAAGCGTAGGCAATACACAAGAAACAAAAAACGCTTCTGACTCATCGCTGATATGCAAATTGGCTTGCCAGTACCATCTTTCGCCCAAATACTTGCAGTACTTTCTTTGGAGCTCTTTGTGGTGCCCAAGAACAGCAGGATGCCTATAAGTGCGCGAATTTCTGGCACGCTTGTATTGTACAGAAATCCAGGTTTGCTTGTGTAACTGGTTTTCACATTTTCAATCTTCTGGTTAGTCCACGTCACAACCCCTGTTATCATGGCGTCATCGAAAAATAACTCAAATGATTTCAAGGAAGTGTCTGCTTGACACCCATTCCCTTTCAGTTTTGGTTTCTATTTGACAATATTTCGCATTTGTGTTCTTCTGACAGTTGTTGGCTTCTGTGACCACACATATCCGTCTTTTCCAAGAATTTCACGACTGTGACCATCTTGCTCTTCTTCCGAATCTGGTTCACTTGCACTTAGTTCACTATGGGAGTCTGACTCTTCATTGGATTCGGGGTCGCTTTCATCAAGCTCAAACCATCTTCAATATCTCCCTCATGTTCACTGTCGACGTCACTTAGGTCACCTAAAGACATCAGAACATCTTTGCGCGACAATCCCAGTCGTTTCGCCATTGTGTTACTCTCAGCACGTCACAGAACATTGAAATAAGAGAAAAATACCTATATTACATGGAAGGTACTATGGGGTCTATTTGACCCCAAACGGAAATAAACATAAATATAAAATAAACAGAAACACACGAAAACTAGCGAACGTGTGTCACATTGTTAGGAAGGCCTTACGAAAAAATACGTGAAAGGCGAGGTCACTAATCGTGATAGTTTCAAATAAAAACATGGGTCAAAGAGGAGTGTAGGGTCACTGAGACCCCATGGTATCAGAGCAGGGTTAATGATTTATTTTGTTACGCCCCTGAAGATTCTTATATTAATATAATTCAGAACATTTACAAGAAAGCAAGTTCTGAAGTTAGGCTGAAGGAAAACATAAAAACTGAAATAACGGGTGAGGCAGAAAGTTACCACATCTCTCAAACTGTTTAGTATTACTCTGCAGAACTTCTTGCGGTTATTGACAATGAGATAAAAAAATAATGGGGATAATTTAGCTGGCTTTCGTTTCTTTCTTGATGACATCGCAAGTTTCGTAAATAACCTTCGTGATAAGAAAGCTTGATCCAAGAATTCTCTAAAAGACGCAAAGCAGGATTAAAGCTGAATTTGTGGGGCAAAAATATCCTTTTTAACATTTGCTGTAGAAAAGATGGATAAAGGTGATCCATGAGTACGTCTGCCAAGGCAAAAGAACATCTGTTCTGAGTGGAATTCGAAAACAATTAGCAGACTTACAGAACTTGGTTGGAGGGCATTTGGAAGAAACAAAGTATATTCAGCAGAAAACTATACAGTACCATTAAGCCTGAAAAGAAGTGCACTTAGTCATCGTCTTATCATCGTCATTTGTATAGATC
This sequence comes from Macrothele yani, assembly GCA_039090855.1. Classification (NCBI taxonomy): domain Eukaryota; kingdom Metazoa; phylum Arthropoda; class Arachnida; order Araneae; family Macrothelidae; genus Macrothele; species Macrothele yani. The sequence continues at coordinate 2,668,675 of CM077023.1, read as the reverse complement.
ATGGATCTCTACTATGATCTAGAAAGATGTACAGGGTGTACAGTCAACTCAAAGAAGAATGAAACATATTTTTAATAGAATTCTGTTCTGAAGAAAAAGAAGCTCAAAAAGCATGTTTTTAATAGAAGTTTGTTTGCACCAATGTTTGCCTCATTGGTGCAAACAGACAGAAGAAATGTGATACGTGGATCAAGAAAAATGCAGAGATTAGTGACATCATCACAAGCATAAAAACAATCAAGTGCCAGTAGGCTGAACATATTGTGAGATAAACAAACCGACGCTGAACTAGTTAGACGCAAAGAGAGCAAAAAGGATCCAGATAAGGAGCTTACTGAAAATAGACAAATGAGATAAAAAGATATGCGAGAGCCATTTGGGGAGAAGTACTCAAGACAGAGAACTTCGAAGCTGTGGCATATACATTTCCAGTTTTAACTTTCATTTTTAGTTCCTTTACCTCCTGTAAATTTCAATTCCTTTTATGTAATTTTCATTCTGAATGCGGCATCGGAACCTCCAAAATTTTCGTACGTTTTGGCAACGGCTGGCAGAAGGTGAATAAAACTACAGTATAAGGTCGATGGAGAGAGAGGTAGGTGACAAACGAATGTTAACTACGACTCAGTATTTTTTCTTAGTTGTCCAGGAACTTCCTTACTATCCTACAAGTGTTCAGGATAGCTGCCTTCTGTAGTTCCACGTGGGTGTTAGGTTGAAGGTCTAGTGTCAGTATAGAGCTGTGAAGGGTCTTAGGTATAACTCCTGTGGCTGATATTACTATGGGGACGGTGATGACGTTCTCCATATGTCACATTTCCTTGACTTCGTATCGTAGGTCGTTATACTTTGTCAGCTTCTCTCCGTGCGTCTTCTGGATGTTGCATGTGTTGAGCACGGCTATGTCAATAAGATATGTTGTCTTCTTCTCCTTGTCTACCAGGACGATGTCAGCCCGATTGCTGCGTATGGTCTTATCTGTTCTGATCGATCTGTCCCAGTACATCCTGTTGGTGTTGTTTTCTAGAAGCGCTGTTAGCCCATACTTGAAGTTGTAGTAGGGGAAAGGCTCAAGTGTAATGAGATAATGCTTTCTTGCCAATTTATGATGGGGGATTTTGGCGACTTGATTGTACCTGTTTCGTGTACTCTGTTTGTTTGAGGACTGTTCACTTTGCTGTGATGTGTTGAATGGTCTCTGGCGCTTGATGGTATTATTATTATTATTATTATTATTGCTGTTGTTGTTGTGTTGTGCTCATTCAAGTACTAAGGATGAGTAGTTAGGAACTCTTTGAGAGCTCAAATTCAAGCTATCCAAAATAATTAAAACATTACAAAGAAACTTGGGGAACCCATACCTGGCCGCCTCGGTGGCGCACTGGTTTCTGATTCTTCTGAGATGGGTCCGGGTTCGAATCCCGGTGAAGAATGGATGTTGTGTTTGTCCTAATGTAGTGGCTCCCTCTCTTCTCTGAAACCCGTTTTTATAAATTAGGGACGGGCGACTGCTTATAGCCAATCGAGTTGCTCACGGTAACCGTTAAACCCCTAAATAAAAAAAAAAATATATCTGGGACCTTTTTCTTCAGTCACGGTTGGTGATGACATGTGCGCTTGTGTGTATCACCAGAAGGCCTGTGAAAATGAACCAGCAGTACAGAACGTAGTATTTGCTTTTCAACGTAGTCCCTACATTTAAGAACGTACTTGGTCCAGAGTACTTTATGTACTCGTATATACACCTTCGTTTTGCTGACTATATAATCATTTTTGCAAGCATCCCGTCAGAGCTGTGGAGTATGGTCCAGGCACTTGTTGACAGGAGCAAAAAGTGGGCTTAAAATGAACTTACAGAAAACAAAATTGACGTACAATGCTTTTACAAGAAATGAAGATTTTTGTTTGTTTGTTTGGGGGTTTAAAGACCACCATGAGAAACTCCATGTGCTACATGTATAAGCAGTCGCCCGTCCCTAATTTAGGTCCACTGATTGCAGGGATGGGAGAAAGCCAGTGCTGTAAGAAAAACACCGCATCCATGCCTCACCGGTATTCGAACCCAGACCCATCTCAGACGAATAGTCAGAAGCCAAGAACTGAAGATTTAGCGATTGATGGATGAATTCTAGAAGTAATTGGTACCTATATTAACCTCGGACAACAGATATCAAGCAAGGGCCACATCGAAGAAGAAATAAATCGGCGTGTAAAACTTTGTTGGGCCGCCCCGGTGGCGCAGTGGTCTAAGCGATGGTTTCTGATCATTCGTCCGAAAGGGGTCCGGGTTCGATCCCGGTGAGGCATGGATGTTGTGTTTGTCTTACGGCACTGGCTCTCTCCCTTCCTTGGAACCAGTGGCCCAACATTAAGGACGGGCGACTGCTCATAGCCCATTGAGTTGCTCACGATGGTCGTTAAACCTCCGATCAAAAAAAATAAATAAAAATAAAACTTTGTTGGAGAGCATCTGGAAGAAACCGTACAATTTTCAAGAACAATTTACCATTATGCCTTAAAAGAAAAGTGTTTAATCAATGCATCTTTCTAGTTCTTACTTATGGACCGAGAAACATGGACCTTAACTAAAAAGGACATCCAGAGGCTACGAACTATTGAAAGAAGCAATAAGAGGTGCATGCTTGGTATAACCAGGAAAGATAAGAAGCAGAGTTCATGGACTTGGAAAATGACAAGTGCTGATGGCATTATGATCGAAGTGAAGATCCCCGAGTGGGAATGGGCTGGACATATTGCTAGGGAAACTGACCACCGTTGAACAACTGAAATACCGGTCTGGATTCCAAGAGACAGGAAAAGATTCAGAAGACCAGGTGGGAGATTGCACGAGGGTAAATCAAAAAGTAACGTCAATGCTGTCGTATATTAAAGAAACTAATAGGCATAAAGATAACATCAAACAGAAGTCATCGCTCTTTCCACATTTATAAGTGAGTCACGGAAAAATTATCATCAGCCGCCACGGGAATCGAACCCAGTCTTCCAGTTACGCGCCGTACATGCTACCACTGCACCATAACGGCCTCGAATTCTCTAGACTCACATACGACTAACTGGCAAACCACATGGCAGGTTTCTTCTTGGAGCCCCGCAGAATGCTGAGGACACCAAAGATAGAGAGCAGCAACTGAATAAATAACTAGGAGGCGAATGTTTGATGTTCCTAATCCACGTCAATAGTGTGTATTAATACAGATAACAATTACCTTATTTCTGAACATAGTCCCACTGTTGTTCAACGCATATTTTATATCTGTCTATACAAGCTTCTGCATTACTGAAGAGAAGAATGTTTTGGGCTGTTCCTGCAGCCACGAATGCATCGCTTCCTGTACCTCGACATCACTTTCATAACGGCGTCCTGACAAAGCGCCTTTCAGAGGCCCGAAAACATGAAACTCGCACGGCGCCAGATCAGGGCTATAATCAGGATGTGGTAAGACCTCAAACTTCAACTCGGTAATTGTTTGTTGAGTTGCCAATGCCGTATGTGGACGAGCGTTGTCGTGCAGCAACAACACTTTTTTAGATAACATTCCCCGTCGTTTTGTGCGAATTGCTGGTTTCAATTTGTCTTTCAGCATGTCACAATATGACCGACTGTTAATTGATTTACCCTGTGCTTGATAGTGTTCAACGATGGGTCCTTTCATGTCAAAAAAGAGAGTCAACATTAATTTTCGTGTCGAAGGGACCACTTTGAACTTCTTTTTGCACTGGGAGCTCGGATGTTTCTACTCCATGCTTTGCCTTTTGCTCTCCGGGTCTTAATGATGGACCCATGTTTCGTCCCCAGTGACAATCCTCTCCAGAATACTGGGATCTGACTCATTCCGTTGCAAAAAACATTCTGTCAATTTCCAGGGCTGCTGCTTGTGTGAATCAGACAACTGCCGTGGGACCCATTTCTGGCGCACACTTTATGATATCCGAGATCGTCATGCACTATTTTGAATGTAAAACCATAGCTAATGTTTACCTTTTGGGTAATCTCAGACAAAGTAATCTGGCGATCTTCTTTAATGAACGCACCGATGCGATCCAGATGGTCTTTTGTGCGAGAGGTCGACGGACGTCTCGATCGAGCTTCATCAAATACATTCGTTCTACCGGCTTAAAACTTTTCTGTTCATTTGTACACATGTCTCTGGCTCATACACTTGTCCCCATTTTGCACAAGCATCCTACGATGAATTTCAGCGGGTTGCACACCCGCAACCCATAAAAATCTCACTACACTTCGCTGTTCGACGACGGAGCATTCCAACAAACGAGCGGCCATGTTAACGCCCTTACAACTGCTGGGTAACTGCGGTTAGAAGATTAGCGATTGCATCCGCCACGTGCCCTGTCTTCCCCAAATAGCAATCTGTCGCAGCTCTGCTTGCCTACGTAACGAGAGCATTGACCTTACTTTTAGATTCACCTTCTTCTATATGTATATCTGCATGTCCCGGGTGTGTGTGTGGTGTGTGTGTGTGTGTGTGTGTGTGTGTGTGAGAGAGAGAGAGAGAGAGAGAGAGAGAGAGAGAGAGAGAGGCATGAGTGGTGGGTTTGTCGCACAGCGCTGGCTCTGTCACTTCCCTGGACCTGTAATCACTAATAGAGACGGACGACTGCTTATAACCCTTAGAGTTGCTCATGGTGGTCGTTAAACCACGAAATAACAATAACAAAATAGAGGAAGTAATTCGTTTCTCTAGAGATGGGCGACATATTAGCCAATAGCCCACATGGCTAACTAATCTTTCAAATAATTTCAATCTTTTTTTATGAAACCTCATCGACTGGAATATTTAAAAAAATCTAGGGCTTGAGACTCCTTCTCGTAGGCGAAGTAAGGAATTCCAGTAAGTTTTGTGTCACTTGTTTACAAGCACAGAATGTACTAGATTTTTTTTCATAATAATATGACAAAGTAATATTTTCCAAAGAAATACACCTGTTGGCCACATGATTCGCATGCAAAGAACAGCCGAGTGCAGCGTGGTTAGCATAGACTTGCTCTCTAGGTCAGCAAATCACGCACTATCAGCAGACTTCACGTTACTATGTTGCATCTATTATTCCCCCACTGTGCAGTAATAATTCCAAAAGCACAAACATTTAGGAACCTAGTGAGTTTTAATAACTTCGTTTATAATGTATTATTTTTCTTTAAGACATGAATGAATTTGTAGTTAAAGAATCCCCAAGCGAAAGGAACCGGATCGAAGTGTTTCTGAATTACCGTAAGACGCAGGGACTTCAACAGTTATCACAGCAACGAAGAAAAGTTACAAGTTAAATTTCATTTTCAGGAATATGGGAGCTTCACTTCGTATTGGTGAAACTGAAAATAAAAAAATCAGTTTGTCTTATTTGGAGGATTTCCGAAACTAAAAAGAACAGTCGTCAGTCGCATTTTGAAAAGGTTCCCAGTGTTTTCAAAGGAACATTGTCGTGTGACTCTCAGAAAAGTGCTAAGGAATGTTTTTGACTGAAATTAAAACTTCCAGAGTAGCAGAAAAGCTCAAGAACTTGCTTTCATTGTCTGAACGCTTCTGCTGCTCTATGGAGGTTTCGCGCTGTTTGCATAAAATCAGTTCTTAAGTATGGCTTGTAGTTGCCAGCTAAAACACAACGGCTTAAAGATATGGGGAATATATGAGAAATGTTATCACAGTGATGAATGAATTTTTTTGCAGAACTACGAGCCAGACCTGAGAAGTGTACGACGAAGTAAATTTCTCAATCATTTTTATGCCAGGGGCGGGACTCGAACCCACAACTGTCGGCTCCAGATGCTATCCACTACACTACACTGGCATGGGCTTTCGCTGCTATCTGCCGTTATCTCATAGGAATCCTGCGGGGCCCGGCATGGCTCACGGGTCAGGCGAGACCATGTGTCACTGTAGGCAGTCATCCGATGAAGAACATGCATTTGAGAAATCCCAGACAATTTGGTGTGTGGAACGTAACATCCCACTGATTTATTTTTTCGAAGCACTGACGAAGGGATTTTCATTTTTCCTGTCCCGCCGTGTGGAAAGAACATCACACCATTGCGAGAAACCTATCAGCCAGGTCACCCTTGAAGTTCGGGCGCCAATTTGACGAAGTAAATTCCTCCATCATTTTTATGCCAGGGTAGGGATTCGAATCTGCAACTCTCGGCTCCGGAGCTCTGAGTGCTACCCACTGTACTACAATGGCACGTGCTCTCACTGCTATCTACCTTTATCTCATGTGCGTCCTGCGGGGCAGGAACGTCACAAGTGGTTTTATGCAAACAGTGTAAGACGTCCATTAGAGTAGCAGAAGAGTTGTCAACAGGATACAGGATTTGTCTAAAACTCTTGAAAATCAATTATGTGATAACTAAAAAATATATTCCTAATTTTCTTAGACATTAGAGTAAGACGAATCAATTGACATTGACGACGCTGCCGAACTCCTTGTTTTGGATTCGTTCGGTGTCAACTGACTGAAAATTTATGAGTAACTGCTGATAGTTTGTGAACCAAGAGGAAAAACTCGGAGAGTTGAATAGAGTTCTTTAACGTTGCCATGAAGTTTTAACTTGATTTGATGAGAGTGGTATCGATGACGTCGAGTGGTACACGCTCTACGTTAGAAAAAGCATTCAGGTTTTGACATACTTCTGAAGAAACATTTGAAACAACTTGGTTACATCAGTTTAACTCTGCGTCGATTCCGCTACAACTTGCACTAAGAAAGTCTGCTTACAAAAGTGGTTGGATGGGACTCACTGAAAGATCTGACAAAAACTACCATTAGAATCGTCAATTAGCTTCGCAAAGGCAATGATTTGATTCATCGACAATTTATTGTATCTCTGAATAATCTCATCTCGATCATTGTGATTTTGATGACGTAGTGCGTTGTGTCATTGCAAGGTTCTGCGACGCTTTAAACTCAGTTTTCTTGAATTCGAGGATTTTCCTTTTCTCTTTCATTAATTGAAGAGCAACAAATGATAAGTCATCCCGGTGGCGCAGTGGTCTAAGCGCTGGCTTGTGACCATTCGTCCGATATGGGCTAGTTTTGGAATCCCGTTGAGGCATACATGTTACGTTTATCTTACGGCACTGGCTCTCTTCCTTTCCTGGAACCAGCAGCCCTAAATTAGGGACGGATGACTACTTAAAACTTCAAGTTGATCACCGTCGTCGTTAAACCCCAAACAAATAAATGATAAAATTATCGGAAATCATGAATCAAGAGTGGAAGTGCAATTTGCATTTGAGAGTGGCAATGCAGTTGCATCATGAACTATTTGAATGACTTGCGAATGAAACTTCAAAAGAAAGGAAGACTTGTTTATGATTAAGTCGAACCATTCGTGAGTTCAAGTCAAAACTCAGTCTCATACACATGCAAAGCCAAACTCAGGATTTCATACACTAATCGAATATAGCACGTCATTTTGAAAACGTCGAGGTGTTGGACTTTGAATTATTAGCTGTTTAAATAACTTAGCTGCAGAATTTGATGGATAAATCAGAGCTGCCCTTCTCCGACTTCATGAAGTTCAACTTTGACTTTCAGGTGCTGAAGCATGTTTTTAGGTTCAACATGGAGATTCGTCTGAAGAACTCATACCTAGGCAGGTTTACTTATTTTGAATGAGAGTGGATGATAAGAAGATGTGCTTAGTCAAGATGATCAGCTCCTCTTAGAAGTACTCAGCATCTTCTAAACAGTCAATCACTGACTGTTATCCTGAAAATCTTTTGATTGACGATGAATGTCTCTGCTTGAAAATGGCCATTTCGAAATAATTTTCAACATTTGATCACTGTCTCTGCTGATCAGTTTCCATCAGGCAAAAACATCAAATCAACATATCGAGCTCAGTTCATTGACTTAAGTACAGAGGGTGAGTAAAAAGTTTTGCAATATTTACATAAACGCATGTGCTACGGCTGGTATGTCACGTGTTTAAACTAGTTCAAGTCGCGCACTGCAGTCAATCGAAAGGAATATAAAGTGGTAGTCGTTGCTGTGAACAACAGCATTACATGTCGTCGTTCTGTCTGTGGTTGGAACGCTTTAAACATGAACAGCCACAACTGGCTAATTAGGCAACTTTTGCTTTACGAGTTTGAACTCGGCCATAACGCTGCTCAAACAACACGAAATATTTGTCATGCGAAAGGGGAAGGTTCCGTGGACCACAGTACCGCAACCAGATGGTTGAAGAAATTTCGCTCAGGTGACAGAAACCTCGACGATCAGCCGAGGTCAGGTAGGCCGCGAACAGTGGATTCGAAGGTCGTGCGCCAGGCCGTAGAGGCGAATCCGACAACCACCACTCGGAGATTATCAGGCGAGCTGGGTGTATCACAGACCACAGTGGTTCGTCACCTTCAGGACCTCGGCAAGGTCTACAGGAGCTTCCGCATTGTCCCTCACGAACTGACTCAGCTGAAGCAAACCGCCGAGTGGAAGTGTGTACGAAATTCCTAAAAAACCCGCGCGATGTACGTTTCATCAAAAGAATTGTTACGTGCGATGAAAAGCGGGTCTATTTCCGTAATCCAAACACACAACGGCAGTGGTTGAGCCCGGGCTAGCTTCCTGAATCCGTTGCCAAACGTGGGCGCTTCGAGCACCAGGTGATGCTCTGCGTCTGGTGGAATTTCGAGGAGATAATCCATTACGAATTTGTCCCAGACGGTCGGACCATCAACGCCAACCTCTACTCTGAACAGCTGGAGTGGGTGTATGCAGTTTTGAAGGAGAAGCACCCGGCACTGGTGAACAGAAAGCGCGCTCTCCTACAGCAGGACAACGCTCCGGTCTCATACAGCGCAAACGACCTGGGCAAAACTTCAGGAACTTGAGGGAATCGAACTGGTGCCACACCCAGCATATAGTCCAGACTTTGCCCCGTTGGATTATTACCAGGTCCGGCCCATGGCCCACTTCCTTTGCACGCGGCACTTCAACAACCAGGAGGAGGAGCCAGCTGGGGTGAAGGAGTTCTTCGCCTCGAAGGACAAGAACTGGTACCGCCGCGGAATCGAAGAACTGGCAGACAGATGGCTAAAGACGGTGCAACACGATGGCTTATACTTTGAATGCTAGTCAGCTTTGTCGTAAAGGTACGTATGAAGATATAAAGTGATCCAAATATTGCAAAACTTTCGACTCACCCTCTGTACTTGAGTTGGGCCGTTGAGCCGTGAGATATGTGGTACAAAATTTCATGTCAGATATTTGCGAATTGGAGTACAATCAATATTGCCGAGTCTATCACACAAAACTGTTCAAAAAACTATTACATTAGTTCCTGTTAGCTAGCGTCACCAAGTATGAAAATTAAATTTATTCGTGCTGGTAAGTTTAATATATCTGTGGCTTAAAGTGCCCATAATGGGTCCAGAGATTATGGATGAAGTTTTCTTAAAATCAAGTGAGCGAGGAACCTGCCGCGGGGTTTTCCATTTGGGGGCTCCTTTTTATTTATTTATTTATTTATTTATTTATTTATTTATTTATTTTCGCAACAAAAGTACACTGTCTACTGCTTTGTTTGTTAGGATTTGTTCCCATATGTATACACGAGCTCCTGCGGATGGATATCCTTTGGTACAACTGATTTAGTTTAAGGAAAATTTCTGACTTTCGCATGTTCAGCATAATCGGTATAATCGACATAATGCTACGCAGTCTCACTAAGAACTTGTAATTCCCTTGAAAACGACACTGGTTGATCCAGTGCTACCCTTTAACTTCGGAGTGCTTTTAGCCCATGATGTATTGAGTGCTGTTAGCACTTAGTGTACTGGGAGTTCCGTTAGCACAAGGTGTATTGGGAGTGTCCTGAACATCTCTTACCGCTGGAACAAATGGAAATATATAGCTCCACTTCCTCTCCTACAGTTAACTCCTCTTTTGAAAAAAAAAGGAAAAATAATAAATGGGTAAAATCCTGTTAAAAGCTGATGGCTCCGTCTATGAAAAATTTCCATGTTGTTTATAAATGGCATTTTAATTATCTTACTTTGAACAGTACAGGCTGTTTAAGAATTGCCGCAGTGGTAGCTCCAGTTTCACCATAAATAGTAAATCCAAGAGTAACTTGAGAGGTCCAAAATGAACATTTACGGTTAATAAACCTTGCCAAACGGCTATTCGAGGTTTTAGCTGGTGGCAAAGAAAAATAAATTTGAGAAGCAACGTAGTTCTTCCTGTAAATGAGTTGCTCGAAATACTCGTCAGGGTGAGGTGGGAATGGAGGAGAGGAGAGTTCTTGACGTGGCGGAAGAATGAGAACGAATTATGCGACAGAATCCGTTTCGTTCGTAAAAAAAAGATAGAGAAAGGAGATGTTTGCTCAAGGACATTGCACTGCTGATTAAAGAAGACAGGAATGAGGGGAATTCAATTTGTTCCGTCTCCTGGCTCATGGAGTGGAATAAATCATTTGCAGGGTTTAACCTTTCACTTGTAATGAGCGGTGACACTTCGAGACACGGGTGCCATACAAAAAAGCCCTTCAACTGCTGCACTGATTTTGTACTCTGAAACTGTTTCGTCCTGGTGGGAAAGGGTGCTTAGAGAGAGAGGAAATCTAGGTAGATAATTTTTCCCAAATTTACAGATCTAGATAGCCAAATACTTTTCTCAGTTTGCCAGAATACACCGTTCTAGTGAGGCCGTGTTCATTCCTCTAGGCAGTCTTGCGGTGGACACAGTTGAAACGGAAGTTGTTGGCTCACATATTCAGCAGAAAACTGAACGTACGAGTCTATCTCGTCTGCCTTTTGGCTCAGAAATTGCTGATCGAGTCGTCTGAAGAATAAAAGTTTTTGTAGAGACGTGCATTTCTTCTTTCCATATGTTTCCGGATATGTACAATAAAAATAACGAGCGTGGAACAGATGGTAAACTTAAATGATCAAAGAATTACAGATGAAAACAATAAGCATATGAAGCAATGAAGCACTGGAAAAAAGAACGTCATATTAAATGGATTTCAGGTGGAATGAAAAAATGAAATATTTCGTAATAGAAACGAAAAAAGCACATGAAATGTGGATGCACTCTGAAGATCAGTTATATTGGATATTTTATGAAGGAAGCGAAAGAACTGAGAGAGTAGAAACAGAATATTTTTATAAGAAAGAATAAAAGAACTGAGAAAATAAAAAGAAAAGCAGTTGTGAAGAAGAATGATATACTGTATAAGATAATATCTGCAATAATACTAATGACAAAACTTCGGGTTCTATAACAGTAAAGAAGCATGGAATGTATTAATAGCATTGAGGAAGCCCAAAAAGGTATATTTACACCATCACTCTGAGATCGAGAGAACAGGTCCGGGTTCACGTCCTTGATTAAGACACGAATGCCTTGTTTACTCTTCTAGCATTGGCTCTCTCTCGCTTCTCTTCAACTACTGGCTTTAAATTGGGCATTGGTGACTACCTACAGACTTAAACTCTCATGGTGGCAGTTGAACCCCGAAAAACAAACCACTCTTAGAATTTGTGGGAATGGAACAGTGATCAAATTATTATGAAAATCTGCTTAGAGAAGACAGAGTTAAGTTTACAAACTGCCCGTTAGAAAACAGCAGAAAGACATGAAAATCAAATTAAAATTCATGTTACAGATAAAGTTGCGCCTTCAAGAATTCGCAACTTATAAACACTTCAGGCCCAGTAGAATACCAATGGAGCTCTTGAAACGTAAAGATAGCAAGATGATGCTTTTAAGGTGGTTCACCTTCTCTACCTTATGTTTCCAATGGTAGCATTGCTTTACATATTTTCTTCGCAATTAATGTATTCCCAAAGATGAAAATTTGCACATCTATAAAACTAACTTTAAGTTATAGCTTGGGATACATAATACTTGCTAAAACATAACCATAATTAAGCAATTCAACATTTGTTTGTCTACTGACGTCATCAATGTACAGGTCGCGTATCGATTCACAGGTCTGAATTTTACTTAAAGAAAAATGCTTGATTTTTAATATAATTATGGTTATGTTTTAGCAAGTATTAAGTATCCCATGCTATAACTTAAAGTTAATTTTATTGATGTGCAAATTTTCATTCTTGGGAATAGATTAATTGCAAAGAATATATGTAAAGAAATTTTACCATTGGAAACATAAGGCAGAGATTTTAGATAGAACCACCTTAACAGAAATCATCTTGCTGTCTCCACAACAATGATATCCTAACGGAGGTAAATGAAGTTTTTATAAAGACAGTAGTATTCTGAAATAATAATAGGAAGCAATAAAAGAACTATAGGAAGTCGTTTTGTCTCCAACACTGTGATAAGAAAAATGGAGAAAATTATTCCAAATAGAACTGAAGGAGAGGATAAAATTGTTGGGAAACAATGCGGTTTTACATGTGAAAGACACAGTAATAGTGTAAAGAGGTTAGAGAAAGAGAACCAGTTACACTAGGCAATCATCGATATGGAAAAGCTTGTGGGAATGTTTGTCATATTACACTACTCAAAGCTAGAGAAGGCGCAGGTATGAGTAAAAGTTTCGAGAAGACAATTAAGTACTACTATAAAAGAAACATTTTTACAGTCAAAATGACGAACAAACTCTTTAATAAATTTATAAAACTCTAAAAAAAACAAACAGAGGTAATCTATTCATTGACTTGAGCTAAAAATTATTCAGAGAAAGAAGTGATAGTTTTCCATCTAAATCTCGTACGTGATGGGAAAGAGGGTTAAAATGAAAGCTAAATACAAATTTATATATTTTAAATAAGGAGTGATTGCAGTTGTTCATTTGCTTTCTTTATTTTTTCTTGTTTTTATCTAACTAGTCCACTTCGAAAATGTTTGTTATGTCCGTTCAGCTGTTTCGATCCGACAGTAAAACAAATCTTTCAAGCTAACGGTAAAAAGTGCACATAAAGAAGAATGATAGAACGACATTTTTGAGTAGAGTGAGCGCAGCGCGTCTTCGGAACAACCATTTTTAGGGGAAAAAAAAAACAAGTGTGATAATGTAAAATGTAGTAATAATAAGGCATTTGTTCGCATATGAAATCATGTGATAAACGGTTTATGATATCTTTTCAAATTTTCGTCATATAAAGATTAACGAATGACTTCCGCTGCAATGGAATATATGTGCAAATTTTGCTAGGAGTTAATTGTATCTGATAAGAAATGAAAATTTTCCAATAGATTAAAAATATCAGATCTATTTTTCAGAAATCAATGGAAAAACCATAGAAACGCAACGAACACATGATAAAGATTATTTAGAGTTGAACTATTGCTACCGTTCCTATAATATCAGAGCGGTGACGTAACGCGTACTATTTTTCCTAGTGAAATGCAAAACGAATTTCCTTATGTATCATCTAAAAGAAAAAAATTACAAAGAAGCGTACATAACCATTAATACTTTCGAGAAACCATATTAATTGCGATACACTCTGGCTTTCTTGTCGACATAGAAATGGTAATACCTTGTAGCACATGAATAAATGCTATACGTTTTTTTTTGTTGTTGTTGTAGTTTAAGTTCCGCAGCATGCATTCTTTAGTTCATTCATTTTTTATACACTCTTTGCAAAAAAAACAAAACAACAACAAAAAAAAAACAACAACAAGAAAACGAAGCATCCAGAAGGAATCATCCAATCGAGATGAAAATTGGTATGTATACTGCACATGTGCAGGAAAGGAAATGATTGCAATTCTTCCTGAGCAGGTGGGCCATTATACGGATAAAACAGCTACACGAATGGAACAAGTCAGTACGTTGTAGCGCCACCTCTGGCTCGGATATAAGTGTGAACCCGGCGTGGCATAGATGCATACAGTTCACGGATACTGTCCTGAGGTATAGCTTGCCAGATGGTGTCCGAATTGCAGGCCAGTTTGCCGACATTCCGGGTTAGGCGTAGGCGGCGTCCCATCATGTCCCAAACATGTTCTATCGGTGAGAGGTTGGGTGATCGGGTTGGCCATGGAAAGGTGTTGACATTACGTAGGCAGACCTGGGAGTGCCGTGCCGTCTGGGGTTGGGCATTATCCTGTTGAAAAATTACTCGGTGGTGCTTGCCTTGAGGGTAGTACGGAGGACTACCAAGGGTATCCAGATATCATAGGAAATGGCTCCCCAGACTGTCTGGGGAGCCATTTCCTACAATAGCCGGTTACTCTTGACTCCTCGACCTATCGGCGCCAACATCGTCCGACTGCCACGTCGATCCGACCCAAGTGCCTGGAGAGTCCAGGCATCCTCATAGTCCATGGACGTTAATGCAACCGCAATCCGCTGTCGCTATCGTTGCTGCGTGCCAGATTTGCTGCTGATATGCCCTCCTCGTTGCGCTATTCTCATGCACTGCAGCGGGCCACTATTTAGCAATTGGTCGTTATTTTATAAGGATTTGTATATTCGGCCCTGAGGTACTTGCATGCGGAGTTTCATCAAAATTGAAACGATTTTCTCGAGGTGCTTCATTTTTTTCAGAGTGTATTTGCACTGCAACGGATATCAAAAGTTTGTTACTTGCGTTTAATGAAATATATCCATTTCAATAAGCCTTGAATGAATTTATAAGGAAATGGAAATTCAGATGTTTACAATAACATCAACAAAAAAATAGGAAGGAGAATGGAGAGAAAAAAAGAGACAAACATTTTTTCCGCCTTCAAGACTGAATGGAAAAGCTTATTTTTGTGACCTATTTATTCCGAATTATCCTAACTGAAAACACAACAGTTTTTTTCATGTGGAACCTTCCCCCCTCACCTTTATTACCGGACCTCAGGCATTCAAGATATGAACATGCAAAAACCAGAACCTTTTCCTCCATTTCGTGCAAAAGTTATAAGAGAAATGTTTTATTAGTTCCGAAGATACTGCATCCATAGACAAACGGAAATGAAAAACTAGTCTTTTCTATTGTTTAATGTAAAAGGGAAACATTGAAGTCAGTTGAATGTTTCGTACATCAGCCTTTTCATACGACAGCGAGGACAGGATCAGCACGTTTTCTTTCTTAAAAAAAAAGGAAGCAAAAACACGAATACGAAAAAAATAAAAAATAAATTGAAATGTAACATTATTTCACTATTGGTATTTGCTTATACTCTCATACAATAGCAAAAATCGCATCAGAACAGATGAGCTTCGTTTCCACGAATAGCACTTCGGACAAATCGGTATTGGACTAATTGCACCATTAAACCTATCGGGATTGGATCATTCGTACCATGAGACGAATCGGCATGGACCAATCGTACCTTTGCCGCCCCGGTGGCGCAGTGGTCTAAGGCGCTGGCCTCTGATTGTTCGTCCGTAAGGGGTCCGGGTTCGAATCCCGGTGAGGCATGGATGTTGTGTTTGTCTTACGGCACTGGCTCTCTCTCTTCCCTGGAACCAGTGACCCTAAATTAGGGACGGGCGACTGCTTATAGCCCATTGAGTTGCTCACGGTGGTCGTTAAACCTCCAATCAAAAAAAAAAAAAAAATCGTACCTTTGGAGCAATTATCCATTGGACAAATCGGTAATGGACCCGTTGTAATTGAACGAATCGGGTCAGACCCATCTAAAGCACATGACATGCATACAAAAACACTCTTCCTGAGCATGGAAATGTCATCATTAACTGCCACGAATGGTGTTTTCTGATCAAGCTGCGTGTTATCAGGACAGAAAATTCGCATATCCGAGGTGACAGGGAAAGACACGACTGTCACATGATGGACATTAATTCAGACTCATTTTTGGAAAACACAGGTAATATTCTTGGTAGTGTAGTTACAACATTGGCCAGACTTGATTCCCGCTGAAGTTGTAGAGGAGTATTGGGTAACTTTAAGAAACGGAGGAGTTGAAGGTGTCACCCCGGTTCCCGAGCGGTACGACGCGCTGACTTCTAACCATTCGTCCAAGATGTGTTCGGGTTCGAATTGAAGAATGGATAGTGTGTTTGCCATAAGGGACTGGCTCTCTCCTTTACTTTGAACAAGCGGCCACAAGTTTGGGACGTGCGACTGCTTATAGCTCACTGAGTTGCTCCAGTGGCGTAGAAGAGCCTTAGTGCGGTTTAGGACGCTAATTTAGGCTTAGCGGCAAGATAAGCAGGGCAAAGAAATTTTTAGATGATCATGTAAAAGGAACATTGATTTATATGAAATCATTCTCGTACCTTAACAGAACGTTAGTGTTGAAAGGACGAGACTAAACTGTCAGATAACTGCTAGGAAGACAAGCAACACATCGAAGTTAAACATGCATGTATACATAACAAGTGGTCGCTAGGGTGGCGTAGGCTACTCACCGTTCGTGTGGGTGGTCGTGAATTCGATTCTCAGTCAAGACATAGGTAATGTGTGCTTGACTTACAGCACTGTTTTTTTCCTTCCCTGGAACCAGTGACCCTAAGTGAAGGATAAACGGCTGCTTATATCCCTTTGAGTTCGTCATAGTGGTCGTAAACAACCCCTCCCTCCCCCGAAAGTGAAAAGTGTTTCACGTTTGAGAAAGACATTTCAGCTAAACTCGCTGTGAGAGCAAAAGTACTGGTCACGTGCCGTGGCTCCGCCCCTACTTATGAATCTGAGGCGTCCACGCTATAGGTGTTTCTCACAGGCACAAGGAAGTGTTTGTGTTTCTCTGAAACACTAATCAAACTCTATTCGAGCGAAGAAATGAAGCCTTCCCCACTTTGTTTTGAAATCTGTGAATCGGGAAGGCGGATCGAAACAGCTGAACGGACAGAATAATACTCGAAACTAAGATGTAAGGGTATCGAGAGGAGTTACTAATTCAACACAAACATTTATTACATAATCAGTTAGGTTCTTAACGGCGGTGGATTACTCTTTCTCTAGCATCAGGTTTCTCTAAGGCTTAGACCTGGACGGTGGCGTAGTCACGAAATCTAGGAGAACCACTTCCGAAGAAAAATTATCTAAGTCCTCGCTTTCGACGTTGACGTTCTAGAGAGAATCTACCTGCTATTAGGTAGATCCGTATCTCTGAGAAAATTATGATTAGTAGCCTAACGGTACTTCTCCGTCCATACGATTTCAATCTTAGCCTGTGCTAAGATTTGACTTACTGTAGAGGAATATCTGTTACGCAAGCGGGATTCCCTGACTGGGATCTGTACCGCTGTAACCGAACACTCTATCTCTTCAAGGATAGTGTGCTCGCTAATCTCATCCAGAGCCCCGGACCTCCGTAGCTGGAGCGTCCGTCCCTCACAAAAAAGGCAAACGCTTCGCGTCCCCTTTATCGGAGAACTACTCTCTCCGTTGGACGAAAGCAGACTGACTAACAGTTTCCGTCTAAGAGACCTGCTTTCCTCGCCTCATCCGCACTACGCATGCGCGAAGACCCCGGCGCTGACACTGCCCTCTCGCTGACCTGCTGCCGTGGCTCACATTCTCCGGCCACGTGTTCCTCCTTTGACGTCACTCGCCGACTAACCCTGGGCGTTGGCTAGGCGTGCCTCGCTGATGGGTTTTAATCCTACCTTTCGGGTCTCTGCGGCCCGTCAGATCTCTCCCTTAGTAAGTGCACCCTTTGAGAAAGTAATCCTACCGCCGAAGTACATTCTTACAATAACACAATATACATTGTTATATTTACACAAAGGTAGATGGCTGTTTTCCAGTCTTTTAGGCGTCTGGGCGACGCTGACAATGTACAGCGAAAGTCGCGGTATCACTGAAGATGTTATCAGTTCGTCGAAAAGGCCTCTCCCTTTCTAAGGCGTGAGAAACTAAGGTTCTTTGTTTGAGGCTCTCGACATCTGAAAAAAAATGTTCTGGAACCTTCTGTCACCTTCTTGGGCTTGTATTGTCTTACTTTTCTTTGTGAAAAAGTAAACACAATGTTCAGCATTATTGTATTTTAACATAGTAAATATGTCCTTTCTTACACTCGCAATCGGCTCTAACAAAAGTAATCACCTGAGTCCAATCTGTAATTCCTTATGAGTAAAGCAAAAGGCGCGTAGGTTTTCGAGTGGTTAGATTCACTGGCTTCTGGATAATTGCTCAAGGAAGGCTCGAGCTCCGAGCGACGCAAGAGCAGTGAGCCCGCCCTACGGCGTTGACCATTCCGGGAACCAATATCTCCAAATCAGGGTTCGGCGACTATGACCCTAGATGATCGCCGTGGTCATTATACCCGCAAAGAAACAAAAAAGCAACGCAAAATATATCCGCCACTCCCATCCCATAATCTTAACAGGAGCGGCATATAAGTTGCAAATATTCAGTGTGATGACACATATCATCACACTGAATATTTAAAACCGTACAGAATGAATGACGCATCAGTATCTAAAGGGAAACACACTTAACATTCTTAGCATCTGACTCCCACGTAACTTCTGTCTTTTATTTAAAATTGCTCCGATCAAGCAATTTTAAGGAAAGTTGATAAAATAATTAGTAAAAATGGGTTGGTGCGAATTAAATGTCCGGCAAAGGACCAGCACACGTGGACGGCGAGAACGGAAAAGTAGGACAACTTACCTAGGCAAAATAATCCCCCTCGGCATTGACACATAGTTGCCATCTGTCCGGCAAGGCCATGATCCCGGAACGAAAAAATCTTGTGGCTGGGACCCGAAGAAGTTTAGTGGAGAGGACAAAAAAAGGAAGAGAGTCACCCCAAAAAGGAAAGAAGAAAGGAAGCGGAACAGGAGCACCAGAGACAGAGAGGGCACCAGAGGAAGTTGCAATGGAGGGGAAGAGGGAGACAATGGAGGAGCGAAGAGTACCGCAGTGAGCGTGGGATTCTGGAGTGTTAGTGAGAGAGGGCGAAAGAGCAGAGAAAATTTCCAAGAGAGATTTGGATTGACCAAGTGTTGGACAGTTCCGACCCCAGCGCGAAGCCAGGAGTGGAGGGCGTGAAAAGGAATATGAGAGAGGTAATGAACGGAAGAAAAGAGGTTCGGCAAGAAGGTCCAAAGAGGAGGTGTAACGTATACTCTAGATTCACTTTCCTTTTGATTTTTACTATCTCTGGTTATTTTATTTTACTATGTAAATTATCTTCTTACTGAACGAGATGTTATTTCTCCCGCTGAATGAGATCTGGCAATGAGTGTAAGTCATGACGTGGTGGTAGCCAGTATAAATAGGCGCGTTCAACGATACCAGAGAGAGCTTTTTGTTGATGTGCGTAGGGAGAGCTGTTGTTTATGTGCGAGAGAGCTGTTGTTTATGTGGAGGAGAGCTTCTGTTTGTGTTACGTGAGAGAGCTTTTATGTGTAAAGAGATCTTCGTTTATGTGAGTAGAGCTTCGTTGTATGTTAGAGGAGACCAGGACTTTCTCTGAATAAAGCTTGTGTTGTAAGTACGTTTTTCTTAGTTCATAGTTTTGTCAGATCTCTGTCTGGCTGTTAGGTTTATTTCATTAGTTGTTATTATTAACAACCAGCATAAGACTTTATTCATCTTAATTACTACTACAACATTACTAGCAGTTAAAAGCTTGTTCATTATTATTACTACACTACTAGCAGGAAAGTTTATTCATGATATAATTAACAAACAACAACCATTAGAAGAAGCTTAGTAGAAGAAGTTGAATTCATTATAATTGGTAGAAGAAGCTTAGTAGAAGAAGTTGAATTCATTATAATTGGTAGAAGAAGCTTAGAAGAAGTTGAATTCATTATAGAGGAGGGAGAAACGCGGAGAAGAGGAAGAGAGCGTAGGAAAATAAAAGCCTCAGAATAGATAGAAGGAAAGTGAGAAGGGGTGTATGGATAGCGATCCACACGGAGAAAAGTGAGAAGGGAGAAGAAGGTGTTACGGGGGGGGGATCGAGAAGTCCAGCTGTAACGGCAGTAACCTATGTTTGGAGCAGCAGTATAAAAAGTGTTGCAGAAATTCCAAATAATGCAAAGTTCTCATAGAAGCAGCTTCGAAACGTTCATACAGTTTACAACGCAATTTTCTTCAGAATATGATTATTATTTTTTTTTATTTATTTGTTTAACTGCTACAATAGAATCATTGAATAAATTAATTTACAGAGTAACTTAAAGTTTGTAACAGTATGGGAAGCCTACGAAAAGGCCTCTTTCGAGAGTTCTGACATAGCTCAGGCTTCCCAGTAATCATTTTATAACAGTCAAGTCAATTATATAATTATACAGTGTTAAATTCTCTGCATGCTCACATAACATTTTAAACTGAATATCAATTTTCTTATTGTTGAAGTATATATGATTTTAGTTTTTTCTTAAATAAATTGAAATTGTTAGTATTGGTTAATTCGTTTGGGAGTACATTCCAGTACATTGGACCACTATATATAATATTTTGCTGTGACATTTGTGTTCTTGGTGTAGATATTTGTAAAGACACTTTTGATCTTGTGTGATATAGATGTAATATTGGTGCTATTTTAATTATTTCAGTAAGATTGTAATTATCTGATTTTATACGTTTAAACATAATTTTTCCCAGATTGAAGTTATACAATTGTTTAATATTTAATATTTTATATTTTTGTGGGTATACCTTAGAGTACCTAAAATTATTTATTTGTATAATATTATCCTTGTTATTCTTAATTTTAAGATCAATTAGTCTAATGTATTTGTTTTGTAGTATTTGAAGTTTTTATCTCCAACTCCAAGGCACGTTTTCGAAATTACGAGGTGAAACGACAAAATAATTAATCACTACAGCGTATTACTTTCATTCATGATTTTTTATCACACTTACCTAAGTTTCTGAGTAGGACTATGACGTCAAGTTTTCCTTCTTCATATTATCAAGACGTTCGGAAAATAATGGCTGATTATCTGAGGTGCCACATTCAACTCGCTCAAATGCTTACAGACCAACCCGCTCGCAGCGACTCAGATGACATACACGACATAATCGGTTGAGCTGCAGTCCCTGATACTCGTGTGAGAGTGGTCTGTATAACATGTTATAAAGGAGTGAATTGAGGGTGAGTTTGCTTCATGAGCTCAAATTGGGTCGTAATGTGGCATAAACCTACCGTAGTGTGGTCGAGGCATGGGGTGAGGAGACAACATCTAAATGTACTGTTCGTCGGTGTTATTAAAAGTCTCGTTCATGTGACACGAGCCTATAAGTTGAGAGGGTCGAGGAAGACATTCTGTAATTGATAACGACGCTCTGAAGGCAAATGTCGAGGAAAATCCTGGCGTTACAGTCAGACAGCTCGTCAAACAGTACAATGTGTCGGTGTCAAACATTTCCGAATATCTCCACCAAATTAGTAAGGTCAAGAAACTCGATACGTGTGTCACACACGAACTGACAGAGCATCAGAAACAACAACGGTTTGAGATGTGCAGTAACCTTCTGCTTCGCAACGGAAAGGAGCCCCTACTTGATTGCACTGTAACCTGTGATGAAAAGTAAGTGCTATATGACAACCGTAAGCAATCTAGACAGTGGTTGAACCATGACGAACCACCGAAACAACATCGTAAACCAAGGTTGACGCCAAAGAAGGTTTTGTTGACAGTGTGGTGGACTGTTCACGGTGACATACACTACAGGGTTTTGAATGCTGGTGAAAGCATTATCTTTTCATACTGTGAAGAAACTGACCGAATGCGTTAGAAGTTGTGTTTAAAACAGCCATCTTTGGTGAACAGGAAGGGCTCTGTCCTCTTCCATGATAACGTGAGACCACGCGTGTCACAAATGACGAAACGGAAACTACACAAACTGAGGTTCGAAACCCTTTCACATCCAGCCTACTCGCCTGACTTGGTACCTACTGACCACCTGTTCATGCATTTTAGCAATTACCTCAAGGACAGGTCCTCCAAAAACCAATAGGAGGCCGAAATTGCATTCCGGGACTTTCTTGCATTTAGAGAGCCAGATTTGTTTCGGACTGGCACTGAAGCACTTGTCATTCGCTGGCAGAGGTGTGTAGCTGCTGAAGGCACCTCTTTCGAATAAAACAAGGTTATGTGCTATGAGGTATAACTCTTTCATTTTCACCCTCCAAATCGGCCATTATTTTCCGAAGAACCTGGTATTTCGTGACTCGTATTCAAAGATCAAGTTGTACATTTTGTTAAAAATGTTCATCTTACTAATGCCATTGTAGAATCGTTATTACATGAAGATTTTCTTTAAAGCTTATTTTGCCGCCGTTGTGGCTGAGTGGTCAAAGGCGCAATCTTTTGGTTAATCGCCTCAGTTGTGCTCGGTTCTTGTCTCAGATGAGGAATAGGTGGGTCGTTTGTGTTCTACGTTGATATTTCTACTATTTCCCATCCTTGTGACCAGTGGCCTTAATTAAGACGGGAGCCAATGGCTTTAAATGCTCACGGCGGTCGTTAAACTACGGAACAAACAAACAAACAAACAAGAAAGCCTTTTTTTTTTGCTTAGGTAGACTTTTAAGATGAACTGTATAATTTTAAATAATGGAAGTCGATGTAGATGCACGCCGTTACTGTAATCATGTGCACCAGTCTTTCAGAATCCAGAATTTTTAGGGAATAGGGTTGTCATTCAAATTACTCCTAAATCATGTCCCGAATAAAGACACTCGTGGCCCCGGTAGAGCAGTTATCTAGGCGCTGGCCTTTGACCATTAGTCCGAGTGGGCCCCGGATGAGGCATGGGTGGTGTGTTTATCCTACGGCATTAGCTCTCTCTGCTTCCTTGAGACTGTGTACCCAAATCAGTAACGAACGATTGTTTATAATCCTTGGGGTTGTCAACAGTAGTCTTTTTACCCCGTCCCCTCTCAAAAAGCAGCAACAGCTGAAGGCAGTCAATTAAAGCGAAAAATAAATTCTTACTGGCAATATGCTGATGACATCCCCAGGCTGTATCGTCCTAGAAATGAATAATATTTGTCTTTGTATATTGACTGAAATATTTATAGTAGCAGTGACGGTAAATTTCAATATACACTGACAGGAAAAAAAAATCCCAACACCACGAAAAAATAGTTGTAGAGGAATGAAATGGCGGTAATACATTTGTATAGGTAACATATTTAATCGATTAAGGTTTCAAGATCACAGCTTAATGTAAGCGCGAAAAGAGCCATTTTAAATGTGAAATGCTGGTACATTAATAACCGGTATAACCGCCAGAATGTTGAATGCTAGCATGCAAACGTTCATGCATTGTGTCGTACAGGTGATGGATGTCAGTTTGTGGGATGGAGTTCCATGCCTGTTGCACTTGGTCGGTCAATACAGGGACGGTTAATGCTGTTTGGGGGTGACGCTGGAGTTGTCGTCTAATGATGTCCCATACGTGCTCGATTGGAGAAAGATCTGGTAATCTAGCAGGCCACGGCAACATGTCGACACTCGGTAGAGCATGTTGGGTTACAACAGCGGTATGCGGGCGAGCGTTATCCTGTTGGAAAACACCCCCTGGAATGCTGTTTATGAATGGCAGCACAACAGGTTGAATCACCAGACCGACGTACAACTGTGCCGTCAGGGTGCGTGGGATAACCACGAGAGTTCTCCTGCTGTCATAGGAAATTGCTCCCCAGACCATAAGTCCAGGTGTAGGTCCAGTGTGTCTCGGCCGCAGACAGGTTGGTTGCAGGCGCTCAACTGGCCGCCTTCTAACCAACACATGGCCATCACTGGCACCCAGGCAGAACCGGCTTTCATCAGAAAACATAACAGATCTCCACTCCGTCCTCCATTGAGCTCTAGCTTGACACCACTGACGTCGCAAACGGCAGTGGTTTGGAGTAAGGGGAATGCACGCTACAGGGCGTCTGGCTCGGAGCTGTCCTTCAAGTAACCGATTTGTAACAGTTTGTTGTGTCACTGTGGTGGCAACTGCAGCTCGAATTGCTGCCGCAGACGCAGTACGATGCGCCACGGCCATACGCCGTACACGGCGGTCTTCCCTGTCAGTAGTGCCACGTGGCCGGCCGGAACCCGGCCTTCTTGAGGCAGTACCTTCCCTTGACCACCGCTGCCAACAATCATGCACAGTGGCTACATTCCTGCCAAGTCGTTCTGCAATATTGCGGAAAGAAAATCCACCTTCTCGTAGCTCTATTACACGACCTCGTTCAAACTCCGTGAGCTGTTGATAATGGCTTCTTCGTCTTCTTTAAGGCATTCTTGACTAACATCAACACACTACGTCGAATCTCAACGATAACTAACGCTCACGAACATTACAGCGCGTATTTACAGCAAACCTGCTTTGCATGTTCCGAGGGGCGCCACTAGCGCCACATGTATGCACCGGGCGCGAAATTTGCATAGACGTCATCTTACAGGTGTACTCTCACCGCCTACCAACTGTCGTTTAACACAACCCCTTCTTGGTGTTGGGATTTTTTTCCATCAGTGTATTTCGCCATAATTATGAATGGCAATATGGCATGCCAAAATATTTCTTTGGCATTAGAGTCTCCATAATACTAGCACAGCTTCGTGGCACTACACATTCCTATCCGACTGTGCTTTGCAATGGCCATCAAAAAGAGGATTCAGGAATGGCAAACTCATAGCCATGAGACTGTATCCGAATTTCTTTTGACATTGGTACAACTTCGTCTGTCTGCTAATTTTCAACCAAGAGGAAATGATAGATAGATATCTTCGAAAATGTAGTAGAAAGCCACCTGAAGGCTACGCTTAATTTTTCTCTTTTCTCAATCCATTCAAGAGGTTCAGCAATTTTAAGAAAAACTGGGCTGAAACACGCTCGAGATTTTCTCAAACGAATTGAAGTAGCAGTCGGAAGAAGTCTATGCATTATTGATTTAGAAACCTCAAACTCGTGCAACAGTATCCTCAAATTTAACTATGGCTTCCAAAATTCCATTGTTCCGGAGGTTCAGGAGTCTGTCTCGCCAACAGGGGAAAATGTGCTGTTCGTTATTCACGCTGTTCGGAACACATTATCCGCTAAGATCCACAGGGTATTTTAAAACAATACATACTGACTGCTGCCAAAGTTTCCAAATTACTCGTTGCTTTTTTAGATTTGCTTTCTTTGTTTTCTTTTTTTTTTGTTCTCATTTGTAATAAAGAGCGAATACCAGAGTTTCCATTTAGTAAATGAGCCACAATCACGGGGGCGAATCCTTTCGGTTTAAAGACACTTCATGGTGCTAATAAAAAAAAACGTTTAAACAAATAAAAATCACAGCACTTAAGATTTTTCGAAGTACTTCGCAATAGATCTTACAGAAAACATGTGATCACGTTTAAGTTGTAAGAAGGAAAATGCTTTGAAAATGAAAAAAAAAAAGAAAAAGAAAAGAAAAAGTAGATAAGCAAAGCGGCAGGATTCTGTCACTTTCACTTCCATTTGTGAAAGCATTTGTCGGCTTTACGTCACTCTGACGTCTTGTAAAACGTCACCTGAACGAGAAGTATAGAGATGCTTTCCCTCTCCATCCAAAGAAAAACATTTTTTTACAATAGCTCCTTTAGTGCGTTCATCAATGTAGCTAAACAACGCCGTATATGCTGCATGACTTTTTAAAGAAGTGACATTTTTCCAACGAAAAGAAGTCTCCATCGGCATTTTTTTCTCATGCTGAGAGCAAAAATATATCGTGTCATTAATCTTTGCATGTTGGGCTTACAAATTCTTTTATTCAGTTATTTAGGAAGCAATTTTTCTTTTCATTCTTGCCGCGGATACACCCGGGCGATGGTCGATAGTTTATTTATTTCGCCACGACGTAGTTGTGTTTTCTTCAGCGTACTTTGTTCTGTTAACACATTCTCTTTTCATTAGGTTTTGTAAGCTAAAGGTTTTTAAGTTTTTTTGTTATTTGATTGTTGTTAAGCAGTCACAGAACTACTCTATGTACTAATACTTACAAGAGAACACTAACTTTCAGGTTACACAAAAGGCTAAGTAAGTAAATTACGCTTTAATTTTTTCTTCCTTGAGGCTTACAAGTCCACTTGTCAAACATAACTTGAAGTATCATATTAGGAAACAACTTGAAGTATATTATTAGCTGAACTAATCACAGGCGTGTCCGTAAAACAGTAGGAGCTCGTCGTGTAATAACAGACACGCTCCTTTTTGTAGACTGTACCGTTGTTCACCTCTCCATTCGAGAGTACCACCTTTTATTTACCTTTTGATGGACGCCATTTGTTGCCAAAACGTCGGAGGTTCTGATGCCGTGTTCTGAATGAAAATGCAACTAAGAAGTAACATAATTTATACAAGAGAAAGAAACAAAAAATAAGGCCTCTGACAAAAAGGCCTCTGGCACAAAATACTCTCTGACCATTCGTCCGAGATGGGTACGGGTTATAATTGCCTGGTGAGGTATGTAGGTTGTGTTGACTCAAGATTCGTACGAAATACCAGTAATATAAATCAAAGCTGTCTCACCGTACGATAAAAACACTAAGTTTCCAAACTGCAAACTAAAAACATTTATTTACAGACTAAAAACTTTGCAGAAAGCTAGCGCTTTCGGAGAACACATGTCTCCATCTACTGGCCCGAGTGCCACAAGACAAGCACCGCCCATCAGATATATATAGCACACCGTTGCCCACAATGCAACACGGTACCAAGTTCCAAAACCAAAACATACCCCCTCCCCCTTTCTATCGTCCCCTCCCCCTTCACCAGAAATGAAGAATACACACATAGTAATTTAGAAACCCATCAACCCCCCACCCCCGTTGACATTCCCCCCTTCTCGAATCCCCTCCCCCTTTCCCCATCCCTTGGTCCAAATAAAAAGTAAAGGACCTGAAAACAAATCAAACAAACTATTAAAGCATAATAATTTTAAAAAACTAAATTAAAAAAGTTCAACTGCAAATCAAAGTCCCTCGTCCGTGGATGCCTCTTGGGTGGTAACCAATCTTCTCCAAGTGCTAGGTACATAGGTCGGCAGATAGTCATTACAACAAGAGTCACCGTAGTATAGGATGAACAAACTCTCGGACATGAATATAGTAGACCTGCCGACGTTGGAATTCAATATCTTGGCACCATTCCAATCTAGGGAATATCCCTCATGATTTACAGCAGTAGTGAGTGCAGTACTTTTTGTTCCTGATCTGAGGGCGTATCTGTGTTCCCCGAGTCTGACAGACAAGGTCCTAAGTGTAGAGCCAATATATTTTTTGGAGCCATGTCAGGGTCAGAGTGGATTAGGGGAGGCTGTAAACACCATGTTGTTGCAGGGTGGAGGTCCTATCTCGGTCACGTCTGATCAGGGAGAAGATATTTCTATTATTAATTCCAAAATTTAATTGGTGTCTCTTGCAAGCTTTTTTTGAGAATAGGTATGGTGTTAGGGTTGTACTCACACTACCTACGAATCTATTCTGTCATGTCTCCATGGATAACGTTGTGAATTTCAGTCGTCCATCTCTCTTTAGTAGTTCTTGAAAAAATTGTTCTGAATATCCAAATGTACGAGCAATGGATAATACAGTTGAGAGTTCCTGTTTTCTTGCTCTACAGGAAGATGAATGTGTATGAGCCCGTCTAATCAGAAAACGCAAAGCCTCAGTTTTGTATTGCGTTGGGTGGGCAGACAAAAATGGTATAATACATGGATTGAATGTAGGTTTTCTATACACATAAAACTTAATCTTCTGCGTTTGCGGGTCCCTAGTTAAGAGGAAGTCTAGGTAAGGTAGATTCCCCGAGTGTTCCAGTTCTTTTGTAAAATTGATTGTCGGGTACTGAGAAGACAAACAGGCTGTGAATTGATCTAGAAGGGCAAGCGTATGTGGCCAAAAAACCAGCACATCATCAACATATCGTATCATAAACAGAGGTTTAACAACAGAATTCACTAATACCTGGTTTTCAAGATGTTGCAACAGGAACTCAGCCAGTACCGGGGAGAGTGGGGAACTCATGGGGGCTCCTTCAAGCTGTTGGTATATTCTATTGTCAAACTTGAAGTACGACCTCTTTGCCACTAATTTAAGGGCAGAGAGAATAGCTTCAATTTCCATGCGTGGGGTATTATCTTTCTGTAGACAATCCTCAATAATTGAATGAACAATTGTTAGAGGTACACTTGGGAAAAGGGCCTTCACATTCAAAGAGGCCATCACAAAATCTCTTCCGTCTGAAGTAAAAGATCTTATTCGGTTTAAGGCTTGGGTCGTACTGTTGATGGAAACATCTGAATGCATGATTAGGGGTTTTAAATAACTGGCTAACGCTTTTTCCAGCGCCCGAGTTGGGCAAGCATACCCCGAAACCAGTAATCTGAGTGGCCGTTCGGGCTTATGAGTCTTTAGTTTTCCGAAAAGTTCCTGAACTCTAGGGCCCACCGGAGGTTTCATGTTTGAGGAAACTGAATGAGGTAGATAGCCTTGAAGTCTTAATTTGCTAAGATCTGTAATGGTTGCTGCCGTCGGGTCAGACTTTAAGACTCGATGTGGAACCTTGTTAATGGCACAGAACATTTTATTATGGTAATCTTTTTTGTCCATGATGATTATCTGGGAGGTTTTGTCAGCACCAATGATAAACAAGTCATGGTTATGAGCCAGCTCCATTAGTTGCTCTCTTTCATATTTTAGGATTGCTGGAGGTCTAGACTTTTTAGTGAAAGATTTTGATAACTGAAGTCGAGTTAATTCCCGCTCCTCTTCAGGTAAGGCTCCAATGATATTTTCCAGCTCAGGAATGGAAAATAGTGGGCGGGGGCCGAGGCAGGGAAGCTGTATTTTGGTCCTGTATTGAGTGCAGAAATTTGGGAATCAGAAAGTTGGACTGAGCTGTGATTCACAAAAAATGGTTGCGCAGGGTTATTACCTCTATATCTAACGTAAGGTACAGGACGAAAAGATCAACAAGGTCTGTTTGAAGCAAGGTTGCAAAGTTTTTTGGTGTGCCTATTATTGACAGAAACGAGTTCAGATTGTAACGAGGTAAAGAAAATGTTAAGTTTCATACCTATTTTACAAAAGAACTGGAACACTCGGGGAATCTACCTTACCTAGATTTCCTCTTAACTAGGGACCCGCAAACGCAGAAGATTAAGTTTTATGTGTATAGAAAACCTACATTCAATCCATGTATTATACCATTTTTGTCTGCCCACCCAACGCAATACAAAACTGCGGCTTTGCGTTTTCTGATTAGACGGGCTCATACACATTCATCTTCCTGTAGAGCAAGAAAACAGGAACTCTCAACTGTATTATCCATTGCTCGTACATTTGGATATTCAGAACAATTTTTTCAAGAACTACTAAAGAGAGATGGGCGACTGAAATTCACAACATTATCCATGGAGACACGACAGAATAGATTTGTAAGTAGTGTAGAGTACAACCCTAACACCATACCTATTCTCAAAAAAGCTTGCAAGAGACACCAATTAAATTTTGGAATTAATAATAGAAATATCTTCTCTCTGATCAGACGTGACCGAGATAGGACCTCCACCCTGCAACAACATGGTGTTTACAGCCTCCCCCTAATCCACTCTGACCCTGACATGGCTCCAAAAAAATATATTGGCTCTACACTTAGGACCTTGTCTGTCAGACTGGGGGAACATAGATACGCCCTCAGATCAGGAACAAAAAGTACTGCACTCACTACTGCTGTAAATCATGAGGGATATTCCCCAGATTGGAATGGTGCCAAGATATTGAATTCCAACGTCGGCAGGTCTACTATATTCATGTCCGAGAGTTTGTTCATCCTATACTACGGTGACTCTTGTTGTAATGAGGATCTGCCGACCTATGTACCTAGCACTTGGAGAAGATTGGTTACCACCCAAGAGGCATCCACGGACGAGGGACTTTGATTTGCAGTTGAACTTTTTTAATTTAGTTTTTTAAAATTATTATGCTTTAATAGTTTGTTTGATTTGTTTTCAGGTCCTTTACTTTTTATTTGGACCAAGGGATGGGGAAAGGGGGAGGGGATTCGAGAAGGGGGAATGTCAACGGGGGTGGGGGGTTGATGGGTTTCTAAATTACTATGTGTGTATTCTTCATTTCTGGTGAAGGGGGAGGGGACGATAGGGAGGGGGGAGGGGGGTATGTTTTGGAACTTGGTACCGTGTTGCATTGTGGGCAACGGTGTGCTATATATATCTGATGGGCGGTGCTTGTCTTGTGGCACTCGGGCCAGTAGATGGAGACATGTGTTCTCCGAAAGCGCTAGCTTTCTGCAAAGTTTTTAGTCTGTAAATAAATGTTTTTAGTTTGCAGTTTGGAAACTTAGTGTTTTTATCGTACGGTGAGACAGCTTTGATTTATATTACTATTATGCAGGTTGTGTTTGTCTTAACGCACTGGCTCTTTCCCTTTCGTAGAACCAGTGGTCCTAAATTAGTGACGGGCGACTGCTTATAGCCCATCAAGTTGTTCACGGTGGTCGGCAACCCCCACACGAAAAAAAAAAAATCTTCCTTTGTCGGAGAGCGTTTCTGGTACAAAATGTTTTGCAAATAATTTGAAATGTTTCTAAACGCATAAGTGTTTCACTAGAGTGCATAAATTCACGTTTCCGTTCGCAGCATATCAGTAGCAATACCTGCGCGTGTAAAAACAAGATTGAAAAAATCATTTTTTGACCAGGTACTACTAACCACCAAATCATTTTGTGTGCATTTCTTACCAAAAGTAATGCACAATTTCTCCGCTAGGGGCAAATGTTTAATCTGTTTTTGTCGATATCTCTGTTTCTAAAAGTCCGATTTAAATAAATCTTTTAACAACTGATAGTCCTTTGCCTGTACTCGTGGGGTTTTTGTAGTTCACATTTCTGGCGCTAGATGGTGTTAGTGTGTATTTCTGTTTGCAGCTGCATCTTCGCTTCTAGAGATCCTATTGATTTTTTTTTCAGTGTATGCCATTCGCTACAGTAAAGACGGGGAGCATTATCCTCTTTAAAAAATGCAGAGGGCGTAAATGTTGGAACGTTTTTCTCGCTATCTCTTCTTCCTGGAGACGTATTTGAAAATCACTTTTTCCTTCGCATAGCTTGCTTTTGCTATGAAGAATACTTTTCGCCTTTTTTTTTTTTTTTGCTTTTGAGTTATTCAAAATCCTTCCGCCTGGGGGCGTAAAGTTATATAATGTTTTCCTCATCGAGTTTATATTAGGTGGAGTCACCACTCCTATCCACGCAGCACTGGCCACCATAAGTCACCTCCCGTGCTGCAGGTGACGTCATATCCAGCAAAAAGCTGTTTTGAAACCAATGGAACAAAGGCTTCGAGGCGTATAGACAAATAAAATGATGGATTTAATAATCTTTATCAATTATACAAGCTTTACTGTTTTATCAGCTGTATAATTTAGTTTGTTTTTGCCTGTATGTGACGCCACTCCAGAGATTAGTTGTGGCCTATGGCGGCAGAGCCAGTGGTGTCTCCACCTAATATAAGCTGTATGGTTTCTCTCTATACTTCTTCTAACTATTCGTTTTGAAATCCCTTTGTCTCTGATGTCTTCTCAGCCGCTAGTGCCAGAAAGAAGCTATTTTTGTTTCTAGATGTTTTAGGGATTGTAGAAATTTGGTTGATTTTGTTTTTGTAACGGGTTTCAATAAATAATTTTCAAATATTTTATTCGTATCGGAAGATATTCAAAAGACGTGATCATTACAAATGAAAATTCAGTGTCATCGTTCTTGTTTTTACTTACAAGGGAAGCCTTTCATCTGTCACTCCCCAAAATTGGAGAAACTTGGCCAGGAGTTATTACTAAGGGCAAAAACCAATGGGTATATTTCTGTTTTGGCCCAAATGAACTGACAAAGGTAAACGAGTGGTCTGAAAATGGCTTTAGAGCACAAGTGGGAAAAATCATCTAACATGTGTTGTGGTGCGTGATATGTAACCCCAAATATCAGCTATGTCCCCATGATTCAAAATAAGCTCATGTCATACAAAAAGCAACAAAAACCTTTATTACAGGTGTAAATGAACGTTTGTGGCATTGAACACATGACCGAAGCAAAGTAGTTTGGAACAATGAGAACAACGCAAGATCCCAAAGTTATCACAGTACTGAAAATTGTCATTGATATCTGAAAAACAAATACGTTAAACATTATCAAAAGTAGCGTCATCACTTTCACAGTATCCAATTTTTCCCCACAGATATAACAACATGTTTAATTTTTCTGACTGCCATTGATTGTTCATTGATACTATAACGAAGTAAATTTCTCCGGCATTTTTGGTCTACGCCGGGATTCGAACCCGAGTACGCTTATTCCGGAACAAGCAGCTCTACCAACTGAGCTACGCAGACATCTGTTCTGATTGCTATGTGCCTTTATGTCGTGTGCGTCCTGCTGGCAGGTACGTCACATCTCCCCCCGAAAGAGGGCCGGGGGCATGGCCCACGGGTCAGCCGTGACCATGAATCGTTGCAGGCAGCCATCCACTGAAGAACGTGCACTTGAGAACTCCCCGTCAATCTGGTGTGTGGAATGCAACGTCACACACATTTATTTTTCGAAGCACTGGAGAAGGGATTCTCTGATTTTTCCTATCTCGCGGTGTGGAAATAACATCACACCAATGCGAGATTTTGAACGGCCGGGTCATCCGAATAGTTCGGGCGCCATTATAACGAAGTAAATTTCTCCGTCATTTTTGGTCTACGCCGGGATTCGAACCCGAGTACGCTTATTCCGGAACAAGCAGCTCTACCAACTGAGCTACGCAGACATGTATTCTGATTCCTATCTGCCTTTATGTCATGTGCGTCCTGCTGGCAGGTACGTCACAAAGTTGACGGAGAAATTTACTTCGTTATAATGCGTTCGATGATTT
This sequence comes from Macrothele yani, assembly GCA_039090855.1. NCBI lineage: Eukaryota > Metazoa > Arthropoda > Arachnida > Araneae > Macrothelidae > Macrothele > Macrothele yani. The sequence continues at coordinate 2,635,897 of CM077023.1, read as the reverse complement.
TCTCTACTTGTGCACTAAGGCCATTTTCAGACCACTCGTTCACCATTGTCAGTTCATTTGTGACAAAACGGAAATACACCCATTGGTTTTTGCCCTTAGTACTATCTCCTGGCCAAGTTTCTTCAATTTTGGAGAGTGACAGTTGAAAGGCTACCCTTGTTAGTTTCCTCCTTTTTTTGTTTTTCGTACACAGATTGATATGTTCGTTCCGTTTGTACATTTTGGTTTTGCATCTTAGATCGCTTGCAAGATTTAAAAGAAATACATGTCTGTTTAAAAACATAAGCTTCCAGTAGAAAATTTAACTCTTCGCTTCGGGTATCAAAGCTTGACGGTGAACGGTTGTAGGTAAACTAATGCGCGAATGCACAAAGTGGTTTTAGTATGGAAGTGTCTGAGCCCAAGTCTAAAATTGCCCTTTTAGAAAAAGGAAGCTAATAGAATTGAGTAAGGGAACTCAATAGAAAAGAAAACCGATATAAATGAGAGAAAGGGGATGGAGGCAATTCTTCTGAAACACCTCTTCTTGCAGGGCCTATGGAAAGGAGGCAAGCCAGCCGAAATGGTGGAGGGGAACATCCGGGAGCCATTGCAGAGCCACTACCACCAACTCTACGGGAGAGGGGATGCAACCGCTGGAAACAACGGATTTTGGAGCAGCATCAAGTACTCACCATCACACAGCAACCTGAAAAAGAACAGAACAGCCGTCTAGTCTTGACACACTAGTCTGGCGGTCTGTTTAACACCCACCTTGTACCTCTCAAGGACTTACCATCTCATCCACTTTTTCCGATTCAAATAGGTTACCAACTCAAGAACCAGTGATCAACAGTGCTGTCTTCACTCTGTTTCTATCAAGAGGGTGAGGGACAGTGACCACCGCCTTAGGTCTCGGGCGCATAAGGACCACACTGGGGCCATTGTCAACCGCACCACTACTAAGTTCATTAGGATGAGCAGCCTCTTGCTGAAAGAGCTTCTTGGTGAGTCTGGTGGTAAACTCTCGTACCGTCTTGACACCGAATCAGTCCCTCAAATTCCGAGTAGAGGTCCAGAGCGGAGCCTTCTGTACCTCACGACCGAAAATGTTTTTCTCTCTGCCTTACTTACTCCTACCCATATGGAAGCAGCGTACGTAAACAGTCGGCTGATGACCATATTATACAGCAGAACTTTGTGACCTGTGGTTAAAAAGCTTTTCCGGTGGAGGAATGGAGCTGACCGAGGCTTAGTCTAGCTCTTCTCGTGGGTTAAAAGGGTCGCCCAAATGAAAGTGAGACTCGTGTAATAACGTCGTTTCATAATTACACAGAGCCGTGCATTTTTGCCGGTAGATGGCGTGTCATGTCAGGAAGCATGCTGTTATCGGCGGCACGTGTCAATGTGCTGTTTGTACGTGCGGAGGCAAGTTGACTACGTAGGATCGTGACATAGATTCATCCAAACAGGCCCAGCGGGCAGTTATGCAATTTTTGACGGCACAAGGTGTTAGTGGAGCCAAAATTTATCGTTTTATGAAGGATGTGTATGGGAATGAGGGTCAGTCACGGTGTACAGTGTTCCGCTGGTGTAGTAAATTTCATAAAGGACGTGTGAGCACGAAGGACATGCCGAGACCTGGGCAAGCACACGTGGCCATCATCATGGAATCGGTTGCTTCCGTGGACGACCTTGTGAATTCTCCATCACCGATTGGGATACAGCATGGTTTGCGCACAATGGGTCCCCAAGCACCTCAAGGAGGTGCTGAAGACTCGGCGAATGGGTGCTTGCTTGGAGCATCTGCATCGTTAACACGCAGAGGGGAGACAATTTTTTCCAAGATTGTGGCTGCAGATGAAACTTGGTGCCACCACTTCGATCCGTCGACAAAACGAATGAGTATGGAATGGCGGCATTCCAACTCTCCAAGCCCCCCAAAAAAGCTCAGTCCTCCTTAAGAGCTGGAAAAGTGATGCTCACGGTTTTCTTCGATGAGAATGGCCCATTGCTGTTGGATTGGCTGGACGGCGGCAGTATGGTCAGGGCAACCACGTATAGGAATACGTTACGCAACCTAAAAACGCCCATCAAGGGTGAGCGACCCGGTATGTTGTCAAATGGGGTCGTTCTGCTGCACGATAACGCACGCCCGCATACGGCGACGATGTGCCAAGATTTGCCGTGGAGCTTCCGCTGGGAGGTCCTTAACCATCCCCTTTATAGCCCCAACCTGTCGCCCTGCGGCTACTACATCTTCGGGCCACTGTAAAAAAAAGTTCTCAAGCTCCGCCGGTTCACTAACGACGTTGAGATCCGCGACGCCATTGAAGACTTGTTTCACAGCCAACCGCGGACGTTCTTCGCTCAGGGTGTCCACATTCTTGTGCCGAACTGGGTGCACTTGCTTGTACCGACAAGGCGACTATGTGTAGCGGGTATGTAGCCCATGTATAACTCTTACTTTCTGTATGTTCACATATTCCAACCTATAAACCCTTACGGCAAAAAACCGGCAGTCTCAGTTCCATTTGGCCGACCCTTATAGTTGGTTTTGGATACCGACGAAAGTAGACAATCCATTTGCAGACCCAGGTACTTAGCAAAACTAACCCAGGGGATTGTCTCTTGGAACATGACTAGTTCTGGCACTCCTTAGAGAGATCCGAAGAACAAGAGCGCACTGCTCTTCGACCGAATGATTTTGACCATCCAGTCAGTGTAGTAAGTTTTCAGCTCAGAAAGAAAGTTCTGGAGGAGTGTCACAGCTCTGAGTTTGACAGGACATGATGGCAACAGCTATATCATCTGCGTACGTCATCACCTACCTACTTGGGCTTGGGCAATTCGTGCAGATATATGGAGAAGTGTCGGTCTAAGAACCGAGCCTGATGTACCTTCCTTTTAGAAGAAATCTTACTGGCAATCTTAACAATTAAGTTGCGTCCAGCTAGGTACGATCCAGTCAGTTGAACAAGCGGGCGGGAACACCATAGCGCTGCAACTTGTGACGCGCACAGTCAACGTGCATACCCCTTGGGAGGACTTTCTAATGTCCAGGAGGGCAGCAGTGGAATATTCACTTTTGTAATATCCTTCAGAAACGAATGCCGTAAGTCTAATTAACTGATGGGTCGTGGCGTGCTTGACCCGAAACTTCCTTGTTCTTCAGGAATGACTTCCTTAGCAGTGTAGAACTGATGAAGCCTTGAGAAGATGACCTCTCAAGGTGCTTATCCATAATGCGTAGAAAAGAAATTGGACGGTAGCTCTGCTGTAAGATATGGTTGATTTCAAAAACGTTCATTCTTTGGTACGGTTCAGGCACACAAAGTATGTCATCCTTTATTTCCTGGTTTTTAAAAAACGTTGACATTATTTTACGATGAACGTTTTAGTATTAATCATTTCACGATACTGTATAATTTACGTGATCATGACAGTTTTAGGAGCCCTCCAAAAACAGGAGGCCCAGGACACGTGTCCTGAATGCCCTGCCGATAATAGGCCCGTGACTGTAGCCTACTTTCCAGAGACATGCATTTGTGCGGGTAAAAACAATCTTGCACGCGTATTTTCCAACTGCAGTGTTGAAGTTTTCTTTCTCGTACTTCTTTCATTTTCTTTCACGTTTGTGTGTCAAAATATAACTTCAATTAAGTGGTGGTGATCTTAGATGTGATTTTCTGCTATTTCAGTTTATGACTTCATATTTAGAATTCTGCATCATTTCATAACAGTAGTTGAAATGTGCGATGTAGCGTTCAGTTCGATGTAGCGTTCTCTGCACCGATTAAATTCGTAGCAAACATCTTTTGAGATTCCAAACGAGACGGCGTTTAGAATAAATAGAGTAAACGCTGTTTAAAAAGATGCTAATAGAAACTAACTGATTTGGAGCAGTGCCTTCAGAAGATATTTTCAGCCAAGAGAAAGCCGAGAGTTAAATTCCGGAACGTCAGGTGTTTTATTCACGTTTGTCCATCGTTCAATTTAGAGCAGTGCTGTGCTATTACTCCTTAATTATTTAACCACTTACGTGCTTAACCGCCCCTGTTTCACCGTCGACTGAGTTAAATGAGACCGCGTGTCATAAACCCAGAGTCTGTTTGCATGAGGTGGGAGCTGCAGGGCAGGGAGGGTTCTATGGTAGGTCTTGAGCCACACACATACACACGCATACACGCAGGCTTCTGTGGAGTATGTTTACAAAGAGAACCGTGAAGTGCATCAGCAGTGGAGAGAGAACTGAGCGAGAGAGAGAGAGAGAGCTCGTGTGTTCCTGGTGCAACAGCAGAGCCCACCTGTCTCCAGCCCCTTTCGGAATTTAATAAAGCCGCAAACAGGCTCTTTCCAGACCGCAAAATCATGGAGTCGGTTTTAATGGCGTTGTGCGACCAGTTCTCTCTCCCAAGTGCCGGAGAGAAGTTAGCAGCAGCGTTAGAGGAATTTAATAAAGCTCTAATATGTCCTCCCCCTTGAGTGCTAGATTCAGCGCGGTCTGCTGGTCCTCATGAAAATTCTCGGCTAATAATACGTTTCATGGAAGTTGATGAAGCACATTCAGAGCGGGTTCATTTGCAAAAGACCAGCCAGTTTCTTTCAAAATTGTGTTAAAAGCAATCTTCGAGTGAAGCACCGTTCTTGCTGGCTCTGAAACTCTATTACTTCTTGGGCTCTCCTTCACTTGTTTCAGCAGGAGACATTTTCCCGGAACTTCAGAAACGAAAATAATCACATCTAATCGATTTCTTTTATATTTTTTCATTCGAGTTTATGTTAAAAAAAAAGTAATCCCATCGAAGGCTTGTAATGAATGAGCACGTTCATTGAATAAGCATGATTCAAATTTGAAATATTCAACAATCAAGTCCAACTGTGACAAAGGGGATACGTTGAAACCAGATATGCAATGTCCTGTGTCTTCTTCAAGCAGCAGTATTCCTTACTTCCACCTTGCAAATAAAATTCTGCAGCATTTAAAACAAGAAAAAAGAAAAATACGTATACAGGCAACCTGGCGAGAAAATTTGGGATCAGGAAGAGCTGGAAAATATATGGAAAATCTGAGACTACTATCTTCTGTTATGGAGAAGGGTTTACGCTAATATTAAAACTTATATGCAAATTATAGAAAATTTAAATTAAGGAGATGGGTGGATGCATTTCGAAACAAATCTGAAATTTTGAACAAGGCCAAGAAACAAAATAGAAAAATAAAATGCACCACTGAATTTGGGAACTCCCAAAAGTTACTATTGTATTGTTTGCGTTAGACGAGTAGATACACCTGAAAGTGGAAGAAAGGTAACTATTGTTTGCATGTGTACCAAATTTGTAAACACTAAAATTTAATGGTATACAATGTACACGTGTAATAACTTTTGGAGTTAAAGAAGTCAAATATAATGGTTAGGACAAACACTTTGTTCTTTTACCACAATTAAGTAACTCAGATTTCGTTTCCCACCTCAGTCATTGCTGAGGGGGATGCAATTGAACCATGTGATGAAAATTCACACTTAAAATATCTAAAACTTCACTGCACTAAGGCTTAGGTTTTTGAAAGGCCACTTAGCCTATATTTATTTGTAAAACTTAACAAGGGTGAGATTAAATTTTGGACACAATTTCAAACCCGGCCACTGGGCCCAAAAAATAAATAAATAAACGGCTGACAGGTTAGTTTCTTTCAAAGAAAAATTAGCACCAGGCACACTACTGATAAAAATATAAATACCAGAATTTCACTGAATTACACAGCACAAACATTTGATTTAACATGGTGTGTAATTTGGGTATGTGGAAGGTAAATCTCTCTCTCTCTCGAATTTTTTTTTATATGCATATGTGTACACCATGTTGTGTGACGTACCTGCCAGCAGGACGCACACGACATAAAGGCAGATGGCAGTCAGAACAAACGTCCGCGTAGCTCAATTGGTAGAGTGACTTATTCCGGAATGAGAGGATCCGGGTTCGAATGCCGGCGTAGACCAAAAATGACGGAGAAATTTACTTCGTTATAATGGCGCCCGAACTTTCCGGATGACCCGACCGTACAAAATCTCGCAATGGTGTGATGTTCTTTCACACCAAAAATAAGAGAATCCTTTCTCCAGCGCTTCGAAAAATAAATGTGTGTGACGTTGCATTCCACACATCAGATTGACTGGGAGTTCTCAAGTGCACGTTCTACAGTGGATGGCTGCCTGCAACGATTCATGGTCACGGCTGACCCGTGGGCCATGCCCCCGGCCCTCTTTTGGGGGGGGGGAGATGTGACGTACCTGCCAGCAGGACGCACACGACATAAAGGCAGATGGCAGTCAGAACAAACGTCCGCGTAGCTCAATTGGTAGAGTGACTTATTCCGGAATGAGGGGATCCGGGTTCGAATCCTGGCGTGGACAGAAATGACGGAGAAATTTACTTCGTTATAGTTGTTCTACTAATTTTCTCGAACCAACCTTCTCAGTCCAGACTTCTGAATCCACTTTTAATTTTAAACTACCATAGCAACTGCCAAAATTTTACGTATAATGGTAAGTTATTTTTATTACAAGATTCTACACTTCCAGGAAAATTTGTCTTAAAACCAACATAACCTTGTCTTAAATCAACATGTGTCTTAAAAATCACCATATCTAGCATTACCGGATACTCAACCATTTTCATACACCATACAAAACCTAATACACTAGATACCTTATTCTATTTACTCAAAGTTATCATTAAATTGCTACACCGACACAAGAATCTCACTTCACACTATCATCATGCAAATCCAACTTTTCAAAATTCCATACCATAAGTTTTCCTCCAATCTACTGGCACCCATGTAGTAACCACTCGGGCATAAAAGCCAAACAATCATCTCAACCAATGAGTCCCACATCTCTAGAAAAACACTGTTTTTCGGGGAGAACAACAAAGTTTGGGTCTGAAGGCGAGAATGGGTCGTGAATCCATTCCCAGCCTACACAGTGTAGTGGAGCAAAGTGCGACCTAACCCTTTACAGTTCCTTCACTCTGATTTTGGGAACAACTCACATCCACTCCTTCGTAGGAACCACCTCCTATGGGCCAACGAGCTTATTCGGGCAGAAAACAAATCCCTAATTTGTTCCGTGCACCCTTTCAGACCCGAGGCATGTCTACATAGGGTAAAGTATCCCACACGAGTTCACTTGCCCCCCAAAATATCTCAACATCTATTTTCCAGAAAGCTAACTCACCATCCTCATTTCCAGAAAATTCAATACATCGCCTTTTATCCCAGAAAATTACTTCATATCCTATTTTTCCCAGGAGCACACTTCATATCTTCATTTCCCCAGGAACACACTTCATGTCCTTATTTTCCCAGGAACACACTCATTTCCCAGAAAATCACTTATCTTTATTTCCCAGGAACACACTGTACATACTCATTTCCCAGAAAGCTCAATAACACCATACTTGACACACTATACCAAACCTTACTTTATTTCCAGAAAACTCTATAAATCACCATATTTCCACAATCACCCTTTTCCTGAAAAATCATCACTTCTTGAAGAAACACAACAGCTATTCGGGTTCTTTTCAGTCACACTATACATATGCTCATATCTGCCTGTATGCCCATTTTTATATTCTTTCCCCTATAAAAATCTGTTCTTCCAATCTATGGGCTGAAACTAGTAATTAGCCCTCTACTACCACAATTAAATTTTAAAGAATAATTTTGCACTTAAATTTACCAAAACACTAAACCAAAATAATTACCAGCCTACAAGAAAAATTCTCAACTACATGGCACCTACGCTAAGCTCATAAATACAAATTCTACTTCACAAATACAAAAATCACTGAGCACAAAATGAGTTAAATTTCACTTCAAAGAAATACTGGTCTGGAAGGTTGTTCGTTCCGAAATATCTTAATATACTTATTATATTATACACTTTCTTTCTTTCTTTTTTTTTTATTTCTTTATTTTAACTACTCACAGAAAATGTCATGGAATTTATTCTTACATTGCCTAACATTAACTCAGGAGGTCTCATTCCTTAAGCACACCAGAACACTAATGTACAAAAAAACAAAACAAAAAAAAAAAAACATGAATGAAAGCATTTACACCTTCCCTTTTTTTCTTTCCCTTGCTATATATATATATATTTCTGACAGCTCCCATGTCAAAGCCCACTTGTTACATAATTACAAAGCATAAATTAGCGCATTACCTTTCTGGCTGACTTCAAAGGAAGGGCACAGCAAGTAAAAATAAAAAAAGGTCCACTTGTTACAGCGGCAGTCTGCTTTTCCCTTCTTTTTTTTTTCTCCTCCGCTGGGAATGAAGGTTTGCAGTCCATAATACGCCTGAGCATGGTTTCTCTACTGTTTTTTATGGCTGGGTAAGCCAAATATTGGCTCCTAGGTGAAAGGCCACCGGCAGGAATCTTTCTCTCGGTTTCAGGAAGGACTTTTCTTTCTGATGATTGAAAACCGGGAGAACTCCAAGTTACTTTATGGATCCTCCACACTGCCTCCTGGGTCAAGCGGAATCAGCCTCCCTCCATCTTGGATTTCGTAGGATGGTCCAGGCAAGAAGCGTTGCTGGTCATCGCTGACAGATAGCCGGCAAACTGGGAGCGCGGACGTTTTCTTTTTTTCTCGATCATAATATTCAACCCTGCGTGGGACACTGGGTCCACTCACGCTTTTTCCTTTTTTTTTTTTTCATCAAGCCAAACCTCAGAATTTAGGGTTAATTTCGCCCAGCCAGCCAACGCTCACGAAGAGCCGGCTGGGGGGGAGGGGGTTCCAACGGAGCCCCGCTCTCGTTACATGCTGCCGACCGAAAATAGAAGATAAGAGTGACGCTTCGTTCCCTTGAAGCCGGGATGCTTGAAAATCCGTTGACCCCTAATTGGTCGAACTTCCCCCCTAGCAACCAACGGTTTCGCTAGTCATTGGCCAAGAGGTTCGCGCCAAAATTGTTACCAAACCCATGGCTCCCTTGACCCTCATCCGGGGAAGCAACCTCTGACCTTCGGGTAGGGGAGTTCTGCCATTCCAAGCTAAAAATAGATTTGCCGTTGGCCTGCATGGGCATTTCTGCAACACTTTTTCTCTGATGCTTCCAAATCCCTTTGCCTAAAATGGCGGACTGGAAGAAAGATTTTTGGGCTTTTGCACAACCTCTCAGAAATGCTTTTTCCTCATTCCGTGATTAATACAAATAATTTTGCTTTCACAAAGGGGTTGATGCTGTCTTTTGCTCGCCATTTTCTTCTTTTTTTACTTACTAAAGAGAAAAAAATGAATCAGGCCAAAAGAAAAAAAGAAGTTTAATGTCTATTATTTCCCTTTCTTTTAAGAAATTTTGTTTGCTTGGTCAGGGCTGTGAAGTAAATGAATATGGACAATTATTCCCTTACCTCACTGCCTCTTCCAAACACAATTTTGAAACGTGGACTGTCGAGTATTTTCATTCTGTGCATTTTATTTATTTATTGTCTATTATTTTTATTTTTCGTAAATCCCAGCGAAGTGATCAGGTTCCCCAAGATTTACGAACATGAAAATTCTCGACAGGACACTTCTTTTTGATTAGAAAAGAGCTTTTTCATTGCGTCTCCTAGTGAGAAATATCGGGAGAGAGATATGTCTTCCCAAAGACACGTAAATAAATACAGTATATGTAAAACCAAGGAGAATTTTTGCTCAAGGGAAAAGGGGAAAATGCTTGGAAAATCTTTTTCATGCTGATCTCTATCCGATTCTGAGAGAAATGATCCCAGTCCCTCTTCTATTAACACAAGCCAACATGTGTTCTTAGACAGACGAACTACCCTCGGTAACATAAGGAAGTTATTTCTGGAATTACACTGTTAAAAATTCCGGTTCAACATTACACCATAATGTCGTGCAATATGATTTTTGGAACTTACACTATAAAGGGGTGCTTGAAATCCTTTGGCTTTCACTGTTTTATAGTGCAAATTACAAAGTGCAGAGAAAGTGATGTTCGCCTGCGCTATGTTTAGGGGCATTCAAGAAAACTGTTATGGGCAGATTGTTTGTAAGTGTTAATATTATAATTACTACCAAAATATATGTTTTATTCTTGTGTTCTAGGCCCTGTTTCTGTTTATTGCTGTACAGATGGAAAACACAACTCTTGTAATAATGTAATATACGTAAAGACTTTCAGTTCTGTTACATCTACTTTCTCCAACAAATGTTAAGTCAGAAAACAAACATCACATGAATATGAAAAAGAAACATATGATATTGTAGTCAACAATTATATTTTCCAGCACATGTGATGCCAGTTCGAGTTAAGAGTGAACAGTGTTACTTGTGACAACACCAGCAGATTGTAAAGTATCACTTTTGTTTCTGGAGTAGTGTTTAAGTTAATTTGTGACACGGATAATGTGAGCCTTGCTTTCAATACCAGGTTCATAAAAATCCAAAAATCCCAGTCAATCCTGGGGCGGAGAGTAGGCATGGCTCAACATATGAAATGACACAAAATCAAATTGACTTGAAATTTTTGTTATTCGTCGAACAAAATTTCATCGCCTCAGGAGACTTCATATCAAATCTGAAGACATTCTAAACAATAGTTCCACCTCTAATGGCCTTCGAAATCAGAATTTTAATTATGCACACCGGGTAGATCTCTGTTTTAACCTTACATTTTCTTTTCTTTCTCGTATGTACATTATGTTACCACTTAAATGCATTTTCATTCTGAACAGCATGTCAGAACTTCTGGGTTTGTGAGTAAGTTTCGGCGACAACTGACAGCTAGTCAAAAGCTAAATAAAAAAGTATACTCTCAATGTGAGAGGGTAGATAACGTGATAGTCTGCAAAAGAGGTGACAAACGAATACTAATTACGATTAAATGATATGTGACACTTGTTTGGTTTGCTATAAGACGATTTTTTTAAGTGAAGAGTGGTTTGGGACATATTTTATTTTAACTTTCATTTTTAGCTCCTTTTCCTATGTAAATTAGAGTTTGTTCTCTTTTGCACTTTCCAAACTTAAAGTGATATCTTTTCTCTCACTTGAATGGAGGTTTGGGAACACCATGAGCTCCGTACGTAAGTGACGTATGCATGTGATAAGAACAAGACGAGATATATGATGGGTACACAGTAGCTGGGAGAGGGGAATTTTGATGGTGAATGTCAATGCTCCTTTTTCGATACGAGAATGCCTAATTGCCGTTTAAGTATTTTTGAAGACTACGTGTTCTACTTTTAATGACAGAGTTTTATTTCGTAGTCAAGCATTATCGTGGATATTAACTCAAGTCCCAGTGTTGTGTTTCATAGTTAATTGTTATTGTGTATATTAACACAAGTTTCGTGATTTCACCTTGTTGAAGTGCAAATGATCAAGTGACTATAGACAGCAAAAAAGGATTAGCTGTAGGTAACAACCCATTGATCTTTATTTGAGTGACTCGTATTTCACTGTAGGTGAAGCTTTTGATCTATGTAGTATTTTAGTAAGTCAGCTACAAACGAACGCTACAGATTCACAAGTTGTGGTTCATCGAGTTGTACATTAGCAGTTGGCTACTAACAAAGAGAGCTGTGACATTTAAGTAAGTGACTGTTTTCTCAGACTCACGAACTTTGTGCATTAGTTTAGTATTCATTTCATTAGCAATCAAGGGTACGTTTAATAGCAAACTAATAACAACGAAATAGTTAAAAACATCATAAGCTCTTTTTTCTCGCATGTTTTGGTGAGCGAATGTTCTGTGTCTTGAAGTAACGCAGCTTCTGACTATGGGATAATCTAGTGACCCAAGAAGTGGTGTTACTGAGTCATACTGCTTTATTTATCCATAAATACTGAGCAGTTTACTTTTGAGGAGGGTTTATCTGATTCTCATGAGTATAATGAGTTAATCATCCGGATTAATGGCTACTGGATCCAGACAACTGAAAAACGAAAATGGCTGAAGGACGAGTATGTCTCAACCAGAACTACTGCCCTGACTTTCGGCGCGAGATCCTAGAGACGTGTGAAGCTTTGTTACTTGTTATTGCGCCATTAACAGTCTTAAAAGCAGAGTACATTATGATTAGTGAAAGTTGTCACTTAGATTAGAAACCACTTAAAGGAAAAAACATTTTCCCCTGCTGTTTTATTGCAATGAGTTTTAATACAGTCTCACTCTGCTGATATGCATTGTGCTGACTCGGATACTAGTTCTTGAATTTTTAAATAAATACAGTCATATGAAAGTGGATGGAGAAATCTCTGTGTGTTTGCATAGATCTTTAGTTTTGTAAACACGTGGAAGACTAAATTTGTTGAAACTTAGGATACAACTGCACTAAGTTGGACATTATTGATCCTATTCAGTGTTCTAAATAGGATAAAAATGTTCTAAAACTGGGAAAAGTTCGAAACGATTTTACTGAAACTTAAAGAGACTGTATGTATTGATGCTTGTCATCTGAACACTCACCTCTGTGATTCCAGACTTGTGGTAGTGACTTTAAATGGGAAACGTCTCTGACATCATTAGAATTTCGTGCCTTAATGCATTACAATCTCTGGCACAATTGCAGGTTTCCGACCATTCGTCCGAGACGGGCGCGGATTCGAATCCCACTGAGGCATGGATATTGTGTTTGTCTTACGGCAGTGGTTCTCTCTCTTCCCTGGAAACAGTAGCGCTAAATTAGGGACGGGCGACTTTTTATAGTCCATCAAGTTGCTCATGGTAGTTGTTAAACAAGCTGTAATTGGACAAGTAGCAAGGAGATAAAGATTACCTCGATTTGTGAGATTACTTTGATTTGAGATTGCTTCGATTGACGGGTTATTCATAAAAAAAACTGTGGCTGTATTGATTAAGTGCTTAATATTTAAGTGACTGTTGTTTCAACAAACAATAGCAAAAACACACAGTTACGCAAATCTAAAGCAAAACAAAACAAAAACGAAAAAACGTTATGTAAGATACAACTGAAAAACAAGGGCCTAAACCTTAAACAGTATTACGAAATTTTTATTTTAATGCAACAAGGAAAAACAAAAATTCACTTTCAGAATCTATGTTGTTACAAAAGGTTTAGGTACTTTTCACAGCTAGTTCTGAGTACGTAGAACCAAACTAAAACCAGAAGTCAAACACGTAGTTTTATGAGAAGACCTGTTTTAAACAGTCATTACCTGAAAGTTCTGTTAGGTCTGCGAGCACATCGAGAAAAAAGTTCACAGCAGGCTTTCAGATCAAGTCGTCTCTTTGGTTTCAAAATCACTTTAATAGACTTCAAGGAAGAGGAGACGAGCAACGCAGGGACGCCTCAAAAAAATTATGCACAAATTAAAAGCAACATACAGGCAAATACACAGAGAATGATGATATGTACACGTGAGAGGAATGTCAATATACAACATGAGGCAGCAGCGTACGCTGTGGGCCGGAGCCCGAGAGAAGGGAGCACACCAGTCAAGCCCTCTTTTTGGGTCTGTAAAGGGAGAGTGATTCATTTCAGGTGATCTCCAATCTCCATGTTGCATTTTGCGTCGATTGCAAGCTACATTTCTAACGTGGTCAAATATCTGAAATGGGTATTTATTAAGGAGTTCTATATGGATTCATGATTTTTGTGTGATTATAAACTTAATTTCTTTATCATAGCTTCTAGTTCTTCGTGCTCAGAATAAGTTAATGAAAGAATCAGTTATGCGAATTTCGAGACTAAAATAGTCACTCGATAATGGAGTGGTCTCGGGCCTGAGTTCCAATTCCGAGAATGATATGATTGTTGCGTTCCTTTTTATTGCGTTCATTTTCCCTCAGCTTCAGTAGAGATCTTGAATTTGCCGCTTTATTCGATACGACCCTTAAATTTTGGATATGGAGAGGACCACTCACAAGAGATGTCACTACTAACATATCTATTGGATGTTGAAATCGTCCATAATGAATGTTGAAAAACAAAACAAAATCTATGTATAATACTCAAATTTATTATCATTTATTTACCACTTCTCAGAATTACGAAAACTTAAAGCGGTTTTTGTCTCACAGGTTCTATTTCTAAATTGGTTTGAAAGGAAAGAAAGATTGCCAAGCAGCCGTTTCGTATGCGTGAGTCCAACGAATGTGAATGCATGGGTGGGCAACATTTTTCCAAAGGTTTTACCCAAATTTAGAAAGGAAGACTTATTCTCGAGAAACTGACCTCAAAATTTTAGGCTCACACATAATTACAATTTAGTAAATAACTATGACTCCATATTTCGCTGCTTTAGACAGATTATGCCAAGTTAAACTCGTCTTCAACGAACTCATTCTCACCTAAGAGTTCTCAAATACTGCATTAACCGTCAGGGTTCATTTCCATATATATAATAGGAGCTCCACTCAAAACATGTCCGACGAACATCAGCGTGGTGATCTTGATCAGCTGTTTTCCCCTATCCTAGGAGTCCACAGATAACATCAAGAAATGGGCTGGAAAATGCCCCAGGGAATTTTTATAGTTTACCTCATGACAAACAGAACAATATTCAGATAGCTGATCTCCAACCTCTATAGACGAATGATTGCATATGATAACGATATTAGCAGGTACTGAGTGGTGCCGGTAACGGTTTCACTTTGCCTTTCTGTGAATTCAACTATTCAGTACAGAAAGTACAATATGATTAAGTTTTTTCTTTACATGTGTGGGAAGTTGTAATGAAGCGTGAAAAAGGTTCCTCCGATTGTTCTGTTTAAGCGACAGATCATCTTTCCAGGAGGTCAGAGATTAAAATCCATAAGTTCCAGAGATTTGGGCTCATCGCAGAGGAAGGCAGATACATTTTCTCCAACACCTGGGCCGGAGGAACACATACAATAGCTACAAAAAACAAATCCTAAAAAAAACTGATATTTAAATAATCCCTGGGAATGAGTTTGCAAAGTTGTATTGTCGCCGGCTGGCTGTGGTGTGCAATCCCTTTCTGGCTCTTAGAAGGATAACTTTTAATTTTCTTCGCTCTCCGAAAGCCAAAAACAGGGGCGAACACAATGGTTAGTTTTTATTTGAGGTATTCATGAAAGCTACGTAATAACTCTACAATAATCGTAATCACAGGATTTCTGTTGTTTTATATTGTGCTTATACATGTATATGTTTTTCAAAGTCATCATGTCGGGTACCTTATAGCGAAGTAAATTTCTCCGGCATTTTTGGTCTACGCCGGGATTCAAACCCGAGGCCGCTTATTCCGGAACAAGTCGCTCTACCAACTGAGCTACGCAGACGTTTATTCTGATTCCTATCTGCCTTTATGTCGTGTGCGTCCTGCTGGCAGGTACGTCACATCTCCTGGTACGTTACATCATCTCCCCCTTATTTATTTTTTTTTTTCGAAGTGCTGGAGAAGGGATTCTCTTATTTTTCCTATCTCGCGGTGTGGAAAGAACATCACACCAATCTGAGATTTTGAACGGTCGGATCATCCGGATAGTTCGGGCGCCATTATAACGAAGTAAATTTCTCCGTCAGTTTTGGTCTACGCCGGGATTCGAACCCGAGGCCGCTTATTCCGGAACAAGTCGCTCTACCA
Source organism: Macrothele yani (assembly GCA_039090855.1). Classification (NCBI taxonomy): domain Eukaryota; kingdom Metazoa; phylum Arthropoda; class Arachnida; order Araneae; family Macrothelidae; genus Macrothele; species Macrothele yani. The sequence goes on along the minus strand of CM077023.1, from coordinate 2,620,318 downwards.
ACTGAGCTACGCAGACGTTTATTCTGATTCCTATCTGCCTTTATGTCGTGTGCGTCCTGCTGGCAGGTACGTCACATCTCCTGGTACGTTACAACCTTTATTTGTATACGTAATATCAAGGCAATGTTTTTCTTATTCCTCTTATTAATTTTTGATGTTTGTGGTCTAGAATAAATCATTAGGAGCAACATTACCGAAGAAGATCTTTGTCTAAGGAATTACTGATGAAGTCTGAATTTTATTGAGTATTATTTTTCAACGAGGCAGGTACCCTGATTTTCAGTTCATTTAACCTGTTAGCAATTGATTTTCACTTACAACAGACGACAATAATAAAAGTTCCAAAAAAGTGAATCGGAAAGTGTCGGTGGATCCGTAAAACTGCTGCTGTTTCGCAATGGAAAGTATACAGCGGAAATTGAAATGGAGAAGCAACAATTCCGAAACAGTTAATTCGCTTCTACTCAACACCTTCCGAGATCAGCCGATCAAATTTCGTGATGACATATTACTGATGTCTTTGTAGCACGTCTTTTGTGAAAAAAGATCGTGCTTATGTTATCGGTTTGTCCGTCCGTCCGTAAACACCATATCTCTGGAACTATTAGTCCGATTTGAAAAATTCTTTTTGCATTGAGAAGCCTGAAATGTGCGAATGATGATCCTTTGTTTCGTTTTTTTTTACGATGAACAATTTCGTGGCTAGAGGGCGTAAATATAGATGATGTCAAATTCAAAATACATTTTTCCCCCATATATTTGCTTTTAACCATCCGATTGGAAAAAATCTTTTATCTTTCGATTCCATTTATGTCGAAAGGTATTTTAGGTATAGTTAATTTTTCAAGTTACGCATAGGTTTTCCGCTAGGATCCGTAAAAGTAAATTACGTTTTACCTGATATCTCTTTTTCTAAAACTCAGATTAAAACAAAAAAAATTCTTCGGCGGATACAGCTTCTGATGGAAAATCTTCTGCATATAATTTCTAATTTTTGGTAAAAAATATTTTGGCCACCAGGGGGCGTAAGTGTTAATTTTTGCTTCTGATGTATTTGCCATAAAAACTGAGCTTCTAAAATGTCAATTGAAAAAAATTCGTTCGTGGTCCGACACTACACACATCGACAAAACTTATCGGAATATTTTCTTCTTAAAATATTGCATGATTTTTCCTCCAGGGGGGCGTGGATGTATATCTTATTTTTGTCAATATCTCTGCTTCTAATGGTGCGATTTGAAAAATTCTTTCTTTCTTGGATAGAGCCGGTGTGACATATTTTCCATATAATTTCAAAATTTTCAAGTAATTCAAAGACTTTTCGCTAGGGGCGTAAATGTAAATCGCGTTTTCCCCGATATCTCTGCTTCTAAAACTCCGATTTGAAAAATTCTTTCAGCACCGGATACCGCTTCTGACGAGAAATCTTTTGTATATAATTTCTAATTTTTGTAAAAAAATGGTTTGGCCACCAGGTGGCGTAAATCTTAATTTCCGCTTCTGATGTATTTGCAGCAAAATATGAGCTTCTAAATTCTCGATTAAAAAAAAAGTCGTTTGTAGACCGATACTACTCATGTCGACAAACCTTTTCGGAACATTTTCTTCTTAAAATAATGCATGGTTTCTACGCCAGGGGGCGTAGATGTATATCTTATTTTTGTCAATATCTCTACTTCTAGAAGTCCGATTTGAAAAATTCCTTCTTTGTTGGATAGTGTTTCCAATGCGAAATGTTTTTCATATAAATTCAAAATTTTCAAGTAAATCACAGACTTTCCGCTAGGGGGCGCAAAGGTAAATTACGTTTTCCCCGATATTTCTGTTTCTAAAACTCCGATTTGGGAAATTATTCCTGTATCGCATACAGCTGCTGATGGAAAATGTTTTTCATATAATTTCTAATATTTGGTAAAAATTATTTGGCCACCAGGGGGCATAAGCGTTAATTTCTACTTCTGGTGTATTTGCAGCAAAATCTGAGCTCCTGAAATATCGACTAAATTTTTCTTTTCTTGGGCCGATACCGATCACATCGAAAAACCTTTTGAGAATACTTTTTTCCTAAAATAATGCGTGGTTTTCCCGCTAGGGGGCATAGATGCATGTTTTATATTTCTCAATATCTCTGCTTCGAAGAGTCCGATTTGAAAAATTCTTTCTTTGTTAGAGAGCGTTTCCGATGCGAAATGTTTCTCAAATAAATTCAAATTTTTCTTAACTCATAACTCTGCAGCCAGCGAGCGTAAGTTCACGATACCGTTTATAGCAATATCTGCCGGATTAAACACCCGATTGAAAAACTTCTTTCTTCTGTCAGATACTTTTGTTTTCCATACTGGTTCCATTGACTTTGAATAGCTTTGATAAATTTAATTTGCGTCAGAACGGATTCAAAAGACGTGCTCATTACACCCGAAAATTCGGTGTCATCTTTGTTGTTTACCATCTAATAAAGAAAACTAACTTCATCCTCAATGTTAGATTTGACTAATCAAAAACATTTCCGTTAACAGAGCCTTTAACTAAACGCATTTTAGGTTAATTATAATATTGAGGGAGGCGGACATTTCTGACGGGTGTTCGAATCCCGGTCCTGCCGGCCATCTAGTCTGCGGTTTTTCCGGGGTTTTCTGTATGCTCCTTGTGTTTGGGGACGCGAATGCGTAGATGGTTCCCTGTGAAGTCGGCCGCGGACGCACTTTGTCCCTTACCCGCATGCAGCAGAGGAATACCAAGCTGGCTGTATTAATTTGCCAATAATCCTCAATGGGCGCATTGTGGTCTTTGAGGAACTCAACCTGCCATGGGCAGACGAGAGAGAGAGAGAGAGAGAGAGAGAGAGAGAAACACACAGAGAGAGAATAACATTGAATGAAAATAAGAGGATGCATTTTCTTGGAAACTGCTGTTATTGGTTTTAAACTTCTTTCTGAGGGCATATTTCCTAATCAGTGTCATGAGATATATAAGTTTTAGTGCCACCTACTAATTAATTAATATTTGAGCGATTGGAAGTTTAATCTAAACGTAATTCCTTGGATTTACTTGTTGCCGAGAAAATCCTAATTTCGGGATCATTGCTTTGGGGTCATAAATGACTACATTAGGGAATTAATTATTTTATTAATGTTTTTTTTTTAATTTTAAGATTTGTTTTATTATTTAGGTAATTCATGGTTTGTTTTTTGGGGGCATTACTCTGTCACAGTTCATGGTAAATTTTTTTTTCGAACATCTCTCCTCTTCTCTTTGAACGTAGTGATTCCCGGTAGGCAGTGTTGGACTGGATATGACTAATCGGCCCACGCAATCCGATACAGATCGCCAATGTGTGTGTGTGTTTATTATGTTAATATATGCACTACCGCTCCTGACTGCGCATATTTGGACGAAAATGAGCATCTAAAGCTTGCGAGAAAAGTAAAAAAATTCAAGTTTAGAATGTTGGACTCATGTGAATATCATTTGCGTGACCAACTCTAAATCTGCCTGTCCTGCATCGATTACCTGTACTTTCCACGTATAAACTCGATCACCGTACTGTTTCTGTTTGCCCAACTGAAACAGTTAAGCTTCTCGTGCCCGACTCACTTGGTAGAGATGAAATCAATTCCTTTGGTTTTGTGTTAGTTAACAGGAAATCACTTACTTGTTTTTGTCTTAACAGCTTCTTGAAACATGTGTTTCTTTTTCTTTTCCCTCTGTTTCTCTGCACCACCTTTCCTTTTGCGGGTTTCCATTTTTTTTAAATAGCACAACGAGATACTTTAGCTGATGAAATCAATTTTGATTGCATATTCATTGTGAAAAATAAATTTCTAAAATAAAAAAAGAAATTGAAATCCAACGCTACTTAGAGTTAGGGATCGTGGAAATTTCCTGCCATGCAAAACAAGCAGCTGAATGCATGTGTAAGTTCTATTTGCAATTGCCACCAGCCCACGCCTGACGCCTCTGAGTCTGCGGATTGAAAACTGAAACCTGTGCACGTGGCACTCTGAGCTTTAACCTACGTATGAATCAAGAAATCGCGCTTGCCAGGTCTTTACAGATAATTTTGCCTGTCAGGCGCCGGTATCAGACACTGTACTAATGGATGAGTACAGCTGATTTATAGAAAAGGAGGAATGTGGGGTAGATATTTAGTCATAACAGCATACCACTACAGACGTTACGGAGTGTATGAAAATGAAAGAGTCAGAGATGAAACTCGATATTGAGCATCCGCAACCCTGCAATGGAATGTAGGGGTAGAAGAATATCTCACATTTATACAGTAACATAAATCCTTGGTTGGCATAATATAATTTCAAGAGATGTCAGCCTGAAAAGCTTTCACTAGCAGTCTGAAACTACACACACACACACTCACACAAAAGTTATGAGGAAACATATTGTTTACCAAATTCGAATAATGTGATTCTGAAAAAAAAAAAGAAAGAAAGAAATAAATAAAAAAAAAGAACTCTCCCACAGCGGTCCACCGCGCGATTGGCCAATCCAACTACCGGTAGGATCGGAACACCGACAGTAGGCCAGGTGCAAATCTCTCAAACCATAATATAAAAGATATTTCCATGCTGGCCATTTGCAAGGCGCTCCGCCACCCTGGGAAGAGTGCGAAGACAAGAATAAAAATGCGTGTGCCAAGAAGGAAAGTACGGCTGAGGAAATTAAATATTAGTTGCGACAACCTTAGGTAACAATAAGCCATTGCGTAGACGACGTCGCGTGAGTCAGCAACAGAAGCGACTACTTAAGGTTCCGTAAATTCCTAAGCAGTAAAATTTTGTAATAACTGTCACCCAACTTCGATGTCAGGGAACAGAACTCCTAGGAAAAAAACGTGAGAATAATTAAAAGCCAGGACTGAAGCTATATTCCGGAATACCCAGATAATAGAACCCCGAACGTAGGTGACGGTTATGACGAAATAAATTTTTAAAGGGATTAACCCGGAGATGTTCAGCTAGCCAGATGAACACTTGCCAGCGACCAGTGGTCAATCCCATACGGAAAGGCGAATCAAGTGGGATCCAGTTTAAACACCTCCATGAGCTGTGACCAAGGAATTTAGAATAATACTTCTGGAGATGCCCTGAATCTCTTAACCGTGAAGCCGCAAGATGTGGGAATTTGACTTTGTTTACATGATACCTATTTAGTAATAATTGAAGTCATGGCCATTCCTAGACAATCATATGATAGATAAAACACACAGATTATGGGATTTACTTAGGCATAAATGGATGTTATTTATTAACATATTTGGTAGTAACGTGCGGACTCGCCCGAGCATGATACTACCCGAACATTTGACGTAAATAAATAACATCCATTTATTCCTAAGTAAATCCCATCATATGTGTGTTCTATCTATCATATGATACCTATAATTTCAATTGCGTGTATTTTGGAATTGCGTGCTTCTGGGTTGCAGAAACCGTGTTAATGTGAAACCGGAATGAAATATATTTCTTACACGTGTGAAGTTTTCAATTTTAACGTTATGTTTTGTTTAGAATTCGCTCTACCGTTCGTGTATTTAATTTGAAATAAAAATGGGAAAGAGCCTCGAAATATTAAGAATTTTATAAATTCAGCATTTTCTCACACATTGGCAGCAAGTTACGATGCGAATTTGAAAACATTTGCGACGGAAGAAGGCGATTCGGCCAACACAAAATGCTTTGCGATAGCCTTGAAAACCATGAGCTTTCTCACACTTTGACGGCCGTCGCTCGCAGTTATAGGTTTCACGCAAATGGTACTGCTCCATTAACAAGGGCATCTCCAGATACGTTATTCTAGCCTCCTTACTGCGTACTCGCCCGGGAGCACGTGGGAAGCAAGGAAGATGAAAAAATGAAAGTGAAAAGTTCGAGAAATCGAGGTGAGAAACAGAGGAGTAATAGCAAACGAGTGGTGTTCAAAATGGGAGTAATGGAGTACTAATCGAGGCGGTAGTAGACCTGTATCATGTGTTCCCTCTTCAGTAACCAGTAACTTCACGCGGAAACCAAGGCTTTCGATTGGCTTCCAACGCTGTCGTGTGTGACGTCAAACACGACACTGGAGTATCCATCTGTGTAACACGAGAGTGACGTCACAAACGGAGGGAACTCATCTCTCTAATGTCATGGCCTTGTACTTTCTAGACGGCCTTGGTTTTTCCCGTGCTCGGATACCACCCACAAGTTGGGGATTAAGATGATCGTGGAGAGACAGCCAATATTTCAACCTGGAGGGTCAGCGAGGAAATTACACATGGAAATAGAAGCAAGACAGAGACGAAACAGAAGCAGACGCTTAAGGGTAAGACAATTTCCAAACGTTTCTTTCCGTTGCCAGTTTTAAATAGCATGAGTAATACTGAAATTGTGTTAACGTAACATTGCTTATCCCGCCACAGAGCAGGAGATTCAGAGGTTAATCTTCCATAGACACATGGCAACAGTTTGGCCGCGAAGATCTCAATAGAACAGCGCGCCAGTAGAAGGACATGGAACTAAAACGTCGAACCGTAACCGTCTGTCTGCCTTTTCAAATTTTTTTTCAAGAGTTCACAACTCTTCCCGCGGTGCTACTTCTATAGCCATTGATACCGTAGCACGTGACAGACGCTATCGTAATTTCATGTCCGGTCACTGGGGTGCTGTCTTAAAAACGAGAGTTGGGAGAGTTGGACCTCTGTCTCTCCTCCACTGTGCATCCGGCATTGTACGAACCGGATTTTCTGAGAATTCAGAATCGTCTACCGATAATGAGATCGATTAGGTGAGCATATTTATCTTAAAGCTATTAGAATCGATGTGTTTTAATAGAACTTATCTATTCCCACCATTAAATCGTAAATAGGATAAGAAAGTAGGCTATATGCAAGAATAAATTATTAATTTGATTTTAACAAACTTGTCATTCTTTCGTTTGCAGCTGGGCGAATTTGCATTTAGGGATTCATGTATGTTGAGTTTAAGGTGAATAATATTTTTCAGAAGGTAAAAACGAATATGATTCAAGTACGCTAATTTAAATCTAACTTCACTGTGGCATATAAGTTCTTACGAGAACCTCGTAAGGTATGAAAACAACGCGTACATGTCACAAGCATGAGACTGGGTCGTCGAACCTAGAATCATTGTTGCAACTATTAGACGATCGAAATCAATTACTAAATGTATACCCTGTAGTTCCCAAACGGTGCTTGATGCGGCAATATAGTGACCGACTGTAAACCAATGGCTTCACATCCTTTGTTTAGTGTAATTAAAATTTACTAATATTATACTTGAAACAGAAGTATGCCTTTTAATGAAAGGTTTTCAATGCAGTAATGCGTCTTTTGATGTCAGATGCTGCTTTTTCTACTTATTTAGCGATTTTCCTCTTGGCATGTCAGTAATTTCGCCCAACTGTCGGGCAACGGCAGATTTTGCTAAATTACATAATCCTGCATCGGACTGGGTCTTGCTTTGCTTATTATGATGTAGCAACAAAGAATAAGTTACGTAGCTTCGGTGGTGCTTAGAGAATGCGGCTTTACGTGTTTTATTATCCTTTTGTGCAGTATTTTATTCTCTGTGGTTCCCTCTCTTTCCTCCGCCCTGATATCACCTACCGCAATTTCCCCACTGCTTCCGCAAAGCAAAACATTCTTTCCCCAGCTTGCTAGCTATAGTTCGCTGGCAGCAGCTTTCGCTCTGCATTTCCCGTTGGTGATGATTAGCCGCCTCGGGCATTAACTGTTTTCTGCCTCGGCCAAGATACTTGGAATTCTGCCAGCTCAGAGGTACGGAACCCAACTCATGGGTGGTGGCTATCTAAGGGCAGGCAGGTAGTCCTTCCTTTATCTTTTTCATTCTCCCTCCTCCTGTTCATTCCATCGGCTGAGAAAGGAAGATGGAACAAATGCCATCTCCCTGTATTTAAGAATAGGGAACAAATTAAATAAACCAAGCATACAATTGGAAAATCCTGTTTTCAAAAAGAATAACCTACTCATTAATACAGCGGAAAATCATAATGGAAACTGGTATTAAGAAAAATCGCAAATGAAACAACTGGTAGTAAGTACATGTTGCTTTACAAAGTGCATAAGAAACTGGAGCAAAAATGCCATCTGCTCAGCAGCCTTCTGAAGATCTAAAAAAAAATGCTCTCTGTATTCTGCGAGCAACTTTCTCTGAAAATGCTGAACAGAAACGTCCGTGCATGATAAGGTAAAGAAAAGTGGAGAAGGATGGAGCATGAATGATCGTACACTGACGAAAACGTATTGTCGGTTTTCTTGTCATAACCGACGACAGCATTTCCTAACAGCGTTAAGTTTCTGTTTTGTTTTAAATTAAGTATGAACCGTTTCCATTGATAATTTTCTCCATAAGTTTACAAGCTCGTGACCCCAAACGTGAAGAAACATGGTTTTCATAACGTACAATAAAAATGCCTTTTTCCCATGTCATCTTTTTGTTGTTCGGGGGGTTTAACGACCACCATAAGCAACTCAATGGGTTATAAGTAGTCGCCCGTCCCTAATTTAGGGTACTAGTTCCAGGGAAGGGAGAAAGCCAGTGCCGGAAGGCAACACAACATCCATACCTCACCGGGATTCAAACCCGGACTCACCTCGGACGAATGGTAAGAAGCCAGTCCTTGACCATTACCCACCGGGGCGGCCCATATTGTCTTCTCAGGAAAATTGCTTATTGCGTTAAAAGCGGTCCAAGTAAAAAATAAATGCAAGTTTGTAGTGGAGATTCGCTGGTTTCAGTTTAGAAGTTCAATGATTGAAGCGTTTTGGCTCTTGATCTCCCAATGTAGGATTGAGGGTTGTCATTTAAGAGCACTGTCACCCTTTGGATGAAGCAAAGCCGGCTGTCTCAGTCAGGGCCGTAGCCAGAAAGTGGTTTTGAGGGTTTAAACCTTCCCTAAAATGTCGTGCTTAAATAAAGAGAGGATAGAGTAAAAATAAAGAGAAGAGACAGAGTTAAAAATGAAGTTATAAGAGAAAGAACAAGAATAATAGATATTACAAAAATAATGAAAAAATCAAAGTGGAGATGGGCTGGACATGTTGGAAGACTGGGAGGTGAAAGGTGGACACGATTAATAACAGAATGGCAACCGAGAGATGGAAAGAGACGAAGAGAGCGCCAGAGAACAAGATGGAGAGGTGACCTTTAAAAACTTAGAGGTGCTAAATGGTGGACTGAAGCTAAGGATCGAGGAAGTTGGAAAAGACTGCGGGAGGCCTATACCCTGCAGTGGATGTCAACAGGCTAAGAAGAAGAAGAAGAAAATAGATCCACATATTTGTGTAAGTAGTACAGCATATAAGGCAGTATTTAAGAAATGGGGAGTATTAAATTGAAAAATTTCGTGTGCTAATAAACTGTGACAGAGAAAAATCTCAACATATATAAATGTACGGTGAAATTAATTTTCAAATTCAGAACCCTTCCCGAAAATTCTTTCTGGCTACATCCATGGTCTCAGTCACAATTTCTGGCCAAAGACTTTGAACAGATCACTAAGGGTGACATGTTCTAACCGATATTTTGGCAAGGTTTCTGGATTTCATAGATAATAAACAACCAAATGGTCATTAATGACTTGTTTTTATGGAGGCCTAGTGCAAGCATATTTGCGGGAGAGGGAGGGGTACCCAATCCATTCAGCGCCTCAAGCGTTACGTATGAATTCCACATTTCATTGCACATCACAATTTGCTTATAGAAAGTGTAAGGGTGGGGATGCTTCTTTCCCACCTATTTCCTTGTTCGTGGAGATTTTCAGAACTCTCCTGCCTCTCATTTTTTTTTATTAAATTACTTTTTATCAATGTAGATAGTAAGAGAATATTTGAGCAAATATTTGAGTTCAGCAAATGCAGGCTTAACTATTTCTTTGAATCATGTAAGGCTGAATAGACCTACTCGTGCAAGAGTCCAATCATATAATACAACGTAAGGACTTCATCTTCAGTTAATTCGTTCGTTGTTCCATAGACAGGCTACGATCTTTTCACCGTACGAATCGATAATTGTTTTACCAGTTACCCAAGGCAGGGCTACCAACGTTTCTCTTTTCTCTAAGACACGTGACCACGGACACTCTGTCCGCTGACTCCCGCAATTCTTCTGCATTGTTCCCGTTACCAAACCCCTCCATAACGTAGTTTCAGGCAAACGTTTCTCTCTGCTCTTCCTCGCAAAAAGGCACAAAAGAGAAAAAGACCCTAGGGCTCTTTAGCACGCAGCTTATATTCTCTAAAAGTAAGTGAGTTTTCTCCCACGGAAGTTAACAAGGCGCCCTACGAAGTCCTTTGTCGCAAACTTGAATGAAACACCGACAAAAAGAGTAAGTAAAACATATACAAAGTACCGTACCTTCTAGGGGCGAATATTCGGGGTGTGCTAGGTGTGCGGCGCACACCCACACAGAGTCGCAATTTATTTAAATATTTAACCTATACTATCGATATTACATTTTCGTATTTATTTCTAATAAAGTTCGCCAGAGTTTGTCCTAAGGCTTCAATTGGTGGCTAAGATTAATTCCCCCACACAATGTTTTCATTAAGAGGAGAAGGTTCGTTCAGTAATCATAATGTCACATTTGTGCTAAGATCCTCGGGTGTGTGGTTTTTCGGCAAGACATCCGAAGATGCTCAAGCAACTGTGGTACAAGCGCCGCCTGGATGGCGCTGCAGGTCACGTTTTTATTTCCCTGTGGTTTTAAATATTACAGCTGATCTCTCAGGGTGTGCTAGCCAAATAGAGCACTTCTCGCAATCCCACGGAGCGACGCAATTCAACATTGGGATATGAGTTGCTGTTATATTGTGTTTTTGGTTAACAAAACGCACCAAGGTTTGTCCTAAGGCTTCGCGTGGTGGCTAAAGTTAATTCCCTTATACAGTGTTTTTGTAAAATGGAGAAGGTGCGTTGTTTTGTTGAGTAAACAAAACATAGTAAGTAATATTCGCATCCGTAGGTGTTACTTTACACGCCTCGGGTGTCAAGTAATTCACAGTTACTTGACACCCGAGGCGTGTAAAGTAACTGTGATACAAAGCTCTCCAGATGGCGCTGCAGGTCACGTTTTTATTTCCTTGTGGTTTCAATGCAAAGGCTAAATAAACTTTCCAGGGTGCGCGCGCCTTAAAAAGCACTACCGGCCATACGTTTGCGTTTGGAATCGCGTGGAGTTATAAACACAATTCAACGTTCTGCCACGAACTGCAGTTTTTTAGTCTTTTCGTTGCAGTGCGAATCGATGTGTTTATGAGCACAGATTTAAAAACAGAATTTGAATTGCTGTTCATATAGGATGGAATAACAAAATTTTATTCACTCTTTTATTAAACGACCGCTAAATAAAAAAACATGTTTTCGTATGCTCAAAATCAATGCATGAATTTTTCAGCTCGGGTTAGTTAATAAAATTTCTGCGTGCTTTTTCTTCCCGTAACAGCGCCCACCCAACCTAAATAATCACGCGACGGTAGCTAAACCCAATCAAGCTAAACCCAATCAAAATTCGCCACATGTGGCGAACTAAAAAAAAAAACAACAACAACAACAACAGCAACAAAACAAGGAGCGAAATGGGTGGCGAAATAAATTTTTAAGAAACTAAAAAAATTAAAAATTATCGCATAACTGCAAAAAAGTGTGAAAAACGAGGTGGGAATGATGAGTTAATATCATCAACAGTATCCAGCTTCATATTATTTAGTTTGTTTCCCCTGGTTTTTAATAAATGTATGCAAGAGTTTGATGAAGTGGCAGAAGGCGCGAATGTACATCAAGCTCACTCCCGTCGTCCCACGACAGCTGTGAGCAGAACAGTGGGTGTAAAGTTCCGTAAATTCCGAAGTATTATCAATAGGGTGTCAAGTTCCGCCCTTCCTTCAAGATGATCAGTCTACTGAACTACCTTCGTCACTCCCTCTCTGGGCCTGTCAAGCATCACTTTCGATCGAACCCTTTCACAGTGATTTTTATCTGAATTATTTTTGTTTGATGAGCTTTATTTTTTTAAGAATCAAGCTGCTTTCAATACACTTATTTGTAATATTCTCTGTCTTTATGGTACTGATAGCACGAAAAAAAATTTGAATACAGTGAAGATTAGCTTGAAAAAAAAATAGCTTCGGTAACAACAGATGCTGCTGCACTTGCAATGATAGGAAGCAAATTTGGATTTATCGCTTTTCTTAGGAAACATTTGAAAGTAAATGGAAGAGTTGGAGGTGTACCATGGTTTCACTGTATTTTGCACAGATAAATTCTTGGAGTTTAGATGTCTGGAAAGGATTCTTTGAAACAAATAATCGATTTTGATGTCAAAATTTTTAATTATATTGCTAGTGGAAGTGCTTTGATCCATCGTCAGTTTGTTGAAACAATGAAACAAGCTGAAAATTGGGAATACGAGGATACCTTTGATTTTGCCAATATTCGATGTCTAAGTCGTGATAAAAGTACTAGAACGATTTGTTTCATTGTTTCCAGAAATGCAGAAATTTCTAAAAGAAACAACAGCTTGTAAAGTACACTGAAACTGAGGATTTGACTTGGCAGTGTGATGCATTTCTTGTGTGACACAGTGGCGTACCCAGAGGGGGTGCAAAGGGCCATATACACCCCCGAAAATAATTTTGTCTAGTATTAAAAATTGATAAAAATTGTCGGTGACGTTATTTTGCTAGTGTCGCCATTCTGGTCTTCCTTAAATTGCCATGAGTTACTTCTTTATTTGGAATGGTCAGACGAAGTCACACATGCCTATTGTTAATGCCTACCCCCCCCCCCTTCCCTACTAGTGCGCATTTCCCACTTGTATGCCACCAAAGAAAGAAGAGAGCAAACAGGTGTTGTAGTGGTCAGGGATTCAGGCTAATGAATGGAAGAAGCTGGGGCCTGGGGGAAGGAGGGAGCGAGGGAGCGAGGGGGTAAGCCTTTTATCTTGAGTACATACCATAGCAGGAAAACAAAAACGTAGAATGAACATTACTTCGTAATTAATAATATTTGAGAAAAATAAAAATGTCTTTTCTCATGCACATTTTTTTCATCACTTTAGGTAGGAATGATATCGTTGCTGCTGTGATAAAACCAAAATTATGAGAATTTTTCGATTGTTGACTTGTTTTCATATAAAATTTTATTCATTGATGTATAACACTGGTGCAACTTAATGTAAATGTTATGTATAGTGCTTGAACAGTATGATGCAATTACAAAAGTGATTCTTTGATCAAATTTAATTTTTAAATAGCGATAATTCAAACTACAAAATTTCGCATTGGTGGTTTTGACATTGCGGCGACGATATGCACCCCCAAAATTAATTTCTGGGTACGCTACTGGTGTAACATTATGATACAGCTGAATGAACTGAAAACAAAGCTTCAGGAAGAGGGAAATTAATTGGTGTCCAAGCCCAAGATGTTTATGAATTTCCCACAAAATTGTCATTTATCTTCACCCAGTTAGAAATGAATGAGTTTACTCATTTTCCAGTTCTCACAAAATTTCTCTGAAAAATGAAGTTCATATTTACGTTGAAAAGCTTCAACTTTACGTTGAATGGATAAAAAATCTTCTTCGAAAGCTTGAAAGGCGCTTTTCCGATTTTGACAAATTTAAACCAGTGTTTATGCTTCTGTATGATCCATTTCAATTCGATATTTCTCATTTCAGCAAGGAAATGGCTTCGTTGTTGTCTTTGGATAGGCGAAGTTTTGAAACAGACATGGTTGCCTACAAACCATGGAACACTTACAAGCCTCTAAAAAATGTTCAATCAATCAGATGTGGGAATTAATTCTGATTGCACGGCAGTCTTTGCCGACTTTGAAACTCGGAATTGCAAAATTATTTTCAGTGTTTGGGTTGACGTGGTTGTGTAAATCAATGTTTTCTTCAGTGGAAATTGTAGTCAAAAATCGATCTCGTGCCATTGTTGAGAATCTAAAAGCTGGGTTACGTTGTGCACTTTTCAATGAGTGAACCCAAATTTCTGATACTTATCAAAGACAAAGAATATCAAAACGATTGCATTCATTTCTGGCCAGTTTTTCACACGAGGTTTAAAGCTAAAAAAGCAAACTGAAGGACAGTAAACACAAACAAATGGTTAAAAGCTCGTATGCATCTGCGTTTTCAAAACAACAGATTGTGCACCTAATTATGGTAGTATGGCGATTTTTGACTTGAATTCTCCATATTTATGGCGAAAAAAAAAAAAAAAAAAAACAGTGGCCACCGCGGCCTACTGTTTAGGGGACATAGCCAATGTGTGTAAAGGAATTTAACCCAGTTCTGATATCTTAATCTCCTCTAGACTGAGCTGACGTAGATATATTACTGTGATTCAGTACATGAAATCATACAATGCCACACAATAATACTGCTATGAGACATGAAGTTTATTTTTAAAAAGCCAGCCCGTGTCTATCCTCGACATCTGGAGGACACTAACTGACAGAAGAGCACGAAAACAAAATATATCTTTTTTAACTCCTGATTATTTTTTCCAGACAAACGGGCCGCAGCCCATTCATTTGATGGCATGGTAAAACTGGCTACAGCAAGAGTTTACGTTCAAACTTCATGTAACCTAATTTCCAGAATGCACAGAATTTGTCGAGTACTTGATGGAATATATTGTTACCGACAAACCAAGGTACTGATTACATCAGATAATTATGCCAAATATTGATTTGAGTGCATTTTACCTTTTCTATGTTCACAGAAATGCTGAGGAAGAAACGGAATAAACTATAAAAGTTAAAGGCATATCACAATTCACACATTTTTTTGCTCAATTTTGATGGAGCAAAAAGAAGCTACATGGCAGGAGATTGAATATACTCCCCCAGTATTAGATCTTTGCACAATTTAATAAGATAAAAGAATTTGTCTTAGCCAAGGCTAAATCAAACCTTTTCCATTTTTCGTTTTTAGTTAACCCTATAAAATCGTTAGCGTTCAAATTAAAGTATGATCAAAACTAAAGAAAAATTACTACACCATGTGAAATCAATGGCTCCTAATCTTATATGCATAACATATGCATAAATCTAACCAATGTGCTATCATATAAAGAGCTGAATTGTTATATTTATTGAAAAATGTTTTATTTCTCATGACATTTTCTTTCATCGAATTTTAATCTGAAAGAGGAGGGGTAAGGCAAGCCAGGAAAGTGACGTGGAAATGATTTGGAAACTTGCCCTTTCAGAGTTCACGAGATTATGCTAGATCACTAGGAAAACAGAGTTCTTTGGATTACGTTCTATACACGGCTGAGAGAAACTCAGGTGGCCTTAGCGGCCATTCTCTGTACAATATTCTTATTACTGGTGAACGTGTACATTTTTTGAGGGGAACAGTAATTTTACCAGCTTACCAAGGAACTGTTCCAATCTTCTTCAGAAGCTGTAGTACACACACTCACACACACTTTATGTAGATGATGATGGGTGTATACATAAAATGCACAGTCTCTTCTTAATAGTTTGAAGTATTCATGTAATCTTCGTTGATAGAATTATCTCAAATAGAAGGCATCGCTCTTTCCACGTTTATAAGTGAGTCACAGAAAAATTCCCATCGGCCGCCACCGGGATTCGAACACCCAGGGTCTTCCAGTTACGCGCCGGATATACTTACACTGCACCACAGCGGCCTCGAAGCTCTCCAGACTCACAAACGACAAACTGCCAAACCACATGACAGGTTTGCTTCTTTGGAGCCCCGCACAATGCTGGGGATTCACCACAGATGAACAGCAGCAACTGAACAAATAACTAGAAGGCGAATGAATGATAATTACTCAGTTAACGAGGACCAGGAACACCAAATAGAAGGCATCGCTCTATCCACGTTTATAAGTGAGTCACAGAAAAATTACCATCGGCCGCCACCGGGAATCGAACACCCAGGGTCTTCCAGTTACGCGCCGGATATACTTACACTGCACCACAGCGGCCTCGAAGCTCTCCAGACTCACAAACGACAAACTGCCAAACCACATGACAGGTTTGCTTCTTTGGAGCCCCGCACAATGCTGGGGATTCACCACAGATGAACAGCAGCAACTGAACAAATAACTAGAAGGCGAATGAATGATAATTACTCAGTTAACGAGGACCAGGAACACCAAATAGAAGGCATCGCTCTTTCCACGTTTATAAGTGAGTCACAGAAAAATTACCATCGGCCGCCACCGGGAATCGAACACCCAGGGTCTTCCAGTTACGCGCCGGATATACTTACACTGCACCACAGCGGCCTCGAAGCTCTCCAGACTCACAAACGACAAACTGCCAAACCACATGACAGGTTTGCTTCTTTGGAGCCCCGCACAATGCTGGGGATTCACCACAGATGAACAGCAGCAACTGAACAAATAACTAGAAGGCGAATGAATGATAATTACTCAGTTAACGAGGACCAGGAACACCAAATAGAAGGCATCGCTCTTTCCACGTTTATAAGTGAGTCACAGAAAAATTCCCATCGGCCGCCACCTGGAATCGAACACCCAGGGTCTTCCAGTTACGCGCCGGATATACTTACACTGCACCACAGCGGCCTCGAAGCTCTCCAGACTCACAAACGACAAACTGCCAAACCACATGACAGGTTTGCTTCTTTGGAGCCCCCCACAATGCTGGGGATTCACCACAGATGAACAGCAGCAACTGAACAAATAACTACAAGGCGAATGAATGATAATTACTCAGTTAACGAGGACCAGGAACACCAAATAGAAGGCATCGCTCTATCCACGTTTATAAGTGAGTCACAGAAAAATTCCCATCGGCCGCCACCGGGAATCGAACACCCAGGGTCTTCCAGTTACGCGCCGGATATACTTACACTGCACCACAGCGGCCTCGAAGCTCTCCAGACTCACAAACGACAAACTGCCAAACCACATGACAGGTTTGCTTCTTTGGAGCCCCTCACAATGCTGAGGATTCACCACAGATGAACAGCAGCAACTGAACAAATAACTAGAAGGCGAATGAATGATAATTACTCAGTTAACGAGGACCAGGAACACCAAATAGAAGGCATCGCTCTTTCCACGTTTATAAGTGAGTCACAGAAAAATTCCCATCGGCCGCCACCGGGAATCGAACACCCAGGATCTTCCAGTTACGCGCCGGATATACTTACACTGCACCACAGCGGCCTCGAAGCTCTCCAGACTCACAAACGACAAACTGCCAAACCACATGACAGGTTTGCTTCTTTGGAGACCCGCACAATGCTGGGTATTCACCACAGATGAACAGCAGCAACTGAACAAATAACTAGAAGGCGAATGAATGATAATTACTCAGTTAACGAGGACCAGGAACACCAAATAGAAGGCATCGCTCTATCCACGTTTATAAGTGAGTCACAGAAAAATTCCCATCGGCCGCCACCGGGAATCGAACACCCAGGGTCTTCCAGTTACGCGCCGGATATACTTACACTGCACCACAGCGGCCTCGAAGCTCTCCAGACTCACAAACGACAAACTGCCAAACCACATGACAGGTTTGCTTCTTTGGAGCCCCGCACAATGCTGGGGATACACCACAGATGAACAGCAGCAACTGAACAAATAACTAGAAGGCGAATGAATGATAATTACTCAGTTAACGAGAACCAGGAACACCAAATAGAAGGGATCGCTCTATCCACGTTTATAAGTAAGTCACGGAAATATTCTCATCGGCCGCCACCGGGAATCAAACGCAGGGTCTTCCAGTTAAGCGCCGGATATGCTTCCACTTCACCACAGCGGCCTCGAAGCTCTCCAAACTCACAAACGGCAAACTGCCAAACCACATGACAGGGACATCATGCACCACATGACAGGACATCATGACGAAGGCATCGCTCTTTCCACGTTTATAAGTGAGTCAGGGAATCACATTTCCGTGACTCATTTGTAAACGTGGAAAGAGCGATGCCTTCTATTTGATGTTCCTAGTCCACGACAACTGAATATTTATCATTCATTCGCCTTCTAGTTATTTGTTCAGTTGCTGCTGTTCATCTGTGCTGAATCCCCAGCATTGTGTGGGGCTCCAAAGAAGCAACCCTGTCATATGGTATGGCAGTTTGTCGTTTGTGAGTTTGGAGAGCTTCGAGGCCGCTGTGGTGCAGTGGAAGCATATCCGGCGCGTAACTGGAAGACTGGGTTCGATTCCCGGTGGCGGCCGATGAGAATTTTTCCGTGACTCACTTATAAACGTGGAAAGAGTGATGCCTTCTATTTGATGTTCCTGGTCCACGTCAACTGAGTATTTATGATGGAATTATATCCTATCAACAAGAAATTCTAACACACTATCATAAGAAAGAAAAAAACCTTGCTCATGCAACATTTTGTACTTTCCAACCATTATAATCACCAAATGAATGAGTTCCTGATGCTTGGACACCATTACCTTAGTCCTACCCTACGACATATCAATCCATTCAGTAGAATATTAGACACATATTGACAACACCTACAACTCCAAAACGGATACAGTACAGTCTATCACAGTAAAATGGATTTAGAGTAAATAAATTTTCTTGACTATATTCATTAGCCCCTCTTGAGTAGGGCAAGGAGTTAATAAAATAAACGAGAGGAAAATATATTTATTTATTCCCTACAGAGAATGCGTGGAACTGTCGCCAGTCCATGAAAAAGAATAAAAAAACTGGCCAGGTATATTAACCCAGGACTAAGGAACAGATCCGTCGTAAATTACAAAACATAAAAAAACATCATGTGCTCTTTTGCATTTAGATTTTTTAAAACTGAAGATACTTTTTGCTCAGAAGTAGGGTCAAAAAAATAAAATTAAAAACCCACAAAACGTTTCTTCAGAAGAGGGAGGAACGAAATACAAATTAGAAACAGTAATGCCAGTTTGTGAGGTTCATGTACCTCGGGCAAATATCGATAGATAAAAATATGAAGTCTAAGCATGCAGTAAAGCACGGCATCTCATAGTCTCCAAGAAAACTGTTACATGCACACCTAAATGAATGGCAACTGTCGCTTTGGATGTTGTTGATTGCGTGACGCGCAAAAGCAGTGTCACGGTTCACTGAAATTACGGAACTATTGCTGAGATTATTAATCCAAAAAGAAATTTTGGAGAAAATAGATACAACAGTCGCTTCCACATTAACGCTCTCAAATAGATAGCTAGAAGGTCATTAGAAGCAAAAAGGTAAACATTTCGATTTTGAAACCTTCATCATAGTCTGATGCAATGACATGTATCATTATATTCACAATTGACTATGTCTTTCAATTTTGCATATAATTCTTTTCCGCTCAGATACGTTGGCCACTTCGCTTTTTTAACTTTCTTCGAGATTTGACGCTGCATCGATGAAGCTACTACTTTTCGGCATTATGGGGTGATTTTTCAGGACTTATTTTTGTGACTTCCTATTACTAAATATACCTCTGGAAGGGAGGGCTAACCAATATTTGAAAAAATTTATGCAGTTTGACAGGAAATCTTGAGACATGAAGATGTCAAACGTTATTTTCTGCTTCAAACTTTTGCGTTTTGGGTTTAAGGTGAGACGCTCCCACATCAGAACAGTTTTAAACAGAAGATACAAAAACAATGAACACGAATCAACAGGAGAAAAAGCTTTGATAAATGAAAAAAATCAATCAGAAAATTACAATCGAGCTGCCAGTTGTAATGACGTAAAGCAGAGTGCATTTATAAATGTACAGCAAACCTATTGAAGTTAGCATAAAGATATTGGGATTGATTATTATTATACGTCACTGACAACGAGGGGATCAAAACTGAGGTGAAAAGTATGTCAGTTTGGGGTATACACCAACGGTGAAAAAAAGGCAAACCTGAATTCGGTACCATTTTGTTCCATGCCATTGCTTGTAAAAATCCTATTAAACAATATTTTTTCCTACGGATACCTTTTACCACGAAGACCATTTTGTGCACAATTTTTATTTCAGATAATCCGCAGCTCTTCCACTGGGGATTTAACTGGATATTGTATTTTTCTCTCTATCTGTGCTTCTAAGTTTGATTAGAAGCATTCTTTTTGCGACGTATAGCATTCATCTGGTGAAATAATTTGCATGCAATTTCCATTTTTTCACAACTCATAATTTCGTCCTCAAAAGAGAATAACTCATAATTTCGTCCTCAAAAGAGAATAAGTGTATTTGTTTTCTTATTTGTACCGGTATATCCATTAAAAAACAAACGATTGAAAAAAAATCGTCTCAATAATACATAATTCTCCCGCTAAATGGGGCAAATGTATAAGGGGTTTCACTGCAATGAAGACTACGTACATTAATCCCTTTAAATAACGCACAGTTTTCTTGCTAGGAGCACATATTTATTTTGAGTTATCTTGCTATATTGGCTTTTCAAAGACGAATTTAAAACTTTCTGTTTTGTGTTTGTTTTCGCATCATCATCATCATCATCATCATCATTGCCAACCATTATCAATCCACTGCTGGACGAAGGTCTCCCCAAGTTTCCTCCACAACGGTCTGTCTTGCGCCAGTCTCCTCCATGTCACTCCCGCATACTTTCGAATTTCATCCACTAATCTCCCATGTGGTCTTCTTCTGGGTCTTTTCCTGTCCCTTGGAATCCAATCTAAAATTTCGGCTGTCCATCGATGGTCTGTCTTTCTGGCAGTATGCCCAGCCCATTGCCATTTCAGGGATTTAACTCTTATCATGATGTCTCCCACTCTTGTCATTTTTCGGATCCACGAGTTCCTCTTCTTATCTCTCCTGGTTACACCAAGCATGCACCTCTCCATGCTTCTTTGAGTTGCTGCAGCCTTTGTATGTCTCTTTTAGTTAAGGTCCACGTCTCTGCACCATACGTAAGCACTGGAAGGATGCATTGATCAAACACTTTTCTTTTAAGACATAATGGCATATTGCTCTTGAAAATTATCCTGTTTCTTCCAAAAGCTCTCCAGGCAAGTTTTGTACGCCGGTTAATTTCTTCATCAATGTGACCCTCACTTGATATCTGCTGTCCAAGATAAACGTATGTGTCTGTTATCTCCAGCTTTTCTCCATCAATCGATAAATCTTCATTTCGTGTAAGAGCATTGAACATCACTTTTGTCTTCTGAAAGTTCACTTTTAATCCCACTTCTTTACTCTTGTCAGCAAGTTCCTGGACCATACTCTGCAGCTCTGATAGGGTAGTTGCAAAAATGACTATGTCATCAGAAAAACGAAGGTGGGTTAAATAATCTCCATTAATCTTTATCCCTTTGTTTTCCCAGTTCAGTGATTGAAAGACATTTTCCAAAGTGGCGTTAAAGAGCTTCGGAGATATGGTGCCACCTTGTCTCACTCCCTTTCCAATTTTTATGTGTGTTGTATTTTCAAACAGCCGAATCTTTGCACTTGCATTTTCATAGATGCTATTAATAATATTAATGTATGCATTTTCAATACCGCAGGATTTCAGAGCCATTGTAACTGCTAATGGTTTCACCGAATCAAAGGCTTTTTCATAATCGATAAAAGCCATGCACAATGAAAGTTCATATTCCCTCGCTCTTTCAATTACTTCTCTCAGTACGTGGATATGATCTATTGTGCTGTAGCCACTCCTGAATCCAGCTTGTTCTCTCGGTTGAACCATATCCAGTGTTACCTTCAAACGGTGTGAAAGAACTTTAGTGAAGATTTTATAAACCACTGATAGGAGGCTGATAGGTCTGTAGTTCCCGAGATCCTCAATGTCACCTTTTTTATGTAGCAGGATCATTGTAGCGTTGTTCCAATCTTCAGGAATCTTTCCTTCATTAAGGCACCGAGTGAAAATTTGGGCGAGAAATGTTTCAATTTCTCCATTTGCTTCTTGTATGATGTCTACAGTAATTCCATCTTCTCCTGGAGCTTGTCCCCGCTTCATGTTCTTGATTGCACGTGCAACTTCTGCTGGGAGGACTGGAAGAACTCTGGTACTGGTACCTTTCATGATGTCTGGAGTACATGCATCATCCCTTTCATATAACTTGGAGTAGAAATCTTTCACTCTTGTCAAAATTTTGCCTCTATTTCTTGTTACAGAACCATCTTCTTTTCTCAGTGCCATAATCTGTTTTCTTCCCTTACTGAGATGTCCCTTTGCTGTCTTTAGGCTTTGGTTGTTTTCAATTGCTTTCCTCACTAGTTCACAGTTGAATTTCCTTACGTCTTTAGTGATACTTTTTCGTACTGTCTTGCATAGCTCTATGTATTCCACTTTGGAAGTCACACCTTCTTTAGTTGTCCTCATCTCTCTTCTTTTTTGCATCAACATTTTTGGTTTTTCCTGATAGTTTGTTCACATGCAACTTGTTCTTAGACCCAGCTAATTTTGTTGCTGTTTCCATAAGAGCTTTGGTTACTTTTCTGTTAACTTCAGAAATATCCATTTCTTCCTATGTTATTCCTTCTAAAGCAGAGAATCTGTTTTTCAATTCCAACTTGAAGGTATTATGGTGTTTTTTAAGGTTGGTTATGTCAATACATTTTGTTTGTTTTATGAGCTTGCAACGTTCGAGTTTAGTGTTGAGGTGCATCTTACATCACACTAATCTATGGTCACTACCTGTGCTGAACTTGATTAGCACACTGCAGTCTTCTACGACGAATTTTTTGTTACACATAATAAAATCAATTTCACTTGTCGTCCCATTTGGATGTCTCCATGTCCATTTCCTGTGTGGTTTTTTCTTGAAAAAGGAGTTCAAGATGAAAAACCCTTCTGCTTCTGCAAACTCAACGAGAGTATTTCCACGATGGTTTCTGTTGCCGTGACCGAATTTACCTACTAAAGTTTCATTCTGTTGCCGTTGCCCTATTTTTGAATTGAAATCGCCCATAATTATCTTGAAGTGCTGCTTACCTTTATTATTTAGATGACGAATTTCCTCATAAAATTCTTCAATTTCTTCTTCAGGATGACTTGTGGTGGGTGCATAAGTTTGAATAATCTGAGCCTGGTATCTTCTCGAGAGTTGGATAACAAGTCGTGCACCTCTGTCAGAGGAACTTTCAACTTCTACAACTTTATCCTTCAGTTTCTTGTTTATTATAAATCCAACGCCACTAGTTCTGCCAGTATCTGTCCCACGATAGTAGAAGAGATGTCCACTTTTCAGTTAATGAGATCTTCTCCTTTTCGCCTTACCTCACTTAGCCCGACGATGTCCCACTTGATCCTTTGTAGTTCCTCTTCCAATTCAAGAAGCCTTGAATCAGAAGATAGGGAGCGTCCGTTGTAGGTAGCCAAGGTCAGCATCAAATGGCAGCCTAGTCCGGTCCTCCGGGGATTCTTAGCACCCTCTGCCTTCATGTCGCACTGGCCGCTGCCTTGGCCAGGTACATTCCAGCTGCCGGAGACTGAGGGCCAAGATTTAAGTTGTGGAGTCATTTTGGAGGGTTTGGCCATAACTCACCACGCTGGCCAAGCGGGTTGGTGAGTGTGGGATAGCATTTCCTCTAATCCCGATGGTATAGTTATACCGCTATTGGCGGTCGTCAGAGCCCCTTTAGTGGGAACAGGATGCACCACGAGAAGGCGGGGTTGACATTTGTCAAGGAGAGGTTGTGATGTTACGCATCACCTGACCTTACATCCCACATAGTTACCACATAGTTACCACTATGTAGAATGTTTTGCGTGCAATTTCTGCATTGTGTAATGCACAGTTCCGCCGCTAGGTAGTGCCAGTGAATATATATATGTAGACATTATCTCCGCTTCTAAAAATCCGACTGAAAAATCCTCTTTGGATGAATACCTTTCATTACGAAGAGCACTTCACGTCCGTTTTCTTTTTCAAATAGCACAGTTTTCCCATTTGGGGACAAAAGTTATACACTGGCGGGCAAAAATTAAGGACGAGACGGTTTTTCGAATGTAATGTCGTGCAGAAGTGCTCCACATCGACTCAAATCATCCCATAAGATCCCCAAGATGTAAGAATATGGGACAAGTGAGCAAAACCGTCCAAACAAGGAATCCAAAGGATACAAAGGCACTTTATTGAAAAGGTAGCTTCGAGAACAACTGGACAGAAAACAGAAACGTCCATGAGACAGGAGGCTGCCAAGAAAAATCCAGTCTTTAGTAGGGGATATGATCACCTCTGACTGCGTTGCAGGATTTACAACGTCTTTCCATGCTGAGGACGAGATTGTCAAGGAGCTGTTGAGGCATCGCGGCCCATTCCTCTTGTATCACCAATCGCAGCTGAGGAATCGCTGCTGGCGGCTGGTGACGTGCTGCCAAGCGTCTCCCGAGAAGGTCCCACACGTATTCGATTGGATTTAGGTCCGGGGACCTTGCGCGCCAATCCATGGTGTTGAATATCTTCACTCTCAAACAGCTCTGCGACAGCCACTGTACGATGAGATGTAGCGTTGTCGTCCATGAAGAGAAACTCAGGACCCACAGCACCTCTAAACAGACGCACATGAGGAAGGAGAACCTCGGTACAGTAGCGGACACCAGTGACTGAACCTCCTTGAAAGATATGGAGGTCAGTATGGCTACCAAGCATGATACCGCCCCAAACGAGAACTCCGCCACCTCCAAACCGGTCCCTTTCGATGATGTTGGAGATGTGATTGCGTGTTCCCTGCCCTCTCCAGATATGTATACGTCCAGAATTGCTCGTCAGACTAAATCGGCTCTCATCCGTAAAGAGAAATCGACCACATTGCTGATGTGTCTAGTTTTCGTGTTCCCGGCACCACAGAAACTGCCGTCTGAGATGAGCAGGCGTTAATGGCACACACCGTACTGGTCGTCGTGCAAATAGACCACCTTTGTGCAGCCTCTTGGTCACGGTAAAACGCGATAACTGACATCCAGTTGTCTGTTGCATGTGTCTTGCGATTTCCCCTCCCGCTGTCTGCCGTCTGTTTCTTCTCGCCTGTAGGACAATACACCGGTCGTCCGCCTCCGTGGTTGCTCGTGGACGACCACTGCTAAACTCTCAGACAGCTGTTGCTGTCGTTTGAAATGCTCTCCAAGCTCGTGAAACGATGCTGTGAGCGATCCCGAACTCCTCGACCACACTAGTCTCACTTCGACCTTCTTCCAACTTCCCAATGACGCGACCTCCGGTAAAGTCATCCAGATATCGTCTACTGGATTGCCTGTTGGCCATATCACACGGTGGCAGCAACTCGACATTGTTTAAACCGATGTACACTGTGCAATAGCTTTCCCCGAAATGCTGAGCGTACACCGCCCGTGTGCTTTATACCCTTCCGACACTCCCCTCCCCCCCCCCCACGTCATGCTGCATGCCCTACCGTACCGGACCCTAGTCTATCTCCTGAGTGGTCTTTCGGTCCGTCTCGCCTGCTCGTTCCGCTGTTATGCTAATTTCTCGTCTTCGTCCTTAATTTTTGCACACCAGTGTATTAAGATTTCCTTGATACTTTGCTTGTGAAAGTTGAATTTGAAAATCCATTTTGTATGTCGGATTTCTTCCTCTATGAAGAACATTGTGCGTATAATTTCTGATTTTTCATAAGGCATATTTCTGAATACGTTCATATCTCTACTGGCAAATGTATTTCCGCTTCTGAAAATCTGGTTTAAAAAATTAATTTTGTATTGGGAATGAAGAATGCTGCGTACACTGGACATTTTAATTAATGAGCAGTTCTTCTACTGGATGGCGTAAAAGAATATTCATTTTTCTGATTATCTTCACTTTCAAGAATCGAACTTCAAAAAACGGCTTCTGTGGAGGCAAATTTCTATCACTATGTGAAAAGTTTAGTGTGCACTTTTTACTTTTTCATAATGTACACTTCTGTCACTAAAGGTTTAAATCAGGGCCGTACCTACCGGGAGCAGGGAGGGCGATTGCCCTCCCAGAATGGTCATTTCAGGGGCGTAAATTCATGCTCTGGCGGATGTAAAAAATACAAAATTGTAACTAAAAAAGAAAGCTACACCCTTCAGTATTTCCGTTTTAAAGACTTTACTTAGTCACCTACAATATTCCATACAGTTAAACAGTTAACCAGGTACTGAGTAACATGCACTATGAGTTGTGAACATCTGATAACATGATAGGAATTTTACAAAATATTGAATGGGGCATACAAAACAATATGCTGATATGCCCAACCTCCATGACCTTTCCGAACATCATTTGTGCTCTGTCACAGAAAGATCCTAAGCGTTTAACCTTGAACGGAATTTTTCCAAACCCTACCCTCAGAACTTCTTCCTATTGTAACGTTCACTAATTCGTTCTGCGCTGGTTTATTTTTTGTTCTGCATTTCTGTGGAGTGTTGTGTTGTCTGCGTTCACATAAAGGTTATGCTGTTCTTGACATTTACAGCATGTGGTTCTTGGGTATTTATCGAGTTTTTACATTTTCAATAAAACTGTGTCAAAAACCTGAAGTGCAATTTTTGAACGATCATAATACTTTCCCATAACGGCGGTGTGTGAGAAAGTAAAAATCACGTATTATTTAAATGGAACTCGAAGGGGCGTAATTTTGAACTCGAAGGAGCGTGATTTTGAATTTGAAGGGGCGTAATTTTAAACTCGAAAGACCGTAATTTCAAGTCTCGCTCTCTCTCCGATAAAAAGTTTGCTACGGTCCTAGTTGAAATGCGTATTTGCATCTGAAGTTACATCACTAGGTGGAGTTTCTAAAATACGGATTGAAAGAACTGTTTCTCCATGGTATACCAGTCAGTATGCACGTAAGGGGATGTAAGGTCAGGTGATCCGCAACATACCACAGCCTGTCCTTGAGAAATGTCAACCCCGCCTTCTCGTGGTGCATCCTGTTTCCACTAAAGGGGCTCTGACGACCGCCAATAGCGGTATAACTATACCAATAGGAAATGCTATCACACA
Source organism: Macrothele yani (assembly GCA_039090855.1). Lineage (NCBI taxonomy): Eukaryota > Metazoa > Arthropoda > Arachnida > Araneae > Macrothelidae > Macrothele > Macrothele yani. Next base: position 2,593,373 of record CM077023.1, on the reverse strand, counting down.
CTCACCAACACGCTTGGCCAGCGTGGTGAGTATGGCCAAACCCCTCCAAAATGACTCCGCAACTTAAATCTTGGCCCTCAGTCTCCGGCAGCTGGAATGTATCTGGCCAAAGCAGCGGCCAGTGCGGCACGAAGGCAGAGGGCGCCAAGAATCACCGGAGGGCCGGACTAGGCTGCCATTTGATGCTGACCTTGGCTACTTACAATGGACGCTCTTTATCTTCTGATTCAAGGCTTCCTGAAATGGAAGAGGAACTACAAAGGATCAAGTTAGATATCGTCGGGCTAAGTGAGGCAAGAAGAAAAGGAGAAGATCTCATTGAACTGAAAAGTGGACATCTCTTCTACTATCGTGGGACAGATACTGGCAGAACTAGTGGCGTTGGATTTATAATAAACAAGAAACTGAAGGATAAAGTTGTAAAAGTTGAAAGTTCCTCTGACAGAGCTACACGACTCGTTATCCAACTCTCGAGAAGATACCAGGCTCAGATTATTCAAACTTATACACCCACCACAAGTCATGCTGAAGAAGAAATTGAAGAATTTTAGGAGGAAATTCGTCATCTAAATAATAAAGGCAAACAGCACTTGAAGATAATTATGGGAGATTTCAATGCAAAAATAGGGCAACAGCAACATGATTGAAACTTCAGTAGGTAAATTCGGTCACAGCAACAGAAACCATCGTGGAAATACTCTCATTGAGTTTGCAGAGGCAGAAGGGTTTTTCATCTTGAACTCCTTTTTCAAGAAAAAAACACACAGGAAATGGACATGGAGACATCCAAATGGGACGACAAGTGAAATTGATTTTATTATGTGTAACAAGAAATTTGTCATGGAAGACTGCAGTGTGCTGAAAAAGTTCAACACAGGTAGTGACCATAGAAGGTAAGATGTAAGATGCACCTCAATGCTAAACTCGAGCGTGGCAAGCTCCTGAAACAAACAAAGTGCATTGACATGACCAACCTTAAAAAGCATCATAATACATTCAAATTGGAACTGAGGAACAGATTCTCTACTTTAGAACGTCTTATGTCGGAAGAAGCGGACATCTCTGAAGTTAACACAAAACTAACCAAGGCTCTTATGGAAACAGCAACAAAATTAGCTGGGTCTAAGAACAATTTGCATGCGAACAAATTATCAGGAAAAACCAAAATGTTGATGCAAAAAAGAAAAGATATCGGAACAAATAAAGGAGATGTGACTTCCAAAGTGGAATATATAGAGCTATGCAAGTCAGTACGAAAAAGTATCACGGAAGATGTAAGGAAATTCAATTCTGAACTAGTGAGGAAAGCAACTGAGAAAAACTAAAGCCTAAAGAGAGCAAAGGGACATCTCAGTAAGGGAAGAAAATAGATTATGGCACTGAGAAAAGAAGATGGTTCTGTAACAAGAAATAGAGGTGAAATTTTGACAAGAGTGAAAGATTTCTACTCAAAACTATATGAAAGGGATGATATATGTACTCCAGACATTACCAAAGGTACCAGAGTTCTTCCAGTCCTCCCAGCAGAAGCTGCACATGCAATCAAGAACATGAAGCGGGGAAAAGCTCCAGAAGAAGATGGAATTACTGTAGACATCATACAAGAAGTAAGTGGAGAAATTGAAACAATACTTTCCCAAGTTTTTACTCGATGCCTTAATGAAGGGAAGATTCCTGAAGATTGGAACAATGCTACAATGATTCTGCTACATAAAAAAGGTGACATTGAGCATCTCAGGAACTACAAACCTATCAGCCTCCTATCAGTGGTTTATAAAATCTTCACTAAAGTTCTTTCACACCGCTTGAAGGTGACACTGGACATGGCTCAACCCAGAGAACAAACTGGATTCAGGAGTGGCTACAGCACTATAGATCATATCCACGTACTGAGAAGCTTACTGAAAGAGCGAGGGAATATGAACTTCCATTATGCATGGCTTTTATCGATTATGAAAAGGCCTTTGATTCGGTGAAACCATTAGCAGTTACAATGGCTTTGAAATCCTGCGGTATTGAAGATGCATACATTAATATTATTAATAACATCTATGAAAATGCAAGTGCAAAGATTCGGCTGTTTGAGAATACAGCACACATAGAAATTGGAAAGGGAGTGAGACAATATGACACCATGTCTCCCAAACTCTTTAATGCCACATTGGAAAATGTCTTTCAATCACTGAACTGGGAAAACAAAGGGATAAAGATTAATGGAGATTATCTAACCCACCTTCGTTTTGCTAATGACGTAGTCATTTTTGCAACTGTCACATCAGAGCTGCAGAGTATAATCCAGGAACGTGCTGACATAAGTAAAGAAGTGGGATTAAAAATGAACTTTCAGAAAATAAAAGTGATGTTTAATGCTTTTACAAGAAATGAAGATTTATCGATTGATGGAAAAAAGCTGGAGATAATAGATACCTACGTTTATCTTGGACAGCAGATATCAAGTGAGGGTCACATTGATGAAGAAATTAATCGGCGTATAAAACTTGCCTGGAGAGTTTTTGGAAGAAACAGAGTAATTTTCAAGAGCAATATGACATTATGTTTTAAAAGAAAAGTGTTTAATCAATGCATCCGTCCAGTGCTTACGTATGGTACCGAGACTTGGACCTTAACTAAAAAGAGACATACAAAGGCTGCAGACAACTCAAAGCAGCATGGAGAGGTGCATGCTTAGTGTAACCAGGAGAGATAAGAAGAGGAACTCCTAAATCAAGAAAATGACAAGAGTGGAAGACATCACGATCAGAGTAAAATCCCTGAAATGCCAATGGTTTTGGTTTTGGTAAGTGCGGGTACCAAAGGTACCCAGTTTATTGCTATCATGGGATACATACATTGGAGATATCACTGAAAAGCCCAAGATAGAAAAAATCAAGATGAAAAATCTGGTTTAAAATGATGTACACAATGAAGGAAAAGCAGATCGGCATATTCTGCGATACAAAGTAGAACATGTACAACGCTATAAAGATATGAACAAGGGAATTAGAACAAAGTTAACAAATTTAGTAAGAAAAAACAAATCCGCGACAAAGAGGAACACTACGACATCTAAGACATACAATGCGAGTAAATGAAAAACACAAAGCACTATAACAAAAACATGAAACAATATGGTAGAACGTGATGTACAGCAGAAACAGTGTATGGTGGAGAAGAAGCGCTAAATGTCATCGGCTAGAGAGGAAACACGGTATCACAAAATTGTTTCTCAGCGAGGTCTTTCAAGGAGGAGAGACGGCGGGTGTATAGTCTCATGAAGACCTGGTATCTAGGATCTGTGATACTCAGGGATTTGAAAAAGAACACATACGCTTCGAATTGCATCACCGCTGCACACAGATCAAAATCAGGTGAAGGGAGAAATTCTTCGGTACAGACAACCGTACGAGCAGATTGGAGGAGGCGTGCAAGTTGTTGTCTGGACAGTGGGCCAGGAACAAGCGGAAACGTATCAATGGCTTGTATAACCTCATCATCTGTGAGAGGATTGACAGGGCCAGAACGAAGATGCAAACTGTTCGAAGGATCATCAGGCTAAGAAACATCGGAACTGGTAACATCGGGAACACTAGAGGAGGCTACAAAAGAAGTACCAGAGAGATGTTTCACCTTTTCCCGCTTCACAGAGCTTTTGGAAGTACCAGTCAGTTTCGAAGACGAAGTTGAGGTGGAGGAATCCATTGGTGGATCTGGATGAACACCCGAATCAGGAGACGAGAATTCAAGTTGCGCCGAGGAATCAGTATGTTCCCGATCAGCATCGGTGAACGCTGGTATATCAGCCGAGGCAGCAGGAAGGTGCGGCAACAGGGTAATATCAGACACGATCGTAGTTGAAGTTCCGATATGTGAGAGACACAGAAAAGATCCAGTCGGTCGGAGTGCCGAAGCACCACTCGACACATCTGAGTCGGCACACTCCGCTGGAGACACATCTGAGTCGGCACACTCCGCCGGAGACACATCAGTAGTGGATGACTTCGCTGCTGACCCTGAAGGTGGATGCACGTCCGTACGGTGCGGAAGAGGAGGAAAGGGATCATTGTCCGTGACTGGAAGGTGCGTATGACGGAGAGAAGAAGAGGTCGCGTCTGGCAAACACTAGAAGAGAGGATGGTTGAAGAACCAGTATGATCGGTACTGTGAGGCGAGTTAGAAGAAAGACCATGGCGTATGCGCACACAGGAGACAGTCGTATGATCCTATGTAAAACAGTGAGTACAATAGTAAGTGGTGAAAACCTTGAAACTGTACGTACCGGAGCCAATTTCTACAGAAGCGTCTGTAGGATAATCCGCCAAGGCATTCTCAGTGGGTAAAACAACCAACAACTGACGGCGAGGTCCCGTAGCATGTGCAAATCGAGTTCCGCGTGGAGCGTCAGAAAGGCGACAGACCTTGCCAACGATTTTACAAACCTGATTGACAAGGAGAGGAAGCGCAGTATCAGGCACTTCCTGTGGAACAGGGTAGAACGTGATGTTCACTGGAAGCTCGGAAAGACGAGAAGGGATGATATGATTTGTTCCAATCGAAAGCCCGTACACAAGAAAAAATCAGCATCCTCCTTGTGCTTGAACTGCACTGAGATACCCCGAGGGCTACGAGAAATTCCGGCAATAGACGCAGACGACACATGACCAGAGAGGGCCTCCATGTAGCGTGGCAAAGGAGTAATTGGTAAGGCATGAAAGAGCACACCTCTATCCAGGAGTTTAAGGAACTCACGGCCAATCTGCGAATTGTCATCAATCGTGACTTTGACCTTCTGGTTGGATACCTGAATAATAGGTGTTTATTGCAAAAGACCATCAGGTTGAGAAGAATCGGACGTAGAAGTAGCGCTTCGTTGCACTGTAGAAGCAAATGACATTCTCGGAAGAGAAGTCTGTGCGGAGCCGGCAGGCACAGAAGACTATGAGGGAAGAGAAGCACAGGCAGAAGGCAAGTCAGTAGTATCAGTAGTACCCAGGGAGGGCACCGAGTCAGAGGCAGAAGCAGAAGAAGGAAGCACATTAAAATGCACAGCCAAGTCCAGTAAAGGCACCAGAGCAGGAGTACTAAGAAGCTGGGAAGGCATCTGAGCAGACACATCTGAGGACGAGAGTATATCAACTTCTATGTACGTGGGAAGTGTGAGGTGACGTGCATCCGCCACGCCCAGAGATGATAAGGAAAGACCGGAAGCCACCATCTTGGCAGCTTCCAAACGTAAGCAAACGAGCAAACGATATGCAAACGGATGAATATGAACTAATACAAGGACGATAACGCCAGAAAAGTAGCTCAAAACGTACACAGTACTTTTTGACAGGCGTGCCACTCAACAGGTGAGTGAGGGACGAAGCATTCCACATTAAAATGCAAAAAATATTGGAGCCACCAGCACTACGTCTGTCAAGAACGAGTAATGGGCTAGACATACTGCCAGAAGGACAGACCATCGATGGGCAGCCGAATTTTTTTTTTTTTTAATTGGAGGTTTAACGACCACCGTGAGCAACTCAATGGGCTATAAGCAGTTGCCCGTCCCTAATTTAGGGTCACTGGTTTCAGGGAAGGGAGAGAGCCAGTGCCGTAAGACAAACACAACATCCATGCCTCACCGGGATTCGAACCCGGACCCCTTACGGACGAATGATCAGAGGCCAGCGCCTTAGACCACTGCGCCACTGGGGCGGCGCCGAAATTTTAGATTGGATTCCAAGGGACAGGAAAAGACCCAGAAGAAGACCACATGGGAGATAGGTGGATGAAATTCAAAAGTATGCGGAAGTAACATGGAAGAGACTGGCACAAGACAGGCCGTTGTGAAAGAGGCTTGGAGAGACCTTCGTCCAACAGTGGATTGATAATGGTTGACAATGATTATGATGATGATGATGATGATGCACGCAAGATTTACGTACATTTCTTTTATAAGTATGTAAGATTTACTTACATTTCTTATATGAGTAGGTAAGATTTACGTACATTTCTTGCTTCTAACGATGCACAGTTTTTCTACCGGGATGGGGCGAAAGTGTTTATTTCTCTTTGTTAATATATTTCCGTTTCCAAAAACGTTTTTTGCATAGATAGATTTCTTTGTGAATAACATGTTGCGCGTGAGTTTTGGACTATTGTAAATCATTTTTCTGGTAGGGGAGTAAAGGGTCATTTTTATTTGCATCCGTTTCTCTTTGACTAAAAGGAGGATTTAAAAAGCTATTTCTCCCCAGGAACGCTTTCTCTATGACGAGCACTTTATCAATTTTCAAAAGCCCTTAATTAAAAGATTCCATATGTCAATAAATGTGCGATGATTATTACTTTCTATGTTATTCCACATTCGTTTGGATCAAAAGACAAGTTCGACCCCTGACAAGTCGCTGCCATCTTTCGTGTTTTTCATATGAACAGAGAGAAATCAAATTTTCATGTTATTTAAAAAAAATGGTCAGGAGATCTCATAAATACAATACATTATGATCAAGCTTTAAATTCTAAAACATAACTGATGCATATGTTATGTGATTCAAGATGTATCAGCGAATTTACATCAGTATTTTCTTTCAAACTTCTTTGAGGCAAAACGACAATAAATTTTCCCCTTGGTTACTCTTTAACACACACACACACACACACACACACACACACACACACACACCATTCCCTAAAACCCCTTAGTTATTCGTGGGATCAACAACGTACTTAAAATAAGATATGAACTCTAAACTGCCGCCCCGGTGGCGCAGTGGTCTAAGCGATGGCCTCTGATCATTCGTCCGAAAGGGGTCCGGGTTCGAATCCCGGTGAGGCGTGGATGTTGTGTTTGTCTTACGGCACTGGCTCTCTCCCTTCCCTGAAACCAGTGACCCTAAATTAGGGACGGGCGACTGCTTATAGCCCACTGAGTTGCTCACGGTGGTCGTTAAACCTCCAATCAAAAAAAAAAAAAGAAAAAAGAACTCTAAACTGAACCGTCTCACATAGGTAAAATAAAAAACTGTTACATCGGGCCAAGAACTGAAGTTTAAATCGGGGATCTGATTCCTTAACTTGGCTGGAGGAGATTTGTTATCGTTCTTTAGAGTGATGGATTTTGAACGTAACAGATAATCAGCAACTATTTTTGCTGATTATATTAATGTCTGCGTCTACAAGCATTGATAGTGGAATGTAAAAAAAAAGTCCTGCATTCATCGATGATAATGACAAGAACGCGGAAAATACAAGAGATGGCAGTGATGACGACCATTTTTATCTAAATTCCATCAGCCGTCCAGACTTGGCGTCCGTTGAACCGAGAATGTTGCCGTTTTTTTCATTCCTTTCATTTTCACATTTTAAGTGAAGTTACGCTGCCGCCAACGATAGCAGGCAAGTGAGGATGAGCAAGTAAACAAATCTGCCCTTTAGCTGATTGATTCCAAAATTAAGAACGCATGCTTCATACATTGCACAGTGAACGAAATACTCAGTACTTATCACATCAAAGGGTTTCTTTCTTTTTGCTAAATGTCACTTTTCATCAAAAATTGATGAAAACAAAGCCCATTAGCCAATTCGTTAAGACAGCACTTTACGATATTCCTCTAAAACGCATATATGCATGCACTTATTTACCTGGTGTTTCATAATTATTGTAACCGAAGTTTATTTCCTTGGCGTTGCCCTTACACCGATATTAATTTCTGTGGGAAATGAGGGTCCGTTAAATGTGCGCTCTTAACGGCAATGCAAATTTTAATTACCCATTCACAACGTCTCATGCAAATCCGTAAAACGTCATACTACTTTACTGGTACTTAAACTTGTTTCCTTTCTGCGGTACAATATTTTATATTAGTTGCGGGAGATAGTGACCAAATACAGTAAAGAGGTGTTCTTCAAGATGGTGGTTATTTACGGTGAGTGCAACCGCAAAGTTGCACAGAGTGTAAGAGATTACCAACGTCGGTTTCTCAGTGCTCATCAAATAGAAGTCACCGCTCTTTCCATGTTTAAAAGTGAGTTACGGAAACATTTCTCATCGGCCGCCACCGGGAATCGAGCCCAGGTATTCCAGTTATGCACCAGCTATGCTTCCACTGCACCACAGCGGCCTCGAAATTCTCCAGACTCACAAATGACAAACTGCCAAACCACATGGCAGGATTGCTTCTTTGGAGCCCCGCACAATGGTGGGGATTCACCAAAGTAGAACAGCAGCAACTGAACAAATAACTAGAAGGCAACTAAATGATAAATACACAGTTGACCTGGACCAGGAACATCAAATATAAGTCATCGCATAACTGGAAGACCATGGGTTCGATTCCCGGTGGCGGCGAATGAAAAAAATTCCGTGATTCACTCTAAACGTGGAAAGAGTGATGACTTCTATTTGATGTTCCTGGTCCAGGTCAACTGTCTATTTATCTCAGTGCTCAGCTGATGCACCGCCTACAATCCACAGGTACATATATTCACCGAGGAGGACCCGGCCGACCACAGAGAAATTCCAATGACCTGGATGTTGATATTTTGATGGACTTTGCAGTCTATCCATATGCGAGTGTACGGTCTGTGAGTTCATAACTCTACACTCCACCTAGTGATGTAAGTCCGACGTCATATTTGGCATCCCTACCAAACGATCCTCTGGCCTTGAAGCATACTGATTTCCAGCGTCGTTTGAATTTCTACAGCTGGGCATTAAATCAAGAAGAGAATCATCCTTCTTTCCTACAAAAAGTGATATTTAGAGATGAGTACTGTTTCGCTTTGAACAATACTCAGAATCGTCAGAATGACAATTTTTTGAATAGTGAAAACCCGTTTGCCGTTCGACAGATGAGCAGCAATTTGCCATACATGTGTGGTGCGATATTTCGGGAAAATATGCTAGCTGGACTAGCATTTCTAACAAGAGATACTGAGTGGTGCCCGATGTCTGGAATTCATACTAAGCACTACACCCGAGGATTTAATGGATGATGTTCTGCTGGCCGTAGATAAACAGGTGGGATTTCAATAGGACGGAGCACCTCCTCACCAGTATCGAAGGACCACAAATTGGCTGAATACAAAACTTTTACAAAGGTGGATAGGTTTACGGGAACCCGTGGAATGGTCACCCAGGTATCTTGAACTTGCAACCTCTAGATGTTTATGCACAGAGCAGCCTGTCGTGTATCCCACAGCTCCGAGGAACTTGGTACACCTTTATCGTAGAATTGAAGGAGACTGTTGGAACATTACCGTAGCTGACCTAAACCGAGTGCATAGAAGAATATGTTTTTTTTATTTTTTTATTTGAGGTTTAACGACCACCGTGAGCAACGGAGTAGGCCCGTCCCTAATTTAGGGCCACTGGTTCCAGGGAAGGGAGAGAGCCAAGGCCGTAAGACAAACACAACATCCATGCTTTACCGGAATTCGAACCCGTACCCATCTCGAACGAATGATCAGAAGCCATCGCCTAAACCACTGCACCACCGAGACGGCGGATAATATGTTCATTGGTATTAATTGTGATCACTTTAAGCCCTAAATGGATGTAATGCCTTAAATTATTAAAAGCTGACTGTTTGGCAATGCTGATGTCTGCCACCATTTATTTGGTTTCGTTTGGGCGAAAAGTTTGGATGTTGGTGGACATCAACTGGATACACATAGCGGATAAACATGCTATAATTCCACTAAACACAGGGCTTCAGAAGACAAGTTCGTATTTCGTATCGTCTATATCTGGACCACTCAGGAGATAGACTAAGCTCCGGTACGGTAGGGCATTCACATATATGTAGCATAACGTAGGGGGGTGTCGGAAGGGTATAAAGCACACGGGCGGTGTACTCTCAGCAATTCGGTGAAAGCTATTGTGCCTAGTGTGGCCGAGGAGCGAGGAGTTCGGGATCGCTCACAGCATCGTTTCACGAGCTTGGAGAGCATTTAAAAAGACAAGAACAGCTGTCCGAGAGTTTAGCAGTGGTCGTCCACGAGCAATCAAGGCGGCGGACGCCAGGTATATTGCCCTACAGGCGAGAAGAGACAGACGGCAGACAGCGGGAGAAATCGCAAGGCACATGCAACAGACAACTGGACGTCCGTTATCGCGTTTTGCCGTGGCCAGGACGCTGCACAAAGGTGGTCTATTTGCACGACGACCAGTACGGTCTGGGCTATTAACGCCTGCTCATCGGAGACCGCGGTTTCTGTGTTGCCAGGAACACAAAAACTGGACACATCAGCAATGTGGTCGATTTCTCTGTACGGATGAGAGCCGATTTAGTCTGACGAGCGATTCTGGACGTATACACATCTGGAGAGAGCAGGGAACACGCAATCACACCTCCAACATCATCGAAAGGGACCGGTTTGGAGGTGGCGGAGTTCTCGTTTGGGGCGGTATCATGCTTGGTAGCCGTACTGACCTCCATATCTTCCAAGGAGGTTCAGTCACTGGTGTCCGCTAATGTACCGAAGTTCTCCTGCCTCACGTGCGTCTGTTTAGAGGTGCTGTGGGTCTTGAGTTCCTCTTCATGGACGACAACGCTACACCTCATCGTACAGTGGCTGTTGCAGAGCTGTTGGAGAGTAAAGATATTCAACGCATGGATTGGCCCGCAAGGTCCCCGGACCTAAATCCAATCGAAGACGTGTGGGACCTTCTCGGGAGACGCTTGGCAGCACGTCACCAGCCGCCAGCAACGATTCCTCAGCTGCGATTGGCGCTGCAAGAGGAATGGGCCGCGATGCCTCAACAGCTCCTTGACAACCTCGTCCTAAGCATGGACAGACGTTGTAAATCCAGCAACGCAGTCAGGGGTGATCATATCCCCTACTAAAGACTAGATTTTTCTTGGCAGCCGCCTGTCACATGGACGTTTCTGTCTTCTGTCCAGTTGTGCTCGAAGCTACCTTTTCAATAAAGTGCCTTTGTATCCTTTGGATTCTTTGTTTGGACGGTTTTGCTCACTTGTCCCACATTCTTACATCTTGGGGATCATATGGTATGATTTAAGTCGCTGTGGAGCACTTCTGCACGACGGTACATTCGAAAAACCGCCTCGTCCTTAATTTTTGCACGCCAGTGTATAAAGACGGGGCTGCTTTCTTCAAATTATTCAGCACGCCGCGCAACCTATTTTAAACAAGTATTATTTGCCGAGGAGGCTGTGTAAAAATTTAGATGTTCTATTTTTATGCAGATACAAACCACAGTGGTGAAACTACCTCTACAGAATTTTATGCTTCATTCTCATACTTTTTCCAGTTCGAAGTATATGTCTATTACCAACGCTGAGGAAATCAACCCAGGTTACATCCACACATTTATGCGTTATGTACTCACATACACAGTTTCTTCGGTACACCTGCAGTGGTCACATAAATGGCTCACTTTAATACGCATGGCGGCACTTGAGCGACTGCGAGATATAAACCAAGCAGACCAGCTCGTCAAACATGAGTTAGCATTCACTGAAGGACAAAATGGCCTAAACGACTGATCTGAGAAACTTTTAACGTGGCATGATGATTGGCTCCAGATGTTCACGCATATCGGTCGTTCTCCTGGGCTTTTCACGCTCAAACGTAGCAATGATGCGACACGCAAACCAACTTCCAACAATCGGAAATCCTGTGAACGAAAGTCCTTGGTGGATTGGAGGAGTCAAAGAAGACTGGCTAGAGCCGTGCAAGCGAACAGGTGGGCCACAACTTGCCAAATTACTGCAGGATTCAAAATTAATGTGCCGAAGGTCATCTTCAAAAGCTCCACGTATCGAACCATGTCGCGAATGAGCTACAACAGCCAACGCCCATGTCACCAGTCTTCTTTCATTGTCTTCTCTGATCCACGAATAAGTTCCGTCCACTGGGTTACCGATAGGGCAGTTTTTTGCGTGTCAAACACCTTTTCTTGTGTTTGAAGTATCCATTTTTTCATTTTGTACCTGATTTGCCTCATAACAGTAGAAACAATGCAATTGTCGATATAAAAGTAGCTTCCTTTTGTTTTTTTGCAATTTACTCTCTTATTACTAATCATTCTAAACGTTTTATTTTTGGGTGTGAAGGACTACATATTTTCCTTTTGCGCATTTATATTCGTCAGTTAATTTTAGCTTTATGAGCACAACAGTTAGCTTGTCCATCCGTCTTGGGCAGTAACCGCGTATCATGTAACTGTGGAAAGCTGAACATAATTGTTTCCACAGTGTGAATGCCCATTTCGCTACCCAGTACTCGTAGTTCCTGAACTAACTGTATTTAGCATATTTTCATGTATACTGTGTAATATTTTTGTCATAATGATAAAATATACCAATGCACTTTGAATCTATATAGTATCGTTTGAAAAGCGAGTGCGCATTTAACTGCTCGCGTTGATTTCTACGGTAGTAAAGGAACTGATTCCTTCGTCTTCTTGTGTCACCTCCGAAAGCTAATTTGGCGGCAACAAACGCACTAGATGTCTAAGTGTAGGGCAGTGAATTATTTTACCTGTTTCAGTCCAGCCCGTATTTTCTAATGAATCGTACATTCTTGCTCACTCCCATACCCTCCAAAGTTAACTGAGGCATCTCATATTTCTCTCCTCTCAGGACATGCTCACAGCATACCAGTTTTAGCTTCTGTATTTATTGTCTTTTGAACGCACCGTTCCTGTTTAGCTTTTGTAGAACTGTTACATTAGATATTTTACTAGTATAACTAATTTTTAACATCCTCTGAAGACACCACGTGTCAAGAGCTTCAAGTTTTCTAAATTCTTCTTTTGCTAAATCTATACAGCAGAGTACAACATTTATAAATCCTTTACGATTTTCTTTCCAAGTAGTGGTTTAGATTCCCTACATAAAGCATTTCTTTATCTGGTTGAATACAGATTTGACCTGTCTAACTCTGCCTCCGATTAATTTTCTTTTGAATCTTGTCTTCGCAGAAAAATTTTCTTAGGCAGCAGAAGCAAACCACACTTTGGTGCCTGCAGTTTTCGCAGTATATATTCATAAGTATTTTAGTTTTGTAGATAAGTATTGTTTATGCATTCTTTGCATTTAATTCCATTTCATTATTTTTTAAACCTATTTTTCTGATCGGCGTTTGAACGTTTTTTTGGGAGGTGGCCAACAGTATAGTGCTGTGTCAAGATATCTTAAATTATTTATACTGACTTAAAGTATGAAAGGAGATGTCATTCTCTGTTTATTTATAGGAACTGGAACTTCACTGAAAAATTTCCACCTGCAGTGGGTATGAAAACGATTTATAACGCATGAGATTTCCATTTGTTTTTATTATTTAATTACACCGACATACTCACATACAGTCATATTTTTTTCATATCGTATATATCACATTTTCTTAATTCCTCCTTTCTGTGTTTGGGAAATTCTCCCCTATTATTTTTGAACTTTGCTGTAATGGAGTTTCTGGAGACGAGCTCCCATATGTCTCACTTCAGTTACGTGCCTTTCGGAACAGTTGATATGGTGACGCAGCTCCACTGGTCAGTTCGAAATGAAACAACAAGGCTGACTGATAGCCAATGTGTGCTGTATACACTCAATGGACAAAACATTGCAGATACATATCAAATAGCGTATTGGTCCTCCTCTAGCGCGAACAACAGTCTGTACATAACGAAGCATCTACTGCACCAAATACCGGAGGGTTTCCAGAGGTAATTCCAGCCATGCCTGTTGCAGCATTGTCCACAACTCGCCGGTGACGTCTGTCCATGGATCTGAAGTTCCGCTCCACGGCATTCCACGGAGTTTCCACAGGGTTCTAATCGGGGGACTTTGGGGGCCACTGGATGATCCCAAACTAAGAGGAGTGTTCCTCGAGCCAAGCTTAAGTGCTTCCAGTTTGGTGGCACAGTGCATTGTTCTGCTCGAACAGACCATCGGCCGCAGGATGCGAAAAAGCCATGAAGGAGGGTTTCCAGAGGTAATTCCAGCCATGCCTGTTGCAGCATTGTCCACAACTCGCCGGAGACGTCTGTCCATGGATCTGATGTTTCGCTCCACGGCATTCCACGGAGCTCCCACAGGGTTCTAATCGGGGGACTTTGGGGGCCACTGGTTGGTTCCAAACTCAGAGGAGTGTTCCTCGAGCCAAGCTTAGGTGCTTGCAGTTTGGTGGCACAGTGCATTGTTCTGCTCGAACAGACCATCGGCCGCAGGATGCGAAAAGGCCATGAAGGAGGGTTTTCGGAGGTAATGCCAGCCATGCCTGTTGCAGCATTGTCCACAACTCGCCGGAGACGTCTGTCCATGGATCTGATGTTCCGCTCCACGGCATTCCACGGAGCTTCCACAGGGTTCTAATCGGGGGACTTTGGGGGCCACTGGATGATCCCAAACTCAGAGGAGTGTTCCTCGAGCCAAGCTTAGGTGCTTGCAGTTTGGTGGCACTGTGCATTGTTCTGCTCGAACAGACCATCGGCCGCAGGATGCGAAAAGGCCACGAAGGAGTGTGGATGATCAGACAGCTAACGTTGGTAGCGCGAAGTGGTTAAGAGCCTCTCCAGACACACACAGGGATCTAATGCGTCACACGAGAAGGCTCCCTTAGACAATCACAGAGCCACCACCGCCTGGCACGACGGGGCCATGACCTCATGAACTCGGCGCCACATCCGCATTCTTCCGTCAGGTCGGTGCAATTGAAAACGGGATTCATCTGACCCAGCATCTGACCACACGACGTGGCGTCATTCTTCAGAGGTCCAGTTTTGGTGTTCCCGGCACCAGGCGAGAAGTAATGAGCAGTCAACAGTGGTACACGAGTAGGGCGCCGGCTCCCGTAGCCCATTGTTTGCAGCGTGCGCCGTACTGTTCACTCGCTGACGATGCTTGGGCCTCTGACATTTAGTCTGGATGTGGTCTAAACTAAATGTCTATCTACGTCGACCCGGGTCACCAATGGCGTGTGGTCGCCCACCGCTTGCTCTCTGGAGGCGCGTCTGGCGATGTCATACTTGCGGTACACCCTTGATACGGTTGCCCTCGGAAACCCAAAGGTTCTTACCCCTTCGGAGATAGAATATCGCATCTATGTTACCCCGACGATGCGTCCATGATCAAAGTCGCTCGATTGCGATACACTGTTCGAAAGCCTTGCTGTTCGCCTATATATCGCCTGTGTTCGGTTTGGGACTGTTTCATTCTGCGCAGGGTATGCCCATGTCAAATGCTCATCACCCCTATCGGCAATGTTTTATCTACTGATGTATGTATGTCTGCACATGGACTGTATAACAAATACCTAGTGCGTAAATTTATGTAGGTATGTATGCTTGTCAGTGCGTTTGCCAGTTCTTAAAGCGAAGTTATGGGTGTCAGTGGAGTCCTACTTTTATTTATGCAGTATCGTTATGTTCCTAAAAATATGATAAATAACGAACAATTTAATCCATTAAGTTCATGGGCTAATACCACACACACACACACACACACACACACACATGCGAATACCACAGTACCTGCTGCAGTTTTTCATTAACAACAGCCAATTTATGCCCGAGCAAATAGGTTCTTGGTTTTGCTTGTATACATTTCCAGGTACATAGGCAAAGATTTAATATGAGATTTCGAAATTACTACTACTTGTAGCACTAACAAAAATTAACATTCTAATAAACATAAATCCCTTTATATTTTTAATTGGATGCAAGAAATTGGGATGGAGAACAGAGCTGACTACGATGGGTTTCTAAAGTGCCCTAAAAGGTCACTCGCGTCTTTTAATCAATGTCAGGATCTTTCAGGTCTTCTTCCAATAGGATCTGAAGAGTCATCACTGGGGACAAGAACGTAGTCCGTCGTGGCTTATGCTGTTTTGGATAGCTGCTAGAAATGGGGAATAAACAGTGGTATTGCAGTAAAAAGTGCTCAATATACCTTAACGGAGATAGACTGAAGTGAGCAAAACAGAGGAGTGACTGTGGCGTCCAACAAAACGACGAACAATCGCTCTACCATCATTTCTCCCTTTTCTCTGGGTGCAAGGAGTTTTCGGAACGGCTAGACTTTGAAGTGTAGAATTTCAGTACATCAGTTTAACTCGTCCTACTTTACGTCCTACTTTAACCAGAGACTGGACTTATTTAAAAACAACAGTACCAGCTAGCTGCTGAAGTCTGGATCTCAAAATGAATCTTCTACTAACAAGCCTGCATTTCGTTTTGTTCAAACACAAGCACCTGGAACACACTAAATTCTAAATAAAACTGTGTTGTAGTTTTATTCTTAAGAATCTCACGTAAGTAATTTCATTACAGCTTCTTCTAAGATCTGGAGAACTATTCGGTAGCAACAATATGTTAGTCCGTAATGTATCAGTATTGACATTCCCGTAAATTGTACAACATGCAAGATGGACAGCTACACGACGAGAGAAATCTGTAGTAAATGTTTCATTGAAATTAAAAGGCATATGGTCTGTCGCATCATAACATCATTGGTGTTTTACACTCCGATGTCACTAAGTTTCGAAATGTGTATAAAACTTTAGCTTCAATTACTGTAAATATTCTTCAGGAAGAGCGCAACTTCATCGAATTCGAGTACGTTTGATATTACCACTGGATATAAATATGATATATTCAAAACCAATACAGTACTGATTACTATGCGACGCTATGCTATGCGACGGATCTGAAAAGCTTACAAAACATCAGAAAGCAGTTGGTTCGATATTTATAATTTTAGAATGCGTTTTATGAAATATAAGACCAGATCAAAATCAAAATCGCGGCTTGCAATATCAAAATCTATCAAATAATATTGGGTTAATATGGTTGCGGACAGATCTTCAGTAGTTGAGTCTGTTCTCTGGATTCGTGCGTCACACTGCACAGAAAAGGGTAAACACTGTATTGTTTTTTTAATTCTTGTCTCTTAAATTAATTACGGATAGTAAAATTAGTTGAATGCTGTCTTACATTACAGAAACCGTTTCGACTTTCATTTATGTAAATTCAGTTTTAGACTTTATCAAGATCTGTCAAATGGTCTAGTTTGAGCATAAAATCTATATACGAGTGCCAGACTAACGGATATGTGCTTAGGTCATGCTCTTCATTCTCATTTATTTCGTTAAAAAATATCGAAAATTGTGGCGTCCTTTGTTTTCTAAATTCGTCAGCAAGAATATAAGGTTCCTGGAAATTGAATAAAAAACACGTGATAGACTCCATTTTCGAACTGAAAGAAAGTTGCTCAAAATGGCATCTACGTAGGATAATCAAGTATGGAAAGTCTGGATGGAATTCATCAAGGCATACTCTTTTTTCACAGTTATGTCTAGTGAATTTTACCTACCGAGTACGTATTTCCGTGTCATTTGAAAGGGCATTTTTGACTGTGGTTGAAAAGGCAGAATGAAGATAAGGAGATGAATTTATACTGTACCGTCGTCATAGTAACACACTGTCTAAGTGGCGTGACATCTACGTTATGTTTCATCTCCCAAACCCATCTTTTTTTACCTGACGAGAATGATTGTACTCCTTCGTTCACTTTTCTCCTCGCATCTTCTCTCTGCTCTGTGATGCTGCCATTTCCCTTTGGAGCCGGAGATAAGTTAGAATGGGTAGTTGGAAGGGGAGGATGATGATACGAGGGACTATATTCGCCATCGATTGGAACTGCAGGATGAGGGAGAGTGGCAAGGGGGTGCACAAAAGAGGGGGAGCTTTTAGTAGCATCCAAGAACAACGTGTTTGTTCCGATCTGTGTCAGAAACATTCACTTCACTCACATTAGCAGTCTCTAAGATGTTCCTCCCTTCATTCCCCCTGCTTCCGGAATTCTTCCCTCTAAGACTGCCCTCCTACAACAGCGCCGCTTGCAAGACTCTCGGTAAATGAAGAGGAGAGAACGAAGTATAACGTTCTATATTACTTTCAGGAAACGCTCAAAAATAAATTGTTTTACAAGTAGCACCTAATACCTTTGAATAAATAACCTTAGATCTATCACTAATGTTCCAGACATAATAACACCCGCTCATTCAAGAAAAAAAAATGCTTGCAAAATCGGGTGAAATGGAACACTTATCAGAAAGAGAAAAACTAAACACGTGTTCTTTTTATCGTAACTGGCATCCAACTAGCTTTACTTTGAAATGGACTTCATAAATCCATCAAAGAGAAATTAGTTTCAGATAAAAAGTTGTATAAGTTTGTCGATGCGCAAAATTGGGGTTAGAAGCCATGTTCTAGCAGTGGAGGGTGTACTTTTGAAATGAGATTTTTGTAAAACAATTTCCCGAAGAAAAGTCTTAGAATCCAGTAACACACTCGTGGAGCATTGCAAAAATTTAACCGCAGTCATTGTCGAGATGTACGCAGTTGAAAGTCATGCTATCGATTTGTTGCAGACATCTGACCCCTCTACGCAAGGAAACAATAATTGTTTTTATCAATTACCGTCAACGGGAAGGGGCCCCTATGGGGTCACCCCTCTCAGCAGTTCTATCTGAGTTGTTGTTACAAGACCTGGAAAACGAAGTCCTCGCAAACTTTCATGTGAAACCTATTTTATACCTGAGATACGTGGATGATGTGCTTTTGTTTTGGCAGTCCACCCTTGAAAGCCTTACCGAATTCACCAGCTTGTTGTCTACAAAATACAGTTCCATAAAATTTTCTACAGAATTCGAGACCAATTATGCATTACCCTATCTGGACATCTTGTTGGAAAGAAATCCTAATACGAACGAAGTAACTCACTCTGTTTATAGAAAACCAACTGCAACAATATCTAAGATTCCCTATAACTCCTACCACCCACTCAGGCAAAAACTCTCAACCCTTCACTTTATGTTTCACCGAGCAGTTACACATTCATCCTCAACCGATCAAAGAGATCTAGAAGTTGCAAAAATTATGGATATTGCAGCATTATATAGTTATCCATTTACCACAGTTAATTCCATAATGCGCCGTGTCTTTAATGCATCATACTCAACATTACCAAGAACGATACCAAGCACTTCATATGTCGGCAAGCTACCATACATCCCTGCTGTCACAAATATCCTGAAAAACGCATGTCGTCCACTTAATTTTGATTTTGGCATAAAAACGTGCAACATTCTCGCCCATATTAAAAATGACAGGGATCGGATTCCCCATGATTCCAAATTCGGTTTATACGCAATCCCACTAAAAGCTATGAATGCTGACGTAACCGACAAGATGTACATAGGTTGGACCCGTCGCAATATTAATTTACGTGTCTTTGAACATAGATATAATGTTAAAACATGCTCCACCTCCACCGCCCTTTCAAGACTATGCCTGAAGGGTCAACACCAACCTATCTGGGACGATGTTACTATGTTACATACGCCAACTACATGTTCATCTATCCTCCTGTTAGAAAGCCTATTGATACATAAACATAGGGCTGAATGCTGTAACGACGATACCCCTATCATTATACCGTTGCCATGGAAACTACTCTGTAACTATTACAACGAGAGAGACAATACCGGCTGCTCTAATGAAACGACATGATTATGTAGTGAGCATGCGCATGCCAAAACATACTATTTCGTCAGTGTGCATATTACATAATATATACACTCCCAGGGCATAGTGCAACCACACCATCTGATGACGGGTCCACAGTGGACTTGAAAGTGCTCGTGTATATATCATTTTAACCGTAATTTTTTAAATCGTGTAAAGACGGCAAAACTGTGTTCTTAATATAGTTCCTCATTGATTTACTGCATTCCTTTTTTAAATGTTGGCCCTCTTTTCTAGAATTTGTTGTCCATGCAAACAATTTTCTGTCAACCACATCATTCACTTCCTTTCCCACATTGATTAGAATCTCTTGTTTGCACAAAGATTTTTAGTCATTTTTGTTGATTCAAAGTCGATCATGCTCATGAAATGGGTGGAATCTGCGCAATTATCCCTTGCTGATTGATTAGTACATGTGTTTAGTTCCCATATACTCAAGTGTACAACGAAGCTGAAATAATCCTTCAGACTCAGTGGGGACGCTCTGTACTTTAAATCTCTTTCAATTTTCAAGTATTTCAGGCACTTTGGTCATACTTTATGTTTGATTTAAACCATTCCGTTGCCTGCTGCGTCTTTTAATTTTCTTTATTCACACATGCTGTCTTTATCTACTTCCATTAAACACGTCAAGCCTTTTCTCATTACTATACCAGTAGCTAGAATTCATACGCGAATGTGGTAAACACTGCAAAAGTACTATAGCATATTTTTACGCCAACTGTTAATGACATATAATTATGTAGTCTTAAAACGCTATTGTATTGAAGCACTCCCCCCAGTTCAGTAGACCACCGATAACTTCTTTGATAGAAGGTAAGGAGTTTGATACTAATTAGCTTCCGGTAGTGTTTCTTCTAAACTTGTGCCAGTGAGGAATGCTTAAAAATAGAGGGTGTGTTACATATATTGCCTATTTAAACTTTTGCTTTTGTTTACAGTCTCT
This sequence comes from Macrothele yani, assembly GCA_039090855.1. Lineage (NCBI taxonomy): Eukaryota > Metazoa > Arthropoda > Arachnida > Araneae > Macrothelidae > Macrothele > Macrothele yani. The sequence continues at coordinate 2,572,890 of CM077023.1, read as the reverse complement.
TATGTATATTTTTGGTTATCTCTCGTTATAGTACCTGAACTAAACTTCACGTTGGATCACCTAAGAGTTTATGGCTTTAGAAATTCACTGACAGTCTGTCAAGTCTTGGAAAGAAATGTATACACCGATGGAACATTACATTATGACCACCTATCTAATAAGCTGTAGAACCCCCTTTAGCTCCGCCGGCCACTCGGCGTGGCATCGATTCAGCGAGGTGGCGATAAATTATCCTGGGGTATCTGGTACCATAATGTCAACAGCAGGTCCTCCAGTGCTCGGCATCAGCTCCGATATTTTCGAGTCTAAACTTCAGTTTATAGCGCCCTCCCAGTTCTAATTTTGTGTTTTTCGTGTATCTAAAGGTCTAGTGCATAGTTTTGTTCTACTTTCCGATTCGTAAGTACGATATTTTCTTCATTCCAAGCTTTATTTACCTTCTGGTCGAGCTGGCCAGAAGAACTGCTGGGCGCCGCCATTAGTAATGACGGCTTCCGGTGGAGATGTCATGTTCGGTAGCCCCACTTCCAGTCTTGCTGTAACCGGCGATACTGCTGCTGGCGCCGCTACGCTGATTTCTCCTCATGGCGCTGTTCAACTGCCCTCTTCCGGTGCGTCATTCGGCACTTCTTCTCCTACTGCTGCCCAGTCAGACAGCTATTGTGATACAGCTTCTACTGTGATTTCTGCTGATGCAATGGATATTCAAGTTGACGTCACTCCTCCGCCTTCTACAGCAGCTCGTTTTCCATCGTCTTATTCTGCTGCAGCGACTTCTGCATCTGATCGCCAATCCTCGATTGTGTTACAGCAAGTCAATGTTTTGAAACCTCATGTTCGTCGCACCGGCAACTCTATTCACCTTAATATTCCGGCGTCATCTGTTCAAGCTCAAACGTTCTCCTCGCATATGGCCTTAGGAGTATTTTTTAAAGCTCTTCCCGATACCAAGTTGAAAGTTAATGCTACGGCAGTTAAGAAGCTTTTATCTCCTTTTATCTCCGGGCTCGGACTATTGTTGTTTATCTTTCTCAACCTGACCATGTGACCTCTCTTTTGCAGAAAGGTATTACTATTAATAATAAACTTTTGATGCCCAAACCTGTGATACAGCGCCCGGTTAACGTGTCGTTTTACCCGGTGCCACCCGAAGTCACAAATGTCATGCTCCTTTCAGTTATCTCATCTCTTGGTCGCGTTGCCGAGGACGTCGTAACCTACTCGGCAGCGCCCAACGACTTTGAGGATCGCCATATTTATGGTGCTCGTCGCATGGTGCCTGTCATTTTTTCTTCTCAGGATGATATTGCAACTTTACCTACACAACTTACTGTCCATTGTCACGGTCAACGGAGACACATCGATCTCTTAACTGAGTTCCACTGCAGCAAGTGTAAAGGCCTAGGGCATTTTATAAAGAGTGTCCTGGACCTTCCTTTTCTTCTGGACCCTCTTCTGGATTGTTGTCTACATCAGTGCCTGTTGATACGCCCCCGTCTGGTTCTCGTGCAGAGCCTGACATGCGTGCTCCTGATTTTACTGAAGCTCACTTTCCTCCTCTCCTTGGTTCTTCAACTTCACTTGCACCACCGTTTTCACCTCCTTGCTCGATTTCTGAGCAGGACGCTTCTGCTCAGGTGGTGCTTTCTACTTCTCCTGGAGAGGGTCCCTCTAAGGAGGTGGCCATGGTTACCACTGATTCATCGGCAACTGATCTTGATGATTACCTCAATGCTTTAATGACTGCTCCGGACACTCCTGGCCTGTTTCGTTTTACTATTACTCCTACTGCTGATCCCACCAGTGTGGATGACTTGGCCATTACTGATGAGACTGTTGTTGATCCCAGTGGCCGATACGCAACACGCACCGTCTTCAAAGCTCCTAGTGCTCCAGCTAAACGTGGACGTCTACGAGTGTATCGGTCTCATTCATCTTCTAGCACTCGTTCTCCTCCAGCGTCCCCCAGATGGTGTAGCCTTACGGAAAATCCAGAGGAACTCGCAGAGGTTGCGCTCCAAGCGCATTTTGAACAGTTTTGTCAAGATACCGTTGTGCTCACTCGACCCTTTACCCATAGACAACTGTTTCGCCTATTTTCGCTCTTCCGGGATCCATCGTTTGATATGGCCTCTTACCTTTCTCACTCCACATTTCCTCCGGATGATGTTCATCGTCGGCTGACGTGTATCAGAGCAGACCTTGAGGCTCTTTGCAAGACTGACTGTACTTTCCTTTCTTGTTATCAACGGCTCTGTGAAATGGAGGACACCGCTCAACTTTCTGCTTCATTTCTTCGTCATTCCCCTGTTGATGAGTAGGACTTTTCCTGACTTATTACTTGCTCCTGGTCTAGTCCTGCGTTTTTACAGCGTCTCTGGACTTTCCTTTCCTTCTTTATCGGACTTAATAGTATGTCATTGAATGTAATTTATCCCGGATAATCTCCGGGCTATTTTTGTACGTATGTCATTTTCTGTTCTATATCTGCATCAGTGGTTTTATCTTGTTACATGCATTCATCTGTATATATTGTCATTCATTGTTCTTTTTTATGTTTTCATCGCCCGAGGTGCGCTTGTATCATTATTTAATGAATAAATTGTTGAACTCCTCCAGTTCCCGTACATTTCGGGGTGGTGGTGATTTAGCGCGAACCCGCTTTTCCAAGTCGAACCACAAATGTTCGATTGGGTTCATGTAAGGTGAATTTGGATGCTAGGGCATTAACAGAAAGTCACCAGCATGTTCCTCGAACCACTTCTTGATGATGCTGGACGTGTTGGCATGGTGCATTATGCTGTTGGTAATGGCCATCACCAGCAGAGAGCACAGTTGCAATGAATGGGCGAACTTGGTCCAATGGGTGAGCATCTTCTCAGCCGTCCCGGAAAGCCGCTGAATTGTTGGACCAAGTAAACGTTATAACGAAGTAAATTTCTCCGTCATTTTTGGTCTACGCCGTGATTCGAACCCGAGGCCGCTTATTCCGGAACAAGTCGCTCTACCAACTGAGCTACGCAGACGATTATTCTGATTCCTATCTGCCTTTATGTCGTGTGCGTCCTGCTGGCAGGTACGTCACAACGTTGCGTGGTCCCAGTTACACCAAGACATCATCGAAGGGCTGTATCAATCCATGCCCTGCCGTGTGTCTCATTGCACTGCGCAATATTGTGGTTACCCAAGGTATTTCCTGCTGTCGTGTGAAATTGATGTACTTCCTTAAAAATTTAGTCATGATTATCCACCTCATATTTTGTGTTCGAAGATTTTCGGCTGATTTTCGTCACTCTTTCTGGATGAGACAATTTCAATGTCGAATAGTGTACATAAGAGCAACATTTGAAAAGTGATTTAATTGCTCTTGATTATTGCAATACCAAACAGAATTCAGTTTTTTATAGCATATAAATTGCTCAGAAAATCTGATGAAATGAAAAATTATTGAAAGCTTACGTTTTGACAGTTTACTCGATTTCGCAAAAGTGGAAGCACCCAATAAGCACACATAACGTGAGTAGACCTGAAAAGTAGATTTTGTACCCCTGAATGTTTACGGCTGGGGACGACTTGAGGACCTGTGACGTACTATGGGGTGACGCACATGTCAAGACGGCAAACAGGAGTGATAATCACATTTCGGTTTAGCTTAATTGGGAAAGTATTCGGAGCAGAAGGATGCCGATTTGAGGTACCATTGGCAAATTTGAAATTTCACAGTCTGTGCCTGATAGCTGTGGATGAAAAAAGTAATGATGATGAGGATGAGACGTAATTCATGCTTAATAATGATAACAGAATCTAAAATTCATGGTTTTTTAATTGGTGTCAAACGATAGCAGCTTTGCAAAAGTAATTTTTTGCCCAGATGAAACTCTCAAACAAAACTGTTAGTTCACCAAAAACTAGAAACAGAGATTCATTACGAGACGAAGACTATCTCCCAGTCCCATAAAAATGAGTTTAATCGGCCCAACATTCGATTTCCCCAAATTCAACTAACAAAATAGAGAGTACTACTTCCATGATGAATTAAGTATTAAAAGCTACAGCTGGAAAGCAAAAATGATAGACATGAAAATAGTTTTTAAGAACAGAAACAAAAAGAAATGTAAAAGGGGACACAACAAAACTGAGTAGCAAAATTATAAACGAGAGTCTAATGAATGTCTGTGAGACAACAGATTAAACATGAGAGATCTGGACAAAGAGAAAAAGAAAGTTGCAAAGTAAGGCGGGATGAAAACCATGAAAAAGAAGGAAATAAATGAAGAAATGGTGTATATTGTAAAGTAGCAGAAACCTCCATGAAGCCAAAAAGAATGGATTGAAAACAGAACTCAAGTCGGAAGACTTAAAAAAGTGGGAGGAAGAGCTGAAGAAACAATAAAGCATGGAGAGATATGCGTTAGTAAGAAGATTTGTTGACATTTCATCGCGCAAGCATCAGGCGCGGTCGAACATTGCCACACAAAGAAAGGGTATAATGAAGAGGCGAACTACGAGGATCGTTCAAAGAACTCGTGTTATAACACATACGTTGTGATTTCTTTTTCATTTTTCGATAAGTGCCCGGTCAATGTAACGCACTTCTCTTTGCGATGACCAAATGTTTTGATCCCGACGGAAAAATAATCTTTATGTTCGTCTCCAAACCACGCTCACACAGCTGCGATCACCCCGAAGTCGGAGGCATATTGCTTCTCACGGATATTTTCCTTCGGCTTGGGGAACACAAAAATGTCACTAGATGCAAGATCTGGAGAATAGGGTGCGTTTTGAAGCAACTCAAATTCTGTTGTCTGTATTCGAAATATTGGAGATGTGATTCGGCGCATTGTCTTGAAGGAAGAGGATGACTCTTTTCCTTGATGGCTGCACGAAGTTGGCTTATGAGGCTAGCGCAGTATACACCAGTGACAGTGGTGCCCATTTTCAGGTAGTCAATTAGGACGATGTCTTCTGCATCCCAAAAAAGCTAATGCCATCACTTCGCCTACCGAGAAAGAAACACTGATTTTCTTGGGAGGCAGAAAAGATTCAGGCATCAATATTAGACTTCGTGTCTCTGTATCAGAGTGATGTTTCATCCATCATAAGAAATGCATTAGATCCACGCAAAGCATATTTAAGTTGAAGCACATTTGTTTGCTTCATGTCTTTTGCTCAATATTCGTGGAACTCATCGCGCGCTGAACTTTTTCACCTTCAACGAATTCCTCAGGATTGAATCGACACTGCCCGTTGAAATGCCCGCAAATAACAAACAAAGGAAAACAGTCAGGCTATTCAGAAGAAAATATTCCAGATAGACGGGATATCCAGTTATTCGGAGGAATGTAAAATATAAATAAGTGACAGCTTAGGTTGCGGAATTTTATGAAGCCCCAGCCAAAAGACTGGACTTTAAAGAGCCATGGAAAATGAAGCTGAAATGTCCCTTGGTCATCTAAAAAGCAACTGGAAATGGATGTCGCAGAATATAAAGGAGGAATGACAGAAGGAAAGGGAAATGAAATAAATTGTACAATGAAAATAAATAAGAACAGAAGGGATTGAGAACAGTTGAAAGCACTGCTTTCCTTCCCAGCATGTACTTCCATTTCAATTATTGTCGTTTCTTTTCCTGGTGATCATCTTGAAATTCTGAACGCAGCTGACGTATGAAGGGAAAGAAATTGCAAATATGTATCTGAAAGAAAACGAATCTGAAGTGAGGGAAAAGAGAGACTTATAATGATGATGGTATTGACATGATAAAAAGAACAAGAAGAGAAAGTTGGTGTGCAGAGAGTTCCTGTGCTCGTAAAAGGAGAGGACGTGTATTGTGTGTCCGCACCTAGAGAGCATTTAAGGCACATCTTGTAAGGAGCTTCTTAATTACGCGAGTGAGATGCCCCCCTCAACAGCGAATCTCTCACTGCTAGAGCTGGACGAACTGGGACTGAAGCATTTCGTGTGACAAGGTGCAAATATTTGCTTCGGCACGACATTCTTGTGGAAAAGGAAGGGAAGACTCCCTACAGTAATGATATCTGTGTGTCACAGGGTGACAGCTTAAAAAAGAGAAGTCATTCATAAGACCCACTGCTTCTCTCTCCCCCTCAGGTCTCCTTCTATCATCTAGTGAAGAAGACAGAAATCAATATACTTCCAAGAAAGTTACAGAGAGAGAGAGAGAGAGAGAAATGGTAGAGGCTCTACATTTGACTAAAATGTTTAGACGAAGCTTTCAAATAGAGTAACCTTTCTTTCTTTTTGTCCTTTCTTTTTCGAATGAAGGAAAACTCACTCAGGAATGAAGAACTCACACTGTGGCAAATCTTTACATTTATTGAAGATGGATAGGCATTTTCACTTCACCAAGTAACTGTGTCTACACGAAGCACACTTTTTAATTTATTAGACAGTATGTGATCTGTGATCATGTCCTGGAGATCTACTTGCGTGCTTCCATTTTTCACTGTATCGGGCGTTTGGAAATCAATGGTTTTGGGAACACCTTTCCTTCTACGTTTCTGGCCACTACGTTCTCAGAAATACTTAGTTAAAATACATAGTTAAGATTTCCACTTAGTTGAAATGTTACTATTGTATTTATGCATTTCTATCCATGGTGTTTGGCTCCTCTGATTCCAATATCACTTCTTAAACCAGATAACATACTGAGTTTTGCATTTATTTGGGTTTGTTATCATGGCCTTGGTTAGACCAAATGTCCCGGTGTTTCAAGCAGTTTTCGCATAGTTTTTTATTATGCTAAAATTAGCGTTAAGCTCTTACAAAATTTAGAGAAACTGTTCACAAGTAAATTCAGCCTAAGTTACTTGAATCAAAAACAAAATAAGCTTTCGAACAGTTTAGTATAAAGGAAATGTAAAGATGATGCTTTACTATGGATTATACACTTTTTTCCGCGATTAGTTCACGAAAGAAACCCCTCAAATTTTTGTTGAGATGAAAGGTTCGAAGTGCAATAATCTTTATGAATGGAAAAAAACACACCTTTCACTGAAGAAAAGTTACACGACTCGACAAACTTACAGAAAGAAAGATTTTATTTCAGCCACCGATTTGATTACAGAAACGCAGAATGTTTAGAATTCCATCCCGCCCCAAAGGAATTTTGTTCATGGTTTAAGCTGCAAGTATCACCAAGCACCTTCCGACCATTCCACAACCCTTATCACCATGCATGTGTGCTTGAGCTCTTACTGAATTCATTTAGATAATGAAAATCTGATATATTTCATTATTTTTATTGAATTCATTCAGATTATTTGATCTGATATATGAATTTTTCATGCCCTTGTAAGAGCAGATTCTGATTCATTTAGTTTTTCATGTATCACACGGCAGCATTATCACTTTTCCAAAACGTTAAACTGTTCCAAAATAATTTGCTGGTCCTTTATTTAAACAGCTGAAGATTCAGGAAAAACCTTAGCTGATACGGATTTCCAAGCTGTGGCGTGAATTATTGAATTTACTATGTGATTTGTGCGGCATTTACTCAGCTGGACCAAATATTAGGTTATTTCTCGTATGCGAAGTGAAACTGCATGAGACGGAACAAGTATTGACAACCGTGTAGAGCAAAGTCGATCACAAATTGAATAAAAAATACGTTGAGCTGACGCCGACTGCCTGTGAAAAGGACTAAGAGCATCAGATCCTGTAGCTTTTAAATAAGATAAACTTATCTTTTCTGTTTAGCATTAAGAAGTTTAACAATTGAATTAGGTGTTCTGACTCCTAGGTGAAACTGAGAACTTGTCGAGTCCAAGGCTGCGGAGAAAAATGTATGTGTCGGGAATCCGAAAACTCAGATTCTATGAAGCAGGTCATATGAGAAAAGCAGCAAGAAGGTATCATCGCTATAGCTGGGAGAAGTATTCAAACCATGAACATAAACAGATATTGCCAAGTAGTGTATTCATGTAAAAAGAAACTTTTTTTGCTTCTTGCAACAAAGGACTATGTGTCGCAAGGAATAAACCCAGCAAGGCTGTCCTCACAATAATAAAGTCCTCACCCTAAGTCATAGTGCCAGAATTCAAGAAGGAAATGCATTACAACATAACTGTTGTAAGATTTTCTTTCTTGAACAATGCGAATTATCCAGGAGCTGGTTAAACTCCTCTAGTTTAAAGATGGTTAAACTGTTTTTTTGTGAGATAAACCATGAACAAGATTTGCTGAAATACAGAGACAATTGATGCGCAAGAGAGAGAGAGAGAGAGAGAGAGAGGCAGAACTTATTATTCAGGTTTCTACACTGAGTGACCCCTGAATTATAACCACCTACCCAATACTTCGTAGGTCCTCCTTTTGCCCTCAGTACAGCAGCTGTCCGACGTGGCATCGATTCAACAAGATGCAGGACGCAGTTGGGCAGTATGGCCAATTAAGGCGTGTGTAATGCGGCCTTTAATGCAGGTATGGAGGTGATTGGTGTATCCAGAAGCCTGATATGCTTTTCCATAGTGTCCCGCAAGTGGTCTGAGGGGGTTGATATCAGGGGAGTTCGGAGGCCAATTGATATGCTGGAAGTCTGAACTGTGTTCCTCAAACCATTCCTGCACAACATTGGACCTGTGGATCAGCGCATTGCCATCTTGGAAGACACCGTCACCATTCGAGGAACCGTGCAACATTTATGGGTGTACAGAGTCAGCAAGCAATTCAAGATAGTGTGCACCAGTCATACATTGTTCCACGTATGACTGGGGTCCAAGTTCCTGCCAGCAAAACATGCTCTATGGTAACATGTAAGTTGAACAATCATCCGACGTCCAACTTACATGATCTTTGCACCAGGCGTGTCTGTTGCGCAGATGAACCGTGGTTAGGAAAGTATGTCGTCGGGGTCGTCTGCTGTTATAGCCCATACGTACAAGCGTCAGACGCATGGTCATGACAGATGCTGTTCGGGGTTGAACCTCTGTTATATTGGGTACTCAACTATTGAACAGTGCTGCGTCTGTTGCCCTGTGCGAGTCGTCTGACCCGGCGTTTGCATCTTTCGTTTCTTGTGTAGTTTTGCCTCAGGAGTTATTGTTTGACCATTTTCACGCCAGTTCTGACTACGCTTTAACAACGGCGGCTAGTTAAAAACTCACCAGTTCAGCCGTTTGGGAAATCGAGGCACCCGTTGTCCAAGCCTCCACAATCTGTTCTTTGTTAGAGTCCTATATATCCTTCCTTTAGCCCATCACGCTCCGAATTTTACTACTTACTGCTCCACTCACACATTATATATGCTACGTCGGTCGACTAATCGCGCCCTATTGTAAGTTGTGTGGTCAACGGGCCGCATCCACTTTTGATAAGGGTGGTCATAATTCAGTGATCACTCGGTGTATATGTTAACAGATACTTGTCGTTACATACACGCACGCACGCATTACTCGTTTATTAAAATAGATAATCGTGTTTTACATCAGCAAGTGTGCTACAACCATAAAGCAAATTTGGAAGCAAAGACACAAAAATGATCTACATCGTATGGCTAAAGTTTATTTGGAATTCGATATCGGACATTATCAAATGCCTTTGAGGTATCCCGAAGTTCATGACTTCAGATTCATTATATTTTTCAAAAGGCATTCATTACCTACTGTTCTGTTTTGACAAAAGGTCATTTACCATCTTGGAAAACATATTTTCTTGATGAAACATATTTTCTTATTAATTACTTTTCTCGTGCCCTGGTCCAAAAGATGACATTTATGTGGGTTTTCGGTATGTGACGTCATGATGGTGAAATGCCGAGATCGCTGCGCGGAGGAGCAGACGCTGGGTGGCGTGAGCATCGGACGTCGGCGCGTCACTAAAACATGCTTCCAGAGACAAGAAGTAGAGCTGCAGAGAGTTCTGAAGCGTAAACACCAAGACAGTGCTGTGTGCCGAAGGGTGTACGATTGGTGTTCGATGTGTTCGCCATTTTGGGTTTTCTTAGCGGAACGAGTTGGTTCCGTTGTTAGTGTATTCTGATATCAATTGTAAGTGTACATCAGATTAAATGTGTGTGTTTTTAGAGTTCGTCCAGCCCGTCCATTATTTAAGGTTGTGATTCGATGGAGCCGTAGTGGGGAAGTTTCCTAATACCCCACATTTATATAAGATGATACAGCATTTCTCAAAAAGAAATTTTATAGCTTTCCTAAGTTGTACGTAAGCGAGTTCTTACCGGAAAAGTTGTCCTAGAAATGACAATCAAAGCAGACAGCAAAATTTAAATGTTAGTTCTGGTGCGCCAGATTTCAGAACTAGAAGTGTCGCAGCTGGACCACAGACTTGATTACCTTCAAACGGCAGTCCCGGTTGTGCAGTGGTCAAAGTAATGGCTTCTGAGCATTCGTCCGAGTAGGGTCTGGGTTCGGATCCCGGCGAGGCATAGATGCTTTGTTTGTTTTACGGAACTGGCTCTTTCCCTTCCCCATACTGGCGTCAAGGCCCTAAATTATAGACGGGTGACTGCTAATAGCTTATCGAGTTGCTCACGGTGATCTTAAACCCCGAATAAAAAAAGTATCTTCACCAATGTGAAACTTGAGGTAAAATTGATTCCTGCCTTCTATGTGAAATACGTTTTTCAACATCTGAATTTGATTAAACTTAAATATAACTTACAGGCAGAAACTTTAAATTTTAGCCAAAGGAAAGAAATATTCGTCTACCTGCTTTTGTTTTACTGATAATAGGTAAAAGGTTGGTGAGCGATAACAACCTAAATGTAGTCGCATTCACATGATAGAATTTCTGAATAAACTTAGTAGGTATGTTTCTTAATGTTTAAGAAAACATTTACATATTATTAGGATACCTTTGCCTGTATATTTACCTTTGATTACTAAGCTTGTACTTGAACTGACTATTTTTTCTCAAGTCCTTACTGAGTGGAGAAGTCATCATTTATGGTGCATGGGTTGCTAAATCTATTGTAATAAAATGGGCAGAAACACTGCTTAAACTAATTTGCGATGTTTCTTGACGCATTGTTGTCTACATTTATTTTCCCTTTTTTTTCGATGTCTTTGGAATTTCTGAATCAAAATCTTTCTTTCTGAATGAGACTAACCATTGAAGCTCCCGACTTCACTGTTGACATGTTGAATTGCTTTAATTTTGAAATAACTGTTTTGCTGTTACAGTTGGTATACCATCTCATTACCGATGTGGCACTCCAGGTGGGGAGTATTTGTTAGGCATTTTGTACAACAATTTAATGAAATCACAAGTGTGCAGGAAGGGGCTCATCACTTGTCCGTGGTGCACGAAGGTTGGCATTAGCTCCTGTAGGATTACTGCTGGTCACTTTCCACAGGTTATGTTTTGGGAATACCGGCTGTAGCCAAATGCGTTAACATTTCGCTGTGATAGCCCTTGTTGCCGCGCTGATCCGATAAATGCTGCCACTGTGGAAAATTGGACAATAGCTAGAAGTCAACTTCAGCAACGTCTTCCAGACTTAGAATCGCTTCTAGAAAATCGGAAGTATGCAGGATAGGAAGCCTTCATTCCATAACAGGCTACGCAAACCGCTAGCCCCATATCCTGGCTCAACGACACCCAGCTGATAATGTAACAGGGCTGCAAAACGACTTCCTGATGGATGCTGAATTCGTAGCATCGACCAAAACCATCCTTAACTGTTTGAGTGACGACAACCTCAACCATTGCTCTAGCGCCCGTAGCAAAAATCACCTCTCACACCTCGCCATCGCGATTCTAGCTGAGGTCGGTGAGGTTTCACATTGAATGGACGTTAGATGACTGACGCTGTGTCCACTTCACGAACGAATGCTGAATCAGCCTGGAGCCTGAAAACCACAGAAAGCGTGGGTGTAAAGAGCTGGGATCCGCTACAATCCTCCAGCATGCCGAGCGGGTTTATTTCGGCGACGCCGCGCCGTTTCGGTTTTGCTTCTGCCGAGATTGTTCGTAAGACTCTACTTACTCCCCTCCCCACCCCGCCCAGTGTAATCCGAACGCTATGCAATGTCTGCAGAATATTTCTCTACCAGTTCTTCAGTCCTACACCTTGTGCTGCGGCAATGGGCTCATCATACAGGATAACAACGCCAGAGCTTATCGTTAGATGCCGGTGAATACTTTCCTCAGAAAACGGAGATCGTACGGATGGAATGGCCAGGACTCTCACCAGATCTGAATCTCATCGAGTATACTTTGGGTCAATTTCTGCAGAAATCCGTTCCACATCTCGGACAAGCTCCGTAGGTCCGACGTTGAAGAGTGTGGCGTTGTGGATTAAAACTGCCTCAACGACCTAGTGGACAGCATGCCACGAAGCGTAAGCCTGCATCACAGCCAGGAATGGTGTGTTACCCCTACTAAACACATCGTTTTGCTGGGCACAGCTGACAGACTCTCAGCTTTATGTGTATGGAAATTGCCATCTCATGTGTTTGTATAAATGCATTTTTCTGTTCAATAAATGTTTTTGGCACCTCAGTGACACTGCTTTGATGCCACGTTCTCTCTCGACGCTTGCTCACTTGGTTTTTAGTTTACCGGGTGTTGCAACATTTCTTTCTGTGCTGTGTATATCATTTAGAATGCTACTGCACGTAGCAGCTACACTTTTATCTTTCTTTCAGTTCTCTCAATCATAAGCTTGAGCTTTCTTAATTAGGTTTTTACGCATAAGTTCCAATTCTATATAACTTACTGGATGTAGTAGAACATAACTTGCAGGAGACAAAATGAAATAAAGTATGGCAAATATCGTCATTTTGTTTAACTGAATGTGCAAAACTTATTTCATTTGCTCCAGCATTTTCCGCAGAAAATTAAAAATTTTAATTGCAAATGCGAAGTTTAAATATTTACGTGTTTTTCTCCTGCATGAAGATTAGAGATGTGTTTTTCTTCTGCGTTTAAAGATGAGGTGATTTTGTCCAGCCTTTGTTTTCAGGCCCCACTTTTCTCGATCCAGGGCTGCTGCCCTCCCTTCTGCCGGCTTTATATCCGGCTCTTGCCACCACCGCAACTAGTTTCATACTACGTGAAACATCCACGAAATAATAAAAAGCTGCAAGAGCTTATTCCTTTGTTTCGTTTTAGCATATTCTGTAGGGAAAAAAGGAAAATAAAATCTAAATTGTCAAACTGTGCATTGACTTGGCTGCATCAGCTGCAAAATAAAAAGAAATTCGAATATGGGTGTGTTCGTTTTGAGCCGCTTATCTTGGGTCGGCCGCTGTGGTCGGCATTTTGAAAAGCTCTTAACCACTGAGTACCTTGTTTCTTGGGGTGTTTTATCTCTGGCAGTCACGTGAAAACATTGTGAATCTGGTCTGTTCCTGCTCTGCTTGCTGCACGTGGAAAGCAACTGCCCAGTAATGGCAAATCATCGACCCACGCAGACACATAGATAGCAAGCACTCAGTGTCCATGTTATCTGTGGTGACTGACCCATTATCGATTTATGCCCGCTTTCACATCATGCAGCCAATGTCATCAAATCAAACTCTGGCGTTCAATCAGCGAGCAGTGCACTTTCAATTTCTTTTGATCACGCCAATTTATACCTACCCTGAGGCACGCCTACCGTGTCGCGACGTCGATCGAGGTGATCACTAATTTATCAGATTCTCATAGCAGATGTGGGATTGTTCCTGCTACCTTCTCCATTTCATTCTTCTTGCCATCACAGAACATATAGATTTGATTACTGGTCGGAAACTTTCAAAGTTTGCTTACAAGAAGACGTTCTTTCCCATTTGTGAATTTGATATTTCAATTCTCAGCACGAGTTCGTATGTTTAGCTATCCTCTGCAAGAAGCGTATAAAAGTGAACTTCTCTTTTCCATGAGATTCATACAAAGTGAAATTGTTTATCAACACTCACCTTTGTTCTATCAGTCTCTAGAACAAATTTTTGAAGCACTTATATTCAGGATGGTTTTCTTTTAAAAAAAGGTGTTGCGTCGGACCTTAATGTTTCAGTACTTTTGTTGGTGACAATTATTAAATATATTTGCGAATGTGCTCTGTACAAGTTCAGTCTCGCTTGCCGTTTACTTGAGTGAACAGAGAGAAATGGTTGGAAATTGGAGAGTGACAACGAAGACATTTCCTCAGAGTTCTTAAAGTAATGAATTATTAGATTTTTCTAGTCAAAGTAGTAATGTCGATCAACTAACAAAATTAGTGCAATTCAAATGTAAGTGGAAGCACGTTCAAAGAATACTCAAGTGAAAATTGCGTTGGTAGAGCTAATCTTGTGATTGCAGGCTGAGCATGACTATGTGTGTGTATGATGCTTTTGACACCGTAACAAAAGAGATTAATCTTCTTGCAGTTCATAAATATGACTTCAGAAAAGCCTTGGATAAACCTATGCATTCTCACATAAATGTGTTATATAGTCTTCTCGAAATTATTAATTGAATAATTTGTTACCTGCAATCATATAAAGTTTTTAATTATCTGTTATGGGTAAACGTATAACCATGTGTGAAAGTTTTCATCAGCTTGATAGATTAGTTTTGATGTTTTACCTACCGAAAGAGATCGTTTGAATAATATTTTTTTCGACTGAATGGAACGCACGTTTTAAAATGAACGCTTGAATAACAGCCGCAAGTGAGAATTAACAATTCTTGTGATCACCTGCCCGCTGTCAGATGTTGCTGACTCTTATACTAGTTTCAGGGCAGGAACGGACTAAGCAGTGACAGAAGGAAGAAGAATATAGAGGTTACAGTGTTTTCACGACAAACTTAGTTCGGAAATATGCTTTTGTAATCTCGTAAATGTCCGACAAGACATTCGGAAAATAGCATAGAGGGTAGTTCTTCTCCAGCTGTCATGCTAAACCCACGTTTAGATCCATCCAACCTGAAAATTGTATCACGCATACGAATTGCGCAGCTGCGGTAATTTCACGTAAGGTGTTTGTTTGTTTGTTTGTTTTAATATAAAAACTACAGTATATGGACATTTTTCTAGGATGTCGTCGAACATTTAGATAGTTGGCGGGAACTTCGGCTTATGCTAAAAAAATAACAGATAGGGAGTGAATAGCAGGAATGATGATGGAACAAGCAATTGTAATTGATATGTATGCTATACATTTGCTCCTCAACTATTTTCTTGAAAACACAGTTTCGCTTCAGAGTATTATTTATTCTTCACACATGTACATATTAAGCGGAATTCCAAACTTCACACTCCAAAATTGCCAAAACCAAAAGAATATCACATTCTCCGCTCTTTTTCCGTCTGAAATAGCAGAGACCATTCAAAAGATTTTGTTACTTGCTAATTATGCTAGCACAATCATTTTCTCTAAATTATCGTGGAATATAACCCAACTTTTGAAGTTTTTCTGCTTCGGGATTTAACGATCTACATGAGCATGTAAGGTTTATGAAATTACCCGTCCCTAATTTGGCCGCAGAGCTAATCCCTTAGGACAAATGCACCGTCCGTGCTTCATCCCGGACGCGGGCCCCAGCCCAACTCACACGTTTGGCAGGAAAAGTGTTCGGACCCGTTGACCACTCTACCACAGGTGTAGATTTTGGGTTCAGTGCACGACGACTGGACTTCCAGTAACGGTTCGTGAATATATTTGAAAACAGAACTCCATTCCGCTAAGTCACCCTCGTATATGCATTCAATAAATTCGCCCAAGTACCGTCAGTCGAGTGATCCTGCATTTCATCCGCTACATCTCACCCTACAGCTCGCGGGATGTCACTAATGCATTTACGAAAATGAATGCAACAGAATTACAGAACTGACCTCTGTGTCATATTTTAACATAATTTCCCCCCTGATATTCAACAAATACATTTGGTCCAAGATAACACAGGCTTTCGTATGCCTTCAGAATATAAAACAAATGTTTTCTGCCAGGCTTTAAGACATATAGGCACCGATGTACTTCAACTCATGTTCTCTGCCAAACAAACTGCCTCTGATGCTTTACGGTATTGCAGAGAAAGAGTGCTGACTCGTAAAATATCTGCCTTTGCTGTTCCGGTCGATTTTTTTCTTGAAGGAAAATAACTTCAACTGCTTTAGATCAAATGTATTGAAAAGCAGGAGTATTGTTTTTAAAATGATACATAGATAATTTGTATATTGTTGTTACCTTGATTTTACTCTGACATCTTGCCTGCAATAGGCATTCAGTGACTCCTACAAGCTAACCAGTTGGTCATATATTTACGAAGCGAGATTTCTGAGGTTTAGATGGTGAGTTAGAACAGTGAAGTTGTATTTTCGAATATCCACTGTGTTACCATTATTAAAAATGCAATTAATGTATATAAAATTAACATTTCAGTTTCGAAAGGTATAACGGTTCGGTCAAAATTTCTTAATTGGGATGATATTTGCCAACAGCTTTCTCTCTGGGAAAATTCAAGACAAGACTATATGTTTTTTCATGGAAGGTATCGAAATGCCATAACTGACGGAGTTTTTCTTTTGGCAAAATTTTCAGTGAAGGAAGCATGTCGAACCTACTCACAAAATTCTGTGTACACTTCCCAAATCTAACATCAGGCCTTTACTTTTTGTAGGACTTTGCGTCCTTATAAAAAGTAAACATCAAGATGAATGGTCTGTTTTGTATGACTATGTGGTCTGTTTCTGTGTGAACTAAACATTAAAGATGTATGGTCTGTTCTGTGTGACTAAATAACTTAAGTATATTTAATTGAAGCACAGTATAACATCAAATGCAAGAACTTACAATGTTCTGTCAAAAAGTTATGCAAAACCAGAATCACAAAATATGAATTAATGAAAATATACAGACGTACCACAAGACAGCGTAACAGCAGCTTATCAAAATTGGGTTCCATAATAATATCATATGCATTAGACAGTCACTTATATACATTGACACACATCAAAGAAATGAAGTTAAAACCCTAGTATAAAGGGAAGTACAAAAGTAAAATGATATGATATATGGAAAATATTCAAAAAATTAACTCTCCAGGAACTACCCGTAAAAGAGAGCATTACCTGTTAAATTAGGCTGTTCTCCTCAGGGGAACACCATCCTAAGGGTGACCTTTCAAAACAGGAAACCGGTTTGTAAAATACAAAAACCGCCTGTGTGTCCCCTAGGTCACCGGATTGCAACGCTGAATCAATTTAATCAATTTTGATTTTTTACTGCTCAATATTTCTGTACATTTCGTCTTTCGTTTATTAGTTTTGTCATTGATTTCGTTCAAATTGATTCATCATTACAATCCGGTGACCTAGTGGACACACAGGAGGTTTTTGTATATTACAAACCGGTTTCCTGTTTCGAAAGGTCACCCTAAGGCTGGTGTTCCCCTGAGGAGAACAGTCTAATTTAACAGGTAATGCTCTCTTTTTACGGGTAGTTCCTGGAGAGTTAATTTTTTTTTAATATTTTCTATATATCATATCATTTTACTTTTGTACTTCCCTTTATACTAATGTTTTAACTTCATTTCTTTCATGTGTGTCAATGCATATAAATGACTGTCTAATACATATGATATTATATAAACACTGGCGGAAAGTGAAAAAAGAATACCAAGAAGGAATTGGCGGACGATCATGAAATTTACATATTTTAATGGGTCGAGTTTACGTAGGTGTGATGTTAATTTCGGGACCAACCGGCAAGTGCTTACGCTACAGCACGGCATAATATGCAAATTATCGTGTATTTAAGAAGTACGGCGAAGTGAATGTAATCAGTCGTCGGCGTACGGACACGTGCGAAGACCCTGAAGAAGCTGCAATGCCTGGACATGGAAGACGTGTACGATTTCAGCAGTTATAGGACTTTGAGCGAGGTCATCTAGTCGGACTCCGCGAGGCCGGGTGGTCGTATCGTCGTATTGCGGAGCGAATTGGACGGGAAGTATCGGTGGTGGTACGATGGTAGCGTAGATGGTCCGAGGAACATTCCCACACGAGAAGACGTGGAACCGGGAGTCACAGGCGGACTGATGAGCGGACAGATCGACGCATAAGAAGAACGGCGTTGTCAAGCAGAACATTCACTGCGACGCAAATCCGAGCTGCCGTTGCACTTGAGGTGACTGTGCGAACAATCCGCAACCGTCTACTGGATGCAGGACTACGTGCACGTGTGACTCTGGCATATGTACCTCTGACTCCAGCCCACCGTCAGGAACGGCTGCAGTGGTGTCACCAACGTCTGCACTGGAGAACGCAATGGCGATCTGTCGTGTTCAGCGATGAAAGCAGATTCTGCTTGGGAGCCTCCGATGGCCGTATGCGTGTTCGCAGACGCACAGGGGAGCGTCTCCAACCTTCTTGCATCCGCCAGCGACACACAGGGCCTACACCTGGTCTCCTGGTGCGGGGAGCGATCAGCTATCACTCCCGTACACAACTAGTGTTTGTACCGGGTACGTTAAACAGCACCTCCTACATCAACAACATCATTCAGTCTGTTGTTGTGCCATTTGTAAGGTCGGTCCATCGTGATGTTTTCCAGCAAGATAACGCACGCTCACACACGTCACGCGCAACGCAACATGCACTTCAGGGTGTGAGACAACTTCCATGGCCTGCACGTTCACCGGTTTTGTCCCCCATTGAGCACGTGTGGGATTTTATGGAACAGCGACTTATCCGGTCTCCACGGCCAGCCACGACCATCCCCGATTTACGCGTCCAGGTTGGGGATGCTTGGAACTCAATACCCCAAACTTACATCCAACATCTGTAAGACGGACTCCATGCCAGAATTGCACAGTGTGACGCAGTTCATGGCGGTTCAACCTCGTACTAACCATGTTACATGGAAATGTTATTTTTCAGTTTACCAGCAAATACAGCTGTATTTTGCCATAATGTTTTGATCACGTTATCCTCTGTATTCGGTTATTATGCTGTATAATTTCCGTTGGTATCAGACGTCTCCTTCTTGGTGTTCTTTTTTCACTTTCCGTCAGTGTGTATATATATATATATATATATATTCTATAAAGAAGATACCTAAGCAAAAAAATACATATATAATTTTGACTCACACCTAGTACAACATAGAAAAGGTTATGTATCTACCTGTGTGAGTAAAAGGAGAAAAGATAAAAAAATAAAATAAAACAACTGAATGTAGAAGGTGTCGAGAATACTGAGCCCCGGCCTTATCAAGGACCAGGAAAAACTCTGCATTTTCTCACTTCCACAAAGACCTAGTTGGAAATGGGTTTCTGCAAGGCCATAGATGCAAGTAACATTCCCACCTAAAATAGTTTAAAAAATATATATATAAGTCATGTCCTCCGTAGAGTAGCATGACCTAGCACTAGTTAACAATTTCGCTTGCATCCATTAACCCTCATGGCCCGACCCATGCTCTTCATCTGTTACTATTAAACAGAGAGAAGAAGACCAAAGAGAACCCAAGCTGTGAGAGCGACATAACAAATAGAAATGATCCTCAGCCACAACGAAATTCCAAGCCCGTCCGAGAGAGAATTCAAACCCGAAAAACAATGCAAAAGAAATCCAAATTCCACATTGCAAGCAAAAAAAGGAAATGCCAATTTACAACGAACAGATTTTTGAAAGAAAACTTGAGTCCAAAACCCCCCACTCCACAACTTATGACAGCACGAAAACGAGAACAAGTCAAAGACAATAATTAACCAAAGAAAACTCCGTGAAAGCCATATACCCCAAACAGCTAGTTGCAATATGTACAAAGTACCTCAGCAGTGCCCTAAGTGCACAATTAATTAGTCATCAAGAACTCAACCACCCCGAAAAAACAGCGCATAGACAGCGCACAGAAAAGGAACGAGCTTAGCCATCCCCTGCTCCCAGGCACCCCAAAAGACGCTCAAAGCCACAAAGAAAAGCAAGAGTTAAAACCCTCATAAATGTTAACAGACAAACCAATGCCCAAAAGCTGAAAAGCTAAAAAACGACAGAGAAAAGGCACATAAAGTACAAACACCGAACCCATAGAACCCAGAACCCAAAAATAAGGAAGAGAGCTTACCTCTTGTGTGACAAAAACTTTTCTCCTCACAAGAGGAGAACATGGCTGACCCCCTCCGCCACTCCCCAGACGCTGGGGGGCAGCGAGGGTGGGGCTGATGGCCTCCTCATACAGCAAGAAACCAACGCGCGGAGATTTCAACCAGAGAAAAAAATATATAAACCCAAGACTGTGGATCTGCATGATCAGAATGAGCAGAATCAACTCTCCAGAACACATGAGAAATACCACAAAATACACGAGCAGTCCATTTAATAATCCCTGCATGCACTAAATCACCCCAGTGAGCCTCCATAGATCAATCAGAATCTCATCAATTTTAATGTTGGCCCTACTATTTCCAGTATAGCCATCCCAGTGATGAACAACTAGTCCTCCCCTTTATTTGCCCTTATTTTCTTTTATAAACAGATTTTTAAGCCCTTCCTGTGATTTTGTCTATATTATTCAATTTCTTGTTTCAATAGGACCGTCACATCCATAGCACCAAGGTTCCCCTAGGTAGTCAATAGGCATCCCCTAGCCAACTTCCTTACGGCTTTGATTGGTCAGAATCATATTATTAACTGTGTAGAAAATTAAAGCAGATCTGCCAACCTTACTCCATTATTCAGAATAATTTTTCTTAAAGTTCTTTTGATGAAAGAAGAAGGAATTTCGTTCTCTAGAAAACTTTCGAATAGTATATTAATGTGGTAATTGAAGTCCAAATTGTTGCTGCAAATTCTTGAAATTCCTAGGACCTGAGAAACCAGTACACTCTCAATCACCCCGGTTGAAATGTCACTATTCCAGTGCAGACACTTAATCACTTTGAAAGGAAAATTAACTCTTTTATCAAAGAGGCCAACAGATGGGTTACCTCTGTTGAGCTTAATGCTTAAGTCTAGGAACTCAAGTTCCTGACTACTGTGGTTGGTTTTACATAAGTTAAGAGAGCTAGGATAGATATTATCAAAATCACTCTCCATAACTTCTGAACCATTGATACACAGCAGATCATCAATATATCTAAAAGTGTAAAGGTAGTCATCTGAGCAGGTGGGGTGACCCCCAATGAATCTATACTCCCCAAAGAACAGGAATAGATTAGCGATATTTGTGGACGCCGATGCTCCCATTGGAACACCGCTCACTTGCTTATAGAGAGTACCATTATATAAGATATGGTTATTTTTTATGCAGCAATTGAGATAAGAGTTCCAAGTTCCTACATCAACAAATTGGTTAAGTTTAAATTCTGCTATAACGGAGTAAATTTCTCCGTCATTTTTGGTCTACGCCGGGATTTGAACCCGAGGCCGCTTATTCCGGAACAAGTTGCTCTACCAATTAAGCTACGCGGACATTGATTCTAATTGCTATCTGCCTTTATGTCGTGTGCGTCCTTCTGGCAGGTACGTCACATCTCCTGGTACGTTACATCATCTCCCCCTTATTTTTTTTTTTTTTTTTTTTTTTTATTTTTTTTATTTTTCGAACTGCTGGAGAAAGGATTCTCTTATTTTTCCATATCTCGCGGTGTGGAAATAACATCACACCAATGCGAGATTTTGAACGGTCGGGTCATCCGGATAGTTTGGGCGCCATTATAACGAAGTAAATTTCTCCGTCATTTTTGGTCTACGCCGGGATTTGAACCCGAGGCCGCTTATTCCGGAACAAGTTGCTCTACCAATTAAGCTACGCGGACATTGATTCTAATTGCTATCTGCCTTTATGTCGTGTGCGTCCTTCTGGCAGGTACGTCACATCTCCTGGTACGTTACACTGCATACAGCTCTTTAAAGGTAGTGACCATATCTGATAGAGGCAGACCAGTATATAGGTTTTCAAAATCATAACTATTAATATCCAGGGGACAAACCCTGAGTATAGTAGAAACTACTTCTGCACCATTATTAATTATCCAAAAATCTCTGTACATCAAGTTAGAACAGCTTCTAATGCGCTTCAAAACCTTCTCCAAGACATCCCCAAAAGCAAGATCTATCCTCTTTCCATGACTCCCCACTCCACCAGCTATGAACCCGAACTTCACAGGACCCCTATGAAACTCAACCGTTGCAAAAAGAAATGGAAATTCAGGCCCATATCTTCTAGTTTGTGGAATTTTAAGTTTCTTGAAGAATGCCTTAAACCGATTTTCTAACTGCTTGGTAGAATAACTTACGGGCTCGTATTTCCTTAGTCTTCAGTTTTGCTCTTAAGTATATATATATTCTATTAAGAAGAGACCTAAGCAAAAAAAAAAAATATATATTTTTGACTCATACCAAGTACAACATAGAAAAGGTTATGTATCTACTGGTGTGAGTAAAAGGAGAAAAGATAAAAAAATAAAATAAAACAACTGAATGTAGAAAGTGTCGAGAATACGGAGCCTTGGCTTTATCAAGGACCAGCAAAAACTCTGCATTTTCTCACTTCCACAAAGACCTAGTTGGAAATGGGTTTCTGCAAGGCCATAGATGCAAGTAACAAGCCCACCAAAAATTGTTTTAAAAAATATATATATGTCATGACCTCCGTAGAGTTGTATGACCTAGCTCTAGTTAACAATTTCGCTTGCATCCATAACCTTCATGGCCCGACCCATGCTCTTCATCTGTTACTATTAAACAGAGAGAAGAAGATTAAAGAGAACTCAAGCTGTGAGAGTGACATAATAATTAGAAAGAATTTTCAGCTATAACGAAATGCCAAGTTCGCCTGAGAGAGAATTTAAACCTGAAAAGCAATGCAAAAGAAATCCAAATTTTTTCATTGCTATTAAAAAAGGAAATATTAATTTTTTAAAACTCAGATTTTTGAAAGAAAACTTGATTCTGAAACCCCCTACTCTACAACTTCTGACAACACAAAAACGAGAATAAATGAAAGACAATAATTAACTAAAGAAAAGCTTTGTGAAAGTTATATGACATAAACAATTAGTTGCAATATGTACAAAGTATTTCAGCAGTGCTTTAAGTGCATAATGGGTCGGGCCATGAAGGTTATGGATGCAAGCGAAATTGTTAACTAGAGCTAGGTCATACAACTCTACGGAGGTCATGACATATATATATATATTTTTAAAACAATTTTTGGTGGGCTTGTTACTTGCATCTATGGCCTTGCAGAAACCCATTTCCAACTAGGTCTTTGTGGAAGTGAGAAAATGCAGAGTTTTTGCTGGTCCTTGATAAAGCCAAGGCTCAGTATTCTCGACACTTTCTACATTCAGTTGTTTTATTTTATTTTTTTATCTTTTCTCTTTTTACTCACACCGGTAGATACATAACCTTTCTATGTTGTACTTGATATGAGTCAAAAATATATATATATTTTTTTTGCTTAGGTCTCTTCTTAATAGAATGTGAATTCAGAATTTTCATAACTGCTGCGTTGCGCGTTTTGATCTTCAGGTTATTTTGCAACTTTCGTTTTAAATTCTAAAGTTTTTCCTTAGTTTTCAGTTTTGCTCTTCAGTATATATATATATATATATATATATATATATATATATATATATATATATATATATATATACTGAATAATTCTGATGATTTGTTCAGACCCTCTCACAACATGTGATTTTTGTAATCGTTTTTCTGTTTTTTGTGGCAGATGACGAGTGTGGGTTGGGCCAAGAAAGTTATAAATGCATGCAAAAACTTTATCTAAATTATTCTTCATGCGACTTTGAGGAGGTTATGCTAATTAAAAATTTTAGTGGGCTTTAAACTTGCATCTATGGCTTTGCAGAAACCCATTTCCAGCTAGGTTTTTGTGGAAGTGAGAAAATGCAGAGTTTTGCTGGTCCTTGATAAAGCCAAGGCTCGGCATTCTCGACATTTTCTACATCCAGGTTTGCTATTCCTTTATTTTCTTTTTTACTCATGCCTGTTGGGCTTTGAAGTTTACTATGTTGTTTTAGTACTTGTTAAATAACTTTTTTATTACTGTCTGTACTTAGTAGTGTATATATATATATATATATACAGTTAGCCGGCCAAAAGAGAAACCGAGAGGCGTTTAAACACCCAAGAAAACCGTTTTCGATGTACTCAATAAGTGGAAGACACATGGCGTTCCTGAAGCAGCAAAACATACCGTCAGACCAAAGAAAATCAGTGATCGAGGTCGTCGAAGCCTCAGGAGAGTCGTTACAGCTAATCGACGAAGTACTGCACAACACCCCATTGTACAGGTGAGTAAAAATGCTGGAACCTCGGTATGTACACGCACCATTCGCAGAGAACTTCATTCCAAGGGTTACCGTGGTCGTGCGGCTGCTCATAAGCCTTTCATCTCCACCCGGAGTGCTACTCGCCGTTTAGCATGGTGTAAAGAACAATCTTGGGCCTCAATCTCCGGCAGCTGGAATGTACCGGGCCAAGGCAGCGGCCAGTGCGACATGAAGGCAGAGGGTGCTAAGAATCCCCGGAGGACCGGACTAGGCTGCCATCTGATGCTGACCTTGGCTACGTATAATGGACGCTCCCTATCTTCTGATTCAAGGCTTCTTGAATTGGAAGAGGAACTACAAAGGATCAAGTGGGATATCGTCGGGCTAAGTGAGGTAAGGAGAAAAGGAGAAGATCTCATTGAACTGAAAAGTGGACATCTCTTCTACTATCGTGGGACTGATACTGGCAGAACTAGTGGTGTTAGATTTATAATAAACAAAAAACTGAAGGACAAATTTGTAGAAGTTGAAAGTTCTGTAACGTACCAGGAGATGTGACGTACCTGCCCGAAGGACGCACACGACATAAAGGCAGATAGGAATCAGAATAAAATGTCCGCGTAGCTCAATTGGTAGAGCAACTTATTCCGGAATGAGGGGATCCGGGTTCGAATCCTGGCGTGGACAGAAATGACGGAGAAACTTACTTCGTTATAATGGCGCCCGAACTATCCGGATGACCCGACCGTTCAAAATCTCGCATTGGTGTGATGTTCTTTCCACACCGCGAGATAGGAAAAATAAGAGAATCCCTTCTCCAGCACTTCAAAAAAAAAAAAAAATAATAAGGGGGAGATGATGTAACGTACCAGGAGATGTGACGTACCTGCCCTAAGGACGCACACGACATAAAGGCAGATAGGAATCAAAATAGAATGTCCGCGTAGCTCAATTGGTAGAGCAACTTATTCCGGAATGAGGGGATCCGGGTTCGAATCCTGGATGGACAGAAATGACGGAGAAATTTACTTCGTTATAGTTCCTCTGACAGAGCTGCACGACTCGTTATCCAACTCTCGAGAAGATACCAGGCTCAGATTATTCAAACTTATGCACCCACCACAAGTCATCCTGAAGAAGAAATTGAAGAATTTTATGAGGAAATTCGTCATCTAAATAATAAAGGTAAGCAGCACTTGAAGATAATTATGGGAGATTTCAATGCAAAAAAAGGGCAACGGCAACAGAATGAAACTTCAGTAGGTAAATTCGGTCACAGCAACAGAAACCAGCGTGGAAATACTCTCGTTGAGTTTGCAGAGGCAGAAGGTTTTTTCATCTTGAACTCCTTTTTCACGAAAAAGCCACACAGGAAATGGACATGGAGACATCCAAATGGGACGACAAGTGAAATTGATTTTATTATGTGTAACAAACAATTCGTCATAGAAGACTGCAGTGTTCTAAACAAGTTCAACACAGGTAGTAACCATAGATTGGTGAGATGTAAGATGAACCTCAACCCTAAACTCGAACGTGGCAAGCTCATAAGACAAACAAAATATATTGACATGACCAACCTTAAAAAACACCATAGTACCTTCAAATTGGAACTGAAGAACAGATTCTCAGCTTTGGAAGGCCTAACATCGGAAGAAGTGGATATTTCTGAAGTTAACAGAAAAGTAACCAAAGCTCTTATGGAAACAGCAACAAAATTAGCTGGGTCTAAGAACAAGTTGCATGTGAACAAATTATCAGGAAAAACCAAAATGTTGATGCAAAAAAGAAGAGAGATGAGGACAACTAAAGAAGATGTGACTTCCAAAGTGGAATATATAGAGCTATGCAAGACAGTAAGAAAAAGTATCACTGAAGACGTAAGGAAATTCAACTGTGAACTAGTGAGGAAAGCAATTGAAAACAACCAAAGCCTAAAGACAGCGAAGGGACATCTCGGTAAGGGAAGAAAACAGATTATGGCACTGAGAAAAGAAGATGGTTCTGTAACAAGAAATTGAGGCGAAATTTTGACAAGAGTGAAAGATTTCTACTCCAAATTATATGAAAGGGATGATGCATGTACTCCAGATATCATGAAAGGTACCAGAGGTCTTTCAGTCCTCCCAGCAGAAGTTGCACATGCAATCAAGAACATGAAGCGGGGAAAAGCTCCAGGAGAAGATGGAATTACTGCAGACATCATACAAGAAGTAAGTGGAGAAATCGAAACAGTACTCGCCCAAATTTTCACTCGATGCCTTATTGAATGGAAGATTCCTGAGGATTGGAACAACGCTACAATGATCCTGCTACATACAAAAGGTGACATTGAGGATCTCAGGAACTACAGACCTATCAGCCTCCTATCAGTGGTTTATAAAATCTTCACTAAAGTTCTTTCACACCGTTTGAAGGTAACACTGGACATGTGCTCAACCTAGAGAACAAGCTGGATTCAGGGGTGGCTACAGCACAATAGATCATATCCACGTACTGAGAGAACTAATTCAAAGAGCGAGGGAATATGAACTTCCATTGTGCATGGCTTTTATCGATTACGAAAAGGCCTTTGATTCGGTGAAACCATCAGCAGTTACAATGGCTCTGAAATCCAGCGGTATTGAAGATGCATACATTAATATTATTAATAACATCTATGAAAATGCCAGTGCAAAGATTCGGCTGTTTGAAAATACAACACACATAAAAATTGGAAAGGGAGTGAGACAAGGTGACACCATATCTCCAAAGCTCTTTAATGCCACATTGGAAAATATCTTTCAATCACTGAACTGGGAAAATAAAGGGATAAAGTTTAATGGAGGTTATCTAACCCACCTTCGTTTTGCTGATGACGTAGTCATTTTTGCAACTACCCCATCAGAGCTGCAGAGTATGATCCAGGAACTTGCTGACAAGAGTAAAGAAGTGGGATTAAAAATGAACTTTCAGAAGACAAAAGTGATGTACAATGCTTTTACAAGAAATGAAGATTTATCGATTGATGGAAAAAAGCTGGAGATAACAGACACGTACGTTTATCTTGGACAGCAGGTATCAAGTGAGGGTCACATTGATGAAGAAACTAATCGGCGTACAAAACTTGCCTGGAGAGCTTTTGGAAGAAGCAGCATAATTTTCAAGAGCAATATGCCATTATGTCTTAAAAAAAAGTGTTTGACCAATGCATCGTTCCAGTGCTTACGTATGGTGCAGAGACGTGGACCTTAACTAAAAGAGACATACAAAGGCTGCAGACAACTCCAAGAGCATGGAGAGGTGCATGCTTGGTGTAACCAGGAGAGATAAGAAGAAGAACTCGTGGATCCGAAAAATGACAAGAGTGGATGACATCATGATCAGAGTTAAATCCCTGAAATGGTAATGGGCTGGGCATACTGCCAGAAGGACAGACCATCGATGGACAGCCGAAATTTTAGATTGGATTCCAAGGGACAGGAAAAGACCCAGAAGAAGACCACATGGGAGATGGGTGGATGAAATTCGAAAGTATGCGGGAGTAACATGGAGGAAGCTGTGTGCACAAGACAGACCGTTGTGGAGGAAACTTGAGGAGACCTTCGTCCAGCAGTGGATTGATAATGGTTGACAATGATGATGATGATGATGAAAGAACATTTATCGTGAACCGTAGATCAACGGAAACGGGTCATATGGACCGATGAATCCAGATACACGATCCATCGGGTGTCATATGGTCCGATGAATCCAGATACACGATCCATCGGGTGTCATATGGACCTATGAATCCAGATACACGATCCATCGGTCTGATGGCCGAGTCTGGGTATGGCGGCAGCCGGGGGAACGCTGTTTACCACAGTGTACTGTTCCTACGGTCACGTTTGGAGCTGGCAGTGTACTTGTGTGGGGGTGTTTTTCGTGGTATGGTCCGGACCCATTGGTTATCGTGGACAAACCTGTTAACCAGCACGTCTACCTCAATATTCGGACAATTATGCCCTACCAACTCTGTGGCAATACTATGAAACCGAGCCTTGTTGTTACCAGCAGGATAATGCACCGAATCATAAAGCAAGGACTGTTACGGAGTGGTTTGCGATAATTCTGTATCGTGTTTGGACTGGCCAGCTCAAAGAACTGATCATAATCTCATAGAGCACATATGGGATGAATTAGAGAACCGCATTAGAAGTTTGGAACCAAGGCCTACTACTAAGCAATAGTTAGCGGCAGCATCATGTACTGAATGGAAGCGCATATCTATCGCTGTGTTCCAAAACCTTATCGAAAGCAAGTCTCGAAGGGTCAGTGCATGCATTAAGGCTAAAGGTGGACCAACACCGTACTAATGTATGCCAATAAATGCTATGTTGGGTTTTTCTTCTAGGTGTCCTGTGACTTTTGTCAGTACAGTGTATATATATAACCAGTTAAATTTGGTGTAAGTGATTTCTGCCCTTGTAAATGCCGTATTTAAAGCAATAGTGTTTTTCTAATAATGGAGTAGTTAAGAGTGTGAAGGAGCAGTTGAAATAACCTGAGGTTTGTTTCATTCATTTTGTCAGTGTGAGCAAGTGTATAAATTTTGATAAGTTAGTAAAAGAAAAATATTGCATTTCAGTAGAATGATAGTTAAAGTGGAGTTTTTAATGGAAATAGTAATTGCTCAAAGAATAGGAATTTTTGGTTGGCTGAGTGCAATTTGGTAATTCCTGGAATTGAAAAAAAAAAAAAAAAACTGCGCAAAAGTTGCAACACCGTCCTTAAGGCTGAGTGTTAATTTTGCCTGAAGGTGGGTACTGGAGAAAATTGTTAGCTTTAAACTATGTAGTGTCTTAACTTAATTTAGGCCAAGTCGGGTACCCCATCATTTAGAGAAGAGTAATAAACTTAACTTAAAGAGATAATTTGTTTTATTGCAGTGCAGAAATCTCCTGACTCGTAAGTAAATTTAACACCAATGCAAATTAAATCAATATCCTCATCATAACATGTGAAAGAAATGGATTAAATTTTTTATGAAATTTTGTGAAATTGAACGGATCTTGTATAAAGCCCTAAGTTAAATTATGTGCCATAGCTGTTAACTTGTGGTTTCTATGTTGTAGCCAGGTGCAGTGTTTTGATCAAAAATGCGTAAAGTTGTTTGAGTGAAATTTGTCCCACTATTTCTTTCCATTTTTTTCCTTTTATTAGTTGTTGTGGTTGAAAATAAATACAGTCAACAGCCTTTCAAAAACGTAATTAATGCGTTGGCAAATAAATAGAGTGTGTGTTTTTCATAAAGTCTGGATTCAGCTCACATCCGCCACAGTTCTGACTGCGGTTGTAGGAATAGAGTTTGGTTATTTGCATACATAACAACAGTGTCCTGCTAACATCATTGGCCCTTGTAATATTTACACGTACAATGAATATTGTTTTTGTGCTGTAGTTTAACACATTGTTTACACATGTACTACTAAATACAAGTGTTTATGAATTATGTTGCAATACTACAAATACACAAGTGCCAATATTACAAATATACAAGTGTTAAAAACAATATATATTGCAAGAGTGTAAACAAAAGCAAAATTCATTACTCCTTCTTGCTTTAATTCCCACCATTACAGACTCAAAACATCTAACGAGCAACTCAAAACATCTAACGTGAGACAGCAGAATATATCCCACAAAACACAGCTCTGAAGGAAAATAGCTCGAAAGCCAGGTAGAACGTCCCAGACATAGATCGTAAACATCGTTCTTACCTCTGTTGAACACATACGTCATTCTACTCCTGACCACCTCAATTCAGGTTGCCACAAGTATATTGATTCAAGAGAGGAATGTAGTGTTAGACTGCTTAAGGTGAATGAACAAAAATTTATATAGATACAGGAACTAAAAAGAAAATTATATTAGAGTATATGTCACAAAGTAACTAACGGAACTAGCTCCTCTTGTTTTTTAAAGACAGGTTCTTTGACCTCAAAACAGTATAACGATACTAGTAATCCGAATTTCTTGGCGTAGAATAGAAATCAAAGTTGCCAAGCTTTCGCGCATCTATACCATTACACTACAATATGCGGACGGCGATACTACATCGGAATGACCAAACGTTCGCTTAGGATTAGAATGAAGAATCAAGGAACATAAAAGAAATACTAAGGACGGAAAAATAACCACTGCCCTATCCAGAGAAGTCAAGTTCAAGTCCGCTGATCCCATGCGAAATGATTTAAAGAAATTAGCTTCATACTCCACACCCAAATCTACTGCCATTCGCGAAATCGCAGAGATCATAACCAACAGCGGGGCTTGCAATGATAGCGTGTCTCTAGAGCTGCAACGCATCTGGAATAAATTCTTCAAATAATGCTGCGTTTTCTCCTTCGGTACCACGTGCCCAACCAACGTAACTTCTCGTTTCTTCGAGGGAATAATAACATTTGTGTCTACTCATTTATTATCCAGCCAAGTCACCGCGTTCAAATTGTTGAAGTGTTCTGTTATTCAGTTTGCAGTTAGCTGTCTACCTTCCTTGAAATAGCCATCTGGTTGATGTGCAAAAGCTTGCAAACTTTGATTGCTATTCTACGCCAAGAAATTCGGATTACTAGTATCGTTATACTATTTTGAGTGGAGTTGGTGTATAGTTCCTTATTATTATTTAGGTTCTTTGATTTCACTCGCAGCAAAAATGAAAAAAATAAATAGAAGCCACCTCCTGCTGAAGTGACTATTTCACTGCCGTGTGTAATTCGTGCTAATCTAACCCCTCAAGAAATTGATTTGAAACACTTGTGCTTCAGACAACTATTTTTGAATTCTTAAGTTTCATCACAAGCACGGTTTCTTTCTTTCATAAGAAGTTTCATTAAAGGTTGTTTCACGATGGGCGTATGACTTTACACAGAGGCAACAAGGAATGCTTTTTTGTTCATCAGTGTGTTTTCTTTACTTCCCCCTTTGGTCGAGTACTTGTTTCACTTTATTTCTTTCTTTTAGTTTCACTCGGACTTTTGCCACATCAATAAAAAAAAGCAATGCTTAAGAGACGGAAAAAGAGAGAGAGAAAAGGATTGTGAGTCCTTCTCGGGATCATCTGTTTCTATCGTATGCTTAGGCAACATCAATTACACCTTCCATCCCATTGCCAGTTCATCGCTTCCACTTGGGTAATTGGCTCTGCGCTCACACCGAAGAAACTTTTCTTCTTCCTACTATTCCGACAGTCCCGTCCTATCTCTCTCTCTCTCCTTTCCTCTGGTAGAGTTATCTGCTGTAGAAAAGGTGGTAATCATCTCGGTAAAGACCTCGATCATTACCAAGGACGAGACAAACATCTGAAAAGAAAAAGAAAATTTCAGCTGCGTTTTTGTGGACTTTTTTTATTTAAAAGCTGGTGTCAACCCCCCCCTCCCCTTCAGCTTATAAAAAAAGGAACATTTTCTATCACCAACTAGAACATTAGGAAATTGCCGTTGAGGAACTGGAATTGAAGTTAATTCTTGGATTTAAGTAATATTGATATTTCAGAGTGTCATTAAAAATTATCCTTCAAGTGGTCCCTGAAGTGAATTTGCAACTGAAAGAAACCCTACATGACCGTAGTGCAAGCACTTATTTCATCAGGGTACATTGCACATCTTTTCTGTTAAATATTTGCAATTGAAATTCGCCATCAATTCTGTGACAAACTTAGCCCACTTTTGATAAGGGTGGTCATAATTCAGTAATCACTCGGTGTATATGTTAAAAGGTACTTGTCTTTACATATACGCACGCACGCATTACTCGTTTATTAAAACAGATAATCGTGTTTTACATCAGTTGCAACAATGAAGCAAATTTGGAAGCAAAGACACAAGAACTATCTACATCGTATGGCTAAAGTTTATTTAGAATTCGATATCGGATATTATCAAATTCCTTTGAGGTATCCAAAAGTTCATAACTTCAGATTCATCATATTTTCCAAAAGGCATTCATTACCTGCTGTTCTGTTTTGACAAAAGCCATACGGACGGTCGTTTATCATATTGGAAGACACTGCGGATGAAACTTAGTTGCTTATTAATTACTTTTCTCATTGCCTTGGTCTAAAAGATGCCAGGTATGTAGGATGATACAGTGTTTCTCAAGAAGAGTTTTTATAGCTTTCCTAAGTTGTACGTAAGCGAGTTTTTACACGGGAAAGTTGTCCCAGAAATGACAGTCAAAGTAGATGGCAAAATTTAAATGTAAGTTCTTGGATGTTAGTTAACTGGAATTGAAGTCAATTCTTGGATTTAAGTAATATTGATATTTCAGAGTGTCATTAAAAATTCTCCTTCAAATGATCCCGAAAGTAAATTTGCAACTAAAAAAAGAACTGCATGACTATACTGCAAGCACTGATTTCATCAGGGTACATTGCACATCTTTTCTGTTAAATATTTGCAATTGAAATTCGCCATCAATTCTGTGATGAACTTGGCCCATTAGAAGTAGAGGCACTTAAATTTTTAATTTCTATAAGACCTGTCTCTCATACATTTTCACTTCTTTTCTCTGTTTTGAAAACATCTCGTTGCTGCTTTCAGTCGTATAAAAGATGCTTCGAAATTATAATTTTCCATTAAAAATATAATTAAGAACAGGAATAATAAAAAAAGCCAGCTTCACCAGGAAAAAAAACCGAGAAATATTGGCTAACTAATAAAATTTAATATGTTTCATTAATTGATCTGCAGAAGCAAAGATAGTGTTCCATTTTCCTGTATCAAAGTTTGTTTACAGTGTTGAATATCCTTCCCTTCAAATTTTCAATAGTGAATGATATTGGCGAAATGAAAATTTTCATTCCTGATTTAACCCAAACAACGACAACAGCAACAAAAACAAAGATTAAAAGTAAGGAAATTTCAATAGGGTGAAAAAGGCGAACAGTTTGTTCTAGATTTTTCTTGAACATATACATCCCGTCGCGTTAAATCTTTTATGATATTTTAAAGTTTAAGGGGATTGTTTTCTCCTTTACTTAAAAACAAATGATTTGTGCCTCAGAGATTTAAACATTCCATTGTTTCTTTCTGATCAGAGAGGAAGTCAATCTTTGCATCTACTTCCCTGGAAATTATCGATGAAAAATCTGACAAACTGTGGGGTCTTGTTAAAGCATTCAGATATGACTGAAAACGCTCTGCAGCTCTGATGGGGTAGTTGCAAAAATGACTACGTCATCAGCAAAACGAAGGTGGGTTAGATAATCTCCATTAATCTTTATCCCTTTGTTTTCCCAGTTCAGTGATTGAAAGACATTTTCCAATGTGGCATTAAAGAGCTTCGGAGATATGGTGTCACCTTGTCTCACTCCCTTTCCAATTTTTATGTGTGTTGTATTTTCAAACAGCCGAATCTTTGCACTTGCATTTTCATAGATGTTATTAATAATATTAATGTATGCATCTTCAATACCGCAGGATTTCAGAGCTGTGGTAACTGCTGATGGTTTCACCGAATCAAAGGCTTTTTCATAATCGATAAAAGCCATGCACAATGGAAGTTCATATTCCCTCGCTCTTTCAGTTAGTTCTCTCAGTACGTGGATATGATCTATTGTGCTGTAGCCACTCCTGAATCCAGCTTGTTCTCTCGGTTGAGCCATGTCCAGTGTTACCTTCAAGCGGTGTGAAAGAACTTTAGTGAAGATTTTATAAACCACTGATAGGAGGCTGATAGGTCTGTAGTTCCTGAGATCCTCAATGTCACCTTTTTTATGTAGCAGGATCATTGCAGCATTGTTCCAATCCTCAGGAATCTTCCCTTCATTAAGGCATCGAGTGAAAATTTGGGCGAGTACTGTTTCAATTTCTCCACTTGCTTCTTGTATGATGTCTATAGTAATTCCATCTTCTCCTGGAGCTTTCCCCCGCTTCATGTTCTTGATTGCATGAGCAACTTCTGCTGGGAGGACTGGAAGAACTCTGGTACCTTTCATGATGTCTGGAGTACATGTATCATCCCTTTCATATAGTTTGGAGTAGAAATCTTTCACTCTTGTCAAAATTTCGCCTCTATTTCTTGTTATAGAACCATCTTCTTTTCTCAGAGCCATAATCTGTTTTCTTCCCTTACTGAGATGTCCCTTTGCTATCTTTAGGCTTTGGTTGTTTTCAATTGCTTTCCTTACTAGTTCACAGTTGAATTTTCTTACGTCTTCAGTGATACTTTTTCTTACTGTCTTGCATAGCTCTATATATTCCACTTTGGAAGTCACATCTTCTTTAGTTGTCCTCATCTCTCTTCTTTTTTGCATCAACATTTTGGTTTTTCCTGATAATTTGTTTACATGCAACTTGTTCTTAGACCCAGCTAATTTTGTTGCTGTTTCCATAAGAGCTTTGGTTACTTTTCTGTTAACTTCAGAAATATCCACTTCTTCCGATGTTAGGCCTTCTAAAGCAGAGAATCTGTTCTTCAGTTCCAACTTGAAAGTATTATGGTGTTTTTTAAGGTTGGTTATGTCAATACATTTTGTTTGTCTTATGAGCTTGCCACGTTCCAGTTTAGTGTTGAGGTGCATCTTACATCTCACCAATCTATGGTCACTACCTGTGTTGAACTTGTTTAGCACACTGCAGTCTTCGATGACGAATTTTTTGTTACACATAATAAAATCAATTTCACTTGTCGTCCCATTTGGATGTCTCCATGTCCATTTCCTGTGTGGCTTTTTCTTGAAAAAGGAGTTCAAGATGAAAAACCCTTCTGCCTCTGCAAACTCAACGAGAGTATTTCCACGCTGGTTTCTGTTGCCGTGACCGAATTTACCTACTGAAGTTTCATTCTGTTGCC
Organism: Macrothele yani; assembly: GCA_039090855.1. Lineage (NCBI taxonomy): Eukaryota > Metazoa > Arthropoda > Arachnida > Araneae > Macrothelidae > Macrothele > Macrothele yani. Next base: position 2,537,886 of record CM077023.1, on the reverse strand, counting down.
GGTGCCCTATTTTTGCATTGAAATCTCCCATAATTATCTTCAAGTGCTGCTTACCTTTATTATTTAGATGACGAATTTCCTCATAAAATTCTTCAATTTCTTCTTCAGGATGACTTGTGGTGGGTGCATAAGTTTGAATAATCTGAGCCTGGTATCTTCTCGATAGTTGGATAACGAGTCGTGCAGCTCTGTCAGAGGAACTTTCAACTTCTACCACTTTATCCCTCAGTTTCTTGTTTATTATAAATCCAACACCACTAGTTCTGCCAGTATCTGTCCCACGATAATAGAAGAGATGTCCACTTTTCAGTTCAATGAGATCTTCTCCTTTTCTCCTTACCTCACTCAGCCCGACGATGTCCCACTTGATCCTTTGTAGTTCCTCTTCCAATTCAAGAAGCCTTGAATCAGAAGATAGGGAGCGTCCGTTGTAGGTAGCCAAGGTCAGCATCAAATGGCAGCCTAGTCCGGTCCTCCGGGGATTCTTAGCACCCTCTGCCTTCATGTCGCACTGGCCGCTGCCTTGGCCAGGTACATTCCAGCTGCCGGAGACTGAGGGCCAAGATTTAAGTTGTAGAGTCATTTTGGAGGTGTTTGGCCATAACTCACCACGCTGGCCAAGCGGGTTGGTGAGTGTGGGATAGCATTTCCTCTGATCCCGATGGTATAGTTATACCGCTATTTGCGGTCGTCAGAGCCCCTTTAGTGGGAACAGGATGCACCACGAGAAGGCGGGGTTGACGTTTGTCAAGGAGAGGCTGTGATGTTACGCATCTCCTGACCTTACATCCCTAGACACACATACAGGCAGTAATACATATTACACTGCCTGACAATTGCTAAGGACGGATGACAATAGCAACGATAGCAACCACAAAATGGAAGGCAGGAAAATGTGGAAATTAGCATAAGTGCGGGATGCAGTAAGACGTGTTGTGCGTATGCAAATTTTGGATTACCGAACTTGTTCGTGACGTCATAGCGCTGATAAGAGATATAAAGGATTTGACGCGTATTGACCGTTGTTGTTCAAACGCAAAGTTGAAAGGGAAAGAATCAATTGACGAACTTGCAATTTTCAGTATGTCTTCCCGACATCACCTAGATGATTTTACGCGTGGCCGTATTATTGGCAAGATTGAAGAAGGGCGAAAAAAAACAGATGTTGCCAGGGAGTTCGACGTCAGCCACAGTGTTGTTTCAAGGCTTTGGAAATCATTTCAAACAAATGGAGAGTGTAGCAAACGTCACGGGGGAGGTCGTGTTCGCAGTACGACACCTGCAGAAGATCGGTACATAGTGCTATCAACAAAAAGACACCGGCGCAGCACAGCTAGTGAGGTAGCAAATCAGTTTATCGCTGCTACTGGCAAGCGGATCTCCGGAAAAACTGTCGCCAGACGTTTGCATGAAGGAGGACTATACGCCCGCCATCCTGTTGTGTGCGTCCCATTGTCCAGACGTCACCGTACCGCCCGTTTGCAATGGTGCCATCAACATCGCAATTGGACTGATAACGACTGGTCTGCTGTCCTCTTCTCAGATGAGAGTAGATACAGTCTATCGTCTGATTGTCGACGACAACTGATCTGGCGTGATAGTGGTACTGCATACTGTCCAGCAAACATACAGGAAAGGGACCGATATCCGACATGTAGTGTCATGGTATGGGCTGGCATCATGATCAATGACCGTACGTCCCTCTATGTGCTTCCAACTGGGACTATGACTGGCCAACGATACATTAATGATGTTCTGCTACCTCATGTTCGCATGTTCCGTGGTGCTGTCGGTGATAGATTCTCTTTCATGGACGACAACGCAACATGTCATCGAACAGTCGCTGTCCAGGAGTGTCTTGAGAGCGAGGGTATTCAGCGCCTCGTATGGCCAGTACGTTCTCCAGATCAGAATCCCATTGAAAATGTGTGGGATGCTTTGGGGAGGAGTCTTGCTGGTCGCCAATGCCCTCCAAAAAACAAGGACACCCTCATCCGTGCACTGACAGAGGAATGGGATAAATTACCCCAACAGCTGCTTGATAATGTTGTGCAAAGCATGACACGACGTGTGGAATCTTGCATCGCCCTCCATGGTGGCCATATCCCGTATTGACATCTTACGTCGGAACGCCTGCGGACGGTAATCGCATTTTTTCACGTTTACGTATTCTGCACAAAATGGCCTGTTTGTCCCTTGAACACGTTCCAAAGCCTTCTGGATTTCAGAGCACAATAAATTGTCTTTCTTGTAATGTCCTGGCATTCTGACATTATTTTATTTCACTTGGCATCCAACCACACTTACTTTTTTTTGCGCTATATAGCCGTTTATGATCCGTCCTTGGCAATTGTCCAGCAGTGTATGACTGGCTATTTAGGAAGTGTGTCAGTGAAACTCATCAACTTTCTTGTGCCTGAAGATCTTTAAGTATTTGATGAATTCAATTACGATTTGCCAAGATAACGGGAAAGATCTGTTCCTCTCAGCAGGAATTGCACTCTTACATGATAATCAAATAAATGTGCAGGCAGATGGATGCCAAATTAATCAGGCAAGTACACATGCATGCCTCAGAAAACTTTGAAAATTGTATCATCCTGGAACGGGAATCGAATTCGCAACTCCCGATTTACGTTCCGGTACGTTCGGGTTCAATTCCCGTTCCAGGACGAAGTAATTTTCAAGTTTTCTGAGGCATGCTTGTGTACTTGCCTGTACCCTTGCATGCTTGTGTACTTGCCTGTATCACCGTTTCATCCTTTCTTTGGAGGGAGGGGGGGGGCGCCGACTTCACGAAATGGCTGCGGGTGCAGACTTAAAAAGTGCGCATGAAAGGGAGTTATTTTTTTGTTCCATTGTGAGGAGAAAAGTAAAATACAAAAAAATGCGAAAAACGAAGCTGCAAAATTTCAACATACACTGAAGAGCAATTGAATTAGAGACAGCTGGCGTTATGCAAATATGGCGCTGTGAGCGGCCCTGTAAACGAAAACGACATGACGTATGCAGCGATCTGATAATATAAGGAGTGATGCGACGGGAATTAGTAAGAGTCGAACTCAGTATGGGTAAGACGAAGGATCTAAGCGCATTTGATCGTGGGCAAATTGTCGGGGCCTGAAGAATGGGTCACTCCATCTCGGAAGTCGTGCAGGCATTGGGATTTTTACGAGCCACTGTGTCACGGGTGCACCGTGAGAACACCGAATCCGGTAAAACCATCCCTGCGAGGGCCAACTGCTGTGGACAACAGCGTGTGGATGAGCGGGGTCATCGTCGGCTAGCTCGCATTGTAACAGCGGATAGACGGGCTGCAGGGCAAGAAATCACTCGGCAATTTAACGCTGGTGCACAAAAACGTGTAAGCAGCCACACCATCCAGAACCATCTCCTCGCTATGGGGCACAGAAAGCCATCGTCCCACGATGGTATTGCTGCTGACCGCACATCACAGGGTGCAAAGATTAGCATGGGCGCGGGAACATCGTCACTGGACATTACACATGTGGAAAAATGTTGCCTGGACTGATGAGTAGAGATTCACGTTGGTACATGCGGATGGCAGGATACGAGTACGGCGCAAACCACAAGAAGCGATGGATCCTTCTTGCCAGCAGGGTACTCTTCAAGCTGGTGGGGGTGGCATTCTCATCTGGGGACAGTTTACGTGGACTGAAATGGGACCCCTGTGTGACATCGTCCCTCACAGGTCAACGTTACCGGGATATCCTGGACGACCATTTGCCCCCGTTTGTGCGTCTTCCACATCCCACTGGGGACCTCATCCTGCAACAAGACAATGCACCGTGCCATCGCTCCCGAATTGTATCCGAATGGTTGGATGAACACTCCACCGACGTGACCTCGCTTCCTTGGCCAGCTAGGTCACCTGACCTCAATCACATCGAGCACATCTGGGATGCCATCGAGAGAGATGTTCGAGGCTCTGACCCCCCTCCATCAAATCTTCGTGAACTGTGGGAGCTTGTTCAGGGGTCGTGGATCCGTATGGCTTCCCAACGCTTCCGGTGTCTTGATGTGTCCATGCCGAGACGAATCGCCGCCGTCATCAGGGCGAAAGGTGGTGTTACTGGACAGGTATCTCTAATTCAATTGCTCTTCAGTTTTTACACGTTACTGGACAGGTATCTCTAATTCAATTGCTCTTCAGTGTATGCCTTAATAATTGAAAATACATAAGCAAACAATAAAAGCCAAATATATTTAATAAATATTACTATATTTAGCAGCAAATAATCACAAAATATCTAAAAACCTTATTTCCAAACTTTTACAAAAAATATAGGACATCAGCGAGCTTGCTGAAACACAGAACGAAAGTGTAAAAATAGAAAAACAAGTAGTATAAAATAAACAAAGGCGCAAAAGATAAATTCTGTATCCTTTCTGTTTATTTGTTTTTTGATAATTCTTTAAAACACTTAACACATTTCACAAGAACAAGTGAAGCACGCTATATCCTAAATATAGCACCGGAAAAAAATCTGTTTCCTTTTTGGATATATTTGAATTAAAGTTATTTTTTAATTTGAAAATGGCATACATAATATTGGGCGGACAATATCCCCCTGCAAAAAATATTGCGGGGCAAGATTCACCTTGGTTCCCATAGTCGGCGTCTATGGGAGGAGGTTTAATGACTACCATGAGAAACTCAAAAGGATAAAGATATAAAAAATCGTCAGTCTCTACTTTAAGGCCACTGCTTTCAGAGAAGGGACAGAACCAACACCGTATGACAAACGCTCCACCCTAACTTAATCTGGGACGCGATTCCGTGTACCCCTCAGATTACTTTACTAGCCAGAAAGCTGCTCTGTTGACCACTTGGCCCCGGGACGGCCATTTCCCCCAAAAGTGCACTGACGACAAGTTCAACCCTGGAAGATATATCTAAAGTACAAAACTTTACACCAGTTTTTAATCTAAAAATGGGAATACAAGAAATTCTCAACTTGCATTTGCAATTTCGCATTTGTTCTGAGATGGGCACAATTATCTTCTGTTTTTAAACTCTTTTTTATTTTCTTTGAATTAGTCAAAAATGGAAAAGAATGAGATAGTTAGTGCCTTTCTACTTATTCTGATTTATTCAATAGTAAAAGGATCGTGCATATCCGTATTTTTAGACTCAAACAAAAGCTGTTGCTCGAGAAAATACTTCTTTATGTCTCGCAGTTTAACACATGATTTACATAATATCTTAACATTAAATTTTCTTCAGAGCATAATTCACGTTCAACTGTCTTCAGTTCATTTTTTCTGCTGTTCAATGCGGCATTTGGGTTTTAAAATGTTCTCAAAGTAATACAAAGGTCCTTCATACTTCGATTCATTCAGTTTTTGCTCTAGAAAATTCTTTGGACGTTAAATGTTCATGTTCTGCTTAATGTGCTTAATGCTCGTGTTTTGGGGGCATACCAGTAAAAATTATGCAGGACAAGTTTAGTGAACTGTGACTAAACTATTCTGAAAGAAAAGGTATCAGAATTCCAGAATCAATAAGAAGCTACTCCGTTATTTCTCGAAAATCAAAGCTTCGATGTATGATGACCTAAATTTTCTTTGTAACATCAGTAAGCAGATTTAATTTCAATATAGAGTTTTAATTTACTTGCAGTGGTGATTAATTAACTAATTAATGCTCTTGGCTAATTATTCGTTGTGTGAACACACATACATATCAACTATTTGAAATTAACGGCTAGCGTTAAAAGAATCTGCAACTTACGTACTGATTTATTTTTACCTTCGCGTACTTTTCAATGGACAATCATAAATCGTGCATAGCCATGCTATCGTAACAGCAAGCTGATATAATTTTAAAAATACATAGAAATCTCCACAACATATTCATAATATCCGCTCCTTAAACGTTTGTCACCTCTCCACACGCCTTTGGTCACTCCACACTGCTTTTCATTTTCATTTGACTAATCAATTGTCAGCTTTGCCATTCGGGAAAGTAATGTGCAGTTCAGTGGGAAAAATATTTAACCGAGAAGTAACGAAATTTACATGCGAAACAAAGATAAGGTAAAATTAGAGAAATACATCACTCGTCGGAATTTGGAACCTTTGATCATCATCATCATCATTGTCAACCATTATCAATCCACTGCTGGACGAAGGTCTCCCCAAGTTTCCTCCACAACGGTCTGTCTTGTGCCAGTCTCCTCCATGTCACTCCCGCATATTTACGAATTTCATCCACCCATCTCCCATGTGGTCTTTTTCTGGGTCTTTTCCTGTCCCTTGGAATCCAATCTAAAATTTCGGCTGTTCCCATTTTGGGTAGCGGCTTACCGCAATAAACATCGGAAGTTCTGCTGAAATTAGTCCTCAACACGGTACTTTGAATCCCGATTTAAAGGGAAGCCCAACTTTATTAAACTGAAAGTGAATGACAATTTACTCTGATCAGAAAGAAACTAAGATTGATGTCTCAATACATTTTTGAAAATAGCATAAGGTAAGTGAAAGAAAAAGCGATGCTAATGTCATAAGTCTGTAGAATGCATCTGATATTTCTCTTTCATTTTTTTTTAGTTGGTCGTTATAAAAATACTGAATTTCGTTTCTTGAAATTTCATATTTTTTTCGTAAGTTTTTAGCAAGAGTGACCGAAAGGTTTTGAAGATCATACAATTTTATTTATATTGGAAAGACTGACAATTCTATTTATATTAAGAGTATCTACACCCAGGGACGTCGCCAAGGAGATGAGCCTGAAATTCTTGCCCACCCTATCACCCAGTTCAAGATGTGCCATTTTTCAATTCTCTTAAAATTTACAGTATGATTTGGACTTTGCCAAGTACTAATGAGTGTAGTGTTTTTCGTCGGGTAACCCTGCGTATTTCCCCCTAGGAAGAGCGTTGTTTACTTACTCGTAGAAAGGTTATCAAAATAGCATCGGCAGAGCCAGGAAAAGGTAATTGTTCTCCACTCTCTTCGAAATCCTTAATTTAAGCCTTATTTTCATGTAAGTAGGGTCAGGACCGAATAAGGAGGTTGGATAGAAGTTCACTGAGCGGGGTCATTACTAATTGTTCCGCTGTTTGCTCGGCTAAGTACGGAATTTCAACACGGAAAGTGGAGTCTAAAGCTATACCAGCGCTCTTAAGCCTGTACCAGGGTAGTAAAGGAGCGGACATGGCTGACGACTGTTTCAGAAGTGAGGAGTGCGAAGCAAGGTCGCCGGCTTGACGGAAAAGAATTAAGAAGGGGAGATAGGTGTTGTGTGTGCGTGCCACGACGTTGAAATTTGATTTAAGTAAATAAATATTGGGTTGATGCATAAGTTCATGCCGTTTTATTTCAAGAGTGTTTCCCAGGTCAGTAGTGACGGTGCGGATGGCCAGTTGTATATCAAAATATAACCAGTAATATCGTGTATCTAAATAATATTGCGCTGTGTGATTGTGGCTAGCGGAGTTGCTCTGTTGCGAGCAACTCCGCCAGGTGGAGGTTTTGAGGTCCGGAAGTATGGAGTGTCAAATAGAGAGGAATGAACATTTTCTACATTTGGTCCTCTACGAGTTTAACAAGGTATCCATAGCCACCGAGGCCACTCGACAAATTTGTTCTGTGTATGGGGAAGACGCTATTGCTCCGAGGATAGCCCGCAAATGGTTTGAGCGGTTCCAAGGTGGCAGTGGCAATTTTATCTCAACGACTCTCCCCGCTCAGGTCGTCCATCTCACTTTGATGAGGATCGTTTGAGCTATCTCATCCACTTGGATCTGCGTCAAATCACAGACGAATGGGCCTCTAAGATGGACTGTGATCAGGCCACAGTGGAGTGACGCCTGGAACGTATGGGAAAGATCCAGAAATTGGGGTCTTGGGTACCTCACACTCTCACCGAGCACAACAAGAATCAGCGTGTTGCCATATGTGGTTCTTTGCTCGTCCGTTATCGCGAATGTTCTCAGCAACACAAACACTTTCTGTGACGTATTGTTACTGGAGATGAACAGTGGTGCCCGTACGTGAATTTCAGGCATCGGAGGGAATGGTTAAGTCCAAACACGACGCCCACACCACGTCCAAAACATGACCTGCATCCTGCAAAGGTCATGTTGTGTGTCTGGTGGGACATGGAAGGCATTATTCACTGGGAAATGGTGCCGAGGGAATCGGACCATCGACGCTGCACTCTGTTGCGAGAAACTCCGCCATGTGGAGGGAACAATTCAGCAGAAACGGCCGCATAGGCGCCATAGTGTCCTTCTCCAACATGATAACACACGTCCTCACAGTGAACAAAATGGCCATTCAGGACGTGAAAGGGAGATCCTGCCACATCCTGTTCCGATCTCTGTCGAATGCACTCCGTGGTAGAACGTTCAACAATGATGCTGATCTCTAGAATATTTTTGATGATTTCTTCGCAGCAAAACCTGTTCAAGAATGGCATTGCATACCTATCCAGATGTTGGGACACAGTCGTAAACGATGGGCGGGGGGGGGGGGGGGTACATAGTTGATTGATTCCGTTTTCCCTTCTAATGTAATGCATTCCTGTAGTGCGGTGAAAAAAAAAGACATGAACTTATTCATCAACCCAATAGAACATTTTTTTTAAGAATTTTTTTCAAGTACAGTACTATTTCACAAGAAAAATGCAAAATTTTGAAAAGCAATTAAAGCAATGCATTCACAGCAAGACAAACGTTGAAGGTGACATTCTATTCACACTTCTATGTTATATCAGAAACTTCTACACTGAAGAGCAATTGAATTAGAGATACCTGTCTAGTAACGTGTAGCACCACCTTTCGCCCTGATGACGGCGGCGATTCGTCTCGGCATGGACTCGACAAGACACCGGAAGTGTTGGGAAGCCATACGGACCCACGACCCCTGAACAAGCTCCCACAGTTCACGAAGATTTGATGGAGGGGGTTCAGAGCCTCGAACATCTCTCTCGATGGCATCCCAGATGTGCTCGATGGGATTGAGATCAGGTGACCTAGCTGGCCAAGGAAGCGAGGTCACGTCGGTGGAGTGTTCATCCAACCATTCGGATACAATTCGGGAGCGATGGCACGGTGCATTGTCTTGTTGCAGGATGAGGTTCCCAGTGGGATGTTGAAGACGCACAAACGGGAGCAAATGGTCGTCCAGGACATCCCGGTAACGTTAACCTGTGAGAGACGATGTCACACGTACTAGGGGTCCCATTTCAGTCCACGTAAACAGTCTCCAGACGAGAATACCACCCTCACCAGCTTCAAGAGTACCCTGCTGGCAAGAAGGATCCATCGCTTCATGAGGTTTGGGCCGTACTCGTATCCTGCCATCCGCATGTACCAACGTGAATCTCAACTCATCAGTCCAGGCAACATTTTTCAACATGTCTAAGGTCCAGTGGCGATGTTCCCGCGCCCATGCTAATCTTTGCACCCTGTGATGTGCGGTCAGCAACGGTACCTTCGTGGGACGATGGCTTCTGTACCCCATAGCGAGGAGATGGTTCTGGATGGTGTGGCTGCTTACATGTTTTTGTGCACCAGCGTTAAATTGCCGAGTGATTTCTTGCACTGTGGCCCGTCTATCCGCTGTTACAATGCGAGCTAGCCGACGATGACGCCGCTCATCCACACGCTGTTGTCCACGGCAGTTGGCCCTTGCAGTGATGGTTTTACCGGATTCGATGTACTCACGGTGCACCCGTGACACAGTGGCTTGTGAAAATCCCAGTGCCTGCACGACTTCCGAGATGGAGTGACCCATTCTTCAGGCCCCGACAATTTGCCCACGATCAAATGCGACTAGATCCTTCGTCTTACCCATACTGCGTCCGACTCTTACTGATTCCCGTCGCATCACTCCTTATATTGTCGGAACCCTGCATACGTCATGTCGTTACCGTTTACAGGGCCGCTCACAGCGCCATATTTGCATAACGCCAGCTGTCTCTAATTCAATTGTTCTTCAGTGTATGTTATATCATAAACTTCTATGTTACGTATTCAGTAAATAAAGTTGCTATCAACCCTTCCCCAGCAAAAATAATATTCGTACACCTGTCACCCACCCTGATTTCAAAGTCTAGCGACAGCCCTGTCTACACCCCTGACATTCTCAGGAGTTCCACCATTTCAAGAAAGAGAATGCCAAAGTCTTGGAAAAATTTGAAAGGCTTCCTTAAGTAGAAGCTCTACACCATCATCATTGTCAACCATTATCAATCCACTGCTGGACGAAGGTCTCCCCAAGTTTCCTTTACAACGGTCTGTCTTGTGCCAGTCTCCTCCATGTCACTCCCGCATATTTTCGAATTTCACCCACCCATCTTCCATGTGGTCTTCTTCTGGGTCTTTTCCTGTCCCTATATACCAAAATGTATGTAGAGCTTGGGATGTAAGGTCAGGTGATGCGTAACATCACAGCCTCTCCTTGACAAATGTCAACCCCGCCTGCTCGTGGTGCATCCTGTTCCCACTAAAGGGGCTCTGACGACCGCCAATAGCGGTATAACTATACCATCGGGATTAGAGGAAATTCTATCCCACACTCACCAACCCGCTTGGCCAGCGTGGTGAGTTATGGCCAAAACCCTCCAAAATGACTCCACAACTTAAATTTTGGCCCTCAGTCTCCGGCAGCTGGAATGTACCTGGCCAAGGCAGCGGCCAGTGCGACATGAAGGCAGAGGGTGCTAAGAATCCCCGGAGGACCGGACTAGGCTGCCATCTGATGCTGACCTTGGCTACGTATAATGGACGCTCCAAAATCGTTTTGCTATGCATAGCTTTTACAGAGCTAGAAATTCTGACGTTTTCAGGGTTTTCAGATATTAAATAAATTTGGCACCAGTTCTCTAAAACTCGAAACGTTAGAAATGCTATCATTAAATAGCTCTGGTTCCTAAGCACTCAGAAGGTGCTGTCATTGTGAATTTACGTTTGATGGGTCTTATGAAAAGACAGTAGAAACAAGAACTTTATCTCGTTTTATATGCGTGACACAATAATAGATTTTATTGCCCTGTGCTTCCCAGTTACATAGGAAATCTTTCACGGAAAACGCCGAAAATCATAAAATCAGGGTGGAATCTATTCTTCCTGTATTTCAACTGTTTCTGTCATAGAAAGTCCTTTTCGCGTTCCTATTATTCCAGTTAAAAAAATCAGTTTCGGATTTCATTGAAATTAATACCGGTGGGGGTTTTCTGACTCATTTAAAATTTGCCATATCAGAACTAAAATCTTTTATACCAGAGCTAAATACGGAAAAATGAGAAACTCGATTCGGTTGTTTAGGAAAATACAGAAGGTAAGTCGAAAGCTTTGCAATATTTGCATAAACGCGTGTGCTGCGGCGGATATGTCACGTGTTTTTACTAGTTCAAGTCGCGCACTGCAGTCAGTCGAAAGGGATATAAAGTGGTAGTCATTGCTGTGAACACCTTTGCATGTCGCCGTTCTGTCTGTGGTTGGAATGTCTAAAAGATAAACAGCCACAACCGGCTGATTAGGGAACTTTTGCTTTACGAGTTTGAACTCGGCCAGTACGCTGCTCAAGCAACACGAAACATTTGTCATGCGAAAAGGGAAGGTTACGTGGACAACAGCACCGCAACCAGATGGTTCAAGAAATTTCGCTCAGGTGACAGAAACCTCGACGATCAGCTAAGGTCAGGTAGGCCGCTAACCCTGGATTCGGAGGCCGTGCGCCAGGCCGTAGAGGCAAATCCGACAACCAGCAGTCGGAGATTATCAGGCGAGCTGGGCATATTACAGACCACAGTGGTTCGTCCCCTTCAGGACCTCGGCAAAGTCTACATGAGCTGCCACACTGTCACTCATGTACTGACGCCAGCCGAGTGGAAGTGTGCACGATATTCCTGGAAAACCCGCGCGATGTGCATTTCATCAAGAGAATTGTTATGAGTGTTGAAAAAGGGGTCTATTTCTGTAATCCAAACACACAACGGCAGCGGTTGAGCCCGGGCCAGCTTCCAGAACCTGTTGCAAAACGTGGGCGCTTCGAGCATAAGGTGATGCTCTGCGTCTGGTGGAATTTCGAGGGGATAATCCATTACGAATTTGTTTTAGACGGTCGGACCATCAACGCCAACCTCTACTCTGAACAGCTGGAGCGGATGAATGCCGTTTTGGAGGAGAAGTACCCGGCAATGGTGAACAGAAAGCGCGCTCTCCTACAGCAGGACAACGCTCGGCCTCATACCGAGCGAACGATTCGGGGAAAACTCCAGGAAATTGAGGGCACCGAACTGATGAAACACTCAGCATATAGTCCGGACCTTGCCCCGTCGAATTATTACCTGTTCTGGTCCATGGCCCTCTTCCTACGCGGGCGGCACTTCAACAACCAGGAGAAGGTGGCAGCTGGGGTGAAGGAGTTCTTTGCCTCAAAGGACAAGAACTGGTACCACCGCGGAATCGAAGAACTGGCAGACAGATGGCTAAAGACGGTTTTTTTCGTCATAAAGGTACATACAGTATGAAGACATAAAGTGATTCAAATATTGCAAAACCTTCGACTCACCCTCTGTAGTATTTCATTTAGGAATAAAAATATTTTTTGTAGAATGGTACTCCTGTAAGTTTCAAATTTGATTTAATCGATTTATGAACTTCCCTTTTCATATGCTAAAAATCTTGAAATTTCGGAGATCTGCATTCAAAAGTTAGTTTCAAATGAACTGCCAATTACTGTATGTATTCAGACGGAGCAGTAATTAAATACTACTGATTTTTTACTTACTCAGAGAAATAGAACACCAAGTATTTACTGTGTTTCCGTATGGATGATCAGGTATGAATCAATGTATGTAGACTTTTATACTGGGTATTCGGCTAAATTTTCTTAACTTACATATTCTTTAGCCAAATTCCAAAATGAAAAATTCTTCACGCACAGGAATTAGTGATAACACAAACTCATTGTCATAAAAATCCACACACCAAGAAGAAGGCGCTCGATTGAAATGAGATTTTAGCAGTGAGATGTTACATACCAAGGACCGAAGTGATTACAATATCACAGCAGCAGGACGATTTCCCGCGGACATACGGTACACATTTCGGTCAGCGTCAGTATCGCGTTGGACCTCCTCATGCTCGGATACATGCGGTGATACGGTCCGGCACGGAGTCAAAGAGACGCCGTATGTTATCCTGGGACAGATTGGCCCACACTTCTTGCAACTGACTCTCTAAATCACGAACACTGGGACATGGAGAAAGCTGGCGTCCCATCTGGTCCCACACGTGCTCGATGGGCGAGAGACCAGGCGATCTGGTTGGCCACGGAATCGTCAAAGCATGATGCAGACAGTCCTGGGAAATCCTGAGCCGTGTGCGGACGGGAGTTACCTTGTTGGAAAGAAGTGTGAATAGAATGTCACCTTCGTTTGACGAAGAATAATTATCATTTCCCAGAGTGTTTGTCTATACTTACCAATTTATCAGAGTCTTCAGTAAGGTTAAATAAAAAAACTGCGCTACAATTACGAGGCTATTTTAACGGTTTTCGGAACACAACGAAAAACATATTCTTTGATAATTCACCGCCAAGCGTTGAGACAGGGACATAAGTGGTACTGTGGTATTGTGTTACATTAACATAAAGATATCTATGACAATTAAGAAAACTTGTTCATACACGTCACTATGATATGGCATCCGTATTCCGATTCCTTATGTGATGGAGGGGGCACAGTTTTACCATGGGAAGCACACAGGGGTGTATTTAGAGAGGGGGTAGCAAGGGGCCTTGCCCCCGAAAGTGGTTCGTTTTTTTATGTTTTTTTATTAAAATGCGACTTACATTAGAAAAATATGCTTAATAAAAATGCATCAACTTACAATGAAAAAATACATTAATATTTTCTTCTATTTTTTATTAACTTTTATTATGCCCTGGTGGATATCAAAGTTTTCCTTTTTTGTCTGCCCCCTGCCCCCGAAAAAAATGTATATACGCCCATGTAAGCACATGTAGTTTATTGTGCCTTGGCTGCAGAAGAACCTTTACATTACCAATATTTTTTTTACGGTCGGAGCAAAAACACAAAAGGATTTTGATGCTCAGCATTTAAACATTTTCAGTATTTTTTAAAAGCTGAAACTAGGTATTTAGCTGTAATTGACGAAGCCTGCACTCCAGCTTTCTCAGTGGCAGCAGAAAACCAAGTTTCTACAAAAATGCTGATTTTATTTGGAAGGAAATTCTATGCAGTTATCACAAATATGCCCGCCGCCCCGGTGGCGCAGTGGTCTAAGCGATGGCCTCTGATCATTCGTCCAAAAGGGGTCCGGGTTCGAATCCCGGTGAGGCAAGGATGTTGTGTTTGTCTTACGGCGCTGGCTCTATCCCTTCCCTGGTACCGGTGACCCTAAATTAGGGACGGGCGACTACTTATAGCCCATTGAGTTGCTCACGGTGGTCCTTAAACCTCCAATCAAAAAAATATATATATACCCTGTCTGTAACCGTACGCAGAAACCGAAAACCTTCTGTGAACGCGATTTTAAAGATAGCAAAGCGTTTTTATTTCCATTAAATTTAGACTCAGGCTATTCTTCGTTCAGAGGAGCGCACAGACTTTTCTATGCTATTTTCGAGATCGCCAACCAAAAGTGCAGTCACGTTGTCGCCATACTGCATTTGTGACGTACACCGTGAAGTGCATCGTAATGTAACTTTCCTTTTTAGTTCCTGTTATCTATGGAAATTTTAGTTCGTCCTCTTTAAGCATTTTCCAAATTTAACGCCACATTTTATCTCTCACTGAATGCTTTGTGGCAACTGAATTGAGGTTAGGAGTAGAATAACGTATGAGAAATACGGAGATAAAAGGATGTTTACAATGTATATCGGAGCTCTAGTCTCGTTAGATATTCAGCTAGAGCTTGTTTGTAATTAATTTGCAAAAAGAGATTTTTTGTATGAGCGTAGACTAACTTGATGTTTAGAGTTTGATGTTATTGTTTAATTCTTTCGCTTTGGTCATCTCGCTTGTTTGATCAACGAAGACTTAAGTTATTCTCAAGCTGATGTGACTTGGAGATTATTTGATACGGTATTACTAGCATCATGTTGTTCAACTATTGAAGTGTTTTCGAAGTGGTGCTAACATGTACAGGGGTTGGACATAATAATGTGAACACCACGCTCAGAGACGTGACTTTTAATGCAGCTGCGTACGTCGCAATACGCAAAGGTATCCACCACTTTTTGATTGCAATACCTTTGTTTTTAAGCTCATGGTCCTGTTTAAGTGCATTTAAAGTGTCTTGTTGCAAAATTTCTTTCAGGGTGACGACTAAATGAGCGACCTAACGGACTACGAAAGAGGGCTAATCGTTGATGGCTGGCTAGTTAGTGCCTCCGTGACAACAGTCGCCAGGGTAGTAGGTGTATCGCGAGCTACTCTGTCTAGCGTCATGACAGCATACCGTGTTCGTGGCAAAACCACGTCTGCGAAACATAAGAGCGGCCGGAAAACGACCTTCACTGATACATACAGGAGAGCATTAAAAAGGATTGTTACCCGTAATAAGAAGACCACGGCGCCGAAAATTAGTGCGAAGCTCAATCTGCATCTCCAGACCCCAGTATCAACGAAAACAGCGCGCAGGGAACTGCATAAACAAGATATTCATGGCAGAGCTGCTATTGCAAAATGTCTGGTGACCTGGGTGAATGCACAACTGTGACGGCAGTGACGCCAGGAGCTTACAATGTGGACTGCCGATGAATAGAAGCGTGTAATGTGGTCGATGAATCCCACATTCATATTATTCCCCACCGCAGGACGTCTTTACGTGTGGAGAAACCGTCAGAAGTGTACAACCCAGACTGTCTACTCCGAACAGTGCAGCATGGTGGGGGTTCTGTCATGCTCTGGGAGGTCATATCGTGGGTTTCAGCAGGTCCTCTGATCACCTTGAAAGGACGGATGACTGGCAGGGCGTATGAAACCATTTCGGCCGACCAAGTCCATCCAATGGCTCAGGCATTGTTTCCTACAGGGGATGCCATCTATCAAGATGATAACGCCCCAATTCAGAGAGCTCGGAATGTCCAATCATGGTTTGAGGAACATGATGACGAACTTTCACACCTTCGTTGGTCTCCCCAATCACCAGACGTAAACATCATTAAACCACTGTGGTCTGTGTTGAAAAAGAGAGTAAGATCCCGTTATCCTCCTCCTGCATCTCTCAAGGACCCGAAGCAGTTTCTTCTTGAAGAATGATGTAACATCCCACTAACCACCATCCACTATTTGTATGCGTCAATTCCAAGGATGATTCAGGCGGTTTTGAATGCCAAAGGTGGTCCTACACCCTCTTAGGCACGTAAAACATTCTTTTCCCTAGGTGTTCACCTTATTCTGTCCAACCCCTGTATATGCATGAGATGGAATAAAAGGTTGAATTTGTAAGTGCACTTAATTTCACTAAATCTCTAGACGTATTCTTGAAGTTAGATTTATGTGCTTATTAAGGACTTTTGCTGCTACTAAGTTAATTAAAGCTATTCAGAGCATCAAGTAAATACTTCAATTGAAACAGTGGTTCCATTCATCCATCCATCCGTCTATCTCGTCCGCCCATGACAGGTTGAGCCCCGGAAAGACGACTATGCGCCCTTGAGGGATACTGGCGAATAAATGCAGCCGGCTTGCCATTCCTCTGCTGCATACAGATAAGGGACAAAGTGCGTCCGGGGCCGACTTCACAGGGAACCATCTACGCATTCGCGTCCCCAACCAACAGGGGTTCAGATTCACGTAATATGTATAATGTTTTAGGAAAACTGACTTTTCACCCATAGTTACCCATAGTTAACGTAAGAACATTACACTATGTCACGGATTTCTAGCTTACACTATGTTCCTTGATTCGAGCTAACCACATGGATCGATTCAGTTACCTACTCTCCTTCTTTTGTGTACCAGTGACCTGCTTCTCATTACAACGAATATATTTGCACAGTTCACTGTTATGCTGACAATAGCGCTCGCCATGCATCTTATGCTTTAGATTACTCACATAGTGCCGATGAATATCAATTACTGTTCTGCAAACGTTGCCGCCTCCTTGAATTTTACTTTTAGGGCCGTTTGTAATGAGAACGGTCTCTTGGAGTTTAACTCTTACAAAATCACAGTCCTTTGCGGTAAGCATCGAACTAAGTAAAAAAAAAAAAAAACGATTTGTTTCCATCACTTTGACAAAGTGTATTTCTTTGTCTGTTCTAATTCTACATATTTCCTTTATTTAGTTTTGGCGCTGTCGTAGCAGATAGAGTTTTCTTCTGAGCTGAAAGATCCTTTTCCTCTAATCAGTCTTTGATACCATATAAATCACATTTGCTCAACCCTATAGTATTTGTCTCACTTTTCAAGTTGTACACCCAAATGTTAAAAATACATTCGTGATGCTGTGCACAGGTGGAGTATGGCAGCTGTGTGTATCTTTTACAGGTACTATCACGGGCATTCCTCTTAAGAGCTGTCAATTCTTTCAGCTCTTAAGAGGAATGCTCATTAGGTACTGTATTTCTTGCAGAAATACAGTACCCACATTCCTTATTTTGCGTTCAGCCTAGCAAGTATCATATAAAACTAATCGCTTCACTAACCCATTCGTTTCTGCTACATCAAAACTTCGGGATTCCTTACCTGCTTGCATCTTACGATAACATTGCAACCTTCTGTCATATAAATTTAGTGCAAACAAACTGCTCATAAATAATTCCACGTTTTAAACTGTACAGGGTTTGGGTTTCATAATCAAATCTCCATTGAAAAGATAAGCAACAAAAGCATGTAAGATAAACGATAAGCGATCTTACAAAAGCAAATCAAGAATCTAAAGAAGTTTACTACAGATCACCCCCCCACCGAAAAAAAAAAAGAAAAGAAAAGGTTAAGTGACGTCAGAAAAAAAGTCCAGCCGGTGCTGGGACCCGCTTGTTTTTCGGCAATCTGTGCTTTTAATATTTTGCTCGTGTGGTGGGGAAGAAAGCATTAATGAATGGATTTGCTGGGCGCCCAATCACGTGATAGCCGCCGGAGCTGTGATCTATTGCAGCTGTAAGAATTCTGCGTTCCGTGAAATTCGATTTCTTCTGCATGAGTGGAGAGGGAGGGCGAAAAAGAACCTGCAAAACAAAATTAGAGATCATAACCGAGAGAACTGCCATCATCTACTCGAGGTTTTGGCTATTTTTTCCATATATCCCTGCAGTTTCAAAAACAAGTAATATAATATAAAATAAAAGCAAAAAAAAAAGTGAGAAGAATGAGCGCTACTTCTAAAACAATTTTTCTTAATACAAATCCATTGATGCAGCACATACAAAGAAAAAAGCCGACAAAGAAACTTGGACGTAAAGAATACGAGGTAACTTCACATGCAAGAGAGAATTAAGACCATTCTCACGTAATTGGGGGCAAAATACAATAAAAGTTTTTGGGCTTAAGTTCTGACTTCATTTTTATAATTTAAGAAAATTAAGATATTTAATTTCCAATGGCCTTTCCCCCTAGGTTTGATAACTGAACTGAAAATATAAAAAAACCCCATCGTAAATGAAATTCTGGGTGTCAGGCATGGTAAATAAATGTAAAGCATAGCAGTTAAATCTGGAATGCCTTGTGTTTACAGTATGTACCATAGAGAAGACAACATATTTTGACAAAAAAAGCTCGAGTTCTTAATGTATTTTTATTAATAAATACACTGCGTCTTTTTCTTTACAAACATCATGTACGTAATAACTGGTAGAAAAGTACCTTTTACAAAAAGTTTTAAAAGTTTTCAAACATTTGTCATTCCTACCTTTATGAAGCACAAAGAAGAATATTTTCCAGTTTGTCCTTTAGAAACAAGAATATTGCGAAATATGCAGATACATATTTACGTCACCCAGTGGAAAAATTATTTACTCACAAGGTATGGGAAAAGAACAGTAAATCATGAACATTGTCATCTTAAACCAATCCAAAGAGACTTTTCCTATTTGTTTCTCAAAAACTTAGATGTAATGACGAATGAACATTTCATCCACGCCAATGAGCTCAGGAGCCGTGTACGAGAAAAACACTGCTCGTCAGAGCTAAAGTATAAATGGCCAAATAAGGAGTAGTCTCTTAGCCATTTTTCAAGTCATGTGGCAAAGAATACGTCTAGAACAGAGGTTTTTAACCTTTTCTACGCCACGCATCCCTTTTAGAATCTGACGAAAGCTAAGGACCCCCGTTCTAGAAAAATGTCGGTAAATAAATAATAATATTAGCGTTATTTTCAAAGTAATCCTACGCTTCACGGTCTAGTGGGTTCAAAACAATGCACAGCCGTTGGAAAGTTACAGGACGTCCAATTGTTTCTCAGAAACTTAGATGTAGTGAAGAATGAAAATTTTCATTCGCTTCAACAAGGGCAAAAGCTGTGCATCATGAAGAACACTGCCCGTCAGAAGTTAAGCACGGTACGCAAAAGTGTGAATAACAAAAGAAGTACAAGTTGAGTCTTAGACATGAAGGTAGCTCAATTCCTTGTTTCTACCGTTTCTGTCACTTCAGGATTGTGGAATCGATTTCAAACAAGTTGAGCAGTGGTCCGGAGACCGCGACTGTTTGAGGTTACATCTCATTAGTGACCACACTTAACTGAAGACCAACAGCACCCAGTCTGCGGGCGTCCCTCATTACTCCCTGCCTGCCAGAGGAAGCAGCCAAGTATCCGTCTCTACTGTGACCAGAAGGGACAGATACTTACTGTATGGCAGTACCGATCTCTATATTTTTTTTCTATAGGTCTTATGACTGCTGGCAAAGAGAGAGAGAGAGAGAGAGTACCAGAATGAGATTTTTGATTCCTATGTGAGGCCGTATGCCGATGTAGTTGGCGTAAATTTCATTCAAGTGTATCATAACACACATTTCCGTAGAGCTAACGTCATGGACACGTATCTTGAAGAACAAAGTATTCAACGAATTAAGCAGCTTACATTTTCTTGAGGCCACAATCACATTAAATATCTCTGGGATGTCTTGAAAAGGAGTATTGCTTTCCTCCAGCCCTTGCCCTCCGAGACCTCAAGACTGCTCTCATTTACCAACCGTAATTATTGCCTTCTCACTGGCTGGCTCATTTTACTGAGGCTATGACTCGTCGGTGTCAATTCTTCATTACTTCCAGACGGTGTCACATTCCATAGCTCCCTGTTTTAATGTTTTGAATACCAAACGCCCATTCTCTTTTGGAGTTGAGGTCATGTGTGCCTGTATAACCTCGTTCTTGTAAAGAATATACTGTGCTTCCCCGTTTGCTTTGTGGTCTGAGGCGCTGGCTTCTAGCCATTCGTCCAAAATAGGCCCGGGTTCGAGTTTCATATGAGGCATGGATGATGGGTTTGTCCTACGGCACCAGATCTTTCCCTTCCCTGCAACCTGTGGCCCTAAATTGGGAACAGGCGACTGCTTATAGCCTAAAGAGATGTTGTTAAACGTCAAAATAAAAAACAATGTACTGTACGCATCATTGACCCATGCTACGAAGGATAACATCGGTTAATCCCTTTTTGAACTACGCCCATTTTCTTGTTTCGTATTTAACTTTTGAAAGGGAAGTGATGAAAAATTTTGGTCATACTCACATCTACCCAATCTAAAACGTTCTTTTCATGTTCGAAATTCCAGAGTTAGAAATCTGTAGACGAACGGGCGGGTAAACAAACGATGCAATAATGAAAACACGACATTTTTGACACATATATGCATTCCAGAAGACATACCGATGCTTCATTGTACGGTATATTAGTGATACTGACACAACGTCAAATCTGTGCAAGAAGCATCTGATGTGTATGTTTAGATGACTTATTATATCTTCTTTATTAATATAAGAGAAGCAAAATAATTGTTGCTTCCTGGTGGACGACTCTTTGTGAAAACAAAAGTTCTGTCCGTGTCCCCTCACTCCGGAGTAAGTCGCTCTCCCAACTGAGCTACGCGGACAGAATGTCTCGCTGCATTTTGTCGTCTTGACACATGTTTTCACCTTTGTAGTACGTCACATCATCTTCCTCTTAACTTTCTTTTTTAAAGCGAAGTAGGAATTTTTCATTAATTCCGAACAATGTGTGAAACAAACATCACACATTTTTCGAAGAACCCAACGGCCAGTGGATCCATTTTCCACAATCGGGCGCCAATGTGAAAGCACAAGTTTGGCCGTGTCCCCTCACTCCGGAGTAAGTCACTCTCCCAACTAAGCTACGCGGACAGAATGTCTCTCTGCAGATTTGTCGTCTTGACCCATGTTTTCACCTTTGTAGTACGTCCCATCTTTTATTTGGAAATTTTCATTCGAGTTAATAATCGTGATATTAAAATATACCTTAAGTCCTAAATTAGCAGGCTTTAATTCCTACAATTGGAGTTATTTTCATTTTAGACGCTTCGTTTTCTTTGTTATTCATATTTAGCGAGCAAATTGAATCTGTTTTCTTCCTGGGAAGATCTCTAGGATCCAACATCAGTGGCGAAATTTATACCGCAACTTCTACAATAAATACGATACAATTTACCACGGCAAAATCGAGTAATTAGTGTAGTGTATTTTACACTGCTCATATGATTTTTCTGTGTGAAATGCTAGTATATGTACACCACATACTTATTTCAAAATTGCCTTTCGGCAACAGCATTCATATCTTCAAATAGTGTACTGTTAAAAAATACATAGAAAGGCCCGATGTTTGCAAAAACGCACTGTCTTTCGCCTTTCTGTACATGCTTGCGCAGAATATCACCTCTGACAACTTGTTCTTTTACCAATTCCCTTTTCATTTTAACTTGAGACCTTTTAATGCAGCTTCCCAATTTTTTCCTTCAATACTTCATCATCCCCGGAAATTTGTTCTCCGTGTGGTTCCATTTAAACCCAATGTGCACAACTATACTCACGTTCATGAAAAACAGAACACCTGAAGGGAGTCGAGCTACAACTTTGATTTTTAAAGGATATGTTCATTGGGCAATACAGAACAAATGATTAGCATCTCTGTGTAACACATACGAGGTGCGTCGATGTCAGTGTAACTAATAATCGGTGTTAAAATGTTCTTCATATATAATTTATGACTCCTAAACTTGTAGTTTTAAGATAGAATAAAAATATCAACGTTTCTCACAATAAAATGCTTATTATACGTCGACTATTTGGCTCGGCATCATCAGCACAAGCCAAAGGCTCTGCGAAATTATAGTAGATGTATAATAAACATTTTACTGTGAGAAACGTTGATATTTTTATTCTATTAATAATTACTCAATGTTCTTCATACTCAAGGGTATCGACCGAAAAGGGTTTTTTTTTTGTCGGATTTTTTGAAGCGGAAATAGCATTGTAAACAAAAATGTATACTTCGCCTTTGCGGCAGAGCTTTGCATAATGGAAGAGCAGAAAATATACGCAGTGTTACTCATTGCGGACGATATGTTGCCGGAAAAGAATTACAGTAAAACCTGCTTAAAGTGACCACCTCTGGGACTGAACTGCGCTGGTCACCATAGGCAGATGGTCACTATACACAACAGACTTTCATATAGAGGCATGATTAAGTCCCTACCAATTTTTAACATAAAAGTAATTTGATCATAAGAATAATACGGTCTAAAGATATGCATTAAAAACTCAATGAAATAAAAAAAAACTTTTTGAAGATGATTTTTATAAAGCTTTTTTAATGAACAGACCTAAAAAAAAAAACGAGCAACCCCCCTTAACTTTCGAACCGTTTGTCGCATGTAAATAAGTAAGGTACCGTTGCAAAGCACTTGAAGAGAACTATCATGTGATGTGAACAAACATGCTAATTAAGCTAATTAACATGATAATTAGCTCTCTGTCTCCGAATTTTTCCATATAAGAGGCATGTTATTTTACGCGCATTCTATTCCGCACATAATAAAACCCTTAAATTCCAAATTTAATACGAATCGACCAATAAATACATGTACAGTGAGCTACGGAAAAAAGTGCCCCTAATGTTACACTGTAAAAGTTGTTTTTGACTTGTATCACTTAATCGAGAACAGGTACATTGATTCGGTTTTGCAACAGTAAAACACAAAGAGGCCCAGATAATATGAACCGCTATGCAAGAACAGACCGGGTATATTAAAGGAATTATAAATTATGAAATATGATCATGAAAAAAAATTGAATTATGACCATATCTGGTTAATAGTCCATTTAATGTGAAATGTTATTAAGGACCCAAATCCTAATTTTCAGCGTGGTAGCATAAAACCTTGCTGAGATATAAGCGAAAACTCAAGAATACGTCGATTAAGGGACCGTGCATAAAAACACATATTTTCCTCTTCTTACTGTAAAACGGTTTACCCCGCAATACTTAGAAACACTTAAGAGAAAGTGTTTCTACGTGAAGTTGGTTGAAGGAAGCAGTAATAATGCTATATGCCTAAATTCAAAATTGCAACTTTTAATGCTGAACATCGTAAGTTAATAGTTTTGCACAAAAATAACTTACCTTACGACATAGTTTGTGCAATTACATATTTAATTTTTTCCTGTTTGTTACATAGCTGACGGTTGTATATTGTTTAATTCAAAAACGCAAAAAAAAAAAAAAAAAAAAAAAAAACAGTACGTTCCACAAAACGAAAGTTTCGTATGTGTTTTCTGTATATTTTTTACATAAATACATTTACAGCTTCGTTAAATTATGAAACGGTGGTCATAAAAATGAAAACTGAAAATTGTTTCCTGCGCGAGTGAACTCGTGTGGGGGATTTTTTATATTGCAGATTTGCTCTTGTGTCCATTCCATCTCAAATTATGATATAATCCGCATATAATTGCATATTGTTTCGATACATTGATATTTTCCATTGTAGTTATACTGCTTAAACTGTCTTCAATATACAAATCGGAGCTGCCTTTCGCTCCAATACAAAAGCCGAATCTACATGTGTAGCTTTGATCTGCACGCAAATCGCCACCACTTCGGCATTAGTCGTTTTCGACGACCGGTTAAGAAAAATAAACGTAACCAGTAGCGTTTGGAGGATTAAGCTTAATTAATGTAGTTTAATACGAATCTAATTGCATTTTTCTTTTCTTTTTCATTTCTTTTACAAACATAAATAAAATAATAACTGGATATACTCTGCAAAAAAAATATTCTGAGAATTTCATAGTTTAAGGAAAAAGGAAAAAGAAAGTTCCCAAATCATGTTTCTTCAGCATGCGCATGAAATAATAAAAACACCCTGTTACCTACTTCATTCGAACTATCAATTTTTAGCCTTAAATGAGAAAAGAAACTGGTATCTAAAATAAACATTTTAGGTTTGCAAGGGAAATCTTGAAGTTTTCCTTGGAAAATCTTAAAGCCTTCAGTGGTCTAAGCGATGGCCTCTGTGATCATTCGTCCGAAAGGGTTCGGGTTCGAATCTCGATGAGGCATGGATGTTGTGTTTGTCTTACGGCACTGGCTCTCTCCCTCCCCTGGAATCAGTAACCATAAATTAGGGACGAGCGACTGCTTATAGCCCATTGAGTTGCTCACGGTGGTCGTTAAACCTCCAATTAAAAAAATATCTTAAAATTAAATTTAAATTTCATACGACAGATTCTTGTCGGGTGTTCGAATCTCGGACCTACCGGCCATGTAGTCAGCGGTTTTTCCGGGGTTTCCTACAGCATTTCTGGGCTTGGGGACGCCAATGCGTAGATGGTTCTCTGTCAAGTCGTCCCGGATGCACTTTGTTTCTCCTCATGCTGGCAGTTGCAGAAAAATGTATTTCCCAAGCAGTCTGGTCAACGTGGGAAATTAGACAATTACCCTCCCGAATAAATAACTGGCAGATACCTATAACCAGAAGTGGCTATAAAAAGGGTTAACAGGGAGGCAGACGGACGATAGGATTCTAAATGAAAAATTCTATACGTCGCGTATGAACAACAAAGTAAAACTAAAATTCCTGACGTAACGCTTTCCTGTTTCAAAAGAGTTGATCGTGAGGCGTTAATTGTGTGACGTAGTGCATGTATGACGCCATGTCAGAATGATTTAGGCAAAATAGTGTCACACCAACAGCTGTGGAAAATCGGTTCTTGTTGCTAAAACAACAAAGTAAAGTGGTATACGCATCCTCTGTGGGCGACAAAATAGGACAAACGTTCATATATTCGAACAAAGAAAATTATATTGTTTTAATTTGACAGGTGGAATTAATATATGAGAGGTGCAAATTGAAATTACAATACATAGTTTTTCCCATTAATTCGTATGTTAAGTACCATAACTATGAAAGAAAAGTGAGTTTTTGAGGTGGAAAATAAAAAATCATTTGGAATGGATCGCACACTTTTGTAGCATTTTGCGAAAGCCATTTACAAAAATTGGGTGATCATTCCGTTCCTCATATGTTGCCAAAGTGTTCCGAATGTGTATCAACCTGTTCCGCATGTGTTATCAAAGCTCTCTCCAACATAAAATGTTTTATGATAGAAGATATTAGTATTTTTACATAACACATTCGGGACACTTTGTTGCACACATTGGTGTTCTATTTATTCCGAAATGCCACGGACAGCTAGAAAAAAAATTCTCGAAATACGGCATGGCTCAAGCATCTGCATCATTTTAAATGTACTAATGCCCTAGTTACTTAAATAGTGGGCTTTGGGTAAATGAAACTTGACTTCAAACATGTCATATGTATTTTGGTGCACATAGACATTAATCTGTATCCATTCAGAACGTTAACAGAAGCGCCAGTCCTTATATATACCATGGCATATATATAAGAGTTGACGACTTTAATCATTGTGATAAGAAACCTTTTCACTGTTCGGTATATCAGAGTAGAGCATAAACTGTATTTGCGGGTTTATTTCATTAGGTCGAACCAGCCATTGCCCTAATTTGGACCATTTGGACTCCGTGTCCATGTGTGGCTGTGTGTGCCCGGCTCGACCGTGGACTTTTCAGCTGGTTATCGTAATACGTGACCAATGACAAGCAGCACAGAGCTTTATACGTATTTCCCGTTATATTTGATATTTACATCCTCATTGTCTATATTCGTGCGTTCCAAATATCTGAAATAAAAGGAATGATGACACCGAATTTTCTGTTGTAATGAGCACATCTTTTGAACCGTTTCTGATGAGAATGAAATTTTTCAAAGTTATTCAAAGTCAACGAAACCACTTAGAAAATATCCACCGGATTTTTACAATCAGTAAAAAAACCAGAAATAGAAACAGCTACATTTCTTCAAACACAGTCTAAAACTTACGTTACAAAAATTAAAAAATAGCGCACAAAAATTTTCTCATAGCAGAAGGATATCGGAGACAAACATATTTTCAAACCGAACAGTTAAAAGAACAAATACAGAAAGAAACATGGCATAACTCTACGCCTTCTAGCTCAAGAATTTTACATAGTAGGATAATTGAAATTAGGCTTAAAATATTCTTCGTAGAAAAAGCTATCCTAAGGAAAAAGAACTTTTCAAATTTTCAAATATGTCTCCTGCAAGCAGAGGTAACGAAAATAAATACATGAGAAACATTTCGCAGCGGATATGATCTCGAACAAAGAAAGCATTTTTAAAATCGGACTCTTAGCAGTTTTGAGAAGCAGTGATAACAACAAAAATAAGATATGCATCTACGCTCCCTGGAGGAAAAGCTATACATATTTGTAAAAAGAGAGTATTATGAAAATGTTTCTCAAAGAGAGCGAAATGGGTCTACGAAAGAATTTATTTTTTCAATCGAGTTTTCAGGAGCTCAGATTTAGATGCAAATACATGAGAAGCAGAAATAAACACTTACGCCCCCTGGTGGCCAAACTTTCCTTACCAAATATAAGAAATTATATGCAAAACATTTCCCATCAGTAGCTGCATGTGGTAAAGGATGAAATTTTCAAATCGGAGTTTTAGAAGCAGAGATATCTTGGGAAACGCAATTTACCTTTACACCGCTTAGCGGAAAGTCTGTGAATTACTTGAAAATTTTGGAATTATATGAAAACAATTTCGCACCACAAACTATATGCAACAAGAAAGGAATTTTTCAATTCGGACTCTTAGAAGCATACATATTAGCAAAAATATGATATACATATACTCTCTCTGGCGGAGAAACCATGCATTATTTTAAGAAGAAAAAATTCTGAAAACATTTATCGACGTGAGTGGTATCGTTCCACGAACGAATTTTTTCAATCCAGATTTTAAAAGCTCAGATTTTGCTGCAAATACATCAAAAGCAGAAATGAACACTTTACGCCTCGTGGTGACCAAAAATTAGAAATATATGCAAAAGATTTCTCATCAGGAGCTGTATCCACTGAATAAAGAATTTCTCAAATCAGAGTTTTAGAAGTACAGATATCGGGGAAAACGCAATTTACTTTTACGCCGCTAGATTAAAATCTATGCGTAACTTGAAAAAGTGACTATACCTGAAATGCTTTTCGACATAAATGGAATCGAAAGGTAAAATATTTTTTTCAATCGGATGTTTGGAAGCAAATATATGTAATAAAATGTGTTTCGAATTCGATATCATGTGCGTTTACGCTCTCTAGCAGTGAAATTGCACATCGTAAAAAAAAAAAAAAAACGAAATAAAGGATCATCTTTTGCACATTTCAGGCTTTCCAATGCAAAAAGAAGTTTTCTAATCGGACTAATAGTTGCAAAGATATGGTGTCCACAGACGGACGTACGGACAAAGCGATAACACAAATACGATCTTTTTTTACAAAAGACGTTCTAAAAATCGGATTTCGTGGTTCTTCTTCAAATTTCTATTATGAAACAACCTTTCAGTGATACGCAAATACTCATTGCCTCGAGAAAGTGTAATGATCGGAAACAAGAATATTCAAAACAAATTTCAGCTTGCATAAATTCGGGTTTTCCATTATTAGAAAAATACATACTGTTTATTCTAACATTAATTCAAGTCATTAGCACGAATAAATGAAGTTGACATAAAGGAAACGGCAAGAGTAAATGAACTCCGTCCCTGGGCCTTTGTTCGTCTGTACTCTGCATTCAATTTATCGGGGGTTCGCGAAAGACGCAGACTTTCCAGCATTATCACTTTCCTTGCAGAAAAGGAAACATTCCAGGTGTGTTTTTCAGTTGTAGATATATGGATGCCCCCTCTAATTTTATTTGCAAATATCTTCGCTATTAATCATCCGATTTGGACGATATTTAAGATTTAGGAGTTTTTCGATGTGATAAATAGAATGCGCATAAAATAACATACCCCTTATATGGAAAAATTCGGATATAGTGAACTAATTAACATGTTAATTAGCTTAATTAGCATTTTTATTCACATCACGTGATAGTTCCCTATCGAGTGCTTTCCAACGGTACCTCATTTGTTTATCTGCGGCAAATGGTTCAAAAGTTAAGGGGGTGGCTCGTTTTTTTGAGATCTGTACGTATGTACATGTACTGAGCAAAAAAAAAATTTTTTAAGGGTGCAAAGTTTCTGCCCAGCACTTAAAAAAAAAAAGAAAGATCGACATATACTACATATAGTAAAATTTTAACTTCGTGTTAACAAACTCTGGGTTAAGTGTGTTTTCACAGTACAGTAATTGAAAATGTATCATAGTTGAACATGCCATTTTACTTGGCTTGCTTTTCTTTAGAAAAATACATCTTAAGTTTCCCTTGTTGAAACTTGCTTTTTTCTTCATGATTGAACTTTCAGCAAGTTTTTCAATTTGCATTAAATGATCTAGCATAGTAGGATAATTGGCTAATGCATATGACCACATTTTTGCACATTGTTAAAATATCATTTATTGTCTGACGGCACATCAGTTCTCACCTCTGTTTCACATTCTTCTTCATTTTCAGAAATTTCTTGAGTTATGGTGTCCTTGTTTTGAACTTCATTTACAATTTCATCTTTCAGAGTTTCTGGATCAGATAAACTATGGAACTCAACATTTTTGTCAGCTTTCAAAAATTCCTCTGCAGGAAGCATTCTATTACCTGTAAGCAATTGCTCAATGAGCTCTTGCAGCATAGAAATGTTGTCCTCCGCAAGTAAAGTGGCAGTAGGTGGAAGTTAAAGCATTTAAAAAATCCAGCATTTGCAAAACATTTTGTAATTGTGGTCGCAGACACTTGTTTCCACGATTTTTTGATCCACATATATATAATGTATATGTACATAGTGTGTATATAAAGATGACATCAAATTCTTGGGTGTAATAATAATTTTTTTTAATTCTTTCTGACAAAAATAATATTTCAAAGCAGATTTTGTTAAAAGGCAGAAAATCAACTTAAAGCAAAACTCATTAACCGTCTATCGGAGAAATAAACAATGCGCGCAACATTTTTCATAGTGAATGGCACTAATTACAGTAAGAGTGTGTTCAAACGGATTCATAGAATCGGTAAAACTCTAGAAAATGAAAATAGCAATACTCGCCCACTGTCTGCAGAAAGGTACGTTACGAAAAATCCGAAATGATACGCAAAATCTTTCTCATACCGGAAGCTATGCGAAGCAAAAGGAATTTACTCAATCGAACAAGAAGAAGCAGATATGGATGAAGACGTAATATAACTTCACGCCTCGTAACAGAAAGAGTGTGCGTTAATCGGGAACGAAAATGAGCGCAAAATATTCTTCATAGTGAAAGGTATTCTATGAAAATGATATTCTTAGAATCAGAAATGCTCTTGCAAACAGAAATTTACACTTACGCCTCCTAGCGGTAGAAATACGTGGAATGAAAAGGTAGAAAATATGCATAAGATGCTCTTCATAGCGGGAGCTTTGCGATAGAAAAAGGACTTCTCACATACGATGTTTTGGAAGCAGAAATAGAAAGCAAACAATTTATGCATAGGCACTTTCTAGCCGGAAAACGTGCCCCATTTGAAGTGGAGTTCGCAATCTTTATCATAGCAAATGTGTGCACTACAAAAAGAAGTTTTCTCAATAGATTTCTAGAAGCGTAGATTTACTTGCAAACAGAAATGCAGACTTATGCCACAGCGTCATAACTGTGCTGTATAAAAAAATCAAAAATGTACGCAAAATATTCCCCGAGATGAATGTATCTTATGAAAAAATAATTTTTAAATAACATTTTTAGAAGCAGAGATATCGTGACAATGAGATATACGTGCACACCCACTAGCAGGAAAATGAGCATAATTTTGGGATGTAAATTCAAATACAGTGTTAGGTGTTGTGAGCGGTATTGACCGGGAAGACGTTTCTTTTTTACCATCGGATTTAAGATTCATAGAGACGGCTGAAAATATCTTGCAAACCGAAATGTGAGCTTACGCCCTCTAATGCAAAAATTGTGGGTTACAAGGAACTGGAAATTACATGCAAATCACGGTGAATACTGACGGTCCCAAAAGGAGTTTTAACAAGAAAGATAACACCGAATTTTCGGGTGTAATAAGCACGTCTTTTGAATCCGTTCTGACGAAAATTAAATTTATCAAAGCTATTCAAAGGCAATGGAACCGGTATGGAAAACAATAGTATCTGACGAAAGAAAGAAGTTTTTCAATCGGATCTTTAATCCCTCAGATATTGGTGTAACCGGAACTTGAGCTTACAAATTCTTAGAAACAGAGTTATCGACAAAAATAAGATGTGACTTTATGTCCCCTGGTGGGAAAACCATGCATTATTTTAGGAAGAAAGTATTCGCAAAAGGTTTATCTATATGAGCAGTATCGGTCCAAGAAAAAAAAAATTTAATCGAGTTTTCAGGAGCCCAGATTTTGCTACAAATACATCAGAAGCAGAAATTAACACCTATGACCCCTGGTGGCCAAACCGTTCTTTACCAAACATTAGAAATTATGTGAAAAATATTTTCCATCAGGTCTTGTATGCGATACAGGAAGAATTTTTTCAAATCGGAGTTTTAGGAGCAGAAAACGCAATTTACCTTTATGCGCCCTAGTGGAAAGTCTAAATGATTTACGTGAAAATTTTGAATTTATGGGAAAAACATTTTGCATCGGAAACACTATCCAACAACGCAGGAATTTTTCAAATTGGACTTTTAGAAGTAGAGATATTGACAAAAATAAGACATACATCTTCGCCCCCTGGCGTAGAAACCATGCATTATTTCAAGAAGAAAGTGTTCCTAAAAGGTTTGTCGACATAAGTAGCATCGGCCAACAAAAGACTTTTTTTTTTTCAATCGAGATTTTAGAAGCTCATATTTTGCTGCAAATACATCAGAAGCGGAAATTAAGACTTACGCCACCTGGTGGCCATACAATTTTTTTACAAAAATTAAAAATTATGTGCAAACGATTTCCCATCAGGAGCTGTATCCGGTGAAGAAAGAATTTTTCAAATCGGAGTTTTAGAAGCAGAGATATAGGGGGAAACGCAATTTAGCTTTACGCCCCCTAGCGGAAAGTCTATGAGTTACTTGAAAATTTTGAATTTATAGGAAAAACATGTCACACTAGAAACACTATTCAACAAAGAAGGAATTTTTTAAATCGGACTCCTAGAAGTCGAGATATTGACAAAAATAAGATATACATCCCTGGCGCAGAAACCATGCACTATTTTAAGAAGAAAATGTTTCTGAAAGGTTTGTCGACATGAGTAGTATCGGTCTACAGACGACGTTTTTTTCAATCGAGAATTTAGAAGCTCATATTTTGCTGCAAATACATCAGAAGCGGAAATTAAGATTTACGCCCCCGGGTGGCCAAACCATTTTTTTTTCTTTTGCAAAAATTAGAAATTATGTGAAAACGATTTCCCATCAGAAGCTGTATTTGGTGCAGAAAGAATTTTTCCAATCGGAGATTTAGAAGCACAGATATAGGGCGAAACGCAATTTACCTTTACGCCCATTAGCGGAAAGTCTATGAATTATTTGAAAATTTTGAAATTATATTAAAAAAACATGTCACACGGAAAGCACTATCCAACAAAGAAGGAATTTTTCAAATCGTACTCCTAGAAGTAGAGATATTGACAAAAATAAGATATACATCTACGCCCCTGGCGGAGAAACTGTGTGATATTTAAGGAAGAAAATATTCCGAAAAGGTTTATCGATGTGAGTGGCATCAGTCCACGAAAGAATTTTTTCAATCGATATTGTAGAAGCTCAGATTTTATGGCAAATACATCTGAAGCAAAAATAAACACACTTACGACCCCTGGTGGCCAAAGTATTCTTTACCAAAAATTTGAAATTATATGCAAAAGATTTTCCATCAGGAGATGTATCCGCTGAAAAAAAAAAATTCAAATCGGAGTTTTAGGAGAAGAGTTATCGTGAAAAATGTTATTTACTTTTACGCTCCCTCGCGGGAAATCTATGCGTAATTTGAAAAGGAAACTATATTTAAAACACTCTTCGACATAAATGGAATCGAAAGATAAAATAATTTTTTCAATCGGATGTTTAGAAGCAAATATGTGGATCAAAACGTAATTTTGAATTCGACATCACCTGCATTTACGCCCTCTAGCGGCAAAATTGTACATCGTAAAAAAAAACCGAAATAAAGGATCATCATTCGCACATTTCAAGCTTCCGAATGCAAAAATAATTTTTCAAATCGGACTAATAGTTGCAGAGATACCGAGGGTACAGACGGACGGACGGACGGACAAACCGATAACAGAAGCACGATTTTTTTTTACAAAAGACGTGCTAAAAACTGTTATTTCCAAGCGGAGATAGCGGAGGAAAAATATGACCTGTATTTAAACCTCCTAGCGGAAAAACTGTGCATTGCTTTAAAGAGGAAACATGCGCAAAATATTTTCCGTTGTAGGTGTTGTTGGTTCGATTTTTTTTCAGTTGGGCTTTCAGAAGAATAAATACGGCTGAGAATAGTTTTCAATCATAAATACGAACGTATGGCCCTTCTGACATAGAATTACATGCAAAGTATTTCTCGCCATGAATGCTATCAGTCACAAAAATAATTTTTTGAATTGGACCTTTAGGAATGGAGATATCGGGAAAACTATGTTACACATTTAAGTCCTGTAGCGGAGAACCGCACATTGTTAATAGTATTCGGGGTAAAATATATCGAAAGAAAAAAGAATTGTTTCGATCGGATTTTTAGAAGCAATGATGTGGAATGGCATGCATTTAAAATTCAATAGCATCTGGATTTCAGCCTCCCAAAAGCTATATATGAATTGGAAAAAATCCAAAAAAGCGAAGGTCATCGTTCTCAGAGTTCAGGCTTCGTATATATAGAATTAAGTTAGGCGTCAGTTCATTTTGAAATATATATATATATATACATTTCAAATTGAACTGATAACTGATAGGTGAAGAGATATGGAGATATGATGTTCACAGATGGCCGTAGTGGTAACATAAACACGTCCTTTCATTTTTTCAAAAGACGTGCCAAACATGGAAAGAATTAAACGATGCGAGGGATGTTTTTTTTAGCAAACTTTTTATGAAGACGTTCAGGAATTTAGCAAATGTGCGTTTTAAATAGCACTGAATGAATTCAGGTACTTGGAATTTTTTTTTTGTCTTAGATGAATCTCTCTGTAACAGATAATTTATCAGAAGTCTTAGGCAGCAATACTTTTGAATTACTCATTACGCTTGGAAGACAAAAATTGAAACGAAATAACGAAAAAAGGTTTTGTTTTCCTTTCTTCATTCAACTTCGTCATGTTAAAGCTATCACTTCTGAAACATTAATTGACCGGTTTCGAAAATCAGTTAAGACAAAAAGAGAGAGCCAAATTGTTTTTTCTTCTTTTTCTGAGTCAAGATAATCCTCACAGTATTAATTTATCAGATATAGAAGCCGAGATTTTTGAATACAAGTTTCGTGGATGGATTGTTTTCTTTCTTCCCATTTTCTTTTATTCTCCCTTTTTTTAAACTTTCTTTTTTTTCTCTCTCTTTTGAACTTGGGGCTCTTATTTTCTCTTTTATTTTCTAAACGGAAGGTGTTATTCACCTCGTTTCCTGAAGAAATTTCGTTTTTGCGGCAAGGATTTCTATAAAATGTTTGCTCATTATTTGCTCATTGCCAAACTCATTAATATTCGAAAATGCACACGCACACACGCACAGCTTTGATGGATGATAACTCTCATTCATAATAATCTTACATGAGTTTCGAAGTTCATATGCTTGCATTACTAATTTTCTCCTCTCAGTAAAGCTTTCTTAATTTTCTGTGTGTCAACCACTGATGTAAGTGTTGTTGAATTTTTTCATATGTTCAGCCCGATATGATATACCATTCGTTTCTTTTATTTCATACTGTGAAGGCATGTTATTTTTAGTTTTGGTTTCCATGAGGATAACCCAGTTTTTCTCTTTTAAAATAACCTGGCACGAACACGAATAAAAAAATAGTGAAAAAAGAAATAAAGAAATCAGGGTAATCAAAATCAAAAAAATTGTTCCTCTTGTAATTCACGGCAAGACATGGAAGTAAGTAGAATCAAAACCGTTCTTTAATGAAGGAATTACACTCATGATTAGTTATTGAACTCAGAAAAGTTATCGACCGCTGAACGTCGACCTTTTATGGTTACCTAGAAAAGATGAAGATGGTTAATTGCACGGGTACAGCTACCTTGTCTGTTGCTTGGAGAAACGGTGGCGTCACAACCTACACTGACCACATTAATATGAAAGCTAGATGGCGTGATAGGCACCAACCCTCTAGCCAACCAAATGAAAACTGTGTCATTTAGTTCTTCATATACTCGGTTAACATTATTGTATAGTTTATGACAAATAGCAACCAGTCGAGTTCCTACACATAAGACTGATATGATTTTCTTGCTTGACAA
Source organism: Macrothele yani (assembly GCA_039090855.1). Lineage (NCBI taxonomy): Eukaryota > Metazoa > Arthropoda > Arachnida > Araneae > Macrothelidae > Macrothele > Macrothele yani. Next base: position 2,502,967 of record CM077023.1, on the reverse strand, counting down.
ATTCTGTGACTGGATCCTTTTAGGGGGTGTCAAAATGAATAAAACAATCTTGGGTAGACATCTGAAATATGGTCAGATTTTTTTTTAAAGCCGCCATATTGGAATTTACTATTGAAAAATATATATCGTGTTAGATTTATTTTTTATCTACTTATTATTTAAGTGTAAGTTAAATCTAATTACACCATCGGATTTCGCATAAAATTTCCTTTAAAATGGTAGTATTTCTATTGTTATTGAACTTATTTTTCAATTCCTGTGTCATTTTCTGTGTAGACGATTTTTAATTTTTCTCCCCGTTTCCATGCTATGCCATATAATATTAATTCGATTGCCGATGATTTCTTAATGGTGGCACAGTTCTGAAGTTTGTATGTGGCCTCTGCCGAGGAAACGTTGCACTTGTGAACCGTAACTGTACATTAGGAACCGAAGCTAAGCTTCATTTCAAAAAAATGAAAGTAATTCAATCAACGGTTGAGCCTCCAATGCGTCTGCTGGAGGAGAGAAATGGTGCAGTTATTCAAGTACCACTTTCAGAGACCGAAAATTTCGATTAGTAAGCATTTGATATTATATGAGGAATGAATGTTCTGACCTTCCTGTCACACTAATTTAATCTTTTCAAAGCAACGGATGCTGTTGACTTTTTAAATTCATTGTTGTGAAAAAGAAATATGATCGATGACATTTGAGATCTTTTCGTAAAGCTCAGTAGACTTTGCACTGCGACTCGCGATGGCTGCTCGTCCTTTAATTGAAGCAGCAACTATATACAATTACATTTGCCTAGAGAAACTCCGTGAATGCTTCCTATGAAACATAAAGCCAAAGTTCTCCGAAAAACTCTGGTTATACATCCAGTGACTGCTAACAATTTTTTTATTTGTGGTTCTTTCTTTATTCGCTTTCTTCATGAAAGGATAAGCCGGACGTGCTGAAATTATGTTCCTGTATTTAAAAACTGAGCAATCACTGGAGTTTTCAAGAACAAGGAAGACACTTAGTCTGTGACGTGCTACGGAGGTCATCGAGACGACAAATCTGCAGCGATACATTCCGTTCGTGTAGCTTAGTTGGGAGAGCAACTTATTCTGGAGTGAGGGTGCGCGAGTTCGATCTCCGTCACGGACAAAATTTGAGTTTTCACACTGACGCCCGAACGCAAAAAATTGATCCACTGGCAGTTGGGTTCTTTGAAAAACGGGTGATGTTTGATCCACACGTCGTCTGGAATTAATGAAACTTGGTCCTCCGCTTTAAAAAAAAAGAAAAAAGAGGGAGATGACGTGACGTGCTACGGAAGTAAAGCACGTGTCAAGACGACACATCTGTAGCGATATATTCCGGCCGTGTAGCTTAGTTGGGAGAGCAACTTACTCCGGAGTTAGGGGGATTCGATCTCCGTCACGGACAAATTTGTGTTTTCATAAGCCCCGTAAAATAGTTTTTCCACCTACGCAGCCTAGTAATGCAAAATGCACAAGCAGTCTCCGGTTGTTTATGCTGTGTGCAACTTCACTTTTTTCCTATGATAATATAATTAACTTCACGTTCATTTAGGCAATGGACGCTCGTCTGATTTCAGTGCTTTGTTATAGATTCTGTGCTGCAATACCTAAGAACAGGTTTTCTGAATTTCTGTTGTTCAGATAAATGAATGCTTTATGCAATTAACCTGCTGCCACATTACACTTCATGCAAACTTTGGCTATTTATTTGTCTTGCGTATCTGAATGCTGCATGTGAAGTGGAAGTTTATCGGATTACAGATACCTTGCAGTAAAATTTCATGAAAATAGATAAAAGCTTCATAAAACCGAAGGTGACATCTCACCTGGGCCACACGCCTGGTATAGAAGGTAAAAGAAACGAACAATGAAAATATAAAATGATGACAAATGCATCTTTTGATTGTTTGATTTTATTTCTTCCTTGTGATTTCATCTCGCAGTGAAGAAATGAAATTAAACAATCAAAACGTGTGTTTGTTCCAATAATAAAATTTTATGTTTAAAATAACGTAGGGAACATTGAAACAATAAGCTACTTCTCCCAGCTAAAATGGATAGAAACAGGAAAATTATGAATAATTTCATTTAGAAGTTATGTCTCAAACAATTTTTTTTATAATCTGCAGTTTCCATGAATGACAAAATCAACATTTCTTTGAACTTTTAATCAAAGCCATTCGCTATGATATTAATGCAAAATAAAAATTCAAACGCATAAAAACCCTTGCGCTATTAGAATTTGTTAAAATTTTGAAAAATGCTATGCTTATATTGCAAAATTCTCAACTTTAGAGATGATTGAGTCAATCATTGATGGATGAAGTGGTGAAAGATAATTTATATTTGGGGAAAGCAAAGATGGAATTTCCTGCGTAGTGCCTACTATAGTGCTGCTTTTGTAACCTAAGAATACAGAAAAGAAAAAATTATATTCTGAAGAGCTTAGTGCGGCTCACCAGAAGCCGAGTGTCTGAGGCGTTGGCTAAGTATTATTCGCCTAAGAGTCCCGGATGGTTCGAGTCCCGGATGAGGCATGGGTTGTGCGTTTCCCGATGACGCTTGTTCACTCCTCTACGTAGAAATAGTGGCTCCGAATTGGGAACAAGTGGTTGCTTATAGTCCTCAGAGTTGCTCACGGTGGTCATTAAACCGCAATACACCAACAACAACAACAAAAAAAAAAAAAAAGGAAGAAAAAAGAAAGAGAACTCAGTGCGTTCTGTCTCCTCTTTACATTCAATAAACACAACTATCATAAATATCAATTACCTTAATTTTCGTCGTATAGTCTTGGATTAACTGTTAAAAAAGTTATAAATTTAGGATTTGCAGACAATGCACCAATGCAGATAATACGCAGCTTAAAAAAAGAGATTGTGGAACTTTAATTTTTAAATTTAAAAAAAATCCGCTTCATAATGGTCAGGAGCGGTTGTATATTTGAAAAAAAAATCTGAAAATGCCTTAACAATAGAAAAACTATGATTTCTGATGCTTTAACAACAGAAAAACTATAAAATAGAAATCCGCAAACAAAGAAAGAAGCAAAAGAGTACAAACTAAAATAAAAACTAGATTGCTAGCTTTCACCGCTGAGACGGGCGGCTTCATCAGGATAATGTTTACAAGGTTGAGTAAAATCAAAACGTGTACTGAAAAGAACAATCAATAAAGTACAATAAAAGTACAATTATACAATTATAGTATAATAAGTACAATTATTTAATTATTCAATTATAGTATTGTCCCCGAGGGACCTCTAACCCACTGGAATTCCTTTAGCTCTTCCCGGGAAATGGAAGGTAAACAACTGTTAAAAAGAAACCAAAACCCCGGCGGAGCATAGGATCAATAAAAATGTATTTGCCCAATGTTGCCTGAGTGTCGTAAGATAATTATATTTCTTGTAACCCAAACTAGCACTAGTTCATCAAATTGAGAACGGGAGATTTCATAAATACACTGACATAAATAAACAAATACAAAGCATTTCATTTAATTATTCATCAACGTTGATCAACAATAAGGCCAAAATTGAATTAGTTTTAATATAACTTTTATTAATTGTCGTAAAGTGCCAGGTGAATGCAGGCTGCTCTCTAAATTTCCAACATTCACTTCTTATTCCGAAGATTCCTCAGCTTCATTTGAAGGAGTGACACTGTGTGCACTGACGATATCATGTTGATTTTTATTCCGAAGATTCCTGAGCTTCATTTGAAGGAGTGACACTGTGTGCACTGACGATATCATGTTGATTTTTATTCCGAAGATTCCTGAGCTTCATTTGAAAGAGTGACACTGTGTGCACTGACGATATCATGTTGATTTTTATTCCGAAGATTCCTGAGCTTCATTTGAAAGAGTGACACTGTGTGCACTGACGATATCATGTTGATTTTTATTCCGAAGATTCCTGAGCTTCATTTGAAGGAGTGATACTGTGTGCACTGACGATATCATGTTGATTTTTATTCCGAAGATTCCTGAGCTTCATTTGAAAGAGTGACACTGTGTGCACTGACGATATCATGTTGATTTTTATTCCGAAGATTCCTGAGCTTCATTTGAAGGAGTGACACTGTGTGCACTGACGATATCATGTTGATTTTTATTCCGAAGATTCCTGAGCTTCATTTAAAGGAGTGATACTGTGTGCACTGACGATATCATGTTGATTTTTATTCCGAAGATTCCTGAGCTTCATTTGGAGGAGTGACACTGTGTGCACTGACGATATCATGTTGATTTTTATTCCGAAGATTCCTGAGCTTAATTTGAAAGAGTGACACTGTGTGCACTGACGATATCATGTTGATTTTTATTCCGAAGATTCCTGAGCTTCATTTGAAAGAGTGACACTGTGTGCACTGACGATATCATGTTGATTTTTATTCCGAAGATTCCTGAGCTTCATTTGAAGGAGTGACACTGTGTGCACTGACGATATCATGTTGATTTTTATTCCGAAGATTCCTGAGCTTCATTTGAAGGAGTGACACTGCGTGCACTGACGATATCATGTTGATTTTTTTGAGATATTTCTTCACCTGCTGTGCAAATATTTACAGACATGGTTTTTTACCTTTCTTTACGGCGATAGGCCAGTCCAGTGGGTACATTCCCCCTCCTTTCCGTGCAGTCTCCTTTCCCAGTGTGTCACTCTTCTGCTTCCCCGCGCTATTCCACCCGCAACAAATACGGTATATTCAGTACTATAGTATATACTTTATAACGTAACACTTTTTTTACGTTATACGAGATTCGTGGTTATGTTAAAGTCCCAAATGTTCGGCTGAATAGATGTTAAACTAAGAGTAAAAGTGATGCACTAATTGTACCGGATAACTCACTTTAAATTAAGGCTTTTAGGGCCAGGCGAAGCATACACAGAAATCGAAATTACTTACGTAACTTTTTATTGGTCCAGCAACTTTTAGACGAAATCACAAACATATCACGGCGAGGTACACACACAACTTCACATACCTTAATTAGCTGTCGTACAATCAAACTCAGCAACAATTTAACATTTCCACCTCAAAACAACTTCGTCGCCAAATATACAGGGTGGTCGAAAAGTCCCCTAGGGGGTTCGATTGGCAACTGTACAAAAACGAACAGATCTATAGCAATGCGGTTTGCAGCATTTGAAAGAGTAAATGTTCGAGTTTAATAATCTTACCTTAATACACCTCTACATGTGCACCTTTGGTGGCACGTAGCACACCCAGTCGGTATTCAATTTCTTGCCATGTGCGCTCCAACATGTCAGGATCGATTCTATCAAACACTGCTGTAATGCGCTGTTTAAGCTCCTGAAGGCTGCTTTATCTTTCCGGTAAACCATGTCCTTGACATAGCCCCAGAGGAAGAAGTCTAAAGGAGTGATATCCGGGGACCCGGGTGGCCAAGGAATGGGACCATCTCTGCCAATCCACCTGTTGGGAAACTCACAGTTCAGGTATTCACGAACGTCTAGCCCCCAATGTGAGGGAACGCCATCTTGTTGCAGTATGACGTTTGGTTGCAAATTCTGTAGTTGAGGAATTGTAAAGTTCTGAAGCATGTCCAGGTAATTATTCATTTGCATTGTGGGCTCAGAGAAGAAGAACAGCCTAATTACACGATTATGCATGAGCCCACTTCAAACATTCACCTTTAGACAGTGCGCGAAGCGCTTCCTGACTGAATGTATGTTTTCACTACCCCATATACGAACGTTCTGAGTGTTGAATTTTCCGTGCACGTGAAAGGTTGATTCACCCGAGAACATTATACGGCGTAGGAAACTTTCATCAACTTCCAGCCGCTCCAACATATCCCGAGCGAATGCTAAGCGCTGAGGTCCATCGTTCGGTTTAATCTGATGCAGGAGTCGCACTTTTATGCGGTTAGTTTCAGGCGTTTATGAAGCACTCCCATCAATGTGGATCGTGGAACATTCAGTTGTAAAGAGGCCCTTCTCGTGGACTTGCTAGAACTGCGAGCGAATACCTCCTGTATGCTCTGCACAGTTTCTTCACTGACAGGGGTTCTGTCACTTCTTTGCCGGTCCAGGACACTACCAGTATCCAAGAATTTCTTCTGCCACGCTCTGATACTAAAATCACTCCGTGGATTTTTCCAATATGTCCGACAGTAATTTCTTTGTACCGTAATCGCAGATTTAGTCTCAAAAAAACCAACGCACGCACATTACGTTCTCATGCGGCGACGACATTTTCAGGTGTTTTGCAGTCGACGTCGGCATTTGCGAGCACGTAACACCATCTGTTGGAAAGAGATGGGTTTAAAAACGGGAATATTTGCTCTTTCAAATGCTGTAAACCGCATTGCTGTAGATCTGTTCGTTTTTGTACAGTTGTCAATTGAAATTCCTAGGGAACTTTTCGACCGCCCTGTATATCTTTTATCGTTCTTATCAACATGCACACGTCACTTACGTACTGACCTCAGGGGTTTTGATAAACCTCATTCATGTGAGAGAGAAGATATCACGTTAAGTTTGGAAAGTGCACAAGAGAACAAACTCAAATTTACAAAGGAAAAGGAACTAAAAATGAAAGTTAAAATAGAACATACGTCACAACTTGTATACGTATATGTAGTCCTTCAGAGTACTCTCCACCGATGAGGCATTACATTATGACCCCCTACCTAATAAGCTGTAGGACCCCCTTTAGCCCGCAAAACAGCAGACACTCGGCGAGGGATCGATCGATGAGGTGGCGATAGGTATCCTGGGGTATCTGGTAACACAATGTCAACAGCAGGTCTTCCTGTTCCCGTACATTTCGGGATGGTGGTGATTTAGCGCGAACCCGCTTTTCCAAGTCGAACCACAAATGTTCGATTGGGTTCATGTCAGGAGAATTTGGAGGCCAGGGCATTAACAGAAAGTCACCAGCATGTTCCTCGAACCACTCCTTTACGATTCTGGCAGTGTGGCATGGCGCATTATCCTGTTGGTAATGGCCATCTCCAGCAGAGAACACAGTTGCCATGAATGGAAGAACTTGATCCGCAACGATGTTCAGATTCCTGACAGGTGTCAGGGATTGTGCTATTGGGATAATGGGGCCTAAAGTGTCTCCAGAAAACATCACCCGCAGCATAACACCGCCGCCAGCGGACTATTTCCGCCCAACAGTGCATCCAGGTGCCATAGCCTCTGTTGGTAATCCCCTCATCCGTGCTCGGTCGTCTACCTGACGCACCAGGAATCTTGATTCGTCATACTAGGCCACTTTCTTCCAATCATCTACAGTCCCATCTCGATGATCGTGGGCCCATTTCATGCGCTGTTGGCGATGACGTGCAGTGAGCATGGGGACCCATCTGGGTCTTTGGCTACGCAGGCCTTTGAAGGCTGCGATGAACTGCGTGCGGTGATATATTGCCTGATCACCACTGTTGTAGCTGCGGGTGATTTGTCGCACTGTGTCTCTGCGGTCACTGTGAACAATGGGCGACAGTCTCCACTTCCCTCTGGCATTAATGAGCTACGGACGACGGCTGGAAGACGGTTCGTCGTCTGGTCATCTGTGCACCACTTTTGATACGTACTCACTACAGCGGCACGCGAACAACCCACAAGCCGGGCCGTTTCGGAGATCGTACTTCTGAGACACCGCGTCATCACAGTTGTTCTTTATCAACTCCGATAAATCGGCAGCTTTTCCCATTCGGACTACGAACGCTCTACTAACCGAAAGCCGGACCTCGGGTTGTATGTATACTGCTTTGTAAACTTCACCTGCGCCACCGTTCGGTCTCCAGGCGCACCAATTTCTCTAGGCTGGGGGTGGTCATAATGTAATGTCTCATCGTTGTATTGTACAGCCCTCCAGAGTACTCCAAACGTTTTCCCTAAGAACATTTTTTTCTCTTATTTGTAGTCTTTTGTCTCTTCCCTTCCTGCTATTTCCTCAATCCTCATCCTGATAGTAGCAAGTATACACATCCATGCCTCACCGGGCGATTCGAACCCTTACCCATCTCGGAAGAATGGTAAGAAGCTAAGACCACTGTGTTTGCGGGGCGGTCAGACCGAGTTATCGGCAAGCTCAAAGAAGGCCGGACTGTGACTGATATCGTCAGAGAGCTCGGAGTGTCACACAGCCGTAGAAACCCCTCAATCCAGAACGGTCGACACTCAACAAGGTGAACATCCCCGTATCGACAAGGACTGTGAATCGCAGATTAGCTGAGGTAGGTCTGAGTTCTCGCCAATGATTCAGACGACTGCCTCTCATCGCAGCACATCGTCGCTCAAGGTTGCAGTGGCGCCGTACCAGACATACATGCTTGGCCGGACGAATGGAAACATCTATTCAGCGACGAGTCTCGTTTCTGTCTCAGTGCCGACGATCGCCGATTGAGAGTCTGGAGACGACGTGGTCACTGGGCTGATGTTGCTGCCATCCGTGAGAGTCATGCGGCTACTCAGCTGACGACATGGTTTGGGACGCTATCAGTTTCAACAGCCGTTCACTCCTCGTACGCATAGTGCGTACAATAGCAGTACGGCGATATGTTGATGAGGAGCTGTAGCCCGTTTTGTTGACGTATCGCTCATATTCAGTTTCAACAAGATAATGCTCGCCCGCACAACATCAGCAGACAGTGTTTGCAATGTGTTCAGGTGCTGCCCTTGCAAGTGCGATCCCCAGACTTGTCTTCAATAGATAACGCGCTGGACGTCATTGGCAGACAACTTAACGCTTCTGCACGACCCTCACGCTATGTCGCTGAATTGTAGACACAGCTAAACAAAGCATGATCAGCGATACTTAGGACACCATCCGGGAATTTTTCCAGTCAATGACACGCCATATTGCGGAATGTATAGCGCAGAATGGCGATCTTATGACCTGCTGACTCAAGCCACATTATGCTGTATCCTCGCTTATCGCATTTATACAACCTCATAGGAATTTAGTCACTTCTTTCCCACCTACTGGTTTACATGTGTGGGAAGTGTCGTCTCATTTCGTGCATTCTTCATGGTGCAGCATTTTCGATGTCGAATAGTGTACATGATTACGAAAGGTAAGAAATAACTTTATATTGACTGACTTCAAATGTTTTGCAACACGTTCATAACACTGATTTTAACAGCTGCTCTTCAGTTGGATTGGCAGGATTTTGATCTAACGTTTTTACAAGAAATAAAGTTTAGGAAAGGTTAATAAGCGTTTGTAGTGTTTGGGAGATGCAATTTTTTAACGTTTAAAAGTTTGTGATCTGATAATAATAACTAACTACTAGCAGTATGGAAACAAAGAAGAACCGAAGTGTAAAAAATGCGATTCAAGTGCCATCAATCAATCTGTTTCAGCTTCACTGAGGCCATCTACGTCGACATTGTGAACTAAAGGTAAGAAAAGGAAAGCCACATCAAAGGGAAGTGTGTAGAAGAGCGTACATGACCAGCGAGCTGCTGCGGGTACACATGTGCCCACCCAAACGATATTGCAAAGTTTTATGGCGTGCGATTTCGGGCAAGACTCTCAGTCCAAAACATCTCGTTGCTGCCACATCACAGAGACCATCGTTGGGAATGATGAAAGAGAGATTACACTGGACTGAGCGGAATGGAGGAGCATATCATTCATGGGGGAGTTTAGCTTCTTCTTCGGCATGCTAGATTGCTGCAGATCCATATAGCACCATTGTTACTAACCTCATGAGGAAGCTTTTACAGTCAGCCGCCATACAACTCTCCGAAGCAGTTCACTGGTGTGCGGTCCGATACAGAAGCAGATGTCTCTTCCTTGCCCATATTCCTGACACTGTAATGGCAAGACGTTATGTCGACAAAATCGTCCATATCGTCATACGACCTTTCCTTCCATCCACGCCGGGAATAATCCTTTATCAGGACAACACCCGTCAGCGCACTGCTTGTATTGCAAGGGACAGTGCCCAGGGCATGGACATTATCCTATGTCATCAAACTCACCGTACTTGTCACTCATCAAGCATATATGGGACCTTATGGGTCGTCACCTCCGCCGGATCCATCTAGTAGCGGACCTGCAAAAACTGCATGCCCTGTCTGTTAGTTACTGTTTGGAATGCAACATACACTCACGGACAATGAAATTTGTGCACCTAGAAGAAACATGCTACAACCGCGAAAGTTTGCAAATCGGTAGAGTGCGTGCTTATATGCAAATAATCCACGTTTGGTGCGAGTGCGCATGACCATACACCCTGTGGTGGCGCTGCAAGCACGAACCGGCAGCTTAATAAACCGGCGTGTAGTCTATGCCCCATGAAAGCGAAAAGCACCGACCGACGCAAGCAAAGGTACAGAGCGGCAAGAATGCCGGGTAGATGCCAGAGACGTCGATTTACGCAACTTACGGACTTTGAGAGAGGCCTGATCATCGGGCCGAAAACCGCAGGGTGGTCGGTACGCCGTATAGCCTGCCACGTGGATCGTTCTGACCGTACCGTCCGACTGTGTTGGGAGCAGTGGACACGTGACGGCACTACCACACGGCGGAGCGGCTCCGGACGGACAAGGAGGACCACCAGTAGAGAGGATCGACGGATCGTGCGCCAGGTACGGATGGATCCCACGGGGACCCGGTACACTATACAGGCAGATGTAGCGGCTCCTGTGTACCCATGAACTATTTCCCGACGCCTCGCGGAAGCGAATCTGAGATCCCAGCGCCTTTTACGTGTGCTGCCATTAACACCGGAGCATCGCCGGCTCCGCGTGCAGTGGTGCCGGTCCAGAGCGACATGGAACGCCGCAGACTGGCGGCGTGTTGTGTTTAGCGATGAGCGACGCTTAGCTTTGGGGACAGATGATCCTCGTGTTCGAGTGTGGATGTCCTCGGGTCAACGGCACAATCCCAACCTCCCCATCGAACGCCGCACTTCCCCCTATGCAGGCATTGTGTTCCGGGGAGCCATTTCCTACGATAGCCGATCAGCTGTAGAAGTGGTACGTGGATCATTGACGGGCCAGTGGTATGTGGATGAGATCCTACGGCCCCATGTGCTCCCATTCCTGGCCGGGATTCCAGGTGCGCTATACCAGCAGGATAATGCCCGCCTACACACGGCTCGGGTTGCCCAGACTGCCTACGCCATGTTCAGACACTTCCGTGGCCTGTCCACTCCCCGGACATGTCCCCTATCGAGCTTGTGTGGGACCAGTTGAAACGCCGGCTGCCGCAGTGCCGCGCTATCCGGGATTTGGAGCACACTGTCCAATACGTGTGGGCAAGTCTGCCGCAGGACAACATCAAGCGTCTGTTCGCCTCCATGCCGGACCGTATTGCAGCATGGCCGCACGAGGCGGTGCGACGCACTATTGAAGATGACCGGACTGCGTGCCACAGATCCCTCTGTAATTGTCCTGCAGCTCTGTTTTTGCCATCATGTGTATCATTCATCTGTATCATTACGTCCATAAAATTTCATTTCAATGCGATGCTTCCTTCTCGGTGCGCAAATTTCATTGTCCTTGAGTGTATCTCAGCAACACTGATCTCAGTGACGGCATACATTATTCTCTTGAGGTTTGTACTGTATAACTACCCGAGGCGGAATAACTTTGTATTGAATAATCCTGAATATAAATAAAGGTATACTACGTCCTCACATTTCTTTCTTTAATCATTTAGACATCTTAGCCGGATCTTGGTGTTCTGTTATTTGTCCGACTACACGTCAACTTCTTGGAGTTGCGATTTTCATGTTGAGCGATGTAAATATTCGAAATCGTTACGTCTAAAGTTGATGCTATCGTTTTTTGTATGAGCCTTCCTTTGGAGGAAATCCTAGAGGATTTTTTGAGTTGTAGATGTATGAGCTAAGCCGTGCTCTTTCAGCTTCTGAACGAGGGGATGTGTATACCTCTAAGGTGTCGGAATTTTTCTTCAGGTAGTCTGTTGCAAACAATAGAAATATGACAAAGAGTAAAATATACCAGTACTCTCTTAGGGAGTAAAAGAATTAGAAAAAAGTTACCGCTTCACAAAGGAAAACTTTACGTCGAGCATAAAAGCTTTCTTTCGTTTATTCTTTCTTCGCTGTTTCCCTCACATCGTCCTGCTTTCGCTTTTAGCGAGAATAAAGGACTAACAGAAAAAGCAAAGAAAAAATGATCATCATCGAAGAAGAAGAATGTGAACCGGAAGACACGGGGAAACTTCATCGAAAATTCATAAACCTAGGTATACGACGGAAAAGAAAAAAATGAAAGAATAACTTTGTCTTCCTACCGTTGCAGTTCCTTCTACATTTCTTTTGCCATAAAAATGATAAATGAATTACGAATGACGAAGTGTTCGAAGGAAACTAAAAATGTAAAAGAATACGTGTTTAGAAAAGATAAATATGTTGAATAATGTCATTGTTTTAAACGTTGCGAGTCTTAAATATATTCTTTCGAAATAGCATTCATTTAAAAACGAAAGCGTTCACTCTGTTTTCGAAAGCTTAATCTCTCCATGCAATTTTCGCAAATGCTATTTCACCATGACAGTTCAAGTACCGCTTCTTGGAAATTCTTCACTGCCAGAAACGCATTTTCTACTTTCTATCCAGATTTTCTTTTTAGATTTTCCACCGTAGAGAAGCTTTCACAACCGTTATGCGTTCTTAAACAATTTATTCCTTAGTTTACGATTCGAATTCAGCTAAGTGCGTTACCTCACCAAAGACGCCCTATGTCGCTGAAATGCTTCGCAAACCATGGCAAATACGTGCCCTGCGAGCCGCATTTTTTTAAACACAGCGTTCCTTCTCTATCGAATGCATTATCATTGTGGAATGAACAAGATCCGTTATTGCGATTCCTATAGAGATATAGTTTAATTTCTCATACAGTTTTCGTAGTGCATACACCGATGAGACATTACCTTAACCACCTACCTAATAAGCTGTAGGACCTCCTTTAGCCCGCAAAACAGCGGCCACTCAGCGAGGCATTGATTCGATGAGGTGGTATTCTGGGGATATCTGGTACCATAACGTCAATAGCAGGTCCTCCAGTTCCTGTACAGTTCAGGGTGGTGGTGATTTAGCGCCAACCCGCTTTTCTAAGTCGAACCACAAATGCTTAATTGGGTTCATGTCAGATGAATTTGGAGTCCAGACCATTAACAGAAAGCCACAAGCATGTTCCTCGAACCACTCCTTGACGGTTCTGGAAGTGAGGCATGGCGCATTATCCTGTTGGTAATGGCCATCACCAGCAGGGAACACAGTTGCCATGAATGGGTGAACTCGGTCTGCAACGATGCTCAGATACATGACAGCTGTCAGGGATTGTGCTGTTGGGATAATGGGGCCTAAAGTGTCCCAAGAAAACAACGCCTACAACACAACATCGCTACCGCCGGCCTGTTTCCGCTCATCAGTGCATCCAGGTGCCATAGTCTCCGTTGGTAATCAGCGTATCAGCGCTCGGCCGTCTACGTGATGCACCAGGAATCTTGATTCGTCAGAGCAGGCCATCTTCTTCCAATCATCGACGGTCCAATCTCGATGACCTTTGGCTTATTTAATGGATTGCTGGCGATGACGTGCAGTGAGCATGGGGACCGGTCTGGATTTTTGGCTACATAGGCCCATGCGCAGAAGGCTGCGATGAACTGTGTGCTGTGACACATTGCCCTGATTACCACTGTTATAGCTGTGGGTGATTTGTCGCACTGTGTACCTGTGGTTGCTGTGAACAAAGCGCGAAAGTCTGTGCTCCCCTGTGGCATCAATGAGCTGCTGACGACACATGGCTGGACGACGGTTCGTCGTCTGGTCATCTGTGCACCACTTTTGATACGTACTCACTCTAGCGGCACGCGAACAACCCACAATCAGCGGCGTTTCCGAGACCCCGTGCCATTACAATTTGTCCATTTTCAAACTCCGATAAATCGGCAGCTCTTCCCGTTCTGACTACGAACACTCTACTAACCAAAAGCCGGTCCTCGGGTTGTATATAACCTGCTCTGTGAACTTCACCTGCACCACCGTTCGGCCTCCAGGTTCGCTCATTTCTCTAGGCTGGGGGTGGTCATAATATAATGGCTCATCGGTATATATCGTTTCATTTCTTCCACACTGTCATACGTCATTCGGTAGTAAACCATATTCATTGGGATTTATCTGACCACATTACACGTTTAGCCGCCTCTGTGGCGCAGTGGTCTAAACGGCCAGCATGTCATCGTTCGTCTGAGGAGTCCAGGGTTTAAGTGCGAGATGACGCATGGGTGATGTGTTCGTGTTACAGCACTGGCTCTGTCCCTTACTTAGAACCAGTGGCCTTGAATTAGGGACGGGCTGCTGCTTATATCAAATTGAGTTATTCACTGAGTTCGTTAAACCTCCCAAAAACAAACCTATACACATTTCGTGTGCTGAAATGATTGTGCACACCGAGGATATCAGTGTCTGGTTCAATGGTTTATGGATAGCTATGGAGCTAAATGGATCATTGATTTGAGATTTGTGCTGGTGGACATGTATTGGTCTCGCCCGGCACTCAAGGCCTTTGTTATAGACTGAAACGTCGCCTTCGGTTTATTGCAAACATTGGAATTCATATATCATACATCTCAGTAGTTGAGTATCTTCTTTAAGTCATCCTTGCTCCTCGTGTTGCTGGCTTTGTTCTTCCATAACCCCTGATTGTAGCGTATGCTTTGATGCATGGGTAAATTCCGTAACTTCTGTCTTAAAAACGCTTCTGCCGAACGAGTTCTTACGTACGCGATTATCGTGAAGTCGCTGGTGTCGTCTACCTTTCCCATTGTATACCTAAAATTACTCTACACAGAGCACACCGTTGTAGCTATAGACCTGGAAAATCATGTGATGTCATAAATGGGCGCTATTTCATTTGCAAGTGACGGGCAGGGTGTCATTTTGGAAGGTTGAAGTTGTAATATTTCCCATTGTATACCTAAAATTACTCTACACAGAGCACACCGTTGTAGCTATAGACCTGGGAAATCATGTGATGCCATAAATGGGGGCTATTTCATTTGCAAGTGACGGGCAGGGTGTCATTTTGGAAGGTTGAAGTTGTAATATTTTGGTAGTATTTTGTAATATGCACTTCATGAAGTATGGACACTGTGGTTCTTCAATGACTATAAGATTCAGTAAAGACTTCACATGCTCTTTCTCGCACAATTTCCAACTATTCAACTTATAAGATATGTTTTAGACGCTATATTTAAATACTACGACGATTGAGTATGAATGATAGGTAAAAAACTTGAGATTGCATTTGTTCATTTTTTCATGACGACCTTTCTTCCAGAAGCTACTTGACCTACTTTAAAGAAGCAAGACTCGTGTTTTGAGCTATAAATATGTTCACATGAGTAGAAAAATAACACACATTCCACCCAAATTCAATATAAAAGAACTGCTACAGACTACAATCTTTGTGTCCGACAACAGGGACCCACCACAATCTAATACAAATGCTCTAATGCACACCCACTCTGTAGCCTCTTCTCACCCGACAAAAAGATAACTCATCCCAAAATGAATTATTTTTTTCTTGGAGGGTTAACGACTACCTTGAGCAACTATGGGCTATAAGCAGCCAGTGCCGTAAGACAAACACAGCATCCATGCTTCACCGGGATCCGAACTCGGATCCATCACTGACGAAAAGTCAGAAGTCATAGCTTAGACTACTGCACCACCGGAGCGGAGCGGCTGACTGAAATGAATACCATACATGCTGCAGCTTGTACAGGACAGAATGCATCACTGTATCCTACGAGACAAACCGGGTCGATTCTATGCAACTAATCTGTGAAGACTTCTTTCTGTGAGGTTAACGACTCCCATGCAAAATGTAAGTCTAAAACTGCACAGCCCCTAATTCAGGGCCACTGATTGCAGGGAAGAGCGATGGAGTTCGAACCCAAGACCCCGCAGTACGAGGAGAAATAACTCTTAAGCCATCTGGCCACTCGACGACTAATACGGATTGCAGCAACGATATTTATACAGAACAAAACTGCAACCTATGTAAGAAATCAAGCACGTTGTAACGTATACTCTAGATTCACTTTCCTTTTGATTTTTACTATCTCTGGTTATTTTATTTTACTATGTAAATTATCTTCTTACTGAACGAGATGTTATTTCACCCGCTGAATGAGATCTGGCAATGAGTGTAAGTCATGACGTGGTGGTAGCCAGTATAAATAGGCGCGTTCAACGATACCTAGGAGAGCTTTTTGTTGATGTGCGTAGAGAGAGCTGTTGTTTATGTGCGAAAGAGCTGTTGTTTATGTGCCAGAGAGCGTTTGTTTATGTGGAGGAGAGCTTTTGTTTGTGTTACGTGAGAGAGCTTTTATGTGTAAAGAGATCTTCGTTTATGTGAGTAGAGCTTCGTTGTATGTTGGAGGATACCAGGACTTTCTCTGAATAAAGCTTGTGTTGTAAGTACGTTTTTCTCAGTTCATAGTTTTGTCAGATCTCTGTCTGGCTGTTAGGTTTATTTCATTAGTTGTTATTATTAACAACCAGCATAAGACTTTATTCATCTTAATTACTACTACAACATTACTAGCAGTTAAAAGCTTGTTCATTATTATTACTACACTACTAGCAGGAAAGTTTATTCATGATATAAGTAACAAAACAACAACCATTTGAACAACCATTAGTAGAAGAAGCAATTGAATTCATTATAACGTATTGTACCATCTCCGTTGATTGTTGCAGGTAACTCAACCCAATCCAAAGTAAACTAATTCGACGCTGACTGTGACATCTCTGTATATGACTTCAATAACGCAGTTTAGCTGGTTACAGACTGCTATAACGTAACCTCTTAACCTCTTTTCGAGCTTGAACTTTTATCGTTCTTCTTGCGTTATTTTAAAACATAACCATACGATGAAAGAGTTCCTAAATTAAACCTTAATGGCCAGACGAAACATTTAAACAGAAGTCAAACTTAGGGAAATTGGCTTTATTCCATCACTATTTCATCAGCACAACATAGCACTTCACATTTTACTTAACAAATCAGTATCAGCCACATATCCAACACCCCACACGAGCAACTGTTGTATCGTAGTTTTTATCTATGGTTCTTATCTTATACAGTTACACGTCACGTTCATTCTGACCTCAATTGTGTTGCCAACAGTATTCGTGTGAGAGAGAAGATATCACGTTAAGTGTGAAGTATAAGTGAGAACAAACTCAAAATTTACATAGGGAAAGAAACTAAAAAGGAAAGTCAATATAGAATATACGTCACACTGCAGCGGCGAGAAATCGGGGATTAAAAAATAATTAACACGAAACAGACTATACCAACGCAACACAATGATATGAAACACAAAACTATTCAACTCATTGCAAATTAATCGGAGAGAGACTTTGGCATCTCTCTAGAAGTCATAAAGAAAGTAAAATTGGTGGAAAAGTTTGACATAAAGAGGAACACCGCCAGTCGAGAACGTAACTCTAGCTAATGCACCTGATCAATTACAAACGATAGCCTTTGTGTTCGATTTTAGGCAATTCAATACAATGTGATTAAACTAATCTGATTTAAGATGTAACATTGCTGGCTTTTAAGAAAGCCGGAAAAAACTAATCTAACAGTTAAGTTGATTATTTCTTATAAGGCCTGGAGTTTCGTTAAACACGCTAAAGAGGGTGCTTTTGGATTAGAAGATATTGGTGTTTTTGCATGGTAGTCATTATACTAAATGTTCAATTGCTGTACTGAATATTTATTCCAGAATAAAAGAAACAGAATGAAGTAAAAACTGCATTATTTGATGTGGTTCAATTTTTTCCTCTGCCAATTTGCTCTGAATGTTTATCTTTCCATCGCAAAGATCGTTAATCCGATGAAACTTTTCATGAAACTCATGAACTTTTGGCAATTCAAATCTTATTATGATGGCTCAGCAAACATCTGTGTTCGGAACAAAACATTGTGAAATGAATAAATCACTTCTAATTTAGTTGAAATCAAAAAATATCCCCATGCCAAACAAAGACTGTCACCTCAGTTAAGTTGATTATTTCTTTTGTGTTTCATATCATTACTTTCACTTTCGAAGAATTTTAAAATAACATCCGAAGCAACTTAACTGGTGCATCGAAATATCTTCATTAGAAAGCATGTGTTTTTCAAACGAAATGCAAATAAATATTTCAAATAGCTTTGCAAATGTACGTGAAATTGTTCACATGCAATTCAATTTAGTTTTCACAAGACGTTTTGTTTATTTATTGGTTCACCTGTTCTAAATCGTTATTAGCTATTTGTTTGTCGCTCACAGTTCGACTGATCCAGGAGTGGGCTTATGACTTCTCCTGCACTGTAAAAAATAAGTTCTGTGAATTAACGGAAACTTTCTGAATATCACATGCAGAAAAGTTGCCGGTAGGGGTCGTGTTTTTCATAAATTTCCCCTTTTAAAAGTGCCCGTTTATTTTAACCCGCATTTTCACAGATTTTCCGTAGTTAGAAATTCCGTTGATTTCAGAAAAAATCCATTTGAGGTTTATCCGTACTTAAACTGAAATTCCGCAAAATCGACGACGCTGTACTTCTCAACACTTACCCCAGATATTCCCTCCGCTGCTTCAGGATCAAACCTCCGGCGTTGCTTGGGTTGGTTAAACAGGTAACCCCTGCCTTTAACCACTGAACCACTCACCCTCGTAAATAGGAGTCACGTACAGTGTAAAGCAAATTGGTTGACGATGAATTTCGTTTTTTTGTCATTAATGCGAGTGTGTAGTCATTTTATTTTCTCTTGGAGCTTATTAATTTTTTGAATAAGTTTGTAATAGATTTTTTCCGTAGGAGGACTTCATCGTGATTTTCCGAAGCAACAAAATGCTTTGAAACTTGATTTTTTAAACTGACAATGCCTTTCAGTTATCTTAAAAAAAAGGGGAAATGCACTCTTCTATAGTATTATTTCACAAAAAAGAACCTCCTAAATATAAAATTTACCCTTTATAGCTATAATAGCGTTTGCCTTAAGTTGTACAAAGACTGATATGTACTCTGGCGGAAAGTGAAAAAGAACACCAAGAAGGAATTGGCGGACGATCATGAAATTTACATATGTTAATGGGGTCAAGTTTACGTAGGTGTGATGTTAATTTCGGGACCAACCGGTGAGCGCTTACGCCACAGCACGGCATAATATGCAAATTATCGTCGGTGGTATTTAAGGAGTACGGCGAAGTGAATGTAATAGTCGTCGGCGTACGGACACGTGCCAAGACCCAGAAGAAGCTGCAATGCCTGGACATGGAAGACGTGTACGATTTCAGCAGTTATCGGACTTTGAACGAGGTCATCTAATCGTACTCTGCAAGGCCGGGTGGTCGTATCTTCGTATTGCGGAGCGAATTGGACGGGAAGTATTGGCGGTGGTACGATGGTGGCGTAGATGGTCCGAGGAACATTCCCACACGAGAAGACGTGGAACCGGGAGTCACAGACGGACTGATGAGCGGACCGGTCGATGCATAAGTAGAGCGGCGTTGTCAAGCAGAACATCTACTGCGACGCAAATCCGAGCTGCCGTTGCACCTGAGGTGACTGTGCGAACAATCCGCAACCGTCTACTGGATGCAGGACTACGTGCACGTGTGACTCTGGCATATGTACCTCTGACTCCAGCCCACCGTTAGGAATGGCTGCAGTGGTATCGCCAACGTCTGCACTGGAGAACGCAATGGCGATCTGTCGTATTCAGCGATGAAAGCAGATTCTGCTTGGGAGCCTCCGATGGCCGTATGCGTGTTTGCAGATGCACAGGGGAGCATCTCCATCCTTCTTGCATCCGCCAGCGACACACAGGGCCCACACCTGGTCTCCTGGTGTGGGGAGCGATCAGCTATCGCTCCCGTACACAACTAGTGTTTGTATCGGATACATTAAACAGCACCTCCTACATCAACAACATCATTCAGCCCGTTGTTGTGCCATTTGTAAGGTCGGTCCAACGTGGTGTTTTCCAGCAAGATAACGCACGCCCACACACGGCACGTGCAACACAACATGCACTTCAGGGTGTGAGACAACTTCCATGGCCTGCACGTTCACCGGATTTGTCCCCCATTGAGCACGTGTAGGATTTTATGGGACAACGACTTATCCGGTCTCCACGGCCAGCCACGACCATCCCCGAATTACGCGTCTAGGTTGAGGATGCTTGGAACTCAATACCCCAAACTTACATCCAACATCTGTACGACAGACTCCATGCCAGAATTGCACAGTGTGACGCAGTTCGTGGTGGTTCAACCTCGTACTAACCATGTTACATGGAAATGTTATTTTTCAGTTTACCAGCAAATACAGCTGTATTTTGCCATAATGTTTTGATCACGTTATCCTCTGTATTCCGTTATTATGCTGTATAAATTTCGTTGGTATTAGACGTCTCCTTCTTGGTGTTCTATTTTCACTTTCCGCCGGTGTATACAGACATCGTATAATCATCTGTACTACAAGTAAAGTATCCGATTTCTTACAGTAACGCAATATATAATAAATAGCTGGTGCACAAAATAGGGAGAGGAGAAGAAATATCCTGTGCCACAATAAACAAAATCCATGCGACAATATGCTATCCACAATATCCGGTTTCGCTACAGAACTTCAAAATTGACAGACGATTGAAATTTAAAAATTAATCAAACCTTAAGTATTCTCACCAATCGCTCCTATTACCGGTAATTTCTCGTCATACGGATACGGAAAAAGTGAGAACGGAGATTTTCCGTTAATATACGAAAGGAAATGCGGAAAGGTTTCTGAAAATTCAGAATTTTCCATTAACACATCTCTAAGACGGTTCTTTACGTTTATATAAGAAAGAAACTGCGGAAAGATTTCTGAAAATTCAGAATTTTCCCGTGGTACGAATACTTCGCGAAATTCAGGTTTCTTTCCGTCATTTTACGGAAAAGGTTGCATCAGAAATATGCTTCGTTAATTCACGAAAGAAATGACGGAAAGTTGCTCGGGAATTTCAGAAATGTTTTTACAGTGTACTGCTTGCTTGCATTTGTCTTTCTGGCTTCGGTTTCTCCCCTTCCCTGGAACCAGGGGCTCTAAATTAGAGATGGGCAACTCCTTAGAATCCTAGATAATCATGCGGTTTTTAAACCCCGAAAGGAAAGTAAGAAAAAAAATTCCGTTTGATGTTGTTGCGCATTATCATGTTCGAAAGGCGGCACCGTAAAGGAAAGTTTCATCGTTCAAAAAACAGAAATAAAGGAAACATCTGTAGTGAAAGAATTTACCTAAAGGACAAGACGTTAATTTTTATTCTGTTGCTTGTCCATGCTGTAATGATGTAGAGATTCCGATTTACTTCAGTTAAAAAGTCATTTGGGTGTTGAAAGCAAAACAAGAAGAGAGTGGTGAGACATACATATGAGCGTATAGTGAAACAACTTTTTTGCCGGAGACGGAACTCGAATCCTTCTTCTCAGGAGCCAAATGCTTTCCTTATTAAACTACACCGACGGAATTTGTCGCTGCAACTTTTCCATCTTAACATGTACGTCACCTCTGTAGTACGTCACATATATCCCATTTTGAGAAAGGCTGGAACAACAAACCCCAGGTTACGGGTCCGCAGCACACCATGCTTGAAGTAGTTCTCGTAGGATCAAATTCTCACTAATTCCGAACGATGTGTGTGGAAGAAGTATCCCACATTTTTCAAAGAATCTAACGGCCAGTAGACCCATTTTTAAGTTCGGGTGGCAATGTGAAATCACAAATTAGCTGATGGAGAGGCTCGAACCCGCATTCTTCTTCTCCGGAGCCGAATGCCTTCCCTATTAAACTACACCGACGGAATTTGTCACTGCAACTTGTAAGTCACCTCCGTACTACGTCACAGGCGTTCAACAACCTTAATGGGGCAGGAACAGCTTCGACTAGCGGAAATCTGATGGTAATCAGCTACAATGGGGCAGGAACAGCTTCGGCTAGCTAAAACCTAATGGTAATCATATATATAAGTTCAGTTGTCTGTAATTTCTTTGTCCTGGATAGTGTAACGACTAGCATGCTCGACAGGAAATCGGGAGGTGCGGGTTCGATTTCCGCTCCAGGACGTCGAAATTTTTCAAGTTTTGTGAATGAAGTAAATACATGGAATACAGTGAAAATATGCCAATAATCCGTGGAATATTCCTCTATAGCCATGATTTGGGGATTGTGGATGTGTGCGGAGGCACATCAGCATTAAATGCCTACCATGTACAAATGAAGAATTATTTCTTCGGATAAGTTCGTTTCTCAAATACGTATATGATCTAGTTACTGATTATGCTTTATGCCAAATCATGAGCACCGAAAAGTAGGCACTCAGACCAGATTCTTTTGTAATTTAGCTACCTTGTAAAGTTTGG
The DNA here is from genome assembly GCA_039090855.1 of Macrothele yani. Lineage (NCBI taxonomy): Eukaryota > Metazoa > Arthropoda > Arachnida > Araneae > Macrothelidae > Macrothele > Macrothele yani. The sequence goes on along the minus strand of CM077023.1, from coordinate 2,480,528 downwards.
ATGCTATTGTTTAATTAATTAACTAATATTATTAGCTGACTCTGAACGTGTTAAACATATATTTCCCTTCTGCAATAACTAAGTAAATAATAATAACGAAGGCCAGGGTAAAAGAATCAGACGTGTAATAGCAATTTCTTCCTTTATTCATTCAGAAACTGGAAGTTCAGGTCATCAAATAAACCACTGACACGGAATATCTCTTGTATTTATATTCAGGGGTTGTCCAAAATAATGGAAACCCCTTGAAACAATAGGTGTTACGCACCTAATATTGTGTGGGAGCACCCTCGACATTTAAAAATTCTTGAATCCTCCTTGGAATGGACGCATACAAGTCCTGGATGGTGGTAAGTGGTATGTTGTACCATTCTTCTTGCAGAAACTGCTGGCCGCCCAGGTGGCGCAGTGGTCTAAGCGATGGCCTCTGATCATTCGTCCGAAAGGGGTCCGGATTCGATTCCCGGTGAGGCATAGATGTTGTGTTTGTCTTACGTCACTGGCTCTCTCTCTCTTCCCTGGAGCCAGTGACCCTAAATTAGGGACGGGTCACTGCTTATAGCCCATTGAGTTGCTCATGGTGGTCGTTAAACCTTCAATCAAAAAAAAAAAAAAAAAAACTAAAAACTGCTGCAATTCCTTGAGAGACGCTGGAGGAGGATAACGGGATTAACGGGATCGCACTCTGTTTTCCAACACAGACCACAGGGGATCAATGATGTTCGAGTCCGGTGATTGTGCATTGTGCAGGCCAGGGAACGTGTTCAACTTCATCGCCATGTTCCTCAAACCACGAATAAACAGTTCGACTTCTGTGAATCGGGGCATTATCATCTTGAAAGGTGCAATCCCCTGACGGATACAATGTCTGCGCCATTGAATGCACATGGTCGTCCAAAAGAGTAACATAGTCACCGCTAGTGATCCGTCCGTGTAAGGTGATAATGGGACCTGCTGAAACCCACGAGATCATGGTCCAAACCATTACGGAACCGCCCCCATGCTTCACTGTAGGAAGGAGACAGTCTGGGTTGTAAGCTTCTGCGGGGTTCTCCACACGTAAACCCGTCCTGTAGTTGGGAATAGTGAGAAACTTGATTCATCGGAAAACAAGATATGTTTCTAGTGATCCGCAGTCCACGTTTTATGTTCCTGGCACCACTGTGGTCTCCGTTTCATATTCACCTGTGACACTAGGGGTTTTGCAATCGCAGCTCTGCCGTAAGGATTGTGCTTATGTAATTCCCTTCGCACGGTATGGCTCGACACTGAGTTTTGGAGATGTGCATTAAGCTCAGCAGTTACTTTCGTCGCCGTGGTCTTCCTCCTTGAGGTCCCAGTCCTCTTTAATGTCCTCCTGTCTCTCGCAGTGAGTTTGGTTTTCCTTCCACAGTTGTGTCTCGGAGATGATGTTGTGCCGTGAACATTGTATTCTGTCATGACCTTCAACACAGTACCTCTCGATACCCCCAATACCTGTGCCACTGTGGTTAGTGACGCACTAACCAGACGGGCTCCTACAATCTGCCCTCTTTGGAACTCCGACAGGTCACTGATTGTGCCTTCACTTGGAACGAAATTATGCAAACATCGATTTACAATGTAATCACACAGACCCTTGAGACTATAAGCAACACTTTTTTACAAAGAAAATTGTAGCTACTTGGTTCGTTTTACTCAAAAATCAGCACATACCAGTCACTGTTTTCATCGAGGTGCTTCCATTATTTTGGACAACCCCTGTATATCTCAATTATATAAAAAATACGTATTCGTCTGTTTACAAAGATATATAACGGACTTCAATCTTTTTCGCTAGGTTAGCTCTCTACAATGTACTCCCCATCTCCCTCTACACCATTACTCACATTCAACGTCTCATTTATTCTATTCTGACTCACTGTGATGTTTAATCAAGAAGTAACAAAATTTGCATAAGAAAAGAGAAACTCAAAAGGAAGATTAAGAAGCGGTATACGTCACAACCTCTTTTTTTCCGTATTAATTTATCAATCCTCCAAGAGCCAGAAAAAATAGTAACTTGGAGAGTTAAGAAAATAAAATTCTGACACAGTACATAAATATTTTTGTTTATTGTGGAAATTTGTACATACGTAATAAGTTAAGATTACTTGTAGCTAATGAGGACGATATCATAAAGGCCAAAGCTATATAATTCTTCTGCACAGGATCAGCTGTTTTGCCGGTTGATTAGTGATTAGCTGTCAGTTTTCGTCGCTTACTGTTAGTAGTCGTCCCGCTCCTGGCGCCGTTCGGTAAGCTTAGCCATTAAGCCATAAAATAAAAATAATCGGTTAGTCTATTTTATGTCAGAGTTTTACACTAGTTGCATATGTATTAATTCTTTTCAGTTAAATTCGTGATGTTATCTTCTTTGTAGCTAACTCAACTTATGTTTTTAGATTTTTTCCTTTCTCCATAGTTCTATAATCCCTGGGAAAGAATATTATGTTCCCTTCAGCTTTAGTGAAAATTAATTCAAATTTTGTCTTCACTGGTTTGTCCAGAAATACTGCCAAGAGAAATCTCTTTAGACGACAACTTGGTTCCAGACTACAATCGATTTTTGAGGACAACAAATACCATCAGTCGGGCTCGAAGTACAGTATTTGCTATAAGTGCTGAATCATCACATGGTGCTCCCATAGGATTTTTCAACGCTTTTTAATCATTTTATTCAGATTCCTTTTCCCCTCAAGAATACAACCCCAGTGTCTTTTGAATGGCTTTTACCGCGGGGATGTGGGGGTTCTGCTTTGTCAAATCCGATTGATTTCCGTCCAAGAAACTTCATTCAGAGCTAACGAGTTGACTGGAGTCCTTAGGGTTCGTGACCCTACCGTGTCCTACTGGATAAGGAGGGAGGGGAAGGGATGAGAGATTTTTTCTCCAACAGGGAGAGAGCGCTGGAAATGTTGCGCCGCATGGATCTCAGGTGACGCACTCCGGCAATCACAGTTTCCATTTGCATGTAAATCGAGGGCCTCCCCGGCTCTTCTACACAAGTCCAGAGTTTTGCTAGCTCTTTTCAGCGAGGTTGCTTAACATTTACGTTCATTTTCTTTAGTTGTTCCCCAACCATATAAGAAACATAGCACCATCGTTATGGTAAAAAAAAAGAAATAAAAAATAGAAGAAAAAGAATTTTCAGCAAAAAGACGGTTTTTGGTTTCTACATGACTAAATCATCACTTTTGTCATTCATCTATTTGCCCATGTGTTTTTTTATGTATCGGTGCATATTTGCGCTGTGTCTACAGGTCTTCTCATAATTTTTATTCGTTCTGTTTACACATTATAATCCTTGGAATATTAGCATTAACGTTTTAAGGTTGAGTGACTAAGGCAACTAATTTGAACATAATTAGTTTCAAGGTTTCGCATCGACCAGTTAAACGTGGTTCAATGTAGAATTTAACCTTTTTAGTAAGAAACATGAAATATGGGTTCAGGGTGCTAGATAAGTGAACGATGACAGTTGACAGAAGATAGCCTGGTGGCCGAGTGGTCTGAGGCGATGACTTCTGGTCATTCGTCCGAGATGGGCTCGAGTCCCGGACGAGGCATGGGCGGCGGGATTGCCCTGATGGCGCTGTGTCTGTTCCACTTTCTTGAACCAGCGACCCCAAATTAGAGACTTGAGACTACTTACAGCCATTAGGTTGTCGCTAAATCCCGAAAAAAGAAGTCAAATTGGTACTGAAGCGCGATTTGTATGCGTCTGTGTGTGGTCCAGCTATTCAAGATATATTGGTAGGACACAGTGGTTGAGGACAAAAAAAAGACAAAAAAAAAAAAAACAACTAGAAACATCATTACGTTATGCCGATTGGAAATAGTCTCCTGTTATGCCTATAATAAGGAACGTCCACAGCACTCACAGTTTTGAAAATACACCAATGACCCATTACATTATGACCATCTAAATAATAAGCTGTACGACTCCCTTTAGCCAGTAAAACAGCAGCCACACGGCGAGATGTCGATTCGATAAGGTGGCGATAGGTATCCTGGGGTATCTGGTACCATAATGTCAACAGCAGGTCCACCTGTTCTCGTACATTTCGGGGTTGTGGTGATTTAGCGAGAACCCGCTTTTCCAAGTCGAACCACAAATGTTCGATTGGGTTTATGCCAGGTGAATTTGGAGGCCAGGGCATTAACAAAAAGTCACCAGCATGTTCCTTGAACCACTACGTGACGATTCTGGCGTTGTGACATGGCGCATTATTCAGTTGGTAATGGTCATCACCTGCAGGGAACACAGTTGCCATGAATGGGTGAACTGGGTCAGCAACGATGCTCAGATACTTGACAGCTGTCAGAGATTGTGCTATTGGGATAAGGGGGCCTAAAGTGTCCCAATAAAACATCGCCCACATAACACTGCTGGGGACAGCCTGTTTCCGCTCATCAGTGCATCCAGGTGCCATAGACTCTGTTGGTAATCGGCGTATTCGCGCTCGGCGTCTACGTGATGCAACAGGAATCTTGATTCGTCAGATTAGGCCACTTTTTTCCAATCTCGATGATCTTGGGCCCATTTTATGCATTGTGGTGATGACGTGCAGTGAGCATGTGCACCCGGCTGGGTCATCGGCTACGCAGGTCCATCCGCAGAGGGCTGCGATGAACTGTGTGCTGTGACACATTACCCTGATCACCACTGTTGTAGTTGCTGGTGATTTGTCGTGCATTGCCCTGATCACCACTGTTGTCGCTGGCCATGCAGTCGCTGTGAACAATGCGCAACAGTCTCCGCTCCCCTCTGGCATCAATGAGCTGCGGACAGCACACGGCTGGACAACGGTTCGTTCATCGTTTGGCCATCTGTGCACCACTTTTGAAACGCACTCACTACAGCGGGAGGTGAACAACCCACAAGCCGCGTCGTTTCCGAGATCGTAGTTCTGAGACGCCGTGCCATCACAATGTGTTCTTTATGAAACTCCGATAAATCGGAAGTTTTTCCCATTCGGAATCTGAACACTCTACTAACCGAAAGCCGGCCCCTCGTGTTGTATATACTCTGTGAAATTTAACTGCGCCACCGTTCGGTCTCCAGGCGCGCACATTTCTCTAGGCTGGGGGTGGTCATAATGTAACTGCTCATCGGTGTAATGTTTTCCTAGGAAAATCGCTTGGAACTAAAATGAGCTCAGCCGAAATAGACAAACGTCCATGAATTCAACATCCAGTTTGCAAGAATATCGTCTCTTGAAAAAATTAGCACCTGCTAAAAGCCTGGTAGGCTACATCCTCAAATTTGTTTTTGGAAAGAAAGAGCGCATTTTTGGTTTTATTCGAAATCAGGAAAAACTATTCATCTTGAGAAATTAACCTGGGGTGTTTAAGCGCTCACATCCTCATAGATTTGATAAATAACGAATGAAAGTTTTAAACAGAAAAGTGAATAATATGTTCGCGTATGTTCCCAAGATTTTTAATTACAACACATCCTTTTTTTATGGAGGGAAGTAATTTGTTTTCCTTCAGTTATATTGGGATATTTTGCCTTTTTCAGAATCTGATCGTTCTCGGAGTTCTATCAGACCAATCACACGTGTTTCTTTTTAAAATTAGTAGTGTCTGTTTTTAGCGGTATCAATTTACCTTCTTTAGATCTACCAGTTCAGTTTGTTACAACACTTCCCTATCGCTTTGCTTGATCCACCTTTCTGTCTTCAGGCGCGCTCATTTCTCTAGGCTTTGTGTATCCGATGATTATCTCTGCTTCTGAAAACGTGCTGAAAATTCGGAGAAACGTCTCCTCATAATACATATAAATTAATTACACTTTTTTTCATTAAGAGTATTTCGATGTTCATCATACGATGAAAACATTTCTACACCTCCTCGCAAAGTCTCCATGAGTGTTTTTTCCTTTAGTAGTTACGTCACAGATGACGTTGCGATGCCGACTTTTCAGCCAATAAAGCGTGCAGCAGTAGAGCATATGCAGTAGAGGCACTAGGTTTGTCCGAGTAAGTCATTCGTAATGGAAATCACAGACGGTGTAACATGGCATGCGATAGGGAGCACAGTAAACATTGTTTACTATACGAGTTCGATAAACGCAGTACTGCAGCCGCGACTTGCCGTAACATCTGTCAAGTGTATGGAGACGATGCAGTTGATGATATCACATGTCGCCGTTGGTATTAGAAATTCCGGGACGGAGACAGAAGCTGTAAAGATCAACCACGTCCTGGACGTCCATCCGTTGTTTCTGATGAGGATGTGGACCAAGCCATAACAAATGACCCACATCCAACCGTTCAGGAATTAGCGGAAACGTTTTCGATACTCAGAACAACAGTCGAAAGACGGATGCATGTGCTTCAGTTCATCACCAAGTTCATAACTGGGTTCCGCACCAGCTTTCTGCAAAGCAACGAGAGGTGACAATCCGTACCTGTGTTTCTTTGCTTTCTCGTCACAGAAATGAATCGTTTTGGAGACGAATTGTAACGGGTGATGGGAAATGGGTACTGTACCGTATGTAAAGCGTCGACGGACTGTGTGCCAAGATGCGGAGCCTGTTCCATCAACCTCAAAAGGAGGACTGCATACCAAAAAGGTTTTATTGAGTGTTTGGTGGGATGCTCAGGGAATAATCCACTGGGAGGTGTTGGCATTTAACCGAACGATAAATGCTGACCTCTACTGCCAACGGTTGGAGAGATTGGAGAACAACTGACATCGAAGCGGCCAGCACTCGTCAATCGCAAAGGCGTGATCCTTCATCATGATAACGCCATACCTCATGCTACTTTAATCACTCGGCAAAAATTACTGGACTTTGTTTGGGAAGTGTTACCTCACCCTGCGTATTCCCCTGACCTGGCACCTACGAACTACCAACTTTTTAGATCATTACAAAACGCCTTCGCTCTCCAAACCTTCGATGATCTGGACGATGTGAAAACGGCATTACATGACTTTTTTTATTCTAAAACGCAGGAGTTTTTCCGACGTGGGATTCACCTACTCATAGACAGATGGCAAGAAGTCATACAGAATGATGGCAAATATGTGAAATCTTAGGTACGTTATTTGTTGTGTTCTCCTCCTTTCTTTGTAGCGTACAAAAACGGGAAGAACGTATGCACACACCCAATATTTTAATAGGTGGTTCTTGTACCAACACATTTCCAAGGGCAGTTTTTGACAAGAATGAACCTCAACCAACGATACAGCAGGTCTACCAGTATTTCGCCCTCACCTGACCCCTAGAAAATTAGGGAATGTATCTACAGATAATGCCAGTTAATACATTTTAATGTCTTTCAAGTGAGCAAAAGTTTAAATTCTCTTATTGACCACGTTACAAAGGAAAGGGTCGCTCCGGTGGCCTAGTGGTCTAAGCCCTGGCATCTGACCATTTCGACCGAGATGAGTCTAGGTTCGAGTTCCAGAGAGGAATGGATATTATGTTTGTCTTACAGCACCGGCTCTCACCCTTCCCTGAAACCAGTGGCCCTAAATCACGGACGGGCGAGTGCCTATGTAGCCCATCGAGCAGCTCACCGTGGTCGTTAAATCCACTAAACAAAAATAAAATGGAGAAGCTCCGCTATGAGGGAAAAATTTCCCACAATGAAAGAATTCCTTTTGATTGTGAATAAAATTCAATAAATATGCATGTGTGACTGAGCATGACTCAACTCACTAAGAAAATAGAAACTTCTCTTTCAGCCAAATTTAGAAATGTATTTTAACCTAATATGTAGGAGACAGATCTATAATTTTTCAACATCCATTCCCTTTAAACACGGTGTTGGACTACGGTGTTTGTTCACATACGAGAGTAAATCTAAAAAAGAGAATCGTCATACTAACTGCTCATGACACGAGCGCAAACACTGAAGACTAACTCAAACTGATGACGCTCAGCATGAAATAAAATTAAAAAGTTGAGTACGAAAAAACCCGGCAAAAGCAAACGAACATGCACTGAGAAAAATATTAGGGGTATGAAAAAGTTTCTGCCGCCCCCTCCAGTGGGCGGAGGGGGCGGCGGAACAGACAGCATGGGTCGCCGGGCGACCCATGCTGTCAGTTCGTACATGAAGCCAAGCATGGCGGTCGATAAAGTTCATTTGCGGCACTGTTTGTTATTCATGTTTAATTTAGGGAAAAGTGCGAGTGAAACATACTGTTCAATATGTCAGGCGTATGGCGAAACGGTTATGGCTGAGCGTACATGTCAAGAATGGTTTGCCAGGTTTAAGAAAGGTGATCTAAGCTTGGAAGACCAGCAACGCGCAGGTAGACTGCAGGAACTCGCAGACGAAGAGCTGGAATCGCTGTTGCAAAAGGATGCCACACAATCGACCACGCAACTGGCGAAACGTTTGAAAGTGGCTCAATCGACGGTGGTACGGCGTCTTCAGGACTTGGGGAAGATCCAGAAGATTGGTAAGTGGGTTCCGCATACTTTAAGGGAGGGTAATATTGGCCAACGATTAGGCACCTGCATGTTGTTGCTGAAGAGGTTTCAACGAGAAGAATTTCTTGCGGAAGGTTGTCACCGGGGATGAAAATGGGTCTATTGCGACAACCCCGTACGCAAGCGATCCTGTGTCGACCCAGACTAACCATCAACATCCACTGCAAAACAGGATATCCACGGGAAAAGGGTGCTGTTGTGCGTGTGGTGGGATACGCATGGAGTGTTGTACTTCGAACTGTTGAAATCGGGAGAAACAATCACTGCACAACGATATAGCGATAAGTTGATGAAACTGAACTCCGCAATCGCGCAAAAACGCCTATGGGCAGATAAATGACGCCGCCCAGGCATCCTGTTACACGATAATGCCAGACCACATGTCGGTGCCACCACGAAATCAACCCTTGAACAGTTACACTGGGATGTTTCACCGCACCCGGCTAACTTCCCGGACATTGCACCCTCAGACTTTCATTTGTTTCGCTCTATGCAACATGCCCTAGCCCAACAGCGGTTCACCACACTTCGACAGGTGGAAAATTTCGTCATTGCGTTCTTCAGCTCAAAAACCGTATCCCATCCCAGGGGCATTCACTTTTTGCCTGAGAAATGGCAAAAGGCCATTGATGCTAACGGCCAATATTTCGTTAAATAAATGTGTACTGGTTTCCTAATTGTTCCTTTCTCCTTGAAACGGCGAAAACTTTTGCATACCCCTAATAGATTAGAGTTGACTACATCGTTCTTTAATTCATTTGGGGGCTTTGGCGTGGGTGCGCCAGTGCAGGGTATCAATAAACTTTAGTCTTTCATAAAAGTGTGCAGTATAGGTGCGTATTTGGTTTTGTTATTTGTCAGAAATCATTTAGTTGAGCAAAAGTGTTTTTTGTTGTTCCTCCATTTTATCGGGGGACGGGAGTATGTCAATAGTAATGAGAGTTCTGGAAACTCTGGAGGGCATGTACGACGATATATATGCAGTGCAGTAGCTTAACTCAACGAGAAGTGTAGAAGGCTGTCTACTTATGAAATCACCAAGTAGTCGAAATGCTAAAATTTGGATTTTAAATAAACTTTGGGACGTATACTTTAATTGAACTTTTGATGTTACATAAGTTATTATAATAACAGATATTTTCACCCAAAAATTCTAAAAACACAACCACCATATTTTAACATTCCTTTTTTTAGTCTCTTTCCTTTATGTATATTTTGTCAATGTTTTATTCGTTTTGAACGCCATATCGGACCTTCCAAGTTTCTCAAACCTTTTCGTAACAACTGGCAGTAAGTCTAAATGAAGCTTCTCTTTCTCTGCGAGATACAGAAAGGTGACGATATAGTTTGTCAACTACATGTTACTGCTATTCTACGATGGTGTGATAGTCTATCAATACTATTCTACGATGGTGTGATAGTCTATCAATACTATTCTACGATGGTGTGATGGTCTGTCAATGCTATTCTACGCTGTTGCGAATGTGATTGATTCTACAAATTATAGTTAAACTCGTTAAAAGGGGATTTCCAAATCTGTGATCAAACGAAATTATTGTTCTGCAACTTGAGTTGTGCGTCAAAAACCAGCTGAATAAATAAGTTCCTTGGATACTCTCTAAATTCCATTTCTTGGTCTATAGATTCCTGTGACGGTTAGGTGTATTTAAATGATGGTATTAAGTATTTAGAGTATAAGTGACTATACGGTAACAGCAAATAACCCATAAAATGGGATAACATTACGGCTTCTAGGTTTCACAAATGATGGAATGCATCTGTACGTGACGAAGAGGCGTACTTTGAAGACCTCAGATCCCTCAAGTGAAAATCTTAAATTTTTCAAGTTCGATTTTAGTAATTTCGAATATCCATCTTATAGTGATTGATATCTCATTACGTTCACATAAAACATGGTATTCCTACCTGCCTAGGCAGAGCGTCATGAAAGAAAGTTGTTAACCATTCTAGCTATTCGTTATACTGAAATCACTAAGACGTTTCATCCCCAGCTTCATGTTAATCTATAATACATAGTTATGAACTAAATAACACAAAATTATGAATTTTAGAGTTACCTTCACATTACCTGCTCGCTCTTTGAAACATGGCTTACTAAGTATTAGTCGAATGTTTTTGAAATGAAATGACACATTTCATTTAATCTGCACTGAGCATCACAATCTATTTGAAATCGTCAGAGCTCTTACTCTCCTATCGTAAGTTCTTAATAACAAGTTTAAGTCGCGGTTAAATGATTTCTTCGCGTGCAATCACATAACTTCTTTTTTTATCAGAAGCCATATGACTGTACACACGATAACTCTCACACTCATTAGTAAAAAAAGTAAGTTCCTGCTCGGGAAGCCTGCTTTTCGTTATTGTACAGGGTTACAATGCTACCCACCATTCCATTTGAATATTATGACGAAGTAAATTTCTCCATCATTTTTATGCCAGATTAAGGATTCGAACCTGCAACTCTCGGCTCCGGAGCTCCGAGTGATATCCACTGTACTACACTGGCATGTGCTCTCACTTCTATCTGCCTTGATCTCATGTGCGTCCTGCGGTGCAGGCACGTCACATCTCCCCTCAACCCCGAAAGAGGGCCAGGGGCATGGCCCAAGGGTCAGCCGGGACCATGTATCGCTATAGACAGTCATCCCATGAAGAACGTGCATTTGAGAAATCCCAGACAATTTGGTGTGTGGAACGTAATATCACACTAATTTATTTTTTCGAAGCACTGAAGGGATTCTTATTTTTCCTGTCTCGCCGTGTGGAAAGAACATCACATCACTGCGAGAAACTTAACAGCCGGGTCATCCTAGAAGTTCGGGCGCCAATATGACGTACAAGTTTGTCCGCGTAGCTCAGTTGGGAGCGCGACTTACTCCGGTGTGAGGGGACCCGGTTTCGAAACCCGGAGCGGACATACTTTTACGTTATAATATTCACGCCAGCTAGCAGGAAAACTTGCACCATAAAAAATCTGGAAAACGTGTGTAAAATGTTTGTTATGCTTATCACTATTCGATCCAAAGCAAATTTGCTACCATTATGGAGAACGAGATAGGAGGTCAACATATGAATGCATTAAATGACAACGTAAGTCAAACACGTCTTCTATTTTCGAATACCAATTAATAAATTTAATACAGATTCCCCAAAAATTACACACTGTAAATACCACAAAGTGTTTTTTATCCCAGCATTAAATAAGTCGAAATTAGGAATTTTTTGCTTATCATTCTTCAATTACTGTAAAACAGAAATTCTTGTGCATTAATGAAGTCATAGCAAAATCCTACTGATGAGATATCTTAAAATAATAATTTAGCAATACGCGGACTACTAGGCTCACTTAACTTTTACTTTTTGTCAAAGAATTTCTTTTTTGTTGTTCTTGACCAATTAGTGACTTAATTGAGTCAATCAGAAGGAAAGCAATTATTTGGGTTTTCATTTAAATTTTCAGAAGCTTAAAAAACAAACGAAACTGGTCCTCAAAGTCATATCATTGCTTATAAATTCTTGAATAACGATTTCAATGGTACAGATTCAATTTTAACGATCTTAATATATTCCATGGCTTCAATGGGAAATTTCTTCCCAGATTTTTCGTTTTTCGCCCATTTTGTCGTTTTTTCTTAAATTTCTTAAAACGATGGCATTAGTGTTAGTTTCGAAAAGTTTGCTATGCGTGGAACGAAGTGTATGAAAACAGCTTTTCGCAAGTCCCTAAACAATGGCTCTTATGATCTTCCCTGCCTTGCTAGTTTATTTTAGGACCCTAGCGCCTTCCTAGTCGAGGTCGAAGAGCTAGGTATAAAAAAGGGAGGGGAGAGTAAGAACTACGCTCGAGGAAATATTCGAAACAGAACAACCGCTGTACTCACACATTAGTGCCTACAGAGAACACTCAAGAAAACTGCTAGTTTTGAACCAATTCGTCGCCTGCTTCCATAGCTACATTGAAACGATCTTTCTATTATTCTACCCAGCTTCTGCGGTAGTGTCACTGCTTCTATTCTAGCAGCGAGTCCAAGCAACAAATTCATTCATAATGAATGCATGCAAAAATAAGTGAATAAGTAAATAAAGTGCCAAATTCAAAGACCGCACTGCTTCTGCGTGGTAATAGGAAAATCGAGAAATCTACCAAAAGATCACCTCACACATGTCAAATTCCTAAATGCTGAAACTACACAGTCGAGTCACATCATTGTGACCACCTCCTACTTTTGATGCCAACAGCGCGTAGCCATTGAAAGAAGGCATGTGTCGTGAGCTGGCTTGGAAGGTATATAAGGTGTGCTGTAGGCAATCTGAGAACATATCACTCGTTGCTGTCATGGATAAAAGAAGCGATTTATCAGATTTGCAAAAAGGGATGATTACCGGCTTTCGGGACATGGATGGCAGTATTTCTGAAACAGCGCAGTTTCTTAACTGTTCGCGTGCCGTTGTGGTTAAAGTGTATCGTTATTGGAGAAATGGCACCATTGCGAATAAGCGACGTGGAAACTGTGGAACACCACGTGCCATTGATGTGAGAGGTGAACGTCGGCTTGGAAGGTGCGTGAGGGGCGATCGACCCGCTACAGTGGAGCAACTCACTTGCCGAATGAATCAGTGGGCCACCGGAAGTGTGTCTAAAACTGCAGTTCAGCGAACCCTGCTGCGCATGGGCCTCCGATGCAGACGGATGGTCACTGTACCTATGCTAACGAAAGTGCATCGGCAGAAATGGCTTACATTTGCACGACAGTATCGGAATTGGACCTCCGCTGTTTGCAGAGAATTGCCTTCTCCGATGAGTCACGTTTTCTGCTTCATCGAACGGATGGACGTTGGCGTATAAAGCGAGAAACATTGGAGAACAAACGCTCTTCAACCATTGCTGGCAGAACACAAGCTGGTGGGGACAACGTTATGGTCTGGGAAATGTTTTCGCGGCATTCTCTGGGTCCACTCATACCTGTGGAAGGCACTACGGTCCGAATTCGTTATGAATCCGTCCTTGCAGAACGACAATGCGACGTGTCACACAGCTAGAAATGTCCGAGAGTGGTTGAAAGAGCACGATGAAGACTTCAAAGTACTTCCCTGGCCCCCTAGTTCCCCAGACTTAAACCCAATTCATCATCTGTGGGACCACCTCGATCGTGTTGTTCGTTCTATGGATCCTTTACCACGCATCCTCCAGCAGCTGTCAGATGCACTGCAGTCAGCATGGCTCCACATACCTATGAACAGCTTCCAGCACCTTATTGAGTCACTCCCAGCCCGTCTAGCTGCTGTCCGTGCATCCCACGGCGGTTACTCTGGATATTAGCTGGTGGTCACAATAATGTGACTCGACAGTGTATATACTGGATTTCGTTTCCCCAGTTCTTTCCATTTTTTACAATGGGCACAATGATCTCGTCTCAATACACTGAGGCATTCATGTTGCCTTGACAAATATACAGGACATACTAAGCGTAATTACTATCTCAACGTTTTTTCACATAACTCTTCAAAACTAACATGGAAACATTTAAATTTGCTAATGGGTAAAAAATCGAATCTAATGGCTCCTCAATACTTAACAGATTGCAATATCTTTCAGCTTACAAACATACAAGATATTACAAACGCGTTAAATGAACATTTTACTCTATTTCCACAAACATTGAAAAATAGTCTAACTACCCCAAAAATTCCATTCCCTGATTACCTAGGAAGTGCACACAGGGCTAATAATTTTCATCTTACATATATTACTGAAACAGAACTATTGGAAGAATTCAACAATATAAATTCCAAGTCAGGCCCTGGATGTAATGATCTTCAGCCATTCATTATTAAAAAATATGCTAATCTTATTCTGGATCCTCTATTGTTTTTTTTTAATGACATATTCCAAACTGGTGAATTTCCAGATCTACTTAAAATTTCAAAAATTATTCCAAAATACAACTCCGGATCGATAAATGATGCAAATAACTACCGCCCCATAGCCAATTTATCTATTTTTGCTAAATTTTTGGAGAGATTAATTTACAATAGATGAATCTCGTACATTCATAAACTAAAAATCATCCATCCAAATCAACATGGTTTCCAATATGGAAAATCAACAGAATCAGCCGTACTATACCTACAACAAACTATCCAACATAATTTTGAGCACAACGTATATACCATTGCATTATTTTTAGATCTATCCAAAGCTTTTGATACCATAAATCATAATATTCTACTTCATAAGTTACACACGATAGGAATTAGGAACATTGAACATTCTCTTTTTAAAAATTATTTATTAAATAAACAACAATACACATAAATTAACCAACATCAATCCATGCTTGAACTTACAACTGGTGTCCCACAGGGTTCAATCTTGGGATCGTTGCTTTTCACTATATATATTAACGATATCTTTGTTTCAATAAGTGACTTGGACCTACTCCTCTATGCAGATGATAGAACCATTCTTACCTCATTCAGTTCAATGAAAGACACTACTATGAATATTAATACTCAAATTAATAACATCTCAGATTGGCTAAATTCCAATGAATTACTAATAAATACTACCAAAACAAAATCTTTAATTTTCTCAAAACAAAATATCTCACTACCTACTTCTATCTCATTATCTATTAATGGTACTAATATTGAAGTGGTTAATTCCTTACTTTATTTGGGGATTACCTTACATAGGGACCTTAAATGGAACCATCATGTTGACTCTCTTCTTCTCAAACTGTCTAAAAACATAGGAGTTATTAGCCTGATATTTACAAACCTTACCTACAAAACACTTATTCATTTATATTATACCATGTTCCAGACTCATATTAATTATGCTACCTTATCATGGGGACAGACAACTAAATATAATTTCAAAAAACTTCAAATTCTTCAAAACAAATATATAAGATTAATTGACTTAAAATTTGATAGAAATTCACAACTAACACTATATAATACTACAAGAGTTTTCCCAAATAAATATAATACTCTAACAATTAACCAATTATATTACTACAATATTGGGAAAATTATGTACAAGCGCATTAAGAATAATTTACATTCCGATTTTATACATATTACACCCCAGATGCACACGCATTACACACGCACTAAATCACATATTCGGCCTATTCTTCCGAAAACGGATGCCATGAAGCAAAGTTTAAACTACATTGGCCCACATTATTGGAACTCATTACCCACGGAGTGAACTTCTTTAAATAACTTTAACCTTTTTTAAATAAAATTAAAAAACTTTATAATGAATTGCGGCACCTCCACTTGGTGATCACAGTGGATGGGAACTATATTTAACATAATGACTTGTATATCGAGATGTGATCTGTTTTTTTTCTGTTGTTCGATTTTTTCGGTTGTTTGATTCTCCTAATGATACCTTTATTGTTTATAATTTGAAACTACTGTCCTCATTGTAAAACTGATCTAGGGAGCATGGGACCTTATCAGACCTGGCTAGTCTTTCCCCCTGCTTCCTAGCTGGGCATCGTTTCAACTGATTTATCTGTAATACTGTTCTTTTGTTTTTTGCTCAGCAAAATAAATAAATTGAATTGAATTGAAACACACTCCTGCCCGGACCAGAACGGACTGCAGCTAATAAGGGTGGACGGACTGCACATAGTGTGGTTGCATTCGTGTACCGAATCTTCTCCACACGTGTCCTCGTCGAGCATCAGAATGAAGACCGAAACGGGATTCGTCTGTGAAAAGTACATGGTGCCCCTCTGTATTCTATGACATGTACTGTTGAACCAAGCTACAACTTTGACGACGGTGAGCTGATGTCAATGCCATACATCTCAGCTGCCTCCTCGCTCTCAGTCCGTACTCGTGAAGACCGTTTCGTGCATATTGTGTCACCAAAATCAGCTCGAAGTGATTCCAAGGGTTGGCTACTGGTGATGCTAGGTCTTTTCAGTGTACTTACTGTCAGGTAGCGATCTTGCCTTCTGGTAATTATTCTCGGGCGACCCCTCCTGGATCGATCTGCAACATTTCCTTACCGTAGAAATCTTGTGTATAGCTTACTTACTAAACTTTGCAGAACTCCTAAAGCAGCAGCCACATCGATCTGCCTGTAACATGCAAACAGCCCTATTTCTTCTGTCAATTCTTAAACGTCGTCTTGAGATCATTTCAGGTTAATCCCACACTGAAGGCAATACATTGAGCTAACTTCTAGACCAAGCGGTGAAACGAACTGTTTTCTACCTCTCATTTAGTATTTTTATTGGAGCTCACATGCTGTGTTGTCCTGATGATAATTTACATATGACGTAGCTACCCACGATGATAACTGCTCAATTTGCATATGACTACGTTTTCTATTTGAAATCGCAATATCCCTAACTTTTGGTGACCAGTGTAGTTTCGTTATTGCAATGAGAAATCGTTTCCTTGATGGTCGTACTGATTTCTTGTATTTCTCCCCTTCCTTTATTGCTTTTCGTTTGCTGCTGGCTTGACTCCTCCAGGTAAGTGGCAAGATTTCCTATACTTTTCATCTAGACCTCATTCTACCCTACCTTCATGACTTTTAAGGTTTTTCTGTTGATTATTCAGAGTGTATGCAGGTCAAACTCCTTTCCTGAAAACCCATTTTTCCACGATGCCACTTGCATGTACTCGATCAGCTTCTGATTACAAAACTTCAGTCTGGATTGGTTAATTTCTCCATATTATGATTGGAAATCGACTTTATTAAAACATGTGGAAAACTCATGGAATCAATGTAGCCAACTCACCAAATGTGAATACCCCTTTGAATACTCATAGTGAATGAGTATGTTTTGTCGGCGAGCATCATCTATAAACTATGGAAAGTTTTATTTTACTAAGTTTCGTAGTTCGTGAATTAGAGATTCTGAAAGAAAAATATTAAAGTTGTGTTTCAAGTAGGAATCTGACTTTTAATGTTCGTTTTGGAAGAGTGTTCTTTTCACATTTGGTAAACTCCTTAGCCACGTACGTTTACACATGTATTTTGTTACTTGCTGTCCTGAATTTCTGGTTTCTCTTAAGTGAGTACATTTTCTGATTTTTCTTGAGTGGCTGCCAGAACTTCAGCTAGCCAATTTCTTCATGAAGGACAGGGATACCGAGCCATGTATCCAGCTACAGATTTATTTTCCTGAAAAAATGGGAGTAGCAATATAAGAACAGCCGAGCATAAGAAAATATTTGAATATAAAGTATTCGTGTTTTCAAGTCGATCAGTCAGAATGCACGTGAATCTGAAAGACTATCCGTCATATACTGTAGGTACTGCAAAATGCATTGAGTGTACAGAAGGTGCTTGGTGAAGGATATAATAGGGTTTGTGCTATTTATAAAACTAGTGAGCTTTAGATTTACTGGAAAATAGAAATGAAGAAATGAAAAAGATTAGCAAGGTGTCAGAAGAGTCACAAGTGGTCCGAGAAAGGTATGAAATCAATGTTTCTTCTTTTTTCAAGAAGAAACTTTAACTTTTAATAGTGCTGACCATCTAAAAAATAATTGGTAAATACTTGCTTCATTTAACAGATTTGACTTTCTCGAAGAAATTCGTAGTGTCCTGCGAAGTGTCATTTAAAGGAAAACCAAATATTTTTTCTTTCGCCTCTCAGCAGATCGCAGTTAATGTATTACCGCTTCTAAAAATCCGACCGAAGAAATAAATCTCTTCTTCATTGGATATCCTTGACAAAGAAGAACGTTTCGCGCTTCTTTTCTTCTACAAATAACATGCAATTTTCCAAAAGTATTATTATGTTTTCCTCGATGTCTTTGCTTTTAAAAGTCATTTTGAAGAATTCTTTCTGTGTCGCATACTTTCCACTATGAAGCATATTTTGTGTATACTGTCATGTCCCTTTATTTTTCTAAATATTACAACTACAGTCAATCACTTCTCTTGTCATAGCTCTATTTAACTCCTAATCGGATACAGCCTTTTAGACATTAATCCAAACTGCATCTTTAGATCGTTAGAAGAACCGGAAGAAAAGAGTTACGTTTTAATACGTCTTCTCAGGGTTATTACTGTGCAGCATACTAAAGAAGTTACAAAGAACTCTGGAAAAAGCCTTATACAGGTTAATTTCAGTTATGTTTAGGGAAAGGGATGTTTAGGGATGTTTAATTTCAGTTATGTTTAGCGTCATCATACAAGCAAACCACCCATGCATAAACCAGGACTCGAACCTTGGCCCATCTCAGACGAATGGTCCGAAGTCGCGCCTCAGACCTCTCGGCCACCGAGGGGCAAAGATATTTTGTAATTGTGTGTTTGAGTACTTTCGTGGGCTAAATGAAAGTTTGCGGATCTCTACCTAACCTATATAATAACGTTAATAATCACAACAGTTTCTTACTCTCGTGTGAAAAATTATCTCTGTAGAGGTTACTTTCAGTTAGTTTCAGTTTCAACAGCTATAATAGTCTTAATATGTTTATTTTTAAGAGTCAACATTACATACACAAGTTTTTCATAAAAACTGTCACTGTCTGAAAAGGATTTAATAGGGTTTCTAATGTTTGTTTGAAGCTTGAATCAAAAAGCTTTACTTTAGTTACAGGAAGAAGGCACGAAAAGTCTACTTTCTCGATGTCAGTTCCTCTGATGAAAACGTCGACTCAGCTAGTATTTCAGATCTGACTTTAATTCGAGGGAAGTTCTGAAAAGCAAAGTCCCAAAGCTTCATACACATGTCACATGGTATGAAAACGATTCAGTTAAAACGTACTGAGATACCAGGATATATTTATTTCCAACCTTACATGCAAACTGCTGTGCGCGTTTCAGTTTTAGTTTTTTTTTTTTTTGTATTACATGGGTTGTCATTTGAAATTTGCTCCACAAATGAACAGCTGAATTTTATTTAAAGATGAAAGCCAAAGACAAAATCCTTCTACACTCATTGTTGTAAAAATCCGCGCACCAAGAAAAAAATGTGCGATTAACGCGAAACTCTGGGAATAGCTACGGGGAGGGCAGGCATGCATATAATTAAAGTTTCACGTAATTCCGCATTCATGCCGAAGTGCACGGCAAGAGTCAGGTGAGATCCCTGAGCGATAGACATGCCGAGGAGCCACCGTAGATGTGCGTACGGGCAACCGATGGAGTTTGAACGAGGCTGTACCATCGGGATGAGAGAGGCAGGGTGGTCGGCGCGCCGAATCGGCTGCCATTTGAGCCGGTTTGACAGTACGGGGCGATCATGTTTGAAACAATGGACACGGGAAGGCACCCAGACACGGCGGACTGGCTTTCTGGACGACCCGGACACACCACCATTAGAGAGTATCGTGGGATCATGAGAGCGGCACGCACAGAGGCAACGACGTCCTTGTCCAATATCCAGAGACATGTGGCGGCTGTACAAGGGACTCCTGTGTCCGACAGAACCATTTCCAGATGCCTGGAAGAGGCGAATCCGCACTCTCGACGGCCCTTATGTTTTCTGCCAGTAACACCTGACTATCGTCGGTATCGATTGCAGTGGTGTCAGCAGCTAGCAACGTGGAATGCTACGGACTGGTGACGAATAGTGTTCAGCGACGAATCCCGCTTCGGTATGGGAACGTACGACCACCGTGTCAGAGTGTGGAGGACCGTATGTGAGCGCTACAATCCCAACCTCACTGTACAGCGGCACACGTCCTGAACTGCAGGCGTGATGGTCTGGGGAGCCATCCCGTATGACAGCCGGACTTCCCTCGCAGTCATCCGAGGGACGTTGACAGCCCAGCACTACGTACAGGAGATCCTGCGGCCCCATGAGCTGCCTTTTCTGGCGTGGCAGCCCGGAGCCATTTTTCAACAAGATAACGCCCGTACGCACACTGCTCTGGTTTCCCAAGACTGTCTACATCATGCTTCGACGCTTCCGTGGCTTTGCCAGATCTCCGGATCTCTTCCCCATCGAGTACGTGTGGGACCAGATGGGACACCAGCTTTCTCCATGTCCCAGTGTTCGTGAATTAGAGCGTCAGTTGCAAGAAGTTTAAGCCAATCTGTCCCAGGATAACATACGGCGTCTCTTTGACTCCACGCCGGACAGTATCACCGCGTGTATCCGAGCACGAGGCGGTCCGACGCGGTACTAACGCTGACCGGAATGCGTACCGCACGTCCGCGGGAAATCGTCCTGCTGCTGTGATATTGTAATCATTTCTGTCCTTGGTATGTACCATCTCAGTACTGAAATCTCATTTCAATCCGACGCCCCCTTCTTGGTGAGCGGATTTTTATGACAATGAGTGTATATCACAGTTATTTGTTTAGCTTTCGCGTGAAAAGTGAAGCCTGGTTTGCTACAGTTTATATGTTGATCAAACGCGATCAATATATCTAATAGTATGTGTTTGCAAGCAGTGGTAAAAGTATCCAAAAGTCAGGTAGAAAAGTTGGTCAAATTGTTTCTGCCATTCATTAATTTATTTTTACACGCCCCCATGCGAGTAAGTTGCGGAAAGGTATTTTCATGTTCTATCCTAGATGTCATACCCTCAAAATTTGGAGTAAAATTTCAAATCTAGAAGATACATCTACACAAAATGCAAATCTTCATATTTAAATTGAACATCTGGCATTGAAGTAGCCTATATCCGTTAAAATCCATCGAGTCATGTTGATATTGAGTGCACAATGAAATTATTTGTGATTTGTTACCATCTCATTAAAATACGAGTCAAAGAAATCTTCTGTTTTCTTTTCCATATGGGATATCCCAAATGGGTTAAGAACTGTGGACGAATAAATAGCAGAATAGGAATCCAGTGTTATTAATCACATGTCGAATGCTATTTCTCCAGAGAATCAAGACCGATTGATGCCCATGTCACAAGTTGAATTAATTGATAAAGCAGATTCCCTTTTCCTCCATTCGTGAGAACGAAAAAATCAGCTAATCTTTTCAGATGCGAATATCTTTCATACGTAAGGTCCTAATCTGTAACTATCAAAGTCCTAGATGATTTCCAACCTCATATATACAAATGTACTACGGAAAAAATGAAAAGAAAAACTGACACTGTAAGAGATGATGTGACCACACTGCTATTAATCTTCGGAGCATTTCTCCTAACCGAAGCAAAACTAATTTCAGCTCATAATCTTTACTACAGATCCTTTATTTCATTTTTTAGTTGTGAAAGCAGGCGTAACAGGCAAATATAGGTGTCCCATTAATTGCGGAGTGATTACATAATTTGTTTTTCTTTCAATGTTGCTCAGTTTGCTTTTCCTCTGAATTAAAATCACATCTCAGAGGTAGGCGGGTGACTATGAATTCAGTTCTGTTTTAAGGAAAAAGTACAAAGAGACAAATCCCAACCTTCCACAGACGGGGTAGCATTATTTTCAGTAGGCATATTAAAATAAAGTCATTTTCAAAATTTCTGTGCGTCAGTAAATAATTTCAGAACGTTTTGTTAAACGGAACAGCGCATTGCCTTCAGGTTTAAGTTAATTCGTTTTTTGCTATACGCATCGTATTTCATTTTTCTTAACTCCTTTGTATGTCGAAGCAAGCATCTATTATAGCACAATGCCACACGGTCGAGTCACATTATTGTGACCACCAGCTAATATCCAAAGTAACCGCGGTGTGCAGCGCGGACAGCTCCTAGACGGGCTGTGAGTGACTCAATAAGGTGCTGGAAGGTGTTCACAGGTATATAGACACATTGCTGACTGCAGTGCATCTAACAGCTGCTGGAGGATGCGTGGTGGAGGATCGATAGAGCAAACAACACGATCGATATGCTCGCACAGATGCTCAATTTGGTTTAAGTCTGGAGAATTATGGGGCCAGGGAAGTACTTTGAAGTCTTCATCGTGCTCTTCTAACCACTCTCGGACATTTCTAGCTGTGTGACACTTCGCATTGTCGTGCTGGAAGATCCCATCCGCCCCAAGGAAGGCAATCAGCATGTATGGGTGTACGTGGTCTGCAAGAATGGATTCATAACGAATTCGGTCCATAGAGCCTTCCACAGGTATGAATGGATCCAAGGAATGCCACTAAAATATTCCCCAGACCATAACGCTGCCCCCATCATCCTATGTTCTGCCAGCAATGGTTGAAGAGTGTTTGTTCTCCGGTGTTTCTCGCCTTATACCCCACCGTCCATCCGTTCGATGAAGCAGAAAACGTGACTCATTGGAGAAAGTAATCCTTTGCCAATCAGCGGAGGTCCAATTCCGATACTGCCGTGCAAAAGTAAGACTTTCTTGCCGATGCACCTTCATTAGCATAGGTGCAGTGACCATCCGTCTGCATCGGAGCCCCATACGCAGCAGGGTTTGCTGAACTGTCATTTTAGACACACTTCCGGTAGCCGCCAGGTTCATTCGACCAGTGAGTTGCTCCATTGTAGCGTGTCGATCACCATTCACGCACCTTCCAAGCCGACGTTCCCCTCTCACATCAATAGCACGTGGAGCTCCGTAGTTTCCACGACGCTTATTCACAATGGTACCTTTTCTCCAATCACGATATATTTTAACCATAGCAGCACGCGAACAGTTCACAAACTGCGCTGCTTCAAAAATACTACCACCCTTGTCCCAAAAGCTAGTAATTATATTTTTTTGCAAATCTGATAAATCGCTCCTTTTATTCATGACAGCAACGAGTTATATGTTTTCAGAATGCTTACAGCACACCTTATACACTGAGTGGCCACTTTTTTATGACCACCTGACAGTTTTAAGCACATGAGCTATGGCTGTTCGCTGTTGCCGCCAGAGGGCGATGCTAGTATAAAAAGGGAAAGCTTAGTGCTTGCGACAGTAGTAAAGTGATTTTTGGGTGACGAGATGGGTAGAAAATGCGATTGAACGGACTTTCAACGTGGGATAATTGTAGAAGCTCGGAGCCATGGAGCGAGTATCACCGAAACCGCCGAATTCGTGAAATGTTCCAGAGCAGCTGTTGTTAAAGTGTTTAAAGACTGGACTGTCAGGCAAAAAACTGGGTCTCTACGTGCAAGGTGTGGCCGTCATCGACTAGTGACTGCTCGGGCGGAACGGAGAGTGTCCAGACTGGCAACAGACAGCAGAAGGGCAACAGTGCAGCAAATTACAGACCATCTTAATCAAGGATCCCCTCAAATGATATCTGCACGCAATGTTCGCCGTACACTGCATCGGATGGGATATGGCAGCCTAAGGCCTGTTCGAACACCTTTGCTGTCTGCAACAAGAGAAAACGTCTCCAGTTCGCACAGGAGCACAAGGATTGGACAGTCGATATAATTGGAAACAAATTATGTGGTCCGATGAATCACTTTTTGAGTTGCACCATGCCGACGGCCGAATGAGAATTTGGCGGAAACAGCACGGAAGCATGGACCTCAAATGCATTGCTACAACCCTTCAAGGTGGTGGAGGCAACGTTATGGTTTGGGTAATGTTTTTCTGACATACTTTGGGTCCTTTAATTCGTGTTGATCAACGTCTGACTGGCACATCATATACAAACATCGTTGCGGACCAAGTGCATCTTGTCATGTGGATGGTTTATCCCAATGACTTTCAACAAGATAATGCGTTCTGCCATAGTGCTCGTATTGTATAGGATTGGTTTGAGGAACATGCCGGTGAGTTTACTTTGCTTAGGTGTCCCTCCTAATCCCCATTGAGAATTTGTGGGATGAAGTTGAGCGAGCCATCAGACAGCTGCATCCATAACCCTGCAATCTCACACTCCTGGAAAGTGCTATTCATCAAGCATGGTCTCAGATTCCACAAACCGCCTATCAACATCTCGTGGAGTCCATGCCACGAAGAATCGACGCAGTATTAAAGGCAAAAGGTGGCCCAACGAAGTACTGAGTGGGAGGTCATAATAAAGTGGCCACTCAGTATATACCCTCCAAGCCAGCTCACGACACGTTCCTCCTTTCATTGGCTACGCGCTGCTGACATCAAAAGTAGAAGGTGGTCACAATAATGTGACTCGACTGTGTATGTAGTTTTTATGAACAAAATGCAATATGTAAATATTTTCTGGATGAAGTGAGGCAATTTCTGTCAAGAAGAGAACTATCCATCATGGATCACCACTCGGACAAAATATCAGGTGTTACGCAACGAGTAGAGACTGAGTAAGCCAACTGAATGCAAAGTGATCATGTGTCTTGGTTAGTATTGGAAAACAGATGAGCAGTGCGTCTAAATGATATCAAAAAACAACAATGGTTTCCCCCCTGAGAGGAAGAAAGTTTTAGCACAATTACAACGATTCCTCATGGGGAAAGATCTTGGCCTTTGGACTTTGAACTCACTTCAGTCGTCCTAATTTGAAGATATGGTAGTGCAGATCGATTGATTAGGAAGACTTCCATATCCATGACAATTGTGCCCTTGGAATTGCAAGAAAGATGATGCCGAATTCTCGGGTATAATGAACACATCTTTTGAATCAAAACCAGTATGTGGCAATGAAAAGCGAAATTATCGTCAAACATTTTGTCATCTGAGATCTCATAACAAAGGGTTTATTGTAAAGAAGAGTTTGCTCGTAATTCAAGAAAGAAGTCTGATAAAGAACATTTTAAATTGGTCTTTTAGGAGCAGAGAAACCGTTGCAAAAGGAAACAAATATTTGTTCCCCTACTAGAAAATGGAATCATGGTAGTAGAAAATTCATTTTCCCCAGACTTTCAGAAATAGAAATTTGTTCACAGATAGAAATGAACACTTGTGCCTCCACTAAAAATACCGGTCATCACAAAAAGAAAGAAATGTGCCTAAATCTTTGTTATTGTGACTGGTATCCCATGCCGAAAAAATGCTTTCAACCGATGTTTTAGACGCGAAACTGTGACTTTTGATGAAAATGTGCATTTTAACCCTCAGCCGCAGAATTTCATGTTATGGAAGTTACACACCCAACTTTTCATTAATAGAATTTTTTCGACAAAAAAGGAATTTTTCGAATCGGATTTTTTAAAAAAGAGAAAATCAGAAAAAAGTATCGTGTTTACGCTTCTTAGAGGAAAAACTGTTTATTTTTAAAAATGTGCCAGTGCGCTGCGTTTCTTGTAGTGAATGATGCCCGGTACAAAAGTAATTTCTTCAACTTCAAATTCAGAAGCGGATACACATTTCAAGTATTGGGTGTGTGCAAAAGTTACGTCACAGATGACGCTGCGATGCCGAATTTTCGGCCAATAAAGCGTGGAGATGTAGAGCATGCAGAGGCTAAAGGTTTGTCCGAGTAAATCATTCGTAACGGAAATCACGGACGGTGTAACATGGCATGCGATAGGGAGCATATTAGACATTGTTTACTGTACGAGTTCGATAAAGGCAGTACTGCAGCCGCGGCTTGCCGCAACATCTGTCAAGTGTATGGGGAGGATGCAGTTGATGATAGCACGTGTCGCCGTTGGTTTCGGAAATTCCGGGACCGAGACAGAAGCTGTAAAGATCAACCACGTCCTGGACTTCCATCCGTGGTTTCTGACGAGGATGTGGACCAAGTCATAACAAATGACCCACATCCAACCGTTCAGGAATCAGTGGAAACGTTGTCAGTACACAGAACAACAGTCAAAAGACGGATGTATGCGCATGGGTTCATCAACAAGTTCGATAACTGGGTTCCGCACCAGCTTTCTGCAAAGCAACGAGAAGAGAGAATCCGTACCTGTATTGCTTTGCTTTCTCGTCATTCTCGTCACAGAAATGAACCGTTCTTGGGACGAATTGTAACGGGTGATGAGAAATGGATACTGTACCGTAATGTAAAGCTTGGACGGACTGTGTGCCAAGGTACGGAGCCTGCTCTATCGACCCCAAAAGGAGGACTGCATCCCAAAAAGTTTTCTTGAGTGTTTGGTGGGATGTTCAGGGAATAATCCACTGCGAGGTGTTGCCGCCTTACCAAACGATAAATGCTGATCTCTACTTCCAACAGTTGGACAGATGGCGAGAACACCTGACATCGAAGCGGCCAGCACTCGTCAATCGCAAAGGCGTGATCCTTCATCATAATAACGCCAGACCTCATCGCTTTAATCACTCGGCAAAAATTACTGGACTTTGTTTGGGAAGTGTTACCTTACCCTGCGTATTCCCCTGACCTGGCACCTACGAACTACCAAATTTTTAGATCATTACAAAACGCCTTCGCTCTCCAAACCTTCGATGATATGGACGATGTGAAAACGGCATTACATGACTTTTTTGACTCTAAAACACAGGAGTTTTTCCGGCGTGGGATTCACCTACTCATAAACAGATGGTAAGAAGTCATTCAGAATGATGGCAATTATGTGAAATCTAGGTACGTTATTTGTTGTGTTCTCCTTTCTTTGAAGCCTACAAAAACGGATAGAATGTATGCACACACCCAATATAAATATGAACCAATTACCAGTAGCGGAAGAACTTTCAATCTTTCTGATAGAATGAATACCACCTTGCAGCACACGAGTACATGTAAGTTACGATGCCTATCCAGATTCACATGTAAAGGAAGGAGTCATAGAATTTCAGTGCAGCAGGTCTCCTGGACCAGCTCTGATTCGAACACTGAATTGAAAACGCAAATTTTTGACCAGCGCATCCAGTTGTTTCGTCCGAGACAGCTATTGGAATTTCTGGCACCTGCTGAAAAGGGAATATCTGAGAGAAGAAAGAAAGCAAATGTTTCCGTCACTCCAACGGCTGCATGCTCTACACGGAAAAGGCAGTGGTCCACCCGGTCTCGGTGTCCCATCTCGATGAGGGAGGAAAAAGAAAGAAAGAATACAAAGAATTTATCTGCAGCACACATTATTTTTTTGATTAAAGATGAAAACCGTGTGGCTTGAAATACATAGTATTTCCACGGCAATCGTTTTTAGCCTTCAGCCATTCAAAAGTTTAAAACTTTGCTACATATCGTTGTTACTCTATACCTGTACATACCTATACAACCTCATAGGCGCAACTAAGGTGTCTCATTCATCACGCAGGTGTACACGTATACAATATATATACACAAGGGATTTTCATCAACTGTGAAACGTTCGAAATATAGTTGTTCGTATTCTGAAAACGCTCATCAAAGAAACACGAAACATGTCAAAAATTTAAATAACTGATAAAATACACTTCGCGTGTCGAGTTATTAAATGCTAGCTTCCACTAACATCTGTTACAACCGAGAAATTTAAATAATATAAGACTGTCCCGACTCATAGCAGGTACACTTAATTTATTTTGAAAATTCAATGTCTAATTTTATTTTATTTATTTAATTTTTTATTTTTTATTTTTTGCGCTTCACGAAGGTGCACTTAAAATGGAAAAGTTGACTTTAAAATCTTTAGAAACTTTGTGTGCGTTCAAAATTGCTTGTGATCAAGTTTTTACAAAAAAATTGTACTCATGTAAGAATGTGTTAATAGGATAACAAAAAGTTTTGTTCAATGCCTGGGCTTAATTTGTTTTTGAAGATGAGAAAAATGTGATGCAATGTATTTTTTCTCCCTCAGGTAACCGGAAGCAGTCCAACTGGCGGGAAAATATGAAATAAATATGAATTTGACGCAGACTGTTTCATACAGTTCGCACTTCCGGTGTAAGTGAGCAGTAACTTTCTCTCACTGGAGTTCAGATGCCCTAGTATAGTGTATGGTTTTTCGAACCTTGAGCAGCAGCACGAGCAGATGTTGGCATATATCCAATGTCTTTTTAAACTCGTGCCTGGCACGTGGTAGCAAGGTGAATGGCAGACCCAAGGGGAAAGGCCCTCTCTCTCTCTCCTTTTTTCGCTTTGTTTTCTTTTTCTGCCGTTTTTTTCCCTTGTCCTTTTCCTCCTCATCGTACCGTTTTGTCCCAGTGGCGTAACAGTTCGTTACGTGAAGTGGTGGGAGGATGCGAAAGCGAAACCAGAAGCCTCGGAGTACGATAACCCAGATGGCTCCCTTCGTTTTTTTTTCTCCATTGCTTTAGGTTCCACCCCTTCGAAACAAGCTGGAAAAAAGAGCGGCTTTTTCTATCTACTCGTTCTTCATACCATAAAGATAATGTTTCAAAAGACAGTAGTGTTTATCTAATTTTTTAAAGATAATAATGAATAACTGTATTTAAACTCTGCTCAACACTTGGCGTCTCTCTAAACAAACTGCACAATTATTTTAAGCAGTTTTCTTTATACCTACATTCTCGAATTACCAAGTTCTCTCAGTTTAAGTGCATTTTAAAAAAGTTTCTGGGAATATAATGTTGAAAATAAAAGAAGTAGAACTCAGTAAAGCAATTATCTTAATACAGTGAGTACCTTTTTTAGCGCGTAGTTGTTTTAGTTGAAATTGTAATACTCTTTAGTTGAACTTAACTATACTTGTTAAACATAAATCGCACTAGGAATGGCTAAGGGAACAAACGGCCTAGGTGAAAAGAATCAAGAAACTTAACGTAATATCAACTGGTTGTTTGTTTTCCACGTAGTGAAGTTTAAGTATCCCATACACTTCAATGGACTATTCTCAGGTCTTAATTCATCAAAATAACTCTTAATGTCAATCGCATATATACACATTGAAATTTCCACCATGTTATAAAACGTTATTTATCTACAACAAACTTTTTATCCCTCTGTTACTCCACTATCCTATTGCACCCATATCACATTCGACATAACCTATTTATTTTCTTCTGACTCACTTTCAGCGGTGCCAAAACGAGCTGTTTAGGGGAGTAATGTGCCATTCAGTGAACAACCCTTTAGCTGAGAAGTAACCAATTTACGTAAAAAACAGAAACTCAAAAGAAAGGTTAAATTAGAGTTATGTGTCCCAAGTAATAATAATATTTTCTTTGCAGTGATCATCTGATTGCTGTTAATAGTGACAACCTGACCCTCTGCTTTTTCAGTCAGCTCAGCTGCATGAGCATTTGCAAAAATGAGAAGCCTGATCTGTATAAACGCAGTAGTTTTCAAACAGTGTAGCTCACTGGCGGGTACTATCGGTATACTGGGTAAGCACTGCATACCAAGCTCATTTGAGGAACCAGTAACACAATTTCTTAAGTGTCTAAATTCATTTGTATGCATATACAGCCATTACATTATGACCATCCTACCTAATAACATCCTACCTAATAACCTGTATCCCTGGAACCAGTGACCCTAAATTAGGGACGGGCGACTGCTTATAGCCCATTGAGGTGCTCACGGTGGTCGTTAAACCTCCAATCAAAAAAAAAAAGAAAAAAAAACCTGTATGACCCCCTTTAGCCCGCAAAACAGAAGCCACTCGGCGAGGCATCGATTCGATGAGGTGAGATTAGGTATTCTGGGGTATCTGGAGCCATAATGTCAACAGCAGGTCCCACAGTTCCCGTACATTTCGGGGTGATGGCGATTCAGCGCGAACCCACTGTTCCTAGTCGAACCACAAATGTTCGATTGGGTTCATATCAGGTGAATTTGGAGTCCAGGTCATTAACAGAAGGTCACCAACATGTTTCTCGAACCACTCCTTGACGATTCTGGCTGTGTGGCATGGCGCATTATTCTGTTGGTAATGGCCATCACCAACAAGGAACACAGTTGCCATGAATGGGTGAACTTGGTCCGCAACGATGTTCAGATGCCTGACAGCTGCCAGCGATTTGTGCTGTTGGGATAATGGGGCCTAAAGTGTCCCAAGAAAGCATCGCCCAAAGCATAACATCGCCGCTGCTACCGGACTGTTTCCACCCAACAGTGCATCCAGATGGCATAGACTCCATTGGTAATCGGCGTATCCGCGTTCTGCCGTCTACGTGATGCATCAGGAATCTTGATTCGTCAGACCAGGCCACTTTCTTTCAATCATCTACGGTTCAATCTGGATGATCGTGGACTCATTTTATGCGCTGTTGGCGATGACGTGCAGTGAGCATGGGCACCCGGCGGGGTCTTCGGCTACACAGGCCCATGCGCAGAAGGCTGCGATGAACTGAGTGCTGTGACACATTGCCCTGATCACCACTGTTTTAGCTGCGGCGGATTTGTCGCACTGTGGCCCTGCGGTTGCTGTGAACAATGTGCGACAGTCTCTGCTCCCTCTGACATCAATGAGCTGCATACGACACACGGCTGGACGATGATGGTTCGTCGTTTGGCCATCTGTGCACCACTTTTGATACGCACTCACTACAGCGGCACGTGAACAACCCACAAGCCGCACCGTTTCCGAGATCGTAGTTCCGAGGCGCCGTCCTATCACAATTTTTCCTTTATCAAACTCCGATAAATCGGCAGCTTTTCCCATTCTGACTCCGAACACTCTACTAACCGAAAGCTGGTCCTCGGATTGTATATACATACTGCTCTGTGAACTTAACCTGCGCCACCGTTCAGTCTCCAGGCGCACTAATTTCTCTAGGCTGAGGGTGGTCATAATGTAATGGCTCATTGATGTACGGCTGGTTTTCGGTATGTCGAAACTGAAGCGAGTCAGAAAAAAATCGAGTAACTCACGTAAAGCAAGCATTTGCTTGCTTGAACAGTAGATTTGCAGGGAATACCAGATATCACGACATTCGATTTACAGAAGTTCGGATTAGCGAGAATTGATGGCATATACACTGGTGTCCAAAATTAACGTGACAAACACAAAATCACGAATAACGGAAAATGCAGTCGACTGAGTTTTATGAGAGCTGGTGCGCACATACCGATAACGCAGCAATACACAACAGAAAAGGAATGCCATCACAGCGTGAGGAGGACATGCGCATTACAGCATGGCCATCTAAAAGTGATGCAGCAGGTGGGGTGGAATTGGAGGAGCATATAGAGAATGTGATTACTTCAAACAGCGATATAGCTCGCACGACGTGCCCTCATAATGCTTACCATGCTGTGAATGACAGTTTGGGGTAATAAGGCGCTACTCCTCCACCAAGGCGGGTCGAATTGCGGTTAGGGTAGGCTGCCGGCTTGCAATTGCTCTTCCCATGGTATCCCAGACATGTTCTGTCGGGTTCAGATCCGGAGATCTTGCGGGAGAATTCCATCCTGTGGTTACCCTCACTCTCCAGGTATTAGTTGACTAACCGAGCCCTATGGGGACGGCTTTATTACCCATAAAAAGAAACTGGGAACCAATTGTTCCCTTGTAAAGCATGCACAGGGCTCTAGGATGTCATCTCTGTAGCGGGAAGCAGTCATGGTGCCTCCTGGAAACACGTGCAGCTGCGTGCGCCCATCCTTCATGATGCCAGCCCAAACCAGGAGGAGTCCACCACCGTAGTGGTCAGTTTCCCTTAATGTTCGAGGTATGATTTCGGCTTCGCGCCTCTCTCGAAATGTACCCACGTCGCGCGAATACGTGTTTAGGCTGCACCGCATCCTGTCACTGAAAAGAACACATGCCCATTGATTAGGGGTCCAGGGCCCAATTCTGACGAACCCTTCTGTGCGATGCAGTGAGTGGGATGCAGATCATTAGTCTTCTTTCATACAGACCTCTCTTGTGGAGTCTTCTGTAAACTGTTGGTCTCGATATCGCGGTTCCCGTAGCAGAGGAGACTTCCTGATTGACTTGCCTGGCTGTCGACTCCCTATGGCGGCGAACTGTTAGAGACAAGTACAGGTCGTCTTGATTTGATGTGGCATGTCCCGACCTTCTGGTTATTGATCCGGTTTCCTGGAACTGTCTCCAGAGATTGAAGACCACTTGAATCGGCACATTAAGCCATCTTGCTACCTCAGCTTGCGACTGCCTTGCTTCCATTTTACCGACCGCTCTCCGTCGTAAAGAGTCTTCTAAGCGGTGGTGCGGAGCCACTCTTCCACAACAAGTACAACTTCAAGATTCAATTACCGCACCCCGCTCAGAACATGGTACACCACATTCGCGTGTCTGCTAGCTTGATGACGTATGGTCACCATTTGCATATCTCCATAGGAGCTATTACAATGTTTCCTGCACGTCAACTTGGCGTTTCCCCCTTGCACATGTCTCTGAAAAATCTTTACAATCAGTCTTCTCGTTTTGCACATATTCTAGAATTTGTACTTGTCACACTAATTTTGGACACCAATTTATTTGACGCGTGTGGACGGAAAGAAGTACTTTCACAGTGAATTTTAATATTCATACCTTATCGTTAGCACTGTTTTGCAGTTTGAAAATACAGTATGTTCGTAGTCTGAGAAATGAAAAAGCAAGTCAATCGTTCAGCATCTTTTTGCAAATGGCATGATCATTGTGAAATTTTATGAGTGTATCCCAAAACTTGTCCCTCCAACGTTTTACTCAGAATTAATTCCTGAACAACAGCCTAATCAATCCGGCTGATAAAATATTTATTACTACAGTCCGTCCCGCAATTATATGGAAAGGTTTAAAATCAGAGTAAATGTACGATTAGACAAAAGGTACGCAATCCATTAACACAGTGGTGAAAATAAACCACATAGTCTTTGCAGACATATTTTGCGGATGAGAAAATAATATTTTCGGCTATGTATTAAACGTTTTAAACATGTAGTGTATTGAAACTCCCGCAATTATATGGAATTTCACACAAACGCGTGAATACTAAGGCGCATTGCTATACAAGTTAGCCTGGAGTCAGAGCAGGATAAATAATCAGTAAACGTTATGAGGCTGATTCAGTTTTAACAATGCCACGTGGGAAAGAGTTGTCAGCGGAGGAAATAATTCACGTTCGGGAGTTGCATGATCAAGGAATGAATGTAAGTGCGACTTCAAACAAATTAAAACGATCCAAATCTTCTATTTATAATGTTTTAAGTGGTAGCAAAAAATATCCAGCTCAGAAACGAAATGGACGGCATAGTAATGTTTCTCCTCGAATGAAACGACATATCCGGAGGTTCGCTGTGCATGATAATCTCAATCTGTCTGTACGGAATATCAGTCAACATGGAAACGAGAAAATGTCGAAAAGTACGGTTCACAGAGTATTGCAACAGACACGCCTCGTGAAATATGCAAGACTCTTAAAGAAACCGCCTTTAACTGCACAGCACACACAAGCTCCATTAAACTGAGCCAAACACCATATGTCATGGAAGGACGAATGGCTCCAAGTATTATTTACTGATGAAAAGAAATTTAATTTAGATGGCACAGACGGTGCGAAATATTATTGGCATGATAAGAGAACGGAAAAATGCCAAATATTAAGCCGACAATGCGGAGGAGGCTCCGTGATGGTATGGGCCTTTTTGGGATTTAATGGACAATGTAATATCTGCGTTTTGTCAGGACGCCAAAATGCCGTAACATACCAGGAACTTTTAAAAGACAGTTTGCTTCCAGCTGCAGCTGAAATAGGTGGTCCTGATTGGGTTTTCCAGCAGGACAACAGAGCAACCTCTACGATGGCCTGGCTGAGATCTAAAAATGTCAAATTATTGCGGTGGCCAGCCCGCAGCCCGCAGCCCGGAACTCAACCCAATTGAAAATCTTTGGGGAATTTTGGTTTGAAGTGTTTATGCCAATCACTGACAATTTTCAAGTGTTAAAGATCTGGAAACCGAAATTCTGAACTGTTGGTATAATATTGACGGTACAATTATGCATAATTTAATATACATATGCCAGAACACATATTTCAGCTTATTGCGCGTGGAAGAAAGTCCATTAATTATTTATTGTGTTTGCCATTTAAATATTCTACTGGTTTTTGTTTTGTTTCCATATAATTCTGGAACAGTGTTACATAGTTTGATTTCATACAGCTAGACTATTATGTTAAGTATATGTTGTCAACAGCGTTTGACGTGTGTATATTATGTTGCGGGTCATAATACATAATGTTCCACTAGAAGCCTTTGTTGTTTTCTGCATGCAACTGTTTCCGCAGAAATAACAAAATTATGTTTCCACATACATATATGGGACGGACTGTAGCACCGTTTCAGCGTAAAAGTTTCAATGAAAAAATTATTGCTGTAAGAACTTGTAAAAAAATTATTAGCTTACACCAGTGGTAACGACCACTTTACGCCATTAGCTAAAATGTGTACTAAGTAGCCATATACAAAGATATATTTTTTTTATTGAGGGAATCTAAGTTTTCAAACTGTTATAGGTATAACAATAGTTAGTTCTTTTCTGGTTCGGGGTTTAACGACCCTTTCGTTAGTATATAAAGCTATAGGAAGTCCTCATACTTAATTCAAGGTCACTGGTTCCCGAAACGGAAGACAGTCAGCGTTGTAAGACAAGCCCATGCCTCATCCAGGACTATGGCCTTGGCTCATCTGTAGCGATTAGCCAGAAGACCGCACCTCTGACCACTTGGGCAGCTTCCTGACTTCCCTCAACTTGTTATCATTTCACAGGGGTTACTTACGCAACAGCCAATCAATTTTCCATCAAAGAAAAAACATGCCAAGTGTTACTACAGAGCACCGAAATCGAGGCAGAAATTCTCAGTGTCAGTTCTCTGCAGCAGTCTGTTAGTAAATTAGTGCAGATGTGGCTTTTTCCTCAATCCACCATCACCGTGATGTGTTGTCTTTAACAGCCTTCAGATCTGAAAAGAATCAGGATGAAGTCGTCACGCTGATTAGACATACTATCCTATACGTATAACAGGCACTCAAACCTAGTTCAAGGACGGCTGCTGATTTTAGAAGTCACTTAATGTATAGTTTTTTCGTTTCTATTGTTTGCGTGGTTTGACTTCCCTATATTTATTTTAGTTTCCGTATTTAGTGCTGGGAGATAAACATTTCCTGATTGTAACACAAACCCTATTTCGATAGTCTTATTTTCATGCAAAACGACAGCAAGACACTTAAAACAAAGGAATTTGCGTGGAAAATATAATGACGTTTGTAAAAAGAAAGAGTGTGAGAGAAACAGCTAAACGTTCTGTAGTAAACATAAGTTCTGCCTACGATATCTACGAACGAAAGCTTGTTATGTCGACTGGCACAAATATAATTATGATCATGAAACACCTCATCGAAAGGTTTGTAAAACTTAAAATATAATATACAATTGGGGAACGAATTTCCCCGAAGAACTAATTCTTCATAAATACATGGAAGACATTGTAATGCTATTATTGGCGTATTTTCACTGTATTCCATGTAACCACTTCCTTCAGAAAACGAAAAATTACAATGTCCTGGAGCGGGAATCTTATATACACCTCCCGATTTCCGGGTGAACATGCTACCCAGGACAAGAAAATTCCAAGCAACTGAACATAGATATCTGAGAACCTTGAGATTTGCGCTAGTCGAAGCTATTCCTACCCCATCGTAGCGACCTACATCCATCTGGAATTTGTGACCTACATCCGACCATGGATGTGAGAAAAGATCGTGAGACGCTACGATGGGGCAGGAATAGCTTCGACTAGCACAAATCTCAAGGTTCTCAGATATCTACGTTCAGTTGCTTGGAATTTCCTTGTCCTGGGTAGGGTAACGAATAGCATGTTCGACCAGGAATCGGGTTGTGCGACTTCGCATACCCCACCAGGACGATTAAAATTTTCAAGTTTTCTGAAACAAGAGGTTACATGGAATACAGTGAAAATATGCCAATAATGGCATTAAAATATGTCAGCCTCGCAATATTTTAGCAATTTCGTAAAACGTTTGATATTTATGAATGGACGTATAGTACTAAGTCTTAAGAAGCTTCCACACATTTGAAAATAAGCTAGATTTATGACATATTTTAATGAATAGCTACAAACATTAAGAATTCAAAGAAATCCTATTTATTTTTTACAAAATTTTCACAAAATAGTTGTTTAAGGTAGTTCCACCTAAAATTTCTGCCTTATGTTTTCAATGGTAAAACTTCTTTACATATTTTTTGCAATTAATGTATTCCCAAAGATGAAATTTTGCACATCGATAAAATTAACTTTAAGTTATAGCATGGGATACTGAATACTCGCTAAAACATAACCACAATTAAGCAATCCAACATTTGTTTGTCTACTGACGTCATCAATGTACAGGTCGCGCCATTTATTAACAGGTCTGAACATTACTCAAATAAAAATGATGGATTTTTAATATAATTATGGTTATGTTTTAGCAAGTATTAAGTATCCCATGCTATAACTTAAAGTTCGTTTTATCGATGTGCAAATTTTCATCCTTGGGAACACATTAATTGCGAAGAAAATATGTAAAGAAGTTTTATCATTGGAAACATAAGGCAGAGATTTTAGGTGGAACCACCTTAAATGGTGATAAATGTTTTTTTGTTTTTGTTTTTTTTATGACCTGCCAGTTTGAATGTTAGCCGTAACTTGTAAAAAGTACAAGAACAATCAGATGTTTCAGAAGTTCCCTTCTTCATCGTCGTATAGTACAACCAACGAAAATCTATCATCGGGTGTCATTGGAAGGTGTCAAAAGCTTTGTTATTTTGTAAACTTCAGATTACATTTGTTTCCATAAATTAATCAAAATCAGGAAAATCGCGATTACTCAAAGAATGAATGATAAACTGTTATGAAATTTAGACAAAACCTGTATTATATCGTACGTTAGAGAAAGACCCAAAAACATTCGTAAGAAACACTTCATTCCGATAAAAATGACCACATACAGAACTAGGTAAGAATAAGATGTCAAAATGAAGTAGCCAAAGTATCTCACTGGGTGGTGTGATTACACCTCGCAGCAATGCAGGCCTCACACCGATGGTTAATGCCATTGATGATGGTGTCTAGCAGCTCAGTAGGTAGCAACGACTATTGTTGGTGCAAAACTGGTCTAATCCCCTCCAGGTCTTACAGAGGGGGTTGAGAGCAGCAACACATCTCGCTAGAGCATCCCAAACATGTTCTATTGGATTAAGGTGGGGAAACCGGGCTGGCCAGTCCATACGGACAATGATCTCCTCTTGAAGATATTGCTCTACCAGCCTCGCTCGGAGGGGACGAGCGTTATCTTCTTGTAGGAAGAATGTATCTCCTATGATACCTACATAAAGGATAGGACCGAACATAGGGGTCCAGGACACCATCCCTATAGCGTCGATCATTCATTGTTCGTCTTGGAAGCGCAGAGGTCTATGTATCCACTTAACGAGATTCCACCCCAAACCAACATGCTACCACCATCTTAAGTGTCCCTTTCATTGGTCGTAGATGGATAAATAGCGTGTCTCTCATTCTCTTCAGATCAGAGCACGCTAGGAAACGCTCTGCAAAACAAATCTGGACTCATTTGTGAAGAGTACTGACCTCCATTGATTTTCAGTCTCATTACTGCGAAGTCTAGCCCAATTCAAATGTTCCCCTCTGTCACGGGGATAAATGACACGTAGAGTGCTGATCGCTTGGCGTAAAGACCTACGTATCAATAACTACCATTTACAGTAGCAAAATACTGTTCATCACGTGTTTAACTAGCAATATTAAGCAGAAGTCAATAGGTTCCTGGTAATATTAACTAAAAGCAAACTACAAACAGGATATTCAAAAGAACTTACCCCAACTTTGAAAAGTAGGCCTACATCCATTGTTGTCCGGTTTTCTCTGCTAGTGAATGTATATCATCAGTCAAAAGGACAAATATCCCAACAAACAGTAAAAACTTCCGCTGCTAGCGAACGTATGTCAGCAGTCGAAAGGACATATCACAACGAACGGTAGAAACGACAATTTGAGTAAAACATGAATGAAACGACACTAAACCGAGTACGAAATTGTTAAATTCAAATGAAATGAGTACATTAAAATCGATTGAAAAGGAAAACCAACAAAGTTAAAAACTGAAAATGACAAAACCACGGAACCTATTTACACTCTACCC
The DNA here is from genome assembly GCA_039090855.1 of Macrothele yani. Classification (NCBI taxonomy): domain Eukaryota; kingdom Metazoa; phylum Arthropoda; class Arachnida; order Araneae; family Macrothelidae; genus Macrothele; species Macrothele yani. Next base: position 2,442,251 of record CM077023.1, on the reverse strand, counting down.
ATGCTACAGCATCCATACATGTTTCGGCCAATATTAAGCCTTCATCAGTGGAAGAGTTTACAAGTGCATGGTCCTCCGTAATCGACTAGATGTAATATAATATGCCAGAATGAAAAGACAGTATGTTAACTTGGTCGCATAAGCTATGAACACCTATACCCTATCGCGCATTTCTTGTATAGCGCCATCTGTGGGGATTTCGCCGACGTATTCGTCCTGCTGATCAACTAAGCCAACCAAGCAGAGTTTATTTAACTTCCGTTTAATATTACGTTGATTTTCAGAATGTAACAGGTATCTCCATGCGTGTGGAATATCGATAGGTGAATTATTGTTACAACATTTCCCTTTATATTTTTCAATAATAAGAGCCTCAGAAGTGAGGATTTGTTTATGAGATCGAAGTGATGTTAGAATTTTGACATTTTCCCAATCAGGTACATCATTGTGTTCGATGCAATACTGAATGAGTGCTGTTTTAGGTCTTTTCTTTTCCCAATCGTATACATGTTCTTTTAATCGAGTAATAAAGCGTCTCTTAGTACTGCCTATGTACATAGAATCTTTGTGATTGGGGTTAGTTATTATCGGGATACAACATACGCCCGATTTATCGAAGATTGACTTGTTGTCATTGTAAGTCAACAAGGCACCATTATCGATGATAGTTTCAGCCAGAAATATTTGATGCTCTGCACAGTCTCTCTTTAACAAATTGGTAATAGGTGGCAAAAAAGGAATTGATAAGTAAGCTTTATATTCACTTTTTTTATTATGCAAAATCTGAACGTTATTTTTGATATTGTTATAAATGGAAGTAATCAGTCTGCCACTATAACCAAATGCTTCTGCAGTATTCCTGATCCCCTGCAACTCAGCCTGTTCAGATTGTAAGGAAGAGGAATGTGTAATTGCTCTTTTGATATAGTAAGAAAAGCAGCTGTTTTGTACTTCCAGGGATGCCAAGAATCGAATGGGATCAATGCTGCAACATAAGTTGGCTTTCTAAAAACACTATATTCAATAGAATCATCATGGGGGAATAAACTTAAATCCAAAAAATTTAGTTTGTTACCAATTTCTTCATCTAATGTGGTCCTAATAGTAGGATAAATGCTGTTAAATGCATTTATGAATTCATCAAGTTTCTCTCCAGAATGTTGCCAGAAGAGAAGAACATCATCTACGTGGCGTAGATATAAAACAAGGCGAGTCCAGGTTAGGTTGTTGGAAGATTGTTTTTTCAATATGCTGTAAGACTACTTCTGCCAACAAGCAGGAGAGTGGGGATCCCATGGGAGCTCCAAATGTTTGTTTATAAATTATCTCATCATATGAAAAATAATTGCTGTTGGTAATATATTTCAAAGACGAGATAATGCTGTTCCTTTCTTTGTCTTCAATTCCCTCTGATGATAACTGCTGATTAATTAAATGAATTGTTTCATCTGTGGGGGTATTCGGGTAAAGTGCAACTACATCAAGGCTAAACATAGTAAAGTTGAAATCCTGAATAGCTTGAATTTTATCAATCAACTCAATAGAATTAGATACATTGTAAACATAGTTGTTATATAAAGGTTTTAGGTATTGATAAGTAACCCTTTCTAAATTAATAGTTGGAGCGACATTCTTGTTCACAATCAATCTAACCGGTTGATTTATTCTATGTGTTTTAATTTTGCTGAAGATATTTGGAGTACAAGCACCAATGGGTGGGTAGGCTTTACGTTTAATTTCAGTAGGCAGGTCACTATGATTCTTAAAAGTAGCTACTTGCCTTATTAAACCATCGACAGGGTCTTTATTTATTTTCACCACCCTTAAATCCTTTATAGCTGTCTTCATTTTCTGTTGGTAGTCTTCTTTATTCAAGATAACAAGTTGTTCGCATTTGTCAGCCATGATGCATTTAATATTAGGGTTGTTCCTAAGTTCAAGTAGTGTCTCCCGTTCAGATTTAATAGGAGCATTGAGTTGTTGGTCATTAATTTTATTGTAATTCCTCATCATTTTATATCTTACTGGATTTCTTCTACTAGCTGGTAACTCCCGTATAATGTTTTCAATATGTGGAAGGATAATTTCTGGTTTTGGTTTATGCCTTTTATATGCAAACTTAACACCTCTTTTCAAAGCCTTCACTTGTAGCTCAGAAAGTACATAGTTAGATTCATTAACGAACATGTTGTTATGAATAGGTATTTTGTTGTATTTATGACAATTTCCGTTCTTCTCCTCAAGTAGGTTTTCAAACTTTTTTGAAAATATTGGCCGAAACATGTATGGATGCTGTAGCATGGGTAGAGTGCAAATAGGTTCCGTGGTTTTGTCATTTTCAGCTTTTAACTTTGTTGGTTTTCCTTTTCAATCGATTTTAATGTACTCATTTCATTTGAATTTAACAATTTCGTACTCGGTTTAGTGCCGTTTCATTCATGTTTTACTCAATTTGTCGTTTTTACCGTTCGTTGTGATATGTCCTTTCGACTGCTGACATACGTTCACTAGCAGAGGAAGTTTTTACTGTTCGTTGTGATATTGTATTTTCGACTGCTGATATACATTCACTAGCAGAGGAAACCGGACGACAATAAATGTAGGCCTACTTTTCATAGTTGGGGTAAGTCCTTTTGAATATGCTGTTTGTAGTTTGCTTTTAGTTAATATTACCAGGAACCTATTGACTTCTGTTTAATATTGTTAGTTAAACACGCGATGAACAGTATTTTGCTACTGTAAATGGTAGTTATTGATACATTTCCTTAGCCACGTAGTATCCGCTCGTGCAATCATGCACTTGTGATTTTTTAGTAAAGACCTACTTCATGAAGTCTTCTGCGCACAGTGGAAGCAGATACAACCTTTCCTGTAGTCGCTGCAGGCAGATCACAGTTGTGTCAGGCTAGCTGTCTTTTTCCTACTCACAGTTCATCGGAGATATCGGTCATCCACGGATATTCTAGCCTTAGGTCTTCCTTTGCTGTACATTAGGGAAGCTGATTACTTACTTTGAAATTGGTTCCGCAGTCTGTGGACCGCAGAAAGACTCTCGTGCAGCCATCTTGCAGCTTCCATCTGACTTTGGCCTGCGTCTAGTTTTTCGGCCACTCTGCACCTCAGCTCATTTGTTAAATGATGTCTCGCAGCCATTACAACAGATCTATCTCAGAATCCTTTCTTTACACTCCGCAAACATTGTGACGCACACCTTCGTAACAGCCTCTTTTATGCTGCTGCTCATTTGCATACGGTACACTGACTCCACATTATGTTTCATGTCATATACCAAAGTTTCGTGCATTTGCAATTTTTCTTTCAGAGATAATAGCGATTTATGTTTATTTATTTTTTATTTATGGAAACCAGAGTAGATGGTTTGTCAATAATATGACAGAAAAATTGTAAAGTTTCTATGCTAAGTGATATGTCTGAATGAAGGTTTAGGTAAAAATGAAGTTTTGTATAAAACGGAACGAAAACCAAAAGCACTGTTATCACAAGTTGTTAATTGCACCTATCCCCAGCCAGAGGCATACCGATGGAGGGAGGGACGGAGAAAGGGCAGTTGCCTTGTGGCACTAGTATATGGGAGTGCTGAGAGGTTGGAATGATGTTGCTGCTAAAGTTGGAAATGCGCCACAGCAAGTATTGTACTATTACAGTATTGAAGCATACACTTTTCACACATAAAAAAATTTCCTCGTGATTGAATGTTCACCTTTCCTTTCTATTCTTCCGTTTCGGAGTTTAAGGACCACCTTGAGCAACTCTATGGGCAATAGGCAGTCGTCCATCCCTAATTTTTGTCTATTGGTACCCGGGAAAGAAGAGACACCGCCAACACACCACCCATGCCTCACCCGGGGATCGAAGCCCGGTCCAACTCGGACGAATGGTCGGAAACCAGTGCCTCAGACCGCAAGTCCACCTAGGCTGAGATAAATTTCTTCTTTTTGTTTTTAGTTTGGCATTTTTTGGGTGCAATGCGGTTTTGGTGCTAGTTGCTTTGGCAAGACACTGATTCATAGCATTTACTCCCTTTTCACGGTCTAATCTACGTTACAGTTAATGCCTTTAAGCGAGTTGGGATATTAAACTAAATTTGCTTTGAACAAACTCTCAGAATATATTCAATGATATATAAACTCTCAGAATATATTCAATGTATTGTAGAAATAGAATAGACTTCTATCGGATAGATGCTTACTGATACTCAAGTCGGTTCCCAAAATCAGTTTCTCTATCGTCTTTTATGTTGTTTCGCAAGGAACGCAAATTATATAGCTTGCCCCAAGGAGCAAGACACCTTCGCCATGTCACTGCCTCCAGCTGGTACAACTTCTGCAATAAGAAGAATAAGAAGAAATATGTCCTGTATAAATGATGTTCGTTTCCCTCTGATTTCTTGCAAGGTGCTGGCCTAAAGTTTTGCTTTTCTCACTTTCCCTTTCATATGGCCTACTCTATTACCACCTAATTGTACTTGCCTCTGTTGTTGCATACAACTGTACTCTATTACCACCTAATTCTACTTGCCTCTGTTGTTGCATACAACTGTACTCTAAATGATATTGATAAAGTCCCCCCCCCCCGCTGCAATTCCACCATCGCATGATACGTGAAATCTCGGGAAACTTATAAAGCTTCTAATCCAGATGAAACGCCTGTGGTCATAAACTGTATGAGCCTGGAGCTATAACACTTCTTTTGTATTGTCTATTCTACCTGTAGTTTCTTTTTTCTTTTCTTTTCTTTTTTCTTTCTTTCTTTCTTTATTTTTGTAGAAATTTTTCCATAAAATTGAAAACTTGCCCATGTCGCAACAGTGAGGAAGAAATTATTATTGACTACGCAGCTCATAGTACTTTTAATTAGACTCTGAAGTATTAAAACAATCATATGAACAAAAGTAACAGTCCTAAACAAGTTGTGAAGGCCAGCAACTGAAATTGTGTCTCATGTGAATGCCCGAATATTGGTATCGCTTTCAAAAAAATCAGCAATCTGAAACTGATGATGAAACTTAGATTGTATTTTGCTTCTTTCTGTTGGGGGCAACAATTCTGTCATAACAGAAGCAAGCTAAATTGGGAAAAAATAATTTGTCCTTGCTTAAGTGCACAAAGAAACACAAAGGAATACATTTTTCTTCAAATTTTTATAGCATCTAATATCACAAAGGATTCCTTTCAGGTTTCTATGAGTAAAAATTTTGTGGAGAAATTAAATTTAAAATACTAGAAGTCCTAATATTTTATAAGCATTCACTACGTGGTAAGAAAATAGTTTTCCGGAAATTTCCTGGCTGTTCGCTTTGTAAAACCAAGTAGCTTGCACCTGAAAATTTTAAGTTGCGAGAAACATGGGCTCATGCGTGCAACATCTCCGTTTGATTGCTGGTGAAAGCGATTAAGTTTTCCGGTAAGTGTCTGTGATGAGTGAGAAGATACGTCTGTTCAGTGTCGAAGGAACATGGAGATGGGAAAGGGAAAATGAGCTGCAGATTGCAGGGCAAGATTGAAATACGGAAAGAAAGCATCAATTGTACACTGAAGAGTGAGTCCGAAAAGTAAGTCAAGTCGTGTACACTATGTAATTATATAGCGCTCACGTAGAAACACAAAGGAATACATTTTCCTTTCTTGGCACCTCCGTTACCTAAACCTAAACTGAAGTTCTTGCATTTTATTGCAAGAAAACTGAAAATTTACTGCTGAAAATACAGCAACATTGCATAATATAAGCAATGAATTTAGCAGTTCTTTTCCGTTAATTTTTTTTTTGCACGTGAACATGATCTATAGCGCTATTGACTCCTGAATCAATGTCCACTGTTCCCAAATGTTTCTCTGTCTTTATACAAAAATGCTAAAGATACGACCAGAAAAACTACACACATAACCCAGCAGAAACAAAGCTTCATTTTCATCAGGAGTAGGCTCGAACCCTAATGTCGCATCGATGGAATTAATGGAACTTTAAGTCTTCAATGTTGCAATTCACTATCAGAAACCAAGTGCTTTCTCGACGGAAACGATACCTGCCGAAACATTCAAAGCTTTCCTAATCGTCCTCTTCAAAGCTTTGCAAGCAAACAAACTGTCGATAGAAAAGGTCTTGTTGTAATTTGGCCATCGTTATAGAACCTATGCAAAAGAAGAAAAAAATTTCATATTTACTATTCTGGATACTTTAAGGCCGCCGACACTTCATGGATTTATTTGGGCACGATGCCCAAATAAATCCAGGAAGTGTCGGCGGCTGCACGGCAATACATTTTACCCCCACCATTAGCTTTAACGCTGAAGCCTCTCGTCACTGAGATCCAGTCGAGCTTGCAGATTTCAGCTCTAGCCAAAGCCAGCCTCCGAGCTTGCAGACTTCATCAGCTCTAGCAAAAACCAGTCTCCGAGCTTGCAGACTTTATCTCTAGTAAACCCCAACCTCCGAGCTTGCAGATTTCAGCTCTAGCAAAATCCAGCCTTGAGCTACAAGAAGAAGAACGTTCAAAGTTCTCCTCCTCCTCCTTCTTCCCTTACCTTTATCATCAGACTAGGCAATCCTTTGAGAAGGGGAACTCCTCTGTCTGTTCAAAGTCTGAATATATTCTCTAAACTTTTTTCTCGGCCATGCCTCTATCTCCGTTGAGAAAGAGAAGTATGGTCATTCGCCTCAAACTGGACGACCCTCTTTCTCCGAACAACATACGACATCATATAATTGACATTCTGATGCTCCATTTTGGGCAGATCACCCAGATCAACCCAAAAAATTCTCATTGTGTCGCAAATCTTTATTTGTGTTTGGCATATTTACTGTTGTGGATACTTTAAGACATTTCCTGCTTACCTGAGCTACTTCTAGTACTTGCGGGTACTTTTTCTTTCCAATATCACCTGACAGTTTTATTACATATTCTGTGGATTATAAACTCAATTTTTATATTCAGCTATTTCAACTTAGATGTTTCTTCTTCTGATAGAACTTGTGATGTCATGCTCAGATCTCTTTTTTTCGTGTCTAATTCTTTCAAACTTGTTTCAGCGCGCGTTTTTCCTAGATTTTAGTCACTTTAACGGAAAGTACTCCCAACTGAGGAAATTTTATTATGGTTTCGAACTTCAAGGGCTTGCAGCTCAAAGCCATACCTTTTTTTGTTACAGAACATTTAGTCTCTGCCAAATGTATGAAGAAATAGCCTTTCTTGGGCAGATAAAAATCCTTACATAATTTCTATTACGTGGAACTGAATTTAAAAGAAGTTATATATTCTTCACTTGACGCCACCGAAGTACTGAGTATGAAATCCCATTTTTTATTTAAAAAATAAATAATATTTACTGTGTTCCACAAATTACCAGAATAGCATGGAACGTTTGGGAAAATTCCAAAGCAAAAGATATATGTTATGCTTGCCTCTACAGAACGCAAAATATGTTAATACGAATCGTCTTAAACAAAGTGATATTTTGCAATAAATATTTATTCAAATTGCGGCTATATAACTGAAAAATTGTGCTTCTGGTAAGTGTTAGAACAAACTTGGGAAATACTGCAAACGATGCTTTTAGTCTGATGCAGAGCGAATTGTTCAAATTTGATTTTTAAAGCTGAAGATACCGACTTCGCAGACTCAGTAAACATAATTTTCAAGACTGAAAACCATACCGATAGATAAATAGATAGACATATCCTGAAGGCTAAATGTTTTTCTCTGTCTGGTAAATAAATTTTCCAATCTGATTTAGAAAAACGAGAAAATATGGATTTCAGTGGGAGATAGACGTATTAAAAGAGAGGCAAACAGATATCTTTACTGGAAGCATACTTTCCTCTTTCTTATGTAGAAATAATAACCCCAAAAGACTTTCAGATGTGGAGATGCCATTTACACAGAGCAGCGTAGCAATCATCTCGAATCCCGAGCATAGTTTTGCTTCTTTCCGACCCAGAGGACATGTTTCTCATTCGATTTTGAAAGAATTTTTACTTCTTCTTCCAGAAACAGACGAATCTATTACCCAGACAGACAGACTGACAGAAGGATGGACGATGCATCTTAAATCTTGCCCACATGATTTCCTCTGCGCAAGACGGAACAATTTTTCTAGTTGGACTTTCAGAAGCATGGATGTATCTATTACTTTAAGAGATAAACTAATGAGCGCAAGTACAGACATGACTAAAAAATTATTTGTTTAATTATTTACACGTCTCAACTGGCTCTATAACCCTTTTATTGATATGAAATAATGATAGCAATGCAAAATATCATATCAATCCAAAAACTAAATGGCATAGTTTGAGAAAAAAGTAAGAAAGAGAATGGATATTAAACACACGGGTAAAAGATATGGTTAACAAAGACAAGCTTTACCGCAATCAGCACAACGTAACGCTTTGATAGCAAGCAGCTTTTAAAGTTCTTTCATTCATCACCAAAATGCCTATGCCTTTTAGAGAGTTGAGAAAAAGGCAAACTCTCACAACAGTAGATAACAAATCTGTATGCTGGTACGTCGAACACAGCCTAGGACCTAAGATCAACAAGAACACCCTGAGTTCAAGCAAAGGAACAAGACTGCAAGCGTTCAGATTATTGTTAATGTCCTTGTAAAACAACGTCAATAAGGCGAGATCGTCGCCTGGTTATAATGTCGCTTACATGAAATTGTTTTCTTAAAAGAGAAATGGAAATGTTTCTCATATATTTACCATTTCTCTTGAAATACTGAAATAGAGATATCTTTTTTTTTTTTCTTGAGGAGGCCGAAAAAAATTTCCGATCCGCCTTTCAGAAGCGGGCATATCAGGTCTATAGACAGACAACTAGAAAGATCGACAGAAATACAGAATATGATATATCTTGTGCCTTGGATGTTTATCCCTTCCCTATGCACAAATAATTTTTCCAATTAAATTTTCGGAAGCCAAGATATAATTCTTATTGGCAGACACAAAAGCAAACGCAGCGGTACATAAATAAAAATTCTTGTAAGTATGCCTACCTCTCTGGGAAGCAAAATGATTTTTTAACCAAATTTCAGAATCGGAGTCCCTTAAATGAGACACAAACAGAAGGAACGAACAGAAAGTAGAAAGTATCAGTAAGAAAGCCCCTTAAACTCAGATTATGAAATCTGGTTAAGAAAAGCATTTTGTTTTTTTATAGAATTTTCATTGGTAATATTTTCTCCGGTGTGACTTTTAGAAGAGGAGATATCATTTACATAGACCGACAGACAAACGAAATGAGAAACATATGGGAAATCATATTCTCTCGTATGCTCAGTACTTTTTTTTTTTTTTTTTTTTTTTTGCTATTTCGACTTTAAAAGCAGTGATGTCATATTCCAGTAGACGGACAGACAGAAAACTTAGTTGAATGAAAAACATCTTAATACAGGTGTAATAAAACTATCCTGAAATTCAGCCGTAAACTCATTCGGAATGCACATTTGGTTCCAACTGAAACTTCAAACATGTCGTTTCTGAACTACAGGATAAGAATTAGACAAATAAGTCTGCGATGAACAGAGAGGCAGACAAATTTACTTGCCGTGAATTTGACCCCGACTAACCGAGTTGGAGACGAACAGATTACGTTGACAAATTTTGTGGCGAAGATCCGAGTCAGCAACAAATAAAATGCAATGAAGTTAAAGGCTTAAATTGGCTTGCATCAGCTTTTTAGATGTTAGATGTTACCGACTTACCGGTAATACACGTTAATTTGGTGCTAACGTCTTTTGTAAAAAAAAGATCGTGCTTTTGTTACCGGTTTGTCCGTCCGTCCGTCTATTCCCGCGACATCTCTGTAACTATTAATCCGATTTGAAAATTTCTTTTTGCATTGGGAAGCTTGAAATATGCGAATGCCGATCCTTCATTTCGTTTTTTTTTTTACGATGTACAATTTTGCCGCTAGAGGGCGTAAATGCAGATGATGTCGAATTCAAAAAAATATGTTTTATTCCATATATTTGCTTCTAAACATCAAATTGAAAAAATTCTTTTATCTTTCGATTCCACTTATGTCAAAGAGTATTTTAGATATAGTTACTTTTTCAAATTACGCATAGATTTTCGCTAGGGGGCGTAAAAGTAAATTATATTTTTCCCGATAACTCTTCCTCCAAAACTCCGATTTGAAAATTTTTTTCTTCAGCTGATACACCTCCTAACGGAAAATATTTTGCATATAATTTCAAATTTTTGGTAAAGAATAATTTGGCCACAAGGGGGCATAAGTGTTAATTTTTGCTTCTGATGCATTTGCCATAAAATCAGAGCTTCTAAAATATTGATTGAAAAAATTCTTTCGTGAACTGATGCCACTCACATGGATAAACCTTCTCGGAATATTTTCTTCTTAAAATATTCCATAGTTTCTCCGCCAGGGCGCGTAGATGTATATCTTATTTTTGTCAATATCTCTACTTTTAGGAGTCCGATTTGAAAAATTCCTTCTTTGTTGGATAGTGTTTTCAGTGTGACATGTTTTTCATATAATTTCAAAATTTTCAAGTAATTCATAGACTTTCCGCTACGGGGCGTAGAGGTAAATTGCGTTTCCACCTATATCTCTGCTTCTAAATCTCCGATTTGAAAAATTCTTTCTGCACCGGATACAGCTCCTGATGGGAAATCCTTTGCACGTAATTTCTAATTTTTGTTAAAAATGGTTTGGCCACCAGGTGGCGTAAGTCTTAATTTCCGCTTCTGATGTATTTGCAGCAAAATATGAGCTTCTAAAATCTCGATTGCAAAAAAAGTCGCTTGTTGACCGATACTACTCATGTCGACAAACCTTTTAGGAACATTTCCTTCTCGAAATAATGCATGGTTTCTACGTCAGGGGGCGTAGATGTATATCTTATTTTTGTCAATATCTCTACTTCTAAGAGCCCGATTTGAAAAATTCCTTCTTTGTTGGTAAGTGTTTCCGATGCGAAATGTTATTCCTATAAATTCCAAATTTTCAAGTAAATGATAGACTTTTCGCTAGTGGGCAAAAAGGTAAATTGCGTTTTCTGCGTTATTTCTGTTTCTAAAACTCCGATTTGAAAAAATCTTCCTGTATCGCATACAAGACCTGATGGAAAATATTTTTTACATAAATTCTAATGTTTGGTAAAGAATGGTTTGGCCACCAGGGGGCATAAGTGTTAATTTCTGCTTCTGATGTATTTGTAGCAAAATCTGGGCTCCTGAAAACTCGACTAATTTATTTTTTTCTTGGACCGATACCGCTCATATGGAAAAACCTTTTGAGAATACTTTCTTCCTAAAATAACGCATGGTTTTCCAACCACGGGACGAAAAGTCACATCTTATTTTTATCGATATCTGTGTTTCTAAGAGTCCGATTTGAAAAATTCCTTCGGTGTTGGAAAGCGTTTCAAGTGCGAAATGTATCTCATAAATTCATGTTTTTCTTAACGCACAAGTCTGCAACTAGAGGGTGTAAGCTCACGATTCCGTTTACAACAATATCTGAGAGATTAAAAACCCGATTGAAAAACTTCTTTCTTCCGTCAGATACTATTGTTTTCCATACCGGTTCCATTGATTTTGAATAGTTTGATAAATTTAATTTGCGTCAGAACGGAATCAAAAGACGTGCTTATTACACCCGAAAATTCGGTGACATCTTTCTTGTTTTACTCTTGTGATGAGAATTAACCAGCTGTCGAACTAGTCAAGTAATCGAGAAGCGTTTTGCAATTACAAGTGTTAATACAAAGCTACAGTATCCAGTATAAAGATTGCGATAAAACAAAATAAATATTGCAAAGTCAGCCGTAAAGTCTTCTATGGTGTTCCTAGATGTCCGTATCAGATCATGAGGAAGCAGTGAGAAATATTCTTCATAAAAAAAAAACATAGGTCTAAACGAGAATTGAGCCAAAATCAAGATACGTGAACATTTTCTTGTTGGAGAGATGCCTCAAGGGCATTGTTAAAGATAACACGCTGGTCTGTGATCAGCGATGATAGTGAAATACTCACGTAATTATATAGCTCATTATCGTCAACGATATTAACGCATATGCTTGTGGAAATCGTATTTTCCAATATTAAAATAAAAAAGGTCGATTTACTTCGTGCGGTATGTGGTACTAAAGCTGGCTAAAAGTCATTAAAGGCAACCAAATTGATACACCTATTAAATAAATTACTCCTAATATTACATAAAGTTGCACTATCTCCTTCAGTATCCAGTGCCGTGTTGAGTAAAAAAGAATCACCATATCAGTTCATCAACATTTTCTTTGGTCCACATGTCTGGGAGTCTTAATTAATAAATACATATTTCCAAAGAATGACATAAGGAAACGATATTAAGCTTGTGAACTTATGCAATTATATACACACATGTATCAGAAGGAAAATTTCGGTCACCGTTCCTTTTGCTTAATTCTTCAGATTCTGAAGGAACAATTTTAAAACTTTGTGCATCAAATAAATCTATTCCTTTTCGGATCAGATGCTGATGGCGTCTGAACTGTGTATAATCACATAACGCAAAAGAAAAATAATGCCTTATCTCCAGCCTTCGAAAATTCTATCAAGAAAACACGAACTTCTAAGTATCATACGTGTAAAAAAACTAGTTAGAAGAAAACGTGTTTCTCGAATAATGGCTTTGTGGGAGTAACTGCCCCGCTCACGTAAAGTGCGAAACTCTTTTGCTGTTTCAAATCGCAGTGTGCTGAATTTGAATCGTAAAGAAAGACTTCGTTTGTTTTTTTATTTGTGATAGTAATTCTACTTTGCAATAACACTGTGCTGGATTAAAATACTTTCAATGTGGATTAAAATCTGTTCTTCGAAACCGAAATAATTACGAGGGAGTATTTTATTCTTAGTATTAGGTGTACAAATAAGTTTTAAAGCGTTTTTGTTTGACGTATACCGCTAATTTACATATCCGACATTCCCCCGTTCAGTTGTCATGCGTCCGTAACTGGACCAGAGTATAAAATGTGAAACAGAAGTTTGCCCAACAGTCAAACGCACTCGCACATCGGTAGGTGAAAGATGGCAAACGATACTGCATTTATTCGACACTGCATTCGTTACGAATTTCATCAAGGAAAAAATGCTGCAAAAGCATGTGCATCGATCTGTTCTGTTCTGAGGGAGAATATTGTACCGAAAAGAACGTGTGAGTTTTGGTTTAGACGGTTTAAAGCACTTGATTTTGATGTTAGCGATCGAGAACCTAGCGGCTCCCCGCAGAAGGTTGCACATGAGGAACTAACTGCAAGCATTGCTGGATGAAGATTCGTCTCAAACGCGAAAAGAACTAGCTGAACAACTAGGGATAACTCAACAAATCATTTCCACTCGTTCACGCGCAGTGGGAAAGATTCAGAAGGAAGGAAACTGGGTGCCACATTACCTGAGTCAGAGGGAAAAGGATGAGCGTGTCATGAAGTGTTTGAATTTGTTGAATAAACAACACAGAAAGTCTTTCCTGTTAAAAATCTTTACGGGTGATGAAAAGTGGATATGGTACGACAATCTCAAACACAAAAAAGACTGGTAGACCCCAATGAAGCAACGACTTCGACACCGAAACGCAATATTCTCTCCAAGGAAGTTCTGCTATGCATCTGGTGAGATGAAGGGTGTGCTCTATTATGAACTTTTGGAACAGGTTCAAACTGTTACTGCTGATCGCTACAGCCGCTGCGATTGAACCAGGAAATTTGTCGGAAACTTCCATTTACTGGAAAAGGATTGCGTCCCGTGAAATTACTGCATGACAACGCTAGGCCGTATGTTGCGAAATCGGTCAAGGAAACGTTATTGACGTTTGGCTGGGAAGTTTTGGAGCACCCGGCGTATAGTCCCGACATAGCCCCTTCAGACTGTCATTTGTTCCGATCGATGCAACATGGTTTGCCTGCTGTACGGTTCCGGACATGTGACGAAGTGCAAAAATAAGCTGACGACTTCATCACATCACACGATGAAATATTCTTCATGGCTGGAATTCGTCAGCTGCCCGACAGACGGCGGTAGGAGATAGATAATGACGGCGCATATTTTGATTCGTAAAGGTATTGTTTTCTCTCAAATTACATGTTGCGTTGTCTTAAAATGCTTTAAAACTTATTTGTACACCTAATATAAAGTCTGTTTAGATCATTACGAACTTCAAAATTCCTGAATTCTACCCTTTTAAAAAAAAATTCTGTTTGAATTCCTAGTTCTCACGGAAGCCCAGGATCCCGAGGTCCTTGTAGCGTGAAGGTCGCAGTAAATCTGTCCTTTTCGATTTATTCTCCAACTGCATGATTTAATATTTCTGCTGCTTGTTCTGACGTCACTGGCTTTGCTTAGTTCATGGGTTGTCAAATAAGGGACTACCGTATCTGAATTTCTACGTGCTAATTAAGAAGTTGAACATCTAAATAGTGTTATCACGAAGTTATTTTCGTAAATTTATACTGTAACAAGGTTTCCTTTGAGGCTTCACAGCCAGTTCAAATTGTTCAACACTATCAGATCGTTCGGAAATCAATGGGCGATTTCCCGAGGTGCCACATTCAACCCGCCCACAACGCTTGCAGACCAACCCGCTCGCAGCGCCATTCGTACGAGGTGAAGGGTGACTCAGACGCCACACACACGGCGTAATCGGTTGAGCTGCAGTCGTTGCTACTTGTGTGAGAGTGGTCTGTTCAACACGTTAGGAAGGAGTGAGTTGCGGGTGATTCTTCTTCATGAGTTCAAATTGGGTCGTAATGCGGCACAAGCCTACCGTAATGTGCTCGAGGCATGGGGCGAGGAGGCAGCATCTGAACGTACTGTTCGTCGTTGGTTTGAAAAGTTTCGTTCCGATGACACGAGCCGACAAGATAAGGAGGGCCAAGGACCACATTCGGTCATTGACAACGATGCTCTGAAAGCAAATGTGGAGGCAAATCCTCGCGGCACAGTCAGAGAACTCGCCAAACAGTACCATGTGTAGGTGTTAACCCTTTCCAAACATCACCACCAAATTGGTAAGGTCCAGAAGATCGATACGTGGGTCCCACACGAACTGATTAAGCATCAAAAACAACAACGGTTTCAGATGCACAACCTTCTGCTTCGCAAAGAAAGGGAGCCACTACTTGAACGTATTGTAACCTGTGATGAAAATTGGGTGCTACACGACAACAGTAAGCGATCTGGACAGTTGCTGAACTGATGTGCACCCCAGAAACAATATCCTACACCAAGGTTAGGGCCAAAGAAGGTTGTTTTGTTGACAATGTGGTGGACTGTTCACGGTGTCATAAACTACAGGTTCTTGAATGCTGATGAAAGCATTACCTCAGTCACATACTGTGAAGAAACTGACCGAATGCACCAGAAGTTGAGTTTCAAACAGTCATCTTTGGTGAACAGGAAGGGTCCTATGTTCCTCCATGACAACGTGATATCACAGGTGTCACAATGACGAAACAGAAACTACATGAAGTGAGGTACGAAAACTTCCCATATCCAGCCTACTCGAATGGCTTGGCACCTATCAATTTCCTTCCACCTGTTCATGCAGTTTAGCAATTACGTCAAGGGCAGGTCCTTCAGAAACCGAGAGGAGGCTGAAATTGCATTCCGGAACTATCTTGCATTCACGGATCTTTCAGACTGGTATTGAAGCACTTGTCACTTTCTGGCAGAGGTGTGTAAATGCTGAAGGCGCCTATTTCGAATAAAACGAGGTTGAGGTATATTCTTTCATTTTTACCCTCCAAATCGGCCATTATTTTTCGTACGACCTGATATTTACAAAACAATTAGTGTTTTTTTCTACAACGAACATAGCGAACGATGACGTTTAGCATGATAGGACGGAAAAATTATAATGTTTCAATGAAGGTGAGAACATTTTTTCTTTTTCAATTTTAATTTTATTTTACATAATTATTTCTTTTCTTTTTTTTTCTCTTCATTCTTGATTTTAGAGATTTAGTAGCCGAACAGCAATTCTACGAAGGAAATCCATAATTTTGCAACAGATGATGGCAGTGAAACGTCTCGTGCAAATAGTCTTTTTATGGTGGCCGGAGAAGTTGATCTAGAGAATTAACACGCTGGTCCTTTAGGTTTTATTTAAGACTGACGTATTATGAAAACTGAAACTGGACATTCAACTTCCGAATGTGCATACGATTGTGCCTGATTGATACTGGGTGCGACTGTTTGGACCTTATCCGTTCTCAATATTCGTAAGGCCTGTTTAGTGGCTTTGGAGCGAAAGTTCAATTTCAAAACCTAATTTTATGCATCAGAAAAATGTGCAAATTATACTACATAAAAATACATTTTGTTATCGTAATAGCATACATGTTTACATTACTAATGCAGGTAATACGCCAATATACACCAATAAGCCATTACATTATGACCACCCCTAGCCTAGAAAAATAAGCGCGCCTGGAGACTGAACGGTGGCGCAGGTGGAGCTCACAGAGCAGTATATACACAACCCGAGGACAGGCTTTCGGTTAGTAGAGAGTTCGGAGTCAGAATCGGAGTTTGATAAAGGACAAATTGTGATGGCACGGTGCCTCGGACTTAGGATCTCGGAAACGGCGCGGTTGTTCACGTGCCGCTGTAGTGAGTACGTATCAAAAGCGGTGCACAGATGGCCAAACGACGAACCGTCGTCCAGTCATGTGTCGTCCGCTGCTCATTGATGCCAGAGGGGAGAGGAGACTGTTGCGCATTGTTCACAGCGACCCCAGGGCCACCGTGCGACAAATCACCCGCAGCTACAACAGTGGTCAGGGCAATGTATCACAGCACACAGTTCACCGCAACTTTCTGCGCATGGTTCTGCGTAGCCGAAAACCCAGCAGGGTCCCCATGCTCACTGCACGTCATCGCCAACAACGTATGAAATGTGCCCAAAATCATCGAGGTTGGACCGTGGATGATCAGAAGAAAGTGGACTGATCTGATGAATCAAGATTCTTGGTGCATCACGTAGATGGCCGCACTGTTGGGCGGAAACAGTCCGGCGGCGGCGGGGTTATGCTGTGAGCGATGTTTTCTTGGGACACTTTAGACCCCATTATTTCAATAGCACAATCTCTGACATTTGTTATCGTAATAGCATTGCGGACCAAGTTCATCCATTCATAGCAACTATATTCCCTGCTGGTGATGGCCATTACCAACAGGATAATGCGCCATGCCACTGCCAGAATCGTTAAGGTGTGGTTCGAGGATCATGCTGGTGACTTTCTGTTAATGCTCTGGCCTCCAAATTCACCTGACATGAACCCAATCGAACATTTTTGGTTCGACTTGGGAAAGTGGGTTCGAGCTAAATCCCCACCACCCCGAAATGTATGGGAACTGGAGGACCTGCTGTTGACATTATGGTACCAGATACCTCAGGCAGGATACCTATCGCCACCTCATGGAATCAATGCATAGCCGAGTGGTCGCTGTTTTGCGGGCTAAATGGGGTCCTACAGCTTATCATAATGCAATGGATCATCGGTGTATGTTAATATAATTAAATATAGGCTAATATAATATACGTTAATATAATTAAATATATTAATATAATTTCAGTGCTTCGAATATCTATACATAAATGTAGTAAAATGTTGTACCGTTTCTTTAATTTTCTTTTACATTCTAAACTAGCGGAAATTCTAGTTTAAAAGGTAAAAGAAAATTAGCAAACATATCACAAAGACTGTTTATACAAAAAGCATAGGCAAATGAAAAGGTATTAGGCACAAAAATTAAGAAAAACTGAAAGAAAATAACTGTCATACAAGATATATAACTATTGAAAACTGTTTCCGAAATTTGTAAAACTGCACTCATGAGCACAAACACTGCAGCGTATAGTATTCACTGAGTGTTCGCTAAATTGCGACCACCTCTATGCAAAGTGAGTTACATTCCATGCTGGCCAAACGAGGAGCAAGGCGTATTTTGAAGGCTAAAGTGGTCTTTATAAGGGATTGCTGCCTCAGTTGAAAGCGAAATTACGGGTGTGATAGGTAAAACCAAGGATTTACCGGAGTTTACGGAAGGACAAATTTTGGGCGCACGAACAGTCAGTGCGTCCATTCCGGAAGCGGCGACACTTTCGGGTTGTTCGTGCCAAAATGGCGAAACAACCAACCCGGGACATAATTGCAATGTTCGGCGAAAGGTGTATTTCGGAGGTGAAAGACGGGTGCGTCGTCTTGTATGGAACAATCGGCGTTGCACAGTCTCGCAGGTGACGGCCCAATA
The DNA here is from genome assembly GCA_039090855.1 of Macrothele yani. Lineage (NCBI taxonomy): Eukaryota > Metazoa > Arthropoda > Arachnida > Araneae > Macrothelidae > Macrothele > Macrothele yani. The sequence continues at coordinate 2,423,981 of CM077023.1, read as the reverse complement.
CAATACGAATTAACTAGAAGCAATATCTCTCGAGACTATGCGATGCGTTGCACGTCAGCACGGATGGGCTGTAACAGCAGACGTCTTGCACACGCCACCCTCTTCTAAACAACAGTACATCGACCTAAACGGCTCTCCTAGTATCGACAGCATATGAATTGGACTACTGAAGATTGGAGGCAGGTGTCTGGTCCTATGAATAACGATATGCACTGCATTCTGCCGATGGTCGAGCCCGTATTTGGCGTCAGCAATACGAAGCTATTGAGCTTTCAAAATCGCTTTAATAAATGAAGAAAGGTGAATGACAAGCAAAACAAAGTAATGAGCGCAATAATAGTGTCATTTACAATGCGGCAGTCTGAACAAAATCAAGAAGAACACGCTGCAGAAAAGTTTATGCACGCAGGAAGAACAGCGGTGGGGAGAAGTGATCATCGGCAATCACAGAGTAGAGACACAAAAGGTGCTGGAGACAAGAGCAGGAGGAGCACAGTAACACCACAAAGGCACCAGAAGGGCCGTGAAAGTCACAGGCTTAAAGGAACACACGAGTGAGTACAGAGTACGCTGGAACACATCAGTCATTGAAGTTCATCGGCAGAGGGAAGTTGCGAGTTCGAAGGAATCGGTATGTCATCCTCAGAGGGGACGGCTTCACGATGCGTGAGAGCAGAGTGGTAAATAATGTTTATCCGGAGACGGGGGTATCCCAGCCAGGAGCGAAGAGCGGGAGACGACGTCCTTCAGCTCATAAAGGGCTTTGTGAAAGGCCTGAAGTTGATCGTGAATGGAAGCACACAACGAGCGATCATAAGAAATAAGAAAACTTTTCGTCGGATGACTGTTTGGTGGGGCGAAAAGAAAACTGTGAACAATGAGGCTATTGAGCCTTCGCGCATGACATCGACTATCCAGCCCGCGAAGGGAAGTTTGTCTGATATGGAGCATGTTGAGCTAACATGAACTGGGACCCATGGTACGCGTGGATCAACATATGGACGCCGGCTATTACCAGGGACAGGTCGCGGACGACGTATACTCCAAAATGTTTCACCCCCAGCCAGAGGAAAATGGATTCTTCCAGAATGTTACTACCCCAAGTCATCGGGCTCACCTCGTGCAGGAACGCTTCGACAAACAGAGTGGTGACATAATAAATTTCGAAAGTCCATAACTTGCCTGTTCTCAACCCAATTGAACATCTGCGGGATGTTGTGAAGCACCAGGTGAAGCAGTAGGAAAAACCACCCCGCTTCGTGCCGAAACTGTGTACCACAGTACAAACAGCTCAGTTGTAGATCCCCACACAACTGTACAGACACCTCACGGAGTCGATGCCATGCCTTCGCGGCCGTTCTGCGGGCGAAAGGACGGCCCACGCAGTATTGAGTAGGTGGTCGTAACTCAATTAGCACTCGGTGTATAATATCTACGATGCACACGAATGATGACAATTCTGCTGTCATACCCCTGTGTATGTCCCACTTTGTTTACGATACACGCAGCAAAGCATCGTGGCATTGATACACACAGAACACGAAGAGTGTCCTTCTACGGAGTGCACCGTTATTTTTCCCAACTGAGCAGGAAAGGGGTTCAGTGCCTGCGCTGGATCTGACGCCCTCGGGGCGCCTTCCCAAGATATCTCAGATGTGCTCAATAGGATAAAAATCTGAGGATATTGGCTGGCAAAAGTTGGTTGTCAACATCACGTAATTCTTGTTTTGCTGATCTCAGTGCAATCATCTTCTGTGAAAGTCCCATTTCCAAGTGATGTTGTTGTAGAAAGTTCCGTCTCCTGTCAGAAAATTTTCCTCGATTTTAGACCTTCGCTAGTACAACAAGAACCATCTCCTGCCTCGGGTATTGCAATTCAAGAGATACTCTGGACATGAAGGACAAAATGGAGGCGGAACCACAATTTCAGGAGGTCTCTTGTACGCGTTGACCTCCATGTACATTAATGGTCAGGTCTTGTACGTCTGAGACCGAAATCATGATGTTGTACCCTGACGAGCTGCGTGTCAGGTATCACAGCTTTTGGCCTGTGACGCATGTATTTGATGCTATCTTAGCTTGGTTTAAATGTTTCAGTTATCTGATATCGTCTCGCCCTGTTTACTGTTTTGACTTTCATTTCTATTAGGGGTATGCAAAAGTTTTCGCCGTTTTAAGGAGAAAGGAACAATTAGGAAACCAGTACACATTTATTTAACGAAATATTGGCCGTTAGCATCAATGGCCTTTTGCCATTTCTCAGGCAAAAAGTGAATGCCCCTGTGATGGGATTCGGTTTTTGAGCTGAAGAACGCAGTGACGAAATTTTCCACCTGTCAAAGTGTAGTGAACCGCTGTTGGGCTAGGGCATGTTGCATAGAGCGAAACAGATGAAAGTCTGAGGGTGCAATGTCCGGGAAGTTAGCCGAGTGCGGTGAAACATCCCAGTGTAACTGTTCAAGGGTTGATTTCGTGGTGGCACCGACATGTGGTCTGGCATTATCGTGTAACAGGATGCCTGGGCGGCGTCATTTATCTGTCCATAGGCGTTTTTGCGCGATTGCGGAGTTCAGTTTCATCAACTTATCGCTATATCGTTGTGCAGTGATTGTTTCGCCCGATTTCAATAGTTCAAAGTACAACACTTCATGCGTATCCCACCACACGCACAACAGCACCCTTTTCCCGTGGATATCCTGTTTTGCAGTGGATGTTGATGGTTAGTCTGGGTCGACGCAGGATCGCTTGCGTACGGGGTTGTCGCAGTAGACCTATTTTTCATCCCCGGTGACAACCTTCCACAAGAAATTCTTCCCGTTGAAACCTCTTCAGCAACGACATGCAGGTGCCTAATCGTTGGCCAATATTACGCTCCCTTAAAGTATGCGGAACCCACTTATCAATATCCTGGATCTTCCCGAAGGCGTGTAGATGCCGTACCACCGTCAATTGAGCCACTTTCAAACGTTTCGCCAGTTGCGTGGTCGATTGTGTGGCATTCTCTTGCAACAGCGATTCCAGCTCTTCGACTGCGAGTTCCTGCAGTCTACCTGCGCGTTGCTGGTCTTCCAAGCTTAGATCACCTTTCTTAAACCTGGCAAACCATTCTTGACATGTACGCTCAGCCATAACCGTTTCGCCATACGCCTGACATATTGAACCGTATGCATCACTCGCACTTTTCCTTAAATTAAACATGAATAACAAATAGTGCCGCAAGTAAACTTTATCGACCGCCATGCTTGGCTTCATGTACGAACTGACAGCATGGGTCGCCCGGCGACCCATGCTGTCTGTTCCGCCGCCCCCTCCGCCCACTGGAGGGGGCGGCGGAAACGTTTGCATACCCGTAATATCTATCCATTGTGTACATTATTTATAATTGGGTTGTACCGAAAGTAATGCAAAAGTGGGCATAACGTTTTTATTAACTGACAGAGGTCGTTCAAATTGCCCATGTTGGTAGAGTAGTAACTCTCCCTCAATACAAAAGTACTACTCAACATACTCTACATCACATGCGATGCATTTGCGCCATCGTTGAACCCAACTCTCGAATCCTCTTTGAAAAAATTCAGATGTGGACTATTGTACCTACTTCTTCACAGCCACATTCACCTCGTCTGTGTCCTCAAATCGTTGTCCCCAGAGACTTTCCTTCATTGGAATGAACAGGTGGAAGTCGGAGGGCGCCAGATCTGGGATGTACGGTGGATGGGGGACCACCGACCAGCCTAATTTTCTGATCGCCTGATTTGTTGCCAAAAATGTGTGTGGTCTCGCATTGTCAAGGTGAATGTGGATCCTTTGCATATTCTTGTTCGGTCGCTTCCGCCTTATGGCTTCTTTAAGTTTTTTCAGTGCCTCAATGTACCGCTCGTTGGTGAGGGTACGGCCACGTTCCAGAAAATCAATGAGAATGACACCCCTGTCATCCCAAAAAAACAGCCACCATAACTTTCTGGGCCGATCGCTGGCTTTTGAACTTCTTAGGCCTCGGTAAAGAAGAGTGATGCCATTCCATGGATTGATTCTTCGTTTCCGGATCTTAAAGATACACCCACCATTCATCCCCTGTCACCAGATCGGGAAAAATATCTTCATTGGTTTCAAACGCTTCTAGCAGATCAGAGCAGATTTCCACCATTCTCTCCTTCAAATCTGCAATGAAGCAGAAGGGTTATTATAGAGGAAGAGTTATTCTACCAACATGTGCAATTTGAACGACCTCTGTGAGTTAATAAAAAATTACGCTCACTTTTGCATTATTTTCGGTACAACCCTCCTCTATAAATATATTGGGTATATAAATAAGTTTTGAGGGATTTCCGTTCGGTGTCGTACTTATTACTGCTTGCATGTATTTTAAGGTGACAACACTGCGATATCGCAGTACGAGACGCCATCTGTCAGAGTCAGTATACGACGTTCCTTTGAGGTGCGAGGACGCATTTGTTTTACTCGATGGAAAATGGCAACTTTCGTCCCGACAAAACAGCATTTGTGGGAAGTGTTAGTGCATTACTTTATTGTCCAAAAAAAGTGCTGCCGACAGCTATCGCTTAATGTCAGAAATCTATGGTGAACACTCCCTATCCATAAAAACATCTGAGTATTGGTTTAGACGATTCAAAAGAAACGATTTCGATGTCAGTGACAAAGAACGTTCTGGGCCACCCAAAAAATTTGCTGATGCCGAATTGGAAGCTTTACTCGACGAGGATCCGTGCCAGACCCCAAAAAGAACTAGCAGCAGCATTAAATGTTAGTCAACCATGCATTTCACAACGTTTAGCTGCCATGGGAATGGTGCAAAAAGAAGGGAATTGGGTTCCACATGCTTTGCGGGAAAGAGACCTTGAATTTGCAAATTGCTGCTTCAAAGGCAAAAAAGAAAGGTTTTTCTGCATCGTATTATTACTGCCGACGAGAAGTGAATATGGTACGATAACCCTAAACGGCAGAAAGCATGGGTGAAGCCAGGTGAACCAGGTCCTTAAACGCCAAAACGCAATATCCATGGTTCAAAGGTAATGCTGTGTATCTGGTGGGACCAGAAGGGTGTGATCCACTATGAACTGCTGAAACCGTCAGAAACTATTACTGGTGATCGGTATCGAACCCAATTAATGCGTTTAAAACGAGCTCTCACGCAAAAAAAGCCGGAATGGAAGAATAGACACAACAAAGTCATCTTACAGCATGACAACGCAAGACCACATGTTTCTCTACGTGTGAAAAAGTACTTAGAAGGATCCGACTGGGAAGTTCTACCCCACCCGCCATATTTGCCAGATATTGCGCCATCGGATTATAATTTGTTCCAGTCGATGCAGTCAGCACTTTCTGGAGAATGGTTTAGTTCTTATGAAGACATCAAAAATTGGCTGGACAACTGGATCTCTTCCAAGGAACGGGAATTCTTCCTTCGGGGCAAACGTTTACTGCCCGAAAGATGGGGTAAAGTTGTAGCTTCAGAGGGAGCATACTTCGATTAATATTAAAATATTGTTTCTGTTCTCCAACAACGTGTTTTGTTCACCTCAAATCCCTCAAAACTTATTTATATACCCAATATATATATATATATATATATATATATATATATATTTATTTATTTATTTATATATAGTGCACAGACACACACATATCCTCCCTCCAACAGGAATTCCTAGGTGCGCCACTGATACCCTGAACAAAATCAGGAACCTGTGTTGTGCCTCGGTAAATCCTACGCTTTTCGGTGTCATAATTTGTCGTCACTTTGAATGAATAATTTAAGTGGATTTATTAGCTTCGAAGGTGGCATAGGCGTGTCGGTAATCTGTAACTAAGCATCCGGCCGGCACACTTTTCGCTCGTGTCTCTTGGACGTCTCCTCGACCTCTCTAAAGAAATGGAGGACAAGCAAAAATGCATCAAATATTCATGCAGGAAATTATTATTAGTAAGTTTCGGATTTCGGCGGTTTAAGTTTTGGTTTCACATGGGATTCAAAAGAGATAGAAAAAAGTAATGGGAGTCACAAATTTAATTATGCTTCTATCAGCGATTATTAATTGAATGGGCGTGTTCATCAATCAGAAAAAGGGAAAACGTTACCAAGAATTACAAGTTCCTCTGTTCTGCAAGAAAAAAGGGCGAAGGCGGCAGCTAGTGCATCATCTCTAACACCAGATCTCTAATTAAGATATCGCTTTCCTCTGGACACCCATCATCATCATTATCGTCATCTTCTTCTCGCAATTTTTTCTTCGTCCCGTGTGTCTTGTACTCATCGTAATTATTGCTGACGTTTTCCTTCGAGAGCGATGCTTCCTTCTTGGTTGGGAAATAGATTGTGAATATCCCCATCGTTTATCCTTGCAGAAGACATCGTATTCTTCTGAGCTGAGTGCGTACACTTGAGGAAGAATTGGAGTCAACGTAGGCAATCATAGCAAGAAGTAAACCTATCCGTACATTAGCAAAAAGAAGATGTATCAAGTGGGGTCACTGTATTGTACTTTCTGTCAGTTTCTATATGGGCTTTCTGAAGATAGCTGCAAAAGACGTATCCTGGAACGGATTATAAGGGTGCATGCTTAAGTTCCTTTCTTTTAAAGTTAATTTAGTTTCTTACAGCGTTGAGGTTTCAGTTACCGTCATGGAAAGACACTGTTAAAAATTGGTACTTAGAAATAAGCAAAATGTACTAGTTTTTGAGTACATTCTGTGCTTATAATAGCTCCAAGTACTTGTGCCTCATTTTTGGAAAAGACACGTACTCATTTTTGAGTACGTACAGAGAATCAATTGTGAGTATATTCGGTATTTCTAATTTGAAATATATATGTACTCATTTTTCGTACATATATTTCAAATATACATATATTTCAATAAATGCGAATCTAGCGATTCTGACAGGATAGTTTGTAAGTGAGAGAGTGCACACTAGATGGCGCCACCGTACGATTTTGCACATAGAAAGCAGAGAGAAATTAAGGAGGGGCTTAGGAATGAACACCTTTATATGTAACCGGGGGATTCCTGCCCCGAGGCCGTCCCTTAATGTGCTCATCCGATGTACGGCGGATATTCAGCGATTGTTAGAAACTCACACCACCACGGAGAGCCCTCAGGTTCAAGCCTATCAGGCTAGGTTTGAACCTGGGGTCCCTCTATAAGCAGTCTGAATCTCTAACCACTAAGCCGTCCGCTGCTCGATTTCAAATTTGAAATACGTGTACTCCATACATATTCATTTATTTATAGAATCAACTGGAAGTACATTATTCAATGGCGCATCTGGGATAATAGATATACTCGTTGTCACATGCTGGGCAAATGGGCAGCACAATTTTATGACAAATATATAGTGATGAAGTGAAGCTACAATATATTATTTATGAGATTGACACAAATACAGTTAATGTAAAAACGTACACAAAGATACTTTATGCATAATTAAATTACTTGTGATCAGTGACTTTGTTGTACTAATTATTTACGTGTCACTTTACACATTTATTAAACAATTTCTCTTGAAATCTATAATACCTAAAATGAAGTAATACAAGATTGTATTTATATTTATTGACGCAATTTATATATTTATTGATTGCAATTTGAGCATGTCATGTACTCGTTTACGACACGATTGTACTTAAAAAAATGAGTAGGTTCAGGTTCTCATTTTTAAGTAGATTTTTTTGACAGTGAAATAATGCTGAATATACGCTCATGTCCAAAAACTAACTAAGGATCACTTGCATTTTCATGATATACTTTTACTCCAACAGGATGAGGATGAAAATATTTTAATAAGGAGTAAACAAAGATGAAAAGTAACATGCACACACATAAATAAGCATGAATTTGTGCTTATTAATAGACAAAATCAGTAAAAGAACAAAACATACCATTTTCTGTCATTGGCTCACAATAAATAAAATGGACAGAAAAAAACCCAATAATTTTTCATAGATAATTTTAATTGGATGTATGCCCACCCGTGGATGATGGCATCGGTGGGCCATGCTTTTCACGAGATTGTCTAGAAGATCCTGAGGAAGGTTTATCCATTCTTCTTTCATCACCAGGTCATTTTTGGTGCCAGGTGGGGAATCGCGTTGAGCAATGCGCCTCCCCAGAGCATCCCAAGCATTTTCGATTGGATTCAGGTCAAAGGAGTACGCAGGCCACTCCATTCGGTTAATCTCCTCGCTCTCCAACACTTGATCAACACATATGATCAATAAGGGCGGGCATTATCGTCCATAAAAACGAAAGAATTTTCCACAGTGCCACGAAACAGCTTTACATGTTCTAAAATGACCTCCTCACAATAACACTAGACATTCATTGACCCTTTCTCTAACAATATGAGCTTTGTAGTTTCCTTAATCCTGATCCCAGAGCAGACCATTACACCCCATAACCCGTGTAATGGTCAATTTCAACGATGTTTCTGGCGGAATAGGCAGTGCGGGGTTCTCGCCAGATGTGGTGTCGTCTACAGACAGAAGTTAAACAAATTCGGCTATCGTCTGTGCACAGTACAGTGGCCCATTGCTCTTCACTCCATGTGGAGTGTTCACGACACCATCAATAGCCAGTTATTTTACGTGCTGGAGTCAATGGAAAACATTGTGCAGGCTTTCGGGCATACGCTATTAAATGATTCAAACACCTTGACGGGGTTTGACACGATATTTTGGTACACGTGCTTGATTCTAGCTGTTTTCCTAACTAGCCAGCAGTTATTCGGTGAGATCTATTAGCCATTACAACAAGGTAATGATCTTCTGACGGGATAGTTTTGCCTGGTCGACCACTACTGAACCTGTCATGTTCCATGTTCAGAACATTGAGCTATTCCATGCTTAGAAAATTGTTCCCAGATCCGTGATACTACGCTCTGGGCAATTCGAACTCCATGGCTCAATCTTCCGTTATTCGCCCTTATTTCAGTTTACCAACAATTCGCCCTCAAGTAAAAACATCCAAATGAGTTTTTTTAGATGTATTAGGTGTACAAATAAGTTTTAAGTCATCTTAAGACGTGATAGATAATAATGGCGCATATCAAAGTATGCGCCATCATTATCTATCACGTTCCGCCATCGGCCGGGCAGCTGACGGTTTCCAGCCGTGAAGAATACTTCGTCGTGTGACGCGATGAAGTCGTCAGCCCATTTTTGCACTTTGTCACATGTCCGGAACCGTACAGCAAACAAACCATGTTGCATCGATCGGAACAAATGATATTCTGAAGGGGCTATGTCGGTGCTCCAAAACTTCCCAGCCAAACGTCAATAACGTTCCCTTGACCGATTTCGCAACATGCGGCCTAGCGTTGTCATGCAGTAATTTCACGGGACGCAATCCTTTGCCTGTAAATGGACGTTTCCGACCGATTTTCTGGTTCAATCGCACCAATTGTTGCTGTTGCTGTAGTAACAGTTTGATCTTGTTTCAAATGTTCATAATAGAGCACATCCTTCATATCCCACCAGATGCGCAGCAGAACTTTCTTGGAGTGAATATCGCGTTTCTGTGTCGAAGTCGTTGCTTCACCGTGGTCTGCTCAGTCTTTTTTTCCGTTTAGGATTGTCGTACCATATCCACTTTTCATCACCCGTAAGACAATTTTCCACAAGAAAAACATTCTGTGTCGTTTATTTAACAGATTCAAACACTTCATGACACGCTCATCCTTGATCCTCTGGCGCAGGTCATGTGGCACCAATTTTTCTTCCTTCTGAATCTTTCCCACTGCGCGTAAACGATTGGAAATGGTTTGTTGAGTTACCCCCAGTTGTTTAGCTAGTTCGTTTTGCGTTTGAGACGAATCCTCGTCTAGCAACGCTTGCAGGTCCCCATGTGCAACCTTCCGCGAGGCACCGCTACGTTCTCGATCGCTGACATCAAAATCACCTGCTTTAAACCGTCTAAACCAAATCTCACACGTGCTTTTCGATACAATATTCTCCCCCAGAATAGAACAGATCAATGCACATGCTTTTGCAGCATTTTTTCCTTGATAAAATTTGTAACGAATGCTGTGTCGAATAAATGCAGTATCGCTTGTCATCTTTCACCTACCGATGTGCAAGTGCGTTTGGCTGTTGGGCAAACTTCTGTGTCACAATATACTTGAGTTAGGGTCACATGACAACTATGCGGGGGAATGTCGGATATGTAAATTAGCAGTGCACGTCACACAGAAAACCCTTTAAAACTTGTTTGTACACCTCATATACCCTGCTGGAGAATTGTTAAGGACGGATCATAAACGGCTATATAGCGCATGAAAAAGTAAGTGTGGTTGGATGCCAAGGGAAAATAAAATAATGTCAGAATACCAGGACATTACAAGAAAGACAATTTATTGTGCTCTGAAATCCAGAAGGCTTTGGAACGTGTTCAAGGGACGAACAGGCCATTTTGTGCAGAATACGTAAACGTGAAAAAAATGCAATTACCGTCCGCAGGCGTTCCGGCGTAAGATGTCAATACGGGATATGGCCACCATGGAGGGCGATGCAAGATTCCACACGTCGTGTCATGCTTTGCACAACATTATCAAGCAGCTGTTGGGGTAATTTATCCCATTCTTCTGTCAGTGCACGGATGAGGGTGTCCTTGTTTATTGTAGGGCATTGGCGACCAGCAAGACTCATCCCCAAAGCATCCCACACATTTTCAATGGGATTCAGATCTGGAGAACGTGCTGGCCATACGAGGCGTTGAATATCCTTGCTCTCAAGACACTCCTGGACAGCGACTGTTCGATGACATGTTGCGTTGTCGTCCATGAAAATGAATCTATCACCGACAGCACCACGGAACATGCGAACATGAGGTAGCAGAACATCATTAATGTATCGTTGGCCAGTCATAGTCCCAGTTGGAAGCACATAGAGGGACGTACGGCCATTGATCATGATGCCAGCCCATACCATGACACTACATGTCGGATATCGGTCCCTTTCCTGTATGTTTGCTGGACAATATGCAGTACCACTATCACGCCAGATCAGTTGTCGTCGACAATCAGACGATAGACTGTATCTACTCTCATCTGAGAAGAGGACAGCAGACCAGTCGTTATCTGTCCAATTGCGATGTTGATAGCACCGTTGCAAACGGGCGGTACGGTGACGTCTGGACAATGGGGTGCACACAACAGGACGGCGGGCGTATAATCCTCCTTCATGCAAAAGTCTGGCGACAGTTTTTCGGGAGATCCGCTTGTCAGTAGCAGCCGTAAACTGATTTGCTACCTCACTAGCTGTGCTGCGCCGGTGTCTTTTTGTTGACAGCACTATGTACCGATCTTCTGCAGGTGTCGTACTGCGAACACGACCTCCCCCGTGACGTTTGCTACACTCTCCATTTGTTTGAAATGATTTCCAAAGCCTTGAAACAACACTGTGGCTAACGTGGAACTCCCTGGCAACATCTGTTATTTTTCGCCCTTCTTCAATCTTGCCAATAATACGGCCACGCGTAAAATCATCTAGGTGATGTCGGGAAGACATACTGAAAATTGCAAGTTCGTCAATTGATTCTTTCCCTTTCAACTTTGCGTTTGAACAACAACGGTCAATACGCGTCATTTCCTTTATATCTCTTATCAGCGCTATGACGTCACGAACAAGTTCGGCAATCCAAAATTTGCATACGCACAACACGTCTTACTGTATCTCGCACTTATCCTAATTTCCACATTTTCCTGTCTTCCATTTTATGGTTGCTATCGTTGCTATTGTCATCCGTCCTTAGCAATTGTCCGGCAGTGTAATACAAGTCGCCATAACAACAAACAAGTTAATAAAATCATGCAATATATTGATTATGATACGCTTTCCAACATGCCGGAAATCATTACTCAAGTTATGAGGATAATGGCTGTGAAATAAATATCGCTCCCGTGTCCTGACCTTTGACCCCATTTCGATGATATTATACAGAACGGATTCAGTGTACCTCCGGAACAACATGATAAAGTTTTGTCGTTTAATATCGCTTTATTAGATAACTAATAGTGTACAATAAAACGGGGGCATATAACATAGACAAAGGGCCAAAAAGACGTGGACAAAATCACAGGCTTACACGTGAGGCATTAAGGAGAACAAAACATAAGAAAAAGAACTATGGGCACGCAGGCAACTCTCTCAAACAGAGATATATTTTGAGGAACATGAAATACACAGGACATTAAGCATGGCAAAAGTCAAGCAGGAGTCTAAGGGCTCACACTCTGGAAGATACTGGAATAATAAGGAACTGGTGTTAGCGAATAAGGGAAGGAGAAGGCTGGATATTTATACATAGCACGTTTCACCCAACGCTCATAAGCGCTGTAATAATCACCATAAGAAGCAAAGTCTTGCTGTGAAGGAGGATCTGGAGCAAGAGGCTTACGCCGCCGTCGGGAACGTCGAGCCGTAGAAGATGTACAAGTAAGGGAAGTACTATCAGCAGAAGTCGAGGAAGGCAACAATGGAGCATGATGAAGCACAGGTGAAGGAGCACTGGCAGGAACAATCGATGAAGCAGGAACAGTGGCTGAAGCTGATGGAAGGATAACAGGAACGGCTGTAGAGGAAGATGACACGTCAGAAGGCAAATGAGCACACTGTGAGTCGGAGGATGCAGGTTCAATGGACATGACAAGAGTTGCTGGGAGTGAAGAACTCACATAGACGATCGGCATGAGAGAGCTGATAAGAGGCGGAGTAGGATCTTCGTCCGGCGACTCAGGAGTTTGCGAAGCAGAAGTGTCTAGAGAAAAGATCGAATGGAGACATTTTTTTTTTGATTGGAGGTTTAACGACCACCGTGAGCAACTCAATGGGCTATAAGCAGTCGCCCGTCCCTAATTCAGGGTCACTGGTTCCAGGGAAGGGAGAGAGCCAGTGCCGTAAGACAAACACAACATCCATGCCTGACCGGGATTTGAACCCGGACCCCTTACGGACGAATGATCAGAGGCCAGCGCCTTAGACCACTGCGCCACCGGGGCGGTAGAATGGGAACATCAACAGAAGACATGTGCAACCCAGAATACACTACAGGGCTGTCAGTAGAGGACCCTGTAGAAAATAGACTTGCTTGAAGGGAGCACGGAGGTGAACAGGAAGTTGTAACTTGAACAACAAGGAGCGAGGACTGGGGGTGACGAGCAGGAGACGAAGCAACATCAGCCGTCAGTAAAGGAAAATTAAATGACGGAGAATCTGGAGGCACAGAAACAGATAAGTTGCACTGGGGCGGTGAGGAATCAGGAGAAATAAGGCAACTAGTGGACTCGGGCTCTGTGGAGACGAAGAGCGGAACCATAGAAGTGGAGACCGCAGTCGAACATGGAGACAATGGACTGACAGGAGCAGGAGATGAAGGCGGAGAGGGTGACTGAGGGCATTTCAACGAGATCTGGGCAGAAGACGGGCTCGATGGAGGCGTGCAAAGTGGTGTAGTAGTAACAGAAGGGAGAACATCCAGGAGAGCTGTCGGTAGTAGATGATCAGGAAAAACATTCTCCGGAGCAACACGTGTAGTAGAAGAATCAGGGGCCGGGAACAAACCACTCGAAACCGGAAGCTGCGAATATGTAGAAGGAAAAGTCGACAAAGATGTGGATGATAAAGGAAAGTCACACGTGTCTGGCAAGGCAGAAGGGCGAATGGAAGTCGAAAAATTCCGAGTTGGACATGAAGAACTATGGTGACCGAGCAATTTGCAAGAAAAACAATGATAGGCGGTAAAAACATAGACAGTGCGAGTGTGTGGACCGCAGATAACGTGGAAAACTGTCGGACAGGAAACAATGGACTGTTCATCAGGAAAAACGACGAGAGCTTGACGTCGAAAACTATAGTAGGAACGATTCCCTTGATCGTCTGAAGCAGCAGGCAAAGTCTTAATAGGGCCAATAACTAAACCACATTGAGAAAGTAAAGCATGCAATAAATCGTTGGAGAGTTCAGGAGGAACTGGAGTAAACTAACGAGAGTAGGGCAATGAGCAAGAGGAATTGCGAACAAACTTTGGTCGCCGGCTGAAATTGGAGAAGAAAGGACCAACTCAACTTGAGCGGGATTAGAAAAATAAACCAACACCGAGCTAGGCTTTCGTGCGATGTGCGTGATGGCATCAGGTGGAACAATCTGATGGAGTGCTGAAGTGTAAGCTGTAAGTTTAGTATGTGGAAGGGCGGAATATTTTACTCCGAGTGCTAAAGTAGCGAAGAAAGACTTCCCCGGTGACGAGGACTTTAATAAATGAGCTGTTAAAACGGAGCCGGTACGAGAAAACCGGAAGCCCAAGGCAGTTGAGAGAGAATCCGAGGGGAGGCAGTGACTGCGGGCAAAGAGAGATGAGTTGAACTGTCAAGTAGTACATCCGGAGGAGGAGTCAGTGGTCGAAGAAAAGCAATAGATAGAGTACAAATCAGAAACTGTAAAGCAAAGTAGCACAATCTTAAAAGCGTAAGACGATGGAGATGGCAAAAGGCACGTAAAAAGGCTGACGTTGGGAAGATGCGAGGTAATGGCGTCACTCGAAGAACGGCGGGAGACAGATGGAGCAGAGTAACGATGACGTCACCCAAGGACCACTATCAGAGGGTGACGTAAACGGGAAGGCATGTAGATAACAGGAAGATAAGCACAGAAGGCAACTGAATAGAATGTTGGTGAGAAGGAAGTCAAGGCAAGTCACGATGGGCAGATGTAAACATACCCATCGAGATGAAAAATGAAGGAATATCGGTATAAAATTCCCTTACTGGTGCTGAAAAGTAGCTGGGAAGATTGATGGCAGCCTATTACTTGAACAGGGCATGCAGGAAAGGAACAACAGGCACTGGAACATGTAGTTGGGCGCACACTTCAGAAACGCAGTAGGGTGTAGTCGGCAGGTAATATTATGATAAAATTCGAAGTAAATACGTACTTTCTGACTCGGAAAAGTAGCAGGAAAGGTAGCACATACCCTTATACACACACGGAACACAGGAGTCGGAAGCAATGGGCTTTTTGACCGAGCAAACTGGGCGAAAATTGAGAAGCTCGAGAGGGCACGTCTAACGACAGTTTTGTCGCAATCGAAGCATTTTTACGTAAGTTATGACGTATAAGAGCAATGGAGTGGATCCCGCTCTTATGTCCTGATTTTTGACCCCATTTCGTCCATTTTCAATAAACTTTGACCCCAGGTGGTCCCCTACCACATTCTAAAATTTCTTGAAAATCGAAACATTTTAACGCAAGTTATGACGCATAAGGGCAATGGAATGGATCCCATTCCTATGCCCTGACCTTTGACCCCATTTCGTCCATTTTTAATAGAATTCAATACCACATACGAAAATTTCATCGAAATCGAAACATTTTTACTCAAGTTATGAACTATAAAGGCAATGGAATAAATCCCTCTCCTATGTCGTGTCCTTTGACCCCATTTCACCCATTTTCAATAGGGTTCGCGCGGAGGTGGTCCCCTACCACATACTAAAATTTATCGAAATCCAACCATTTTTACCTAAGTTATGATGCATAAGGACAATGGAATGGATCTCGCTTCTATGTCGTGACCTTTGACCCAATTTCGTCCATTTTCAATAGAGTTCGTCCCCAGGTGGTCTCCTACCACATATTAAAATTTCATCGAAATCGAACAATTTTTACGCGAGTTATCGTGCGGACGGACAGACGGACAAAGCTGGAGCATGTACACTTTTTCAACCTACGGTTGGAAAGCGTAAAAAAGGTACATCCGCACTTCAACACCTGCAAAACAACCAATTTCTTCTCACTAACGCTTCAGCTTTTATCGCCAATCAGCGGTAAATAGCTGTCACGTGATTCACGATCATTTGTATATGCCAAACACTCTCACATTGCTGCCTCTTACGTTTTCGATGAAGTCAAAATGTTTTTACTGCTAACCAACGAATTGCGAGTCCGAAATTCAGCTTTTTGTCGTTGATCTTTAAATTTTGGACATGAGTGTAGTAGAAAACTATTTTTCCCAGCTCTTTCAACATTTCTGAACGATATCATTCGTGGTTCAACAAAGAAAACGAGAAAAATTGAACATTAATGCCACCTTATGCGGTAAGAATTCGAAATAAAAGAGTTTATACACCGATGACCACTACATTATGACAACCTATGTACCTAATAAGCTGAAGGACCACCTTCAGCTCTCAAAATAGCGGACACTCGGCGAAGCATCGTTTCGATGAGGTGGCGACAGGTATTCTGGGGTATCTGGTACCATAATGTCAACAGCAGGTCCTCCAGTTTCCGTACATTTCGGGGTGGTGGCGATTTAGTGCGAACCCGCTTTTCCAAGTCGGACCACAAATGTTCGATTGGGTTCATGTCAGGTGAATTCGGAGGCCAGGGCATTAACAGAAAGTCCCCAGCATGTTCCTCGAACCACACCTTAACGATTCTTGCAGTGGCATGGCGTATTATCCTGTTGGTAATGGCCATCACTAGCAGAGAACACGGTTACCATGAATGGGTGAACTTCGTCCGCAACGATGTTTAGATAACTGACAGCTGTCAGGGACTGTGCTGTTGGGATAATGGGGCCTAAAGTGTCCCAAGAAAATATCACCCATAGCATAACACCACCGCCGGCCTGTTTCCGTCCAACAGTGAATCCAGGTGCCATAGCCTTCGTTGGTAATCGGCGTATGCGAACTCTGCCGTCTACGTGATGCACCAAGAATCTTGATTCGTCAGACCAGGCCACTTTCTTCCAATCATTCACTGTCCAATCTCGATGATTTCATGCGTTGTTGGCGATGACGTGCAGTGAGCATACGCAGACCCAGCCGATGAACTGTGTGCTGCAACACATTTCCCTGATCACCACTGTTGTAGCTACGGGTGATTTGTCGCACTGTGGCTCTGCGGTCCCTGTGAACAAGCGCTATAGTATCCGCTCCCCTTTGGCATAATTGAGCTGCGGACGACACACAGCTGGACGACGGTGCGTCGTTTGGCCATCTGTGCACCACTTTTGATACACACCCACTACAGCGGCACGTGAACAACCCACAAGTCACGCCGTTTCCGACATCATAGTTCCGAGGCGCCGTACCATCACAATGTGTCCTTTATCAGACTCTGATAAATCGGCAGCTTTTCACATTCTGACTCCGAAAACTTTACTAACCGAGAGCCGGTCTTCGGGTTGTATATATACTGCTCTACGAACTTTACCTGCGCCACCGTTTGGTCTTCAGGCGCGCTCATTTCTCTAGGCTGGGGTGGTCATAATGGAATGGCTCATCGATGTACATAGTCTTATCATAATAATATGACCACCTACTTGATAATGGGAATAACCACCCTTGGCCCGGATGACAGCAGCGAGACGGCGCAGCGTGGCATAGACGCATGGAAGCAATAAGGCCCTGGAAAGTTGTAAGAGGCAGACGTGTCCATTCCGACTGCATCAGAGCACGGATGTCTAGGAGATGACCAGGTAGTTAGTCGGTACGTCGAACCTGGTCGATCGAAATAGTCCCACAATTGCTCTATGCGATTGAGGTCGGGCAAGTTTGCCGGCCAAGGAAGAACGGAGACATTGCTGTCGTTTTCCTGGAACCAGTGACGCACCCCCTTAGCGACGTGGCACGGCGCATTGTCTGCTGGTAGACACCATCACCATCAGGGTAAACGTCCAACATGAAGGGATGCATGTGGTCAGCGAGGATGGACAGGTAGCCACTGGCATTCAGGGACCTATCCAGTGGTACCAGCGGTCTCAGGTCATACCAGGAAAACATCTCCCAGACATATACACTGCCACTGCCGGCATGTTCTTGACCGACAACCGTGTCCGGGTGTTGGTTCTCGTGTGTCTGACGCCATATCCGCCACTTCTGTGGAGTAGAAACCTCGATTCATCGGTGAAGGCAACCCTTTTCCACTCTTGCACTTTCCAATGATGGTAGTGTCACGCAAACTGCAGGCGTCGTTGCGGATGGACCTGGATTAACATGGGCGCCTTGACGCAGTGTCGACTCCGAAGACCCATGCGCAACAGGGTTCGCTCTACTGTTATCGGGGACACGTACCCAAGTGCCCCAGCGTTCATTTGCCTGGCCAATTGCTGCATTCTTGCTCGTCGATTGCCCTTCGCCAGTCGACGGAAGCGAGGTTCTCCTCTGGGGTCGATGGCTTTTGGGTCTCCAGAGTAATGACATCGGGAGGTACTCGGCGTGTTAGCGACCCATTCTTGGTACACCCTTACTACAGCACTTCGTGAAAATCCCATGAAATCTGTTGTTTCTGGGACGTTTCCACCCTTGGTGCGGTAGCCGATGATCATTCCATTTTTTACGTCCGGCAAATCACTTCTTCTGGTTATTGCGCACTACGGCTCATCAGTCCTGGCCGGCCGCCTATATCTCCGTGTGGTCGACCTTGTCACGTGCACTCTGTGACGCGCCTGGACGGGTACACTGTGATTCCGGGGGTGGTCATATTATTCTGATACGACCGTGTATAGGCTTTAAAATGAATAAAATTTTTTTACACGAAGTTTTACGCATTTCCGTAATAAAATATTGAAGGAAGGCAGCACATACAAAAAACGAGCTTTATGTTACTAACAGGAAAAGCATATTTGAGAATTCTGGTAAACTTTGCATTTGGCAATAGAAATTTTTTGAAAAGAATTAAAAAATTTCAGAATATTGCGCTTTTTAAATATGACTGAATATTGAAAGCTAATATTTTTTAACAGAATTTTTCAAATAAATTGTGTGATTGCCAAAATATGTGACTTAAAAGCTACTAAAGTAGTTTACCTTGACATTGTTACAGCCAACAAAAACAAGATACTACATGTATTATAGATTATTTTAGTAAATTTTTCTTCAATCTCAAAAAATCTGATACTTAAATTACTATACAAAAGGTTTGAGTTGTTTGATTTGATATATATACAAGAAAGATGACACCGAATTTTCGAGTGTAATAAGCACGTCTTTTGAATCCGGTCTGACGCAAATTAAATTTATCAAAGCTATTCAAAGGCAATGGAACCGGTATGGGAAACAATAGTATCTGACGGAAGAAAGAAGTTTTTCAATCGGGTCTTTAATCCCTCAGATATTTAGTGTAAACAGAATCTTGAGCTTACGAGCTCTTAGAAACAGAGGTATCGAAATAAGATGTGACTTTACGCCCTCTGGTGGGATAACCATGCATTATTTTAGGAAGAATATATATGAGCGGTATCGGGCCAAGAAAAAAAAATTATTTTAGGAAGAATCCATATGAGCGGTATCGGGCCAAGAAAAAAAAAATTTAGTCGAGTTTTCAGGAGCCCAGATTTTGCTACAAATACATCAGAAGCAGAAATTAACACTTATGACCCCTGGTGGCCAAACCGTTCTTTACAAAACATTAGAAATTATGTGAAAAATATTTTCCATCAGGTCTTGTATGCGACACAGGAAGAATTTTTCAAATCGGAGTTTTAGGAGCAGAAAACGCAATTTACCTTTATGCGCCCTAGCGGAAAGTCTTAAATGATTTACGTGAAAATTCTGAATTTATAGGAAAAACATTTCGCATCGGAAACACTATCCAACAACGAAGGAATTTTTCAAATTGGACTTTTAGAAGTAGAGATATTGACAAAAATAAGATATGCATCTACGCTCCCTGGCGTAGAAACCATGCATTATTTCAAGAAGAAAGTGTTCCTAAAAGGTTTGTCGACATGAGTAGCATCGGTCAACAAAATACTTTTTTTTCAATCGAGATTTTAGAAGCTCATATTTTGCTGCAAATACATCAGAAGCGGAAATTAAGACTTACGCCACCTGGTGGCCTTACAATTTTTTTACAAAAATTAAAAATTATGTGCAAACGATTTCTCAACAGGAGCTGTATCCGGTGAAGAAAGAATTTTTCAAATCGGAGTTTTAGAAGCAGAGATATAGTGGGAAACGCAATTTACCTTTGCGCCCCCCAGCGGAAAGTCCATGAATTACTTGAAAATTTTGAAATTATATGAAGCACATGTCATACTAGAAACACTATCCAACAAAAAAGGAATTTTTCAAATCGAACCCCTAGAAGTAGAGATATTGACAAAAATCAGATATACATCTACGCTCCCTGGCGAGAAACCATGCACTATTTTAAGAAGAAAATGTTCCTAAAAGGTTTGTCGACATGAGTAGTATCGGTCTACAAACGACGTTTTTTAATCGAGAATTTAGAAGCTCATATTTTGCTGCAAATACATCAGAAGCGGAAATTAAGATTTACGCCACCTGGTGGCCAAACCATTTTTTTTACAAAAATTAGAAATTATGTGCAAACTATTTCCCATCAGGAGCTGTATCCGGCGCAGAAAGAATTTTTCAAATCGGAGATTTAGAAGCAGAGATATAGGGCAAAACGCAATTTACCTTTACGCCCCCTAGCGGAAAGTCTATGAATTACTTGAAAATTTTGAAATTATATGAAAAACATGTCACACGGAAAACACTATCCAACAAAGAAGGAATTTTTCAAATCGGACTCCTAGAAGTAGAGATATTGAATAAATAAGATATACATCTACGCCCCTGGCGGAGAAACTGTGGGATATTTTAAGAAGAAAATATTCCGAAAAGATTTATCGATGTGAGTGGCATCAGTCCACGGAAGAATTTTTAATCGATATTTTAGAAGCTCAGATTTTATGGCAAATACATCAGAAGCAAAAATTAACACTTACGCCCCCTGGTGGCCAAAGTATTCTTTACCAAAAATTAGAAATTATATGCAAAAGATTTTCCATTAGGAGATGTATCCGCTGAAAAAAAGATTTTTCAAATCGGAGTTTTAGGAGAAGAGTTATCGGAAAAAATGTAATTTACTTTTACGCCCTCTAGCGGAAAATCTGTACGTAATTTGAAAAGGAAACTATATCTAAAACACTCTTCGACATAAATGGAATCGAAAGATAAAATATTTTTTTCAATCGGATGTTTAGAAGCAAATATGTGGATTAAAACGTAATTTTGAATGCGACATCATCTGCATTTACGCCCCCTAGCGGCAAAATTGTACATCGTAAAAAAAAACGAAATAAAGGATCATCATTCGCATATTTCAAGCTTCCGAATGCAAAAAGCATTTTTCAAATCGGACTAATAGGTGCAGAGATACCGTGGGTACAGACGGACGGACGGACAAACCCATAACAGAAGCACGATCTTTTTTTACAAAAGACGTGCTAATTATACGGAACGTAGTACACATTGGCAACGGAATATCTAAATACTTTTGTTGCAATCATGTTCGATATCAACTAAAGAGTTTTCAGAGATTGCTATTATTTGAAAACACATTGCATAAAAAATTTAATTCGTCCTTTCGATTTTCAGCGTCACTAAACATGTATTTTTTTATCACTTTCGTTTGGTGTTTACTTTAGAGGAAGGAACAAGAACGCCTAACAAGCAAAAAACAATAGTTCTGGAGATTTAACAACACACTTTTAAAATTCTAAACCATCGCGGGCGGACTATTATTCGAATATCGAATTCTTTAGGCAGGTAAATCCCTAAAATAATAGGACCTTACGCGTTTCCTTTGATATGTAATGATTCGTAGGCGCATCATTTTGCACACTGAATCCATTTTCGTGCGGTTCCTTTGTACGTAAAATCCAACGATGAGGACGACTGGATTGTTTCCTCCCAGCACGGTTTTCGAAGGATTCCACTAGGCGATATTCGCGTCGCATTATCCGTAATGAATTGTTACAAATGCCTTCGTCGTTCATTATCCTGTAATTGCCACAGCAGGACAGCCAAGACTGTACACTGCAACAGCGTGGCGTCAATCAGCCAGTGGGACTCGTCTCGTTAAACTAATGGCCGATGCCAGATTCCCATCCACATACTTCGCTTAAGGGAGAACAGAACTACCGATGCCAACGCAGCTTGCGCCGCCGTTAGCATGGAGGATTAAAATCTTTACTGTAGACGAGAGTGAAAATGAAACATTCTCAGATAGTGTGCCCACATCTTTGGAGTAAAAGAAAAAGTTTTAGCGTAGTCTACAAAATAGTATATTCTTTAAAAAATGCCACACTCGGAAAATAAGAAGAAAAAATTGTCTTATACATATAAAAATGATTACTGTATTCTGTTAGAAGTGAGTAATTAATATATCGGTTTGCAAAAGAAAAGCATATTCGTAATCACCCTAATGTCCAATGAAAATTAGAAAAAAAAAAAAAAAAAAGAAATAGAAACACGTGCAGCTTGGCTACAGCAGTACAACTTGACGAAATAGTGAGTCCAGCTAAAAATATTAAAGAAGGCTCAAAACTGTAGCAAACATGGCTCACATAATAATTAGAAAAAAAAAAAAAAAGAAAGAAAGTTATACCTATATTTTGAGAGCCTCCGAAGGAAATGCGAAGAATGATCAAAATGCCAACCTAACTGTACGAAAACAAAGATAAAGTAAAATAAAATCGGGAAACATGTTAGGAAAACCGAAAACGTTGAAGAAAAGCTTTGTTAGATATTAAAACATTGTTTTACATTAAGGCCATAGGCTTTGTCGAAGACCTTACAAACACAGAAAGGTCACAAGAGAATCAAACTACGCAGGAGAGGGAAAACCATTGATCCATAACGGAAATAAAAGTACAAAGAAGTAACTGAAACGCTAACAACAAAAGAAAAACTAAGCTGAAAGTGAAGGCAAAGAATAATCGAAATAAATCTTAAAGTTTATCAAAGCAAATTTTCTTTTGTCTGTACGATACAGGAAGTACGAAAGGCTTCGAATAACTGAAATCAAACAGCAACGGTAAGTCACAAATTAAGGGAAAGAAATGGAAAAAGAAGCAGAAAAATCTCTTCCTCACTGGCTATAGCTATTGCTAGCATTTTTCGTTCACGAAAATATACTCAGATCAGAATTACAGATCATGTAAATAAACAAAAACAAAAATAAAATTGAAATACAAATATGTCAGTGCGAAAAAAGGTTTCTCTTACGCTAACAAACCAGTTTATTGCACATTGGGAAAAGATATCCCATTTTAGGAATTAAATTAGGCAAACTGAAAACCACATCCCCTCTTCCTAATGTACTCGTAGGATGTTGACATTGCAGCAGTTGCTAATGTGAATACCAGGCGAAAGAAAAAACATCAGTAGAACCGGTCCTGACCGACAGAACCGAGGATTTCTGTCGGTCCCGAGCAACTAGGAACGGACAGAAATCCTCGTTAAATCCAGGCCCTCGCTAACTCCATTTTTGGGTAAAAAGTCCCACCATATAAACGAAGCACTCCGAGAAAGTCGTTGGATCCTGATGAAATTCCGCCACATGAAAGTACCTCAGAGCCGAGTGTGCAAATGATTAAAAAATAACGACCAATGACGAAATAGTGGCCCGCCACAGCCCTAGGTAACAGCGCATTGAGGACGGTATATCAAGAGCAATGCCCGCACGCAGGGACAATTGTGACAGCGGATTGCGGTTGCATTCATCTCCACGGACTGTGAGGATGCCTCGACGTCGGATCCGTGCACAATATCAGCAGTTCAGAGAGTTTGAGAGAAGACGCATAATTGGGCTGAGAGTGGCCGTTTGGTCAAGTCTACATATTGCCAGGCATTTGGGTCGGAGAGACGCGGCAAACGGACGATGTTGGCGCCAATGGGTCGAAGAGAGCGCAACCCAGCGGCACGCAGTCAGTGGACGGCCGAGGGAAACTACAGAACGCGAGGATCGAGGGATTGTGAGAGCCGCACGAATAGAAACGAATTCGTCGCACTCAGCCATCTCTGGCCATGTTGCGTCGTCTACAGGTACGGAAGTGGACATCCGGACCGTTGCCAGACATTTTGCGGCACGGGGACTACATTTCAGGAGGTCCCTCCGCCGCCTGCCACTGACCAGCGATCAATACCCACACTGTCAGCAGTGGTGTCGGGGTCGATCTACGTGGGATAGTGTCCAGTATTGTCCTGTTGTTTTTATTGATGAATGGTGGTTTGCACTTGGTGCCGATGACCAACGCATACGTGTCTGGAGACGAGCCGGCCAGCACACGGATCATGCCTTTACCACGGAATAGCACGCGGCTCGCAACCGGGGTCGGGCAGCCGTTTCCTACGATAGCCGGAGACCCTTGGTAGTCCTCCGTACCACCCTCAAGGCAAGTCTACGCCCTGTTGTATTTCCATCCCTGTTGCAGCATCACAGAGCAATATTTCTACAGGATAACGCCTGACCACACCCGGCATGGCACTACCAGCGCTGCCTACGTTATATCGACACCATTTCATGGACAACCCGATCGCCTAACGTCTCACCGATCGAACATGTTTGGGACATGATGGGACGCCACTTACGTCCGTCCTGGAATGTCGGCAAACTGGCCCGCAATTTGGGCACCATCTTGGATATTATACCTTAAGACAATCTCCGTGAACTGTGCGCGTTAATGCCACGCCGGGTAGCCGCTTGTATCTGAGCCAGAGGCGGCTCTACAATTTGTTCCACTCGTGTTTTATTCGAATAAATGCCCAACTGCTCTGGAATAGCAATTATATCCTTTCCTATAAATGCACTTTGCTCACAGCAATTTTCTTTTTGATTGGATGATTCCTTCTGGGTGCTTTGTTTTTTATGGCAAGGAATGTATGTTTATATTATATATCCATAACGATTGGATAACTTGAAGGATTTCATTAATTAACTACATTAGTTCTATTGTTAATGAATTAAATCTCTCAAGTGTATTCAACTTGACGGCTATACGTGAGACTGAATTTCCTAGAGTTGTTGTCTCCTGTTTCCCTTATGGCAACATCCTAATTCGATTACTCCCCTAACCCTCTCTGTAACTGTTGCCCAGAAATCCTGTTACACGTGCGTGAGCCCCACGCATCCTCTTTTTGCCTAGAAGTAGGTGGCTTGTTTTCAAGTCTGCTGACGCGATATACTCAAGGCGTAACCCCTTGAAGTGGTTGGTGGAGAGAGTCTCTTACACAACTCGCTCGTTTAGCATTTCATGTACTCCTTCCCCATTGCTTTTCTATCAATACTCTTCTACTACCTCACTAAGATTACCTTGAGCTCTTGTAGTTTCACGTGGTATGCCACTATTTCTATTCTTTCATTCCAGGGCAGTGCCCAGCATATTTTCTCTGTCTCGTTAAATATGGAACTTCATTTAATTTTGTAACTTGGCTTGTTAAAAGTGATCATCTTAGCTTTTCTCTCCCTCGTTACATCCGGAGACTTCATTAAATTATGTTCGTTAAAAACGATCAACTTAGCTTTGAATTAATGTTATACCAAACAAAAGTTCCTTTTTTCTCGTTAAATTCGAGATCTCGCTAAATACGGGTTCGTTATAAGCGGGTTCTACTTATATTTAAATATTGTTACACGAATATTTAACAGTTGATCCTAAAAGTAGTCTAAACAGAGAATCACCCGAAGTGATTCTAAAACACCCTAACAGTGATCTGACGCGAGAACAATAACATTTACTTGCAAAAAACCAAAACCAAAAAAAAACAAGTCGACTTTTTATTTAATAGCGAGTAGGACCAGTTTTGTTGCGAATGGCAGCAAGTATGCGATGCGAGATGAACTCTATGAGGTACATGAGTTCGTTTTAATTCAAAAATATCTGTTCCCTCAGAAAAATATCACGCATCTCTGTCAGTTTTGACGGAAAAGTTCGTCGACGCTGAACATTCTTCCCAGCATGTCCCGCACATTTTCAATAAGATTGAGATCAGGGCACTGTGGAGGGTTAATAATGGAAGTCCTCCTCGTGCTGATCAAACTATTCTTGCACGACTCTGGCACGACGTGCTGTTACATTGTCATCCGTAAAAGTGCCATCACATTCAAGAAAAGTGCAACATTGCAGCATGCACTTGATAAGCTACAGTTGTTTCATATTTGCCACTTTACCTTCCACTGGTATCAGGGGACTTAGTTCATATCAACAGAACATCTCACATTGCATTGTGCCACATTGAGAAACCTGAACTGCGTTCACAAGGCATGGAAGGTTTTCGCTTCTTGAAGTTCACAAGGCTATAATCGCTGTCGACCATCAGTGCGGAACAAAACATATCGTGATTTACCTGATCATATCACTTTCTTCCATTCCTCTACTGTCGATGCACGACATTCTTGGCATCACCTTGGAACGGATTTTTCTGTTTTATGGTGAGACAAGTGACTTCCAAATGCGCAGACGACTTCCAAGACAAAATTCCTTTAGGTCCTTACGTAGTATGGCTCCACAAGTGGCTTCTAGATGGGCAGACGACTTCCAAGACACTCCTTCAGGTCCTATAACGAAGTAAATTTCTCCGACATTTTTGGTCCACGCCGGGATTGAACCCGAGTCCTCTTATTCCGGAACAAGTCGCTCTACCAACTGAGCTACGCAGACGTTCGTTCTCGCTGCTATCTGCCTTTATGTCGTGTGCGTCCTGCGGGGCAGGCACGTCACAGTCCCTAAGTATGATTTGGATCGAAATCGGTTGGCCCTGGCCTTGGTTGAATTCAGAAGTCAGTTGCTATACACTGGAAGACTTGTTCTTCCGTACAGTCCTCCTCAGAGCATGACGCTTATGAACTAGTTTTTCTGTCCAATTTATGCCTTTTGGATATTGAAGATCTGCCTGCCTCCCAGTCTCTAAAAACCTCTGAAATGGTTGATTTTCATTTTGAAACCAGTAATTTCTTTTGTTTTGTTAATCTTGTCTCCCGCTAAACATGAGCCTATGATTAGAGCTTTTCCGAATTCCGACAGATCCTAGGGTTTCCCATGTTTACATGAGTTACTTCAGCCGAAATATATGTACGCCCTTAATAAAGCACAAGGCAAAACGTCATCAGCTCATGTGTCTGTTTCACTTGCATATATTAGGGCTCACTACCTGTGACTGTCTTACTGGGGCCAGTGTGTGTGCATTATCACGAATGTTCATTAAATGATATTAATCAAACTTAACAGAAAATTCTGAAGCATCGAACTTTTGGCAGCCCCTGTCTAATAATGATTTGAGGAAAAACGAAATTGACAACAAGTCAATGATTTCAGCTTGGTTAAGAACTAAACGGCTGTGTCAGTTCCGCGTAAACTACGACCAATGTAACGCTAATACGTGAGGTTACTTAAAAGAAAGAGGAAACTACCAGACGCAACGGACCAGGACGCAGCACTGAGAAAAACCGACCATCCAAACGACTAGTTTTAATCGACACTTTAAATGTAAGCATCTTCAAGATGTTATTGCATTGTGTTCTCCTAAATCATCGTCGGTATAATAAGTTCGTTCATGTTTCGCTGCCTCTTTTCCAATTAAAGCCTGTTCAAGTTTATGTTTTTCTGTCTAAATAATAAGAAGCATAATAAAAAACATTACATTAGGACTATCACAGAAATGTTTTGATGAAAGGCCCCCTTTGTCTTTTTATTTGCTATAATGTACCCCTTTTATGTTATGCGAGATTTGTTGTTATGCTATGTTCCGAATGTCCGGCTGAAGAAATGTTGAACTAAGTGTAAATGCACCGGATAGCTCGTTTTAAATTAAGTCTTTTAGGGCCAGACGAAACATAGACAGAAAGCAGAATCACTTGCATAAACTTTTCTTTTGTTGGTCCAGCTCGGCACATTTACTTCAAGCAACTTTAGACAAAATCACATAACTTTATACATCGTGATACTAAAACATATACAACATCTCACAGCGAGTTTCCGCCGTACACCACACACACAGCTACTGCTTAGTCATTATATATCTCTCTCGTCTTGTTCTTATCACTACAAGCATACGTCACTCTCACAGACCTTAAGTGTTTACAACCGTATTCATGTGAGAGAGAACATGTCCCGTTAAGGTTGAAAGGTGCTAAAGAGAACGAACTCAAATTTACATAAAATAAAAGGAACTAAAAATTAAAGTTAAATTAGATTATACGTCACATTACACACACAAAAAAAAATCTATGAAGATTTGAATTTAAATCATTGGCATGGACTTACAGGTCTCATTACTTATATGACGTCTGATCGGAGGAAAAGCCATCAAGCATCCAGTTATCACCCACAGTGCCATAAAACTGCATATCACCAAGAGCCTGAAATTTATTTCTAACAACTTGGTGTCATCGTTAAGGTGGACCTCAAGTAATTTTGC
This sequence comes from Macrothele yani, assembly GCA_039090855.1. Taxonomy (NCBI): domain Eukaryota; kingdom Metazoa; phylum Arthropoda; class Arachnida; order Araneae; family Macrothelidae; genus Macrothele; species Macrothele yani. The sequence continues at coordinate 2,395,753 of CM077023.1, read as the reverse complement.
TTCCTATACTTCCAATATGAAAACTTCTGTACACCTTTTCTTCACAATTAATGCGTTCCCAAGGATGAAATTTGAACAACGATTAAAATAGCTTCATTTTATAACTTGGAATACTTAATATTTTCTAAAACACAACCATAATTATGCAATCCAACATTTGTTTGTCTACTGACGTCATCAAAGTACAGGTCGCGCCATCTTTTTTCTGGTTTCAACACCACCAAAGGAAAAGTTATATTGATTTTTAACATAATTATGGTTATATGTTTTATAAAATATTAAGTATTCCAAGTTATAATATGAAGTTATTTTAATCGATGTTCAAATTTTCCTCCTTGGGAACGTGTCGGAAGAGTATAAAGCACACGGGCAGTGTACGCTCATCAATTCGGTGAAAGCTACTGCACGGTGTACATCGGTTTGAACGACGTCGAATTGCTGCCACCGTGTGATATGGCCAACAGGCAATCCAGTAGACGACATCTAGACGACTTTACCCGAGGTCGCGTCATTGGGAAGTTGGAAGAAAGTCAAAGTGTGACTAGTGTAGCCGAGAAGTTCGGGATCGCTCACAGCATCGTTTCACGAGCTTGGAGAGCATTTCAAACGGCAGGAACAGCTGTCCGAGAGTTCAGCAGTGGTCGTCCACGAGCAACCACGGCGGCGGGTGACCGGTATTTCGTCCTACACGCGAGAAGAGACAGACGGCAGACAGCGGGAGAAATCGCAAAGCACATGCAACAGACAACTGGACGTCCGTTATCGCGTTTTACCGTGGCCAGGAGGCTGCACAAAGGTGGTCTATTTGCACGACGACCAGTACGGTCTGGGCCATTAACGCCTGCTCATCGGAGACAGCGGTTTCTGTGTTGCCAGGAACACAAAAACTGGACACATCAGCAATGGGGTCGAGTTCTCTTTACGGATGAGAGCCGATTTAGTCTGACGAGCGATTCTGGACGTATACACATCTGGAGAGAGCAGGGAACACGCAATCACACCTCCAACATCATCGAAAGGGACCGGCCTGGAGGTTGCGGAGTTCTCTTTTGGGGCGGTATCATGCTTGGTAGCCGTACTGACCTCCACATCTTCCAAGGAGGTTCAGTCACTGGTGTCCTCTATTGTACCGAAGTTCTCCTGCCTCACGTGCGTCTGTTTAGAGGTGCTGTGGGTCCTGAGTTCCTCTTCATGGACGACAACGCTACACCTCATCGTACAGTGGCTGTTGCAGAGCTGTTGGAGAGTGAAGATATTCAACCCATGGATTGGCCCGCAAGTTCCCCGGACCTAAATCCAATCGAACACGTATGAGACCTCGGGAGACGCTTGGCAGCACGTCACCAGCCGCCAGCAACGATTCCGCAGCTGCGATTGGCGCTACAAGAGGAATGGGCCGCGATGCCTCAACAGCTCCTTGACAACCTCGTCCTTAGCATGGACAGACGTTGTAAATCCTGCAACGCAGTCAGGGGTGATACTAAAGACTGGATTTTTCTTGGCAGCCGCCTGTCACATGGACGTTTTTGTCTTCTGTCCGGTTGTGCTCGAAGCTACCTTTTCAATAAAGTGCCTTTGTATCCTTTGGATTCTTTGTTTGGACGGTTTTGCTCATTTGTCCCATATTCTTACATCTTGGGGATCTTACGGTATGATTTGAGTCGACATGGAGCACTTCTGCACGACGTTACATTCGAAAAACTGTCTCGTCTTTAATTTTTGCGCGCCAGTGTAATAACAATAAAAGCCGTTGTGAAGTCTTTTTGGTTGTGGGATTACATCTGTCTAGGAAATAATTTCTTAAGAAAGTATCGTTGAAGGATTTAAGAAACGCTTCATTCCAAATGATACGAAGGAGAGCGAACAAAGTTCATAATGTGGTCGCCTTGTTTGTTTGGGGGTTTGACGACCAACGTGAGAAACTTGAAGTTCGATAACACTCGCCCGTCCCTAATTTAGGGCTAATGGTTCCAGGGAAGGCAGAGAACCAGTGTCGTAAGACAAACACAAAATCCATGGCCCACCGGGATTCGAACCCAGACCTACTTCAGGCGAATGATTAGAAGCCAGCGTTTATACCACTGCTAACACCTAAGCCATTTGCATAGTCACATTTACCAGAATACAAATTTAAACCAAAAAAAAAAAAACCGTCAACGAATTAACTTTCTTTCTTTTCTAAATCACTGGCCGAACATTCATTACTGCAGTTTGATTTTATGACTTCGCATAAAAATAAATTGAATTTCTTTCTGTCGAATCCAAATATAAACTAATATTTGCATTGTTTCGAAGCACTTATCTCCTAATCCTTTTTTGAAGCAGATTTTCAGGTATGTTTAGTACATAACAACCATTTCAAGCAAAAAAACTAACAATGAATGAAATACGGGATTACATCATTGTACAAAGCAAATTTGGAAGATGTGAATCCGTTTATTGGGGCAAATATGACATGGATGTTAAGTCAGAAAATATTCGAAAACTTGAAAATTTCGTTGTCCTGGAGCGGGAATCGAATCCGCGTCTCACGATAGCGCCCGAATATGCCAACTATTACACCACCCAGGACGACCAAGATTATATTCAAATTAATCTGCAACTTAAATCGTGGTAGTCCTGGGTGGTGGTGTAGTTAGTATACTCGGGCGCTATCCGGGAGACTCGGATTCGATTCCGCTCCAGGACAACGAAAGTTTCAAGTTTTCGAATATTATCTGACTTAACATCCATGTCCTATTTACACCAATAAATGGATTCACATCTTCCAAATTTGCAAAGAAACTACGTTTGGTTTTAACCAAACATATGTCAGTGCACGTTTATTGCATTTTTATCTGGATTACAAGGAAACATCCACACGAAATGTGGAAATCAATAGGCTTCTTCACAATAGATTTAGCTCTAGTTTAAGTTTTACCTAGAGACTTGAATTGAACGATGTCAACAGCAAAGCCGATGCGCGTGTGGGTTAAGGGCCATTCTTACACATAGGCCATTGAAGGACATGACTCGGGGATAGTAACATTTTATGAGTAATATTTCACAGTGACGGGAGTAGTCCGTGTCGTTTCTTTGCTGACATTTCTCTGAACCGGAGTCAGCTGCTTAGGCCAACAGAAGAAGCACCAGGAATTACAAACGCTCATCGATTGGCATCAGAGCAAACGTGAGCGGACTATCGTGTGTACACAGTCTTCTCACGTAAGAGTTCGACGAGATGGTTGCCGTAAACCTAATGCGAGAGGACCATTACTTTGTATTTAAAAATATCTCTCAGCAAATGCCAGAGCTAATAATTTCAGCTATTTGGCAAATCACCTAAACTAAATTTAAAATCAATATTGGGGTAAACAGTGCAACGCAACGAAATAATTTTAAATAATGTGAAATGTGTGCATTATCTATAGTACTATAACGAAGCAAATTTCTCCGTCATTTTTGTCCGCGCCGAAGCTTAAATCCGGGTCCCCCTCACTCCGGAATAAATCACTCTACCAATTGAGCTATGCAGACGTTCGTTCTGACTGCTATCTGGCTTTATGCCGTGTGCGTCCTGCTGGCAGGCACGCCACATCCCCCCCCCCCCGAAAGAGGGCCGGGGGCATGGCCCACGGGTCAGCCGTGACCATGAATCGCTGCAGGCAGCCATCCGCTGTAGAACGTGCACTTGAGAACTCCCAGTTAATCTGGTGTGTGGAATGCAACGTCACACACATTTTATTTTTCGAAGCGCTGGAGAAGGGACTATCTTATTTTTCCTATCTCGCGGTGTGGAAAGAACATCACACCATTGCGAGATTTTGAACGGCCGGGTCATCCAGAAAGTTCGGGCGCCATTATAACGAAGCAAATTTCTCCGTCATTTTTGTCCACGCCGGGGCCCCTCACTCTGGAATAAGTCACTCTACCAATTGAGCTACGCAGACGTTCGTTCTGACTGCTATCTGCCTTTATGTCGTGTGCGTCCTGCTGGCAGGCACGCCACAATACCTACAGCTTTCATTTACAAAAAGTCCTATTTAACTCCATGTAATTTTTTTTTCTTGATTGGGGGTTTAGCGACCACTGTGAGCAACTCAATAGGCTGTAATCAGTCGGCCGTCCCTAATTTAGGGTCCCTGGTTCTAAGGAAGGGAGAGAGCCAGTGCCGTAAGACAAACACAACATCTATGCCTCACGGGATTCGAACCCGGGCCCACCTCGAACGAATGGTCACAAGCTAGCACTTAGACCACTGTGCCCCCGTGGCGGCCCGTTGAATCTTTGGAAGTAAAAACCGGCGTATTTTGTCCACGAGCTGAAAATATTCTTCGCAACTGTCCAGCGTCTATCAAATGTGAACTTGATTTATAATTTATTGAGAATAATTTCAAGATATAACTCCTTTAGGATTTATTGTGTAACAATAATCTTGGCTGTCCAAAGGAACCGAACTGAAAAGAGAACGCTCCATATCACATTGCGAAGATGGCTGCAGAGCACAGCATTTCACATCTCATGGAATTTTCAATGTTTTAGTGTTGCGCCCTAAGATTTCTCATCTATTACTGATGTTATTCCTTCATTCTCAAATTCTAGAGTCTCTTTCACATCTTTTAGTCACTGATAAGCATGGCATTAAGTATTTTCCCTGAAATTTATATTTTGCTTAGCTTTCCTCGATCTGAGAACACTTTTCTTTCTACTACTCATTTTGCTTGCCGTATGTGCTTTTTTAATATTTTGGAGAAAACTAAGAAAAAAGTATTAAAAAATATTCTCAGAATACGGCTTTCAAAACGAAACATTTTACTACAAAAAAAATTGAATCGAATCTGAAAATCTGCTATTTGAATCGAATTATACTTTTATTGAAACACAAAATAAGCGCAAGTTGGTGGCTGAACTAAATATAGCGTTTCTGGACAAAGCAAAAGGTGAACAGCTTGTTACCTGGTTCCGATATGGCTACTTTTCTCATTTATTAGGGCAAGCTGTTGTACTAAACTTCTGTTTTGTTATCCAGAAATTCAGTTGTAAACAAATCTAATGTAGGAAAACTGTAGTATTCTACGATTGGCATGTCAGCGAGATGCAACATATATTCTGAATACTAATAAAGTATATAATTCAGATATCATACCTATCGTTTTGAAATCTGAGCTGAAACCTCTTTTATGCTACCCGTTCGAGTTTCCCTTTTTTACACATTAGCTCTTGTTTTTATATGCTCGAAAGTTGATGATGTCAGATCCAATCTTGATCTTCCAGCAGTAATTGTCTTGGATTCTTAGGTAAAAGAAGAGACAGTTTGTAGGACACTACTTTTTATTTTAATCTGCCAAATTTATCAGTTACTTTCGGTGCGACATTCGTTGAAACTGGTCAAAGAATGGTCTTTTAAGCGATGTCATGTGTTTGGAATACAGCAAATGTGATTGAATGAAAACCAGGTATTTGATTTCTAAAGGTCTCGACTGAAGCTGACACTCTGTTAAATAAATTTCAGTCATGTAGCATGAATATCTCTTTGTGTAAGCAAAAACAGATATTCATGTTTGGAAGATTCTTGGCCGTCCCGGTAGTGCAGTGGTTTAAGCGCTGGCCTTAGACCGTTTGTCCGAGCAGACCCTGGCTCGAGCCTCAGATAGGCATGGGTGGAGCTCCTGTGCCACGACATTGCCCCCTCACGGAACCAGTGGATGATGGGGTACTGCCTACAACCCTTAGAGATACTCACGGTGGATATTAAACTCAGGAAAAAACTTTCTTGTACGATAACTGTTCATAGTTCATGTCCCCATGCTGGGCTGAAATTCATTTTTCAGCACGTCTTTTGCACCAAAAGATCGTTTTTATGTTGTCCGTCTGTCTGTGGACACCAAATATCTGCAATCATTAGTCCGATTTGAAAAATTCTTTTTGCTTTGGGAAGCTTGAAATATGAGAATGATGATCCTTTCACTCCGATTCACAACTTCCCTTCAAGAGGGTGCAAAAGCTGTTGCTATCGAAATCAAAATAAATTTTATCACAAAAAATATAATTTTCTTTGTCTGAACGTTTGTCTCACTTTGGTGGCGCAGTGAAAAGAGCGCTTGTCTGTTTTAACTGTCGAATCCCTGTCTCAAACAATATACTTTTTTTCCTGTTCTTGTAATGTTTATGAAACATACTTTCACATTTGGACATCACAAAAAAATGAGCACCTGGTTATTAAAGAATTACTCTACGTATCTTATTTTTTCCCGCCATTATTGGCGGGCTTTCACGTAGTTCCATATAGTTGCCTTTAAACATCCGATCGAAAAATTATTTTTTCTTTTGATGCCATTTATATCGAAAACTGTTTAGGTCAGTCTCTTTTTTCAAGTAATGTATAGCTTTTCCGTTAGGGGGCATAAAGATAAATTGCGTTTTCCCCGAATCTCTGCTTCTAAAAGTCCAATTTGAAAAATTCTTCCTCCATCGGATACATCTCCTGATGAAAAATGGTTTGCATATGACTCTAGTTTTTGATAAAGAATGGTTTTACTACCAAGGGGCGTAAGTGCTTTTTGTTGATTCTGATGTATCTGCAGCAAAATCTGAGCTTCTGGAAACGCGATTGAAAACATTATTTCGTGAACCGATACTTCACACTTCGGAAAACCTCTTGAGAACATCTCCTGCTTAAAATAGTACATAGTTTTTCCGCCAAGTGGCGTAGTAAAAACATCTGACTGTATTAACGGCGTTGCCGTTAATACAGTGCTCTGATGTCTTTGTGATTTACATCATCAGTCTGATGTATTTTGATGTCTTTGTGATTTACATCATCAGTCTGATGTATTTTGATGTCTTTGTGATGTATGTCATCAAAACTTTTGATCTGATGTCTTTGTGAGGCATATCATCTTGTGACGTATTCTCATGTCTTTGTGATGTATATTAGCTATTTAACTTCCCGTTTTTGTTCACTGTCTGTTATTTAAACTATATTTATACTTTCCGATCTTAACCCTTTTAGCGGCCGACGAACTTGAATTAAATGGTGCCCAAAACGTTTGCTTTCTCCAAACATAAATGTTCACATAGGGATGAGGTTTTACAAAAAGCTATGGCAAAACAGTTTATCTTTACCACCTCTGATCGGTGCGGCACCGAAAACAAATTAGTCGCAGTTGATAAGCTCTCCCTTCTAGTCTTATATTGCCTGTTCCATGATACAAATCATGATACGAAAGAGCTAGTCCCCCTGACACGAACATCATACAACTGGGTAAAAATAAGTGATTTAAACATGTTCCCTCTCCTTCCTTAAATTTGCTTCCATTGCCATAGCCCTTTATCAGTAACTTTATCAGAGATGATTAGTACCAATCATAAGCCTGAACGACCAGTGTGAATAAGAAATGTGAGGGCTAAAGCAAATTTTTTTATGCTCTAATTTTTAAGGTAACTCGTATGAGCAGAGCTTTGGGACCGCTAAACATGCTCTGAATAAATTCGTCAGAATCGCGTTCGGCCCACGTTTTAGACAGCCAATAGATTCGTTCGAATTGATTTCAGCCTATTGTGTTAACCCCCGCGTTAATTCGTTCCAGCCGGTTAATGGGTTAAAGCCATGACTTTACTCCCAAGAGTTTCTGTTCCATGTGGCACCGCAGTCAGTCTTGTCAGGTGGACTAAAATGTGAACAAGCTGCGAGATGTGTTATGTGTGGCAGGTGAGTTATTTTCAACGTTATCCTAGCCAGAATCTTGCTTTCGAAATACGAAGCTGTTCTCATTGCTTCAAATTCTTCGTTAGTTATTTTATGACTTATGTTAGTTAGTGTTTTAGCTTGTTCAACGAATAAATAAGCGAAACGCGTTTAATTCTTCATATTTGTTTGGGTATCACGCTACAAGTGTCATAGACAACTCTACTTGTTTGACATTATCCAAGGTGAAAATCCTCCAAATACGTGGTGACAGTAAATAAATAAATACATCGCTCTTTCCACGTTCCAGAAACACACAGCGACCGAAAAATTGTTTTTCAGCCGCCGCTGTGGAATTGAATCACAGAACTCTCGATATCTAGCCGAGTGCGTTACATTTACACCACGGTGGCCAACAATCCACGGTGCTACGTGTATTTTTAAGTCAGCTTAATGCCCACCAGATGGAGACGTCTCAATAGCTGAGCCCATCTAACGGATTTATGATGTCAGAAGCTGACTTAAAAATACACGTAGCACAGTGGATTGTTGGCCACCGTGGTAAAAATGTAACGCACTCTGCTAAATATCGAGAGTTCTGTGTTTCAATTCCACAGCTGCGGCTGAAAAACAATTTTTCGGTTGCTGTGTGTTTCTGGAACGTGGAAAGAGCGATGTATTTATTTATTTATTGACATTATCCAGTTTTGTAATGTCACGAGTTTGATATCATTCGCAGAAATATATATCACTTTTTAATTTTTCGAAAGCAGTTCCTTTAAATGATCAGTAACATTAGAACTAGAAATTCTATTCAACGATTCTCCATCCTGAATTGAAGCAGTTTCTTCTTTCAAGAAAGAAAATAAAGTATTTTGTAGATCCATTTTTTTTTAATTTCTGGAACAGTTCTTCAGCACTGCTAATGCCTCCTCAGTGGAACGCAGCAAAAAAATTAATGTCTACTTATGCAAACAGTTTGAATGATAAAATAATATTCCCCAAAACGTTCACCGAAGTTTCCCTGCGAATTTGATGAAGTCTTACCATGAACGAAGAAACTGTTAGAGACATCCTTAACACCTGGGCCTTGTGTTAATGCAGTGACCAGTTAGGAAGTGCACATCTATTTAGCTCTCCCACGCTTTGCCTTTCCCCATCTGCTACATACAATATAACTATAACACATCTCCTTTCACTCTCTACTACACGCGCGCGCGTCAGTACGCGGAAAGGCTAGCTAGCACAAATCGCTGAGATAGAATTCAGCAGCTGCCTATAAAGTAAACAGTTTCCCCCTCTAATTCTTACTCGTATTTCCCACGAGCACCCGAATGTGCAATGCAGGACAAAAGGACTGCATTTCGGACGAGAAGGAAAAGTGAAACGGTTATTCTAATCTTCTAAATCACATTTTTAATGATTATTTTTCATTTCTAGAAAGTGCAATTTAATTTAGGAAATCAATACAAAAAATTAATTCATTTCCTATAATGCACTCTCAGTGCTTGTTAGTGCCGGTTTTTTACAAGAAAATTTATAATATCTTACTAGCAATTTGCTCCTTGCTGCCGGCCGAATTAGCAGCTTGTCCCCCTGATTTTTTTTTAATTCAAGGGTTCTATTACCTGTGCTCTCTATTTTTTTTACCGCAGTGATCTGTTGATTTTGGAAATGCGATTGGCACTTTTATTCACGAATGAACTTTTCAAGAACTTGATGCTCTGCATTATTAACATCAGTGATTATTCTGTGATCTAGCTCCCCGTTTCTAACTCATATTAAGGTTAATTTTCCTTTACAATCATTTTCAATTAACGATTTCTTATTCATAAGATCAACCTCAACACTTCTGAATTTTTTTAACAACTCGAAGATGTATGTTTCTAGCACACAAATCTGGTAAACATATTTTCTTCCGAACGATTTCTGACTCCGTATAAAAGTGAAGTTCATCCTGCTCTAGAGAGGTATTTTCAGTTATCAGTTGTGTGATTCGCACACTTCCAGATTAGAACTTCTTCATACTGTCGGAAGAAAGAAGATGAGGCAATTTGCAACCGAACATTGATTAACACTCTTCTACGTTTCTTACATAAAAGTAAAGTAGAAGCTCAGCCTATATTTTGTAAGTGAGATTTTAGGATACACTGACACACAAAGGCGTCAGCATTTATCGTACATTTGTAATATCTTGTATTTCTTCCAACAGTGAATGATCTCTGTCGCCCAACTTCAATATTGTGATCGGCTGACTGGTTGCTTTGCTGATTCATTAATTTCTGTTGCATCAAAACAATAGAATACCAGGAGTATTATGCGTTTCCTGAGTATAGCCTCCAGCTAAACCTAAATCAAAGTTTAAGTAACTGTGTTTGAAGAATACCATGAACCAAAACTTTTGCTTTTGTGCTTTGAATTGTGCGTTGTGACTTTAGGGACAGAATCTCCCTTAACGAATGTCGCGTTGTATTCCTGTCTGGGAATCTTTACCAATGTTCGATGTTGGAGCTCCAACTTGCTAGAACTCAACTTTCTATAAGAAGCTAGTTACACAATGTGTATCTGAGCGACGTGACTGTTCTTTGAACAAAAAACATACAACTTTTCAATTTTGGTAGTAGAAGACAATATAACCAAAAAAGATCATATCTGCAGCACGTTAATCCAATGCATTACACTCATTTGTAATGCATTGAACGAACGTTATTAACAGAGCTATAGATCTTTGACACTTTGTCATTATGATAACTAAACTTCTACGGAATTATGTCCATCTTTCCTCAGTTCTTTTTCTTTTAGAAGTTCAACGATTCCTGTAATAACCGAAAGCTAGGAAAAGTCGAAGTATAGGACGACTATAAGAATATACACGGTCGAGTCACATTATTGTGACCACTAGCTGATATTCCGAGTAACCGCCGTGTGCAGCGCGGACAGCGGCTAGACGGGCTGGGAGTGACTCAATAAGATGCTGGAAGGTGTTCACAGGTATGTGGAGCCGTGCTGACTTCAGTGCATCTGACAGCTGCTGGAGGGTGCGTGGTGGAGGATCCATAGGGCGAACAGCACGATCGAGGTGGTCCCACAGATGCTCAATTGGGTTTAAGTCTGGGGAATTAGGGGGCCAGGGAAATACTTTGAAGTCTTCATCGTGCTCTTCCAACCACTCTCGGACATTTCTAGCTATGTGACACGTCGCATGGTCGTACGGGAAGATACTATCCGCCCAGGGAAGACAATCGACATGTATGGGTGTAGATGGCCAGCAAGAATGGATTCATAACGTTTTCAGGAATGCCACGAAAACATTATCCAGACCATAACGTTTTCCACCAGCTTGGGTTATTCCAGCAATGGTTGAAGAGTGTTTGTTTTCCGATGTTTCTCGCCTTATACGCCAATGTCCATCCGTTCGATGAAGCAGAAAACGTGACTCATCGGAGAAGGCAATCCTTTGCCAATCAGCGGAGGTCCAATTCCGATACTGCCGTGCAAATGTAAGCCTTTTCAGTCGATGCACCTTCGTTAACATAGGAGCAGTGACCATCCGTCTGTATCGGAGTCCCATACGCAGCAGGGTTCGCTGAACTGTTGTTTTAGACACATTTCCGGTAGCCCCCTGGTTCATTCGGCCAGTGAGTTGCTCCCCTGTAGCGTGTCGATCGGCCCTGACGCACCTTCGAAGCCGACGTTTAGCTCTCACATCAATGGTACGTGGTGCTCCGCAGTTAGCACGTCGCTTATTCGTAATGGTTCCATTTTTCCAATCACGACGCACTTCAACCACAGCAGCACGCGGACAGTTTACAAACTGCGCTGTTTCAGAAATACTGCCACCCTTGTCCCGAAAGCCGATAATCATCCCTTTTTGCAAATTTGATAAATTGCTCCTTTTACCCATGACAGCAACGAGTGATATGTTTTCAGATTTCTAACAGCACACCTTATAAGCCCTCCTAGCCAGCTCACGACACGTGCCTTCTTTCATTGGCTACGCGCTGTTGATGTCAAAAGTACGAGGTGGTCACAATGATGTGACTCGACAGTGTATATTTATACAGTGACACCCCCACACACACACACGTCAGGATAAAGAAGGTGCTGCAAAACGACTGAGAATTGTCGTCTGAGGTCAGCTACTGCCGAAATGATCGATATCTCACATCGAGTGCTTGCTGAAATCCTAAAATATCTAGGTCGCCCTGGTGGCCCAGTGATCTTCCCGCCGGTTTTTGACCATTAGTCCGAGATGGGTTTGGGTTGGAATCCCGGTGAGGCATGGATATTGTGGTTGTCTTACGGCACAGCCTTTCTCCCTTCCCAGGAAACAGTGACCTAAATTAGGAACGGGCGACTGCTTATAGCAAATCGACCCACCCCCTTTTCTTCCAAAAAAAAAAAAAAAAGTGTCCACGCCACATATCCAAGGTGCCGTGGGAAGTGTCACCTGCTTAGTTGTAAGTGATCAAGCTGTCCGGAATGGACTGCATCTAGAAGAGCTATGCTGGTGGCGTCCATTGAGCCTAATGCCACTGAAAAATGTTAGTGGAATCAAAAACGCCTATTTTGGCAGAACGCGTGGCGAAGTATTCAGTTCTGCGACGAATCTGAACTTCTCCCACATTCTGATAGTCAGCAACTTCTTGTATGGAGATCCTTAGAAACACCCAGCAGTCAACAATTGTGCTAGCCTATGTATCTGTTCCGCGGCGGTTCAGTAATGGTGGGAGGGATCTGCTTTTTTGGCCACACCACACATCTGAATGTTTGTGGAAGGCACATGAACGTTGGCATATACCCAGACGACATCGCGAGGAGTACTCTGGCTTGTTTTTCTTTTGTTTCGATTTTTAGCGACTACCATGCGAAAATCTTAGGGCTGTAAGCAGTCGCTTCCCTAACTTAGAGCCACTGGTTCCAAGGAAGGGACAGAGAGAGCTAGTGTCACCAGACAAACATACTCCCCGTACCCCATCTGGGACTCCAAATAGAGCCCACCTCCGACGAATGGTCAGAAGGCTACGCCTCAAATCACTCACGCACGGGGGGGGTTCCCCCTGTGTCATTTTCCCACTGTGCGCTGGGCCATAGTTTCCTCTTTGTTGATGATGATGCATGACTTCACGGAGCTCACGTTATAATTCACGAGCTCGAAGAGTGCGTTATTACACATTTACTTCTTTCTCCAAGGTCTGGATCTTAATCTCACTGAGAAAGTCTGAGACGCACATCAGAGGAGCTTCGACAGACATCACTCGGTGCCTATGACGCTTTCAGAACTTTGTAACTTTCCGCCTTATCTGTAAGTAGTTCTAGCCCAAAGCCAGCTGAATTATCTCATTCGTAAACGGTCGAGAGCAACCGAGGTGGTGTCACAACGTACTGACTGACCAAAGTTAGCCTCGTATACTTCTTATTTTTTCTAAGTCAACGACGTGTTCTCTCGGTTGACAGCCGCAAGTACCACGCTACACCTTTTGCTTGATCATTTCATGTCTGTTTTGCGTCTTGACGCCTATGTTGTCCATAATTAAACGCATACGGTTACTTTACATGCTGTAGATTTCCTTTTGTCCTGTAATAGCCTTACGTTTTTGAGCAGTATACAGAGATCTCGTGCTTTTCCATTAAGTAGAAATATGAGTGGTGCCTGGAATGTTTTCGTGAACGTTTGCTTATTGGGCTTCTGGAACACACTGTACTGTCTGTATATTTAAATACATGAAACATGTAATTAACCTTTCTAAAGAAAAAAGATAAAAGGGGACAATGTATGTATATACTTCACGCCATTATTCAGGGAATTTATGTTCTTGTTTTTTATTTTTATTAAATTTTACCCAACCTTTAGCTGGTTGCTTGTCTTCGTTAAAAGATAAGAACATACAAAAGGCTGAAACTCGTCAGTCGTCAAAGAGGCACCAGGTTCATAGGTCATAGCTTCCACGAAAATGGGCTAACGGAACATGCAAAAGCCATCCGAACGGGGGTAGTGGAGAGAGAAGACGGGGAGGGAAGCTTTTCTACAGCAGATGCCACGTGCTTTAGCAGGATCACCAGTATCATCCAGATCAAAGAAAGAAACTCTGGTAAACAATCGAACACAAATATTTAGCTGAGATTTGAGCGGAAGTACTCAGTCGTTGTAACTTCCAGATGTTTCCGCACCAGAGATAAAAATAAACAGTTGTCTTCAGGCCAGTTCTGCTGACAAAATCCATGCCAAAAAATTCCATCAATTTTTCCTATCCCTTTCGCCCATTATTTTCACGCATTTTGTGAGCTATACGTTACACAAACGAAAATTTTCCAGTAATTAACACTTTTTATTTGCATGTAACACTACATATATTATTCAGTCGGATACACTTTGAACATTATATGACGCTGACGCATGTCTAATTTTGAAGCAAGAATGAGATATTGTTACCCGTATGTCCTCCGGAATATCGTGTAACATTGGAGGACCATGATTTCGTAGGTATGAATTTCGGAAAGGGGGCCTACAAATTAGTAAGTGTGGGAAAGCAATATATTCACCAAATAATTCCTACGGTATCGCATAGTACGAGGAAATAGTTAAACGAGGAAGAGTAGTTACCAAGTAAACAATTTAGAGAGCGCGGGGATTGGGAAAGAAAATCCGAGAAGCATAATGTGGACAGGCGTTCTAAGAGGATAATTATAATACCTATTTCATAATTTTTCTAAGACCTGGCTGAGCAGATTTCTTTCTTGAGGAGGAAATTCCTTATTTTTTTTTCATCATTCTTTTGAATTGTTTTTTTCATTTTATTTTGTGTTCCCCGAGCTCTCCGGAAATTCCAGTAAGAATACGCACGAAACACACCCCTAGGTTAGTAAAGAGAAAACTCGGAGGTTTTAGCAAGCAACGCTACGAGAATGAAATGCTCGCAATCACAGGTGGGGGCCAATTTACTGGACCTTTCGCTATTAACGAAGTCACGTTTTACGCACGCTAGCGGGCAACGAACAGGGCATATTTCTCGTAGTGGGCGTAACTGGTTGACACCAACAGAAAGAGTCATACAGGAAGCGTACGTGAAAATTCTAAGGCAGCGCGGACATCCCGCGGAGCAGTTGACAAGATAAAGGAATATTCATCTTCAAGAAAACTGGATGTTCTCAAGCCTTTGCCAACGAATCGGAGGGATTCCCATACAGGGATGTGAACCAATGCCGAAGCGAGGAAAAGCGGCCCAACCAATAAGGGGAGAACCATTTGGGTAGGACAGGAACACCCCCGAACCCCTTAAACATAGACGAGAAAAAAGTTTTTTTTTAGGCGGAGATGATTTGGAGAGAACACGGGATGGAATGATGACTGCTATTTCTGGGTGAACGCAGAGAGGAAAGATGGACTCTAGATGAATCCTGGGCAGAATATCGCAGAAAGAATTTAGTTAGGAGCTTTTCTCCTGAGAAGACGCTAAAAATTGAGCAAGTTGATTTCCAGGTGAAGGGAAGTATGATGTTTTTCCCTGAGAGGTTTTTACGCAAATTTTGGGTGAAGCATCGAGTGATCTTATGCGGGCAGTGTGCATTCAGCAGGACCGGATGAGGTCCCAACCATAGACTTTATACCTATAAGTAATACCGGACGACAACGAAATAGATGAAAAGAAAAGAATTTGGTGAGAAAAATTTCATAATTCCCAATATCTCGTTAGCATGATCATGATTTTGTCTCCTATACATCCTCGGTAGAAAAGATAATTTTAATCTCTTGCAAGTGCTGAATAACATAATGTGTCTTATATTTTGCGGAAGGTGAACTTTAAAATATGATTGCGAATATCAAAAAGCATAATGAACTTAAAATATATTTTGGTTTAAATTAATAGAAATCTCCACCGATCAGTGTAATAGATTTTAAGGAAACACAAATGAAAATAAATTCTGTATTTTATAATGAAATTTACCCGAGTTTCTCAAATCTTTGAAAATTCAAAATAAGTGAATCTTTGTTTATTTTAACCTGAATAATTAAGTAGAACAATCGTAAAGTTTTGGTAGAGTAACAACTCCAAGATTTTAAGAAGAAAATAACTTTTAACATTTAGCAAACCCAGTCGCAGGAAAATAAAAGGTCCAAATCTGACATGAGTTTATTAAATTTCAAGCGGCATATGGAGGAATATGGGTTTCCCATGTTCTCCCATATGAAACACAACGCAATGCACCCGTCAACCCTGAACTTGGAGACCCTCCATTAGGGAACCCAACTTCACGGTAGACACCCATAGGCGGAAGATAATAGAGAGTAAAGAGTTACGAAAATTAACGGCCTTCTTAATAATTAATCCCACTGCAGCGAATAGGACGCAGCAGATGGTTCGCCCTCACATCGAGTAGGGGGTGGTGATATAAAACTGGTGCCGTGTGACCAGGATTTTTCAGTTCTTTGGTTAATTAATATAAAATTTGTGCTAGGACCAGGATTTCTTTGATCCTGTGGTTTAAAAAAAAAAAAAAGAATATTTGTTTTCGGTGGTCAGGATAATTAATCAAGTATACAGAATTAGCAGAATAATGCGATGTGTTTCTATTATCTCCCCTTCAATTCTGAGTAACAAGATGCAGGTTTTATAGAAAAATTAAGGAAATTGTAGCAAGATTTAACTTCAAAAAAAAAAAAAAAAATTAGCGTAGGTGAAATGCAAGTAAGAATAAGTTGCAGGAAATCAGATTATGCTGAAATAAATTTAAATTTCTAAGGAAATAGGCAGAAAAACAAATAAGAGTTATACTGCTAATTTAGCAATTGAATAGATGAACTTTTAACATTTAGCAAACCCAGTCGCAGGAAAATAAAAGGTCCAAATCTGACATGAGTTTATTAAATTTCAAGCGGCATATGGAGGAATATGGGTTTCCCATGTTCTCCCATATGAAACACAACGCAATGCACCCGTCAACCCTGAACTTGGAGACCCTCCATTAGGGAACCCAACTTCACGGTAGACACCCATAGGCGGAAGATAATAGAGAGTAAAGAGTTACGAAAATTAACGGCCTTCTTAATAATTAATCCCACTGCAGCGAATAGGACGCAGCAGATGGTTCGCCCTCACATCGAGTAGGGGGTGGTGATAATATGAGTTCGCATACTGGCTGGGATAAACACTTTCTTGTTTCCAGTTCCATTTTTTCAAATGTGCACTGAATCACGTAAGATCTGTTACATATTTTGTGCAAGTATGCCCAGAAATCTTCTTCGTGCGAAGAGGAACATCCGTCATATACAAGAGTTTTCTGCCCTGTGTTATTGACTTACAAACCAAAGCAAGCATTTTCTAACAAAGCTTTTAGAACATTTTTTCCTAGAAAAAGCCTGACCATTATCAAGTGCATTGAATAGAACGCAATTTAATGCAAGAGAGACCTAAAATCAAAGCAATGTGTCTCTATGCTGACATACGAGAGACCCATCGGCAAGCGTATGAATATGTTTAACATACATCTACATACATACATACATACATACATATCACTAAGCTGTTCTCTGAGATTCAGAGGTTAGCTCCACAAAGAAATACAAACTACCAGATAATTTTTACTTACTGTTGCCGTATCAAACTTCTTCATTTACAGCGATCTTGGCATATAACTCGGGCTTCACTGACGTCCATCACATGCCGTACACGAAATCTTCTATGCTTCATACTCATATTTTTTTTCTCCTGCAGACATTCCTGAATCTGACCCTCCAATGATTTCCTTTGCGTTTCTCTGCCTTTCCTTCCTGCCACTTGGGCTGAAAAGGTTTTCTTAGCAAGCATTTCATCACTCTCAAGGTGAAAATCATCTAAATACGTGGCGATGGATTTATTTATTCAATCTCATCACTCATTCCTTCAACATGGACAAACCACCGGAGCATATTAGTCTCTACCTTGCTAACAACATTTTGCTTCACATTACACAACTGCAACACACCTTCATTCCTCACACAATCAGAACGCGTCTTGCCACAAACGCCCCGTTAGTAACGCATTTCTCCAGCACACAAATGATTTCTATATTTCTTCTGTAGTACCCAGGTTTCACTGCCATACATCAGAGTAGGAACAATTACACTTTCATACACAGCCATGCGGGACTCTCTTGATAACCCATCATTCTTGTGAAAACCTCCCAAAGCAGCCATGACTTTCAATGAAAAATTCACTCGCCTACTAATTTCACCATCCAATTTGTTCTCTCTGTCAAACATGTTTCCTAAATACACAACCTCACTTACCTGGTAAATCACTGTGCCATTGAGACTTACATTACATCCAGTGCTACTAGTTCCTCTCTCAAAAACCATAACTTTGTTTTTTCCCTTATTTATACTCAGTTTGAATTTCATGCAAACTTCGTACATCCGGGACAACATACACTGCAACTCACTTTTGCTCTCTGCCAATAGGACAGTGTCATCAATATACAGGAATCAGCACAAACGGATATCACTAAGACATAAACCAGTATTATCTATTTTGCAATCACACATGCACACATCCATAAATACATTAAACAGCCATGGTAACATTACACAACCTTGTCTGACTCTTGCACCAATAGAGAACCATTTTCATAAAACACCATTCACTCTACCGCCAGCATACAGGGCTTTCACACTATTAAGCAGAATCCCAGTAACACCATATTCATTCAATACCTTCCACAAAAGTGTCCTATTTACTCAGTCTTAAGCTTTCTCTAAATCTTTGAAAACAGCAAAAACTTTCTTACCAACAGCCAGATACTTTTCAATCATTATGCATAATGCAAAAATTTGATTAGTGCAGCCTTTATCAGGCATAAAACCACTCGGAACATCCCACACTTTCTCTGATGTAAGACCCCGTACTTTTTCAATAACGGCCTTACCAAACACTTTCCCGGGCACAATCAGTAGGCTAATACCACGATAGTTCTTGCAGTCAGTCTGATCACCATTTCCCTTACACAAGGGAACAATGATAGCATCCTTCCAATCTCGAAGGGCCATTCCTAACTCCCAGCACAACTGGAAAATTTCAGCTACTCAGTCAATTACAGAGTCACCACTATATTTCAACATCTCGACAGTTATGCCATTAACTCCCACAGACTTACCATTCTGAAGAGATTTTAGAACTTTACATACCTCTTCTCTTGAAATCCCTCCTGTGCTTCCCTCCTTTACTGTGCATCATCTGTTTCTGCCTCAGAATCACCTTTGCTTTCCTGATCTAATAACTCACAGAAGTATTCACCCCATCTTACACTTAACTCATTGGGCTCCCATATCATTTCCCCTATCTTATTTTTCACACAACTAACAACTTTGTTTCCCCTATTTTTCCTGAGTCTCATGTACTTCCTTCCAGAAAGTGTTCCTATCTTTCCAAAAAGCCAATTCATCCGTTTCCACCTTCTCCTTCCTATCTTTGCCTTACTCTGGCGAACCAGCTTAGCGGCTTCACGCTTCTTACAGCGATATTCATCCACAGAAACTCTGCCTTGCAAGATCCCCAAATAGTCTTCCTTCTTTCTATTTACTACCTCTTCAATCTCACTATTCCACCAAGCAGCACCTCTATTGTTACCTACTACTGTGGTGCCACAGACCTCTACAGCAGCAATGACAACACAGTTCTTAAAACATTCCCACTTTTTTTCTACATCTTTCTCACAAGACTTCAGCTCCTTCAGTCGTTCTCTGAATATGCCAGAATAACGCCGATGATCTTCAAGGAGCCTTTTAACTTATATTCTTTCCATCCTGGGCCTCTTCCTATTCCTTTTCCTCCAACCAATATTCAGTTTCACTCGTGACAATACCAAGTAATGATCAGAACCAACACCCGCACCTCTCATCACACCAGTGTCAACAACTAAATGTTTCAGACACTGATTGTAGACAACAAAATCTATCACACTCTTTTGACCAAGAGTACGATTTTCTTAGGTACATGTGTATATGTGTGGATATACGTGTTGTTGAAAAACGTATTAGGTACACACAAACCATTATCAACGCAGAGTTCAATTAATCTTTCACCATTATCATTCACACAAGGATCATTAATCTTACCCAGAACATTGTCAGAAATTGCATTCTGCACACCTACTCTAGCATTGAAATCCCCTGCTATTACACTGCCGGACAATTGCTAAGGACGGATGACAATAGCAACGATAGCAACCATAAAATGGAAGGCAGGAAAATGTGGAAATTAGCATAAGTGCGGGATACAGTAAGACGTGTTGTGCGTATGCAAATTTTCGATTGCCGAACTTGTTCGTGAGGTCATAGCGCTGATAAGAGATATAAAGGTTTTGACGCGTATTGACCGGTGTTGTTCAAACGCACAGTTGAAAGGGAAAGAAACAATTGACGAACTTGCAAGTTTCAGTATGTCTTCCCGACATCACCTAGATGATTTTACGCGTGGCCGTATTATTGGCAAGATTGAAGAATTGCGAAAAATAACAGATGTTGCCAGGGAGTTTGACGTCAGCCACAGTGTTGTTTCAAGGCTTTGGAAATCATTTCAAACAAATGGAGAGTGTATCAAACGTCACGGGGGAGGTCGTGTTCGCAGTACGACACCTGCAGAAGATCGGTACATAGTGCTATCAACAAAAAGACACCAGCGCAGCACAGCTAGTGAGGTAGCAAATCAGTTTATGGCTGCTACTGGCAAGCGGATCTCCCGAAAAACTGTTGCCAGACGTTTGCATGAAGGAGGACTATACGCCCGCCGTCCTGTTGTGTGCATCCCACTGTCCAGACGTCACCGTACCGCCCGTTTGCAATGGAGCCATCAACATCGCAATTGGACTGATAACGACTGGTCTGCTGTCCTCTTCTCAGATGAGAGTAGATACAGTCTATCGTCTGATTGTCGACGACAACTGATCTGGCGTGATAGTGGTACTGCATATTGTCCAGCAAACATAGAGGAAAGAGACCGATATCCGACATGTAATGTCATGGTATGGGCTGGCATCATGATCAATGGCCGTACGTCCCTCTATGTGCTTCCAACTGGGACTATGACTGGTCAACGATACATTAATGATGTTCTGCTACCTCATGTTCGCATGTTCCGTGGTGCTGTCGGTGATAGATTCGTTTTCATGGACGACAACGCAACATGTCATCGAACAGTCGCTGTCCAGGAGTGTCTTGAGAGCGAGGATATTCAACGCCTCGTATGGCCAGCACGTTCTCCAGATCTGAATCCCATTGAAAATGTGTGAGATGCTTTGGGGATGAGTCTTGCTGGTCGCCAATGCCCTCCAATAAACAAGGACACCCTCATCCGTGCACTGACAGAGGAATGGGATAAATTACCCCAACAGCTGCTTGATAATGTTGTGCAAAGCATGACACGACGTGTGGAATCTGGCATCGCCCTCCATGGTGGCCATATCCCGTATTGACATCTTACGCCGGAACGCCTGCGGACGGTAATTGCATTTTTTTCTCGTTTACGTATTCTGCACAAAATGGCCTGTTTGTCCCTTGAACACGTTCCAAAGCCTTCTGGATTTCAGAGCACAATTAACTGTCTTTCTTGTAATGTCCTGGCATTCTGACATTATTTTATTTCACTTGGCATCCAACCATACTTACTTTTTTATGCGCTATATAGCCGTTTATGATCCGTCCTCAGTAATTGTCCAGCAGTGTATAACTTTCTCTTTAGCACCAAACTGGCTCAAAACAGCTTTCAGCTCATTCCAGAAATCTTCCTTCCTATCAGAAGGTTCCGAGTCACAAGGAGCATACACTACACCAATTACTATTCTATGAAGATTCACTTTCAAACGAATCCAAAGAATTATCTCACTTATGCAACTATAGTGAATCAAGTTGTTCTTCATCGGAGAATAGGTTGTTGTTCATCAGAGAATATAGTGAATCCAGTTGTTTTTCATGTTTAACAAATTAAACAAAAAATATTACGTTTACAAAAATGCAGTGACCGCATTGATGAAAGTTCACTAATTCCAGTTAGAGGGTTCCTAAAATTATGTAAGAGTGATAAAATTATCAGCAAAAAAAATAAGCAATAAAAGCTTCTTATAGGATGAAGTGAATGAAATTCAGCAGATGAATGGAAAAGCAAAAGAATAATTTATCTGGCAAATAACTCAGGTTGTTTGTGCCCCTAAAAAATGTGAGGGGATTTTTGCAAGAATAAAAGGATAAAGAATGTGTGTATGCTCTTTTCCATGGTACCAGATATCCCCAGTAAACGGGATTTTTCAAATGAGACTTTTAAAATCACTATAAGCACACCGGGCAAAAAATTAGTCACCCCTAACAGAAATGACAGTAGGAAGTTATCGGTTGCACAGAGGGCGCCGTGATAGCATTGTTGAGAGATAAATAACATGACGTGGGCTGTAGGATCATTTCTGTCTCGTGCAGCAGTGAAGAGCAACGTGTGTGTTGAATTTAATCTGCAATATGGGTCGTAAGACAGACGTTACTGAGTGGTAAAAAGGAGCAATCGTATTTGGCCGTATCCACGGACACAAAGTGAATGAAGTCGCCCAATTTGTTGGTGTGTCGAAGCATACTGCCCAGCAGGTCTACAAACAGTGGTGTAGTTCGCGGTCAACTGAAAATAGGCGACGTAACTGTGGCCGGAAGAAGATTCTCACCAACAGGGACCGGCACCATGTTTCACGCCTAATAACTGCAAATCGGTTTCAAACCAGACAACAATTGCTCCGAACAGTCAATGAAAGTCCACTCCAACCAATTTCCGAAAGGACATTGCGACGAGAACTGCATGCGATGGACATCTGGAGCAGAGTACCACGGAAGAGGCTTCTTTTAACAGCAAGTCACACATTATCAATGAGCTCAGAGGCACCAAAACGTAACTGTGGAGGATTGGAAACGAGAAATTTGGTCTGCTGAGTCTCGTTTTTGTTTGTACTCCAGTGATGGGCGACGACGAGTACATCGCAGCCCCAATGAAGCCTTTAATCCTGATTGTGTCGAGGTTGTTGTTCAAGCTGGAGGGGTTCTGTGATGTTTGGAAATGTTCTTTGTACCACGAAATGGGTCCACTCGTTGCAGTGACGATGAATTTGAACCAGCATGCGTACTTCCGCATCCTGAATGACGAAGTGTTGCCCTTTGCCCTACATCTCCAGGAGCAGCATCACATTGCCACTCCTGTCTTCCAAGACGACAATTGACGTGTGCACAGGGCTAAAACTGTGTCTGATTAGCACAACGAACAATCAGTAGCACTGTCTCACCTCGACTGGCCCGCCAAATCCCCAGATTTAAATCCTATTGAAAATATGTGGGATCATTTGGAACAGAAGGTGAAACGCCGGAATAGACACCCACGTACTCTGTCGGAACTTCGGGACCAATTGACGCATGAGTGGCATCAAATCGATGTTCAATACATCCACAACGTCATAGAGTCTCTACCACAGAGGACTGATGCTGTTATGAAGGTAAGAGACGCCGTCACCCGTTCTTAGGTAAGTTCTGCCAGGGGTGACTAATTTTTTGTCCGGTGTGCTTAGAATGCCAAACACAAATACACTATTACACCAAGTAGTGGGAAAATAAATCAGAATTTTACATGTTTTACATTTAATCTCAAATGTAACTATTCGCAGCCGTGATACTTGTATTTATTTTTACCACAAAGATATTGGGGAGTGAAAGGTTTCTGTTTCTCTGTTAATATTTACTGTGCAATAGAAGAAATGACAAGAGAAGCGCTGTATCTTCTATCTGACTTTTAATAATTTACTATGGAGGCAATAAATGCATTCTAACTGGTATTGCGTTTCACGGATATTTTCTGCAATACATATACATCTTGCTTCTTCTTCATTTAGATGCCGTGGTGTAAGGAGTGTTTTAGCGGGCGTCTGGAATAATGAGAGCAGTCAGTTCCGAAAGCAGATGATGAAGGTTGATTGTCTCTTTGTTCGCTTTAATCACGGAATACTTTGCTCAGAGATTACAAGTTTCATAAATGCCGGGAAATAGGATGGCAGAGAGATTTTATAAAAAGAAGGAAAATTTCAGTTTGGATAAGTAAGCACATCAGCAGACATGCAGACTTTTTATTTTTTTCTATTTCTGTGTTGTTCTAAGATTGCATTAAAAAAAGGGAAAGGAATTATTCTTAATTCACATATTTTTTCGGATCCAGAAAGACTTATTCACAGACTTGTTTTAATGTATGAAAGCAAATTTCCCTTTTTGTCAGGAACAATTCATTTAACTGGATTCAATCCTGCTTTTCTCGAGCCATCAAGGCGTGCTGCAAATTCAACAAATGGATGTAACATGCAACTTAAAGAACACAGATAAAAAACACATTCGTAGTACATAAAATAATACAAACATCAGACATGAATAAAAATTTTATTAGGACGGATACTGAACCATGCCCAAAAAAATGAATTTGTAACAGTAAGTCCTAATGGGAAAACCCGCAGAAATGACCTTTTTTTTTTTGTTAATATGACAGCTTTGCTAAACATTTAAGAATTAAATTTTTTTTATTCTACGAAAATATAAAACGTCAAGTACTATTTTGCAAAGAATTCATTTGTTTCAGACACGATTCATGTGCCGGAAAAGTTCTCTTGCACACTGCGTTTGTGAACGCTGAATGTATTTATATACAGTAAAAGGACAAATTATTACGTTCACCCACCTAATAGTGTGTGGCACCATCTTTTGCACGCAGGACAGCACCCAAATATCTTGGTACGGACGCAATGAAGTTCCGAAACACAGACTCAGGTATCACTGACCAACAATGTAAGAGTGCTTAGCGTACAGCAGGGAGAGATGTAGGTGGGGATGGTTAATCACGAACAGCTCGTTCCAATGTGCCCCATAAGAGGGGGCCATGCTAGTGTGGTAAGCTCGTTGCTATGCAGCTGGAGCCAGTCGTTCGCTAGCTGGGACCAATATGTTGTCATGTTGAAATATCGGAACTTGGTTGGGACAGAAGCACGTATAATGAAAGGGTAGAGATGGTCGGCCAGGAGCTGGAACCAGTGACGGAAGACTCAAGATGGATCCAGGCCGGACCACGTGAAAGCTGCCCAAACAGTTACGCCGCCTCCACCGGCATGTAGTAACCCAACTTGGCATGCGGGGTCCATAGCTTCACGTGGTTTACGCCACACACGTTGCCATAGCTTCACGTGGTTTACGCCACACACACTGCCTGCTATCGGCGCGATACAGTGAGAAACGGGATTTGTCAGACCATATGACGCGTTTCCAATCACCCACCCTCCAGTTTTGAGGGTTCTTCACAAACTGAAGCCGAATCACGCGATGCTTTGCCGGTAACATCAGGACACGATGTGATCGTCGACTGTCACAGCCAAGTCGAGCCACGCGTCGACGGATTGTCTTTGAGCATAGGCTTGTGGATGCTCCTTCATTCAATTGTTACGTGATTTGCTGCAAACAAGCCTTCTTATTTGTCTGTACGATGCGGGCCAATCGTCGGCGCCCTCGATCATCCAATGCACTTCTACGGCCACATTTCATTCGACTGTTAGAGGTTTTGCTATATTTCACGTACTCCTGGCACACACTTGCTACGGTTTGTCGCGGAATTCCTAACAGTTTCGCCGTTGCACTGATTGAACATCCGGCCCTCCTGGCTACCACGACTTGACCTAGATCAAACTCACTTAAGTCTCATCCTCGACCCTTGCTGACACTTGACGGAATATATTCCTGCGCGTACCGATCCACTCTATTTGTAGCCCCAGCCGGTTTTCCTACACACCGCGATTTGCTGCTGTCCTGCTGCTTTGCGTATTTCCACCGGGGTGTACGTAATAATTTGTCCTTTAGTGTATATTTTAATACTCCATAAAGAACTGATATTTCTAGTCGTAACATATATACTGGTTTCGTGAATCCATTGCCCAAACAAATTTCAGAGGAGGGGAAGGGGGACTTTCTGTTGTTTTAACTTTAGTTTCATCCGACCGTTCCCTTCTCTTGTCATTTCGTCATTACGAAACATCGTGTCTTACGTAATGCTGTTTATCCAAACAAGACTCTCTACCGCCTTTTTCTTGGGCGAAAAGGTAAGGGGTTATGAGTCGCATTCATAAGTTCCTTGTATGCAGTAAGTGCTTCAGAAAAATTCTGAGGAACTCGATTAGGTAATTGTATTTGCGTTACCAATCCATTATTTTGCAGTACAGACTCATTAAACATCATCTGCGTTTTAATTTAGGCTTCTTTCTTGTTGGGGATACAGTGAGCAATTCAATGGGCTATAAGCAATCATCTGTCCCTAATTTAGGGCGCATGGTTCCAGGAAGAGGAGACAGCCAGTGCCGTAAGACATGCGCACCATTCATACCTTATGCGGGTTTCGAGCCCATCCCCATCTCGGGACGAATGGTTAGAGACAAGAGCCGCGTACCACTTGACCACCGGTGCTACTAATGTAGGCTGCAGCAACCGTGGTGGTGTTTAGGAAGGAATACACGCTGTCCGTTTTTTCTTTCCGTTTTCTTTCTTTTTGAGAGGGAAGGGTTTAACGACCACCATTAGCAATTCGTAGGTCTGTACGCAGTGGCTCATCCATAATTTAGGGCCACTGGTTCCTCCAGGGAAGGAACGAGGCAGTACCGTAGGACACCACCCATGCCTCATCCGGGACTCGAACCTGGACCCATCTCGTACGAATGGTTACTCAACCACCGGGACGACGGCCACGCTGTTTTCGAGTGCAGTTACGTCATTGTGAAACTTCTCAGTGAAATGACCATAGGGATTTTTGCTCTAAACGTTTGAGTTACTGTTATATTACCTTACCCCGGGATAATTATTAATATCTTACTTTCAGGCCCTCACTTCCTACTGTGATACCTTGCACAGACATAACCTTGCTTCAACGAAACCTGTTTCTGTGATGAGCTCTCAAATACAAAGTTTTTCAATCTGTTCTCTAAATGATGAGAAGCAAAAAGTTTTGATCAATGAAACGAAAGAATGTGAATGTCGAATCGCAAGCAAAAGTAATTATAGTAGTTGCAGATTTCTTCAAATCAATTAATTTGAGCAAGTATTTCTCCAGAAAATGTTCTTATGATGAAAGACAGATATTGCAATTTATATTTGAGAAAGGAGTAAAGGATGGGGTTTTCGCTCTCTTAAATACTGAATTTATGACTTCTTAGGTGGCTTTCAGATCACAGTACAATTCATCTGAACTAACAAACCTTCTTGCCAAATTATATCGTTAGTGGTGCCCTGTTATTTTGCATGTACAGTTTGTGACGTACTACAAATGTAAAGCGCAGGATGGCAAAGTTGCAGCGATAAATTCTGTCGGTGTAGCTTAACTAGGAAAGCATTCGGCTCCGGAGCAGAAGGATGCGCTTCGATCTCCATCACCGGCAAATCTGTGTTTTCACAACTCCATGCCAAAAATTGTACGAAAAAGTCACTTTCTGGTAAATTTCTCAGTTTATTGAAAACCACCACTATATAGTTTCCACAACTAGTAACGGTTTTACCTGCGACCTTGTACCTGAAAAATTGTTTCAAATTCTCGTGAGATTCTGGCACTGATTTGAGAAACATTGCGCGTAATGGGAATTGCAAGACCACTAAGTGGAGATAGACCCATGAGAATTGTGCTATTTTAATAGAACATTCACATAGATCACTCCAACGACCTCCACTGCAGCCAGCTGCCCCGGTGGCGCAGTGGTCTAAGGCGCTGGCCTCTGATCATTCGCCCGTAAGGGGTCCGGGTTCGAATCCCGGTCTGGCATGGATGTTGTGTTTGTCTTACGGCACTGGCTCTCTCCCTTCCCTGGAACCAGTGACCCTAAATTAGGGACGGGCGACTGCTTATAGCCCATTGAGTTGCTCACGGTGGTCGTTAAACCTCCAATCAAAAAAAAAAAAAAAAAGACCCATGAGAATTGTTCTATTTTAATAGTACATTCACATAGATCACTCCAACGACCTCCACTGCAGCCAGCCGCCCCGGTGGGGCAGTGGTCTGAGCGATGGCCTCTGATCGTTCGTCCGAAAGGGGCCCGGGTTCGAATCCCGGTGAGGCATGGATGTTGTGTTTGTCTTACGGCACTGGCTCTCTCCCTTCCCTGGAACCAGTGACCCTAAATTAGGGACGGGCGACTGCTTATAGCCCATTGAGTTGCTCACGGTGGTCGTTAAACCTCCAATCAAAAAAAAAAAAAAAAAAAAAGACCCATGAGAATTGTTCTATTTTAATAGTACATTCACATAGATCACTCCAACGACCTCCACTGCAGCCAGCCGCCCCGGTGGGGCAGTGGTCTGAGCGATGGCCTCTGATCGTTCGTCCGAAAGGGGCCCGGGTTCGAATCCCGGTGAGGCATGGATGTTGTGTTTGTCTTACGGCACTGGCTCTCTCCCTTCCCTGGAACCAGTGACCCAAAATTAGGGACGAGCGACTGCTTATAGCCCATTGAGTTGCTCACGGTGGTCGTTAAACCTCCAACTAACCAACCAACCACTGCAGCCAGAGTAAACGGATAGTCAGTTGGATGGGAGAAAAATCCGAAGCCAGTGAAGCCGCAAATAGAGACTGATACTAACCAACGATCCCCCGTTAATTTTATAAAGTTTACGAAAACATGATGGCAATGCGCGTGCAAGGAAACCAGCGCCGTGAAAGGCATGCCGCAGATTCTCTTGTATGACGACATTTATCTCTCGCCATAATAGTCATGTATGGTTATCGCGCGAGACTGCTTCACAACTATCAGACACTGCGTCGACCTCGTGAAACTCGTATAACTGATAGTTCTGTTTCAGGGAGTGTAGAAGAAGTATAATGTCCGTCCACACGCTGCAGGTGGCCGCCGAACACATATGATTGACTACATCTCAGTGTCTGTATCATCTGTTTGTTGAATAACGGCAGGAGTTTTAGACGTTTCTATTCACAACATCAGTCCCTTGCTTCTTTTGGTATACTCCTCATACGAGGTGGCGTTCAAAAAGTTCGTGTTCTAACCAGTTTCCAGTGAATGAAAATTGCAGTACTTTTAATGCAGGTATTAAATAACACTGTACCAATATTCAATGTTGCATATCCAAGCGTTCTGTTTTTGTTTTCAGGGGATATTGTGAACTAAACCCTAGAGAATTTGCAAAATGGGAAGACAAGAACTACGTGCTGGGAAAAATAGTGATCTTTGAAATGACATGCTCCCACAGAAGGTTCATGATGACATGGTGTAAAAATTATGGTGGAAAGGCCCCTGCATATTCCGCTGTTCTCAAGTGGCTCAGGTATACAACTGAGACTGTAGACATTTCAGTTGGCAGGGACTATTCAATCCTCAAAAATACTTTGAAGAAGAAAAAGGTCAGGGCGCGACGGGTGCTATCAATATTGACAGAGAAACAAAACGCATGCCCCTACACAACTTCAGTATGCTTCGTGTGAATCAAATAAATTCCTGGTGATGGATTATTACAATGGATGAAACATTGGTTCATCACTTTGACCCAGAGACTATGAAACATCTCTCCCTCCCAAGAAGCTCCGCTTTGCTCCCTTAGCAGGCGAGATGAAGGCATTAGTTTTTGGGGATGCGGAAAGCATCGTCATGATACCTGGAATACTGGTAAAAGAGCGCCACTGTCATTGATGCATGTTACGTTAACCTCACAAGCCAACTTCGCGCAGTACGCCAGTGTTTCCAACCGTAGAAAACAGGATAAAATTATCAACCACGAAAATTTTTGTGCGGTTTTCTTTTTACCGAGGATGTCTGAAATTCCTTCTGTTCATCAGCAGTTTTCAAAACACGCCAGTAGACTATGATGGTCTTGATAACTCACTTCCTGTTGAAAGCTTGCATGTAACCTCCTTAAATCACTCAACAAATACAGAGCCAATTAGAACAAAATTTTTTTACTAGAATTGCCTCTACGGTTTAGGCCTGAGAAAGATAAAAAAGATTACAACATTTGAAATGCTGAAGGAAAGTAAAGTCATAAGGTTCTTTACCGTTCTCTCCCTTTCCCCTCTCCTTTCTTTCTATTTTCAAGTTTATTTATAAACGAGTAGCAATTACACTCATTGTCATAAAAATCCGAGCACCAAGAAGGAGGCGTTGGATTGAAATAAGATTTTAGTAGTGAGATGGTACATACCAAGGACAGAAGTGATTACAATATCACAGCAGCAGGACCATTCCCGCGGACATACGGTACACATTCCGGTCAGCGTTAGTAGCGCTTCGGACCTCCTCGTGCTCGGATACATGTGGTGATACGGTCCGGTATGGAGTCAAAGAGACGCCGTATGTTATCTTGGGACAGATTGGCCCACACTTCTTGCAACTGACGCTCTAAATCAAGAACACTGGGACATGGAGAAAGCTGGCGTCCCATCTGGTCCCACACGTGCTCGATGGGCGAGAGATCAGATGATTTGGAAGGCCACGGAAGCGTCGACTCATGACGTAGACAGACCTGGAAAACCCAAGCCGTGTGCGGACGGGCGTTATCTTGTTGGAAAATGGCTCCGGGCCGTCCTGCCAGGAAAGGCTGCACATGGGGATGCAGGATCTCCTGTACGTAGCGCTGGGGTGTCAACGTCCGTCGGATCACTGCGAGAGACTCCCGGCTGTCATACGCGATGGCTCCCCAAATCATCACGCTTTCAGTTCTGGGCGTGTGCCACTGTACAGTGTGGTTAGGATTGTAGCGCTCACCTACGTCCTCCACACTATGACACGGTGGTCGTCCGTTCCCACACAGAAGCGGGATTCGTCGCTGAACACTATACGTCACCAGTCCGTAGTATTCCACGTTGCTCGCTGCTTACACCACTGCAATCGAAGACGACGATGGTCAAGTGTTAATGGTAGAAAACGTAAGGGCCCTTGAGAGTGCATATTCGCCTCTGACAGGCGTCTGGAAATGGTTCTGGCGGACACAGGAGTCCCTTGTACAGCCGCCACATATCTGTGGGCATTGGACAAGGACGTCGTTTTATCTGTGCGTGTTGCTCTCACGATCCCATGGTCTTCTCTGGTGGTGCCTGGGGGCGCCCAGAGCCAGTTCACCGTGTCTGGGTGCCTTCCCGTGTCCATTGCTCCCAACACGATCACACCGTACAGTCCGACCGGCCAAAATGGCAGCTGATTCGGCTCGCTGGCCACCCTGCCTCTCTCATCCCGATGGTACGGCCACGTTCAAACTGCGTCAGTTGCCCGTACGCACATCTACGGTGGCTCCTCTGCAGACCTATCGCTCAGGGATCTCACCTGACTCTTACCGTGCACTTCGACACGAATGTGGAGTTCCCTGTGCGGCACCTTCTGAGCCCCAAGGATTGCGATCGGATATTTATGACAATGAGTGTATATATGAAGTAAAATGTTGAAACAAAATAGTTTTCTTAAGTTCACCGAAAAATCTGTTGTGTTTTCTTATTTGTGGAATTCTTGGTAAAACTGATCCCTCTACAATGAAAAAGAGAGGCAAGTACATATAATCCATCACAAAACAAAATTTTATACTTCGTTCAGGAACCTTCAACTTTGAAAATACCGACAAATCTAAATCTTCAAGAGATTTCGAAACCTTTTAGTACATGGCTAGAACCGTATCAAACAAAGGTTTATGTCACACAAGGGATCAGCGGTTAATTTTGCTTAGACGAAAACGTTCAGTTCTGTACTAGACGTCTGCCTTCAAAAGAGTACACCCAATAGTAAATAATAGTCTAGAATGCTTTGCGCAGAACTGCAGAAGACAAAGGAAGAACCTGGACAAAAAGTATCAAATACACTGACGGAAAAAAAAATCCCAACACCAAGAAGGGGTTGTGTTAGATAAACGACAGTTGGTAGGCGGTGAGAGTACATCTGTAAGATGACGTCTATGCAAATTTCGCGCCCGGTGCATACATGTGGCGCTAGTAGCGCCCTTCGGAACATGCAAAGCAGGTTTGCTGTAAATGCACGCTGTAACGTTCGTGAGCGTTAGTTATCGTTGAGATTCGACGTAGTGTGTTGATGTTAGTCAAAAATGCCTTTAAGAAGACGAAGAAGCCATTATCAACAGCTCACGGAGTTTGAACGAGGTCGTGTAATAGGGCTACGAGAAGGTGGATTTTCTTTCCGCAATATTGCAGAACGACTTGGCAGGAATGTAGCCACTGTGCATGATTGTTGGCAGCGGTGGTCAAGGGAAGGTACAGCCTCAAGAAGACCGGGTTACGGCCAGCCACGTGGCACTACTGAGAGGGAAGACCGCCGTGTAAGGCGTATGGCCGTGGCGCATCGTACCGCGTCTGCGGCAGCAGTTCGAGCTGCAGTTGCCACCACAGTGACACAACGAACTGTTACAAATCGGTTACTTGAAGGACAACTCCGAGCCAGACGCCCTGTAGCGTGCATTCCACTTACTCCAAACCACTGCCGTTTGCGACGTCAGTGGTGTCAAGCTAAAGCTCATTGGAGGACGGAGTGGAGATCTGTTGTGTTTTCTGATGAAAGCCGGTTCTGCCTGGGTGCCAGTGATGGCCGTGTGTTGGTTAGAAGGAGGCCAGGTGAGCGCCTGCAACCAACCTGTCTGCGGCCGAAACACACTGGACCTACACCTGAAGTTATGGTCTGGGAAGCAATTTCCTATGACAGCAGGAGCACTCTCGTGGTTATTCCACGCACCCTGACGGCACAGTTGTACGTCGGTCTGGTGATTCAACCTGTTGTGCTGCCATTCATGAACAGCATTCCAGGGGTGGTTTCCAACATGATAACGCTCGCCCGCATACCGCTGTTGTAACCCAACATGCTGTACAGAGTGTCGACATGTTGCCGTGGCCTGCTAGATCACCAGATCTTTCACCAATCGAGCACGTATGGGACATCATTGGACAACAACTCCAGCGTCACCCCCAACCAGCATTAACCGTCCCTGTATTGACCGACTAAGTGCAACAGGAATGGAACTCCATCCCACAAACTGACATCCAGCACCTGTACGACACAATGCATGAACGTTTGCGTGCTTGCATTCAACATTCTGGCGGTTACACCGGTTATTAATTTACTAGAATTTCACATTTAAAATGGCTCTTCTCGCGCTTACAATAAGCTGTGATCTTGAAACCTTAATCGATTAAATATATTACCTATACAAATGTATTGCCGCCATTTCATTCCTCTACAACTATTTTTTCGTGGTGTCGGGATTTTTTTTCCGTCAGTGTATATATGCTTATTTTAACAAGCGATAAAATAACTTGAATAAAGAGAAATACAAAATGCAGTGCATAAACTTACTCAAGTCGGGTTTAATGTGGAAAGTAAAAAGATATATGCATGAAAATACTTCGGAAAGAAAAATACCAAAAATTAAATAGCGGATCTGATTTCGTCCTCAAGAATCTGAAGATAGTCTCATTACGAAGCTACATGCTGAAGGTATTCGGATACCTTTCCCTGAAGAAAAGAAACACCGAGCTCGACTTTGAAACGTAACACGAAAAATTATACCCACAGAAGTTAGCTGTAACGAAGACTACAGAAGACCAGTCATAATCGATGTGTCCAGTGGTTTCAGGTATTACAGATTATTCTAGAGAAGTCTGATTTCGTGTGTGTGTGTGTGTGTGTGCGGGTATGTACGGGTGTGTGTGTGTGTGTGTGTGTATGTACGTGTGTGTACGTGTGTGCGGGTGTGTGCGGGTATGTACGTGTGTGTACGTGTGTGTGTGTGTGTGTATGTACGTGTGTGTACGTGTGTGTGTGTGTGTGTGTGTTGAACACCATGTGGTGAACTTTTCAGTGCGTTCGACAGCAAACTCCATGAACGTTTTTTAGTAAACGGCAGCTAACATAGTGAAAAAATAGCAGAATTATGTGTGCTGCAACAGTTGCAAAATTAAATGTTTGAGGCTTCAAAGAAAACGATCCCAAGAAGTCCTAAATATTTAACTGCAAAAGCAACATGGCGACAATTTCCAGGAAACAAGGTTGCATAATTTCAGAAATGAAGAAAATCTTCCATATGCATGTCCAGAGTTGGAAACGGGTCAAACATTTTGGGCTCGGACCCGGACGTCACATAATTGGACCCGATGCGGATCTGTAACTGACCCGGATCCGACCCTAAAAAATTAGCTTTGAATTCCAATATCTATATCTACACTGAAGTGCAATTGAATTAGAGATACCTGTCTAGTAACGTGTAGCACCACCTTTCGCCCTGATGACGGCGGCGATTCGTCTCGGCATGGACTCGACAAGACACCGGAAGCGTTGGGAAGCCATACAGATTCATGACCCCTGAACAAGCTCGCTCCCACAGTTCACGAAGATTTCATGGGCAGAGCTCGAACATCTCTTTCGATGGCATCCTAGATGTGCTCAATGGGATTGAGGTCAGGTGACCTAGCTGACCAAGGAAGCGAGGCCACGTCTGAAGAGTTCATCCAACCATTCGGATACAATTCGGGAGCGATGGCACGGTGCATTGTCTTGGTGCAGGATGAGGTCCCCAGTGGGATGTTGAAGATGCACAAACTGGAGCAAATGGTCGTCCAGAATATCCCGGTAACGTTCACTGTGAGGGACGATGTCACACGTACCAGGGGTCCCATTTCAGTCCACGTAAACAGTCCCCAGGCGTGAATGCCAACCCCACCAGCTTGAAGAGTACCCTGCTGGCAAGAAGGATTCATCGCTTCATGTGGTTTGCGCCGTACTCGTATCCTGCCATCCGCATGTGCCAACGTGAATCTCGACTCATCAGTCCAGGCAACATTTTTCCACATGTCTAGGGTCCAGTGGCGATGTTCTCGCGCCCATGCTAATCTTTGCACTCTGATGTGAGGTCAGCAGCGGTACCCTCGTGGGACGATGGCTTCTGTACCACATAGCGAGGAGATGGTTCTGGATGGTGTGGCTGCTTACACGTTTTTGTCCACCAGCGCTAAATTGCCCAGTGATTTCTTGAACGATGGCCCGTCTATCCGCTGTTACAATGCGAGCAAGCCGACGATGACCCCGCTCATCCACACGCTGCTGTCCACAGCAATTGGCCCTTGCAGGGATGGTTTTACCGTATTCGATGTACTCACGGTGCACCCGTGACACAGTGGCTCGTGAAAATCCCAGTGCCTGCACGACTTCCGAGATGGAGTGACCCATTCGTCGGGCCCCGACAAATTGCCCTCGATCAAATGCGCTTAGATCCTTCTTCTTACCCATACTGCATCCGACTCTTACTGATTCCCGTCGCACCACTCCTTATATTGTCGGATCGCTGCATACGTTATGTCGTTTCCGTTTACAGGGCCGCCCACAGCACCACATTTGCATAAATAACGCCAGCTGTCTCTAATTCAATTGCTTTTCAGTGTATATATATATACAGGGAGTTCAAAAAGTCTCTCTGCAGGAGTTATCTTACG
The DNA here is from genome assembly GCA_039090855.1 of Macrothele yani. NCBI lineage: Eukaryota > Metazoa > Arthropoda > Arachnida > Araneae > Macrothelidae > Macrothele > Macrothele yani. Next base: position 2,360,605 of record CM077023.1, on the reverse strand, counting down.
TAGGTTATACGGAAATCAAACAAACGTATTATGGGAACGTATGATTTACTTACTAACTTAGAGGAACTATTGAAACTGTCGTCCTTCATTTGCAAGACGTAACCTAATTGTTTTACACATGTTCCCAAATACATCAGCGGGCGTCAAAAACTCCTTCCGCAGTATTACTAAGGCTGTCCCACCTAATTTTAATGGTGCTACAGTAAAAATTTTTGAATTACGTAACTTTGTTGTATGTTTAATTTCAGTTTTTGTTGTTCTCTTGATAACACATCAAGCTTCAGAATATGTTTCACAGCAACACCAATTTTCACAAGCTTCTGATGAGTTGAAAGTTTCCAAAATGTGGATGTTGTTTTCATAATTGCCTCTCAGAAGGAAGACACCCTTCCTTCTGCTGACAGTCTTCCTTAAATTTGGATGGCAAATCATTTTTCAGACCGCAGGCACCAGTATCGAGCACAAAATTCCACAGTGCGCATATTTCTTTACAACAATTTTTTTTTTGCTTTCCAAAAATATAACGGAAATAAACGGGGTCGAAATCATGTCCGGAACACCTTCTCCAGACCCGTTTGACCCGCAAGAAATTGTCTACCCCTTTACCGGCTGACCTGTTGACTCGTACATGTCCTCTGACTGCCAAACTTGTCTTGACAAATATTTAACACACAATCTCTATGTGACATATGTACACTGCTGGCCACCCAAAAGGCAACACCAAGAAGGAAGCATCCGATTGGCCTGAAATTCGCAGCATGCGTCGCCCGCGAGAGGACATGCAAACGATTAGCATTGCAGGGCATATGGAAATCATGTGCGCCCGGCACGCCACCGAGAAGCACTATAAGAAGGGTGCACAGAAGGCGGGGTGTAAGTAGTGGAAGTGTGTTGTGCTGCCGGACCTGTGCTTGGGAAGCTTCCTGATGCCTCGTCGCAGAATACGGCAGTCATTCCAGCACGTTTCGTAGTAATTAAATAGTGGCTTATCGCGACAGCGGTTTATCGTACCGAGACATCGGCGCCCGTGTGGGACGACATCCAGCACAGTGAGGCGAGTATGGATTCGGTGGATGCAGGAGGGACGGACGGACCGACGTGAGCGATTGCTGCAGCCGCGGCACACCACCGAACGACAGGACCGGCATGTCGTGCGGCGGGCATTGGCGGCTCGCACTGCCACATCACGAACGTTAACGCAGGAATTAGGGTGTGTTGCGCAACAACCTGTGTCAGCCCGTACCGTTTGACGTCGTCTGCAGGAGCGGGGACTTGTCGCACGGCGCCCATTGCTCCGATTACCATTTACGTCACACCACCGGCGAGTGCGGCGGCAGTGGGCCGTTGAACGCCGCACCTGGACTACGGAATGGCCCGACATTGTCTTCTCCGACGAATCCCGCTTCTGCCTGCAACACCACGATGGTCTGATCCGCGTGTGGCGGCACTGCGGCGAGAGACTATATGACGCCTGCATTATGCATCGCCATACCGGTCCGTCGCCTGGCTTTATGGTTTGGGGCGCAATTGGATATGACACCCGCACCCCTCTGGTACGCATCGCCGGTACACTCAACAGCCACCGCACCATCTCCGACGTTTTGGAGCCTGTAGTCCTGTCTTACCTGCAGGACCTGCCAGCGGCCACATTTCAACAGGACAATGCGCGCCCGCACGTGGCACGCATCGTGCAACAATTCTTCACGGCCCACCAGGTGTCACTGCTGCCGTGGCCCGCCTGTTCTCCCGCTATGTCGCCCATCGAGCACGTCTGGCCGCTGATCGGCAACCGAGTGGCCCGGCAAGCACCACTACACCTGATGAACTGTGGCAACGTGTGGAAGCAGCCTTAACCGACATACCCCAAGCCCGCATCCAAAGCCTCTTTCGTTCGATGCCGCGGCGTGTAGCTGCCGTTATTGCCAGCCATGGGAGCCACACGAACTATTGATGCCTACATGTTCCGCAAGTCACACGGGCCTGTAAGCTCAATCGTTTCATCTTTGTATATGTTGTTATGTGTCCAGTTAATCTGGCGTTGGTATCTCGTTTCCTTCTTAATGTTGCATTTTGGGTATACAATCTAAAGATTTTTTATACAATCTAAAGATTAAAATACAATCTAAAGATTTTTTCATTTTTCTTTTATTCAAGCATATGAATGACGCTTTTTATTCAGAGGACAGCCATTTGAGAAAAGAAATAAGACACTTGTAAGTATGTGTTGTTAGTTACAGGAATGTAGTCATACTTTTTTGAGTGAAGGGTTTTTCTTCCGTGGGGCAAATTATTTCCATCTGCTTTTTATCTGCAGTATATTGAGCGCTCTGAAATGGAAGACATAGTCTGAGGATGAAGCATCTGAATCCATGAAGAATGTTTTTACTAACTGTTAGAAGCACAATGAGCCGGGAGGGAGGGAGGAGAGGGATAATCTAGTGAACGGCGATTTATTGGGCATCCCACAGTACAAACACGATATGCGACCTGCTCTTAATCATCCTCCATGTCGTACGAAAAGCTACAGGTTCCGCCCCCCGCCTACGACTCCACACCAGCCACCCCGTTCCATCGTAAACATCCCGCATGTGAGCATCCCTCTACACTCCCGTGGCTCCCTAAGGCAGCCTCTAGCGATCCATCAAAGGAAGAGAACAAAGCTCTCGGTTATCCTCCGCCCCCTGCTCTGTTGATCCAGCCCGTGAGGCGCCTCTTACTTCGCCAAATGAGGAAGACACAGGAGCCCACACTTAGCCCACCCTCAGCGGAGCCACAAAGATACAGTTTCCCTCTAGGCTCACCATTAACAGCTGTTAGAATTCGACTAATTCTGATTGAAAATAATAGAAGGCATTTCTGAAAGCAACAGAGCAGAATTGCTGTTTGTTTTCTTTCCATGCTACAACATCCTTTTTTTTTAATTCTTTCTCTCCATGGCAACAAAATGTTTATAAATTGACTAAGAAATATTAATTTTGTTTTCTTTTAGTTCACTTTTCAGTGATACCGTGTTAACTACGTGCCCTACACTTTCAGAACAAAGTGGTCGCAATGTAACAAATTCTATAAAGAAATGCAAACAACGGTGGCAATACCGAAGACTTATGCATACTGAGCATACACTGTAAAAAATAAGTGGTGTGAGTTCACGGAAAATTTCCGAAAATCACGTGCAGCAAAGTTGCCGGTAGGTATCCGTCTTTTGCAGAAATTTCCGTTTTTAAAAGTGCCCATTTATTTTAACTTCCGTATTTTCACAGATTTTCCGTAGACAGAAATCCCGTTTATTTCATTAAAACCCATTTCAGAATTTTCCGTATTTAAACTGAAATTCCACAAAATCCACGATCCTGTACTTTCCAACCCTAACCCAGAAAATCCTTCCGCTGAGGTGAGGATCGAACCCCCGTCGTTCGAGCTGGCTGAACAGGTAACTCACGCCTTTAACAACTGGTAAAACGAATTCCGCGACCATGAAATTTAGTTTTTTGTCACGTACATGGTAAAACGAATTCCGCGACGATGAAATTTAGTTTTTTGTCACGTACATGGTAAAACGAATTCCGCGACGATGAAATTTAGTTTTTTGTCACGTACATGGTAAAACGAATTCCGTGACGATGAAATTTAGTGTTTTGTCATTAATATGAGTGATTTAGTAATTCTATTTTCTGTTGAAGCTTATTATTTTTATGAATATGTTTGTAATATTTTTTTTCTGTAGGAGGACTGTTTACAAATTAAGCATTTTTCATCGTGATTTTTCGAAGCAACAAAATGCTTTGCAACTTGACTTTTTTAAATTGACGATGACTTTCAGTTTTCTTTAAAAAATGTGAAATGTACTTTTTATAGTATTATTTCACAACACCCCCCCCCCCAATATAAAATTTACTCTTGAGAGCTATAATAGCGTTTGTCTTAAGTTGCCCTAAGACTGATACATAGACATCGTATAATCATCTGTACTATAAGTAAAGTATCCGATTTCTTACAGTAACGCAATATATAATAAATAGCTGGTGCACAAAATAGGGGAGAGGAGAAGAAATATCCTGTGCCACAATAAACAAAATCCATGCGACATGCTATCCACAATATCCGGTCTCGCTACGAAACTTCAAAATTCGACAGACGGTTGAAATTTAAAACTTAATCAAACCTTAAGTATTCTCACCAATCGCTCCTATTACCGGTAATTTCTCGTCATACGGATACGGAAAAAGTGAGAACGGAGATTTTCCGTTAATATACGAAAGGAATTGCAGAAAGGTTTCCGGAAATTCAGAAATTTTCTGTGGTACGAAAAGTTCTTTAAATTCAGGTTTCTTTCTGTCATTTCACGGGAAAGGTTGTATCAGAAATATGCTTCGTTAATTCACGAGAGAAATGATCGAAAGTTGTCCATGAATTTCAGAAAATGTTTTACAGTGTATGTGGCAATATCGAAGATTGTTGTTTGTACTGAGCATATTTCCTGCTAAGAAGCATCTCATTTAGATCTATGTTCCACAGTTACGCGGATCTCCTATCCACAGACTGATAATATTGCGTGATTTTTGTAACGATACTGTGCGTTACTCTCCTAATAGGAAATTTCTGCATTAAGGCAAATTAACTGTATTTTAGCATGACGAAATACGAAACGCCCAAGATAGGTTGCAAGTAAGCATATTCGGAGCCATGATGAAGCTCTTGTCTTGGAAATTAAATGCTATTTCTTGAAATATATATATTTCCTAAATCCCGTACTGTCGCAGGCCACAGTAGTAAGCACAAGGACAGGAGATGAGGCGTAAGAAAAATCTTCACGGCGAAAAGCTTATCCTGAATAGCCACCGCCGTAGCTGTGTTGTATGCCAAGTGATTTCGAAATTTCCTACAATTTTCTTCTTCTTTGTTTCCATTTACCTTTTTCATTCTGATGATCTATCCCCATGACTATCCCACGCTAACAGGAGTCGCCGACTCTACTTACAGCCATCAGTCCCAGAAACTGCAGGGAGAGGACTTCTGTCTTTAAGAATGTACACAATTTCCATGTCTTGTGTTTTATTCGAACTTAGACCCTGCAGCACAAAGATCCCGAAGCCAGTGTTTCTAGCCCACTAATCCTTCAGGCGACTATAGTCGCATTAAGATGTTGCTTTCCTTTCCAAGGGAATAAATACCGCAGCATGAGATGTAAACAGAGGGAGTGGGAGTTGCCTTACTGAGTCTATAGATATCATCATGGTTCAAACAGATGTTCTAAATAAAGTCTTTTTTTTTCATTTGCGTTTAAACAGTCCGAAATTAGAACTCGAATGTGAATTAAGGTGTGCTATAACGAAGTAAATTTCTCCGTCATTTTTGTCCACGCCGGGCATCGAACCCGGTCCCCTCATTCCGGAATAAGTCGCTCTCCCCACTGCGCTACGCGGACGTATGATCTCACTGCTATCGGCCTTTATCTCATGTGCGTCCTGCGGTGCAGGCACGTCACAGTGCTCAGCTGACTTTTGAGACCTTTTCCGCTGATCGTTTGCTTTCTGGCTGTAGTTTCATTCTTTCTGGAATTTCATGTCACCAATGGGCCTTTGGGAAGCGTGCATGTCGTTTTAAAAGGAATCGAGTATTCTAGCTGGGTGAACGCTTCTTCCAAAGTATCTCATTCGCTTCAAATGCGTCCTGTGAACTGCTATTTATCAAAACAAGTTAGGGAATGTATTGCGTTGATGCATAAGTTCATGTCGTTTTATTTCACGAGTATTTCCCAGGTCAGTAGTGATGGTGCAGATGGCCAGTTGTATATCAAAATGTAGCCAGTGATATCATGTATCTAAATCATATTGCGTTGTGTGATTGTGGCTAATGGTGTTTTGGTTTTGATTTCCGGAAGTATGGAGTGTCAAATAGAGAGGAATGAACATTTTCTGCATCTGCTCCTCTACGAATTTAACAAAGGATCCACAGCCGCCGATAAATTTGTGCAGTGTATGGGGTGGATGTTATTGCTCCGAGAACAGCTCACAAATGGTTTGAGCGGTTCCGAGGTGGCAATTTCGTCCTCAACGACTCTCCACGCTCAGGTTGTCCATCTCACTTTGATGAGGAACGTTTGAACCATCTCATCCACTTGGATCCGCATCAAACCACATGCGAATTGGCCACTGAGATAGACTGTGATCAGGCCACAGTGGTGCGACACCTGGAACGCACGGGAAAGGTACAGAAATTGGGGTCTTGTCTTGGGTGCCTCACACTCTCACCGAGAGCAACAAGAATCAACGAGTTGCCATAGTGGTTCCCTGCTCGTCCGTTATCGCGAATGTTCTCAGAAACACAAATTCTTTCTGTCATGTATTGTTACTGGAGATGAAAAGTGGTGCCTGTACGTGAATTTCAGGCATCGGAAGGAACGGTTAAGCCCAAACAAGACATCCCCACCACGTCGTCCAAAACATGACCTTCATCCTGCAAAGATCATGTTGTGTGTCTGGTGGGACATGGAAAGCATTATTCACTGGGAAATGCTGCCGAGGAATCGGACCATCAACGCTACACTGTATTACAAGCAACTCAGCCGTATGGAGGGAGCGGTGATTCAGCAGAAACGGCAACATCGGCGCCATGGTGTCCTTCTCCAACATGATAACGCACGCCCTCGCAGTGTAAACATGACCAAAATGGCCATTCAGGACATGAAATGTGAGTCCTTCCACATCCGGCCTATTCCCCAGATGTCACCGCTTCAGATAATCACCTGTTCCAAACATCATTGTTGAACGTTCTGCACTTCGTGGCAGAACGTTCAGCAATGATGTTGATCTCCAGAATTTTCTTGATGATTTCTTCGCAGCAAAACCTGCACGTTTTTACAAGAATGGCATTGCAGACCTATCCAGACGTTGGGACACCATCGTAAACAATGGGATGAGATACATAGTTGTTTCATCCCGTTTTCCCTTCTGATGTAATACATTCCTGTAATGGGGTGATAAAAATGGAATGAACTCATGCATAAACCCAATACTTCATATGCAAAATATTTACTAAACTGGTGTCATGCGATTGAGTTACTTAAACGTGTGTGCAAACTTCCTTACTAAATAAGAAGAGGTTTGCTACTGCATATTGGTATGCTTCTGAAGTCTAGGAGGACTGGGATGGAATCGGAGATGGCTCCAGCTGGAGCCAGCAAGCAAGGAGCTGATTAGCTATTATCAAGGACAAATCGACTGTACCTTCTTCCACTGCTGTTCAACTGTAAACTGTGTTACAGGGAAGACGCAAACAGGGTTCTGTTATGAGTAGTGTTCGAAGGTTACCATCCAAACGAGGGCGTGTTTTTCGTAGTGTTCGTGAGCGAAGGAATTTTGACAGCACACGTAATGATCTAAGTAATGCACGCGGTGCCGCCCCGGTGGCGCAGTGGTCTAAGCGATGGCCTCTGATCATTCATCCGAACGGGGTCCGGGTTCGAATCCCGGTGAGGCATGGATGTTGTGTTTGTCTTACGGCACTGGCTCTCTCCCTTCCCTGGTACCAGTGACCCTAAATTAGGGACGGGCGACTGCTTATAGCCCATTGAGTTGCTCACGGTGGTCGTTAAACCTCCAATTAAAAAAAAATGCACGCGGCAATCTATCTTTCCGTAAAGCTTTATTTAATTCCTGTTGTCACAACGGCCTTATTTTCTATCCAGAACTACAGATAAATACGAGGCTGAAAGACTTTCTTCTGAACAGTAGTAATTTTGCCCAAAACATCCGGAAATACAATAGCGCGATGTCATTCGCTTCCTCTCGGCCACAAAAAAAAAAAAAAAAAAAAAAAGAGAGATTCCCGGCGATGGTCTGTTCTGCTTTAAAATTTAGGGACAAATTCATCGGTACATCTCGGATTTGTTACCACTTACTGGTGAAAACCCTTTATACGGCCAATTGTACCTTATAGATATCTTGGCAGCTACTGACATGCGTATTGGTCGTAATGAAATAAATAATTAAAGCGATCGATATTGATAGCTCTGGCAGTTATTCTGGCTAATAATCCTTACGGTCCGTGGAAGAGTCTTTGTCCGATCCAGTCCCAGACATGCTCGATTGGAGACAAGTCGGCAGAGCGTGCTGGCCAAGCGAGTTGATGCACAGCCAGAAGAGCATGTTGAGTTGCCCGGGCAGTGTGGGAGCGGGCATTATCCAGCTGGAATATCGCATCGGGGATCGCACTCAAAAATGGCAGGACGGCCGGCTGCACGATGTCGTTGATGTACGTACTGCTATTCAGTGTACCCCGTACAAACACGAGACCCGTACGAGAGTGATAGCTAATCGCTCCGCACACCATGATGCCCGGAGTGGGGCATGTGTGTCGTTGGCGGATGCACGATGGCAGAAGCCTCTCACCTTGTCGCCGTCGGAAGCGTACAAGACCGTCAGATGCTCCCAAGCAGAATCAGCTTTCATCACTGAAGACCACTGACCGCCATTCTTCCCTCCAATGAACTCGTTCTTGACACCACCGCAAACGTGTTCGACGGTGACCAGGGGTCAGTGGTAACCGTGCCCGTAGTCCTGCTTTCAACAAACGATTCCGTATCGTTCTGGTATGAGAGATGATCGAATTTGTGACGCCGTAGCCGTCCGTTCTGCCATCCCTGCCCTCATGGTACGCCGATTCTCTCGTGCGTCTGTAACTCGGTGTTGTCCGAAACCACGTCTGCCAGTGTGTGAATGTTTCTCTGACCACCGACGTGACCATCTTACCACGGCCGATAATTCTCGTCCCACTCGGTCCACAATTTGACGGAAGGACCAACCTCCTTCCCGCAGACTCACTATACGGTCTCGCTCGAACTCCGGTAATTGAACAAATGTTGCGCGCCTGCGTCATCTAGGCATGGTAGCTTCTTCAACGAGCACTGAACAACATAACATCAGACGAATGACTTTGTTCTTTACGGCCTAGTCTTTAAATACGCGCTGCGTACATCTGCATGTTGCCGTCCGCAGTGACGTCATTTTTTCATTCAATGACATTCCAACTTGGATCACAATTCGTGCTGCCCTTAACAATTAGCATATCATTATATGACTTTTGTACGGATATTCCTTCTTGGTGTTCTTTTTTCCCTTTCCGGCAGTGCATATCTACACAATCTCTGTACGCCCTCCATAAAATACATAAAGCATGAAAAAATGGTGCAATTTTATTACCACTTTCTTGAAAACTATGAAAATTATTTCTTACTAGATTCGGGCTTTTGCCCCACTAAGCCACTAGTATACATGTGTTTCTGATAAAGTAATATTGCGACTGAGATACTTGGAACCTCACGTTACAAAGGTTCAGTTTGTTACCTTTGTTGAAGCACAGTGCTGTTAACTGTTAAGGCAAGGTTCAGTTTGTTAACTTTGTTGAAGCACAGTGCTGTTAACTGTTAAGGCAAGGTTCAGTTTGTTACCTTTGTTGAAGCACAGTGCTGTTAACTGTTAAGGCAAGGTTCAGTTTGTTACCTTTGTTGAAGCATAGTGCTGTTAACTGTTAAGGCAAGGTTCAGTTTGTTACCTTTGTTGAAGCACAGTGCTGTTAACTGTTAAGGCAAGGTTCAGTTTGTTACCTTTGTTGAAGCACAGTGCTGTTAACTGTTAAGGCAACCCGTCGGTTGCCAAATATTATTATTGACGAGTTATCTGTGTGATGTGCCTTGAAGACCAAATAAAGACATTTGTTTGTAATTAAATATACTTTTTTTTGATTGGAGGTTTAACGACCACCGTGAGCAACTCAATGGGCTATAAGAAGTCGCCCGTCCCTAATTTAGGGTCACTGGTTCCAGGGAAGGGAGAGAGCCAGTGCCGTAAGACAAGCACAACATTCATGCCTCACACGGGATTCGAACCCGGGCCCCTTTCGGACGAATGATCAGAGGCCATCGCTTAGACCACTGCGCCATAAGGGCGGCAAACATACTCTTATCTTCCGGCCGTTAGAAAGTCTACTATCGCTCTTTATATAATTAAAGATGTTGTGCCAGTTGTCCGGAGCATAACGATAAGAAGATCTAGTGTTACAAGAACCACAGATAGTACGACAAGCAATGTGATAAGCGAATACTTTTATTTAAAAAACATTAAATGTTTTGACGTTTTAGATGAGTCTAAAATTTTCCTTTAATAGCGTAAACACAAATACTTAATATTCAGCGAGCATTCGTACTCTTCTGGGAGGCTTCGTCAGGGCCAGTGGGGCATTTAGAGTTACTGGGGCCTTGGGCACAGCATTGGTTTGGGGTACCTCCTCACTTTGCGGGGCATCCTTAAAATATAACCCGCGCATTTTACTCTCTCCCACTAATGTATAAAAAATATTGTAATCGCAAAAACAAATTGACTTCCAGATTTCAACAGAAATACCCTTTTGGGATTCCCCGAACATGATTGGTTATTTTCATGGCGGTGTCTCCACGTGTGTGTGTGTGTGTGTGTGGTGTTTTATCGCCACAACTCAAAAAATATTATATCTATCAAGACGAAATTTAACACTGAGGTCTTTTGTGATACCCTGATGGGGAGGAAATTGGCTGAAGTTAAAAGTAGAAACCCAGGTAGCATGCCTCGCAATTTAGCGTAGGTTCAACACTGAGCTACCGTCTTTCAAGAAGAGAAGACGGTGGCTTAGCGTTGGGCCTACGTTAAATCTCAGGGCTGTGCTACCTGGGAAGCTTTTTTGTTAAGGAAGAAAATACGGAACTTTTATAAAGATGACCATTGAACCACAGTACATGCGGTGTGGAATCTGCTATCGCATATCGTCAGACTCCATCCCACTGACTTAGTTCCCTTGCAGACAGTCGAACATGGGTAAAATCTATTCCTGTGTCTCGTAAAACACGTTTCCCAATCCCATTTTAATCGTACGATAACAGTGTTGTGATTACCTCTTAAACTAAATTTAATGGGGGAGGGGGAAGGAATTTTAAGGAAAAGATGGGGAGTCATATCAAACACCGAATTAAATAGCTAAATGTTCATTACATTCTAAGAAAACTGGCCAGAAATAACACCCCGATCTCTAAGCTCAACGATATTTAATGAGCCTACATTTAAGCTAGTAAATTCATACTTGTAGATGACGTACTTCGATTTCGGTTGAAATTATGCCCCCAATCTTCCCAAACCCAGAACAAAGAATTTATCCCTCGCTCTATGGTTTTTCTCTTTTTTTAGAAATAAAATTAAAATAAAATTAAAATAAAATTATAAATCATTATTTTTGAGGCCCTCCAACATTACGTGGCACCGCACTTGGGCTTCGTTGGCATCCTTGTAAATTCGCTCCTGGTCTAGGCATATTTTTCAGAGCATAAAACTATATCAGACAACGACCAAACGATTAGAAAATCATTACTGAATCGTTGAATTTTTGAAAAGTTTCAACGTTGTCAACTGCTGTTCTATGCTCTGAAGAATAAGCCCAGACAAAGCTTCCCAGCGGAAAGCTCTCGCTCTCGCTGGGAAGCTTTGTGTTTACTCCATCGAAGAAAAATTTTGGACTAGTGTATTATATTATTGATCTCATATACACTGAGTGGCCAGTTTATTATGACCACCTGACAGTTTTAAGCAAATGAGCTAAGGCTGCACGCTGTTGCTGCCAGAGGGCAAGGCTAGTATAAAAAGGGAAATCTTAGTGCTTGCGACTGTAGTAGAAGTGATTTTTGGGTGACGATATGGGTAAAAAATGCGATTTGACGGACTTTCAACGTGGGATGATTGTAGCAGCTAGGAGCCATGGAGCGAGTATCACCGAAACCGCCGGATTCGTGAAATGTTCCAGAGCAGCTGTTGTTAAAGTGTTTAAAGACTGGACTGTCAGCCAAAAAACTGGGTCTCTACGTGCAACGTGTGGTCGCCATCGACTAGTGGCTGCTCGGGCGGAACGGAGAGTGTCCAGACTGGTAACAGACAACAGAAGGGGCAACAGTGCAGCAAATTACAGACCATCTTAATCAAGGATCCCCTCAAATGATCTCTGCACGCACTGTTCGCCGTACACTGCATTGGATGGGATATGGCAGCCGAAGGCCTGTTCGAACACCTTTGCTGTCTGCAGTTAACAAGAGAAAACGTCTCCAGTTCGCACAGGAGCACAAGGATGGGACAGTCGATAATTGGAAACAAATTATGTGGTCCGATGACTCACGTTTTTAGTTGCACCATGCCGATGGCCGAGTGAGAATTTGGCGGAAGCAGCACGAAAGCATGGACCCCAAATGCATTGCTACAACCCTTCAAGCTGGTGGAGGCAACGTTATGGTTTGGGGAATGTTTTCCTGGCATGCTTTGGGCCCTTTAATTCGTGTTGATCAACGTCTGACGGGCACATCATATCTAAACATCGTTGCGGACCAAGTGCATCCTGTCATGTGGATGGTTTATCCCAATGGCGATGGCTACTTTCAACAAGATAATGCATCCTGTCATAGTGCTCGTATTGTACAGGATTGGTTTCAGGAACATGCCGGTGAGTTTACTTTGCTTAGGTGGCCTTCACAATCTCCAGATCTCAACCCCATTGGGAATTTGGTGAATGAAGTTGAACGAGCCATCAGACAGCTGGATCCACAACCCTGCAATCTTACACTCCTGGAAAGTGCTATTCATCAAGCATGGTCTCAGATTCCACAAACCACCTATCAACATCTCGTGGAGTCCATGCCACGAAGAATCGACGCACGCCGCCCGGTGGCGCAGTGGTCTAAGCGATGGTCTCTGATCATTCGTCCGAACGGGGTCCGGGTTCAAATCCCGGTGAGGCATGGATGTTGTGTTTGTCTTACGGCACTGGTTCTCTCCCTTTCCTGGAACCTATGACCCTAAATTAGGGACGGGCGACTGCTTATAGCCCATTGAGTTGCTCACGGTGGTCGTTAAATCTCCAATCAAAGAAAAAAAAAAAACGCAGTATTAAAGGCAAAAGGTGGCCCAACGAAGTACTGAGGGGATGGTCATAATAAAGTGGCCACTCAGTGTATACAGTATATATATATATATATATATATATATATATATATATATACTTAAGAGCAAAACTGAAGACTAAGGAAAAACTTTAGAATTTAAAACGAAGGTTGCAAAATAACCTGAAAATCAAAACGCGCAACGCAGCAGTTTTGAAAATTCAGAATTCACATTCTATAAAGAAGATACCTAAGCAAAAAAATGCAAATATAATTTTGACTCACACCTAGTACAACATAGAAAAGGTTATGTATCTACCTGTGTGAGTAAAAGGAGAAAAGACAAAAAAATAAAATAAAACAACTGAATGTAGAAGGTGTCGAGAATACTGAGCCTTGGCTTTATCAAGGACCAGCAAAAACTCTGCATTTTCTCACTTCCACAAAGACCTAGTTGGAAATGGGTTTCTGCAAGGCCATAGATGCAAGTAACATTCCCACCTAAAATAGTTTAAAAAATATATATATAAGTCATGTCCTCCGTAGAGTTGCATGACCTAGCACTAGTTAACAATTTCGCTTGCATCCATTAACCTTCATGGCCCGACCCATGCTCTTCATCTGTTACATTTAACAGAGAGAAGAAGATTAAAGAGAACTCAAGCTGTGAGAGTGACATAATAATTAGAAATGATTTTCAGCCATAACGAAATTCCAAGTTCGTTTGAGAGAGAATTTAAACCTGAAAATCAATGCAAAAGAAATCCAAATTTTACATTGCAATTAAAAAAGGAAATGTTAATTTTTAACGAACAGATTTTTGAAAGAAAACTTGAGTCTAAAACCCTCTACTCTACAACTTATGACAGCACGAAAACGAGAATAAGTTAAAGATAATAATTAACTAAAGAAAACTTTGTGAAAGTTATATACCTTAAACAGTTAGTTGCAATATGTACAAAGTATTTCAGCAGTGCTTTAAGTGCATAATTAATTAGTTATTAAGAACTTAACTACTTTGAAAAAACAGCGCAGAGACAGCGCATAGAAAAGGAACAAGCTTAGCCATCTTCTGTTCCTAGGTACCCCAAAAGACGCTCAAAGTTACAAAGAAAAGAAAGAGTTAAAACCCGCAAAAATGTTAACAGACAAACCAATGCCTAAAAGCTGAAAAGCTAAAAAACGACAGAGAATAAGTACAAACATTGAACTTATAAAACCTAGAACCCAAAAACAAGGAAGAGAGCTTACCTCTTGTGTGACAAAAACTTTTCTCCTCACAAGAGAAGAACATGGCTGACCTCTTCCGCCACTCCCTAGACGCTGGGGAGCAGTGAGGGTGGGGCTGATGGCCTCCTCATACAGCAAGAAACCAACGCGCGGAGATTTTAACCAGAGAAAAAAAATATATAAACTTAAGACTGTGGATCTGTATGATCAGAAAGAGCAGAATTAACTCTCCAGAATACATGAGAAATATTATAAAATACACGAGCAGTTTATTTAATAATCTTTGCATGTATTAAATCACCTTAGTGAGCTTCTATAGATTAATCAGAATCTTATTAATTTTAATGTTGGTTTTACTATTTTTAGTATAGCTATCCTAGTGATGAATAACTAGTTTTCTTTTTTATTTGTTTTTATTTTCTTTTATAAACAGATTTTTAAGCTTTTTTTGTGATTTTGTTTATATTATTTAATTTTTTGTTTTAATAGGACCGTCATATCCATAGCACTAAGGTTCCTTTAGGTAGTTAATAGGCATCCTCTAGCCAACTTCCTTACGGCTTTGATTGGTCAGAATCATATTATTAACTGTGTAGAAAATTAAAGCAGATCTGCCAACCTTACTCTATTATTCAGAATAATTTTTCTTAAAGTTCTTTTGATGAAAGAAGAAGGAATTTCGTTCTCTAGAAAACTTTCTAATAGTATATTAATGTGGTAATTGAAGTACAAATTGTTGCTGCAAATTCTTGAATTTCTTAGGACCTGAGAAATTAGTACATTCTCAATTACTTTGGTTGAAATGTTATTATTCCAGTGTAGATATTTAATTACTTTGAAAGGAAAATTAACTCTTTTATCAAAGAGGCTAATAGATGGGTTACCTCTGTTGAGCTTAATGCTTAAGTCTAGGAACTCAAGTTCCTGATTACTGTGGTTGGTTTTACATAAGTTAAGAGAGCTAGGATAGATATTATCAAAATCACTCTCTATAACTTCTGAATTATTGATACACAGCAGATCATCAATATATCTAAAAGTGTAAAGGTAGTTATCTGAGCAGGTAGGGTGATTTTTAATGAATTTATATTCCTTAAAGAACAGGAATAGATTAGCGATATTCGTGGACGTTGATGTTCCCATTGGAATACCGTTCACTTGCTTATAGAGAGTATTATTATATAAGATATGGTTATTTTTTATGCAGCAATTGAGATAAGAGTTCCAAGTTCCTACATCAACAAATTGGTTAAGTTTAAATTCTGCATACAGCTCTTTAAAGGTAGTGATTATATCTGATAGAGGCAGATTAGTATATAGGTTTTCAAAATCATAACTATTAATATCTAGGGGACAAACTTTGAGAATAGTAGAAATTACTTCTGCATTATTATTAATTATCCAAAAATCTCTGTTCATCAAGTTAGAACAGTTTCTAATGTGTTTCAAAACCTTCTTTAAGACATCTTCAAAAGCAAGATCTATTTTCTTTTTATGACTCCTTACTCCACTAGCTATGAACCTGAACTTCACAGGATCCTTATGAAACTTAACCGTTGCAAAAAGAAATGGAAATTCAGGCTCATATCTTCTAGTTTGTGGAATTTTAAGTTTCTTGAAGAATGCCTTAAACCGATTTTCTAAAGTACTTTCGAACCATAAATCATCATATATGGCAAAAGGTTGTAGATCATTAATGTACTGTTAGCTGATTTAATGAATAGAAGAAAAAGAAATTTTCATGCTTGCATTAAATTTGCATGTGCACATTACGGTTTTTAATAGTTCATTTGTAATTTTTTTGAAAACTGTGTTTCCTCGTGTCAGAAAGGATAAAAAAGGAGGCATTAAATGACATTATTGTGACTTATTCAGATTTCTTAACAGCTGTGTTGTTTACACTTAAATATCCCTATTTTTGTTTACCTTTGGATCGCTGGTTCTCAGTTTGGTCTTCACATCCTAATAACTGTTCTGGATTCCCAAGTAGTAATGTAAACGAAAAGCTGTGACTTGAATGAAATTATTTGCATCTGATCTTAAATTACATCAACCTTCTTTATGGTTGATCACCTGTTCTTCGATGTCAGTCCAATTTCACTAAAAATTTTACCAATTTCTTTTCATTAAGCTCACAGTGACTCTGTATTCCGCGTGTCAGTCGCAGATTTTGGTTTTTATTAGTGCGCAACCTGCCTTTGGAAGCTGTTCTGCGACTGTTCACAAAGAAGCCAAACTATCTATTAACCACACGAAAAGGCACAACAAATTATGGGGGAACCATACTCTACCAGTATTGCTTTCTTATCGTCTCTCTTCGGACGTTGAAAAAGCCACCATGGAAGTTTTCTTATTATGCCAGCTTATTCAGTCATTTCATGACACGATCTGACAATGGTGCTGCAAGGATAAGTAACAGGGTCGTAGCCAGGGAAGGGCCAGGCCGGGCTCAGCCCGGCCTGTGTTTCCTTTTGCCCATACTAGCGACTCCCACAACAGTATAGTGCCCGACCTCCTTCACATCTTTTACCCGTACTAGCGACTCCCACAACAGTATAGTGCCCGACCTCTTTCACATCTTTTGCCCCACCACTTTACACCCTTTGCCCGATCTCAATCATCAGCCGCCCCTTCCAACTTGCTTGTCTGGCTATGGGCCTGATAAGCAATCGGAACATTGCCTGATAAGCAATCGGAACAGTATTATTACAGTTACCCATTGTAAATTGAGTAACTGTAATAATACTTCTTGAAATCATTTTCCCAGCAATTGTTCAAAAGAAAGTGCTGGTAATGTGAAACAAGAGAATTGGATTGCAAATCATTAAACTATTAGACTGAGCAAAGTTTTTATATTGCTGGTTCCAGCTACGAATTTACCGATAAACGGACTAAGTAGCCGTTTAGGGCACCTTCATTCGAGGGCCCTC
The DNA here is from genome assembly GCA_039090855.1 of Macrothele yani. Lineage (NCBI taxonomy): Eukaryota > Metazoa > Arthropoda > Arachnida > Araneae > Macrothelidae > Macrothele > Macrothele yani. Next base: position 2,343,499 of record CM077023.1, on the reverse strand, counting down.
CAAATTTTTCTGTAAACTTATAAACCTTTAGTACGCCCTTTGTGTAGCTATTCTCACTTTATAGAAAGAAAAAAATATCGGGGATATATGAAATTATGACTTATTTTCTTGGCTGTACCCAAACAAAGAAATAATGGGAAGCGTGGTACAGATAAAATCAGAAAAAAAATATATAATTAAAACAAAAGTACAGGAAAAATCAGAAAAAAATATATTCCATAAAATATAATATATTATGGAAAATTAAGAGGAGGAAAGATCGGACAAAGTAAAGAATTTAAGGTTAGCGAAAGAAAGTTTTCACGAGCCGCCGAAAGGGATTTATGGATCTGTCGAAGAAAGTTTACAAAATCTTACGGAGAACAATTATGGGGAGAAAGAATCAAGGACTGAATTTTAACGCTGTGATAATGGATTCTGTGGATAAAATGTTTCGGAAAAAGTTCATTCAAAGAAAACATTCTCTCTCGGCAGCTTATTTTCTCATATTATACACTAGGAAAGGGTTCCGGCGTTTCTTAGGGTAACTAAAAATACGTGATATAGCTTATGAGCCAGCGTTGTCCCGATTTTCCTAAACTTAACAATAGTCTCTTTTTTTTATCTAAACATTTAATAATGCTCAAATAAGAGAAAAAAAGAAACTGTAGGCTTTTCCCGATAGATTTGCCTGACATCAGGGATTTCATATTTACCTTCATCAATGAGGTTTATTTTAAAGCTAGGATCAGCCGCTTCCCTGACTTCCGCTGTAAAGAAAAAATATGACATAATGACTGAAATTAAATCACAAATTGTTTTCCATACAGTATCACGCACCATAGCGAAATAATTATTGTCTGTAGTAGTGAATGTTAATTTCGACGAACGTTGAATGCATTCGCACAAAATGCGCTCAACACAGAAATCCTCTGAATAAGCATACAATTTACCAAAAAATGCGCTCAACACAGAAATCCTCTGAATAAGCATACAATTTACCAAAAATGCGCTCAACACAGAAATCCTCTGAATAAGCATACAATTTACCAAAAATGCGCTCAACACAGAAATCCTCTGAATAAGCATACAATTTACCAAAAATGCGCTCAACACAGAAATCCTCTGAATAAGCATACAATTTACCAAAAATGCGCTCAACACAGAAATCCTCTGAATAAGCATACAATTTACCAAAAATGCGCTCAACACAGAAATCCTCTGAATAAGCATACAATTTACCAAAAATGCGCTCAACACAGAAATCCTCTGAATAAGCATACAATTTACCCCACGGGGTCTCCTAGTCACCGCGCATGAGTAATAAAATCATAAAACGTTTTTCAAAGAGCGTGGCACGACACAATGAAGTAATTACAGTGCTTGGAATGTTTCTGACATATGTGCTGCTCTACTTTTACGAAAAAGACATGAAGTTCTACAGCTTACATTGCATTCGGCATTGATAAAGTCATGTAGTGCACTGTGTGTATTTTTTCCTAAATCATAATTACTTTAAAGGGATTGTGCGTTCCTTCTGGAACAGCTAAAATAAATAATATATGTGTTCTGGTATAGTTATAATTACATAGAACTTTTGTGCTCTGAACTGTCATACTATGATCAGAGACACTGAAACCCAGCCTAACATTCATTCAAAACCTGTTAAAGTTTTTACTTTCTTTTTAATGTTCAACATAGTTTAAATAATAGACGAAATTATAACTGAATCGCAAACACTCACTTTAATAATTATTGCCAATCAGAGCCGCTGCTGTAATGACGATATCCCCTATGTTGTGCCTACCCCATGGAAACTATTATTACAGAATGTATTGCAGAATATTGATTCTAATTAACTGTAAATGCTTTAAAAACAACTTAATTCCAGACGTTCATCACCTTGCTCTATTGCGCATATCTCTTGTGGCCCACTCCATCTCCTAAATGTATATAACCGTTGTCATCAAGTTAACACTCACACCTGGGCCACGGATGGCCTAGTGGTCAACGTTCGTGACTGCCACGGAGAGACCTCCGGTTCGATTCCAGGCAGGTACGAACGCTCGAACCACTGAACATCCGCCGTGCGTCGGAAGGGCACGTTAAGCCGTTGGACCCCAGGTACTGGCCCCCAGGTAATAAATAAGGGCGTCTTCCTACCTAGCTTCCGTGTCACTTTCCTATCGGACACTCTAGCGCAAATCTCACAGCTTCCTATTTCTAAGGGTTGTTTAAGAACTAGGGTCAAACACTCCCTTCCTAAAATCCTCTACATCTGATCTTAACACTCTCACTCGATGAAAAGACTGGCGCAGTCTTGAAAGTGCTTGTGTATTTTAACGATATGTTTTTAATTTCTATGTTTAAATTAAAGGTTTTAACTTATAATTGTGTTAAAGACGGCTTAGTTTTTCTAGCATCACTCACTTAAGACACAATGTCTGATTATTAATTTATGTGCTTGATATTCCATTTGAAATAGAATTTTCGTACCTTCCTTTAAAATTGCTGTTATACGTTTCAATGACGGCAGGAAAATGTGTTTCGTGATTTCAAAAATCGTTTCAGATGCACCATGCAGAAACCCTCACAATGTACTTCTGCTTACAGCCTTTTCATAAGGCGGATCTTCTAAATGAGTTAAACAGTTATTTCTATTATGTGCAAATAGCACTGTCTGTCTTCTGCTATGCAAAGTTCTTTCTCTTTTCTTCTTTCATTCCCCCTTCTTAACGAAAACGACCCAAGTTTTGCTTTGATGCGTATTTTGGACAGCATTTCCTATGCTACGCTGTCTTAACGCTATGACGTGAAAAATGCCACGACCCTCAATCATTTTTGCTGGAACCAAAACCAAATAAAGAAGCTGAGCGAGAAACTTCTGCAGTCGTACGGAAAGATGTAAGAAGATGACCACATGCGGTGACCCTAACGGATTTCTGTACAAATAGTCACGTTTTCATGTCAGAAGAAGAAAGAGAGAGAACGTGATAATCATGAGAAAAATTGAGAGGAACTGAGATGAGGGGATGAGCGAAAGAGAGTAGTACGCAAAGAGAGAGAGAGAGAGAAAGAGAGAGAGAGAGAGAGAGAGAGAGATTTGGAATGTGGGGGGATGGGGGAGTCTGGTGTGAGTGTTCTTGAAGGGAAAACGTGACTGTGATGCTTGAACATCATATGGATCGATGAATCCGAGGGGCCGTCGCTGTCCATCATCCTGAAAAGTGATCAAAGCTTCAAATAAGGCTTTATGCCCTTAAATTTAACATTCACTCAACTGTGTAGCCCATTTTTACATTTGTTTCATTTAACTCGATATTAAATTACCCTAAAAAAATAGTTCTCGCTGCATATCGATGAAATTGCTTATGTAACAAACGTCCACGAAAATCGCATGATCTTTTCACCATTGTGTGAACGAATCTTCCTTGCGCTTTTTCCAATGTTTGTTCTAGCAGAGCTGAAGCTCATTGAAAACAAAGCTGTTTTTTAGTAATGTTGATTTACATGATTAATGCGCTGAAACACCATGAATTAGACACTCATAGTATTTAAATCTAGTAGATTTTAACAAAAGTGAGACATTTCTAGAATAAAATATTAGCAGATATTGACTTGCTGGGATACTTTCGCATGACGTTTTAGATTTTTGGCTGCTTCACATCGGTGTACTACAATACTATTTTTCAGCTAACTGCGGTGCCAAAGACATCATTACAACACGCCATTCTAATGATTCAGCTTCATCTCTTTACTGTGTTCTTCTCATATATGGATCGTACTGGATTCACTATTACTTTCAAAATTTACACGTGAACTACGTATTCGAGGTACTTCCGTTTGGCTGATGTGTAGAGGCGAGAATGTGCTGATTTTTTCTCTTTCAGTTTGTGTTTGCTTTTCCACTGTACATAATTTCGTGCCTTCCAAGTAATACATATGCTTCTCAGTTTCTTCATTTGTTATTGATTATGCTATATTCTTTGCCCTTTATTTCTCTCCATGACTGAAACGCCTTTCTGTGCTTCAGTCAGCATTCTTAGAAAAACTTCGAAACTTCTGCTTTTGAGCTGTGTTATGTATTTAACACTGTGCATGTGATAAGTACGATGCAAAGCTTAAAAATTCTATGCGATCTGTCAGATCAAAATAAATAGATTTTAGGAGGATAAAGTAACCTTGGTATCTGTCGTTTGAAAAGTTTCCTTAATTCTGAGAGAAAGCCCTAGCAGAAAACTCAAGAAATTAGGAAAATCATAAATATCAACTTACTGTTCTCTCGATTTCTGTACGTAGCAGCTACTACAGAAAAAATATTGTTTTCAGCTCACATCGTCTGATCGAATAAAACGGCATTAAATTTTTAGATTTTCTTGAAAAGAAATTCATGAAGATATTTGATGTAATTGGGCCCTGTAAAAATTTTATGTTATCAAGGGACAAAACAGAAATTCTGTACATGATGTCTTCATTTTAAATATCCTACAAGTAATTCCTGTCACTTCAAGGGCACTTATGTAGTATAACATTGCACAACTTTAGTTTATGTGTTTGCAGTTAGTTGTTGTAACAACAGTCACTTAAATACTAGATCGATCGGGAAGTACGAGGCACTTTCACTGGCGTACCTTTCGGATATCTTAAGTGCCAACACAGGCGATGCCTGGTGGCTGCGTAGTACGTACCTCGGGCGCAGTTCGTGCTTATCGATCGGCTAATGAAAGTTGTAATAACATAAAGTTGACAGAGCAGATGAGACGATCTGTGACAGTGGAAGAGCAGCATGTTTTTATTGAAGTTTTGTGGCTTATTGCAGCATTCAGAGGGCGTGGCTCAAAGTCTTCTGCGTATAGCAGTAGGTCAAAATGCCCTCTAGAAAACGTAGGTGCACAATTAGCTGGCAAGACATAAGATGTTCCAAAATGCGGTCGACCGATTTGGACTTCCACACAAGGAGTCAAACGACGCTTCCAAGAGACCTTACAGCAATCGTTTAAAGTGAGAGTCAATGACCTTTCCACACAACTGGGTATCACTCACACAACAGCTTATGTCGTGCTGATGGGAAATTTAGGCCTTATGAGCAAAGTAGCGACGTGGGTACCGTACACACTAACCACAGCACAGAAAGAAATCCGATACGAAATTGCACGGAGTAACTTTCGTGGTAACGTCTTCCTCTGCTTAGATGAAAATCGGGTGGAATTTAACGCACCCAGGCAGCAATATCTGTGACGTACTGCAGAGGTAAAGCACATGTCAAGACGACAAATCTGCAGCGATACATTCTGTCCGTGTAGCTTAGTTGGGAGAGCAACTTACTCCGGAGTGAGGGGCGCGCTTTCGATTACGTCACGGAAAAATTTGTGTTTTCACATATCAGCCACGGTCATGGGGGTGCTTCTGTGGTGTCTTTACCTCATACAAAATTGCATGAGCGTACATTATTATTGGTCGTTGTCAAAGCTTTTGAAAGATGTATCTTGAGAACACCACAAAAACACCGGTTTCATTTTTAGAGGAGCACATCCCAGCATGGGCACTGCGATGTCATGTACAACGCCCTGTCCTCGTACATGACAATGCACCTGAGAACAAGGCCCGGATAGTTCAGCTGCTAATTAAACAGAACGTTTGGGTGGAGGTGCCACATCCACCTTATTGACTGGATATGAAACCCTGTGGTTTCAACTGTTTTGGCTATTTGAAAAGGGATATGCCTGGCACTCGCTACAATAACAAACAGTATTTGGATTTCCGAATCGCAGACATTGTCCACAGACTTTATGGCTTTCAGTGGTGTTCGTGAACTTCCCACAGTTTGAAAACATATTATTAATAAAGAGGGGAACTACTAATACAAGGGAGAGTCAAATGAAAACATTAAATATTTTTTTCTCACAAAACAAAAGTGCTACACACCTGTATCATTTTTCAATGTAATCTCCATTTTGTTCAGTACAAGTCCTCCAGCGCTTACGAAGTGCATAGATTCCTGTAGAAAAAAATTATTTCGGTCACGTGTGCTACCACTCATGTACCTCTTCATCGGACTTGTGTTGGCTTGGTTTATTTTATGTATCGTGGTAAACGCAAACTCATCAGAAGAATCGTTTGCAGGTTCCTGTCGTTGGAGCAGGGAAGCAAATAAACAAGTAGTTAAAAATTGAACGTTATGACAGGTTTCCTTTTGCACATATCTTTATTCGTCAGATCGGGGAAAAGGGGAAATAATGGAATAATAATTAATTGGTTTGATTGAATAGTAAATACTTTCAGCGGGAGTTGGATGTTATGGACGGCCTTCTCTACGCTTTTCCCGCCAAATCTGTTCCTATCTTATGTGGCTACAAGCCCGCGTGAAAATCTCTTTCTGCCTCATCCCGTGCTAAAGCGTTTTTTGTATTTTGTCTCCGAGCGAAATTTTCCCTACATTTCTCCTCGAGATCTCCATGAAGACTCCTCTCTGTTTCATTCCCTTACACGTTCTGTCCCATTGACGTAAGAAATTCTTAACTGCTTGTTCCTATTTTACATGGCAGGTTCGCCGACGGCTGGGGGAAAGGGGTGTCCTTTTGTTCGTGGGAGTGGTCCCACGATCGACGGGAGAATGACCTTTCTCCGAAATGAATCGGTGCTGAGCGCCTTTTTGTCTGGGCAGGAAATTTCTCACTGTCGTTGGCCCACAAAATGACAAAAGTTACAATTTAAATAAAGTTTGAATCTTTCCATATAACACTTGGAAGTCTTTCCTCCCATCGCATCTTTGAGAGGTCCAAAGATGCGGTAACTACTTAGCGTAAGGTCTGATGAATAAGGCGGATGTGAAAGACACTCGAAGTGCAGGTCTCGTAGGGTTGCAACCATTGCACGGGCGGTATGGGGCCGAGCGTTGTCATGTTGCAACAAGACCCCAGTACTCAGAAGACCACGTCGTTTGGATTTGATGGCACGTCGAAAATGGTTCCTGATAAGATCTGCATATGTGTCACTGGTTTCAGTGCTTTACCTGGGCATGTAGAGCTCTAGAATTACGCCTCGTTCATCCCAAAAGAGAGTCAGTATAATATTTTCTGCAGTTGGCTGCGTGCCGAACTTCTTCGGTTTTGGTGAGGAGGGATAGCGCCATTCCTTGCTCACTCTCTTGCTTTCTGGCTGATGATATTGAACCCAGGTTTCATCTCCCGTTGCAATTCTCTGCAGGAAGCCACCACCTTCTGCTTGAAAGCTCTGCAAAAGTTCTTGATAGTCATCAACACGTTGTTGTTTCAATTCTGGAGTCAGCTGGCGTGGACCGCGTGGCACCCACCTTGCAGATACTCTGTTGAATTGAAGCGTATCATGGATGATGTGGAGCACTGAACCACGACTAATGTTCAAAAGTGCGGCTATTTCATCCACCGTCCACTCGGCGACTTCCTATCGCAATGCCTTCAACTGCTGTAATGGACTCTGGTGTCACTACTTTGTGCGCCTGAGCCTGTCGAGGAGAATCTGTCACAGAACTCACGCCGTTTCGGAGCTAGGAAGTTCCGAAACGGCGTGAGTTCTGTGACAGAGAACTCACGCCGTTTTGAAACTAGGAAGTTCTGGAGTGGCAGACATGCATCCCCATACTGTAACTTCATTCAACGATGAGTTTCAATAGGTTTCACGCCTTCACAACTCAAAAAACGTCAAAAAACGGACAACACAACGTTGCTCCTCTTTGGTGCATGTCTCAAGTGGGACAGTCATCTTTACACTGCTACAGTGGCGTCACTAAGCTTGTTTGCACCTTGCTACCACGTGTCAGAAAATCTTTTAGTCATTGGTAAGAATATTGCCAAGTTACAGGACAGTGATCCCTGATTGGGGGCCGCGGACGGCCTAGTGGCCATCGCTCATGACTGCCACGGAGAAACCTCAGGTTCTAACCCAAGCAGGTACGAAAACTCGAACCACTAAATATTCGCCGTGCGTCGGATGGGCACGTTAAGAAGTCGGACCCCGGGTGCTGCCCCCCCCCCGGTAATAAATAAGAGCGTCTTCCTCCCTCTTTAGACCTAGCTTCTGTGTCACTTTCCTGTCGGGCACTCTAGCCCACATCTCCTAGCTTCCTATTTATAAGGGTTGTTTAATACCTGTGGTTAGAAACTCCCTTCCTAAAATCCTCCAAATATGATCTGGTCCCTGATTGGGCAAGGAAAGCGCGTTGAGCAGTAATTTCCCCCGTACAAAAGCCCTGAGCCGCCCCCATGGGGCATTGGTCTAAGCGCTGGCTCATGAGCATTCGTCTGAGAAGAGTCCGGGTTCGAATCCCACTGAGGTATGGATGTTGTGTTTGTCTTACGGCACTGGCTCTCTCTCTCTCTCTCCCTTCCCTGGAACCAGTGACCTTAAATTAGGAACGGGCGACTACTAATAGCCCATTGAGTTTCTCACGGTGGTCGTTAAACCTTCAATCAAAAAAAAAAAAAAAATGTTCTGCTAAGCGCAGTAGTATTTTAAGATCGACATTTTCAGGATTTTTTTTTTGTTGGATATTTAAGGACCGTCGTGAGCAACTTAATGGGCTATAAGCAGTCGCCAGTTCCTAATTTAGGGCCACTGCTTCCAGGGAAGGGAGAGAGTCAGCGCCGTAAGACAAATACAACATCCATGCCTCACCGGGATTCGAACCATTATCCATCGCTTAGACCACTGCGCCACCGATGTGGCGTTTTCAGGTTTCATCACAGCAAGATGTTTCTTCATTTCTCACTGTAATTAACATATGTTTCGTGCTTTTGCTTCTCTTTTGTTCCTAATACACTGTTGAAAATGCCAATGCCGCCCCGGTGGCGCAGTGGTCTAAGGCGCTGGCCTCTGACCATTCGTCCGTAAGGGGTCCGGGTTCGAGTCCCGGTGAGGCATGGATGTTGTGTTTGTCTTACGGCACTGGCTCTCTCCCTTCCCTGGAACCAGTGACCCTAAATTAGGGACGGGCGACTGCTTATAGCCCATTGAGTTGCTCACGGTGGTCGTTAAACCTCCAATCAACCAAAAAAAAAAAAAATGCCAAGAAAAATTTTGAAATATTTAGTTTTCACTGAAAGATCAATGAAGGCTAAATATGAAGGGCTTTTTCTTGAAAAGCTTGTTGGCAGCAGTGAACAGATGCGCGGATGGGAAGGTTTCCGAAAGTAGTTTAATTTGAAGGATGCCATCTGCGCCACTGCTAATGCTTGGAACAACGTAGATAAAGTTATCCTAGAACATTCTTGGCACAACATGTGACCTGTGACTATGACCAATGATAATGACATATCAGTTGCAGGGCTTGATATGACAAATGAGTATCATATCGCTTTGCATATCCAAAAGAGATACCTTCTGATCACGTCATTTTCCAACAAGCCGCCCCGGTGGCGCAGTGGTCTAAGGCGCTGGCCTCTGATCATTCGTCCGTAAGGGGTCCGGGTTCAAATCCCGGTGAGGCATGGATGTTGTGTTTGTCTTACGGCACTGGCTCTCTCCCTTCCCTGGAACCAGTGTCACTAAATTAGGGACGGGCGACTGCTTATAGCCCATTGAGTTTTTCACGGTGGTCGTTAAACCCCAATCAAAAAAAAAAAAAAATTCCAACAAAAGTCATTCGTTCACGGTTAAGAATTTACGAGTTTTTCGTACTCACACGTTAAAATTCACTTATACGAGATTTTAGTTTTTGTCCATGTGAATGATGAATACTCTGAACAAATATCAACATCGCTTTCGCACACGTAGGCATGCATACGGCGTACATGTTTACAGCCTATGCAACGATCATTTAAGTTTGCGAAGGTTGCATCCACAGTTTGTTCTGCGTTATGAAGTTGATTTTACTAATAAATCGACTTTTTTAACCTTAAGGTGGACGTCAAGTAATTTTTTTTTTTTTGATTGGAGGTTTAACGACCACCGTGAGCAACTCAATGGGCTATAAGCAGTCGCCCATCCCTAATTTAGGGTCACTGGTTCCAGGGAAGGGAGAGAGTCAGTGCCGTAAGACAAACACAACATCCATGCCTCACCGGGATTCGAACCCGGACCCCGTTCGGACGAATGATCAGAGGCCATCGCGTAGATCACTGCGCCACCGGGGCGGCCAAGTAATTTTGCTTCCTATACTTCCAATGGAAAAACTTCTGTACGTATTTTCTTCACAATTAATGCATTCCCAAGGATGAAAATTTGAACATCGATTGAAATAGCTTCATTTTATAACTTGGAATACTTAATATTTTCTAAAACATAGCCATAATTACATTAAAAATCAAGAACTTTTTTTTGGTGATGTTGAAACCAGAAAAAAGATGGCGCAACCTGTAATTTGATGACGTCAGTAGACAAACAAATGTTGAATTGCATAATTATGGTTATGTTTTAGAAAATATTAAGTATTCAAAGTCATAAAATGACGCTATTTTAATCGATGTTCAAATTTTCATCCTTGGGCATTATTGTGACGCATTAATTGTGAAGAAAATGTGTACAGAAGTTTTTCCATTGAAAGTTTAGGAAGCAAAATTACTTGACGTCCACCTTAAGTCTATAGTTTTATCTGCTTTATGGAGTTAATTTTCCGACAAAATCACCTTTTTAAACTGTAAACTGCTGACATTTGTAAGCGACCAATGAAGTTCATCTAAGCGTAATGACTGTTCTTCGAGATATTTTCGAAAAAATCAAAGGAATTCATGATTTTTAACAAGACGAAGGGAAAAAAGAGAAGAAAGAAAACGAAAGTGTTAAATCTTTTGAAGAGGACTGAGATTTCATATTTTTGTGGACTGGTTCTACAGTTGCACAAAGTAGCTATACACAGGACACTTACAACCTCAGATGAAACTCTGACACCACGAATTTTCTGGAGCACGCTATCGGCCTGGGGCCGATGGCCAAGTGGTGTGAACCGATGGCTTCCAACCATTCGTCCGAGATGGGCCATGGTTCATGCCTTAGAGGATGCATGGGTGGTGTTTTTGTCTGATGGCGCTGGCTCTGTCCCTTCCCTGGAACCAGTGACCCTAAATTAGGGACGGGCGACTGCTTATAACCCATTGAGTTGCTCACGGTGGTCGTTAAACCTCCAATAAAAAAAAATGTTTTTTTTTTTTTCATCAGCATGAGCAGTAAGACGTTCACCTCGTCCGGGAGGGGTGCGTCCCGAGATCGAATCCACCACTGACACAGAACTTTTTTTTATCAAGATTACGAAACGTTGAGCTTTAGTTTGAGGTCAATGAGGGCGCCACTTTTTCTATGTGCCAAGACTATTATTGAGCAGTTTCAGTAAGAAAAACACCGTTTCTACAGCACTCTCTCTCTCTCTCTCTCCCTCTCTCTGTATATATAGTTAATTTTGGCATGTGTCATCAGACATTATCGATAATTGCGCGATGTTAATGCTGTAGCAATGTTGTAGGAATATTCACTGAATCTTCGAACGTAGTAACATTATATGCCCAAAACACGCGTGTGCGCTTTGTATCTATATAGCCTGAACTGAACGGAATAAAACAGATTACGACCAATACAGAACCCATTTTAATTCCATCAATGCCGCCCCGGTGGCGCAGTGGTCTAAGGCGCTGGCCTCTGATCATTCGTCCGTAAGGGATCCGGGTTCGAATCCCGGTGAGGCATGGATGTTGTGTTTGTCTTACGGCACTGGCTCTCTCCCTTCCCTGGAACCAGTGACCCTAAATTAGGGACGGGCGACTGCTTATAGCCCATTGAGTTGCTCACGGTGGTCGTTAAACCCCCCAATCAAAAAAAAAAAAAACCTGAAGAGGTCAAGGTACCCGGCAAATTTTGGTTACAGGTCACGTTATACTTTATAGCATTTTTGATCATGTAATGACTCCTATGGCCGATACGGGTAGGAAAGAATAGAAAATCACTAAATCAGAGTTACTACAGTTCCACGAACATTTAAAACAACCATAACCAAGAAAACAGAAATGTCGTGTTTCATCCCGTGTCTCGGACCCAGTTTTTCAGCGCGAGAAGTTGGAGTCGTAATCCCTCAGACATTTGGCAACGCACTTTGCGAAGAACATCAATTTCGCGCAATACAATTGATATTTGCACGTACCGTGCAAATATCAATTGTTCCTATAAATAGCACGCTCATATGTCATGCACGCTCATTTGAAAACACTTTACAGCGACACTTCTTTTGCACATCGACGTCGCTTAGTTCTTTGCCAAAATAAGACTTTATAACATTTCAGTTGAACGTCGGTTTCCGTGTGTCTTAGCATTGTTATTTTTGAATCGCAAGTTCGTTTCTGCAGCGACTTTGTGTGCGATTGGAGCGCTAATTCTGCTTCAACTGCTGCACTTCGTTCCTAGACTGGTCAACATTTGCCCTGTTCTTTTCTTATCCAAAACTGAACGGGGTCTTCTGAATTTCGACTGGTGCCAAAACAGGGTGTAGTTTCGACCAATCTGTCGTTATCCAGTATTAATCGCTTTTCCTAATTCTTATCCCTCCCAACCCGTTTGGACGTCAACATGTGGACGAATAACATTACAATACCGCCGCCCTGTTGGCACAGTGGTCTAAGCGCTGGCTTATGAGCACTTGTCCGAGATGGGTCCGGGTTTAAATCCCGGTGAAGCATGGATGGTGTGTTTGTTTTACGGCACTGGCTCTCTCCCTTCCCTGGAACCAGTGACTCTAAATCAGGGACGGGTGACTGCTTATATCCCACTGAGATGCTCATGATCATTAAATCCGCTTTAAAAAAAATACGGTACATGTATCAAAAATGGATTATCCAGTTTTTTGCTGGCACCGTAAGATTCAAGCAACGAGACCGTAATCAAAAGAGAAGCGTAAACTGGTAGCAACTATTTTTTAAAATTTCTTTACGAGGACGTACACAATTTCGAAAGTAAATTAAACTGAGAATTTCGAAAGTAAATTAAACTGAGAAAATTAAGCCTTCTGCAGTGATGGATCATTCGTGAATGATTCATTTAGAACGAACGACTTTTCACCGTGAATGGTTCGATCTTACTGCTGTGAATTATCATTCAGATCGGCATTACTGCGACACACACACACACACACACACGGAAATCGCAGCACGTCAAACTTTCTTCTGCCCGCATGAGTTCGGAAACGAAAGAATATGATCCCATTCAGGGGCGGCTCTTGGTAAGGAGGTGGAGTGGGGTCCATCTCCACTCGAAGTTTAAAAGCTGAAACATTTTTATTTATTTATTTTTAACAGTGAAATACAAAATGTATCCATAGATTAAGCCTTTCTATGATTCTGCTTTGATTTCGAGTATGCCGCCCCGGTGGCGCAGTGGTCTAAGCGATGGCTCCTGATTGCTCGTCCGAGATGGGTCCGGGTTCGAATCTCGGTGAGGCATGGATAATGTGTTTGCATTATGGCGCTGGCTCACTCCCTTCCCTGGAACCAGTGGCCCTAAATTAAGGACGGGCGACTGCTTATAGCCCATTGAGTTGCTCACGGTGGTCGTTAAACCTCCAATAAAGGAAAAAAATCGGGTATTCTCTAGAACCAACCGTGTTAATCTTTCTATGCCGCAACTTCGCTACCTGCGCTCTATTCCATACATACCAAATGCTTCCCATGAACTCAAAAACGCGTTCAGGAGGATGAACTTCGGTGTCAGCATAAGGTCTCCAGCATCTTTATATACGGTGCTTCAGAGAAATATTGACAAACCCCCTCTTGTTTATGCCATCCCACTACAATATCCGGACGGCTCCAAGTGGCACTACATCGGAATGACCAAACGTTCGTTTAGAATTAGAATCAACGAACATAAGAGAGATAAGACAGACGAGAAAATAACCACTGCCCTATCCAGAGAAGTCAAATTAAAGTCCGCTGATCCTATGTGGAATGATGTAAAGAAATTAGCTTCGTATTCCACACCCAGATCTACTGCCATTCGCGAAACCTTAGAGATCATAACCAGCAGCGAGGCTTGAAATGATAGCGTCTTTCTAGAGTTGTCACGCATTTGGAATCAATTCTTCAAATAAAGCTGCGTTTTGCACCACGGTACCGTTTGCCCAACGAACGTGACCTCGTTTCTTCGAATGAATGATCACATTTGCGTCTATCCATTTGTTGTCTAGTTAAGTCACCGCGTTCAAATTGTTGAAGTGTTCTATTATTCAGGTTGCAGTTAGATTAATTCTTCAAATAAAGTTATGATTAATTCTTCAAATAAAGCTGCGTTTTGCACCACGGTACCGCTTGCCCAACGAACGTGACCTCGTTTCTTCAAATGAATGATCACATTTGCGTCTATTCATTTGTTGTCTAGTTAAGTCACCGCATTCAAATGGTTGTTGTCTAGTTAAGTCACCGCATTCAAATGGTTGTTGTCTAGTTAAGTCACCGCATTCAAATGGTTGTTGTCTAGTTAAGTCACCGCGTTCAAATTGTTGTTGTCTAGTTAAGTCACCGCGTTCAAATTGTTGTTGTCTAGTTAAGTCACCGCGTTCAAATTGTTGTTGTCTAGTTAAGTCACCGCGTTCAAATTGTTGTCTAGTTAAGTCACCGCGTTCAAATTGTTGTTGTCTGTTGAAGTGTTCTATTATTCAGTTTGCAGTTAGCTGTCTGCCTTCCTTGAAAAAGCCACCTCGTTGATCTGCGAAAGCATGAAACTCTGATTTCTATTTTACGCCAAGAAATTCGTATTCTTAGTATAATACTATTTTTACGAAAAACAATTCATAGGATCTATAACTATTACTATAAAAGTTTATGGACCCGTATTTATTGGTATTATTAGAACAATTTATAGCAGCTGTAATTCGTGCAGCACAGGTGTGTATAAACTAGATTTAACTGCTCTTATACAGGTTAAAACTCGTTTTTTTTTTTTCCTTTTTTTTGTACGGAATTGTTTTAAAAATTAGTTATCTGATTCACGCAGACACGCGTGCATGCTCTACAGAAGAGTAGTTACTACGAATATTTTTGCTTGTTTGTTTTGTATTCCCACATGCTAAAACGCATTAGAGCCGCCACACTGATCCCATTAAGAAAAGTAATGTCGAGATTTAATAAGTGTCAACCATTATGAGAGTGAACAGCCAGCTAAAGAACTGGAACATGTTCTTGAAACTTACAAATTGATACGTGACCTCGCCGGAGGTGCAGTGGTCTAAGTGCTGTCTTGTGACAATTCGTCCGAGATGGAATCACGGTGCGGCAATGGATGTTGTGTTTGTCTTAGGGCACTGGCTCCCTCCCTTCTTCCTTGGAACCAGTGGCCGTAAATTAAGGACGGGCGACTGCTTACTGCTTATAGCCCAGCAACTTTCTGAAGGTTGTTGTTAAACACCCAAACAAAACAAAATAAAAAAAAAAGACCACTTTCATTAAATTAAATGCAGAAAGGGAAAGCTTTTTTCATGAAAATAACACCGACTACAGATATTTAAATTGGCAACAATAAGTAGTTCAGAATTTTTGCATAATTGTTTTAGTAAAAATAATAACTGATTCACTGTTTTAAACGAAAAGCAATGTTGTCTAGAATTTCCTAGTTGCAACCGCTATGTTCTTCGAATAAAAAAAGTGTACTATATATACCAATTGGCAATTCCTTTGTAGCTGGATTCGTTCGCTCTATCCGCCTGTCTCTGGCTAACACCTATAAATCCGATTTGAAAATTAACTTTTTAAAAGCACGTCTTTTGGAAAAAAGATCGTGCTTATGTTACCGGTTTGCCCACCCGTCTCTCCGTATGTGGACACCATATCTCTGCAGCTATTGGTTCGATTTGAGAAATTATTTTTGCATTGGGAAGCATGGAATGTGCGAATGATGATCCTTCATTTCGTTTTTTATTTTTTTTATTGGAGGTTTAACGACCACCGTGAGCAACTCAATGGGCTATAAGCAGTCGCCCGTCCCTAATTTAGGGTCACTGGTTCCAGGGAAGGGAGAGAGCCAGTGCCATAAGACAAGCACAACATCCATGTCTCACCGGGATTCGAACCCGGACCCCTTTCGGACGAATGATCAGAGGCCATCGCTTAGACCACTGCGCCACCGGGGCGGCCAAGTTTTGTTTTTTAGATGCACAATTTCGCAGCTAGAGGACGGAAATTCAGATGAAATCGAATTCAAAGTACATTTTACTCCATATATTTGTTTCCAAACATCCGATTAAAAAAAATATTCTACCATTCAATTCCATTTATGTCGAAGACTATTTTAGATATAATCACTTTTTCAAGTTATGCATAGATTTTCCGCTAGGGGGCGTAAAATTAAACTGCATTTGGCCCGATATCTCTGCTTCTAAAACTCCGATGTGAAAAGTTCTTTCTGCAGAAGATAGAGCTCCTGATCGAAAATCTTTTGCATGTGATTCCTAATGTTTGGGGAAAAATAGTTTGGCCACTACGGGGCGTAAGTGTTAATTTTTGCTTCTGATGTATTTACAGCGAAATCTGAGCTCCTAAAATCTCGACTGAAAAAATTCGTTCGTAAACTGATACCACTCACATCGATAAACCCTTTTGGAGCGTTTTTTTCTCAAAATAATGCTTCGTTTCTCCATCAGAGGGCGTAGATGTATGACTATTTTTTTTTGTCAGTATCTCAGCTTCTACTTGTCCGATTTGAAAAATTCCTTCTGTGTTGGATAGAGTTTCCAATACGACATGTTTTTCATATAATTCAAAAATTTTCAAGTAATTCATAGACTTTCCGCTAGGGAACGTAAAGGTAAAGTTCATTTTCATCGATATCTCTGCTTCTTAAACTCCGATTTGAAAAATTCTTTCTGCACCGGATACAGGTCCTCATGGGAAATGTGTTGCATACAATTTCTCGTTTTTGGTAAAGAACAATTTGGCCACCATGAGGCATAAGTGTTAATTTCTGCTTCTGATATATTTGCAGCAAAATCTGAGCTTCTACAATCTCGATTGAAAAAATTCTTTCGTGGACAGATACACTCACGTCGATAAATATGTTCAGAATATTTTCTTTTTAAAATAATACGTGGTTTCTCCGCCAGGGGTCATAGATATACATCTTATTTTTGTCAATATCTCTGCTTCTAATGGTCGGATTTGAAAAAATCTTCTTTGTTGGATAGATTTCGGTGCGACATGTTTTCCATACAATTTCAAAATTTTCAAGTAATTCACAGACTTCTGCTAGGGGGCGCAAAGGTAAATTGCTTTTTCACGATATCTCTCGCTCTAAAACTCCGATTTGAAAAATTCTTTTTGCAGAGGATAGAGCTTAAGATAGGAAAGTTTTAGCATATAATTTCTAATGTTTGGTGAAAAACGGTTTAGCCACTAGGGGGCGTAAGTGTTAATTTCTGCTTCTGATGTATTTGCAGCGAAATCTGAACTCCTAAAATCTTGATTGAAAAAATCCGTTCGCGGACCGATACCACTTACATGAACCTTTACGGGATATTTTATCTGTAAAATAATGCATGGTTTTTCCGCCAGAGGGCGTTGATGCATATATAATTTTTGTTGATATCTCTGCTTCTAAGAGTTCTATTTGGAAAGTTGTTTCTTTATTGGAGGCCGTTTCCACGGTGAAATGTTTCTCATATAATTTCAAATTTTTCTTAACGCACAAGTCTGCCACCAGAGAGCGTAAGTGCGCGTTTCCGTTTACATCAATATCTGCGAGACTAAAAACTTGATTGAAAAACTGCTTTCTTCAGTCAGATACTACTAACTATGCATACTCAGTGTTCGTATTTTATTCCCAAAATAATGCAAAATTTCGCCGCTAGGGGCGCAAATGCTTCATTTGTTCTTCCCTATACCTCTACTTCTGCATGTGCGATTTAAAAAACAATTCTTTTACAATCGGATGCCACTTACTTTGAACTAGTATATGAAGAATTTTGTAGTTCACAGTTCTATCGGTAGGTGGTGTTTGTGTACTTTTGTTTGCAGCTGTGTAACCGCTTCTAAAAACACTATTGAGAAATTTCTTCTTTACTGTATGCCATTCGCTGGAATGGAGATGTGGTGTTTAAATAATGGGTAAAGGTCGAAAGTTTTTTTCGCGATCTCTGCTTCCGGGAGACGTATTCGAAAATTTATTTTTTCTTGGCATAGCTTTTTCCATGAAGAACATTTTTCACTTATTTTCATCTTTTCTATTATACAGAATTCTTCCGCTAGCAGACATAGATTTATACCATGTTTTTCCTTCTATATTCTTTCTTTTAACTGTTCGATTTGAAAATCTCTTTGTCTCTGATACCTTCCTTGTGCTATGAAACATTTTTTGTGCGCCATTTGTTAATCTTCGTAACATGTTTTTTTGCGGTGGTGGAACTAAGTAGCTGTTTCTATTTCTGGATGTTTTATCGATTGTGAAAACCGGTTCCATTGACTTTCAATAGCTTTGATAAATTGAATTTGCGTCAGAACGGATTCAAAAGATGTGCTCATTACAACCGAAAATAATTTGGAAGGGAAACCATGAAGTTTGATCTGCAATGCGGCTGCAGTTGAGTACAAAAATAATTGAGCTTCCACATTGTCTTAGTAAGAAAATGCCTCACCGTTTACGAAACCTGTCATTGGTAGGGAGGAAAGTTTTCGCGCAAGAGAGAGAGAGAGAGAGAGAGAGAGAGAGAGAGAGAGAGAGAGAGAGAGAGAGAGAGAGAGAGAGAGAGAGAGAGAGAGAGAGAGAGAGAGAGAGAGAGAACAGAATCGTATCTAAAACGAAAACAGGGATGTGAGAAAGAATCTGTCCGAAAGAAGAAATAGGTTTGAAAATGACTGTTGGAAGGAGGGAAATTCTCTCCGAACTGGAGTATTTTCTATTCCCAGAAAATCCATTTTTTGCACAAGACTTACAGAAAGTATGGAAGTATGCTTGTCAAAAAATCTAAATGGTTTCTTTCTTTGCAAAAAACAATTCTGCAATGCTTTTATGGAGTATCCTTTCTACAGATTACATACATATAATGATTCCTTTCTATTCATTACTAGAATAGATAAGTGAGGTGTAAATTTCGTGGTTTGTACCACCCGCAACAATTATAGGAAAACATTCTTTCTGGATCAAGTTGATTTATGATATTCATATAGTTTTGGCCATGGTAAATTATCCGATTTTTTTCATTAATAAAAACAGCATCGCGCATAGTGAATGGGAAATCTGTATAACACATATGTAAATTACAGCTCCAATAGTTTTGTGATACAGTGGAGGAAACTCCTTATTCAAATCTACCCCCACCTCCCAGCCTTGGGAATTCATACATACCCGTGAGTCATAGAGTGAGGATATGACGTCACAAACAGTGGTGATGATCCCAGAGACATATACATCAGTCTTTTTCGCGGCTTATCGGAGCTCTGTGTTGACAGCGAAGATTATTGGGCGCGAAGCAGGAGTGCAAAGCAAACCAAAGAGAGAGAGAGAGAGAGAACTGTTGCCCTTGCAATGCAAAACCATTTTGCCCACGGCGAATACTGGACATCTCTTTTTCTTTTCAGCATCTGTCGTCGTCTCCCGTAGGATAGCCAAACGCTGGAAATATTTCTCCCTGCGCCTTCCGGGAGTTGACCCGCCTTCTCCTGCGGTAGAATGAACGATGCGGTATTCAAAGAGGATTAAATATAAGTCACAATTTTTTTATTAATAGCCCCTTTCGAAACGCGTTACTGTTGTTATAATGCCCAGATATTAAGAGCTTTCAGCATCACACAGTTATATTTTCAACATTGAAAGCGTTTGAATACTTGAGCTGAACGCTCAACGAGTTTCTTCTCGGAACATTTATAAAGTATTTTACGACGAATTCTGGGCGCAGGTCAAAAAGCACATGCATCATTTCGTCTTCTGAGTTTGATTGTCTATCTGATCATGAAATTGTTTTAAACATGATAGTTAACTGGCATTTACATTCTCGTGAGCCATTGCTTGACGTAGCAAATTACTTTTAAATAATTTCTGGTGATTTTTCACTTGATAATTTGTTTCTAACAACACATATGAATATGATACACGTGTTTAACATTCTTATAAAATGCATTAATTTTTTTTTATATTCAGGGTATATGAATACCTTAAAAGTGCGTAGTTATCGATAACGAAACGTAGGTTTTGAAGAGGATTTTTGACTTCATTTCATTTCGTTTTTTTCTCCCTTGATAGGAAATTGTTTTTGCTATTTGATTGGAGGTTTAACGACCACCGTGAGCAACTCAATGGACTATAAGCAGTCGCCCGTCCCTGACTTAAGGTCACTGGTTCCAGTGAAGAGAGAGAGAGAGCCAGTGCCGTAAGACAAACACAACATCCATGCCTCACCGGGATTGAAACCCGAACCCCATTCAGACGAATGATCACAGGCAATCGCTTAGACCACTGCCCACCGCGGGCGGCGATAGGAAATTGTCAAACTAAATCCTAGTTGGCAACAAATATCTTAGGGTATTTAAACAATGGCAACTAGTACACAGGAAGGTGGTTTGGGACGCATTGTTTATGGTTGCATGGCATTAGTTTGTGTACAGCAAAATTTGCGCTCTTAAAAGTGATACTATGAAGTGTTTAGAAAACCAAAACAATACGTTATCCAATGATGTTTGAAAAATCATATAATGTGACTCAGTGGAAACAGATTTTCCCACGTGTTGTGAGATTGTTTTGTACTTTACATATTTTTGAAAAAGCGTGGGAACCTCATTGAGCAGGGCAACACATGAATGTTTTGGGAATGGTTTCCTCACTGTTCTAAAATTTCGAAAAAGATGTCGAAGTTAACATGAGAGCATTTTGTATGTTTTGGTCGATTCTTTCTTTCCTCCTTTCTTTTTTTTTATTTCTTTTCTTCAACTTTCATATTTTTTAACGGATACACAAGCTAAATGAGGTCTGTGTTTTAGCTTCCTCATGACGTCACAAGATTTTTGCTGCTTGTAAAGGAATAACTTAGTTATCTGCAAAAGTACAGGATAATCGTAATTAAAGTACCCCTATTAACTCTGTCTAGAGATCTATTGGGTTGGTGCCAGTGAAATGCTTGGTGTGAACGAGCAATGGAGACAGGCTCCCACCACAGCGGAATGGAACCACTCACAGGTGTTGTGGGTATTACATCACAGAGTTACTATAAATAGCTAGCACGTGTGTGAAGAACAAGGTTCACATGCCATAGAAAAACTACAGAGATTCCTAAGCAAGGTGGTGGCATATTTTCAAAAATGGAACATAAAAATAAATCCATGTAAAACTCAGGCTATTGTTTTCACTAAAAAGCACTGCAACAAAATACCAAGGAAGAAGCTGGTAATTGAAGGTGTTAATATTTTCTGGAAAAACAGTGTACAATACCTTGGCCTAATTTTGGACAGACAGCTCACATGGGCCAAACAAATTGATAGCTCAATACAGAAAGCAAATAAGGTTCACTCCCTCCTAAAACCGTTGACGCAGAAATCCAGTAATTTAAATATAAAATCAGACTCTGGAATTCATATATACTACCCATAATCACGTATAGTGCAGCTGTATGGGGATACTGTGCATAAATGCACGTTGAAAAATTACAAAAACTGCAAAATAAATTCTTTAAATTTATTTTCTTCCGCAGAAATGCACAAACCTGTATAGTTTGTTAGATAAACACAATATCCCAGCAATAGATGAAGTGATTCTACGATTAGCAATTAATTTCTATGAAAAAAGCCAACAGCATCCTAATGCCCTAATTAGAGAAGCTCTTTATTATGATGAAAATGTGAGTCAAAAATACCCTAGACCAAAGTAAATGATCAACATACTTAAAGAGAGACTTAAAATCCAGAGGCAAAACATTTGTTGTTAAGAAACAAAAAAGCAAAAGGAACAAAACTTTTAAAACTCCTTGCTTGAATCAGTCGATATAAAATGAATCGACAAAAACACCATCCCTGAAGACTGTTCAGCCAAACTTCATGATGAAGCATAGCAAGAAACGAACTATAGGATTTTTAAACTATTTTCAAAAGGTACAAAAATAACACAAAAAGAGAGCAAACAGCTCAAGATCATTGAGAAAAATATATTGCAACAAACAAATAATGAAACTGAAATGAACGCTAAAAGGATTTTACCCTTGACCAATTTCCAGCAATACAAAAAATAATGGAAAACACAATAAATTTTGAAGTTGGAAATGAGCTAAGCAAAATCAGTGCCAGCACAGACATCAAACACTACATTAAAAGAAAAGTAGCGGAACAGGAACATATTAAACCCTATAAGAGACGTAAAACGTAGAATTTTAAATTGTATTTGGTTAAATGGAATTGATCATAATTTCTGAAATTTAGTACACTAAACAAGTAAATCCCATGCTCTGGGTCAATTCTGCTTTAGGCATTCACTTAATCTACCCCTTAATAATTACCGAAATAAAAAACAAAGCCCTACAATTAAATCAAATTAAATTTCCTGAAAAAGTGAAAATCTAATTACTAAATTAATTCAAAATAAATAATAAGCCAAATCCACTTAGACAATTAAACTGATAACTGAAAAACACTATCCCTATTGTGAAGTTCATCAAGTAAAAACATTAAGTAGTAAAATGTGGTCTCTGCTAATTATTAATAATTGGAGCTGTACAGAAATATAATTCTCCCAACTGAAGGAATGAATATGTATATAAAACTGTCTGAAATTAAGTGCAATTGACTTTAGAATAAACTAATAAATTAACAATGTACAATATTCTACTACACCAAGAATCCCTGACCCAATTGGTGTGCTAAAGTGACAAATGATAAGAAAAATATCAAAAATGCGTGGCCCTAATATTTGGAGAACAGTATTAATGACTATGATGTAATAATATCGGAATAACTTCCTGATAATAAAGTACGCTTGGAGATAAATGGACTGAAAATGAAAATGAATGAACTTTATGAAACTGGTGAAAGTAGTAAAATGGAATTAGTAAGATTTTATTATTAATAAATTACCTAAAAATAAAACGAAATAAAGAAGCAATCAAAAATAAGTTATTTGTAAAAGAAGTAGATACGCATAACAATAAAACTGGAGGAGACTCTGAACCCTAAACTCAACCTAAATAATGTTATGGTAAAGTAATAAAAATTTAAACATGACTAAGTTCATGCAGTTCAAATGTAATTACAAATGCAATTAAAAATGGCCTAGAAGATAATACAAATTGGTTGTACTCATAAGGCTGGAAAACAAATATAAGACCTTTGCACGTGTTCAAGCCTCTTTAACTAAAAATATAATCCCTCATGATTTTAATTGGTGTGCATTATCAACAGCAGATTTTACAGCTACTCACTACTCTTAGCTTTTGCATATTTCCTACAACTTTAATTTCTTCATTGCTTTTGCAATCTGATCTGTCCTATCTGAACAACTGTTCATTCCTAATTTCAAAGGTGGCTGGACCAACGGCGTGACACCTTTTCCATCTACAAGGGCTCAGTGGCGGCTTTTCAAGTGAAGTAGGTGAAGTGCCTCTTCACCTATTTTATTTGAAATAAGATTTTATTTAATAGTTTCGCATAATATATATTCTTTTTTTGCCTTTATTGAGTGCCAAAATAACCGAAATTTTGATTAGATATCACTTCACAATGCGCGTTCAAGACGGAAAACAAGTCCTTATACGCAAAACAGTTCAAGTGAAGAGCTGAAATGAGAATGCTTGGAAGTCTGCAGTTTTCGTCTGAGTTGCCATGGTAACTGTGACGTCACCCTCCCCTATCTGCCGGGCAAGTGAAGTGTTTTATCATGAGACGTCAAGGCTCTGCACCTGGAGTCGTGCGTGACCTTACGAAGAGATCGCAGTGGAACGGGACGGATTGCCAAGGGTTCTTTGCAATCCACTAGAGATTTTTTTCTTGCGGTGTTTTGTTATATACTTTCTGAAAGAGATATGTTTCTTCGTGTTTTGTGATTGTCTGTTAAAAACTTTATTAGTTACTTTAGTTTCGTGTACAGTTTAACTGATAGTGATAGTTTTAGTTTTCAGTATGTATCCTGTGAACAACATTGTCTGTAATTTATTGCAAACTCCGTTCAATCGGTGGAAAGTTGAAACTAAAAGAGACATTTTACTTCAAGGACGACCGACGGATTCACTGACAATTTTCGCCAAAAAAGAAATCAAGAAGAGCGGTAAATCTTACAATATTAATTTTAAAAATTGTTGGTTTACTGAATATAAATGGCTTTGTAGCCCTTCTGTGTTACAAAAATTATTTTGTTGTCCCTGCTTATATTTTAGTAATAAAATTCGGCGTGGAATAAAGACAACTTTCTGATTTCTTAAATATAAAACGGTCACTTTACAAATGTAGTGATTCTAGCGAATACCTGAAATGCGAATTAGTGCTAAATAATTTTGAAAAGAATCAGAACACCATTGCCGATGCCCTGAGGGAGAATGCTAGGCTTTTGAAAATGCATTTCAACGAAAGCGTTCGTTCAAATAGACTTTTCCTGCAGACAATGATTGATGCAGTACTTACTGTATTTGAGTAAACAAGAACTAGCAATCCGTGACCATGACGAAGGCATTGACTCGATAAATCGTAGAATTTCAAGGAATTGCTTTCACTGTTGATATCAAGAAGTCCTTTAAAATTCAAAATCAATACGAAATGATAAAAAATGTCTACACAGGTGACTCAAAAACTATTCAAAACGAATTAATTGAATGTATTTCTAAATATGTAAACAATCACGTCAAAAATGAAATAAATGAAGTTCAATGCTTTTATATTCAAGTAGATGGGAAGACATAACCAGACTTCCGAGTGCTCTTTAATAACATCTGTTGATTCGGAAGGTGTATTGGTTGAGCGATTTTTGGGTCTCCGTGGTGTGAGTGAAGATAGAACGTCAGAAGCTTTATACAAAATGCTAGACAAAATTTTGGAACAGTTTGATTATCAACACAAGTCAATAGGACAATGTTACGATGGGGCAAGCGTAATGTCTGGACACTTGACTGGTCTCCAGAAAAAATTAAGCATAAAGCTTCTCAATCTGTTTTTGTTATTGCTTAGTACATCGCTTGAACCTTGTATTACAGCATAGTTTTTCAAAAATTTCTAAGTGTCGAATATTTTTTGCAAGCCTCAGTGTAATTCCTTTGTTTTTTTCACCACTCAGCGAAGCGATCGCTTCACTGAGTGGTGAAAAAACAATGCACTCACATCAACAATCGCAAGAGGCATGCCAACCATAACAGAAACTCGATGGTCCTCCACTTCGAAGTTAGTAAGTGTAATAGTTGAAGATTGGGATAAATTGACGGAAGTATTCGAATTTCACACAAATAGTGACCAATCAGACAAAAAATCAATTCAACTTGCCCAAGGGTTTTTAAATGATATGAACACTTTTGAATTTACATTTTTGGGAATAGTATTTAAAGAAATATTTGGTTCATCGAAATTTTGCAGAAAAAATCACTAGACATATACTGTGTTACTCAAATTTAAAAAAAATTATGAAATTTTGAGCCATAAAAGGAACGATGAGGTATTTGAAACACTTAGAATAAATTATCAACGTTTTTTCACAATTAAATGTTTTATTAACATCGACTATAGTTTCGCAGAGCGTCTGGCTCGGCATCATCAGGACGAATGGAGCGTAAACATTCAAATCATTGTGACATCATCAGAGTTCTGACGGTCACGGTTTTTGGTGAGTTGTTTCCACGCGCTTGAAAGAAATGGCGTAGACGTCATGTCATTGACAAGTCGTGAAGAATTCCGGTATATGTGGAAAGCTTCTAATACATTAAGCTTGTTAGTCGAATCAGGTTTATCAATAAGAATAGTGTTTCCAAACAAAAATTTATGGTTATTTTCGTGACAATGTTGGGCTATTGATGACTTCTTCAGTTCATAGTTCCGTACGTAAGTCTTGTGTTCCTTCACACGGAAACTTAAAGCCCTGCGGGTCTGTCCTATACATGAAAGTCCACATTCACAAGGTATCTGATAAATTCCCCAGGAATTTATGTCTTGGACGTAGTCTTTTGACCCGTAATAATTCATCTTGTTTATGGGTTTGAAAATCACTTTGAAATTAAAACTTTTGAGAATTTTTGAAATTCTGAAGCAAATCTGAGGAGCAAATGGGATAACCGCCCAATTCGTTCGTACTGGGAGGCTCTACTGGCGTGAGCGAGCAGATATTTTTCTATAAATTACAACTAAACAAATTCTCTGCGAGTATGAGCATACCCAGGAAACTTGTCGGGGGAAGGGGGGGGCTTAAAACCTAAAATATGAAATATAAAGAATTTCTGGTCCGATCGGAAGATTTTCAGCCATTACAAGCTACAAGTAATCGAATTGTCTGAGGGCATCTGCTGCTTCAGGAAACTAAGGGGGGGGGGGGCAATACCAAAAGCGTAAAATATCAAGTATTTCTCATTTCTCTTCCGATCGGGAGATCTTCAGCATTTACAAGCTGCAACTCGACAAATTTACTCAGCGCATGTGCACTCTCTGGAAACCTGTCGGCACGGGGGGTGGGGCTTAATACCAAAAGTGTAAAATATGAAAAATTCCTCGTCCGATCTGGAGATTTTTGGCATTTACAAGCTACAACTCGACACATTATCTGAAGGCATGTGCCAATGTGCCAACTGAGGAAACCTGCCGGGGGGGGGATTGTAGCTTGTAAATGCTGAAAATTTTCGGATCGGACGAGAAATTCTTCATATTTTACAGTTTTGATATCCCCCCCTCCGACAGTTTTGATATCCCCCCCCCTCCGACAGTTTTCCAGAGTAGGCACATACGCTCAGATAATATGTCGAGTTGTAACTTGTAAATGCTGAAAATCTCCCGATCGGATGAGTAATTCTTCATATCTTACACTTTTGGTATTACCCCCCCCCCCTGTTGAATTACCCCCCTCACAGTTGAATTTCCTTACGTCTTCAGTGATACTTTTTTGTACTGTCTTGCATAGCTCTGTATATTCCAGTTTGGAAGTCGCATCTTCTTTAGTTGTCCTCATCTCTCTTCTTTTTTGCATCAACATTTTGGTTTTTCCTGATAATTTGTTCACATGCAACTTGTTCTTAGACCCAGCTAATTTTGTTGGTGTTTCCATAAGAGCTTTGATTACTTTCTGTTAACTTCAGAAATATCCACTTCTTCCGATGTTAGGCCTTCTAAAGCAGAGAATCTGTTATTCAGTTCCAACTTGAAGGTATTAGGGTGTTTTTAAGGTTGGTTAAGTCAATACATTTTGTTTGTCTTATGAGCTTGCCACGCTTGAGTTTAGCATTGAGGTGCATCTTACATCTCACCAATCTATGGTCACAACCTGTGTTGAACTTGTTTAGCACACTGCAGTCTTCGATGACGAATTTTTTGTTACACATAATAAAATCAATTTCACTTGTCGTCCCATTTGGATGTCTCCATGTCCATTTCCTGTGTGGCTTTTTCTTGAAAAAGGAGTTCAAGATGAAAAACCCTTCTGCCTCTGCAAACTCTAAAAAGACATAGAAAGGCTGCAGACAACTGAAAGAGGCATGGAGAGATACATGTTTGGTGCAACCAGGAGAGATGAGAAAAGGAACTCATGAATAAGGAAAATGACAAGAGTGGAAGACATGATCAGAGTAAAATCCCTGAAAAGGCAATCGGCTGAACATGTTGCCAGAACAACGGACCTCCGACGGACAACCGAAATTCTGGACTGGATTCCAAGGGACAGGAAAAGACCCAGAAGAAGACCACATTGGAGATGGGTGGATGAAATTCGAAAGCATGCGTGAGTGAGATGGTGGAGACTGGGGCAAGACAGACCGTAGTGGAAGAAACTTGGTGAGATCTCCATTCATCCAGCAGTAGATTGATAATGGTTTATGATGATGATTAAATATACATATATTTTCCTAAATTTGACGATAAAAAATTACATACAACGATTTTTTTTCCTGAATTTGACGATAAATCCGATTTTTTTTCCTGAATTTTGGCGATAAAAGAAACGTTTTATTTCGCTCAACGAAAATCAGGACAAAATGAATTACGGAAAACACGAATTTGGGAAAACGCGAATCAAGGCAAAGGAGAATTAGAACAAACTTGATACAGTAAATGTTTTTAGGGGAAACTTTGACACGGACAAACGAGAATTAGGGCAAACGTTAATAAGGGGAAACGAGATTTAGGGGAAACGAGATTTAGGGGAAACGAGATTAGGGCAAACGAAATTAGGGGAAATGGGAATTCGGGTAAAAGCGATTTAGGGGAAACGCAATTGGGGTAAACGTGCTTAGGGCAAACGTGAATTAGGGGAAACGAGATTTAGGGGAAACGAGATTAGGGCAAGCGAAATTAGGGGAAATGGGAATTCGGGTAAAAGCGATTTAGGGGAAACGCCATTGGGGTAAACGTGTTTAGGGCAAAAGTGAATTAGGGGAAATGAGATTTAGGGGACACGAGATTAGGGCAAACGAAATTAGGGGAAATGGGAATTCGGGTAAAAGCGATTTAGGGGAAACGCCATTGGGGTAAACGTGTTTAGGGCAAACGTGAATTAGGGGAAACGAGATTTAGGGGAAACGAGATTAGGGGAAACGAAATTAGGGGAAATGGGAATTGGGGTAAAAGCGATTTCGGGGAAACGCCATTGGGGTAAACGTGTTTAGGGCAAATGTGAATTAGGGGAAACGAAATGAGGGGAAATGGGAATTCGGGTAAAAGCGATTTCGGGGAAACGCCATTGGGGTAAACGGGATTAGGGCAAACGGGAATTAGGGGAAACGGATTAGGGGAAACGGGTCTTCACCCATTCGTCTGGTTATCATTTCCTCCTTTCTTTTCATTGCGCCTCCAGTACTTGAAGCTTGAGTTTAGCTGGTCCCACATCAAGAACCCTGGAGTAGGGAAAAGAACTCAGTCTTGCAAAATGCCGTTCCTGTGGCTCCGTGTGTGACGTACTACAAAGGTAAAGCACGTGTCGAGACGACAAATCTTCAGCGATACATTCTGTCCGTGTAGCTTAGTTGGGGGAGCAACTTACTTCAGAGTGAGGGGGCGTGGTTTCGATCTCTGTCACGGACAAATTTGTATTTTCCCATTGGCGCCCGAACGTCAAAATGGAGGCACTGGACGTTGACTTCTTTGGAAAATGTGAGATGTTTGTTCCACACATCGTCTACAATTAATGAAAATTCGTTCTTCGCTTTAAAAAAACAAGTTTGTAAAGTTATGCAATACATTGATTATGATACGCTTTCCAACATACCAGAAATCATTACTCAAGTTATTACTCAAGTTATGAGAATCCTGTGCCCTGAATTTTGACCTCAATTCGATGATATTAAACAGAACCGGTTCAGTATACCTCCGAAACAAATTGATAAAGTTTTGTCGCAATCGAAGCATTTTTACGTAAGTTATGACGCATAAGGGCGATGGAATGGATCCCGGTCCTATGTCCTGAACTTTGACCCCATTTCACCCATTTTCATTAGGGTTTGTCCCCAGGTTGTCTCCTACTACATACTAAAATTTCATCGAAATCGAATCATTTTTACGCGAGTTGTCAGACAAAGCTGGAGCAAATACGCTTCTTCAACCTACGGTTGGAAAGCGTAAAAAATTAAGAGGGAGATGACGTGACGTGCTACAGAGGTAAAGCAAGTGTCAAGACGACAAATCTGCAGCGATACATTCTGTCGGGGTATCTTAGTTGGGAGAGCAACTTACTCCGGAGTGAGAAGCGCGCGGACAAATTTGTGCTTTCCCACGTGGTCTAAATGCTGGCTTCTGATCATTCGTCCAAGATCGGTCCGGATTCGAATCCTGGATGAGCTATGGATGGTGTGTCTATCTTACAGCGCTGACAAGTGGCGGAAGCAGTGCCCTCAGTCTCTAAGCAGTCACCCGTCTCAAATTTAGGGCCACTGGAATCGGTGGTCCTAAAGATCAGTAAGAACATAAAGGGATTTTCATGCCTCGCTTTGCTAGGGATTTCCCTTTCTTATCCATCTAGAGCACAACCAATAGATCCCTTTGATAATTAATTCCATCATATAAACAAAAGTTTTTTAAAAGGATATTATGTGCTACCCTCACAAAGTAGACAACTGGCTGTTAAATCTCTCTGATTTTTTTTTTTTTTTTTAGAGAGGCCGCACTGCGACATTATTTATTTATTTATTTTTTGCTGGTTAACAGCATTTCTGGGCAACAGATGGACTGGGTACTCACTCTAACATCTGTAACTACCGATTCACAATTCTACACTGATTTTCGAAAAGCAGCCTCTAAGACAGCGAGAGCGAGAGAGAGACAATCCTCAAAATTTCGCTGTATACGCTCTCATGCCACGCCTGACTTCTACATTTACTATTGGTCAAAAGTGAAAGTTAGCGTTGTATAACCACAAGAGTGAGGGGAATCGAAGGATGCTCTCTCTCTCTTTCTCCGTGGAGGGCACGAGGATATCATCAAATAAATAAGTACGAATTGCACTCACGCGAACCCTGAACTTTTGGTCAGGCTTTTCAGAGACAAAACCACCACTTTTGTTGCCGACGAAACTATTTTTAGGACACCACCTCTGGTTCTTTTCTTTTTCCAGGGGAAAAAGACATAACAGGGGGGAAATGCCACCGGCCTTACTGGGAAACTCCTCAAACTTAAATTTACCTATACTTCTTAAGAAATGCTAATACAAAAATAATTAGGAAGCAGTCGTAATTTATAAAATTTATGAAATATCTCCTTTAAAAAATATATAAGGAGAATAACTTAAAATACATATACACAGTTTTTTAACTGTAACTCAGAATCTTTACTTTTTCCGAGTTGAACATCCTCTTTCCTAACAAGCACAACATTACAAAAAGGTAAAGTTGCCTTAACGATGTATTAAAAAACGTTTGCTTATATATAAATTGCGAATTCACGTCATAAAGAGGCAAAATGCAAATACAACGACATTTTGAATAACGTTAGCGCTAAACTAAAACCTACGCGATTAATACAAGGTATAAACCTAAACAAAAACATTGGATAATTAATGTAATGTCTTAAAGTTTAGACCAAAGGAAAAGAGCACAGAGCCGCAATTTACGTAAGCTAGACATTTAAATAATGGTCATCATATAACAATAATCCACAAACACCTACACAAAACAAACGACACTGCTCCACACATACATTAACCTTAAAGACATTTGTTACGGGTAGAAATACAGGTAATGAAAGCCATATTTACCTTAGACGTGAATTAACAATGATATTATACGTTGTTGTTTTAAATTGGTATGAAATGCACATTACACAAATATTTAACTGAATTAAACACCTGTAACAATCATTGACTGAAACGTACAGATTTAAATAAAAGGCGAATGAAAATTTCCAAGTCCCAAACTAAACGTTGAGAAACATTTTCATCTGTAGAACTACTTTCCTTATGAGCAGCTTTTTTTCTTTTTCGACAGAACACACATCTTCTTTCACAAAAGAAAATCCGTGGATCTGTGCAACATATCACTATATTACACCAGGGGTATAACAGTCGTGGAAAGTTTAGGCGTATCATCCCACGTGCGGTACGCTTTGCACTATAAAATTTTATAATAAGCCTATTGCCGGCCATTTAGGCATAGGCAAAACTCGAACGAAATTACAAAACGTCGCCTGTTGGTCTGGTCCGTATGACAGCGAACTCTCGTATGCTCTGATATTTTTCAACACTGTAAGTTTAACATCAGACGGCCAACTATTGTATTTCAAATTCTAGTCAGCATGTATTTCACACTTTGTCAATTGATTTACTTGGACCTTTTCCCTAATCTATTACGACTCACTGTTGTTATACACTGGTGTGCAAAAATTAAGGACGAAGAGGAGAAATTAGCATAACAGCGGAACGAGCAGGCAGAACGGACCGAAAGACCACTCAGGAGATAGACTAGAGTCCGGTACGGTAGGGCATGCACATACATGCAGCATGACGGGGGCGGGGGGGGGGGTCAGGAAGGGTATAAAGCACACGGGAGGTGAACGCTCAGCTATTCAGTGAAAGCTATTGCACCGTGTATATCGGTTTGAACGACGTCGAGTTGCTGCCACGTGTGATATGGCCAGCAGACAATCCAGTAGACGATATCTGGATTACTTTGCCCGAGGTCGCATCATTGGGAAGTTGGAAGAAGGTCGAAGTGTGAATAGTGTGGCCGAGGAGTTTGGGATCGCTCACAGCATCGTTTCACAAGCTTGGAGAGCATTTCAAACGACAGGAACAGCTGTCCGAGAGTTTAGCAGTAGTCGTCCACGAGCAACCACGGCGGCGGACGACCGGTATATTGTCCTACAGGCGAGAAGAGACAGACGGCAGACAGCGGAAGAAATCGCAAGGCACATGCAACAGACAACTGGACGTCCGTTATCGCGTTTTACCGTGACCAGGAGGCTGCACAAAGGTGGTCTAGTTGCACGACGACCAGTACGGTGTGTGCCACTAACGCCTGCTCATCGGAGACGGCGGTTTCTGTGGTGCCAGGAACACAAAAACTGGACACATCAGCGATGGGGTCGAGTTATCTTTACGGATGAGAGCCGATTTAGTCTGACGAGCGATTCTGGACATATACACATCTGGAGAGAGCAGGGAACACGCAGCCACACCTCCAACATCATCAAAAGGGACCGGTTTGGAGGTGGCGGAGCTCTCGTTTGGTGCGGTATCATGCTTGGTAGCCGTACTGACCTCCACATCTTCCAAGGAGGTTCAGTCACTGGTGTCCGCTATTGTACCGAGGTTCTCCTGCCTCACGTGCGTCTGTTTAGAGGTACTGTGGTTCCTGAGTTCCTCTTCATGGACGACAACGCTACACTTCATCGTACAGTGGCTGTCGCAGAGCTGTTAGAGAGTGAAGATATTCACCGCATGGATTGGCCCGCATGGTCCCCTGACCTAAATCCAATCGAACACGTGTGGGACCTTCTCGGGAGACTCTTGGCAGCACGTCACCAGCCGCTAGCAACGATTCCGCACCTGCGATTGGCGCTACAAGAGGAATGGGCCGCGATGCCTCAACAGCTCATTGACAACCTCGTCCTCAGCATGGACAGACGTTGTAAATCCAGCAACGCAGTCAGGGGTGATCATATCCCCTAGTAAAGACTGGATTTTTCTTGGGAGCCGCCTGTCACATGGACGTTTCTGTCTTCTGTCCAGTTGTGCTCGAAGCTACCTTTTCAATAAAGTGCCTTTGTATCCTTTGGATTCCTTGTTTGGACGGTCTTGCTTACTTGTCCCATATTCTTACATCTTGGGGATCTTATGGTATGATTTGAGTCGATGGGGAGCACTTCTGCACGACGTTACATTCGAAAAACCGTCTCGTCCTTAATTTTTGCACGCCAGTGCATTTCTGTAATTATTGGTACCCTCTGTAAATTGATTAAATATTTTCCTTTTAAATCGACCATGGCTGAAAGTATTTGCGCACCGCAGTAGAACACCGTTTACGCATTTCTCCCTTATACAGTTCTCTCATTTATACGAAAAAAATGTCGCGGATCCAAAAATTCCGAATCGCCTTTAATGTTAAATTTTCTCTGTTTCGTTTATACGTTTTTTCAAGTAAATGTTAATTTTTACTTGTTCCCTTGAAAAACGTATAAACGGAGTTCCACTGTATTTGAGTCGATAATTTTTTTTTTAAATATAGGGCCTGGGGTTCTATAGTCCCCGATAGCGGATTTCAATTCATCAGTGAAATCTTCAAGTGGGTGTGCGAGAGGCTTTCAACTGATCATAAATTTATCACCCCTAACCACCCTCAAGCTAATACGGAAGAAATTATTAATAACAATCTGGTTAAAATTATTGACACAAATGTTTGGATGAGCATTTGAATCTTTTTGTTAAGCCCTCTGTTCTTCAGTGCACAAAAACACCAGGTCCACACCTGCAGAATTATATCTTGACGGGAAAATTAGAACACCATTTAAAGTCTTAACTTGTTTCGTGGACGTAGAATTCGAAAGCTTGAATACATGTTCAAGACTCAGCAATGTTTAATGAAAGCCCATGCCACCCAAACCAAGTACATTTTGTATTATAACTCCTACATCGGGCTGTGAATCTGAAAGTGAGCGATCATGCCCTACTCGCAAAAAGTTTTTACACATCGGTTTTCTAAATCTTTGTTAAGAAGTTTACGCCATTATTTGAGGGACGCTTTTAAGTTATCGATTTCCGTGGTAATAATACCCTGCTTAAAAAGAAAAACAGAAACATTATCTCGGCACGCACACATGTGGGACAGTGCCGTAAATATTATTCCAGAGATATTTCCAAAGTCATATGTCCTAAAAATCCTGCAGTTCACATTTATGAAACCTACATCTGAGCCTCTTGTTGCGATTGGCTGCTGTTGTTCCCAGCCTTTTGCAAAATCTTCAGAATACCCTTCGACGAGCGAATCTCTACGTTTGCACTCGCCTGCTCCATCTGTTGGGTCTTAAACTTCGAGTGCTATCTTTCAATGCCTGATGCCACGAAATCTTCAAGAGATTCATCGGATTCTCTTCGACCTGCATCTTTGAGAACTATCTGTCACTGCCTGATGCGAGCAAATCTCCAAGACGTTCACCTAATTCGACTCTCGATGCATGTTTGAATACTATCGTGCCACTGCCATGCCAGATGAGACAAAATATCCACGGTCTACTGAACCTTCTTCCAATGCCATCCTGCCATTTCCTGCCACGACGCCTACCAAATCAATGCTTTCAATACCTTCGACATCGTCCTACGCGAATGCTTCTGCCAAATTGGATTGCCGTACTTCCAGCCCCCACCCCCACCTCGTTCTCCAGTGTTATATGGATATATCTTCATATTAATCAACATTTAAAACCCATGGCATTAATTACGCAAGCTCAGCAAGGAGAGTACTGAGGCTTCAGCTAAGCAATTTAGAAAGAACTTCTTTATCGGGGAAAGATATCTCGCAGATCCACTCCACGCCTCCAACCTCAAACTCCTTCAGTAATAGCACACGGCATCCTGGACAGGGGAAAAAAAGAGACCGTCAGCGATCACTTCTTACTGGCGATCTAGGCAAAAGACAGCATGAGAAAACACTTTCCCTCTGCATATGTAAGAATGATCCCCCTCCCACGCGAAAGCAGCCAGCTGAAAGACACCTCGCATCGGATATCAATCAAACGTACGGCAGAAAGGGGAAGAAAAGGGGAATCAGTTTGTCAGTGAGTTGCATCGGGGAAATGCAAGAGGATTTTTCTGGACTGCAAGTACAAAAAAGGGGGCCTCAAGACAGATGCCAACATGTTAGATAGATGCTACATAACGTTTTGAGCACTTCTCTCATAGCTGGAAATACACTGCTGGACAATTGCTAAGGACGGATCTTAAACGGCTATATAGCGCATAAAAAAGTAAGTGTGGTTGGATGCCAAGTGAAATAAAATAATGTCAGAATGCCAGGACATTACAAGAAAGACAATTTTTTGTGCTCTGAAATCCAGAAGGCTTTGGAACGTGTTCAAAGTACAAACAGGCCATTTTGTGCAGAATACGTAAACGTGAAAAAAATGCAATTACCGTCCGCAGGCGTTCCGGCGTAAGATGTCAATACGGGATATGGCCACCATGGAGGGCGATGCAAGATTCCACACGTCGTGTCATGCTTTACACAACATTATCAAGCAGCTGTTGGGGTAATTTATCCCATTCCTCTGTCAGTGCACGGATGAGGATGTCCTTGTTTATTGGAGGGCATTGACGACCAGCAAGACTCCTCCCCAAAGCATCCCACACATTTTCAATGGGATTCAGATCTGGAGAACGTGCTGGCCATACGAGGCGTTGAATATCCTCGCTCTCAAGACACTCCTGGACAGCGACTGTTCGATGACATGTTGCGTTGTCGTCCATGAAAATGAATCTATCACCGACAGCACCACGGAATATGCGAACATGAGGTAGCAGAACATAATTAATGTATCATTGGCCAGTCATAGTCCCAGTTGGAAGCACATAGAGGGACGTGCGGCCATTGATCATGATGCCAGCCCATACCATGACACTACATGTCGGATATCGGTCCCTTTCCTGTATGTTTGCTGGACAATATGCAGTACCACTATCACGCCAGATCAGTTGTCGTCGACAATCAGACGATAGACTGTATCTACTCTCATCTGAGAAGAGGACAGGAGACCAGTCGTTATCCGTCCAATTGCGATGTTGATGGCCCCATTGCAAACGGGCGGTACGGTGACGTCTGGACAATGGGATGCACACAACAGGACGGCGGGCGTATAGTCCTCCTTCATGCAAACGTCTGGCGACAGTTTTTCGGGAGATCCGCTTGCCAGTAGCAGCCATAAACTGATTTGCTACCTCACTAGCCGTGCTGGGCCGGTGTCTTTTTGTTGATAGCACTATGTACTGATCTTCTGCAGGTGTCGTACTGCGAACACGACCTCACCCGTGACGTTTGCTACACTCTCCATTTGTTTGAAATGATTTCCAAAGCCTTGAAACAACACTGTGGCTGACGTCGAACTCCCTCGCAACATCTGTTATTTTTCGCCCTTCTTCAATCTTGCCAATAATACGGCCACGCGTAAAATCATCTAGGTGATGTCGGGAAGACATACTGAAACTTGCAAGTTCGTCAATTGATTCTTTCCCTTTCAACTTTGCGTTTGAACAACAACGGTCAATACGCGTCAAATCCTTTATATCTCTTATCAGCGCTGTGACGTCACGAACAAGTTCGGCAATCCAAAATTTGCATACGCACAACACGTCTTACTGTATCCCGCACTTATGCTAATTTCCACATTTTCGTGCCTTCCATTTTATGGTTGCTATTGTCATCCGTCCTTAGCAATTGTCCGGCAGTGTATTAATATGTATTCTCTCTATTCAGCAGAAGACAAACGTTTATTTGCAATTTTATTGTTAATTTTGTTGCCTTCTCCCCTGAAGTAGGATCTGCGATCTTCTAGTGATTGCAGAATAAGCACGAGGTAAACAAAAAGAACAAAGGATCCGACTCTTCCAGTCAACCTGCTAGACGGCATCGACCTTCGTATCTGCACTCCCCGAGGTTTGCACCTTGGAATTTGAGATCTGTAAGCTCGGAGCCTGTTGCAACCGCAAGTTGCCTTCCACGGAAATCTAAGTTTTCTCGTACTACTTCCATTGTCAGGGGAAAAGGAAACAAAAAAGTTACGGGGCGAGGGGATGACGTGACATACCTTATACTGTCATTCTAACCTTCCGTTCCTTTTAACTTTTAACTTATGTAAATTTTGGTTGCTTTTCTTCTCTGGGCTATGACTGGCAATAAGTCAAATCATGATATTTGGTATATATACAGGAACCACGCAACTTGAAAATCCTGTACAGATTAGGAACTTCGCCCATGCTAGTTCTCAATCTGTCTGTGAATGTATGTTGTGTGTTAAAAGACTTTATAACGAGTTTGGAGTGGTGTTAAATCTTCTACATTACTACGTATTGTAGTTACTCAAAGAATAAACAGGTTACTCTGAAGACCTGTTTGTAAGTCAACTTACTAATCGAGTGTGTTCCATTTGTGTATATCCGAATGTTAAATCATCACACTCTTTTAGAGCAGTTGTCTGTTTATGCAAAAAAATTGAAGAATCCAACTAAGTTGTAGGCTAAGTGTCGAACAAGTGTACGCGAACACAAAACTAAATTAACTGTTTTCAATAATCTTCCTTGAATGACAACAGACTGATATTAATCTAAAATAAAATCAACTGCAAAACTTGAATCATTTGATGATTTAGAGAAAAAATAAAGCACTTGTTTTAAAAATCATTTATGATGAAAAAGTTCTAATATAAAATCAGTTGCTTAATCCGCATCTCTTAATGATTCAGGGAAAAACCCCGACTAGTCAAAAATTATTTCTGATCTTTATTTCTTTTCCTATTATGAAATTTGTGGTTGGCATGCTTCTAAGGTCTTAGCGCTAGAAAAAACTTCAATAACCAACCACTTACTCTCCACGAACTAGGTATTTTGTAAATTTTTTCTTTTTATATACAAACATTTTGACATTTTTATCCATTTACAAATATTTTTACAAATAGTTGTTATGTGGACAACCATTTTATGAATATCTGTTTTGAGGATTTTATTCTTAAAGGGACTAACACGTTTCTAAAGGAGAAACATAGATATTTTTAATATTATGAAAAGCACAGTTTAGAGTACATAGCACAATGATCAGTCTCGTTTTCTTGCTTTTAAAAGTGGGAACTTCTCAAAATTAATGCTCGTTGTTTGTTGTGCTGTTGCCTAACATAGTTTAGAACAAGCCCATCTACACAATTCGGAAAAATAAAAAAAAAAAATGACGCCCAATTCTTAGGTGTAATGAACCCTTCTTCTTATTTCTTTCCGACACAAAAAATGAATTAGCGAAAGAAATGCATTTAAGACTCCTTGCTGAGAAACTGAGCATTATTTAAAGTGCAGTGTAAACAGTATTCTTTTTGGAACTAGATGCAAAGATTATTCCTTAAACCATGTTTCTAAGATCGGTAAAATATTTACAAATTCAAATAGCTACTTTCTCTCATAGCGGCAGAAACGTGGTTACAAAAAACGCAAATTATATGCAAAATATTCCTCACAGTGGAAAATATTAGAAGTAAAGGGGATTTTTCAGATAGAACAATAGAAGCAGAGACCAGTGGCATACGCTGATTCCAAGAAGTGTGTAATCTATACTTAGTTGTAAATCGAAGGAATGCAGATACAAACATACATTAAAAAAATCGTTTTACCACAATAATAAAATTCGCATTGCAGTTGCATATTTAAGAGCATTTTAAATAATGTACGTCATAGGATATGTAACAACTAATTTACATAACAACTAGTTGCGTATTGACATTAAGTTAACTTAAACATGAATTCTTGAGAGGTCTCGTTTGGGCCCAAAAATTTTACATTACAGTGTTATGGAAATTGAACTGGGGATCATTTCTGAGCTGTTCCAGTAAGGCCATTTCTATACTGAGAAGAGCTTAACCACAAAGTCTTTTTCGGCTCCAGTGTTTTTTTCACACAGTTTTTACAGTTGCAAGGATGGATTCATAACGAATTCGGTTCATAATACCTTCCACAGGCATGAATGGACCCAGAGAATGCCACGAAAACATTCCCCAGACAATAACGCTGCCCCACCAACTTGTGTTCTGCCATCAGTGGTTGAAGAGTGTTTGTTCTTCGATGTTTCTCGTCTTATACGCAAACGTCCATCCATTCGATGAAGCAGAAACGTGACTTATCGGAGAAGGCAATTCTTTGCCAATTAGCAGAGGTTCGATTCCGATACTGCCGTGAAAATGTACGCCTTTTCGGCCGATGCACCTTCGTTAGCATAGGTTCAGTGACCATCCGTCTGCATCGAAGCCCCATACGCAGCAAGGTTCGCTAAATTGTCATTTTAGACACACATACGTTAGCTCCCTGGTTCATTCGGCCAGTGAGTTGCTCCACTGTAGCTTGGTGATCGGCCCTCACGCACCTTCGCAGCTGACGTCCACCTCTCACATCAATGGCACGTGGTGCTTCGCAGTTTTCACGGCGCTTATTCGCAATGGTGCCATTTCTCCAATTGCGATACACTTTAACCACAACAGCACGCGAACAGTTCACAAACTGCGCTGTTTCAGAAATACTGCCACCCTTGTCCCGAAAGCCGATAATCATCCCTTTTTGCAAATCTGATAAATCGCTCCTTTTATCCATGACAGCAGCGAGTGATATGTTTTCAGAATGTCTACAGCACACCTTATATACCCTTCAAGCCAGCTCACGACACATGCCTTCTTTCATTGGCTACGAGCTGTTAACGTCAAAAGTAGGAGGTGGTCATAATAATGACTCGACTGTGTAGTAAACGGGAATCGATACCAAAAGCTTTGAGAAACTTCCGAACACAGAAAGCACTAGAGAAGAGCCAAGGTCCTATCACCTGCACCCGTCTGCGGTGTCCGGTGAGACGATTTGAAAAAATTGGAAGTTTGCTGGACCGTTTCCGATACGGGAGACCAGGGTTATGGAAGTCCTGTTCGAATGCTGTTTCATTCCTAATGGATGAATCTCAAACGATAAATAGAGCAAACACTGCTCGTGAAGTGGCAAGATAATTGGGCGTACCACGAGCATCGGTAAATCGTATTCTTCACGGTGTGTTAAATCTGTACCCATACAAACTGCAAATTGTTTTGCTGTTACCAGCGAATATTCCACAGCAGGAAGAATTTGCCAAATGGGCTCTGGCAAAGAGCACTGAAGATCCCCAGTCATTGTTAAATGTAGTGTGGGCAGACAAAGCTCAGTTTTCGTTTCATGGATCTGTCAACACGCATAATTGCGGAATATGGCACAGGACAATCCACATGTCTACACAGAAGAATCACTGCATTCACCACGAGTTACGGTGTAATATGGATTCACTACATCCACCATTCCTGGGTCATTTTTCTTTGAGGAACCGTGCACCAGAAACGGCCGGAAAACTTGCTCAGTAAATGTCGAACGCTCCTTGAAACTGCAGCGTGAAAACATGATGCAATGTTTGCAAAAACAAAATCTGCTGGACACAGTCATGCTTACGCAAGATGGCGCTCTAACTCACTTCACATCCCCAGTAAAGAAATTTCTTTTCACTACATTTGGTGCAGAAGGACCAATCAGCAGACATTGCAGCATCCAGTGGCTACCTCTGTCTTCAGAGTTCACACCCGTGGATTTCTGATTGTGGTTTTATTTGAAGTCCGGATTGTACCAGACAAGACCTTCCCTACTGCCACAACTGAAGGGGCCCATTCGTTGCAAAGTCCATTGCATTCACACGGACATGCTGCATTCGGTGGTCACTGTAATCACCACAAGCTTGAATACTGTAATACCTTATGGTAGAGGACATGTTGAACAACTACTGGTGTGGTAGCGTCACCAATTTAATGCAATGCATGTATTTTCATTAAATTTC
Source organism: Macrothele yani (assembly GCA_039090855.1). Classification (NCBI taxonomy): domain Eukaryota; kingdom Metazoa; phylum Arthropoda; class Arachnida; order Araneae; family Macrothelidae; genus Macrothele; species Macrothele yani. The sequence goes on along the minus strand of CM077023.1, from coordinate 2,302,434 downwards.
ACTGTATTTACAACCTTTTTAGACTACATTGCCCTCTGTCTGTGACTGTTTGAACGAAAAGTGTTTCCTTTGCCAAACAGTCTCCCTGATAGCTGATGATTTCGTGCAAATCACACTGTAATACACGCATTTGTTTTTTGTTATAAAGTTTTTGAATTTGAACGGACTTTTGAGCCATCCCGTAAATGTTTTAATTTAGCCATTGTTGGAATAAGTTATATCTATCTATAATATGACTCATTTTGTTTGTCCCGTGGATTTTTTGTTGGCATATTCAGCAAATTCTGTGTGAACCACTGGCTCGCAGATTTATAGTGCTGAAGCATTGCCAGTATGATGATTCAGCATTAATGAGCGCAAGAAGAGCACATGTTTATAGTGAGATCAACAACACAAGACCATATGGACTGATAATAGCGGGAGTGAAAGAGCAGCAAATGTTTCGGCAAACAATCTTGCCAAAGAAATGAAAATCAGCATCCAAAGTTTGGATACGGTATAAGCATTGCTTTTTGCAACATATTCAGGTCCGCTTTTCTTCGATTAAGCATTTGTTTGGATTAGAGTGCTTCAAAAATCCTTACTAAAATCTCTCTCTCTCTCTCTCTCTCTCTCTCACACACACACACAACAAAAATATTCCTTTAGAAGAGGTAATACGTTGGTAGTTCTGCCCTGTAATTCTATCTGGGTGCAGATAGACGTACAGGGGAAGAAAAGCAAGCATTAGACCATGGAAAACTTCAATGAGAATTTTGAGGCTGATGTACTGGGCAGATATACAGTATAATGCCATATTCCACGTTGGAAACCGAAGAACACGAAGGAGAACAGTTACACTGCTGGCCACCCAAAATGCAACACCAAGAATGACATGAGATAGCAAAGCCAGATTTACTGGACACATAAAAACAGTTACAAAGATGAAACGACTGATGTTACAGGCCCGTGAGACTTGCGGAACACACAGACATTAATAGTTCGTGTGGCCCCCATGGCTGGCAATAACGGCCGCTATACGCCGCGGCATCGAACGAAAGAGGCTTTGGATGTGGGCTTGGGGTATGTCGATCCAGGCTGCTTTCACACGTTGCCACAGTTCATCAGGCGTAGCCGCGGGTGGTGCTTGCCGGACCACTCGGTTGCCGGTCAGCGACCAGACGTGTTCGATGGGTGAAATATCTGGAGAACAGGCGGGTCACGATAATGTCGTGCTATTCCATAGTCCAGGTGCGGCGTTCAACGGCCCACTGCCACCGCACTAGCCGGTGGTGTAACGTCAATGGTAATCAGAGCAATAGGCGCCGTGCTACAAGTCCCCGCTCCTGCAGACGACATCGAACGGTACATGCTGACACAGGTTGTTGCGCGACACACCCTAATTCCTGCGCTAACGTTTATGATGTGGCAGCGCGAGCCGTCAATGCCCGCTGCACAACATGCCGGTCGTCTCGTTCGGTGGTGTGCCCCGGCTGCAGCAATCGCTCACGTCGGTTCGTCCGTCCCTCCTGCACCCACCGAATCCTTACTTGCCTCACTGTGGCTGGATGCCGTCCCACACGGGCGCCGATGTCTCGGTACGATAAACCGCTGTCGCGATAAGCCACTATTCGTCCTCTGTCGAACTCCGAAGCGTGCTGGAATGACTGCCGTATTCTGCGACGAGGCATCAGGAAGCTTCCCAAGCACAGGTTCGGCAGCACAACACACTTCCACTACTTACACCCCGCCTTCTGTGCACACTTCTTACAGTGCTTCTCGGTGGCGTACCGGGCGCACATGATTTGCATATGCCCTGCAATGCTAATCGTTTGCATGTCCTCTCGCTGGCGACGCATGCTGCGAATTTCAGGCCAATCGGATGCTTTCTTCTTGGTGTTGCATTTTGGGTGGCCAGCAGTGTAGAAAAATCTAAGAGCTAACTAATGTAAAAGCCAATAGATTTTTGATGGAGAAAGAGATGAATGATTTAGCATTTATGGACACTTTTATCGGGAATACTTGATGGGTTGTCAACCACTTGAGTTAGATAGTGGAATATAGCAAAATTCTCCTCTTCTCTGCTTTGGTGATCAGTATGAACGTAACAAAGGAGCCAATCTGCTGTACGTTATATAAAATGTAATCATCGATTACAATTATCTCTGACGATAGAAAATCTGATTTGATATCTTCAACCTTTACAGAGAGTTATTCGAACGGACGGCTGCAGTTAGCATCGTTGAGAAACACGCAACATTTGAATCTTTTTTACTTGGATGGGTTTTTTAATGACTATCGATCATGAGTAACTCAGGGAGCTATAAGCAGTCGCCCGTCCTTAATTTAGGGCTATTGGTTCCACGGAAGGGAGAGTGCAAGTGCCGTTAGACAAACACAACATCCATGCCTCACCGGGATTCGAACCCGGACCCATCTCGGAAGAATGATCAGAGCCATCGTTTAGACTACTGCACCACCAAGGCGGCCAGTTGAATTTGGTGCGCCGCCCCGGTGGCGCAGTGGTCTAGGGCAATGGCCTCTGATCATTCGTCCGAAAGGGGTCCGGGTTCGAATCCCGGTGAGGCATGGATGTTGTGTTTGTCTTACGGCACTGGCTCTCTCCTTCCCTGGAACCAGTGACTCTAAATTAGGGACGGGCGACTGCTTATAGCCCATTGAGTTGCTCACGGTGGTCGTTAAACCTCCAATCAAAAAAAAAAAAAAAAAAGAATTTGGTGCAGTGGAATAAAAATAAATTTAAGACCACATTAGATGAAAGGAGCAATGTTCCAATTCACATCGGAAGCCCCGGTAGCGCAGTGGTATAAGCGCTGACTTATGACCATTCGTCCGAGAAGGGTTCGGGTTCGAATCCCGTGAGGCATGGATGTTGTGTTTGTCTTACGGCACTGGCTCTTTCCCTTCCCTGGAGTCAATGGCTCTAAATCAGGGACGGGCTACTGCTTATGGTCTATCGAGTTCCTCAGGGTGGTGGTTAAACCTCCTATCAAAAGAAAAAAATTCACAATGTAGAATATTAGACCTAATAATCAGGCATGCACACTCTTTTAAGATGGAAATCATGGTGAACTGGTGCCGCCCCGGTGGTGCAGTGGTCTAAGCGATGGCCTCTGATCATTCGTCCGAAAGGGGTCCGGGTTCGAATCCCGTGAGGCATGGATGTTGTGTTTGTCTTACGGCACTAGCTCTCTCCCTTCCCTGGAACCAGTGACCCTAAATTAGGGACGGGAGACTACTTATAGCCCATTGAGTTGCTCACGGTGGTCGTTAAACCTCCAATAAAAAAAAATGGTGAACTGGGTAACAAGAATAAAAGAGATGATCAGTACTGTGTGCTGCGGAGCATATGTGGCCATATCAGGTAGACACTAACTAGATTAATAACTGATGACAAGCCGCCCATTGAGTTCACAGCTATGTCCAATGGGAAGAACAATGTGGTACACATCCATTTTCCGAAAGTTTAAAACGTCGGGAAAATTAAAAAAAAATTGCCGTTGGTTAATTTTATCTAGGGAAGGATGGGGGTCACAAAAGAAAAGAAAAATGTAGAAATTAAATAAGTTTGAGCAAAACTCGTTTAACGAACACGAGATTAATTGTGATTAAACCAGGACGTTAAATCATGATGGTGTTGCTGCTCGGTGGTGTCTGAATTCAACTGAACGGTACGATATTGCGTCATCAGAAAAGTCAAAATTTTGTGCCGATGAGAAGATTAAAAATAAAACTCTGAATCCACAGGAGGGAATGACTCGGTTGGATGTTTCTTTATGAATCACGAAGAGGAAGAGGAGGAAGAGAAGATCAATGCCATCACACGAAATGATCCCTCAGGTGAGTCACACCCCTGAAATCAGAGTATGTACGCCGGCTGAGTGGAGAGGGGAGGTGTGGGGTGAAATAGATTCCTATAGAAACATTGGATGTGGTGCTGGTCCACTGAGGTTGCATAGCTTGCGAGATGGGGCTTGCTCGTTGCCCCGCTGGTGACTAACACACCCTGACTCCATAAATAGCCACTAAGGGAGATTCATGTCGCTTCTCGGAGGCCATTTTCGAAAAACTGCAGCTAGTGACCGCTTTCCATCCGCCTTCTTTCATCATTTTCCCTCCCCAGGCACAATTCATATCGGCAGGACAAATCCACTCAGCAAGCAATGTCTTCTAAATGTTCGAGCAGTAAGCGGGAATGTTGCAGATTCAACAGACGTCAGGAAGTCTGATATCACCTAAAAATTCTTAAGATATGGCCAATAAAGCTGACGAGGCATCACAAACATCGCTGCAGTTCGGCAGCTGAATCCAGGATTTCGTAGAGAACACACTGGGAACCTACATAAAGAACACGCACGGAAAATAAAATAAAAAAATACACGAAGAGACAAAGGAAGAAACTGTCTCTGTTAGTTCATATTTATGTCATCGGATTCAAACTTCTATGAGATTCCCTTGGAGTGACCCATGTGAGTCAAAATACGCATTTATTCAGTGTTCTGACATATTATTTCACGGAACGTGGAGGAAGCAATAAACAAGGAAGGGTTGTTAAAGTCATCAGCCCTTCTGAACATCAACACACTTCCTTTCGTTCTTCAGATGAATCATGGCCCTTCAAAACTCAGCATGTCTTAGTTTTGGGATTTCAGTGAGCTTTTTTCTCTCCCAAAAGTAAAAAAACAGAAATTTTATATATCACTAAACAGAATATAAGAAACGCATGTTTTAAATCAAAGACATTTGCAGCGGTCTTTTGAACAACTACATATGTCTGCACATACTTTTTCATGCTGTTTCCCTTCCACCACAATATTGCTAACGCCGCCCCGGTGGCGCAGTGGTCTAAGCGATGGCCTCTGATCATTCGTCCGAAAGGGGTCTGGGTTCGAATCCCAGTGAGGCATGGATGTTGTGTTTGTCTTACGTCGCTGGCTCTCTCCCTTCTCTGGAACCAGTGAACCTAAATTAGGGACGGGCGACTGCTTATAGCCCATTGAGTTGCTCACGGTGGTCCTTAAACCTCCAACACCCCCCCCTTCAAATATTGCTAACATGATAAGGAGAACGTAATAGCCATTTTCGACCTGGGATGAAGGACAGGAAATTTCAAGACGATAAATAATGCTGCAGGTAGTAGCATTGTTTTCTAATTGCTCGTTTTTTTAAACAGGAAAATGGTTTCAGAGCATGAGTATAACTTCTTGAGAAAAAAGTCGTAGCTATGATAATAAATGAAAATGTGTTAACATCATGGATTTTGTGGTACTGAAAATCTATTGAGCTAAAAACTGAAATCTGGTCTCTCGATTTCGACCACGATTCAACCCCTGAGTTTGGTCCAAAACACCTGTTTCAATCATCCTATATGCAACTTCGCAAGTTTTCATATGATCGAATACATGTTTTATTTTTTCACTTTGCACAGACTGGATTTTTTGATATTAAAGGCCTATTATCTTATGGAGTATGCGACTTTTTTTTGTGCGCAGTACAAGGTTTCCGACATATCTGTCCGAAAACTGAGCAGCTCACCGTCCGAACACCTTTGTCTACATATGCAGGATTTCAGTTTGGGGATTTCGTTTTTAACGTTGCATAAACCTGCGGATGATAAAAGTGTTGTGCACTTTATACATCTAAATATCACTGGTCGACAATGACTTTGTTAAATGGATAATTTTGGCTGATTCTCATATATACTTGGGTGCTGATTCCGAAAATAAGGTCAGAATTTGTCCTACGAGCTCCACTTTTTTGTAACTGTCATACTTGTTTTTAAACAGCTTAGTTACATTTTGCTCAAAACAGCCCATTGTATGCTTTGTTTTCTTAATTTAAAAAACAATTGTTTTTGGTTCAGGCTTTTTATAATGAGCAAAACATCATGTTAAATGTAGTAGATATTCCCTATGAATCATTTATTCATGTCTAAGCACAAAAGCAAGGAAAGCAATCTGCTGGGTATGACTAAATAAAAGAGTGGCGCCACACCGGAAATGTGGCAAACCAATGAGTCACCATGCGTCATTCAAGATAAGAAAATCTCGCATAATGTGGCTTACTAGAGCTTCAGTTGAGTGCTGGTTTCCACGTGATCAACACCTGTCATTTGTTAGTTTGTCTCGTTCTTTAATTCTATTTCTTGGGCTATAAAAGAGCAAATAGTTGGGATTTTTTTTTTTGCATACTTCCCTGTGAGATATACGTGTAAGTAAGTGGTACATACTCTTCATAAAAATGCCTCGTAATTGTATAAATCACCCAAACAATTTCTTCTATATTTGTGGTGAATTAACTTTCAAGTCTCAAAGAAGAAACATTACTCCTTTGGTGCGAAACTCGTATGAGCAGTACTTTGGGTGTAAAATTGGAGATATGGACAAATCTTGGGCTCCTCTTTTCTGTTGTGCTTCGTGTGTAACTTTTCTTAGTACCTGGCTGAATGGGAAATCACGTCACATGCCATTTGCAGTTCCCATGGTATGGAGAGAACTAAAGGGCTGCTATTTTTGAATCTCAGAAATCAGTGAAATCACCAGCAAGTATAAGAATTTAGTTAAATATCTTAATATTCCATCTGCCATCAGGCCTGTTCCTCACAGTACACAGCTACCAATTCCAGCGCCACCAGAAGCATGGAGTTTCAATTCATAAGAACACGCTGGTGATGCAGAGCTCATGCCGTATACTCTAAATTAACTTTCATTTTTAGTTGCTTTCTCTATGTAAGTTTGAGTTCATTCTCTGTCAGCGTTTTCAATTAGAGTTCTGCACGGGCCCGTCAGGCCCAAGCCTAGCCCGCGGGTCGGTCGGGTCGGGCCTTTGCTCATTTCTAAGTTGGGAAAACGAGCCGGGCCGGGCCTTCAATACTTAATGTAAAACAGACACGGGCCGAACAGACTTTTTTATGAGCAAAACAATCGCTCTACGGTGCCTTTCTCGTTTGGAAAACTCGCAACATACAGCAGCAGGATAAGATTGAACAATTTCCGCTGATGAAAAAAATATAAGTTCTACGACATCCTCCCCTCCTGCAAAACAACTGGAGTGGGTCAGCTCCCTTAGTTTTTCAATGTGAGTGTGGTCCCTTTTCTCTCTCTCTCTCTCTCTCTCTCTCTCTCTCTCTCTCTCTAACTTCCACCCTCCTCTCATGCTTCAGGGCAGGCTATTAACTGCAGCATTTCTAAACCGAGCCGCCCGCTCGCAGACGATCTTTTTTATTGTTCTGGTCGGAGGCACTTTGTTCTCTAGATGTGTGAAAAGCTTTTAAGTTGTCTTAAATGGCACGGGAGAAATGGGCTGGGAGAAACTTACTTCTGTGTATAAATCTGTGCCGTATTTTTCCCGTTTGTACTCTCAAGCAGCCGTTTTCAAAACTTCTGTGACACTGTTTAGCTGGGCAGTCTGTCGTTGTTTTCCCTTATCATATGCTCAGTTCAGTGTTGCTGATAAATACCCTTCCATGCTTATTGTGGAACTAAGAAAGCAAAAGATTTTCACGAAAAAAATGCTTCTAGAGAATATGTGTTTGTAGAAGCGAAAAAAAAAAACGATATTTGGAAATATTTTAAATTACTGTCCCGTTCTGAAACTAGTCGGCCGGAAAACGTTGTGCAGTGCACTAAATGCAAAAACTTTTTGAGTTACGATAGCACAAAATCTGGAACATCGCATCTACGAGAGACATATTGGGTTCCAGCGATATGAAATGCCAGTAGAGATAGGTGCAGTTTATAAAGCCATAAAATCTTCTCCCAGTAGAGCGATCGGACACACAATTCTGGATATTTCGTACTTTTCGAATTCACCCCCCTCTCCCCTTCTCTCTTTATCCCCAAGGATATTTCCGGGTCCGACGGTAGGGAATTATAATTTGAAAACCCAGAAAATTTGAAAGGCATGGAAATTGTCCTTTTCATGCAATATTTTTGAGTATGGAAGCCCAACCCTTCCTCCTCGGACGTCACGTGACTTATACATAGTTTCAGAAATATTCGAAATTAACGTTTATTGTAATAGAATACGTGTAGCAATTAAGAAAACGAAAACTCTTCAGGAGTTGAATGGCCGAGTGCACCAGGTGTCAAAATCGTGTTTTGGTAATTGTTAAAATTTTACGAGCCGGCCCGGGCCTTGGAAACAGGAGAAATATACGTGTTGGGCTTTAATTTAAAAAAATGTAACGGGTTGGGCTTTAATTAAAAAAATTGAAACGGGCCGGGCCTTGGATGCGTGGGATTGGGCCGGGCAGCTTTCCAAATTAAGGCCTGTGCAGACCACTATTTTCAATCTTAACGTTATATCTTCTCCCTCGCGGAATGAGGTTGGCAAATTCTGAGTTCAGAGAGCACGACAGATAAGAACGAGGGATATACAGCCCATTGAGTTGCTCACGGTGGTCGTTAAACCTCCAACACCCCCCCCCCCCCCAATATTGCTAACATGATAAGGTGAACGTAATAGCCATTTTCGACCTGGGATGTAGGATAGGAAATAGAAGAAAAATTATTGGACACATTAAAAAATTATGTACAAAAAAAAAAAAAAAAAAAAACTATGAGCGTTGTCTGTTTTTCTATGTCACGTATTACTAACACGGTTTCTATATTTTTGTTTTGCAGAATTGTTATTTACAGAATCCGATAGATGGCGCTAGGTGTGGCCTGATGAGGAATGTATGAGAAATGCGCAATCAGTAGTCATGCCATCCGTACAGCAGAAGGCGATGTGTGTGTTATGGCTTGCGGAATTAAAGTTAAAAGACGGTACCGTTCAGAGCATGGTTGTAATCCTCCGTCAACGAATTCAATTAAGCAGTGGATGATACAGTTCAAAGAAACTGGCAATGTGGAACATCGTGGAAAAGCCGGTAGGCCTAGCGTCAGCGGTGAGACGGTTGACCAAGTTAATGAAAGTTTCCGACGAAGCCATAGGAAATCCGTTCGTAAAGCAAGCAGAGAAATGTGCATTCTGAAATCGACGGTTCACCATATCTTGCACAAGAAATTAAAGTTTCATGCTTATAAAATTCAAATAGTGCAAAAGATGCATGTAAATGATCCCACTCTGCGATACGATTTCGATGTGGATATGCTAAATCGAGTGGAAAACGACGAAAACTTTCTCAGTACTGTAATTTTTAATGATGAATCCACATTTCATGTATCAGGTATTGTGAATCGTCACAACTGTAGGATATGGGGCAGTGAACCGCCTCTTGCGGCTATTGAACTGGAACGTGATTCTCCAAAAGTTAATGTGTAGTGCGCCCTATCAAAAAGGGAAGTGATTGGCCCATTCTTCTTCTCCGAAAAAAAAAAATAAATGGTGACATTTACTAGAAAATTTCGCTATACCCCAGATCAAAAGATATGACAACGCCCTTTTCCGACAAGACGGCGCGCCTCCGCATTGGTCAACGTGTGTACGTAAGTGCCTAAATGAGCATTTTCCCAAAAGATGGATTGGGCGTGGTGGTCTCATTCCGTGGCCTCTTCGCTCTCCAGATCTAACTCCATTGGATTATTTCATGTGGGGTTATGTGAAGGATCGTGTCCATCAGACGCCTTGTACTGATTTGCAGGAACTGTAGCAGCGTATCACAGCTGCTATTAATTCCATAACTCCTCAGATGCTTGCCAATACATGGCATGAAATCGAGTATCGCTTGGACGTACTACGAGCGACCAAGGCTCACATCGAAATTTATTAACTTGTGTAGTTACATTGTAAGTTAGTACAGTCAGTTTCTTTCTATCTGCTTAATGTTTTGTTTTACATAATTTTGTAATGTGTCCAATAATTCTCGGACACCCTGTATTATGCTGAAGAAGCAGCCAAAACGTGTGTTGTGGTGGATGCTGTGCTAATCCGAAGCTGTGTTTATTTCAAGTTTGCGTATTCGAGCTGTGTTGTTATATATTGAGTTTTTGGAATTATCAAGTTTTCTGCTTACTAACTGCCGTTAATCAATATTGAAAGATTAATACTATTGTGATTAGTTTCTCACGTATTTTGGAATGTTCGAGTAAAGTGCTCGCATGATGATGATGGAACAAAAAAAATGTGAACAGTAAGTAAGTATTTCTGAAACTTTATTTGAGTGACTTTGTTTCACTTCGAGAAATAGAGTGTAAATAAGAAGTGGTAGTATTCTCAAAATCTTAAATAGTGTTCTCTAGGATACAAATAGTAATGAACGCTACAAGTTACAGTCTGACCAAGGAGGTGATGAGGAAGAAAAGGACCCATATTTCGTAGGAAAGAAAACATAACCTCACAAACTTAGCCAGACAGAGCTTAATAATCTGGTTTGTGATCTGAATTTATCTAAAATACAGGCAGAATTGTTGGCTTAAAGACTGAAAGGCTAGAATCTCCTTGAAAAAGGAACTCAAACATGTTATTTCCATCAAAGACAAAAGGAATTAGAACACCTGTTCTCCATGCTAGATAACTTAGTGTATTGCAATGATATGAAACTCTTTATTAGATGAATTAGGACAGCAACACAACCTTGAGGAATGGAGACTTTTTATAGATTCTTCAAAAACAAGTTTGAAAGCCGTCCTCCTTCACAATATAAATGAGAATCCGTCAATCCGCCTTGCATATGCAGCACACATGAAGGAGTCGAATGACAATATGAAATTGCTACTGACAACTTGTCAGCATGAGAAGTATTCTTAGCACATTTGTGGAGATCTCAAGATTATAGCTCTTGTAGTATGACTGCAGCTTGGATACACAAAGTTCTGTTGTTTCTTTATGTGAGTGGGACAGGAAAAAACACTTTATCAAAAACCAGTTGCCAAAGAGCAAAAACCTAACACCTGGAGAGAAAGTGTCGTTTGTCAGCCTCTCGTGAACCCCGAGAAAAGGTACCTTCTACCATTGCATATCAAACTTGGTTTGATGAAGAAATCGGTCAAAAATTTATTATGCCTACGGTTTAATTCTTGACGTTATATCATACTCAATATGAAGGACAGCTGGAGATGAAAACATACTATTTTCCGTCATTGTGGACTCTAGCCAGTTTCTGATTCTTCTCATTACTGAAATACTTATTTCTGAAATAGAAGTACTAAGAGGCATGTGACGTACCTGCCAGCAGGACGCACACGACATAAAGCCAGATAGCAATCAGAATAAACGTCCGCGTAGCTCAATTGGTAGAGCAACTTATTCCGGAATGAGGGGACCCGGATTCGAATCCTGGCGCGGATAAAAATGACGGAGAAATTTACTTCTATAATGGCGCCCGAACTATCCGGATGACCCGACCGTTCAAAATCTCGCAATGGTGTGATGTTGATTCCACACCGCGAGATGGGAAAAATCAGAGAATCCCTTATCCAGCGCTTCGAAAAAAAATTGACTGGGAGTTCTCAAGTGCACGTTCTACAGTGGATGGCTGCCTGCAACGATTCATGGTCACGGCTGACCCGTGGGCCCTGCCCCCGGCCCTCTTTCGTCGGGGGGAGATGTGACGTACCTGCCAGCAGGACGCACACGACATAAAGCCAGATAGCAATCAGAATAAACGCCCGCGTAGCTCAATTGGTAGAGCAACTTATTCCGGAATGAGGGGACCCGGGTTCGAATCCTGGCGCGGATAAAAATGACGGAGAAATTTACTTCGTTATAGGCATCATTAAGACCACCTGAATACACTTACAAAAGTTAGGATAGTGCTCTGCAGTTATTTCTCTTTTGAGTTTCTGTAATGTTATTGGCCCGATGATTGAATTTGAAATTAAATCCATTTCATCTCTTACAACTAGTTTTATCTATACCCACAATCTCAGCATTGCAACAATGCTGGAATTTTAAAAGCGGGTAAGTACATACCACATTTGAAAGTACGATTTACGGCATTTGCCATTAACGAAGCTTTGAAAAATTTGTCGTCCAGTTTCCGCATAACAGCATCTACAGTTGAACAGAATGGTTTTATACCACATAACATTTTTGTTTCCCTTTGAATATATTCTTTTTCATATAATATTTCTGAAACTAAAAAATCCTTTTAGGAATTCTTTTTGGACATTCTTTGGCTTTTAACTGGGGAATGATCCTTAGCATTATTTTCAGGAAAATAAATTTCATGGTTTGCGCGGAACGTAAGTGCTTCTATCTACACTTAGTTCTCAACTGTCCTCGTTCCTTAACTTTGAGAAGTGTTGCTTCAACTCTTTCGATGGTATTCTAAGCATCACCGAGAGTTGGGTCTTTGGCTTGTAATTGTTCATGAACTACTTGCACCAAGCAAAGAAGAAACTCAAATTTTCAAATGTACAGAGACAGTTCACTATCTTCAACTGACCCGTTCTCTGAAGGATTTGATTCAGTTTACAAAGAGCGTCAACAATCGCACCATTTATAGCTTTTACAGCTAATAAACTTTCCCACCTGTAGATCGATCGTGTTTCGCTGAGGTGAGCTACTTCACTGTGCAATTACTCCTCCAACTTGTTTTTGTAATTCATTAAAGCTTGTAAGGTTGTATGGAGCTGAAAATATATCATACAATGTTTTGGCGACACTGCAAAAATCTGCAGTTCAGGAGATTTAAAACAGTGGAAAATAACAACGTTCAGCTTGTGGATCATGCAGTAAAAGTAAATAGGTATCTGGTTTCAAATGCTATTGAACCTCAGAAATATTTCCAGGCATGACAGCAGCAGCCCCGTCATAGGTTTGAGAAATGACTGTAGCTTTCCAGGACCTTTTATCCTGCAGAACGTGTTTCATGCAGGAATATATACTTTTTGTACCTCGATTTGAAGAAAAATAACACACACAAAAACAAAAAAAAAAAAAACAAAAAAAAAAACGTACTTTTACTTCAAGATTTTCATTGTATCTAATGACAAATGTCCCATGTGAAATGTGATTAGTCCTCACGGAAAACAAAACTGCTTTTTTTAGCAAATTTACAATTTCTATGGAAATTACATCTACTAAATATTGCATAATTCTTCTGAAAATCAGGACTTGTAAAATTAAAATTCGATTCTTGTATGTGTTTTAAAGCATCATACCACGTGGAAAAAATTACTTTCAAATTTTTAGAAATTGCCTTTAAGATTTGAAGATTTGCGCTCATCGCGATCACGGAACGGTGACCTAGGCTTACGAAGCAATTTCACAATAACATCCACTTTTGACAGGTAGAGCTAGTTTTTACTATTTTGTTTTTATGACTTTCAGATAATTCTGTTTAAACAGAAACATTCTGTTTTGTCCTTTTCGAAGGAGTTCTACCTTTCAATGCAGATCAGATGCACTTATAAGAAGCATAAGAAGATAAGTTTCAATCTTCTTTTTATCTCGTTCACTTTACTACACTGCTGGCCACCCAAAAGGCAACAGCAAGAAGAAAGCATCCGATTAGCCTGAAGTTCGCAGCATTCGTCGCCCGCGAGAGGACATGCAAACGATTAGCATTGCAGGGCGCATGCAAATCATGTGCGCCCGGCACGCCACCAAGAAGCACGATAAGAAGGGTGCACAGAAAGCGGGGTGTAAGTAAGCCGCGGATGGCTTAGTGGTTAGTGTTTCAGACTATCGATGCTGGGTCCCCAGGTTCAAGCCTGGGCTGATCTTTCAGAGATGGTGTGATTTACTAACAATCGCTGAATATCCGCCGTGCATCGGACGAGCACGTTAAGTGACGGCCCCCAGGCTGGACCCACTGGTTAAATGGGTATCCTTTCCTATACCCCACCTGAAATTCTCTCACCCCTCTATGTGCAATATCGTACTTGTACGGTGGCGCCATCTACTCTACTCTAATCTCACTACAAACTGTTCTGTCAAAGTCGCTAGACTTGCTCTCATTCCTTCCGTTTCTGTGTCCTGCCCAAAAGGCGATCTCGCTGTAGGTGGCTGGGACCTAAACTCTACTACCTGTGGACGGAAGTCCTACAAGAAAATGAAGCTGACCCCCCCAACTGTCGGGGTGTAAGTACTGGAAATGTGTTGTGCTGCCGAACCTGTGTATGGGAAGCTTCCTGATGCCTCGTTGCAGAATACGGCAGTCATTCTAGCATGTTTCGCAGTTCGACAGAGGACGAATAGTGGCTTATCGCGACAGCGGTTTATCGTACCGAGACATCGGCGCCCGTGTGGGACGACATCCAGCCACAGTGAGGCGAGTATGGATTCGGTGGGTGCAGGAGGGACCGACGTGAGCGATTGCTGCAGCCGCAGCACATCACCGAACGAGAGGACCGGCATGTTGTGTGGCAGGCATTAACGGCTCGCATCGCCACATCGCGAACGTCGTCTGCAGGAGCGGGGACTTGTCGCAAGGCTCCCATTGCTCCGATTTCCATTGACGTTACACCGCCGGTGAGTGCGGTGGCAGTGGTATAAAAAAGGAAAGCTTAGTGCTTGCGACAGTAGTAGAAGTGATTTTTGGGTGACGAGATGGGTAAAAAATGCGATTTGACGGACTTTCAACTTGGGATGATTGTAGGAGCTCGGAGCCATGGAGCGAGTATCACCGAAACCGCCGCATTCGTGAAATGTTCCAGAGCAGCTGTTGTTAAAGTGTTTAAAGACTGGACTGTCAGCCAAAAAACTGGGTCTCTACATGCAACGTATGGTCGTCATCGACTAGTGACTTCTCGGGCGGAACGGAGAGTGTCCAGACTGGTAACAGACAACAGAAGGGCAACAGTGCAGCAAATTACATACCATCTTAATCAAGGATACCCTCAAATGATTTCTGCACGCACTGTTCGCCGTACACTGCATCGGATGGGATATGGCAGCCAAAGGCCTGTTCGAACACCTTTGCTGTCTGCAGTTAACAAGAGAAAACGTCTCCAGTTCGCACAGGAGCACAAGGATTGGACAGTCGATATAATTGGAAACAAATTATGTGGTCCGATGAATCACGTTTTCAGTTGCACCATGCCGATGGCCAAGTGAGAATTTGGCGGAAACAGCACGAAAGCATGGACCCCAAATGCATTGCTACAACCCTTCAAGCTAGTGAAGGCAACGTTATGGTTTGGGGAATGTTTTGCTGGCATGCTTTGGGCCCTTTAATTCGTGTTGATCAACGTCTGACTAGCACATCATATCTAAACATCGTTGAGGACCAAGTGCATCCTGTCATGCGGATGGTTTAACCCAATGGCGATGGCTATTTTCAACAAGATAATGCGTCCTGCCATAGTGCTCGTATTGTACAGGATTTATTTCAGGAACATGCCGGTGAGTTTACTTTGCTTAGGTGGCCCCCACAATCTCCAAATCTCAACCCCATGAGAATTTGTGGGATGAAGTTGAACGACACATCAGACAGCTGGATCCACAACCCTGCATTCTTACACTCCTGGAAAGTGCTATTCATCAAGCATGGTCTCAGATTCCACAAACCACCTATCAACATCTCGTGGAGGCCATGCCACAAAGAATCAACGCAGTATTAAAGGCAAAAGGTGGCCCAAGGAAGTACTGAGGGGTGGTCATAATAAAGTGGCCACTCAGTGTATAATGTTTTGAGAAGCAGCAGTGTGTGGTGATGGTGGAAGTCAATGCTAATTGTAAAAGAGACGTTGCTTAGTTAAAGTTGTGTCCATATTTAAAGGCTCCGTGTTGTGCTGATATTTATATATTTATTGTTAAGAGTTCTACCAGTTAACCTTGTTTAGTTCTGAAGTTTACTACTAATCTGATACGTTTAACGTTCGAGTTAAAGTGCTCTGTTCTGTTGGAATGTACTGTTCAAGGATCTGTTGACAGAGAATAAAGAAATCGATCTGGAAGTAACCTTTTCTGAATCTATTTGAGTGACTCCTGATTCGCTTAAACGTGAAATTATTAAGAACTGATTTGTGCAGTGTTCAACCAGCTATATTCCACGAACATTACAACTTCCTTAAGCGGATTGATGGGGATAAAAAAGCCAGTCGCGTTTTACCTTCTCATTATTTTTTTTTTATTCTGAAAAAATTACCTTCTGTTAGAAAACGTTTTTTACCACATATATCCTTCCCTGTGAATGCCAGCAACTTCAAATCTTGGACTGGTGGATTGCTCAAAAAGCATTCGCGCATTTCTTCTGTAATTTCTCCCCATAAGGCAGGATCCACTGCATTCATTGTGGAACTTGTGCTCTCTTCATTAGATGAATTCGAAAGATTTCCCAAATTAGGAGCATTTGTGATGTTAGATGATTCTGAAGTCAGATTACTGGCTTCCAAAAACAAATTACGCTCAAGAGACTCACCAGTAGTAAAATTAGATGAATTTGTAGAACTTTTGGGACCAAGTGAAATATCCAATTTTTTAATGGCAAAACGTTCAATGCTACCATGCTGCAGGTCATCATCCTTCAGTTTCAATTGTTTGGCTTTCCGTTTAGCACTGCCTGATAAATATGTACGTTTTGACATAATTTAACTGTTAAATAATTCAACTTAAATATATTGTTACAACTAACTAAATTTGATTATATATAAAATTAACAAATATTCAACATTCCATCAGACTACAAGAAACGCAACGCAAAATACAACCAAGCCTTCGTGGTTACAGTTACGACAACGACAAGCCATGTGCAGGAAGTTGAAGGAACAGTTGAGTTTAGGTGCGTTCGAAAAATCAAGAAAAGGCACGTGAATCAATGGAAGCGATCCTCCTTCTCAATAGCCACCTCAAGGTTATTAAACCACTGAAACTCATCAATGGCCACGTGTTTACGTGAAATTCAAAACTAAAACTCACTGTGTGTAAGTACCACATCTATAAATACATGACTCATGAGCATGCAAAAGTAAAAATAATAAATTTTGAATATACACACACAAAATTACCATTAACTAAGTACACATTTAATTCAAATTTGGGGGCCCCTCAAAATCGGGGGCCCTGGGCACGTGCCCTGTGTGCCCTCCCGTAAATCAGGGCCTGAACACTAGCATTAG
The DNA here is from genome assembly GCA_039090855.1 of Macrothele yani. Lineage (NCBI taxonomy): Eukaryota > Metazoa > Arthropoda > Arachnida > Araneae > Macrothelidae > Macrothele > Macrothele yani. Next base: position 2,285,485 of record CM077023.1, on the reverse strand, counting down.
TTTTCAGGTCGAGTACGCTAAAGAACAGGTTGTTCCAGAACCAGCGGGTGAGTTTTGTGACGTCCTTTGTCCTTTATCATGTTAAGACCGCAGCTGCAGTGATTAAAGAAATTTGTTAACAAAACCATTTCGCTGCGTGCATTTAGCTTTCGATTTGGTTCTGTTTTCACTCATATGGAAGTTAAAAACTTGGTTTGTACATTCAAGAAATTATTTCCGAAAAGCTTCCCCCAAGCTCCGCCTAAATTCTGACCACGGTCACGGTTTTGTTGCCACGTCTTTCTCTGCAGATGCTGCAATGCAGGCAGCCCATTTTCGGGATATGAGTGTCAATCAATGCTCTGCTCGTATTCATGCAATTCTGTACCCTGTTCGTTCGCAGAAAGCCTGTTTACTATAGTAGCTCTTTTTTATTGCCCTTCATTGGATCTACGTCTGCTTTCTTTTCCCAAACATATGAATTAGGGTATGTTTTAAGAGTTTTCTGTGGACGGCGCTACCGATCCTCCCTTTGGCTCAAATTATGTTCAAATCTACGTCAAATTATTATTGGATCTATGTCTGCTTTCTTTTCTCTAACATTTGAATTGGGGTTTATTTTAAGTTTTCTGTGGACGGCGCTACCGATCCTCCTTTTGGCTCAAATTATGTTCAAACTATTTTCTCAAAGTCTGTGTAGCACCATTTTAAAAGTTTGAAAGTGTCCCTTGTTTTTAAAGCCTATTCCTGTCCATTTTATAATTGCAGAATGAACCATGACATATGGATTTATAGTTTGCGCTTGTGCATATTTCGAAACTCGTCGGATCCGATAAGTTAGTGATTTGATAAATAACTTGATTTTTTTTTTTTTTTTACAGAACGGCCAAAGATTGGAAATGAAAACTTCGTAAGCATTTGTTGGAGTGGAAACAACAAAGTTATTTCACGTAATTTCAGCATTTGCTGTTACGGACTTCGCCGCTGACTCCCCTGCAAAACGAAAGTGCCGCCCCGGTGGCGCAGTGGTCTAAGCGATGGTCTCTGATCATTCGTCCGAACGGGGTCCGGGTTCGAATCCCGGTGAGGCATGGATGTTGTGTTTGTCTTATGGCACTGGCTCTCTCCCTTCCCTGGAGCCAGTGACCCTAAATTAGGGACGGGCGACTGCTTATAGCCCATTGAGTTGCTCACGGTGGTCGTTAAAATTCCAATAAAAAAAAAAAAAAAAAAAAACGAAAGTTCCCTCCAGCACTGTCACTCTGCTGTCGGCGTACTGTTCATTTCTCGGACAGCTTCCAAAAGATCTGTATTTCGTGCCTCTCACAGTTCTCAGACATTAAACGATACCTCTTTTCTCTTCATTCAAAAAATTGAGTGCTCGTCGCTTTTCTCCGGAAAAGTCCTTTTTCTCTACCTCCTTGATTTATCTGCCCCGTGCTTATCATTCCTCTTTGCATTATTTCCTGTTGTTCTCGTAGTAGAAAGGCAACATCTTTTTTTGTGGCTATAATTCAAACATAATATTTTATTCGCTTCCTGTAAAGAAAGCAGAATAAATAATCAGGCTAGGTTTCTTTCTCGTGGTGTTCCCAGAGCAACAAAAAAGATTAAATGTGAGTGAATGGCTCTGTTCCTGTTGTAGTTAGTTTGCAAAGTAAAATCAACACCTTCTGATGTAACACTGATGACTGCAAAATCCTTCCCTGTCGCTGTTGTTTTCACCCCGCCCCCATACAGATGGGCATTCAGTTGCTGTTGAATTCATGGCACTTTTTCACTCGCAGTATACTACTAGAAACTGATAGCACGTTATGATATCAGAACTGGGTGATCATAATTAAACTATCCCGATTCCAAGGAATCTGCAGAGATATCTGGTGGCCGGGACTCATCCAATCTTAGTAGAAATACTACTCATTACTACTCATGTCCGAACATACAGAAGCGATTTCAGCAGAAAAACAGTAGTTCAAAAAATCACCACTAGGGGAATGTGCAGCTGCGAGCGGCGAAAAAGCGCCGATGTGGAGATTTCTCAGAGTGTAACTGTCAAGTGCGGATGCAAAAGAGGGAGGCCATAAAAATGTAAGTTAAATTTAAATAAATGAAGTTATGATGTGGTGAAATAACGAATGCACATCGTTTGAATAAAAATCAATCTTACATATGTATAACGAATTTTTTTCATAGCGTGAACCAAAACTGAGAAAACCTACCAAAATTAAAATTATTGCAACAAGTATAAGTAATATACATGTAGTTTGTACAAAGTATGGTAGTTTAAAATTTGATTCAGCAAACTCTCAAGGGGGAGGCCATGACCTGTATGGCCTTCCCTTTGTATCTGTACCAGATTTATTGATCAGGCTTTTTTTTTTTTTTTTTTTGATTGGAGGTTTAACGACCACCGTGAGCAACTCAATGGGCTATAAGCAGTCGCCCGTCCCTAATTTAGGGTCACTGGTTCCAGGGAAGGGAGAGAGCCAGTGCCGTAAGACAAACACAACATCCATGCCTGACCGGGATTCGAACCCAGACCCCTTACGGACGAATGATCAGAGGCCAGCGCCTTAGACCACTGCGCCACCGGGGCGGCGATCAGGCTTCTATATAACCAAATAAAAGCCTGATTAATAAATGTTATTGTGCTTCTGATTTACACCGTACCGTGGAACCGAAATGTATGGAAACTGCAATAGATGCTGTTCAATGTGCCCTCCATTCTGATGCACCAAAATCTGCATCAGCTGAACAGTGAACTCAACGGTGGAATGCTACTGATCTGCACTGATATTTATCACATACAGTGTTATGCTGCCTAGCCAAAGTTAGACAAACTGGCCTGTGTTATGCAAGGCTGCCAAGTTAGACAAACTGGCCTGATCAACCATGCTTTAGAGGTGTCCCCCACAACCGAAAGTCATAGGGGTTCAGGTCTAGTAAAACGAGTTGGCCATTCTGTTCGAAAAGAGTGACTAATCACTCTGTTCTCAGTGAAACGTTGTAGCGTCAGCTGCTGTGCAGACCGTTGGATATGAGCAGAGGCTCCATTTAAAATGATGGTACCAAAACGCCCTCGCTGATGCAGTTGCAGGACAACCAAACTGTGCAGCATATCTCGATACCTCTGGACCGCAACACATCAGGTCACATGTCCCTATCGACGATGTTCTTCGAAAAAAACCAGTCTAATGATAAAAGCTGCTATAAATCCATACCAAATGCTGACTTTTGACTAGTACAAAGGAATTTGTTGGAGCGAATGGGGATTTTCCGCAGCTCAAATGCGGCAGTTGTGGGTGTTCACAGTTACATTCAGATGAAAATGAGCTTCGCCTTCCCACATTTTCTTCCACTGTCAGGCATCTTCAATCTCCATTCGAGCAAGGAAAGTCATAACAAATGTTAGTCGGGTTTCCACTTCATCGGACAACTATTGGGCGTGGCTGTTCTTATAAGGATAAAAATGCAACACTTTAAGCAGAACTTTCCGCAGGTCATACCCAGTTACCTGGGCTTTCCACGTGCACTCCTGGAACCAACTGCGTAATCCAGTGAACGCTCAAGGACGACGGTGGCAACGTCGTTTGCCTGTTGTGCACAAATCGGTTTGTGCCCTATTCCTGCCACGCGGTCTTGTCAAAGCAAGCAACCATTCTGTCAGTGGACTTGCGGCAATCGTTTACTTCGTCAAAAATTTCCGAAACACAGCAGCAGCAGCAGCGTTTCCGTTGTTTTGGTAGTAAAGCTTCACGTGCAAAGCACGTTCCGGCAAAATGAAATTTATCGTGCTTCCACAAATGGCATGAAACACTTCATGTATTTTTTACATACGTCAACCGCCTTCGGCGTATGCAAACAAACATTATGCTTTTTCATCGCGCACACTGCCATTGAACTATTTGTTAGTGTGTGTGTGTGTTTGTGAATAGCTTTCGCATGAACTATTTGTTAGTGTGTGTGTGTTTGTGAATAGATTAGCCGTCCCGGTGGCGCAGTGGGATGTCCGAGATGAGTCCCGGTTCGAATCCCGTGAGGTAAGGATGTTGTGTTTGTCTTACGACAATTTCGGGTCATTGGTTCCAGGGAAGAGAGAGAGAGCCAGTGCCGTAAGACAAACACAACGTCCATGCCTCACCGGGATTCGAACCCGGACCCCTTTAGGACGAACGATCAGTAGCCAGCGTTTAGACCATTGCGCCAACAGGGCTGCTCACGGTGGTCGTTAAACTCTTAATCGAAAAATGTTTCGATTAGTATTCCTACTAAGTTTGGTTGGGTATCGGCAGCTAGATGTCCCTGCAGATTCTTTGGAGTAAGGATAGTTTACTTATGATCACTTTGTGTGTTTCAAGAGTAGAATATAATTGCAGAACTGTAGCTTTTCTGTGAGTTCATTGGTCGAATCCTCTGTCGCGCTGTTGATGCTTATTACAAGCGAAGTGGCTTTGGGAAAGTGAAACATTTTCAGACGTTATTTGCCATACACATGTTTTACTGACTGCATTTTTAAACGGCAAAACTATAACACTGAATAAAAGAAAAAGAGGGGACAAACAATAAAATGCCTGGTTTTCATTCGCTCTTTCTTCCGCTGTTTAACTTCTTTGTTATACGCATTAAACACAAAAGTCCAGTGTTAATCTTAAGGCCATATTTTTTGTTTCGTTTCACGTAATAGGCTATTGCGAAAATGTCATACTTTGAGAACTGCACATTGTCATTTCGAAACTTTGTACAGTAACATTTCTCTGTAATGCATATGTAAAAGGCATTTCACGCCTCTCTATTTCATAAAATGAAATGACTTTCTAATTTCACCTGGAGAAATTGCTATGAATCCTGCTCTTAAGTTTCAAATATAATGTGCAATAATTAAATCTACAGTTATTGTATGTTCGTAATGAATAAACTGCTGATGATTAATATGACACAGTTTCTCAAAATGAGTGTTGTATTTCGATGCATACACTCCCGCCGGATGCGTTGCAAGGCTAATCGGGTACTTGGTTTCTTCGTCAAGGTTACTTGTCAGCAGTTCAGATTTAAATGTGGATCCAGGAAATTGATGGACATTTTAGATGAAACAGGTTCCTAGCAACTTCCACTTAATGTTAACGTTGTTCACAAACATGTCAACAAGTTAGCTTTTAGAAAGATTAAACTAAATGCACGGGAAGTTGCACAGTGGGTATGTGCTTTAATACGCTGCGTGACGAGATGAAATAGACACGTTAAGCATTATCACAAAAACATAATTAAACTTTGTCCTAAAGAGATATCAGTAGCGTTATTTTCTGTTTCACTTCTTCCTCCCACCCCTTTCGTTTTGAGGGAAAGAATCATTGTTACAGGGTCATTGTTTTTTCATTTCTAATTTTTTTCGTTTTCCACCTCCAAGGTCTTCATTTTTGAATCCAGACGAAATTAATAAAAATAAATTTAAAAATAGCACTAAATGAGGGTTGGTATAATTAGCTCAATATTTTACCAGTAACATGAATTGATGTGTTCTACTTTTCAAGATTGCCGAAGACACAAACATTTTTTGTGTCTCACATTTATTCACATTTTACTTCTTAAAGACACACAGATCTATATTTGTAATACGTGTGCACAGCTTTTAAACACTTTCATTTTTGAACTGCCATTAGTATGCAAAAGAATAATGACACTGGCAAAAACATTTATTGTCACATGAAACATTGATTGTGTTTCTAACGTAACTTTTTACACTGAATTTAAAAATGGCGTCAGAATTTTTCCATCACTAACAGTTTTTTGTGTGACAATGTTTTTTCAGTATTAGTTATTGAATGTTCAAGTATTATGTCAACAGAAATAAGACGTATTTTTAAATAAGTTTGTTGTATTTTATTTCGAATATAGCGTGAGAAAAACAGTTTATCATTATAAAGGCACTAGTGTATGTGCACAGCCACAGTGAGAAATGATTCCTGCATCGACGCATCGTAACAACATCTGAGCAGCCATTGATCGGCCAGTGGTGAGCTGGCCTTCATTGTGTAAGCTTTGCGAGTGTTGTGTTATCATTTGAAGTGAATAGTAACTTATGCAAAGCGCTGTGATTCATATCGTGTGCAAGTGTTTAAACCATCCGGATACTTTCTGTTACGTGTGTGGTGAAGTAACTTTCAAAGCTCCGAAGCGAAACTTTACCCCGTTAATTAAAGAGTGTTGCCAGCTTTATTTCGGTTGTAAAGCGGGTAATCAAAATAAGAGTTGGGCCCCTTATATCTGTTGTGTAACATGCGTTAGGCTTCTCAAAGGATGGGTGAATGGTTCTCGCCATATTCCTTTTGCAGTTCCAATGGTTTGGAGGGAACCAAAAGACCATTTCAAACTGTTATTTCTGTTTAATAAACATAACAGGGATCACATGTACGTAAGTCCAAACACACCCTGAAATATCATGAGTTGCCTTCTGCAATGAGGCTGTTTGATTGATATGTGTTTATTGGCTCAAGCGCGTCAATGGGCCAAAGAGCGCCAATCTGCAATGAGACCTGTTCGTCGCAGGGAGGTTTTACTGTGCCACAACCTCCAGAAAATGTGACATTTAGTGATAATGACTCAGACACTGATGACATTCATCAAGAACAAGAGGAAAATATTCATCATGATTCTGATTTCCAAGCAAGTACATTTTCATGTCAAGCTCATTAATTAACACAGGGGGCCTTAATGACTAGGTATGGGATTTAAATTTGCCTAAAAAGTAGGCTAAAATTTTAGGGTCCATGTTAAAGAATGGAATCTTCTACACCGAGATTTAAAGTATGTTTCCTTCGCAACGGTCAGGTTGAATTCAAAAGTTTCTTTTCACAAGAAAAAAAAATGTTTTTTAGTAATGATGTTTGCTCTGTAATGGAAGCCCTGGGTCACGAAGAATTTTTTTCATTTGGAGAAATTAATTGCGCAAAGTTGCATGTACACATGCAGGCTCGAACGCGCGGGAGCACACTCATTCATTTATGATTATATGAACTGCATAAATATTTGGTGCTTGCCTTGGAAGATTTTTTACTAGTTCACCCTTTCCACAAGGATGTTTTCTGGTGAATTAAAGGATTTAGAAAATTACTGCTACTACTGTAGTGTCTTTCAAGAAACAGAAGCATACACAAATGCATGGGCGCCCAAAGTTTAATTTTTGGGAGGGCGCAAATAGAAATTGTAACTAAGAATAATAAGTATAAACACCATATGCAAATTTCCCTGTGCCTTTTTTTATCTAACCGTTTTTACCACACTCTTAACACATACACTTAACTGGAAACCAGAAGTCCCAAAAACTACATAAAAAAAAGATGGATGAATGAAATTGAACACCATTTTAGGGCAATAAGGAAATTTCTTTGTCGTTCTTTTGATCATTTTGTCCATTTGTGGCACATGCGCTCCGAAACTCCAGAGACTACAATTGATCATCAAGAGAGTAAAAATACTCTCATGTCAAATTTCTGAAAAAAATGTTTTCTGAAATTTTCGTGAGATCTTTGTTCGGTAGTGAATATCTGCTGCAGAGGATAATATATTTTTTTCATTTCTTCGCTTTTCGCACTTTCCCATGCTGTACGTATGTACGCTACACTTTCCCATGCTGTACGTATGTACGCGCACTTTCCCATGCTGTACGTATGTACGCTGCTCTCCAACATGGGATGGGAAATTTTGTTATCAATTTCTACTGTAAATTCCCAACGTTTTCCCTATTTTTTGCTTCACACACACGCATTCAGAAGTTCTACAAAAAATAGCAATCGGAATTAGTGTTATCGCAAAAATCTCTGTAATATCTTCCAAGAACAGAAACAGCATGATCCGATTTTCAGGGAGGGCAAATACCCTCTCTTGTCCCCCCCATATGGGAGCCCATGTACAAATGCAACCTGGATAATCAACACAACACAAATGCTACATGGATAGCATTTGTGCTTGGTTGATAGGCAGCGGAAATTCTGGGTAATGTGCCCAACATGCTCTTTAAACGCAGACGTTTTACATAAATTACTTTGCTTTCCATGCGTTCTTCTTATTTCGTAGACTAACGGGCTTACTAAAGTGACAGTTATTAAAGAAGTGATAATGCACAAAATCCTATCATCGTAAAAATTCTGATTCTTGCGTTTCTGCTCCTTTATGGGAAAAGGTCCCCCACGTAATCGTTTAAAAAAATTACGAGTCTTGAACTTTGGAAACTGAAAGCGTCGTCCTCGAAATGGGAGGCCCCTGTTGTTGTGTTAAGCGGAAGAATGGACGAGAGAGAGGGGGAGACTGTAATTCACAGTTTGCTCCTGAACAGAACACAATAGAAAATAACACCCGGCCTCTGCTGAACTGATATGGCTGAATCACCCGTTTCAGATCTCGACTCCCACCTAGGGACGGGAACTGTCACCATCATAGGCCATGTTTTTCCTTTCACTGTCGACTGGGGATGCCGAAGATATGACAAAAGCACTCCTTGCCGACTCCTCTAACTCATTTAAAATAAATTGATTTTGACCATTTCATGTGGATTTTAAAAGTTCACGGTGAAGTGATGTGATTGCTTCCTTTTTCTGCTAGTGTCGTGTTTTCATCTTTTGATCGAGAATTCGTTTTAAACCTCTACCCAAAATCCAATAAGTTGCTGAGGAAACAAATGCGCTGTTATATATGCTGAGGCAGTATCTGGAAACTATGGCATCCTGTGTTTGCTTTTTATAATAAAAGTTTGCCGGCAGATTCTAGATATTCGTCGAGCACGAAATAAATGTAAATGTACCTGACGGAGTCACCCTGCTCGTCTAGGACAAAACTACAACTTCCGCACGACATAATTTCATTCTTTTCTGGAAAGATTACATAAAAAAAGATAAATCAGACTACGTAATTCAAACCCTTTTACCATCCAATTTTACACATTTATTCATTTACTTTTTAAGTGCAAACTTGAAGCAAAAGTAAAATCAAAGTAAAAATATTATATCGTTCCTTCCTTTTTTTTTTTTCAAGTTGTTTTAAAAGGTAAGCAGAAACAGCAAGACATCGTTAGACATGTGCCTATTCCGTTCTTTTATTACAGGAACTTGCGCAGAATTAGTGATCATTTCCTTTCCAATGCCATAAAATCTCATTTCATATGTTTTTGTCTTTTTAAAGCCTGTTGGTTTATAACCCAAAAACTGTTTTATCCATGAAGTGACATCTTCTCTAATAGTGCAAGAAAAACTTAGCGTAATTAATATCTCTTGACTTTTCACATTCATTTTACCGATTATGTTCCCTTAATGCCATTGCTTTATGCTCTTCTGAGGACCCAGAAAAGAGGTTCGAGACTATTTCTCAAGTACAAAAATATGTAAAGATATTTTATCTCTGCAGTTTTACTCGGCTAAAGATTTTTGAATCGTGCTTCTGACAGCTATTATTTCTACAATTTTACTTGAACAAAAATATCTGTATTGAAAAAGTACAACAATGCCTGTCCTGAAAAGGTACTCGAAGAAGTAGAAATGAATTGCATACAAGTTAAAAACTCCTGCATACATCTAACTTTAGTGAGATATTTGAAGTTGAGTGGCCCTGGCATATTTGATAACTTCGGCTTTTAAGGAGAGGGTGAATGGACGAGCACAGCATGTAAATTTTCATCAATAAACCGAGACAATACTACTTTTTCTAAGGTTCATAACCCAGAATATTTGCTCGCCATACTCCAAAACGCAAGAGATATTTCTCCTCCAGGAAGTCGTGCTTGAAACTGCTATAAATTTTCCTAAATGAAAGAATGTTTGAAATCATCATCGCTTTGTAATTTCGTTGCCCCCATTTGCATCAGAGCAAGAATATAGCCAGTGTTAGTCGCAAGAAGGTTCTGGAAATAAGTGGATTTCATTTTGTCTTTTGTAAAAACTATAAACCTTGAAGAAAATTAATTTTGAAGTTGCTTAATGGAACTTACATACTTGATCTTCAGCGTTTAGAAACCAAACGTGAAACATTCCAAAGCAGTCTTCCAAATCCGAAATCGTTTGAAGGATTTAACTTCAGAAAATATGACTCAAGAATTTGCTTTTTCTTTGAAATTTCAAATTCAGTTCACAAAGATAAGTTATAATATCCAGAAGGAATGCAAACCACGAGTGGCTAATTACCAAGCTGTAGTAAATTTTTATCTTGTTCTGTCCAGAGAACGTCTGTTTGAATTCATAAATTATAACACCTTTTTAATGCTGCGTCACTGGCAGCCCCTTTGCGATGTAATAGTACACAATATTATCACACCCCACTCCAGTTTTTTCCCAAATACGATGGAACTGTCACTAGAACAAACCGTTTTGTCTGCTAAAACTTAATGTCGAAATAGCTAACAGGTTTTGCTTACACTGAAAACAGTTTTTCTGGATCGTCTGACGTAAAACGTGGGGCCTCCCGTTGTCATGGAGAATTATGAGACCATGGCGATTGGCTAATGCCGGCTGTTTGAGGGACAGTTTTTTATGCATAATGTCAAGTTCTTGACAATACCTGTCCGCTGTGAGGGTTTGACCCGGTTGTAAGAAGGAGAAGTGGATCACATCAACGGCGTATCACCAAACACTAACCATCGTCTTCTTGGGATGGAATACAGGTTTCTGAGCTACGACGTATATTCTAAATTAACTTTCATTTTCAGTCGCTTTCTCTATGTAAATTAGAGTTCATTTTCTTTTAGCGTTTTCAGCCTTAACGTTATATCTTCTCACTCGCTAAATGATGTTGGCAACAATCTTGAGGTCAGAGAGTGACGCATGCATGTGACAGATAGGAACGAGATATATATAATGTTGAAGCAGCCGCCAAAGTGTGTTGGTGAAAGATGTATTAAGCTGAAACTGTTTTTTACTTGAAGTCTGCATATTCGAGTTGTGTGGCTATATATTTAGCGTTTGGAGTTATCCAGTTTTCTTATTATTAACTTACGTTAATCAGTGTAAAAGCTTTATTTTCGGTTGATGCATAAGTTCATGCCGTTTTATTTCACGAGTGTTTCCCAGGTCAGTTGTGATGGTGCAGATGGCCAGTTGTTCATCAAAATGTAGCCAGTAATATCGTGTATCTAAATCATATTGCGTTCTGTGATTGTGGCTAATGGTTTTTTTTTTTTTGGGGGGGGGGGGGGGGTTAGGTCCGGAAGTATGAAGTGTCAAATAGAGAGGAATCAACATTTCTGACATCTGCTCCTCTACGAGTTTGACAAGGGATCCACAGCCGCCGAGGCTACTCAACAAATTTATGCTGTGTATGAGGAAGAGGCTATTGCTCCGAGGACAGCCCGCAAATGGTTTGAGCTGTTCCGAGGTAGCAGTTTTGACCTCAACGACTCTCCACGCCCAGGTCGTCCATCTCACTTTGATGAGGAACGTTTGAACCATCTCATCCACTTATATCCGCGTCAAACCACACGTGAATTGACCACTGAGTTAGACTGTGATCAGGCCGCCGTGGTGTGACACCTGGAACGTATGGGAAATGTCCAGAAATTGGGGTCTTGCGTGCCTCACACTCTCCCCGAGGACAACAAGAATCAACGTGTTGCCATATGTGGTTCCTTGCTGCCGCGAATGTTTGCAGCAACACGAACCCTTTCTGTCACGTATTGTTACTGGAGAGGAAAAGTGGTGCCTGTACGTGAGTTTCAGGCAACGGAAGGATTGGTTAAGCCCAAAAAAGACACTCACACCACGTCCAAAACATTACCTTCATCCTGCGAAGAACGTGTTGTGTGTCTGGTGGGAACATGGAAGGCATTATTCACTGGGAAATGCGGCCGAGGAATCGGATCATCAATGCTGCACTCTATTGTGAGCAACTCCGCTGTGAGGAGGGAGCAATTCAGCAGAAACGGCCACATCGGCTCCATAGTGTCCTTCTGCAACATGATAACGCACGCCCTCACAATGCAAACATGACCAAAATGGACATTCAGGACTATTCCCCAGATGTCGTCTCTTCAGACTATCACTTGTTCTGATCTCTGTCGAATGCACTCCGTGGAAGAACTTCAACAATAATGTTGATCTCCATATTTTCCTTGATGATTTCTTCGCAGCAAAACCTGCACGTTTTTTTTTTGAAGAATAGCATTGCAGACCTATCCAGACGTTGGGACGCCATCGTAAACAATGGGGGGTGGGGGTACACAGTTGATTGATTTCGTTTTCCCTTCTGATGTAATACATTCCTGTAATGGGGTGAAAAAAATGGCATGAACTTATGCATCAACCCAATACTGTTGTGATTAGTTTCTCGCGTATTAAAAAAAGTAGTAAGTCTTTCTGAAACTTTGAGTGACTTCGTTTCACTTAGAGAGAGTGTAACGTACCAGGAGATGTGACGTACCTGCCAGAAGGACGCACACGACATAAAGGCAGATAGGAATCAGAATAAAACGTCCGCGTAGCTCAATTGGTAGAGTGACTTATTCCGGAATGAGGGGACCCGGGTTCGAATCCTGGCGCGGACAGAAATGACGGAGAAATTTACTTCGTTATAAGAGAGAGAGAGAGAGAGAGAGAGAGAGAAAGACAGAGAGTAAATAAGAAGAGATAGTGTTCCCGAAATCTTAAGTAGTGTTCTCAAGCCTACAAATAGTAAAGAACGTTACAGGGTGTGTTTGACCGAGTTGCGCCATTGGGACGAACGTCAGCGATTTTCATGCAGCACCCATTTCTCATCACACGTGAGGAGGTACCTTATAACGAAGTATATTTCTCCGTCATTTCTGTCCGCGCCAGGATTCGAACCCGGATCCCCTCATTCCGGAATAAGTCACTCTACCAATTGAGCTACGCGGACGTTTTATTCTGATTCCTATCTGCCTTTATGTCGTGTGCGTCCTTCTGGCAGGTACGTCACATCTCCTGGTAAGTTACAACCTCAACATGTCGTTCCTTTGGTTGCGGATAACAAGAGAAGAGCGGACACCAAATCGTTGTGCTTTGTGCTGTTTCGTCAACTCATGTGAGACCTATTTATCCATTTTCTTCACTTTGCCTATGGCCTTTAAATGTCAGAAAATGGTTCCATAGTGTACTACAATTACCTCACCAAGTTCCCGCATTGTTTGACGTGGATAAGACTCAATTAGGGCCTCCAATTCGGCATCATCGATGGCTCTTTCTGGTCTATCGTGTGATCCACCTTTGAAGCTCTTCATTGCTTTACACCAATGAGCCATTACATTATGACCACCTCCAGCTTAGAGAAATGAGCGCGTCTGGGGACCGAACGGTGGCGCAGGTGAAGTTCACAGAGCAGTTTATATATAACCCGAGGACCGGCTTTCGGTTCCTTCAGTGTTCGGAGTCACAATGGGAAAAGCTGCCGATTTATCGGTGTTTGATAAAAGACAAATTGTGATAGCACGGCGCCTCGGAACTACGATCTCGGAAACGGCGTGTCTTGTGGGTTGTTAACGTACCGCTGTAGTGAGTACGTATCAAAAGTGGTGCACAGATGGCCAAACGGAGAACCGTCGTCCAGCCATGTGTCGTCCGCAGCTCACTGATGCCAGAGGGGAGCGGAGACTGTCGCGCATTGTTCACAGCGACGGCAGGGCTACAGTGCGACAAATCAAACGCAGCTACAACAGTGGCGATCAGGGCAATGTGTCACAGCACACAGTTCTTCGCAGCCTTCTGCGTATGGGCCTGCGTAGCGGAAGACCCAACCGGGTCCCCATGCTCACTGCACGTCATCGCCAACAACGCATGAAATGGGCCCAAGATCCTTGAGATTGGACCGTGGATAATTGGATGAAAGTGGCCTGGTCTGACGAATCAAGTTTCCTGCTGCATCACGTAAACGGCCGAGCGCGGATACGCTGATTACCAACGGAGGCTATGGCACCTGGATGCACTTTTGGGCAGAAACAGGCAGGCGGCGGTGTTATGCTGTGGGCGATGTTTTCTTTGGACAATTTAAGGCCCATTATCCCAATAGCACAATCCTTGACAGCTGTCAGGTGTCTGAACATCGTTGCGGACCAAGTTCACCCATTTACGGTAACTGTGATCCCTGCTGGGGATGGCCATTAGCAACAGGATAATGCGCCATGCCACACTACCAGAATCGTCAAGGAGTGGTTCGAGGAACATGCTGGTGACTTTTTGTTAATGCCCTGGCCTCCAAATTCACCGGGCATGAACCCAATCGAACATTTGTGGTTCGACTTGGAAAAGCGGGTTCGCGCTAAATCACCATCCCTCCGAAATATACGGGAACTGGAGGAGTTCAACAATAAATTTTATTCATAAAATGATGATAAAAGCGCACCTCGTGCAATGGAACCAAAAAGAAGATTAATGAGTGACAATATCTACAGATGAAAACATGTGGAAAGATAAAACACGGATGCAAAAGTAGTAACAGAAATTGACATGTACAATAAAGGCTCGGCAATGATCCGGAAAAATTACATTCGATGACACACTATAAAGTCCAATCTGGAAGGAAAGGAAAGTCCAGAAACGCTGTAGATACATAGAACTAGTACAGGAGCAAGTATTAAGTCAAAAAAAGTCTTACTAATCAGCAGGGGAGTGACGAAGAAATGAAGCAGACAATTGAGCGGTTTCCTCCATTCCACAGAGTCGAAGATGACAAGGAAGAAGCGTACTGTCAGTCTTACAAAGAGCCTCAAGATCAGCTCTGATACACGTTAGTCGACGATAAACATCATCTGGAGGGAAAGTGAAGTGCGAAAGGTAAGCGGCCATGTCAAACGATGGATCCCGGAAGAGCGAAAATAGACGAAACAGTTGTCTATGTGTAAAGGGGCGAGTGTGCACTTCGTTATCTTGACAAAACTGTTAAAATTGCGCTTGAAGCGTGGCTTCTGCAAGTTCTTCTGGATTATTCGTTAGGCAACACTCTCTAGGGGACGCTGAAGGAGAACGAGTGCTAGAAGATGAGCGAGAACGATACACTCGTGAACGTCCAAGTTTAGCTGGAGCTGTAGGAGCTTTAAAGACGGTGCGTTTTGTGGAACGGCCACTGGAATCAACAACAGTATCACCAGTAATGGTGAGGTCATCCACACCAGTGGGATCTGTAGTAGGAATAATAGGAAGATGAAGCAGTTCGGGAGCGTCCTGAGTAGTTGTTAAAGCACCGCGAGCGCCGCGGTAATCATCTAGATCAGTTGCCGAAGAAGCAGTAGTAATCATGGCTACCTCCTCAGAAGGAGCCTCAACAGGAGAAGTAGAAAGCACCACCTGAGCAAAAACGTCCTGCTCAGAAATCAAGCAAGTAGATGTAAACGGTTCAGGTGAAGTTGAAGAACCAAGGAGAGGAGGAAAGTGAGCGCCGCCCCGGTGGCGCAGTGGTCTAAGCGATGGCCTCTGATCATTCGTCCGAACAGGGTCCGGGTTCGAATCCCGGTGAGGCATGGATGTTGTGTTTGTCTTACGGCACTGGCTCTCTCCCTTCCCTGGAACCAGTGACCCTAAATTAGGGACGGGCGACTGCTTATAGCCCATTGAGTTGCTCACGGTGGTCGTTAAACCTCCAATCAAAAAAAAAAAAAAAAAAAAAAAAAGTGAGCTTCAGTAAAATCAGGAGCACGCAATTCAGGCTCTTCACGAGAACCAGACGGGGTGTATCAACAGGCACTGATGTAGACAACAATCCAGAAGAAGGTCCAGAAAAAGAGGAAGGTCCAGGACACTCTTTATAAAAATGCCCCAGGCCTTTACACTTGCTGCAGTGGAACTCAGTTAAGAGATCGATGTTTTTTTTTTGTTTTTTTTTTTGTTGGAGGTTTAACGACCACCGTGAGCAACTCAATGGGCTATAAGCAGTCGCCCATCCCTAATTTAGGGTAACTGGTTCCAGGGAAGGGAGAGAGCCAGTGCCGTAAGACAAACACAACATCCATGCCTCACCGGGATTCGAACCCGGACCCCTTTCGGACGAATGATCAGAGGCCATTGCCTTAGACCACTGCGCCATCGGGGCGGCTAAGAGATCGATGTGTCTCCGTTGACCGTGACAATGGACAGTAAGTTGTGTAGGTAAAGTTGCAATATCATCCTGAGAAGAAAATATGACAGGCACCATGCGACGATCACCATAAATATGGCGATTCTCAAAGTCGTTGGCGCCGCCCCGGTGGCGCAGTGGTCTAAGCGATGGCCTCTGATCATTCGTCCGAAAGGGGTCCGGGTTCGAATCCCGGTGAGGCATGGATGTTGTGTTTGTCTTACGGCACTGGCTCTCTCCCTTCCCTGGAACCAGTGACCCTAAATTAGGGACGGGCGACTGCTTATAGTCCATTGAGTTGCTCACGGTGGTCGTTAAACCTCCAATCAAAAAAAAGTCGTTGGGCGCTGCCGAGTAAGTTACGACGTTCCCGGCAACGCGACCAAGAGATGAGATAACTGAAAGGAGCATGACATTTGTGACTTCAGGTGGCACCGGGTAAAACGACACGTTAACCGGGCGCTGTATCACAGGCTTGGGCATCAAGAGTTTATTAATAGTAATACCTTTCTGCAAAAGAGAGGTCACATGGTCAGGTTGAGAAAGATAAACAACAGTAGTCCGAGCCCGACGATAGAGATGAGTAATAGCAGACGGAGATAAAAGCTTCTTAACTGCCGTAGCATAAACTTTCAACTTGGTATCGGGAAGAGCTTTAAAAAAGACTCCTAAGGTCATATGCGAGGAGAACGTTTGAGCTCTTTTTTTTTTTTTTTTTTGATTGAAGGTTTAACGACCACCGTGAGCAACTCAATGGGCTATAAGCAGTCGCCCGTCCCTAATTTAGGGTCACTGGTTCCAGGGAAGGGAGAGAGCCAGTGCCGTAAGACAAACACAACATCCATGCCTCACCGGGATTCGAACCCGGACCCCGTTCGGACGAACGATCAGAGGCCATCACTTAGACCACTGCGCCACCGGGGCTGCCGTTTGAGCTTGAACAGATGACGCCGGAATATTAAGGTGAATAGAGTTGCCGGTGCGACGAACATGAGGTTTCAAAACATTGACTTGCTGTAACACAATTGAGGATTGGCGATCAGATGCAGAGGTCGCTGCAGCAGAATAAGACGATGGAAAACGAGCTGCTGTAGAAGGTGGAGGAGTGACGTCAACTTGAATATCCATTGCATCAGCAGAAATCACAGTAGAAGCTGTATCAGAATAGCTGTCTGACTGGGCAGCAGTAGGAGAAGAGGTGCCGAATGACGCACCGGAAGAGGGCAGTTGAACAGCGCCATGAGAAGAAATCAGCGTAGCGGGGCCAGCAGCAGTATCGCCGGTTACAGCAAGACTGGAAGTGGGGCTACCGAACATGACATCTCCACCGGAAGCCGTCATTACTAATGGCGGCGCCCAGCAGTTCTTCTGGCCAGCTCGACCAGAAGGTAAATAAAGCGTGGAATGAAGAAAATATCGTACTTATGAATCGGAAAGTAGAACAAAACGACGCACTAGACCTTCAGATACACGAAAAACACAAAATTAGAACTGGGAGGGTACTATAAACGGAACGGTATACTCGAAAATATCGGAGCTGATGCCGAGCACTGGAGGACCTGCTGTTGACATTGTGGTACCAGATACCTCAGGATACCCATAGCCACCTCATCGAATCGATGCCTCGTCGAGTGGCCGCTGTTTTGCGGGCTAAAGAGGATCCTACAGCTTATTAGGCAGGTGTAAATGCTCGTGGAGGCCATTAAATCCTAAAACAACAACAACAAGAAAAAGCCTTTCACAGCGCAAGCACAGACAAAAATGCAGTGTTTACGTAACTTCTGACGAAGTAACCTCACAGTAGGCTGAATATCATTTAGTGAGTTGATAGTTTTACTACCATGTTTCCACCCAGCGAAAAGAGCCTTTACTCTTCAGTTCTTCCTTTCTAATGTCCTGCCAATTATCGTGACCTTTACCTAGCATCGGGAAAGTAATTCATTACACTACTGGACGTTCCCACTCAGGGTCAATGCAATTCACCGGTCATTGTGAATTTGCCTAACTAAATTCCTGCTTTCATAGTTGAATCTGTGCTTGGCTAATAACAAGGAAAATAGTGGAAAATGTAGCGCTTAATTCCACTACAATTTCTTGTTTTTGATAATGAATTACAAAAAAACCGCTTTTCAATTTTTGTAGTTACCTACACTACAAATCGCAATAAAAACAGCGCACTACTGTAACGTGGCTGAATAAAGATCTACTGACCAGCACTGACTATAGGTCTACTGATCTAAAAAACAGTAGCAGTAGGCCCAAATTATAATTATATATCATAGCTTGTACACATACCGATCACTGAATTAGAAACATTAATGCAGATGTACGTAAACGTCACTTACGCAGCGTATATGCAAAATTCGTGGTCACGTGCTTCACCACGTGATCTAGGCAATTATTTAAGACTGCTGCTCATCAAACATCATCAGTAGTGTTGATCACAATGGGGAAAAAAAGGACCTTTCGAAGTTCCACAAAGGGCTTACTGTGGTGCCCGTCTAAATGGAGCGGCGATTTTGAAAACTGACTGGTTTCTCAAAAGGTAAAACATCATGGGTCATTAATCAATAGAAAAAACCCACATTGCTTGTCTAAGAGGCGAGAATCTGTCAGGAACGAGATCACCGTCGTCTGAGAAGGGTTGTACGGAGGAACAGGACTTCCTGTGTGCAGCAATTGGCCGAAGGATTCAGTGAAGGCTGTTCCTGATCCATATCTCAGACAACTATATTCAGGGAATTGAAGATGATCTGTACTGCCAGTCACATGCCCATACGGAAATCATTGGCTTCTGCGAAGAACCGGAAAGTTCGTCTACAGTCAGGGGCGGATTTCCGACTAGGCGCAGTCGGCGCGCGCCTAGGGCCCCAGAGCTTGAGGGTCCCCGAAAACGTATAATCGGATAGTCAGTTTGGTTTTCGCTTTCACGGACCGAAACAAATCAATCCTTAAAGCGACCACTTTGCTTGTATTGTCAATGGATATTTTACTTTCTACATTGGTGACATATTTTCCTTGCCTTGTTCATACTCCAAATTTTCGAGTTCTTATCGATGTACTTGTTTCGACAGGAACTGTTGAAATAATTCAGCCTTCGTTTTACTGGTAGGTGAAGGAAGTATTCACACTTCCCACACTTTTCATTGTTTAAAGCGAATTCTTAACTTGCCTATTGTGCTATAAATCACTTTCATGCTACTTCTAGTCAAAGGAAAATATCTGTTTTGGATACTTTCCCCTTCCCTCCTGAGTTGCGATGAGGAACGCATGTAGAAACTGTCCTGCTGATCGTGGGTGTTTGCTGTTAATTGGTTTTTCCCTTTAGGGTAGGGAAAACAAGTTCTTTCTCTGCCCTAATCCCCAAACCAGCTTAAACCGAAAGAATTAATATTTAGCTTGAAAAAATAAAGAAATTCAAGAATATCACATTATTTATCATTTTCTTATTTAATAGTGTTAAAAGAAATTTATATTGTGCAACAACATTTTCTTATTACTTTCTCCTCCCTTGGTTTAATATTGATAATCATGAAGTATTCTCAACTTTCCTATTCCTTAAATCGACATAAAACTAACTTTTGAAAAAGCAATAAAGTTTCAGTGATACTCTTAGGCTGTGGGTCCTACTTTCCCAATTTCAAACCGGATCTTCTGCATTTATTCTTATGCTTTCTGTCTCTGATAACTACAGTGCAGGTGTAAAAATAATTTCACGCATCTTGGTGACAGAATAAAAAAATGCAGACTTTCTCAATTTTCCGATGAAAATAATAAAAAAATGCTTTCAAGAAACACATTTTGCTTTCTTGCACTGACTGCTGAAATTTTTACTGTCCAACTTTCTTGGTGCACGGTATTCGTCTATGCCATGGACGGCTTAATCTCTTCGATTTAGGGAATCGCTCGCCATCGCCACAGAAAAACTCCTTCACGAAAAGTCATCCACCCTTTTCAAGTGAAGTGCTGTGCACAGATTGCATTTTACCCGAATTCTCTAATGTGGAGGACTCTTTCAGTTGCCAATACTTTCAAGTGTTTCATTTTTTGCTTGATGCTTGTTGCCTATTAATTTGTTCACAACGTAAAAACAAGGTGATTTTCCAAAGCTGATGCAATGGGAAGAGCAGGTTCTGTAATGAAACGCATTCCAATTTTATGACAATTTATGCGCAGTGTGCTGATAAATTTACAGAAATTCCATTTTCAGCACCCTTAGCGTTAAATTTGCCAAGTAACTTGCAACTGAAAAGGTGCTAAAAAATAAGTTTTGCCTAACGTCTCAAACTCCAAAAGAACTTTGGCTGTAACTGGAATGGTTTCTTCGTAGCGTAAAGCTAAAATTTACTAAATTTCCACTTTGTGAACTCCTAACAGGAAATTTATGAATTAGTAGTGACATTTAAAATGGGCAAAATTTAATGAATGTTTATGTCCTATCATTCGCAAAAATAATTTTTCAAAAATCTGTGAAAACCCAATCTTTGGACTTAACTCCTCTGGCAGGAAATTAACAAACTAATTGGAAAAGTTAAATATTTGAGAAGGAACAGTTAAGCTTAATCTGATAGGCATAAAAATATTTTTTTTTCTCTAAGTTGAATAGTTTCTTCGCAATAAAACTTCCAAGGTTTTTTTTTCAATTTTCGACTTTTCAGACAGTCCTTAGCGGTAAATTCATGAAGTATATGGGATATTTAAAGGGTTAAACTTAATATCCTTTGCTTTCCTATTAGCAGCAAAATTAATTTCTGAAATATCTCTAAAAACAAAAAGTTCGATGAGCACGGACAAAGTGATTACACTAGCACTGTTTCTTACAAAACGTTCTAATTATAGGAAGATAGAACGGCATTTAAAAAAGCGTAAAACTTTTTTTCTTGACTCTACTTTTTTAGCTCGTCTTTTGTAAAAAAAGATCATGCTTCTGTTATCGGTTTGTCCGTCCGTCCGTCCGTCCGTCTGTACCCACGGTATCTCTGCAACTATTAGTCCGATTTGAAACATTCTTTTTGCATTCGGAAGCTTGAAATATGCGAATGATGATCCTTCATTTCGTTTTTTTTACGATGTACAATTTTGCCGCTAGAGGGCGTAAATTAAGATGATGTCGAATTCAAAATTACGTTTTATTCCACATATTTGCTTCTAAACATGCGATTGAAAAAATTATTTTATCTTTCCATTCCATTTATGTCGAAGAGTGTTTTAGATATAGTTTCCTTTTCAAATTACGCATAGATTTCCCGCTAGGGGGCGTTAAAGTAAATTACATTTTTCCCGATAATTCTTCTCCTAAAACTCCGATTTGAAAAATCTTTTTTTCAGCGGATACATCTCCTGATGGAAAATTTTTTGCATATAATTTCGAATTTTTGGTAAAGAATACTTTGGCCACCAGGAGGCGTAAGTGTTAATTTTTGCTTCTGATGTATTTGCCATAAAATCTGAGCTTTTAAAATATCGATTGAAAAAATTCTTTCGTGGCCTGATGCCACTCACATCGATAAACCTTTTCGGAATATTTTCTTCCTGAAATATCCCACAGTTTTTCCGCCAGGGGGCGTAGATGTATATCTTATTTTTGTCAATATATCTACTTCTAGGAGTCCGATTTGAAAAATTCCTTCTTTGTTGGATAGTGTTTTCCGTGTGGCATGTTTTTCATATAATTTCAAAATTTTTAAGTAATTCATACACTTTCCGCTAGGGGGCGTAAAGGTAAATTGCGTTTCTCCCTATTTCTCTGCTTCTAAATCTCCGATTTGAAAAATTCTTTCTGCAGCGGATACAGCTCCTGATGAGAAATCGTTTGCACGTAATTTCTAATTTTTGTAAAAAAATGGTTTGGCCACCAGGGGGCGTAAATCTTAATTTTCGCTACTGATGCATTTGCAGCAAAATATGAGCTTCTAAATCTCTGATTTGAAAAATTCTTTCTGCAGCGGATACAGCTCCTGATGGGACATCGTTTGCACATAATTTCTAATTTTTGTAAAAAAATGGTTTGGCCACCAGGGGGCGTAAATCTTAATTTCCGCTACTGATGTATTTGCAGCAAAATATGAATTTCTAAATTCTCGATTAAAAAAACGCCGTTTGTAGACCGATACTACTCATGTCGACAAACCTTTTAGGAACATTTTCTTTTTAAAATAGTGCATGGTTTCTACGCCAGGGGGCGTAGATGTACATCTTATTTTTGTCAATATCTGTACTTCTTCTAGTGGTTCGATTTGAAAAATTCCTTCTTTGTTGGATAGTGTTTCTAGTGTGACATGTTTTCTATATAAATTCAAAATTTTCAAGTAATTTATAGACTTTCCGCTAGGGGGCGTAATGGTAAATTGCGTTTCCAACTATTTCTCTGCTTCTAAACCTACGATTTGAAAAATTCTTTCTGCAGCGGATACAGCTCCTGATGGGAAATCGTTTGCACGTAATTTCTCGTTTTTGTAAAAAAAAATACTATGGCCACCAGGAGGCGTAAGTCTTAATTTCCGCTTCTGATATATTTGCAGCAAAATATGAGCTTCTAAAATCTCGATTGAAAAAAAAATCTTTTGTTGACCGATGCTATTCATGTCGACAAACATTTTAGGAACACTTTCTTCCTGAAATAATGCATGGTTTCTACGCCAGGGGACGTAGATGCATATCTTATTTTTGTCAATATCTCTACTTCTAACAGTCCAATTTGAAAAATCCCTTCGTTGTTGGATAGTGTTTCCGATGCGAAATGTTTTTCCTATAAATTCAAAATTTTCACGTAAATCATTTAAGACTTTCCGCTAGGGCGCATAAAGGTAAATTGCGTTTTCTGCTCCTAAAACTCCGATTTGAAAAAGTCTTCCTGTATCGCATACAAGACCTGATGGAAAATATTTTTCACATAATTTCTAATGTTTTGTAAAGAATGGTTTGGCCACCAGGGAACATAAGTGTTAATTTCTGCTTCTGATGTATTTGTAGCAAAATCTGGGCTCCTGAAAATTCGACTAAATTTTTTTTTTCTTGGACCGATACCGCTCATATGGATAACCTTTTGCGAATACTTTCTTCCTAAAATAATGCATGGTTTTCCCACCAGAGGACGTAAAGTCACATCTTATTTTTGTCGATACCTCTGTTTCTAAGAATTCGTAAGCTCAAGATTGCGTTTACACCAATATCTGAGGGATTAAAGACCCGATTGAAAAACTTCTTTCTTCCGTCAGATACTATTGTTTCCCATACCGGTTCCATTGCCTTTGAAAAAGCTTTGATAAATTTAATTTGCGTCAGAACGGATTCAAAAGACGTGCTTATTACACCCGAAAATTCGGTGCCATCTTTCTTGTTTGTTAATTTTACGGGTGAAAATTTCGGAGGCTATAAGAAGAGGAAAGGGGGCCCCCTGAATCTCTTAGCGCCTAGGGCCCCCAAAAGATCTAAAGTCGCTTCTGTCTACAGTGGTGTCAGGAACACTGTGATTGGACATTGAACGTCCGACGAGTCACGATACACCGTGTTCTGTACAGACTGTAGGCAGAGAATTTGGCGGGAGCCCCACCAAGTCACGTACCCAACTTTCTTGTAAACACAATTCAAAGTTCTGGAGGTGCTGTCATGGTGTGGGAGCACGTTCTGTTGGTACCAAATAGGTGCACTGATATTGCTGGAAGATCGGGTGTCTTGCAAGGATTGTTTGAACATTGTAGGCGATCAAGCCCATGCTGCAATGTTAACTTTTTAATCAGCAGATGACGGCTGTTTCATGGACGATAATGCTACTGTCCATCGCGCAAGATATGTCCAGCAGTGGTTCAGTGATCATGACAGCGACTTACACTATCTTCCATGACCACCACAAACCGGATCTGAACTCCACTTAGAATGTATGGGACATCAGTAAAACAGATCGGGGAGGTAAGTGTCAAATCGCCGCCCCTGTGGCGCAGTAGTCTAAATGATGGCCTCTGATCATTCGTCCGAAAGGGGTCCGGCTTCGAATCCCGGTGAGGCATGGATGTTCTGTTGGTCTTACTCTTACGGCACTGGCTCTCTCACTTCCCTGGAACCAGTGACTCTAAATTAGGAACGGGTGACTGCTTATAGGCTATTGAGCTGCTCACGGTGGGTTAGTCGTGTTTATCTGTGCTACTCAAGTTTTCGACGGTGTGTGTTATTTTTCTTCGTTGTCAGTGTTCTATTTCGTGTGTGTGTTGTGTGTGAAGGTTCCGTGTTTCTTTTTATATGCCTGCCGAGCTGGTAAGTGCTTATTTTGATTAGTGTACCTTAGTTTTCTGCCTTGGCCAAGCTGGCTAAGGGCCAAGCTTCTCGTCGCCATTGCAAATGGCGGCATCCGGGGAGAATGACGTCCTAACCCTTGCTACCGGAAATGATGATCTCCCGATAACAGCTTTTCTAAGTACTACTACCAATGACGAGTCTATCTCGATAAACCACTCCTCCTTGCAGCCTTCTGTTGCTGCCTTACCATCGGATATCGTCTCTTCTTCCACGTCTCCCAGCGGCAATACGATGTCCTCTCTGAAAGCTAATGATGACGCCATGGATGTTTCGCACTCCATGCCGGAATCGTCTCCAAAGCAACGTACAACTACCATTCTCATATGCTGACGTAACCGCATCTGTCTGGACCTTCCCAGTCTTCTTTTTCTCCTGGACAATATGAGATGACGCATAATGCCGAAGTCATTGAGGTTGTCCTTAAAGAAGGTACCCCTTCTGGGCTGAAATTCTTTCAAACTATGGAGAATGGTATTGTGTTTCCGAGCCTGAGAAATACAAAACTCACTGCATATACAGCTGCTCTTCGAGAGATTGTTCCTGCATCAGCCATAACTCATGTGGGCAGGAAGCCTTACAAAGTAGTTGTTTACTTCTCTACTCCTGCCCATTCCCTACATGTACTGACCAAGGGCATCTCAATTGGTGATCGTCACATCTATGCCGAACCTGTTTCACAGAGTTCCGTCGTTGTAAGCTTCTCACCAGTTCCACCTAAGGTTTCAGATGATCTCTTGATTGCCGCTCTTCGTCCTTATGGCCGGATCATTGGAGGTGTAACTACCTTCTCTTCGTTTCCAGAGGTGACAGAAGATACATACCTACTCGGGTTTCGCCGCAATGTTCATGTGGTCTTCCCTTCAGAGGAGCACATGCTGCGTATTCCACCCACTTTACGTGTACGCTGTTGCACGCACATTAGAGAGATATCCATCACAGTAGGCTCCGTCTGTCTGAATTGTAAAGGCACGGGACATCCCCGCGCTCTATGCCCTCATAATGCGAACACTCTTTCCAAGTCAACAGCACGAACTTCTTCCTCTTTGTCACGCCAATCGGCATCCTCTTCTGGTGCTAAAGACCAGCAACAGCAGACTTCCTCAAAAAGTGGTGATACAGCAGTTGGTCAACCGACGTCTACCAGAAGTAGTGTGAGACAGCCGTTGGTCAACCGACGTCTACGGGTAAACCCCAAACCTCGGGTGATGCATTGCCCCCCCCCCCATCATCTCTTCAGTCGAAAGAGGCATCAATTGTTAATCCAAAGTCTCCTATAGAGATGGTTGATGACGATTCTCGTCATACTGCTACACCGACCGTTGAGGTTGTTTCTTCAGTTCCTTTTAAATTGCCGGAAGTTCCAATTCCGGTTACAGCACAAAGTCGTGGACGGGCAAAGCGACGTAGAACTTCACGCTCACAGAATAAGAAGTTTAGAATTACAACCACCCTTAGGGCAGGACGTGATCGTTCTAGTAGTCAGATGCTCACGTCTGAAGGCTCTATGGAATCTGGTACAGATGATGGAACAATTATTCCGATCTCCTGTGAAAATTTTTTACATATTCTAGAGGCATTATCTCTTCCACAGACACCTGTGTCTGGGGAGAAGGTGTATGCGTTCCTAATAAGTACCCGTAGAGACAAGCTGTCTCGCAATTTTTTGGAAGGTTACTCCCACTGTCTGTCTGACACCATGAATAAAATGTTGGCGATACATTCTGATTTACGTACCGTTCCGGGCAGAGATCTGGGTGGTCCCTACTGAGCAAAGAAGTTCCGTAGCCGTTTCGCCAAGTTACAGAACGCAGCCGACAACATCCTCCAACCATCGTCAGACTATTCTGTTCAAGACAGTCTCACTGAATAGTAGGGGTATGTGTACCCCTTTGGCGAATGCTTTAGCGTATGAAGACGTCCACCACCTCAATGCAGATCTCCTACTTTTGCAAGAGACAAATTGTCTATCCACTTCACCTTTCCATCGCTGGAGGAGATGGGACTATCAGTTTCATCACGCGTTTAGGCTCTCTCTTCGTGGAGGTTTAGCGATTGGTGTACATAATAGATTTCGTCAAGCACTCTCCTCTGTTAAAGTTCATAACCTGTGCCGAGATTTATTGCAGTGACTCACTTTCGTCCTAGATGGACAACGATATTTAGTTTTCAACATACCGCTGCTGACCGCACATCACAGGGTGCAACGATTAACATGGGCGCGAAACATCGCCAGTGCACCCTAGACATGTGGGAAAATGTTGCCTGGATTGATGAGTCGAGGTTCACGTTGGTACATGCGGATGGCTGGATACGAGTACGGCGCAAACCACATGAAGCGATGGAACTTTTTAGCCAGCAGGGTACTCTTCAAGCTGGTGGGGGTGGCATTCTCGTCTGGGGACTGTTTACGTGGACTGAAATGGGATCCCTGGTACGTGTGACATCGTCCCTCACAGGTCAACGTTACCGGATTATCATGGACGACAATTCGCTCCCGTTTGTGCGGCTTCAACATCCCACTGGGGACCTCATCCTGCAACAAGACAATGCACCGTGCCATCGCTCCCGAATTAAATCCGAATGGTTGGATGAACACTCCACCGACGTTACCTCGCTTCCTTGGCCAGCTAGGTCACCTGACTTCAATCCCATCGAGCACATCTGGGATACCCTTGAGAGAGATGTTCGAGGCTCTGACCCCCTCCATCAAATCTTCGTGAACTGTGGGGCTTCCCAACGCTTCCGGTGTCTTGTCGAGTCCATGCCGAGACGAATCGCCGCTGTCATCAGGGCGAAAGGTGGTGCTACACGTTACTAGACAGGTATCTCTAATTCAATTGCTCTTCAGTGTACATATAGTAGAAATATAGAGCTATGCAAGACAGTACGAAAAAGTATCACTGAAGACGTTAGGAAATTCAAATGTGAACTAGTGAGGAAAGCAATTGAAAACAACCAAAGCCTAAAGATAGCAAAGGGACATCTCAGTAAGGGAAGAAAACGGATTATGGCACTGAGAAAAGAAGATGGTTCTGTAGCAAGAAATAGGAAGGGATGATACATGTACTCCACACATCATGAAAGGTACCAGTACCAGAGTTCCTCCAGTCCTCCCAGCAGAAGTTGCACATGCAATCAAGAACATGAAGCGGGGAAAAGCTCCAGGAGAAGATGGAATTACTGTAGACATCATACAAGAAGCAAATGGAGAAATAGAAACAGTGCTCGCCCAAGTTTTCACTCGATGCCTTAATGAAGGGAAGATTCCTGAGGATTGGAACAACGCTACAATGATCCTGCTACATAAAAAAGGTGACATTGAGGATCTCAGGAACTACAGACCTATCAGCCTCCTATCAGTGGTTTATAAAATCTTCACTAAAGTTCTTTCACACCGCTTGAAGGTAACACTGGACATGGCTCAACCGAGAGAACAAGCTGGATTCAGGAGTGGCTACATCACTATAGATCATATCCACGTACTGAGAGAACTAATTAAAAGAGCAAAGAAATATGAACTTACATTATGCATGGCTTTTATCGATTATGAAAAGGCTTTTGATTCGGTGAAACCATCAACAATTACAATGGCTTTGAAACCCTACGGTATTGATGATGCATACATTAATATTATTAATGTATGCATCTAGGAAAATGCAAGTTCCAAGAGTCGGCTATTTGAGAATACAACACCTATAAAAATTGGAAAGGGAGTAGACAAGGTGACACCATATCTCCCAAGCTCTTTAATGCCACTTTGAAAAATGTCTTTCAATCACTGAACTGGGGAAAACAAAGGGATAAAGATTAATGGGTATTATCTAATTCACCTTCGTTTTGCTGATGACGTAGTCATTTTTGCAACTACCCCGTCAGAGCTGCAGAATATGATCCATATACTTGCTGACAAGAGTAAAGAAGTGGGATTAAAAAGGAACTTTTAGAAGACAAAAGTGATGTGCAATGCATTTACAAGAAATGAAGATTTATCGATTGATGGAGAAAAGCTGGAGATAACAGATACGTACGTTTATCTTGGACAGAAGATATCAAGTGAGGGTCACATTGATGAAGAAATTAATCGGCGTATAAAACTTGCCTGGAGAGCTTTTGGAAAAAACAGCATAATTTTCAAGAGCAACATGCCATTATGTCTTAAAAGAAAAGTGTTAGATCAATACATCCTTCCAGTGCATACATATGGTGCAGAGACATGGACCTTAACTAAAAGAGACGTACAAAGACTGCAGACAACTCAAAGCAGCATGGAGAGGTGCATGCTTGGTGTAACCAGGAGAGATAAGAAGAGAAACTCGTGGATCCGAAAAATGACAAAAGTGGAAGACATCATGATCAGAGTTAAATTCCTGAAATGGCAATGGGCTGGACATACTGCCAGAAGAACAGACCATCGATGGACGGCCGAAATTTTAGATTGGATTCCAAGGGACAGGAAATGACCCAGAAGAAGACCACATGGGAGATGGGGAGATGAAATTGGAAAGTATGCGGGAGTAACATGGAGGAGACTGGCACAAGACAGACCGTTGTGCAAGAGGCTTGGAGAGACCTTCCTCCAGCAGTGGATTGATAATGGTTGACAATGATGATGATGATGATGATGATATAGTATATATACGTCTATCGCAACTGAAGTTCTACTGATTTATCCTATATTTCGTAACATGTCTGCATTTCATATTTTATTTTGTAATTATTATTTGGAAACTTTTCATCACTATGATAGTATTTTATCGGCGAGCAAAAGGGAGGCAGACGCCTTGGGCGGACAGACATTATTACATCTAAGACTTCGTCTGCACTAAAAGGAACATCTTAGTGCAATGAACAACGAGTTAAACTATTCAGTCATTGCTGTCCACTTTTGTTCCTTAAAACTGATTTTACTCTCTTCTTCATCTAAAGATATCGTTTATTTGTTGTTGAGACTTGAAGCTAACCCAGAACTTTTGGTAGCCTCCGAATAATTGGGGCGAATCGAATAATTGCGCGGAATTCTTGTTCACAGATAACAGGAGCTCTACTGACGTCGGGAGAGTATTAATTTTTCTCTAGTCTCAGAACCCATTTAAGAGGGGGCTAGGGGGTTGCAACCTCGGGACCCGCATTTTCAAGGGGCCCCAGAATTATACAGGGTGCTTGAAGAATTGAGATTTATACAGTTTTTTTTTTGCAGATAGCACGAAAAAAATTAGAAGAAACTGCCTTGTTAAAAGAATTTCTTTTTCTTTCCGTTTTTTTAGAAGTCTGCAAAAAGGAAAGTCGCCCCCAGTCCATTCTCATATCTTTTTAAAGCATTACAGTACAGATGTTTTGTACACATCTGCAACTGCAGAGGGAAAGTTACTTAGCGTCTATTTCTGCCTGCGTCTTTCTCAAGGTTAGTAGAAAGAGGGATTCCTTCTGCCTTTTGATCTTAACAGACATAAACGGGTGGGTGGGTTTGTGAATGCTTTGGTCACAATAACGCTATCTCCTTTTCACACATATAGGGAGGAGTGAAAAGGGGAATTTAACGTTTATGGGTTTGTCATTCAGTCAAATCTTTCTTTATATCTGGGGATCTTTTCAGAACTCTATTGCAAGTGCCTTGGCACTTCAAGTTGAGTATGAAACAATTTTAATCCAAGTGGTGCTCAGTACTCAGCATTATGTTGCTATCTGGCAATATTGCTGAACATGAAAATTCTAAAAATCTATTTTTCACACTTCTAATATGTCTGCTAAAAGATCTTTTCTCACTTGTAGTTTTGCATGGCAAAAATCAATCTTGGTCATATTTCAGAGAAGAGATCAGCGTACGAAAAGATCCCTTCAAAATAAGTAAGGAATAAAAAGCTAGAAATATGAATTTTAATAACATTTTGGGGAGACCGGAAAGTATTGTCGTTTTTGGAAAAGAAGGAAACATTTTATGTAACTGAAGAAATTTGTTTCTTAGTCAATTTTATCATCGGCATCATTATCGATCACACTTGCCCATCGTGAAACCAAACTTTCAATGCCGTCTTTATAAAAAGACGTTGGCTGTGATGCAAAACAGTCCGAAAGCCTCGTTTTGACATCATCAATATTGTGGAATCGTTTCCCATTAAGAAAGCGCTGCAGAGATCTGAACAAATGGTAATCAGATGGTGCAATGTCAGGGGAATAAAGGGGATGGGGCAGAACTACCCAGACAATATCTCTGATCGTCTGCTGGGTCCGTCTCCCCGTGTGAAATCTCGCGTTGTCATGCTGGAGGATGACACCTTTTCTGTTGTCCAGTGCTGGATGTTTTACAGTAACAGCTTGCTTCAAACGGTCTAGTTGTTGACAAGAGAGGTCTGCTGTTACGGTCTGTCCGGATTCCAAGAGCTCAAAGTGAGCTATGCCAGCGGTAGTCTACCAAACACAGAGCAAAATGTTTTTGGGGTTTAGGCCTGGTTTTGGCGTAGGAGCTGGTGTCTGACCTGGAGAAATCCACTGGTTTTTGAGTTTGTTGTTCACGCAAAGAACTCACTTTTCATCTCCAGTGAAAATTCGATGAGGAAATGGATCCTTTTCCTGTAGGCTGAGCAAAGAGTTGCAGATGGTGGAACGCTGGGCTTTGTTGTCAGGTGAAAGTTGCTGTAGGACCCATACTCCTTGTCTATAGACTTTACCTATTTGTTGCAAGTGCTCTTGAACAGTAAACCACGATGCATTAAGATGGGATAATTTACCAATGGTTTGACGAGGATCTGCCTCAACGGCTGCACGCAACAGGTCATTGTCCAGCTGCATGGGCCTTTCTGCACGAGGGGCATCAAAGAGGTCAAAATTACCCAACCGGAATTGGGCGAACCAACGCTGGCACTTGCGGACATTTAACGCATTCGGATAAACAACGCAAATATTATTGGTGGCCACCGTTGCATTGTTCCCCTTCATACAGCATACAATGACAAAAATTCATACAGCATACAATGACAAAAATTCATACAGCATACAATGACGAACATGGTTCTCCTCGGGTTTTATGTAACTCATTTTGTTCTGCAAATCTGAAAGACAAAAATGGCTACATAAGTTAAAGGCGAATAGTTCATTCACTTTTACATACACTTACTTTATGTTAAACGTACATAAACACTTCACAACTGCTCCCCAAACTTAGCCCCCTCCCCAAAAGGACATCACTTTCCGGTCCTCCCAGTATGCTTCCTTCGTAGAAAATAAAAATCAGAAAAAACTGTATATTTGAAAGAGCAAATTTGTTAAAACATTGATCCATTTTCTGGAGAGAAAAGGTGTGTGTGATGTTTTAGACATGAGAGAGAAAAAAAAAACTGGTATTTTATGTAATAAACATTTACCATTTCACTCCCCTAAAACTTTCATTACGATACTGAATATGTTCTGGGGAAAACCCCTCCCCTTCCAGTTACTTTCATTTGCAAAAGGAGCAAACTAGGCATGATTCAGCACCTTTACTGTTTTGAGGGATCTATTATTTTCAGGGTAGCAGTCGTGAACATTCAAACTTTTAAGAGAAAGTATTTTTTTTTTAACAATCACTTTGCTGAAGATTTGGAATTGCCTGCTACATGACATCAAGTTGATATTCGGTGTTTATTTTACCTGGACTCCGGTTTTGCTCATATCAAGTTATGTCACAGTGTGGGCAACTTAACGATGGTGATTCTAATCCAAATCAACTGTAAACTATCCACAGAAAAAATTGGATGGCTGATTACTGCTGCCCGAATAGGAATAAAACTTTCAAACCTTGAAAAAACTTTGTATAGTGGTTTCATAACTGCACACTGTGAGAAATTGTTCCCCTACAAAAATTTATTTTTGAAGAGGCGGAAATTTTCATACATTAAGAATTCGTTTTAATCACAACATGTGGATCATATTGTTTTGTCTACTACTTTGATATAATTTCAACAAGCCAAACCCTAGGCAGAACTGGAGTCTATTTTTCAACCATGCATTTCTACATTTTCTTGTTAACACTGATTTTTCCATGATCATGCCATACACACTTCAATATTGCAGGGATACTTTTATGGCTTCCTCATATTTTGGAGATGTTTTTTGCGGTGTATTTTCATTCGTTTTTTCAATATTTTCGGCCACCCATAGTAAAATCCTAAATGTACCACTAATACTGGGGCCCCAAAATATTGCCCAGCCCCCGGCCTCCTGTCTCCTTAAATGGGCTCTGTGTAGTCTGTTATCATTTCTCACACCACATAAGGTATTTTGACTACTGTTGTACGAATCACACATTTTCGTAACAAGGCTGTAAGTGATACAGCAAATTAACTTTGTCGGCGATGCCTTAGAGTCCGCTGTCTTCTTGCACAAGTAGAGAAAAAGAGAGAGATGAAAGAGAATTCAACACACATAAGAAGTGCAGTGATCAGAAAAAAATATTAAAGGTGTAATATAAAGTATTTTCAAATTCGGTTGTAATAACTACAGCTAACCTGATTAAGCTTACAAATTAAAGAAGGGAAAACAATGCACACACTCTATATAGTTATGTTGTAAAAAGTGCGTATTTTGAAATGACTGATTGGGAAAAAAAAAGAAAAAAAGAATTCTGCTGGTGAAAAATCTCAGGAGGGTCCGGACCTCTGGAATACTTCCCTTTGCTACGTCACTGGTACTGTGGAATTTCCACGACGCGATTTTTAAAACGCATTGGTACCTTCCACTGGTTCGGCTGTGGTGTTACTCTCCACACGCTTCTCCAGTAACGGCTGAGATTCTCTGCTTTATACTGAAATATAGGCGCACATGAGGGAAGAGAGACTTTGGCATCTCGGCATCTCGACAGAAGCGTCTATTAAATGCCTGAATCGCTTAAAAATATAAACTCGTAGCCCACATCCTAATACTGTTAAGATTCGGACTGAGATTCCATAAACGTTTCAAGCCTGCAATTTTTTTTAGCAAGTTATCTTCGTTAAACGAAGGTTACTGATGGCTGTGATTTCAATCCGGGGAAAATTTTGTTGTATTGTAAACACGTAACTTCATTATTCGATTGGTTCCTTGACCCATACTCTTTCTTCCTCTCTCTCCGAAAACGAGCTGGTTCACTCCCCCCCCCCCCCATTTAAAAATCACCCGTGTGAAGAGCCCACTTACGGCAGTAGTCAGACGGGGAAAAACCATGCCGTAGAATCCGTTCATGTGAAACGGACTTAATCCAACAGTTTGAAAGCAAAACAGCTCATGTAGTTTTGATGTGATGGATGCAGAGAACGAAAGAATGAAATAAAGCAAATTATGGTAGTTATTTCAACTTATCAATCCAACTGTTTGATGATGAAGAGTGAAACAATTTCAAACTCCACTTTTGGGGAGGGATGTCTTTCGCGTCTTAGACGAACAGACTGAATTATTCCGGTAATTTTCGCACTGCGAATATCTCTCTTAGCACACGTCGTTCCCATCTAAAGACGTGTTGATTGAATTTGCTTTTCTTTTTCCCCTGCCAGAAACAAAGCGGTGATTCTCCCATTGGCTGCATGCCCATTAGGCAACAGAAAGTTTCCTGCAACTTTCGTGTTGCACCCAAATCTCTAAGTTTGAGACTTTCGCGTCTTCTTAATCAGCTCACTGTGATTTATCTTCAAAGAAGAAAAAAATGGAGTTATTGGTAGTTTGTTCTTGCTTCTCTAGTTGAACAAGTTCCGTAAGCAAAATTTCGAAATTACGCCTCAACAAATGACATTGCGCTTCAACAAACCCTCTCGTTCTGATATTATTCTTCGTGCTTTGCTTTAAGTTTCGAAAAACGTTGGCTTCTCCACTGCATTATTCCCAATAAAATTGAAATTTGCCTCTTAGGGTTCGAAATTTCATTTACTGTCCCGGCTGTACTTGGTAGTCTGGACAGTAAATGAAATTTCGAAGTATGACCGTGGTTAAAGTGTAATTACGAAGTAAAAACTTTTAGCAAAACGCAGTTTTCCAAAAATGTTTCGACATTGTTGAAGGAGCAATGAAGTTTAACATATAGAACATGGACAAGCAAATCTTAAGGCTGTAACCGGTGAAAACACGTTCCTGAAACGAGAAAGACGACACCGAGTTCCCGGGTATAATGGGCAAGCCTTTTCAACTACTCAGGGTAAGAAACTTGCTGTTAACGCACGATGTACAAACTTGCTGAATGGTTCCAGTTATAGGCAAACTTTAATAACTCAAAACACACACAAGTTAAAATATATTTACATGGTTTAAAAAGACATGAGTACTTTCGTGCTCGCTACGAGCACATCATCAGATGAAAGACAAGTTGGAGTTCCAGAAAGCACATTTATGTATCGGTGCCGTTGCCAAACGTTCTCAATGAGGAAAGAAATACAAGAACGTTCACTCCAACGAGATAGAAGTACATCTATCTCGTTGGTTCACTCGCTCTAACGTAATGTGAGCAAATAGAGGCCTATAGAGTTCTATTAATGATGGGCAGAGTCTGCGATGTAAGAGGTAGAAACAGGAATCGAGGACAGTAAAGTTTTCTAGGCCTGGGAAATATAGCTGGGTACTTCATCATTGCAACAAGTGTCCACTCGATGCAAAATGTGCAGACTCTGTAAAGAGCACTGTTTCCCTCGTTGTAGAGGTAGAAAGAATGGAGACGTCTGTCCAAGATGGGTAATGTGTACCAGCTGAAGAAAGACTGGCTAAAGCAGTCGATGACGAGCCATTTTTTACAATATATTGGTGTTCCTTAATTCTTGTTTACAGTCTCCGTAGGGTTGAGCCGATATATATAAGGTCCTTGTCTTGAGAATCGACAGATTTCATAGTAATGGAATAGATGCCACATTTGTAAAACAATTCAACACGACCATGATCATTTTTAATCAGGGAATAAATGTTCGATGTTTTTAACCCAAAACCGACATCGTGACACTGACAGATGTTCAATAAATTACCATTAACATGAGGGACGTAAGTCATCGATCCAACATATTTGATATCCCTTCGTTCACGCGTCAGGGTAAAAAATGTTGAATTTTGGATTTTTCGGTAGATTCTATGGACATCTGAATATGAAAATCCGTGCTGATAAGCAATGGTATATATCTTTTGAAGTTCCTCCTCACGGAAGGCTACAGAAGAGGAGTGGATAAATGCTCTACGAATAAGAAAGTATAAGGGTGAAACCTTATATCTGGTCGGGCAGGCAGAAACGCGTGATATCAAGATAGGTATAGAGGAAGGCTTTCTGTAAACCGAATATCTCAGGTACTGGGAGGTGGGGTTCCTACGAAGTTGGAAGTCTAAAAACGGAAGTGAATTGTCACATTCAACCTCCACGGTGAAGGATATAGAAGGATAAACAGACGACAACGTGGTTGCAAAAGAGAACAAATTTTCAACTGACGAAGGCCAAAAGACCAAGACATCGTCAACATACCGAAGATATAATAAAGGTGTAATCTGACAAAAGTCTAAAATGCGGTTTTCTATGTCTTGAAGAAGGAGTTCAGCCAACAGAGGGGAGAGTGTTCCTTTTTCAGGTTTAATGGCATTTTATATCGCCAACTTGAGGGAGCCCCCATGGGGTCCCCACTCTCCCATCTGTTGGCCGAACTTCTTCTTCAAGACATAGAAAACCGGATTTTGGACTTTTGTCAGATTACACCTTTATTATATCTTCGGTATGTTGACGATGTCTTGGTCTTTTGGCCTTCGTCAGTTGAAAATTTGTTCTCTTTTGCAACCACGTTGTCGTCTGTTTATCCTTCTATATCCTTCACCGTGGAGGTTGAATGTGACAATTCACTTCCGTTTTTAGACTTCCAACTTCGTAGGAACCCCACCTCCCAGTACCTGAGGTATTCGGTTTACAGAAAGCCTTCCTCTATACCTATCTTGATACCACGCATTTCTGCCCACCCGACCAGATATAAGGTTTCACCCTAATACTTTCTTATTCGTAGAGCATTTATCCACTCCTCTTCTGTAGCCTTCCGTGAGGAGGAACTTCAAAAGATATATACCATTGCTTATCAGCACGGATTTTCATATTCAGATGTCCATAGAATCTACCGAAAAATCCAAAATTCAGCTTTTTTTACCCTGACGCGTGAACGAATGGATATCAAATATGTTGGATCGATGACTTACGTCTCTCATGTTAATGGTAATTTATTGAACATCTGTCACAGTGACGGTGTCGGTTTTGGGTTAAAAACATGTAACATTTATTCCCTGATTAAAAATGATCGGGGCCATGTTGAATTGTTGGACAAATGTGGCATCTATTCCATTACTATGAAATCTGACCTTATATATATCGGTTCAACCCTACGGAGACTGCAAACAAGAATAAAGGAACACCAATATAGTGTGAAAAATGGCTCGTCATCGACTGCTTTAGCCAGGCTTTCTTCAGCTGGTACACATTACCCATCTTGGACAGACGTCTCCATTCTTTCTACCTCTACAACGAGGGAAACAGTGCTCTTTTCAGAGAGTCTGCACATTTTGCATCGAGTGGACACTTGTTGCAATGATGAAGTACCCGGCTATATTTTCCAGGCCTGGAAAAATTTCTGTCCTCGATTCCTGTTTCTACCTCTTACATCGCAGACTCTGCCCATCATTAATAGAACTCTATAGGCCTCTATTTGCTCACATCACGTTAGAGCAAGTGGACGTTCTTGTATTTCTTTCCTCATTGAGAACGTTTGGCAACGGCACCGATACATAAATGTGTTTTCTGGAACTCCAACTTGTCTTTCATCTGATGATGTGCTCGTAGCGAGCACGAAAGTACTCATGTCTTTTTAAACCATGTAAATATATTTTAGCTTGTGTGTGTTTTGAATTATTAAAGTTTGCCTATAACTGGAACCATTCAGCAAGTTTGTACATCATGCGTTAACAGCAAGTTTCTTACCCTGAGTAGTCTATGTGGCACGAGAACCTTGTTTCATTATCAAGCCTTTTGAATTTTTCGGCAAAAAAATAATTTCTCAAGCGGAATTGCAGAAAAGGTAAAAATCTGCTAAAAAGAAAAGGCATTTAAACGGCCTAGCGGGGGGGGGGGGGATGTGCATTATTTAAAATACACAGTGCTCGCGTTGTTCTTTAAAGTGAATGGAACCAGTTGCGAAACGAATTTTTTACAACAGAACTCCTAATATCGGTAAAACATTTTCAAGCAGATATAGCAATATGCGATCACTAGCAGCAGAAAAGTACATTAGGAAAAATCGCTATTTGAAGTCAGTTCTTACTCATACCAGAAGATATCCGAAGCAAAAGCAACTTTCCTAATCGAATAATTGAAAGCAGATATATGAAGGAAAACGTTATGTAACTTCATACCTCCTAGCAAGAAAATTAAACGTTATTTGAAGAAGAAAATGGGCACAAAATGTTGTTTATTATGAAGGGAATCCTACCAGAAAAGGATTTTTTCCATCGGATTTATAGATTGAGTGCTCACTGAATTAAGACCACCTCTATGCAAAGTGAGTTTCACCCGATACTAACATAACGAGGAGGAAAGACAGCTTGTAGGCTAAAGGGGTGTATACAAGAGACTGGTGGTACAGTTGAGAGCAAAGTTACGGACATGATGGGTAAAACCAAGGATTTATCGGAGTTTATGGAAGACCAATTTGTGGGTGCACAAGGGTTGGTGCATTCATTTCGGAAAAGGCGACACTTGTGCTTTGTTCGAGAGCCTCTGTGATAAAAATGCTCCAGGAGTAATACCAAAATGGCAAAACAAACAGCCAGCGACACAACTGCAAAGAGCAGCGAATGGTGGATTCCAAAAGTGAAACTACCTGTGCGTCTCGTCGTGTACACTGCAATTGGCGCAGCGCAGTCTCACAGATGACCGCTCAATATAATATGGGTAAACCAGAAACAATATCCCGCGCTACTATGAGTCGCACGCTGACACGGATGGGCTACAACAGCAGACATACTACAATATCTGCCCACAAGTAATTGGACACCTGCGATAGCAAAGGAAAACGAAGTTTATTCACCTTCAATAGTTGGTGGAGCCTCCATGAGCGGCGATTACAGCTGGGACCCTCCGGGGCATACTCTCAACCAGGCGTTGTACGACGGCTAGCGGTATTTTCTTCCACTCGGCTTGGAGAAGACAGGTCAGTTCCTTCACCGGTTTTGGACGGTGGGGGCACCCCTTAAGTCGACGCTCCAACTCGTCCCAGAGGTGCTCGATAGGATTAAGGTCCGGGCTCTGCGCAGGCCAGTCCATTCGATTAACCCCATTGTCACCATACCAAGCCATGGTGGACCTCGCAACATGACAGGTGGCATTGTCATCTTGAAAGTAACATGGGTTAACCCCGTAAAAATACCACAACGTAGGAAGCGCATGGTCATCCAAAATGGTGCAGTAGGTCTCGGCGTTGAGTCTACCAGAAATTGCGACCAAGAGTCCCGGGCCATACCAGGAGAAACACCCCCACAGCATAATTCCACCACCGCCGAACTTCACAGTTAGGACAATACATTCCGGCAGGAGGCGTCCTCCAGGCAGACGCCAAACCCAGACCCTGCCATCCGAACGGTAGAGGGTGAACCTTGATTCGTCGCTCCAGAGAACCTGTTTCCACTGTTCAACGGTCCACTGTCGACGTTCTTTGCACCACGTTAGCCGAGCAGCGCTATTGGGCTTGGTGATGAAAGGCTTGTGGGCGGCAGCACGTCCATGATAACCGAGCAGATGGGCTTCCTTACGGATGGTATTCATCTAAAGAACACTCCCGGATGCCTGTTGAAACTCATCGCGGAAGTGGCCCATCGATTTGGTGTGGTCCTTCCGAATTTCTGTGGCCAGCATCCGTTGGTCTCTAACTCCCAGTTTTGTGGGTCTGCCGGGTCGGGGCACATTCCGACAGTCACCTCTCATCTTCCACTTGCCAATCACGTAGGCCACTGTCTATTTTGGGTACTTCAACTCGCTGGATATGTCACGTATGGGTCGGCCATTTCTGTGATACCCGACGATTACACCTTTCTTGAAATCAGAGAGCTCCGAACTGCGTGACATCTTGCATGCGACTGGTTGCGTTGTTGTTTACCACACGATATTTAACGGCGGCGGCCGTGACGTGTATCAGGACCGCAGATATCGTCGATTGCAGGGGTGTCCAATTACGTGTTGGTAGATAGTGTATATCCCACCCTTTCTGTAGTCCATTGACATAAACGCCTCATCTGTTGCCAACAGCATGCAGATTGGACGACAGAAGATAAGTGGGGGCGGTTGAATGATATAAGGCATCTTTATCTGGCATGAACTTGGACCCTGGTGCGTGTATACCAACGTATGGAAGCCTCCTGTTAGCAGGGACTGCTTGACGACCATGTGCACCACACAATGTTGTACCTTCACCCAGAGGGGCATGTGTTCTTCCAGGACGAAAATGCCCCATGTCTTTGTGCCTGCCTTGTGCAGGAATGGTTCAACGAACACAATGCTGATATGAGACAGCTCGAGTAGCCCCCAAATTTCCTTGATATCAACCCCTTCACTGTCTTTCCCACAACCGGGAGAGTTTACGTGTGGAGACATCCTTCACAGGCTTACCACCCGGACTGATTATTGCCCACAGTGAAGCACGGAGGTGGATCGGTGATGGTTTGGGTCGCAATATCGTGGCAGTCTGTCGGCCCGTTGATTGTTCTTGAGGGATACATCACTGCCAAGAACTATCGGACAATTCTGGAGGACCAGGTGCATCCAATGGTTCAAACATTGTACCATGACGGTGGTGCCGTGTATCATGATGACAACGCACCAATGCACAGAGCCAAACTGGTGGAAGAGTGGTTTACTGAGCATGAAAGTGAGGTTGAACATCTGCCACGGCCTGCACAGAGACCCGCCTTGAATATTATTGAGCCACTCTGGGGTGTTCGGGAGGAGCGGGACAGGGAACGTTTCCCTCCACCACCATCGCGTGGTGAACTACCAGCTTTTCTGCAAGAGGAATGGCTTCAAATCCCTCTGGCCACTGTACAGGACTTATATCGGTTCTTCTCACGACGAACTGCAGCTGTATTGGCCTCCAAAGTAGTCCCTACACCGTACTAACAAATTGTTGTACCCTAAACCCACGTGTTCCAGTTTCGTTGTCCACCCCCTGTATATGTGTACCACAAAGATTCGGTACGCTTTCATTTCATTTCGGCGGTATGTGTGATTGGTGAACAATGTTACGGTTGCACTCAGGGGCAAGAACAAACAAGTCTCAAAGCTCATGAGCAATTTATGCAAAATACTGAACCTCATGCATGTGCAGTAAGCAAATATAGCAGTGATGCATGATGCCAGCATAATATTAAGCTTTTCACGCTGGGAACAGTACGTTTGATGGAGTACATTTCGGAATAATGCTATGAGATGGTGTTGATACATGAATACAAGGGAAATGCATATACAGCTGCTCGGATGAACAAACTGTGTTTTTCTATCCGTCAAAATAGATAGCGATATAATTCGCTTCAGTAGAGCACGTCGATCCTTAAACAGGGTGACTACTGGTGCTGTGGCCTTTGACCACCCTCAATACAGTGTCAAAAGCTCTGTTCGGCCAGTGGCCTAACGACTGGATGGGGATAGCAGATACTGCACAATTGTGGTATCCTCCCATACGCTATGATACTTCAGCAGGCTATATACTCTGGTGATCATCTGCATCGTATGCACTGGCGTAAGTGTTTCCTCAATAAATTAGACTACAACAATCCTTGCTTTCTGTTGAACATGTGGACGGATGGATCCACGTTCATTCGTGGCAGCTGTCATGATGGTTCAGTACGTTCGTCATCCGTAAACACAGTTTGATGCTTGGATGTGTTGTCAGCATTTCGTTTGCGTTTGTAACTTGGCACCAGGAGCAGAAGGAATAAAGCATACTTTGGTGCCTTTGTACAAGTATATTGTAACGTATACTCTATATTCACTTTCCTTTTGATTTTACTATCTCTGGTTATTTTATTTTACTATGTAAATTATCTTCCTACTGAACGAAATATTATTTCACCCGCTGAATGAGATCTGGCAATGAGTGTAAGTCATGACGTATTGGTAGCTAGTATATAGGCGCGTTCATCGAGACTTAGGGGAGCTTTTGTGTTGTTATGAGGAGAGCTTATGGTCGTTAAGAGAGAGCGTGTATAAAACGAGGAGAGATTATTCATTATTGTTCTACAAGTGTTGTGTGTGCCTTAGTTGACCAAGAGTCGTTGAAATAAAGAAGTTTTCAGTAAGTCAGTCTTTCTCAATTCATAGTTTTTGTCAGACCTCTGTCTGGCTGTTAGGTTTATAACATTTATTTGATTCCTATAAATAACCAGCGTTGAGACTTTGTTTAAGTTCGTAATTAACTAGTAACAACACCCTTTTGAATTCATTATTTTGAAGCTTAGTACAAGTATATCATTAGCTAGCTGGTAGGAAGAGAATCATTCATAATAATTAGCTTAGCGGAAAGTAAATAAAGCTAATTCATTATAATATGTTTAAAGAAGTGCTCCTTTGCGTTCCTCAATATACATTTAAGACGCATAGTAGAACGATATTATTCTACTGTAAAAATACTCAAGAAAAGGGCCAAATTTTGCACTCTCATCCAAAACAGTACATAGTACAAAATCTAAAACAGGAGCATCTGGTTTAATGCCACTGGATCTTTCACCACCACCCATCAAGGCAAGTGCTAGTTGCCAAACACGTTACTTACTGGAAGTTCTATTTCTACTGGAAGCATGCAAACTGGTGCCGTAAAATTCACGAGCATTGTTTTTAATTGGGGTATTTGCAAGAATTGGAAGCACACATTTTGAGATTCGTTCTAGTCTCTTCGTGGACCTATTCAGCGTTGTTTTCTAGAGCTGGCTATAGTAGAAATTATAAAGATATAAATAACATACGCACTAATATGAAAATTTTCTATATGGTTTCTTTGTTATCAAGTCGTTATTACCACCCACACACAACAGGAAAGTTCAGCCGAATACCAGAAAGACCCAATATTGAACGAAAGAAATGGGTCGATGAAATTCGATAACAAAAAGAAATTTTCTTTCCTGTTTTAACGTGTGTGTGTTGAGACTTTTGGCTTCTTCTGTCCCTTGTGCATGAAGACATTTGTTTTGCCATTTCCCAGGAACCAGTGGCCCGAATTAGGGACTGCGACTTCGTATAGCCCTAGATGCTGTTAAACCTCGAAAAAAAAAAAAAAGGAAAGAAAAGAAAGAGCTGAAAATACAGCAGAAATAAAGGAAAACAATGCTGAAATGTAGCCTTTTCAAGTGCGCGTTCAAACGCTAAATAAAGTTCAAGTGCTACGGCGGAATGAGAAAAGTGTATCTAAGGCTATAAATACTCGCAGAATATTGTTTCCAAAAAAGGATTTGTAAGCAGCTGAATAATTGAGATGAAAGGTAAGATCGTTCTAAAAACGTGTTATGTTATTGTGAAGCTGTTACTAAGTTCATAGATGCTGTAAAGTTTAGATTAAAGACAGTTGCCAACGGATTATATAGATTTTTCTGAATTTGTAAATCATAGCTAGCTATTCAGCTGTAGTCTGTCGAGCTCTATATAACACGCATTGAGAAATTACCACTGATCTACTGAAAAAGTATTTAATTGGTATCAACCTATGATACTACTGTTGAGACTCCCCAGGGGCGTTTTCATTCAAATCAAACGATAGCCCAAATGGATTCGAGCAGCACGCCCCAGGGCGCCGCAAACAACATAAATGAATTTTTAATCAATCAAAGCAGGCGGGATTCTAATCGCGAAGAGCCGTATTTTGAGAATGAGCATCCACAAACTTAATTTTAATACGACCGGAGCATCCACCAATAAACTGCGACGATTGCCGGCACATAAAATAAACTTTTATTTGAAAACATTTATTTACATAATTTATGAGGCTAAAGATGTTGAGAGCTCTCTACGAATGTTAAAATTCTAACAGGTTGTACTGTCTGACTCTTAATTTTAAGACAATCAAACGTCCTGTCACAGGTAAGTTTATTTCTAGTCTTTACTCTGCTTGGATTAGTTCCTCACTCATTGTATAACAAACGATGCTTAATAATCAAATGAAAGGCTACTTACAATTCAGCTAACGATGCAATCCACACACATACGCACTTTTCTTCTACTTCGACGATAATTGTAAACCCTGTTGCCGGCTTTATCAATGGCTGACACCGTGTAACTTGCTAAGTTTTGGAGCTTACACACGCAAACACTGGTCAGTCTACAGCCGATGTCTGGGAGATAACGCCATAGACTTCTGTATGATGATCTCAGAAGAACGCGCTCTCGGTCCGTAGGGAGCACGAGCTAAAGCCAACAGGCGGCTCTTCACTGTTAGGAACACCTCGGATGCAACGGTGAAATGATCTCGACCCCTTGTCATTTGACGAGTCATCTGCGCTCGCAAGTAGATTGTATCCGCGAATTCCGCACTTCTTGCGATAGCAGTCAAGCTTGACCATCCACACTCTTCCTGCGGTGTTGAATTACGCAGAATTACTGCAAAGGATGCATTCTCATCCTCTCTCCAGCAGTCCCAGCGAAGCAACTGATTCTTTCTTCCTTCCGTTTCAGCACACACAAAGTCTTGCAAATGTTTTTTCCCCTTCGTGCACATCGGAATACTAGTAGCACTTGAAAATGCGTTAGTCGGTACACAGTATCGCCCATGTACAAGAATGACTGGCCCCCACAGATTTTTCCTGCAAACGGTTCCTCGGAATCCTTGTTTTGTTCACCTCCCGTCACAACCACGACTGAATTACGACTGTTCATCGCGTTGGGGACCCCGCACAACGACAAAGACCCATCTGTGCGATCCTTCCTTTCACTTTGGAAACCTCTTTTCCTTTCCCGGAAAACCAATCAGAGCCCATGAATTAATTAGACAATTAATTAATAGGCCTGACTGGCCCTCCCATTATACCCCAAAACAGTGAGTCAAAATCCTCATCAATACTTTAGAAAATCTAAATTCAAGTAGTAATGAAATGCAATTACCCGGCTCCGTTCCCTTTCTGGAACCAGTGGCTTCAAATCATTGATATGTGACTACTCACAATCCTTAGAGTTGCTCAGGGTGGTCGTTAAACCGCTCCCTCCCCTCCCCCTGCGCTTAAAAAAATATCATAATTTCAGATTTTTTTTGTATTGCGTACAAAACAGTTGTTAACATTATGTCGTTCGGGAAATACGCGAACAATTTCATTGGCGTACATTTCGGATATCTTAAGTGGCAACACAGGCAAAGTCTGGATGTTGCGCAGTACGTTTTTC
Source organism: Macrothele yani (assembly GCA_039090855.1). Classification (NCBI taxonomy): domain Eukaryota; kingdom Metazoa; phylum Arthropoda; class Arachnida; order Araneae; family Macrothelidae; genus Macrothele; species Macrothele yani. Next base: position 2,240,829 of record CM077023.1, on the reverse strand, counting down.
GGATTCAGTTCGTGCCTACTAATCGGCTGAAGTGAGTTGTAATAAAAATGAAGCAGCTGAGACGATCAACCACAGTGGAGCCTGTTTTTTGTAAGTTTAGTGTCTTATTGCAGTATTCAGAGAGCGTGGAACAAAATATTCGGCGGACAGCAGTAGGTCAAAATGCCCATAAGAAAACGGCGGTGTACAATTGGATAAAAGGATATGAAGAAGGCAGAACATCACCAAAAAATGCGGTCGATCGACTTCGACTTTCAGACAAGAAGCCAAACGAAGCAGCAAAGAGTCCTTACAGCAGTCGTGTAGGGTGAGTATCAATGACTTTTCCACACAACTGGGTATCACTCACGCAACAGTTTATACCTTGCTGATGGAAAATTTAGCCCTTCTGAGAAAAGTAGCGACGCACGTACTGTACATACTAACCATAGCAGAGAAGGAAATCCGATACGAAATTGCACGGAGTAACTTGCGTGGGTATCGTCTCAATAGTAGGGTGCTCACAAGGTTCCTCAAGGTTCCTTTTCCACACAACTGGGTATCACTCACACAACAGTTTATGCCTTGCTGATGAAAAACTTAGCCCTTCTGAGAAAAGTAGCGACGCACGTACCGTACATACTAACCATAGCAAAGAAGGAAATCCGATACGAAATTGCACGGAGTATCGTCTCAATAGTAGGGTGCTCACAAGGTTCCTCTGCTTAGATGAGAGTTGGGTGGAATTTCTATACACCCAGGTAACGACATCAGTCATGCATGGTCTTAGTTTGAACCCGATATTTCTGTGGTATCTTTACCCCATGCAAAGTTTTATGAGCGTAAAGTATTACTTGGCATTGTCATGGATGTTGGCGGTGAAGATTATTGGAAGACATATAATGAGAACATCCCCATGACGTCCGAGCTGTATAAGTCATTTTTAAGGGAGAATATCCCTGCATGGGCACTGCGACATCATGTACAGCGACTTGTCCTCGTGCACGACCACGCACAATGCCCAGATTGTTCGGCTGTTCATTGAACAGAACAGTTAGATGGAGCTGCCGCACAAGCCGTATTCACCAAAAATTAATCCCGGGGATTTCAACTGTCTTGGCAATTTGAAAAGGGAGATGATTGGAACTCTCTACAAAAACATACAGGATTCAGGTCTCCGAAGCGCAGACATTGTCCACTGATTTAATGACACTGATACTTTTGATGGTGTTCGTGAAGTGCTCATAGTTTGGAAACGTATTTTTGCTAATGAGAGGAACTACTAATAATTACTCTCAAATATTGTGATCATTGCTTTATTATTACATGAATTATGGTAAATTGAAAGTGTTCATTTACTTCCCGAAAGACTTAATTTACTTAAGTATGTGGGTCGAAGATCTTTTCATATTACCAGCTTAATGTTTTAAAATTCATAAGTTGTGTAAAAATGCAAACTGAAGAGGAAAACAAAATGTTTAGTGTTTGCTCGAAGACATTTTGAAGATATCCACTTTGCTTTAAAAGCAAAGCGGATATTTCAAAAACATTTTCTGTAAAGAGTATAAGAAAGAAAGTTTGGCGAATTTTCAGTTGAAGTCAGCAATCTTGAAACGGTATTTACGTACAGTTTTTAATAAACAGATGTACACGCAAAGATGAAATATTTAAAAATGTTCTAGATATAATATTACATTCCAAATATTCATTATTGTTTTAAAAAATATTCAAAATGATGTCATCAAACATGTAGTGATTCTATAAATTTCAAAAAAGAACTGAAGACAATACAGACTTTCTAAGTGAAATTTGCTTTTTAAAATTATCAATAGAAACTGTAGAGGAAAATATTCATCACAAATTTTCTGCCACGTCATTTAGACAAGTTTTTCGGAAATCTTTTGATTCAGTGGAAGTAATAAAAGTGTTTATCAAATTACCTGTTACGGCTGCTCCTGCAAAATGCGAATTTAAGTACGTCAGTTATCTAAATTTTCACATGTGTTTCCAGCACTCTTTTTTTTTTTCTTTTTCTTTTGCATGTACTTTTTTTGAGAGTAAGAGGGGGGGGGGTGAATTCCCCATCTGTTTGAGCATCTACAGAGTCAAGCTCACCACCCATTAATCACCCGGAACTCGAACCCTAGTCTCATTCGGACGATTAGTCAGAAGCACGCGCCTCTGACCCCTTTCAAGCGGTTTTCATTAAGTGTCAAAAAGAGATTATAAAAGAATGCAACTTCACAAATTTTAAAAGAAAACATGGAGTTAAATAATTCTGCAGGTCAGTCTGCCATCAATCTGTATTTTACTATCACTGGAAATTTTAGTTTATCCTAGAAAATGTGTTAAAAAAAACACAACAAAAAACCACACCATTCTTGTTAATTACGCAACACGGGGATATTGTTCACAGACAAGGGCAGATTGGGGCGATCAAACCAGCAGGGAATTTTAGACACTGCTAAAACACCTGTACCTAAACAGCTCATAAATTCCCTCATGAGAAATATTCTATTAGATCCTGGATGAAAGGGAACTGTTGAAATAAGCATTGCAAAATGAATTCAGTCGAGAAAGATTTTAAAAATCCGCTCATGGACGAATGTTACATTAAAACAACTTCGAAACGGGGATTTGTGCCAGATAACTATTTTCGTTTGAAAAATTTATTTTGCACAAAAAGAAAAAGAAAATCACGAGTCCTGTGAAGACCCCATTTCCAACCAGATCCTCATGAAGAACATTCTGAAAGTTAAAATGTACATATGTCGCATAGCAATGTTCTTTATATTTAGAAATGTCATACGTATTTGGTCACCGAGCGCCTATTGCGCAATGGTATTAGTATCTCCTCCTTGAGAAGATGTCTTTCACTTATTTTGACGGATGAACCAGTAATGCTAAATCGTCGTTTCTTTCAAGATGAAGGGGGGGGGGGAGGATATTTCTGAATATCTCTTCCGAAGAATTGCTTTGTTCTCTGCGTTAGTTTATGGATAAGGGAATGGTGATGATAGGCCAACACAATGGGTAGCCCACTAGTGACCTTTCAGGATTACAAGAGGGGAGGGTAGGGCATGCGAATAACCCAGGGCTCCAAGCAGGGCCGTAGCTAGGTCCCAGAAACGCGGGGTGGGGGTAGGGGGAAGGGGTGGTGAAGAGTCATCTGGGGGCTCTGTGTTCAACTAAAAACTGCATTTTCTCATGAATACAGACACAACTTTCGCTTTGTTTTTAATGTCCTTTTGTTAATTTACTTTATTAGCAAGTAATTGTGCCAAAAAGTAAAAACAATTAGATAAAATACAAATAATGAAATAAAAAGGGGGAGAAAGAAAACAGAACTATATTGAAATATGAAACATAAATCACATTCTTTGAATCTGCTTGGTGGTTCAGCTGTGCGTTCCTTATCGCTGGAGTCCACATAACTACCAACTAGCGTGATTTCATTTCTTTTAAGTTCTGGTCCCTTTTCCGTGGATCCACGCAACAGTTTCGAGGACTTACTGATGTCATACTTCAACTTTTTCTATTCCTCTTCTTCGGTTTCACTTTTTTCTACATTTTTAATCGAGTATTCTCCTTAGCTGGTGCTCGGTGGTAGGCGCTTCTTACCGTGGTGAATAGCCATACCCCTTTCCCTTTCAAAAACAAAGAGCACCCGAATCCTGCCTAAAAAATCTTTTTTCTCTAGCAAAAGCATCGCAAAACCACTGCTTTTGGACGAAAAGCAATGAACGAGAAGATGTTGATAGCCCTTTCACCCTCTGCGCACACGCAAGGATTTTTTAGAGCGGTTTAGCATCTCATAGTCATTTACCAAATGACGAACAGGAGTTTAACCTTAGCCCAACTACGCTTCCTCCACCTACGTCACTCCTTCTTTCTGTCTTTTTCCTACCTTTTTTTTTTTTTTTTTTTTTGGTAATGTTCTTTAAAATTTTACGTTTCTCCGAAAAAAGGGGGAAAAAGAAGAGAAACAAAAAGAAAACGGCATTTCTCTCTTCCTTGGCCCCAAACAACAAGAAACCCTGTCACCATATGGTAGAGAATCATTGGCGCAGTTACTCTTACTGATTCACCTTTAAAAGCAATAATTTCTCTGTAGTTATTCATTGTTTATGATGTATCACTTCATTTTTTTTTGTTTTTAAAAAACGTAATGCGCGACAAAATAAGGTTAAAGCATTTATGCTTACAACGAAATCAAATATCATTTTTATAAACCAACGAAAATAAAAGTTCAAAGCATTTACAACAACATGTACTTTCCAGGGTAGGCTTGTTTGCCTTGCAGGAGGAGCAGAGCCCCCTCTAGCTCTCTGCTAGCTGCTGCTGCCTTGGCTCCAAGTCCAACAACTTAACTTCAAACTGCATTTAGCTTTAACTTAATTAATTCATGAGAGCATGCTTAGTTTAGTGGCACTTTTCTCATTTTCTCACGTAGGAACAGATAATTTTTCCATGTCATTTCAGAGCAAACACTCAACATATAAAAAGAAGGAAACTTTTTTTTTTTTTTTTACAAAATATCTTTTCAGGCGGAAAAAAGCTTAACGACAATTATTCATAAATACTAAAATAATTAATAGTTCGTTCCAAAAAAATCTAGACAAAAAGAATGGAGAAAATGGGTCATTTCTCGAGTAGTCCGCCAGAAAATGTCCCGGTGTCGTAATCCACCCCTGTTCAGTGACCAATAAAATATCTTTCCTGTCGAAGTTGTCGTACAGCCGACTGTTGGCTGAGCTTAAGTGAAAGCAGAAAAAATCTGGAGTACGGTTTGAACGTGAATTCCAGTTTCTTTGTAGAAGTGCTTTCTGTTAAATTTCTTGATGTCGGATGTTTTTACTTTCAAACGGCTTTCGGCTTTCGTACACATAACCAATCCTAGCGATATACCGTTACTTTCGAAGCTTCGGTGTTCGCAAGAGGGCGCTACAAGCTGAGCCTGCGTAGTGCGTAAACCCACCTGACGCGCAACGATCATTCGAAGTCTGGATTTGGTGCTGTTCGGTTGTTTGTTGTGTTGTGGTGTGGTTATGTTGCATTATGGAAGAGGAATTAAAGTGCCCCGTGTGCAAGCACTTTTTCAGCAATCCAGTGCTCCTACCATGTTATCACTCGCTGTGCCTCAACTGTGCTCTTCACGTTCAGGCTCCGGCACAGCATATCCCACCGCCTCCACCTGAGGATACTATCAACAACCTGAACGAGATCTCCGGAGATTATCCGGACGTCGATAAACTCAGCCTGGTCAGCGAGACGGACAGCGGTGTAGTGTGCAACAGTCGTCCCAACAGCTACGTCGGCACCCCCAATATTCAAGGAATTTTATTTCCTCCCTTACAAAGCAGTGCCCTGTCTTTGAGCTGCCCTGTGTGTCAAAAAATCGTGTACTTCGACGAGAATGGTGCTCACAATTTGCCCAAAAATAGGGCCTTGCAAAACATCGTGGACAAATACGGCGAGTTCAAGAACCTGGCGATCCAGTGCCAGCTGTGCGAGGGTGAACCTCGGGAAGCCGCTGTGATGTGTGAGCAGTGCGAAGTGTTTTACTGCGATTTGTGCAGAGACAGCTGTCATCCAGCACGTGGCCCGCTGGCAAAGCACTCCTTGGTCAGCCCCCAAGATGGCAAGGCGGCCCTTAGGGCCAAGCTCAAAGCCAAGGAGCCTAAGTGTTTGGAACACAGTGAGGAATCGCTCAGCATGTACTGCATGCTGTGCAAGGTACCCGTGTGTGTGCTTTGCTTGCAGGAAGGCAGGCACATCAGTCATGACGTCCAAGCACTGGGAGCCATGTGCAAAGCCCAAAAGGTAAACTTTTCGAATGCTCTTCAGAACTAATATGTAAAGAAATATCCTTTAAACATTATCAACTTGTTTTCTCATATGTTATGCGAATTTTCACATTTAAAAGAAAAATACTGATTGTTTTATCCTTTTTAAGTGTTATAAATCTGCTCATTTAAACATGTCTATTTCTTAAACATCTTAAAAAGGCATGGAATAGTATGGTTTGTTGATCCTTGGACTAAATTGCAGATCACGTACTTCACTTTTCGTGTAACAGTGCTGTATGCTAGTTTTCAAATCTGTGAAAGTGTTCTAAGTGCTGGCACAGTGTTCTGGCTTCTGACTAATTGTCCAAGATGGGTTTGGGTTCGAATCCTGGTGAGGCATGGATGTTGTGTTTGTCTTATGGCACTGGCTCTCTCCCTTCCCTGGAACCAGCATCCCTGAAGTAGGGACAGGCGACTGCTTATAGCCCATTGAGTTGCTCATGGTGGTCAATTAAACCTCCAAATAAAAAAACAAAAAATATGTTAAAACTGAATACCTCCATAGGAAAGTATTACGATTATTCATAAATTCAATTTCCAGTTTTTGGCATAATTTTGCAAAAAATGTACATAAATACATTACAGCCAATGATTGTAAATGTTGATTAAAATGCAAAAATTATGTGAATGCGAACAGCACAACACTGCAGAAATGAACAAAAACCAACCAGCACAGAACGAATATCAGATAGTGAACATAACAATAGGAAGATACTTTTATAGTATGGTATAGTTTGACATGGCCTCTGATCATTCGTCCGTAAGTGGTCCGGGTTCGAATCCCGGTCAGGCATGGATGTTGTGTTTGTCTTACGGCACTGGCTCTCTCCCTTCCCTGGAACCAGTGACCCTAAATTAGGGACGGGCGACTGCTTATAGCCCATTGAGTTGCTCACGGTGGTCGTTAAACCTCCAATCAAAAAAAAAAAAAAAAAAAAATAGTTTGACATAGTTGTAATAGCCCTGCTCTTGCATATATATGTTAATTTATCAAATTGTGTCAACTCTGATAATAAGCCTCTATTGTGTTCAGGAAGACAAATTAGTTATGGACTTTTAGATCACCTATTGTGCTACTGCACAAGGTGAAATTAAATTCTTGAACTGACTGCAAGGTAGGTGGTGGTCCAGAATGCTCATGTACTGAGGTTTTCAGGCACAGCTCCCCAGAAATCTCGGAGAAAAACAAAATTGACAGTTTGTGTTCTTTTAATAACTGGGCACTGCCATTTGTAAATTCATATCTCACCTAAATCATTCTGGATATACAACATTGGAGACAAATTTCAAAATATGTCTACCCAAGTGAGGGCACATGCATTTTTATGATGTGTTGAGAACCATTTGTGGGTTAGCCTGTGGCTGGCGGTCTGTCATGTCCCAAACTTCACCATTTCAGATGTTAGGTTTTCAGTCATTTGTGTTACAGTTCTGGTGTAGCTGTGTTATTGGTAATTAGTTACATGAGCTGACCATTAAATCAACACATTTCAGCTTACCAATGCTGCTATTAGTACAATGTAAAATTATAGAGTTCATAGGAGTTTCAAACAAAATTATCCGGAAAACTTTAGTTTTTACTTGTTTTGAAACTGACTTCGTTGAAAAAACCAAAGAAAACAGTATAAAGTTTGCAACGAATTGTTTCGATAAGTAATCCAACCAGGGGCGGACCCAGAGAATGGTGCGCGCCCTCCCTTGTGGACCAAGGAAAAGCTTTGATTTGTTAGGTTTTAATAACAAATTGAATAATTTTTCGTGAAAGAAAGTATTACTTAAAAGTATATTACTTTCTTTAATTAATTGCAAGAATTTATAGACATACTAAAAACACTTTTTCATTTTCAGAAAGATCCCCGGTTCACAAAAATCCTGGATCCACCCCTGAATCCAACAGCACTGCAACTGTAGTAATTCCTTCACATAATTCTCTCAAGCTGCACATGAAATACTGTGGGTTCCATATAATAAAAACAGAGAATTCCTCATTTCATAGATAAGTTACATTGATATAGTTCTGAAGTTCCAAATAAACATTCTTCACTTGGATGCACATGATGTTGAAGAAATTTACCCATGCATTTGGTCCTTTTCTATGATTTCAGGTATTTCTTGCATTGGTGACTTAGGGAAATAAATTTTGTAGTCACTGGAAAAAGGTTTTATTTTCACTAACTCATTCCCATAATCAGGATGCTGTGAGATGCTTTTGCGGAGCTACACACAGTCGTGTCTGAGGTATTGTGGCAGTGGATAGCAGCAGTCCAAACATTTTTTGATTGGGAGTGACATGTACCCAACATTGTTTGGTTAATAAATTATTGCACCACTTAATTTCATATTAGGGAGTGAATTGGTCCAACAAACTGCTGCCCCAGCATTTCAGAATTAGGGGGGAGGGGGCACACAGATTTTAAAGTGCTTTGCAGAAATTTTGTGAAAATTCCGTTTATATAGTTTTTATCATACGCTGATGTTATCCCCAGAAAAAAAAATTCAGGTGCATACTGCATGTAGTATTAATTCGGTGTATGTACTATTAGGTAGCATGGATACGAACCTCCATGCCCTTTAACAAGATACTATTTCTTTGCCATTTTAATTTGCATAATTTTTTTTAATATTTGCTGTTCGTGAATTTTAGTTTGTAACCTGACAAGGAATAATCTCTCATCTTTTTAAACTAATATATAATTACGAAAATTTTGTCTTTCTGCTACTCTGTTATAGATTTTCTCAGAGTACTAACTTCATTTGGCCAGTGCAATGGTCTAAGGTAGTGGCACACCCAGAAATTCCTGGTGAGGCCTGGGTGCTGTGTTGTTTTATGTCCTTGATTCTCCTCCTTCCCTGGAACCAATGGTTTCAATTTGCAGGCAGGCAACTGCTTATAGCCCATTGAGTTGCTCACAGTGGGTCGAATATTGATGCCATGGCTGCCCATAGAAGGGGGGCAAGAGGAAACATTTGCCCTCCCCTGGAAATCTAGCAGTGCCCTTTTTTGGACTGAAATACAGAGATTTTCACGATAACACTAATTCTGATTGCTAATTTTTCTGTAGAATTTTTGGATGCATGTGTATGCCGTAAAAATAGTAAAAGCATTGGGAATTTCCAGTAGAAAAAGGGAAATTTTACAGTAGAAAATAATGATGAAATTTCCCATTGCATGTTGGAGAACAGTGTACAAATGTATAGTATGGAGAAGTATGACAAACGAATAAATGAAAAATATAACATTTCCAGTAGCTATTCACTGAGATCTCTTGAAAGTTTTCCGACAAATTTGTCTTCAGTATTAATAACGAGGAATTGTGCACCAACTATACTTAAAATATTATAACTATACTAGTAATCTGAATTTCTTGGCAAGAATGGAAATAAGTTTCCAAGCTTTTGCACATCAACCAGATGACTCTTTCAAGGAAGGTAGACAGCAAACTGAATAATAGAATGCTTCAATAATTTGAACTTGGTGACTTGACAATAAACAAACAGATGCAAGTTTGCTATCTTCCTTGAAAAAAAAAACCCTGGCTGATGTGCAAAAGCTTGGAAACTTTGGTTTCTATTCTACACCAAGAAATTTGGATTACTAGTATAAGTTACTATTTTAAGTGGTGTTCCGTATATTTTTTCATACCAATTGAGTACCAATTTTTTCTGGTGCCAGCTACCAAGTGATTAAAAAGATCAAACGAACGACAAATTTTCCTTATTGTCCGAGCACACTCTCTCTCTCTCTCTCTCTCTCTCTCTCTCTCTCTCTCTCTCTCTCTCTCTCTCTCACAGAGAGAGAATGAATGAATGTCAGGCAATTATTCTAGCTTTCGAACAATTGGGCTGGCTTGAGGCTTAATTATTTTAAGAGAGTCCCAGTCCATTTTGTGAAGAGCCCTGTCTATCAACAACCATAGAAGTTGGCAAATCCATCCCACGTGGTCGCCAATTGTCTTGCATTACTCCTGATGACAAATGAGGGTCTCATTTAAAAATCTGAGGTATTGAAAGTACAACCCCATCTTTCCTTTTTATACCCATAGACTCTTGTTTTTAAAGTAGCTTAAACAGAGGAAGCCATGACATCTTTAATTCCAATTTTCTTTTTCTACCTGTTGGTGGTAGTTTATCCTCGGGGTCTCCAACACAAAACCATTCCATTAACACACGTGTTGATGTTGCAAGCTGTAGCGGATAACTAAACCAGGGATATGCATGGCTGGGGAGATTCCTTGCTTTGTGTGAAGAAGGATACGATAAATATGCATATGCTGTCCATGTCATAACCAGAGTTCAAACCCCTAGGTGTTCAGCAAGTACAAGAAATTAGCAGGCTACATTTTGGACCACCCCAGCACTGAAGCCACTTTCAGTAGTAACTTTTTGCCAATTTACTCAATAACATAATTGTCAGGGCTATTCAGAAAGCAGCGTATCCAAAAAATTCTTACGTGGAATGTAGTAATCACTTAATGTTTTCTTTTGGACATGCTCATTTCCCTTCCCCTGCTATAATGTTTTGAAGAAAAACTAGTTTTTAATTGGTACTTAAAAATGTTGCTCTTCCTGTGATTCCATACAATTCATGTCAACCAGAATTCAAACCTAGAGTCGGGGGCGGAATTCCGGCTCGACGCGCGCATAGGGCCTCATTGTTTGAGGGGCCCCGAAAACATTATACTGTAATTGGATTTTTAGTTTTGTTTTGATGTTCAAGGACCGAAGCAATTCAATCCTTAAAGTGACTACTTTGTATTGTCAATTGATATTTTACTTTCTCATATTAATGATAACATATTTTTTCTTGCTGTTGCTGATATTCCAAATTTTTGAGTTCTTATCGATGTACTTATTTTGAAAGGAATGGTTAAAATAATTTTGAGTCCTTTTTAGTAGTAGGTAAAGGAGGTATTCACGCTTCCCACACTTTTCATTGTTTAAGGTGAATTCTTAACTGACCTGCAGTGCTATAAATTGTTTTCATGCTACTTCCAACCAAGGGAACACATCTGTGTTGGAACCTTCCCCCCGAGTTGCGATGAGGAGTGCTTGTAAAAACTTTCCTGATGATCGGGGGTGTTTGCTGTTAATTGTTTTGTTTTTGTCCTTCGTGGTAGGTTAATCAATGAAGAAAGAAATATTCTTCATAGGATAATTCTTAGGACAATCAAGTTCTTTCTCGGCCTTAATCCCCCTAAACCAAAAGTTTGTATTATTTATTTAGGCTGAAAAAGTAAAGAAATTTGAGAATATCACACTACCTTTTTCTTATTTAATAGTGTTAAAAGTGATTTATATTGTATTGCAACAACATTTTCTCATTGCTTTCTGCTCCCCTGGTTTAATACTGATAATTATCAAGTATTCTCACCTTTTCTATTCCTTAAATAGACTTAAAACTAGCTTTTGAAAAAGCAGTAAAAAGTTTCAAACTAAAAATCCTGCAGTTCCTACTTTTCCATTTTCAAACTGAATCTTTTGCATTTAATTCAATTAATATGCTTCTGTTTCTGAAAACTGCAGTGCAGGTATAATTGGGAAACGGAGATTAAAACTGCCAAACTTAATATCTATTGATTTCCTATTAGTAGCCGCAAAATAATTTTTGAAATATCTCTAAAATCAAAAAGTTTAATCTGCACAGACAGACCAAATTATCACACTAGCACTGTTTCTTAAAGAACATTCTAATAATAGGAAGGCATTTAAAAAAGCGTAAAAACCTTTTTTTTTTTTTTGTTAATCTGACTGATGAAAATTTCTGAGGGGATAAGAAGGGGTGGAGGGGCTGAACCTTTAAGCACCTCGAGCCCTAAAAGATCTAAAGACGTCTCTGCCTAGAATGGCACTCTGGCGTGATAATTTTTTCCCCTGATAAATATATACATTTGCATGCCATCTAAGTGTGCTGAAGAGCTTCTGCCCTCTCTTTTAAAGGCCTTACATGCTTTAATTTTGGAGGTGAAAATTGAAAAGCATGAAAATTTTCACAGGTTTGAAGAAACTACTTGCTTGAAGAAAAACTTGCTGCCCCGGTGGCGCAGTGGTCTAAGTGCTGGCCTCTGATCATTCGTCCGTCTGGGGTCCGGGTTCGAATCCCGGTCAGGCATGGATGTTGTGTTTGTCTTACGGCACTGGCTGTCTCCCTTCCCTGGAACCAGTGACCCTAAATTAGGGACGGGCGACTGCTTATAGCCCATTGAGTTGCTCACGGTGGTCGTTAAACCTCCAATCAAAAAAAAAAAAAAAAGAAAAACTTACCATAACAATATAATGCTTTGTCTAGTCTCAGGAGAAGCTTTATGCTTAAAATCTAGTTCACCAGTAGTACAAAAACATTTTAGTAGTTCGACATTAAATATTGTTCTACTGTGATGCATTCGAACTTTGCACTGATATCTAAATAAAAAAAAATCCTATTGAAATTTATCTTCTGATATATTATAATGAATACCACTGTAATAGTTTGAATGTACAATATTGCTTCTTGTGGGGTATGCCATAAGGTTGTACACCAAACAACCATTGTAAGCTTTGTCCTTTTGAAAACTGGGAGAAAATTTGTTTTATATAAATTGAACATCAAAGTGTGCTTTTAAATTCACTACATGGAACTTATGGCAAGTTTGATATGAATTATGAAATTTTCATTTGTATGATGTTGGACATCTTTTTAGTGAGATGGCTCAGCACATGTACAAAGTACTTGTAGTTTAGTATAAATACCACAGTTGGCATAAGTCTCCTGTATCACTGCCTATATGCCATGGATTCTATTTGGAATCAAACAAATCATTATAATTATTTAGTTTGCATTATGTGAGCATTTTGCTAAATGAGCAAGTAAAGGTGATTCACCAGTAGTATTTGCTGTGCAGTCTGTTTTAATTTGCTAGCTGTTTTGTTGCTCTTGGTTGATAGGTCTCCATTTTGTATCCAATTAGCATTAATTTAACTATTTCAAGAAATAGTGCACACAGATGATGTGAATGTCATTTGCTCCAGCAACAACAGTTTTTTTTTAAGCCTTAATTCACAAAACTTGGGAAATACAATATTGATATTTGAATATTTTGCGTGTAAAAATGTATGGGCCTTTTTCCAATAACCACCCCAGTGTTCTGAGACCATTCATACACTGGCAAGACAAAGACGTCTCTGTGTTTGAACCTCAGTGAGGAATGGATGTTATATTTGTCTTACGGCACTTGCTGTCTCCATTCCCTGGAACCAGTGGCCCTAAATTAGGAAAGGCAACTGCTTATTGCCACTAAGTTGCTCATGGTGGTCATTAAACCTCCAAACAAAAACAAAGAAAAACTTTGAAATAGCTTAACATTGTTTTGGAGACTAAAAAATCTGTGGCATGTAGCAACTTATTTAATCATAATTCATTGTCGGGTTTTGGTGCAGTTTTAGATGCCTTTTTATTTGACTTAATTAAATTCTTTCACTTTGCTCACCTTATGTAAGGTCAGGTGATGCGTAACATCACAGCCTCTCCTTGACAAATGTCAACCCCGCCTTCTCGTGGTGCATCCTGTTCCCACTAAAGGGGCTCTGACGACCGCCAGTAGCGGTATAACTATACCATCGGGATCAGAGGAAATGCTATCCCACACTCACCAACCCGCTTGGCCAGCGTGGTGAGTTATGGCCAAACACCTCCAAAATGACTCTACAACTTAAATCTTGGCCCTCAGTCTCCGGCAGCTGGAATGTACCTGGCCAAGGCAGCGGCCAGTGCGACATGAAGGCAGAGGGTGCTAAGAATCCCCGGAGGACCGGACTAGGCTGCCATTTGATGCTGACCTTGGCTACCTATAACGGACGCTCCCTATCTTCTGATTCAAGGCTTCTTGAATTGGAAGAGGAACTACAAAGGATCAAGTGGGACATCGTCGGGCTAAGTGAGGTAAGGAGAAAAGGAGAAGATCTCATTGAACTGAAAAGTGGACATCTCTTCTATTATCGTGGGACAGATACTGGCAGAACTAGTGGTGTTGGATTTATAATAAACAAGAAACTGAAGGATAAAGTGGTAGAAGTTGAAAGTTCCTCTGACAGAGCTGCACGACTCGTTATCCAACTATCGAGAAGATACCAGGCTCAGATTATTCAAACTTATGCACCCACCACAAGTCATCCTGAAGAAGAAATTGAAGAATTTTATGAGGAAATTCGTCATCTAAATAATAAAGGTAAGCAGCACTTGAAGATAATTATGGGAGATTTCAATGCAAAAATAGGGCAACGGCAACAGAATGAAACTTCAGTAGGTAAATTCGGTCACGGCAACAGAAACCAGCGTGGAAATACTCTCGTTGAGTTTGCAGAGGCAGAAGGATTTTTCATCTTGAACTCCTTTTTTCAAGAAAAAGCCACACAGGAAATGGACATGGAGACATCCAATTGGGACGACAAGTGAAATTGATTTTATTATGTGTAACAAAAAATTCGTCATCGAAGACTGCAGTGTGCTGAACAAGTTCAACACAGGTAGTGACCATAGATTGGTGAGATGTAAGATGCACCTCAACACTAAACTGGAACGTGGCAAGCTCATAAGACAAACAAAATGTATTGACATAACCAACCTTAAAAAACACCATAATACTTTCAAGTTGGAACTGAAGAACAGATTCTCTGCTTTAGAAGGCCTAACATCGGAAGAAGTGGATATTTCGGAAGTTAACAGAAAAGTAACCAAAGCTCTAATGGAAACAGCAACAAAATTAGCTGGGTCTAAGAACAAGTTGCATGTGAACAAATTATCACGAAAAACCAAAATGTTGATGCAAAAAAGAAGAGAGATGAGGACAACTAAAGTAGATGTGACTTCCAAAGTGGAATATATAGAGCTATGCAAGACAACACGAAAAAGTATCACTGAAGACGTAAGGAAATTCAACTGTGAGCTAGTGAGGAAAGCAATTGAAAACAACCAAAGCCTTAAGATAGCAAAGGGACATCTCAGTAAGGGAAGAAAACAGATTATGGCTCTGAGAAAAGAAGATGGTTCTATAACAAGAAATAGAGGTGAAATTTTGACAAGAGTGAAAGATTTCTACTCCAAATTATATGAAAGGGATGATACATGTACTCCAGACATCATGAAAGGTACCAGAGTTCTTCCAGTCCTCCCAGCAGAAGTTGCTCATGCAATCAAGAACATGAAGCGAGGGAAAGCTCCAGGAGAAGATGGAATTACTATAGACATCATACAAGAAGCAAGTGGAGAAATTGAAACAGTACTCGCCCAAATTTTCACTCGATGCCTTAATGAAGGGAAGATTCCTGAGGATTGGAACAATGCTACAATGATCCTGCTACATAAAAAAGGTGACATTGAGGATCTCAGGAACTACAGACCTATCAGCCTCCTATCAGTGGTTTATAAAATCTTCACTAAAGTTCTTTCACACCGCTTGAAGGTAACACTGGACATGGCTCAACCGAGAGAACAAGCTGGATTCAGGAGTGGCTACAGCACAATAGATCATATCCACGTACTGAGAGAACTGATTGAAAGAGCGAGGGAATATGAACTTCCATTGTGCATGGCTTTTATCGATTATGAAAAAGCCTTTGATTCGGTGAAACCATCAGCAGTTACCACGGCTCTGAAATCCTGCGGTATTGAAGATGCATACATTAATATTATTAATAACATCTATGAAAATGCAAGTGCAAAGATTCGGCTGTTTGAAAATACAACACACATAAAAATTGGAAAGGAGTGAGACAAGGTGACACCATATCTCCGAAGCTCTTTAATGCCACATTGGAAAATGTCTTTCAATCACTGAACTGGGAAAACAAAGGGATAAAGATTAATGGAGATTATCTAACCCACCTTCGTTTTGCTGATGACATAGTCATTTTTGCAACTACCCCATCAGAGCTGCAGAGTATGATCCAGGAACTTGCTGACAAGAGTAAAGAAGTGGGATTAAAAATGAACTTTCAGAAGACAAAAGTGATGTTCAATGCTTTTACAAGAAATGAAGATTTATCGATTGATGGAGAAAAACTGGAGATAACAGATACGTATGTTTATCTTGGACAGCAGATATCAAGTGAGGGTCACATTGATGAAGAAATTAATCGGCGTACAAAACTTGCCTGGAGAGCTTTTGGAAGAAACAGCATAATTTTCAAGAGCAATATGCCATTATGTCTTAAAAGAAAAGTGTTTGATCAATGCATCCTTCCAGTGCTTACGTATGGTGCAGAGACGTGGACCTTAACTAAAAGAGACATACAAAAGCTGCAGACAACTCAAAGAAGCATGGAGAGGTGCATGCTTGGTATAACCAGGAGAGATAAGAAGAGGAACTCGTGGATCCGAAAAATGACGAGAGTGGAAGACATCATGATCAGAGTTAAATCCCTGAAATGGCAATGGGCTGGACATACTGCCAGAAGGACAGACCATAGATGGACAGCCGAAATTTTAGATTGGACTCCAAGGGACAGGAAAAGACCCAGAAAAAGACCACATGGGAGATGGGTGGATGAAATTCGTAAATATGCGGGAGTGACATGGAGGAGACTGGCACAAGACAGACCGTTGTGGAGGAAACTTGGGGAGACCTTCGTCCAGCAGTGGATTGATAATGGTTGACAATGATGATGATGATGATGATAATTAGATGTACTGAACTTTTGAATTTCCTGTAATAATATGCCAGCTTTTTGGAAGGAGGGGTAACACTTTTTTTTTTTTACTTCTTTTATTGGGCGATTTAAACTTTTTTTTTTTTTAACTGGGGCATTTCACAATAATCTCTTTATAAATCCTCTATTTATACAGTAAGAATTTTCCTTTTTTATTACATAGCCTACCTTTCCTCTTTTTCTAATTTTTTTTAAATTCTACCCATGTTTTTTGTTTTTTTTTATATTGAAATTTCTTCAAGGTACTGTAAACCTATATTTAATGAAGTGATTGCTACACCAACAGAAATGGAATCACCACTACCTTGTGATTCTTTTTTTTTTTTTTCACTTCATGTTTTAGACAGATAAATTGTTCAGCAGCAATAGGCATTTTCAACAGTTTGTTTTGCTCAACTTCAGCATATTAAGTGAACTGTTTTTTTCTCTCATCAAATAAATAACTAAACTTTCCTTAAATTTTCTGAACTCTACTATATATTTTTAAATTCAAAGGATTAATTTTTTTTGTAGTAATAAGATCCATTTGTAGTCAAGCATTCAAGGATATATTCTTAATGTGTGTCACATTTTTCATTTGTCAAGAAAAGCACTTGAACAATAAACTGATATCCCTAAGAAAATGTAGATAGCAACTGTTTGAGAGGCTCAGCCTCTCAGTTCCTAATCTAAAAATCTGAACTAAAAGTAAACACACTAAAATTTGGCCTGGTTTTAGGAGAAAAATTAAGCCTACTGGTTGTTTAATGGAAAAACAAAACTTGAAACTGGTTCATTTGAGAAAAAAAAAAAAAAAACCCAAACTCTATAACTTCTCAAAAGTAAGTAAAGTAAAGTAGAGTTTGTTTTTTGTCACTCCAAATAAAGTCAGCTGTAATAAATCTTATCAGTGTTTATTAAGAAATAAAGCATTTTTAGAAAATGTGCCTTTTACTGATAAAAAAGGACTTTAGATGGCTTTCAAATGTTAAATGTCTTATCCACGTGTTGCAATTTTTATGAGAATCCAGGCAGAAAAGAAGATAGTGATGGGGAAATGCAGGATTAGAAAATCATAGTTTCCAAGCAGTTCCATTTGTGAAAACTCAACGCTGTTTTGACTGCAGTGTCTATATAAAATTGTAGGTATTATTAAAACTGCAGTGTCTATATGTAAAATTCAACTTACCATTACTTTAAAACTTTTCAACTATTTTAAACAGGATGCTTAAATAAAAAGGCTAACCTTTCAAAAGTGGCCCACTCCGATAGATGGCGCTCTGGCTACGCACATTTCACAGTCAACCACTCCCTCAACTTCATTGATCCCATCACAGGGGCGCATACACAAGGAGTAGAGAGCAATTGACGTCCTTTTAAGCATAAGTTAACACAAGTTAACACAGGGCAACCGCAAAATGTACTTGGCAGACCATATTATGGAATATTTATTCCGACGGAATTGCCGAATTTCCTCAGAACATTGCTTTGAAGTCCTGATTCGTGCGATCAGGCAGTTCTTCCTTGGCAGATAAAGCTTTTCTAGCTTTTGTTCTGCTAGGTAGGCCGTCCCGGTGGCGCAGTGGTCTAAGCGATGGCCTCTGATCATTCGTCCGAACGGGGTCCGGGTTCGAATCCCGGTGAGGCATGGAGGTTGTGTTTGTCTTACGGCACTGGCTCTCTCCCTTCCCTGGAACCAGTGACCCTAAATTAGGGACAGGCGACTGCTTATAGCCCATTGAGTTGCTCACGGGGGTCGTTAAAAACCTCCAATCTAAAAAAAAAAAAAAACTCTGCTAGGTAGACAGTTTCAGATTCATGAGAAAAACTCGCTCTTCCGTCGTAATAAATATTTTACACATATGCAAGAATGTACATTCATAAAGGCCCTTTTAAGGACCACCTAAAATCCATATTATTCACTTCCTTTCCCCATTCCACAACGCTACGCTACGCTTCACAATTTAGCGAAAACATGTCGCCATCTATCGTCGCTTCAAAAACTACTTTTGGGCCACTTATGGAAGGTTTACCAATAAAAATGCTTAAAATTTTTATCTGAGGTTTTATAAACAAGTTTTTGTATTTTCACTTTAAAAACAAAATTGAATTTTGGTAATCTGTTGAAAGTTCTTATTTGAGAACTGTGAAGTTTGAGTTTTCTGGAATAATGAGAGCATTTACACATATATGAAATTGGTAATAACTTGTTTCCTTCTTTTTATATAGTGATACATTCTAAAAAGGCTTAATAAGAAAAATTCTCATTGAAACTGTTAAGTTTTAGATTGCCACTCCCCCCAAAAATGATGAAGTTGAATATATATATATAATTTATTGATTTTTTTTAAAATGTAACTTAAAAATTTGAAACTTAAATTTTGAGATAACTGTAACATGTTGTATATCATATTAAACCTTGTTTAATAAGGTTTCTGTTGATACCAAGATCAACTTGGTAATAATTGATGTCATGGCTATTCCTAGCCTTGATATATTATAAATTTCAATAAATAATGGGATTTACTTAGGAATAAAAGGGATATTACTTACAGTCAAATTTTTGGGTGCACCCCCGACCCTTCCTCAGGACTATACTACAATAGGTGTTGCCATTCATGAGCTAAATTCCAACCTTTCAAATCATTTAATGCTGTACCTCTTCTCTCTATTTCCATTCCTTCTGAAAATTTTCTCTTGAACAAGTGCTGTTGATGTATGTGTCAGAACTTCTACAGTGTCCTAAAACACCTTATGTCCAGTATTTTGAATATGTCTGTCCAAACCTGTTTTGTTTGTCAAATTTTTAATTGCAGCTTTATGTTCTGCCAATCTGGTCTTAAGCTATCAGCCTGTTTCACCCACATAGCTGAGACCACATTCACATATTATATTGTAGACACCACGCCTTCCTGTAAATTGCTAAAACATGCTCAAAAGGAGGAAGTGAAAAAAGTTTTGGAAGATAATAATTACCCTTCTCTACTAGTCAACAAAATTCTTAAAAAAAAAAAAAAAAATCAGTAACTACCTTCCAAAATTAAAACAAAAGGAAAACATTAATAATCTAAAGTAACTTATGGGATTTTACTAGGAAATTTTTTCTTTAATAGCAAATTTTCGGAGAAAACTCTTCTTCTTCAGGCTGTCTTGTTGTTGTCACTTTTTCCTTGTCACTATCACGGTTACGGTTTACCTTGACGGTTACGGTTAACCTTGACGGTTTAGGTTATTTTTCAACAAATCCTGCCAGATGTTAGGCAGGGAAAATCCTTTGCAGTCATTGATGATGGAATTTTGATTTTTCTCAATCTCTATTCCTTCTTTCAGTTTTCTTTTTTGGAAATTGCTTTGGAAACTGATTACTTTAAGGGAATTCCAATCCATGCTGTGCCCAGTTTCTCTAACATGCCTATCTAATCCAGTCTTATTGGAGCAATTTTTTATAGCTGCTTTATGCTCAGCTATACGAGTTTCTAGTCTGCGACCTGTTTTACAGGAAGGTGTGGTGTCTACAATATAAAATGTGAATGTGGTCTCAGCTATGTGGGTGAAACAGGCAGACATCTTAAGACCAGACTGGCAGAACATTAAGCTGCAATTAAAAATTTGACAAGCAAAAAGGTTTGGACAGACATATTCAAAATACTGGACAATAAGGTAGGTGCCTTGGGACACTGTAGAAGTTCTGACACATCAACAGCACTTTTTCAAGAGAAAATTTTCAGGACTGGAAATAGAGAGAAGAGGTACAACATTAAATTATTTTACTGTGGAAATAACTTTTTTTACGGGTCTTATAGAGGTTATTAAAAAACAAAAAAAGTTGGTCAAATTTTCGATCATTAATTGTGGTTGGACACTTCCAACTGCATGGCAGCAACTACTCCATTGACTTAGTCCTGATGATGAACTAGGCTTTATAGTTCAAAAATTTGACCACCAACTTTTTTTGAATAATAACCTCTATAAGACCCGTAAAAGTTATTTCCACAGTAAACTATGAATAGAGGTGCCATAAATTCATTTACAACTAGAATTAAATTATTTGAAAGGTTGGAATTTAGCTCATGAATGGCAACACCTACTATAGTGTATTAATGAGGAAGGGTAGGGGTGCTACCCAAAAATTCGACTGTAAGTAATATCCATTTATTCCTGAGTAAATCCCATAATTTAGTGAAATTTATAATATAAAAGATCAACTTGATAAGAGTTAGATCCCAAGGCATTGCAAATCTTTGAGAAATGCAGAGAAATTCTTTCGTAATTTTTGCTACAGTCCAGAGGGCAGTTTCAAAAAATTGCTTTTGCTTTGCTACCTTTTTAAAGAGTGCCTATTCACCAATTTTTGTTGAAATAAGAGATTTTGTGGTTTTGAGTGCTGTGTTGAAGTGACATGAATGGCCTTATAGTGGCACTAAAAGTACACAAACTAAGGCATGAATAACCTGTTGTAGGCAGCAGTTACATTTGGAAGCTGGTTTCTAATGATGGGAAATCTGAAATCTTAGTTGTCTTCAGTACATTAGTTTTAAGATTGCATTATTGACTTTAATAGCAATTGTTCACATATATGTTGAATGATATCATTGCTGGAACTTGATGCACTGCTTTTAGAGATAGTTCAGATGAATGTAAAAAAGTATGTGTGCATCCAAAAAATATATATATATATTATTTCATGAAGTACATTGTTACTAGGCAATGTTTGGACTAAGTTCATATATGTAGGAATGTGTGCTGTTAACGTACCTTGTGTTTTAATTGAAAATATGCTAATCAGTACTGAATAAGGAAAGTAAAGAATAAAGTTTTTTTCAGTCCCAAGGGATAGTTGAGAACGGACATGAATATCTCAATGTAATAGTGTATCTGGGTGTGAATGATAAAGTGGGAATGCAATATTAAGCAAGCATTGGAAGTGAATATACAAAGAAATAGTTTTACGTACAACATTGCAGGAAGTATAAGAGTTGCACTTTTTCTCATTGGTAGGTCAAAGTTTGGGTGAGCTGTGCATTTATTTCAGAAATATGAATCCAACTGTACATTTAACAGTTACAGGAAAGAGTGATGCATGGAAACACCACCTTCATTATTGGGGAGCTTGCTAGCACATTAACAACAGAATGTTGCTGTATTTCTACTTTATATATGCCATTCACTCATTGTGCTACTTATGCAAATATATCAGTAATTACATTGTTTGCCAGATGTAGAAATAAAGACAATCTTGACTCACTCGCACTGTTCATAAATCATACAGCTGTGGAATGACTTGCTCAGTGACTCAGAACAGCACTCTTTGTTTCATTGTTACATCTTGACACAACACTGCCGACAGATACCATACTAAACTTTACAAGTGTTTTACTGTGTGTTATCATGGCCCCCACACTATGCATTATTTTTGTATGTTTGTTGAACAGCACATTTTATTTACTAGTTGAAAACCAAAGTGGCATTTCAACCCAGTTTGTCTAATACAAACGCGTAGTACTGTGCAGTAATAAAAATAATTATGGCAAAGTGATTCGAATGTAATCCATAGAGAAAATACTGCAAAACTAAGGAAGATTTGACTTATCTGTTTTAATATATATTACCAAAAACAACGTATTTCATTCATGGTGTAGTTAAAATTCATTGACAATTTTTGTAGTATTATGGCACATTATGGTTAAAATGAACTTAGTAGTAATTATGTGAGTTAAAGGTTCATTTGAGAGGAATTTAGCACATTGTGGATATGCTAAATTAAGTGACAGTTCTACAGCAGAGTTTAGGTGATTGACCATTTTAATTAATGCAAGAATTAAAAGCTTTATTGGTTCTTCACAGGGCCTCACATTTGTACAGACTAATTATGCAAATATCTGCAAAACTGGTGATCAGTTCTTTGGTGATTAACTTTTCAACTGATGGGGCTGATCACAATCTAGTTTATATCAAAGATAGAATGTGTATAAATGCAAGTCTTCTTCAAGATGAGATCAGGGAAGAAAAAGTACCCTTGGAAACTGTATCAAGTTTGTGATGTACATAAAGGAAAGATACAAGATATATCCTTACATTTGTAAGGTTCCTCTTTATAAGGCCATCTGGTCTGGAAGGTATAGGGAAGGGAGAGAGCCAGTGCCGTAAGTCAAACACAACATCCATGCCTCACGGGATTCGAACCTGTGAGGCATGGATGTTGTGTTTCTTACGACACTGGCTCTCTCCCTTCCCTGTAGTATCCCTGGCAAAGTAAATATTATAGGTATCTTAGCAAGTATCCATGGAAGACAGGGAACATATCCCTGTCAGCAAATATATAAATTTTTTTATAAATGAGTGTTCTCTAACAAAAATTTTGAAGCACTTCAGATATGGTTTCATTTAATCACCAGTGTCCGGGGGGTACTATGTTGAACAGTGTATGTAGCCTTTCTACTATGTGTTAGTATTTTAACTTTAAACATTTCTGAAAGAACTTCAATATATCAAAAATATTTAAGAATTGTGGTTTTTGGTAGTTTAACAATCAAATGGGTATTGGCTAAGAAGAGATACTATCTCAACTTAGTTACTGGTAAGCAAGAAAGTCAGATATGAATTTATTCATAAGTGAACATATCACCTTACATGGATTAAAACCTAGTTCTGAAGTGCAAAAAATTGAAATCCAGGACCCTATCACTCGACAACTAGAAACCATTCCCTGCTGGCAGAAAAATGTAGTCAAACTTTTCTATTGTGGTGGAAAGTGTCCTATAAAAATAATCAGAAATTTTTTTCTCACTATAGTGAACCTGTAGTGTTGTCTGCATAATGCACAACAAAATATCTAATTTTATTAGGGGAACAAACTGGTGAGAGGAAGGGAGAGGCAACTGATGCATTATTTTGTTCACTCTACATGATTAAAATCAACTTGCATACAGTCAAGTACAACCAGCAAGTGACAATTTTAGAATAGCAGCAGCAGTGTGGAAAGTTAAAAATTAATATGTAATAGCAGATGATATTCTTTATTATCTAGCACAAGGAAACCCAAATTGGGATCCATATTTCTGTTATAGAAACTTGATTTCTATACTTCATACTTACCTATTTAATTAACTTTATCTAAAAAATACACCACTCTTCTCTTTCAATCTACAATGGCATCAAAGTTATATTTCTTTTGGGTTAAGTTCATTTTAGCTGGTAAAAGTTGACTGCAATTTGTTTGTTTAAATAACTGATTAAAATTTTTGAAATGTCATTTAGTTCACAATTAAGACTTTTCAACTATTCAGATAATGATTATATTAGCCAACTTATTCATATTGTTTGGTAATGGTTTCTGGTTCTCAGTCTACTTAATAGATAGCACGAAACAGAGCTAATTGACTATACATGTGAGTGTGGTATTGGTTTAGGATGGATATGAAAAAAACTACAACGAAGAAATCATCGAATAAAAGCAGTTATAGTTCCAAGTCATTGTTAAGTAAGAAATTTTAGTTATGTGGTTCATGAACAGTGATCACAAGTGAGGATGGCTCTTTTCTAATTGTACCTGATTAAACTTCAGGGTGTTGGGGATTTGTGAAACTGACATTATTAAATTTAAGTTGAATTGAAACATTACAGGTTGGTATTGAGACATGTATACAATTGTAGGTGAATGTATAAAGATAATGCCCACATATAGTCACCTGAGAATATAAGTAGTGCATCTAAGCTTAATGCTTATGTTTACTTGGGAAGTACAAAATGGTGTGAGATGTAGAAATGACATCATAAAAATTGCTAAATCAAGCAGTTTTTACCTTGTTTCACACAATCATCATCTGTTCACCCTGTACATCATGTCCAAATGATAGCTGTTAATTTTGGGAAATGATTATTCTTTCTTATATTGTGCTGTGCATGGAGATGGTTTTGTAGTAAATACCTGTGGGACAAATTTGATTGTTCATCCTTGTTTGCTTCTTTGAGAACTTGATATTTTTGAAGCAATTATAGTCCATTACTTTGAAATTGGCTGCTCAAAGCCTCCCACCCCACCCTACCCTACCCTCGCTTGCAACCATGGTAGTGTGTGCCGCGAAGGGCACTCAAGACTGTGTACTCACTTTCTCCCCTTTAGTTTAGGATAAGCTTGAGTATGAACAACCCCTGTTTGGTCGCAGATAAAACCAGTTTTCTTTCGTAAAGTTAAATGGGGGAAAATCTAGTTAGGTGTCTCAATCTCAGCAGATGCTATCATGGTTGTGAGCAAGGGTAGGGAGGGAGCTGGTGACATTGAGTTGCAGGTTTAAAAGTTATGGGCTATAGTAATGCTAGCAATGGTAGATTATGTGTAAGTGAGCATTTGCAAGAAAAAATATCTCGGCAGTTCGAGTGATATTTTAGATATTTACCTTGCACTGTATCATATGTGATATTGATGGATTTCTAACATGCGGCAGATTTAGAGTTACCTGTGCCCTGCTCACAGTGTTGGTTTTGGGGCCCCCTCACTTTACCGGGTATCCTTAAAATATAACTTGCGCCTTTTTACTCTCTCCCACTAATGTATAAAAAGTATTGTAATCGCATAAACAAATTGACTTCTAGATTTTAACAGAAATGCCCATTTTGGGCGCACCTGAACATGATTTGACTATTTTCGTGGTGGTGTATGTGTGTTTCTCTGGTTTGTCGCCATAACTCAAAAGCTATTATAGTTATAATAAAAACAAAATTTAATACTGAAGGCTTCTGTGATACCCTGATGGGAGAAAAAGGCTGAAGTTACAAGTGGAAAGCCTTTTGTTAAGGAAGAATAGTCAGAAGCTTTATAAAGATTACCACTGAGCGACACTACTTTAACATGCTTTGTAAGGTTAGTTTATAGTACTGCTTTAATTGACATTTATGTTCATGCGGTGTGGGATCTGCTGTTACATATCATCAGATTCCACCCCACTGACAGTTTGCTTTCAGACAGTATGGACATAGATGAAATCTATTCCTGTACCTCATAAAACACGTTTTCGAATGCCATTTTAGTCATTTGATAAGTCTTGTGATTACCTCTTAAATTAAACTTAATGGGGGAGGGCAGGGGGGGATAAAGGAATTTTAAGGGATGAATGGGGAGTCATATAAAACACTGAACTAAATGTTCATTACATTCTAAGAAAATTGGCCAGAAATAATACCCCAATTTCTAAGCTCAGTTGTAGTGTAGCACTAAGCTATATTACTTTCAAAACAATATTTAGTGAGCCAGCATTTAAGCTAGTAAATTCATACTTGTAGATGACATACTTCGATTTCAGGCGGAATTGTGCCCCCAAATCTTCCCAAACCCAGAATAAAGAATTTGTCCCTCACCCTATGACTTTTCTCTTTTTTTTTTAGAAGAAAAACAAACGTATAAATAATTATAATTAATGACTTCCTCTTATTACTTTCAGTATTATAAACATTTAACGGGAATTATCGAGGATACATTTATTAAAGTACATTACCTCTCAAATTTTCGATCAAAACACTAAATCTTCGTCAGGAGTTCTTGCGTCTTACTACTTCCACAGGTCTGGTGACCAAGCCTGATATAAATCATTATTTTTGAGGCTCTCCAGTTTTGCAGAGCCCCTTGTCTGGGCTTTGTTGGCATCCCTGTAAATCTGCCCCTGCTGTTGACTGTGTATGACATATGTAGGGTGTTTCATCCAAGTGAAACTCAAAGTCCCTGTATAGTTGGTATTGCAATCATTCTGAAATTTTCTACACCAGTGCACAAATCATGAGTCTTTTCTACCATGTTTTCATTTTATAAACTTTATTATGCATGGAATGGTTTTATGAACAAACTTATTTCTGCATGGAAAGGCTTTATGAACAAACTTATTTCTGCATGGAAAGGCTTTATGAACAAACTTATTTCTGCATGGAATGGTTTTATGAACTGTTCATATATGTAGTGATAACATATTCTGTCCAAGTTAATGTAATTGTCTACCATCATTATATATGTAGGGTACTTCAGACATTTGAAATTAATACAATATATATGGATGACTTGTATTGTTTGGAAATTTTGCACTTGTGCTCAGAATTTGAGTCATCTGTTTTTGCGGTCTTGAGTTCACAAATCTGAAGTTTTCATTTGTCCTGCATTTTGAAAATTGATTTTTATCCTATTTAAGGAAAAGCCCTTGCTGTTCTTCAAACTATTTCAGTGCAGTCTTCTTGATATCTGTACTGTTCACAGTAATGGAAAAGGCTACTAATATGTAGCCTGTACCTTTCTCTAGAACCATCCAAATGCTTAATTTTGATAATTTGTGGAAGCAACAGGATGGCTTTTATTCTTTCAAGTATTGAAAGATTTATATTTATTCTTATATTGGTCATCAATAACACTTGCAAAAACTGATTAACATACGATATTTTAGTCTACCAACATTTGAATCAGGATATGAAAGAATTTGGTATATTTGATGCAATCCCAAAAGGCTTTTGCCAAAGTCTTCTGAAAAGTTAGTACCATCATACAGCACTGCTTTTATCTTTAGATTCTAAATAAACTGATATATTGGTTCAAGTAAATGTGATTCAAATGCTATTGATTCTTTGGTTCATTGGTTTTTTACCTTCTTTTCTATCTTATGTCATCAGCAGATGTTCTAATGAATTTACTACTGTGAGGGTGGGATATGATCTATCTTAAGGATTACTTCTGTTAATTCTTCTTTTCCTCTCTTATGATCATCTTTTCATTGAACTTATTTCATGGTCCTGTTGACAGTGGCATACAGTCAATTTATTGTGTATCCTGGGTTCTTGTTGCGGCTATGCTATGCTACCCATAGTTGCTGATGTTGCTTATACGCTTGCTAAATTTAATTTTAGCGAAATCCACTCCTATACTTAAAACAACAGAAATGATCAAAATCCTGTTAAATAACCCTTTGACAAGTAATTGACTGTCTGTTTCTTGGGTGGTACTTCTTCTCCAACTTTGGTAATTGCAAATTCACGTTACCTTCGTTGCAGAATATTTTAAAGCAGAATTTCACTTTCAGGGTAGATACTTTAATTTCTTGTGAACTGCTTTTTACCCCCAAATACCTAAATTTGTACAGTGTTAGGGCTGGTTGGACTAGCAATAGGACTGATGGGCAATTGACTTCTGGACCACCTTCATTTCAAGCCATCAATGATTCAAATCTACTTACACAAAATTAGCTTTATAAAATATTTATTTTGTCACTGCACAAGACTAAAGAGTTGTCTTGACAGTGCTATTGAAAAAAAAGGAACCCTCACTTCCACTATGCACCATCTGGATTAGTGATATTTGCATATAACATTCCTTATGTTAATTTTTTTCGCTTCTAGTACTCTGCTAGTGCCAGTCCACCCCTGCATTGGGGTATTGTTCTAATTTTTGAGATAGGGCACTCGGGTCAATGGTGCAACTCTTGAATGCTGTACAGAAAAAAAAATCCATTTTTGTAGTAAACAGCACTTCTCATCATAACTCAGTATTTCTGTGCCATTTTTAGTGTAGTTGCACAATGAAGCCTCTATCTCATGCTGCATTGTTAATAGTTGGTGGAGTTGCTGCTATGCTCTGTTCTTCTCAATTTGTTCTGTATTGTCACCTTTTTAAGTTCTTGTTTTCATGTGATCACTTCATCCATCTCATCTTTATTGTATTTCCTTGTTGACTTTATGCTCATAGCTCTTAATCTGACACACCTGTCATGGTTTTTCTGACATGTCCATACTCATGTAATCATGCTTTCCAGACGTTCTTCAAAGCCTCCATTTCATTGACTGTCACTTGTATTGCCTCATTACTAATTGTGTTCTCTGGTGATATGACACATCCATCTCAGTCTGTGGTGTTTAACTTATGTTCCACACTTTTTGTCTTCGTCTTTACAACATTGCTGGTGTTACTGTAATTTTGAAAGCTTTGTTTCTCAGTGTTGTTGGCAGCTTTCCATTGCAAAGTGCAAGAGATATTTTCTTCCAGTTTATTTTACTATGCTTCTACTATGTTGATCTCTACATTTTTAGATCTGTATACATTCCTTCAATATGGGTTCCATGTGTTTAAATCTTACCCCTTTCTCACCTCATGAATGTTAACATGAGTTTGATTATCTACGCTGTAGAACAATGTTTTAGTTATGCTAATCATCAACGCTGTTTTTTTGAATCCTGATTTCTAGCTTTTTATTTCATTTCTGATACTTGTTTTTAATCCCAGCAAAGCACACTTACCCATTGCCTTGCTTCTCTCTCTGCTGGTATAGCCACATTTATAATGCCAAACAATGGCTTGGTTCTGATTTTTGATGTACTGCAAGATTTATATTAAGTTTTCTAGTGTGCTCTCTATGTATGGCATGTGATAATTTGTGTTCATTTTCTCTGTCATTAGCACATTTCTATGTAAGGATTTTCTCTTGGGCAGTTCCATATTTCCTGTGTTGACACACATGCCTTTTTCTGGTTAATCAACATCACATGCAATGGTGTTTGTATTTTTATACATGTTATAGCAAATGTGGCATGTGTTGTACATCGTTCTGGCCAGAATCCAACTGCTCACCTGCTTTCTTTTCACTCAGTCTTTCATTCTGCATTTCTTTTCCATATCCTCATAGTATAAGAAATTATTTCTGTGACTGAATAGATGTGTTTTGCATGTTTATTTCCCTATGAATGGATGTTAGTACACTGCTTCATAATTCACATGGAATAACTTCTTGTTGACCTAACTTTTTCTTTAGATTCCACATGGTGTCAGTACTCCTTGCACTTAGTGTTAGAAATTTCATACTCATTTCACTTCATTTTAGTTGTTACAGACATGGTATTACACAATCATAAATATGTAGTACACATTATATAAATATATAGCACACATTATATATACAATCATTACATAGTTACTTTCACAGGTTTCTTGTTTGGCCCTAAAAGTCTTAACATTCTTCATACTTTTTAAGACATGCACTCTTCTGCTCCCACAGTTACTGTTATATTTAGTTCTCTCTCTTGTGACATTAATATTTGGTTTCCTTCATTGAGGGATCTGAAAGTATTATTTTGATCTTGGGCCTTATGGCCTGTTTGTTAAACAGTGGCAGATATATTTTTCAACTCTGATGTGAGTGATGTCTTTCATATGTCTTACTTCTTGCTTTTGCTGTTGTGAGTATTTATTTTGTTGATATCTTGTGTGTCCAGTCCTTCATAATTTCCATTATGGTACTTTGCCTTTGCAATGACCACTTTCTTTTTCTTTCATACCCTTCCATGTGCTGTTTGTTCTATATTTCAGGTCACATATTCTTAGCTATCTTCTTGTATGCTTTCTGCTTCTTGATTCCATTACCTAGTTTCTTAGTTTACTCTGAGCTTTCCAAAAGGCACTTGCAGAATTGCTATATTTCTTATGGCCTCCCTATTCGTTTTAACCTTATGGTTTTTTTTTGTTTCTTAATAGACAAGATGCATGTGGTTATCTCCTAGAATTGCTTTACATTTGAATTTTTTTTCCTGTTGGGATATTTTGTATAATACACGAGTTATACATAATATTTTTTTACACACTGGCGACATGATTTTTTTCTGCCTTTCAAAGAATGTATTCAGAAATACCATATCAAATACTATAGTATGGTATTTTATTTTGTCCCCATCTTAACTCTATCTTAATTCTGTATAAGTTCTTACTGCATGTTCATGAAGATTCAAGCCAGTGAACACCCACTCACTTTCTGGGACCTTGTAAATATCTTTCTTCAGTCACTAGAAATTCATTTGCTTATGGTCATAGCTGTTTGTTGTTCATGAAGAGGGAATAGGGTAATTGATATTCCATTTATTCAGTTTGTAATGCAGAGAATTAGTGTTTTCCTCACTGCCAAGTCAGCTAATTTTCCTCTTCCAGTTATGCTTCCAGCATTTAGTGTTGCCACTTTGTCCTTTTTAAGGGCTTCAGAGGCACTTTTGTAACATCCCCTGCACTTGGTGAGATGGCCTTGGCATTTGTAGCACAGGTAGGATGGTGTCTTCGAACTTCATGTATGCAGGGGGTATGCATAAACCTTCATAATTTTTTGATGTATCTGCATATCGCATAAACGTTATAGCCAAATTGTGTGATTTGATACCCTTCCTGTTGCCAATCTTCAGTTGTCAGGCATGGTACCTACAGGGAATAGAAAGACTTGTCCACCTTCAGGTGCAATGATGCATTTGGATTAATGCTTCTGTGCATTGCAGTATCATTATTCTGCAATGGTCAGTTGTCAGTGCACTTTGTATGAGAAGTTGAACCATGTGAAGACTAGGTGAGCAGTTGACTAGTAAAAACTATTTTACACATACTATCATGTTGGTAACTTACAAAATCTTAGTGCATTTTATGGTAGTATAATGAGCATTACTGTTGGGACGTGGTTCTCATCCCTTTGGGTTCCATGTCGACAACACGCGAAATAGCCAAAGGCTCATTTAAGACTTAAAAGTAAGTTTATTTAGCTTATTTTTACAGAGAATACTGGGCTTGGATGCCTTTCACTAACTTGTTGAATCTTAATTGGATATAGTTTATGGCCACACAAGAAAAGGTTTGATGTGTCAAGACTGATTTGACTTGTCTTGATACTTGCCAGTTCTGTAAAGACTGACTCTTGGACACATTGATGAGGAAACAGTCTCTTGATTGCTTTCTCACTGGGTTTATGATATTCTTTTATTGTCTTAATCAGAATGCTGGTTGTGTTAGTTTGAATAATTCAATTTTCAGGGTTCTTATGACTGGTGATGAGTTCAATGTGACAGTATCTTGATATTTTAGCTGTGAAGCATGAACAGTGACAAAAATTGGATGACCACACATATGTAACCTCTTTGTGGATAGTTACTTTCAGATATCTGGAGAAATGTTTGCATTGGTGTTTAAAGATCAAAGTACTTACACCGAATGAATCCTTACTGCCACACGTGTGGTTTTTATAAAAGCCTCTGTTACTATCTCGAACAATGCAGCTGTAGTGTAGTAAGTTCAGCTCACTTAATAATCAAGATATGCTCACTTAGTATGACAATGAACTTGCAATACATGATGATGATAAAATAAATTGGAATATGGCTTTTATTATTGCAAGAAGGTTTTGATTTTGTCTATGAGTAAGCATTTTCCTGTGTGACAATTAGGGCAGCAGGGGACAAATTTCTAGTGCCAAGCTTGTGTGACACTGTGTCCAAAACAGGTGCAGTTTCAGAGAGTTTTGGTGAGGCTCACAGCCTTAACACAGTAATTCAACATGGTACTGAATTCTGACAACACTGCTTTGCTGGCTAACATCTTGCAGTGAGACATATTTTGCCATTTGCAAGCATGGGTCATTCCATAAGCACCTAAAAAAGAGAAATTTAGATGCATGACCGACTCAAATTTTCCTGAAAATTGGTACACGTATTGTTATGTAGGTGTGAAAATTCAAAATTTTAGGTGACCTGGCTCATTTTCATGTGGAGTTACATGATTTTACCAAAATGCCGTGAAACTAGGAATAATTAAATTATCTTTTCTTTTAGGCATATTGGAGCAACACTAGAAAGTTTGGTATCTTATAGAAAGAAAATGTTCCGTGTATTCAAAATAAAAATAGTGCAGTACAAAAAGATGTAGAAAAAGTACAGTGCTTCAAAAATTTAGGGTCAAAACAAATTTTAATTTTGTATTTTTGTATGAAAATGAAGTACTGTTCTGGAAGGAAAAGGTTGAAAAACTAAAAGTAAATTATTTTCCTGTTATGAAAGTGAGGTCCACTATAAGTTTCTGTGCAATAATTTTTTATTTTTTTTAATCTCTTCTGAGAAACATTTAGGCTTAAAAATGGTCCTCTTGGTAAGAATGCCTGATTTCAGCCATATTGGCAACCATTTTTCTCATAAAGGGAAAGGCACAGCAGCCTCAAAAAATTTCTACATTGTAGTAGTTTATACCTATGCAATGCAACTGTTTATTTTTGTTTTTTTCCTTACATTAGTAGTTATCCCATTAGATCCCATTAGTATGAATTCTGTATTCTGTCAAATTCCTCCATCCACTAATTCATATTGCCTGATAAGTGCAGTACAAATAAAGGAAAACTGAACAAAATACTTACTGCTGTGTTATGCTACACCCATAAACATTGTGTTTGGAAGTCAATTGTTTCATTCTCTTCTTTATAAAACAAACTATTACTGACTTTTGTATGAACATTGTATAATTTGTTGAAATGCATTTAATGTGATTAGTAATGAATCACTTGAAGTTCCATGGTCACATTAGTGAAATTAGGCCTTTAGAGTTATTATAAACATGTTTTTCAAGCTGTGCAATTGTTGCTTTAACAGTATTCTCAGTTGCAAGAAAAAAATCCTTTATTTTAGTTGCAGTATCATCTGATATTGAAAATGTGTGAGGGAGACCTGTTCTCTTGTGGGAATGGCATCTAAAAAAATGCTTGTAAGAAATCCAGCATTTATCTGATTTTGCTGGCCAGCAGAAGCTATGTCATGGGCAAATGGATGCATGAACTGTACTTTTCAAGAAAGATTCCCAACCACCATTTTTTGTCATATATGCAAGCCACATATGAACCTTTCATTCTTCTTGGTTACTCAGTCCAAGCACTGGTTGTTCAGTAGATGTACTCTCTCTCCATTCCTCTCTGTTCTTCGCTGTTCTCTTCAAGTCAGAGTATGTCCTAGTATTTGTCTCTTGGAGTAACTGTGCCACAAAACTATTCCTTGGCTATCCTTTTCCTCTCTTGCCTTGAATTTTCCCTTCCAAAAGAACCTTTTGTAATGCTGTGTATGTCCAGTCTTTTGCCAGTTCCTTTACCTACTACAGATATTTTTGCTTTATTTGTTGTATTTGCAGGAAGAATGGAAACTTTGAGGAAATACACTTTTTGGCACAAATCTGTGATAACTTCTTGTTCCCTCAATTGTTGCCACACATGCTATTTTGTTAGAGATATGTTCTTTTTTCTTCTACAGCCTCATTAGTCACAAAAAACACACAAAAAAAGACGTAATGTTATTTAAATTTGCTACACAATAATTATACAAATCTATTGGAGTTAATATTTGGTCTTTGTAAGCTGACCTTTTAACACATATCTCCTATGCCATCACATGAATGTTTCTTGCATAAGGTAGCAAAGAAGTGACATTCAGCACTTACATTGAAATCTTCTTTGTGGTGTCATAGATTTAAAAAAATATTCTGCTTTTTGTATTGTGCTGAACTACATTCAGTACATAATAATTATTTTCAAATCTGTATACTCAGATGTGAAATATGGTATGACCAGTTTCTGAAAAGGATCTACTGGCACAGTGTCATGTATTAAACAATTGCTAATAATGCACATACAAATAACTTTTGGTTTATCACATGATTTAACATATGCTACAAAAGGATGGAGTATGGCTTGCACATTTTTCAATGCTATCCCTGTATTGCATCTCACACAAGAAAAGTTTTTGGAAAAATCAAGTAGTAAAATGAATTCACCAGGCTGCAATTTTGCTTTTCATTCTTTCAAGTATGTTGATTTAACTTTTGCAGTGTAGTGGTGGTGTTTTGGCAAGGTAATCATTTTGCATAAAAGTTCTGATATGAAATCTTTAGATTAACTCATTAAAATGAAAGTTAAGTCGCCTGTGGTTACCCACTATCAATATGTCACTTCATATTTTTTCATCACCTATTAGATTATGCAAGTATTCTTCAAATGAAGTTTGAATTTGACACTTGAGCACTGGCCAAGCATACATTGGTCATTGTTAATATCACACAGATATTGAAATATGAGATCATTAATAGACAGCTTAACAGATTATTTTGAAGACTAACATTAACTTCACATTTTGGCAGATCATATAAACTCACAGAATGAGTTCTGGTACTGCCAGCCCAATTGCTCTTGTGATCAGTTTATTCAGTTTTAAAAAGCATATATCAGAGAGGTCAGATCAGTGTATTAACTGCAGAATAAATATCAGGACTCTACTGATC
Source organism: Macrothele yani (assembly GCA_039090855.1). Taxonomy (NCBI): domain Eukaryota; kingdom Metazoa; phylum Arthropoda; class Arachnida; order Araneae; family Macrothelidae; genus Macrothele; species Macrothele yani. The sequence goes on along the minus strand of CM077023.1, from coordinate 2,206,269 downwards.
TACAAGATATTTTCTGCACTCTGCAGAAGAAATTTCACATGGTATCTACAAGTGAAAAAAACAATACAAATTCTCACTATCCCTCCACAAAGCTGGACCACTGATAAAACAAAAAACAACAACATGCACATTCAATGCCACAACTCAGCACATGGTAATAAAGAAAGCCAGAAAAGTGAAGCAAGTGAATGGTTCATTAGCATTACCTGAGAATGTACTGACACCGAGTGAATCCAGTGGATTATTATTATTATAGAAAAGTTTTCATACCCATTTTGGATTTCCTTATTCAAAATGTGATTGACCGTTTTGAAAATCACAAGAATATAATTAGTAGTTCACATGACATTCTGCCAAAAAATGTCAAAACATCTTCAATAGAGAACATCACGAGAGATATTGAAATAAGATATCGCTAATGGACAGCTTTACAGATCTTTTTGAAGACTAACATTAATTTCACATTTTAGTGGATCATATAAGCACAATGAGTTCTGGTACTGCCAGCCAATCACTCTTGGGATCAGTATATTCAGTTTTAAAAAGCATATATGCTTCTTCGAGATTGTGTAAGAAAATGTTTTTGCTTTCATTGCTTGTTTTCTTCAGTCTTCCATACTGTAACATATTCCTGTTTACCAGGATTTTCATCGAAGCCTTGTACATCTGTCAGTATATTCTCATGTAATATGGAGACATTGGGAAGGGGGTCTGTGGTAATCATAGTGAACCTTTCACTTTTCTGATTTTCTTTATTACCATGTACTGATTTGTGGCACTGAATGTGCAGGTTTTTTCAGTGGTCCAGCTTAGTGATGGTGAGAATGTTTTTTTTTTTTTTTTTTTTTTCTCTTGTAGATAGATGTTGATACCATTTGAAATTTTTTTCTGCCAAGTGCAGAAAATATCTTGTAGATCAGTTGAGTCCTGATATTTATTCTGCAAATAATACACGGATCTTCAGAGAGGCCATTTGCTTTCACATTTAGAACACCAGATAGTGTGTTTTTTACAACTGTTGCAAATTTTCTTGACTTTTCGTTTTCCAAATGACATACGTTTTTCAGCACGAAGTTTAGTTTTTTTAACTCTGAGTGTCAGGAACGCATCTAACTGGTGCAAAGCTTTCCTTTACCCAGTGTCAGCGACGCGTGTATCGCGTGCAAAGCTTTCCTTAAATATCCGGTGTCAACGACGCGTCTAGCATGTGCAAACGTTTCTCCAACTGAGTGTCATGGACGTGCGACAAGCATCCAAAACACGTTCTTGAAAATTTTTTTTTTTTTCGGGAGTGTTCTCAACGCTCTACACCCGTTTGGGTTAAGTTCTTATATATTTCAATAGATGGCCTTAGTTTACAAAAGTTTTCGATTGGTGGCAGTAGTGTTTTTCGTGGAGGAAAAGGAATAACAATAAGTCACGTTTCTTTTTGTGTGTGCGTGATCAGTTAAGAATGGTGTCAACGTCTGGCTTTCACTATCCGACAACAGGGCGTACGCATACCTACTTTAAAACGCAGCACTGGGGAGTATGCGTACCTACTTTAAAACCCGACACTGGGGAGTGCGCTTACCTACTTTAAAACGCGGTACTGGGGAGTACGCGTACCTACTTTAAAACCCAACACTGAAAGGGTTAATAGGACTTTCCCCCAAAACACTGAAGCTTTAATTTAGTACCTGCTCTTTGTGGCATTCGTGTCTCTTGGTATTCAAAGTTCACAGCTATCTTGTTACGTGGTTGCTTGTTCATCAGTTGATGCTAGCAAAATCTCACATTGGCGGCACATTTTATTTTCCAGGGATTAATTTGCCATCGTTATCAACAGTAATGGAATGGACAAACTTTTTTAACTGAACACAATGGTGCTGGAATGGATCACAGCATGTCTGCCCAAACAAACGAGGGTATCTTGAAATGCATATTTGCTCATGTAGGTAACACACATTAAGTATGTCCACACACCTAGTCTTCAAATGCAATAAATTTTGAATATCATTTGGAAATGGAGACCTTGTGTCTCTTGACATAGGAAGTCTTATGGAACAAATCTTTTACTTGCCAATAGAACACACATCTAAAGCATTGTTGATTGTGTCAGGTTCCATTTTTGGAGTTTCTTCCATAATTACAGTCAACTTATCAATTATTATTAAACGCAAGAAAGCAAGCACCACATATCTTAAAATTAGATACCAATTCCTTATCGGTTTGAAGGAATATGAACTTGTTCTGTAGTGACAGTTAAGCTGGATAGCAGAAAAATGTCTCCTGATTTATAAGGTCCCACACAGGCTTACGAGTCCGGTGAGTTTTGTTGCCATGGTAGAGTATTACCTCCCTGGAGAGACTCCCTTGTAACATGGGCAGTGTGTGGCGAGGCGTTGTCTTGCTGCCGTATCAGAATCCACCCCACACCAGTATAACACGTCGAGGAGGCGTATGGCGGCTGGTTATTAACTCCTCCGCATGTCTTTGATAACGATATGGCTATACGAATATGCGACTGTGGCACGCCAAAACGTATTCTGGACTTGTTCGCAGGCCATGCTGCAGCATGGTGGGCCATGGTTAATGGGTCGCGAATTGCCCCTCTACGGAGCGGGCGATTAGATCTTCATATGCTGTGGTCTGGCATCTTGGTCCACTTCTTCGCGTCGAGTCGTTCGGTGCTCTGTGACGTAGCCTGACGTGCAACGTTGTGTCGCACTTGTGCGGAAATTGCTTGTAAGGTGAGACACAGCTTCCGCATAGCAACTAAATTGTGCTGTACTATGTCAGTCAGTTGAACGTAGGTGTCCTGACTGCTAATTGGTGAAATATTAAGAGCGTTTTTGACGAACGCATACGACCCTAAATACTGGCTTTACTATGAGGCGAGCTTTACATAAGTTGTTTTTAAATCTTATTCAGCCGGCGTTCACTTGACTGATCGCTACCCTACTTAATGATTTGCTTATCTGAGGTAGCCGATTGCTTCATGGGATTTTCATGTTGAGCAGTGTAATCCAAGACGCTGTTTGTGGTTTCTTGTATTACGATCCATGTGTTTGTTTCCCAGATCAAGCATGGATGCTGTTTGTTTTTACGGCACAGAGCCCTTCCCGTTCATAGAACCAGTGCCCGTAAATTAGAGACTGTCACCTCCTCCTACCAGCCTTAGACGCTTATGGTGATCGTTAAACACGAAAATTAAAGAAAATGCTTCATTTTTGGCACAGTAGACATTTTATTGAGCAAATGTAATATGTGGCATTGTCGTTGTGCCGATAGCATTTAACTTTTGTTCAGGTTGATAAAAAGTGGCGGTTAAACTTCTGTGATTGCTGTCGCCAAGTTGGTTAAAATAAGCACCTGTGTGCGGTACGGCCAAAATGATATGCAGCATGTTGCCTGTTATCGTTGTCACAAACAACAGTTAATCTTATGTACTTTAGTAAGTATTTTATTAACAGCTCGTGTTACACAGGTAATTTGCCGTCAAAGGTAAATCTCAGAGTTGCGGCTGATCCGGTCCAGTGCAGACGCCTCTCCCGGATTCATCGCTGGCTATTTGTAGAAAAGTAACCGCGATTAGTTTGATTTAGGCATTCGCCCCGTATGAAATGCGAGAGTATATTAAGGTCTGTTATTGAAGAGATGAATGAGCTTAACATGTATAAAGCACAGGGTGGTAGGAATGGAAATAACTTTGACCTGGCTTTCGTGCTTTAGAAATTCGTTGACAATTTGTTACAAGCTGACTTTTTGAACTTTGCGTTGACGCCTGACTTGGATAGGTATGTGGAAGTGGACGATTCATTGATACACTGCTTTTTAATCATCTGGGAAAATAATGTATCGATAGTGCAAGGGGGTATACCTCTCCCAGAATTCTCACGTTTGAAGTCTAAGCCTGTTGTTGTGAAACTTCGTATGAAGTAGTACTCAACTTCTTATGTATCTGAAGTTATCAAGCCATGATTTGCATACACTGGTTGAAATGTGAAGGTTTGCTGATAGCGTACCAAACTGGGGCACGAGGGCCGCAGCTTATTCTTCAGCCCCGCTCAAAGTATTACAGGTATGCAAAAGTTTCCACCGCCCCTCCAGGGGGCGATGTAAGGGTCTAACCGGCCGGCGACCCGTGCTGTTAGTTCGTACGTGAAGCCAAGCATGGCGGTCGATAAAGTTCATTTGCGGCACTGTTTGTTATTCATGTTTAATTTAGGGAAAAGTGCGAGTGAAGCATACGGTTTAATATGTCAGGCGTATAACGAAACGGTTATGGCTGAGCGGACGTGTCGAGAATGGTTTGCTATTTTAAGAAAGGTGATCTAAGCTTGGAAGACAAGCCACGTGCAGGTAGACCACAGGAACTCACAGACGAGGAGCTGGAATCGCTGTTGCAAGAGGATGCCACACATTCGACCACGCAACTGGCGAAACGTTTGAAAGTGGCTCAATCGACGGTGGTACCGCGTCTATACAGGCCTTGGGGAAGATGTAGAGGATTGGTAAGTGGATTCCGCATACTTTAACGGAGCGTAATACTGCTCAACGATTGGGCATCTGCATGTCGTTGCTGAAGAGGTTTCAAGGGAAGGATTTCTTCTGGAAGGTTATCACCGAGGATGAAAAATGGGTCTATTTCGACAACCCCGTACGCAAGCGATCCTGGGTCGACCTAAGCCAGCCATCAACATCCACTGCAAAACAGGATATCCGTGAAGAAAAGGTGCTGTTGTGTGTGTGGGGGGATATACACAGATTGCTGTACTTCAAACTGTTGAAACCGGGCGAAACAATCGCTGCACAACGATATAGCGATCGCAGTAGATGAAACTGAAATCCGCAATCGAGCAAAAACGCCCATGGACAGGTAAAGGACGCCGTCTAGTCATCCTGTTACACGATAATACTAGACCACATGTCAGTACCACCACGAAATACCCTCGAACAGTTACTCTGAGAGGTTTTACCGCACCCCACTTACTCCCTGCACATTGGACCCTCAGACTTTCATCTGTTTCGCTCTATGCAAGATGCCCTAGCCCAACAGCGGTTCTCCACAGTTCCAGAGGTGGAAAATTTCGTCACTGCGTTCTTCAGCTCAAAAACCGAGTCCTATCACAGGGGCATTCATATGTTGCCTGAGAAATAGCAAAAGGTCATTGATGCTAACGGCCAATATTTCGTTGAATAAATATGTACGGATTTCCTGATTGTTCCTGTCTCCTTTCTCCTTAAAACGGCCGAAACTTTTGCATAACCCTAATAGATTATATTCTAACGGACATGCAGGATTGTATGCACCAGGAGCCAGCTCCTCTGTCTGACCAATATGAGGTATATGTACCGAAGGAGACTGTGTGTGTGAAAGAGATGGTATAAACACGTTCCTGTGTCTATTGAAAAAAAAAATGCTTAAGAAAAGTAAGTCCGCGAAGGGTTCCAGGGAAATGCAATTGGACCCGCCAGTGGACTTCTTTACCGCATAGTGGTGTTGAATTAGATACTGACTCCTTGTCCACAGAATCTGAGACTTAGTGTGTCGATGGAAAAGTGCTGAGTCTCAGGAAGTTTTCTGTTGCATAGAATTATGCGATCAGGTGAAAAGATCTTTCTGGTTCTGAGAACCGACATGATGTTCTTCAGGAACTTGGTTCCGTGTGCTAAACTTTTTCGGACATATTAAAGCGTTCTGGACTATTGAGTTTGGAAAAAAACCCAAGAACTTTCGGCTGTGGGCTTTTCTGTGAAGAAGTAAGTTTCGTCAGTGTGTATAATCAGGTGCTTGTAACCACAAGTATGGACTGCTTTTCCAGTTGATTGGAGGTTGGCGTCCACGCAGCCCTAGCCGTAGTATTATTTACGCGCGTGCGCACACACATACATAATGGAAGTTCATACCCAATTTTTTTTCAACTAGTTCTCTTAGTACATGGTTATGTTTTAAAGTGCTATAGCCACTCTTACATCCAACTTCTCTCGGTAGTGCCATATCCTATCTTTCCGCTGTCACATCGCTTGAAGGAAACACTGGGCATGCCTCAATCACGAGAACGAACCGGATTCAGAAGTGGCTACAGCTCTATAGATCATGTCCGTGTACTGAGAGGACTGACTTAAAGAACGAACGAATACGAAGTCCTATATTGGGCTTTTTACGGAATATGAACAGGCTTTTGATACCGTGAAGCCATCAGCAGTTATGTCGTTGAAATCCTGCTGTATTTGAAGATGCATACATTAATATTATTAATGACATCTATGAAAATACAAGAGCAAAGGTTCAACTGTTCGAGGACACAGCACCTATAAAAATGGGAAAGGGAGTGAGACAAGGTGACACCATATCTCCCAAGCTCTGCAGTGCCAGATTTCAGAATGTTTTCCACTCATTGAACTGGGAAGACAAGGGGATAAAAATTATTTAACTCACCTTCGTTTTTCTGACAACATAGTCATTTTTGCAAGCATCCACTCAGAGTTACAGTGTATGATCCAGGAACTTGCTGTCAAGAGTAAAAAAAAGTGGGCTTAAAATGATCTTTCAGAAGGCAAAATTTCTGTTCGATGCTTCTTACAAGAACTGAAGATATAGTGATTGATGGATGAATTCTAGAAGTAAACCAATGCCTACCTTTATTTACCTTTGACAACAGATATTAAGCAAGGGTCACAACGACGAAGAAATTTTATAGGCGCATGAAATTTGGTTGGAAACAATTTGAAAGAAACAGAACACAAATTTTCAAGAGCAATTTACCATTATGCAGGGCCTTAATTAGCAGGGGGTTAGACGAAGCTCAGCCCCCTCCCCTGGAAAATGGACATTCTTGAAAATTTTCTGAACTTGTATTTTCGATGGTTTATAAAAATTTCTTTTATATTTCAATTTAAGCATTAATACTTTACCTTATTTATTGGTATATTCCCCATTAAAAAACAAAAGCAAAATTTAAATGATCCAGTGCCAACGATGGATGACTTAAAAGAAATTACTTCTGGAAGTGAATCAGTAGGAGGAACAGCTGCACCATTGATTCTCAGCCACATGGATGCTGGACGTTTTGTTGCTAAGGTTCAGAGAAGAGAGAAATCCTTTATATATCATCATCATCATCATTGTCAACCATTATCAATCCACTGCTGGACGAAGGTCTCCCCAAGTTTCCTCCACAACGGTCTGTCTTGTGCCAGTCTCCTCCATGTCACCCCTGCATACTTTCGAATTTCATCCACCCATCTCCCATGTGGTCTTCTTCTGGGTCTTTTCCTGTCCCTTGGAATCCAATCTAAAATTTCAGCTGTCCATCGATGATCTGTCCTTCTGGCAGTATGTCCAGCCCATTGCCATTTCAGGGATTTAACTCTGATCATGATGTCTTCCACTCTTGTCATTTTTCGGATCCACGAGTTCCTCTTCTTATCTCTCCTGGTTACACCAAGCATGCACCTCTCCATGCTGCTTTGAGTTGTCTGCAGCCTTTGTATGTCTCTTTTAGTTAAGGTCCACGTCTCCGCACCATACGTAAGCACTGGAAGGATGCATTGATCAAACACTTTTCTTTTAAGACAAAATGGCATATTGCTCTTGAAAATTATGCTGTTTCTTCCAAAAGCTCTCCAGGCAAGTTTTGTACGCCGATTAATTTCTTCATCAATGTGACCCTCACTTGATATCTGCTGTCCAAGATAAACGTACGTGTCTGTTATCTCCAGCTTTTCTCCATCAATCGATAAATCTTCATTTCTTGTAAAAGCATTGAACATCACTTTTTGTCTTCTGAAAGTTCATTTTTAATCCCACTTCTTTACTCTTGTCAGCAAGTTCCTGGATCATACTCTGCAGCTCTGATGGGGTAGTTGCAAAAATGACTACGTCATCAGCAAAACGAAGGTGGGTTAGATAATCTCCATTAATCTTTATCCCCTTGTTTTCCCAGCTCAGTGACTGAAAAACACCCTCCAATGTGGCATTAAAGAGCTTCGGAGATATGGTGTCACCTTGTCTCACTCCCTTTCCAATTATTACGTGTGTTGTATTTTCAAACAGCCTAATCTTTGCACTTGCATTTTCATAGATGTTATTAATAATATTAATGTATGCATCTTCAATACCGCAGGTTTTCAGAGCCATTGTAACTGCTGATGGTTTCACCGAATCAAAGGCTTTTTCATAATCGATAAAAGCCATGCACAATGGAAGTTCATATTCCCTCGCTCTTTCAATTAGTTCTCTCAGCACGTGGATATGATCTATTGTGCTGTAGCCACTCCTGAATCCAGCTTGTTCTCTCGGTTGAGCCATGTCCAGTGTTACCTTCAAGCGGTGTGAAAGAACTTTAGTGAAGATTTTATAAACTACTGATAGGAGGCTGATAGGTCTGTAGTTTCCGAGATCCTCAATGTCACCTTTCTTATGTAGCAGGATCATTGTAGCGGTGTTCCAATCCTCAGGAATCTTTCCTTCATTAAGGCATCGAGTGAAAATTTGGGCGAGTACTGTTTCGATTTCTCCACTTGCTTCTTGTATGATGTCTACAGTAATTCCATCTTCTCCTGGAGCTTTTCCTCGCTTCATGTTCTTGATTGCATGTGCAACTTCTGCTGGAAGGACTGGAGGAACTCTGGTACTGGTATCTTTCATGATGTCTGGAGTGCATATATCATCCCTTTCATATAATTTGGAGTAGAAATCTTTCACTCTTGTCAAAATTTCGCCTTTATTTCTTGTTACAGAACCATCTTCTTTTTCTCAGTGCCATAATCTGTTTTCTTCCCTTACTGAGATGTCCCTTTGCTATCTTTAGGCTTTGGTTGTTTTCAATTGCTTTCCTCACTAGTTCCCAGTTGAATTTCCTTACGTCTTCAGTGATACTTTTTCTTACTGTCTTGCATAGCTCTATATATTCCACTTTGGAAGTCACATCTTCTTTAGTTGTCCTCATCTCTCTTCTTTTTTTGCATCAACATTTTGGTTTTTCCTGATAATTTGTTCACATGCAACTTGTTCTTAGACCCAGCTAATTTTGTTGCTGTTTCCATAAGAGCTTTGGTTACTTTTCTGTTAACTTCAGAGATGTCCACTTCTTCTGATGTTAGGCCTTCTAAAGCAGAGAACCTGTTCTTCAGTTCTAACTTGAAGGTATTATGGTGTTTTTTTAAGGTTGGTTATGTCAATAGATTTTGTTTGTCCTATGAGCTTGCCACGTTCAAGTTTAGTGTTGAGGTGCATCTTACATCTCACCAATCTATGGTCACTACCTGTGTTGAACTTGTTTAGCACACTGCAGTCTTCTATGACGAATTTTTTTGTTACACATAATAAAATCAATTTCACTTGTCGTCCCATTTGGATGTCTCCATGTCCATTTCCTGTGTGGCTTTTTCTTGAAGAAGGAGTTCAAGATGAAAAACCCTTCTGCCTCTGCAAACTCAACGAGAGTATTTCCACGCTGGTTTCTGTTGCCGTGACCGAATTTACCTACCGAAGTTTCATTCTGTTGCCGTTGCCCTATTTTTGCATTGAAATCTCCCATAATTATTTTCAAGTGCTGCTTACCTTTATTATTTAGATGACAAATTTCCTCATAAAATTCTTCAATTTCTTCTTCAGGATGACTTGTGGTGGGTGCATAAGTTTGAATAATCTGAGCCTGGTATCTTTTCGAGAGTTGGATAACAAGTCGTGCAGCTCTGTCAGAGGAACTTTCAACTTCTACAACTTTATCCTTCAGTTTCTTGTTTATTATAAATCCAACACCACTAGTTCTGCCAGTATCTGTCCCACGATAGTAGAAGAGATGTCCACTTTTCAGTTCGATGAGATCTTCTCCTTTTCTCCTTACCTCACTTAGCCCCACGATGTCCCACTTGATCCTTTGTAGTTCCTCTTCCAATTCAAGAAGCCTTGAATCAGAAGATAGGGAGCGTCCATTGTAAGTAGCCAAGGTCAGCATCAGATGGCAGCCTAGTCCGGTCCTCCGGGGATTCTTAGCACCCTCTGCCTTCATGTCGCACTGGCCGCTGCCTTGGCCAGGTACATTCCAGCTGCCGGAGACTGAGGGCCAAGATTTAAGTTGTGGAATCATTTTGGAGGGGTTTGGCCATAACTCACCACGCTGGCCAAGCGGGTTGGTGAGTGTGGGATAGCATTTCCTCTGATCCCGATGGTATAGTTATACCGCTATGGGCGGTCGTCAGAGCCCCTTTAGTGGGAACAGGATGCACCACGAGAAGGCGGGGTTGACATTTGTCAAGGAGAGGCTGTGATGTTACGCATCACCTGACCTTACATCCCCCTTTTATATATATATATAATATTGCAACTAACTGTTTAAGGTATATAACTTTCACAAAGTTTTCTTTAGTTAATTATTATCTTTAACTTATTCTCGTTTTCGTGCTGTCATAAGTTGTAGAGTAGGGGGTTTTAGACTCAAGTTTTCTTTCAAAAATCTGTTCGTTATAAATTAACATTTCCTTTTTTAATTGCAATGTAAAATTTGGATTTCTTTTGCATTGTTTTTCAGGTTTAAATTCTCTCTCTAACGAACTTGGAATTTCGTTATAGCTGAAAATCATTTCTATTTTTTATGTCACTCTCACAGCTTGAGTTCTCTTTAATCTTCTTCTCTCTGTTTAATAGTAACAGATGAAGAGCATGGGTCGGGCCATGAAGGTTAATGGATGCAAGCGAAATTGTTAACTAGTGCTAGGTCATGCTACTCTACGGAGGACATGACTTATATATATATTTTTTAAACTATTTTAGGTGGGAATGTTACTTGCATCTATGGCCTTGCAGAAACCCATTTCCAACTAGGTCTTTGTGGAAGTGAGAAAATGCAGAGTTTTTGCTGGTCCTTGATAAAGCCAAGGCTCAGTATTCTCGACACCTTCTACATTCAGTTGTTTTATTTTTATTTTTTTATCTTTTCTCCTTTTACTCACACAGGTAGATACATAACCTTTTCTATGTTGTACTAGGTGTGAGTCAAAATTATATATGTATTTTTTTGCTTAGGTATCTTCTTTATAGAATGTGAATTCTGAATTTTCAAAACTGCTGCGTTGCGCGTTTTGATTTTCAGGTTATTTTGCACCCTTCGTTTTAAATTCTAAAAAATTTTTTCCTTAGTCTTCAGTTTTGCTCTTAAGTATATATATATATATATATATATATATATATATATCATCATCATCATCATCATCATTGCCAACCATTATCAATCCACTGCTGGACGAAGGTGTCCCCAAGTTTCCTCCACAACGGTCTGTCTTGTGCCAGTCTCCTCCATGTCACTCCCGCATACTTTCGAATTTCATCCACCCATCTTCCATGTGGTCTTCTTCTGGGTCTTTTCCTGTCCCTTGGAATCCAATCTAAAATTTCGGCTGTCCATCGATGGTCTGTCCTTCTGGCAGTATGTCCAGCCCATTGCCATTTCAGGGATTTAACTCTGATCATGATGTCTTCCACTCTTGTCATTTTTCGGATCCACGTGTTCCTCTTCTTATCTATCCTAGTTACACCAAGCATGCACCTCTCCATGCTGCTTTGAGTTGTCAGCAGTCTTTGTATGTTTCTTTTAGTTAAGGTCCACGTCTCTGCACCATACGTGACTTGTGACTTGTGGTGGGTGCATAAGTTTGAATAATCTTGTGGTGGGTGCATAAGTTTGAATAATCTGAGCCTGATATCTTCTCGAGAGTTGGATAACGAGTCGTGCAGCTCTGTCAGAGGAACTTTCAACTTCTACAACTTTATCCTTCAGTTTCTTGTTTATTATAAATCCAACACCCCTAGTTCTGCCAGTATCTGTCCCACGATAGTAGAAGAGATGTCCACTTTTCAGTTCAATGAGATTTTCTCCTTACCTCACTTAGCCCGACGATGTCCCACTTGATCCTTTGTAGTTCCTCTTCCAATTCAAGAAGCCTTGAATCAGAAGATAGGGAGCGTCCGTTATATGTAGCCAAGGTCAGCATCAGATGGCAGCCTAGTCCGGTCCTCCGGGGATTCTTAGCACCCTCTGCCTTCATGTCGCACTGGCCGCTGCCTTGGCCAGGTACATTCCGAGACTGAGGGCCAAGATTTAAGTTGTGGAGTCATTTTAGAGGGGTTTGGCCATAACTCACCACGCTGGCCAAGCGGGTTGGTGAGTGTGGGATAGCATTTCCTCTAATCCCGATGGTATAGTTATACCGCTATTGGCGGTCGTCAGAGCCCCTTTAGTGGGAACAGGATGTACCACGAGAAGGCGGGGTTGACATTTGTCAAGGAGAGGCTGTGATGTTACGCATCACCTGACCTTACATCCTTATATATATAATCATCATCCATTGTCAATCCACTGCTGGACGAAGGTCTCCCCAAGTTTCCTCCACAACGGTCTGTCTTGTGCCAGTCTCCTCCATGTCACTCCCACATACTTTCGAATTCCATCCACTCATCTCCCATGTGGTCTTCTTCTGGGTCTTTTCCTTTCCCTTGGAATCCAATCTAAAATTTCGGCTGTCCATCGATGGTCTGTCCTTCTGGCAGTATGCCCAGCCCATTGCCATTTCAGGGATTTAACTCTGATCATGATGTCTTCCACTCTTGTCATTTTTCGGATCCACGAGTTCCTCTTCTTATCTCTCCTAGTTACACCAAGCATGCACCTCTCCATGCTGCTTTGAGTTGTCAGCAGCCTTTGTATGTCTCTTTTAGTTAAGGTCCACGTCTCTGCACCATACGTAAGCACTGGAAGAATGCATTGATCAAACACTTTTCTTTTAAGACATAATAGCATATTGCTCTTGAAAATTATGCTGTTTCTTCCAAAAGCTCTCCAGGCAAGTTTTGTACGTCGATTAATTTCTTCATTAATGTGACCCTCACTTGATATCTGCTGTCCAAGGTAAACGTACGTGTCTGTTATCTCCAGCTTTTTTCCATCAATCGATAAATCTTCATTTCGTGTAAAAGCATCGAATATCACTTTTGTCTTCTGAAAGTTCATTTTTAATCCCACTTCTTTAATCTTGTCAGCAAGTTCCTGAATCATACTCTGCAGCTCTGATGGGGTAGTTGCAAAAATGACTATATCATCAGCAAAACGAAGGTGGGTTAGATAATCTCCAATAATCTTTATCCCTTTGTTTTCCCAGCTCAGTGATTGAAAGGCATTTTCCAATGTGGCGTTAAAGAGCTTCCGAGATATGGTGTCACCTTGTCTCACTCCCTTTCCGATTTTTATGTGTGTTGTATTTTCAAACAGCCGAATCTTTGCACTTGCATTTTCATAGATGTTATTAATAATATTAATGTACGCATCTTCAATACCGGAGGATTTCAGGGCCATTGTAACTGCTGATAGTTTCACCGAATCAAAGGCTTTTTCATAATCGATAAAAGCCATGCACAATAGAAGTTCATATTCCCTCGCTCTTTCAATTAGTTCTCTCAGTACGTGGATATGATCTATTGTGCTGTAGCCACTCCTGAATCCAGCTTGTTCTCTCGGTTGAGCCATGTCTAGTGTTACCTTCAAACGGTGTGAAAGAACTTTAGTGAAGATTTTATAAACCACTGATAGGAGGCTGATAGGTCCGTAGTTCCTGATATCCTCAATGTCACCTTTTTTATGTAGCAGGATCATTATAGCGTTGTTCCAATCCTCAGGAATCTTCCCTTCATAAAGGCATCGAGTGAAAATTTGGGCGAGTACTGTTTCGATTTCTCCACTTGCTTCTTGTATGATGTCTACAGTAAATTCCATCTTCTCCTGGAGCTTTCCCCCGCTTCATTTTCATGATTGCATGTGCAACTTCTGCTGGGATGACTGGAAGAACTCTGATACTGGTACCTTCCATGATATCTGGAGTACATGCATCATCCCTTTCATATAACTTGGAGTAGAAATCTTTCACTCTTGTCAAAATTTCGCCTCTATTTCATGTTACAGAACCATCTTCTTTTATATTTAAACATATACCCCATACTAAAAAACTATAGAACAGAGCGGCGGAGGTGGAAGCGTTGTTTCGCTTACGTATGAAACACTGTTCCCCACCTGGTGAGTGTCTATGAGATGCTAATCTGCCGTTAAAAAACTTCCAGGTGGTAAAGTGCTTACAAAGAAGTGCATCCCTTTAGACGATGTAAAACAATGCTGAAGAGAAACCAGCTTGCGAGAAAGAGAAAGCGTTCATCTTCTTCCTGTTCATTGCTTTGTGGTTAGTAGGAGTGGTTTTACTATGCGTGTGTGGGGTAAGAAGTGTTTAGTGGTGGGAATCTGAGAGTTTTTGAGTAGGGAAGGGAGGTTTGGCATTCAACCACAGTAAGGATAGTCTACCTCTGAGCACTAGCGAAGGAGAATGCGCGATTAAAGATGGAAAAGAAAGAGCCGAAATTCAGCATCCCAAACTCCTAGATTATATTGCGTGGATCCTCGGAAAGGAACCAGAATAGTAAACTAAAAAATAGTTTTTTGATTCCAGTTGGGAGTTATCTTTGCTCCAGCAATAATAACCCTGCAACTCAGCCAATGTCAAACAAATGCTGATAATGTGATTTATTTTTTATATTTCAAGGGAGTCCAGTTTCTCTCCCCCCTGGTTCGTATTCCGAATTCATCTTTTTTTATATTTTACTTTTCGGCATGAAGAAACTGTTTCCTAATGAAGTAAATTAACAAAAGGAACGAAAATATGAAGCAAAACTTGCATCTGTGTTCATGGATGAATCTATGTAGTTTGTCGTTGAACACAAAGCCCCCAAATGAGTCTTCAACCTTCTCCCTGGTTCTGAGACGTAGGTAGCTACGGCCCTGCCAATTATGTCTTAAAACCGAAAGTGCTAAATGAATGCATTCTTCCAGTTCTTACTTATGAATCAGAAACATAGACCTTAAAAAAAAAAAAAAAGTTTCTGCAGTCTATTGAAACCAAGCGAATAAAAAAATAATGAACAACCTTTCTCCATACGTAGCAGCTAGAAACGCAGCATCAGAAATGGCATCTGCCAGTCTTCAACGCAAGGGTCGGTGTGCTTTGGTGTTTGACCCTCCTGGTTGAAATTTCTTTCCAATTCCCCCAAAAGCTATGGCGAAATTCACACGGAGCTCCACACAAAAACAGTAAGCGACATTTAGTTTTATGAAACGGCTTTCAAAAATCGAAGGCATCTCTTTAGCAGTAAAAGTGATGCAATAGAAGAAATAGACTTGAAATTCCATTTTCAATGCCCCGGTGAAATTGAAGGGAAACTGAATGCTGTTTTAAATAGAAACGCTGGGTTTCGGGAATTGAAAAAAAAAAAATCTTTCACCGATGAAGGTTGCGAATTGCCGTCAGAAGCTTCATCAATGAAAGTGAAACACTATAAATATTGTCCAATAATGCCTTTGGATGTAGAGAGAATATTTTCTATAATATAATTTTGTGTGTATGACAAACGACAAAACCTATCAGTTGACCACTTAAAAATATACTGTTTCAACAAAAATTATAGTCCATGAAACTATCATTTTAAGGAGCTTTCTGCTTATTAATTATATCAGATATTCCGTACCAGTTACAAAATTTAAGAGCAATGCATAAATTTTTGTTTGGTTCATGATTCAATTTGAAAAGTCGTTTCTGGATCCACAGCATTTATTTGTAAATGAATAAAAAAAAAAATTGTGAATGCATATTTTACATTTAAAGTGCATATATCGTATATATTAAGTGCATATTTTACTGTTGTTTTAGTGCGTATAATCCGGTCTGTACTGATAACTGCCTCAACTCATGTCACCGCAAAGACACATCATTAATTAGTGTTGTCTGAGGATCAAAGTCAACGAGCAGTGTTGATGCTAAAAAGATGCTTAAAATGTCGTGTAGATTAACTTTGCTTTATCTTTATTTCGATGTAGTTGAGGAAACAAATATTTATAGTTTTCATACGGTCTTTCGCAACCTTGATTCCCTCAACACCATTTGCACCCCCCCCCCCCACTAAGATTCCAAACGCCGTTCTTCACGAATTAGCCATCTGCTGGGATGCTCCTCCGTAAGATTCATCTGTGGAAGGAAACCGTTGAGTACAAAACTGCGTTAGTGAGGTATTGGCACCTCACCGCTAAACGCCAGGAATTTTCTGTTGTGTAGGCTTCATATAAAATTACTGAATAGGAAATCTGACAACAGGGAGTGCGTTGTTGTACCTAAGGAACACGGAAAGAGTGCATTGTGTCAAGTGCTCAGTCCTCACGTGAAAAGTTCTTGCCCTTACTGAAAAATGTGATTTAATTGTAACGCTCATAAATCAGTTTCCAGTACTTGTTTACACTTTAGCGTAACTCACGCCGCCGTTGCTCATGCATAGACAAGATGTATGTGGCTATTCCGGAATTATCGCATTTTATAAGTTCTTGATGTTCTCGGCCAAACATATATTTGAGCAGAAACTCGATCTATGTTCTGCAGATCACGTTTTTGAGCAGTGTCAAACAGGTAATTCACTAAAATGCGTGTAAGCTTCATGTTCCGCGAATTATCTTGGTCTTTATTGGTAACTTTCATCGGATATCTACCATTCTGAATGGATTCCTTGATTTGTTACTATTTCTTTTAGGTCTGCAATAAATTTTCACCTCTTATACTTATGAGCCGAGAGGCATGGACAGTTTAAATTTGGTCGGTGTTATTGTGTCTTGCAAGTTTTAGGCACAAATGATCTTCATTTCAGTTTGTACGAACTAACGAAATAAAGCCGTAGGTAGCGTGATTAGAAGGCCGTGGTTTGCGCAACCACAGCCCTCCAATCATGTCAGAATTTTTTGAATTATGAAATCCTTGCCTTCGTTGTTATAGCACAGGAAACAAAAAGTTTATACGTAAATCTTTTTGAAAACGGACCTGTAGGTTCCGTTCATCTCTTTGGATTGGAATTGGATGCAGCTGCAAAATGAAGCTCATTTGGCCAAGAAAGCGGCTTCGTCTTTTTTTAAGTCGTTGCTAGACATTTTTTTCATAAGTGTTTTAAGCTACTTTGGTTAGCTGTTTTTTGGGGGTGAAGGCTCCTCCCGCACGTTCCTTGATGATGCGATGATTTTAGGTTTAATAGGTCACCTGTCATGCTCTCAAAAATGGTATTCTCTGAATTCCTCCAGCATTGGACAAAAGTAGCAATGTCAAGCATGCTATGTTCTGTAGGCTGCTAAATCGTTTTCATCATATTTCTTGTGTAATTCCAGAGCAACTATTCGCGCGTAATCCAGTATTTTTCAACCGCCTGTCGTGTATTTCTTTAAACCGAAGCAAAGCGGAGAGTGATAGCGGTCTTTATCTACCTTTTTAAAAGTGGTGGCAATTCTGGAAGGGTGAGTTGAGTGCCTTTTTTCACTTTTTTTTTTTTTTTAGAGTCTACATTGTTGCTATGCCTCCCCGCACTCCCACCAGCGTTTCAGTGTTCCGGAGTTTCCGGTGTAACTACTAGTCCCTTCGGGCCTATGACCTTGTCTAACTTTTGAGGTTTGTTTCGATTTTCCCATGATTCTCAGTATCAACTGGTTGTGCTTCTTTTGCGAAGTACCGTAGAAATGGAGAATGGTATGCCTTTGAGACATTTTGTAATAATGCTGCAGACTACCTTTCCGAATATTAGCGCAGCATATTTCCTTCAGTCGAGCAGTCAGATTTTTATTCGCTGTTGAGTTTGTGTTCAAAACTAAGGAGAGCATAGGCGCCGATTGCGGGGTGGGGGTGAGGCAAGGTGAATCTTGCCCACCCAATATTTTTCGTTCTGTCTAATTAAATAGGTTTTTGATTCTCCAGATGCGCGAGTTGAAATATTTCTATAGAGAAAAAAATGTTTTCCCATGCTATTCATGCTATCGTGTGCTGTGCTAATTGCAAAAAATGCATTTCTTTCCTGTATAGAAAGGTATTATTCTTTATACGATGGACAAAGCTCCACCTTATGAGGCCAAAGCGATTTCCAAAAAATTAACAGATATCAAAATAAGTAAACTTTCCCCCATATTCATCATTGCTCATTTGATAAGAAATTTCATTGCCAGTCTTGTATGCTTGCCATGATCTCGTGATATGTGGTAAATGTTTAAAACAACTATCAAAAATAAAATAAATAAAAATACAGAAATGTATAATCTAGCTCCTTTATTTATCTTTTTTTTTAGCTTCTCGTTCTTTTGAGTAACCGCGCTAATTTCTCATTTTTCATACACGTTTGGAAATAAAATCTGTGGATATTTTTATAGTCATAAGCTGAATTTAATTTTTAAAAATAATATTCAGTACAAAATTATTTCTGTTTAGTTGTTCATGTGCTGATGAGCAGTTATAATTGCGTTTTAAAAGAAACATCGAATCTCGTTTATCTTTTTGCCCTCCCTCCCCCTTGTGACACTGGAAGTGACTTGCTCTTCCTATGTCTGATCTCTTCACGCCTGCCCCCCCTCCAATAATTGGGTGAAGTCGACGCCGCTAAGGAGAGTATCTTAATGAACTTGTGGCCCGAAATTCAATCAGTACTATTGTAAATATTAAAATAACAAACTCAAAGTAGCGTGCAGCTTCAAAGAAAATGTTTAAAAGTTAAGGACGGCATACCAGTTTTAATTCATTAATGGGATGCACGCTTTTATTTTATGTTGATCAAGGTAGGAATCCTAACTGTCGGCTTTTTGAAAAGAAATATTCTAATGTTTAGCCTAAAAGGAAAGAAAAAAATCTATTGTGTTTTTCTGTCAGGTGTCATAGATCTAAACTTGCTTAGCAGGGACATTCATCGATCCCAAATCGTGAGTTGAAACCCGCTGGCCCGCCCCAGTTGCGCAGTGGCCTAAGTGCTGGCTTATGACCATTCGTCCGAGATGGGTCCGGGTTTGAATCCCGGTGAGGTATGGACGTTGTGTTTTTGTGTTACGGCACTGGCTGTCTTCCTTGCCTGGAGTCAGTGGCCGTAAATTAGGGACGGGCGATTGCTTATAGCCCATTGAGTTGCTCACTGTGGTCATTAAACCTCCAATAAAAAAAAGAAAAAAAAAAAGCGTCCTGGGCATATCATAAGCCTTAAGAAATTGAGTGTTCGTGAAATGGTAAAAGCAGTTTCCATTTCACAATAAGTTGCGCCATGAGCTACCGGTTCTCTTAGACGGCGGGCGTTCTAAACACAGTTAATTTTGCCACACATTTGATTGGCTTGAGCTCAACGGATTCACTAAAAAAATTGTGCGCTGTTCATTGTTTTATCTGCAAGTGCTTTGACTAGGGGTCGACAAAACCCAAATTTTTTGGGCACCAGCACATTTTTCTAAAGACATACGAGGAGAAAAAGCGCAATCGATTTAAGCAAAAACTAAACATACAGAATTATGATCAACAGTTAAAATGAATGTATTATTTATTAGTTGTTCAGTAATTCGGTGCAAAATCCACAACTAACTTTAGGGAACATGTTATGCATTTGAATTAATACACATAGGATTATTCCGCTGTCTGAGCACGATTAACACAAATTAAAATTGTATCACGAATTAAAAGCATTTAATATATACAGGTTAAAAAATGCCTTAAAAACACGAGTACTTTCATACCCACTATGGGTCCATCATCAGATGTTAGTACACCTTAATAGTTGTATTTCAAAGTAGTAGGTTTACGTTTTTGAAAGTTCAGCTTTGTCTTCTGGTACAGGACACTGAATATAAAAAGGCTAATGAATAAATAACTTCTAAGCACCTCAGGCGAAATTAATGCCTTGACTACGAGCATCTGTCATCCTCACTTTCTATCATCATCAATAATTACGTATCCACTGCTGAATGAAGGTCACCCTAAGTCTCTACCACAACTTTCTCTCTTGAGTCAGTCTCCATGTCACTTCGACACGTTTTCTGAATTTTAGCCGCCCATCTTTTCCACGGTCTTATTCAGGTTTTTTTTCCTAACCCTTGGAATAGGGTCAGTTCTTTTCGGCACATATCTCTTTCGTGATGTACCGTGGAACTTTTGCCTGCACTTCTACTGCCAATATCTGTAGAACGCATAACTACGCTGGCAATAGCGCCAAAAATTCTTATTGACGTCTTCATTATTCAGATTTTAAGGTAAGTAATTTAGAAAAGAGTTTGAAACAGGAAAATCTGTACACTGCACTTCCTGTGTTATTAAAGAGATGGAAGCTTCATAACAGGAATCCTAATTTTGAAACATAATTTTTTTAGAATAGAATTTGAAAATTGGGGCGCCTTGGATTTGTCTATCCTTAGATTTGACATAAACTTATTAATTCCGGTGCAGAGCAAAAGGTCAATGGAGGAGAGTTCTGCGCCATGCAGAGCGAAAGGTCAATGGAGAATTCTGCGCCATGCAGAGCGAAAGGTCAATGGAGAATTCTGCGCCATGCAGAGCGAAAGGTCAATGGTGGAGAGTTCTGCGCCACTGCATGCAGAGCAACTGGTGATGAGAGTTCTGTGCCTGTGATCTGACATTGCTACAAATATTTGCGAATGTTTACGAACAAATTATTTTTTGCGATGGCAACACGAAGAAAAAGGTTTTGTAGTGGCAACACTTAACGTTGTTTTTAATGAAGTATTTGTTCTTCATTGATTTTTATAGATACACATATAGTGTGTGAGGAGGGGAGGATGTAGGTGGAGGGGGCGTGACATGCAGACTGAGACCCGTTTGATACGAATATATTTTTTTAGCATTTTAAAAATACGTTTTTATATGTGTTCTGGAACATGCCGCGACATTCCTGAATGTGTTATTGAGGGTTCTAGCACATGCTGCATGCTGCATGTGCTGGATCTCTCAATGCAAGTTTTGGAAAAGCCTTTTGTCTAGGCTGATGAAGAAATTTTTTAGCGGTTGCAACACTGCTAATATAGGAATGTTCAGAGCTTCTACGTTTTAGCCTTACTATTTTAAAAAATAAATTTCCGCTAAAGATTGTCCATGCCATCAAACAGGGAATTTTTTTTTTTTTTTGTGAGGATAAAAAAAAATGTCTTGCTGGCTAATGGGATTTGAACACTCAATCCTCTGTGTGAGAGGCAGGAACTTTAACCACTGGACCAACAAGACATTGCTTGTGTTAGCTTTATTGTGGACCCCTTTCCTGATTCTGGCATCGGAATAGCTGGTTAATGCACTCTAAACGATCATGTTAAACTATAATAATAAAAATAATAAAATGGGAAAACAGTTTTTATACACGGAAAAATTAGGTGGTAACACTACTAATATGTGTTTACTCTTTTGTGTTTTGGGGGTTTGACTATGTCACATGGCCTGCATTGTAGATTAAAACATTGCTATGCGTGTTTATACTTGAATTTACTCATGTCAACACATGACTCTTTTGAGACATTTAACTTAGGAAGTCTACTGATCATCTGACATTTCCCCATTCAGCGATTGGCTGTTCATCTTTCTACCGCAAACTCTCGAATTTCTTTGTTGTTGTATAACTCCAAATTTTCACCAGTTACATGATCTATTCGTGTTGCCGGGATTCGCTGATAATTTTATGATGCCCTCCTATTCTGGATTTGCAGGTCAGCGAGTACTTCACTTTTGCTTGTATCTGCGATCTGTTAACACCTTCCATCTGAATGAGGATCAGTTGCTTAGCTTACTTATTGACTTATGATGACTACTTTAAGTCACAGTGGACGCTTTTCAGGGATGATTCATATGGATAACCTACCTGATAATTTTTTCCATTTAGGGAATAATATCTTCGCTTACATATCTTTCAATCAAAGGTTGTATGTTCGTATCAGACAATTCAAGCCCTATGGAAAGAAGTGCTATCCTTCAAAAGTTGGAATAGCCATTTTTACAAATCAGTGGATCGAGCTCATGAACGAAAAGGATACTATTTCAAGGCATCTCGGATATGGAATTTCCTCAATTGATTTCCCATTCACTGGGTTTCTAAAGGTGCATATCAATCCAGAAAACCATGAAATCTCTATTAATAATAAGAAATCAAGCATTACTCATACGGAGGAAATGTGGTCAGAACTGGTACGCAACTCCTCCAATGTGTTAAATCAAATAGCTGTTGAATTTTGTAAAATCATGTCCTTTCGCAACACGTTTGAAGAAACTTAAGCATACAAAGGAGAAACTTTAGTAGAGGATTTTCCAAATGGAAAGCAAAGAGAATCATTTCAAGAATTAATATTTATGAAGCAAACAGAAATGTTACAAGAACTTAAGGACATTCTCAGAGGTGATGTAGTTTCATATTTGACAGAAACAGAACGGCAGAAGAAATGGGATCTTTCTGAAGTAGTATGTGAAGATGAGTATTTCTATACAGCTGTTTTAGCGATCGAACTTGCTCAGATTATTGAAAAATTCGTTGAACGTTTGGAAAGAAGAAATTTAATGAAATATGCAAACGAAGCTTTTCTCAATTCCGTAAAACTAGAAAACATTTTCAGCCTAATCAAAGCTGAAATACAGCATGATGATATGGACTGAATAGAGCAAGAAAATTAAATTAGAAAAAAGTCCTTTTCAGGACTACCAAATTTTGCAAAAAGGTTAACCATTATCGTGCATATATTTTATGCAATAAAAAAAAAGCAGTCCTTTTGAGGACTTCCAAATTTTGCAAAGAGGTTTACCATTATCGTACACATAGTTTACTTTAAAAAAAAGTGTCCTAAAGTACTTGTGCTTAATTTTTCTGGTGTTTGTGTGTGTGTCTAATAAAAATAATACATTTGTGAATAAGTATACAAGCAATAAAAATAACATACGTTAAAAAGTGTGATTGTCCTGATACCTCGATCTTTGAATGGTTAATACGAGCATTGGTTTAATAACTCGCCAGGTGGACCTTCAGCTGTAGCAAATTCCTTGCATGTGTGCAATTTCAGTTTTCTTTCCTTATTGCATATTTATCCTCTTCGATTAACAACTAGACAAAATTTAGCTTTCTCGAAACTAACCTTATCTAAAATGAAGTTGTAAAAAGATTAAAAAAAAAACAAAAAAACAGTCCTTGTCACTTATGAACTTTTTTAAAAACGTACCCTGTCACTTTTCAAGTGAAAATATTTTGCTCTTTTAAGATTTCTCACATGTCTGAAAACGCTCCTTTAAGGTAAATGATTTTCCCATGTTATTCTATGGGATTTTTGCGACTATCAGAAAATTAAATTTAAAAAATCGCCCTCTTAGTGAAAACAACAAAATTATTTTTTGACTTGTTAAAATTTATACGATTGAAAAAATGAATTCAAATATTGATTTTTTAGAAAAAAATGAACGATTCAAATATTTGGTTTTATAAAAAAAGAAAGTCAATAACTTCGTAAATGCTTTCTGAGAGACTTCTGTTAGGTTGCTCTTACAACTCTGAAGCGAGTGGGAGCAAAAATAACATTTGTATACATAAACGCATTTTGTTAAGACTATGAAGTTATTCATGTACATTGTTCACTGGGTTGTTGTAAGAGACTTGGTTATTGTTTTGGGGAAATAGCTTCTAAGATTAGAGAAAAAATGTATGTACACAAGGTGAAGCGTTAAGAATATCAATAATGTGGAACTATATAACTTGATGTGAAAAAGACATGAAAGCAACGAATTAGCAATGTTTGTTTGTTTCAGTGCGGGAGACTTCATGCTGTCTGTTCTTTTATAAGAATCATGAAAGAACATGCTTAGAATACGATCGCATGTTCTCTATGTTCGAGACTAATTGTTCTTGAAGTAATTAAATAAATGGTGAGTGATCTTGTATCAGAAAAACAGATGCGATAGAAATAACCTATTTAAAAACGAATATAAGGGGAAACGCAAAGTTAACGTCTAAAAGGCAATACCGCAAACACAGATGTTTCACATGTAATGTCTGGCGTGTTAGAACTGGTCATTGAGTGAATGAAGTAAACGCAAAGTTTCGATGCATTTCGATGTAAAGCGAAGTAAATGGGGGAAAAGAATGTTGTTAGGTGTGTTCATACTTACTTTGACGAGATGAGTTAGCAATAAATATTTGGTTATACATGAAAAAAGAAAATACTAATACAATCGAATTTTAACTGTCATAGATCTGTATATTTCTCGTATACCCATGAAAAGGCAAGAGAGAAAAATGTATTAAGCCATACATTAAAAGCAAGAAAGAAAAGTAGCTTACACATATGAAAAAGAAATAGAAAAGTAAAGTCGGAATAAAGAAAATACTGTTGTAGTTGAATTTTTACCACTACAGATCTATATATTTCACACAAATGCGAGCTTTTAGGAATACTTAAAAGTGAGTTTCGAAAAAATATTATGTTAATGAAGAAACAAAAAGTATATCAAGTTTTGCTACATCTTGCGATATCAAGTCGTTAAGAAACGTTGGTTGAAATGAAAAAATAAAGTCTCAATAAAAATAGCTCTTAGTATGTAAAGTTAAAAAAAAAATAATGAACGAATACGCGAACCAGAATGATATTCAAAACATAGAAAAAGTTAAATAGGGGAAATGTTTGTTAAAAAGAACTGTAAAAATAAAGTAAGAATAAAGAAAATACTGTTTCAATCGAATTTTTAACTGCTATAGACCTGTATCTTTCTTGTACATACACGAAACAGCGATATAAAAATAGATTAAGTCACACATTTAAAGCAAGTAAAAAAAAAAAAGTTTAACAGTATTTTCTTTATTCTTACCGCATTTTTACATTTCTTTCTAACAGACATTTTCTTCTCAACCCCCCTACCTAACTTAATCTCTGTTTTGAAATATTATCCCATGTTCATCCATTGTTTTATTTCAAACTTTGCAAACTGTCACATACTTTTATTCTAACTTTATCTTTTCATTTCAACCAAAGTTTCTTAACGACTTGAATCTCTAGATGTGACAAAACTTCAGATTTATTTTTTCCCGTCTTAAACTATTTTTTTTTACTTGCTTTAAATGTGTGACTTAATCTAAAAAAAAATTCGATTGAAACAGTATTTTCTTTATTCTTACTTTATTTTTACACTTCTTTCTAACAAACATTTCCCCCTATTTAACTTAATCTATGTTAAGTTAAATAAATTTAACTTAATCTATGTTAAGTTAAATAAGTTAATAGATGTAAGGTCAGGTGATGCGTAACATCACAGCCTCTCCTTGACAAATGTCAACCCCGCCTTCTCGTGGTGCATCCTGTTCCCACTAAAGGGGCTCTGACGACCGCCAATAGCGGTATAACTATACCATCGGGATCAGAGGAAATGCTATCCCACACTCACCAACCCGCTTGGCCAGCGTGGTGAGTTATGGCCAAACACCTCCAAAATGACTCTACAACTTAAATCTTGGCCCTCAGTCTCCGGCAGCTGGAATGTACCTGGCCAAGGCAGCGGCCAGTGCGACATGAAGGCAGAGGGTGCTAAGAATCCCCGGAGGACCGGACTAGGCTGCCATTTGATGCTGACCTTGGCTACCTATAACGGACGCTCCCTATCTTCTGATTCAAGGCTTCTTGAATTGGAAGAGGAACTACAAAGGATCAAGTGGGACATCGTCGGGCTAAGTGAGGTAAGGAGAAAAGGAGAAGATCTCATTGAACTGAAAAGTGGACATCTCTTCTATTATCGTGGGACAGATACTGGCAGAACTAGTGGTGTTGGATTTATAATAAACAAGAAACTGAAGGATAAAGTGGTAGAAGTTGAAAGTTCTTCTGACAGAGCTGCACGACTCGTTATCCAACTATCGAGAAGATACCAGGCTCAGATTATTCAAACTTATGCACCCACCACAAGTCATCCTGAAGAAGAAATTGAAGAATTTTATGAGGAAATTCGTCATCTAAATAATAAAGGTAAGCAGCACTTGAAGATAATTATGGGAGATTTCAATGCAAAAATAGGGCAACGGCAACAGAATGAAACTTCAGTAGGTAAATTCGGTCACGGCAACAGAAACCAGCGTGGAAATACTCTCGTTGAGTTTGCAGAGGCAGAAGGATTTTTCATCTTGAACTCCTTTTTCAAGAAAAAGCCACACAGGAAATGGACATGGAGACATCCAATTGGGACGACAAGTGAAATTGATTTTATTATGTGTAACAAAAAATTCGTCATCGAAGACTGCAGTGTGCTGAACAAGTTCAACACAGGTAGTGACCATAGATTGGTGAGATGTAAGATGCACCTCAACACTAAACTGGAACGTGGCAAGCTCATAAGACAAACAAAATGTATTGACATAACCAACCTTAAAAAACACCATAATACTTTCAAGTTGGAACTGAAGAACAGATTCTCTGCTTTAGAAGGCCTAACATCGGAAGAAGTGGATATTTCGGAAGTTAACAGAAAAGTAACCAAAGCTCTAATGGAAACAGCAACAAAATTAGCTGGGTCTAAGAACAAGTTGCATGTGAACAAATTATCAGGAAAAACCAAAATGTTGATGCAAAAAAGAAGAGAGATGAGGACAACTAAAGTAGATGTGACTTCCAAAGTGGAATATATAGAGCTATGCAAGACAACACGAAAAAGTATCACTGAAGACGTAAGGAAATTCAACTGTGAGCTAGTGAGGAAAGCAATTGAAAACAACCAAAGCCTTAAGATAGCAAAGGGACATCTCAGTAAGGAAGAAAACAGATTATGGCTCTGAGAAAAGAAGATGGTTCTATAACAAGAAATAGAGGCAGAAATTTTGACAAGAGTGAAAGATTTCTACTCCAAATTATATGAAAGGGATGATACATGTACTCCAGACATCATGAAAGGTACCAGAGTTCTTCCAGTCCTCCCAGCAGAAGTTGCTCATGCAATCAAGAACATGAAGCGAGGGAAAGCTCCAGGAGAAGATGGAATTACTATAGACATCATACAAGAAGCAAGTGGAGAAATTGAAACAGTACTCGCCCAAATTTTCACTCGATGCCTTAATGAAGGGAAGATTCCTGAGGATTGGAACAATGCTACAATGATCCTGCTACATAAAAAAGGTGACATTGAGGATCTTAGGAACTACAGACCTATCAGCCTCCTATCAGTGGTTTATAAAATCTTCACTAAAGTTCTTTCACACCGCTTGAAGGTAACACTGGACATGGCTCAACCGAGAGAACAAGCTGGATTCAGGAGTGGCTACAGCACAATAGATCATATCCACGTACTGAGAGAACTGATTGAAAGAGCGAGGGAATATGAACTTCCATTGTGCATGGCTTTTATCGATTATGAAAAAGCCTTTGATTCGGTGAAACCATCAGCAGTTACCACGGCTCTGAAATCCTGCGGTATTGAAGATGCATACATTAATATTATTAATAACATCTATGAAAATGCAAGTGCAAAGATTCGGCTGTTTGAAAATACAACACACATAAAAATTGGAAAGGGAGTGAGACAAGGTGACACCATATCTCCGAAGCTCTTTAATGCCACATTGGAAAATGTCTTTCAATCACTGAACTGGGAAAACAAAGGGATAAAGATTAATGGAGATTATCTAACCCACCTTCGTTTTGCTGATGACGTAGTCATTTTTGCAACTACCCCATCAGAGCTGCAGAGTATGATCCAAGAACTTGCTGACAAGAGTAAAGAAGTGGGATTAAAAATGAACTTTCAGAAGACAAAAGTGATGTTCAATGCTTTTACAAGAAATGAAGATTTATCGATTGATGGAGAAAAACTGGAGATAACAGATACGTATGTTTATCTTGGACAGCAGATATCAAGTGAGGGTCACATTGATGAAGAAATTAATCGGCGTACAAAACTTGCCTGGAGAGCTTTTGGAAGAAACAGCATAATTTTCAAGAGCAATATGCCATTATGTCTTAAAAGAAAAGTGTTTGATCAATGCATCCTTCCAGTGCTTACGTATGGTGCAGAGACGTGGACCTTAACTAAAAGAGACATACAAAAGCTGCAGACAACTCAAAGAAGCATGGAGAGGTGCATGCTTGGTATAACCAGGAGAGATAAGAAGAGGAACTCGTGGATCCGAAAAATGACGAGAGTGGAAGACATCATGATCAGAGTTAAATCCCTGAAATGGCAATGGGCTGGACATACTGCCAGAAGGACAGACCATAGATGGACAGCCGAAATTTTAGATTGGATTCCAAGGGACAGGAAAAGACCCAGAAAAAGACCACATGGGAGATGGGTGGATGAAATTCGTAAATATGCGGGAGTGACATGGAGGAGACTGGCACAAGACAGACCGTTGTGGAGGAAACTTGGGGAGACCTTCGTCCAGCAGTGGATTGATAATGGTTGACAATGATGATGATGATGATGATGTTTTGAATATCATTCTGGTTCGCGTATTCGTTCATTATTTTTTTTTAACTTTAAATACTAAGAGCTATTTTTATTGAGACTTTATTTTTTCATTTCAACCAACGTTTCTTAACGACTTGATTTCGCAAGATGTAGCAAAACTTGATATCCTTTTTGTTTCTTCATTAACATAATATTTTTTCAAAACTCACTTTTAAGTATTCCTAAAAGCTCGCATTTGTGTGAAATATATAGATCTGTAGTGGTAAAAATTCAACTACAACAGTATTTTCTTTATTCCGACTTTACTTTTCTATTTCTTTTCAACAAGCGTTTCTTCATTATTATTTCTTTTTCATATACTTAAGCTACTTTTCTTTCTTGCAAATTTTAATGTATGGCTTAATACATTTTTCTCTCTTGCCTTTTCATGGGTATACGAGAAATATACAGATCTATGACAGTTAAAATTCGATTGTATTAGTATTTTCTTTTTTCATGTATAACCAAATATTTATTGCTAACTCATCTCGTCAAAGTAAGTATGAACACACCTAACAACATTCTTTTCCCCCATTTACTTCGCTTTACATCGAAATGCATCGAAACTTTGCGTTTACTTCATTCACTCAATGACCAGTTCTAACACGCCAGACATTACATGTGAAACATCCGTGTTTGTGGTATTGCCTTTTAGACGTTAACTTTGCGTTTCCTCTTATATTCGTTTTTAAATAATTTATTTTTATCTCATCTGTTTTTCTGATACAAGATCACTCACCATTTTTTGAATTACTTCAAGAACAATTAGTCTCGAACATAGAGAACAGGCGATCGTATTCTAAGCATGTGTTCTTTCATGATTCTTATAAAAGAACAGACAGCATGAAGTCTCCCGCACTGAAACAAACAAACATTGCTAATTCGTTGCTTTCATGTCTTTTCCACATCAAGTTATATAGTTCCACATCATTGATATTCTTAACGCGTCACCTTGTGTACAGACATTTTTTCTCTAATCTTAGAAGTTATTTCCCCCAAACAATAACTAAGTCTCTTACAACAACCCAGTGGACAATGTACATGAATGACTTCATATCCATAGTCTTAACAAAATGCGTTTATTGTATACAAATGTTTATTTTGCTCCCACTCGCTTCAGAGTTGTGAGAGCAACCTAACAGAAGTCTCTCAGAAAGCATTTACGAAGTTATTGACTTTCTTTTTGTATAAAACCAAATATTTGAATCGTTCATTTTTTTCTAAAAAATCAATATCTGAATTCATTTCTTCATAAAGTTCGTTTTTTCAATCGTATAAATTTTAACAAGTCAAAAAATGATTTAGTTGTTTTCACTAAGAGGGCTATTTTTTAAATTTTGATTTTCTGATAGTCGCAAAGATCCCATAGAATAACATGGGAAAATCATTTACCTTAAAGGAGCGTTTTCAGACATGTGAGAAATCTTTAAAAGAGCAAAATATTTTCACTTGAAAAGTGACAAGGACAGTTTTTTTTTTCTTTTTACAGCTTCATTTTAGATAAGGTTAGTTTCGAGAAAGTTAAATTTCGTCTAGGTGTTAATCGAAGAGGATAAATATGCATTAAGGAAAGAAAACTGAAATTACACACATGCAAGGAATTTGCTACAGCTGAAGGTCTACCTAGCGAGTTATTAAACCAATGCTCGTATTAACCATTCAAAGATCGAGGTATCAGGACACTCGCACTTTTTAACGTATGTTATTTTTATTGCTTGTATCCTTACTCACAAATGTATTATTTTTATTAGACACACACACACGCACACACCAGAAAAATTAAGCACAAGTACTTTAGGAAATTCTTTTTTTTTTTTTTTTAAGTAAACTATGTGTACGATAATGGTAAACCTCTTTGCAAAATTTGGAAGTCCTGGGACTTTTTTTTAATTTCATTTCCTTGCTCTAATCAGTCCATATCATCATGCTGTATTTCAGCTTTGATTAGGCTGAAAATGTTTTCTAGTTTTACGGAATCGAGAAAAGCTTCGTTTGCATATTTCATCAAATTTCTTCTTTCCAAACGTTCAACGAATTTTTCAATAATCTGAGCAAGTTCGATCGCTAAAACAGCTGTATAGAAATACTCATCTTCACATACTACTTCAGAAAGATCCCATTTCTTCTGCCGTTCTGTTTCTGTCAAATATGAAACTACATCACCTCTGAGAATGTCCTTAAGTTCTTGTAACATTTCTGTTTGCTTCATAAATATTAATTCTTGAAATGATTCTCTTTGCTTTCCATTTGGAAAATCCTCTACTAAAGTTTCACCTTTGGATGCTAAAGTTTCTTCAAACGTGTTGCGAAAGGACATGATTTTACAAAATTCAACAGCTATTTGATTTAACACATTGGAGGAGTTGCGTACCAGTTCTGACCACATTTCCTCCGTATGAGTAATGCTTGATTTCTTATTATTAATAGAGATTTCATGGTTTTCTGGATTGATATGCACCTTTAGAAACCCAGTGAATGGGAAATCAATTGAGGAAATTCCATATCCGAGATGCCTTGAAATAGTATCCCTTTTCGTTCATGAGCTCGATCCACTGATTTGTAAAAATGGCTATTCCAACTTTTGAAGGATAGCACTTCTTTCCATAGGGCTTGAATTGTCTGATATTGAACATATACAACCTTTGATTGAAAGATGATATGTAGGCGAAGATATTATGCCCTAAATGGAAAAAATTATCAGGTAGGTTATCCATATGAATCATCCCTGAAGAGCGTCCACTGTGACTTAAAGTAGTCATCATAAGTCAGTAAGTAAGCTAAGCAACTGATCCTCACTCAGATGGAAGGTGTTAACAGATCGCCAATACAAGCAAAAGTGAAGTGCTCGCTGACCTGCAAATCCAGAATAGGAGGGCATCATAAAATTATCAGCGAATCCCGGCAACACGAATAGATCATGTATGTAACTGGTGAAAATTTGGAGTTATACAACAACAAAGAAATTCGAGAGTTTGCGGTGAAAAGATGAATGGGAAAATGTCAGATGATCAGTAGACTTCCTAAGTTAAATGTCTCAAAAGAGTCATGTGTTGACATGAGTAAATTCAAGTATAAACACGCATAGCAATGTTTTAACTACAATGCAGGCCATGTGACATAGTCAAACCCCCAGAACACAAAAGAGTAAACACATATTAGTAGTGTTACCTCCTAATTTTTCCGTGTATAAAAACTGTTTTCCCATTTTATTATTTTTATTTATTATTTTTATTATTATAGTTTAATATGATCATTTAGAGTGCATTAACCAGCTATTCCGATGCCAGAATCAGGAAAGGGGTCCACAATAAAGCTAACAAAAGCAATGTCTTGTCGGTCCAGTGGCTAAAGTTCCTGCGTCTCACACAGAGGATGGAGTGCTCAAATCCCATTGTTGGCCAACAAGACATTTTTTTATCCTCAAAAAAAAAAAAAAAAAAAAAAAAGAAATTTCCTCGTTTGATGGCATGGACAATCTCACGCGGAAATTTTTTTTTTAAAATAGTAAGGCTAAAACGTAGAAGCTCTGAACATTCCTATATTAGCAGTGTTGCCACTACTAAAATGTTTCTTCATTAGCCTAGACAAAAGGCTTTTCCAAAACTTGCATTGAGAGATCCAGCACATGCAGCATGTGGCATGTGCTAGAACTCTCAATAACACATTCAGGAAGGTCGCGGCATGTTCCATAACCAGAACACATATAAACGTATTTTTAAAATGCTGAAAAAATATATTCGTATCAAACAGGTCTCAGTCTGCATGTAACGGCTCCCTCCACCCACATCCTCCCCTCCTCACACTCTATATGTGTAACTATAAAAATCAATGAAGAACAAATACTTCATTAAAAACAAAGTTAAGTGTTGCTACTACAAAACATTTTTCTTCGTGTTGCCATCGCAAAAAATAATTTGTTCGTAAGCATTCGTAAATATTTGTAACGATGTCAGATAGCATGCAGAGGCACAGAACTCTCATCGCCAGTTG
The DNA here is from genome assembly GCA_039090855.1 of Macrothele yani. Lineage (NCBI taxonomy): Eukaryota > Metazoa > Arthropoda > Arachnida > Araneae > Macrothelidae > Macrothele > Macrothele yani. The sequence goes on along the minus strand of CM077023.1, from coordinate 2,173,977 downwards.
CTCTGCATGCATGCAGAGGCGCAGAACTCTCCTTTCTTCCCTACTTACATAAGAAGGGAAAACGGAATCAATAAACTATGTATTCCTCCCATTGTTTACGTTGGTGTTCTAACGTCTGGATAGGTCTGCATAACCATTCTTGAAAAAACGTGCAGGTTTTGCTGCGAAGAAATCATCAAGGAAATTCTGGAGATCAACATCATTGCTGAACATTCTGCCACGGAGTACATTCGACAGAGATCGGAGCATATGATAGTCTGAAGGGGCGACATCTGGGGAATAGACCGGAAGGGGAAGCATCTCCTATTTCATGTTCTGAATGGCCATATTTGCACTGTGAGAGCGTGCGTTATCATGTTGGAAAAAAGACACCATGGCGCCGATGTGGCCGTTTCTGCTGAACTGCTCCCTCCACACGGCGGAGTTGTTCACAATAGAGTGCAGCGTTGATAATCTAATTCTTCGGCAGCATTTCCCAGTGAATAGCTTCCATGCCCCACCAGACGCATGTGATCTTCGCAGGATGAAGGTCATGTTTCGGACATGGTGTGGGCATCTTGTTTGGGCTTAACCATTCCTTCCGATGCCTGAAATTCACGTACAGGCAGCTCTTTTCATCTCCAGTAACGATACGTGACTGAAAGGATTTGTGTTGCTGAGAACATTCACGATAACGGGCGAGTAAGGAACTACATATGGCAACACGCTGATTCTTGTTGCCCTCTGTAAGAGTGTGAGGCACCCAAGACCCCAATTTCTGGATCTTTTCCATACGATCCAGGTGTATCACCACGGTGGCCTGATCACAGTCCATCTCAGTGGGCAATTTGCGTGTGGTTTGACCCTTATCCAAGTGGATGATATGGTTCAAACGATTCTCATCAAAGTGAGATGGACGACCTGAGCGTGGAGAGTCGTTGAGGTCAAAATTACCTCCTCATAATAGCCCAAACCATCTGCGGGCTGTCCTCGGAGCAATAGCATCCTCCCCATACACAGCACAAATTTGTCGAGTAGCCTCGGCGGCTGTGGATTCCTTGTTAAACTCGTAGAGGAGCAGATATTTCGGAAATGTTCATTCCTCTCTACTTGACACTCCATACTTCCGGACCTGAAAACCAAAAAACAATTAGCCACAATCGCACAACGCAATATGATTTAGATACACGATATTACTGGCAGCATTTTGATATACAACTGGCCATCTGCACCGTCAGTGCTGACCTGGGAAACATTCGTGAAATAAAATGGCATGTACTTATGCATCAACCCGATACTTTATAGTTTGCAGTATTATGCAAACTATTATGGATGATAATAGATTATATCGTGCATCATTTTTAGCACGATATTCTCCCGAAATTTCGTCCATACAGTAACACTTCGCCCGTTCATCTATCAAACCGTCAGTAAACCTTGTTAACTCATCTATAAAACAGATACGAAAATTTCGTTTTTTGGACGGTGCTGTAACCATGAGCTTATAATGATTCATGCACTTTCGAATTTGTGTGATATTCAGCAAGTTTCTAGCTAGGTCGCGTAAACTTGTTTATATGTTAAACACAATATCTGCACGTATAGATGCCAGTTCAAGAAAATTCTTTTTGCATTCGACAGCTGGCTCTATGATTGTGCATTTTTTGTTTTGTACGACTTAATTTCACTATTGGGTGATGCAAATAGGAATTTTCATTTGGTATGGTACTCACGCTTGTAAAAGTCTGATGTGAAAAACTGTTTCGCATCCGCGTGTTATATCGATGTCTACGATTTTCCACGCACTACTGCCTTTCTGATACAAAATTTTTTCGCTGGGTGTAAAATTTGATTTTTTTGCGAGTTTAATTTCATGAAATACTTTTAGCGTATTGAATCTGAGAGCTTTTCCAAACGATATGTTCATTGCCCGAGAGAATTTGGTGGTATTTCGGTTTTGAGTGATTCTGAATTTTACTTCCGTATGTAAGTTTGTTCTCATCCGTTTGTGCTGTTGCTCCTGCAAGTGTAAATAAGGTAGTGAAGCTTCTCGTTCTGAAATGGTTTTCTCATCTAGGGATTGTGATTTGTCCGTGATCATTCCTGGTATTTGCATTAGAAAAATTGAAGCTTGCTGAGGCAGCGATGAAACAATTTGAAAAGTTGATTATTTTCTCAAGTGCAAAGGATGACATTTTTGCCACGTTTGAAAAATATTGATTTGTTATGTGTTAAATTTCTTGCGAAGTTGGAAGATTGGAGTGACTTCGGCACTGCTATGAAAAGAGCTTTGGATGACTTTTTTTTAGTGAAACAGCTTGTTTTACACACACTGCCCTATCCCTCTCCCAGTATGAACGTTTATTTAATGGCTAGTATTGCCAGCCTTTTTGCGAATGATAGCAAGTATACTACATGGCGTGTATTCTACAAGGTGCTTGAATTCGTTCTGATCCAAAGATAGCCATTCCTGCTGCAGCAAATTTCGCGCAACTCTGTCAGGGTTGACGGAATTGTATTACTACGTTCAAAAAGTTCCGGAACTTTTTATATTAAAAAGAATGAGTACAGATAATACCTGTTTATGCGGTGTTTCGTTCGAAGTAGTTACTCTGTGCAACTATGCATTTTTGCCAGCGCTCATACAAAGATTTAAATGCAGATTGCAAGCCGCCTTGCCACATCCTCCAGTGCCTCCGTCGCAGCTCGTTGCACTTCTTCCGAACTTAAGAAGCGTCGCCCCTTTAGCAAATTCTTCATCCGGGGAAAAGGAAAAAGTCACGGGGCGAGTTCAGAGGGAATAAGCTGGTTGTGGAAGAACGGGAATGTGACGTTTGGACAGGTAATCGGAATCCAGGAGGGATCTGTGAGATGGCGCATTATCGTGATGGAGCACCCACGAGTTGGTCTTCCACAGATCGGGTCGCTTGAGTCTCACTGATTCTCGGAGACGTTTCAGGACGTTGATGTACTCTTTTTAGTGACTGTACGACCATGTTGAAGAATTCCTTGTGTACCGACCCCCTTGCAATAGAAGAAAACTGTTAACAAGTGATTTCCACACTTTTGACTGTCGGTTGGATTGGGGGTCGTACATAAAGCACCAAGTCTCATCGCCAGTGATCAATCGATTCAAGAGATCGGGACCTGAATTAACTGCATCGATGCTATCCCCGTAAACTTGCATGCGCTCATCCATTTTTTCTTGTGTCAGGTTTTTGGGAACAATTCGTTGGCACACGTGATGCATGCCCAGTTTCTCTGTTAAAATGGCATGACAACTTCCAACTGAAATGCCGGCAGCTTCTGCAATCGCTGCAACAGTTTTTCGACGGTTATTTTTCACAATTTCTTTGACAATGGCGATTTGTTCGTCCGTTGTGGATGTTGAAGGTCGTCCTGACCTCTCATCATCCTCGGTACTCTGTCGCCCGTTTTCGAATCGTCGATGCCACTCATAAACTCTAGTTCGACTCATTGCACTCTCACCGTACGCTGACTTAATCATTTGAAAAGTCTCAGCGAAAGCTTTTCGAGCAGAACACAAAATTTTACACTTGAACGCTGTTCAGAATTCGACATCGTTGTCTTCGCGACGGAGAGCCTCGAATGTCTGTAATCACGAACTACGCACATACGCTGTATGTGTTGGATCTGGATCAAACCGGTTCTGACTGGTCGGTCACATCATGCTCAGCGGGGAATGACGTAATTCACTGACATTTGGCAAATATTCAAAAGTTCCGGAACTTTTTGAACGTAGTAGTATATCGACGGAGCCTATTAGCTCTTTCTAGCATGTCACACATTTTCAGCAGGGTAAAGACCGGGGACTGTGGGAGCTAGCGAAGATGATAAAAGTCTTCTTCGTGCTCATCAAACCATTCTTGCCCGACTCTGACACGATATTCTATTGTATTGTCATGTATATAGATGCTATCATATGTAAGGAAAAATAAAAAAAGTAACAATGTTGGGCGAACTCGGTCCGCGACAACACAGATAGTATTCTCTGAATGTCATCTTACCTTCTACTGGTATCGGTAAACCCAGTCCGTACCAACAGATCATCCACCATGGCATAGTGCCACCTTCAGATGCTTGGATTATGCTCACAAGACATGCCGGGTCTATCACTGCGAGACTCTCGCCACACTCTGCCGTCCATCAGTGCAAAACAATGTATAGCGTGATTCATCTGACCACATCACTTTTTTTCCATTGCTCTGCTGTCCATTCATGGTATTCTCGACGCCACTGTGTAAGCTGATCTGTTTTTGGCTAAGGTAAGTGGCTTCAGAATAGACAGACTACTTCCAAGACCCATTACTTCAGCTTTCTGCGCATGGTTCAGGTCGAAATGGGCTGCTCCTAACCATTGTTGAATTAAGCAGTCAGCTACTGTACATTGTGGAACTTTTGTTCTTCCTCACAGCACGACTATTTCTAAGTGTTGTTTCCCGGCCACAGATGCCTTTTGGATATTGAAGATACGCTTGTCTTCCACTCGCTTAATAAACACCTTTGAACCACCCCGATGGCTACTCATCATTCGTCCGAGATGGGTCCGGGTTCGAATCCCGGTGAGGCATAGATGTTGTGTTTGTCTTACTGCGCTGGCTCTCTCCCTTCTCTGAAAACAGTGACCCTAAATTAGGGACAGGCGACTGCTTATTATAGCCCATTGAGTTGCTCACGGTGGTCGTTAAACCTCCAATAATAATAATAAAACAAACACTACCTTTGAAATGGTTGCTTCTGAGAAATCAGCAATTTCGTTTTTGTTAACCGTGGCTCTCACTAAACGTACACCTACGATTAGACATTGTTTGAATTCCAACAGATCTTGGGTTTTTACCGTGGGTACACGAGTTGATGCAGCCGAATGATCTATACGCTCTGTATAAAGGACGAGGTAAAACGTTATTCGCCCTCATGTACCTGTTATATTTGCATTTATTGTCGTTTATTGTCTGTGCCTGTCTTAACATAAAGGTTCGTAATTTTTTACCCAATTTGTGTAAATGCAGAATCAGGAGCTGGTTGATTTATAGTGAAAATCCTCCAAATACGTGGTTTCAGTGAATTAACAAAGACATCGCTCTTTCCACGTTTCATCAACACACAGCAACCGAAAAATTGTTATTCGGTCCCCGCCGGGGAATTGAATTCCGGATCTCTCGATATCTAGCGGAGTGCGTTAGCCTTACTCCACGGTGGCCAACAATCCACGGCACTGTGTGTGTGTGTGTTTCTGTTAGCTTCTGACATCATAAATCCGTAAGATGGGCTCAGCAACTGACAGAAACACACACACAGTGCCGTGGATTGTTGGCCACAGTGGTATGTGTAAGGCTAACGCACTCGGCTAGATATCGAGAGAGCCGGAATTCAATTCCCGGCGGTGACCGAATAACAATTTTTCGGTTGCTGTGTGTTGCTAAAACGTGGAAAGAGCGATGTCTTTGTTTATTTATTGGTTGATTCATGTTGGAAGTTTTGATGTCTTTTTCTTTACATTTAGTCACGTGTGGTTTTAAATGTACTCTGTGGCATTTAAAGGCTTTTGTGCCATAAAACTCCCAACAGCCAATTATCTGAAACTGCTTAATATCCCTAAGGTAGCCCCGGATGACCAGTCAGAAACCTACGCCTCCGACTGGTGGCCGAATAGTCGGAGGTGTAGGTTTCTGACTTTTCATCCGAGTTGGGACCGGGTTCTAGTCCCGGATGAGGCATGAGTGGCATGTTTGTCGTATGGCACTGGCTCTCTTCCGTCCCTAGAATCAGTGGCACAAATAGGAGCGGGCGACTACTTATAGCCCTTAGAGTTGTTCATTGTGGTGTAAATCCCTAAACAAAAAAAGAAAAGATCCCTACGAAGGAAACAGGTGACAAGGGTAATGACGGGCTATATAGTGTGCAGAGACGTTCAACCTCGTGGACGCGAAGTACTGAAAGGGAAAGCTTGATTTGGCAGTAGAAACGAATGTTGCCTTTGATTAAACAGCAAAATATAGCACTTTTGAAATTTCGTAAGAAACCAAAACGCTACTTGAAAATTTGAAGATTGTTTGTCTCCGTGGATTAGCAAATCACATTAGAATTCTGTTGCCTGGTGGTCGAGGGGTCTGGTTTTAGGTTGATTGTAATACTGTGCGTGGGTTTGAATATAGTGTAAGACATAAGTGTATTTGTTTTTATCTCACTGCCTCTCTATTTTCTGAGGAACTTGTGGCCCTGCAGTAGGCGCGCCTCCTATCCCTTAATTAAGTACTTTAGTCTTTAAAATTCCTAATTTACTGTGAAATGCAATCATGGCGTGAAGTCGGCCGTTGGTCTGAATGACAAGCAGCTGTCCACCTAGAAATATTCAGTCAAATGGTCATGAAAGGTGACTACCTTCAAAACGAACATTGCTTAATGAACCACGTTATATAGGGAAATAATTTGCTTGGTTCCTCAAAACATTTTTCTACGTACTTGTGGCTGCATTAAAGCTGGCAATTCTCACGCTGAATACAAAATGTGTTAATTGATTAATTAATAGAGCTTTAAAACATGGAATAGATTTTAAAACTATGAATCTATCTCTCAGGATATTCTCTGTTCATCGGTGTAAGCTCTTCTTGCTACGGCTGCCGCGTTCACTTGTGCTAATGCAATCTGTCCTCCCAGTGTTCTGTGGGGTGGCAGTTTATGAACGAAGCTTGCTAAGATCGTGACCCTATCCACGTTTAGGCTGAGGCGTGTGATTTCACTTCCAGCTGTCTCCGGTATATAAACATCAGACTCAGCAGTTTCGACATTTCCTTGGAAAATTTCTTCTCGTTTAGCGTGAGTTCTCCCATTGCCAGGGCCTCTCTACGACCTGGTTTGTGTCCCGTTCAGTTGACGTTGCGTAATATCACCACCAACGACATAGCTGTTGAAGAATTACTGGCATGCCAGTCGTGGTACTCAGAATGTATTTGTTTGACATAAGAGCTATTTTAATTCTTTCAGCTCGTTGCGTAGGAAGAACATAAATCATGGTTTTCGGCAGTTAATTGGCATTCCTCTATATGTTTACGCATATCGGAAGAAAGATCCGAAATCCGCTAATTTGTGAATAAAGCATGTAAAAGTAGAATAAAGAAAAGCTTGCAGAACGCTACAAATTGAGTTGAAAGTTTTCAGGATTTTGTTTTCTAATTATTAGAAGCAATCTTAAAATTCAATGAGTTTTCCTTGGAGCTTGGCGCCTTTAAATGGGAGGTTAAAGCTTCAGTCAAGAGCGATTTTACCAGGGTTTTTTTCACGAACAATTATAGGAACACTTCAAATTACTTCTTTTGAAAAAATGATCCTAGAAAAAATTTGAAAAAATGATCTCCGTTCTTTCTTAATGAAAGAGGAAGTATGATCTCATAAATTTCTTACTGCTGTAAGCCCAATGTTGAACAACTGATGAGAAGTTTTCCGTATGAATATCGGGAAAATGCTCTGCCATCAGTTAGTATTTTTGCAGTCGACTACTGCGGAAACGAATTGTCATCCTTTATTTCGGCAACAGGATAACATAAAGTTATTAATGCCAACTTTGCGGGTTTGTTGTGCTCCTATGGTCAGAAGAAGGCAGGCTGTTTTTCTTGTCGTATCGGATCGCAAATCTTATCATATGAATGAAACTTGTTGTAGTTTTTCCTAAGACGTTCTTTCCGTTTACTTCTTAAATCTCCTGATTCTGATGCTTCTGTGATCCCCCCGGTGGAAAATCGCGGGTTTCTTAACTTCTTTACATTGAAGCTTTGCGAGTTTTCTAGGGGGTTGCGTAAAGCAGGAATAAACGGGGGTGTTAGCGGCGCTAAGGTACTTTTGTAGGTAGCGGTTGCAGAAGATGGGTAAAAATGTTTTTTAAATGATCATATGTTCGAAAATAGCGAATACTGTCTTTTATATGCAATCATAACCGAAATATTCGTATCGCAAAGATGAAATTAAAGCGTTGGATCACACAACAGGACATCTCATGGATCATAAGGGTAAAAAGAATGTTTGTTTGTTTCTGGATTCAACTTTCACCGTGAGCTATTATAAAGGCTATATGCCGTTGGGCGTCCCTGATTTTGGGCGGGAGAAGCACACCAGTCATGCTTCATGCGTAGCTCAGATCTCTTAACTAGAAACCACTCGGCGACCGGGACGCCGTAAACAGAGTATCAAGTCCATTGTCTAGACAGTAGTCCTCAAAATTATTTCATTGTTCGGAGAAAAAACTGTAGAGAGAAATTATGCAGCTATTAAGGCTAAGTGACATTAGTTTTATGCGTGCGAAGAGTATTTTTACTATAAGCTACCCTTTCTCTTATTCCTTAAGAATTACACAACAGATATCTCCTAGAATCTTAGGAAAAATGCGTATTAGTCACACTGTAGAATAGATATGACTATATTAATTACATTTATTTATTGTGATTATATTAGTTACATCTGTTATGTGTGAATCAAGTAACAATCACACGGAACATTTGTGATCATGCAAAATGACAGAGCGTTACTAATTAAGAAAACTATATTTTTAGGATGTGACTAACAAACTTCTTTTTTCCTGTATTAAAGGTTGCGATTTAAATAAAAATAGTTAGTAATAAAAATTTTATAAAATATACTGAACAATAAAAACAGCAAATCAGAATTCCCAATGCTTTTAAAAGCTTTGTCTTCTTTCCAAGGTGTTTTTACCTAAACAGTTCACCGCTAAGGCACTTTTTTAATTAGAACTACATCACTGGAAATAAAAACGAATTCGCCTTGGTGCTTTATTTTATCTTATTTCTGAAAACCATAATTTATTATTTTGTGCTTTGTTTAGAATTTTTGGTTATGAAATGAAGTTGCATTATTTTGGAATGTAAATGGCTTCGAACCAATTGATTTCCGAAAGAAAAAGACAGCCGCGAGACACTGAGGCATATTTCGGCACCATATTCTGTTTTTAGTATTCATAATTTTCTGTTGTATATTAGTTCAAATTCTTGAAGAGGAGGCTCTTCGTTCATTCTGATAAATTACACCTTTCTGGACTTAACCGAAAATGTGGCTTACAAACAATTTGGAGATCTAAACATTTATTTTTCCGTCTTGGTGGATGAGTGTTCAGAGGCACAGGTTTCAGGTTAATCGTCAGAGTTGGGTTCGAGTTCTAGTTGAGACGTTGGGGATGTGTTTGTCCTTTGGCGCTGATTCTATTCCTTGTCCTAAACAGTGATTATATATGTATTTAGTGTGGGCGTCATCATTTTATAGCCTTAATGCCCACGGGGATAGTTCAACCCCGAAAGAAAAAAAAAAAAAGGGGGGGGGGACTTTTGTGCGATACCAAAACGTATGTTTGTTTCGTCGGCATGGCTGGCCAGTGACATATTAGTGTTCATTTTCGCATTGTGTAGTAAGTAGTACATCCAAAACTTTATGAAAATTTCATTTCGACGGACAAACATCCGGAGAAATGGCGACAGTTTACTGAATATATTCGTTTTCTTTTAAAGAAGAAAATCGATGAACCGATAGCAAGCTACTTACAGTTCAGAAATGCAGATTATTATTGTTGCGAGAAGCTGTCTGTATTACTGCTGTTGATGAAGTTGGGAAAACTGCGGACAGACTAGCAGAAAAGACAAAGTAAAGTAAACTACTCGCAGTTCAACTTCAATACTAAATTACAACTTTAGGAGAACTTAAAGGGAGAGGAGTAATGAGAGAAACTTCTAAAGAAAACAGGAATCAAGAATTGGAGACGGAAAAATGAAAATTTTTTGTAAGACTTAATATACCTGTTTAAAATCTCGTATATCTTATTCTCCTTTGGAACAATGAAGATGGCTCATTAACAGTTTTTCAAGGTATCAGATTAAGAGTTCTTTTTAATTGTGGCCATTTGTTTTACTGCTATTTACTGTATGTCATTTTATTTTGTGTACGTTTATAATAGCAGGCTAAATGGCGTTTTTTGGTGTCCCTAGCTTCAGTTAATGTGTAGCTTTCACAAATCGACCAATTTGGCAGCTGACTTTTCAATCACCTATGGGCGTTTATTGCCTATTTCGACAATGTTGGTATAAGTCGCATGAACTATGAAGTTTTTGTAGCTTGATACTGTGAGGACAAGCGAGGCAAGAGAGACAGTGGTCAGCCATTACAGGTGTTCTTCAAGCGAAAACATTTTAACTCTCACTGGGCACTTTATTTCTGGCTGAAGTCAGTGTCTTCTACTTACACCGATGAGCCCATTACATTATGACCACCTACCTAATAAGCTGTAGGACCCCCTTTAGCCCGCAAAACAGCGGCCACTCGGAGAGGCATTGATTCGATGAGGTGGCGATAGGTATCCTGGGGCGCCTGGTACTATAACGTCAACAGCAGGTCCTCCAGTTTCCGTACATTTCGGGGTGGTGGCGATTTAGCGCGAACCCGCTTTTCTAAGTCGAACCACAAATGTTCGATTGGGTTTATGTCAGGGAAATTTGGAGGCTAGGGCATTAACAGAAAGTCATCAGCATGTTCCTCGAACCACTTCTGGACGATTCTGGCAGTGTGGCATGGCGCATTATTCTGTTGGTAATGGCCATCACCAGCAAGGAACACAGTTGCCATGAATGGATGAACTTGGTTTACAACGATGTTCAGATACCTGACAGATGTCAGGGATTGTGCTGTTGGGATAATGGGGCCTAAAGTGTCCCAAGAAAAGATCGCCCACAGCATAACACCGCCGTCCTGTTTCCGCCCAACAGTGCATTCAGGTGCCGTAGCCTCCGTTGGTGGTAATCGGCGTATACGCGCTCGGCCGTCTACGTGATGCCCCAGGAATCTTGATTCGTCAGAGCAGGCCACTTTCTTCCAATCATCCACGGTCCATTCTCGATGAACTTGGGCCCATTTCGTGCGTTGTTGGCGATAACGTGCAGTGAGCATGGGGACCCGACTGGGTCTTCAGCTACGCAGGCCCATGCGCAGAAGGCTGCGGTGAACTGTGTGCTGTGACACATTGCTCTGATCACCACTGTTGTAGCTACGGGTGATTTGTCGCACTGTGGCTCTGCGGTCCCTGTGAACAAGCGCTATAGTATCCGCTCCCCTTTGGCATAATTGAGCTGCGGACGACACACAGCTGGACGACGGTTCGTCGTTTGGCCATCTGTGCACCACTTTTGATACGTACTCACTACAGTGGCACGTGAACAACTCACAAGCCGCGCCGTTTCCGAGATCGTAGTTCCGAGGCGCCATGCCATCACAATTTGTCCTTTATCAAACTCCTATAAATCGGCAGCTTTTCTCATTTTGACTCCGAACACTCCACTAACCGAAAGCAGGTTCTCGGGTTATATATGTACTGCTCTGTGAACTTAACTTGCACCACCGTTCGTTCGGTCTCCAGGCGCGCTCATTTCTCTAGACTCTGGGTGGTCATAATGTAATTGCTCGTCGGTGTAAGTCACAGAAAAATTAACTTTTTCCAGGTGTTTTTTTTTCCCTTTCGAAAATTCATCCCAAATGTCACATTTGGCTGTCATGTTAGATAAGTTGTAATCATATTCATAATTTGAGCAGTATTTTGTGAATGGGTAAGCAGCCAAAATAAATGAAGTACTTTTTATGTATATATATTTCACAATTGTCACTGATGAAATTTCAAGTTAATGTTAATCACAACAGGTAGCGTGAAATTCTATGTTAGTGATCATGAACAACTATGAAATATATGCACGAAAAGTGTATCAGAAAATAAGTCAAGCTGGCTCACCACTCATAAAATACTGCTTATGTTCTATGCAAGTGCGATTCTCCTATGTACTTTATACGTGGAGCCTTGTGATAGGTAGGCGAAGCTTTTTTTTTTTTTTTCCGTTACTAGCAATCATGCCCGTTCTCCGAACGGTGAATCTATAAAATCATTTTTTGAACATGGAATTAAAAAAAGGGAAAAGTAATTACGGGGAAAAAAGTAATATAAAATCCGTAACTGGTTTACGATTTAGAACAGCGTCGTGACGTCAATGCATTCGATTTGACGTGAAACGAAGCTGGCTTTGGCGCCCCTTAACTTAAATCAAAATTTGAAATTTTCAAAGCATTTCAATTGTTTCTGACAAAATTATCTTTAAACTTATCAGGATTTTCAAACAGTAAAGCTAAGCCACCCTTTTGAATTTTTCGGTTTTCAGACTTTTTTTAGGTGTAGAGTGACAGTAAAATTCAAGCACACAATGTTTCAAAGCGCTGATTTTTTTTTTGTTTTGTTTTTCGTGCAATTGCAGGTATCGGGTAAGACCTACCAGCATGCCAATTTTAGATCTCTAATTTATTTAGAAGTGGTCTAGCAATCGCGAAAAGTTCAAGCAGACAATGTTCCAAAGCCGCCATTTTGGTTTTCGGACTTTTCTAGGCATCCCAGACCTTAAGAGCTATCTGCATGCCAATTTTCAGATATCTCAGTCATTTAGAAGTGGTCAGACAATTCGCAAAAAATTCAAGCAGACGATGTTCCAAAGCCGACAATTTTTTTTTTTGTTTGTTTTCGTACTTCTTTTTAGGTATACGGACCTATCAGCATGCCAATTTTCAGATCTCTAGGTCATTTAGAAGTGGTCGAACAATTCGCGGACGAACACACTCGCATTTTTCCTCTTTGCTTTTTACATACGAGGCGAAAGCCTATATTTACATGGGTATTCACGTATGCCGGCGGAAAACGCCGAGCCGCCCCGGTGGCGCAGTGGTGTAAGCGATGGCCTCTGATCATTCGTCCGTAAAGGGGTCCGGGTTCGAATCCCGGTTAGGCATGGATGTTGTTTTTGTCTTACGGCACTGGTTCTCTCCTTTCCCTGGAACCAGTGACCCTAAATTAGGGACGGGCGACTGCTTATAGCCCATTGAGTTGCTCACGGTGGTCGTTAAACCTTCAATAAAAAAAAAAAAAAAAAAAAAAAAAACGCCGAACTTTAAAGGCGTCACTACGTCATTAAGCATTGCGTCATTACCAGTTTGATTGTAGCCTGTCCTTTCATCCAATGAGAAGAAAGTGCTAAAAATAGCTGCCATGGCAGCAGGTCAAGGGACCAGAACATTCCTGTGTGGTTAACACTGAAAACAGAGTAAACCGCTCGTCCCTTTTATTTGCGCCTTTAAAAAATGCTTAAAAGACTGTTTCTTAAAATTATTTTTTGGAAAAGAGAGATGATAGTTTTGAGTTTATGCTGTAAAAATTGCAATGCGTTATGATTTATAGTTTACCATATATCCGTTTTTTAAAATGGATCCCATCGCAAAGTAGATAATATTGTGAAAATTTTCTCGTAAACTAATTCGAAATTCAGAAAAAGGGCGATGAGGTGTAAAAATTCGGCCATGGCCCTACATGCCTCCAAAGTTTCGTGGTTCTGTTGCTGTTAGTGTGTCCTGAACGCGAACTGATAGCACTTTTTTTTGCTTATCTTAACTTTGAAATACAATAGCTCGTGAAATATCGCCAAAAAACAAAAACGGGTTATTTCAGCGTGTTCGCCGAACAATTCTCTACAAACGATGTAAATTTAATATTTTTGTGTTCAATACTTTTTGCGCTGCGAGCTAAAAAAGCGCCGTGTCGCGAAATTTCTAAAACAGGCGCAGTTACTTTTTTTTTAGAATAGAGAGATTACATGGATTTGGTGTGTACATATATCGTTTTGCATATAACGCTTGGCGAGTCAGATTTTCAGCCGTCTTTGTGACATTTAGGTGGTGCAGTACTTTTCACGAAGGCATGGATGGCTCTTGTATTTATTTGCTTTTGATCGCACGCATTCATGCAGATTGATTTTAATGGATGAAAAACTTGAGAACCAGTTCTGACATTTTCTTCCTGCTCCTATTTTTTTTTTTTTTTGTTTTAATTGTTGGAGGATTTAGAAAACATAATAGGAAGAAAGGACGGTTGTACTCTCCCGTTGATGTATTGTCTGGCAGACGAGACGGATTACATGCACCAAGCACTCGTTGTTCCTGTAGACTAAACAGATCGATTTCTTGTTCATGCCTTCCCTGAAGTTAATACCATTGGCCTTCATTTTCTCGTACAGGTTTCCGCAACTTTGGCGGCGTTCGTAACCATGAGGACCAGCTAGTGTGACAGCTCGTTCGTTTCAGAGAAAGAAATGAGCAGGTGAAGGTATTTTTTTTTGTTGTCCGTTGGAGTTTAGTTGAAGTACTAGAAAACAAAATGATTGTGTGTGTGAGCAATGAATTCTCTGATGCAGCATGTTTTCGCGTTCACTGAGTTACAAAAAATTAATCACAAAAAAAAAAAAAATGCGCTCCATTTGCTATGTGTATTTGTGATTGTATTGCTTCCATATGTGTATGTACCTCGTACAAAGTGAGTATTTCAATAAATGAAGCCTAGTGAATCCTAAAGTTACAAACAAAATCTTTGACCAACAAATTAAAAAAAACAAAAAACAACAACAACAAAACTGCAGAGATTGTGTGGAAGGTTATTTCGGCGGAGTATTTCACGTGATGCTAGTTGAAGTGATATCGCCACACGATGAAGACGCTGCCCCGGTGGCGCAGTGGTCGAAGTGCTAGCTTATGGACGTTCGTCCGAACGAGTCTAATTTCGATTCCCAGTGAGGAATGGGTGTTGCGTTTATCTTACGGCACTGGTGCTCTCCCTTCCCTGGACCCAGTTGCCCTAGACGGGCGACTGCTTATGGGCAACTTTTACAGTTAACCAGAATTCCGGAAATTCTTCTGCTAATAACTTGGGATACTAATACCGAAAATTCCCAAACTTCCGATTAAGGGTCCCCGATAGCCCATTGGTTATATACATTGATTGCGTGTGTTAGAATCAGTAACTGTAAACTTGAGAAGTTTATTGATAACTGATTTATGTAAGATCATATGATGCTAAAAAGGCAATGACGGATTAAGTAACATCGTAGAGAAAAAAGACTGAAAACAATGTGCATGACAAGACAGCAGCTTGTCGTGATGGGAAGGGGGGGGGGTTGTTTGTCGGTTCGCTTGAAACAAAAGACTTCTGGGAAGGTAGTTGGTTTCACTCTTGCAGTGAAGTTAATTTTGTTCGACGTCATAATTTATGTAAACTACACGAGTTTCGATGCACTTCCTTAATAATTCACCAAAGCAATCGAAATGTGTGTTAAAAGGTATCAACAATCACCATAATTTCTATGAGATCTTTTCAGAACTTCTATGCCGTGAAATTGGAATCTCGTTGCATTTAGGCCTGACGTTCCTTGAGGCTTCCTGGTACACGATTTGTCGGTGAAATAAAATAAAAATACCAACGTTTACCACAATAAAAGGTTTATTATACATCGACTATAGTTTCGCAGAGCGTTTGGTTCGGCATCATCAGGACGAATGGAGCGTAAACATTTAAATCATTGTGACATCATCAGAGTTCTGACGGTCACGGTTTTTCGTGAGTTGTTTCCACTCGCTTGAAAGAAATGGAGTCGACGTCATGTCGTTGACAAGCCGTGAAGAGTACCGGTATATGTGGAAAACATCTAATGCATTAAGCTTGATAGTCGAATCAGGTTTATCAATGAGCGTAGCGTTTCCAAACAAAAATTTATGATTATTTTCGTGACAATGTTGGGCTATATAGACTACTCACAGTTCCGTACGCAGATCTTGTGTTTTCTCACACGGAAATTTAAAGCCCTGCGGGGGTCTATTCCAAGGTATCTGAAATTCCCCAGAAATTTATGTCTTCGACGTTGTCTTTTGATCCGAAAAAAATTCTTGTTTATGGGTTTAAAAATAACTTTGAAATTAAAACTCTTGAGAAATTTTGAAATTTTAAAGCAAATCTGTGGAGCAAATGAGATAACCGCCCAATTCTGTCGTATTGGGTGGTCTATCAGCTTGAGTGAGCAGACAGGCTTCGGTTTCCTAAATTTTTGGACAGTTTTGTCTATAACGAAATGGGTATATCCTCTGTGTATTGCAATTCGTTTAAGAAGATCAAGCTCTTTCTGCAAGGAATCCTCAGTTGAGCATAGGCCTATATGTATTGCACGGTATACGTATTGTAGAAGGCAGAGATTCTTTGTTTCCATGGGTGATTTGATTTTGCATATGGGGGTAAGGAAACAGCAAATGCTCCGCATTTAGTGAGAAATTTTTGTAGGGAAAACATGTGGAAAAATATATTTTTTTTGAGTATAAACTATTTTTTTTTTCGGTATGAAAAATTCCAAACTGATTCTGTGATAATTGCAGTTACTGATTTACTATGCTGTCCCATTTGCTTAATTTGAATGTTACAAAGATTGGAAAAATATCTAAAATGTTACATGCCCAGCTGGGCATGTGCAAAATAAATAAATAAATAACCTGCTCAGACTGTAAAAGCAGGACGTCCAAAAAAATTTATCTTTCGATGCAAAAAATAAGAAGCCTCATTTTAGATAAAAAAAATGTGCAATAAACTTTCGTTTGGCAACTTAGTACTCGTGTCGCCAACTGTAAATAACATCTGGAGCAAAACATCATATTGTTTCAATGTCTATACCTAAATCACAAGAGAGTTACAAAAAAAGTAATAAACCCCTAGCCGCAACAGTGGTACAAATTCGTTTGTTTGCAATGAAATAAAAAATGACAGACGAAAACCATCTTTTTTTATTACAGTAGCAGATTCAGCATATTTCAGTTTCTTTATCAAAACCTAGTTGCCCGGCCAGATAACTAGTTCATATTTTTACGTGCCCAGGCCAAGGATTTACATGTCCCGTGCATCTCTGGTATGGTATTTTTCAAGCCCTGAATTTATGTACAAATTTCTCCAGTGGTGTTAAATGAACTTATGCGAATTTTTATTAGAAAAGTTAGGACGCATGGAAAAAAATTGCAGCCAGTTTAATTTACACCTAACAGCTTAACCTGTGCGTAAGATTTGCTATAAGAAAAGCTTAGGAATTGGAGTATGCTTCCTGGAGCAGTAGATAATGTGGAAGTGCATTTTTGACTGGATTTCGTTCCGCTGTAATAGGATAGATAACCGCAATAATAATAATAATAATAATAATAATAATAATAAAAAAAAGAATACGAAAAAACATTCCGAGCTACGTGAAGTAAAACGAAATTCACACATTTCGTGCCACGTTTCTGTTAAAGCACTAAGCAGTCCGGTCAAGTGATTTTGTAGTGTCCTCGTATATGTTAGTTCTTGAGTGAAATTTCATGAGTAGACGTACTTCTTAACATGGATCACTTAGGCTGAAATTTATTCGCAAGAAATGTATATGAGAAACTTGCATGAAAATGAGAATTCTCTTTGAACCTTCAGTGTTCTTTTTCTTTTCTAGAGTTTTGCGTAAATTCATATATGTATTTTTTTTCTACGATTGTAATAAGAAAACGTATCCTCTTCAGTGAGTGAAACGCATTTTTCATTTCCACGAAATTGCTGGTTACGTGCTTAATTTATCCCATGACATAATACATTTTTTCCCTTTATGCATTCTGAAACACTTTCATTAACATTAAATATCAGGTTTTTTTTCTCCAGCTTTTTTTTTAATACTTTCTCTGCTGTCTCATTTTGTTGCCTCTCGTGTTCATGACCCAACGTTTAACTGAAAGCTTTTCCCCTTTAAGTAATGTGTTTTGTGGGAACATGCCTTTATTCCCCTTGAATAAGTCTTGCTTGTCGTTATGCCCCCCCCCCCCCCCCTTTTTTTTTTGTTTTTCATTCCTTGAATTCGGAGCGGATTAAGTCACGAACTTGCGTGTTTTCGAGGCAGGTGTTTCAAGATCACCATTTCCCAGTTTTCACAGACATCCGCTCAGGGCAACTAACCCTGCTTCTGTGATGTCGTCTCCTGCGCTTGTAAATGTTTTTTCTTCTGTTTTAGCTTTTTTCCTTATGTGGAATGAAAAAAGAAAAGCAGCATTCATGTGTAATGTCACGGAGGCACGCACCATTCAGTAAAAAATGCTCACAGGAAAAACATTTTCGTAATCCTTTTTGGGCTTGTGATTTTAGTTTTTATTATACCCTTGCTCTCCGAAGTTTTATTCTAATAGATAACGCATTTCTATAGATTTAGAATTTCGAGGAAAGCTGGTGATCGATTTTAAGAATCCTCTTCTGTTAACATCTTTATTTTTGCGCCTTGTTGTGCTCAGTTACCTCTAACATTACGCACTGAGTGAAATATGTTTCATTTGATCAAGAAGCTGAAAAATTCAAGCTACTGGATATATTTATGGATCGTCAGTTTTTTTTTCCTTTATTTGGAAATCAATGCTTGCCAGAATCTTCATTAAGATCCATGATCAGCCCTTGCGAAACTGCTGAAATTTCTACTAGCCAATGTGGCTAGTGGAATAAAAAGTTTACTAGCCAAATGGCAAAATCTACTGGCCACGCAAAGTTAAAAAAATAATAATTCAGTAACTTCTCTACTTACGTTTCTATGAAATTAAATGGGTGAATGTTTTTCTTAAGAGAAAAAACATTCACCCATTTAATTTCTCTTCCTAATGAGAGACCCCTCCCCCATTAACTTCATAAAAACAGATGTACAGCAGTTACTGCATAGGATCATTAGATTGATTGAAAATATTGCATATGATTTTGTTCCAAAATGATTGATTTTTTGATAATTTATTTTCAGTGCTGTAATATCATTACTCTTACTATCTTAATTTACCCATACATAATTTATTTTCCAGAGGCCATTGAATTTAGATGTCTGATTTCTTTTAATATTTAAAACAAAGGGACAAAAGCTAGGATATATATACATAAAGTGGCACTAATGTTGATACAGTTTACCACTGATATGCACTGTGTCTGATCTTCCCATCAGAGGTATCTGCCCACCACAATTGAGTAGCATTTTGAGGATCAAAATCTTCAATTGAAGGGCCATTGCATCTAATCATCATTTAAGTCATTTGAATTGTCCCGATTCAGTCATGACTGATCACTCGTTTTTAGAGGTTCACTGCTAAAAAGCCACGCTCGCAAGGATGTTTATTAGATGTAGCAGCTGCATCGTCTTATAAACATTGCCATAACAGTTTATTTTTGTTCAGCATATATGCGGCTAAACAGAGATTCAAAGATAATTATTTTACCTGTAGATGACATTATACTTTGTGCAAAGTATACCATGGCAAAGTTGGTATGGCAAAAATACATATACCATGGCAAAGATTAAATATACCATGGCAAAGATTAAATATACCATGGCAAAGATACATTATACTATTCCAAAGGTTGCTTTAGTAACTTACCCTTTGGTCGCTCCAGGCTGATCTGTCAGCAGATTGTTTCTCTCGAATCTCACCTTCACTTCCATTTATTTTCGAAGCAGCTGCAGGAACACGGGTGAGAAAACTGAACTCTATATTCGTTCACAACTCAACTGGGGGTGGGGGTGGGGGGGGTGGGGTGGGGGGTGGACAAAATAATTGCTCACTTAAGGAGAAAAAAATCAACTGGCCATCATTGGCTACTATATTAAAAAAAATTACTAGCCTGTACAAAATATCTGGTTGCCATATGGCCACTGGCTACCGACATTCTCAAGGGCTGGCCATGATAGACCTATACACGAATTGTTACACGGGGAGGAAGAGTAGAGTGATTAAAAAGGTGTTGACTGTGTTTGTGTACATACTTTCAGCAAAACTACGTTTCAGATTCCATGTTTTTTTGTTTTGTTTTCTTAATTTTTTCGTTTAGTCTCTTTTACAGTATTTCGTAACCTGTGTTTATGTTGGTAAAATACATGTATTTGTGATGATAGAAACTGCCCTTTCTATTTTGAGCACGCCTGGGAGGAACAAAAAAAAAAAAAATCTGCAGTCATTCAGTGAAAATTTACTTTGTCAGATAAGTTGCATTTTATTACTGACTGCAGGGAAGGTGCAAGACCAGAAATAGCATTTGGTGCATTTGTAGGCGGAATAATGCAACGTTAGTGGAAAGATAGAGTATGAGTAAGTTTTTGTTTTTGTTTTTTTTATCTGAAAATGTTAATTTTATTATTTAAAGTGTAGCTCAGGTTGGTTGATTCAGATAAATTTTCAAATAATTCTTTTCATTTACTGAAGCAGGTAGCAGTGGAGTGTAGCGGTAATACAATGCATGCACGTCACATAAAGATTTTGACACAGCCGCAATGGGGCACTTTTTGAATATATTAAAACTTCGTAGTTAACACTTGAGTGGCAGAAAAACTGTTGAAGATTAAATACGAACGAAACTCATTGCTGGAGACGGCAAAGAAAGCCCATCTGATGTGTAGGTGAGTTGCGGTGGGAGGAGGAGCAGGCATTTCTTTGTATCTACATAATCCTTTTGCTAGTCGAAAGGCAAATATACACTCAGTGGACACAACGTTAGAGATACCTACCAAATGGAGTGCTGGTCCTCCTCTAGCGTAAATAACAGCCTGTACACGCCGAGGCATCGATTCGATATCGGAGTGTTTCCGGAGATAATGCCAGTCACGGCAATTGCAGCGTTGTCCACAATTCCGCCCGAAACGTCCCGTCTGTCCAGGATCCATGGATCTCATGTTCCGCTCCACGCGGCTTAAATCCGATGGCCTTGGGGGCCATTGGATGATTCCAAACTCAGTTGAGTGTTCCTCGAGTCACGCCTATGTGGTTGCGGCCCGATGTGGTGGCGCATTGTCCTTCTGAAACTGACCATCGACCGCAGGATGCATGAAGGCCATTAAAGCATGTAAGTGATCAGCCAGTATACGCTGGTAGCGCACATCATGTGCTGGGACCTTGGGCGATAGAATGACCCATCTGTCTTGTGCTTACAATGCGTCCAACATCAAAGCCGCTCAGATCACCGCGTTTGCCCATGTTCGTCGATTGCGATACACTGTTGGGAAGCCCTGCTGTCTGTCTTCGTATTTATCGCCTGCGTTCGGTTTGGGTGTGTTCCACTCTCGAAGGATGCCCATGTCAACTGTCCATATCTCTAATGTTTTGTTTGCTGAGTGTGTGTGGTATTGGTTTTAATAAGTGCTGATTATCCTGGGTTCACAGAAAACAGAATTCGATGCATCAGTCAGTCCTTCATACTTAACTAAACACCTTAAAATTATGTTTTATCTGTAATTTCAGTGAATGACTTCAGCTGGCAGTTCTAATAGTAAGAGAAGTACAGTAATATATCGTTGTTCCTTCGCCTGTTACCAGCAAATTAGAAAATGCGTGGTGGGTATTTTTCACGTTGCGTTTATTCGTAGAATATCACACTTGTGTTTTGCTTGTTCCATTTAACATACACTGGTTTCCATAAATTAAGGAAAACATAAAAAAAATCGCAATAACTCAAAAAATACATATGTTATGAAATTTGGTGAAAATATGTATCATATGTTGGTAGAGAAAGATCCTAAAAACATTTCGTAAGAAACGCTTCATTCCGACAAAAAGGACCATAATACAGAATTAGGTGAAAAATAAGGTATCAAAAATGAAATAGCCAAAGTTCCTCAATTGGAAGTACGTCACCCCTCACAGAAATGCAGGCCTCACAGCGGTGCCCCAATGCTTGAATGGGTCGAGAACGACTAGTTAGTTGGGTAGCCTCCAAGGTCCCCAGATTTGACGCCACGATTTTTTCTTGTGAGAGCTACATCAAGGATCAGAGTGTATCTACCCCCTCTACCAACTACCATTAAAGAACTCAAAGGATTGTAGCAGCTGTAAATAAAGATGTTTTTCAGGGTTATGGGAAGAAATTTGTTAAAGGTTAGACGTGGCACATATAGAACATTTGCAAAATTGTGACTTGTAAAAAAAAAAATTGTTTTGTACCTATATAATATCATTTATATTATGTTAATTGCTGCCTTCATTCCTAAGTTACGATTGTTTTTAAAATCGGCGGCTTATTTTGGTCCACCCTGTACAATAAGCATGAAGATGCGATCAGCCTTTACTTGAAAAACTGACTTGTATCTCGTTGTTGTATTTAAAATTTAGCAGAATAACTTTTGTGTGTGTGTGGGGGGTGGGGGGTGGGGGGGGTGGCTCTTGTGACATTAAATGAAGGGATTTGAATATAGATTATTTTTTTTTTTTTAATTATTTGTAAGTTCAGTTTTCCGATCGGTTGGTTTGGTTACAGTTGGTTGCTATGTTCTGATTTCGTGCACTTAGACAAATCTTGTTCCACGGATGTTATAATCAACTGGTGGTATTACTAGGGTTATGTACTTTCACATTCCCTCACTTGAATCATGCATACCGTTTCGCGGGACAAGGCTTTCTGACGTCTTGTACTGCTTGTTCTGGGTTTGAATCGCGTGCAAGTCATGTATGTTGTTTTTATCTTTTAAATTGCACATGTTCAGCCCCTTCCCTGGAACCAGTGGCTCTGAATTAGGTATGGGCATAGATGCTCATGGATATTATTAAAGCCAGAACACAAAACATTTTTTCTTCTTTTCAATTTTGCGTGTGAATCAAGCGTTTCAAACGGCTAGATAGGAAAATGAGAAAACTATCTTTATGAATTACCCAGCGAACAACATTGCCTGCGTGACTGGCAGTGCTGCATATGAAATAGTATCCATTTAAGCTGTAAGGGCTCATTCCTATGCCCGTGAAGTTTCATACCACCAGATTTAGGAGTCTCCGATGTATCATTGCTTCAGACACATGGCTCTATTTTGTACATCGAAAATGTTCAGTGACGAGTTTTGTAGAGTAACTGTCAGGCCCCGCTGAGTTCAATCCGCCACTAGGCCTTACTGATTCCGAATCTCTCAAACGGGCCTGACGTAGGTTCTTTCGAGTGCCGTCGAGTTAAACCCGATCGCTGATATCCTGGAACGTGTAGTCAGCAGTTACTTAATATCTAAGACAACGAGTAACTTTAATAAAAAGTCCTTTGTAGACGTAACAAAGTTTAATAGATGAGAAAATAAACTCCGTTCGATTAGCTATCTGCACGTGCCAACAGGTTTCCAGATGGCGAACACTTTACTATCTCTCCAATATCCCGGAAGACCCTCTGCCACGTTCAACTTGAGTAGCTCCGTCGAAATCACAGTCGATCTCTTATCGTCGAAAAACCCTGACCATTCCGTCAGCTAAAACGTAAATCCCCGAGAGCCCTAACCGACACTCTTTGCTCCAGCATGCCGTCCTAGCACGTCGAAGGCGAACTACACAAAAGGCCTCCCGAGCGAACGTGTCGCTCCATTTTATGTACTTATCCTATTCCCCCCCCCTTCCGCCCTTCCGGAATCCTGTTTTCGTGGAGTTCGCCTCTCTCTGGGAGTGGTGACCTTTAACCGATACATCAGACACAGTCTTCTAGGTCAATGGATGCCGCTAGGCACACGCCTGGCTCGGCACTCCCTAATACGGCGTACAAAAGAAATGTGCCACGTTTCCTCCACGTGCGTTGGAGGATACGTGGCACATTTCTTGAAATGATAAATTGTTACAGAAAACGTTGCTACATAAAAATAATTATTGGGTGCTTGACTCCGTCATCTTACACTAACCTTCTTACTCTGTAAGAAGTCAAAACCGTGACTGAAATAAACAGTCTGTAGCGCAATTTTTAGATCCTCTTGGGCCTAAGGGGAATTGATAAAATTCTGAAATTAGATGTCAGAATTTTAATGGTTGCTTTAACTTTTCCAATCAGTCTTCAAGTTTGTATTAGTGTGTTTTAAAATCATAAGTATTCGGTTGAACTATGAAGATCTATTAAAATGGTTCCACCTAAAATCTCCGCCTTATGTTTCTAATGGTGAAACTTCTTTACATATTTTCTTCGCAATTAATGTATTCTCAAGGATGAAAATTTGCATATCGATAAAGCTAACTTTAAGTTATAGCATGGGGTACTTAATACTCGCTAAAACATAGCCATAATTATATTAAAAATCAATCATTTTTGTTTGATAATGTTCAGACCTGTTAATAAATGGCGCGATCTGTACATTGATGACCGTCAGTAGACAAACAAATGTTGGATTGCTTAATTATGGTTATGTTTTAGCAAGTACACTGGCGGAAAGTGAAAAAAGAACACCAAGAAGGAGACTTCTGATACCAACGAAATTTATACAGCATAATAACGGAATACAGAGGATAACGTGATCAAAACATTATGGCAAAATACAGCTGTATTTGCTGGTAAACTGAAAAATAACATTTCCATGTAACATAGTTAGTACGAGGTTGAACCGCCATGAACTGCGTCACACTGTGCAATTCTGGCATGGAGTCTGTCGTACAGATGTTGGATGTAAGTTTGGGGTATTGAGTTCCAAGCATCCTCAACCTGGACGCGTAAATCGGGGATGGTCGTGGCTGGCCGTGGAGACCGGATAAGTCGTCCCATAAAATCCCACACGTGCTCAATGGGGCCATGGAAGTTGTCTCACACCCTGAAGTGCATGTTGCGTTGCACGTGCCGTGTGTGGGCGTGCGTTATCTTGCTGGAAAACACCACGATGGACCGACCTTACAAATGGCACAACAACGGGCTGAATGATGTTGTTGATGTAGGAGGTGCTGTTCAACGCACCCGGTACAAACACTAGTTGTGTACAGGAGTGATAGCTGATCGCTCCCCACACCAGGAGACCAGGTGTAGGCCCTGTGTGTCGCTGGCGGATGCAAGGAGGGTGGAGACACTCCCCTGTGCGTCTGCGAACACGCATACGGCCATCGGAGGCTCCCAAGCGGAATCTGCTTTCATCGCTGAACACGACAGATCGCCATTGCGTTCTCCAGTGCAGACGTTGGCGACACCACTGCAGCCGTTCCTGACGGTGGGCTGGAGTCAGAGGTACACATGCCAGAGGCACACGTGCACGTAGTCCTGCATCCAGTAAACGGTTGCGGATTGTTCGCACAGTCACCTCAGGTGCAACGGCAGCTCGGATTTGCGTCGCAGTGGATGTTCTGCTTGACAACGCCGCTCTTCTTATGCGTCGATCGGTCCTCTCATCAGTCCGTCTGTGACTCCCGGTTCCACGTCTTCTCGTGTGGGAATGTTCCTCGGACCATCTACGCCACCATCGTACCACCACCGATACTTCCTGTCCAATTTGCTCCGCGATACGACCACCCGGCCTCGCGGAGTCCGACTGGACGACCTCGCTCAAAGTCCGATAACTGCTGAAATCGTAAACGTCTTCCATGTCCAGGCATATTGCAGCTTCTTCAGGGTCTTCGCACGTGTCCGTACGCCGACGACTGATTACATTCACTTCGCCGTACTCCTTAAATACCACCGACGATAATTTGCATATTATGCCGTGCTGTGGCTTAAGCGCTAACCGGTTGGTCCCGAAATTAACATCATACCTACGTAAACTCGACCCCATTAACATATGTAAATTTCATGATCGTCCGCCAATTCCTGCTGGGTGTTCTTTTTTCACTTTCCGCCAGTGTATTAAGTATCCCATGCTATAACTTAAAGTTAGTTTTATTGATGTGCAAATTTTCATTTTTGGGAATACATTAATTGCGAAGAAATTATGTAAAGAAGATTTATCATTGGAAACATAAGGCAGAGATTTTACGTGGAACCACCTTAAAGAAAATCCGATGGTATGTTTCTCACTAACGTACTAATATTATTGTTTGTCATTACTCGCAGTTAATAATTGCGTTAATGAATTAAAAAAAAAAACCAGCGGTCACGCGAGTTAAAGAAAGCAATACGTATTAGATTATCTTTACTTCAATATATATATATTTTTGCTACTGGAAATACCCTTCCTTTATACTATTCGTTATATGATTTGCACCATGAAAGAACATGTAAATATTTTATTTGTGAATCTCTGCTTTCCCCCACTTTTGGGACATTCATACAAGGGCTATTGGAACAGTTGGAAAAAATGTTTTCGATTCATTTTGAATCCAAAAAATAGCCTTGTCTTTTAAGGTGAATTTACACAGGCCATATGAAAAATTATTGGGATTAATATTAATCAATGAATAAAATACGGGATTACATTGTACAACACATATTTCCCCTCCGGGCAATCACGGGAATGAATTCTAAACCTCCAGATTCGCTATATATGAAATCCAGTTGCTTCCATTAGCGAATCCTGTGATGGTTATATTCAAATTAATCGGAAACTTGATCGTTCTGGGGTGGTGAGGTTAGCATACTCGGTCGCTATCCGGGAGACGAAGGTTCGATTTCCGCTCCAAAACGGCGAAACTTTCAAGTTTTCGGATATTATTTGACTTAACATCCATGTCATATTTACACCAATAAAGGGATTAATGTTTTTGATTAACTCTTACAACACGGTACGTACAGTTACGTAGGTGACTCCACAGTTTCTACACTTCCTGTACACACATGCAATTGCGTTTTCTTTCTGACCGAAAGGGTGCTACCAGTTCAATACGTTTTGTCGAGCTGCTATGTATGGCACGTAATAACAAGCAATTATGTTACAAATCAGGAATCAAGTTTCTCAATTTCTCGAATAAGTAAAATGATAGTATTTATAGAAACGTGAAAATTCATGTTTAATATTACAACAGAGATAAACTCCTCATGCTTCAGACTTCACAACAGTAGACTGGAAACAGATCAGATCATATGTAGAGGATTTTAGGAAGGGAGTGTTTGACCCCAGGTCTTAAACAACACTTAGATATAGGAAGCTAGGAGATTTGGGCTAGAGTGCGCGATAGGAAAGTCACACGGTAACGAGGTAGAAAGGGGGAGGAAGACGCCCTTATTTATTACCGGGTAGGGGGCAGTTCCGTGGCTCCGACGGCTTAACGTACCCAACCGACCCACGGCGGATATTTAGTGGTTCGAGCGTTTGTACTTGCCCAGGATCGAACCTGAGGTTCCTCCATGGTAGTCACGAACGTTGACCACTAGGCCATCCGCTGCCCAGTGGACTGGAAACAATGCTCTTGTTGAATTAAAAATCTGAAGTCACGCAGTATTATGCCGATTTGTTGACAAGAAAGCACGTCGATTGCGGAAGCTTCATAAATTCCCTAAAGCATTCGATGTTGCTTATTCTGTTTATGCATGAAAGTATTTACTGAGCGACTGCTTATATGCACAACGAGGGTTGTTAAACCGTGAAACAAACAAGCAAAAGGCGTATATTCCTGCAGTCCAAAAGAGGGAAAGTTTCGCACATCGTATTTATTATTGCACGGAGTTTTGGTCATTCATCGAGGACAAGGAAAACGCAACCCCTCCCCTAAAGTGACGATGCGTGGTTCCATCTTCTCTAGTATGAAAATACCAGAAGTACAGGGGGTGGACAACGAAACTGAAACACCTGCGCAAATAGCACTCCACGTGTCACGCCTCTGTACGCGTTACCTGGTAGCCAGTCTGCATCTATTTCGCAGTCGATCAACGAGAGCGGAGTGTGAAGTTGCATTAGCAGAGCAGTAGCACAGCCGGACGTCAAAAAGTGAGATCCATACAACGTTAACGGGAGACATATCCGAATTTCAATTAGAACAGATTGTAGGTGCGCGTCTCGCCGGTGCATCTGTGTCCAAGACAGCAAGTTTTTGTGCTGTATCGCGGGCCACGGTATCCAGGGTCATGTCGGCATACCAGCAAGATGGAAGAACCACATCCAATAGGAGCAACTGTCGAAGTAAGAGCAAGCTGTCTGACAGGGACGTCCGGGTGCCAACACGGATGGTAGCCAAAAAACATAAAACCACACTATCCAACTAACTGCAGAGTTGAATACGCACCGCGACTCACCTGTTTCCATCAAAACTGTTCGTCAGGAGGTTCACGGTCGTGTTGCTATCTCCAAATCCTGGATCACCAGTGTGAATGCCAAACGTCGGTTGCAAATGGTGCCAGCAGCGCAAATCGTGGACGTTGGACAACGTGAAATGTGTACTGTTCTCCGATGAATTGTCCTTCACCGTCTTTCCCACAACCTGGAAAGTTTACGTGTGGAGACATCCCTCACAGGCTTACCACCCGGACTGTTTATTGCCTACAGTAAAGCACGGAGGTGAATCGGTGATGGTTTGGGCCGCAGTATCGTGGTAGTCAGTCAGTCCGTTGATTGTTCTTGAGGGGTACATCACTGCCAAGGACTATTGGACAATTCTGGAGGACCAGGTGCACCCAATGGTTCAAACATTGTACCCTGACGGTGGTGCCGTGTATCATGATGACAACGCACCGATACACAGAGCCAAACTGGTGGAAGAGTGGTTTACTGAGCATGAAAGTGAGGTTGAACATCTGCCACGGCATGCACAGTCACTCGCCTTGAATATTATTGAGCCACTCTGGGGTGTTTTGGAGGAGCGAGTCGGGAAACGTTTTCCACCACCAGCATCACGTCGTGAACTAGTCACTTTTCTACAAGAAGAATGGCTTCAAATCCCTCTGGCCACGTACGGGACTTGTATCGGTCCTTCCCACGACGAATTGCAGCTGTATTGGCCTCCAAAAGTGGCCCTACACCGTACTAATAAGTTGTGTTCTAAACCCCATGTACTTCAGTTCAGTTTTCCACCCCTGTACATGATTTGGTCTAGTAAAGATTTGCGTTTTAAATGGGAAATCCTTGCATCCGAGAAACATTGATATGTGGCGTGCTCCGTCTAGTCGAGGTTTAACCCCACTCCAAGTCTTGATTTGAGTACAGTGAATGGTGAACGGGAATCACACACCACCCGAACTGTTTCATTCCTGTACAAGGGTGAATTTCATTGCTCGATGTGTTTAGCATGCATATCTCAAGTCATGATCATCTTTACAGGTTTTATCGCAATCGTATCATTTCCAAAAATTTGCAGGAATACCTTTCTATGGAGCTACTTCTAAGAAAATGGCATATAAAAGAGAAATGCGTTCATGTACTTAGAGAACATTTAAAAACAACATGAAAGTCGCAATTCAACCCTGCAAAAAGTGTCTGCAGACATAGTTAAAAGAATACGAACTTGCATTCATTCAGATTGATCTCATTTTGAACACGCATTGTAAAAAATAAGTGGTGTCAATTCACGGAAAATTTCTGAAAATAACGTGCAGCACACAATATACAAAAGCTGGTGCACAAAATGGGGGAGAGAAGAAATATCCTGTGCCACAATAACTAATGCTCATGCGATATGCTATCCACAATAACCGATCTCACTGCAGAACTTCAAAATCAGATCCTCCGACAGATGATTGAAATTTAAAAGTTAATCAAACCTCAAGTATTCTACGAATCGCTCCTCTTACTGGTGGGTTTCTCGTCGTACGGATACGGAAAAAGTGAGAACGGAGATTTTCCGTTAATATACGGAGCAGAAAGGTTTCTGGAAATTCAGAATTTTTCGTTACTACATCTCTAAAATGGTAATTTACCGTCAATGTAAGAAAGAAACTGTGGAAAGGTTTCCGAAAATTCAAAATTTTCCAGTGGTACGAAAAAACCGTTAAATTCAGGTTTCTTTCCTTCATTTTACGGAAAAGGTATCAGAAATATGCTTCGTTAATTCACGAAAGAAGTGACGGAAAATTGTCCGTGAATTTATGAATTTTTTTACAGTGTACTGTGCCCAAGTAACAAGTGTATTCCCCCTAAATTTTGGTGAAATAAATATGTAAAGTAAGATTTGTGCAGTAGATGTAATGTATCCTTGGCTAACCCAGCTTTGGAATTACGCTGTATGTTGATGTTGCATAAATCTGAATTTCTTCCTAAAACGTGCGACTTGGAATCTTCACAAGTATGTATCGTAAGTTTTTAACGTTTAAGTTTGTATGTAATAATTCCAAACGATGTGCTTTCGTTGCAGCTCGTCACTTTGTTGGGAATAAATACAAAATTTCTTTTCATCATGAGTTGGCAAGTTTGCGAGATATTTTATCTTGCACTGTTGTCTTAGGTATGGAAGTCGAGATGTAAAATAAAGAATCTCTCCCCGAAGCGAGTCAACGTAATAATGGCAAGCAGGTTTGCACCTCTTTCAGAGCTGTGCAGGTGTCTGCTGGCATCAGAGGGCCATTCAGTGATGGCGAATGCTTTTTTGGGTCGCAATAATAAAAATACGGTGTTTATTTTCGGAGATGGGTGGGTATGAATGTATTATGATAACTCTCTCACTTGGTGGTCAGGAAAATTTCAAGAGGCAAGAAACCTTACTATCGGTAGGTCTAAAAATTCACCTGAAGAGCCAAGGTTAAGGTGATAATGCATTTCATGGGAAATGTGCCGATATTTTTTCGTACAAGTACACGTTGTGTTCCATTTTGAGATTATAAAGTATTTAAATCATCGTATAATGAATCATCTATATCAAAATTTAGTTTCTATTAGCCCTTCCAATGTTCTATTTAAAAAAAAAAATTTGGACGACATTTTGTAAACTGCGATAGTGTGTAACTTTAACTTTGTATTAGCGCATCAAACAACAACAAAACAAAATTTCATTAAGGTCTAAAAAAGTACACTGTTAAAAATGTTGTGATAGGTTGTACCAAAAAGTGGTGATACACCAGCTGCACCACTTTCTAAGAAACGATACACCATTGTGTAGTGTAAACAAAACCTAATAACATGGTGCAACTTTGCACTACGTTATGGTACAGAGTTGCCCCACATTATGGTGCAAAGTTGCACCACGTTGTTACGTTTTGTTTGCACCACACAATGGTGTATCTGTTCTCAGAAAGTGGTGCAACCTACCACAAAATTTTTAACAGTAAGTTTTTGTAAGTGCGTGGATAATCTTGGGTATGGTTTCAACTGTTGGTTATAGAATGACTTGTTTTTCCAGACATGCAATAGCAGAACTATCGCGTGCGAAATAAAACTGCACATTTTGACCAGTTTGCGCGTAAACTTTGTATAATATATATACGTATATAATACTAGCAAACATTTTATGCCTCCTAGTAGGGAAAACTTACCGGTCGAAAAAGGCCGAAATATGTGTAATGCTGGACATATATTTCTATATCTGTTATCCTTTGCGAAACACTCGCGGAGCAACATCTAGAAGCGGGGCATATCGCGATAAATGAAAATATACTGGTTATGCGGCCTGTCGCAAGAATTCTGAACCTGTGCGCTGCAAAATAATTCTCAAACTGGACTTTTAGAAGTGGTAATATCCAGCTCATGAAGTTGAAAAATCATGAACTGTGCAAAGCAGGAAATGTACATAAAGTTTTGGTATAGTTTCCACTGTACAAAATAATATTTCAGTAAACCTTTTAGGAGTGGAAGTAGTATATGAAATACAATGATCCTTGCTTTTTTCCCACACACTCTAAAGCACAATTTTTCAGCTAAACTGAATAAAAGTATTCTCTCAGAGGCGAAAGTTTTTTTTCTCCGATTGATTGCATTTATCCGGGTCTTCAAATAAATGAAGAAAAGTGATACTATAATATACTGTTTTTGAAATCTGCTCATCTGTTAACACACCAGAATTTTACTGAATATTACCATGTTTTTTTAGTTGGACTCGCATTGTGTCGTTACCGTATGTACTTGATTGATATAATACAGTCCATGAAAGAAGCTGCGTTTTAGATATCGGAACTGCGAACATTCTAAATTAAAACGTTCTAGAAATTACTGTAGTAAGCAGCACTTTTATTACATTCCAAATCACTGTGTATTAAAAACTCAGTAAAATTAATGCTCGTGTCACAAAATCGGTTAAGATGCCAATCAGTTAAGATGCCGAATTTCAACATAGATACACAGCCCCAAAACTGTGTGTTAACTGTTTTCATCTAGTATGGAAAGAAAATTGGGTTTTTAAAAATGCTTAGGTTGAGGGGAGGAGGAGGAGGAGGGTTTGGACTAGCAGGAACTGTGCAAATCTGAATGCTTTTTGTATACTATTCGAGGCCAGAAAAGTTAAAAACATGCAATTTTTATATGCTACCCGTTTTTATGGATCTTTTATTAGGGCAAACTTCGGACACGAGCTTTATTAAAATTTCATGTAGGCGTTATTTTGTGGAATATCACATTTTGTAGCAGTTGCAATCAGGGAAACTCGTAACTGACAGCTTATTGCTATTTTTTTCTTTTCGTTGTAATCGGAGTGACATTGATAGAGGCCTTTTGACACCAGATTGTTCACACACGCAACCAGCATTTGTATGTCACATTAGGCATCAGTGTGAAATTATAATCTTGACAAACTGCTTCAAAGAACTGCTGAAAAAAAGTTTAATATTTTGATCTTGATTTGAATATTTGATTTCAATGCAATTCACTAGTTTAAAAGATGCATGTATCGTGAATACGTTAACGCACTGTTAAATTAGAAATTAGGATAAAAATGCACAAATGTATGTCCGTTAAGTATGCACTCATTGGCCAAAAAAGAAATGCGAACTTTTATCTAGTATCGAGTAGAGCCACCTTTGTTGCGAATGACAGCATGTATCTGACGCTGCATGGATTCTCTGAGGTGTGTGAGTTCGGTTTGGTCCAAAGATAGCCATTCCTGCAGCAGAATGTGGTTCACTCTGCCAACTGTTGAAGCAAGTATGTCTCACACATTTCATTAGGATGAATATCTCACACATTTCATTAGGATGAATGTCTCACACATTTCATTTCATTAGCAGAATGTGGTACAACTCTGCCACTTTTCCAGTATGTCTCACACATTTCATTTCATTAGCAGAATGTGGTACAATTCTGCCACTTTTCCAGTATGTCTCACACATTTTCATTAGGATTGAGATCAGGGGAATGTGGAGGCTGTGGGAGATGATGGAAGTCCTTTTCGTGCGCATCGGATCAATCTTGCACTTCTCTGGCACGATGTTCTGTTGCGTTGTCATTAATAAAGATGGCATCACGTGCAGGAAAAAATGTGTAATATTACATAGTGCAAATTATCCATGCAGCGTCAGGTCTGCTGATAGCATAACATCCAGGGAATACGTGAGTGTTGTAGCGCACCAACAGTACATTCCCCATTGCATATAGTGCCACCCGTAGATGCTTGGATTGTGTTCACAAGTTACGCAGGGGCCCCGTCGCTTGATGGGGCTGTTATCCGTACAGAAGCAGGTGCCGGTAATTGTACTCCTTACTTTAATGTAAGTACAGGGTGATCGAAAACTCGCGCCCCTCGAGCTTTAATCACTGCGTAAATTAGTGAAAGTATTTTATTTCTTATTTTAGCCGACAGACGGCATCACTGCGTTGTTTTGAAAGGTATATTTGCTTTCTGAAAGCGTTCGTTGTACCATTTGACGCCATTATCGTTTTGTTTCTTGCGAGAGTACCATGCCGTTTTTCCAAAGCCAGCGTGTGTTGGTAATTGAGCGATATTTCGCTCGTCGATCATATGCAAAAGTATCGGAAGCATTTCGTGAGGTATTCTATATCCAAATGTTTCGCCACCTGGTAAGAGAACTATCGCTCGTCTTGTAAAGCGTTTTCGGAAAACAGGAAGTGTCTTCAACTGAAAGCAAAATGGATGATCGTCTGTTCTAAGCGACGAAAATATGCAAGATGTGCAGACCAAAATGATGCTTTCTCCAACCAAAAGTGTACGAAAACTTTCCATTCAGCTGTGCAAGAACTTAAACCTGCATCCATGTAGTCTTACCTCAGTGGCTGAATTAAAACCATGTAATTTTCAGAAACACTTACATGATGGTTACGCAAATTAGTGGACCAAAATGGAGTAAGTGAACTAGATAATGTCTTCTTCACTGACGAAGCGTGGTTCCACGTAAGTTGGTATGTAAACACGCAGAACTCATGATATTGATCAGCCACATATTTCACGAAAACCCATTGCACTCAGAGAAAGTCGGAGTATGGTGTGCTGTGTTGTCGTCGAATAATCGGCCCTATATCTTTTGACTGTATGGTTAATGGAACTGTATACAATGACGTAGTCACACAATTTGTATCGTTGCTGGAAGATGACGAGCGGTATTGTTGGTTCCATCAGGATGGAGCAACATGCCACACCTCTAATGACACAACGATGTTTCTTAGAGTTTTTCGGTGCTTGGCTGATTTCCACAGGTTTATGGTTCCCAAGATCCCCAGACTTAACAATGCCGGATTTCTTTCTTTGGTAATATCTGAAAGGAACAGTGCACGAAAGCAACCCACATACGAAGGATGAAATTGAAGTCCAAGATTACTGCGGCTATTTAAAAAATCAGTGCTTTAACTCTGCACAAAGTGGCCTCGAATCTGGAGAAAAGAGTTCTTGCATTCGTGAGTAAAGAGGACATTTTAAACACTTGCTGTAAGAACGTCCAAGACGCTTTTTTCTTTTTTTGGTAAGAATATATTTCGTTCTGTTCATAAAATGGTTTTTGTGTTTCTGTTATCACTGATGTTTTCAAAACCAAATTTTAATGTTAGGGGGCGCGACTTTTTGATCACCCTTTATTTGCAAAGAATTAAAACTTTAGAAGAAGGTGGCAGTACCTAACTGCACATCTAACGCGTTACATTTTGGACACTGCAAGTTACAATAAATTTTAAATTAGGGTTTGGATCTCAAATTTTCCAAGCTCGTAATTGGTAACAACTCACAAGAAGCAGTGATATAAAGTCTAAGCATTTATTAAACAATAAAAAAATAATAGAAAAATAATTGTTTAGAAAATCTTTAACCTCTTTTTTGCAGATTAATTATATTTGAACCTAGATGATCACTTGAATTCGATTCTTTCATTACGTCTCACTCATATAGGTCTGTGTTGACTACGGTGAACATACGACCAACGCCCAAAGAATGGTGGTGCTAAAGTACTGTATACTTATTGTGACCCGTTCAGCTACTGTTATAAAGAAAATATCAATTTCTAAACAACTGCAGTTCATATTTTGAGATACACAGCGGCGAGATTTCGGATAACGAAGAATAAAAAAATCAACTCCTTGGTTGATGTCTGGAAATGGGTCAGCATTCCATGCCAAATCAACAAATGGGAGTTACCCATAGCCAATGATTTTGCTGCAAATTTATTCATTGATAGTATATATCGAGAGAAGACAGAATCCAGAATTTCAATATTTTTCGATGAATACAGGGAGGATTTTTCATTCAAAGACTTATTTTTGGAAAAAAGTGGTGTTTATTGTTTTATTAAGAAAATTGACACTGCAGATGTCTATGAATTAAAAAAAAACATTGTTTTAAGGAAGACTATGCATGTATCAGAGAAACTATGTTTTTCTGATGGTGCTAGTAGCCAAGTACAAAAACAGGAAACACTTCTCCAATTTGTCTTGTCACCAAGATTTTGGAATAGCTGGAGAATGACATTTTTTTCGCGATTAGTCATGGTAAAAGTACA
Source organism: Macrothele yani (assembly GCA_039090855.1). Classification (NCBI taxonomy): domain Eukaryota; kingdom Metazoa; phylum Arthropoda; class Arachnida; order Araneae; family Macrothelidae; genus Macrothele; species Macrothele yani. The sequence goes on along the minus strand of CM077023.1, from coordinate 2,138,636 downwards.
TGTGATGGTATTGGCAGGAATGTGAAAAGACCTGCAGGTAAAGAAAGCTAGCTTGAAGCATCCAGTAAATGATCAAATTTGAACTCTAATGAATTTATACGAATTTGCAAATCAAGAAATTAAAGGAATTAAATTATTTTTTGTTTCTTCAGAAGATATTACTACTACTGAAAAACAGATTAAAATGATATTTCAAAGTGCAAATGTGTTACCACAATTTCGAAAGTATCATAAATGTGTGCCTACAGCGATTGGAAAATTAAACTCAGGTTTCATCGTCTTCTGAGAGCCTTAGAAGTATGTGTTCTGTAGAACTACAAAGAAAGGAAATGTTTATGCTTGATAACATACACGAGTCATCATATCTTGCACATGTTTAAGATAATAAATGGTACTCTTAGCATTTGTTAATGGTGTTTGTGTATATTTTTATTGGACAAATGAGAAACGCTGGTTGAAATTGGATCAAATGCTTAATGGTAAACATTTTACCTGACTCAGTTACTGGCATGCAGTATATTCTGCCCAAACCCCTGAAAGATTATATTAACTTCATCTTTGATATAACTCAAGCCTCCAGTTCTTCTAGTGCTCGGATTTTTGGACAGTGAAATCTCACTTACACACACTATATTTATTTAGAAAGAAATCCTAGAGTTTTTTCTTTGTTTTGTTTTCGGAATTTAATTAATGCCGTAGAAAAGAATACGAATTCTCACTGTTCTAGAATGATTTGTCTTTGCCACTTTTTATCACCATCATCTGTGCTGCAATCTAATTTTAATTTACCTTACAAGGTCACCGCATCAAAGGAATCTCATTTTGTACTTCATGGTCTCATTGTCATACACAATGAGTTATATTTGTCTTACCATTTTAAAATAGTACTTTCAAATTAGGCACATGCACAGTTAGATAAGCGCAAAAAAAAAAAAAAAAAAAAGGGATAAAGCTAATGGGGATTAGTGCAGGGGTACAACAGGGCTCCCTAAATCATAAAAATTCAGCAGAAACATCCCTGGCATTTATTTATTTTTAAAATGGAAACTGCCAGAGATGAGAAATGATATTTTATTGGTCCCTTTATTGTAACAGTTGTGAAATTTTCACCACCTTGCCCACATCAAGTTTTTGAGGGGTAAAAATAGGAAGTTTTTAATTTGTTTGAAGTTTGGCAACCCTAAAAGCCAAGTAAACTTTGGAATATGAAATCAATTGTGGTGACAAAGTAGTTTTAATATTTCAAATAAACCAAAGCTTATTACTAGTTTAATTTACACATTAAAGATATAAACTTTTGAATTAAAAACAATTTAAATTTTAAGATTTTAGCTACTCAAAACTGGTTGCAAATTAAAAAAAAAAAAAAATTCAACTTGCTTGGTCAACATAAGCAGAATTGTGTGTGTTTTAGAAAGATGGCAATCTTACCTTTAAGGTGACATCTGAATGATTAATTTAGGACAAATACAAGCAATTTTATTGATAAAACAATGAACGCACCACGTTTTTCAAAAATATGACTTTGAACGAAGATTCAGAGGACAAAATCTCCCTACCTACTGACTGAAAAAAATGAAATTCCGGATGCTGTCTTCTCTCTATATATATACTATTGGTGATTAAAGTTTCATCAAAATCTCTGACTATGAGGCAACGAAAAAAATCTAAAATTTATTGATTTGCCATGGAATGACCCAAATGCCTACTAACTTCATGTTGTGCGGTAATACTTCCTTCATGTACAGTATACTCTAGCAGCAATCGGTCGAATCACAATTACAAAATCCTTCGCAGAGTCTGCCAGTTCTGCATACGTTTCCAGAGGAAGATGAGATTAACAGTTTCTCTATTTCATTGAATCACTACATTTTTTTCTTCTTTTTAATAAGACAGACATTCATGTCTACTAACATATACAGTAAAACCTCTCAATAACGGACACCCTGTGACCTTAATTGCTGTCCAATTATTCGGGAGGACGACTTTTGAACCGACCTATGTTTATGGTACATAAACTAAATACGCACAGTGTACAATTAAAATGGTTTTTGAAAAGTTTTTTTGTTGTTGCTGTGTAACAGCGGGAAACAATACAATACCTGTACATACGTGCAGTATTTTCATTTTAAAATGCATATAATGTACATATTTCAATGCATGTTCCAAAATACGAATGTAACAATTAAATATGTGGGACCCTGAAATTTTAAACGTATGTAGATACTGCTTTTTATTTATCAGTTTTATCAATTTTTGGCTGAGAAAAAGTTGAACCGCCCCGGTGGCGCAGTGGTCTAAGCGATGGCCTCTGATCATTCGTCCGAAAGGGGTCCGGGTTCGAATCCCGGTGAGGCATGGATGTTGTGTTTGTCTTACGGCACTGGCTCTCTCCCTTCCCTGGAACCAGTGACCCTAAATTAGTGACGGGCGACTGCTTATAGCCCATTGAGTTGCTCACGGTGGTCGTTAAACCTCCAATCAAAAAAAAAAAAAAAAAAAAGTTGAAAAAAGCGTTTGTTTATTGATTTGGCATGGAATGACCCAAATCCTCTTTTGCAATTCGTAGCTTGTTTTAAAATACAGAAACTGCTTCCTGTACCTTCTTTCTGTAAAGCTGCGTACCACGCCCTAGTCAAGTGGTCGAGACGCGGAAGTTCTGTTGGGAGTTAAAAACACGACGTTCACATTATTTTTTTCAACTTCAAACCTGCAGGATGAGAAGTCGTGTTATGAAGAAACAACTGCTTGGTTTTCCGTTATTCCTTATCACGACATTATTTCCTTATTTTCATCCACGGCTTTTTGTTTGCACGTCAAATAACACCTAAGATTCTTACGTCTATGGTTTTAAAGCACTTAAGTTTCTAAGATTTGCCATTCACAGACTAAGTCGTTTAACACCGATGCATTCATCTTCCTTCAGGCATACTGTTTTGTTAGTCATAATTCTAAAGAACAGTCCCGTTTCTTCTGCATTAAAAATGTTCCTATCTTCAAAACCTTCACAATTCCTTTTAACCTTTCGCTTTAATCACTCACTTTTTTCGAGTCGACTGTTACTGATTTCGCTTCACTGCATTTATTTAAAAGAAATTTAAGCTTTAAAGTTCTCCATTCCTAGTTCTTTACTGATTTCTAACGCCGCCTCTTGTGTCAAAGGGCCACTAACGATAATTCTTTGACCAAAATGAATTAAACCAATCGAAAACCACAGTCAGTTCCACCAGTCTGTTTTGCGAAATTTAACCTTGTGTTTTCGTTGGCGACCCACAATTTACTGATTTCTCTCTCCTTTCTCTGAAGTTCATTAATTTGAGTTTTGCCTAATTTGAAGCGTCCGGCAAGAATCTTCACACTCAAATTTTCCTTTTCAGTCGCATTTAAAATTTCGCTTTTTTCCTTCAACGTTAATCGTTTCCTTTTTTGTCGCCATTTTCAAAATCAGCAAGTTATTAAAACAAAAATTTCCTACATTTGATATGCAAACACAAAAACAAAAACAGTGCGCTTCTAAGAAAAGATCAGCTCTATCTAAACCACAGACCAATAGATTTGTAATGGGGATGTTCTGGACAGTCACCTTGCTTTCGTCCAAAGAAACTAAAGAAAATCTTCGCGGCAAAAATTTTCAGTTTATTATTTTTTTTCCTTCGAACGTTAGCGTTTTTATTTGTTTTATGACCAAGATCACTGTCCGTTATTAGGTATATGCAGAACAGGTATATATGGTTCTGTATATTAGGTATATGCAGAACCGGTTATTATACTTCTGGAATAGAGATCACAAAAATATCCACTAAATAGAGGCTTCTAATATTCGTGAGTGTTCGTTAAGGAGGTTCTACTGTAGTAAAAGATAAAATAAGAACTTCAAAAATCATTTTGCTACCATCTGCAGCTCCGAGCTGAAACTCCTTCCCCGGCAAAAAGACACCAACCAGCCTCCTCTTCTCAGCTAGCATCCTCGTTTCTGCACACTGTAGTGGTCACCTACGACCACTTTAAGAGATCCTCACGCCCCATACAAGGGAACCTCGTTCTCACTCCTCTGCGTTGCCCTAAACCAAAAACTTCAAACTCGTTTTTTTCTTCTCATCTCACATTTTTCATTTTGTGCTTCTCAAAGGCGGACGTGAATACAACGAATTAAATTCAATCTTATAAAAATCTGAAAATCGGGCACCACTGGATTTATAAGGTTCTCTCCAGACCAAGGCTTTTTTTTTCAGAGTCTTGCCAGTTGAAACAAATGAGATTCTTAATGCTGTCGAGACACGATTCGTGTCTCGACAGCATTAAGAATCCCATTTGTTTCAACTGGCACGACTCTGAAAAAAACAATGTATACCGGGATTCACCTGACCACATCATTTTCTTCCATTGCTTTATTGTCTATTCACGGTGTTCTCGACAGCACTATAAGCGAATTTTTTCTGTTTCTTGTAGGGGCAAGTGGCTTCCGATTGGGCAGGCAACTTTCAAGTTCCAATTTCTTTTGCTGCCTACGAATGATTTGGGTCGAAATGGGCTGCTCCTAGCCTTGGTTGAATTCAGCAGTTAAGTGAGACCTTGGACATGGAATACCTGCTTGTCTTCCAGTCGCTAAACTCCTGTGAAGTGCCTGCTTATGAGAAACCAGTGATTTGTTTTGTTAATTGTGGCTCCCACTAGACGTGCGCCTATGGTTAGAGCTGCGTTTTCCCCGTGCTTACATGCGTTACTGCAGCCGAATAATCTTTGCGCTTTTTATAAAGGATTAAGAAAAACTTCATCAGGATGTGCCTGTTATATTTGCACATACACGGAGTTAGTCTTATCATAATGTAATTTTTTGGGTGAGTGTATGTAAAGGACAGCACAAAACGGCGCAGAAGAAATGTACGTAGTGCTGTTTTTCGTGCGCAGCAATGAATGCAAATAGGGGCAGATTATGCCTCTAACGTTAGCTTTTTGCCACTCTAAGCAAAATGGCTATTTTATGTCCGGAAGATATAGTCGGAGTAGAGTTTGCGATAGCTTCGTTCGTTCAACAGCAACGCTACACGACGCACACGTTCTTACTGTAAATGTTTTTATAGTTCGACATGAAAAGTGTTTTCGAATTTCTGATTCACTTGCTTGAGACAGAGGACATTTTAGAAAGGTACATTTGATTTTACTTTGAGCTAAAGATAGTGAATGCTTGGCTTGGTTTGTGAAGATATTGAAAAGTTTTAGGATGAAGATCGCCAAAATTGTTCTTCACTGCATCGAACAACGATTTCTACTGCCACTTCATCTTCAGCAGGATCAGATCGAATGACGATGTACGTGGACTGCAATGATATCCATGACTGCTACTGTCTTTCAAAGGAAAGTGAAAATATTTTTCCCACACACTCACAACCTAACTCTGTGGTGTTCTGGTCGAGGCTTAGCCGTGACAGGTGTATGTTTCTTTTCGAACAAAAGTTTGCGTCCTTGTCAGCTGAATACTCCCTCGAAGTTTAAAATCAAGCAGTTTTTGAAATTTTGAAAAAAACAACAACCGTGCTATTTCTCCATAGCTGTTGACATTTTTCAAGAACGGAGTGTCTAGCAACTGCAAGATAGGCCTTTAGGTTTACAATAAGAGATGATATGTGAGTGATGTAGTCGAAGGCGACGAAAGAAGCTATTTGTTTGATCAAGTTTCACACAAATCCAGGGCGTGGTCAACAATGTTAGTCAGCGTAAGCAGAATTGTGTGTTTTTATCCTTGCAATGTGCTTCGCTATTCAGAAATAGAAAATGGTATTAGTTGTTAACAGAAGAGCTGTCTTGTTATTCGTTAGTCTGTGAAATCTAAAGTTTGTATGATATGTAATGTTTCCGACTGCTTTTCAATTTTCATTGTGATAACACGAATAATGGCGTCCTTTTTAGCGTTAGTTACATGAACCTGTGAGGGCTTAAGCTGTAAAGTACGTTTCACCTTAATGCAGTCTCAGATGGAATTCGTTTTGTGCAGAGACAGGTTTCAAACTTTAAAAATTCTTCTATGATCATAGCGCCTTTCACGGTATTTTTCTTCGATATCTGAGGATAAATCAGTCAGAAGCCTCCATATCTACCCATTGTGCGTCGTGAATGAAGCATTTTTTTATTCCTTGGAGTGGAGAATGTATTACCGTACTTCCCAAGAACCAAATGACCGTGTGCAAACTACAAGCATGATCCTGAATGAGTTCTATGCTGATAGGTTCTATTTTCCTAGAGGGATCTCTCTCTCTCTCTCACACACACACACACACACACACACACACACACACACACACACACACACACACACACAATATGAAACCTCTGAATAACTGTCATCGCTCGGACCAGAAAAAGTGACCGTTGTTGGGAGGTTAGGCCTAAGGTAATATATGTCAGTTGCTTTTATATGAAAACAATTAGTGCATGAAACTGAAGCACAAAGGAAACGGTTTGTGCTTTTTCCAAATGCTGAATAAAATAATAAACATATTATATGAATACTGCAGATCTTCCGCCCCGTGTATGTGAAACCAGCTTTCTGCGAAATGAGGAGAAAAGAGATACGTCCATGGTAAAATAATTTCTATATGTCAAACAATTCATCAATCAGTTAGATTGAGCATATCCTGAAAGTCAATACGGAATTAGAGACAGATATGCTCTGCGCCTCCGTTGGTGCGGGGATCAGAATGCAAACGCAATTTTTTTCCCCTACAAAAAACTGAATTTAGTTCAAGAGCGATATTGCCCAGATTCAGAACAGTAATACAACTGATTGTTTACAGCTGAATTTTTTTAAGCAGGGAAAGGAATAACGAGTATGACTTGCAGTTTAAATTCACGATCGTTTCTCGTTATCTTTCCTTATTGGTCACTAAAATAGGATGGCCCTAGTGAAGCTTTTACAATCAATCATGTTGAACTCCAACAGAAAAAGGGCACAGACAGTGAAATGTAAATAGACACCGCCGCCAATGGGCAACATTTAAGGCACAATACCACCCCATGCACCTAACGCGGGGATGGGGAGATATAGAGCACATACACAGGATATAAAGTTCACCTTAAGTAATTATCGCTACACGTCGAAATAAATTTAACTCCTTTATTTGTGCTTAAGCATACCACTTTACCCGCCGTAATGCATGTATAGCAACATTCTTTGTCCCCCTCTTATTCCTCCAGCCGAAGTACCAAAGTAACTGTGTAAAATCCTTACGGGCAAAGTGTCCGTTGTTAATAGGTCCCGTTGTTTGGATGTTATCGCTAATGTTAATCCTACCGCAGCTTGGCTGAGAAAAACAATGCCGTTGTTCGGAGGTTTTACTGTTTATATTGCCTATAGCGATTTCATTTTCTGTATGAGAAACTTCTTGCTGTAGTTTTTATTTCACCAGGATTTAAAGAATAATTAACCATTTCAGTTTCCTCTGCTATTTTCGTAATGGCTTTTTACGGTCGACTCAGTCCCAACTGCTCACGTGTATCGTTAGGTCGTCGACCATCTTCCTCGACGTTTAATCACATCCATTTTGGCACTGAGAGTAACGGTACTACGCATTTCTCAGCTACCGGCGGTATAACAAACATTGCGTTTAACAGGTATCTTCAGAATTATAAAGATGTGTCATGATCACTATAAATGTCACAGAACATTGCTTGCACTAGGCGATGTACAGACTGGAAAAAAGTTTGTCGCAGTAGTTAGGACAAACCAAGAATAGTTCCACTCTCAGTGCGATGTCTAATGCAGTGTAAAAGTATTTTATCGCTACTGGAAATAAAGCAAAAATATTTCTCCTCTCCTCCCGGTTTGCAGCTGCTTTGATGCGAAGGAGCGTGTGCTTTGAAGTGAAAATGATCACGTCAAAAGGATTCCCAAAATTTTCAAGGGAAGCCGAAAAACATGTTGGTACAGCAGAGTGTTCTGGATTAATGAAAAAGAAAGGCGATGGAAATTCATCCGATTAAAGTGATATTGCAGTCAACAAAGTTTAAATTGTAGAACAAATAAAGACTGTCCGTAAAAGAACTGCAAAGCAGGTTAAGACGTTGAACTTAAACACTATTTTGCTGCCGCCGACATGCAATTGGAAATAAGTGCATTAGTGATATTTTTTTGTGACCTCGTGTGCAGTCGCCTTGTGAGATAAAGACGAATTTCCGCAGTAGTAATTTGGTAGTGGGATTTCGAGCCTAAACAAATTTAATAAGTGTGTGCCCATTTTATGTAAATTTTCGATTAAATAGTTGGAATCTGTTTCTGTCGAAGACACACCTCAGGCCAATTTTAACATCAAATTTCGGCATTTTGGATGCAAAACTTTACAGTATTGTGAAGTTTTTGAATTTATGTCTGGGTCATTGATGTGAAAGCTCGGATCTCATGGATCTCGCTTAGCTTTTTCATGTGGTTCACGAACAACTTCCAGGTGTGACGAACGAAAAATTAATGAAGTCTATAACATTCCCTATAAAATTATTACGAAACGAATCTTACAGCACTTGCATTATTGAAAATAAAGGTAATTTACGGACCCGTTTGTCCGAGTGGGCCCAGGTTCGAGCCCCGGATAAAGCATGGATTGTGTGCGTGTCTTATCGCACTGGCTCTCTCCCTTCCCAAGAGCCGGTGGTCCTAAATAAGGACGGACGACTGCTTTATAGCCCTTCAAGTTGCTCACGGTCGGCGCTAAGCCCAAAATCAACACACACACACAAAAGAAAGAGTGCAATTTCGAAGAAATTTATTAGGTTTATAAAACTTGGATGGAGAGCATTTGGAAGAAATTTTTAAAGTAATAACAATTGACCATTGTTTCAGAAGAAAAGTGTTTAATCAGTACGGCCCTCCAGTTCTTATTTACGGGTCAGAGACATAAACTTTAACTAAAGAGGAACATATAGAGGCTGCGGAGAACTCAAAAAAGCCTAGAGAGATGTATGAATAACCAGGAAAGATGGGAAGAGGAATTCATGGTTCAGGAAAAATGACAAGCATGGATGACATCATAATCAGAGTGTGAACACCCTGAAGTGGCAGTGGGCTCGACATATTGCTAGAAGAACTCACCAGTGTTAGACAACTGAAACATTAAATGGATATCAAAGGACAAAAAAAACAAAAAAAAACAACAACAGAAGACCTTCATGGGAGATAGGTGGATGGAATTCGAAAGCATGTAGTAGTCGCATGGAAAAGAATGGCTGAGGACAGAGTTATGGAAGAGACTTGGGGATACCTTCATCCAGCGGTGGATTAATAATGGTTTAAGAATATATATTATTGTTAACATAATTTTTCGAAGATGAATGCGAAGAAAATGTAAGAAATCGATTCGGACGATCCTGCTTCTCAAATAAAACTAGGTATTATTTCAGTGCCTCAAAAGTACTGTGCCAATTTTTTCATTGACATTCTTTTAGAAATAAAGTAGTCATTCTAAATTGTAGCAATTTCCCCATGGGTCTAGAAGTCAAGTGTAACTCCTTTCTTAAACTCCTTTTTGTTAGTAAAGATGTACAATTGAATGGTTAAAGAAGCAGCGGAGAGTTGTGTTGCTGTCATTCTTCTTTTAATTTAATTTGTAATCTAAGTTGTGAAACACGGATTTTTTTCCTCTTTATTTTGCCCAACGTAGTACAAGAGAAAAGCCCTATTGTTATTTAAAATACGGCCAATAAACAATTTCTTGAATTGGCCATCGTGTAAAAAAAAAAGCTGCATACGAGTAGTCTAGATATGATAATAGGTGAAAAGGACCGGGTCCCCCTTAGCGACGTTTTATTGGCAACGTCGCTTCTCCCTCAGAACCCTTGACGACCTCTCCAGAGCCTGCTGTGTATTCGCACAGCGCTTGGATTATCGTGAATTTTTGTTGCTCCCCAGTGCGCTGCTGCGGATGGTGAGTGATATTTATTGCTCCATAGGCGGCATCCAGCGCCGTATCTTGTTATTCCTTCGGCACTACACATGCGCATTTGAAACATCTGAATTTATATATTTTCGGCCGATTTTATCTGCGCATGCCCAATGAGGGATTTTCACGATTATATATATTCCCGAACTTCGGAACCATGTACGCGTGGGAATCTGCTACTTTGATTTTCCTGCGATATATTTTGTGTATGCCTCTTGCATACTCGGTGAGAATGTTAGAGTTATTTTTTTTTTTTTTAGTTGTTATTCCTAAGCCGAATTGATTTTAAAATAATTTCAGCTGTCACACGTGGAGGATATTGATTGAACGTGAGGATAAAGACCTTAAACATTGATTCTTTTTAAAGACCTTAAACATTGATTCTTCGTCGCATAGACATGTGAAAAACTAGATGTGTTATTCTGTTCTGAGTTTTTTTTGCGTTGTGTTTTCTTTGATTTGTTTTCCTAACTAATTTAAATTCACTAAATATTTTTAATCAGTTGTTAAACGGTATTGTATGTGCAAGTGACAAAGTGTTTTCAGTACAGGCGCTGTGGAAGACGCGTTTTAACCTAGAGCCATGACATCCTTTGAGGAATTAATATCTTAGGCGCATATTAAGCCTACATGAAGGATTTGTTTTCAGAACAACGATTTTCATTGAACTTCTCAATAGAATTTCATTAGCATTTTATGTTTCACGAGAAAAGTTCAGTTTCGTAAAATTTTTACAACGATTTATTTTATGATTCAATTTATTGATTATCATTTCAAACGTGTCCTCAGTCCTGCGCAACACTAATTTGTGAAGAAACGCTCACCTACCTGATCCCCATCATGGAGGATATTTTTTCATGCATTGACAAGGAGTAAGTAGCAGGTAGATGTAATTCACACTGATTTTGAAATGTTTCATCATGCCACATCCTGCCGAAGAAGTTTCTTGTTGAAAATTATCTAACTCGGAAGGAGTGAAATAAACAAAACTCCGAGCTGAATATTCCGGAATGTGAATTTGTAGAATTTGAATCTCCAACAACTGGAACTTAAAAACAAAGAAAACTTTTCAGCGTTGAAGCTTCAGCACATTTTTAAACTGAAAAAAAGGTTAGATCAGTTTAAAATTAATAACTGGTGATGAATTGTTATATTGTTTGCGTGTGTGTGCTTTTTCTGATTAACAATTTTTCTTTCAGGTGGCTTTTTTTTCTTTTTAATAAGAGTGATTTTGCGTTGACTGAGGTAAAATTTTGCGAAACCCATTGGGTCACAAATCAATATTGATCTGTTGAATTTGACGAAGGGTAATTTTTTGAATGAAAGAAATAACTGTAGGTCGATTTTTGAGAAGAAATAAGTAATTCCTAGTAAGCTGAAAGCACTTATTCTCATTAATTGTTTCTTATTTAACAAAAAGTGTAACACGAGACATAAATTTTAAGATCCTAGGAAAGTGACTGAAATTAAGCTACGTGCATATACACACTACACTGTATAATCTAAAGTTTTATTTTACTTTTTAGAAATTGAAAGAAAACATTTTATGTACTACACTTACACGCAAGTAATGAAGAATTCTGAGTTACATTTCAATAATATCCCCATGAGCGTTTTTAAATTTTGTGTAATTTCTTGTTTCAGTACACACTAAAAACAGGAATTCTAAATTTTCATATCTAGGAGTTTGTATTTTACACTGGACATGCGTAATATTACTTGTCGATGAATTATATACTAGGTAGTTTTTCGTTACCGCTTCCAGATTCTATAATGTAATAATTTCTGAGATGCTGAGCATTCGATCGGTAAAAAGTTTAAAAAAGAAAATTTAGCACCACGTTTTTGTTGTTGTCACAGTTTCATAGATATTTAATGATTAATTTTTATTTTGTATTGGATTCTACTGAAATATCAAGAAGGGTGAAAGGATATAGTAATGTATGTATCGTCTTTCAGTAAGTTATAATTTTTTACAGAGATTATTAGATCAACTTTTGAATGATTGTAAAAACAGCGCAAATCGACTTTATATCGTGCAGAATTTAATAATAAAATATTTTAATGCTTTCCAAGAAAAATTTTGAAATGATGCAGGCACATGCGCACTTAAAATAGGTTTCAAATGCGGCGAACGCACACATAAATATAAATTTGTCTTCTCTCAAGGTGGCATTGACAACACCATCGAATGTAGTAAGAAAAAACAAATCTCCAACATTGCATACTTTTTTTTTTTTTTGCTTCGTTTTAATGTATGTAATGTTAATGTGTTTGCACCATAATGTGTCGTTTTTGTTTAATGCCTCATAATTATTAAAATAGGTTTTTATATTATTTCTTTTGCGAATTTACCTGATTGTTATTGCCAAGTTGTAGTTCAAGAGGGCCACTGTAGTTGTTGAGGATTCAAGCTGGTGGATGAGTGCTTCAACCCCACTGGACGATTCTCCTTTCCATGTAATATTACTGATTACTTTGTCCCGTTCCGCCAATGTGCTTGGCTCCACGGGGACTGATGGGGAACACCTTGGATTTTGTTTGAAATGTTGTGACAGTTATCCTGCCTTGAGACGCTGGTTCGGGCCCTGGCCACCCCCATGGTCCAGAGACCAGCCCGCGATGTCCTGCTGGCAGCCGACCTAGCGCACTTTAGCTGGGTTCCCGCTCTGTCTGGCGGGATAGGCCGTTAAATTTTTAGGGTTGACTGGGAGATTGTCTACCCTTCGAACAGCTTTGATTTTTTAGGGGAATAATTTCTCTTTATTGACTATAACAAAAAAATTACACATATATATACACTGCCCTCATGCTTAGGACTCACAACATTGAGAGATTGAAACTAGTGTATTTACAAGGTATTTACATTGGTAGTTCACTTGCCACTTGACCTCAGACTTTTGCCTCTTGCGTCTCGGTTCCCGTTTGACTGGGGAAAATCGTGTGCTGCTGGAGGGTTAGCCTATCTACTAGGGCTATTATCCCCTCCTGTTAACGGAAGATTGGATGAGCAGATCTAATCTTCGAGTTCTTTGCACACCTGGGATCAGTGTGTTTCTCCATTCGGCGAAGCCACTGCATTCAAGCACGCAGTGTTCAATGCTTGCCGCCCTATTTCCACAGGGACAGGTGCAGTTCCTGATTGCGAATCTGACCAAGTATTCAGGGCAGATGCCATGGCCGCTGAGTACTTGATTCAGGAACTTGTTTGTTCTGTGCACGTTTGGTCGAGACCTTTGGAAACACTCTGTGTGTCTTCAGCCCTGTCTCTCCCGTGTCCCATCTAACCTGCCATTCGGCCCTGGTCTGACGTGCCAATGCTGCGCGGCGTTCTGCATTGCACGTCTACCGTCTCTTTCAGCGTGGCTTCCTTCGCCAGCTGGTCCGCACTTTCGTTTCCCTGGGTCCCGACATGGCTTCGTATCCAGTGGAAACTAACTGCTTCATCTCCTTCTGCCCTCAGGAGGGTTTTAATCCTCTGGACGATGGGATTTCTTCCCCTGAATCTACTGAGAGCCTGCAGTGCTGCCTCACTGTCAGAGTAGAGTTTGATTAATTCGTCGTTACGCCTGGGGAGTGCCCAGGTGAGTGCCTTTTCTATCGCCAGAAGTTCTGCTTGGAAGACAGAAGCGTTCTGCGACAGTTTTACGCATTCTGCTGTCGCTTCGTTCCCACCCGAGAACGCGCAGAAGCCTGCACCCACTTGTCCCCCCTAGCTTTGAACCATCAGTGAATAGCTCATGCCCAACTCCCGTGGGCTTCGCCTTGTCCCACGGTGGGCAAATTTCCTCTGCCGGGTGGATATTCTAGTCCACGCTTTCCAACTCCACGTTGGAGGCTCGATGTGGCACACCGAGAAAGTAGGCGTCCTCGCCTGACCTTGGCAGTGCATTGCTGCCTCCCTTTCCCGCCAGCACTTGAAGTGCCAGGGTCGAGGTTGTTTCAAAGCAACCGGTGATCCCTAGTAGGGCAAACCTTTGGGTTTGGTTTATACCCCTCTTCATTTTGACGGTGGGGGTCCACCATGCTCCACTAGCATACGTCAGAATTCTTTCTATTCCTCTCTGATAGATGGCCTTCTTGGTTTTGCCCGATAACCTCATGCCATTCAATCTATTGAGGATCAACGTGCACCTTGTGCGGAGATGTCTTAGGTGCGGCAACCCTGATAAACGTTGATCAAGGACCACACCAAAGTATCTCATTTGTCTCACCGCCTTGATAGTGCACCCTAGGAATTTGAACTTAGGTGGTGTTTTCATTATTCCACTCTTTGCAACTGCTAAGAGAGTGGTCTTTTCAGGCGCAAAGCAGAGTTCGCTTTCCCTGCTCCAGTTGTCAAGCACAGCTGTGCGCTTCCCTTTCGATCACGTGTCTCCCTGAAGCGGAGACCACGAAAACGAAATCGTCCGCATAGGCTAGAATTTTCACTGCCGGCCTTAGGTCTAGATTCAGTGCTGCGTCTGCAACAATGTTCCACCATAGCGGCCCGGAGTTGGATCCTTGCGGGGACACCCTCTGTGGTACGAACGCGAGGATTGCCCATTCCCCGCTTCGAACTCGACCCTTCTATCAGACAGGTAGCTACTGATTAGTTTGAACAAGTTCCTTGGACAGCAAAGTTCCCTAAGTCTGGTTAAGACCAGTGGCCACCAGACACTGTTGAAAGCCCCCCCCCCCCCACGTCTAGTGAGATGAAGCAGGTATGGAGCCCCTCCGCTTTGTTCCTCTCTGAGGCTGCGAATTGCCTGCGTTGCGCAACGCCCCGGAAGGAAACCAAATTGGTTCCTGTTTAGCTTTCCCTGCTCCATGAGAAAACCAAGCGCTCTGTTCGTAATGAGCTTGTCCATCACATTGCTCCACGCAGAGAGAAGACAGATGGCCTATAGGCTGCGGGATCGTTTTTGTCCTTTCCGGTCTTGTTGAAAAGGACTAGCACCGCTGTCTTCCACAAGTCCGGGAAGATACCCCTCCCGAGGCATTCGTTTAGGAGCGCCACGAAGTACTCGGGATTTGCATAGTAGATTTCTCTCGCTATGCTGAGTTTCAGCCCATCTTTGCCTGGTGCTTTGCCAGTGTTTAGACTGGAGAGGGCGTTCTCCACTTCCTCCCTTGTGAAGGGGGGGGCTCACCAGTGCCCGGCGGGATCCGACATTCATCCCTCATTTCTTTTTGCCGTGGGGAGTCCCCTTCTCCTTCGTCTCCTTGCTTGGAAGCGGTAATCCAAGAGACTATAGTACTATCAAGAGTCGTTGATGGGCTTCCATCTGCCCTTTCGACCGCTGCCAGCTTTAGCGGTTCTCTGATGGATCCCCTCGCGATCTTATAGGGGATCCCGAAAGGATCTGCCGGAGTTTGGAACTCGCACAGTTTCCTCCAGTAAGAGATTTTCGAGAGATTCAGTTCTCTCCTATATGCTGAGCGAGTTTTTTTATGCCCATCTGTGCACACTCTATCTTGCGGTGTAGCTTTTGTCCTTTGCAGAGCTTTCCTATTCCGCCTAGCTCTCGCCCTTAGAGCTTTTAGTTTCTCCGACCACCAGGGGTGGGGATCCTTGGCTCCCCTTTTTCTTCCCCTGCTACTCTCGCATAGCGCTATTACTTGATTGGTGAGTTCTTCAAAGAGGGGTTGAGGTTCGACACCTCTCCTACATCTTCTGCCCTCCTACCCCCCCAACAGGGTGGTTAGTTTGGCTTTAAACGCCAACCAGTCAAGATTCTTCATGAAGAACCTTTTGCGCTTAGGTCGGATTTGCCTTTCCGAGCCTAAAACGAAAGTCAGCGCTAAGTGGTCACTGCAGCTTTCATCGTCCATTACTTGCCAATCCTGGACGAGGCTGCGTTGAGAGACCCTGATAAGGGTCACGTCGATCCAGGAAGAGCCCCTCGCCCTTTGGAAGGTCGGGGGCTCTCTGGATCGTTCAGGAATCTCATATCTGCTGCATTGGTAAAGTCTACTAGAAGCTGGCCGCGTTCATCCTCGTCTTGCTGGCCCCAGAGAGGACTCTTCGCGTTGAAATAACCAGCTATGATTATCTCATGACTCGGAAATTCCCCTAATAGTCATTAGCTCATTCAGCGTATTTCTCAGATCGCTTGCTGGAGAACTATGTACGTTCACCATTAAAAACCTCTTGTCACCACATTCCACCCCCAGGGTGACCACGTTCTCGGTGCATTTTATCTCGAGAACCGCTAGGGATGGGTCTTTGACGACTCTTCCTCCCTGATCGAATGGTTCCTGCAATAGCAGATGAGCTTTTTGCACTGTGGCTGTCACCAGGGCCTGTGCTGTAGCTGCCCGTGCATGGTGCAGATTGATTTGAAGCACGTTAACGCCTCTCTTTGGTTTTTCACCCATAGTGAGTGCGTTCTTTAAGTAGAGCGAGTTCTCTGACAAGGCTTGGGCATTCCTTGTCGAGGCTCGATTGGCCGATATCCACTCGAGGCCTAAATCTCCTATTGTTTGCCAGGCAGTTGGTGCAGACTGGGCTATTGCTGCACTCCTGGCGCTTGTGCCCGGTTTCCCCACACCGGGCACACCTATCCTGTTCTTCGGGACACCTTGACCTAAAGTGCCCGAACCCGTTGCACCTGAAGCACCGGACCTCCCTCAAGTATTCCCTTACTGAGTGGACGGTCCATTCCACGCCGAGCTTGCCTCGTCTCATCACTTTTTTGAAGGTGAGTGGGTCCGCCTCTGCTACCCAGTGGCGTTTCCTGCCCTTCGCCTTCAATGAAAACCTGAACTGGAGTCTGCTCTCATCCAGCTCAGGGTTTTGTTCCACGAGACGTTTCTCGACCTGTTGCCTTGACAGGTTTTCATCAATCCCGTATACGATGAACTTTGGGTTCTTCCTTGCTGACAATCTTGACCGAAAGTTGTCCTTGATCACCACGTTGCATTTAAGCTCGGAATCCAATTTTTCAACGTCTTTGGCTGAGGAGCATTCTAGCATTACTCCTTCCTCGTTCACCTTTCTCACACTCTTCACTCCAATTTGGAGTTTAGCTGGGCAAATCTGTGACTGAAGAGCCGCTTTGATATCCTCAGACAAGGGAGAACCTTTGTCTGATGCCGGATAAACGAGAAGCACGTGCCTCTTCTCGTCCCTCTTCGCGACTTCTCTTCTAGTCACGTTTTGCCTTGGGGCCGTATTCCCTTTGCTAGGCGTAGTCTTTGCCATTTCGGCATAAGACTTGGGTTCCGCGCTTGCGCGCTCCCTTCTTTCCTGGAGTCTCCCTTGGGCGAGACTCATCTCTATTACTTGCTTAGTGCAAGCGTCCTGTAGCAAGTTCGCTACCTTCCGAATCTTGGTTCGGGTATTCACCAATACCTTGTTTGATGAATTCTCAAGAATCCTCTCCAACTCTTGAAAGAAGGAGTTGACTGCGCTTGCGAACTCCGACGGAGTCTCGCAGTCGGCCTCAACGGGCCCACTTGGACCGGGAGTTGGGGCCCCCGTATCCTGTGACATCTCTCTGCTCTGGTTGCTAACCGAGTGCAAGTCCCGGGACCTGTGTCCCTGGTCAGTTAGACTTACGTCGTTCGAGGAAGCCAAGTGTTCAGCGGCACCCTGGGGTTCTCCGCTACAACCAAAACCTGGCACCGGTTGAGTGCGGGATTTGGCCTAGTCCGTGGACTAGGAAGATCGGCACGACGACGACGTACCCGCTAGATTGTCTGAATTGTGCACAGTACTGTGACTGCGTTGGACTTTGCCCTGACAAGGGCAGTTTTATTCTAAGTCCAACGACTGCACCGAAACACTATTTTCGTTAAAAAACGAAAAAAAAAAAAAAAAAAAAAAAAAAAAAATTTGAGGGGAGCAAACCACTTCCCTCGCTCTGCTAACAGTCTCTCAAGAAATTGCAGTCAATTTGATTAGCAATCAATAGCAATGTACCCACTCAACCGGCGTCTGACAATCCGCCGATCCTCCTTTCCATGTAACCTAGGCTGATGGCTTTACCTGTACCGTCTAATTGCAGACTCCACAGGGAAATGTTTAACTCTCTCGCAAGTTTGGAATTAATAAGATAACGGACGGCGCTGCGACAGCTAGCCCGTTAGTCACCGGAAACCACAGTCTTTCACTCGAAAAGATTCGGTCCAGGGACCTGTGGGGATCTGCCCCTCCCCCCACGGGAACAGTACCTTACACCCTTCGATCATAGCCCGTGTGTGTGACGTGCTATGGGCGATCGAGGCAAGCAAATTTTCAATAATTCTCATCTCGTTGCCGGGAGATCGTCCGCCAACGCGAGTTTTTGGGACAAAAGTCCTTTATTTGGTATCTAATAAAAATTAGTACATGCACATTGAAAGTATGAGGGTCTCATGCACCCCTCTCACAAATATTCGGCACAGAATCACACTAAACACACAAAGTAAATATTTACATGGTCCACAAGACTAGGGCCAGTGCTGTGGTGATGACCCCGGGCCAGGGTAATCAGAAGTCAATAGACCAAAAAGCTCTAAACCGAGAGCTACGTACCTCCGAGGGTACCACCATCTGTCGACCATAGCTGACCCGGCTTCTCCTTTTCCCAAGTTCCCTAATAAGCGGTTCGTGGGCGTTCTGCCCACGAACCGCTTCCTCGAATCTTTACTTGAGAGATCCCCGCTGGCCCCGTAAATTATCAACCGGGGCTGTCTCTTTCGTGGGGCCGTGGGAAGTGTGCAATCTTTGGTCAACGGATTGCTACTCAACTCCTGGGCAAGGCGGTCGAGCTCCTCGGGATGGGAACATTCCACCGCGACCCCACCTTTCCTAATATTCCGAATGCTCTTTACCCCTAATTGTAGTTTAGCTGGGTTGACTGCAGTCTTCAGGGTCCTATTTACGTCCTCTGAGGACGCACTCTCGACAGTGGGATAGACCAGGAGCACGTGTCTCCTGTCTCCCGACGTTTTTTTAGTATTTCTCCCAGTCGGGGCGGACGAAAGCCCTTTCGCCCCCCTTTCCTAGCCACTTCGGCATAGGAAGTCACTTTGAAGTCGCCTCGCAGCGCGACTCCTGGAGAGCGGACAGCCTGGCTTGAAAGAAAGCCGTCCGATTTGCTTTTGCGACACAGGCACTGCGGATGCTCTTTAGGCCCGCTTGCATTTGCTCTCTTCCTGAGGAAGTGACCCGAGAGTCCCTGATAGCGGACTCTACTTCCCCTAGGAGAGAGAATATGCGGCTTATGAAGGCCTCTGGTGTTGGCACCGGGGGTGTCCTGGGATGCTGGTTGGCCTCCAAAGTTGTCTCTGGAGGACCAGCAGACGACCCCTTAGAAACCCGAAAGGATTCGGGTTAGGGCGATGTTGTCCCCTTCCTTGCCATGGGCGGAAGTGGCAAGGACGTGCTTTCACCATGAGTAGACTGAGTTGGCTCATTCGAAGGGGTGGCTCCCTTCGTGGGTGTAGTGGCTTTAGAGACCTCCGCCCCAGGAAGAGTCTTTGAAGGTCTCATTCTGGCGCTGGGTTTCACCTTCCGGTTGGTCTCGGAAGTGGGGCTAGGCCCCTTGGAACTACCGACAGGGCTAGGTAGTTTTCCAGCCGCTACCTTCAAGGTCCGGGTTGACCCGGACGGTTTAGGATCTGACCCCTTTGGAATCGCTTTACCCTTGTGGGTAGTTGACATCTCTGTGAGAGAGATGGAACACACAAATTTTCTAAATGCTGAGTGGGCACCCTGGGGTTCTCCCACTCAAGCCAAAACTTAGAAGCCGGGCATCCTTACGTTGTCAATTCATAGCACGACCAAAAGGAGGCTGTTTGTCCAATTTTCCGTTTTTAGACCTTTTCTTTTTCGCAATCGCCATTTTCCCGTCATCTAGCCATTTTTATGCAGTCCGAAATTTTCGTGATTTCGAGCAACATTTAGTTTATAATTTAAGTGTATGTGAACAAAGAACATCAGAAATTGTGTATTTTATATAAAACGAAGTTTTGCTTGATTTTATATTTTCAAAATTTTGCCTTGTGTTCGGTTCTGTCCAAATTTGAACTTATATACAGTACAGGGGTCGCGCTGACTCTTCTAATTTTCGCCGATTTATTCGCCAAATTCGATTTTTTATCGCTAAAGTTTTATAACAGTGCAAAAAGGTAATCGCCAAAGCTCTTTTTCCTTCGCCACAAGGATTTTTTTCGGAAATGGCGAAGATGGCGATCGGCAGCGCCCCCTGTCGTATACCAAAGTAATTGCTTCACAGCGTTAATTTCATAGCATGAGGAAGGCTGAGCAATTTCAATTTTACTGAAATAACCACCCGTTATCCTGATGTGTAAGGCTGACCATTGATTTTCTTTTGAAATCCACCAAGATCAAATAAGTTACTGAAAAATAGAGGAAAAAATTAAATATTTTTTTCTAATGTAAGTTGATGCATTTTTATTAAATTAAAGCATTTTTTAATGTAAGACATTTTAACTATAAACATGTAAAAATGAAACACTTTCCTGGGGCTCCCTTGACCGCGCCTCTAAATATGCCACTGGTACACGGGGTCATATGGATCACAGCGTCCAGAACTTACTCTGCAAACTACTTATCGCGTATTTTATCCCCAAACAGGCGATCCCGAGAGAGCAGTGAATTTTTAATATCGTATCTTTGTTTTAATGGCTAACGTCCAGGGACGTCGAAACCCTGAAAATGATCTTACCCACCCTGCCCCCACCCAGTTTAAAGTGTGCCATATTTTAAATTTTTTCTAACTTTAAAATATAATCTGGACTTTGCCTGCCAAGAAATAATGACTCCCGTGTTTTCGTCGTATTGACCTACATACAGTATTTCCCCCTAGGAAGTGCGTTTTTCCTTCTCCGTAGAAAGGGTTTCCGAATAGCATCCCACAGGTCAATGAAAAAAATTCAGCTGTTCTCCACTCTTCCAAATCCTCAATCTAAACTTTTTTTTTTTTCAAGTTATCAGATGCGAATAAAGAGGGTGAACTGGAATTTACTGAGGTCATTAGTAATTGCTTTGCTGTTGTTAGAGGTCATCAGTAATTGCCCTGCTGTTTGTTTGTGCTACTAAGGGGATTCCAACACAGAATGTGGAATCTAAAGCTATACTAGAGCTGTTATGTTATGCCTGCCTTAGGGTAATGAGGGAGTAGGTCGTGGATGACTACTACTTTGGAAGAGATGAGTGCTAGACAAGGCTGCTGGCTTGAAGGAAAGGAGCTAAGGAGGGGAATGTATTGTTTGCGTCTCCTTATTTCCCTTCAGTTTTAACCTACGAAAACATCTGCTTTAAGACCCTTCTCCTAGGCATGAAATTTTCTTTTAATCAGGGCGTGTTACTTACTGGTGCTGATGGCAGTATGTCTTGTTCATTATACGGTAATGTAACTCTTTAGGTTTTACCAATTTTATTAAAGATGGGGACGGAATATTAGCAAAAAATAACTCCAAACGATGGATTCTTTTGTATTCCAGAAAATAGAAAGACTTTTTAAGACAGTTTCAAAATTAATGAGTATGCATCCATGAGACGGAAGGGGGGGTGCACGAATACCTTTGCAGCCTGTAGTAAAAAGCATTACAAATTCTTTCTTTCAGTGTTTTTACAAATTCTTTCTTTCAGTGTTTCGTAAATGAAGATGCTATCAAACTTGCCCTAGTAAAGTTAATACTCGCCCATCCTGATGTAGAAGTCTAGCGACGTCCCTGCTAACGTCATTCTATGTACTTCATCTTAACAAACCTTATATTTGTTCATTCAGTAAAACGACAAAGTGTTGTTACTACTGCTACTTCTGTATAGGTATCAGTTGGTGTTTACCGCAATTAATTGTTTTGAATCATGCCTAGAACGAGTGTTCAAAGGTGTTCCAAATACAAAGATGTCTGTATACCCGGTATTTTATATCACGGTGCCGTCAGTGTTTATATTCGCCATGCAATTCAAAATGTGATAGCGATAAGATTGTTTTTCTTACCACAATATACTCTTATTTTCTTCAAGCGAGAGCCGTTTTTTAGACGCGAAAATCGGTCATGTGGAGCTCTTTGGTAGTTTTGCTGGTCGGCCGTTTTGCTTCAACCTGTTGGAAAGTGAGCTTAAGGTCGGAGAAAAGAAATAAAGGAATACCGGTTTTCTCACGTGAAAACAAGTCAAAGCCCTACATGGTAGTCGCGCCGGCGTCAGATGGAGTGGGGAGACCGCTCCAGTCCTTGGCCTCTCCGAGATCTCCTCCATAACACTTTCTAGTGTATCCCCGTCGAAAAGGTAGGGGAGGAAGAACTGCTGGAGGGGCGTTTGGAGGGGGATTCATCAGAGGAATAGACTCGTAGAGCAACAGCCATTTGCATAGAATAAATAGCAGGGACAAAGGTGACTTATTCACCGATTCATGCATTCGGAGCTGAAAGACTGGCCCTGTAGGTAATCAACATGATTGAAATGCTTTCATGTAATGCATGGAACTTAGCTAACATTACACCGACTTAACTACACTTTTCAGCAATCGGCATTTACTCTGAATGGAAAACAATTGGTGAAATGACATTAAAAGAAAACACCATACCTTGCGGAGCAGTTAAATACGAATTCAAAGTTTGATCATCCAGGATTTTTTTTTTTTTTTTTTTTTTTTTTTTAGAATAATACGCGAAGGAGAACAAAATCTGCTGAGTTCGTAATACGGTAAACGTTTTCAGTATGCCGGAAGTGATGAACGCCGATGAGTATTAGTTTAATTTACCTGCTGAAGATCATTCCGCCAGGAATGGTTGAAATTAAGAAAAAAAAAAAAAGTTTCTTTCCGCTTTGTGTAAATTGCCAAATCATGAATCTGCCATTATTATGTGTTTTAAAATTCTTAGAATGTATGAAGTAAGTTAAGCGCAAGTTATCAGTACAGTCAGTGTTGTCCTATCGCTGAAGGGAACTTAAGTAGCGTGCAAGAAATTTTTTGAACCGCTAAAACTGTGTGTATGACATCCTTTTTCTGAGAGATGTATCGAGGAACCCCGTATTTACTGGATAGACAAAAGCAGTTAAACTAAATCCCAGAGCGTCTTTTGAAACACGAACATCAGTCACGGGCTAAAATAAATGTAATGAAATTAAAAGCCATTTTCTCTTCCGTGCAAGGTATTCTCCGCTTGTAATTAATCGGTGCGCTGGCTTACCGTCTGTCTTAATGGTGCAACATCCTGATTCCTTGAGGCACTTTTACGTAAAATGTAATTTTTAGTGCTATTTATGTGTACACATACGTTGTATTATTTGAAAGTATGTGAACCAGCATAATTTAGTACTTTTTTAGCATAGTTTGTACTTTCAAATTAAGCAAACAGTCAGTTTTCGCGTCATGTCATTACCAAGGTTCTGGTGCTAAAAAATCCCTATTGTTGACACTATATGAAAGCGTGGAGTACAGGAACCTGCAGTATTTTTTTTAATTGCTTAAAAGAAAAAAAGTAAAAACATAGTATAGCTTTTTGGATGAATCCGCTGCATGATCCAGCTACAATATCCACCAGAGCATCAACTGTTTTCTTTCTTTTCTAACCATTGTTGTCCCCCCCCCCTCACTGCGGCATTTATCAGTTACCGAAGTCATCCTACTCGGGTGTTGGTCAGTTACACTAAAAAAATCTGCGAAAGGGTCAGTTTCACTCAGGGCCCTCCCGTGCATGGGCTTAATTGCGCTCAGAGATTTCTACCCTTCCCGAGCTTTTTCCTTCTCCATCTTCCTCAGTCTTTTCCGCTGCTGGGGAAACTGCACTCGTAAAACCCTACGTCCGTCCGTAATATACCAATATATATGCGGGAGTAACATGGAGGAGACTGGCACAAGACAGACCGTTGTGGAAGAGGCTTGGAGAGACCTTTGTCCGGCAATGGATTGATAATGGTTGACAATGATGATTAGTGATGACATAAATAATTTCTTCTTGGGAGTTCATTCATCAGTCACGCAGCAGGATCATTCACGAATGATCCAATTTCCAGGTTGTCTCTACGCTCACCGAGAAAATCATCCGTTTCAGGGATCCCTTGTGGCGCTGACGCCGCAACTGTTTTTGGCAAACTGCCCGCCAAGAGCGCAAAACATTCACGTTGAACGATTTGGGCACATCATTCAAGTCAGGGGCGTATATAGAATTTTGTTTTCGCGGGGAGCTCACTATTTCTAAGATTTTAACCAAATATTAGTTGTCCGTTCCAAATGAGGTGTCAGCGAGGTGCATAGGTATGAAGGACTTGGGTCTAATGGAAATCTATAAGAAACTGTACATATACACACAAAACATAGGTTCTAAAAATTACTTTCCCAATTTATAAAATCACTTAGGGCACCGAGTGATGAGAGAAGTAATTTGTCACGATTTCTGAACAATTTAACCCTCACGAGATATATATGTACATTAATAAATGATCATCACAAATGCCATAATATACGAGTTTAAGCAAAAATAAAAAAATGAAAATACTATAATGCACCTAAATAGATGGTATCGAAATAGAATCACACACAACAGGAAATCACAGGGTAGACACATAAATCAGTGGTAACTGGCATTTCCCAATGAACAGTGTAGGAATTGCTGGGGAAGGGGGGGGGGGTTCCCCCGTATACAGAAGGATGTTTTTTTTTTTTTTTTCTGGTGGATAGTAATTTACCCCTTTGTTGTGAACATAAATTCGGAGTCAGTAGTGTGCTGTTGCTGAAAAGAGTTAAGAGATAACGATAGTGTAGTGTCTCTAGTTAAAAAAAAGAAAGAAAAAAAAAGGCTTAGAACAGAGGACTAAGAGAAGAGTTTCGAAGAAAATTTTGCGGCTAAAAATAAAAATGGGTAAGCTTGTTTTCCTTTTTGCTATTACAGTGCATTGGATAAATCAAGGGTCTGACCACTGAATCTGGCATATGATAGCAGGGTAAACCAATATTTTTTCTGCTACCTTATCAGCGTTTCTTTCAGGGCTTTTTGTCCGGAGGGGCAAATGGAACCTTAAAGGGGGCAAGCTTTCCATTTGCTATATACACATATATATAACTACTGTATCTACATATGTAGAAGTAATTACTATATATATATATATATATAGTAGTACAGGGGCATATTTAGAGGGAGGGCAGGAAGCCCCCCCGAAAGTTTTTATTTTTGTTAAAATGCGACTTACATAAAAAAAATGCCTTAATTTAATAAAATGCATGAACTTACATTAGAAAACAAATGCTTTAATTTTTCTTAAATTTTTTTAACTTTAATTTGGTTCTGGTGGATTTCAAAAACTTCCATTATTCGTCGCCCCCACTACTCTCCCGAATTTTTTTTATATACTCCCCTGATATAGTAATTACTTCTTGAAAGATTTTAAGAACGGTTGGTTTCCCCAGGCTTGAAATTTTTATCTATTAAAATGCACTCAACACACTCCTGATCCTGAATCGCGATTACCCGACTGTGAGGTATGATTAGTCTACTTATTATACAGGATAATTCAAAATGATTGCCCCGATTACAAATGACAATGACGTGTTTATGAAGATAAATAGACAGCTGATATCCCTACACAAGAAAGAAGGAAGTTTAGAATTTTATTGGAACCTACTGCTGTGTTGCTATGGTCTTCCGCAATGATTTGGTCTTGCTAATTCTCCCAAACCGTTGGATTGGTCGTTGTGGACAGGATGCTCTGCAAGTGGTCCTCCAGGTCTCCGGACCTTATTCATTGTAACTTCTTTTTGTGGGGGTATGTATGTCAATGACCATGTATGTGCCACCTTTGCCGAGAACACTGCAAGAACTAAAGATGCGCATTCAGCTTGCGCTGGAATCAGTGACTACGGACATGCTTCATAAATGTATGGCGTGAAATGGGTTACCGTTTAGATGTTGTCCGCGTGACCCAGAGGAGTCACATAGAAAATTTGTAAGGTATGGAAACAAAATTCTAAACTTCCTTCTTTATTGTGCAATAATGTGATCTATGTTCATAAACCAGGTATTGTCATTTGTAATCGGGGCAATCATTTTAAATTACCCTGTATTTTGAAGAATGGCATGCGTCTTAATACACTTTTTAGCAAAATAAAATAATACACGGACAAATATTAAAAAAAACTTATAATTGAAGAAATATTTATAGCATCAAAAGAAACTAAACTTTCTTTTTCATTATAGCCTGAATTTATTAACATTTGGCTCGGTAATATATAGTGTGTGTGTGTGTGTGTGTGTGTGTGTGTGTGTGTGTGTGGTCGTTTCCGGGAGGTCTTCGCGCCCCCCGGATGTATGCCTGAAAGAAACACTGCTTATTAGCATTTCATATTGTTATATAGTTATAAGTACAAAATCGATGCAAGCAGTGTAATACAGTTTTAGTGCATTAAAAAAAGAAAAATGAACAGGACCGGATAGAACTTTTTTGGGGCCCTGAGCAAAACTTTATTGCGGGCCCTAGAAGATACATAGATACATCTCATGTTTTTTTAATAAAGTCGTTACGGGAAAAAATTCTTCTGTAAAGAACACTCTTGAAAACTATCATAAAGGAAAAGTGATTAACTCAAAGAAGTGTTTGCTTTTAGCTTAAGAAAAGACCTTAATATGATTGAAAAATTCAGAGAGAGAGAGAGAGAGAGAGAGAGTGAGTGAGTGAGTGAGTTAAAAGTGTCAAATTCTGTGATTTCTCTTTCCGGGGAGAGGGAATTGAGGTGGCATTGTGGTGCTTGTAAAACCTTCTTCGCAATATGATAAAACAATAACTTACACTAATCTGCCTAGAGAATAACAAGGATGCCCTTAAAATAAATTCGTTTAAATATTTTTTTCCTGATACACGTTTTTTTGATTGATTTTTGATGCAAGGTGGAGTAACTGACTTAATTAGGGACCTTTTTATATGATCGTATATATGAAAACTGCCCCCCCCCGTCTTTTGTTTTTTAAATTTCCAGTATTGTTTTAAAAGTCAGTGAAAAATTGGCCTACACAATATTCCAAAACCACGTTTGATATTTTTTAAAGATTTATGCATCTGGTTTACATACAGTTGTTCAATACACAGAAAGTGGAAACCACACAATGATGAAATTTAATTTCCTATTTCATGAACGCGGAAAAGTTTGAGATGGTTATGATATTCATTTGAAATCTGCATAATTCACCGTATGTACTGCGAAGAGTGGTAACCTATTTAAAGAGGGGGAAAATTGGAAACTAGAAAAAATGTTACAAAAAATATCTTCTTAAGGGTCTGGCTCGCGCACTAAAACTTAATAACAAATATAAACTGTACCCAAAATAATTCTGTTTTTATTTCCTAAAACGTGGACTCGGGGCGACGGTTGCCCATGTGGTTCAAGCGGCCCTGTGTGAGAGAAACCGGTGTAACAGTTACAATTTCAAATGGTGTATTTTGATGTACTATCTGAATTTTTTTTTTTTTTAGTATTATACGACATATTAAGTAAGGAATGCATATGTTTAACATTTATGCATTGTTAATTAGCCAATGAAATCCTGTAATTACATATATTTGGGGAAGGGGATTATGAAATAAAACAATATACATGGTCGAGTCACATTGTGACCACCAGCTAATATCCAGAGTAATCGCCGTGTGCAGCGAGGACAGCAGCTAGATGGGCTGGGAGTGACTTAATAAGGTGCTGGAAGGTGTTCACAGGTATGTGGAGCCATGCTGACTGCAGTGCATCTGACAGCTGCTGGAGTTTGCGTGGTGGTGGATCCATAGAGCGAACAACACGATCGAGGTGGCCCCACAGATGCTCAATTGGGTTTGTCTGGGTAATTTTAGGGTCCAGGGAAGTACGTTGAAGTCTTCATCGTCCTCTTCCAACCCCTCTCGGACATTTGTAGCTGTGTGACACGTCGCATTGTCGTGCTGGAAGATCCCATCCGCCCCAAGGAAGACAATCAGCATGTATGGGTGTACGTGCTCTGCAAGGATGGATTCATAACGAATTCGGTCCATAATGCCTTCCACAGGTATGAGCTGACCCAGGAAATGCCACGAAAACATTCCCCAGACCACAACGCTGCCCCCACCAGCTTGTTTTCTTCCAGCAATTGTTGAAGACTGTTTGTTCTCCGATGTTTCTCGCTTTATACGCCAACGTCCATCCGTTCGATGAAGCAGAAAACGTGACTCATCGCAGAAAGCAATCCTTTGCCATTCAACGGAGGTCCAATTCCGACACTGCCGTGCAAACGTAAGCCTTTTCTGCCGATGCACCTTCGTTAGCATAAGTGCAGTGACCATCCGTTTGCATCGGAGGCCCATACGCAGCCGTGTTCGCTGAACTGTCGTTTTAGATAAACTTCCGGTAGCCCCCTGGTTCATTCGGTCCGTGAGTTGCTCCACTGTAGCTTGTCGATCGACCCTCACGCACCTTCGAAGCCGACGTTCACCTCGGACGTCAATGGCACGTGGTGCTCCGCAGTTTCCACGTCGCTTATTCGCAATGGTGCCATTTCTCCAAACACGGTATACTTTAACCACAGCACCATGCGAACAGTTCACAAACTGCGCTGTTTCAGAAATACAGCCATCCTTGGCCCGAAAGCCGATAATCATCCCTTTCTGCAAATCTGATAAATTGCTCCTTTTATCCATGACAGCAGCGAGCGATATGTTTTCAGATTGATTGATTGTAGAGGATATTAGGAAGGTAGTGTCTGACCCCAGGTCTTAAACAACCCTTAGAAATAGGAAGCTGGGAGATTTGGGCTAGAGTGCCCGATAGGAAAGTGACACGGAAGTGAAGTAGAAAGGGGAGGAAGACGCCCTTATTTATTACCGGGCGGGGGGGCAATACCCGCGGTCCGACGGCTTAGCGTGCCCATCGGACGCACGGCGGGTATTTAGTTGATCGAGCATTCGTACCTGCCTGGGATCGAACCTGAGGTCTTTTCCGTGGCAGGCACGAACGTTGCCCACTAGGCCACCCGCGGCCCGATATGTTTTCAGAATGCTTACAGCACACCTTATATACCCTCCAAGGCAGCTCACGACCCGTGTCTTCTTACATTGGCTACACGCTGTTGACGTCAAAAGTAGCAGGTGGTCACAATAATGTGACTTGACTGTGTATTTGTATGAAAACTCACACACTGTGTTTTGCATTTGTAGGGTCAGAATTTGCTTACACACCACCACTGCAGTTAACAAGAAATATTCGGTTGTAATGAGCACGTCTTTTGAATCCTTTCCGACATGAAACGTATATTTCAAAGCTGATTTTTATAAAACTAAAAATTCAGCTAGAGAGAGAGAGAGAGAGAGAGAGAGAATGAATGAATGAATGCGCTTGCACCGTAAAAGCTCGTATAATTTAAAATGCGCGATATGAGCGGGGTTATGCATAGTGCATGTAACCGATTAAACAAAAAAAAAAAAAAAAAAAGAAATAACGCATTTCTATAATCGACCAAACATCCACAAATAGAAATAGCTACTTACTCCGAGTAGCAGCGGAAAAGTGTTAGGAAAATTAGCGAATTGTTCACAAAAAGTGTCTCATAGCAGAAGATATCGGAGACAAAAGGGATTTTCAAATTGAACAGTTAGAAGTGATAGTGTATAACATATAACTTTACGCGCCGTAGCGGAAAAGCTGTGTGTAACTTAAATAAGAAAATGGGTGAAAAGTACTTTCATAATGAAGAGCATGCATCCTACCAAAAAAGGATTTTCCTAAGGGATTTTTAGAATCGAATAAAGTCTTTCCCCTAGGAATATGTGCTGACCTCTCCTGACTACAGAACTTTGAATAATGGAAAAGTAGAAAATATGCAAAAGTTATTTCTTCATTGCAAAAGCTATGCTAAAGAAAAATAATTTTTCAAATACGCATTCTCGGAGCAGAGATGAGAAAGAGGTTTTGACATTTACTCTCCTAGCGAAAACGCTATGCATTATTTAAAGACTGTAATTTTCCTGATACTCACTGTAAAGAATGACACGTTAAGAAAAGTTCAATAGGATTCCTAGAAAGGCGACCTAGTTGCAAACGGGAATACACACTACCGCCATCTAGCGCTAGAACTGTGCACTACAAACAACCCACGAGTGCATGCAAAATGCTACACAAGGTGAATGTATCGTTAGTTGAGTTTTTTAAGATATTTAGAAGCAAAGATATGAAATGAAATATATTTTGAATGTTATAGCATATGCATTTACACCTCCTAGCGGCAAAGTTATGCATGAGAAAGGAACCGGAAGGCAGGGAAAATCGTTCTCACATTCCGGGCTTCCCAATGGAAAAATAATTTTTTAAATAGGACTAATAGTTGCAGAGATATGGTGTCCACAAACGGACGGACAAGTGATACTGTAAAGACTTTTTCTTTACAAAAAGCGTGCTAAAAAGTTTTCTAACAAATCATATTACTAAGTATTCAGTTAATAATAAAAAAAGAAAATACAGTTAATAGCGATGGTTAAGTGAATAACTGATATATACCCCAAATAATGTTTTAATTACATGCCCATAAGGGATGCCACTAGCTGTTCTTTAAGAGCTTACGAAACATTTTTTTCTTTTTTTCGTTTGTTGTTGGGAAGGGCGGGCTGCAGTTGGTACAGTTTTAATCGTAAATTAGTATGTCTAACCATCATTTATTCCGTAATGCTCAAATGTTCCAGCCATCGTAATTTGTTAGAAAACAAAACTGCCCACGGATCAAATCCGTCGCTCGGCGGAATCGTTTTACCAGCTAGGACTAACAGTCAGCAGGTTCCGGACGAATACAAAATGCAACTAATCTAAAGGGCAGCCCATTTACTATTTATGTAAAATATGAATTATTTTAACATTTACCAAAAAAAAAAAAAAAAGTTCTAACCTTGATTTCCGCACCGAGCGTAGTGCTACGATGCAGAATCACGCCGCCTGATTCCACTGACCCACACCGCAAAAATGAAGAAACTTAAATCTTAAGAGTTTCATGACGCAAAGAGTTTCTCTTGCCCTGATTCTGAGTAGCTGATAAAATTCTGAAATGATACACTGATCTCAAAAACATTATACAATTTCTAGAAAGGTAACCTGCACATTTCAATAAACTCCGAAAGGTTACACGGAACTGCAAAACCTTACACAAGATCAGAGAAATTTGCACATCACATTGCACAAATTGCAGTTATTGTGGAATGTTACACCAATCTCCGAAACGTATTGCACAGACTTAAGTTTTTCCATGTTCGACAGAACTTCTAAAAAAAAAAAAAAAGTGCGAACGTATTCAGATAATGCCAAAAACGTTCACAGATTTCTAACCGTGCAGATTCAGACAATTCGCAAACTTTAAGAGCCATTTTTAGAACTACACGTCTTTAACTTCTGAATACTGCAGCTGGGAGGGAGGGGGGGTCATTTTATAACTGAATTCATCGGTGAATAAAAATTTCCGTTTGGATCTTTCAATCGTGTATGCAAATTCTTTTTGTTCTCTGAAAATTTGCTGTTTTGTACATATAACGTTGCAAATGTTCGCACCCCCCCCCCCCTCAATACTACAATGTCGGTACACTGTTTTATTTGCCCTTTCTTGTCAAAAATATCTTGAAAGCTTTGGGTGTGTAAATACTTTTTATCACCCTGTATCAGTTGTAGTTGATAAAATTTGCATTAGGAAACAAAAGCTGCAAAATAGCTTTTGCCATAGAACTTTAACGCGTGCATTCTCGAAAAAAAAAAAAAAAAAAAAAATGGATGTAAGTTAATGAGTATTATTTAAAAGTTTTTATGGAAACAATAATTTCCTAAACTGCAGCCATTGTTTTTGGGCCACCACGTCTATAGTATGAAGTGAAGCATTTAAATGCTGTTGATTAAGAGAATGCTGCGAAACGGGTATCTGTCATTCAATATTCCGAGTCCTTATGCAGAATTGAGTTTCAGGTTATTTTAGCCTGACAGGTGTAATTAATCATCAAAGTGGTTGGATGTACAACTCAGCCTCTGTATTTGATGTTGGGCGCATTTCATGTTCTATTGAAATGACATTGTCTACCGAGGTCACTGGAATCATTCATGAAGACAGCGAGCGTATCGTGTCGTCCGATGCAATACGATAAAAATCTTTGCAGAGATATGTACACACTGATTCCGTGATTCATTACGCTCAACGAATTCGGTCAGTTTTTTTCTAATGGGTATGCGATCAGTGCTAGCTAGCCCCAGTCATGCATGCCATAGCTTTAAGGGGAGTGCCGTCATTTTTTTATTCAGTCAGTTGTGATTCTGTCCTTTATTATTCCAGGTCTTGTCTTCAATTGGATTAGATTATCGTAGCGTTAGTGATTTTGCTTTTAACTGCTAATTTTTGCAGACGATGATTGTATGTGCCAGGAAGCCATTGCGATTTGTGATCAATTGCTCATTATTGCATTCATGTCAGACACGCAACTCACTTGTTCGTCAGATCAAGCCACGAATGTTGAATACTAAAAGACAAGTCTCTGAGATGAACTCTATAGCGAAATCGTTGCAGTATTTATACTAGTATCGGATGAAGGAATTATGCACGCTACAATATTAGGTTCATTTTGTTGCATGTATTCTATCAGTCATCCAAGCATTTTCTGATCGTATTTCACCGTTTCAATACCAGTGTATACTTGTATAAATTCCGGTATTTTCAGTGCTAGCAAACTGCATAAGAACAGCAGGTTCGCCAGTTGCTTTGACTTAGTTTCGCTGCGTATCCGGGTTTTGTCTACCATATTACTAGCAATCTTACATTTATTCTGTTTTCCAGAGAGTCCTTTCGACATTGGGAATAGATGGTGTGCTTCCCGTTTTTAGATCTCATGAAATGTATTCTGCAGTTACACCGAATCAGCTGTAAGCTATACTGAAGTATTATGCGAATAGAACATGAAACCTGTTTCAGTGAAGTACACACACCCTCCCCTCCCTCCCTTTGTTTTTAGAAACATCATAGGAAAGCGTAAGGTAATTTCTGAAACTAATCTCTTAGGAGGAAAATTCTTTTCTAAAATGGGTATACCTTATTTGTGATCACAGATTACGCTTTATCGAAAGTACTACCCCTCCCCACCCGCTCTCCAACCACACAAGCATGTGAAAATACACAGTAAAACGTTTATTTCATTCTGCCCGTCGTTGTGTTTTTATTTATCACGTGCTTAAATTGTCACTTGACTAACCTATTCACATGCATAAAGTACACAGGATTCTAACAGCAGGAAGGCGAATCCATTTATATCGCTGCACACTAAAAAGGTGAAGAATGCACCAAACTTTCATAACTTTCTGTATAGGTCGTTCCGAAGAACCCAGATCGTTATACAAACATTTCAGCTAAATGAGTAAGTACACCTAGATAATGGTGCCTTTTCTGAATCCTTGATATTTTTCGTATTATACTTAAAGTTAATCAGTACTGATGACATGAAAAACAAAACCGATCGCAAAATTAACTGTTATACATAACTCTTTCGATTTTTAAAGAGGCATTTTCTCCTACTTAACTGTTTAACAGAGCTACACACGCTTTCAGAGTGTTAACGCAGTCTCTTCTGTCTAGTGAACACTCACTCTGTCCAGCAAAAAGCATTTGTGATCCTTTTTAGCTCATCTTTTGTAAAACAAAATCGTGCTTATGTTATCACTATGTCCGTCTGTCCATCTGTAGACACCATATCTCTGCAACTATATTAGTTTTATTTAGAAATTTCTTTTTGCATTGGGAATCTTGAAATGTGAGATTGATAATCCTTACATTTTATTTTCATTCACAACTTCGCCGCTAGGGGGCGTAAATGCAGATAATATCGAATTAAAAATACATTTTATTCCATATATTTGCTTCTATATATCCGGTTGAATTTTTTTTTTTGTGCCTTTCTATGCCATTTGTTATTTTAGGTGCAGTCTCTTTTTCAATTAGTGTGTAGATTTTCCGCTAGGGGCGTAAAAGTAAATTGCTATCTCCCCGATATCTGTGCTTCTAAAAGTTCAATTTGAAAAATTCTTGATGCTTCGGATACAGGTTTTGATGAGAAATGTCTTGCATACAATTCTAATTTTTGGAAAAGAATGGTTTGGCCACCATGGGATTGTTTATTTCTGCTTCTGGCATATTTGCAGTCAAATCTGAGCTTCTGAAAACTGGAAGGAAAAATTCTTCCGTTGACCGATACCGCTCACCACGGAAAAACTTTTGAGGATACGTCCTGTACTTAAAACGGTACATAGTTTTTCTGCCAGGAGTCGTAGATGTATATGTTATTTTTGTCGTTATCTCTACTAGGGCACTTCAACCTTTCCGATTTGAAAAATTCTTTCGTTATTGGAGAGCGTTTCCAGTGCGAAATGTTTTTTATATAATTTCAAATTTTTCTTAAAGCTCAATTGTACCAGTAGAGGGCGCAAGTTCGCGTTCCTGTTTACAACAATATCTGCGGGACTAAAAACCCGATTAAAAGAAATTCTTTTTCGGTCAGATACTACTAACTATAAAAACCCTTTGTATATATTTTCTTCCCAAAATAATGCCCAATTTCATCGCTAGGGAGCGCAACTGTTTAATCTGATTTTCTAAATATCTCTGCTTCTAAACTTGCAATTTAAAATATTCTTTTAACAACGGATACCATTTACCTTGTGGAACACTTTAGGTTTGTATTTGAGGTTTTTTTTTTAGTTCACAGTTCTGTTGTTAGGTGATGTTTGTGTGCTTCTGTTTGCAGCTGTATCTACGCTTCTAAAAAGCCTATTGAGAAATATCCTTTTTTACTGCATGCTATTCACTACAACAAAGATATGGGGAGCACTATCGTCTTTGAATAATGCCCAGTTTTCCCGTTAGGGGGCGTAAAGGTCAACACAGTTTTTTTGGTATGCCTGCTTGCGGGATACGTGTTTGAAAAGTCCTTTTCCTTAGCATAACTTTGTCAGGAATAATATTTTCCCCCTATTTTCAACTTTTCCATTATGCAAAATTCTTCCTCTAGAAGGCGTAGTTATATCATGTTTTCGTTTATATTTATATTTATCTTTTTAATTATTTTATTTAAAAATCTCGGTCTCTGATACCTTCCTTCTGATGTGAGAAACTTTTTGTGCGCCATTTGATAATTCATCCAAAAATAGAAACAGCTGCTTACTTCCGATGGTGGAAGTAAGTAGCAAAACAGTAATTTACCGTTAATATAAGAAAGAAACTGCTGATAGGTTTCTGAAAATTCAGAATTTTTCCGTGGTACGAAAAATTCTTTAAATTCAGGTTTCTTTCCGTCATTTCACGGGAAAGGTTGTATCAAAAATATGCTTCGTTAATTCACGAAAGAAATGACGGAATTTTGTCCGTGAATTTCAGAAATTTTTTTTACAGTGTATGTTGTTGGTCCTCCATGTGCAGCAAAAACAGCTCTTACCCACAGGGATATGAATTCTACATGATTTCAAAAGTTTCTTTTGGTATCCGGTACCAACACATTACCAGCAGATCCTTTAAGTCTTGTAAGTTGCGTGGTTAAGCCGTCGCAAGTCGGATATGCTGTTCCAACACAAACCACGAATGATCTATTGGATTGATGTCTGCGGAATTTGGAGGCCTGGGCAATAGTTGAGTCTTCCTTATGTTTCGCGAACCATTCTCGAACAATCCAGGCATTGTAGCGTGGCGCATAATCCGTCTAAAAGAAGGCACTACTAGAGGGGAATACTCCTGCCATGAAAGGATATACCTGGTCTGCAATGATGTTTAGGTAGGTGTCATAGTTTTTAGCACATGAATGAATGAATGACTGGACAGCAAGGTTTCCCTCCCAAAGCATTACACTTCCTCCACTAACTTGTTTTCGTCCCACGGCGCATCCTGGTGCTAACACTTCCCCAGGTAAACGACGGACAGATAGATAGATACCCGGCCGTTCACACGGTGCAACAGGGAATGAAATTAAACAGACCAGACGACCTTCGTCCAATCATTCAAGGTTCAGTTTTGATGCTCGCGTTTCCATTGTAGGCGCTTTAGAACCGAGGTTAGCATGGTCATTTTAAGCGGCTTGCGACTACGCAATCCCATTTTCAGCAGAGTTCGATGTACTGTGTGCTGTGACCAAAGACCTTGGAGGAGAATAGACGGGCAAATACCTAGCTATTTCCGTCAGTGTTTGAAAACCGGATGTTCCGCCGTTAGCGAAGACAGAAAGCTGTTCATGAGTATACGCCGGTTGCGTGCGTGTTGCAAATCGTGCTTTAAATAGTTGTTATAAATAGTAAATATGGTCAGGTACTGTGTTAGATATGGATGTAAACAACGATATAATCGGATATATTACGAAAACGGATATATTCTCACAAGTAAGGTAAATTTTTGCTCATTGTTTTTCATAATGTCTTTGGCTGTAATTGCATAGATGATGCATTTTACCAGTATGAAGGAATATATGGGCATTACATCATGTTCTAAATATAATAATTATCTAAAGAACAATGTTTTTTGGTTTGAATATAGGACTGTTAACAATTTTTAAACACCCTCTCTTATTCATTTCAATTCTTTGTATTCCATGTTCAAAAAATCAAACTTTGAAACACATGTTCGACATCCAAATAGTCACATTTGGGGCCTAAGGATTGTTTGCAATTGAGGTTTTCGAACATGGGATACTGAAAATATCAAAAACTGTGTGTACATCTTTTTTTTAATTTGCTGAAAAATACCAGTTGGAAACAATTTTCTCCTATGAATTAAAATTTTTAACCATATTTTTTGGATAAGATTGCCCAAAACATGATAAAAAGCCTCCAAGGCTATCGCGTAAACATCTTTTGTACGCTACAGCTCTTTTGGAAAGTTTATATAAATTATTACCTTGCTTTTTTTTTAATTTGGTGAAACACACCAGTTGGAAACTAATATGAATTATGGATTCAAAAATGTTAATCATATTTCGAATTAAATTCCCAGAAACGTGGCGTAAAATATGCTAAAACTTTCTCCGCTTCTCTGGACAGTGTATCAACAACGTTCATTGAACATTTCAAAGTTTGTCTCCCCTCAGAAGCTAGAAATACACAGCATTTGTGACCTCTGAATGCTAATTCTTATGTGACGCGCAAGATTCTTTGGTTTAATATCCCAGTATGTCAGGTTTGTAAGCCCATGTGACATGGTTATCAAGTAACGCTGAGTCACTGCACAATATCAAGGTGTCAATGTGTTAACAGAACAATTTCAAATAGAAGGTGTGCTCATGTCAAAGTATCAGGTGGTTATGTAATTCTCATTTTATTCGATCACAGCTGGGTGAAGTGAATTTTGTGTTGCATAACAACCAGAACAATTTCAAATGGAAAATGTGTTCATGTCAAAGTGTCACAGAATTCTAATTTTATTCGATCACAGCTGGGTGAAGTGAACTTTCTGTATTTGTACTCATTCCGTTGGTTGTGATAAACACAGCTCTTCTGTGCTTGCTTACAGCATACAATCGTTTAATACAAGGTGCCAATGGGTAACAGCTTGGCGAAGTGAATTTTGTCAAATGTTGATATTGCATACAAGGTGTACGATTGAAAATAACTCAGCACATTCTCAGATTAACTATCGAGAGAAACATCCTAGCTACAGTCTCATCGGTAAAAGTTACACTCATGGGGATCGGCGTATTCTGTGCTGAGTGGGTCAAAACATCACTTGATTACAGAACAGTTTGTTGACATTCAGTTCATATTAAAGCTTGCATTTGACTAAATCATAATTGCAGAAAGAAAAACAAAGCTTGTTTACCACTATTTCAGTGCCTATCCTGTGCTATGTTCTGCTTTTTGATCTTTTACAAGATAATTTGAAAAAAATGTTTATATAGTCATCTTTTCTTAGCAAAAATAAAAAATAACGTAAGAAAATGATTTTTGTATACATGTATCAGTTAGAGGGAGTGATGTAATAATTGTTCATTTGCTTCATAAGAACATAGTGTTTACTGAGACATAAGAGTGCTTGGTTAGAAAATTATATGAGATAAAGTGCTGTTATTCTTTCAAATTATGTGTATGGAGTAGCTTTTAAAATTAGTTTATTGAGTTTGAATACGGCACTGCAATTAATAATAGATATAAAGAGCTCTGCATGTCTGAGGAAGAGCCGTGATAGTTTCGTAAACATGATATCTGTAGACCCCCTTTTTTATTTTATGCGATATTCATTTTTCATGAGCTCATGGAGTAATAATATTTTTCAATAAAACGATTTGAGGAACAAAATCGGGTGATTAAGGGTAACATGAAAGAACGATAATGCGCTATATTTAAATTCGCATTGCTGCAACTTCACGTATCAGGTGTTCGTTGTATGTAGCGGTGTATTTTCTATTTCATAGCTGATTTTCATCGAAATTGAGAACTTGCTAATTAAATTCTGATCTAGAAATTTGTGGTTTCGCATTCGCACCCGAATATGCCTCCTGTATTATTTCTACGGTATATTATGCGTTGAATCAAAGACTATGTACCTTTCCCAATAGCTATGTATTTCCCACCAATTCCTCGTGGTTAGTAATGACGCTGCTATCTCAATTGCTGCTCATTGCCTCCGAAGGGCAACGGCTGTGACACGTTACTGTCATTGATATTGCCAGCGAGTTGCGCCACAGTATACCTCCTGTTGGCTCGTACCATAGCTTTCGCTGACCTCGAGCAAAGATGAGCCGTGGTCCGCCCACACCTTGCTTGCGGATCGTGGTTGTCCCTCCTCGGGCCACTTTTTGAAGTTACTAACCACGATTGACCATGAGCACTCTACAAGCTTTGCCGTCTCGGAAATGCCACGATCGAGTCGTCTTACCATTACGATTTGGACAAATATGCGTAAGTTCTTATGTTCCGCGAACCATTGCATTCCATCTGCCACTCCCATCTGAAGGAAAATAATAACACTGTTTAACAGAGCTCAGTATCAGGTATTATTTATGCCAGTTCATGACCTTCACACGTGCCGTCGTGTACCTGCAGTAGCATTGATTTGCATAAAGACGCGCCGGTCATAGTGTTTTAGCCCTTCGGTGTATTTTATGATTTTTCATGCGCTCAGAACTCACTCCAGGTGAGAGAATATATTTGTATCGCCTTATAAATCTGCTTCTAAAAGTTCGAACGAAAAAAAAAAAAAAAAAAAAAAAAAAAAAAGGAGAGAAAAGAAAACCTTACTCTTTTTGCAGTGGAAGGCTGTTGTGCCAATGGCAATGTTGGCCATATATTTTCCGTCATCTCTTGATGTAAGATTCTTCTACTGCCCCGGTGGTGACCGTCCGTCGGAGGAGGGTCCGGATTTGAATCCCGTGAGGCACGGATGTTGTGTTTGTCTTACGTCCATAGTTCTCTCCCTTCCCTGGAACAAAATGCCTTAAATTAGGGACGAGCGACTGCTTACAGCCCATCGAGTTGCTCATGGTGGTCGTTAAACCTTCAATAAAAAAAAAAAAAAAAAAATATATTTTTCTCCTAGGTGGTATGAATGTGTATGTATATTTGGTACATTTTTCCTGTATGTACATCTGGACTGTTTTTCATTTTTCCATCTGATAACTACAAGCATTCCTAAATTTGTCTTTCATTTTCCAGCCTTTTGGGTGCAAAGTTTCCCGCTTCGTGATATTTGTCTTTTGCATCAAATCCTTGCTGCTTCTACAGAATTAAAAAAAAATTGCATTGGAAATATACTGTGCATATCATTTTGGCTGGATATGATGTCCAAACGCGAAGCGAAACGGTCTTTAAAATACTTGCTACTCTAAGTGCCCATATACAAGGAAACAGCTCCCCCATCCCTCCTTCCCATCGTATATCATAGCATGTTTTATGTTGTGTCCGAACAGTCATTCTAATCATGAACATGGTATCTCTGTGTGGAGCAAAAATACGTATATACCATTTTTGATCCAGATTTCCAATATGCGTGTTTGATTTCAATTTTTAAGCGGTTATTGAGTTCAAAAATATCAAAGATGACACCGAATTCTCGAGTGTAAGGAGCACGTCTTTTCAATCCTTTCCGACACTAAATTTTTTTCTCTAGGTAGATTTTTAGGAAAAAGAAAAAGAAATGAGCAGAAAAGAGAATGCGTATACGTTTCCTAGTGGGAAAAACTACGCATTACTTAAAACACACAATGTGAGCAGTGTTTTACAGCGATTGAAACCAGTAAAACAAAAGAAAATCAAACACATTTCTACAATAGGTAAAGCATCGGCAAACAGAAATTTTTACTTAAGCCCACTGGCAGCATAAACTTGTGTTATGAAAAATCAAGTTGTGCACAAAATGTTCCTCATAACGAAAGATATCAGAGACTCAGGGATTTTTCAAATTGAACAATTAAAAGAAGAAATATTGAGGAAAACGTGTTATGACTTTTCGCCCTCCTAGT
This sequence comes from Macrothele yani, assembly GCA_039090855.1. Lineage (NCBI taxonomy): Eukaryota > Metazoa > Arthropoda > Arachnida > Araneae > Macrothelidae > Macrothele > Macrothele yani. The sequence continues at coordinate 2,098,319 of CM077023.1, read as the reverse complement.
GAGAAAGCTATGTTATTTGAAAAAGAAAACTGGAGACAAAGTGTTTCTCATGATGAAGGGCATCTTACGAAGAAAAGATTTTTACAAGTGATTTTTCGAATCGGAGTCGCTCTTTCAAATAGAAATGTGCACTGGTGCCCTTGGCAACAGAATTGTGAATTATAAAAACTAGGTCGAAAATGCCGGCAAAATATTATTCGTAACAAAAGCTGTGGAAAAAGAATTTTTCGAATACGACTTTCCGAAGTAAAGATAGCGAGAAAAACGTTTTAACGTATAAGCGCTCTGGCAAGAAAACTGTAGTGTAGTTTGAAGAGGATAATAGGTTCAAAATTTCCATTTATTTCATACAAGTCCTGTTATTGGTTCGAAGGTTTTGGCTTGATTCATTGAATGAAATATTGGGTTCGTGCGAATGAAATGTCCGGCGCGAACGAGCAGGGAGACAGGACCCCACCACAGCGGAATGGGACCACCCACAGGTGTTGCGGGTATTACGTCACAGAGTTACTATAAATAGCTAGCGCGTGTGTGAAGAACAAGGTTCAGGCGTGGTTTGTTTGGACGAAACGTGGCTTGCAAAGGAAACATGCAGACGCCGGATTTGAGAGTCATTTTCCTATATGAATTTAAACTGGGCCATTCTGCAAGAATTGCCGCGCGAAGCGTTAACATAGCGTTTGGGGAGAATACAACCAACGAACGAACCATTCGGCGATGGTTTGTGAAGTTTCGAAGCGGAGATACGGACCTGCAAAGCCAAGCACGTGGTCACCGACCTGTTGCTGTTTCTGACGATGTTCTGTTACGTGTGGTTGAAGAGGACCCCCGAAAAACGTGTCGTGAGATAGCGGCAGAGGTAGGTGTCCACTACACGACAATTGTTCGGCGTCTGGCTGCGCTGAGTAAGCTAAAAAAGCTGAACATGTGGCTGCCGCATGAGTTGACAACTGCCAACAAGACTAGGCGTTTGGAAGTCTGCACGTCACTGCTTGCCAGGACTAAACAGGAACCACTACTGTATCGAATCATCACCTGCGACGAGAAGTGGGTCCTTTATGATAATCGGAAACGATCTGCTCAATGGTTAAGCAAGGCACAGCCTGTTGGACGGCATCCTAAGCTACCCTACACACCAAGAAAATGATACTCCTTGTCTGGTGGTCCACAGCCGGGATAATTCATCCGAGTTTCTCGGCAGGAGGCCAAACCATCACTGCAGAACGTTATTGTGCTGAATTACACCAGATGCACTGGAAATTGCTGCAGAAACAACCGGCTTTGGTCAACAGACATGGTGGTGTTCTGCTCCAGGACAACGCTCGCTCTCATGTCGGACAACGCTCACTCTCATGTCGGACAACGAACGATGCTGACAACTAAGTGCCTTTGGTTATGAAGCACTGCTTCATCCTGTCTATTTACCGGACTTGTCTCCGTCTGACTAGCGTCTGTTTCGTCGCCTGGATCACTTCCTGTCCGGGAAACAATTAAGAGGTAGAATGAGGTTCAACGTGCAGTTAATGACTACTTCGGGTCCCAGCCACAAGACTTTTTTCGTTCCGGGATCATGGCCTTGCCGGACAGATGGCAACTATGTGTCAATGCCGAGGAGGAATATTTTTCCTAGGTAAGTTGTCCTACTTTTCCGTTTTCGCCGTCCACGTGTGCTGGTCCTTTGCCGGACATTTCATTCGCACCACCCCAATATGTGTAAAGGAATTTAATAAAACGGATTTCCATTTTCCAGCATTCACAAAGATTGGGTTCTGCATCACTTGGAAAATTATCGTTTAATTGATGATGATATCCATTCTGTCGTGCCCGACTGTTGAGTATTCTATAGGCTGCGACCCTCCATGCCTCCAGATCGTGGACTCTTTCCCTCATCTATTCCATGTCCAGCCCGGCATTTCACTTTGTTTGTGTTCAGCCAACGTGTTCTTTGTCGTCCTCATCGTTTTATTTGTTCTCTCCACCTTTCCAAGCATCATATCTTTCTCTAATGAGTCGGATCGTTTAATTAGGAAGTTATAAATAAAATACTCAGAGTGCAAGCATGGGTTGGAGCCTGATTAACATGTTGTATATACCATACCATTTGTTCGCTGTTAAATTTCACCTCACGTGAGAATCCTAAAGGAAAAGAAAAACGTTCACAAAAAACGGTTTGTTTCATCACGTTATTCGAGCTTAAATTAAAACCAGCAGCTTAACGGATTTGACGTTAATCTTTTTCCTTTGCTTTATACTGATTTGTAAATGAAGTAAGGAAACTTACCATTGGGCAGAAGTGCAAAGCTTTAGCATTTTATCAAGCCATAATTTGCTGTTAAAACCAATCGTGATTCGATATGCATGTCTTAGTTTTCTGCGTTAAAAAAAAAATGCACCACACTTACGCATGTACACACATTTAAGACTTTTAAAGGAAGAAGCGGCTTTATTATTATTATTATTATTATTAGGCTCTAACATCACTCACAACTCTGATCTAATTTCCGAACCTCTCCACCCCACCTTATCAAAAGCTTTTCTTAGTTTATTTTCCCACATCACCCCCTCGTTCTCATCGCTGTAAAACCAGACACAATATGCGTCATTTTATTTAATAGTTTAAAACACAAACTTGTGGAGTTTAAAATTCTTCATCGTTCTTCTAGCAAAACTTGCTTTTACACTAGCTATAATTCTTATCTTTGGCTGCGCAGTGGTCGAGGCGCTGGTTTCTGACCGCTCTCCCGAGATAATCTCTGTGTTGCATGGGTCTTGGTTTTGTTGTTTTGTGGTACTGGCTCTCTCCCTTCCCTGGAGCCGGTGGCCCTAAATTAGAGACCGGTGACTGCTTATTTCCCTTCGAGCTGCTCACTGTGGTCAGTAAACCCCCAAACAGAAATAGGAAAAATCAACTCAGAGCCGTTTTTATTTATTATGCCGGATAATGTGTCGGCATTCTGCTTGTTCGTATCTGTGCATACTACTGGACGTGTTATATATTCATTCGTGTGATCTATACAATTCGTTGAAAGCTGTGGTGTCTGCTTTCCCACGTTTATGTTATTTGTGAGTACTTCTGATGTTTAATGAAAGGTAAACATTCCATCCTGCATATTTTCTAGTTGTCTGCTGGTGCACCTTTTCAAGCATAAATTTACCAAATTTATTTTTGTGTCTTTTTCATAAGTTAAACGTTGATTGGTTGCTGCTGAGTAGTCTCGATACTTTTGTTGCATGTTAGACAACAGCGTTCTACTCAAAATAAAGTGCCTGAAAACTTTCAGGTGGAGTTTCAAACAAGACGCGGAAGTTTCGTATGTTCAGTATGTAGAGTTGCAGTGTTTTCTGCTTCATTCTGTACGTAGCAGGAGTAATTTTATCTTTCTCTAAATTTATTTGCTGCAAACATCATCGCATGGGCGTTTTATGTTTAAATGCAAAAGAAGTACTTAAAAGTTGGTTACTGCATTTTTGAAGAGTAATGAACGTTCGTTTTATTTATTGAAAGACGCACAGGTTTCTGAGGGAATGTGTGACCTGTTATTTAACATCTCGTACAATTCGTTGAAAGCTGAATTTCGTGGACTAGATAAACTGACAGTTGCAGTTTCTTCTTGATTCTTTCGTCTGGTGATGAATAATTGTATCCTAGGTTGAGGTAACATCCCTTAATCTTGCTTTGGTTTCATTTTTATATTTTGCGCTGCAAGCAAAAATCTTAGTTTCTGAACAGCGCTGTGTCATCATTTCTGTTGATGCGGAGGTATTTAGTGGCAGTCGGTGCCGCTGCGTTTGCACCATAAAGCCCCCCCCTCTCGAAGTGAAATGCTTCTGTTTTAGGTTTCTCGGAATAAGGGGGGGTCAGTGAAACAAACAAGGAAAAATCCGTGTGACGATGCTGTTACAGGATATGGGTTATTCTCTTCTGGTGAATGGTCATAAAGGACACGTAACGGTCTGCTTCTTGCAGTGTGTATTGTGTGCCGCAACGCTACGAGAGAATGGCGTTTCACTTGTCAGTCAGTCCTGTTTTACCTTCTGCAGTAAGTTGCAAGGAAAACGATGATTTCTCATAGATGGCTATGTTAGCTATATCATCTCCTCAGTTTCCTGACGAACCATCTTCCTCATTGCGTGTGAGTGTTATAATAAAATATCAGTTCTAAATACTTTGATGGAGGCATGACTTGAACAGTCATGTCGAAAGTGTTAGATAAGTTGCTTATCAGTATGGCCTTGACCGTGGACGGAAACAACTCAGTAATTTTCATGTGCGATGTTTTTTTTAAAAATGCAATTAGATAAAGTTAAGCTGGCGTAGTGAGTCAGATAGTACTTCATATACACAGTCACTTTGCCGTCTGTAGGCAATAATACCTCTGTTCCTGTGAGTCGTATTCAAAAAAAAAAAAAAAAAATTGTATCGAATTGTTCTAACCATACGAAAGAAATATGATTCACACAGTTCTGAATTTCTGTCATGTACGGTTTTTCCGATAGGTGGCGTAAAAGCGTTTTTATTTTTTGTTCGACATCTGCTCTTTTCTTCCTGCACCCGGTAGCTGGAACTCCATGCAAAACGTTTTACAGTGTGTGTGTGTGTGTGTGTGTGTGTGTGTGTGTGTGTGTTACCCAAAGGAAAGATTAACCACTGAGTACCGCAAATGTGCATTTCTGTGAGGTGGCGTAGATGTTCATTTGCACTTGGCACTATATTTCCACTACCAAAAGTTCCATTTATATTAAAGTGGATTCGGTAGCTGTAATTACTGTCAAAAATTTCAATGCATTTTTGAACCTTCATTCATGAAAACGTTCTCATTAGGTGGCGGAAATTTATTTTTTGTTGAACAATATTTTCGTTTGCCAGGCTGCTAAAATTGTTTTGGCATGGGCTAGCTTAAGCGAAGGCAAATATAATCCACGTTTTCTCTCTCTGGGATTTTATAAATGCATCATTTTCCTGCTTCGTCTTGGTGTACTTTCATTTGAAACTGTATCTGCGCTTCTAAATATTTGACTTGAAAAGCGGTTTTTTTATTTAACCGATTGCTGATCAGTTTTCCATGCATTTTCCAGTGTAAATTTTCCAGGCAAAGTGACGGAAATTTAGTTTTCTCAACGATACTCCAGCGTTTACCGATTGCGTTTGCGTAATTCTTTTTAACACTGGCTAAGCTAACTTAAAGCGCGACAATGTAATCCACATCCTTTGCTTTTCCAGTTGCACTGTTTTCCCTATAAGATGTTTTTTTTTTGTTGTTGTTGGAGGTCGTTAAACCTCCAACAAAAAAAAAAACAAAAAAAAAATCAGTACTGTATCTGTGCATGAAAACGTTCAGATTTTGAAAAAAAAAAAAAAAAAAAAATCTCCTACTACCGTAACCAAGACCACGAAATTTCACTAATTTCTTAGCTTTCTTCGGGGGGAAAAATCTACCAGGTGGTCTAAAATCCCCCTTCCCTTTTTTTTTCTGGACGGGGCGAGAGGACTACTAATTGCCGTCCTTGATGTATGCGATCACCGCGGCGCTCGTTTTGTACACCAAACCGCGAGCAGGCATATTGAAAGCAGTTTAAACTACATAGAATGAATGGCTTTTCACCAGCGGGTGCAGTTAAACACCACGGTGCTGATACAAAACTTTTTTTTTTAATCTTTTATTCGTCTGAGATGGGTCTGGGTTTGAATCCCAGTAAGTCATGGATGTTGTTTGTCTTATAGCACTGGCTTTCTTTCTTCCCTGGAACCAGAAACCCTAAATTAGGGTCGGGCGACTGCTTATAACCCATCGAGTTGCTCACGGTGGTCGTTAAACCCCCAAACAAACTATATTTAACTCATTTACTTGGTAATACGGGTATGTTTTCAAATCGCATACATTTACACTGCCCGGCATAGAAAATGCCACACGAAGTATTTATCGGAGCGTCATGCAAATTGGTGGCCAAGCGTCATCAGTTGAGTTATGTAAATGATTGAAGTTGCGAACCAATCACATAAGTGGGGAAAATAGAAGGTCAAAATGACTCGGCGTTGCTAATTTTTGTCGTTCTCACCTGGGAGTGTAAACCACTAAATCGGAGTGATCTCTGTGGTGAAAGCACGTGTAAAGAATGATAATGCCTGGACGAAGTCACCCATCCTACCATCACAGTGACACCTTACTTGCGTCGTCGTAGTGGGACTGGTGCGCGTACGCTGAAACCTCTTTATCACCGCATTCGACGCCAAGCCGTAGCGGTCCCACAATCCACGGCGAACGACATTCGATGAGGTGTTCACGAATTTACATCCCTTTATCGTAAATAGCAGATTGGCTGAGGCAGATTTGAGCTCTCGCCAGTCATTCAGATAACTGCCACACAGCACAACACATCGTCGCCCAAGGTTCCAGGGTGCCTTACCAGGCATGCTTGGCGGGAGAAATGAAACCATGTCGTATTGAACGCCGATTGAGAGTCTGGAGACGACTTGGTATTGCTGCTATCTGTGAGCGATATTCGGTTCCTCAGACTGGTGTTATGGTTTTGGGGCGGCTATGAGTTTGAACAGTCTTACCTCTCGGATGCTTAGTGGGTACAATGACTGCACGTTTAGTTGCCGTGTCTCTGTGATATACCGGATGCTCCATTTCAACAAGATAACGCCCGCCCGATCACTGCCAACATTAGCTGACTGTACCTACAAGTGTCTAGGTGCTGATCTGGCCAGCACAGTTCCTTGTCTTTTCCCCAAAATAAAGAACGTGTGGGACGTCATTGTCAGGCGACTTAACGCTTCTGCGCGACTCCCTTTCCATGCAGAGGAATTGTCACGCAGCTACCATTCCGGGGCTGTGACATCATGGCAATGGGCTGGGCACATTGCTAGAAGAACTGGCCATCATTGGAAACTGAAATACTAGACCAAGGGACAGGAAAAGACTCAAAGATCACGTGAGAGATGGGAGGGGATAAAATTCGAAAGCATGCTGCAGTAGTAATTTAGAAGAGTCTGGGCCAAAATAAAAAGTTATGAAAAAGACTTGGAGGCCTTCATCCAGTGGTGGATTGATAATGGATGATGATGATATGTATATATTTGCATAGCAAACTGTCAGACACGTATACCCAGATAGGTATCTGTATTTATTACAACAAGGCTCGTCGAAAATTTTGAGTGTGGTATTCTCTCTGTATTTTCGTAATAACTCTTTCTTTTAATTATCCTGTTAGAAAATTCGTACGATATTTTGTTAGTATTTAATTTTGTATGCTGTGATATGCATGACGACAGTAATAATATGTGGAATTTATATTTAAAACAGTTTTGGTCCTATTATCTCATGGCCTTGTGATGAGCATTAGCGTATGGAATGTCTGTACATTTGTTTTCTTGCTCGCTAAAGGAGGCCCGCTGAGCTCACTAAATAAGCGGGGCTTACTGAGCGGTTAAAAGTTTTACCGCCTCGCCATTTAAGTGTTGCCTGTATGGGACGTACATCAGAAGCAAAGACGAGCGCAACGCCTTACATGAATGAAAGTCCTTGCCTTATCCTTCTCGTACAGAGCAGAGTCTTTAATCAGATTAACTTCAGTTACTTGTTCGCGAGGTAACTGCTAATGTTGGGTTCATACAAAGTGAAAGCTCTCCTTAGTAATGCACGCTTATTATTATTATTATTACTAAGGTAACATGATAGCAGGTGCTCTGTAATACCTGTCCTATTGCGAGGATTGCTTTTCTGAAAACCCTCAATGTTGGCAAATACTTTAAATTTGGAAACATTTTGTAAATACTTGAAAAGTAATTTTGCATAAACGTACAAGAGAGAGATTGGATGCCAAGGACGAAGCGTACTAGTATCCAGTGGAAACAGTTTTAAATAAATTAAAATAATTCAAATAAGAAACTGTATCTCAGTGCAAATCACGCCGCGCCGGTGGCGCAGTGGTCTAAGCACTCAACGGCTTGTGATCATTCGTCCGAGAAAGGGTCCGGGTTCGAATCCTGATGAAGCATGGATGTTGTATTTGTCTTGTGGCACTGACACTCTCTCTCTTTCCTGGAACCAGTGGCCCTAAATAAGGGACGGGCGATTGCCCATTGCGTTGCTCACTGTGGTCGTTAAACCTCCAAAAAAAAAAAAAAAACCTCACAAAGGGAAAAAAAAAAAAAAAAAACAGAACACAAAGCAAAAAAAAAAACAAAAAAAAACACGCCGGTCTATCTTTTGAAGGAGTAGGCAGCAAAGCCATTAGCAAGGGGTACAGTGCGGCGTTTTCACTTCCGGTAGTGATTACAAAACACCGGGAGAGTTCTATAGTCAAGAAATCATAGCTGTCGGATGCACGATGAAAAAATTGATAAAGAACTTGCAATTAAAATTGACATTTATTTACAAGTTAAAACTACAGATAAAATCACCCATAGCACTTTCAAAGCTACCGTAGCTTCATCTTCAGGCCAAATGCACGAAAGAACGGGTACAGGCAGTTATATACAATCATGGAACGATACAAATGATCAGTGTTGCCAAACTGAAAATGGTATAGTACAAATAATTATAGGTAAATGGAACTTACATATCTGGAGAATTTTTTTTTTTGATTGGAGGTTTAACGACCACCGTGAGCAACTCAATGAGCTATAAGCAGTCGCCCGTCCCTAATTTAGGGTCACTGGTTCCAGGGAAGGGAGAGAACCAGTGCCGTAAGACAAACACAACATCCATGCCTCACCGGGATTCGAACCCGGACCCCGTTCGGATACCTGGAGAATTACCAGGTGTTATACAATCAGCTGATTCAACAGGAGGATCCAAGGGCGAGGTATGATCACAGGCAAGTCGTCATTACAACAGCTGGAGGAAACGCGTGTTATACAAAGACTCTCCCCGCAAGTAACAGAGAATGTTTTATCAGGTGCAGAAGCTAGTAGTGTGGTACGACTCCAGTCTGGGAAATGTTCACCATGCGCAACTGTGCGGGCTAAGGCAGAAGAGGTTGAACTGATTGGTACTGCGTATTTGTGCTTCTGCCTTAGCTCGCACAGTTGCGCATGGTGAACATTTCCCAGACTGGAGTCGTACCACACTACTAGCTTCTGCACCTGATAAACATTCTCTGTTACTTGCGGAAAGTCTTTGTATAACATGCTTTTCCTCTAGCTGTTGTAATGATGACTTGCCTGTGACCATACCTCGCCCTTGGATCCTGCTGTTAAATCAGCTGATTGTATAACACCTGGTAATTCTCCAGGTATCCGAACGGGGTCCGGGTTCGAATCCCGGTGAGGCATGGATGTTGTGTTTGTCTTACGGCACTGGTTCTCTCCCTTCCCTGGAACCAGTGACCCTAAATTAGGGACGGGCGACTGCTTATAGCTCATTGAGTTGCTCACGGTGGTCGTTAAACCTCCAATCAAAAAAAAAAAAAAAAAATCTCCAGATATGTAAGTTCCATTTACCTATAATTATTTGTACTATACCATTTTCAGTTTGGCAACACTGATCATTTGTATCGTTCCATGATTGTATATAACTGCCTGTACCCGTTCTTTCGTGCATTTGGCCTGAAGATGAAGCTACGGTAGCTTTGAAAGTGCTATGGGTGATTTTATCTGTAGTTTTAACTTGTAAATAAATGTCAATTTTAATTGCAAGTTCTTTATCAATTTTTTCATCGTGCATCCGACAGCTATGATTTCTTGACTCTGACACGAAGTTTTTATTTTACTTATTTTACTTACTGGGAGTTTTGTCGACTGCGCTTGCGAGCAAATCCAAAGAGAAAGCAGGAGCTCGGGTAGACTGACTGACAGATCCTACTTTCGCTGTCATCACTCCAGTATTTGGTTACACAGCGTGTTCTTAAGTGGTATTTTCTATTTCTTTACTTTCATTTCCGTGCATTTCTAACGGATGTCTTAGGAGCTACAACTGCATTTGGAAACTGTTTCATTATTACTTAGCGGATTACATTTATTTACTTTTATCTTCAAGCTGTTTTTTGAATTACCGGAATGAACTAGTGCTTCATCTACGTTGGATCCTTCGAATATCAATCTTGTGAATGAATGTGCTTGTGTGGTTAAGTTGCTGAATTTGCCGTTTTCTGCGAGAAATTGTGATAAAAGAAAAATTTAAAAAAGGTAAACACACTCCTTCGCTAAAAACATTGAAAAAACAGTCTAAAAATGTAGTCCGCCACTTGCATGATTCTTGATATTCTGATTTATTCGTGGCTGTGTAGCTGGGGAAAAATCGAACGCTTTGTACACTGTAGAAAAATAACTGGTGTGAATTTACCGGAAATTTCTGGAAATAATGTACAGTAAAGTTGCTGGTAGGTGTCCGTCTTTTGATGAAATTTCCGTTTTTAAAAGTTCCCGTTTCTTCTAACTTCCGTATTATGACAGATCTTCCGTAGTCGGTAATTCCGTTTATTTCAGAAAAGTCAGTTTCTGGATGGAAATACGGGATTACACCATACAATATAATTTTTGAGGATGTGAATCCGTTTTTTGGTATAAATATGACATGGATGGTAAGTCAGGTAATATCTGAAAACTTAAATTTCGTCGTCCTGGGGCGGGAATCGAACCCGCGTCTCCCGGATAGCACCCAAGTTTGCTACCCACACCACCACCCAGAACGACCAAGTTTCAAGTTTCCGATTAATTTGTGATGGTTAATATTCAAAACCATCACAAATTAATCCCGGAAACTTGAAACTTGGTCGTTCTGGGTGGTGGTGTGGTTAGCATACTCGGGTGCTATCCGATAGACGCAGGTTCGATTCCCGCTCCTGGACGACGAAATTTTACCATCCTTGTCATATTTACACAAAAAAAAAAAAAAAAAAGCCGGATTCACATCTTCAAAAGTCAGTTTCTGTTTTTCCCGTATTTATTGGATTGGAAAGAAAAGTAATGTCTGATGACGAGGTACTTGGAGTGGGAGCCCCGGCCGCGGCGCACACCGGCATGGTATCAGCTTAAGTAAGTGGCAGTTAGCCGTTAGAAGGCGAAGAGTATACGCGTCAACCAACGTGGAAGTTGACTAGGAGCACATCCACCATTGCCCGGTGTATGAGTTTCTTCGCATTAGCACCTCCGCAAGTGCTGTAAGGAACATTACCAATGTGGATCCGAATGCCGTATCACATCGTCAGTGATGTCGTTGGGTCGAATCGGTTTCGAGAGGGGAATTTTGACCAGTCAGACCGTCTCAAAGCCGAAAGACCCTCCAACAGTGGATATGAACAGGCTTGAAAACCTTGAAGACCGACCCACGTGTGACCACGCAGGAATTTGCCGCACAGCTGGGGACTACCCACATGAGCATTATCAGTATCACGCATCTGCTTCAACTTGGGAAGATGTACAAGAGGAGAGTTTGGGTACCCCATCAACTCACAATTGAGCAGAAAGCAAATCGCACGAGTGCATGCGTTTCCCTACTTGCACGTGACCAAGTTAAACCGTTCTTGGACCTCATTGGGACAGGTGACGAGAAATGGGTCTTGTATGACAATGTTAACTCCCCGAAACAGTGGTTGGACCCAAAACAGAAGCCTATGCCGACCCCCAAAGCCGGCTTACACCCACGTAAGGTCCTGCTGCTCTGTTTGGCAGGACATGGGGGATGTCGTGTTTTTGAGCTGCTGCCGGACACCACCACTATAACCACCGATGTGTACTGCCGTCAAGTCAACGATCTGTACGTATCGCTCACGTCGAAACGATCAGCACTGCTGAACCGCAAGGGCGTTTTCCTACAGAAAGATGGAGCGAGACCTCACACAGCGCTGGTGCCCTGCTGGGAGTTGCTTCCGCATCCAACCTATTCCCTGGACATTGCCCAAGCGACTACCACCTTTTCCGGTCGTTGCAGCATTTCCTGAACGGACAGTGGTTCACCAATCGGGACGATGTCGAACGCGCACTTACTCACTTCTTTGCGTCCAAGCCACCACAATTCTAATGCAAGAGCTGCACAGACAATGAGAGAATATCGTGACAAATGCTGGTGACTACATTTTGGACTAATTTCTACTTGTATAAACGATAATTAACACTTTTATTTTTCCTTTCATTCGCAGAAATTGCTTTCTTTCCAACCTAATATACTGAAATTTCGCAAACTCTTCAATTTCGACTTTTCCAGAAGATCCTTCCCTTTTGCCCCTGGTGCGGATCGAACCGGCCTCGTTCAGTTTCGTTCAGTTTCGTTCGCGTTCTACCGTTGAGCCAGAAAGGCACGCCAAGTACAATCACGTATCGTGTAGAACTCTTATCGCGCAATGATGAAATGCTTTTTGCTATTAATGCGGGTTAATTAGCCAATTTATTTTCTCTTGGAGCTTATTAGTTTTCTAAATAAGTTTTTTTCTATCGGAGGGATTTATTAAAAATTACGTTTTTTTTTGTTTTTTTTTCTTTTTTTCGTGATTTTCCGAAGCAGCGAAATGCTTTAGAACTTGAGATCTTTTTAAACTGACAATGACCTTCCATTAACTTTAAGAAAAGGCGCAATGTACTGCATTATAGTATTATTTAACAAAACTCTTAAATATAAAAATTACTCTTGATAGTTATTAATAGCTTTTGTCTTAAGGGGTTCACCGACTGATACATATAGAGATCATACAATTGCCAGTACAATAATTTAAGTTCCCGGTTTCTTATGGTAACAATATAAAATACTTCTGCACACAACGCGGGAAGAGGGAAGGGGATATTCGGTACTACAACATCCGATCTTGCTACAGAATTTCAAAATCAGATCTTCGGACAGACAACTGAAATTTTATTGGTAATCAGACCTCAAGTATTCCCGCGAATCGTTCCTATTACCAGGAGTTTTCCGTTATATAGATACGGAAAAAGTGAGAACAGAATTTTTTCTTTAATATAAGAAAATAATTGCGGAAAGGTTCCTGAAAATTCAAAATTTTCCTGGCGTATGAAAAATTCCGTAAAATTCAGGGATTTCTCTGTCGTGGAAAAGGTTTTGTCACAAATACGCTTCGTTCATTCGCGAGAAGAATGACGGGAAATGGCTCGTGAATTTCAGAATTTTTTTTTTTTTTTTTCAGTGTGTATACTTGGCCTTATATTGTTTTCACCAGAAACAAACCCTTGAACTAAGATGATGTGCCAGACTTATGTGGTTTCAGTCTTGAAACGGCGTCATCAAATCTCCCGGATATGTTAATTGCGTTGTTGATCTGATTTTCATGCAGTTTAGAAAAACTGAATAGAATTTTGTTTCAGCTAACTCTATCTCCCATTTTATTTCTCCTTCCACTTTCGAATTCCTTAATTGGAGAATGATCACCGCAGTTCTGGTGTTAAAAATATGGAGCTGTCACGAAATCGTACTGATTCATATAGGTGTAGTCATGAGTACTACTGTTACCTGGCTGCCATAACTCTCTCTGGGAGATTTTAAATAAGTATATATTATATGTATTTGGGATACTTTGACCAATGTAAGCATCCGTATCTGACAAAGTCCGCAAAAGAGAGGCAGAAAGTCCATTATAACTCATACTATTACGCAGGGTGTGTACAGAATACATAATTGAGAGGAATCCGTATCTGAGGGGTGTTCGTTAAGGGAAGCTTTACTGTAAATTAGTACTTAGTGGTATGGAATTGCACCAGTTCAGTATCGCACGCCCATCGTTTTCAAGTGTGTAACGTAATGCCTTTTTCGTGTGCAACTTATATTTAATGGTTTTATACTTAGCGTAACGTGTGCAACGTTACGCTAAGTCTAAAACCATTAAATAAGAATACGATGCAATAGTCTACGGCCAGAAGAAACAGAAGTCAACTTGCGATAAATTTTTATTGGTCCAGGCAATACTTCAGTAGATCCAACGTATAACACAGCAGGTAAACTTCACATTTATCTTAGCGATCAAACGTCTACACACACATCCACCCGAGCAACTGTTGTATCGTCCTTTTTATCTACCGCTCTTATCACATTCATACTTCACTTTCTTGCTGACCTTAATTGTGTTGCCAACCTCATTTTTGTGAGAGAGAAGATATCACGTTGAGTTTGGAAGTATAAAGGAGAACAAACTCAAATTTGCATAGGAAAAGGAACTAAAAATGAAAGTTAATGTAGAATATACGTCACAAGTGGTAGGTGATTTCAATGTGTTCGAGTTTTCAGAAACTGCTATAAAATCACTTTTGAAAGTCTAAATTTCAAAAATCGGAACCACATAAAGATAATTCTTTTGGTCTTTTTCAATGGTAGTTAAAGAGAATAAAATGTTTCAACATTTCTCTTGAACACACGCTAAATGGTGTGTTCGGATCTACCATCTATGCTTGTCTGTATGGAGTACATCAGCAGCGGAGTGTTGAGGGTAACGTTGTCGGAACCAAAATTGAGACTGCCTTTTTTGTTTAGTCGGATGCTGCTGATAACCAAATCACCTTGTACTTTCGGATTAGGTGTAATTAAATGTTGTTAATGATTTTGAAGTTGACTGCATGTTTTGTGTTATTTCCGTTTAAGGTCGGTTCCGGAATATTCAGTCGATTTTTTTTATTTTTTTTTTGTTTAGGTATAGTTTCCATTTTGATGTGAAGAAATATCCATTTCCTCGCGTAAAAATATGCTGTAATAGCAGTTCAACTCCATACAAAATGTGTAAAAGGATTTAACAGATAAATTTCTGGCTTCAGATGCTAAAGCTCATTTCACGTCTCATGGAGTTATGCAACGGCATCTGAAACAAGATCTGTACTAACTTATTAAACTGTGTTTCGCCGCATTATATTATTACGCCAAATGGCGTGTCCATCATAAATTTTCATAGTAGTGTCACTTTTGAATTGCAGACGAGAATCCGTTCTGTTGTCATCTCAGTATGATTTCATTACAGTAGTTAAAGTGAGTTCCGCGATTATTCAAGCTTCTCGTAGGATTTGAATGTGATATGTCCGATTCTCTGGGGCGCAGTCTATGCAAAGCCGTACGTGTGTGTCGCATGAAAATTAACGAGCAAAGGATGAAGCCGTACTGTTTCGTATTTATCCTTCTTCATATTTGGTTCCTTCGAGGTTATGCCTTATTGTTCGGCATAATACGAGGCAAATGATCACAATGCAAATTTCGTAACTGCTTGTTTCTGGATACGATTCTTTTTCATGTTTGTTAAAAAAATTGTGGGAAATTTCTTTTGGACCGTTAAAATTTATTTTTTGCCCATTGAGAACTTATTTATTGCCAAGCTGTAGCTTGTTCATTACCCGAGTTGTGCTCAGTGTTGAATTCCTCATTTTAATTTCGTTCTTGGATGAGTTAGCTCTGTTTTTCTGTCAGGTGTGTTTGGTTACGGTTTTGTGCTTGTTGCATAATTGAAATTTTCCTTATTCACTGACTTACCCTACCAGGTTGTTTTGGCAAACTTAGACCCCCTTCCACTCCGTTTATTGGTAAAACTGTAAGATACCAGGCACAAAAATGTGTAGGCTGCTGTGCTGGCGAAATTTCAATCGTTCATTAAATTTTACCAGCTTTGAATTTTATTCTTTTCACTTTTTGTTCACTCTATACAGCATTCGCCTTTGTTTCTCCTTTGGCGCTCCACAAATCTGAATTATTTGGTCAGAATTCTTCCATCATTCTTCCTACGGTTATAGAGTGACTTCTACTAGTGAAACTGTTTCGGGAAACCTTTTTAGGTGTTTGATGTCAAAGTGTTGATTACATAAGCCTCATCAAAATTCTGGTAAGGTAGTTTTGTCTTCCGTACTTTACACAGCTCTGCTTCTGTGTTTTAAAATTACATCATACGCGAGCAACGAAGTCTATGCATAAGTTTCAAGTCTATGTATAAGTTTCCAACATTTAAAAAACAAATTAAAAATTTAGAAACAGTAAAATATTACCTGAAATTCACGACCCCATTTCCCGTGATTCCTTTCGTAAATTAACAAAGCATAATTCCGACAAGCGAAATGACACGAAAACGTGATTCCTTTCCTAAATTAACAATGCATATTTTCTGACTGCGAAACACTAAAACAAAAAACAAAGCCAAAAAAAAAAAAAAAAATGGATTTCACGGAATTTTCGTACGCCAGGAAAATTCTGAATTTTCAGTAACTTCTCCGCCATTCCTTTCGTATATTAACGAAAAAGTTCTACTCTCACTGCTTCCGTATTAATTATGACTAAAAATATCCGGCAGAAAGAGGGATTCGCGGGAATATACTTGAGGTTTGATTTACTACTAAATTTCTATCGTCTACCAGAGGACCTGATTTTGAAGTTTTTAAATGATTCTTCTGCCATATTTTATTCTTTATTCAAATGCAAAGTAAGAAGTTTCCATTTATTTGTGAACTTTCATACACATTTTTTCGGGTTTTTTTTTTTACTTGTTTACAAGGAGCATCTGCGAAGAAAAACAAGTGGGCAGAATCTGTGTAATTTACTTTTTAGTGCCTACATTATACATGCAATAATAATTGTTACGAATTTAATGAAATTTGGTCAAGAAATTACACCTTTTCTTGTCATTTTCCGATTACCTATATTTAATTACTTGTAACGCCGATCATTTATCTAACTTCACAAGAAAATGAAGTTTTATGTGAATAAAATTAACAATGTGAGTTGCGAATGTTTTTAAGAGACATAGCAGAATTCGAAAATTGTTCCTATATATTCTACATATGCATGCAGCTCCTAAACTCCTTAAATATGTTTTAAACGCTTCTCATTATATAATGCACTAAGGACAAAAATCATGTGATAACTGGTTCCTGGACAACGCGATGCTGTCATCCATTTCGCTAGTGGACGAACCCACTGCTTGCAGCTTTATAGGTTGGAGGACATTACTGCCTTCACGTAGATGGTACTCCGATATCAGTATGAATAAACGGCGTGAGTTAACAGATTTTGAAAGAGGGGTGATAGTGTGCTCCCAACGCATGGGTCACTCTATCGCCGAGGTGGTACAGGAATTGCAGTATCCCCGTTCGACAATCTCAAGAGTGCATCGGGAATACGCCATTTCCGGAATAACATCGCATCGTGAACAGCGCTATGGTCGGAAAAAGGTGTGTGGATGAACGTGATCGGGTCGGTGAAAGGTGTGTGGACAAACGTGATCGTCGAGGTCGGTCTCCCTCGAGCAAGTTAAATTCTGTTGGGTGAGCTATGTTTGGCATGACTTATACTGTATATCCACCATGTTGACTTAAGCTATTATAAACATCGGGAACGTACGTGTACGTGGATTTTACCGAATGAGAAATTCTCTTATGATGTGAACATTTGTTTACTTTTCTGCGTGGTTGTGGACCTGACATGTTTAGCTGCGTAGTTTTTTTTTTTTTTTTTTTATCCTTTTTTTGTTAACTGTAACCGTGAACATGGTATTTATTTTTTCTTTGTAGCTGGATCATATGTGCTTTGAAAAAGAAACTGCGTATCAGTTTGAAAACAATTTGTCTTTAGTGGAAATACCCCTGATAAGCTGCATCTTCCATGAAGATTTGAGAGAGAACTTATTCTTAGGTACAGGACCAGAAAATTATGTATATATCCAAAATGGCAGTTGTGATAATTTATCGTAATTGATTCAACATTTTTAAGGCGGTTTTGTTTGCATTGGGGTAACTGGATATTTCCTTTTCAGTCTTTTGTTTCAGGAGATATGACCCCTGTCAGTACAGGAATAGATTCGATTCTATAAGCTATCCCCCTCTTCCTACGTTTATTCTTCCATTGCCATGCTGTTAGTGGTTACGCTACGAGAGATAAGTATAGTAAGTAAAGGTTACTGCCTTTCCAGATGTTCAGTTTCGTCGAGCTCCGCCATGAGAATGAGTTTTCGTAGAGTAATCAACCATTGAAGTTGAGCCCAGAACAATTTTTGTGGCACATGTTTCCCTTCGGTTGATGGCAAACGTGGAAGGAATGCCTTAAAACTTGAACCTCTCCATGTCGATATATTTGACATTCCAGAGAGATGTTGATTAAATTTCATCAATGCAGGCATGAGTCATGGGCGTTGTGTTTGCTCTACGATACTGGCTCGGCTTCATCGGTAGCGGCACCAAATTAGTGACTGCGACTTTTATAGCCTTAGATGATCACGGGACTCCTTAAAACTCCGAAGCAACATCAAAGAAATTTCCTTAATCTAATTTAAAATAAGTATTAATATTTATTGTTAGTGGTTTTTATTATTTTGTAGTTTAATTTTTAATTAAGCCTCACATTCTCAGATTTGGCAATAGGCGTATCGCGAATCAAGTTCATTTTCTGTTGAAAAAAAACGCTCTTAAAATTGCGAGCAATTAAACGCTTCATGTACGTAACATAGGTGACCGGATTTAATTGGTGGAAGCATCTGCGCGTATTCCTTTCTATCTGCAAGAAAACTCTGCTCCCGAGTTTCTTATGCCAGCGCTCGCGCCTGGAGATCTTGGTCCCGTGTTGCCTCAAGAAGCAAGGTATGTATGATGTATTTAGCTCATGATATTTTAGCCACTTGCCCGACATGATGTCAACTAGACTCTTTTGAGCATAACTGTGGCGTTATGGCACACCACTGCTCTGCTTCTGAAAACATATTCCTTTTCTTTCTTAGCAACTACTACTGATGGTTCGCGGACAACTGCTCTGAGAAACCGTACCATAGGTGAACTATTTACGCTTCAGACTCGTTTTACTGTTTGGGTGTTCCACTCATTCGCAGAGCGGATATTTCGGCATTGTTCGATTAATTCCTGCGCATTTTAAAGAATTTTCGCGTTGAGGCAACTATTCATATTTGAATACCCTAACAAAACTGCTGCGTACGCAACGTTTCAAAAGATGGACACTGCTCTTATTGTGCATGTGTGGTAACTGACACAGTTGTTGCGACTTTTCCTCGTTAGCTGATTCCTAAACTGTGTAGTTTCGCTAACTCCTCTTGCTCTTATGCAGTTTTGTCGAAGATGGACCCAAGATTTGTGCTCATTAAGAAATATTAACTATTTCTTTTGTGCGTTGATAATTTATCGGTAATTTTTAATTTTGGTGAACACACTTATTGTGCGTGGTTCAGTTACGGGCTGTTGGATTTCTGTGTATTGAAAGTTCATGAAGGCGTTGCCTTTTTTCGAATGTTTGTGTAATCTGTACGTATTAGTAAGCTTGAAACATCGATGTTACGAAATTTAACACAGTTGTAGCTTTTAGATAATATTTCGTCGTAGTTCGTTGACGAGAGAGATGCAGGGGGCTTTGAAATCATGAAATCCCGGATGATTTTATCGAAAGCAACGCATCATCTTATTGTTTTCGCTTTCGAGTTTAACGACTACCTTGGGTAACTCTTAGGGGCCAGTAGTTTCAGGAAAGGGACAGGCAGTGCCATCAGAAAAACCCAACACCCATGCCTCATCAAGAAGTGGAACCCGGGCCCATTAATAAACACCCATATCCGTCTCTCTGGAACGCTTGACGTCCGACCAACGTCTGCATTGTTGCGTCATCACTTATCGATCAATTCCTGTGTGCTCTCGCGATGTCAAAACGATTGCCTGCTATATAATAGCACGAAATCACTTTCAGATGTCAAGGGTGATTGCGTGCTAATTTAAAAACATTGGATTATCAATGACTCGAGTTCTGTTTATCCGATGTACAAAATTCGAATTAAAATCTTAATATCGCGGCAAGTTGTATTTGTATATTGATTTAATTTAGCACAATTCGAATATTAATTTGTACGCTTTAATTATTTTTAACTTTTTAATTTGACTTATTTTCCGAGTTTAGTGCTGATTATATTATACATTTTGCAAAATATCGATCTATCTAAACACTCTAACCTACAATAAAAACTGATGTCGAAGTGAGCAAGATTGCATCTAAAAATAGATGTCGCCTTAATAGCAGATTGTCAAGAATTTACCTAGTTCCGATTTGTAATACCACATATCGCGTTATATTGTAGAACAAGCTTCGGAATGAAGCTTTAAACTTAACTTCGGATAGGACAGTTTAAAACAAGCCGTGAGCGTAATAACATGTGTACCAGAGAAAGAGTAATTTAACACGAAAAGGTTATTGAGGTAAGTTTACGCGAAAACATCTGGACTACAAGGAAAATTGTTGAATAAGAAGAAATATTTCGCGCAGAATATTTATCGCGAAGTCTTTTGAAAAACTGAAATAAATAGCATATAATTTTGAGTTCTTACTTATATAAGTTTTTGCTATATTTCCTTTCAAAAAAGCCGGCGTCTATTTTATTTGTTTTCAATTAAAGATTTGACCGTCTTAGGACGGGAAACATCCCCTTTATATTAATATTTATTTCGAGCTTAAAAACAACCGTCTTAGGACGGACGGGCTAGTCTTGGAAGAAGGAACAGAGACTACTCGACCGACCACCGGAGTGGCCAACTCATTTTCAAATACAGACGATGGTGTTTCGACTTTGTGAATTGTAACCGTAACATCTAGGCTTTGTGTAACTGATACTATGGTGTTGAACATGCGTGGAAAGAAAAATCAACGCTTGAGCAAAATATTCAAAACTGGCTTTTTAATAAGAGTTCGTGGATCATTTGTCAACTTTTGACGTGTACTTCCCGCGCGCGCTGTATGAAGCGATCTAAAAACACACAAAAATGTACTCGCGAAAATTTGATTGCAATATAAATGCAAAAATTTAAATGCATAGCAAAATTGTCGTTCATTAATTTAAGTAGGGAACGTAGTTTGTATACTGAAACATCTTGACCATCTGCTGCAGTTTCCTAAATTTTGAAGTCCGGGAAATGTGATTATAAAAGTTTGGATAAGAATCGTAGGGGCGGGGGTGTGCGCGCCGTACGTAATGAGATCAGAGAAGTGATGGGGCGTACTGTTCATGAAGCCGTACCCGTTCCAAATCAGGAAGTCTTTTGCTGCTGGGTTTTTCCCTTCGTCATCGTTATCATCATTTTCATCATCCTCTTCCCTTTCGGAGCAAATCCCTCTTTGAGCTCCATCGACTTCGAAATTCCTGCTAGAACTGGGACTAGGAGCTGCGCGGAAATATTCCTTGTTTGGGAAATAAAATCACTCGTAATCCATGCTTCGAGATACGAACCACCTGCGCTTACTGCTTTAATTAGCTACCTAATTACCTTTTTTCCCCTCCCTGCCAATAATAATAAAGCGATTTTGAAATCTTCTCAACGTGCCGACCTTGAAGTAAAGTATTACTTGCCTGGCGACTGCATTATTTCTGTCCAGTGACACACTGCACAAGAGTACTCCAAACTGCCTGTGAACAATTCGGATTGATCACCAGTGTAATATTAAGTAGATTATTCCTAATGTTTGCACGAGTTAGTTTATTTCTCCTTCATTGTTATGCAAGTATGAAGGAACGGAAGTCTCTCACTGATATTAATAAATTCGCCATAAGTAAAGCTTTCTCTTCATCGGAACAAAACTGAGATACAAAATCAGTGGCGTGGACACGAGGTTCAATTTTCTTTTTCAGGTGAACCTCAATCCGTAATTTAAAGTTAGCTGCTCCCCACTTCTGAAAGAAACAGATTTAAATCAAGAAGCCCCATGTATTACTATCTCTATATACATATTTATTGTGGCAGCCTTTGTAAGAAGGTATGATATATCACAGCGATGAAGCCGTCGTATAATGTGTAATGGGGATAGTAATTATAAGTATTTAAAATAACTGCTGCTGTGTAGTTTTCATATTCAGTGTTACGAAGAAATTGATTATCTATCAGTTTTCTGTGGGAGCTATATGCACAGTTTACTGCCCACGCAATGTCCCCTTCATTATGTTGAATATTTTTTAAAATCTTAGTCACTGTGTGTATAATATAATGTAACAAGATGCCCTTCTGAGTACATTTAGCGTTATTTCCCCTTGTCACTGAATACTTCTGTACATATGTTGTAAATTTTGAATGTAGCATCACTGATGCATTTCTGTGAATTAGTACCTAATGTTTAATCTTTAGTATGGTAGTAATGCTTAATTGGAATTTGTGCATAGTATAGAATCATGTCTTGCCCTGTCTACAATACTGTAGGTAAACATTTTCGTTTGTATCGCTCGTGCTTTATTGTCTGCCTCTCCTTCGCCCTACGTGGCGAAATAATTTTTTTTTTTATGATTTTAACAATATTTTGTTTTACGTTTCACTGGAACCTTCCAGCTGATGTATATACCGCTGTATTTATTGGCAGAATTCCATTGTCATGTACATAGAAATGTTATTTTACTGAAGAATAAAGGCAATTTTGAAATGTATTGCGCCTCGCCTCTACTAAGCCGCCTGAAATCATGCTTCGAATCCCTTCCCATGTTTATTTTTGGAAGCTGTAGCATGCTTGTTGGAAGAATGCAAAAGTGGCCCAACAGAATCACAGAAATAATTTTGAAAATACACTAAACAAGAAAGATGACACCGAATTTCCGGGTGTAATAAGCACGTCTTTTGAATCCGTTCTGACGCAAATTGAATTTATCAAAGCTATTCAAAGTCAATGGAACAGGTATGGAAAACAATAGATCTGACCAAAGAAAGAAGATTTTCAATCGGGTTTTTAATCCCTCAAATATTGCTGTAAACGGAATCGTGAGCTTACGAACTCTTGGAAACAGAGATATCGACAAAAATAAGATGTGACTTTACGTCCCCTGGTGGGGAAAACCATGCATTAATTTAGGAAGAAAGTATTCGCAAAAGGTTTATCCATATAAGCGGTATCGGTCCAAGAAAAAAAAAATAGTCTAGTTTTCAGGAGCCCAGATTTTACTACAAATACATCAGAAACAGAAATTAACACTTATGACCCCTGGTGGCCAAACCATTCTTTACCAAACATTAGAAATTATGTGAAAAATATTTTCCATCAGGTCCTGTATGCGATACAGGAAGAATTTTTCAAATCGGAGCTGTAGGATCAGAAATAACGCAGAAAACACAATTTACCTTTTTGCCCCCTAGCGGAAAGTCGATGATTTACTTGTAAATTTTGAATTTATAGGAAGAACATTTCGCATCGGAAGCACTATACGACAAAGAAGGGATTTTTCAAATCGGACTCTTAGAAGTAGATATATTGACAAAAATAAGATATACATCTACGCCCCCTGGCGTAGAAACCATGCATTATTTCAAGAAGAAAATTTTCCGAAAAGGTTTGTCGACATGAGTAGTATCGGTCAACAAACGACTTTTTTTTCAATCGAGATTTTAGCAGCTCATATTTTGCTGCAAATACATCAGAAGCGGAAATTAAGACTTACGCCGCCTGGTGGCCAAACCATTTTTTACAAAAATTAGAAATTATGTGCAAACGATTTCCCATCAGGAGCTGGATGCGGTGCAGAAAGAATTTTTCATATCGGAGATTTAGAAGCAGAGATATAGGGGGAAACGCAATTTACATTACTTGAAAGTATGAATTACTTGAAAATTTTGAAATTATATGAAAAACATGTCACCGGAAAACACTATCAAACAAAGAAGGAATTTTTCAAATCGGACTCTTGGAAGTCGAGATATTGACAAAAATAAGATGTACATTTACGCCCCCTGGCGGAGAAACTGGTGAATATTTTAGGAAAAAAATATTCCAAAATTTTTTTATCGATGTGAGTGGCATCAGTCCACGAAAGAATTTTTTCAATCGATATTTCAGAAGCTCAGATTTTATGGCAAATACATCAGAAGCAAAAATTAACATTTACGCCCCCTGGTGGCCAAATTATTCTTTAACAAAAATTTGAAATTATATGCGAAAGATTTTGCATCAGGAGATGTATCCGCTGAAGAAATTTTTTTCAAATCGGAGTTTTAGAAGAGTTATCGGGAAAAATGTAATTTGCTTTTACGCCCTCTAGCGGAAAATCTCTGGGTAATTTGAAAAAGTAACTATATCTAAAATACTCTTCGACATTAACACGTCTTTTGTAAAAAAAAAAGTTCGTGCTTATGTTATATCACTTTGTCCGCCTGTGGACACAATCTCTGGAACTATTTGACCGATTTGAAAAATTCTTTTTGCATTGGAAAGTTTGAAATGTGAGAACGATGATCCTTGCTTTCGGGTTTTTTCTTAGGCATAACTTCGCCGATGCAGATGCTATCGAATTCAAAACACATTTTTTTCCATATAATTACTTCTAAATATCTGATTGAAAAAATTCTTTCTTCTGTTCAATGCCATTAATAACAAAGATCAGTTTGGGTACAGTTTCTTTTTCAACTACTGCCCAGTTTTTCGCTAGGGTGCGTAAAGTAAAATTACGATTTCTCCGATATCTCTGCTTTTAAAAGTCTGATCTGAAAAATTCTTTTTGCATCGGAGAGCGATGCTGGTGGGAAATATTTCTTAAATAATTTTATATTTTTGGTAAAGAAAGTTTTGCCACTAGGAGGCGTAATTGCATATTTCTCTTCCTGATGTATTTCCAGCAATAACTGCGCTTCTGAAAACTCGAATGAAAACAATCTTTTGCAATTAGATACCGCTCACAACGGAAAATGTTTTGTGAATACCTTTTGCTTAAAATAAAACAGTTTTGCCGCCAGGGGGCGTATTTCTGTCATTTTCCCATATTTCTGTGTCTAATAGGTCGATTCGAGAAATTCTCTGTCGGAGAGCGATTCTGGTACGAAATGTTTTGAACATAATTTCAAATTTTTCTTAACGTCCAACTTTGCTACCAAAGAGCATAAGTTCTAGTTTCCTTTTGCTTCATTTTTACAGTAATATCTGGGTGTCTGGACATCCGATTGAAAAAATCCTTTTTCTGTTAGATACTACTAACTACGAAAATATTTTGTGTATATTTCGTGCTTAAAATGATGCACAATTTCCCCGCTAGAGGCGTAAACATCTAATCTGTTTCTCTCGATACCTGTGCTTCTAAAAATCCGATTTAAAACATTCTTTCAACACCAGATACCATTCGCCCCGTGGAACACTTTGCCATATACTCACGGTATTTTTTGCAGTTCATAGTTCTGGCGCTGGGTGGTGTTAGTGTGTATTTATGTTTGCAACCGTATATCCGTTTGTAAAATTCCTATAAAAAAAACTTCGTTTTTAACTGTATGCCATTCGCTACAGTGAAGATGAGGAATATTTTCCTTTTTTAAATAATGCACAGTTTTTCTACTAAAGGGCGTAAATGTCCAAACTTTTTTTTTTTTTTTTTTTTTTGTGGCTCTTTATCTGTGTTTTCAAGAGACTTATTTGAACATTTTTTTCCCTTAACATATCTTTTGCTGTGAAAAATACGTTTAGCATTTTTCTACTTTGCCAGTATTCAAAACTCTTTCCTCAGTGACTTAAGCGTATATTTCTATTTGTGAAAAAGTTAATTCAGTTCTAAACATCCCTTAGAAAAATCGTTATTTGGTTTTGAACCAATTTTCTTCTTTAAGTAACAATCCTTTCCGCTAGGGGGCGTCAAGATTTATATTCTCCTCTTTGGCTTATCTGTTCGATTTAAAAATCCCTTTGTCTGATATCTTGCTTCTGCTATGAGAAACTTTTGTGTAGAGTTTATTGATTTTCGTTACATATTTCGCAACCGTAGTTATTTCTATTGCTGGATGTTTTACCGATTGTAGAAATCTGATTTTTTTAATCGGTTCCATTGACTATGAATAACCCTGACATTACGTAATTTAAATTATGCGCTGTTTTTTCATAAGTGGTGTAAGTGCATTTTCAAATATTGATGAATTTTTAGTTTTTCGAAAAATCTGCTGTGAAATATATTTTTTGCGTCAGAAAGGGCTCAAAAAACGTGCTGTGCTTATTACAACCGAATGTTCAGTATCATCTTTCTTGTTTATTATAGTTATCAAGAATACATTTTATAATTATATTTTCCTCTTCGTTTCTACCTTAAACGCTATGTGGTGGTGTCTTTGTAGCTCAGCTCCTCACTGGAGTGCATGCCCCACGTAGGGCGGGCAAGAGAACGGATTCCTTCAGTTTGTGCGCCATGACAAGTCGTGTAATGTGACAGGGGCATTTAGGTTATTAAAAAAAAAAAAAAAGTGAGAGCATAAGTTACTTGTGCTTACGGCTTGACAAAATCAAAATCGAAGTTTTTGGAAACTCCTGTGAAATTACTGCATAAAAACCCTAAACTGACATTTATAGGGGGTGGGGGGAGGGACTGTATCAAAAGTTTTCGTTATTAGAAACGGAAAACTTTTTAAATCTAAAATTTCGTTGAAAGTGGGTGACTACCAGCAACTTTGCTGCACGTTATCTTCAGGAATTTTCCATGAATTCAGACCACTTTTTTTTTACAGTGTACCGTAGCAACAGATTTTACAGTGTCTGCTTGTTTCATGTGCCCCTGAAATCAGCATAGCTTTGTGGTGTGAACTATCTTCTATGCTGTCCATGTTTTAGTTTAAGAACCGTTAAAACTTGCTGCCCAAGCAGTAACTGCTTTACGCAAATTCAGTTATTCTATGCGCTTTGAAAGCACCGTTTCTTTGTGTTTGCGTTATTCGTCGGAACATAGTAATTTTTGCGTAAATTGTGTTTTCTGGAATATATTGTGTGTGTTTTCCCAAGGCAGTATCTGAATGTTTTGTAGTAGTGTCGACTGCCACCGTGTAAGTTTCATTGTTAAAACAACTGATACGAATCACTGCACATTTAAAACAAAATATTGTTCCAGAAAGATTTCCACTGTTCGCAGAAAAGAAAATGCCTTTACACATATTAGAATTCTAAATATAAATGATCCGGAAGAGAGCTTGCAACGCTCATCCCAGGCTCAGATCCCCAGTTATCCTACACCACCCGACTAACTGACCAGCCAGAAGAATTGTAATTACTATATGGACAATAGAATAAAGAAACATGGTAGCAGCAATGAAAACATCAGGTAGTTCTTTTATTTACAGGCGGGAGACCAACTTCCTGTCTAAATTTAGTTACGCTCAACCCTTTCTCCGAGAACGAGAGAGAAGAAGAGTGTTACCTGGCTTCAGAAGTTAGAATTCTCTCTGATCATTCACGGGTGAACAGTAACACCTCGGATAACCCACGGACAAACAGCAAACTTACCGGTGGATAGTCCACTGAAGCATAATTAAAGCACCTCGGATAATCTACGGACGAACAGCTAACTCATGGGTATATGTACGGAGGGTCCTCATTCTTAAAACCTTACTAATATCGTCCTTAAGTACAGTCCCAACCTCCGCTTGGTCCCCACGCAGCAGGAACAGCAGACGACAATTACTTAAAACCACAAACTCCATCCATAGCATCCCAACTTCATTATCGTCCAGAGTGAGAATGTGAAACTGGTAGACACGCTTCTCCAGTCTTTCAAAGACAAACAGGCAATATATAAATTCAGCGTTCCAAAAATTGGTTCCAGTCACCTTCGAAGATTGACGTTTCGCTGCCCACGGCACACAGCTGTCAGAAAACTTCTCCTTCCCCATCTTCCCTCTTTCGGACGGTTAGTAATCTAATCTTTATCAGAAGATGTTTACAAGCAGCGATATCGAAATATCGGTGCAGCAAGCCTTTCCATTGTAAGGTAACGGTTACTACGTACTTATTGTCATTTGTCTCAATCCCCTTTACTGGTGGGGGACATTTGCCATCGGCAGCTGATGCGAGATACCAGATGCCTGGCGCTGGCAAGAGTAGCGCTTTATTAACCAAAAAACTTTACTTCAGGCGCAAACGTACAGATCAGTGTTACCCACAGAATAAAGTACGATTCATAATATTTTCACGATTTAAAAAAAATATATATCCTGATCCCCCATATAATCGGTCGGTCTTTTTGTTTTATTTTTGAAATTAGTATGTGTCAGACTATTGATGACGAGCAAGAAATTGTCTTGAAACGTGACATTTGTGCATGGCCTAGAGATACTTTAAAACACTACAAATGCATATTATAGAGCGCTATAATGAATTCTTGAATGAGTGAATATTTGAATGACTTGGTGCATTGCCCTGAATGATGTGAATACATCATTGTGACGGGGATCTGCTAAAGTTTTTTAGATTCTCGTTCCAATGCGATTCAGTTTTTCAAGTTTCAACGGAATTCTGTGGTTGGTTCAATAGTGGTACTCAACGCACTGCTTTTTCAAACCAATAATATCCGAGACTTATCGTGCATTTAGCGAATGAAACATAGCTGATTTCCATAAAACAAATTGCCAATTTCGTAACCCTTGAGAACCAGAGTAATTTTGTTTCTATTATATAAAGGTCGGTCAGAATGTGCATTTTGCTGCAAAAGTAAAATGATCATTGAGGTACCTCAAAACATCAGTTTTTTCAAACGAATTCTATCGTCAATGTATATATTTTCCATTTCAACGGTTGAGTATAAACTTTTTTAAAATTCGGTATTTGAGGTTTGCCGAATATGTAAATTTTTATATATGTAAACGAAATTCGACAGCAGTTTAGAATATAATCGTTCGCTATTTAAAGTGGAATCTGACCAGTACTGCAGCGTCTTAATAGTAGAAACAGTTTTTGCCATTTAATTTTAATAAGTTACAAAGCCCCGGAATTTTAAACGAAATCCATCGGTGAATGATAGAATATGCCTGATTTTAATCCAAATCTGTGAAGATCCGTTACAATGGCATTTTGGAAGGCTCGAATAAGCCATTCCAAATTTTGCATTAGAGCTGAATATATCGAGTGGTATTCGGTTTAACACTGATTATGGAACAGCTTTACTGTATGAGAAAATGACATACAACAATTTCAGGTAGAGATTTCAAACTGGAAATAAAAACCTGCCCGAAACAATGGCAATTTTAGGGGAAGATATCAACGATAAGTGAACCGGTTGTTTTGAAGCAAATAAGAAACCCTGCGCATAAGTAATCGTGGTGCCATCACGTATTCTTTCTTTCTCTTTATTACTTTTTTTTTTTACCTCTCATCCTTCAAACGGTGTTCAAATATTTGCATTTCGTTAAGCTTAGTGTATTCTTCGTTAAGAACCACAGAGAATGGAAATATCGCCGAAGAGCGGCGTGCACGGACTGAACTACTAAGTAAACACGAGTTATTAATCACGGAAATGATCGCGGCTGCCAAGAACTTCGCAAAATAGATTAGGGAATTATTTAAACATCTGGTAAACGTAATTAAAAGGATTACGCTACATCAACTTAGGATTTCGGAATCCTGTGAGCATCGTGCCGAAGAACACATGGAATCACTGATTAACAAGAGGCGCCCTTTTCTTCTGGTTTTTTTTTTTTAATGAAGAAATACCAAAGTCACACATTTTGCTTCGGACATGAAATCTGGATATCTTGATCGTTTTATTTTTTCTGGTTTATTAAACAATGCGTTTTATGAATCTTGTGAATCAAATGCATTTATTGCAGCATTATCCCCGTTCTAATATTTCTATGACTTAATTTGATTTATCAAAGTGGTCGTGAGGGATTCGCCCGACGAATCGAAGCAACTGCCTCTGGAAAATAAACGCCACAGAATTATTCTAATGAACTTCATGCGCAGTGTTAACGATAACACCTGATCTCCCAGTTAACTGAAACGAATTAATTGAAATTTCTCCATTGATCGGTTCCCATACACCTCCAATTGAAGTTTATTTTTCGGATACTACTCGTGCATAATACGAAGGTAATGTTTGATATACACTGAATTAGCCAATTATTAGGAACACCTAGTAGCAATAAGACACGTGCCACCAGTGGCGCAACCATGTTTCATAATCTGGGGGAAGGGGGTTCGATCACACATACACACATGTATACATATATATACAATATTACCATGAAGGGCAATTGAATTAGAGACAGCTGGCGTTATGCAAATGTGGCACTGTGGGCGACCCTGTAAACGGAAACGACATGACGTATGCAGCGATCCGACAATATGAGGAGTGATGCGACGGGAATCAGTAAGAGTCTGACGCAGTATACGTAAGACGAAGAATCTAAGCGCATTTGATCGTGGGCAAATTGTCGGGGCCCGACGAATGGGTCACTCCATCTCGGAAGTGGTGCAGGCACTGGGATTTTCACGAGCCACTGTGTCACGGATGCACAGTGAGTACATCGAATCCGGAAAAATCACCCCTGCGAGGGCCAACTGCCGTGGACAACAGCGTGTGGATGAGCGGGGTCATCGTACGCTAGCTCGCATTGTAACAGCAGATAGACAGGCCACAATGCAAGAAATCACTCGGCAATTTAACGCTGGTGCACAAAAACGTGTTGGCAACCACACCATCCAGAATAATCTCCTCGCTATGGGGTGCAGAAGCCATCGTCCCACGAAGGTACCGCTGCTGACCGCACATCACAGGGTGCAAAGATTAGCATGGGCGCGGGAACATTGCCACTGTACCCTAGACATTTGGATAAATGTTGCCTGGACCGATGAGTCGAGATTCACGTTGGTACATGCGGGTGGCAGGATACGAGTACAGCGCAAACCACATGAAGCGATGAATCCTTCTTGCCAGCAGGGTACTCTTCAAGCTTGTGGTGGTGGCATTCTCGTCTGGGAACTGTTTACGTGGACTGAAATGGAACTCCTGGTACGTGTGACATCGTCCCTCACAGGTCAACGTTACCGGGATATCCTGGACGACCATTTGCTCCCGTTTGTGCGTCTTCAACATCCCACTGGGGACCTCATCCTGCAACAAGACAATGCACCGTGCCATCGCTCCCGAATTGTATCCGAATGGTTGGATGAACACTCCACCGCCGCCCCGGTGGCGCAGTGGTCTAAGGCGCTGGCCTCTGATCATTCGTCCGTGAGGGGTCCGGGTTCGAATCCCGGTCAGGCATGGATGTTGTGTTTGTCTTACGGCACTGGCTCTCTCCCTTCCCTGGAACCAGTGACCCTAAATTAGAGACGGGCGACTGCTAAAAGCCCATTGAGTTGCTCACGGTGGTCGTTAAACCTCAAAAAAAAAAAAAAAAAAAACACACTCCACCGACGTGACCTCGCTTTCTTGGCCAGCTAGGTCACCTGACCTCAATCCCATCGATCACATCTGGGATGCCATCGAGAGAGATGTTCGAGGCTCTGACCCCCCCTCCATCAAATCCTCGTGGACTGTGGGAGCTTGTTCAGGGGTCGTGGTTCCGTATGGCTTCCCAACGCTTCCGGTGTCTTGTCGAGTCCATGCCGAGACGAATCGCCGCCGTCACCAGGGCGAAAGGTGGTGCTACACGTTACTAGACAATAATCTCTAATTCAATTGCTCTTCAGTGTTATATACATACTGTATAAGATAGTTTGGGACCCCCTACACAATACCACACACACACACACACACACACACACACACTGGAGCAAAGCTGTTGCTGAGGCGCGATCTAACCGGCACGGCATTGGCGCCTCTGTTGGCATATGGTGGAACTTAGTGAACACAACTGTAAAACTACACTGGCGTGCAAAAATTAAGCACGAGACGGTTTTTCGAATGTAACGTCGTGCAGAAGTGCTCCACATCGACTCAAATCATACCATAAGATGCTCAAGATGTAAGAATATGGGACAAGTGAGCAAAACCGTCCGAACAAAGGATACAAAGGCACTTTATTGAAAAGGTAGCTTCGAGCACAACTGGACAGTAGACAGAAACGTCCATGTGACAGGCGGCTGCACAGAAAAATCCAATCTTTAGTAGGGGATATGATCACCACTGACTGCGTTGCATGATTTACAACGTCTGTCCATGCTGAAGACGAGGTTGTCAAGGAACTGTTGAGGCATCGCGGCACATTACTCTTGTAGCGCCAATCGCAGCTGCGGAATCTTTGCTGACGGCTGGTGACGTGCTGCGAAGCGTCTCCCGAGAAGGTCCCACACGTGTTCGATTGGATTTAGGTCTGAGGACCTTGCGGGCCAATCCATGCGTTGAATATCTTCACTCTACAACAGCTCTGCGACAGCCACTGTACGATGAGGTGTAGCGTTGTCGTCCATGAAGAGGAACTCAGGACTCACAGCACTTCTAAACAGACGCACGTGAGGCAGGAGAACCTCTGTACAATAGCGGACACCAGTGACTGAATCTCCTTGGAAGATGTGGAGGTCAGTACGGCTACCAAGCATGATACCTCCCCAAACGAGAACTCCGCCACCTCCAAACCGGTCCCTTTCGATGATGTTGGAGGTGTAATTGCGTGTTCCCTGCTCTCTCCAGATGTGTATACGTTCAGAATCGCTCGTCAGACTAAATCGGCTCTCATCTGTAAGAAGAATTCAACCCCATTGCTGATGTGTCCAGTTCTTGTGTTGCTGGCACCACAGAAACCGCCGTCTCCGATGAGCAGGCGTTAATGGCACACACCGTACTGGTCGTCGTGCAAATAGACCACCTTTGTGCAGCCTCCTGGCCACGGTAAAACGCGATAACGGACGTCCAGTTGTCTGTTGCATGTGCCTAGCGATTTCTCCCGCTGTCTGCCGTCTGTCTCTTCTCGCCTGTAGGAAAATATACCGGTCGTCCGCCGCCGTGGTTGCTCGTGGACGACCACTGCTAAACTCTCGGACAGCTGTTCCTGTCGTTTGAAATGCTCTCCGAGCTCGTGAAACGATGCTGTGAGTGATCCCGAACTCCTCGGCCACATCAGTCACACTTCGACTTTCTTCGAATTTTCCAATGACGCGACCTCGGGTAAAGTCACCCAGATGTCGTCTACTGGATTGTCTGTTGGCCATATCACACGGTGACAGCAACTCGACGTCGTTCAAACCAATGTACATCGTGCAATAGCTTTCACCGAATTGCTGAGCGTACAACGCCCGTGTGCTCTATACCCTTCCGACACTCTCCCCCCCCTACGTCATGCTACATATTTGCGCATGCCCTACCGTACCGGACCGGACCCTAGTCTATCTCCTGAGTGGTCTTTCGGTCCGTTCTGCCTGCTCGTTCCGCTGTTATGCTAATTTCTCCTATTCGTCCTTAATTTTTGCACACCAGTGTATGATAGATAGGGCAGAAATGCAAATTACAAAGTTGTAGAACTGACTTCGCTTATTAAGAATAGGCATCGCTGTTTTATTAAATACACATTATACTCGTGTTTGCATTCTACGAAAAATTACAATCGTATATTAAAAAATTCGTCATAGAAGACTGCAGTGTGCTAAACAAGTTCAACACAGGTAGTGACCATAGATTGGTGAGATGTAAGATGCACCTCAACACTAAACTCGAACGTGGCAAGCTCATAAGACAAACAAAATGTATTGACATAACCAACCTTAAAAAACACCATAATACTTTCAAGTTGGAACTGAAGAACAGATTCTCCGCTTTAGAAGGCCTAACATCGGAAGAAGTGGATATTTCGGAAGTTAACAGAAAAGTAACCAAAGCTCTTATGGAAACAGCAACAAAATTAGCCGGGTCTAAGAACAAGTTGCATGTGTACAAATTATCAGGAAAAACCAAAATGTTGGTGCAAAAAAGAAGAGAGATGAGGACAACTAAAGAAGATGTGACTTCCAAAGTGGAATATATAGAGCTATGCAAGACAGTACGAAAAAGTATCACTGAAGACGTAAGGAAATTCAACTGTGAACTAGTAAGGAAAGCAATTGAAAACAACCAAAGCCTAAAGATAGCAAAGGGACATCTCAGTAAGGGAAGGAAACAGATTATGGCACTGAGAAAAGAAGATGGTTCTGTAACAAGATATAGAGGCGAAATTTTGACAAGAGTGAAAGATTTCTACTCCAAATTATATGAAAGGGATGATACATGTACTCCAGACATCATGAAAGGTACCAGTACCAGAGTTCTTCCAGTCCTCCAAGCAGAAGTTGCACATGCAATCAAGAACATGAAGCGAGGAAAAGCTCCAGGAGAAGATGGAATTACTGTAGACATCATACAAGAAGCAAGTGGAGAAATCGAAACAATACTCGCCCAAATTTTCACTCGGTGCCTTAATAAAGGGAAGATTCCTGAAGATTGGAACAACGCTACAATGATCCTGCTACATAAAAAAGGTGACATTGAGGATCTCGGGAACTACAGACCTATCAGCCTCCTATCAGTGGTTTATAAAATCTTCACTAAAGTTCTTTCACACCGCTTGAAGGTAACACTGGACATGGCTCAACCGAGAGAACAAGCTAAATTCAGGAGTGGCTACAGCAATATAGATCTTATCCACGTACTGAGAGAACTAATTGAAAGAGCGAGGGAATATGAAATTCTATTGTGCATGGCATTTATCGATTATGAAAAAGCCTTTGATTCGGTGAAACCATCAGCAGTTACAATGGCTCTGAAATCCTGCGGTATTGAAGATGCATACATTAATATTATTAATAACATCTATGAAAATGCAAGTGCAAAGATTCGGCTATTTGAAAATACAACACACATAAAAATTGGAAAGGGAGTGAGACAAGGTGACACCATATCTCCCAAGCTTATTTGCATACGCAACTATGACGTTGAGATTACTTTTTATGCAGCTCACTGCAATGGATTCAGTCGTGCACGAAGCGTAGATTGGAATAATATGAAAAAGACTAGTGATTGTAGTAACTTCGAAAGAGGCGTGATAGTGAGCGCTGGGCGGGCAGATGCAAGCACCTCAGAAATGGCAAACCATTTTCGCTATGCTAGAACAACTGTATCGAGGGTGTAAAATGAGTGATACACGAACTACAAGAGAAGCAGTCAACGGTCTTTTTGTGGGTGGAGACCACTAGGCGATGTTCTAGCGTAACGGTACTGGAGAGCATTCTACGAGGTTACAAACTAATTCCATTACAGTATCGAGAGGAGAATTTCACCATACACAGAACCAATGAGCTGTAACAGCAGTTTACCACTAGTATCGGCTAAAAACTTACTTAATTAGTCTTGTCTTGAGGAGGACACGGAAGCATCAAAACTGGACCCTTGAGGATTCTACGAGGTTACACACTAATTCCATTACATCAAGTAACCATGCAGTTACAGTATCGAGAGGAGAATTTCACCATACAGAGAGCCAATGAGCTGTAACAGCAGTGTACCACTAGTATCGGCTAAAAACCGACTAATTAGTCTGAGGAGGACACGGAAGCATCAGAACTGGACCCTTGAGGATTAGAAAAAGGTCTCCTGGTCCGATGAATCGCGTTTTCAATTAATGCCCGATGGAAGGGCCACAATATGGCGTCAACAGCACGAACTGATGGATCCTAGTTGCATAGCGTTAACTGTACAAGCTGACAGAGGCGATTTAATGGTCTGGGGTCTGTTTTCATGTCAGGCATTGGGTTCCTTTATATCTCTGGAACAGCATTTGGATGCCACGATGAAACTTAACATTACTGCGGACCAGACACACCCGTACATGTGCGTGGTGTTTGTGTTGATGGAGAGGGCTACTTCTAACATGATAATGCTGCAAAGCTCGTATTGTCACACAATGACTAGGAGCACGACTGTGATTCCAAAATGCTAAAATGACCCGAACAGTCCACAGAACTTAATCCTATTCAACACCTGTCGGATGAGATTGAGAGAGCCATTCGTAACAGAGATCCAGAGAACATTCGGGAATTGGCGGACGCCATCATATTCTGCTTCCTAAACATATATCAGTAAAACGATACCAGCAACCCGTTGAATCCGTGCCACATCGAATTGAGGCTCGGACGAGAATAAAATGTGGTTCGATCTCTGCTCCACGTCGATGTGCTTTACGTGTTTTCTGAACTATTCTTGACCTGCCTTGCAGCGAATGACTATATTTCTATGCTAAAGAATATTTTTCGCATAATCAATTTTGTTTAGTCGTGCACGAACGCTTAAGACCATAAAAGAAAAAAAAAAAGGGCTGTGAGTAGTGATACTTACTTGGCTCTATAGATGCTCGACAACTGGATGGGAGGAAAAGGGAGAGAAAATCTGCACTGTAAAAAATATTCTGACATTCACGGGCAACTTTCCATCATTTCTTTCGTGAATTAACGAAGCATATTTCTGATACCTTTTCCGTAAAGAAACATGACGGAAAGTAACCTGAATTTTACGGATTTTTCGTACCACGGGTTCAGAAACCTTTCGTATATTAACGGAAAATCTCCGTTATCAATTTTTCCGTATTCGTATGACGAGAAATTACCGGTAATAGGAGCGATTGGTGAGAATACTTGAGGTTTGATTACTTTTAAATTTCAATCGTATGTCGAATTTTGAAGTTCCGTAGCGGGATTGGATATTGTGAAAAGAATACTCTCGTGAATTTTGTTTATTGTGGCACAGGATACTTCTTATCCTCTTCCCTATTTTGCGCTCGAGCTATTTATTATACAGGGTGATTCAAAATTCCGCTGACAAAATGGAAGGGAAAGTCAGGCGTACGGAAACAAACAAAAATCACATAGGAACATATCGACGCAAACGCCATCAGGAGGTGCTAGAGGGCGTTGTTAATGAGACCATGAGGTGGGCAGAGCGAGCCTGCGTCAGTTAAGCCGTGGATTGTGCACGAGTAACATGCAACGTTACACGTACCAAGAACTCGCCGATATGCATCCAACGTATGGCTCACTAACTGCAACGGACGAGCGGCAGTTTGCCTTTATCAGGAGAGATTTCCCAACAGACGAGTACCTAGTCGTGCAACGTTTGCCGCGTTTTGCCGCGTTGCACCAGCAATTGTGCGAAACAGGTACCTTTGCTGTGCACAGGCGAGATTGTGGTCTTGGCCGATCAACACGGACACCTGCCATCGAAGAAAGTGTCCTCCACGAAATGGAACGGAATCCAGGGACAAGTACTCGAGTGATGTCGCACAACATCCATGTCCCATCCACCGTCTGGCGCATTTTACATCATGAAGGCCTACATCTCTTTCATCTGCAACGTGTCCAGGCATTAGAGCCCGGTGATTACAGGCAGCGTGTTGATTTTGCACAGTGGTTTTTACAGCGAAGTGCGGCAGACGCAAACTTTCCAGCAACTGTTCTCTTCAGCGATGAGGCTGCTTTCTCACTAGACGGTGTCATGAATGTTCACAACGTGCACGTGTGGGCGCATGATAACCTGCATGCTACACGGACGCATGCCTCTCAACGACGATTTACCATCAACGTTATTACCCGGCATTGTTGGAGACTGTTAGTTCGGGCCATGCATTCTACCCGCAAGACTTAATGGACGTACGTATCTAACGTTCGTGCAAGAGGTTCTGCCAGAAATGCTGGTTATACTGTTCCTGTGACTCTGCGTCGCCACGTGTGGTTTCAGCACGACGGAGCTCCCCCACATTTCAGCAGAACTGTCAAACAACATCTGCAGGCCACCTTTCCCGTGCGCTGGATTGGTCGTGGTGGACCGATCGCATGGCCACCTCAATCACCCGATTTGTCATCCATAGACTTTTTTTATGGGGTTATCTTAAATTGCTCGTATACGAAACTCCTGTTGCCTCTGTCGAAGACTTAGTAGGAAGAGTCGTTGCGGCAACTGGATGTCTCCGGGATAAGCCAGGCATTTTTGAGAATGTGCGCCAATTGACGGAGCGTCGTTTTCATTTGTGTGTCAATGCGTCTGAACGAAACTTTAAACACCTGTAAAACTGTCCGTACCACCATTGCTCTGCCATGTGTAAGTACAGTGTGAATTAAATGTTGTCGTCCCTGTATTATGTACTATTTATCTTAGGGGACGTGTAGCGCCACCGGATGGCGTTTGCGTCGATATGTCCCTATGTGATTTTTGTTTGTTTCCGTGCGCCTGACTTTCCCTTCCATTTTGTCTGCGGAATTTTGAAACACCCTGCGTATTGGGTTACTGTAAGAAACCGGGTACTTAACTTATTTTACAGATATTTAATTATACGGTGTCTATGTATCAGTCTTTGGACAACTTAAGACAAAAGCTATTATAGCTATCATGAGTAAATTTTGTACTTAGATTTTTTTTTTTTGTGAATTAATACTATAAAAAAGTACATTTCACCTTTTTTAAAGATAACTGAAAGTCATTGTCAGTTAAAAAAAAATCAACTTGCAAAGCATTTTGTTTCTTGGAAAAATTACGATGAAAAATGCTTAATTTGTGAAAAGTGTTCCAACAGAAAAAAAAATATTACAAACCTATTCAGAAAAATAAGCTCCAACAAAAACTAAAATGACTAAATCACTCGCATTGATGACAAAAATCAAAATTTCATCGTCGTGGAATTCGTTTTATGATATGTACGTGAGCCGGATTGCTGAGAGTTTGTGGCTCAGTGGTTAAACGCACGAGTTACCTGTTGAGCCAGTTAGGGGTTCGATCCTGACCTCAGCGGGAAGATTATCTGGGGTAAGGGCTGAAAAGTACAGGGCCATCGATTTTGCGGAATTTCAGTTTAAATACGGAAAAACCTGAAATGGACTTTTCTGCAATAAACGAAATTTCTGTCTACAGAGAATCTGTGAAAATACGGAAGTTAAAATAAAGGGATACTTTTAAAAAAGGAAATTTCTTCAACTGTGCTGCAAGTAATTTTCAGAAATTTTTCGTG
Organism: Macrothele yani; assembly: GCA_039090855.1. Lineage (NCBI taxonomy): Eukaryota > Metazoa > Arthropoda > Arachnida > Araneae > Macrothelidae > Macrothele > Macrothele yani. The sequence continues at coordinate 2,059,762 of CM077023.1, read as the reverse complement.
AATTCACACCACTTATTTTTTACAGTGTGTATTCAGTTATTTTGTTCAATAAATTACATAACTTGCGGCGCATGTATTAAAAAAATATATGTAACTTGAACTCTTTTAGTAGTAGTTTTGAGGTGTGGATATTTTGTTTAGTGAATAGACAAATCTATGGTAAAATTTCCTCAATTAGTGAACTGTCAAATCTGTGATAAAATTACCTTATCTGTCTGTCAGTCGCCTGCAGGAGAAACTGTTGAACGTATAAACTTGAAATTTGACAGAAACTTTCAGAATATGGGAGTAAACACCTCGGAGCCCTGTTTTTGACATTCGAATTTGCAAATTTTAAATTAATTTAGTTTTTAAAGTTTGAACCGTTGCTTAAATTTGATCTTGCGATGCGTCTGCGATGGGTTCGGTTTGGAATCCCGTGAGGCATGGATGTTGTGTTTGTCTTACGGCACTGGCTCTCTCTCTTCCCTGGAACCAGTGGCCCTAAATTAGGGAGGGGGAGGGACTGCTTTATAGCCCTCTAAGTTGCTCACGGTGAAAAAAAAAACTTGCTACGTGCTGTGCTCATAAGACGCAACAATAGTTCATTTCATTGTTACGCAATATTTTATTACACCGTTGCACAACAATATTTTGTCACACTTTGCATAAACGCAATAATATTTCATTGAAGTATTGTGCGCAAACTACAAGAGCCTCTCTCCAAACCTGATAGAAACTGTTTCAAAAATTCGTTTTTTAAAGGCATAGCAACTTATATATATGTGTCAATCTTTCACACACATGCGAATGACTTTATCGAGGCAGACTAACACTGCAAACCTATGCGCGAGGATACCTAGGGTAGAATAGAAACGAAAATATTAATAGGTTGTGCCAAAAGTTTTGGGATGCACTTCCGAGTGTTACGTGTATCATTTCGCCACAGTTGCCGGTGAGTTTGTTTACGTTTCTGTCCGCTGCTCTGCGTGTATTACTTCGCGCTATAAATAGTTCCAAGCTATATCTTCCTAAAGATTTTGACTAGGTTCCTTCAACCATTGTTTCGAATTTGACGTAACGTGCGCAATTTACTATTTGAAATTTGATTTTGCTAGAAAATAGTAAAACTGTACTAGTAATCCGATTTATTGGCGTAGAAATATATAAATAAGCGTTTCGAAGCTTTCGCACATCAATCAGATGACGTTTTCAAGGAAGATATAGACAGAAACTGCTTATTTATATATGTATTATTTATATACACTGAGTGACCACTTTATTATGACCACCCCCTCAGTACTTCCTTGGGCCATCTTTTGCCTTTAATACTGCGTCGATTCGTCGTGGCATGGACTCCACGACATGTTGATAGGTGGTTTGTGGAATCTGAGACCATGCTTGATGAATGGCACTTTCCAAGAGTGAGATTGCAGGGTTGTGGATCCAGCTGTCATGTGGCTCGTTCAACTTCATTCCACTAATAATTCCCAATGGGGTTGAGATCTGGAGATTGTGGGGTCCACCTAAGCAAAGTAAACTTACCGACATGTTCCTGAAACCAATCCTGTACAATACGAGCACTATGGCAGGACGCATTATCTTGTTGAAAGTAGCCATCGCCATTGGTTTAAACCATCCACATGACAGGATGCTCTTGGTCCGCAACGATGTTTAGATATGAAGTGCCAGTCAGACGTTGATCAACACGAATTAAAGGGCCCAAAGCATGCCAAGAAAACATTCCCCAAACCATAACGGTGCCTCCACCAGCTTTGAAGGGTTGTAGCAATGCATTTTAGGGTCCATGCTTTCGTGCTGTTTCCGCCAAATTCTCACTCTGCCATCGGCATGGTGCAACTGAAAACGTGATTCATCGGACCACATAATTTGTTTCCAATTATATCGACTGTCCCATCCTTGTGCTCCTGTGCGAACTGGAGACGTGTTCTCTTGTTAACTGCAGACAGCAAAGATGTTCGAACAGGCCTTTTTTGGCTGCCATATCCCATCCAATGCAGTGCGGGGCGAACAGTGCGTGCAGAAATCATTTGAGGGGATCCTTGATTAAGATGGTCTGTAAGTTGCTGCACTGTTGCCCTTCTGTTGTCTGTTACCAGTCTGGACACTCCGTTCCACCCGAGAAGTCACTAGTCGATGACGACCACACGTTGCACGTAGAGACTCAGTTTTTTTGGCTGACAGTCCAGTCTTTGAACACTTTAACAACAGCTGCTCTGGAACATTTCACGAATGCGGCGGTTTCGGTGATACTCGCTCCATGGCTCCGAGCTCCTACAATCATCCCACGTTGAGCCGCCCCGGTGGCGCAGTGGTCTAAGCGATGGCCTCTGATCATTCGTCCGAACGGGGTCCGGGTTCGAATCCCGGTGAGGCATGGATGTTGTGTTTGTCTTACGGCACTGGCTCTCTCCCTCCCCTGGAGCCAGTGACCCTAAATTAGGGACGGGCGACTGCTTATAGCCCATTGAGTTGCTCACGGTGGTCGTTAAACCTCAAAAAAAAAAAAAAAAATAAATAAAAAAATCCCACGTTGAAAAATCGCATTTTTTTACCCATATCTTCACCCAAAAATCACTTCTACTGTCGCAATCACTAAGCTTAGCCGTTTTACACTAGCATCGCCCTCTGGCGGCAACAGCGTGCAGCCATAGCTCATTTGCTTAAAACTGTCAGGTGGTCATAATAAAGTGGCCACTCAGTGTTTATTATTTATATATCTGCAATTTCTGCCTATCTTCCTTGAAAAAGCTTTCTGGTTGATGTGCGAAAGCTTGGAAACGGTTATTTATGTATTCCTACACCAATAAATCGGATTATACTAGTATAGTTTTACAATTTTCTACATAATTGGTGTACAGTTCCTCTTTATTAATTTGATCTTACTGTTTACTATGTTAAACTTCGGAAGTATTATGTGTGCCCTCCGGCTGCAGTTGCCGGCGGGGTTGTTGACGTTTCAGTCTATATAGTTCCGAACTGTTTTTATGGGAAGATTTTGACTAGGTTTCTTCAAGCTTTCAGCCACTGTTTCGAATTTGACATAACGCTCGGGAATTAACAATTAGACATTTGCTGTTTACTGCATTAGACTTCCGCTAAAGTGCAGAGGAACAATTTTCGTTAAATAATTCCGTGATTATTTTAGAGAGAAAATATATTTTAATGAAATGCAAATGGAATACAAGAAGTGTGAAATGTGAGAAAAATGTAAGCTTCCTGATGTTTTTTTTTTGTTTTTTGTTTTTTTTGGGGGGACAACGCCTGGTGATACCTTTAGCTAGTCATGGAGTATTGCAACGCACATCACGTTTATTTCACTCGTTGAATTTTGTTCCCTCATAAAGCGATTTGAAATGTTAGCACGAGACATTGCAAAAAACTAATACTCAACGTGCTAAGTTGATGCAAAACTCGCGCATAATATTTGGTCGCAGTTGGAGACATGCATAAGAACTGCCCACCAATAAAAAGCTCTTAGTAACAAAAGCAACGGTTATTAAGAGCATAGACATCTAAAGACTTAGCTACCTAATGCTGTGTATCTTGAATCTGAGTTCTCGTATTAATACGTTTTTCGCGTTCAAGGAACTGAAACGTTTGGTTCCCTAAAAATTGCATAACAGTGGGCAACTGATTCATCAGTTTTTCGGGTGGTTTACTGGTGTCTACTTCCGAGCAGCATTTTGAACTGTGGCATTTGGCCAAATGGCCGACATAAGGTGACAAGAGAAAACCAGATGGGTTTTCTTTTCATAGCTGATACGGCGTTCACTTATGGCTTCGTTGTAATAAGGTAAAAAGAAAGTCGAAGTACACTGAAACAATGGAGTGGGTAAATTTTTACCCACTAGAAAAATGGGAGTACATTGTTAAAAATTTTGTGGCAGGTTGCACCAAAAAAATGGCGCTGCACTACTTTCTAAGAAAGTATACACCATTCTGTGTTGCAAACAAAACCCAACAACGTGGTGCAACTTTGCACCACGTTATGGTGCAAGGTTTCACCATGTTGTTGAGTTTTGTTTGCTCAACACAATGGTGTATCTTTTTTCAGAAAGTGGTGCAGCTGGTGTTGCACCACTTTTTGGTGCAGCCTACCTCAAAATTTTTAAGTGTAAGTAATAGTCGAGATATTGTGTGCAGTGTATATTTGTAGTGAGAACGTTGGAATTCCATATTGACTTATTCATAACATATCACGTGGGTTTTGGTAAATTGATTTTTTTAAAATTGCGAATTTTGTATCGGGTATCTATATTGTGTCCACATTCGGAGCACTAGCCACACTTAGTCGCACTTCTTGCACACCACTGCCTTATGCTTCATCTTGACAAGACTAAATCCTGGGCCCGTTCCTAAATTTACATCGCTCTCCACACACGATTCACTAAAGTAAATGATCACATGCTATCATTTGATAATTTTTGTACCCGACGGTCCACGTAAGACTAGTCACTGGATCGCGACTGTCCATATATTCAGTTGTTCTGGCGTGGGCCCACTATCCTGTGTTCCATACTTTCATATGCAATTTCCTTGCTCTTGTACTTTTTTGTTTAGGAGTTTAACGATCACGGTGAGCAACTAAATGGGCTATAAGCAGATGCCTGTCCCAAATTTAGAGCCTATCGTTCCAGGGAAAGGAAAGAGCCAGTGCCGTAAGACAAGCACAACATCCACGCCTCACCGGGATTCGAACCCGGACCCACCTCGGACGAATGGTCAAAGGCCGCTACAGCGCTACCGGGGAGGTATCTTGTACTGCCGCCTCAGCAGAGTAGGAATAAAACTATTGCTTCGTTACATCAGTTTGGGAGTAAGAAATACCAGCTGTGTGTTTACTATCTATTACAACACAAACTACTCGGATATGCTGCAACTGAAAGTCGCGCATATTATTTTTTCGAAGAACATATTCAGTATTCTACTTAAAGCGATTTGTTGTACCAGGTCGCTTGGAAAATAATGGCCGATTTGAAGAGCAAAATGAAAGATACATACCTCATAGCACGCAACCTTGTTTTATCCGAAATAGGCGCCTTCCGCAGATACACACCTCTGCCAATGAGTGAATACTGCTTCAATGCCAGTCCGGAAGAAATCTGGCTCCTTGGATGCAAGAAAGTCCCGGAATGGAATTTCGGCCTCCTCTCTGTTTCTGAAGGTCCTGTCGTTGAGATCATTGCTAAAATGCATGAACAGATGGAAATCTGTAAGTGCCAAGTCAGGAGAGTAGGCCGTGGATGTGGGATTGTTTCGAACCTCAGTTTGTGTAGTTTGTGACACGTGTGGTCCCGCATTATCATGGAGGAGGATAGGACCCTTCCTGTTCACCAAAGATGCCTGTTTAGAACACAACTTCTGGTGCATTCGGTCAATTCCTTCACAGTATGTGACTGAAGTAATACTTTCACCAGCATTCAAAACCCTGTAGTGTATGAATGACATCGTCAACAAAACCTTCTTTGCCGTCAACCTTGGTTTACGATGTTGTTTCGGTGGTTCAGCCACTGTCTAGATCGCTTATCGCTTATGGGTGTCGTATAGCACTCACTTTTCATCACAGGTTACAGTGCGATCGAGTAGGGGCTCCTTTTCGTTGCGAAGCAGAAGGTTACTGCACATCTCAAACCGTTGTTTCTGATGGTCCGTCAGTTTGTGTGGGACCCACGTATCGAGCTTCTTGACCTTACCACAATTTGGTGGTGATGTTCGGAAATGGTTGACACCGACACACTGTACCGTTCAGCTAGTTCTCTGACTGTGACGCGATAATTTGTCTCCACATTTGCCTTCAGAGTATCGTTATCAATGACAATGCCGTCCTCGGCCTTCATCTTGCCGGCTCGTGTCACCGGAACGAAACTTTTGAAACCGCGGACGAACAGTACTTTCAGATTTTGTCTCCTTGCCCCATGCCTCGACCACATTACGACCCAATTTGAGATCGTGAAGAAGAATCACCCGCAACTCACTCCTTCCTATCATGTACAGACCACTCTCACACGAGTAGCAAGGACTGCAGCTCAACCGATAATGGCGCGTATGTGGCGTCTGAGTCGCCCTTCACCTCGTACGAATGGCGCTGCGAGCTCAACTCCCACTTGGGAAAAAGGTCCACTTCTTCATCACCACATCGGCTCCAGTCCCTCAGACGTATAACCCACATCAGATAGTCAGTCTAGTCAACGAACAGTAACTGAACAAATGGGCGACATCATAACCGCCATGAACGAAAAAAGAAAGAAGCAACAGCCTTCAACACAAAATGCCGCACGCGAATCTCAATTCCATGCACCTTTATCTTACTCCAGAACAAAAGAACCCAAAGCCACTCATTCCAAAAGTATGTAGATGCACACTGAACAAAAGAGCCCAGGCATCCACATTCCAAAAATGTGCAAATGCCCATGAAACAACAGCGAACCAAAAAAGAAGCAGAAACCCTCAAGAAAATGTATCAAGGCCTTTAGATTTTTTCTCAAATACTCCTATCGAATTACCCGTAACGTGACAACTTTCACTGTACCGTGCTGAACTCCACAGATTTTTCGTGCGAGATGGTACTTTGAGCAGTTTTGGTTTGCGACGTTATGTAGTTTTGCTATGGAAAACTAGATTAAGCAACTGCAAAGCCAGATTTTAACAAAATTGAAAGCTTGTTAAAAATACAAGACAGCAATTGTAGAGCTTTTCAAATCACTAGCTGACGTTTTGCAATTAATACCACTGCAAAATTAGAAGTAAATAAACCTAGTAGTATTATTTATGGATATTATTTTTAAAAAAATAAGTGTTTTTCTTTGAAATCTCTACAGCTTTTTGTGGCTGAGATTATTTTAGTGACTGTTGCTTTTGTTTGAGTGAAATTTTGCTTCACCACTGTATTAACACTGTTTACCTCAGCATCGGTGCTGTTCGCGAGATTAAATTTTGGTGATGCTTAATTCAGCGTGAATCAGCGGAACAGTTATTTTAGGAGAAAGGCGGGAATTGATGGCAATTGTGTTGGGGATAGGGATGGCGGAACTGCAGGATCCACGTCACAAGGGTGGCAGTTAAGAGTAGATTTCTTATCCACGGATCATTAACCTCCTCTCGTATGTGAGATCCGTTCTCTGGTTCTTTGTTAGGTCGCGGGTACGACGATGGCTTTTGTATGTTGGCTGTGTCAGATCCATGCTCGTGGAACTTGAGGATTTTGTTGTCAACAAAAAACGCGTGGCCACTTTCTGTTCTATCACGTGCTGCACTGGGAGAATTGACTCATTCATTCTGCTTGCATAGATAGATTTCTCTGCGTTGCTTGCTTTCTCACGCAAGCGGAATTCATTTAGCCATTAGTGAATGGATCTGTCTGAAATCTGCTTGCTTACCAAGTGACCGTTAACGGTCTCCTTTTTATTCCTCCACTCTTTCCCGTTTTGTGCGTGCACGTTATTTCATAATTCATTGTCCAGTGTTTTGTGGGGTCATTCACTAGCACCGTTTTTGCTGTAATAATTGTGGCAGCGTCGTGTTTACATTCACACATACTTGCTTAATTAAATAGACCAGCCTCGCTTTGCTTTCCCTCGAAAAATTCAGAACATACGGCTTTCGGTTGTGCGAAAAACAATTACTTCAAAGAATAAAACATTAATACAATTCACGTACGCAAATGACTTTTGCATATATTCATGACGTAAGGGGTTTTTCCGCTACCGGGAAATATAATCAGTGGAGAAAGAGGTAGGGGCAAAAACTGGATATTGGAAACGAGCGTTTGGACCGAGGATTCTTTAAAATTAAATTTTTTAAATTTAAATTTTATGGTACAGTACGCTGAAAGAAATTTGCGGAAGTATTTTAAGGTATGTGAAACAAACTTATTGCTCCAACTGTACGTAAAGTGCAATAGAATCCCGATTATATCCGATATTCTGTGTTATCCTACGTCTCTTTTATTTCATACCAAAGGTTTTTATATAATTAATAATGAGCACACACCATTAAGAAAAACGAGTCGTTTATCTGTTCTGGATATATTGACACAATGTATGAGTTACTTTTATGACACAAAAATATACTATTATACGTTGCCGTTATTCACTTTCTCTTGCTTTGCGAACGTCACTTGTTCTATACACTTATTATGGCTTTGCACTTAGAGGAACAGGGTGTGTCTGTATGGGATTAGTAACTTTTCCAAGTTCAATACTTTTTGACCCCCCTCTCCCCGAAAAAGAAAAAGTAATCACTTTCTCGACGTGGGAAAATCTTCTGAGATGTAAGTTTTCTAAATAGATTTGCTCGGGGAAAGACTTTGCACGGATTCAAAAACGAGAAATATCAGAGTACGAGTGCAGCGGCATATCTCCAACTGAACCGAAATTGTCGGTTGACATCTCCTGGTGACCGACACATTGTCTTGCCAGTTAAAATTTGATTTATACAAAAAGTGCTCCCCTTTTCCATTATTATATCTAGTGAGAAACAAGAACGAAAAGGTAAATGAAGTAGTAGTTTCCATGGAACAAAAAGCTTAAGAATTATTCAGATAAAGGCTAAAACATGTGTAAAATGTTACACAAGAGTTTGGTATTCGTCTTGTTGCTGTTACTCTAAAAGATGAAGTGAAAAAGCAAATTAGTGTGAAGAAGTGGAATAGAAAAGTGGTGTTCACATCCAGAACTTCTGATTTTTTACAAAATAACAATAATACGGAAAAGTAAGCGATGCCTTATTTTTGCGGTTCTCAAAACAAACAAAGATGTGCCAATATCTGGACCTCTTTTACAAGAAATGGCGTGAATGTTCCAAAAGATGTTTAGTGAAGGTGATTCAGTTTTTGCAATGTTGGTTGGTTAGATGGATTTAAGAACGCAGAGAAGTGAGAAATGTACACATTTCCAGGAAATGTTATATGCAGATTCCAAATCGTTTCAAGCATACAAAAAAAAGTAATAAAGAATAAAGGTTTGTATATAGACCAAATATATAACTCTGGCGAGATTGGTATGAATTATAAAATGCTCCCAGCCAAAAACACTGGCTGCTCATGAAGAAAGATCCACTCGTAGATACGAAAACAGCTAGGAACGCTTAACAGTTTGGGATATTGTAAAGTCTCTGGCATCATTAATTTAAATTAGCAATGAATAGAAAATCAAAATTGATTCGTTACCCCCCCCCCCCTCCCAATGTTTGGATGAACTGTGAAATTTTCTGGATCTGGTTTTTCAGAAAATTTGTTCCCTTAAGTACAGTTTTTTGTTTTAAATAAAGAAAAATCTTGAAAGAAGAGGGAACTGTTACTATTTCTTTTTATTTAATAACTATCACTTCGTGATGTCTACCCATGAGCCAAGATGTTCTGGAAGCATTAAGAAGAAACATCAGCTTATATTTCTTACTTTACTGCTTCAGGTGCTCAACGATAAAAGAGAAATGCTAGAATTTCGGAAGAAAATAAACCTTAAAAAGGTTGTTTTATTGAATGGCTCAAACTTTGGAGGAAGTTCAACAAAAAATGCATTCAGCGATGAGAAAGCACTTTATTTAAGTACATCGGTGGAAGAAATCGCAAAAGAAATGCACGATAATTTTGTTTTTTTAAAAGTAAATTCCAGGCTGTGAAGAGGCGAATAACGGTGACATAAAAGAATAGATGCATCAAAATGCGGAACAGGGGTTGACCGATAACGAAATAGTAGCTCTCGTGCATTGTGTTGACAAAAATAATTCAGATAGTGAAGAAGAGGAAGATGTGCCCAAATTAGTGATAATGGCGAATCGAAGCTATCGCAATTCGTTACTTACAATGAACAAAATAAGGGACATATAAAAGAAAACTTGTGGTATATAATTTTTCTGAACTCTGAGATCTTGCCTCAAAAGGAAGAAAGAAAGCAAGGAAGGGAAATTTAAAGCAGTTATCTATTACCAGTTTGTTTAAAATACTTTATGCATTTTTGTACAGAGTATTTGTATTTTGTTCCTTATTTGTTTATATTCTTTCATATTGTGTTTATAATGAATGGAAAGCTGAAAATTTACATTATGTTTATTAACCTGTGTTATCCGACATTTTTAATTTTCTGACGCCCCCCTTCTTTCCGAGTAGGTCGGATAATCGGTATTTCACTTGGTGATGACCAGTAGGATGCTAATTAGTTGTCGGGTGATTAGTCGTTTCAAAAAATCCTGTCCTACCTGTGGCATCAATTCGGTAAAAATAAAAAAAATAAAAATAAAAAACTTAATTTCTTCATTTTGAGGTGTGCTTGAATAATCTTTGTGTCGTGACTCGTGATGTGTCTCTCAAGGAGCAAATTGAAGTTGTTAAATTCGTAGAAGACATAGTCAGCAATTTTTGAAACACTTTTTTTTCTTCTATGGAGTTACTGTATTGAATAGAAATTAAAATGAAGAAAGCTGTTAAGGGCTATCGGTTCTCAGTTAATTTCTAGATTGTTGAAACTGACCTACGCTTATGGAAGTAATGCAAATTTCTGAGTTCGTTTAATACTCAAAACATTAGTGCACTTGCGTGAATGTTGGGTTACACCATGCGGACAATGATATGCTTTTCCATTCTAGCAAACTTCAGAAATGTACGCTGATTCAGAAGTCTGAAAGTTTCGTTAACTGAGAAGTAACGTTTAATTTTTAGGACTGAGATTTTCGATCCAATATTTTTGTGAATACTCAGTTGTCTCCCTCCCCCAGTGTGTGAATCTTTTTCTTCCGTTTCCTGTGATGTCTTGTTTCTCGCCGTTGTGGGTAACATTGCTGTCTATTTGGGAACATCATTGCTTCGCGTTAAGAATAGGATGGTAGCATAAAGGGAATCATATAGCTGACCTGAAAGTTAAGTGCAACTGTGGCCCTGTGTGCTGTGATGAGAGAACTGAAAACTGTGGTTGTATATCCCGTGATGTCGTACACAACTGATCTGTTGCCAGTTCCGTTGAACATGTCATTGGAACTGTAGCCGAGACATCCTCAGTCTATTATTGTACACACTGGTGATTTGTGGTCCCACACTCCAGGGCTAGATTAAGGTTGGGTCTATAGGGGACCACCATGATCAATGGCCCAGGAGGCATGCCTGGACAAGTAATAGACAGACAGAGAGAGAGAGAGAGAGAGAGAGAGAGAGAGAGAGAGAGAGAGAGAGGGTTATAAAATAGTTTTACTTTTGTCTCGTGTGATTTCCACTTGGTCAGAAACAGACGCTGGAAGACTCACAGATTTCAAGTCAGTGACTCACCAAGGGTAAAGGTTTCATGTCGCTGTGTACAGCGGGGTCGGCGAGACAGTGTCAGCTTTTTCACATTATCCACCCACACCTCCAATTTGCGCTTGGAACCGTTAATAGTCGAAGTCTCATGAAGCCTCTCATTGCATAACAAAAACGATGCACTAAGAAAAGTATGCAATGCTAAATCATTAGAAAATATAAGACACAATCTAGGAATCTTAAGCGTTCAACTCATGCTCATGTGGAACAATGAAAAATACAGTGACTTATTATGAAAACTTTGCAGATGATTTAGTATTTACAGTTTCGTATTTTAACGGACTTCATAATAATTCCGCATCATAAATTCTTTGGGGGCTCACTCAGATGTCTTAGCCTAGGGGCCCACTAAGATCTTAATCCGGCCCTGCCACACACAAATTTCAGCCTTATCACTTAGGGATTCTAAGGACTAATGTTCGATAGACATATTGGTGTCTGTTGCATGTTATTCGTTATTAGTCACCAGTGGAACAATTTATCCATTACCTGTGGGATAACAGTTGAGTATAGTTCTGACATAAAGAAAGAAAAAAAAACCGAACTGTGTTCTTTAGCTTTCTTCCCATACGACGTAGGGATGAAGGAAGCTTTTCGAAAACAGCTTGACATAAATCTCAATGAATGAAATACGGAATTACATTAGTTGTACAATACAAATTCCGAAGATGTGAATCCGTTTATTGGTGTAAATATGACATGATGTTAAGTCAGATAATATCCGAAAACTTGAAAATTTCGTAGTCCTGGAGCGGGAATTGAACCCGCGTCTCCCGGATAGCGCCCGATATGCTAACCACTAAACCACCCAGAACGACCAAGTTTATCGGAAACTTGAAACCTGGTCGTTCTGGGTAGTGTAGTGGTTAGCATACTCGGGCGCTATCCGGGAGACGCGGTTTCGATTCCCGCTCCAGGACTACGAAATTTTCAAGTTTCCGGATATTATCTGACTTAACATCATGTCATATTTACACCAATAAACGGATTCACATCTTCCAAATTGTTATTGAAATAAATCTATTTGTTTAAATAGTGATTTTCGGAAGTATGACAGTAATGCGGTGGTAGTTTGCTAAGGTAAAGAAAGTTCTTGATTTTACTTTAGAATTATTTGTATCGCATCCGCTGTTGTTCCAGTTTGCTTCGGGAATCTAACTATATGGGCGTGGAAAGAAGAGGGGATAGGGTAAATAATGGCTGAGTGTTAAGATGGGAGTACATGTGAGAAGTGAGCTAAATACCATCGTGCCACACCGTTGCACCATTTCACTGTCATCTTATGTCACCCAAGCGCGCGTCTCAGAGGTTTGAGGAAGGGGAAAAAACCCGGCACTCTCTTTAATGCTTGCTTGCAGCATACTTTTGGATTTCTCGTTGAACCCTACCAGGTGCAGCAACGCCCTGTGCTGGAATTACTGCCGTATCAGCGAGCTTCTCAGTTGGGGTCACGAGTTCTCAGGAATGGGGAGGGGGTAAAAACACGCACTTCTTTTGCTATCGATTGAAACGCCATTTGCATATCGATCTTACTTTCCCTTCTTTTATCAGACACGAGATCAAGCAGAAATTAGAGCTGCGGGAAGAACTCACTTTGCCCTGTTTTTCTTGGTATTGGTTCAGAATAAAAACAAGTTCTGGAAGAAAAAAAACTTGCTTTAGAAGTATTGGCTTTCGCAGCGCACCAACCGCAAAACAAAACCAAACACCGAAAAAAGAAAAAAAAAAACTGAAAAGGAGCAAGCGCCCGTTACCTTGGCGACAAAATAAACAGGTGGGGAAATATTGTTTGCCCTCAAGGAAATGTTTAAATTTCTTGTTCCTTCGAAGGCGTATCGAAACTTGAAAGTCAACAGAAATAAATGTAGCGTAGCAGAGTTTTGTTTCTTTCTGTTGAAGATTGTCGCTTTGTGGAGCTTAGTCTGACAGTTTTTTTTTCACAGCAACCATTTATGTATGTATACAAAACAGTCGCCCTACGGAAATCTATAAATGCTCGAGGCTTCGAAAATACAAATTTATGCACAGCAATCTGTAAATGAGTTTTAGAAATGCTGTTTTCGAACTCCTAATCGTTATTCATCAAAGCAAAATACACATAACTATGATTGCGGGATTTTCATGATGCTTCGAACAAAAACCCACGCCACATCTTCTTTAGTCAATAAGCGTAAAAAACAACAACAACCCCGCGGTATTTCTTTGTGATTTAAAATCATTATAGTGTGAAAACTTATTGAGAATCCGGCTTGCAGTTTTCCACAGCAATCTCGGTGATCTTCATCATAATAAGTAAATTTTTCACTCATGCAAGCATTTCTAGAGATATTGGGAATCACGGTGTTTCTGTGGCTACCAGTTATGTAGTTAAACCAACCTATGATGTTACAACATTTAGTCACCACGATAAGAGCTACAGCGATCAGATCGAGGCAGGTATCGCCACAGCTAAGAGGGTAAAAGAAGAGCGTTCCAAGATCTTCATTTTGGAGTAATTTATTAGCGGGAAAGCTGTCGGATACAAACTTTGTCATGTACAACAAACCCTCTTCAGGAATTTTTTCTTGATAAGTTGATTCATTTCAGCACGCATTTTGAAAGTGTTTATTACATCAATTCGTCTGTCTTCCTGTAGACAAGATATCTGTCTGCTATTGTATAAGTTGGATTTGAAGAACCATATGAATAAAGATTCATGGATTTTCCAATATATGTGATGCACGGCTTCCAGCCAAGCATCACGTATATATCAAATTTTAGATTTAGCGCTGCTAAAGTGGGACAGAAAAGATCTTTTGTTGAACGGTTGAAACTAGAAGTGAAACTCTTCATAGTTTTTTTCTGATGCTTTACTTGCTGCAGTGTCTTCTTGTAAGGTGGCATAAATGCGAGGTGACAAAAATATCTGATTGCATTTCACAAGACGAATCTGCTTCTAAGAGTCGGATTATAAAAAACATTTTGCATCCAGTAGTTATAATTACGACAAATTTTCTATAATCTTTTGTTTTTTGTCAATATTTCCGATTGATATCTTTCTCTCTAGATGGTGTGATTTTTTTTTCGATACTTCAGCTCTTTTGCATGTTGGATTTGAAGAACTGAGTTATCAGTGGCTAAACTCTCTGCGATTAATGTTTTCAATGCCGCTTCTGACACAGTTTATCCACTGTGGGGCGTTACAGTAGACATTGAGTGATCACTGAATTATGACCACCTACCTAACACTTCGTAGGTCCTCCTTTTGCCCTCAGTGCAGAAGCTATCCGACGTGGCATCGATTCAACATACACTGAGTGATCAGTGAATTATGACCACCTACCTAACACTTCGTAGGTCCTCCTTTCGCCCTCAGTGCAGAAGCTTTCCGACGTGGCACCGATTCAATAAGTTGCCGGAAGCAATTGGGAGGTATGGCCAACCAAACTGTGTGTAATGCAGCCTTCAATGCAGGTATGGAGGTGATTGGTGTATCCAGACGCCTGATATGCCGCTCCATCGTGTCCCACACAAGTGCTCCATGGGATTGATATCGGGGAGTTCGGATGTCAATCGATATACTGGAAGTGAGATCTGTGTTCCTCAAACTATTCCTGCACAACATTGGATCTGTGGCTTGGCGCATTGTCATTTTGGAAGACACTGTTGCCATTCAGGAAAAAGTGCAACATTTCTATGTGTACAGAGTCAGAAGCAATTGACGATAGTGGGCACCAGTTATACGTTGTTCCACGTCAAAATGCCCGACACCATACAACAGCCTCCACCGGCTTGCACAGTGGAGACCGTGAGAGATGGATCGGGTGTCTCATGTTGTTTGCGCCAAATACGTGCTCGACCATACACGGAGTGGACGAAAAAACGCGACTCGTCACACCGGCACACTTTTATCCAGTCATTCGATGACCTGCAGCAGGCAAGTCTTTTGCGCCGATGAATCGGGGCTGAGGATGTCGTCGGAGTCTTTTGCTGTTATACTCAACAGTTGAATAGTGCTGCGTCTGTTGGCCTATACGAGTCTTCGGACCCGGCGCTCATCTCTCATATCAACCTTTCGCAGCCCTGTACAGTTTTGTCTGCAAGTCGTTCTTTGACCATTTTTACTCAGTCCAATACACTTTAACTACGGCGACTCGCGAACAACCCACTAGTTGAGCCGTTTGGGAAATCGAGGCACCCGCTGTCCGAGCTCCCACAATCTGTCTTTCCTCAAAGTCCGATAAATCCTTCCGTTTGTTCATCACGCTCCGAATTTTACTACCTACTTCTCCAATCACACCTTATATATGCTACGTCGGTCGACTAATCGCGCTCTCTCGGAAATCACCAACAGGCCGCATCTACTTTTGATAGGATAATTTAATGATCATTCGGTGTGTATGGCTTTAGTGCTGTCAACGTTGTTTCTGAAACAGTTGACGCCGTGTGGGGGCGTTATATTTGCGTCTGATAATATACGGATGTACGCTTTTAAAAGTGTACTTTCAAAGTTCTCTATCTTCTGTATTCACAGCCACAATTCCCCATGAATTTTCCGGGTTTTTTAACATAAGAATTTCTCGCAGCGGTGTGTAAACTCAGTTGTGATTTTTAGTTTGTTTAGAGAACGATATCGAAGCTGCTACGGGATCATTTTGAATATTCTTTTAACATTGGCTTGAAGCAGTCATGTTCAGTGCTATCCCGATACTTAGTGAGTTTTCAGAAGTATTTTTTTGCCTTTAGATGGTGGCGCAATAGAATATTTGTTTTCAGTATTGTATCAGAGCTTCTGAAAGTCTCATTTTAAGAATTTTTATTTACCTCTGGTAACTGATACCATGCCCAAAATTACCCACAAATTTTGTAGCTTCTCTTTCTACAAAGATTTTCGCGAATTAAGTACCACGTCGCCTGCTGTAGAAATCCGATTAGAATGAGTCTGTTTTCATTGAATGGCTGCAACCGTCAGCAATATTTTTTTGTAGCTGAATTTAGATATTGAGATTTTTGCTAGCTGGCTTTATGCAGTAGTGTGTATATATTTAGTCCCGAATTTTCGTTTTACGTTCGGTTGGAAAATTCTTTGTCAAGCGACAGTTGACAGAACGGCCAAGGTTACCCATGTGTTTCAGAGTTCTTTATTGTTTCGTTTTAGGTACGATATCATAGTTTCTGACCGCTTGTTTGAGAAAAAGGGAAAAAAAAATTCGCCTGACAATCGTCCCAAAATTTTTTCGATGCATTTGCCTCAAAATTTTTAATTTTTCTACTCGATGGTGTACAGGTAGTGGGTTCCACCTGATTGTCTGCACTCCTCTGCAAGTCGGATTACTAAAACAAAGTAATAGTTCGGGGAACGTGGTTAAGTAGTATATGAACTGTGCTAAATAGTTGATAAAATTCGCTTTGAGAAAAATTCGAAAACTAACCCTAATAGTTTTCACGCAATTTGTATTAGACGGAGAAAGTTGTTTCATTTTGTGTAATTGATCTTTGTTTCATTTTTATTAAAGAAAATCTTTTATTTACTAGCTTTTCTCATTTGTCAATTTAAGCTGCAAATTGTTGCAGTTACAAGAGTTTATCAAAATAATGGAAGCACTTACTGTTTGTGAAGAACGTTTTATCAATAAGCTGTAGGTCCACCTCGGGCTTTCAAAACCGAAGCAGTTCGACTCTGAATAGGTTTATGCAAATCCCGCACATACGATATTGGGACTTCGGACCATTCTTCTTGTAAAATACGTCCCAACTGTGCCAGTGATGTTGGGAGTAGAAAGTGTGATTTGACCTTTCGCTCCAGATATTCCCACAAATGTTCAATAATATTGAAGTGGCCAGGGTAGCTACTGCACCTCATGCTACGTAAACCACAACTTGACACGTATCGCACGATGCACGGGAGCATTTTCTACTTGAAACCAGGGACAATGTTGCAACATTGGATGCAGAAGAATGGATTCGTACTTTGCAGATGTGACACACCTCCAACCTCCATGCTGCACAGTCGGAACCAAACAGTCCGGGTGTCACACTTCTGCAGGTTTTCGCCTGACGTACGCTCGACCAGTGATGGGAAAACAGTGTGAAGCATGAGTCATCAATCAGACCAGATGACACGTTGCCAATTTTTAGCGTCCCAGTTTTTATATGCATTGCACTGCCTTTCACGTCTTATTGCACTGATGTTGGTAATCAAAGGTTTGTGGATCGCATAAATACCAGCACGATGAAGTTCCTGACGAACTGTTATTGCGTGAAACGGGATCATTTCGATTGGTGTTCGACTCTGCTGCTATTTGTGGTGCCATTGTACAACCCGTGGCAACGTTAGCCTATCCCTACCTGACATCTTTGTATGGCGTTCACAACTTGCACCGTCAAAGGAAACGCCGTGTCTTTTTTGATAGGTAGTCATAGTCTTCGATGCAGTTCCTCGTGTTCACGTACTATTTCTGACGTTCTAATTACTGAAGCTTCTGAAAGACGCGCACCATCGATCATGCCTTTCTTTGGGTCACTGAGATCTGACATTGTCGACAATTACTCCCCAACAGATGTTTCACTTGTGAGTGTGGCACTGCTACGTGATAGGCGACATCTTACTGCACCCCTTTCTATACCTCACATCGCAGGGGATGTCTCTGTGATATGCATACGTTGCATTGCGTGTACTCCAGTCGGCGTTTCCATTATCAAACCCCTGTAATTGCTGGACTTAACGAGAAATGTGCACCACATGGGTATTACTACGCAAGAAGTTCTATGTTAAGTAAGTAATCAGTAACAGAAGCAAGAAATACAAATTTCATGAAAATTAAAGAGCAGGTTCGTCTTCGCCAGCATTTACTGCAAATAGAATTTCGGTATTTTCAGTGTTAAACAGTATTAGAGTTCTTCATGATTATTGTTTTGCAAAATAACTCTTCATGGATTTATTCATAGTTTTCATAGTTTTGTAATTTTTTATGTACCGCATTAATAGTGCTAAATAGCATTACAAACGCCGTAGTACATTGCTCGACTTAGAAAACACTGCACAAGGGAATATTTTCTGAGCATCATGCAAAATTATGGTTATGTGTCAAAAGTTGGGTTATGTACAGTGCTTAAAACAATTAGGGGATATCGTGGTTTTGATATGAACTTACTGACATCAACTGTTTGTATGCTAAGAGAAATTGAAGGAAAGTGATTAGAATGAAACTTTAGCACACTAACAAACACCTAAGTATGCAAAATATTTTGTGTGACGTTAGAAAGGGCGTAACCGCCGCGGTGGCGCAGTTGTCTAAGCGATGGCATCCGATCATTCGTCCGAAAGAGGTCCAGGTTTGAATCCCGGTGAGGCATGAATGTTGTGTTTGTCTTACGGCACTGGCTCTCTCTCTCCCCTGGAACCAGTGACCCTAAAGTAGGGACGGGAGACTGCTTATAGCCCGCTGAGTTGCTCACGGTGGTCATTAAACCTCCAATGAAAAAAATTCAGTGTCATTATTTAGAGCTGCTCGATTAACACCTCCACAAACAGTCCAGCAATTAGAAAGTGCTCTTCTGCAGGAATGGGATGGAATTCCCCAATCCCTCATTAATACTCTGATAGGCTCCATGCCTCACAGGTGTGCAACATTGCTTTCTGTCAGGGGAAACCATACCCCCTATTAAATCCAATATTCTGGCAAAATATTTACCTTTATTTTCATTTTTATATGATTATAAATATGCATTTTTGCGTTCGCCTCCTCATACATAACTAATTATTTCGTCACATTTTTCTTCTTACACAGCGTACTATGTTTGTAGTTCTCATTCCAACCTCCGACGTTTTCCATCACTCACAGTTTTATTACAAAACTAGGATATCCCTTAATTGTTTTGAGCAGTGTAAATGATCAGAGTTGCGAGCCTGTGACGTGATCATGAGTGGCTGGACGAATGGAATCATGTCGTATTCAGCGGCGAGTTTCACTTCTGTCTCAGAACTGACGATCGTAGATTGAGTTTCTAGAGAGGTCATAGTTACTTGCATGGTCTTGTTGCAATCCGCGAGCGTCATATGGCTCCTCACCCTGGTGTCATGGTTTCAGGCGCTAGTAGTTTAAACAGCCATTCATCTCTCGTACGCTTAATGGGTACAATGACAATACGTCGATGAGGTGCTGCGTCCTGTTTTGTTGCCGTGGTATACATGATATCCAGTTTCAACAATATAACGCCCGTCCGCAGAATGCCAACACCAGCGGATAGAGCCTACAAGGTCTCTTGGTGCTGCTTTGGCTAGCGCGATCCCCAGACTTCTTCCCAATAGAGAACGTGTGGGACGTCATTGGCAGACGACTTAGCACCTATGCGCGATCTCCTCGCAATGTCGAGGAATAGTGGACGCAGGTCAACGATTCATGGTCTTGTTATGGCCACGCATGGTACCTCAGGACACCATCTAGGGACTTTTCCACTTTATTCTACACCCTGTGTCCTAATGTGTAGGCCAACGTGGTGGTCATATGAAATACTGACTCAGGTCGCATTGTACTGTCTCATCGTCCTTCGCATTAATGGAATGTAAACACGACGTGTGGTAAGTATCGTCTCACTTCCTACATTACTTCATAGTGTGGCATTTTCTACGTCGAGCAGTGTAGTTTCATTTGTAATGCGGAGGATATGAAGTTCTGCCACTGATAAACCATTAGATTTCTGGTAGAGTGCACTACGTTAAGATAGTGTCAATTCAAACGAAGATTTACCGAAAGCTAAATTAGAAATTGATGCTTGCTCACGCATTTGAATTCCAGCTGCTAAATTTACAGTACCTGTGTAATCAAAATTGCGAATCTACTCAGTTGAGGAGGTACGAATCAGTCCTTAAGAGCTGATCTGTTAAATATCAGTTTCGTATGTGTGCGAAATATTACATATATGCACACGTTAATCATCAGTAGTTTGTGAGTTGGTTAAATCGTTTGATGTGTCGCTGCACACATTTTGGCAAATGGGAATTTCTTTGTAATTTGAATCAAGTACTACATAGTGTTAATTAAATAACGAACTATACACCAACTGTGCTTAACTACACTGCTGCCCACCCAAAATGCAACACCAAGAAGAACACGAAATAGCAAAGCCAGATTTACTGGACACATAACAACAGATACAAAGATGAAATGATTGAGCTTACAGGCCCGTGCGACTTGCGGAACACGCAGACATTACTAGTTCGTGTGGCCTCCACGGCAGGCAATAACGGCCGCTACGCGCCGCGGCATCGAACGAAAGAGCCTTTGGATATGGGATTGGGGTATGTCGGTCCAGGCTGCTTCCACACGTTGCCACAGTTCATCAGGCGTAGCCGCGGGTAGTGCTTGCCGGGCCACTCGGTTGCCGATCAGCGACCAGACGTGTTCGATGGGTGACATATCGGGAGAACAGGCGGGCCACGGCAGCAGTAACACCTGGTGTGCCGTGAAGAATTGTTGCACGATGCGTGCCACGTGCGGGCGCGCATTGTCCTGTTGAAACGTGGCCGCTGGCATGTCCTGCAGGTAAGGGAGGACTACAGGCTCCAAAACGTCGGAGATCTAGTGTTGGCTGTTGAGTGTACCGGCGATGCGTACCAGAGGGGTGCGGGTGTCATATCCAATAGCGTCCCAAACCATAACGCCAGGCGACGGACCCGTATGGCGATGCATAATGCAGGCGTCATACAGTCTCTCGCCGCGGTGCCGCCACACGCGGATCCGACCATCGTGGTGTTGCAGGCAGAAGCGGAATTCGTCGGAGAAGACAATGTCTTGCCATTCCGTAGTCCAGGTGCGGCGTTCAACGGCCCACTGCGGCCGCACTCGCCGATGGCGTAACGTCAATGGTAATCGGAGCAATGGGCGCCGTGCGACAAGTCCCCGCTTCTGCAGACGACGTCGAACGGTACGTGCTGACACAGGTTGTTGCGCAACACACCCTAATTCCTGCGCTAACGTTCGTGATGTGGCGGTGCGAGCCGTCAATGCCCACCGCACAACATGCCGGTCCTCTCGTTCGGTGGTGTGCCGCGTCTGCGGCAATCACTCACGTCGGTCCGTCCGTCCCTCCCTCCCTCCCTCCCGCTCCCACCGAATTCATACTCGCCTCACTGTGGCTGGATGTCGTCTCACACCCCAGGTAGCACAGCCTTGTAGTTTAACGTAGGTACAACACTGAGTCACCGTCTTCTATTCCTAAAAGACGGTGGCACAATGTTGGGCCAACGTTAAATTGTAAGGTTGTGCTGCCTGGAACGGGCGCCGATGTCTCGGTACGATGAACCGCTGTCGCGATAAGCCACTATTCGTCCTCTGTCGAACTCCGAAACGTGCTGTAATGACTGCCGTATTCTGCGACGAGGCATCGGGAAGCTTCCCACGCACAGGTCCGGCAGCACAACACACTTGCACTACGTAACACCTCTCCTTCTGTGCACCCTTCTTATAGTACTTCTCGGTGGCGTCCCGGGCGCACATGATTTGCATATGCCCTGCAATGCTAATCGTTTGCATGTCCTCTCGCGGGCGACGCGTGCTGCGAATTTCAGGCCAATCGGATGCTTCCTTCTTGGTGTTGCATTTTGGGTGGCCAGCAGTGTAGTATAATTATACTAATGATCCGAAATGTTTTGGTGTAGAATAGAAATCAAAGTTTCCAAGCTTTTGCACATCAACCAGATGGGTTTTTCAAGGAAGATAGACAGCAAACTGGATAATAGAACTCTTCAACAATTTGAACGCGATGACTTGAGTTGACAATAACGAAGAGATGCGAACGTAATCAGGCATTTAAAGACACGAGGCGTTGTGCTTCTTTAGCACGCGGAATCATGGAAGGAAAACCAAGAGGCAATCACCATTTGAAGAACTTGTTCCAAACTCGTGGCAACTCCAGTGAGACGCTATCATTGCACGACTCGCTGTTGGTTATGATCTCAAAAGTTTCGCGAATGGCAGTAGATTTTGGGGTGGAGTAGGAAGCTAATTTCTTTACGTCATCCCAGATAAGAGCAGAGGACTTGAACTTGACTTCTCTGGATAGGGCTTTGATTTTTTTATTTCTATTCTACACCAAGAAATTTCGGATCACTAGTATGGTTATACTATTTAACTACATAGCTTTGTTAATTTCTTTCTGCAGAACATTAATTACGTGTAAGTGTGGCGTAAACTCATTTAAGTGGACATAACAGTGGAAGTTTGTTTTAATTCTCGTCTTCCTCGAGGTTTGACGGTTTCCGTTTTTCGCTCACTTGTTCTTAGAAACACTTCTGGAGTGGAAACTAATATTTCGGAGCATTGTGTTTCATGTGAAGAACACCCTGTGTATTAATATTTAATTTCGTCGAAATGTTACCTTTCATTTTTCGTCATTATTCTGTATTTCGCTTAACAAATCTTTCAATTATTTTGAGAAATCTTTTTTATGAGGTTTTATTAGAAAAAAAGTTCAATATTTTGCAGATTTTCGGAAATAACGCATCTCCCTCTTCATCAGACTTATTCGAAGAAATTCATTTCCCTTTTGGTTAAACTTTTAACGAATCTTCAGAATAAGGAATTTAAAAAACTAGAGTTGTCAAATAAAATGAACTCCGTTTCATAAGTCTTTCACGTTTAAAGTAATTGAGCGGATAAATTCCAATGACTGATTAAACTTGTAATTGAAAAACTACCGCAGTGTGTATGAGGAGAAGTGATATAATTTTTTTTAAGATTACTGAATGCTTCTTTGATTGTCCGGTATATCGACACGATAAGACTCCAGATTCAGTGTTTACGTCGTCAAGGCCTTTTTGTTAATCAAGTTGTATTTCAGAAATGGTGAGTCTAAAATAGTATCAGCAAATTAGCAGTTCAAAAAAATGATTAGTACTGGTTAAGGCCTCAGCTGGTCGTGGTCAAGTAGCAATACTCCTTTGGTCCCAGATTTACATTGAAAGGCAAGATACTTTAATCAGTGGTGTATGACGAGTTGAACCATTCCCATCATGAATTCCCGTCAAGTTGACGAGGCATGTCCAGGTGGTGTGTTTGATGACCAAGAGCAGCTGCTTTCTAAGAGTGTATTAATATTTACCGCGAATACTGTCCTCAGGGTTTTGTCCAGCGTCCATTTGGACTTCCAGAAGTTCTATTGTTTTACTATAGTCAAAGTAAGGCCGGTGGGTGATTGTGAATCAGTTTGCTTCCTCTATGGTTGCCCAAATCCCGCTTATTTACACTCTCCCTCAAGTTAAAAAATGTGTATGAGCGTTTAAGGATATAAGGCGTCATCCATCTCTAATTTAGAGCCGCTGGTACCAGTAAAAGGGAGAACCAACGGTCATGTCTTTCTTAGGGATTCAAACCAGACGCAGCAGTACGAGAGATAGGAAGTTTGTGCTCTACACCAGCCTACGACTACAAATACCTGCTTTTGCTAATATTAGTAGTGGAAACTAAAAGCTACGTATTTGTTGATTTAAGAATACCTGTTCAAAACTGAACATTTAGAGAATTATAAATAGCGTAAAATAAATGAATTTTAATATATATGTATGTTAATGGCTAAAGAACTGTTCTTGTGATCTATCTGTGTACCCGGGTCATGCCAAGTTGTGAACATTTATTTGTTTCGTGGTGAAGTATGTTTTCCTTTTTTTTTTTTTTTCATTTGGGTTCTGTGTGTGTGTGTGTGTGTGTGAGAGGGAGGGATATTGGCGAGTAGCTAGTAGATCATGTGACCACGTGTATTAGTTTTTCGCTATGATTTTTGACATACTCCTTTGTGGCGCCCGGGAGTTTCTTAAAGAGGGGAGAGGAGAAACACATGTTTTTGTGTGTCATTGCCAGCTATGCTGCGTTGCTCGGATGGTTCCAGATTTACCAATTTACTGAGTTAATCTCCATGTTTTTCCTAAATCTCGTCAGGAACTCCAAGAGGTATTTTTTCTGTATTGTTTTTCTTTTGTATGTAAAAAAAAAAAAAAAACCTGTTTTACCAGAACTCCAAAAAGTATACTTTTCTGAAATATCAAGTTATTTCAGATTTTGTTTTCAAGTTTTGTAAAGGATGCTATAAAGCAGAAAAATGATTATAATCCCTGTTCAGTTTTTCTATTATATTACAGTCAACTCTTGATATATCGCCACCGTTCGTTCCATTTCATTGTGTCGTTATATCAAATTTGTCAGTTATTTTTAAGTAACCTAAATTTTATTAATGATTCCTCGAAAATCATAATTATCATTAAATTAAAACCATATTAATTAGAAAAAATGCAGTTATATATTGTGTACCAAGTGCACAGTGTAGTTCGCAGTGTCAGTTTTGATCTCGGAAGCCTCTAGTACGCATTAAATGCAAAAATTTACTTTGCATAGTAGGAAGACAAAATTAACATTTTAATTATAAGGAAATGAATAAAAAACAATGCTACGGTACTAAAACTTCCTCAAGTGAAAATTGACAGAATTACACAAAATTGTTTTGCATACCTAAGTTTATTTTAAAAAAATCGTCTATTTTCATTTGTGTTTTAGATTTCAGTATTTTCATTGCGATGTTCGCAAACTTCAGTCTTCTGGTTTATGTTAAGGACTGTTCTTTTCGGCAATTTTTTTTCAACCAAACAACAAAACGAAAAAGGAAAACTTTTTTTCGTTTCTGATTTTGATGCTTGTAAACAGTTGCAGACTGATTTGCAGAGCCAGGAAGATAAAATAAAGATAACAAGCATCTTGTGAGGTTAAAGAAGCCTTATGTCCCTGAAAAAAGGTGTCTTCTCATTTGTCATCTTAATTGACAGTTGGTAGAGGGTAAAGAACGCAAGCACTTCTCTTCCGCCAAGGAGGACAGAGCGAGGGTGAGAAGAAAACAACACCCCGACTCACAAGACAGGCGCTTAAATCAAAGGAAAGTAACCAGGCCCACTGCAGGCACTCTTCGCTGGTGCTTCTCTGTACGCAAATGGACGGCATGATTAAGGGGTAAAAGGTCGTGAGACATCCATTAAGTCCTAATAAATAGAAATAGATTACCCCCCCCCCGCAAATCGCAATAAATCCGTGCCGTAATGATATCCCAAACTGATAAAACTCTGACTTATTCCTCTTCTTTTGACTGCTGTTCAACTCTACGAAAGCGGAAGTAGTCTAGATGGACTCGCTCATTGTGGCATGTTTTCGGAAGGAGCAGCTGACTTCTGTCCCAAGCAACGTCTGCCATTTTCTCCGCCAGAAGGTTTACCACAATTGAATCATGATCCGAAAAAACGGGAAGGCAATTCATCTACAGCTTGCAAGTGGCAGTACATCAAGTATGTTTTATGTTGGAAAAGGCAGGTTTGTGCAGTAATATACACTATCTACCAACAAGTAATTGGACACCTGTGATAGCAAAGGAAAACGAAGTTTATTTACCTTCAATAGTTGGTGGAGCCTCCACGAGCGGCGATTACAGCTGCGACCCTCCGGGGCATACTCTCAACCAGGCGTTGTACGACGGCTAGCGGTATTTTCTTCCACTCGGCTTGGAGAAGACAGGTCAGTTCGTTCCTTCACCGATTTTGGACGGTGGGGGGCCCCCTAAAGTCGACGTTCCAACTCGTCCCAGAGGTGCTCGATAGGGTTAAGGTCCGGGCTCTGCGCAGGCCAGTTCATTTGATTAACCCCAATGTCACCATACCAAACCATGGTGGACCTCGCAACATATGACAGGTGGCATTGTCATCCTGAAAGTAACATGGGTCCACCCCGTAAAACTACCACAACGTAGGAAGCGCACGGTCATCCAAAATGGTGCAGTAGGTCTCGGCGTTGAGTCTTCCAGGAATTGCGACCAAGGGTCCCGTGCCATACCAGGAGAAACACCCTCATAGCATAATTGCACCGCCGCCGAACTTCACAGTTGGCACAATACATTCTGGCAGGAGGCATTCTCCAGGCAGACGCCAAACCCAGACCCTGCCATCCGAACGGTAGAGGGTGGACCTTGATTCGTCGCTCCAGAGAACCTATTTCCACTGTTCAACGGTCCACTGTCGACGTTTTTTGCACCACGTTAGCCGAGCAGCGCTATTGGACTTGGAGATCAAAGGCTTGTGGGTGGCAGCACGTCCATGATAACCGAGCAGATGGGCTTCCTTACGGATGGTATTCATCGAAAGAACACTCCCAGATGCCTGTTGAAACTCATCGCGGATGTGGCCCATCGATTTGGTGCGGTTCTTCCGAATTTCTGTGGCCAGCACCCGTCGGTCTCTAACTCCCAGTTTTGTGGGTCTGCCGGGTCGGGGCAGATTCCGACAGTCACCTCTCATCTTCCACTTGCCAATCACGTAGGCCACTGTCGATTTTGGGTACTTCAGCTCGCTGGATATGTCACGTATGGATCGGCCATTTCTGTGATACCCGACGATTACACCTTTCTCGAAATCAGAGAGCTCCGAACTGCGTGGCATCTTGCATGCGACTGGTTGCGTTGTTGTTTCCCACACAATATTTAACGGCGGCGGCCGTAACGTGCCGTGTATCAGGACCACAGATATCGTCGATGGCAGGGATGTCCGATTACTTGTTGGTAGATAGTGTATATTAGCGGTTAAGGGAAGCCAAGGGTGTGGCGATAAATCGAGGGTTGACTGTACCACATTTTGTCATATATTGTACGGAAGCAAATCCTACGATTTGGAGGTTATGAAGTTGCACTATTGTGAATACGAATCGCATAGAATCAGTTCATTTTGACTAAAAAAAAAAAAAGCTAAAAAACCTTATCGATGGTTCCAAGTCTGGCGTTATGTAGTTCTTTATTTATGCTGATAAACATAAGTGCTGTGCAGATTCTGCTGGAGGCGAGTTTGTTTACATCGGGAATGCATGCTTGTACAGCTTACTTAGCGCGCAGCTGTATGCTCATTGCAACACTGCACTTCCATTCTATTACCGGTCTTCAAATTCTTCCATCAACGGAGGATGGCAATTTCTCAATAATTACATCGGTTAGGTTTCAACTGTGGACTCTGACAGTCTGGATTTGTGCTCTTTCTTCTTTATTTCTATTTTTATTTTAATGATTTCCAACGATGTTGAGATCAAGTGGAACGAAGTAAGGTGTTGGTCTGTTTTCTCTATGAAAATCAGTGAGTTGTCGCTGTATTTCAGAGAATTTTCTTGGTTGACAGGGTAGCAAGCCATGTGGAGTAAACAGGTCAGAAACAAGCTTTGCTTTCTTAAGAGAGTAATCGGGTAATGGTAATCTGGTACTTGCCTGACTGCCGTATCGAAAATTATTGTTTTATTAAATCGTTCTTAATTGCGCGTGGACTTGTTTGTGGGACGCGCAGTGCTGCATTAATATTATTTTATGTCTTGTTTATGTATAACTTTACATCGTATTTTTATGTTCAGTCCTTTTGTTTTACGTAATCCCACCGTAATTTTACCTAGGCTTTTGAGCGTTCAGTTGCCTGTAAGAGTTATCTTGGAAAGTTTTGCCATTGTAACTAAGGTATACCGGTTTCCTTTTCTTTCTGTAATTCCATGGTCCTTTGTTTTCCCCAGTGACTTTTACTAAAATTATTTTAGCAATACTTTTACAACCTGTTTCATTTCAGTGGCTATATTTGGTAGGAAAGTTCCTTTATATTTTGTTAATTCTATGTACATTTATTTTTTAATATGTTCTTTGTACCATAGTAATAAAAGGCAGAGGCGTGAAATTCGGTGACTTCATCCAACTGCTGCATTGTCGTCTTTGTTTCAGCAGAAGCTTTTCTCGCGCACTTTCAAATATACACCATGAGGTTGTACTCCTAAGTTTTACCAGGAAAATGAGCTAGCTCTCAGTTTGTGGTTAGCAATGGATTGTGTCACAGTTCAGTTAGAGAGCTCTCAGTTTGTGGTTAGCAATGGATTGTGTCACAGTTCAGTTATAGTAGCTCTCAGTTTGTGGTTAGCAATGGATTGTGTCACAGTTCAGTTATAGTAGCTCTCAGTTTGTGGTTAGCAATGGATTGTGTCACAGTTCAGTTATAGTAGCTCTCAGTTTGTGGTTAGCAATGGATTGTGTCACAGTTCAGTTATAGTAGCTCTCAGTTTGTGGTTAGCAATGGATTGTGTCACAGTTCAGTTATAGTAGCAATATGTGCAGGCGAATTCCCGATCTGTGTAATTTTACAATTACGATAATTACCACGTGGAGAGAGATTAGATATACAATTTCGCAGTTCATGACCGTTTGCCGTAAAACTTCACTAATCAGCGACCTGGCATTCAGATTCATCGATCTCATAGTTGGCATCGTACGTAGCAAAAATATCCTCGTAGTAGGCACCGCACATGGTCAGTCTACATGACACACATGCACCCATCTTATTATGGAAGCAGTGCCGAAACATAACAGCAGTGTCTTGGTTTTAAGAAATCTCGTTTTGGGATGTTTCGGACCTCTCGTACGTGAGAAACTACACAATAATTCCGTAAACATCTTTCAAAGCAGTACTCTCTCGTCCATGACGCCGTTGTTTTCCTCGGTAGTGAAAGCGTGGCTCAGCGAGATAACGCCCCACTCCCACAGTATGCGGAAGTGGTTTGTTGACATTTGCAGATTTCACCGTACTTTGTTTTCGAGCATGTAAAGAACGAGTTGACAACAGTATTGACTTATCACCCAACCACCGGCCTATAAATACGAACCACTATGCAGTCTATGTATCTGACAACTACACTATTCTATACTCTGCGAACTCGGAGTCTCCAGGCCACAATGCACTCAGACTGTTATGCAACTCCCGGTTGGACTCAGCGTGGTCATTGGTGGGTGAGTATAATTTATTGTGCCCTCTGAATGTATGTGATTTTTGGGAAAAGGCCTTGTAAGAGCGTTATTATTTGTTATTATTTTATTATTAGACCTTGTAAAGAACGAATTTCAGAATTTTTTTACAATTTTTTTTAATTTTTTTATATTAGTGTACATTATATTGACAAAAGTCACCGAACACCCCTTCAAAAGCAAATGAATTGATCCGCTGCGTTGTTAACATGCGCGGTACAGCTGCAAACGGTATAAAAACAAGCCTGCAGCTGACAGCGATTATATCGCACTGTGAGGTAGAGTGAAAATGTCGCGGCTTGAGAGAACTGACTTTGAGAAAGGAAAGATTGTTGGTTGTTATATTAGTGGGTTGTCCATAAGAGAAACCGAGTGGCGTTTAAACATTCCCAAGTCCAACTGTTTTGGATGTACTGAATAAGTGGAAGACACATGGCGTGCCTGAAGCAGCAAAACGTACCGGCAGACAAAAGAAAATCAGTGATAGAGGACGTCGAAGCCTCAGGAGTGTCGTTACAGCTAATCGACGGACTACTGCACAACACCTCAGTGTACAGGTGAGTAAAAATGCTGGAACCTCGGTATGTACACGTACCATTTGTAGGGAACTTCATTCCATGGGTTACCGTGGTCGTGCGGCTGCTCATAAGCCTTTCATCTCCACTAGGAATGCTACTCGTGGTTTAGCATGGTGTAAAAAAACATTTACCGTGGATCAATGGAAACGGGTCCTATGGACTGATGAATCCAGATACACGATCCATCAATCTGATGGCCGTGTGTGGGTATGGCGGCAGCCGAGGGAACGCTATCTACCACAGTGTACTGTTCCTACGGTCAAGTTTGTAGCTGGCAGTGTACTCATGTGGGGGTGTTTTTCGTATTATGGTCCCGCCCCATTGGCTACCGTGGACAAACCTGTTAACCGCACGTTTACCTTGATATTCTGAACAATTATGCCCTACCAACTCTGTGGCAATACTATGGAACCGAGCCTTGTTGGTACCAGCAGGATAATGCAGCGAGCCATAAAGCAAGGACTGTTACGGCGTGGTTTGACGATAATTCCGTATCGTGTGTGGACTGGCCAGCACAGTGTCCTGATCTTAATCCCATGAAGCACCTATGAGATGAATTAGAGCGCCACATAAGAATGGAAGCGCGCATACCTATTGCTGTGTTCCAAAACCTTGTCGAAAGCATGTCTCGAAGGGTCAGTGCATGCAATTGAGGCCAAAGGTGGACCGACACCGTACTAATGTATGTCAATAAATGCTATGTTGCGTTTCTCTTCTAGGTGTTTGGTGACTTTTGTCGATATAGTGTATATTAATCATAATATTGATATATACACTGTAAAAAGAATTCTGAAATTCACGCGCCACTTTCTGTGATTTCTTTCACGAGTTAACGAAGTATATTTCTGATACAGCTTTTCCCGTGAAATGACGGGAAAAACTCTGAATTTCACGGATTTTTCTTACCCCAGAAAATGTGTTAACGGAAAATTCTGAATTTTTAGAAACCTTTCCGCAATGCCTTTCTTGTGTTAACGGAAAAAGTCCATTCTCACATTTTCCGTATCCAAATGACGAAACATTTCCGGTAACAGGAGATATTTGCAATAGTGGTAAACAGCACTGTGACAGATTCACGGGAACACTTGGGGGTTTGATTAACTGTTAAATTTCAATCGTCTGTCAAAGGAACTGATTTTGAAGTTCTGCAGTGAGATCGGATATTGTGGATAGCATGTCGCATGAATTTTGGTTATTGTGGCACAGGATATTTCTTCTCTTCCCCATTTTGTGCACCAGCTACTATATATTATGTTATCATAAGAAACGGGGCACTTAATGTATTGTATTGTACGATGTCCATGTATCAGTCTGTGGAGTCTTTAAGACAAAAGGCTGTCAAGAGTAAATTTTACATGTAGAAGTTTTGTGAAATAATATTACAAAACAGTACATTGCACCTTCTCTTAAAGATAATTGAAAGTTATTGTCAGTTGAAAAAAGATCTCAAACTTCTAGTCATTCTGTTGCTTCGAAAAATCACGATGAAAAAAATATATAATTTGTAAATAAGACCTCCCACAAAAAAAAAAAAAATTATTACAAACGTATTCAAAAAAATACTAAGCTCCAATAGAAAATGAAATGACTAAATCACTCGCATTAATGAAAAAAAAACCCTCATCGCTCAATTAGTTTTATCTTGAACATGAGTCTGCTTCCTGTGACTTTCTGGCTCAGTGGTGTCCTGTCGAGAATTTTCATGTTCGTAAATCTTCTGGAAACTGATCACTTCGCTGAGATTTACGAAAAAAAAAAAGTAAATAAATAAATAAAATACATAGAATGAGAATCCTCTACAGTACACGTTTCAAAATTTGATTTGGAGAAGGCGGTGAAGTGAGGGAATAATGGCCATGTGCGTTCATTTCTCAGCCCTGACCAAAAAACAAAATTGCATAAAAAAGAAGGGGGGATAATAAGAATTAAGCTTCTTTTTTCTTTTGGCTTAATTTACTTTGTACTCTTGTAAGTTAAATAGAAAAAGCGAGCAAGAAGTTACCATCAACCCTTTTAGAAAACAAAACTATTTGCTAAGTAATCACGGAATGAAGGGAAAGCGTTTTTGTAAATTTGTGCAAAAACCCAAAATCCTGTCTTTCAGCGTCCGCCATTTTAGGAAGGTTTTAGAAGCTTCTAAATTGTGTCACCAAAAGTTCTCTTAAACCAGAGATAGGCTATTTTTAGAAGAAGGTCAGAACAGCATGCAGAGAGGTTATAGCGTTTCCCCTGCGTGGAGGGTCAGAGGTCACCCTGGCTGGCGTAGGGAGGTTCGTGCAGATGCAGGGCCATGTGGTCTAGTATCAGAGTTTTGGCGGGAACCTGTTAGCCAATGGCCAGCGAAGTCGTTGGTTACTAGGGAAAGAGTTTAGCCAATGGGGGGGGTCAGCAGTTTTCAAGCACCCCAGTTTTTTGAGAAAGCGTCACTCGACTCTTGACTCTTTTGGTTGTTGGCGGGATGTAAGGTCGTACGAAAAATTCAGCCACGCTGGCCTGGCTGGGCTGGGCATGAGTGTCCAGTATCTCATTATCGGTAAATGGAGTGTCCAATGAGTCAACAAAAATAAAAGTAGTGGACGGCAAAAAATTTTTGTATTTGAAAAAAACGATGTAATAAACCTCTCCATTTTTTTTTTGGAGGCAGCCAGCCCTTAGGGGCTTGGCATTGAAGAGGAGCAGGGAGAACCCGACATTTTTCCTCTGCATGGCTGACAACGAAAGTTTTGGATCTGACCCCGGTCAAAGATTGGAGCTTTATGCTACACCACCCCACTCCTCTCCTGGAAGCAGATATTGTGGAACGCTCCGAAGGACACGAAGTCCTGATGCTACCGATGGCTCCCGAAGTTTACTGTGGAAATAGGAGGTAAGACTTCCTTTTCCTTTGTGGGCCAGGCGATGATATGGGCCCCATTATTTCACCTCTACGAGCTTCAATTAAGAACTGAAGTTCTGCAGGTTTTAAAAGCGAACTATGCAGCCTAGTTCAGCATCTTCAACAGCCTAAAGGACCTTGTTCGAAAAAAGAAAGAAAGAAACCTCGATTATTGAATATTGAAATTTATCTGTATAAAGAGATTCTTCTATTTAGGGTAGAGCCATGAGGAGAAAGTTCCTCGAAAAGTTTGGGGCAGAGTGAAAAAAAAAAAGTATATATACAATAAATGTATTCAGGAAGCCAATTTTTGTTTCGGTTAGTTCATATATATATCAGGTAGAATTTGTATCGTTGAGCATGACGGTGGGGCAGGTCAGGTTTCAGTTGTAATCCATGCTTGGGTCGGTAAAGCTAAAGAAATAAAAATGTAAATGTTTTTCATTCAGGTTTATTTTATTTTTATTTTTTTTTTTTGTATGGTAGTGTTATGTTGTGTAAAGAAACTTCCATGTCATTTTCTAGAAATAAGAAAGTATATTAAAGGGGAAAGGCAATGTGTAATTTTTGCATGTGTAAGGAGTATGTAATATCAGTTGTGTTATAAGCTATTTTGAAGAACAACCTCTCAAAACAGTAATTAATCTTTATTTAGGCAATTTAACTTTTTGTGCTTGGTAGTTTAACTTTTTGTGCTTGGTAGTTTTTAATAATATACTGACGGAAAGTGAAAAAAGAACACCAAGAAGGAATTGGCGGACGATCATGAAATTTACATATGTTAATGGGGTCGAGTTTACGTAGGAGTGATGTTAATTTTGGGACCAACCGGTGAGCGCTTACGCCACAGCACGGCATACTATGCAAATTATCGTCGGTGGTATTTAAGCAGTACGGCGAAGTGAATGTAATCAGTCATCGGCGTACGGACACGTGCGAAGACCCTGAAGAAGCTGCAATGCCTGGACATGGAAGATGTGTACGATTTCAGCAGTTATCGGACTTTGAGCGAGGTCGTCTAGTCGAACGCCGCGAGGCCGGGTGGTCGTATCGTCGTATTGCGGAGCGAATTGGACGGGAAGTATCGGTGGTGGTACGATGGTGGCGTAGATGGTCCGAGGCACATTCCCACACGAGAAGACGTGGAACCGGGAGTCACAGACGGACTGATGAGCGGACCGATCGACGC
The DNA here is from genome assembly GCA_039090855.1 of Macrothele yani. NCBI lineage: Eukaryota > Metazoa > Arthropoda > Arachnida > Araneae > Macrothelidae > Macrothele > Macrothele yani. The sequence goes on along the minus strand of CM077023.1, from coordinate 2,026,013 downwards.
ATAAGAAGAGCGGCGTTGTCAAGCAGAACATCCACTGCGACGCAAATCCGAGCTGCCGTTGCACCTGAGGTGACTGTGCGAACAATCCGCAACCGTTTACTGGATGCAGGACTACGTGCACGTGTGCCTCTGGCATGTGTACCTCTGACTCCAGCTCACAGTCAGGAACGGCTGCAGTGGTGTCGCCAACGTCTGCACTGGAGAACGCAATGGCGATCTGTCGTGTTCAGCGATGAAAGCAGATTCTGCTTGGAAGCCTCCGATGGCCGTATGCGTGTTCGCAGACGCACAGGGGAGCGTCTCCACCCTTCTTGCATCCACCAGCGACACACAGGGCCTACACCTGGTCTCCTGGTGTGGGGAGCGATCAGCTATCACTCCTGTACACAACTAGTGTTTGTACCGGGTACGTTAAACAGCACCTCCTACATTAACAACATCATTCAGCCCGTTGTTGTGACATTTGTAAGGTCGGTCCATCGTGGTGTTTTCCAGCAAGATAACGCACGCCCACACACGGCACGTGCAACACAACATGCACTTCAGGGTGTGAGACAACTTCCATGGCCTGCACGTTCACCGGATTTGTCCCCCATTGAGCACGTGTGGGATTTTATGGGACAACCACGACCATCCCCGATTTACGCGTCCAGGTTGAGGATGTTTAGAACTTAATACCCCAAACTTACATCCAACATCTGTACGACAGACTCCATGCCAGAATTGCACAGTGTGACGCAAATTCATGGCGGTTCAACCTCGTACTAACCATGTTACATGGAAATGTTATTTTTCAGTTTACCAGCAAATACAGCTGTATTTTGCCATAATGTTTTGATCACGTTATCCTCTGTATTCCGTTATTATGCTGTATAAATTTCGTTGGTATCAGAAGTCTCCTTTTTGGTGTTCTTTTTCACTTTCCGCCAGTGCATATAAGTTGCATTTGTATTTATTCACATTCAGGGCCATGTAGTTAAAATTTTTGTCTTGGAGGCAGGTTATGGTGAATTTCGAGTTAGGCAAGTAATGGGTGTAAAATTGTCTGTACCATTTTGTAGTAGTGTGGACTAGTTTCCAATATCAGTTGATGGATCTGGAAAATTAATTTTCATGAGTGGGAGACATTAAAAAAAAAAAAAGGCATGCGCGCAGACTAGGTTAATAAAGTGTTGGCCTGTATATTACCCTTGTATAATGTTGGAATTCTTCAGGAGGTGAGATTTCTGAAAAATAGATAGTTCTTCGATAGGTGTAATTTTCTGGAAATAAATGGTTCTGCGGTATAGTGTATTTTTCTAAAAATGAGTGGTATAGTGTATTTTTTCTGGGAAATAATGAGGTTAGTGTATTTTTCTGGAAAGTAGTGTTAATTCTTCTAGAAGCTGTGTGCATAGGGAATGAAAAGATAAGGGTATTTCTGGAAGTAATGTGAGTCTTCATATGGTGTTTTTTCTGGAATCTGTGTGTACCAGAGAAAAATAATTTGTCGGCAAGGAAGTTCTTGCAGGGTGCTTTCCTTCTGTGGAAAACTGCTTCGCGTCTGAAAGGGTATAGATGAAAACAATTGGGGTATTGTTCTTCCACCCCCGGTAAGCCGAAGACCCATAGGAAGCTATCCCGAGCAAGGCGAGTGCAGGAGTGTAGTCCCAAACCAGTAAGAGAAAACAATACAGGGTGATATGTCACACTTATTCTTCCATTTCGGTGCATAGGCCTGATTGGATTCACGACCCAATATCACTTTCAGCCTAAATAATACTTCCTCACAGTGAGAATTTTGTTTTTAGTGAAATTGAATGATTTGACTGAGATGTTTTGCCTACCCGTTACCTCAGTGGCTTACTGCATGAGTTGGTAAAATTACTAAAAGCTTACATGGTACAAGTTTGAATTTTTAGATTAATTTGTTTATAAATTGCTGGTCAGAATTAGTGGTGTAATTTTAAATTGTTATGAGCAGTGGGAGTGCAGATAAGTATGAATTTGTGTACAGGAGTGTTGAGAGTTAGTGTTTGCCTTTTATTTACGTAGTGGGATATTGTGTACTCAGAGCAAGTTTGTATAGTAAAGTATTTTGAATTTTTCCAGATGATATGGTGAATTTTTTAAGTATATTTGTCAGCATTATTGTGTAATGATAACTTTTGAGGTAATTGAGTAAGGTATTTAGTGCATTATGTTTAGTAGAGTGTTGAGAGTGATTTTGTATCAAGTAATGCTAGAATGTTGAGTATATTAAATTTTAATGCAAATTTTCCTGGTAGTGTAGGATTGTTTACTGAAGTAACTTTTGGTTATTTATAAATTTTTGCTCAGTTATTGTAATTTTAAAATTAATGTTGGTTAAGGAAACTGGTTTGAGGGGTGTGTTCGAAAGGTAATGAAATCTGTATTGTGTATACAATAAGCTACAAATTCATGAAGAGAGGGAGAGATTGCACTTCAGCTGTCCAAACTTATCCACAGTGTTTATGTTATGTTCCCTAAGTCAAGAGTATTTATGTGTTCTTCCTTTTATGGTTTATATAAATACAACAAGTGGGTGTCATCTGATTTTGTTTGCTTTTATAAGGCCTAGTTGCAAAAAGTGGAATTGTCAAAAAAAAAAAAAAAAAAAAAAAATGTTAAAAGCTGATTGTGTTCGAAAACAAAAACACATGGTTGTCTTGGTTATTCTCCGACTCCTTGAAACACTTTGTTGTTGTTTTTGGTTAAGTTTTTAAAATAAATGCAGGCCAAGTGGCCTTTCAAAAACCCAAACCTTGTGCAGTTAAGAATTAGTTGACTCAGTTGAAGTTCATCGCAGGGTCGCATGCCAATCCACCTTAGCTTGCCTAAGGCCGGAAACGACCCTCCAGGAATTTTGTTCTTATTTATTTAATGCATTTTGTCCTAACCACTAATTTGATCATCACAGCCTACAAAAGTTATTACACGTGTACATTGTATACCATCTAATTTTGAGTGTTTACAAATTTGGTACACATGTAAAGAATAATTACTTATTTTACACTTGCAGGTGCCTCAACTCATCGTATATTCAAACAGCGCAAACCCTCAATAATGACTTTTGGGAATTTTCAAACATCAGAGTTGCATTTTATTTATATTTTCATTTATCATGGCCTTAATTGAATTTACTTTTGGTTCGAAATGCATCCACCCATCTCCCAAATTTTAGTTTTCACCTAAATTCAACATTTACCTCAATTTTATTATTTGCATACATTTAAATATTAATTACCCAGAATTACAAATGTCCTCATTTTCACCATAACAGTGGTTAAGACGTGCGGCTTCAACCTAAACGCCTGGGCTCCATCCCCACCACCGGCGCATAAAGATTCTCTCACGTGTAAGGGCTGAAATATTCGGAATGTTGGATTTTGCGAAATTTTCTGTTTAAATGCGAAAAACTTGAAACTGACTTTTCGGAAATAAACGGAATTACTGACCACGGAAAATGTGTGAAGAAACGTAAGTTAAGAAATAAAACGGGGAATTTTTAAAAACGGAAAGGCACTTACCGGAAATTGAGCGGCACGTTATTTTCAGAAATTTCCGTTAATTCACAGCGCCTATTTTTTTTACAGTGTAGCGAACTTGAACCTTGTTGGTATTCTGATCGAAGTCGAACTGTTGACGGAATCGTCAGTTCTAGTATATGACCTTCATATACAGGCACCTTAGATTTGTGAAGCAACTCTATGGTTTTTGTATTGTGGCCATAGTAATAATGATCAGCGCAAGACTTCTTTTCTTACGTTCCTCTTATTTGATCGAGTAACAATTTACCATGCTGCATTGTGACTCATATTATGTACATGTACATAATTTCACCAATCAGTCTGCTTTTCATGTGGTGCTATCTGAAAAGTAAAATCAAGAAAAGATGACAATGAAAAGTGGTTTTTCGCATAAATGATGCCTTAATTTCCGACCCGCACGGAATCACTAGTATGACAAAAATACACGTGTGTATAAAGAAAACGGTTTCATTATTTCTTCTCTCAAAACGTGAGTGTGGTAATTGCACTTACGCATTTAAGGCGTAAATTGAAATCTGCATGTGATTACTTAAGTGAGCATCATCAGGTCACTTTTTTTTTCCTACACTTTTATCTCTTATCTTTCTGTGAAGAGAACAAGACATCTTTGATTAATATTTGCCTACTTTACATAAAAGTATTGTGAAGCCATTAACCCTTTTGGAGTCCCGAGGCCGTATTCGGTGGTGGTGTGCCTTTCAGAGCCTGTTTTCCGCTTTTATGAGCTATTGACTTCTTTCTTTATTCGCAGGGGCAGTATTTTAGTGACCACCCGCGATGTGGGTGCGGCAGCTGAACTTCATGTAACCACAATCGGCTTCTGCGAAAATAACATTGGCTTTTATCCAGCGTACGTAGAAACTATTTTACGCTGGGAACTTTTTGTCCAGTGCGCACTTACTTTTGTTTTTTATATTTTTTCTCATACCATTCTTGCAAATTGTGTTGATTGGCCGGTGTAATTTAGTGTACGGGAGATATACTGGACGAAAAAAACAATACACGACTGAAACTGTTAATGTCAAGAACATTGCTCTAGTGAATAAGTTCACCTCGTGCTTGTATGACCAATCGGTTTCCATAGGAACGCAACATTGACTTCGCAAAGTAACAGAGAGGAACAATGTTTGCTTGAAATTGGATATAGCTCTCGATCACTCTACATACGAGGAAGATTATTTCATGACACCTATTTAAGGGCTTTAATCGACTGTTATCGTGCTTATTGATATCCAGTCTCATTTGAAACTTGGATGAGAGCGCACTGGTGTTCTTGAAATACTCTCTCTCGCCCAGTTTAAGAAACCCGTTGTAAATAATTTACGACTATCGTTAATGTTATAATATTTTTAATTTTATAGAACATTCTTTCTATAAATTTATAAAAGCAAAAGAAAAAAAAAGCACTTGACTTTCGAAACCGACTAGGCTGTTGTCAGATTCGCGGACGTTGTATTTATATTGAAAGAGTACGGATTTCCAGATCATGGGGATGAGGTACAGCAGACAGCTGTTTACAAGAACCTAATGACTAAGATTTGGTAACAACCTAGTCAATTTTCATCCAAACTCTGGCTGAAGAAGAATTAAAGACGTAGTTTGAATGCTGACATACTAAAACATAACTTTTATGTAACATAAGTGTGTGCCTCTGTTTTCTTCATATCTTCTGATTACCGACACCAATACCAGAAAACGTGTAAGGTGATGCAAAGCACATAAAAACGGGGATGCTAAAGACTGACAATATGTCATCTGGTCTGATGAATCATGCTTCACATTGTTTCCCCACCACTGGTAGAATGAGCATCTGGCAAAAACCTGCAGAATCATACTGTACTTCCCTGACTGTTTGGGTCTGACTGTGAAGCATAGAAGTGAATCTCTGACGCTGCTGGGTGCCATGTTGCATGGTATTCCTCAAGTCCATTGGTTTTTCTGTAGGGTTGTGTCACACCTGCAATGTACGAATCCATTCTTCATCACCCAGTGTGTGTTGCAGGCATTGTTACTTAATGGCCGTCCCTGGTTTCAAGTAGATAATGCACACGTGCTTTGTGAGAAATGAGTTAAGTTGTGGTTTCACAGAGGAAGAGGAACAGAAGCTACCCTGGCCACTTCAGTCCCCATACTTCAATACTTTTGAACATTTGTGGAAATATCTGGAGATAAAGGTCAGATCACGCTTTCCACCTCCAACATTACTGTTGGAACATATTTTCCAGGAAGAATGGTCCCAAATTCCATTATCGTATAGCACAAACTGGTTTCTGGTATACAATTGTGAAAGACGTCCCTCCTTTGTTCCCAACTGCTAGTACTCATCATTTTCAGTAGCTAATATTACTGCCAATATATACCGCGAATCGCCTCTTCCTCTGTCCACATCTGGTATTCTTAGCTTCACTGTATCTCTTACTTTGGCTACAGGAAACTTCAGCTCTGACATTTTCTATTGGAGAGTAATCAAACGTAATACTGGTACAGCTATCTACCGGAGAGTAAATGAAGTAAAATCGTTAAAATCAAGGTTACTCGGCGAGAATGCATTATTTATCAAATTTACCATCTTAGAATGACGATTATGCATAATCTCCGGTAAATTTGATTAATGAAGTACGATTTATCATATTTACCACTACGAACTGGAGAGTTTGCATAATCACCGGCAAATGTGATTAATTCGCAATATATGAAATAAATTCATCAAACTCACCAAGATGATCGGTGATTATGTGTAATAACCGGCGATTATGCATAATCACCGGATTAATTACTTCTATCGTAACATATCCACTTGATGTTGAGAATTACGTCCTCCAAAAATTTGAACGCAATGGTTTCCTTGGAGTAGGGTACTGATATCCAAAAGCGAGCAACTGAGACTTACACAAACCGGGACAATTGATATGACACATCTCATTGCGCTGACCCAGACGATAGCATTCTTCCCCTGTAGTCACCACTCATGGGCGTTCTGAAAGGTGTGCATTCGTCCGAATTGTTTGTCAGGACTTCACTGTAGGGAAAAAGTTTTGATTCAGATATTTCTGCTAGCTAAGCTATAGCACGGTTCAGGCGATTTTAATGTTAAGTCTGAGAAAACTAAAATAACTTGTTTAGACTGATGCTAACTCTTTTTAAACAACAATCCTTTCCTCTGTTGTCATTTAACTAGTGTTCAATTACATTGATGGGTTATTTTCTTTCAGGTTAAAAGGAACCGAAAGTCGTGCTTCTTAAGTTTTTCTTCTTGAATATGTATTAAAAAAAAAAAAATCAAGAGTTTCACACAGGAAGGTTGGAGTCTAGCTCATGTATTCGGGGCCATCAATGCGTAGGAGAAAATGACTTTCGTATTAGCTGTTTCTCTTCACCAATGTTGGTAAAAGAAGCAGTGGCGTAACTACCAACCCACGCAGCTGCGGGGGCAACGAAGGAGCGTACTGCAGCTGCCAGTTACAGTTTTATGAAAAAATTCCAACACGCACAATAATTAACCCGAAGATTCATATTTTGCTTTAAGATGCATTTAGCTTTTCTTAAATAAATGCCTAGTTTCACTTTTGAAACACTGAATATCCTACAGATTGAAACTGTTCGGCTCTTTGACTTCGGGTTGTAATACGATTGCTCTGCAATGGGTTGTAAATAATACGATCGCTCTCCAATCGCCCTTTCTCTGCGCTGCTGAGGAAAAGCGCGAGGCCACAGTGGGATTCCCCGTGGAGTATGTGGGAAAACAGTCGGTTACCTAGGATTACGTGCATGACAGGCGTCAACATTTATTCACAGCAGCCGCAGATCTGCGATGTGTAAGAGGGTGATTTCTTCAAGTGATTTATTTTAGTTTGGGACAAAGCAATTACACGTATTGTCAAATCTATTATTTAAAAAGTTAAAAATACAGGGTTCTAGGTACCACCAGTACCTTTGCAGACACTCTCCCTGACTTCCTAATCCCCTCCCCCCAACCACCACCACACACACACACCGCGAAAAATGCATCCTCCCTCGTGTTCGAAATCCTGGGAAAATTACTGTGTTTAGGGGTGCTGAAGTAAATCTTGCCGGGGGGGGGCACGTTGTGCTACTGAAAGGAAGGGACTGTTAATGTTCTGAATTTCGAGTAATGTATCACCTTAGGTAGAATTAAAACTCATATTAGCAATCCGATTTGTGCATTCACATCTACGAATTCATTTGCATTTTCCACTATCGTGAAAAATCATCCAGAGGTTGTTATTTAAGCTGGTGATACGAAAACCTGAGTATGGATAGGTTTGAAGGTGAGTTATCGAAATTGCTGCCAAGAAAGTACAGTTTAACGTTTATTTACGCATCACTGATACAGACCGCTGTATACTGTACAATCATGAGGTTCACCCTGTCCGGCATGCCAGCTACGCTATTTGTAAAATATATAGCTTGGTCTTTCAAGTTTTGACATGCGTTCAGTCATGCAACTTTCGTTCTACTGCTAATCAAACCTAGCCGATCCAGATCTGGAATCGGCAGGCATGCGAGATCGAGATCTCAACTGGCGTCTGTTCTGAAACTCGTGCTTACAGCTGCCATACCTTTAGCAAACTGCTGTTTGTCGCAGTAAATTATAGGAGTTCTCAAAGAGCAATAAAGTGTGAATGTAACGGGCTAACATCAATTGGCCATTAACTAATTATTCGTCATTTCGGCACACGTGCAAACACACGCGCGCGAAATGCTATTTCTATTTAGTTTTAATTACTTAAATCACTATTCACTTAAAGTTCGAGCTCTTAAAATTACAGCATCTGTTTATGAAATTAACGGGAAACGTACTAGTCGAGCGTTTTGCTGTTCTTGGTATTTGCGTTCCATAATTAGCTAATGCAGTCAGGGAAGAAAACTATGTGTTTTGATTTGGTTGAAAGTGCTTCTCCCTAATTATTTATACTGATCTTAATGTGATTGGCAGTGAATGGCAAACGTGCTGTCGCGAGGGTTGTGTTCGTGTGATAGCAATCAAGTAAGACGACGGTAGTTTATATGAGGATGTGTTGTCACTGAATCTGACTTCACGTGATTCCATGTGTAATGATATATCGCTTTCGGTGCCAAGCAGGTGTGTATAAGGGTTTTTCCATAAGATTAACTTCGCATGACTGGAAAGTTAGGTTTTTTGAAAATGTAGGAATTTACATCGCGTTAGTCCTTTTAATTCAAGATGGGTGACCTTCTGTTTTGGTTTGAATCTCGCGAAAGTCGGACGCGAAAAAATTCGTCGTTTATACTTAGTCGTAATCTAAATTGTGATTTATGATTAAAGCCAAGGGGCTTCACTTTCTCATCGTCGAGCGGAAGTGTGCCGGTAAAAATGGCTTCCCAGTGCCAGGTCATATATGGGTCACTTGACGCCACTCTGATCGTACTACTTTTGCGTTGTATGGGAGGTCATTTTATGCCTCAGTGAACGTGCTCTTCTCAGTAACTACCCTTTATGGACATTGAGAATGCAGGGTGTTGCGCGCAATATCCAGCATTGCTCATTCTTCCGTGGTTCCTGGTTGCTATTTAGTTTTGCAATATGGCTCCGTATGCCGATGTCCGCCGCGTGCGTGGGTAGGAGAGAGATGACCGATGGTATAATTGTTACTCTCTTCTCTTTTTTAAGCGATCATAAATGCATTTGTAAGAAACGGAAGGAAATGTCTTATTTTCCCCATTTTTTATTGCACGAATCTGTTAACAATTCTGTACTGCTTCGATTTTTCTTTACTCCCCAAAAAAGTACTGCCAACAAATATTGCAGCAATTGCAGTCTGTAAACTGTTGACACAGACAATGTTCCGTCTAAGATGTGCGGCCGTGCGGCGACTGTACGTCCTCCGCGCAGTAAATAGTTTTGATCAAAATTCTCAAATCCCTATTCGATTTTCATAAATCGAAAATCAATTACCTGCAAACATAACAATAAATAAATAAAATTCGGGGGCTCTCAAAAGTCAAAACAACACTTTTCTTAAATGCCGTCTGCCTCCTAAGTTCGTCTCATTGTTCTCCTCATTCTCAAAGGCTTCTTTGCAAAGTAGCTTCGTGCGAGCAGCTAGAGAATGCGTATGCGTATTAGTGATTTTCCCACGCCGAGGAAGAGGCAGATATTGAGTCCTTTCTGAAAGCAACACATCAGCGCCAGCCAATCACAGCAAACTCTAACCAAGTTATTCTTAAAGGACTGCCAGATCAGAACGATTTTGCCCTTGTTCTGTTTGAACTAATTATTTTACATTTAGTTGTTATTTTGTTTCTTATTCTCCTTGGTGTTTTGATATGTAAAGAAACTGTATTATGCGTAAACATGCTTTCTCTAAATTTCCAGTGTTTTTATTCCAAAAGTAAGTTTGAGCTTGTCACTTTTTATTAAATAAAACTTTTTATTAATGAAATGTTTTTAATATTTTTATTTAAAATCACTTGCGGAAAGAACGGTGATAAAAATGGGGGGGGGGGGGGGTTATAAAAACATAAGGATTCCAATCCAAGTTCCAACATCTACTACATTAGTAAGAGAAGCTGAGAAAATAAAAAAAAATTGCCCAAGTGGTTTTGGCGCCTGCCCAGCTCATTGGGTTCGGGCATATTGCCTATGGCCGCTTAGAGGAAATATTGGACACAGAGCTGACATTTTGTATCAGTGTTGAAATCATAGTAGCTTTAAAGCAATGTGTTCAGTGAGCGTGATCATAAAAACCGATGACTTGACCACAGCCTTGAAAACGTGCTGAATGCTCGTATGCTACATTGTATGTTCAGCCAACTCATCCCTCTTGGAAAATTTGTTACACCAGTGTCCATAATTTTGTAGTCCAGTAAGCGGTAATAATATTTCAGTGATGTCAGGTAATAAAAGGCTATCAGTTGCTTGTAACACATAAAGAATGCCGTGTGGTACCGAAGTGTAACTAGTGGAAACTGGTTAGCTTCTTAAGCATTTAGCCGTCAGCAAGTGTCAATTAGCGGTATGTCTCACTATATTGCTAGACCTGAGTACAAACGAACATTGGAAAAACTTTCGGTTCTGCTTGGAAGTAGTTCGAGCAGCACAATTTTGGTATTTGTAGGATAAATTACATGCATTTTTTATGAATTTCACATACAGTAGGAAATGAACATGAGCAAGAACTAGGTATTATAGCAGCGGGATATAGTGATGAAACAGACTTTGCCTCGTCGAAGAAGGTATGTGCGAACCCAGATTGACGCACTGTGGCCAACGCATATTCGTTATAACAGGATGAAAGAACTGTGTGTATTGCGTTCGGGCGAATGAAATGTCCGGCAAAAGACCAGCACACGTGCACGGCGAGAACGGAAAAGTAGGACAACTTACCTAGGCAAAATAATCCCCCTCGGCATCGACACATAGTTACCATCTCTCCGGCAACGCCATTGTCCCGGAACGAAAAAATCTTATGGCTGGGACCCGAAGAAATCATCAACTGCACGTTGAACCTCGTTGTCTGTCATCAACTGTTTCTCGGATGGGAAGTGATCCAGGCGACGAAACAGATGATAGTCTGTCGGAGACAAGTCCGGGGAATAGGCAAGATAAGGCAGTATGAGACAGTGCTCCATAGGCTAAAGCACTTCGTGTCAGCATCGTTCGATGTGCGACATGAGGGCGGACGTTGTCCCAGAGCAGAACACCACCCTGTCTGTTGGCCAAAGTCGGTTGTTTCTGCAGCGATTTCCGATGGATCTGGTGTAATTCAGCACAATAACGTTCTGCAGTGATGATTTGGCCTCTTGCCAAGAAACTCCGATGAATTATCCTGGCTGTGGACCACCAGGCAAGGATCACCATCTTGGTGTACAGGGGTGGCTTAGGATGCCGTCCAGCAGGCCGTGCCTTGCTTAACCATTGTGCAGATCGTTTCCGATTATCATAAAGGACCCACTTCTCATCGCAGGTGACGATTCGATGCAGTAGACGTTCCTGTTTATTCCTGGCAAGCAGCGACGTGCAGACTTCCAGACGCCTAGTCTTGTTGGCAGTTGTCAACTCATGCGGCAGCCACATGTCCAGCTTTTCTACCTTCCCCAGCGCAGCCAGACGCCGAACAACTGTCGTGTAGGGTACACGTACTTTTGCCGCTATCTCACGACAAGTTTTTAGGGGGTCCGTTTCAGCCACACGTAACAGAACCTCTTCAGAAACAGCAACAGGTCGGCGACCACGTGCTTTGTTTTGTAGGTCCGTATGTCCACTTCGAAACTTCACAAACCGTCGCCGAATGGTTCGTTCGTTGGCTGTATTCTTCCCAAACGCTTTGTTAACGTTTCGAGCGATAATTCCTTCAGAATGGCCCAGTTTAAATTCATGCAGAAAGACTAGTCTCTAATCATGACTCTCAAATCCGGCGCCTGCATGTTTCCTTTGCAAGCCACGTTACGTCCAAACAAACCAAACCACGCCTGAACCTTGTTCATCAGATCAGATGTAGAGGATTTTAGGGAGGGAGTGTCTGACCCCAGGTCTTAAACAACACTTAGAAATAGGAAGCTAGGAGATTTGAGCTAGAGTGCCCGATAGGAAAGTGACAAAGAAGCGAAGTAGAAAGAGGGAGGAAGATGCCCTTATTTATCACCGGGAGGGCCAGTACCCGGGATCCGACGCACGGCGCATATTTAGTGGTTTGAGCGCTCGTACCTGAGGTGATCGAACCTGAGGTCACAAACGTTGACCACTAGGCCATCCGCGGCCCACAAACCTTGTTCTTCACGCATGTGCTGGCGATTTAAAGTAACTCTGTGGCGTAATACCCGCAACACCTGTGGGTGGTCCCATTCCGCTGGGGTGGGGGCCTGTCTCCACTGCGCGTTCGCGCCGGATATTTCATTCGCACCAACCCAATATTTTCCGCCAAATTATCATAATGTAGATTGGGAAATGTTTAACGAGTTGTTTGCGCGAATTAGAGGCGTATGACTTTTTTTCTATATATATATATATATTTTTTTTTCTAATGGCGCGATTTAATAGAATAAACTGTGGTAGCGCCACATAAAAGCATAATCGTTTCGATTCTCACTGCCAGCTTATGTATTCTGACGCTATCTTGATCTTTAAGAATTTTTTAGGTATCCAAAAAGACAGCCGTCACGCGGTTTTTTTTTTCTTTTGGCAAAACAAGTGAACTTGGTAGTCATTCGTCCCAGAACTCCGCGTATTTCACAGCTATAATAACAAGATTAATCGCCAAGTTTCTTTTCTTCGGTCTCTAGCAGGCAGTCATGTGACTCATTTGCAATTCTTCCTACCCTGATTGCTCTTTAATGCTATGAAGTGCTGCTTTTTATTTTTACGTAGTTCTTTCACATGCACTTGTGTATCTCGTTTCTTATCTTTTCAAAGAGACGAGAAGTGAAGGAATGTGATTCCTGCACAATGATTCAAGAAAGGACGCAATGTGAAGTTGAATGTGACGAGGGTTGTTGATTTTGAGGAATTTCAGTTTAAATACGGAAAAACCAAAAAGGGACTTTTCTGAAATAAACGGAATTTCTGTCTGTGAAAATACGGAAGTTAAAATGAACTGGCTCTTTTAAAAACGGAAATTTCTGAAAAAGACGGACACCTACCGGCAACTTTGCTGCACGTTATTTTCAGAAAATTTCCGTGAGTTCAGACCACTTATTTTTTACAGTGCAGGCGAATTAATCTGCGTGAATGTGTGTGCTTCATGTTGAGGCGCTGAAAAGTGCAGTTTCGGTGAGAGTAAGAGTAGCCTCACCTATTGAGCACTCCTTTGTGAGTAATGTCGCGGCAGGTGGAAAGGAGCATACCGAAGTAGGCCCACTTGTGTAAACATAATGCAGATAAAGACGACGATCCCTGATTGCGCTGTGTGAAGATTCAATCTCAGTGTCCTTACCATTTGTGAGGGACGACAAAGAGCGTGATGCATCGGAAATATGCACTCGTATTCGAAAGGGAGATAGTGAGAAAGTATTGATCTCTTTCTCTTCTCAAAGTTGGAAACGATGAAGATGCAGGTGGAAAAGGGCGGCGAAAGAGAGGATCGGCGCTATAAGGGAAACCGTGATCATCGATGCGTGCAAACATCCGGAGATGCTTGTAAATGGGATGCGGGATTTGCGTATATAAAGTGCCCTCCCCCTTTTTTCCTTCTCTCCCCTTCCTTGTTCAGTTTTTTTTTCTTTCCTTCATTCTCTCATCAAGACTGCTTCTGAAAAGTATTTATAGAAATATTTGTCCCCATTCATCGTCTTTACAAGGGGGATTTTCGTTTGATCTTGATCCTAGAATTTCGTGATGAGCACTTCCCTCCTCTTTCGTTCAATGAGCATAAACTTGAGGCTGTATTGCTTTAAAATAAACGCAGTGCGATGTAAAGCACTGCAGCGGCTTTTTATTACGTATTTCCAATGCAACTTCTGGGATCGCAAACGATAAACGATCTAGCTGATAACTTGTTGGATGTTTTTATCACTTTTCGTGAATTATTAGGAAGGATCAGAATATCAACTGCTGTTGTCAGGTGAAAATTGTTAAATCTACTTCCTTTGTATGTTGAAACTAGCTGATTTAAAGTAATTAAATACAGAAGTGATAAACTTTCTTGCTTGCTTATTGTTTAAAAAAAAGGATAGCTTCTAAAAAAAGAAAAACATTATTAAAGAACTACTGATTCTGTTCGAAAGTAAGAGTTTACGAACGAAGAATTAAATTTGACACTTTCATGTGATGTGAGAACCCGCGAGCCAATCGTTTAAGATTCTGTTTTATCATGCCGTCTGCATGAGACTTAAGAGTTCTAGTTGAGGCATTAATATTATTTATGCTTTGGTTCAAGATTTTTGAACCCTAAATTAAGGATGTCCAGTGGGTACGCGTATCACAGAAACTATAGTCTTCGTTCTTTGTGAAAACTTTTAAGTAAAACGGACGATCGATATCACGGGGTTTTATATACTTGATTGTATTAAACAAAAATATGAAACACTGAAGTCTTGATCTTTTTTTAAACCATTTTTTCTCGAAGAATTTTGTTACTGAGGTGCCAATGACCAATAAAAACTTAACAGTCGCATTGATTTATACTACATTGCTTGACTTATCTTAGTTTTCAGGATGGGGCAAAGGGAAATTGTAAATATAAGTTGCATATACAAGCACCGTATTAAATTTCCACTATGCCTTCTCTGTTCTCTAACCGTTTTTCTCACGCAAACACATAAATTTAATTGAAAACCAGAAGACCTTAAAAACTTATAACAGAATGGATAAATGAAGTTTGACAGCATGTCAATACAATAAGGAAATTTGTTTTTTCTCAGCCTTTCACCTTTTGACCGTCATGCTCCACAATTCCCCTTCTCGATGACCGCTCGATCGGTCATAGAGAAGGGGAATATATTGGGTTGGTGCGAATGAAAAGTGCGGCAAAGGACCAGCACACGTGAACGGTGAGAACGAAAACGTACGACAACTTACCTAGGCAAAATAATCCCCCTCGGCATTGACACAGTTTCCATCTGTCCGGCAAGGCCATCATCCCAGAACGAAAAAGGTCTTGTGGGGACCCGAAAAAGTCATCAACTACACGTTAAACCTCGTTGTCTGTCGTGAACTGTTTCCCGGAAAGAAAGTGATCCAGGCGACGAAACAGATGATTATTCTGTCGGAGACAAGTCCGGGAATAGGCAAGATAAGGCAGTGCTCTATAGCCCAAGGCACTTAGTGTCAGCGTCGTTCGTTGTGCGACATGAGGGCGGCGTTGTCCTGGAGCAGAACACCACTATGTCTGTTGACCAAAGCCGGTTGTTTCTGCAGCAATTTCCAGTGCATCTGGTGTAATTCAGCACAATAACGTTCTGCAGTGATGGTTTGGCCTCCTGCTGAGAAACTCTGATGAATTATCCCGGCTGTGGACCACCAGACAAGGAGCATCGTCATCTTCTTGGTGTGTAGTGGTGGCTTAGGATGCCGTCTAGAAGGCTGTGCCTTGCTTAACCATTGTGCAGATCGTTTCCGATTATCATAAAGGACTCCACTTCTCATCGCAGGTGACGATTCGATGCAGTAGACGTTCCTGTTTATTCCTGGCAAGCAGCGACGTGCAGACTTCCAACCGCCTAGTCTTGTTGTCAGTTGTCAACTCATGCGGCAGCCACATGTCCAGCTTTTTTACCTTACCCAGCGCAGCCAGACGCCGAAGAACTGTCGTGTAGTGGACACCTACCTCTGCCGCCATCTCATGACATGTTTTTTTTTTGGGGGGGGTCCGCTTCAACTACATGTAAGAGAACATCGTCAGAAACAGCAACAGGTCTGGCCACGTACTTCGTTTTGCAGGTCCGTATCTCCGCTTTGAAACTTCACAAACAATCTTCGAATGGTTCGTTCGTTGGCTGTGTTCTCTCCAAACGCTTTAATGTTTTGAGCGGCATTTCCTGCAGAATGGCCCAGTTTAAATTCATACAGAAAGACTAGTCTCTAATCCGTCGTCTGCATGGTTCCTTTGCAAGCCACGTTACGTCCAAACAAACCACGCCTGAACCTTTTTTCTTCACACACGTGCTAGCTATGTATAGTAACTCTGTGACGTAATACCCTGCAACACCAGTGTGTGGTTCCATTCCGCTGTATTGGGGGCCTGTCTTTACTGCTTATTCACGCCGGACATTTCATTCGCATCAGATTGGTACCCGCAGAATAAAGTCCTGTAGGAAATTTCCAGTGAATGATTGCTGTAGAGGATGGTATATTTTTCATTTCTTCGCTTTTCACTCTCACTTTTCGTTACTGCACGTATGTAAACCGTGTTTTAACGTACAATGAGAAATTTCAATATTTTTATTACATTCAACTGCAAATTCCCAACGTTGTTACTATTTTTGCTACATAAACACCTCCAGCAGTTCACCAGAAAAGTTAGCAGCCTGTGTTATCGGGAAAGTCTTTGTAGTTCTTCCGCAACCACGTTGTCGATTCTTTCGTATCCACTGATAACGCTTTTCCACTAATTTTTTCCTGTGTTGATGTTTTGTGTTTTAAAACGGTGAACTGTCGTAGACGCCCCTATGGCGCAGTGGTTTAAGCGCTGGCGTGTGACCATTCGTCCGTGAAGGGTCCGGGTTCGAATCCTGGTGAGGCATGGATGTTGTGTTTGTCTTACGGTACTGGGTCTCTCCCTTCTCTGGAGTCGCATCGTCCAAGTCAACTTTCTCGCATTTCTTCAGTCATTTATTTATTATGAGCAGCATTGCGTTCCTGCATCAATGTTTCTTTATTTTTAAATAGCATGGAAAAAATCAAATTGAGATTCCATACATTTTGCATATTGCAACCTTTTCTCTTTTTCAGCATTTTCTAGCTCTCTAATGATGGCTATCTTTGTCGTTTACGTATAACACTTTTCTCCTAGACATTTTGTCACTTATAAAAGTTAAGAATTTCGTACTTGACAGCTACGTGAGACCAACCGCTGTTTAATTACACACAGGAAGCAAAAACATCCCCCTCTCTCAATACAACGCTCACTTGGGTGGTGAAAGGGGCAATAGACAGAATTCCAGCTATTATCTCCTGTTTCACCTCAGGCGACATCCCCATTCCATTAATTCCCTATCTCTCTCCGCTGTCGTCAGCCAGAAATCCACTTATTACATCTGCGTGAACCTCACCCATCCGTATTTTTGTCTAAACGCGGGTTTTATACTCAGCGGAAAGCGAAAAACGCTACCCAGTCACTTCAAGCACTGCGTAACGTAATACTCTGGCGTGGAGTATTTTCGTCCACGGGGCAGACGACGACGGAATAAGCCAGTTGTGACCCCACAGTGTGAGGACATCTACTCGTGTAACAATGCAGTGCGTTTCAAAAAGTGTAAAAATGTGTGTTTCAAAGAAGAAACTGTGTTTTATGGCTTGTCAAGTACGTGGAAGATTACATAGTTAAACGGTTGCACAAACGAAAACCAATTCGTGCGATGTATTTATGTCGGGAAAAAGAAAGAATGTACAGAAGTTTGATACAAAACCATTTGCTTGATGATGAACTTAAGTTTAAAGCATATTTTAGATTCACAAGGGAGCAGTTTAATTACATTTTGACTCTTATTGAAGATAAAATAGCTTGTAATTCATATAATCGAGTGAAGAAGCCAATAACACCTGCAGAAAATTTTGCCCTCACTCTGAGAAACAGCTAGAGCAGTGGTTCTCAAACTGTGGTCCGCGGCTAGGTCCTAGGTGGTCAGCGAAGTTTTCTAAATTTTCTATGGAAAATCTGTATTTGTAACACGCAGGTTATGCAACTTAAGATACGCGGCGTATGCAGTGGTCTATCACACTAAGATGGGAGTGTACCTACTGCACCGCCAGACTGCCCAGGCCGTCAAGGTCAAATGCACTGACAACGTCGCTATGTTACCGTAATGTTGTAATCCCGGTAACGAAGTTACGGTGACGGAAATCACTGTCACAGCTCAGTGGCGCCAAACCAGTCTCCAAAGAGCAGGAACTGCGGATCTGGAGGCTGGTGACAGCGACAGTTGGCGCTGATAGTGATTCTGTCACTGATATTTCAGAAAACAAGTCACAGTCGGTGACTGTGACATACTCGTATCAGTGACATGATTTTCGATCCATCTGTAGTACTGAGTAGCCCTTTGCGTTCGGCAGTTAGTTATTCTTATGTGTTTTGTGGGGGTGGGGGAGAACGGGGGTTACGTAAATATTGTGTACCATTGCCATTATTATTGTATTATTTGTAATTTATATTCAGAATGGATCGGTGGCTTAATAGTGGTTCATTGAAACGGAATGCTAGTGAAATCGATACGACTCAACATGGGCCGACTAAAACTAAAACTAAAACAATTGACGATAGTTTTCTAACCAGTTGCTCTGTTATCGCCAAAAAAAAAAAATGTAAATCGGAAATATGATAAAGATAACCTGAAAATTGGATTTTGTTGGACCGGTGACCAACGTGCACCTAACCCTCTTTGTGTTATCTGCTATGACACTTTGTCTAACGACGCGATGACGCCTTCAAAACTTTCACGCCAGTTTCAAACAAAACCTGCAGATTTAGCCCATAAACGTGTTGAATATTTTCAAAACAAACTTAAAGTGATGCTGTCATCACAGAAATCAGTGACTTCTGTTGCTATGGGTGAGGAAGAGAGTAAAACTACAGAGGCACCATTCCAAGTAGCTTTACTTGGTGCAAAAACTGGTCAAGGGCATACCGTCGCTGAAACACTTGTAAAGCTAGCGGCTTAATTGATGGCGGGTATTATGCCTGGGGAAAAGGTAGGGCGAGCAATCGACAAGATTCTTTTGTCGAATGATACAATTCAGCGTCGCAGAACATCTTTGGCATCGAATGTGGAGGAGCAATTAATCGCACGTGTGCGTGGTAGTAGTTATTTTGCTTTACAATTGGACGAAAGCACGGACGTTGAAACTTGGTATCAACTTTTAACATATGTAAGACACATTTACGAAAATGAAGTTCATGATGACTTTTTGTTTTGTGTATTATTAAAAATTGACAGTTCAGGAGATGATATTTTTGGTATGGTTAATGATTATTTCATAACACACAATTTGGATTTGAAAAAATGCGTCGGAGTCAGTACTGATGGTGCGCCAGCTTTGGGTGGGAAAAGAAAGGGTTTTACAGCAAAGGTAAAAGAGTTAGTGCCTGAATATAGTTCAACTTACTGCTTTATGCACAGAGAACAGTTAGCGGTAAAAGGAATGCCTTCTGAACTGGATCTTGTGTTGAAACAAGTAGTTAAAGTGGTTCATTTAATTAAATCGATGTCACTGAACTCTCTCCTTAGTGTATTGTGCAAAAAAATGGGAAGTGTGCACAATTGTTTACTTCTCCACACCGAAGAACGGTGGTTGTCAAGGGGGAAAGTGCTTTCAAGAGTTTTCGAGATGTGGGATGAGACCAAGATCTTCCTTCATGACACTGGATGAAGTAAGTAAATCTCTTTTCCACGATTTCAAGTGTCTAGCGCAGGTGGCATATCTCAGCGATATTTTCAGCATACTGAACAGCCTAAATCTGTCACTTCGGGGGCGTGATATAACCATTCAAAGTGCAAGATAAAATAAAAGCATTTCTGCAGAAATGTGAACTTTGGAGTAAACGGCTTGGTCGTTGGGAGTAATTTTCTGCACTTTGACGATTTTTTGCAGTCTTCAGGAGAACTAATCGATGATGAATTAGTGCAATTATTTCAGAACCGTATAACAATTCTGCAAGATAGCATAAAAAAATACTTTTCAGAGCCTGATAAAAGTAAGGAATGGATTAGGAATCCTTTCAGTGCTACATCTGTGGTTGAGTCCTTCGGCCTTTCAGCTCGTTTGTGTGATCAGCTTATTGAATTGCCGTTTGATGGAGCACTAAAAATCACGTTTAATGAGAAATCCCTAGCAAACTTCTGGATTCATGTGAAATTTTAACATTGTTAGCTGAACTCGCCAACAATGCCATCAAGCACCTGCTACCGTTTCCCACAACGTACAATCCTGAAATAGGATTTTCTGCTTTGGTTGGACTAAAATGTGTGAAAAGGAACAGGCTTAATGCTGAGCCTGACTTAAGACTGAAACTATCTTCCATTGCACCTGGTGTAACCAAATTGGTCAAAGATCGCAAGCAACACCATTCTTCACATTGAAATGGAGAATAAAAAAATTATTCGTTTATTTACTTTCTTGAAATGTGCTAATACCATTTTAATTCTACAAATAATTATGCTGTTATTGTTTCTTATTCCTTGGTCTTAAACAGTTCCATGAGGTTATATTTTTTAATTCACTTATTAATTTTTGTACATCTTGAATTATTTTCTAATTGACGCCTATGTGTTGAAAGATGTGGTTTGGTGTTGATTCTTTTGCATTACACTTTGTACAGACTTTTGTACCATCAAGTATTTTCATAGATTTGAGATGCCTAGTTCTAAATCTTAATAATGCGGTTTTCTCTTCTCTGTTTGATATTGTGTTCAGTGATTTGCCATGTTCTTTTGTGTTTTAAAATATAATAAAAAAACAAACAAAAAAACAGTACTTTTTATTAATTTATTTTTAACTTTTCTACAATGAAATAACTTTAATATCACGTTTTTATGATGATAATGCATTTTAATGAGTTGTTAAGTCATTATTCCTACATTTTGATACTTGAATGGAAGAGGTGCCGAGGTAGATGGTCCGCGTTAGGTTGACTGTCTGCACCTAGTGGTCCGTGGTAAAGGAAAGTTTGAGAACCACTGAACTAGAGGAACATGTATTATTAAAACAAATATTTGTGCAATTGCGATAATTTTTTATCAAGTATGTATGCACTTGAAATTTTTCTACATAAAAATAATATATGAAATAGAGCAATGAATAATTCTGGAAAAGTCATTTTTGACGGTGTAGAATCCACAAAAAACATGCATTGAAATAGGATAAAAATTATGCCTAAAGTATTTATTTTTACTTATTTACTGTCGCTGAGGGTGTATGCAAAAGCGTCTCTGAGGATGTTGCTTTCTTGAGTTGAATACTGTTACACAAAATAGGATTTCCACCAACCAATTCAAACGACTGCTCATCCTCGGAAGCTGAGAAACGATCCAATGGCATTGTTAAAAATAATAGGTCATTAATAATCGAAGAAAAACTAGCTGTCTTGGTGAATGAATTATCCTAGCGCGCTGCGTGCTACGCAATTGACTGCTCTCAAAGCAGTCGCCTTATCACGCCGGGCGTCTCATTCGGCGGAGAACCGGTTTCTTCCTTCTAGGAAAACAGTCTGAGTTTTTTCCATTGTACAAGTGGGGAGAGTAATGCGCTCGACGTTCTCCGTTGCGTATAAAACCAGTCGCTAGGAAAACTCGCCTTAAGAAGCCGCGGATGGCTTAGTGGTTAGTGTTTCAGGCCATCGATGCTGGGTCCCCAGGTTCAAGCCTGGGCTGATCTTTCAGAGATGGCGTGATTTACTAACAATCGCTGAATATCCGCCGTGCATCGGACGAGCACGTAAAGTGACGGCCCCCAGGCTGGACCCACTTGTTAAATGGGTATCCTTTCCTATGTCCTCCCTGAAATTCTCTCACCCATCTATGTGCAATATCGTACTTGTACGGTGGCGCCATCTACTGTACTCTAATCTCACTACAAACTGTTCTGTCAAAGTCGCTAGACTTGCTCTCATTCCTTCCGTTTCTGTGTCCTGCCCAAAAGGCGATCTCGCTGTAGGTGGCTGGGACCTAAACTCTACTACTTGTGGACGGAAGTCCTACAAGAAAATGACGCTGACCCCCATACTCGCCTTAAGAGTGGTCGCCTGCTTTCAACTTTGCTGACGCGTTTACTTCCTTGGAGGGAATGGCTGAGAAAGTAGCTTGTGCACAACTCGCTTGTTAATCATTTGATATACTCCATCTCTCCATTGCCTTTTTTACGCTTTCCAACCGTAGGTTGAAGAAGCGTATATGCTCCAGCGTTGTCCGTCCGTCCGTCCGTCCGCACGATAACTGGCGTAAAAATGGTTCAATTTCGATGAAATTTCAGTATGTGGTAGGGGACCACCCGGGGACGAACCCTATTGAAAATGGGACAAATGGAATCGCAGGTCACGACGTAGGAGAGGGATCCAATCCATTTCACTTATACGTCATAACTTGCGTAAATATGGTTCGATTTCAATGAAATTTGACTATGTGGTAAGGGACCGCCTGGAGACGAAACCTTTTCAAAATGGGTGAATTGGGGTCAAAGGTCAGGACATAAGAGCGGGATGCATTCCATTGCCTTTATGCATCATAACGTGTGTAAAAATGGTTCGATTTCGATGAAATTTTAGTATGTGGTAGGGGACCACCTGGGGACGAACCCTATTGGAAATGGGGTCAAAGGTCAGGACATAAAATTGCGATCCATTCCATCGCCCTTTCCCATATTATTAAGGTGGACGTCAAGTAATTTTGCTTCCTATACTTCCAATGGAAAAACTTTCGTGCACATTTCCTTCACAATTAATGTGTCCCCAAGGATGAAAATTTGAACATCGATTAAAATATCTTCTTATTATCACTTGGAATACTTAATATTTTCTAAAACATAACCATAATTATATTAAAAATCAATAACTTTTCCTTTGGTGGTGTTGAAACCAGAAAAAAGATGGTGCGACCTGTACTTTGATGACGTCAGTAGACAAACATATGTTGGATTGCATAATTATGGTTATGTTTTAGAAAATGTTAGGTATTCCAAGTTATAAAATGAAGCTATTTTAAACGCCGCCCCGGTGGCGCAGTGGTCTAAGCGATGGCCTCTGATCATTCGTCCGAAAGGGGTACGGGTTCGAATCCCGGTGAGGCATGGATGTTGTGTTTGTCTTACGGCACTGGCTCTCTCCCTTCCCTGGAACCAGTGACCCTAAATTAGGGAGGACGGGCGACTGCTTATAGCCCATTGAGTTGCTCACGGTGGTCGTTAAACCTCCAATCAAAAAAAAAAAAGTTATTTTAATCGATGTTCAAATTTTCATCCTTGTGAGCGCATTAATTGTCCAGAAAAAAGATGGCGCGACCTGTATTTTCATGACGTCAGTAGACAAACAAAGTTGGATTGCATAATTATGGTTATGTTTTAGAAAATGTTAGGTATTCCAAGTTATAAAATGAAGATATTTTAATCGATGTTCAAATTTTCATCCTTGGTAACGCATTAATTGGGAAGAAAATGTGTACAGAAATTTTTCCATTCGAACTACAGGAAGCAAAATTACTTTACGTTCACCTTAAAGGAGCAATTCTTGTATGTATGTAAATTTTATTTTGAAAACGGCTCTAAGGATTTTGATGAAAGTCGTTAACCTACCGTTTTCTGGTAATAGAAATCGATTTAGCTTGATCTCGACTTTAGGAAAATTCGTTTAGTGGGTTAATAACCACCCCGAATTACCACGTTTTTAGTGTAATGTCATGGCGTCGTCCGATTAGATGTTGGCGCGCGGTCACGCCATCTGTCTCATTACGTCACGCGTTGTGTGCGGATCCTATGAAAGTTTTATGACGTCACAGTCTTGCCAGCAGATGGTCGCGATTCCCATCTGCCTCATTACGTCACGCGTTGTGTGCGTATGTTCGTCCGCACGATAACTCGTGTAAAAATCGTTCGATTTCGATGAAATTTTAGTATGTGGTAGGGGAACACCTAGGAAGGAACCCTATTGAAAGTGAACGAAATGGGGTCAAAGGTCAGGACATAGGAGCGGGATCCATTCCACTGCTCGTATGCGTCATAACTAACGTAAAAAAGGTTCGATTTCGATTAAATTTTAGTTTGTATTAGGGGATCACCTGGGGACACCCTATTGAAAATTGGCGAAATGGGGGTCAAAGGTCAGGACATAGGAGCGGAATCATTTCCATCGCCATTATGCGTCATAACTTACGTAAAAATGTTTCGATTTGGATGAAATGTTATTATGTTGTAAGGACCTGCCTGGGGACGAATCCTATTGAAAATGGGCGAAATGGGTCAAAGGTTAAGACACAGAAGCGGGATCTATTCTATAGCCCTTATGCATCATAACTTACGTAAAATTGCTTCGATTGCGACAAAACTTTATCATGTTAATTCGGAGGTATACTGAACCAGTTCTGTTGAATATCATCGAAATGGGATCAAAGGTCAGGGCACAGGAGTGAGATTTATTCCACAGCCATTTTCCTCATAACTTGAGTAATGATTTCTAGTATGTTGGAAAGCGTATCATAATCAATGCATTGCATGATTTTACTAACTTTTTTTTTTATCAACATTCTATTACTAGCACAAGTTTCCCATGCGCTGTTGCAATTTCGTCTTGTATCCCACCGTTTCTATTCCTCCATTCCAGAACAATGCGCAGCAGATTTCCTTTGCCTCGTTAAATATGGAATTTCATTAAGTTTTGTTACTTTGTTTAAAGTGATCATCATAACTTTCCTCATTCTCGTTGAATCTGGAGATTTCATTAAATTATGTTAATTACAAAAACGACCAAATTATCTTTGAATTTAACATCAAACCAAACAAAAGTTTGTTTTGCTCGTTAAATCCGTGATAGCGCCAAATATTGGCTCATTTTAAGCGGACTCTACTGCAGTTAGTTGGTAGGCTTTAAAGCGTTAGTGGAAGCTTCTAGGTACGACCTTCATTGTTCGCGAAATTTGTCAGGCCATAGTTAAGTCGGAATCTCAGAGCGATCGCTGCTTTGTGAGTCAGGGTGCTATAAGAAAGTTTTTAAGTCCTAGAAAACTTTCGATTCGTGATGGTTCGTTTTTCGAGGTTCTTGGAAAATTTGACATTTTTGCACCGCTTAAGTGAATGTCCAGCATCACAGCGTCGTAAGTGCTATTTTTTCAAGAGATAGGTGTGTTGTTAGCTGTTGACTTCGTCATAGGTTCAGAGTATTCCTTGAACTACGCAGTTTAGGTGGCCGCCCCCCGTACTTAGGTACACTGTAAAAATTAGTGGTGTGAATTCACGGAAAATTTCTGAAAATAACGTGCAGCAAAGTTGCCGGTAAGTGTCAGTCTTTTAGCGGAATTTCCGATTTTAAATGTACTCGTCTTTTAACGATAGTTCCGTTTTTAAAAGTGCCAGTCTTTTTTTTTAACTTTCGTATTTTCACAGATTTTCCATAGTCAGCAATTCCGTTTATTTCAGAAAAGTCCATTTGAAGTTTTCCCATATTTAGACAAATTTCGAAAAATCGAAGACGCTGAATTATTCAGCCCTTACACTAGAGAATCCTTTCGTGCTGGTGGCGGGGATCGAACTCAGGCCGATTAGGTTAGGTCTACACAAGCCGCGCCATTTAACCACTGAGCCTGAAAGTATTTGGCGTTGCACTCACATTTAAGGTAAAACTAATCTCGTAATGATGAATTTTTTACGCTTTCCAACCGTTGGTTGAAGAAGCGTATATGCTCCAGCTTTGTCTGTCTGTCTGTACGATAACTCGCGCGAGAATTGTTCGATTTCGATGGAATTTTAGTATGTGGTAGGGTACAACCTGGGGACGAACCCTATTGGAAATGGGGTCAAAGGTCAAGACATACGAGCGGGAATCATTCCATCACCCTTATGCGTCATAACTTACGTAAAAATACCTCGATTTTGACGAAATACAATACGTTGTTCCGTAATGATTTTGGAAGCAGTTCGCCAAAAATGTTTGTCAGCAATTGCGGGCAATGCGCATGCGTGAGATTAGTTAGCCATTATTTTTGCAAGATAACCCGTGAAAATTGCCCGATTTAGGCGGTAATTTTAAATATAAAACGGTTTATGTGTGGTAGCTTTTAATAATAGAAATAGGTAACACGGGCACAAAGGGATTTAATTTTGATATATGTGAACCTCAAACGTTATACCTTAGTTTAGTCCCCTCAAAACCAAGGCATTTTCCTATGATTTCTGGTATGTTGGAAAGCGTATCATAATCAGTGCATTGCATGATTTTACTAACTTGTTTTCTGTTGGAGCTTATTTTTTTAATACGTTTGTAATAATTTTTCTTTTCTGTAGGAAGACTTACCACAAATTAAGTATTTTTTTTTTCAACGTGATACTTCGAAGCGACAGAATGCTATTCCGTAACGACTTTGATGTTTTAAAACTGACAGTGACCCCAGTGGCGCAGTGGTCTAAGGCTTTCGATCATTCGTCCGAGTTGGGTCCTGGTTCGAATCTCGGTGTGTCATGGTTCGATGTGTTTGTCTTACGGCACTGGCTCACGTCCTTCTCTGGAACCAGTGGTCCTAAATTAGGGACGGGGGACTGCTTATAGCCCACTGATTTGCTCACGGTGGTCGTTAAACCCCCAATAAAAAAAAAAAAAATAGTTTGAGAGAAATCTATAGAAAGACGCGCGGAGGCAACTCGCCAGTACAATATTGAGAACAAAGAAGTCTGATTCCCGAAGTGCTCCGAGCGACCTATGGAGCGTCACCAGGCAGGAAGAAGGCCCACGAAAACTCTGAAATCAGTACGTCGCGTAGACGTGTTAAGACCGAGAAGAAACAGGGCAGATTAGTTCCGCTTTATATTGTTTCCAAATTTATTGTGTCACAGTAAAATTGATTCATGTCTAGGTTAGGAGGATTAAATTTTAAGCAAACGGTTTACAACTGAATAGTAACCTTACGTGTTTGATGCGGAATTGTATTCTCATATGAAAAAATAATAAGCATTTGAACAGAAAAATTAATCTAAGTATGGGATAACTGGATAGGTTGAATTTTAATCATATCAGGTCTCACCATAGTAATGCATTTGTAATTTTCATCATTCTTATTAAATTTGTTTACATATGTTGCACTTCAATTGCCTTCACATTTTTCTGATGTTAGTACCACGGCCCTGTGTTGGTACGAGTATCAGTTCTTTGTGTTGGTTTGGGTGAGAGTAATACGTATCATTAAAAGAAAGTGAAGCACCCAGAAGGAACCATCCAATTCAGATGAAAATTGGTATGTGCAGTATATATATAGAAAGGGAATGATTGCAATTCCAGAGCAGTTGGACCATTTCTTCGGATAAAACAGCTACACGTGTGGAACAAGTCAGTACGTTGTGGCGCCAGCTCTGGCTCGGATACAAGCGATTATCCTGCGTGACATAGATGCATACAGTTCACGGATACTGTTCTAAGGTATCGCATGCCCGATGGTGTCCAAATTGCGGACCAGTTCGCCGACATTCCGGGATGGATGTAGGTGGCGTCCCATCATGTCCCGAATATGTTCGATCGGTGAGAGGTCGGCTGTTCGGGCTGGCCATGGAAGGGTGTTGACATTACGGAGGCAGGCATGGGAGAGCTGTGCCGTGTGTGACTGGACATTATCCTATTGAAAGATTGCTGGTGATGCTGCGACAGGAATGGTCCCACAACAAGTCGTAGAATGTTGTCGACGTACCGTTGAGCCGTGAGGGTGGTACGGAGGACTACCAAGGGTACCTGGCTATCGTAGGAAACTGCTTCTCAGACAGTCACTTCTGGTGTGCGAGTCGTGTGCTGTTCCACGGTAAAGGCAGGATCCGTGCGCTGCACTGTAAAAAATTTCATGGTCAAATTACGGTAGATACACCGGCAGCTGAGTGGCCAGTCAATAAACCGTAATTGTACAGTACCGTACCAATATGTTCATTAACGGTCTAATGACCGGGAAATAAAAAACGGTCAAACTACCAGAAAATGTGGCCTAACACAGTAGATCAACCGTAAATTTAATACGGTAGATAAACCGTATTTGAAAGAAAAAACATGGCAAAGCCTGTTAAATTAATACGGTGTAAAGACCGTTTTTTCTTTACAGTACTGTAATTTTACAGTACCATACTGTAATGTTCAGTAACGGTCTAATGACCGGGAAATAAAAAACGGTCAAACTACCAGAAAATGTGGCCTAACACAGTAGAGCAACTGTAAATTTCATACAGTAGATAAACCATATTTGAAAGAAAAAACATGGCAAAGCCTGTTAAATAAACACGGTGCAAAGTTGTTTTTTTTTTCAAAAATGTTTAGCCACTGTTTTTTAGATTTGGTTTAATGACCTTTTCTTAATATGTTTTTTTGGTCTAATTAGGGCTTCAGCCAATTTTTGGGGCGGACTTGAACCGCAGTTTTAAGAAAAACACGGCAAAGCCCATTAAATAAATATGGTGCAGTTTTTTTACAAAAATGTTTGCAAAATTGCATGTGTTTTTCACGATCTATAATGTGTTTGAGCTTTTGTTTTCATAATTCGTAAAACTCTCAAAAATACCGTATAATATATACATCAATCAGCCAAAACATTAAAACCACCTACCTAATACAATGTGTCTTCACCTGATGAGACAGATTCAATGAGATGTTGGTAGCCATCTCTTGGTATCATGACTGCAACAGATCCCACACTTCCTGCAAATTATGCGGGTGATGCTGCTCATACCCCTTCCTCCAACTGAAACCACAAATGCTCAATAGGATTCATGTCCAGTGAATTTGGGGCCTATGGCATTAAAGGGAATTCCAGTTATGTTCTTGGAACCATTGCTGAACTTTCTTTGCAGTGTGACATGGATTACATCCTTTATTTCAAGTCTTGTTGAAAGCTGCCATCTCCACTAGGGAATACAGTCACGAAAAGGTAGTTTTAATGTTGTGGCTGATCAGTGTACATTTATGTAAAGATTTCAAAAATGTGGTCAACCCTAGAATGCCACTCTTAGTCTACCGTAATGGTCAAAATACAAATACCACCAAACTTGTTTATAATGAGTACTGTCGAATCATTTTCATCTAAGAAACAATATGCATTATGCAGTTTTACTGACGTAGATCACTGGGGTGAATGACTTAACTTGTAAGTCCTGTGCAAAATATTTATGCCATTGAAAATCTAGATGAGCAAATTGTTACAGCTTCCTCGGATTTTTCCAAAGGACTACTAAAAACAGTTAATTTCTACATGACAGCACAAAGTAACACATTTTTCATTTTTGTCCCTACAACTTCTGGTGTGACAATTGCAGTTCACTGTAGGTGTTTAAATTGGAAGGAGTCAGAAAGCCAAAGTGCACGTTGTTTGCAAGTATAACAGATGTCAAAACTACAGAGATAATGGTGTATAGCAGTTGGCTTGAAGACACCGGGGAATCAGTAGTATTAAAAAAAAATAAATGTTGCATATGCAGAGAACTAGAAACAAATTACCAACAGATATTTTTCCAATGTGCTCAGGCAAAAAGTAATTTATTGTTTCATAGATTTAGGACTACCATTACCAAAATACTGATATATAATTGAAGCTTAGATACACAGGAAAAGTACCGAATCAACTGGATTGCATTTTTTTTTATTAAAAAAAAAACCAAACTTAATTGGTGTAACAATATATATACAGATCAACTAATATCATAGACAATGTTTTTTTTTTTTATTATGTGCCACTTATTGTCTGATATCTTTTAGCCAACTGTTGTGGTCTTTTACTTTGTGCCATAACTTTGCAATTTTTGGATTGACTTCAGAATAAAGCTTCTTCCCTTTCTTCCTTTGATCCACATACAGGATTTATACCCACAAAGCACCTGTGATTAAAGTGAGAAATTAACACAATGAAATACATCATAAAAATTCTGGCTTCTAAAAAAGTAACAATATATATACAAAAATAATATGTATTTTTACAGCACACTACTAGTTTGATTTTAAATTATTACAAAAACTAAATTATTTGTGTAGTGAGAAATCCTGAAGACCATCAATAATGGAAAAGATTTGATCAATTTGAATACTATTTTTATCCCACAATAAGAATACTGGTTATACAATACAATGTTCATAATATTTGGCAAGTGTAGTGGTAAAAATTTGCAGTCAACTCAAGAAAATGAAGACCACCAAAAAAATTGTCACAATGGCCAGGTCTGAAAATTAACAAGGCAGGTGGAATTACTAGAGGGCAACTGAAAATAAAAGACTGATGCCTTCATGGAAAAATAAAAGACTGATGCCTTCATGGACTGAGCAGATTCCTAATACCTAGCAGAGTTGTATAAAAATTAAATGTATCTGCATACACAACCATTGAAACAGAAAACTTGCTGAAAACCCATGAATCATAACAATAGAATAAGATAATTTAAAGAAAAATTAATATGACAATAAATAATTATTAGAACATTACAGATTCTAGAGAGGACAAAAGTATATCAAGACTGAATGCGCAGAAATGTGTGTAAAATGGACCTTAAGGCCAGAACACTATGAACCTCATAAAAACAAGACTAATTAAAGTTTTTATATCTAGAAAAGCAGTTCCGTTAATGAACTTTCAAAAATTATAAATAGCATTTTCAACTTAATTCAAAAATAGTAGACTTATAAAATACATAAGGAAAAGACTTTAATTTCATAACTAGCAACTGCAAGAGGAACCTGGCAATATAATTTATAGTCTTTCTGTGTAAATGAAACTTTTGTTACAGTTCCTATATATTGAGAACAGGCTTTGATAAAATCAAGAGGCCAGAAAAGTCTGTAAAACCAAAAGAAGTCCCTATCGGAAGATGTGAAAATTTCTCGTTGAGATAGAAGTAAATATATTAATCTGAGTAAAGCCTTAAGTGTTTTAATTGCTGTAAATAACATTTTTAAATCTACAAGCAAAAACTATCTGCAAAAGCTGCTAATAATTTGGAAACTATCCGTGCATGGCATACGCATGCACGTCTATATTCTGAGACTGATACCAACTGCAAAAATCCAGGAAAAGCAGCAGACCCCTTCTAGTAAATAGGTGGACACAATTTATTTTTACACCCAGTCCTCAAGAAAGAGAGAGACTACTTATTTTCCTCGGTAAAGTGGAGGCTTAGGGTTAGAACAGATGAAAAGACCAAAATTATTTTAGTATTATACTTTGTTTAAAAAAAATAGGTTTATATTCTCAATAAAGGACATGTCACTATTTTTGTATATCATGCAATACATACACAATTATAGATGTAAAAAATATATTTTATACACTTTGATTTTATTGAAGTTTTTTTTTCTCTCCAATGTTAACAAAGTTTTATCCAAAAGTTCCTATACTAACCTTTGCAAAAATTCCAATGTCACTTTTGCCTCAAAGGGGTAGTGAATATTAAACACAAAATAAGCAGAAAACAGCATGCACACTGCTTTTATTGGATTTTGCACACTATTGACACACATTCTGTCAATTATTAACATGAAGTTCTCTGGGTTTAGAACAGAGGAACCTAAAAAAATAATATATATATATATTAAATTCCTAAAATTTTATGTAAAATTAACAAATTTAACAATGGTAATTATGCAGTTTTAACTTTTGTACTGCATCAAACAGCAGTTATAAAATGGTGTAACCAAGATACCCCTATCCTGTTAGACATCAGGATCTTTGTATTACTGTCATCAAATTTAGTTAAGATTTTTGCTTGTAACTTTAATAATGCTAACACTCACTGCAATAGCAGGGCTCGCTTCCAACAACTTCAGAACAAATTAAGATAGACTTAAGTAGTGGGGGAAAAAGGGTCAAATCATGGACATGTAAAAAAAAAAAAACTTTTCATTTTTATAAATCTCCGAAGTGGCTGGTTAAGTCAAACCCAACCAACCATCTGCAAAATAATTAATTCACTACCCATTTATTAACTGCCGATCTTGGGAACTCCCAAATGACTTCCAAAAAGGCGGAACTCTTTCACCCCTGATAATAGCAATAACTTTGCAAAAATTACTGCCTGAGAGTGCTCAGGCATGGAAATTTAAAATCATATCAAGTTGAATTCAGTTCATATGGGGTATGCAGATGTGTCAACTCTCCGGATGAATGTCAAATTCTCCTGATTTTCACCGAGAATTAGCCATTAGGATGGTCAGCATTCCATCAACCACCACCATGATTTTGAATCGCCTGTGAAATAATTTTCTCTTTCTGCGTCAAAGCAAGGCGACAACTGCAGTCATCAGTTTTGTATTTGTCCTCTCCTCCTATCTGCAAAAGAAAGCTTCACAGGTGGCGCAGCGGTCTAAGCGCTAGCTTCCGACCAAAAAAATTTGCTTTAAAAATTTTTCCCCTAGCCCGATTGTCATATGACACCTTCAGCAAAGAGCTGACCTGCTCTGGCAGTAGGAATGCCGGGGAGGGTCCATAATTAATTGACAGATGGCAGCTGCCCTGCCTTCTTGCAGTTCAGTCTTTCAACCCATCGCCTCAAGAAATCCGGCGAATTCACTTAACGACAAAATTTGGCCTTGCCTTGTAACGAAAGGCGATGTTAGTACGATGCTTTTTGTTGTTTTTGCCGTCGCGCACAACCTAAAGAAGACTATAGCACGCGGGCCATTTTACGTTTTTATTATCTTGCAGAATCTACGTACCCAAAAAACCTATTTCAGTAGGGAGTTGGATGATCCGTGGAAGGGAGGAGCGTAATGAAGAGTGTAATTTCCAAAACCAAAAACAGACCACAACCCTTAGGAATACGAAGAGCTTGAATGTTTTTAAACTGCACCCCCACCCCCACCCCCCAATAACTATACGTAATGGACACCGAGATTACATGATCTTTATCTAAGTTAGGAAAAAAATATCTGGGGTGTATACATTTACAATACAAAAACTAACAATGCAATAAAATGGGTATTGCTTTTAGTTTTATTTTTGTTTTGTTCTCCAGAACTTTTAGTGGACCAATAATACTTCTGGAAAATATCGATAAAAATAAAGCTCATGTGATTTTACGAGCTGTAATAATCTCCCGATTTTCAGATTTTGAAGGTTGGCATGTTTGGATATGACATTTTTACTTGCATAAATGTAAGAATACAATAATTAAAAAAATACAGTATTATAAAAAAATGCAGAGGACAATATACATACAAGTGAAATAAAGCAAATACTTAAAAAATCAAAACATTGTACTGTTAAGAGTGTGAAAACCAAATATGATACTAACAATTGGTTAGGCAGAATTTTAACAAAAGCATGGCACAAACTTTCAAAGCAGAAACATTCAGCAAACAATGATAAGTGAAGAAGTATGTCATTCTTAGAACTGCAGCTTTTTATTTCTCTAAAAGATCCGTGCATTTTCAAGCTTTGAAAATGCACGGGTCCATTTGGCCATGAACCTGAGCAAAATTTGGACAATTTTGGAGGTGGTATGGCTGGCAATACTTGAAGAATATTTTCACAAGCTTTGAAAATGTTCGGCATTTTGCCGCATGAAACAGACACGAGACTGACCAAAAAAAATAAAGGCTGAATTTTTTAGCGATGCGAGGGAAAAAAAGCATTGAACATTATAATTACTAAGCACATCAGAATATGCAATCATCCTGTATAAGCCAATATAAAATAATTTTATTAATTACAACTACAAAAAAATTAACTTTTTTCCTGACCAAGTCACACTGTGGTGTCTCACAGGCTGTTGGAACTTTGTTAGAGCAATTAAATAACCAGTGCAACATCAGATTTGGCAAGACACACTGAAAATGCTTCTTGGGGAATTATTATATCAGACAACCTTATAATAATAAGTCCAACAATGACACTGCCACAGGACTGTAGCAGAAAAATCAAAATCACATTTTCAGTAGGTTGAGCAGTCACACATTGTCAGAATAAAAAAAGTTTATTGATGTTTTCAGAGAGCTATATAGCAGCATCAAGAAGTCCAAATTACTAAAAATTTTGAAGTGATTCTTATAAGAGCCTGATTTTCAGAAAAGTGCAATAAATTAATACTGTAATACAATAGTAGGAAAGAGGATGATTCAGAAAAACTTTTTCTTTAAAGGAAACAAAAATTAGTTCTCTTTGGTTTCAAGTTGTACGTACACAGTTCAATTGCTTTTATAACAGGGTAACTAACCCCCCCGCCAAAAAAAGAACAACTTCAGTTTTGTAACAATATAAAAAATAACCAAAACAATGTTAAAAAAGGCTGAATTCAGCCAAAAGGTGAAAAAAATGTATGCATTATTAAGACAGGTGGCTCAGCATGGTTACTAGAAAGGTATCTATTTTAACAGCACATCTCTCTCACACACACAGTGTGTACATACACTCAAAGGACAAAACATTAGATAGTTTGGAAGTGTGCTTCCACATGTTTTCTCTATGCGGAAGCACACTCCGAAGCAAATATCGAGAGTTGCCCTTCCGATTTTCCCCACATGCAACAAATGGACAGAATACACTGAAATATAGACCCACAATAAGATATAAAGGTTAAAATCGTGCAGAACTTTTTCAATATGTCACTGATTGCCAAACACTCCACTTTTATGAATCAGCACAAAGGAGATCTTCTTATCAATAATTTATTGTTGGCGGAAAATGAAAAAAAAAAAAAAAATCTTAGAAATAAAAATCACGATCTTACACAAAACATTTTCTTAATTTCTTTACATATGTAAGGAGTTCCAATAGAAAATTAGGAACATTTGCTAGTTCTTCCAGAAAATTTTAGAGAATAACAATGTATTAGCCTATATTGACGGAAATTCATGTATTTAACAACTTTATAGTTCCTTTACTTTTTCATCATGAATACCTTTTATTTGCAATCCCTTTTCCTTAGCAGCAAACTACTGGACTAGTTAATCTTAGTCAATAGTCTGTTCCAAGTTAATCCTCCGCCCAAAAGAGGAACAAAGATTGGAAGTTGAAACTCGGATGTACCACAGTGGTAAAGTCAACACCAGCTTTCATAGCTGGTTTCCCTTGCGAAAGCAACGACTTAAAGGTTGATGCACAGGGAAAAGAAAACTCATTTAACAAGCTTTATGTCTACATAATTGTTCTCACCTCTCTACAAAGGGGAAGGTACATAGCTATTCACCACAGCAATCAAAACATTTAAAAATAGTGCAGGTAATTTACTTCAAAATTTATGAGTTAATGCCATTAAAAGACAGTTTATTCTTCTAATACACAACAGTATGAAAATGTACAATAATTGCTAAACTATGATATAGAAAACGTGGGTTATTGCAGATGAGGCTTTTTTTAGGCCACTGTGCATTTCCCTTAACATACAAACTGGAAGTGCATGTTTGCCAATACCCTGAATATGACGTGTGGTGTCATCATATTCTAAGAAAACAAAATTTTATGGTATGATAAAACCATACGCAGGTTGAATAAAATTCAAAATATTCAAGAGGGAAATCATAGTGTTACCTTTTACAGCTAGAAATGGAGATGTTACTGCTTCATTAGGAGGACAGTGCGGATTGAGCACCTGAAAAAAAAATCAATTACTTTTGAATCACAAAATCAAGATACTGATAAAATACTGTTGCACTTCATTTTAGTGATGCTCTAAAATTCTACAAATAAGAAAAGGAACCAACATTAAAACATACAGCATGTTGAGGACTGATGTAGCTTGGGGGGGGGTGAAGCAGGCTCATTTTGCGCATATTATTCCATCTAGACTGTTTATATATATATAGTATAGGTGGCTGCACCCTCACCCTTGCGTTTGCCATGATAAACCTTCAAAACTTGGGAGAAATTAATATTTTTGCCAATTATTTGTAAATTAAAAACATTAATATGACTTATCAGCCAAAGAATATTGTGTTGTACCCAGCCCTTCACTCTACAGCTTCCCATATCTTTATCCCTTTGCCAACATTAGATCAGAATACCAGCAATCAGAAAGTTAAGCTAGCTGATATTTTTTTTAACTTCCTTTTACTAGTGATAAAACTGTAACGGCCAAGAAAACGCATAATTTAACATTAAAAAATGCTGCGTGTTGCCTTCTATGTTGGCTGAATTTGCAAACGAATCAGGTAAGGCTTTCCATGATCCTGCTCCCTGAATTACACCACCCACGCTCAAGGCCATTTGCATTGAATAAGCTAATTTATGCCAAAAACACCTCCAGTAACTCTTATGAAGAGAACACGGTTGTAGGCAAAAAATTATGATCTGTGATCACAGATAACAAAAGGTCAGATTTTAATTTTAGATCCACTTCTTACCCGCAAAGGCACCTTCTGTTACTCCTGCATCCAAGGGTCAGTATTTCCCAAAATAAAGGTGTTAGATATCTGTAGATGAAAGGGTGGGCAACAAATTTGTTGGAAATCTCCACAACGTGCACACATGTAAATGGAAACCCACTTAAGTCTACAAGAGAGTTAAAAAACAACAACTGTGGACCAACATATTTTATCCGTAGGTCCATAAAAAAATCCACACCAGACATCTGTAAAAGTAATATCCAAATAGATGTGGGGCACTCTTCAAAAAATAGATGTTAGCAGAAATTCATATATTTGGTGTAAGTAGGTCAATGTTTGAAAAATAATAGATAAGTGTACTACAGACTGTTTCACCCTTTCAAAACTTTTTTGAGACGCACTCCCCCACCCCCTCAAATGACCCATCTTACTGATATAGCACATTAAACTATTGAAAATCTGCTAGTAGATCTTCATACTTATACAACAGTATCATTTGATGTGTAGCCGATTATCAATGAAATGGTTGTTAAAACATAGTGATAGTATACCAGCTGACAATATCCAAATTATTGAAATCACAATATTCAAGTAGATATGAGGGTAATGCCAATATTAAGAGATATACTGATCATCAATTATAAAATTTACACTACATTTCTCTACTAAAGAAAATATTCCAAATATTTGGTTTCTCTGTAAAAAAGCTAAAATTTCATACAATTATGTTGGTTGTAATTGCAATGATCATTATGATTTATAAAGTTTAAAGAAATCAATAGAATAAATTCAAAATTACCTCAGAAACTGCCAGAAGAAATTTTACATCTTCATCAAAATATGCAGCAACTGCTGCAATTAGCAAAATGACTTGATTGCCATTTCACACATCGGCTTCTGCAAATAGCTGCAGTAAATTTGTCTTTTTCTGAGCACGAAAATAAGTCAAAAGTTCGGCCTTTCGATCTTCAACTGACTTGCAGAATTGGCTGTATATATCAATGCCTGTTAGTAATCGAAAGTGTTGCAAAAGGCCAACACCCGAAAACAACTGTGGCCAGTCTTCAACTAATTTCACCAGGCTTGTTCCACTATTTATGTCAAGGCGCTGTAAGTACAAGGTGTCACTGATTAGCTCAATTAGTTTTTCATCTCCCTCAGTGAGCTGGCTGAGCTGGGTTTTTTAAACTGAAGGGACTCTGTAGTCTCATTGTGAGGCCAGTTAGGTGCCCAGTTGATGCATCCATAACTATCTATCTTTGGGCTAGGAAGGGAACCAGGTGTGTTTTCTTCCTCTTCATTACAAGAGACCTTCCAATTTTTCACTTGTGAATTGAATCATAATTTTTAGATAAAGATTCTTCCATACATATCCACAGCAGCATTTCTCACTGTCTTTTAGGAATTTAAATGCCCCATGGGAGAACTTTACTGACTAATTAAAAAAAAATTACTGAACAAGATGAAAATAATTTACTTCTACTGACCATTTTGCACTCCTGGAACCAATATTCAGCTAGCTGTGTCAGTAGCAATAATGGCAGTGTACAAATAGCTGATAAAATATGCATTATCTAGTGCTCTATTGCTGTTGCTAAACCATTAAAAAACTTATGTTTCAAAGCAATAACTTTTTTATTACCACAACTGTAGCATGATAAAGGGTAGAAATCACCTAATTATTTGTCATTCACACACAAAACTCTGTCTGTACTTTTACAAATGTGCAAACCACTATCTGAGCACCAACGACCCTCCCACACATTAACAATAAAAAATATTTCCTTGTTTTTATCTTTTAATATGAACAGTATTACGTTCAAAAACTGGCCTACAGTATAGGGAGTACCAAAAATTTTCACTTTGTTTGAAATGTGCAGAGGTTGATATTCTGATTCTTTTATTGCCCTTTGTATTTGAATGGAGTACAACTCGATAATGAAAGTTTGACTGTCTTCAAACCGAACCCTTTCAGCAAAAAGTGAGCCATTTAGAAGATAAGCTTGCAATAACTTATGTTTGTTTGACAGTGTATCAGTGAGGTTTTTGAAGTTCTGACATCTTCGGGCAACTCTTTTGAAATATGAATGTTTACTCTCAAAGCGCAATGTCCAAAGACGAATAATTGGTCCAAATTTCATCGTTAACTCAGGATAGTGCAGAAGGAAGTGGTGCTTTGGTCGAAGAGGCACATCTGCAAAAGCAACCTTCCTTCCCTCCAAGTACTCTTCAATTATGATTTTGAAATATGCAATTTGTGAATGACTTATGCTAGGTGCACAGGCAAATTCCACAATTTCTCTGAGTGTAACAACTACATAGATTCCATACAGAATCATCAGTATCTATCTTAGAGTACAGAAGGATTGGCAAAAGTGAAGTAAGGCCCAGTTCTGACAAGCACTGCCATTTAACCTTTTGCTTTTTGGGTGAAACACAGCAGGCCTGCAAGAAGCATCATGCTCAAAAAATGAAAAGCCACGTATTAGATCATTTAATAAAGTATACGTAAGCCAGCCTTTCTGAACAAAATAATTTAGGTAAAGTGACAAATCATAGTCACAAACCCCTTCAAACAAGTCATGACCAACACAAGGAGGGAGCCCAGGAAGACAAACATGAAAGTACTGCAACTCATTGAACAGAGACGGGGGAAATGATTCCTTGGCTACCCATGGCTAATTGCAAAGCAGATGCATCATAATTTTCAACAGTTCGTGATGAAGCACTCAAATATGGATACTCTTCCAAGTATCTCTTTGCATTAGACAATAACGGCACATATATTCTGAAGTTGAGAAATTCTGGTTAAATCCACCAATAAAATGTGCTCCTAAATTGTCAGCAGTAATACAAAAAACCCTCCCTACATAACATACACCATCCACATTAAATCCATTCTCAATTTCTTTAAGGTCACCAATCAATTGCCTAAATACTACTTTTTGGCCAAACAATTTTAAATCTTTTTCACAGCACAGTAAAAGAAGCTGCATTTGGTGAACTGATGACCTATACTGAGGGTATATGTTTCCTAATGTGAAATAAAATCCGAGAATTTTATGTTTATTTCGTGAAGAACCTAACGGGTTAGCAACCTCAAACACATCCTGAAAAAGGATAAGCTGAAGGATTTTTATTGATCCATCTGCTTGGCATTGCTGAAACACGCTACCGTCAGTAAAATCACTCATTCGATCTGCTACTTCATTTTTCAGTGGATGATCTACTTGATCCTTTACAGACTTATCGTGGAGCAGATTAACAAGTTTTTTTTTAATTGGAATGTAGTGGCAGTAACGCAAGCAATTTACCTCATCACGACCCATGCAAATTTCAATGGGTTTGACAAATTTCATGCTTTTTTAAAAATATTGTTGTCTTAAATAGATAGATTTAAGAAGTCCCGATTCAGTATCGAATGCAGATTTTAAAAACTTTGAGTCATGGACATATTTTACAATTTTTTTTTCATCTTCAGATATATTTACTAATTCACTCAATTTAGCAGTGAAACTCTGTGTGAAAAAGGAATCCTCCTGAATCAGTAAATAATTTATCTCTTCTGTTATCAACTGTATTGTTTTACATGGGATTAGGCATTTTGATTCCAAAAGCAAGCAAAAAGAGCAATATTTTTCAGTGTGAGTTCTTCAGAGATATGGCTGTCTGACTGATTAAGTTGTTCACTTACGCCAGAAGTGACTAGTTCCACAGTACTGTCAACTCTCAAGGTCAGGGCAACTGGCTCAGAATTAAGAAACTGTGGAGATAGGAATTTTGTACTGTGATTCAGATGATATCTAGATAAATGGGATGAAAATGAAGATCTGACTTTAAATGTTTTGGCACACCCCTTAAAACAGCATCTAATAAAGCCCCCGGAGGTTAGATGTGACTTAATGTGCGATATTAAATCAGAAACTCTATTAAATGCCTTATGACACAATCTTTGGTTGCACTTTAAATCCACTTCTGAATTGCAAAGTTGTAAACCATGCAATCCACGGTGGTATCGCGAGACATGAGTATTAAAGCCATAGTAAGAGCCAAATGCCTTGGAGCAACCACGCACCCCACACTGAAATCTAAAATTATTTACATTTCTATGAATGCTCATGTGGTGAACATATTTCTTTAAAGATAAAGAAACATAGTTGCAATTGACACACTCATACATGATGTTAAGTATTAAGAATGCACTTTTATGCAAAATGTTTTATAATATGAGATATTCCTAAGAAAAACAGAAGGAATCACTATGTATTGAATGTAAAATTTCATGTATCAAAAATAAACAATAACTGACACTTATTGCCAAAGGCTTTGATTCATCTGAAACCAAATTCTTTTACATATTTTTAAAAATTCAACCAATTTAGCATGCAGAACAAAGATTCATTACCAAAATTATTTACAATACAAAAAATATGTCCGCAAAAAGATCCTCCGTAATTGTCAGCACTGTTGTCTTAAGCAATATACAGGGTGTCCCAGAAATATTGGATACATTACAAAATTATGTAAAAAAAACAACTGAGCATTGTCGGTTTTTCTATGTCACGTATTACAAACACGGTTTCTATATTTTTGTTTTGCAGAATTGTTATTCCCAGAATCCGATAGATGGCACTAGGTGTGGCCTGATGAGGAATGTATGAGAAATGCGCAATCGGTAGTAATGTCATCTGTACAGCACAAGGCGATGTGTGTGTTATGGCTTGCGAAATTAAAGTCTGTCATTAAAGTTAAAAGACGATACCGTTTAGAGTATGATCCTCCGTAATTGTCAGCACTGTTGTCTTAAGCAATATACAGGGTGTCCCAGAAATATTGGATACTCAATAATAATCCTCCATCAATGAATTCAATTAAGCAATGGATAAAACAGTTCTGGCAATGTGGAACCTCGTGGAGGAGCCGGTTGGCCTAGCATCAGCGGTGAGACGGTTGACCAAGTTAATGGAAGTTTCCGACGAAGCTCCAGGAAATCCGTTCGTAAAGCAAGCAGAGAACTGTGCATTCCGAAATCGACAGTTCACGATATCTTGCACAAGAAATTAAAGTTTTATGCTTATAAAATCCAAATAGTGAAAAAGATGCATGTAAATGATCACACTCAGCGAAACGATTTCGCTGTGGTTATGCTAAATTGAGTGAAAAACAACGAAAACTTTCTCAGTACTGTCATTTTTAGTGATGAATCCACATTTCATGTATTGTGAATTGTCACAACTGTAGGATATGGGGTAGTGAACTGCCTCATGCTGCTAATGAACTGGAACGCGATTCGCCAAAAGTTAACGTGTGGTGCACCCTATCAAAAAGACAAGTGATTGGCCCTTCCTTCTGCAAAAAAAACAAATGATGACATTTACTTGGATACGATAGAAACTTTCGCTATACCCAGATCAAAAGATATGATGTCATTTTCCAACAAGACGGTACGACTGCGCATTGGTCAACATGTATACATAAGTGCCTAAATGAGCCTTTTCCCCAACAGATAGATTGGCCGTGGTGGTCCCATTCTGTGGCCTCCTCGCTCTCCAGATCTAACTTAATTGGATTATTTCATGTGGGATTAGGATCGTGTCTATAAGACGCCTTGTACTGATTTGCAGGAACTAAAGTAGCGTATCACAGCTGCTATTTAATTCCATAACTCCTCAGATGCTTGCCAATACATGGCATGAAATTGAGTATCGCTTAGACGTACTACGAGCAACCAAGGGATCTCACATCGAAATTTATTAACTTGTGCAGTTACATTGTAAGTTAATACAGTCAGTTTATTTCTGTCTGTTTAATGTTTTGTTTTATATAATTTTGTTATGTGTCCAATAATTCTCGGACACCCTGTATATATACATTTTTGTAGCAAATAAATGCAACAGAATAAAAACAAGAATTTTATTTGTTGAGAAGGAAATAAGAAACTAAGACTTTTGAATCCAAAAGATTTTGAAAACCGGTAGAAACAGTAAAGATTTTATGTGTGCAGCTCTGTGGAGCACCACATTAACAGGACCTGCAATTTTATGAGAGTTCCTAGTTATTTTTTTTTATGTGAAAAAGACTTTTTTCTTTTTCATACATTAGCATGAGAAAGTATTGTAATCATGAAAAATTCGACTCCAAGATGTCAAAGGAAATGCAAGTTGTGATGTACTTTGCACAAAAAAGAGTAGTCATGACTACTTT
Organism: Macrothele yani; assembly: GCA_039090855.1. NCBI lineage: Eukaryota > Metazoa > Arthropoda > Arachnida > Araneae > Macrothelidae > Macrothele > Macrothele yani. The sequence continues at coordinate 1,983,661 of CM077023.1, read as the reverse complement.
CTATTTTTAAATAAATCCGGTACTTGTATGTACCTCTTATTTTTCCAGTTTTTCAAAAAAATAAGATTTTCATTTCTAGAAACTTGTCTCCAGCCTCATTTATTTAGCACTGATGGAGATAATGCTTCACTGGTGATGTGACTTCATTGCTGATATTCAATCAGAATGGCGACACAAGAGGCCTGAATGTTACATTGTGATTAAAATTTTCACGGATTCACCCTTTCATGATGTACATTCTCGGAGATTTGTTTCAATTCATTTATAGTGACAAACTGACAATGAGGGACAGAGAGGCCCCTTGAGATATATCAAATATGGCATCAGCCATCTTGATTGAAGTCCAAGGTAAAGTAAGGTTTAGAAATTACCAGATGATTATATTTATATTTGGTGTTTTCACTAACACGCTGCAATTTTTTTTTATTGGATTTTGCCATTTTTAATGCGGGGGGGGCAGGTTTGGTCTTTGGAAAAAAATTATCTTATCAGGAATTCAGGATGTTATTTTGGGTTCTGTATTAGGATTACAATTTATCTGTGGTTGACTTTATTACTATATATATACAGCTCAAAACAATTAGGGAATAGGGAATATCGTAGTTTTGTATTAAAACTGAGTGACAGAAAACTTTAGAGGTTGGAATAGGAACTACATACACTTAGTATGCTATGCAAAAAGAAAAATATGGCCAAAACAATTAGTAAATTTAAATTTAATAATTTTTGGGGAGACAAATGTACAAAGGCATATTTATGATCATATCGTAAAAATGAAAATAAAGGTAAATTTCTCACTGAAAAACATGTACGGCAATTTGCATTGTATAAGCCACGAATAAACGATTTAAAAAAAATAAAATAAAAAAAAGTTTTTGCTGCCGTTCAATTTGAAAAATAATCTGCAGGGTAATTGTGCTGGAGAGGGGCTATATAATTGGAAAAGGAACTCTCTCGGAAAAAAAATTCAGTCTAGGATTTGCACGAAGTGAAGAGGACGGAAAAGGGATGTCATAATGAAAGACCGGGAAAGCTGTGGGAAGGGGCGGCGGCAGTTATTTTGTCTTTGTATTGTCGGGAAAGACAAAATGCTGACTGTGCTTGTGCCCTCTCCTCATCAATTGGCCAATAAAAATGTATGCACAGTGCTTGCTGCAGGAACCTAAACATGCACGCTTCATTTCAAAGTTCTATGTTCTGAATCTCGTGTACACTGTGCCTTGTATTTTAGTTTGTCCTTTGCCAGTTTGACCAAAGTCTTTGTTTCATTTCTTCGGACTCCGGGGTCTTTATGTGCCTAACTTTTCTGTCGAAAATTCCGCTTCTGGATCAACATTTGTGATATACAAGATCATATGGCTATTTATTTCTTTTTCTTCTGAATGTCACAATCTGTGAATTATACGCCGGCACAGATTATACGAAAATAAAAAAAAAAAGTGCGATTTCCAGGGTCTGAGGATAAACGATGAAAATTATGATAATTCAGGAATTTGCGAGCCCCAGATGAAAAACAAAACAAAAAAACGAGTACCTTTTTTTTTGCCAGGGCTGAGGGCAGAACATTTTTGGACAGAAGTGTACGACTTTGACATTATATATAGCCCCCTCCTCCCCGCAGGTTCAATGTCTGGCCACTAAAAAATTTAGCTGGCCACCAGATTTCAGAATATTTTTCTACCTCTGGTTGTTACAAATACCTTGTTCCCTCAAAATAATCAGGATGTACAGTAAAGCAAGACACGTCTGAGAAGAGAACGTTGCTCCATTAATTTCTTCTCTAATCAGCAGGGTCACGTGCTCAAAATCTGCAGGCAGCACGGTGGCATGCGGTTAAAGAAACACATACCATAGGTTGTCAAGCATACAGACCAACACTGTGTAGTCGGGTGCGAACAGTTTGAGTCGAAACATTTGTGTCAGTAGCCGTATGGAGTTTGCATTGCAGAAGAGGGGCGCTCATACTCCGGTTTCTCCTGGCAGTCAGTGATAAAAAAAACGATCCTCATTTCTTGACGTTGCTTTCCTGTGACCTTGCCCTGGTCTTTGCCTTAAATTTTTGGTATCTGAAAACCAATTCCAAAATCTGGAAATCATGCTTCGAGACACTCCAATGGCGTCCGCTACTTGCGATTGGGTTTGACCAGCTTCTAAGTGACCGATAGCCCTCAGGCTACAGATTCGGGTAAATCCTGTTCGGACATCACATTCAAAGCACGAGTCATTTTTATCCTGGACTAAACGATCATAAGATACAATTCACTTTTCATTCGTTGACAGAAACATACCCTTTTAACGTCCCACAATCAATTTTGCATACTGAGGTGTTTGGAAGTATGCAAAAGTTTCATTGTAATAACTTTCCTTCAATTTCTCTTAGCATACAAACAGTTGATGTCAGTAGTTCATATCTAAACCACGATATCTCCCAATAGTTTTGAGCAGTGTATTTTAAGCTAACGGGAGGGGGGGGGTAACAATGATGTTTAGCATTGGTGCTAATGCAGAGTTTGACTAAGGAATTTCTTAGATTTAAGCTTGGAACATAATGGCAACTCTACCTGGAAAAAAAGAGGGATTTGCCAGGCTATTTGAGATAGCTATTGGCTGGAAAACAATGGCATCAACTTTAACTCTGAGTAACAACTTATGTGTTTTTACAGAAATAAAATTTGACCACCCATAGAAATAAAGTGTTCGAAGTTGGGCCGCATCCCGGCGATTAAAAAATATTATCTAGCATCCTGGCATGTAATAAATTTTAAACCCGTCACAGACTATGTAAAGAAATTAGGATGAAAGCACAAATTTGAACACAAAAATCAGCAAATGAAATTCTTAATGGATTAAGTTGATGAATGATTAGCAGCTGGGACAGGAAAGATATAGGAGGCAGGAGTATGGTGTCAGAATTCTTGTTAAATCACCTACAATTGTAACAGTGCTAGCTAAATAATTTTCTGGCGCCCATGTGGTCTGCAGGTGAAATTGATCATTCCACGACTTGTGCCTCGTTCTCCAAAACCAGTTGTCAGAGCAGGGGTGTTTGGTGGGCTAAAGGAGGTTGGAGTATTTGGAACTTTTTGGTCCCCAACAAAACTAGTAGAGCCCCACACCTGTTTTACTGAGGACTGAAAACTTTGTGTGGGTAAAAAGTTCCGAAAAGCGCAAATTGAAGAAATAATTTGCATTATTCATATTAAATTTAGGACTTCCATTGTCTAGAAATCCTAAATCTTTTCTTCTACCTACAGAGATTGGATGTTTTTTCTTCAAGTTTCTCTCATAAATTTGAATCTATTTTCATGTGTGCTCTTTGGCACCCATTTTCAATAGGGTTCGTCCCCAGGTGATCCCCTATGACATACTAAAATTTCATCGAAATCGAACCATATTTACGCAAGTTATGACGCATAATGGCAATGGAATGCATCCTGCTCCTATGTTGTGACCTTTGACCCCATTTCCAATAGGGTTCGTCCCCAGTGGTCCCCTACCACATACTAAAATTTCACTGAAATCGAACCATAATTACGCAAGTTATGATGCATTTTAGAAAGATGTGATAAAGTTGATACTAAATTACAAAAGCCATCACTAGATTTGTTAACTGGACGTAACCTTCTGTCATTATCCCATTTCATTGCCAATGAAAGAAATAATTTTGAAAAATATGAAAAAATAGATAAAACATTAAGTGAAAAATCTTCTGGAAGTTTTGTCTAATCACAATTAAAAAATATGCACATGGCAATAACCGTAATGAAACTATTCTTCAAGGACAGAAAAAATGTGAAGTAGAAACATTTAATGTGATTATTGATCAGTTGGATAACAAATGTCTGTTAGCTTATAAAAAATTCAATTTCCATTTCAGTTCTTAGTTAACTGTCAACTAAATTTCTCTAAATAACTGTTTAGATTTTTACAGTGAGGATTTGGATGAATCTTTACATAGTAAAATTTCACAGTTCTATGACTTTATCAAGTGTGAATGTAGCTACTGCACAAAAAAAAAAAATGTTCTTGTCAAGACATTGCAAAACACACACACACACATATATATATATGATATTTTCCCAAATGTATACACTTGGTAAAAAATAACTTGTGATTGACAATGCTTCAACAAAGGCTTAACAGTCTTGCTATCATGTCATTAGAGCATGATATTGCTCAGCAGTTAGTTTGACGATGTTGTGCACTTCTTCACAAACCTCAAAGCAAAAAAAGACATTTTAAAGACGAACGCCTGAACTTTTTTTTTTTTTTTTTATTGGAGGTTTTTTTTTTTTTTTTGATTGGACGTTTAACGACCACCGTGAGCAACTCAATGGGCTATAAGCAGTCGCCCGTCGCTAATTTAGGGTCACTGGTTCCAGGGAAGGGAAAGAGCCAGTGCTGTAAGACAAACACAATATCCATGACTCGCCGTCATTCGAACCCGGACCCCTTCCGGACGAATGATCAGAGGCCATTGCTTAGACCACTGCGCCACCGGGGCGGCCTTATTGGAGGTTTAACGACCACCGTGAGCAACTCAATGGGCTATAAGCGGTCGCCCGTCCCTAATTTAGGGTCACTGGTTCCAGGGAAGGGAGAGAGCCAGTGCCGTAAGACAAACACAGCATCCATGCCTCACCGGGATTCGATAGACCTCTTTCGAACGAATGATCAGAGGTCATCGCTTAGACCACTGCACAACCGGGGCGGCAAACTTTTGTTTTTGTGCATTCATTTTTCATTTATGTTGTCTACACTTGATTCAATGTTTGAATTTTCTTTAGTATAAAATTTTTTGTAAGATATGTGGACACTTAAGATTTTGGGGTATACTAGCAATGTTTATTTCTTGCACAGTACACCTGAAGTGATTTTTTTGAGGGGTTTTTCTTAGCTCACGAAGCAGTTCTAATGTAATTACTGCCTAGCATAAGTGACCTGTTTGTAAAACTTTCTACGTGCAATTGTGTTTGCATTGAAATACACCTTTTGGGGTACTCATTTTATAAATAAAACAAACAGATATTGGTACTGCTATTAAGTTTACGCGACGCGCCTCGAGTTGTGCGTTGGGCATGAGTTGAGTGATATTTCTGTCATTTTTTTATAATTTTACAGAAAACACTGGCAGTTATTACTACACAAATACCTGTGTATTGATATATTTCAACTAATTTTTAAGAAATTGATTGGTTCTGATAAATTTCTATCTTACCACAGATGAGGTATACACACTGCTCACATGAGATTTCTTCAATGTGTTAGTTTGCAGAAAAAAATGTTTCAGCATCTTTAAACAGACATTTTAAAGACAAACTCCTGAACTATGTGTGAACTTCTGTTTTTGTGCATTCATTTCAAATTTTTGTTATCTATACTTGATTCAATGTTTGCATTTCTTTAGGAATAAATATTAAAAATAATACATTTCCTTATGTCTGCAAACACATAAGATGTATTTTACAAAGCCTTTACATATATAAAGGAAATAGGTATCCAACATATGTACAAGACATACATATCTATCGTATAGTCAATAGGACATTCGTATTTTACAAGCACTTGTGACCAGAAATAGGGGCCACAAAATATTCAGTAGCCCAGATTCCAAAAAACGCTGTCTGGCACTGAAAAAAAAAAAAAAAAAAAAAAAAAAAAGGAAGGAAGCAGGAGCATAGTGTTAGAATTTTTAGCACTTGCGAATGCTAAATAAAAATTTCCTGGCACCCACGTGTTCTGGGTAAAATTGACCATTATACAATTTGTACCTCGTTCTCCAAAACTAGTTGTCACCTAGTCACAGGACAAGCGAGGAAAATTAGTTAGCAACTGCATTCGTTTACTGAACTTGTTCGGCTTAACAAATAATTTGAACGAAATACATGAAATATTTTTTTTTTTTTTTTTTGAGTGGAGGTTTAACGACCACCGTGAGCAACTCATACATGAAATAAAACATCAAACTTGTTTCAATTGTTACCAAAACCACTTAATACTAACATTCTCATCATAATGCACTGTGACTTACACAAAACAAAAAAATACTTACCGAAAATAAATGCTGCGGTGCTTATTTAGTAACATAGAATCCTTATTTTGTGTATAGAGAGACCTCCATCGCTTCGTACCAACATGGCGTCCGCGACCAGCCCGTTGCCATTCGACAGCACGTAAAAAAACAGGTATTATACCGCAATGGTTAAAACAGTTTAAACACCGTGAACATGTTGTTTATCTACCAAAAATTTACGGTTCATCGCCCGTTGGCGTGCTTACGGTCTGTAAACCGTTTTAATACAGTTGAAACACCGAGAATTCACAGCAATTTTTTACAGTGTGGCCGGCTCGTCAGCAGACACGTGTGCGCTGGTCATCTGCGCCAAATGCAAACCGTGACTCATCACTGAAGACAGCAGGACGCCACTTTGACATTATTCCCTGTTGATCGGTCCGACACCACTGCAACCTAGAGATGAACCCAGGCCGGGCCGTGAGAAAAAGCCCAGAAACGGATCCGGGCCCGGCCCAGGAGGGCTTTTATATCAACTTTTTGAGTAAAACACAGTCCCGTACGGTTGTGGGCTCAAGTAAAATGTTCTGTTCATTTTTTAAATTAATTTTATTTAACACTGCTAACCGAATTAACTAATGCCATGGGAAACTCGCAACTCAATGGTCCCGAATATGTTCGGGACCATTGAGTTGCGTTCTTTGCCTAAAATTCTTAATTACAATTTATTGCTTAGTTCGCGTGCATTTCGTAACTCTAAAACACCTGTGAGTGTTTTATGTAACAACTATGTATTTTTTTCCTAGGTACGATGAAAACCGATAGCATAATTTTCTGGCGACTAAAAGTTTTAAGTTCTGTTAGCTACAATACGAAAATGGGAGTTTTCAGTCATTGAATGAAGGTGAGCCGAGGTAAACGAGTTAACTTTATACACTTGTTAAATAAAATAAAGGACATTTTGTTACCTGAATATGATGCACATAATGATAATAATAATATTTCTCTTTTTTTTGGGGGGCGTTAACGAGAAGCACTAACATTCTTATCTGATGATGGAAATATAAGTAGGAGTACAGCAATATGCTTCATTTTTCCCTTATTCACATAGTGAAAATTGGCACAAATGTTGAAACCCGGGCTGGCCCTGGGCCTTGAAAAAGGATTCCGTGCTGATCTCTAGTGCAACCGGTGCCGGCGATGCTCTCTGGTTAGTGGTAGGCGGTGGAGTGGCTTTTTTTGAATATATTTCCGTTGCCGCAAGTCATCTGACAGATGTCCACTTCCGTACCTGTGGACGACAAAACATGGCCACGGATGGCTGACAGCAACGAATTGGGTTCTGTTCGTGCGGCTCTCACAATCGCGTCATCCTCGCGTTCTGTTGTAGCCCTCGGCCATCCATTGCCCGCCTGCCGCTGGGTTGTGCCCAACTGGACCAGCCGGCCTCTCTTAGCCCAGTTATACGTCCTCTCTCAAACTCGCTCAACTGCTCGTATTTTGCACGGATCCAACGTACAGGCATCCTCACAGTCCTACAATCCGCTATCACAATTGTCCTTGCGTGTGAGCTTTGCTCTTGATATACCCTCTTCGATGCGCTGTTTCCCTTGGCTGTGGCTGACCACTATTTCGTCATTGGTCGTCATTTTTCTTTTACATTTGTGTATTCGGCCTTGAGCTGCTTGCATGCGAAGTTTCATCAGAATTGAACGGCTTTCTCAGGGTGCTTCGATTTTATTTTTTATTTTTTTGCAAAGAGTGTATTGAAGTTCCAAACCAGTGTTTCATATGATTAACATAATAAACGAATTGAGTGGTATATCCTAAATTTTATACTTTGTGGCATCCGACATTCTCAATGGAAAAGGATGTCGGATGAAACAGAACGCAATGGTTTACTCTTTCTCACTTTTAAAGATGACCCCCCCATGCTTAAATCGTATATGTTTGTTTGCTCTCTCTCTAAGTTGGTTATCCTAACAGAATTCGTTTTTGATCCCCTTGCTCTAAAGAAGCAAAATACGAGTTCATGTTCATAGTGCAATTCTCGCAGTGTAGCATCTCAAATTCTGTAATGATAGCGTTGGTACAGGGATCTTTATTTCATCTTGAATTGTTGCACAGGTTTGTTTCGAGAATCGCTTATGTCTACCCCTCCCGTTGTTTTATATCTCGGCCACTTCCGTTTTATTACAGCTGTGCTGACCATAAAATTTTTTTGATCGTCAAGCTGTGCTAACCATAAAACTGGCAGTCAATAAATTTAAACTTTTATTCGATAACATGAACTAATTAAGCCATATTTGAAGCGTTGATTATGCCGCCCCGGTGGCGCAGTGGTCTAAGGCGCTGGCCTATGATCATTCGTCCGTAAGAGGACCGGGTTCGAATCCCGGTGAGGCATAGATGTTGTATTTGTCTTACGGCACTGGCTCTCTCCCTTCCCTGGAACCAGTGACCTTAAATTAGGGACGGGCGACTGCTTATAGCCCATTGAGTTGCTCACGGTGGTCGTTAAACCTCAAAAAAAAAAGCGTTGATTATGAAAATGACAGTAAAAAAATTGCAACACGTAATTTTTTTTTACCACTTATTTTGTATTTTTGTTCAACATGTATGATTTTATACATACCATTATTAAGCTTAAACGAATATGAAATGCACCTGAAAACACTATGAAGGCATCATAAGGTGCTGATTGTATTTTGCCTGATAGTATAAACAAAAAAAAAAAAAAAAAAAAAAAAAAAAAAACACTAAAGTTCTGAATTTATCAGACATTTTTTCCTCGTGTGAACTGCATCATCATCCGTTTGTAAAAACAAAGTATTTACCAACCATTCCCAGCAAAAAAGTCTTGCTGTGCCAGCACTGGGACATTGCTGGCAGCCAGCAATGGCCCAGCATTATGTTGCCGCTGCTGAACCGTCAATAGAATCTCCGAGCGGCCAACAGTTGCCCCCCTCCTTCAGTTGTCATATGCCACAACAGGGCCACCAGTTATCCATCACAGGCAGTAGCTGCCAAAAGTGGCCCTTCAGCGGCCCTGCAAGCACGTGTCATAACTGATGGCTAGCCTAATGTGGTCTGCTAGTTTCCCCGGCAGTGGCAGCCAGCAATCACGTTACGTAACTGATGGCTTGCCGAATCTTGTCCGCCAAATCCCCAGTAGTAGCCATAAAAATAAAAAGATAACCGCAGTTTCCCAAAGCTACAACTACGTTTTTTTTTCCCCCTCCTTACGAAACTTCTTAACTACAGCACTGCGCTGGGGAAATTTTCTCAACAGGTCCGGGAAAACGACCGTTTGAATCTGGTTGGAAACGAACCAAGGACTATCGGCGTGGGAAGCGTGTGCTCTACAAACTGGACTGATATGGCACGCCCAAGAATGGCTTGAAGCGGACCCTCTTTTCTGCGGAATGTGTAACGAATGGTTCTCTATTTAATTTTTACAATATTGCGAGGTATTTTTTAAAAAAGTCAGTTTCATATAATTCATAAATTTATTTTTTCAACGTACGATTGTTTTTTTTCACTTTAATGGAACTTCACTTTTTCAACGAGTGTACCAACTTAAAGGCGCTTTCCAAAGTTTCGAGCTGTCCTTGTCTTGAAAGGCGATTCTTGAATTAATATATTTACCCGTTCATGTCACATTCTGTTACATTTTTAACGTTGTATCTTTCCTTTCAGCTCTCCGAAGCTACATTTGTTTTAAAGAGGAAAGATATTTTATTTTACTTCTCGTTATTTTTAGAAGTGAATTCCTCCAGTCTTGTGTATTCAATCCATGGATGAGTACATTATATCCACATAGCGATACTCCCCCCCCCCCCCAAATAATTGATAAATTTTGTACGCGTATAATGCTTCTTCTTTCTTTTTTTTTTTTTTCAACATAACGCTTTTTTAATGTGTATCCAGAGCTTTTGTTTTAAGCAGTTTAGTGAATGTTAAAGCGAAAGATTACACAGAAATTTTTTCTTGTTATTCATGGGAATGGAGTGGGTGTATTTTTATGGCTGTAATCTAGTATTTCATGGCTTAATCTGATATCTTCGTCGACGTGGCATTTCATTAGGAAATTATTTCGCCTCTCTACGTATGCTTTTTTTCTTTCTTAGCATCCAATAAAATAACACGATGGCGATAGCGTCGTCTTCAACTAACTGGTACCACGAGAGCCACAGCACGTGTTGCTTCTGCGCATCCGCAGTTCCGTTGCTTCCACCTGGTGTTGGGGTTGCATCGGTTGCCAGCTACGGGCCACTAGTGGCACGGTGGCCTGCAATTCACGGCGATGCTGCAGGGCCATCAATGGCTGCAAACTGATAGCGCTGCCACCAACGGACCGCTACCGGGCCGTAAGCGGCAGATTTCAGCCAGCAGTGACCCATCATTGCTAGCTGGTGGCCAGCAGTTTCCCAACACTTGTGGTTTTGCTGGGTTGTAGGATCCCACCTTCCTTTGTAACGTTGCTTATAACTTGGTGGAATATTTCACCTCGTTTATCGGGAATAGGTAAAGTCTAGATGGAAATGTGTAAAGTGTGTTTTGAGTAACATTCGGACAATAAGAGTTAATATTTATGTAATAGTTCCTCCATTTTTATTCCCAAGAAATTCTTGAACTATTGATATAAAATGTTCATACTGTTAATTCATTGAGGGTTTAGTTTGCTTTCAAAAGAGATATCATCCAAAAGTTTTCGAACATACGAACCAGTAAAAAAACTTTCTTTAAGCTTTGCGTCACTCAGTTTCGGAAATCCTCTTCTTAGGTATGCAAATCCATCACTCTTTTCCAAAGCTTTTGCAAAGTTCTTCATAAGTCTCAGCTTTTTATGTATAGAAGAGGAAGAAGCACTGACCCATGATTCACTAATGGTGTGTATTTCACATTGTATGTACCAGAAACGAAGTATTGTTTGGCTGGCCAGTGCTTTAAAATACCTGGTTGATCGACTATCCCCATAAGCAAAGGAAAAAGTAGTATTTCGTGAATGCACCTTGCAATCCAAGTTATAGTGCCGATTGCCTTCAAATCGCCACATAACTACCATCATTTGCGTGTCATTTCTTGTATTCAGTATAGCAAGCCTGCTGTCGTAGGTTTCTCTCATACTATTTGAATGATGTACAGGTCAGAGGGTCTTTGGTTTCCATTGTGCATCAGAATGGCCTAGCTTACTTTTAAAAAATCAAGGACTGGTTGATTTTAACGCCAGATCAATGAGAATGGTAGATGGTTTCCTCTTCTTTCCTTTCACCCATTCCGTCAAATTTACATTGCATGTTATATGCAGCGTACAACGCATATAGATGGCAACTGTAGACTAAAACATACCGTAGGCTAGATGGACGGAGACAGGCAATGGGGTGTCAGGCGAAATAGGATTCACCATAGTGAAAATCCTCCAAATACGGCGTCAGTGAATAAACAAAAACATCGCTCTTTCCACGTTTTAGCAACACACAGCAACCGAAAAATTGTTATTCGGTCACCGCTGGGGATCCGAATCTCAAATCTCTCGATATCTAGCCGAGCGCGTTAGCCTTACACCATGGTGACCAACAATCCACGGCGCTATGTGTTGCTAAAACGTGGAAAGAGCGATATCTTTGTTTATTCAGGATTCGCCATGCTTTGTATGCTCATCAAACAAATGGACGACACGTGGTATGCCGCACACTGTATTTTAACTTTCGTTTTTAGTTGTCTTTCTCTATGTAAATTTTGAGTTTGTTCTCGTTTAGCGTTTCAACCTAAACTTTATATTTTTTCGCTCACGGATTGTTATCTGGCAACAGTCTTAAGGGTGAATGACATATGCATGGGTGACAAACAAGATCGCGGCATATATATATATGTGTTAAGCTATAGCAGCTGTGTGTGGTGCTTTAGTGGTAGTCGTGGAAGCTGTCTAATCTGTAAACCATATGTTTTCTTGGATAGTGTCTGTCTATCTGTGATGTAGTGTTCGTGGAAGCGGTTTTACGCTGAAGCAACCTGTTCTTGAAGTTTTTCGTGGTCGAGTGATGTATAATCAGATTAAATAACTACTGCCGTTAAGAATTAGTTTTTTATGAGTATTAGATATCGAGAAAGTGCCTTATGAGGTATTGATGGACTAAAAAAGAACTGTAAGTAACTTAAATTTATTTGAGTGACTCCTGTTTTCACTTCGAGTGAGTGAATTAGAAGAACAAACTTTACGTAGACACTTATACACGTTTTAATCACTGAAGAACACCGCAGTGGTCTCTTTGGTATTCTTTTTCAAACCTGTCTGAGAAGTGCTTTCTACGGCATTTTTATAAATTGTCACTCCCTCCAACGTTGTTATATTATGAATATATATGTATGATAAATAATAATTGCTGTTTTTTCCGGCCTTGTGACATAATGAAAAATGTTTGTCTGGATCTGGAATCAGCTTGTAAGAATTGGTGTGAAATGATAGTTTTCATTCACTTAACCGAAACCTTGTTTCCTGATGTACATGCATGGAATGTCCCATGTTGCTCGCCTGGTTGTGACGGGCATCAGATTACCTCTAACGTGTCTTGGCTAGGTTGCATTTATTTCACATCTAAATATTCCGAAGAGGTAAAATTTCGCTTTCGGTTGGACTACATTTTTCTTTTCTGCAACCTTTGACACTAATTCAAATGATTGTCCGACAGTGGACTACAGCTCCCATATTTTGTAGTGATTACACCGCATTCAACCCTCAAGTTTGTTAATGCTATGGAGGAAATAATTCACCTGGTTAATATGATCTCACACTCACTACATCTCTTTAGTATCTTTCATGCCAGAAAATAGTTCCTATTGGACAAGTGGAATTTAAAAGTAAACCGGATCGAGATGGGGATAGTTGAAGTAGTTTGTTATAGCGCTTTATAATAAATCTTTTAACGCTGCGTTGTTTTCAAAACAGTTCGTGCACTGACTGACAAACATAGTGAGAACCTCATCTGAATATTTATTGATAAGATGTGCTCATGTCACGGAATTCTTGATTGTTAGTGATAACCATTTTGTGCTGTGTGGATCATCGTTCTGATGCGGTTTCTCGCGCGCACGCACTACTCATCTGCCTGCCTATGCATGCATGGTTTCCGTTCTTCCCTCGACGTCATTGTCGCCTGCTGTCTCCGTATTGATTGACAAAGGGGAAACTGGTGAAGTTCCTAATGAATTGATGATAGGGACAACACCAAAGATCCATTAGTCCGTGGTTGCGCCTACACCCACCTAAGTAATGATCCCAGAATGAACCGTGAATTTACTACTAACATCAGGGAAATTACCATCGGCCCCTTCACTCGCCTACTAACGGGCTTGCTTTCTCAAATGTATGATCGTGCTTAAGCTACCGAGGTTGAGGCAGGCTCACAAACGTCATTGTTATAGATTTTGCACTAATGTTCCGATCAACATCGTTCTTTATGATCCGGAAATAGACGATATTGACCGCTTTCCTTGGAAGTCCCTTTTGCAACTAACCACTTGGGACATTTTATCTTAGGCAAAACATACACTGGCCATCAGAACTCTGATTGACTGACATATATCTCTACCTGCAGATGTGAAACTACTGCATGCCTTTAACTACTATGTAAAAGTGTTTCCGACCAATTAAAAAAAATCAAATTTGTCAGAAAAACGAAGTTTTCATTTTATTGTTATTTAATAGATACGAAGTTTAAATGAGTTACAGTAAACGGCTATAGTTTTATTACAGTTGTGCAATCCCGAACCGTAATTTCAATAAAACAGTAGCTGTCTTTTTTTTTCCACCATCGCTGGTGAGGTGTGATAAGAGACTTGTGGGCTCCTGTTGCAGGATGGATGTTGTGTTTATCCCTTGAGGATTCCCTGGAACCAGTTGCTGTAAATTAGGGATGGACAACTCCTTTTGGTCTTAGATGCTCATGGGAGTCGTTACCTCCCCCCCAAACCCCCGAGCAAACAAAAACAACTGGTGAATGTTCACCTGGTTAATTATGTAGAAACATCACAGATAATCAACTGCACCTTAGTTTTGCATTATTTCTATCACCATTTTTCAGGCACGTTGATTTTACTTACTGTAAATGGTGGCGGTATTACGGCCACCACTTACATCAACGACATTGAATCTTTGATCTTTAACATACAATTTGTATTTTTTGACTGTCTTCTTTGTCCTTAAAGTGTTTTGATTTTCGGCGGTCTTTTCATGACAGTGTTCCGCAATAACAATGCCTTGGAATTGATTCTCCATGACAAAGCTTGTATTACCTTTCGAAGTAACCCCTTTAGGTGTAAACTACACTAAAGAAGGTGAAAAGTGCATTTGAAAGCACCGTAGTTTAGTTTCAGTCAAGAATGCAGAGGATTTATTGTATAAAAATTATTCGTCGTCCTACTGTTTTCCTTTTGGTAAACACTACAAAATAGCAAAATCATTTTCTAGGTCAACTCCTATTCATCAAACAGAAGTCATCGCTCTTTCCATGTTTAATACGTGAGTCACGGAAAAAATCAAAGAGAAAAAGTCTTGTCATGACAGAAATAACTTATTTTCCCATAGACAGTGTTTTTTTTTTAATAGTTTTATGATTATCCCGTGAAAAAAATCTGTGGGGCTGTTTACAGGAGATCAGAACTTTTTTCTCTTGGTAATTCTTCATCAGATATTGCAGAATTTACAAATTGGGGAATCCGTAAATTTTTCGCCTGAGGCACTGAAAATGAAAAAGGACAAAGTATTGTGTGTTCTTTTGGAAAACATATTGCAGTGTAAGTACAGATTAATACCAATAGTTTTGTCTAGAAATTAATGAAGAGAAAGAATATGTATCACAGAGTGAAATCTTGTTTAGTCCATAGTTGCATAAAAGGCTTTCGAAATGTTGTAGACTGAGCACAAGTACTCTCTCTCTCCCTCGCCCCTTCCCATTTTTTATGTTTTTCTTCGTAAAGTCACATGGAAACAGTTGAAATCTTAGTGTTTTCTTCCGTAGAGGAGTGCGCATATGAAATGCCTTCTACATAAGTTAACTATTGGCCTGTTCATATTGTATCGGCATATTACGCAAACAGCGCTTTTAAAAGTATGCGCTAAGTTTTTCACGGAAGCCCACTTGAAGTGTCAGCGGATGGGAGATTGAAGAAGTTAATTCATTATGGATATTTTCCCGTTTTGTTGCTTGGCTTTCTACTTGTTATTAAAGTATGTCCCTTTAGTTACCAGAGGTAATCACTAGGGTGACTAGGCAGGCATTCTGCTTTGCACTCTAACCTTGAGCTCATTAATTTCAGCAAAAGTTAACACAAATAACCATCTTTGATATCATCTTATAAGTTGAAATCATTTCCCTTTTTCGTCAGTCCTTGGGGACATATTGCGTTGGTCCCCTCCCCTTTCACAAGTTTTCTGCCAGCAGTGTTAATTAGTTAGGGCTGGGCCAATCACTTTACGCTTTTGATGTTCGGAGAAAACATTATTACTGGCCATCTAAATTACTTTACAGCTTTAGTTGGAGTTCATTAGATTCATCTCCAGTTTAAGAAGGTTGTGGAACGAACAATGGTTCATACGTAACTGGAAGAAACTCGTGCAAACTAAGTTGCTAATCAAGAGGTCTGAGAGGGGAAAAGCGGCATGCAGCTCTTAAGGAAGTCACGCATATTGTACTAGGAGCACAAAACCCACTCTTTTCTGAGAGAACGTAGGGGAAAAACGAGAGGTAGTCTTGAACTTGCTCTTTGAAGAGAGAGTTTCGAAGATTATCCGTCCGAGAAAAAAATAGAGGTAGGGATACTGTCCGATGCCGAGATGGGAGATCGAAGTAGAAATTAAATTTGGAAAGAGGAACTTAGCAGAGAGGTAACAGAGGAAGATAATGGAATAGTCAAGAGCCAAATCAAGACTACCTCTCGTTATTTTCTTTCCTACTCGTCGAACTAAAAGACAGTTCCTCTATGAGTCAGTCGAAAAATAGCCTCGTTGAATAGAAGTTGCGCAGGCTCCACGTCGATGACAAAATGCAAAGGCTCCTCAGTGAATAGAAAATGCGAAGGCCCATTGGATGAAATATGAAAACTAGCTCTTCTGCAGTGGTGCTCTTTATTCAATGCTGTATATGGGGAAGGGCACGAATGAGCTTTGTCCCGATTTCTTTGTTGGTATTTTCATTTAGTATTGATTTATTCCTGCTGATTCTGTTATCTTCCTCAGTTACCTCGCTGCCAAATTTCTTTTTTACGTACCTAATTTCTGCTTCGATCTTCTATCTCAGCGTAGGACATTCTCCCAACCTTTATTTTACTTCAGACGGAAAATCTTCGAAACTCTCTTGAAGAGCCAGATCAAGACTCCCTCTCGTTTATTCCCTTCGCTCACACCCCTTCATTGCACGTCTCTTCCTGTTACGTGTGAACCATTATTCGTTCCACAACCTTCTCGAAATGGGGATGAATCCCGAGAACTCCAAATGGAGCTGAAAACAATTTCTAGTGCAGTAAAGTAGTATGTCCCATGAACAGTAGATGCGTTGAAAACTGCAAGCAAAGGTGTTTCCTCCTCTTTCGGGAGCGTAGAGGGAGTGGCTGTCCTGTCCCTCATTTACACTGCTGGCAGAAATTTAGTGAAAGGGGGCCGTCGCCAATATCGTTTTTCTTTTGATTTTTATGTAACCCTGGCCTCATTAATTTCAGCGAACGTTAACGTGAATAGCCATCTTTGATACATCTTATAAAGTAAAATAATTCTCCTTTTTCGTCAATTCTTCGGGAGGTACTGAGTTGGTTCCCTTTCGCTAGTTTTCTACTAACCGTGTTAAGGCTCTACGAGACCCGCCATCTTGTATTGCTGCCTTCTCTTGTTAACCAACGGGCAAACGTATTTCACAAATTGCTCGGGTAATTTTGCACATTTTGGAACACCGTTTGTGGCTAACGCAAGATATATGATAAATAAAGAGTTCCCTGGTTTCAGAATTTCATTTTGGACTAAGTATTTTTTATTAATTAATAAAACTATGGAAGACGCCTTGGTACGACTTTCGCAGCAGATAAAAAATGAAGGGAAAGGTCAATAAAAATTCTGAAACCAGGGAACTCTTTATTTATCATATATCTTGCGTTAGCCACAAACGGTGTTCCAAAATGTGCAAACTTGCCCGAGCAATTTGTGAGAAATACGTTTGCCCGTTGGTTAACAAGAGAAAGCAGCAATACAAGATGGCGGGTCTCGTAGAGCCTTAATGAGGTAGGGGAGAACCACTGCATCTAGGCTTCCGAAAGAGGAGGAAACACTATTGCTGGCCGTTTTTCTTGCATTTGCTGTTCATGTGATTCAGTTTATATTACTTTATTGCTCTGTTTGTCCTTTGAGTTACCAGAGGCACTGATTTAGTCACCAGGGTGACTAGACATTCTGCTTTTGAACCCCGTCGGTGCGCTTTGTCTCGTTGGCTCCTGAGTCCTGATGCTCCTTCATTTTGTTCGAGACGCAGTATTGCACAGAGGTTATCATTTCGAATAGATGAACACGATTGCTGGTTTTAGCAAGACGAAGTCATGAGCTTCTCAGTGAGCCATGACCTTTTTTTCTGGGGAATTTTTAGGCAGTGATTCAGTTTCCTGACTTGTTGAGGACTACAGAGATATTTTGAACTACATCTCCGGATTTGTCTTCTGATTTCTTTGGAGATACAGTATTTCATAGGAGTTTTATTCAGAGCGAATGCACACTCTCTCACTCGTTCTGCAGGACCCTGAGACTCGTATTGAAGCACTATTTGCAAACATTATTGTTGCAATGTTATGTAAAATTTCTGCAAACCAGGTGTAAATAGTCCGTGCTCGTATTCATGAGCACAGATTCCACTTTCAACGTCTATTGTAATTGTGTGTTATTGCTAAGTACGTATTTTCAGTGCAATATACGTTATATAGTTATACGTGTGTGTTTGTGTGATACGACCATCTGGTTTGCGTGACTTTTTGAATCTTCCTATAGTCAAACGGGTTAGTGAAGTTAAAAAAAGGAAAAACACCTGATAGTATTGTTTGCCGCAAAAATCTTCGTTTTCGGCAACATTGTTTTGATTCTGATTTAATTTTTTCTGCATGTAACAAAATTATGAATTATTTTCCCCAGCACCACCCGCAGTCCCTACTCGTCGCAAGCAGACTTTCCCATTTTGTTCTGACTTCTTCCCCATCGCTGTCCTGATAGCACGACAGGAGTAGAATACAGCCAGAGGTGCAAAACGCGAGTGCCTTGGGTCGTACCTAAGCTCACACTAAAAAATTTCCCATGACACTTCCCCAATCCCTTGTAAAAATGTTAAAAACAATAACCGAAGCACATATGGAACCGAGGAATGTCCGGTGACACTTACGTAACTCTTCGCTGCACGGTCGCTAAACATCACGAAGCAAACTAATTTACGGTTGTGGCCCTCAGTAAAATAGCGCTGTCGTAACTATCTCTATTACGTGGTACAATACCCCCGGACGCATGTGTTCTGCTAAACGTATGCCCCCAAATACCATAATAACGTCCGAATCAGAGTTGACAGTTATGACGATATAAAATTTTGCCCCCCCCCAGCTGTTCCTGGGCAGGCGGCCCCTCGCGGGGCGATCTACGCCCAAATGCACATGTAAAGCTAGTGCACAAAATTGTAAGCATAGGAACTTTAAACGAACAAGGGGTTGGTTGGAAATAGCTATAGGGTCAGAGGATATAACGGAATGTCATCATCATTGTCATCCATTATCAATCCACTGCTAGATGAAGGTCTCTCCAAGTTTCTTCCACAATTGTCTTTCTTGAGCAAGTCTCCTCCATCTTACTCCGGCATGCTTCCGAATATCATCCATCCATCTCCCATGTGGTCTTCTTCTGGGTCTTTTCCTGTTCCTTGGAATCCAGTCTAGAATTTCCGTTGTCCATCCTGAATCCGTTTTTCTGGCAACATGTCCAGCCCATCGCCATTTCAAGTATTTTACTTTGATCATGATGTCTTCCACTCTTGTCATTTTCCTTATCCACGCGTTCCTCATCTTATCTTTCCTGGTTACACCAAGCATGTATCTCTCCAGGCTCCTTTGAGTTGCCTGCAGTTTTTGTATGTCTCTTTTAGTTAAGGTCTATGTCTCTGCTCCATACGTAAGCACTGAAGGATGCATTGATTCAAAACATTTCTTTTAAGGCATAATGGCATATTGCTCTTAAAAATTGTACTGTTTCTTCCAAAAACTCTCCAACCAAGTTTTATACGCCGATAAATTTCATCAGTGTGACCTTTGCATGATATTTGTTGCCCAAGGTAAATGTATCAGTTACCTTTAGATTTTCCCCATGAATCACCAAATCTTCACTTCTTGAAAAAGCATTGTACATCAGTTTTGTCTTCTGAAAGTTCATTTTTAGTCCCACTTTTTTACTTCTATTAGCAAGTTGCTGGATCATACTCTGCAGTTCTGAAGGAGCAGTTGCAAAAATAACTACGTCATCAGCAAAACGAAGGTGAGTTAGTCTCCATTAATCTTTATCCCTTTGTCTTCCCAGTTCAACGATTGAAAGACATTTTGCAATGTGGCATTGAAGAGTTTGGGAGATGTGTTGTCACCTTGTCTTACTCCCTTTTCAATTTTTATTGGTGCTGTATCCTCAAATATCCGAACCTTTGCATTTTCATAGATGTTATTAATAATGTTAATGTATGCATCTTCAATGCCGCAGGATTTCAACGCCATTGTAACTGCAAATGGTTTCAGATAGTCAAAGGCCTTCTCATAATCAATAAATGCCATGCATAATGGGAGTTCATATTAGCGTGATGTAGGGAGATCGATTTTTGAGCGTGTGACAAGGAAGTAAGTCCGACTAGAAAATAAAAATTTTAGGGATCAAGGCCACCAACCCGGTGGACTTGACGACAGGCGTCATCGAGGAACATCACGGAAAAGAAGGATAAGACATCATCCTATATTCCAATCCCTTGCGGTTATAATTCGTTTTCTTGCACTGAATGCCGAAATTTGTAAGTTTTTTTTCCATGCTCACAATGGTCAGTGTAACGACCTTATCGTTTAACCTATAAGTGTAATTTTCATATAGGACGGATAATGAATTACTTAGTTGTTCCTGCGATTAAAATGTGGTGTAACCTATGTGACGGTTATGGCTCTAATTTGACCTTCATTCTGAGTTTTTCTTACGAAAATTTCGTTACTTATCGGTTAAGGATTTTCATACTGAGCGGCATTTTACTTCTCCCAAACTTCTACGTTTTAGCAATCTGACAGTGAATCAGAAGAAAATAAATATCTATGTCTAATGTAGTAGTGGAGTAACGGGGAGATATATAACTAGTGTGTGTCCAATGTTAACGTGAAAAACACAATCTTGAATAACGCAAAATCCACAAGATAGGATTTAATGACAGTTGGTCTTCATATATCGATAACTCAGCAATACACAACCAAAAAGGAATGTCATCACCGCACGAGGAGGAAGCATACGCATTACAGCATGGTAGTCCAAAGGTGATGCAGCAAGTAGCACATATTTCGAGCGGCTAATAGGGAGTGTGATTACCCCGAGCAACGTACAGCTTGCACAACGAGCCCTCATACAGTTTACAAAGATGTGAATGGCCGTTTGGGGCAATAAATGCCACTCCTCCACCAAGGCGCGTCTTTGTCCCAGGATGGTTCAGGGAGAGAGTTGCCAGCTTGTAATTGCTCTTCTCAGGGCATCCTAGAAATGCTCTGTGGAAATCAGGTTTGGCGATTTCGTGGGCAACTTCATCCTGTGAATATCCTCACTCTCCAGTTATTCGTCGACTAGCAGAGCGTTAATGGGACGGCCGTACGGGCGTTATTGCCCATAAAAAGGGAACTGGAGGCCAACAGCTCCCCTTAAAAAACCGTACATATGGCTCTGGGATGCCATCCCTGAGCGGCGTGCGTACATCCAACATGATGCCATTCCAAACCAAAAGGAGTCCACTACCGTAGTGGTCAATTTCCTTATGGTGGAGCGAGGGTTTCCGGTTCGCGCCTCTTTCGAAATGTACCCACGTTGAGAATACGTGTTTAGGCTGCACCACGACTTGTCACTGAAGAAACCACAGGCACATTGATTAGGGGTCCAGGGGCCAATTCAAACGGACCCTTTTGTGCGATGCGGTGAGTGAGATACAAGTCATTGGCCTTCTTGCATACAGACCTCTCTTGTTCAGTTTTCTGTAAACTGTTGGTCTCGATATCGCTGTTCCTGTAGCAGAGGAGACTTCCTGCTAGAGTTGCCTGGCTGTCGACTCCCTATGGGTGCGAATTATTAGAGACAAATGCAGGTCGGCTTGACTTGTGTGGCTTGTGAACGTCCTTGTCCGACATTCAGGTTATTGTTCCTATTTCCTAGAACTGTCTCCAAAAATTGGAGATCAGTTGCCTTAACACATTCAGCCATTTTGCTACCTCAGCTTGCGATTGTCCTGCTTCTAATCTACCGAACGCTCTCCACCGTAAAGAGCCTTATAAGCAATGGTGCGGAGCCATTCTTCCACTAACAGTCCAACTCAAGCTTCAATTACCGCATCCGAAGTTTATCAAGGCGCGGGCTTGCCAGCTCGATTGTACGGTCACCATTTGCATATTTTCTCAGGAGGCAGCATAATGCTGCTTGGGTACGTCGACTTAGCGTTTCCCTTTGTACATGTCTCTGAAAAAATCTCTACAATCCGTCGTCTCGTTTTGGACATGAATTTGTATATCTCACGTTAATTTTGGACACCAAAATTAAATGGTGGAGAATTTTCCATGCAATTGACATCAAAAGTTATTTTGCTGAATTACGATCTGAGAATAGTCCACTAAAATGTAAGGGATGCTGGATCTTCACTTTGTGAAGAACAAACAGCTGACGGTTACGTACGTTTGTTGGTTCTTTTCACCTTGCACGTTTATTCACTTGTAGTGTGATTTATGCTCAGTCAACTTAGTTATGCTTCAACTTTAAATTAAAAACACTGCACTTACCTTATGACTTCTAAATATTAAACACATGTTAAATTAATTTACTGAGCTTTTATGTCGTTGAGCAGCTCCGTGGATTAAACATGAGTGCCAGTGAGTGTCCTGAAATCTCTACATTTCATGTTTACAGCTGAATAGAAGTGTCATCTAACTACATATGGGTTTTCAGGATGATCCCATAAGAACAAATATGAATCACAATGGAACTACGTCCCAAACCACGAGGTTGGGTCACCTATCTAGGATACCTGGTGTCATTGTTTGTCTTTAATTTGATGATCAATGATATAATGCTAAATTTTGACGTTCAATGAGGTATTTTTAAATTTTATGCTAAAATTTGGAAGATTTAAATCCTTTATGTCGCCAATTCCCACAGAGCTTTGGTCGGATTAATAGTGTGAAACATTCGTATCATCATCAGATATTCAAAGCAGCTTAATCCAGGAAGCTGTTGGAAGTTCACCTTAGTCTTTTCTATATTATTGTTTTTGTAAGTTTTTATTCCCTCAGTGGTGTATTACCTGACATGACGTATATGACGTACTCCTACGGTGGTGTATGAGCCAAATCGGCAAAGTTGCAGCGATAAGATTTGCCGGCGTAGTTCAGTTGGGAGAACAGCCGCTCCGGAGTTGAAGGACATGTATTGGAATCCCACCACCGGCAAGAGTTTAAATTTTATGTCTCTTCCATGAACATTCTGTGAGAGATTAATAGAGTTCACATGTTTTTTAGGACTATAGCCACGGTGAAATTTGGTAAACTAAATCTCGTCGTGGCTGTAGCCTTTCACGTTCATATACGAAATTCTCTTGTGTGATGACCCACCTTTACATCTAAAAAAAAGAAAAAAGTGATCTTTCCGAAGCATCTGCAGATAATATTTACTGCATTAGTGTGCTATGGTATCATGATGTGCACTATGACAATTAAAAGACGTCAGCACCATTCTTATAAAATAATATTCCAAGTTAGTCACTGGAAAATTCATGATGTTTACAATGGCCAAATGTGAGATTGAACGGCTTATTGGAAAATACAGAGTATAGTTGAAACGTAAGAAATTCAACGGTTGGTGCTTTTAAAACTTTGATAATTAGGAACACATGACTGTTTCAATTTCTGATATTGACAACACATACCAGCGTGTAAAGTTGTTTCATTCTTTTTAAAACTTTTTGGGATATTTTTATAGTTCGGAAAATATGAAAGACGCGTGATACTTATATTTGCACTTCAGAATGTAATTTCTCCTTATGTAATACACTTTGAGTTTTGGATAAGGACTTAACACCAAAGAGCCAAAACATTATGACCACCTGGCTAATGTGATGGACTTTTACGTGCAGCAAAAACAGCTGCTACACGGCGAGACTTGGACGCTACAAGATTTGTAAAGGCGTCTTGTGGTATCTCGTACCAACACGTTACCGGCAGATCCTTTAACTTCTGTAAGTTACGTAGTTGAACCGCCGGAGATCGGATTTGCTGTTCCAACACAACAAACCTGAGATGCTCGATTGAATTGATCCCTGAGGGATTTGGAGGCCAGGGCAATACCTGGAAGTCTTTCTCATGTTCCGCGAACCATTCTCGAACAATCCAGGCGGTGTGACATGCCACATTATCTTTTGGAAAGAAGGAACGACTAGAAGGGAATGCCATTGTCATCAAAGGATGTCCTTGGTCTGCAGTGATGCTTAGGTAGGTGGTAGGCGTCATAGTTTCTTCCATATCAATTACTGGACCCAAAGTTTTCCAGCGGAACATTGCCCAAAGCATTACATTTCTTCCACAGTGTTTTTTTCGTTCCACGGTGCATCCTGGTGCCAACACTTCTCGAGGTAAACGATGAACACGTACCTCGCTATTTACATGGTGCAACAGGAAACGAGATTCATCATTCAACGCCTAAGTTTGATGCTCGCGTTCTGTGCCCATTGCATGCACTTTCGACTGCGAACCGAGTCTAGCATGGGTACTAGGAGCAGCCTGCGACTAGGCAGCCCCATTTTCAGTACTGTGTGTTGTGGCACATTACTCCTGTCACCAGCATTCAAATTACCGTCTAGTTGCGCCACAGTGTCCTTTATGTTGGCTCGTACCACACAATAAAGCCTCCGCTCACTTGTAGCATCGATGAGCCGTGATCAGTCAACACCTTGCCGGCTGTTCGTGATATTTTCCTGATCGGACCGCTTTTTGAATGTACCAGCCACGGCTGACCGGGCAAACCCTCAAGCCTTGCCGTCTCGGAAATGCTCTGACTCACTCGTCTGACCATTACAATTTGGCCGTTGTCAAACTCGCTCAAATCTTTTCCATCTGAAGAACAAGAATAACTGACTAACATAGCAGTACAGGTGTTATTTATACCGCTTCATGACTTTCACCCGCGTCGTCATTTGCCTGAAGTTGCTTTGATTTGCATAAAGATGCACTGGTCATTATGTTTTGGTTCTTCGTTTTATAGGGCAAGTTACGCTTAGAATGAGCGGAGAAATACTGCCCAAAAGGTAACTTAGGAGATCATCTCTGAGATAAACCGCTTAAATCACGGAGGACGATTGCCCTCATTTTTAGCGCGTCTTTTGTAAAAAAAGATCGTGCTTATGTTATCGGTTTGTCCGTCCGCCTGTGGACACCATATCTCTGCAACTATTATTTCATTTTCAAAAACTCTTTTTGCATTGGAAAGCTTGAAATGTGCGAATGATTATCCTTTATTTCGTTTTTTTCTATACGATGCACGATTTCGCCGCTAGAGGGCGTAAATGCAGATGTCGAATTCAAAATACATTTTATTCAATATATTTGCTTCTAAACATCCGATTGAGAAAATTATTTTACCTTTCGATTCCATGTATGTCAAGACTATTTTAGATATAGTCACTTTTTCCAGTTACGCATAGATTTTCCGCTAGGGGCGTAAAAATTGCGTTTTTCCGATCTCTCTTCTAACACTCGGATTTGAAATTCTTTCTGAAGTGGGTACAACTCCTGATGGAAAATCGTTTGTGTCTAATATCTAATTTTTGGTAAAAATGGTTTGGCCACTAGGGGGCGTAAGTGTTAATTTCTGCTTTTGATGCATTTGCAGGAAAATCTGAGCTTCTAAAATCTCAATTTAAAATATTCTTTCGTGGACCGGTACCACTTACGTCAGTAAAGCTTTTCGGAATATTTTCTTTAAATAATGCATGGCTTCGCCGCCAGGAGGCGTAGACGTATATCTTATTTTTGTCAATATCTCTGCTTCTAAGAATCCGATGTGAAAAAATCCTTCTTTGTTTGATAGTTTCCGGTGGGAAATGTGTTTCATATAATTTAAAAATTTTCAAGTGATTCATAGACTTTCCGCTAGGGGGCGTAAAGGTAATTTGCATTTCCTCCGATATCTCTGCTTCTAAAACTCCGATTTGAAAAATTCTTTCTGTATCGAATACAGCTTCTGATGAGAACTATTTTGCACATAATTTCTAATATTTGGTGAAAAATTTGCACATAATTTCTAATATTTGGTGAAAAAAATGTTTTGTCCACCAGTGAAGGTAAGTGTTAATTTCTGTTTCTAATTCATGTTCAGCAAAACCTGAGCTTCTGAAAACTCGATTGAAAAAAAATCTTTCGTAGACCAATACTGCTCACATCGAAAAACCTTCCGAGAATACTTTCTTCTTAAAATAGTGCATGGTTTTTCCGCCAAGGGGCGTAGACGCATAGCTAATTTTTGTCCATAACTCTGCTTCTAAGAGTCCGATCTGAATTTTTTTTTGTTGGAGAGCGTTTCCGCATCTAAATGTTTCTCGTATAATTTCAAAATTTTCTTAACGCACAAGTCTGCCCCCAGAGGGCGTAAGCTCACGTTTTCATTAACAGCAATATCTTCGGGACTAAAAACCCAAGTTAAAAACTTTTTTTCGATCAGATACTAAGCAAACTCTGTGTGCGTATTTTCTTCCCAAAATAGTGCACAATTTCGCCGCTAGGGGGCGTGAATACTTAATCTGTCTTTCTCAATATCTCTGCTTCTGCATTTACGATTTAGAAAATTCTTTCAACAGCAGATTCCATTTACTTTGTACAACACTTTAGGCTAATATATGAGGAATTTTGTAGTTCACATTTCTGTCGGTAGGTGATGTCTGTGTGTTTCAGTTTGCAGTTGTATCGCTGCTTCTAAAAACACTATTGAGAAATTTCTTTTTTACTGTATGCAATTCGCTACAACAGAGACGTGGAGCATTATCCTCTTTAAATAATGTAAAGATTTCCCGGTAGGTGCGTAATGATCGAACTCCCCCCCCCCGCTATCTCTGCTTTCGGGAGACGTGTTTGAAAAGTTCATTTTCCTCAGCATAGCTTTTTCCATGAAGAATACTTTTCGCCTAGTTTCAACTTTTCTATTATGCAAAATTTTTCCGCGAGCAGACGTAGACTTACATAGTGTTTCCTTCTATATTTCTTCTGTTAACTGTTCGTACTTCAGATAACATTGAAAAACGCTGCTCTATTGACTTTAAATTTCGGACAGTTAGAAATTTCTGAGTTCCTACTTTGGCTCTGAGATTGAACGGAAAAAATTACAAAAATAATTACCGTCGTTGTTTTCCTCGTATATTCCTTCTATAAACAGTTTTGCAGACATCAAATACTGTAATGCGAGAAAAAGGATATTTTTATGTGAACAAACTATTTGCTTGTTGAAGTTATAATATCACACCTGTTCTTTCGACATTATAAATGTAACGACAATTTTCAGGAAAACATGGAACGTTCGTATACTGTATAAACATTCATGTTATTGTTATATGGGAATAACGTGAAAGTTATATTTAGAGGTTCGTCGGCCAGTTGCTGCTAGGTGAGTTTTTCGAACTTCGCTTTGACGCCGGTTTGGTGAAGTTGCTCCCATGAAATGGCACTCTATCTCTTTACTTGATGCTTTTTACGTTAAACCTGTGTCTGGGACAGAGTCATCTGAGACACAGGGGACGGTAGTGGGAGAGAATGTCCTTGTGTCGGAGTTTTCTTACTTCGAAGAATTGAAGGACTCTTGTTGTTTTTCCGAAAGACTTGTTGTGGAGCTACGCAGGAAGCACTGTTTCTTGTCGATGATCAGTTATTAGTCGCTGGCTTGAGACCCTGGTAAATTATGAACGGGCGACTGTTTGTACCCCTCAGTTGCTCATGGTGATTGTTAAACCCAGTCTATAAAAAAATGGGATGGAAAAGGTTTGTGTCCCCCCAACCCGTCCTCAAAGATACAACAACAACAGGAGTTGTGAACGTTTGCCGACACACGTTCACAAAACACAGGAACGCTAGGCTGCCGATTGTTTTGCTGTGTGTATTTGAAGAGCGTAGAGCAAATTTTCCTATCTGCTGCCATCAAGTGCCTTAAAAAGCCTAAATCATCAATGTTATCTGAAGATATGATAAGGAAGGTAGTTCAAGGTCCTGTGGATATTTCCGCGGATGCGTCGGTCGTGTAGTGCTGGTGACTCGACCAGCGATTTTTCTTCCGTGAAGCCTTTGATTTACGGTAATGTGAGAGTGGTTAATGACATGCAGAGTTCCGGTAGATAAGTGTATTATTTATTACCTTGTCCAATGGAAAATCATCTCAGTATTGGATTAACATGGAAAGTTGAAATCGCGCATTGACGAGATTAATAGCTCGAAGTTTTTTTTTTTTCAGTCGTCCCAAATCAATTTTTGTAATTAGAAGCAAAATCGCAACCATCACTGAATGTGAGCCCCTGTCCTCAAAGGTTTGTGTACAGCAGGTTGGTCCGTGGAAATTCAGAGCATAGAACGCTTTGCGCTTTGTTCTCGCACTATTACTCAGTTCTGCTTTCTGTTGGGCCTCATGGTTGATTTCATGTCTTCTTTTCTTGCGAGACTGCTTGACGGCATGTTATATTCTACAGTTTTGTTAGGTCCCATCCTGTGAAAATACGTTGTCTCGCGGACCGCGATTGCACATTGGTATTCTCATTGAGTATCGGTTTTTGTACAGCGTTCCGTAGTGCTGTGCTGAGAAAAGTTTAACTACTTAAAAGTTCGTCTCTTATGATCAGCCCTGCAAAATGACATTAGACAATTCTCGTCCGAAGTCTTTTAAGTTTTACTCTTCATGTCATTTTTTTAACTGAAGTTGGTGCTTATCGACATGACCTTCATATGCAGACCTTTCTAGAATGCCTTCTACATTATTTATGTAGTATTTGCTTACATGCTCTTTTGCGCTGCTTCATGATGTGGCTAAATTTCCTGAAAAAAATAGTATATGTGCAAGACGGAGTGCACTCGCTTACTTCGAGGAGCTAACACGAGAACTATTTTGAAAGTATAGCTTCTGGAGCGTAGTTGATAACCATTTTGTTAGAGTAAGTTGAGGGCTCAAATTGCGAATGTTAAGTACATCAAGCATTTCTCCACGCAAATTTATTGTTCAAAATAATCTCGTCTACATGCTATACACATGCATGTGCCATCTCTGAACACAAGACGGAAATCTTGTCTGGAAATATTCAGAAGATCACTGTCTGACACATCTCTTTAAAGAAGTTTTGGTGTCTTCCGTGAAATTAAACCTTTGTCTCCTGACACTGCCCTTCATCGGACCGAAGACTTTTATGTGACGACATTTGCAAAACGAACCAAACCTTTGTCCACTTTTCTTATATGATGACATTTGTTCTTCAAACATTTACAGCAGCTCCGTTGAAATCTACACCCTCGTTTCTTTCAAACCAGGTTTTACCAGTAAGGTACTCATGTGACACATACTTTTCGATATCCTGACAACACTTGAAGTGATCAGCGATTTCTCCGACTGTTATGTGCATGTCTGTGCGAATCAAGTCGGTAACTCGTCTTCATCTGTGCTTGAGGTTGTTTCCCAGTCTTTAAATTCATCTTCGCACATTACGGCGTGGAAACAATTGATGTCAGTACACACTCAGAGGACATCAAAACTTTAAAAAAGAAATTAGTGAGACAGGACTTTTCGGGGAATATTTGCTAACTTGATGATGCAAATGTATCGCTTGTGGAGGAGATTATTTTGAACAGTAATTTTGTATAGAGAAATGTTTGATATATTTGCAAATGCATTTTGAACCCGCTTTCAATTCTAATAATGCAATCATTTTTTTCGGAACGCCCCTCGTAAAAGAAAAATGTTTATTCTCGCAACAGTTTTAAGCGCTGCGTAGCTGCTATTGCAAAATAACTTTTTTTGGTGTTGGTAATTCAGCTGTTTTCCTCTAGTTTTACTAGAACATAAAATTTTTTTATGTACTATCTTCAAATTTACATAGTCCTTTTTAATGTCTGAAACTTTGAGGAATTGTGGTCTTTTATAAATACGTATGTGGTGGTTTAGTTCGTGCCAAAAAATGGTGCCATCAGGTTTTATTTTATTCCTTGCATGGCTAGGTAATTCTTCTATACTTACTGGCGCATCTTTCATCGACAATTTATTGGATCATGATGTATGAAATTTGTATAAACAGTGTGCTTCCAAAACGTGCCTCATTGTACGAAATGGGAGGATTTTTTTCCGTAACTGGCTCATAAATGAAATGCCTCTCTTCCAGTGAAGTATTTATTAATATTTGACGCAGCATATTCCAGTTCATGTTTTAGTATGAGCACGATCATCCCCGTGCAAACGTGCCCGCATCCCCAGTACTCATCGCTTTTGTTTAACATACCGGGTGTCCATAATTGATAACTCTGATTTACGTATGTTGTAACTTCTAAATGAACACTGGTAATTAAGCACAGTTCTTAACAGAAGTAGATGTACATAAAAAAAATTGATACGTAGTTAATGAACTTAATATATTTCTACATGTTCACACCTATTGTCACACGTTTTCCAAAATTTTTAGGGTATCTCTTGTTATTGTACCTGTAAAGAGTTCTTGTGAAGTCCTGATATCTAAAACAACCGTTGCATAAACCGCATCTTTTACATAACCGCACAGAAAGAAATCCGGCGAGGTAAGGTCTGGTGATCTTGAGGACCATGGGATTGGTCCGTGCCTGCCAATCCATCGATTTGCAAATGTTGCGTCGAGAGGTTCACGAACATTTGCACGATGAAGCGGTGCTTAATTTCGGGGTAGATGGCAGTCAGCTGCATGTCCTGCAGTTGGGAGATGACGTAATTGATGAGCATATCCAGGTACACATTTGCAGAAACCGTTTTCTCAGTGAAGAAAAAACGACCAATTATCCGGTCATACATCAGCCCTCACCAGACATTGATCTTCGAGCTGTCCTGAATATGCATACTGGCGGCATGTTTTCGATTTTTAAATACGCACATTATTTCTGTTGGTTGTACCACTGAGATTGAACGTAGCCCTGTCTGAAAAGCAGTCACGTAGTAAGAAGCCATTATTTTCAATGAGGTTCAAAATTTCGTTAGCAAATATATCATGTTTTGAGCGGTTGTCATGCTGCAGCTCTTGAAGAATTTGTAACTTGGTGTGTGACTGCGAACGATTGTGTAAGGACTTGTGCACTGTAGACTCCGGCATCTGTAGTTGGCGTGAAGCGTGTCTCTCCGATTTACGTGCTGACCGTGTTGAAACAGTGTGAATGTTTCCCAACGTCTCATCAGTTTCTGTTTCCAACAATTTTATCATCCACGAAATTCACATCACGTGACGTATTTCCATACTTTGTGCAGAACTTTTGTGAAACACTAACAGAGGATTTTTTCTGTCACCCACACAATACACTGAAGTGCCAGAAAAACTGGTACAGACGAGCTTATGCAAAATACATAGCAACGTCACCTATGCGCGTACTCCGTTGCGTCCGCCAGTACGTATATAAAGCGACAGACATCCTTGCCAGTTGTCAGAGCTGTTTTCGGCGTGAGAATGACAAGTAATAACGATTTAAGCGATTTTCAACGCGGTGTCACAGTTGGCGCTCGTAAGATGGGCCATAGTATTCCGGAGGTAGAAACGAAGTTCGGATTTTCACGGACGACCATTGCAAGGGTGTACCGTGACTACAAGAATTTCGGCAAAACCTCCAACCTACGATACCAGTGTGGCCGTAATAAGACATTGGGTGAACGTGACCATCGTCGGCTGTCAAGAATCGTTTCACGCGATAAGCGTGCAACACTCTCGCAGGTATAATCGGAATTCAATGCTGGAGCCTCAACAAGCATCAGCGTCCGGACTGTGCAACGTACCCTGCACTATATGGGATTTGGGAGCCGACGCCCAACTCGAGTCCCCTTGATGGGTGCACGACACACCTACCCGCCTCGCTTGGGCACGGCAACACTGCCACTGGACACTTGTAAGACCTGGCTACTTGTTTCCAGTCATCGAGTCGCGTTTCCAACTGTATCGGGCAGATGGAAGGATTCGTGTGTGGCGCAAACCCTATGAAGCCATGGATCCCGCCTGTCAACAGGAAACTGTACCGGCTGGTGGGGGGTACGTAGTAGTATGGAGTGTATTTAGCTGAACTTCACTGGGACCCCTGGTTTGTCTACAAACGTCTGTGACCGGTAAACGCTATGTGCGCATCCTTTCTGACGAGGTACACCCGTTCATGTCCTGCATTCATGCTGATGGGTTGGGCCTGTTCCAACAGGACAATGCACCTCCACACAAGTGTCGGGACGCCACGTTATGGTTAGAGGAGCATTCATCTGAGTTTGGGGTGTTGCTATTCCCCCACAAGTCCGCAGATCTGAACGTGATAGAACATATTTGGGATGCCACGCAACGCGCTATCGAACACAGGAATCCGAGACCTCGGAATACACCCGAATTGTGGAACGCTCTGCAGGAAGTATGGTGTGCATTGCCTACAGCATATTTTTAGGAGCTAGTGGAGTCCATGCCCCGTCGTATTTCTGCAGTCCTGCGCTCCCGTGGGGGACCTACCAAGTATTAGACTGGTGTACCAGTTTTTCTGGCACTTCAGTGTACATATTATGCCTTCTCTGTCACATCATCATCATTGTCAACCATTATCAATCCACTGCTGAATGGAGGTCTCCCCAAGGTTCTTCCACAACGGTCTGTCTTGCGCCTGACTCCTCTATGTCACTTCGACATGCTTTCGAATTTCATCCATCTCCCATGCGGTCTTCTTCTGGATCTTTTCGTGTCTCTTAGAAGCCAGCCTATAATTTCGGTTGTCTGTTCTGGCAACATGTCCAGCACATTGCTATTTCAGGGATTTTATTCTGATCACAATGTCTTCCACTCTTGTCGTTTTCCTTATCCATGTGCGAGTTCCTCTTCTTATTTCTCCTGGTTACACCAAGCATGCATTTCTCCATGCCACTTTCAGTTGTCTGCAGTCTTTGTATGCCTTTTTTAGTTACGGGCCACGTCTCTGTTCCGTACGTAAGCACTGGAATGATGCATTGATTAAACACTTTTCTTTTAATACGTCTATTAATTTCTTCATCAATGTGACCTTTGCTTGATATCTGTTAACCGATACCTACATTTAACTTGGACATCTCCAGCTTTTCCCCATCAATCAATAAATTTTCATTTCTTGTAAAAGCATTTTACATCAGTTTTGTCTTCTGAAAATTCATTTTTCATGCCACCTCATTATTTTTGTCAGCAAGTTCCTGGATCATACTCTACAGTTCTGAAGGAGAAGTTGCAAAAATGACTACGCCATCTGAAAAACGGAGGTGAGTTAAATAAACTCCATTAATCTTTATCCTCTTGTTTTCCCAGTTCAATGATTGAAAGACATTTTGCAATGTAGCACTGAAGAGTTTGGGAGATATGGTGCCACCTAGTCTCACTCCCTTTCCAATTTTTATTGGTGCTGTATTCTCAAATAGCCGAACCTTTTCACTTGCATTTTCATAGATGTTATTAATAAAGTTAATGTATACATCTTCAATGCAGCAGGATTTCAACACCATTGTAACTGCTGATGGTTTCACGGAACTAAAGGCCTTTTCATAATCGGTAAAAGCCATACATAATGGGAGTTCATGTTTCCTCGTTCTTATCAGCTAGTACTCTCAGCACATGGATGTGATCTATAGAGTCCTGAATCCAGCTTGTTCTCTCGGTTGAGCCATGTCCAGTGTTATCTTCAAGCGATGTGAAAAAACCTTAGTGAAGAAACCTTAGTGAAGATTTTGTAAACCACTGACAGGAGACTGATGGGCCTATACTTCCTGAGCTCCTTAATACTCTACCTCCCCCCCCCCCTTTTTTTTTTTTATGTAGCAGGATCATTGTAGCATTGTACCAAACCTCAGGAATCTTCCCTTCATTGAGGCATCTAGTGAAATCTTGGGCGCACACTCACCAACGCTAGACTCATAATTTTGCCATTAGGTAGTGTTTGTCAAAAGATATTCTTACTACATCCGAGAAATCTGTATTATCCTTGTTTTACATATGTTTTTGTTATTCGGAAATGGGCATCATATACGTTTTAAACCAGCTTTTAAAGTTAGGAGAAATGCTCATTTTAAATTATTAATTTATTAATGTTAGTGGTTTTCGTATTTTCAACACTGTTTTTTTGAACAGTACAGTCTAAAAATCAGAACGTAAATATCCGATGAAATATTAAACGATGTATTTCCTATGGGTGATCGATCAAATGGAGAAGTGATTGCTTGTCATTAAGTACTATCGGTTATGCTTCGGATATTAAGCTTTCTGGGTAACTCGTTAGGAGCGATCGCATGGGTTTCAAATTTCGAACGGAAACACCATGTGTGTTCGCATTCATGCACATGGTTATTTTTATTTCCTGACTGAAGTAGTTTCTTCAGGGGGTCATTTACTATAAATCAAAACATCGTTTGTGAAAATTGCCTTGCAACATTTTTTGTGACTTAAGTGTGTATTGCAAGATTTGTGTTTGGAATGCTGTCAAATAAACAAAAATGTAATTAATGAATATTTTTCTCATTTTGCCACTCACGGAAATTGGTGTAAACATGTATACCTAACATTGCTTGAGTTAATCAAATCTGAATTATTTTTAGGCAGCGCATGTGTTGTTAAAGGTGATATTGATTGAATTGTATGTTATTACATTATAACTGATTAACTGGTTCGCACAGGGAAGAAATATAAAAAGTTCTGTCACACGCCGAAAAATGAGTGAATGTTAGTTTAAGCGCTTAATACAAAAACGATTTTAATTTTTCTGTTATCATCCACAAGTTTATAATGAATCAGAATTTTACATATGGTTAGATTAAGTGATGTCGTAAAGTGAGTGATGCGAAAAATCCACTTATTTATTAATTCACAGTCGAGTCACATTATTGTGACCACCTCCTACGTTTGATGTCAACAGCGCGTAGCCAATGAAAGAAGGCACGTGTCGTGACCTGGCTTGGAGGGTATATAAGTTGTGCTGTAGGCATTCTGAAAACATATCACTCGTTGCTGTCCTGGATAAAAGGAGCGATTTATCAGATTTGCGAAAAAGGATGATTATCGGTTTTCGGGACAAGGGTGGTAGTATTTTCGAAACAGCGCAGTTTGTGAACTGTTCGCCTGCTGCTGTGGTTATAGTGTATCGTGATTGGAGAAATGACACCATTGCGAATAAGCGACTTGGAAACTGCGGAGCACCAGGTGTTATTTATATGAGAGGAGAACTTCGGCTTCGAAGGTGCGTGAGGGCCGATCGATAAGCTGCAGTGGAGCAAATCACTGGCCGAATGAACGAAGGGACTACCGGAAGTTTGTCTAAAACGACAGTTCAGCGAACCCTGCTGCGTATGGGGCTCCAATGCAGACAAATGGTCACTTCACCTGTGCTAACGAAGGTACATCGGCAGAAAAGGCTTACGTTTGCACGGCAGTGTCGGAATTGGACCTCCGCTGATTAGCAAAGGATTGCCTACTTCGATGAGTCACGTTTTCTGCTTCATCGAACGGATGGACGTTGGCGTATAAGGCGAGAAACATCGAAGAACAAACATTCTTCAACCACTGCTGGCAGAACACAAGCTGGTGGGGGCAGCGTTATGGTCTGTGGAATGCTTTCGTGGCATTCTCTGCGTCCACTCATACCTGTGGAAGGCATTATGGACCGAATTCGTTATGAATCCATACATGCTGATTGTCTTCCCTGGGGCGGATGGGATCTTGCAGCACGACGATGCAACGTGTCACACTGATAGAAATGCCCGAAAGTGGTTGGAAGAGCACTATGAAGACTTCAAAGTACTTCCCTGGCTCCCTAATTCCCCATACTTAAACCCAGTTGAGCATCTGTGGTACCACCTCGATCGTGTTGTTCGCTCTATGATTCCTCCAGTACGCACCCTCCAGCAGCTGTCTGATGTACTGCAGTCAGCATGGCTCCACATACCTGTGGACACCTTCCAGCACCTTATTGAGTCTTTCCCGGCCTGTCTAGCTGCTGTCCGCGCTGCACACTGTGGTTTCTCTGGATTTTAGCTGGTGGTCACAATAATGTGATTCGACCGTGTATGTAGCTGCAAGTGATTTACGCTTACGTTTTTCTTTAGAAAATATACTTTACTAATGTCGAACAGTAATTTGTATCCATGCTAGGTATCCAGTTACCTTGGTATCAGTCCTGCATCGTGGGAAACCTGATCTGTGATTAGTACCAGTAATAGCACCGACTTTTACTATGAAGAGGTCAGAATGCGAGAATTTGCAAACACGACTTTCTAATCATATTTTCATTTCTAGATTTGTAGGTACCGATTGAGAAGTTTGTTGCCAACTGTTTCGTAATTCTTTGTCTTGAGGTTTACAAAGATGCTTAGGGTCACTTCTTCAAATTATGCCCAAGCTAACTGTCGTGATTTTCTATAAATAAACTGTTAACTATTTGATTTGCCTGCCTTAGCAAAACCGTCCATGAGGCGAAACTTAATGTGCACAGTGGGGGAAAAAAACCTTATTCTCTATTAACCAGAGTTTAATTGGCAGTTTTTCTTACCTGTAATCAATGTACTTACCAATATGTACAGTGATTCTTTAAATGATGATTTCCTAGTATTTGGCCGCTCTCACCTACAAAGAAAAAAATAACAGTATTTCACATCTCCTAGTTATAAACAAAGGTAAAATTACAAACAATAGCAGATAAAACAACCGTGGGATATTCTGTTGACTCTCTCCATATCATCCGATCAGGGGACTGAAACAATTTAGCTTGACTGTAAGAAGTATTATAACACACGTGAGGAGCCCTCGGTTTATACCTACCTTACACCCAAACTAAAAGTTTGAGCTTTTTTAACGTAACGATTGAAATTCGTCGTTCATAGCGATCTTTGCATTTGCATAGCTACTTCGCAAAATCTAGTTGATCAAAGAAAGAGGGAACGATGATATGTTTAAAAAGAAAATCTTCGATGGTGTGCTACTGGAAATAGATTACAGTGGAAATAAAAACGCTCCCCGCCTTCTAACCGTGAGCCCGTTCACTTATTTAATGTGTAGCGAACTTCTACTTTGGCAGTCAAAATAGATCATCAGCTACGTGGAAAACATCCTGGACGTCACTATTTTTAGCGGTGAAGCGTGATTGCATTTTTCGGGGATACATGAACTTTCAAAACTGTAGTATGTTTTGGTCAGTGGTTAACACCTCAGCAAATTAAAAAGACACCACTACGTGATCAAAAGGTTGATGTATGGTGCGCGATATCATCTATTACAACGTATAGTAAGTACACTGGTCGACATCGAAAATGCCACACCATGAAGGAATACACGAAATGAGACGAAACGTATCGCACATGTAGAACAAGTAGGTGGAAAAGAAGTGATTTTATTTCCGAGATTTCATGAATGAGCGATAAGCGAGGAGACAGTATAATGTGGCCTCAGTCAGTAGGTTGTAGGACCGCTATGTTGGGCTGTAATTTCGGCAGCAAGGTGTGCAATCAAGGGGGAAAGTACCCGGATGATGCCCTGAAGCATCTCTGATCATGCGTCGTTGCCCTGTGTCCTAAACTCATCGACATTGCGAGGGGGTCGGGTAGACGTTTTAAGCCGTTTGCCAGTGGCGTTTCACACGTTCTCTATTGGGAAGAAGTCTGGGATCGCGCTGGCCAAAGCACCACTTGGACACCTTGTAGGCACTAACTGCTGATGTTGGCATTATGTGGACGGGCGTTATCTTGTTGAAACTAGATATAAGGTATACTACGGAGATGCCGCAACAAAACAGGATGCAGCACCGCATCGTCGTATTGTCATTGT
Source organism: Macrothele yani (assembly GCA_039090855.1). Lineage (NCBI taxonomy): Eukaryota > Metazoa > Arthropoda > Arachnida > Araneae > Macrothelidae > Macrothele > Macrothele yani. The sequence goes on along the minus strand of CM077023.1, from coordinate 1,946,341 downwards.
ACCCCACTGTATCTCCGAGCGATGAGCACTTGTTGAAACTGACATCACCCCAGACCATGACACTAGGCTGAGAAACCATATGACGCTCGCGGATTACAACAAGATCAGTCCGGCGACTACGTCGGTCTCTACGATTGTGAGTTCCGAGACAGAAACGAGACTCGCCGCTGAATACGACATGATTCCGTTCGTCCCGATACGCACGCCTGGTAGGGCACCGCTGCAATCTTACGCGACGATGTAGTTCGGTGAGTGGTAGCAGTCTAAATGGCTGGCGTAAGCATAAGCCTGCCTCATCCAATCTGCGCTTTACACTCTGTGTCGATACGGGGATGTCCATAGTTGCCTGTACAGATAGTTGAATGTCAGCTGTGGTTTGCGCGGCTGCTACATTTTGTCATCGCTGCCCGGTGGCGCAGTGGTCTAAGCAATGGCTTCTGATCATTCCATGGTTCGTACACTCCTTGAAAACCTTGAAAAAATAAAGTTCATTTTCAAGTCCTTTGAAAGTACTTGAAAAAGATTAATACTCTGTAAATAGTACTTGATTTGGGGGGGTAATGATATGAAAGAGCATGTGTAAAGTAATTGCTTGTGCTAAAAAGTTGTGTAGGAGATTTCTGTGCAGTTCCGCTAAAAACACCAAGCTGATCAAGTAACGCAGAATTTACCTTCAACCCAGGGAAGTGCGTGGACAGCTGGTACCTTGGCGATGATATTACTACGGAGTAAAACGTCAGTCATGGGAGTAAAATAAGTGGAATGATGTATTCGCGAATAGTGATTGTCTTCTGTTGACTGGGGTTAAGGACGCGTTCTGGCCGAAAGGTGAATACGAAAATAATGTGCCCTTTTGAAATATTCCACAAAATAAAATGATTTCGAAAAACACCAAAACAGAAGGGCAATTAAAAGTTAATAAAATAAACCAACGGGGTTGGAATGTAATAGGCAGGTTATTGAAGGTGTGCCCGTCCCAGCTAAGTTTAATGGCTTAAACTTGATAAAATACCTACCGACTGACTGACCGACCGACTGACTGACCGACCGACAGCTGACACATATGATAATTTGGTTTTAAAAAGTCATTGAAAAGTGCTTGAGTTTATTTTGCTTGGAAGAGTACGAACCTTGCCATCCGATATGGGCCCGAGTTTGAATTCTGGGAAGGCATGGATGTTGTGTTTGTCTTACGTCCATGGTTCTCTCCTTTCCCTGGAATCAGTGGCCTTAAATTAGGGACGGGCGACTGCTTATCCCATTGAGTTGCTCACGGTGATCGTTAAACATACAATCAAAAAAACATTTTTTTTTCATCGAATGCTGCGATCGAGGCTTTCAGACGCCCGCCTGCGTTCACTAGTCTCACTACAGAGACGCACGTTACCTTCCTCCAACCACTGTTGCCTCATTCAGCTGACATGTTACATCCCGATGCGTCTCCGCCGCAGTGCGATGCAGGGACCAACCTGCCCAGCTCTATGATGAAACTTCTGGTCTAGGTGTCCGTGTGATGAAAGAATTCTCTATGACGTCGCTCAAGTATTATCACTTCCTACACGTGTTTTCGCCACCGAGATCAGTCCTATGCCGTGGTCCACACGCCCAGGTGAGGACGACCAAACTTAGCTACACTGATTATTTACACTCCTTACACGTGCTTTCGCCACCGAGATCAGCCCTATGCCGTGGTCCACACGCCCAGGTGAGGCCGACCAAACTTAGCTATGCCTAGCTCTTTTACCATATTTTGCCCTCAACTTATCAGGCGATTGATTCGCAACTGCAATCATTTACATAACGACACGTATCCACCAATGTGCAATGCACTCCTACAAATACTTCTTGTTGTGGCATTTTCTGTATCGAGCAGTGTCATTGGCCTTATTCTTAGCGAACACTATCGGCTCGGATCGTTATCTTGATCAAATTCTACACTCCTTCATTTTCGATTCTCCGAACACATTGTAGGTTCTAGAGCAAAAATGTTAATTACAAAGTTGGAAAGCATCTTTCGTTTGCTACGAAAATGTCATAAAAAGTGGGAGTCAACTCGCGAATTTAAGCTGTACACTGAGGAGAAAAGGGTATTCAAGGTCTTTTCTGAGGTTCAATATCATTGGATTGCTATCTGGAGACGGCGGAAGGGTCCCTAAACGGACACATCGGGACACTGGAATTTCTCCCATCCCGTTCGTGCGAAACTGCCTGTTTGCTTTCGTAGGTTGCTATTCGATCTGCTCGCATGTCGTGTTCACACTGGGAAAAATCTAGTAGTTCTGTTGAACTTCTGAGCACGGTTAAAGAAAGAAAATAAAAAAAAGCAACGCTAAACATGATTTTTGTTTGCATGTGATGACCAAGTATTAGTAATCAGTTCGTTATGTATTCACCACAAACATTCCGTACGCCTTTAGTACCTATTTGTGGTAAGTGTAATGGGTAAACAATGTTCAGATTGTAACCATGGAGAAGAACAAACAAAGGTGGCTAATCTCGTGGGCAATATATGTAAAATACTGCGACTTCCATGCAGGTGTGGTGTGCAAATATAGCGACGACGTACAGTGCTTACAAGATATTTAAAGTTCCAAACAAGATAACTCGACGTCTTCGAACGACAACGATACGTACAATGGAGTAAACTTTTGAGCAGCTGTGTGAGATGGTATTGATATGCGGAGAATGTAAGTGCAATGCATAAGGAGCTTTTCGGCTGCACGCACCTTTCCCAGATAATTCATTTCCTACACCTTCTACGCTCAACCGCCTCGTACAACGGCTCTGTGAAACATGTAGCACGATGGCTTGGAAACTCTCCGGTGGGCCACGCCGATCCTTGAATAGAGTGACAGTTGTGGATGTTGTAGTCTAAGCACTTGCCAACCCTCGGTGCAGTGTACGAGAACTGAGTGCGGCCTATGTCCTGACAGTGGGAGTGTGGCAGATTCTGCACGACCATATGGGCTTTACCCGTACAGTTCAATACTCTAGCAGGCCATGTATTCTGGTTATCATCAGTGCCGTATGGATTGTTATAACTGTATTCTCAATACACTAGAAAACGAACCTTGGTTTCTGGAGAACATATTGTATCCACCTACACACGTGATTTCTGTTATAACAGGCATAACAGTCATCTCCAGAGCATTGAAAATCCGGGACGGATACAGGAAATCCATCAGGTACGTTGGTCGGTTAACGTATGGTGTGGCATCTAGAACAATACTGTCATTGGACCAGTTTTCTTGTAATGTACTCTTACTGTGAAACGGTATCTACTAATGCTACGTGATAACTTACCAGACATGACGACGTTCCGTTTCATGTACAGTATCGCATGTAGTTTCAGAACGACAGCACACCTGCACACTTACTACACCCTGTCAGCGAATCAATCTGCAACACATTCTGCTGACTTATCGTGAACTACGATGGTCCGATCGAGTGGCCACCGAAGTCACCAGAACCACTCTCAATTAATTTTGTTTTTTGTAGGGTTACATTAAATCTAATATCAATGACATTCCTATCCTAGCAAGTGGCTTGCAGGATTCGCAGGGGCCGTTTTTGTTTTTTCTGTGGTAACGATCTCCATGAGCAACCCATGGGTTTATAAGCAGTAGCCCGTTCCTAATATTGGGACACTTGTTCCAGGGTAGAGGCAGAGCCAGTGCCGCGCGTTGGACAAACACACCCACCACGCCTCCTGGAACTAGGACGAATGCTTAGAAGTCAGAGCCGCACACCACTTGGACATCCGGGCGGCCAACAGCGGATTCACCAAGCTTGCAACACGGTTACCAATGCTGTGTGACTAATATTCAGAATAATTTGCTACGGTACTAACAGGCATGCAATGCAGCCGATAGTGGACACTTGGAATAACCTGAACCGCGAGAGATATGTTTCTTGTAATGTACAGACAGGCGCTTGTGTGTCAGCAACATCTGGCAACACGTGGTGGTACACGTAAGTCGCTTGTACGATGAGTGTTTTAAATGTCTATAACCCATTCTCAGCTTACTATCTATAAACCTTGTTTTTCTATCACACTCCCACAAGAGCACAGTCTCTTCATCGGTTAATGGGTTTCGATGGCATTTTCCTACAACGGCCTCTTCAGCGTACAGTCTAAACACGCTGGGTGACTCACTTTTTAAGACCGATTCGTAGTAAACGAATGATGCTTTGTAACTTCCATTTTTAATCTATCAATCACATTCGAAAAGCTTTCGCTAGGGAAGCTGATGTCTAGCTGATGTATTACGAGTCGAAATTAAAAAGAGCAAATTTTGGATCCACTCTATTGAACATCCTCAAGATAACTTTAGAGTGTGGTGTGTAGTTTTGCGTTTTTCTTTAAGTTAGTGTTCGAAAAGTGCTGTCCCCACACAGGAAGGCACACGTCACCTGTTACAGGCAGGCATCGTATAGCGCTGCCCCGCATACCTCTGGCTCGTTATAGCGCTGTCAGTCTCTGAAGTAATTTTTATGTTTAAAAAATGTTGAATGATATAGCTTAATGTGTACAAATAAATGCTAGACAAACACAGTTCTCTTATCTTGACCTTTTAAGCGTAAATAGTCATTAAATAGTTATACTTCGATTCACCCTAAGATGACACTGCAGTTTCAGGTACAAGAGTCTACGCACTCACTGAGCCTTCGGGGACGGCCGTGAGTTATATTCATCTGCGTCACTCCCAACTGTGTCCCGCTGTTAGCAGCTGTCAATCGCTTCCCCCATAAACACATGGCATCCTTGTCTCCCAAACACTGCATATCTACGCATGCGTGTGTTGGTCTAATTTTAAAACTAAATTTCTGATAATAGATATAGTAGTTATTTTAGACAAATCTAAATATATATATATACTTATAAGTAAACAGCTAGGACAATGTAAAGTATGATTCTGAGCAATAAATGCGTTGGTTTTCACGGAAAATGTTGGGAACTACTTTTAGTCGCGGCGATAGGGTTTCACGTACCTTCCCCATCAGTGTCATCTTAATGTGAATCGAAGTATTGTTCAGTGTGAATCCTATCGTTGCCGCCCCGGTGGCGCAGTGGTCTAAGGCGTTGGCCTATGATCATTCGTCCGAAGGGGTCCGGGTTCGAATCCCGGTGAGGCATGGATGTTGTGTTTGTCTTACGGCACTGGCTCTCTCCCTTCCCTGGAACCAGTGACCCTAAATTAGGGACGGGCGACTGCTTATAGCCCATTGAGTTGCTCACGGTGGTCGTTAAACCTCCAATCAAAAAAAAAAAAAATCCTATCGTTCTTAAACAATTTTGCTGAAGGTCGGAACTCGCCGCCCCGGTGGGGCAGTGGTGAAAGCGCCGTTTTCTCTGGGTTCAACCATAATATTTTGTGTGCTACGTGGTCTTACCGAACATGTTTTGTTCGCAATTTTTTTATTACCTCCCCACATGGTCTCACCGATTTCTTTTTTTTTCTCCATCAGGAAATTTTACGGTGTGACGTCACGACGCTGGGGAAAATTTCCTTTCCAAGGAAATACAAATCCTCGAAGATTACGCTTGGCTCGAACCCCTGTCCAGCGGGTTCTAGGCAGAAGCATTATCCCACTTGACCACGGGTCGCCTCGCTGTTACAGCGTTCTGTAGGAGCTAACGAGAAGACCAATGCTTTGCGAATACGTTATTTAATAGAAATACATTTTTTTTCCATAGATCATTTTATTTTTTTTGTAAGATGACTTAAATTTCTTCATGATTAATCAACGAAATGTACGTTTTAATGCATATCTTTCTCAATTTTTTTTCTAAACTTGCGTAATCGTTAAACTTCACAATATATCAACATTATTATTTTTTTCTACCTTTACAGACTAACAACTACTTTTGTGGAGACTTTTCTGATTCAAAACTAACAAACGTACTAAGATATTATACACTGGCGAGCAAAACTTACGGACGGACACTAGTGTGCACTAACTAGAGTACGACAGTAGTATCACCAGAGAATATCCTAGTAGCACATGGAACGACTGCTAGAGTGCTTCGGTAAAACGGCATAAATGCGCATGCGCATCCACGCCGTTACCAAACCAAAAATCTTAAATATCGCCAGAATGTAACATCAAGGTAGCAATTATGTACAATGGAAACTATAAAACAGTAGTATCGGTGAATGCTATTTTTAACGTAACCGTAATGTACAAAGAGTTATGTTCCAAAATAGATGGTGCTGAAACGTAATTGTAAGATATCTCTGGAAGTGTAACGAAAATGAGAGATTGTAACATCATTGTTACGTATCTGAAACGTTTTGTGTTGTATGGGCGTACAAACACCAAAATTTCCCCCTTTTCACTGTCCTCAAGTGCTATTTCGCCTCGCCCTTCCCCTATGCTCGAAGCGAAGAGGAGGCCGTACGTTAATCAGGGCGAAGAGGCCACATAGCGATTTGCGCACTGAAGCTACTTTTTGTTTCAGCGTAAGAAATAAACGTCGCCGCTTCTCAGAATTCGTTTGAGATGGGTGTGGATTTGAATCCCGAGTTAGCCATGGATGTTGTCTTTGTCTTACAGCACTGGCTCTCTTCCATCCCTGGAGTCAGTGGCCTCAAATTACGAACGGGCGACTGCTTATAGCTCATTGGGTTGCTCACGGTGGTCATTAACAATCTCCCCAATTTAAACAATAATAATAAATTTGAACCTTTCTTATCTGCTTTTTTTACGCTTTCTAACCGTAGGTTGAAGAAGCGTATATGCTCCAGCTTTGTCCGTCTGTCTGTCTGTCTGTCCGTCCGCACGATAACTCTCGTAAAAATGGTTCGATTTTGATGAAATTTTAGTATGTGGTAGGGGACAACCTGAGGACGAACCCTATTGGAAATGGGATCAAAGGTCAGGACATAGGAGCGGGATCCATTCCATTGCCCTTATGCGTTATAACTTACATACTGATCATTCGTCTGTAAGGGGTCCGGGTTCGAATCCCGGTCAGGCATGGATGTTGTGTTTGTCTTACGGCACTGGCTCTCTCCCTTCCCTGGAACCAGTGACCCTAAATTAGGGACGGGCGACTGCTTATAGCCCATTGAGTTGCTCACGGTGGTCGTTAAACCTCCAATCAAAAAAAAAAAAAATAACTTACATAAAAATACTTCGATTCCGCCAAAACTTTATCATGTTGTTCCGGAGGTATACTGAACTGGTTCTGTTGAATATCATCAAAATGGGGTCAGGGCACAGGAGCGAGATTTATTCCACAGCCATTATCCTCATAACTTGAGTAAAAATGCTTTTATTGTGACAAAACTTTAGTACGTTGTTCCGGAGGTATACTGAGCGAATCAATAGTCAGGGTAGGGAGGAGGGTTTGTCTGCGCGCGATTTCTGGTATGTTGGAAAGCGTATCATAATCAATGCATTGCATGATTTTACGAACTTGTTAAAACTTGTTTCACCTTGATAACATTCTATGCGTTTTAGTTTGTATGTGATACTACAATATCTCTGAACACAGGGCAATCTGCATATTCTAAAATCCTAAATTGTTTTCTGTATCTTAATCTGATTTACAAAGCGGATCAGTGACCTCATCTTTCTTTGTTATGTCTTTCTGAACTTAACACTGGCAATCAGTTCCTCTTAAGAACTGACATAAAAATTCAAAAGTATATCTCTGAATTTTTTTTTTTAAATTAACTAATTTTTAGACTCCATAGTCTTTTAATTGATGGCCTGAATTTCACGTTCTTGAAAGACGTGGAATTTGTGAAATTTGATTTTTATGCAATTCATTTCCGTAGGGGAAAATGTTCCTTTAAAAATTTTTGAAAGCTATACTTTTTAATTATAGGTATTTGTTTTTACCCCTCTGGAGATGAAATACAGCATTTGATCAGATGCTTTTTATTTCCTCCTCAGGAGTGTGCCAAACTTTGGAGAGAGCAAAGGTGCGTGTAAGGTTCGGAGAACGGGCCCTTTCGTAAGTGGCAAGTTTCCCCTGTGTACTTTCCTCCTCCTCTCTCTTGACTTCCTGCACCGATGTCCGTCAAACCTGCCTCAGATTTTCAGCCTTCCCTCCACACCTACTACCTGCACACTGACACTCGCCAAGTTTTTCTTCTCACATAATGAACAAAACACCCTTTCCTCCTCCTCCTGACGTTTCACCTAATTCTTTTCTCACCCACCTTGGGGGATATCACCACTTGTTTGTCGTCGGTAAGCACACCCACGACGGCAATATCACCTTCGTCCGTGTGATTGATATCACCAAAGGTGTCTTCCTTACTTGCCGTGATATTGCTTTCTGTTACCGACCCTAATCTTCCGAAATTTGTGTAGTCACAAATTTCACCATTCTCATTAACTTGTCTCAGAGTATAAAATCATGGTCGAAATTTTACGCTTTGCGACTGCTAATTTCTCACTTTATAGTGATAAAATTTTGATAACATGTCAGTAGCAAAGCACGTGACTTTCTCTTCAGTTCCTGAAGGTTCTTCACCCAACTTTGTCTGAGCTGATACCGACAATTTTGTGCGAAGGTAGTCAGTCTCTTATTCTTTTAATTTCGGAGTTTAATTACAATGACTGTCACGTTACGGGTATCTGATAGGAGGCAATTTCGAGACCTCAAGATGCTTCCTTGGGTTTCTTCGATGACTGTTATATGGTCATTTGCATATTTGTGGAATGCATAACCTTTGTTCTAAGGGAAGATAAAAAAACCACGTCCTACAGATTCGGTGGTTACCGTTCGCTCTCTGCCTACGAGATTCAGGGCGCCCTACTCAATGTTACTATGACAGCCATTTGTTGTCTTATGTCGCCGATCCGATCTGATGTGAGCGTGGAACTGGGTCCGCATTCGTTGAAAATATTAGGTGGACTATTGACTGGTGTTGTCGTAGATAATTCTTCTGCTTGCTGGGGTATCTACGCCGAGTTCGTGCTAGTGACGATACGGAACGGTGGATGTATGAATTATCCTCATCTGTGATGTTCATGTTGTTGAAGGACTTTTCTTTTGCTCAGGAACTGGTATGTGTAGTCATGATTATGTTGGAGTTCGTGAGCGTTTTCCCTGTTGACTGACTATTTCAAGGTAAAAGCATTCTTGACCTTTACAAGAACTTGTCAAAAATTGTAACTATTGATTTGGAATTCTATTGAGAAGTTAAATCTTAAATTTGTGTTGTAAATTTTATGCACTGTCGCTATTATTTAACTTAATTTAAGAATGTCAACTCTCTTAAGACAGTCCTTCCTGCAGGGTCTTGAGCTAGCTTGGGCCTGGCAAAGAGATAGTTATAGATTGGACCGTCACAACCACCGTGATCAATTCTAAGGGCTATAAGTAGGCGCCCTTTCCTAATTTTAGAGCCACTGGTTCCAGGAAAGAATAAGACCTACCCATGACTCCTGCGGGCCTCGCTCAGAAAACCAGCTACGTCTCTGACCACTCTGCCATTGGTACGACTCTCTTTTTAGTTTTCTCCAGTTTACCTGGCACAGGTTGCCCGAAGTATGTTTTAAACTAACACTGAAGAGGTGTGGGAGTTATGACACTCCGAATTCAGGTGCGTATCACACGGTCTATTTCTTACTAAAGTCATTCTTTACCGCCACTGAAAGTAGAATCAGTTAAGGAAGTGTAGATGGCGGTGACAATGAGGCTAATATTCAGAACTTCAGATGATTCCTTAAGCAGGCATTTCAATTTTTCACACTGTTTCGTTGAAACTCACTGTATGTAAGTCGAAATGAGATTCTTTCCATACCTTTCGAAAGATCTCACAATTGCTTCATACAACATGACAAGACAGGGTACATGGTGTAGTAAAACATTGTGTTTTCACCTTTTGTGTCACCTTTATCTGTACTTACAATAAGAAACTGTTAAAAAGAAAGCTAGAAACCAGTTTCACACTCCATTGTGTGATTAAGAATTTTCCTGCCTGTTCGATCACTGTCTACGCTGTAATTAGGGTGTTTATGGGGCCATAATTTAATCTTAGCCTTGTTGTGCTGCTCCTCTCTTTGCACCTGTGCAAGAAGGTTCCTTTGGCCGCACTCTCCTGCGCCTTAACGAGAAATCTGTGGCGCACACGCACTGGATTTAGATGCACCTTTTCCTAACATATTCATTTATATTAATAACCACTGCCTAATTGCGTGTGTGGGCCTTCCATGAAGCGACAATTGTGATTTGTGGTGGCTTCAAATTGCGCAGAATCTCTCGCCGTGGAGCTTGCTTTTCCACCCGTAAATTATTCATTTTATTTTCCGTGTTGTTCCTCAGTGACGTCTTTGTGTTTGGAGCGTTGAACGCCGAGTGAAGGTACTTCTAAATTGGATTCTTGTTTTGTTGGCGTGTCACTATTCGTTTGGCTGCAAAAGGCGCTAATGCCCCTGTCACTCCTGTTCACCTGTGTCTTCGGGAGCTTTAATCTCTCTACCAGCAGCACATTAGCTGCTGTTGTCGTTATTGCCATTTTGCTCTTCGTGCGGGCCAATTTTTATTCTGTAATTTTCAGGCAGTGTCTTCCACTTCACGTGCAAATGGCTAATGTGCATTCTGTTTTTTTCCCCCTCATCATCATATACGACGGACTTTTTCACTCTGGCAATGGAAGTGAATTCTCTGTTTTGTGGCAGGTTCTGCCCGAGATTTATTGGATGGCCAAGCACGTGACACTACGTGCTAATCCTGACAACAAAATATTTCTTCTTTCCCCCTCCGTAACATCTCCCCAGCACTAGTTTAATTTTTAATAAATAGAATCTATCATCGTGGAAATTAATGTTAATTCGGAAGCTATATATTCATAAGAGTTGATGAGGGTAAAAAAGAAAGGCTCATGTTAAATCCTGTGAAGTCAAGTTCCTTGATCGGACTGTCGAGGAATATTCAATAAACCTGATTTTTTTTTGTAGAGTCAGCACGTAAGTACATGGTTGTCTTGGGAAACTGCAGGGTATATCTTAGCATGCTGGACATCAGTTTTCAACTTCGGGTGTGAGCATATTGCAAGCATATGAGTAAATAATACAGTAATATATGATGCAAAATTTATGCTTTGGCATGTTTTCATATTAATTCCAAGTTGTTTTATCTTTTTAAACTTTTCAAAACCTCATGCTCACACAGTCAACGTTAAATAAAGGGCTTTCGTTTTTAAGTTTTGGATTGCTGTCTTCGCTGTTTGTAACAGGATTAAATAAAATGAAAATACCATCGCAATAACTAGAACGCAGTGCAGCCGTAACGGATCGTTTTTGACTATGCTAACGTTACATATCAAACATCACGTAGAATGAATAAATTACAGTTTACTTTAAATAAAGCTCAAAGTAAACTAATAACCAGGTAAGCTTTGATGGTTTTACAGGATGTTTTTCGTATCTCTTTACTTATTTCTATCGGTGATTCTAATATTTCAGCTCTTATTTTCTAAAAATTCTGGAAAAACGTGTGACTAATTGGGTTTAATTACATATGTTTGAGTAAATGAGATTTGTCTATACAGTTGCGAGTATTTCTCAGATGAGATTTCTCCTCATTGATCAACCGTCTGTTTCAAGACCTGTCACAGTTTTGGCATAGGTGAGTGATCGTTGCTTTTGGAGTATTTAAACTGAAAGCTGCACATCGCACGAGGTTTATACATAATATGACACCGCATTATATTTCAAAATACCTTAGTTATTGGTGATTACTCATTCTGGCAGCTGATCTCTAAGCATATTTCGGTTTAATCGGAAATGACAAGTAAAGAACGAATACAGACCTTCGTAGATGATTACATCAGTGTACGTAACACGATAAACAATCGGTTCACTGGACTTTCTACAATTGATCAATGCCAGCCACTCAGTTAATTCATCGGCCAGAATTTCGTTATTTTCATTTCTACACTTCATGCATGCGTCATCTACAAGTTTATGGCACTTAAAATGACCGGACTTTGCTGTGAGTAGCTAAAAGATTGTGGATTTATAATGCACTACCGTAATTATTCGATCGGATTTCGAGTGTTCTGTGACTAAATGCAGTTCATTTAGTTGTAGTAAAGAATTTGAAATCTTTTCCCAAAACTTGGGAACGTTAATGATACATAATTGCAAGCGAACATGTCTGTTCCAGATTTAACTCCTGTAGGCTTACGGAATTTTTGGATGCTCTAAATCTAGTGGAACTCAGTACCATTTCTTTGAAAGATTAAACTGACTTGTATGTGCTGTAATGGTACTTCTGTTAATTTTGATTTTCCTGCTGTAATATTTGGCTGCTAAAGCATCTGTTCTCATGGTTAATTGGGAGAAAGCACGAAGTCAGCTTTTGCCACAATAAAATTGGTGGCTTTTCCAACTTGATTATTTCTAGATTTAAGAGAATATATAGAAGAGATTAGTCTTCATAAGTAAGAAGCGCTGAGCGCAGTTTTGAGCCGCTGTACTAACCATATCATCAGTCTTCTCTAACTGAAATTCGTGAGACACCAGAACGATCTATATTGCGTAGTGCAATTTCACGCATGTTGTGAGGTGATTTTTTTTTATTGAGCGATGTTTGTCACCAGTGTTGCGACACATGGAAATAGGCTTATCCACAAAAAGTGGAGCAGAAAAAAATTACGTTTTTTGAGTAAAATTGAACCGATGTATAACTGCGTGCCCGGCAGGTGTTTGTGACTTATTTTCACCAGAGCAAGCAAACGAGATAATTAGCGGCACAGGTACCCGAATTCCCAGAAAAGGTTAATAGTGAAGAAAATTAAAGTTGGAATGGCGAAATAATCTGCTACTCTTGTTGTTAATGCATACTGTAACTGTTTTGATCATATGGCATTCCTTATCTGTTCGTAGTGCTCTCATGAAAAATGAAGTTGTTAGGAAAGAGCTGTCGACAGATAAATACACCGATGTATTTACTTAATAAGCTGTAGGACCCCCTTTAGCCCGCAAAACAGCGGCCACTGGGTGAGGCATTGATTCGATGAGGTGGCGATAGGTATCTTGGGCTACCTGGTACCATAATGTCAACAGCAGGTCCTCCAGTTTCCGTACATATGGGGTGGTGGGGATTTAGCGCGAACCCGCTTTTCCAAGTCTAACCACAAATGTTCGATTGCGTTCATGCCAGGTGAATTTGGAGGCCAGGGCATTAACAGAAAGTCCACAGCATGTTCCTCGAACCACTCCTTGACGATTCTGGCAGTGTGGCATGGTGCATTGTCCTGTTGGTAATGGTCATCACCAGCAGGGAACACAGTTGCCATGAATGGGTCAACTTGGTTCGCAATGATGCTCATATACCTGACAGCTGTCAGGGATTGTGCTATTGGTGGAATGGGGCCTAAAGTGTCCCAAGAAAATATCGCCCACAGCATAACACCGTCGTTGCCGTCCTGTTTCCACCCAACAGTGCATCCAGGGGCCAATAGCCTCCATTGGTAATCGGCGTATCCGCGCTCGGCCGTTTACGTGACGCACCAGGAATCTTGATTCGTCAGACCAGGCCATTTTCTTCCAATCATCCACGGTCCAATCTCGATCTTGGACCCATTTCATGCGTTGTCGGCGATGACGTGCAGTGAGCATGGAAACCCGACTGGGTCTTCGTTTACGCAGGCCCATGCGCAGAAGGCTGCGATGAACTGTGTGCTGTGACACATTGCCCTGATCACCACTGTTGTAGCTAAGAGAGATTTGTCGCAATGTGGACCTGCGATAGCTGTGAACAGTGCGAACAGTCTCCGCTCCCTCTCTGGTATCAATGAGCTCTGGACGGCGGTTCGTCGTTTGGCCATGTGCGCTCTACTTTTGATACGTACTCACTACTGTGGCACGTGAACAAGCCACGGCGTTTCCGCGATCTTCGTTTCTAGGCGCTGTGCCATAACAATTTGCCTTTTATCAAACTCCGATAAATCGGCAGCTCTTCTTCCCATTCTCGCTCTGAACACTACTAACGGAAAACCGGTTCTCTGGTTGTATAATATACTGCTTTGTGAACTTCACCTGCGCCGCCGTTTGCTCATTTTTTTAGGCTGGGGGTGGTCATAATGGAATGGCTCATCAATGTATGTATGTCATGCGTTTTAAAGATTTGAATCAAGTACATGAAAGTATTTTTCTCTCTATCTTCATAGAGGTTTCCATTATACGCTTGAAATGTTCCTATGCGTATCTTTGGTGACCAAATTTAAATATTCATTTACTACACCCGCGAACGTTATAATCGAAAGTTCAACTGTATTGTTTCATTTTATTTTTCAATTGTGAGGCACATTTAATTTAGGCTGCTCAACTCCCATCAGAACTAAGCTTTTATTCAGAGTACAAATAACTTCCTTCAGAATGGGGTGAAAGCCTAAAATACATGTCCTGCTTAATGGGTAAAAATCTCATGCAATTTTCAGTGTTCGTGTGGCTTTCACATGGGCTTCCAACGATAGTTTTTATACTGTACGAATGCATCAAGAATATGACACCAGCAAAATTTCACCATGACTATATTATACGCAGAAGCTGTACAGCATTCTGTGGAGAGATCGCGGAGAGAATTCCAATTAATACATGGGAATTCCCAGAGTAAATGCAAAGCAGTTTCGCCTCGTGAAAATATGCAAAAGTTCGTAGGAGGTTCTTTAGATGATAGTTGACTCAGTTTTTACAGTCTTTCTTCGGTGCCTTGGGGCCCAGTGAGCAGTTCTTTTAGGAGATTGGTGTGAGTGGAGGACTTTCCGAAGAACATTCCCCGGAGGAACGTGACACTGATGGATCACCTCAGCAACAGCCATATCATCCTCGCCAAAAATCACCCGCTTGTGGCTTACCCGGACGAGTATTTTTTTATTTTCCCTCACCCTCCGTGTATGATTTATGAGATACGATTTTCTCTCGCTACAAGTGGAATAGTCATCAAGTGCAGGATATATTTATATCCCAATAAATATGTAGGTATTTTAGGATACAGAAGCAGTCCCTCATTTTGAAATTTTAACATAAACGTTCTTTTTCAAAGGTTCATCAGCGCCTACAATCCAGTTCAGTGGGGTTTTGCATATGTTGTATTTTTATATATTTTTACAACTAAAACCAGAAACAGCCAAGTTGTATTAATCTTTAGTAATAAAAAACTTATTCGAATTCCACCGCGCGTAATTTTTTAGATATATGTTGAGACAATGTATTAGATGTGTAATGGCGATTATTGGCCCTTTGAATAAAAGTGCGCACGTAATATGAGCATTGCTTAAATGTCAGCAGTGAACTAACGGAATGAGATCAAAATGTTTAATTCCAAAACCTGATCATTCCACACTCGAGGAACATCCAGAATTGGTATATGCCAGTCACCAAATCGTATTTGAGAAGTGTAACAGAAAATCTGTTCCAAATAAATAAATAAATCCGTGTTTGTACAGCAGTTTGAGTGCGACGTTCAAAATTTCATCTGCAGAAGATATCAGCTTCATAACATAAGGGAACGTGTAGACTTATTTGCCCACCATGATTGATTGCTTTCGATATGCCAATGTGAAGAAAACAAAGTTTGACGAGAGGGGTGCACTTCAGGAACTTATTTGCTCAAACTGTTGCATAGTGAATCAGAAACTTCGTGTCACAACGTTAATTGTTGCCACCCCGTTGTCCGAGTGGTCCGAGGCACTGGCTAGCAACCATTCGTTCTGGATGGGTCAGAGTGGTGTGTTTGTCTTTCAGCACTGGCTCTCTCCCTTCAGTGGAACCAGTGGCTATAAATATGAGACAGGTGACTGCGTATAACCCATTGAGTTGCTCACATCTGTCGTTAGAACTCTGCTGTGCATTATGAAAGAGTAGAAAATTTGCGTAAAATATTCGTTATAGCCGCAGCTGTGAAATGAAAAAGAAATTATTCAAATAAAACTTTAGTAGATCAGATCATATGTAAAGGATTTTATGAAGGGAGTGTCTGACCGCAGGTCTTAAACAACCCTTACAAGTAGGAAGCTAGGAGATTTGGGCAAGAGTGTTCGACAGGAAAGTCGCACGGAAGCGAGGTAAAAAGAGAGAGGTAGACGCCCTTATTTATAACGGGGGGGTACCCGGGGTCCGACGGCTTCACGTGCCTATCCGACGCACGGCGGATCTTTAGTAGTTTGAGCGTTCGTACCTGCATGGGATCGAACCTGAGACCTCTCCGTAGCAGTCACGAACGTTGACCACTAGACCATCCGCTGCCCGAAAAGTGAGTACAGATAGCAATGAAATAATTTATACATATGCGCCCCCTACCGGAAAAACTGTTCATTATTTGAAATGAGTAATGTTCTCAATCCTTACCATAGCGAATGATATCAGTACAAAAAGAATTTATTCAAGGGTATTTTTAGAAGCGGAGATACAGTTCCATAGAGAAATGTACACTCAATCCACCTTACGTCAGAACTGAGCATTATGAAAAGATCCAAAACAGGCGCAAAAAATATCCCGAGATGAATAGTATCAAATGTAAGAACTTTCAAATTCGGGGTTTTTTTGAAGCAGAGAAGTAAACATTATTTTGGGTAGTAAATATAAATAAAATGTTTTTCCCGTAGTGAGCAGTATCGCAGTTTTTTTTCAGTCGAATTTTTAGACGCATAGTTTCATCTGCAGATATGTTGTAAATAGAAAATACGTAGTGACTACTACCACTAGTAGAAAAATTGTGCATTGTGAAAAACTAAAAATTAAATGCAAGATATTTTTCACGATGCAGGATATCCTGTCGGGCACTGTTGCAAAAAAGAATTTTTGAAATTCGACTGTTAGAAGCGGAGATATCAGGAAAAGTACAATGCGCATTCACGCCCTTCTAGCGGGAAAACTGTGCATTATTAAAAGTAGCCACGGCCCTGTCCAGAGAAGTCAAATTCAAGGCCGCTACTCCTATGTGGGATGATTTAAAGAAATCAGCTACCTACTCTACCCCTAAATGTACAGCCATTCGGGAAACCTTATTAGAGATCATTACCAACAGTGATACTTACAATGATAGCGTCTCACTCGAGTTGCCTCGAATTTGGAACCAGTTTTTCAAATAACGCCTTCTCCCTACCAGGATACCGCATGCACAACCAACGGGATACTTCGTATCTTTAAATGAATATGTCAAGTCACCGCGTTCAAATTGTTAAAGCCTTCTTTTATTCAGATTGCAGTTTCTGTCTAACTTACTTTAAAAAAGCCATCTGGTTGATGTGCGAAAGCTTTGGAAACTCTTATTTATATATTCCTACACCAGTAAATCGTATCACTGATAGAGTCGACCTCATCCCACGTTGCTTGAAGCATGTTCGGTGTAACGGTAGCCACAGCGTCCGTTATGCGGGCTTTCGGGTGCTGAAGGTCGGTGATCTTGATCTTGTAGACAATTGTTTTTGATATAACCCCACAGGGGAAAATCCAGTGCAGTTAAATCTGGCGACAGAGGAGACCAAGCAATTGGTCTGCCTCTGCCGATCCATCTTCCTTGCATCTCGCTATCCTGGTGATCGCTAACGGTGAGGCTGAAATGTGGCGGCGCCCCGTCATGTTGAAAGACGGTTTGAGGTGGTGGCGCAGCAAAGAGTTTCAGCATGTCCAGGTATGATATTCCGGTAACAGTTTCTTCCGATAATAAGAAAGGTCCGATCACAGCTTATCGTGCATCAAGCCGGCACGGAAGTTAACTTTGGCGCTGCCTCTCTCTCTAGCTCACATGTAATATGTTTATTTTCATTACCCCAAATCCTACAGTTGTGCCGATTCACAGTCCCACTGACATAAAAGGTTGCCTCATCCAAGAAGGGCACTTGGTGGAGGAAATTGGGTGTTGTCAATTCTTTTCAGCACGT
Source organism: Macrothele yani (assembly GCA_039090855.1). Taxonomy (NCBI): domain Eukaryota; kingdom Metazoa; phylum Arthropoda; class Arachnida; order Araneae; family Macrothelidae; genus Macrothele; species Macrothele yani. Next base: position 1,928,486 of record CM077023.1, on the reverse strand, counting down.
TTACAGCGAAGTTTGTGCGTGCGACATGGTTATTTGGTTTCAGCTTGTACGACTTAGACGAAGCTGCTAGTGTACCACATCGTGCACCGTTGAATGTGGAAGGTTTAGTTGCGAATTTATTTGCGTGGACTGCGCAAGAATGTCTCTCTGACGTATTCGACATTTTCTTCAGATGTCCGTAGCTTTCCAGGATACTTCTCACGTAACACACTTCCGGTAGTCCTCAGTTTGTTGTCCCAGAACCGGAGGTTTTCATCCATATTTCGTTCTAAAAAGACGCTGAACAGCAGCAACACACTTTAATTTGGCAAGCCACACCACGCATGCACCCTTCTCCTGCAGGGTCGACATTCTGACTGAGCTTGTCTGCAGTTAGTCAGGATGCAGACACTAGTTGACGCAAGCGCGTGAGCTGGTACCAGTTGACGCACGCACGTGAGCGGCGTGGAAAAGAACTTTGAACGATTTCCTGTGCGATGGCGCAAACCACAAGTGAATATTGGGTGTGTGCAAAAGTTCTACCCGTTTTTGTGATAGATGCAAATTGCGATCGGAGTACATACGTCACGGTTTGCGCAGCGATGCCGAATTTTCGCCAATAAAGCGTGGAGCAGTAGGGCATATAGAGACAGTAGGTTTGTCCGAGTAATTCATTCGTAATGGAAATCACGGACTGTGTAACATGGCATGCGATGAGAATCACATTAGACATTGTTTACCGTACGAGTTCGATAGAGGCAGTACTGCAGCCGCGGCTTGCGCAGCATCTGTTAAGTGTATGGGAAGGATGCAGTTGATCAATAGCATATGTCGCCGTTGGTTTCGGAAATTCCGGGACGGAGACAGAAGCTGTAAAGATCAACCACATCCTCGACGTCCATCCGTTGTTTCTGACGAGGATGTGGACCAAGCCATAACAAATGACCCACATCCAACCGTTAAGGAATTAGCGGAAACGTTGTCAGTACACAGAACAGTCGAAAGACGGATGCATGTGCTTGGCTCCATCACAAAGTTCAATAACGGGTTTCCGCACCAGCTTTCTGCAAAGCAACGAGAGGAGAGAATCCATACCTGTGTTTCTTTGCCTTTTCGTCAAAGAAATGAACCGTTTTTGAAACGAATTGTATCGGGTGATGAGAAATGGGTACTGTACCGTAATGTAAAACGTCGACGGACTGTGTGCCATGCTGCGGAGCCTGCTCCATCGACTTCAAAAGAAGGACTGCATCCCAAAAAGGTTTTGTTGAGTGTTTGGTGGGATGTCCAGGGAATAGTGCACTGGGAGGTGTTGGCATCTAACCGAACGATAAATGCTGACCTATACTGCCAACAGTTGGACAGATTGCGAGAACAACTGACATAGAAGCGCCCAGTACTCGTCAATCGCAAAGACGTGATCGTTCATCATGATAACACCAGACCTCATGCTGCTTTAATCACTCGGAAAAAATTACTGGACTTTGGTTGGGAAGTATTACCTCGCTCGGCGTATTCCCCTGACATGGCACCTACGGACTACCATCATTTTTGATCGTTACAGAGAACGCCTTCGCTCTCCAAACCTTCGATGATGTGGACGATATGAAGACGGCATTACATGACTTTTTTAACTCTAAAGCTCAGAAGTTTTTCCTGCGTGGGATTCACCTAATCATAGACAGATGGCAAGAGGTCCATACATAATTATGACAATTATGTGAAATCCTAGGTTACGTTATTTGTTGTGTTCTCCTCCTTTCTTTGTAGCCTACAAAAACGGGTAGAACTTATGCACACACTCAATATAATATATACTCTCAAAGATATAAATTTTTCTTTGTTTTGGATACCTTCCATCATCCGGACACGCTGTGCGTGAGTGCGCTCGCACACTCTTTGATCCCCCGCTCCCCTTCCCAAAATAAAGAAGCACCCCGAGAAAGGCGTTCTATCCTGATGAAATTCCACATGCAAGTACCTCGGGGCCGAATATGCGAATGATTAAAAAATGACAACCAATGACGAAATAGTGGCTATCCACAGCGCATGAACCGCGCATCGAGTAGGGTTTGTTAAGAGCAAAGCTTCATTTTAATTAGAAAAGCCTTCACAGCACGATAAATATATATATATATATATATATATATATATATATACTGAAGAGCAAAACTGAAGACTAAGTAAAAAATTTTAGAATTTAAAACGAAAGCTGCAAAATAAAAGCTGCAAAATAAAAGCTGCAAAATAACCTGAAGATCAAAACGCGCAACGCAGCAGTTTTGAAAATTCAGAATTCACATTCTATTAAGGAGAAACCTAATCAAAAAATACATAAATAATTTCGACTCACACCAAGTACGACATAGAAAAGGTTATGTATCTATCGGTGTGAGTAAAAGGAGAAAAGATAAAAATTATAAAATAAAACAACTGAATGTAGAAGGTGTCGAGAATACTGAGCCTTGGCTTTATCAAGGACCAGCAAAAACTCTGCATTTTCTCACTTCCACAAAGACCTAGTCGGAAATGGGTTTCTGCAAGGCCAAGGATGCAAGTAACATTCCCACCTAAAAGTGTTTTAAAAAATATATATATGTCATGTCCTCCGCAGAGTTGTATGACAAAGCACTAGTTAACAATTTCGCTTGCATCCATTGACCTTCTTGGCCCGACCCATGCTCTTCATCTGTTACTATTAAACAGAGAGAAGAAGATTAAAGAGAACTCAAGCTGTGGGAGTGACATAATAATTAGAAATAATTTTCAGCTATAACGAAATGCCAAGTTCGTTTGAGAGAGAATTTAAACCTGAAAAACAATGCAAAAGAAATCCGAATATTTACATTGCAATTAAAAAAGGAAATATTAATTTTTAAAATTTTTAAAAAACAGATTTTTGAAAGAAAACTTGAGTCTAAAACCCCCTACTCTACACCTTATGACAGCACGAAAACGAGAATAATTTAAAGACAATAATTAACTAAAGAAAACTTTGTGAAAGTTATATGACTTAAACAGTTAGTTGCAATATGTACAAAGTTTTTCAGCAGTGCTTTAAGTGCATAATTATTTTAGTTATTAAAAACTTAACTACTTGGAAATACAGCGCAAAGAAAAGGAACACGCTTAGCCCTCTGCTGTTCCTAGGTACCCCAAAAGACGCGCAAAGTTACCAAGAAAAGAAAGAGTTAAAACCCGCAAAAATGTTAACAGACAAGCCAGAGCTTAAAAGCTGAAAAGCTAAAAATCAACAGAGAAAAAGTACATGAATTACAAACAATGAACTTATAAAACCTAAAGCCCTAAACACAAGGAAGAGAGCTTACCTCTTGTGCGACGAAACAATCACCTCACTAGAGTAAAACATGGCTGACCTCTTTCCTGACGCTTCTGCCACTCCCTAGACGCTGGGGGCAGTGTGGGTGGGGCTGATGGCCTCCTCATACAGAAAGAAACCAACACGCGGAGATTTTAGCCAGAGAAAAAAATATATAAACTTAAGACTGTGGACCTGTATGATCAGAAAGAGCAGAATTAACTCTCCAGAATACATGAGAAATATTATAGAATACACGAGTAGTGTATTCAATAATCTTTGCATGTATTAAATCACCTTAGTGAGCTTCTATAGATTAATCAGAATCTTATTAATTTTAATGTTGGTTTTACTATTTTTAGTATAGCTATCCTAGTGATGAATAACTAGTTTTCTTTTTTATTTGTTTTTATTTTCTTTTATAAACAGATTTTTAAGCTTTTTTTGTGATTTTGTTTATATTATTTAATTTTTTGTTTTAATAGGACCTTCATATCCATAGCACTAAGGTTCCTTTTAGTAGTTAATAGGCATCCTCTAGCCAACTTCCTTACGGCTTTGATTGGTCAGAATCATATTATTAACTGTGTAGAAAATTAAAGCAGATCTGCCAACCTCACTCTATTATTCAGGATAATTTTTCTTAAAGTTTTTTTGATGAAAGAAGATGGAATTTCGTTCTCTAGAAAACTATCTAATAGTATATTAATGTGGTAATTGAAGTCCAAATTGTTGCTGCAAATTCTTGAAATTCTTAGGACCTGAGAAATTAGTACATTCTCAATTACTTTGGTTGATATGTTATTATTCCAGTGTAGATATTTAATTGTTTTGAAAGGAAAATTAACTCTTTTATCAAAGAGGCTAATAGATGGGTTACCTCTGTTGAGCTTAATGCTTAAGTCTAGGAACTCAAGTTCCTGATTACTGTGGTTGGTTTTACATAAGTTAAGAGAGCTAGGATAGATATTATCAAAATCACTCTCTATAACTTCTGAATTATTGATACACAGCAGATCATCAATATATCTAAAAGTGTAAAGGTAGTTATCTGAGCAGGTGGGGTGATTTTTAATGAATTCATATTCCTTAAAGAACAGGAATAGATTAGCGAATATATATTATATATATATATATATTCTATTAAGAAGATACCTAAGCAAAAAAATACACATATCATTTTGATTCACACCAAGTACAACATACAAAAGGTTATGTATCTACCGGTGTGAGTAAAAGGAGAAAAGATAAAAAAATAAAATAAAACAACTGAATGTAGAAGGTGTCGAGAATACTGAGCCTTGGCTTTATCAAGGACCAGCAAAAACTCTGCATTTTCTCACTTCCACAAAGACCTAGTTGGAAATGGGTTTCTGCAAGGCCATAGATGCAAGTAACATTCCCACCTAAAATTGTTTTAAAAAATATATATATGTCTTGTCCTCCGCAGAGTTGTATGACCTAGCACTAGTTAACAATTTCGCTTGCATCCATTAACCTTCCTGGCCCGACCCATGCTCTTCATCTGTTACTTTTAAACAGAGAGAAGAAGATTAAAGAGAATTCAAGCTGTGAGAGTGACATAATAATTAGAAATAATTTTCAGCTATAACGAAATGCCAAGTTCGTTTGAGAGAGAATTTAAACCTGAAAAACAATGCAAAAGAAATCCAAATTTTTACATTGCAATTAAAAAAGGAAATATTAATTTTTAAAAAACAGATTTTTGAAAGAAAACTTGAGTCTAAAACCCCCTACTCTACAACTTATGACAGCACGAAAACGAGAATAAGTTAAAGACAATAATTAACTAAAGAAAACTTTGTGAAAGTTATATGACTTAAACAGTTAGTTGCAATATGTACAAAGTATTTCAGCAGTGCTTTAAGTGCATAATTAATTAGTTATTAAGAACTTAACTACTTTGAAAATACAGCGCAAAGAAAAGGAACAAGCTTAGCCATCTGCTGTTCCTAGGTACCCCAAAAGACGCGCAAAGTTACCAAGAAAAGAAAGAGTTAAAACCCGCATAAATGTTAACAGACAAGCCAGTGCCTAAAAGCTGAAAAGCAAAAAATCAACAGAGAAAAAGTACATGAAGTACAAACATTGAACTTATAAAACCTAAAACCCAAATACAAGGAAGAGAGCTTACCTCTTGTGCGACTAAACTTTCTCCTCACATGAGTAAAACATGGCTGACCTCTTTCCTGACGCTTCTGCCACTCCCTAGACGCTGGGGGGCAGTGTGGGTGGGGCTGATGGCCTCCTCATACAGAAAGAAACCAACACGCGGAGATTTTAGCCAGAGAAAAAAATATATAAACTTAAGACTGTGGACCTGTATGATCAGAAAGAGCAGAATTAACTCTCCAGAATACATGAGAAATATTATAGAATACACGAGTAGTGTATTCAATAATCTTTGCATGTATTAAATCACCTTAGTGAGCTTCTATAGATTAATCAGAATCTTATTAATTTTAATGTTGGTTTTACTATTTTTAGTATAGCTATCCTAGTGATGAATAACTAGTTTTCTTTTTTATTTGTTTTTATTTTCTTTTATAAACAGATTTTTAAGCTTTTTTTGTGATTTTGTTTATATTATTTAATTTTTTGTTTTAATAGGACCTTCATATCCATAGCACTAAGGTTCCTTTTAGTAGTTAATAGGCATCCTCTAGCCAACTTCCTTACGGCTTTGATTGGTCAGAATCATATTATTAACTGTGTAGAAAATTAAAGCAGATCTGCCAACCTTACTCTATTATTCAGAATAATTTTTCTTAAAGTTCTTTTGATGAAAGAAGAAGGAATTTCGTTCTCTAGAAAACTATCTAATGGTATATTAATGTGGTAATTCAAGTCCAAATTGTTGCTGCAAATTCTTGAAATTCTTAAGACCTGAGAAATTAGTACATTCTCAATTACTTTGGTTGATATGTTATTATTCCAGTGTAGATATTTAATTACTTTGAAAGGAAAATTAACTCTTTTATCAAAGAGGCTAATAGATGGGTTACCTCTGTTGAGCTTAATGCTTAAGTCTAGGATCTCAAGTTCCTGATTACTGTGGTTGGTTTTACATAAGTTAAGAGAGCTAGGATAGATATTATCAAAATCCCTCTCTATAACTTCTGAATTATTGATACACAGCAGATCATCAATATATCTAAAAGTGTAAAGGTAGTTATCTGAGCAGGTGGGGTGATTTTTAATGAATTTATATTCCTTAAAGAACAGGAATAGATTAGCGATATTCGTGGACGTTGATGTTCCCATGGGAATACCGTTCACTTGCTTATAGAGAGTATTATTATGTAAGATATGGTTATTTTTTATGCAGCAATTGAGATAAGAGTTCCAAGTTCCTACATTAACAAATTGGTTAAGTTTAAATTCTGCATACAGCTCTTTAAAGGTAGTGATTATATCTGATAGAGGCAGATTAGTATATAGGTTTTCAAAATCATAACTATTAATATCTAGGGGACAAACTTTGAGTATAGTAGAAATTACTTCTGCATTATTATTAATTATCCAAAAATCTCTGTACATCAAGTTAGTACAGTTTCTAATGTGTTTCAAAACCTTCTTTAAGACATCTTCAAAAGCAAGATCTATTTTCTTTTTATGACTCCTTACTCCACTAGCTATGAACCTGAACTTCACAGGATCCTTATGAAACTTAACCGTTGCAAAAAGAAATGGAAATTCAGGCTCATATCTTCTAGTTTGTGGAATTTTAAGTTTCTTGAAGAATGCCTTAAACCGATTTTCTAACTGCTTGGTAGAATAACTTACGGGCTCGTATGTTACTCTATTATTGAGTTCCATAGTTAACAATTCAAAATAGAACTTCTTACAGATAATTGCAAAATTATTGCTAGCTTTATCCGTAGTGGTAAAAATAAATAGGTCTTGTAGTTTGGAGAGTGACCTTTTAGCTTCTCCAGAGAAAAAGAGATTTCTGTCGAAACAAAAGTCCAGACCTGCCAACTCACCGGTGAAGCTATTGATTATATTATATTTCCATTCTGCGAAGGCCTCAATAGGCTGATTGTACGCTAAACTGGTTTTTACGATGTACCTATTTTGCGCGTTTTGATCTTCAGGTTATTTTGCAACTTTCGTTTTAAATTCTAAAGTTTTTCCTTAGTCTTCAGTTTTGCTCTTCAGTATATATATATATATATATCTATATATATATATATAGATATATTAATACTGCCTGTACTTAAAACAGCATTTTTAAGATACAGCAGCAACTTACAAGATCTTTCAAAGCGCAGAGTGCTCCATCGTCAAGTATTTCAATAAACATAAACAAAAACAACGGATGAAAACAAGAAGCATTTTCAAATTACACGAGCACGTGATAACAATAACGAGGTTTACAATAAATGTAGTGGAAGCTTGGTCATGTGCTAACAGGATTCAACAAAATAATACTAGGTGTCACTATTACATATGTGGAGAAATATATACACACTGGATAATTAATAGGTTAACATTAAACATCAAACTACTAAGTGAATTATTAGGAGTGGAGTGCTGTTGGAGCGGAACATTCTTTCTTGGCTGTATTAACACGGCCCAAGGCACCAGAACCAAACGTAGAGTTTCTTCCTTACAGCAGTCAGTGCTGTGCGATAATATATATAAAATGAACTCTTTGGCCAAGTAAAGACTCATAAGGAGGGGTTTTCCTGTATGCCCTCTTCTATCAGGATATGGAAGCCCAACCCGCCAGCTTGAAAATGCACTGGCAAAATTCCTCAAACCACTAACTTCAGGTTCCTCTTACTCAGTTAATAGCTCTGTTAAGGCTATTGATAACATTAAACCATTCTAACGAAAGGGAAAGCCTTTTGTTATGGCATCACTCCATGTTGTTTCATTATACCCCAATGTGCCGATTGGAGACGTACACTCCATTATTGAGAACCGCCTATTAGCTATGAATTCTTATACTATAAATGAAATCAAAGCAATTATCAACGCTGTACGTTTCGTACAAAGACACACATTCTTCCGATTTGAAGGAACAATTTACCGCCAAACTAGAGGTGCGCCGATGGGTTCCCCACTTTCCGGGGTACTCGCTGAATTGCTAATGCAAGATCTAGAAAATAAGGTCATCTCTACATTAGGTATGTAGACGACATACTTATTTTCTGGCCGCATCATAAAGACAAAATTGAAGAGTTTGCTAAAGAATCCTAAAGACAATACAATTCCATAAATTTTACCATTGAGCATGAAACCAATTATACGCTTCCATTTTTGGATATCTTACTAAAAAGACATACCAATTATGTATCCTATACAGTGTACCGAAAGCCTACAACACACACTGCTATTATTCCGTACAATTCATCGCACCCAAGAAAGCAAAAACTAGCAGCTATAGAGTACATGGTCCGAAGAGCGTTCACCCACTCCTCCAGTATTCAAGCTAGCAGAAATGAATGAAATCAAATCCGGAAGATTACGATGGCACATGGATACCATAAAGTGATCGTTGAAAAGATTGCTCGATCATTGCAATATCCAATCAAAAGCACCTTACAAAGGGAAGCCAGAGTTACAAAACATGTGGGTACTATGGACTATATACCTGAAGTCACTACAGTACTAAAGAACATATGCAAAAAACACCATATTGCCTTTGGAGAAAGTACGAAATGTATTCGAGCCATCGTGCAAAACGACCGTGACCAAGTTTCCACACTTTTACAGACATGGGGTTTACAAAATACCATTAAATCCTGTTGATCCGGAAAATCCGGTATTAGCATATATAGGATCCACTGCACGCCCATTGCGCACGAGACTATATGAGCACAAGTACTCCATTACTAATAACTCTGATGCTACCTCTTTTGCATGGTTGGTTAACAGAGCTACCTACCAACCAGACTGGACAAATGCCAGTGTGCTGAGTTCAAATCGTACAAGGCGATCCCTACGATTTGCTGAAAGTTTATATATATATATATTATCGCACAACACACTGACTGCTGTAAGGAAGAAACTCTACGTTTGGTTCTGGTGCCTTGGGCCGTGTTAATACAGCCAAGAAAGAATGTTCCGCTCCAACAGCACTCCACTCCTAATAATTCACTTAGTTTGATTTTGATTTTTAATGTTAACCTATTAATTATCCTGTGTGTATATATTTCTCCACATATGTAATAGTGATACCTAGTATTATTTTGTTGAATCCTGTTAGCACATGACCAAGCTTCCACTACATTTATTGTAAACCTCGTTATTGTTATCACGTGCTCGCGTAAATTAAAAATGCTTCTTGTTTTCATCCGTTGTTTATGTTTATTGAAATACCTGACGATGGAGCACTCTGTGCTTTGAAAGATCTTGTAAGTTCCTGTACCTTAAAAATACTATTTTAAGTACAGGCAGTATTCATTAATATATTTATCGTGCTGTGAAGGCTTTTCTAATTAAAATGTTTAGTGCACGAAGAATTCTTATTAAAGAGCAAAGCTCCCACGCAGGGGCAATTGTGACAGCGGATTGCGGTTGCGTTAACCTCCAGGGACTATGAGGATACCTCGACGTTGGATTCGTGCACAATACGAGCAGTTGAGCGAGTTCGAGAGAGGACGTTTATGGGCTCACAGAGGCTGGTTGGTCAAGTCGCAGCATCGCCAAGCATTTTGGTCAGAGCGACGCGACAATCAGACGATGTTGGTGCCAATATGGCGAGGAGGGCACAACCCAGCGGCATCCGGGCAGTGGACGGGCGGGGGCAACGACGGAACGTGGGGATCAAGCGATTGTGAAAGCCGCACGTACAGAACCGAATTCGGCTATCTCAACGATCCGTGGCCAAGTTGCGTCGTCTACAGATACGGAAGTGGCCTTCTGGACCGTTGCCAGACGACTTGTGGCATGAGGACTACATTTCAGGAGGCCATTCTGCCGCATACCACTGAGCAGCGATCATCGTCGGCACCGGTTGATGTGATGTAGGGCACAATCTACGTGCGTTAGTGTCCAGTGGCGTCGTGTTGTTTTCAGTGATGAGTCACGGTTTGCACTTGGCACCGATAACCAGCGAATACGTGTCTGGAGACGAGCCGGCCAGCGCACGGATCCTGCCTTTACCGTGGAACGACACACGGCTTGCACACCGGAAGTGACTGCCTGGGGAACACCTTTGGTAGTCCTCCGTACCACCGTCACGGCTCAAAGGTGCGTCGACAACATTCTACGACTTGTTGTGTTGACATTCCTGTCGCAGCATCACCGAGCAAGTTTTCAACAGGATAATTCCTGGCCACACACGGCACAGCTCTCCTATGTCTGCCTCCGTAATGTCGACACCGTTCCATTGCCAGCCCGATCAGCCGACCTCGTTGAACATACCAATTTTCATCTCGTGGGTTCTTCGTGTTTTTTTTTTCTTTTTTGCTAGGGTGTTTGTATAGGTAAAGAACAAAAAGGAATATTCGCATATTTATACGAAGTCTGAAAGTTAAGTAATAGAAACGGTTTTTTCATTTGTCCACTGTTTATTATCTGCTAATGTATGAAAGGTTGGAGTGATTACTTTTCCGGTGAACTCTCTCTCTTTCTTTCGTTATCCGGCGAGATTTCGGAGTGGTAAAAGGACTGTCTGCTTCGTTCTTAAGGATGCGTTAATCGTCTAAAGGGTCTTCAGGAATTCCCCTATGGTGAAAGAAATAGAAATACCTTTCCCGCGAAGAAGAGCTCTGTCATTTAGGGATTGCTGCTTTTCCCTATCCCTGGGGATTGGCAAGGAAGATTACTTATGAGTTGTCATCCCAGAAGCGAAAGAGTTTTATAGTGAGACCGAGGGAGTCGTTCACTGAGTGTCAGGCGAGGTGGTGGAAATGCTTTTTGCCCATTGATTGCACACTATAAGAATAACTACCGCAACAATTGTGAAAGAATTCTGCAGTTAAAATAGCGTCCGATGAGCTGACATTGTGGAGTGAATACCATGCATGGTTTAGATTTTAGATTTGCTACGAGATTTTAGATTTATGTTACGTGTTTTTGTTTTTTTTCCCTCAGTACAGCTGTGTGTACATTGAAAACTATTTTTCAGCTTTCCGATGTTTGTTGCCCAAGCCGAAATTTAAATGGCAGGATATATTTAGAGTGCCTACTTCCTTGAAGACAGTCATCATGTAAATATATTGGTGAAAATCTTCCAAATACGTGGAGACAGTGTAAATAGACAAAGCCATCGCTCTTTCCACGTTTTTCTTTAATTAACTCACAGCAACCGAAAAATTGTATTTCCGCACCGCTGGGATTGAACCCCAGATCTCTCTATAACTAGCAGAGTGCGTTCGCCTTACGCTACGGTGCCCAAAATCCACGGACTATTTCTCTCGCCCTTTGGATTTATTAGCTATAATTAAATAGCTGGTGCCGCTAAGGCCCATCAGATGGAGACGTCTCAGTTGCTGAGCTCATCACTACGGATTTGTGAAGTCAGATGCTGACAGATAAACACACATAGTGCCGTGGATTGTTGGCACCGTAGCGTAAGGCGAACGCACTCTGCTAGTTATCGAGAGATCTGGGGTTCGATCCCAGCGGTGTCGAAATACAATTTTTCGGTTGCTGTGTGTTAAAGAAAACGTGGAAAGAGCGATGACTTTGTCTATTTATGTAAATACACTGGTGTTCAAAATTAAAAGAATTTGCGCATTTTGTCGATTTTCACAAAAAGTACGGAACCAAAGGTACAAATTATGCCGCCGAATAAGAATGCAAATTTGCAGTGTCTAATACGTAAGCGTACACGTGCATGTGGGCGGAGCTGTGACAGCGGAGGGCATGAAAAGCACACGTGGTTTTTTCCGCGATTAGTTCGCTCGTACTCCTCGGCGACATTCGTTGTGTTTCTTGCAGGAGTTTGTTCAATTTCATAAGCAATCAGGTGAAATGAGTTGCCACGAACGTATTGATGACGGAATATGTGGGAATGAGGTGGAGAATCGTCGGTAGATTGGAGGCAGGGCATTCGCAAGTGCAGGTTGCTACAGAGCTCAACGTAACGCCCAGTGTCGTCTGCAATTTGTGGAAACAGTTTAAGGACACCGGATCCACATCGAGAAGGTCTGGGCAAGATCGTCCAAGAGCCACGACGGCCAATGAAGATTGTTATTTGGCACTTTCAGCGAGGCGCCACAGGACTGCTACAGCTGCCCAGCTATCTCGTGAGCTGCATGCCGCCACTGGAACCCGAGTTTCAAGGGTTACTGTTTCCCGAAGGCTTCATGAGAGAGGGTTTTTTGCCAGAAGACCCACTGTTGTCGTCCCGCTCACTTCAGCACACAAGAGAGCGCGTTTAGCATGGTGCAGTCAACATCAGCCTTGGACCAGACTTCAGTGGGGTAACGTTCTCTTCTCAGAGGAGTCGCAATTCAGCCTGTACACTGATTCTCGACGTACCTTCATCTGGAGAGAACCTGGGACCCGATACCTTTCCTCCAACATCCGAGAAAGGGACCGCTATGGCAGCGGAGGTGTGAAGGTCTGGGCAGGCATCATGTTGGACGGACGCACACCTCTTCATGTGTTTGACAGTGGCTCCCTGACTGCTGAGAGGTATAGGGATGAGATCTTACAGCCCTAAATTCGACTTTTTAGGGGCGCAGTTGGCCCTCGGTTCCTTTTTATGGACGACAACGCTCGTCCACATAGGGCTCACCTGGTCGCGATTATCTTGAAAGTGAGGATATTCGCCGAATAGATTGACCAGCCAGATCGCCAGACCTAAACCCTATCGAACATGTCTGGGACGCTCTTGGGAGGGCAATTGCAGCTCGCCATCCCCTCCGAGAACCATACAGGAGCTGAAAACTGCGTTGTGCATGAGTGGGACCGACTGCCGCAGGGACTCGTCAACTGCCTCGTTTACAGTATGACGTCACGCTGTAAGAGCTGTATGACTGTGAGAGGGGACCATACCCCGTATTAGTCATTTTATGTTCGATCTTGCAACGTGGATTTTGGACATTCCTGCGCTGATGAGCCTTACCGACGATCATGAGTGCGTACCATGACTGTTGTATGGTAGAATTTTTTCTCTTATATAACTGTATCCATACCAAATTTCATTAAAATATGTCCATTAGTTTTTCAGAAATTCGACGAGATGTGCAAATTCTTTTAATTTGGAACATCAGTGTATATTGAATAATGGTCGAATTTTTTCATTCGGCTTTGGTTATACGAAAAAAAAAAAAAATGGTTTTGCGCTGTTACGCTTTCTACGGGTCTGGCGATGTTTTATGCCAGATCACATTAATGAGAAGTAGACTTTTATTTAGTTACAGTTACCGGCGAAATAAGTCACTGCTGAAACATGACGTTTAGTTACGCAAAAAGTATTTCCCTCCACTGAAACAGTCTTACTGGTAATTTTTATAATGTGTTTCATATCGGTCGCATGGTTTTTGTTTAAGTTTTTGTCACATTATGTGCGTGAAACAGTTAAATTCGAACTGTTAGGAATTTACTTGCAAGGTCGTTATACCATGAACTTGGCTGCTGTGTAAGTGAACGTTCCTCCAAACTGTTATTACGATGGGTAAACAAAGCTCCGGAATTTTTCGCCGCCAGCTCTGTTTCTTCAGGAACCTGCCATCCCCCCTCCCCCGAAATACGAGGAGAAAACCACAATCGATCTAAAACAAAAACCACACATACAGAATTACGACTAACAGCCAAAGTTAATGTATTACTTCTTAGATATTGTTCAACAATTCAGTGTAATATCCAGTGGCGTCGGGTCATTATGGGCATTCTGGGCTAAGCCCCGCATGAAAATGAGAGAAAAAGAGAATCCGTGTTAGTAGCCAGTCCCCAGATTTTCTAAATGCGATGTGAGCCACTACAATAGTTGAATAACACATTACAGCCTTCCATATCCATTGACCAGAGCGCACTGAATATCCCGTAGTGAGGGAAGCGATTGTCGTCAACTCGTCGTCTTCGCGAAGCTTCGGAGACAGTGATAAATGAGCAGATGCGCAATGAACTGCTTAAACTGTCTTTCGAGGGTGGTCGCCTTCGCGTCGTCAGCAAGTGAGGGGCTGATTTTAGTTTGTGTAGTTAAGCTGTAAGGTTTGCTCGTGTAAGTAAAATGAACAAAGTGGTCTTTATATTGGAACATCCTTTTAGTTTATTTACGCTTTCCAACCGTAGGTTGAAGAAGCGTATATGCTCCAGCTTTTTCCGTCCGTCCGTCCGTCGGCACGATAACTCAGGTAAAAATGGTTCGATTTCGATGAAATTTTAGTATGTGGTAGGGGACCACCTGGGGACGAACCCTATTGAAAATGGGTGAAGTGGGGTCAAAGGTCACGACATAAGAGCGGAATTCATTCAATTGTCCTTATGCGTCATAACTTGCGTAAATACGGTTCGATTTCAATGAAATTTTAGTATTTGGTAGGGGACTACCTAGGGACGAACCCTATTGAAAATGGGTGAAGTGAAGTGAAAGGTCAGGACATATGAGCGGGATGCATTCCATTGCCCTTATGCGTCATAAGGTGCGTAAAAATGGTTCGATTTCGATGAGATTTTAGTATGTGGTAGGGGACCACCTGGAGAGGAACCCTGTTGAAAATGGGACAAATAGAGTCAAAGGTTAGGACATAGGATCGGGATCCTTTCCATCGCCCTTATCCCACACTATTAAGGTGGACGTCAAGTAATTTTGCTTCCTATATTTCCAATGGAAAACCTTTTGTACACATTTCCTTCACAATTAGTGTGTTCCCAAGGATGGAAATTTGAACATCGATTAAAATAACTTCATACTATAACTTGGAATACTTAACATTTTCTAAAACATAAGCATAATTATATTAAAAAACAATAACGTTTCCTTTGGTGGTGTTGAAACCAGAAAAAAGATGGCGCGACCTGTGCTATGATGACGTCAATGGGCAAATAAATGTTGGATTGCATAATTACGGTTATGATTTAGAAAATTTTAAGTATTCCAAGTTATGAAATGAAGCTATTTTAATCGATGTTCAAATTTTCATCCTTGGGAACGCATTAATTGTGTAGAAAATGTGTACAGAAGTCTTTCCATTGGAAGTATGGGAAGCAAAATTACTTGACGTCCACCTTAAAGTAGTAATTCTTGTATGTATGTATGTATGTACATTTTATTTTGAAAACGGCTCTAAGAATTTTGATGAAAGTCGTTAACCTACAGTTTTCTGGTGGTAGAAATCGATTTAGCTTGATCTCGACTTTAGGAGAATTCGTTTAGTGGGTTAAATAACCACCCCGAATTATAACATTTTTAATGTCATGGCGTCGTTCCATTAATGTTACCAATGCTTAGAAATCTTATGACGTCACAATCTCGTGTTTGAGAATGATGGCGCGCGGTCACGCCATCTGTCTCATTACGTCACGCGTTGTGTGTGGATCCTATTAAAGTTTTATGACGTCACACTTTTGCGAGCAGATGGTCCTGATTCCCATCTGCCTCATTACGTCACGCGTTGTGTGCGTATGTCCGTCCGCACGATAACTCGCGTAACAATCGTTCGATTTCGATGAAATCTTAGTATCTGGTAGGGGATCACCTGGGAAGGAACCCTGTTTAAAGTGAACGAAATGGGGTCAAAGGTCAGTACATAGGAGCGGAATCCATTCCACTGCTGTTATGCGTCATAACTAACGTAAAAAATGTTCGATTTCGATGAAACTTTAATATGTGGTAGGGGACCACCTGGCGACAAACCCTATTGAAAATGGGCTAAATGGGGTCAAAGGTCAGGACATAGGAGCGGAATCACTTCCATCGCAATTATGCGTCATAACTTACGTAAAAATGCTTCGATTTGGATGAAATGTTAGCATGTTGTAGGGGCCTGCCTGGGGACGAATTCTATTGAGAATGGGCGAAATGGGGTCAAAGGTTAGGACACAGGAGCGGGATCTATTCCATAGCCCTTATGCATCATTACTTACGTAAAAATGCTTCGATTGCGACAAAACTTTATCATGTTATTTCGGAGGTATACCGAACCGGTTCTGTTGAATATAATCGAAATGGGATCAAAGGTCAGGGCACAGGACCGAGGTTTATTCCAAGAGTGATAACTTGAGTAATGATTTCTGGTATGTTGGAAAGCGTATCATAATCAATGCATTGCATGATTTTACTAACTTGTTAAGAGATGAAAAAAGAAAAAAAAAAAAAAAAAAAACGTTATAGACAATATTTCTTCTAAGCGGCCATGGGCAATGCGCGCCTAACTCAGTGAGCTGGTCAGGCATCAAAACCACGTGGGCAAAAAATTTTATTTTCTCAGCTTCTCTTACTAATGCAGTAGAAATTGGAACTTGGATTCGAACCCTTATTTTTTCTAATCCCCTCATTTTTATCACAGTTCTTTCCGCAATTGATTTTAAATTTAAAAAAAATTATTAAAAACATTCCATTAATTAAAATTTTTATTTTATAAAAAGTGAGAAGCTCAAACTTACTTCTGGAATAAAAACACTGGAAATTAGGAAAAGCATGTTTATGCATAATACAGTTTCTTTGCATAACAAGGAGAATAAGAAACAAAGAAAGTAGCAACTAAATGCAAAATTATTATTTCAAATAGAACAAGTGCAAAATCGTTCTGATCTATTAGTCCTTAAAAGGAATAAATCTCTCAATTTTTTCTCCCAAACCGAAGACTCGACCATCTTTGAGAGTACTCGGAAAATATTGTTTACCATTTATGAAGAAGTTGTCGGCTGATGTCTTTGTTTTCAGACGAACTTAGAAGAATGAGACGCACATAGGAGGCGAACTGCATTTAAGGAAAGTGCTGTGTTGACTTTTGAGAGCCCGAATTTTTGTTTATTTTTGCAGGTAATTGATTTTCAATTTATGAAAATTAATTAGGGATTTGGAAATTTTAATCTAAACTGCCTACTGTGCGGAGGAAGTTAAGTCGCTGCGCTGCTGGGTCTTAGAGGAACATTGATTTTGGACTTAAACCCATATCAACCAAATATTTGCTTGGTGCAAAAACGTAACTTTTAATGTGGATGGTACAGCAAAATATCCTGGTTAAGTGGAAACGAAAGCAAACATATCTTACTTTGTTTTGTTTCTACTGTTTCTTTTTTTTTTTTTTTTTGTTATACAGCAGTGCGTCCATATAAAATTTCTACCTCATTCTATGTGGTTAAGTATGATTTCGGCAGGTGGCAGTTGGAAACCTCACAATCCACTGAAATTATATTTTACAGTAGGGAAGAAGATTGAGCCGGGTGGCGTAGTAGTCTAAGCGATGGCTTCTGATCATTCGTCCGAAAGGGGTTCGAGTTCGAATCCCGGTGAGGTATGGATGTGTTTGTCTTACGGCTCTGGCTCTCTCCTTTCCCTGGAACCAGTGGCTCTAAATTAGGGACTGGCGACTGTTTATAGCCCATTGAGTTGCTCACAGTGGTCGTTAAACCTCCAATAAAAAAAAAAAATTGAGAGCAATTTTTTTAAATAAAAATTGCTCTCAGCCCCAGATAAGTTTTCAATAACCCTCTGCCACTGGCAATATCCACAACTAAAACCAGAAAAAATAATATGCACTTGTATTAAGAGTTGAACTTCAAAATAGATTTTCGTATCAGAAAGTTAGCTTTGTCTCCTGGTGTATGACATTCAATAAAACTATTAACGAATGAATACACTTCTAAGCACCCCACGCGAAATCAGTGCCATAGCTACGGACATGTCTGATACGTGCACATATCTACCTTGGGTTACAACGCGGAACTTCCGCTTGAATCTCTACTGCCGATATTGCTGCAGAATTCACAGGTTCGCTGGCTAGAGTGCCAAAAATAGATATTGGCATCTTCGTTATTCTAATTTTGCAGCACGTAGTCTACAATTAATACACAAACAGAAAAAAATAAATCTGTATACTGTACTTGTTGCTTTATTTAAATAGATGGAAGCTCCAAGAAGCAACCTGCCAACTTGGCTTGGCAGTTAGCGTGTGTGAGTCTGGAGGAATTCGAGGCCGCTGTGGTGTAGCGGAAGCATATCCGGCGCGTAACTGGAATACCCTGGGTTCAACTCCCGGCGGCGGCCAATGAGAATTTTTCCGTGACTCACTTATAAACGTGGAAAGAGCGAAGATCTTTGTTTGTTATTCCTGGTCCACGTTAAATGTCTGTATTCATCTTTCTCATTTCTTAGATTCGTCGACGTTGTAATAACTCTTTTAGTAGGTAACCAGTCAGGAAGGATTAGTGTTAATCATCCCTCCTAAATGACTGCTGTGAATAAAAAGCCAAGAAGAAACCAACGCTTTCTGATGCGCAGGCTCTCTCGCTCCAGCTGCGTTCAGCCTACTTCTTAGGCAGCGAAGATATTTGTTCCAGTTGATTACTGCCCATTTTGTTAACCCCAAATTAACTCGTTCCAACCGGTTAAATTGCGTTTGTCCGCGCGCGATGTGGTATCTTGTGAGATCCCCTATGCGACCTAGGTCGGACGGTAACCGGTAAATTCCCCCACCGGAAAATTCCCCCACATTCGGTAAATTGCCCCACTAGAGCCCTTCAGAGGCAATATTTTTAGGCCCGAGCCCACCAAGTTAATGCCACGCCCGACCCGACCCGACCCGACCTCACCCAATTAATGTCAGGCCCCACCGAGCCCGGCCATTCAGGCCCGGCATAGGTTTTATTTGCGTAACTGTCACTTGCTTTAACACAGACTGTATTTGTACTGTAACTTCTTGGACTAACTTGAAACTCGTGTAAAAAGAGGGCATAAGTAAGTTAACTAACCCACCAGTAACCAGAAATACGGCAAATGCAATAAATAGTGAACTTAAGTAAAGTATTGTCATTTCATAATCTAACCCTTCGTAGGGTCAGATCACTGTTTATACGAGTCAGGTACTGTCTTCTTTGACACTTTTGCCCAGAACATAATATAAATTGATGCTCAGTTACGCACACACAATGACATGGTTAATAGTTAATACAACAAACTCTCGTACGCAGAATATGATTCCGTTCTGTTTGCCAGACGTCTTTGATTTTAATTCTTCAGGTTTAGGATATAACTCCCAAAATCCAAATGTAACACCATTTTCCGATTGTTTTGCTCCTCGAACCTCTAATTTACCCAACCCAATATTCATCTATATTTAAAACAAAGCAAGTAGCAAATCAAAATTATAAAGACAGAGCCTACGAATAGTTAACCAGCGCATATTGAAGCTTTAATTGATTCCCAATTCCTATAAATGCAAATCATCGTACGGAGCAAGTGTTTTTCTGGTGTAAACTTCAGAAATAAATGGGATATGGATTCAAAGGTGAGTGCGGTTGCCAAAATCCAAGACGAAAAGACGCGCGCAAAATAAATAAATAAATAAATAAAAATAGCACAAGGCGGGAGAGAAGAATGATTGCGAGAAACAAGAAATATGATCACGGGAAGGGAAAGACAGAGACTTCAAAAACAGAATGACTTAAATTTATCAACAACCTGACTACACGGTACACATGCAAGTGCAGGGCTCTATGCCCCACATTGGAAAACTGCCCCATAGGAAAATTCCCCATCTTTTTCAGTCAGTCAGGGACCGCGCACAAATTGAATTTTACACAAAATATGGAATACGGAGGAGATTTCCGGGTTCACCAATTCCATTTTCAATCACTTTAAATCAAACGACAGCCTTACAAGTAGCACAAATATGTGGGGCAAATTTCCGGGTTCGGTATTTCGATTTTTACCGCAATATACAGATGTTTTGCAAGTATTATTGCCATGTGTCGGAAATTTCCGGGTTCGGCATTTGGATGTTTAACTCTGTATATACTGCTGGCCATTAAAATAGCAACACCAAGAAGGAAGCATCCAACACACCTGAAATTTCCATGATGCGTACCGTATGGTAGCGCAAGCATATGATTAGCAGCGCAGCGCAGATGCAAATCATTTGCGGCAGTAAAGCCACCTAGAAGCAGTATAAGAGGGGAGATTAGAGAGCTGGTTTTCCATAGTGGAATTGTGTTTGCTCGCGGTTTTTTCTCGCAGAAGGTCTCAGAATGCCTCGTGTAAGAAGGCAGAACGCTTCCCAGCACGTGTCGGAATTCGATCGCGGCAGAATCAAAGCGTACCAAGACTGTGGATTATCGTGCCGCAAAACTGGTACTCGCGTTGGGCGAAATCCGATCACTGTGATGCGAATTTGGAATCAATGGGTCTAGGAGGGGGCGACGGGAAGCATCTCAACGAATCCGGCACACCAACGCCCGAGAGGACAGACTTGTGTGCATGGCCCTTAGGGATCGAACCAGCACATCACGGACCCTAGCTCACGAATTAGGGTCTGTGTCACGACTACAAGTACCCGGACGTAGGGTGCGACGTCGTTTGCAGCGGTACGGACTGTTTTTCACGGCGCCCATTGCTGCGTCTACCTTTAACTCTACAGCACAGGCGTCTGAGGCACCAATGGTGCGCTGAACGACGCAGAGGGACGCGGGAATGGCATGACATTGTCTTTTCAGACTAATCCCGCTTTTGCATCCAGCACCATGATGGCCGTATCCGTAGAGACCGGCTCCTGGAGTCTTGCATTTTGCAGCGTCATACCTGCCCAGCACCTGGAGTAATGGTATGGGGTGCCATTGGATATGCATCCCGTACGCATCTAGTACGCATAGACGGAAATTTGAACAGCCACCGTTACATCTCCGAGGTGTTAGAGCCTGTGCTTGTTCCATATGTACAAGGTCTCCGGGTGGCCACCTACCAACAAGATAATGCGTGACCGCACGTCGCAGGCAACGTCCGACATTTCCTTGATGCTGTTACACAGCACTAGCAGTGTTCCTGCCGAGTCGGCCGGTAATGGTGCTTGAAACCTGTCGTACAATTTAGTTGGCCGCGGCACCAGGTGAGAATCTCAGGTGCACTGCTGCACTCAAAGATTCACACCAGAACATAAAAAATGAAAAGTTGAAGAATGACCCGAAGCATAAGGCTTGGGTGAATTCACCGTGTGAACAAAATAACAACAACAAATAAAAAAAAAAAAAAAACAAAAAAAAACGGTACTTTGGGATCAGAGAGTTGTGATGAGGTTCACCCGCAATCACCAATTCGTGACTGAGTGTAGTGGTCCGGATCTTACTCCGGTACATTCAATCCCCAACCAGCCAGAACAACACTCACTTTCGCAAATAACACATAATTCACAAATGCACAACACAACATTTAATTACGTTCTGTGAGATTTAAACAGATACGACGCTCTCTGGGCGCATAGACAGTTGCCCCTCTTATGTGGACAGCACACAGTATCACACTTTACTGTCGGACGATGCAAGCCGACTGAGTCCCTACCGGACGATCTGATCAAGAGATACTATCGTTAACACACTAAATAGAGCAGCAGGTGATATTCATATACAATTAATTGCTTAGAGAATAAAAAAGAAATTATATGCAAACGATCACATTAAAAATACACGAGCACGTTAATTTACGGTATACGATTATAGATGCGAAATACTGCCAAAGTTAATTAACTAAATCTAATAAGCATGCACATGCAGATCCCTTCCCCGCTCGCTTTGGCCCTGAACCAAAGTTAAAAGAAACTGTCCCACCCAGCGGAATTTGTGGACACACCCTCTCCCTTATTCTTGTAAAAAAATAATCAGGAAATGGGCCCTGTAAGAAATTGAAGTTTGTATGTGCAGGTACTTCCTCTGAGGTTCAGTCACTCAGCATTACTGCATCTATGTCCATGCAGCTTTGGGTGTCGGGATGGCACAAGTTCGCAGATGTGCGAAGAAAAAAAAAGGAAATATTCATCTACTTACAGTTTCGTGACTTTGCTGTGCAAATCCAGTGTGCATCACATAATAAAACAAGATAAACACACACACACACACTTGCACCATGTGGCAGCACCGATGAATCAACACTTCACTTTGAAGCTTGAAGTAAATGAAGCACACAATTAAAATAGTGATATCACGTTGCACTTTGTTGCGCTGATGCGAGTATACACGGATCCACTCTTGTGAAGATTTGAAGGTGGCCGTTAAACAAAATAGCCCCTCTCACATCTGCTGTTGCGGGTTCCGAGACTGATTTTCCGCATTCCTGGGAAATGATTTCTGTTGTCGTGAAGAAATGATTCTGACGGTCAGCTGCTTGGAGAGTGGGACCCCTCACTTCCGCTGCTGCTATAGTAGATTCTGTCCGTCGCTACCTTCCGTCCTTTTTGACCGTTCATTCCCAATTCAGTCAGTTCCTTTCTGTTAGCATAACATCTACCCTGCCTGAGTACGCAGTTCAAATATGCCCCTCGCAGGTTTTGTTTCCATTTTTTTAACGATTAGTTTTCTCGGCCGAGCGAAATCAGACGTGCTTTTTCTTTAAGCGTATATCAGCAACTCCTGACCGAAAACGACGCTCGAATTCACTGCCTTTTCTTTTCGGCGATTCTATACTCTTAATTGCCCATTGCCCCTCGCAGACGTCAGAGTATCTTTCTTGCTGACAGAGTTATGTGTTTGCTGAGGGTCTCTTGGCCCACCCACTGAAATAAACATACGGACCACAGCGTTAAGCTACAAGCGGAAAGAAGAAAAAAAAAGAAAAGTGAAAAACCACTTCGGACATTGCTGCTTCCATCCGTATTCGAAAACACATTTTTTCTCGTTCGCTTTTCACCCTCTCGAAGACCCTTGAGATAGGAATTTTTTTATGTTTCACTTCAGGGCTATGTGTGAGGTCTATCGATTCAAAATGGCAAAATATTACGTTTCTTGCCTTCAAGAGCATTGGAGCGACTTCCTAATTATCCCGCAATTTTGTTAATTAATTTAGAGAACAGCCGAAAGAAAAAACAACGTAAATGAGAAATAAATAAAGAAACTGTAAACTGTAAAAAAACATGTGAGCCTGCCGAACTGGGATTCCCAGCTGCCTCATACAATACGCGACATGGCGGACAAATTTTAGAGTTTTCTTCAGGTTTTAGGGGGGGTCCACTGTAACAATGCCCAGCATGTTCCACTACTCCCTTGGCCGGCGCGATCACCAGTTCTTTCGCCTATTGAAAATGTCTCGTCCCTGGTCGTAGAACGAGTGGCCCGACAACGACCACCGGCAACTACAGTAGATGAACTCTGGCACAGAATTGCAGCCTCGTGGAAGGCAATACCCCAAGGTGACATCCAGAGTCTCTTCGATTCTATGCCGAACCGTCTGGCAGCGGTTATTCATGCCCATGGTCACTACTCTCCGTACTGATTTTTGTACGTTCTATGCATCCGATTTACCTCAAATTTTAATCACTTTCTCCTTGTACTATAAGGTATAAATAAACTCAGTTTGGCTATCTTATCTTCTGTCCTTCTTGGTGTTGCTATTTTAATGGCTAGCAGTGTATACATTGAGTTAAAAATCCAAATGCCGAACCCGGAAATTTCCCCCACATGGCAATAATACTTGCAAAACATCTGTAAATTGCAGTAGAAATCGAAATGCCAAACCCAGAAATTTGCCCCACATATTTGTGCTACTTGTAAGGCTGTCGTTTGATTTGAAGTGCTTGAAAATGGAATTGGTGAACCCGGAAATCTCCTCCGCATTCGATATTTTGTGTAAAATTCAATTTGTGCACGGTCCCTGACTGAAAAAGCTGGCAGATTTCCGTGGGGGAATTTTCATATATGGCAGTTTTCCAATGTGGGGCAATTTACTGAATGTGGGGGAATTTACCGGGATTCAGGTCGGACGTGGTGTCGAAAATCATATGTTAAGTGCCGCACATATTCATGACATTTCATATTAATTTTTTTCAAGCATTACTGATTCTTATGCAGCATTGATTTCTTTTGCCTTTCATTAACTTTCTTACCTGTCACTTTTGCTGAATAAATTCTCTTAGCACATCATCACCCATTACTTCCACATGGCCGAACCATCTCAAAATATAATTTTTTTTCGGGGGACAAAAGTTAACGTCCACCGTGAGCAACTCGTGGGGCTATAAGCGGTTTCCCGTCCGTAATTTAATGCCACTCGTCCCGGAGAAGAGATAGTGCAAACACCGATTATTCATCAGGGACTCAACCAGAGACATCTCGAAATCGCCATCTAGAGATATAGTGCATTACCGATGTTTCATCGGGGACTCGAACCAGAGCCATCTCGTACGGCTGATCCGAAGCCAGCGCCTTAAATCACCAGAGCAGCCAAAGTATTTGTCTCCACCGTACTCAACAGTTTGCTGTACATTATACATCTCATGATCACGGTCCCCGATGCTTTCCTCACCCACCTCATACTACTGAGAAAGAATGAAAAGCCATGAGATATCTCTCATGCGAAAAGGCTTTTTCTGCTTTCACTCCATAATCAGGTTTTCTTTTCCCCCGAGTATAGTTACGATATGCTTTTACGAACGACAGCCTATTCTTTCGGTGCTTTGCAGTCAACAAGGAGACACTATGTGGGCATCGACTGTAGTATTCTATTATATCCATGGTACGACGAATAATCTGCATAAGCTTGTGGACGTGCCCTCATTAAATTCCGACGTTCTCCGCTTTGTGATCGCAATTATCTGTTCCGTGGTAGCTTTGAAACGATAGGACAGTTTGCGCTCACCTCGAAAAGCAACTGTGCGATTACAGCTACACTCCTCGTGGTGGTTGGACGTTTAACCGTGTTTTACCTAGTCTTGGTATACACGTGCGACAATCTGACGAACCTTGGAAATCCCATCAGTTCTCAGCAGTTGCGGTGATTGAACAACCGACTTTCCTCGCAGCTGCTATCTGGCCACGGTCAAACTCACTCACGTTGCTGCCTTTATCTATGACTACTTTTCCGTGGTTTCCAATGCGATACGATACCATGAAATCCTCAAAAGGTTTAAAACCCTTCTGGCTGCAGCTCGCTGAGTTCTTTGGAAAGGCTGAAAAATAGAAGGGGAAACAAGGTGCCCTGATAGTAGAGATCCCAAAGGAAGTTCGGAGTTTTGGAAGTATACGGTTTCCCGTTAAGAGGATGAAGTTGTAAGCTGCCCAACATACTGCACATTACCTGTTGTCTCAACGGAAGAGCGATTGAGGCGCCAGGAAGCAGAAAAGGGGCAGCTGGTTTCCAGTGCTTACAGATCATGAATCGAAGATTGAAAACTCTAAAGCGAAGCTTCAGTAACTTTGAAAACGCACAGTTCTTTGTGGAAATGTTTGGTGCATGTATCCTAGATTATTTGATTTATTATATACACACTGAAGTGCCAGAAAAACTGGTACACCAGTCTTAATACTTGGTAGGTCCCCCACGGGAGCGCAGGACTGCAGAAATACGACGGGGCACGGACTCCACTAGCTTCTGGAAATAGGCTGTAGGCAATGCACACCATACTTCCTGCAGAGCGTTCCACAATTCGGGTGTATTCCGAGGTCTCGGATTCCAGTGTTCGATAGCGCGTTGACATCCCAAATGTGTTCTATCACGTTCAGATCTGGCGACTTGGGTGGGATGGCAATACCCCAAACTCGGATGAATGCTCCTCTAACCGTAATGTGGCGACCCGACACTTGTGTGGAGGTGCATTGCCCTGTTGGAACAGGCCCAACCCATCAGCATGAATGCAGGACATGAACGGGTGTACCTCGTCAGAAAGGATGCGCACATAGCGTTGGCCGGTCACAAACGTTTGTAGACGTACCAGGGGTCCCAGTGAAGTCCAGCTTGGCCGCGGGTGGCCGAGTGGGCAACGTTCGTGACTGCCACGGGAAGGGCCTCAGGTTCGATCCCAGGCAGGTACGAACGCTCGATCCACTAAATACCCGCCGTGCGTCGGATGGGCACGTTAAGCCGTCGGACCCCGGGTACTGGCCCCCGGTAATAAATAAGGGCGTCTTCCTCCCCCTTTCTACTTCGCTTCCGTGTTACTTTCCTATCAGGCGCTCTAGCCCAAATCTCCTAGTTTCCTATTTCTAAGGGTTGTTTAAGACCTGGGGTCAGACACTCCCTTCCTAAAATCCTCTACATATGATCACAAGGCCAGTTAAACACACCCCATACCATTAAGGACCCCCCCCCCTCAGCAGGTACAGTTCCCTGTTGACAGGCGCGATCCATGGCTTCATGGGGTTTGCGCCACACACGAATCCTTCCATCTGCCCGATACAGTTGGAAACGCGATTCGTCAGACCAGGTTACTTGTTTCCAGTCATCAAGTGTCCAGTGGCGGTGTTGCCGTGCCCAAGCGAGGCGCATAGCTCTGTGTCGTGCACCCATCAAGGGGACTCGAGTTGGGCGTCGGCTCCCAAAGCCCATATCGTGCTTGGGTACGTTGCACTGTCCGGACGCTGATGCTTGTTGTGGCTTCAGCATTGAATTACGATGATACTTGCGAGAGTGTTGCACGCCTATCGCGTGGAACGATTCTTGACAGCAGACGATGGTCACGTTCAACCAATGTCTTTTTACGGCCACACTGGTATCATAGGTTGGAGGTTTTGCCGGAATTCTTGTAGTCACAGAAAACCCTTGCAATGGTCGTCCGTGAAAATCCGAACTTCGTTTCTACCTCCGAAATACTATGGCCCATCTCACGAGTGCCAACTATGACACCACGTTGAAAATCGCTTAAATCGTTATTACTTGTCATTCTCATGCCGAAAACAGCTCTGACAGCTGGCAAGGATGTCTATCGCTTTATATACGCACTGGTGGACGCAACCGAGTACACGCATAGGAGACGTTGCTATGTATTTTGCATAAGCTCGTCTGTACCAGTTTTTCTGGCACTTCAGTGTACATACATACATATCACAGCTGTTCTCTGAGATTCAGAGGTTAGCTCCACAAAGAAATACAAACTACCAGATACATTTTTAACTGTTTATGTACTTACTGTTGCGCTGCCCCGGTGGCGCAGTGGTCTAAGCGATGGCCTCTTATCATTCGTCCGAAAGGGGTCCGAGTTCGTATCCCGGTGAGACATGGATGTTGTGTTTGTCTTACGGCACTGGCTCTCCCCCCCCCTTCCGTGGAACCAGTGACTCTAAATTAGGGACGGGTGACTGCTTATAGCCTATTGAGTTGCTCACGGTGGTCGCTAAACCTCCAATAAAAACAAAACAAAAAACTTACTGTTGCCGTATCAACTTCTCCATTTACAGCGATCTTGACACACAACTCGGGCTTCACTGACATCCATCCATCATTATATATCTATCTAAATATCTGTTTTCTTTGTCTGTTTCCTTGGATCTTAGAAAATTCAGCATAGGCCTATTTGAAAGAATAAGACTGGCACGCGCGGTTACTTCATAGTATAACTTTTTTAAAAGATTGCAGACTTTTCTGTTCGAATATGGAGTGGGACTTGAATTGTGGCAAATATTCCTTAACCAAGGTTGGATTTTCGACAGAGATAGAGGTTTTTCAAATGTCTGCGATGGAAAAGCAATTTTGTGTACAAATAATGGGAAAGGGGACAGAAAAAACTAACAAAGATTGACATTAGAAAGTATTGTCAATTAAAAATTTATTTTATTTAGGGAACGAAGCAATTGAAGAAAGCCAGTTGACACACTCAATAAAATACCACTACTTTGTGGTTAACAATGTGTGTGTAATAAGAGGTGGACGGCTTACAATCTATTGCTTTCACAACTTTGTGATGTCCGAAATTCCGAATTAAAAAAAAATATATATATCACAGCGTTGGTGGGCAAGTGTGAATATCTAGCACATACTTTTCATTCTATCTTTTTTATCCACTTAGTGAGTGCACACACGCATATGTGCGTGTGATGTGAATGGGCTGACTGCAAATATTGATCTCCCCTATATCGATATGGATCGCTGTTGTTGTGTGAAGAACATCTGTTGCATTTTCCTGCCATCGGTTTGCTTTGCCTCTTCTCGTTGTTCCCCTTGCTCTCTCCTGCACGTGTGTCACTGGCGGCAGATGTGTGCTTTTGCAGAACATTGTTTCTCGGAGTTAGCGCCGTTGTACTGTGTCCTGCTGTGAAACATAATGGAAAATGCCTGTTTCTCTTTGCTGATCTATTTCGTTGTAATTTCTATCGGTAAGGGTGAAATGAGTTATCCCCAATCATGATGTAAATGAACTCATTGTCAGTGTTACAAAGGTTTTTAAAATTGGTCTTAAGTCAGAAATGCAAAGTGCATCGTATTTGTATGTTCATATACTCAGTCATAAATCTCAGAGTAACCATCACGCTGTATGCACTTTGAAGCACTTTCAAATGCCGTAATGGCCGCCCCGGTGGCGCAGTGGTCTAAGCGATGGCCTCTGATCATTCGTCCGTAAGGGGTCCGGGTTCGAATCCCGGTGAGGCATGGATGTTGTGTTTGTCTTACGGCACTGGTTCTCTCCCTTCCCTGGAACCAGTGACTCTAAATTAGGGACGGGCGACTGCTTATAGCCCATTGAGTTGCTCACGGTGGTCGTTAAACCTTCAATCAAAAAAAAAAAAAAAAAAATATGCCGTAATGTAATTTAAATTAAACCTGTACATTAAAATGTGAGTTATGAATAGCTCTGAGATTTAAGATCCTACTTCTTGGGTATGTATGGTGAAGTATCACAGGTTTTTTATCATCTGCTATATATGTACTGTATCAAAAACCAAAAGTATAAAACTATTGTAAAACTGAGAAGCCTGAATTAAAAAACTTTTATTCGGAAACCCGAGAGCTTCCTATATATGTGTACACACTATCGTATCAGAATAATATGACCACTCCCGGAATCAGTGTACCCGCTCCGGCGTGTCACAGTGCACGTGACAAGGCCGACCACACGGAGATATAAGCTGCCGTCCAGGACAGATGAGCTATAGTCCGTGACGTCAGCACAATGGGCAGAGGTAGTGATTTGGCGGACGTTCAAAAAGGAATGATCATCAACTTCCGCGCTAAGGGTGGAAGCATCTCAAACAGTACACGTCATGGGCTGTTCGCGAGGTGCTGTAGTAAGGGTGTACCAAAAATGTACCACTGGCACACCGAGTACCTCCCGACGTCACAACTGTGGAGCCCCAAAGGCCATCGACCCCAGAGGAGAACATCGCCTCCGACGGCTGGTAAAGGGCAATTGACCAAGCAAATGAACGCTGGGGCACACCCACCCACCCTCCATCCGCCCCAGGGAAGGCAATCAGCATGTATGGATGTACGTGATCTGCAAGGATGGATTCATAACGAATTCGGTCCATAATGCCTTCCACGGGTATGAGTGGACCCAGAGAATGCCACGAAAACATTCCCCAGACCATAACGCTGCTCCCACCAGCTTGTGTTTTTCCAGAAATGGTTGAAGAGTGTTTGCTCTCCAGTGTTTCTCGCCTTATACGCCAACGTCCATCCGTTCGATGAAGCAGAAAACGTGACTCATCGAAGAAGGCAATCCTTTGTCAATCAGCGGAGATCCAATTTCGATATTGCCGTGCAGATGTGAGCCTTTTCTGCCGATGCACCTTCGTCAGCATAGGTTCAGTGACCATTCGTCTGCATCGGAGCCCCATACGCAGCAGGGTTCGCTGAACTGTTGTTACAAACACACTTCCGGTAGCCCTCTGGTTCATTCGGCCAGCGAGTTGCTCCACTGTAGTGGGTCGGCCGACGTTCACCCCTCACATCAATGGCACGTGGTGCTGCACAGTTTCCTCGTTGCTTATTCGCAATGGTGTCATTTCTCCAATCACGATACACTTTAACCATAGCAGCACGCGAACAGTTCACAAACTGCGCTATTTCAGAAATACTGCCACCCTTGTCCGGAAAGCCGATAATCATCCCTTTCTGCAAATCTTATAAATTACTCCTTTTATCCGTGACTGCAACGAGTGATACTGTATGTTTTCAGAATGTCTACAGCACACCTTTTTACCCTCCCTGCCAGCTCACAACACGTGCCTTCTTTCATTGGCTACGCGCTGTTGACGTCAAAAGTAGGAGGTGGTCACAATAATGTGACTGGACTGTATAACACAATCTTACATATCGTATTCTTCTCATACGGGGGGTCATAGCAAAAGTTGCCGCCTCGGTGGCGCAGTGGTCTAAGCGATGGCCTCTGATCATTCGTCCGAAAGGGGTCTGGGTACGAATCCCGGTGAGGCATGGATATTGTGTTTGTCTTACGGCACTGGCTCTCTCCCTTTCCTGGAACCAGTGACCCTAAATTAGGGACGGGCGACTGCTTATAGCCCACTGAGTTGCTCACGGTGGTCATTAAACCTCCAATAAAAAAAAAAAATAACAAAAGTTCTGCGCGCTGTCCATTTTTGATAAAAGTGTGAAGTAACGGAGAAAACTTACCTTATTGCTGTTCAACATACTTCCCTCCGCTGCTAATGACACCGTGCCAACAGTAAGGTAGGTTCTGGATGCCCCGTAGTACGCCATCTTTGTTCAGCTGTCGTATTACTCGGGTCACGTCCAATGACAGTTAGTTCGTCCAGCGATTCGTAGCGGATGCCACGGAGCTCATTTTTTAACTGTGGGAAAAGATCAAAGTCGGGTGGACTGAAATCAGGGCTGTATGGTGGGTGGGATGGAGTTTCTCATCCATATTTCGACAAAATTCCCCTTACCATGACACGATGCGTTATCATACAGAAAGATTGCTCCCCCTTCCAACAAGTTGGGACGATTTTGACTAATTTTCGGTCTCACGTCTGCAAAGAAATTGTGCTTCGATCAAGAGTTCCTTCCCCACAAACTACTTGCAAGGCAGATTGGATCTGTGTCGGAATTTTTCCGCGCAGAGTTTCAATTTTCATGTACGAGCGCAGGTCTAAAGCCGTGACTCGACCCGAAAAGCTGCACGCATCCATATCCCCCCCCCCCCACTCACACACACGTCCATACAGCAAATAATAGCGGGTCGTGTTGACACCACTGCGTTGCTGAGAGTCTGACTTTGACATGACACAATCATTTACCCGACTGCATTATCCGCTTCCGTTTTAGAATAACGTGTGCAGAACTTTTAAGACCCTCGCAGCATATCTCCCAGAGCACCCACTCTCAGTGTCTGAACATAGCGTTCTCAGTCTCCGAATATAGCACTAATAAATTCTTATGGAACTAGGTTTATTTTCGTTTTGACTGCACTTTGTCTCACTTTCAGGATGTCAAATTTGAAAAAGCTCATGGGAAGAAAAAATGTGCGGTAAATCAGAAAATATTTAACAAGAAGAAACCAAATTTGCAGTAGAACAGAAACTCAAAAGGAAGGTTAAATATGAAGAGGAACATCATGGATGTTTTATTTTTCTTAAGATTCGTGCCCTCTGTGGCACACTGTGATTCGCGAAAGATCTTAAGAAATTTCTTTGGTGAATGTTGAGCTATCTGATAATGAGGTAGAGTAGGAAGTGCTTGTTTCAGAAATACAAAAAAGGATTTGCGCGGTGCTGCGTAAAAGGAGACAGCATGGCAGGTATTCTATAGAAATTTTTGAGTCTGTAAAGAAAGTTTACAAGCTTGAGTTAATAAGTACGCTGTACTTTTGGACGTGATTTATTTTTTTAATTGAATTATTTTTTGAAAATCTATTTCAGCACCACTGGTATATTGTGTACTCGTTAATTCATTAAGAAGACTGATTTATGAGAGACGATGACGTTCTATTTCTTAAATAAGAATTGTTTGACGAGTCATCTCAGAAACTTATTCTTTACGCACTTTTTAAATATTGGGTTGATGCATAAGTTCATGCCGCCGGTTTTTTTCACCGCACTACAGGAATGTATTAGATCACAGGGGAATACGGAATCAATGAACTATGTATACCCCCCCCCGCCGCCAAATGCCCAACGTCTGGATAGGTCTGCAATGCCATTCTTGAAAAGATTGTTAGTTATTTCTAAATAAATAAAATCTATAATTGATGATAGCCTTTTATGTAACGCAGTAAGCCACTTACCAGCTGCAGGAAGATCTGTCCTTTAGTCATCAGAGAACAAATGATGCGACAGTTATAAACTCTTGAATGATAACACACTAATATTTATTGTACATCTCCACATAAAGGTAATAACTCACTATTCCAACATGCACACTCTCTATATATCACCGACATTGTTGTTGTTTTGTCAAAGATTAACTTCGTAGATTACTAACCGACGTGAGCAGCAAAAGGGATTCAGGCAACGCTAGCTAGAGCAAAGAAATAAAACGGTTCGAGCAGCGCCACCTGCAATTCTGTTAAATATGCGCTGAGGCTTCTAGTTCAAATTTCTTGGAACTCTGACAGTCATATTTCTTATAATAATTTCTAACAAAAACGTGCAGGTTTTCCTGCGAAGAAATCATCAAGGAGAAATTCTGGAGATCAACATTAATGTGGAACGTTCTGCCACGGAGTGCATTCGACAGAGATCGGAACAGGTGATAGTCTGAAGGGGCGACATCTGGGGAATAGGCCGGATGTGGAAGGATCTCCCATTTAATGTCCTGAATGGCCATTTTGGTCATGTTTTCACTGTGACGGCGTGCGTTGTTATCATGTTGGAGAAGGACACCACGGTGCCGTTGTGGCCGTTTCTGCTGAATTTCTCCCTCCACACGGCGGAGTTGCTCACAATAGAGTGCAGCGTTGATGGTCCGTTTCCTCGGCAGCATTTCCCAGCGATTAATGCCTTCCATGTCCCACCAGACACACAACATGATCTTCGCAGAATGAAGATCATGTTTTGAACGTGGTGTGGGCGTCTTGTTTGGGCTTAACCATTCCCTCCGATGCTAGAAATTCACGTACAGGCACCACTTTTCATCTCCAGTAACAATACGTGACAGAAAGGGTTTGTGTTGCTGATAACATTCGCGATAACGGGCGAGCAAGGAACCATATATGGCAACATGCTGATTTTTTTTGTCCTCGGTGAGAGTGTGAGGCACCCAGGATCCCAATTTCTGGGCCTTTACCCATACTTTCCACGTGTCGCACCACGGTGGCCTGATTACAGTCCATCTCCGTGGCCAATTTGCATGTGGTGTGACGTGGATCCAAGTGGATGAGATGGTTCGAACGATCATCATCAAAGTGAGATGGACGACCTGAGCGTGGAGAGTCGTTGAGGTCAAAATTGCCACCTTGGAACTGCTCAAACCATTTGCGGGCTGTCATCGGAGGAATAGCATCCTCCCCATACACAGAACAAATTTGTCGAGTGGCCTCTGCTGCTGTGGATCCCTTGTTAAACTGGAGGAGCTGATGTCGGAAATGTTCATTCCTCTCTACTTGCCACTCCATACTTCCGGACCAAAAAACAATTAACCACACAACGCAATATGATTTAGATACACGATATTACTGGCTGCATTTTGATATAAAACTGGCCATCTGCATTGTCACTACTGACCTGGGAAACAGTCGTGAAATGAAACGGCATGAACTTACGCATCAACCCAATACATTGTGCCATTGCGAAGTAATTTGGTGAAGGG
Organism: Macrothele yani; assembly: GCA_039090855.1. Lineage (NCBI taxonomy): Eukaryota > Metazoa > Arthropoda > Arachnida > Araneae > Macrothelidae > Macrothele > Macrothele yani. The sequence continues at coordinate 1,894,641 of CM077023.1, read as the reverse complement.
CGCCCGTAACGTGTGTTATTTGCAAAACATTGCAGGTAAGAAATTCTTTGAAAAGATCATCGTAGTACAGATAACAGATAAAAAAAAATAAAGGCTAACTTTTACGAAAATTAGTTTGGTAAATCTGTGACAAATGTGAACCATTCTGGGTCTACAAATAATGGATTTTGTTTTTCTTCTAAATGAGGTAAATTTTTTTGTTAAAACAAGAAGTTCTTTAATACTTTTTTGCTAAACATGTGAGTATGTTGCTTCTGCGACATTTTAGCCGTGCTTTAAAACATTTGAGTTTGTGAAATGGACTTATAAGATTTTGTATCATTGAGTTTTCTCAGAAAGACATGTGCCATAGGTTGAAGAGATGTGCTGAGCAGTTTAATTCCATGTCCTGTCCTTTCCGCGCTTCTGGGAAAGCACCTCTGTGGCTTACTCGTGTCTAGAGGTCTTCTTTCCCTTAGCGTGTTGTGTAACAAGACTTGTACCTCCTAATTGAGTGTTTGTGTTGCGTGCCGCGCGGGTTAAATGCTGGGCGTAACCCCATGTAAGCCAAGACGCGGACTCCAGAGCACGAGCCGAATCACCTCCTGTCGTTCAGCTCAGTGGCACGCGAACTTGTCTTGATTCGGTTCTCATTTCCGTTAGAGGGATTGGACCGTGTTTCTTCTTGACATTGCCGAAGGAAATGGAAATGAGGTAGGCGTTTGCGTTTGTCATCCGCCATCCGTGACATCTTTTCCGCGATTTCTCTCGTGTCGTTGGGTTGTCCTGCGCGAGCTTAGGTCACGGATCGATTGCTCTTCTCCTCTCTGTCCACTTCTTCCAGGACGCTTGCCAAGCAGGGAGCTTATGCGTTGCTCTACTTGCGTATGCATGATACATTCCTCACGTTGGTCTTCCAGATCCAGTTTATTAACCTCTTGCACTTGATTCCGTTGAGGCCTTTAGAAATTACTCCTGGGGGAAAAAAATTTAAGGAATAGCCTGAGAAACGTTATTGAAGATAATTTGCGTGGTCACCGTTTCTTTACATATGATCTGAAAATCTCATATCTTTAAAAGAACAAAACTTATGCAACTAAAGGAAGGTGAAAAGAGTTGTAAAAGATGCAGAAATCGGATAGTTTTCTTTCCTGAGCAAGGCTAGACTAGAGGAACTCAGTAACCATGTTACTGTCGAATATTTAAAGTACACGTTTCGCCCATTTATTATACATTCCTTGCCGATTCCATAGGAATTGCTCTTTGGCCATTGTGCGTATCAGAGGATATTTTTTCAAAAGTATGTATGGGGATTAAAGCCCTCTTTAACCTTAGTTAATATGATAATAAATAAGAGATTAATTTCATTGAACAGGGAAAAAAAGAATCCCAACCCAGAATGTGTTCTATACGCTGTAAAAAATAGGTGGTGTGGATTCACGGAAAATTCGTGAAAATAAAGTTGCAGCAACGTAGGTATCAGACTTTTAACGAAATTTTCGTTTTGAAAAGCATGTTACACAGACTTTAGTATTTTGATCGATTATCCGTTATCACTGATTCTGATTTTTCAGAAAAGTCAATTTCGGGGTTTTCTGTTTTTATACGGAAATTCCAAAAACTTGGATTTTTTTATTTTATTTTTTTTTTTTTTTCTTCTTCCTGACGTGCAAAGTGTGTGAATCCCCTTTGCTCCTGGTGGGGATAGATTCCGGTATAGCTTGGACGCTACCGATTGACCTAGAAAAGACACTTACCGCTTGTTCACGTTTAATAAGGTAGACTATATGAAGACTCGAATCGCGCGATGATGAAATGTTTTTCGCTGTGAATATGAGTTAGTCATTTTATTTTCTGTCTGATCTTATTTTTTTAAATAGGTATATAATAATTTTTTTTCTATAGGAGGAATTATCACATTATTTTTTTTCATGCTTTCTCGAAGCAATTAAATGTTTTGGAACTCGATATTTTTTTTATGATGGTATAAACTTTCAATTATGTTTAAGGAAAGGTGAAATGTACTACTATATAGTATTATTATACAAAACCGCTAAACAAAATTTATAGTAATTTAATTTTTTTTATTGGAGGACTTATCACAAGTTACATTTTTTATTTTTTCCTCGTGATTTTTCGAAGCAACAGAATGTTTTGGAACTCGAGATTCTTTTAAACTGGCGATGACTTTCAATTATGTATGTTTAAGAAAAGTGAAGTGTACTGCTTCATAGTACATATTACTTGACAGATATATTATTACTATTTCATAGTATTAAATGCCCTTTCTGAAGGCAGATTTCTTAGAAAAGCTTCGCAATATCTTTGCCCTGCAGAGGATGATATATTTTTCATTTCTTCGCCTTTAATATTTTTCCATATTGTACGTATTATGTACGCTGTTATCCAAGATGCAATGTGGAAATTTCATTATTAGTTTCTACTGCAAACTGCCCCTTTTTCGACTGGAAATTCTCATTTTTATTTTTTTTATTTTTCAGCGTACATCCGCATCCAGAAGTTCTACAGAAAAATTAGCAATCAGAATGAGAGTTATCGCGAAAATCTCTATTCCAAGAACAGACAGGACATGGTTAGATTTCCAGGGGAGGACAAATGCCCTCTCTTGCCCCTCCCCTCCCATGGGCGTCCAAGGTGGTGTGTGTGTAAATGTTTCCGTTGGGCTACAGGTTTAACTCAATACTCCTAATGGAACAGTGGGTGCTACTCTCGCTAGATTTTCCCTACATAGTGAAAATATCAGATCACTCTCGTTTTGGAATAAAGTGCTGTTGCTCATTGAAGCTACGAGTGCTAAATTTTTAAAGTGGTTCGCAGATTTTAAATTTCTTGGCGTGTGCCAACAGATATGTACGATATACTCTCTATACGTACTTGAAACTCGTTAAATTTCGGAAGCCGTAGAACAGTAATTTTAGTGCGATGTATCTGGGAATATCGAAACTTTAGCAGACCGGTATTTTTAGAGGAAGTGAAAAGATATTTTGTAACTATTTTATGAAGTTCTTAGGATAATACGCGGAATCAGCTGGTATTTCAGTTGATTGGGAGTTTGCGACCACACTACCCGATCCTACATACTGTATTTTGGCATGGCGCTCATTAGCCAATTACCCTCTGGAGCCGTATTTTTTTAAAGCAAGCTCACTGGCAAAACTAAAGGAGGTCTTTCTTGTGTAAATGCCTAATTCAAGATTTAATTCTATTTTCTTGGGTGTGTGAATTAAGCAGGACTGTGAAGTAAACAAATAAATTAATTCTGATGAAGTCATAGCAGATTTTGCTCTTGGGAAGTATAAAGAAAGTACAAGTTATATTGAAACGTGTTATGTTTCAGTTTCCTTCGGTTACGTTGCCTAACTATGTTAAACCCTGACTTCGTCAGTGAAGAGAGGAGTGCTTAAATTCCGTTTTTGTTTTAAATCCAAAATCCACGTACATTTTTACATCCATTATTATTAAAATATTCCGAGAACCATGTCTTACGGCCACAATTAAGTGTGGCCCCCTAAATGTTCGCATGGGCTTCGAGTGTCTTAATCCAGTGACTGTGGAAGGCCTAGAGTATTTTAATGAAACATGTTCGTAGGTACTTTGTCGGAAATTTTGCTGGGTCCCGGTTAACAGATAAATAATCCTTTCCCTGTTTGCGCACTCGATGTTCACAAATGCATGTTTTTAATTTTCTTGTAAAAAAAGTGTATTTGTGAAAATCGATTGTGTGGTGTGTCAGTTCTAATCCTTTAAATGCAGTGTTTCTTACAATATATACAAATATTTGCCACACAGTTCCATTAATATAGAAATAATGTTTTCATGATATTGAGTTGGCGAGAGATTTCTAATGTTTTTCAGTTTAACAGAATTCCAAGAACAATATGGCAAAAGCGATATCTCAGATGCGATTTGTGCAGCAGTAAAAGCACATCTTGTTAGTTAGCATTGAAACTGAAACGGATTTACTTGAAATGACGCCAGTAAAGTATAGATTTAGAACATGTTTATATAGGATATTGAAAATGTGCAAATGTTGCGATTGCATAAGAAGTGAGTTTGTTACTTGAAATGTACTGTGACTCTGCATTAAGGTGGTTCCACCTAAAATCTCTGCCTTATGTTTCCAATGGTAAAATTCCTTTACATATTTTCATCGCAATTAATGTATTCCCAAGAATGAAAATTTGCACATCGATAAAACTAAGTTTAAGTTATTACATGGGATACTTAATACTTGCTAAAACATAACCATAATGAAGCAATCCAACATTTGTTTGTCTACTGACGTCACCAATGTACAGGTCGCGCCATCTATTAACAAGTCTAAACATTACTCAAAGGAAAATGCTTGATTTTTAATATAATTATGGTTATGTTTTAGCAAGTATTAAGTATCCCATGCTATAACTTAATGTTAGTTTTATCGATGTGCAAATTTTCATCCTTGGGAATACATTAATTGCGAAGAAAATATGTAAATAAGTTTTACCATTTTAAACAAAAGGCAGAGGTTTTAGGTGGAACCACCTTAAAAAAATTGTTGAACTCTCCTTAAATGATTGATTGTATCATAGAAATGAATATTCACACTTTTATCTGAACTCTCGTGTTCTTAATGTCATTCGTCACAACGTACAAATGTGACTCTGATTTCTGGTCTGTGGTTGTTTTCTTGAAAACAAGAACCATAGAAATAGATTGCATGAAAACTGTTTCCTTTGCTTCAGACATTAAACTGCTTTGTTTATTACATTTTTGAGCTGCAAAGAAAAAGAACCAATAAAACTGGTCGTCAGCTATTCTGAGTTTGGTTGAAACTCTGCTGTAATCAACACCAAGGAAAAGTATTCAGGCTTACCAGCTGAAGGATAATGCAGCATGCGTAGATGGGCAAGTTTCTCTAACGATACTGTGAATGCGAAGCAAGTAAACATACTGGACAGAAACACGTACGTAAGTATAAAGTTGATGAACGTAATGAGTTGTGGAAATATGGAGAGTGAAACTGCTGGATTATGACTGTGGATGTCTGAATGTGTGTTTAAAGCATCTGTAGCATTCTGTATTTCCTTTTACAAGTACAACTATGGGTAGTAAATGTGACGTTACTGAGTGGCAAAAGGGGACCATTGCTTTTGGAAGAGAACATGGTTATTCTTTGCAAGATGTGGCGAAGTTTGTTGAACAGTCCGAGTCAACAGTCAGTAGTGTCAATTTCCAATGGAGGAAGAATGGAAGTTATCACTATAGGTGGAGCAACTGTAATAGAAACTCTGATGACAAATCGGGATAGCAGGCGTCTGGGACGATTAGCAACTGCTGCACGTTTCCAGACTCGTTAAGAACTGCTTAACAGTACAATGCTGGACCCAGTAAACCAGTCTCAGAACGAACGCTAAGAAGAGAACTTCATGGCTTGGGCATTTTCAGTCGTGTTTGTTCGGATACGTCTGAAGTTAACAACTGTCCAGAAGAAAAATTGCCTTGCTTGGGCAAAACAGCATCGTCACTGGACCATTGAACAATGGCGACGAATCCGGATTCTATTTGTATTCCAATGATGGTCGTTCCAGGATCATGCGGAAAGCTGGAGAAGCATTTATCCCAGAATGTGTCCAAAGAGCTATGTAAAAAGGAGGTGGAAGTGTCATCTTTTTGGGCTGTATTTCATGTACTGGAGTTGGACCATTTGTTCAGGTGTCCAACCGCATGAAATCTATGGATTATGTGCACTTTTAAATAATGCATTATTGCCGTTTGTCCAGTGTTTTGATCAAGAAGGGCACATAATGGATCCTGTGTTTCAAGATGATAACTCTCGTGTCCATCGAGCTAGATTTGTGCTGGATTGGTTTGAAGAACATGAGAAATACGTATCACATCTCAATTGGCCTGCAAATTCACCCGATCTAAATGTGATTGAAAAATCTGGGACATATGTTAGAAAGGGCCGCGAAGAAGAAAAAACAATATCCTGCATATTTGGGGGAATTAAGGCATCTTTTGAGCATGGAGTGGATACTTGATACGCATGTTATACTGAGTCATATTGATAACATGCCAAACAAAATGAAAGCTGTAATTTAAACAGGTGGTGATATAACTCTATTTTAAGGAATGAAGTTTACAGTCCATAATTTTTTATCCGGTGTGTTTACTTTTCAGTTATGTTATACATCAGGCATTGTATGAATGCTGGTATTGCTATTTTCCATTGTAATATTTGCACCGGTAATCTGTGACGTATATAACTGTAATTAAACCTTCCTTTTGAGTTTCTATTATGTAAATTTGTTGCTTCGCCGTTTGATTTACTTTCTGAACGGCACTTCACATTCCGTAATTTTATTATGCGTTTTGGCAATGCTGTCAGTAGGTTAAAGAATAAATAAGAATTTCAGCTAAAGCAAAAAGAGTGGTGATTGTGATGAGAGTGATGATGGTACGATCGTGAGAGGATTTACTATGAAATATTGGCAACTTGATACTACGAAAGTTCACCTATTAATATGTAAATGCTGTAGCAGATGGTTGCTATTTTTGTAGAGCTCTCACAAGCCTATACTTCAGTTAGCGCGAGAAAATAAAGCATCGAATTGTTACGTAAGTTGCTCATTCATATGAACCCTGGCCGTTCTTTATTTTTTTTAAAGTTAAGTGACTGTGTTGTTTGTTCACACACAACAAGCAATTTGATAAAAAAATATGCAAGGATGTGATTAAATACGATGACCGTGAGAATAAGATTTTTGCTAAAGTCAGTTTTGCGGCAACAGTTTCCTTAAATGTGATGTAGAATATATTTTTTTTCCTTCTCAAGTACGAAATTTGGACAGCTCAAGGGAAGTGGAAAGATTTGCAGGCATGGCAGATGTAGGAAATCTAAAACTTCTGAAACTGTCAATCTTTTTACGGCAGCTAGCTGGAGACATGTTTTTTTTAACAAAACTGAGACTAAAAGGTTAATTACCGTAAAAAAAAAAACCGCATAGGAAAAATAAAAACTCGAACCCGAAGCAAAAATGTCAGTTATTAGGCATTAAAAAAAAAAGATTGCGTAGAGTTAAAAGTGCGGAACATGAGCTAGACGTTAAAAGTGCGGAGATGAGCTTTTTTTTGTTAATAAAAAAATAAATGCATTATTTGCAAAATTTCACAGTCTTTACATGATTCAGTTTTTGATGTCATATATCCAAAGAAAAAGAAACGTCATAGTATTTTTGTTTTTTGTTACAGCTTGCCGTTAGTATTGTGTACTGATTTAAAATATATTTGCTTTTAGAAATAAGAAAAAGCAAGATTCGCGAAAAAAATGTTTTTGGAAAACGTTTGTTTCTTCAAGTAGATTTTTAAAGTGTGATTTATTTCGAACAAACCGTGATTGTTGTGAGTCTGTAGTTTATATTTTGAAAGAAAGAAATGCTTTGCGCATTGTTTTCTTGGAAATTTATTTTAATAATATTTATATCTGAAATATTTATTCACATATTTGTGTTGGGAAAAATTAACCACTACAGATAAAATTCAGCTCGATGGATCTTGATGGATAGGATTTTTATACTTGTAATAAGTACAAGAAAATACTCTTGTATAGTTGCTACAAAATCTATTTAAATAGACTCAAACTTGTGTCTAAGCATGGTGTTAACTTTTACTACCCTTGTATGTCTAATTCCTGTTGTTCTTGATGCTATGCATTCTCTGATACTGTTATATGGAAATATTCAAACTATATTTAAATTGTAACTTTTATCATTTTGTGGGCCAACGACAGTGAGAAATTTCCTCCCCAGTCAGAAAGGCGCCCAGCGCAGATCCATTTCGGAGAAAGGTCATTCTCTCGCCGGACCCCTCCCACGGACAAAGGATAGCCCCATTCTTTCCTCAGCCGTCGCCAGAATCTCTAGCCGACGGGTACAAAGGACCAAGCAATTAAGAATTTCTTCTTACGTCAAGAACAGAACGTGTAAGGGAATGAGACAGAGAGGAGCTTTCATGGCGATCTCGAGGGAAAAGTAGGAAGGATTTTGCTCGGAGGCAAATCAGGACAAATGAGGAGGTAGAAATAGTTTTTCACGTGGGCTTGTAGCCACACAAGATAGGAACAGATTTGGCGGGAAGAGCGTAGAGAAGGACATCCAACTCCCGCTGGAAGTATTTACTATCTGATCTGACCAACTATTATTCCAATATTTCCACTTCCCCCCATCTGATGAATAAAGATATGTGCAAAAGGAAACATCTGTCATAATGTTCAATTTTAACTACTTGTTTATTTGCTTCCGTGCTCCAACGACAGGAACCTGTAAACGATTCTTCTGATAAGGTGGCGTCTACCACAATACTTAAAATAAATCAAGCCAACAATACTTAAATACGAGAGTAAATCAAAAAGAAAAGGCAATTTCATTGTATTTGTCCCCTCCCCCCTAAGTGAAACTTATATAAATGTATCATTATTTATCAATGTAGTCTCTTTAGAGGATACTTTGAGTCCACAAACACTTTTCGTAACGGTGTACAATCTCCCTTCGGAGAAGGTTTTTTAGATGTCCATGAAGCTAGCTAGGTATACACCGCTTCTTTCACTTCTACCTCTTTCAGCGGGCGACGGGAAATCGTTTAATGAGATATTCCAGCTGGATGTGAAACTTGAGGTTCTGAATTGTCACCGTTGCAGCCACTGCATGGAGGCGAGCATAGTCGTGGTGAAAAATAAGTTTTTGACAACAATCCTCTTTTTTTATTGCGAGTTAGAAATTTCAGCTTGCCTTTAAGCACAGCTGAATATGTTACATTGTTGACAGTTTGTCCGTGTTTCTAATAATGTTTCCAAAATAAGCCCAAAACAAGGTTAACGAAAACATTTTTTCGACACGAGGGACACTTTTGAATTTCTCGCCGTGATCGAGCTCCGTCAGTCACACTTATTCTACCAGATTTAAACCTTTGTACTTACTCTTGCCATGGTTGTACTATAATCCTAAACTTTATGCGACTAACTCTGCAATAAGGGCAGTTGCCGTTCGCTGGCCGTAAGTGACAAGCACAACGGACCGGTGCGTTAGTCTCCAATGATGTCGAACCTGTCATTAACGTGGAATCTTTGAAGACGCAAAGACTGCTTGATTGCATTCGGATTGTCCAGTGATGCATGTTGTCAAAGTTTACGATGGCATGTCATAATAAAAGCACACCTCGGGGTAAAACCAGGTTCGGTACATTTTTGTAAAAGCTATTCAGCAAACCAGATTTGAGGGTGGAAATCCGCTTTTACGGAGTGCATATACTCGTTGCACGTGGTTAGGCTACAGTTGCTCCTGATGGCAGATACTCCATAAAGTAGAATATGATGCATCTACCTCTCCGAATACTATTGTGCCATTTCCGGGCTACTCCGCTACCGTGTTCTGCACATGTTCTTCTAACGCAGGTGTACGCACATGTCTGGGTCGTCGCCAATCTGTAGTGCGAGGTGCCGTTGACAGTCTGTCGTAAACGTTGATGGACGGCGCAAACATAGCTTTAGCGCGACATCTGTGCAGAAAAAGCATTCTGTAGAGGTGCTCTGTAGGCTTCTCTGGTCTTTCATACACTCGTCCGTACGTGAAATGAATGTCAGCCCATTCCACGTTGGTAAACTGAGAATGCGTATTCTCGGTTGCACAACCCTGACTGATAATAACATGCATGCTACTCTTTCATTTGCACGCAACGTCGTCTAATAAGGAGTGCTTAGCGAAACGACTGCCGGTTCACTTTAAGTATATCGCACAAGGAGTTGCGCGATTGTGTCACATATTTGCTCCCAACGCCGAGTGACATGCAGAAGATGTTCATTTCCATAGCACCGTGCCTACCGCACCGTCTTCCCCACACAGGAAAGGCAGTTTAGCGCCGCGCCGCATTTTGTACTCAGACAACGTGCTATATCTCTATAAGAAAGCGTATCAGACCTTGTGTTCAAGACTTTTTGTTCATCAGAATCGGTGGTAGTTCATGTTCCCGCAATATTTGGCCAAGTTTTTGAAAAAAACAGTATAAACTTAATAAATAAACTGCTGATTTAAAACAACTCACACAAGTTAAATTTGTAAGCCAGAATGTTCCAAATGAAAAATAAATAAATAAAGGGAAGTGGGAGGGGGGGGAGAGCCCTGTTCTGCGGAAAAGTTACATCCATATAGATACTAGCGTTGACCAGTACTCAGCTTCGTTTCCTGAATGTTAGTGTCCAACGTGGTGCTGCACCTGTAATTTAAGGTATTTTCAAGTACCACTTTTCCATATGTCCATTGTGAAAACTAATCAAGTAACTAAGTAAATAATCAGTTAAAAATTTATCTGGTAGCTTGTTCTTCTTTGTGGAGCTAGCCTCTGAATCTCAGAGAACAGTTTAGTGACATGCATTGTAAAAACTAAGTATACGCAGCACTCAATATGTCTATCCAACTGAGTTTTTTTTTCTTTTTCCGGTCGGCATGGCGAATGAATGCGTCTCTGTGTTCATTCTGTCCTTGTACTGTTCACTGGATTGTGTTGTATTTTTCGGTTTTCGTATAAGCTGCACGCAAAAGTTTTCGTACTTTTCTGTCAGAAAAGCTTCGCCGGTGACAGAGTGGTCAGAGGCGTGTAGGTTTCTGGCTAGTCGTCCAAGGTGGGTCCAGGCTCGACTCCCGATTGAGGCATGGGTCGTGTGTTTGTCTTACGGCACTAGGTTTCCTGGAATCGGCATCTCCAAATTAGGGACGGACAACTGCTATAGCCCTTAGAGTACAGGGTCATTTTATTTTGAAACTTCTTTAAATGTTTTGCAACGCTATACGGTTACAGTTGTAGGCCTATTGCTCGCGTAGCAGCCAGTGGTCTCTTTTTTTCGGGGGGGGGGGGGGGGTTCGTATAATTATTTCTTGACAAGGTCAGCATCCTCTACTCACTATCAGAGGTGAGAGTTATCAGCATAGCTTCGATACCAACTTTTTGAAATTATCTTCAAGTATCTAGTTAGGGGGGGGAAGAAAAAAGTCTTGAACTCTTTATGGAATGTTTTAGTATATCGGATTAATATTAGGAAGGTGTACCAAAGTGTATGCGCGCTTCTCCTAGCCTAATCGCACATTTTGGTCAGTAATCAACCACGTGTACTGTACCATTTCTCTTGGTTGATTAAAAAAAAAAAAAGAACCTGAACTTTTTGAAGCTGTGTACTTTCCTGTTCAGCATCTCCACTGCATCGATGCATGCATTCCGCATCCCATGAGAGTAGTAACTCATGTAGTTATCACAAGAGTTTGGATGTTTTGCTTAGCGAGAAAAAGGTTAAATCTGTCGTAACTGCAAAAAATCAGTTTTATTTCTGCGAATTGAAGGAGGGTGAGCCTAGAAAACCCCAAGAGAATTTTCTTCAAATGTAAATAAATTTCAGTACATGGTTTGTGTGTATTTCATTCTAAAGCGTATAAGAGTGTAACTAAGCATAAGGGTTCTGTAAAGCTAGTAAATGCTAAGGTAATATCAAAAACGACTAATAATAAATATCCAGGGACAGCAAGCAGAAGTAACGCTCGTTTACAAGCACGAAGGAACTTGGCATGTTGGTTTATTAACTTTAAACAGGTTAGCAAACTATTAATGATGAAACTTTTAACAAACGCGACAACCGCTAAGCTAAGCTCGTGTGATAACAAATGTATGATATTGAAGTCGACAAAGTTGAACAAATGGAATCGCGTCACCCAACACATATCATGCACGCTGTGCTAACTTCTTGCCTGACCTCTGGCTGACTGCTAGTGTTGCCATATAGAACATACTAACTTTGAAGTTCAGACGTGACGTTAATTTCAGCAAATATAACGAGAGGTGGCCTCAAATTACATAAGAGACAAAAAACATGAAGTTCAAAGTAATATACACTATATTGATAAGTTACCGGACACCTAGAAGAGAAACACAACATAGCATTTATTGACATACATTAGTACGGTGTTGGTCCACCTTTGGCCTTAATGCATGCACTGACCCTTCGAGACATGCTTTCGACAAGGTTTTGGAACACAGCGAGAGGTATGCGCTTCCATTCAGTACATAATGCTGCAGCTAACGGTTGCTTAGTAGTAGGCCTTGGTTCCAAACTTCTTATGCGGCGCTCTAATTCATCCCATAGGTGCTTTATGGGATTAAGATCAGGGCTCTGTGCTGGCCAGTCCACACACGATACGGAGTTATGGTCAAACCACGCCGTAACAGTCCTTGCTTTATGGCTCGGTGCATTATCCTTCCGATAGCAACAAGGCTCTGTTCCATAGTATTGTCACAGAGTTGGTAGGGCATAATTGTCCAGAATATCGAAGTAGACGTTCTGGTTAACAGGTTTGTCCACGATAACCAATGGGCCTGGATCATACCACGAAAAACATCCCCACAAGAGTACACTGCCAGCTCCAAACTTGACCGTAGGAGCAGTACACTGTGGTAAATAGCGTTCCTCCAGCTGCCACCATACCCCCACACAGCCATCAGACTGATGGATCGTGTATCTGGATTCATCAGTCCATAGGACCCGTTTCCATTGATCTACGGTCCATGATAAATGTTCTTTACACCATGCTGAACGACGAGTAGCATTCCGAGTGGAGATAAAAGGCTTAAGGGCAGCCGCATGACCGCGGTAACCCATGGAATGAAGTTCTCTACAAATGGTACGTGTACATACCGAGTTTCCAGCATGCTTACTTACCTGTACACTGAGGTCTTGCGCAGTACTCCGTCGATTAGCTATAACGACTCTCCTGAGGCTTCGACGTCCTCTATCACTGATTTTCTTTGGTCTGCCAGCACATTTTGCTGCTTCAGGCACGCCATGTGTCTTCCACTTATTCAGTACATCCAAAACCGTTGTTTTGGGTATGTTTAAACGCCTTTCGGTTTCTCTTATGGACAACCCACTAATATAACACCCAACAATCTCACCATTCGTCCGAGATGGGTCCGGGTTTGAATCACAGTTAAGGCATGGATGTTGTATTTGTCTTACGGTACTGGCTCTCTACCTTCCCTAAAACCAGTGGCCCAAAATTAGGGACGGGCGACCGCTCATACGGGATCCTTTGTTAGAAAAGTGTGAAGTAACGGAGAAAATTTACCTTGTTGCCGTTCAATGTACTTCCCTCCGCTGCTAATGACATGTAGCTTGCCAGTGGTGAGGTAGGCTCTGGATGCCTCGTAGTACCCCATCTTTGTTCAGCTGTCGTATTACTCGGGTCACGTTCAATAACAGTTCATCCAGCAATTTGTAGCCGATGCTACGGAGGCGATTTTTAAACTTTGGGAAAAGATCGAAGTCAAGTGGACTGGATCAGGGATGTATGGTGGGTGGGCTAAAGTTTCCCAGCCATATTTCCACAAAAGTCCCCATACCGACGCTGCACCATGACACGATGCGTTGTGTCATGGTGCAGCGTCGATCACTCCCGCTTCGAACAAATTGGGGCGATTTTGACGAATTTTCAGTCTCAACTTTGTCCTCGGCAAGTCACGATAATATTGTGCGTTGGCATTTTGCCTTACCGGCACTCGATCAGACACCACAGCACCCTGGGCATCGTATGCAAAAATCATCATATGCTTCACTTTGGATTGTTGCCGACGACACTTTGAGGGGCGTGGGGAACTTGGATGCCTCCATTCCGCTTATTGTGACTTCTGTTCCTGCTCAAAATTACGGGTCCAAGTCTCATCAATTGCGACAATTCTGTTCCGGAAGGTGTCGCCCTCCCTTTCGAAACTGTGGAGGTAATCCTGTGCGATGCTCACTCTGGCTGCCTTTTGCTCGGGGGTGAGTTGATGGGGCACCCAGCGCCCGCCGATTTTTCTTTTCCCCCATAAGTCGATCAAAATCCGATAACACACTGAAACTCGTCAAAGAAGAGTCCCTTTTGCAGTTCCTGATTAACTGTAGTGAATTATCGGTTATTCCTAAGTTCCTTCAAATAACCACCACACCTAGATCTTGGAAAGACAATTACATTTTGAAAACTGCTGAAGGGAAGAGGCTTAAACAGGAAATTAAGTCCAAGAAGGGGTTCATTAATTACCTGCAAAGAAGGACTTATTATTCGTTCTCTATTTTTGTCAAGGACTCTCACCCACTTATTGTCGACAGAACCTTAACTATGTTGGCCTCGACTGCAGATACCCTTGCAAAGACTTTATATACATCTCATGTCAAAAAATTGCGGGGGTTAGTGGACATAAACCAGGAGGCAACAATGTGGCAGCGAAAATACCTCCAGTGAAAATCCCAACCCTCCAGCAATAGCACCACAGACAGTCATTAACCTTAGTGATTTTCAGCCTAGTGACCAACTAAAGAGTGTCCTTCAACTTGGGACGAAATTTGCTTTTCCTAAAAATATTAGCTTACCACACACCATATCGCAAGTTGAAAACATTATCTCTCAACTACCAGCTTCGGAGCAAACTTTTACAAGACTAAAGATCTCCAAGATTATCAATAAGGAACATAATAAGCTAATCAAACATTCATCCACCTCTGAAAAAAGACTTTTACGGACACTTAAGGAAGAATCTACCATCTCGATTATTACTGCCGATAAAACCTCTCAAATTGTGATTTATTAACACTGCTGATTACTGTGATAAAATGATCTCTGCCATTTCCACTATCCCCCATTGTATCATCAATCATAACCTTATAAACTGCACTATTTCAGCTTTGTCAAAACTAGGGAAGGACTTTGTTCCCCCCTAGTTTCCGGTGCTCTTTTAAGCCCCCACCAGGACCCTGCGTTCCCAACGTATTTGGTAAAATTAAACTGCATAAACCTAACCATCCGCTCCGGCCACTTGTCTCTGGAAGGTCTAGTCCTACAAGACCCCTTGAAGCCACCCTTTCTAAATACCTCTCACATCTGGTGCAGGACTCCCATTACTCTACAAAGAATTCTACCCATGTTGTTTCAAAACTTTCAAATCTTCCAACCCAGGCTAAACCATTCATTCTGGCTTCCCTCGACGTGGTGTCACTCTACCCCAATGTACCTGTTGAATTCACACATCAGATTATCGAAAATCAACTTCATTCCTTAGGGCACCCACTTACTGAGATTTCAGCCATAATGAATGCGCTTCGGTTTGTTAAAAAACGGTCATATTTCCAATTCCAAGATAAAATTTATCGCCAAACCGATGGCGCGGCCATGGGATCACCGCTTTCTGGCATTTTAACCGAAATCTTCGTGCAGTACCTTGAAAATACATTTTTGACCTCTTATCCCCATCAACCTCTGTTATTTCTCAGGTATGTAGATGATATCTTATTACTCTGGCCCCACTCGTTATCTGAATTACAAGCATTAACGAATTCTTTCTCTTCACAATTTCAGTCAATTCAATTTACCTTAGAAATTGAACAAGACCTAAAACTCCCGTTTCTTGATATTATGATTACCCGTCATCCAAACCAGGTTTTACCATTGCACTTTGCTGTTTATAGAAAACCGTCCTGTACCCCAACTATGATCCCATACTCCTCTAATCACCCGCAAAACCAAAAGTTAACGTCTCTTCACTTTTTTATTCGTAGAGCCTACACCCATTCCTCAACTCGTACTGCACGCGTTGCAGAACTACAATGGGTTTCGTCGTTTGCCTCCCAATTTGGATATCCTGAATACGTTTTTAACCTGGTTCATTCCCGAGTTAAAAGTAAACTTGCTACTACATTACAACCATTTTTGCCCACACCATTTCGTTTCATTGCTTCCATCGATTGCATCCCTTCAATTACTCAACCTCTTCGTAACATTTGCCGGAAATTTGGACTGGATTTCGGCACTCGCTCCCTTAATATACTACCACTTGTTAGAAAGGACAGGACCCCGACGGATATTTTAGAAAGATGGGGTGTCTATTGTGTTCCATTAAAAGATGTTTTCGGAACTATTCAATCTGTCTATATAGGATCGACCGGACGGAATTTGTCTTGCAGGGCCAAGGAACATAAATATAATATCCAGACAGGAGGTACCAACACTGCACTTGCTAGGGAAGTTACAAAAGGGATTTTATATCTGGACTGGGAAAATTTTAAAATTGTGGTTACCCCTAAAAATCGTAGCACGCTGTTTCTTACTGAGAGCATGTTCATTTTTCACTCACAAAATATTTGTTGTAATGTTTATATGCCGTATGAGCTCCCCAATGCCTATAAGGTATTAATTAACTCTAATCCTAGGGGCTTTGAATTACCTATAACCGTGGGATAATGTGCCGGGAGGAATACCTTCCTTCTTTGCATATATGTACAACAACCGACTGACGCGTTCATGTGTGTGTATATATTATGCGGATCTTGTCAATTTGGCTGTTCCATCTGAAGATGGGCCATGCGATGGCCTGAAAGTACTCATGTCTTTTAATCTGTTTTTTTTAAATATCATAAGGTTTTATTAAATTGATGCCTCATAATATGAGTTAATTTGATTTAAGCTAAGCCGAGTTTTATTTTACTTTCAATTATCCGCACAAAGACGGCTTTTACTCGGGAAATGAAAAAATCCGATGAAAAGACGTGATGGACAAATTTGCCTGATGAGCAATCTCCTCGAATGTCAAACGGCGATTCTCTTCGAGAAGCGTTGCAACAGTGGTGACAGATGTTTTTTCTGTCGCCATTTGATGTTGGCCTGAGCGGAGATCATTTTCGATGCTACTACGGCCCTTCCGAAAGCGCAATGCCCAGTGAGAAATTGTGCTTCGATCAGGAGTTCATTCCCGACAAACTTCTTGCAAGGCAGTATGAATCTATATCAGAGTTTGTACCCCCACCCCCGCACAGTTTCTATTTTCACTTACGAGCGCTGGTCTAACCCATGACTCGACCCGAGGAGCTGCACGCTTCCATTTCCAAACCCTACCCCGTCCACACAGCAAATGATAGCGCGTCGTTCTGACACCACTGCATTGCTGAGAGTCTGACCTTGACATGACGCAATCATTTTCCCTATTGCATCATCCGCTTCCGTTTTAGATTAACGTGTGCAGAACTTTTGTTATCACCCTCGTACCCCCTTGTGTTGCTCACGGTGGTCGTTTATCCTCAAAAAAAAAAAAAAAAAAAAAAGAAAGAAAAAGAAAAAAAAAGTGGAAAACCTGTTTAGTCGCGAACTCACTGTATCACATTCTCATCTTACAGCATCATCTTACAAAAAGAGTTCATTTCGAAGCACTTTTCAAGCGATGCTTTACAGTGAGTATAATGTGTTTTTTCGCATGGCATTATGTACTGTTCCAAATGTATAGTCATGTGTACATTAAAATGTACACTGCAACGTTTTTGTTTTGTTTTGTTTTTTTGTTGAGTCATCCTTTCGTTGTCATTTTCTTCACTGAATGACTAGCGAAACATTTATTCCTATTATCCTGTCCGTAAGTGAAATAAGATTATTTAGCTGCTCCTACTTCCACGTGATTGTAAAATATCTTGAAATTCTGTAGCCCCGCCATCACAGTCAAAACATTGATGTTTCACCCGTATTTGAAGCGTTACTTTTGTGCTACACTCGTGTATGAAGCCATTTCAATGTTTTGAGGAGAGACGTTCTCGTGCCTTGTCATTGATCCTTTCGTCTCGGAGAACGCAAAGAAGAAAAGCGTGAAATCCTCAGGATCAGCATATCCTCACCTCCAATTTATTGTGACAATAAATTTGGGAAGGAATAATAATAAAGGAAATTTAAAGGGTGGGTAATTATGTAGAATGTGCTGCACTAAAATACTATTCCAAAGACCAGCACCCACCAGCACCACTCCAGGTGTTTCTGTTGTCGTTAGCATTTGCCTCGTGTGTCATGGAAAAAACGTAAAATGACATATCTATAAATCTTTTGTTAAATACTGATGTTCCAGAGAAATGTGGAGAGAGAGGACGCCAATGTGATCGGAAGATTTGTGTCCTCATCAACAGCGCAAATTGCACAAGTAAGGAATGTCCGACAATTTTAGATCAGTTCACGGCGATTACCCATTGGCAGAAAAAAAGTCATGTGTATGCAGTTGTTGTTTTTTTTAACGGTGTTTAGCAAATCCAAAAAGCAGATGCTTCAACGTTAACAAAAGGCAAGGAAACAGTCCTCTGATTTACAGAAACTCCGAAAAGGCAAGAAAACAATCCACTGACTTACAGAAACCACGAACGGATTGACTTTTATGATTGAAGTAAACTTCGTGACATTTATGGTTCACCTAATAGGGCGAAAGATGCAGAAAATCCGCATCTTTCACCCTGTTTGGTGAACCTCAGAAAATGTCAGATGCCGTCAAAAATCAATGTGTTTTGAATCCCTCCATCCCCAGAATTACAAATCTGATACATAAGAACGTATATTTATTTTGCTTCCTCCTTATGCTGTTATTCAATTAATTTTATCCCCCCCCTTTTGTTTTTATATGAACCTCTTTAAACCGCCACCCTCGCTTACTGCTAGTTCAGCACGATCAACAAAATATGGCGTTTAACGAGGTTCGAATTTGTACTATACAGGTTATGTTTAAAATAGTACTAAGAAAAGTATCTCAGATTCTTCAATTACGAGTTTTAAAGGTTGTCGTCCCCCCTTGTTTTTTGTTTCACCACGTTTTATTTGCCTGCTCTTGCTATAAAATGAGATTTCCGCGCAGATATTTTAAGCCTACGTTTCTATTCCTGACTTCCACCTATGATGCACAGATCTGCCAATTTAGCGAAACATGTGCAGTGCTTGTGAAATAAATGTCTTTCGTATATTTTACATGGAAACCACATTTTGCTTGCTCTGTCGCTTATTTCCCAATGCTTGGGCATCTTTTAGCGAAACTAAAATAAACTACTGCTGTTTACTAGGTTCTTGATCTTTCCCATTTCGCCAGCAGTGTTTATGCGACTACACCTGTGATGATCTGTTAATTCGGATGTATTTACGTCGAATTGCGAATATGTGTGTGTGCGCCATTACTCCGAGTTTACATCCTGGGTATGAGGTAAAGAGTCGTAGGTATGCATTAGCATACCTAGTTTATTTAAAATGCAAATAACAGTGTACAAGGGTGTACATAAAACTTAAAATTTTGCGTCCATGCACAAACGCTAAAACAAAAACATGACATCTAGTGATTTGGCGTATGAATTAGACAATTCGACCATCCAACATGATTGATCAATGCTAACATTAAAGACGCAGACAGAAATGCCAAGACACATCATGTAAACCCGAAGAATAAGGCACGTAGTACATCTGTCATACAAACGCTGCAATAAACCTGGCAACGGGCTAGGTTTGAATTCACATTATAAGACAGGGGTTCCCCTGGCGGACAGCCCCAATTAATAATACACTAGCGGACATTCATGTGATCACATTCTGAGAGACACCATGGAAATAAATGAACCTTGAAGTAACAGAAACGATTGTAACTGCTGTGTACATAACACTGCAAAGGTACAAAATGTATTGCATGGTGTATCATCAACCATACCTTTATGTGAATAAGAGGAAACTCAGCGACATACAACGTAAGCGTACTAGGTAGTGTCACAGTCGTACACCGCATTTCGTAAACAAGCAAGAAGTAACGTTCTGAAAAATACACTCTGACGAACATAAGCTGTTTTTGCTAACTTTGGATTTCTGTCATCGCAAGGCACATAACACTAAAATGCACAATAGGTTTCAAAGTTTGAAAAATACCATGCCTGGGACATATAAATTACACTGCTCAACAAAAAAAAAAAAAACTTTTTTTATGTTTCCTTAATGAAAGTGGTTAAACTTTACTAATTTCTGGTCGAAGAAAACGAATCTGATAATAGTTTTTTTTTTTTATTTATTAGCTCTAGTTTCGGAGATACACAACTTATTCATCTATATATAATTATAGCGAAAAGCAAATTTCAACAGTATTATATTATACACTGCCGGACAATTGCTAAGGACGGATGACAATAGCAACGATAGCAACCATAAAATGGAAGACAGGAAAATGTGGAAATTAGCATAAGTGCGGGATACAGTAAGACGTGTTGTGCGTATGTGAATTTTGGATTGCCGAACTTGTTCGTGACGTCATAGCGCTGATACGAGATATAAAGGATTTGACGCGTATTGACCGTTGTTGTTCAAACGCAAAGTTGAAACGTAAAGATTCAATTGACGAACTTGCAAGTTTCAGTATGTCTTCCCGAAATCACCTAGATGATTTTACGCGTGGCCGTATTATTGGCAAGATTGAAGAAGGGCGAAAAATAACAGATGTTGCCAGGGAGTTCGACGTCAGCCACAGTGTTGTTTCAAGGCTTTGGAAATCATTTCAAACAAATGGAGAGTGTAGCAAACGTTACGGGGAGGTCGTGTCCGCAGTACGACACCTGCAGAAGATCGGTACATAGTGCTATCAACAAAAAGACACCGGCGCAGCACAGCTAGTGAGGTAGCAAATCAGTTTATGGCTGCTACTGGCAAGCGGATCTCCCGAAAAACTGTCGCCAGACGTTTGCATGAAAGAGGACTATACACCCGCCGTCCTGTTGTGTGCATCCCATTGTCCAGACGTCACCGTACCGCCCGTTTGCAATGGTGCCATCAACATCGCAATTGGACTGATAACGACTGGTCGGCTGTCCTCTTCTCAGATGAGAGTAGATACAGTCTATCGTCTGATTGTCGACGACAACTGATCTGGCGTGTAGTGGTACTGCATATTGTCCAGCAAACATACAGGAAAGGGACTGATATCCGACATGTAGTGTCATGGTATGGGCTGGCATCATGATCAATGGCCGTACGTCCCTCTATGTGCTTACAACTGGGACTATGACTGGCCAACGATACATTAATGATGTTCTGCTACCTCATGTTCGCATGTTCCGTGGTGCTGCCGGTGATAGATTCATTTTCATGGACGACAACGCAACATGTCATCGAACAGTCGCTGTCCAGGAGTGTCTTGAGAGCGAGGATATTCAACGCCTCGTATGACCAGCACGTTCTCCAGATCTGAATCCCATTGAAAATGTGTGGGATGCTTTGGGGAGTAGTCTTGCTGGTCGCCAATGCCCTCCAATAAACAAGGACACCCTCATCCGTGCACTGACAGAGGAATGGGATAAATTACCCCAACAGCTGCTTGATAATGTTGTGCAAAGCATGACATGACGTGTGGAATCTTGCATCGCCCTCCATGGTGGCCATATCCCGTATTGACATCTTACGCCGGAACGCCTGCGGACGGTAATTGCATTTTTTCAAGTTTACGTATTCTGCACAAAATGGCCTGTTTGCCCCTTGAACACGTTCCAAAGCCTTCTGGATTTCAGAGCACAATAAATTGTCTTTCTTGTAATGTCCTGGCATTCTGACATTATTTTATTTCACTTGGCATCCAACCACACTTACTTTTTTATGCGCTATATAGCCGTTTATGATCCGTCCTTAGCAATTGTCCAGCAGTGTACTACTACAACGTAAATGAGCGTTATTTTCATTCAATCAATTGTAAATTACACAAAATACAATAAACCAAACGACAAAAACATAGAGGAATTGAAATTACTACATGAAATACAGACATAGGGGACTACAAATGAGTGCGCCTTCTCTTTGCTTGTCGCCTGTAATCCTGTTCTGTGGCATCTCTTGTCAATGTCCAGCAGTAGTCTGCAAGCATAGAACAGTTCCACCGACCTTGATATCTTCGTTCCATTGTTGAAATGTCTTAGTAGAACCTCTCACCATGCTCATCACTCAGTGCACCGCAGTTTTCTGGGAAGAAATCTAGATGACAGTGTAGAAAGTGTATTTTGAGGGACATGTTGCAGCCTAAGCGATGATACTTATCTAGAAGGTTGTTTACAAACTGAACATAATTTACAGCTCTTGGGTTACCCAAGATGCCATGCACAACACTAGTAAAGGCTTCCCAATCTGGTTGCGCATTGCCCTGAAGGACTAGCTTGAAGTTTTCATCCACAAAAAGTTCACGAATTTGAGGACCAATGAAGATTCCTTCCTTCACTTTAGCCTCACTCAGCTATGGAAATTTGTCTCTCAGGTACTTGGAAACCTCTCCACCCTTGTTCATCCCCTTTACGAAGTTCTTCATAAGGCCGAGTTTGATGTGTAAAGGGGGCAGAAGAATTTTGCTTCGATCAATGAGATGACTGTGCTGGACATTCTTTTCCCCGGGTCGCAGAGTTTCTCTTGGAGACCAGTCTTTTCTGTTGTAGTGTGAGGATCTAGCCCGACTGTCCCACTCACACAGGAAACAGCAGTACTTGGTGTATCCCAACTGCATGCCCAGCAATATTGCAATCACCTTCAGGTCTTCACAGATCTGCCATTGGTGGTCTGTGTACTTAATTGCTTCCAGAAGTAATTTCATATTGGCACATGTTTCCTTGATATGGACAGCATGGCCTACAGGAACTGAATGAAGAGAATTGCCATTGTGTAGCAACACAGCTTTTAAACTAAGCTTTGATGAGTCTATGAATAGTCTCCAGTCCTGTGGTTTGTGCTCCACATTCAAAGCTGTCATCAAACCATTCACATCATAGCAGGCAACTAGGTTATTATCTTTTTTTTAAATATGGAAGCAAATCTTTCTGCCGACTCCTGTACACTGACACTTTAACATTAGGTTCTAGAAGATTCCACTGTTTGAGCCTAGAACCTAGAAGCTCGGCTTTGTCTTTTGGTAGGTCTAGGTCTCGAATTAAATCACTTAGTTCACCTTGGGTAAGTCTGGGTAGTTCACCCAGTGACTCAGGTGCGAAATCAGGATCCTGTGATGTCGAAGGCTCAGGGCTTCGACATCACAGGGTCCAGACTGTACGCCTGTCGTGGGTTCGGTACAGGCAGATCGTCTCCATGTGGCTCTGGTCGGAAAGCTGACGGGATATTGGGGTATTTCATGCTCAACTTCCTCTTTCTTGATATACCTTTCTCAATAGGAGGTACCATGCAGAAACAGCAGTTATCTACATGATTTGTCGGCTCTCTCCGAATCATAGGGGTGCCAAAGCGCATTGAACGTCCGTTTTTACGGATCCATCCACGTAGATTTACAGAACAAGATTTGCAGCAAACATGAGGCGCCCACGTTTTGTCTTGATCCCCTACTTTCATACCAAAATAATGGTGGTTGGCTGTTTTCACGAGTAAAGTAATTGGGCGTTTCTGGGAGGCAAATGTCACATCACCACAAGCATAACAAAAATTGTCAGATTTGTTTAAGCATTGACGTGGCATCCTGGATTTTCAAGTTAAGGATGACCACAAAATCAACCTGAAACAAAGAAAGGAACGACACTATAACTTTCACTCCAAGCAAGCTGTAAACAGACAATGAACTAAAACAAGTTATTAATGAACAAAAGAAGATCTACAGTGACTCTTCATTCCCGCTCTCAGGTTTGCGAACCCCTATATTTGCTTTAAGTACTACCTTAATCAGCTGCTGGGAGCGCCACATGCTTTATTTCATATACATATCCTAAAACATCATAAATGGGCTATATCTCGGAAGTGAGAGCTAACTAAGCGTTTTAAATGTCATATTTGTTTTGAACATACTGAAATCAATACGAAATAAGTATTTTCAAGTCACAAACGTTTTCATTGTTGACCAGTGTTATTGGCCTGGGCAGGTAAGTAGAAAGTCTAGTTGCCTGGTGCGGGCAACTAGATTTTGAAAAAAGTTCGGAATAGAATTTCCTACTCCAAGAAAAAGAAAGTCATCACATGGGATGCTTCTTGTCATTGCTAATCTCTGGAAGTTGTATTATCATTACGGAGTGCCAAGGATAGAAGAATATCAATTATTTAATTATATTATGCTCTAGATCCAGAAATTGGAACCATATGTAGTTTTGCTCCAAATGTTGTTTATAGTCAGCGACGGGATGCATGCCTCTGGTGGCAAGAGGACGAAAACTTCAACGAAAGGAGCATGGCAGAATCACTAAATTTCTCAAATACCAATTTCATTATCATACCATTTTCAGCATCATCTTAAAACTTGAGATATACTCTTTTGTGCATTGAACTTTCTGATTACAGACCCTTAAAACGGAAATGCAAAATATGTGAAAAAAGTTCTTTTTTTTTAACGTAAAAAAATGGAAGTTCTGATTTGTTATCTTAAAAGATAAATTTTCCTGGGCATCTAGCTTTTTCTGCCTGGACAGGTAAAATAATTTCTGGCAGCCCCGGTAGCGCAGGGGTCTAAGCGATGGCCTCTGATCATTCGACTAAACGGGGTCCGGGTTCGAATCCCGGTGAGGCATGGATGTTGTGTTTGTCTTACGGCACTGGCTCTCTCCCTTCCCTGGAACCAGTGACCCCTAAATTAGGGACGGGCGACTGCTTATAGCCCACTGAGTTGCTCATGGTGGTCGTTAAACCTCCAATCAAAAAAAAAAATTAATTTCTGCAAATGTCCAGCTGGGCATGTAACTTTTCAGATATTTATCAAGCCCTGTGTTTTTAAATGGTGTATCGTGCACGATAAATTAGACATAAGAGAAAAGTCAGCATTAGACAGCTTGGTAAACATACGTCTGCATCATAAGACATACCCCATGATACTAGGCTGAGACATGACAGGCAGAGTATGCTTGACAGAACATCACAACACAATGAAAAGGATGTAAAAAACATTTGAAAAGTGGGAAAATGCAATAACCTTATGAAATTCTTAAATACACTGCTGGCCACCCAAAATGCAACACCAAGAAGGACACGAGATAGCAAAGCCAGATTTTACTGGACACGTAACAACAGATACAAAGATGAAACGATTGAGCTTACAGGCCCGTACGACTTGCGGAACACGCAGACATCAATAGTTCTTGTGGCCCCTATGGCTGGCAATAACGGCCGCTACACGCCGCGGGATCAAACGAAAGAGGCTTTGGATGTGGGCTTTGGAGTATGTCGGTCCAGGGTGCTTCCACACGTTCCCACAATTCATCAGGCGTAGCCGCCGGTGGTGGTTGCCGGGCAACTCGTTTGCCGATCAGCGACCAGACGTGTTCGATGGGCGACATATCGGGAGAACAGGCGGACCACGGCAGCAGTGACACCTGGTAGGCCGTGAAGAATTGTTGCACGATGCATGCCACGTGCGGGCGCGCATTGTCCTGTTGAAACGTGGCCGCTGGCAGGTCCTCAGGTAAAAGAAGACTACAGGCTCCAAAACGTCGGAGATGTAGCGGTGGCTGTTGAGTGTACCGGCGATGCGTGCCAGAGGGGTGCGGGTGTCATATCCAATTGCGCCCCAAACCATAACACCAGGCGACGGACCGGTATGGTGATGCATAATGCAGGCGTCATACAGTCTCGCCGCGGATCCGACCATCGTGGTGTTGCAGGCAGAAGCGGGATTCGTCGGAGAAGACAATGTCGTGCCATTCCGTAGTCCAGGTGCGGCGTTCAACGGCCAACTGCCGCCGCACTCGCCGGGGGTGTAACGTCAATGGTAATCGGAGCAATGGGTGCCGTGCGACAAGTCCCCGCTCCTTCAGACGACGTCGAACGGTACGTGCTGACACAGGTTGTTGCGCAACACACCCTAATTCCTGCGCTAACGTTCGTGATGTGGCGGTGCTAGCCGTCAATGCCCGCCGCACAACATGCCAGTCCCCTGGTCCGGTGGTGTGCCGTGGCTGCGGCAAACGCTCACGTCGGTCCGTCCATTTCTCCTGCACCCACCGAATCCATACTCGCCTCACTGTGGCTGGATGTCGTCCCACACGGGCGCCGATGTCTCGGTACTATAAACCGCTGTCGCGATAAGCCACTATTCGTATTTTGTCGAACTCCGAAACGTGCTGGAATGACTGCCGTATTCTGCGACGAGGCATCAGGAAGGTTCCCACGCACAGGTCCGGCAGCACAACACACTTCCACTACTTACACCCCGCCTTCTGTGCACCCTTCTTATAGTTTTTCTGGGTGGCGTTCCGGGCGCACATGATTTGCATATGCCATGCAATGCTAATCGTTTGCATGCCCTCTCGCGGGCGACGCATGCTGCGAATTTCAGACCAATCGGATGCTTCCTTCTTGGTGTTGCATTTTGGGTGGCCAGCAGTGTAAAACCTGCCAACCAGGCTGGTAAGGTATATCACTACACAAATCGTTATTAAATTAGAATAGAATAAACCTAATTAACAATATACTTCATTAACGAAACGTGTAGTAACGTCTCAAAATACCTAATGAGGGTATACATGAAACTTAATTAAGCAATAATCGAAAAGTATAAATTTCAGTAATATTGGTGGTTGATAGCGCATGATAAATCAGGATATATTTATACATTATATGACTAAGGATTGAAGCAAATTAATCCACCGGACAAAGGTAAAAAGACGATACGTGAAACACACGACCGTGGTTCCTAATTGTCAGCAACGGAACTTACTCACCGGAAGCAGGGTTACCACTTTTGCCAGATAGAAAACCATGACGCAACTTATCATAATCCACAGTACCAGGCAACTCAGCTGGTAACCTAGAAACCACTACAAAAACGAAAAAAAAAAAAAAAAAGAACAAAAACCGAAAAATAAACCATGTGGTACACTTGAGGGAAATAAAGGTGAAACCAGGAAAAAAAAAATAGAAGAATGAAGAAGCAATTTATGAATAGGAAAGCAGATTCAAAGGAACAGCGAAGCTTTATGTATTGGAAACACGTCGAAACGGTGAGAAACCTGATACCCGAAATAGGAGCATCCCTTGAGTTAGCAGTAAGGGACACCCCTCAAAAATTAACTAAGGGAACCAAACATATGCGAGTGAACACTAGACGAAAACGTAATGTCATCATTGAATAATTTTTATTCTTCTCGTAAGCGATAGAAATTTATAATTCAAGATAGAGACGAAGTAGCGGCTTATTCTGTAATCATGTGCACAGGTGTGTAGTGCTGTTTCCTGGCGTGAGATGCAAATATATGTAGTGAAAATTCCTGCTGCTAGGTAAGGATGTGAAATCTGAACACAGAGTCCTGTACCAGCATATTACTGTTACGGATCTGAAAGTGTCGTGTGTTCGTAAGGCCTTCTCCTGTAAGGATATTAAACAGTTCCGAGGTTTTAGCTGTAAGTGAAGACTCGCTCTTTATTCAGTGCTGTACTTGCGGAAGGTTATGGTTTTTGATTGCCCTGTTTTCTATATTTACTCCTTTTATTTTTACACATTTATCTGCTTATTAATTCAGGCGTTTTTCTCTGTTAGCTTGCTGCTTCCAAAAAAATTACTTTTTCCAACTTCATTTCTGCTTTGATCTGCTCTCGGCATCGGACATGCTAATAATCTATTTTCCCTTGCCTTCCCTTAGTTCGAGGAGCCGAAGAATCATCTCAGTCGAACGGAGAATCATCCCAGTTCTTTCCTTCAAGCGCTAGATCCAAACGGTTTGGTTCTGCCTCCGTTCTCTAAGAAAAGCTCGGGCTACTTTATTGCCTCACTCCCTCTTTCGAACCATTTGCGGAATGCTCATTATTGCCACTTTGACCCTCATCGTGAGAAATCCGTTATTGAATCCTAAAGTTGTAGAAATGGTCATGTGCTCGAATCTCTCCATACTGGAACTATGGCGCTATAAAACGGTAAACTCATTAACTATTCACTCGCAGAGTAACAAAGTAATTCAAACTGAACTTCATGAACAGCCGGTGCAGTGAAACGCCCAGTAACAGTGTTTTCTCTGAACAGGAAACGTAGAGGGAGTGGGTCATTTACGACAGGTAGAAAGCTTTAGAGGGGTCATCTCGAAATCTTCCCACGAACTGACGTTTAAAGAGAACTTATTTTAATCTATGTCAAAGATGGTTCAAACTAACATTTTCTCCGAAATTAATAAGCCCAGGGTCACAATGCGTACGGTGCAGACTTCGATCAATACCCACGGGCGAACCCAGGAAAACCTCACTATTTGGGAGTTTTCATAAAAAGTTCCAGAAATGTCTAGTAAAAAAAATAGGAAAAGGAAACGTATTGGCAGTACCACTTCAAACGAAAATTACCAAAAGATTTGACACGCCAGTCGTGCGCGTGCAATCAAAAAACAAAAATAGTAAATAAAAAAATTACTGTTCAATAAAAAAAAAAAAAAAAATTAGTGTGGTACCTTTTCCTTGGCTGCACTGGAAATGAGGATTCAGACGACGCTGGTCTCTCTTGAAAATAAGTTGAAGACCCTGAAACACAGCGCTTTGATTAAGTAGGCTCTGCTGAAATCTGCACTAGAGAGGAAAAGAATATGCATTCCTGGAATTTGATGGCCCACCCAGTCATTGAAGATGAAAGTAGGATCCGCCGCCCCAGTGGCGCAGTGGTCTAAGCGATGGCTTCTGATCATTCGTCCGAAGGGGTCCGGGTTCGAATCCCGGTGAGGCATGGGTGTTGTGTTTGTCTTTCGGCACTGGCTCTCTCCCTTCCCTGGAACCCGTGACCCTAAATTAGGGACGGGCGACTGCTTATAGCCCATTGAGTTGCTCACGGTGGTCGTTAAACCTCCAATCAAAAAAAAAAAAAAAAAAGTAGGATCCACGTTGAGAGGCGACCTCTGGTTGGCTCCGTTCGGCCAGAACGAAGGCTCCATATGCAACCCCCGTGGATATAGAACTGGTTGACAACAGCGACAAGGCTGAGAATCCGAAGTCGAAAAAGGTCGGTTTAATAGATTGACGACAGGCAAGGCGGAACGCAGGTGCTTCTTCCTTAGGCAACTCGAAGTAGCAGATTAAGATGCAGGACGCTGCTGCGGCCTTAAAGGTTTGATTTACTTGAATTTTTACTAGAATGTTGATGAGCAGGCTTGTCATACCAGCTCTTTGTAGAGGGCACAGTCGAAATAGAAAGTGGCGATAAGGTATGTACCAGGCGAGCAGAAGGCCCAGAATATGATTGCGCACTGGACCGAGACCTTGAAGAGGAGCTACAAACACAAAGTGGGTGATGTAGCAGAAGGACTGTGTCCGACACAAGCAGATGACAACGAATTCACTCTCACACGTGTTGAAGTAGACACAGGAAGGTGCACTGGGGGGGGGGCGTCCACGTTGTCCTGAGAAGGCAGGCTGTGTCACCGAAACAAGAGAATTTACCATTGTTCATTGTTGCACTACGTGAAAATGCAAGTAGTGACACAGTGAGTAGTTGCAAAAATTTCATTAAGATGTTGTACAGCAGGCAGTATAACTACTGCCAGCTGGTTTGCCAGATCAGGTTGCTCAGATAGCTAAACCACACAAGGACTCATTGTTATCAATTTGTGACCCATGTAAACGAGCTGCTGCCGACTGACTAGAATTCTGACTGATATTTTAGGTGCAATGGCGTGAGTGATATCGGGCACACAGTAGCGCGACCTCTTGGACGTGTGCAGACATGATCGATTCTGTCTTTCTATTTGATTCGTTTGCAGCTCTCATTCCATTTGTTTGGCGACTTGCTCGGCTCTTCTTTCTGTTGCTTTTTAATTTTCACAAGCCTGGAAATGGTGCTTTCGTACTTTATTAAATATTCTGTGTGGTGCACAATTTTTATGTAATTGTTATTGTTCTGCAAGATGAATTATTTCTTTCATAATGAACATCATTTTTCTTTCAAAATGAATGGTAACCAAGCTTGCTCCTTACACATTAAAAAAAAAAAAAAATTTAAGTTGAAGTGCCGTTTCGGAACGTATTTCCAAACCGCCTGTAGATCGTCCAAACATATTAATTAAAATATTCAAGGCGTTGACGTTTTAATGTTACATGACGTCAAAACCCATGAGTATCATATGCAGTGTATGATACATTACGTCATTTATGTGTGTTACTTGATACCAACATCGAAACATCAGCGTTTCGTACAGATAAAAATAAAGCCTAGGCGAACAAAAGGTGGGGATTGTAGGATGATTTTCTGTTGTGAGGAAACCCAGAATTTATGTACGTATTTTTGTGAAGACCATAATGACAGTCGGTGCAAAACTTCCTCTTCGTAAGACAGAAATAAGAATTTTAGTGGTTTGATTTGATGTATCGATTTCTTAGGTAACATACTTGCAGTTTTTAAATCGAACGCATTCGTCGCTGCCGGAACAAGAAGGCTACTCCTCGATTCCGACGAGAGGGAAGTGAGAAGGGGAATTGTGTGCTTTCAGTCTGCCCCTTTCCCCCATTTGCACAAGGATCTTCATCCTCTGAGAAGTTCCCCGCATGGCACGGGGGAAGGGGGAGGACAGGGGTGGAGGTGTTATTCTCTGTGACTGATGTACTCCGTCTTCTCTCGCCCTCATCTTTTACTGTTTCTTCAGGTCGAGAAACTTTTCCTTTGTTACACAAGTTCCTTTTCCAGCATTTCAGTTGGCGAACTGTGACAAGCTCTTTCCGTTTATTCTTTCTCCTTGTATGTGAGTGTGTGTGTGTGTACCCGAACTCTAAAAGAACGCCAAACGTCGGGGGGATGATTCTTCTGTTATATTAGCAATCGTTGTTTTACTTTGTTTTCTGTAAATGAGGGACAAAAAACAGTCGGGAATGATGCCAGTCGTTGGTCTGATGCCATTACTGTTACGGAGCCTGTTTTCTTCACCATTGTACGCTTTTCGATTCCAGCTTGGTTATTGTACGTTTTCCAAGGCAATTGTTTCTTAATGAGCATCATTTTCTTTAAGATACCAATTTTGCCATATTTTTGCTGAAAAATACTCCTAATTTCCAGATTCAGTGAACGTCTGAATTCATGAATAATTTTATGCGCAGCTTTTTAAGTTCTGCACGGAAGTTTCAAAAGAATATGGCAGAGTGACGTGTCAGCGTTTCAATAGTTTTGACTTACGTAGCAGTTAACACATACAGCGTGTTGGCTTAATTGGAAAGGCGTAAAAGCGATCATATTCACTAGTAGGAAACGCGTTTTACTGCGGGGGGAGGGGGGGTTACTGATCGGACAGTTTGCATCTTTAGAAAAACGAAATAGTATTTTACTGGTATTGCGAATTGCGTCAAAATTTTGATTTCAGTTGTTAATTCTGTCTTTTAAATCAGGGTTTGTGAATGTTGGCAGCGAAGGACTTATAGCTAGTTTCGCACTAGATAGTCTCCCCAAAATTTCCTACACTTTTAGTGGGGTGGGGAAAGAGTATGGTGTGTATGTGTGTGCCTTTCTTTCTTTAATATTATATTATTAATCTACAGTTGAAACAGTGCCTTTCTGTGTTTTAGGTCGTGTACAAAAAGTTTGCGAACCACCTGCTTTTAAATTAAAATATAGATTTTAGATAGGACCGAATAACACTGGCAAGCGTTCTGCAGAGTATTTGTAAATAACTATTCTGCGATCGATTTTATTAGTTTTTAAACTCTTCTGTAGTTTTGTAACGTAGTTTTGTTTCCGATGAAAGCTTTGAATGTGCTTAACGACAGATTCGTTATGCGTTACTGGCACATATTGCTACAGCTTGAATAGAGGTCGGATCGGGCATTTGCTCATTTCTAAGTTGGGAAAACGGGCCGAGCCTTCGATATTTAATGTAAAACAGACACGGGCCGAGTAGGGTTTTTTTTTTTTTTTTTTTTTAATGAGCAAAACAATTGCTGTATGGTGCCTTTCTCGTTTACAAATCTCGCAACATACAGCAGCAGGATAAGATTGAATAATTTCCGCTGTTGGAAAAAATAGAAGTTTTACGACATCCTCCCCTCCTACAAAACAATTGGATTGGGTCAGCTCCCTGAGTTTTTCAATGTGAATGTGGTCCCTTCTCTCTCTCTCTAACTTCTATCCTCCTCTCATGCTTCAGGGCAGGCTATTAACTGCAGCTTTTCTAAACCGAGCCACCCGCTCACAGACGATCTTTTTTATTGTTCTGGTCAGCGGCACTTTGTTCTCTAGATGTGTGAAAAGCTTTTAAGTTGTCTTAAATGGCACAGGAGAAATCGGCTGGGAGAAACTTACATCTGTGTATAAATCTGTGCCGTACTTTTTCCCATTTGTACTCTCAGGGAGTCAGAAGATGGCAAATAAACCATTAGGTATCCCAGCCCAGCCGTTTTCAAAACTTCTGTGACACTGGTTAGCTGGGCAGTCTGAACTGAGCATATGCTAGGGAAAACAACGACAGTGTTGCTGATAAATACTCTTCCATACTTGTTATGGAGTTTGCGAAAAAATTGCTTCCGGAGAATATGTGCTTGTAGACAATGTACAGTAGAACGATCGGACTCATAATTCTGGTTATTTCGTACTTTTCGAATTACCCCCCCCCCCCCACCCTCCCCCGCCTTCCTTATCCCCAAGGATATTCCGGGTCCGGCGGTAAGCAATGATAATTTGAAAACCCGGAAAATTTGAAAGGCATGGAAATTGTCGTTTAAATTAAATTTTTCTAGTATATAACCCACCCACCCCTCAGACGTCACGTGACTTCTACAGAGTCACAGAAATATTCCGAATTAACGTTTATTGTAATAGAATACGTGTAGTAATTAAGAAAACGAAAACTCTTCCGGTGTAGAATGACCGAGTGCAACAGATGTCAAATTCGTGTTTTAGTAATTGTTGAAATTTTATGGGCGGGCCGGCCCGTAAACCGGAGAAATATACGGTCCGCGCCTTGGAGTGCTGGCTTGGGCGGGGCTTTCCAAATTAAGGCCCGTGCAAACCTCTAAGCTGGAAGTTGAGATGCGGACGGTTAGTGTGGTTGTTCAGTACTTCTAATTATGTACTGAATATTAAGAACTTGAGTTCGTAAATCCGAACAGATGGCAAAGTGACTAGAAATAGAAGTCAAAACTCTCTGATATAGTTCTCCTCGTCTGCGATATTAGTATACCAGTATTTAAATTGTGGTGAGGAATGACCATTAGTCATGTTTTGGTTTTGTTTACTTGGTGTGGCGATAGCACACATCAATCTTTTTGCGTTTTACAAACATCTGCGGCTTTGTTGAAATGGCACCAAAATGGGCTCTTATGTAGTAGTAATATCGTGTTTTTTAAGTATCTAGTATTGAGTTGATTCATAAGTTCATGCCGTTTTATTTCACGAGTGTTTCCCAGATCAGTAGTGGCGGTGCAGATGGCCAGTTGTATATCAAAATGTAGCCAGCAGTATCGTGTATCTAAATCATACTGAGTTGTGTGATTGTGGCTAATGGTTTTTTGGTTTTCAGGTCCGGAAGAATGGAGTGTCAAGTAGCGAGGAATGAACATTTTCGACATCTTCTCCTCTACGAGTCTAACAAGGGATCCACGGCGGCCGAGGCTACTCAACAAGTTTGTGTTGTGTATGGGGAGGACGCTATCGCTCCCATGACAGCCCGCAAATAGTTTGAGCGGTTCCGAGGTGGCAATTTTGACCTCAACGACTCTCCACGCTCAGGTGGTCAATCTCACTTTGATGATGATGGTTTGAACCATCTCATTTACTTAGATCCGCTTCAGACCACATGCAAATTGACCACTGAGATGGACTGTGATCAGGCCACCGTGGTGCTACACCTAGAACATATGGGAAAGGTCCAGAAATTGGGGTCTTGGGTGCCTCACACACTCACCGAGAACAACAAGAATCAGCGTATTGCCATATGTGGTTCCTTGCGCTCCCGTTATCGCGAATGTTCTCAGCAACACAAACCCTTTCTGTCACGTATTGTTACTGGAGATGAAAAGTAGTGCCTGTACGTGAATTTCTAGCATCGGAGGGAATGGTTAAGCCCAAACAAGACGCCCACACCATGTCCGAAACATGACCTTCATCCTGCGAAGATCATGTTGTGACGTGTCTGGTGGGAAATGGAAGGCATATGTTATTCACTTGGAAATGCTGCCGAGGAATCGGACCATCAACGCTGCACTCTATTGTGTGCAACTCCGCCGTGTGGAGGGAGCAATTCAGCAGAAACGGCCACATCGGCGCCATGGCGTTTTTCTCCAACGTGATAACGCACGCCATCACAGTGCAAACATGACCAAAATGGCCATTCTGAACATGAAATGAGAGATCCTTCCACATCATGCCTATTTCCTAGATTTCGCCCCCTTAAGACTATCACCTGTTCCGATCTCTGTCGAATGCACTCCGTGGCAGAACGTTCAACAATTGTGTTGATCTCTAGAATTTCCTGGATGGTTTCTTCGCAGCAAAACCTACACGTTTTTTCAAGAATGGCATTGCAGACCTATCCAGATGTTGGGACACCATCTTAAACAATGGGGGGGATACATAGCTGATTTATTTCCGTTTTCCCTTCTGATGTAATACATTTCTGTAGTGCGGTGAAAAAAATGGTATGAACTTATGCATCCACCCAAAAATTGCTGAAGACTATGTAGCAGTTCTGCAATACAGTAAGAAAAATTCACTCTTTCGACAGCGATGCAACGTCCCGATTTATTAATACTTGTCCGGATTCCGGGGATTTTTTTATTGCATGGCCTGGGGCGAATTGAGGCATTGGGAGCCGTGGTAAAAACAAGGGATCCAATCCTTATTCCTCCAACGGTGCGATTAGTTCAATACCCATTGGTCCAATAATACGATTTGTCCAATACCCATTAATCCAAAGGACAACGCGTCCAAATCTCATACGTGCAAAAGTAACAATACTCCAAAGACAATAGCCTGCAGTGCAGTGTTTGTTTTTTTTCTTCTTATTGAATGTGCTGATATCGAATCCAGTCGATTTATTTGGGTCGTTCTTTTTGCGTTAAGATAAAGAAAAAGATCAAGTTTTTTCCACGCATAGATTTATTTTCCCAGTATCTTTGAAACTAATCAACATCAACTAACGTCTTTTGACCTCAATAGAGGAAACTATTACAATATCAAATTTTGCACGTGCTCATTTTTTAGCTTTAGATATGCCTACTGGAGAACGTTTTCCTCATTCAATGGGAAACGTGTAAGCAATCAGTTTTCAGCTGCTTACTATTTAACGAATTCACAAAATATTAAATGCTTGTTCCATCATTTTTTTTGTCATTGTTTCGTCACTTAAATGCAAAAATAAGGAGCTCCTATTTCTTTACGAACTTTTATATAAATTTTTTCGGGTTTCTTTGTTTCTTTGTAATGACTTACCTGTGAAAGACAAAAAAGTGAACAGAAGATATCCACTATTTTTTTTTAAGAGCTTGCGGTGTACTTGCAGTAATCATTGCTTCGAATTTAAGGAAATTAGATCAAAAGATTGCCTTTTCTTGTGACTTTCCGATTTCTTTCATTTAGTGACGCATAAGAGTGATCAAATTTTATTCGAAATTCGTTTCTGAGCTTCACATGAAAACGAAGTTATATGTAAATAAAACTGATAATGTGAGGGCAAATATTTTCAAATTAAAACAGCGGAGTAATTTGAAAACTCTTTCTACGGACGGGTTCTACATCTGCACACAGCGGTTAGTTTTGAAAACGTTTGTAAACTCCTTAAAAGTCCGCTGCACTTTTTTATGTAAAGGAAAAGAATAACATTGATTAACAGATGTCAGTATGAGGTGTTATTTATACCGTGTCATGGCCTTCACAGGCGCTGTCGTTCACCTGCAGTTGCCTATATTTGCATAAAGATGTGTTGGTCATAATGTTTTGGCTCTTCGGTGTATATTTATTCAGATGAAAGAAAGAAAAAGGGAAAGGTGAAGAAAGGGCAATTATCAGCAGCAGTGACTCTTTGTTTTGCACTTATATATTTGTTTTTAGTTTCGATGCTGACG
Source organism: Macrothele yani (assembly GCA_039090855.1). Classification (NCBI taxonomy): domain Eukaryota; kingdom Metazoa; phylum Arthropoda; class Arachnida; order Araneae; family Macrothelidae; genus Macrothele; species Macrothele yani. The sequence continues at coordinate 1,858,867 of CM077023.1, read as the reverse complement.
TCAACCTCTGCCAATTAAGTATATTGTACAGTGTATGCATGGAGACTTCAAGAAGGAGTTCGAAGTTCCGTTGGTTTATTAGGCATGGTCGTCACTCCCACTTAGCCCCCCCCCCCCCCATACACACACACCACCACCACGCACATGTAATAGCGAATCGGTTGAAGACTGAACAACTACTCTCTCAAAGGAGTGATCATAATGCGAAAAATAATTTATAAGTAACAAGTGCCACGCCTAGGTTTGACCTCATTGGCCTTTATAATTCTTTCCACTGCGCCTCGGTTCATCGTCAATAGCTATGAACTTCACGATAAATTGCTAATCAGTCATCATCTTGATTAACAAAAGCACCATCCCAGTGGCAATTATATATCAGGAAACTGATGCTCCTTATTTTATCTTATTACTTCGCTGACTATTATATTCGACGTTATAGTCTTTATTTTACAATATTATTAGAAAATATGATAACCAAGCAGCTAGAAATTTCTGTGCAAAAAAAAAATCGTTTAAAATATTTTCCTGGTGAAGGTCCAATATATAGTAACGAAACGGATTATTAAAAGAAACGAATTAAAGCTAGACTGATATTGAAAACAGAAGTTGATGACTGTCAGCTCCAATGTTGAAGGCCACTGCTAACGTTGAAAATAATTTCATTTTATAATTAGACCAGGATATTCTAGAAGACACTTTAACAATATACCAAATATGGAAGAATTTTACCTATTCATTTTTATGTATTTATCTCTTTCGGGGAAAAATACTTTGTAAATAATTGTTTATGAAATTTATAATACTTTGTGTGCTCTAAAGGCTAATTAAACTGCAAGTTCATGGAATTAAAAGCTAGACTATTCCCTAACTACTTTTTTTTTACGATAAAATGAGTTTGGAAAATTACTTATAGGAATCAAAATCGTTTCGGTAACTAATACAAAGAGTAAATTAGGGCGTAATTCATAAGCAGGACTGTCGCATTCGGATAATTTTTACCAACTCATGAGTACAGTGGGTAAAATTTGCCGTTGGATATATAATACCACTGTGTGAATAAATGTTGGACAAATCGTTGTGGACAGGCTTGAAGATGGAACTTCTACAATTCTGCTACAAGAATGTATAGGTGGAGTCGTTTCTGTGGGTAAAAAAATATTTTTATCGCCTGACAGATTTGGAAGATATCGTTAGTCCTATTTTATGAGAAATACATGATTGCGTGGAGCCTTAAAGGTTTCCTGATAAAATTAAAAATTAATTTACTGCAGAAAATTGGAGTAAGCTTTATCAGTGAGATTTCCACGGATCAAGCAAAAGCTTCTGCAGAATTGTCTTGCCAGTCGGTTGCTCTCTGGTTCAATATGCTTTCGTTCTAGTGGGTGTGTTCTATGAGCATTTAATTTACCGATGACTTGCCACTGCTATTTGGGTTTTCTGTATTCACACTGCTGATTATACGGTGCAAAAATGTTCCAGGGACAAGGCCCCTTAGGGGCAGAGGGGAAGAAAAAAGCATCTTTATGGCGGAAATAGCGTTTCATTTCAGTGATGTTAGACTTCCACACATTTTTTTACACCTTTCTAAAAGTCGCACAAACAAAAAATAGAGGTATCCCAACAACACCACCACCTCCTAAAAAAAAAAACAAAAAAACAGTCAGATACGTACGCTCCTGACTATTTGTTCGAGTCCTGGATGAGGCACGGGTGGTGTATTTGTCCAACGGCGCAGGGTGTTTCACTTCTCTGGAACCAGCGGCCCTAAATTTGGGAAGACTGCTGCTTATAGATATATTAAGAGTTTCTCATGAAAGTCGTTAAAACCCGAAACGAAAAAAAAAAAAAAAAAAAAAAAAAAAAAAAATAGATATGCGGTTACTTTGTCTTTTATGTTCATGAAGTCATAAAATCTTCATGTGAGGGTGTCCTGTTAACGTTCAGTTCATCCTCCATCAGTTTTTAGGTCATTTCAAGGTCTGTGGCAAACAGGTGGTGTACTCATGGTCAGAGGTAGCAAAGATTTTATGCTGTTTTTGGATTTCGAGAAGTTGACTACTATCCAATCTTTATTGGATCATCTAGAAACTCGCCACACTCTCTCTCTCTCTCTCTCTCTCTCTCTCTCTCTGAATAAACAGTTTGAAGACACACATACGTTATACACCATTTCCAAATGGTGTATATCGTATATGTTGTATCTGAGTTTTACGCATTTTGTGAATTTTTATTGCTGTTTGTCTGAGTTTAAAACTAAAACTTGATACACTCGCTTGCTGCTTCACGCGACAGCAAAGTAAAATGCATCTTACGTTCGACATTGCTACTGGTAGCTCCAGGTGAATTCATCGAACGGAGAATTCATCGCAGGGCAAATGTTTCGAAAATTACGGCTCTAGGGCATATCATCGGATGCAAAATCGTCGAAAGCGAAATCACCGAAAGATGAAACATCGTATGGCAAGTGTTCCGAAAATTGCGAGTGTATGGAAGTAGAATCTTCTACGTGGAATAATAGCAGTAATTCAGAGGACCATGTTGGGGGTTTCCATTTGTTGTTTAAGCCAGTGAATTTGAATTTTGCATATATAGTTAATTTTCCTTTCATTTAAAGAATAATATTCATTCCATTTATATTGCACTGTTTAATAAAAGAAATATACACGGTCGTATCAAAATAATATGACCACCCCCAGAATCAGTGTACCCGCCCGGGCGCATCACAGAATGCACGTGACAAGGTCGACCACATTTAGATATAAGCGACCGGCCAGGACAGATGAGCCATAGTGCGTTACATGAGCACCATCGGCAGAGGTAGCGATTAGACTGACGTTCAAAAGGAATGATCATCGGCTACCGCGTCAAGGGTGGAAGCATCTCAAAAAAAAAAAAAAAAGAGTTCGTGAGCTGTTCGCGAGGTGATGTAGTAAGGGTACTTACTGTACCAGGAATGGACAGCTGGCACACAGAGTCATAACTGTGGAGCCTCAAAAGCCATCGACCCCAGAGGAGAACGTCGACTAATAAAATGAAGTCGACGCACAACAGTGCAGCAGTTGACCAAGCAATTGAACGCTGGAGCACCCAGGTACCTGATAATAATAAAGCGAACCCTGTTACGCATGGGTCTCTGAAGTCGACGCTGCGTCAAGGTGCCCATGTTAACCCAGGTCCATCGGCAACGACGCCTGCAGTTCGCATGGAACTACCGTCATTGAACAGTGGAAGAGTCCAGAAAGGTTGTCTTCTCCGACGAATCGAGGTTTCTACTCCATAGAAGTGACTGGCTGTGGCGGATACGGCGTCATACACACGAGAACTAACACCCGGACACGCTTGTCGGTCAAGTACAGGCCGGCAGTGGAATTGTGCATGTCTGGGTCATGTTTTCCTGGTATGACCTGGAACCGCTGGTACCACTGGATGGGTCTCTGAACGCCAATGGCTACCTGTCCATCCTCGCTGATTACATTCATCCCTTCATGTTGGACGTTTACCCTGGTCGTGATGGTGTCTACCAATAAGAGAATGCGCCGTGCCACGTCGCTAAGGGGTGCGTAACTGGTCCCAGGAGCACGATAGCGATGTCTCCGTTCTCCCTTGGCCAGCGAAATCGCCCAACCTCAATCCTGTAGAGCACTTGTGGGACTATTTGGATCGACAGGTTCGACGTGCCGACCCACTACCACGTCATCTCCGGATCTCGGACAACCTTCCAGGGCCTCATTGCGTCCATGCCACGCCGTCTCGCCGTTGTCATTCGGGCTAAGGGTGGTTATTCCCATTATTAGGTTGGTAGTCATATTATTCTGATACGACCATGTAAAAATGAATGTTTTGTGGAGCTGAATTAATGATTAAACTTTAGTAGGGTAAGCTTTTAGGGATATAAATTGTTAAATGATGGTGGTATTCTGATAAGAGTGAATAAAATCCAATTTCCCGGGTTTTTTTCTTTTAACATAACGGTTTTTTGATGTTTTTTTTTATTTTTACCTGATTACCTGGAATCTTGAATTTCTCTTCAGTAATTTGATAAAGTTTAATAAGTCTTCGATATCTATTTTAAGATTTTAAATAAAAATAATTTATATTTTCCAAACCCCAAATGAGAAATTTAGCTTAAGAAATTAAAAACCATTAGGAATTTTTTCAGCAGAGAAGACGTGATCTGAAATGTTGGAAATCAAATACATTAAACACTCATTGTCATAAAAATCCGTGCACCAAGAAGGAGGCGTCGGATTGAAATATTTTAGTAGTGAGATGGTACATACCAACGACAGAAGTGATTACAATATCACAGCAGCAGGACGATTCCCGCGGACATACGGTGCACATTCCAGTCAGCATTAGTACCGCGTCAGACCGCCTCTTGCTCGGATACATGCGGTGATACGGTTCGGCATGGAGTCAAAGAGACGCCGTATGTTATCCTGGAACAGATTGGCCCACTTTCCTTGCAATTGACGCTCTAAATCAAGAACACTGGGGCATGGAGAAAGCTGGCGTCCCCCCTGGTCCCACACGTGCTCGATGGGCGAGAGAGGCGATCTGGCACCACCGTAGCGTCGAAGCATGACGTAGACAGTCCTGGGAAACCGGAGCCGTGTGCGGTCGGGGGTTATCTTGTTGGAAAATGGCTCCGGGCCGCCCCGCCAGGAAAGGCAGCACATGGGGTCGCAGGATCGCCTGTGCGTAGCGCTGGGCTGTCAACGTCCCTCGGATGACTGCGAGGGAAGTCCGGCTGTCATACGTGATGACTCCCCAGACCATCACACCTGCAGTTCAGGACGTGTGCCGCTGTACAGTGAGGTTGGGATTGTAGCGCTGACTTGCGGTCCTCTACACCCTGACACCGTGGTCGTCCGTTCCCATACAGAAGCGGGATTTGTCGCTGAACACTAGACGTCGCCAGTACGTAGCATTCCACGTTGCTCGCTGCTGACACCACTGCAATCGATGCCTGCGATGGTCAGGTGTTAATATCAGAACACGTAAGGGCCGTCGAGAGTGCAGATTCGCCTCTGCCAGGCGTCTGGAAATGGTTATAGCGGACGCAGGAGTCCTTTGTACAGCCATCACATGTATCTGGATATTGGACAAGGACGTCGTTGCATCTCTGCGTGCTGCTCTCTCGATCCCACGGTCCTTTCTGCTGGTGGTGTGTCTGAGTCGTCCAGAGCCTGTCCGCCGTGTCTGAGTGCTCCAAAAGGATTGCATCGTGTTGGATGATCCCAACATGATCGCGCCGTACTGTCCGATCGGCGCAAATGACGGCCGCTTCGGCGCGACGGCCACCCTGCCTCTCTCATGCCGACGATACGACCTTGTTCAAACTCAGTCAGTTACCCGTGCGTAAATGTACGGCGGCTCCTCGGCATGTCTATCGCTCAGAGATTTCACCTTGCACTTCTGCATGAATGTGGAGTCCCCTGCGCGGCGCCTTATAAGCCCCAAGGATTGTGATTGCTTCGGCGGTCTTGAACGCGCCGGCATGCGGAATCCCACGAAACTTTAAAACTTTAATCATCATTTGCATGCTTGCCCTCCCCGTAGCTATTTGCTGAGTTTCGCGTTAATCGCACTGTTTTTTCTTAGTGCACGGATTTTAATGAGAATGAGTGTATCATTGTTATAAATGATACTCAGATGTTATAGTTACAATAGTAAATAAAAATCAATAAAAATCATTGTTATAAATGATACAACACAAATGTTATAATTACAATAGTATATAAAAATCAATAGCTTTTATATAAAAGGCATTTCAACAAAACTACACCGCGAAAATTCTTTTATCTCCCAAGCTGCTCTTAAATTCACTAAAAATATTCAAAAGAGTTTACAGCATTTCAAAATGATTTAATAAAATGTTTTTCAGCGTAAGAAAATTGGGTCATCCATGAATAACTTTATTTAAACATTCTCCAACGAAGAAGTATGTATGTTCTTCATCCTCATGTAAAAAAGAATTTATACTAACTATTTATGCAAATAAAAAGAAAAAAAAATTAATATTTACGTGACCAGCTGGTGTATTTTTTTATTTTTATTGAAACTGGAGATACAAATAGTTGGTTATATATTGAGTATTTCGCCTCGCCGACCTCTGATTCTGGGTTGGCGATTTTACCGTGGAGTGAGACGGAGGAACAGGCAGCACACGACGGACAATATTCCTTCTAAGCTGCGCGCGCGAGACTTAACTTCCTCCGCGCAGTAAGCATTTTAGATAAAAATTCCTATTTAATTTTTATAAATCGAAAATCAGTTACTTGCAATAATAATAAATAAATAAAATTCGGGCTCTCAAAAGTCAGAACAACACTTTTCTTAAATGCCGTTCGCCTCCTTCTAAGTTCGTCTCATTGTCCTCTTCATTCTCGAAAGCTTCTTGCAAAGTAGTTTAGTGCGAGCAGATAGTGAACGCGAGAATACGGATTAGCGATTTTCCTACGTCGAGAAAGAGGCAGATATTGAGTCTTTTCTCAAAACAACACATCAACGCCAGCCAATCACAGCAAACTGTAACCAAGTTCAAAGAAACTGTGTATTATGCGTAAACGTGCTTTTCCTAATTTCCAGTGTTTCTATTCCAGAAGTAAGTTTGAGCTTCCCACATTTTATAAAATAAAAATTTTAACTGATGAAATGTTTTCAATATTTTTTTTTATTTAAAATCACTTGCGGAAAGAACGTTGATAAAAGGGGGGGGGGAGGGTATAAAAAATAAAGATTCCAATCCAAGTTTAAACTTGTACTGCATTCGTAAGAGAAGCTGAGAAAATAAATTTTTTGCCCAAGTGGTTTTTGATGCCTGACCAGCGCGCATTGCCCATGGCCGCTTAGAGGGAATATTGACGGCGGAGCAGAAGCAATCTAAGAATATAACATTCCTTTATTTGGTGGAAATTTGTGGGATTCCAACCTATAGGTGCTGATCTTGCTCGTCTATTGCAACCTATAGGTGCTGATCTTGCTCGTCCATTAAGAGATATTCTACTATTAAGGAAGGTAATTATTGTATATCCATGTGTTAAATGAGTAAAAAAAAAAAAAAAAAAAAAAAAAAAAAAAGATTGTTTTGTTTCGATAAATTAGTTTCATTATTTTTGAAAAAAACGTATGTCGGTGAAGTGATTGGCTTCGGTGATTTTGCATTCGGTGATTTAATTTTTGATGAATTCGCTTTCCATGAGTTCGTCTTCGATGAATTCTCCTGCTCCCGCGAATCCCTAGCATTCAATTACGTGTAAACAAGCAAAACCCGGCGTGAATAATAGTTTACGTGACAGTCTGTACTTCAGCAATAAAATCATCCGGGAACTTTTTCTCACCAAGTACGCTTCATTAGACGATGGTCTACGGTTAATATCCTAATCAGAATGTTGTGTGAAACCTCGATAACCCGATGTTGTTTTTTTTTGTTTTTTTTTCTGGGCTAAATCCGACTCACTGATAGCAACAATCATTTCGTCAAATTAGTGAGTTAAAATAGAAAGGTAGTGTGTAGAAAAGCTGCCGTACGTTCGATTACGTATGAAAAATGTTTATGAACTTATTGACCAAGTATTAAAACAAGCGGCTAAAGTCGTAATCAAATGTTTCTTAATTGAAATTAAACTTAAGTTGCATGACTCAATTGCAACTGTACGAAGCATGTTGATTGATTCATTCGCCAAGTTTTATAGGGCTAGAACCGCGGTTGGCAGAATTGTAGCAAATATTTCAGTGAATCTTTAGTGCGCTTATAGACGCTTCGTTGTGTAAGAACTACGTATTCGGAAGCTTAATTAGCTTGGCATATTACCACATTCGAACTACTGAAACCTGTGGCCTGGCGTCAAGATAGGTTTTCTTCACGAAATAAAAGAATCATTTGCTTTGATTATTGACAAGCCACTTGTGTTTTGGATATTCCGAGTTACAGTCCATGGAGAGCATTTAAAACTAAAAAAGATATAAGCCTTACTACGAGACAAAATTTATAAGTTCCGTTATAGTACAGAATTCGCCTTTGAAATTAACGCATCATCCTGTGTGGAGTCTGCTGTTACTGTAAGCGCAGCCTTTGAAATAAACATGAAACTACAGGGTGGTCCAAAAGTCTTGCCCTATTTTTAGAAAAGGAATAAATGAACAACTACACCACTTACAGAAACAAGATTTGCCGTGTTTGAAAAGTTGACATATTCAGGTTCATGTCTATCATTGCGTGTAAATAGCGCTAGTTGTTCTTCCTGTTGGTAGCTAAAAGCTGCAATGACGAATGTGCAGGAAAAGGCGATTTGTGTGGCGTGGTTTTCTGACACTAAATCAGTAATTTAGGTGCAAAGAAATTTTCATGCACTTTTCGGCCGGAATCATCCTGATTCTAAAAGAATTCAGCACTGGAAAGATAATTTTCGTGAAACTGGGAGTGTATTGGACAAGCCAAGAAGTAGAAGTCACAGTGTTTCGAAAGACAACGCAGAACCAGTGCGGAAAGCATTTTCCCGGAGCCCGAGGAAGTCAACCCAACAAGTTGCTGCACGATTGGGATTGCCACGCAAAACAATGATTCGAATTTTGCATAAAATACTGCGGTTATACGCATGCAAAGTCCGGACTGTTCAACATTTAAAGGAGAACGGATAAGCCTCGCAGTTTAAAATTTCCTTGTAATTTAATGGATCGCCTATAGATAATGGCGAGCACCTACTTGAACGTGTGCTTTTTAATGATGAGTCGACATATCAGAAGCAGTTAATAAACACAACGTATGCATATGGAGTTCGGAAAGCCCATGTGTCTCTCAAACTCATATTCCTGATAACCCTAAAGTTAATGTCTGGTGTAGGCTTATGCACAACTGTATTATTGGTCCTTTTCTCTTCGTGTAAAACACTGTCAATGCAAATGCCAACTTAGATATGCTACAGAATTTTGCTATGCCACAACTCGAAGTCTTTCATCCAGATGTCGTCTTTCAACAAGACTGAACTCTTCCCGACTAGGGAACAAGTGTTCGCGACTACTTGGATGCTATGTTCCTAGGATGCTGGACTGGCAGTTACCGCTCGATTCCGTGGCCAGTCCGTTCACCGGATGATGTAACACCATTGGAATTTTCTATATGGAAATTTGTCAAAGGCAGGGTATACAGAACAAAGCTGGGCGATTTAAAGGACCTAAAAGAACGTATCGTTAATGCCGTTGCTGTTGTTGATATGGATTTTTTACAGCAAACATTGCAAGAAATTGAGTACATCTTCCGTGCAACTAAGACGCCACACATAGAAGTGTATTACTTTGTATCATAAAAAACTTGAGATGTTTACCTTTCAAACGCAGGAAGTTTTATATAAGTGTAGTGTAGTTGTTTTTTAATGATTTTGTAAAAATAGGGCAAAACTTTTGGAGACCATGCTGTTATATTTTTAAGAAACTGGTTCCATTTTCAACGATGAATTTTAACTGAAGCATATAAACTTCCAGTGTTTGGAAAAATATGGATTTTCTCCCAATTAACCACATATGCGGGCGATGCGTTAACAATTTGGGTCAGGTAATCGTAGACTTAAGGTCGGGTTGGGCGTATGGGGATTGATTTGAGAAATAAGAATGTGCACTACTCATGTTTATCTAATTATTAGCAGACTTGATTAATTGTTAATGGCCATGTGAATGGATCAGAATTGTTTTGTAAGAAGAAGCCGAAATATTTTTCTAATACGTTCTGAATTTCGAAACTCGAAGATAAAAATTCGCATATTTGAAAAAAAAAAGGAACAAATAATATCCTTAGTGGTATGTTCTGAATTTATGAGAATTTAAAGTAATAACAAACAGCTCTGAACTGTTGATTCCATCTCATGTTTGTAAAAACTAACAGCATGAATCCATACTTGAATTCGTTTCGCTTGGGGTATGGCGAGGAGCGTAGACCATTGTTACATAAATTTCACAAGAATGAAAGTGCTTCTGTGGAGAGAGAAAGTTTCTTTTTGCACACTCTCGTCAAGTGACGCGCGATTGTCAGTTGACTAGGTCGAAGTGGTCGCTGTAGCATCGGAGGCATGGATTTTTAGCTTTTGGCAGAGCATTTGTTTTCCGGTGTGTTCCTTATTTACATTCTTAAAATGTTTATTCTTAAAATGTTTGTCAGAAATTGCGTCACTTGATTGTGTTAAGTAACATATAACTTAAAAATAACTCGTCGAAGTTACTAGGTGACTGACTCTTCAGTGACTGCTTTTTTAAGATAAAGAAATGCTTCTAAAGGCGGGATTGGGGGAAGTATTGTGTGCTGTAATGAATGCGTTGTTGATGTAACATCTTGGTACTTACACGACGAAATATATACTTCCGGTGAAAAGGAGAAAGTCGGGTGAAGGAGAAAACTGACAATTTCTTTTTTTGCCCGGAGACCATTAACTGTGAGCATTCTCTCGTGAAATGCCATCTTTGGTGGAAGAAGTTTATTTCTGCATTAGGAGTTATGTCGGGTGTTCTTTTGATGTACACAGTTCTGATGGGGAAGGATCTGAAGTAGAAAAATAAAAATCTACTGTTCCGTAATGCAAAAGGCGATTTCCGCCTGGCTGAGTCACTTCCTGCTACTGAAGAACTAACTCCAAGCTCGTTTTTCTGATGAGTTCTAGCTGTGGCCATCGGCTGTATCGTTCGTCGCTCTACAGTGTTTCCAGAGTCTAAGCTGGGAATTCTCATCTTGTAGCAATTTGACTACTGTGTTAGCATAATGCTATGTGAATTAGGAAAAATTACTGCTTTTCTTTTTTACGAGTAAAAATGGAAGAAGCAGAATTAAATTTTGTACTTTAAAGGGAATTCAAAAATAAAACGTTTCTGATTATTAAAACTATGTACATTTGCCGAAAGATCTACCGTATGTATTTACGTAGATTGTATTTCTTGTAACTTCATGTCTAACTATAAAAACGTTCTAGCTTTTGTTATCGTCTAGTGATGAAAGGTTTTCTTGAAGTCCGATTCCTTCCTTTTCTGCATTTGCATCTTTACCTTTGGCCTTTGGAGCGTTTACTCGTGCAAACGTATTAGGGGCGCTGGAACGAAAAATTTCTTGAAGGGGGGGGGGCATGATCTCGGTGAGAAAGAGATAAGCCGTTTTTTCTTAGAAATTGTGGCACCACATCCCAAGAATCGGTGCCCTTGTTAAGCTCATATTTATATCCTCCCCCAATTCTAGTCACTTATAATTCCACTTCCACCACTCAACTTCAAGAGTTTTTTGTTTTTTTAACTGTTCAGAAGAGCGACTGCACCTCTCCTTTTATTGAATTTTCCACACGGTATGCATGTTTTCTCCATTCCTCAGTCTAGTGTTGCCATATCCTTATTAGTCTAGTGTTGCCATATCCTTATTAGTCTAGTGTTGCCATAAGAGATAAGCCGCTTTTTCTTAGAAATTGTGGCACCACACCCCAAGTATCGGTGCCCTTGTTAAGCTCATATTTATATCCTCCCCCAATTCTAGTCACTTATAATTTTACTTCCACCACTCAACTTCAAGAGTTTTTTGGTTTTTTTTAACAGTTCAGAAGAGCGACTGCACCTCTCCTTTTATTGAATTTTCCACACGGTATGCATGTTTTCTCCATTCCTCAGTCTAGTGTTGCCATATCCTTCCATAGAAATAAAAAGTTTGATTAGCTTAAAGCGAAACTAATGTTAAAAATCCGTATTTACTCTAGAAAATAGTAACTATACTTGTGATCCGATTTATTGGCGTAGGAATATATACATAAGCGTTTCCAAGCTTTCGCACATCAGTCAGATGGCTTTTTCAAGGAAGTTAGACAAACTGAATAATAGAACGCTTTAACAATTCGAACGCGGTGACTTGACTTGACAATAAAAAGATACGACGTTATATTCATTTAAAGATACGAGGTATCACGTTGGTTGTGCACGCGGTATCCTGGTAGGGAGAAGTCGTTACTTGAACTGATTCCAAATTCGTGGCAACTTGAGTGAGACGCTATCATTGCAAGTATCACTGTTGGTGATTATCTGCAAGGTTTCCCGAACGGCTGTACATTTGGGGGTAGAGTAGGTAGCTGATTTCTGTATATCATCCCACATAGGAATAGGTGACTTGAATTTGACTTCTCTGGATAGAGGGCCGTGGCTACTTTACCGTATTTTGTGTCCCTTTTAGGCTCGTTGACTCTGATTCCAAACGAACGCTTCGTCATGCAAATGTATTATCGTTTAGAGCCGTCCGGATATTGTAGGGGGATCGCATAAACACCTGCTTCGCTGGAAAGATGTGGTTTTTCAGTATTTCTCTTTAGCATAGTATATAAAGATGCAGGAGACCTTACACCGATACCGTACTTCATCTTCCTGAGGGCGTTCTTGAATTTGTAAGACGCATTTGGTATGTAGGGAATTGAGCCTAAATAACGAAGCTGCGGCATAGCTCCTTCTCCCTACCAGGATACCGCGTACGCAACCAACGTGATACCTGGTATCTTTAAATAAATATAACGTCGAATCTTTTTATTGCCAAGTCACCACGTTCGAATTGTTAAAGCGTTCTTTTATTCAGTTTGCAGTTTCTGTCTGATTTCCTTGAAAAAGCCATCTGGTTTATGTGCGAAAGCTTGGAGACGTTTATGTTTATATTCCTACGCCAACAAATTTGATCACAAGTATAATTACTATTTTCTACATAATTCGTGTACTGTTCCTCGTTATCAAATTCGGTATTTACTCTCTTCTTCCCATAAGAGGCGCACACTTTTCACAACAAGTAAAGTTGTTTTCATGTCAAAGTAAGAAAATACTTCCTATTTTTGCACTTTGGATCCTTCATTCTGTGCATTCTGTTGTATTTGCATATTTCTCTAGCTGTACCAATCGATAGAGCACGCGTATCCCCCCCCATCCTTTTTTTTTAATCAAGCAAAGTTCAAGTTCAAAATCGGCACCGCATCTTCCTCTCCTGCCGGGAAAATAACTTTACAAATCACGAGACAACGGCGGTGAGTGGTAATTGCGGGTTTTGAACTTTTGTTTTGCGTTAGAGAAAAAACAAAAAATAAATAAATAAATAAAAATAATGTACTCGCTCCGTTGTTTCCTACAGCAAAAAGACACTAAGGAATGGGAAAACGCATTTCATTAGTAAAATTCATTGAAAAATAAGGAGCCACTCTTCTGCCGCAGTACTATTATATTCCATGCAGTACAAGCTCAAAATACGTGATGCCGGGGAAAACATTTTTCGATGTTAAAAAAAGTCATCCTATTTCTCAAATGCTAGCGAGATTTTTCAGTTAACTAAAAATACCTCATCTCCATGATTCGTTTTTTGTTGCGATTTGACTAAAATGCGGTCAATAACTTCTCGTATCTTCTTGATTTCATTATTATTTTTATTTATTTAATTGGTAATTATTTCCAAGATGTTAGAAGCAGTTGTTTCTCATACTTAGCGAATAGAAAAGTTCATAAAAATTTATCCCAGACGTCGAGGTTTTCATAAGTACGGATTTGTTGGTCTAGAGCACTGACTGTTTTGTAGCGTGTTACTCAGTCGAATTTTATGATCCAAATCACTTACGTGTGACTGAACGTCATGATAAAATTAGTTTCTCGGGCCTCTGTATTTATAAGGCAATTTCTTTAACGTGGTGTTTCCGCGTGGAGGTAATGATTGTGGCAGGTAAACTTCGGATTTAGTACATCGTTAGAACATTCACGCGTGCTTAGAGTAACTCAAGTTCTTTCAAACTATGTGCGATAGCCCTATGACGGTCCTTAGATAATATACAAATATTCGCACAGTTCCAGTAATATCGAAATATTTTAGTCATATACAGTTGATGGGATATTTTCAGTTTTCTGGCACTTAAATGAATTTTAAAAGCTACCTGGTAAAAGTGATATCTCGGAGGTGATTTGTGCAACAATAAACGATCATTTTGTGGAGTTAATATTAAGCTTAAATACTCTCCTCCAGTGGCACCAGGAAAACGTGGATTAAAAAAACGAAAAAAAAAAACCCCCTTTACAGTGGACGTTGAAACTGAAGAAAAATTACGAATAAGTGCATAAGGAGTGGATTTGTTACTTGGACTTTCCTGTTACTCTGCCTTAAAAGAGAACTTTAATAAACTCTTCTTGAATGTTATTTATGATCGAGTGTGATACAAACGAATCGCCAATTTTTTCCGAAAAAAACTGTCAAATTCCAAATGGCTTTTTGTTACGACATGCAAATGCGAAACTTGTTTCTCACCTGTGAGATTCTTAAAATGGTACGTATAAAAATAGATTGGATGCTGAACCAGATTTGAGGACAAAACTGTCATCGTTGGCTTTTGACTTTTAAGTTGATGTGTGATTAAAAAAAAAAAAAAATCATAATACCCACACGCTAGTACTGTACTTAGTTATTTGAAAGTATTGAAGTGAATCCATAATGAATATTTGTAAAAAACACTAGTAAGCTTTAAAACAGCAGCAGATTTTGTTTTTGTTTTTAAATATGTGATTGCACTTCACTTTTGGGCCGCAAAATAAAGAAGAAAAAAAAGCTGGTCTTCAGCTTTTTTTTTTTTTTTTTTTTTTTTTAAGGAAATCTGGCGTAACTAATGACTGGCGCGCTAATGTGAAATTCATTATTTACGCTAAAAATAGGCATTTGACATTTACGGAGGGGAGAGCGGGATTTCATGTACGAGGAAGATAGTTTGGTTCAATATGCCTTATGAAATGCATTTTACTTTAGATTCCATCATTTTTTGCTGTAAATATTCTGAATTTCTTATTTCTAAAATTAATGTTATGAAAGCTAACAGGGGCAAAGAAATTTTGTTGTAGATTACGTTAGTTTACGAAATCTCTGCCTGTCTTTCATAGCGCAGCGCAAAATTCGTAACGCAACTGAAAATTACATCACCATTACTTATCGAAAAAATGTATGCTCTTAATTGGATTAATTGCGTTTGTAGGCTTCAGATATAAGGATTATTAATTGCTTGTTCATTATCAACAATAATTGGTTTTCTCACAGTGAGGGACTGCGGTTAATTTTCTATTCTAGAGAGAACTGCGGCCATTTGCAAAATAATAATAATAATAATGACATATTAACGAAATAACCAGTGTTTTACGATTTAAAAACCTAATTTCCCGAAAGCTCAACTCCACCCCCTCTGACTATATGATATTCATATATGAGTGCCCCTGCCGTACGACTAACACTTTTTGACCTTCCTCCCCTCGTCGGTAAATGTTAGGTGGAAAAAATTTAGTAGGTTTTTCAAATTAAAAAAAAAAAAAAAAATAGTAGGTATTGTCAAATAGAACTGGTTTCCTCTAATCTAGAAAATTTGTGTGGATATTGGAACGGAATACCCGATGAGTAAGTTAATAATTCAAGGTAGTTAGCATCTCAATTGTTCCACAGCCGTACTAATTACTGGTGCAAATCGGCTCAACCCTTTAAAATGTTTATTGGGTAAATTTCTGCATGTTCGTTTTTCAAAAATGAGGGTTTGATTTGGTTTTCTTTAGAAATGAAACAACAGGAGACAAAGACGTAAGTTTTTATTTCTTCCGTAAATTTTCTTCGTAGTACATGTTGTTGATTTTGATGTTCTCCATTTTTCCAGACGGAGCTTTCGCAGAATTTGCAAGCCTTATCTGAAAAAGCTCGAGGGACCACGGAGTTCATCCAAGGACTCAAAGTCATGTCCGACAAAGTTTCGGTAAGTACCTTGTGAATCTCATACTATATGTTGTTGTTTTTTTCTTTTTAATTTAAATGCATGCATTTTTGTTATGTAATTGATCAGCATGTTATTTCCGATAGCAGATGAGGTTATTCGGGTATGTAGATCCAAGAATTCTATCTCAGGGCGTCGATTTCCGTTTTTTAAAACACTGGCATGTATGAGGCTCACCTGTATTTTAAAGAGAGTGAGAAAGCTCCCAGTCTCTAATGGCTTACTGGCATAGGCGCCGACTTAAGGGGGCAAGGTCAATCTTGCCCCCGTGAATAATTTTACTAGGAGGGCAGTGCCCACCCAATATTTTTTGCCCTGTTTAACTAAGTTTTTGTTTTTTGTGCGTATTTCATTTTCGAAACGCGCGAGTATTTTCGAAACGCGAGAGATATTTTTACAGAGAAAAAAATGCTTTCCCATGCTATTGAGGTTATTGTATGCTGTGTTAATTGCAAACAATAAATGTCTTTCCTTTATAGTATTGTATTATTCTTTATAAAATGGACCAAGCTCCAACTTAGAGATCATTTCCAAAAAAATAATAAATAACAAAATAAGTAAAAACTCTTTTTTTCTCATATTTAGCGTTGCATTTGATGAGAAACTCGGTTGCCAGTACCGTATTGTGTTTGAAATGTTCTCGTGATATGTGGTAAATGTTTAAAGCAATTATCAAAAATAAAATTAATAAATAAAAATATAGAAACGCGTAATCTCTAGCGCCATTTTTTTACCTATCGTTTGCGTTTCTTGTTCTTTGAGTAACTGCGCTAATTTCTCATAGATTTTTATAAATGTTTGGAAATAAAATCTCTGGGTATTTTTTATAAAATCACAAGCTGAATATTTTTTAAAATATTAATATTCAGCAAAATAGTATTTGTGTTGCTTTTTTCATTTGCTGCTGAGCAATTACAATTGTATTTTAAAATATGCGTCGAATCTTTCTGCTTTATTCCCCCTCTCGTTTATTTTGGGGTCATTAGCGGTCCGTCATTTAGTGGCTGTAAAGCGGGGGAGAGGAAATTTAAGTCAGCAACTATTCCGAATCACCATTATTCCCATACGGCTTTATATTGCGCCAATAAAACGGGGAAACTTTACCTGCTAGCAAACAGAAGTACATACCTTTTTAAGGGGAATTCACCTGGTTTCATAGCAGTTAGCGGCGTGCAAATCTGTGGAAGAATTGATCAAACTCATGCGCACTGCGTATTAATCAGATTTCAGCCATTTTCAACACATTCCTTCGATATGAACTATTTTTTCCCCATCGAGTTTTTAAGTAAAATATCGTCTCCGCGGGGTCTCTAAGAACAAACTAAAATTTCGACGGAATTGAAGGCTTTTGTATGCGTATTATCATGCGTAAGTTTCGAAGAACATAACTGAAACCAGATGAAAATTTCCGGAAGTAAATGACAAATTTCCAAGAAAAGCGCGTAATCAAAAAACATTGCTTTTTCTTAGCTTTCAAACGAGTTAGACATATACAAAGTGCGTTCAAAAAGTTGTTTCTGGATTGGCAGCAACATGACGTTGCAGCCGTTAGTGCAGAAATATTTCCACTATGTGCTTTTATGTTTGAATCTTGGAATGTGTAAATCAACGTTTCCCTCAAGAAACTGATTGGGTAACATTACATGCTGGAATGTCATTGTCAGCAATTATCAATCCACTACTGGACGAAAGTCTCCCCAAGTTTCTTCCACAACGGTCTGTTTTGTGCCAGTCTCCTCCATGTTACTCCCGCATACTTTCGAATTTCATCCGCCCATCTCTCACGTGGTCTTCTTCTGGGTCTTTTCCTGTCCCTCGACATCCAGTCAAAAATTTCAGAAGTCCATCGATGGTCTGTCCTTCTGGCAATATGTCCAGCCCATTGCCATTTCAGGGATTTTACTCTGATCATGATGTCTTCCACTCTTGTCATTTTTCTGATCCACGAGTTCCTCTTATCTTTCCTGGTTACACCAAGCATGCATCTCTCCATGCTGCTTTGAGTTGTCTGCAGTCTTTGTCTCTTTTAGTTAAGGTCCACGTCTCTGCACCATACGTAAGCACTGGAAGGATGCATTGATCAAACACTTTTCTTTTAAGACATAATGGCATATTGCTCTTCAAAATTATACTGTTTCTTGCAAACATTCTCCAGGCAAGTTTTATACACCGATTAATTTCTTTATCAATAAGACCCTCACTTGATATCTGCTGTCCAAGATAAATGTAGGTATTGGTTATCTCCAGCTTTCCCCCATCAATCGATAAATCTTCATTTCTTGTAAAAGCATTGTACATCACTTTTGTCTTTTGAAAAAGGCATTTTCATAATTGGTAAAATCCATGCATAATGGAAGTTCAGATTCCCTCGCTCTTTCAATTAGTTCTCTCAGTACGTGGATATGATCTATAGTGCTGTAGCCACTCCTGAATCCAGCTTGTTCTCTTGGCTGAGCCATGTCCATTGTCACCTTCAAGCGGTGTGAAAGAACTTGAGTGAAGATTTTATAAACCACTGATAGGAGGCTGATAGGTCTGTAGTTCCTGTGATCCTCAATGTTACCTTTTTTATGTAGCAGGATCATTGTAGCACTGTTACAATCCTCAGGAATCTTCCCTTCATTAAGGCATCGGGTGAAAACTTGGGCGAGTACTGTTTCAATTTGTCCACTTGCTTCTTGTATGATGTCTACGGTAATTCCATCTTCTCCTGGAGCTTTCCTCCGCGTGATGTTCTTGATTCCATGTGCAACTTCTGCTGGGAGGACTGGAATAACTCTTGTACCTTTTGTAATGTCTGGAGTACATGCATCATTCCTTTCATCAGTTTTGAGTAGAAATCTTTCACTCTTGTCAAAATTTCACCTCTATTTCTTGTTACAGAACAATCTTCTTTTTTCAGAGCAATAATCTGTTTTCTTCCCTTACTCAGATGTCCCTTTGCTCTCTTCAGGCTTTGGTTGTTTTCAATTGCTTTCGTCAATAATTCACAGTTGAATTTCCTTACATCTTCAGTCATACTTTTTCGTACTGTCTTGCATAACTCTATATATTCCACTTTGGAAGTCACATCTTCTTTAGTTGTCCTCATATCTCTTCTTTTTTGCATCAGAATTTTGGTTTTTCCTGGTAATTTGTTCATATGCAAATTGTTCTTAGTACCAGCTATTTTTGTTGCCGTTTCCATAAGAGCCTTGGTTAGTTTTCTGTTAACTTCAGAGATATCCACTTCTTCCGACGTTAGACCTACTAGAGCAGAGAATCTGTTACTCAATTCCAATTTGAAAATATTATGATGTTTTTGAAGGTTGGTCGTGTCAATACACTTTTTTTGTTTTTATGAGCTTGCCACGCTCGAGTTTAGCGTTGAGGTGCATCTTACATTTTATGGTCACTACCTGTTTTGAACATGTTTAGCACAGTGAAGTCTTCCATGACAAATTTCTTGTTACACATAGTAAAATCAATTTCACTTGTCAATACATTGGGATGCCTCCATGTCCATTTCCTTTGCAGCTTTTTCTTGAAAAAGGAGTTCAAGATGAAAAACCCTTCTGCCTGTGCAAATTCTACGAAAGTATTTCCAAGCTGGTTTCTGTTGCTGTGACCGAATTTACCTACTGAAGTTTCATTCTGTTGCTCTATTTTTCGCATTGGAATCTCCCATAATGATCTTCAAGTGCTGCTTGCCTTTATTATTTAGATGACGAATTTCCTCAAAAAATTCTTCAATCTCTTCTTCAGGATGTCTTGTAGTGGGTGCATAAGCTTGAATAATCTGAGCATGGTATCTTCTCGAGAGTTGGATAACAAGTCGTGCAGCTCTGTCAGAGGAACTTTCAATTTCTACAACTTTATCCTTCAGTTTCTTATTTATTATAAATCGAACACCACTAGTTCTGCCAGTATCGGTCCCACGATAAGAGATGCCCACTTTTCAGTTCAATGAGATCTCCTTTTCTCCTTACCTCACTTAGCCCGACGATGTCTCACTTGATCCTTTGTAGTTTTCCAATTCAAGGAGCCTTGAATCAAAAGATAGGGAGGGTCCGTTACAGGTAGCCAAGATCAGCATCATATGGCAGCCTAGTCCGGTCCTCCGGTGATTCTTAGCACCCTCTTGCCTTGATGTCGCACTGGCCGCTGCCTTGGCCAGGTACATTCCAGCTGCCGGAGACTGAGGGCCAAGATTTAGGTTGTGGAGTCATTTTAAAGGGGTTTGGCCATAACTCACCACGCTGGTCAAACGGGTTGGTGAGTGTGGGATAGCATTTCCTCTAATCCCGATGGTATAGTTATACTGCTATTTAGTGGTCGTCAGATCCCCTTTAGTGGGAACAGGATGCACCACGAGAAGGCTGGGTTGACATTTGTCAAGGAGAGGTAGTAGTAAATTGCGCATCACCTGACCTTACATCCATGCTGGAATATATACACTGCTGGCCACCCAAAATTCAACACCAAGAAGAAAGCATCCGATTGTCCTGAAATTCGCAGCATGCGTCGCCCGCGAGAGGACATGCAAACGATTAGCATTGAAGGGCATATGAAAATCATGTTCGCCCGGAACGCCACCCAGAAGAACTATAAGAAGGGTGCACAAAAGGCGTCGTGTAAGTGTGTTGTGCTACCGGACCTGTGCGTGGGAAGCTTCCTTATGCCTCGTCGCAGAATACGGCAGTCATTCTAGCACGCTTCGGAGTTCGACAGAAGACGAATAGTGGCTTATCGCGACAGCGGTTTATAGTACCGAGACGTCGGCGGCCGTGTGGGACGACATCCAGCCACAGTGATGCGAGTATGGATTCGGTGGGTGCAGGAGAAATGGACGGACCGACGTGAGCGATTGCCGCAGCCGCGGCACACCACCGAACGAGAGGACAGGCAGGTTGTGCGGCGGGCATTGACGGTTCGCACCGCCACATCACGATCGTTAGCACAGGAATTAGGGTGTCTTGCGCAACAACCTGTGTCAGCACGTACCATTCGACGTCGTCTGTAGGAGCGGGGACTTGTCGCACGGCGTCCATTGCTATGATTATAATTGACGTTACACCAGTGGCGAGTGCGGCGGCAGTTGGCCGTTGAACGTCGCACCTGGACTACGGAATGGCACGACATTGTCTTCTCCGACGAATCCCGCTTCTGCCTGCAACACCACGATGGTCGGATCCGCGGCGAGACTGTATGACGCCTGCATTATGCATCGCCATACCGGTCCGTCGCCTGGTGTTATGGTTTGGGGCGCAATTGGATATGACACCCGCACCCCTCTGGCACGCATCGCCGGTACACTCAACAGCCACCGCCACATCTCCGACGTTTTGGAGCCTGTAGTCTTCCCTTACCTGAGGACCTGCCAGCGGCCACGTTTCAACAAGACAATTCGCCAGCACGTAGCACGCATCGTGCAACAATTCTTCACGGCCCACCAGGTGTCACTGCTGCCGTGGCCCGCCTGTTCTCCCGATATGTCGCCCATCGAACACGTCTGGTCGCTGATATGCAACAGAGTGGCCCGGCAAGCACCACCCGTGGCTACGCCTGATGAACTGTGGCAACGTGTGGAAGCAGCCTGGACCGACATACCCCAAGCCTACATCCAAAGCCTCTTTCGTTCGATGCCGCGGCGTGTAAAGGCCGTTATTGCCAGCCATGGGGGCCACGCGAACTATTGATGTCTGCGTGTTCCGCAAATCGCACGGGCCTGTAAGCTCAATCGTTTCATCTTTGTATCTGTTATGTGTCCAGTAAATCTGGCTTTGCTATCTCGTGTCCTTCTTTGTGTTGCATTTTGGGTGGCCAGCAGTATATATATACTATCTACCAACAAGTAATTGGACACCCCTGCAATCGACGATATTTGCGGTCCTGATACACGTCACGGCCTCCGCCGTTAAATATCGTGTGGGAAACAACAAAACGGAACCAGTCGCATGCAAGATGCCACGCAGTTCGGAGCTCTCTGATTTCGAGAAAGGTGTAATCGTCGGGTATCACAGAAATGCCCGATCTATACGTGACATATCCAGCGAGTTGAAGTACCCAAAATCGACAGTGGCCTACGTAATTGGCAAGTGGAAGATGAGAGGTGACTGTCGGAATGTGCCCCGACCCGGCAGACGCACAAAACTGGGAGTTAGAAACCGACGGGTGCTGGCCAGAGAAATTCGGAAGAACCGCACCAAATCGATGAGCCACATCCGCGAGGAGTTTCAACAGGCATCCGGGAGTGTTCTTTCGATGAATATCATCCGTAAGGAAGCCCATCTGCTCGGTTATCATAGACATGCTGCCACCCACAAGCCTTCGATCACCAAGTACAATAGCGCTGCTCGGCTAACGTGGTGCAAAGAACGTCGACAGTGGACCGTTGAACAGTGGAAACAGGTTCGCTGGAGCGACGTATCAAGGTTCACCCTCTACCGCTCGGATGGCAGGGTCTGGATTTGGCGTCTGCCTGGAGAACGCTTCCTGCCAGAATGTATTGTGCCAACTGTGCAGTTCGGCGGAGGTGGAATTATGCTATGGGGGTGTTTCTCCTGGTATGGCACGGGACCCTTGGTCGCAATTCCTGGTAGACTCAACGCCGAGACCTACTGCACCATTTGGGATGACCATGCGCTTCCTACGTTGTGGTAGTTTTACGGGGTGGGCCCATGTTACTTTCATGATGACAATGCCACCTGTCATGTTGCGAGGTCCACCATGGCTTGGTTTGGTGACAATAGGGGTAATCGAATGGACTGGCCTGCGCAGAGCCCGGACCTTAACCCTATCGAGCACCTCTGGGACGAGTTGGAGCGTCGACTTAAGGGGTGCCCCCACCGTCCGAAATCGGTGAAAGAACTGACCTGTCTTCTCCAAGCCGAGTGAAAGAAAATACCGCTAGCCGTCGTACAAACGCCTGGTTGAGAGTATGCCGTAGAGGGTCGCATCTGTAATCGCCGCTCGTGGAGGCTCCACCAACTATTGAAGGTGAATAAATTTCGTTTTCCTTTGCTACCACAGGTGTCCAATTACTTGTTGATAGATAGTGTATATATATCAGGGGCGAATATTCGGGGTGTGCTAGAGTCGCAATTCAACCTATATTATCGATATCATTTTTTCTGATTTGTTTCTAATAAAACTCGCCAGAGTTCGTCCTAGGGCTTTTAGTGGTGGTTAAAATTCATTTTGCCACATAATGTTTTCATTAATAAGAGAAGGTTCGTTCAGTAAGCATATCGCATTCGTGCTAGAAACCCGGGGTGTGCTGTTTTGCGCGCGCACATCCGATGACCTTAAAGCAGCTGGGGTACAAGCGCTCCCCAGATGGCGCTGCAGGTCACGTTCTTAGTTCGCTGTCTTTTCAAACATACCAGCGGAACTCTCAAGGTGTGCTACCGAAAATCCGCACCGCTTGAGTCTCACGGAGTAGCCAGTTGCTGTTATATCATCATCATCATCCATTATCAATCCACTGCTGGACGAAGGTCTCACCAAGTTTCCTCCACAACGGTCTGTCTTGTGCCAGTCTCCTCCATGTCACTCCTGCATACTTTCGAATTTCATCCACCCATCTTCCATGTGGTCTTCTTCTGGGTCTTTTCCTGTCCCTTGGAATCCAATCTAAAATTTCGGCTGTCCATCGATGGTCTGTTCTTCTGGCAGTATGTCCAGCCCATTGCCATTTCAGGGATTTAACTCTGATCATGATGTCTTCCACTCTTGTCATTTTTCGGATCCACGTGTTCCTCTTCTTATCTCTCCTGGTTACACCAAGCATGCCTCTCCATGCTTTTTTGAGTTGTCTGCAGCCTTTGTATGTCTCTTTTAGCTAAGGTCCACGTCTCTGCACCATACGTAAGCACTGGAAGGATGCATTGATCAAACACTTTTCTTTTAAGACATAATGGCATGTTGCTCTTGAAAATTATGCTGTTTCTTCCAAAAGCTCTCCAGGCAAGTTTTGTACGCCGATTAATTTCTTCACCAATGTGACCCTCACTTGATATCTGCTGTCCAAGATAAACGTACGTGTCTGTTATCTCCAGCTTTTCTCCATCAATCGATAAATCTTCATTTCTTGTAAAAGCATTGTACATCACTTTTGTCTTCTGAAAGTTCATTTTTAATCCCACTTCTTTACTCTTGTCAGCAAGTTCCTGGATCATACTCTGTAGCTCTGATGGGGTAGTTGCAAAAATGACTATATCATCAGCAAAACGAAGGTGGGTTAGATAATCTCCATTAATCTTTATCCCTTTGTTTTCCCAGTTCAGTGATTGAAAGACATTTTCCAATGTGGCATTAAAGAGCTTCGGAGATATGGTGTCACCTTGTCTCACTCCTTTTCCAATTTTTATGTGTGTTGTATTTTCAAACAGACGAATCTTTGCACTTGCATTTTCATAGATGTTATTAATAATATTAATGTATGCATCTTCAATACCGCAGGATTTCAGAGCCATTGCAACTGCTGATTGTTTCACCGAATCAAAGGCTTTTTCATAATCGATAAAAGCCATGCACAATGGAAGTTCATATTCCCTCGCTCTTTCAATTAGTTCTCTCAGTACGTGGATATGATCTATTGTGCTGTAGCCTCTCCTGAATCCAGCTTGTTCTCTCGGTTGAGCCATGTCCAGTGTCACCTTCAAGCGGTGTGAAAGAACTTTAGTGAAGATTTTATAAACCACTGATAGGAGGCTGATAGGTCTGTAGTTCCCGAGATCCTCAATGTCACCTTTTTTATGTAGCAAGATCATTGTAGCGTTGTTCCAATCCTCAGGAATTTTCCCTTCATTAAGGTATCGAGTGAAAATTTGGGCGAGTATTGTTTCGATTTCTCCACTTGCTTCTTGTATGATGTCTACAGTAATTCCATCTTCTCCTGGAGCTTTTCCCCGCTTCATGTTCTTGATTGCATGTGCAACTTCTGCTGGAAGGACTGGAAGAACTCTGGTACTGGTACCTTTCATGATGTCTGGAGTACATGTATCATCCCTTTCATATAATTTGGAGTAGAAATCGTTCACTCTTGTCAAAATTTCGCCTCTATTTCTTGTTACAGAACCATCTTCTTTTCTCAGTGCCATAATCTGTTTTTTCCCCTTACTGAGATGTCCCTTTGCTATCTTTAGGCTTTGGTTGTTTTCAATTGCTTTCCTTACTTGTTCACAGTTGAATTTCCTTACGTCTTCAGTGATACTTTTTCGTACTGTCTTGCATAGCTCTATATATTCCACTTTGGAAGTCACATCTTCTTTAGTTGTCCTCATCACTCTTCTTTTTTGCATCAACATTTTGGTTTTTCCTGATAATTTGTTCACATGCAATTTGTTCTTAGACCCAGCTAATTTTGTTGCTGTTTCCATAAGAGCTTTGGTTACTTTTCTGTTAACTTCAGAAATATCCACTTCTTCCGATGTTAGGCCTTCTAAAGCAGAGAACCTGTTCTTCAGTTCCAATTTGAAGGTATTATGGTTTTTTTAAGGTTGGTTATGTCAATACATTTTGTTTGTCTTATGAGCTTGCTACGTTCGAGTTTAGTGTTGAGGTGCATCTTACATCTCACCAATCTATGGTCACTGCCTGTGTTGAACTTGTTTAGCACACTCCAGTCTTCTATGACGAATTTTTTGTTACACATAATAAAATCAATTTCACTTGTCGTCCCATTTGGATGTCTCCATGTCCATTTCCTGTGTGGCTTTTTCTTGAAAAAGGAGTTCAAGATGAAAAACCCTTCTGCCTCTGCAAACTCAACGAGAGTATTTCCACGCTGGTTTCTGTTGCCGTGACCGAATTTACCTACTGAAGTTTCATTCTGTTGCCGTTGCCCTATTTTTGCATTGAAATCTCCCATAATTATCTTCAAGTGCTGCTTACCTTTATTATTTAGATGACGAATTTCCTCATAAAATTCTTCAATTTCTTCTTCAGCATGACTTGTGGTGGGTGCATAAGTTTGAATAATCTGAGCCTGGTATCTTCTCGAGAGTTGGATAACGAGTCGTGCAGCTCTGTCAGAGGAACTTTCAACTTCTACAACTTTATCCTTCAGTTTCTTGTTTATTATAAATCCAACACCACTAGTTCTGCCAGTATCTGTCCCACGATAGTAGAAGAGATGTCCACTTTTCAGTTCAATGAGATCTTCTCCTTTTCTCCTTACCTCACTTAGCCCGACGATGTCCCGCTTGATCCTTTGTAGTTCCTCTTCCAATTCAAGAAGCCTTGAATCAGAAGATAGGGAGCGTCCATTGTACGTTGCCAAGGTCAGCATCAGATGGCAGCCTAGTCCGGTCCTCCGGGGATTCTTAGCACCCTCTGCCTTCATGTCGCACTGGCCGCTGCCTTGGCCAGGTACATTCCAGCTGCCGGAGACTGAGGGCCAAGATTTAAGTTGTGGAGTCATTTTGGAGGGGTTTGGCCATAACTCACCACGCTGGCCAAGCGGGTTGGTGAGTGTGGGATAGCATTTCCTCTAATCCCGATGGTATAGTTATACCGCTATTGGCGGTCGTCAGAGCCCCTTTAGTGGGAACAGGATGTACCACGAGAAGGCGGGGTTGACATTTGTCAAGGAGAGGCTGTGATGTTACGCATCACCTGACCTTACATCCTGTTATATATATATATATATATTTTCTTTATATGTATTTTCTGTAAGACTCGCTGAAGTTTGTACGCTAAACTTAATTCCCTTGTGTAATATTTTCGTGAAGATAAGGTTCGTTGCGTTCGTTGCTTCGTGCAGTAAACAAAACGTAGTAAATAATATTTGCAGCTGCAAGAGTGCTATTTTAATATAGGGCACCCTGAGTCGTTACAGCAATTGTAATTCAAAGCTCTCCAGATGGCGCTACAGTTCATGTTTTTATTTCCTCGTGGATCCAACGCAGAGGTTTAAATTCATAGGGTGTGCGCGCTTAAAAAAGCACCACTGGTCATATTTGTTTGCGTTTCGAATAGGCATGGAATCATAAAAACACACTTCATCGTTGTGCTACGAGTTTTCTATCTTTTCGTCGCTGTGTGAATCTGTGTGTTTATCAGCACAGATACAATTGAATTTTGACATCCATATACAATTTGAATTTTGACATTAATTTAGGTTGACGATGTACTAAGAGTCCCATTTTTGCCAGAGATTTTGCAGGTTGTGTGAAGCGGGTTAAAGAAAGTAAGCCTCGTGATGTATTTAAAACTTATATATAAAGAAAAATATACCGAAAATTCGTTCATCACCCTAGTATTTTCACAGGAAATTCAGATTTTTCTTACCATGGGGTGTAAGAAAAATCTTTATTACCATAAGTTATTAGACGACAGCTAAATAAAAGAAATCCTTTTCGTATGTTCAAAATCAATGCGCAAATTATACACACACACACACACACACACACACACACACACACACACACACACACACACACAGTATATTGACAAAAGTCACCGGACACCCCTTCAAAAACAAATGAACGGATCCGCTGCGTTGTTAAGATGCGCGGTACAGCTGCAAACGTTATAAAAACAAGCCTGCAGCTGACCGCGGTCATATCGCGCTGTGAGGTTGAGTGAAAATGTCGATGCGGGAGAGAACTGACTTTGTGAAAGAAAAGATTGTTGTGTGTTATAAAAGTGGCTTGTCCATAAGAGAAACCGAAAGGCGTTTAAACATACCCAAGTCAACTGTTTTGGATGTACTGAATAAGTGGAAGACACATGGCGTGCCCGAAGCAGCAAAACGTACCGGCAGACCGAAGAAAATCGGTGATAGAGGACGTTGAAGCCTCAGGAGAGTCGTTACAGGTAATCGACGGAGTACTGCACAAGACTTCAGTACACAGGTGAGTAAAAATACTGGAACCTCTGTATGTACACGTACCATTCACAGAGAACTTCATTCCATGAGTTTCCGTGGTCGTGCGGCTGCTCATAGGCCTTTCATCTCCACTTTGAATGCTACTCGTGGTTTAGCATGGTGTAAAGAACATTTATCGTGGAACGTAGATCAATGGAAACGGGTCCTGTGGACTGATGAATCCAGATACACCATCCATCAGTCTGATGGCCGTGTGTGTGAATGGCGGCAGCCGGGGGAACGCTATTTACCCCAGTGTACTGTTCCTACGGTCAAGTTTGGAGCTGGCAGTGTACTCTTGTGGGGGTGTTTTTCGTGGGGTGGTCTCGGCCCATTGGTTATCGTGGACAAACCTATTAACCATAACGTCTCCTTCGATATTGTGGATAACTATGTCCTACCAACTCTGTGGCAATACTTATGGAACCGATCCTTGTTGGTACCAGCAGGATAATGCACCGAGCCATAAAGCAAGGACTGTTACGGCGTGGTTTGACGATAATTCCGTATCGTGTGTGGACTGGCCAGCACAGATCCCTGATCTTAATCCCATAGAGTACCTATGGGATGAATTAAAGCGCCCCATAAGAAGTTTGGAACCAAGGCCTACTACTAACCCACAGTAAGCGGGGCAGCTTTATGTACTGAATGGAAGCGCATACCTATCGCTGTGTTTCAAAACCTTGTTGAAAACATGTCTCGAAGGGTCAGTGCATGCATTAAGGCCGAAGGTGGACCGACACCGTACAAATGTATGTCAATAAATGTGCTTCTTATCCAGGTGTCCGGTGACTTTTGTCAATATAGTGTATATATAAAATTTGAATCATCATAATTGTTAACCATTTACAATCCACGGCTGGATGAAATTTCTCTTGAAGAGGCAAAACTTATTGACAAACCAGATTCAACCACCATACTTAATATTTTGGAAGCTTTCCATATATATCAGAAGTCTTCGCAACTTGTTAATGACATGGCATCTACGCCATTTCTATCAAACGCGTGGAAGCATCTAACCAAAACACGTGACTGTTAACACCATTTATGATGTCATATACAATTTGAATATTTACGTGCCATTCGTCCTGATGAAGCTAGGTCAATACCCAGCGAAACCATGGTCGGCTTGAGAAAATAACCATTTGTGACAACTACGTTGTATTATCTTAATCTCGATATACGCATCGTCACAAGACTGTAGTCTTTGAGATAAAGAATCTAATCATGATGTCTTTCACTCTTGTTATTTTAATTATGCACGATTTCCTCTTCTTATCTTTCTTGGTTACACCAAGTATGCATCTCTCCGTGCTACTTTCAGTTGTCTGTAGTTTTTGTATGTCTCTTTTAGTTAAGGTCCATGTCTCTGCTAAATACATAAGCACTGGAAGGATGGATGCATTGATTAAACAATTTTCTTTTTAGACACAATGGCATATTGCTCTTAAAAATTGTACTGTTTTTTTCAAAAGCTCTCCAACCAAGTTTCATACGTCGATCAATTTCTACATAAATGTGACCTTTGCTTGATAATTTACTAAAGGTAAATGTTAGCGCCCTCTGCCTTCATGTCGCACTGCGGCCGCTTGTTTTTATTACATATTTGAATATACATATATATATATATATTCTATAAAGAAGATACCTAAGCAAAAAAATACAAATATTATTTTGACTCACACCTAGTACAACATAGAAAAGGTTATGTATCTACCTGTGTGAGTAAAAGGAGAAAAGATAAAAAAATAAAATAAAACAACTGAATGTAGAAGGTGTCGAGAATACTGACCCTTGGCTTTATCAAGGACCAGCAAAAACTCTGCATTTTCTCACTTCCACAAAGACCTAGTTGGAAATGGGTTTCTGCAAGGCCATAGATGCAAGTAACATTCCCACCTAAAATAGTTTAAAAAATATATATATGTCATGTCCTCCGTAGAGTTGCATGACCTAGCACTAGTTAACAATTTCGCTTGCATCCATTAACCTTCCTGGCCCGACCCATGCTCTTCATCTGTTACTATTAAACAGAGAGAAGAAGATTAAAGAGAACTCAAGCTGTGAGAGTGACATAATAATTAGGCGCGTTTTGATTTTCAGGTTATTTTGCAACCTTCGTTTTAAATTCTAAAGTTTTTCCTTAGTCTTCAGTTTTGCTCTTAAGTATATATATATATATGGTGATGCGTAACATCACAGCCTCTCTTTGACAAATGTCAACCCCGCCTTCTCGTGGTACATCCTGTTCCCACTAAAGGGGCTCTGACGACCGCCAATAGCGGTATAACTATACCATCGGGATTAGAGGAAATGCTATCCCACACTCACCAACCCGCTTGGCCAGCGTGGTGAGTTATGGCCAAACCCCTCCAAAATGACTCCACAACTTAAATCTTGGCCCTCAGTCTCCGGCAGCTGGAATGTACCTGGCCAAGGCAGCGGCCAGTGCGACATGAAGGCAGAGGGTGCTAAGAATCCCCGGAGGACCGGACTAGGCTGCCATCTGATGCTGACCTTGGCAACGTACAATGGACGCTCCCTATCTTCTGATTCAAGGCTTCTTGAATTGGAAGAGGAACTACAAAGGATCAAGTGGGACATCGTCGGGCTAAGTGAGGTAAGGAGAAAAGGAGAAGATCTCATTGAACTGAAAAGTGGACATCTCTTCTACTATCGTGGGACAGATACTGGCAGAACTAGTGGTGTTGGATTTATAATAAACAAGAAACTGAAGGATAAAGTTGTAGAAGTTGAAAGTTCCTCTGACAGAGCTGCACGACTCGTTATCCAACTCTCGAGAAGATACCAGGCTCAGATTATTCAAATTTATACACCCACCACAAGTCATGCTGAAGAAGAAATTGAAGAATTTTATGAGGAAATTCGTGATCTAAATAATAAAGGTAAGCAGCACTTGAAGATAATTATGGGAGATTTCAATGCAAAAATAGGGCAACGGCAACAGAATGAAACTTCAGTAGGTAAATTCGGTCACGGCAACAGAAACCAGCGTGGAAATACTCTCGTAGAGTTTGCAGAGGCAGAAGGGTTTTTCATCTTGAACTCCTTTTTCAAGAAAAAGCCACACAGGAAATGGACATGGAGACATCCAAATGGGACGACAAGTGAAATTGATTTTATTATGTGTAACAAAAAATTCGTCATAGAAGACTGGAGTGTGCTAAACAAGTTCAACACAGGCAGTGACCATAGATTGGTGAGATGTAAGATGCACCTCAACACTAAACTCGAACGTAGCAAGCTCATAAGACAAACAAAATGTATTGACATAACCAACCTTAAAAAACCATAATACCTTCAAATTGGAACTGAAGAACAGGTTCTCTGCTTTAGAAGGCCTAACATCGGAAGAAGTGGATATTTCTGAAGTTAACAGAAAAGTAACCAAAGCTCTTATGGAAACAGCAACAAAATTAGCTGGGTCTAAGAACAAATTGCATGTGAACAAATTATCAGGAAAAACCAAAATGTTGATGCAAAAAAGAAGAGTGATGAGGACAACTAAAGAAGATGTGACTTCCAAAGTGGAATATATAGAGCTATGCAAGACAGTACGAAAAAGTATCACTGAAGACGTAAGGAAATTCAACTGTGAACTAGTAAGGAAAGCACTTTAAAACAACCAAAGCCTAAAGACAGCAAAGGGACATCTCAGTAAGGGAAAAAAACAGATTATGGCACTGAGAAAAGAAGATGGTTCTGTAACAAGAAATAGAGGCGAAATTTTGACAAGAGTGAAAGATTTCTACTCCAAATTATATGAAAGAGATGATACATGTACTCCAGACATCATGAAAGGTACCAGTACCAGAGTTCTTCCAGTCCTTCCAGCAGAAGTTGCACATGCAATCAAGAACATGAAGCGGGGAAAAGCTCCAGGAGAAGATGGAATTACTGTAGACATCATACAAGAAGCAAGTGGAGAAATCGAAACAGTACTCTCCCAAATTTTCACTCGATGCCTTAATGAAGGGAAAATTCCTGAGGATTGGAACAACGCTACAATGATCTTGCTACATAAAAAAGGTGACATTGCGGATCTCAGGAACTACAGACCTATCAGCCTCCTACGTACTGAGAGAACTAATTGAAAGAGCGAGGGAATATGAACTTCCATTGTGCATGGCTTTTATCGATTATGAAAAAGCCTTTGATTCGGTGAAACCAT
Organism: Macrothele yani; assembly: GCA_039090855.1. Lineage (NCBI taxonomy): Eukaryota > Metazoa > Arthropoda > Arachnida > Araneae > Macrothelidae > Macrothele > Macrothele yani. The sequence goes on along the minus strand of CM077023.1, from coordinate 1,827,054 downwards.
CAGCAGTTGCAATGGCTCTGAAATCCTGCGGTATTGAAGATGCATACATTAATATTATTAATAACATCTATGAAAATGCAAGTGCAAAGATTCCTCTGTTTGAAAATACAACACACATAAAAATTGGAAAAGGGGTGAGACAAGGTGACACCATATCTCCGAAGCTCTTTAATGCCACATTGGAAAATGTCTTTCAATCACTGAACTGGGAAAACAAAGGGATAAAGATTAATGGAGATTATCTAACCCACCTTCGTTTTGCTGATGATATAGTCATTTTTGCAACTACCCCATCAGAGCTACAGAGTATGATCCAGGAACTTGCTGACAAGAGTAAAGAAGTGGGATTAAAAATGAACTTTCAGAAGACAAAAGTAATGTACAATGCTTTTACAAGAAATGAAGATTTATCGATTGATGGAGAAAAGCTGGAGATAACAGACACGTACATTTCTCTTGGACAGCAGATATCAAGTGAGGGTCACATTGATGAAGAAATCAATCGGCGTATTAATGGAGGTTATGACATATATATATTTTTTAAATTTTTTTGGTGGGCTTATTACTTGCATCTATGACTTTGCAGAAACCCATTTACAAATAGGTCTTTGTGGAAGTGAGAAAATGCAGAGTTTTTGCTGGTCCTTGATAAAGCCAAAGCTCAGTATTCTCGACACTTTCTACATTCAGTTTTTCTCTTTTTTTCTCTTTTTACTCACACCGGTCAATACATAACCTTTTCTATGTTGTACTTGGTATGAGTCAAAAAATTTTTTTGCTTCAGTCTCTTCTGAATAGAATATATATATATATATATAGACAAAAGTGATGTTCAATGCTTTTTCAAGGAAGGAAGATTTATGGATTGATGGAGAAAAGCTGGAAATAACAGACACGTACGTTTATCTTGGACAGCAGATATCAAGTGAGGGTCACATTGATGAAGAAATAAATCGGCGTACAAAACTTGCCTGGAGAGCTTTTGGAAGAAACAGCGTAATTTTCAAGAGCAATATGCCATTACGTCTTAAAAGAAAAGTGTTTGATCAATGCATCCTTCCAGTGCTTACGTATGGTGCAGAGACGTGGACCTTAACTAAAAGAGACATACAAAGGCTGCAGACAACTCAAAGAAGCATGGAGAGGTGCATGCTTGGTGTAACCTGGAGAGATAAGAAGAGGAACTCGTGGATCCGAAAAATGACAAGAGTGGAAGACATCATGATCAGAGTTAAATCCCTGAAATGGCAATGGGCTGGACATACTGCCAGGAGGACAGACCATCGATGGACATCAGAAATTCTAGATTGGGTTCCAAGGGACAGGAAAAGACCCAGAAGAAGACCACATGGGAGATGGATGGATGGATGAAATTCGAAAGTATGCAGGAGTGACATGGAGGAGACTGACACAAGACAGACCGTTGTGGAGGAAACATATATATATATATATATATATATATATATATATCATCATCATCATCATCATTGTCAACCATTATCAATCCACTGCTGGACGAAGGTCTCCCCAAGTTTCCTCCACAACGGTCTGTCTTGTGCCAGTCTCCTCCATGTCACTCCCGCATATTTACGAATTTCATCCACCCATCTCCCATGTGGTCTTTTTCTGGGTCTTTTCCTGTCCCTTGGAATCCAATCTAAAATTTCAGCTGTCCATCTATGGTCTGTCCTTCTGGCAGTATGTCCAGCCCATTGCCATTTCAGGGATTTAACTCTGATCATGATGTCTTCCACTCTCGTCATTTTTCGGATCCACGAGTTCCTCTTCTTATCTCTCCTGGTTATACCAAGCATGCACCTCTCCATGCTTCTTTGAGTTGTCTGCAGCCTTTGTATGTCTCTTTTAGTTAAGGTCCACGTCTCTGCACCATACGTAAGCACTGGAAGGATGCATTGATCAAACACTTTTCTTTTAAGACATAATGGCATATTGCTCTTGAAAATTATGCTGTTTCTTCCAAAAGCTCTCCAGGCAAGTTTTGTACGCCGATTAATTTCTTCATCAATGTGACCCTCACTTGATATCTGCTGTCCAAGATAAACATACGTATCTGTTATCTCCAGTTTTTCTCCATCAATCGATAAATCTTCATTTCTTGTAAAAGCATTGAACATCACTTTTGTCTTCTGAAAGTTCATTTTTAATCCCACTTCTTTACTCTTGTCAGCAAGTTCCTGGATCATACTCTGCAGCTCTGATGGGGTAGTTGCAAAAATGACTACGTCATCAGCAAAACGAAGGTGGGTTAGATAATCTCCATTAATCTTTATCCCTTTGTTTTCCCAGTTCAGTGATTGAAAGACATTTTCCAATGTGGCATTAAAGAGCTTCGGAGATATGGTGTCACCTTGTCTCACTCCCTTTCCAATTTTTATGTGTGTTGTATTTTCAAACAGCCGAATCTTTGCACTTGCATTTTCATAGATGTTATTAATAATATTAATGTATGCATCTTCAATACCGCAGGATTTCAGAGCCGTGGTAACTGCTGATGGTTTATATATATATATATATATATATTCTATAAAGATATATATATATATATGGGATGTAAGGTCAGGTGATGCGTAACATCACAGCCTCTCCTTGACAAATGTCAACCCCGCCTTCTCGTGGTGCATCCTGTTCCTACTAAAGGGGCTCTGACGACCGCCAATAGCGGTATAACTATACCATCTGGATGAGAGGAAATTCTATCCCATACTCACCAACCCGCTTGGCCAGCGTGGTGAGTTATGGCCAAACCCCTCCAAAATGACTCCACAACTTAAATCTTGGCCCTCAGTCTCCGGCAGCTGGAATGTACCTGGCCAACGCAGCGGCCAGTGCGACATGAAGGCAGAGGGTGCTAAGAATCCCCGGAGGACCGGACTAGGCTGCCATCTGATGCTGACCTTGGCAACGTACAATGGACGCTCCCTATCTTCTGATTCAAGGCTTCTTGAATTGGAAGAGGAACTACAAAGGATCAAGTGGGACATCGTGGGGCTAAGTGAGGTAAGGAGAAAAGGAGAAGATCTCATCGAACTGAAAAGTGGACATCTCTTCTACTATCGTGGGACAGATACTGGCAGAACTAGTGGTGTTGGATTTATAATAAACAAGAAACTGAAGGATAAAGTTGTAGAAGTTGAAAGTTCCTCTGACAGAGCTGCACGGCTTGTTATCCAACTCTCGAAAAGATACCAGGCTCAGATTATTCAAACTTATGCACCCACCACAAGTCATCCTGAAGAAGAAATTGAAGAATTTTATGAGGAAATTTGTCATCTAAATAATAAAGGTAAGCAGCACTTGAAGATAATTATGGGAGATTTCAATGCAAAAATAGGGCAACGGCAACAGAATGAAACTTCAGTAGGTAAATTCGGTCACGGCAACAGAAACCAGCGTGGAAATACTCTCGTTGAGTTTGCAGAGGCAGAAGGGTTTTTCATCTTGAACTCTTTCTTCAAGAAAAAGCCACACAGGAAATGGACATGGAGACATCCAAATGGGACGACAAGTGAAATTGATTTTATAATGTGTAACAAAAAATTCGTCATAGAAGACTGCAGTGTGCTAAACAAGTTCAACACAGGTAGTGACCATAGATTGGTGAGATGTAAGATGCACCTCACAACTAAACTTGAACGTGGCAAGCTCATAAGACAAACAAAATCTATTGACATAACCAACCTTAAAAAACACCATAATACCTTCAAGTTGGAACTGAAGAACAGGTTCTCTGCTTTAGCAGGCCTAACATCGGAAGAAGTGGACATCTCTGAAGTTAACAGAAAAGTAACCAAAGCTCTTATGGAAACAGCAACAAAATTAGCTGGGTCTAAGAACAAGTTGCATGTAAATAAATTATCAGGAAAAACGAAAATGTTGATGCAAAAAAGAAGAGAGATAAGGACAACTAAAGAAGATGTGACTTCCAAAGTGGAATATATAGAGCTATGCAAGACAGTACGAAAAAGTATCACTGAAGACGTAAGAAAATTCAACTGTGAACTAGTGAGGAAAGCAATTGAAAACAACCAAAGCCTGAAGATAGCAAAGGGACATCTCAGTAAGGGAAGAAAACAGATTATGGCTCTGAGAAAAGAAGATGGTTCTGTAACAAGAAATAGAGGCGAAATTTTGACACGAGTGAAAGATTTCTACTCCAAATTATATGAAAGGGATGATACATGTACTCCAGACATCATGAAAGGTACCAGTACCATAGTTCTTCCAGTCCTCCCAGCAGAAGTTGCACATGCAATCAAGAACATGAAGCGGGGAAAAGCTCCAGGAGAAGATGGAATTACTGTAGACATCATACAAGAAGCAAGTGGAGAAATCGAAACAGTACTCGCAAAAATTTTCACTCGGTGCCTTACAGAAGGAAAGATTCCTAAGGATTGGAACACCGCTACAATGATCCTGCTACATAAGAAAGGTGACATTGAGGATCTCGGAAACTACAGACCTATCAGCCTCCTATCAGTAGTTTATAAAATCTTCACTAAAGTTCTTTCACACCGCTTGAAGGTAACACTGGACATGGCTCAACCGAGAGAACAAGCTGGATTCAGGAGTGGCTACAGCACAATAGATCATATCCATGTGCTGAGAGAACTAATTGAAAGAGCGAAGGAATATGAACTTCCATTGTGCATGGCTTTTATCGATTATGAAAAAGCCTTTGATTCGGTGAAACCATCAGCAGTTACAATGGCTCTGAAAACCTGCGGTATTGAAGATGCATACATTAATATTATTAATAACATCTATGAAAATGCAAGTGCAAAGATTCGTCTGTTTGAAAATACAACACACATAAAAATTGGAAAGGGAGTGAGACAAGGTGACACCATATCTCCAAAGCTCTTTAATGCCACATTGGAGGGTGTTTTTCAGTCACTGAGCTGGGAAAACAAAGGGATAAAGATTAATGGAGATTATCTAACCCACCTTCGTTTTGCTGATGACGTAGTCATTTTTGCAACTAGCCCATCAGAGCTGCAGAGTATGATCCAGGAACTTGCTGACAAGAGTAAAGAAGTGGGATTAAAAATGAACTTTCAGAAGACAAAAGTGATGTTCAATGCTTTTACAAGAAATGAAGATTTATCGATTGATGGAGAAAAGCTGGAGATAACAGACACGTACGTTTATCTTGGACAGCAGATATCAAGTGAGGGTCACATTGATGAAGAAATTAATCGGCGTACAAAACTTGCCTGAAGAGCTTTTGGAAGAAACAGCATAATTTTCAAGAGCAATATGCCATTATGTCTTAAAAGAAAAGTGTTTGATCAATGCATCCTTCCAGTGCTTACGTATGGTGCAGAGACGTGGACCTTAACTAAAAGAGACATACAAAGGCTGCAGACAACTCAAAGAAGCATGGAGAGGTGCATACTTGGTGTAACCAGGAGAGATAAGAAGAGGAACTCGTGGATCCGAAAAATGACAAGAGTGGAAGACATCATGATCAGAGTTAAATCCCTGAAATGGCAATGGGCTGGACATACTGCCAGAAGGACAGATCATCGATGGACAGCCGAAATTTTAGATTGGATTCCAAGGGACAGGAAAAGACCCAGAAAAAGACCACATGGGAGATGGGTGGATGAAATTCGAAAGTATGCAGGGGTGACATGGAGGAGACTGGCACAAGATAGACCGTTGTGGAGGAAACTTGGGGAGACCTTCGTCCAGCAGTGGATTGATAATGGTTGACAATGATGATGATGATGATGAGATATATATATATATATATATATATATATATTTCTTGAACCATCTTCTTTTCTCAGAGCCATAATCTGTTTTCTTCCCTTACTGAGATGTCCCTTTGCTATCTTTAGGCTTTGGTTGTTTTCAATTGCTTTCCTCACTAGCTCACAGTTGAATTTCCTTACGTCTTCAGTGATACTTTTTCGTGCTGTCTTGCATAGCTCTATATATTCCACTTTGGAAGTCACATCTTCTTTAGTTGTCCTCATCTCTCTTCTTTTTTGCATCAACATTTTGGTTTTTCCTGATAATTTGTTTACATGCAACTTGTTCTTAGACCCAGCTAATTTTGTTGCTGTTTCCATAAGAGCTTTGGTTACTTTTCTGTTAACTTCAGAAATATCCACTTCTTCCGATGTTAGGCCTTCTAAAGCAGAGAATCTGTTCTTCAGTTCCAACTTGAAAGTATTATGGTGTTTTTTAAGGTTGGTTATGTCAATAGATTTTGTTTGTCTTATGAGCTTGCCACGTTCCAGTTTAGTGTTGAGGTGCATCTTACATTTCACCAATCTATGGTCACTACCTGTGTTGAACTTGTTTAGCACACTGCAGTCTTCGATGACGAATTTTTTGTTACACATAATAAAATCAATTTCACTTGTCGTCCCAATTGGATGTCTCCATGTCCATTTCCTGTGTGGCTTTTTCTTGAAAAAGGAATTCAAGATGAAAAATCCTTCTGCCTCTGCAAACTCAACGAGAGTATTTCCACGCTGGTTTCTGTTGCCGTGACCGAATTTACCTACTGAAGTTTCATTCTGTTGCCGGTGCCCTATTTTTGCATTGAAATCTCCCATAATTATCTTCAAGTGCTGCTTACCTTTATTATTTAGATGACGAATTTCCTCATAAAATTCTTCAATTTCTTCTTCAGGATGACTTGTGGTGGGTGCATAAGTTTGAATAATCTGAGCCTGGTATCTTCTCGATAGTTGGATAACGAGTCGTGCAGCTCTGTCAGAGGAACTTTCAACTTCTACCACTTTATCCTTCAGTTTCTTGTTTATTATAAATCCAACACCACTAGTTCTGCCAGTATCTGTCCCACGATAATAGAAGAGATGTCCACTTTTCAGTTCAATGAGATCTTCTCCTTTTCTCCTTACCTCACTCAGCCCGACGATGTCCCACTTTATCCTTTGTAGTTCCTCTTCCAATTCAAGAAGCCTTGAATCAGAAGATAGGGAGCGTCCGTTGTAGGTAGCCAAGGTCAGCATCAAATGGCAGCCTAGTCCGGTCCTCCGGGGATTCTTAGCACCCTCTGCCTTCATGTCGCACTGGCCGCTGCCTTGGCCAGGTACATTCCAGCTGCCGGAGACTGAGGGCCAAGATTTAAGTTGTAGAGTCATTTTGGAGGTGTTTGGCCATAACTCACCACGCTGGCCAAGCGGGTTGGTGAGTGTGGGATAGCATTTCCTCTGATCCCGATGGTATAGTTATACCGCTATTTGCGGTCGTCAGAGCCCCTTTAGTGGGAACAGGATGCACCACGAGAAGGCGGGGTTGACATTTGTCAAGGAGAGGCTGTGATGTTACGCATCACCTGACCTTACATCTACTCCAAACTATATGAAAGGGATGATACATGTACTCCAGACATCATGAAAGTTACCAGAGTTCTTCCAGTCCTCCCAGCAGAAGTTGCTCATGCAATCAAGAACATGAAGCGGGGAAAGCTCCAGGAGAAGGTGGAATTACTATAGACATCATACAAGAAGCAAGTGGAGAAATTGAAACAGTACTCGCCCAAATTTTCACTCGATGCCTTAATGAAGGGAAGATTCCTGAGGATTGGAACAATGCTACAATGATCCTGCTACATAAAAAAGGTGACATTGAGGATCTCAGGAACTACAGACCTATCAGCCTCCTATCAGTGGTTTATAAAATCTTCACTAAAGTTCTTTCACACCGCTTGAAGGTAACACTGGACATGGCTCAACCGAGAGAACAAGCTGGATTCAGCAGTGGCTACAGCACAATAGATCATATCCACGTACTGAGAGAACTAATTGAAAGAGCGAGGGAATATGAACTTCCATTGTGCATGGCTTTTATCGATTATGAAAAAGCCTTTGATTCGGTGAAACCATCAGCAGTTACCACGGCTCTAAAATCCTGCGGTATTGAAGATGCATACATTAATATTATTAATAACATCTATGAAAATGCAAGTGCAAAGATTCGGCTGTTTGAAAATACAACACACATAAAAATTGGAAAGGGAGTGAGACAAGGTGACACCATATCTCCGAAGCTCTTTAATGCCACATTGGAAAATGTCTTTCAATCACTGAACTGGGAAAACAAAGGGATAAAGATTAATGGAGATTATCTAACCCACCTTCGTTTTGCTGATGACGTAGTCATTTTTGCAACTACCCCATCAGAGCTGCAGAGTATGATCCAGGAACTTGCTGACAAGAGTAAAGAAGTGGGATTAAAAATGAACTTTCAGAAGACAAAAGTGATGTTCAATGCTTTTACAAGAAATGAAGATTTATCGATTGATGGAGAAAAACTGGAGATAACAGATACGTATGTTTATCTTGGACAGCAGATATCAAGTGAGGGTCACATTGATGAAGAAATTAATCGGCGTACAAAACTTGCCTGAAGAGCTTTTGGAAGAAACAGCATAATTTTCAAGAGCAATATGCCATTATGTCTTAAAAGAAAAGTGTTTGATCAATGCATCCTTCCAGTGCTTACGTATGGTGCAGAGACGTGGACCTTAACTAAAAGAGACATACAAAGGCTGCAGACAACTCAAAGAAGCATGGAGAGGTGCATGCTTGGTATAACCAGGAGAGATAAGAAGAGGAACTCGTGGATCCGAAAAATGACGAGAGTGGAATACATCATGATCAGAGTTAAATCCCTGAAATGGCAATGGGCTGGACATACTGCCAGAAGGACAGACCATAGATGGACAGCCGAAATTTTAGATTGGATTCCAAGGGACAGGAAAAGACCCAGAAAAAGACCACATGGGAGATGGGTGGATGAAATTCGTAAATATGCGGGAGTGACATGGAGGAGACTGGCACAAGACAGACCGTTGTGGAGGAAACTTGGGGAGACCTTCGTCCAGCAGTGGATTGATAATGGTTGACAATGATGATGATGATATATATATATATATACTACAGAGCAAAGTCGAAAACATACGAAAAATTTTACAATTTAAAACGAAAGTTGCAAAACAACCTAAAGATCAAAACGCGCAACGCAGCAGTTATGAAAATTCAGAATACACATTCTATTAAGAAGAGACTAAAGCTAAAAAAAATGTTTGACTCATACCAAGTACAACATAGAAAAGGTTATGTATTGACCGGTGTGAGTAAAAAGAGAAAAAAGAACAACTGAATGCAGAAAGTGTCGAGAATACTGAGCCTTGGCTTTATCAAGGACCAGCAAAAACTCTGCATTTTCTCACTTCCACAAAGACCTATTTGGAAATGGGTTTCTGCAAAGTCATGGATGCAAGTAATATATATATATATATATATGTTCCAGCATAGAAGGTTACCCAATCAGTTTCTTGAGGGAAGCGTTGATTTATAGATTCAAAGATTAAATATAAAAGCACATAGTGGAAATATTTCTGCACTAACGGCTGTAGCGTCATGTTGCCGCCAATCCAGAAACAACTTTTTGAACGCACTTTGTATATGTCTAATTCTTTTGAAAGCTAAGAAAAAGCAAAGCTCGGAGTGCCTAAAAAAAATGTTTTTTGATTACACGCTTTTCCCGGAAATTTGTGATTTAGTTCCGGACATTTTTATCCGGTTTCAGTTATGTTCTTCGAAACTTATGCCTGATAATACGCATACAAAGGATTTCAATTCCGTCGAAATTTTAGTTTGTTCTTAGGGACCCCGAGGAGCGATCTTTTACTTAAAAACTCAAAGGAATGTGTTGAAAATGGCTGAAATCTTATTAATACGCAGTGCGCATGAGTTTGATCAATTCTTCCACAGTTTTGTACGCCGCTAACTGCTATGAAACCAGGTGAATTCCCCTTAAAAAGGTATGTACTTCTGTTTTCTAGGAGGTAAAGTTCCCCCGTTTTATTGGCGCAATATAAAGCCGTATGGGAATAGCTGCTGGCTTTAATTTCCTCTCCCCCGTTTTTCTGCCGCTAATGAGCCCTATTGACCCCAATATAAACGAGAGGGGGAAACAAAGCAGAATGGGTATGAACCGTCTATCTTTTTGCCCCCCCCCCTCCACCGACCATGGAAGAGAAGCCTCTCCCACGTCTAATTTCTTCATGCCTCCCTCCCCCCCCTTCCAATAATTTGGTTAAGTCGGCGCCCCTGTTTACTGGGGGCTTTCTGGTTTTACTATTAGTGTATAAAAAATGTGTGGAGCCACTGAAATTCGTTGATTTTAAAGCAAGTATACTAACGGCAGAAAATTGCTTTCAAATCCATGCGAATGAAAGTTGATGTGATTTATTTAGGAGAAAATAAATCGTTTCTCCCCTTATTGCTTTTAACAGCTGCGCTGCCATGCGGTCAGACCTTTGATTGGTCACGATACAGCACGTGTCTCATTTTCGTCCTCAATCCACACCAGTTGCTGTGAGGTTTTTTTGGGGCACAGAGAACTTTGAACTGGGGAAGTGAGCAGTTTTCTTTGAAAAAGAAGCTATACCGCACTGCATCATTCATTTCGGTCTTCACTGATGTTTAAAAATAGCTTGACCTGACTGTTAACACGTTCTGGTTGTAACTAGGGGGTCTGCTCTTCTGACAATCCTTTGGATCAGTCCTTCGCGATGGGGTCCTGCTCAAGTCCCGGATGAGGCATGTATTTACTTGATGACCTGTCCCTTCCCCGGAGCCAGCGGTCCCAAACCAGGGACATGTGACTGTTTATAGCTCAGAATTCCTCGCGGTGCTCGCTAAACCTAGAAACAAGAAAAAAAAAAAAAAGTGAAGGGGGTGGTGGAGTTTTGCCAGTTTTCTGTGTGTTGAAAAAGGGTTGAGTTCATTAAATTATATGCAAATTTTTTCATAAAAAGAAATTTGGCACTAGTAAAAGAGTCATTTTATGTGGGGGGTTTTTTTTTTGTAAATTTCTTTGCCATAGAAAGTTTCAGAGGTGATCAACACAGTGCCATTTACAAATTTGTTGGTAGGCTGCACGAGTTCAAGCGTTATGCCAGAAACTGGGTCGAGGGTGGCCTAATGGTCAACGTTCGTGGCTGCCTCAGAGAAACCTCAAGTTCGATCCCGGGCAGGTACGAACGCTCAAGCCACTAAATATTAGCCTTGCGTCGGATGGGCACGTTAAACCGTAGGGCCCCGTGTACTGCACCGCGGTTATAAATAAGGGCGTCTCCCTCCCCCTTTCTACCTCATTTCCGTGTCACTTTCCTATCGGGCACTCTAGCCCAAATCTCCTAGCTTCCTATTTCTAAGGGCTGTTTAAGACCTGGGGTCAGACACTCTCTTCCTAAAATCCTCTACATATGATCTGATCTCTGCCCTAAACTTCTAAAACTCAAACCACAGCACAGATGCACTTTAGAAGTGAACAAAGTTTTGTCAGCAGTTAACTGTTCTTTCTTTTTGCAACGTATGTACCCAGTTTTAGCATAAATACTATTACAGACGTCTGTTTGACAGATGGTGCGCAGCCAGTGCGCAACGTCACCGACCAGCCAGGAGGTGGCTAGGTGATGGTTTGGGAATCCTTCTCATGGGTCACACTAGGTTCCTTAGTGTGTGCCTGGAGAAGTCCTTAACCGCTGCGAGCTACCAACATATGCTGGCTGATCACCTACAACGCTACACACACGAAATTCAGTCAAAAGTTTTAGTGTCAGGCGGTAATTTCACCTTGCTCGGATTACAGTAAAGTGTGTTGTTATTGCTCATCACAAGATTAAAAAAAGAAAGAAAGAAAACGTACTCAGGTATCGAAAAACGCGACAGTTATTTTTCGTTATTTTAGGTCATTTATAGTCTGAAGTGGCGAATGAATCAGAAGCAAACTAATTGAATACCTAATACAGGTTTCCCCGCTTTTCGAAAGTTCGCTTTAGGCCACTTCGCCTTTACGAAAGATCTACATTAGTACCTGTTTTCGCTAACCGAAAGAAATCCGAAGAGGATTTTTGCTTTTACGAAAACGAATGAAAAGCGAAAAAAGCGTTCAGCGTTTGTTTTGCAGCGAGCCGTTGTAGAGGCAGCACGCACCCCGAGCAACGAGCGTGATGCTGCCAAGCTTCTTCCTCGAAAAGTACACTCAGCATCTAGCCACCATGGCTTTGAACTATGTCTGTGAGCATCTGTGCTTCATCTCGATTTATTTTGTGCATCCGTTAGCAAGATGTGTCTTAAGCCTAAGAGATTTCGTACGGGTGTTGTGCTTAGTGTAAAACTGAACGTAATTAAACGTTTCTATCGTGGTAAACGAAATAAAAACATTGTGCGTGCAGTGAACTTGCCTCGTCCACCATTGTTACAATTTACACGCTTAGAGAAAGAATATTGAAAGCTGCCGAAGCTACTATTGGTTCTGCTAGTAGCAAAGTTATCTCTTTTAGTCGGCATCCAGAAATAGAAATGGGTGTATAAAGCGTGGCGTTTCGTTAAGTTATCTTATACTTAAGGAGAAATCAGTCAGTCTTCCTAATAAGCCGAAACAGAAAACACTCGACGATGGTGATGAAAGTGTTGCGAAAGTGGAATTCAAAGGTAGTCATGTCTGGTTTGATCGGTTTTTGAGGCGAGGGCAGCTTCATAGCGCAAAGGTTACTGCAGATAATGCTTCTTCTGATACTTAAGGTGACGAAAGGAGTCCAGAAGAACTGAAGAAAATAATTACAGAAGGTAATTTTGCGTATAAGCAAGAGTTTATTGTGACGAAACTACCATTTATTGGAAAAAATTGCCGAGCAAGACATTTATATATTTTGATAGAAGAAAAGCAGGCAAAGGTACACAAGGCATCGAAGGACAGGTTTATCCGAATGCTTGTTATTAACGCCACTGGTGGTGCTGTCCTTAGGCCTCTGCTAGTATACCTTTCAGAAAATCCGAGGGCACTTAAAGGCGTTGTTGAGAATACACTTCCTGTTGCGTTGCGTTCTTACCGCCGAATACGACGTCATTGCTGCAACCGTGTGATCAAGGCCTAATATCACAATTTAGGCTTAATATGCTAATTGTGATGCGTTTTATTTTAAGTGCCACTGATAGAGAGGGCAACTCCGGAGCATCTTTGCGAGAGATCTGGAAAGACTACAATATACAGTACAGTAAAATTGGCAATCGCCAACTTTGGAGATGCTTTCGATAGGCTAACAGTCTCTAACAGAAATGGCGTTTGAAGGAAACTATGTACCGAAGCAGTGAACGATTTTTTAAAGGCTTCAAACCTACAACAATAAATACGGCAATAGTGCCTTTGGCAAAGGAGGCTGGGTTTGTGGAAGTTAACGAAGATTATGTTGAAGAGGTTTTGTCATTCCACATGATCAACAACTGGCAGATGAAGAACTGATGCCATTGCAAGAGGAAAGGACATGAATCAAAACCGAACGCAGGAGTAAACGGCCCGAAAGTGAAGTCGTGCAGTAACTGAACGTGAAGCACTTGCGTGTAGTTTTCGCTAGGATTGACACTGCTGCAATGATTGCGGAAAAGTATGACTTTAATTTTGAAAGGGCACGTTGATTTAGGGCAGGTGTGCAAGATGTTTTGAGGGCCTGCAAAGAACTAACTTGCACGATAGAAAATGCGTGAGACTAAGCGTACTTACTGTCATATTTCAAGCCTTCCACATCGAGGCAGGCAGGCAGACATAGAAGAAGGTGTTGACATTAGTGACCTGCCTGCTTTGATGGATTCAGACGATGATGAGATGTTAACAGATGACCCTCTCTCTCTTACACCCTAGTCTCGTGCACCACCCCAACCTCCTCCGACTCAGCCTAACACACCATCATCACCACCACCTCTGTCTTCCAGTGTGCTCGCTGTCTTCCCGATTCTGGTAAGTGAAACTGCACTGTACATAAATTATTTCTACTTTATATAGGCTGTGTATTTATCATATCATTCCTGCTTCTACTATATGTTAGTGTTATTTTAGGTTTTATGTGTTATTTGTTATGATTTGGTAGGTTATTTTTTGGGTCTGGGATAGCTCAAAATTTTTTTCTCATATATAAATTAATAGTACTTGCTTCTTCTCTTTACGCCATTTCGGCTTACGAAAGGTTTCATAGGAACGCTCTGCTTTCAGATAGCGGAGGAAACCTGTTTAGCTATCAAGGGTATATTTTATATTTAGTTTTCTGAAATAAGACCAATCAAGCACTGCATTTCACCTTTTCTTAAACATAATTGAAAGTGATTGTCAGTTTAAAAACATCTCAAATTTCAAAGCATTCTGTTACCTCGTAAAATCACGGTGAAAAAATACATACTTTGTAATAAGTCCTCCTACAGAAAAAATAAAATTATTACTAACGTATTCAGAAAAATAATAACCTTCAACAGAAAGTAAAATGACTAATTCATCCACTTTAATAACAAAAAGCATTTCATCATCGTGCTATTAGAGTGCTATCTTAACACGTGAGTGTTCGTTGGGTCTTTCTGGCTGAACTCGCGTCTGCTGTTAAAAAGGTCCCTAGTTCGAAACCCGCTAGGCGAAAAGGACTCGTTAGCTGGGCACCCCAGGGAAGAAGAAACTCTGATGAAAGGGCGGAAAAGGACAAAGTCGAAGATTTTGCGAAATTTCTGCATAAATGCGAAGTAACCCGAAACCGACTTTTTCGAAAGAAACCGAATTACTGACTGCGGAAAATCTGTCAAAATACTGAAGTTAGAAGGGACAGAAACTTTTATAAACGGAAATTTCGTTAAACGCCGGAACGGACCGGCAACTTTGCTGCACAGTATTTCCAGGAATTTTGCGTTAATTCACACCACCTATTTTTTACAGTGGGGAAAATAGGCATCATACGTCTTCTGTTTTCGTGATATGATGACGATGTTTTTTGTTTCGCCCTAACCATTACTTTCATTAAATAAAGAAAAAGTTCTGCAGCTTTTCAAGCCTTTGATACTGATTTCTTTTTGTGTGAGAAAGAAGTAAAAGAGTTGCTGTCAAAATTAAATACGCAACTTTGAAATATCTGAGCATCTCCAAGCTTGATGTTAACTCAACGCCGTATGCTCTCGAATATTACAGTATTACTCCAAGTAGTTGGGCCTTATCTCCACTGCTGAATCATTTCTCATCCTCTGCTTGTGTCAGGTTATCTTACTTCTCCCCCTCCCCCACCTTTTTTTTTCTTTATTATGCCCTTATCTTTCTGTCCTACGCTATCATAGCAAAAGTAAGTACTTCACAAAAACTGAGCATCCTGTAAGGTTTCATTGTCGCGCCATTCAGATGTGGAGACTTTCCTTATCTTGTAGCACATACCAGACTGTTTCTGCTTCCCTTGAAGCAATCATTTCAAGAATCCCTATGTTGAAGGAGTATGGTGCATTTAAATTCCTGTGTAAGACATTCATTCACCCGTTCGGTATGACAAGCTGATTTCTATTTAAAAATGTAAGAAAAGTAAACTGATTTAACACGGAGAAGTGATAAAGTTACCAAACTGTGCAATGCAGATTTGGAAAAGTAGTCTTTCAAACACGAAGTTGGTTTCTCAGATATTAACATTCGAAAATTCCAGCCGTAGCCATTGAACGCATCTTCATATTTTGAATCATTAAATGAGCACCTTCCGCTAAATCAGAAATCTCGTACCTCAGGTTCTGCTGTTGGTTTGCGTGGGTATTTTTGAAGATCGAGACTTTGTTTTGAGCAGGTTTACTCGGAGTATTCGATTGACTGCCACCTTATATCATTATTATTTTCCCCTCATAGGATGACGCCATTAACTGTATTTATGTGGCGAACTAAGAAAACTGGAAAACTATCTTCGTGGTATATTTTCCGTATTTCTCATGCGTTCGCTGATTGAATGCCAGTTCACGACGGTATTTCTATGCTAAACAAACAGAAAGCAACCATTTGTTAAGTTTCCAGTATTTTCATTTCTTTAGGAGAACCTAAATTTTATCAAGCACATAGTTTTCTCTGTACTTTAATGTCGTTTTTGAGTAATTGCGACATACAGCGTATTATCATATATAAGTGGGAAACGAATTTCCCTGAAAAATAATTCTTCACAAATACATGGAAGGCAATACAAATGTGATCGTTGATACATGGAAACAGTGAAAATACGGTACATTTGAGCCAACGATAACATTTATACAGCGTATTGTGCTCATGAGACACCTGCATTGTACGTCATCAAGTACAGTTTTTTGGAAAACTTTTCTTGGCATTGGTACATGCATTAGAAACACATAACAGATTTTTTACAAACCTTTTTCTATATGAAAATATAGACCGTCATTATTTTTTTTGAATTGTGAATGCCCGATAGGAAAGTGACACGGAAGCGAAGTAGAAAGGGGGGAGGAAGACGCCCTTATTTATTACCGGGGGCCAGTACCCGGGGTCCGACGGTTTAACGTGCCCATCCGACGCACGGCAGATATTTAGTGGATCGAGCGTTCGTACCTGCCTGGGATCGAACCTGAAGTCCCTCCCGCGGCAGTCACGAACGTTGCCCACTAGGCCACCCGCGGCCCATGTGTTGCAGAAAAATTACTAATATTGGGACAACAGCATGTACCAAGTTATGTGCAAATCAGTCACCACTGTATAAAAGATGTCGCGTCGTGGTTGGACGGAGGCAGCAGTCAGTAGAAACAAATCTCTAGCAGGTTGGAGAGCGTGAGACAGAATGAGAAGAGTTAAACCTTTCACATAGATTTAGAAGAGGGAAATAATGGCTTTCAAGCAATGTCTTTAGTCCATCAGGCATATTGCGGACATATTGCGAAAATCGCACTAGCGTTTCAGAATAACTAGCAAAGAAATGCTGATATTATTGCCAATTTCTGTGTGTGAGTTGAATTCTACAAATCGATCTTAACGTGAGAAAGATCGATTTGTACAATGATTAAGGGATGCTCAATAGGTAAGTTAACATACCTCGTTCATTCCTTCTCGTTCAATCTTGCATGAAGTTATCACAGCAATTTTAACAAACGTCTCACCATGATGGTATGGCGTGTATGTCATCAGTAGAGAAGAAATTGAGATCCTGTTGGGGCTGTCACGACCTGTCCTACATCTGTGTCTGTGGCATAATGCTTGCTTACCAAGTATTTCTTGAGATGGCCAAACAGATGGATATCGCTGGGTGCGAAATCAGGGCTGTGGGTGTAAAGCTCCAAACCTTCCCGACCATATCGCCGAAACTACTCGGCCGTGCGTAGGCCCGTAAGGGGTCTCTTATCATGGAACTGCACACCTTTTTCTATTATTTTCTGTTTCGAGGTTTAACCGCTACAAGGAACAACTCAGAGGAATGTAAGCAGTCGCCCGTCCCAAATTTTGGACCACTGGTTCCTGCAAAGGGAAGAACCATGGCGGTAAAACAAACACACCACCCATAACCTCGCCAGAATTCGAACCCGGATCCAGTTTGGACGACTGGTTAGAAACTTGCGCCTCTTATCACTCAGCCACTGGGCAGAGTTGGAAACGGGTCAAAAATTTTGGACCCGTGCCTGACCCGGACAAATCTTTTTTGGGCTATAAACTAGAATATATCATCGACTGGCCCAAGACAGTCCGTAATGGAAGAAACTTGGGAGATCCATCCACCCATCTCCCACGTGGTCTTTTTCTGGATCTTTTCCTGTCCCTTGGAATCCAGTCTAATATTTCGGTTGTTCATCGGGAGTCGTTCCCCTGGCAATATGTGTAGCCCGTTGCCATTTCAGGGGTTTTTCTCTGATCGTGATGTCTTCCACTCTTATTATTTTCCTTTTAAGTTCCTCTTTTTACCTTTTTCGGTTACACTAAGGATGCATCTCTCCATGCTTCTTTCAGTTGCTTGCAGTCTTTGTATGTCTTTTTTAGTTAAGGTCCATGTCTCTTCACCATACGTAAGCACTGGAAGGATGCATTGATTAAACACTTTTCTTTTAAGGCATAATGGCGTATTGCTCTTAAAAATTGTACTGTTTCTTCCCAAAACTCTCCAACCAAGTTTTATACGCCAATTAATTTCTTCATCAATGTAACCGTCACTTGATATCTGCTGTCCAAGGTAAATGTAGGCATCAGTTGTTGCCAGCTTTTCTCCCATCAATCGATAAATATTTACTTCTTGTAAAAGCATTGTACATCAGTTTTGTCTTCTCAAAGTTCATTTTTAATCCCCATTTCTTTACCTTTCTCAGCAAGTTTCTGGGTCATACTCTGCAGCTCTGAAGTATTATTTCAAAGACGTCTGAAGGGTTCTTGGTAATATTTTTTTCCATTCTAAAATAAAACTGAAATCGGGCCAGGAACTCCTTGACCCGACCCGTTTAGCCCGCAAAAAATTGTCGACCCGGTGACCAGTGACGCGTTTCCATCTCTGCCACTGGGTCGACACACAACTCTTGTGCTTAGCAGCCCAGGCCTTTTGCGACGAATTGCGTGGCGCAACATGTCAAACATCTGGCAAACCGTTCGGCTGTTACACTTGCACCACGGTCCAGGAAACCAATCGGAAGCACATGGTAACAGTCCCAAAAGATAATAGCCATGATTTTTCGGCTAGATGGCGAACTCGTGGCTTTTTTACGCCGTTGGAGATAATGGGTGGTTGGTTCCATGTTATGGATGCACGCCTGCTTTCTAGTGTCAAATGTTGCACCCTCGTCTTCCGTGACAATGCATTGCAGGAAGTCCTGACCTTGCAAATGATAGCGTATCATGGGAGGTACCCATTCGTCTTGCCTTATGTTCTTCTGCTTTCTAGTGTCAAATGTTGCACGCAAGTTTGTCTCCCATATCAATTTTCCACAAGTTTCGTTCCCCGTTGCAATGTGCTGCATGCGTTCCGTTCCTGAAGTCTGGTGTTGTGAAACTGCTCAAGTAGAAGGAAGGGTCGAACTTTTCTTTTGTGTAGAAAGTTATCAAACGAGGATTTCTTACGTTGGAGATGTGAAGACGTGCTGAAAAACATGATGCAGCAGCTTGTTTTCGAACTTCTTGCTGGAATGGTGGAGTTCCTGACCGCCGTGAAAAACAGAATTCCGGATGTTCCTATGTCAGTAGCTGAAAAGGGACTTAAGAAGACTAAAGCTATGAAATAAGTGGTCGGATGTTCTGCCGACGCTTCTCGAAATACGTCGAGCAATGTAGTTGAAGTGAACGGGTATCCGGCTTTCGGATCTGCCACTACCGCTGTATCTGATGGAAGTAACGGAGATTTATGTCAATTCGGAGGTTGACGAAGATAAAACGTATGAAACCCGGGTACTTCTTTGAGGTGCCCTGTTCCGCTGGATATAGGTGCTTGGCAGTTGGCCAAAAAGTTCTAGGAATGTCCAAAGATTGAAACTTTATATTGAAAAAAAAAATGTGAATGCCGGCAGCAGTAAATTTTATTTGTGGTCGGATGGGAGGTAGGTTTCATGGAATTAACGTTTCATTTGCAGCAATGTAGTTCTTGTGGTATCATCTTGCAGTTGTTAAAGAAGCGCGGAAGAGCTTTTTACCAGAGTGCCATATTTGTTTTAAAGTTAAATATAGACTTGGCCGCCCCGGTGGCGCAGTGGTCTAAGGCGTTGGCCTCTGATCATTCGTCGGAAGGGGTCCGGGTTCGAATCCCGGTGAGGCATGGATGTTGTGTTTGTCTTACGGCACTGGCTCTCTCCCTTCCCTGGAACCAGTGACTCTAAATTAGGGACGGGCGACTGCTTATAGCCCATTGAGTTGCTCACGGTGGTCGTTAAACCTCAAAAAAAAAAAAAAAAATAAATAAAATAAAATAAATATAGACTTGATTAGACTTCGATGTTTGTGAACGATATTTTCCAGGATTCAGTAAAGAAACATAGCTGACGTTTTGGCGACCCGAAAAGTCAGCTATGTTTCTTCGTCGGCTGGTGAAGTGATGGATGTTCCAAATACTGTGCAGCACAGCTTAGAGGTGGGAATAACTATGACCTTATCTTCGTGCATGAGAAATTCGTTGACGACAAGCTGCATTTCCAGACTTTGCTTTGACGCATGACGTGCTTTTCTTACGATGACACCTTTAAGACTGTGTACGTTTAAACTCTGTGATTTATAGTGGTTTACTATTTCATAGAGATGTTGCGACGCCGATAGTGCGGAAAGATGTTCCTGTTCTGGGATTCTTACTTGTGTAGTCTGTGATTGTGAAGAAAGAGTTGCCCAACTTCTTACGGATGGGAGGTTATCTAACGATGATTACATACTCTAGCGGAGATGTGAAAGTCTGTCGAAAGTGTACGGGACACGAGGCTGCAGCTACTTCTTCAGTCCCGAGTACATTCTGATAATTATGAAAGGCTGCGTACGCACCAGAGATCCGAGATTCCTTCGTCACCTGAATAAAAACGACCTTCGATAACCAGACTTATTAGCGGAGCGTAACAAGGGTATATGTAGATATTTATGTACGAAATTATGATTGACTACGAACTTTGCTATCATGTTGTACACGTGGATATTGTTGTATTGAAGTGATGGAGTTAAATGTTGTAAACGTAGGAATAAGTTGGTATTCCAGTTGATTGGAGGTTGGGATCTCCGTGGCCACGTCCTACTGTTACGGCCCTCTTTGGCTGCATATGTGGCCAGGAGTTTCAAACCTACGAGAACTGCCGGTAGGTATCCGATTTTTAACGAAATTTCCGTTTTGAAAAGTTTCTAATAACGGAAACATTCAGTATTTTCATGGATTTTCCGTCGTTACTAATTCCGTTTTCGTTTTTTGTTGTTGTTGTTGTTTTGTCATTTTTTATTGTTTTTGCTTGAGTTAAGTGCCCACACTGTTTGCTGATCTGCGAAATACACTGTGTTTAGCATAATAGCATTTATATACAGTTGGCTGTTCATGAAAACCAGTTAGCATCTTGTGCGATGCCAAAACGTGCGCAGTTACGTACATCCTAAACTCAGAAAAGAAGTTGAGACTGCGATAGACAAAGCCGTCTAGAAAGTACAAGGCCATGACATTAAAGATACGAGTTCCCTCAGTTTTTGACGTCACTCATGCTACACTAACTGATACGTCGATGTGGTGTTTGACGTCATACACGGCAGTTTTGGAAACCAATTGGAAGCGTTAGTTACTGTGTGTCGTCACTAAGAGGGAACTCATCTATCTAATTTCGTGGCCTCGTATTTTCTGGAGTGCCTTGAATGGACTGTGTTAGAGCACAAGGTACGAAACAAACAAATAAGAAAAACTAGTGCAAGTCTTTTTTTTCTTTTTATTTCAGGTCAGCCCATCTTTATTCTTTTATTTCAGGTCGTTGTCCCAGTGTATGATATTCTGTACCTGCATTTCGTGGGATGGAATAGTTTACGGTTGCATTGTGTTTTATTTAATTCAATAATGAGCTCCTTGACGTTTGTTTTGCGTGCGCAAAATGAGGCGCCACGCGGCTGTTGCATAATTAACGAAGTATGGTTTTGAAAATATTTTTCCTTTTGTTGTAGGAAAACTGCACAGAGTTGGAGAGTGCAATCGAGGCTCATTGTACTGCTCTGATTGAGGCAATTCATTCCCGTCGTATGCAGCTGGTGGAGTTTGTCCGAAAGGAGAGAGATTACAAGCTGAAGTCCCTGCGGGATCAGGTGGCTTCTTGTACGACTAAACTCCAGCACACGACAGGTCTTTTGCAGTTCTGTATTGAAGCTCTTAAGGAAACAGATCCCACCGCCTTCCTACAGGTAAATATTTAGAAGTAGCTCAGTTGTTGCTTTTATCAATGTTTTTGTTTTGTCCTTGTAAGACTAAGAATTTGTATGTTTCCAGATATTTTTGGACTAATGAGTAATTTTTTCCACAGCTAGTACCATATCTATGAAGTGACGTAAACATTTGTTCAAAAAGTTTGGTCGTCGCGCTTTTTTTTTTTTTTTACGGTATTTTTTTCTCCTTGTGCATATTTCTAATACGAAAAGTACAAGAATACTGATGCGAATTCCTGCCGTGGTCGTGGGTTGTTATATCCCACCGTTGACCACCAATTGATACAAAAACGTACCGAGCGGTATAATTTAGTAACACTCGTCACCAATCAATAAATAATGAGACTTGAAGGTTCTTTTTAATTCGGGAGCTGGCATAAATGGGCGAGAACGTTATGCTTGCTGAAATACTGGTAAGTCATACACCAGAGCCTATAGAATGAACAGAGCAAGATTAGCCATTGAATTTCCTTATTTTATGAGGAGACTCTATCCCGGGGTCTGGGCCCACGGAGATAAAAATACTGGTATTTTCCTCTATGATGAGCCAAAATAATTTCTACTCGGGATTCCGAGATCAGATTTTTAGCCTCCAAAAAAGGGCGTTTCAAAGTTCTAATTTAAAGTCTGATATTAGTTAAAGTTCACAGTTCCTCCTCTCAGTAACAGGATAACAATAGACAAATAAAAGAGTACTCGCGTATGGTTGACTGTTGTTTTTATAAATCCATGGATGTGGAACATTCCTTCAGAAGCACTCTCACATACACATTGGTGAGATGATGGTTTCTTTCTCACCTGGGTGTCACAGAGGGTCCACTGATTTGTTGGTTTTCTCCTTTATCTTCCGAAGTCGCTGATAATTTCTCCGCTCTTCCCCGTCCGCTCGTGGGATGGGGGAAAGTACAGCTGACTCCTCTTTGCCCAGCAGGCGGGGGGGCTGTCGGATGAACACGGGTATTTCTTTCGCACTCAGTCAAGGAAGATGGGACGCTCTTTCGCACTCGGTTAAGAAATTCTGTCTACGATGAGGAAGCGGCGTTTATTTTGAGAGGTCAACGACCTCCACGGTTGTAAGAGAGACAGCATTTTAGGGAGGCTGGTTTGTCAGTCGTGTTTTACTAATACTTGTTAGTTGGCATTCTCCCTTTAGCATCTTTGGGGGTTTTCACGCGGTCGCCTAATTATTTTAAGGCTCTACCTTTTTCATGGTATTAAGCGGCTTACCGCTGCGCTCAAAATACCGTGCTATTCTAGGTAAACGTCGGACATCAGGTTTCACACCTAGCAGGCTCATTACGGCTGACCACTGCGTAAAGCCATATAGCGTACTCTCCCCATAGCAATCTCTCGGTCCGACTTACAACGGCGTCCCGAGTTCATTCCTCCGAGTTTCTTTCCGTTCGTCCTCCGGCAGAGTACAGAGATAACTAACTGTTTTCTTCCTTTCCTACTTTTCAGCCATTCCCTGTCACGTGGGCCTCATATGCTTCTCTTCACCAGACACTTGAGATTTCTCTCATGCCTTTCGCACGGAGCGTCGTTCTCCTGCAAGAATGGTGCCGTTTTTTACCTTCGCCCCCTCATAATCGCAATTTTTCTGCGTTCCTAACAGATATTTGGCACTAATGGCCCACTTGAAACCGTCTTTATGGGAGTCTGAGTGCTTCTCAATTGCCGTCTGGTGTGGTCCCATGATGCTCACAGACCCCAGAGATGATCTACTAATTCCTTTGTTTCCACCCAGACAAAGATAATTACAAGACTTCCCTAATTAAAATAAGTTAATTTCCCAATTAATTTGCAATAGGTCAAATATTTAATTATCAACATAATTTAACCACGCCTATTAAGACAGCCCCCCCCCCTTTTTAATAGTTACTAATTTAGACCCAATTTTCGCATCAATACATTCTAGGCGCATTATGCTTTTAAAAGCTCAAACAAGACAGTCGCGTAAAAAATGGGCTATGTATTTCCTGTAAGAGCGATGGCTGTGCTGTTTACATGCCGACCATCATGGTTTGAGAAATATATTTCCTAGAAATTCAGTCTGAGTACGCGAACACGCCTTTCTTTCTCTCTTCTGTGATTTTCATCAATGAAGCAGAGTTCATAATTTTTTGTAGAGCAGTCTATTGAGCATCTGAGTTGAACAGTGTGTGCTGTGTTGCTTCAAGTTTTGGAAAGCGTGTCAACCCTCAAAAAAAAAAAGAAAAAAAAACGTGTAAAGGATAGTTTTGTTATTGCATATAGGAACCCCAAAGTCAACAAATCATTTTTTGTTTTAGTAGTTCAAAAGTACATTTCGACGCCCCGGTGGCCGAGTGGTCTAAGGAGCGGGCTTCGGATCAGTCGTCCGAGGTACCTCCTGATGAAGCATGGGTGCTGTGCTTGTCGGGTGGCTGGCGCTGTCTCTTCCGTGGAACCAGTGCAATTAATTAAAGTACAGGCGACTACTTATAGCCAAAAGAGTTGCTCACGGTAACCGTTGAAACTATTATTGAACGAGAAATTTAGAAAAAAGAAAAAAGGAAGTACATTTTGTGTTTGTTCAGTCAGCAGTACATTTCATTGAAGTTTTAAAGCTAGCTTGGTAAACTCTGTCTGTTGAGATCTGTATTTATTTATTTCGTGCCAGAAGCGTGTGCACTACATCCATGAAATCACAAAATACATCAATAAGAAAAATCACATAATCAAAATGATAAAAACATCATACACAATACAATGCAAAAACTTAGACATCTCAATTCAAATACTATAATACACAACTAAGAACTATTTAAACCACCAAACTGTAATGACATGCCAATTGTATTGCTTTTTCTGAAGCAAACACTAAGGCCTTCATATCACACTGCACTGGGCTCGGCCATCAGTCTAATAAATGGGACATTGTTTGTATATTCCCGCAATCACAGAAATATTGTTCAGAGCGAAAAAACCCCATTTTACCAAATTGGCTCTTGATCAGCCCACACGCCAGTCCTCAGCCTATTAAGAGTTCTCCACACAGTCTATCCCTATTGTTGTCCGCCAAACCGCCAAGTTCGGATGCCCATTGGTTCACACGTACCCTGTGTGGTGGTTGAGTGATCTCTTCAGCACACTTCAGAAAACTTCTCCTTGATTTCAGCCTAGACAAGCAGGGCATATAATCATGCATAACATGTCTGAAATCCCTAAGATATTTTGTCATTTCCCTATCCAAGTGTATCTTTCTCCACATACAGAGTTTTTCTAAAGGCGTAGATCTCAGACAGCCGGTAACAATCGTACAAGTATCATTCAGAGCGTTGTCAACTTTCTTGGCGTGCGCCGAGCGTACCCAAACAGGGCAATCATTCAGCGGCAGAATAGCACAGAGCCGGTGCCGAGGTCCGCAACAATCTGGTATTTGCTCCCCATGAGGAGTTAACAAGTTTAATAAGCAAATTACTTCTGGCATAAATCTTTTGTGTAGTATTTTCAGTGCTTCTTAAAAGTAAGAGCTCTGTCCAAAGTGAATCCGTATTCGGAAGTAAAGAGCCATTTAACATTATACTTAGGTTGAGATCTGTGATGCTCATTTCTCCCGACAAGACAGCGTGTGTTCATTTCTGCCGGAGGTGTGGCCTCCATCCAGACCCAGAGCTTTATTTGGAACGAACAGCCATACCAGTTTTGCCGGAGACCAAATTCCTTGGACTGACCGTCGACCGTGCTCTTACGTTCCGTGCGCACGTTCGGCGGCTCAAGATTTCCTGTCTGAAGGCTCTGTCCATTCAAAAGATCTTTTCGAGAGTCTCTTGGGGGTGCAGACAGGAATCTCTTTGTTTCGCATTTACAGTTCTTTAATACGGTCGAAACTGGATTATGGTTGTATCATGTATGGCTCTGTGCGTTTTTCCGTTCTCCGGCCTTTGGATAATATTCACCATCAAGCGTGACGTCTTTGTACGGGAGCATTTCGAACATCTCCGATTCCCAGCCTTTATGCTATCGCTTGAATTACGAAGTCTACAGCTGTTTCTTCAATTTTACTTGAAACTTCGATCTCTTCTAGACCATCTTTTGTACGATGTAGTTTTCCATCCCCAGCATGCTCGTTTATTTGAGAACCTTACGTCGTGCATTCCAACCTTCGGTCTTCGTATGGCGGCCATAGCTCGTGATGCAGGGCTCGACTTGTCACTTGCTGGAGAGACCAGGGTCGTTAATGACCCGCCGTGGCAGCCTTTTGAGGTTGTCATTGATCTCAAATTTACCTCCTTTGATAAGTCCTCAAACCCTGCTTCCGTGTACCAGCAGCTCTTCGCTGAGCACCGTTCCCTCAATTCTGAATACACTGCCATTTTCACTGATGGCTCCAAGATGCATGGAGTCGTTGGATCCGCGACTGTCTGTGTAGATGACGTCTCTGTAGCGCGGATCCCACCTGAGGCCACGATGTTTTCGGCGGAAATACATGCTGTGTATCTCGCCCTTCTCCATGTTCAGTCGAGTTACCTACATCGTGCTATGGTCTATACGGATTCCTTAAGCGTCTTGCAGTCTTTGTCATCTGCGGATTGCCGTGACCATCTATTTCTCTTGGATGTGAGACGGTCGCTTCGTCGTATGCTCGAGGCCGGTTTTCAGGTTCAGTTTTGCAGGATTCCTGGGCATGTTGGAATCTCGGGTAACGAGTGTGCTGATGCGGCTGCTAGATCTGCTTCCTCTATGGTAGTCGCACCCTTGCCACTGTTTCAACGGGATTTCCGCTTTCCTGTTCAAGATCATATCGAGCGAATGTGGCAGGGTCTGTGGAGCCAACAGGTGGAAAATGAACTGCATCGTATTAAACCTATTCTTGGAATCTGGAAATCCTCATATAGTCGGAACAGTAGGGAGGAATTTGTGCTTGCGAGTGTCCGCATTGGGCATTGTCGTTTCACTTACCGCTTTTTGCTGTGTGGCGACACTGCGCCGATGTGTGAGACGTGCAATTGCCTACTCACTGTCACTCATCTTCTGTGTAGTTGTGTTCGTTTTCGCGATGTGCGTTTTCAGTTCTTTCATTCTCATTTGTTGACAGAGGACACCGCTACGCTGCAGCGGCTCCTAGATGACCACTGCGATACTGTCGCTGTTTTTTCATTTTTAAAACAAATTGACTTTTTTAAACGTATCTAGATTTTAGCCCTTCCATCATTCTCATTTTTCACTTTTACCGAATCAGCCAGATTTTAATCATTATACCATGTTTTTAATACTGTTTGTTTGATTGTCTTGTGTTTGGCGCTCTGGCCACACATGGCCCTTGCGCCATAAAACTTCAACAACCAACCAATCTGTGATGCTCACTGTTCCCCCTTCCCCAAAAATTTTCTCGTAGAATATTTCAGTGCGTCGCGGTATTTTTTTTTTAAAGCTGCTATGAAATCTTAGCTGTTCTATCTCGATTCCTGTTGTGTTTTCAAGTTACGACTGTTGTGAGGTTGAGCACGTTTTCCCAAGCGGACAAATTCTGTGATTTCTTTTGGCTCACTAAACCCCGCATCGTGAATGACTTCCAATATTTGTGGATTGAGCTCGAAATTGCTGCCTTTAATATGATTTCATTGCCATTCCCGATAGAATAAGTGCTAAGCGCGTGATCTTTTCAAAGCGTTAACGTGGGACATTATTATTGTTTTGTATTTTTCGTATGAACTTCGTGCCCCTCACACCATTTATTGTGATTCAATAACGTTGTTAGCTTTGTGTTCCTTTCTCAGTTGCCACGAACGAACAACAATTCAAAAAACATGCATGCCTGGGAGAGAGGATCGAAGATTCAGTGAGTAGTGCTGTATGGAGTTCATAAATGCTGCGGCAAATTAATTATCTTTGCCCCATCCTATCGCTTGAAAAGATTTCTGCTGCCACGTGTGCGAGAGATGATCAAAACGCAATGGGAAATCTCTAATGTCAACATTTCGCCAAGTCTGATTTAATTTCAATTATCGTGAAGATTATTACAACCAAATACGATAGTAGAGTAGAACATTTTATTTATCATAAGCAAATTTTCACTTCTTGGCGCGTGAACTAAACTTTACAGTAACAGTTGTTGTTTTCTGTAATTTGCTGGAACTTTTGCCACTGACGACGGCAGATGAGAAATGTTACGGTCCGTGAAGCCGAAAAAGAAATGTTATGGGCCGTGACTACTGCATAGATGAACATCGTTAACAAACCGATACTTCGGCACTACGTATGACTGGGAATCGCTGAAGATTTTCTCCCGTTGTGCAAATATGTATTCCCCGAGGAGAGATTGATAAGTGTACATAAAACTTCTGTGTGTATGTGTCTGTTGACTTAGCTCATTAATCTTAGTGCAGTTTACCCTTAAAAACTTAAGGCTTCAGTTAAACTGTGCTACGCATGCCAAACCGTTCGTTTTGGAGTTGCGTGAATCGCAACAGCACAGAAATCGTATGTTCAGCTTACTTGATATGAACAAGACATAAATAAAGCAAAATGAAAGATGGCTTGAGGCACATTCTAAAGAGCAAAATTGACTGTTTTCTGAATTTACAATATCTGCCCATGGGAAATCGAGTGATTAACTGCACTGATATTAATTCATTGAATGGGCGTGGTTCTCTTCAGGGACTGAGTCGAAGAAATAAAAAAAAAGTTTCTTTTTGCTTGTTGCTATTTTTTTTTCCTGTTCGCCTCCATAAATAACCTGGTTATTTTAGCCTACTTTAGTTTGGTCTCCTGCACATATGATTTATTCCCTCATTAGTTGTGGGAGTTTGTACCGAATAAAATTGTGCACACTGTAAAAAATAAGTGGTGTGAATTCACGGAACATTTCTGAAAATAACGTGCAGCAAAGTTGCCGGTAAGTGTCCGTCTTTTAACAAAATTTCCGTTTTTAACCCTTTAACCGGCTGGAACGAGTTAACTCGGGATTAACAAAATGGGCTAAACTCACCTCCAACTAATCTATTCGCTGTCTAAGACGTGGGCCGAACTCTACTGGAACGAATTCATTCAGGGTATGTTTAGTTGTCCCAAATCTACTCGTATGAGTTACCTTCAATACTAGAGCATCGAAAAAGTAGCTTTCGCCCTTTGATTTGTTATTCAGACTGGTCATTCAGGCATATGATTGACACCAATCCTTCTGATAAATTAACGAATAAAGCACTATGGCAATGGAGACTAATTTAAAGAAGACATTTGAGACTTCGCCGCCCCGGTGGCGCAGTGGTCTAAGCGATGGCCTCTGATCATTCGTCCGAACGGGGTCCGGGTTCGAATCCCGGTGAGGCATGGATGTTGTGTTTGTCTTACGGCACTGGCTCTCTCCCTTCCCTGGAACCAGTGACCCTAAATTAGGGACGGGCGACTGCTTATAGCCCATTGAGTTGCTCACGGTGGTCGTTAAACCTCCAATCAAAAAAAAAAAAAAAAAAAACATTTGAGACTTCTTTTACTCAGTTGCATGAACTTCGTTTCAAGGAGACTAGCTCTTCCCTATCATCATGGAGCATGAAATATAGGACTAGAAGGGAGGGCTTATCACCTATGACATGTTTATTTTCGCAGCGGCTGAGATGAGAGGCGATAAAGATAAATTATTTTATCGTACCTTTCGTAAAATACTGTCGCTATGTGAAATTTTCATGTTTGGAGGTTTTGGGCGCCGTTTTGTTCAAGCACAAGTACATCAGCCGCTTAAAGGGTGAAAAGTTACCGTTTTTTTTGGGTTTTTTTTTTTTTTTTGTTTTGTTTTTAATTTCTATATTTTCACAGATTTTCCGTTGTCAGTAATTCCGTTTATTTCACAAAAGTCTATTTCAACTTTTCCCGTATTGGTACAGAAATTTCGCAAAATTGAAGACGCTGAAATGTTCAGCTCTTCCACCAGAGAATCCTTTCCGGCTGGTGGAACTCGAATCGAGATCGCTTGAGTTGGCTCAACAGAAACCGGGCGTCTTAACCATTGAGCCAGAAAGACTCAGAAATCACAATCACGTTCAAGGTAAAAGTCTAATTACGCGATGATGAAATTTTTTTGTCATTAATGCGAGTGATTTAGTCATTTTGTTGTTGTTGTTGTTGGAGCTTATTATTTTTTAAATTGGTTTGTAATAATTTTATTTTTTCTCTAGGAGGAGTTATCACAAATAATTTTTTTCATCGTGATTTTTTGAAGCAACAGACTGCTTTGGAACTTGAGATCTTTATAAACTGAAAAAGGCTTCAATTATCTTTAAGAAAAGGCGAAATGTACTGTTTTATAGTATTATTTCACAAAACTCATAAATCTAAAATTTACTCTTTATGTGCTGTAATAGCTTTTGTCTTAAAGGGGTCGAAAGGCTGATACATAGGCATCGTACTATCACCTGTACAATAATTTATGTTCCTGGTTCCGTACGGTAACACAATATATAATAGCTGGTGCACAAAATGGGGGAGAGGAAAAGAAACATCTTGTGCCACAGTAATGAAAATTGATGCGATATGCTGTCCACAATATTATTTGATCTCGCTACAGCACTTCAAAATCAGATCCTACGACAGCCGATTGAAATTTAACATTTAATCAAACCTCAAGTATTCCCGCGAATCGTTCCTGTTACCGGAGATTTCTCATCATATGGATACGGAAAAAGCGAGAACGGAGTTTTTCCGTTAACACATCCTAAAAATCGCAATTTACTGTCAATATAAGAAATGAATTGCGAAAAATGTTCTGAAAATTCAGAATTTTCCTGACGTACGAAAAATCCGTGAAATTCAGTTTTGTTTTTTCCTTCATTTCACGGAAAAGTTGTATCAGAAATATGCTACGTTAATTGACGAAAGGAATGGCATGAAATGGTTCATAAATTTCAGAAAAATTTTTACACTGTAGGTATGAAGTGCTCTTTGCAGTGTTTACTAATTTCAGTAAAAAAATCGGTTTATATTTGATTTTAGATGCTAGAACTGTTATGGGTGTCTGTATATGCCTCTTTTAGGATCTGCTTGGAGGTATTGGTTTCTTAGATACGGAGATAAATTTGTGAGTTGGACAAATGCCGTTCCCTGCATTATGCCGTCATTACAGAAGGGTCACCTAGGTCTCAGAAATCCGTAAGTGAGCTGAAATACAGACTTCTTGAATAAAATATGTTCCCTCCTGTTATGTATAAATCTTCAGATTATTATATTAAATACACTCAATGGTCAAAACATTAGAGATACCTACCAAACAGCATATTGGTCCTCCTCTAGCCCGATAACAGCTTCTAGACGCGAAGGCATCGACTTCACCAGATGCCGTCCGAGGGTTTCCGGAGAAAATGCTAGCCAGGCCTGTTGCAACATTGTCCACAATTACGCCCGAGACGTTGGTCCAGGATCCATGGATCTGATGTTCTGCTGTACGGCATCCCAGAGAGCTTCCACAGGGTTTAAATCCAGGGATCTTAGGGGCCACAGGATGGTTCCAAACTCAGATGAGTGCTCCTCGAGTCACGCTTAGGTGATTACGGCTTTGTGGGGGCTGCCCATTGTTCTGCTGAAATAGATCGTCGGCTGTAGGATGCGCGAAGGCCATGAAAGCGTGTAGGTGATCAGCCAGCACATACTGGTAGCATGCAGTGGTTAAGGACCTCTCCAGACTCACACTAAGGGACCTAATCTGCCCCATCAGAAGGCTCCCCTAACCATCAGAGACATCACCGTCTTGAACAGTGCCGACCTGGCACAACTGGACCATAAAATCATGCTGTTGACGCCACACCCTTACCCTCCCGTGTGCTCGGTACAGCTGAAAACGGGATTCGTCTGACCACACGACGCGGCGCCACTAAGCAGAGGTCCTGTTTTGATGTTCCCGGTACCGGGCGAGGCGTAATTTCCGATGACGAGCAGTGAACAGTGGCACACGAGTAGGGCGTCGGCTCCCGTAGTCCAGGGTATGCAGCATGCGCCGTACCATTCACTCGCTGACGCTGCTTTGGCCTCCGACATTTAATCTGGATGTGATTTGCGCCGCTGTTGCCAAGCGGTCGGTCTGAACGAGCCTGGATAGTCTTCGTCGACCCCTGTCATCAGTGGCGTGTGGTCGGCCACCTCTTGTTTTCTGGGCGCTGGTATGTCCGTAGATGGGTATACTTGCGGTGCAACCTTGATACGGTTGCCCTTCGGGAACCCTAGGGCTCTTATCACTTGGGCGATAAAATGACCCATTTGTTTTGCGCCGATAATGCTTTCACGATCAAAGTCTCTCGGGTCACCACGTTTACCTATGTTCATCGATTGCAATACACTGTTGGGAAGCCCTGCTGTCCGACTATTTATCGCCGTCTTTCTGTTTGGGTGTGTTCCACTCTGCGCGAGGGATGCCCATATTAACTGCCCATCACTCCTAGCTCTAATGTTTTGTCTACTGAGTGTATACATCAAAGAGCCAAAGCATCGTGACCAGCGCGTCTTTCTGCAAGTCGAAGCTTCTGCAGGTAAACGACGGCGCCCGTGAAGGTCATGAAACAGTATGAATAACACCTGATACTGATATTACACTTTGAAGAGGTATAGCAGTTTGCAGGTGAACTGCGATACTTACGGTCCTTATTTTATCCCCATCATTTAGAAATCACTCCTATCGTTTGGCGACCACCGAAATAAAGAACTTGGAAATCAACATCTGGTCTGGCTACTAGTCGCTCCCCATTTGTTTACAGGTGATCATGACCTCAGTTAGGTCGAAAGTGCGTCTGTGTTTTTATTATTTTTTTACATAACTATTACATGCCAACGTACACCCGACATTTATTCCTTTAGTGATTGAAACATAATAAGATTGCAATTTAAAGTAACAAGTGTAGTAGATCAGATCAAGAAAATCCATGTTTTGTCGGGTTTCCTTTTGAATTAGTTTGTTTTTTATTGTCATCATTTCTGGAATAGACTAATTTTTAATATGGAATAGTTACATTCTACTGATGGTCTACAGAGGGCGAGTTGAAAGTTTTGCAATATTTGGATCACTTTGTCTTCATACGTACCTTTACGACGAAAACTGACTAGCATTCAAAGTATAGACCATCATGTTGCACCGTCTTGAGCCATCTGTCTGCCAGTTCTTCGATTCCGCTGTGGTACCAGTTTTTGTCCTTCGAGGCGAAGAACTCCTTCACCCCAGCTGCCACCTCCTCCTGGTTGTTTAAGTGCCGCCCTCAAAGGAAGTAGGCCGTGGAACGAAACAAGTAATAATCCGACGGGGCAAGGTCCGGACTATATGCTGAGTGTGGCATCACTTCGATGCCCTCAATTTCCTGAAGTTTTTCCCTGGGTGTTCGCACGGTATGAGGCCGAGCATTGTCCTTCTGTAGGAGAGCACGCTTTCTGTTCACCAGTGCCGGGTACTTCTCCTCCAAAACGACATACGTTCACTCCAGCTCTTCAGAGTAGACATTGGCGTTGATGGTCTGACCGTCTGGAAAAAATTCGTTATGGATTATCCCCTTGAAATTCCACCTGACGCAGAGCATCACCTTGTGTTTGAAGCGTCCACGTTTGGCATCAGGTTCTGAAAGCTGGCCCGAGCTCAACCACTGCCGTTGTGTGTTAGGATTACGGAAATAAACCCATTTTTCATCGCACGTATCAATTCTTTTGATGAAACGTACATCGCGCAGGTTTTCTAGGAGTTTCGTGCGCGCTTTCACTCGGCGCTTTGCTTCAGCTGGTGTCAGTTCGTGAGGGACAATGCGGGAGCTCCTGTTGACCTTGCCGACGTCCTGACGGTGAGGAACCGCGGTGGTCTGAGATATGCCCAGCTCGCCTGATAATCTCGGGGTGCTGGTTGTCGGATTTGCTTTTACGGCCTGACGCACGGCCTCCGAATCCACGGTTCGCGGCCTACCTGAACTTGGCTGATTGTCGAGGTTTCTGTTACCTGAGTGGAATTTCTTGAACCATCTGGTTGCGGTTCTGTGGTCTACGGAACCTTCCCCTTCTGCATGACAAATGTTTCGTGTTGCTTGAGCAGCATTATGGCCGAGTTCAAACTCGTAAAGCAAAAGTTCTCTAATTAGCCGGTTGTGGCTGTTCATCTTTTAGGCGTCCCAACCACAGACAGAACGACGACATGCAATGCTGTTCACAGCAACGACTACCACTTTATATCCCTTTCGACTGACTGCAGTGCGCGACTTGAACTAGTTCAAAACACGTGACATACCCACCGCAGCACATGCGTTTATGTAAATATTGCAAAACTTTCGACTCGCCTTCTGTAATTTTCAGCAATAGATGATGGAGACTTAACTCTTTCAAATGTCTGAACAGGTTGGGTCTGCTTTGATCAATCGAGTGTCTAATGTGGACGTCACATGGCATAAAGAAATGACAACCACTCCATGGGTCAGCCACGAGTTTGATCTCACGCTTGACCACCAATCCGTTGTGCACTCCATAGAGCAAATGACTTTTGCCCAAATGAAACGTAAGTTTCTTCTATACATTTTTTAATATTTGAGCTGTTGAATTATCAATATGTACCTTGTGTTTTTATAATAACATAATCATTATATCATATGAGTTGCATGTTGGGTTTTGTGTGAACAGTTATTTTACATGACTGTATGATCATTTGGCTGCCTTTGGTAACTTAAATGCTGGTATCTCATACATAGATTTTTTTTTTTAAATCACTTTCAGGATTTTCTCACTGACGAGTTACTGTCTGGTTTAACAGTGTTTCTTACTAGCTGAATTGTTAGCTGTTCAAGATATTCCCCAACAAGTTAATGTGGGGAATAACAACAGTTGTGTTATTTAAAAAAATAAATATATATATATGTATAAATCCTGTTTTCAGCAAGTTGTTTAATGACAGCTTAGCATTCAGCAAATATAATAGGTTATGCTATAGTTATGACAGAGTATCTCTGTTCGGAATCTGGAAAAAAAAATGTAGTTTCTTACAGGGTCAAGGAAGTAAAAGTTTTGTCTTCAGCTCATTGAATGTAATGAGTGATTCGGGTGATGACCTGTTAATGGCATGTTTTGGGTAAACTTGACTTTTCTCACAATCAAATAGTTCTGCTCCTAAGAAAGGAAAATGCATATTGTATTTGCATCTAAAATCAAGAGCTTCAGCTCTGAAATATTGATAGATGGAATTCTTTTTGCATTAGGTACCAGTCTCTATGACAAAAATTTACATAGTTTCTTTTTCTAATGTTGCAATTTTTCTCTGCTAGGGGTTTATAAGTGTTTATCTCTGTTTGCAACCATATTTCCATTTCTGAAAGTCTTACTGAAAAAAATTCTTCCTTTGAAGGCATTTTCTGTATAATATTTTGTTTGAATTTTCTATTCCCGTAATTTAGTTTTCTGATAGAGGCCAAGTGGGATTTCTTTTTGCTTTCCAATAGTTTTTCCAATTTTTCAAGACAACTTAAAAAAATAATTTTTGCATCAGACTGCATTCTCTATGGCAAGCACATTGTTAGTTGGTTACAAATAGCTATAAGATTTTTTATACCAATACGTATGTTCTATTATTATTACATTTTGTGTTATCACATATTCCTATAGTTCAAATGAAGACTCATTTCCCCTGATATTCGGTGATATCTTTGTTATTTCATATGTTATCACTTCATTGTTAACAAGGCAAAACATAAGAATAATTAAACAAATGAGTAAAATTGTAACTCACTTTGTGACACAAGAGTTTAGTGCAGAGCTTAGCAAAGAAAAAGTAGAGAAAAAAGTAATAGATGGAATGTTCTGCATGTTTCATACTAGACACTTAAGTACTCTAGTACAGCCACATAAGTTCATGATGTGGCATCATAGTAATATGGATTCTCTCCAAAAATTAAAGTAATAAATACCAAGTAAGGCTTATAAAGCTTAACACAAAGAGTTCAAGAGTAACACAAAAATTTACTTTTTTGCTGGTAAACAAAAGGAAATTTTACTTCAGCAAAGAGTTGCTTACCATTAGCTTACATAGGAAAGACCAAAGACCTTAAAGGAGAATAGACTGGCAAATACCTAGCTACTTCTGTCAGTGTTTTACAACTGGATGTTCCGCCATTAGTGAGGACGGAAAGCAGTTGATGTGTATTTGCCAGTTGTGCGCGTGTTGAAGATCATGCTTTATATATATAGTTGTTATAAATAGTAAACATGTTCAGGTACTCTGTTAGTTATGGATGTAAGAGTAAAGCTATATTATCCACGGAATGCACCGGACATGAACGGATATAATTTCACAAGTAAGTTAAATGTTTTGCTCATTGTTGTTCATAATGTCTTTGGCTGTAATTTCATAGATGATGCTTCTTACCAGTATGAAGGAATATATGTCTTGAGGCATTAGAATTTAGGTGAATATTTTGTAACTAATATCACACTATTATGTTTTTTCATCAGTGTTGAACTTCACATGACTTAAAAGATTTATTTTTTGTATGAATTTCTTTATACACACATTACACTGGAAAAAAATTTCATTTGTATACAGTGGCAAATGTCTTTCAATACTGGAATCTTCTCTGAATTTTTGGAAGCATATTTCACACTCCCGGCAATCTTTACTTGGATTTCGAACAATGTGTGGTGGTGAATCAGCTGCTTTTTTCGCTTCCCTAGAATTTCACTCTTCAGTGACTTACTACTCCATGTTCTTAAACTTACAATTTTCATTTATTCAGGAGACTTCCACTATAATATTGTAATTTAATTCCCTCGCTCCCTTTGCATCTCTCCTGCTAGAAAGAAACGTGAAGCTTCTTGGAACATACACACGAAAGATATTTTTAACCTGATCTGCAAGAATTTCTTGAAAAGTAAGGTTAATTCACTTAAAGATTTGTATTGCAAAAACTATTATGATATTGATAAATATTAGTTATACCAAGATAACTGTTCAGTTTATATTGCAGAGAGCTGCTTTGTTATATTTCATTATATCAGGAAAACTGTTTAGTTATGTCATTCAAAAAAAAAAAAAAAAAAACACTGCTTACAGTGACTGTAGATGTAATGTTTCAAATTACACACCATCCTCTGCTATATGCTTTGAAACTGACTTTGTAAAAATGCTACTGCAAGTTTATTTTATGAGAGTAAGATATTTTTAACCATCACATCAGGCAGTGTTTATGTGATCATCAAGACAGTGGAAAAGACTTTTAATAAATACCATAGGCACTGTACACCACAAGAGCAGAATGTAAAAACAAAACTCCTTGAAGCAGTACACGAACTTCCACATAAAAACTTGTTTCTAAATTTCAAACAACAACATGATGAGTATTTAAGCTATTATGCAAATTTACAGAAAGTGACTGCTTAAATATTTTAGAATAAAGGCATTTCACTATTAAAATAATAAAACAAGGTATCATAAAAGGGATATCAAAGCAACGTGTTTCTGCATTGGTGAAGCTGTTGTTTATGATAATGATCATTGTCAATCATGTAGCTGGAAACAGATTTTTTTACATTATTGTTAAACTACATTTACAAGAAGAAAGAAAAAAAAAAGCTTCCTTTCTACTATGTTGATCCTACTGCACTGAACTCAGTTTGCTGACATTCAGTTCATATTAAAACTAGCATTTGACTAAATCATAATTGCAGAAAGAAAAACAAAACTTGTTTACCACTATTTCAATGCGTCAGTGCCTATCCTGTGCTGTGTTCTCCTTTTTGAACTTTTACAAGATAATTCACACAGGTCTGTAGTCAAAAAAAAAAAAAAAAAAAAGTAAGGTAAGCAACAGATTTTTGAATATGCAGATATCAGTTAGAAAGAGTGATGTTTTAATTGTTCATTTGCTTCATAAGAACATACAGTGTTTTTCCTGAGGCATAGAAGTGCTTGGTTAGAAAATTAAATGAGACAAAGTGCTGTGTTATTCTTTCAAATTATATGTAGGAGTAGCTTTTAAAATTAGTTTACTGAGTATGAATACAGCACTGCAATTAATAACAGATATAAAGAAATCTACATGTCTGAGGAAAAGCCGTGATAGTTTTGTAAACATGATATCTGTAGACCCCCCTTTTTATTTTATGCAATATTCATTTTTCATGAGCTCATGGGGTAAAAATATTTTTCAATAAAACAATTTGAGGAACAAAATTGGGTGATTAAGGGTAATATGAAGTAACGATAATGCAGTATATTTAAATTCGCACTGCTGCAACTTTGCGTAGCAGGTGTTTATTGTATGTAGCGGCGTATTTTCTATTACATCGCTGATTTTCATAGAAATTAA
This sequence comes from Macrothele yani, assembly GCA_039090855.1. Lineage (NCBI taxonomy): Eukaryota > Metazoa > Arthropoda > Arachnida > Araneae > Macrothelidae > Macrothele > Macrothele yani. The sequence goes on along the minus strand of CM077023.1, from coordinate 1,789,108 downwards.
GAACTTGCTAATTAAATTTTAATCTAGAAATTTGTTGGTTTGCATTCGCACCCGAATATGCCTCTTGTACTATTTCTACGGTATATTGTGCGCTGAATCAAAGACTGTATGTACCTTTCTAATAGCTATGTATTTCCCCCAACTCCTCATGGTTTACAAATGGCGCTGCTATCTCAATTGCTGCTCTTTGCCTCCGAAGGGCTAGCATTGCGTTTGCCAGTCTATTCTCTCCAAGGTCTTTGGGAAAAACTGGCAGATAACTTAGAAGTAGGAAGGAAATGTGCCCAATAAAACAGGATTGGGAAGACATGTGAGAGGTACTTAAGGTATTTATTAATTAGAAGTCTCTAAAAATTATCAGTCATCAACCATAAATCATAAATGAAAAAGAAAACTTGACACAGAGGTTTAAAAAAAAATAAGAAAAAAAAAACAACAAAAAAACTCTGTGATCTCAGGAGGCCCATCCCAGTGGCCAAGTGTTCAGAATTCTGGAGGGTACATGGTTTGCATATGACCCTGTGCTGGGTCTTTCTCTTCTTCTGTGTAAACAGTGGCACTAAATTAGATGTGGGAAACTCTGTATATCCTTAAATGCTCTTGAGGATGTTAAACACTCTGAAACTTAAACACAAATTGATTGCTTCCAGAGCAGTTGCCATGAATATTTTCTTAACCTTAATCATACAGAAGTAGACATCACAGACTGTGAGCATAAACCATGGCAGATTAACCTTAGGCATCACAGAAGCAGACATAATTGAAGACTGTTTGAAGTAGTAGTATTTACTTCAAACATTTGCCTAAAATAATTGTAAGATCTTGAATAAAAGCCAAAAGTTTTTTTCATGATCAGCATATTTATTTTTATTATTATAATTGTACTGATTCTGTACATGATGTTATCAGCCAAAAATTGCTTTTTTTTTTCCGTTCCATTTTTCATTTAAACATGTTTCTTTTTAGTATCACACATTTTTGACAACTGTAAATCGTTGGGGCTTCATAAAGTGCAACATATTACTGTTTTGTTGTATGTAAGCAATACAGGCATCTGGATGCTTTTATTTTTTTCTCTTTGATTTATAGATCGATCCAGATCAATATGAAGAACTGACAATAGTACAAAAATACCCGCTATTGTGCGTAAAGAAGTATTTGGAATAGAACATGAAACATATTTTCTAATATTTTCACTTCTTTCCTGCATAGTATTGCTGATGAGGCACGAAAGCAGAGTCCATCCCCCTCGAAAGGTTAGTGATTGGAAAAAGGAAACATAACTGCATTAGAGAATACACACACATGCACACAGAAATTACTACCTAGATACTGGCCGTTTTGTGAGCTCTTAACTTTACAGCATTAAAGTGCAGTTCTACAAATAAAAATAAAGAAAACAAGAAAAAAAAAAAATCCATCTCCACATGAAGATTTAAACAACAGGCTCTTACATTATATATAGGCTCTGCTGTGCGCCCCGGCTCTTTTTGTTAATAGTAACTTATTCTGTCACTTTTTAATAAAAGGGTAGCATTTTAATTTAATAGATAAGTAATACTTTTATTCCTTTTGGATAAAGAAAATGGATGATGTTAATTAGAGGTTCAGGTGGACGAGGAGGGAAGAGGTGTAGTGAATTTATTTGATAAAAGAAACTCTTTTGAGTTTGATATCATTCACTACACTCACTGGTCATCCAACATTTCAAAAGTTATACATCACAATCTACTCATCTCTCAGTTTCATAGAATAGCAAAAATTTGCTCTACACAGCTGTTACTTGTAAAAAATCTGAAAGCTCTTCTTTCTAAATTGCAATCTAACAATTTTCCTAAAAATTTCTTAAGACATCATTTTAACCATTTAATTTTGAACTATAATTCGGTGTCCAAGAGTTTCAAATTACACATTGACATGCTTTATTAACCTAGGGCCTAACAATTTTAAGTATATAAGTAACATAAAGTGCTATTTGGTGGGTCCCTAATAGCTGAAGATCTTATCTACATACACAGTTTTGCATCTTGTCAATTCACACATTTTTTGGCTTACCAGGCAGTTGATTAACAGTGACCACCTTTTTTTATCAGTGTATATATTTGGGTTCTTGTGGGTGCTCTGTTCAGTCTTGTTTGACTTTTTGTCATGGCGGGTTTTGTTCGGCTGGTAACCTTTTAATTCTTTTTTTAATTTTATAAATTTGATTCTTGGAATTTTTTTTGCTTATTAGAATTTGGTTTTGTGGCCTAGGGAGCATGACCAACTGGCAATTTTGCCTTGCCTTGTCGTTCTGTTGGTACTAGAAAGGCCACTCCCACAGGTTGATGCTCCCCTGATGACGGCAACCTGTTCCAGTTTTCACTTGTTTTGAAATTTTTGTATTTTTGTTCTGTAATATTTTCATTCTATATAAGCTACTACATGAGGTTTAGCTGCCTTCGGCGCTTCTCATGGTATTAGCCTTTTTTGTCTAATTTTTTTGTGTTAAAATAATTTATTTATAAAGTCATTTTTTTGTTTTATTTATGTACTATTTATATATTTATATATATAACAAAAGCAAATTATATGAATAAACAAAAAGTCATTAATATGCAACAGTCATTAATAAGCTTCCCTGCATTCTTCTGTTCGGTATTTTTTCATCGCTTGAAGCTAGCCTAGTTCGGGTGATGGATTTGGTGATTGCTGATCTTTTTCTTATTTTTTGTTTTTCTAGTTCTAAATTTTGCCTTGTTTGCACTATATATATATATATATATATATATATATATATATATATATCCTGTCCCTTGGAATCCAATCTAAAATTTCGGCTGTCCATCGATGATCTGTCCTTCTGGCAGTATGTCCAGCCCATTGCCATTTCAGGGATTTAACTTTGATCATGATGTCTTCCACTCTTGTCATTTTTCGGATCCACGAGTTCCTCTTCTTATCTCTCCTGGTTACACCAAGCATGCACCTCTCCATGCTTCTTTGAGTTGTCTGCAGCCTTTGTATGTCTCTTTTAGTTAAGGTCCACGTCTCTGCACCATACGTAAGCACTGGAAGGATGCATTGATCAAACACTTTTCTTTTAAGACATAATGGCATATTGCTCTTGAAAATTATGCTGTTTCTTCCAAAAGCTCTCCAGGCAAGTTTTGTACGCCGATTAATTTCTTCATCAATGTGACCCTCACTTGATATCTGCTGTCCAAGATAAACGTACGTGTCTGTTATCTCCAGCTTTTCTCCATCAATCGATAAATCTTCATTTCTTGTAAAAGCATTGAACATCACTTTTGTCTTCTGAAAGTTCATTTTTAATCCCACTTCTTTACTCTTGTCAGCAAGTTCCTGGATCATACTCTGCAGCTCTGATGAGGTAGTTGCAAAAATGACTACGTCATCAGCAAAACGAAGGTGGGTTAGATAATCTCCATTAATCTTTATCCCCTTGTTTTCCCAGCTCAGCGACTGAAAAACACCCTCCAATGTGGCATTAAAGAGCTTCGGAGATATGGTGTCACCTTGTCTCACTCCCTTTCCAATTTTTACGTGTGTTGTATTTTCAAACAGCCTAATCTTTGCACTTGCATTTTCATAGATGTTATTAATAATATTAATGTATGCATCTTCAATACCGCAGGTTTTCAGAGCCATTGTAACTGCTGATGGTTTCACCGAATCAAAGGCTTTTTCATAATCGATAAAAGCCATGCACAATGGAAGTTCATATTCCCTCGCTCTTTCAATTAGTTCTCTCAGCACGTGGATATGATCTATTGTGCTGTAGCCACTCCTGAATCCAGCTTGTTCTCTCGGTTGAGCCATGTCCAGTGCTACCTTCAAGCGGTGTGAAAGAACTTTAGTGAAGATTTTATAAACTACTGATAGGAGGCTGATAGGTCTGTAGTTTCCGAGATCCTCAATGTCACCTTTCTTATGTAGCAGGATCATTGTAGCGGTGTTCCAATCCTCAGGAATCTTTCCTTCATTAAGGCATCGAGTGAAAATTTGGGCGAGTACTGTTTCGATTTCTCCACTTGCTTCTTGTATGATGTCTACAGTAATTCCATCTTCTCCTGGAGCTTTTCCTCGCTTCATGTTCTTGATTGCATGTGCAACTTCTGCTGGAAGGACTGGAGGAACTCTGGTACTGGTATCTTTCATGATGTCTGGAGTGCATATATCATCCCTTTCATATAATTTGGAGTAGAAATCTTTCACTCTTGTCAAAATTTCGCCTCTATTTCTTGTTACAGAACCATCTTCTTTTCTCAGTGCCATAATCTGTTTTCTTCCCTACCCAGAAGAAGACCCAGAAGAAGACCACATAGGAGATGGGTGGATAAAATTCGAAAGTATGCAGGGGTGACATGGAGGAGACTGGCACAAGACAGACCGTTGTGGAGGAAACTTGGGAGACCTTCGTCCAGCAGTGGATTGATAATGGTTGACAATGATGATGATGATGATATATATATCATCATCATCATTGTCAACCATTATCAATCCACTGCTGGACGAAGGTCTCCCAAGTTTCCTCCACAACGGTCTGTCTTGTGCCAGTCTCCTCCATCATCATCATCATTGTCAACCATTATCAATCCACTGCTGGACGAAGGTCTCCCCAAGTTTCCTCCACAACGGTCTGTCTTGTGCCAGTCTCCTCCATGTCACTCCTGCATACTTTCGAATTTCATCCACCCATCTTCCATGTGGTCTTTTTCTGGGTCTTTTCCTGTCCATTGGAATCCAATCTAAAATTTCAGCTGTCCATCGATGGTCTGTCCTTCTGGCAGTATGTCCAGCCCATTGCCATTTCAGGGATTTAACTCTGATCATGATGTCTTCCACTCTCCTCATTATTCGGATCCACGAGTTCCTCTTCTTATCTCTCCTGGTTACACCAAGCATGCACCTCTCAATGCTTCATTGAGTTGTCTGCAGCCTTTGTATGTCTCTTTTAGTTAAGGTCCATGTCTCTGCACCATAAGTAAACACTGGAAGGATACATTTATCACACACTTTTCTTTTAAGACATAATGGCATATTGCTCTTGAAAATTATACTGTTTCTTCCAAATGCTGTCCAGGCAAGTTTTGTACGCCAATTAATTTCTTCATCAATGTGACCCTCACTTGATATCTGCTGTCCAAGATAAACGTACGTGTCTGTTATCTCCAGCTTTTCTCCATCAATCGATAAACCTTCATTTCTTGTAAAAGCATTGAACATTACTTTTGTCTTCTGAAAGTTCATTTTTAATCCCACTTTTTTACTCTTGTCAGTAAGTTCCTGGATCCATACTCTGCAGCTCTGATGGGATAGTTGCAAAAATGACTACGTCATCAGCAAAACGAAGGTGGGTTAGATAATCTCCATTAATCTTTATTCCTTTGTTTTCCCAGTTCAGTGATTGAAAGACATTTTCCAATGTGGCATTAAAGAGCTTCGGAGATATAGTGTCACCTTGTCTCACTCCTTTTCCAATTTTTATGTGTGTTGTATTTTCAAACAGCCGAATTTTTGCACTTGCATTATCAAAGATGTTATTAATAATATTAATGTACGCATCTTCAATACCTCAGGATTTCAGAGCCGTTGTAACTGCTGATGGTTTCACCGAATCAAAGGCTTTTTCATAATCGATAAAAGCCATGCACAATGGAAGTTCATATTCCCTCGCTCTTTCAATTAGTTCTCTCAGTACGTGGATATGATCTATTGTGCTGTAGCCACTGCTGAATCCAGCTTGTTATCTCGGTTGAGCCATGTCCAGTGTCACCTTCAAGCGGTGTGAAAGAACTTTAGTGAAGATTTTATAAACCACTGATAGGAGGCTGATAGGTCTGTAGTTCCCAAGATCCTCAATGTCACCTTTTTTATGTAGCAGGATCATTGTAGCGTTGTTCCAATCCTCAGGAATCTTCCCTTCATTAAGGCATTTAGTGCAAATATTGGGCGAGTACTGTTTCAATTTCTCCACTTGCTTCTTGTATGATGTCTACAGTAATTCCATCTTCTCCTGGAGCTTTTCCCCGCTTCATGTTCTTGATTTCATGTGCATTTTCTGCTGGGAGGACTGGAAGAACTCTGGTACTGGTACCTTTCATGATGTCTGGAGTACATGTATCATCCCTTTCATATAATTTGGAGTAGAAATCTTTCACTCTTGTCAAAATTTCTCCTCTATTTCTTGTTACAGAACCATCTTCTTTTCTCAGTGCCATAATCTGTTTTCTTCCCTTACTGAGATGTCCCTTTGCTATCTTTAGGCTTTGGTTGCTTTCAATTGCTTTCCTTACTAGTTCACAGTTAAATTTCCTTACGTCTTCAGTGATACTTTTTCATACTGTCTTGCATAGCTCTATATATTCCACTTTGGAAGTCACATCTTCTTTAGTTGTCCTCATCTCTCTTCTTTTTTGCATGAACATTTTGGTTTTTCCTGATAATTTGTTCACATGCAACTTGTTCTTAGACCCAGCTAATTTTGTTGCTGTTTCCATAAGAGCTTCGGTTACTTTTCTGTTAACTTCAGAAATATCCACTTCTTCCGATGTTAGGCCTTCTAAAGCAGAGAATCTGTTCTTCAGTTCTAACTTGACGGTATTATGGTGCTTTTTAAGGTTGGTTATGTCAATACATTTTGTTTGTCTTATGAGTTTGCCACGTTCGAGTTTAGTGTTGAGGTGCATCTTACATCTCGTCAATCTCTGGTCACTACCTGTGTGAACTTGTTTAGCACACTGCAGTCTTCTATGACGAATTTTTTGTTACACATAATAAAATCAATTTCACTTGTCGTCCCATTTGGACGTCTCTATGTCCATTTCCTGTGTGACTTTTTCTTGAAAAATTAGTTCAAAAAGAAAAACCTTTCTGCCTCTGCAAACTCTACGAGAGTATTTCCACGCTGGTTTCTGTTGCCGTGACCAAATTTACCTACTGAAGTTTCCTTCTGTTGCCGTTGCCCTATTTTTGCATTGAAATCTCCCATAATTATCTTCAAGTGCTGCTTACCTTTATTATTTAGATGACGAATTTCCTCATAAAATTCTTCACTTTCTTCTTCAGAATGACTTGTGGTGGGTGCATAAGTTTGAATAATCTGAACCTGGTATCGTCTCGAGAGTTGCATAACAAGTCGTGCAGCTCTGTCAGAGGAACTTTCAACTTCTACAACTTTATCCTTCAGTTTCTTGTTTATTATAAATCCAACACCACTAGTTCTGCCAGTATCAGTCCCACGATAGTAGAAGAGATGTCTACTTTTCAGTTCAATGAGATTTTCTCCTTACCTCACTTAGCCCGGCGATTTCCCACTTGATCCTTTGTAGTTCCTCTTCCAATTCAAGAAGCCTTGAGTCAGAAGATAGGGAGTGTCCATTATACGTAGCCAAGGTCAGCATCAGATGGCGGCCTAGTCCGGCCCTCCGGGGATTCTTAGCTCCCTCTGCCTTGGCCAGGTACATTCCAGCTGCCGGATACTGAGGGCCAAGATTTAAGTTGTTGAGTCATTTTGGAGGGAATTGGCCATAACTCAACACGCTGACCAAGCAGGTTGGTGAGTGTGGGATAGCATTTCCTCTAATCCCGATGGTATAGTTATGCCGCTATTGGCAGTCGTCAGAGCCCCTTTAGTGGGAAGAGGATGAGCCACGAGAAGGCGGGGTTGACATTTGTCAAGGAGAGGCTGTGATGTTACGCATCACCTGACATATATATATACTTAAGAGCAAAACTGAAGACTAAGGAAAAATTTTAGAATTTAAAACGAAGGGTGCAAAATAACCTGAAAATCAAAACGCGCAACGCAGCAGTTTTGAAAATTCAGAATTCACATACTATAAAGATACCTAAGCAAAAAAATACATATATAATTTTGACTCACACCTAGTACAACATAGAAAAGGTTACATATCTACCTGTGTGAGTAAAAGGAGAAAAGAAAAAAATAAAATAAAACAACTGAATGTAGAAGGTGTCGAGAATACTGAGCCTTGGCTTTATCAAGGACCAGCAAAAACTCTGCATTTTCTCACTTCCACAAAGACCTAGTTGGAAATGGGTTTCTGCAAGGCCATAGATGCAAGTAACATTCCCACCTAAAATAGTTTAAAAAATATATATATAAGTCATGTCCTCCGTAGAGTAGCATGACCTAGCACTAGTTAACAATTTTGCTTGCATCCATTAACCTTCATGGCCCGAACCATGCTCTTCATCTGTTACTATTAAACAGAGAGAAGAAGATTAAAGAGAACTCAAGCTGTGAGAGTGACATAATAAATAGAAATGATTTTCAGCTATAACGAAATTCCAAGTTCGTTTGAGAGAGAATTTAAACCTGAAAAACAAATTTTACATTGCAATTAAAAAAGGAAATGTTAATTTATAACGAACAGATTTTTGAAAGAAAACTTGAGTCTAAAACCCCCTACTCTACAACTTATGACAGCACGAAAACGAGAATAAGTTAAAGATAATAATTAACTAAAGAAAACTTTGTGAAAGTTATATACCTTAAACAGTTAGTTGCAATATGTACAAAGTATTTCAGCAGTGCTTTAAGTGCATAATTAATTAGTTATTAAGAACTTAACTACTTTGAAAAAACAGCGCATAGACAGCGCATAGAAAAGGAACAAGCTTAGCCATCTTCTGTTCCTAGGTACCACAAAAGACGCTCAAAGTTACAAAGAAAAGTAAGAGTTAAAACCCGCATAAATGTTAACAGACAAACCAATGCTTAAAAGCTGAAAAGCTAAAAAACTACAGAGAAAAGGTACATGAAGTACAAACATTGAACTTATAAAACCTAGAACCCAAAAACAAGGAAGAGAGCTTACCTCTTGTGTTACAAAAACTTTTCTCCTCACAAGAGGAGAACATGGCTGACCTCTTCCGCCACTCCCTAGACGCTGGGGGCAGTGAGGGTGGGGCTGATGGCCTCCTCATACAGCAAGAAACCAACGCGCGGAGATTTTAACCAGAGAAAAAAATATATAAACTTAAGACTGTGGATCTGTATGATCAGAATGAGCAGAATTAACTCTCCAGAATACATGAGAAATATTATAAAATACACGAGCAGTTTATTTAATAATCTTTGCATGTATTAAATCACCTTAGTGAGCTTCTATAGATTAATCAGAATCTTATTAATTTTAATGTTGGTTTTACTATTTTTAGTATAGCTATCCTAGTGATGAATAACTAGTTTTCTTTTTTATTTGTTTTTATTTTCTTTTATAAACAGATTTTTAAGCTTTTTTTGTGATTTTGTTTATATTATTTAATTTTTTGTTTTAATAGGACCTTCATATCCATAGCACTAAGGTTCCTTTTAGTAGTTAATAGGCATCCTCTAGCCAACTTCCTTACGGCTTTGATTGGTCAGAATCATAATATTAACTGTGTAGAAAATTAAAGCAGATCTGCCAACCTTACTCTATTATTCAGAATAATTTTTCTTAAAGTTCTTTTGATGAAAGAAGAAGGAATTTTGTTCTCTAGAAAACTTTCTAATAGTATATTAATGTGGTAATTGAAGCCCAAATTGTTGCTGCAAATTCTTGAAATTCTTAGGACCTGAGAAATTAGTACATTCTCAATTACTTTGGTTGAAATGTTATTATTCCAGTGTAGATATTTAATTACTTTGAAAGGAAAATTAACTCTTTTATCAAAGAGGCTAATAGATGGGTTACCTCTGTTGAGCTTAATGCTTAAGTCTAGGAACTCAAGTTCCTGATTACTGTGGTTGGTTTTACATAAGTTAAGAGAGCTAGGATAGATATTATCAAAATCCCTCTCTATAACTTCTGAATTATTGATACACAGCAGATCATCAATATATCTAAAAGTGTAAAGGTAGTTATCTGAGCAGGTGGGGTGATTTTTAATGAATTTATATTCCTTAAAGAACAGGAATAGATTAGCGATATTCGTGGACGTTGATGTTCCCATTGGAATACCGTTCACTTGCTTATAGAGAGTATTATTATATAAGATATGGTTATTTTTTATGCAGCAATTGAGATAAGAGTTCCAAGTTCCTACATCAACAAATTGGTTAAGTTTAAATTCTGCATACAGCTCTTTAAAGGTAGTGATTATATCTGATAGAGGCAGATTAGTATATAGGTTTTCAAAATCATAACTATTAATATCTAGGGGACACACTTTGAGTATAGTAGAAATTACTTCTGCATTCTCAACAGAGGTAACCCATCTATTAGCCTCTTTGATAAAAGAGTTAATTTTCCTTTCAAAGTAATTAAATATCTACACTGGAATAATAACATTTCAACCAAAGTAATTGAGAATGTACTAATTTCTCAGGTCCTAAGAATTTCAAGAATTTGCAGCAACAATTTGGACTTCAATTACCACATTAATATACTATTAGAAAGTTTTCTAGAGAACAAAATTCCTTCTTCTTTCATCAAAAGAACTTTAAGAAAAATTATTCTGAATAATAGAGTAAGGTTGGCAGATCTGCTTTAATTTTCTACACAGTTAATAATATGATTCTGACCAATCAAAGCCGTAAGGAAGTTGGCTAGAGGATGCCTATTAACTACCTAAAGGAACCTTAGTGCTATGGATATGACGGTCCTATTAAAACAAAAAAATTAAATAATATAAACAAAATCACAAAAAAAGCTTAAAAATCTGTTTATAAAAGAAAATAAAAACAAATAAAAAAGAAAACTAGTTATTCATCACTAGGATAGCTATACTAAAAATAGTAAAACCAACATTAAAATTAATAAGATTCTGATTAATCTATAGAAGCTCACTAAGGTGATTTAATACATGCAAAGATTATTAAATAAACTGCTCGTGTATTTTATAATATTTCTCATGTATTCTGGAGAGTTAATTCTGCTCATTCTGATCATACAGATCCACAGTCTTAAGTTTATATATTTTTTTCTCTGGTTAAAATCTCCGCGCGTTGGTTTCTTGCTGTATGAGGAGGCCATCAGCCCCACCCTCACTGCCCCCCAGCGTCTAGGGAGTGGCGGAAGAGGTCAGCCATGTTCTCCTCTTGTGAGGAGAAAAGTTTTTGTAACACAAGAGGTAAGCTCTCTTCCTTGTTTTTGGGTTCTAGGTTTTATAAGTTCAATGTTTGTACTTCATGTACCTTTTCTCTGTCGTTTTTTAGCTTTTCAGCTTTTAAGCATTGGTTTGTCTGTTAACATTTATGCGGGTTTTAACTCTTACTTTTCTTTGTAACTTTGAGCGTCTTTTGTGGTACCTAGGAACAGAAGATGGCTAAGCTTGTTCCTTTTCTATGCGCTGTCTATGCGCTGTTTTTTCAAAGTAGTTAAGTTCTTAATAACTAATTAATTATGCACTTAAAGCACTGCTGAAATACTTTGTACATATTGCAACTAACTGTTTAAGGTATATAACTTTCACAAAGTTTTCTTTAGTTAATTATTATCTTTAACTTATTCTCGTTTTCGTGCTGTCATAAGTTGTAGAGTAGGGGGTTTTAGACTCAAGTTTTCTTTCAAAAATCTGTTCGTTATAAATTAACATTTCCTTTTTTAATTGCAATGTAAAATTTGTTTTTCAGGTTTAAATTCTCTCTCAAACGAACTTGGAATTTCGTTATAGCTGAAAATCATTTCTATTTATTATGTCACTCTCACAGCTTGAGTTCTCTTTAATCTTCTTCTCTCTGTTTAATAGTAACAGATGAAGAGCATGGGTCGGGCCATGAAGGTTAATGGATGCAAGCGAAATTGTTAGATAGTGCTAGGTCATGCTACTCTACGGAGGACATGACTTATATATATATTTTTTAAACTATTTTAGGTGGGAATGTTACTTGCATCTATGGCCTTGCAGAAACCCATTTCCAACTAGGTCTTTGTGGAAGTGAGAAAATGCAGAGTTTTTGCTGGTCCTTGATAAAGCCAAGGCTCAGTATTCTCGACACCTTCTACATTCAGTTGTTTTATTTTATTTTTTTCTTTTTCTCCTTTTACTCACACAGGTAGATATGTAACCTTTTCTATGTTGTACTAGGTGTGAGTCAAAATTATATATGTATTTTTTTGCTTAGGTATTTTTATAGTATATATCATCATCATCATCATTGTCAACCATTATCAATCCACTGCTGGACGAAGGTCTCCCCAAGTTTCCTCCACAACGGTCTGTCTTGTGCCAGTCTCCTCCATGTCACCCCTGCATACTTTCGAATTTCATCCACCCATCTCCTATGTGGTCTTCTTCTGGGTCTTTTCCTGTCCCTTGGAATCCAATCTAAAATTTCGGCTGTCCATCGATGATCTGTCCTTCTGGCAGTATGTCCAGCCCATTGCCATTTCAGGGATTTAACTTTGATCATGATGTCTTCCACTCTTGTCATTTTTCGGATCCACGAGTTCCTCTTCTTATCTCTCCTGGTTACACCAAGCATGCACCTCTCCATGCTTCTTTGAGTTGTCTGCAGCCTTTGTATGTCTCTTTTAGTTAAGGTCCACGTCTCTGCACCATACGTAAGCACTGGAAGGATGCATTGATCAAACACTTTTCTTTTAAGACATAATGGCATATTGCTCTTGAAAATTATGCTGTTTCTTCCAAAAGCTCTCCAGGCAAGTTTTGTACGCCGATTAATTTCTTCATCAATGTGACCCTCACTTGATATCTGCTGTCCAAGATAAACGTACGTGTCTGTTATCTCCAGCTTTTCTCCATCAATCGATAAATCTTCATTTCTTGTAAAAGCATTGAACATCACTTTTGTCTTCTGAAAGTTCATTTTTAATCCCACTTCTTTACTCTTGTCAGCAAGTTCCTGGATCATACTCTGCAGCTCTGATGAGGTAGTTGCAAAAATGACTACGTCATCAGCAAAACGAAGGTGGGTTAGATAATCTCCATTAATCTTTATCCCCTTGTTTTCCCAGCTCAGCGACTGAAAAACACCCTCCAATGTGGCATTAAAGAGCTTCGGAGATATGGTGTCACCTTGTCTCACTCCCTTTCCAATTTTTACGTGTGTTGTATTTTCAAACAGCCTAATCTTTGCACTTGCATTTTCATAGATGTTATTAATAATATTAATGTATGCATCTTCAATACCGCAGGTTTTCAGAGCCATTGTAACTGCTGATGGTTTCACCGAATCAAAGGCTTTTTCATAATCGATAAAAGCCATGCACAATGGAAGTTCATATTCCCTCGCTCTTTCAATTAGTTCTCTCAGCACGTGGATATGATCTATTGTGCTGTAGCCACTCCTGAATCCAGCTTGTTCTCTCGGTTGAGCCATGTCCAGTGCTACCTTCAAGCGGTGTGAAAGAACTTTAGTGAAGATTTTATAAACTACTGATAGGAGGCTGATAGGTCTGTAGTTTCCGAGATCCTCAATGTCACCTTTCTTATGTAGCAGGATCATTGTAGCGGTGTTCCAATCCTCAGGAATCTTTCCTTCATTAAGGCATCGAGTGAAAATTTGGGCGAGTACTGTTTCGATTTCTCCACTTGCTTCTTGTATGATGTCTACAGTAATTCCATCTTCTCCTGGAGCTTTTCCTCGCTTCATGTTCTTGATTGCATGTGCAACTTCTGCTGGAAGGACTGGAGGAACTCTGGTACTGGTATCTTTCATGATGTCTGGAGTGCATATATCATCCCTTTCATATAATTTGGAGTAGAAATCTTTCACTCTTGTCAAAATTTCGCCTCTATTTCTTGTTACAGAACCATCTTCTTTTCTCAGTGCCATAATCTGTTTTCTTCCCTTACTGAGATGTCCCTTTGCTATCTTTAGGCTTTGGTTATCCAGGAACTTGCTGACAAGAGTAAAGAAGTGGGATTAAAAATGAACTTTAAGAAGACAAAAGTGATGTTCAATGCTTTTACAAGAAATGAAGATTTATCGATTGATGGAGAAAAGCTGGAGATAACAGACACCTACGTTTATCTTGGACAGCAGATATCAAGTGAGGGTCACATTGATGAAGAAATTAATCGGCGTACAAAACTTGCCTGGAGAGCTTTTGGAAGAAACAGCATAATTTTCAAGAGCAATATGCCATTATGTCTTAAAAGAAAAGTGTTTGATCAATGCATCCTTCCAGTGCTTACGTATGGTGCAGAGACGTGGACCTTAACTAAAAGAGACATACAAAGGCTGCAGACAACTCAAAGAAGCATGGAGAGGTGCATGCTTGGTGTAACCAGGAGAGATAAGAAGAGGAACTCGTGGATCGAAAAATGACGAGTGGAAGACATCATGATCAGAGTAAAATCCCTGAAATGGCAATGGGCTGGACATACTGCCAGAAGGACAGATCATCGATGGACAGCCGAAATTTTAGATTGGATTCAAAGGGTTTGGAAAAGATCCACTGCTGGACAGAAGGTCTCCCCAAGTTTCCTCCACAACGGTCTGTCTTGTGCCAGTCTCCTCCATGTCACTCCTGCATACTTTCGAATTTCATCCACCCATCTCCCATGTGGTCTTCTTTTGGGTCTTTTCCTGTCCCTTGGAATCCAATCTAAAATTTCGGCTGTCCATCGATGATCTGTCCTCCTGGCAGTATGTCCAGCCCATTGCCATTTCAGGGATTTAACTCTGATCATGATGTCTTCCACTCTTGTCATTTTCGGATCCACGAGTTCCTCTTCTTATCTCTCCTGGTTACACCAAGTATGCACCTCTCCATGCTTCTTTGAGTTGTATGCAGCCTTTGTATGTCTCTTTTAGTTAAGGTCCACGTCTCTGCACCATACGTAAGCACTGGAAGGATGCATTGATCAAACACTTTTCTTTTAAGACATAATGGCATATTGCTCTTGAAAATTATGCTGTTTCTTCCAAAAGCTCTCCAGGCAAGTTTTGTACGCCGATTAATTTCTTCATCAATGTGACCCTCACTAGATATCTGCTGTCCAAGATAAACGTACGTGTCTGTTATCTCCAGCTTTTCTCCATCAATCGATAAATCTTCATTTCTTGTAAAAGCATTGAACATCACTTTTGTCTTCTGAAAGTTCATTTTTAATCCCACTTCTTTACTCTTGTCAGCAAGTTCCTGGATCATACTCTGCAGCTCTGATGGGGTAGTTGCAAAAATGACTATGTCATCAGCAAAACGAAAGGTGGGTTAGATAATCTCCATTAATCTTTATCCCCTTGTTTTCCCAGCTCAGCGACTGAAAAACACCCTCAATGTGGCATTAAAGAGCTTCGGAGATATGGTGTCACCTTGTCTCACTCCCTTTCAATTTTTACGTGTGTTGTATTTTCAAACAGCCTAATCTTTGCACTTGCATTTTCATAGATGTTATTAATAATATTAATGTATGCATCTTCAATACCGCAGGTTTTCAGAGCCATTGTAACTGCTGATGGTTTCACCGAATCAAGGCTTTTTCATAATCGATAAAAGCCATGCACAATGGAAGTTCATATTCCCTCGCTCTTTCAATTAGTTCTCTCAGCACGTGGATATGATCTATTGTGCTGTAGTCACTCCTGAATCCAGCTTGTTCTCTCGGTTGAGCCATGTCCAGTGTTACCTTCAAGCGGTGTGAAAGAACTTTAGTGAAGATTTTATAAACCACTGATAGGAGGCTGATAGGTCTGTAGTTTCCAAGATCCTCAATGTCACCTTTCGTATGTAGCAGGATCATTGTAGCGGTGTTCCAATCCTCAGGAATCTTTCCTTCATTAAGGCATCGAGTGAAAATTTGGGCGAGTACTGTTTCGATTTCTCCACTTGCTTCTTGTATGATGTCTACAGTAATTCCATCTTCTCCTGGAGCTTTTCCCCGCTTCATGTTCTTGATTGCATGTGCAACTTCTGCTGGAAGGACTGGAGGAACTCTGGTACTGGTATCTTTCATGATGTCTGGAGTGCATGTATCATCCCTTTCATATAATTTGGAGTAGAAATCTTTCACTCTTGTCAAAATTTCGCCTCTATTTCTTGTTACAGAACCATCTTCTTTTCTCAGTGCCATAATCTGTTTTCTTCCCTTACTGAGATGTCCCTTTGCTATCTTTAGGCTTTGGTTATCCAGGAACTTGCTGACAAGAGTAAAGAAGTGGGATTAAAAATGAACTTTAAGAAGACAAAAGTGATGTTCAATGCTTTTACAAGAAATGAAGATTTATCGATTGATGGAGAAAAGCTGGAGATAACAGACACGTACGTTTATCTTGGACAGCAGATATCAAGTGAGGGTCACATTGATGAAGAAATTAATCGGCGTACAAAACTTGCCTGGAGAGCTTTTGGAAGAAACAGCATAATTTTCAAGAGCAATATGCCATTATGTCTTAAAAGAAAAGTGTTTGATCAATGCATCCTTCCAGTGCTTACGTATGGTGCAGAGACGTGGACCTTAACTAAAAGAGACATACAAAGGCTGCAGACAACTCAAAGAAGCATGGAGAGGTGCATGCTTGGTGTAACCAGGAGAGATAAGAAGAGGAACTCGTGGATCCGAAAAATGACGAGAGTGGAAGACATCATGATCAGAGTAAAATCCCTGAAATGGCAATATGCTGGACATACTGCCAGAAGGACAGATCATCGATGGACAGCCGAAATTTTAGATTGGATTCCAAGGGACAGGAAAAGATCCACTGCTGGACGAAGGTCTCCCCAAGTTTCCTCCACAACGGTCTGTCTTGTGCCAGTCTCCTCCATGTCACTCCTGCATACTTTCGAATTTCATCCACCCATCTCCCATGTGGTCTTCTTTTGGGTCTTTTCCTGTCCCTTGGAATCCAATCTAAAATTTCGGCTGTCCATCGATGATCTGTCCTCCTGGCAGTATGTCCAGCCCATTGCCATTTCAGGGATTTAACTCTGATCATGATGTCTTCCACTCTTGTCATTTTTCGGATCCACGAGTTCCTCTTCTTATCTCTCCTGGTTACACCAAGTATGCACCTCTCCATGCTTCTTTGAGTTGTATGCAGCCTTTGTATGTCTCTTTTAGTTAAGGTCCACGTCTCTGCACCATACGTAAGCACTGGAAGGATGCATTGATCAAACACTTTTCTTTTAAGACATAATGGCATATTGCTCTTGAAAATTATGCTGTTTCTTCCAAAAGCTCTCCAGGCAAGTTTTGTACGCCGATTAATTTCTTCATCAATGTGACCCTCACTAGATATCTGCTGTCCAAGATAAACGTACGTGTCTGTTATCTCCAGCTTTTCTCCATCAATCGATAAATCTTCATTTCTTGTAAAAGCATTGAACATCACTTTTGTCTTCTGAAAGTTCATTTTTAATCCCACTTCTTTACTCTTGTCAGCAAGTTCCTGGATCATACTCTGCAGCTCTGATGGGGTAGTTGCAAAAATGACTATGTCATCAGCAAAACGAAGGTGGGTTAGATAATCTCCATTAATCTTTATCCCCTTGTTTTCCCAGCTCAGCGACTGAAAAACACCCTCCAATGTGGCATTAAAGAGCTTCGGAGATATGGTGTCACCTTGTCTCACTCCCTTTCCAATTTTTACGTGTGTTGTATTTTCAAACAGCCTAATCTTTGCACTTGCATTTTCATAGATGTTATTAATAATATTAATGTATGCATCTTCAATACCGCAGGTTTTCAGAGCCATTGTAACTGCTGATGGTTTCACCGAATCAAAGGCTTTTTCATAATCGATAAAAGCCATGCACAATGGAAGTTCATATTCCCTCGCTCTTTCAATTAGTTCTCTCAGCACGTGGATATGATCTATTGTGCTGTAGTCACTCCTGAATCCAGCTTGTTCTCTCGGTTGAGCCATGTCCAGTGTTACCTTCAAGCGGTGTGAAAGAACTTTAGTGAAGATTTTATAAACCACTGATAGGAGGCTGATAGGTCTGTAGTTTCCAAGATCCTCAATGTCACCTTTCGTATGTAGCAGGATCATTGTAGCGGTGTTCCAATCCTCAGGAATCTTTCCTTCATTAAGGCATCGAGTGAAAATTTGGGCGAGTACTGTTTCGATTTCTCCACTTGCTTCTTGTATGATGTCTACAGTAATTCCATCTTCTCCTGGAGCTTTTCCCCGCTTCATGTTCTTGATTGCATGTGCAACTTCTGCTGGAAGGACTGGAGGAACTCTGGTACTGGTATCTTTCATGATGTCTGGAGTGCATGTATCATCCCTTTCATATAATTTGGAGTAGAAATCTTTCACTCTTGTCAAAATTTCTGCCTCTATTTCTTGTTACAGAACCATCTTCTTTTCTCAGTGCCATAATCTGTTTTCTTCCCTTACTGAGATGTCCCTTTGCTATCTTTAGGCTTTGGTTGTTTTCAATTGCTTTCCTCACTAGTTCACAGTTGAATTTTCTTACGTCTTCAGTGATACTTTTCCTTACTGTCTTGCATAGCTCTATATATTCCACTTTGGAAGTTACATCTTCTTTAGTTGTCCTCATCTCTCTTCGTTTTTGCATCAACATTTTCGTTTTTCCTGATAATTTATTTACATGCAACTTGTTCTTAGACCCAGCTAATTTTGTTGCTGTTTCCATAAGAGCTTTGGTTACTTTTCTGTTAACTTCAGAGATGTCCACTTCTTCCGATGTTAGGCCTTCTAAAGCAGAGAACCTGTTCTTCAGTTCCAACTTGAAGGTATTATGGTGTTTTTTAAGGTTGGTTATGTCAATAGATTTTGTTTGTCTTATGAGCTTGCCACGTTCAAGTTTAGTGTTGAGGTGCATCTTACATCTCACCAATCTATGATCACTACCTGTGTTGAACTTGTTTAGCACACTGCAGTCTTCTATGACGAATTTTCTGTTACACATAATAAAATCAATTTCACTTGTCATCCCATTTGGATGTCTCCATGTCCATTTCCTGTGTGGCTTTTTCTTGAAGAAGGAGTTCAAGATGAAAAACCCTTCTGCCTCTGCAAACTCAACGAGAGTATTTCCACGCTGGTTTCTGTTGCCGTGACCGAATTTACCTACTGAAGTTTCATTCTGTTGCCGTTGCCCTATTTTTGCATTGAAATCTCCCATAATTATTTTCAAGTGCTGCTTACCTTTATTATTTAGATTACAAATTTCCTCATAAAATTCTTCAATTTCTTCTTCAGGATGACTTGTGGTGGGTGCATAAGTTTGAATAATCTGAGCCTGGTATCTTTTCGAGAGTTGGATAACGAGTCGTGCAGCTCTGTCAGAGGAACTTTCAACTTCTACAACTTTATCCTTCAGTTTCTTGTTTATTATAAATCCAACACCACTAGTTCTGCCAGTATCTGTCCCACAATAGTAGAAGAGATGTCCACTTTTCAGTTCAATGAGATCTTCTCCTTTTCTCCTTACCTCACTTAGCCCCACGATGTCCCACTTGATCCTTTGTAGTTCCTCTTCCAATTCAAGAAGCCTTGAATCAGAAGATAGGGAGCGTCCATTGTACGTAGCCAAGGTCAGCATCAGATGGCAGCCTAGTCCGGTCCTCCGGGGATTCTTAGCACCCTCTGCCTTCATGTCGCACTGGCCGCTGCCTTGGCCAGGTACATTCCAGCTGCCGGAGACTGAGGGCCAAGATTTAAGTTGTGGAATCATTTTGGAGGGGTTTGGCCATAACTCACCACGCTGGCCAAGCGGGTTGGTGAGTGTGGGATAGCATTTCCTCTAATCCCGATGGTATAGTTATACCGCTATTGTCGGTCGTCAGAGCCCCTTTAGTGGGAACAGGTTGCACCACGAGAAGGCGGGGTTGACATTTGTCAAGGAGAGGCTGTGATGTTACGCATCACCTGACCTTACACCCTGTTTTGATGGTCAAGTTCATTGCTTGGTTGCTATTGTTGAGAGATGGCCTAATAGCTTCCTGTTAACTTTTGCATATTGTGAATTTAGGTTTTTCTCTTGCTCCCATTGTGAGTTCATTTTTATGTTTCAGAAGTGGACTCTTGGGGCGGGGGTTACACCTTGATTTTTTTAGAGATGTTGTATTTTAGGACTAGTTTCAGACCTCAAGATATGAGGTAGTATTCAGCTACATTTTTGCTATGCACCTTAAACGAGTTTGAAAACATTGGTTGTTATTGTTACAGTGGACCCCCCCCCCATCATAAAACCTGAAGAAAACTCTAAAATTTGTCCGCCATGTCGCGTATGGTATGAGGCAGCTAGGAATCACAGTTCGGCAGGCTCACATGTTCTTTTACAGTTCAGTTTTTTTTATTTATTTCTCATTTACGTTGTTTTTTCTTTTGGCTGTTCTCTAAAATTAATTAACAAAATTGCGGGATAATTAGGAAGTCGCTCCAATGCTCTTGAAGGCAAGAAACGCAATATTTTTGCCATTTTGAATTGCTAGACCTCACACATAGCCCTGAAGTGAAACATAAAAATTCCTATCTCAAGTGTCTTCGAGGGGCTGCAAAACGAACTAGGGAAATGTGCTTTCGAATGCGGATGGAAGCAGCAATGTTCGAAGTGGTTTTTCACTTTTCTTTTTTTTTTTTTCTTTCCGCTTGTAGCTTAACGCTGTGGTCCGTATGTTTACTTCAGTGGGTGGGCCAAGAGACCCTCAGCAGACACATAACTCTGTCAGCGAGAAAGATACTCTGACGTCTGCGAGGGACAATGGGCAATTAAGAGTATAGAATCGCCGAAAAAAATAGGGGGTGAATTCGAGCGTTGTTTTCGGTCAGCAGTTGCTGATATACGCTTAAGGTAAAAGCACGTCTGATTTCGCCCGGCTGAGAAAATTAATCTCAGGACTGGCGGTCGCAACTCGATAAAAAAATAGAAACAAAACCTGCGAGGGGCATATTTGAACTGCGTACTCACGCAGGGTAGATGTTATGCTAACGGAAAGGAACTGGCTGAATTGGGAATGAATGGTCAAAAAGGACGGAAGGTAGCGACGGACGGAATCTACTATAGCAGCAGCGGAAGTGAGGGGGTCCCACTCTCCAAACAGCTGACGGTCAGAATCATTTCTTCACGACAACAGAAATCATTTCCCAGGAACACAGAAAATCAGTCTTGGAAACCGCAACAGCAGATGTGAGAGGGCCTATTTTGTTTAACGGCCACCTTCAAATCGTCACGAGAGTAGATCAGTGTGCACTCTAATCATTGCAACAAAGTGCGGCGTGATATCACCATTTTAATTGTGTGATTCATTTACATCAAGCGTCAAAGTGAAGTGTTGAATCATCGGTGCTGCCACATGGTGCAAGTGTCTGTGTGTGTGTTTTTTGTCGTGTTATATTATGTGATGCACCCTGGATTTGCACAGCAAAGTCACGAAACTGTAAGTAGATGAATATTTCCTTTTTCTTTCTTCGCACATTTGCGAACTTGTGCCATCCTGACACCCAAAGCTGCATGGACATAGATGCAGTAATGCTGAGTGACTGAACCTCAGAGGAAATACCTGCACATACAGATTTCAATTTCTTACAGGGCCCATTCCTGATTATTATTTTTTATGAATAAGGGAGAGGGTGTGGCCACAAATTCCGCTGGGCGGGACAGTTTCTTTTAACTTTGGTTCAGGGCCAAAGCGAGCGGGGAAGGGATCTGCATGTGCATGCTTATTAGATTTAGTTAATTAACTTTGGCAGTATTTCGCACCTATAATCTTATACCGCAAATTAACGTGCTTGTGTAATTTGTGTCGCGAGTATTTTTAATGTGATCGTTTGCATATAATTTTTTTTTTCATTCTCTAAGCAATTGTATATGAATATCACCTGCAGCTCTATTTAGTGTGTTAACGAGTAGTATCTCTTGTTCAGATAGTCCGGTGGAGACTCAGTCGGCTTGCGTCTTCCGACAGTAAAGTGTGACACCGTATGCTGCCCACATAAGAGGGGCAATTGTCTATGCGCCTAGAGAGCGCCGTATCTGTTTAAATCTCGCAGAACGTAATTAAATGTTGTGTTGTGTATTTGTGAATCATGTGTTATTTGCTAAAGTGAGTGTTGTTCTGGCTGGTTGGGGATTGAATGTACCGGAGTAAGATCCGGACCACTACACTCAGTCACGAATTGGTGATTGCGGGTGAACCTCATCACAACTCTGATCCCAAAGTATCGTTTTTTTAGTTTATTTTATTTTTTATTTGTTGTTGTTATTTTGTTCACACGGTGGATTCACCCAAGCCTTATGCTTCGGGTCATTCTTCAACTTTTCATTTTTTATGTTCTGGTGTGAATCTTTGAGTGCAGCAGTGCACCTGAGATTCTCACCTGGTGCAGCGGCCAACTAAATTGTACTTGAGGTTCCAAGCACCGTTACCGGCCGACTCGGCAGGAACACTGCTAGCGCTGCGTAACATTATGTTACTAGCATCTGTCCGTTACTATGAAAATCATTCTGTCTCAAGATAGATATGTTTCTTATTTCTGATTCATGATTTAAATCATGCTTCCAGGCATAGGATATAGTGGTTCAGATGTTTTTGTGGTAATTTTTGTGAGCTGTTTTCTCAAGGGTTAAAGTTTCAGCAAATTGGATGTCGTTAACCTCACTGTGTTCAGTTATGTGTGTATCCCAAGACCCAGTTGAATTCACTATGGTAAGCCTAGATGTAGTATCCTTTTTCCAAAGACACCCACTCATGAAGCAGTTCAGCTGATAAAAACAAAACAGGAAAAGCTGACAATAATTTACGAAGAATTGAAACACAAAGCATTCCAAGTTTTAAAATTTAGAGATAGCAACTATTATTTCTCTTACCACAACACAATTTACTAGCAGAAATCTGGTACACCTATGGGATCACCACTTTCTAACCTACTTTTAGAAATTATAATACAAGAAATAGATTGCAATGTAAGGAATGATCATAACCAAAAATTACCTTCCTTGTACATTCAGTATGTTCATGACATTTTGATTTTGTTGTAATGCCCTCTTGAAGATATAATAGATTAGCTCACAGGATTTGCACAATCTGCCCCTCCATTAAAACCACAATTGAAATAGAAAACCATAATAAACTACTGTTCCTAGATTCAATGCCTTCTAGCTTTTTTGTTATTAGAAATAACAACAAAAAAAAAGCAAGAAGGCATTGAATACAAAGTATACAGAAAAGTCACATGTATGCCATCCATTCTTCTTCTTTTTCTTCCTCATTATCCTGTTGACACCCACTGCAGGGCATAGGCCCCCCAGTCTTTCCCAACTTTCTCGATCCTTAGCCGCAGGCCACCATTTAGCCCTCTAAATTTCTGAAGGTCATCTCTCCATCTCATTCTCTGGTGCCCTCTTTGTCTCCTCCCATCTCTCAGTTGCCATTCTGTTATTAATCTTGTCTATCTTTTAAGTCTTCCAATATGTCATGACTATCTCCATTTTCTTTTATTATATTTATATCTGTTATTCCTGTTCTTTCCCTTATAATTTCACTTCTAACTATATCTCTTCTTGTTATTCCTAACATTCTTCTCTCCCACGTTCTTACTGATACTCTCCCACATTATCCCACCTGAATCTCACTACCCTGTCAAATGCAAAATGTTAGCATTCACAGCCTTCATGAATAGAACAATTCTCTCCATCTTCCAATCACCAAAAACCTTCAAAAAGAACTGAATTGCATTTGACAACTAAAACAATAGAAAATGGATACAAGATAGAAAGAGTCAATAAACTAATGAAAAACACCAAAAATCAGAAGCACAGTTAAAAGTAATTGAAGGAAAAAGGCAACCAAATAAATACTGGGGATCCATGCCATATATTAAAAGTACATATCTCAAAACCCTAAAAAATGTTACTGTAACATAGCTTAAACTTTAATGAAAAATACTTGAAATAGGATATGTCCTAATATGTATGTACATGAAAAATCAGCTAACCTAAATAAATCAGGCTTGTACAAAATTCCAGTTGGAAAAAAAAAAGAAACAAACCGGATCACTTCCTCCTACATCGGCAGCACCAAACAGAATTTAATGTTAGACTACAAGAGCATATTAAGAATTGCAGCCAAACATAAAAAAAAACTGCATTAAGGGAATATTATATCTAAAACCAAGCACAACTCTGCTGCAACAAAATTTCATGTGTAGTTGAACACAATAAAGTTAACATCTAATTTGCATAAGCTTTGAGAAAGCAGCCCACATAAATTGCAACAATAACATGCCAGTCAGTATATCCTACACCTGGAAGCATATTCAAGATAATCAATCGGAAATTGAAACTAGATCTACCAAGAAAGAGAATGAGAAACATATTAGTAGCCGCCCTGTGGTGATGTGGTTAAAGCGGTGGCTTCTGACCACTTGTCCAAGATTGGTTTGGGTTCGAATCCCAGTGAGGCACGGATGTTGTGTTTGTCTTATGGCACTGGCTGTCTTCTTTCCCTGGAACCAGTGGCTCTAAATTAGGGGTGTGGCAACTGCTTGTAACCCATTGAGTTGCTCACCATGGTAATTAAATCCAGATACAAAAAGAAAGAAAAAAAGAGTGGGCTGTCAAAAAGGGAGGGGTGGGGAGGAAATTTCTTGTTATACCACGCATTCATAGTTCATTAAAGTGGAAGGTTTTGTTTTTATAAATTTTCTGTAGTGTGGGAAAAACTATTGGCCAAAACTTTGGTGTATGATGCTGTAGTTTTCGTTCCCTGAACTGCTACCACTGTCCCTACTCTGTCTGTGCCATGAAAACTTTCCAACACCATGACTTCTCCACCTCCAATTTTCATAACTGAAGCAATATAAATCAGTAGCAAGCATTTCCCAAGTATTCTTTGTGTCTAAAAACTTCCATCAGACCATATGAGCCATCTTGGTGAACAAGTGGTCTGAGGTGCTGGCTTCTGATTGGTTGATATGTGTTTATTGCTGCAAGTGTTTCATTGGGCCACAGAGCACTACGCTGGCTACTGTGCGTTCGTCTAAGATGGGGCCGGGTTGGATTTCCCGATTATGCATAGATGTTGTGTTTGTCCAATTTTGATGACTCTGTCCCTTTCCTTGAACCAGTTGCTCTAAATTAGGAAGGGGCGAGTGTTTATAACCCGAAGATTTGCTCATGTTGGTCGTTAGTTTATCGCCAAAACAAAAACAGACCATAAGAGCCGGTAGCATGACCGCTCAAAACGGATTTCTACTCATTTATAACCCATGTTTGTTGTGCTTTGCCCCTTAACAGTCGACCCTATTTATTAATTTTTTGTTGTTAAAAGCTTGTGGGGTCTTCCGTGTGAACCAATGCTGTGCAACAGCTGTGTGTCTTGGAAATGCTGACGAGCTGAAGTCGCCGCTCCCAAAAATCGTTGGCACCTGTAATTCAGAAGTTTCGGGCTGCCTGATCGTGTCTGAGATACAGTGATATATGAACTTTGAAATGTCTGATGCACCGACATTTACCCTTTATGTCGTCCAACTATAACTTCCCTTTGGAATTCCATTTACTTTTTTTTTATTATTATTGGAGGTTGGACGACCACCCTGAGCAACTCAGTGGGCTATAAGCAGTCGCCCATCCCTGATTTAGAGCCATTGGTTCCATGGAAGGGAGAGAGCCAGTACCGTAAGATAAACACAACATCCATGTCTCACCGGGATTCGAACCCGGACCCATCTCGGATGAATGATCAGAAGACATCGCTTAGACCAGTGCGCCACCGGGGCAGCTCCTTGTACTTATCTTTGGCTTCAGAGCAAATGTGATGGTCGCAACACATTTCCCCCGATACATTTATAGATTTCCTTGTCCCACGTATATTTATCTAATGACAGGATTGTCCCATGACTTTGGTGTAACAGGTGTATGTGCAACCTTTCTCTCCAGCTTTCAAGATGGGAATAAATTGATAGATAATGTGAACCTTGCAACACAAGAGACTTCCTACCTTTTAACTTTGAATTCTCTCTCTCTCTCTCTCTCTCTCTCTCTCTCTCTCTCTCTCTCTCTCTCTCTCTCTCTCTCTCTCTGTCCTGTGATTTCCACACAGGCTTTCATTTATCACGCTGTCTACGTGAAATAGTGATCTTTCCTGTAGAGAATATTTTGTTGTTACGTTCTTGGATATTTCTGCGACCGATACGCGTACGACAGAGTTCTTTGTGGAAGACGTTTCGTCAGCGTTCTTTGTGGAAGTTGTGATACGAGCATTCAGCTTGTCGCGGTCTCTCAAACGTACCTGGTAAACAATGTCTTTGACAACCCTGTAGGGAGAAATCTGATGGAATAACGTCTAAGGACAGGAATGACACTGAATGGGGCATTTTTGGCTTATCCATTTGTCCGGAAATTAACGGTTTAGCTGAGAACAGGACTCTTGCTGCATCAGTATACTTGGTTGCTGGTCAGCAAGTTAGAGAGCCTTAAAGATCTCAAACATGTTCAGATAATTATTCTTACGCACTGTGTACTCCGAAAAGGATGATAGCCCGATAATCTTATTGTGAGTTAACAGATACCAAACATTCACTTTGTGACTTCGCGTGATGCGTTTCACAACCTTATGTATGTTTTCTTTGCCTGACATATGAAGATTGTACATATTCGCTTTAACAGATATGTGTGAAGTAGCCACATCTGAGAGTCAGTGGCAGCCCCAGGTACGGGCAAACCGGGCAACCGCGTACATGGGCCCCCGCACCGCCGCCATTTAATTAGTAGTTTTTGCTTGGCATCACCTAAAATATTGTAGTTGTAGTTCCCGATCATATACAACTAAATGGCCAATTTTAATATTTGTTTACTCCTTTTAATTAGTGACATCAAAAAGTTGCTCTGTTAGAAAAATTTTTAAATTTTAGTCAGACATCTTTCCAGCGGGAAAGTTGTGTAGAAATGTCTAAATTTAATTTTTTTCAAGATATTTTTCATAGGAGTTTTGCCGCAATTTCGGGTACAAGTAATGAGTTGCAATGTACGCACGGAAGCCAACTACCGAGAAAGGTCGCAGAATTCTTTAAATAATAGACTTACTGTAACTTATAATTATACAACTATCCTTGTTTATTTAGTAACAGGTCATTTTGGAACAGGTAATATTTTGGATTCCTAATTATATTAATAAACAATGTATTGTATTACATCGTGTTTATTTCATATCAATCAATACCACAATTCCCAATAAAAAAAATGTTGTGGGATCACATTCACTCCAAGTGAGGGTTTGTGTGAGAGAAAAAAGCGTGCGACTGGTTTACGGTCAGAGTAAGAAACATGTAATTTTTTTTTTCGTATATATACATATATATAAAGAGTTATTCCCATGATTTTGTGTTATTGCGACGGACCCCGTGAAGAGCCATTGCCCTAGGCCCCGCAAGGGCTAGGGCCCTGCTGAAAGTAATACCGGTTTCAAAAAACCATCGTTCTGTGATCTGCAACATATCCGCTACAAATGCCGTAGAGTCGTCCAGTAGTTTAGGGCGGGAACTTCTGGGTCTGGGTTCGATACATGAGGCAAGACATGAGGATGTTGTGCCTGCCCCTTCCATCCCTGGTTCTCCCTGTTCCGTGGAATCGATGGCTCTAAATTAGGGATCGGTACTCCTTATCAGTGGTGCACCCGCGATTCTCAATTGAAAATTTTGAGAAGCGATAAAGTATCTCCGCGATATTAAAATGTGTTTCGAATGTTTCATAAAATATATATTTAAAATCATATACAAATACAGTATATTTAAAAATAAGCAGCCAATAACAAAGAACGAAGGACCAAGTTATACCTCATGAGAAGGGCCCGGATCCCAGGACCACCCCCAATGAGTGCTCCACTGCTTCTACACTGAAGAACAATTGAATTAGAGACAGCTGGCGTTATGCAAATGTGGCGCTGTGGGCGGCCATGTAAACGGAAACGACATGACGTATGCAGCGATCCGGCAATGTAAGGAGTGATGCGACGGGAATCAGTAGGAGTCTGACGAAGTATGGGTAAGACGAAGGATCTAAGCGCATTTGATCGTGGACAAATTGTCGGGGCCCGACGAATGGGTCACTCCATCTCGGAAGTCGTGCAGGCACTGTGATTTTCACGAGCCACTGTGTCACGGGTGCACCGTGAGTTCATCGAATCCGGTAAAACCATCCCTGCAAGGGCCAACTGCCGGTAAAACCATCCCTGCAAGGTCCAACTGCGTGTGGATGAGCGGGGTCATCGTCAGCTAGCTCGCATTGTAACACCGGGTACACGGGCCACAGTGCAAAAAATCACTCGTCAATTTAACGCTGGTGCACAAAAACGTGTAAGCAGTCACACCATCCAGAACCATCTCCTCGCTATGGGGTACAGAAGCCATCGTCCCACGAGGGTACCGCTGCTGACCGCACATCACTGGCTGCAAAGATTAGAATGGGCGCGGGAACATCGCCACTGGACCCTAGACATGTGGAAAAATGTTGCCTGGACTGATGAGTCGAGATTCACGTTGGTACATGCGGATGGCAGGATAAGAGTACGGCGCAAACCACATGAAGCGATGGATCCTTCTTGCCAGCAGGGTACTCTTCAAGCTGGTGGGGGTGGCATTCTCGTCTGGGGACTGTTTACGTGGACAGAAATGTGACCCCTGGTACGTGTGACATCGTCCCTCACAGGTCAACGTTACCGGGATATCCTGGACGACAATTTGCTCCCGTTTGTGCGTCTTCAACATCCCACTGGGGACCTCATCCTGCAACAAGACAATGCACAGTGCCACCGCTCCCGAATTGTATCCGAATGGTTGGATGAACACTCCACCGACGTGACCTCGCTTCCTTGGCCAGCTAGGTCACCTGACCTGAGTCCCATCAAGCACGTCTGGGATGCCATCGAGAGAGATGTTCGAGGCTCTGATCCCCTTCCATCAAATCTTCGTGAACTGTGGGAGCTTTGTTCAAGGGTCGTGGATCGGTAGGGCTTCTTAACGCTTCCGGTGTCTTGTCGAGTCCAATCCCAAACGAATCGCCGCTGTCATCAGGGCGAAAGGTGGTGCTACACGTTACTAGACAGGTATCTCTAATTGAATCGCTCTTCAGTGTATATGTAGTGTTCGTTGCTCGTGGGGATCGTTAAATCTCGGGGGAAAAAACCAGCCTGGGTTTTCCAGTAGTTTTAGTCTTATGCAAGAGTATAGTTTCGCGTGTGAATACTACAGCAGCCTTTCTAGTAGACATCTGAGAACTGGCTGGGTTAGTCTGTTTTTTTTTCCTCCGTTCCATTACAGTCAGACAGACGAGGCCAGCGACTTCTTAGTCATCCAAAGATTTCTTCTGCCGTGCTCTTGGTATTGGATGGTGGATCATTTTCGTACTACTGATAATGATTCCTCTGATGTGTTGACGGACTTTGTCTCAAAGTGCCAACAGTACACGTAATCATTTCTTGAATGTTCACTATTTTGAACGTGTTTTCCTTTGCCGATTTCGAATGATTTCGTGTGGGAACGTTTTGCGCCCTCATTTGAACTAGAGATGGGCAAACCGGATTCCTTCGGACCAATTCGTTCGTTTTGGTCGTTTGATTCTTCCGGTTTAGAGAACGATTTGTGCCAAGGGATACCATTCCGAGTCTGATCCTTTCGTTCGTTGATAGTTTCCGGTTTAGTGGCCGATTTTTAAGTTTAAATTCGTTTTTAGTCCTCACGCAAATTTTGTTCCTCGGTTTTCTTATAAGTTCATTTCGAAACGTTCACGTAATTTATTGCATTTGTACACTTCTGAATAAGGTAAGATTTTCTAACTAGAACATGAACCTCTCTGAGACACACCGTGGGGAATTTTCGATGTCTAGTAAGAAGTTATTCTGATTCATTCAGGTTCTTTTGCGGAATCGATTCTTTTCAGGAAAGATTCGTTCGTCAGTGACTCTGTTTGCTGATTCGTTCTTTTCGAACGACACATCTCTAATTTGAACGTGCGAGACTGCTCTGTCGAATGTCAGAATTGAACATGCTGCAGGTGTTCCCATTTTGTGTTATAGGTTGACAACTTAAGCTCGAATTAAACTCGTTGGTCTACCGCCTTCCCTATTTTACAAGAACCCAGGAAAGAGGGGGCTGTGCTGTCTACTAAAACTTGTACGATAGGGGTCGGGAAGGGGAAAAAATACAACTAAGTGGTCATACAGAGCACCCCTCTGCCACTCAAAGTGCTTGTTCTGAAACTTGAGTTTCTTTTGAGATCCGATCCGCTTCTCTGTGACATAAATTTTTAATATAATACATAACAGTTCATTCAGTTGAAACTGTGAAACGCAAAAAATTGTTGTAGGGCAAAGATTTTTAAATAAACGCGCGCGCACACACACACACACACACACACACACACACACACACACACACACACACGCTTAGCGGCATTTTAATTCGCTACAGCTAAAGGATCACGCAGAAGGAATTTTATTTGTGTGGAGTAATATTAAAAATATTAATTGAAGTAGCACATTTGCGACTGTGTTGTACCTTGTGTAGAAATTCTCTCTGCAGAGTGTGTGATCTCTATCAATTAATTTTGAATCCCCGTTAACTGCGGCGCGCTTCTTTTAATTTCGAACTGAATGCTTCGTAATGGGCGTTGAATATTTTCAGTTGTTTCCTTTCTCTATCATTCACCCTCATACGATGGAACGTTTGGTAGTTGCTTTGTGTCCTTGCAAAACGGTAAGCAATCGTTCTTAGCTTTAATTATCCGAACTTCGAGAAGTGTAATTAATTCTAGCCATGGTACTTCGAAAACGGTGGGTTACTCCCCAATCTTCTTTGTGCACTGAGTTATTCGAGTTACTGTGGTATTAATTAATGAGGTGATGCTCCTCGGGGTTTTTCCTTCTAATTTCATTCCATTTTCATTTAACCCCCAGGGAAATTTTACTCTTTCAACCACGCAGACGAATAAATCTTTCGCCCGTTTTAAGAGAACACCTGCCTTTTAGTGCGTGTGAGGTTCTTTCTGGCTGCTGGCCTTCGTTTCGTGCCGAGAAAACAGGGCGGAAGCTCTGCTGCCGAAATGTGTGGAATTCGTGACTTGCGATTACTGTGTATTATTGACTTCGGGGGATGCCGTCTGCCCTGCATTTGATATGTTTACCACGTGAGACTTGTTTGTGTTTTGCCTTTCTGTGGGTTTCAAAAACAAAGTGCGCTGTAGCGAATGAATCATTGCAATAAATACCACGTGGTCTAACTGAGAATGCTTTAGCTATAACTTCATCAAGTACTCACTCAGGAACAATCTAACGAAGAAATCAGTAATTGATATGGAAGGTAGTTCTTAGGTTTCTTTTCACTGCTCAATGTCATATTTTGACATGGCACTCTGCAGTTGCAATATCTTGCTAGATATAAAACCTTTTCGTCTGCGTTTTCGGCTGAATTTTAATTTAACTGTGTGCTCGGGGGTTCGGACATTTGGGCACCCGGGCATTTTGGCACATTCCCTTTTAAAGCAATGAAATTGCGCTGCGTTTAAAATTATAGTGTTCCTATATTTCTCCCTACTTGAGCAAGTGATGTGCACAAAATTTCTTTCACTTATATCTCATAATCATTAAGAAATTGAGACATATTTACGATTTTCTGTCTGAAAGACGGGCATTTTGGCACCCGGACTTATGGGCACAAATGTTTAAGGGGCCGTATAACAATTGCCGTTTCTTGGCCCAATAGTAAGAGTTTGACAGAGAAAATGTTCGCCGTAAGTTACTTAGGCACTAAATATTTACGGGCACGTGCCTACTCAGCAAACCTGTCGGGGGGGGGGGTTGTATCTAAAATGTAAAATATGGAAAATTTCTCGTCCGATCGGGAGATATTCAGCATTTACAAACTACAACTGGGGACATTATCTCAGGGCATGAACCTACTGAGCAAACCTGTCGGGGGGGGGGGGGGATACTAGAAGGGAAAATTTTGAAGAATTTCTCTTCCGATCCGAAGATTTTCAGCATTTACAAGCTACACCCCACAGGTTTCCTGAGTAGGCCCATGCCTTCAGATAATGTGTCGAGTTGTAGCTGCTAAATGCTGAAAATCTCCCGATCGGACGAGAAATTCATCATATTTTACACCTTTGGTATGTCCCCCCCCCTCCAACCACACACAGGTTTGCTGAGTAGGCACATAGCCTCAAATAATGTGTCCAGTTGTAAATGCCAAAAATCTGCCGATCGGACGAGAAATTCTTCATATTTTACACTTTTGAAATTACTCCCCCCCCCGGACGGGTTTGCTGCGTAGGCACATGCGCCCAGAACAGAAAATTTGTCGAGCTGCAGCTTGTAAATACTGAAAAACTCCCGATCGGACGAGAAAGTCTTCATATTTTACACTTTTGGTACCCCCACCCCCCGTCACATACACAGGATTGTTGAGTAGGCACATGCCTTCAAATAATGTGTCTAGTTGTAGCCTGGAAATGCCAAAAATCTCCCGATCGGACGAGGAATTTTTCATATTTTACACTTTTGGTATTAACCCCCCCCCGTCGCCGACAGGTTTCCAGAGAGTGCACATGCGCTGAGAAAATTTGTCGAGTTGCAGCTGTAAATGCTGAAGATCTCCCGATCGGAAGAGATTAGAAATTCTTGATATTTTACGCTTTTGGTATCCTCCCCTCCCCCACTAATTTCCTGAGGCAGCAGATGCCCTCAGACAATTCGATGACTTGTAGCTTGTAATGGCAGAAAATCTCCCGATTGGGCCAGAAATTCTTTATATTTCATATTTTAGGTTTTAAGCCCCCCCCCCCCCCCCCGACAAGTTTCCTGGGTTTGCTCATACTCGCAGAGAATTTGTTTAGTTATAGTTTATAGAAAAATATCGTAAATTAGAAAATACAAAATTACGGACTTTTTATGTGTGCTGGGGGTGGGGGCGGCTAAAAATCCTTACCTCCTTCAAGGCTGTCAAACATTTATAAAAAGGTTTCGTCTATTTTAGTGTTTTAAATTTATCAAAAATTTGGCTATATTAACGGGGGGGCTCTGACCCCATGGGCGCCCTTGGTGCTATGTAATCATGAATATGATGTAATCCATATTCATGATTATGAGCTATGTAATCCCGATCCAGGACACGAAATTGTCAAGTTTTCGGATATTATGCTTGTCATATTTACACCCAAAAAAACGTATTGTCATCTTCAAAATTTGTGCATTGTAATATTTTTTTAAATTCAATTATAATTGTCGTTTGTCTTACTGGAAACGTTTTCTCCATTCAATTCCCCTCACACTGAAAAAAAACGGCAATTTTTGTACGGCCCCTCAAGATTTGCGCCCAAATGTCCGGGTGCCCAAAAGTCCGGTGTCCAAATGTCCTAGACTCGTGTGCTCGAGATGCTGAACGTACGCGCCTTGTAAGGTTTCAGGGAAATTTCCGGATATACTTCCCTGTTTACCCAGCTCCTTAGGCATATACGTATGACTCTCATATGCCCGGGGGTTTTTTTGGGGTGGCACAGCTCCAGATTTTGGGCCCGGATGTAGGAGCGTGAATTGGGCCCTCTACCGCTTCTAAGAGTGGGTTAGTGCCACCTACCTTCAAAGCTTATAATCGTTGTAAGTAAAAAAAAAACTTTCGACGCTTCATGTTTTTCGATTCATTCTCGCGAATATTCGCTAATGGTCGTGTCTTTCATTGTTATAATAATAATCCTGGCATCGAAACTTCCACCAGATTTTTAGCATGTGCATAAGTACTTGCTCACTTTGCATTGCAATCAGTTCTGCTATTAACGCGATAGTTGCCCCTTTTGAAGGGCATCGTGATGTGACAGGTGTTGATTAATTGAGAATTAATTGATTATGCGGTAAATGGCTCGAAGAATAGTAAGAAACGTAATGTTACTTTTTCTTGTACCAGTTTGTTGAACTATTATCAGCTCTTTTGTGTTTTATAATAGTGTGTTGTTGCATTATCTGAGATTAAATAAACCACAGGAGAATGTGGGATAAACATTACAGACCGACAAGAAATGTGAGGTAGAGAGAACGCTTTGTCTTTGGAAGAGACATGAGTATAATAAACAAACGCATTGTAAGTTTAAAAATGAAATCCTTTATAACATGCGCTACACTGATTTACGTAAATGCTTTTAACCGAAGGACATTAACAGGTGTTCGCAGTGTCGGCTTGCCAAGAATGAATCCCATTTCGCCTAAGATTTAAATTCCTTTTATTTGTAAAATAATTTGTTAGATTATTGAATTGATCTGTTTTTCATCTATCAGACCGATTTCATGGAATCATTTAAAAAGTTAGCAAGCCCCAAACTTTTATAATTCCATTTCAAATGGTATCACGAATTCAATAATTTCTGTGAATATGTCAGGTAGCCGACTGTTATTTCTCTTCCTAGAATGCCTAGGTATAAGGAGGTGACCTATTCCTACATCGCCATCCTTTGAAAAGTGATACCAATCAGCTGTCTGATACCCTCCTTTGGCGTTCGAAAAGAAATTGTTTTTTTTTTTTTTTTTTTTTTTTTTAAGTATTGCCGCATTTGAAACTCAGTAAAAACATTTCAGGAATACTAACCGTTAAAATTATTTTACAGAAATCGATCTTGGGGATGAAATAATGACGAGTTTAGTACTCTGATAAATTAAGAACGAAAAATGATTTGGGTAAATTTTACTGGTCGCTTAAACTGGCAAACAGTCACTGTTCTTTTTAGGTCTTTTCATACTACTGCGTCCCAACAGCCCGAGCCAACCTTTTGGATGTATATGTGTGTAAACATTTTCCAGCGCTCTTTCACCAACAATAGCTCTTGCGTCACTAAATTTGAATTTATAGAAAAAAAAATCTTTTAATACTGCTTTATTGCGGAAGTTTTTGATCCGAAGTAATAGTTTTTTGTTTTGTTTTTTCCTTTTCTTACCTTTACTTCCAGTACTATCACTAGTCCATATACCTTTGATACTTATTTTTATTTAGATGAAAAATGTTCCACAATCAAGAAAAATAGCGTGAATGCACTAGACTACGAAAATGCGTACAGTAGTACCTTGTTCACTTTGAATTCTAGGTACTACATCAGCATTCCAAACTGCAAAACAAAAGAAAAAGAAATCATCCAGGAAAACGTATTTTCTGGTGAAAAATTTTCCTGTGCGAATTTTTTTCTGTATGAACTTGCTCCGAGTTAGCTGTCATCACACAAGTAGCAACTAATTTCAATACCCCTGATCGCATTACACACACACACACACACACACACACACACATTGGCCTCATCTACTCCTTCAAGTCAACTGTCTTCGCAGTGAGAACGACGTCACGCTTTGCATGGGAAAGCGCAACTTCGGGATAAAGTCATCATGAGAGAGAATCAGTGGCATCAAATCATTTCCAGTCTCTGGTCTGATGCAAAGCGGCATTTTCTGCTCATGAATCTCGAATGTTGTTAATCGTTTCTTTGGTGTTATAGTTCTTCCAAAAATCTTTCACAGAAAGCTGGACTTCGGGGTCGGTGTCTTTTAGACATCTTAATAAACGTAATCCGGAGATAATAACTTTTGAAGCTGCTATGACATCCGGATTCATAGTTTGGATAAAGGATGTTGTGTTGGTTGCAGCAACAATACATTAATGTTTTCATCAACTGAGCGGTGCTAGAGCTTTGCCCATGAGGAGAAGGATTTTAAAGGGCTCATTTATCCCCTTACACTAATCATTCAATTAGTTCATTGGAAAAGTAAGATTCAAACCCACCTGCTGTAATCAGTTTTTCTGTTAGACGGCCATGCAGCAGGTAAATGCTCCTTAAAATAACCCTTGAGTACTCGGGGTTTTCTGTGTAATAAACCATCAGGAGTTCGGTTTTATGATCTGCAGAGGCACTTCCACTTAAGATCAATGCAGTGCCATGAAGGTCTGTACGGCCCTTAATTCGGAATGCCCGGCCTGACTCAGGCTGTACAGTTGACGGTTTGGCCCATTTCAGAGTTATATCACGTGTTCTCTGCTAAGTTATTAGAGGTGGGTCAGAAATACCACCCCCTCCCCTCCCACCGTTAGGGCGAGTTACGAAAAGTAACAGTTCTAAATTCACTGATAAGAATGTCACCGTTCGTCGTGTCCGAGCATGCTTGCGGTCAATGGCAGCTCGTGCCGCTAAAAATGTACGTGCTGTGATCCCCTTCCCCCGCCCCTCTTTCCAGCAAAAACCTCGAAATTGGGATTCAACGGGCTTAGCCCCACCTTCCGCCGTAAAAAAAAAATAAAATAAAAAAAATTGGAAAATTAAAAGCAACTCCAGATGTTTTCCGTCATTATGTACAAATTTATATGAATTGTTAATAATTTTCTTCACCTTAGCGTCAGTAATTACATTAATCGTCTTTTTAGTGTTAGTGGTTCAATTTATAATCATATATTCGATAAAATACTAAGCTTAAGATTTTAATCTGCGACGACCTCAGTTGCCGAGAAAGCATATTCAACTGTAAACATATTAATCTTAAAAAATTATTTATTTACTCAAGTTTTTTGAAAAATACGTTTTTATTTATTTCCGTATATTTAATGGGAAATATTTTTGCGGTGTCTTTGTTCAATGTACAATCAATCTTGTAATTTTATTTGTGATTTTCAATGCAATTCTGAAGAGCTTACATATGAAATAATTATGCATGAATTAACGAAATTACGTATTACACTAGAGTTTATGAAATGCAAAAAAGTATAAATAACTGCACATGAATCAAGTTTTATTTTTAGGCCCTCCACAAGAATCATGATTTCAAAGAATTTTACTTAGGAATATTTTTTTTAAGTTATTGAAGAAAATGATCCTTTCAAGAAAGAGTATACTAAATTTATTGCAGTCGCCATTCAAGAAATTGAAAGATTACGAAAATTTCACTAGAAAGAACAAAAAACAGAAGCGCACAAAAAGAATTTAACTGATTGATCGCGCAAATAACTTGAGAGCACGGTAACAAGTAGATAAGCTTTTCTTCTGTTTTGGCCAACTACCGTATCCTGTAGGAATTGTATGAAACCTTTGCTCTGTCCCTAGTTCCAAGAGGAGAAAAAGATTGGAGCGTGCTCAGAGAAGTTCACACGATTGCAGGCCTTTGTGAGAAAACCCAAGGCTCAGAGAAGTTCAGCAAGCTTGTAAGCCTACTTGAGAAAACCCAAGGCGGGTTGTGATACAATCTGCGGAAGCAGCCACACTGTATGGCCATGCTGACCGACAAGTAGCACGAAAGACCGGTCACGCGTTTTCAGTTCTTAATACAATGTTTTTTAAGACCGATCGGCGAACAAGAGCTTTCTTTGGCTATGACCCGTTTAAAAATAAGATTTTGTGCTGGCTGCAATAATGCTTGTACTTTCCGCTAAATAATTTTAATTGCCATTCGTATTGTTTTAAACTGAACCGCAATTCAAAATTTTTTAGCGTGCTACAGCATGGTAACACGTAGTCGCCAGCCGCCACTGCTTCTTGAGGTCCAAAATCATTGTTACCATGCCACAGTTTCGGTTATCATGTCACCATATCTAAATAGTTTGCCTCTTTTTCTGTTGAAACATCATAGAGGTCGCTAGTGATGTGAGTTTTTAATCAGTTTCCCCCTTTTCCCACGCTTAAGATCGTTTTTGTTTTCGCTCTGCGTTCCCACGTAAACAAAAGAATTCAAAGCGAACCGATTGTAACAGTGATTCTGTCGTTGTTAGAAGCCAGACAGTGACTCGACGTTTCGTCACTCCTGTGGTAAACAGTCTGTGACTGTTACAAGACGTTGATTCACAGTTACAGCTTCGTTACAGCTACGTTACTGATGTTGTAAATGGTGATTTTGTTACCGTTCAAAATCACTGTTACTTCCGTGAAACTGCCACTGTTGACATTGTGACAAAAAAAAATCCCTGTTAAGCCCGCCTCTACTACTTTTTGCAAACAGCACAAGGCTTCCTCAATAGAAAC
The DNA here is from genome assembly GCA_039090855.1 of Macrothele yani. Taxonomy (NCBI): domain Eukaryota; kingdom Metazoa; phylum Arthropoda; class Arachnida; order Araneae; family Macrothelidae; genus Macrothele; species Macrothele yani. The sequence continues at coordinate 1,751,249 of CM077023.1, read as the reverse complement.
AAAGCAGCTTTTCTGAGATGAACTACCTCAGTAGTAAACGGAATGCAATGCAAAGAGACGTGCCTTTTCTCGTAGGAATGAATATCTCTCACAGATGAGGGGTTTAAACTTGACTACCTACTTCTGTTATGAATATAAAAGCATTTCCTCTATTACCCTTAAGCATTAACAAGGTAACCTCGATCTCCGAAATGTAGACAAAAACTTCGAACTTCTTCATCGCTTTTGTAGCCACGATTTGCGCCAGAAGCTCGATCATCTGGTTTTGTGAAGCTGAAAACTATTTATGAAAAGATTTCTTTAAAAAATAAAAAAAAAATAAAAAAAAGAACGCGTGTGTTAGTTGCTAAAGGCAACAAAGTGAAAACGAAATTTGATTTCAACCTTTGCAGAAATTAACCGGCAGATTTCAGACTCTCATCTTACAATCTGGTTTCAGCTGTAATTAGTCAACGGATCCAGTGGCGGATGCACTTCCATGTCTTTTGTTTCACGCTTTGGTCTTTGTCACCTGGTAGTTTAACAAGCCAGTCTTCGTTTTTGAATGGTTCTTCTTTAATCTAGGAACAAAATGCTAAATCTTCCAGTACAGGCCCTGCCCAAACCCGAAAATCTTCACTTAACGATGAAGGAAAAAAACCAAAAAAAAAAAACAAAAAAAAACCTGGCAAGTGCAGAGCTCTTCAACGTGAGGCTTTAAAAGGCGGGAGTCTTCTCTTGCACTGCGCTGTTCTGCATACACTTGAAGAACAACCCTGTTTCATCTAGATCGAACACTTTCTGAAAGAAAATACTGTGCTTCTCAATTGCCGACTCAAGTTGAGTTCTGAGCAAGTGTTGTTGCCATCTGGGTACAGTAGATTAGTATTCAGTGTGTATCATAATATCCGAGCCTTGCTAGTGGCACAGTGAGGTACAAAACATTTCTTGCCAATTATGGGTAAATGTAAAAACTCTTCTGCGAGCTTAAAGACGAAAGTGATTGCTTTTATTTCACCTTTTAATTTAATTTTCACGTAATGGTCGCACACTACACTTTTATGCACAAAAATATGAAAAACAATGTGCGACGATTGTATGTGAGAAATTACGGTATAGTACTTGGTACAGCTAAATCCGGCGTACGGTGATTGATATTATATTATAGATTTGGCATGAGCTACGAGTGAGTCCCGCTCACCATTCGTGTTGACGTATCTAAAATTACTAGTTGCTGCTATACCGCCGGCCATGCAATTATGATTTTATTTTTCTGAAAGCTCGTTGTAACGGAAACGTGGAAAGTGAGATCGCGTATAACGAAGGACACCTGTATTTGGTTTCCGTTAGAGCAGAATTGACTGTGTTTCGATTTTCTAATGCAATGGGCATAAGGTAATCAAGAGTGCAGTAGGTAAATGCCATAACTTTATTAGTGGAGGTAACTGTACATTTTTTCTCCTCAGCTTATCCACTAAAGGAGAGAAAAAAAAAACTCTTAAGATACGGGGTTGTGCGACTATGTGTCGACACTGTATTTTGCTATTGGTCGTTATAATGGAAAATTTCGTCTTGTATCTTGTGAAAATTAGCGTTTCCAGGTGTTCCGGTGCATTTTAGCGTTTCCTGTCAATGTCTTTATAACTTCATTGTTTGCTAAACGACGACATTTTCGATGAGTTAAAAGTTCAGCATGGCCAACATTTTCGATTTTTTTTTCTTGTATGGAACTGCTGGTTAGCACTAACGTATAATTGATGATATTGTGAAACATTAAAATTCCGTCGTTTAAAAAGCAAAAAAACCCGCCCATTTCATTAGTGACCTACTTGGTAGATCACATCCCTCCAGTTTGAAATAATTTCTTTACCTATCGAAAACAAATAGTAGATAAACATTGTGAGTAGTAGGGTCGACGAAATAGAGCCCTATCGAAGTTCTTTTGTTCGGCATAGAAAATGCCACACCAGGCAGTATTTGTAGGAGAGTCATGCAAATTGGTGAATATATGTGGTGACCGTTGGATTACTTAAATGATTGCAGTTGTGAGCTAATCACGTGATAGGTGAGGGAGATAAAAGGGCAAGACGGTTCGGCGTAGCTACGTTTGTTAGAGGAAAATAACGTGCTTCGTCATAGTGGGATTTGTGCATGCAGGCAGACGTCCGAATGCCTCGATCGCCGCATTCGACAATATGCTGTTGCAGCACCCCAATCCACAGCAGACGACATTTAACTAAGTGTACAGGCAGCTATGGACATCCCCGTATCGACACGGACTGGAATCGTAGATTGACTGACTCAGTTTTGCGTTGTCGCCAGCCATTGCGACGACTGCCAATCACCGCACCACATCCTCTCACTAGGTTGCAGAGGTGAAATGCCAGACATACGTGGCGGGACAAATGGAACCATGTAGTATTCAGCGACGAGTCTCGCTTCTGTGTCTCAGCGCCGACGATCGCCGATTGAGAGGCTGGGGTCACCTGTCACCGGCGGATCTAGCTGCAATCCATGAGCATCCTACGGCGCCTCAGCCCGTCTTATTGTCGTATCTCCGTAGTATCCCTGTTGCCCAGTTTCAGCAAGATAACTCCCGCTCGCACATTGCCAGCATCAGCCGGCAATGCCTGCAAGGTGTCCAGGTGCCGCCCTGGCCCGCGATCCCCTGATTTCTCTCAATGCCGAACGTGTGGGACGTCATTGGCAGACGATTTTACGCCTGTACGTGTTCCCTTCGCAATGTCGATGAATTGTGGACACAGGTCAACGTCGCATGGTCAGTGATACTTGAGGACACCATCCTGGAACCTTTTTTACTCGATGCCACACCGTGTTACCGGATGTATAGCCCAGCATGGCGGTCATACGACTTACTGACTCAGGCCATATTACTCTCCTCTCTCATTGAATTCGTGAAATCCCTCAGAAATTAAATATCACTACTTTCCCACTTACCTATCTACATGTGTGTTAAGTTTCGTCTCATTTCGTTCGTTCCTTTGTGGTGTGGCATTTTCTGTCGAGCATTATAATTTGTTAAAAAAATTGTCTGTACAGCATACTGACTTGCTGTCATTTTCTGTAAACTTTTGTGCTTCATAGGATTTATCTTGATCCTAATCTGTCATTTTCTTTGACTCAGGACGGTAGCTGTCAGTGTTTAACTCTTGCGAAGCGATTTAGAACCTCTTCGTTCCGTTGCGCATTCTCATACTGTCACATTTCTTCGTTATCCTTTTATTGCAGCGGTTTTATTATGGAGTGGAAGCCTACTTAAAAAAACTCGCATTTCGGCGTCATGTATCTGACCTGCCTTTTCTTTTTTTTCACCTTTAATTTCTTTTTTTAGTTGCTTCCATATCTATTCCTGTTAAATTCTCGCTCAGGTATTTTAAAGAGGCTTATATGTATTTGTGCTTTTTTTTTTTTTTTTTTTTTTTTTGCTTTGGACCTCATTTATGCACTTGCTTTAATAACTCACATTATCGTTTACCTAGAGGCTCCATTAACTAAAGCAGATAAACATTAAAAAACTGCAGAGACTTAAAAACAAATGTCCAGAGGGTTTACTCCCGTACTTCTTTCTCTTAATTGGTGGGCGAAATTATGGTGTTTACTCTGAAGTTATCTAGTTTGATGGAATACGAGCTCAAACGTAATGAGCGTCGTGTAATAAGCGCATTCTAAGCTTGGAAAAGGATCTGTTTCAAAAAAAAAAAAAAAAAAAAAAAAAAGGTGGGGAAAAAAAAAAAAAAAAAAAAAGAAGCCATATCTAGTTTTATGAATATGGTTACTGGAAACTAATGTATTTGCAGAATCGAGAATATTAGGGTTTCAGACGTGTTACTGCCGTATTTGCCATCTGATACCTTTTCCCCTCAGATTACAAAAATTCCGTAACGTTGCCAAACGCACCGCAAGAAAAAAAAAAAGCATGGAAATAAAAAATGAAGAAAATCGATAAATCAAATCTACTTAAATAAAGAAGAAAAGGCGCATTCCCAAATAAATCGCGCGATGTGGTGAAAGACGACAAAAATGTTCGTAGCTATTCGTTACACAGATTGTTAGCCTTTTAATGCTTCGCAAATGTTACTGACGATTAGGACTAGATAGCTGATGCATCGTTAAATAAATTCCGATCTAAACATTCTAAATCTGGCATCGTGAATAGCAACGTGGTTGTAATAATGGGTGTCGTCGAAAGGGAAAGTTTGACGCACCGAAACTTAATTGGGTTTCACTTCTCTCTTGGAGCCAATAATAGCCAGGCACATAGTGAGTGATTTATGCTCGTCCGTGATCCCACCATTCAAGGGAGGAGAATAAATTTCCCTTGATTCGGAAATGCAAATTTCCCGGTAGAAAGCAGTCTTCTGCCTGTCCTCCTATAGAGTGCCTGCCATTCTTCTTGCTCCAAATGGCGGACAAACACGACTCGCAAAAGGTAGATTTTGATTTCCACCATTTATATTCTTACTGCTGTCGCTCGAATATGGTAAGAATAGAATGGCGCGCTGAGTTTCGGAATATTCTAGTAACCGCTGGTAACTACATTTAGATCTTAAAACGAAGCAAACTGAATTTTCAAAAAATGTGAATGAAGCTAAAAGTATGGAAGCGAGATATTTAAATAATGTGGTACTTCGGTAATTGAAACATTTTCTAGCGCGCTTGATTCGCATACCCTACTCTTTCTGACTAAAATTATCTAATTTGTCGTAAAAGTCATACCGGAAACTTCTACTCTGGTAACCATTATACGATTCATTGTGATGAATTTTTGAATCTATCTGTGTGAATCTGCAATTCGATTAAGCAGTTCTGAGTTCTGGACAAAACCCTGCTTCAGAGGGTGATATCTGGGATCTAAAAATGAAAACTTTTCTAGTGATATACGAAGAATGCTTCTGCATTTTAAGAATTTGAAATGCGGCATTATAGTACTCTAAGAAATGTGGAATGTAATTTTTGTTTACGAACCTCAGTGACGAACCTGTGGCAAAAAACGCCGATGGGGACGGAAACTTTCGTAAGCTAACAGACGTCACACAACTGACCACATCATAAATTACTGCGTTTAAAATTCATATTTTTTTTTCTTTTTTTGCGACGAAAGTTTTGTTTCAAAAGTGCACTGGGTGAATAACTGTTTCCAGAGCTTGAGGCAATCTTAGTCCACGATTCCTTCAGTCCAAAAGCTTCCGTAATGACTATGTTACCTATTGTGAGTGACTACAAACTTCGACACCCGCGTACGTAGGTTATTTCAAAAATTGTGCACACTGCGCATGTGCTGCCCGTAGGATCATGGAATCACTCCAAGCGTTGCGCCAGTTGTGAGACTTCAGTATACAAAGCTGTGTCAACGTTTGCTGGCTAATTTGTTCCTGTTCCAAAAAATTCTACCTAGAAATGGAGGAAGAAAGTGAGTCAGATCAGATCTCGCGTAGCGACCAGCGACCCTACATTAAAATTGAAACTTTGCGAGGAAAATCGCCTACTGAAATTCATAAAGCTTTGTGTGAAATTTGTGGATTTAGTGTAATGGATCGTAGCTCAGTATCACGGTGGGCTTCTCGGGTCCGCCGAAATCGAGAAAGAATCGAAGACGACCCAAGAAGCGGTCGGCCATCAGATGCAACAGACGACACTTGTGTGGCAACAACATTTTGGAAGAAGATCGACGGAAAACATGTGAAATGATTGCATATAAAGCAAATATACCTACCGCTTCGGTTTTCAGAATACTAACTGAAAAATTACATAAGAGAAAAGTGGGTTCCGCATAATCTGAGTGAAGAGCAGCAACCAGTTCGCAAAGGGATCGCCGAAGAATTGCTCCATATGTACGGGGCAGAAGGCGAGTAGTTTCTGGACAGAACTGTTGCTATAGACGAAACCTAGGTACGAGATTTTGAACCAAAACTGAAATCTCAGTCCGCTGAGTGGAAACATCCAGAATCACCATGATTATAGCCTATGACAAGGTTAGAGTGATAGCAACAGACAGAGTGCCCGATGTAACAGCGGTATTCTACAGAAGATTTCTGCAAAATGTTTTGCACCCAAAGATTCGCCAAAGAAGGCGTGGCATGCTCAAAGCTGGTGTCATCATTTTGCACAACATCACAAGGCCACATGTTGTCCGTACAGTAAGACACATTCTGGAAAAGTATGGATGGGAATTGCTTTCCCACGCACCATATGGTCCTGACATGAGCCCACCAGACTATGACTTGTTCCCAAAACTGAAGAAGCCACTCCGCGGGAAACGATTCACGATGTTTCTGATGAGATGACCCAAGTAATCCAACGCCTCAACTATGGAGGTGTCCTGTCTGGAATACAAGACTTGCCCAAACGTTGGGCTGCTGTCATAAAGAAACACGAAGATTACTTCGAAGGCCTGTAAAGGTATATTGTGAAATAAATTCGTTTTTGAAGAGATAACCCACAGTGTGCAAAACTTTTGAAATGACCCTAGTATGTCTTTATGGGTTCATCTGGCTTCATAGATCGAAACACCAGTTAAAAGGTTTTGTAATCCACCCTTTAACCGCAGTGTAGTCTGTACTTTTCTTTCGACTGCGTGTTCTATACGTAATCAGATGTTAAGTAAAGTGAAAATCCATCTAAATTGCATCATCCGTATAAAGTGCAGATTAAAAGAAAACTGCAGAGAGGTTAATTGGTGCGGAAGTAACAACAGTGTAGCATCCTTGGGGAACAAACGCTCCACCAGCAGTAACAGACATTTTCGGTTTATGCAAATGTGATGCCTCTAGCGACATAGCATTTCGTATTGTGATGTTATGAAGTGCTCTTCGGGTACAGAACGAGTTGCTTAAAAATGTTTAGTAAATGAGGAACCAATCATTTCTCACAAGCGGATGTCAGATGTATATGGGGCGCTCGGCAGCTCTTCGAAAACTCGTATAAGATAGTGTATTAGTTGCATATGAAGGGACATTATTGTGCTCCGAAGTGTCGTTAGATGTTTCACAGCTAATTTTTTTTTTGTAACAAGGCGCAGAAAGCTGTTATTGGCTTCAAAAATTACTGCCCTGTTGTATCACTGATGAAGCGCCATCTTAGCAAACCTTTTCACAATATGAAACGTGAAGTCTTTCGTACGATCGATGTTTTTGTGATTTATTTGTGAAATCGCCTTCAAACTGAGATTCTGCAATCATGTCTTTACCGTTCCGGTGCCCGAGTGGTCAGAGGCGCTGGTTTCTGGTTCAGAGGTTCGAATCCTGGAAGAGGCACAGGTGGCGTATGGCCTACGGCGCTGGCTGTCACTCTTTCCTAGAACCGGTGGCCCCAAATTAGGGACTGGAGGCTGCATATCGTCCTAAGAGGTTTTCGTGCTGGTCGTTAAACCTCGAAAAGAAAAAAAAAATCATATCTTCCTAAATGGAAACTTGATTCATCACTCAAGTCTACTGAAAGCATTTGTTTGCTTCAAATGTACCCGCTATCGACGGACGGCACTCTCGCACGCTGATGTTGCTTACAGGAAGAGTAACGACAGTTCGCTTACCTGTCCTAATCCGGCCAAATCGGAGTGCTGCCGTGTGGCTGTAATTGCTGATGTACCCCATGCTGCTTATGCCAGAACACTTGTCATTTTTCATTTCTTCACCGTGTGTTTATTTTTTCACCGCTCATTTAATATGTCTACGTACTTCTACTGCACGTATTAGTAAAGCCCAGTAGCCTTAGAGGTATTTGATTCTTTCACCAGATACATAACACTTCACTCAGATTTACCTTCCTGGAAATCTAACTTACATCTCCGAGATTTGTGTTCACACGATGATGTATATGTTGTCCATCGGCTTCATTTCTGCAGAGAATGAATGATTCTGCAACATTTGCCAGTGTGAGAGCGAAAGTACTGGTCACGTGTTGTAGCGCCGCCTCCTACTTATGGATCTGAAACGTCCGCGCTAATTGGTCTCTCACAACAAGGGAGTGCTTGTGCTTCTCTGAAACACTCCCTCCAACTTTGTTCGAGCGAACAAACGAATCCTTCCCCACTTTAATATTAGATCTGTGATTCGGGAAGACAGAGTGACAACAGCTGAACGTACAGAATAATATTCACACTAAGATATAATGATATCCAGAGGAGCTTCTGTTAACAACGCCCAAACAACTATTACATAAACAATTAGAGTTTAGACGGTGGCGGATTACTCGTTCTCTAACATCAGGCTTCACTAAGGATTCGACCTGACAAGAATCGTAGAACGCGAAAGCTAGGATGATTACTTCCCGAGAAAAATCTCTCTCGGCGTGGAAGTTCTAGCTAGAGTCTACCTGACACTAAATAGCTCTATATCTCAGTGAATCTTGAGAAATAGTATTCTAACTATTCTTCTCTACCAGATGTTCCAGCCTTAGCCTGTGCTAAGCTCGTATTCCATGTAGCGAAATATCTACTACACCAGCGGGATTCCTGCTTAGGGCCTATTCCGCTACAGCAGAGCACTCTATCTCTTCTAGCATGGATGCTCGCTAAACTCTCCCGGGCGTCGGACACTCCCTAGCTTGGAGCGTCCCTCGGCCCACACACAAAAAGGCAAACGCTTCGCGTCTCCTTCTCTCGGAGAACTGCTCTCTCCGTTGAACGAAAGCAGACTAACTAACAGATCCTCTTCAAGGGACCTGCTAGACTCCCCCTCGGTGCTGACCTGTTCATGAGGCTCGCCTCTCCGGTCACGTGGGTCACCTTTCGCGCCCTTCACCAACCACGCCCTTGGGCGTTGGCCCGACTTCTTGCTGATGGATTTTAATCTTATCTTCCGCGTCCCCGCGGTCCTCCTCAGGTCTTCCATTAGTGAGTGCCCCTTTTGAGAAAGTAATCTAACCGCCGAAGTACATTCTTATAGTAATACAATACACATTGTTATGTTCATACAAAGGTGGATGGCTGTTTTCCAGACTTGTAGGCGTCTGGACGACACTAACAATGTACAGCAAAAGTCGCGGTGTCATTGATGATACTATCAGTTCGTCGAAAAAGGCCTCGCCTTTCTAAGGCGTGAGAAACTGAAGTCCTTTCTTTGCAGCTCTCGACCTCTGAAAAATAAAAAATGTTCGCGAACTTTCTGTCGCTATTTTGGGCTTGTAATGACTTTTTCGTGACGAAAAAGCAACATAATGATCATCATCAATATTAACTAACATGGTTAATGTGTCCGTTCTTACAGCCAGCATAATGATAAGCCTAATGTTCCTAATCTGTTTAGCCTTGGACCAATCGTAGCGGTCTTGTAAAGCATCACTGTTAAAGCTTCATATGCTCTCCTGCTCAGCTTTTGCAAATGCTGTTCATCCTACATGAGTTCGGCGGGTCTGCTGGTACCGAACAGTTAGAAGGGTCACTTCAGACGCCGGAGGTTTGAACCCCTAGTGTGGCATTTGTATTCGATTTGTGTGGTGGTATTAATTCTCTATCTTCCCAGGATCCAGTAAAGCTAACTGAAATGTACACTGAGTGATCACTGAATTATGACCTCCCACCTATTACTTCGTAGGTCCTCCTTTCGCCCGCAGTACAGTAGCTATCCTACACGGCATCGATTCAATAAGATGCCGGAGGCAGTTAGGAGGTATGGCCAACCAAGCTTGTGTAATGCGGCTTTCAATGCAGGTATGGATGCGATAGGTGTATGCAGACGCCTATTATGCTGTTCCAGAGTGTCCCACAAGTGATCTATCAGATTGATATCGGGGAGTTCGGATGTCAATCGATATACTTGAAGTGAGATCTGTGTTCCTCAAACTATTCCTGCACAACATTGGACATGTGGCTCGGGGCATTGTCACCTTCAAAGACACCGTCGCCATTCAGGAAAAAGTGCAACATTGCTGGGTGTACAGAGTCTGCAAGCAACGCACGATAGTAAGCACCAGTCATACGTTCTTCCACGTGCACCAGGAGTCCAAGTTCCTGCCTGGTAAACATGCCCCACACCATATAACAACATCCACCGGCTTGCACTGTGGAGACCATGCAGAATGAATTGAGTGCCTCATTTTGTTTGCACCAAATACGTACATGACCATCCACGGAGTGAAGTAAAAAACGCAACTCGTCAGACCAGCCCTTTTTTTCAGTCATCCGACGTCCAAGTTGCATGGTCTTAGCACCAGGCGAGTCTTTTAGGCTGATGAACCGTATTTGAGGATGTCGTCTGCTGTTATACTCAACTGTTGAACAGTGCTTCATGTGTTGGCTTGTACGAGTCTTCGGACCCGAGAGGTTGATGTGTCCGAAGACTCGTACAGGTCAACAGTGCTTCGTCTGTTTCCATGAACGGGTCTTGCTTCGTCTGTGTGCGTGAACAGTGCTTCGTCTGTTTGCATGTGTCCGAATCCATCAGACAGCTGGATTCGGACACATCAACCTTTCGCTGTCCCGTCCAGTTTTGCCTGCGGGACGTTGCTTGACTATTTTCATGCCAGTCCTGATGCACTTTAACTACGGCGGCTCGCGAACAACCCACCAGTTCAGCCGCTTGGGAAATAGCGACACCCGCTCTCCGAGCTTCCACAATCTGTCCTTTCTCAAAGTACGAAAAACCCATCGGTTTACCCATCACGCTCCGAATTTTACTCCCTGCTGCTCCACTCACACCTTATACACTGAGTGGCCACTTTATTATAACCACCTGACAGTTTTAAGCAAATGAACTGTGGCTGCACCCTGTTGCCGCCAGAGGGCGAGGCTAGTATAAAAAGGGAAAGCTTAGTGCTTGCGACAGTAGTAGAAGTGATTTTTGGGTGACGAGATGGGGAAAAATGCGATTTGACGGACTTTCAACGTGGGATGATGGTAGGAGCTCGGAGCGAGTATCACTGAAACCGCCGCATTCGTGAAATGTTCCAGAGCAGCTGTTGTTATAGTGTTTAAAGACTGGACTGTCAGCCAAAAAACTGGGTCTCTACGTGCAACGTGTGGTCGTCATCGGCTACTGCTCGGGCGGAACGGAGAGAGTCCAGACTGGTAACAGACAACAGAAGGGCAACAGTGCAGCAAATTACAGATCATCCTAATCAAGGATCCCCTCAAATGATCTCTGCACGCACTGTTCGCTGTTCACTGCATCGGATGGGATATGGCAGCCGAACTCCTGTTCGAACACCTTTGCTGTCTGCAGTTAACAAGAGAAAACGTCTCCAGTTCGCACAAGGATTGGACAGTCGATAATTGGAAACAAATTATGTGGTCCGATGAATCACGTTTTCAGTTGCACCATGCCGATGGCCGAGTGAGAATTTGGCGGAAACAGCACGAAAGCATGGACCCCAAATGCATTGCTACAACCCTTCAAGCTGGTGGAGGCAACATTATGGTTTGGGGAATGTTTTCCTGGCATGCTTTGGGCCCTTTAATTCGTGTTGATCAACGTCTGACTGGCACATCATATCTAAACATCGTTGCGGACCAAGTGCATCCTGCCATGTGGATTGTTTATCCCAATGGCGATGGCTACTTTCAACAAGATCATGCGTCCTGCCATAGTGCTCGTATTGTGCAGGATTAGTTTCAGGAACATGCCGGTGAGTTTACTTTGCTTAGGTGGCCCCCACAATCTCCAGATCTCAACCCCATTGAGAATTTGTGGGATGAAGTTGAACGAGCCATCAGACAGCTGGATCCACAGCCCTGCAATCTCACACTCCTGGAAAGTGTTATTCATCAAGCATGGTCTCAAATTCCACAAACCACCTGTCAACATCTCTTGGAGTCCATGCCACGAAGAATCGACGCAGCATTAAAGGCAAAAGGTGGCCCAACGAAGTACTGAGGGGGTGGTCATAATAAAGTGGCCACTCAGTGTATATGCTGCGTCGCCCAACTAATCGCCCCCTCTCGAAAATCACGTAGTCAATGGCTGCATCAACTTTTGATAGGGGGTAATCATATTCCACTGAACACTCCGTGTATATTACCAACTCCTAGTGTGAAAGATTCCAAGAGTCTGTCTGTATCGAATCAACACAGTTCACATAATCACATGGACAGATTTTGATGAAACTTACTGCTCTCTCCCGGAGGATCATAAAATAGGAGGTAATGATGTGATTCTCTTTCACATAGGGAGTGATTTGTTTCAGAACTCTTCAAATATGCCTCCGAGTGACTTATGTGTGACTGACTTTCTGGGAAAACATCTCAAGGTCGTAAAATGCAGAATTAGATCTTAAATGTTTCAAACTTATGTGTATGTTTATTTCGACGGAGGGCCGGGGTTGAGTCTACCGTTGCCTAACATATACTGTAAGTTTGGAGTTGAGACTAAAAACTTTCTTAAATATTAAATGTCTTTGTAAGCGTCACCTCAAAAGTAACATAAATAGATGTTGTGCGAAGTTACGGTGAACACATCAGAAGTATGTATAGAAGATTAATTAATGTGGAAGGAAACAATATGTGGAGGAAAGGAATCAGTTTATTTATTTCGCTGTGAGTAATTTTGTAGAAATGTACAAATCAGCTTTCATTAGTTTTTTGGGGGTTTTTTATTTATTTTTTTATTTTTATTTATGAAACTTATAGATACGTAATAGCTCTTTCAGAAAATTATATGAATGTGATGACCCGTTAGGAGTAGAGAAACATTTTCTTTACTTCATCAATTTCTTCTTTAACATTTATAGTACGTCCAACCCACCATCTGTTGTCATAATCATATGCAATGAATTCTGTAATGGCCGACCCGGTGGCGCAGTGGTCTAAGCGATGGCCTCTGATCATTCGTCCGTAAGGGGTCCGGGTTCGAATCCCGTGAGGCATGGATGTTGTGTTTGTCTTACGGCACTGGTTCTCTCCCTTCCCTGGAACCAGTGACTCTAAATTAGGGACGGGCGACTGCTTATAGCCCATTGAGTTGCTCACGGTGGTCGTTAAACCTTCAATCAAAAAAAAAAAAAAAAAAAAAAAGAATTCTGTAATGATGCTAAAATTAATTTCATCCTCTGCGGGGAACTGTCAGTTTTTAACGCATACGGAAAGCAGGAAGATCTCTCAAATATGTTGTTATTCCATTTATCCTTTCTTTTACATTAAATATCGTATTAACAATGAACCAGGAATTTTTTATATTACTCAAAATATTAATTGCTTCGTAATTCACAAAGCAACAGCTGATGAATATAAAACTTTTTATTTTATTTATAGAGTTTGTCACGCTGCTCAGAGACCAATAAGACATGAAAATATTTGACCTCAGTGCTTAAAAACTCAATATTCCTAGACGGGTATGTGTTTGAATATGAGCTATTATATTATGACCACCCCCATCCTAGAGAAATGAGCGCGCCTGGAGACCGAACGCTAGCGCACGTAAAGTTCACAGAGCAGTATATATACAACCGGAGGACCGGCTTTAGGTTAGTAGAGTGTTTGGAGTCAGAATGGGAAAAGCTGCCGATTTATCGGAGTTTGATAAAGGAAAAATTGTGATGGGACGGCGCCTCGGAACTACGATCTCGGAAACGTCGCGGCTTGTGAGTTGTTCACGTGCCACTGTAGTGAGTACGTATCAAAAGTGGTGCACAGATGGCCAAACGACGAGCCGTCGTTTGGCCATGTGTCGTCCGCAGCTCATTGATGCCAGAGGGGACCAGAGACTGTCGCGCATTGTTCACAGTTCGACAAATCACCCGCAGCTACAACAGTGGTGATCAGGGCAATGCGCCACAGCATACAGTTCATCGCAGCCTTCTGCGCATGGGCCTGCGTAGCCGAAGACCCAGCCGGGTCTCATGCTCGCTGTACGTCATCGCCAACAACGCATGAAATGGGCTCAAGATAATCGAGATTGGACCGTGGATGATTGGAAGAAAGTGGCCTGGTCTGACGAATCAAGATTCCAGGTGCATCATGTAGACGGCCGAGCGCGGATACGCCGATTACCAACGAAGGCTATGGCACCTGGATGCACTGTTGGGCGGAAACAGGCCGGCGGCGGCGGTATTTGCTGTAGGCGATATTTTCTTGGGACACTTTAGGCCCCATTATCCCAACAGAACAATCCCTTGCAGCTGTCAGGTATCTGAACATCGTTGCGGACCAAGTTCACCCATTCATGGCAACTGTGTTCCCTGCTGGTGATGGCCATTACCAACAGGATAATGCGCCATGCTCCACTGCCAGAATCGTCAAGGAGTAGTTCGAGGAACAAGCTGGTGACTTTCTGTTAATGTCCTGGACTCCAAATTCACCTGACATGAGCCCAATTGGACATTTGTGGTACGACTTGGAAAAGCGGGTTCGCACTAAATCACCACCACCCCGAAGTGTACAGGGACTGGAGGACCTGCTGTTGACATTATAGTACCAGATACCCCAGGATACCTATCGCCACCTCATCGAATCGATGCCTCGCCGAGTAGCCGCTATTTTGGGGGCTAAAAGGGGGTCCTACAGCTTATTAGGTAGGTGGTCATAATGCAATGGCTTAATCGGTGTAGATTAAGTCACGAAATCACATATTAATTTTGATGAACAAAATTGTGGCTGAATTTTTGCAGCAAGAAAAGTTATTTTACAGTTAGTGAAAGGTAGGTAGGAACAAGAGGTGCGCGCGCGAATAATCATCATTCATAGTAGAGCAAAATTTTGCTTTCACTACTTTTTAGAACGGGCAACATGTACTGGGCAATCCATCCCTGTCACATTAGAAACTTTCGAGCCTGAGAAACAGACTATCTCTCTCCCCTTCCCTCCCCCTCTCTCTATCCATCCATCCATCCGTCTGTCTGTCTGTCTGTCGATCGTAAAATTGCCACCAAATACATTCATGTCTAAAGATTAAGAATCACTTATATTTTCAAAGCATACTTTTATTCAAGCAGGATGCGGACGAAAATAGTTTAGTAGGGAGTAAAGGAAGGTGAATATAGGACATGTACACACATAAATAAGCGTGAATTTATGCTTATTAATAGAGAAAATCGATGAAAAAACGAAACATACCATTTTCTGACGTTGGCTCAAAATAACTAAAATTGACAGTAAAACATTTATAATTTTTCATGGATCATGTTAATAGGGTATATGTCCACTCCTGACGGCAATGCTTTTCACGAGATTGTCCAGAAGATCCTGAGAGAGGTTTCTCCATACTTCTTTCAGCGCCATCACCAGTCCTTTTTTGGTTACAGGTGGGGGATCGCGTTCAGCAATGCACCGCCTTCCCAGAGCGTCCCAAGCAGTTTCGATTGGATTCAGGTCTGAGAAGTACGCCGGCCAATACATTCGGTCGAGCACTTCGTTCTCCAGCAGTTCGTCAATACATGATGATCGATGAGGACCGGCGTTATCGTCCATAAAAACGAAAGAATTTCCCACAGCACCACGAAACAATCTTGCATGTTTAAAATTAAAATGACCTCATAATAACAGTGGGCATTCATTGACTCTTTCTCCAATAATAAAAGCTCGTACGCCCATTGATCTATTGCTCTGTTGCTGTGTGTCGTGTCTTTCATACACATGTTTTACCTAATTTTATTGACTTATGTCATACTGGACACGAGCGGTGTCATTGTTTGGGTCTTCATCGGTTCTGGTTATTGCATTGTTTTGGTTACTGCTAGTCTCTTTAGAGAAGTACTGAGGTTTGTTATTCGTGAATGACAGGTTATTATTTTTTTAGTTTTTGTTTTATGATGAAATTACATTAATTCACTTGCATTTCACACTTTGTAAAGTTTCGATGTTTTCATATTTTTATGTTAAAGCAGTGCAGTGGTTGGCACTGATGGGGGACTCTATGGATCAGGATTGAAAACTGCGGTTTTTTTGGGGGTTCGACTACGGCTGGGGGCACATCGCAAACTGGTAATGACATGGTGTGATGGTATGTCATCACTGATGACTACCGCTCCGGCGGTGCTTTGATGGTCGCATCACATAGTTCTGGGATTGATATGTCATTGAATCAACATGTGGATTATTATTTATTTCTTTTTTTTTTTATTTTATTTCTGCTGGGACTTCATTTGCATTATAATATCCTTCGTTGCTATTGCTAGTGCAATTTACTGTTAACTACCTGATGATTAACCTATTTCATTTCAATTTTTTTTATCCCATTGATGTGATATTCCCGGTGTTTTATATCGATTTGGGATTCCTACTAATTCTTCATATTTTTTTTTCCTACTTGTTCATTTATTTTTTTCTTTACCAGTAATTGAATGCAGTGTGAATATTACTCATTACAAAATTTCAATCACCTATTAACGATTTATTTACTCAACAGCCTAAAATTAATCCATATCAATGCTAGATCACTAATTAACAAAATTGCCTTATTGGAATCACTAATTCAACTAACAAATTTAAATCTTGATATAATTTGTATCTCAGAGACTTTGTTTCCTTCACATTGTTACTCATTGCAAATTACTAACTACAAAAGTTTCCACTTAAACAGAACTTACTCAACTGGTGGAGGGGTTGCAATTTTTGTAAAATATTTTTTATAATGATTTTTCATTTATCCCAAATTTCACAGTATCGAATCAAAATGCCGAAATTCTAACTATTCATAACCAATTGTATATAATTATTGTGTGCTATAGGCCACCCAACTCAGACCTTACAGCTTTTCTATCATTACTTACTGAATTACTTAACTACTCTAACCTTTCAAAGAAAAAAACGTTTCTTATAGGGGATATGAATGTCGACTTATTACAAAACACCAATCGCTCTTTTCAACTTTTACAATCACTTAATGCTTCTGGACACAAAAACATGATTTCAGTTTCAACTCGTGTAACTCGTGTAACCTCCACCTCACAGACATTGATTGATCTCTCTATCACAAATGTATTAACTGAGACTACCATTTTAGTGGCTTTACAGTATGATTTTAGTGATCACATCCCTATATTTAGAATTTACCCTCTTAAACAACAAACTACTACACCTGAAGACTGCTACACTTTTAGACAAATTAATAATACAAATATGGAAAGTTTTAAAATTCAATTAGAAAACATTAACTGGGGCACTATTTTGGTTCATGGTTCCGCAAACAAAAATTATGAGTCGTTCATCACAACTATTGACACAACTTTATGATCAATCTTTTCCAAAAATTCTAAAACAAAATAAACTGAAAATAAAAAAATCGTAAGCCATGGATTACCAATGCTCTATTAAAAAGAATAAACAAACAAAAAAAAAAAACCTCTTTTCGAAATTCATAAAAAGTAAACTACCCCAGGACTTCCAAAATTTTAAAAAATTTCGTAATAAACTAAACAGCGATATTCGGTACACTAAGCGTAACTACCATCTCGGCATTTTTTTACATAACTCTTCAAAACTAACATGGAAACATTTAAACTTGCTAATCGGTAAAAATGCAGATTTAACGGCTCCTCAATACTTAACAGATTCTAATAACTTTCAGCTTACAGACAAACAAGATATTACAAATGGATTAAATGAACATTTTACCTTATTTCCACAAACACTAAAAAATAATCTAACTACCCCAAAAATTCCATTCACTAATTACCTATGGAGCACACACAGGTCTAATACTTTTTATCTTACTGAAATTACCGAAAAAGAAGAATTTAACAACATAAATTCCAGGTCTGGCCCTGGATATGATTATCTTCAACCATTCATTATTAAAAATTTTCCTAATCTCATTCTTGATCCTCTATTGTTTATATTTAATGATATATTCCAATCTGGTGAATTTCCTGATCTACTTAAAATCACAAAAATAATCCTAAAATACAAATCTGGATCAATAAACGATGCAAACAACTACCGCCCTATAGCCAATTTATCAGTTTTTGTTAAAATTTTGGAGAGATTGATTTACAATAGACTAATTTCGTACATTTATAATCTAAAAATCATCCATCCAAATCAACATGGTTTTCAATCTGGAAAGTCAACAGAATCAGCCTTATTATACCTCCAACATAATTTTGAACTCAACTTATATACCATCGCATTATTTTTAGACCTATCCAAAGCTTTTGATACCATAAATCATAATATCTTACTACACAAATTACACACGATAGGAATTAGGAACAATGAACATTCTCTTTTTAAAAGTTATGTATCAGATAGGCAACAATATACACAAATTAACCAACATGAATCCACTCTTCAACTCATGCCAACTGGTGTTCCAAAGGGTTCAATTTTGGGACCTGTACTTTTCAGTATATACATTAACGATATCTTTATTTCAATAAGTGATATAGACCTACTCCTTTATGCAGACGACATTACCATCCTCACTTCATTTAATTTAACAACTGACACTACTGTGAATATTATTACTCAACTTAATAACATCTCAGATTGGCTAAATTCCAATGAATTAATAATAAATACTGCCAAAACAAAATATTTTAATTTTCTGAAAACTAAATATTTCACAACCTCCTACCACATTATCTATTAATGATACAGACATAAACTGGCGGAAAAAAATCCCAACACCAAGAAGGGGTTGTGTTAGATAAACGACAGTTGGTAGGTGGTGAGAGTACATCTGTAAGATGACGTCTATGCAAATTTCGCGCTCGGCGCATACGTGTGGCGCTAGTAGCGCCCCTCGGAACATGCAAAGCAGGTTTGTTGTAAATACGCGCTCTAACGTTCGTGAGCGTTAGTTATCGTTGAGATTCGACGTAGTGTGTTGATGTTAGTCAAGAATGCCTTTAAGAAGACGAAGAAGCAATTATCAACAGCTCACGGAGTTTGAACGAGGTCGTGTAATAGGGCTACGAGAAGGTGGATTTTCTTTCCGCAGTATTGCAGAACGACTTGGCAGGAATGTAGCCACTGTGCATGATTGTTGGCAGCGGTGGTCAAGGAAAGGTACTGCCTCAAGAAGACCGGGTTCCGGCCGGCCACGTGGCACTACTGAGAGGGAAGACCACCGTGTACGGCGTATGGCCGTGGCGCATCGTACCGCGTCTGCAGCAGCAATTCGAGCTGCAGTTGCCACCACAGTGACACAACGAACTGTTACAAATCGGTTACTTGAAGGACAGCTCCGAGCCAGACGCCCTGTAGCGTGCATTCCACTTACTCCAAACCACTGCCGTTTGCGACGTCAGTGGTGCCAAGCTAGAGCTCATTGGAGGACGGAGTGGAGATCTGTTGTGTTTTCTGATGAAAGCCGGTTCTGCCTGGGTGCCAGTGATGGCCGTGTGTTGGTTAGAAGGAGGCCAGGTGAGCGCCTGCAACCAACCTGTCTGCGGCCGAGACACACTGGACCTACACCTGGAGTTATGGTCTGGGGAGCAATTTCCTATGACAGCAGGAGCACTCTCGTGGTTATCCCACGCACCCTGACGGCACAGTTGTACGTCGGTCTGGTGATTCAACCTGTTGTGCTGCCATTCATGAACAGCATTCCAGGGGGGTTCCAACCGGATAACGCCCGCTCGCCCGCATACCGCTGTTGTAACCCAACATGCTCTACAGAGTGTCGACATGTTGCCGTGGCCTGCTAGATCACCAGATCTTTCATCAATCGAGCACGTATGGGACATCATTGGACGACAACTCCAGCGTCACCCCCAACCAGCATTAACCGTCTCTGTATTGACCGACCAAGTGCAACAGGCATGGAACTCCATCCCACAAACTGACATCCAGCACCTGTACGACACAATGCATGAACGTTTGCATGCTTGCATTCAACATTCTGGCGGTTACACCGGTTATTAATGTACCAGCATTTCACATTTAAAATGGCTCTTCTCGCGCTTACATGAAGCTGTGATCTTGAAACCTTAATCGATTAAATATGTTACCTATAAAAATGTATTGCCGCCATTTCATTCCTCTACAACTATTTTTTCGTGGTGTTGGGGGATTTTTTTCCGTCTGTGTAGAAGAGGTTTAACTCCTTACTATATTTGGGGATTACCTTACATAGGGACCTTAGATGGAACCAACATGTGGACTCTCTTCTTCTCAAACTGTCTAAAAACATTGGAGTTATGAGCTTAGTATTTACAAACCTTGCCAATAAAACGCTAATTCATTTATACACTGCTGGCCACCAAAAATGCAACACCAAGAAGGAAGCATCCGATTGGCCTGAAATTCGCAGCCTGCGT
The DNA here is from genome assembly GCA_039090855.1 of Macrothele yani. Classification (NCBI taxonomy): domain Eukaryota; kingdom Metazoa; phylum Arthropoda; class Arachnida; order Araneae; family Macrothelidae; genus Macrothele; species Macrothele yani. Next base: position 1,731,122 of record CM077023.1, on the reverse strand, counting down.
CGCCCGCGAAAGGACATGCAAACGATTAGCATTGCAGGGCATTTGCAAATCATGTGCGCCCGGCACGCCACCGAGAAGCACTATAGGAAGAGTGCACAGAAGGCGGAGTGTAAGTAGTGGAAGTGTGTTGTGCTGCCGGACCTGTGCGTGGGAAGCTTCCTGATGCCTCGTCGCAGAATACGGCAGTCATTCCAGCTCGTTTCGGAGTTCGACAGAGGACGAATAGTGGCTTATCGCGACAGCGGTTTATCGTACCGAGACATCGGTGCCCGTGTGGGACGACATCCAGCCACAGTGAGGCGAGTATGAATTCGGTGGGTGCAGGAGGGACGGACGGACCGACGTGTGCTATTGCCGCGGCACACCATCGAACGAGAGGACCGGCATGTTGTGCGGCGGGCATTGACGGCTCGCACCGCTACATCACGAACGTTAGCGCAGGAATTAGGGTGTGTTGCGCAACAACCTGTGTCAGCACGTACCGTTCGACGTCGCCTGCGGGAGGGGGGGACTTGTCGCACGGCGCCCATTGATCCGATTACCATTGACGTTACACCACCGGCGAGTGCGGCGACAGTGGGCCGTTGAACGCCGCACCTGGATCACGGAATGGCACGACATTGTCTTCTCCGACGAATCCCGCTTCTGCCTGCAACACCACGATGGTCGGATCCGCGTGTAGAGGCACCGTGGCGAAAGACTGTATGACGCCTGCGCTATGCATCGCCATACCGGTCCGTCGCCTGGCGTTATGGTTTGGGGCGCAATTGGATATGACACCCGCACCCCTCTGGTACGCATCACCGGTACATTCCACAGCCACCGCTACATCGACGTTTTAGAGCCTGTAGTCCTCCCTTACCTACAGGACCTGCCAGCGGCCACGTTTCAACAGGACAATGCGCGCCCGCACGTGGCACGCATTGTGCAACAATTCTTTACTGCCCACCAGCTGTCACTGCTACCCTGGCCCGCCTGTTCTCCCGATATGTCGCCCATCGAACACGTCTGGTCGCTGATCGGCAACCGAGTGTCCCGGCAAGCACTATCCGCGGCTACGCCTGATGAACTGTGGCAACGTGTGGAAGCAGCCTGGACCGACATACCCCAAGCCCACATCCAAAGCCTCTTTCGTTCGATGCCGCGGCGTGTAGCGGCCGTTAATGCCAGCCATGGGAGCCACGCGAACTATTGATGTTTGCGTGTTCCGCAAGTCGCACGGGCCTGTAAGCTCAATCGTTTCATCTTTGTATCTGTTGTTATGTGTCCAGTAAGTCTGGCTTTGCTATCTCGTGTCCTTCTTGGTGTTGCATTTAGGTTGGCCAGCAATGTATTATACCATGTTTCAGACTCATTAATTATGCTGTCTTATCGTGGGGACAGACAACTAAATATAATTTCAAAAAACTTCAAATTCTTCAAAACAAATATATAAGATTAATTGACCTAAAATATGATAGAAATACATAACTAACACTATACATGTATAATACCACAAGAGTTTTCCCAAACAAATATAACATTCTTACGATTAACCAATTGTATTACTTCAATATCGGGAAAATTATGTTCAAACGCATTAAGAATAATTTACACGCCGACATCATACAAATTATACCCCAGATACACACACATGACACATGCACTAAATCACATATTCGGCCTATTCATCCGAATACGGAGACCATGAAGCAAAGTTTAATTTACATTGGCCCACACTACTGGAACTCATTACCTACGGAACTAACTTCTTTAAATAACTTTAACCTTTTAAAAAAAAACTAAAAACTTTATAATGAATGGCAGCTCCTCAAATTAATGATTACAGTGAATGGGAACTATGACTAATATTACGACTTGCATATCATGATGTAAATTGCTTTTTCAATGATATTATCTGTAGTGTTTATTATCTGCTCATATATCATTACCTTTTTTGTTTGTTTGTTTGTTTTGTTACTATGATACTCTTGTTTGTAATTACAACTACTGACCTCAGTGTAAAACTAGCCTAGGGAGCGTGGGACCCTGTCAGTCCTGGCTGGCCTTTTTCCCCTGCTTCCTTGCTGTGCATTGTTTCAACTGATATTTCTGTAACACTGGGATCAGACCATTACTCCACCACCACTGTAATGGTCGATTTCTACGATGTTTCTAGCTGAATAGGCAATGCAGGGTTTTCGCCAGATGTATTGCTTCCTAGAGTCAGACGATAAACAAGATTCGTCTGTGAACATAAAATTGGCCCATTACCCTTCATTCCATGTGGTGCGTTCATGACACTATCGATAGCGAGCTGTTTTGCGTGCTTGGGTCAATGAAACACACTGTACAGATTTTCGGGCATACGATCCGAAATGGTTCAAACGCCTCGACACGGTTTGACGCGATATTTTTTTAACAGTGTTTGATCTCAGCTGCTTTGCTAACTTGCCAGCAGTAATTCGGCAAGATCTTTTAGCCGTTACAACAAGGTAACGATCTTGTGATGGAGTAATTTTACGTAGGCGACCACTATGGAACCTTCTGGTAGCTATTCCGTGTTCAGAAAATTGTTTCCAGATCCGTGACACTACGCTCTGGGCAATCCCGAACTACTTCGCTGCATCTCTTTGTCCGTGCTTCTTTCAGTTTACCAACAATTCGCCCACAGGTAAAATCATCCAGATGAGTTATTTTAGACGTACTACAAGTCGCCATAACAACAAAAGGCAGATCCACACTTTAATACCTACAAAACAAACTATTTCTTCCCACTCACGCTTCAGTTTTTATCGCCGATGGGCAGTACACAGCTTTCGCGTGATTCCTGACAATTTGCATAAGATCAAACACTCTCACATAGCTTTCTCTTGTGTGTTTCGATGACGACAGAAAGTTTTTACCGCTAACCAACGACTTGCGAGTCCGAAATTTAGCCTTTTGTCGTTGATCCTTAATTTTTGGACATGAATGTATTTGAATTGGAAGGGTTGTTTTTTTCTTAAAACTATTCCTGAAAATCCTGTTATCTTTGACCAAATTCCTTTAAAAATTTCTTGAAGTCTTATATGAAGAACTGCGTCCTCTCCTGTTTTGAAACACATACTATCACAGCTGTTTCGCAAAAAGTTTGAAATGGGTCAAATCACACTACATTGCTGGCTGTAGAAAGGATAGACTGCATATGGTTTCCCGTATTTTTAACTCGTGAAGCATATTGGTGGTAGAGTACCAAAGACAGAATGTTGTTTTTGTGGAAAAATCAGTCAGTTTCTAACTTAAGTAAATGTAATCCACCTTTTTGCCTTTACTCAGTTTGTGTACCAGATCTTCAGAATTCTGAATGATCGAAGCCTCGGTCGGACTTCTGATTTTTCGTGGTGTTCGAATTCCTAGTAAGAGATGGTTGTTGTATTCGTCTTTACTTTACTGAAAGGAAGCTTCTCTTAGCATTAGAGTTAATGCTGATTCTCCTCGTTAAATACTTTAAAAGAGAATTCAAAAGGAACAGCCGGAGGTTAATTAAACGTAAACACAACTTTCACGAAAATACATGGCTTACGTGTATCAAGTGCTCTCAAAAGCCTACAGTTTGGACTGATGACACAATCTCCTAGGCAGCTGGTGCACACAAATTCTTGAAGACCGGGGGACAAATCAGGAAAGATAGTATGTAGTTTTAAGTTTGACTGCATCATTTTTCAAGGAGAAACAGAGAATTCATTTTTTCTTTAAAATATTTGGGACACGCAGTTCCACGACCCTCGTAGGCAGATTTGTTCTTATCAAGAGCCATCGTCCAGCCATTTCCTCTTTGGAAACAGGAACAAGCTTACTCCGTTCTTGGACGTTGAAATTATAAAAAGAAAATACTATGAAATATTTCCTGTTATGACGCCACTACATTGTAGAGCGTGCTTGCCCTTCTCTTAAAGTTATCTTTATTTTGTAAAATAAAGATATTTTAAATGCAAAAGCCTTATTTTGAAGCTTAAAAAAGAAAAATTCCTATTTTTATCTTCACCAGTCTCGTAAATGTCCAGTGCATATTGGTAGAACACGCATAAGTCAATTCGTATGAATAAGCAGAACAGAAACCTGCAGTAACAAATATATGTACCACCAGATCTGTTAACACCCTGGGAATACTGATCATATCAACTAGAAATACACAAGATTAATTTTCACATTTTTCATATGTGAATTAATGATTTAAGTATCATTAGAAAAGTTTGGAATAGGAACTTCTCTCGGTGATGAAATCGGAATTTTTAACCAGTGGCTAATATTTTAAAATTCTGAAAATCCGCTGTCTCTCCTCTCTGCCAATTCCTTTTTTGAAAGTTCTTACCATTATATTGGTTAATGCACTTAAAAAGTTTTATATTTTTATGTGATACTAGCTCTAACTGCGTTAAGTGCCATTTTATCGGTTCGTTATTTCACGCAGTTTGTGCACCTGTTAAGTTCTCTCTAAACATAATGATGGTTAAACTATAGTGGCTAGAGTTAAACTCAGTGATAATATATTCAAAGTAAAAATGTATTGGCCCTATTATTTTGTAATAATTTTAATGTCTGTGCGCTACGATATTATAATGCATTTTGCACAAGTCTATTTTTGAAATCTGCCTTTTAGCTCCAAAAGATTTCTTAAGATGGCAAAGATATTTGACGAATGCTGCGGTATGGCGTTTAACCTACCATGTAGAATATTTATTAATTTAGTTGTTTTTGTTATGAGTCAAATATTTTAAAGCATATTTGTTCCTTTGTATCTTTAAATTTTAAATTCGGTGACAGTTTTTCCTCGCAGACTTAACTATTCGAGGACAACCATTATTAGTGAATGACGTTATTGGTGGTATCTTACATTTTTGCAGTTTTCCAACGTTATTTTAATTTGCAATATTATGTTGGCGTATAATGTTGCCTGAATACCGCTTTAAGAAGCTTTAAAGTATGAGAGCAAAGTCAAAATAAAAGTCTTTGCCTGCATATTTTTATAATTTCTTACACTCTCTTGAACATCTCAGAATATTAGTGGTAGACGAATTTTTGTTTTTAATAATATTTTTAAGCAAATGACTGTACTTGTTTTTTAAGCTGAACTACCGGACCCTTACCGCCTGGGTCCGCACACGCTCGACTATCTTCGAGCTACGCCTACCGGAGAACTTACTTCTCCGCTTACCGAAAACCAGACTAACTTGTGCGCTTCTTTTTTCTCTCTTTGGCGTGCGCCGCGCGTCCGTCACTTCCGCTTCCTTGCCCTCGGGCATCCCGTTCTCCCTCTCTCTGCTGTCGTTCTACCTCACGATGACCAGCGTTTCTCCCTCTCTATCTCTCTCTCTCTCTCTCTTCGTGTCCGTTAGACGTGCCCATCCTGTTTACGTACTTTTCGGTCCTTCACTAGATTGCCGGCCCGTTTGATGCACCACCATTAACGGCACTCTTTTGGACAGACTTAACTTACCGCAAAGTACAGAAACATATTAAGCACAATACACACTTCTACATGTATACAATAAGTAATGGTCAGCTTGCTAGACATCCTGGAGTCTGCTCTTCGCTGAGAATGCTTGGCGGATGTCGTTAGCTTAATGGCTGATGGTTATCTGGCTTGGAAAAGGAGCTTCCCTTTCCCGAGCGTGTGAACTTCATCCTTCCTTTGTATCATCTAAATAACTTCGAAAACATTCTAGAACCATCCATTTCTTCTTTGTCTATCGGACCACGTTTAAAGTTTTGTTTATAATTGTACACATGGATGTTTTCATCGTAAGTCCATATAACACACATTAATCAGTGGCGAATGCTGCGGTATGGCTAGTAGTGCGCCGCCAGACCACTAAAACTGTCGAAATAAAAAAAAATTACATTTCGTAAAAGCTGGAATATCTGCAAGTACATCTTACGTAAATGAAAACAAAAAAATTCCATTTCATAAAAAGCTGGAATGCTGAAATCAGCTGTATAACGCCAGAGCACGTGCTTAACTTCAATCATTCCATGGCTCACGCTCACCCCTCGTTGTGGTTGGGAAGCCAATAGGAAGCTCGAAACTTAAGGATGCTGAGAGCTTACAGCCTTTGCGGTTCAGAATTATGCTTTAGCGCATGCGTGGGTTTCAACGGCAGAACCAAGAAATGGGGAAGGAAAACAGGTTCTGTTAGCTTATCAAGTCATGCGGCAGCAAACACGCCATACGTTTTCTCGAAAGTGTTTTTCCGTTGACTGCAGGCAGCAACCAAACACCATTTTTCTTCTTTGGGCTAGATTGCAGATTGTAGATTTTGAGTTGTGTGTTATGCAGTAAATGATGTTGGTGACTAAAGCAGTGATGGTCCTTGTGTTCATTGCAAATTATGTAGTTTGTGTCTTTAAATCCTGAACAGTGTTTCTAGAATTTTAAAACTTTCTCACTGAACAATGAGTTTAGGCAATGTCGATAAAAGTATTATTCAAGATTTGTTAGAAATACCTCTTTTAAGGAGGACTACAATGGAAAAGATGAAAATAATAAAGGACGGGAGACCATGCCTACCTTTACCTCTCTTACATATGTAAGGATAAAAAAGATACTTATACTTGGAATTTTCAGGTATCTCAGTATGATTTGTATTTATGGTTGGCAGACTGCAGAAATTTAAATAAACTATTTTGCTGGCCGTGTTTGTTGTTTTCTAAAAATGACAATTCTTGGGTCTCGGGTGGATTTGCCAACCTCTACACGCAATGTTGCGTTGTTGTTATTAAAACCCATAAGGGGTTATTATATGGTTCAGTTGGTATTAGGCAGAGAATTACTTACAATGTTGCATATTTCCGGCCTGCATGACCTCCATTCTATACCAGGATTCGCCACTGACATTAATTCGATATTATGTAGACATAATGTTCATATCATTAGTCCATTAATGTACGAATTCCCTGATTATACAGGTATAATGTTCAATTAATTATTTCGTATGCATAAATAATGTTTCCGCTCTTACACCATTCTTGTCATATTTACACCAAAAAACGGATTGTCATATTCAAAATTTGTTTTGTATGGTGTAATCCCATATTCCATTTATGATTTCACTTGCATGTTTAGAAATGTTTATCAATGCGATGTGTGGAATTTGAATTTACTGTCGTTGTTAGCAATTCAGTAAATGAGTATCAATTTCTTTGTACAAAAAACGCGCGTTTTGCACATTGCGGTAATTTTCATAACTTTGTTTTTTAAATAGCCTCCATCCTTGCCTTCAAAATGAAACTCCATGTCGTAGAATTATTTAGAATATAAAATTCTGGCTGTGCCACCTAATATAGGTAAATCGAGCAGTGCCAGAAATTTCTTAGGTAGATTAACATACTAATTTTCAGAACTATGATTTATGAATCAAAAATAAGCCGCCCCGGTGGCGCAGTGGTCTAAGGCGCTGGCCTCTGATCGTTCGTCCGTAAGGGGTCCGGGTTCGAATCCCGGTGAGGCATGGATGTTGTGTTTGTCTTACGGCACTGGCTCTCTCCCTTCCCTGGAACCAGTGACCCTAAATCAGGGACGGGCGACTGCTTATAGCCCATTGAGTTGCTCACGGTGGTCGTTAAACCTCCAATCAAAAAAAAAAAAAAAAAAAAAAAAAGCAAAAATATTTGATCATGCAACTACCTTTTCCGGTTTTGTTTTTTTTCGGACCCTCCCTTAAGTGAACACAATCATCCTGTATGTAGCTCTATCAATAGTTTAAACTCCTTCAACAAAACAAGAGGGTGTGATAGTACACATCAAGGCGAACAATATTTGCAATGGAACCTTGGGCCGCATTCCACTCCTAGTGCCAGAAAAGAGTACAGTTACATATCCACGTTAAGCCTTCAACAGTGAAAACAAAGAGGCATACCTAATATATGAGTTGCACAATTCCATTCGCATCAGAGAAAGACTCTAAGGAGCTGCTCAAACTGGCGTCCAAGGGCGTTGTTGCACAGCCCACACCGGCGAATGAAAGACTGTCGCACCCTCTCGTAGACTCCCGGTGCGGTGTTGATCTTGTCCGGAGCAAGAGCGATTCGCGCGACGAGATCTTCCAGGGAGTCCACAGGTGTCTCGTACACCAATGTTTTCATGTGCCCCCAGAAGAAGAAGTCCAGTGGATTAAGATCCGGGAAGCGTGGAGGCCAAGCCACAGGGATATGGCGCATTTAGGAAGTATCTGACTTCGGTGGCAAAGTGTGCTGGGGTCCCATCATGCGTAAACCACATGTCTCTCCGTGTGGTGAGCGGAACATCCTGTAACAGACCGGGAAGCACTTGCTCCAGGAACACACGGTACGCTGCGCCGGTCAGACGTATACGTCAATTTTCATGTGATGTCCGCATGGTAATATCGCTGAACGGGTTCGGCTGCGTTTTGAAATGTTTGTTCCTCATCGTCCACGCACGTGTTCAGCGCACCTGATTTGCATCTTGTGCTTCTCATGCACTGGTTAGAACTCCCTGAGCCTGCTGGACGTTTTTCGGACGTGCTCTTTTCTGGCACTAGGGGTGGAATGCGGCCCTAGGTTCCATTGCAAATATTGTTCGTCTTGATGTGCACTATCACCCCTCTTGCTTTGTTGAAGGAGTTTACAATCACCCTGTATAATTAGCCATGATTAAAAGCGAGCATAGATAAGTAAAGGCTTTTTTTTCTTTTTCGAAAGTTTTGCTGTGTGGCTTGCATATTGTGTACGGACTTTACGTGTAACTTGAGCATCGTATGATAAATGGGATAATGTATGCAAAAGTAGTTAAGGAAGGACTGGAAAAATACCGGTCGACCTGGCGCCTGGAAATTAGGCGATGCCGCCCAATGTTTTCTACTTCAGATTTCGTAAATTGCAGTACCGTAATTTCCGTCATATAATCCGCTAAAAAGTTATAAGTTTTAGGTTCTGCGGATAATACACCGCTTTAAAAAAATAATTTGCAGTGATTTAAAAAAATGTAACGCAGTACATAGGTAAAGAGCTTCAAAGAGATGGATTTTTTTCTTTTTTCGTGACTCAGCATGTTGACAGAGCCGTAGCTACCGGGAGGGGGTTGCCCTCCCAGAATGATCATACCAAGGGCGCAAATTCATACTCTAAAGGGGGTAAAAAATAAGAAATGCATGACCTGTGAATAAATTTACTGAAAACGAAAGTTCCACTGTACCTCCGTATTTTCTTAAGTTAGTCACATACTGTATTCCGCGTAACTAACTACTGTACAAAGTAACCTACTCTGTGAGGTGTGAACCCCTCTTATCCATGAAAGGAATTACGTGCTACAGCGGAAAGAAATTGTGACGTACTATAGAGGGGAAAACATGTGTCAAGGCGACAAATCTACAGCGAGACATTCTGTCCGCGTAGCTCAGTTGGGAGAGCGACTGACTGCCGTATCACATTCACCTGTAATATTTCATCAGTATCGCTCATTGTTTTGTTGTTTATTTTGCCATATGTGGTACTCCTGTATTCCCTATGTTTTTGCCAATAAAGTATATTTTGAACTACTCCGGAGTGAGGGGACACAGAATCGATATCCGTCGTTGACAAACTTGTGTTTTCACAGCATATAAAACAATATGCAGAAATGCCTAACTTCTGTGACTTTTCTGAATACGCCGTAGGGATGAAGAGCCATTCAGTCATCTGTCCTCTGTTGCAGAAAGTTCCTCTCAGTGTTTTACCTTGAATGGAATTTTTCCAAACCCTACACCGAAAGTGTCTTTCTACTGTTATGTTCACTGTCTTATACTCATTCTTTCTGTGATGGTTCATTTTTCATTCTGCAGAGTACTGTTTTGTCGTCGTTTATATAACTTACGTTTTACTTGACATTTACAATCAATGGCTTATTTACCTAGTTTTCACATTTTTATTAGAATTATGTCAATAACCGGAGGCGCGAGTTTTGAGCGATCATGATTTTTTATTAGAACAGCGGTATAAAGTAAAAACTGCGTAGAGATAAGAAACTTTTGAATTCGAAGGGGCGTATTTTCAAGTCTTGCCCTCCCAGACTAGAAAAGCTTGCTGCGGCACTGTTGCAAGAAAATATGGGTCAACGAAAACGGTACTACAGTGAAACTTCCATTAACGGACACTTCTTAATAACGGACGCTGACACACTTAAAGTACAATATAACGGACAATTTGCTTTCAATTCTAGGAATTCCTAGGGGTGTGATTCGCCCAAACTAGCAAAATTGTTCCTTTTTTGTTATTTTGCCTTTCTTCATTCTCTATCTTACCGTTTTGTTCCCGAGGCCTAGTAAATTTGAAGGTTCTAAGTGCTATGTACCCCGGGTAAGTGGCCGAAATCGCTGGAAAAAGGATTAGCGTTCGTGCTCACTAGACAGTCCAATTATCTCTTTGCATACATACATCTGACCAGGAGAAACTGCCTTCCAGCTCTTGAGGTGCTCACAGTGGGGTGAGACCTCAGAAACGGGGACCAGCTAATTCGGGAACGGTAATCGGATTGAAACACATGCAAACACAGTTAAAATGTGGGTGGGAGGGACTCACCTTTTGTTGTTTGGTAAGGTCAAGGTCAGTGCACAGGGATCAATTTCATGTCCAGATTACTAAAAATCACATTTGTTTGCAAATATCATGTAGGTTTTTCTCATCAAGCGAGCTGGAAAGCAAAGATTTCTCAGACATCGGTTTTAAAATGTCGTACAAACGTAAGCGCTTGACTCTAAACGAAAAAGTTGAAAAAGTGGAGCTGAGTGAAAAGGAAAGATTAAGTGTGCGCGTTTTAGAAGATAAAGTGGGCATTGGGCAAACGCAAGTAAGTGAGTGAAATCTTAAAGCCTTGGCAAGACTGTAATGGCAACCAGAAAATTAAGAGAGCTTTCCCTAAAGCGGATGGTTTAGCTGTGGACACTCTTACCTATGAATGGTTTTGCCGCTCTAGAGCCAACAATATTCCTTGATAAGGGATTTTAATTCGTCAAAAGGCTTTAGAAATCGCAAATGAATTAGGATTCAAAGCTTCAGGCGGCTTGCTAGAAATTCATTTAGAAAACAAAATTTCACAAAAATGTAGTAGACAAACAATAATACTTGATTATTTTGCTTCTTATGTTTTGATTGATATTTTTTAATAAAGGTTAGTACAAGTTTGCATTGCATTTACATACTTATATTTACTTATCTTTTAAACTGCTTTTACGTTATAAACATAGCACACTTGTACTGTCATAAAGCATGATTTTCCCAATATCTGACACTTCTAAATAACGCACATGTTTTCTTTCCCCTTCGATGTCCGCTATTCGGAAGTTGTACTGTATTTGGCTCGCGGAAGGCTACGTGTTGTGTGAAACCCGCTGAACTAATAGTTGACGTCTCGGTAGCGTAATCGCTTTGTGGATCGCATTCGTTAGTTTTGCTGCGTCAATCGCGTTAAGTTAAGATTTTTGTTCGTTCTTCAGTATTTCAAAAATGCCAAATACTATGGATTGTCTGTAGTTTCTATGGATTTTTAGGTCTAACTAATGAGCAACGGTAATGCTGGAAAACTGGGAATGTTTGTTCTTTATTAACTTGAAATTAACACAAAACTATGTAAAAAATGACTGTTACTTTTAATAATAAAATCGTTTCTGTCTTACTTCTTTGAACGTTTTTATCATCATGTTAATCGCGACTTATCTATTGGAAATTGCGGTTTGGTACCAACATAACAGGTGAGGATTATGCGACGATTTTTTTTTTAATGGATTTCATACTCTTCGGATACATCGCCGCGGATTATACGGAAAATTATTATTTTCTGAATTTCACGATCTATATATTATACGCCGGTATAAATTGTGCGCATTTTTGTTTTTTCTTTTTCTGAATTTTACGGCCGGTAGATATTATACGACGCCGCGGATTATAAGAACGAAAAACATTGAATTTCATGGTCTGCGGATTGTAGAAGGAAAATACGGTACTTTGAGTTTATATGTGCCAAATTTTACTCCAATAAATTGTATTTTAATAAAATCAAGATCTAAAATTGTAATTTTTTGAGAGCAGCGATTGAAAGAACAGGAAACGAAAATTATGGACCAAATTGGAATTTTATTTAGAATTAGTGGTTTGCGTAAACCAAAAAATGGCAGCCAATACACTATATTACTTTTCGCTCCAGCATCATCACCACACATTACGTTTATGTGTTATTCTTTGACATTTGAAGTCGTTTCACCTAGCTCCTGGATCTGAATTTCTAGCCCTGTGTTAAGGTCTAGGTCCTGAGGTGTCTTTATCTGAACAGCCAGGTACAAAAAATCCGACAGAATTGTCTTCTCAGGTATGGGCGCGGTAACTTCGTTTCTGGTGTAACTTCAGTTAGTAGCATTGCTTAATAGTTCAAGTGCTTCTTTAAAAGCTCCAGACGAACTTTGCTATAGTGGCAACATTTTTCACATTTATTTGGTGTATTTAATTCAACGTTCTTGTATTTTGCCTTACAAATGTTAGAGTTCTGCGCATGTTTCTTGATTACTGACATTAAGCGCTTCGTTTTCAAGCCTCACCTTTTGTCTTGATTTCTGTGTGCAATTTAGGTGTAAACTTTGCTTTCTTTCTTCGTGACGTTATATCCCAGGTCGTCGTGCGCAACTAAGCTCTTGCCAATTATGTGGAACATATGATTGGAGCTGTTGCAAAAAGTACGACTGCCTGGCCAAATCCCGTATCTTTTACGCAATTGAAACTGTTGCAGACATCTTTGGTGTATTAAATATAAAGAGGGGTGAAAAAATTTATAAGCATTAAATTTCGGGGTAATCCACCTAGCTTGCAGTCCCAATAGGCAACAATAAATGACGACCCTCCCTGAAATTCAGCCATATGATTGAATCTTTTTTGTGCATGAAATAAGTGACATAAGACTCCTTCCTGTGATGACCTTTCGGAGCATTAAACATTCATGAGAAAGTTGGAAGGCTCTGCAGTTGTTTTCGTGTGAGCGAATTCTGGAACGAGACTTACACATCTACAGAAGACGGACGACACTGATCGTACATGAAGTCGAAAGGCCAGAGTTGTTCTTCGGATAGCATCCGTTGTCGAGGTAAGTAGGACGAAGTCAATAGCCATCAGGTGAAAGGGTTTAAATAACTGCTCCTGAGGTAAGTGGTCGGGCCCATGCCTAAATGTGTTTATTAGCCCAAATGAACTGTTGAATAAAATATCGGTTTCACGATTGTTCGTGAAACTGATAACTTGTTCAACAGTTCGTAGAATTAAATGTAATCGCAGCACTCTGAAAAGCTCGCTTTGTCAATGTGTTACCGTTAGAGACAATTGCTTGAAGCATGAAAATTGTCCAGAGCCATGAATCATTGCATCAGAAATTCAAGTCTTAGTTCATTTTCTGTGTTTTGACGTTGTCGTACTCATTTATGGCGTGAAGGCATATGTTATTAAGTGTAAAAGTTGTTCCTTTCAAGAATTGTGATGTATTGTTCATGTATTATTTGTTTACGCATACCTCTTCGCAGCGCCTGGCCCTCCGCTGACTATTCCAGAAGAATGTACTTCGGAAAACAACAGCATCACAATCGCCTGGCAGCCCGACGTTTCAAGCTTCGTGGAAGGTTATATCCTGGAATTGGACGATGGGAATGGTGGCGCTTTCAGGGTAAAATTTTTTATAACTCTACTAACAACCACACTGACTTACTTACTGATAGGTGGCCATTAATTGTTGCTGCGATCTCTTATCAAGTACTGACTGCTAATCTCGGCAGTTATTGATTACATAGTTTATTTAATGAAGCTTAGTGCTATAAATTCTCTCGATTTACCTTAGGTATCCTTTGCTTTGCAAAAGTGTATGATATTGTTTGCTCGTACTGAGTTTTTTTTCCAACGTTTTTGTAAGCGTTTGGCAGCTGTGGGATGTAGCACTACTGACTGATTTCATTCTTTAACATGCATGACTTCTCTAACATTTAGGGATATTCATTAGCTCTGAGTGAAAGTGTGAGACCTAAAATTTAAAAATTTCCAGAAACTAAGTTTAAAACTTGGACTTCCGTGAATTCCAGTGTCTACAGTAAGGATATTTTAGCATCGATTTGTAACAATGAGGGCATCAGTTGAACTTTCTTTATGGCAGAGTGCATCGTTAATAGCTCTTATACTCATCTAGAGATTGACTAGATTGACACGTGTTAGCGAAGCAGTCTACATACAGCCCTGGGTTGTCGTAGTATTGCTGCTGCTTTGAAGACCCCGGTCGTCATGAATGTTGTGTTGCGAACTGAACAAGAATTCTCCGTGGAAAACCGTACTTTTCAGGAAATCTGCTGTAGTATATACATCAAAAAAGAAGGAAGACCTTTTCATGTCCTGAATTGTTATGAGTATAACTTTAAATTGATGTAGTGTTTCCTACGTTCGCCAGACCTAGAAGCAGCTGCATTGCTGTTACGTTGTTTGAGACAGTTATTGTGCTTTTGCAAATGCAAAAAACTTCTGGATTTTGAATACCGTGTCTCAGTTTATTGGACTCTGAAAATCTGGTGTGAGTTAAGGCTGAAGTTTCTAGCATAACTACGAAGCTTGAATCACTGAATATGACCACATCAAGCATGAGTCACAAACGTAACTACAGTAATGATCCCTTGTCAAGTGTTTGACTCCTTTTGACCAAGCAGAAATATAGTCTAAGCAGCATTAATGATGGATCGTCGCCATTTTCTTCCACCTTTATGGACAAACTCAGTGCCGTAATTACTGCATTCTAGATTTTACTGAAGCTCATCTCTGATTTTGGTGCCTAAGTGAACTCTGTGTTCAGAGTGATTTGCCATATTAATAAGGTCTGCTAGATCTGAAAGTATTTTTGATGTTGTGAAGTGTTGAATAAATTCTACTTTTTAAAGTTGTTTTTTTCTTGTCGTTATGTAAGGGGTCTGAAAAGGTTGCCCTTTGACTTAATGCGTAGAAAGGTAAACTCTCGCACTGAGAATCTAGTCCCAAACGAGTTGTCTTTAGTTCTGTTTTTCCCATGGAGCCAGTAACGCACAATTCTTGTCTGGGGTCGTGTAGAGCACAAGCAAACATTTAACAAATTAAGGAATGTATCAGGCAGTTACGCTTTTTAACAGAGTACGAAGTTCCATGGGAAATCGAAATCTGTTGTACTTTCTAATGCGAATTATACTGTGTAAAATTCACTAGAATAGTAAGGACATACTATTGTAAAGTTTTAAGCCATGTTTTATAGTCTTCAAGTGGTGTGTGTTTGGAGATACAGGTTTAATTAGTCCTACGATTCTTTTTCTTCCCGCCAACAAGAAGCTCTAGATTTGGGATGGACAATTTCTCTTAGTCTTCGATTATCATGGAGTTGATCTCCCTTCTTCCCTCGTTGTATTAAAAAAATGCAATATATGCCTCGGTTGTTCTCTATATAATACGCTACTCAACAAGCGCTTCTTAAAATATTTGTGTTCAAGGAATATTAATAAAAATATTTTTATTTGTATTTCTGTGAAGTCAAACTGGAAACTGCGTCACATGAATCTTAGTTTCTCATATATGCATTTTAAAAGACCTTTCCGTGTTTTTCACTAATAAAGTGGCATATTATATGCTTGATATTGTTACGTTTTGACTTCCTTAAGGATTCAAAAGTGAGATATTAGTATAAGCTTGTGTATTATATGCAAATATAAATGGGGCTGTATCATAATCGTTTTCAGGAGTTGGCTAAAACCCAAGTATTGATGAACGTAGTTGTTTCGTTTAATGCTCGCTAATTTATTATTATTACATGTCAGAGAACAAAAAGAAAATGCCCTGAAGAACTGCATTACATCAGCAGAATCATTCTTAGGTTGAAGTTGTATTTGCACAAATATTTGAAAGCAGCCACAAGAATGTTGGAGATCACGTATGCGTGTTGGTTTACGACATTCTAGTTACTGCAGCACAGCTGCGACATCGTAATAACAGCCTAGGATGACACGTGATTGCAACAGACTAATGATGAACTTGATTGAAAACCTCATTTTTCGCGAAGAAATGTGTGTGTGGAATTGAAGGTAATTAATTGTGTGCGTGTGTGACCCACACACACAATTGTAAAAAAGCAATGTAATATACTGTGAGGTTTTAGATTCTTTAAATAATTGGTGTGTACTGTTTTCATTAGCATTTCGAAGTCAGTTTGTCTCTCATTTGTCCACTGAAGGCCTTGCGCCAATAATTTTTTTTTTGTTAAGAAGCATTGGTGTAATGCTGTGCAGTCAAGTAGACGCTCTCTAAGACGTAAAATGTACGATGAAAGACTATTCACTAAAAAGGGATATGCCTAGCTACAGTAGTGTTTAGCGAAATAAAGGAAAAATAATTACTGAGGTTATAATTTCTCTTCAGAACTTCTTTAAGAAAAAACAGCGACTTTTACTTGTTCATGGATGATTACTCGTAGGATAAAGTTCTTGCATATTTAAATTGTCTTATCCATACTTTTCAGGAAAGGTAGCCCAACTTTAACTGCGGATTATAGTGAGTAAAAAGCGTTGAATAGTCGTGATTCAACGTCAACCTTTGGTACATCTGTCAGTTACTTCTGTCAAAGAATGTTACGCGAACTCATTGAGACATCTCTTATTAACTGAAGCATAGATCTGTTGTGCCTCAGAATGCACCTTTTGTGCATGCATCATCGATACATAGAAATCGCAGGGATTCTTTTTCGGAGGCAGAATAATTAAGCTAGCATAGGAAGAGCCTGATCTTAGCAAAATAACGGGATAAGGTGAACATACCTAACAGGATCTGTGTTCTCGCTTGTGGTTACGGAAATTGTGGCCAACAGCAGAAGTCGTAACTAGTTATGAGTATTTAATATCATTGAGAAACTTTTGTTATGATTCCCGAACAAATTACGATTCACAACCGTAGATTGGAGTATATTAATTCTATTGTGCAATGCAATTTATTTCCATGTTGTGTTACTTTTCCGAAACGTTTTTTATACAGTCTTGTTATTTAGTGACATTTCAGTCATTGCAACTTGCTGGATGATACGCGCAGAAGTTAAGAATAAGTACTAGTTATGCCATCCGATTTAGTAAACCTGTTTAATAATCGTATTTATGTCGGAGAAGAAATTTCAAGACTATAAAGGTTAGACTATGTCACTATGTGAAATGCATGTTTTAACATGAAATATAGTAGGCGGCATCGTGTGTGTGTGTGTGTGTGTGTGTGTGCATTTCGTGATCAGAGGCAATTAATGTCTTCAGCTTTTTTTTCATCTTGAAAACAGGAAAAAGTTGGCTAAAGTTTTGAAAGAAATATTAATTATATGAATGCGGTACTCAGCTTTAAGTCTGTTCAAAAAGAAAGAAAATTAAAAGAAAAGAAGGGTAGTGAAAATTTATACATTGTTTTGCACTCACTTAAAAAATAAACATATTCTTGCATGCAGTGTCTTTATGTTAAAGTGATGTTGTGTATATTCAATTTTCTTTTGTTTGTATGCATGTTTTCATGTGCTTGCACCTACAAAGAAGAAATCATACGAACCACAAATGTACCAAACTATGTAGTTATTATTATTATTATTATTTTTTGTTAACAGAAACGATTTAAATATTGTATGCTGCTGAAACATCCATTTAAATAATCTAATGCATTTATGAAGAAAGGGATATTTTCTTTCCTTCTCTATAATGTAAAGATTAACATAATTAAGTATGACGTTTGTAAATTGTGTTATTGCTTGTAAAATCAGTTTTTCTCCCATGCTATGTGGAAGAAATTTAGTTTTTGTGGGTAAAACTGTTTTCGTGCTGCATGTGCAGTGCCATTTTAGTATCGCATTAATTAACCTTTTGGCTGTTTCTGAAGTTTTCATGCGTTTAGCGTCATGGGGATTCCAAGGGCAGGTGAAATGCGTTTAGTGACAAGCATTGCTTCCATCCCCAGTAGCCTCATCATTATTGAACTGATAAACAAGTATGGTCTCGTAGAAACCTAAGAAAGTTCTCAGGTTATCGTGCCCTGGGGATCTCTTCGTCCCTGTGTGATGTGGATCAAAAGCTTTAAGGAACTGATCCTGTGTAATCCGTTTGAGGCCTTTGATAAATGCCAAGAAGATTAACAGCAAATCCTCAGTGTCTGCTAAAGGTATCTCAAAGTTTCAGATCTCTCCTCTCCTAATGTTATTCTCTCCGAAAGCAGAAACTTTGTCAATTCCTGAAGTTAGTGGCTTCCTTTAGTTGTTGCATAGAGAGGGGACATCAGCAAAGAGCATTTTGCCAAATCAGTTCGCGTGACTCTCGGTGCACATATTGTCGAGTTACCGAAGACATTTTTTTGTTTTTAATTTAGCTAGAAAATTTTCGACAATCACCTAGAATTTTTGTTTCTAGAAGTTATAGAACTCATTGAAAGTAATGATATCATCTTCTGAAGATAATCGCGCGTGTACTCTCTTCAAAACAATTGGATTGTTCGGAGGTGAATGAGCACGCTATTGCCTGTAGGGGAAAACTGTCAATTATTTTAGGATCATTTGTATATAGTAAGTAGGACGTGATTTATTATACTTAGCCATTTTTATATGAATGAAAGCACTGTTTGTTGAAATATAGCAATCCAATCACTCATATCCCAAGTTGCATTGTTGCAAAATAAATGTCTAGGGCAGAAATTGATGTAAACCATAAAGGATTTACACACACACTGTTTTCGATACTGAGCTGGAAAGCCGTTTGGAAGAAACTGGTTTCTGGAGAGAGAAAGAGAAGTCTGTACACAGACTTCTCTTTCTCTCTCCAGAAACAGCAGCTAATATTTTCCAGTGCAATGAAGAAGAATTTCATCGTTTTGTACTGACTTGTGTGAGGGCTAATATTTGTGCAATCAAGGAACTTCATTGTCTCTGAAGAATCTCCATAAGTGTGCCTTTAAGGATTGAGTTTTTTCTTTTGAGCTTCGTAATATGCGTTTTGCGTGCTTTGCCTCATCTGATTTTTACCACCATCTATTCCCGACTGAAATGTAGTTCTTGCATTGATTCAAATCCTTAACTTTTCAGCGTTTCGTGTTAAATCTGTTAGAACTATTATTGGCATCCGGGTGATTTGCAGCATCTGACAAGTACGGTTTCTTCCTTTTTAAGTGAAGTGGCTAACTGGTGGAGTATTTCTTTTTAACCGATCATGGTCCTTCGTGAACTTTATTGGGCCAGTGTTCCGGCACCGTTTGAAACGTTAAATTACCAGTGGTCGTAGTTCTATTGGCCGTAGTGTATCCATCCAATAGTTGGCACGTTCCAGAACACAGTTGTTGAAATGTAGACCGTTGTGGGACGGGTAAGTATTCCGTCACTTTTGTGCCTTTTTTTTTTTTTCGTAGTTAAACGACCACGGTGAGCAACTCAGGGCTATAAGCAGTCATCGGTCACAAATATAGAGCCACTAGTTCCATTGCAGGAACAGAGCCAGCTCTATCAGACAAACACACTACCCATGCTCTAACCGTCCAAGATGGGCACGAATTTGTGACAGGTGACTGACTTTGCCCAGAAATGGGCCCGAACGCGGGCCCGTCTTCGAGAAAACCATTCGGCCACCGAAATGGCTTGCAGTTTTAAACCTACTTCTTTGATAATTAGTTGGAAGTCTGACTTCTTTTAGGTATGTTGGTGACCCCCGCCCAACACACACACACACACACACACACACAATTGAAAACTATCTCAACTCCTACCCTCCCATCATAGACAATTTCACTTTGTTGTGTAACAAAGGGTAAAAGGAACGTGAAGAAGAGAATTCGGGTTCAAATACTCAAGCGTATAACTTGACTACGCTCACTAATATTGAATATTTGATTAAATGATCAATACATATACAGCGGTTGCTCTGGCTTTTTTAAAGTTTTAGCCAACTCATTCACCAAATTATTTTTTTTTTCGCCAAAGTGTTATGACTGTACAAAAACGTAATCGCAAAAACGTAATCGCCAATGTTTTCGCCAAAACTTTTTTCCATCGCCAAATTGATTCCCCCCCCCCGCAAATTGCGAAGAATGCGATCCGCAACGCGACCCCTACATATATACGAATCGAAACTGAAAAAGTTTTCGTCCAGTGCATTATAAGGTGTGGTTGCTGTAGAAGAATGTGTTTGTTGACAGCAGGCATGGTTGTCATGTAAAGTTTAACTAGGATGTCATAGGAAGGAAGTTTGTTAAGGACAGACAGGTAAGGAAATACAGGTAACACAACAGGTACAGAAAGTTCAACTATGGAGTCATCCAGGAAGGCTATTATAAAATCTTTAACTCTTTGACCTTGAGGTCAAACAGGTAAGGCTATCACATAAAATTTAACCAATCAGATCAACAGGCTAGGTTTGTATTTTACAAAAATTTCAAGCAGGTATGGCTACCATAGGAAATTTAATCAGGGTGTTAAAAAGGTTAGGCTGTATCAGAAAATTCAGTCAGGAAGGTAAATAGGTTTGACAGTCAAGAGAAGCCCAACAAGGAAATGTGGACAAAATTTATCAGAAATTTGAAGCAAGAAATTAAGTAGGTAAAGACCTCAGAAACCAGAAGATTAAACAGGTAATGTGTCTGAGATAATTCAACCAGAACATGGGACAGACGTAATTATTATTACATGGTTCATAATCATATCAGACTCTCATGGCTATCTTAGGAAGCCCCATTTTGTGCTATATAAATCAGCTTAAGCAGGTATGACTATCACAAAACGTTTAACTGTTGAACAAATAAGTAAGGCTGTCACAGAAAATCTTACCAGGAAGTATATATGAACTGAAGCAGGTTGTAGGAAGTTGCAACTACAAGGTTAAACAGGTAAGGCTATCACCGAAAATTCAGTGAAGTTGTCAACAGACATGTATGTTGCAGAGTCCAAAAAAACTGTATATCAATTTATGTGAGTATTGCTATCACAAAAGGTTGCACTAGGAAGTGAGGTAGGTACATATCAACATAAACATGTGCAACTACAACGAAAAATTCTTCCAGGTTAAATAGGCATGGTGGTCACGCAGTTCAACCAGAAACTGTACATTAACTTAAACTGGGATGAGTAGCGTTGAGAGTTCAGCCATGAAGCAAAACTAGCATAGCTACCACACAAATGCAGCCAGGTACTGTATCTGAACTAAAACAGGTAAGATTTTCACAGAAAGTCCAGTCAGAAACTGTATGTTAACTGTCGGAGAGAAACCAATCAGAAGGTCACAAGACAGTTATAGCTATCACCGAAAGTCTTGCTAGGACCTGTGCACATCGAATTAAATACATATGACTGTCAGCTGTTTGAACAGGAACGCATGTTTCAGCCTAGAGTTGTATGTGTCAACTTAAAGAATTAGCACAATTTCATGAAATTCGGCCAGAAAATTGCAATCCTCGTTTTGAAGAAAAGTTCACTGTGCGTCTACTTAAATTAGTATGAGAATCTTCTTATGTATGCTGTTAACAGTGGCAAATGCTGAAAGTTATAATTAAATTTTAATATATCTATTCCAAGTTATTTGAAAATTCACACTCCAGAATTTATTGTATCATTTCGCTATATCTCTTATGAAACACCCATGATAATGAGAATTGCAGTTTTTGCAATGAAGTAATCGGAAAGTTAATGACAAATGAACAATACATTTTCGGTGTATGAAGAAGTGATGCACACGGGACTTAACGAAAGTGGTACATTTTATGTTTTTTCAACCAGTGACCTTCCCCAACTCGCTACGCGATTGTGGTTGACAGCGACTGTGTTGTGCTTGTATATATTGTATGTGATCAGGAGGTAACTTGATTTTTTCGGTAAGTCGCCACGATAATGCTATCGTAGTGTCGACAATGTGCTGTTCGTTGTTTAGGGAAATGTTTTTAACTGGTTAGTTTTAGTGGTATAATGATAAGAGGAAACACTGGATAAAAATTTGCTGCCGGGCATGAAAGTTGGTTTTGTCGCACTTGGAAATAAAACACTTTTCGGGGGATGGTTAGAAGTAGGAACAGTGTAAGAGTGTCAGCAAACGGCCCACTCTGTTCGACGATGATGGCGAAATGACAATGTCCAGATAAAATCTCTCGATGGTGAGTGTTGCTCCATTTTCTTAGGTGAGAATGTTGATTTGCTTGTTCTCAGAACCCTTTGAGAGCAGCATCATATTATAAGAGTTGAGGTAGCTTTCGTACTGTATCGTCGTTCCTTGTGGGGGAGCTCAGGGGCTTTTCTGTGGTGATATACAGTACTTGGGTCCATAAAACGTAGATGCTTGTTTAAATGCAGTCATGGTCACCCATTACGCGAGTGGTCAAGGCCGCGGGCTTCTGACTTCTAGTACTGCTGGTTCTGGGCTCGAATCTTCGCGGTAAAACATGCATGTTTTGTTTGTCCTTCCCGGTTCCCGGGAAAGAAGAATGGTTCTCTTCTTTCTCTGAAACCAGTTGCTCTAAATTAGGAATGGACGACTCCTTATAGTCTTAGATGCTTGTGGGAGTGTTTAAACCTCGAATCAAAAATGAAGAGAGGAAAAGAAACTGACATTTACAATGTGATAGACCTGAAGTGAAATATGAATAAGGTGGGGAATAACTTCCGTCCATTACTACGTTACGTTATCAAATTGCAGTAGTTTGTGCCAGGCTGCGTAATATCGTTAGCTAAAGCGTGAAAGGATGTATTTCGGCTCTTCTTGATGTCAAAGAAATGACTGACGTTCTGTAGAGGCAAGTTTGGAACTGGCGGCCTTGATGGGTTGTGACTTGTGATAGCACACCGAAAAGTGAGTTTTTGTGCGTGCATTTATGGATTCGGGTCTTAATGATCCCCATGCTCCTGTTAGTTTTTAGCGAAGTTGCTCGTCATTATTTTAGGACCACTGGTTTCAAAGAAGGAGCAGAGTCAACGTTGTAGGACAAAGACAGTACCCATTTCTCATGTGGGCCTCGAACTTGGGCTCTACTCTGATGATCAGCCCGAGCCACTGGCCACCTGGGTGGCATGGATATTTTATGTTGCATTCTCAGTAGTGATAGTTGGTAATGAATAGTCACTTTTGTGTGGTGGTTGTACTTTGATGAGATGGGTAATGAATATGTTCCAAACGGTTATTTGAGAGCGGAGTTTCACTGTTTAATTGTGAGTCGTGTAATTTTTGACTTCTCGCGGGAAATACAAGACTTTGCCCTATGCTACTAGTATTTGTTTCAGACATCCATTCATAACACTAAGGAGGAAGCTTGGTTGTTTCCTTTAAACTACGATGCGAGCGTCTGTGCAAAGTATGGAAACCAGAATTTCCTGTACAAATGTGGAATGTATGGGCGAACAGGTGTTGTTGAAACGTCGCAGAAGAAACTCCCACCTGATGTGCCAGTAAAATGAAATCTTCCATGCCGAAAAGCTGAAGTAGAATCCGTGAAAAGCCTTTGTAGAAATTCCAGTTCGTTGATCCGATCTTGCCTGCTGCTATTTAGTCGTACTCTGTACTAGTACTGGGTAAAGAGCTCGGGGGAAAGCAGATAAGTATTACTATTTTCCGGTTCTTTAATATGTCTGATAACTGTGGTAAACTTATCAGAAAAGTTCGAGTTGTCGCAGTTGACGTTTATGCACTTCCTGTTACTGCAAACACATGCACATTGCTAATGGATTCGTTAACTTGTCGCACTTTTTTCGCGCCCGTCCAGGATAAACTGCCATATGCAATTGTACTACTGCATCTGGTTGGTAACCCGAGGCAAGACATGAATGTTGTGTTCATACCTTCCGTCGCTGGTTCTCCTTTTTCTCTGGCGTGAAATCGGAGGCTCTTAGTTAAGCATGGGTTGGTTACTCTTTGCTGCCTTAGGTCCTCATTCCGTTCTCTACAGATATATGTGATAGGTTTGCTCTTTTAAGCGACAGCTGCCGAAAATCCCTGAGCCTAAGTGGTCTAAGCGATGTCTTCTGATCATTCGTCCGTAAGGGGTTCGGGTTTGAATCCCGGTGAGGCATGGATGTTGTGTTTGTCTTACGGCATCGGCTCTGTCCATTCCCTGGAACCAGTGGCCCTAAATTAGGGACGGGCGACTGCTTATAGCCCATTGAGGTGCCCACGGTGGTCGTTAACCTCCAATAAAAAAAAATCCCGGATCATAAGAGTTGGATATTGCAAAGTATTTTTGCATTCTCTTTTCACTCAGCCTGCACTCCAATTCACAGTTGGTTTTGATGGACGACTCCAACAGGACAGAGATGAGTGCTTCTCTTCAGTCAGTGTTCCACCTCTTGGTTCTGCATTCGAAGGTTTCCTCAGATTAAGTGTTATAATTTTCTCCCTTTTTTTTTTTTTTTTTTTTCTTTCGATCTGGAAAATAATTCGAAAACTGGTTGTCAACGACAATAGGTGCCGTAGAATGCGGGAATTCGATGTTGAGTGAAGTTATTTTCCACGAGTTTTGGGGTAATAACGTATTCAACATTCTAAGGAACTGAGGTGTTAAGAACCACCGTCCTGTGTACAGACAGTGCCGACGCAAGTGAGCAGCTAATATTTTCCAGTGCAATGAAGAAGAATTTCATCGTTTTGTACTGACTTGTGTAAGGGCTAATATTTGTGCAATCAAGGACTTCATTGTCTCAGAAGAATCTCCATAAGTGTGTTTATATGCAACACCAAGAAACAGTGCCTAATTTGCCGTGGAAGCATTGTCTTCCCTGCTAAGGGATTGTGGAGCAACCGTGATGTACACATAAACGTTTCCTGATTTGGATTCATAAAAAGGAATTGGTAAAAACAGCTTCCTGTGTTTCACTGTATTGTTCATTAAGAGTTCAGAATATTCTTCATTTAAAAATGAAATGCAACATATTTACAGTGCATAACAAAATGGGGAAGGTTTATGTACAAAATGATAATGTGTATCTCTATAATAATCGATAAACGAGAAGGACGTATCTTCCATAGATGACAGTTAATATACAAATATTGGCATTAAGGGATAATATTGGTGCCCAACATATAGGTGAAATGTTTGAAACAGTATAATGCATGTATCCTGAGAATCTGATCGTAATATTATGTCAAAAAGTTTGTCCCTTTTGCAGCTAAAAATTTTAATGATGTTAGGAAAACCATACACACTCATCTCATTCTGCAAAATACAGGCCGTTGTTTTCTATAGTCCTTTGCCAACGTTACACCAGAGCCGTGATCCCATGGCTGTACCACTAGGCAGGTTTTGAGGACAGAAACTATCTAATGCCAGATTCCTCATCCAACACTGAAGTGAAGTTCATTCCTTGTAGGAAAATTGACAGTGGGGCTGGTAGTCTGATGGAGGGGTGGGGCGGCAAGATCCGGACTGTATGGAGGATGGGGCAAGGTCTTGAAAGTATGGAGGATGGTGTAGGATTTCAACACCTTCCAATTCGTGTAGTTTTCGGCGGGCCACTGTGGAGGTGTGTCTTCGGGTATTATACACTTGCAGTAGCGTTAGCGCAGAGCATCATGGCCCCTGTACAGTTGTTCTGCATAGAGGTTCCAGTCCACAGCCTGACCATCTAGCACGAGTTCCCAGTGCACGGGACCCTCACAATTCACCAAATGCACAGCATGACTTTCCTCTTGAACGTGCCTCTTTGCACCACTGGCTGTGCTTCCTGGCGTGACCTCATCCACTGGCTCCCAGTGGTAGGATAATGTAGCAATATCCACGTCTTTTTATCACCTGTGATGATACTACGCCAAAACCTAACGTCCTGTGGATTTGACAGCAATCTGCGACAAAGAGCGGCATGTTGTTCCGCGTGCTGCGGGTGTCAATTCATGGGGTACCGTTCGATGGCGCCAGAAGGAGAAACAATTCTGATGGAGAAAATGAACGATGGTGGATTGGCAATGCCACCTCCTCAGCTGCCTGTTGTGTACTGGTACCAGGGTTCAAAGTTACAGCTTCGCGCAAGGTGTCAGTATTGGTGGTCGCTGGACGTCCTGATCTCGGCTTGCTTTCGAGTATGGTGTCCTCAGCATTGAAACACCGGAGCTATTTTCGTGTAGTACCGCTGTCCACTGTTTCCTCACCTTAGCTGTACAAATTTCTCTCGCTGCTGCCGCGTTTAGCCCCCCCCCCCTATTTAAATAATGACGGTGGAGCACCCGAGCAGCACGTATGTTGTCCTCCATCATCTGCTCATCTGATAACGCAATGTGGCTCCGTGTCAAATGCATGTCATCGCAATATCCAATCGAGGACTAGTGAGCGTTTCGCACAAGAATAGACGCCAAACATTATGTGTAGCTCAAAACTGGGCAAACTTTTGACCCACCCTGGTAGCTGCAGATAACGTCATCTCTTGAAGTTGTGCCCAAGGTCTTCCATTACTAATCCCTTTCGATGCCGTATTTGTCCCCTTTGGAATGCGGCCCAAAGCCGGTGGACTACGTACTGAACGACACTCATTCAGCCACCTGACTACTTTGGCTTGAGAAAAGAAAATAATAATAAATGGTGTGTAGACAGTGTCGCCGTAGATAACAATAAAATGCAAGCTTTCAAGGCAGCGTGTTCTGCTTAGAGGTCTGCACGAACCGGGCTTTTTTTTTTTTTAAATTCCATGATCAGGCCGAGCTTTTTTTTTTTTTTATGTGTTAAGTGAAAAAATTTGGGCTTGGACTGGGTCGTGCCTGTATTAGGTTTAGCATTTTGTTCCTGGATTAGAAAAAACAAAAAACTTTTAGTCTCACAAAACGAAGATTGAATTGTTAAATAATAATTAATCAAATGGCGAAGTTCACTCAGCGAAACGAAAGACCCCATCAGTCACCTAATGCATTGATTAATTACATCTGAAACACTGACAAGCTGGGCTGTAAAATGAGTGTGGAATGGGACAGTTCGAATCAAATTCCGTTTTCACTTAGTTGCAATACTTGCCAACTTTTTACGGATTATCCGTAAAATTTACAGATTTCTGCTTAATTTTACTGATTTACGGATAGAAGTCTTTTAAATATTTCGATTGCTCAATCGAAATGTTTCAATCCCCTGCAAGCACTTAGATTTTCTACCGCACCTTACTAGCACTGTATTACGCGATGATGTCATCTTTGACTTGCCGGCTTCGTGCGGAGCCATCAAGTATAACGATGGCTCCGCTTTGTGACGTCGTGCGATAGCTCTCTCTCTCTCTACGGGAGTGCTCAAGTGACGTGCCTATACCAGAGTTCTCCAAAATGCGTAATTACGCGTCTAGTGCGCATCGAAGAGTGTGTTTACGCATTGAAATTTTACCAACGCGTAAAAATACGCATCGGGAATTTTTGTTGGCGCGTAAAAGTACGCGTCGGGAATTTTTCTCGGCGCGTAAAAATACACATCGAGAATTTTTATCGACGTGTAAAAACGCGCGCATCTTGAATTTTTCTCGGCGCATGGGCCCCGGGTGGCCTAGTGGGCAACGGTTCGTGACTGCCGCGGAAAGTACCTCAGGTTCGATTCCAGGCAAGTACGAACGCTCGATCCACTAAATATCCGCCGTGCGTCGGATGGACACGTTAATCCGTCGGACCACGGGTACTGGCCCCCGGTAATAAATAATTGCGTCTTCCTCCCCCTTTCTACTTCGCTTCCGTGTCACTTTCCTATCGGGCACTCTAGCCCAAATCTCCTAGCTTCCTATTTCTAAGGGTTGTTTAAGACCTGGGGTCAGACACTCCCTTCTTAAAATCCTCTACATATGATCATGATCATTTTTTTTTTCTCGGCGCGTAAAACTACTCATCGAAGAAATTTACCAATTCGTAAAAATACGCATCGGGACGGTATTTCGTCTTTCAGAGACTGAAGTAAACGAAATAAAGATTTTTTTCCAAGTATTGTTGTTATATATCATTTTATTCCATAAATATTTATATTTCAGTTTGAAAATGGAGGGAAAATTTCCGTGGTGGAGGAGGATGTTTTCCGCCTAAAACTTTCTAAACTTTCGAAAGAGGAAGTTAGACGCAGTGAAGATTTCTCCCGTAATCATAATTTTAATTTTCACGTGATGTTTCCTCTGCCTAGTATGGTTGTTAAATATAATTTTATTTCATAAATATTTGTATTTCAACTTGAAAATGGAGGGAAAATGTCCGAAAACGGAAATCGGACGTAGCCAAGATTTCCCCCGTAACTGTAATTTTTTTTTCCAACGATGATCAGAACATGTATCCTATATCTTAATATTAAATACCCCCCCCCCCTAAAGTTTTGCATTTCAGTTTGATGAACGGGGGGGGGGGGTTCGAAAACGAAAGTGACGAAGCTGAAAAATTTGTGAAAATTGATGCATGGTGTTCAAAAGTATTTATGTTTTCAAAGTTACAGTATTCATCTTTTGTCTAAAATAGTCAAAGCTGTCATGCATTCATGATGGATAAAATTGCCATCCAAGTGCATTAAAAAAAGATGATAATACAGAAATGGGAAGGGAAACAAAAATATCAGTAAATGAAAATTTTAGTTTAGTATGGAAACACCACAGGTTTGCAAGGCTAACATTGAACAAAATTAAGATTTTACTTTATGGTTTTTTTTAATTATTATTTTAAACACAGATAATACTAGTTTAGTTATTGTGGCATAAGCAGATATTTTTACTGCATATTTATTAATATAATTATGTTTTGTTTTGTGGTAAATGGCGTTCGCGCAAAAGTTTTGCTGATGCACATTTTCCAAAGTTGGAAAGTATGTAGTTGGCTTTAGCGACTATCCGAGAAGTGCTTACAAAGCCTTTACGTTTATAACAGAATCACGTAGTTAGGTCTAAACCTCATCTGTGCGAGGAATTTCTACGAGAAATGGAACTTCTCTCTGCTGTACATTCCGTTTACTAAGGTAGTTCATTTCAGTAGAGCACCCCAAGGGGTCTTCAAACTTTTCTCAATCGCGGGCAACGTGGCAAAATGTAATAGGACTGAATGAAAAAGAAGAGTTAAAATGTGTGTTTATTAGGAATATCGATTATTTCAGATAGGTTTTGAATCTTAAAACTTAACTTTCAGGATGATGCAGTTAACATGATATCTATGTTACATAGAATTCCGAAGTAGATACAAGGATTTATCAAAATTATGGGAGCACTTACTGCTTGTGAAGAACTTTTTATTAATAAGATGTAGGCTTACCTCGGACATTTAAAACAGGAGCAGTTCGACTTGGAAATAGACTTAACAAGTCATGGACATACGATAAGGGAATGTGGGGCCATTCTCCTGTGTAATATGCCCCAACTGTGCCAGTGATGTTGGAAGTGGAAAGTGTGATCTGACCTTTTTGCTCCAGATGTTCTTACAAATGTACAATAATATCGAGGTGGCCAGGATAGCTTCGGTTCCTCATGCTCTGCGAAACCACAACTTGACTCATTTTTCACAATGCGCGGTGGCATTATCTACTTAAAACCAGGGACGGTCATTAGGGAATATTGCATGCAACATTGGTTGCAGGTGGTACCCAAGAATGGATTCTTACGTTGCATATGTGATACACCTCCATGCTTCACAGTCGGAACCAAACAGTCCGGGTGTCACACTTCTGCAGGTTTTCGGCTGACGTACGCTCGACCAGTGGGTGGGGAAATAGTGTAAAGCACGAGTCATCAATCAGACCAGATGACACGTTGCCAATCTTTAGCGTCCCAGTTTTTATATGCATTGCACTGCATTTCACGTTTTATTGCACTGATGCTGGTAATCAGAGGTTTGTGGATTGCATAAATACCGGCACGATGAAGTTCCTGACGAACTGTTATTACATGAAACGGGATCATTCCTCCTGGTGTACGACTCTACTGCTATTATGCGGTGTACAACCCGTGGCAGCGTTCGCCTATCCTTACCTGATGTCTTTGTATGGCGCCCACAATTTGCGCGGTTGAAGGTAACGCCGTGTCTTTTTTGATAGGTAGTCATAACCTTCAATACAGTTCCTCCTGTTCACGTACTATTTCTGACGTTCTAGTTACTGAAGCTTCTGAAAGACGCGCACCATCGATCATGCCTTTCTTTGGGTCACTGAGATCTGACATTGTCGACAATTACTCCCCAACAGCTGTTTCACTTGCGAGTGTGGCAGTGCTACGTGATAGGCGACATCGTACTGCACCCCTTTCTATACCTCACATCGAGGGTGATGTCCCTGTGATATGCATACGGCGCACTGCGTGTACTCCAGCCGCAGTCGGTATTTCCATTATTTTGATAAACCCCCGTACCTGGTATGCGTGCATCTTTTAGTAGTATTTTACATTTTCAATTATAAAATTTATCTCAGTGTAGTTTAGGAGATTTGAGAATTCAAAGTTCGTGTTTTCAAGGTACCTTGTCCATTTCAAAAGTTTTTTTTTTTTTTTTTTTTAGAAATTCCTTTGTCATTAACGTCTCGCGAGCCATTAGAAAGCGCTCCGTGGGCCACGGATTGAAGACCCCCTGCTCTCGAGAAAACCTTGCGTTGATTTGCAATAAGTGGCGGAAAATGCTTGATGAAAGTACAAAACGGGTCGGGTTGGGCTTTCCCAATTAAGGCTCGTGCAAACACCTAGTTCTGCTTGCAATCCAGAAGCGAATGGCAAGACGCTCACAACTGCCTGCTTTTAACCTGAAGTTGGTGTGCATATTTAGACGAACTCTTTATCTTAGTTAATTTGACATCTCCAGGTTAAAATACCTCTGTTATGTTAAGTTCATCTATGTTCACTGTGAATTTGTTAAAAAAAAATTAAAAATTTCATGTTTCTAAATGTATGAAACCAGTGTGTATCCGCAAAATGTTTTTAGTCCACCAGAGGAGTACATGCGTATGTGAAACGTGTAAGAACATAGAGTTCCGTCTTTTAAATTGAAGTTTTAGGCCTACGTTTGACATTTATTCGATCCTGAGTAGTGAACGTTTAATGTATGAGCCTGATTTACAATGAAGTCCAGGCGCGGCTCCCTGCTATGCTGGGGGTCCTAAAATAACGTTTTTTATTTTATTTTTATTTTTATTTTTTGCTTCTCCAATAAATTAAAGTCCTAGAGTGAGGGATAAATTCGCTGTTCTTGGTTTTGGGAGCATGGTTCCGCAGAACCTAAAGTATGGTATCTACAAGTATAATTTACTAGCTAAAATGCAAGCTGACTGACATTTTGAGAGTAATATTATTTCATACTGCACTGCAACTGAGTTCAGAGATTGGGTTCGTTATTTCTGGCAGATTTGCTTAAAATGTAATGAACTTTTCGCTCTCTCTCATTCGGTATTTTTAATATAGTCGCCAATCTTTCCCTTAAAATTTCATTGTCATCATTGAGTCCCATTTAAGAAGTAACCACGGGACTGTCACCATGAAAGCAAAATGTTAATGGAAAAGCTAGTTTTACGAGACACTTTAATCTGCGTCACCCATGTTCGGGCTCTTAGGGAGAACTGTCAGTGGGGTGAAATCTAATGATATGCGACAGCAGATCCCACACCGCATGTAAATATCAATTAAAGCAGTGCGCTAACCGTATGTAACATGTTAAATGCAACATTGGGCTTCAGTGACCATCCTTACAGAAATTTCGACTTTTCTTCCTTAATAAATACTTTACGGCGGACCTTACATGTTCAATAATACTGTCATTACTTGAAAGTAATGACAATAGTATTAAACTTGTAAGGTCGCTAAAGATGGGATGACGGCAAGTAATGACGCGGATCCGGATATTCTGATATCGGAGCGTCAGTATTGGTTGTTGGAGGGAATACTGTCGTCAATACTTATCGTGTAAGGGCACGCGCGTCATTATTCCAGCATTACGCAGTTCGAATTGCGAATATTCACGCATTTTCGAGCAAGCAATTGTGTTACTGAGATGTTTTATTCCTTGTCTTTAATTTAATTTTGACTTTAATTGTTTATTATTTGTCTGAAACTGAACGTTCATCACTTTCGCCTTCTTTGGTACTTGGGTTAGGTCCTTGGTATCTTATTAAAGGACCTCCTTTTGGAAGTTCAGTGGGATGTTGCTGCACTTTTTATAAAAAAATTTGGATCAGTCTACGAAGAACATTTTATATGAGTGGTATTCCTGAAGTAATGATCTTGTTCGGTTAATTAATAACTTTGTTACATCAGATATTTTTCTACGCAAAGTTTCTGTTCAAAATAATCTCCTTCACAGGCGAGCACCGTTTCTGAATCCTAAGACTGAAATTCTGTTCAGAAATATTCAAGAGTCTGACCCATCTCTAAAGCTTTGATTTTTTTTTTTAGGACTTACGGTGAGTTTCGAGTTTTCACGTGATCCAAAGAATTGAAATTTTGGATTATCTGACATGTGAACACAAGCATAGACTTTCCTGACTTCTTAGCACGTTTTTAAAGAAAACCAGAAACTCGTAATTAGGAAAATGGCGAGAGCTAATGTTATCACCATCAAAGTTAAAGACCCTAAAGTTGCAATGGGCTAGACAAATTGCTGAAACATCGATTTCCAACCGGTGGTACGCGTACCCCCGGGGTACGTGCTGGGCCGTTCAGTGTTATACGAAAAATAATCAGAAATGGCGGAAAAACATGTAAAGTAAAAAAAAAAAAATGCGAACCGTTAGTTATGGAACAATACATGTTAAGTTTGAATTACCGCCAATGGAGACACTTCAAAACCAGCTCACATTAGCGATTGATGATTGGTGAGGGCGTGGCTATGAACCCCTCCCTCAAACTACTCTTCTACCAATCATTATTACGCACAGTTCATGCGTCACTTTTGTCACCCATCCTCCTTTCCAGAACAATGCGTGTTATTAATACATCCGTAGCCAGACTATTTGATCAGTTCATTTATTGACTGAGTGCAAGTAAGTGCGTTGTCTTTAATTGTGATTCTTTTCAAGTAGTTTTTTTATTTAATGTTTAACGTGGTTTCAGTTATTATTGTCAGTGATTTTTAAGCGTGTCAGTTATGGATCAGTGATTGAAAACAAGAACAGTTAAAAAACCAAAACTTGATGTTTGATTATAACCCGTTGCCAAGTACTTCTCAACACGTGTCAGCAGCTACGAGTACACCCACACCGGGAGATAGTAAAAAGGCACACAGAAGAAAAGGAAATACTGGGAAGAGTATATTAAATATGGTGTAAGATCGAAAATTAATTATTCACGAGTATATTTTATATTTTGTGTAATCAGCATAATGTGTGCCTATCCATTAGGAAAACATGCCACGTGTCCACGTGTAAGAGACTGGCATGCCAGGTGTCCAAGTGTAAGAGACTGACATGCCAGGTGTCCACGTGTAAGAGACTGAATTTTGCTTCAGAAAAAGAATTCGCCTGCTCACGAAGAAAATAACTTTCTTCCGAAGTCATTGTTTGAAAACTGTAAATGTCTGTATCAGTCCAGATGGCGCCAACGAAGCACGCGGAGAACGATCTTAACAGAAACTTAGCATTCCAAAAAGCACTTAGCGGCTACATGAAACAATCCATTAAGACGTTTTCTCGTCCAGCTGGACAAAGCACAACTGCAAGTGTCGCCAGACTGTCTGGTCGACTATATTCTTTTCATTGTACGCGAACATGTAGCTAATGGATGCATATTGTATCAATGTACTTTGTAGGGTTGGTTTTTAATCGACGGCGGCTAAGATGAAAGCGACACGCGGAGATCCTGAAAGGAGATAAGATCGACAAGTGTCCGCGATTGCGAAAGTCAGGCTGGGTGTGGTGATCCGAGCTGGGAGTGGTGATCCGAGCTGTGAGGCATTGGAGCAGGGGGTAACGCACGTCCCGAGGAACAAAATTTGCAGAGTCAGGTCGTGGTGCCTCGGGGCAGTGAAACGCAAAGCATGCTGGGAGTCCTCCCTGTAGGAAAATGAGGCACGTGATCTAGAGAGAGAAGGAGAGAAAAGTGCGTGGCGATACAGTGCGGTTGTGTGGAGCGGGGCTCTCGTACGAAAGGTCGGGAGAAGGAAAAAGATAAAGAGCGCTTCATGTATGAATGCGCTGATAGTTTACGACACGTGTTAGTCAGGTGTACGGAGCCACAGTGAATTCCTGTAATGAACAACGCAAGGATGAGCATCGTGACATGGAGGTGCCGAACAGATCTAAGTAGTTTCCGGACGTCCTTAGCATAAGTTAAGGCGATTATAGAAGCGTAAGGTTTGAGATAGACGACGCAACTGTACGAGTCACGTGCTGAACCACTGAGACCGTAGGTCATTTTTCACGACGCCGTCGATCGCAAGAAATCGGACCCGATGCAATTATCTGCTGTTCATTAAACTTGTTAAGTTTTCAATTCTGAGTGATTACTTCAACTGGTGTCGATTGCCCCTTAGGCCTTCCCTTCTTACCTTGATTAGCTGATAACCACATAGTAAAGCCGAGGAAGAGAGCGCCTGGACATTCGTTTCATATACGAGCGTTACATAAGAACGAACCTCATCCTAGTATGCTGTGGGCGGGTATGTACCGAGCAGACTAAGCTGACGCCCCCGAGCGGAGGCGGGTCACAGCGGCCGGGCGATAACACTCACCCCAACATATGGGTTTTCATTTGTAGGGGATGATGACTGTCCTAACCCTTTGTGTGGGGAAGTATTATCCAATGGTTGCACGAAGCCCTTTCTACTCATGCGACATTTAGAAACTAAGCATCCTATGTATAAAAACAAAGAAATGTATTATTTTCAGCGCTTAGAAAAGCGTCCAAATGTAACTTCATACATGACGTCAGGAAAGAAAGACAATGAGAATGCAGTTGAGGCTTCCTACCGTATTACTTACCGCATAGCTGAAGATTTATTGGGTTGTCGGAAAAGTCATGACGTATTTTGGCACCCGATGGCGGTTGGGCGGGTTTGGAAGTACTAGAGGCATGCGCAGCTCTGTTATCGCTATGGTATTCGACAGGTGCCAGTTCTAGCTGCAGTCTAAACGGAATAGTGAGCGATTTGGTTGATTTGCGGAGATTTGACATCAAGTTGAAGATGGAAGACCAAACTGTGCATTTTCGCCATATTTTACTGTTTTACTTCCGTAAAGGGAAGAACGCGCGTCAAGCTTGTGAAAAGTTGCGTAAAGTGTACGGTGATAATGCTCTACAAGAACGTCAGCGCCAGCGGTGGTTCGCAAAATTCCGCGCTAGTGATATTGACCTCAACGATGCTCCTCGGTCGGGGAGGCCCACCGAGGTTGATGACGACCAAATCAAGGCATTCATCGAGTCAAACCCACGTTACACGACACGAGAGATTGTAGACACATTGCACATCCATCATTCAAGCGTTCACGACCACCTGAAGAAGCTGGGATAGGTAAGCAAGCTCGATGTGTGGGTTCCTCATGAACTCAAAGAAGCTCAATTGCATGCGCATAATAAACATCTGCGATACGCTCATTAAACGGGAGGAAAACGATCCTTCTTTGAAGCGACTGGTAACTGGGGACGAAAAGTGCATTGTGTACAACAATGTGCTGCGCAAACGGTCTTGGTCCCGACGTGCTGCTTCGCCTCAAACGACATCCAAAGCAGACATTCATCAGCGGAAGGTTCTGCTCTCAGTGTGGTGGGATTTTAAAGGTGTCGTGTTTTTCGAGCTCCTACCACGGAACCAAACAATCAATTCGAATGTGTACTGTCGGCAATTGGACAGTTTGAACGAATCCATCATCCAGAAACGTCCAGAGCTCGTTCATCGTAAAGGTGTTGTGTTCCATCACGACAACGCAAGACCACACACAAGTTTGATCACCCGCCAAAAATTATTGGAGCTTGGGTAGTATATGTTGCCACACCCAGCATACTCGCCTGATCTTGCACCGTCAGACTTTCACTTGTTTCGCTCTCTTCAACAGTCTTTGCGTGGTATAACGTTCAATTCAGATGAGGCTGTAAATCAGCACCTTGTACAGTTTTTCGCCACGAAAGGCAGGTCCTTCTATGAACGAGGCATTCTGCAGCTCCCTGAAAGATGGCAAAAGGTTATCGAACAAAACTGGCATTCTATCATTGATTGATCTTTGTTCTTTCTATCAATAAATGACCTTTGCAAAACATGGCTAAAATACGTCATGACTTTTCCAACAACCCAATAATTTCTGCTTGTATTAAATATGGCTTTTTTTTGTATGTTTGGGAAAGAAAATGTCTGCAAAATCGATACTATCTCTTTTTCAAACAATACAATGTCTCGAAGAATTCAGGATATGTCTGACTATGTTGAAGCTCCAGTAATCGATAGAATTAAAAAAGGTAAATTCTTTTCCATCCGGTCGATGAAAGTGTAGATGTTGCTGATTTATCTATTTTGCTCGTCATCGCGAGGTACTTGACAGAAAATGAAATTGGTTAAAACCTGTTGATTTGTTACCCATTGACGGAGCGTACCACAGGCGAAAATATTTTTAACGTGATCGATGGTTATTTCATTGAAAAGGACATTAGTTGATCGAATTGCTGTGGTGTATGCACTGACGGAGCCAGGTCTATGTCAGGTTGTTTTATAGGCCTACGCGGCCGAATTAAAGAAGTAGCTTCCCATGTACCATAGAGTCACTACTGCATTCATAGACAAACTCTTGCATCCAAGCCTCTTCCTAGTGAACTGAAAGACGTTCCTGATGAATCTGTAAAAGTTGTAAATTTTATTAGTCAACCACTAAACTCCAGATTGTTTAAAGCGCTGTGTGAAGGAATGAACAGCCTTCACAGCACATTACTTTTGCATACGGAGGTAAGGTGGCTATCTCGTGGTAAAGTACTTACACGGCTGTTTGAACTTAGACATGAAGTCCAGTTTTTTTGTTTTTTTTTTAAGACCATCGTTTCCGTCTTGCTTCAAAGTTTCATTACAGTGATTGGCGTCAAAGTCTTGCATATTTATCAGATATTTTTCTGGAAATAAACAAACTCAACTTAGGACTTCAAAACAGCTCAATCACTATATTCAAAGTAACCGACAAAATTGAGTCAATGATTAAAAAACTGGACTTTTCGAAATCCTTTATTGAAAGAGGCCAGCCTGAAGTTTTTGAAACTCTGCACAACTTCTTATCTGAGAATGACTTGCACCTATCCCAAAACGTGAAAGAGAATATTTTAAGTCACTTGGAAGGTCTCAAAGCGTCCTTTTATAAGTACTTCCCTCAACGTGGAAAAGAAAACAGTTGGATTGCAGATCCCTTCAATGAAGAATTCTTCAAAGAGGCTAAACTATCAATCAATGAAAGAGAACAGTTAACCGAACTTTCAACCGATTGTTCTTGAAATTCTGATTTTAAAAGAAAGCATTTTATTAACTTATGGGTAGATAACAGCTCAGTGAAATGGCACTCAAATACCTTTTGCCATTTACTGATACTGAACTAGTGGAGAGAGCTTTTTCTTCTTACACCTTCATAAAAAGAATAAGTACCGCAACAAGCTTAATGCACGTCCGGATTTAAGACTATCTTGCATCTTTTGAGCCTGATTTCAAGAAACTAAGTGCATCAAAGCAAGCTCAACGATCTCACTAACAATGTTTCAATCGGCTAGTGATCTGTATAATAATTATTACAGACTTTTCAGATAACACAAATAAATATTACTAATACATAATATAAATCAAAAGTTTGTTAAATACTTGATCATCATTATCAATGTTTAACATGAAGCTATACTTATATTTCTGTGTTACGAATATTGTAAAATGAAATATGTGGTTTATACTTTTAGTGTAGTAATTTTCCTTTCCCAACTCATTACCTGATTTCCACTATTTTACATTAAGATAAGCACTGAACAAAAATGTCAGTATTTAAAAACAGCAATTTTAAAAACAAGGTGTTCAATTTTTAGAAATGGGTGTAAAAGAGGTACGCAAGTAGAAAAAGGTTGGGAACCACTGTTCTAAAACAACTGACCACCGTTGGATAATTGAAATACAAGACTGGACACCAAGGAATAGGAAAACACCCGAAAGAGGACCACGTGGGAGACAGGTAGATGAAATTCGAAAGCCTGCCGGAGTGCCGCATGGAAGAGAATTCCTCAAGGCAGCGTTGTTGAAGAGACTTTGGTAGATCTTTATCCAAGTCTCTGTGAACACGTGTTACGTTTTTTAGAACACGCTTTTCTTTGCATATTCATTTTCGGATGCTGACAAAATCGGTGTACTCTCCTTGGCTACTCAACTGGTGCTGAAGCAAAGTATTTCACTTAATAATGAGCGTGTAAGGTGTGAAAATGACAGGGTAATGACGGCGCCGTAATGACAGTATTATTGAACGTGTAAGATCCACTTACCATTTGTAACTTTGCCTGCTTCTTCCCCATCACTATATTATAAAGTTTTGATAGCTATAATAGTTATTGAGGCAACAGACCAGACAGACTGGCACACAGACACCATCGTTAAAGTAGTCAAAACATTATTGGGGGATCTCAAAATATGTATAGTAGAACTCCAATTATCCGTATTAGCTCGGACTACATCTCATCCAGATATTCGGAAAATCCGGATAATTGGGTTGTCCTTTTTCTGTATGCCAAATATGTATTTATTAATTAAAGTGAGGGAAGTTAATTTTTCGTTTATCGTATTTTATAATAACAAATGTTATGCAGTTTAAAAAATAAATATCTACTGTACTGCATGATCATTTTGTATTTAAATGAACGAAAAAACTAAAAACACGTAAATAAATCAACAAAAATGTTAAAATTGGCCTTGAAAGAAGAACAAGCGATCCGGATAATTGGAGTTCTACTGTATTTCTGTTAGAATCATGAAGGCGACTTTTTTGTAATTATTAAAGAGGGGGGGGGGAGAGACAACATTACTGTTATTTTTGAAGGATGGCGGGCAAAGTGAGGGGCCCCAGATCCCATGCTGCGCGCAGGGCCCGGTGACTCTAAATCTGCCACTGGTCTTGCTTGTTTGTGTACATGAAAGTTGAAGTAGCATTTAAAATTCCCGTAGATAATTTTGTAAAAGCGAATAAAATTTATTGTTTGCAGTGTTTTGGTGAACTTTATATTGATGAATGAGTTCTATCGCCCAAGGTTTTCTGTTCTTGTTTCTTGGAGTCCTGTTTTACGCAGTGTTCGTCTGATGGTTGGAGTCTTCGCGCCGAGGAGTAGGGAATGTGAAGGGGTTATTGTGGATTAGTGTTTCTGAATGACGTCAGTTCTCTTATGAGAGGGGTTTTTAAGTGCCAAAGAAAGGAATTGACGCCAAAATCAAAAGGTCGTTTTGGGACCAACCTGCTGCATGAGGACAACACGTGTCGCACTGAAAGTTAATTACTGACTTGGGCGGCCGCTCTGGGGGCTTGTTTTTTTGTTTTTTTTTTTAATTATATTTTGATTCTCCTATGTCATCCTCCCAGTGGGGGTTCTGAAAATTGGCCTTCGTCACAGGTCAAAGAAAGCGGAAGGTTGGGATTACTCGCCCAGGTGATTCATAGGGATCGGTTGAGTCACTTTGGCACGCAGATAGATTAATGAGAGTAACCACAGCCGTTCGTCAACAGATGCAGGTCTGGCGTAATTCCCGGCGCTCAGAAATTTGCTGCTGTTATCAGGAAGCACAAAGTATCATCCACTGAGCACTCTCCACTCCGTTACTCTCCCCCTTGCTTCCCCGAAACCTCCTCTTTCTTCCTGCGTGAAATGTGGACTCCGGTTACCGTATTTGTTTCCCACTGAAACAACGTCCTAATGACAGCTTCTCTTGCTCTGTAGGGTGATCGTGTTCCTGATAAATTTTGTGGAACCACGCACAAGAGTGATCCGATGAGTTCCCCTGTAAAATTTGAAACCTGGGAGTAAACTGGTGTAAAAATCAGTTTGATTGCGAAGTGGAGCTATT
This sequence comes from Macrothele yani, assembly GCA_039090855.1. Taxonomy (NCBI): domain Eukaryota; kingdom Metazoa; phylum Arthropoda; class Arachnida; order Araneae; family Macrothelidae; genus Macrothele; species Macrothele yani. Next base: position 1,691,235 of record CM077023.1, on the reverse strand, counting down.
TCGCTGAAAATGGCCCTGTGTTGTGGCGTCGCTTGTCGATTTTCCTGGCACGTAGCTTATCCCCCCCTCTCTCTCTCTCTCTCTCTCTCTCTCTCTCTCTCTCTCTCTCTCTGTGCAAATGAGCTTGAAAGACACACACCCCAGTGACGTACCCAGAAATTAATTTGGGGGGGGGGGGGGGTGGGGGTGCATATTGTCGCCGCACTGCCAAAAGCACAAATGCAAAATTTTGTAATTTGAATTATCGCTATTTAAAAATTAAATTTGATCAAAGAACCACTTTTGCAATTACATGAAACTGTTCAAGCACTCACTATACATAACATTTGCATCAAGTTGCATAGCTGTATTATGCATCAGTGAATAAAATTTTACATGTCAAGTCAACAATCGAAACATTCTCACATTTTTAGTTTTATCGCTGCAGCTACGATATCATTCCTTCCTAAAGTGATGAAAAAAAAATGTGCACGAGAACAGACATTTTTATTTTTCTCAAATATTATTAATTACAAAGTAATGTTCATTCTACGGTTTTGTTTTCCTGCTATGCTATGTACTCAAGATAAAAGGCTTACCCCATCACTCCCCCAGGTTACACCACCAGTTCGATCTCTTATTTCTTTGGTGGCATACAAGTGGGAAACGCACCCGGGGGAGGGTAGGCATTAACAAATAGGCATATGTGACATTCCAAATGAAGAAGTAACTAACGGCAATTTAAGGAAGACCAGAATGGCGATACTAGCAAAATAACGTCACCGACAAATTTTAATACTAGACAAAATTATTTTGGAGGGTGCATATGGCCCTTTGCACCACCCCTGGGTACGTTTGACACACACACACACACACACACACACACACACACACACACACACGCACATTTCAAATGAATTTCGAAATATATCTGGTCATTTTATTTTATTTGTCCGTTCATTTCAACCCCATCTAGTAAAAGTGTGATATTTGGTTGTCCGATAATTTTTTTTTTTTTTTTTGCATAAATCACTTTTATATAGCAAACTCCATGAAAACATGTATCTGTCTATGCGTATAATTTAGTGTAATGAACCTTTCATATTAAATTTCAGTGATGCGGTGGCACTTGTGATGAAACGTGATACTGCTGTAGGAAAGAAAGAAGCTATTTAATCATTGCAGAGAAACGCACGTTCCCCATATTCGAACTGATCACCCTATCCCGCTTTATACCATGAAAACAAAAACGGGAACAAAAAATTTAACGTATAGGCCTACCTGCCGACATCTCCAAATAACGTTGCGAAAGTAAATGTTTGATCACTAAATTCCAAGGAAATTACACTAGGGTCTTAGGTTTTTTTTTATTTTTTTTAATTTATTTGATACTGATAAAAGTGTAATCCAACTTCGTTCATACCTCACGGAAATTTTACTACCACACGTTTTAAAAATTGTCAAGTTTAGTACGGTTAAATATCCCTGTTAGTTGACACAATTGTTGGAAGTTTACATTACACTTACATCTATTTGTTTGTCTCCCCTTCCACTGGGGTCCTAAGTGACATGTTCCTGTAATTCTTAGTCTAAAGCATACAGATTCATTTATTTACGCAATTCAGAAAAACGGATGTTATTTATTACATTCTAAATACTTTAAGTTCAGAAATATCTTTATTTTAACTAGTTGCCTCACTGTTTTACCTGCTGCCAGGGTAATAACATTTAATAATTCTTTTGGTGTTAGCCCAGGGTTCATTCCGACAATATGTTACAGAGAGCACTTGTTTTAAGCTTTAAAACAAGTGGTATTAGATTTCTGTATCTCCCTCAGTTCGGGAGATAGCCCTTGGTGTCAGCTCATGTGCATACATTGACCCTTTTATTTTTCTCATTTGGGTTCTCACTCGTTTTCCTGCTGAAAAACTCCTTAGAACAAGTTCAGGAGCGCCCAAGCAAAACCAAACATGTCACAAAAATGTGAATTATCAAGTAATAGTTGGATATCATAAAGGACGATGGTCTGATTCCGTTTCTGTATCATAAGCTGATCCAAACCAAACAGCTCCTACTCATTATATAGGCGAAAAATGCGCGATTCGAGCAAAAACGAACATGTCCCAGTAGCTGGCTCAAGCAAAATCAAATATGTCGAGTGAACCAATCAGAGCTCCAGAATTCGGACATGTGACGAAGCTGATAAGAATGACGCAGTGGCATTCATGTTCTCAGACAGTCGGCGTGTTTTATTAAAACGTGGTGATTCATTTCGTGCGTTTGTCATAGTTTTAGAGATATGGAAGAGGTCTGAGATGATTTAGTAACGGTGAAGGAAAGTTCAAAAGGACAGGGAAAGAACGAAAAGAGAAAGTGCGAAAGAAAAAGCTAAGAGAGAATGCTATGGTGTACCAGATGGTCCAAAGTTTTCGTGGGTTCCAAACATCAGAACACTCTGTTCTCGTGCTATAAAATTCGTCCATGTGATCAGTGATGTATTCAGACATCTTTTCGGGGGTGCCTATCCCCCCCGAAAATCCCTGAACGCCCTCCCGTAGGTTTTTGGGTGATCTCCCTTTAGTTTAATCATTTTCGTTTATAGCTGAATATTTGTAAAAATTAATTAAAAAGAAATTAGGAAAATGAGAAAAAATATTATAATAATAATAAAGGAAAAAAAAAACCCATTCACATGGACTTCAGTTTGAAATTTCTATCATCCTTCAATAAAACATTAAACAGTCCTCGCTGAAGGGGCAATTTTTTAAGCACTGACAATTCGGACTACTTCCGCAATAAAAACCTAATTCCACAGAGTAGAGATGTTTGCCCTGCAATACATTATCATATTTTGCAAGCTGGCATTCCAGCTTTATTTCAGTCTTCTACGCCAATTTTCCATGTATACGGTAGTTTTCCACATACAACGAAATATTTGCTACCTAATTTTTAACAATAGCAAATTATTAGAAATTATTCCCATAAGAAAGTTGTTTTTTCTGTGGCGGTGGGTGGTTTACACTCTGTTAAAAAAATAAATAAATCGAGGCACCTCAAACTGGCATCCAAACGGTTAGCGAGTTTGTTTTTACTACTATGTGCTAATCTAAATAATCTAAAGGGCCTGAAACCAAGTGGCAGGGAAATGGTTTGCATCATACGTTTTTAGGTAACACTGTAATGATTCCTTAATAATCAGAAACACGTTTGTAGTAAGGCGAAGACATTTTTACCACTCTTCATGATTATTTTGGGGGGAAGGGGGATATTTATTCCAGCACAGCGTTTCTTACTCGGATGCTTAATATCTTACACCACCCCATGCTTCATTATTGAATTAAAGCAAAGGTATAACATTTTCACATTTTTAATCATTTGTATGTGTAGATTTCTTGGAATTTGCATTTCCGATATACGAGCATACATTTTTTTTTACACTATTTAAAATTTTAATATATATTAATGTATGTATACATAACAAAATTGTGATTTTATGTATATAATCAGTCAACAAGTTTCAGCCCCCTCAAATTTGTAATTGCCCCCCCCCCTTCCCCCCGAGAAAAAGTCTGAATGCAACGCTGCATGTGATGCATTAGTCATTCGTGAAAAGCTATTGCCATGTCAAGATAAAAAGTGTTCATGCCTTAATGAACGTTGTGGCTAAAAACCCAACGTGTTCTGTCCAAAACATCACTTTGTATTTTCTAGTACGCGACCATAGTTTTTAACCAGCTGACAGAGTTTCGAGAGAATCGAAAAACAACAAAAGAAAATTCCTTCCATTTATACGACAGATGAGTACCTCAAAGTGTATAGCGATTTTGGGGGTAGTGAGGTGCCTAGGAAAAGATTGGGTGTAAGTCACTTTCAACAATCCACAGGACTTTGGAGGGCATGACGAAGGTTAAGACATCCAAAGTAAGAGGTGAAAGAGGCACTTGCAGCGTGCAAGTCATTGGTCAGTTGTTTTATAGATTTGAACATGAAAAGGCACCAGTGACACTTCTAAAAAAATGGATTACTTCGCGTGCAGCCATGAAGTTTATTAGACACGTATTACCATTGGAGCATGGAATTTCAGATGCGAAAAAAAGGATGTGGATTCCCTTCTCAAAGACCTTTTTGTAAATTCATGGAGAGAAATTGCGAAGTTCCCACGAAGAATTTGGTTCGCAAGACTGATTGATGGACCTGCTTCACAGCCTAATAAAAATGAACATCTGGAATTATGTGACTGCTTGGAGGACGACTGTGGTCTACATATTTGATTTTTATTAATGTACTTGTTTTCTAAGTTTCATAAAAATCCGTTCTTCTCAGTCAAGCATTTTTTATACCACCTATTATTATTTTTGGTAATTTGTAATAAATTGTGCGAAATAAAGACATACCAACATGTGACAGCAACTTTGGTAAATAAAGAAGAAAAAAAAAAAAAAAGGTATATTTCAACTGAAAAGTGAAAATGCTTCTGTTTCTCCATCAGCTATTTCTTTCAAACCGTGAGATTTTTGTCAGATAATAGGTATTCATTCTATTAAACGCAGGTTGATTATACACTGGTGTGCAAAAATTAAGGACGAGACGGTTTTTCGAATGTAACGTCGTGCAGAAGTGCTCCACATCGACTCAAATCATACCATAAGATCCCCAAGATGTAAGAATATGGGACCAGTGAGCAAAACAGTCCAAACAAGGAATCCAAAGGATACAAAGGCACTTTATTGAATAGGTAGCTTCCGTTCTTCTCAGTCAAGCACTTCCGCTGCTTGACTGAGAAGAACGGAAGCTACCTATTCAATAAAATCGTTCCGCTGTTATGCTAATTTCTCCTCTTCGTCCTTAGGTCCGGGGACCACACGTCGCCAGTGCCGAGCACAACTGGACAGAAGACAGAAACTTCCATGTGACAGGCGGCTGCTAAGAAAAATCCAGTCTTTAGTAAGGGATATGATTACCCCTGACTGCGTTGCTGGATTTACAACGTCTGTCCATGCTGAGGACGAGGTTGTCAAGAAGCTGTTGAGGCATCGCGGCCCATTCCTCTTGTAGCGCCAATCGCAGCTGCGGAATCGTTGCTGGCGGCTGGTGACGTGCTGCCAAGCGTCTCCCGAGAAGGTCCCTCACGTGTTCGATTGGATTTAGGTCCGGGGACCTTGCGGGCCAATCCATACGTTGAATATCTTCACTCTCCAACAGCTCTTCGACAGCCACTGTACGATGAGGTGTAGCGTTGTCGTCCATGAAGAGGAACTCAGGACTCGCAGCACCTCTAAAGAGACGCACGTGAGGCAGGAGAACCTCGGTACAATAGCGGACACCAGCGACTAAACCTCCTTGGAAGACGTGGAGGTCAGTACGGCTACCAAGCATGATACCGCCCCAAACGAGAACTCCGCCACCTCCAAACCGGTCCCTTTCGATGATGTTGGAGGTGTGATTGCGTGTTCCCTGCTCTCTCCAGATGTGTATACGTCCAGAATCGCTCGTCAGACTAAATCGGCTCTCATCCGTTAAGAGAACTCGACCCCATTGCTGATGTGTCCAGTTCTTGTGTTCCTGGCACCACAGAAACCGCCGTCTCCGATGAGCAGGCGTTAATGGCACATACCGTACTGGTCGTCGTGCAAATAGACCACCTTTGTGCAGCCTCCTGGCCACGGTAAAACGCGATAACGGACGTCCATTTGTCTGTTGCATGTGCCTTGCGATTTCTCCCGCTGTCTACCGTCTGTCTGTTCTCGCCTGTCGTGGACGACCACTGCTAAACTCTCAGACAGCTGTTTCTGTCGTTTGAAATGCTCTCCAAGCTCGTGAAACGATGCTGTGAGCTATCCCGAACTCCTCGGCCACACTAGTCACACTTCGACCACCTTCCAACTTCCCAATGACGCGAACTCGGGTAAAGTCATCCAGTTGTCGTCTACTGGATTGCCTGTTGGCCATATCACACGGTGGCAGCAACTCGACGTCGTTCAAATCGATGTACACCGTGCAATAGCTTTCACCGAATTGCTGAGCGTACACCGCCCGCCCCGCGTCATGCTGCATATATGCGCATGCCCTACCGTACCGGACCCTAGTCTATCTCCTGAGTGGTCTTTCGGTCCGTTCTGCCTGCTTGTTCCGCTGTTATGCTAATTTCTCCTCTTCGACCTTAATTTTTGCACACCAGTGTAGAATAGATAGGTACCATAGATAGGTAGATTAAATTCAGAATACGTTCAAGCAAAATCCAACAAGTCACTAGGGCATCTGATCAAAAACAAACATATCACTTGATGCCCGAGCAAAAACAAACATATCAACAACAAAAAGTTAAATATTTTGATTTTAAAACATTTTTGATCCGAATCAGATCCATAGACGTGTTTGCAGCATCTAAAGGGAATTGACTGATGTTGAACAGTACGAAATTCATTGCGCATAATTCAATGAGCGTTTTACCTGCCTACTGCAAATCTAGATCTGATGTACATGTTTGGTTTTGCTTGCGCACTTCTCAGTTGCTTCAGTGTGCAACATGCCTTTGATTGTACACTCACGGACAATGAAATTTGCGCACCAAGAGGAAGCATCGGATTGAACTGAAATTTTATGGACGTAATGATACAGATGAATGATACACATGATGGCAAAAACAGGGCTGCAGGACAATTACAGAGGGATCTGTGGCACGCAGTCCGGTCATGTCAATAGCGCCTCGCACCGTCTCGTGCGGTGATACATACTGCAATACGATCCAGCATGGAGGCGAACAGACTCCTGATGATGTCCTGCGGCTGACTGGCCCGCACGTGTTGGACGGTGTGCTCCAAATCCCGGATAGTGCGGCACTGTGGTAGCCGGCGTTTCAACTGGTCCCACACATGCTCCGTAGGGGACATGTCGGGGGAGCGGGCAGGCCGAGAAAATGTCTGGACATGACGTAGGCAGTCATGGGCAACCCGAGCTGTGTGCGGGCGGGCATTATCCTGCTGGTATAGCGCACCTGGAATCCCTACCAGGAATGGGAGCACATAGGGCCGTAGCATATCATCCACATACCGCTGACCCGTCAATGATCCACGTACCACTACTAGAGCTGATCGGCTATCGTAGGCAATGGCTCTCCAGACCATAATGCCTGCAGTGGGGGGGGGCGCTAAATAGCGATGTTGGGATTGTGCCGTTGACCCGGGCACCTCCACACCCGGACACGATGATCATCTGTCCCCAAAACAAAGCGGCACTCATCGCTAAACACCACACGTCGCCAGTCTGTGGCATTCCACGTCGCTCTGGCCTGGCACACGGAGTCGGCGATGTTCCGGTGTTAATGGCAGCACACGTAAGGGGCGCTGAGATCGCAGATTCGCTTTCGGGAGACGTCGGGAAATGGTTCGTGGGTACACAGGAGCCGCTACATCTGCCTGCATAGTGGACCGGGTCCCCTTGTGATCCGTTTGTGCCTGGCGCATGATCCGTCGATCCTCAGTCTCTACCGGTGGTGGTCCTGGTCCGTCCGGAGCCGCTCCACCGTGTGGCATTGCCGTTACGTGTCCACTGCTCCCAACACAGTCCGATGGTATGGTCAGAACAAGCCACGTGGCGGGCTATACGGCGCGCCGACCACCCTGCGGTTTTCGGCCCGATGATGAGGCCTCTCTCTTAGTCCGTAAGTTGCGTAAATCGACGTCTCTGGCGTCAACCCGGCATTCTTGTAACTCTTTACTCTTGCTTGCGTCGGCCGGTGATTTTCGCTTTCATGGAGCATCGACTACACGTCTGTTTATAAGGCTGCCGGTTCGTGCTTGCAGCGCCACCACAGGGTGTGCGGTCATGCGCACTCGCACCAAACGTGGATCATTTGCATACCAGCGCGCGCACTAGCTATTTGCAAAAAGTTTCACGGTTGTAGCATGTTTTGTTTTAGGTGCGCAAATTTCATTGTCCGTGAGAGTGTATGCTGCCTTTGTATTAGTTATCAGGGTACCAGTCCAAAACAATATCAGGGAGGAAAGGCGAAAGGTGACCGACCTAATTATAAGTAATAACATCGCGCGTTTTAAAGAGGGCAACGTGTTAATATGGGAAAAGAGAAGTACATATACAAGGTTATAAACGAAAGACGTAATCGCACAATTATAGAGTGCAGATGCTTTCCTGTCAATGTAGTAAGGCAGATTTGAATTTGTATGCAGCCTCTTGACAATCCTGGCTGTGTTTCTTAGGTTACTTTTACAAACTCAGTTTGTCGGCAGGCCCCTTAGAGGTCCCAGAGTCGACGAGCATCAGCAAAAAAAGCTGTCGGCTGTGCCCGCGATCTACGCCGCAAGACTTCCGTGCATGTCCCGGTAGATTTAAAAGTTGCTTGTATTAGGACAATACCGATTTGATGTTGAAATTAAACAGATTGAAAAACAGAATTGCATCTGAACTCCAGTACGAGTATTTATCTCATGAACTGACCTCAGCAGTTTTTAAAGTCATTTACCTTCATAAATTTTCTTCACGTCATGGATGGGGTTGTGGGTGATGAAGAACACTGCTATAAGCATTATGATCAAGAATGCCAGAAAGTGAATACGAGATGCCATCAAGGCACGTTAATTATTTATTCGTTAAAACACTAATACTTTCGGGACACTCCAAATGGTCCCATCATCAGGTGTATAAAAGATAAAAGCTACGCTACATCTAGCAGTTAAAATGACACAACAACATTAAGAACTGTGAGAGAGACATCACAACAACGTACAGGTAGTGGTTAGACACAATCAGTTGCAGTTTACGGGTTAATGTGACGTTGAGATGTCATGAATGACTCGGATGTTACATGGTGACATCCAAATGTGTTTGGCAGTGCGGGACGGAATTCATGAGTTGAAGCCAAGGTCTTGGTAATCTGAAAGGATCATTACAGCAGGAATTCAAAAGTTTATGGAGAAGAACTGTTTCGCCGTATCTCAGGGATCATTCGTTTTTATAACCTGATATTAATTTGACGTCAGACCAATTGGGCATAAGATGCTCATCCAAGCAAGCTCTAGTGAGGGCGGTAGCGCGGGCTTGGTTTTTATCGAACGTTGGTGTTCTAAAAGTCTGGTTTTCAACCGTCTCTTGGTGCTTCCCACGTAATATGTTACAGTTGTCTCCGATTTTCCTGATCTGTTGATGAAGATTAAGTAAACACCTGCTGAAGTTAAGACATTATTGGGCTCTTTGTCCTTCCTAATGGAAGCAAAGAGGTTTTTCGTGCATAGACAAATATTCATAGTGTGTTTCAAACAGGACTTTTGTAATAAGTTAGATATTGCTGGGATATATGGTAAAGAACTGATATATTGTTAGGTGCAAGGTTTTTTAGTCCAAATCAGCATTGAGTTGAAGGATTGAGCATATCTGGTACAGAGGTTATCAATGAGAGTAGGGCTGTAGCCGTTGAGGAGAGCAAGTTTTTAAATTTCGGACAACTCCTGGTCCCTGAATTCTTCAGAAGACACATTTGTAAATTTTACCATTTACCAAGGTACTCTTGGTTTAACCCTTATCAAGAATGCTTTTGGTTGAAAATGATATTTTTCTTTTAGTCATTTTAATTATTTTTGTTGTAGTCATTACATCAATTAAAGCTTGATTTAAATTTAGGCACTGCAAAACAAAAATTAACTCTGAAAAGTACTCATTTCTGTGTTTTGCACCTTATTAGGCAGAAACTATACGCTGCGTGCCTTAAAGCTCTAGAGAAGAAAGTCCAGTGTTTCAGGCACAATTTCAATTCCGCTGCCACCTAGAGCTCCCCTCCCCCATAGGCGTAGCCAAGGGGGTGGTCCTCAGGTATATGTATATATGGGGCTTTAACCAATGAACCAAACCCATGGACCCCACCCCCTTAAGAAATTTCTGGCTACGCCACTGCCTACACCCCCCCCCCTTTTTGTTCTAATTTCCTTATAAAATAATCTGGTGGTTCTGCATAAGGGTGGACCTATTCTTATACAATCACTACCCTTTGAAAATATGATTAACATCTTTTCTGTATGATCTTCAATGCCCCCCTCTCTCTCTCTCTCTCTCTCTCTCTCTCTCTCTCTCTCTCTCTCTCTCTCTCTCTCTCTCTCTCTCTCTCTCTCTCTCTCTCTCTCTCTCACACACACACACACACACATCTAGAATGTTTTGAATGAGAGAAGTATTACTTTATTTCTAGCTTTTGTCACATATCACCAAACATAGTACCTCATTTTATATACAATCTACTCCTGCAAAGTTCCAGGACTGGCACAATAAAGAATATAAAAAAGTACCATACTCACAATTAATGCCTGTCACCTTCAAAATACCGCCCTTCTTAAACAACACAGTTTCCAGCATTTTTGAAGATCCTGAAAACTGTTCAGGGAAGCACTTTCCTGGATGTCTGCAAGTTGTTTTGTCACAGCTGCTTGCATAAATCTAATATCTGCACGATACCGTGAGTGGGTACCTCTTCATTGAGTGCATTGTCTCTTGGTTTGTGGATCATACTGTAAGCACCATGTTTCATCTCCTGCAATAATTCTGGAGCAGAAATCAAGATCCTCAGCTGCAGCGTTCAGCAGATTGGAACAGATCAATGAGCGAGCCTCCGTTTGGTCATCATTCAAAATGCGGGGTACAAAATCTCATTAAGTCTATGTTTTTCCAGATTCTTGCGTAGAATCTCATGACAGATTGACTTACTGATGCCCACTGACTCAGCCAAAAGTTTCACTGTAATTTAGCGATCTTTCTTTAACTGATTATGCACCTCTTCAATTTTTCCACCTGCACACTGGTGGGATGCCCAGACCTCGGATCACTGTCAAAGGAAAACTGCTGCAGAATAATGCTGTGTCTCTATATACTTTTTTTTACATTCTGTAAGTTCCAGTTGCTGATTTATCAAGTTCCAACAAAAATGGATGTTTACTCTCTCTTGTTCCATGGCTAAAATGAAATGAGATGAGAATGCTTGCTATGACTGCCTTAATGTCCAGCTGCCTCCTGTTGGTACCGGTAGAAATTGGTTTCCAGCTGTTCACTGATTGGCCAAAGACTATTGTCTTCTGGCATGCACGTGATATTTTTATCCCACTACTGTTGCGTCAGTTATGCGGTCAGTCCTGGAACTTATTGGCAATAGGTTGTATATTATTTTTTGGCATAGAAAAGATGTACATACATACCTCTTGTAGTGTGGTGAAATCCTCAGAAAACTTGAAAACTGCATCATCCTGTAACGGGATCGGGCTTACCTCTCCAGGTTGTTGTACAAGTGTGCTAATGCTTTAGTTGCTTGAAAATAGGTTGCCCTGAATGACATGCTCAGTGTAAATCAGGATGTGGGATCAATTCCCTTTGCTACATGCTAACAGTTAAATACAGCATTTCTGTGTTAAGAATAATATGCCTGCCATGTAGGTATTTGCCAAGATTTATTCTTCATTAATCTCGGTGACCTTATATTATATTCTGGTTTGCTATTTAGCATAACAACAGTGATCATAAGAACAAATTGTATTTTTCTACAGAGGAGTTTTAGACCATGTGTATCTGTGCAAAATGTGTGTGGAAAGAAATGTGATCACACATTGCTGCTCATGTGAAATGCATAGTCATGCAGATGGTTCCACAATAGCCCATAGTTGTACCTTTCTGTGCAGTTGTTATTCTAGTACTGTATGTTATTCAATGACATGCATCTCTATGCAGTCTTGAGATGTGATACTTACAAGGGGAGCCTTTCAACTGTCACTCGCTGAAATTGAAGAAACGTGGCCAGGAGATAGTACTAAGGACAAAAAACAATGGGCGTATTTCCGTTTTGGCCCAAATGAACTGACAAAGGTGAACGAGTGTTTTAACTGACAAGGGAAGCCTTTCAACTGTCACTCTCCAAAATTGAAGAAACTTGGCCAGGAGATAGTACTAAGGACAAAAACCAATGGGTGTATTTCCGTTTTGGTCCAAATGAACTGACAAAGGTAAACGAGTGGTCTGAAAATGGCTTTAGAGCACAAGTGGGAAAAATCATCTAACATGTGTTGTGGTGCGTGATATGTAACCCCAAATATCAGCTATGTCCCCATGATTCAAAATAAGCTCATGTCATACAAAAAGCAACAAAAACCTTTATTACAGGTGTAAATGAACGTTTGTGGCATTGAACACATGACCGAAGCAAAGTAACTTGGAACAATGAGAACAATGCAAGATCCCAAAGTTATCACAGTACTGAAAATTGTCATTGATATCTGAAAAACAAATACATTGAACATTATCAAAAGAATCGTCATCACTTCAGAGTATCCAATTTTTATCCACGGATATAACAGCATGTTGTTGAATTTTTCTGACTGCCATTGATTGTTCATTGATACATTCATTGATTTTCTCCACTTGTGCTGCTCTAAAGCCATTTTCAGACCACTCGTTCACCTTTTTCAGTTCATTTGGGTCAAAACGGAAATACACCCATTGGTTTTTGCCCATAGTACTATCTCCTGGCCACGTTTCTTCAATTTTGGAGAGTGACAATTGAAAGGCTTCCCTTGTTAGTGTGCAGTGGCTGCGGAACCAACCGGGCCGCCATGGCTCGGTCGATAATTTCAATAGTTTTAGCCAAGATTTTTTTTTTTTATTTGGCATATGGGCGATTTTTGTTGTGATGTGCCTTAGGAAGTTCCTCTAGATAAGTGGTCAGGTGGTCCTAATCCCTAACAAAGCTCCTTAGGCATTGTTTTTCTTCTGTTTGTTCGGGGAAGCTGGAAGGGAGGTGGGTGCACCACGATTCAAAATTTCGGGCCCGGTCAACGCAGTTCACTTTCCGCCGCCCCTGTTAGTATGAATACACATGGGTGTATGGGGCAATCTGAATTTCATAGGAGAAAGCATTCTGTGAGTAAATACTAATGGTAAATGGGAAATTTTTTCGATTAAATTAAGCTTTTTTTTCATGTCATGTTTGAAGATGTGTACATTTTTTCTTTAAGCAATAAATTATGTAAAGGACATAATAAAAAATATGGAGTATTATTTCATTTATTTATTTGCATTTTGACTTCATTGGTGGCATTTTTTATGAAGTAATTAATGAATCTAATACAGATGTAGTTGTAAATCTCACTGGTAAACAAAAAATAATAGTAGAGCTTTATTTTATGGGTGTTTACTATAGAACATGTTTAAAAATTTTAGTAAATTTTCAGAGATAATTTATCTCCATCATGAGGGCTTTTTCACTGCACTCCATTATTATTCTTGCTGTTTCCTTTATGGTTGTGGTTAGTGTCAATGAGACTGGACCAAATGTTTTTTGCAACAAAAAGCCCATGCAGTCGTGACGATAGTTTCTCCTCTTCTCAATTGCACATCCTTCTTTTAATTTTCTTTTGAAGATGCTTTGTTGATGCCCAGTAGTTTCAATGGAATCCCAGTTTATTTTGTGTTCTGATCCTTTTTCATGTTTTTCCAGATCATTTTTCCTTGCTGCTTTGGTGCTGTGCAATTTGAGTCTTTAGCCAGCCACTTGGCTTTCTAATGTAAGAAATTCAGGGTGAGGAGCCGGTCACCTTTCTCACCTTTTCAAACCTTTTTTTAAAATTAGTCACCTTTTGTCACCTTTTCAAACCTTTTTTTGACCATATTGGGAAATGTACAATTTAACAGTATAGTTTCAAAAGAAGTTACTAGAAGTTAAAAGATTATTATTGTAAGTATGCCTACAACTACAGGATGTTTCACTCGCTTCTTGACCCGGCATTTTTGCAATAACTGTAAGAGGAATGAAGATATAATAACGAAATTTGAACTGAACTTGCCTTAGGCTGTGAGAAAGCAAACGGAAGCAATGTGTAGTTGCGCCAACGTCGTGGGCGTGGTCAGAGAGAAGTGGCGGCGCTAGCCCAAAATTGGTGGGCTAGAGTCGCCACTAGCCCAGTATTCCCACTGGTGGCGCTAGCCCAAAATTCCAGTTTTGGGGCAACTAACAATCCCCATGCTACACACGAAGAACTCCTATATCCAGCAAAGATCGGTGTTTGGTGTGCGATGTCACAGCGGCGCATTATTGGGCCGATCTTCTTCGAAACAACCATCTCGACAGCAGCTTATGTGGAAATTTTTCAGACCTTCGTGAATCAGTTAGACGATGAGTAATTATCCATTGGATATTTCCAGCAGGATGGAGCAACATGCCATACTTCCGGTGCCAGCATGGCCGAAATTGAGTCATTTTTCGAGAACAGAGTTTCTTTTTAGGTAAAGTGGATGGTGAAACATTGCGTAAAAAACTATGTGAAGCACTTTCTGAGGCCAATTTATCACAAAACAGATGCCTAATGCTTGGATCAGACGAACCTAACGTTAATAAAAAAGTTTTTAGGCTTTTCAATAGTAATGTCCAGGAGACACAAGGGACAAATCTTATAAACATAGGTACCTGCAACATCCACATAATGCATATGTAAAATTATCGGGAGTGTTTAGGTGAAGAAGCTTCTGAGCTGCTGTTCAACATTTACCATTATTTTGACAGTTGGCCTGCCCATTGGGAAGAGTTTGAAAAATCCTATCTAAATACAACATTCCACACCACAAATTTTTGAAACATGCAACAACAAGGTGGCTTGCCTTGGGGCCTTCAGCCAACATGATTTTGGAGCAGTAGGACATTCAGTTCTATTTCCTTAAGAACATGCTTCTGAGAAAATATTCTGCTGCTCTAAAATGCAGATCCTATAAGGCTGTTGTGAGTGTCTTAAAGAAACCTTCAATAACAGCTGAACTTCATTTCATTATTTCATCAGCAGAACTATTCATGAAGTTCACACAACGTTTTCAGTGGCAAGCACCCATGATCCACAAATTGTATGAAGAAATAGGGAACGTTCTTCAGACCTTTATGGCTTGTGTTTTTGAAGACTGCTGTCATTAAAAAAATCTCTAATTTTTCTAAAGTTGATCTTGATGAACTGTTTACATTTGGTAATCTGCTTCCTCTTGAAAAACTTGTCATTAATGAAAAGGTCACATATGAGCTTTTTAAACTGAAAGAAAGTGATAAGTTGTTATTTCTGAAGGAAGCTCAAAAGCACTATATTACTGCTTGCAAGCATGTGATAGAAAAGACTTGCTTATCAAATGGAACGCTTAAAAATTTAGATTTTTAGACCCAAAAGAATGAGTGAATGATAGAAGCTGCAAAGACATACTGAAAGTTGCAAAAATTGTCATTTCATGTTCAACTGGATTATTTGTTAGATGAATGGAAAATTTTGCAACTGGAAAAAGATAATAGAGCATTTGAAAACAAAACTGTTGATGATTACTGGCAACAACACATCTTAAAAAGGGACTCATTATCAAAATATATAAAGTTTCCAAATGTTGCAAAAGTCATAAAGGCAGCTCTTACTTTGTCAAATGGAAATGCTGACATAGAGAAATGATTTTTCATTTCTAAGCATATATTATGAGAAGATTAAATCAGCAATGACTGAAAGATTTTTAAACAGTTACTGACTGTGAGGGATGCCTTGAAACAATATCCTAATTTTCTTTTTGTACTCATTAAGTACAAACAAGCACATTCAAAGTACACTGCCTTTATGGAAGAATGTAAGAGGAAAAAGAAAATCGAATTAGGTGAAAAGCTTAAAAGAACAAAAAAGAACAGATTATGAAGAAAATATGAAAAAGCTGGAAAAGATAAAAAAAAGTCAATCAAATGTGAGACTGCTGCTCTGAATGACAAGAAAAAAGAACCCCTACAAACTAAGGAGGCAAAAGAAGAACTCTTTTTGGAAGCTTTGGCTAAACTGAAGAAAGCACTCGAAAAAAATGATTTAAAGGGAGTAAAATTAGCTGAAGGCATGCTCAAGGGAGTAAAATGTATGCAAACGGAAGAAAGAATGAGAGAAAAGGAAGTGGAAATCATTCAGAAGAATCTTGAGAAAAGAAAATTAAGTATGATTACATCATTTTTTGCTAAGATGCCTAGAAAACAGTAAGACAAACAGGTTTTTTTATTCAGAATTGTTTTTCTGGAACATTGAAGAGAATTGCACGACATTAGATTTTCAGAATTTTGTGTAATTTTTTTTTTCGTAAAATTATATAATAACAATAAAATGGCCATACCCCATCCAAGACCATAATAAAGAAATGTATTATGATCTTACCTGGCCTTTTTTGGTAGGGGAGTATAAAATATATATATATATATATATATATATATATATATATATATTTGTTTGTAACCATATTTGTTGTTTTGTGCTATTAGCAAGAAGTCTCATAATCACCTTTTAGTCACCTTTTTAAAAAAAATTCTCACCTTTTTCAAAGGTTGCCTTAGCTTCTCACCCTGGAAGGTGTACAACTACCTACATTTCGCTTCATAAACTACCGTCTTGAATTAGCAATTTAGTTTTTTTGATTTGAACAAATTTGCATTTTTTTTTTTTTTTTTTTTTTTTTTTGTCAGGAACTGGTACCAGCTGTATGTTAAAACTTTTTTCTAATTCTTTGGAGAGAGACATGCAGGGTGTCTGAAAAATAACTGTGCAGTGAAAGTAAAACTTGCCATGTCGAGCTGGTTCCTACAGGAGGTGTTGGAAATGGCCCCCCACCAACATCCAAACATCTGCACACACTTCGGCATGTTGGTGAAGATCTTTTTCAGGATATGTGGTGTGATTTGTTAGATGTGGGTCGTTATTGCAGCCTGTAGCTCTTGAAGTGTATGCGGATTACCTGCATATATCTTCCCCTTCAACGCTCCCCACAGAAAAAAGTCAGGCAGTGTCCAGAAAGCCACATCCAAAATGTCCTCACTTTCTTCAGACAGGAACTCTTGGGACCATCTGCAGTACCGAACACGGGCCTCATGGTCTGTTTCTTTCAGTTGATGTACGACTGGCACTTTGTATGGGTGGAAACTCAACTTCCTTTTCAGAATATCATGGGCTGTGCTCTTTTGCACTTTAGCTTGTTGTGACAGCTGCTTCGGGAACTTGTGTGGACTCCTCTGTATCCTGTCCTGGATATCCTGTATGGTCTCGTCTGCCGTGGATGGCCTACTGGGACGGGGGATATCCAGAACACTGCCTGCTTCCCAAACCTTCGCTATGAGCTGATGCACCATATTATGGTGGGGGACTCCTGCATCACGAAATTTCCTAGCAAATTGTTTTTGCACTTTGTCCGTGTACTTGCCGCCATGGCGAAAGACATGTTCCAACTAAAACTCTGTTCAACCGTCAACACAGTCTACATGTCTGTCTCCGTCGACCAAGCTCTCAGGAATTACCTTCGTCAGAATGATAGCTGCGCACACCTCAAGACATGGTTACCAGGCACAGATCACTTCTACTGTAATTCCATTCAGAATTTCTTCATTATTACATTACTGCAATTCGTACATTCAGTGCAGTCATTATTCGGACACCATGTATAAAGCTTTGTCATAGGGAATTTCTCTGGTGAGTTTTATTTATCTCTTATGTGAACTTTTCTAGTTTTCTTTTATATTAAATAGTTTATTAATACCTTTTGTGATAGTTAGTCTTGTTAACTTTTTCAGTTCTAATTTTTTTCAATGAATTGGCATGCAGTATTTGTTTTCATAGACGAAATATTGTGTGAATTGAAATCTAACAGTTTTTATTGGTATTCATGGGTTTTTTTTCTATAACGTAGTAAGAATTCTACCATCTCTGATGTAAACAGTTAAATCCAAAAATTTAGTTTTGCCTTCAAGCTGAACTTCTAAAGTAAATTTTTAGGTTTGTCAATATTTTTACAAATTTTTTCTGCAATTTTTTTTCTGTCAATCATGAATGTAATGTAATCCATCTAGTATCATCATCATTGTCAACCATTATCAATCCACTGCTGGACGAAGGTCTCCCCAAGTTTCCTCCACAACAGTTTGTCTTGTGCCAGTCTCCTCCATGTCACTCCCGCATACTTTCGAATTTCATCCACCCATCTTCCATGTGGTCTTCTTCTGGGTCTTTTCCTGTCCCTTGGAATCCAATCTAAAATTTCGGCTGTCCATCGATGGTCTGTCTTTCTGGCAGTATGTCCAGCCCATTGCCATTTCAGGGATTTAACTCTGATCATGATGTCTTCCACTCTTGTCATTTTTCGGATCCACGAGTTCCTCTTCTTATCTCTCCTGGTTACACCAAGCATGCACCTCTCCATGCTTCTTTGAGTTGTCTGCAGCATTTGTATGTCTCTTTTAGTTAAGGTCTACGTCTCTGCACCATACGTAAGCACTGGAAGGATGCATTGATTAAACACTTTTCTTTTAAGACATAATGGCATATTGCTCTTGAAAATTATGCTGTTTCTTCCAAAAGCTCTCCAGGCAAGTTTTGTACGGCGATTAATTTCTTCATCAATGTGACCCTCACTTGATATCTGCTGTCCAAGATAAACGTACCTGTCTGTTATCTCCAGCTTTTCTCCATCAATCGATAAATCTTCATTTCTTGTAAAAGCATTGAACATCACTTTTGTCTTCTGAAAGTTCGTTTGTAATCCCACTTCTTTACTCTTGTCAGCAAGTTCCTGGATCATACTCTGCAGCTCTGATGGGGTAGTTGCAAAAATGACTACGTCATCAGCAAAACGAAGGTGAGTTAAATAATCTCCATTAATCTTTATCCCTTTGTTTTCCCAGTTCAGTGGTTAAAAGACATTTTCCAGTGTGGCATTAAAGAGCTTGGGAGATATGGTGTCCCCTTGTCTCACTCCCTTTCCAATTTTTATGTGTGTTGTATTTTCAAACAGCCGAATCTTTGCACTTGCATTTTCATAGATGTTATTAATAATATTAATGTATGCATCTTCAATACCGCAGGATTTCAGAGCCATTGTAACTGCTGATGGTTTCACCGAATCAAAGGCCTTTTCATAATCGTTAAAAGCCATGCACAATGGAAGTTCATATTCCCTCACTCTTTCAATTAGTTCTCTCAGTACGTGTATATGATCTATTGTGCTGTAGCCACTCCTGAATCCAGCTTGTTCTCTCGGTTGAGCCATGTCCAGTGTCACCTTCAAGCGGTGTGAAAGAACTTCAGTGAAGATTTTATAAACCACTGATAGGAGGCTGATAGGTCTGTAGTTCCCGAGATCCTCAATGTCACCTTTTTTATGTAGCAGGATCATTGTAGCGGTGTTCCAATCCTCAGGAATCTTCCATTCATTAAGGCATCGAGTGAAAATTTGGGCGAGTACTGTTTCGATTTCTCCACTTGCTTCTTGTAGGATGTCTACAGTAATTCCATCTTCTCCTGGAGCTTTTCCCCGCTTCATGTTCTTTGATTGCATGTGTAACTTCTGCTGGGAGGACTGGAAGAACTTTTAGTACTGGTACCTTTCATAATGCCTGGAGTACATGTATCATCCCTTTCATATAATTTGGAGTAGAAATCTTTCACTCGTGTCAAAATTTCGCCTCTATTTCTTGTTACAGAACCATCTTCTTTTCTCAGAGCCATAATCTGTTTTCTTCCCTTACTCAGATGTCCCTTTGCTATCTTTAGGCTTTGGTTGTTTTCAATTGCTTTCCTTACTAGTTCACAGTTGAATTTCCTTACGTCTTCAGTGATACTTTTTCGTACTGTCTTGCATAGCTCTATATATTCCACTTTGGAAGTCACATCTTCTTTAGTTGTCCTCATCTCTCTTTTTTTGTTTGCATAAACATTTTGGTTTTTCTTGATAATTTGTTCACATGCAACTTGTTCTTAGACCCAGCTAATTTTGTTGCTGTTTCCATAAGAGCTTTGGCTACTTTTCTGTTAACTTCAGAAATATCCACTTCTTCCGATGTTAGACCTTCTAAAGCAGAGAATCTGTTCTTCAGTTCCAACTTGAAGGTATTATGGTGTTTTTTAAGGTTGGTTATGTCAATACATTTTATTTGTCTTATGAGCTTGCCACGTTCGAGTTTAGTGTTGAGGTGCATCTTACATCTCACCAATCTATGGTCACTACCTGTGTTGAACTTGTTAAGTACACTGCAGTCTTCTATGACGAATTTTTTGTTACATAATAAAATCAATATCACTTGTCGTTCCATTTGGATGTTTCCATGTCCATTTCCTGTGTGGCTTTTTCTTGAAAAAGGAGTTCAAGATGAAAAACTCTTCTGCCTCTGCAAACTCTACGAGAGTATTTCCACGCTGGTTTCTGTTGCCGTGACCGAATTTACCTACTGAAGTTTCATTCTGTTGCCGTTGCCCTATTTTTGCATTGAAATCTCCCATAATTATCTTCAAGTGCTGCTTACTTTTATTATTTAGATGACGAGTTTCCTCATAAAATTCTTCAATTTCTTCTTCAGGATGACTTGTGGTGGGTGCATAAGTTTGAATAATCTGAGCCTGGTATCTTCTCGAAAGTTGGATAACGAGTCGTGCAGCTCTGTCAGAGGAACTTTCAACTTCTACAACTTTACCCTTCAGTTTCTTGTTTATTATAAATCCAACACCACTAATTCTGCCAGTATCAGTCCCACGATAGTAGAAGAGATGTCCACTTTTCAGTTCAATGAGATCTTCTCCTTTTCTCCTTACCTCACTTAGCCCGACGATGTCCCACTTGATCCTTTGTAGTTCCTCTTCCAATTCAAGAAGCCTTGAATCAAAAGATAGGGAGCGTCCATTATACATAGCCAAGGTTAGCATCAGATGGCAGCCTAGTCCGGTCCTCCGGGGATTCTTAGCACCCCCTGCCTTCATGCCGCACTGGCCGCTGCCTTGGCCAGGTACATTCCAGCTGCCAGAGACTGAGGGCCAAGATTTAAGTTGTGGAGTCATTTTGGAGGGGTTTGGCCATAACTCACCACGCTGGCCAAGCGGGTTGGTGGGTGTGGGATAGCATTTCCTCTAATCCCGATGGTATAGTTATACCGCTATTGGCAGTCGTCAGAGCCCCTTTAGTGGGAACAGGATGTACCACCAGAAGGCGGGGTTGACATTTGTCAAGGAGAGGCTGTGATGTTACGCATCACCTGACCTTGCATCCCCCATGTAAGGTCAGGTGAGTATATAAGCAGATATATGTGGGTTTTATTAGAATATTATTTTTCTGGTTTTCCAACATAATTTGCTAAGAGAGGTAAAAATGGTAAACCCCATGCATAGCCAGTCCCAATTTTTTTTTTTTTTGTCAAACTGAAAGTAGTTATTTTGTAGATAGAAAGTAACATGTAATATGTTCCCTATTAACAAACTGTTTCCTTATTTTCAAAAACTATGGGCAGCCAAAAACTCAATTAGCAGATCCAAATTGATGCTAGTATACAAAGGTTTATTTGAATCTCTCTAAAAAATTTACTAATATGCTTAAAGTATTGTCCTAAAAGGCACAACATATTTCTGATACTAGGGGGTCATGTCAAAAAAAATAAAAAAAATCCTCAAAATTATTCAATTCAAATGCTAATGATGCCTTGCTAATGCAAGGAATTGTGTATGAAAGGAATATAGAGAAAGGTCATTTGCTAGAGAGACTAGTGGCAGAGCACAAAGCAGCAGTTAAAAACTTCCAATTAAACTGGTTTGGATAAACAAGAAAAACAATTAGGACACAAAAGGAACTGAGGTTTAATCGAAATTATTGAGGCATCAACAAAACATCTTTGAAACAAAATTTAAAGAAGGACATGGAATTGAGAAGAGACACTCAATCCTCAATGGCTGCATGGGCTTTTTGCTGCTAAGCATTTGATCTAGTCTGATGGTGAACACAACCATAAAAGAAACTGTAATGAGATACCTATAGTGTAGTACAGTGAAGACAGCATGATGGAGGTAAGTTATCTCTGAATATTTGCTAAAATGTGAAACCTTTCTATTAAAAACCGAGGGAAAAAAAACTATCTTCAAAATTCACTTTAAAAAGACTAGAAAAAGCCATGGGTTTGATTTCATGTAGGGTTTTTGTCGTATAAGAAAGTTATATTGATGTTCAACGTTGAGTTTCATCATTTTTAAGGCAGGCTTGCCACATGAACTGTAGCCTGAACTGCAAAATGCCAACCATTTTATGAGCAATGGATTCCAACTCATATGTACAGGCTGAAAATACTTAAAGCAATAGTTGCTGCTAAGGTGTTTATAGAGGGAACTCCAAGAACATTCTGAGATGCTAAATATCTTAATGTTATGGTACTTCTAGAAATGATGCTAAAACTAATGCGGCATGTGATTGTAGCAATTTATGTAGTCATTGTGTTAGAGAAAGTTATAGGACATGATTTAAGATCTGAAAGGAAGCATGTTTCTGATTGGTTCAGTTTCTGTGTTCTTTTCTAAGTGTTTTAAGTTTTTCAATTAGCAGTATACAAATTATTTTTTGTCATTTTGCATGTGATGAAATCACCCAGTACATAATTAAATTGTTGCTTGACATTTTTTTTATATTTTTTATATTGTGTATGCAATATTCCCAATATATTAACACTTCTAAAAAAAAAAATTGTGTTTTTTGTTTTTGAGTCTTAGTTTTTTTCTGGCGGCCATTTTTGTTCGGCTCAGCATGACGATTTTGACCAATATCACCATTTACATAAAATTTAATAACTGCTTTTTTTGAGAAATGTTATTATACAGTCTTTCTGTGACATTGTAAGAACGGCCAGTCACTGTCATCACGTCCATTGGAGTCAGTTTTTGTAAATAAGGATTATTCTTTTTTATGTGAAATGTTCTACATTTTTGACTAACAATGGTTTAGCTATCTCTTGTTCAAATACATGAAATAACCCTTCAAAATGTTTAATAATTTTTCTCAAATTTCTGATTTCAAGCATAATTTTTTTTTAAGTACATGGTAAAAGTATCATACCTCAGATTTTGTATGTTTACATGTATCTAGTTAGACTATTAATTCACAAAGTTTGAAACCTAAGACTGTCGTCTTTTTTTTTTTCTATGGACCTCCAAACATAACCTGAACCTTAAAATGGTCACTTTTTTAGGCCCAATATCTCAAAAGGGACAGCTCGTAAAATTCTAATATTTTTACACAGTAGTGTGGTCTTAGGAGTAAACCTGCAGCAGAAATCTAAACTTGTAGATGTAAGTAGTTTTAAGGCTGGTCAAAATAACAGAAAAATACGACCATTTTTATTTGTGAACTTGTGAGCCAGAGTTGCTTTTAAGTCATCTTTAATATGTACAAGAAAAATTATAAATAATACAGTAATATTTTATTATTTGTTGAAATAAGGAAATATTAAAAAAACACATTGTTTGAGAAATGTTATTATACAGTCTTTCTGTGACATTGTAAGAACGGCCAGTCACTGTCGTCACGTCCATTGGAGTCAGTTTTTGTAAAACATGGCTTATGGGAACCTATACAATGTCCGGTGGAAAGGACAATGTGAAAGATGTCCGTGGCTCGCGTGGATGAAAAAAGTGAACTTGCATATCGTTGTTTTCCTCGCTGATGTCTTGAATCTTTCCGATCCACCATTTTTTATCATAAACACAGGCAACATAGGCATTTCTATGGAATGAAAATATTTGATGAGATATTGAGGTCACTATTGCGTGCGTCTTCAAATTCTGATGATTGGGATGTTTTAAAGCATCTTATTTAAGACTAATTGAGAGAAACTATTCTATGATAATCTCTTGTGTGCAGTACTGTTTTGTCATTTACAAATCTTGCCTCGAGTCTTGCAGAATTTGATTGTGCCTCATCAGTTGATACATAAATGTATGCAATGCCAGTAATTTTTTCAGAGCAAAATTAATATATATCCTGTGGTGTTAAAATTTGGTCTGTATATGACCTTTGCAAACTACTTCTTGGTACTTCCCTTTTTTTAGTACCACATATCCCAACACTAGCATTTTTGCCATGGGATGTAGCAAAGAAATTCCATTTGGCTTTACGTCCAAAATCATCAAAATGTTTGCAAATGTTAACGAAGTTCTTTTTATTTTTATATTGGCTGACAGCACTATCACTGAAATAAATGATTTTCTTCACTGAAGGTGCCACATTTTTTATGTCAGAAATTAGATGAGCCTGGAGTACATGGGCTGCTGCTGTCTTGTGCTCCATATGATCACTTATAATACAAAGACTTCTGCACTTAACAGCTTCTCCTAAATTGTAGTAATAAATGAACGGATGAACCGTGGCTTGTTGGTTAACCCAGTGAAAACCCTGGATTTCATCCTGTGCTGTGAAGGTGAAATTTTCTGAAAAGTCTGCAAGTACCAAACACTGACTGGCTAAGGTTATCTTTTCTCTCTCTTAAATATTGTCCCTGAATCTTCGGCACAGAATGGGGTTTTCTTAATAACAGTTTTTGCAATTCAAGTATCCACAAATTCATCCATTTGCTGGGCAACTGTAACCATTTCAGCTCTGTCTGTACTGACCCACTGTTTGAAGCTTATTTCATCCGGCATTTAATCCATTTCACTTGATATTTCCTGTATATATTGTCCACCTGGATAATTGGTGCACTTGTCAAACATACAATCCTCATTGTTCAGATCACAAACAAGAAGATATAGTAAGTCTTTATAGTTCGTATTTAATTTGGCACCATGTATCATAAGTTTAATGTTTTTGGTGATACTTACAAACACAAACAACATGCGTGCCTGCAGTTCTGGGTAGAATGCACCATTTTGGTCTTAGTGAGCTGAACATTGGCCACCTAATCTTGTGTTTGGGATATTTTTCTTTAAATAAAACATACAGCTCATTTAAATTGCACAACATTAACCTCTTCTATTTCCGTAACTTTTCATTAACTCTGACAGATACGCATTCTTTTTGGCCTGGACAATCCTGCTATTTTCATCATCTTCGTAAAAATGTTCTACTACATTAGCTATGTCTTCACTTAATGTTTTCCCTCTTCTTTTTGAGAGTTCAGGAAGTATTCCTTGTGATTTCATTAATTTTTGTGTTAACCTATCTAAATAGTCTGTTACTCCAAATTCATCACATACTTTTTTGTTTGACCAAGAATTCAGAAGCAAACTAATAATGATTTTGATTTTTTTCTTCTTTATTAGCCACTGAACGTTTTTCTTTGAGCAGTTTTATTAAAGCATCATATTCATTTTCATTTGAAGTAGGAGTAATGCCCAAGGTTGTAGGCATACACTCACTAAAAGAAATTTCTAATTTCCTTTTTAAAGATTCAGTAATTTCTGGATTTTTTTTTACTAATACACGAGGTCTTTGACTTTTATTAATTTTTAAAATTTTTGTAACTGGAGATAAATTTAATGAATTGCACACTAAATTTACTGTGTTCAATTTCTCAGATAGATCACCAAAAATTCTCCATTACCGTTTTGCATGATTCAGGTTGAACAATACTAAATAATTTAGAAATACATGTAATGCATAATGACTGACCTAGCACAAAATCAACTGAACTATTTTTTTGTTTATTTATATGCTCATAAAAAATTTCCTTTAGGCCCTTTTTGATTGGTTTTGTATGAATTTAATGGTGTCGCAACATTTTCTTCCAAATTTGTGGTGATATTTTAAAAGGTATTTATGTTGATGATATTTACAAATAGTTTCAATATCATTGGACACCCGTAATTTTAATATATTTTGTTTATCCTGAGATAAATCACTTATGCTACATAATTCCTTAGTCACAGATGCATAATGACATTTTATGGTATTCTTCACTGACATATACACCAAAAGAGCATTCCATTTTGATTTGTCACAAATACACTTATCAGGTCATCACAAAGTCACATTTGAACTACTCACCAGTCACAAAGGAAACATCAAACTGAGACAAGAATGAGGGTTATGGTATATCATTGTCAACCATTATCAATCCACTGCTGGCCGAAGGTCTCCCCAAGTTTTTTCCGCAACGGTCTGTCTTGTGCCAGTCTCCTCCATGTTACTCCCGCATACTTTCGAATTTCATCCACTTATCTCCCATGTGGTCTTCTTCTGGGTCTTTTCCTGTCCCTTGGAATCCAATCTAAAATTTCGGCTGTCCATCGATGGTCTGTCCTTCTGGCAGTATGTCCAGCCCATTGCCATTTCAGGGATTTAACTCTGATCATGATGTCTTCCACTCTTGTAATTTTTCTGATCCACAAGTTCCTCTTCTTATCTCTCCTGATTACACCAAACATGCACCTGTCCATGTTTCTTTGAGTTGTCTGCAGCCTTTGTGTGTCTCTTTTAGTTAAGGTCCACGTCTCTGCACCATACGTAAGCACTGAAAGGATGCATTGATCAAACACTTTTCTTTTAAGACATAATGGCATATTGCTCTTGAAAATTATGCTGTTTCTTCCAAAAGCTCTCCAGGCAAGTTTTGTACGCCGATTAATTTCTTCATCAATGTGACCCTCACTTGATATCTGCTGTCCAAAAAATGTATGTATCTGTTATCTCCAGCTTTTCTCCATCAATCGATAAATCTTCATTTCTTGTAAAAGCATTGTACAACACTTTTGTCTTCTGAAAGTTCATTTTTAATCCCACTTCTTTACTCTTGTCAGCAAGTTCCTGGATCATACTCTGCAGCTGTGATGGGGTAGTTGCAAAAATGACTACATCATCAGCAAAATGAAGGTGAGTTAGATCATCTCCATTAATCTTTATCCCTTTGTTTTCCCAGTTCAGTGATTGAAAGACATTTTCCAAAGTGGCATTAAAGAGCTTCGGAGATATGGTGTCACCTTGTCTCACTCCCTTTCCAATTTTTATGTGTGTTGTATTTTCAAACAGCCGAATCTTTGCACTTGCATTTTCATAGATGTTATTAATAATATTAATGTATGCATCTTCAATACCGCAGGATTTCAGAGCCATTGTAACTGCTGATGGTTTCACCGAATCAAAGGCCTTTTCATAATCGTTAAATGCCATGCACAATGGAATTTCATATTCCCTCGCTCTTTCAATTAGTTCTCTCAGTATGTGGATATGATCTATAGTGCTGTAGCAACTCCTGAATCCAGCTTATTCTCTCGGTTGAGTCATGTCCAGTGTTACCTTCAAGCGGTGTGAAAGAACTGTAGTGAAGATTTTATAAACCACTGGTAGGAGGCTGATATTTCTGTAGTTCCTGAGATCCTCAATGTCACCTTTTTTATGTAGCAGGATCATTGTAGCATTGTTCCAATCTTCAGGAATCTTCCCTTCATTAAGGCATTGAGTGAATATTTGGGCGAGTATTGTTTCAATTTCTCCACTTGCTTCTTGTATGATGTCTACAGTAATTCCATCTTCTCCTGGAGTTTTTCCCCACTTCATGTTCTTTGATTGCATGTGCAACTTCTGCTGGGAGGACTGGAAGAACTTTTAGTACTGGTACCTTTCATAATGCCTGGAGTACATGTATCATCCCTTTCATATAGTTTTGAGTAGAAATCTTTCACTCTTGTCAAAATTTTGTTTCTATTTCTTGTTACAGAACCATCTTCTTTTCTCAGAGCCATAATCTGTTTTCTTTCCTTACTCAGATGTCACTTTGCTCTCTTCAGGCTTTGATTGTTTTCAATTGCTTTCCTCACTAGTTCACAGTTGAATTTCCTTACGTCTTCAGTGATACTTTTTCGTACTGTCTTGCATAGCTCTATATATTCCACTTTGGAAGTCACATCTTCTTTAGTTGTCCTCATCTCTCTTCTTTTTTGCATCAACATTTTGGTTTTTCCTGATAATTTGTTCACATGCAACTTGTTCTTAGAAGACCCAGCTAATTTTGTTGCTGTTTCCATAAGAGCTTTGGTTACTTTTCTGTTAACTTCAGAAATATCCACTTCTTCCGATGTTAGGCATTCTAAAGCAGAGAATCTGTTCTTCAGTTCCAACTTGAAGGTAATATGGTGTTTTTTAAGGTTGGTTATGTCAATACATTTTGTTTGTCTTATGAGCTTGCCACGTTCAAGTTTAGTGTTGAGGTGCATCTTGCATCTCACCAATGTATGGTCACTACCTGTGTTGAACTTGTTTAGCACACTGCAGTCTTCTATGACAAATTTTTTGTTACACATAATAAAATCAGTTTCACTTGTCGTCCCATTTGGATGTCTCCATGTCCATTTCCTGTGCGGCTTTTTCTTGAAAAAGAAGTTCATGATGAAAAACCCTTCTGCCTCTGCAAACTCTATGAGCGTATTTCCACGCTGGTATAGCTGCATTAAATGTACAGGTCTTAACAGCTTAACAGGTCTTGATAGGAATTGAACAGGCTACTACAAAAATGACTCAGATATGTAGTGACAGGAATTATGCTGTCTCCATCAAAAAATGACATGAATACATCCAAAAAAAAAAAAAAATTAAATTATATTACATTGATGTTATTGTCCCTATAACTACATGCATATGTAAAATGGACGTTTGTAAACCATACACTCATAATCAGGTAAATTTATTTTGCTTATTGTCTTGTGTTTTTTAATATTTCCTTATTTCAATGAATAATAAAATGTTACTGTATTATTTATTTTTCTTGTACATATTTAAGATGATTTAAAAGCAGCCCTGGCTCACAAGTTCGCAAATAAAAATGGTCGTATTTTTCCATTATTTTGATGCAGCACAGCCTTTAAAACAACTTACGTCTACAAGTTTGGATTTTTACTGCAGGTTTACCCCTAAGACCACACTGCTGTGTAAAAATGTTACAATTTTAGGAGCTGTCCTTTTTGAGATATTAAGCCCTAAAAAAGTGACCATTTTGAAGTTTTGGCTATGTTTTGGCGGTAATTAAATTTTACGCAAACAGCGATTTTGGTCAAAAACGCCATGCTGATCCGAACAATAATGTCCACCAGAAAAAACTGAGACTTGTAAAAATCATTTTTTTCTATTTTTGAAGTGTCAATTATATTGGGAACATTGTGTGCAAGATATAAAAAATATTTAAAAAAACAGTCACTGGTTGATTTGACATGGAATGACCCATATGCTCTTTTGTAGACAATACATCACTGTGGAATCTTTGTCATTATTTCAGTTGGTGACATTAATTATTAGTTTTATGAAAGGGAGTGTGTTAAGATTTTACATGCCACAACTCTGAATTAACTGTATTTACTGTTCCACACGTAATATCAATCACGTCAGAAACATTTTAACGCATTTTCCACGTATGAGAGGAATATTTCTTCCACATTATATGTCACAGCTTGTTGCTTTGTAGCCTGTAAAACTTGGCATGTTAGATGTTCTGAACCTGGGAATCAGATCTTTAAGTTGTCAATAATTTCAACAATTTATCAATTTGTACTGGTACTTTTATTGATTCCATTAATAAATAATTATTTTGTGTTGCTTTTATCCATAGAGTAGTTAATGGGAGTCATAAAATTTCAAAAGCAGCTTTATCTTACTTCAGCCATACTCCTTGTAGGATCAGTTTCACATGTTAATACATAAAAGCTCCAATCGTAAAAGAATTTCTCCATCACAGTTGTAGTTATAATTAGTGCATTACCAAAAAAGTGAAGATCACCATTAAAAAGAAGCAAAATGCTCTATTTTTCATGTGATACTTCCTGTTCTTCATCCTTAAATTCAATCAGGTTTCCACATAACATTTCTTTAAGTTATGTATATTTTGCCTAAGTGGTATTGCTTTTCTGTGGTGAAGAACTACTCTCCATGACTGCATGTCTATAGGGGGATAGATCTTATTTTGGACTTGAATCTGATCCCAGGTCAAACACTTAGCCAGAAACCTGCTCCTCTGACCACTATGGCAACAGGTACTTTCTTATAACACATTAATGTTAATAGGATGGTAATGTCTAAGTGCAAATATAGCGTATTGCATGTGCTTCTAGTTTTGTATCCCTTTGGCAAGTCTATCAAGGTTATAAAAGGCAGTTTTTGTTCGGTATTGTTTTGGGGAAGCTGTTCATAGAGACTTTAAGAAAGAAAAAAGGAGTATTATCCACACAAAAGTAAAAGTCCTGCTAATCAAGAGCTTTAAAAGTTGCTCAACCTTGGTGGGCTGAAGTTATATCAAGAATACAGCATTTTCCTATTGAATTTCAGAAACATATTGCTGTTATATCTGCCATATAATCTGTGAATCATGTGCTGCTAAAAAGTGAGCAAAATGAATATTATGTGTCTTCTTCCAGTGCACATTATGTCTGAAGTTCTCACTTCCACAAGTTTAACCAACCCACCCTAGTGTAATAAAAGTCAGCCATAGAAAAAATAAAACTGGAGTAGTCTAGCACATGTCTAGGAAGCAGAACAGAGAAAGCCTGGTGCCCTATAAATTAGCATATGAGTACAGCATAGCAGTGTACACAAATGATCATATTTCAGGATTTGTGACCTACTGCAGGAAGCTATGCACAACTGATAATAGCAGATAGCGATAAAGTCTACTGGATACTAAAATGATGTGCTCTCCAGTGGTGCCATCAACTAAACCCATTTGTGTATGGCCATATCACTTGACTACTGGAGGCCAGATGGGTCTACCCAATGAATTATTGCACATGTAACCATGATTCAAGAATTGTAGGCTGACACTGTTGCCAATGGATTTGGTAAAGGTCAAGCTCCATTAAAGTAGCAATTGCTGGGGAAGATTCCTTATTCATTGGCAGGCAGTGAATGATTTAAAGATAGTGTTAGCTTCTGTTTGACAAAATGTAATTTTAGCCATGAAATACTTTCAAGACCATGCCAAGTGACTTGCTGTAGTAACTGGATGTATGTCATTGTTGAATGTGTCTATATTGGTGTTTGGGGATCACTATCTGGTATGTGGAATTTGCAAATTATCTTCAATGACAAGTTTCACTTGTCAGTGGGTTCTAATTCTTATCACAGATTTGGTATCATAATTAGCTTGTGTAGTGTTTTAATACATGGTCCATTAATTATGATAGCAGGTCTCCTCTGTTATGTGTAAGTGGCAATTTCAATGTGTGTCCATATGTCATTGATGTATATGCTCTACCATGTTAGTGTGCCTCTTAATTACACCCCATTCTAATATACAGAATAATAATGCTCACCTATACACAGCTGCTGTGTCTCATAAACATTCGTCCTATTCAGGTTGTACACTTTTTGCCAGTTGAACATATTCAGATCTACTACCATCCAAATTCTCATGCACAACTGGTGCAAACTACACTAAGGGCAATCCTTCATGGCAGTATCAAGTATCAGACATCTATACATCAAAGAGCCAAAACATTATAACCAGCATAGTTTTATGCAAATCAAAGCAACTGCAGGTAAACAATAGCACATGTGGGGGGTCATGAAACAGTATAAATAACAACTGATACTGAGCTCTGTTAATAACTGTTATTCTTGTTCTTCAGATGGGAAATGCAGCGGACTTAAAGTGACATATATCGTTGTTCAATATTCGCTAAGTTGCGATGAACATACTTTTTACGTGGCTACGATATTCAAATTCGGTTGACATTAAATGTCCGTAAATACTGTTTCACACGTTATACAAGTTCAGCTATCGGGAGTTTGCAAAAGGACATTAACGTAGTATTGGCAATTGAAGTCAAGTATAATAATAATAAGTATCTATACTTACAATATTTATAGTGGCTGTAGGTGCTTCATATGTGCGTCATCCAAGAATGTGAATTCTTTCAATTGTGAAGTTAAAATTCATGATATTGTAAAATCTGCGCCAGATAAAATTAAACAAGATGAATTTTTACAATGCAAAAAAATCCTTTAACATCGATGAAATAAGAAATTTAATTCAGTTTCTTATTTCATCGATGTTAAAGGATTTTTTTGCATTGTAAAAAATTCATCTTGTTTAATTTTATCTGGCGCAGATTTTACAATATCATGAATTTTAACTTCACAATTGAAAGAATTCACATTCTTGGATGACGCACATATGAAGCACCTACAGCCACTATAAATATTGTAAGTATAGATACTTATTATTATTATACTTGACTTCAATTGCCAATACTACGTTAATGTCCTTTTGCAAACTCCCGATAGCTGAACTTGTATAACGTGTGAAACAGTATTTACGGACATTTAATGTCAACCGAATTTGACTTAAAGTGAGTTTGACAAAGGCCAGACGACTGGGTCAGAGCATTTCTGAGACTGCAAGGTGTGTGGAGTGTTCATGGTCAGCCATGGTTAGTATCTTCAAGAAGTGGGCTGATGAGGGAAAAACTATGAACTGCTGTGCTGGCAAGGTATAAGTCGTCCACTGTTCATTAATGCTAGAGGTGAGCAAAGGCTATCCTGTATGATACAAGCCAACAGAAGAGATACTGTAGTGCAACTCGCTGGCAATTTGAATGATGGTGATAGGAGTAATGTGTCACAACACACAGTACACTGAACCCTGCTTATTAAAATGGGGATATGTAGCCACAGGCTGCTCCTAGTGCCTATGCTAATCTCAGTTCACCAGCAAAAATGCCTACAATGGGAATATGGGCATCAAAACTGAACTTTGACTGACTGAAAGAAGATCATCTGGTCTAACAAATTTTATTTCCTGTTGCAACATGTGGATGGCCAGCTATATGTTCATCTTTTACCTGGGGTAGTGTTGGCACCATGATGCACTGTGGTATGAAAATGAGCTGGTGGAGGAAGTTTAATGCTTTGGGCAATGTTCTTCTGCAAATCCTTGGGTCTAATCAGATCATTCATGTGCAGGAAACTATGACATCTACTACCTATCTGAACATCATTGCAGACCAGTTAACATCCTTTCATGGCAGTGGTATTCCCCTTTAATAGTGCCTTCTTTCAACAGAATAGTGTGCTATGCCACCTTGTTCAAATTGTTTGAGAATGGTTTGCGGAACATAAGGAAGACTTTCTGGTATTGCACTGGTCTCCAAATTGTGTAGACATCAATCTAATTGAGCATCTGTGGTTTGTGTTGAAACAGCAAATCTCATATGCTGCAGCTCAATCACATAATTTATAAGAGTTAAAAGATCTACTGGTAACACGTGTTGGTACCAGATACCACAAGACACCTGTAGAAATCTTGTAGCATTTGTGCCTTGTCGGGTAACAGCTATTTTGATTGCACTTACTGGACCAACATCATATTAAGCAGGTAGTCATAATGTCTTGGCTCTTCATTGTATACCTCTGCAGTAAAAATACCCAGGCAGATTCACTACATGCTGAGATGCTGACAATGCACATTTTGCTGCATTCTGCGAGATTAAATGTACTGTGCAGCATTGAGTTTTTAAATGCAGTGTATTGTATATTATCTTCAGATTCCCCACATGACCAGCTGTGTATAGGTGCTGATTTTTGAAAGATTACATTCATACCTTTTGGTGGCACACTTTTAGTGTCTGAAAGTGTATGTATTGTTCATGTAAACACACAAAAGCTAAAATGTAAGTTTGTTTGTTTGTGT
Organism: Macrothele yani; assembly: GCA_039090855.1. Classification (NCBI taxonomy): domain Eukaryota; kingdom Metazoa; phylum Arthropoda; class Arachnida; order Araneae; family Macrothelidae; genus Macrothele; species Macrothele yani. Next base: position 1,657,832 of record CM077023.1, on the reverse strand, counting down.
GTGTGTGTGTGTTTGTGTGTGTTTGTTTTGAATTTTAGAGAATTCATGAGTTTTTTGTTATTTTTACTGGTTTAATGTTTTGATATTTTTCATGTGTAATAATTTCTCTTTTACAGGAAGTTTATTGTGGGAAGGAAACTATATGTACTGTGGATGGTCTTCATTTCAACAGTGTGTATAATGCACGGGTGAAAGCTTATAACAGCACTGGTGAAGGACTATTCTGTGATCCCATTTCTTTGCAAACTGCTGAAGGTAACATTTTATGTAACATTAAGTTATTGCATTTTTGTACTTAATTTGGTATGGTTATGAACAATAAATGGAATAGAAGTGCACCTTTAAGCACTTTCTGGTTTTGTCTTTCAGATTTAAGTTGTCCATCTTAGAAATATGTGTGAAAATTAATCTGTTATTACAGCATGTTAAATTATTTCTGATTCTAGCATGTCGTGTATCTTAGAGGCAGATCTTGGAGAAATCTGCATGCATGAATACTGGTGTTTAGTTGATAATTATTTTTCTAAACAGTGACTCATTTACACCTTATAATGTTGGTTCAGAACATGACGATTATGGGCAAAACACGTAACAATATTAACAAAGAAAGGTAACTTGATCACGCTAGTTACGTTAACTAAAAACTTTTACAAAAAGTTCGTAAGTTGGAAACCAAAAAGTGCTTTCTTTTCTTACATCTGCTAGCTGCATCCCTTTACAGTCAGACACCACCAACTCACTCAAAAACTCAGTTGACAGATTAGCTAAGAAAGAAACTCTTCAATCCTTCCTTGGTGATATATCACCCCCTCCTTACTTTAGAACTCCCAGGCTCTTCCTGCAAGTGAAACTGCATAAAGCTGGTAACTCCATCAGACCTTTAGTGGAATATTCTTTTTCTCCAGCAGTAAACCTTGAAAAGCGATTGGTCCTCAAATGCAAATCCCTGGCAGCCAACCATCCTCATACAGTTGTCTCTACTTCAAACTTCATCCACAACCTTCCTAATTCCTTTTCTCCTTGTGATAATCTGTATACTCTTGATGTAGAATCTTTGTTTCCCTCTGTACCATATTTTGATTCCTACATGCTCCTTATGAAGAAATTGATACTTCATTTTGAACCCCCGGTCCTCTTATCAAAGATCTTATGATTGTTTCCACACTATTCATCAACACAGTTGTTTTGTTTTCAACAAAATTGTGTATAGGCAACAATCTGGTCTCCCCATGGGCTCACCTCTTTCCCCTCTGCTTGCTGAAATCTACATGCAACATATTGAAGTTTCCATCATTCCTCTACACCCTTTTCAACCTTCCCTATGGTTAAGATATGTAGACGACATTTTCATTAGCTGGCCACATTCCGAGTCTGAACTACAGATACTGATCAACTCCATTACAGAAAAATTTCCTTCCATTAAGCTCACTATATCTAAGGAAGTAAATCACAAAATTGATTTCCTGGATGTATCTATCTGCAGAAACGCTGATCTCTCCATTACTCGTTCCGTCTATCGAAAACCTTCTGCAGCCACTAACATCATTCCCTACAAATCTTGCACCCTGCATCTCTACAAGCTTGCAGCATTGAAGTCCTACATCCACAGGGCTCATATCATTTGCAACAACCAACTCTCTCTTCAAGAAGAACTCTCCAAAATTTCTACAATAGCCCTCTCTCATGGTTTCCCTGCTGTTACAGTCAACTCCCTCATAAAGAAATATGAAAACCATTCGAAAATCGAATGCCTCCTTCCTCACAAGAAAGAAGACCTGAAATTCTGTGGTTCTGTTCCTTACCATCCTTCCTATGCTTATAAGTTACAGATTCTTTTTAGAAGTTTTGGTTACCATCTTGCCATTAAATCTACCCCAAACATCTTGAAACTTTTACAAAGGGATAGGGACAAAGTTGAAAGCCTGAACCTCCCAGGAGTTTACTGCATTCCTATCTCTTCTTCTACTGGGGATAACTTATACATTGGAAGCACATACAGGAGCATTAGCCATAGAATTTTAGAACATCTAAAAGATGTTTCGAAAGCCAATCCCAACACTGCCTTGTCTATTTTGACAATGGAAGACACATCTGCAGTTCCCCACTGGAACGAAGCAAAACGAATTGCTTCTTTTGACAATCGTTTTGCCCTCCGTTACCGTGAAAGCATAGAAATTATTTTCAACTCAATGACTTGCAACTCCGAATCTCCTCTCTACATTCCGTTGATCTGGAGATCAATTCTAAGTTTTGGCAACAAAAATAGGAAAAATTCAAATGTAGAATCTGGCAACAATCTTAGTCCTCCATTGGCGTGATGAAGACCTAAGATAAGGTCGAAAGCTTCCAACTTACGAACTTTTTGTAAAAGTTTATAGTTAACGTAACTAGCGTGATCAAGTTACCTTTCTTTGTTGGTTCAGAAATTTGAAATCAAAATTATGAACATAGCAATATCACTTTTAATGTTGTTCAGAAATTCGAAATCAAAATTATGAACATAGCAATATCATGAAGTGTATAATTATTCCTTAGACACAGTGGTGAAATATCCATGTTGAAGTTTCTATGTTGGCCCTTTGCACCATTTCATGTCATGATTCTGTGTTATATCTTGTACTTGTTTCTTTGTTGTGTTTTGATGTAGCTTTTTTTCTTCTGTTTTCATAATTAACTTGTTGCACAAGTTAATTATGAAAAAAAATCCCTACCATTCCTACAAAGACCTAGTTGAATAAGTTAATTTCATAATTAACATATTCAACTAGGTCTTTGTAGGGATGAGTTAATGTTAAGCAAAACACATTAACTCATCCCTACAAAGACCTAGTTGAATATGGGTTTCTGCTATGTCATTTGTGTATTTCAGGTTAATGACCACACAAAATAAAAAAACACTTTCTAAATGAAGAAAAGGTGAAAATTAAATTTAACAATACATATATGACATACTTGGCCCAACCCACAACTACTCTTCATCCACAAATCCAGGAAAACCTAGTACAGAAAAAACGATCAAAAAAACAATTTTTTTAATATTGCCATGAGGTATGTTGAGACTTTAAACAGATGAAACATAATACAAGTCCTGGAAAGTTACTTAAATAACAAAGAGGAAAGTTGCAATATATACACAGTATTGTAAACATGCTTGCATTTTTGCAATATATACAGTTGCAATATACACATTTTTATAATGCTGTGTATATATTGCAACTTTCCCTTTTATTATTTAAGTAATTTTCCAGGACTTGTATTACGTTTCATCTGTTTAAAGTCACAACATGTCTCATGGCAATATTAATTTTTTTTTTTTTTTTTTTTTTTTTTTTTTGGATCATTGACTCTGTACTAGGTTTTTCCTGGATTTGTGGATGAAGAGTAGTTGTGGGTTGGGCCAAGTATGTCATATATGTATCGTTAAATTTAATTTTTAACCTTTTTTTGGTTTAGAAGGTGTTTTTTACACACACACACACACACACGGGATTGTAAGGTCAGGTGATGCGCAACATACTACAGCCTCTCCTTGACAAATGTCAACCCCGCCTTTTCGTGGTGCATCCTGTTCCCACTAAAGGGGCTCTGATGACCGCCAATAGCGGTATAACTATACCATCGGGATTAGAGGAAATGCTATCCCACACTCACCAACCCGCTTGGCCAGCGTGGTGAGTTATGGCCAAACCGCTCCAAAATGACTCCACAGCTTAAATCTTGGTCCTCAGTCTCCGGCAGCTGGAACGTACCAGAATCACCGGAGGACCGGACTAGGCTGCCATCTGATGCTGACCTTGGCTACTTACAATGGACGCTCTCTATCTTCTGATTCAAGGCTCCTTGAAATGGAAGAGGAACTACAAAATATCAAGTGGGACATCGTCGGGCTAAGTGAGGTAAGGAAAAAAGGAGATCTCATTGAACTGAAAAGTGGACATCTCTTCAACTACCGTGGGTCAGATACTGGCAGAACTAGTGGTGTTGGATTTATAATAAACAAGAAACTGAAGGAAAAAGTTGTAGAAGTTGAAAGTTTCCCTGACAGAGCTGCAGGACTTGTTAACCAACTCTCGAGAAGATGCCAGTCTCAGATTATTCAAGCTTATACACCCACCACAAGTCATCTTGAAAAAGAAATTGAAGAATTTTATGGGGAAATTCGTCATCTAAATAATAAAGGCAAGCAGCACTTGAAGATAATTATGGGAGATTTCAATTCAAAAATAGGGCAAAGGCATCAGAATGAAACTTCAGTAGATAAATTCGGTCACAGTAACAGAAACCAGCATGGAATACTCTCGTAGAGTTTGCAGAGGCAGAAGGGCTTTTCATCATGAACTCCTTTTTCAAGAAAAAGCCGCAAAGGAAAAAGTTCAAAAAGACTGCAGTGTGCTGAACAAGTTCAACACAGGTAGTGACCATAGAATGGTAAGATGCACCTCTATGCTAAAGTCGAGTGTGGCAAGCTCATAAAACAAACAAAGTGTATTGACATGACCAACCTTAAAAAACATCATAATACCTTCAAATTGGAACTGAGGAACAGATTCTCTGCTCTAGAAGGTCTAACGTCGAAAGATGTGGACGTCTCTGAAGTTAACAGAAAACTAACCAAGGCTCTTATGGAAACAGCAACAAAAATAGCTGGTACTAAGAACAAGTTGCATATGAACAAATTACCAGGAAAACCCAAAATTCTGATGCAAAAAAGAAGGGCGATGAGAACAACTAAAGGAGATGTGACTTCCAAATTGGAATATATAGAGCTATGCAAGACAGCACGACAAGGTATCACTGAAGACGTAAGGAAATTCATCTGTGAACTAGTGAGGAAAGCAATTGAAAACAATCAAAGCCTGAAGAGAGCAAAGTGACATCTGAGTAAGGGAAGAAAACAGATTATGGCTCTGAGAAAAAAGATGGTTCTGTAACAAGAAATAGAGACACAATTTTGACAAGAGTGAAAGATTTCTACTCAAAACTATATGAAAGGGATGATACATGTACTCCAGACATTATGAAAGGTACCAGTACTAAAAGTTCTTCCAGTTCTCCCAGCAGAAGTTGCACATGCAATCAAGAACATGAATTGTTGAAAAGCTCCAGGAGAAGATGGAATCACCGTAGACATCATACAAAAAGCAAGTGGAGAAATTGAAACAGTACTCTCTGAAGTTTTCACTCGGTGCTTTAATGAATGGAAGATTCCCCGAGGATTCGAACAATGCTGCAATGATCCTGCTACATAAAAAAGGTGACATTGAGGATCTCAGGAACTACAGAACTATCAGCCTCCTATCAGTGGCTGATAAAATCTTCACTAAAGTTCTTTCACACCGCTTGAAGGTGACACTGGACATGGCTCAACCAAGAGAACAAGCTGGATTCAGGAGTGGCTACAGCACTATACATCATATTCACGTACTGAGAGAACTAATTGAAAGAGTGAGGGAATATGAACTTCCGTTGTGCATGGCTTTTATCAATTATGAAAAGCCTTTGATTCAGTGAAACCATCAGCAGTTACAATGGCTTTGAAATCCTGTGGTGTTGAAGATGCATACATTAATATTATTTATAACATCTATGAAAATGCAAGTGCAAAGATTCGGCTATTTGAGAATACAGCACCCATAAAAATAGGAAAATGAGTGAGACAAGGTGACATCATATCTCCTAAACTCTAACGCCACTTTGGAAAATGTCTTTCAATCACTGAACTGGGAAAACAAAGGGATAAAGATTAATGGAGATGATCTAATTCACCTTCGTTTTGCTGATGATGTAGTCATTTTTGCAACTACCCCATCAGAGCTGCAGAGTATGATCCAGGAACTTGTTGACAAGAGTAAAGAAGTGGGATTAAAAATGAACTTTCAGAAAACAAAAGTGATGTACATTGCTTTTACAAGAAATGAAGATTTTATCAATTGATGGGGAAAAGCTGAAGATAACCAATACCTACATTTATCTTGGACAGCGGATATCAAGTGAATGTCACATTGATAAAGAAATTAATCACCATATAAAACTTGCCTGGAGAGATTTTGGAAGAAACAGTATAATTTTCAAGAGCAATATGCCATTATGTCTTAAAAGAAAAGTGTTTGATCAATGCATTCTTCCAGTTCTTACGTATGGTGCAGAGACATGAAACTTAACTAAAAGAGACATACAAAGACTGCAGACAACTCAAAGAAGCATGAAGAGGTGCATGCTTGGTGTAACCAGGAGCGATAAGAGGAACTCGTGAATCAGAAAAATGACAATAATGGAAGACATCATGATCAGAGTTAAATCCCTGAAATGGCAATGGGCTGGACATATTACGAGGACAGACCATCGATGGACAACCGAAATTTTAGACTGGATACCAAGGAACAGGAAAAGACCCAGGAGAAGACCACATCAGAGATAGTTGGATGAAATTCGAAAGTATGCAGGAATAACATGGAGGAGACTAGCACAAGACAAACCATTGTGGAAGAAACTTGGGGAGACTATCATTATCAATCCAGCAGTGGATTGATAATGATATATACACACTGAAGAGCAATTGAATTAGAGACAGCTGGCATTATGCAAATGTGCACTGTTGGCGGCTCTGTAAACGGAAACAACATGACGTATGCAGCGATCTGACAATATAAGGAGGGATGCGACGGGAATCAGTAACAGTCGGATGCAGTATGGGTAAGACGAAGGATCTAATCGCATTTGATCGTGGGCAAATTGTCGGGGGCCCGACGAATGGGGCACTCCATCTCGGAAGTCGTGCAGGCGCTGGGATTTTCATGAGCCACTGTGTCACGAGTGCACCGTGAGTAGATCGAATCTGGTAAAACCATCCCTGCAAAGGCCAACTGCCGTGGGCAACAGCGGGTGAATGAGCAGGGTCATCGTCGGCTAGCTCGCATTGTAACAGCGGATAGACGGGCCACAGTACAAGAAACCACTCGGCAATTTAATGCTGGTGCACAAAAACGTGTAAGCAGCCACATCATCCAGAACCATCTCCTCACTATGTGGTACAGAAGCCATCGTCCCACGAGGGTATCGCTGCTGACCGCACATCACGGGGTGCAAAGACTAGCATGGGCATGGGAACATCGCCACTGGACCCTAGACATGTGGGAAAATGTTGCCTGGACTGATGAGTCGAGATTCACGTTGGTACTTCCGGATGGCAGGATACGAGTACGGCGCAAACCACATGAAGCGATGGATCCTTCTTGCCAGCAGGGTACTCTTCAAGCTGGTGGGGGCATTCAGCTCGTCTGGGGACTGTTTACTTGGACTGAAATGGGACCCGTGGTACATGCGACATCGTCCCTCACAGGTAAACGTTACCTGGATATCCTGGACAACCATTTGCTCCCGTTTGTGCGTCTTCAAGATCCCACTGGGGACCTCGTCCTGCAACAAGACAATGCACCGTGCCATCGCTCCCGAATTGTATCCGAATGGTTGGATGAACACTCCACCGACATGACCTCGCTTCCTTGGCCAGCTAGGTCACCTGACCTCAATCTCATCGAGCACAACTGGGATGCCATCGAGAGAGATGTTCGAGGCTCTGACTCCCCCCCCCCCATCAAATCTGCGTGAACTGTGGGATCTTGTTCAGGGGTCGTGGATCCGTATGGCTTCCCAACGCCTCCGGTGTCTTGTTGAGTCCATGCCGAGACAAATCGGCGCCGTCATCAGGGCGAAACGTGGTGCTACACGTTACTAGACAGGTATCTCGAATTCAATTGCTTTTCAGTGTATATATATATATATAATGGCAAAACCAGGAAAAAGGTTGTGATTTATATGGGTTTTAATAGTACTGTTGGAATTTAATGGAATTACAAAAGAAAGGGAGGTCAAAGATGTAATGAGTAACTTTGATGGTGGCTGCTTGATGAATATTAATGGGAAAAGACCCACTACCTTTGCTTTGGTATCGAGCTCTTAGTCAATCACAGTTTTGTGAGGTTTGAAAACATAAACAAGTTTATTTGCTGAGAAGTGGCTATGTATATATAGCAAAAATCATATAAAGGAAAATAAGCAAAAACCAAGAACAAATTTGAAATTCCAAAGTGCCAGAGGCTGCATAGAAGAAAAATCAAATAATATAGAAATGTGAAACTAATGAGCAAATTTTGAATGAAAAGAAAAAAATTCGGGGAACGAGAAGAACAACAACAATCACCACTTTCCAACCACCCGAAGCAGGCGAGCTTCAAACGATGGAAAATTAACGAACAGAAGAATGCAGGGAAGTGTATTAATGACTGATTCTCTGTTGGCTTCGTCAAGGGCAAGCAATAAGAAAATCACTCATTAATCTACTGAGACCAGAGAATTGTGGGTTTCTGCTATTTTAGTTTGCTATAAGGACACATTAAATTTAGGGATCATCATCATCATCATTGTCAACCATTATCAATCCACTGCTGGACGAAGGTCTCCCCAAGTTTCCTCCACAACGGTCTGTCTTGTGCCAGTCTCCTCCATGTCACTCCCGCATATTTACGAATTTCATCCACCCATCTCCCATGTGGTCTTTTCTGGGTCTTTTCCTGTCCCTTGGAATCCAATCTAAAATTTCGGCTGTCCATCTATGGTCTGTCCTTCTGGCAGTATGTCCAGCCCATTGCCATTTCAGGGATTTAACTCTGATCATGATGTCTTCCACTCTCGTCATTTTTCGGATCCACGAGTTCCTTTTCTTATCTCTCCTGGTTATACCAAGCATGCACCTCTCCATGCTTCTTTGAGTTGTTTGCAGCCTTTGTATGTCTCTTTTAGTTAAGGTCCACGTCTCTGCACCATACGTAAGCACTGGAAGGATGCATTGATCAAACACTTTTCTTTTAAGACATAATGGCATATTGCTCTTGAAAATTATGCTGTTTCTTCCAAAAGCTCTCCAGGCAAGTTTTGTACGCCGATTAATTTCTTCATCAATGTGACCCTCACTTGATATCTGCTGTCCAAGATAAACATATGTATCTGTTATCTCCAGTTTTTCTCCATCAATCGATAAATCTTCATTTCTTGTAAAAGCATTGAACATCACTTTTGTCTTCTGAAAGTTCATTTTTAATCCCACTTCTTTACTCTTGTCAGCAAGTTCCTGGATCATACTCTGCAGCTCTGATGGGGTAGTTGCAAAAATGACTACGTCATCAGCAAAACGAAGGTGGGTTAGATAATCTCCATTAATCTTTATCCCTTTGTTTTCCCAGTTCAGTGATTGAAAGACATTTTCCAATGTGGCATTAAAGAGCTTCGGAGATATGGTGTCACCTTGTCTCACTCCCTTTCCAATTCTTATGTGTGTTGTATTTTCAAACAGCCGAATCTTTGCACTTGCATTTTCATAGATGTTATTAATAATATTAATGTATGCATCCTCAATACCGCAGGATTTCAGAGCCGTGGTAACTGCTGATGGTTTCACCGAATCAAAGGCTTTTTCATAATCGATAAAAGCCATGCACAATGGAAGTTCATATTCCCTCGCTCTTTCAATTAGTTCTCTCAGTACGTGGATATGATCTATTGTGCTGTAGCCACTCCTGAATCCAGCTTGTTCTCTCGGTTGAGCCATGTCCAGTGTTACCTTCAAGCGGTGTGAAAGAACTTTAGTGAAGATTTTATAAACCACTGATAGGAGGCTGATAGGTCTGTAGTTCCTGAGATTCTCAATGTCACCTTTTTTATGTAGCAGGATCATTGTAGCGTTGTTCCAATGCTCAGGAATCTTCCCTTCATTAAGGCATCGAGTGAAAATTTGGGCGAGTACTGTTTCAATTTCTCCACTTGCTTCTTGTATGATATCTATAGTAATTCCATCTTCTCCTGGAGCTTTCCCCTGCTTCATGTTCTTGATTGCATGAGCAACTTCTGCTGGGAGGACTGGAAGAACTCTGGTACCTTTCATGATGTCTGGAGTACATGTATCATCCCTTTCATATAATTTGGAGTAGAAATCTTTCACTCTTGTCAAAATTTCGCCTCTATTTCTTGTTATAGAACCATCTTCTTTTCTCAGAGCCATAATCTGTTTTCTTCCCTTACTGAGATGTCCCTTTGCTATCTTAAGGCTTTGGTTGTTTTCAATTGCTTTCCTCACTAGCTCACAGTTGAATTTCCTTACGTCTTCAGTGATACTTTTTCGTGTTGTCTTGCATAGCTCTATATATTCCACTTTGGAAGTCACATCTTCTTTAGTTGTCCTCATCTCTCTTCTTTTTTGCATCAACATTTTGGTTTTTCCTGATAATTTGTTCACATGCAACTTGTTCTTAGACCCAGCTAATTTTGTTGCTGTTTCCATTAGAGCTTTGGTTACTTTTCTGTTAACTTCCGAAATATCCACTTCTTCCGATGTTAGGCCTTCTAAAGCAGAGAATCTGTTCTTCAGTTCCAACTTGAAAGTATTATGGTGTTTTTTAAGGTTGGTTATGTCAATACATTTTGTTTGTCTTATGAGCTTGCCACGTTCCAGTTTAGTGTTGAGGTGCATCTTACATCTCACCAATCTATGGTCACTACCTGTGTTGAACTTGTTCAGCACACTGCAGTCTTCGATGATGAATTTTTTGTTACACATAATAAAATCAATTTCACTTGTCGTCCCAATTGGATGTCTCCATGTCCATTTCCTGTGTGGCTTTTTCTTGAAAAAGGAGTTCAAGATGAAAAATCCTTCTGCCTCTGCAAACTCAACGAGAGTATTTCCACGCTGGTTTCTGTTGCCGTGACCGAATTTACCTACTGAAGTTTCATTCTGTTGCCGTTGCCCTATTTTTGCATTGAAATCTCCCATAATTATCTTCAAGTGCTGCTTACCTTTATTATTTAGATGACGAATTTCCTCATAAAATTCTTCAATTTCTTCTTCAGGATGACTTGTGGTGGGTGCATAAGTTTGAATAATCTGAGCCTGGTATCTTCTCGATAGTTGGATAACGAGTCGTGCAGCTCTGTCAGAGGAACTTTCAACTTCTACCACTTTATCCTTCAGTTTCTTGTTTATTATAAATCCAACACCACTAGTTCTGCCAGTATCTGTCCCACGATAATAGAAGAGATGTCCACTTTTCCAGTTCAATGAGATCTTCTCCTTTTCTCCTTACCTCACTTAGCCCGACGATGTCCCACTTGATCCTTTGTAGTTCCTCTTCCAATTCAAGAAGCCTTGAATCAGAAGATAGGGAGCGTCCGTTATAGGTAGCCAAGGTCAGCATCAAATGGCAGCCTAGTCCGGTCCTCCGGGGATTCTTAGCACCCTCTGCCTTCATGTCGCACTGGCCGCTGCCTTGGCCAGGTACATTCCAGCTGCCGGAGACTGAGGGCCAAGATTTAAGTTGTGGAGTCATTTTGGAGGTGTTTGGCCATAACTCACCATGCTGGCCAAGCGGGTTGGTGAGTGTGGGATAGCATTTCCTCTGATCCTGATGGTATAGTTATACCGCTATTTGCGGTCGTCAGAGCCCCTTTAGTGGGAACAGGATGCACCACGAGAAGGCGGGGTTGACATTTGTCAAGGAGAGGCTGTGATGTTACGCATCACCTGACCTTAGGGATAAAATTGTTAAATTAAAAGGGATTTCTAAATAAACCCAACCCAGCAAACTAAAACACATTGCCTGACCACACAACAACCAAGATAGTCACACTTAAAATAAAAAGAAAGGGAGCCGAGCACCCCCCCCCCCAAAAAAAAGGTAAGAAATTAGCATTAAAAAATCAAGAAAACCCCTAACCAATGAAAGGTACAGAAAGGATATCTTTAAGCTTTAAATTTTCCGCGAAACTTTTAGTTAGCATTTTGCGTCCCTTTGCAGGTTTTACAAAAGTTCATTTTTAGTGGTTCAGAGCCTTCCTGTGCGCTAAATGATTAGTACAATATTTTGTAAATACACTGGCGGCAAGTGAAAAAAGAACACCAAGAAGGAGACATCTGATACCAACAAAATTTATACAGCATAATAACGGAATACAGAGGATAACGTGATCAAAACATTATGGCAAAATACAGCTGTATTTGCTGGTAAACTGAAAAATAACATTTCCACCTAACATGGTTCAACGAAATTTATACAGCATAATAACGGAATACAGAGGATAACGTGATCAAAACATTATGGCAAAATACAGCTGTACTTGCTGGTAAACTGAAAAATAACATTTCCACGTAACATGGTTAGTACGAGGTTGAACCGTCATGAACTGCGTCACACTGTGCAATTCTGGCATGGAGTTTGTCGTACAGATGTTGGATGTAAGTTTGGGGTATTGAGTTCCAAGCATCCTCAACCTGGACGCGTAAATCGGGGATGGTCGTGGCTGGCCGTGGAGACCGGATAAGTTGTTGTCCCATAAAATCCCACACGTGCTCAACGGGGACAAATCCGGTGAACGTGCAGGCCATGGAAGTTGTCTCACACCCTGAAGTGCATGTTGCGTCGCACGTGCCGTGTGTGGGCGTGCGTTATCTTGCTGGAAAACTCCACGATGGACCGACCTTACAAATGGCACAACAACGGGCTGAATGATGTTTATGTAGGAGGTGCTGTTTAATGTACCTGGTACAAACACTAGTTGTGTACGGGAGTGATAGCTGATCGCTCCCCACACCAGGAGACCAGGTGTAGGCCCTGTGTGTCGCTGGCGGGTGCAAGAAGGGTGGAGTCGCTCCCCTGTGCGTCTGCGAACACGCATACCCCCATCGGAGGCTCCCAAGCAGAATCTGCTTTCATCGCTGAACACGACAGATCGCCATTGCGTTCTCCAGTGCAGACGTTGGTGACACCACTACAGCCGTTCCTGACGGTGGGCTGGAGTCAGAGGCACACATGCCAGAGGCACACGTGCACGTAGTCCTGCATCCGGTAGAAGGTTATGGATTGTTCGCACAGTCACCTCAGGTGCAACTGCAGCTCGGATTTGCTTTGCAATGGATGTTCTGCTTGACAACATCGCTCTTCTTATGCGTCGATCGGTCCGCTCATCAGTCCGTCTGTGACTCCCGGTTCCACGTCTTCTCGTGTGGGAATGTTCCTCGGACCATATACGCCACCATCGTACCACCACCGATACTTCCCGTCCAATTTGCTCCGCAATACGAAGATACGGCCACCCAGTCTTGCGGAGTCCGACTAGACGACCTCGCTCAAAGTCCGATAACTGCTGAAATCGTACACGTCTTCCATAGCCAGGCATTGCAGCTTCTTCAGGGTCTTCGCACGTGTCCGTACGCCGATGACTGATTACATTCACTTCGCCGTACTCCTTAAATACCACCGACGATAATTTGCATATTATGCCATGCTGTGGCATAAGCACTCACAGGTTGGTCCCGAAATTAACATCACACCTACGTAAACTCGACCCCATTAACATATGTAAATTTCATGATCGTCCGCCAATTCCTTCTTGGTTTTCTTTTTTCACTTTCCGCCAGTGCATGTGAACTTGTAACAGCAAAGCACCACCTCACATGTAATCTCATTTTTTAATTGTATGTAGGTTTTTTTTGCTTTTTTTGAATAAGTGAATTTTCGTTTTTTATATATTTGCACTAAACTTAATTAGCACGTCTTTTGTAAAAAAAGATCGTGCTTATGTCATCAGTTTGTCCGTCCGTCCCCAGGATATCTCTGCAACTATTAGTCCGATTTGAAAAATTCATTTTGCATTGGGAAGATTGAAATATGCGAATGATGATCCTTTATTTCGTTGGTTTTTACGATGTACAATTTTGCCGCTAGAGGGCGTAAATGCAGATGATGTCGAATTCAAAAATACGTTTTATTCCACATATTTTCTTCTAAACATCCGATTGAAAAAATTATTTTATCTTTCGATTCCATTATGTCGAAGAGTATTCTAGATATAGTTACTTTTTCCGCTAGGGGGCGTAAAAGTAAATTACATTTTCCCCAATAACTCTTCTTCTAAAACTCCGATTTGAAAAAAAAAAAAAATTCTTCAGCTGATACACTTCCTGATAAAAAATCTTTTGCATATAATTTCGGATTTTTTTGGTAAAGAATACTTTGGCCTCCAGGGGGCGTAAGTGTTAATTTTTGGTTCTGATGTATTTGCCATAAAATCTGAGCTTCTAAAATATCGATTGAAAAAATTCGTTCGTGGACTGATGATACCACTCACATTGATAAATCTTTTCGGAATATTTTCTTCTTAAAATATTTTGCAGTTTCTCCCGGGGGCGTAGATGTATATCTTATTTTTGTCAATATCTCTACTTCTAGGAGTCTGATTTGAAAAATTCCTTCTTTGTTGGAGAGTTTTTCCAGTGTGACATGTTTTTCATATAATTTCAAAATTTTCAAGTAATTCATAGACTTTCCGCTAATGGGCGTAAAGGTAAAATTGCTTTTTCCCTATATCTCTGCTTCTAAATCTCTGATTTGAAACATTCTTTCTGCACTGGATACAGCTCCTGATGGGAAATCCTTTGCACACAATTTCTAATTTTTGTAAAAAATGGTTGGACCACCAGGTGGCGTAAGTTTTAATTTCCGCTTCTGATGTATTTGCAGCAAAATATGAGCTTCTAAAATCTCGATTGAAAATAAAAAGTCGTTTGTTGACCGATACTACTCATATCGCCAAACTTTTTAGGAACATTTTCTTCTTGAAATAATGCATGGTTTCTACGCCAGGGGCGTAGATTTATATCTTATTTTTGTCAATATCTCTACTTCTAAGAGTCCGATTTGAAAAATTCCTCCTTTGTTGAATAGTGTTTCCGATCCGAAATGTTTTCCCTATAAATTCAAAATTTTCAAGTAAATCATAGACTTTCCGCTAAGGGGCACAAAGGTGAATTGCGTTTTCTGCATTATTTCTGCTCCTAAAACTCCAATATGAAAAGTTCTTCCTGTATCGCATACAAGACCTGATGGAAAATATTTTTCACATAATTTCTAATGTTTGGTAAAGAACGGTTTGGCTACCAGGGGGCATAAGTGTTATTTTAGCTTCTGGTGTATTTGTAGGAAAATCTGGGTTCCTGAAAACTCGACAATTTTTTTTTTTTTTCTTGGACCGATGGCGCTGATATGGATAAACCTTTTGACAATACTTTCTTCCTAAACGAATGCATGGTTTTACCACCAGGGGACGTAAAGTCACATCTTATTTTTGTCGATATATCTGTTTCTAAGAGTCCGACTTGAAAAATTCTTTCTGAGTGTTTCCTGTGCGAAATGTTTCTCATATAAATTCATGTTTTTCTTAATGCACAAGGCTGCAACCAGAGGGCGTAAGCTCACGACTCCGTTTACAGCAAAATCTGAAGGATTAAAAACCCGATTGAAAAACTTCTTTCTTCCGTCAGACACTTTTGTTTTGCATAGCAGTTCCAATGACTTTGAATAGCTTCAATAAATTTAATTTGCATCAGAACAGATTCAATAGACGTGCTTATTACACCCGAAAATTCAGTGTCATCTTTTTTGTTTTTTAATGTTTAATTTTGCTTCTCTGTGACTTGCAACCTAGCACTTTGGTTTTAAACTTTTATTTATTTTTTTATTTTTTGCTGTGGGTATTGGGCAAATTACCTTGCCATTCTGAGTCATGCAACTTGGTTATTTGGGTTCACTCTTGGGATTTTGAACTGTAAATTGCTCCATGAGCAACTTTTGCTTCCTTTTTCCTAGGTTTGTTGCTTGGTTCCTTCATTTTTCAAAATTGTAATGTTGCTATTTTTGTTTTAATTTATTTTTGTGTGTATTTTATTTTTTCTGGTGTTTCCTGTTTTTCTTTTTATCTGGCAGGATAAATATTTCACTTTTTCTGTGACAAGCTTAAAGATATCCTTTCTGTACCTTTCATTGATTAGGTTTTTCTTGATTTTTTAATACTAATTTCTGACCTGTTTTTTGGTGCTCGGCTCCCTTTCTTTTTATTTTAAGTGTGATTATCTTGGTTGTTGTGCGATCGGGCAACATGTTTTAGTTTGCTGGGTTGGGTTTTTTTAGAAATCCCTTTTAATTTGACAATTTTATCCCTAAATTTAATCTGTCCTTATAGCAAACTAAAATAGCAGAAACCCACAATTCTCTGGTCTTAGTAGATTAATGAGTGATTTTCTTATTGCTTGCCCTTGACGAAGCCAACAGAGAATCAGTCATTAATATGCTTTCCTGCATTCTTCTGTTCGTTAATTTTCCATCACTTGAAGCTCGCCTGCTTCGGGTGGTTGGAAAGTGGTTATTGTTGTTGTTTATCTCGTTCCCAGAATTTTTGTTTTATTTTCATTCAAAATTTGCTCATTAGTTTCACATTTATATGTATATGTAAAAGAAAGAAAGAAAGAAAGAAAGAAAAACTATGATTGACTGAGCCATAGTGGAAATTTATCAAAGGAACATGATTAAGGGTACTAGATTTTTGAGGTTTTGATATTAGTAGGAATTTCACTTTGATTGAATATGCTATTGTAGTTAAGGTACCAGCAAAGATATTACGATGTTGGATGGACTGAATAATATTGAAATGAGACAAAATTTCAAGATTTGGGTTGTTGAATGTTATATTGAAATTAAAATTTCACCCAGCAAACTCATTGGGGTTAAATGGGATGTGTAAAAAGTGAGTTATTGAGGCTGCAATAAAAGCATGGGATGTGCTAATATGTATAGGTAGCAAAGTCCATAGTATCCTTTGATAAACAGCAAAAGTGAGTAGAGCTGTAAAACAACAATAAAAAAAATATATTAAAGGTATTCAAGCTGAAGGTCCCATGCTAACTTGTAAGATTCTGGAAGCACATGTGTAAAGTAAAGGCAAGCTAAACAAGTGTGTTTTTGGAAAAAGAACTTTAGGCATTTGTAAATTTCTGGAATAACTTGGAAAAGAAAATCAAGAACAACTTAAAAACGTTTTGGTGAACATGTGAGAAAGAGTAGAAATTCTATAACCCAGGGTGTACTACAAAGATGAAAAGAATATTTTAAAAAACTTATGAATAAAAATACAGGAACTAATGGAAAGTAACTATACTACAAAGATGAAAAGAATATTTTAAAAAACTTATGAATAAAAATACAGGAACTAATGGAAAGTAACTAATGATTGCAAGGGTGTTACTAATGGTGATTAGGAGAACTACAACACTATAGATATTCATGAAGTAAAGGAATCTTTTCTTAGAAAGTGTAGGGCCTAGAGCTTGCTTGATGATGAGATCAGTCCAGAATTGTTTAAGCACAGTGATCAAATTGTAGTGATGCCATCCCCCTACATAGAGGAATAGAAAAGAAAAGCATCGCTGTCATTAAAGTTTGTGAATTTGACTACTGGTTAGGCATAAAGAAATGGCAGATGTCCTTCGGTTACATAGAATCATTAAAAAGTGTATGAAAGCAGTTTAGTTCCTGAAGATACCAGCTTACATGAAGGAATGTCGGAAGGATTGTAATAACTGTTTGGCATTTCTTTAATTATTTGCAAAGATTATTCATGCATATTCAGTAAGATGCTTAGATAGTTAGCAGAAAATGAGTCAGAAGGGGTAGGATATTCTAGAATAACATGTCCACTGGCTGATTTTTTTTAAATTTCATATGATGAATCAGAGTTGGCATGTGTTTTCTGACTTCAAAACGGCATTTGACCTGGCACCCTGGAAACAGTTCAATGCA
This sequence comes from Macrothele yani, assembly GCA_039090855.1. Classification (NCBI taxonomy): domain Eukaryota; kingdom Metazoa; phylum Arthropoda; class Arachnida; order Araneae; family Macrothelidae; genus Macrothele; species Macrothele yani. The sequence continues at coordinate 1,640,154 of CM077023.1, read as the reverse complement.
TTAAAATAAATTAGACTAAAGGCAAGTTTTTAAGTCATATTATGTAGTAGACTAGGGATTCAGGTTGCCCTCATTTTTGTTTTTGATCTGTATAGATCCAGAACCGTGCAGAACATGTGGTGCACGGAGGCTCACATCTCTTAGGGACCTAAGAGCTCAGTTCCTTTCCTATATAAACCTTTACTATTATTATTATTATTATTATACATTGAGCTTAACAAAATTTCAAAATTATATTTTGATAGCACAAGTAATTTACTTCCAGATCATGTAGATCTAACTTTCAGTCGCAATATTTGCTAAGACTGAAATCTTAAGCAAATTCTTGGCCTTGGAAAATCATTTAAAATGAACGAATGGCTTAAGTAACATCAATGGACAATAACTCCATGAGGAAATAAAATCGCTGAAGCACTTTTCCCTTTCTGAAATGAAAAATAATCCCATGGTTATGTTGGAAACATTGTATGATAAAAGTCTGAATGATATTCATATATATTTTTAATGTTAAGAATTGCATCAACTCTTCTGGTAACAGTTCTTCATCTGAGCAAAGCTTTACAGAATTGAAATTGTTAAAAACCTATCTTTGATCTACGATCAGCCTAGGGAGAATTTCAAACTAGCTGTTTTTTTTCATTGAATATAATATTACCAGTCTGTTCGATATAAATGAAATTTTATAAAATTAAGTTTTTCAGCAAAAAATATTAGAAGACAAGTGTTGTGCTGAGTTTTACTGACTTTCCACTTCACTATGAAAGCAGGGTAAAATTTCCATTATTGTTATGCTTTTGAGATTTCATTTAACACGTATTCTTAGTGTGATTTTAATTTTGATATATTTACAACTGAAGCCATGAAGCATTCTCAGAAGCCAAGAATGTTCTTCATGATAGCATAAAATAAATAATTAAGAATAAAGTTAAGAATTAAAAAAATTCTTAATTCATAAAATTAAAAGTAATTGCTTCCCATTTTTGCTCATTATTGGGTGTTATTTGCTTACATATTACTTTGAGATGGAAAAGAGTTCATTTGGAGATGTCACATTGAATGCTAGAATATGCAGGCAACATCAAAGAGATAGCATTGAAAAAGTTCAAGTTCAAAAAGTAAAAGCACCAACGTATATTAATTAAAACATCAACAGTTCATCTGATGCCACTTCCAAGGGAGCAAACTAAACATCCTTTCACATCATTGTGTGAATTCTGAGAAATTTATTCCTTCTAGGGTAGCAATCATGAGCAGATCCAAATGACATCATGCTGTAGCATGGGGCTAGCACTAAGTTGAAAGCACCCCTTTCAGAAAACTTTTCCCATTTCTATTAGTTATTTTGCTATTAGTTATTTTTAGTGAAACATTGTATGATTATTTTTGTTGGGTGATGGGCAATGTTACCAAAGAGAAATCTTTGTAATGCTATTATTATTGCTATAAAATAATAGATATTATTTTTATTATTGTTAATGCATGTTCTGCTTTAGCCAACTAGTGGCTTCTACATTAGGTTTTTTTTTTACATAACTTTTTTACGGACTACTCAAATTAATCGCTCTTAACTAAACCTTTTAAAAACTAAATTAAATTATATTCAGAAGTATTTAAATACATTTTATTCGTTCAGAACAAATATTTTTGTTAGTATGGCGTGAATAAAGCTTTATTTCGGCTGCATATCATTAATGACACAAAATTCTCCCTATGTTTTATCCCTAGATGTCAGAGTCTCACAGACTGGCACACACGGTGTGAGGAGGAGGTGATGATATAATAGCTAACCAACTGTCTAAGCAGTTCACTCTGTCACTTTGTTGCATCCCTTTGAAGCTCAGGAGATAACAACCTGGACGCACGGGAATAGGCTCTGATAGGATGAGTGCGGGCCCCCAAAAACATTGTTTTGACAGCCTTTGCATTCATTCATGATACACTGCAATAACACAATCATTGTCATGTGGCTTTTTTGAAGCAATCTCTAAGAGAAAGGAAAAAAAAACGCAAAGAAACAGTCACCAAAGCAGATTTGACAGAATTTTCTAACAACTAGAATTTTTAATGCTCAAGCAAAAGGGGAAAATTTTCCAGCTTGCTATTTGCCAAAGTTATTTAGCCATCCTGGTGATGCAATGGTTTAAGTGCTAGCTTCTGACGATTTCCAAGATGGGCTAAGATGGGCTAGGTTTGAATCCCAGTAAAGCATGGATGTTGTGCTTGTCGGCACTAGCTCTCTCCCTTTGTTGGAACCAGTCACCTTAATTAAGGATGGGCAGCTGCTTATAGCCTATCAAGTTGCTTACGGTGGCCGTTATTCCCCTCTTCCCCAAAACGTTATTTTAAATCTGCAAGAAAGTTAAGCATAAGCAAGTCAGGTGCAAGCAGGGCCCGATTAGGGGGGGGTCTAGCGGGGATGTAGCCTAGAGCCCACCATTACCAAGGGCTCAGAAGGCATGCTGCTACACCTCAAATGATATACAGCTTCTAATTTACACTTAAAAAGAAGTAAAATAGTTTTAATTTTGTCTGGTATGATTTCCATTTAATCACAAATAGTGGTTAGAAGACAAACAGATTCCCAGGCTAATTAAGGGTAAACGTTCCATGTTGCTATGAACAGCGGGGTCGGAGAGACAGTTTCAGCTTTTTCACTACCATCCACCCACATCTCCCTGTTTGCACTTGGAACCGTTAATGAGCAAAATCCACTATGACCTCACATCGCATAACAAAAAGATGCACCAAGAAAAGTATACAATGTTAAATTATTTAAAATTTGAAGACAAAATCTAGGAATCTTATGCTTTTAACTCTTGTTCTTGTGAGAATAGTGGAAAGTACAGTTACTTTTTATGAAAACTATGCAGGTAATTTTATTAGTTTGAAGAATCCACTACGTATTAATTAACACAAGCATTGCTGCAGTTTCGTGTTTAAACGGACTTCAGTAATGATTGTCTGTCATAAGTTCTTTAGGGGCCCACTCAGATGTCTTAGCCTTGGCAACCTACTGAGATGTCTTAGCCTAGGGGCCCACTAAGACCTTAATCTGGCCCTGGGTGCAAGGCATAAAATTTATTTTTAAAGAATATTATGATGCAGGGGAAAAGTGACACCCTCTGAGGTTGTGATGAGGGGCACAGGGGTTGTGGTTCCTGGCTTCAGCCCTCAAAAGCCTCCCACCTCAATCCCACCAGGGTCATGAGCATTTGACTCTTTCCGGCAGTGTTGTTTTTTCTTAGCGTTCAATTTCCTATGCAGATTCGGAATCATCAATGGATTCAGCGGCACTTATTGGCTTCACTGTACAGTTACATTTTGCTGTATGATGGAGGCTGGAATCCAAGTAAAATGACAATAAATACAAACTTCTTGCCAATAATGTTACTCTGCAATGTAGTCAACATGCCGCTGATCATTCCAATCCATAGTAAATTTGATACGATAGTAGAAAAACCTTACTAAAAGAATGATAAAAATGTAAAAAGGAAAATTATCTGGATATATTGTAATGATTAATATTTTTATTGGCAATTGGCTAAAAATTGTTATGCAATCAACCTTATGCAAACCCTGCTATATACTGCAATGGGAGAAGGACTTCCTCTCCTCCAAATAGGGGAATTTACAAGCTTCCTCCTAACACCCACAGGGGGTTGTTTATAGACTTCCTCAGCTGCCAGGGTATTTAAAATTTCATGTGGGCCTCAGTTGATAGGATGCTGAACGGCACTTCACCTGGAGACATTAAACAATGAGGTAGGTGGACAGGGGTCCCTGAGAAAAAATTTGCAGGGAGTCCCAAGCAGCTCTGGATTAGGCACTGATACAGATAAATAGATAATCTAGTTAGAAAAGGTGACTTAGTTTTAGATGTTGAAGTAAGCAGTTCTGCAGTTAGTAGTTTAGTGTATGGTATTTGTGGTAATTTCTGTAAGTATGAACAGCTTAACCTTAATCAGCTAAACAGGTCTTGTGAAAAATTTGATAAAAGATGAATGTTGGAAGTTTAGATCAGTGGTTTTATGTGGAACTCCAATAGTTTTAAGTATGTAGTACAGGAGGAAGGTGCTGGAACAGATTTTAATTATTTTGCTGTGATCCTTTGTAACACAAAAAAGGTTGTAAAGGAATTAAACAACAGAATCAGTAAAATGGGAAAATTCAAATATCGGCAGTAGAAAACTATCTCAAAATAAAAGGTGATTAACCACAGAGAGCAAAATTGGGTTTATGTGATGTAGTATTGAAATGTTTTCTCCCCATTTCCTTATTGCTGTGTGAGTTGATGGCAATACAAAGGCCCTTTAGATGGTTATGCGCTGCCGACATGACAGCGGGTAAGGGCAATATGGGTATAAGAGGAAAATTAGTAGATTCAGTGACAGAACAGAGTTATTCATGCAGACATTAGAATTGAGCTGGATACTTCTTCAGTTTGAAAGAAAAGTTATGAATGAGAGCACTTTGAGATAGTTAGTACATCTATGTCACTTTAGAAGTAAAAGGTAATGCAGAGAGATTTTATATTCTGTAATACTAGAGATTTTATATTCTGTAATACTCGATGAAGAAACCCGTTTCTTCATCGATCGTATATATATTTGTGGTCATTATCAATTAAGATAACAGTACATGTGTGGTTGAAAAACTTGCAGTGTGCAGAAAGAAGTTTGTTGGAAACCAATATTGCCTTCCTCCCCGTCCCCCCAAGTGGTCTTTGCTGTATTGTAATGTGCCTAAAGACCATCTTGATGTGATAATCATAAAAGATGAAAACTTCTAAAAACTTTGAATACCAAATATATAAAGGTATCTCTCTCTTTTTTTTTTTTTTTTTTTTTTTTTTTTTTTTTGTACCATTTCATATCAGAATTTCTGTCACATTTCACATGTCAACTTTCTTGGTAAGTGAATTCTTAATGAACTTGGATGATATTCGATATCTAATTAGTCTGGATACCTTTGGCATGCATGCATTTTATCAAAATGGATGGTGGTATCTATGGTGAGGCAAATGTCCTGACTAACACATTCTGACTGATGACTCAGCTTCAAATACTTCCAGTTGCTTATGTTGCCCTGGCTGTTATAATGGATGGCATACATGGCAGATGTAGAAGGACTTGGGGTTCAACTTTTATTACAGGACGATGCAGTTTTTAAGTTTTTTGGGTTTTTTTTTTTTAGGTATTATACAGAGTTTAAAATAATAACTACTTTTGGTAGTGGGCTCACTATCTTTTTGGGGTAGCCGATTCCTTGAAACCATGTTAAGCTATCGAAAAACGGACATTTTCGTGCTGTTTAACAGTTAATTTAACTCATTTCAGGTGCACAGAACTGCTGTAGATCTCATTTGAATGATATATAATTTACAAAAGAAACGCCATAAAAGTTCATTTTCAATTTTTTTAGAATTATAAAAATGAAAGTCATTTATGTTAGACACATTTTAAGGGGGGAGGGCGGACATGACCTGTTCTTTTTGTCTAAGTCAGATAAGTTTGAAACTGTATTTGAGATGAAAATATTATACAATATTCATCTTATTATGGTCCTGTTTATCATGTTTCAACGTATAATTATGGTCTCGACAAACACTCAGCACTTATTCAGAGTTCAAAATACTCGGGCACTTATTCTGTTTGAAGGAAGAGATAAGTTGTCCCAGATATTCAAGTTCAAGTTAACAAAAAGTTCATCTGTAGCTAAAGAAAACCACTGTATAAATAATGTATACATACAATTACATTTCAATATGTATATGATATAAAGTATGATCTAGGAACTGGCTGAGATAAAGAGTAAAGCAGTGGGATTAAAGATGAATTCGCACAAAAAGTAAGATTGATTTACAATTCTGGAGGTTTTTAGACTGACGGAGCAGATTTAAAACTGATGCTTACGTCTACCTTTGGTAACAGATGTCAAACAAGAGCCAAATGAAGAAAAATTTAATAGATGTGTAAAACTTGGCTGAAGTGAATTTGGAAGAGCATTACAGTTTTCAAGAGCAATCTGAAAGAAGCTTGGAGATATGCATGCTTGGTGCACCAAAGAAAGATAGGAAAAGAAACCCGTGGATCAGGAAAATGACAAGAGTTGATGACATGATCAGAGTAAAGACTCTCAAGTGGGCTGAACATAATTCTAGAACTGACCACCACTGGACAACTGATATACTACACTGGATACCAAGGGACAGGAAAATACCCAAAAGAAAACCACATGAGTGATGGACAAATGAAATTCAAAAGCCTGCAAGAATGACACGGAAGAGAATTCTTAAGATGGAGCTGCATAAGAGACTTGGATAGACCTTCATCCAGCAATGGATTGAGAATGATTGATGACACGCCTTCATACTTCTCAACTCGGAAATCACAATGCCAAGAATGTGTGACATAGAGACATGCAAAGCACATGCAGGCAGCAATGGGCTTCTTGAGATATGCAATTGATCAAAGTGTGGCAGCAACCTGTCATGCGGATGGCAGTTAAGCAGCATTTAAAGATGATGTACACAAGTCTCACCTCACAGTAAGTCAGTTATTTAGAGTAGTGTATGTTCATTGAAAACACTGAATATGCCATAGATACCCTAATGGGACACTTAAGTTCAATTAACACACATAGAATGGCAGTGGATAGTCAGTATGCAAAAGCTGGGTCTTAGCTTATATGTAATTTCGCCTCAGGTGTGGTACAGTGTGAACACAGGGCAATGTTACTTGCCATGCTGTTACCATAGAGTACCAAATGCAGTGGATGGAAGGAAGTGGGTAAAAGTGCCAGGCAACAGCATGTGAAGATAACTCACTCTGTGCAGGGTTATTCTTGACCAATTAACCGCAGTTACTATGCTGCAGTGTAACCTGTGAGCTGTTACTGTTGTGTAGGTGTCCTTCTGAATGATATGATGAGTGCAAGACTCAATACTAAGGGTGAGACCCTACTCCAGTTCTTGATACTTCATCACTCTTGTTATCAAGAATGGTGCAGAGGTGACACTGAACCGTGGAACAGGGCAGCATGCTTGGTGCTGTCACTGACACTCTGTAGTGCATAAATTACCCCAAAACAAAAAAAGGGACCCATAATTACAAGTTCTACGTATCCTTTGGGACCCACATTTTATTTCGTTGTTTTTTTGTTGTTGTATTTTTAACATGCCATTTGGCAAAAAGTCAAATTCCTGAGGATTTGGAGACTTGGAGAGACCTTCATTCAATAGTGTGATGAAGCATCAAGAACTGCAGCATGTCTCACCTGTAGGGAAAGAACAAAGACAGACAGCAATGCACCATCCCTCAAGATTATGTAAATATACAAATGTCCTGATTAATTTGTTAAGCCTTTCAGCTCTTTTAATCAATACTGGAACAGTTGAAATTTAAAATTTGAAAAACAAAAAAAAACTTAATTTACTGAGAGTACTGTGAACGATAATAGAACTGCTCTGGTGTACTCTACTAGAAGTTGTACTTCTATTTCAGTGATTGTTTGTTAAGTCAAAAAAACTGTTCAAGAGTAGTCACCACACAGTTCCTGTGTTTTGAAAAATAAAAACTGCTCTGGTGTTCTGAGCTGACTTATAATGCATTGTCTTTGTGTAGTTCCATTATGATAAAATTTAATTCTGTCAGTCCTTGATTTTTTTTAAAGATTGCTTTCAAAGAGCGTAAAGTGCCAAACAATGTGCATTACATTTATTTTTCATTTGCTTATGTGAATATAAATAATGCATTATCTCTTGATTCTTTTGATTGTTTTAAAAGGACCCAGAATGTCTCACAAAGTACCCACTTTTTAAAAATCTGTGGGTCCCTAGGACCCAGTTTGATAACAATACAATGGCAGCTCTGGTGCTATTCAGACAAATCCAGGTTCAGCCCTGTTGTGCCATATAGCACCATTGTTATCACTGACATGCAGAGGTGTTTACAGTTAGTTGCCATACAGTGCTCTGATGCAATACACTGGTATGGGGTTAAATCCAGAATGGCAGGTTAACATCTCTTGCCAATATTATTGGCATAGTGGTGATAAGATGTCATGACAATAATGTCATCAATCCCATCATATGATATTTCCTTGTGATCATGCCAGGAATGATCCTGCAACACAGCAATGCTCATCTGCACATTGCTCTTGTTGCAAGAGACAATCTCCAGAGTGTGGATATTCTCTCATGGTGCAACTCACCAGACTTGTCATTTATTGAACATATGTGAGACCTTATGGGTTGTCACCTACACCAGCTCTCTCCATCAGTGAACCTGCAATAGTTTCATGCCCAGCTGGTTGATGCTTGTAATGCCATACTCCATCACCCTATTGATGATCGTCATGTAAGTTTGTGTAACTGTCTGAGGTGGGTCAAATCTGTATTTTTTTTTTATTCAACATTTTAATGACCACCGTGAGCAACTTAGTGGGCTATAAGCAGTCACCCATCCTTAATTTAAGGCCACTGGTTTCAGGTAAGGGAGAGAGCCAGCGCCATAAGACAAACACAACATCCATGCCTCACCGAGATTCGAACGCGGACCCATCGCTGATGAATGATCAGAAGCCATCGCTTTGACCACTGCACCCTGGGGTGGCCAAATCTGTACTGAAAAATCCTGAATAAAAAGCAGGCTTTCTCTCATTTTGTTTTTAGATCAATTACATGTATTCACCAGCTCTTTGCATCTTTGTGATTTTTACAATTAAATATCAACTCCTCTTCAGTGTGGTAATTTCCATGGTGAGTAGTGTACAAGGGACATTAAAAAGTTTATATTCCAACTCACTTCTAGGTGATGGCATCAGTTTTTTTTGGGGGGGGGGAGCAGAAGGCATAACCATAATTGACTACCTGAAAAAGTGCAATGGAACCACTGTCACTGGAACATATTATGCCAGCATTATCAACCAACTTCATGCAGCCATCACAAAAAAGTGGTGTGAAAAACTGCGAATAGGTATCTTCCTCCTTCAAGACAAACACACTAAGAAAAAAAAAACAGCATACAGACTGCAGTGTATTTAAGTTGCTTAAGCACATACCCTATTCCTCAGACATTGTGCCCTAGTGACTTTTATTTGTTCCCCAAGATGAGGGAAAACAACTGTGGTGAGCAATATGCCTCTGACTCTAGAGTTGGTCACAGCTGTGGGTGCATAGTTGGAAGATAAAGGTAAAATATGTAATATAAAATATTTCATATCAAACCATTATACACACCATCAGAACTCATAACCGAATCTCGTAGTTTATTTACATGTTCTGTATGATATGTATAGACGTCAAATGCACATGTGTAAACATTGGAGCAACATTTCATCATGCTAATGCATTGTGGGTAATTGTTTTGCTATATAACCATGATGCTTCACCCTCACTGTGCTTGATGACGGACCCCATAGCAGGTCTGAAAGATCTTGCTACTTGTTTTTAGCTGGTTTTAATTGTAAATAAAAAGTATCTTCTTTTAAAGTTGCAATTATTTCCATTATTAATCGTATCTCGACAGCATTAAGAATCTTATGTTTCAACCAGCACAAATTTGTGAAAAAAGCCTTGGATACCTTGGATGAAAACTGTTAAGTGTGAGTACGTCCAAAGCTGTTACTGCTGAGTTTTAAATATAGCTAAATATTGTGAAAACAAATATTTAAATGCAGTAGTGTAAACAGTCTTTTTTTATCTTTCCTATAGTGGCATGGTTTGCTCTTGATCCTGTAACTGCTCATCCAGATATTGTGCTTTCTAATGATAACCAGACAGTGACTTGTGACAGTTATGAGCACAGAGTAGCTCTTGGTAACATTGGCTTCTCTCGTGGTGTCCATTACTGGGAATTTACAGTTGACAGGTATGACAACAATGCTGATCCAGCCTTTGGAATTGCCAGATTTGATGTTGTCAAAGATCTAATGTTGGGTAAGTTGATGTATTTAGTGGTAGTTTTTCTCATGAGAAAAAGAGTTATATGCTACAGTTTTCTTGTTGACAGTTCTAAAAATTAGGTGTTTAAGTTACTATGTTGCAGTTATGAGGCTGATTGAGGAGTGTACTGTATTTTAACTCTTTGTTGAAAGTCTTTTCTATCTATCTGTCTGTCTACAGTCAGTTACTGCATGCCTGATAAATTGTAAGGTACATTTCAAAATCTTACAACTAATTTGATAAAAATAGCTATTAGATGTTATTTATTACATATAAGTTTTTATTGAGAAGGAAAGATATCAAGTACTTGAAGAATTATCTTATTTAGAGCTAAAACACAAATGAAACAACTGCAAAATATGAACTGTATGTATTACAATAATGAAGTTGGAATGTAACTGGTATTATAAATTTGTTATCTGGGGCTCTACAGTAATATGAGGAGATCTTTTTTGGGGTAGCCATCTGCATTTCCAAATTTTGTACTTTTCAGCTGTAATGTAAAGAATAATGAAAGGAGCCACTTTCAGTGTTTTTGTAAATGTATGGTAGTACAAGAAAAACATTAAAAAAATCTGCATCTGGCTTCAGTTATGCAGTTCGGTAGTCAAAAAAAAAAAAAAAAAAAAAAAAAAAGCTCAAATCAATAATGAAGGAAATGTTCACGCTTATGATTTATTACATAATTTACATTAAAATTGTTTGAATGTTGAAAGGTGCATCCGATTTACTACAGTTTCTGCTTAAGAGAATTGCTATGCTTTTCCTGTAACGTAAGGAAAATTTGTTTGAGAAAGATGCAATCCTTTTGATGCTGGTCCAGTTTGGAGAGACAGAGGTATCTTTAATTGTGAGAAGTGAAAGAGCAGAAGTAAGGAAGCTTTTTCTGACATCCCTTTTATGTTCCATAATTGTTCAGTTGATTGAACAAAATGTGCCACTAATATAACATTTTTCACCCAAGGAAGTAGACACAGGGATGAGGTATATATCAGGACTGTCTAAAAGGGTTCAATGGATCTCTGTCTTTAGATATTGAATGGATGGTAGTGGGAGGAGGATTTATTGCAAGACTAACCAAATTTTTTTTTCAGTTTTGTCAAGTTTGTAGGTGAATGATGGTTGGGAATTGAATTAATAAGATAAGGACAGTTTCTGCAGAAGAGATAGGAAGCACACATATTGTTTGGCATCAAACTTTTTGAAAAGCTTGGTGACGATTCTGGGGCAAAACTGATGGTTTGTAACTATTTCTTGGATGATTGCATATTCTTTTTGTAATGAGTGGGGATCACTGCAAATGACATTGGCATGGTGAATGAGTGATTTTAAAGCTGCAAGTTTGTATTGGAGTAAAATGGAATAATGTTTGTGATATTGGTGGGTTTTCTAGAGGCAGATGTATAGAGTTGGTTATTGATTCTAGTAATTTGTATATCCAAGTGATTAATACAGTTATTGTTTCCATGATTGAAAGTGAAATTAATAGAGAGGAATTTTCTGGAGATAGAAGAGATTAGATTGTACAATTCCTTTAAGTCATGCGGTCAAATAATAAAGATGTCATCGACATAATAAATCCAAAGTTTCGTTTGAAAAGGCGGAGGGTTTTACAATATTGTTTTCAATGTTTTGCATGAAAATTTCTGCAAACAGAAGGGAAACAGGTGATCCCATGGGTACACCTTTAATTTTATGGTAAAATTATTTATTGTATGTAAAACAATTATTTTCTTGCATTCTTGGAAATCTTTACTGGCAACAGTTACAGAATCAACATCTACCATGTAAATACTTGCTACCAGTGTGAACAAGGCTGATATTCAGCCGAAAGACCTAACTGAATTTTAATGTATATTACATAAAAAAACATAGACATTAAATTTTTCTTCATTATTGTATTCATTCCATTACTTGAAATGTCCTTTCTGCTGATGAAAAGAAATACTCGCCTGTGTGTGATTTAGATGTCTAAAATGTGTCCATGTCATCATCATCATCACCATTGTCAACCATTATCAATCCACTGCTGGACGAAGGTCTCCCCAAGTTTCCTCCACAACGGTCGGTCTAGTGCCAGTCTACTCCATGTCACTCCCACATACTTTCGAATTTCATCCACCCATCTTCCATGTGGTCTTCTTCTGGGTCTTTTCCTGTCCCTTGGAATCCAATCTAAAATTTTGGCTGTCCATCGATGGTCTGTCCTTCTGGCAGGATGTCCAGCCCATTGCCATTTCAGGGATTTAACTCTGATCATGATGTCTTCCACTCTTGTCATTTTTCGGATCCACGTGTTCCTCTTCTTATCTCTCCTGGTTACACCAAGCATGCACCTCTCAATGCTTCGTTGAGTTGTCTGCAGCCTTTGTATGTCTCTTTTAGTTAAGGTCCACGTCTCTGCACCATACGTAAGCACTGGAAGGATGCATTGATCAAACACTTTTCTTTTAAGACATAATGGCATATTGCTCTTGAAAATTATGCTGTTTCTTCCAAAAGCTCTCCAGGCAAGTTTTGTACGTCGATTAATTTCTTCATCAATGTGACCCTCACTTGATATCTGCTGTCCAAGATAAACGTACGTGTCTGTTATCTCCAGCTTTTCTCCATCAATCGATAAATCTTCATTTCTTGTAAAAGCATTGAACATCACTTTTGTCTTCTGAAAGTTCATTTTTAATCCCACTTCTTTACTCTTGTCAGCAAGTTCCTGGATCCATACTCTTGCACCTCTGATGGGATAGTTGCAAAAATGACTACGTCATCAGCAAAACGAAGGTGGGTTAGATAATCTCCATTAATCTTTATTCCTTTCTTTTCCCAGTTCAGTGATTGAAAGACATTTTCCAATGTGGCATTAAAGAGCTTCAGAGATATAGTGCCACCTTGTCTCACTCCTTTTCCAATTTTTATGTGTGTTGTATTTTCAAACAGCCGAATCTTTGCACTTGCATTTTCATAGATGTTATTAATAATATTATTGTACGCATCTTCAATACCTCAGAATTTCCGAGCCATTGTAACTGCTGATGGTTTCACCGAATCAAAGGCTTTTTCATAATCGATAAAAGCCATGCACAATGGAAGTTGATATTCCCTCGCTCTTTCAATTAGTTCTCTCAGTACGTGGATATGATCTATTGTGCTGTAGCCACTCCTGAATCCAGCTTGTTATCTCGGTTGAGCCATGTCCAGTGTCACCTTCAAGCGGTGTGAAAGAACTTTAGTGAAGATTTTATAAACCACTGATAGGAGGCTGATAGGTCTGTAGTTCCCAAGATCCTCAATGTCACCTTTTTTATGTAGCAGGATCATTGTAGCGTTGTTCCAGTCCTCAGGAATCTTTCCTTCATTAAGGCATTTAGTGCAAATATTGGGCGAGTACTGTTTCAATTTCTCCACTTGCTTCTTGTATGATGTCTACAGTAATTCCATCTTCTCCTGGAGCTTTTCCCCACTTCATGTTCTTGATTTCATGTGCATTTTCTGCTGGGAGGACTGGAGGAACTCTGGTACTGGTACCTTTCATGATGTCTGGAGTACATGTATCATCCCTTTCATATAATTTGGAGTAGAAATCTTTCACTCTTGTCAAAATTTCTCCTCTATTTATTGTTACAGAACCATCTTCTTTTCTCAGTGCCATAATCTGTTTTCTTCCCTTACTGAGATGTCCCTTTGCTATCTTTAGGCTTTGGTTGTTTTCAATTGCTTTCCTTACTAGTTCACAGTTAAATTTCCTTACGTCTTCAGTGATACTTTTTCATACTGTCTTGCATAGCTCTATATATTCCACTTTGGAAGTCACATCTTCTTTAGTTGTCCTCATCTCTCTTCTTTTTTGCATCAACATTTTGGTTTTTCCTGATAATTTGTTCACATGCAACTTGTTCTGAGACCCAGCTAATTTTGTTGCTATTTCCATAAGAGCTTTGGTTACTTTTCTGTTAACTTCAGAAATATCCACTTCTTCCGATGTTAGGCCTTCTAATGCAGAGAATCTGTTCTTCAGTTCCAGCTTGAAGGTATTATGGTGTTTTTTAAGGTTGGTTATGTCAATACATTTTGTTTGTCTTATGAACTTGCCATGTTTGAGTTTAGTGTTGAGGTGCATCTTACATCTCATCAATCTATGGTCACTACCTGTGTTGAACTTGTTTAGCACACTGCAGTCTTCTATGACGAATTTTTTGTTACACATAATAAAATCAATTTCACTTGTCGTCCCATTTGGATGTCTCCATGTCCATTTCCTGTGCAGCTTTTTCTTGAAAAAGGAGTTCAAGATAAATACCCTTCTGCCTCTGCGAACTCTACAAGAGTATTTTCACGCTGGTTTCTGTTGCCGTGACCGAATTTACCTACTGAAGTTTCATTCTGTTGCCATTGCCCTATTTTTGTATTGAAATCTCCCATAATTATCTTTAAGTGCTGCTTACTTTTATTATTTAGATGACGAATTTTCTCATAAAATTCTTCAATTTCTTATTCAGGATGACTTGTGGTGGGTGCATAAGTTTGAATGATCTGAGCCTGGTATCTTCTCGAGAGTTGGATAACGAGTCGTGCAGCTCTGTCAGAGGAACTTTCAACTTCTACAATTTTATCCTTCAGTTTCTTGTTTATTATAAATCCAACACCACTAGTTCTGCAAGTATCAGTCCCATGATAGTAGAAGAGATGTCTACTTTTCAGTTCAATGAGATCTTCTCCTTTTCTCCTTACCTCACTTAGCCCGACGATGTCCCACTTGATCCTTTGTAGTTCCTCTTCCAATTCAAGAAGCTTTGAATCAGAAGATAGGGAGCGTCCATTATACGTAGCCAAGGTTAACATCAGATGGCAGCCTTGTCCGGTCCTCGGGGGATTCTTAGCACCCTCTGCCTTCATGTCGCACTGGCCGTTGCCTTGGCCAGGTACATTCCAGCTGCCAGAGACTGAGGGCCAAGATTTAAGTTGTGGAGTCATTTTGGAGGGGTTTGGCCATAACTCACCACGCTGGCCAAGCGGGTTGGTGAGTGTGGGATAGCATTTCCTCTAATCCCGATGGTATAGTTATACCACTATGGGCGGTCGTTAGAGCCCCTTTAGTGGGAACAGGATGTACCACGAGAAGGCGGGGTTGACATTTGTCAAGGAGAGGCTGTGATGTTACGCATCACCTGACCTTACATATATACATATATATATGACGTAAGGTCTTAAAAGAAAAGTGTTTGATCAATGCATCCTTCCAGTGCTTACGTATGGTGCAGAGACGTGGACCTTAGCTAAAAGAGACATACAAAGGCTGCAGACAACTCAAAGAAGCATGGAGAGGTGCATGCTTGGTGTAACCAGGAGAGATAAGAAGAGGAACACGTGGATCCGAAAAATGACAAGAGTGGAAGACATCATGATCAGAGTTAAATCCCTGAAATGGCAATGGGCTGGACATACTGCCAGAAGAACAGACCATCGATGGACAGCCGAAATTTTAGATTGGATTCCAAGGGGCAGGAAAAGACCCAGAAGAAGACCACATGGAAGATGGGTGGATGAAATTCGAAAGTATGCGGGAGTGGCATGGAGGAGACTGGCACAAGACAGACCGTTGTGGTGGAAACTTGGGGAGACCTTCGTCCAGCAGTGGATTGATAATGGTTGACAATGGTGATGATGATGATGATATATATATATACATATACACAGTAAAAGAGGTTTGTTTAACCCTTTCATTGCTGAATCTGAGGTGTGTGTGTGTGTGTGGGGGGGTGATGGTGCAGAAGGTGGGGATGAAAGCTTAATTTGCATTGCTTTCAGCTTTGGGATCCATAAATATTTCCACGCATGAAGACAATTCGAATCCACATTAAAGCTGCATAATTACTCCACATTCAGAACCCTGTGTAAAACGTCAAGTTACGAAATACACTTCTGATATAGAGAACTAAGCAAGGACATGCATCTCACTGTGTGTGTGTGTGTGTGTGTGTGTGTGTGTGTGTGTGTGTGTGTGTGTGTTTTGTTTCTCATTCATTTGAATTATTACATATTTTATAAGCGTTTACATCAAGTGTGAATTTAATTGAAATACCTACATTGAATAGTGGTAAAGACAAATCAGTATGGCTACTTTATTACACTTTTGTATTGTATGAATTAACTTTGAAACTGAATTTCCCTCAAAATGCATAGCATGTTTATATTTTTCATTATTAATAAAAATAAATTTTAGTTTCTTAATTATTAAACCTGGATCAAAAAAGTGTTAATTTGTAGAAATATGTAAAATTGTGGGGCACCCGAATGCGCAGTTCGTTGGTGCGTTATGTGAGTGATTGGTATGTGTGTTCTAGATTATTTAGTGTATTCTACATCTAAAAACTATTTGTCATTTTCCTTAGATCTTAGAATATTAGACATAGGTGTGTTTAAAAAAGTGAAGCTGGCATGCTGGGTCACTTCATAGTTACTTTAGTACTGCAATCATAAAAGGTTGCTCACCCCTGCTATAGAAAATATGTTATAAAAGTACAGTTAGAACTTTAGTTAATGGGAGGCATTTTGATTAAATCATGATTCATGATGTATTTGTGGCCTGAATATTTCTCTAGTCTTGTTTTGCAGCAGGTTGTTAATTTTCAATTAAATATTTTTAATTTATGATTACACATATATGTCTACATTGTTTTTACATAAATGTTGTACAACACATGAGTCATTTGTCCCCATTGTTATGACTCTATTTTAATTGCTATGACTTTGAGAAATGAAATGAAACTGGGGCATATGTCAAAATCATTGTTGTACAATAACTCTGTTTTTCTACTAAAGATCAAATTGAATAGATGCAGTATTTTTGAACCTCTTTATTCAATTCAGTGATTTTCAATACACACAGACATACTGAACAATTTGCAGGATAACTCATGTGGGCATGCATGCACACACACTCCGTCAGTGGCGTAGCCAGAAATTTCTTGGGGGAGGGTCCATGGGTTTGGTTCATTGGTGAAAGCCCCATGTATACATATATATCGCTTTAAATTCATACTAAATCTCCCCTTGGGGGGGGGTCCGGACACGATGACCAACCCCTGGGCTACCTACTCCTATGCACTCTATCCCTGTTTCTCATGTTTTATTACAGCATTGCTAGAATGGCAGGAATTAGTGTTCATGTCATCATCATCATCATCATTGTCAACCATTATCAATCCACTGCTGGACGAAGGTCTCCAAGTTTCCTCCACAACGGTCTGTCTTGTGCCAGTCTCCTCCATGTCACCCCTGCATACTTTCGAATTTCATCCACCCATCTCCTATGTGGTCTTCTTCTGGGTCTTTTCCTGTCCCTTGGAATCCAATCTAAAATTTCGGCTGTCCATCAATGATCTGTCCTTCTGGCAGTATGTCCAGCCCATTGCCATTTCAGGGATTTAACTCTGATCATGATGTCTTCCACTCTTGTCATTTTTCGGATCCACGAGTTCCTCTTCTTATCTCTCCTGGTTACACCAAGTATGCACCTGTCCATGTTTCTTTGAGTTGTCTGCAGCCTTTGTATGTCTCTTTTAGTTAAGGTCCACGTCTCTGCACCATACGTAAGCACTGGAAGGATGCATTGATCAAACACTTTTCTTTTAAGACATAATGGCATATTGCTCTTGAAAATTATGCTGTTTCTTCCAAAAGCTCTCCAGGCAAGTTTTGTACGCCGATTAATTTCTTCATCAATGTGACCCTCACTTGATATCTGCTGTCCAAGATAAACGTACGTGTCTGTTATCTCCAGCTTTTCTCCATCAATCGATAAATCTTCATTTCTTGTAAAAGCATTGAACATCACTTTTGTCTTCAGAAAGTTCATTTTTAATCCCACTTCTTTACTCTTGTCAGCAAGTTCCTGGATCATATTCTGCAGCTCTGATGGGGTAGTTGCAAAAATGACTACGTCATCAGCAAAATGAAGGTGGGTTAGATAATCTCCATTAATCTTTATCCCCTTGTTTTCCCAGATCAGCGACTGAAAAACACCCTCCAATGTGGCATTAAAGAGCTTCGGAGATATGGTGTCACCTTGTCTCACTCCCTTTCCAATTTTTACGTGTGTTGTATTTTCAAACAGCCTAATCTTTGCACTTGCATTTTCATAGATGTTACTAATAATATTAATGTATGTATCTTCAATACCGCAGGTTTTCAGAGCCATTGTAACTGCTGATGGTTTCACCGAATCAAAGGCTTTTTCATAATCGATAAAAGCCATGCACAATGGAAGTTCATATTCCCTCGCTCTTTCAATTAGTTCTCTCAGCACGTGGATATGATCTACTGTGCTGTAGCCACTCCTGAATCCAGCTTGTTCTCTCGGTTGAGCCATGTCCAGTGTTACCTTCAAGCTGTGTGAAAGAACTTTAGTGAAGATTTTATAAACTACTGATAGGAGGCTGATTGGTCTGTAGTTTCCGAGATCCTCAATGTCACCTTTCTTATGTAGCAGGATCATTGTAGCGGTGTTCCAATCCTCAGGAATCTTTCCTTCATTAAGGCATCGAGTGAAAATTTGGGCGAGTACTGTTTCGATTTCTCCACTTGCTTCTTGTATGATGTCTACAGTAATTCCATCTTCTCCTGGAGCTTTTCCCCGCTTCATGTTCTTGATTGCATGTGCAACTTCTGCTGGAAGGACTGGAGGAACTCTGGTACTGGTATCTTTCATGATGTCTGGAGTGCATATATCATCCCTTTCATATAATTTGGAGTAGAAATCTTTCACTCTTGTCAAAATTTCGCCTCTATTTCTTGTTACAGAACCATCTTCTTTTCTCAGTGCCATAATCTGTTTCCTTCCCTTACTGAGATGTCCCTTTGCTATCTTTAGGCTTTGGTTGTTTTCAATTGCTTTCCTCACTAGTTCACAGTTGAATTTTCTTACGTCTTCAGTGATACTTTTTCTTACTGTCTTGCATAGCTCTATATATTCCACTTTGGAAGTCACATCTTCTTTAGTTGTCCTCATCTCAGTGTTCATGTAAGCTTCAATATATTTACGACATTCTTAATAATATTCAAATTCACAAAAGATATCTTCTTACCTGGTTTCGTGAGTTTGTATTATTGCTTCAGTTGGTCATACATCTCTTTGTTGCTGGGCTGCATTGTCATTACGGGGTTGGTCAAAAAGTCCTTATTCAAATATCATAACGATAACATTAAAGCAAAGAGGCATGAAAAAACAATGAAATGTCCAATCCAATAAAAAATGGTTGAAATCTATTGTTAGCCATATAAACTATAGTTTGGAAGTGGTAAAAGTAGTATGAAGCATCTTGACAATGAAAAAAGATGCAGTAATGAAATGTATTAAAAACCTGTGATAGCTAAAAGGCATAGCCAAAAGTGGACAGGTTAAAAGGCCATGATCAACACCAGGATTGTATTATCTGTAATGCATGTAGTTACACTGCTCATTATCCGAAGCCAACAAATTCACACTAAAGGTTCCACAACATTTTGAAAAACGAGACACTTTTCTGGGGTATGACCAACGTTTTCTTCACTGGTAACAGAATTCTTTCACGTTGTTATCATTGTGGTCTTGGCTCAATATCTGTAATGCCATCGCTGTATTCATATCCAAGTCTCGTCGATTTTGCGGTTGCTATGGCACCATCTATTTGGGTGATAATTAACACAGCAATTAGACATCGCTAAATTGACTAATTATTGTTTCACACATGAATACTCCCGCTCCACGCTGATGAAATTTTAAAGTTTTCTGATGTAAATGTATTCACGTGTGAAACAGTAATTACAGTCAATTTAGTGATGTGTAATTGCTGTATTAATTATCATGATGTATTTGCCACTTATTATGAGAAGAATATTTCTTCCACTCTGTATATCTATCGCGGTTCTTGTATAAGATTTACCAATTAGTTGTCAAGTTTTCTGTACATTTTTGTTACTATTTTTATATTTTGCATTATTCTCAGCATTTATTATATATCTCCAAGCATGTGATAAATCATATGGTGTGTTACTATTACAATTAAATGTTTTAGTTTTATCTATCAGCATTGCCTTGGATATAAGTATCTGTTTATGGCTGTATTGGCTGGTTTTTATTGTAATGTTAATTCCAGTTGGGTTTGGTATTTTTGTCAAAACACCATTGCATCAAGGATGTTTTTGCTTGGTGTTTGTTCTCATTCATTCTAATATTTAAGTTTCGCTTTGTGCTGCCAATGTATATGATGTTTGTATTATGGTTGGTATTGTTGGGATTTCATATGCACTTGCTTTTCCAGGGACAATTTATTATTGTTATCTCATGTTAAGAGGTGAGCAATATCTGTAACAGTTCCAGCAGCATGTAGGATTCGATTTATAACATATATTGTTAATTGCTGGGTTATATGGCAGTTTTCCACAAAATTGCAATTTGTGTTGTTACAGGTTTGTTTAGATTCATGATTAGATATGTTGTGCTTATGATTATTATATATCTTGTTAACTAATAAAGTGTTCATAAATGAGTGGTAGGCAATGCACGTAACTAACAAACAAATTAAGAAGAAGGTAGTGTAGAACACGCTAAGTTACATTTATAAAAAAATCACTTTTTCCTTCCGTGCTTCAATTTGAAGCACACATGATACTCATTCATAAATTCAAAGAACAATTCCCCATGGATGGCTTTTTAACCAAAGATTTGTATGATTGCCTGTATTCTCTTCGTCAACACAGTGTTTTCGTTTATAATATTCAATGCTATCAACAAAACCAAGGTGTACCGATATGGTCACCTCTTTCCCCACTTTTGGTTGAAGTATACCTGTAAAATATTGAGTAATCAATAGTGATGCAACATGACCAACAACCTACCTTATGGCTCCGTTATGTTGACGATATTTTTGTCATCTGGCCTCATCCTAAAAAAGATCTATTGTAACTCACAAATTTAATCACTGAAAAATTCCCGTCCATTAGATTCACTATTAATGAAGAAATTGATGGCAAGCTAAATTTCTTGGATGTCAGCATCTCAAAAGGTAATAATCTTCTATTAACTTCTGTCTGCCGAAAACCAGTTTCTACCAATAGCATTATTCCTTTCAATTCTCATACCTTCCACCAATATAAATTGTCAGCCATCAAGTCTCTCATTCATCGAGCTCATTTGGTTTGTAACACTGAAGTTAATCTAAAAAATGAATTAGCAAAATATCCGCTTGATCGCTACTCAACATGGCTTTCCCACTCTCCTGGTTTTTAAATTAATTCAAAATGCTAAGAAAAAACCAGTTGTTGCTCTTCAACCTGTTTCACCAAAAAGGAACTAACGTTTGCTGGCTCAATCCCTTACCACGAGCCTTCTGCCTACAAACTCATCAGTATCTTCAGAAGAGAAGGATATAGACTTGCCATTCGTTCTTCCCCTTCAATTTCTCTTATCCTCCATAATAACGGAGACCCAAGACCTCTGCTTTCTTAGCCTGGAGTGTATAAAATTCCAATCAAGACTAACGTTGGATTAACCGCTTACATAAGAAGTTCATTCCGGAAAATTCTCTCAAGACTTCAGGAACACAAATCTGATGTGAAATTCAGAAAACCTTCATCTTCCTTGTCTCTTCTTACCATGGCTGACACTTCTGCTATTCCACTTTGGTCCGATACTAAAAAGTTGGCTCCCTTCCAAAATTGGTATGCTCTGAGGTTTAGAGAAACCTTGGAAATTTTATTTTCCAAAAATTGCAACTCTGAGCTCCCCATTTTCATTCCTTACATCTGGAAAAGCCCTCATTGCATCACGTCACCCGGAGTTACCATTACAAAACTTACCTTTTCAATCTGGCAACGTAAACCAATCGTAGTCGCACTGCTGAAGGCCGTAGTAATGGCTGAAATATATTTGCCTTAAACTTTGTTTTTATACGTAACTTAGCGTGTTCTACACTACCTTCTTAAATAATAAAGTGGTTAGTTTAAACTAGTGATTTGGTTTACGTGGCCATTAAATATCTTAATAGTTGTATAACTATTATTTTAACTGTTTCACACGTTATGACAGTTTCCGTGTCGAGTGCTCCCTTGTCACATAATTTCCGCTGTTGTATGAAATTATCAAATTTGGTAGATTAACAGTCAATGAATTAAAGTTCAAGATATTGTTAATAGACACTTACCTACCATGATATACTCTGGAAGTACAGTTGTAGGTCCCAATTTTAGTACATTCCATTCGGTCGTTTTACAGTTGATTGTTGAGCTGTGGTAGCATTTTAAAAGAACATAAGGTATTCAAGTCCAGTTCCAAATGAATATGATATTTGGAGTTCAAAAGAGTCACAATTAAAAAACTATCAACAAGAAATTTATAATCCTTAACATAATCTTTAAAATCCAAATCATCAGAATTTAAAAGAATGTCTATAAACATTTTAAAAATTAAAATCCTTATTGTTATATGCAGTCGTCAAATTTGTAAAATTGCTCAGCAGACTAAAAATAGAAGACGAAAACAAAGACCTTTGTGTTAGCAAAGATTTTAGACAAAGAGCAGAAAATTCTTAACAATGAGCACTCACAACACGAATAACATCCAGACTTGTTTCGACCCGTATTTGTCACGGTCATCTTCAGCAGCATAATATATGTTGTTCTATGTTGTCATGTCTAGTTGACCTCCGTGTCTCATTCATAATTTGGGTGTTCCACGTCGACAAGTCTCGTTTTGTTCACGCATACGTGAGCCCACGTGTCTATGTAGCGATGCGCTATCTATCGATTTCGTAGTTCATTATTGTTGTTTCCCTAACATTCAAGTTCGTATTTCTTCTTGGATTGATTTTTTATTATTACTTTTTTCTTTCTTGTTCTATAAGATATTTCCAGGGGTACGCATTTCTTTGGGTGTGGAAGAATTACAATTCTTCCCTTGGGTCTTCTCAATTACGACGGCCTCGGACCATTAGATTTGATTATGTTTTTGGTGTGCTGTTAAAATTTTGCAGCTTTACCAATCTGGTATAAGTTCATTATCCATGTAGTGCTGTATAAGTGATGTTTTAACTTCTTTTCGTGTCCAGTTGTTCAGATGCATGTTCAGTCACGCAGCATTTCTTCGTTTGGTGCTGCATATATAATATTTGTCATATTTACCATCTTTAGGATTGATAGTCGGAATCTTGTATACACCTACCTTGTGTAATGGGTTTTGCCATAATCATCTGTTGTCAATAAGTGTGAATTGTCCATTACTTTTTGAGCAATATCAAAGTTGTGACTTTTGCATTCCTTTTTTAGGATGCTGCTGATGGGTGGTAAGTATGGTATACTAACGAAGACGTGACAAAGGAGCACTCGAGTACTGCAATTCTTTTTTGAAATCTTTATTAGAATTTCTTTAATACGCACGTATTTCTCGATGTATCGAGATTTAAAAAAAAAAAAAAAAACATGTTTTCCATACGTTATTTTTTCAGGTAGAACCATTTAATTTTAACTGCTGTAACTTTTTACATGTTATGTTTCTTCTGAGTGGAAAGCAATTTCTCGGTTGGAAGTTATTAATACTTGCTGCAAATTTATACCGCGGTAATCGAATGTGATTTAAGGAAAAATCTTTCACGTACCTCTCGGTTGTAGGTGGTCGATGTTCAAATCCTTGCACTGTTGTTCTCGTCAGGTTTTTGGGTGTAGGCTTTTTTGACTAACTTCAAAAAGTCTGCACGTTTCTTGAGTAGGATATACTTTTTTAGTTGAACTATGGGAGGCACATGCAGACACAGGATTTTTTATGTCTGCGTGTTTGCATTGTTTCTGTTCTGTTTGCCTTCCCATTTTTTTATTATCTTCTTCTATCAGTGTCTTCCATGGAATTGGCATTTCTACTCCACTACTAATGTTGCAGTTTGTTTTTTTTTCAATTACGATTGCTTCGGCGAAACAGGTGGTCTTTTCGGTTGGTTGTTTGCAGATAATTTCGATATTTTCAAATTCTGGTATTGTGTTATTTTTTATGCAATATTGTACAAGTGCTGTTTTTTTCCCTCCTTTTTTCCCCAGTTCTTCATATGTTGTGCCAATCTTGTTTTTAATTTGTTCTTGTGCTTCCTATGTATTTCACTCTATTGTTGTTGTTGGTTGGCTTAATTGGAATGCTATATACTCCTGCACTGTCCAATAGTTTTTTCTTTCTCTGTTATTGATTATTATATTCTTGTAGTCTTTTACTGAAATTCTAGATATTGGAATTTCAGTAAAATACTACAAGAATATAATAATCAATAACAGAGAAAAAAACAAAACTATTGGACAGTGCAGGAGTATATAGCATTCCAATTAAGCCAACCAACAACAACAATAGAGTGAAATACATAGGAAGCACAAGAAACAAATTAAAAACAAGATTGGCACAACATATAAAGAACTTGGGAAAAAAAGGAGGAAAAACAGCACTTGTACAATATTGCATAAAATATTGCAATACCAGAATTGAAAATATCGAAATTATCTGGAAAGACCATCCGTTTCGCTGAAGCAATCTTAATTGAAAAGAAAAAAACTGCAACATTAGTAGTGGAGTAGAAATGCCAATTCCCTGGAAGTTACTGATAGAAGATAATAAAAAATGGAAAGGCAAACAGAACAGAAACAATGCAAACACGCAGACATAAAAAAAAAAAAAAAAATTCCCGAGTCTTCAAACACTGGAGTGGCAACGCAACACATCCGATGACTTCACAAAGATTCCCAAACTGAGCACGTCACATATTCAACGTAAACTGCAGAGAGAGCGGACGACCAGAGGGCCCAGAAGATGGCAGACAGATCTGCTGAAATGCATTGGACAAATACATCCACAAAGTCTGACGAAGTTTTTGGTGATTGCAATTCCTCATGCGAATATTTTTACCAGCGATTCATTTTTACGTTTTTCAAGTGTTCCAACGCAATTTTTACATCTCCTTTGTCTCCATGTGTCTCCCGTAGTTCAACTAAAAAAATTATATCCTACTCAAGAAACGTGCGGACTTTTTGAAGTTAGTCAAAAAAACCTACACCCAAAAACCTGACGAGAACAACAGTGCAAGGATTTGAACATCGACCACCTACAACCGAGAGGTACGTGAAAGATTTTTCCTTGAATCACATTCGATTACCGCGATATGAATTTGCAGCCAGTATTAATAAATTCCAACCGAGAAATTGCTTTCCACTCAAAGGAAACATAACATGTAAAACGTTACAGCAGTTAAAACCACCATTAAATGGTTCTACTTGAAAAAATAATGTAGAATTTCTTTGTTTAATGATATTCTGATATATTGAATTTATCAAACCATTAGTATATCCAAAACAAGTTGCAGTATCTTTGATCCATTGCAGTTCATCATTTAGCGCTTTTTTAGTCGAATAGTGTGTAATGGCTCGCGCTACGAAAGATCGGAATGCTGCAGTTTTGTATTTCCATGGGTGACAAGATTCTTTAGGTATAATGGCGGGAACATAAATCGGTTTACGGTAAATGCTGAATTCAATCTTGTTCTGACATTTAAATAAAGATATGTCTAAATAATTAAGTGTGTTGTTAATTTCTCGTTCATAAGTGACTTGAATTGTTCTATAGAAACTATTGAATTTATTTATGAATTGTTCCATTTTGTTTTCGGAGAAAGGCCAGAAAATCAAGATATCATCCACATATCGTAAGTATAGTATTGGTAAGTCATTTGTATTGCTGCAAAATAATTTTTGTTCAATATCTTGCATTTTAACTTCAGCCAATAATCCGGAAATTGGCGATCCCATAAGAGCATCGAAAATTTGTTTGTAAATTGTTTTATTGTAGAGGAAAAAATTATTGTCAGTAATCAAGTTAAGAGCATAAGTAATACCTTCGATGGTGTTCAGTTCAATTATCTGTCTTCTCAGTTTTTCCTTGATTAGGTGGATTGCTTCGTTGATGGGGGTGTTTGGGTATAAGGACACCACATCCAAACTGTACATCGTAAATCCTGTGTTGTTGATGGATTTAACTTTATTAATCACTTCATCGGGGGTTATTCACAGTGTATTCGTGGTTGCAATGAAATACTTTCAAGTAATTGTATAGGCTTTTTTCAAGTTTAATAGTTGGAGCATTGTTCTTGTTAACAAATAGGTCTGATTGGACAGTCATCTTTATGGGTTTTTATCTTGCCGGAGATATGTGGAATGGATGCAGTAATAGGTTGGTATGCATTTCTTCTAATTTTGTCAGGTAGTATCATATGGTTCTTCAAGTGGGCTAGTTTTCTTATAACACTATTAGTGGGGTCCTTATCAATTAGAACAGCCCTTAATTCTTCAATAATTTCCTACATTTTCTGATTGTATTCGTCTTGGTCAATAATAATCATTTGCTTGGATTTATCTGCTTAAATGCATTTGATATTCGGATTGTTCCTTAGTTCTAATAATGTCTGTCGTTCGTACTTTAATCTTTTTATCTGGTGTATTTTTATTCATATGATTAAAGCACCTAACGAATTTAAATCTTGTGGCATCTTGCTTCGTTTTTAGGTATTTTAGTAATAATGTCTTCAATTTGTGGTATAATGTTCTCCAATTTAGGTATTTAAGCAGCATATGCATATTTTGTACCCTTATTTGGGGCTATTTCTTGCCAAGGGGAAAGTTATATACTGGATTTGTTGATGAAGAGTTGACCTCGTTCTTTATTATTATTGTTTTTTGTTGTATCGCTTTTTATAGTCAATCAAATATTCAACTTTGTAAAAATGTTTCATTCTACTTGTCTTCTGCTGTCTTTCAACTGTAGCAAATATTTTAATCATTTCAGTCCTTACTTCATCATGTTCAAGGTATTCTGAGCATTTACAATACTTTTTGTAACATATTTTACTCAGATAGTCGATTGACTTTCTTTTTCTCGTATCACAGCTCTTAGTCTTTTAACTTCACACGTTTTAATAATCTTCATGTTGCTGTAAATTTCTACAGGTGAAATTAAAACCAATTAACTACTGCGACGTAAAGATTATTAAAACGTGTGAAGTTAAAAGACTAAGGGCTGTGATACGAGAAAAAAGAAAGTCAATCGACTGTCTGAGTAAAATATGTTACAAAAAGTATTGTAAATGCTCAGAATACCTTGAACATGATGAAGTAAGGACTGAAATGATTAAAATATTTGCTACTGTTGAAAGACAGCAGAAGACAAGCAAAATGAAACATTTTTACAAAGTCAAACATTTGATTGACTACAAAAAACGAGACAACAAAAACAATGATAATAAAGAACAAGGTCAACTCTTCATTAACAAATCCAGTGTACAACTTTCTCCTTGGCAAGAAATAGCCCTAAATTAGGGTATAAAATATGCATATGCTACTAAAATACCTAAATTGGAGAATATTATACCACAAATCGAAGACGTTATTAATAAAATACCTAAAATGAAGCAAGACGCCACAAGATTTAAAATCATTAGGTGCTTTAATCATATGAATAAAAATACACCAGATAAAAGACTAAAGTACAAACGACAGTCATTATTAGAACTAAGGAACAATCCGAATATCAAATGCATTTTAGCGGATAAATCCAAGCAAATGATTTATTATTGACCAAGATGAATACAATCAGAAAATGAAGAAAGCTATTTGAAGAATTAAGGGCTGTTCCAATTGATAAGGACCCCACTAATAATGTTAGAAGAAAACTAGCCCACTTGAAGAACCATATGATATTACCTGACAAAGTTAGAAGAAATGCATACCCACCTATTGCTGCATCCATTCCATATATCTTCGGCAAGATAAAAACCCATAAAGATGACTGTCCAATCAGACCTATTGTTAATGAAAACAATGCTCCAGTTATCAAACTTGAAAAAAGCCTATACAATTACTTGAAAGTATTTTATTGCAACCACGTATAACACCGTGAATAACTCCCGATGAAGTGATTAATAAAGTTAAATCCATCAACAACACAGGATTTACGATGTACAGTTTAGATGTGGTGTCCTTATACCCAAACACCCCCACCAACGAAGCAATCCACCTAATCAAGGAAAAACTGAGAATACAGAAAATTGAACTGAACACCATCGAAGGTATTACTTATGCTCTTAACTTGATTACTGACAATAATTTCTTCCTCTACAATAAAACAATTTACAAACTAATTTTCGATGCTCTTATGGGATCGCCCATTTTCGGATTATTGGCTGAAGTTAAAATGCAAGATATTGAACAAAAATTATTTTGCAGCAATACAAATGACTTACCAATACTATACTTACAATATGTGGACGATATCTTGACGATGATGGGCAAAACACGTAACAATATTAGCAAATAAAGGTAACTTGATCACGCTCGTTACGTTAAATGAAAACTTTTACAAAAAAAAATCTTGATTTTCTGGCCTTTCTCCGAAAACAAAATGGAACAATTCATAAATAAATTCAATAGTTTCTCTACAGCAATTCAAGTCACTTATGAACGAGAAATTAACAACACACGCAATTACTTAGACATATCTTTATTTAAATGTCAGAACAGGATTGAATTCAGCATTTACCGTAAACCGACTTATGCTCCCGCCATTATACCTAAAGAATCTTGTCACCCATGGAAATACCAAACTGCAGCATTCCGTTCTTTTGTAGCGTGAGCGATTACACACTCTTTGCCTAAAAAAAGTGCTAAATGATGAATTGCAATGGATCAAAGATACTGCAACTTGTTTTGGATATACTAATGGTTTGATAAATTCAATATATCAGAATATCATTAAACAAAGAAATTTTAATAAAGATAATAAAGATTGTAAAAATGAATTACAGTTCTGCGGCAGCATAACATACTTACCACCCATCAGCAGTATCCTAAGAAAGGAATGCGAAAGTTACAACTTTGATATTGCTGAAAAAGTAATAGACAATTCACGCTTATTGACAACAGATAATTATGGCAAAAACCCATTACACAAGGTAGGTGTATACAAGATTCCGACTATCAATCCTAAAGATGGTAGATATGGCAAATCTTATATAGGCAGCACCAAACAAAGATTTGCTGCGCGACTGAACGCGCATCTGAACAACTGGACACGAAAAGAAGTTAAAACAGCACTTATACAGCACTGCCAGGATAATGAACTTACACCAGATTGGGAAAGCTGCAAAATTTTAACAACACACTAAAAACATAATCAAATCCTATAGTCCGAGGCCGTCGTAATTGAGAAGACCCAAGGGAAGAATTGTAATTCTTCCACACCCAAAGAAATGCGTACCCCTGGAAATATCTTATAGAACAAGAAAGAAAAAAGTAATAATAAAAAATCAATCCAAGAAGAAATACGAACTTGAATGTTAGGGAAACAACAATAATGAACTACGAAATCGATAGATAGCGCGTCGCTACATAGACATGTTGGCTCACGCATACGTGAACACAGCAAGACTTGTCCACGTGGAACACCCAAGGAGGTTAGAATAAGATATCTGGCGATGCACTTGTTAACAGAGCAGTACCACTTTGCGTGAAGCCTATAACTGCGAGAGACGGTCGTCAAAGTGTGGGAAAGCTGATGGGTTTCAAGCCTATTGCAATGCATTTTGTGTTGGCCGAATCGCCTTCTTTCGTCGCAAATATTTCCAATTTCGCATCGTAACTTGCTGCGAATGCGTGAGAAAATGCTGAATTTATAAAATCCTTAATTATTTTGAGGCTTCTTCCCATTTTTATTTTAAACCGAAATACACGAACGTTAGTGCGAATTCTAAACAAAACATAACGTTAAAATTGAAAACTTTACTCGTATAAGAAGTATAATTCCTTCCGGTTTTATATTAACATGATTTCTGCAACCCCAAACCACACTATTTCAAAATACACACAGTTGAAGTTACATAGGTGTAATGTAAACAACGTCAAATTCCCACAGTTTGCGGCTTCATGGTTAAGAGACTCAGGGCATCTCAAGAAGTATTATTCTAACCTCCTTGGGAACACCCAAGTTATGAATGAGACACGGAGGTCGACTAGACGTGACAACATAGTTCAGCATATATTGTGCCACTGAAAATGACCGTGACAAATACAGGTCGAAACTAGTCTGGATGTTATTCGTGTTGTGAATGCTTGTTGTTAAGAATTTTCTGCTCTTTGTCTGAAATCTTTGCTAACACACAAAGGTCTTTGTTTTCATCTTCCGTTTTTAGTCTGCTGAGCAATTTTACAAATTTGACGACTGCATATAATGATAAGGATTTTAATTTTTTTAATTTTTATAGACATTCTTTTAAATTCTGATAATTTGGATTTTAATGATTACGTTAAGTATTATAAATTTCTTGTTGATAGTTTTTTAATTGTGACTCTTTTGAACTCCAAATATCATATTCATTTGGAACTGGACTTGAATACCTTATGTTCTTTTAAAATGCTACCACAGCTCAACAATCAACTGTAAAACGACCGAATGGAATGTACTAAAATTGGGACCTACAACTGTACTTCCAGAATATATCGTGGTAGCTAAGTGTCTATTACAATATCTTGAACTTTAATTCATTGACTGTTAATCTACCGAATTTGATAATTTCATACAACAGCGGAAATTACGTGACAAGGGAGCACTGGACATGGAAACTGTCATAACGTGTGAAACAGTTAAAATGATAGTTATACAACTATTAAGATATATATCTTGTTGATAACATTTCTGTTGTATCCAAAAGCAGCAGCAACAGTCACGATCCATCTGTATTCCTTTATTTCTGCTTGATGGATGGATGAGTGGGTAATCGCTCGTTTTATATAATATTGAAAGGAAGTCATTTTATGTCTCCATGGATGGTAAAAGTTGTATGGTATTATGGATGCACATAGGAAGGTTTTGTGTAAACTTCAAAATCAATTACTAATCAAAAACTTCTATTATGGGAATTCTTACTAGGAAATTTTTTATTTTTATTTATTTATTTTTTTTTTTTGATTGGAGGTTTAACTACCACCGTGAGCAACTCAATGGGCTATAAGCAGTCGCCCGTCCCTAATTTAGGGTCACTGGTTTCAGGGAAGGGAGAGAGCCAGTGCCATAAGACAAACACAACATCCATGCCTCACCGGGATTCGAACCCGGACCCCTTTCGGACGAATGATCAGAGGCCATCGCTTAGGCCACTACGGCGGCTATTTTAATTTCAAATTTTCGTAGAAAATTCATTCTTCAGACTGTCTTTTGTTGTCACTTTTCCCCGTCACTATCGCGGTTACGGTTATTTTTTATCAAATCCTGCCAGATGTTAGGCAGGGATAATCCTCAGCAGTCATTGATGATGGAATTCTGATTTTTCTCAATTTCT
This sequence comes from Macrothele yani, assembly GCA_039090855.1. Classification (NCBI taxonomy): domain Eukaryota; kingdom Metazoa; phylum Arthropoda; class Arachnida; order Araneae; family Macrothelidae; genus Macrothele; species Macrothele yani. The sequence goes on along the minus strand of CM077023.1, from coordinate 1,608,828 downwards.
ATTCCTTCTTTTTTGCTTTCTTTTTTGAAAATTGCTTTGGAAACTGATGACTTTAAGGGATTCCAAACCATGCTGTGACCAGTTTCTCTAACATGCCTATCTAAACCAGTCTTGTTGGAGCATTTTTTTTATTGCAGCTTTATGCTCTGCTACATGAGTTTCTAGTCTGTGACCTGTCTCACCTATGTAAGATAGTCTACAACTACATTATACTACATAGACAACACCTTGCATTTTTTAAATATCATCCTCTCTGTGAACTATTTTAGGGAAAACTTTCTTAAACTTGTTTTCTAAACTTGGAGCTAGCCTAATATTATACTTCTTACTAATTCTTTTTAAGGACTCAAATAAATCTTTGTTATTGATAAGAAATATTTTTAGTGAATTTGACTTGTTGCTTTTGTGGGTTCTTACCAGTAAAATTTAGAAGCTTCTCAATTTCTCCTTTAAAATAGTTATTTTCTGCAAGTATGACTTTAAGTTCTTCTTTTATGGGCTTCTGTCTTAGCTGCTGTAGATACTATTTTATTAATTTTTTCTAAAAACTGATTTGCCACGTTCTTCTTCATAGAAACTGGATAATAGGAATTGAAATCCAATAGTTTATTAGTATTCATTGGTGTTTTATATCAACTAGTGAGAAATTTTCCATCTTCATAATAGATAGTAAAATTGAAAACAAAAAAAACAACCAAAGCCTAAAGATAGCAAAGGGACATCTCAGTAAGGGAAGAAAACAGATTATGGCACTGAGAAAAGAAGATGGTTCTGTAACAAGAAATAGAGGCGAAATTTTGACAAGAGTGAAAGATTTCTACTCCAAATTATATGAAAGGGATGATATATGCACTCCAGACATCATGAAAGATACCAGTACCAGAGTTCCTCCAGTCCTTCCAGCAGAAGTTGCACATGCAATCAAGAACATGAAGCGAGGAAAAGCTCCAGGAGAAGATGGAATTACTGTAGACATCATACAAGAAGCAAGTGGAGAAATCGAAACAGTACTCGCCCAAATTTTCACTCGATGCCTTAATGAAGGAAAGATTCCTGAGGATTGGAACACCGCTACAATGATCCTGCTACATAAGAAAGGTGACATTGAGGATCTCGGAAACTACAGACCTATCAGCCTCCTATCAGTAGTTTATAAAATCTTCACTAAAGTTCTTTCACACCGCTTGAAGGTAGCACTAGACATGGCTCAACCGAGAGAACAAGCTGGATTCAGGAGTGGCTACAGCACAATAGATCATATCCACGTGCTGAGAGAACTAATTGAAAGAGCGAGGGAATATGAACTTCCATTGTGCATGGCTTTTATCGATTATGAAAAAGCCTTTGATTCGGTGAAACCATCAGCAGTTACAATGGCTCTGAAAACCTGCGGTATTGAAGATGCATACATTAATATTATTAATAACATCTATGAAAATGCAAGTGCAAAGATTAGGCTGTTTGAAAATACAACACACGTAAAAATTGGAAAGGGAGTGAGACAAGGTGACACCATATCTCCGAAGCTCTTCAATGCCACATTGGAGGGTGTTTTTCAGTCGCTGAGCTGGGAAAACAAGGGGATAAAGATTAATGGAGATTATCTAACCCACCTTCGTTTTGCTGATGACGTAGTCATTTTTGCAACTACCCCATCAGAGCTGCAGAGTATGATGCAGGAACTTGCTGACAAGAGTAAAGAAGTGGGATTAAAAATGAACTTTCAGAAGACAAAAGTGATGTTCAATGCTTTTACAAGAAATGAAGATTTATCGATTGATGGAGAAAAGCTGGAGATAACAGACACGTATGTTTATCTTGGACAGCAGATATCAAGTGAGGGTCACATTGATGAAGAAATTAATCGACGTACAAAACTTGCCTGGAGAGCTTTTGGAAGAAACAGCATAATTTTCAAGAGCAATATGCCATTATGTCTTAAAAGAAAAGTGTTTGATCAATGCATCCTTCCAGTGCTTACGTATGGTGCAGAGACGTGGACCTTAACTAAAAGAGACATACAAAGGCTGCAGACAACTCAAAGAAGCATGGAGAGGTGCATGCTTGGTGTAACCAGGAGAGATAAGAAGAGGAACTCGTGGATCCGAAAAATGACAAGAGTGGAAGACATCATGATCAGAGTTAAATCCCTGAAATGGCAATGGGCTGGACATACTGCCAGAAGGACAGATCATCGATGGACAGCCGAAATTTTAGATTGGATTCCAAGGGACAGGAAAAGACCCAGAAGAAGACCACATAGGAGATGGGTGGATGAAATTCGAAAGTATGCAGGGGTGACATGGAGGAGACTGGCACAAGACAGACCGTTGTGGAGGAAACTTGGGGAGACCTTCGTCCAGCAGTGGATTGATAATGGTTGACAATGATGATGATGATGATGATCTAAGAAGTTAATTCTTCTTTCTTTTTGAAGTTCAATAGTGAACTAAACGTTACTGTGCTAGTGATGGGGAAAAAGTGACAACAAAAGACGGCCTTAAGAAAAAGAGTTTTCTCCGAAAAATTTCACTTAAAATAACAAAAATTCTTAGTAAGAATACCCATAATAGAAGTTTTTGATTAGTAATTGAATTAAGAAACTAGGAAGCCAATTCTCAACATGAGCTTTATTCAAAGAATTCAAAATCAGTTTAATTTTAATTTTTTATTAAACATATATCTAAAAAAGGCAGTCTAGTATTACTTTCATATTCCACTGTGAGTTGTATAGATGGGTATGCTAATTTGTACCCATCTGTACAACTCACAGTGGAATATGAAATAAAAGTTTTTCTGTATTATTTTATATATCCCTTGTATAGCTGCCCCGGTGGTGCAGTGGTCTAAGCAAAGGCTTCTGATCATTCGTCTGAGATGTTGTGTTTGTCTTACAGCGCTGGCTCTTCCCCTTCCCTGGAACCAGTGACCCTAAATTAGGGGCGGGTGACTGCTTATAGCCCATTGAGTTGCTCATGGTGGTCGTTAAACCTCCAATCCATATCCCTTGTATATCTGTATCGTATTTGTGATTGTGTTATGTTAAACTTTGAACAGCAGTATATCCTTTGTGTTTGTGTATAATTCAGTCCATATAATCTGAAATCTATTGGGTGCAGAGATAATGCTCTAATCATACAAAATCTTGGGTGATTTTAATTAGCAGCTGAGATGAGTTCACAGTTAAGTTTATGATTATGGAAAAAATATGTAAAACTTGTACTAATAAAGGAAACTTTTTGCATTGTTCATTAACCAAATGGTTGCTTTATGTGCTCTTGTTTTCACAAATATCTCATTAATTTAGTCTCCAAACCATGTTTTGTGATTTTCTTCAACTTTTCCCGTAGCACTGGCTATTTAAAATACAAAATTTTAGTTTATGAAACCAGTTTTAAAATATTTTATGTACATCTATGACTTGTCATTTGCAGGGGGCTGTGGTAGAATAATCATTCCATTTTATCTTTTAGGTCTTTGAATTTTCATTTCAGGATATCACATTTATTTAAACAATTCTAAAGTTGACAGATTTTACTCTTTTTGGTTAAGTACTTGTGTAAAATAATTGGATATTTTTCATTGTTAAATGGCATTATTGAGGTTAGGGGTTGTGGTTGCATTTTTTTGTGTTACAGTCTGCAAAACTAGTGTAAGACAGTTGAATGCCTACTTTGTAATCTTGTAATCCTAGAGCTTTGTATATTTTTTCTTTCCTTTTTTATGTAATACAAAGTTTATGGAAATGAATTTTTGTTTTGCTTTCTGACTGCTGTTATATTTGACTTTCCTCCCCCTCCCTAATAGGTAAAGATGACAAGGGATGGAGTATGTATATTGATCACCAGCGATCATGGTTCCTGCATGCTGACAACCATGAAAACAGAACAGATGGTGGCATTGAAGCAGGGTCAGTTGTTGGTGTTCTTCTTGATTTGGAACGGCACCAGCTGAGTTTCTATGTGAACGATGAGCGCCAGGGTCCTGTGGCCTTTCCAGAGCTTCATGGAGTTTTCTTTCCTGCTGTAAGCATTAATCGTAATGTCCAGGTGACTGTGCAGACAGCTCTGGATCCACCTACGGACAGTGAACAAGAAGCTGAGATCCAAGAAAAGGTGTGCACTCCAACATCACCTGGTCATCTTCATCCTTAAGACTACTGACTAATGTGTGTTTGGGTGTATAAAATGCTATGGGACACGTACACACACACGTTTTTGGAAAGTGAGCAAAAATTTTATCTGAGAGTTTGAGCCTTCTGTTGAAAATAAAGACTGAACTTGTGATTCATCTCCCAGTGACTTGCGCATTGCTTTTTATGCGCATGAGACATTCTCCTGTTAGCATTTTGTGATGTTCTCCTCATTCCTCTAATTCATACTATTTTTTCCTGTGAAAAATTATGTTGCAGCATTTTTGGGGGAGGGGGGAACTAGGCTTTGCTCTGTGTTACAGCTAGTCAATCCATGGCAATTAATCATCGTAGTTGTACCATACTTGCTTGCAAGTATTTCAGCAAAATATGATCGTGTAGGTAGTTGCTTAATCTCCTGTTCCAAAAAGTATAAAAATTAGGATTTTTAACTGCATTTTTGTACAGAATATTCATTTGTTACTCTGGAAAAAGTTTAATATTAAATTAGAGGGCATTTTGTAACCCCAAATAAAGTGTTACTATTTTTATTTTGATGTTAATGGTATTCAAATTCATTTATGTGAGTACTGCCAAGTTTTGTTGACAGATTATTGCAGTTTGAAGCAGTTTACACACTTATTTCTCGACCTGTGGGTTTGAACTGATATAATCCCTCAGTAACCTATTATTCACTTGCAGCCCCAAGTTTAAAAGGTATTATTTATTTTTTATTTATATATTGAAGTGTGTACAAATTTTTCTGATCTCTCTCTCTCTCTCTCTCTCTCTCTCTCTCTCTCTCTCTCTCTCTCTCTCTCACACACCTTTCAAAAGGTTCATACTTCACTGTTGGTCAATGACAAGATCCCAGGGGTTCCCTATCACTTCGTCCAGTTCATTTCGTCCAACGATCACTTTGTCCACTGTTCACTTCGTCCGCTGTTCATTTCGTCCACCGTTCACTTTGCCCATGTTCATTTAGTCCTCAGAATGAATGGAATACCGTGGAAATATTTTGTTTTCATGGAGTTTTTGTTATAGGCAGATAAAAGGAGGTCAGTGGACATTGATTGCATGTGGTTTTTTTCTCTTTCTGGGTTTCTCGATTAAAATATAACGATTTTAAATGTTATTTAAAGTAAAATAAGGGACTTAACTTTGAAGAGCTTTTTAACTCTTTTGTGTGGTACGATGTCAATCACATGACTCACGCTATGTTCGGAAAAGGGCTATAAGGTGGGATTTTTTAATGACGCTGCACTTTTACTTAGGCACTAAATATTTACATAAGATGCCTAATATTTCTATTTTACTTAATAAGGGACTAAATACTAATTACTATGCCTCGTGCGTAGGCCCTTTTGACAGTTTTTATTCTGCGATTGTCATATTCAAAATGTTTACGTATCCACTCAAGGTAATAATGTTGTGCTTTTACTGAGGCACGAAATATTAATTCATAATCCCTAGGCTTAGGCCGTTTCAACAGTTTTTATTCTACGGATGTCATATTCATAATGTTTACCTATCGACTCAAGGTAATAATATAGCGCTTTTACTAGGCACTAAATATTATTTCATATGCCCTAGGCTTTTTTCAGTTTTTATTCTAATCACGTCATATTCATAACATTTACATATCAAATCAAGGTAATAATACTGCGCATTTGCTCAGGCACTAAATATTATTTCATGGGCCTTAGGCCTAGGCCTTTTTACAGTATTTATTGTACAGATGTCATATTCATGATGTTTACGTATCAAGTCAAGTTATTAATGTTGCACCTTTACTTTGGCTCCAAGCATTAATTATTAAACCTAGGCCTTTTTAACAGTTTTTAATCCATTCCACTAAATGTCCATAACATGTCAAGTTATTAATATTGATCTTTTACTTAGGCATAAAATTTTAATTACTAGGGCCTAGGACATTGGTATAATAAAAACAGTTAAAAGGTCCTAGGCCTAAGGCCTATGTATTATGATTCAGTGCCTAAGTAAAAGCGGAATATTACTAAATTGTTATGTCAGGTAACGTTATGAATATGAGATCAGTGGATTAAAAACTGTTAAGCTGCCTAGGCCTAAGGCCAGTAAATTAATGTTTGGTGCCTAAGTAAAAACGCAATATTATTACCTTGAGTTGATAGGTAAACATTATGAATATGACATCCATAGAGTAAAAACTGTTGGAACGGCCTAAGCCTAGGGATTATGAATTAATATTTCGTACCTCAGTAAAAGCACAATATGATTGATTACCTTGAATGGATATGTAAACATTTTGAATATGACATGGGCAGAATGAAAACTGTCAAAAGGGCCTGCACATGAGGCATAGTAATTAGTATTTAGTGCCTAAGTAAGTAAAAGAGAAATATTAATAACTTGACATCTTATGTAAATACAGTATTTAGTGCCTAAGTAAAAGTGCACCGTTATTAAAAAATCCCACCTTTTCCGAGCATAGCGTGAGTCATGCTGTAGTGATTGACATCGTACCATACAAAAGAGTTAAAAAGCTCTTCAAAGTTACGTTCCTTATTTTACTTTAAATAACATTTAAAATCGTTATATTTTAATCAAGAAACTGGGACAGGGAAAAACTCGCATGCAAGCAATGTCCGCTGACCTTTTCTTCTGCCTATAACAAAAACTCCATGAAAACAGAAAATTTCGACGGATTCCATTCATTCTGAGGATGAAATGAATGTGGACAAAGTGAACGGTGGACGAAATGAACAGTGGACTAAGTGAACATTGGACTAAGTGAACAGTGGACAAAGTGAACGTCGGACGAAATGAACTGGACGAAGTGAATGGGGACGAAATGAACACGGACAAAGTGATCCGTCACCGATCACAGGGCACCATTTCTTAACGGGCAGCCGCAGATTCCTTGATCTCTGGTTTCTTTTCTGTTGCACTTTCCAATGAAAGTTCTCTATCCTGCATCTGAAGTTGACCTCTCCAGAATGCAAGTCTTTGAGATCAAGTTATGTATATTTAAACCTCTCTCCTTCTTTATAAAGGTGAAATTCCTACTGTGTAATTGTTTATTGGTATGATGCTTTGCTAATTTTAACTAAATGTAATTTATGAGCAACATTCAGATTTTATGTGCAAAAACTAATGAGCAGCAGGAACACTGTCATTTGGATCTCATGATGCATTATTGATACAGTTTCTGTCCCCATCATCTCTGATAGTAGGAGAAGGTATATTTTCAGGAATTTTCTGATGCAGAATAAATATAGGACAAGCATTACAAAGACTCAATTTGAGATCTGAACTCGGAACTGTTGCATGAGACCTTGTACTGACCACTCAGTTATACATGCAATGTTGATAAAGTTCAAAAACATTCATACACTTCTGGTTTCCTGGATAAATAAATGAAGCCTTGTTTGAACTTGCATTCCTTTCTAAAATATATTTAAGTTTCATCAATTTAAAGTCATGGTTTGTGCAGAGAGTGCATGCAATTTAAAATGCAGTTTGAACAACATTCATAGACTGTTGTATGTAAAAGAAATCTGAAGCTATTTTGTCATCTGTAAATTACCAAGCTGTTAGTGACACCATTTGAAAAACAGATCTTCTGGTGTCTCATTCTCAAACATTAGTTCACATGTAAGTACTCTGCTGCTGTTTGTAAATCTTTGAGCAACAGGTATTTCAACAATGATATATCAAATAAGACAAAACAAAAAAACACTGATAGCAAAATTTTGTGACACTCGGAAGTGTTTTCAGCAGATCTGGTATTAAGCATTGTTGACAGTTGGTATATTTCACAATACTGAAGAAACACTGCAATTTTCACCACAGAAAATTTCCAATTCGTTACAGCAAATTGGACTAACCATGAAAGATGCTCAAGTAACCCTAACAGTTTCTTTTTTAAGACTCTACTAATTTCAAACAGTACATCATCTGCAATAGCTAAAACTGGAAGCATTTGATATCACCATTATGTACATGATGAGACTTATACATTGGTTTGTTTCACAGACAAATCATGATTCTACTTGAGTAGTTATGTGAACAGTTAGCCCAACTGAACACACACAGTGCAAAACACTTTTGCACAGTGTGCAGTAAAATTCTGCATTTGTTCTGGATTGGTGTGTGGTGTGACTTTCTTGAAAGAAAATTGTGATACTTTTTTTTTTTCTCTCCATTTTCTTTTCTGTCTCTTTGCCCTCACCCCCTCTTTTATGAAGGAGTGTCAAATGTTGCCAGAATCATTTGATCTAGTGCATTTCTCTGCTGGAAGAAATGAAAGGAATTATTCATTTCAGCATGATGGGGCTGCTGACTATTCTTGAAGCTTTGGTGAGCTACACTCTTAGCATAGACTGCCAGTCTGACCTCTGGATTTCACATCACCTTAAGTTCATAAAAGCAATTTTAGAAAGTTTTTTCTTTATAACTCCTTATATCCATATTCCAAAGTAAGCATTTCTTGGTGCAATGTCTGACAGCAACATGGGCATAGAGAATAACAAGGAGTTAAATAAAGTAACAACTTTTTAAATTTGTTTTTATAAACTTGGGTTAACCACATATTAACTCTCCTATGTTAACTATTCACATAACCCACTTTATTTCTGTTGAGGTTTCTCAAAAAATTGGCTGTTTGAATAATCCATGAAACACAACACTGAACAAACTGTTGTATATACAGGAGTAATATAGAAACACATCTTGAAGGGATGGATGCTTATTTTGAAGAAGCTGGTGGAACGTCTTCTATGGATCTATTATGCAACTTGTGCAACATTCTTATTAACAAATAAATTTGACTACTTTTTTCTGTTATAATGTTATTGCCTCTAAGACTGCAAATGCTGTTATAGTTTGGGTTGCACTTTAAAGAAAAATACCCTGTAGGATTTCATCTTTTATGCATACCACAGAAAGAATACATACGGCTGTATGAGTTATATTCTTAAAAAGTTCTATAACTTAGTATAAAATTTATGCACAATGATGCGAGGGTCATTCAAAAAGTAACAAGACTGGTTTTACATGGGACAGAAGTGTAATGCAGTAAACATACTTACACTTACATACTTTTGATGTATTCTCCATCTATCTGAATGCACCCATCCCACCTTCGTATCCACTTCCGGAATGCGTGTAATAAGCCTTTCCTCGGCATGTGGTTCAGGATGCCCATCACAGCAATTTTCAGTTCAGTATTTGATGCAAACTGACAAAAAGTTGTTTTTCCACTTCAGGAAATAGGTAGAAGTTACATGGCACCAGGTTTGGTGAATACAGAGGGTGTGCCATCATTTCAATGCCTAGATCTGGGATAACCTGCTGGGTAAGCAAAGTACAATGTGCAGGAGTATTATCTTAATCCAAAATCCAACCTATTTGCGCATATTCTGGGCATTTTGAGGAATTTTGTTGTTGTTGTTTAGGCGACCTTTGAGAACTTCAGAATAATAGGCACTGGTAAGTTTTCCCTTGTGGAACAACAAGGCCATACACAATTCCCTTTTTATAAAAAAAAAAAAAAAAAAACCTAGGTGAATGACCTTCCCTACACGTGCTTGAACCTTTGCTTTCTTGGATCAGGCACTCTGTGGGTGTTTCCATTGGGTGCTCTGTTGTTTTGTTCGTGGATCGAAATGGTGAAAAAACGTTTTATCACATGTGACAACTCGATCCAAAAAATGTGGCTCACATTGTAGCCGGTACTTCTATTGGTAACCACTGATAACACGATTTACTTTGTGTTCATCTGTGAACAAGTGGGGAATCCACTTTGCAGCAACTGACATCTGCATCACATTAGCAACCTTCACAATGGTCATTTGGCAGTCTTCGCGCAAGAGTGCTTCTATGGTATTGACATTAACCTCAATAGTTGATGCCAAAGACTTACTGGGGCATGGCACATATTCCAGACACTCTTCAACATTCACAATTTTTGTGCCCCTCAAAATCTCTTGCATTGGACAAAGCATCTTTGTTATAGGCAGTTTTGATAATTTTGTGCGTTTCTATGGTGATTTTATTCTAGCGCACATGAAATTTTATAGCTGCTCTTAGCTCCAGCTTTAGTCCATACTGGGTTACAGAAATACAAATGAAATCTACACTGTCTACTACAAGAATTAAATAGTGCAGCGTTGTAATTACGCATTATCATGTGACTGACCTTGCAGGTGTTCCGGCACAAGCAGCTGCGTTTTTCTACGTGGGTTTATTTTGGCGCTATGACATCAGTCTCGTTACTTTTTGAACAATCTATGTACTTTAATCTTCAAAGTTGGACTGTACATCTCTTCCTTATTTTCACTGAAAAGTGAGTGAATTTGTCTAAATTTACATTAAAACATGGTTCTATCATTATTTACTTCATAATCTTTAAAAGCATATATTTTTTTAGGTCTACCTTAAAACTTGCATGTTCTCAAAATTTAAATTTGTCAGCTTCTGCTTTTACTTAAGTTTGGGCAATACAAACAATGCTAACACAATTTTTCTTCTGTGTGTCTGATTCTTCTGTTAAATCATGGATATTCATATGATCTGAGAACTGCCTCCATATAATGAATGGTATTAGGGTTCTCTTCTTCTTAATTTTAGTATTGTGATATTCAATCCATGGTTTTTTGTATTTTTCACCATCCAGTATTCATTTACAAGTTACAAATTAAGATGTCATTATTATTATTATGATTGAAACAGTTCAGCGTAAAATATCTCATATGTAATCAATAAAAAATTAGCACATATATAGAAGTTCAATGCAAACTTTAGTATCACTGCATATAAATGTATAGCAGCATCTGTGCACAAATGCTATTATTTTGAAGTAAGCCACAAACTCAATTGCCATTTAACACTTTTCTTTTCCCAAATGATTTTGTGAAAGTTTGCATAGTGTTTCTGTCCATAAACACTATCATTCATGAGAGAAAACATTGGAAGTATCTAATTTTGTTACTTCCTGCACTATAAGCATTCCAGACTTGTCTTTCTTTGTATGTCACAAATGTATTAGTTCCTTAGGATAGCTCCTTTTGTTTCCCTTGTAAAGAAAGTTTTATATATATATATGCAGATAGTATTGTACAGTGGTGTAACCATCAAAATCTGGGGGAGGGGTCAGATCACACACACACACACACACACACACACACACACACACACACACACACTCACTCACTCTCTGAAAATCTGGGGGGTCCTACACCCCCAGTGGTTACGCCTATGGTATTATAAAATTTGTCTGCTAATTCATCTATTTATTAAATACGGCTTCAGAGCGTACTCACTTCGTTAAGAATTTCTAGCATTCTCATTGTGTGACCATGTCTGAAAATGACTGCTGTAGCAATTTTAGCTAGACAATAATAAGGCTGGGTGAATCTTCCTTCAAAGTAAAATATGATCATTTTATTTTACTTTTCCAAAGAGGCTTTTTTCAATTTGTGTAAAACCCTTTCAAATTAAGAAGAAGGTAGTGTAGAACACGCTAAGTTACGTTTGCTTGTTGTACACTACCTTCTTCTTAATTTGTTTGTTAGTTACGTACATTGCCTACCACTCATTTAAAACCCTTTCAATTTGAATATTAAGGAATTCAGTCATTCCACATGAACTAGTGTTTTTCATTTGATTTTTTTTTTTCTCCTGTTTCATTTCATGTCTGTCTCTGGCTGAGCCAAGTTGGTTTGTAGGCTGTTTCAAGAAAATTCTGCATTTATTTTAACTCGCTGATTAGTTAGTTACAATGCCTGTAGCAATATTTTAATATTTTAAAGTAACAATATGACATATGACACAATATCCGAGAAAATGTGAAGGCAGGAAGTCTGAGATCTTGCACATTATTGTGCATGCAAGTGTGCAAAATATGTTAGAAAAAATCATCTGTACTTTGGTTCTAATTTAAAAGGTAAGTAATATAATGTCAGACTTTTAGAAACATCTGATACTTCACACATATATGTTTATGCAGTTCCAAATGGCATTGCTTGAATTACAAAGGCAGCTAGGCAGTGTTTCTGATGGTCATTTTGAATTTGAGATATTATAGTGTGCTACACTTTAAAATTTCCTTTCTTTCTTTATGTGTTGTGTTAAGACTAGTGAGTATGCAAACTCTAATTATCCAAATGTCACTATTGGCACAAAGGTGCCATATTTTTTACTGTTTTTCATGTAGCCATCTCTTCAAAAAACTTGAAAATTGCATCACCATGCAGCAGGACTGAATCTTCCGATTTTCATTCGAGCATTACCCCGCCCAGGACAGTGAATTCCCAAGCAACTAAAGCTAAGCAGTTATAGCTTAGGAATCTGAATACTATTCCGATTTCTATCTAGTTGAATCAATCCAATGCTTCCTTGTAGCATCAACAACCTTTCTCTCATCCAGGTATGGATCGGATTGCTTTGACTAGTGCATTCCCAAGCTACAATTTCTTAGATTCAATTGTTTGAACTTCATTGTCCTAGGTAGTGGTGTAATAGTAGCATGCTCGAATGAAAACAGAGTGATACAGGTTCGATTTCTGCTCCAGGGCAATGTAATTCCCATGTTTCCTGAAGAGGTGGCTACATGGAAAACAGTGAAAATACAGCACATTTGTGCCAATAGTAACATTTGTATTTGCTTTTCATTTACTTTTGAAGAGTTATTTCTTCATGGAGGTTCATTTTCCATTGATATGTGATTTTTAAAGATCCAGTCTGCAGTTTTAATAATCAGATACGTGGTTACATCCCATATCTTTGTAGTTATAGTAAATAACTGCATGATTGAAAACAGGACCTTTATTAAGTACTAAACACGTATGTGAGGTATAATCTATAAATATGTCTGCCGAATCAGCTTAAAGATGGTGCTAAAGCATGAGCAGGTAATGCATGCTATTTGAAATTTGATGTATTGCCTTGCACTGTAAGAACAGGAAGCACTACATATGACAAAGAAGAAAGAAAAAAGTCTGGTGATGGAAGAAATGCACATTATGTGGACTCCACAGTAATAATATGGCCAAATTCTGGAGCTCCCTGTTTACAAAACTGTTGAATTCAGAAAAACATTCTTGCAAATAGATCATATTTCTTTGACTGTATGAGTATGAATTTGATATTCTTTATTAAATCCTCTTAATCTTAGGGAATTGCTATATTGTAGTGATTTGAATCATAAGTATTTGTTCATGCAGTGTGATATGAAAACTGAAGTTTTTTCTTATATATCTCTCATCAACCATTATTGATCCACTGCTGGATGAAGGTCTTCCCAAGTTTCTTCCACAATTGTCTATCTTGAGCCAGTCTCCTCCATGTCACTCCAGCATGCATTCCAATTTCATCCATCCATCTTCCACATGGTCATCTTCTAGTTCTTTTTCTTTCACTTTCAGTTGTCTATCAGTGGTCTGTTCTTCTAGTAATATGTCCTGCCTTATATTTATATACACTATCTACCAACAAGTAATTGGACACCTGTGATAGCAAAGGAAAACGAAGTTTATTCACCTTCAATAGTTGGTGGAGCCTCCACGAGGGGCAATTACAGCTGCGACCCTCTGGGGCATACTCTCAACCAGGCGTTGTACGACGGCTAGCGGTATTTTCTTCCACTCGGCTTGGAGAAGACAGGTCAGTTCCTTCACCGATTTCGGACGGTGGGGGCACCCCTTAAGTCGACGCTCCAACTCGTCCCAGAGGTGCTCGACAGGGTTAAGGTCCGGGCTCTGTGCAGGCCAGTCCATTTGATTAACCCCTTTGTCACCATACCTAGCCATGGTGAACCTCGCAAAATGACAGGTGGCATTGTCATCCTGAAAGTAACATGGGTTCACCCCGTAAAACTGCCACAACGTAGGAAGCGCATGGTCATCCAAAATGGTGCAGTAGGTCTTTGCGTTGAGTCTACCAGGAATTGCGACCAAGGGTCCCGTGCCATACCAGGAGAAACGCCCCCATAGCATAATTCCACCGCCGCCGAACTTCACAGTTGGCACAATACATTCCGGCAGGAGGCGTTCTCCAGGCAGACGCCAAACCCAGACCCTGCCATCCGAACGGTAGAGGGTGAACCTTGATTCGTCGCTCCAAAGAACATGTTTCCGCTGTCGACGTTTTTTGCTCCACGTTAGCCGAGCAGCGCTATTGAACTTGGTGATCAAAGTCTTCTGGTCGGCAGCACGTCCATGATAACCGAGCAGATGGGATTCCTTACAGATGGTATTCATCGAAAGAACACTCCCAGATGCCTGTTGAAACTCCTCGCGGATGTGGCCCATCGATTCAGTGCGGTTCTTCCGAATTTCTCTGGCCAGCACCCGTCGGTCTCTAACTCCCAGTTTTGTGGGTCTGCCGGGTTGGGGCACATTCCGACAGTCGCTTCTCATCTTCCACTTGCCAACCACGTAGGCCACTGTCGATTTTGGGTACTTCAACTCGCTGAATATGTTGCGTATGGATCGGCCATTTCTGTGATACCCGACGATTACACCTTTCTCGAAATCAGAGAGCTCCAAACTGCGTGGCATCTTGCATGCGAGTGGTTGTGTTGTTGTTTCCCACACGATATTTAACGGCGGCGGCCGTGACGTGTATCAGGACCGCAGATATCGTCGATTGCAGGGGTGTTCAATTACTTGTTGGTAAATAGTGTATATATGATTGAGTTTTTTTTTTGTTTTTTTTGTTGGGAATTATCTTTTTCTTTTAAATGGTTCCAGTGGAATAAGTTTCTTATAATGCCAGTTCATTTAGAACTTAACCTTTAGTAGCTCCAATGTGAGTTGTTAAGTAGAAGATTTAAATTGCCAAAACTGCTAATCCCAGAGTAACTATTGGACAAAAGCTAAGAAGAAAGGAAAGCCACTGAAATAACATAACTTTTTTTTTTTTTTTTTGAGAAAAGTTCACGAAACTTATGAGGTGTAAAGGAAATATTCCATGTGGATCCAATAATGAGTTTACTACATTAGATTCAATTTTTGAGAAGATTTTCAGGGCTTGTTCTTAGAAATTTACATGTGGCTGAAAATTTCCCTGCTTCAGTCAGGTTTAAAAAATAATTAATATGTTGCTCTCACCTGTGTAATCTGTCCTTTAATACCTCAGTCTATAGTACATGGGATAGTTATGATAGCTTAGTGCATCCAATGCAGTGTATATAGTGGGTATATTTTTTTAACTGCACAATTAGAATCAAGAGTCAGTGGTATGCTTGAAAATTGCACATAATTTGATTAGTCTACCTAAATGAAGTATCTCCAAAGCTAGTTTGTCACTGCTTTTTTGTGGTGATGTGCAGTAACAAACAGTATCGCCACTTTTATAAGGTACCACTTGAACCAGTCGAGGTCTAATAATATAGGACTTATTACTTTAATTATGGTAAAAAGTTAAAAATTAAACATTGCAATTTTAGGTATAGTAGTGCTCATGCTTTGCAATCTTCATGAACATAGTGTGCAAGACTTTTTTTAACAAGAACAGCAAAAATGTCTTTTTCTTTTCTTTTTTTTTCTTTGTAAAGACAGCTGTTTAGCTTGATATGAGTAGTAATCAGTTAACTTTGATTTGTTTAGCTGCAATGTGACATAAGTGTTGTATGCTGCCATAAGATTAATTATGCCTTAAAACAGCATTGAATATAAGACTTCAGTTATAAATTCCCAAAACACAAGTGGTGTTTTAATAGTGCTCCTGCTGCTCAGTTTTGTTTGCAGTAGTTCATTTATTTTAAATTTCCTATTGAAATATTTTAATCTGTCATGGGTACTTATATATGATACAATATATAATTCTGTCTAGGATAGTATCTAGATGCTTTGCATTATTTTTCATGAAAATACTGAAGTTCCATAAGTTGAGCTTTGAGTCATATGGTAACTGCAGTTACAGTTCGTTCCCACAGGTTTCTAAAGCACCTGGTTTCAAAAACAATTGATACCATCTAAAGCATATATGTTTAAATTTACACTACAAATGCAGGGTACACGAAAAGAATGGCACATATCACTGTATGAATTTTCGGTTATCAGTCAGTCGTACTGTATTTCTACTTCTCACTGTGTTCAAGGTAGTAAGTTTAACTGATTATTACAGATTCTCTGAGTTACATATTTATTATCTTATATCACAACCATTACAGTATGGTTAGAAGAAAAAAAAAGTTCATTGTACACACAATACAAGTACTTATTTAACCGCAGAAAAATATTTTCTCAAGAACACACACAATTTGTTTCCTCCCATACTTTAGAAAGTTGTAAATTCTTTCTCTCGCTCACAACAGTCTCCCTAGTGTCAGCATTTAAAAGAGTCACTTTAAGTCATGAGATTGCACTTGGAAGTTTTAATGTCATTTTGATCAGACTCCAATGAATATCTCATAACTAGTGGGCATGGTAAATGTAACTAGTCATTACTTATGTAATGAATGTTCATGTTAAAATATTTAATCATGAAAACATGACTCGTTTTATTTCCTGAAATTATTAGAACACTTTAATAGAAATTTACCTTTTTTCTAAACATAGTTGTTGATAAAAATCAAAATTTCCAGGAGAGTTTGTTACACAGACCAAAAGTTAATTAACAGAATAACTAAACTTGCTAATTTATACGAATTTCTGCTGCATGTTGCTGTGATGAGAAGATTCAGCAAGTCTATATTCTGTTGTACCTTTGAGAGTATACAGTACAGAATGCAGTTCAAGGCAAAAAGAAAGAAGCTTGTACTAGTGGTTGCAGAACAAAATCATATACTTTGTGTAGATCCCATGGGCACTAACAAAATACTGTTTAGGTGAAGTTGTAGTCTGAAGCTGCATGTTCAGTGAGAGGTATTAAGAACTGGTATACTGATCATGTTAATTATAACATAATTTGCAAGCTTATTTTTCAGGAACTTGCAGCAATATTTTTATTCTTCCTCTGTATGTACTAAGTTTCAATCCTTTACTTAAGTAGTTTCAGTTAACAGCAAGCAGTGTGTTCTTGAAATAAATTTCCATGTAGTATAGTGAATGTAACTTCCATAACCCCTATTGCCGAAGAAGCTATTATTTAATCCTGCATGATGAATTTAATGCTTCTATTTATCAAACATTGTCTCCATGGTACTCAGCACAAAACATGGGTCTAGGCGAGACCAAAACATTGGTATGCACTAATATTAAAACATAATATGTAATGACAGCACATGCAATCTCTGTGGTATTTCTTCGCTTTCAAAATATTCAAATTTAAAAGGGTACATCTAAAGCCTTCTTCAAGTAAAAATATCCTTACATTCAATATCCATAGAAATTAATTTATGAATGCGGTTGTGTGTTTATTGAAGGAATTACAGAAATGTGCTCAGTATATAGTGCCTTCATCATCTTTGGTTGATTTTAATTATTTCTCATGGGAGAGAAAAAGTGAGCTGGCCACTATTGTTAATGTTAATTTGAACCAAGAATGTGATCATAGTCAACCTTCTTTGGCATTTTTTTGAAACTGAAGTGTATTGAATCAAAGCTCTTCCTTTTCATATGTACACAGTAGATGGCATTGAAAACTTATTTATATAACTTGACATCAATTAGATCTTGAACATCTTGCTCTATGGAGTTCTTTTAAAACAGAGGGTCTAATAATAAAGTCTGTGGGAATTAGTGCTGAGAGGTGTGTAGAGTGTTCTTTTATCATATTACCTTCAGTTGTAACTTTTCAAAAATATTAACATAGTTTTATTTTGTTTATTATGACAAAATGGTAAAGCCCAAATGGATGTAGCTGCAACCTGTGAAACAAAATAAGAAGTTAACAACATGTGTTGCCTGTGATGTCAGTCATAATTATTATGTATATTCAACATTTTGTTTGTGGATCTATTGATTTTATGTATGTTGTGTTGTGTACATCATTTTACTTTTAATGATGGGTAAATTTTATTTTGTCCAGAACCCCCATTTTCAGGGTGTTTCTTAAAACTGAAGCTGTGTTTATGACAATTTAGGAAATTTTGGTATTTAAACAGTGTTGAAATGTCTGCCATCTTATTGTGATGGTCATCGAGACTGTAAATTCTGTAGGATTGTATTTGTCACTCAGCAGTTGAATGGTCTACTAGGGTGCAGTCTTCTGACTCCCTTTACTACTGATGCTGTGTTCAAATCCCAGGTAGAATGTAGATTTTGTGTTCATTCTTATGGTTCTGTTTTGCCTCCTTCCCTGGAATTAGCATCTCCAAACTGATAACAGGTTACTCCACATATGCTTTGTCACTCATAGATGCTGTTAAATTCCAAGCCAAAAGTAAAACTATTTTCTCTTTTTTCTTTTCATATGGCAATATTGTCGGTCTTCTGGCATGTGCTTTGAAGGGTTCACCAACGATTGGTCTAGCTGTAGTGCAGCAGGGGTGGGAAAATATTTGGCCAATAGTTTACATGAGGTGAGATTTCAGTGGGTGGGGAGGCCATGAGATTTCAGTGGGTGGGGAGTATACATTGTTTGCAGCTAGTAAAAGGTGATTTTCTTTTTTTTTCTAAAACATTGTGTTTAGAAAATGCATCATTATGATAACAAAAAAAAAACACTTCATTTCCCCTTATTAAATTTCAATGCTTTGTATCAAAACGTTGATGTTTGCACTAATACATCACAAAATTTTTCTGCAGTGTAGTAGCAATGACTGGTGTCCAGCCTTGATGTCTTTTGCTGTTGTACCCATTCCTAGAGTGAACTCATTTGTATAAATTGTTTCTGAAAAAGAAGTTATAATTACCTAGATCTAAAATATGGAGGCCATAAAACAGTTACTTACCAAAGAACTTCAACTACACTGCCTTTTCTCACTGAGATTCTTTCACCTCAACCGCAGGGGTGATTTGGCCTTTTTTTCATGTACTGAATGTTCAAATGCAATGAAAAACACTGCTATGTAGTATAGGATTGCATACAGATGGCACCCAGGTACACAGTGGTTCCAACCCTTCTAGGTTAGAGGTTGTTTATTATTATATTTTTCATCAGCAATAACTATTCATAGTTCCCATTTCCCATTAAAGCATTCCTTCAATTTGCCCCTAACCCTGGTATTGCCAGGGTTTGGGGCAAATTAAGCTGTTTTAAACATTGTCTGCATGTTGGTAAGATTTGTCACCTTATTAGTAACTTTTGACATTTTGCAATCAGACATCCAGTTAGTACTGAATTTATAATACGTTTTTGCCAATATTATATAAACAGGAAGTACAACGAAAGTTTGCTACTACTAATTCTGTCTGTTGTTGAGTTGAAGAAGATAGTTGTTGGAATGAAACTCCTTCAGTACATATCAACTGTTCTCTGTGCACATTGCACATTTTGTACTAATGTGGTTTATAAACATTTTTTGAATAACTACTTCAGTAAATGTACAGCAAGTAGTTGAAATAAACATAAATCATTTATTTGATATTGTGCATAAAAATTAAGATTCACAAACTTTTGCATTGTTTTTTTTTTTTTTATAGTGCATTCTATGAAGTAAGTGTTTTAACAATCAAGTGAATAACTGGCATCTTGGATGTTGGAAAATAATTACCACTGCAATAAATCTAGGAGTTGTGCCATGAAACTGAGGAAATAATTGGAAATGTACAAATTAAGTGTACACAGTCTAATAAGTAAAAATGTTTGCTTAATTTTAATGATTGAGTTGCAGACACATACCAAGCAGTTCACTTTTCCAGTACTGTTACCTGTAAAAGATTACAGCAGGCTGTTACCACAGATTGACATATAAAAGTCAGTTATTAAATTGTGGTAGAAATTGTAAAAAGTTTTATCCTGTATGTTGTAACAGAAAATAAAAACTGCACAGTTACTTTTAAAACAGATTTATAAATGACAACAAACTATAAAAGTAAACTTTTAAGACTCGCATGTAATCAGGTATTGCATAAATGTTATGATGAGACGAAACATGGGTAATATTTTTCCGTTTTGCTTAAAACATTGTTTGGGACAGAGGTAAAATTCAAAGAATGCAAAGTGTCGTATTTTCATTATTATAATGTGTGACCTTGGCTTCATTTCAGTTTTTTTTTTATTTGTTTATTTATTTCATTTGATTCAGCTTGGACTTCTGCAACAGTATAAACATGAGATTTAAGATGCCCACTTTTAGATGGATGAGAAGTGTCAGGCTGATTCTCCTATGAGCAGTTCTCTTTCTCTAATTTGTATCTAAGGAAACTGTCAAGTCATATCCTTGATTATTTTTTCTAGATATTTGCTTGACTACTGATTTATGAAGTGATCACTCTTGTGTGTTTTCATAAATACTTGAATGATACTTTAAAGCTGGTCTAGATTATTCCCAGTGAAATTATACTTATGAAGATATTTTTTAAACACTGTGTAGAAAGTATTGTTTTTTTGTTTTGTTTTTATCACAAAATTGTTTTCCCTCCAAGCACTAAATTAGTCTGTAAGGGATTGAAAAAGTTAGGATGCAGGAAAAGTGCTGTAAAAGTAAAAATCACATTTACATCATGATTAAGGGCTGTCAACTGCCCTTTGAGAATTATGTTCAGTTTTACTGATAGGTTTTTTAACAAATTTTAAACTGGGTAACATCTCACTGATTTGAGCTTTTTTTTAATTGAAATATACCACATTTTCGCAGCTTAAAAAAATATGCATTTTGCCTTGAATTCTGGTTTTAAGAAAAAAATTATATTTTTACTGTCTTAATATATATAAGTTAAATGACTTTCATCAGGTCACTGAGATATGACATTTGTAGTAGTACTTTACTTTTAATCAAGAATGTACATTAAGTAATAACTAAACTCATTCCAGTCACAGGTATTAGCTTGGTTTTTATTTTATGAAGTCAATGGTGGAGTTAAGTACCATCAGGATACTGCCATTTTTATTTGAACTTTTGTACTGGTACCCGCTTTGTGGATTCATTCTAAGATCACAGTTAAAAATATGTAACTCTTTGTGATGATATAGGGTTTTCTTTACATCACTGCCTAAATATTTTCCTTGTTACCTTGATCTCAGCACAGTATCATTTAACAAAGATGCTCGTATTTCAGTGTGCTGGCAGTTTTTTTACATATCAAAAATTTGTATGATACTTACAATGGTACATGATGTAAAAATACCTTTTTCTTTGATGTTGTTTTCAAATCAAAATTAAAATTATTGTATAAAAAACTAATGTGTATATTTGTTATTATTATTAGTGTGTGTGTGTGTAAAAAGCATTTTCATTTGTCTAAATTACAAGTTATTTCCTTTCTGGATTTCACACTTTTGATTCAAACTACTCCACTTAGGTTTTTTTTTTTTTTTTGTGATTTTCTTACATCTTTACTTTCATATTTCTTTTATTTAAACGTTTCGGTAATTTGTAGTGTCATAGAACTTCAGCAAGGTTATTTAACAGTAAAGTTGATAAAGCATGATGAAGCCAATTCATGCTACGAATTTATTGTGTACAAGAATTTTGTGAATCTTCTCTCTTTCTAGGACTTTTCTTCTGTATGTAGTTGATGTTGATTACTGAATTCAAAATTTCATTTGGTGGACCTTGGTCTTGCACATGTTGCCAGCGGAAATTTCCAAATGATTGGACTGCTGTATGAATGTTAAACTGGAAAAGTTCAAATCCTAAAATGTCTATCGTTTTTGTGACTTTAATGAAGAAGCAATGTCTTTAGTGCTTTTTCTATTCTAGCATAAGTCAGATATCTTCCCGAGTGATAATGGAGAGAGTGGTAGCAAAAAAACTTTTTTTGGCATTCTTTCTGTGTCCAAGAATTTTGGAATGGATAGAAAAGAAAGTTGTATGAGTATAACATTTATTCCCTGAGATTGAAAACAATCAGATCAAGTAGACACCTGAGGGACCTAAGAGTAAACCAAAGTCTAAGGTGTGTCTAAGTGGCATGTTCTTTGTGTTTTCCATCATTATTCTCTTAACTTCTGGTTTATAGCTAACCTTCTGTGGAATTTTTGAATTTCTTTTCTGCTTCTAATCACTTTCAAATTATAATCTTTCTTGTGGGTTTCTGATTATTTCATTGTCTCATAAACATTCCTGCCATCATCAGTTTTATACTGTGCGGGACACCGTGAAGCAACCTGCCATGTGGTTTGGCAGTTTCAGGCTCTTCGGAATGCATTTTAATGAAGAGCAGTTTCAGGCTCTTCGGAATGCTAATGAGGAGCAGTTTTAGGCGCTATGATCCTAGGACACAAGATTTGTAATGGCCATATTACTGTTAGTGACTGTGAACAAAATTATTAAGAATGCAACATCTGGCCTCGTTTTAATGTCGATGACGCAAAATTGTTTTTTCGGAAGAAGGGAAAAAATGCTTTTCATGCGCTTATGAAAGATTTCAAAATACTGTATATCTAAATTTCGCAGGAAACTGTTGTAATCAATTTCAGCTGCACATGCACAGCATTCCAGGAATTTCAAATTTGGGAAGTTTATTCTAAATGGGGTCTTACGTAAGTGAAGCAAAGTTTTCGGTCTGCCTACGCCGAAAGCAAATGACGGCGAATAGAAATTCTAATCAAAGCCCAAATATTAAAACTTTTAATTTTCAAAATTTTTGAAAGATTTTATCTTTGGGTTTTAAATAAATTGTCATTGTCGTCAGTTGTGTATTCCTCAACAAAAGTGCTGTTTTATGACGGTGCTTACTGATGAGAAAACGCCTATTTTGATTTAGTTTTTTATTCTTTTAATTTGCTTTAAAGTGCTTTGGAGTCCGCGCGGTTAGACACTAAATGTTAGCTTGTTTTTGGAGTCTGTAAGTCCGGAGTAGTTAGACCCTAAAGGGCTGTAACCCGAAAAAGCCGATTTTGGCATATTTTACAAGCTTATACACTGGTGTGTAAAATTAAAGTAGAATCTACAAAATCCTACATTACTCGCGATGGACAAACCGAAATGCAGTGAAATATGGCAGGAACCATAACATATTACCAGATTTACATATTGCAGAACCCGGCAATTAAATCATAAACACGAAGTATGCACATGGGAACAAAGAGCAAAATAGGTATTCTACATTGCCATTGTCCTAAACAGTAGTAAGGCGTATGATTGCCTCTAACAGACACACAGCACTCGCACGACCTCCGATACTGTTAATGAAACTCTCAATTAAGGTTTGTGGAATTAACCACCATTCCTCTAAGAAGGTACTCGGAGTTCTTGGTGGGGGCTGGCGTCCTAAAACTTGCCCTTCCAAGGCATCCCAGGCATGCTCAATAGGATTCATGTGTGACGAGTATGCTGGCCGGTCCATTCGAGCAATATAATCTGTTTCCACATACTCATCCTTCAGCTCGATGCGGTCTGGCATTTTCGTCCATAAAGAAATCTGGGCAGACTGGTCTGAACAGCCTAACATAGGGGCCCAGAATCACATTCCTATGTATCTGGCCGATCACCAAGCCACTCCGAAAGATCTACATATCGGTTCGACTGCTTGTAATGATGTCCCCCCAGACAAAAAACAACAACAACACTTCTATGAAAACTAGACCTTTCACGGATATTTCAAATCTTGTCGTGAGTCAGTCGGAAATCAGTATTTAAACTGTGTCGTGACTCATCTGTGAAGACCACACGTGCCCAATTGTCTAGGCTCCACAGGCAATGTTGGCGACTCCATCTTAAACGCGCCCCTCTGGAGGAGGGAGTTAAGGGGACACAAATCACAGGTTTCTTCGCATGGAAACCTCTCTTATGCAAACTATGGTAAACTGTAAATCAAGTTTTTCTCGTGGCAGTAGCTGCTGCGAGTTCCAGAGTCAGTTGTTCTCTGCCGATGTCTTTTTGCTGTTAGAGCCATGTAGCTGTCGTTGGAACAGGAGTAGCCCTAGGACGACCATGTCCTTGTCGATGACGAACCTCTCCTGTACTAAGAAACTGCCTCCATAGTCTTGAGATGATATTTTGCTGTATATTTAGCGTTCTGGACACCTCCGACTGGGATTGATCTGCTTCCATGCTATCGATCACCCGGCACCGCTGAAAGTCATCCCAATGTTGCCTTCGAGATATTTTGAACTCAATCAATCTAACACCGCAGTACTATCCAGCCCACTTCGAGAAGGAATACGAGATGCCGAAAAAAGCGAGCCTATCTACCTGCTTGCTTTTTATAACGCGGTCTTGATTTGCATATTCTGCGCTAACAGAGACGCACGTACACGTGGTTTCTTCTTCAGTATCACTGTATCTGCACATTCATCCGCTTTCATTAGATTTCCATCCATGTACCGCGTGTTTAATGCGATTTTCTGTATTGTCCTTTAATTTTGTAACCGGTGTGTTTACATTTGTTTAATGTCTGTAGTTGCCGCCCCGGTGGCGCAGTGGTCTAAGGCGCTGGCCTATGATCATTCGTCCGTAAGGGGTCCGGGTTCGAATCCCGGTCAGGCATGGATGTTGTGTTTGTCTTACGGCACTGGCTCTCTCCCTTCCCTGGAACCAGTGACCCTAAATTAGGGATGGGCGACTGCTTATAGCCCATTGAGTTGCTCACGGTGGTAGTTAAACCTCAAAAAAAAAAAAAAAAAAATGTCTGTAGTTCTTATCCCACAGGTAATCTTCATTACAATACTCTGTCGATGAATTGACAAAGCATTTCGCCAAAATGACGAAGCTATTTGACAGGAATGATTGATTTAAGAAAAAAGCATTGTGTTTTTCTCAAAAAAATATTTTTAATGTCTAGATGTCTTTATGTCAAGTGACTCAGTACCTAGCTGATGAAAAATAATTTAGTCTTCATGTTAGCATCCACATGTTTCTTCGCTTCTGTGTTTAAACTTGACTTACCCTTTGATGTATCCGATGCGTTAGTGCGAAAGTAACCCTTCAGTTTTGCTTTCTTTTGACTGTCGATCTAGATAAGAACTCTTTTTCTTTCGAAGCTATTGCTGAAGCACCATCTGGTGCAACTGATGCAATTTTTTTCCTGTTTCCTCTGCTATGGTGCTTTTCTCAAAAGAAAAGCTAGAAAAGGACTGGGATTTTCAAATAAATCTCCTTATTTTGTCTTTTACTAAGAGAGAATTTCAGAGATCCACTAATTGTGCATTCATTCATGCAAAGGAACGCATTAAGAAATTAATGTAGTCCATCTCATGCATCAACAGACTCATTGCAAGCTAACGAGCAATTTCCGAATCCTTTAATTTTGCTTATCGGTTCAGAAGGTGTCTTTCAGCGGACATTTTATTTTCACCTAGAAATGCACTTTCCGAATCCTTTAATTTTATTTTGTGATTCAGAAAGTGTCTTTCAGCCGACATTCTTGTTCTGTCGGGATAGGTCACAAATACTGATTGATCTTATCACTTAGTCATTACCGTTTCTTTGAAAAAACAAAATTTTTGTAAAAAATATTTACATGTTCGTAAATATATCATCTATGTGATTTGCCGTGTTCTATGTTTAATGCATATTTTAAGTGTATTTGCGCAACCGTTGATGAAATGATTGTTTCCCTTTTCAGAAAAGGTAAAGGACAGAAAATAATTTTGGTAAATCATGTCATACCACCCTAATAATTATTAGCACATTTCAATTCTGGCATTGTGAATACCAGAAATATGGATCACACATTTTGAGTTTTGCCTATTCTATTAGGTAGGGATCTAATTCCTCAGTTTAGTATTGCTTTATCTAGAAAGTTTCTAAGTTCATTCATTGCCATCATTATAGTTTTTGTTCATGTCGATTCGAGCTTATGTTACCCATGTTTAGCATGTGGCTGTAGACATCATTGATAAAATTCAAGTTTTGGTACTTCATATTTCAAAGACTTTTATGATCTGCAGTCGAAGTTTTCGAAATAATCTCATCGCTGAAAGTGACTTAGTCAACGCCATAGGGCAAAACCCAAAACCACTGATATCTCATCATGGACTCGGACCAATACCCAAGTGGGACAATCATCCTGAAACCCGAGCCTCTCACAACTGGGTTTCCAGGGTGGCAGAAAACAAACGAAAAAAATTATTAAATGGTAAATTGCTTAAAAATATGCTTGAAAATTTAGACTGAAACTTGATCAGACCTGACAAAATCAATATTGAAAATATGAGTTTTCCGATTAAGCCCCGCCACGTTTCTCACTGATTGCCCTTTTCCTTCCAGCTTGCATGCTGGCCGTTCTAGGTGGGTCTCTATTCGTAGTGTCATGAAGTGGAAAAAACAAGAAGAGAATATCGCTGCTGCTTCATATAAAACTAGATATGGTAGTTCCGATAGGGTACTACGCGATTGGCCTGGCAGATTCGGCATATCGTTCCCGACGGGCGATGTTCAGATCTCTCCTCAGTTTTGATACTTTTAGCCGTTTGCGATGGTGATATTGATCAACGTACCAATTAGTAAGGATACTGGTTTCGTAGCCTCTTCATTTTTAAATTCTATATCAAGCAGAGAGCTTTAATATGCACCCCATGGAGACAGTGAACGACAGAAAACAGTATATTGGCTGAGCTAGATCTTTTATGTTAAGAATCCTGTTGTCATTCTGAAAATAATTCTTTGTTGCAACACGTAACTACGTATGTTATGTTACCAAGCGACTTCAGACACGGTTAATTCGGTGTCATTCCTCAGACTTAAACATAAGACGAAATTTTAAGGCGTTATATTTGCACAGCACAACAAGCATTATGGAACATTGTCTGGATATGTACACTGAATAATAGAAATTATGTAGTAAAACTGCTGGCCGATAAACCACGTGATCTGTAGCACATGCTTTCAAGCAAGAAAACCTGTAGTGATATCACCCATAGCCTCCCAGGTTACTGAGTAGTCAGAGGCTTCTGGAGAATCATCCTAATTAGGCCCAAGTGCGAGTCTCAGACGAAGCATGGTTAGTGTGCAGCGGCGGATTTAGAGTTTCTGGGGCCCTACGCCAGCATTAGTTTTGGGGCACCCTCACTTTACCCGCCATCCTTGAGAAGTAACTTTTATTTGTAGCCGCATCCCCCCCCCCATCATTAAACTTTGTTTATGTTCACATATCAGATGAGATCATGAGATCATATGTAGAGGAATTTAGGAAGGGAGTGTCTGACCCCAGGTTTTAAACAACCCTTAGAAATAGGAAATTAGGAGATTTGGGCTAGTGTCCCAAAAGAAAGTGACACGGAAGCGAGGTAGAAATGGGGAGGAAGACGCCCTTATTTATTACGGGGGCAGTACCCGGGGTCCGACGACTTAACGTGTCCATCTGACGCAAGGCGGATATTTAGTGGTTCGAGCGTTCGTACCTACCTGGGAACGAACTTGAGATTCCTCCGTAGCAGTCACGAACGTTGACCACTAGGCCATCCGCGGGCCCTATTCTCATATTAATGCATGAGAAAGTATTGTAAACGCAAAGAAATTTGACTTTGAGATTTCAACAGAAATACACATTTTGTATTCCGCCAAACATGATTTGACGATTTTCACGGTGGTGTATGTGTGCGTGGTTTGTTGCTGATATAACTATAAACCTATTATATCTATCAATACGATACCCTTATGGGGACGAAGTAGCGGCAGATACAAGTGTGAAAACATTTGTTAAAGAAAACGAGTCAGAACTTTTACAAGAACTGGCACACACCAAAGCGCAGTATAGTAGATTCGGGTTAATTGGACCGCCGGTTAATCGGGGCAACCGTTTTTTTTTTTTTGGGGGGGGCAATTCTTGAACATCTCAAATGAGCTGTTTGAGATAAAGCTCCGCATAATTGTGGCAGCCACTTAATGGGTCAAAGTCCCGATGTGCTAGCATTTAAAACAATGTGAGAACACTTTACATGCGGTTATTATCGCACATGTTTAACTGACTTCTATTCTGCTCGCCATGTGGGATCTGCTGTCTCATATCGCCAGATTCTACTCCACTCACAACTTTTCTAAAGATCCCGAACATGGATGAAATCTATTAGCATGTCACGTAAAACCAGCTTTTCAATAGCATTTTATTTGTATGATAACAATCTTGTGATTGTCTGTGCAAATGGACTCAATGGGGAAAACAAAATTTAAGGGAAAGATGGGTGGTGATATTTGTCATAATACCAAATTAAGAAGCAAAATCTTCATTACATTCTAAACAAATCGGCCAGAAATAACACCCCAGTCTCTGAGTTTAATTGTAGCTTTTCATTTTTATTTTTTTGTGGCGGTTGTGGGAGGGGGGGGTAAACTATCACCGTTAACAACTCATTAGCCTATAAGCAGTCGCCCTTTTCTAATTTAAGGCCACTGGCTCCATGGAAGGGAGAGACCCAGCGCCGTAATACAAATGCAACATCCGTGCCTCATCGGGATTCGAACTCGTACCCATCTCAGACGAATAGTCAGAAACCAGCGCTGAGGCCACTGTGTCACCTGGGCGACGTTTAGTTGTATGAAGCAATTTTACTGTCAAAATGTGAAATTTTTAGTCAATCTGCTTTTTTTGAGCAAGTAAATTAATACTTGTACACGAAATTCTTCGAGTTTAGCCGAAACATGCTCCAGAAACACAGAACGGCGAACTTGTATTTAATTCTACGCCGTTCTTTTTTTTTTTTTTTCTAGAAATAAACGAAAAAAAGAGAAAAAACATTTCTGGGGCCCTCCAGCATCGCTGGGCCGCGCGCCTGGGCTTCGTAGGCTTCACTGTAAATCTGCCCCTGTTTGTGTGTTTTACTACGGCGCTGGCTGTCTCTCCTCCCTGGAACCAGTGGCCCTAAATTAGAGACTGAAGACAGCTTATAGCCCTTGGACACTCATGGTGGTCGTTGACTCCCCTAAAATAATAGAAGATCAGCCTGGTGTTCTAAAGTCATGCAGGAATAATTTATGGTACGAAGACAATGTACAAAGCGTTGCACATACATACTATAATTCCATGAGCTAACTGTAATTTCCAAACATCCTGATAAAAAAATGTTTATGCTCAGTTCATACAATGGAGCTTATATAGTAAAAACTGAACTTTGTAACCACAGTACCGTATACACTCACGGACAATGAAATTTGCGCACCTGGAAGAAAACATGCTACAACCGCGAAACTTTGCCGATAGCTAGAGTGCGTGCTGGCATGCAAATGATCCAAGTTTGGTACGAGTGCGCATGACCGCACACCCTGTGGTGGCGCTGCAAGCAAGAACCGGAAGCCTTATAAACCGGCGTGTAGTCGATACCCCATGAAAGCAAAAAGCACCGGCCGACGCAAGCAAGAGTACAGAGGGACAAGAATGCCGGGTAGACGCTAGAGACGTCGATTCACGCAACTTACGGACTTTGAGAGAGTCTTGATCATCGGGCTGAAAAACTCAGGGTGGTCGGCGCGCCGTATAGCCCGCCACATGGATCGTTCTGACCATACCGTCCGACTGTGTTGGGAGCAGTGGACACGTGACGGCACTGCCACTCGACGGAGCTGCTCCGGAAGGACCAAGAGGACCACCGGTAGAGAGGAAGGACGGATCGTGCGCCAGGCACGAACGGATCCCATGGGGATCTGGTCTACTATACATGCAGATGTAGCGGTTCCTGTGTGCCCACGAACCATTTCCGGACGCCTCGCGGAAGCGAATCTGCCATCCCAGCGCCCCTTGCGTATGCTACCCTTAACACCGGAACATCGCCAGCTCCGTGTGCAATGGTGCCAGGCCAGAGCGACATGGAACGCCAGACTGGGGACGTGTGGTGTTTAGCGATGAGTGCCGCTTCGTTTTGGGGACAGATGATCATCGTTTCAACGGCAAAATCCCAACCTCGCTATTTAGCGCCACATCTCTCCCACTGCAGGTATTATGGGGTGGTGAGCCATTGGCTTCGATAGCCGATTAGCTCTAGTAGTGATACGTGGATCATTGACGGGCCAGCGGTATGTGGATGAGATCCTACGGCCCCCTGTGCTCCCATTCCTGGCCGGGATTCCAGGTGCGCTATACCAGCAGGATAATGCCCGCCCGCACACGGCTTGGGTCGCCCAGGATTGGCTACGTCATGTCCAGACACTTGCATGACCTGCCCGATCTCCGGAATGTCCCCTATCGAGCATGTGTGGGACTAGTTGAATCGCCGGCTGCTGCCGTGCCGCACTATCCGGGATTTGGAGCACACCGTTCAACACGTGTGGGTCAGTCTGCCGCAGGACATCGAGCGTCTGTTCGCCTCCATGCCGGATTGTATTGCAGCATGTATTGCTGCACGAGGCGGTGCGACGCGCTATTGAAGATGATCGGACTGCGTGCCACAGATCTTTCTGTAATTGCCTTGCAGCTCTGTTTCTGCCATCATTTGTATCATTCATCTGTATCATTACATCCACAAAATTTCGGTTCAATCCGATGCTTCGTTCTTGGTGCGCAAATTTCATTGTTCGTGATTGTACTGTGGGGGAATGAATCTCACTCCAGTCAGTTCTCATGTAGTGAAACAGTTTCACAGGATACGGTTCAGGCTGCCTCTGGATTCAATTTGAGGGCTGCAAGCTCTGCTGCTTGGTCCTGATGTAAACTATGATGATGGACGTGAGGTATTTGAGATGTTATGCGGCGTCTCTGCACTTACGAAATTCTGTGATAAAAAGCCACACCCTTTTCTGCAGGATATCTCCTATCCTACAGCAAAATGCACTGTGGATAACTGTGGGATAATAGCGTGCCACTAATAGTCTGACTATCTTTGATCCAAATGCCAGTGAACACTTTTGGAATAAATTGAAATAAGAGGTGAGGCATTTTTCCTGCATCACCAGAAAAATTCAAGACCGTCCTTTCTAAAGAATGGAAGCTAAAACATTTCACGCATCTTGTTAGAAGTATGAGAAAAGTTTACCACGCATATTAAATGTGTTGTTGTGATTCCCTAAGGTGGGCTACACTTCTTGACTGTATCGTACTTTTAGAAATATGATGTAATCTTGTATTAAGGACATCTCCAGTTACCATTGCGGTGTATTTCATTCTTAAACTATGACTTTTCCACTTCATACGCTGAAAACGTTAAAATGTTTTTACATTCAAAACGCGCTGCAAAATGTGCCTACGATTCACTATCTGCTTAATTACATTTAGTTCAGTGACTGAAGAGATATGTTGGCTCAGAAATGGAAACATTTTGACTTCTTGTTAATTATTTCCCTGTTGACTGTTTGGTCTTCAACATATCGAGCATGTCATCGTGCAGCATTTAGCTGTAGCTCCTGCCTGAAGAATGGAAGCTAAGTTTTCGTAGAAATTCATAACCCTCGTGTTAGTCTTCTAAGTTTTCGTTAACATTTTATTCATTAAGACTTTAAGGTTTTCGGTTGCCAAAATGTTGACGTCTCGGCTATACGCAGTTTTCGTGCTCAATATAGATCGAACGATTGCAGCTGTCTGTTGCTTCGCGAGATATGTGTTGATCACATGGAAAGACACGTAACAGTTTCCAAATCACGGTCGTTTTTTCGTTTCTGGTTTCATTCTTTATTTTTTCGTGTTAGATTCGATTAGGTTGTTTGTAGTTTATTGATTCCTTGACTGACGTTAGTGTTAGTAAGGAATCATCCACCTTAAGCTTATAGTTACTACCTCCAAGAAAAGAAGATCTTTGTTATATATTGTAGCCATCTCGTCGAAGTATTATCGTCTCCCCGGTGGACGAGTGGTCTGAGTTGCGGGCATAGGATCAGTCGTCTGAGATGGGCCCGGGTTCGAGTCCCGGATTAGACATGGGTGGTACTCTTGTCGGATGTCTCTGTCCTTTTCCTGGAACCAATGGACGTAAACTAGTGACGAGTAATTTATTATAGTCCTTAAAGTTGCGCATGGTTATCGTTAAACCCCAAAACAAAAAATCAAAGTCTTACCCGGGATAACAACCAAGACGCAGTGGCAGAAATACCTGCGCTTGCTCTCTCTTTATTCTGTTCTTTTTGTTATTTGTTTCGTAGCTTAACGACCACCACCGTAAGCATCTAAGGCAAGTTACCCGTCCCTATGAGCCACTACTTTCAGAGAGAGAGAGCGAGCGCACGCAATACGACAAACACAGAACCCTTGTCTCATCAATGATTCGACCCCAGCCTCACCTCGGGCGATTATACTCTCATTTCGTGAACAACGTTAATGTATTGGGTTGGAAATAAAGTAATGTCTGCAAATGCAAGGCAACAGAAAAGTGCTAATTATCGTATATACAAGTAGAAATCAGTACAAAATGTAGGCGCCATCCACGACCTGCTCCCAACATCTGGGCAGCTGTTGGATACCATCCCTGTGGAATTGTGGCAGCTTGGATGCAAAGAAGTGAGTAAGTGCGCGGTCAATATCGTCCCGATTGGTGTACCACTGTCCGTCAAAAAAATGCTTCAACGACCGGAGAAGGTGGTAGTCTCTTGAGGCAATGTCCGGGAAATAGGCTGAGTGTAGCACCAACTCCCAGCCCAGGTACCTGATCTTGTAATAGGTCAACCGTGCTGTGTGAGGTCTCGCTCCATCCTTCTGCAGGAGTATGCCATTGTGCTTCAGCAGTGCTGGTCATTTCGATGTGAGTGGTGTGTGCTGATCGTCGAGCTTACGGCGATACACATCGGCGTTGGTAGTGGCGCTGTCCGGCAGCAGCTCAAAAAACACGAGTCCCCACATATCCCACTAAACAGACAGCAGGAAACTTACGTGGATGTAAGTCAGCGTTGGATCCAACCACTGTTTCCGCGTGCTGATATTGTCATACAGAACCCATTTCTCGTCACCTGTCACAATGCGGTCCAAGAACAGTTCAACTTGATCACGTGCAAGAAGGGAAATGCATGCACTTATGCAGTTTGCTTTCTGATCAACTGTGAGTTGATGGTGTACCCAAACTCCCCTCTTGTGCACCTTCCCAATTTGACGCACGTGTGTGATAATGCTCGTGTGGGTAGTCTCCAACTGTTCGGCCAACTCCCGCGTGGTCACACGTGGATCGGTCTCTATTAGGTCTTCATCATGTTCATATCCACCGTTGCGGGTCATCCGGCTTTGGAAATGTCTGACAGGTCAAAATTTCCCTCTCGAAACCGTTTGAACCAACGACAGCACTGACGATGTGATATGGCATTGGGGTACACACTGGTAATGTTCCTTGCAGCACTTGCGGGGGTGCTACCGCGACGAAACTCATTCAACATGCAATGACGGATGTGTGCTCCTTTTTCACTTCCACGTTGGCTGGCGCCTACACTCTTCGCTTTCTGAGGGCTAACTGCCATTGACTTAAGCCACCTACCTGTGGATGTCATACCGGTATACTGCGCAATATCAGTGGCCAATGTGCGCTGTGGCCGGGGATTCGACTTCAGGTACCTCGTCATCGGATATTATTTTCTTTCCAACCCAACAAATCAGTATTAAACTATGCATGTAGGATCTGTATTTCTTTGAAACAGAATATGTAGTCTAAAACGTTTAGATGGGCATCCTTACTTTGAGATGTGAATGTGGTAGTCAATCTATATAAAAAAAATCCGTTTTTACTTTCGTTTCTATTTCAGTATTCTTTTGGAAAGAAAAACAAGAAAGATGGCACCGAATTTTCGGGTGTAATGAGCACGTCTTTTGAATCCGTTCTGACGCGAATTATATTTACCAAAGCTATTCAAAGTCAATGGAACCAGTATGGAAAACCGAAAAACCAAAGAAAGAAGTTTTTCAGTCAAGCTTTTAATCCCGCAGATATAGCTGTGAACGGAATAGTGAACTTACGCCCTCTGGCTGCAAACGTGTGCGTTATTAAGAAAAATTTAAAGTTGTATGAGAAACATTTCGCAGCAGAAACGCTCTGCAAAAATGAAAGAATTTTTCAAATCGGTCTCTTAGAAACAGAGATATCGACAAATATAAGATATGCGTTTACGCCCCCTGCGGAAAAAAACATGCATTATTTTAAGAAGAAAATATTCTCAAAAGGTTTTTCGATGTGAGCGGTATCCGTCCAGGAAAGATTTTTTTCAGTCTAGTGTTCAGGTGCTCAGATTTTGCTGCAAATGCATCAGAGGCAGAAATTAACGCTTATGCCCCCTGGTGTCCTAGCCATTCTTTACCAAATATTAGAAAATATACGAAAAACATTTCCCATCAGGGGCTGTGAGCGATACAGGCAGAATTTTTCAAATCGGAATCTTAGAAGCATCGATATCTGGGGAAACGCCTTTTAGCTTTCCGCCCCTAGCGGAAAGTCTATGAATTACTTGATTTTTTTTTAAATTATGTGAAAAATATGTCGCACCGGAAACTCTATCAAATAAAGAAGGATTTTTTTCAAAACGGACCATTAGAAGCAGAGATATTGACAAAAAATAATATATACATCTACGCCCCCTGGCGGAGAAATCATGCAATGTTTTAAGAAGAAAATATTCCGAAAAGGTTTATGGAAGTGAGTGGCATCGGTCCACGAAAGAATTTTTTTAATCGAGATTTTAGAAGCTCAGATTTTGTGGCAAATACATCAGAAGCAGAAATTAACACTTACGCCCCCTGGTGGCCAAGCAGTTCTTTACCAAAATTTGGAAATTATATGCAAAAGATTTCCCTTCTGGAGCTGTATCTGCTGAAGAAAAAAAATCAAATTGGAGTTTTAGAAGTAGAGATATAAGGGAAAACGCAATTTAGTTTTACGCCCCCTGGCGGAAAATTTATGAGTACCTTGAAAAATTGACTATAGCTAAAATACTCTTCGACATAAATGGAATCGAAAGGCGAAAGGATTTTTTCAATCTGACGTTTAAAAGAAAAGATATGGAATAAAGTGTGTTTTGAATTCGATATCATGTGCATTTACGCCCTCTTGCGGCAAAATTGTACATCGTAAAAAAAACGAAACAAAAGATCATCATTCGCACATTTCAAGCCTCCCAATGCAAGAAGAATTTTTCAAATCGGACTAATTGTTGCAGAGATATGGTGTCTACAGACGGACGGACGCACGGACAAACCGATAACATAAGCACGATCTTTTTTTACAAAAGAACGTGCTAAAAATTGACTCCTCTTTGCTGAGTTGTTAAACTGCAGTGGGCAAATATCTTATCAGGTTCACATCGTGGGCCGACGAAAAATTTAGAGAACACTAAGAGTCGAACATCTTTCTTAATCCTGTGCCCCCCCCCCCTCCTACACCTCTCGTAACAAGCACTCTCTTCAAATACTAAAGTCATGGAAAGTTTTACTGTACGGAAAAGAAGACGTATTTTTAAGTATGTCCTTCTAGTTCTAGCATTAACTTTTTCTTTCTCCGCATACTCTGAAATGGGTCAGAACAATAATGTGGTACTGTAAGCCTCTCATGCTTTGCCGGAGTGTTTAGAAAACCTGAAAAGGGCGACATTTAATAAATTGTTTATTTGCTGTTCCGCCAGTTCATCTCTTTCCCCTTAACAGAGATGTCATTCTACGCAGCAACAAATTGCGATTTAATTGGTTACCCGAGCTTAAATTTCTCCATTTTTCAGCCATTAGTATTATGATTTCGCAGTCGTCATTTACCGTTAATTGATTGTGAGAAAACCAATTATGTGTTTCCTGGATATTTATTATTTGTGAAAGTTGAGTTTTTAATAATCCCAGATATTCCGCATTTTTTTGCTGCTTTGGCACTACAGAAGAAATTTCTGTCATGCTGCTTATCAAATTTGGATTATGAATAAACAGTCTCTGTTGAAAATCAATTTCGTAACACTTTACCAAAAAGACAATACAGGTAGTGTTCTAATAATATTCAACTTCAACTTCAGCTCCAAGACTTGGTAGCATTTCTGATTTTATTAGAAGATTTAGGCACCGTTCAAAATGGAAAAAAAACTATATTTCCTGTAATTGAATCAGTCTGGGCGTAATTAATAATTCTAATTAAATTTTTTTAGAATTTTGAACATAGTGAGCAAAATGAGTCAAAAGCCAGAAGGCAAAACTGTCAATTGGCACAATTTCATCACGAGTCAAATGAAAACCTTAAAAGTGCGATAAAAGAATTCAAATTACTGTGTCACTGTCCTGTAACTTGGCAATATTGTTACCAATGACTAAAAGATTTTCTTACACGTGGTAGCAAGGTGCAAACAAGCTTAGTGACGTCACAGTAGTAGTGTAAAAATGGCTGTCCCACTTGAGACATGCACCAAAGAGGAGCAACGTTGTGTTGTCCGTTTTGTGACTTTTTTGAGTTGTGAAGGCGTGAAACCTATTTAAACTCATCGTCGAATGAAGTTACAGTATGGTGATGCATGTCTGCCACTCCAGCAAGTGTATGAATGAACTAGGAATTTCCGAAACTGCGTGAGTTCTGTGACAGATTCTCCTCGACAGACTCAGGCACACAGAGTAGTGACACCAGAGTCCATTACAGCAGTTGAAGGCATTGCGATAGGAAGTCGCTGAGTGACGGTGGATGAAATAGCCGCACTTTTGAACATTAGTCGTGGTTCAGTGCTCCACATCATCCATGATACGCTTCAATTCAACAGAGTGTGTGCAAAGGTGCCACGCCAGCTGACTCCGGAATTGAAACAACAACGTGTTTATGCTCAAAGCTATTCCGTTTTGTTTTGTTTTGTTTTTCCGATGCACAACTTCGCCGCTAGAGGGCGTAAATGCAGATGATATTGAATTCAAAATACATTTTATTGCATGTATTTGCTTCTAAATATCTGACTGAAAAGGTTCTTTCTTTCTCCTTTCGATGCCATTTATAACGAAAACTAATTTAGGCAGTTTCTTTTTTAAGTAATGCACAGACTGTTTGCTGGAGAGCGTAAAAGTAAATTGCGTTTTCCCCGATATCTCTGTTTGTAAAACTTCGATTCCAGAAATTCGTCCTGCAGCAAAATCTGAGCTTCAGGAAACTCTATTGAAAAAATTGTTTCGTGGACTGGTACCGCTTACCTCGGCAAACCTTTGCAGAATACTTTCTGCTTCAAATAGCACATAGTTTTTCCCACTAGAAGGCGTAGATGTATATCTTATTTTTGTCGATGTCTCTGGTTCTAAGAGTCCTATTTGAAAAATTATTTCTTTGTTGGAGAGCGTTTCCGGTTCCAAATGTTTCTCGTGTAGTTTCAAAATTTTCAAGTAAAGCATAGATTTCCCGCTAGGGAGGTGTAGAGGTAAATTGCGTTTCCCCTGATATCTCTGCTTCAAAAACTCCGATTTAAAATTTTTTTCTTGAATCGGGTACTGCTCCTGATGAGAAATGTTTTGCATACAATTTCTAATTTTTGATAAAAATGGTTTTTGCCAAAAGGCGGCGTAAGTGCTTATTTCTGCTTCTGATGTAATTTCAGCAAAATATAAGCTTCCGAAAACTGGACTGAAAAAATTCTTTGGTGGACCTATACGCCTCACCTTGAAAAGTCTTTTCAGAATACTTTCTTCTTAAAATAATGTATAGTTTTTCCACCGGGGGCGTAGATGTATATCTTATTTTTGTTGATATCTTTGCTTCAAAGAGTCCGATTTGAAAAGTCATTTCTTTGTTGAAGAGCGTTTCCTCTGCGAAATGTATCTCATATAATTTCAAATTATTCTGAACCCACAAGTTTGCTGCTAAAGGGCGTAAGTTCACGTTTCCGTTTACAGCAATATCTGCGGGACTAAAAACCCGATATAAAAATTCTTTTTCGGTCAGATACTACTAACTATGAAAACTCTTGTGTGTATTTTCTTTCCAAAATAATGCACAATTTAGCCGCTAGGGGCGCCTGTATTTAATTTAATTTTCTTAATATATCTGCTTCTAAATGTGCAATTTAAAAAAATCTTTCAACAACGGCTGCCATTAGCCTTGTGGAACACTTTACGTTAGTATTTGAAGAGTTTTATAGTTCACAGTTTTGTCCCTAGGTGGTGTTTGTATACTTCTGATTGCAGCTGTATCTCCTTATCTAAAAACCTACTGAGAAATTTCTTTCTTACTGTATGACATTCGATATAATAGAGATGTGGAGCATTATCCTTTTTAAATAATGATTTCCCGCTAAGGGGGGGGTGTAAAGGTCAATAATACCTGTTTCTCGCTATCTGTGCTTCCGGGAGGCGTATTTGCCTTCTTCCTTAGCATAGCTTTTTCCATGAAGAATGTTTTTTTGCCTATTTTCAACTATTCCATTATTCAAAATTCTTCCGTTGGAAGACACAGAGTTATAACACGTGTCCTTTATATTTATTCTTCTAACTGTTCGATATGAAAATCTATCTCCAATGCCTTCCTTCTGTTATGAGAAACTTTTTGTGCGCCATTTGTTAATCTTCGTAAAATTCTTTTTAGCCACTGGTGGAAGTAAGTAGCTGTTTCTATAACGTTATTTTTAATACACCACAATATGAATATTCAAGAAACGCATATAGCGTATTAAATCCGTTTATGCCGCCCCGGTGGCGCAGTGGTCTAAAGCGTTGGCCACTGATCATTCGTCCGTAAGGGGTCCGGGTTCGAATCCCGTCAGGCATGGATGTTGTGTTTGTCTTACGGCACTGGCTCTCTCCCTTCCCTGGAATCAGTGACCCTAAATTAGGGACGGGCGACTGCTTATAGCCCATTGAGTTGCTCACGGTGGTCGTAAAACCTCCAATCAAAAAAAAAAAAAATCCGTTTATTTCTTATGGTGTAGTAATCACAGAGATTCGCCAAGCTTTCGTACCTTTTTCAAGGCAACGGTAGACATAAAAAACGGTGGACATTTTTATGTCTACCGTTGCCTTAAAAAAGCCTCCCAGTGGAGTGCGAAAGCTTGGCGAATCTCTGTGATTACTACACCATAAGAAATAAACGGATTTAATACGCTATATGCGTTTCTTGAAGAGCTGTTTCTATTCCTGGATGTTTTATCTACTGTAAAAATCCGGTTGATTGTTTTCCTAACCGGTTCCATTGAGTTTGAATAACTTCGATAAATTTAAATCGCATCAGAAAGGATTCAAAGGGCGTGCTTATTACAACCGAAAATTCGGAGTCATCTTTCTTGTTTACAATTTTCATCGCAAATATCTCCGCGAGTTTTGCAAGTAGAACAAAGGGGTTTGTTTTTCTTAACCGATTAGGACATTGCGCAACTTTTTTAACTGAGCTTTTTCTTTCTACGAAGGCTGTATACAATTTTTTTTTTTTAATGCAGATACCACCCACATTAGTGCAACTGCCATATCTTAAGTCTTTAGGCCATTTTGAGTATTTTTCTAATTAAAAGTATTGAAGAGTATTTTTCTAGTATGTATTTGTGATCAACTGTTGAAGAAATAAAAGCTTGTTTCAATGTTTTTTGAGACACCCGGTATAGTTTAACTGAATACTGAAACGTAGTTGTGTCGAACTTGTAGTTACGTAGATTTGCGTGTTAGGTTTAACGATATTTGTAATTACATGTAAATATCGGTTAGAATGTTATTATATCTAGCTGCCCCCAAATGGATAATGAAAAACATTTAATCTCAATAACAAGAGCGATGACACAGAATTATCGGCTGTAATGAGCCCGTCGTGTGACTCAAAGTAATGTGTGGTAATATAAAATGTAGTGGTCATAGAACAATTTAGTGTCTTGTGGCATCCTATAGTTTTAAAAGTTTATGACAATTAACAAAATGTTCATCATGAACAATGCAGTTCCAAGCGAAATATTTTTTAAATCAGTCTTTTAGGAGCGGTGATGCGGTTGCAAAAAGAAATATATATTCACACCCCCTAACTCAAAACCTAACTACAGTAGTACATAATTCATGCAATATGTTATTCAAAGAATTCTACGTAAAAAACATCTATCCAAAGTAAAAACAATTTCCAATCGGAGTTTCAGAAATGGAAATGGGGTCACAAATGTGGATACACATTTGCACCCTATTGGAGAAATTCCGCATCATTAGAAGCAAGAAATATACGCAAAGGTTTATCATGGTGACAAGTATATGATGTAAAAGAAGTAGGGCTTTTAGTAGGAAAGCTACGTATGACTGCAAACGCAAATGTACGTTTCTACTCCCTTAGAATGAATGAAATTCAAAGTGGAATTTTAAAGACGAGACAATCTAAGAAACGTTATGTACATTAACGTCTTCTACAAGAAAACTTTCACACTACTTAAAGTATACAGGTATACAGTGTGAGCGAAATATACTGAGTGGTGAATGATATAAGGTACGAAATGAAGTTCAGTGGGATTTTTAAAATCGAAAATACTAGTGCAAATCAATACCAACGGCACACAGCGCGCGCTTGCATCTCAAAAAAAAAGTTTCTAAAAATTTTGAAAGAATATTCCTTTTATAATAGAAGATATCCGACGCATAAAAGGGATTTTCCTATCAATATTTGAAAATCACCGATATTGAGGAAAACATTATATGTATTCACGTTCACTACTGGGAAGAATGTGTATTATTTGAAGTCAAAAATGCGTAGACAAACCCTTCTTCATAGTAAAGATCATCTGAACAAAACAGGAATTTTCAGTCGGATTATCAAAACAGCAGATATAGTTGCATATACATAGCTTGTCCCAAAACAACTGATAATTGTTTTTATTAAAAATGTGAAATAATGCTTTCCACCTCGACTCCAGTCTCGAAAAAAACTGTAGTCGTTGTAGTAACCATAGCAACCGGACACACCTGTTTATCACGCATGCGTCGTCGGTAGTACGCAGATTAATAAGTGTTGTTTCGTGAACAACTTTTTCGAAAAAGTGGATGTGAAAGAGTAACAAAGATGCACCATCAAATTTTTCTGTCGACTTAAGGAGTCTGTCGGAGAGACTTTACGTCTTATGCAAGAGCTTATAAAGATGAATGTCTAGGAAATTCAACAATTTACAGATGGCATAAAGAATTTATGGATGATCGTGAGTCGGCGGCTTTAATCGCTTCATGGAGGTAGAACTTCAACGTGTGTTACAGAGGTAAACATCAATACAATAGGTGTTATTATACGGGAAGACAGACACCTATCAATTAGAGATATCGAATATATGGTTCACATTTCAAAAGCCATCAATTCACAGAATTTTA
Source organism: Macrothele yani (assembly GCA_039090855.1). Taxonomy (NCBI): domain Eukaryota; kingdom Metazoa; phylum Arthropoda; class Arachnida; order Araneae; family Macrothelidae; genus Macrothele; species Macrothele yani. Next base: position 1,567,635 of record CM077023.1, on the reverse strand, counting down.
ACCAAGCATTTGGGCACGAAACGAGTTTGTTCAACTTGGGTTCCCCATTTCTTTTCGTGTGCGGCCCAATGAAAGGCCGCACATGAAGTTTCTTATTTGGAGAAATGCTCATGTCGTTTCTTATTTGGAGAAAATGAATAGTAAGTTAATGCCCCAACCTGCATATCAGTGGCGGCGGAACCGCCCGGGATGCCAGGGCCCGGGCCCGGTCAATAATTTCAGCCAAGATTTTTATTTTTATTTTTATTTTGTTTGGCATATGTGCGATTGTTGTGATGTGCCTTAGAAAGTTCCTCTAGGTAAGTGGTCTGATGGTCCTAATCCCCAACAAAGATCCTTAGGCATTGTTTTTCTTCTATTTGCTGCGGGAAGCTGGAAGGTTTCTTCTGTTTGTTCCGGGAAGCGGGTGCACCACGATTCGAAATTTCGGGCCCGGTCGACGAATTTCACTTTCCGCCGCCCCTGCAGCATATAGTCTAGACTTGTCACAATGTGACTTCTGGTTTTTCCCCATTAAAAAAAAAAACAAGAAAAAACTTTTACGAGGACGACAATTTGAGACTGATCAACAACTTGTTATAGCTGCGCAGAGGTGCTTCAACAGCATTTCAGAAGAAGAATTCCAGAAGACATTCAAAAGTGGGCGGAACGTTGGATGCCTATATTCGATGCAATAGATAGTATTTCGAAAAAAATGACCACTTGAAAAAGATGGTAAGAAACCGGACTTCACTTGCTTTAGGGTCACTGGTTCCAGGGAAGGGAGAGAGCCAGTGCCGTAAGACAAATACAACATCCATGCCTGACCGGGATTCGAACCCGGACCCCTTACGGACGAATGATCAGAGGCCAGCGCTTAGACCACTGCGCCACCGGGGCGGCCATACACGCTTGATACGATTGCCCTCTGGAAACCTTGGGTTCATATCACTTGGGTTGCAGAACCCATCTGTCTTGCGCAGACAATGCGTCCGCGATCAAAGTCGCTGAGATGAACACGTTTACCCATGTTCGTCGATTGCGGTACACTGTTGTGAAGACCTGCTGTCTGTCTGCCTATTTATCGCCTGCGTTCGGTTTGGCTCTGTTTCACAGTGGGTGGGGGAATACCCATGTCAACTGCCCATTACCCCTATCTCTAATGTTTTATCTACTGAGTTTATGTGATATTGGTTTTAATAAGTGTTAATTATTCTGGGTTCACAGAAAACAGAATTCGATTCATCAGTCAGTCCTTCATATTTAACTAAGCACCTTAAAATTCTGTTTTACCTGTAATTTCAGTGAATTACGTTAGCTGGCAGTTCTACTGGGAGACAGAGACTCAATATTTGGGTTATTCAAATGATCCAAAGTATGTACCTATGTAGGAAGTTGTAGAAAAGCTGCTGAATTATAGATTAATACATGTTATTTTTATTAAAAATCGTATCCGTTTTCTTTTTTTTTCGTGCAGATGTCGAAGCAAAGGTGACCCAGATGAAAAGCTACCATATTGAAACAAGAGTTATTTTCCACGGAAATTTTAAGAATATTTGCAAGAAACACTAGCTCATCGTCTGTTTAGGCCTGCCGCTGTGTAGAGCCAAGGCCGTCTAGAATACACAAGGCCATGACATTTGAAAATGAATTTCTTTTAGTGAAATCACGAGGAGACCAAGGCTGCGGATTGGTTTCCAGCGCTGTCTTGTGTGACGTCAAACACGACACTGACTTATCAGTCCATGCAACGTGTGCGTGACGTCATAAACGCAGGGAACTCACCTCTCTAATGTCATGGCCTTGTTGTATTCTAGACAGCCGTGGTAGAGCGAGCGTTTTCGTGTTTTTTTTTTTTTTTTTTTTGTAGTTTTTGTAGAAAATATGGGCTGTAAGCAAACGTTTGAATAATTTGTGCACTGTTCACAAGGTCAGTGAGTCAAGAGTTCATTGATAAAATGCTGAAATTGGGTGTTCGGGAAATAATGTGCTGGCGTTATTTCTAATCACTTTATTGTATTGATCTTCTTAACCTAGGTACTAATGTAATTAAAAGATACCAGGGTGAATTAAAAGTTCGTCACGTGCAAGAAAGCCATACACGCTGACCTCTTTCTCCAAAGTACAGGCATTTGTTCTCTATAGACCTTTTCCAAACGTTCTGCCGAAACCCCAACCTCGGGTTTCAAGGACAGAAACTCTAATGCCGGATTCCACATCCACCAGTGAAGCAAAGTGCCGTGCCTCCCCGGTGGCGCAGTGGTCTAAGCGATGGCCTCTGATCATTCGTCCGAACGGGGTCCGGGTTCGAATCCCGGTGAGGCATGGATGTTGTGTTTGTCTTACGGCACTGGCTCTCTCCCTTCCCTGGAACCAGTGACCTTAAATTAGGGACGGGCGACTGCTTATAGCCCGTTGAGTTGCTCACGGTGGTCGTTAAACCTCCAATCAAAAAAAAAAAAAAAAAAAAACAATTCCTGTAGTTTTCGGGTGAATACTCTGTGTATTGGAGCATTATCCACTCGCAGCAACTCCCGCTTCCTATTAATGAGAGCTCGGAAGCGTTGGCGCAGAGCATCATGAACCTAGTGCAGTTGTTCTGCATAGAGGCTCCCCTCCACAGCCTGACCGTCAGGTCCATTGCACCGGACACTCCTAATTCCATCCAATTCATATCATGGCTTTTCTCTCGAATCACCCTCTTTGCCGCACTGGCTGTGCTTCCCGATGTGCCCCCGCAATTGATTCTTAGTGGTAGGATGACGTAGGAATATCCACCTTTCGTTACCTGGGACGATACGAAGACAAGCTCTATCGCTCTATAGATTTATAGCAATCTGCGATAGAGAGTGACACATTGTTTCTCCTACTGGGGTGTCAGTTCATAAGGAAGCATTCGATGGTGCCTGAAAGTGAAAGCGAGCTGTGGTAGGTAGTGAACGATGGCGGATTTGAAAGACATAGCGCCGTTGATTGTTGGCCACCGTAGCGTACGGCTAACGTGCTCGGCTAGATATCGAGAGATCTGGGATTCGGATCCCCAGCGGTGACCGGATAACAATTTTTCGGTTGCTATGTGTTGATAAAACGTGGAAAGAGCGTTGTCTTTGTTTATTCACTGACGCCACGTATTTGGAGGATTTTCACTTGGATCTCGCCCTTTGGATTTAACTGTTGTAATTAATACAGTAAAACTTGTCTAAAACGGACCCTGTATAAAACGAAAACCTGGCTAAACCGAAAAAAATTCGGAACAGATCATTTTACCATACAAATCACTCCGTATAAACCGGAAACCTGTCAAGCCCAAAAGCGGAAACCGATTTTCGTACGATGGTGAAGACAAAAGTGTTTAAAACGGAAAATGAAAATTGAAAGTATGTAGTTTCCTGATCCATCAAATTAGATACATATTAACAAAATACTGTACATAGTTTGGGAATAATAGAAAAAAGCAAGATCAATCTAAAAGAACGTTTCCGAGTTAACGCGGGAATTTGTAGTGCATAGTGTTGTTTATCAGTTCCCCCTCTCTTCCATACTTCATGAATCGACCATTCCTGGCGTTCTGCCAAGCGAGTATGTACGCTGAGTACATGTGTTCCCTCACCCTTCCCCTGCTTATGGCGTTGAAGAAGTTTTACCGACGTGGATTTCACTAATACCGTTCATTCTCGGTTGTATCATACAATTCGACGTTTAAACAAGAGACTTTAAGAGTTAACAAGTGAGTGCGTTGTTTAAGAGAGTTTAAACAATTCTTCATAATGCCAGGTGGCAAACATAAAACCTTATCTCTTGGTTAGAAAGTGAAACTGATTGAAGAGCATCAACGAGAAAAACGTTCGGTTAAGGAATTGTCTGAGAAATTTAAAGTTGGAAAAATTCAAGTGTATGAAGCTTCGAAAAGTAAAGACAAGATAATGGACCAGTGCTTAAAAAGAACTGCAGGACAGATAAGACGACTGGGTAGAGCGTCTTCAAATGAGGAAATAAACAAGGCAGTTTGGGAGTGGTTTATGAGCGCTAGGGCTAAAGGGATGCTGATTTCTAAGCCAATGATTCAAGCAGAAGCTTTGGAAGTTGCTAAGAAATTAGAAAAAAAACTGACTTTAAGGTGAACGTCAAGTAATTTTGCTTCCTATACTTCCAATGGAAAAACTTTTGTACACATTTCCTTCACAATTAGTGTGTTCCCAAGGATGAAAATTTGAACATCGATTAAAATAACTTCATGTTATAACTTGGAATACTTAATATTTTCTAAAACATAACCATAATTATATTAAAAATCAATAACTTTTCCTTTGGTGGTGTTGAAACCAGAAAAAAGATGGCGCGACCTGTACTTTGATGACGTCAGTAGACAAACAAATGTTGGATTGCTTAATCATGGTTATGTTTTAGAAAATATTAAGTATTCCAAGTTATAAAATGAAGCTATTTTAATCGATGTTAAAATTTGCAGCCTTGGGAACGCATTAATTGTCCAGAAAAAAGATGGCGCGACCTGTACTTTGATGACGTCAGTAGACAAACAAATGTTGGATTGCATAATTATGGTTATGTTTTAGAAAATATTAAGTATTCCAAGTTATAAAATGAAGCTATTTTAATCGATGTTCAAATTTGCATCCTTGGGAACGCATTAATTATGAAGAAAACGTGTAGAGAAGTTTTTCCATTGGAAGTATAGGAAGCAAAATTACTTGACGTTCACCTTAAAGCGTCTAACGGCTGGTTAGAGAGTTTCAGATCCCGTCACAACATTGTTTTTAATCAAGTCTGTGGTGAATCTAAAGACGTAGATGTTCAATCGGTAAACGAATGGAAAGAGAAAATCAGGAAAATTATTGAGGGATATGAAACAAAAAACTTTTATAATGGAGATGAAACTGGATTGTTTTTTAGACTGCTGCTTACAAAGTCACTTGTTGAGAAGGGTGATAAATGCGTCGGAAGCAAAATGTCTAAAGAAAGACTGACTGTTTTTCTATGTGCCAGCATGGAAGAGGAAATTGAAAAACCTCTTGTGATAGGTAAATCTGCTTGTCCTAATCCATTCAGACAACACGATCGTAATGCCTTACCAGTTCATTGGAGATTTAATAAAAAAGCCTGGATGACAGGTGCCATATGGTTGAAGGCTGAACATGTTTAACGAAAAGATGAAAATACAGAACAGAAAGGTTTTGTTGTTTTTAGACAACGCTACTTGTCATGCCCAAATTTCTTTATCTAATGTAAAACTAGCCTGGTTTCCTCCTAACACGACGTCAGTTACGCAGCTGCTGGAACAAGGTGTGATTTCCAATTTCAAGTGTTTTTACAGGAAGTGTGTGTTACAATCTCTTATCCACAAGCTTCAAGACTGTACCAGTGTTTCTGAGCTATGCAAATCCATAAACGCACTGGATGCAGTTAACTGGATAAGCAAGGCAAAGAAGATCATCCTTCCTCAGACGGTGAAGAAATGTTTCATTAAGGCAGGATTTGAAAACACGGAAGAAGACGTCAACTATAGTAATGGCGAAGACGAAAATAGAGTTGAAATTTCTGATTTATGCCGACGAGCCGATCTCGAGTTTGTTGCTGACGTTGTTATTCATTTCGATGATCACCTCCGCGTGTTTGGAGATGTTGGCAAGGCTGTTGTTGATGTATTGAAGGACGCAGAGGAACAAGATGATGATACAAGTGAAGGTGACCAAGGAAACAGAGAGTTAAAAATAAAGACATTCAGTGACGCAATAAGTGCAATTAATGACCTAGAGGAATTTGCGGCCCATAAAAATTGTCCCAAATTCCTGGACGTACTGCAAGATGCGAAAGAAATTATATTTACCAGCTCTTTGAAACCTGTCCGGCAAAAAAGTATAGATGACTTTTTTAAATAACGGTAATGTAAACTGTCTGCATTATGTATGTATTTTCTCATTTTATTTTTTTATGCAGTTTGTCTTTTTGAAATACAGTTTGTACGGTTTCTATTCAGTTTTTTTTCTTTCGTTATAACATTTTCCTACTCCGCGTAATTTTCTTGTGTACAGCCGTGTATAAAACGGAAAAAAAAATTTGAACCGAAGGATTCCGTTTTAGACAGGTTTCACTGTATATAGCCAGTGCCGTTAATGCCCACCAGATGGAGACGTCTCAGTAGCTGAGCCCATTTTACGGATTTATGATGTCAGAAGCTGACAGAAAAACACACATAGTGCCGTTGATTGTTGGCCACTGTAGCGAAAGACTAACGCGCTCGGCTAGATATCGAGAGATCTGGAATTCGGATCCCCAGCAGTGACCAGATAACAATTTTTCGGTTGCTATGTGTTGATAAAACGTGGAAAGAGCAATCAATGTTTTTTTTTATTCAGTGACGCCACGTATTTGGAGGATTTTCATATTGAATCTAAAATTTCGAAAGAAATTACAATATTTTTACATTTTCCCCTGAATAAATTTTTAATCTAGAACCATAAGCAGTTGCAATCTCTTTAATACTTTCTTCATTCAAAAAAGTGTTTTTATGCTTTCGTAATTCTAAATGAGCTTTTCCGTATTTATAATATTCATCACAAACATCCATTTGTGATTTTATAGGTTTTCTTGTTTTAGAAAATAAATCACTACTAACGTGTAATGCTTTTATAAATTTCTTCCTTTAAATCCTTTATCATTCGTATAAATGATAAGATCTGATTTTTTAAGTGTTCAATGTCCATCGAGTTTATGTTCTTTACAATAATCTCTCAGTTGTTTAACAGTCAATGGGCACAAAGGTTTTTATATAGGAAAAATTTTACAATTTATTTGTTGATTATTTTTATAAAAACTTTTTATTGAGTAATTATTTCTATATAGACTTTTTTATACAGCAATTATTTTTGTAAATTTTTTATTACTAATTATTTTTATAATGATTTCATTTAAAAACTATATGAAGTTGTTCCATTCTTTTTTTTTTTGAAGATTAGACCTTAAATTTATTTTGTAATGAGCGTAAGTATGTATGTTTCTATTTACAATCACAAATCAACTTTCTAAATAATTCTGCATGTTTAAAATATTTGTAAATGCTGCTTCTTTCAATTGTGCCATAACGACGAATATAAAAATCATCAATTGGTATTGTTTGTTTTCAGACTGTGCATGTTTGGTGGTGTATTTATTAAGAAAAAATATTTACGAATACCTCCCTTTTGGAGTTTTTCCATATTTACTCATATTTGGGTATTGAAGTGATTTTAATGTCATTCGGTATATTACAATGTTCAAAAATATTTCAAAAAAATTATGGATGTTTGAAATTTTTCTCATAATAAATAAAATCTAAAACTTTATGAACAAATCATCAGCAACTTTATTACAAACTAGTTTATGAATCCATTTGAATTTATTAAAATATCTTAATTAGCTATTACATATACTTTCAAGAGATCTTTGACATTTGCATAATAATAGTCTTTATCAAATTCCATTTTCTATATTTGTTTCATTACGTTTTATTACTTTCAGGAACAACATTGTATTATTCTTCAGAGGTGTAACAAACATATTTATACTCTTCAATATTATAAAAAATTAACATCTATTTGTTAAATAAAATTAAATTAAATAATTGAATTTAGTAATTATAGAATTGGGAGATAATAAGAAATATGAAATTTCAATTTCTTACTTTGATCAAGATATAATGTTAGAAATATACACTCACGAAGAACATATAGAACTAGCATTTAGTCTTGTTTATATCTTATTTTAAATCTTCAATAGCATGACTATCAGCTAATTTTAGATGATTAAATTTAGTACTATACAACTTATATTTTCTTTAACTCTATTAAATAAATTAATAGAATTTGGTTATATCTTATTTCATCAACAATATTAAAATCTGTAATGTGACATCAGAGTGGGTGTCAATAACAACTTCTACCGGCTATAAGAATATTTGTTTTCAAAACAAATGCTGACTTGTCAGTTCTAAACAAGCAAGGAGTGCAACTTCGAATCAGCCAATGGTATTTTCATTGGATTTGTCCTTTCCGTACCAGGAAAAAACCTGAAAATTGCAAGTACGGAATAAAAAAATTTTGAATGCTAGCTTTCCCCATAATGTTAACTGACAAATATACTGTTTAGTTACGTCACGATAAGTGCTCAACCGCGTGGATGCCTCTTAAACTGCAACTTGTGGTAGAGTTTACTGTAGTGCATAAAACAGCTCCAAACTTGGTGTAATGGTAATAGTGTAGGGCGGCATGAAATGTAGCTCACGGACAAATCTGGTGTATATTGGAATCTATATGCACTGGAGTACATCGATGTCACAGTTTATCACAACATATTGTATTCGAAACGTACCTAGAGCCGAATTACAACAGCGCAGTGTTTATTGAGATGTCCCTCATATAACGGCGGACAACTTTTGTGGGATCAACATTCTTTCATGGACCGTTTGTTCTCCGGGACTGTTTCCCATCGATTTCGTGTGAGACCTCCTGCGTTTGGTTTGTAGCTGTTGCATGGCCAGCCAGATGTCTAATGGAAGTCTGTGCAACGGAAAATTCGCGGTGTTTATCAATGATGTACCTAGACACATGGCAGGCATATATCTCTCAATTTTGAATCATTTGAATATCTAAAGCAGACTTGTCAGTGCTTTACGCCTACTCGTTTCAGGCGTCATAACTTCAGTGTTGATTACTGTACTAGAAGCATTTATAAAACAGATAGTCAGTTTTTCCTTATCACCCTGCAAGTACAGAGGAAACCTCAGGAAATTGTTCGGCTAAAGGTTTGGCGAAAAAACATGGAATATTAGTGATATCTTAACTCAGCGATGACTAGTTCTTTTTTGAGAGAAATATGCGCCATATACTTCCATATACTTTAAGAAACTGTGTATTGTAATAGGAGAGGAAGTGTCGTATTTTTTTGTTTTTCTTTTTGCATGTTTCAAAGGCAGTCTGTTAAAGAATGCGTGCTGTTGAATGTGCAGGTGTATATACTGACTTTTTAGTTCCTTTTTACTTCGGAATGAATTAGATCCCTTTTTTTTTTTTTGTTCCTTTTGCTTTGGGATTTTACAATACTCATGAACATCCAAGGATAAAATGGGCCACCCTTCCGTGATTTAGGGACACTGGTTCCGGGGAAGGGAAAGAACCAGATCCCTAAGGCCAAACACAAGGCACATGTCTTACCCGTGATTCAAAACGAGCTGGTCGCAGAAGTACGAATCCATACCTAAACCGCTTGAGAGATCTGATTTTTAATTAGTTGTTCTAGTGTTCTTAATGATCAATAACGCTAAGAAATTCGGAAATATGTTTGTGGCGTAACTTTAGTGCATTGAATTGCTATCTGAAGGTGACGAAAGACAGAGCCATCCCACGATTCTTAGTAATAAGTTTTAAAGAGCCCGTTATCACTGCTTGAACTGAAAATGCAGCATTTTCTCCTGATTGGCTTTGAAATCAGACCTGCAAATGCGTTTCGCGCTGTACTAGTGAAACCCCCAATTGAATTGTTAGCTGAGTTGTTGGAAGACGAGGATGAAAGGAAGGCAATTGTTTCGGAAGCAGATGGTCGCGAGAAAATCAATGTACGTCCCATTATGAGGCAGGAAATGAGGTGAGCTGCACACCGGATATGACGTCGTCGTCACCTTACCTTTAGCTGTGCACATCACTGCTGCAGACGAGATGAGAAACGGCGAAATGAATTGATCCTGCCCGCGAGGGCTTTCCGCACACGCACAGACGAGGGGCAAACCTAATAACATGCAGTATATATTTATACTTCAGCCGCAGTGCTGTAACCTTTAATTCGTTTATTGGTCGGGAAACAACGGTATTCTGGTTGAGGTAATAGAATTATTCCGTTTGGGTAATTTGTTCTCATTAGAATGCCACTCTGAGAAAAAGGGGTAACTGAGAAAAAAAAAAGAAGGAAAGAAAGAAAACGGAAGAATAACTGAATTATAAATTAGAAGTCCTTCCCATAAGTGGAATAGCAAAAAGGTGCTATCGAATGTTGTACAGTAGGTATCAGGAAAGACCTGACACCTTCTATGCAAAAAATCTGCACTACACTTGCAAAACACACACACACACACACACACACACACACACAATGCGTTCGAGCAGTAAGTATGAAAGACATTTTCTTTTACATTCTATTTAAAAAAAAGACACACGTGTTTTGGGTTCATTTAGTTCGGCGTTCTGAGTGGATTTTTTTAGTTTGTTCAAATTCAAAGAAATTGGACAACAAAACATAAATCATAAATTATTCACTGGATTTTTCAAGGATGCTAGAATGTTGTACATTCATTGTGAATAACGTTTAGTCTCATGAAAACTGAAACACTGGACCTCTTTCTTGAAAAAACATAGCCGTTTTGTGTGAAGTGCGAAAAACCTTACATCAGTTTCACGAATAACATTTCTTAAAAGTTTATACATTGTATATACACTGAAGAGCAATTGAATTAGAGATACCTGCCTAGTAACGTGTAGCACCGCCTTTCACCCTGATGACGGCGGCGATTCGTCTCAGCATGGACTCGACAAGACACCGGAAGCGTTGGGAAGCCATACGGATCCACGACCCCTGAACAAGCTCCCACAGTTCACGAAGATTTGATGGAGGGGGTTCAGAGCCTCGAACATCTCTCTCGATGGCATCCCAGATGTGCTCGATGGGATTGAGGTCAGGTGACCTAGCTGGCCAAGGAAGCGAGGTCACGTCGGTGGAGTGCTCATCCAACCATTCGGATACAATTCGGGAGCGATGGCACGGTGCATTGTGTTGTTGCAGGACGAGGTCCCCAGTGGGATGTTGAAGACGCACAAACGGGAGCAAATGGTCGTCCAGGATATCCCGGTAACGTTGACCTGTGAGAGACGATGTCACGTGTACCAGGGGTCCCATTTCAGTCCACGCAAACAGTCCCCAGACGAGATTGCCACCCCCACCAGCTTGAAGAGTACCCTGCTGGCAAGAAGGATCCATCGCTTCATGTGGTTTGAGCCGTACTCGTATCTTGCCATCCGCATGTACCAACGTGAATCTCGGCTCATCAGTCCAGGCAACATTTTTCCACATGTCTAGGGTCCAGTGGCGATGTTCCCGCGCCCATGCTAATCTTTGCACCCTGTGATGTGCGGTCAACAGCGGTACCCTGTTGGATATGATGTCTTCTGTACCCCATAGCGAGGAGATGGTTCTGAATGGTGTGGCTGCTTACACGTTTTTGTGCACCAGCGTTAAATTGCCGAGTGGTTTCTTGCACTGTGGCCCGTCTATCCGCTGTTACAATGCGAGCTAGCCGACGATGACCCCGCTCATCCACACGCCGTTGTCCACGGCAGTTGGCCCTTGCAGGGATGGTTTTACCGGATTCGATGTACTCACGGTGAACCCGTGACACAGTGGCTCGTGAAAATCCCAGTGCCTGCACGACTTCCGAGATGGAGTGACCCATTCGTCGGGCCCCGACAATTTGCCCACGATCAAATGCGCTTAGATCCTTCGTCTTACCCATACTGCGTCCGACTCTTACTGATTCCCGTCGCATCACTCCTTATATTGTCGGATCGCTGCATACGTCATGTCGTTTCCGTTTACAGGGCCGCCCATAGCGCCACATTTGCATAACGCCAGCTGTCTCTAATTCAATTGCTCTTCAGTGTACAACTTTAGCACGTCTTTTGTAAAAAAGATCTGGCTTATGTTATCAGTTTGTCCCTCCGTCCATCTGTGGACACCATATCTCTGTAACTATTAGTCCGATCTGAAAAATTCTTTTTGCATTGGGAAGCTTGAAATATACGAATGATGATCCTTGCATTCCAGTTTTCTTAAGATGCACAATTTCGCCGCTAAAGAGCGTAAATGCAGTTATGGAATTCAAAATACATGTTATTCCATATATTTGCTTCTAAACACATCCGATTGAAAAAAATAGTTTACCCTTCGATTCCATTTATGTCGAAGTTTATTTGAGGTATTGTCACTTTTTCAAGTTACGCATAGATTTCCCGCTGGGGGCCTAAAAGTAAATTGCCCCCCCCCCCCCCCCACGATATCTCTTCTTCTAAAACTCCGATGTGAAAAATTCTTTCTGCAGAGGATACAGCTCCTGGTGGGAAATCGGTTGCATACAATTCCTGATTTTTTGGTAAAAAAGGTTTGGCCACCAAGTGGCGTAAGCGTTAATTTCTGCTTCTGATGTATTTGCAGCAAAATCTGAGCTTCTAAAATCTCGATTGAAAACATTCTTTCGTGGGCCGATACCACTCACATCGATAAATCTTTTCGTAATATTTTCTTCCTTAAATAATGTATGGTTTCTCCGCCAGGGGGTGTAGATTTATATTTTATTTTTGTTAATATGTCTGCTTCCGAGAGTCCGATTTGAAAAATTCCTTCTTTGTTGGACGTTTCCGGTGTGAAATATTTCTCATATAATTTCAAATTTTCAAGTAGATTTTCCGCTAGAGGGCGTAAAGGTAAAATGCGTTTTCCCTGGTATTTCTGCTTTTGAAACTCCGATTTGAAAAATTCTTCCTGTATCGCATACAGCTCCGGATGGGAAATGCTTTTCATATAATTTCTAATACTGGTAAAGAATCGTTTGGCCACCAGGGGCATAAGAATAAAATTCTGCTTCTGATATATTTGCAGCAAAATCTGAGATCCTGAAAACTCGACTGAAAAAATTCTTTGCTGGACCGATACCACTCACATCGAAAAACCTTTTAAGAATACTTTCTTCTTAAAATAACGCACGTTTTTCCCTCCAGGAAGCGTAGATGCATATGTTATATTTGTCGATATCTCTGCTTTAAGAGACCGATTTGGAAAATTCTTTGTCAAAGGGCGTTTCCGCTGCGAAATGTTTCTCATACAATTTCAGTTTTCTCAACGCACAAGTGTAAGTTCAAATTTCTGTTTCCAACAATATCTGCGGGACTAAAAATCCGATTGAAAATCTTCTTTTTCGGTCAGATGCTACTAACTATGCAAACTCTGTGTGGGAATTTCTTCCCAAAATAATGCACAATTTCGCCGCTAGGTGGCGCAAATGCTTAATCTGTTTTTCTCAACATCTCTGCTTCTAGATGCGCGATTTAAATAATTCTTTGAACACCGGGTGCCATTTACCTTGTAGAACACTTTAGGTTACAATATGAAGAGTTTTTAAATCGCAGTTCTGTTGCTTGGTGGTGCTTGTGTGTATCACTGCTTCTTAAAACCCTACTGAGAAATTAGTATTTTTACTCTATGCCATTAGCTACAATAGAAATGTGGAGTATTATTCTCTTTAAATAATGCAGAGATTTCCCCCTAGGGGACGTAAAGGTTGAAACCTTTTTCTGGCAACCTCTGCTTCCTGGAAACGTATTTGAAAAGTTCTTTTTTCATGAAGAATATTTTTGCCTATTTTCAACTCTTGCATTATGTAAAATTCTTCGGCTAGATGGCGTAGAGTTATGTCATGTTTCCTTCTATGTGTATATTTCTTAACCGTTCGATTTGAAATCCTCTGTCTCTGTTACCTTCCTTTTGCTATGAGAAACTTTTTGTACGTCATTTGTTAATTTTCGTAACATGCTTTTTAGCCGCTGGTGGAACTAAATATCTGTTTCTACACTGAAGAGCAATTGAATTAGAGACAGCTGGCGTTATGCAAATGTGGCGCTGTGGGCGACCCTGTAAACGGAAACGACATGACGTATGCAGCGATCCGACAATATAAGGAGTGATGCGACGGGAATCAGTAAGAGTCGGACGCAGTATGGGTAAGACGAAGGATCTAAGCGCATTTGATCGTGAGCAAATTGTCGGGGCCCAACGAATGGGTCACTCCATCTCGGAAGTCGTGCAGGCACTGGGATTTTCACGAGCCACTGTGTCACGGGTTCACCGTGAGTACATCGAATCCGGTAAAACCATCCCTGCAAGGGCCAACTGCCGTGGACAACAGCGTGTGGATGAGCGGGGTCATCGTCGGCTAGCTCGCATTGTAACAGCGGATAGACGGGCCACAGTGCAAGAAACCACTCGGCAATTTAACGCTGGTGCACAAAAACGTGTAAGCAGCGACACCATTCAGAACCATCTGCTCGCTATGGGGTACAGAAGCCATCGTCCCACCAGGGTACCGCTGCTGACGCACATCACAGGGTGCAAAGATTAGCATGGGCGCGGGAACATCGCCACTGGACCCTAGACATGTAGAAAAATGTTGCCTGGACTGATGAGCCGAGATTCACGTTGGTACATGCGGATGGCAGGATACGAGTACGGCGCAAACCACATGAAGCGATGGATCCTTCTTGCCAACAGGGTACTCTTCAAGCTGGTGGGGGTGATATTCTCGTCTGAGGACTATTTACGTCGACTGAAATGGGACCCCTGGTACGTGTGACGTTGTCCCTCACAGGTCAACGTTAGCGGGATATCCTGGACGACCATTTGCTCCCGTGTGTGCGTCTTCAACATCCCACTGGAGACCTCATCCTGCAACAAGACGATGCACCGTGCCATCGCTCCCGAATTGTATCCGAATGGTTGGATGAACACTCCACCGACGCCAGCTAGGTCACCTGATCTCAATCCCATCGAGCACATCTGGGATGCCATCGAGAGAGATGTTCGAGGCTCTGCCCCCCCTTCCTCCATCAAATCTTCGGGAACTGTGGGAGCTTGTTCAGGGGTCGTGGACCCGTATGGCTTCCCAACGCTTCCGGTGTCTTGTCGAGTCCATGCTGAGATGAATCGCCGCCGTCATCAGGGCGAAAGGTGGTGCTACACCTTACTAGACAGGTATCTCTAATTCAATTGCTCTGCAGCGTATTTCTGGATGTTTTATCGATTGTAAAAATCCGGTTGGTAGTTTTCCAGTATGGTTCCATTAACTTTCAATAACTTTGATAAATTTAATTCGTGGCAGAAAGGATACAAAAGACGTGCTCATTATAACCGAAGATTCGGTTTCATCTTTCTTGTGAGACTTGATCTATACAAAACTTCATTTTTATCCGTCTGTTGAATAGAACATGCTTTTGATTGGGCATCAAAATTACGGTACAAATTTTTTTAACTGCAATGATGTTCTCTTGTGCTTGTTGTCCATTCTATTGCGTACGTACACCGTTTGTGCTGACAGTACGAGTACAAACTCTGCGATTTGAATGCATACAAATATTGAACTTGCGAGCAAATTATACAACCCGGCGTTCCGCTTTTGTTACCAAGCCTTGAATATTTACTTTTTTGCTTTCTAGTCACATTTCCTCAAACCAGATATCGGGGTAGGACTTGTTACCATCATTAAAGCACGCCCCAAGTTTAACTTTTGTTTGAAAAATTGAATTCTTTGTTCCTGCGAACCACCAATCTGAGATACCATACGGTGTGGTCCGAAAGTCATGTTACCTCCATGTTTTGCAATAATGCACACACACAGGGGCGGTGGAACCAAATAATTTCAGGAGAGGTCCAGGGTCCAATTTTCCCTAGAGCTAAAACAATAAAAAAACAATAAAATAAAAAAAGGAGTAAGAGAACCGTAATATATAGTATACTTGCTCATATCATCATCATTATACATTATCAATCCACTGCTGGATGAAGGCCTCCTTAAGTCTCTTCCACACCTTTCTGTCTGGAGCTTTTTTTTCCAAAATTACTCCAGCTTGTTTTCGAATTTCATCCACACATCACCCACTCGGTCTCCTTCTAGGTCTTTGCCTACCCCTTGGTATCCAATAAAATACTTCAGTTGTTCAACGGTGGTCAGTCACTTCATCTTAGCAATATGGTCAGCCCATTGCCACTTGAGGGTCTTTACTTAGATCATGATGGCATCAACTCTTGTCAGTCCTCTAATCGATGTGCTTCTCTTCCTGCCTTTCCTGATTACACTAAACATGCTTCTTTGAGTTGTCTACATCCTATGGGTGTCGTTTTTAGTTACTGTTCATGTCTTTAATCCATAAGTAAAAACTGAAAGTATTCATTTATTAAACACTTTCCTTTTAAGACATAATGGTAAATTGCCCTTGAAAGTTGTTCTGGTTCTTCCAAATGTCCTCCAAACTAGATTTATACTCCTATTTATTTCTTTTTCTACGTATCCCTTGCTTGGTATCTGTTGTTCAAGGTAATAGGCATCCGTTACTTCTATATATATAGGCAACCGTTACTTCTACATTTGCCCCACGAACTTCCAAATCTTAAGTTTTTGTAAAAGCATTTTACCTCAATTTTGTCGTTGGTAAGTTCATTTTTAAACCCACTTCTTTCCCTTGTCAGCAAGTTCCTAGATCATGATCTCTAGCTCTGAGGGGGTACTAGTAAAAAATTACTGCCACCAGCAAAATGGAAATGGTTAAATAATTTTCATTAATCTTTATCGCTTTGTCTTTCTGAATCAGTGATTGAAAGATATTCTGCAATGTGGCATTGAAAAGTTTGGAAGATACGATGTCACCTTGTCTCATTTCCTTTACAATTTTTGTACGTGCTGTGTCCTCGAACAGTCTAATCTTTGCTCTTGCATTTTCGTAGATGTTATTGATAACATTGATGTATGCATCTTCAGTACTGCAGGATTTCAAAGACAACTAAACCTTGTGATGGTTTCCGTTTCACGAAATGAAAAGCCTTTTCACAATCAATAAAAGCCATACGTAACGGGAGTTCATATTCATTCGTTCTTACAGTTGGTTCTCTCAGTACATGAATGTGATCTATAATGCTGTAGCACTCCTGAAGCCATCTTGTATTCTTGATTAAGCCAAGTCCAATGTTTCCTTCTATTGATGCGACAGCACCTTACTGAAGATTTCGAAAACAACCTATATGAAGTTGATGGAAGTTTCTGAGATCCCAAACGTCCCCTTTCTTATGTAGCAAGATCACAATAGTGTTCCGGTTTAAGTTGTCTTCTCTTTACTGAGGCATCAAGTGAAAATTTGGGTGGGTGTAGTTTTTGTTTCTCTAGTGGCCCCTTCCGCAATGTCCACGGTAATTCCATATTTTTTTGGAGTTCTTCCTCGTTTTATGTTCTTAACTGCATGGGCAACCTCTACCAAGAGTATTGAAGTCCCTTCAGTACTCTTGGCAAAAATTGTCAATGCAATTAAGAGCGTGAAACGAGGAAAAGCTCATATATGTATATAAATATATATTTGTGAGGGCTGACCGAATATGTACATATTTCAACCAGGAATAGTGACGAATAAATAAAAATTTAACATTCTCCCTAAAAAATTTGAATTTTAGGGAAAAGCAGTTTGATTATTTTTTAGCAGAAAATTTAAGAAACAGTCTAGAAAGCTTCTAAAACTGTAATAAGTTGAACCTAAAATTCAGTATTTTAATAAAATCTGATATATATTTGTATATTATCTGTTGATTTCTTTTACACTGTTAAAACGATTTCTGCATTTTCTTAAGAAAATATCACCAACACCAGAATTTCTCAGTGGAAAAATATTTCATTGTTCGCAATGTAAATTTTAGTACAGAACTAGTAATTGAATTAAAGTAAAAACAGTTGCGGAACTCTAAAAATATTTTGACAGTAAAAATCTACATGGCAGTGCTGTATATGACAAAATGAAGGCGCATACTGCTGTACTTATTGGCGTGTAACAGTAAACTGAAATTTAAGGTTCAGAATTATTATCCAAAACACATACGTCAGTATCGGTGATAGGTACAATATAAAATACTGATAGGTACAGAAGGTTTTTTCTCGATTCGTACATTTTGGCCAGAATGAATACATCTGTAAAAGCAGTTAATTTAGCTTTTATACTGTTTAGTTTTTGTTTCATTCCCAGTCTATCCATATTTCATTTCAGTTTTTATACGTAGGTAAATTAAAAATTAAAGGTTATTTGAAAATTGCGCGGTAACCGAAGCCGATAGAAGCTGACACAATATAACACGTTTGCACTGGCTTATGGGTAGTTCGAACACGCACAGCGTAGCGCTCAGCCTGTTGTCTAATTAAAGGCAAGGTCAAATAAACATAGGTATTTTGCTGCGGGATTGCACCATTGTTGAACAACGCGCCGTAGTGAGATTTCTTCGAACAGACGGAATGAAAAGCTGCTGAAATTTACCGCAGTATGCTGGCGTAGTATAGAAGTGAAAACAGCATGACTCAATGAAAAGTTTATAAATGGGTAGAAAGGTTTAAATATGGAAGAGCAAGTTTAACCGACGAAGCTCGATCAGGTCGGCCATCAACATCCTGTACACACGTCCAAATAGACAGGGCGAATAGTTTGATCAGAGAAGACCGACGGATTACGTTGTCCGCTGGTGCTGAACATTTGGATATCAGCTATGGATCCGCACAAGCCATGGTGTATGATGACTTGGGGTACCGTAAATTTTGCACAAGATGGGTATGCAAACAGCTTACTGATTTGTACAAGGAACAGGGTGTGGACATTCGTGAAATGTTATGAAGAAGATCGGAGTGTTTTGGAGAGGATTGTCACCGGCAACGACTGGGATCATCACTGGGAACTGGAAAGCTAGAGACGAAGCTTGATATGGAAACACTCGTCTTCTCCAGTAAAGAAGAAATTCAAAAAACAGTCCTCCGCGAAGAAAATCATACTGACCTTCTTTTGGGATATGAAATGTCTTATTCTAGCGAATTTTTAAAACACGGACAGTGACCATGGCATCGTACTGTAGGGCTATGCTTAGAGTGAAACTGAGACCTGCAATCCGCAGCAAAGGAAGAAGAATGCTGTCAGAAACAGTCTTCTGCACCATGGCATTGCACGTCCCCATGTAGCGGCGGCAACGGTAGATGCAATGCAACAACTACGGTTTGAACGTTTTCTACATCCCCCTCACAACCCTGATCTGGCGCCATGAGATTATCACATTTTCGGTCTACTTAAAGAGGCGCTACGCGGTCACATGTTCTTCTCTGATTATGAGGTTAAGGAAGCGGTATAGACCTAGATTCGGGATCAGCCGAAAAGCTTCTCCCAAGGAATGAAGAATCTGGAAGAACGATACAAGAAGTGCAACAACAACCTGCAGGGGGGGGGGGGAGGACTGTGGAGAAGTGAGATAACCTTTATGTTAATTTGCTCACAGTTACCGGTATTGAAGGTTATGTTGCCTTTACGTTTTGATTCTCCCTCGTATTTTTGGTGCTCATACACAAAATTATTTAAAAATATGTTTTAAAGAAAAATAACTTTCATATGTATCAGATTTCTCTTAACTTTTTAATTCATTTTATCTATTCAATTTTTAGACTTACAAATTCAATTTAAATGAATACTTTAGTCTAAAAAATACACTAACTCTTTTGCTTTAAATGAGTGAAAAATGCACTCAAAGACGTGGAAATGCAAATTAAGCCTATGTAATATTTATATCTATTTCGGTTCCTCTCAAGTGAATGCTTTGGACCAAAATTTGAACCAGCAATTCATTTTGAAAGAATGAAAAAACACAAAATCTGAAAAGTCAAAACTGAAAATTAGGCCAATATATCCCATTTCAGTTGTTCCGAAATAATACGTTTTGATGAAAAAAGGAACTAAGTCCAAACATTTCACTTCACAAACTTCTTGAATGTCTTTGTGTGTGCTCATGTATCTACTTGTCTGTTTGTGTTTGGGTCACAATTACTGAAAAAGTAAACTGAGTGGGTGTACAAGTGCTATAAACATAGAAACGAACCTTCTAGACATTTAATCTAAGTATCCGGTGGTTTTAATGTCCTAACGTATTGACGCCAAGGTAATGGTAAGTTACTGGGTAGGTCTTCGTTGCAACATAGATCATCAAACCATGTGATAAATAATGATTCCGTGAAAAATATGTCTCGTTTATTTTTGGTAAAAGCCAGATGCTTCACGTTTTCTCAACGTGGGGTATATTTTCCTTCGGCTACCAAACGTGCAATGGCTGTAGTCGTTGCCCCCGTTTTGATATCGTACTTGCATTCCGAAACCCGGACACTTATTGTCCGAAGTGTGAAGCCGATATATGTCCCAGTTTGGTCATTGGGAAGTTCAGGTTGCAATGGTATACAGTATATATCATGTTTGTGTTCCGTGCACACCCGATCACGATCTTGTTTTATCATTTTGAAGATATTTGATGTCCGTATTCCAAAACGTATATGATGTTTATTACAGAATCAGTTCAAAGTGTTAATGATGGTTGGGTGGTAATCCACTGAACCAACGAAACGTCTGGTAACTTGCTCGCGTTGTAATCGTGTGAACGACAGTCGTTGAGTCTGTTGAATTAGTTTATTAACACAGTTCGCAGGGTAACCAAATTGCTTCGCAGTTTTGACTATATAATCGAGTTCAATACGTCTTAAACGTATAGACGAAGAGTGCGTGAAAGCTATTTTGATACTTGAGCGCAACCCAGCAAGTTTATATTGAATGGGGTGAGCTGACGAGAATGGAATCAGGGTCGGAATGTGGGTCGGTTTCCGGTACACGGAATGGGTTATAACATTCTTAACAGAATCTCTGGAAAGAAGGGTATCAAGAAACGGCAAGGCAAACTGTTCTTCGAGTTCGATAGTAAATTTAATTGATGGAAAGAAGGATGATAGAACTTGAGCAAATTGTTGTAATTTTTCAACCGAGTGTGGCCAAAATACTAAGACGTCGTCGATGTATCTGATATACAATGTAGGTTTGAACGGACTGTTATGAAGAACATTATTCTCTAGATGTTGAAGAACGACCTCAGCCAAAATCGGGAAGACGGGGGACCACATTGGTGTCCCGCCCCGTTGTTGGTAGATAACTCCATTAAATTTGTAATAGGTTCGTTGAGCAATTAATTTCAAAGCTGCTATGATAGCTTGAGTTTCAATTAGAGTAATGCCCGGTACTGAAGCTAGTCTTTCTTCAATGATCTCTTGAGCCTGTAGCAAAGGCACGCTAGGAAATAATGAAGACACGTCTAATGATGCTATAATGAAATGTTGGCCACAGGAATCAAAATCTTTGATAATATTGAGAGCTTGAAGGGTTCCCTGCACGGCGTACTTCGATGATTGAAAGAAGGAAACTAGAAAGGTTGCAAGTGCTTTTTCCAAGAGCCGGGTGTGATTATTGAAACCGGATACCAAAGGGTGCATCGAGTAGTTTTCTTTATGGATGGTCTGCGCCGGAAGTCCGATATGTAGATCGCGTGATTCCCCAAGAGACGGGTAATCTTGAGCGTCACTTTGGATGACGCAATCTGTAGCAGTCATTGCAACCACATTTACTTGTTGTCATCATTTGCATTGTGGATTCTGTGAGTGCAGGTCATTCAAGATGCCTCGTGAATGTGCGAACACTGCGGAAAATGTTTACTATATTTGTGGAAAAATTACTTTGCTATCAAAAAGGCGACCCATTACACCAATGATAAAGGAAGCTTACAGCCTTTATTTTAGTTGTGAGATCGGTGACCAGGACCGGTATTGGGCCCCACAGATATGTTGTCAATCCAGTGCAACGAATTTGCTCTGCTGGTTGAACCGACAAACCATCTTAATGATTGTTACTTTTACATGATTCCCCTGATTGGACACAGTATTTCTAAGAAGAAAAAGCGGCCTTTGATCTATTCCCTCAGCTATGAGCCCAGTGCCTCACGGGGAAGGACTTCCTGTTCCGGACCCACCAGATTTTTTTCTCTAGATGATGGAAAAGTAAGTAAGGCCAGTCAACATCCGTCACCTGTGAAAGCATCTACATCGAGAGATCCTGATATCGTGCCTATTGAAGAGTCTGCACAGCCACATAAAATTACCCAGACTGAATTGAATGCTGTTGTGAGAGATCTGGAATTGCCAAAAAGTAAAGCAGAGCTGTTGGGGTTCAGACTGTAGCATTTGAATCTTCTAGAAGGAATGTGCATGCGCCTCTGTTTTGTGCTCGGCAAAACAATTTGCTTCCGTTTTTCAAAATGACAGATAATCTCATTGCTTTTGTTGATATAGTGAGTCTGATGGCAGCACTACAAAGACGACGAATAGAAGCTGTTCATTGATTCGTCCAAGTTGATCTTAAAAGTTGTGCTGCTCCAGAATGGTAACGTTTTACCATGTGTTCCACTCGTCATGCAGTCCACATGAAAGAAATGTACAACATGAAACAACTGTTGCACAACATCAACTATGAGAAATGTAAGTGGAAAATTTGAGGTGACCTGAAGAACGTTGTGACGGGGCTACAGCAGGATTACACAAAGCTTTGCTGTTTCCTCGGTTTCTGGGACATCCGTGTCAAGACTTTCCAGTACAAGAAAAAGGATTGGCTCCCACAACAATAACTTGAACCGGGGGAAGAGAATGCACTTAAAGAACCACTTGTAGAATCCAGCAATATCTTGCTCCCTCTTCTCCACATCAAACTTTGACTGATAAAATGTTTTGTAAAGGCCATGGATCCAAATGGGGCAGGATTTTTGTACCTTCGTGATAAATTTCCAAGACTTTTAATGAGGATATAACCAAGGAAGACGTATTTGTCGGTCCACAGATGCGTCAGCTCTTCAGTGATAAACATTTTGATGACATCCTCACAGGTGATGAAAAGTTAGCTTGGAATGCTTTCCCGCAAGCGGCCACAAACGTTCTAGGAAAAATTAAGGCTGACAAAATTGCCAGGAGTTTGTAGATACCCTCTTGAAAAGCTACGAGAGACTACGGTGCAACATGTCATTGAAATTACACTTTCACTTTTTACACTCTCATCTGGATTTCTTCCTCGCTAAGTGCGGTGCTGCCAGTGACGAGCACGGTAAACGGTTTCACCAGGTTTTTACAACTGTTAGAAAAATGTACCAAAGGAAACGGAATGCTGCAATGCTCTCAGACCAAATGCAGCAATTGGACCTTTGTGAGAGATGACTCTTAGTGATTCCCGTCGCATCACTCCTTATACTGTCTGCTCGCTGCATACGTCATGTCGTTTCCGTTTACAGGGCCGCCCACAGCGCCATATTTGCATAACGCCAGCTGTCTCTAATTCAATTGCTCTTCAGTGTATTTCTTAATGTATATAATCATCACAAAAATGTAGTTTCTGATTTCAAGAATTTGTTTTGGTGTTTGCACGTTACGTCGAAAATGTGAGTTAATTGTTTAATTGTTGCTTATTTTGTGCTTGTTACAATAGTAGTTATTATTTTTTTTTAAACTTCCTCTAACGCAGTGATCGAGATGATCCTAAATGCAAAATAAAGTCTAAGATTTCCTAAACATTCAATAGCAAGTTTCTTTGAAAAATTCTTTTCCACAGTAATTTCTCCTTCAACGCTTGATTGATCATCCTTTTTGCCCTAAATCTGCTCAACTATGTCCACATATGTGTCTGCAATTCTATCGAGAGCTCCTCCTCAATATCCACATAATCTTGAAAGGAAACATCAGAGGAAATGAATATTTCCCCCTCGCATGACTTCAAGTTTCATCATTTTTATCACTTTCATTTTCTCTTATCTTCGTTCTTATTTGCAGATACG
This sequence comes from Macrothele yani, assembly GCA_039090855.1. Lineage (NCBI taxonomy): Eukaryota > Metazoa > Arthropoda > Arachnida > Araneae > Macrothelidae > Macrothele > Macrothele yani. Next base: position 1,544,106 of record CM077023.1, on the reverse strand, counting down.
AATTGATCATTCTTCCCCAAGCCGGCATGTTTCCAGTAGTTTTGAAACAACTTGGGAAAACGGTAAACAATACTCGGTTTTAAAAACACGTTAGTTGTGTGGGCCGTACAGTTGTCTATGATAAGAAGAATCATTCGCTCTTTCCTGCTCATATCAGCGTCGATTGCTTTAATCCATTCTGTAAAAATCTCCGATGTCATCTAGGACTTTTTATTGGCTTTGCAATCGACTGGTCGTTTTTCACCTTTCTTGAAACAGGAAAGGTAAATTTTTTCATCGTCTACTATAGTACTTCCACCGCAAACGGATGTGGACATCCCTTGCTTGGTTGAAAATCCTGTTTTTGCTAAAGCTTGGCAAAATTTAATGCATTTTCATTTAATAAAAGCTTAGTTACTTGAATATTTTATCTTCTGACTCCTTCAAACCATTTGAAAAGAGCAGCTTTCAAATTTGGGTGAATTCCCTCTAAAGAACTTTTTCCTTCAACGCTTGACGACCTATCACTGAAATTTGGTTTAAATTCGTTCTTGTTTTTTTTTTTTGTTTTGTTTTTTTTTAGTTGTTGTAGATAGAGAATTTGACGGAATGGCAAACAGTTTTACAACTTTAAATCTTTTAACTGCTCCTTTCCCACTAAACGTAATGCTTGGAGTTTCTCACCGAGCTTTAAAGTTTTACGAATGTTTAAAAAGCCATGATATTTTGATTTTCGTAAAACGATTGCACAGACAACAGTTGAAGTCCAACAGATTTTGCCAAATGTGACCAACGTCATTATTTGTGACCTAGGTGAATCTACTTGAACAACAACACCCACTGAAAAGTGGTGTGCATCCCCGAAGACATAAGAAATAATAGTCGGGAATTTCATCTCTAGCTTGACGTCATTAACCCAGTGTCCGGTTCAATACAGACATGTTCGCGGCTGCCCTTAGCAGAGACTTTGTGGATGAGACATGGCAAGGTGAATGGAAAAATTCACCTTGCCAACTCAAAGGGTTTGTGATAAGAAACAATCTCTTCTTCATGGAAAATGTAATTCAAAGCAAAAAGAGCTTTTTAAACCAGTCTTTTAGTAGCGGAGAAGCGGTTGCGAACAGAAATAACCTTGATTTGCATAGAATTTGATGTTTTCAATTGAAATAGTGTTTCAAGGCCCATTTTCTCTGCTGATTTCAAAAATGCATTCCGTTCTTAGCACGTCTTTTGTAAAAAAAGATCGTGCTTATGTTTTCGGTTTGTCCGTCCGTCCGTCTGTAGACACGATATCTCTGCAACTATTAGTCCGATTTGAAAAATTCTTTTTGCATTGGGAAGCCTGAAATATGCGAATGATGATCCTTCACTTCGTTTTTTTTTACGATGTACAATTTCGCCGCTAGAGGGCGTAATGATGTCGAATTCCAAAAATACTTTTATTCCACATATTTGCTTCTAAACATCCGATTGAAAAAAAAATTTTATCTGTCGATTCCATTTATGTCGCAGAGTATTTTAGATATAGTTACTTTTTCAAATTGCGCATAGATTTTCTGCTAGAGGGCGAAAAAGTAAATTACATTTTCCCCGATATCTCTTCTTCTAAAACTCCGATTTGAAATTTTTTTTCTTCAGCGGATACAGCTCCTGATGGAAAATGTTTTGCATATAATTTCTAATTTTTGGTAAAGAATACTTTGGCTACCAGGGGGCGTAAGTGTTAATTTTTGCTTCTGATGTATTTGCCATAAAATCTGAGCTTCTAAAATATCGATTGAAAAAATTCTTTCGAAGACTGATGCCACTCACGTCGATAAACGTTTTCGGAATATTTTCTTCTTAAAATATTCCATGGGTTCTCCGCCAGGGGGCGTAGATGTATATCTTATTTTTGTCAATACCAATACTTCTAGGAGTCCGATTTGAAAAATTCCTTGTTTCTTGGATAGTGTTTCCAGTGTGACATGTTTTTCATATAATTTCAAAATTTTCAAGTAATTCATAGACTTTCCGCTAGGGGGCGTAAAGGTAAATTGCGTTTCTCCCTATATCTCTGCTTCTAAATCTCCGATTTTAAAAATTCTTTCTGCACCGGATACAGCTCCTAATGGGAAATCGTTTGCACAAAATTTCTAATTTTTGTAAAAAAATGGTTTGGCCCCCAGTTGGCGTAAGTTTTAATTTCCGCTTCTGATGTATTTGCAGCAAAATATGAGCTTCTAAATTCTCGATTGAAAAAAAAAGTCGTTTGTAGACCGATACTACTCATATCGACTAACCTTTTAGGAACATTTCTTCTTAAAATAATGCATGGTTTCTACGCCAAGAGGCGTAGATGTATATCTTATTTTTGTCAATATCTCTACTTCTAGGAGTCCGATTTGAAAAATTCCTTATTTCTTGGATAGTGTTTCCAGTGTTACATATTTTTCATATAATTTCAAAATTTTCAAGTAATTTATAGACTTTCCGCTAGGTGGCGTATAGGTAAATTGCGTTTCTCCCTATATCTGTGCTTCTAAATCTCCGATTTGAAAAATTCTTTGTGCACCGGATACAGCTCCTGATGCGAAATCATTTGCATATAATTTCTAATTTTTGTAAAAAATGGTTTGGCCACCAGGTGACGTAAGACTTTCCGCTTCTGATGTATCTGTAGCAAAATATGAGCTTCTAAAATCTCGATTGAACAAAAAGTCGTTTAGACCGATACTACTCATGTCGACGAACCTTTTAGGAACATTTTCTTCTTAAAATAATGCATGGTTTCTACGCCAGGGGGCGTAGATGTACATCTTATTTTTGTCAATATCTCTACTTCTAGTGGTTCGATTTGAAAATTCCTTCTTTGTTGGATAGTGTTTCCAGTGTGACATGTGCTTCATATAATTTCAAAATTTTCAAGTAAATCATAGACTTTAAGCTAGGGGACACAAAGGTTAATTGCGTTTTCTGCGGTATTTCTTCTTCTGAAACTCCGATTTGATAAACTCTTCCTTTCGTGCGTACAAGGAATGATGGAAAATATTTTTCATATAGTTTCTAATGTTTGGTAAACAATGGTTTGTCCACCAGAGGGCATAAGTGTTAATTTCTGCTTCTGATGTGTTTGTAGCAAAATCTGGGCTCCTGAAAACTCGACTATTTTTTTTTCTTGGACCGATACCGCTCATATTGAAAAACCTTTTGAGAATTCTTTTTTCCTAAAATAATGCATGGTTTTCCCACCAGGGGACGTAAAGTCACATCTTATTTTTGTCGATATCTCTGCTTCTAAGAGTCCGATTTGAAAAATTATTCCTGTTTTGGAGAGTGTTTCCGGGGCGAAATGTTTCTCATACTGTATAAATTCATGTTTTTCTTAACGCACAAGTGTTAAGAAAAACATGAATACCAGAGGGCGTAAGCTCACGATTGCGTTTACAGCAATATCTGAGGGATTAAAAACCCGATTAAAAAACTTCTTTCTTCGGTCAGATACTATTGTTTTCCATACCGATTCCATTGACTTTGAATAGCTTTGATAAGTTTAACTTGCGTCAGAACGTATTCAAAAGACGTGCTTATTATACCCGAAAATTCGGTGTCATCTTTCTTGTTGATATTACTTGAGGATTTTATAATATCAGTACTTATTTCGACAAAGTTAGGCCCTGCTATGGCCGAGTGGTCTAAGGCGCTGGCCTCGAGCAATTCTTCCGAGTTGGGCTGGAGTTCGAGTCCCGGATGAGGCATGAGTGGTGAACTTGTCTGATGGCTGTGTTGCTTCCCTGGAGTTAGTGTCCCTAAACTAGGGACAAGCGATTTCTTACAGTAATGTGAGTTTTGTTGTTAAACTCCGGAAAAGAAAGATGTTTTGGCAATGATTTCTAAATTTAGCCACAGATGGCTTAGTGTTTAGTTACGTGCAATATTCCCTCTAAGCGGCAATGGGTAATGCGCGCTTTACCTAATGAGCTGGGCAAGCATCAAAACTACTTGGGCAAATAATTTTATTTCCTCAGCTGTCCAGTGGCGTCGGAACTCCTTTTTGACAGCGGGGACAAGATGTCCCAGAACAAAATATTTTGTCATGGCATAAAATTTATCCTACTACTTGTAAAAGAAGAAGTGCTGACTTCATTACGAAAATTTGCTGAAATTTTTTTTTGATTAAACATTCATCTATAAAAAAAACGCTTTCGTATCCATATAGTTTCTAAATGTAAACTAACTGTACACATAAACGGCGTTAAACTATAGATTTTGATACTTCCGGATTGATACGAATTCGCAGAGATCGTAGCCGTACACGCTATAATTAAACATTCAAAGAACTTATATCTCATTTCGCACCCTACTTCCATTTAATTTTACTCATATTTTTAGAGGAAGACTAATAATGAGACACAAAACGTTGCTGTTCTTGAAACGAGAACCAGCTCTCTGGATTGTATGTATAATGGTTCTAGCATTTCTTGGCCTCTCAGGAGTGGCATTAAAAAAATATTCAGTTTTGTAGATAGTTCATGGTAAAAAATGAAGAGCAATACTCAATTTTTATCAAAATGAACTTCAAAAAAAAAAACAAAAAAAAACGAATGTTTGAGATTTCTAATCACAACCATATGTAATTTGAAAAGGAAGAAAACTGAGGGGGCAAATGTGATGTTTTGCCTCCAGACTCATTTGCGTGCGGGGGCAACTGCCCCCTCTACCCCTGCGGTTCCGACGCCGCTACTCAGCTCTTCTTACTAATGCAGTAGAACTTGGACCTTGGATTCGAACCCTTATTTTTTCTAATCTCCCCATTTTTATCACCGTTCTTTCCGTAATTAATTTTAAATAAAAAAAAATATTGAAAACATTTCATTAATTAAAATTTTTATTTTATAAAAAGTGAGAAGCTCAAACTTACTTCTGGAATAAAAACACTGGAAATTAGGAAAATCATGTTTATGCATAATACACAGTTTCTTTGCATATCAAAATACCAAGGAGAATAAGAAACATAACAACTAAATGCAAAATAATTAGTTCAAATAAAACGCGTGCAGAATCTTTCGGATCTGGCAGTCCTTTCAAGGAATAAATCGCCTCTCAGTTTTTTCGCCCAAACCGAAGACTCGACTGTGGGAATTTAGTACTCGACCATCTTTGAGAGTACTCGGAAAATACTGTTTACCATTTATGAGGAAGTTTTCGGCTGATGACTTTGGCTTCAGCCGAAAACTTCTTCATAAATGGATCGAACTTAGAAGAACGAGACGCACATAGAAGGCGAACGGCATTTAAAGAAATTGTTGTTTTGACTTTTGAGAGCCCGAATTTTATTTATTTTTGCGGGTAGTTGATTTTCAATTTATGAAAATTAAGTAGAGATTTGGGAATTTTAATCTTAACTTTGAATTCTCCCGCCCGTTCCTCCACAACTCATTTTATTTTGTAAAAGCCGTTGTGTAAACCTTTCAGTTTCTTTGTTTAAACTTGAGCATTTATTTTGTAACTGATTGTCTGAAGAAATGCCTTCTCATAGGTGTTTAAACAGTGCTGACATATTTTTTTACGCTTTACAGGCGTAGGTTGAAGAAGCGTATATGCTCCAGCCTTGTCCGTCTGTCTGTCTGTCTGTCCGTCCGCATGAAAACTCGCGTAAAAATGGTTCGATTTCAATGAAATTTTAGTATGTGGTAGGAGGGTAGCCGGTAAATTCCCCCACCGGAAAATTCCCCCACATTCGGTAAATTGTCCCACATTGGAAAACTGCCCCATAGGAAAATTCCCCCACGGAAATATCCCCCACCTTTTTCAGTCAGGGACCGTGCACAAATTGAATTTTACACAAAATATCGAATGTGGGGGAGATTTCCGCCGGGTTCACCAATTCTATTTTCAAGCACTTCAAATCAAACGACAGCCTTACAAGTAGCACAAATATGTGGGACAAATTTCCGGGTTCGGCATTTCGATTTTTACTGCAATTTACAGATGATTTGAAAGTATTATCGCCATGTGGGGGAAATTTCCGGGTTCGGCATTTGGATTTTTAACTCAGTGTATATACTGCTGGTCATTAAAATAGCAACACCAAGAAGGAAGCATCCAACACACCTAAAATTTCCATGATGCGTACCGTATGGTAGCGCAAGCATATGATTAGCAGCGCAGCGCAGATGCAAATCATTTGCGCCAGTAATGTCACCTAGAAGCAGTATAAGAGGGAAGATTAGAGAGCTGGTTTACCATAGTGAAATTGTGTTTGCTCGAGGTTTTTTTCTCGCAGAAGGTCTCAGGATGCCTCGTGTAAGAAGGCAGAACGCTTCCCAGCACGTGTCGGAATTCGATCGCGGCAGTATCGTAGCATACCGAGACTGTGGATTATCGGGCCCAAAACTGGTACTCGCGTTGGGCGAAATCCGATCAGTGTGATGCGAATTTGGAATCGAGGGGTCCAGGAGGGAGCGACGGCAAGGATCACAACGGCCCCGACACATCAACGCCCGAGAGGACAGACACAGGGGCGCGCCCCCGCGCACACGGTGTGGGTCCGTCGGGTCCCGACCCCCCCCCCCCCAGAATTTTAAAATACCTTATTCAGACTACGGCGAAATTAAAAAAAAATCTTTCTGCACATGTTTATAGAAACGAGCTGGCTGTGGTGTGATTGTATCAATCACAGAAATCAGAGTGCTCTTTTGCCTTAAGAATGCTGCATCTGTTTTGGATGGCTGACGATGGTAAGCATTGAAGCAGGGAATTAGTGAAACCCCAGAGCTTTTGAGGAACCAGGAATCCATCACTCTCCCAGTCTCTCGTGTTCCCATAACCTTTTCTAGGAAATTTCTCCATGGCTCGGTCACATATGGGGTGCTAATGGGCGTTCCTCCTCTGAGGGGAGGGGGATACACAAGATAAAGGCCTGGGTGTAAACACACTATATTCTGTTAAGAAGGTCTGCGTCTGTGCTTGATATTTGTATCTGTTGATTTCCATCCGTTTAGGACATGAGATACTAACTTCCTGAATTTGTCATTTTACGAGGGAGCAGCAGCTTGCTTATCAAGATCGTCAGTGCAGTGCAAGTTCTGCTCTTAGTTTAATTTACAAAATGCCTTCAACATGAGAAAAATGTGTGATATAGAAAAGTGTGTGTATTAGATTTTTAAAACAGCCTATTTGCAGCAGGAATTTTAGGAAAACTAAATTATGGATAAAAAAAGAAAGCAAACATCGTTACTTTCTTTCGTTAAAAAAGTGCGAATTGATGAAAGAAGAGAGAGGAATGATGCCGACATTAATTCCCTCTCTGAAAAGGTAGTTCGACAACTGTAATAGTTTTCAAAGTTCGATGAGGAATACTTAGGTGAGTTAAATATTATTGTTTACTTAACTTTTTCGTTTTCCATTGATAATGTGTCTGCTCTTTAACAGTGTAATGAACAGTGCTGTCAGGGCAAGCATATAATTTATATATATTATTTATAGTGAGCTTAGATGAAAATGTTTCTGCGTTACAGTAAGAGAAGCGATTTAAACTATATTTTTCTGTACGTCTTATGGTCTTACATAAATATTAATGGATATATTAATGCACATTTAATTTAGCAGACTTGTTCAAAAGAGTAAGGTTTTTTTAACCTGTGAACACATCAGTGCTGATTTATGCTAACAAAAAGAATCCACACACACACATATATATATATATATATATATATATATAATCCATATGTGTGTGTGTGTGTCCAATTTCTAGTTTCATTTGTCCCGTGCATTTTTTTGTCGGACCCCCCCCCCCCCCTTGAGGAAATTCTGTGTGCGCCCCTGGATAGACATATTGTGCGCATGGCCCTTAGCGATCGAACCAGCACATCACGGACTCTAGCTCACGAATTAGGGTCTGTGGTACGACTACAAGTATCCGGACGTACGGTGCGGCGTCGTTTGCAGGCACGCGGACTGTTTGCACTGCGCCCATTGCTGCGCCGACCCTTAACTCTACAACACAGGCATCTGAGGCTACAATGGTGCGCTGAACGACGCAGATGGACGCGGGAATGGCATGACATCGTCTTTTCAGACGAATCCCGTTTTTGCATCCAGCACCATGATTGCCGTAACCGTGGAGACCGGCTCCTGGAGTCTTTCATTTTGCAGCGTCATACCGGCCTAGCACCTGGAGTAATGGTATGGGGTGCCATTGGATATGCATCCCGCACGCGTCTAGTACGCATAGACGGAAATTTGAACAGCCACCGTTACATCTCCGAGGTGTTAGAGCCTGTGCTTGTTCCATATGTACAGGGCCTCCGGGTGGCCACCTACCAACAAGACAATGCACGACCGCACGTCGTAGGCAACGTCCGACATTTCCTTGATGCCCAGCATGTTCCACTGCTCCCTTGGCCTACGCTATCACCAGATCTTTCGCCTATTGAAAACGTCTCGTCCTTGGTCGTGGATTGAGTGGCCCGACAACGACCACCGGCAACTACAGTAGATGAACCCTGGCACATAATTGAAGCCTCATGGAATGCAATACCCCAAGGTGACATCCAGAGTCTCTTCGACTCTATGCCGAACCGTCTGGCTGCGGTTATTCATGCCTATGGTGGCTACTCCCCGTACTGATTTTTCCACGCTCTATGCATATAAGGTATAAATAAACTCAGTTTGGCTATCTTATCTTTTGTCCTTCTTGGTGTTGCTATTTTAATGGCCAGCAGTGTATACATTGAGTTAAAAATACAAATGCCGAACCCGGAAATTTCCCCCACATGACAACAATACTTGCAAAACATCTGTAAATTGCAGTAAAAATCGAAATGCCGAACCCGGAAATTTGTCCCACATATTTGTGCTACTTGTAAGGCTGTCGTTTGATCTGAAGTGCTTGAAAATGGAAGTAGTGAACCCAGCGGAAATCTCCCCCACATTCGATAATTTGTGTAAAATTCAATTTGTGCACGGTCCCTGACTGAAAAAGGTGGAGGATATTTCCGTGGGGGAATTTTCCTATGGGACAGTTTTTCAATGTGTGACAATTTACCGAATGTGGGGGAATTTACCGGGATTCGGTAGGGGACGACCCCTATTGAAAATGGGCGAAATGGGGTCAAAGTTGAGGACACAGGAGCGGGTTCTATTCCATCGCCCTTATGCGTTATAATATACGTAAAAATGCTTCGATTGCGACAAAACTTTATCATTTTGTTTCGGAGGCATACTGAACCGGTTCTGTTGAATATCATCGTATAGGATCAAAGGTCAGGGCACAGGAGCGAGATTTATTCCGCAGCCATTATCCTGATAACTTGAGTAATGATTTCTAGTATGTTGGAAAGCGTATCATAATCAATGTATTGCATGATTTTACTAACTTGTTCACATACGTGGAAGCTATGTTGTCCTTAAGGAAAGACGAAATATTACACAGTTTGTGAAAAAAAAAAGCCTAAAATTTACCTTTTTTACGCTTTCCAACTGTAGGCTGAAGAAGCGTATATGCTCCAGCTTTGTCTGTCTGTCCACCCGATAACTCGCGTAAAAAGGGTTCGATTTCGATGAAATTTCAGTATGTGGTGGGGGACCACCTGAGGACGAACCCTATTGAAAATGGGCGAAATGGGGTCAAAGGTCAGGGCATAAGAGCGGGATCCATTTCATTGCCCTTATACGTCATAAATTCCGTAAAAATGGTTCGATTTCGATGAAATTTTAGTATGTGGTAGGGGACTACCTTGGGACGAACCCTGTTGAATATGGGCGCAATAAAGTCAAAAGTGAGGACATAAGTGCGATATTTATTCTACAGCTATTATCATCATAACTTGAGTAATGATTTCTGGTATGTTGGAAAGCGTATCATAATCAATGCATTGCATGATTTTACTAACTTGTTCAAAATTCAATTAGGAGAACAAGACAAACTGTAGACGCCTCACAAAGTATCCACACTTGTGTTAAACGTTGAGACTTTGGAAAAAGTGTAAAAGAGCAGCTATGCCAATTGCAATTTCTCTGGTGTGGAGAGGGCCTAAAAATGATATACACGAGTGTTATTTTTGCTTGATAAATTTGCTGGCTGTTTGTTTCCACATTTTAGGCCCTCTCATACAGAAAATTGTTTTTCACCTTAACATTCTCTGTGCAATTAAACCAGTGCTTCACGAAAACGAACTTCCTGTTTCTTATCCGACAACTGAATTGGAGAATGTACCTAATAGCAGTGAACAGTGAATCAGAAGATCTGGAAATAGGCATGTCTGAGACTAGTAAGATCACCCCACAATTCTTTACGCAGCCAGAAATTAATGATCTTGCACGAGATCTGAACTTACCGAAAGACAGTGCTCAGTTCCTTGATTCCCGACTGAAATCAAGTAATCTTTTATCATCAGAAATATAATCTTCATAATACAGACATCGTGAAGAAGAGTTAGTTAATTATTTCCCTTCATGTAAGGAATAATCTATTGTATATTTAAATAGCATAGAATAACGAAATAGTTTGATGTTGTTTACAGCCTTTCTTAATAATTTATTTATTGACTCCTCAGAGAGAGGCTTAAAAGGTCTTTTGTTATACGTATACAGTATAATGGTATTGCGAAAAATATCAGTGGAGATTGTTTAAGTCACATTCGGTTTGTTAATGGCATAAGAATTTTTTTAACTACTCCTTCAGAACTGCAGAATGTGATGCAGGAACTTGCTGACAAGAGTGAAGGAATGAAATTAAAATGAACATTCAGAGAAAACAAATATATATATAATGCTTTTACAAGAAATGAAGATTTTGCGATTGACTGGGAAAATGTGGAGGTAACTGATACATTTATATTTGGCAACAGATATAAAACGTGGGTCACATTCATGAAGAAATTATCGGAATATAAAATTTGGTTCAGAGCATTTGGAAGAAACAGCACAATTTTCAAGAGCAGTATACCATTATATCTTAAAACAAAAGTGTTTCATCAATGCTTCCTTTTAGGTTTTACGTGTAGAGCAAAGACATGGGCCTTAACTAAAAAAGACATACAAAGACTGCAGACAACTGAAAGAGGCATGGAGAGATGCAGGCTTAGTGTTACCAGGAAAGATAAGAAGAGGAACTCGTGGATCAGGAAAATGACAAGGGTGGAAGACATCATGATCAGAGTAAAATCTCCGAAATGGCAATAGGCTGAATATATTGCTATAAGAACAGACCACCGATGGACAACTGAAATATTTGACTGGATACCAAGGGGCAGGAAAAGATCCTGAAGAAGACTACTTGGGAGGTGTGTGGATGAAATTCGAAATCATGCCGGAGTCACACGAAGAAGACTGGCTAAAGACAAACAGTTGTGGAAGCACCTTGGGGAGACTTTTATCCAGCTGTGGATTGATAATGGTTGATAATGATGATGATGATGATGATGGTATGCGTCTATCCCAGTGATAAATTCTGTGCATTTAAAAGAATCCTATGAAGCTTTAAGCTTTAATTAACTACGGTGAAATATGAGGAACACGAATGGTTTTTGTGTAGCCGTTTTAAAGTGATCGGCGTGTTGCTTGGACAGCAGGCTGCCTACACAGAAATGCCTTGTTTTTTGTGCGAGTGGGACAACCAAGCCGAAAGCAAGAACTGGAGAATAAGGAATTGAACACCTAGAATGTGTTTACCACCTGATTCGAAAAGCATATTACCTGAACCATTAAATGATCATATAAAAGTGTTGCTTCCTATACTGTATCTAAAACGGGGTTTAATGAAGTCGTTTATCAAATCGTTTTGAAGAGAAAGAAACTATTTGAAATAGCTTTGCAACAAATTTCCACTTATTACATATAAAAAACTTAGAGTTTTTTTTTTTGTGTGTCTCAAATTCGAAAAATCACGATGGACAGAGAGCTTTAGGAAACAATGAATGCATGTGAAAAACAAATGTCAATAAAATTCAAAAATATAATTGGAAACGTTTTGGGAAACAAAAAAGATACAAGTTACAGTGCTATTGTTGAAGATCTGTTAAGGAATTTTAAAAATCTGGGATGCAACATGAATTTGAAAATTCACTTTTTGAAAATATCACACTGACTTCCCAGAAAATTCAGGTGATGTAAATGAAGAGCAACGGGAAAAATTCCATCAAGACATTAAAAAAATGGAAACGGGATATCAGGGAACACGAAATGTCTACATGATAGGGAATAACTGATGGATGCTGAAGAGGCAGGGCTCCATTGACAGTAATAGCTGAGCTAGGAAACGAAATTCATCCATGTATGTGCATGCGGAAATTCATATTATTTAACAAACATTAATCAAAAGATATTTTATATGCATAAATTTTTACATTGTAAGTATACTGTATCTCATTTTCAATTTTATTTCAAGTTTAAAATGCACAGTTGACGTGGATTAGGAACATCAAACAGAAGTCATCGCTCTTTCCACGTTTATAAGTGAGTCACGGAAAAATTCTCATCGGCCGCCACTGGGAGAATTTTTCCGTGACTCACTTATAAACGATGATAATTTTTCCGTGACTCACTTATAAACGATGAGAATTTTTCCGTGACTCACTTATAAACGTGAAAAGAGCGATGACTTCTATTTGATGTTTCTAATCCACGTCAACTGTGTATTTATTATTCATTCGCCTTCTAGTTACTTGTTCAGTTCCTGCTTACCATCTTTGTAGAATCCCCAGCATTGTGCGGGGCTTCAAAGAAGCAACCTGCCAGGTGGTTTGGCAGTTTGTCGTATGTGAGTCTGCAGAATTTCGAGGCCGCTGTTGTGCAGTGGAAGCATGTCCGGCGCGTAACTAGAAGACCCTGGGTTCGTTTCCCAGTGGCGGCCGATGAGAATATTTCCGTGACAACATGGAAAGAGAGATGACTTCTATTTGATGTTTATTTCAAGTTTATTTGCTTGCAGTAGTGATTAAAGCTATTGGAAAATGGATTAAAATGCAAATATATTATTCCCCAGTTTGTGATAAACTTTGACGTGATACAAAAAAAAATGGATAGCATTTTTAAAATTAGAGCGAAAAAAGTATTGGGAATCACCTATTTTTTTAAAATATAGGGAAACTGATTTCGAAATGCAGACCAGCGTAGCCATTCGAGTCCCTACATGAATAATGATAGTTGAAACTTAGTGCAAAATGTATTTACAAAAGAAATCTATCTGAAGCAGAAAACTTTTTCTCGGTCGGACTTTCAGATACAGAAATGCGGTCGCAAACAGAAATAAGCACTTGTACCCTCTTGTATAAAAACGGTGTATTATTAGAAGCAGGAAATGTATGTAAATCATTATCATAGTTACCTGTATACTATGGCAAAGAAATTCTTTCAATACATATTTTAGAAGCGAAGCTATAACTTCAGATGCAAACATGCATTTCCGTTCCTTAGCTACAGAACCGTACATTATGGAAGAGTGAAAAGTATGCACGAAACATTTCCAATACTCCAGGCTTTGCGTCGCAAAATAATTTTTCAAATATGATTATTAGAAGGGGAGATAATCCGGAAAAATAATATGCATTTATGCCTTCAGAAATAAAAACAGATGAAATTCTCTGTGTACGTCGTGTTCTTTATAGTAAATGGAACTCGGTTATAAAAATAGTTTTTTAATCGAATTTTTAGAAGCGGAAATGCATTTGCAAGCAGAAATATGGTGTTACGCCCACTCAGGGGCGGCAGAAAGTGAAGTTCGTTGACCGGGCCCGAAATTTTGAATCGTGGTGCACCCTCTATCTTCTCGCTTCCCAGAACAAACAGAAGAAAAACAATGCCTAAGGAGCTTTGTTGGGAATTAGGACCACCACACTACTTACCTAGAGGAACTTTCTAAGGTACATCACAACAATCGCACATATGTCAAATAAAAAATAAAAATAAAAATAAAATCGTGGCTGAAATTATTGACCGGGCCAGGGCGGTTTCACCGCCACTGCGCCCACTAACTTAATAACTGTGCAGTATGAAGATGCAGGAACTGTACGCAGAATGTTCTTCTTACTGGAATATATACACTGAAGTGCCAGAAAAACTGGTACACCAGTCTAATACTTGATAGGTCCCCAACGGGAGCGCAGGACTGCAGATATACGACGAGGCATGGACTCCACTAGCTTCTGGAAATATGCTGTATGTAATGCACACCATACTTCCTGCAGAGCGTTCCACAATTCGGGTGTATTCCGAGGTTTAGGATTCTTGTGTTCGATAGCTCATTCCATGGCATCCAAATGTGTTCTATCACATTCAGATCTGGGGACTTGGATGGGTTTGGCAACACCCCAAACTCAGATGAATGCTCCTCCAACCATAATGTGGCGTCTTGACACTTGTGTGGAGATACATTGTCCTCTTGGAACACGCCCAATCCATCAGCATGAATGCAGGTCATGAACGGGTGCACCTCGTCAGAAAGGATGCGCACATAGCATTGGCCGGTCACAGACGTTTGTAGACGTAACAGGGGTCTCAGTGAAGTCCAGCTAAACACACCCCATACCATTACGGACTCCCCACCAGCCGGTACAGCTACCTGTTGACAAGCGGGACCCATGGCTTCATGGGGTTTGCGCCACACAGGAATCCTTTCATCTGTCCGACACAGTTGGAAACGCGACTCGTCAGACCAGGTTACTTGTTTCCAGTCATCAAGTGTCCAGTGGCGGTATTGCCGTGCTCAAGCGAGGCACATAGCTCTGTGTCGTGCACCCATCAAGGGAACTCGAGTTGGGCGTCGGCTCCCAAAGCCCATATCGTGCAGGGTACGTTGCACAGTCCGAAAGCTGATGCTTGTCGAGGCTCCAGCATTGAATTCCGGTGATACCTGCGAGAGTGTTGCACGCCTATCGCGTGAAACGATTTTTGACAGCCGACGATGGTCACGTTCACCCAATGTCTTTTTGCGGCCACACTGGTATCGTAGGTTGGAGGTTTTGCCGGAATTCTTGTAGTCAAGGTACACCCTTACAATGGTCGTCCGTGAAAATCCGAACTTCGTTTCTACCTCCGAAACACTATGGCCCATCTCATGAGCGCCAACTATGACACCGCGTTGAAAATAGCTTAAATCGTTATTACTTGTCATTCTCATACCGAAAACAGCTCTGACAGCTGGCAAGGATGTCTATCGCTTTATATACGCACTGGCGGACGCAACCGAGTACACGCATAGGAGACGTTGCTATGTATTTTGCATAAGCTCGTCTGTACCAGTTTTTCTGGCACTTCAGTGTATGAGACTCGTAAAGAATTTTTTCGTATTGAAGTAGGTCGAGAGTGTCAACTTTACTCCCCGTAGCGGGAAAACTGTTCGTTTTTTGAAGAAGAAAATGTGCATGAAGTGTTCTTAATATTCAGCTGTATCAGCCCAAGAAATAATTTTGACTTTTGGTTTTTAGAAGCGAAGCTGAAACCCCATAGCGGCAGAACTGTGCATCATATAAAGTAGAAGATATACGTAAAATATTTTTTACAGTGGGAGATATACGACGGAAAACGATGTTTAGTCAGACTTTTAGAAGCAGATATGGCAAGAAAAATAAATATCTATTTACGCAACGAAGCAGGAAAACTGCACTATTTGAAATCGGCAATATGAGTAATATTCAGCATAGTGAATAGCAACCAGAGCAAAAAGAATTTCTGCAGTCGCATTTACAGAACCGAATATGCAGTCCCCAATAGAAATGCACACTAACACCACTTAGTGGCAGAGCTGCACATTGGGAAAAATTGAAAAATATATGAAAAATGTTTAACGTACTGAAAGATATCCGTTACAAAAATATTTTTTTCAAATCAAACTTCAAACAGAGACAGGGAATAGCTTCAACGGCGTATGCCGAATAATAATACTGTTATTCACGTTGATTCATAACTGTGTCGATAATGACCCGCCGACAAAGTATCATATTGTTTAACTAGTTATTCCCGATACTCCAGTGTATATTCGCATTTAAATAAATTCTATTTGTTATATAATGAAAATGCTGTATTAAAGAGCCCTGTAAGCCATTACAACAGTTCTGTATTGCCATTCAAATTGACCGCAGTGAACTAAGTGTATAACAACACTAAGACTCAATATCTTTAAAGTCTATCACACTATTACATAAAAGTCTGACTACGGTAATGTGTCGAAATTATTACAATGCACATATTAATTGTTCCTTATCCACTGAATTCAAAAAGATACTTAATCAACTGTAGTTTGCTTTCACTATTTCACCTCCCTACAATAAGTTGAAATGTAGACACAGTGCAACTAGTACTGCACTAAAACCGATTCCACACAATAAACAGTTGAAAGGCCAAATAGAAAATATGTACACTTTAAAAGTCTTATAATAAAATATTTATTTCCTTAATCAAACCTTGTCAATCAGTCACCATCCACCGCAGTCTTCCGTACGTGTTTCGGAGCACTTATCTATTATATGTCCATTTTCAACGGATTATTCACTCCTAAATTGTGAAGTTCCCGACTGTAATTAAAGTAATCGCTAGGTGTTCTTCATGAAGGTCCTCAATATGATGTTTGTTGTCTACTTGTCCAGCCTCGCTATTGTAGTGCCATCTTGTGGATAGAAGTCGTATTCAAGGCTCAAATTATTATTGTAATTTCCGGTTAATTTCTTCATTCCTTTTGAATCCCAGTATCCTTTGTCTTTAGCCATTAAGAAACGCCACGCATAGGTTAGTTCCAAACGGGCTTCTTCATTACAGTTATAGCTTTTTGTTTTCTCAATCATCACACTCTCCGACACCAGAATCTTCTTATGCGAACTGTGTGAAGTAACACCTTAGCTCCCTCCCATATGGGTGTAGAATTCTGATTTAAACAGTATCTAATGAGGGATGTCTTCTGATTAGCTTGCCTCCAGTTTCTTTGATGTTCTTCAATCCTGGTTTGCAATCGCCTCTTAGTACTTCCAATATATACGCTAGTTTTATTTTTAGTGGTAATATTCACTGTTGGTATCCCGTAAGTTCCTGCTCTTTGCCTATATGGAGTTTTATCATAACCAGAAGTAAGAAAGCGACTATTACCTGTCACTATATCTGCAAATCTTTTACTACTGGTTGGCAAGGTTTGATTAAGGAAATGAATATTTTATTATAAGACTTTTAAAGTGTACATATTTTCTATTTGGTCTTTCAACTGTTTATTGTGTGGAATCGGTTTTAGTGCAGTACTGGTTGCACTGTGTCTACATTTCAACTTATTGTCGGGAGGTGAAATAGTGAAAGCAAACTACAGTTGATTAAGTATATTTTTGAATTCAGTGGATAAGGAACAATTAATATGTGCATTGTAATAATTTCGACACATTACCGTAGTCAGACTTTTATGTAATAGTGTGATAGACTTTAAGGATATTGAGTCTTAGTGTTGTTATACACTTAGTTCACTGCGGACAATTTGAATACCAATACAGAACTGTTGTAATGGCTTACAGGGCTCTTTAATACAGCATTTTCATTATTTAACAAATTGACTTTATTTAGATGCGAATATACACTGGAGTATCGGCAGGGGCGGGTTTACCATTGGGCCAACCTGGGCCATGGCCCAGGGCGCTGTACATAGAGGGGCGCCAAATTTTGAGAATACATGTGGCACAAGACGTTTTATCTCACCCCCCCCCCCCCCAAAAAGAAAGAGAATGAAATGGGATTTTTCATTTCTACACATTATAAACTGAGTAGTATAATACCTTTAATTCTTAAAAAAATATTAAATGGCGTTAGTACATTCGACGTGTTTAATTATTAAAAATATTAATTCATTTTGAGAGTGAGCTCAGTAAGACTCAGAAGCCCCCGAGGAAGTTATTTCTTCCTGCTTCCGGGCAAGGTCAAAACTCAGAGGGCGGAGAGGGGAAGCATTTCTTTTACAGAGCTCGCAGACAACGGGGAAACAAGAGTGGGAGACTAGGAAAGGGGCACTGCACCGGCGCATAATTTTTACAAGGCATTGAAAAATCTGAGCGTCAGCACAGCCCTGGGATGTGGGTTGAAAGACCAGAATCGGACTCCATGAATTCAAGGAACCAGGATGTTGTGGGTGACAAGAGAGGGCAGAGTACTGGTTAGCAGGGCCCTGACTGGTTAGAATGCATTCCAATTCAGCTTATGACACCAGCTGCCTGCTTTGGGATTCCCCCTCCGCCCCTCGTAAGTTTACATGTGTGTTTTCATTCTCGCTTTGTTCTTTTGGGGGAAATCATTACTATTAAGCATCCCCGTCAGCGAAAATGTCAACTACGAAGTTTTTTGGTTGCGAAAATAGAAAAAGGAAGCTTAAAAAGACTGAAAAAGAAGGGAAACTTTAAAAAAAGTACCAAAACTAAAAACTTTTTTAAACCGGCAGAAGATGACACAGTAAGTGAAAAGAAAATGCAGTGTTTGTTTGCAAGATCTACCGATAAAGAAGTGAAGGAGCCAACTGAAAAAGAACTAAGGGCTCAGGGCGAAGATCAAAATGCCGCCCCGGTGGCGCAGTGGTCTAAGGCGTTGGCCTCTGATCATTCGTCCGTAAGGGGTCCGGGTTCGAATCCCGGTGAGGCATGGATGTTGTGTTTGTCTTACGGCACTGGCTCTCTCCCTTCCCTGGAACCAGTGACTCTAAATTAGGGACGGGCGACTGCTTATAGCCCATTGAGTTGCTCACGGTGGTCGTTAAACCTCGAATCAAAAAAAAAAAAAAAAAAAAAGATCAAAATTGTGAATCTTCCGATGGTGAGGATGAGGAAGGTAAGTCTAACACAAATCTTGGAGGAAATTTTCGATCTGTTGAAGGAAATGAACTTTTGTTACGTCATATGATATTAGATCCTGCTAAATTGAAAGTAGACGATTCTTTTGTTGATTATATTACAAAAAATCCTCCGAATCAAAATTTAAACGAAATAGATTTTGCAGTTTCAAAAAGATCTTATAGTGATCGATTTAGATCTTTTTTTTTTTTTTTTTTTTTTGATTGAAGGTTTAACGACCACCGTGAGCAACTCAATGGGCTATAAGCAGTCGCCCGTCCCTAATTTAAGGTCACTGGTCCAGGGAAGGGAGAGAGCCAGTGCCGTAAGACAAACACAACATCCATGCCTGACCGGGATTCGAACCCGGACCCCT
The DNA here is from genome assembly GCA_039090855.1 of Macrothele yani. NCBI lineage: Eukaryota > Metazoa > Arthropoda > Arachnida > Araneae > Macrothelidae > Macrothele > Macrothele yani. The sequence goes on along the minus strand of CM077023.1, from coordinate 1,524,984 downwards.
TACGGACGAATGCTCAGAGGCCAGCGCCTTAGACCACTGCGCCACCGGGGTGGCCGATTTAGATCTGCCTCAAAAGGATTACTTTATAACGGCCTTCAAAATTTGACCCTTTTCTGCAGCAACATTTGAAAAATTTTGAAAATAAGGGAAGTGGAAATGTTTCATACCTTTCGAAGGATGTATGTGAAGAATTCATTTCTTTAATGGCCTTATCAGTCACTGACGCAATAGTTAAAGAGTTGAAGTCGAGCAAATATTACTCTATTATTATAGACTCCACTCCATATTTGTCAAAAGTTGACCAGTTGACTGTTATTTTTCGTTATGTTCTGAAAAATGGACAACCAGTGGAACGATTTATTTGTTCCTTGCCCAACACTGGTCATAAAGCAGAAGGCATGGAGAAGGCTTTATTGAAGCTGTTACAAGATTTAAAAATTGATGTTAAAGAAAAGACTGCAGAGGCCAAAGTTATGACAATGCGAGGAATATGTCTGGTGAATATTCAGGTCTTCAAGCTCGATTAAAAAGTCATAACAGTTTAGCCTACTATATTCCATGCGCAGCACACTCTTAATTTGTTTGGGAAATCTGCAGCGGGATGCTACCTTGAAGCTACATCTTTTTTTTATGTTCGTATAGGAAATATACAACTTTTGGTCATCTTTATCACATAGGTGGCAAATCTTGAAGACAAGTCTTCAAGATAGTTCTAAGCTCCACAACGAATCTGGATCGCAATCGCCACTTGTACCCAGAAGGTTATGTGAAACCCGATGGTCAGCAAGGTTCAATGCACATGCAAAGCCTGACGCTCTAGTTATTCCTGCATTAGAGATGCACTTCAAGACTTCGCCGAAAACACCGGTAAAAAATTAGAAGCAGAGGGATTATTAAGTAAGGTGAATTTGTTAGAAATGGGCATTCTCTTAGAGCCTTTTTTTTTTTTTTTTTTTTTTATTGGATTTTTAACGACCACCATGAGCAACTCAGTGGGCTATAAGCAGTCGCCCGTCCCTAATTTAGGGTCACTGGTTCCAGGGAAGGGAGAGAGCCAGTGCCGTAAGACAAACACAACATTCATGCCTCACCGGGATTCGAACCCGGACCCCGTTCGGACGAATGATCAGAGTCCATCGCTTAGACCACTGCGCCACCGGGGCGGCAAACTTAGACCTTTGGAGTGATATTTTACAAAGAATTGATAGTTGCAACACAACACTGCAGAAAGTGAATATTGACCTTTCAGTTGCTGTACGATTCACTTATTAAATATTTAAGTGTTTTCCGCAATAAATCTGATAAGTATGAAGAAGATGGAAAACTGTTGTCTCAGTGCGACGAATATAAGAAAAATGTTACTAGAACCCGTCGGATAAAACTAGAATTTCAAGACATGAATGGCAATAAAGAAACTGTTTTCACTGGAAAAGAACATATGCAAATATGCGTTTTTCGTACGATCATTGATAACTTGGTGCAGCAGTTGAAACGTCGACGAGATGCGTATTCCGATGTGGAGAGCATGTTTGGGTTTCTAACGCAATTATCAGATATTGATGAGACAACAGAATCTCAAAAAGCAAAAAAATCTTCTGACAGTTTACTCTCAAGATTTAGGCCCAGAATTTGAACAAGAACGTCTTCATTTCGAGAAATTTTGGAATAATTTAGATAGACAAGCAGTGACAGATTCAAGTGTTAGTGTTCCTGTTGAGGAAATGTTGAAACTGATTAGGGAAAAAGAATTGATTCAATTTTTCTGAACATTGATGCTATCCTAAGGATTTACCTATGTATACCCATCACTAATGCTTCTGGAGAAAGAAGTTTCTCTCTTTTGAAAATCATCCACAATTATTTGAGGACATCTAGTTCTCAAGAAAGAACGAGTGCACTCGCAACTTTGTCACTTAATTCGAACATTGCAGAAACATTAACATTCGATGATATAGTAGAGGATTTCGCCACAAAGAAATCGAGAAAAAAAATCTTTTAGAGAAGAGTAATTCTACTATATATAAGTTCTGTTCATTCATTTCTTCTATCTCTCAGTCACTTAATCGATATACAATAAACCATTGTAATAAACATTGGTAGCAGCACTATCATTATATTTTTTAAAAATTCTAAAATTAATATTGCATACGTTGTAAATTTAAATCCAAAATTTTGCAAGCAAATGTTTCAGAAGTGTGTTAAAAAACAATTTCATTTGTAAATATAAAAATTTACTGTGAAGTGATGTTTTAAAATTATGCGAATTAAACTTGTGAGAAAACGACATTTATAAATTTTTGTTTCAGTGCCCAGTTTTAAATAATACATGTGCTAAAAATTTTTTAGGGTTGGGTTGTTCTTGAGAATATGCTGATTCTTTGTGTGATAAAAAAATCTATATGTAATATGTAATTTAAATATGAAATTCTAATCAGCCTCAAATTTCTTACAATAAGTATACTTAGGAGCGTCTGATTTTTCTTGGCCCAGGGCACTGTAATGCTTAAACCCGCACCTGAATATCGGGAATAAATAGTTAAACAATATGATACTTTGTCGGCTGGTCATTATCGACACAGTTATGAATCAACGTGAGTAACAGTATTATTATACGGCATACGCCGTTGAAGCTACGAATAAGTCACCACGTATGTATATACTTTCATGTGTTTGCCTTATTGTGAGGTAAACTTTATGAAATGTAAATGAGAGATACAGGGAAGGAAGTGGAATGTAGGTTAGCTCTCTGTGACGGAAAACTGTGAATTATTGTGATCAGAAAATATGTGTAAAGTGTTCGTCGTAATGAGGCCAAAAGCGAATTTTTTCTATCGGGTATTTTTTTTTTTTTTTTTTTTGATTGGAGGTTTAACGACCACCATGAGCAACTCAATGGGCTATAAGCAGTCGCCAGTCCCTAATTTAGGGTCACTGGTTCCAGGGAAGGGAGAGAACCAGTGCCGTAAGACAAACATAACATCCATGCGTCACCGGGATTCGAACCCGGACCCCTTTTGGACGAATGATCAGAGGCCATCGCTTAGACCACTGCGCCACCGGGGCGGCTCAGGTATTTAGAAGCCGCGTTACTGTGGCAAATAAAAATATGCAGTTACACCATCTAGTGACGAAACTGCGGCTGTGAAAAATCAGAAAATATATGCAAAATATTTCTCATAGTGGAAGCTATGCGATGTAAAAAGAATTTTTCAAAATGGACGTTTGGACGCAAAGATAGCGAGAAAAAATGGATTGTGCATTTGTGAGCTGTACAGGAAAACTACGCTATTTGAAGTACAAAGTGGTTAGGGTGTTTGTGGTGAAAGGTATCCTGTGGAAAAAATATTTTTTTTTCAGCCTGATTTTTATAAGCGGTGTTATGGAAATTACATATATTTCGAGGTCAATAGTATTTGCATTTAGGTCTCCTAGCAGCAAAATAATGCGTCAGAAAAAGACCAAAAAGTTATGGCCTTGGTTTTCACAGTTCAAGCTTCCCTATACGTATGGTAATTTTCAAGTAGCTCGGATGGGTGCAAGGATTCGGAGCCCAAAAATAGATGGACAGACAGAGTGATGATGCTTTAAGCACAAGCTTTTCCCCTAAAGTCGTGCTAAAAATCTCTGCAGATGAGAAATGCTATGATTTGAATCCAGAAATTAATACTAAACTGACGAATGTGTGTTCTGTTCATATTAATGCTGCAATAATGAAACGTGTGAGGCGTTCGATAACGGTGGAGTGCTGTTGAGTTACATACGTTCTTAGTAGACGGACCCTGCTTTTCTATTGCTGTTTACATGCTCTTTCCGTAAATTTCTTTTAATTTCCTTCTGTGTTCTTGCTTTATTACACTGACTGTGACTTATTTCACCTACTATTTACCATTACCGTATGTGTGTCTCATTTCGAAGCGTAATTTAGTGAGTATCTGTAAATACCATTTACTTAAAGTGAAACATCCTTATGGGTTGGGAACCTCAAAAGGAAGATAGAAAGGGAAGCAGGAAGAAACAAAACAACGGAGAGGTAGATTACTATTTTTAGTTGTAAATCTGTTCATTGGGGTCATATGTGTTACAGTCGACGCAAGAAAAATTATTCCATGGAGCATTTCAAAGACAAACCAAGTAGACTATGCCAGTACAGCTGCATAATTTCTGCAACTTACGTACTTGTCGCATTCTAAACATTTGGGCAGCACCACGAAGCACTCCGAGATAATGAATATTGACAATAGTAAAGACACTCACTTCGCATCACCGCATCACCCTTCTGCAAAGAACTTCAAGAAAATCTCTGTACATGCAAAGCAGAAACAGAAAGAAGAAATAATATACACATAACTTTTTACAGAAAAATTTATAATGCAGTAATTTTCACAATAATCAAAATCCAGAAGTTAATTACCCATGTCAAATACATCATGTGAAATATTACTTGCGTTCTGGGGGTCACCTGACAAATTCAAAATAACTTTGCATCTGACGATATGTATCATGACAAGAAATGAGAGAATTCATGCTTAGAAAATGTCAACGAAAACGGGTATAAACAGTCCGAAAACTGTGGATGCACCAGAGTCAACTAATAAATAAGCACGAGAGAGGCTTGAAGATATGTATTAAAATCTGATTTTAAAGGAATAAAAGGAAATTCAGAAATAGCTGCCGAACTTTCTCTCGCGCACGGGCAGTTTCATGAACAACAAACAACATACAGACTATAACGTTTCCTTTTACACCTATTAAACAGGATTTGAATGCGTATTTTTAAACCTCGTGGGTATAAACAGTATTTATTTAAATCAGTCGTACTTTTTCGTATAATCACGAGGGTAATTTCATTTTTTTTAATTTTTATGCCTTTAGCACTGTCTTGGTTAACAAAATCGGTTTATTTAATAAGGCAAACAAACAAACAAAAAAAAACCTAAAACGGACCATCAAATCTTCGCTAATATCGATATCTCTCCTCTGAAAGAGAAATGTGTCTGGTTTTCACGTGCTTTCGGTCATTTGCACTCTTTTAACGTTTCGTATCAACTGCGGACTTTTAGTTATTTTTGTATCAGTGTGCGAGGTCGTAAATCTGTTGGACAATGCAAAATGCTGTATGATTTTTCTCACGTGATCAAATGCTGAAGAGCAGGAGATGAAAGAAACGGCAGGTGTGAATGTTCGAGTGTGCTAATTTTGGGGCCTTTTTTTCCCACTGATGGAATTATGAGCTGCCTTATTCCCTATTAAACAAATCTAGACTTCTTAATTATAGACAGGGCCAAGTTTCCGTATTCATGGTAAATTTATTGCGAGCTTTTTCATAAACGTTCAGTTCTCTGACATACAGTGTCGTTTCAAGGTATTCATGCTCGCTTTATGCTCAGTGTAGAAGCCTTCCACGTTATGGGATTACCAATATCTTAAAAAAGTGTCTTTTCTTGTGAGGAAAAATAATAAATTAGCACCAATAACTTATCACCCGAAGTATTATTGTAAAGTGAAAGCAACTGTATCTCCTGTACCAAATTATCCTAGAGAAATAAATTGAAAATTCCTTCTGAGGGATAAAGCTCAAGACAAACGGAGGCGACGGACATTAATGAAAAAATATATTTTGATTCAAAACTAAAATCTTATTGACTGTCTTTATCGATTGCTGCTGTTTCTCCGTATCTTTCGTAGTACGAGTTCATTTGCGAAACACGAGCACATTCAATATCTGCTGCGAAAGTTTTCCTTTTTCGAAGATCGCTAGCAACTTCTTTTCAGTTTTAGAAGGTTTCAATTTTAAGAGCAATGGAAATCGATATCCCTTGTCTTTCACGGATTGTTGCGACTTATCTTTGTGTTCCAATTTCTCGGTTGTAGGAGAAAAGAAGAGAAAAAATCGGAACTCCTGAAATGCAACAGCATTTCGGCGATGTTTTGACCTGCGGTCGGAAGGCAGCTTAAGCACACGAATTACTTGAAATGTTTACTATTAAGAATGCTCAATTTAAAGAGTCTATAACATTCTACTACTCTTATATTCAAAGCTCTAAAGGAAAACATTATTCTCTATTGAATTTTTGAAACTTAGGCTGCTGGAAGCCATTACCTCATTAGAAAAGAGGAAATACAGGTAAATTTGTTTCTCTACAGATTCGGTACTCGTGAATGACTGTGGATTTCACTGACACTTTCCGGCGATTAAGCAGAGCTAGTACCTATGTAAACCATTCAAGCAATACATTTTTAATGCAAAATACGTCTAATTGAATCTTTGTTAAAAGGCTTGTTTACTCTAAATACAGTGGTAGGTCGTAACGAACTAAAATGCGTATGAAGGTTCACAATCCTTCTTCAGAAGTAGAAACATATCATAACACGGTGAGAGTACAGTACATATTACTCATGAAATCGCAATTTTACCCGTTGGAGAGAACAGAACTGCTTCCAGAAAATATTTTCCTAGGCTCTCACCAGACACCTCCGTCTGAAGCCCAACCTCGAGCCATCGGTATGTGAAAAACAGATCTGTGCTCAACCTAAGTTACAAATGAACCTTTCAGATCAGAATCGATGTGTTCCTGAAAATTTCACGTTAAAATGAATTAGAAGGACAGGAACTTCAATTAGTCGTAACACATAAGACGCTAACAAGAGTTATTAAACTTTTCAACTATTAAATTGAAGTAACAACTATGAACAATTACTTAGATAAACAGAATCTCCTCTAGATACAAGCAGTTGAATAATTAATACCACCTAACACGCATAAGATACAAGCAGTTGAATAATTAATACCACCTAACACGCATAAGATACAAGCAGTTGAATAATTAATACCACCTAACACGCATAAAACATCGTGCATGTCTGTTTTATCATGGTTGCTCGATCTCAATGACTTTCAGGGTTGTAACATGTAGCACAAACTTTTGGGGGTTTAGATCTGGTGTTCAGTTTGTATAACGAGAAATAACAAAAGTTTACTTTGAAACAATGAAATGAAATGGAAAATTAAATAGGCAGAAAACGTCAGAAGCTTAAGAAAACCATCTATCCCATTATACTGGATCAATGCAGCTTAAGGGACAAAATTACTGAGCAGAGGAGAACGACAAGATACGGTGTTGACGCTGGTAGCATTTTCCAAGGCGAATACAGTTGAACCTGAAAAGACTGAGTCGCTTTGAGCAAGCGTTATACTAAAAGCCTCTTCCATTGACATGATGAAGCCCGAATCCTGAAGTCCCTGTTCCGACGCTTATTTTGGATGAATTACGTTTCGGAAAGTACACTGAAATGAAACTCAGTCACAGAAGTAACTTTAAGTCAGGTCTCGGAGTCACTGATTTTTAATCTTGAAATAACGCAATAGCAGATATAAAGCCACTGCAATTAATCTAATAAAGTTGAATCGCATATAATACTAAATCCACTGACGGAGATTTGCATAGAATATAACACATCCGTAGCCGTAGTTAAGCACTGACGCGAGCAGAGAATCTAATCTGTCAAACCTTTAGATTGCATGGTTTCAGTATTTGCATCAGTATGAGTGAAATTACTGACTACCAGTTATAACTCAAAAGGAGAAAAACTCACAGAAGTTTAAGCGTGACATTCAGCATGGAAAGCATACCTAGGAGTGACCAAAATTTGCATACGTGAAAAACCAACAAATCCGCCCCTGTGGCCCAGTGTTATAAGCGCTGGCTTGTAACCATTCATCCGAGCTGGGTCCGGGTTCGAATCCCAGTGAGGCATGGATGTTGTGCTTGTATTACTGCACTAGCCTTCTCCCCTTCCTGTAACCAGTAGCCCTAAATTAGGGACGGACGACTACTTATAGCCCATTGAGTTTCTCACGGTGGTTGTTAAGCCCCTAAATTAAAAAAAAAAGAAGAAAAAGAAAAGCCAACAAAAACGAAAGGTTAAAAAGGTAATATACGTCACGAATATTTCTAACGAGGCAAATGCAATGTAACACTGAACCACTGAATGAAAATCTGAGCACCCATCTAAACAGATGTGATTGCATAGCATCATACAGGCAAGTGACCCTTAAAGCAGCGCTTGGCGCTTAGGAGGACGTGGATTTTTGTAGTGGTGAATCACCGGGGACTTGTGCTCTTTTGCTACATTTCCTCTTAAAATCCATGTACATCTGTCTTTGGCTATTTTGAAGTCAAGTGTAGTTCGCTCATCGTCGACAGCACTTTGCCTCCATAAAGCTCTGTCTCCTCATTACTGAAAACTCACTTAGCTCTATAATCGCATTCACATTTTTTCTCTAGCAGGTAAAGAAGTGTATCTGCACGCTCTTCCTCTCCTTGAGGGGCTTTATCAGTTAGCTTAATGTTGCGTAGAGACTTACATGTTTCTTAAATTTATCAAACTATCTTTGATTTGCCATAAACCGTAGTTCAGCGGTCTCACACGATTCAGCTTTTAATTCACACAAAATTTTAGCTGTTTCTGAGCTTACCTGTGTCCCAATAGGCATGCTTTGCTCATTCTTACCAATTATTCGTTAACCTGTTGACTTTACTATATTGTTGACAGTAAGCGATCTCTGTATCCACTGTTACGCGAAATTGGTAATTTAAGTGTAAGATTTAAATTCGTGAATGGCTATGTATAAACTTTACTTAGTGCCTAAAACACACAAGAAAACTTAACGGTAGGGTCCAAATTTATGAAATAGTAATGAACAACACTTACGTTTATTCTTCACGACAGTCAGCTCTCCACACGAATTGACTTTGAAGACACAACTGTTAAACTAGCAAGCATTAGTCAAATTTAACTTCCTCAACAATAGAAAGGAACTAATTACGAACACTAGCGATAAATGGTAATGAAACTCGAAACTCTATAGCTCGCAAGGTTGAGCAGCGTATTTTACGACAGCCACTATTGCACCAAAATCTCCTGAACTCTTGTTGCAGTCCCTTTTATAACTTCCGTATCATGACCTTTCACCTTAACTGTCGGTGTTGCCAAATGTAATAAAGAAACTAGAGGTTCTGAACTGAAACTTCACAAATGAAGAACATTGCCAACAATTAATACCTCTTATGCAGGAAAGGAAACTCAAAGGGAAAGTTAGATCTAGAAGTATGCGTCACAGTTGAATCAGACATATAGGTAATGAAAGGTCAATGGTAATTTTTTCTGGGAAGCGACGTGGCTTGCTTGGAAGATAGTGTATCAAAAAGTTGTCATTGAATTCCAAACCAGGAAATTTCCGTTCAGTATTTGAAATAATCGAAAAATTTTAACATAAAGTAGCTTAATATCTTTCATGTTGAATCTTTGTATCAACTGTCGGAAACGATGCACGAATGCGATTAATGTCTGCAATTAGCCCGAACTTAGTTCTGAGGCAAAATCATTTTAACCGAAATTCTCGCAGATAGTTACTCTGAATACAAAACAAGTTTACTTTTCTGCAAAAATTTGCTCTACAAAATACACTGCTGGACAATTGCTAAGGACGGATCATAAACGGCTATATAGCGCATAAAAAAGTAAGTGTGGTTGGATGACAAGTGAAATAAAATAATGTCAGAATGCCAGGACATTACAAGAAAGACAATTTATTGTGCTCTGAAATCCAGAAGGCTTTGCAACGTGTTCAAGGGACAAACAGGCCATTTTGTGCAGAATACGTAAACATGAAAAAAATGCAATTACCGTCTGCAGGCGTTCCGGCGTAAGATATCAATACGGGATATGGCCACCATGGAGGGCGATGCAAGATTCCACACGTCGTGTCATGCTTTGCACAACATTATCAAGCAGCTGTTGGGGTAATTTATCCCATTCCTCTGTCAGTGCACGAATGAGGGTGTCCTTGTTTATTGGAGGGCATTGGCGACCAGCAAGACTCCTCCTTAAAGCATCCCACACATTTTCAATGGGATTCAGATCTGGAGGACGTGCTGGCCATACGAGGCGTTGAATATCCTCGCTCTCAAGACACTCCTGGGCAGCGACTGTTCGATGACATGTTGCGTTGTCGTCCACGAAAAGGAATCTATCACCGACAGCACCACGGAACATGCGAACATGAGGTAGCAGAACATCATTAATGTATCGTTGGCCAGTCATAGTCCCAGTTGGAAGCACATAGAGGGACGTACGGCCATTGTTCATGATGCCAGCCCATACCATGACACTACATGTCGGATATCGGTCCTTTTCCTGTATGTTTGCTGGACAATATGCAGTACCACTATCACGCCAGATCAGTTGTCGTCGACAATCAGACGATAGACTGTATCTACTCTCATCTGAGAAGAGGACAGCAGACCAGTCGTTATCAGTCCAATTGCGATGTTGATGGCACCATTGCAAACGGGCGGTACAGTGACGTCTGGACAATGGGATGCACACAACAGGATGGCGGGCGTATAGTCCTCCTTCATGCAAACGTCTGGCGACAGTTTTTCAGGAGATCCACTTGCCAGTAGCAGCCATAAACTGATTTGCTACCTCACTAGCTGTGCTGCGCCGATGTCTTTTTGTTGATAGCACTATGTACTGATCTTCTGCAGGTGTCGTACTGCGAACACGACCTCCTCCGTGACGTTTGCTACACTCTCCATTTGTTTGAAATGATTTCCAAAGCCTTGAAACAACACCGTGGCTGACGTCAAACTCCCTGGCAACATCTGTTATTTTTCGCCCTTCTTCAATCTTGCCAATAATACGGCCACGCGTAAAATCATCTAGGTGATGTCGGGAAGACATACTGAAAATTGCAAGTTCGTCAATTGATTCTTTCCCTTTCAACTTTGTGTTTGAACAACAACGGTCAATACGCGTCAAATCCTTTATATCTCTTATCAGCGCTATGACGTCACGAACAAGTTCGGCAATCCAAAATTTGCATACGCACAACACGTCTTACTGTATCCCGCACTTATGCTAATTTCCACATTTTCCTGCCTTCCATTTTATGGTTGCTATCGTTGCTATTGTCATCCGTCCTTAGCAATTGTCCGGCAGTGTATATATAGCGAAGCAAAAACAAAAAATAAATAATAAAAATTCAAGAGCTACAGCTAAGAAAAAAAAACAGGATTACAAAACAAATAAAAAAAAAAAAAAGCAGGGAAAGGAAGCAGAAGAAAGATTGCAGAAAAAAAAAAGGACCATCATCCATAGCTTTTTCAAGGGCCAGCGTGGACAACACTCTCTCCATTCCGCAGAGACCTGGAAAATGGGTTTCTGCTACGATAAGCTTGTAGAGAAAAAATGCGAAGTGCTAGGCCCAATCTTAAGTTACAATTAAACTAATAAAAAGCTCCCCTTAAGTGAGTAACGTGCTACAAAAAAAAAAAAAAGATAAAATTACCTGTTGAATTTACAAGCTTATCGATGCTGACCAAACCCATCATCTTGTTTTTCTTCTCCCTTCGTCGAGACCACATTTTAACACAAAGAGGTTGAAAAAAGCTTAACAAAAATGTTACAATGTTTACAACAAAAGTGTTATACTATTTACAACATAAATGTTACAATATTAACAACAAATGTTTTAAAAGATTTTCAAGCAACCGGAAACCCGGTTAAAAAAAAAATTAACATGGCGAGAGCCATAGCAAATATTGCTATGCTCAAAGACCCAATAAAAGACTAATGAAGTACTAAAACAAAAACCATATTAGGCATAAAAATTACAAAAAACTAAAAAGAGAAAAAAAAAAACGAGCTAACTGAGCCTGTACTTAAAAACAAAAGAATGCCCAACTGAAACGCTGAACTTGCAACAACATAAAAAAAAAAAAAAAAAACGTGGTAAAAAAAGTAAACGCACTAAGCGCTGAAAAAGTAAGATAATCGTTTGCTTTTTTAGAGATTTTTTCCCCTAAAACTATTTAAATCTTCCTTCCTTATGAGAATGGAAATCTATTTCAGAGGAGTGTATAGGACGTTTCAATGTAAATTCCTGTATGGAAGTAACGATTTTTACATCCCGAAAGATTATATGCAAAAAGCAAAACAATACTAATTTTCTAAAATGAAAACAAACATGAAATGTCCTGTCTTGTTATTTGTGAATTTTATTAATCACAAGGCAGGGTTTATTTTTACAGTAATTTTTATGCATGATCATGGTTGTGCAATTACGTGTAAAAAAGGTTTTCTACGTTACACGTAAATTACGCTTAAAAACGCGTAAAATCCGTAGAAAACGCAAAATACGTAAAAACGCGTAAAATACGTAAATAATAAAAAAAACCCATGGCTTTGTGCTGTTAATTAACTTGCGATGTACGAATACCACAAAAAACGGAGATCCTTTAAAAACCAACATACCCTTCGGTATTTTTATATGATCTTATTGGAACAATGCAAACTGCCACGTCCACGTGACATACCACCAGGATACCACATACACATCAGTATCACGTCATATTGTTTTTGTCTTTTTTCCTAGACTTCGTATTCACACAGGGAAATCCTTTTCTTTATGATAATTAGTGTGGGGCCCACTTTAAAATATTATGTTCTGCAAAGGAAGTCAGAAGCCACCGCGGTGTAGTTTCAAGTGAAACGAGACGATAGCTGGCTGCTCCTGTCTCTACAGTGATTCATTGCTAGGCAGACGCAGAAGTTCAACAGCGTCGGCAATTTCTCGTTGACTCGGCTGTAAAACTATAACTATGCGAACTACACATGTTTTCTGTTATTTAAATGCGGGAGGTTTTAGTGTTGGCTTCAGTTCAAAGCTGAGAGCGTTCTTATTAAACACCGTTTCTTTCCATCCTCACTAGTCGTTGAAGGAGGCTCAACATTCTAATTGAAGACTCTTCCCACTATGAATCGCGGCGGTCGACCTCTTCATAATGTGTACGAGGAACTCGGATTTAATCCACTTAAAGTGGAACACAAGAACTATGCCAAGTGTTGTGAATGTGGATTAACTGTCAAGAATACAGCACGGGAGCGTATGAAAGCCCACAGGAAGGTCTGCGCCCGGACTTCTGCCAAAGCTCCTGAACCGCTGCCACTGCCGCCATCACCACCACCGACGAGTTCCAGTTCTACCTGCATCGATCGGACTCGGAAATGTTTATAGACATTGACGATCCTCTGGTTCCATTTGCAAGTCCCAGCCTTAGTTCCTGCTCAACCGTGTCCGTGGTGACGAGTGTACCCTCCTCATTTCATGAAGAGGAAGACAGTTTCTACCTTGAATCACCGATCACTGTAAATTCTAAACCTTCCACAGTTAAACGACAGATGACCGATTTTTTTAACAGGATGAATGCCTCCACAAAGCAGGAAATAGATATTGCTATTGCCAAGGTTTTTTATGGTTGCAACATCCCATTTAGTGGGGTAGAATCGGTGCATTTTAAACAGTTGTGTCAAAAAATGCTGCCTGCCTATAAACCACCAACAAGAAAAGCCCTTTCTGATAAACTTCTGGACGAAGTGTATAATGAAGTTACTAAGATCACCATCAGTGCAGCAGACACAGACTCCGTTTTGCTCATAGACTGTTGGAAAAATGAATCGAACAACACGGAAAATGTTGTAACCCTTCTTCACATCCCCTGTGGAAGTAGTGGCAAAGCTGAAAGTGTTTTTCTTGATGCTTTTGACATATCTAGTTCGCCAGAAACACGTGAAGCACTTTGTGATGTGGTCAGTGAATCAAAAAAGCTAGCTAAAGAACGATACAATGTGAATATTTATTTTACAGTTTCCGACAACGCCAGTAATATGGTTAAAATGGGTAAAACTCACGGCCTGTGGCATTCTGCCTGCAATGCCCATACTGGAAATCTTCTAGTTAAGGATCTTCTCTCGAAAAACATTGTATCTCGTGTGAACATGGTGTTGAGGTCTTTCAAGCACCCTGATAGAGAACATGAACTGGCAGAAATGATGGCTCTAAAGTATACCTCGCTGCCGACACTCGCTGGTGTTCTCAGAGGGATGCCTCTTTGTCTTTGACTAACAATCTAAGTGCAATGAGGAAAGTTGCTGCCACTGATGAAGCTGAGAAATTGTCTTCTCAAATTAAGTTCCTCATCTATGATAGTGCCTTTCTCAAAGAAGTTGCCGATACAATCGCAGTGCTTAATCCAGTAAGTCAGCTAATAAATATATGGCAGAAAAAAGAAGCAACTGTTGCAGATGCAGTTGAATTGTGGATGGACTTACGTCTACCTGAGGACCATAAGGACCTCACTCCACATGTAGAAAAAAGGAGAAACCAATCGCTAAATGTATACAGCCTTGCAGCCAATGTTCTCCATCCTGTGCACCGGGGGCAGAAAATGAATGAGAAACATCATGAACAAGTAGAGGGGTTCATTTTAGAGAACCTCGACCTCACGGGGATAACCAGTTTTCAACAGTATCGAGAAAAATCTGGAAAGTTTGGAGTGCTTATGAAGAAGGGTGTTACATCACCACGGACGTTCTGGTACTTCGCCAGTCGGCACCATAAGGAGTTGTCAGCAGTTGCTTTGAAGTTAATCAACATCCCAGCATCTTCAGCCCAACTTGAAAGACTTTTCTCTAATTGGTCTTTTGTCCATAATACTACAAGAAACCGGCTCAGTTTCGAACGTTCGAAGAAATTGGTTCAAATATATTATACTTTTAAGTTACAAGATCATAACAGTGGAGATTATTAGTGTGACTAAGGGTGTGTGAGAACTGAGAGTGACAGTTATAAACATATAATGAGTTACATTTAAAACAAGTAATTTAAAATGTTTTGTCAAACCTACAGTTTTTTCCTTTAAGGGTATAAGTATAGCAGGATCAATATGAAAAACGTTTAGTGTTTTAAAAGGGTAAAATTCTGATTTTGAAGTGTACACCTGGATAACAGGTGAAACACAAATATTATTAAATGAAAATGTACAATATTTTGCATTATAGACATGGCATAGACATTTATGTCAAAATATTATCTTTGGTGAACAAACTGAACATAAAATTGTTTATTTTATAGAATTACATAAATATGAAAATACACTCGACGAACTTGAAGCTGTTAATAAAATCTTGAATTATATTCAATATACATTGTGAGTTTTATCGATGCTAGTGCAAGAGGTAGATTATTTTCTCCATTTTTAATATACAAGAAAGAACAGATACATTATAATTTCTAAAAAGAAATCTGTCAATAGGTGGCTGAGCTGTATGAACAATCTTAAGAGAATAATGATTTCGTAGTGAAATTTACAAGACATTTTAAGCTTAAAATGTAATATAATTAAAGTGGTTTTTATATTATATTATTTATACACACACATGAAAGAAAATTAGTTTTTTACGTCTGCGTAAAAAACTGGTTTTCTACACCAAGTAAATTACCTGTATATTACGTGTAATTTACGTAAAATACGTAACGAGTAAATTACCTTGCCAACCCTGTGTATGATACAGTTGACATGGAAAAAACAATGATAAAACTAATTATGTTTTAAAAAACGAAAATGTTAATAAAGGCATTTCCTGTAACAGAAATAAGTAATACAGACGGACTTTCAAGGATTCCAACTAAAGCTGAGCATTGGTTAAATATAGCTTGGTATGGTTCCCCACTCTTCAGGCTTACGGGATCTGGGCTCGAATCCTGGCAAGACTTGATTTCTATGTTTGTTTTTTGAGAAATTGGTTTTCTTCCTTTCCTAAAACCAGTGGCTCTAAATTAAGGACGAGGCTCTTCTCCTAGTATTAGATGCTCATAAAATCGTTAAAGTACCAAAAATAAAATCAGTTTCAATATTTGCCCGAAATTTAAGCAAAAGATGTTTTCTTTTTTTCATTTGAAAAAAAATATGAGTCACGATTACGTTTTTTACGCATGTTACCCAGGGAAATAAATTAGCTGTAATCATCGTTCTCCTCTGAATCAGCACCTGTGTTCGCAGCATTTCTTGCCCATCTGTTAAACTGAAAGCTGGCTCGCATTTGACACTTAATGTGTTCAGAAAATGTGTTTCTTAACAGAGCTAATGTTATGATTCTGATTGTATTATACTGATAACTTTTTTCTTGTTTTTCCTCTCCCCAGGTGCTAAGTACTTTAAAGAAGTTGTTTCCAGAAAAGTTTAGTCATTTTTGTGACACCATTACAGAATGGGACAATACACAAATGATGTGATTCACTTGGATAGTTGCACCTACACACTGTGCGCACTTAATGATCATTAAGAAGATCATGACGGTAATCGCTGCCGTCACAGCTTTTAAAAACATTTGACACAACTAGTGACAACGTGTCACAAGTTTTAGCAAGTCTGAGACAAAGAAAGCACACTTTCTTTTCTTTTGCAAAGCAAGACTTCCTTAGAAAAAGATCTTTGAAGAGAGTTCGATGATGTGCCCATGACGAGCTTAAGTCGACCCCTGTCAGTGTTGTTTTGCGAAAAGTGCTTCCACTGTCTTTTACGTTCATTGGGGCAATCGATATTTCTGGCGCTCTTCTCTGCCGCTGTTACACCCCCCTCACCCCCAAGAGGCATGCCCCAGGCAACGGTAACTCATGGACGCAGGTGCTTTATTACAATGGGCTTCTTCATCCCACCCTTTCCCCCAATATGGCGAGAACATTTCAACAGCCTATTTCGACGAACCTAAATAGACGGCAAACGCAAAGACACCGAAAGGGAAGGAGAGGGATTGTTTCGGAAGAGGAGAAATGATCATCTGCCGTTGCAGAACAATAACAGATACGGCTAATGCATTGCCTAGCTAAAGGAGATGGGAGGAACCACGAATAATGGGAATTACAATAAAAGAAGACAATGATATAGGTAACAAATTCCAGAAACACAATCCTTTTCTAATTAAATTTTATATGTGTTTTTACTTTAAGCGGCAATGGTGAAGAAAACAAAATGTTTTTCTCAAACGGTTGGAAAATACGAGCATACAGGTAATGAATGGGTGGTCCATTTGGTCGTTGAAAAGTAAAGAGTACAAGATTTAACCCTTGCGGTTAGTTCAAAAACATGCGAAGAGGTGATCAGTAGCAGTATAGTAGTAGCGCTGGAACATCTTTTTCTCCTTCACATCTAAATTAAGTTATTTCTGTTGGCTTTAAACTATTAAATTTCCTCCTCCCCCTCTTTTAATGCTCGTTATAAAGTCAGTTGCATTAGATAAACACAGTGCTATTGATGTTTGCTCAAGGGACTTATATTCCACTTTTGTTTGGAATGCATTTGTTTCGAAAAAAAAAAAAATACGTTTCCAGTCAGACATAAAGATTCTCTTTTTGTTTCACAACAAATGAATTCCTGCGTCATTGTGACCATAGTTTCACCATGCACAGTTTTGGTAATAAACATCTAAGAGACAGCTGTTTTCTTCAGAATCGGTAAAAATGATGGAACCCTTAAGACGTTTTGGTTTATGTATCAAAATAACGTGTAGACGTGCTACAGTAAAAATATTTTTTAGGAACTCTTGTGTTATATGTATTTTGGAAGGCACACTTTTAGAATCTGTCAAAGCAGAGCAGAGCAGATGCTGTTATTGATGCAAAGATAAACCGGACCAAAACCTGCCCAAAACATCCTAATTTCGAATATGTTATTTCTGAAAATACCAAAAATGATGAAGCTGAAAATGTTTTATTTTCTATCTAGAAATATAAAGTGTGCCCTTTTAAAAACACAAAACTTGTATCTTGAAGAAACCCAGACCTATCATTTCGTTCTTTTTTATTGCAAAAATGCAACAAAAGAATATACACAGTCGAATCACATTATTGTGACCACCTCCTACTTTTGACGTCAACAGCGCGTAGCCAACGAAAGAAGGCACGTGTAGTGAGATGGCTTGGAGGGTATATAAGGTATGCTGTAGGCATTCTGAAAACATATCACTCGTTGCTGTCATGGGTAAAAGGAGCGATTTATCAGATTCGCAAAAAAGGATGATTATCAGCTTTCAGGCCGACAGTGGAATTATTTCTGAAACAGCGCAGTTTGTGAACTGTTCGCGTGCTGCTGTGGTTAAAGTGTATCGTGATTGGAGAAATCGCATCATTGCGAATAAGCGAAGTGCAAACTGCGGAGCACCACGTGCCATTGATGTGAGAGGTGAGCGTCGGTTTCGAAAAAGCCTGAGGGTCGATTGACACGCTGCAATGGAGCAACTCACTGGCCGTTGAACCAGAGGGCTACCGGAAGTGTGTCTAAAACGACAGTTCTGCGAACCTTGCTGCGTATGGGACTCCGATGCAGACGGATGGTCACTGCACCTATGCTAACGAAGGTGCATTTCCAGAAAAGGCTTATATTTGTACTGCAGTATCGGAACTGGACCTCCGCTGATTGGCAAAGGATTGCCTTCTCCGATTAGTCACGTCTTCTGCTTCATCGAACGGATGGAAGTTGGCGTATAAGGCCGGAAACATCAGAGAACAAACACTTTTCAACCATGGCTGGAAGAACACAAGCTGGTGGGGACAGCGTTATGGTCTGGAGAATGTTTTTGAGGCATTCTCTGGGTCCACTCATACCTGTGGAAGGCACTACGGACCGAATTCGTTATGAATCCGTCTTTGCAGACCATGTACACCCATATATGCTGATTGTCTTCCCTGTGGCGGATGGTATCTTCCAGAACGACAATGCGACGTGTCGCACAGCTAGAAATGTCCGATAGTGGTTGGAAGAGCGCGACGAAGACTTCAAAGTACTTTCCTGGCCCCCTAATTCGCTAGACGTAAACTCAATTAAGCATCTGTGGGACCACCTCGATCGTGTTGTTCACTCTATGGATCCCCCCACCAAGCACCCTCCACCAGCTGTCAGATGTACTGCTGTCAGCATGGCTCTGCATACCTGTGAACACGTTCCAGTACCTTATTGAGTCACTTTCAGCTCGTCTAGCTGCTCTCCGCGTTGCGCACGACGGTTACTCTGGATATTAGCTGGTGGTCACAATAATGTGACTCGACCGTGTAAGTAACAATACAAAAATCAAGTATAAATGGAATATGCCTTGAATTTAACATTGGTAAAGGACTAGACGGCTCGGAGTTCAAAGTTCTGGGACTTCTAGTCTGTTAATTCACCATAGAACTCCATAAGTGCAGCAGAAATGCATCCTCATCCAAACCGTTAACGTATATCCCCCAATTCATGTTGGCACCCTAAAAACCAGTGGCCCAATGCTATAGCGCAAAAACCACCCAAACATTGCACTGCGTCTATCCCCATGCTTTACACGGGTGGCGGTGAACTCCCACACCGATAAACTCCCATACCGGTAAACTCCCACACTGGAAAACTCCCCCACTTTCTTCTGATGCTAAGAAAACTGCTACACGGCGGCGAACTTCTACGCCGTTAGACTCCTACACCTTCTCATATAAGGGATGTACACAAATTGCATTTCATTTGCAGATCTTGTCAAAGTGTGGGAGCTTTCCTACTGGAATGAAACGAAATGTACGAGTTTTCCTAGCTAAACAAAGCGAAATGTATGAATTTTCCTATAGTGATATAAATGTGTAAGATCATAATGATACAAGGTTTATGTAGAAGTTTTCCGACTGAGTAAATCTTGAGTTGTGACTTTAATATTTTGTATGTGATAACATGCAACAAAAGCTAATCAAAAGAGACTCAACGAATCGATCTTCAGGTGCTGACAAGGCACCTGGGCTGAGAGCCTTTTTGGAAGATCATGAGTTACAACCTAAATATTTTATACACGGTCGAGTCATATTACTGTGACCACCAGCTAATATCCAGAGTAACCGGCCTGCGCAGTGCGGACAGCAGCTAGACGGGCTGGAGTGACAACAGAAGGTGTTCACAGGTATGTGGAGCCGTGCTGACTGCAGTGTATCTGACAGCTGCTGGAGGGTGCGTGGTGGAGGATCCGTAGAGCGAACAACACGATCGAGGTGGTCCCCACAGATGCTCAATTGGGTTTAAGTCTGGTGAATTAGGGGGCCAGGGAGGTACTTTGAAGTCTTCATCGTGCTCTTCCAACCACTCTAGGACATTTCTAGCTATGTGACACGTCGCATTGTCGTTCTGAAAGATCCCATCCGCCCCAGAGAAGACAATCAGCATATATGGGTATACGTGATCTGCAAGGATGGATTCATAACGATTTCGGTCCATAGTGCCTTTTACAGGTATGAGTGGACCCAGAGAATGCCACGAAAACATTCCCCAGACCATAACGCTGCCCCCACCAGCCTCTGTTCTGTCAGCAATGGTTGAAGAGTGTTTGTCCTCCGATGTTTTTCTCCTTATACGCCAGGGTCCACCCGTTCGATGAAGGAGAAGACGTGACTCATCGGAGAAGTCAATCCTTTGCCAATCAGCGGGGGTTCAGTTCCGATGCTGCAGTGCAAATGCAAGCCTTTTCTGCTGATGTACCTTCGTTAGCATAGGTGCAGTGACCATCCGTCTGCATCAGAGCCCCATACGCAGCAAGGTTCGCTGAACTGTCGCTTTAGACACACACTTCCGGTAGCCCTCTGGTTCATTCGGGCAGTGAGTTGCTCCACTGTAGCGTGTCGATCGGCCTTCATGCACCTTCGAAACCGACGTTCACCTCTCACATGAATGGCACGTTGTGCTCCGCAGTTTCCACGTCGCTTATTCGCAATGGTGCCATTTCTCCAATCACGATACACTTTGACTACAGCAGCAAGCGAACAGTTCACAAACTGCGCTGTTTCAGAAATACTGTCACCCTTGGCCCGAAAGCCAATAATCATCCCTTTTTTGTAAATCTGAAAAATCGCTCCTTTTATCCATGACAATAACGAGTGATATGTTTTCAGATTACCTACAGCACACCTTATATACCCTCCAAGCCAGCTCACGACAAGTGCCGTCTACGCGCTGTTGACGTCAACAGTAGGAGGTGGACAAAATAATGTGACTCGACTGTGTATTTATAAACATTTTAGTAACTCTGATAAAAGTCACTCAAGGGATCATTTCTCAGCTGCTTTACAAGGCACCTGGGACGCGGGCCATTTTAGACGATCTTAAGTTAAAAACTTTGTGTCATTATGATCTTCCATACGCATTTATATCACTAGGAGAACTTGTACATTTCGTTTTGGTCAACAAGGAAAACTCCCACACGTTGACCAGATCTCCGAACGAAACGCAATTTGTATGCATCCCCTTGTAGTGTGCGAAGGTGCGGGAGTTTATCGGTATGGGAGTTTTCTAACGTGGTAGTTTTCCGGTGTGGGAGTTTACCTGGATCCGTTTTAAACTTAAGACACTGCAGTCGGGATCGCAATGTTTACTGCGTTACGTTGCCATAAAAATGGAACCTAAATTTACAGAAGTGCCATTGTGATGTGGTGAAAAAACGAATTTACAGGGTTTGAATAAAAATTAATTTTAGGGAAAAAGAGTTTGCATAGCCTCCAACAAAACTTAAGAGAACTATCAAAATCAAAGTCATTGCAACAAATATAATTGTTATATAGACCGCACAAAGTACGGTATATTAAAATGTAATTCATTAAATTCTACGTTATTTTCATAGTCACTTTTCGCATGTTTGTTATATCTTGTTGGGATGACTGGATAATTTTTGCAATATACATAGTATTCATCCGAAACATTTATCAGTGGGATCGTGGGAGAAAGTGAATAACAGCTATTACTGTTCTCATAAGTTGGCATTATTATGAACATACTACATTTTCAGCTACTTGACCTACATCATATCTTCACTGCCAGGAACCGTATTAGTTAAATGAGTTAAGCCATGTACAACCAATAAGCCATTACACTATGACTACTTACCTAATAAGCCGCAGGACCCCCTTTAGCCTGCAAAACAACGGCCACTCGGCGAAGCATCGATTCGATGAGGTGGCGATAGGTATCCGGGGATATCTGATACCATAATGTCAACAGCAGGTCCTCCAGTTCCCGTACACTTCGGGGTGGTGGTGATTTAGCGCGAACACGCTTTTCTAAGTCGAACCACAAATGTTCGATTGGGTTCATGTCAGGGAAATTTAACAGAAAGTCATCAACATGTTCCTCGAACCACTCATTAACGATTCGGGCAGTGTGGCATGCCGCATTATCATGTTGGTAATAACCATCACCAGCAGGGAACACAGTTGCCATTAATGGGTGAACTTGATCCGCAACGATGTTCAGGTACCTGACAGCTGTCACGGATTGTGTTATTTGGATAATGGGGCCTAAATTGCACACAGCATAACACGGCCGCCGCCGGCCTGTTTCCACCCAACAGTGCATCCAGGTGCTATAGCCTCCATTGGTAATCGTCGTATGCGCGCTCGGCCGTCTACGTGATTCACCAGGAATCTTGATTCGTCAGACCACGCCACTTTCTTCCAATCATCCACGGTCCAATCTTGATGATCTTGGGCCGATTTCATGAGTTGTTGGCGATGACGTGCAGTGAGCATGGGGACCCGGCTGGGTTTTCGGCTACGCAGACCCATGCGCAGAAAGCTGCGCGCTGTGACACATTGCACTGATCACCACTGTTGTAGCTGCGGGTGATTTGTCGCACTGTGGCCCTGGGGTCGCTCTGAACAATGCGCAACAGTCTCCTCTCCCCTCTGGCATCAATGAGCTGCGGACGACACGTGGCTGGACGACGGTTCGTCGTTTAGCCCTCTGTGCACCGCTTTTGATACGTACTCACTACAGCGGCACGTGAACAACCCACAAGCCGCGCCGTTTCCGCGATCGTAGTTCCGAGGATCCGTGCCATCCCAATTTGTCCTTTATCAAACACCGATAAATTGGCATCTTTTCCTATTCTGACTTCGAACACTCTACTAACCAAAAGCCGGTCCTCAGGTTGTATATATATTGGGCTGTGAACTTCACCTGCGCCACCGTTCGGTCTCCAGGTGCGCTCATTTTTCTAGGCTGGGGGTGGTCATAATGGAATGACTCACCGGTGTAAGTTTGAAAAGAATAAAGGCTAATTTGCAAGCATTAAAGACAATAAGAAATATTTCGTAATTCAATGTGTTTTTCTAGTTTTACTTCCAACTGTTTAAAGTGTTTCAACCGTGCCTGAGTTGGAAGAGTTATTTTAGCTTTCATAAAGTCAAAATATTTCGATTTATTCCGTTTGGATCTGTGACCTCACGAACAAACTGTTGCGCGCAGTTCTCACGCAAATTAGATACTTAGGATTTCGTATCCGATGGCCTTTTTTTATTGTTTGAGGGTTTAGCGACCACCGTGAGCAACTCTATGAGCTATAGGCAGTCGGTAGTCTCTAATTTGGGGCCACTGATTCCAGGGCGGGGGAGAGCCAGTGCCATAAGACAAGCGCACCACCCATGTCTCATCCGCGATTCGAGCCTACTTTCATGAACCGTGAGAAGCCAGCACGTAGACCACTGCGCCACCGGGGAAGCTGTTTGATGTTGGTAAAAACCCACAATTCTGTATTATATCCTATATTGGTAAAAACAGCAGATTTCGAAAACGATATGTTACTGTCGTCGTGCGTTAGGGTGGCTGAGGTGAAGTTTGGGTAATAAACGTACTATTATAATTTAATTTATTTATTGAAGCAAATAAGGATTTTACTCTTCGACACAATATGATCTGTTTCAGCAGAATGTTGTTCTTAATGCCAAGAAATTACCTTTGCATATGGGAAGTTCTGGATATTGCATCCGATATAATTGATCACCTGCGAATACTTGTAGAGGTTCAGAACCAGCCAAGCCAGCTCGTGGCTAACACGGAATTAGTTGCAAAAATGTGGCGAATAGCCATCATGCGTTATCAACAATGTTAGTTGCAGTTCAAACAGAAGCTGCCAAAGTACGTAAATTTTATTGATATTTCTAGAAAAAACATTAGTAAATACACAATCTCATTTCTTTGTTTCCGGAGTGCACAATGATATGCTATATTTTTTAATCATGCCTAAATACATGTGAACGACATTACGAACTAGTTTTCTTAAGTTTTAGTGGTCTAATTACATTTCAAAAATAAACGAGATTTTAATAAAAATCTAATTGAATTATTAGTCAATTCTTTAGTAGTCTATCGACGCAGAATAATTCGGTTTGACTTTTATCTTCTGTTTGTTTTGTTATCACACGAATCTTAGTTCTGGTTTCAAGATAAGTCCTGATGGCTTCGGAGAAATGGAGTTTCTCTCTAAAGGAACTCCGATTGTGACTATGTCTCGCAAGAATGGCCTTATTTGTTACTGCCAGTTTCAGAAAATGTGATGAACTGGGTTTTATCTAGTGCGTATCAGACGAATTCGACTTTATTTAGCGCGTACCGGACAAGCTGAGCCTGATTCAGCGCATACTAGAAAAACTCTATAGCTTCGTGGCTACTGTTCTGGTGGAGGTGTCCAAATCAGTGCAGCGTAACATCGTTTGTGACTGCAATATTTTAAATACATAGGTAAACCCTATAACGAAATAAAATAAAAGTTATATAAAGACTTAGGTTTCATCGATATAATCATTTTTTCAGCAGCATATTCTAATGACATCATCTCGTTATGTTTTACAAGATACAATAAGATTTACGCTGTGACAAAAATATCGTTCTTTGCAGACCAAAAACATCTGATCTTTCTTCCTCTGTTTAAAAATAGTTCCGGCGCCCTTGTATTTCTTAAAACTATGGCATGAAGAAAATGGAAGCTAAGAGATTGTGTTACAAATAAAGTGCTTTTGCGACCCCCGTGTTTGAGAAGACTACGTGGTGTCAACCATCATAATATTAAGTTACTAACTACACAGATGGAAGCCTTAGAAGAGAACCAAAATTCTTAACGCCCAACACTTTATTGCTGAAGAAAAGAAATTATCAAAGAGATCGAACTTCTAAAAGATACCACGTCCACAGAATGTACCAGTTTCGCAGTTGGCTCGTTTTGGTCTTTCCAGTCTGATGCTACAGTAAATCTCATCAACTACCGAATCAATCTCTGAACTAGGTATTAGAATACAGTGATGAAAATTATATTGATTGATAAGATGAAATTTGAAGACTGACCGGATACTGACCGAATTTGGAAACTAACGGGATACTGAACGAATTTGAAGACTGACCGGATACTGACCAAATTTGGAAACTAACGGGATACTGAACAAATTTGAAGACAAACCGGAATTAGAAATTGTTCCACGTGACAAGGGATGATGTCGCAGTTTGTTCGTTTATTAGAAACGGGGAGAAAATGAGAAAACTGGATCCAAAAATACAGTGCGCACTCCAATATGAACGTTGCAATACTTTGTTGTTGATAGGACACGTAATCTTGCTTTAGTACAAATGTGGAATAGGCACTTGGGCTTTATATGGCAAGGAAAAATTCCTTCATGTTTTTCTTTTTCAATCTTGTTAATTTTAAAGTACATTGTGATCATAATTAAAGTATCCCTAGTCAACACTCTGTGGAGAGATATCTAGCAGTCCAAACGCAACCAGATTTGGTATGCTGACAATTCAGGACATGCGGAAGAGATTTCCGAAAAATAAAAAATTCCAAAAGTCACCACTAGGAGACTTCTGGCGCTGCAAGCTGCGATAATATAGACAATTTTCGGCTCTACGTGGGAAACGACGCAAATATCGTAGCAGAAATCAACACACGTGCTGCGGTCAAGACGTTTTATTGTCTCCGGTATTTAATTGCACAAGGGAGAGATTGTGCAATTAAATACCGGAGACACCTTAGCGGTGCAACCGGTACTGCTCAATGTGGGCGCCATTGTTAAATTGCAAAACCTGAAGTCGATGAGAAGTGTGTTCAACAGCCGAACGTAATTGATTATTGTCTTTCATTTCAACAGTGGAATCTGTTGAAATGCATGAGGATTTTGCAATGCCCAAATGGGACAGTTATGCTTGTTGACTGTTCCATTGAGGTGAAAATGTGCCTCGTCACTCCACAAGATCTCCCATGGCCACGCATCGTCCACTTCCATTCTATCAAGGAAGGTCAATACAAAGGTCGGGTCGGGTGTCCTTGTCACCGTCAATCAACTGTTGGGTGTGGCTGATCTAGTATGGGACAAAATGCAACACCTTTCTCAGTACCTTCCACACGGAGGTGTAAGGCCCATCTAGCTTCCGTGACACTGCGCGTGCGTCACTGAAACCTGGTACACATTATCCAGCAATCCACAAGCACCGTCGTGATATCTTCAACAACTTCTGGAGGTATCGGTTTACGCCCTCGCCCTGGTTGAACACGTGGACATCCAGTTTCCTCGAAACGAGCAATCATTCTTCTGAGAGCACATGGAGTCAATGGACCTCGGGGAAAATTCTTACGACCGCGGAATTCTCGAAGCGCAGCGGCAGCATTGCTAGCGTTTTCATAAAACAGCTTTACAAGAAGGGCGCGTTCTGGCAAGGTGATACCCTTTGCGGTTGATGGAATACGAATGGCATTCAAATGATCAAATGATCATATGTAGAGGATTTTAGGAAGGGAGTTTCTGACCCCAGGTCTTAACCAACCCTTAGAAATAGGAAGCTAGGAGATTTGGGCTAGAGTGCTCCATATGAAAGTGACACGGAAGCGAAGTAGAAAGGGGGAGGAAGACGCCTTTTTTATTACCGGGGAGCCAGTCCCGGGGTCCGACGACTTAACGTGCCCATCCGACGCACGGCGGATATTTAGTGGATCGAGCGTTCGTACCTGCCTGGGATCGAACCTGAGGTCCATTCCGTGGCAGTCATGAACGTTGCCCACTAGGCCACCCGCGGCCCTCGAATGGCATTCACCATGTCTAGGACAGTTTTGTACCATGGAGTCGCCCATAGCGCGTGTGCCTTATGCAAATGATACGCTTTCTTGTCGCTTGTAGCGCCACAAAGACTAATTTCCCTCGTAGAGCCGAAAATTGTCTATATTATCACAGCTTGCAGCGCTTGAAATCCCCTGGTGGTGGCTTTTTTTATTTTTTGCGGAAATCTTTTCCGCGTGTCCTGAATCGTCATCATACCTAATTTGTTTGCGTTTGGACTGCTAGAGATCTCTCCAGAGAGCGTTAAATAGGGATACTTTAATTGTGATCACCCGGTACTTTTGACATTGAAATATCAGTTACTTTTTTGGTTCTTCTGCAGAAAACTATGAACAGTAATGGGATAATGAAAATTTTTATTGTGTGCAAGCTGTGTGTACAGAATTGACCATTTGACCAACAAATTTCCCGAAAGAGCCCTTGTGAGCAAAATGGATATTATACTTCACTGGTTTCATAGAGTTTTGAATTGTTTGTTAATGGATAACGCGAGAAGTTAATTTTGATTTTACACGTCGGGAATTCTTACCGATAAAGATACTGTTCTGTCTGAGAGTGAGATTACATTACAGTGTATCATTGAAATTAATGAATAAAAATCTTATAAATCATATGATAGGCAAACAAGCCAGTTATACTTTCATATAGAAATGTCATAATTAACTATTCACACACGTAATAAACTTCTGAAAAATAACCTGAAAATGTATTTTTCTAAAAAAGGGGATGAAACTTCATCCATCACCCGATTTCCGGGCAGAGTGTTACCGTTTTACCACCCAGAACGATGTCCTTCCAGGCAAGTGAGGCCCTGACTTAAATGAAGAACTATTGAGGCCCTGACTTTCTTTGAGGAACTAACGTTTGACTTGTAGGAGCAACTGGAAATTTACATGCACATATGAAAGCACTTTTATTATAACATCTGATTGAAACGCAAGAATTAATGCGCAATTAAGTGTCCCAAATTGGATAACTAAGTCCATGTAAACTGTTACATATCAGTATATGGAAAAGCTTTTGCTGGGTCAAACAGTTTCACTTCATGCGTGTTTTTGCTGAATGAAAAGGACATAAAGATCTTGAAATGCTTTCGAACTGCTTTCTGTAAAGTCAGCTTCATTGTTACGTCGTCCTTCGTTTTGTTTGTGTCCAAAATAGTTCTGCTTCTACTAGAACTAAAACGCGGAAGTAGAATTCCGTAAAAAAAGTAAGAAACACATCGATTAATCATACAATCAAATGAGCTGAGACATCGGGTCACTAAAACTATAGTAACTATCAAAATCGTTTGGTTGCGCGTCAGAATCCTGATTAGTTCCTTGACTGAATTATCAGGTGCAAAACAGCTACTCCTGCATAAAGAAACCCCAATTGTCTTAAAATTTATGTGATATGTATACCTGAGAAAATTGACGAGCTTTTACGGGACCAGCAGCACGTAAGACAAAAAAAGGCCACGCCTAAGGTAAGGTTGGAAAGAAAGACAAGATATTACAATCGATTGTAAGATGTATACAATCTCGAGAGCACTACACTCCAACAGCTTTCAAAATCAGCTTTCTGAGGACGAGAGTATTATTCTGTCATCTTTGATTTATCAGTAGGGTTTTAATTTCACTATGCCAGGAAAAATTTCGTCGGGATACCATTCACAGAAAGAAAAAAAAAACCAGTGCGGTCGCAAGTTTAGAAAATATTTAGAAAAAGATAAAATGAGCTGTCACTAAAATAATCTCCAAATAGATACGCAACTATCTTTCTCAATTTAAAGAAATTTTATGTTTTCTAAAATAAGTAATCTGTTTTCCTATTTAAACAAGAAAGATGACACTGAGTTCTCGAGTGTAATGAGTTCGTCTTTTGAATCCTCTCCGAATGTAAAAGAATTTTTCAAAGTAGCTTTTCAGAAAAGGAACAAAATCAGCGAAAATGGTAACGCATTTATGCTGTAAAGCGGGAAAACTGCGCATTATTTGAAATGCACAGCGTGAGAAGTATTCTTCGTAGTAAATAGAACAAGCTGCCCATATAAAAGATACAAAGTTTTACAATCAGTAAAACACCCACAAAAAGAAATAGTTACACGCCTACTGACGGCAAAATTGTGTTTAACGAAAACTTACAAATTGTATTAAAAAATTCCTCATAATGGAATATATCCGAAGCGCAAGAATTTTTTCAAATCGAACAGTTAAAAGAAGATATTGAGAAAAATGTATAACTTTACTAAATTAGCGGGAAAGCTGTGCATTATTTATTGAAAATGGTCGCAAAATATTTTTTTCATTCTGATGGGTATATTACCGAGAAATTTTTTAGAATCACAGATACATTTTTCAAATATAAATAGACACTGAGGCCCCACGGCAGCGGAATCGTGATTCATGAAAGCGTAGAACATATGCGTATTCTTCATAGCAAAAGCAATGGAATGGAATTTTTTTAGCGTCAAAAATGTTTCACGTATACACTCCTAGTGGAAAAACTCTACATTATTTAAAGGGGATAATGTTTGCAATCTTTACAGCAGGGAATTCCATATAGTACAAAAATAATTTTTTTCAGTACGATATTTATGTAGAAGTGAAGATGCAAACAGATTTATATACTAACTCTACCTAGCGTCACAACTACTCACAATAAAAATCCACGAGTAGAAGCAGAATGTTTCACAAAGTAAGTGGTATTCGCTGTTAAAGGAATTTTTAAAAGATGGCCTTTAGAAGCAGAGACGTAGAGAAAAATGGATTATATATTTGCTTCCCCTAGCGGGTAGATTTTATATTACTTAGGGCAAGAAATGTGCATAAAATATGATCTTAGCGAGCATTATCTGAACGAAAAGGAATGTTTTCAATCGGGATTTTAGATATAGATAACTGGGTATAGTTATTTATCTCTAAAAACGGCTTAAAATATACTAAGATATGGCTAAAAATATACTAAGATATGGCTAAAAATATACTAAGATATGGCTAAAAATATACTAAGATATGGCTAAAAATATACTAAGATATGGCTAAAAATATACTAAGATATGGCTAAAAATATACTTCAAATAGAAACATGCCTTACGCCCCCTACTGAAAAAACGTTGCTTTGTGGAAAATTAGGAGTTATACGAAAAGCATTTCCCACCACGAACTCTATCTGCTTCAAAAAGAATGTTTGAAATCAAACTTTTAGAAGCAATTATATTGAGTGAAATGAAATATATATTTACGCTCCCAAGTAGGTAAACTGTGCATTATTTAAAAAAGAAACAGTACGCAAAATGGTTTTTGTTGTAAAATGTATCAAAAGAAAAAAAAAATCCATCGGATATTTAGAAGCAATGATATGGAGTAAAAGCATATTTTGAATATGCTATCTTCTGTATTTACGTCCGTAACGGTGAATTTATTCATCAGAAAAAGACAAAAATGTATGGGGAACTTCGTTCTCGCAGTTCAGTCTTCCCCAAATAAAATAATTTTTCAAATCTGACTAATAAATACATAGATATGGTACCTACAGACGGACGAAAGGATGGACGTAGTGACAACATAACTTCATCCTTCTATTTTCTCAAGACGAGCCAAAAAATCCTGTTTCTCTTTGGAATACATACAGGGGCAGTTTACCAACAATATCCCACACGTACACTGCTGGTATGCCAGTTGTCTTCGGGGACTGTGGTCATGGCATAATTAACCATATGACACCGTAGTGTAGTACTTTTTGAATCAACTTGTGTACAGGAATCTTTGCTCATACCTGGGATGTAATATATCTTCTAGACCATAGGCAACGGAGCCTATACGGTAGATCCGGCTATAGCCGTACCAGAAATATTGCCTGGTGCGACTAACTGTACCAGGCATTTTCTCTTTCAGTATGAAAATATCAGAGTTTTTTTGTTTGTTTGTTTCAAATAACTTTTCTTGCAGTTACTTAAGAAAAGTTGATAACAGCGTCGTCAGATGAAGAAGGAAGTCGGTAATCTTGCCGATTTATCGTATATTTAGAAGTGAACATGTGTGGGCCCATAAATAGCTAAAGGCTATAATGAAAATTCTTGTCAGTAAGTTTTGCTAGGCTGTGGGCTGTCTTCTCTCTTTCCCGCAGGGTGTAGAACAATACTCCGAGTCCCTAGTATACCACTATTTAAGGTACGGAACAGCTATTTCCGCTAGAAAAAATAGTCCCTTGCATTTAGAGCGGAAAACAAGATAATTATTACTCATAATCCATTTTTCTTTGCTCAGCAGTTCATCGTATAAAATTGCTACCTAGAACAATTTTTTTAAATTTTAGAGCTTTTTCAGAAATCACTTTGATATGAGAATTTACTCAATCAGCACTTTCGGCTGCTTCCTAGCCTAGCACAGCCTAGCACTTTCGGCTGCTTCTGGCCAGCTGGGAATAACTTGGAGAGGAATGGAAGAGGTGGAAGACCTCTCTGCCAACATTCACAATAGCGAGACAATAAATTGACAAAACAGGAAACACGAGGGGAAGGATGCTTAAACAGGCAGTAGGGAAAGAAATTTGGATCAGACCACACCCACATTTACGGTCCCCACTGCTTGCATGATGTGAGAGCGGGTGGGGAGTCAGTGCGAGAGAAATTACTTGACAGAAGGGAAACAGCAGTAGTACAATGTAACGCGGATTGATACTGTTCTTGCTTACAAACACTCAAAACAGAGGTTATGCATATGAGAAGTGGTCAAGTGAGGGAGGGGGCATCAAATGCAAATTGGAATGTCATTTGCCATCTTTGATGACTGGGAGTAAAAGAGAGGAGGAAGCTGCTTTTTACTTGTAGAAAAGATCACACGATTCATTCTTTCTAGCAATAAAAATTAAAAAAAAAATGTTTAGGAACATTTTTACCATAAATGACATAGGCATAGAAATATTTTCATTAGTAATAACAATGTGCATACATTTACTCAGTACCTCTTACTTTCTGAAATAAACACGATCACATATCCTAGGTAGCAATGCTTTTAATTCTGTTTTGTAACATGAAAACGACTGAAAAGTTGCCCTGTTTAAAATATTTGAAAACGATATTCCAATACTGCTTTTAGATACAGGTTTCTCATTTACTTCAAATTATATTTTTTTTTCTCTGTTATTTAACGTTTTCTTTCTAAAATGTAACTACATGTTAACACTTTGTTAAAATTAGTAATACACTTTGTAAAAATTAAGTTGAGAACACTGAATTTGAAAAACGCGGTCACATGGATGCAAATGTACGAAACCATGGAGAATACATAATTTTTTTTTTCTTTTTTTTTTGATTGGAGGTTTAACGACCACCGTGAGCAACTCAATGGGCTATAAGCAGTCGCCCGTGCCTAATTTGGGGTCACTGGTTCCAGGGAAGGGAGAGAGCCAGTGCCGTAAGACAAACACAACATCCATGCCTCACCGGGATTCGAACCCGGACCCCGTTCGGACGAATGATCAGAGGCCATCGCTTAGACCACTGCGCCACCGGGGCGGCATACATACTTCATCCCTCATGTCTTCGGGGGTAGAGGAATAAATTGTTGCAAATAGCTGTACCAGTGTTCGAGAGCTTCCGCCGCCACTGTTCTAGACTATCCTCCATCGAACTTTTTGATCTGCGATCTTGTTCAACAACTGAGTTTTTTTTTTACAGCTGAATGAAAGGATGAGAACTATGCTCGGATTTTCTGCTGTTTCTAATGGCCAGCAATTATTATTAAAGTATGAAAATTCCCTGCGATGTTCAATCTGTCTTTTTTGTTTCTTGGGAAAGGGGCTAAAAACAGCAACTAAAATTTCTAAAGCCCTGTGACGATAGTTTCCATTTTTTTCTTGTGGCGCAGTAATTTGCCTGAAAATACTGCCGAAGTTTGCTCTTGTTCATATCGGTACGGTGAGAAATTTTACCTTGTTCACCGCTACTCCGGATGAAAGGAGAGGAACGATTGTCCTCCTTCGATATAATGGCCACCCATATATCAGTCACATGATCTATTTGTAGCTGCCAGAACCTAGGGGTTGCTGAATCCAGATGAGTGAAGGCTTTCCCATCCATGCGTGTCCTATCCATGCCTCATTACGCTACTTTGGGGTACATCCTCCCTTTCCGAAAGACATAAATTACCTTTCCCCTGACAACGCTCCATTTTTTGGACAAATATGTTTTGCAGAGTAAGAGTAGGTCGTTATTCTAAAACTGTAATGTTTTATTTTATGTCTGTGCTCAAACTGTATGATACTACAAATCGTCAGCATACTACATTTTCTCTCCTTTTTGTAAAATTTTGAGATATTAAATAGAATTTTCAAAATCTTTCTCACACACAAATATTTTATAAATAAGCGCAGTAGTTGACTATAAAACCCTGCATGCATTTACATCAGAGGCTCTTCAACAGTTTTTAAATTTAACCTCAGTTACATTATATTTTGTGCAGTGCTAGGAACCGCTTATATAGAAACAGATGAAGGAAATAAATAATGTTGCATAAAACGTTGTATTTTTCTTCATGTTAAACCCCGTTTTATCTTTAAATTAAAACTTCACTTCACTTGTAGCATGTTTAGAACTTGTAGTTCAGGGGATTTTTTATCCATATTTACATGCTTTCAGTCCTTTTTTAACCATCACGAACTGATTACGATGCGACTTCTGTACTCCGCAACACTGTCTCAGTTATTTAATATGAAAAATTGCTAAACAAAAGAGTTTATCAAGTTGTAGTGCAGACAACTTCATAAAATGCAAAAATAAATAAATAATAAAAATAAAAAATCACGATATAGACGATGAATTAGGGATTTTCATTTGTGATTTATAAACAAAAAGATCTTTTACCAAGATTCGTGAGCACCGATCTCCAGAGCAGTGAACTGCTACAATGAAAACATTAACATGAGAAGCAAAAGTGCGTTCTCATGTTTATGTTTTCATAGTTGCCATAGCTGTTATTTCGTCAAGGGCGGATTTCCAATTAGGCGCACTAAGCGCGCGCCTGAGGCCCCAGAGCTTAAGGGGCAACGAAAACGTATAATTGGATTGCCAGTATTGTTTTGGTTTTCACAGACTGAAACAAAAAAATGCAGACCTTCTTAATTTTCCGATGAAAATAATAAGAGACAAGAAAGATGACACCGAATTTTCGGGTGTAATGAGCACGTCTTTTGAATCTTCTTTCTTCGGTAAGATACATTAGTATCTTACCGAAGAAAGAAGTTTTTCAATCGGGTTTTTAATCCCGCAGATATTGCTCTGAACGGAATCTTGAGCTTACGCCCTCTGGTTGCAGACTTGTGCGTTAAGAAAAATTTGAAATTATAAGCGAAACATTTCGCAGCGAAAACGCCCTCCAACAAAGAAATAATTTTTCATAGCGGTCGCTTAGAAGCAGAGATATCGACAAATATAAAATATGCATCTACTCCCCCGGCGGGAAAAACATGCATTATTTTAAGAAGAAAGTATTCTCAAAAGGTTTTTCGATGTGAGCGATATCGGTTCAGGAAAGAATTTTTTCAGTCGAGTTTTCAGGAGCTCCGGTTTTGCTGCAAATACATCAGAAGCAGAAATTAACACTTATGCCCCCTGGTGGCCAGACGATTCCTTACCAAATATTAGAAATTATATGAAAAACATTTCCCATCAGGAGTTCTATGCGATACAGGAAAAAATTTTCAAATCGGAGTTTTAGAAACAGAATATAGGAGAAAACGCAGTTTACCAATACGCTCCCTTGGGAAAAGTTTATAAATTACATGAAAATCTTGAAATTATATGAAATCATGTTGTACTGGAAACGTTGTCCAACAAAGAAGGAATTTTTTAAATCGGACTCTTAGAAGCAGAGATATTGACAAAAATAAGATATATATATCTACGCCCCCTGGCGTAGTAACCATGCATTATTTTAAGAAGAAAATATTCCTAAAAGTTCTGTCAACGTAAGTAGTACCGGTCCACAAACGATTTTTTTCAATCGAGATTTTAGAAGCTTAGGTTTCCCTGCAAATACATCAGAAGCGGAAATTAAGACTTACGCCACCTGGTGGCCAAACCATTTTTTACAAAAATTAGAAATTACATGCAAAGGATTTTCCATCAGGAGCTGTATCCGGTGCAGAATAAATATTTCAAATCGGAGTTTTAGAATCGGAGATATCGGGGGAAACGCAATTT
This sequence comes from Macrothele yani, assembly GCA_039090855.1. Classification (NCBI taxonomy): domain Eukaryota; kingdom Metazoa; phylum Arthropoda; class Arachnida; order Araneae; family Macrothelidae; genus Macrothele; species Macrothele yani. The sequence goes on along the minus strand of CM077023.1, from coordinate 1,490,023 downwards.
ACCTTTACGTACCCTAGCGTAAAGTCTATATATTACTTAATTTTTTTGAAATTATATGGAAAACATTTCGCATCGGAAACACTATCCAATAAAAAAAGAATTTTTCAAATCGGACAATTAGAAGCAGATATATCGAAAAAAATAAGATATATATCTACGCCCCCTGGCGGAGAAACCATGCAATGTTTTAAGAAGAAAATATTCCAAAAAAGTTTATCAACGTGAGTGGCTTTGGTCCACGAACGAGTTTTTTCAATCGAGATTTTAAAAACTCAGATTTTGTGGCAAATACATCAAAAGCAAAAATTCACACTTACGCCCCCTGGTGGCCAAAGTATTATTTACCAAAAATTAGAAATCACATTCAAAAGATTTCTCATCAAGAATTGTATCCGATGAAGAAAAAAATTTCAAATAGGAGTTTTAGAAGAAGAGATATCGGGGAAACGTAATTTACTTTTACTCCCCCTACCGGAAAATCTATGCGTAACTTGTAAAAGTAACGATACCTAAAATACTCTTCGACATAAATAGAATCGAAAGATAAAATATTTTTTTCAATCGGATATTTAGAAGCGAATATATGGAATAAAATGTATTTTGAATTCCACATCATCTACATTTACGCACTCTAACGGCGAAATTGTACATCGTAAAAATAAAAAAAAACTAAATAAAGGATCATCATTCGCAGGTTCAAGCTTCCCAATGCAAAAAGAAAAAACAAAAAAACATTCAAATCGGACTAATAGTTGCAGAGATATGGTGTCTACAGACGGTCGGACAAACCGATAACATAAGCATAATCAAGTGTGGTACCACATTCTGAAATCAATTTTTTTATTTGTATAAAAGCAAACTTTCTTTAACGACTTTTTTTGCATCTTACCAATGTGTTCATCATTCCCACTGGCACATTTTAAACATCAATTCCATCATTTTCAAACTTCTTCATTGTTCCTTCGGTTCATACGCTTACCGTTTTTTTTTTTTTTTTTTTCCACAAGCGTTAAACAGGAAACTATTTTACTTTTTTTTTTTTTTATTTTATTTTGGATGTGCTTGTATGACAGATTTGGTTTACCAGTATTCCGATTTAGTTTGGTCAGCCAATGAAAAAATGTTCAGTAAACTGCTGTTAATTGCGATGTATTTTAATTCAGATTTATAATGATGCATGAATTCCCCAAGCTAAATATAAAGTATTTATGAAAAAAAATTGAGGTTTCATACAACGCTAATCATATAAGTAAAAAACTGTTTTTTCCTTGGCATAGATCAAGAATGACTTTCAGAGTAGGTTTCCATTTTTTCTTATCAGTTTCAGCAATCTTTTGTAGTGGATTCATTTCGTTTCATTTCATTTATTTTTCGTTATGAGGTTACATTTGACCATATTACAATTCAATATTAATGTCATAACATATAATATTAAGAAGAAAACCTATATAATATATATAATATATATACTTATGTACAGGGTAACCAAAGAACACAGGAAATTGAGTAAAAGGCTACATATATATATACATATATAGGTTGAGTAAATCCTAATTCCCCTAAAGTGCATAGTCAAGCCAAATGTCCTGCACAAATTAAATGTATGCATGTCATCAACATCATCATTGTCAACCATTATCAATCCACTGCTGGACGAAGGTCTCCCCAAGTTTCCTCCACAACGGTCTGTCTTGTGCCAGTCTCTTCCATGTCACTCCCGCATACTTTCGAATTTCATCCACCCATCTTCCATGTGGTCTTCTTCTGGGTCTTTTCCTGTCCCTTGGAATCCAATCTAAAATTTCGGCTGTCCATCGATGGTCTGTTCTTCTGGCAGTATGTCCAGCCCATTGCCATTTCAGGGATTTAACTCTGATCATGATGTCCTCCACTCTTGTCATTTTTCGGATCCACGTGTTCCTCTTCTTATCTCTCCTGGTTACACCAAGCATGCACCTCTCCATGCTGCTTTGAGTTGTCTGCAGCCTTTGTATGTCTCTTTTAGCTAAGGTCCACGTCTCTGCACCATACGTAAGCACTGAAAGGATGCATTGATCAAACACTTTTCTTTTAAGACATAATGGCATATTGCTCTTGAAAATTATGCTGTTTCTTCCAAAAACTCTCCAGGCAAGTTTTGTACGCCGATTAATTTCTTCACCAATGTGACCCTCACTTGATATCTGCTGTCCAAGATAAACGTACGTGTCTGTTATTTCCAGTTTTTCTCCATCAATCGATAAATCTTCATTTCTTGTAAAAGCATTGTACATCACTTTTGTCTTCTGAAAGTTCATTTTTAATCCCACTTCTTTACTCTTGTCAGCAAGTTCCTGGATCATACTCTGTAGCTCTGATGGGGTAGTTGCAAAAATGACTATGTCATCAGCAAAACGAAGGTGGGTTAGATAATCTCCATTAATTTTTATCCCTTTGTTTTCCCAGTTCAGTGATTGAAAGACATTTTCCAATGTGGCATTAAAGAGCTTCGGAGATATGGTGTCACCTTGTCTCACTCCTTTTCCAATTTTTATGTGTGTTGTATTTTCAAACAGCCGAATCTTTGCACTTGCATTTTCATAGATGTTATTAATAATATTAATGTATGCATCTTCAATACCGCAGGATTTCAGAGCCATTGCAACTGCTGATGGTTTCACTGAATCAAAGGCTTTTTCATAATCGATAAAAGCCATGCACAATGGAAGTTCATATTCCCTCGCTCTTTCAATTAGTTCTCTCAGTACGTGGATATGATCTATTGTGCTGTAGCCACTCCTGAATCCAGCTTGTTCTCTCGGTTGAGCCATGTCCAGTGTCACCTTCAAGCGGTGTGAAAGAACTTTAGTGAAGATTTTATAAACCACTGATAGGAGGCTGATAGGTCTGTAGTTCCTGAGATCCTCAATGTCACCTTTTTTATGTAGCAAGATCATTGTAGCGTTGTTCCAATCCTCAGGAATTTTTCCTTCATTAAGGCATCGAGTGAAAATTTGGGCGAGTACTGTTTCGATTTCTCCACTTGCTTCTTGTATGATGTCTACAGTAATTCCATCTTCTCCTGGAGCTTTTCCTCGCTTCATGTTCTTGATTGCATGTGCAACTTCTGCTGGAAGGACCGGAAGGACTCTGGTACTGGTACCTTTTATGATGTCTGGAGTACATGTATCATCCCTTTCATATAATTTGGAGTAGAAATCTTTCACTCTTGTCAAAATTTCACCTCTATTTCTTGTTACAGAACCATCTTCTTTTCTCAGTGCCATAATCTGTTTTTTTCCCTTACTGAGATGTCCCTTTGCTATCTTTAGGCTTTGGTTGTTTTCAATTGCTTTCCTTACTAGTTCACAGTTGAATTTCCTTACGTCTTCAGTGATACTTTTTCGTACTGTCTTGCATAGCTCTATATATTCCACTTTGGAAGCCACATCTTCTTTAGTTGTCCTCATCACTCTTCTTTTTTGCATCAACATTTTGGTTTTTCCTGATAATTTGTTCACATGCAATTTTTTCTTAGACCCAGCATATTTTGTTGCTGTTTCCATAAGAGCTTTGGTTCTGTTTAATAATTTTCTACCATTAAATTTTATATTTTAGTTTGTTAGCAAATATTTGTTTAGTCGTTTTCGAAAATAATAATAATTATTGATATGTGTTAGTTGACAAGGTAGGTTATTCCATAATACCAGTCCCTGGAAATCAATAAATCTTTGTTGGGTTAAAGTGTTCGACATTGGTAACTAAACTGTATTTCTGTTTCTAGTTCGATAGTCATGACCCACAGTGTTCAGCTGAATTAAATGTTGATACCTATTCTTCTTTGTTCTTTTATATATAAATTCTAATAATCTATGTTGCCATAATCTATCAATATCTAAAAATCCATAGATATTAATCCGTACCCCCATATTGGAATTAATTCCCCTAAAATTATTTAAAATTTTGACCATCCTATTTTGCAACGATTTTAATTTATATAAACTAGTCTTAGTAGTTTGATCTCATACTAATGAACAATAACTCAAACATGGATAAATCAGACTGAAATACAGCATTTTTATTATTCTAATTGTTAAACTATTTGAAATTCTCGTAATAAACCCAATACGCCTGAAATTTTATTTACAATATTTTGCATATTAATATTTCATTTTAAATCATCCTCGACTATTATTCTCAAATATTTAATATTATTGACTATTTCTAGGATACAATTTTCCACAAAAATAGATTGTGTCTCAACAATCTGTCTATCTCCCTTTTTAAAAATCAAAATTTCAGTTTTTTCAATATTTAAACACAGAAAATTTGTATCTAGCCATTCCATCAATTTTTCAATAAATTTATAACATTTTATTTTTGCCTCATTTATAACTGTACCTGTAATCATAACTGTGGCATCATCCGCAAATGAAATTAAATCCTTCTTAGGTTCAATGTTAAAAAATGTCATTAATATAAATTTAAAAAAGTAATGGTCTTAGAGTTGAGTCCTGAAGTACACCTATTTCATTAATTAACTTTTGCGATTTAGTTTTATTAATCTGTACATACTGTTTTCTATTATTTAAGTAGTCCTCTAATAAATTGTAATATTGATTTCTTATTCCACTATTATAGCGCTTATCCAAAAGTATCCCATGATTGACTATATCAAATGCCTTTCTAAGGTCTTAAGAATTTAAGAATATTGCAATGGTTACTAATTCCTTTTTTCTATTAGTTAATATGATATTTTGAAATGTTAAAATGGCTGTTTCTCTTGATTTTTCCTTTTGAAACCCATACTGATTTTTATTAATAATTTAATAATTCTCAAAAAATTACCTAATCATGTATATAATAGTTTTTCCAAAATCTTAGCAATAAAAGATAAGTTAGAAATTAATCTTTGATTATTTATATTATTCCTGGACCCAGTTTTATGTTTTGGAATTATTTTTGTTATTTTTAGTTCTTCAGGTATTTTTCCAAATTCAATAATCACATTAAATATATGATTGAGAGGTTTAGAAATTATTTTGGAAATCCTTTTAATAGCCCTTGGATGTATGTCATCTCCCTATTAAACAGGGATCGATACACTCCCTATTAAACAGGGAAAAGTTCCAGGGGAAGATGGAATTATCGTGGACATTGTGCGAGAAGCAAGTGAAAAAAACGAAACTTCGCTGTCACGGAAGCAAATGAGAAGCAGAAACTTCACTCGCCCAATCTTTCACGAGATCCCTCAACGAAGTGAAAATTCCTTTGGACTGGAACAATGTTCTTGCTATTATGTGTGTACAAAAGTTCTACCCGTTTTTCATGATGCAAATTCTAAGTAAAAAAATTAAGTAACAAGTGCAATAACAGATGGCGTGGGTGATTGCCAAAATGCTTCGAGGAGTTGAATATAAAATGGAACTAAGTATACAGGTGCATCTCATTCGTAAAGAAGTCACACAAGGATTAACATGTTAAGCAATAAGGATTACATTACACACTTTTTGCTTTATGAGTTCGACAAAGTCAACAATCAGCTGAAACCTGCAGCAACATTTGTGAGGAGTATGGCAAGGATGCCGTAGACGAAAGCACACGTTGCCGTTGATTCTGGAAATTCCATGAAGGAGACAGAAGTAGCAGAGATCAACCACGTTCTGGGCGTCCATCCGAAGTACCTGAAGAGGATCAACGAAGCCATATCAAATGACCAACATCTAACTCTAACCGTTGAAAAATAATCAGAAAGGTTTTCTGCACACAGAACAACAGTAGAAAGGAGGATGCATGCCCTTGGATTTATCACAAAATTCGACCAATAGGTACCACATAACCTACCCGCAAGAAATCGATCGAACAGAATGACCACTTGTTTTTCTTTGCTTGCGTGTCACAGAAACGAACGATTAGTTACGGGTGATGAAAAGTCGGTCCTTTACAGAAATGTAAAGCATCAAAGGACTGTGGGCCGAGTTGAAGAGCCTACTCCATCGACTTCAAGGGGAGGACTGCAACCGAGAAAGGTCTTGTTAAGTGTATGGTGGGATGTCAAGGGGGCAATCCACTGGAAGCTTCTTGTACCTAACCAAACTATAAATGCTAACCCGTACTGCGAAGAGTTGGAAAGGCTGAAAGAAAAATTGAAATCTAAGCGTCCATCACTGGTTAATCGTCACCTTGCGACATGACAACGCAAGACCCCATACAGATTTAGCCACTCAGAGAAAATTACTGGACATTGGATGGGAAGTGTTACCTCAGACACGTTGCACCTACGGACTTCCACCTTTCTCGTTCTCTTCAGAACAACTGGGCTGGAAAAGCCTTCGATGAAGTTGAAGATATCGAAACTGCATTACAAGAGTTTTTTTACTCCAAAACGGTGGAGTTCTACAGAAGGGGAATTCAGTTACTACCAAAAAGATGGCAAGAGATCATAGATAATAATGACAATTATGTAAAAGATAAAAGATGATATTTATTTAAAAAAATGTTTTTCTCGTCTTATAAAAAAATTAGTAGAAATTTGGCACACATAAAAGCGAGGACCTGGAGCATCTCAAGAACCACTAGAGATGGCTCGAATATCACGTGACCGTTACTGGAAAATCTCTGTCACTGTTATGAAAAGTGAATAAAAGTAATAATTCCAAAATTGCTGTTAAGGCGTCATAGTTGCCGTTGTCGCCATCAGGGCAATGCTTGGGGATAAAAAGGTCCAAAATCACTCTTACCATGTAACATTTTCTGCCTTGATGACTTCACCACGTTTAAAGATAAATCTTCTCTACGCAGGAGAGTTTTTACCCTCAGAGATGTTGACCGCTCAGGATGAGCTGAGCGAGATAGTTATCACCATAATTCCGTCGGGGTAAATGGTAGAGATGCGAGAAGGTGAAAACGATAGTCTAGTTTTGCCGAATGGGGGAACGGTACCTTTTATTTATTTTTTCTTCCACTCCGTGCTTAGCCTTTAATCACAGAGATCTTCCGATCTGTGCCTGCTATGTATCGTATCCATCACAATGATGATTTTGTCACTGTTACAAGTCAGCCAGTGACTCGCGTTTCGACTTTTTTATAGCTCCGTCACTCCTACTGCAAACGTTGATTTTGTCACGGTTTAAAAACACCGTTACTTCAGTAGAACTGTTACCGTCATCACTGTGACAGGAAAATCACTGTTAAACCCACCTCTAGCAACAAAAGAACCTCCAGCTTTCTATCAGTTGCTAACAGAGTTTTAAATCAGATACTGTCACACTGCTTGAAAGACTGGACATGGTTCAAAAATGTGAACAAGATGAATTTAGGAGTGAATATAGCACTATATATCATATCCATGTACAGCGGTGTGCAAAAATTGGGACAAGGTTAGATTTCAACATTTATTGCATACCTTCCATACATGAATGGATTACAAGCTTTCTAGTATTTTATGTAGCCACCTTTGGCTGCAATAACTTGTTTAACACGTTTTGGCATTGAATGCATTAGTTTCTGACAAAAAAAAATCAGTTCCGGATTATGATACCACACATGAATAATGCCTTTCACTGTTAAACAATTAGTATTTTTGAGCCTAGATTTTACAATGGCCCACATATTCTCAATGGGACTGAGATCAGGTGAATTTCCAGGCCACTCTAGAATGTCAATCTTCTTTTCTTTCATTACTGCCTGCAATTTTTTTGGAAGTGTGGCATGGAGCAAGGTATGCTGAAAAATGCCATGCGCACCATTAAAGCACTTCTCCATCACTGGAACAACCGTCCATTGTATTATTTCACAATATTTATCGGAATTTATCATTCCCTCAATAGGACGAAGACTTACAGGTCCTTCAAAGGCGAAACACCCCAAAACATCTTTATGACTGGGTGTTTCACCTTCTGTTGTAAATGTGCTTCCCGGACAGGTTCACCTTTACTCTGTCGTACAACAGATTTTATTTGTCCTTGGACAAAAAACAAATGGACCTCATCACTAAACATCACTCTTTTCTAATCATCAGAAGTCCAGTGATTATATTTTTTAGCCCATCGCAACGTTTCTCCTTCACTGAAGCTGTCAGGAGCTGCTTTTTTACAGGTCTCGTCGCATGTCGTCTAGCTTCTAATAGTCTGCGGCGCACTGTGGATGAGTGTATCTTTACACCTCCGGCTGCTAACCCTCTCTGCAAGTCCTGACTTGTCATTGATGGACATATTACACTTTTCCTTATTATCAATTTATCAGTTCGTGGGGATGTCTTACGTTTTCGTCCACAGATTCCTTTTCGTTTTGGTGACATCGATCCACAATCTTTGTAGTCTTTCAATAGTCTTGAAACACTGGATTTACTGACGTCTGTGGCCGCAGAAATCTCACGAACAGTCATTGAAGTACTTTCCTTAAGCGCTAAAACTTTAGCGTGCTTCCTTGGTGGAATATTCATTACTGCACTTTACACCGCCAACTCACTCGTGTATGTTTTTATCAAATGCCGGCTCAGAACTGAAAGTAATCTTCCAATAGGCAGATGAACCTAGCAAAAACCGGTTCTAGACAGTTACGGTCGCATTTCTGCGCAGTTTGGGTACGCCTACTTCCGTCAATAACGAGCAACGTCCAGATAAACTCAAGGAAACAAACTTTTTTCACTTTGTCCCAATTAATTTGCACACCACTGTACTACGAGAAGTAATCGAAATTGCTAATGAATATGAACTCCAACAATGTATGGCTTCTTTGGATTATGAAAAAGCTTTTAATTACGTGAAACCATCAGCAGTTATAATGTCTTTGAAATTCTATGGTATTGAAGATGCATGCATTGATATTATTAATAGCATCTATGAAAATGCAAGTGCAAAGGTTCGACTGTTCGGGGACACAGAAGGTATAAATATTAGGAAGTGAGTGAGACAAAGCGACACCACATCTCCCAAGCTCTCCGATGCCACAGTGCAGAATATCTTCCAATCATCGAACCGGGAACACAGGGGATAATGATTAAGGGAGATAGTTCCACCCACCTTCGTTTTGCTAAAGACATGATCGTTTTTGCAAGTACCACCTCAGAGCAACAGAATATGATCCAGGAACTTGCAGACACACGTAAAGAAATGAGATTAAAGATGAATTTGCAGAAAAAAAAAACTAATGTACAATGATTTTACCAGAACTAAGATTTAGAGGTTGATTGGGTAAATTTAAAAGTAATTGTTGTCTACATCAACCTTGAACTACAGATATCGATCTAGGACTACATAGAAAAAGCGTACAAAACTTCGCTGGAGTGCATTTTGAGGAAACAGCGTAATTTTCAACAGCAATTTGCCATTATGTCTTATAAGAAAAGTGTTTAGTCAAAGTGCATCCTATAAATGCATCCTTCATCCCGTAAAATCTTTCAGTTATTATTTATGCATCCGAGACATGGACCTTAACTAAAAAAAGAAACACATACAAGGACTGCGGACAACTCAAAGCATGGAGAGATGCATGCTTGATGTAACCAAGAAAGATCGAAAAGGAACTCATGGACCACACACACGAGAAAATGACAAGGGTGGGTGGCATCATGGTCAGTGTAACCTCAAGTGGCAATGGACAGGACATATTGATAGAAGAAATGACCATCGTTGGACAACTGAAATACTACGTATATACCAAGGGACCGAAAAAGACCCAGAAGAAGACCACGTGGGAGATGAATTGATGAAATTGGAAAGCTTGCTGGAGGGATATGGAAGTGAACTGCTCAAGATAGAGAGTTGCGGAAGAGAATCGGGAAGACCTTCATCCAGCAGTGGATTGAGAATGCTTGCTGTTGTTGATGATAATATATATATATATATTTTTACATGGATCTGCATTCACCGAAATTTTTGCGCTGATTTACTGAAAAAAAAACTGCCATGTTCTATTATATTATTTGAATTTTTGAAATTATTGCATCTTAATTAACAGTTTACAGTATACAGTGTGAAAAAACGCTGATCTAATAATAAGCATGGAAAAAATGGTCTTACTGGTTTCCCAGTGAGTAAGTGAACTTTTCTCTTTTATTTTGCCATGAAAGATCTTTTACAGAAAGTGTTCACGTAAAAATTTTTGGCAGTTTGACGATGATGATTTACAAAAATCGGCGATATTTTAGGTGTTTTGTTTGGGGTTTAACCACCGCCTTGAGCAACTCAGTTGACTATAAGCAGTCGCCCGTCCGTGATTTGGGGCAGCTGGGTCAGGGGAGGTAAGAGAGCCAGTGCCGTAAGACAAACACACCATCTATGTCTCACCCGGAAAGCGGGGCTGGACCCATCTCGGACGAACGACTAGAAGCCAATGATTCGTACCACTCGCCTACCGGCCTGGCGGCATTTTATTAGCTAGGTCCATGTTCAATAAAACTGAATCCTGTGTTAAGTTGGTTATCCGATATAAAATAATGGATTGTTGAAACGGAGTTGCCAAAGAGATGAGTAATTAATAATAAGGAACTATACACCAACAGTACTAAAAATAGTATAACTATACCATGCATCAGAATTTCTTGGCGTAGAGTAGAAATAAAAGTTTCAAAGCTTTCGCGCATCAACCAGATGACTTTTTCAAGGAAGGTAGAGAGTTAACTGCAGTACAAAAAATACTGCAGTTCATAGGATTATTGTCGCTACCAGACTTCGGTTCGGAGTCTAGCTGTCTACCTTCCTTGAAAAAGCCATCTGGTTGATGTGCGAAAGCTTGGAAACTTTGATTTCTATTCTACGCCAAGAAATTCGGATTCCTAGTATTCTACACAGTCCAGTCCCATTATTGTGAACCCCTCCTACTTTTGATGTCAATAGCGCGTAGCCAATGAAAGAAGGCACGTGTCCTGAGCTGGCTTGGAGGGTATATAAGGTGTGCTGTAGGCATTCTGAAAACATATCACTCGTTACTGTCATGAATAAAAGGAGCGATTTATCAGATTTGCAAAAAGGGATGATTATCGGCTTGCGGGCCAAGGTTGGCAGTATTTCTGAAACAGCGAAGTTTGTTAACTGTTCACGTGCTGCTGTGGTTAAAGTGTATCGTAGTTGGTGAAATGGCACCAATGCGAATAAGCGATGTGAAAACTGCAGAGTACCACGTACCATTGATGTGAGAGATGAACGTTGGCTTCGAAGGTGCGTGAGGACCGATCGACACGCTACAGTGGGACAACTCACTGGCCGAATGAACCAGGGAGCTACCGGAAGTGTGTCTAAAACGACAATTCAGCGAGCCCTGCTACGTATGGGGCTCTGATGCAGACGGATGGTCACTGTACCTATGCTAACGAAGGTGCATCCGCAGAAAAGGCTTACATTTGCACGGAAGTATCGGAATTGGACCTCCGCTGATTGGCAAAAGATTGCCTTCTCCGATGAGTCACGTTTCCTGCTTCATCGAACGGATAGACGTTGGCGTATAGGCGAGAAACATTGGAGAAAAAACACTCTTCAACCATTGCTGGCAGTACACAAGCTGGTGTGTGTGTGTGGGGGGGGGCAGCGTTATGGTCTGGGGAAAGTTTTCGTGGCATTCTCTGGGTCCACTCATACCTGTGGAAGGCACTATGGACCGAATTCGTTATGAATCCATCCTTGAAGACCACGACACCCCCATACATGCCGATTCTCTTCCCTGGGGTGGATGGGATCTTCCAGCACCACAATGCAACGTGTCACACAGATAGAAATGTCCGAGAGTGATTGGAAGAGCACGATGAAGACTTCAAAATACTTCCATGGCCCCCTAATTCCCCAGACTTAAACCCAATTGAGCATCTATGGGATCACATTGATCGTGTTGTTCGCACTATGGATCCTCCACCACGCACCCTCCTCCAGCTGTCAGATGCAATGCAGTCAGCATGGCTCCACATTCCTGTGAACACCTTCCAGTACCTTATTGAGTCACTCCCAGTCCGTCTAGCTGCTGTCCGCGCTGCACACGGCGGTTACTCTGGATATTAGCTGGTGATCACAATAATGTGACTTGACCGTGTATTTTTAGTAAGAGATGAGTTTTGTGGCAAAGTGCGTTAACTGCTAATGACAGCATCTGTGGTCGGTGAGGAACTTGTAACCCCAAGATTGAAGTATTGATCAATCTATGTAGTAGGACTAAAAATTGATTATTTTAATAGTGTTATTCAAAAAGGCGGTTCTCTGGTCATCGTCAGTAACTGGTGGTGTGACACTGAAAAGGCGGCTATTGGTGCATACCCCGGATTCTATTTATTTTCTGCGAGCCATTTCCCACACTTTTTGTGTGCATGCTTTCATGTTCTGTAATGGAGAGTTTTCGTCATTTGCGATTCTTTTCTCGTGCCAGCCATCAGAGATTTATTCAAGCATTAAACAAAATGATCATTTTTTTCCAAGCGTTTGCTTGCCATGAATACCACAGACTATGTTCACGGGCATTCCAAAGGAAGGGTCGCGAGATCAAACTCCCAGAAATTTATCTTTAGAATGAAAGAATGGCATATCTCACAATTTTTAATAATTGGACGCAATTTGTCATCTAGTTTCATTCATTCCACCGGAATCATTTTCATCAGATACCATTGATGACGAGGATAGTTAGTTTTGGAAGTTATGAGCACAAATAAAGTTCCATCCGCCTGGTCTCATTGACTCCTTACTCAAGAAAGTAATTCCTGGTAACCCCCGTCTTTGTATTCAGAAAATACTGGTAGCTGTGCGATCGAGAGAATTCATGATAAAGAACAGAACCGACGGTTTGCAAGTTTGAACCTGGCGTTACATCGTATATGTTAGGCACTCCTTCCTCGGTTGGAGTATGTGAATGCTTAAAAGCTATTACGGATCCACTCTAGTCTTAACATCATTGTTCATGGTAGATACCCCCCCCCCCCCGTCTTGTTGAATATCAGGTATGTACGAGAAGTTATTAGTTGTTCTAAAATATTTTTTAGTATTAGTTTTCCGTGTCCTTACCTATGCTGTGCCTGAAGGAAAAGTCTAACTGACTCATCCTTCGTACGCTGGTGGCACTCGCATTCGTTCAATAAGTGGTGTCGATTAAGCATAAAGGACACAAGAGTTTGGGTCAAGTTTGTCAACCATGTCGTATTCAGCGACGCGTCTCACTTCTGTCTCATCTCTGACGATGTGGTCACGGAGCTGATCTTGCTGCCATTCGTGAACGTTATACAGCTCCTCTGCCTGGTGTCATGATTTGAGGCGCTGCCAGTTTCAACAGACGTTTACTCCTCGTACTCATAGTAGGTACAGTGATAGTACGACAATAAAACGATGAGGTGTTGCAGCCCGTTATTTTTGCAGTATCCCCGTGGTATCCCTGATGCCTATTTTCAACAAGTTGATGATCTTCTCCCCGCACATTGCCAACAAAGTGTTTAGGTGCTATACTGGCCAGAGCTATCCCCAGAAGAACGTGTGAGACGTCATTGGCAGAGGACTTAATGTCTCTTCACAATCCCCTTCGTAATTTTGAAGAATTGTGGACATAAATCAACGTCGCATGGTTGGCGATACACGAGAACAATATCCGAGAACTTTTCTGCTCGATGTCATGCCGTGTTACCCAACATGATGTTCATACAACCTAATGACTCAGACCACATTATTCTATCTCTTCGTCCATCGCATTCATGTAATCTCTCAGAAATTAAATATAAAGTGCACAAATAAGTTTTAAAGCGTTTTGTGTGTGACGTATACCACTCATTTACATATCCGACATTCCCCCGCGTTGTTGTCATGTGACCGTAGTTGATCCAGAGTATAAAATGTGACACAGAGGTTTGCCAACAGTCTAACGCACTTGCACATCGGTAGGTGAAAGATAGCAAGCGGTACTGCATTTATTAGACACTGCATTCGTTACGAATTTCATCAAGAAAACAAATGCTGCAAAAGCATGTGCATTGATCTGTTCTGTTCTGGGGAGAATATTGTATCGAAAAGCATATGTGAGTTTTAATTTAAACGGTTTAAAGCAGATGATTTTGATGTTAGCGATCGAGAACGTAGCGGCGCCCCGCAGAAGGTTGCACATGTGGAACTGCAAGCATTGCTGGATGAAGATTCGTCTCAAACGCAAAAAAAACAAAAAAAAAACCTAGCTGAACAACTGGGGGTAACTCAACAAACCATTTCCATTCGTTTACGCGTAATGTGAAAGATTCAGAAGGAAGGAAAATGGGTACCACATGACCTGAGCCAGAGGAACAAGGATGAGCGTGTCATGAAGTGTTTGAATCTGTTAAATAAACAACACAGAAAGTCTCTTCTGTAAAAAATCGTTGCGGGTGATGAAAAGTGGATATGGTACGACAATCCCAAACGCAAAAGACACTCGGTTGACCTAGGTGAAGCAACGACTTCGACACCGGAACGCGATATTCACTCCAAGAAAGTTCTGCTGCGCATCAGGTAGGATATGAAGGGTGTGCTCTATTATGAACTATTGGAACAGGGTCCAACTGTTAGTTCTGATCGCTACAAGCAACAATTGATGCGATTTAACCAGGAAAGCTGTCAGAAACGTCCATTGACAGACAAAGGATTGCGTCCCGGGAAATTACTGGATGACAACGCTAGGCCGCATATCGCAAAATCGGCCAAGAAAACGTTATTGACGCTTAGCTGGGAAGTTTCAGAGCGCCCGGCGTATAGTACCGACATAGTCTTTTCAGATTATCATTTGTTGCGATCGATGCAACATGGTTTGTCTGCTGTACGGTTCCGGACATGTGACGAAGTGCAAAAATGGGTTGACGATTTCATCGCATCACACGACGAAGTATTCTTCATGGCTGGAATCCGTCAGCTGCCCTACCGATGGCGGAAGGTGATAGATAATGACGGCGCATATTTTGATTAGTAAAGGTATTGTTTTCTCTCAAATTACATGTTGCGTTGTCTTAAAATGCTTTAAAACTTATTTGTACACCTAATAATTTCTTTTCCACCTACTTTTCTATTTGTGCAGTAAGTTTCGTCTCATTTCATGCATACGATCATGGTGTAGAAAAACGGTGAACCTGAAATTACCAAAATCTTGCATTTATGCGTTTATGCAAATGTCATTGATAAGTTCTTTGTAAA
This sequence comes from Macrothele yani, assembly GCA_039090855.1. NCBI lineage: Eukaryota > Metazoa > Arthropoda > Arachnida > Araneae > Macrothelidae > Macrothele > Macrothele yani. The sequence goes on along the minus strand of CM077023.1, from coordinate 1,474,928 downwards.
AAAGTAACTAATAGTTGATAGATTTAAAGCTAACAGGAGATAAACTTCAAGGGGAAAGGCTGCCGTTTCTGCAGGCCACGTCACTTTGTTTTACAGGTAACTTAAAAAGGGTTGTGGCGCACGGAAAAATTTCTTACGCCACATACAAGAACAAACATAGTACAAATGAACAGTTTGTTGGAATCTTGAAACTTCCGACTGGGGGAAGGAAAGGGAGTTGGTGAAAAGCTGTTGGCTTGTGGAAAACTACGGATATCTTAAAAGTGGTTGCGGTAGAAAGGAAAACTTTTGTGTCACCTCCAAAAACGAAAGAATGACATGTTGAAATTATGAAATTTCTGAGGTGAGTGGAGGGTTCGTTTCTGCCATTCCCACTTTTTTTGGGGGGGACAACTTAAAAACGCATGTTAAAAACGAAGTTTTTTTGCGTCACATTCGATCACAAATATAGTAGCACAGACGAACAGTATGTTCAAATTATGAAATTTCCGAGGGGCAGATGCTGTATCTGCAGCACTCTCACTTTGTTTCGAGGGTAACTTAAAAACTGTTATAATACACAGTGGTGGAAATGGGAATTTTTCGCTGCCGGAATGCAACGTACAACTTGTAGTGTTGTCGCCAAAACCCGTCAAAATGACGTCGCAACGTTTTGTCTATTTCTGACTCCATAGTCAGAATTCGTCAAAAAGGCTTAACGCAGTTTTGACGGGTTTTGGTGACAATACTACAACGGTACAAGTAAATGCATTAAAAATTGAATATTCGCAAACCCATTTGCTGTACACATAAAACCATATAAGGAAATTTCGTTATTAAACTTAAAAATGAAATAGTCACATTTAGCTAAAATCAGAGCTGTTTTCTTTATTCAGAAGTACGTTTCTTATTAGAAAGACCACGCGAATGTGTGCCGGTGCAATTAAAGGTATCACCCTTTTTGGAGGTGTCCTCAAATAACAAACATCGGAGAAAAAACGTCAGCTCGCATTTGAGGCAGAGATATGTAAGTAACTACTTACTGTATATGGGGTGGCAAAGTAAAGAAATTCGGCTTTGTCTAAAATATTCATTTATTTAGCTGCAATATCTATTATAACTTCCATTTGAAAAAAAAAACTCATCTCCTAAAATAATCTCCAAAGTTTTTGTTTCAACAAGTCTTCTTGCATCTTTTCTTCACGTTCTCTGCAAGCCAAAAAAATCTGCATTTCTCCTTCCGTCACCCAACCATTTCCGTACGTACGGCTCGGGATTGAAGATCTTTGAAGGAGGTCCGTTTATTTTTATGAGCATGAGGTTGCTGACGTGTGTAACGTTTAAAGCGTTTCTTAAATCAATTATTATCAAATTCATGGTGCTAAAACCTCTTTCACACTCACCTGTTGATATAGCAACCGCAGCAACAGATTTTAATAAGACTTTTAAATGATGTGAAACTTTTTTGGTTTCCTTGAAATGTCTGAACTCTTCAATGATTTTCCTTTCTTCCTCCAATCCGAATATTCGGCATAAACTTAGAACCTCTCCTTCTCCATATAAAATATCTATGTCGGTCGGCCAAAAAGACGGATACAAAACCTGAAGTTGTTTTACAATATCCTCGCTGCTGAATAATCTGGCAGATAAATTGTTGGCAACACTCCGAAAAAACTGAACACGGTTTACTTTCCCGTCAGATCTATATCCCCTTGAATGTAAGTCCACCCCTTTGAACACCATATTTTTTACGGCATCTGATGCTACTAAATAAAACTCGTCAAAACCACCATCAGCTAAACCTTGGAAAACTTTCACTGTAAAGGAAATATGCGAATGTGCTTCTGGTAACGATATAGAATTCCCTTGAAGACGCAGTGACAATGAACTAAGTTCCTTTAAGGCGGTTTTCATTAGTGCCAAATTTTCCAGGAAGCATGTGCTCGTAAGTCTTTTCAGTAAGCCAGAAAACATGCTTTTTTCTTTACTATCACTTGAAGCATCAGCAGATGTAGCTTTAAAATGCAAAGCCAAGGCTGGAAACATATTCCAGACATCAGATACTGTTTGCTCACTAGATGCGACCCATCTTGTTACAAGAACTCTCCCGATTGAAGAAAACAGAACTGCAATTTCTTCAGCATAGTGATGCAACTCGCGGGCGTTCTTTGGTGAAGCGTGATACAAAGAGTATAATTTATCGCACAACGATTTAAAACTCTGCATGCCGTAAACCTCTTTAATTACGTCCCCGACAGCAAGTTCTAACATATGATTTGCACAGTGTCATATAATAAGTTCGGGAATTTTTTTTTAAGCTGTTGAGCCACACCAGATATGGAACCTGCGAAGTTTGCAGCTCCGTCGGAAGTGAAAGATATCAGATTATTTTAAATAAGCTCTATTGGAAAGTACTTCACTAAGCAGTTCATAATCGATTCAGTTATTGCTGTTGCTTTCAAATCGTGTAATTCAACCAAGTCAAAAAATAGAGTTTGGACATTTATATCATCCGGATCTATGGACATTCTTATGCAGATTATGAGTACTGAGAGTCGGCTTACAGTTATACACTCATCAACCGAATTTTATATTTTGGGAGACGATTTCTTCACAGAGCTTTTTACGCATTTCATTTTCTATAGAATCGCAAATATCCGTACATGTCTTCCTAGACTGCAATATCCTCTCCATCTCAGTGCCGTTTTTCTTTTGAATATCAATCAAACCAGGAAAATCGGCAAAAGGTCTATTGTTCTTCGCAATGAAATATGCGGTATTGAATACTTTGTACGTATTGTCCACTTTATTTTTATTTATTTTTTCAACAATATTTTCAAAGACGCCTTCAGAACGTTTTGCGTTCATTTTAGAAGCTTCTTTATGAGCGTGACTTTCTCTGTGCTCCTTTATTTTTTCCCTTAGAGCCGTATTTTGCTTCTTCTTATCGTCAGCCGTAGATCTAACTTTGCAATTTATCCACTCCTTAGAAAGCCTTGCACCTGTTAAAAATTCTGAAACGTTCATATTCCCGGCGGTTTTACAGACGGCACATCCTAAACACCCATTTTTTAAAACAAGCCAAGAGTACTCTTTCAAAAAATACTTACTTTGAACCTCAGTCCAACACTCGGGTTTACCATTTGTTGAGCTTTGCCGAGATTCAGATTCTTCTAATGAACTTCCTGATGCAGTGATTTCCTTTGACTGTATTTTCGGCGATTTTCTTGGTGTTACTTCACACGGTCCGAGCTTGAACAGGGGGGGGGGGGGTCCAAATTCCCGAGTTCTGTTTTTTTCTTTTGACTCATCTTTTTTCCCAAAGAAATCTGTTAGAGTTATTTTCACTATTTTCAGTTGTTTTCTTTTCTCACACAAGAACAAATTAAAACATACAAGAACGACTACAATATCAGTCAAAAAGTCACGTCCTACCACAACAGGAGCTGGAGTTGAAGTGACAGCATGTGTAGAGTGTAGTAATTAAGTTCGTTGCCAGGTTACAGGAACTTCGAAGTCATTTTATGCCAAGAGCGGAGGGAGGTTGCAAGGTCATCGAGCAATCAGCTCCTGTCATGACCTTCGCTCTCACGCAAACACTTCGCACTCATCGTGGAATTAAGCGGCGTTGCAGTCGTCATCACGGCACGAAATCGCGAAGGAAGGACGCCAGGCGGCGAAGAGAAAAAATTTTAAGAACTACAGCTACAACTCCGGTAGTACCTACACAAATGGCGAGTGAGCTTTATTAGAGGAAAATAAAAAAAATTGAAACGACGAACAATTAATACAAGATGGTGTCATTAATTGAAATGTATAATGCATTACGAAATGTTTTATGAAAATTAAATGCTCCCTTTCTGTTGGTTTCAATAACGGAACGCCGGAACGCAGGTTTTTGCTTCCGGATCGGTGTTCCGGTGCGTTCCGGCCCATTTCCACCACTGATAATACAAATGAAGAGAGTTTTGTGGCACAATGGAGAACAAACGAATGGCTTGTTGAAATTCTGAAATTTGCGATAGGGGGGGGGGGGCTGGTGAAATAGACCTCTTCAAATTATTTATGTTAAACGATAACTTAAGCGAAAAGCTTTGCAGTCAGTTTTACTGAAGAATTGTATGTAGTTGTCAGGATTTTTAATGCAGATTGGTAAAATCACATAGATAAAAGAAATAGATTACGTACATGAAAAGTCAAATTAAATTCCATAAATTCTGGTCGAATACTTACAAATCCTATGAGCCGCCCCCGGTGGCGCAGTGGTCTAAGTGCTGACTTCTGACCATTCGTCCGAGATGGGTCGGGGTTCGAATCCCGGTGAGACACGGTTGTAATGTTTCTGTTACGGCACTGGCTCTCTCCCTTCCCAGGAACGAGTGGCCCTAAATCAAGGACGGGCGCTTGCTTATAACCCATCGAGTTGCTCACGATGGTCGTTAAACCTCCAAAAAAAAATTATATATGTTTTTCTGCTGAATAATAATCATGTAATCCGGCGCGCTCTGCGAACAGTCAAAAAGAGAGAATATCTCATAAATCACAAAACAATTTTACTTAGCGACATAAGTAGTGAAATGTCATCACTCCAGCTCCCACGATTTCCAAGGTATCCATTACGTGAGCGAGGCATTTCGTATTCATCTTCTGAATACTTAGGTCGCTAAAAATTTTATCTGAAATCAATTCAGAACGACTGCGATTTAATCAAAATCAAGGTAGTCCAATCAAGAAGCTCGAGTAGATTATCATTACAAAAGCGTTTATCGCTGTTACCTTGAGTTCTTCAGAAACCATGCAGTTTCACAGCAAAAAGGGCATTTCAGAAATCAAATTAATTTATTTTAATGAGGACTTTGAAGACCAACGTGAAGAACTCAATAAGCTATAAAGCAGTCGCCGTCCCTAATGTGGGACCACTAGTTCCGGGGAAGAGAAAGAGACAACGTAGTAAGGCAAATACAACATCCATGCCACACCAGGATTGAAACCCAACCCATCTTGAACAAGTGATCAGAAGCCAGCGTGTAGACCACTGCACCACCGGTCCGTCTAAATCAAATGAAATAATGAACCTGTTTCCCTAAGATATATGAAAGAAAGTGTATTCACTGCAGAATCTGTTTCTGTGCTTTGTGAGGAGAGAAGCGTCTGCAATAAGAACTTGAAGCAAGAACCGAGTTCACTTAAAAAACTAAACCATAATTCTCCGTGGAAAAAAAACTGCGTTTTGTAAACCGTAGGTCGGACGTCGAATTTGATATCCAAAAGAAAGCAAAAAATAATCCAAAGTGGCGAAAATTCACTCATGTGATTCTCATAGTTCTCGTCAGTTGCCCTTCATTAAAGTAACTGGGGAGGGGGGGGGGTGAATCCTTTCCGTCAATAACTAGGTTCGAAGAGTGAGACAGTTGGTTAAGATGGGCGCAATTTTTTTCTGTAAAGGAAAATTCGTTGCGCCGCCATCTGATCATCCGTCTGAGTTGGGTCCGGGTTCCAGTCCCGGTGAAGCATGAATGTTGCTTTTGTCTTTGGGGACTGGTTCTATCCCTTTGCTGGAGCCAGTGGACCCAAATTAGGGACAAGCGACTCATCACGGTGGTCGTTAAACCCCCAAATAAAACAAATCGTAGCAAATTTCTGCAACTAATGACATAAACAAGATAGTGGAGATCTAGAAATCGGATAATTTGGAATGCCCTGGCTTTAGCAATGATGGGGTAAGGAAGACTTGAAGTGTAAAATTACTTACTATGACCTAGTGGCTGAAATAACGAAAACTCCGAATTCTCAGAGATTGACAGCAAAGTTTGAAACTGCATGCTGTATGACAACTGCTTAAAAGTTCGTCCAAGTGCGTTAGAAAGTCTTTGTAACAGTATTTTAATGAGTTTTCTATTATTTGTTAACTTCATGCACATTGTTGCCGTTACCTCGTCAACACTGAAAAAATGAACTTATCCTTAAGTATTCAAGAATATTTTGTACAGGGTGTCCACAATGTCTTGTTACCCCCCTGTAATAAGAAACGTAAGTGGGCTATGTATCTGTTGTATGATGTATATGTTGAGTTATATGTTGAGGCATCCTTAAACATCCAGTGGATTCTGTGGGACATTTTCTGAAGCAGTTGCGGGGTGATACGAGAGAAAGCACGTCTCATTGCTTGTTTAAGTTCATCAGGGGTTTAGTAGCGCTGCTGTGCAACAACCCCTTCATGAAACCCCAAAGGGCATTATCACACGTTGAGAGATCTGGGCTTCGAGGTGGCCATTCAAGTGGAGCGGGTAGCACTGCCGAACCTTGGCCGATCCAACGATCCCGAAAGACCTCACCAAGGTATTCCCGAACAGCGATTGCGTAATGGGCGGGTGCCCCATCCTGTTGGAACCATACGTCATTCAGAATGCCAAGATTTCCAAGTTGTGGAACAAACCAGGTTTGCAGCATGTCCAGATAAGTTATCTGATTCACTAGACCATCAAAGAGATACGGTCCAAACAGATGTCGACTATTCATTGCAGCCCATATCATGACATGCGAAGGATGATGTTCCAATTCTTCGACATATTGTGGGTTTTCCTTGGACCAGAACACAACGTTCCGTGATCGACAGCTGCGGTATATCGCACATTCATCAGTGAAAATGACCTTTCCACGTTTTGGGATTGTGGCAAATGTCTGAAGCATCATTGCACATGCATCCCGTCTGCGGTTTAAATCGATGTCTGAGAATTCCTGAACGACCATCGGGCGATATGCGTGCAAATGCAGTCATTCTTCATGTGCTTATGCAGTGTCGATCGTGGTATTCCAAGCTCCGCTGATCGTTTGCGGAGCGACTTCGTCGGTGACCTGATAACTGATTCCTCGACCGCTTGACACTGTTGCACTCTGGTTGATGGTCTTCCTGTTCGTGGTTTATCCTTGATGTTGCCTGCTTCGAAGAGTTTATGTTCCCACCGCAGAAGAGTCTGTTTTGGAGGGGCCTCTTTGTCGAATCGTTGTTGAAAATCGGCACACACGTCACGCATTGACTTCCCTGTGTGTGGACGTTCGTGTACCCAGACACTGACAACAATCCGCTGTTGCAGGGTGTGTTCGCTGGTATCACAAATGGTTCCGGTACCTACTGCAGACCATAACTCAACATATACATCATACAACAGATACATAGCTCACTTACATTTCTTATTATAGAGGGGGGGGTAACAAGACATTGTGTACACCCTGTACAGTGAGCTAAAATATTAGTGCTGTTCTGAATAGTCCTGTTAATATAAAACATATTTTCATTGACAATCCAGAAGCATATCAGATACTTTTAAACATATGAAAAAAATGAATGAAAGGCATTCAAAGAAATTTGAATGAGAACTTTAGAAACAACGAAGAAAACAGTTAGAAATCCTGTTCAAAAGTTCATTTTACGCAAGAGTTGAAGTGTGTACGATTATTTTTTAAGAGGAATTCATTAATACACATACATGCCAGTTCAATAACTCTTTCCTTAAATCAAAGACTAATGCAAGTTTGTAGTCTTCTCGTAAGCTGTATAGTCGCTTTCGTTGTAGTAATTCATTTTTTGGTAACTAGTTATCGTCTTTAACTGTATGTCAGTTTAGTTAAATTTATACACAAATTCAAAGCCACATTTTCATTTGCACTTGCAGAACAAACCTTGCATTAAAGAAAAATCACATTGCTTTAGTATGCTTCTGTGATGCTGTACATTTTGATTTATTTTTGACCTTCCTGTGCGTAAATAAATCAGATGTAAAAACAAAGCTTTGGCTTCTGTACGAACAATCCCTAAAACAGCTCAGTTCCTCCCGTTATACACAACTTACACGCTTTCCATATTTATAAATCTGTCTGGCAAAATTACTACAACTAAAGCAATGCACCCATTAAAAATTGGCGATCTCAGGTACACAAGCAATGGTTGAACAGATTCAAAATAAAATCATAGCAATTGTAAAATGAACTGAAACGTGTTAAACTCGAATGCCAGACTTGGAAACCAAGAAAAGTCAAGTAAACCAGAATTAATGCAATGATGTGGAAAACTAGTTCACATGAAAGTCTTTATAAGCTGATGGGTAAAATCCAAACATTAGAAACGACTAGTGCAGGATACTCAGTGAAAAATCAAAGGTCAGAATTTAATCAGTAACACTTTTTCACGTAGGAGTTCTTTTATGTAAGACAATGGTTTCTGTGGCGAGTTCTGGTCTTCAGCGAACTTGAAGCTGGGTCTATGATTTTCTGCAGTTGATTTTGAGCCAAGAGTGGCTTAAAACTTTAGTCGTTTTTCCTTTTTTTTTTTTTTTTTTTTTTTTTGCTTTGTTTTTTATTTTGTTTCGTGGTTTAAAGACTTCCAGGAGCACCTAAAACCTGCAACGATTCTCCCACCCATAAGTTTGGGCCACCTCTTCTACTGAAGGGACAGTCAGCGCCGAAGGACAAACACACTGCCTCTTCCCGTACTCAAACCCAAGCATCATCCGGTACTCAAACTTGGGATCAGGTCAGACGATTAGCCAGAAGCCCGCGGTTGTGACCACTCAGTCATCGAAGTGAATCCTTATGTGTACTTTGGCCTTTCATGCATTGAGTGAAGAGACTGCCTGTGAGTATAATTTATCTGAACGATGGTATTCCTCCGTCTCTGGAAAAATATTTTTTTCTCTCTCAGTGTAGCTATGGAAATGTGATATTCCGTTCAAGAATGCGTTTAACAAAAAATAGTATAACATCATGAGCAAATAATCAGTAATTACGGCTTTCCGGAAAAAAACCCCATAGCAGTGAAAGTTATTATTAGATGAAGTGTGTATTATTAAAGACGAGGATCCAACATACACATGCCAAGATATACTGGTTCTAGCATGATCTGAACAACCGATGGCCAAGCTAGTGCGAAGCAGGGTGGGGTTCTGACCACTGATCCATTATGTGTGCGTAAACTCCTTTTTCCAGGGAAGGAGAGAGAGAGAGATGACAATCTAATCGATAATCAGAGAGTGCGTGTAACACTTCTTGATTCATTACCAGTGGGTTAATGAGAGCGGAATGATGCAAGGCTTCTCCGGAATATTGGCAGATCTGTCACTCGTAGCCTCTCAATAGGAGAGAATCGATAAGGAGTGAAAGAGAGAGGGAGAACTTGAAATCCTTCATCTCTCGAGCCGTCTCTCAAACGCACTTGGTAAAGCATCCGAACATTGAGTTGCTAGTTTAGGGAATGGATATTGTGCTATCTGTCATCAAAACAGTTTGACTCTTTTACTAAATAAATCTCTAACACGTGACTTTAATTAGCAGTGCTCAACAGCTAATCATAAAGAAAGTCCTGGAAAGCACCTGCAGAACTAGGTATTATACGCTGAAAACGAAAACGAGTAAGCACAAAAAATACTTGCATTCAGTTTAATGAACGAGATTTCGAAGACCACGACTTAAAGACCGAACGTCATAATGATGCGATTTTTTGACATACAAAACATCCGCAAAGAAAGTAGCAGTTACAGGCACGTAAAAGGCAAACAGCCATGAGCAGACAACTTTGCAAATACATGTACAAAAATAAACTGCATATATAGCAAATAAAAGCAACAACAAATCATACCTCCTTTGATTCCCCGACTCACAAGATGTTGTAATGAAATGTAAGACTTCAAGATGGATCTTAAGAAAGCCTTATTCATGCAGCTTCTCGTGCGTTTCTCTGGAAACAAAGTATTTTACAATATTTGTAATCGGGGATTTCATTCTTCCATAACATTCTGAACCTTTTAGAAGTTCATCCCAAAAATGATCCGCCTTATTAGAAGGTTCAGAATCACAAGGAGCATGCACTACTGCTGTTACTATTCTCTGAAGCTTCACTTTCAATTGAAGTCTCAAAATTAACTCACTTACAGAACTGTAATGCATCAATTTATTTTCATATTTTTACGTAAAATCACATCCATACCAGCTTTTTCTCTTTCACACCAATTCATTTAGTTTTTCTATCCCTAATACTTTTCTTTTAATTTCACCTAAAACAAAGTGTACCTAATCCATATTTGCTAATTTTTTCAATCACGTCATTCATCTTTCCATTTGTTCCTCTAGTATATTTCATACAAAATTCTCACTCTGCCTACATCTCTTTCTCATACGTACAGATTATCACTAACCTGTTTTCTGAGATTCAGAAGTTAGCTCCTCAAAGAACACCTTTTCCCCGTGGATATCCTATTTTGCAGTACATGTTGATGGCCTGGATTGACCCAGGATCGCTCGCGTACGGAGTTGTCGCAAATCGCAATAGACCCATTTTTCATCCCCGGTGACAACCTTCCGCAAGAAATTTTCCCCTTGAAACCTCTTGAGCAACGACATGCAGACGCCCAATCGTTGACCAATATTACTCTCCGTTAAAGTATGCGGAACCCACTTACCAATCTTCTGGATCTTCCCCAAGTCCTGAAGACGCCGTACCACCGCCGATTGAGCCACTTTCAAACGTTTCGCCAGTTGCGTGGTCGATTGTGTGGCATCCTCTTGCAACAGCGATTCCAGCTCTTCGACTGCGAGTTCCTGTAGTCTACCTGCGCGGTGCTGGTCTTCCAAGCTTAGATCACCTTTCTTAAACCTGGCAAACCATTCTAGACACGTCCGCTCAACCAAAACCGTTTCGCCAAACGCCTGACATATTGAACCGTATGCTTCACTCGCACTTTTCCCTAAATTAAACATGAATAACAAACAGTGCCGCAAATGAACTTTATCGACCGCCATGCTTGGCTTCATGTACGAACTGAGCACGGGTCGCCTGCCGGTTAGACCCGTACAGCGCCCACTAGCAGGGGTGGCGGAAACTTTTACATACTCCTAATACATATGTATGAAAGCAGCAGTAAAAAAGCGTTTCTTACATTACACAGACATGTAGTCATTATATGATTACTGGATTTCTGTCAAACTTAAATTTGAATTCCCCTGTAATCTCTGCTAAGCTCTTGACCATCGTTCAATTCAGTGAAGTAGCGCTGACGGTCGAGAGGTCTGAGATGTAGGTTTCTGGCTAGTCGTCGGAGTTGTGTCCTGGTTCGAGTCCCGGTTGAGGCTATTGGAAAATTAAGCGTAATGCGTCTCACTGAATTAACAATGAGCGGAAAAAGTGCTGAGTAGAAGTTTTTTGGACTTTGGACTCAGCGATAAGAGCTGACACGATACTCCTGATCAGAGCTTCTTTCCAGACGTGTACGAAGGAAGAACTCGCCAGTTTGTGTCCTGCGTTCGTGCGCTGCATTTGTTCAATAACGTTATCAGAAATTGTGTGTGTGTGTGTGTGTGTGTGTGTGTGTGTGTTCCATTCAACTTCGTACTTTTATGATGTACCTGCAATCTGTTCATGGTTAAAGAACTGTAGTGTTTGGGTAACAATAATAACGTGAGTCAAACTTCTTTTTTGCATACAGTCCAATTTTCCGAAGTGAGGGCCATTGATCTATTTGGACAGACGGTGTTTAAAACTTGATACCGAAGGTCAAAAAGGGAGAATAACAATAACAAAGTATATTTTACATGTTGCACAAGACATTTACGACAACAGAAGAATGGGTGGTACACTTGTCTTACGACACTGGCCTTCTCCCTTTTCTGGAATCAGTGGCCCCAAGTTTGGAACGGGTGACTGGTTATAACCCTTACAGTTGCTTATGTTAGCCGTTAAAACCCGAAAAAAGCAAAAATATCGGTTTTAAAAAGCTTCCTATCACTCTAAAGCTAATATGCGAATGGAATAGGGTACAGTGTGCAAAATTCACGAAGAAACAGAAATAAGAAAGTGCGTCACCCAATCGTAGAAAAGGAATAGGTTACATGATAGCTATCACTGAAGATCACAAAATGATGTGCTCAATTATCCAAATCGTCAAATACATGTCATCTGCGGCGACGTTATTTCTCGTAAGAAATACAAATACGATGGTTTCTCTTTTCCTCAATTTATAAAAAGATTTCTGCGTCATCATCCCTATTATCGAGAAAAATGTAGTATTACCACCTCTCATGTAGATTCGTATGAATCATACGCCGCAGGTCGCCTAGTGGCCAACGTTCATAACTGCCACGGAAAAATCCCAGATAAGACCCCAGGCAGGTACGAACGCTCCAACCACTAAACATTCGCAGTGTATCGGATAGGCATGTTAAGCCGTCGAACCCCGGATACTGGCCTCCCGGTTATATAAATAAAGGTGTTTTCCTCCCCATTTCTACCTCGTTTCCGTGTGACTTTCCTGTCGGGCACTCTAGCCCAAATCTCCTAACTTCCTATTTCTATGGGATGTTTGAGACCTGGGGTCAGATACTCCCTTCCTAAAATCCTCTACATCTGATCTAATCTAATCGTATGAATCATATATGGCTTTTAAAAATAATTAAAAAAGAAAGAAATGCATCCTCCAAGATTCGAAAACTGAACTTACACTCTTCTCGGGAGTACAGTGGATAAGCCTATCGAAACACCTTAACGAAAAATGTTCGACAACGGTGCGTAAGGTTTTTCTTAATAAAGGAATCTCTTTTTTAGATATGTATTTCTGTCTTAGCGAAGGAATCTTTTGTTATTTCTGCATATGTATTCGGTCGTAAGAAATACCTAATACGTATTATACATACAGTATGTATTAGGTACTTCTGTCTTAACAAAGGAATCTTTTTGTTACATATTTACTCTTCTCTTAATTAATCAAGAAAATAAAATTATGAAACATACTTCTCCACAAGCAAACTAATCGAACTTTGGAAAGCTCATGTTACTCAATGAGAAAAATATCACCTTTTACATTTTTTTTATAAAAATCGTAAAGTTAAAGAAAATACCTTCTCACATCATCCAATAAAATGTCCCAGTTTTAGATAATTTCTCCAAATTAATCAACCTATCAGAATGTGTCTGAAATGTTCTAAGTGTTTTCATCACGGACATTCAGGCGTTTGACTATTATTTCGTAAACGGAAACGAATTCACACTGTATTCTAGCTGGAAGCATTGCTTTTAGGAAAAGGAAACAACTTTTAGAAAGCTAAAACAGAGGAGCTAGACAAGAAAATTGCTTACAGAATGATTAGATTCCTCTTTGTCTTTGAAAAAGCAAATCGTCTGAGAGAAAGTTGAATTACATATATTCTTTTACCACCTCTTTTTGTGTACATTAAAAAACTGATTTGACTAGAAATGAATTCTGTTATGCAATAAATAAATAAAATTCGTCAAGGAAAAGACCCTGTGTGGCTTAAAGCGCAAAAGACTACTGAAATTCCCTTATTAAGAAATTTAATGGAAATCGGTCGGCAAAGAAATTAAGTCATCAAACTATCTTACTGCACATGCATGCAAAAGCAGCACACTTTATAGATTAATCAAATCATTAGTCATTCTTAAGAAACTTGATTGCAGGAGCACTTGCGTGTAATTCGCTTTGAGAGTAACAGAGTTTCATGGTCCTGCAAGAAATTAAATCTTCACTTAATTTGATTGCACACAAAATAAAGACAACTTAATTGCACAGTTAATTAATCAATTATTTTGATTAAACGTAATTAAGAAAAATACATTCCAAAATGTACATTCGAAACACGATAGTCCTTCACCGTCGAAACTAACTTATCCGTCTCCAGGGAGATACATTATTGTTTGCGCCTCTGAAATTCACTTTCGGCATTCGTATTTGCAACTGTTGCGAAGTTTAGATGTTCAAAAAATGTATTAGGTCACCGCGAAGAAAAAGAGTATCAGAAAAGATTTTTTGGATCATATATAGGGAAATAAATCGGCTGAAAAATAAAACTGTCAAACTAACGCATTGCGCATGCTTGGAGCAATGGCTCAAAAAGGAACTTGAAAAGGCAAATGCACGGTTTTGAAAGAATAGTTACTATCTATTATTGTTACGCACCGGTACTAGGAGACGAATATGCTGTCGGATAGGGCAACCGATATGGAGAATGGACAGCATCACGTGGTCAGTCAAGATGGCCAAGATGGCGGCCCTGAATGGGGCTGCGCAAGGTTCTACCATGGCTCCTTCAATGGTAATCCTTAAACTGCCGACACAAATGAGTGCACCTGGGTTACAACGGCCAGTCAAAAATGTTGTGCAACGGGATCAAGACGCTCTTCTTTTTAACTGTTAATAATGGGTGTTGAACTCTCCCGAACTTGGTTATGTCCCTTATCCTGAGAAACAATAAACCTAAATTACGGATGAATGCCTCTTCCTCACCTTTCATGAAGCAAGAAAACTAAAAGCTACTGAAGTCACAAATTATCATGGGAAACTGCCATTAGAAGACTAGAATGGACTCGGGAGAAAATTTTAATCAGCAGCATATTTTAACCCACTGACTAACTAAAGAACTTGGAAAGCTACACAACCACCCGAAATACGGCAATCACGGTCAAACCAAAAACGAAACATCGTGTGTATGTATGAATAGAATGAAATAATTTGCATCTTCTTTCACCTAGCTCTATGAAAAGCAGTTGAGATCACAACAGAACTTCTACTTTTTCTGTGTTGTTGTTTTTTGTTCCTTTCTTTTTTGGGGGGTAGGGGGTAGTTAAACAACCACCGTGAGCAACTCAATGGATATAAGCAGCTTCCCGTTCCTAATTTTGGGCCATTGGTTCCGGGGAAGACGAACAGCCAGTGTCATAAGACAAACACACTATCCGGACTTTACTAGGGATTCGAGCCCAGCCCCACTTTGGTTAGAATCCAATGCCTCGTACCACAAAGCAAGCCACTGGGATGGCTTTCTGCCATTTGCCTTCTCCTTCGTACGTAATGAACGAAAACTTGCATACAGGGTTAACTGATTTCATTCTTTCACCTGTTGCTGACTTGCCTTGATTCTTTTTGGTCTCAGATTAACTTTATAATATTGTTTTCAGCAAACAAAATCTTTGCTCTTGTATGAAATTGCTTAAAGAACGAGTTCATTTGTTAAACTTCCTGAGCACGTAACTACAATTTGATGATTTTATGAAAAACTCAGGTTACCCAATATAATTTTTTTGCACGGCATCATTATTTTTTTCCCACTACATCATTATTTTTTTCTTTCTCTTTGTGCAACTTGTGTAGCAGACATAGCAGGTCTTACTTACTTCATGTAAGTAGGTATTTCCCTGTTGCTATGTATTTGAATGTATATCATTAATTTAGCAAAGAATCAACTTTTTGCATTTTATGATGCCTCTCACAACACTGAAAAACCCTCCTTCCTGTTTGCATTAGAGATAAATATACAAAGATAAATAGCTAACGATACTACTCCAAAATATTAAGGATCCCCAGTGAGTACCTAGGAGATGCTTTGCACGAAATCTTGCTTTTTATAAAGTTAGAGCTTTTAGAGAGATCTGTTGAACTAAATTCTAGAAGTGCTTATATTTTATTAAAGACAAATTTGGGAATTAAATCAATGGAAGTGTTCAACTGACTTAATGCGTTGCCGAGCAATATAAAACTGATTGATATACAGTATATTATTGTAAAATATGAACTTCCACACACAAAAGTGCGGAATGATACATTGACAATTAATAACTTGAGCGTGTGGTGAGTGATGTAAAGGAGTAGCGTGAGAGATATTGAAGGAGTAGGACATGCTGAGCTTGGCTAAGACAACAAGTTTAGTTTGTACCGTGGAGTGTATTCCAGTTTATGTTTTTGTGTGAAATAGTAAAGTAATAAATGTTCTGTGTTGTTACCGGTGGTCTGTGATGTTACATTATTTCACGTACGATTTTTTTCCAGGAATCATCGTATTAAATTTCTTGAAAACGAGTGGCACTTCCTAAATTTGGGTCACATTACTAAAAAGAAAATAACGCGATAGATTTTTAGAAACTTCGTTGCTATCAACAATTTTATAGAACTACAAGTTGAGAATTTTTATGCTACACAGAGGCCTTTTCGCTACTGCCGTGTGACTGAAGCCTAGCATTTCGGGCCTGAAATCGCATGATGAGCATTTTTCTGTGAAAAGTTCTTTCTGTCATAGTGCTCCTTGCATGTGTAAAAAGATTCAGAAGGTATTTCAAGTATTCATTTTACCGAACAGAACGATTAAGTTATGGGATATTATTAATTAATTATTAATGGTATTATCACTATTATTGCTGTCGATATTCTCCGCCAAGGCTGGTGAGCAAAAGGCGGAGATATTAATCTCAATCCTGGGAATTCTAATTTTCTAGTGATCTGGTAACCCGTAGATTGGCTGTCTTTTGTATTGGGTGAAGTTGCCTCTGTGGCAATCCTAATTCCTCGAAAGTTACTAGGTACCAATGCAGTTGCCAAAATGACAGTTGGCACGACTTTTTTTATGCCCTATTTCCAGATTCTTTGGATTTCAATTAGCTGATTTTCGAATTCCGAGATTTTCTCAGGCGTTGGTTCTTTAGATTTAGATGTTTTCTGTTAGTGGACCTGCTACATCTGTTAGTTGTGTATCTTTCAGCTTTTTTGTCTAGAATTATAGTGTTAGGTCTGTGAAAACTCAGGTTTGTTCACGCTGGGCATCGAAACCGGGTCCCCTCACTCCGGAGTAAGTCGCTCTCCCAACTGAGCTACGCGGACATGTGCTCGAATTGCTATCTGCCTTTATCTCATGTGCGTCCTGTGGCGCAGGCACGTCACATCTCCGCCCCCCCCCCTGAAAGAGGGCCGGGGGCCCGGCCCACGGGTCAGCTGGGACCATGTGTCGCTGTAGGCAGTCATCCGATGAAGAACGTGCATTTGAGAAATCCCAGACAATTTGGTGTGTGCAACGTAACATCACACACATTTGTTTTTTCGAAGCACTGAAGAAGGGATTCTTATTTTTACTGTCTCGCGGTGTGGAAAGAACATCACACCATTGCGAGAAACTTAACGGCCAAGTCATCCTTGAAGTTCGGGCGCCAATGTGAAAACTCAGGTTTGTTCACGCTGGGTATCAAAACCGGGTCCCCTCACTTCAGAGTTAGTCGCTCTCCCAACTGAGCTACGCGGAGCGGGCATGTGCTCTGATTACTATCTACCTTTATCTCATGTGCGTCCTACGGCGCAGGCACGTCACAGGTCGATTGTGGTCAATGGTCTTTCCTGTAATGGTAGGTTTGTCCCAGTATATACAGAATTTTGCTTTTCGCACACTTCAGTGAATCTGATTTTTTTGTTATTTAAGAAAGAGCTGAGCAGTGTTCAAGTTCAGCGGGGCAAAGCCTTCGTCGGGTGCAGCCACCGCTGTAGTGATGACGTGTTTGTTTCTCTAAGAAGCATTGTTTGAGTTTTTTCTTTTGTTTCCGGCAGAAGATGTAAAATATTGATTAGCCGCCTTTCACCTTTTTTTCCTTTTCAGGTACAATCTTTCAACTGATGACTTTGAAAGGTGGCACGCGTAATTGGTAAAAGTCTCTAGTGAGCCGGTAAAGTTCCTGCACATCGGTATTGGTCCACTTAAGGACCACAAAAGAGTACGTTAACCTAGATATAGCCCAGGAGTTCAAAGTAAAAATTTTATATTTTTGCTTTTGGAGTATAATTTAGGATGTAGGTTGTTTTTAGGCGGTTGAAGTACTTTGTTGAAAATCCCTTTTTAAGTGTGCTGTGATCGAACATTTTATTTTGTTTTACTCCTAGATGCATGTAAATCTGATCGTTTTCAAGGTTGTTAATGAAATGATTTTCCGAGGGTGGAATTTCAAGCGACTTTTCCCTCATGATATTCAGTATCGCTTATTTGTTGAAGCAAAATTCTAAATATATACATATAACCAATGATAACATTGCTTTGCTGCATCTAAATACGATGCTCACCTGGATTTTGGTTCAACAAACTGGAGAGCGGATTTAAAGAAATGGGCTACGCGTCTAACTGTTGAGAACGTGCAATCTTTGCAGAAATAAAAATTCTAAATTACGTGCATAGACGGTATTTTAGAGTTTTCATTTCTAACTGTTGAGACTTTTGAGTCTCCCTAAAAAATACTATAAAAGATGGCAATGTCTTTAATTTATTTTTATTTTACTTAGTATTAGATATGTTTTCCCGTTATTATTACCATTATTTTTGAGCTAACGCCAGCTTGGGTCCTTAAAGGAAGAAAAGATAAGGGCATTTCACACAATGAGCTAAAATCATGAAGATGCAACCATTCGACCTTCTGGAAATTTCCGTTCCCATGCGAGTCACTTTTACTAAATGTACCATAAAATCCTATACCGATGTTATAGGCCCTTTCTGACCAGTAAAAAGAAAAACACATCGTTAGAAATGATGAGTGAGAAATCGCGGGGTGCGTCACTGTACCTTTGGGACACATTCATATGCAGATCTACACTCAACGGACAAAACGTTAGAGATACCTACCTAATAGCGTGCTGCTCCTTCTCTAGCACGAATAACAGCCTGTTCACGCCGAGGCATAGACTCCACCAAATTCCGGAGGGTTTCCATAGGTAATGCCAGCCATGCCTGTTGCAGTACTGTCCACAACTCCGCCCGAGACCCCGGTCCAGGATCCATGGATCTGATGTTCCGCTGCACGGCATCCCAGAGATATTCCACAGGGTTTGAATCGGGGGACGTTCGGGGCCACTAGATGATCCCAAACTCATATGAGTGTTCCTCGAGCTAGGCTTGGGTGGTTGCAGTTTGGTGGCCCAGCGCATTGTTCTGCTGGAACAGACCATCGGCCGCAAGATGCGCGAATGCCATGAAACCGTGTAGGTGATCAGCCGGCACATGCTGCTAGAGCGCAGCGGTTAAGAACCTCTCCAGACACACTAAGGAACCTAACTTGTCTCACGAGAAGGCTCCCTTAGACAATCACAGATCCACCACTGCCTTAAACAGGGCCTATCTGGCTCGACAGGGCCATGGTCTGATGCTGTCGACGCCACACCCGCACCCTCCCGTAAGCTCGGTGCAGCTGATGACGGGATTCATCTGAGTAGACGACGCGGCACTACTCTGCAGAGGTCCAGTTCTGATGTGCCCGGTATCTGGCGAGGCGTAATTTCCGATGACGAGAAGTCAACAGTAACACACGAGTAGGGCATCAGCTTCCGTAGCCCAGGTTATACATTGTGCGTCACCCTGTTGACTCGCTGACGCTGCTTGGGCCGCCGGCATTTAACCTGGATGGGATTTGTACCGTTGTTACCAAGTGGTTGGTCTTCATGAGCCTGGATAATTTGGGTCGAACCCCGTCATTAATGACGTGTGGTCAGACACCGCTTGCTCTCTGGGCCGTTCGTCGATGGTATACTCACGGTACACATTTGATACGGTTGCCCTCTGGAACCCTAGGGTTCTTAACACTTGGGCGATAGAATGACCCATCTGTCTTGCGCCGACAATGCGTCCACCGTCAAAGTCGCTCAGATGAACACCATTTACCCATATTCGTCGATTGCGATCCACTGTTGGAAAGCTCTGGTGTCCGCCTGTGTATCGCCTACGTCCTGTTTGGGTCTGTTCCACTGTAGGTAGGGAATGCCGATGTCAACTGCCCATCACCATTATCTCTATGTTTTGTCTACTGAGTGTATATGCGTTGATCCTCCTGCTTTGCTGTGTTGCACGAATACAGAAATCGCATGATTGTATATCGACATTTCATTAAAAGTGGCACTTCTCTCTGTGCAACAAAGCACGCAAATACGTTATCTTTAAGTTAAATTGAACACATCACTATTTCACACTATCTTACATTGAGGATACACTCGAGATTATCAGACAAGTGTTCTTTATATCTTTGAAGTTTTTCGAGTTTTATCCGTCTGTTATTTCATTAATAAAATACTTGTTTTATATTTTTATCTACTTCTGAAAAAATATTTGTTCATATGTTTTTTAAAATAAACACAAGTACGAGATAGGAAGACAAAATAAAATTTCAGAAGGGCGAGAAGGTTAGCAGAGTGCGAAGAGGTGCGCGCGTGGAAATCGTAAGAAACAGATAGGTTCTAAAAACGAAACCGCATTTCTTCTAGTAAAATGTGGTTCCGTTTGAAGTCAATGTGCTATCATCCTCATTATCACTTTGTACGTATACATCTAATTTAACCTTCCTTTTGAGTCTCCGTGTCTTATGTAAATTAGGTTTTATCTCATTAAATATTTTCCGACTTAACGCCACAGAGTTCCGTCCGATTAATCTAATGCTGCCAATCCTAACGGCAGGTCAAACTACGCACTTAAAGACTGCAGTGATGAGAGCTCAGTGAGCAATCTTACAAGAGCTACTGAAAGCGGTGTTTTCTGTCAGCAGTATTCTGTGATTATTTATTAAACGAGCTATATTTGTGTAGAGAGGAGAGCGATATTACATGTTGAATCGTTTGATGATATGTGAAGTCTAACGTATTTTCTGATGAGAACGACGTGATTTGTGTTTACCGTGCTGACTGCTGAAATAAAGAACGGGGCTGGATTTTTGTAAGTAAACTTATCCAGTGAATTTCTGTCCGTTTTATTGAAGTGCATGTTATGTACAATTAAGTCTTTCAGTTACAAAAACCAATGAAGTTATCCGGGTTTTACAGTGAAGGTGAATTCACTAAGGTAAAGCTGCTATACAAATTAAGCTTAAACCTTACGAGCTCTAAACTTTAGTTGTTTTGCCGTGAAGTTAGGTTTGAGGATACAAAGCAACATGTCGTTTAAACAATAACATGATAACTTATCGGAATGATTAAACAGAAATAGTGTTTGGCCTCCCTTGGCCGATTGATCAGGAGCGTAGGTTTCTGACTAGTCTAAATTCCGCCCGCCTTCGAGTTCCGGATGAGGCATGACTGCTGTGTTTGTCTAATGGCTCTGGCTTTCTCTCACACCTGGAACCAGTTGCTTTAAATTAGATACAAGCGACTGCTTGTAGCCCATAGACTTGCTCATGGTGGTCGTTAAACCCAGATGAAAAAAATATGGAAGGGCTTAGGGGCCATCGAAAGGTTCGCTTCTGAACACTTCACTAAGGTGGGAGGGATATATGACTGCCAAATTGTCCTCCTTCTTCGCCCATCCATATACACACACACTAATCATCTTTACCGACGGTTCAGGTGTGATGCAGTTATTCGTAAACACGCCATAAAACCGATTTGATTTTACACTTTCTTTAGGCATATTAATCTTCCTTGAGTAAAATTTTTCCCAAGTGAGTAAGCCATAATACGAGCATAAATTAAAAAAGCATAGCACTTGGCCCTTGTCTTCCGGAGTTAATCCACTGCAAGAGCAGCATTGTTTAGGTCCAACAACAAACGGGAGAGAGGGAGAGATCTGAGCTTTAAAGCAGGCAGGTCTTGGGTTCATTGCGAGGAGCCGATAGAAAGGCGTTTAGGCAGTGGATTTGATGCAATTACTTGATGCAAATGGAAATGGTAGGTACCAGAGGAACCCAATTTACCAAGGCAACCGCAAAAGCAGTTCTCCCTCCCCATCTTCGGCATCATTAATCCCTTCTGCTTTAATTGCTATGGTCATAAAATGATCTTCAGCTACCCCACAACTCCCGCCTCAACAACATCCTCCCACCAGCCATCCACCCCTGCGGCGTAGTATATCTTCCGTCGGAAACAGGCAACGAGTTCAAGAAGAATGCGAGCGAGAGAAAGTGTAACCGAGACAAAGAGCCAACAAGAATAGAAGAAACTGCTAAAGGCATCGCCCAATGACTGAATTTTAATAAATTCCTGAGCCAGCTAAAACATAACAAGTTCGAAACCTTTTCTGTTTTCCAAGCTCATGTTTGATATAACATTGTCTCTGTACAGAAGCGACTTTAGATCTTTTGGGGCCCTAGGCGCTAAAAGAATTCAGGGGGCCACCTTTTCTCTTCTTATCGCCTCCGAAATTTTCACCCGTAAAATTAACAAAAAAAGTAGAGTAAAAAAAAAGTTTTTACGCTTTTTGAAATGCCGTTCTATCTTCCTATTATTACAACGTTTTGTAAGAAACAGTGCTAGTGTAATCACTTTGTCCGTGCTCATCGAACTTTTTGTTTTTAGAGATATTTCAGAAATTAATTTTGCTACTAATAGGAAAGCAAAGGATATTAAGTTTAACCCTTTAAATATCCCATATACTTCATGAATTTACCGCTAAGGACTGTCTGAAAAGTCGAAAATTGAAAAAAAAAAAAAACTTGAAGTTTTATTGCGAAGAAACTATTCAACTTAGAGAAAAACAATCTTTTTGTGCCTATCAGATTAAGCTTAACTGTTCCTTCTCAAATATTTAAATTTTCCAATTAGTTTGTTAATTTCCTGCCAGAGGAGTTAAGTCCAAAGATAGGGTTTTCACAGATTTTTGAAAAATTATTTTTGCGAATGATGGGACATAAACATTCATTAAATTTTGCCCATTTTAAATGTCACTACTAATTCATAAATTTCCTGTTAGGAGTTCACAAAGTGGAAATTTAGTAAATTTTAGCTTTACGCTACGAAGAAACCATTCCAGTTACAGCCAAAGTTCTTTTGGAGTTTGAGACGTTAGGCAAAACTTATGTTTTAGCACCTTTTCAATTGCAAGTTACTTGGCAAATTTAACGCTAAGGGTGCTGAAAATGGAATTTCTGTAAATTTATCAGCACATTGCGCATAAATTCCCATAAAATTGGAATGCGTTTCATTACAGAACCTGCTCTTCCCATTGCATCAGCTTTGGAAAATCACCTTGTTTTTACGTTGTGAACAAATTAATAGGCAACAAGCATCAAGCAAAAATGAAACACTTGAAAGTATTGGTAACTGAAGGAGTCCTCCACATTAGAGAATTTGGGTAAAATGCAATCTGTGCACAGCACTTCACTTGAAAAGGGTGGATGATTTTTCGTGAAGGAGTTTTTCTGTGGCGATGGCGAGCGATTCCCTAAATCGAAGAGATTAAGCCGTCCATGGCATAGACGAATACCGTGCACCAAGAAAGTTGGACAGTAAAAATTTCAGCAGTCAGTGCAAGAAAGCAAAATGTG
The DNA here is from genome assembly GCA_039090855.1 of Macrothele yani. Taxonomy (NCBI): domain Eukaryota; kingdom Metazoa; phylum Arthropoda; class Arachnida; order Araneae; family Macrothelidae; genus Macrothele; species Macrothele yani. The sequence goes on along the minus strand of CM077023.1, from coordinate 1,451,911 downwards.
TTTCTTGAAAGCACTTTTTATTATTTTCATCGGAAAATTGAGAAAGTCTGCATTTTTTTATTCTGTCACCAAGACGCGTGAAATTATTTTTTACACCGGCACTATAGTTATCAGAGACAGAAAGCATAAGAATTAAATGCAGAAGATCGGGTTTGAAAATGGGAAAGTAGGACCCACAGCCTAAGAGTATCACTGAAACTTTATTGCTTTTTCAAAAGTTAGTTTTATGTCGATTTAAGGAACAGAAAAGTTGAGAATACTTCATGATTATCAATATTAAACCAAGGGAGGAGAAAGTAATAAGAAAATGTTGTTGCACAACATAAATTTCTTTTAACACTATTAAATAAGAAAATGATAAATAATGTGATATTCTCGAATTTCTTTATTTTTTCAAGCTAAATATTAATTCTTTCGGTTTAAGCTGGTTTGGGGATTAGGGCAGAGAAAGAACTTGTTTTCCCTACCCTAAAGGGAAAAACAAATTAACAGCAAACACCCACGATCAGCAGGACAGTTTCTACATGCGTTCCTCATCGCAACTCAGGAGGGAAGGGGCAAAGGTTCCAAAACAGATATTTTCCTTTGACTAGAAGTAGCATGAAAGTAATTTATAGCACAATAGGCAAGTTAAGAATTCGCTTTAAACAATGAAAAGTGTGGGAAGTGTGAATACTTCCTTCACCTACCAGTAAAAAAGAAGGCTAAATTATTTCAACAGTTCCTGTCGAAACAAGTACATCGATAAGAACTCGAAAATTTGGAGTATGAACAAGGCAAGGAAAATATGTCACTAATATAGAAAGTAAAATATCCATTGACAATACAAGCAAAGTGGTCGCTTTAAGGATTGATTTGTTTCGGTCCGTGAAAGCGAAAACCAAACTGACTATCCGATTATACGTTTTCGGGGGCCCTCAAGCTCTGGGGCCCTAGGCACGCGCCTACTGCGCCTAGTCGGAAATCCGCCCCTGTCTCTGTATATTATTTTCGTACGACAGCAATCACTGTATCAGACTGCATTTCTGCGGGACGCAGGCTTCAGCTCAGGATATAGGTTGATCAGAAAATATCGACACTGAATTCATACAACTGCATATCCAGATGTGCTACAACTCAGACCATTTATTCCAGTGCTTTCGTCCTTCCTCATCGGCTTTTAAAGTCTAATTATTTTTGCTAAGGGTCGAATTTCGCTGCGTACGAAAGCACGAGATGTGGCTTTTTTGTGAAAACTGGGAAGTCATCAAGAGAAATGTATCAACTGATATAATTAGCATTCAAATATGAAAAATAAGCTGTTAATTAGTTTATACACTCACGAACAATGAAATTTGCGCACCTAGAAGAAAACATGCTACGACCGCGGAACTTTGCAAATAGCTAGAGTGCGTACTGGTATGCAAATGATCCATGTTTGGTGCTAGTGCGCATGACCACACACCCTGTGACAGCGCTGCCAGCACGAACCGGCAGCCTTATAAACCGGCGTGTAGTCGATGCCCCATGAAAGCGAAAAGCACCGGCCGACGCAAGCAAGAGTACAGAGTAACAAAAATGCCGGGTAGACGCCAGAGACGTCGATTTACGCAACTTACAGACTTTGAGAGAGGCCTGATCATTGGGCTGAAAACCGCAGTGTGGTCGGCGCGCCGTATAGCCCGCCACATGGATCGTTCTGACAATACCGTCCGACTGTGTTGCGAGCAGTGGACACGTGACGGCACTTCCACACGGCGGAGTGGCTCTGGACAGACCAAGAAGACCACCGGTAGAGAAGATCGACGGATCGTGCGCCAGGCATGAACGGATCCCACGGAGACCTGGCAGATGTAGCGGCTCCTGTGTACAGGCAAATGTAGCGGCTCCTGTGTACAGGCAAATGTAGCGGCTCCTGTGTACAGGCAAATGTAGCGGCTTCTGTGTACAGGCAAATGTAGCGGCTCCTATATAGAGGCAAATGTAGTGGCTCCTGTGTACTGGCAAACGTAGCGGCTCCTGTGTGCCCACGTGCCATTTCCCGACGCCGCGCTGAAGCCAATCTGCGATCCCAGCGCCCCTTACGTGTGCTGTCATTAACACCGGAACATCGCCGGCTCCGTGTGCAGTGGCGCTAGGCCAGAGCGACGTGGAACGCCCCAGACTGGCTACGTCTGGTGTTTAGCGATAAGTGCCGTTTTGTTTTGGGGACAGATGATCATCTTGTCTGGGTGTGGAGGCCCCCAGGTCAACGGCACAATCCCAACCTCGCTGTCGAGCGCCACACCTCCCCCACTGCAGGCATTATGGTTTGAGGAGCCATTGCTTATGATAGCCGATCAGCTCTAGTAGTGATACGTGGATCGTTGACGGGCCAGCGGTATGTAGATGAGATCCTACGGCCCCATGTGCTCCCATTCCTGGCCGGGATTCCAGATGCGCTACACCAGCAGGATAATGTCCGCCCGCCCTCACACGGATCGGGTTGCCCAAGATTGCCTACGTCATGTCCAGACACTTCCATGGCCTGCCCGCTCCCCGGACATGTCCGCTAATGAGCATGTGTGGGACCAGTTGAAACGCGGCTGCCGCCGTGCCGCACTATCCGGGATTTGGAGCACACAGTCCAGCACGTGTGGGCCTGTCTGCCGCAGGACAACATCAAGCGTCTGTTCGCCTCCATACCGGACCGTATTGCAGCATGTATCGCCGCACGAAGCGGTGCGACGCGCTATTGAAGATGACCGGACTGCGTTCCGCAGATCCCTCTGCAATTATCCTGCAGCTCTGTTTTTTCCATCATGTGTATCATTCATCTGTATCATTACGTCCATAAAATTTCAGTTCATACCGATGCTTCCTTCTTGGTGCGCAAAAGTCGAAATTTGAAAAAAAAAAAACTTGAAGTTTTATTGCGAAGAAACTATTCAACTTAGAGAAAAACAATCTTTTTGTGCCTATCAGATTAAGCTTAACTGTTCCTTCTCAAATATTTAAATTTTCCAATTAGTTTGTTAATTTCCTGCCAGAGTCCGTGAGTGCATGTTCCTCTGTTTTAAATGGGGCGAATGTGGGCGTGATGGGTGTCTGCCAGTTAGATGAAATCATGCTTAACTACCCAGTACTGCGAAAGAGTTTCGGATTTTTTTAAGTCACACCAGTAAATATTAATCAAGCATTTAAGAAAAAGACTAGTTTCCACAAATTTCGCTCCATGATGCTGAGGAGGAAATAAAAACAAAATCTCTTGTCTCTGATTTACGACTTGTATGAATGCGCTGAAAGGAATACAAAATTTATCAAAAACATAGTGGAAGATGAGAAATAAGTCTGGGTTTATGATTCTATAACCAAAGAGTTATTGGCACAATGAAAAACCAACAGTAAAATGAATGTCAAGTGTGCAGTAAAATTAAACTGACGGGCATCACGGACTGCAAAAAGCAGTCTATCGCTCTATAAGGCTTCCTTCCTATTCTCATGCACTAGTTGGGTATTACATGATATCCACCTGGATTCATCCGAAGGCATTACACTTATGCTGAGCGCAGAAGTGTAATATGCAAATTCTGATGACCCGTCAGCAGATTTTCTCTGTTAATGATCATCATGTCTTTGGAGCATGCTCATAAGCTGGGGTAAGTTTTGCATGCCCGTCAATAAATAAACCTTAAGTGTTAACAACGAGCAAGTCTTTGAGCTGTTCCTCAAAGCTCAAAAAGTCTTACTCACCACTTAGCAGACTTTTCGAGTTAATAATAATTTCGCCTTAGGACTACCCCCCAAATATCCAGCAAGTTTTGTACACCTGGAGCATATCTTCATTGCTAATTACTTAACGCGTTGGCAAGTCTTGCACAATGGTCACCAGAATTTCAGTATAAAGGACCGGTATGTTTCAGGGATGTCCTCCAGAGCTCGAGGAAACCACGTACATCCGTTAGTAGATCTCTGCCAATAACGACTACGTTCCTTTTGCGAAACGATGCAGTATCTCTTCTGTAAGCTCTTTCGAGCTCTTTTTTAGTCTTCTGTAAGTTGGGGCGGGGCATTTTGCCAGAAACCTTTGCCTCCTGAAGGATTTCGGGAAGAATTCTGAGTCTCCCAGGAGGCCCAGGAGACTTGGCGTTGGCCTCTGACATTCGTCCAAGATGGGTCTGGATCTGAATCCTGGGGGAGACATGGATGGTGTGTTTGTTTGACTATTCTAGCTCTCTACCTTCCATGAAGCAGTGGCCCCAAATTAGGGACAGACGACTGCTTATAATCCATTGAACAGGGGGCATTGATGTATATCTTATTTTTATCAATACCTCTACTTCTAAGAGTCCGATTTGAAAAATTCCTTCTTTGTTCGATAGCGTTTCCGGTGCGAAATGATTTTCATATATTTCAAAATTTTCAAGCAACTCATAGACATTCCTCTAGGGGGCGTGAAGGTAAATTGCGTTTCCCCCAATATCTCTGCTTCTAATACTCCGATTTGAAAAATTCTTCCTGTATCGCATACCGCTCCTGATGGGAAATGTTTTCCATATACTTTTTGATATTTGGTAAAGAATGCTTTGGCCACAAGGGGGCATACGTGTTCATGCATGTCTTACATTTGTCGATTACTCTGCTTCTAAGAGTCCGATTTGAAAAATTCTTTCTTTGTGGGAGAGCATTTCCGCTGAGAAATGTTTCTCATATAACTTCAAATTTTTCTTAACGCACAAGTCTGCAACCAGAGGGCATAAGTCCCCGATTTCGTTTACAGTAGTATTTTGCGGGATTAAAAACCCGATTGAAAAACTTCTTTCTTCGGTCAGATACTACTGTTTTCCATACCAGTTCCATTGACTTTGAATACCTTTGATAAATTTAATTCTTGTCAGACCGAATTTAAAAGACGTGCTCATTACACCCGAAAATTCGGTGTCATCTTTCTTGTTCAAATATTATAACCAGGAACAGGAAAAAACCGCACAGAAGAAAAAAAATTAGTAAGTCTGTGAAAAGAACGAAAACCTACATAAGTTGTTTACTAAATTATAAGAATATAAATGCACAAATACACGAGATCACGTTCTTTAGGCAGAGGAATCCCTTCATACAAGGAATTTAAAGGATATCTGTGAGACACAGAAGAAACATGGTATGTTTAAACTATAATGTTTCTGCAATTTAAAAAATAAGAGGTACTAAATTGAAAATATTTTCATGCATTTGATCACTATCATTTCGGTTTTGCGATTTCCGATAAAACAGCTAATTCATGGTTTAATGGAATTTCTAGGTTTTTCTCTAACTTACAGTAAAGGAAGTGCGAAACTTCCCTATCTGACTGTGATATAAAAAAATGCTGTGTCTTTCATTTTCATTTCCTTTACATCCGAGGTTCACGTAGTTTTTGAAAATAACCAAACTGTGTAGATTTCACCCTTATTTTCAAAGAAGGAAAAACAAAATTCTTTGATTTTACCGGTTCAAATGTAAATCTGTTACAGGTGTTTAAATTTTGTCATCGCACTTGCGTTGCTTGTTTTCTCTCATCACACTTCGCTACCATAATACACATTATTGTTAATCCGTTTCTTTTGAAAGCGATTTGCTGTTACATCTAAACCTTTTGCATCAATTTCCCTGCGTCTTCGGGAAAAGAGTTAACTCCAAAACCTTTTCATACATTTCAAATAACACAATAATCACATGGACTGAACCAATTTAAATGCAAATCCCCGCGGTTAAGCGCCTTTTACTCTTCTTTTACTGGCAGAAGCTGCGAGTTTATCTTTTCTTAAGTGTCAGTTTAGAACCCTAGGAAATCTAAATTGAATCTTTTGTTTGGGGAGGCTCTGCATCTATTCGAAAAGTCACACGAAGGATAATCAGTAAGTGTTCAAAGAATGGCTGTGGCTTCCGTTTCCTTCTCTGTTTCTGAAATCAAGATTTCCGGGTAGTATTGTTCCGAGAGTAAGTGCTTTGTGGAAAATGTTTCGGCCTGATAATGAAAACAGGCGGCACATTTCAGAAAAACTTAACACAAAAAGGAAATAGAATAGGAAGAATAAAAATGTCAGCTGAAAAATGAGAAATAAGAAACTTGCAGTATATTATGACACAGTGTGGAGATCGCTGAAAAAGAATGACCAGTCCTGACTGCATGCGTCGAAGGCATCTCAACTATCATTTTTGCAATTCTCAGTGGTGTAGAGTCCTTCCATTAGGATTAAAGCACTGTTTTCCCTGTTGTGAAAATTTCTGAACAAAGTAAACGGATCGTTCTTTGAAGGTACGCGTTCAGGAACTGCATCCTGTGAATTTGTGGTGTTTCGAAATCTCACGGCATAGACCCATCTAAGAAATCAACATATTTATTACAGTAAAAAGATCTTCTTCGACCGTTTAAAATACCAAATGCAACGTTGCTTGCCTTGTTGCTAATCCCGTTCAAATATACACAGTCCAGTCACACTATTGTGACCACCAGCTAATATCCAGAGTAACCACCGTGTGCAGCGAGGACAGCAGCTAAACTGGCTAGGAGTGATTCAATAAGGTGCTGGAAGGTATTCACAGGTGTGTGGAGCCATGCTGACTGCAGTGCATCTGACAGCTGCTGGAGGGTGCGTGGTGGAGGATCCATAGAGCGAACTCATGATCGAGGTGGTCCCACAGATGCTCAATTGCGTTTACGTCTGGGGAATTAGGGGCCAAGGAAGTACTTTGAAGTCTTCATCGTACTCTTCCAACCACTCTCGGACATTTCTAGCTGTGTGACACGTCGCATTGTCGTTCTGGAAGATCCCATCCACTCCAGGGAAGACAATCAGCATGTATGGGTTTACGTGGTCTGCAAAGATGGATTCATAAAAAATTCGGCCCATAGGGCTTTCCACAGGTACGAGTGGACCCAGGGAATGCCACGAAAACATTCCCCAAACCATAACGCTGCCCCCACCAGCTTGTGTTCTTCCAGCAATGCTCGAGGAGTGTTTGTTCTCCAATGTTTCTCGCCTTATACGACAACGTCCATCAGTTCGATGAAGCAGAAAACGAGACTCATCGGCAATCCTTTGCCAATCAGCGTAGGTCCAATTCCGATACTGCCGTGCAAATGTAAGCCTTTTCTGCCAATGCACATTCGTTAGCATAGGTGCAGTGATCATCCATCTGCATCGGAGCCCCATACGCAACAGGGTTTGCTGAACTGTCGTTTTAGACACACTTCCGGTAGCTCCCTGGTTCATTCGGCTAGTAAGTTGCTCCACTGTAGCGGGTCGATCGTCCCTCACGCACCTTGGAAGCCGACGTTCACCTCTCACATCAGTGGCACGTGGTGCTCCGCTGTTTCCACGGCGCTTATTCGCAATGGTTCCTTTTCTTCAATCACGATACACTTTAACCACAGCAGCACGCGAACAGTTCACAAACTGCGATGTTTCAGAAATACTGCCACCCTTGACCAGAAAGCCGATAATCGTCCCTTTTTTCAAATCTGATAAATCGCTCTTTTTATCCATGACAGCAACGAGTGATATGTTTTCAGAATGCGTACAGAACACCTTGTATACCCTCCAAGCCAGCTCACGACAAATGCCTTCTTTGATTGGCTACGCGCTGTTGACGTCAAAAGTAGGAGGTGGTCACAAAAATGGGACTCGACTGTGTATTTGCCACTCTGATCACGGATCTGCCGCTGGATATGACTGATCACCGAGAAGAAGATTCTTCAACCTCGTGCACTGTTACTAAGCACAGACACGGAAGAATGCTCGGCCGCCTTGGTGGCACAGTGGTCTAAGCGATGGCTTCTTATCATTAGTCCGAAAGGGGTTCGGGTTCGAATCCCGTGAGGCATGGCTTTTGTGATTGTCTTACAGCACTGGCTCTCACCCTTCCCTGGAGTCAGTGATCCTAAATATAGGACGGACGACTGCTTATATCGCATTGAGTTGCTTACGGTGGTCGTTAAACCTCCAATAAAACAAAAGAATGCTGTTTGCTAATCGAAGTTATAGCGATAGGAACTGTTAGGACGCTGGAGTATCAGATTCTTATTTGAATTGGGAAGCCGCCATCAGGATGGACGGCTTTATAGAATCTATCTGTCAGCAGTTGAAAGTCAGCGTTTCGCTTATGACTTCATGGTTCTGTGGCTACGGTTAACAACGAATGATTTGTTTTAATCCTTTAACTGCCTAGAACGAATTAACTGGGGGTTAGAAAAATGAGCTGAAATCTGCGCCAACGAATGTATTCGCTCTCTGAGAAGTGGGCCGAATGCGTCGTGAACCTGAGTATTAGAAAGCGTTATTTCGTCCCCGTAACTTTGGTGTTAAAAGTGGTCATTTAGGGGATGATTGACACTAATCCTTTCTTACTGATTACCTGCTGAGAGGGATATAACAATGGCGACGAGCTAAGCAACGAAAAGTGAAAATCCGCCAAATACGTGGCGTCAGTGAATACGCAAAACATCGCTCTATACACGTTAATCAACACATAGCAACTGAAAAATTGTTATCCGGTAACCGCTGGGGATCCGAATCCCAGATCTCTCGATATCTAGCAGAGCGCGTTAGCCTTACCTTCGGTGGCCATCAATCAACGGCGCTATGTGTGTTTTTCTGTCAGCTTAAAACACACGCTAACGCGTTCGGCTAGATATCGAGAAATCTGGAATTCGGACCCCAGCGGTGACCGGATAACAATTTTTCGGTTGCTATGTTTTGATAAAACGTGGAAAGAACGATGTCTTTGTTTATTTACTGACGCGACGTATTTGGAGGATTTTCCCTTTGGATTTAACTGCTATAATTAATACAGTATATAGCCAGTGCCGTTAATGCCCATCAGATGGAGACGTCTCAGTAGCTGAGCCCATCTTTCGTATTTATGACGTCAGAAGCTGACAGAAAAACACACATAGCGCCGTTGTTTCTTGGCCACCGTAGCGAAAGGCTAACGCGCTCGGCTAGATATCGAGAGATCTGAGATTCAGATCCCCAGAAGTGACCGGATAACAGTTTTTCGGTTGCTATGTGTTGATAAAACGTAGAAAGAGCGATGTCTTTGTTTATTCTAAGCTAGGATATAGAAGATATTTGAGCCACTTGTTTCTATTCAGTGGTATGATGACCGTGTCAGGCGAACTAGGCCTTCAGCATCATGCCTTGGTTCATGGAACAAAGAATAAAAGACTAGATGGAGAGCTTACCATCAGCGACAGGTTTATGGTTGGTACTACTGCGATGACAGGAAGAAAAGAATTGTTTTGCTATAGCTCTGAAGAAACATGTCCGCCAAATGAGCAGTTCTGTTCGCGAAGCTCAGAAAATTTTGGGCACCATTTTGTTCAGGTACATTGGCTGCTTAAAGAAAAATACGATGTGAATGTGATGGAAAGGAAAACAGATCAACAGAATACATATCCCCTTCCATCGATTTTTGAGGTTAAGCAATCCGAACTTTACAAAGATGGTGAAAATCCCACTGAGCTGAGAAATGACTACATCTAAATTCCATACTTGCTAAGTATTAATTGACAGCGTTTAATTAAAGTGACGAGCCCGAAAAATTTCAGAACTGCGGTTTAAATAGGTTGTAATAAAAAACGAATTAAAGCTTTGATGAAATATAAATTAAAGCTGCCGAACATGCTGCAGGCAACAAATCATAAGATGTCCCTTTGGCTAAAAAAATAGCCAACTACGAGCCAGAAATTCAATAATACAGTATAATTACGCATAGGTCAAAAATTCGCTATACAATGTGGCATTTACTCGTTTACAATAGCTTGTGTTATAAAACATCATTTGAGTATAACATAGATTATACTGCAAAATACGTATGCACCTCAGAGATCCTATGCAATATCGCAAGGGTTTTTTTTCTCAAATTATCTGTGAATTTACGGACTGACGAGGCATCATATTACTTTTTTTCGTAAGGCAGGAACTAAATATGATGAACACAGATTAAACAATTTCGACTAGAAGACGCTTCAGGTGAGCAGGAACGCCATTATGCCATCGGTTTCATATTGATGAAGTGACCTGTACTGCCACCTAAGCTCTGTGGTAAAATCTGAATAATTCTCAGCAATAGAAAATAACATTATTTTGACGAAAATTTCATCGCTAAATCATCATTATTATCTAGTAATCACTCATGATTGTACTACTAGTAAGTTAATGCGCATTGAAAATCTTCCTGTTCCGTTTCTCAGATTTCTTTGTCTAATGATGAATCACCGTTTTGATTCATGTGCGCAATATCTTTTCTTGCATGATATATTTTTATAATTTTCTGCAGCGTTCATATTTCTAAAAGCCCTGTTTCCTTTTCCCTGGGTCAGAACTGGAAAACTCAAATTTCAAGAATGTTCCTTCTTTTTGCCATTAGTTAATTCAGTCGTGTTAATTTGAGAGCTTAATTTATTTAGCTTTTTCTGTTACTCCTCTCTTCGCTACGGTATTATCGCTCAGTAGCTTTCTTCACTCGTTTTCAGATGTTAAATGTTCTATTCCCGCCGTTTTTTTTATTATCTCATTTGTCAGTCAGGGCATTTTCTCGTGAGCGCACGCAAAAATTTCTTCAACCTTTCCTTGTTTGTGACTTTAATTTTATCTCTGCTATTTGCTTACTATGCTATCTCTTCTTGAGATATAAAGTATCCGTAACTTTCCCACTTTTCGTATTGTTTCTCTCCCTCGCACTTTTTCTTTCTTATTTCACGTGACTCGTTTTCCCTGTTTGTCAGACCACTTGTACTGATGCGAGAATTAAACTGTTTTCATATTTCTCTTAAAAAGAGAGAGACTGTGAACGCTCAAATGTTCCTTAGTATTGTAAAAGGGAGACTTCTGGCTTCCATAGGTTAACATTAGCCTCCGCCTGGTGCTCTGGATAAGCAAAGGGGTATAATGAATTAGGTTCTACTGGTTGTTGTTGTAGTAATTATTATATCATGAATAAAGCTTTACTGGTGGTACTTAATGGAGACACTTAATGACAGAGACCCAACGGCCAGACAGAGGTCTGACAGTACTATGAACTGAGAAAAACGTACTTACTTAAAAATCTTTTATTAGGAAACTCCTGGTATCATTCAACACACACACTGCTAGTCACACTAATCGTATCACAATAATGAAGAAGAACCTAATCACATAGAACGAAGCTCTCGGCACAAAATAACGTAGCTCTTTCACATCGAACAAAACCTCTCCACATATAAAGAAAAAGCTCTCCTCGCACATAAACAAAAGCTCTCCTAGGTATCGTTGAACGCGCCTATTTATACTGCATACCACCACGTCATGACTTACACTCATTGCCACATATCATTCAGCGGGAGAAATAACATCTCGTTAAGTAAGAAGATAATTTACATAGGAAAATAAAATAACAAGAGATAGTAAAATCAAAAGGAAACTGAATCTAGAGTATACGTTACAGGGGTCTTGTGGCTGATGAACAACAAACATCCGGTGGGTGCTCCCATCAGCATCCGATGACATCATGTGTCCGTCATGCTTGGTTTCCATGATGACGCTGTATAACGAAGTAAATTTCTCCGTCATTTTTGGTCTACGCCGGGAATCGAACCCGAGTCCGCTTATTCCGGAACAAGTCGCTCTACCAACTGAGCTACGCAGACGTTCATTCTGACTCCTATCTGCCTTTATGTCGTGTGCGTCCTGCTGGCAGGTACGTCACAGCTGGTTCAAACTTTAGACCATGTGCTGTCATCTACTGGCAGTTGGCGAAACTTAACTTTGTTCATTAAATTCTTGAGATTTTTTCCGAAGCACTTTGGGAATTTCTATTTACTCCGTGGGTCAGATCAGTGACGTCACCACTCAGTAATTGTTTTCCGAAAAAGTGAAAAAAAAATCTCTTGAGTCAGAGATTAGAATTGTGTTGACAACCTTTGTGGTGGAAAGCACGAACGGTACCAACTGCTCTATGCGTTCTTTGCGAGAGGGTTCTCGTCCATGACACAGCCGAGCAGCTGGAAGAGAAAAAATTGGTGAATTGGATTAGTTATTCTTTGCAAGAGCTGGTTATTTTTCGGTATGGAGTTTATTGGAGGGTTTTTTCTGTAGGAGGACTAATTACAATTTGCATTCTTTTTTTTCACCATGATTTTTCCTAAACAGTGGGGTATTTCCGAACTTCAGATATTTGTCATCTGTGAAAGACCGCTTCAAACATTTTTAACAAAAATCAAAAAAAGATTTCTTTCGTGTTTTTCTCGCGAAAGGATTTTTATACATGATCTAGTTTTTCTTTATATGGTGGCTTGTTTTACAAATTATTATCCGTTTGAAAAGCAAAAAAAAAAAAAAATGCATTTATTCTCAAGGCACACTGACTGAAATATTGTACTTCCACTACATTTCATATTTTAACGACATATTAAGGATTGTATTCCTTTCCCACCCGTACAACATATATTTTTTCTGACTCACATTCTAAGTATTGGGTCTTCATCAAACTTCCCAAGTGGGCGGGTAGTCCAAGAAATATAGAAAAAAGTTTCTATTCGTTTGCAAAAACATGCCCCCCCCAGACTTCTATCTTCTTTTATGCTTTATCATTTATTTTTTCGGATTCGTACTTATCAAACTTTGTCAAGGCATACATCATAGATATTTAAATCACAAATTTCTCTGTGTGCTGAATTATGGGACACTCGCTGCAATACAAACCACCCATGAGTTAAGACGTTTAGTGGACGCATTTCTTCGATCTACCTCTGTTTAAAGTATATTTTAGGAAACGTTGGAAAAAAATGCCCACTTTTTAGAAACGCTGCAGCTGATGGAGAAGAAAGACTCTTGATTTCCGAAAGATTTAAAAACATTATGGAGTTCTGAAATATCCCGCTGCTTAGGTAAAATCATGATGAAAAAAGCATATAAATTGTAATAAGTCCTGCTGAAGGAAAAATAAAATCATGAACTCCATATTGGAAAATAATTAGCTCTAGCAGGAAATGATATATCCGATTCATCAACTGTTTTCACATCAGGTTACTTGGTAGTACCATGGATGAGAACCTTCTCGCAAAGTACGTATAGCCCAGCCGGCAGCTTTCGCGCTTTCCACCACAAAGTCCGCCGATACGTGGAATTTTTTCACCTCAAACACGTGGAATTTTTTCACTTTTCCCGAAAAAAGTTCTTGAGTGGTGACACCACCGATCTGACACACGGAGTAAACAAATATTCCCCAAAAGGCTTGAGAAAAAATCCCGATAATTTAAAAAAAAAAAAAAAAGTTTCGCCAACTGTCACCAGAGTGCAACACATGATCCATAAAGTTCGAACTAACGTCGTCATCGGAACCAAATATGACGGGAACGCGACGTCATTGGATGCTGATCGGAGCACCCACCTGATGTTGTTCGTTAACACCCACCCTTCCTACGAACGACAAAAACACTCCCACCTTCTCCACCAGACTTCAGCGTAACCTTCCTCACGGCAGTCACCACCACATCCCGTTGCTTTACCAGATCACCAGGCGGAGGCTAATGTTAACCTATGGAAGCCAGAAATCCTCTTTTATACTACTCCCCTTCTTTTTATAAATCCTACTGAAATTTTCAGGAAATTCCACGATAAGTGTATAGAATTTGTTGTTTTTTTGATCGGGGGTTTAACGACCACCATGAGCAACTCAGTGGGCTATAAGCAGTTGCCCGTCCCTAATTTAGGGCCACTGGCTCCAAGGAAGGGAGAGAGCCAGTGCCTTAAGACAAACACAACATCTATGCCTCACAGGGATTTGAACCCATACCCATCACGGACGAGTGATTAGAAGCCATCGCTTAGACCACTGCGCCACTGGAGCGGCATATACGTTTCCAGCAAAACTTGTTTGAAGTGTTCCAATTACTTTAATTTATTTCAGAGATATTAATGCGAAATGAGTCCAGATGAAGAATTCTTCCCACTCCAGAGCGATGCACTTTTCAAAATTCACGAAGAGAAGGCTACATGGGAAAGAAGTGGATAATGCTGCGGCTGAATGCTGAAATCCATATTCGTATGTGCCTCCCATGTACTGTGAAGAATTATTTCCTCATCGGGACCCGTTTCCCATTAATACCTGTGATGCCATCTGAAAAACTGGGGAGTTGTGACAAATATTCGTACCTAGATGATAATAGGTTGCGGTGATACGAAAAAGTATCGAATTGCTTCCAGTAGCGCAAATTTGAAAGCCTTTCAGGTTCCTGAACTACGATTGCTTGGTTTCGATTGGTTGAAATTTGTTGTCCTGTGTGGTGTAACAGTCGCAGGTTGAAACAGTAATAGGGATATGTGGGTTTGATTTCGGCTCCAGAGCAATGTAATGTTCAAGTTTTCTGATAAGGAAGCTACATAGGAAGCAATGAGCTTCTGTGCCTAAAACTTGTTTCGTTTACTAATCTGTTTCTGTGTTCTATTATTAAGGCGTGTTTCAGACACTTTTTCTCTCTTAGTTCTTGAAATAAATATGTCTAAAGAAAAATATCGTCAGTTTTACAGGATAGGAAGTTTTGTGGAAATTCAATTTTCGGGACATTTAACAAATGCCGATGATTATTCAAATATTTGCGTAACTAGGCACGTTTGAGTCAAATCATTTGTACTCCGATTCCCTTTCCTTTCGTCGTCGAAACGTGTGCTTATCAAAAGCATTACTTTGATTCTTCCTTTTTTTCTTCTTTTTCGCATGGAAATGGAATGACGCCGCCTTGAGTAACGAAGTTAATTATCCATTTCATTCCTCGCAATCGAAACTTTCTATGTGTCGTTCGGCGATCCTGGTCGCAATCTTGGGAGTTCATCGCCTTTCTCCTCCGCACAGAAACAAACCCAAGGCATGTGTGATTCTTTAAATGTATAGGCATGTATAACGATTTCTCCAAGGCTCTCTTGCGGTACCATTTTCAGGATAGCAGGCATGAGTATAATGAGGCGAATCATGACTAAAGCTGTCTTCTTTTCCATTTTTAATGAGTTGGAGAAGTTTGGACATCCGGATTTAGTTTTTAAATCCCTTCGCCCCTACTAAGTTGGGGAAATCGGTCGAGCAAATCAGTTCGCTGCTTTGAAAAATGGCCAGCTTTTACAAGCCATCCATTCCCGGATCGCCAATTTTGCCTGTGTGCAGACATTTGATTCAACGTCTCCGAAGACGGAACATTTCCCCCACCTTAATCTGTTTACCCTGCCTGATTGAATATTTCATTTGATTCTTACAACGTAAGAAAATACGAGTCCACGCGGAATTGATATCGCCAGCTTTCCTTTTCGTTTTTAGAAGTTGAAGCTGGGTCTCAAAATGGTTTCACTTTCATTCGAAAGTTCTTTAAAGAGACGCTCAGAACTCTCCAATTTTTTTCTTTTTACGCTCTTCCTTTCCCTTCTCTTTTGTGAGCGCGTTTTTGAGTTTTGATCTCAGGAAGTTTCGTAGTTGCACTTTTCCTCTAATGTCGATGATTTTGCTTTCGCTGCATTTCTTTTTTTTTTCTTTCTTTTTTTTTTTTGTACTAATAGCTACCAACTTTAAACAGGTCTTCCTTACTTTAGCATGACCTGGTACAAATATCACTCAACTAACGAATGTTAACTATCAGATCAGGGTCAGAATCCCTACAGACAGTATCCCGACAGCCGAAATCTCGAATATCCAAAATCCCGACACATCCACTATCCTGACACTACCAAAATCCCGACAATCCAAAAACCCGGAAAGTGAAACACCTGATGAGCTCACGCCTTAATTAAACGCTACATTTGGCTTAATTAAAGGCCACATTTAACTAAAGGTTACATTACGTTTGCGTTTGATAGGAAAGTGAATTGTAGTTATGGAAATATAATAAGTAGTATTAGTACTTACCAATTATTTACTTAATAGTTATTATTAGTTATTATTAGTTATTAATGGTTTTTATCATTAAATCATAATTATTATTGCTGAAATTATAATGGAAAAATTAAAATGATAATCAAAAATTCAAATAATAATCAAAAATTCAAATGAAGATTTAGGAAATTCATTTTACTAAAACATCACTTACACATTCCGTATATATTCAAATGTCATTTACAGTGACACATTGTGAGCGATACCTCGAAGGTAGTTCATCACAGGTCGATTATCACGATCGTTCACAACAGTCATAATTCTCTTCTCTTTGTCAATATCAACCTTCCTACGTTTTGGCTGTTGTTCGCCGCGAAGGATGCATTCAGCTTGGTAATCCACCACCTCCTGTTCTTTCTGAAATTATTCAACGATGTTATAAATACCAACATGAGCCCGACCGACTAAGGTCTCCCATCTTCTGTGCCAGGCCTCTACTATATTCTGTGTGCGCGGAGTTCCCAGTTCTGTGGAATCAAACACGCACCAGAGTGTTGGTAAGAACAACAGTGAAAGACGAACTGCAATACCATTAAGCAAACGACGCCTTAGTCTTCCATGAACGTAACTGTCTTCGAACCACTGGACCACATCTTTAGCTTCGGGTGGCAAATGAGGTACTAAAACGTCAAAAGCTGCTGGAATTTCGTCAGCTAGGACAAAGGCTAACGCAAATAGATGACGTAGCATTAAACTAAACTGTTCATCTGTGCCATAGCGAGAAGCCAATCCACTTGCTTGAATTTTTCTCCACCCACATTGACACAGATGGAAAAACAAGCATTATTCATGATGTGCGGAAACTCGGATTTCGAAGCATTTATTGCTGCCCTTTCTAGATCACTGACGATTCTGGTTGGTTTAAATTCAACATCATTTTCTTCAGCAAAATCAATTAAATCTTGAAATAATCGCTTGTAATTTTCTTCACTTTTGCTGGTCATCAAGGCATATACTAGTGGAAGAATTCTGCAGTTTTGAGATCCAACAGGTGCGTGAATTGTATAAAGCTGATAAAATATTGTGGTAACCCTTTTAAATGTGCCATCCATAATCCAATAATGTGCCTGTGATAAACGTTCAACATTTGCTGTTTTTGTAAAAGTAAGAATCCTTTCATCTCCAATTGCAAAATCTCTAGCTAAACATAATTCACCAGTTAAAGTTTTACGTAAAATAGGTGGAGCATCGTTTTCGTCCAATGATTGAGGTTCTGACAGCCTTTCCGTTTGCCTCACTGGCTTAATATTCTTGCGGAGAGTGTCTTTTGATGGAAGGTATGGACAAATACCCTGAGGAACGTTCACGGTGTTGGCTTGAATAATTTGGCACGGTTGATTTCTTGTATGCCGAACATCTTCTTTTAATCTTCTGTTAATTGGCCAATACTTTTTGTGATAGTAGCACCACTTGCTTGAAGAGCATGGTTATAATCAGTGAATTTAAGGAGATGATGTTGTCCGTCCAGAAATATCGTCGTCACTCGACCAATGCACTTTTCCGATTTTCTTTTTTTCACAGCACCAATAATACAAATCATCGCGATTTTTATCTTTCACCATTAAATAACCACGTGCATTAATTTGGTTGCTTCGTTTTTGAGAAAGAACGATTTCACAAATTTCAGCCATTTTGGAAAATAAATTTACAAGTAAAAATAAACTGACAAGTGTGAGGTTGCTTAAGTGCCTTGTATCTGGGAGTCTGTTTATCCGTTACCTCTACCCAATTAGAACCCTTAGCTACTTCATTCACTGGTCATTGGTGGGGGGTACTTCATCCCCACTGTGGGAGATCAACCCTTTGCCCCAGGCAACACAGCTGTCGCTGGTGGGGGTGGTCACTAGAGGGAAATTTTTCTTCAGGATTATTGTACAAACAGAATACTGCGGAGATTGGAAAACTGAACGCTGCCAGTTTCTTTGAGATCATGAAAACGAATACCAGATAATCTTTCAAATTCTTTTTGACGTCATATTTTATTTTTAGCTAATAGCATTATTTTATTTTTAGCTAATAGCATGATTTGATCAATATTTATAAAATAATATTTGATCAATATTTATAAAATAATATTTGATCAATATTTATAAAATAATATTTGATCAATTATTTGATTTATTATAATAAGAAATACTGAAATTTGGAATTTGGGTTGTCGGGATTTGGGGTTATCGAGAGTTTGGTGTTGTCGGGATTTTGGTGTTGTCGGGATTTTAGGTTGTCGGGATTTTAGGTTGTTGGGATTTCGGCTGTCGGGATTTTGGCTTGTCGGGAAAGTGACTGTCGGGATTATACCCGGATACGTTAACTATCATATTTCACCCTTTATTTACATTCCGTAACACACGTTATACATTTTTGCTATTATTTAACACGCTGTCAAGCTAATAACTGGTATGTGTAACCGTTTGTGTCCGAGCAAGAGGTGGCGCTGACTTGTTCCACTCGTGTAGCTATTTTATTGGAATAAATGGCCCAACTACTTTGGAATTGCAATCAATTCCTTCCCTATACATGTACAGTATACATATCAATTTTCATCTCGATAGGATGATTCCTTCTGGAAGCTTCTCTTTTTTTCTTGGTGGCAAATTGTACCTCTCTTGCCTAGGTTAAAAAGAAACCATAAGAAAATAATCGGAAAAAGGCGAAACGATAATTCTCATTTTCTTTAGAGAACGCATGAAACTGGCGCCAGTCCCGAATAAAGTTAACATATACTGGTCAGGTTCCTGCGCTCAAGACTGGGGATAATCCTGTATTTCTGTGGCCAACGTAAAATGTTCCAAACTCTACAAGCACATTATGGAAGTCATAAAATGTCCTTGTCTTCTCAAGGCAGTATTTTAAAGTTAACATAACAAAAAACCTATTTATAGCTAATATTAAACGAGTAAATCAGTCAAATTCTAAGTGTATTTATTAGCAAAACTTGTAGCTGCCCTAATTGCTGAGTGGTCTGAAGTACTGACCTCTGACCATTCGTCTGAGACGCGCTCTTGTTCGAGGCATGGCAGATGTATTTATCTAATATTATGGTTCTGTCTGTTACCTGGAACCCGTGGCTGCCGATCCGGTGGCGCAGTGGTTTAAGCGATGGCCTCTGATCATTCGTCCGTAAGGGGTCCGGGTTCGAATCCCGGTGAGACATGGGTGTTTTGTTTGTCTTACGGCACTGGCTTTCTCCCTTCCCTGGAACCAGTGACCCTAAATTAGGGACGGGCGACTGCTTATAGCCCATTGAGTTGCTCACGGTGGTCGTTAAACCTCCAATCGAAAAAATAAAAAAATAAATAACCCGTGGCCCTAAATTAGAGACGGGGGACCGTTTTGTGTCCTAAAAGTTGCTCGTAGTGATCGTTAAACTAAGGTGAAAAATAAAACTTGTAAAAATATGGTTTCATAAGAGAATTGAAAGAACAAAAATGTAGCCCATGCTTAAGAATTTTACCATTGAAACACAAAAATGTTGTTACTGGTTATGATAATTCATAATTATTCGTGTTTTTACCACTGCAAATTCTTTAAGGTACAGCGTTTTAAGTGTCATGAAAACGAGATAAAAATTCAGTCCCTACTGTATGTGCTGTTCGTTATTTACAGACTCAGAGAATTTACGTTTGAATATACAGTACATATGCACCACTATCTAAAGTTTATGGCTTAAATTTCAGATAAGGAAGCACCAAAATTATTAACAGCTTTTCAAATCATTTCTCGCTTATTGCTGTTGTTACAGATAGCAAACAGGGAGACATAATGAATGTGTTATTCTTTCTTCGTGAAGAACAAGGGAAATGTATGTATAGCTGAGGTTGTATATATGATGCAATGACCTCAGATATAACAAGCATACATCTCTAGGAATTCTCTCTTTGAAATTAGTTTTCACCTTAAATATCTTTCTGGAGTCAAGCGATCTGCCTTTGACATTAAGTGAACGAGCCTTATCAGCAGCTTCGGAAATTTTCATATTCCAGTGACGTGCTCCGTATTTCACCGTAAAATTCATATTTTTCTTATCTGCCATGGGAATGAGCGCAGATGCCTCAAACAAAAGGAATAGAACTGTCAAATGTCTTTCAAATGTACTGCGAGTAGAGCCGTATACAAGCCGATCGCTTCGTTTTTCTTTGTCTATCGCCTCCCCTTTCCGTTCGTTTCAGTTTTTTTTTCTTTCGGTTGCGAGGAAATAGAGGGATCCCTCTCCATAAATTTATATTACGGTCGCAACCATTCCACATCTTCCCTTAGGAACATAAAACATCAAAAATCACCATTTTGTGAAGACGAAATATTTAATAACCTCCATCTTTTTCGACTGGAAGCTAGCTGACAGAAGACCACACTGAGAAAACATCAAATGGCAACGGAAGTAAACGAAAGCACATACTCGACAAAAGTTTCTACTTATCAGAAATCTCAAAAAAAGGGAAGTTGTGAGGGTTTTTTTTCGTAAGCCTAATTACTCTGAACATTAGAACATCCAAGTTAGCTCACAATAACTTACATTTGTTTTCATAAAATGACAAATATTTAGATTCATGTCATTCGTAAACAACTTAAGGCAAATCAGTTTCACTTTTCGGAGAGGGATTCTCGCGAAGGCCTCTGAGAATGCTCGTATTTAATAACATAAAACGTGCAGTAAGATGAACAGCTGAGTCTTTGTTTAATCTCAGCTCGACTCAGCTCTTGTTAATTTCCCATGGTTTTCCCACCCTAGAGCCATTTTTATCTAGTCTTTCTTTAAATTGCAAAGAGATGCCTAATGGCATTTTTTTTTTCATTGGAGATTTAACGACCACCGTGAGCAACTCAGTGGGCTATAAGCCGTCGCCCGCCCTTAATTTAGGGCCACTGGTTCCAGGGAAGGAAAAGAGTCAGCGCCGTAAGACAAACACATCATCCATGCCTCACCGCGATTCGAACCCGGACCCCTCTCGGACGAATGATGAGAAGCCACGCAATTTTTGTACCATACTACTGCGGAAAATAGAACCAGTTAATGACTTGCTACTTTCAGTTAACTAGAATCGATTGTCTTACTACTTTCAGTTAACTAGAATCGATTGTCTTACTACTTTCAGTTAACTAGAATCACTTAATGTCTCACACTTTTTAGTTAACGTCTTACTATTTTCAGTTAACTAGAATCAATTGATGTCTTACTATTTCGGGTTAATAAAGTCAAGTCACTGAGTGCTCATAGTCGAACGTAATTTCAAAAATGAAATGCGGTTCGTAGTCAACACGGCAAAAGTGTTGCGTATAGCTTCTTTTCTTTATAAACTTAATATATTTTTACATAAGGCATTGTTTTAATTCTACTCAGAAATCCCCGAATTTCTTTAAAGGAAATATGCTTTTTCGCCTCAATAACATCACACGTAGAAAACAAAAGCTGATCAGCTAGGTAAGTTATGAAATGTCTAAATCAAGTACTGACGAAATCTCAGCCGCACCATGTGGAGCAGTCAGCCACGTAGTCCAATTTTTTAGAATACAAGCTGTGTCAGATTTGACTGTGATAAATAGAAGAAAAACTCAGAGAAGTGCAAAAGTCTCTTCAAGTTTTATTTCATTTTATGCACCTGTGGCGAAATCATATCATCGGGATAATTGCCTCTCTATACACTGATGGGCCATTTTATTATGACCATCCCCAGCCTAGAGAAATGAGCACACCTGGAGACCGAACGGTGATGTAGGTGAAGTTCACAAAGCAACATACATACAACCCGAGGACCAGCTTTCGGTTAGTAGAGTGTTCGGAGCCAGAATAGGAAAAAATGCCGATTTGTCGGAGTTTGATAAAAGACAAATGGTGATGGCACGGCACCTCGGAACTACGTTCTCGGAAACGGCGCGACTTATGGGTTGTTCACGCGCCGATGTAGTGAGTACGTAGCAAAAGTGGTGCACACATGGTCAAACGACGAACCGTCGTCCGCCACTCACTGATGCCAGAGGGGAGAGGAGATTGTCGCACATTGTTCACAGCGACCGCAGGGCCACAGTGCGACAAATCACCCGCAGCTACAACAGTGGTGATCAGGACAATGTTTCAGCACACAGTTCATCGCAGCCTTCTGTGCATGGGTTTTCGGCGCCCCCATGCGCATTGCGCGTCATCGCCAACAACGCATGAAATGGGTCCAAGATCATCGAGATTGGACCGTGGATGATTGAAAGAAAGTGGCCTGGTCTGTGGAATCAAGTTTCCTGGTGCATCACGTAGGCGGCCGAGCGGGGATACGCCGATTACCAACGGAGGCTCTGTCACCTGGATGCACTGTTGTGCGGAAACAGGCCGGCGGCGACGGTATTTTCTGTGGGCGATATTTTCTTGGGACACTTTAGGCCCCGTTCCCCCAATAGCACAATCCCTGACAGCTGTCAGGTATATGAGCATCATTGCGAACCAAGTTCACCCATTCATGACACCTGTGTTCCCTGATGGTGATGGCCATTACCAACAGGATAATACGCCATGCCCCACTGCCAGAATCGTCAAGGGGTGGTTCGAGGAGCATGCTGGTGACTTTCTGTTAATGCCCTGGCCTCCAAATTTACCTGACATGAACCCAGTCGAATATCTGTGGTTCGACTTGGAAAAGCGGGTTCGTGCTAAATCAGCACCACCCCGAAATGTACGGCAACTGGAGGACCTGCTGTTGACATTATGGTACCAGATACCCCAGGATACCTATCACCACCTTATAGAAACAATGCCTCGCCGAGTTGCTGCTGTTTTGGCGGGCTAAAGGGGTCCTACAGCTTATTAGATAGGGGGTCATAATGTAATGACTCATCGGTGTATATATAGTTTGTACTTAGTATTTCTGGCTGCAAAGAAGGAAGAAAATGAGAGCTGAGAAACAATTCCCGTAATTATACAGCATCCGTGTATTGAACTAATTATCCACACTCAAGGAGAAACTATCCTAAGAGTTTGGTCAAGAGAATCAGCGTAGTAATGTACGAACACATGAAACACTTGTGCAATTTTTAAGAAGTCCGGACCCCTGTAATGGTTGCGCGCTATCACTTTCAGTGTATGGAATAAAAGAAATTCTACCACCGGTAATGAAATTGTAGCTGTTCATCACGAGTTTTTTAGCACGTCTTTTGTAAAAAAAAAAGTACGCGCCAGCAGTTTCACTTTGTACGTCCATCCCTCTGTGGACACCATATACCTGCAAGTATTAGTCCGATTTGAAAAATTCTTTTTTCATTGGAAAGCTTAAATTGTGAGAACGATGATCCTTGCTTTCTATTTTTTTTTCAATGTATAACTTCGCCGCTAGAGGGCGTAAATGCAGATGTAATCGAATTAAAAATAAATTTTATTCCATATATTTGGTTCTAAATATCTGATTTAAAAAATTATTTCTTCCTTTCGATGCCATTTATCACGAAGACTACTTTGGGTACAGTTTCTTTTTCAAGAATGCTAAGAATTTCAGCTAGGAGGCGTTAAGGTAAATTGAGTTTTCCCCGATACCTTTGCTTCTAAAAGACCTAATTTAAAATTCTTTCTGCATCCGGTACAGCTCCTGGTGGGATATATTCTACATATAATTTCTAATTTTTAGTAGATTTCTGTTTCTGATGTATTTGCAGCAAAATCTGAGCTTCTGAAAAATCGATTGAAAACATTCTTTCGTGGACCAATACCACTCACCTTGGTAAACCTTTTGAGAACCTTTTTGCTTAAAATAATGCATAGTTTTTTCGCCAGGCGGCGTTGATGTATATCATATTTTTGTTGATATCTCTGCTTCTAAGAGTCCGATTTGAAATGTTTTTCTTTATCGGAGAGTGTTTCCAGAGCGAAATATTTCTCATATAATTTCAAATTTTCTTGACGCACAATTGTGCTACTAGAGGGAGTAAATTCACCTTTACGTTTACAGCATATTTGCTGTAATATCTGCTGGACTAAAAACCCGATTGAAAAACTGATTTTATTCTTTTTTGGTCAGATGTTACTAATTATGAAAACATTTTGTGTATATTTCCTTCCAAAGTAATGCATAATTTCACAGTTAGGAGGCGCAGATATTTAATTTGTTTTTCTTGATATCTATTCTAAATGGACGATTAAAAAAAATATTTCAACACCGGATACAGTTTACTTTTTGTATACAGTTTACTTTGTGTAGCACTGTAGGTTTGCACTTCAGGAGTGTTTTGAAGTTCACAGTTTTGTCCCTAGGTGGTGTTTGTGTACTTCTGTTTGCAGCTGTATATCCGCTTCTAAAAACCCCACTGAGAATTTTTTTTTTTTTACTGTATGCGATTTGTTACAATAAAGATGGGGAGCATTATCCGCTTTAAATAATACACAGCTTTTTAGCTAGGGGGAGTAAAGGTCAATACCTGTTTTTCGCTATCTGTGCTTGCAGGAAACGTATTTGAAAAGTTATTTTTCATAAGCATATAGCTTTTGCCATGAAGAATACTTTTCGCATATTTTCAACTTTTCCATCATGGCAAATTATTCCGCTATGGGGCGTAGAGTTACATTATGTTTCTTTTCATACTTCTTCTTTTAACTGTTTGATTTGGAAACCTATTTATCTGTGATACTTCTTCTATTAGAAACTTTTTGTGCATCATTTGTTAATTTTCGTAATTTACGATTTAGCCAATTCAATAATATCTCGTGCTGAAAAGTTCAAGTAAAATTGTAGAAGCAAAAGCTATCAAAGCACGATTCACAAAAACTTTAGTCGAGTTTAAACTGCAGAGATAAAAATATTTTATTTACGATTAAAATAAACTGGAAGACCCAGGCAAGATCTTTCACAGCCGCGACGGCCACATCATCAGGCCTAATCAGCAATCCTGGTGTGCAGGTACAGCATTATATAAATTATCACCCCCAATCTCACAATGCTCAGCAATCACACAATGACAAGGTTTGGATGTCAAAGAACACGTTGATTAACAAAAGTCTGTTATAAATTCAATACATCACTTTCTTTGCGTTGTGAATGCAAAGAAAGTGATGTATTAATGCTGTACGTGTATAATGCTGTACCTGCACACCAGGATTGCTGATTAGGCCTGATGATGCGGCCTGTCGCGGCTGTGAAAGATTTTGCCTGTGTCTTTCAGTTGATTTTAATTGTAAGTAAAATCTTTTTATCACTGCAGTTTAAACTCGACTAAAGTTTTTGTGATTCGTCTTTGACTGCTTTTGCTTCTACAGTTTTACTTGTACTTTTTAGCCCCTGGTGGAAGTAAGTAGCTGTTTCTATTTCTGGATGTTTTATCGATTGTAGAAATCTGATTGTTTTTTTTTCTAACAGGTTCCATTGACTATGAATAACTTTGATAAATTTTATTCGCGTCGGAAAGGATTCAAAAGACGTGCTCATTGCAACCCAAAATTCGGTGTTATCTTTCTTATTTTTAGCACGTCTTTTGTAAAAGAAAAGATCGTGCTCATGTAATCGGTTTGTCCGTCCGTCCGTCCGTCTGTAGACACGATATCTCTGCAACTATTAGTCCGATTTGAAATATTCTTTTTGCATTGGGAAGCCTGAAATATGCGAATGATGATCCTTTATTTCGTTGTTTTTTTTTTTTTTTTTTGCGATGTACAATTTCGCCGCTAGAGGGCGTAAATGCCGATGATGTCGAATTCAAAAATACGTTTAATTCCACATATTTGCTTCTAAACATCCGATTGAAAAAATTACTTTATCTTTCGATTCCATTTATGTAGAAGAGTATTTTAGATATAGTTACTTTTCCAAATTACGCATAGATTTTCCGTTAGGGGGCGTAAAAGTAAATTACATTTTTCCCGATAACTCTTCTTCTAAAACTCCGATTTGAAAAACATTATCTTCAGCGACTACACCTCCTAATGGAAAATCTTTTGCATATAATTTCAAAATTTTCGTACAGAATACTTTGGCCATCAGGGGCGTAAGTTTTCATTTTTGCTTCTGATGTATTTGCCATAACATCTGAGCTTCTAAGATATCAATTGAAAAAAATTATTTCCTGGTCTGATCCACTTACATCAACAAACCTTTTAGGAATATTTTCTTCTTAAAATATTCCATAGTTTCTCCGCCAGGGGGCGTAGATGTATATCTTATTTTTGTCAATATATCCAATCCTAGGAGTCCGATTTGAAACATTCTTTCTTTGTTGGATAGTGTTTTCAGTGTGACATGTTTTTCATATAATTTCAAAATTTTCAAGTAATTCATAGACTTTCCGCTAGGAGGCGTAGAAGTAAATTGTGTTTCCCCCTATATCTCTGCTTCTAAATCTCCGTTTTGAAAAATTCTTTCTGCACCTGATACATTTCAAAATTGCCTTTATTCTTCAGTAAAATAACATTTCTATGTACATGACAATGGAATTCTGCCAATAAATACAGTATTATATACATCAGCTGAAAAGTTCCAGTGAAACGTTAAACAAAATATTGTTAAAATCATAAAATTATTTCGCCACGTAGGGCGAAGGAGAGGCAGACAATAAAGCACGAGCGATACAAATGAAAATGTTTACCTACATACAGCTCCTGATGGGAAATCGTCTGCACATAATTTCTAATTTTTCTAAGAAAATTGTTTGGCCACCAGGGGCGTAAATTTTAATTTCCGCTTCTGGTGTATTTGCAGCAAAATATGAGCTTCTAAACTCTCGATTGAAAAAAAAGTCGTTGGTAGACCGATCCTACTCATGTCGACAAACCTTTTAGAAACATTTTCTTCTTAAAATAAGGCATCGTTTCTACGCCAGGGGGCGTAGATGTATATCTTATTTTTGTCAATATCTCTACTTTTAGGAGTCCGATTTGAAAAATTCCTTCTCTGTTTGGATAGTGTTTCCGACACAAAATGTTTTTCCTATAAATTCAAAATTTTCAAGTAAATCATAGACTGTCCGCTAGGGTGCACAAAGGTAAATTGCGTTTTCTGCGTTATTTATGCTTGTAAAACTCAGATTTGAAAAATTCTTCCTGTATCGCAGACAAGACCTAATGGAAAATATTTTTTACACAATTTCTAATGTTTGGTAAAGAATGGTTTGGCCACCAGGGGCATAAGTGTTAATTTCTGCTTCTGATGTATTTAGAGCAAAATCTGGGCTCCTGAAAACTCGACTAAATTTTTTTTTTCTTGGACCGATACCGTTCATATGGAAAAACTTTTGAGAATACTTTCTTCCTAAAATAATGCATGGTTTTCCCACCAGGAGACGTAAAGTCACATCTTATTTTTGTCGATATCTCTGTTTCTAAGAGTCTGATTTGAAAGATTATTTCTGCGTTGGAGAGCGTTTCCGGTGTGGAATGTTTTCTCATGTAAGTTCATGTTTCTCCTAACGCACAAGTCTGCAACCAGAGGGCGTAAGCTCACGATTCCGTTTACAGCAATATCTGCGGGATTAAAAACCCGATTGAAAAACTTCTTTCTTCCGTCAGATACTATTGTTTTCCATACCGGTTCCATTGACTTTGAATAGCTTTGATAAATTTAATTTGCGTCAGAACGGATTCAAAAGACGTGCTTATTACATCCGAAAATTCGATGTCATCTTTCTTGTTATTTGGAGGGGTAACGACCATCGTAAGCCACTCAATTTGCTATAATTCATTTTGCTATAAGCAGTTGCCCTTCCCTAATTTAGGGTCGCTGGTTCCAGGGAAGGGAGAAGACCAGGGCGGTACAAACACAACATCCATGCCTACCGTGATTCGAGCCCTGACCCATCTCAGACGAAAGGTGAGAAGAAAGCGCTTAGACCACTAAGCCACTGGGACGGTTACGCATTTGAGTGCGTTCAATCTACCACCCTAAAAACTCTCAGACAATTGAAACAGAGTACAAGGCAATTAAAACTAATAAACTAACTTCATCTTCAGCAACTATGTTATAACTGTAGATATTGATTCTGTTGGCTAATTTTTGCGAGACGTCTCATTTAAAGAATATTATTCATTTAAATGGAAAATTACGAGCTCAAAGTGGACATCGGCAGACAGAGGAAAATGTGTTGCAATACTGGCAATGCACATCATATTATTGTTTTTCTTTAAAATTTCAGCAAAAAAATTGCGTTCGTTATTTTCTTTGGAACTAATCTTACTATTATCAACATTCAGTGTGGCATCAAAGGCGAGTATAATGAGCATTATTGTAAAATTGGTAATTATTTGTAGATAGATCGCTAACCTTGGAGTTCGTCGACTTGGTTTGAGTGTTAAAGTTTTAGAATGTTTTTGTGATAAGTTTTAAGTTTTCGAATGTTTTTGTGATACGTTTTAGAATGTTTTTGTGATAAGTTTTAGAATGCAAGATCTGATGAGCTCAAACACAGTGCTAGGCATTGATCCTACTTGCCGAGCAGTACAAAGACGAGCTGGGCCTAGCTAAAACCAGATCGGAGTCATGTTCTTTCACAGATTCTGATTTCGTTTTCGAATTCGTCTTCGAATTCATCGAAGACGATATCGAAAACGAATTCGTCTTCGATGAATCCGTTTTCGATGAATTCGCTTGCTCACGATGTTCTCTCACATTGTGTTTGTCGGAGGCATCTTCTCTCACATCGTCTATCAACGATGCCCGCTGATTTGTTTTTGATATTAGGCGAAAATCTCATGCAGGACAACATCCAGACTTAGCACGTAATTAAATCTCTTTCTACAGAACAATTTAATTCGTCTTGTAAAAACTGAAGGTAGGTGGTTGATTTCTCTACAAAAAGGTTCAGCAGCACAAGAACTTAGTATCCCGAAACCTTCGCATTTTTTGTTCCAGTGTTGTTCAGCAAGAAGTTCCGGCTTTCAACGTAAATAATTTGGTAAATGGTTGACCTGCAGTAAAACGCCGCCAAGAAATCAGGAGTACAAATAATACGGAATCTTCCAAATTTCCCGGGACATGAAGAGATATAAAAGTCTGAAGTGAGTGTGTAAATAATTGTTGCTGAAATAGGCATGTCACAAAAATAAGCATAAGGAAGGGAGATTTAATGGATTCCACTTTTCTTTGTTAGTAATCATCCTTATCTTTTGCCTCTTCATTTACAGATATACTCTCATTTTTGCAGTCCAGTAAACAGTATTTAATTTATTACCATCAGATTTTCCAAGACTCAAGAATGGTTCGATCCGTTATGTAAAAGTAACAGTCAAACACTCCAATGCTAATCATCAAATCGACTATTTCGTTGTAACGCTTTTTGTATGGTATTGTATTGTATCATAAAATGATTCGATACGAAAGCTAAAACAAATGATTTCTTCTAGGGCTTAGAAAAGTTTATGAAATAAGTCTGTAACAACCTATAGTAAGACTTATTTGTTAATATTCTGTGTAGCATATAAGAGTCCAATAACTCAACATGCAAATGATGACTTCGCCCAACGTTCCACAGGTAAAATCAAAATTCGTACTTGAACAGAATATCGCGTTTGAGATGCTAAGCATGAAAGCATAGTAATTAAGCTTTTTGATCATGTAAAAGAAACGCTCAACTCACACGGCAGTAGCGTACACGACACGGGTAAAGCATACTTACGACTTTGGAGAATATTTCAAACAAAAATTTGACAACCATTTCAGAAATCTGTTTCTTTTAATACACTACGATATGTCAAGAAATGGATTTCATTCACAGTAAAACGGAGTTGCGTGTAATTAACGCAATTTACAAATGTCAGACTTACCGGATATTATTAACATATGTCATAACAAGAACACTGAGTCATCAACATGTTGTTAACGAAACTGTTAAAGCTGTTGTGGCTTGATAAATATTCAGCTCTTGCAAATGCAGATCACGTTAATTACCCAGTTGTTGTGTCTCAACTACAGTGGATTGAACTAACACCCTAAATCCTCGTTCGCAGACGATAAATCAACCGAAGCACGCTGGTATTCGAGTTCAGTAAAAGTATTCTATTTGTTAAAGGACGCTGTTTGAGAGCATAGGGTTTTGAAATTTAACTTGTCCAATTAATATTTTTTCAACCATTCTGGTTAGCTTCGGTTACCTTTATCCGAATAATATGCTAAAGAAAGGAACACTACAGTTTAGTATTTTGATATCTTTCGGCTTTCCCTTTTCCTGTTTAAAATTTCATAATACGCAGTATTTCTAAGAAACGTGATTCAAATACCTATTTCTGATTGTAGAACCGATTTTAAAATGAGTTCTCTTACAATATCGAATGTTTCGTGCTTTGGGTTTTTAACTTCCTGGGAATAAAATCAAATTTAGCCTGTGAATAAAATAAAAAACACGAGTTAAGTTTCCTACTTTTTTTGGTTAAGTATTGAGAAACTTGGGATCGATTTTAAAATTTGAAATTATTCTAAAAGTGGTGGAAGTGATTCAGTTGCGTTCAATTTTGTGCCAGTTAATTCCACCCGACAGTTCCGTGTAAATTTCATTAGAACGGGCAGTCAAAAGTTTTTCTGAAAAGCGAAAATTTAAGATACGTTTAAACGATTGGTGTTCATCGATAATTAAAAAATCTATGCATTACATAGAAAATTAAATTAAAAAAAAGATGGTGACCAACAGAATAATTTGATGTGTCATTCAACTGTTCGTAAAAGGATCGAACTTTATAGGTTAGTGCCTCATCAACGTACATGCAGACATGTCACTACGTAAAACTATTTTTCACATGTTGGTTCAACGTTTGACCTGAGAGGTTCTACAGGGTGATTCAGAAGTTTTGGTCATAAATAGAAACATAGGTAGTGCTTCTTGAAACAAGCAAAAAAAGTCCAGTCAACACAGGTCCGGAAACGAATCGTTTCCGAGGTAATAGAAATTTTATTGCAGGGTTATCAGAGGAAATGTAAAGACCCCACCCCCAGCTATCCGCTATTTCGATAGTTTTTGCACCTTTGAGGAAGAAATCGGTAGGGCTGAATTATTTGAAGAACCAGTTAGAACCCAAAATTGCCCTTCCTCGAAAGTGGCCCGTAAAGACTTTCCCCAAGCTAAAAAACAAACCACCTCAGTTCTTGGAATAAAATACCACACACGGGCAACACTTTGAGCTCATGGGAGACAGTGAAGGGGATGCTTTAGGAAAGGGGGTGGGTTGAGGATCTCGTATTTCGTGGGGAAAATACACGTACGCATATGTGCATAAATTTTGTTTTTCGTTATCAATTCTTCAAGTTTTTTATTATTCATTCCCCGTTTACTGTATATAGAAAGTGTGTATGGAAATTTACCCCTCAGACTGTTTATTATGTCTCAAAAAAGAACTAATGTTTGTTCGTGCTCATCAAATTTATCGCGACAGACAATACCTCAAGTACCGTTGTATTTAGGAGCATTTAAAACTGCCTCCTTTATAAAAGAAAATTCTTCGGATTTTCTGGGTTCCCACAAAATACAAAAGTCTAGCTCTACATTCGGAGACGAGAACCTATTCTAGGTCATAACGATAAAGGCGAAAATATTTTGTACAGTCTGTTCACCCACCCTATCTTCGGTCAGTCGGCGACCAAGGAGGTTAGAAGAGAGAGAAGATGACATCAGCAGTCGCTGGTGAAGCCAAATCTGATCATTGGTTTCCTGCGCCCTCCGGGTGGGGAGGATTCATTGACGTGATGTCTTTTCCTGAAGACCTGTGCTGGAGCACAGGTTGATAGCGGCCGTCTCTTACTCTCTGCAGCAGGCTCTGAAGTTAGAAGAGAGAGAAGATGACATCAGCAGTCGCTGGTGAAGCCAAATCTGATCATCTGGTTTCTTGCGCCCTCCGGGTGGGGAGGATTCATTGACGTGATGTCTTTTCCTGAAGACCTGTGCTGGAGCACAGGTCGATAGCGGCCGTCTCTTACTCCTGCAGCAGCCCTGAAGGTCAACAGGGCTCCCACAGCTTTAGCAAGGCAGTGATTGGTTAATCTGCAATATGTACTTCCGGTCGACGAAGCATAATGTTGTTTAATTTTTTTAGAAAATACTAACAGTATTTCTGTAACGTTTTGCAAATTTTTAGTTATGTGTATGAACATTTCGGTATCATTTTTTCCTGACTGTACATGCTGCACAAGTACCTCTAAAACTTCTTCAAAGTCAACGATTTCCCCATAGAAAAGTACAGAAGCAGCCCAAGTTGGGCATACTGGGCATACACAGCTAATGCGAAGTAGAGCCCTCAGAAAACGCAGGGCTTGCGGCTGATGCCATGCCATCTCCCTTCTAACCCCTATTTTAACTCAGAAATCATTTGCAGAAACAAAATGTTGGCATTCTTAAAATTGGTAAAAAACCTTACAATGAATTTTACATGTTTTTGTTACTTTTATAAGACAACTGAGTTGGAAATTCACACAGTGTCTAGGTATTTTATACAATAATGTCGCGACTACAAAAGCAAAATAAATGAAATAAATAATTATCTAAAAAAAAAATAATTTTGT
Organism: Macrothele yani; assembly: GCA_039090855.1. Classification (NCBI taxonomy): domain Eukaryota; kingdom Metazoa; phylum Arthropoda; class Arachnida; order Araneae; family Macrothelidae; genus Macrothele; species Macrothele yani. Next base: position 1,419,581 of record CM077023.1, on the reverse strand, counting down.
AATTAACTATAATTTGCTTCATTTTAGCATTTTAGACGTCTTATTGTGCCAGATAATCTGACTGAATGAAATTTAAATTAGATTTAAAAACTCAAAATGCATGGGTAATTCGATAAAAAAATTTCGGAACCCCCAATAATTTTTCTTTTCGCTGGCATGTTTATCCCTGAGAGGTGATAAACATGCCAGCGAAAAGAAGTGAATTTTGAATGTGTAGTACGGTAACTAGCAGAGACGCATGGCTCTCCATTTTGCAGATGTGAGTAGCCATTTAAAATGTCAACCGCATTTATATATATGGTTTTGGATGGAACTTCATAGTAATTTTCGAGGGTGAAGTTGACAGTTCAACAGAGAAACCTAGATTTGAAATGGAAAAGTGGTGAAGGAAAACTCGATGGTCACTTCTTGGGTGGGTCAAAATACGAGTTCTGAACGCAGTATATGACATTCCTACCCTGCATAGAAAGATATCCTCCGAAAAAGAACAGCTGAAGTAAGAGCTCGAAGTCGAGCAGTAAAGACAAAAGTAGTAGTTCACCCGCTGCTCCGAAAGTGGGCGGATATCTCCGGTAAGGTTCACGTGGTAAGCGAAAGGAAGTATTGGGCTGCGTTGACCGCACGATAGAGGAGGAGTGATATTCGGAACCGATAACTCACTAGAAAAGACCGGAGCCAACGTCTTGATTTACAAGCTTAAGTAGTCTGCGAGTCAAACAGTTTGCATATAACTCCAGCGTACAGCTTAGTGCGACCAGAAGAGAGTAACCCCGTCCGGTGATAGCCTGGCATATGACTTGGTGCCAAAAAAAATGGAAATCTAAAGGAGACGTTGGTCAGCAGCATCAAGGTACCTTGAGCAGCGTTCCTTTTAAAAGGAGCAGAAAAACATTTTCTCCAGCATTTAGACGCTCGCACCTGACGTCATTCCGGCCAGTCTTTCCGAGCAGAGAACAAACCTGCAAGAGTAAGCAAAACTAAAAAAAGGAACGGGAAAATGGAAAAGCAGCGCACTGAACAGTGCGAAGCAGAAGGTCAGGTATTCCTACCCCAGTCCCCAACTCATCCTCCTGGGCCAAGTCCGAGCGGAGGGAAGATGCGTGCGTACGAGTACGTACGGTGGGTGAATGCAAACCTTCAAGCAGAAACCGAGACCAGGGTGATTCCGCCTGTAACACCCCATTCACATAAGTGACTTCTATTGCTCTGCCAATAAAAGTGTGACCACAAATTACTACATGGGAAAGCAAGGTATCAAACTGTAAATTATTATTCTTATTGGGCTGGAAAGAAAGTAATGTCTGAAAACTCAAGGCAACAGAACAGTGCTAATTGCCCTATCAAATCAGTCCAAAATGTAGTTGTCATCGTTTTCCACGACCTACTCCCATCGTCTGGGCAGCAGTTGGATACTGTCCCTGTAGAACTGTGGCGGCTTGGACGTAAAAAAGTGAATAAGTGCGCATTCGGCATCGTTCCGGTTGGTGACAACTGTCCGTCGAAAAAGTGGTTCAACGACAGGAAAGGGTGGTAGTCGCTTGGGGCACAATATCCGGGGAATAAGCTGGATGCGGCAGCAGCTGCCAGCTCAGATCCCTTATCTTGTGACAGATTACCCACGGTGTGTGAAGTCTCGCTCCATTCAGCTGTAGAACGACACTCTTGCGGTTCAGCAGGGCTGGTTGTTCCTACGTGAGCGATGCGTGCAGATTGTCGAGATGATGACAGTACATCTCGGCGGTGTAGCGGTGTTGTCTGGCAGCAGCTCAAAAACACGACACCCTACATATCCCACCAAACAGACAGCAGGACCTTATGTAGGTGTAAGCCACCTTTGAGGGGTCCGCCTGGGCTTCTGTTTTGGATCAAACCATTGTTTCTGGACGCTGACATTCTCATACAGGACCCATTTCTCGTCACCTGTCAAAGTGCGGTCCAAGAACGGTTCAACGTGTCACGTACAGGGAAACGCATGTACTCATGCGATTTGCTTTCTGCTAAACGGTGATTTGATGTGGTACCCAGACTCCTTTGTTGTGCACCTTCCCAAGTTGAAGCATGTGCGTGATAATGCTCGTGTGGGTAGTCCCCAGCTGTTCGGCCAACTCCCGGGGGTCACACGTGGGTCGGTCTCTACTAAGGTGTTCATCATGTCCATATCCACTGTTGCGGGATATCCGGCTTTGGGACTGTCTAACAGGTCAAAATTTCCCTCTCGAAACCGTTGGAACCAACGACAGCACTGATAATGTGACATGGCATTGGGATACACACTGATAATGTTCCTTACAGCACTAGCGGGGGTGTTATCCCGACGAAACTCATACAGCATGCAATGGCGGATGTGCTCCTTGTCCACTTCCATGCTAGCTGGCACTTACACTCTTCGCCTTCTGCGGCTAACTGCCACTGACTTAAGCCACTTATCTACTGGTCATACCAGTGAACAATCTCAATGGTGTATGCTGTGGCCGGGACTTCGACTTTGGGTACTTCGTCATCGTACATTACTTTCTTTCTAACCTCATATTTTGCATCTCTATATTTTCCCATTCGCTAAGAACCGAAAACCGAGAAATTAAAATTAACCTGCATGTACTATTGAAAACAACTGTTCCTGGTAAAACTTACCTGTTCTGGCATAATCAAACTGCGACCCCCAAAGAACTGAGTTAAGCCATTTTTGCCTGACATTTTGTTAATGAACTGAGGTCATTTGTTACCACCTCTTGTACATTCTAGTGTGACATCATCATTCATTTATATCCATTGAAATCTCTGCTGTGTTGCGCCAAAAGTCCGCCCTAAAAGTCTTTCATATCTGAGTCCATGTGTATGTGATATTTTGTTATTGGCTGAATCTGTACATGCTCTCGGCAACCCACAATGGGGTTTTACATGATAAAAGGTCCCACAAAAATTATAATAAATTTCACAATGTTTATTTACCCTGAGCCGTCAGCCAGTCCATGGCACGCTACCAAATGATTGATTAAAGCAATGCTCCGCATTATCAGGGTGTGGCTCCACGGGGAAGTAAAAATATTATTCTCCTCTGGAGCCCTGGACTGATGATCGTGCATCACTTATGTTGCGTTATAAACTGTCAGCCTTACAAAGATCTCAATGGCTCTATCAGGTACCTGCTTTCACTTGAGCTCCGCGAAGGTGAACATGGTCGTTCACGTCTTTACAAGTACCTTTTGATAGCTGGAAGGGCTGAAAAATTGTCGACTTAGCATGAACTGGCTTCTATGATGACCGCCAAAGGACTTTAGATGTGGAATGACTCCAAGAAAAACAGTGATAACGCCGTTCCAAGTTATCAAAGTTTAACTGTCTCATGGAAAAGAGTATACCGGGAGAGTCAAAAGTCGCAGGACACCCTTGTATTTCCGAAACGAGAGGGAAAATGAAATATCTAAATTTCCGAGGAAAGAATCAGTGAGGGGGCCAATTTTTTAGGCTATTTTCCGGAAATGGCCGCTATCTTGAAATCCGCCATATTGGATCAAGGTCAAATTTTTCAAATGGTAAGGGGGTCATGTTGCATACCAAACAAGACTAGAATTTTCTCAGAAATTGTTGCCGTAATCCGATTTGACATCTGTGTTGTGATTCACAAGTTATCAACACAAAAAGTTGAAATAACCATTGTTTGTTGAAGGCAACTAGAGATGGCACTGACGAAAGAGGACAGGATTGAGGTGATCCTGATGTCTGGGGAACGCAGCTGCCGTATCATAACCGCAAACTTCAACAAACGACACCCAGAAAAACCGCCAATTTCACACAGCACTGTCGCATAACTGATATCAAAATTCCGAGGAACTGGGGCTGTGGACGAGAAGCCACGTAGCGGGCGACCGAAAACTGCTACCGACGAGGAAACCTCAACAATGATCTTGGTACCCTTTTGCAAAGAGTTCATAACGTAGCACAGGACGTCTCGCAGCAGAATGTGGTATCAGCCAGTCAGACATTGTACGGATTCTTCACACTGCTCACTGGCATCCGTTCAAGATCCAGATACAGCAGCAACTATCAGACGATAATCCTGATGGGCGTGTCGAGTTCTGCACCTGGGGTTTAGACCAAAATCATTGGGATCTCTCATTCGCACAGGGCAGTTTGTTTAGTGACGAGGCCAGTTTTTACCTCAGTGGTGAGGTTAACCGTCAGAACCATAGGTACTGGAGTGACAGGAACCCTCACTGAACGGAACCATCCAATGTCATTGGTAATGTAAAGGTTATGGTGTGGTGTGGAATACGGGACACCCGTAAAATCGGGACTGTTTTCATCGACAATAACCTAAATGCTCAGCGCTACCTGGAAATGCTACAAGAACAGTGTTCCCTTCCCTTCTGAATGAAGATGGCAGTTTCCCCTGTTATTTCCAACACCATGGGGCTCTACCACTTTACGGAGCAACTGTTCGTCAGTGACTATATGTTCAATTCTCTGGTCATTAGATTGGCCGCCGTGGTCCTATGGAATGGCCACCCAGATCCCCCGACTTCACTTTTATCTGTGGAATCATATGAAACACCTAGTGTATGCTGAGAAAATTTGCGACAAACACCACCTTCAGCAACGCATCCTGGAGGCCTGTAACCGCATTTCTCCAAATATTGCCGTGAGGGTGCATAACGACTGGATCAAGCGCCTTCAGCTCTGTGTTCAGCAACAGGGACAACACATTGAACGCATCAAATAGCTGTGCATTACAGGGACTTCAGAGGTTATTATTTTAAATTTCTGTGTTGATAACTTGTGAACCACAACACGTATGTCATCTCTAATTACGGCAATCAATTTCTGAGAAAATTCTAGTCTTGTTTGATATGCAGCATGGCCCCCTTAACATTTGAAAATTTTGACCTTGATCCAATATGGCGGATTTCAAGATGTGGCCATGTTCCAGGAATAGCCTAAAAGATAGACACCCTCACTGATTCTTTCCTGGGGTGTTCAGATATTTCAGTTTCCCTCGCGTTTCTGAAATATAAGGATGTCATGCGACTTTTGACTCACCCGGTAACTCGTGTTAATGAGGAATGAAAAAAATAGTCTTGAGAGGTTAAAAGTTCTTCAGTAAAACAAAAAAGAACTTTCGTCGCATACATTTACGAGTATACCACTGTTACTATTTGCCGTCATTGCCCAAAACCTTTGTCCGATTTTCGTGATTTGCCAAGGAGCCCGCAGCTTTATTCTATGTTGCGTAAAAAAAGAAAAGGATGGCGAATGCAAGGTCATGGAGTTTGAGAGGGAGAGAGAACATCTACGACTAAGGTTGAGCAGGCCACCCCAGTGGCGCAGTGGTATGAGCGCTGGCTTATGACCATTCGTCCGAGATGGGGTCCGGGTTCGGATCCCGGTGAGGCATGGATGTTGTGTTTGTCTTACGGCCACTAGTTCCCGTCCTTGTAACTAGTGGCCCTAAATTAGGGACGAATGACGGCTTACAGCCCATCGCGTTGTTCACGGTGGTCGTTAGACTCCCAAACAAACAGGAAAGATGACACCGAATTTTCGGCTGTAATGACCATGTCTTTTGAATCCATTCTGACGCAAATTAAATTTATCAAAGCTATTCAAAGTCAATGGAAGCGGTATGGAAAACAATAGTATCTGACCGAAGAAAGAAGTTTTTCAATCGGGGTTTTTTCCCCCTCAGATATTGCTGTAAACGGAATCGTGAACTTACGCCCTCTGGTTGCAGACTTGTGCGATAAGAAAAATTTGAATTTAAATAAGAAACATTTCGCAGCGGAAACGCTCTCCAGCATAGAAAGAATTGTTCAAATCGGACTCTTCGAATCAGAGATATGGACAAATATAAGACATGCATCTACGCCCCTTGGTGGGGGAAAACCATGCACTATTTCAGGAAGAAAGTATTTTCAAAAGGTTTTTCGATGTGAGCAGTATCTGTCAAAGAAAAACAGTTTTTAGTCCAGCTTTCAGGAGCTCATATTTTGCTGAGAATAATACATCAGAAGCAGAATTTAATCCTAATTCCCCCTGGTGGCCAAACCATTCTTTAGCAAATATTAGAAATTATATGAAATTTTTTTCCATCGGTAGCTGCATGCGATACAGGAAAAATTTTCAAATCGGAGTTTTAGAAGCAGAAATAACGCAGAAAACGCAATTTGCCTTTGTAACCCCTAGCCGGAAAGTCTATGATTTACTTGAAAATTTTTAATTTATATGAAAACCATTTCGCATCAGAAACACTATCGAACAAAGAAGAAAATTTTTCAAATCGGGCTCCTAGAAGTAGAGATATTGACGAAAATATGATACACATCTACGCCCCTGGCGTAGAAACCATGCATTATTTTAAGAAGAAAATATTCCTAAAAGATTTGTCGACGTGAGTAGAATCGGTTCACAAGCGAATTTTTTCCAATCGAGGTTTTAGAAGCTCAGATTTTATGGCAAATGCATCAGAATCAAAAACTAACACTGATGCCCCCAGATGGCCAAAGTATTTTTTACCAAAAATTAAAAATTATATGCAAAAGAGTTTCTATTAGGAACTGCATCCGCTGAAGAAAAAAATTTCAAATCGGAGTTTTAGAAGAAGAGAAATCGGGGAAACGTAATTTGGTTTTACGCCCCTAGCGGAAAATCTATGCGTAACTTAAAAAAGTGGCTATACCTAAAATACTTTTCGACATAAATGGAATCGAAAGATAAAATAATGTTTTCAATCGGATGTTTAGAAGTAAATATGTGAAATAAAATGTATTTTGAATTAGACATCATCTGCATTTACGCCCTCTAGCGGCGAAATTGTACATCGTAAAAAAAAACCGAAATGAAGGATCATCATTCGCATATTTCAAGCTTCCCAATGCAAAAACAATTTTTCCAATCGGACGAATAGTTGCAGAGATATGGTGTCTACAGATGGACGGACAAACCGATAACATAAGCACGATCTTTTTTTACAACAGATGTGTTAAAAATGTTGAGCAGTTGAAAATAAAATGGCTTCAACAGTCTTGAAGATCAAAGCAGAACAGCAAATCCGAGAAGAGGTTTTAAAGCATTTCCTGAAAGTGAACGTGCCACTTTTTATTACGGATTGTGTTATTGCAAGTAATAAAACTGTGATACTTCTACAATAGTATGCTGTGACTTTCGAAGGCAAAACAATAGGCTTAGCAGCAGAAATGTTTGGAGAAAAGGACCCTCAAATGCCGGGAGGTAAAAGGTAAGTTAGGATCACCTACGTTTCTTACCGAAAGCGAATTATTATAAAACCTCTTTACTGAGGGAAAGAGTTGTTTTATGATACCAGGTTACGTAAGATTACAGAAAGAAAGAGCCTACCTGCACAGATACCAACTTATTTTCTAAAAGGGAAAATTCTAACGATAGGTGAATAAGAAGGAAACTTCGGATTTTATGACTGAAAGTACTAATGGGAAGAGTTGAATGGTCACGCTCTTTCATTAGATAAACCTTATACTTTTCTAAGAAATGCAAATGTCATATATGCCCACATGATAAAAAAAGGGGAAGGGATAAATAATACTGTTTCATAAATGTCTTTCTAGCGGGCTCAGTTCCCTTTTTTTTCGCCCCATGAAGTTGAGCTACCAAAGCCGGCCTTTACGAAAAATTAATTTAAACTTACTTGGAATAATAAAGAAGAAACTTTCAAATCACACTCACACGCACGCACGAAAAGAAATGCAAACAGAGTGCAACAACAAATTCTACTTGTATTAATATAAAAGCGATGAATTAAAATACACTAGTACTGTACAAGTCTAAAACAGTTTTCCAAAATGAAGGAGGTCACCATACATTTATTTTGCGAATTAATGCCGTAAATGAGTCTCAACAGGGGACACTGATAGAATTCTTCTAATCTCATAAAACCACCATTCACCATTCTCTCGCTCAGGCGTAACTATGTAAAGATATGCGAAAATGTACACAAAATAATATACGCATTACATTGGTACGAAAGAAGGGGAAAAGGTAAGCATGATGACACAAAATACCGATGTATTGCTAGAACTCATGCACATTTTTTCATTGTCTCAGTTCGTAGTAGCAGGTATTTGAACATAATGCATCACACAGGACAAGACAGTGTTCAGCAAACTTTTCTTTTCTTTCGAAAATGATTTTTTCCTTGGTATAAAAATGTAAAGGCTGGAAGAAGCTCCGAATACCCATCGTGTACCAGTGGATGCATGGAAATGATGTCAGATCTAAAAAAATAGTCAAAACTGGTGGGTTTCATCTTACCCGGAACTTGGACACAAATTAAATTCGTCCACAACTGAATTTTGAAATATTTTACATATCATCATTAGAGGCTCTTCTCAGCACTAGTATTGTAGTACGTGAACCATACTAAGTGTCACTGCCTTGGGAAAAGTCTTTTTTTATTGCCATCCATTTGTAAAAGCTGTCGATATTAACTACATGCGATATTTACAAAAGCACGCGTATGAAAAAATACCCTAGGAGTCGAGGCTTATTAATACATTGTCAGTAGCATATATGATCTTTTGACAATAATTCTCCGACGTATAACAAAAAGTGACTGGTAGAAATGTCAGTTTCACACTGATTCCATGGTTTTTAAGCCTTAGATAGTTGTATGTTTAAATAGTTAACTGAGTACCTAGGTTTCACAGCCTTGCAATTTAATCTAGACCCAACACTGAGCCAACGTCTTCAATTCCTAAAAGACGGTGGCTCAATGTTGGGCCTACGTTAAATTGCAATGCTGTTCTACCTGGGTAGCTAGCTGGTTCGTTAATGTTCTTAGTTTCGAGCACATGCATGACAATTTAGAAATAAGTAGCCAAACGGCCAAGTAGAAGGAATCAGCTTTTGACTTATGAAATTCCAATAGTTTATTGCACTTGTACTTCGGCATATCAATATAATCCATTGCCGGAATATAATCTCGCTGGTATCAACACAGATATCAGTCTTATAACAATGACGCTTGTTCGTCGATCGCATTTATCTCGACAGGTTTTATATCAACGTTTAACAATCTACACGCAAGCTCTCGACATCTGTACAACTAAACTAACTGCACAATACTCGCATTCAATCTTGTGACTTTATTTTGCTGTGACTCACTGTTAGTTAGCCAAAATGTAAAAGTTATTTGATGAAGTAATGCGCCGTTTAGTGAGAAAACGTTTAACTAAGAAATAACCAATTTTACATTACAAAACAGAAACTCAAATGGAAGATTAAACATAGATATACATACTTCAGAACTGTAGCCAAAATATTTCTTACTTTATATTGATCATCTGTACAGATGATTTCTTTTTCCCTGCATGTTTTTCTGAAATGCAACGCTGCGGCAAAAAGCGACAAATTTAGATCCCATTAAAGAAAGCCCACGGAAATCATAAATAACTTAACACATTCCTACGAAACTTTATCTCTGGTAACAAAACAAAGTTACTCAACAGAGAAATCCAGTAGCTTGCAAATATCTAATTCTACATTCTACAGGCATTTCATTTACTCATACATTCATCGTCAGTAGTGCATAATCAGAACTATGTCAACAGAAAGCGCTTATTAATTTGTCTGCATAAAATGACTAACGACCATAATTGTTAGTGATTTCAAATTATTTGATTAAAAATAGAAAGTTAAAAAGATTTGCTTGAAAATCATGAAGCTCAGGATCGTTGATACGATAACAATGAACAATTCTTTCTGAAATTGTGACGCACACTTTAATGTAACCTTCCTTTTTAGTTTCCGTCTACTTACGTAAATTTGGGTTTATTTTCGTTAAGCGTTTTGCAATCTAAACGCTACGTTTTGTCTCTCGACAAATCTGTGTTTTGGCAGGTAAATATGCAATTACGTAGTTGAAAGCAAAAGATGAGAACGAATGGGATTGGTTTTCGAGAGGTCATGTATTTATTCGTCTTAAAGGTAGGTTTTTTTTTCGTTTTAGAGGCAATTTGATTATCCGTCTTCGAGGCAATGTTATCTTAGTGATCAGAAAGCAATCTTAACTCAGACGGTTTGTTAGTCACCCTGTGATGCTGTGCCAATATCGATATATGATTAATCAACGAGCAGAGTGCCTAGGATAAAGTAATCAGAATATTTAGTTAAGTTGCTATGTTCTGTGACTAAGCTATTTGATTGTAGTGTGTTTATTTTGCGTTCTTCAAGACGGAGTGGTAGTTACCATACTACTCCGTCTTGACGAATGTGAAATAAAAGACTAAAACCTGTACGATTTCTTCGACATTTTACTGGCCGTTGTGGTTTCTATTATTTAATTAGTTGATCCTTGTTAGTTAAGTACCAACTGTGAGGAAATTAAGTTATCCGGAATTCAACTAAAGTGATTCAGCTAAGATAATTGTGTGAGCTTTACAGCGAAGCCATTTACTTCAGCAGGATTTAAGCTTTAGACTAAATCAGATTAGTGCTTTGCAGTGAAGTTTATGTTGAGGTATTAGTTTGAACCATAACCAATTATTAAGCAATACAAATATAATTTCACATCGAACTATCATCCCACAAAATTCCACTCACTTTTTATGTTTAAAACGAGGAAAAATGCTTACTTTTAATTCAGAAATAGAAGTAAATCAGCTTTATAAATTGTGATTAAGGTGGTTCCACCTAAAATATCTGCCTTATGTTTCCAATGGTAGAACTTCTTTACATATTTTCATCGCAATTAATGTATTCCCAAGGATGAAACTTTGCACATCGATAAAACTAATTTTAAGCTATAGCATGGGATACTTAATACTTGCTAAAACATAACCATAACTAAGCAATCCAGCATTTATTTGTCTACTGACGTTATCAATGTACATGTCGCCCCATCTATTAACAGGTCTAAACATTACTCAAAGAAAAATTATTGATTTTTAATATAATTATGTTTATGTTTTAGCAAGTATTAAGTATCCCATGCTATAACTTAAAGTTAGTTTTATCGATGTGCAAATTTTCATCCTTGGGAATACATTAATTGCGAAGATAATATGTAAAGAAGTTTTACCATTGGAAACATAAGGCAGAAGTTTTAGGTGGAAACAACTTAAAAGAATTCTGAAAATCATCCCTTAAAAAAAGACAAAACATTGATGAACTTCCTTTGTTAACAAAACAACAAAACGTATACAGCAAAACATGATGTAAAAAAACGCGCTTGAACAAAGAAATAAATTTCCGCTTATGGCACTTGAAGAAGTACGTTGCGGAAACGTGGTAGAAAAAGGTAATGTTTACAGTCTTTTAGTTTAATACTTGATGGCCCGCGTAAGAAAGGCAAAAAGGAAGCAAAATTTAAGAAAAAAAGAATGAAATATTGTATCTGGTCATGTTGAATCCCTATAACTCGGAAAGGAGATTAATTAAAATAATCCAGAAATATTTCATCTGAATTAGTTGCGATGTTTTACATGGCAGAGCTGTTTTTGCTTTCCAAACGCAGAACGGAGAAAATGAAATTGGAATAAATTTCCTCCAACATTTTTCTTAACCTTTCATCCCTTGAATATTTCAGTCAGCGAAATTAAATTCGCCTGAGAAGTTCTTCCGAGGATATTTTTGTTCTTAAAAATAAATTGACTTGGGAAGCAAAAAGTGAGAGGCGCCGAAAATGGCGCGTTCACGGGAAGGAAGCGCTGAAATGAGCAGATTGAAGCAGGCGCTGCTGACTCTTCAGATGAATTTCGAAAAGGAGGCTAAATCGTAGCGAATGCCTTTCGAGTCTCTAGGGAGACCAACACTGATTAAAACCTATTGAAGCTCTGAATGTCAGAAAAAATGGCTTTGTATAAAATCGGCGAAGCTATTCTAATTCGCCTCTAAAACAACGGGAAAAGCATTTATAAAAAATGTCCCATGATTAAATCAGCCTTTTCGTTTTAAATTGATTTATTTTTGCATTTTTACTGGGCTTCGAGCGAAAGCGAATGCTGCAGAGCAAACGTGCCAAAGTTCTCAAAGATTTGTTGCCTGTTAGAAAACGACTAAACATCATTTTTCTTTTTGTATTCTTTAACGTTTGGAACAGTGGAAAAGAAAGAGAAATATTATCAATTTCTTAAACAATGAATTTTTGCTGCTTTACGACGATATCTTACCTCACAGTAAAAGAAAATTCTGCGCATCGCCAAACAATAGTGTCTCCAGAGGTCATTTAGAGCATCCGGCTACTCCACATAAAGTTAGCGAACTTTTACAAGCATCAGATGTCTCCAAACTACGTATTTCTATGAAGTTTACACATTTTAACTGTAAATTGCACATTTTGAAGTAATTAGCACACCATTTTTCTTCAAACTGTGCAATTTACAGTTAAAATGTGTAAACTTCATAGAAATACGTAGCCACAATTCAAAGTTGTGGAATTCTTTATGTGGAGAATATGTGTGTGAATAATTTCGGGATGCACAAGTAATACAAATGGCTTACAAAGAAATCCTGCACGCTTCAGTACCCTATATATCACTATTCCTCGAAGGTGTTTCAGTGATCTAATAATGTCCATCAACCAAATGTTTCAAGACCTCAAAGAATTGCATTAATTTTTAGTTTTTCAACGCCTAAATGCCTATATGCATGTACTACTATAGACTTCAATGTCTGTAAAATTGCATGCCTTTATTCTGTGAATTTCCGTGTTATTCTACACGGTCGAGTCACATTATTGTGACCACCAGCTAATATCCAGAGTAACCGCCGTGGGCAGCGCGGACAGCAGCTGGACTGGCTGGGAGTGACTCAATAAGGTGCTGGAAGGTGTTCACAGGTATGTGGAGCCATGCTGACTGTAGTGCACCTGACAGCTGATGGAGGGTGCGTGGTGGAGGATCGATAGAGCGAACAACACGATCGATATGCTCGCACAGATGCTCAATTTGGTTTAAGTCTGGGGAATTATGGGGCCAGGGAAGTACTTTGAAGTCTCATCGTGCTCTTCCAACCACTCTCGGACATTTCTAGCTGTGTGACACGTCGCATTGTCGTGCTAAAAGATCCCATCCGACCCAGGGAAGACAATCCGCATGTATGGGTGTACGTGGTCTGCAAGGATAGATTAATAACGAATTCAGTCCATAGTACCTTCTACAGGTACGAGTGGACAAAGAGAATGTCACGGAAACATTCCCCAGACCATAACGCTGTCCCCACCAGCTTGTATTCTTCCTGCAATGGTTGAAGAGTGTTTGTTCTCCGATGTTTCTCGCCTTATACGCCAACGTCCATCCGTTCGATGAAGCAGAAAACGTGACTCATCGGAGAAGGCAAACCTTTGCCAATCAGCGGAGGACCAATTCCGATACTGGCGTGCAAATGTAAGCCTTTTCTGCCGATGCACCTTCGTTAGCATAGATGCAGTGACCATTCGTCGGCATCGGAGCCCCATGCGCAGCAGGGTTCGCCGAAATGTCGTTTTAGACACACTTCCGGTAGCCTCTGGTTCATTCGGCCAGTGAGTTGCTCCACTGTAGTGTGTCGATCGGCCCTTACGTAACTTCGCAGGCGGCGTTCACCTCTGACATCAATGGCACGAGGGGCTCCGCAGTTTCCACTCGCTTATTCACAATGGGGCCATTTCTCCACTCACGATACACTTTAACTACAGCAGCACGCGAACAGTTCGCAAACTGCGTTGTTTCAGAAATACTGCCACCCTTGTCCCGAAAGCCGATAATCTGATAAATCGCTCCTTTTATCCATGACAGCAACGAGTGATATGCTTTCAGAATGCCTGCAGCACACTTTGCGTACCCTCCAACCCAGCTCACGACACGTGCCTTTTTTCATTGGCTACGCGCTGTTGACGTCAAAAGTAGGGGGTGGTCACAATAATGTGACTCGACTGTGTAGGTATACTACTATAGACTCCAGGGTCTGGTAAATTGCATGCCTATATTCCGTGAATTTCCGTGTTATCCTATGTTACAGTATCCATTAATATCATCTAGGGAGCTGGTTGAGTTAAAAACGGAATAACTTATCGTCTAACTGCTCTGTCTTCCAAGCAACGCCTCTCGCAAGAGAGGCGTTGCTGTGGGCATTGCCCAGCAAGAACGTGAATGACCTAAAGATTTTCTCTGACAGCCAAGCTGCATTAAAATCGCTTGGCCAGTTCAGGAGCAAAATTTCCCTTGTAAGAGAAATAAATTCTTTGGTGGAGACAGCAGGCAATACGGTAATTTCTTTCCACTGGGCCCGAAGCCGTGTCGAAGCCGTTGGAAATGAGAGAGCATACAAGCTAGCGAAGGAAGCCGCTGGCAAAGGGGTCGTTGATTTTCGTCTAAGGACGCCGATGCAAAGCTTGCGGACCCAGATGAAAACAGCCACGCTGGTGGAGTGGCGGAGAATGAATGACGAGAGGGATACGGGGAGAAAAATGAACCGAATCTTTCTCCGAGTCTCTACCAAGCGAGTTGAATCCGATGGTTTCCTTAACCAGTAACTCACCGGCCATGGCGTATCGCTGGAATACTTCCGCCGTTTTGCGGTAAGGAACGGGCGCGCAGATGCGGGGTACAGTCTGCAGACGTCTCCCCTGTAATTCTTGAATGTGTTTCTCTTGTAGGTCGGAGAAAAGTCCTCGCTCCAGAACTGGAAAAAACGAGAGACCTTTCGATCCTGCTCGCTCATCCCAGAACGAGACAGGGACTCATCGAGTTGGTCAAAGACCTTGTGACGTGCCTGCGCCGCAGGACGCACATGAGATAAAGGCAGATAGCAATGCGAGCACATGTCCGCGTAGATCAGTTGGGAGAGCGACTTACGCCGAAGTGTGTGTGGGGGGGGGGCGAGTTCGATGCCCGGCGTGGACAAACCTGTGTTTCCACATTGGCGCCAGAATTTCAACGATGACCTGGCCGTTAAGTCTCTCGCAATGGTGTGATGTTCTTTCCACACGGCGAGACAGGAAAAATGAGAATCCCTTCTTCAGTGCTTCGAAAAAATAAAATGTGTGTGTGATGTTACGTTTCACTCGCCAAATTATCTGGGAGTTCTGAAATGCACGTTCATCATCGGATGACTGCCTACAGCGACACATGGTCCCGGCTGACCCGTGGGCCATGTGCCCGGCCCTCTTTCGAGGGGACGAGGAGAGATGTGATGTGCCTGCGCCGCAGGACGCACATGAGATAAAGGCAGATAGCAATGAGAGCACATGTCCGCGTAGCTCAGTTGGAAGAGCGACTTACTCCGGAGTGAGGGAATCCGGTTTCGATGCCCAGCGTGGACAAACCTGTATTTTCCCAACCTCGTCGCGAGGCAAGAAGAGCTGATGGTAGGATACTGAAGACAGCAATGAAGAGGAGAACGATGGCTCCGGCCCAAAGTCATCACCGCAGCACACGATCTAGTGCTGCGGACTCTGTAAATATTTCTCTTTTTTCATCTCTGTGAGAGGGCTCGTGAAAATAAATGATTGATTTCCCAACGCATGAGACCCTCAGTGTAAATAAATGTGCATGCAATTTCTTATAACCTAGACACAATAAATGACTTTGTCCCAAATTCCATCGGGCTGGCGAATAAACCTCCCAGCCAGGAGCAAAATTGAAGAACAACCCCGGCCCATTAGCACGTCGCACGCGCGAGCTATGTCAAAGGGGTGGGAAGTGATGGTCCAGCGGGGGCAGAAAACCATAGCCGGTCCCTGGACTGATCCTGTTCGGGTGAAATACTTGTCGGATCCTGGCAGGATTGCACGCACAACGTCTTCACTGTCAAATTTTTGAGAGGGTTCCGCATATCCCTGCAGAGTCGAAATTTCGACGGAGCCGGTTTAGTCATTAGCCTAGCTTACTTGTGTCATTCAAAGTTTCCATTTCGCAACATGAATGTAATAAAAATCTTAATGCAAAGTGGATTCAGGTTAATGAGTACTTTAGAATTAAATCCTATAAATGGTATGCATCAAATATGCACAAAAATGTTGCATATTAGTAGATCAATTGGTATAAATTATGCGCATCTAGTCAAGAAAAGCATTGAAAACTTCATTAAAATTCAATATATCACATGGATCTAATATTTAAAATCAAAGTTATGGTTTTAACTTTAATTCAGTTCTAGATGTATCACAACCAGACAAAGTGCGATATTTTTTTATGTATCGTATTGCATCTGGGTCTGATTTTTGGACACACTCAGGCATAAAATTTTAGTTATGGAAAATATAACCGTCATTTTATCATTCACCTTTAATCTGAGACAGGGATATCCTACATTATATGCTGCTTATGTTCTATTCATTCGAAAGATTTGAAAACTAAAATTCTAAGTTGCCTAGTATGGAAATCTTCGAGACCGCAAATAGAGAGCGCACGTATAGAACAGGGGAGAAAGTGTTCGCACTTCCTCTTGTTTTAAATTCAATCAAATTTATTGACATTTTTGCTGAACAACTTTCCGGTTAAACCTCTGGCCGGTTTGAACTCGCTCGACTCTTTCAAGGTCTCCCTTTACAAAAACACCTTGAATGTGGGTGACACGTTTAGGCAATACTGCTCTAAAAGTGGTTTGACTGCATCAGGTGCGACTCCCCTATCTAAAGGGATTTACAGAAGTAGAATACGTTCATTGTTGTCGTAGCGATTAACGGCCTGAACGTGCCTGGCGTGTTCTTACCCAAGGAGCAAATATTTTAAGTGCTTGGCAGTAAGCATGCATAATCTCTATTTCGTGTCCAAAAGTTTGCTTACCCAATCACCTTAATTTACGTTCTTTCAAAGGAAAGCTGCTTTCGTATAGGTGTGGGCCAAGTTATGATATGTTATTTTGTATTTAGAGAGCACCTGTTTTTTCTTGTAAACCCAGAATTAGCTCTGCATAGGAGGAACATGTTTCGTGTAACTTAATTTTATTATAAAAATGCATATGCAAAATATTATTTTATTCCAAAACATCCTCCAAGTCAAATTTAAAGTTCAGCTGGAAAACCTGTTAAAATGTTCATTTGTTATCCCACTTCGAATGGGGAAGTTGGCTATATTCTTTACAATTTTTCCTATTTCCGTTTTTAAGAAATTTATTGTAGGTCCCACATGTGATGAATACAAAGTCTGTTCGGTTATGAAAGTGGGATATTGGCATATCCGCTGTCACTACAATGCATAAAAATAATAGAAACGTACCCATTTGGCATGGTATATTTAGTTCCAGGAAGTATTACAAGCATTTACATAGTACCCAAGGCATTTATAAATTCACATGTATTGCTTTTATTATTTTGTATTTTAAAAGTTGTGCGATACCATCATAGTAAGTGATAACTCAGTTAACAAAAGGCTAAAGTAAATACACTGAAGTGCCAAAAGACATGGCATAGCAGTATGCAAATTTTTAACTGGCGCTGCCGTCGTATAAAGGCTTCGACGCATGCCACGATTTCTATCAGTTGCGATGAGTAATCTCGTGAATCACGTTGAACAACCGCCAGTAGGATTCTGGCAAGCCGACGTGAAGTATTGGAGTTTGACGAGGCATGGTTTGGGGAGGCAGACGGATGGGACATTCAATTTCCGAAGTTATGCGAACATTCAACATTCTCGATCCACGGTGTCACGTGTTTACCGAGAATGCATAATGAAAGGCATTACCACCCACCGTGGACAGCGCAGTGGCCGACCACGGGTGCTGAAGGACCGTGACCAGCGGCGTCTGACCAGGATTGTGCATGCTAACATACAAGCGACACTGGTTCAAATAGCATCCACATTCAATGCAGGAGGTACCAGAGACATAGCCATCAGTTCAGTGCAGCGTAATTTAGCGTCCATAAGGAACGGGAACAGAAGACCCACTAAAGTGCATTTGTTAACACCACGACATCGGACACAGCGCCTCACCTGGGCTCGTGAACACGGTAATTGGACCCTGGAAGACTGGCAACATGTGGCTTGGTCTGCGAATTCCCGCTACCAGTTGTTACGAGCTGATGGTAGGGTTCGATTGTGGGGCAGACTCCGTAAGGCCATGAACTCAAGCTGTCACCAAGACACTGTGCAAGCTGGTGTGGCTCCATACATGTGTGTGGTGCCTTTACGTGGCATGGTTTGGGTCATCTGTCCTCGTAAACATATCATTGACCGGTAATAGCTTTGTTGCTCTGCTGGCTGACCATTTGCAGTCCTTCATGGACTTCGTGTACCCTAACAAGGATGGGATCTTCAAGGCGGACAATGCACCATGTCATCGGGACTAAGTTGTGCACAACTGGTTCGAAGAGCATTCTGGGAAGTTCCCACGGATGGTGTGGACACCACGTTCGCCCGATATCAACCCAATAGAGCACTTATGGGACGTGGTGGAAAGGTCCATTCGCACTCAAGATCCTTCACCTACAAATACCAGAGAACTGTTGGCGGTAATTCAGACGGCATGGCTCAACATCTCTCTAGAAATCTTCCGGCCACTTGTGGAATCGATGCCACGTCGAGTTGCTGCACTTCGCCGAGCTAGAGAAGGTCCTACACTTTACTAGGTACTTATCCCATGACGTTTGGCATTTCAGTGTACAATAATTTTTTAGTAGGTGATGAATTTTAAGTAAAAGATAATATGGCTTAAATGTATTTTAAAATTGTGGTCAGAAAATGCAAACATATTTCTACAATATTATTTTCTTAATTTCTAAGCTACACTTATGTCAAAAAACGGAATTTTAAGTGCATGTTTTGCGCTGCGAATTACAGTGCTACCTGCATGTAATGCAACACATGCATTTTTCGTATACTGTATACTGCATTGAATGAATGCTAAAATTATTCTCGGATGTGTTGAGTTTCTCTCGAAGAAAAACATATGATTCAACTTTATGTAAGTTACCGAATCTCGTGCAGAGAAAATGACCGTAAAAATGGGTGACAGTGTCACGCTGAAAGACCGGTTTTCGTGCTGACGGAATTGACTATTTCATTTGTGAAATGAAACTTACTTCATCCCCTGCCCCTTCTTGAAGCTGCAGGGGATGAAGTAAGTGGCGACTTTTTCAGATTTCGCGAGCCGATCGGAGGGTTTATAGATAATTGGCAAATCCGTTAAATGGTAATTAACCAATATAAATAAAACAATTTAATTTTTGGAAGTCGTTTATTTCTCGAAATAATTTGCTTTTGTTGCATTCAAATGAGATTTAAGGAATTTATGCTTATTCATTGTTTGGTGTGTGACTTATCTCTATAAATTAACCTCTCTCTTTGAGTTTCTGTTCTCCTGTAAGTTATGTAACTTCTTTATTATGTTTATTTCTGAACAACCCTTTAGAACCTCTAAGTTTCTTTTTACCTTTTGACAACGGCTGACAGTGAGTCACAGTAAGTAAAAAGCCACATCTTGTGTAAAACGTGCGGGTGCGAGAAAGACGAGTAATGCATCAGGTCAAACTGCATGTTATCTTCGATATTATTTTATTGCTAGGATTGACCATGAGATGTGCGTTAAATGAATATTAAAGTGTTATCCCATGATATTTGATATGTTGTTGATGTTATCATTGGCAACTGGATTTGTGTTTACGAGATTGTGATACGAAGCTGTAAGGTGTCAAGTGAAAAAGAATAAAGTAAGAGCTTGGTGTTTTATACAAGTAGTTCTTTTTTAGTCTAATGAACTTTGGCCTTTAGCGCTTTACTAGATCGATTATCTAAGTGCTTAAACAGTATTGAAGTGAATGGGAGCGATTCAAATCATTTCTCTTCACTGACCGAAAGACATTTTGCAAGGTAGCACTAAATACACAGGGGAGATTTCTGTATCTTCACTTTTCCCGTTTTTATTGGAGTGCATTCAAGCAACGGATTTTCTGATATTGCTCTATAACAGAGATTTGTAATTATGACAGTTCAGGAATATTCGTTCTTAGACATTTCAAAAACTAATATGTGAGGATTTTTGCAGAAACAAAAGCCTTCTAAAACTACTGGGATTTTATTTTCCTTCGGACTTTCCATTAGTTCTCTAAATACATGGAGGTTGCCTAATATGAGAATCGGCCACACATGAATCATCCTTCCCTATTTTATCATGAATCATATTATTGCCACACATGAATCATCCTACCTTGTTTTGGTTAAACTACGTCTAGTGTAATCTGCAAGCGATTTGACAGAGTTGCTGTAATGCATTTCTAAATATAGGAAGAAGTTTGGTAGATATACAATTTTTAGAGCCATCTTGAACTTTTTACTTTTGTAACTGAATTAATTTGTGTGTGTGTGTGTGTGTGTGTGTGTGGGCGCGCGCACATTTTTCCAATCCTACGAAATTATTCTTTCGTGAAACATCAATTAGAAAAGGCAGCAGTGTAATTTTCACTTGGTAAAGAGCTCACAGATAGGAAGCTTTAGCTGACACCACTATCCCCAAATAATAAATGTAGTGGGTTAGAAAGAAAGTAATGTCCGATGACAGGTACCCGAAGTCGAAGCCTCGGCCACTGCACACATTGGCTACTGAGATTGCGCAGCACGCCGGCATGACATCAGCAGGTAGGTGGCTCAAGTCGGTGGCAGTTAGCCGTCAGAAGGCGAAGAGTGTAAGCGCCAGATAACTGGAAGGGGATAAGCAGCACATCCGCCATTGCATGCTGTATGAGTTTCGTCGCAAGGAACATTACCAATGTGTACCCCAATTTCATATCACATCGATATCATGTATACTCCAATTTCATATCAGTGCTGTAGTTGTTTCGAACGGTTTCGAGAAGGGCATTTTTACCTGTCAGACAGTCCCAAAGCCAGAAAACCCGCAATAGTGTATATGGACATGCTGAAGACCTTAGTGGAGACCGACCCGCGTGTGACCATGCGGGAGTTGGCCGAGCAGCTCGGGACTACCCACACGAGCATTATCACGCACCTGCGTCAACTTGGGAGGTGCAGAACAAAGAAGTTTGGGTACCACATCAAATCACCGTTTAGCAGAAAGCAAATCGCATGAGTACATGCGTTTCCCTGCTTGCACGTAACCAAGTTTACCCGTTCTTAGACCGCATTGTGACAGGTGACGAGAAATGGGTCCTGTATGACAATGTCAGCTCCCGAAAACAGTTGTCGGATCCAAAACAGAAGCCCAGGCGGAGCCCCCAAAGTCGGCTTACACGCACGTAAAGTCCTGCTGTCTCTTTGGTGGGATATACGGGGTGTCGTGTTTTTTGAGCTGCTGCCGGCTAACATCGCTATCATCGTGGATGTGTACTGTCGACATCTCGACGATCTTCAGGCATTGCTCTCGTCGAAACGGCCAGCACTGCTGAACCGCAAGGGTGTCGTCTTTCAGCTGGATGGAGCGAGACCTCACACAGCACGGGTGACCTATCACAAGATCAGGGATCTGGGCTGGGAACTGCTGCTGCATCCAGCCTATTCCCCGGACATTACCCAAGCGACTACTACCCTTTCCAGTCGTTGCAGCATTTCCTAGACAGACAGAGGTTCACTAACCGGGACGATGTCGAACGCGCACCTAAACACTTGTTTACGTCCAAGCCGCCGCAATCCTACAGGAACGGTGTCCAACAGCTGCCCAAAGGATGGGAGCAGGTCTTGACAAACGATGGTGACTATATTTTGGACTGATTTATACTTGTATATAAAGTTATTAGAATTTATTTTTGTTGCCTTGAATTTGCAGACATTACTTTTTTTCCAACCCAATATTTCGTCTGATGTTTTGATACACAAATCTATATAGAATGGACATTAAAATTAGAGTTCACTGTTATTTCGCAGAAGTGCTATTTTCATACAATTTTTTAAAAACTTTTTAGCACATTACCATGACTTTTATTAAGAAAATTGTCGTCATTTATGAGTGCACTAATTTTTTCAACATTTTAGTTGGAAACAAAAAGTTATGAAAATACATATTCCTTTTCAGGGATTGATTACTCCCAATAATTTTTCGCACAAACCACAGTAAAATTTCCTCGACCGTAATGATACTGTCAAAAAGCAGAACGTTGCATTTTGGGCACAGGTTAGGAGTACGGGAGATACATAAGATTCAAGTTATGGTTATACGTATATCGAAAGGTTTGAGAAGAAGATTTTCAAATATTTCCGTTTGAGAACATATTACATTCAAGTGTATAAATGTAGCCGTTCGTTTTCAATGAAAATTTAACGGGATGCTAGTTCTCAACATAAAGTGAAGCCTCTGAGATTCAGAATGTAAACTGGTTGAGGCATCAGCGATAAGAGATCGTTTCTTATTCTTTTAAAGGGTATTCTTTTGAAAGTAGATACGTATGACAAATTATGATCTTTCAAACAGTTTTAGTTTTGTATATAAATCATATTATCCTCAATCCAAGCGTTTCTCTCTGTGGTTGGAACACGGAAAAACACTGTGAGAACAGCAACTTCGTTTGTTAGGAGACTTTTTATTGAGGAGAAAGAAAGGAAAAAGAGGGCGGGGGCGCAAATATTGGGTGTGTGCATAAGTTCTACCCGTTTTCCTAGGTTACAAAAAGAGGAAGAGAACACAACAAATAACGTACCTAGGATTTCACACAATTGCCATCATTCTGTATGACTTCTTGCCATCTGCCTATGAGCAGGTGAATCCCACGCCGGAAAAACTGCTGTGTTTTAGATTAAAAAAAGTCATGTAATGCCGTTTTCACATCGTCTACATCATCGATGGTTTGGAGAGAGAAGGCGTTTTGTAATGATCTAAAAAGTTGGTAATTCGTAGGTGCCAGGTCAGGGGAATACGCAGGGTGAGGTAACACTTCCCAAACAAAGTCCAGTAATTTTTGCTCAGTGATTAAAGCAGCATGAGGTCTGGCGTTATCATGATGAACGATCACGTCTTTGCGATTGACGAGTGCTGGCCGCTTCGATGTCAGTTGTTCTCGCAATCTGTCCAACTGTTGGCAGTATAGGTCAGCATTTATCGTTCGGTTAGATGCCAACACCTCCCAGTGGATTATTCCCTGGACATCCCACCAAACACTCAACAAAACCTTTTTGGGATGCAGTCCTTCTTTTGAAGTCGATGGAGCAGGCTCCGCAGCATGGCACACAGTCCGTCGACGTTTTACATTACGGTACAGTACCGATTTCTCATCACCCGATACAATTCGTTTCAAAAACGGTTCATTTCTTTGACGAAAAGGCAAAGAAACACAGGTATGGATTCTCTCCTCTCGTTGCTTTGCAGAAAGCTGGTGCGGAAACCCGTTATTGAACTTTGTGATGGAGCCAAGCACATGTATCCGTCTTTCGACTGTTCTGTGTACTGACAACGTTTCCGCTAATTCCTAAACGGTTGGATGTGGGTCATTTGTTATGGCTTGGTCCACATCCTCGTCAGTAACAACGGATGGACGTCTAGGACGTGGTTGATCTTTGAAGCTTCTGTCGCCGTCCCGGAATTTTCGAAACCAACGGCGACATGTGCTATCATCAACTGCATCCTCCCCTATATATTTGACAGATGTTGCGGCAAGCCGCAGATGCAGTACCGCATTTATCGAACTCGTACAGTTAACAATGTCTAATGTGCTCCTTATCGCATGCCATGGTACACCTTCCGTGATTACCGTTACGAATGACTTACTCTGACAAACCTGTGTCTCTGTATGCTCTACTGGTCCACGCTTTATTGGCCGAAAATTCGGCATCGCAGCGTCATCTGTGACGTAACTACTCCGATCGCAATTTGCATCTATTCCAAAGAACGGGTAGAACTTTTGCACACACCCAATACTTTGATAAAGTGAATTTTCTTTCTCTCAGTTAATTTATTTACGTTTTATTTCCCATAATTAATTTTCTGAAGTGGGATTGAAAACAGTAAATTTAACGGCGAAACTGATTTCCAGACCAAAGGACAAAAAATAAGCAGTCGGAAGAGTATTCTTATTTCTTTGTCTTTTTCCGATAGGGAGCAGATCAAAGAAAAGGCTTGCTTGTAGATACACTCACGGACAATCAAATTTGCACACCTAGAAAAAAACATGTTACAACCGCGAAACTTTGCAAATAGCTAGAGAGCGTGCTGGTATGCAAATGATCCATGTTTGGTGCTGCAAGCACGAACAGGCAGCCTTATAAACTGGCGTGTAGTCGATGACCCATGAAAGCGAAAAGCACCGGTCGAGGCAAGCAAGAGTACACAGTGACAAGGATGCCGGCAGACGCCAGAAACTTCAATTTACGCAACTTACGGACTTTGAGAGAGGCGTGATCATCGGGCTGAAAACTGCAGGATGGTCGGCCCGCCGTATAGCCCGCAGGTGGATCGTTCTAATCATACCTTCCGACTGTGTTGGAAGCAGTGGACAAATGACGGCACTGCCACACGGGGGAGCAGCTCCGAACGACCAGGAGGACCACTGGTAGAGAGGATCGACGGGTCGTGCGCCAGACACGAATGGATTGCACGTGGACCCCGTCCACAACACAGGCAGATGTAGCGGCTCCTGTGTGCCCACGAACCATTTCTCGACGCCTGGCGGAAGCGAATCTGCGATCCCAGAACCCCTTACGTGTGCTGCCATTGACACCGGAACATCGCCGGCTCCGTGTGCAGTGGTGTCAGGCCAGAGCGACGCAGAACTCCACAGACAGGCGACGTGTGGTGTTTAGCGATGAGTACCGCTTCGTTTTGGGGACAGGTGATCATCGTGTCCGAGTGTGGAGGTCCCCGGGTCAATGGCACAACCCCAACCTCGTTATCGAGCGCCACACCTCCTCCACTGCATGCATTATGGTCTGGGGAGCCATTGCCTGCGACAGCCGCTCAGCTCTAGTTGTGGTGCGGGGAACATTGACGGGCCAGCGGTATGTGGATGAGATCCTACGGTCCCATGTGCTCCCATTCCTGACCGGGATTCCAGGTGTGCTATATCAGCAGCTCGGGTTGCCCGGGACTGCCTACGTCATGTCCAGACACTTCCATGGCTTGCCCTCTCCCCGGACATGTCTTCTATCGAGCATGTGTGGGATCAGTTGAAACGCCGGCTGCCGCCGTGCTGCATTATCCGGGATTTGGAGCACACCGTCCAATATGTGTGGGCTAGTCTGCCGTAAGACAACATCAGGCGTCTGTTCGCCTCCATGGCGGACCGTATTGCAGCATGTATCGCCGCACGAGGCGATGCGACGCGCTATAGAAGATGACCAGACTGCATGCTACAGATCCCTCTGTAATTGTCCTGCAGCTCTGTTTTTGCCATCATGTGTATCATTCATCTGTATCATTACGTCCATAAAATTTCAGTTCAATCCGATGCTTCCTTCTTGGTGCGCAAATGTCATTGTCGGTGAGTGTATTACGCAAATACAAAAAAAGGCAAACCTAAAAGAAAAATGTAAATCGTTTGGTGTCGATGTTTTTCATGTTGTCTGTTACGAAATTTTGAAAATAAAAGAATCAGCAAACAGGCTCATTCAGTAATGCGATTAAATAACAGTGGAAAAAGGGGTGGTACATGAATGTCCTTAGCACTTGGCGGAAACAAGAACGCGGAATCAAAGTAATTATAAGTCTTGAACAGTCTCGTTGAATTCCCAGGGTCTCTTTAACGGAAGCTGAATTAACATAAGAACTAAATGCACGTCTGGTTCAAGCAGCTCTTTTGTATGCCAATGATTAGCTTTGTGACATTTGACAAACAAAAGATATCATTCAAACTGACAAAACTGACAAATCGCTGCAAAATCTCTATTGAGTCCACTTGCAAGGTTTAGTGAGTCATCATAGGCAACACGTTGGTTGACACAGACTTTTGAAGTTAAAAATATATAAGTTGATATTACAGTCCAAGAGGTTAAACAAGAGAATAAAGAAAGGCTGGCCAGTTTTACTCTTCTGTTTATAGAAATTGCCACACCAATAAAGACACGAGATAAAGAAGCGGTATTTATTTGGAATTTTACTTACGGTAGAAGACATGAACTATCAGAAATACAGTACTGTAAGTGCAGAGGAAGACACAATTCTCAGTATTCAATGTACTTGCCACGAGCTACGCTAATGTCGTGCGCGCTGCGTGGCGTTCAACTGAATGGGTCCTGAATGTCTGCTTGTGGAATGTCCTGCCATGCTGCCTTTATTCGTTCCAAACATCCTTTCTCGGAAGATGCCGGCGTTGCTTGACGGACCAGTCGCTGGGAGATCATACCTCAAAAGTGTTCAACGTATGATAAATCTGTAAATCTGCCGAGCTTGTAAGCCAAGGAAAAAATAACACATGTCGGAAATCTAGGAGATGTTCCGCGCTATATGTGGCGGGTGGTGTGTTGTTGAAAGATAGAGGTAGGGGCCGTGTCTAAAAACGGAAGGGCATCCTCTTCCAAAATGTCCTCAATGCACCGCTAGTTGTTCAGGGTCCCGACAAGGTGTTCTAGGTGGAGAATAGTTCGTCCATGATGGTAAATCAGGTTAAACCGCCACTCGTCTGTAAAAACTGTGCGATGCCATTCGTCACGCCAGTGTCTTCGTTCTTGGCATCGGTGCAGTCTCTGACGTCGGTGGTATAGGGTGAAATGAGCTCTCCCTGCAGATAACGGCGTCGATTTGAGCTTGGTGACATCCAGACGTGTGACAGGTCTCCAGTATTCCGCCAATGTCTGGGAAGTGGCTCTGCGGTCCGCCAACGCTATACGATACAGGTGTCGGTCTTGCATTTCATTCATGAGATGCTGAGCTCCAGACCTCTCACACTGGTGGGTTCTCCCCTTCTCTTCCCACTGCCACCGTACTCGCATCGTAGTGTTTACATTTCTTTCGACATGAGCGGTAATTTTACGAAAGCATAGTTTGGATTCCAGCGATTCTACAGTGCTGTCTTATTCAAAGTCTAACAAAGGTACATGCAGATTTCTTTTGCTGCAGCATGGAACCGCGTCTCGCAGGTAATGCTACACTGCCCGCGTTCTCGCGATGCAAAAGTGGTCGCATTACATTGCGTTCTCGCGAAGTAATGCGGCACTTTTGCACCGGTTCTCTCTGTATGCGGTTCTCTGCGGCCTGCATCGGTTCTCTATGTATATGGTTGCCTGCGGTCTGCATCGGTTCTCTATGTATATAGTTGTCTGCGGCCTGCTTTTTCACCTACATCACATCAGTTGGGTGGGCGTGACTCGCATCGTCTATCGTGATCTATCTCTTTCATACATATCTAGGTCCAATTCTAGTCGTTCTATTTAATGTGGAAGGTATTGAATGAATATGGTGTTACTGGGAATCTAGACTGAAGAGCAATTGAATTAATGATACCTGTCTAGTAACGTGTAGAACCACCTTTCGCCCTGATGACGGCGGCGATTCGTCTCGGCATGGACTCGACAAGACACCGGAAGCGTTGGGAAGCCATACGGATCCACGACCCCTGAACAAGCTCCCACAGTTCACGAAGATTTGATGGAGAGGGTTCAGAGCCTCGAACATCTCTCTCGATGGCATCCCAGATGTGCTCGATGGGATTGAGGTCAGGCGACCTAGCTGGTCAAGGAAGTGAGGTCACGTCGGTGGAGTGTTCATCCAACCATTCGGATACAATTCGGGAGCGATGGCACGGTGCATTGTCTTGTTGCAGGATGAGGTCCCCAGTGGGATGTAGAAGACGCACAAACGGGAGCAAATGGTCGTCCAGGATATCCCGGTAACGTTGACCTGTGAGGGACGATGTTACACGTACCAGAGTTCCCATTTCAGTCCACGTAAACAGTCCCCAGACGAGAATGCCACCCCCACCACCTTGAAAAGTACCCTTCTGGCAAGAAGGATCCATCGCTTCATGAGGTTTGCACCGTACTCGTATCCTGCCATCCGCATGTATCAACGTGAATCTCGGCTCATCAGTCCAGGCAACATTTTTCCACATATCTAGGGTCCAGTGGCGATGTTCCCGCGCCCATGCTAATCTTTGCACCCTGTGATGTGCGGTCAGCAGCGGTACCCTCGTGGGACGATGGCTTCTGTACCCCATAGCGAAGATTAGTTCTGGATGGTGTGGCTGCTTACACATTTTTGTGCACCAGCCTTAAATTGCCGAGTGATTTCTTGCACTGTGGCCCGTATATCCGCTGTTACAATGCGAGTTAGCCGACGATGACCCCTCTCATCCACACGCGGTTGTCCACGGCAGTTGGCCCTCGCAGGGATGGTTTTACCGGATTCGATGTACTCACGGTGCACCCGTGACACAGTGGCTCATGAAACTCCCAGTGCCTGCACGACTGCCGAGATGGAATGACCCATTTGTCGGGCCCCGACAATTTGCCCACGATCAAATGCGCTTAGATCCTTCGTCTTACCCATACTGCGTCCGACTCTTACTGATTCCCTTCACATCAGTCCTTATATTGTCGGATCGCTGCATACGTCATGTCGTTTCCGTTTACAGGGTCGCCCACAGCACCACATTTGCATAACGCCAGTTGTCTCTAATTCAACTGCTCTTCAGTGCACTTAACAGTGTAAAAGCCACGTATACTAGCAGTAAAGCTTGGATACGAGTAAATGGTGTTTTATCAAAACGGTTTTCTATTGGTGCTGGAGTCAGATAGGATTGTGTAATGTCACCATGGCTGTTTAATATATTTATGGATGCGTGCATGCGTGATGCGAAAATAGATAATACTGGTTTACGATTTGGTGACATCCGTGTGTGCAGATTGCTGTTTGCTGATGACACTGTCCTGTTGGCAGAGAGAAAAAGTGAGTGCAGAGTATGTTGTCTCGGATGTACGAAGTTTCTATGAAATTCAAACTGAGTATAAATAAGGGAAAAACCAAAGTTATGGTTTTTGAGAGAGGAACTGGTAGTACTGAATGTAATGTAAGTCTAAACGGTACAGTGTTTGACCAGGTGAATGAGTTTGTGTATTTAGGAAGCATGTTTGACAGAGAGAACAAATTGGATGGTGAAATTAGTAAATTCTTCATTGAAACTCGTGGCTGCTTTGGGAGGTTTTCACAGGAATGATGGGTTCGCAGGAGAGTCCCGCATGGCTGCGTATGAAAGTGTAATTCTCCCTACTCTGATGTATGGCAGTGAAACCTGGGTGCTACAGAAGAAACATAGGGGTCGTGATGGATGTCCGTGAATCCCGAGTTGTATGTCAAGATCGCTGTAAATGGAGAAGTTTGATACGGCAACAATAAGTAAAAATTATCTGGTAATTTGTATTTTAGTATTTCTTTGTGGAGCTAACCTCTGAATATCAGGCAACAGCTTACTGATATGTATGTATGTTTTTAATGTTGCAATTTCAATAGACAGCCGTGTTTACATCTCAATGAAGCCATTAGTCAAACTAAACTTTCCCCTTAAATTTTCAGATATTCCGAGCATCAAAATTGTCCGATATCGATGCGTAGCATAAGTTATGTTACAGAATGTGGAATCTTCATGAAATGATTATTTATTGAAAATCTGGATTACGGTATGGATCCGTCTGAAACAAACTTTATCTTTTTAGTATTTTGCACAAGTTGTAGGTGGCATCACGGTGGAAGAAGTAGTGCACCGCTCTTACAAAGTCATCACTATTTACATAATACGGATGAACTACTGTTGTCGTGATAGGAAGTTTTGTTTCTGTGACGTATATTTTAATTTAACTTTCATTTTTGCGAGTAGTTTCTTTTCCTATGCAAATTTGAGTTTGTTCTCTTTTGCACTTTCCAAACTTAACGTGATATCTTCTCTCTCACATGAATGAGGTTGGCAACACTTTTGAGGTTAGTGAGAGTGACGTATGAATGTGATAAGAACGTTAGATAAAAAGGACATATAATTAAGGCATTATATGACAGATTATATTAAATTATACGACAGATAATTAAGGCATTATATGTGAAGTGTAAAACTCGCACTGCTGAATATTGGGTTTCATCAAATATTGCTGGACCAATAAAAGGTTATCATAAGTTTGACTTCTGTATATGTTTCTTCTGGCCGTAAAACCTTAATCTTGTGCAACTATTGCATCGTATTCTCATTTAGTTCAACATTTCCTTAGTCATGGTTTTAGATATAGCGTAACACCAATCTCGCACACGAAAAAGGGTTACGTTATATTGGCGCCCGAATTCTTACGAACAGATTCATAGAGAAAGTCAGAAATGGCAAATATCACGGATCCCCTTGGTCTCTTTGACCACCCTAGACATTATGTTGTGCCTAATAATACTCCAGCAAATACTCCACGCACTCAGCGGTATACAGTACCTAATTATTCTCTTGTACCACTGTACGGGGCCTGCGGTTCAGATTTATCGGACAATGAATACGCAAGTTACGAAAATCATGTTCCGCGTACTTCAACTGCAGTTCCTCAGCAGCAATTCACACCACCACCCCCAGTAAGAAGGCGCAAAACTTAGCTAATTATGTACCCATGCAGGTTCAATTGTATTCAGGGGAAACGGCGGGTCGCTTGGGTTTCTTGAAGATCTCGAAGATCACTTCAATTTATATAATATTTCTGAGGATTGCCAAGTGCCTATTGCTGACACATGTTTACAAGACTGCCAAGATCTGGTACAGACAGTGACAGACAGTAGGATCAATTTAGGGCTGTATTCTTGGAATTATTTCCCTTTGGCACCAATAAGGCCGGCCGGCCTTGCTCAACAACTGTTTTCCAGGTGACAGCGGGCGTCAGATAGTCCTGTCTCGTTTGCTCTGGAAACAGTTAGGCTTTATAAATTATGGGTCCCGCTGCAGTCGATTATGACATTATTGACACTTTACTACAGCAGCTGCACACCTTCCTGCAGGATGTTTTGGAAGTTAGACGTCCTGTCACAGTTCACAAGTGCCTAAAACTCATTCGCGTTTTTGAGGAACGTAACAGCAAAAGGCAATCTTCACAGAACCCATTACCTCAGGTCCAAGAATACCGCCAACCTAGGCATGTCCAAGAATACCACCAACCTAGGCAAGTCCAAGAACCTGATCTTCAAAGACAGAGTTATCAGCAGCCCAAACAGAACTTTCCACAGCAAGGACAATTTTTTAATCAGCCCAGACAGGCTGCTAATCAATCGAGAATGGATACTTGCTATCAGCAGACTAGATGCGTGCCGCCGCATCGGCGGGCACCAAAGATGCGACATTCTGACTTTAAATCTGTGAATCAGACTAGCAGCCAAGTTTCTCGTCCCCGGGATAACTATTACCCAGTGGATTAAATACATATATCCTAAACCCCGTGCTTGGGGCGGGGAAGACCTAGTGATACTCATGCTGCTTCTCCTGCACGTTATTACAACTCAGTACGCTCTGGTGCTTCTGCAAATTTTCAGAGTCGATCAAGACATGCTAATCAAATTCACCCCAATTTAAATTTCCGCAGAAGGTAGATGGGTCGATTCTATCTCTTTGCATCTCTGAAGACCTCAAACATCTGTTCTTAACCATTCAAGCCCCGCAGTTGCCTGATATTCTTGTCACTTTGGATCAAGTGGTGGTATCCATAAAGATAGACTCCGTATCTGACATTTCTGCATTAAATTTTGATTTCTGTGCTGCTACCTTTCCAAATGCTTGTGTCGAGCCCTCCCAGCAATGTTTGCGAGGTGCCGACAATAATATGTTTTCAATCTCTGGCTCAGTCCATTTACCTGTCAAGATTGGCAAGGTTCACCTTTCACATATTTTTCTCTTGCTCCAAGATTTACCCGTTGATTGCCTTCTGGGGGTGGATTTTATTAAAATATTTAAACTTACGCTTTACTTTGAGCATGGGTTAATATTAATGCCTGAGGTTAGTCCTCCCACCCCAGAAAAGTCTGTTGATTTTTCTCCAGTCCTTGCGAGCGAGAGATTGTTACCTGAGCACAAGAGCCAACTTAGTCA
The DNA here is from genome assembly GCA_039090855.1 of Macrothele yani. Taxonomy (NCBI): domain Eukaryota; kingdom Metazoa; phylum Arthropoda; class Arachnida; order Araneae; family Macrothelidae; genus Macrothele; species Macrothele yani. The sequence continues at coordinate 1,387,729 of CM077023.1, read as the reverse complement.
GGTTTTAAACAGCCGACCAGGGTCATTTTCAGACAAGCCAGGGTTCACACAGGTGGTGTATTACGCCATTGAACGGAAGGGGGCTAGTCCCATAGCATATAAGCTTTATCCATGTCCGAATCAGAAAAAAGCTGAGTTCCAAAAACAAATTCAGGACATGTTCCATTCGGGAATTATCAAAGTATCACTTAGCCCTTGGGCAGCACCTGCTTTCCTTGTACCTAAGAAACAATCTAAGGTAGATTATCGTAAGTTTCAAAAAAAAAATTACGAGGGAGATGATGTGACGTATATTCTAATTAAACTTTCATTTTTAGTTCCTTTTCCTATGTAAATTTGAGTTTGTTCTCTTTTGCACTTTCCAAACTTAACGTGATATCTTCTCTCTCACATGAATGAGGTTGGCAACACTTTTGAGGTCAGTGGGAGTGACGTATGAATGTGATAAGAACGTTAGCTAAAAAGAACGATACAGCAGTAGCTTTGTGTGCGTGTGTGAGGAAATGTTCGATCGTTGTTAAGATAGATCATACGATAGATATAATTAAGGCATTATATGTGAAGTGTAAAACTCGCAGTGCTATATAGGGTGAACTCTGTAAACTCCTTCCACAAAACAAGAGGAGTGATAGTACACATCAAGACGAACAATATTTGCAATGGAACCTAGGGCCGCATTAAACTCTTGGTGCCAGAAAAGGGCACGTTCGAAAAACGCCCAGCAGACACACGGAGTTCCAACTAGTGCACGAGAAGCACAAAATGCAAATCAGGTGCGCTGATCACGTGCGTCGACGATGAGGAGCAAACATTTAAAAACGCAGCCGAACCCTTCCAGCGATATTACCGTGCGAACATCACATGAGAATTGACGTATACGTCTGACCGGCGCAGCGTACCGTGTGTTCCTGGAGCAAGTGCTTCCCAGTCTGTTACAGGATGTTCCGCTCACCACACGGAGGGACATGTGGTTTACGCATGATAGGGCCCCTGCACACTTTGCCACCGAGGTCCAATACTTCCTAAATGCGATATATCCTAGGCGGTGGATTGGACGCGGTGGACCTGTGGCTTGGCCTCTACGCTTCCCGGACCTTAATCCACTGGACTTCTTCTCCTGGGGTACATAAAAACATTGGTGTACGGGACACCTGTAGACTCCCTGGAAGATCTCGTCGTGCGAATCGCTGTTGCTGCGGCCAAGATCAAAACCACACCGGGAGTCTACGAGAGGGAGCAACAGTCCTTTACTCGCCGGTGTGGGCTGTGCAATGACGCCATTGGACGCCAGTTTTAGCAGCTGCTTGTAGTCTTTCTCTGATGTGATTAGAATTGTGCAACTCAAATTGTGCAACTGTTGAAGGTTCAACGTGGATATGTAACTTTACTCTTTTCTGGCACTAGGAGTGGAATGCGGCCCTAGGTTCCATTGGAATTATTGTTCGTTTTGATGTGTACTATCACATTTCTTGTTTTGTTGAAGGAGTTTACAATTACCCTGTATGTTGGATTTCATCAAATATTGCTGGACCAATAAAAGGTTATCGTAAGTTTGACTTCTGCATATGTTTTGTCTGGCCGTAAAACTTTAATCCCGTGAAACTATTGCATCGTATTCTCATTTGGTTCAACATTTCCTTAGTCATGGGTTTAGACATAGCGTAACACCAATCTCGCACACGAAAAAGGGTTACGTTTTATTTCCTTCGAAATATCTTCTCTGATATTATATTAAAGTTGGAACACTAGTGAAGGTCAGTGCATAACAACAATGAAGCGTTTTCCTTATGGAAGTTGCACGAGCCATTACCCCAATAATGCTAACGTGTTGGCAGCGCATATGCCTAAATAGGAAGTCACAGAGAGAGTAGAAAATAAAGTGATCGTTTGACCAGTCACTGAAAACAAACAGCATCGCGGTGTCGCTTTCTCTAAAGTTCATCACAGTTTTAATCAAGAAAGCTAAGTGGAATCCTATACACACACTTTCTATCAAAAATTAGGACCATTGGAAAAAAGCGAGATGTAACATCACTCATCACTATGCAGAATTGTTATTGGTCCACATTTCAGAAACGATCGACTTTGCACCAAGTAAAGGAACGCCTGGCTAAAATCTCACCGTTTTTGTAATACAGAAACAGGTCATAATGATTTCTACGCACTTATCCTCAAAGCTATGGTCATCTGCGTTATCCGATGACACTTTTTCCCTATTATTTATTTTTGTTTAGAGGATTAACGACCACCGTGAGCAATTCGTTCGGCTATAAGCTGTGTTCCGTCCTTAATTTAAGACCACTGATTCCACATAAAGGACAGAGCCAGTTCTATGGGTCAAGCACACCACCCATGCCTCATCTGAGACTCGAATCTGGACCCAACTCCGAGAAAGGGTCAAAAGCCAGCGTCTCAGACAACTAGGCCCCCGACGCGGCATTTGTCCCATCATGTCTGAAATTGTCAATGAAGGACAATCTCTGTCGTTAAGTCTCCGTGGTTTGCGGTATATCGTAGCAACAGCTGAATTACCGAAGTGTTTTTCATAAGTTCACAGCGCATTTTTCTTGACCTTTGAACATTTAAAGAAACATCTGTGGACCTCACAGTAACTGGAAGACAACTCCTTTTAAATAGGAAGACAACTCACTTTCTTCTTCAACTTAACTCCCTGAACAGCTGTTGAGACCATGGAAAATGTCAACTGTTCAAATTCTGTGCCAAATGGAAGACATCGGCAACTCTGGTCTTCAGAAGGTCATCTATTCTCCTCTTTTATTTGTGTTCTAGTATTTCTGGTTTCCCTGTCAAGTAAAATAATCCTGCCAGTATCATTTGCAGCACAAAAAGAACCTCCTTCACTTGCGACATACTGGAAATACCCAAATTTTCTTCTGTTGATGCTCTGAGGAAAACATTTGAAATCTTCCAGTTTTCTGTAATATTTTTGTTTTGATTTTGTTACTGCACTTTAAAAGAAATCCACCGTCGAGTGGCGTTGTGGTCAAAGTGCTGGCTTATGACCATTCGTCCGAGAAGGGTCTAGGTTTAATTCCCGGTGAGGCATGGATGTCGTGTTTGTCTTACGACACTGGCTTTCAACTTTTACTGAAGCCAGTGGCCCTAAATTAGGGACGGGCGACTGCTTATAGCCCATCTAGTTGCTCACGGTGGTCGTTAAACACCCAAACTAGAAAATAAATACAAATCCTCAATATTCTTTGGTAGCGTGATATTTAGAGCTATTCAGTTTTTTCTTGCAAACTTCTTTAAAACTTTATCCTTCAAACCGGTAAATAATCATAAATAATCACTATAAATACGATTGAATCTATAAACTTTAATTCTGCTTTTATTGTTGGCTAAGTCAACCACACTTTTGCTGATTGGTTAACTTCATGCATAAACTGGGCAACAACCACTCTTATTAATCCTGGATTCTTAATGGTCAAACTTTTTAACTTCAACATCATGTCCAACTATCTTAATTTCACGAGCATCTATAGTCTCTTGAACTACCAGTTGTTTTAATTCAGATATAACGCTTTTCCGCTAATTGTTGCACCCAGCTCGCCTGAATTTGGAACAGCAAAATGACGTCACTTCACCAGCATGTCTAATAGCATTTATCTTTCTTTCACCCACATGTACAACACTGTCAACATGTACTAATGCCCAAAGCTCCAGACATGGTCATAAAAAGGCCCGATTTTTTTGTTCAAAATTAAAGAAGTTGTATGGTGATAAAATGCAACTTTGCTGAGCTCCAAAGCACATACGTGGAAACGTATATCAAGGTAAACGTTGTCTATGTACGTTAAATTAAACCAATATGTTCCAATTGCAGAATTAAAATACGATATTTATTTAAAACTAAAACACAATGATTAAAACTATAATACTTGCAAGATCTTTCGGGACTGTCTCATTTTATGGGATCTCTCTTGCAAGATCTTTCAGGACTGTCTCGATATTTATGGGATGTCTCTGTATTTAATACCAACCACACTGTTTCTCTGTGACAGTATGCCTGATTATGGGACTATAGTTAGTCCCGAAATATCTTGCAAGTAATTCTTAATTATTGTGTTTTAATTGTAAATAAATCTCGTGTTTTAATTCTGCAATTGGAACATATTTGTTTAATTTAACGTACAAAGACAGCGTTTAACTTGATATACGTTTCCACGTATGTGTTTTTGAGTAAGTTATGTACGTATGAAATTCTGGTATTCACCTTGCTGAACTCTCTTTAAAAAAAGAAAAAACACTGTGTTTTCCTGAAATTGCTATTCAAGATTCTTCCCCTTCATGGCACAGACTTCTGATGAATTCAGTAGTAATTATCAGTAATCTCACGGCTAAGTGATCACCGCAATTTTTTTTTATTGAAGGTTTAGCGACCACCGTGAGCAACACATTGGGCTATAAGCAGTCACCGGTCCCTAATTTAGGGTCACTGGTTCCAGGGAAGGGAGAGAGCCAGTGCCGTAAGACAAACACAACATGCATGCCTCACCGGGATTCGAACCCGGACCCGTCTCAGACGAATGCTCATAAGTTAGCGCTCAGACCACTGAGCCACCGGGGCGGCCCGCAATTTTTAATTATGCGTTCAATCAGTTCTTTGATAAAATCTATGAGTTGTGACGTACTACAGAGGAGAAGCGCATGTCAATGAAGGCAAATCTGAAACGATAAATTTCGTCGGTGTAGTTTATTTAGTCGGTAGAACAACTGGCACCGGAGCGAGAAGGAGTGCTTTCGAATTCCACCCCCGGCAAATTTGTGTTTTCACAGAGTATAAAATACGTGGTAAACACGGATTTTTGCCTTTTCAGTAACAGGCTTAAGTACAGTATAATACTGGATCACATGCCACACCCTTTGTATTTAAAGTTGATGTATTCTACCACATTTTTTCTGCTAATGTCATGATGTTCCACTCAAAATTGTTTTGAGATTAGTACTGCTGGTATGAGAAATTTAATTTACAGTTCACTGACCTGTGCATTCTTCAAATCTCCTTCATTTTTAAAGAACGGAAATACGTTTAAAACTGTTTTCAGTTATTTCCAGTACATCACGTCTTTAAACATTTACCTCCTTCAGACAATGTTCTATAAAAATCTTCCAGAGCATTTCTCAAGAGGAAAAAACCGCAGAAATCAGGAAATGATTTTGTTTCATGAAATCGCACAAAAAACTTTCTGGTATCACTCTCCATTCCCAGGGTTAACACATTTGAGGTGCAACCTAGCTCCAAGACCGAAATACGCTTGTACGAGTACCATTATGTCTTTAAAAAAATTTAAGCAGTGCATCCTTCCTGTTTTTACGTGTGGAGCAGAGCCGAGGACCTTGACTAAAAAGGACATACAAAGGTTGCAGACAACTGAAAGAGGCATGTAGAGATTCATGGTTGGTGTTACCACGAAAGATAAGAAGAGGAACTCGTGGATCAGAAAAATGACAAGACTGGATGAATCATAATCAAAGTAAAATCCCTGTAATGACATTCGGATGGACATACTACCAGGTAAACGTACCACCTATGGACAACTAAAATATTGGACTGGATACCAAGTGACAGGAAACGACTACGTGGGAGATGGGTGGATGAAATTCGAAAGCATGCCGGAAGGACATGGTAAAGACTCACTCAAGACACGACCGTTGTGGAAGAAACTTAGGGAGACCTTCATCCAGCAGTGGTTTGATAATGGTTGATAATGATTATATATATATATATATGGAATAGTGAAAAACTAACAATGAAATGAGGCAGAGGGAATATCGAATAAAATTATTCAAAGTACGAATATGAAGAACGTAGAAAAACATGAATTAGAAAACATAAATAAGAAGGCAACCTGGCTTTCTTATTTGTGTTTTCTAATTCATGTTTTTCTGCATTTTTCATGTTCGTACTTTGAATAATTTTATTCGATATTCCTTCTACCACATTATTAGTTTTTCACTATTCCATAATTAGCGAATTCCTTCGGCATGCTGCAATTTGGGCAACCGAGATATTGGTTACAGTGGCAAATTGTTTTTGTAATTCATAAGGAATAAAATAACATTTAAATACAGAAATATAATGAAGCAAAATTATAAAATGTGGCTAATATTTTGTTGCCGCCCAGCCTTTAGCTTTAATTACAGTTGTGCATCTTGCTGGCATACTATGAACAAGGTTTTGTAGAAGATTACTTTTGCATCTTGTTGGCATACTGTGAACAGGGTTTTATAAGATTTTTAAAGGCCAGATTCGGATGTTAAGGTAGGAAATCCATCCTATTCTTTCTTTCGGTGTCCCCTCATAAAATGTTTATCGGATCAGTCCATACGAAAGTCTTCCGATAGAGTTAATATTTTTATAAGCTAATAATTAATTGAGTACAGGTTCCTGTCAGAGAGTCGGAAATCATTTTTTGCTAGTATCATGAGCGTATATTTATTATTATGCAAAACCTAACTAATAAATTGTTGTTGTTTTTTTTGTTAATTGGTCTTCGTTCTATCATAAGTGTTTCGTTAACTATAAAACGTGTGCTCAATCCTGGATGTTTGGAGAATATATAATTTTACGGCAGGGACTTAGAAAATCACTTCACTGATACTTTTTATTTTAAACTAGACGCTCACGAAAACATTGCGGCACACAGCGGACCCCTTGACTCCCAAAGGAAAATCTGCTGTGTGAATCACAACTGCTGTGTGAATCACAACTTAAGAATCCACTGACGGGGGGCGTCAGTGGATTCTTAAGCTGCGTCAGCCCTAAGTCAGGGAATCGCAGAATCACAATCCACTCGACACCCCCTTGGCTCCCAATTCGGAACCCGAGCGATAATAGTTCACGATTATAGGTACATTTATAATTTTGGCAAATTATGAATGTACTTAATGAATCGTGAACAAATTTGAATTACATCTCCAATGAGTTAAATTTTAGTTGTTGGGTTCTTTTTTGATAGTTCATACGACACTTTGAACCAGATATGTTCAACTGGGTTTAAGTCTGGTGACTGTGATGGCCAATCAAGATGCTGAACATTTTTTTCCTGAAACCACTTTTTCACTACTTTAGCACGATGACAGGAAGCATTGTCATCTTGAAAAATAAAATCGCCGTCATAAAGTCTTCTAGATGATGATAACATCTTGTTTTCTAATATCCTGATGTATTTTTCGGCATTTATCGTATCATCGACAATATGGAGGTTCCCAACGCCATGTGCACACATGCAGCTCCAAACCATGACCTTCACCGGATATTTAACAGTAGCCACTAAGCAACTTGGATGGGATTCTTTATGCCTGAATCTCCTTACACAGGCACTACTCTGATTCCCATTATGGCAAAATTCTGATTCATAATTAAAAAGAACATTTCCCATTGCTTGGTTGTCCATGAGACATGCTGGTTTGCCCACTGAAGTCTACGCTGTTTTTGATTTGCAGTTCACAGTGGTTTACGCTTGCCTTTGCAGCCACGTAAGTCACAGTGAATCAGCCTCCTCCTAACAGTAGAGGTACTAACAATAACACCAGTCACTTCAGACCATCTTCGAAGCAATTCAGGTGAATTGAGCCTCCTGTCTGCCAAGCTTAGCTTTCTGAGCACTCTGTCCTGCCTGGTTGTAGTGGATCTGGGCCTTCCACTGCGACGCTTTTTTAAATATCAGCAGTGTCTTTTACTTTCTTCAGTAGCCTAATAACTGTAGATTGATGACAGCCCACTCTTTCGGTGATTTACCTTGAAATATACTCCTCTTCATACAGAACAACTACAGTATTTCACTCTGTCCGCTGTGACAATTCCGCAGTACACAAGTTATACCCCTAACAACAACAAGAAGCGACCACTAGCTCTGCATCAACCTTTATAAAGGTTGAAATAGGATTAGGATAGCATTAGGTAGCAGCCAATCAGGTAAAAGAATGTCTATGATTGGCTGCAACAACTGATACGCAGCTAACGTGAATTTCAGTGTGTTTGCCAAACCCCATATTTGATATCATATCTTAAGAACAGAAGTAGCTACAGAAAAAACTAAGACATTTTTGAAATCTCCATTAAATTTCGCATCTAATTACATATAAACGACGAAATAACTATGAAAATTATTTAGTTAAAAAAAGAGTTAAACTTAAAAAATTACGGTTTTTTCAGGTAATGCAATACTTTTGCACACCACTGTAAGTTGAATATAATTAATGTCATCCATGTCTTATTTTGAAAGTACTGCATACAACATCCATGAAACCTTCGAAGGCTATTTTTATTGATGTTCAAGATAATTTCTCTGGACTTCTCCTGTGATAATGGAAACGAAAAAAATAATCCTTCATACTAACTATTTATTAAGGAATCAAGCAAGGCTTTATGATGACAAAAACAATGTACTTTTGAGCTTTAAAACTGAGATGTCGTTTTGAAAACTGTCTTGGTCTTGTAAACGATTTCCGTAATTTTCCTTGGAACTGAGAGTAAAGATAAAGAAGAGGGGAAAAGGCAGTAGGAGGAACGAGGTTGTCGTTGCAGAGAATTACTTTCATCCTGTTGTCAACAGAAGCGACGATGATGGTGACACTGATTTGGGGCGGAGGACGAGGCGGACTTGTTCCAAGTGTTTGCCTTAAGAGCACGGCGGCTGACTGGTCAGCTGCAATCTGGTCGCTTGTCGGATACTTGACCCCGTTGCCTTGGTAACAAGTGATCTCAGATAATGATGACGGACATCCTTGCTAGAGCCGACGACACGTGACCTCCAGTAACTGTCTTCTCTTCTGAATCCCACTAGTTTTCTTTTTCTAATTGTGTTTCTTTTTCTCTCCCCCACACCTTTCTTTCCTGTACTTCTGCATTTTACTCCGCAATGAAACAAGCAAAGATGGTGAAGGCCTATACCAACGGTATGCACTCTACTGGATAACACCCCAAAGTCTCAGATCGTGAAACACAGCCTCGCAAATATTTTTCGCAGCAGAAAAAGGCTTGCAAACAGTTTTTATTACGAATCTCAAGAGCAACAAGAGATATTTTCTTGATCGCTGTTTCCCACTAAAGGAAATTCTTATTGGAATGAAAATACAGTAACCGAAATTAATAACTAATGTACTTTCACTCATGATTTGCCACAAAGATTAATAAACTAATAACACAAGCAGACGTTCGAATTCATTGCTTATTCGTGTAACATGAAAGCAAAATTCCATCTTCCAAAGAAAAATATACTTTATTTTATTTCGGGTTTAACGACCACCATGGGTAACTCTAAGGGCCATAAACAGTCTACCATTTTTTTTAATTTGAGACCACGGGCTCCAGCAAAGGGAGACATCCAGCGCGTAAGCAAACAGATCACCCATGCCTCCTCTGGGACTGAAACCCTGACCCATCTCTGACAACTAGCCAGAAACACACGACTCTGACCACTGGGCCACAGAGAGGAGGAAAATCATACTTCTCTAGTGCTAATGCTATTTATTTCGTGTGTGGGTACTCCCATTCGACGAAATGAAAAAAAAAAAGCTGAAAAGTAAACGATGCTCAAAATTCGGCTGCCAGCGCTTAGACCACTGTGCAAAATTCAGAAGCCTGCGCTTAGACCACCGCTTAGACCACCACTTAGACCAGAAGCCAGCGCTTAGACATCGGTAGATACCTTTGATTTTAAGAATTATGTTTACTTCAATCTCGTTGGAGGAATTGCTGCAGATAACATTAATCTTGCTCACGAAGTTAGATGGTACCGTTACGGTACGATATTGGCCCCTCCTTGCTGACTTCTGCCTAAAAAACGTTTTCGTTGCTGTGGGCAAGGGTCTCTTCCTCCAAACTAGGGGAATACCCATTGGAAGCCGTTTCTCTAGTGCTCTTTTTTTTTTTTTTTTTGTGATTGGAGGTTTAACGACCACCGTGAGCAACTCAATGGGCTATAAGCAGTCGCCCGTCCCTAATTTAGGGTCACTGGTTCCAGGGAAGGGAGAGCCAGTGCCGTAAGACAAACACAACATCCATGCCTGACCGGGATTCGAACCCGGACCCCTTACGGACGAATGATCAGAGTGGAACGCCTTAGACCACTGCGCCACCGGGGTGGCCCTCTAGTGCTCTGGCTAACCTTTATTTACATTTGTTTGAAGAAAGGCTTACAGCTGCTACTTCTTTACCTGGCAAAGTATTAAGGTATATTGACGACATCATTGTCTTCAACATACCAAATTTTTTACAGGTGAGCACTGAATTTTACCCCGAAGTCCTCACTTTAAAAAAACAACAATGACTCATCCATTTGTGTTAATTACCTTGATCTGAAGGTTAAAATGGATGTGTCAGTCGGGTGTATGATTGATATTTATGACAAAAGAAATGATTTTAACTTTGACATCATACAGTATACGCAGTGGTCTTCCATAAAAGTGCACCGAAACCTAATCCTCTCTCAATTCCGCAGAATTACCGCGATTTGTTCCACACAGGATCTTGCAGTTAAAAATCTAAAAGAATTTCAAAAAAGATTAGCAATAAATAAATTTCCATATTTTTTTCTTAAGCATTACTTTGATCAACTAAATAAGCACTTTAATTCAGTCTCGCCGGGGTTTAAATTGCACATGAACAGGTTTTACTAACCCATGACCCTACAAAATTAAATATATAGGTTTTACAAAGTGCCACCTGGTGGATCTCTGGAGGCTGAAGATACATACCGGTCACAGTTTTGCATGTTTACGTCACTTACACTTTTTTTGGCCTGGTGGGTTTTATGTTTTAACCGTGACCAATACTTTTTCGTTGTAGTATATATTTGCACGCATGCAGTTTGGGTTGTGTTTTTTCTTACACTCCATGATGCTCGTGGATGGTAAGTTCTTTTCGTTTTCCTTTTATTTATTTATTTATTTCAGTTTGGCAATTTGGTTTTGTGGCTTCGGGAGCATTACCAGTCGACATTTAGTTCTTCCTGTCGTCCGCTGGCACCAGAAAAGCCGCTCCCACAGGTTGATGCCCCCTTGAAAAAGGCAACCTGTTTTTCGTATATTTGTTTCTTCCTGCTACAATTCTGATATTTATTTGTATATCTTTTTGTATGTTTTTTTTACTTATATAATTGCTTTCCATGAGGTTTAGCTGACTTAGACGTTCTCTCCGGAACAAGCTTCGACATTATTGCTTTTTATTCGGTTTGATTTATTTAGTTAAAACAAAAATCTGGTGGTGTTTCCGTGTATATATATATCATCATTGTCAACCATATCAATCCACTGCTGGATGAAGGTGTCCCCATGTCTCTTCCACAACTGTCTGTCTTGAGCCATGACACTGTTTGTCTCGTCCATGTCACTGCGGCATGCTCTGGAATTCCACCTACCCATCTCCCATGGGACCTTCTTCTGGGTCTTTTCCTTTCCCTTGGAATCCAGTCTAGAATTTCGGTTGCCCATCGCTGGTCCGTCCTTCTTGCAACATGTCCAGCCCATTGCCATTTCAGGGATTTTACTCTGATCATAATGTCTTCCACTCTTTCATTTTCCTTATCCATGAGTTCCTCTTCTTATCTTTCCTGATTACACCAAGCATGCATCTCTACATGCTTCTTCCAGTTTCTTCATTAATGTGCCCTTTGCTTCATACCTGCTGTCAAAGGTATATGTAGGTATCGGTTATCTCCAGCTTTTCCCCATCAATCGATAAATCTTCGTTTCCTGTAAAATTATTGTACATGAGTTTTGTCTTCTGAAAGTTCATTTTTTATAACAAAACAATATCACATGTCATCAAGTTCCTGGATCATACTCTGCAGTTCTGAAGGGGCAGTTGTTAAATTGACTACGTCATCACCAAATCGAAGGTGAGTTAAATAATCTCCATTAACCTTTATTTCTTTGTTTTTCCAGTTCAATGATTGAAAGACATTTTGCAATGTAGCATTAAAGCGTTTCGGAGATATGGCGTAACCTTTACTCACTCCCTTTCCGATTTATATTGTATCCTCGAATAACCGAACCTTTGCACTTGAATTTTCATAGATGTTACTAATAATACTAATGTATGCATCTTCAATACCGCAGGATTTTAAAACTATTGTAACTGCTGATGGTTTCACGGAATCAAAATCCTTTTCATGATCGATAAAAGCCATACCTAATGGGAGTTCATATTCCCTCGCTTTTTCAATTAGTTCTCTCTGCACATGGATATGATTTATAGTGCTGTAGCCACTCCTGCATCCAGCTCGTTCTCTCGGTTGAGCCATGTCCAGTGTTACTTTCAAACGATGTAAAAGAACCTCAGTAAAGATTTTATGAACCACTGATAAGAAGCTGATGGGCCTGTAGTTCATGAGATCTTCAATGTCACCATTTTCATGTAGCAGGATCATTGTAGCATTGTTTCAATCCTCAGGAATCTTCCCTTCATTGAGACCTAGTGAAATCTTCGGCGAGTCTAGTTTCAATTTCTCCACTTGCTTCTTGTATAATGTCCACGGTAATTCCATCTTCTCCTGGAGCTTTCCCCAGTTTTATATTCTTAATTGCATGTGTATAACTTCTGTCGGAGGACTGGAGGAACTTTGGTACTGTTACCTTTAGTAATGTCTAGAGTAGATGTATAATCTCTTTCATATACTGTAGTTTTGAGTAGAAATCTTTCACTCTTGTCAAAATTTCACCTCTATTACTTGTTACAGTGCCATCTTCTTTTTTCAGTGCCATAAACTGTTTTCTTCCCTTACTGAGATGACCCTTCGTTCTCTTCAAGCTTTAGTTGTTTTCAATTGCTTTTCTCACTAGTTCGCAGTTAAATTTCCTTACGTCCTCATGATACTTTTCGCACTGCCTTGCATAGCTCTATATATTCCACTTTGGAAGTAACATCATTATTTGTTCTTATCTCCCTTCTCTTTGGCATCAGCAGTTTCCTTTTTAATGATATTGTTAGATCTTCTAGAGCGTATATAAATATATCATCATCATCATCATTGTCAACCATTATCAATCCACTGCTGGACGAAGGTCTCCCCAAGTTTCCTCCACAACGGTCTGTCTTGTGCCAGTCTCCTCCATGTCACCCCTGCATACTTTGGAATTTCATCCACCCATCTTCCATGTGGTCTTCTTCTGGGTCTTTTCCTGTCACTTGGAATCCAATATAAAATTTCGGCTTTCCATCGATGATCTGTCCTTCTGGCAGTATGTCCAGCCCATTGCCATTTCAGGGATTTAACCCTGATCATGATGTCTTCCACTCTTGTCATTTTCGGATCCATGAGTTCCTCTTCTTATCTCTCTTGGTTACACCAAGCATGCACCTCTCCATGCTGCTTTGAGTTGTCTGCAGCCTTTGTATGTCTCTTTTAGTTAAGGTCCACGTCTCTGCACCATACGTAAGCACTGGAAGGATGCGTTGATCAAACACTTTTCTTTTAAGACACAATGGCATATTGCTCTTGAAAATTATGCTGTTTCTTCCAAAAGCTCTCCAGGCAAGTTTTGTACGCCGATTAATTTCTTCATCAATGTGACCCTCACTTGATATCTGCTGTCCAAGATAAACGTACGTGCCTGTTATCTCCAGCTTTTCTCCATCAATCCATAAATCTTCATTTCTTGTAAAAGCATTGAACATCACTTTTGTCTTCTGAAAATTCATTTTTAATGCCTCTTCTTTACTCTTGTCAGCAAGTTCCTACTCTGCAGCTCGTATGGGGTAGTTGCAAAAATGACTACGTCATCAGCAAAACGAAGGTGTGTTAGATAATCTCCATTAATCTTTATCCCCTTGTTTTCCCAGCTCAGCGACTGAAAGACACCCTCCAATGTGGCATTAAAGAGCTTCGGAGATATGGTGTCACCTTGTCTCACTCCCTTTCCAATTTTTATGTGTGTTGTATTTTCAAACAGCCGAATCTTTGCACTTGCATTTTCATAGATGTTATTAATAATATTAATGTATGCATCTTCAATACCGTAGGATTTCAGAGCCATTGTAACTGCTGATGGTTTCACCGAATCAAAGGCTTTTTCATAATCGATAAAAGCCATGCACAATGGAAGTTCATATTCCCTCGCTCTTTCAATTAGTTCTCTCAGTACGTGGATATGATCTATTGTGCTGTAGCCACTCCTGAATCCAGCTTGTTCTCTCGGTTGAGCCATGTCCAGTGTTACCTTCAAGCGGTGTGAAAGAACTTTAGTGAAGATTTTATAAACCACTGATAGGAGGCTGATAGGTCTGTAGTTCCTGAGATCCTCAATTTCACCTTTTTTATGTAGTAGGATCATTGTAGCGGTGTTCCAATCCTCAGGAATCTTCCCTTCATTAAGGCATCGAGTAAAAATTTGGGCGAGTACTGTTTCGATTTCTCCACTTGCTTCTTGAATGATGTCTACAGTAATTCCATCTTCTCCTGGAGCTTTTCCCCGCTTCATGTTCTTGATTGCATGTGCAACTTCTGCTGGGAAGACTGGAAGAACTATGGTACTGGCACCTTTCATGATGTCTGGAGCGAATGTATCATCCCTTTCATATAATTTGGAGTAGAAATCTTTCACTCTTGTCAAAATTTCGCCTCTATTTCTTGTTACAGAACCATCTTCTTTTCTCAGTGCCATAATCTGTTTTCTTCCCTTACTGAGATGTCCTTTTGCTGTCTTTAGGCGTTGGTTGTTTTCAATACCACATTAATATACTATTAGACAGTTTTCTAGAAAACAAAATTCCTACTTCTTTCATCAAAAGAACTTTAAGAAAAATTATTCTGAATAATAGAGTAAGGTTGGCAGATCTGCTTTAATTTTCTACACAGTTAATAATATGATTCTGACCAATGAAAGCCTTTTTTGGAAGTTGGTCTAGAGGATGCATATTAACTACAAAAAGGAACCTTAGTGCTATGAATAAGAAGGTTCTATTGAAAATAAAAAATTAAATAATATAGACCAAATCACAAAAAACTTAAAAATCTGTTTATAAAAGAAAATAAAAATAAATATAAAAGAAAACTAGTTATTCATTCACTAGAATAGCTATACTAAAAATAGTAAAACTAACATTAAAATAATAGAATTTTGAATAGTCTATAGAAGCTCACCAAGGTGATTAAATACATGCAAAGGGTATTAAATACACTACTTGTGTATTTCATAATATTTCTCATGTATTCTGGAGAGTTAATTCTGCTCTTTCTGATCAAACAGGTCCACATTCTTAATTATATTTTTCTCTAGTTAAATTCTCCGCGAGTAGGATTTTTTTCAGTGTGTGGAGGCCTTCAGCCCCACCCACACTGCCCCCCAGCGACTAAGGAGTGGCAGGGGTGAATGAAAGTTTGGGGTAAAAGGTCGGCCATGTTTCTTCAAGAGTGGAAGAAGTAAAGTTGCATAAGAGGTAAGCTCTCTTCTTTGTCTTTAGGTTTTTGGGTTTTCCAAGTTCAATGTTTGAACTTTTTAAACATTTTTTCTAATTTTTGCTTTAAGCATTTAGGCACTAGCAAGTATATTAACTTTTTTGCGGATTTTAACTCTCTCTTTTCTTGGTAACTTTGCGCGTTTTTTAGGGCTCTTAGGCTAAGCAGCCGGCCGTTTTTTTGTTCTTGTAGTCAACGATGTGTTTTTAATGTCGTTAAGATCCTAATAACTACTTAATTATGCACTTAAAGCACTTCTGAAATACTTTGTACATACTGCAACTAATTGTTTATGTCATATAACCTTCACAAAGCATTTCTTTAGTTTATTATTGTCTTTATTTTATTCTCGTTTATGAGTTGTCAGAAGTTGTGGAGTGGGGTAGGGGGTTTTGTAATTCAGTTTTCTTTCAGGAATCTGTGCTTTAGAAAATAATTATATTTCCTTTTTTTATTGCAAAGTTTAAGAATTTGTAGCACTTTAATATTGCTATTCAGGTTTAAATTCTCTCTTAGGCGACTAGGTAACTTGGCAATGTGTTATTGCTGAACATTAATTCTGATTCATTAAGTCACTCTTGCAACTTGATTTTTCTATAACTATCTTCTTTCTGTTTATTAGTAACAGATGAAGAGCATGGGTTGGGCCAGGAAAGTTATAGATGCATGCTAAAATGTTAACTAAAGCTTCGTCATACAACTCTGTGGAGGTTATGACATATATATATATATATATTTTTTTTAATTTTTTGGTGGGCTTATTACTTGCATCTATGGCTTTGCAGAAACCCATTTCCAAATAGGTCTTTGTGGAAGTGAGAAAATGCAGAGTTTTGCTGGTCCTTGATAAAGCCAAGGCTCGGTATTCTCGACACTTTCTACATTCCGTTTTTCTATTATTTTTTTCTCTTTTTACTCACACTGGTCAATATATAACCTTTTCTACGTTGTACTTGGTGTGAGTCAAAAAAGTTTTTTGCTTCAGTCTCTTCTTAATAGAATATATATATATATATATATATATATATATATATATATACTAAAGAGCAAAGCCAAAAACATAAGAAAAACTTTAGAATTTAAAACAAAAGTTGTTTCTTTCAAGAATCTGTGCTTTAGAAAAAAATTAATATTTCCTTTTTTATTGCAATGTTAAGAATTTGTAATACTTTTGTATTGCTATTCGGGTTTAAATTCTCTCTCAGGCGAACTTGGCAATATGTTATTGCTGAACATTATTTCTGATTCATTATGTCACTCTTACAACTTGAGTTCTCTATAATCATCTTCTTTCTGTTTAACAGTAACAGATGAAGAGCATAGGTCGGGCCAGGAAAGTTATGGATGCAAGCTAAATTGTTAACTAAAGCTTGGTCATACAACTCTGCGGAGGTCATGACATATATATATTTTAAAAATTTTTTTTGGTGGGCTTATTACTTGCATCTATGACTTTGCAGAAACCAAATTCCAAATAGGTCTTTGTGGAAGTGAGAAAATGCAGAGTTTTGGCTGGTTCTTGATAAAGCCAAGGCTCAGTATTCTCGACACTTTCTACATTCAGTTGTTCTGTTTTTTCCTTTTTTTCTCTTTTTACTCACACCGGTCAATACATAACCTTCTCTATGTTGTAATTGGTATGAGTCAAAATTCTTTTTTGCTTCAGTCTCTTCTTAATAGAATATATATATATATATATATATATGGGATGTAAGGTCAGGTGATGCGTAACATCACAGCCTCTCCTTGACAAATGTCAACCCCGCCTTCTCGTGGTGCATCCTGTTCCCACTAAAGGGGCTCTGACGACCGCCAATAGCGGTATAACTATACCATCGGGATCAGAGGAAATGCTATCCCACACTCACCAACCCGCTTGGCCAGCGTGGTGAGTTATGGCCAAACACCTCCAAAATGACTCTACAACTTAAATCTTGGCCCTCAGTCTCCGGCAGCTGGAATGTACCTGGCCAAGGCAGCGGCCAGTGCGACATGAAGGCAGAGGGTGCTAAGAATCCCCGGAGGACCGGACTAGGCTGCCATTTGATGCTGACCTTGGCTACCTATAACGGACGCTCCCTATCTTCTGATTCAAGGCTTCTTGAATTGGAAGAGGAACTACAAAGGATCAAGTGGGACATCGTCGGGCTAAGTGAGGTAAGGAGAAAAGGAGAAGATCTCATTGAACTGAAAAGTGGACATCTCTTCTATTATCGTGGGACAGATACTGGCAGAACTAGTGGTGTTGGATTTATAATAAACAAGAAACTGAAGGATAAAGTGGTAGAAGTTGAAAGTTCCTCTGACAGAGCTGCACGACTCGTTATCCAACTCTCGAGAAGATACCAGGCTCAGATTATTCAAACTTATGCACCCACCACAAGTCATCCTGAAGAAGAAATTGAAGAATTTTATGAGGAAATTCGTCATCTAAATAATAAAGGTAAGCAGCACTTGAAGATAATTATGGGAGATTTCAATGCAAAAATAGGGCAACGGCAACAGAATGAAACTTCAGTAGGTAAATTCGGTCACGGCAACAGAAACCAGCGTGGAAATACTCTCGTTGAGTTTGCAGAGGCAGAAGGATTTTTCATCTTGAACTCCTTTTTCAAGAAAAAGCCACACAGGAAATGGACATGGAGACATCCAATTGGAACGACAAGTGAAATTGATTTTATTATGTGTAACAAAAAATTCGTCATCGAAGACTGCAGTGTGCTGAACAAGTTCAACACAGGTAGTGACCATAGATTGGTGAGATGTAAGATGCACCTCAACACTAAACTGGAACGTGGCAAGCTCATAAGACAAACAAAATGTATTGACATAACCAACCTTAAAAAACACCATAATACTTTCAAGTTAGAACTGAAGAACAGATTCTCTGCTTTAGAAGGCCTAACATCGGAAGAAGTGGATATTTCGGAAGTTAACAGAAAAGTAACCAAAGCTCTAATGGAAACAGCAACAAAATTAGCTGGGTCTAAGAACAAGTTGCATGTGAACAAATTATCAGGAAAAACCAAAATGTTGATGCAAAAAAGAAGAGAGATGAGGACAACTAAAGAAGATGTGACTTCCAAAGTGGAATATATAGAGCTATGCAAGACAACACGAAAAAGTATCACTGAAGACGTAAGGAAATTCAACTGTGAGCTAGTGAGGAAAGCAATTGAAAACAACCAAAGCCTTAAGATAGCAAAGGGACATCTCAGTAAGGGAAGAAAACAGATTATGGCTCTGAGAAAAGAAGATGGTTCTATAACAAGAAATAGAGGCGAAATTTTGACAAGAGTGAAAGATTTCTACTCCAAATTATATGAAAGGGATTATACATGTACTCCAGACATCATGAAAGGTACCAGTACCAGAGTTCTTCCAGTCCTCCCAGCAGAAGTTGCTCATGCAATCAAGAACATGAAGCGGGGAAAAGCTCCAGGAGAAGATGGAATTACTATAGACATCATACAAGAAGCAAGTGGAAAAATCGAAACAGTACTCGCCCAAATTTTCACTCGATGCCTTAATGAAGAGAAGATTCCTGAGGATTGGAACAATGCTACAATGATCCTGCTACATAAAAAAGGTGACATTGAGGATCTCTGGAACTACAGACCTATCAGCCTCCTATCAGTGGTTTATAAAATCTTCACTAAAGTTCTTTCACACCGCTTTGAAGGTGACACTGGACATGGCTCAACCGAGAGAACAAGCTGGATTCAGGAGTGGCTACAGCACAATAGATCATATCCACGTACTGAGAGAACTAATTGAAAGAGCGAGGGAATATGAACTTCCATTGTGCATGGCTTTTATCGATTATGAAAAAGCCTTTGATTCGGTGAAACCATCAGCAGTTGCAACGGCTCTGAAATCCTGCGGTATTGAAGATGCACACATTAATATTATTAATAACATCTATGAAAATGCGAGTGCAAAGATTCTGCTGTTTGAAAATACAACACACATAAAAATTGGAAAAGGAGTGAGACAAGGTGACACCATATCTCCGAAGCTCTTTAATGCCACATTGGAAAATGTCTTTCAATCACTGAACCGGGAAAACAAAGGGATAAAGATTAATGGAGATTATCTAACCCACCTTCGTTTTGCTGATGACAGTCATTTTTGCAACTACCCCATCAGAGCTACAGAGTATGATCCAGGAACTTGCTGACAAGAGTAAAGAAGTGGGATTAAAAATGAACTCTCAGAAGACAAAAGTGATGTACAATGCTTTTACAAGAAATGAAGATTTATCGATTGATGGAGAAAAGCTGGAGATAACAGACACGTACGTTTATCTTGGACAGCAGATATCAAGTGAGGGTCACATTGATGAAGAAATTAATCGGCGTACAAAACTTGCCTGGAGAGCTTTTGGAAGAAACAGCATAGTTTTCAAGAGCAATATGCCATTATGTCTTAAAAGAAAAGTGTTTGATCAATGCATCCTTCCAGTGCTTACGTATGGTGCAGAGACGTGGACCTTAGCTAAAAGAAACATACAAAGGCTGCAGACAACTCAAAGCAGCATGGAGAGGTGCATACTTGGTGTAACCAGGAGAGATAAGAAGAGGAACACGTGGATCCGAAAAATGACAAGAGTGGAAGACATCATGATCAGAGTTAAATCCCTGAAATGGCAATGGGCTGGACATACTGCCAGAAGGACAGACCATCGATGGACAGCCGAAATTTTAGATTGGATTCCAAGGGACAGGAAAAGACCCAGAAGAAGACCACATGGAAGATGGGTGGATGAAATTCGAAAGTATGCGGGAGTGACATGGAGGAGACTGGCACAAGACAGACCATTGTGGAGGAAACTTGGGAGTCCTTCGTCCAGCAGTGGAGTGATAATGGTTGACAATGATGATGATGATGATATATATATGTATATACAAAAACATAGTAAACATAAAATTGCGAAAATTGAATTCCATGACCTCGCGCTCTGCTGCAGGGGTCAGTGTCACCTGAAACAAAATACATAAATAACGCAGACACTACAAGCACAACAGAACTCAATAAATATGTGACGACCATAAATAATACATGGTCAGCCACCGGGTGCCAATCTCCAGGGGAGGATGCATCCGACGGCTGAGCTTCTGACAGTTTTCATGCGGACGTCCTGATTTACAGTAGAAACCCCGACCGAATATAAATAAAAATAAACTGGACATCCCATTCTCTCTACCTGTCAGGAAATATACTTTAAAATCAACTTAAGTAACAAATTTAAACATTCAAAATAGACCTACCTTAACCCTGACTGGTGCCCACAACCGGTAAACACAATTTAACGTGGCCATCCACCTATAGAGTTCATCATTAGGTTAATGCGTAGGTAAAAGGTACGTTCAGAATTATATAGAATAGTGTAGTTTTCCTTCCCCACTGTAAAATATACCATGTATGCTAGGAAAGAATGGTTAAATGCTCCGGGGTAACTCGGAAGAAAATAAAGTTTTTTATGTAGCCCCGAAAGTTAGTAAGGGTGTCCTTCTGGTTTATTGATCTTGCAAAATCTTAATCGTAATGAAGTAAGTAGTTCATGTGTTTCTAATAGTTTACTGAAATGATAGTTACAGAAGGCCTCTGGTTATTCATTTTTTAAACATCTCTAATATAATCTTCTTAGTTGCTTAATAATATTATGCTTAATGGTCAATGTATAGCTGTCTCACCGTACGATAAAACACCATGTTCCCAAGTTGCAAAAATGAAAACATTTATTTATATTTACAAATTACAAACCTAGTTGAAAGGTAGTACTTTCGGAGATCTCAAGTCTCCATCTACAGGCTCCAGTGCCACAAGACAAGACCGTGTATCAGACATATATATGCACTCCCCCCCATACCCACAATGCATCACTCACTCCACCGTCGGCAAATGGCGTTCGCCGACGCTGGGGTACAAATAAAAATGAAAAAAATTATATAGGTGTAATAAATACCACTTATAACCAAAATAGGGAACAAATTCTAAACTAAAGAATAAAAAAAGCAAAATAAGACAAGTTCATTTGCGAAATCAGGGTCCTTCATCAGTGTGGAACTCATGTGAAGTGGCCAGTCTTCTCCAAAGGCTAGGAACATATGCAGGAAGTTCCAAGTTACAGCAAGAGTCACTATGGTGAATTATGCACAGACTTTCTGCAAGAAAGATAGTAGATTTTTCGACATCAGAGTTCAAAATTTTAGTGCCGTTCCAATCTGGGAAATAACCCTCTTGGTTTACTGCTATGGTAAGAGCAGTATTTATGGCTCCTGATCTGAGGGTGTATCGGTGTTCCCTCAGTCTGACCGATAAGGTCCTAAGAGTAGAACCTATGTATTTTTTCGTAGACAAATCAGGATCATTGTGGGTTAAGGGTATACAATATACACCATGTTTTTAAAGAGGGGCGATCCTGTCTCTGTCCTTCCTGATCAGTGAAAAGATATTTCTAGTTTTCACTCCAAAGTTTAAATGGTGTCTATGGCACGCTTGTTTGAGGATAGGTACAATATTAGGATTGTACTCCACTCCCTACAAATGTGGACTGTCTGGTTTCCATGGATAACTTTGTAAATTTCAGTCTTCTACTCCTCAGTAATAATTGTTGAAATAGTTGTTCTGAGTATCCAAATTGTCGAGCAATTGTTGACACTGTGAAAAGTTCCCGTTTTCTAGCTCTACAAGACGAGGAATGTGTATAGGCACGTCCAATGAGGAAACGCAAAGCGGCAGTTTTGTATTGCCTTGGATGGGAAGAAGTGAAAGGAATGATACAAGGGTTGAATGTGGGTTTCCTGTATACAGAGTACTTAATACTCTGAGATTGTAAGTCCCTGATCAAAAGGAAGTCAAGGAAAGGTAAGTTCCCCGATTGTTCCAATTCTTTAGTAAAGTTGATTGTAGGATACTGAGAAGAAAGACATTCAACGAATTGATCCAAGAGGGAAAAGAGAATATGGCCAAAAGACCAACATATCATCTACATATCTTATTAAAAGTAGAGGCTGAAACCCGAAATTCAGCAAGACCTGTTTTCCAGGTGTTGCAGAAGAATTTCAGCCAGTATTGAGGAGAGTGGGGAACCCATGGTAGCTCTCTCAAGCTGTTGATAGATTTGGTTGGCAAACCTAAAGTATGACCTCTTTTCCACTAACTTAAGGGACGAGATAACTGCTTCAATTTCCAAGTGGGGGATAGTCTTGTCTTTTAACAAACTTTCCTCAATAATTGAATGGACGGTAGCTAGAGGGACACTCGGAAAAAGGGTCTCCACATCTAGTGAGGCCATAATGAATGCTCCACCCTCAGATGTAAAGGACTTTATACGGTTTAGGGCTTGTATCGTACTATTAATGGAAACATCAGAGTGCATGGTGAGGAGTTTTAAGTAATTGGCCAAAGCTCTTTCCAACCCCCGAGTAGGGCAAGCATACCCCAAGACCAATAGTCAAAGAGGCCGATCATTCTTATGAGTTTTTATTTTCCCAAAAAGTTCGGGTACTCTTGGGCCTACAGGTGGTTTCATGTTTGAAGAGACAGAAGGTGGTAGAAAACCTTGAAGTCTTAATTTGCTGAGTTACACAATGGTAGCCGCCGTAGGGTCAGAGTTTAAGACTCGGTGTGGAACTTTATCTATAGCACTCAGCAGTGCTTTTGTTAAAAAGGCATTTTCAATTTTTCCCCCATAAGTTTGTAGTTACTGTAATCAAAAACCAGATCTTTCAAGAACATGTTCCTGAAATATATCCTGGAATCCTCTTTAGCATCTCTGCAATCTTGGGTATATTAAGATGGTTAAGCGCTGTCAGTACCTTATCTACTCCAAATGCCTGACAGATAAACACATCCAATTCATTGAGGAAGTCTGTAAAGTCAAGGTAACTTATTTTTTCTTTTTTAGTGCCTCTTTTTCATCTGGGAGGCCAGCACCTGTCTCTCTTTCCCAAAGTTGCTTGTAATATTTTCTTAACATTTCATTTTTCATTATATGGATACATTCTCTCATTATGAAACATATTATTTAATCCATATGGATATAAACTTTTTTGCAGCAACATTTCCTGACTCTCCGAATATAGCCTTGTTTTTCCATCTCTTTCCAGTTGCAGTATATCAATGGTGATCATGCTGTTGGTAATGCAGTAATTCAATATCTGTAGGATTCTTAAGTTTTTTAATATCAGATCTATGTCCGTTGATACGTAGATGCAGAAAATTAGATGTTTGACATACATACTTTTTTTATGACAGGTATTACATCTAATTGAATATACACAATTTTTTACTTTACAGAAAACATGATTATTCTTTCCCTCCTTAAATTTACCTAAATTCATACAATCACAAGTAAGGCAACGCCGGTCTTTGCATTTTTAAAAAAATAGATTGTCTTCAGGAGGATTACATTTATATTTTTGAAGATTATTTTTATTATTTAAATTTTTACTGATATTTTTAATTTTTGCAAAAAACTTAATCGGAGAGGGAGACATAATTTTCGAAGCCGAGCCCCTTGCCTTGACCGGCAACGCAGTCCTGTTTATGCAGCGAAACGACTGATGCTGTATATATACTTTATCATTAATGTCACTCATGAAAAATACTCCAACTGTAAGGGAAAACAGTATTATATCATAGCAAAACTTAGTCATTGAGGAACGTCAGGGCACCGCGCACAGCAGCAGGTACTCATGCCAACCCTAAAACACAAAAACATAGTAAACATAAAATTGCAAAAATAGAATACCATGACCCCGCGCTCTGCTGCAGGGTTCAATGTCACCTGAAATAAAATACATAAATAACGCAGACGCTACAAGCACAATAGAACTCAATTAAATATGTGACAACCATAAATAATACATGGTCAGCCACCGGGTGGCAATCTTCAGGGGAGGATGCATCCGACGGCTGAGCTTCTCACAGGTTTCATGCGGACGTCCTGATTTAGCAACCCTGACCGAATAAAAATAAACTGGACATCTCATCCTCCCTACCTGTCAGGAAATATACTTTAAAATCAACTTAAGTAACAAATAAACATTCAAAATAGACCTACCTTAACCCTGACTGGTGCCCAGGACCGGTAAACACAATTTAACGTGGCCATCCACCTATAGAGTTCATAATGAGGTTAATGCTTAGGTAAAGGGTACGTTCAGAATTATATAGAATAGTGTAGTTTTCCTTCCCCACTGTAAAATATACCATGTATGCTAGGAAAGAATGATTAAATGCTCCGGGGCAACTCGAGAGAAAATAAAGTTTTTTATGTAGCCCCGAAATTTAGTAAGGGTGGGCTTCTGGTTTATTGATCTTACAAATTTATATTTGATCTATTTTAGAACCAATATTGCAGACTTTAGACCTGAAGATATCTATCCCAGGGGTCTAAATTTACTTAAGGCAAATACAGATATAAACCAGATAAATTTTCTTGATTTGCGGATAGAGTTCAAGGGAGGAAAACCAGAACTAGATTTTTATGATAAAAAAGAGCTGTTTAATTTTAAAGCAAAAATTTACAGTCATTGGACCTCCAACCTTTCAAGAAGTATTTTCCGTAATTTGATTATTTCACAAATCTTGCGAATTACGCGAATATTTAATAAAAAGCATAATATTATTAAGCAACAAAGAAGATTATATTGGATATGTTTAAATAATGAATATCCAGAGGCCTTCTGTAACTATCATTTCAGTAAACTATTAGAAGCACATGAACTACTTCATTACGATTAAGATTTTGTAAGATCAATAAACCAGAAGCCCATCCTTACTAACTTTCAGGGCTACATAAAAAACTTTATTTTCTTCCGAGTTGCCCCGTATCATTTAACCTTTCTTTCCTAGCATACATGGTATATTTTACGGTGGGGAAGGACAACTACACTATTCTATATAATTCTGAACGTACCCTTTACCTACGCATTAACCTAATGATGAACTCTATAGGTGGATGGCCACGTTAAATTGTGTTTACCGGTTGTGGGCACCAGTCAGGGTTAAGGTAGGTCTATTTTAAATGTTTAAATTTGTTACTTAAGTTGATTTTAAAGTATATTTCCTGACAGGTAGAGAGAATGGGATGTCCAGTTTATTTTTATTCGGTCGGGGTTTCTTCTGTAAATCAGGACGTCCGCATGAAACCTGTCAGAAGCTCAGCCGTCGGATGCATCCTCCCCTGAAGATTGCCACCCGGTGGCTGACCATGTATTATTTATGGTTGTCACATATTTAATTGAGTTCTATTGTGCTTGTAGTGTCTGCGTTATTTATGTATTTTATATATATTATCATCATCATCATCATTGTCAACCATTGTCCATCCACTGCTGGACGAAGGTCTCTCCAAGCCTGTTCCATAGCGGTCTGTCTTGTGCCAGTCTCCTCCATGTTACGCCCGCATACTTTCGAATTTCATCCGCCCATCCATGTGGTCTTCTTCTGGGTCTTTTCCTGTCCCTTGAAATCCAATCTAAAATTTCGACTGTTCATCGATGGTCTGTCCTTCTGGCAGTATGTCCAGCCCATTGCCATTTCAGGGAT
Source organism: Macrothele yani (assembly GCA_039090855.1). Lineage (NCBI taxonomy): Eukaryota > Metazoa > Arthropoda > Arachnida > Araneae > Macrothelidae > Macrothele > Macrothele yani. The sequence continues at coordinate 1,361,744 of CM077023.1, read as the reverse complement.
TTTGCTCTGATCATGATGTCTTCCACTCTTGTCATTTTTCTGATCCACGAGTTCCTCTTCTTATCTCTCCTGGTATATATATATATATATATATATATATATATATATATATATATATATATATACAGTATACACTGAGTGGCCACTTTATTATGACCACCCCCTCAGTACTACCTTTTGCCTTTAATACTGCGTCGATTCTTCGTGGCATGGACTCCACGAGATGTTGATAGCTGGTTTGTGGAACCTGAGACCATGCTTGATTAATAGCACTTTCCAGGAGTGTGAGATTGCAGGGCTGTGGATCCAGCTGTCTGATGGCTCATTCAACTTCATCCCACAAATTCTCAATGGGGTTGTGATCTGAAGATTGTGGGGACCACCTAAGAAAAGTAAACTCACCGGCATGTTCCTGAAACCAATCCTGTACAATACGAGCACTATGGCAGGACGCATTATCTTGTTGAAAGTAGCCATCGCCATTGGGATAAACCATCCACATAACAAGATGCACTTGGTCCTCAACGATGTTTAGATATGATGTGCTAGTCAGACGTTGATCAACACAAATTAAAAGGCCGAACGCATGCCAGGAAAACATTCCCCAAACCATAACGTTGCCTGCACCAGCTTGAAGGGTTGTAGCAATGCATTTGGGGTCCATGTTTTCGTGCTGTTTCCGCCAAACTCTCACTCTGCCATCGGCATGGTGCAACTAAAAACGTGATTCATCGGACCACATAATTTGTTTCCAATTATCGACTTTGCAATCCTTGTGCTCCTGTGCGAACTGGAGACGTTTCCTCTTGTTAACTGCAGACAGCAAAGGTGTTCGAACAGGCCTTCGGCTCCCATATTCCATCCGATGCAGTGTACTGCGAGCAGTGCCTGCAGAGATCATTTGAGGGGATCCTTGATTAAGATGGTCTGTAATTTGCTGCATTGTTGCCCTTTTGTTGTCTGTTACCAGTCTGAACACTCTCCGTTTCGCCCGAGCAGTCGCTAGTCGATGAAGACCACACGGTGTACGTAGAAACCCAGTTTTTTGGCTGACAATCCAGTCTTTAAACACTTTAACAACAGCTGCTCTGGAACATGTGGCGTAAAAGTCTCTTCGACTTATACGCTGTTTTAACACGTCAATACTCTAATAAATTGTTCCTAAATGAAACAAACCTTAACGGCCAGACAAAACATATAAACAGAAGTCAACTTACGGAAAATGTCCTTTATTCACGATGGAAAGCGCTACACTCTCCACATATTTATCACACCACTCTTTTTAGTATTCTTCATTTCATAATACAACGTTCTCATACAACTCTCTCGACGGTACAACGCTCGTAGTAATCGCTCTCAATAATCGCTCTTATCAACACCTCTCCTACAACAGATCAGTTGTCGCTTTTTTCTCTTGTTCTTATCTCATAACAGGTATACGTCACTTGCATTCAACCTCAATAGTGTTGCCAAACGTATTCGTTTGAGAGAAAAGATATTTCATTAAGCGTGAAGAATACTGAGAATAAACTCAAGATTTACATAGGGAAAGAAACTAAAAAGGAAAGTTAATCTAGAATATACGTCACATTATCTCCCTCGTACTTTTTTTTTCCCAAAAACCTATCAATTTTGTAGAGGTATCCTTTTAAACAATCTGATCATTCATTCAACCTTTCAGATAAGAACTTACAAATTTGATGAAGAGATTTGTTGATCTGTTGCTGTAACTGACTTCTCCGTACATATAATATAGTCTGTAGATATCAATAGTTCAATAAACATTCATAGAAAACTTTCTGTACGATTTCAAACCTTCATTTTATACTTCGTGATAAATACTTTGTCAATACTACGTGTGGAGAACCCTCATCAAGATACATATAAGTAGCATAGTAGTAAAAAAAACTGCGTATGGCAGGAAAAAAAACTACAACATTTTTAACGTGATTAATTACACATTCGTCCACTCCTGATAACTTCTCAGGGAAGACAAAACATTCAAACTAAGTTAAGTGAATATTGTAATACAGTGTAAATTTAGTTAGGTGAAAAAAAACTGCACTTGCAGAAAAAATTCAACACCAACTCAACAAGTATCAAGCACAAAAAAAGGTTAGACATGGAACAACAACACAAAAACCTTTGATTGCTTGGCGGCCAGGGCAGACTTCGAACTACCCCCATGCATTCGCACATCGAATTTTGAGATGGGATAGGGGAAACCCTGGAAAACCCTAACCTGGGAGTGAAATCTTTATAAATATCAACAAAGGCAATGTTGAATTTCATGTTATGCCGAAAAGACAACATGCACAGAATGAAATGACAAGCATTTTGTATTAAAAAAAAACTAATGTGGCGCCACACCAAAAAAAAAAAGAAAAAAACATTACATACTGACAAGATAATGCATGCGATATTTTGGCTTCAAAGTTTGTCAAAAAAAAATTCTGTGATATTTTAAACACAGAGAAAAGTTCAAATAAATGGCCGTTATAAGGCAAAGTTCTATGATATTTGTTTGTCCTCACATTTTGTGATAAAAGTTGAGTGATTTTGGTTTGTCTGGAGGACAGAAAAGTTCAAATAGATAGTCTTTATAGGTATCAAAGTTCTGTGATACAAGAAAGTTCACATAGTCTTCACAGAGCAAAGCTCTATATTGTAAAAGTTCCTTTGCGCTTGAAAGTCAGTTTAAAAAAAAAAACTTTTAACAGTACCTGTTGCTCGCAAAGAATACCCGTGTGCGGACACGCTTATGTTATTGACGGGGCGACAACGGCACTCTCGAGGCTTCACGCTTCGCAGGCTGAGGTTGCAAGTCACTGGATCGCCGGGATGTGTCAGGAATTCCCGCAGACAAAGCAAGCTGACAAGAAGAGGCAGGGTCATCAGGCTGTCGCAAGGAAATCTCAGGCCGAAACGAATAGGTCTCAGACTGGAGCGAAGAGGTCTCAGGCCAGATCAAGGAGGTCTCAGGCTGGAGCGAAGAGGTCTCAGGCTGGAGCGAAGAGGTCTCAGGCTGGAGCGAAGAGGTCTCAGGCTGGAGCGAAGAGGTCTCAGGCTGGATCAAGGAAGTCTCAGGCCGGATCAAGGAAGTCTCAGGCCGGATCAAGGAAGTCTCAGGCCGAATCAAGGAAGTCTCAGGCCGGATCAAGGAAGTCTCAGGCCGGATCAAGGAAGTCTCAGGCCGGATCAAGGAAGTCTCAGGCCGGATCAAGGAAGTCTCAGGCCGGATCAAGGAAGTCTCAGGCCGGATCAAGGAAGTATCAGGCTGGATCAAGGAAGTCTTAGGCTGGCTTGGAGACGAACCCGGAATCTGAGAAGGATGAAGATCAGGTCGTTTCTTTGGTGGTCGAAGAAGCGGTATGAAACTTGAAGGGCGCTTCCGTGAACGACGAGGAACGGTGGAGGAAGGTATAGGCTCCTTCCGTCCCGAGCGAAGATTCCAAGGACGAAAACCTGGCGGATGCAAATGCTGGACTCTATGTGTGGATTGTAACCCAACACTGGAAGTTGCACCAGGAGAGTGTGGAACAGGAGGGGAAAATTCAGGCGGCGGACACTTTGTAGGTTGAAATGGCACAGATGGCGAAAGAGGACGTTTTTGCCCTACGGCAGATGGGTGAAATGTTCCTGAAGTAGGAAGCTGCTCAGCAGAAACAGAAGGAAAGATTTTCGTTCTTGGAGACTGAAGAACCTCAACAATATTGTCTGATGATTCAGATTCAGCAAGAGGTAAGACTCTTTTAGGCACAGGAGAGATGGAACTGCCTGATGATGAAATGTCAGTTCTTGTTCGTTTTAAGTTTTTTTATTTAAAACCAAACGGAGGCACTATACGTGAAGAAGTAAATGGAGCAATTGGAGTATGAGAAGCAGATGAAAAAGAACCTCGTTGCACACGACAAGAATATCCAGAGGAACTGGAAGCACTACAACTCTCGTCTTTTGAAAAGGCAGGAGACGGAGGAGTTGAAATAATGACAGCACCCCGAGTGAATGGAATAATGTCAGAATGAGAATCGTTAATAGTAGAAGCAAAGACCCGCTCAGACGAAGGTAGAGAATCGGGCAGGACAGGGGTGGGGTCAATAATTTCTTCATCATTTATACATACTTGTGAAGTCCCACCCTCTGCCTGAGGATTCCTACTAGATTTAGGGTTAATAATTGCATCAGTGCTTTTAATAACCCATTTCCTACATTGCTGCACATGGGCAGAATGTAGGGAGCCATCTGGCTTCTTTAATATGACATTATTATAGTACCCTTCCACCAATTCAAAGGGGCCTTCATATAAAGGTGCAAATTTTTCAACGAATGTGTGTGCAACGGAGGATTGGTAATGAGTTTCCAATAAGACCATATCTCCAACTGCGAGATCTGGTTCCCTCCTTTTCGCATTATAGTGCCTAGCTTGGCTTAATTGAGCTCGACTGATAGCAGTCCGTGCCTTTTGCGCAAGTAGTTTTACAGAATCAGGTTTTGGTCTTTGGTTGATCTCATCGATAATGCCAGCTAAATTCTCAAAAGGGGTGCGGATTTTGCGCCCTAGAAAAAGTTCAGCGGGCGTAAGCCGCGTTGATTCATGAAATGATGAGCGAAGGGCGAAACAAAACATTTCAACATGTTCGTCCCAACGATCATGATTATTACCAATGAAGGTTGAGATCATCGTTAGTAGGGTTCTATTCACACGCTCAGCCGGATTGGCTTGAGGGTGATATGGACTTATGAATTTATGTTTGATTTGAAGCCTCGCACACATTCGCTCAAATAACTCCGAAATGAACTGAACCCCGTGGTCCGAGACTACGGTACGGGGACAGCCGAATCGAGTGAAAACATTATGTATTAGAATATGACATATTATATCAGCCGTAGCTGCTTTAACGGGGAATGCTTCCACCCATTTAGAAAAATTATCTGTAACAACTAAAATATAACGAGACTTTGTTTTATTTGATAATGGATAAGGGCCCAATAAATCTATAGAGATAGTTTCAAAAACTTAATTATTTGAACTACAAATAAGGTGACCGGCCGGTCGTTTATTATCATAATTGTACTTTTGACAGTACTCACATGAGCGAATGTATGTGAGTATACTATTGTACATGCCCGGCTAGTAGGCTACGTCTCGGAGCTTAGTACGAGTTTTTCGTATGCCTAAATGGCAGGCAAGAGGAATATCATGAAATTCGTATAATAAAGCCATTTGAAGAGACTGAGGTATCGCAGGGCGGTGCTCAGCTCTCAAGTTTACAAATTTTTTATTATACAAAATACCATCGATGATCTCATAATTTCGACTACGACCCGCTAAAGAAGGTTCACTTGGAGCAGAAGAACCAGCCGGTAAGAAATTATAAATTTCCCCAAAATCTGGATAATTCGGCAGTTCAGAAATTATTTGCTCCCTTGAAGTTATTTCCGAAAGAAGAAATAGGGAGGGAGGTTCAGTATCCGCCTGGGCACCAGAACTGACCGGACAGCGAGACAGTGCGTCAGGCAGTTGGTTTGACTTGCCAGGGCGATACTGAATTTGAACATTATATTCCTGAAGTCGAAGTGTCCATTTTAACAATCTTCGAGACAGCTTCTTTGCTGTGGTTAAATATTGTAATGCCGAATGATCCGTAATAACATTGACAGTTAAATGATTGAGATAGCATTTAAATTTGGTGACAGCAAATAAAATAGCTAAGCATTCTCGCTCAGTAGCAGAGTAATTACGTTCTGCTTTATTAAGAATTCGAGAGGCATATGCAATAGGATGCCCTCGTTGAGATAGAACAGCTCCTAGACCAACACCTGATGCATCGGTAAAGATATTAAATATTTCGATATGGTTAGGAAAGGCTAACATAGGTGGCGAAACCAAGGCATGTTTAAGAGTATTAAAGGCAGTCTCTGCCTCTGTGGACCAAGCAAAGTGTCTATATTTTCGTTTCAAAGCGAATAAATGTTCGCATAGAGTAGCGTACCCCGGAACGAACTGTTGGTACCACCCGGTCATGCCTAAAAATCGCGACAATTCTTTCGCCGACTTAGGCCTCGGAAAGTCCGAAATTGGCTTTACCTTGTAACGTACCAGGAGATGTGACGTACCTGCCAGAAGGACGCACACGACATAAAGGCAGATAGGAATCAGAATAAAACGTCCGCGTAGCTCAATTGGTAGAGTGACTTATTCCGGAATGAGGGGATCCGGGTTCGAATCCTGGCGTGGATAAAAATGACGGAGAAATTTACTACGTTATAATGGCGCCCGAACTATCCGGATGACCCGACCGTTCAAAATCTCGCAATGGTGTGATGTTATTTCCACACCGCGAGATAGGAAAAATAAGAAAATCCCTTCTCCAGCACTTCGAAAAAAAAAAAAAAAATAAGGGGGAGATGATGTAACGTACCAGGAGATGTGACGTACCTGCCAGAAGGACGCACACGACATAAAGGCAGATAGGAATCAGAATAAAACGTCCGCGTAGCTCAATTGGTAGAGTGACTTATTCCGGAATGAGGGGACCCGGGTTCGAATCCTGGCGCGGATAAAAATGACGGAGAAATTCACTTCGTTATAACCTTTGAGTCATCAGTTAGAAGACCTTTGGGGGTAATTTTCAGTCCGAGATATACGAGTTCGTCCCGGCCAATTTGACATTTGCTAGGCTTTAACGTCAAACCTGCATTATGTAGCAGTTGGAAAACTTGGTCCAACAGAGACAGATGCTGTTCAAAAGTTTCAGAAGAGATGATAATATCGTCCAGATAAACATGGACATTAGGTCCAAGCACAGGACGTAAGACTGAATCCATTAAGTGCTGAAACGTTGCAGGAGCATATACCAAACCAAAGGGCATGTGTAAAAACTCATATACTCCAAAGTGGGTAATAAATCCGGTTTTTTCAACGGAATCTGGGTGGACAGCCAATAGCCACTAGCTAAATCCAATGTTGATAGCCAGTTTGTTGACGATAAGTCCTGGAGAATATCGCTAATTATAGGCAATGGGTAATTGATAGCTTTGGTTACCGCATTGAGTTTTCGGTAATCTATTACGAAGCGATACTCTCCAGATTGTTTTTTTTTTGGAACAAGAAAAGCAGGTGCTGCCCAAGGACTAAGTGATTCTTTAATTATCCCCGAATGGAGCATGTCCTGTATTTGTCTTTGGAATTCAGCTTTCTGCTGGTTCGGACATGGATAAGGCTTACATGCAATGGGTTAACTCCTTCTGTATCAATGGTATGATACACCACCTGTGTAAACCCTGGTTTATCAGAGAATAACCCTGGTCTGCTGTGTAAAACCTGACCAAGTTGGCTTTTATGTTTAGGCAATAATTTGTCACTTGCAAGAACTGCAGAAAAATCAATTGGCTCTTCTGGGGTGGGAGGACTAATCTCAGGCATTAAGATTAGGCCATGTTCGAAATCAAGTGTGAGCTTAAACATTTTAATGAAATCCACCCCCAGAAGGCAATCCACGGGTAACTCTGGGATCAAAAAGAAAGTATAAGAAACTTGAACTTTGCCAATCTTGACAGGTAAATTAACTGATCCAGAGATTGCAAAAACATTATTGTCGGCACTTCGCAAACATTGCTGGGAGGGCTCGACACAAGCATTTGGAAAGGTAGCAGCACAGAAATCAAAATTTAACGCAGAGATATCATATCCAGAATCAATTTTAGTCGACACCACCACTTTGCCCAAGGTCACAAGAATATCAGGCAAAAGCGGAGCTTGAATAGTTAATAAGAGAGATTTGAGGTCTTCAGAAAAACGAGGAGATAGACTCGACCCATCTACCTCCTGTTGAAGTTTAAATTGCCATGAAACTTATTAGAATGTCTAGATTGATTTTGGAAATGTGGCGAACCACCAGGACGTGCTGAATTGTAACGTACAGGAGAGGCAGCATTATTATCATCAGGCTTGCCTTGTCCCCCAGCACGTTGTTTTGGATATGTCTGGTCCACCGGGTAGTAACTATCCCGGGGACGAGAAACTTGGGTGTCCTGATTTCTATAATGGCCGGGATGTCGCACCTCTGGTACCCGAAGATGCGGCGGCACGTATCTAGACTGCTGATAGGTGTTTCTAGGCTGATTGAAAAATTGTCTTTGATGAATGTTCTGGTTTGGCTGATGATATCTGTTGTTTTGAATATGAGGTTCATGGTACTGCGTAGGTTGGCGGTACTCGTGAACCTGTGAAGATTGCCCTTTGCTGTGGCGGTCTTCATAGACTCGAACGAGTTTTAAGCACTCGTGAATGGAGACAGGGCGTCGAACTTCCAGATAATCCTGCAGGAAGGGATCCAGCTGCTGGAACAACGTGTCACAAATCTCAGACTCTGCTGCAGCGGGATCCTATAATTTGTAAAGTCGGACTGTTTCCAGGGCGAACGAGACTGGGTTATCTGACGCTCGCTGTCGCCTGGAAAACAGTTGTTGTGCAAGGCCGGCCTTATTGGTGCCAAAAGGAAAGACATCGAAAAAGTCAGCTCGAAATTGCTGATAGGAGCCCTCTGGGTTCATTCGACGCCACTGTCTGTACCAGACTTTTGCCGTGTCTTGCAAACATGTGCCAGCAATAGGTATCTGACAGTCTTCAGGAACATTATAAAGGTCAAAATGATCGTCCAGATCCTCCGAAAACCTAAGCGAACCGCCGTTTCCCCTAAATATAATAGAACCCGCATGGGGTACGTAATGAGCAAGAATTTTGCTCCTTCTCATGGGGGGTGGTGGAGTAAATATTTGTTGAGGCACTGGGGTCGAAGTACGCGGTACATAAGCTTCGTACCTCGCGTATTCGCTATCTGGTAAGTCAGAACCGCAGGCCTGGTATAGAGCGGTTGGTGAGTTATGAGAAACCCTATAACGCTTATAACGAAGTAAATTTCTCCGTCATTTCTGTCCACGCCAGGATTCGAACCCGGATCCCCTCGTTCCGGAACAAGTCACTCTACCAATTGAGCTACGCGGACGTTTTATTCTGATTCCTATCTGCCTTTATGTCGTGTGCGTCCTTCTGGCAGGTACGTCACATCTCCTGGTACGTTACATCATCTCCCCTTATTTTTTTTTTTTTTTTTCGAAGTGCTGGAGAAGGGATTCTCTCATTTTTCCTATCTCGTGGTGTGGAAATAACATCACATTTTGAACGGTCGGGTCATCCGGATAGTTCGGGCGCCATTATAACGAAGTAAATTTCTCCGTCATTTTTGTCCACGCCAGGATTCGAACCCGGGTCCCCTCATTCCGGAATAAGTTGCTCTACCAATTGAGCTTCGCGGACGTTTTATTCTGATTCCTATCTGCCTTTATGTCGTGTGCGTCCTTCGGGCAGGTACGTCACATCTCCTGGTACGTTACACGCTGAGTACGTAAATTGTCAGCTGTAGAGTTATGAGCCTCATGGTTATGTTGATAGAAGAGACCGATAGGATCGGTTACGTTATCCATATTCCGTGACTTCTATGAATCTGTTCGAGGGAAAATTCGAGCGCCAATTTGGCGTAAAAGTCTCTTCGACTTCTACGCTGTTTTAACACGTCAATACTCTAATAAATTGTTCCTAAATGAAACAAACCTTATCGGTCAGACAAAACATATAAACAGAGGTCAACTTACGGAAAATGTCTTTTATTCACGACGGAAAGCACTACACTGTCCACATATTTATCACACCACTCTTTTTAGTATTCTTCATTTCATAATACAACGTTCTCATACAACTCTCTCGACGGTACAACGCTCGTAGTAATCGCTCTCAATAATCGCTCTTATCAACACCTCTCCTACAACAGATCAGTCGTCGCTTTTTATCTCTTGTTCTTATCTCATAACAGGTATACGTCACTTGCATTCAACCTCAATAGTGTTGCCAAACGTATTCGTTTGAGAGAAAAGATATTTCGTTAAGCGTGAAGAATACTGAGAATAAACTCAAGATTTACATAGGGAAAGAAACTAAAAAGGAAAGTTAATCTAGAATATACGTCACAAACATTTCACGAATGCTGCGGTTTCGGTGATACTCGCTCCATGGCTCCGAGCTCCTACAATCATCCTACGTTGAAAGCCCGTCAAATAGCGTTTTTTACCCATCTCGTCACCCAAAAATCACTTCTACTACTGTCGCAAGCACTAAGCTTTCCCTTTTTATACTAGCCTTGCCCTCTGGCGGCAACAGCGTGCAGCCATAGCTTATTTGCTTAAAACTATCAGGTGGTCATAATAAAGTGGCCACTCAGTGTATATATACACAGGGTGCAAAGGAAAGTCCCTTTAGCCTGGAATAACTTGCGAACGGAGAGAGGTACAGTTATGTAAGTGAGATAACGATATAGTAAAGCGACTACGCCCGACCGAATGCAACCAATAGCAGCGCCCCTAGTGGCGAAATGCGGAAGTTATCCATTGCAAATTGAAAACGAAAAGAGATAGAGCAAAATATCCAACTACAAAGTTGTATAACATCAATTAATTAGTACAAAACCACATTTGTTTCACGCGGATAAGATTAATTGTCGCCTGAATACCCTAAAACGTCCGAAATCGATGCGCGACTTTTTGTGTGAACGTTTGAAGGGAACAGGCATAGGTATGAGCAAATACACACAATTTATTGCATAAATGCGTACTTATGTCAGTACAGTTTGATGACGTCAGACAAAACAATAACAAAAAAGGCAAACTGGCGCACAGTGATAAAAAGTTAATGTCGAGTATGTTTGAAGAGTTCGTCATTGCCCACGATACACATTTGTATTCGTGAAAGTAACTCTGCATGCACATTTCTCAGCATAGAAGGTGTCACACAATTGCAAGCATCTGTAACACGACGACGTAGATAGAACAGACTTGTAGGCGCTGTTGCATACACCTGATTTTTTACGTAACCCCAGAAATCCAAGCTCGCCATTCTCACACAGCGTACGTAGACCTAAACTTCTGATCAGGGTACATCCTGCTACTGGTTTTTATATCGTAGGTACGGTACAAGGTCACAATCTGCATTTGCATACGGCTACATTTGCGAAATGTGCATATGCAGATTCGCATCGTCGCGCATTGAAGGGTATTCAGGCCACAATTTATCTTATCCGTGTGAAACAAATGTCGTTTTGTACTAATTAATTGATGCTCTACAACTTTGTAATTGGAAATTTTGCTCTATCTCTTTTCATTTTCGACTTGCAATGGCTAACTTCCGCATTTCGCCATTAGGAGCGCTGCTATTGGTTGCATTCGATTGGGCGTAGACGCTTTACTGTAACGTTATCTCACTTGCATAAATCTACCTCTTTCCGTTCTCAAGTTATTCCAGGCTAAAGGGACTTTCCTATGCACCCTGTATATATATGAATAAATTTGCAAAAGTAAGAAAAGAAAAACAAAACGCAAAAATAAAGCTAGTGCCATGAGAAGCGCCAAAGGTAGTTATAAACATGTAGTAGCAAATATAGAGTGAATTGTAAAAAATAAGAATTGCAAAAAATTAAAATTCCACAAAGAATACACAATTAAATTCAAAATGGAAGTTCGAAATTGAAAATTGAAAAGTGAACACAAAACAGGTTGCCGTCATCAGGAGAGCATCAACCTGCGGGAGTGCCCTTTCTAGTACCAACAAACGACAAGGTGAACCAGAAATGTCGGTTGGTCATGCTCCCTAGGCCACCAGATCAAACGTCAAAACAGACACAGAAATTCAAAAAACAAGAATATAAACACTGAAAAAATGATAAAAAAGACTTACCGGCAGACCAAACCGGTCAACGCCATGAATGTAGATCAGGCTAAACTGGACCAACGACCCACAATAGCCCAAATATATATGAAAACGTTAAAGTGGTCGCGGTTAGATAACATCCTAGCAAGCCAAAAATAAGAAAAAATGTGTGAAATGACAAGATGCAAAACTGTGTATGTAAATAGAAATCTTCAACCACTAGGGACCCACCAAGTGATACTTTATGTTGCCTGATTTACTTAATATTGTTAGGTCCTGGATTAGTAAAGCATGTCAATGTGTAATTTGAAACTCTTTGAAACCAAATTAAAATTCAAAAGTAATCCATTACACATCCGTATAAATGGTCATAGATCCGTCATAAGAACCTTCAAAAAGAAATCGGATCGTGAGATTCAACATTTTCAATCTCACGATTTCAGTAATATTTTCATCAGAATTTTGTTCGTTGAGTCCGTGTTGGAGAACAGGTTAATACTGGAGAACATGTGCATGTTGCAATTTGAAACTCTCTTTCCATGTGGGCTCAACGAACTATTCAATGGTAAACAGTTAAACCAGGAGACTTGTGTCTATCTTAAATTCAAATTCAAACCATTTACTGTTTCCCATGAAAAAGGAGGGGCAGTGGAAGAAACTCATGTGCCCAGGTGAGCTTTGGTGAACTGGTTCAGGAGCTTGACTGTTCCAAGGGTTACTTCGTTAAGCGTTGCCGATCTCGAATCTTCGCCCTGAACAACAGAAAACCCAGGGTTCTTGTTCAGCTGTTTTGGAGCTATGCGTTTAGCTCTGAACACATTAGAATTCTCATTGGCGACCTTCTTGAGTACCGTCTTTCTACTTTTTGTTCTAAGTTCTCGGGGACTCACCTTGTCAGAAAGTACTGCGTAATTAATATTTGTCATGAGACCATTGACTACATTAGTTTAAAGTCAATTCTACGTAGACTTTTGGATCTTTTTCGCCTTGGAAATGAGCTGAAATTGGTGACCTGTTATCGATATGTAAAACCGCTTGGTCGCCGAATTTACAAATATAGACAAACCGTAGCTAATCTCAAAGCTTTAAACGATAAAGAGGATGACAGTTGTTACTGTCATTCCGACAGATTTAGCATATTTGTCGATCCTCACCATGGTCAATATCGTGCCTTTTCGAGAGCTACGTTTTCTTATGTCTTTGGGCACCAAAATACAGGTTGGCACCTCGTTTCAATATAAAGAAGTGTGTCTCCATTTTGCCTAGTAATTTTTTGCAATGTGCACTCAAACTTTCCTATGAGTTCGGTCTGATTCTCGAATCCTTCAACGAGTGGCTGGATTGTGTGCTTTGTGACATTCGTCACGAGCTTGGTAAATTGAAACGCTCTAAGGTTTGCACCCAGCAACCACATAACCTTTCCTTGATTACTTCACAAATTCGTGAACTCCAAGATTTATTCACTGTTTCCCCAGTGGATTAAACTACTAATAATTATGCCATTATCTGTAAACAGTTTTACCAGAGTCTTCTATTACAGGAGATGAACACTACCGATACATACACTCTGGCGTCCCAAAACCGTAAGGATGTTGTTAAAAAAATTATTGCTCAGCATAAAAGGATTAAGCTTACAGTATCTAACTTAAATTTTCCTTTCGTTTATGCTATTTCAAAGTTCCATAAGAAACCTGTTTCTTTTCGTTTCATAACCAGTGGACGCAATTGTTACAATAGCAAAGCGGGTGGGTTGCTTCAGAGGACCTTGTCTGTAGTGCTTCGCAAACTAGATTCGACCTGGATTATCGGGAACAATGACAGAGTTTTAGGGGCGTTGAACTCCACAACTTTTTTATCTGTTGATACTTACGACTTTAAAAACCTTTTCACTTCGATTTCATTGAAAGGTTTATGGCAGGTGGCCTTAAATTTACACATGAAGTTTGAGTCCGGGGTTACAGAACAGTTTTGATACTTTTTAGTGGACTTCTGTATTACGAGTAATAACAATTTCGTTACCGTGGGCGATGGGCTGTACCTCCAAACTCGTGGTATTCCGATGGACAGTCGCTTCTTAAGTAGCTTAGCCAATCTCTATTTGCACTTTTTTGAAGATAGATTTACTGCTACTTGTCCTTTGCCTGGTATCGTTCTGAAGTACGTTGATGGCATTATTGTCATTAACGTGCCGGGCTTTGCGATGCGCTGCGGACTTGTATCCTGAAGATCTCACCTTAGAAAAAACGGACTTGTATCCTGAAGATCTCACTTTAGAAAAAACGGACTTGTATCCTGAAGATCTCACCTTAGAAAAAACTAACAGCTCGTCTACTTACGTTTGTTACCTCGATTTAGAGGTACAGGTGGACGAGGGAGGAAGGGGTGTGGTAAATCTTTATGATAAAAAAATGCCTTTGATTTCGATATCATTTACTACACTCATTGGTCCTCCAACATTTCTAAAGAAGTACATCGTAATGTATTTCTTTCTCAATTTCACAGAACAGCAAAAATATGTTCCACACAGTTCTTGCTTGTAAAAAATCTTAAAGCACTTCTTTCTAAACTGCATTCTAACAACTTTCCTAATAAATTTTTAAAGCATTATTTTCAATTTTAATTTGGTTTCAAAGAGTTTCAAATTACACATTGACATGCTTTACTAATCCAGGACCTAACAATATTAAGTAAATCAGGCAACATAAAGTATCACTTGGTGGGTCCCTAGTGGTTGAAGATTTCTATTTACATACACAGTTTTGCATCTTGTCATTTCACACATTTTTTCCTATTTTTGGCTTGCTAGGATGTTATCTAACCGCGACCACTTTAACGTTTTCATATATATTTGGGCTCTTGTCGCTCGTTGGTCCAGTTTAGTCTGATCTTCATTCATGGCGTTGACCGGTTTGGTCTGCCAGTTAGCCTTTTTTATCATTTTTTCAGTGTTTATATTCTTGTTTTTTGAATTTCTGTGTCTGTTTTGACGTTTGGTCTGGTGGCATAGAGAGCATGACAAACCGACATTTTTGGTTCTCCTTGTCGTTTGTTGGTACTAGAAAGGCCACTCCCGCTTGTTGATGCTCTCCTGAAGATGGCAACCTGTTTTGTGTTCATTTTTCGGTTTTCAATTTCGAACTTCCATTTTGAATTTAATTGTGTATTCTTTGTGGAATTTTAATTTTTTGCAATTCTTATTTTTTACAATTCTCTCTCTCTCTCTCTCTCTTTCTATCTATCTATCTATCTATCTATCTATCTATCTATCTATCTATCTATATATATATATATATGCGAAGGGATGCTGATAAGTTCTCGGCCTCATCAAGAAGGAAATTGGCTAGAGCCATAAATCTTGCAGACTATTCCACATATTCACTCCGAAGTTCAACACACTTGGCACAGCGTTTCTGGAGTTCCAAAAAAAATTAAGTCTGATCACCCAAATATTGCTCTGCTGCTAATATCTCCTCCGAATCATTCGAAAAATGCATCCCTTTCAAACTTTTTTTAGGTTTGGGAACAGGAAATATTCCGATGGAGCAAGGTCTGGTGAGTAGGGTGGACGTGGTCTATGCACTTAAACTCCAGATCCCTCGAAACATCCATTGTCTTGCCAGCCCTGTGAGCCGGCGCATTGTGCTGCAAAACAAAAACACCTTTCCGCAGTTATCCTCACCTTTTTTCCTTCAACGCCTCCTTTAATCGGCACAGCAAGTTGGAATAGTATTCATCATTTATTGTTTGGCCCTTCGGGAGACAGTCAGTCTGTAAAATACCTTCCGAATCCCCAAAAAAACGCTGCCGTGATTTTTCCTGCAGGCCTTTGAGTTTTGAATTTCTTTGGCGGTGGAGAACCCGAGTGCTTCCACTGTAGGGACTAATGTTTCGTCTCTGGATCGTATAAATGTAACCACATTTCATCAACAGTGAGAAGTCGCTGCAAAAATTTATCACCAGATCGCTCAAAATGCTGCAAAACCGATTTGAAAGTGTCCACTCGTTTTCGTTTCTCATCGGCGTTCAAACATTTGGGCACCCAGTTTGCTGACATCTGTATATCCAAGTGTTCATGAATTATGAGCCCAACACGTTCCCTGGATATCTTCAGTGTCTCAGCTATTGTTTTAGCCGAGATTCGCCGATATGAACACGATCAACAATTTTGGGTGTTGTCACTGTTGAAGACCTCCCAGATCTTGCTGCAACTTCGGTCCCAAAGGCTCCACGCTGAAAGTTGGCACACCATTTCTTCACAGTGAAATATGAAGGGTGCTTGTCACTTAATGTTTGCGTCATACACTCATAGATTTCCTTTGTAGTTTACTTCTGCAGGAACAGAAATTTCATGACAGCCCGGAGTTCCACATTCGAAAATTTAACACTTTGCATTGACATGATTCAGTTCAGGACTTCAAACATCTGCAAAATAAGAGCTATAAATCCGAAAATTGGCACATTACAATACAAAAGAACACTCTTTCGAGCTGCAGTGACAAAATAATGCTACAATTACAGGAAGTGGGTTAGACCGAGAACTTTTTAGCATCCCCTCGTATATGCAAAACCTAGCAGAACTTCGACTTATAAAAAAATCCCAGAAATATGCAAAATGTAAGGAAACTTTGGCCACACGTATGTCTACCCGATCCGAAAACAACTTTTCCATTCCGTTCTATATAATATGAGAAACACTGACAAATTCAAGCACACACTTAAGTTACCTTACGCTGTAATTGGGCAAAGACGATAGTTGAAAAATCTATGGTAAACCTTGGACAGGCCTACAGCTGTTCGAGGTAATAAGAATTTTTCTAATCCGTTTTCCGGAATCAGATATATATAGATACACATTTAAGCTCCCTGGATGCGAGGTTTTTCTCTATGAGGAACACAAGAAAATAATTCAAAAATCTTGCTTGATACTTTTATTCTGATGCATAATTCAAAAATAATTCAAAAATCTTGCTTGATACTTTTATTCTGATGCAAAACCAGTTTTTCTACAAAACTTCTCTAAGCAACGATATTCTGTCGAAGAAACAGAAAAGAAACCAGCAGACAGATAAAAGAATACAAGCACCTGAATTCTCAGATATACACACATCTATTAAAATACGTACTAAAAAGTTTTTATGGCTTATAAATTTTATGTTGAAAAATGTTACAAAATGAATGATTTGTAATTCGATGGTGTGAAACAGGAAGTTGGTTACACCCATGCCGATCTTTTTTTTTTAATTTTGATTTAGGTTTAAATTATTTATTTGTCCTGGTGGTACAGATACAGTGACAGGATAAACAGACGTAGTTGTACAGTATTGACAGGTAGAAATAGACAGTGTATTCAGTTTACATCAACACTGTACATAGCGAACATGGTATACAGTATGCCAAATAATCAAGTGACACAGAGAGAGCCAGTGCTGATCAAGTAACACATTGAGAGCCAGTGCCGAAAGACAGACGCAAACATCCATGCCTTACCCGGGATTCGGGCCCAGACCCCTCACTGGGTGAATGATCAGAAGCCATCGCTTAGACCACTGCGCCATCGGGACGGCATGCCGACCTTGGCAGAAAGATATGAATGGAAGTTAGCGTCGATTAAAATCAGTGAAAATAGAGAACTCCACTGGAGTGCATTTCAAAGGAACCACATGATTTCAAGTATGAATTACCGTTATGAACCAAATGAAATTTTCGGCCAGTGCATCTTCTCCATTTTCGTTTCCAGGCCGAAGATACTTACGGCCTTTAAAAATATGTGAAACGAATATAGGCAACAGAAAGTATTTAAGATGGATTCGTGCTTGGCGTAACTAGGAAATACAGGGGTGGGGGGAAATGTGGATCAGAAACATCGCAAATCTCATCCCATGTAAAAGGATTGCCTAGCGTCAATAGCTTACGATATCGCCTGAAGCACGAACACACGTACGCGGAGCACTGAAAACCCTGAACTGGATTCCAAGTGACGGGATGAGACTGTGAAAACAGCCACATGAAGCTGGTAGGTGAAATTAGAAAACATTTTGGAATAATATTATAAAGAACTGCTGTATATTTTTCACTCACAAGTCGGTTCAAATATGGAGGGGGATAGAAATACAAACAAGATTTAACCGACATGAAAAGATTTGGTAGAACTTCACACAGAAGCGAATGAGAATGATTAATTTCATACCAATACCTGAACTGTGACCTATACTCTAATTTAACATTCCTTTTGAGTTCCTGTATTCTTACGTAATTTTTTATTAAACGTTTTTCTATCTGAACGCCACAGATTCCTTCTCGATGAATTTAACTTTGGTAACAACCTAATAGCAGATCAAAGCTGCAAATACGTAATGAGTTTCAAGAGATAAGGGCTCGGGTGTTCAGTGTTAAGTGTGCATTCTTGTTTCGACTACGTTATACTGTAGATGAGCTCAGACTGCTGTCTTGTTTTCGACTGATCTACGTTTGTTTAATGCATGTGAGATAAGTCTATTTGTGGAAAGAACGAGCGATGTTTATGTGAAACGACAGATTGTTATATCATTAGCTTATAATTTGATGGTTACTATTAATAGGAATTTTCTGACGTGCTGAAAGACTGTGAATGAACACGATTGTACTGTAATTAACATTGATTAATAATTTACGACCCTTAAACGTTTATTACCGAAGTGTTTTAAATGTGAATCATTAATTTTTTAAGCTTCTACGACTGAGACTCATCGGAGACAACAACCGTTAGTTAACGTAACAATTTAAGTCTACATTGAAGCTTTAAGTGTAGTTGAAGTTTAACATTTAACATAATAGTTACAAACAATCTGAATAATCTGCTTAAGATATAGCACGCACATACAAGTGTTTCATCGCTGTATTTCAGAAATGATGTTTACAATTGAAATTTGGTGCTTAAAGAAACCAATAACCGATTGCGCTTTGCAAGTCCATCGTTACGATTCATGATTGCGCTTTGCAAGTCAAGTCCATCATTATATTTAATGACCGAGTTTCGCAAGACGCATGTGTACGTGCGTGTGTGATTTCTCATTTCATTATTGGGTCTTTTAATGGGTCATTATATACAATTACACAAGTTAGCAATTTTCGACGTTAGCTCATGTAAATGCATAAAATGCACATATACCAGTAAAAATGCTTATTTCGAGAAAAGGTTTTAACAGTTTGTTTAATTTTTAACGTGCTCTAACTTAATACGTTTATTTAGAAAAAGCAGGCATTAATCTCTCGAGATCTGGAAAAGCAAGGAATAGTCCAGACTCGAAGGAACTCTCAACTCAGCAGTAGATCAAAGGATCGGCAGTCCACTGAAACCAAGCGAATGGAAAAACAATAAACTGCAAGAAACGCCGCTTCAGAAATGTCTCCCGCCGGTCTCCAATGCAATGTGTTTTGATGTTTGCCCCTTCTGGCTGAAATTTCCTTTCAGTTCAAACAAAAGCAATGGCGAAAGTCATACGGAGGTGCGCACAAATACATCATGAGGCAGTTAGTTTTGTGAACTGGTTTTCAAACTTATTTAGATTTCGTCTTATGTTAGCTATGTCAGAAAGATAACCAATCTCTCGGTACTAACTCAAAGTTTTCGTCAAGTTTAATCTGTGAATAATTGAGTGCTTTTGAAAATGCAGTTTTGATATTTGATATATATTTAAGAGTCAGCTACTAAAATGCCAAAACTTAATTCAAGTAAGAGAGTTTTAATCAAAGCATGTATTTCTGATTACAGTAAGGATTTTACTACTAATGGAAAAAATTGTAGGATGTTCCATTGGTGAAAAAAGATTCCTTGCGAGAAAAAGTTACAAATCGATCGTTATGTAAAAACCACTCTTCAGACTCCGAAATAACTGAAGACAAATAGGAGCCATACAAGCGCTGTTAACAACAGCATCGCTTTCGTCGTACAAAGTCAGAAATGATTTTGCGGTGGATCTATGCAATGCTACGGTGAGTAGCAATATTCCACTCAATAAATGGAACAACGAAAAGTTAAAGAAATTTTTTTGAAGAAATACTATGTAAATTAAGATGTGCCAGATGAAACAATTGTCAGGAAAAACTACCTTGATATTATTTACAAAGAGGTTCGTAGTGAAATTCGACAAGATATTGAACACAACTGCATTTGGATATGCGCCAATGAAATAACAGACACATGTCGTCGTTATGTTGCACAATTTATTTGTGCAAAACTGGACACAGAACCATCTCACCCACATCTGCTTGAAAACGAAACACTATAAATGCTACCCAATCATGTTTGTAGTCGCAAAGAGAATACTTTCTGCAATAAAAACGGTTGCAGATGACAAACGACAAAACCTAATAGTTGAACACTTAGAAAAACATATTGTAGTTTATTCCAACAAATATTATGATGTATAAAACTAATTACGAGCTTTTTTATTAATTATATCAGTCATTTTATTTAAGAGGGATGATTCAATTAGTGAGTGGTTTACCAATTCATATTCAAAGACTCGTTTCAGGAACCACAGCAGTGATTTAAGATAAATGAACAAGAATTATCAATACATATTTTACCTTAAAGGCATATTTCGTGTATTTTAAGTACATATTTTGATGCTTTAGTACATATAATCTGGTAATTACATTACACAGATGGAAATATTTCTTTACATGATTCTTTCATTTCAACTTACCTTACGGTGGCACTTGTTTTTGTTTTCGTCGAAGGGGGGAGCTAAATTTAGGAAAACAAAAAAGGTTTAATTTAAATGTGTCTTAGTGCGCATAAAAAACAGGTTATAGCTGACTCTATGTTAGTTCGTTTTTATCCCAATAAGAAGGGCTTTGTTTATAATTTTAAGAAAAAGATAAGCTTTCACTGCAAAAACTTAAATGTTTCCGTTTATCGGATGACGGAAAGGAAATTAAAAACTGTTTAATTCAAGGCTGATTTACGTGAGCATGTAAAAGTAAGTTTCAGCTGAATTTACATATGTTCTTTTATACCACAAGAAGAATAAATTTGCTTTTACTTTCAAGGAAAGCATAATCATTTAGTGAAAAAAATTGGTATCTTTTACATTGGGATAGACTAAATCGTTCTTACTTTAACAACATGCCGCAATACTAAGGACAAGTTTGCACTCTGCTTTTTGTGAAGCTCGCATTTCAACATGATTTGTTTGAGGGTCATAAAAATGTTCCTTCGGTTAACACTTTCGCTGCCAGCGGGCGCAGGCGCCAGCAACAAAAATCGTTGTAAGGGACCATGCTGGCGCCAGCGACTTCAAATTGTTAAAGGGTTTCGGTTTTTGTTTTGTATTACTTCCGCTAGGTGACGCAACTTCTTCGTGTTTTGAAGTATTAGGTTGCTATGCAACACAGTGCAGGTGTTGTAATGCAGATGGCCTGGGGATAAGAAGTCGCACGCGACTTCCGTGGCCTGGGAATGTGCTGTAATTTTTTTTTATGCATTTCGTAAAACATCAGGTTTATTTCCGAAATTTTTGATGTTTTAAATATTCAGCTATACATATATAAAGATAGATATATACAGTATATGTATGTTTGTATTATGTTTTGTTTTTATGGCAAGTAGCATGTAAAAAAAATATGAGGCATAAATGTTATCCCGTTTGGAAAAAAAGAGAAATTAATAAAAGGAAAGCTTCACTGGGTGCAGGCGCCTTGAACATTTCAATTAATTTTGTTTTTATTTTGTATTCCTTTCACTAGATTTACCCATGTTTTGAAGCATTATATTACTACGCAACATGCTGAAGAAATACAGCGTAAATCAGATGGCCATAGAAGTCTCTCTCGACTTCTATGGCCCATGGGTATACTATTATTTTTTTCATAGATACCGTAGGTTTTTGCGTTTATTTTCGAAATGTTCATGATATATTACAAATAGTTTTTTTTTGTTAAAGTGAAATATAGAGTACAAATTTTATGTGGGGCTACTCATAACTTATAAATCGCATAACTTATAAATTTTTATACCATATGTGTGGGCCTTTCCGGGAATGTATTGCCTAAAACCAAGTCTTCCTCTAAATAGCACATGACTTTCATCCACAGAAATTTCTTTTCCCGGCTGTTTCAATTTATTCATGTTGAACAGCAGTATCTCCATAAGCCTTTTGACCTTATAAGTGCGATCGTTCCCTGGATCTTGAGAATTGTTCAGCCAGCGAAGTGCCATAACTTCAGTAGGAGTTGAAACCTGTTTCTGCTGAAAGTGTTAGGTGCAATTCGGTTTTTGAACAACACATGAGTGGACCAATAATCTGTAATCTTCGGAAATCTAACCGTCCAAATAAGAAGACCAAGAATTTTTTTCATTTCACTTACAGATGTTGGCAGCCATTGTTTCATCCTCAAATGTGGTGATAGGATATCGCCTTGAATGACTTGTTGTGCATTTTTATTTGTTTCAGTAACCATTAGAAGATAAATATCATCAATCACTAGATAGTGGAAAATGTCAATAGCTGTAAGGGGGTCTAAATTCATTACATCGGGACATATACCTGAGGGTTCTGTCAATGAATTTCCTTTTGCTTTGACGAATCAACTGGCCCCCAAATTATCTGCTGCTGTTCGTGATGTACGTGGATTCACGTCTAAACACCGATGTTCTTCCATTGCTTGCAAGAAATCACAATCATCATCATATTCTTCAGTACTGATTTCATAATCTGGATCAGAATCAGATGCAGAAGAAATTTCAAAACCGGAAAGACTTGATTCGTGGTCACTTGTGTCCGATTCAACAAAATCGGTTGTTGTTGGACCAACATTTTTTTTTTTTTTTTTTGATTGGAGGTTTAACGACCACCGTGAGCAACTCAATGGGCTATAAGCAGTCGCCCGTCCCTAATTTAGGGTCACTGGTTCCAGGGAAGGGAGAGAGCCAGTGCCGTAAGACAAACACAACATCCATGCCTGACCGGGATTCGAACCCGGACCCCTTACGGACGAATGATCAGAGGCCAGCGCCTTAGACCACTGCGCCACCGGGGCGGCGACCAACATTTGGATCATCTATAGCAGAAAAATCTGCAGCGGGGTTAATAATTCCAGATGGACTAGCAGTGGGATCAGGTATCCATGGAGAAGGAAGCCTGACAACGGATTCAAATTTTCGCCATTTGGAGTAAAACGTTTTGCTATTTATGGGGCCGGTCATCCTCACGCTTTGATTACAAGATCAGTTATGGGATTTTCGTCGAACTACAAATTAGTGCGGTTGGGGAGAAAAACGAAAAAAAAAAAAAAAAAAAAAAGAAAAAAAAAGAAAAGGTGCATGTCTGTTAACATTTTGAAATCTATTATGCTGAAGTGAAGTAAGTGCTGTCTAATGGAAAAAAATAAATTTATAGCCCAAAATGGAAGGAAGGAGGCTACTTTTCCTGCAGCATTTGTTTATATGAACTGCATCCGAGCAGAGGAATATTGTTAGTAAGAGAAAAGTGTTCACCCAGTTTTCTCTTATTTTGCTTCCACCAGCCACCCTGTGCTAAGGAATCAGTGTGTGGAACCACCTAAGTGGGAATTCCCTTCCCCCAGTAGGGTATTATATTTCCATTGTCTCCGACCAACGCGGTGTCCCAGCGCAACCTCCACTAAACACAACACACTATCACAAAGAAAGGAAAGAAGGAGGAGCACTCATTATTTATAGACTTTCTACAATTCCTTTTTTACCCTTGCTAACCGTAGGTTGTAGAAGCGTATACGCCCCAGCTTTGTCCGTCTATCTGTCCTTCTGCCCGTCAGCACGATAACTCGCGTAAAAATGGTTCGATTTCGATGAAATTTTAGTATGTGATAGGGGGCCACCTAGGGACGAACCCTACTGAAAATGGAGGAAATGGGTCAGGAAATAGGAGCGGGATCCATTCCATTGCCCTTATGCGTCATAACTTACGTAAAAATGTTTCGATTGAGACAAAACTTTATCATGTTGTTCAGGAAGTATGCGTAACTGGTTCTGTTTAAATAAAATCGAAAAGGGGTCAAAGGTCAGGGCATAGGAGCGAGATTTATTCTTAACTTGAGTAATGATTTCTGGTATGTTGGAAAGCGTATCATAATCAATGCATTGCATGATTTTACTGGATTTTACTAACTTGTTTACATAAGCTTGGATGTATGAAGTTTCCCGCGCCTGCATGGCCTATACAACATCACGTTTAACTTTTGGGCCACGTCAGTCGCACGCAACTTCTGCATGTTTTGCTATAAATGGACTTGTGGTCAGCCAACTAGTAAGTGGTATAAATATTTTGGGAATCCCATTACTGGAACTTCAGATATTTACTTCTGTTTATCTGGCCCCCCAGGGCAAATTCTACAGAAGGCGCGTGCGCCCGCTGGCAGTGAAAGTGTTGGTGTTGAAATAAAGCTCTGCTGCAGTCTGTGGTATAGCAACAGGAGGAAATCTGTTGATACGAGTTCATCGCTCTAAGCTCACTCTCAGTTTTAGACTGCTTTGAAATTTAAAATAAAACATGTGATATTGTTTAGTTAATTATTTTTTTCTCCGTTTTTCTGGAACATTTTAGCTTATTAATTAAGCAGCTGATGTTTATATAGTTGCATGCTAGAAGGGCTAGGTGTGACCAAAAGAACTCCACTGAAATAACTGATACAAATGCATGAAGATTACCACGCATTATGACTGATTTTCTCACTTAGTCAGTGATTGAGTGCTTCCCATTGGTTAACGGTGCAAGCGTCAGATGTGATTACAGAAAACCAAAGACGGACAAGTGAAAAAAAAAACGTTGTGGTGCCACTCAAATCTCGAGTGTAACTAGTATGCTTCACGACAGAAAACAAAGACTTAAATTTAGAAAAAAATTCAATATTTGACGTTCGCATAGAACCCTGTCATATCCATAGACAGCTATGCCGACTCCGTAACTTTTATTCTGATCGAAGTTGTCTGTCCAAGAAAAAAGTACACCTATGTGACATTCATACTTTTCAACGACTTGTCTTTAACAACTTACATGCACCAGTAAAGTACAAAATGACTTTCTTCCCTACAACGGTTGAGTAAATGAATGCATCGAATTACATCGCTTCAAAGGAAGAAACACCCATCGCACTCTTTTTCCTTGACAGAAGCACAGGAAAGTGAAATCAATTCCGTAATGAGGTGCAGTGTCCAATTAGATTTCAAAATAGCATTATTACGAAGAAGGAGATGGTGATGAGAATAGACTGTAGCCGTAAAGCAGAGTTGTTTGAACTCCCTGACATATCCATTGAAGTAAAGAATGATGCCATTATGGTTTTTGAGTGGCGGGACAAGTTGTGTGACTTGAAGCACTCGAGATACAACGACAATTAAGTCCGAGATCCCATTCCGAAGAGAGTTTCCGAGCCCATCAACTTTCGATGTGAAGAGCCTTGATGGCTGCATGGCGTGACACAATGCTATGTGAGTACACACTTGGAAGGAAGAACGGAGGTAAGGGGTGGACTGTTTGATGAAAGGCGGTTATGTGTGAACGCGGGAGGAGGATTCTGTCGACTTAATGCGACCTACGGCTCCCGTTCCAAAATATTGACAAGAGGGAAAAAACCTCCTGACATTCGTAATTTTTTTTTTTTTTTGCTTTTTTTGCCGGCTGCCTTTTATAGTCTTCTTCCCAACAGCTAGTAATACGTCTGCACCTCCATTCCCCGTTCATTTTCTTGAGGCCTTATGGAGACAGCAAAGAAGAGAAATTTATTCAACTGCATTGTTTGGATTACCTGTTTTGAAAAATGATTTCACTTACCGCCTCTAAGTTGTCTGCCAAATGCCTATACTTTAAGCAGAAATTTGTTCTAAACAAGACTCAAGTGATTGACCCAGGCTGTACAATATACAACTATACCTCTGATTACTAAGTAACTCGTGTACATCAGTGGATCGTAAAACGAGGCCTTCTCAAATCGGAAAACTTATTCCCACAACAAAAATCTTCTATCAGCGGAACAAAAGTTCACTAGATATACTCAGCAAAAGTCAACAGTATTGTTTTGAACCAAATCTGAATAACTGTAAGTAACATTTTATTAAAATTCCTTTAAATAATCTGCCTGCCTATGTCTTTGTGAATAAATTTTTCTAACACTAGTTCACCAGTGAAATATTTCTTCCAGCAGGTGAATGAGAGGAAAAATTCATAAGAATTCACGAACAAGAAATCGGACAGCACATATAAAATAAGATGAAAAACTGGTAAATGTGATTTGCCTCTCTTGTAAATAGCTTTTTTATAAATAGTTCTTTTTGAGCTTAACAACAAACTACGGAAACACTCTTTGTTTTGATAACTTTTACGGTTTTTTTTAGAAATGGAAAATTTCACATATGGGACAATACATTCTTTGCTGAAATTCGACAGAAACGAAATACCTTCAATTTGGGGGCACTTATGTCTCATCTCCGCAAATTAAGTTATTCTCATAGATTCAAATTTCTAACCACGCAAAAGCCTGGACTGCCGAAGTACAAGCAAAGTATGGAAAAAATGAACAGATCACAGTGAGCATGTTCAAATATTAGATCACGATATTCTAAGGTAGTTCTATGCCATTCAGTATTGAAATAAACATCAGTACCACTTCTCACGTTTAAAGAATTTTTGAGAACATGAAGATATTAACAAAGATATACACTAGTCTCCCTATGATGCGACCAAATGGCATTCTTAAGAATTCATACGCTCTAAAAGTGGTTACAAATCTCGTCTCACTAACAGAATCGGGATGCATGGCTACTTGGAAATCATCATCATCATTGTCAACCATTATCGATCCACTGCTGGACGAAGGTTGTAACGTATACTCTAGATTCACTTTCCTTTTGATTTTTACTATCTCTGGTTATTTTATTTTACTATGTAAATTATCTTCTTACTGAACGAGATGTTATTTCTCCCGCTGAATGAGATCTGGCAATGAGTGTAAGTCATGACGTGGTGGTAGCCAGTATAAATACGCGCGTTCAACGATAATTAGGAGAGCTTTTTGTTGATGTCCGTAGGGAGAGCTGTTGTTGTATGGTGAGAGCTTTGTTTATGTGAGAGGAACTTCGTTATATGTGAGAGCCAGATATCGAGTAGTTGTGTGACTGATGAAGTGAGTGTGGATAAATAATAGAAGTTTACCAAATAAAAGATTGTCTTAGTAAGTACGTTTTTCTCAGTTCATAGTTTTGTCAGACCTCTGTCTGGCTGTTAGGTTTATTTCATTAGTGGTTATTATTAACAACCAGCATTAAGACTTTATTCATCTTAATTACTACTACAACATTACTAGCAGTTAAAAGCTTGTTCATTATTATTATTACTACACTACTAGCAGGAAAGTTTATTCATGATATAATTAACAAACAACAACCATTAGAAGAAGCATTAGTAGAAGAAGTTATATTCATTATAAGGTCTCCCCAAGTTTCCTCCACAACGGTCTGTCTTGTGCCAGTCTCCTCCATGTCACTCCCGCATACTTTCGAATTTCATCCACCCATCTTCCATGTGGTCTTCTTCTGGGTCTTTTCCTGTCCCTTGGAATCCAATCTAAAATTTCGGCTGTCCATCGATGGTCTGTCCTTCTGGCAGTATGTCCAGCCCATTGCCATTTCAGGGATTTAACTCTGATCAAGATGTCTTCCACTCTTGTCATTTTTCGGATCCACGAGTTCCTCTTCTTATTTCTCCTGGTTACACCAAGCATGCACCTCTCCATGCTGCTTTGAGTTGTCTGCAGCCTTTGTATGTCTCTTTTAGTTAAGGTCCACGTCTCTGCACCATACGTAAGCACTGGAAGGATGCATTGATCAAACACTTTTCTTTTAAAACATAATGGCATATTGCTCTTGAAAATTATGCTGTTTCTACCAAAAGCTCTCCAGGCAAGTTTTGTACGCCGATTAATTTCTTCATCAATGTGACCCTCACTTGATATCTGCTGTCCAAGATAAACGTACGTGTCTGTTATCTCCAGCTTTTCTCCATCAATAGATAAATCTTCATTTCTTGTAAAAGCATTGAACATCACTTTTGTCTTCTGAAAGTTCACTTTTAATCCCATTTCTTTGCTCTTGTCAGCAAGTTCCTGGATCATACTCTGCAGCTCTGATAGGGTAGTTGCAAAAATTACTATGTCATCAGCAAAACAAAGGTGGGTTACATAATCTCCATTAATCTTTATCCCTTTGCTTTCACAGTTCAGTGATTGAAAGACATTTTCCAATGTGGCATTAAAGAACTTCGGAAATATGGTGTCACCTTGTCTCACTCCTTTTCCAATTTTTATGTGTGTTGTATTTTCAAACAGCCGAATCTTTGCACTTGCATTTTCATAGATGTTATTAATAATATTAATGTATGCATCTTCAATACCGCAGGATTTCAGGGCCATTGTAACTGCTGATGGTTTCACCGAATCAAAGGCTTTTTCATAATCGATAAAAGCCATGCACAATGGAAGTTCATATTCCCTCGTTCTTTCAATTAGTTCCCTCACTACGTGGATATGATCTATTGCGCTGTAGCCACTCCTGAATCCAGCTTGCTCTCTCGGTTGAGCCATGTCCAGTGTCACCTTTAGGCGGTGTGAAAGAACTTTAGTGAAGATTTTATAAACCACTGATAGGAGGCTGATAGGTCTGTAGTTCCTGAGATCCTCAATGTCACCTTTTTTATGTAGCAAGATCATTATAGCGTTGTTCCAATCCTCAGGAATCTTCCCTTCATTAAGGCATCGAGTGAAAATTTGGGCGAGTACTGTTTCGATTTCTCCACTTGCTTCTTGTATGATGTCTACAGTAATTCCATCTTCTCCTGGAGCTTTTCCGCGCTTCATGTTCTTGATTGCATGTGTAACTTCTGCTGGGAGGACTGGAAGAACTCTGGTACTGGTACCTTTCATGATGTCTGGAGTACATGTATCATCCCTTTCATATAATTTGGAGTAGAAATCTTTTACTCTTGTCAAAATTTTGTTTCTATTTCTTGTTACAGAACCAACTTCTTTTCTCAGTGCCATAATCTGTTTTCTTCCCTTACTGAGATGTCCCTTTGCTATCTTTAGGCTTTGGTTGTTTTCAATTGCTTTCCTTACTAGTGCACAGTTGAATTTCCTTACGTCTTCAGTGATACGTTTTCGTACTGTCTTGCATAGCTGTATATATTCCACTTTGGAAGTCACATCTTCTTTAGTTGTCCTCATCTCTCTTCTTTTTTGCATCAACATTTTGGTTTTTCCTGATAATTTGTTCATATGCAACTTGTTCTTAGACCCAGCTAATTTTGTTACTGTTTCCATAAGAGCTTTGGTTACTTTTCTGTTAACTTCAGAAATATCCACTTCTTCCGATGTTAGGCCTTCTAAAGCAGAGAATCTGTTCTTCAGTTCCAACTTGAAGGTTTTATGGTGTTTTTTAAGGTTGGTTATGTCAATACATTTTGTTTGTCTTATGAGCTTGCTACGTTCGAGTTTAGTGTTGAGGTGCATCTTACATCTCACCAATCTATGGTCACTACCTGTGTTGAACTTGTTTAGCACACTGCAGTCTTCTATGACGAATTTTTTGTTACACATAATAAAATCAATTTCACTTGTCGTCCCATTTGGATGTCTCCATGTCCATTTCCTGTGTGACCTTTTCTTGAAAAAGGAGTTCAAGATGAAAAACCCTTCTGCCTCTGCAAACTCAATGAGAGTATTTCCACGCTGGTTTCTGTTGCCGTGACCGAATTTACCTACTGAAGTTTCATTCTGTTGTCGTTGCCCTATTTTTGCATTGAAATCTCCCATAATTATCTTTAAGTGCTGCTTACCTTTATTATTTAGATGACGAATTTTCTCATAAAATTCTTCAATTTCTTCTTTAGGATGACTTGTGGTGGGTGCATAAGTTTGAATAATCTGAGCCTGGTATCTTCTCGAGAGTTGGATAACGAGTCGTGCAGCTCTGTCAGAGGAACTTTCAACTTCTACAAATTTATCCTTCAGTTTCTTGTTTATTATAAATCTAACACCACTAGTTCTGCCAGTATCTGTCCCACGATAGTAGAAGAGATGTCCACTTTTCAGTTCAATGAGATCTTCTTCTTTTCTCCTAACCTCACTTAGCCCGATGATGTCCCACTTGATCCTTTGTAGTTCCTCTTCTAATTCAAGAAGCCTTGAATCAGAAGATAGGGAGCGTCCATTATACGTAGCCAAGGTCAGCATCAGATGGCAGCCTAGTCCGGTCCTCCGGGGATTCTTAGCACCCTCTGCCTTCATGTCGCACTGGCCGCTGCCTTGGCCAGGTACATTCCAGCTGCCGGAGACTGAGGGCCAAGATTTGAGTTGTGGAGTCATTTTGGAGGGGTTTGGCCATAACTCACCACGCTGGCCAAGCGGGTTGGTGAGTGTGGGATAGCATTTCCTCTAATCCCGATGGTATAGTTATACCGCTATTAGCGGTCGTCAGAGCCTCTTTAGTGGGAACAGGATGTACCACGAGAAGGCGGGGTTGACATTTGTCAAGGAGAGGCTGTGATGTTGCGCATCACCTGACCTTACATCCCACTTGGAAATATCCATGGCTAAATCCTAGCTTGTTAGCCCATTCGTGAATGAAAGATTTTCCCAAATGCCACTGATCACTGGAAGCAGATAATTGATCGGCTGTGTGACTTTATTCAATTTCCGGTAGTCTAGAACAAACCTATGATCTCCTCCTTTCTTAGGAACGAGAAAGGCAAGTGCCACCCAGGCACTGGTAGATTCTTTAATTATTCCCTGTTGGAGCATATCCTCTATCTGACGAAGCATTTCGTCTTTCTTGTGTGAGGCACAAGAATGTGGTTTCAAGGTTACAGGCGTAGCTCTCTCGGTGTCGATGGAATAGAAGACGACCTGGGTAAATCCAGGCTTATTTGAAAATAACCCAGCACGATTCTGCAAAAGATGACAAAGATTTTCTTTTGTTCTACAGACACTCTGTCGTTTTGTACAGAAGGTGAATGGATAATTTACTCTACCTCATTAAATTTTGTTCTGGCATAAAAATTAAACTATCCTCGACGTTTAAAGTCAATTAGAATTTTTATGAAATCTAGCCCTAATAAGAATTTAATAAGAAAATCTTCAATTAGTAGATAGGTATGAGAAAGCACAACTTTCCCCAATTTAAAGGGTAATGTAATGGCTCCCGACACCTAAAAAACGTTTTTGTTGGCCCTTCGCTGACTTTGCGTAGCAGGCTCAATAGGAAAGTATTTAAAGCACTCATTAAAAAATTCAATATTAGAAGAAGAAATGTCTGAGCTCAAATCCAGCTTGGTTGCAACGACCATAGTTCCTAAAGTCAAAAACACATCCGGCAACTGAGATGTTTTAATTGTAAAGTCTTGAGGTTTGTATCAGAAGAGAAGGGAGGTAAAGACGATCATGCTCTTACCTCTGCCTGTAGATTAAATGCTGATTATACCGTTCCGGTTGTAGAAATAGGTATTATCATTGGAATTATTGCCCGCATTTGGCTGCCTACATCCTTGGACAGTATTGAACTTGGAATTTTGAACATGAGCATCATTACAACATCGCGACGAGCGCTGATTAGGGTTACGTTGTGACCCTTGATTGTTTCTGTTTAAAACAAATATCTCATTTCTTTGCTGTCATTCAGCAGTACGCACATTATTACTTTCATTATGATCATTGTTATAGCTATAATATTGTCCTGGGTTTCTATTACTCCTAGAACGAAAGTAAGGCATATAAAAATTATCATGAACTTGATATGACGGTTGTTGCTAAGCTTGAGCCCGCCCATGTAGGGGTACGTATCTTTGCTGTTGTCTTGGCTGCAATTGTTGCTGAATTTGTGGTTTTTGTAGCTGCTGTGGCTCCAGAGCCTGGAATGAAAGACCCTGACAACAATGGCGCTCTTCATAAGCACGAATTAAATGCAGACATTCGTGCACTCTATCTGGTTTTCGCACTTCAAGGAAGTCTTGTAGAAATGGATCCAGCTGCTGTTAGATGGTCTAAAATGTCTTTATTAAAAGCTAATGGATCCCATAACTTGTGAAGTCTTGCTGTCTCCAACGCAAATGCCACAGGACTGTCAGAACGCGTTTATTTTCTGGAGAACAGTTTCTGAGCTATACCCGCTCTGTTAAAACCGTAGGGGAATACTTCGAAGAAGTCCACACGGAAAATAACGGATAACGCCCCTAGGTTTGTTTGTTGCCATTGTCGATACAAGGTTTTTGCAGCGTCTTTGAGACAAGTGCTTGCAGTTTGTACCTGCAATCTTTAAGAATGTTGTAGAGGTAAAAATAATCCTCTATGTCTTCAAGAAATTTAAGTGACTTGCCATTGCCACTGAAACTGATCGTGCCAGCCTGTGGCATGTAGCTGTGACGGGCCTGCACCGCAGGACGCACATGAGGTAAAAGCAGATAGCAGTGCGAGCACATGCCCGCGTAGCTCAGTTAGGAGAGAGACTTACTCCGGAGTAAGGAGACCCGGTTCCAATGTCCGTCGCGGAAAAAACTTGTACGTTATATTAGCGCCCGAACTTCCAGGATCACCCGGCTGTTAAGTTTCTCGCAATGATGTGATGTTCTTTCGGCAGGGCGGGACAGGAAAAATGAGAATCCCTTCTTCAGTGCTTCGAAAAAAAAATCAATGTGATGTTACGTTCCACACACCAAAAATTGTCTGGGATTTCTCAAATGCACGTGCTTCATGGGAGGACTGTCTACGGCGACACTTGGTCCCGGCTGACACGTGGGCCATGCCCCCGGCCCCCTCTTTTGGGAGGGATGAGACGTGCCTGCCACGCAGGACGCATATGAGATAAAGGCAGATAACAGTGAGAGCACATGTCCGCGTAGCTCAGTTGGGAGAGCGACTTACTCCGGAGTGAGGGGACTCGGTTCGATGCCCGGCGCGGACAAACTTGTACATTATATAGTGACTTAGAATTGGGATTCTTGCCGCCGGTATAGACGGATAAACTCCTGTCTGGTCCGGAATGCTTAGGTTGTTTATTCCCAAAGTCAGACAGCGCGGTTGAGATTCTGGGATTACGGCCCTCAAAATCTGCAAGGTTCCCCATAGAGAACTCAAAGCAGCAAGCTTCTTCGTACATTTATTTTATTCTCTAATTCGAATCAGGCATCGAAGTACTGCACGCCTGATCGAATGGGTTGTCAACTTGTCTACCAACTTCCTGATTCATTTTGCAATACGTCCGTGAGCTACTTTTGTTATACCAGGTCGTTCCGAAAATAATGGCCGATTTGGAGGGTTAAAATGAAAGCGACATACCTCATAGCACACAACTTCGTTTTATTTGAAATAATAATATGTTACTTGCTGGCAGCAGTTTCACAGCTCTGCCAGCAAGTAACAAGTGCTTCAACGCCAGTCCGGAATGCAATTTCGGCCTCTTCTCAGTTTCTGAAGGCCCTGCCCTTGCGGTAATTGCTAAAATGCATAAACAAGTGGAAATCGGTAGTTGCCAAGTCAGGCGATTAGGCTGGATATAAGAGGTTTCGAACCTCAGTTCCTGTAGTTTCTGTTTCGTCATTTGTGACACGTGTGGGCTCGCGTTATCATGGAGGAGAATAGGAACCATACTGTTCATCAAAGATGGCTGTTTGGAACACAACTTCTAGTGCACTCGGTCAATGTCTTCACAGTATTTGACTGAGGTAATGCGTTCACCAACATTCAAGAACCTGTAGTGAATGACACCGTGAATATTTCACCACACTGTCAACAAAACGTTCTTTAGCGCCATCCGTGGTTTATGATGTTGTTCCGGTGGTTCATCATAGCTCAGCCACCGTTTAGATCATTACGGTTGTCGTGTATAGCACCTACTGTTTATCAAAGGAAACAATGTAATCAAGTAGGGGCTCCTTTTTGCTGCGAAGCAGAAGGTTACTGCACATCTCGAACCGTTGTTGTTTTTGATGCTCAGTCAGTTCGTGTGGGACCCACGTATCGAGCTTGTTGACCTTACCAATTTGGAGGAGGTGTTCAGAAATGGTTGACACCTACAAGTTGTACTGTTTGGCGAGTTCTCTTACTGTGGCGCGAGGATTTGCTTCCACATTTGCCTTCAGAGCGTCGTTATCAATGACCGAATGTCGTCTTCGGCCTTCCTAGTCTTGTAGGCTTGTGTCACCGGAACGAAACTTCTCAAACTACCGACGAACAGTACGTTCAGATGTTAGTACTGATACTATTATCCCGTGTTGCATAAATTAAGACTTTACGAGGATTAATATACCTATTTTGATATGAAAAGAATTACTGCGACAGCAATCCCAGTCAGACAGAGTCCGCAATTTCATGAGACCCATCCTGTCTGGAAAGAATTCCTTGACTTGAAATCAATTTCGTTCTTTATTACATTCACAACAAAACGTTTTCTACAAACATTATTTTCAAGAATTACAATTTTCAATTACCATCAACCATAGTACACTTTTAAAACTTTACAAAGTAGAAACATTCTTTCAAAGATCCCAATTAGTCTATATGCAGCGGGACAAGTGGAAAGATCTGAAATATCATTCCATTTCCAAAAAAAAGTTTATGAAAACCTGGAAACATGTGTTCACTATGACAGTCACTTAATTAATTAACACTTGCAATTCGAAAATAGCAAACACTGGAAAGCAATTTGTAAGAAGCACATATACAATTTTAAACAAAACATTTACAAAACCAGCAAGTAGCTTAACACTATTTTCAATTAATACTTCACGATAAGAAACCATCAACTACAATATCGAAGACATTTAAAACTTCTAAATCAAATAGATTCATGAAAACCATCACACTTCTTAGACATGTTACCCCAAACAAGACATGAATAGATCCATGTCTTGTTTGGGGTAACATGTCTAAGGCGTGTGATGGATTTCATAATCTATTTGATTTAGATTATGAAATCCATATTTTGATGATTTTAAAAACTTAAAATCATCAAATTACAATTCACATTGAAACAGACAAATTAAATTCAAAACAAACACCTCTGTCTTAACAAAACTATGAAATCGAAACAATGACAAAGCAAACCAGATAATCATCTCCAATGATCAAACACAAAAGATCCAACCCAGGTCCAAACGATGAATCTTCGACTCGAGGAAAACATTCCAGCATCTTCCCTAATAATCTGGATCCGATGGCAATTCACTTGAGTTTTCCGCCATAGTACACTTTTAAAACTTTACAAAGTAGAAACATTCTTTCAAAGATCCCAATTAGTCTATATGCATCCTCCACCTCAGTCACAGATACCAGGTTCAGGAAGATTGAAACTCATGTTCCGAAATTTATTTCATTATCCTGGAGATCAAAATCATGTTACCCGTAGATCTTAATAGGTCCGTAGAGTTCCGACATCCGCTCCTTGGCAGAAATTCCCCTCTAACGCTGTTAAGTCCAGAACACTCACAAAGCAAGTGAGAAATTGTAGCTATCACATCAGCACAGCCACAGCTAATTGACTTCAGACAAAACCTATCGAAGTATGCAAAACATACCCCATGTTCTGTGAGAATTCGGTTAAGAAATTTATCAGAATAGCACCTCTTTGTCGAAATTGTGGAAAAACAGCTATAAGTCCATCGTCCTGTTTGTCCTTGATTCCATCTAATCTGCCAGGTGTCAATCAGTGCCGTTCTCAACCTTGTCTTAACTGACCGAATTGGTGTTCTAAGAACGACATCCACAGAATCATGATGCGTTGCCGATTTTACTAATCCATCAGCATATTCGTTCCGGAATGTCCCTATATGGTTCTTTGTTCAGTGAAAGTTCCTGTTCGCCAAATCCGAAATAACGTCCCTAATATCTCGAACTAACTTGAAAGAAGTCCTTAATCTCTTGATAGCTGCAAGGGCTGCCTGACTATCCGAGAATAGGTGAATATCACCATCATTCCTATTTGTACTCATCCAGAGTAGTCCACTGTGAATTGCTTACAGTTCTGCCTGATAAACCGTGCAGTTATTAGATAATCTAATACTTTGCTCCATCACAAGATTCCCCGATGTCAGCGCACAAAATCCTGCTTATACTCGGTTTCCGATTTTAGATCCATCTGTAAAAATTCCATACGTAAAACTTGGAGATTCTTTGTCCCAGTTTTGAGTAATCACTTTGCCCGGATGTTGGTGAAAACCTTTATCTCTTTCTTTCACGGAACTTCTATCACTGATACACCCACCAAACACTAGCACATATTCCGCAGAGTTTTTCAATCCAAACAATGCTGCCTTTTTTCAAGTATCATATCCAATAGTTCACACCCTGAGAAAATGTAAACAGCTGCAGTCGAAAGTGTTCTAAAACTTCTAGTTATACTTAGCATAGTCAATCTCTGCATTTGCAGTAATTTCCTTCTCACCTGTACGGTATCTTGCCACCATGCACCACAAGCGTAGGTTATTATTTTTTCAAGGCACCTCTCGTTTTTTAGTTTTTCTAGAGAAGTTCATTCCATTTAATCTATTTAAAAACTGTAAAAATTTGACCCTAACTTCCTCATGCTGTGGAATATCTCAGAGTTTCTCATCTAGTAATGCAACTCCTAGATAGTTCATACTTTTCACTTCCTTAATTGTACAACCAAAAATTCTGCACTTCAGTGGAGTTTTCATCATTCCCTCCTTCGGGAGGATTAACACTTTTGTCTTTTCGGGAGTGAACTGAAGCTTCATTTTAACACTCCAATCGTTCAGCATTGCCAATTCATCTTGAATCATTTGCTCTATAGTCTGTCTACCACTCGCCGAAATTACCAGGACAAGATCGTCGGCGTAGGCCTGTAGTTTAACTTCATCCTCAGACTCCAGTTGAAAAGCCGAATTTGTGATAATAATCCAGAACAGGGGTCTACAATTGGACCCCTGTTCTTTCAAACCTGCGGCCACCAAACGTTGTTAAATACGCTTCTCACATCGAGCGATACTATGCACGTATGATATCCTCGACCCTTGCTTCTTTCCACCTGTCTCCTAATATTACCAATAATATAGCCTGTCCAGTACTTCGGCCGGAAAAGATCCCATATTGATCTTGAGAAAACCATGCATTAAGAAGCACATTCGTAATAAGTTTGTCCAAAACTTTACTCCAAATAGGCAATAAACAAATCGGCCTGTGTGTCCCTGGATCTTCTTTGTTCTTTCCCATTTTGTTAAACAACACAAGTCTAGTTCTTTTCCAGATTTCTGGAAAAAGTTTCCCGAGAATACACTGATTCAAAATGTCGATAAAATAGTTCGGGTTCGGGAAATAGGCTTCTCTGGTGATACTGATGTTCAGTCGTCAAAGCCTGGAGCCTAACCAGTCTCCACCGATTCTAACACTTCCTCTACTTCTGCTCTTGAAAAGGGAATGTTGTCTTCGGAATCCGGAGGAACTCGATAGTCTTTTGTAATAGTTCGATGAGCTGGTTGATCTTCGAATTCTTCATCTATAAGGAAATGGTACTCCATTAAAGCACTCCACGATTCCTGCAAGTCCTCAGTGTAAGCTCCATCTGATTTTATGATACGAGAGATCCTAAGGGGTCGCCCTATCTCACCTTTAGTAACTCTATATGGTATGCCAAAAGGATCTAGATGTTGCTTTCTCCCGCAAAGTTCTCTCCAATAAGTATTCTTTGAAGCGAGCAAATCACGTTTGTAGTTTGCCAGCACAATCTTATAATTTTGCTCAAATAATGTTCTTTCGTCTTGATTAACTGTGCAACGCTGCATTTTTCTTCTAAGAATCCTGTCCTTGCTTTTTTAATTTGTAGCTCTTGATCCCACCATCTCTTTTGTCTCCGAATATTTTATCTTCTAACTTGTGATTTATCACATATATCAATAATTTCTTTAGTAATAACTGAAACGTACTCATTTAAATCGCTGACATCTTCATTCAATAGTTTTCTATCTGTAAAACGATCACCCAAACGTTCTTTGAATTCCACCCAATTCAAATTCTTGACAGTATATCTCTTGGTCTTTTTAAAGCCTGGTGTAGTCTCGATACCCAACGAAAGTAATATCATCTGGTGGTCACTGCAGGTGATATTATCATTTACTCTCCAGTCTCTAACAATCGATGCAACTTCTTCTTTAAGCAATGTAACATCTATCCAAGACACTTCCTGTGATCCTTGAAACGTATTGTACTATCAGGATCATTTAATACTAGTAGCTGATTTGCACAAATAAATTCCAAAAGAGTTGGTCCTCTTCTGTCATCCTCAGATCCACCTTACCTCCCGCAATCATCAAATCCTGATCTCCAAGTTTCTGAATCAGCAACTTGAGCTTTTGAAATACTATCGACAGTTCTTCTGATGGAGAACTACACTGAAGAGCAATTGAATTAGAGACAGCTGGCGTAATGCAAATGTAGCGCTGTGGGCGGCCCTGTAAACGGAAACGACATGACGTATGCAGCGATCCGACAATATAAGGACTGATGTGACGGGAATCAGTAAGAGTCGGACGCAGTATGAGTAAGACGAAGGATCTAAGCGCATTTGATCGTAGGCAAATTGTCGGGGCCCGACGAATGGGTCACTCCATCTCGGAATTCGTGCAGGCACTGGGATTTTCTCGAGCCACTGTGTCACGGGTGCACCGTGAGTACATACCGGCAAAACCATCCCTTCAAGGGCCAACTGCCGTGGACAACAGCGTGTGGATGAGCGGGTTCATCGTCGGCTAGCTCGCATTGTAACAGCGGATAGACGGGCCACAGTACAAGAAATCACTCGGCAATTTAACGCTGGTGCACAAAAACGTGTAAACAGTCACACCATCCAGAACCATCTCCTCGCTATGGGGTACAGAAGCCATCGTCCCACGAGGGTACCGCTACTGACCGCACAGCACAGGGTGCAAAGATTAGCATGGGCGCGGGAACAACGCCACTGGACCCTAGACATGTGGAAAAATGTTGCCTGGACTGATGAGTCGAGGTTCACGTTGGTACATGTGGATGGCAGGATACGAGTACGGCGCAAACCACATGAAGTGATGGATCCTTCTTGCCAGCAGGGTACTTTTCAAGCTGGTGGGGATGGCATTCTCGTCCGGGGACTGTTTACGTGGACTGAAATAGGACCCCTGGTACGTGTAACATCCTCCCTCACAGGTCAACGTTACCGGGATATCCTGGACGACCATTTGCTCCCGTTTGTGCGCTTTCAACCTCCCACTGGGGACCTCATCCGGCAACAAGACAATGCACCGTGCCATCGCTCCCGAATTGTATCTGAATGGTTGGATGAACACTCCACTGACGTGACCTCACTTCCTTGGCCAGCTAGGTCACCTGACCTCAATCCCATAGAGCACATCTGGGATGCCATCGAGAGAGATGTTCGAGGCTCTGACCCCCATCCATGAAATCTTCGTGAGCTGTGGGAGCTTGTTCAGGGGTCGTGGATCCGTATGGCTTCCCAACGCTTCCGGTGTCTTGTCGAGTCCATGCCGAGACGAATAGCCGCCGTCATCAGGGCGAAAGGTGGTGCTACACGTTACTAGACAGGTATCTCTAATTCAATTGCTCTTCAGTGTATAAACATTCATTAACACCTCATTCCTATTTTTTCGCCGCCCCGGTGGCGCAGTGGTCTAAGCCATGGCTTATGACTATTCGCCCGCAAAGGGTCCGGGTTCGAATCCTGGTGAGGCGTTAATGAATGTTGCCTCCCACTCCATGCCTCGATCACATTACGGTAAGTTTGTGCCGCATTACGACCCAATTTGAACTTCTGATACAGAATCACCAGCAACTCACCCCTTCCTAATATGTTGTACAGACCACTCTCACACGAGTAGCAAGAACTGTAGCTCAACCGATTATGGCGTGTATATTGCGCGTCTGAGTGGGCCTTTAACTTGTACGGATGGTGCAGCGAGCGGGTTGGTCAGCAAGCATTGCTGGAGAGTTGAATGTCGCACTTCAGAAAATTGGCCATTATTTCTGAAACGACCTGATATGTAGTTTAAATTGGGTTCTGATTTGTATTTTTATCGCTAATTTCACTGCCAAATAACTAAAGCTTAGAGCTAGTAAGGTTTAAACTTAACTTGATTTGTAGCCTTAGTGAATTTACCTTCACTGTAAAACACGGATAACTTCACTACTCGTTGTAGCCGACTTGCTGTAATTATGCATCACATAAACTTTTAGACTAACGTTCAAGGTTTAAAGAAATACAAAGTTTACTTACGAGTACAAGTCCTTTTTTTCACTAGTCTTGAAGCACATCACCAAATGACATCAATCACTGTGCTCACGACAACATACGGCATCTAACTTCAATCAACAACTTCTTATATCTCAGTCCACAATACAATTACCGTTAACTCTCTCGCCTCTCTACAATTCGTGAGCTTACAAGCTCTCGCTCGCTGTCGGCTCGTTGCGTAAACACAAATCATTCTCAGGAAACTTCTCGTAGCAAACTGCACATCGAGTATTGCACACTGAATTTTTATCTCAAGCGTCTTTAACTACGTAGCTTCCAATTTGAACTGCTGTCAGGATCGCAAAAATCAAATTCATCGGACGGAAATCTCTGGCGTTAAGGGAGAGAGAATATTCTACGAAAAGAAACTAACCTTACATAAGAACGCAGGAACTCAAAAGGAAGGTTAACTTAGAGGTATACGTCACACTTGCCAGAAGCAAGTTTCTGTAGTGATGACAAAAATTCTTTTGCAACATCCGGCATCTATGATTTAAGATCCGGAAATAAATTTAATTGATCGTTAAACGGTGAAACGCAAGTTAATTATTCCTTTCATGTTATAGTATCAAGGAAAAATCACGAGAAGAATAAATTAAAATGTAAAAACATGAAGGTTCTGAGCATTCTTTACTGCCAAATGATGGATAGAACCATATACGGGTTTTCTTATAATACACGTTGAATCACATTATTGTGACCACCAGCTAATATCTAGAGTAACCGCCATGTGCAGCGTGGACAGCAGCTAGACGGACTGGGAATGACTCAATAAGGTGCTGGAAGGTGTTCACAGGTATGTGGAGCAATGCTGACTGCAGTGCATCTGACAGCTGCTGGAGGGTGCGTGGTGGGGGATCCATAAAGCGAACAACACGATCAAGGTGGTCCCACAGGTGCTCAATTGGGTTTAAGTCTGGGGAATTATGGGGCCAGGGATGTACTTTGAAATCTTCATCGTGCTCCTCCAACCACTCTCCGACATTTCTAGCTCTGTGACACGTCGCATTGTCGTGCTGGAAGATCCCATCCGCCCCAGGGAAGACAATCAGCATGTATGGGAGGCGGGGGGGGGTCGTGGTCTTCAAAGATGGATTCATAACGAATTCGGTCCATAGTGCCTTCCACGGGTATGAGTGCACACAGGGAATGCCACGAAAACATTCCCCAGACCATAACGCTGCCCCCCACCAGCTTGTGTTCTTCCAGCAATGGTTGAAGAGTGTTTGTTTTCCGATGTTTCTCGCCTTATACGCCAACGTCCATCGGTTCGATGAAGCAGAAAACGTGACTCATCGGAGAAGGCAATCCTTTGCCAATCAGCGGAGGTCCAATTCCGATACTGCAGTGCAAATGTAAGCCTTTTCTGCCGATGCACCTTCGTTAGCATAAGTGCAGTGACCATCCATCTGCATCGGAACCCCATACGCAGCAGGGTTTGCTGAATTGTCGTTTTAGACCCACGTCCGGTAGCCTCTGGTTCATTCGGCCTGTGAGTTGCTCCACTGTAGCGTGTCGATCGGCCCTCACGCACCTTCGAAGCAGATGTTCACCTCTCACATCAATGGCACGTGATGCTCCGTAGTTTCCACGTCGCATATTCGCAATGGCGCCATTTCTCCCATCGCGATACACTTTAACCACAGAAGCACGCGGACAGTTTACAAACTGCGCTGTTTCAGAAATGCTGCCACCCTTGGCCCAAAGTCCGATTACCATCACTTTTTGCAAATCTGATAAATTTCTCCTTTTATCCATGACAGCGACGAGTGATATGTTGTCAGAATGCCTACAGCACACCTTATAAACCCCCCAAGCCAGTTCTCGACACCTACCTTCTTTCTTTGGCTACGCGCTGTTGACGTCAAAAGTAGGAGTGGTCACAATAATGTGACTCGACTGTGTAGTTTTCCTGTGCTTTCTTTGTGTAATATAAATGCGTAACATAGAACAAAGCCGGATTTAGGATCATTCTTCCACTGCCCTCCCCTCATTGAAAGGAATATTTAAAGCGCGGGATTCATTGTGGCTGGGAAACGTTGGTCGTGCCGACGAGAATTTGATTCATTCTTTGGACAGGAAGGATGTGATATTAACAAAAAGTACGACAAGAAGGAAACAAAGAAAAGATAAACAAATCAGAAACAGAGGAATAAACAGACCATAATTTTACGAATGCTTTGCATTCAAAAACGCTCGCAAACTTTAAGGCATCGTCTGAAAAACTTTCTTCAGAGTCAAGTTGATAGGGACAAGAATGTGTGGAGTAAAAACTATGCTATGTCCCAAAAAGTACACAACAGCTTCTTTCATAGAAGTGCAAAGATTCGAGGAGGGTGCGAAACACGGGCATTTATCACTGTCATAAAATAGTGTGATTAATGGGGAAAGATGCAAAAAGAAACATCAAGTTACGAAACGCAATGGGATCTTTGACGCGTCATTAGCCGCACTTACCCTTCGATTTCCATTACAGACAATGAAAAAAATGCCAGTAAAACATTTTACCTCCCCCCCTTTCTTTTTATCTGAGTCGAGCAGTGATTACTCGGCCGT
Organism: Macrothele yani; assembly: GCA_039090855.1. Lineage (NCBI taxonomy): Eukaryota > Metazoa > Arthropoda > Arachnida > Araneae > Macrothelidae > Macrothele > Macrothele yani. Next base: position 1,319,133 of record CM077023.1, on the reverse strand, counting down.
TCTTTCGCTCATGTGGAACATCTTGAACGTGGTGGACGATACTTCCAAAAGAAAAGGGGAATAGAAAAGAATGCTGACATCGACACCACCCAAATATTTCCAAAAGAAAAAGAAAAGGAAGACACACACACAAAAAAAACGAAGATTTCTCTACATTTCGGGTTTATGCTTCTCGTTCTTATGCGAACTTCTGATGATGAGGAATAGTGGTGTCGCAGCCAAGCTCATTTCTTTTTCTTCACCGAAGAAGACCAAGACAAACACAACGAGGTGTCAAGGGAGATGGGAAATGTCTCTGACTTGAATAGATCGCTTCTTAAGATAACGAAACAGCTTCAGTCGCAATATTGGGGAAATTTTTGATTTTTTTATAATCGCTCTTTTAGGCAGGAGCTGATTACGGTGACATGCGGAAAATAAATGTTCATGCCGTTGTGTTGTTAGTTTACATGCAGAAAAAGTAGACTAAAAAAGAAAAAGCTTGCTATCGACGTTGTGCTTTATAATGGAAACGTAAAAGCAGGTATTCTTACATACAGGTAATACAGTATGCACAGTCGTATCAGAATAATATGACCACCTACCGAATAATAGGAATAACCACCCTTGGCTCCAATGACAGCTGCGAGACGGCGTGGTATGGACGCAATGAGGCCCTGGACGGCGTGGTATGGGCGCAATGAGGCCCTGGACGGCGTGGTATGGTCGCAATGAGGCCCTGGAAGATTGCCCGAGGCACACGTGGCCATTCGGACTACAGCAAAGCACGGAGGTCCTTGAAATGGTGTGGTTGTGGGTCGGCACGTCGAACCTGTCGATCCAAATAGTCCCACAAGTGCTCTACGGGATTGAGGTCGGGCGATTTCGCCGGCAGAGGGAGAACGGAGACATAGCTATCGTGCTCCTGGGACCTGTCGCGTACTCCCTTAGCGACGTGGCACGGCGCATTGTCCTATTGGCAGACACCACACCACCAGGCGAAACTTCCAACATGAAGGGATGCCTGTGTCAGCGAGGATGGACGCGTAACCATTGGCAGAGTTGGAAACGGGTTAAAACATTTGGACCCAGACCTAAATCAGACAAATCTGCTTTGAACTATAACATATATATATTCTTCATTTACAAGACGTAATCTAACTGCTTTACACATGTTTTCAAACACATATGCGAGAATCAAAAAGTCCCTCCGCAGTTATTGTTAAGTCTGTTCCACTTAATTTTAATGGCGCTACAGTCAAAATATTTGAATTAAGCAACTTGTTGTATGTTTAATTTCAGTTTTTCCTGTTTTCTTGATAACATAGCAAGCTTCAGGATATGTTCCACAGCAACACCAATTTTCACAAGGTTATGATGAGTTGAAAGTTTTCAAAATGTGGATGTTATTTTCATCATTGCTCAGAAAGAAGGGGCACTTTCCCTTCTAGGGACACTCTTCCTTCACATTGCATGACAAATCATTTTTCAGACCGCGGGCACCAGTAGCGAGCACAAAGTTCCACAGTACGCATTTTTCTTTGAAAAAAAAAATGTCGGGTCAGGAACACCTTGACCCGACCCGTTTGACCCGCTAGAAATTGTTGACCCGTGTCTATCTCTAGCTATTGGCATTCAGAGGCCTATCCAGTGGTACCAGCGGTCCAGGTCATATCAGGGAAACATCCCCCAAACATGCACACTGCCACCGCTGGCCTGTATTTGACCGACAAGCGTGTCCTTGTGTTGGTTCTCGTGTGTCTGACACCGTATCGGCCACCGCCCGTCACTTCTGTGGCGTAGAAACCTCGATTCGTTGGAGAAGGCAACCTTTCTGGACTCTTCCACTGTCCAATGACGGTAGTACAATGCGAACTGCAGGCGTCGTTGCCGATGGACCTGGGTTAACATGAGCGCCTTGACGCAGCGTCGACTCTGGAGATCCATGAGTAACAGGATTCACTCTCTTGTTATCGGGGACACGTACCTGGGTGCCTCAGCGTTCATTTGCGGGGTCAATTGCTGCACCCTTGCGCGTCGTTTGCCCTTTACCAGTCGACGGAGGCGACGTTCTCCTCTGGGGTCGATGGCCTTTGGGACTCCACAGTTGTGACGTCGGGAGGTACTCGGTGTGCCAGCGGTCCTTTCTTGGTACGCCCTTACTGCAGCACCGCGCGTACAGCCTAAGAAGTCTAATGTTTCTGAAATGCTTCCACCCTTGGCACGGTAGTCGATGATCATTCCTTTTTGAACGTCCGTCAAATCACTACCTCTGCCCATTGTGCCCACGTAACGCACTATGGCTCATCTGTCCTGGCTGGCCGCTTATATCTCCGTGTGGTCGACCTTGTCGCGTGCACTTTTTGACGCGCCTGGGTGGGTACACCGTGATTCCGGGGGTGGTCACATTATTCTGATACGACCGTCAATAGTACAATTTACTTTACAAATTGTTCACAATAAGTGTATTTCAGATGTCTCAACGAGGTAACAAAGCATACGAATCCACAAAAGTCAAGAAGTTAATCGTGGATGGCATCAGTTTCTCTTGTAAAAATCTTCCAAATACGTGGAGACAATGCAAATAGACAAAGTCATCGTTCTTTTCACGTTTTTCTTTAATTAACACACGGCAACCGAAAAATTGCATTTCGACACCACTGGGATCGAACCCTAGATCTCTCGATAGCTAACCGAGTTATCTAGAGACCTGGGGTTCGATCCCAGCGGTGTCGAAATACAATTTTTCGGTTGCTGTGTGTTAATAAAAGAACCCATACAGCACAAAATGTTTCAGATATGTATCAATAATGTTACAATCTTTCATTTTCGTTACAGGTTCAGAGATATCTTACAATTACGTTTCAGCAACATCTATTTTGGGACATAACTCTTTGTACATTACGGTTACGTTAAAAATAGCTTTCACTCATACTACTGTTTTATAGTTTCCATCGTACATAATTGCTACCTGAATATTACATTCCGGCGATATTTAAGATTTCTGATTTGGCAAAGGCGTGGATGCGCATGCGCATTCATGCCATTTCACCGAAGCACTCTCGTAGTCGTTCCATGTGCTACTGGGATATTCTTTGGTGATACTGTCGTACTCGAGTTAGCTGGGTGTAGGAGAACTGGCCACCGGAGAAGTGACCACAAAAATTTTAAGGGGCCGTATAAAAATTGCACTTTTGGCTGCTTCGTGGCCACGACCCCCAGAGGTTGGTTATCTGAGTCATATAAAGATTTCCGTAATTTCGTCCTTTCTTAATTGCGATTATTAATGTAATTCTTTATAAAAAATGTTTGTGACTTACAACTCAACAAAATATTTCAAGGTTTACAAACTACAAGTCTGCAAATTATCTGAGGGCATGTGCTGACTCAGGAAAACTGTCAAGGGGAACGGGGGCTAATACCAAAATTGTAAAATATAAAAAAAAAATTCTGGTCCGATCGGGTGATTTTCAGCAATACAACTTTACAACCTACAAGTCAACAAATTATCTCAGGGCATGTGCTGCCTTAGGAAACCTGTGTGTGTGTGTGTGGGGGGGGGTAAACACCAAAAGTATAACTTACAAAGAATTTCTGGTCCGATCGGGAGATTTTCACCATTTATAAGCTATAACTCCACACATTATCTGAGGGCATATGCCTATTCAGCAAACCTGTCGGGGGAGGGGGGGCCCTGTTGACACCAAAAGTATAAAATACAAAGAATTTCTGATCCGATTGGAAGATTTTCGGCATTTACAGCCTACATCTCAACAAACTCTCTGAGGGCATGTGCTGACTCAAGAAACCTCTCGGAAGGGGGGCGGTAATACCTAAAATATAAAACAAAGTATTTCTGGTTGTAAATGCTGAAAATCTCCCGATCGGACGATAAATTCTTTATATTCTACATGTTTGGTATCCCCCCCCCAGACAGGTTTCTTGGATAGGCACATACCTTCAGATAATTTGTTGAGTTGTAGCTTGTAAACGCTAAAAATCTCCCGATCGGACCAGAAATTCTTTATATTTTCTATTTTAGGTTTAAAGCACTCCCCCCACCCCAAATAAGTGTCTGGGTTTGTACATAATCGCAGAGAATTTGTTTAGCTGTAGTTTATAAACCTTGAAAATGTCGTAAATAAGAAAATACGAAACTACGGAAATCTTATGTGTGTCAGATAACCAATCTCGGGAGACATAGCAGCGGAGCAGTCCACAACGCAATTTTTATACGGCCCCTTAAAAAATTTTTGGCCAGTTCTCCGTTTTGTCTTTGGCCCGAAAATCAGAGAAATGTCTAAATTTCTTAGTGAAAATGAAATATTAAAAAAAACATTTTTTGAACAAAACTTGCTCAAGTAGTGGGGAATATAGCCACACGAAATGTGTTTATGTAGAACAATTTTATGGCACTGAAATTCCAATGTGACCCGTTCTCTGTGTGGCCAGCTCTCCGGTGGCCACTTTTCCGTACCCGGAGTTAGCCGGTTAGTGTACAGTCCTTAAGTTTTGCACACCAGTGTATAATATCTTAGTACGTTTGTTGGTTTTGAATCAGAACAAAAAGTCTCAATAAAAGTAGTTGTTAGTTTGTAAAGGTAGAAAAAAATAATTTTGGTATACTAAGAAATGTAACGACTGCGCAAGTTTTGAAAAAAAAAGTACAGTAAGGTATTCATTAAAATGTACATTTCGTTAATTAATCATGGAGAAATTTAAGTCATCCTACAGAAAAATAAAATGATCCGTGGAAAAAATTATGCATTTCTATTAAATAACGTATTCGCAAAGCATTGGCCTTCTCGTTAGTTCCTACAGAACGCTGTAAGCCCGAGGCGTCCAGAAGGAGTGGGTGAGGCCGTCTGGCCCAGGGACAGCGCGGGAATTCAGAGAACGGAAGGCGGACCGAAGTTCTGAAGAGGTGAGGGGTTGGGAGAGAGAGTCTTAAGAGATGAGAAGGGACTTGAGAAAGGGAAGAAAGTAGAAAAGAGACAGCAGAGGAGGAAGGAGGAGGAGTTTCACCAAATTTGGAAGCAAAGTAGCTACGAGTTTGTAAGCAGAGAGCGTCGGGAGCTGAGACAATCCGTCCATCTGACTGGCGAAGAAAACGGAGATGATGCGAGGAGCGGCTTTGAGTTTCAAGCGAAGAAAGGAAGTCGTAAGCACAGTCCTCCGGAGCAAGATGCTGCCAACGGAGGCGAAGGATGGATTGCTGTGCTCGTGGTTCCAATATCGCTCGGAGGTCCCCATATAGGCTGGGTAGAGCGGATGAGTGATGCCAAGATGAGAGAGAATGTGACGGATGTTCTGTTTCTCCATTTTCCGTTGGGTGTGAATGCGAAAGGAGAAACGTTTAAGAAGATCCAAGAGGTGCGACTTGACCATCAGCCAATACGTAAGCGCACAAGGTGCGGCGAAGAGTTCAGGTCGGAAGTGTTGTAGAAGCTCTCGGACTTGAGAGGAAAGGTCTGGATCGGTTAGTAAAGTCGAGTCGAACGTCCAGGAATGCTACCCAGGACTCTGATACGAAGAATGGCCTATGGCAACCCAGACCGCACAATGGTCCGAAGAAGCTGCCGGCGAGTGTTGACAGGTCACTACCACTGGAAGGAGTGTAGAAGAGATGTAGAAGTGATCTAGTCGCGCAGAAGTGAGAACAGACGTAGCCGAACTCCGCCACGTATGAGATATGGTTGTTGGATGGAGGTGACGAAAGACATCAGTGAGGTCGAAGTCTGCTACAAAGGTACTGAGCAGATTCACAAGCCGATGGCGATACTCGGTGGTAGAAGGCATTCGATCCAGAGCGGGGTGCAGTGTGCAGTTGTAATATCCTCCAATCAGAACGTTGTCTGATGGCAACGCTGACTGAAGGGCGGTGCGCAGTGCCAAGAATAAAGAGGTAAGTGACGGTGAAGTGAATGGGACGTAGATATTAAATATCAGGTATCTTTGGCCTTCAAGACTAAGGTGAGACGTTGAAGGTAGTCGTGGCAAAGGTTGTGAACATGCACCGAAGAGATCACTTGGCGGAATAGAGAGCGAATCCCGATGGCGACACCACCGGTCTGAGATTGCTTGAATGCATGATGCAATTGGTAATCCCAGCTCCGCCATCGGTGGAATTTTGTGGACGACAAACAGTTAATTTCCTGTAGCATCAGAATATACCCACCCAGAGGGGTAAGGTCTTCTTGGGCTAGCGTGTTTGCTAGCGGGGAACTAAAGTCCCGACAGTTCAAAGTCACTACTTTGAACGGAGGCATCGGATAGTGGTTCGAGGAGCTTATCGGCGGCGTCTTTCAGCTTGTGAAGGCGGCTGAAGAATTTCCGGGACCATGCCGAACTACGCAGCAGCGTAGGAACCAGTGAGTTGAGGCGCTCGCGTATTTCTTGCGTTTGCGCCACGACCTCCGGAAGTTGTTGAGAGTAAGGAAGTAGGAATGTGCGAGACATTCGGCTATAACGAGTACAAGTGAGAAAGGCATGTAACACCACTCCCTGGACGGGCGTCTGCGGAAGAGAGAGTTCATCCATTAGGCGGAGAAAAGCTTCTTGAGAGATCGGATCAGCGCCGCTGACATCCGAGGTCGCGGAGCCTTCGGAGGTAGAATCCCTGAAAGAACTGTCTCGCTGACTAGATGTGGCTGGAGAAGTACTAGATTTCTGCCCAAGCTGACGATTTGTCCAACGGCGCTTAGGGCGCCCTCGAAGAAGTGTAGAGGCCGGAGAAAGAAGTTCAGGTACTTTAAAGAGGCCAGAGACAGTGGCGTCATGAATGACTGCAGAAGTAGGAGATTCGGCGGTGGTGTCATGTACTACCGCAGAAGCAGAAGATGCAGCAGTGGACTTTTGGTCTGCTGCGGCAGGAGGAATTGGAGCAGAGAAGGAAGGCATACGAGGTGGCTGTGGGACGCCCTCGGCTGGAAGGTCGAGGGACGGAGGTGGTGGCTGATTTCCACCATCGCTGGTGGTCGGATGTGGAGATAAAGTCACGCGTTGACGAAAGGCTTTAGTAATACTTTTGTCATAAGTCGACAACCGCTGGTCTGATGTCTGCGGTGACGACTCCGGAGGGCTAGAGGTAGAAGAAATAGGCTGTACTGGCGAGATAAGGGCGGTGGAAGCAAGTAGGAGGCAGAGAGCACGAGGGTGGCCTCTACCATTGCAAAGTAGACAGGCAGTGCCCACCATGATGGTAATTTGACGGAAGTTAGGCCCACAACGTACATTGAGCTGCGCAGGAACTCGTCGCATGTCATCATCAGTTGAGAAGACCACTCTCACTTGGCGCCGAAAGCCGCGCAAGTAGCGATCCTCTGGCGTGTTCGGAAAGGAGGAGTAAGTAGTCATGGGTCCGACGGAACGGCTAAATCGATGGACAACTGACAGCAACACATCGTCTGAGACCTCCGGTGGCACAGGGAAAAAACTGACTGGAACGGCGAGTTGCGTGAGTGGTTTCGCCGAGAGATATTGATCTCCAACGGAGAGACGCCGCCCCGGTGGCGCAGTGGTCTAAGCGATGGCCTCTGATCATTCGTCCGAACGGTGTCCGGGTTCGAATCCCGGTGAGGCATGGATGTTGTGTTTGTTTACGGCACTGGCTCTCTCCCGTCCCTGGAACCAGTGACCCTAAATTAGGGACGGGCGACTGCTTATAGCCCATTGAGTTGCTCACGGTGGTCGTTAAACCTCCAATCAAAAAAAAAAAAAAAAAAAAAAAAAAAAAACGGAGAGACCTTCCATCTGTACACGAAGGGCATACTCAGGTTTAGAAAAATAGGCAATCACCTGTCTGGGCCGCCGTCCAACGTGAGTGATTACCTGAGGTGAAAACATCTTACGTAGAGCAGCACTATATGCCGTGAGTTTTGTATTTGGCAGACTCCGGAAGATAACTCCACATGCGACAGTCTTCATAAAGTGCTGCCCATATGAAGAGCTCGGTGGAAAGTCAACAAAGATAGCGTCATCATCACACGTCATCGTGAGCTGACGTAAATTAGAAGAAGGGTTCAAGTGCGAAGCTCCGGAAACAGAAGTGGCAACGGCGGCATAAGAGGCAGCCGGTCGTTGCGGCGAAGGTGGAGCATCAATGGACTGTGAGCGGTCCATAGCATCCTCTAAAAGCACAGGGAAAGACGCTGTAGCACCGCTCGGAAGGGCAGACTGGGAAGCGATAGAACGCCTCAGTGAGGAGGGCTAGAAGATCGAGGCACGTCATTGACGACTGCACCAATAGAAAAAGGGCTTGCTGGATCAGCAATTCCGGAAACGAGAGCTTGATCAGCGTCGTCTCCGGAAGTTGCCATTTGCAATGGCGATAAAAGATCTAGTCTCAGCCAAAGTGGCCGAGAAGTAAAATAAGGATTGTAAAGCAAATAAGTCACTTACCACCTCGGCAGGTGCACAGAAACAAGGACGATTCCTTCACGGATACCGTACACACAAAATATAAGGTAGATAGTCGAAATATAGCACACACGAAGCAACAAGCACGAGCACAAGAAAACAGCAACACACGCCGACAAAAGTTTTGTCACAGGCGAAGCATTTTTACCTAAGTTATGATGCATAAGGGCGATGGAATGGATCTCGCTCCTATGTCCTGAACTTTGACCCTATTTTGCCCATTTTCAATAGGGTTCGTCCCCAGGTTACAGGTCTACAGGCTGGGCTGGGCCTGGCCGGGAAAGGCCTTTGCTCATTTTTAAGTTGGGAAAACGGGCCGGGCCCGGTCCCTCAATATTTAATGTAAAACAGACACGGGCCGAGCAGGGTTTTTTTTTTTTTATATGAGAAAAACAATTGCTGTACGGTGCCTTTCTCGTTTACAAATCTCGCAACATACAGCAGCAGGATAAGATTGAATAATTTCCGCTGTTGGAAAAAATAGAAGTTTTACGACATCCTCCCCTCCTACAAAACAATTGGATTGGGTCAGCTCCCTTAGTTTTTCAATGTGAATGTGGTCCCTGCTATCTCTCTCTCTCTCTCTCTAACTTCTATCCTCCTCTCATGCTTCAAGACAGTCTATTAACTGCAGCATTTCTAAACCGAGCCACCCGCTCACAGACGATCTTTTTTATTGTTCTGGTCAGCGGCACTTTGTTCTCTAGATGTGTGAAAAGCTTTTAAGTTGTCTTAAATGGCACAGGAGAAATGGGCTGGGAGAAACTTACTTCTGTGAATAAATCTGTGCCGTACCTTTTCCCATTTGTACTCTCAGGGAGTCAGAAGATGGCAAATAAACCATTAGGTATCCCATCCTAGCCGTTTTCAAAACTTCTGTGACACTGGTTAGCTGGACAGTCTGTCGTTGTTTTCCCTAGCATATGCTCAGTTCAGTGTTACTGATAAATACTCTTCCATATTTATTACGGAGTTTAAGAAAGCGAAAGATTTTCGCGAAAAAATCGCTTCCGGAGAATATGTGCTTGTAAACAATGTAAAGTAGAGCGATCGGACTCATAATTCTGGATATTTCGTAATTTTCGAATTAAACCCCCCCCCCTTATCCCGAAGGATATTCCAGGTCCGGCGGTATGCAATGATAATTTGAAAACCCAGAAAATTTGAAAGGCATGGAAATTGTCGTTTACATGCAATATTTTTGAATATACAAGCCTCCCCCTCTCCTCAGACGTCATATGACTTATACAGAGTCACAGTAATATTCTGAATTAACGTTTATTGTAATAGAATACGTGTAGCAATTAAGAAAACGAAAACTTTTCAGGAGTCGAATGACCGAGTGCACCGGGTGTCAGATTCGTGTTTTAGTTAATACAGACATTTGACGTGGACTAGGAACATCAAACAGAAGTCATCGCTCTTTACACGTTTATAAGTGAGTCATGGAAAAATTCTCATTGGCCGCAACCGGGAATCGAACCCAGGGTCTTCCAGTTAGGCGCCGGATATACTTCCACTGCACCACAGCGGCCTCGAATTCCTCCAGACTCACATACACTAACTGCCAAGCCAATTGGCAGATTGCTTCTTGGAGCCCCGCACAATGCTGGGGATTCACCAAAGATGGTAAGCAGCAACTGAACAAATAATTAGAAGACAAATGAATAATTAATACAGATATTTGACGTGGACTAGGAACATCAAACAGAAGTAATCGCTCTTTCCACGTTTATAAGTGAGTCACGAAAAAATTCTCATTGGCCGCCACCGGGAATTCAACCCAGGTGCAGTAGAAGCATATCCGGCGCGCAACTGGAAGACCCTGGGTTCGATTCCCAGTGGCGGCCAATGAGAATTTTTCCGTGACTCACTTATAAACGTGGAAAGAACGACGACTTCTGTTTGATGTCGTGTTTTAGTAATTGTTGAAATTTTACGGGCTTGCCAAGGCCTTGGAAACAGGAGAAATATACGGGCCGGGCTTTAATTTAAAAAATTGAAACGGGCTTGGTACGCGCCGGGACTTGGACGTGCGGGCTTGGACCTGGCCGAACTTTTCAAATTAAGGCCCGTACAGACCTATATCCCGGGTTGTCCCTTACCACATAATAAAATTTCATCGAAATCGAACCATTTTTACGTGATTTATCGTGCGGACAGACAGACAGACGGACGGACAAAGCTGGAGCATATATGCTTCTTCAACCTACGGTTGGAAAGCGTAAATAGGATTGACTGAACATCGATACAATCTAAAAACCGGGTCTATGGCAGCTGCCCTCTCCTGTTAAGTTAACCAAGAGACACACTACCCAGTTTGGGAAGACGTTACTGTTTTGGCTACACCACCCTCTAGATTCACTAACATATTTACAGAAAGCATGTTTATATACAGCAACGCATCTACAGATGCTGTAATGATGACTTTCGATGTAATATTTCACCGCCTTGGAAAATGCTGCTCTTTAGGACTAATCATGTGGACATTGCCTTATTTACGAGACGCATTGTTCGACCAAGAGATCTACGGACTACAACATAAACTCTTGTTACGCATGTGTTATTAAATGCGCCGTAACAGTTCACACATAATGTTTATATTTCCTCCTTATAGTATCCCTTACTAAAGTGTATATGCATCTGAAGATGAACCCGAAGCGGGTTTTCCATTATCAGCACTTTAGAGAAACACACCCCGTTTATTCACCAGCTTAAACTGAGGTATCCCAGCTGTGTACCCTTCCCCGTTAGCACGTTCAACTTTCCAGTACCCAACACGTCTAAAACCTGCAACTGGTCACGTTCATTATCCCCAACTTTCAAGTGAACAGACTGCACTTAGTGTTTGGCTTTTGTCGAAGTTGCAAGATACAAATTCTGTTAGGTTTTCATTTTTCTTAATTTGGTTCAGCATTCAGGAAAACAGTAAGATGTGGAGTTATTTCACTGCCGTTGATGAAAATTTTGCGTCAAGAGATATTTGTGAATAAAAGCTTTCTGGTAGAACTTCGTCCTCAAATTTGAAGCATTCTAAGATAATGTTTCGAGCCCAAGTGATTGAGCCCGAATTATCAGATGAACCCATAGGACGGCCGCCCCGGTGGCGCAGTGGTCTAAGCGATGGCCTCTGATCATTCGTCCGAAAGGGGTCCGGGTTCGAATCCCGGTCAGGCATGGATGTTGTGTTTGTCTTACGGCACTGGCTCTGTCCCTTCCCTGGAACCAGTGACCCTAAATTAGGGACGGGCGACTGATTATATCCCATTGAGTTGCTCACGGTGGTCGTTAAACCTCCACTCAAAAAAAAAAAAAAAAAAAAAAAGAACCCATAGGACCAGTTGCCAGTATTCAAGAAGAAATAATCAGCAGTACCGGTAAGGAAATAATGTCGTAGTTGGAAATCAAGTTCCAGTAAGAGCGGTGAAGGTATTACGGCAAAAGTCGAGAACGAAGCAGCTGCTATCGCAACCCCAATAGCAGGGTGGTTACATACACTGATTTCTGGCTAGTCGACCGAGTCCTGGATGAGATATGGTTGGGGCGACTACCTGTTGCCCTAAAAGCTGCTCATGGTGGTTGTTAAACAACAAAACAAAAACCAAGGGAGAATCCTTTTTTCCAAGAAGGAAATCAAAGCCGACCAGAGGAAAACGTTTGATCGTCTGCTCATGAACTTGTTTACGTTAGACTTTGTGGGTGATATTCATTAAACAAGGAGTTTGTGAGCTTTTATAAATGCATTAAACCCGTTTAATCAGTTGTCACGCAGGAAACGCTGCTTTGTGCAAAAATTGTGTACATGTTCTGCGAGAAAAATTAAATGATGTCCTAAGTGTCTACCTAACGTTAATGAGAGCTATATATCTCTGGCTGCTCATTATATTAATCGTGAATTTGAATTAGAATCTTCCCTGTCACCTTGTATGCCATTATACACTAGCGTGCAAAAATTAAGGACGAGACGGATTTTCAAATGTAACGTCGTGCAGAAGTGCTCCACATCGACTCAAATCATGCCATAAGATCCACAAGATGTACGAACATGGGACAAGTGAGCAAAACCGTCCAAACAAGGAATCCAAAGGATACAAAGGCACTTTATTGAAAAGGTAGCTTTGAGCACAACTGGACAGAAGGCAGAAACGTCCATGTGACAGGCGGTTGCCAAGAAAAATCCAGTCTTTAGTAGGGGATATGATCACCCCTGACTGCGTTGCAGGATTTACAAAGTCTGTCCATGCTGAGGACGAGGTTGTCAAGGAGCTGTTGAGGCATCGCGGCCCATTCCTCTTGTAGCGCCAATCGCAGTTGCGGAATCGTTGCTGAAGGCTGGTGACGTTCTACCAAGCGTCTCCCGAGAAGGTCCCACACGTGTTCGATTGGATTTAGGTCTGGGGACCTTGCGGGCCAATCCATGCGTTGAATATCTTCACTCTCCAACAGCTCTGCGACAACCACTGTACGATGAGGTGTAGCGTTGTCGTCCATGAAGAGGAACTCAGAACCCACAGCACCTCTAAACAGACGCACGTGAGGAAGGAGAACCTCGGTACAATAGCGGACACCAGTTACCGAACCTCCTTGAAAGATGTGGAGGTCGGTATGGCTACCAAGCATGATACCGCCTCAAACAAGAACTCCGCCACCTCCAAACCGGTCCTTTAGATTATGTTGGAGGTGTTATTGCGTGTTCCCTGCTCTCTCCAGATGTGTATACGTCCAGAATCACTCGTCAGACTAAATCGGCTCTCATCCGTAAAGAGAACTTGACCCCATTGCTGATGTGTCCAGTTCTTGTGTTCCTGGCACCACAGAAATCGCCGTCTCGGATGAGCAGGCGTTAATGGCACACACCGTACTGGTCGTCGTGCAAATAGACCACCTTTGTGCAGCCTCCTGGCCACGGTAAAACGCGATAACGGACGTCCAGTTGTCTGTTGCATGTGCCTTGCGATTTCTTCCGCTGTCTGCCGTCTGTCTCTTCTCGCCTGTAGGACAATATACCGGTCGTCTGCAGCCGTGGTTGCTCGTGGACGACCCCTGCTAAACTCTCGGACAGCTGTTCCTGTCGTTTGAAATGCTCTCCAAGCTTGTGAAACGATGCTGTGAGCGATCCCGAACTCTTCTGCCACACTAGTCACACTTCGACCTTCTTCCAACTTCCCAATGACGCGACCTCGGGTAAAGTAATCCAGATGCCGTCTACTGGATTGCCTGTTGCCCATAGCACAGGGTGATAGCAACCAGACGTCGTTCAAACCGATGTACACCGAGCAATAGCTTTCGCCGAATTGCTGAGCGTACACCGCCCGTGTGCTTTATACCCTTCCGACACTCCCCCCTACGTCCTGCTGCATGTATGCGCATGCCCTACTGTACCGGACCCCAGTCTATCTCCTGAGTGGTCTTTCGGTCGGTTCTGCCTGCTCGTTTCGCTGTTATGCTAATTTCTCCTCTTCGTCCTTAATTTTTGCACACCAGTGTATGTTTCCCAGAGAAGTCGAACATTACAAAAGGATGTTCACACATCTTTAGAAGGTTTTTGATAAGAAATAAAAATAAAAAGAAGTTCAAAGAATTAAAACTGGAAACAGCATGTTAGATGCACACGAAAGAAACATCTGCTGCAGTTAAATATCGTCTGATAAGAAAATGGCGCACGTAAGCAAGCTGTGGATAAAAAGTTATGTTTTTGCTCTTTACGAAGAGAAATATTCGTATTCTGTAATAAAAAAACGGTGTGAAAATCATGGAATTGGCATTTCTAAATGTAAAATAAGCAATGGTATTCATAATAGATGGAAAAATCGTCAAGCATTGCTTTTAACAGGAAAAAGAACACCAAACGAATATCCAAAGAAGGTACGTACTTTGACGACTATTTCAAAAGTAAGAGCTCTGGTCTTAAAAGAAAATCCACCGACCCAAAGACCAATCGCTAAGTCCTTAAAAATCTCTGTATCAACTGTAAACAAGTTAGTAAAATCATGCAATGCATTGATTATGATGATACGCTTTCCAACATACTAGAAATCATTACTCAAGTTATTACTCAAGTTATGAGGATAATGGTTGTGGAATAAATATAGCTCCCGTGTCCTGACCTTTGACCCATTTCGATGATATTCAACAGAATTGGTTCAGTATACCTCCGGAACAACATACTAAAGTTTTGTCTTTCAACATCGCTTTATTGAGAATCGCTTTATGGTACATGGAAGTCGAGTATGTACAATGAAGAGAAACATGTAATGTCGTGAACAAAATGCATGGGATATTGCAGATTATACAGCAGGAAATAGTGATAAAGACACTCTGGGCGATACTGAGACAATCGTGAGCAGAGGAACAAGAATATGACATGAACAGATTGTGACGTGCCTGCGCCGCAGGACGCACACGAGATAAAGGCAGATGAGAGCACATGTCCGCGTAGCTCAGTTGGGAGAGTGACTAACTCCGGAGGGATGGGACCCGGTTTCGATGCCCGGGGTGGATAAGCCTGTGTTTTCACATTGGCACCCAAACTTCAAGGATGACCTGGCCGTTAAGTTTCTCGCAATGGCGTGATGTTCTTTCCACACCGCGGGACAGGAAAAATAAGAATCCCTTCTTCAGTGCTTCGAAAAAGTAAATGTGTGTGATGTTACGTTCCACACACCAAATTGTCTGGGAGTTCTGAAATGCACTTCTTTATGGGATGACTGCCTACAGCGACACATGGTCCCGGCTGACCCGTGAGCCATGCCCCCGACACTCTTTCGAGGGGGCGGGGGAGATGTGACGTGCTTGCGTCGCAGGACGCACATGAGATAAAGGCAGATAGCAATGAGAGCACATGTCCGCGTAGCTCAGTTGGGAGAGCGACTTACTCCGGAGTGTGGGACCTGGTTTCGATGCTCGGCCTGGACAAAGATGATGGAGAAATTTACTTCGTCATATTGGTACCCGAACTTCCCGGATGACCCGGCTGTTAGATTTCTCGCAATGGTGTGATGTTCTTTCCGCACCGCGAGATAGGAAAAATGAGAATCCCTTCTTCAGCGCTTCGAAAAATAAAAGTGTGTGATGTTACGTTCCACACACCAAATTGACTGGGATTTCTTAAATGCACATTCTTCATCGGATGACTGCCTACAGCTCACACATGGTCCCTGCTGACCCGTGAGCCATGCGCCCGGCCCTCTTTCGGGGGGTGTGTGTATGTGATGTGCCTGCGTCGCAAGACGCACACGAGATAAAGGCACAGAGCAATGACAGCACATGCCATGTCCGCGTAGCTCAGTTTGTAGAGCGACTTACTCCGGAGTGAGGGGACCCGGCTTCGATGGCCGGCGTGGACAATGATGATTGAGAAATTTACTTCGTCATAAGATACAGGAATTACACGGAGGAACCACATTTTTAGAACAACTGACAAAATGTATCACGCTTGATCCAACGATCAAGGCCACGCAGAAAGTCCGCATGCGAGGCACAATCACTTTCCGAAGGAGGTTCATGGGAAAGTGGAGCACTACGCCTGCGCTTACGGCGGCGTTTCCGAGTAGCACCATCAGAAGAAGGTTGAAGATGAGACGAGGAAGTAACAAGGGACTCGGACACGGGATCCTGAGGAGTTTCAGGCGATGAAGCAGGAACAGTCGCAAGAGAAGCTGGTGAAATAACAGAGAGTACAGCGGCAGAAGATGACATTAGCGGAGAGTGAGAAACACACGGTAGGCTGGAGGAGGAAAACTCCATCGACGGAGTGGCAGACGAGACGAGCGAAGATGACATGTGAGGGAGAGCTGAGTAGTGATACTGCAGGAGCGGATGGCAGTGGTTGAGCAACAGTAGGCACAATCGATGAAACAACAGACAGGGTAGTCGATGAAGCCGAAACAGACACAGACGTAGCGGAAGAATTAACTGGCCGAGAACGAATGTGTGGTGTCGAAGGCGATCGTGAGAGTCAAAAGTCAGAAGGTACGATGTCGAAGATTTCTAGAGCCTCTTCCCGCTCGAAACGAGCAGTCTTATAGGCGCTCGTGGAGCGAAACTGTTTCCTACGGTGTGGGGGAAACCGGAGAAGTTCAAGATACCTGAGAACCTTTTGAGGTCCCATTTCATTAACCAGTCAATGAGGCACAGAAGTAAGGAGGCGGCGCTGAGAAGGGGAGAAATGAGCGAAAGGAACAAGGGGAACATCAGAAGTAACGGGCGGCGAAGTAGCAGCTGGTGAAAGAGAATAGTGTCGCACAGACGACGAATTGTGAATGGCGACATGCAGTGAATCAGGAACATCTTCGGGGAGGGGGTTGGTAAAAAAGACAATGGGAGGTGTGGTGGCAGATGGCGAAGCAGAAACAAAGGGCACGGTAACAGGTATGGTGCACTGAGAGCTGGTGAAGGTAGCAGACAAGGTACAACTTGATAAAACAGCAGCTGTAGCACTGGAGAGCTGGACCACGGGTGGAGAGACAGTGTCCATGGGTCGAGGCAAAGAACAAGTGGTAGCAGGAGAAGAATGCGATGAGGAGGAAGACAGAGGGCGCTTGACTAAAGTCTTGGTGGAAGATGGACTTGATGGATGCGAACAAGGTGGCGTGGTGGAAGCAGTTGAAGTAGTATCCAGAAGAGAAAGCTGTAGGAGAAGAGTTGATAATATGGTGCCATCAGGGACGGGGGAAGAAGAAAATTCAGGGGCCGGGAATAATCCACCCGAACGAGGTGGAGACACGAACTGGAAAGATCTGACAGACAGTGAGGCAGAAGCAGGAGTACCAAAAGATGAAGCCAAAGCAGGAATGGTGTTTTTGTTCGGGCATGAAGCACATAAATGAGTAGGCGATTTACAAAAAAAGCAACGAAGAGAAGCACAGTACGAGTATGACGGCCACAGATTACTTGAAATGTGGTTGGACAAGAAGTAATGGAGGTTTCATCTGCAAACACGACGAGGGCCTGTCGTCGAAAACTAAGATAAGGACGAACACTTTGCTCGTCCGACGCTGCAGGTAACGTGCGAGTGGGGCCAATGACGAGGCCACAACGGAAGAGGAAACTAAGCAGGATATCATCCGAGATTTCCGGAGGAACAGGAGACATGCTAACAAGTACGGGGAACTGTGCTAAAGGTATGGCGAACAAACTTTGATAACCCACGGAAATAGGGAAAGAAATAGCCCGCGCAACCTGAGCGGAAGAGGAAAAATAAACAAGCACAAAGCGAGGTTTTCGTGCAATATGGGTAATTTCATTTCATTTCATTTATTTATTTTGCTCTAGGGTTACATTTGACTATATTACATTTCAAAATAAGTAGCATCTAGGGGAACAATCTCATGAAGAGCTGATGTATACGCAGGGAATTTAGTAATAGGGAGGGCAAGAAATTTGACCCCTAAGGCTAAAGGGACAAGTAAAGACTTATCTCGTGGTGAAGACTCAGGAATGTGAGCAGTAAGAACGTTATCATGTCGAGAAGCAATAAAATCCAAGAAGGACGGCAAAAGGGCGGAGTGTACGGAAGTGACGGTAGGCGACGAGAGATGAAATTTGTCGTGAAGCAGAACATCTGGGGGAGGCGTCAGTGGTGAAAGATAATTAGTAGATTAGCACAGGCCATGAGTAGTTGAGTAGGAAAGCACAAGTACTAGAATGGTAAGCAGAGAAGATAAACAGGTGGACGAAGGCAAAAAAGTTGAGCAATGACGTCACAAGAAGAGCAGCTGGAGACGGGCGGTGCACAACTTACGAGGAAATGACGTCACACGAGAACCACTAGCAGCAGGTGACGTGATACGGGAGATGCGGAGGTAAGCACTTAAAGAGAAGCACAGGAGACGGAGTGTTGGAACGCAGGTAAGGAGACTGAAGACAGTCAAGACGAGTCACGATGTTTTTTTTTGTTGTTTTTTTTATTGGAGGTTAACGACCACCGTGAGCAACTCAATGGGTTAATGGGCTATAAGCAGTCGCCCGTCCCTAATTTAGGGTCACTGGTTCCAGGGAAGGGAGAGAGCCAGTGCCGTAAGACAAACACAACATCCACGCCACACCAGGATTCGAACCCGGACCCCTTACGGACGAATGATCAGAGGCCAGCGCCGTAGACCACTGCGCCACCGGCGCGGCACGATGTTTACCGGAGGAACCGACGAGGGTTAAGCACAAACCATGAAAATATGTCGAGTGTGAAATAAATAAGCCCTTACTGGACAAAACAGGTCGCAGGAACGATACACACAAGCTTTATAAGCCAGAGAAAAGCACTCACACGAGGTAAGGATACCCTATTCCGTCAGTATGAGGCAGAAAATCAGGAACTGGAAATGGGCGTGACAGGGAGAAGAAAAGTTGTGTCGCCATAGAAACATTTTTAATCAAGTTATGAGGATAATGGCTGTGGAATAAATCTCGCTCCTGTGCCCTGACCTTTGACCCCATTTCCATGATATTCAACAGAGCCAGTTCAGTATACCTCCGGAACAACATGCTAAAATTTTGTCGCAATCGAAGCACTTTTAGTCAAGTTATGAGGATATTGGCTGTGGAATAAATCTCGCTCCTGTGCCCTGACCTTTGACCCCATTTCGATGATATTCAACAGAACCAGTTCAGTATACATCCGGAACAACATGCTAAACTTTTGTCGCAATCGAAGCACTTTTAGTCAAGTTATGAGGATATTGGCTGTGGAATAAATCTCGCTTCCGTGTCCTGACCTTTGACCCCATTTCGATGGTATTCAACAGAACCGGTTCCGTATGCTTCCGGAACCACATGATGGAATGGATACTGCTCCTATGTCCTGGCCTTTGCCCCTATTTCGCCCATTTTCAATACGGTTCGTCCCCAGGTAGTCCCTTACCACATATTAAAATTTCATCGAAATCGAACTGTTTTAACGCGAGTTATCGTGCGGACAGACTGACGGACGGACGGACAGACAGGCGGACAAAGCTAGAGCACATACGCTTTTTCAATTTACTGTTGGAGAGCGTAAAAATAAGGTAATAAACAAAGATTTGAATATAAAAAAAAAAAAAAAAAAAAAAGATGACACCGAATTTTCGAGTGTAATGAGCACGTCTTTTGAAGACGTTCTGACGCGAATTAAATTTATCAAAGCTATTCAAAGTCAGTGAAACCGGTATAGAAAACAGTAGTATCTGACCGAAGAAATAATTTTTTTAATCAGGCTTTTAATCCCGCAGGTATTGCTGTAAACGGAATCGTGAACTTACGCCCTCTGGTTGCAGACTTGTGCGCAAAGAAAAATTTATAATTATATGAGATACATTTCACAGCAGAAACGCTCCCCAACAAAGAAAGCATTTTTTAAATCGGACTTTTAGAAGCAGAGATATCAATAAATACACTGGCGGAAAGTGAAAAAAGAACACCAAGAAGGAGACGTCTGATACCAATGAAATTTATACAGCATAATAACGGAATACAGAGGATAACGTGATCAAAACATTATGGCAAAATACAGCTGCATTTGCTGATAAACTGAAAAATAACATTTCCATGTAACATGGTTAGTACGAGGTTGAACCGCCATGAACTGCGTCACACTGTGCAATTCTGGCATGGAGTCTGTCGTACAGATGTTGGATGTAAGTTTGGGATATTGAGTTCCAAGCATCCTCAACCTGGAAGCGTAAATCGGGGATGGTCGTGGCTGGCCGTGGATACCGGATAAGTCGTTGTCCCATAAAATCCCACACGTGCTCAATGGGGGACAAATCCGGTGAACGTGCAGGCCATGGAAGTTGTCTCACACCCTAAAGTGCATGTTGCGTTGCACGTGCCGTGCGTGGGCGTGCGTTATCTTGCTGGAAAACTCCACGATGGACCGACCTTACAAATGGCACAACAACGGGCTGAATGATGTTGTTGATGTAGGTGGAGCTGTTTAACGTACCCGGTACAAACACTAGTTGTGTACGGGAGTGATAGCTGATCGCTACCCACACCAGGAGACCAGGTGTAGGCCCTGTGTGTCGCTGGCGGATGCAAAAAGGGTGGAGACGCTCCCCTGTGCGTCTGCGAACACGTCTACGGCCATCTGAGGCTCTCAAGCAGAATCTGCTTTCATCTCTGAACACGACAGATCGCCATTGCGTTCTCCAGTGCAGACGTTGGCGACACCACTACAGCCGTTCCTGACGGTGGGCTGGAGTCAGAGGTACACATGCCAGAGGCACACGTGCACGTAGTCCTGCATCCAGTAGACGGTTGCGGATTGTTCGCACAGTCAACTCAGGTGCAACGGCAGCTCGGATTTGCGTCGCAGTGGATGTTCTGCTTGACAACGCCGCTCTTCTTATGCGTCGATCGGTCCGCTCATCAGTCTGTCTGTGACTCCCGGTTCCACGTCTTCTCGTGTGGGAATGTTCCTCGGACCATCTACGCCACCATCGTACCACCACCGATATTTCCCGTCCAATTTGCTCCGCAATACGACGATACGACCACCCGGCCTCGCGGAGTCCGACTAGACGACCTCGTTCAAAGTCCGATAATTGCTGAAATCCTACACGTCTTCCATGTCCAGGCATTGCAGCTTCTTTAGGGTCTTCCCACGTGTTCGTACGCCGACGACTGATTACATTCACTTCGCCGTACTCCTTAAATACCACCGACGATAATTTGCATATTATGCCGTGCTGTGGCGTAAGCGCTCACCGGTTGGTCCCGAAATTAACATCACATCTACGTAAACTTGACCCCATTAACATATGTAAATTTCATGATCGTCCGCCAATTCCTTCTTGGTGTTCTTTTTTCACTTTCCGCCAGTGTATAAGATATGCATCTACGCCCCCGGGCGGGAAAGACTTGTGATATTTTAAGAAGAAAGTTTTCTCAAATGGTTTTTCGATGTGAGCAGTATCGGTCCGGGAAATATTTTTTTCAGTCGAGTTTTCAGGAGCTCAGATTTTGCTGCAAATACACAACAAACAGAAATTAACACTTATGCCCCTGGTGGCGTGGCCAAACCATTCTTTACGACACATTAGAAATACGCGAAAAACGTTTTCCATTAGGATCTGTATGAACAGGAATAATTTTTCAAATCGGAGTTTTAGAAGCAGAGATATCGAGGGAAACGCAATTTACCTTAACGTCCCCTAGCGGAAAGTCTAAGAGTCTATGAGTTACTTGAAAATTTTGTAATTACATGAAAAATATTTCGCACCGGAAACGCTATCCAACAAAGTAGGAATTCTTCAAAGCGGACCCTTAGACGTAGAGATATTGACAAAAATACGATATACATCTACGCCCCCTGGCGAAGAAACCATGCAATATTTTAAGAAGAAAATATCCCGAAAAGGTTTATCGATGTGAGTGGTATCGGTTCACGAACGAATTTTTTCAATCGAGATTTTAGAAGCTCAGATTTTGTGGTAAATACATCAGAAGCAAAAATTAACACTTACGCCCCCTGGTGGCCAAAGTATTTTTTACCAAAAATTAGAAATTATATGCAAAAGATTTCCCCTCAAGAGCTATATCCGCTGAAGAATTTGTTTTTTCAAATCGGAGTTTTAGAAGTAGAGATATCGGGGAAAACGCAATTTACTTTTACGTCCCTTAGAGGAAAATCTATGTGGAACTTGAAAGGGACTATACCTAAAATACTCTTCGACATAAAACGAATCGAAAGGTAAAAGAGTGTTTTCAATTGGATGTTTAGAAGCAAATATAGGGAATAAAATGTATTTTGAATTCGACATCATCTGCATTTGCGCCTTCTAGCGGCGAAACTGTACATCGTAGGAAGCAAAAAAAAAAAAAAAAAAAAAAACGAAATGAAGGGTCATCATTCGCATATTTTAAGCTTTCCAATGCAGAAAGAATTTTTCAAATCGGACTAATTGTTTCAGAGATGGGATGTCTACAGAAGTAGAACGGACGGACGGACAAACCGATAACATTAGCACGATCTTTTTTACAAAAGACGTGCTAAAAACATAATGTTCACTGCCTTTTGCCTGGGCACGTGGCTGAGCGCAGAACACGGTGTAGACTTCTTCATGAAAATTGTAGCGCTTTTGTTTAGCTGACTTACTAAAACACTACATAGATCAAAACCTTCACCTACAGTGAAATACATGTCACTCAAATAAAGTTCAAGAAGTTGGTACTTACAGATAATCCTATATTGCTGTCAATAGTCACTTAATCATTTGCACTACAACAAGGTGAGATCAACGAAACGTGGGTTAATATCTATAATAACAATTAACTATGAAACACAACACTGGAGCCAGAGTAAATATCCACAATAACACTTGACTACGAAACACAACACTGTCGTTAAAGTAGAACACGTATTCTTCAAAAATACTTAAACCGCAATTAAGCAGTCTCGCATCGCATCAACGTTCACCATCAAAATCCCTCTCTCCCAGCTACTGCGTAGCCATTATACACTATCTACCAACAAGTAATTGGACACCCCTGCAATCGACGATATCTGCGGTCCTGATAGACGTCACGGCCGCCGCCGTTAAATATCGTGTGAGAAACAACAACGCAACCAGTCGCATGCAAGATGCCACGCAGTTTGGAGCTCTCTGATTTCGAGAAAGGTGTAATCGTTGGGTATCACAGAAATGGCCGATCCATGCGTGGCATATCCAGCGAGTTGAAGTACCCAAAATCGACAGTGACCTACGTGATTGGCAAGTGGAAGATGAGAGGTGACTGTCGGAATGTGCCCCGACCCGGCAGACCCACAAAACTGGGAGTTAGAGACCGACGGGTGCTGGCCAGAGAAATTCGGAAGAACCGCACCAAATCAATGAGCCACATCCGCGAGGAGTTTCAACAGGCATCCGGGAGTGGTCTTTCGATGAATACCATCCGTAAGGAAGCCCATCTGCTCGGTTATCATGGACGTGCTGCCGCCCACAAGCCTTTGATCAGCAAGTCTAATAGCGCTGCTTGGCTAACGTGGTGGTGCAAAGAACGTCGACAGTGGACCGTTGAACAGTGGAAACAGGTTCTCTGGAGCGACGAATCAAGGTTCACCCTCTACCGTTCGGATGGCAGGGTTTGGGTTTGACGTCTGCCTGGAAAACGCCTCCTGCCGGAATGTATTGTGCCAACTGTGAAGTTCGGCGGCGGTGGAATTGTGCTATGGAGGTGTTTGCGACCAAGGGCACGGGACCCTTGGTCGCAATTCCTGGTAGACTCAACGCCGAGACCTACTACACCATTTTGGATGACCATGCGCTTCCTACGTTGTGGCAGTTTTACGGGGTGGACCCATGTTACTTTCAGGATGACAATG
The DNA here is from genome assembly GCA_039090855.1 of Macrothele yani. NCBI lineage: Eukaryota > Metazoa > Arthropoda > Arachnida > Araneae > Macrothelidae > Macrothele > Macrothele yani. The sequence goes on along the minus strand of CM077023.1, from coordinate 1,295,438 downwards.
CCACCTGTCATGTTGCGGGGTCCACCATGGCTTGGTATGGTGACAATGGGGTTAATCGAATGGATTGGCCTGCGCAGAGCCCGGACCTTAACCCTATCGAGCACCTCTGGGACGAGTTGGAGCGTCGACTTAAGGGGTGCCCCCACCGTCCAAAATCGGTGAAGGAACTGACCTGTCTTCTCTAAGTCGAGTGGAAGAAAATACCACTAGCCATCGTACAACGCCTGGTTGAGAGTATGCCCCGGAGGGTCGCAGCTGTAATCGCCGCTCGTGGAGGCTCCACCAACTATTGAAGGTGAATAAACTTCGTTTTTCTTTGCTATCACAGGTGTCCAATTACTTGTTGGTAGATAGTGTATCTCTCGACTTGTTCTTATCACATGCGTACGTCACTTACGTACTCACCTCAGGGTGTTGCCAAACCTTCATTCATGTAAGAAAGAAGATACCACGTTAAGTTTGGATAGTAGAGAAGAAACTCAAATTTACATAGGAAAAGGAACTAAAAATGAAAGTTAAAATAGAATATATGTCACAAAATCACTTAGCCCGAGACAGATGAAATTTAATGTGACTATTGATGAAGTATCGATCTACTTAACGACTGTAACAAAAAAAGTCGATTTACTATCGCAAAAGAGGAAAAAAAGACTTACAAACTAGTTTCCAAAAATCCAAAGAAAGTTTCAGTAAAAAAATCATGATTATTGCTGGTTTCTCATAGAATGGGAAATTAAAGTTAAGAAAAGTTGAAAAGAATGTTAAAATCAACTACATATTACCAAAATAATGTTTTAACTCCTATATATAAAGAGGAAATACCATTCCTTTATCCACGGGGCCTTCAAAAGTAGAACTCCATCCGGATAAGGCTACCAGTCTTGTATCAAAATCTACCACTCTATTTCTTGCAAAAATGAAAAAAGAAACGGGTATCAAGTCTATAACTTTTGCTCATATTCTTTCAAAGTCCCCTGATGTGTCACCGATGGACTGTTGTGCCTTTGACTGCTAAAAAAATGCGCTTTCTAAACTCAGACCTAAGACAATGATTGTACTATGTATGGAAAGCAATGCAAATGGAGTGGGGAAAATACCACTACCAATTTTAAAAAATACCCTGTTGTCTTGGAAATGTAGATGTAGGTTCATATCCAGACAAAGGGCTATCAGATAGAGCATTTAAGAAACAAATAATTTTATTTTAAACGTTAATTGTATTGGTGGAAAATCGTTCTAAAAACTACATCCCCTGTACATCCCAATATATAAAAGGCTAAGTTGCTGACGACGTGGATCAGTTTTTAAGTCGTCATAGCAACAACCGAGAAACAAATGTTTGTGACGTCACAATTAGCTTTTCGTGTTTTCGTGCAGGTGACGTCATCACCTGCACGCTCACAGGCCGCGCGTATATCACTTTGTTTTGTTGTCATAGCAACAAAGAACACAACTGCTGGTGTGACGTCATCTCATCCAAATAATTCTCACATGACGTCAGAGATGCGTTACGTCACACGGTCAACTCTTTAGAAATAGGAAAACTACGTCAGGAATTTTGGTTCTACTTTACATACTCTTGATATGCTGTTTACTAGAAAAAGACGAACATTTATATTCCGGTGTTCACACCAAGTTACCCGTAACCGTTCCTGTTTAACGCTTTGTTTACATTTTTTTTCTTTCGTTCGAAGTTAGAGTTTTTTTTTCCGAGTGTGGAGGAATACAGTTCTAAGCTGTACGATGTTTATTATTTATATATTTAAACATACAAGATTATTATTTTTTCATGCATTTTCCTCCTAGAAAAAATTTAATAGCCGTTAATACTCACTAAATTTATTAATTTTAATACGTACTTGCGACGACGTGGATCACTTTTATTTCAGTAAGGCAAGAACGAACGTTAGTGTCCTTCGCGAACTTGACTGTTGTTTTCAGCCTCGCCTATGCCGCGTCAAAAAGAAATTTACCTCCTTCATTAGATGAAGAGATTGAAGATAAACGCCTCAAAGCCTATTTGCCGCCCCGGTCGCGCAGTGGTCTAAGCGATGGCTTCTGCTCATTCGTCCAAGCTGGGTCCGGGTTCGAATCTCGGTGAGGCATGGATGTTCTGTTTGTCTTACGGCACCGGGTTTCTCTCTTCCCGGGAACCAGTGTCCCTAAATTAGGTACGGGCGACTGCTTATAGCCCATTGAGTTGCTCATGGTGGTCGTTAAACCCCCAATAAGAAAAAAAGCCAATTACGTTCGAGCAAGGCGCGAACAACGCACTGCAGTCGAAAGACAAGCTGTTAACTTCCGAAATGCCGGGCATGCCAGAAAAAAAGACAAAAATGCAATGCAGTTGAAAGAAATTCTGAAATTCGACGTTTGCGTGATCGTCGTACTAATAATATGACGCCGGAACATATTGAAACTGAATCTCAGCGCATCAGAAATGTACATATTGCAGAGGCACAAAATACGACTCCCGAACAAAGGAATGAACGCTGCGCTCGCAAGGTTTTTTTTTTGTTGCTGTTGTTGTTGTTTATTTATTTATTTATTTTTGTTTTAATTGGAGGTTTAACGACCACCATGATTAACTCAATGGGCTATAAGCAGTCGCCCGTCCCTAATTTAGGGTCGCTTGTTCCAGGGAAGAGAGAGAGCCAGTGCCGTAAGACAAACACAACATCCATGCCTTACGGGATTCGAACCTGGACCCCTTTCGGACAAATGATCAGAGGCCATCGCTTAGACCAGTGTTCCGCAACCTTTTTCTACTCGCGGAACACCATAAATTATCTATGACTCAACACGGTACCCCAAAATGTTAATCCCCTCAAAAACGTATCATATGACACTATTAATATAAATACGCAATATAATCAATCTATTATTATTCTATTATATTATTATTCTATTATATTATTATTATATTATATTATTATTCTATTATATTATTATTATATTATATTATTATTCTATTATATTAGTATTAAACAGAATTCAACTCGTTCATTTATTAACAATTTATGAACTTTAATTTACTGTAGAAAGAACAAGAAAATACACTTTACTATTACTATTAAAGTAAATAATTCTACTCATACCTTCAATGTGATACTTGCGCCTGCTTATCTGCACACAGGCGGTTGATCCGTGGCGGAATCGTTGACAATGCAAGTCTTAATTCTTCATCGACGGATTTGAGTCTCTTTGATGTTTTAATTTCAGTCAACGTTGAGAAGCCCAGTTCGCACGAATTTGTAGTTGAAAATAGTAATAACACATTAACTGCCATCTCGGAGATAGCCGGATATTCACTCCTGATTGCCAAACAAAATGTGTCTAAAGGCACTTCGAGAAGTTTTAATTTCAATGTTCTGTCAGCTTTTAAATCTGCGAGTTCCTATTGTATATTAATCGGAAACGGTTTTAAATTCTCAACAAATGGATCACCACCCCAGTCGAAATCCTGAACACCCTCTCCTAAACACTTCTTGAACTTCTGTTGCAAGATTTCTAAATGTTCTTTAATTAAGTCCATCACCACTTTATTACCATCAGCAAGTGGCTGGCCATATAGTCGGGAACATCTCTAACGACCCAGCGTATTCTGTAACGTACCAGGAGATGTGACGTACCTTCCAGAAGGACGCACACGACATAGAGGCAGATAGGAATCAGAATAAAACGTCCGCGTAGCTCAATTGGTAGAGTGGCTTATTCCGGAATGAGGGGATCCGGGTTCGAATCCTGGCGTGGACAGAAATGACGGAGAAATTTACTTCGTTATAATGGCGCCCGAACTATGCGGGTGACCCGACCGTTCAAAATCTCGCATTGGTGTGATGTTCTTTCCACACCGCGAGATAGGAAAAATAAAAGAATCCTTTCTCCAGCACTTCGAAGAAAAAAAAATAATAATAAAAAAATAAGGGGAGATGATGTAACGTACCAGGAGATGTGACGTACCTGCCAGAAGGACGCACACGACATAAAGGCAGATAGGAATCAGAATAAAACGTCCGCGTAGCTCAATTGGTAGAGTGACTTATTCCGGAATGAGGGGATCCGGGTTCGAATCCTGGCGTGGACAGAAATGACGGAGAAATTTACTTCGTTATAATTCACAAATCCTTGAATCTTATCCATACTAGACAGAATATTTTCGTACCTACATTGCATTTTTCTGTTCAGCTCATTCAAGTCTACGAAAATATCGGAAAGATATGCGCGATTTGATGAGGATCACGACTTTTACTACTTTGTCCAGCACAACTTTCAGAAAAGATAGCAAAGACTTAGCTACAATGGCTTCGCGGTGAATGAGACAATGATCGCATCGTATGTTAAGATTTACTTCGCGTACTTTAGCTACAAATCCTTTCACTCGGCCTGTCATAGAAGCTACTGCGTCTGTACAAACACTAACGCAATCCTTCCATTTTAATTCATTATGGAGCACATATTCATTAGTCACACGAAAGATTTCTTCACTGGTGACTCGCTTGAAGTTTTTTGCAAAAAAAGAAATTAGTTGCAATTATACATCTCCATCGATGTACCGACTGTAGGCAAGAAGTTGTGCGTGGCCACTAATACCGATGGACTCGTCGATCTGAAGTGAGAACTTCTGACTGCTGTTGATTTTCTCCTTCATAATGTCTTCAATGCTACTGACTCGGCGACTGATTGTGTCAGCAGAGAGAGGGAAATTTCACTAGCAGCTTCTGAAACTAGGACTGTTTTCACCATCTCTTTACAAGCAGGCATTAACAAAGTTTCAGCTATTGTATGCGGTTTTTTGGCCTTTACGATAAGTTCAGCTACCTAATAGATAGCTTCCTGTACTTTTTCCGAAACACGACTTGTCGCAGTCATGAACGTTGCTTGTTTTTTGTTTGTTCCAACAACCGACGAAAATAATTGATATCTTTACTTGACAGAGAAGAGTGTTTTTTGACAATTGTCGATTCAATTTACTGGGAACTATAGCAGCATTATTGAGTTTTTCACCACAAACAATACACTCGGGGATTGTGCATGTTTTATCACCACACCAAAACAAACCCCGTAAGATAAATAATTATCACTATACTGCAGGTGCACTAATTTTTGTTTCTCTATTTCGGGCTCAATGCTTTCACTACTTGCACTCGTGAACGGAACACTCCGTACAAGGAACTTGTCCATCTTGAAAAAATAAAATAGTTTAATAGTAATAGAAAATAGCAAGACTGACTAGTAATCACAATTATCGGACTACTTCAGAGCACAGTTGAGGTAGAACTGAAATAATTGTAAGATGCGGAACCTATACTCTTCAAAGAGAAGAAGGGGCACATATACCGACTTATTTAAAATAAAGTCTAACAATGGGTGGGTGCATCGGTACAGGGAAAAAGTAATAAAGTTGAAGAAGCACTAACAAACGGGGACAAATACCAAAACAACGTAATAAAATAATAAAAGACAGGGAAAGTTTTGCTAATCACCGCACTTTTAGGGGGAAGCATACGTAGAACATGCGGCAAATGTAACAAAGAAGCCGCATAGCGCAGCGGCCGAGGCGAGAAATACTAATATATTGATGAGAACGTGCCGAGCGGTGTAATTTATTACCACTCGTCACCAATCAATAAGAACGAGGCTTGTAGGTTTGTATAGTTCGGGAGCTGGTATAAATTGGCGAGAACGTGAGGTTTGCTGAAACACAGGAATTTTATATAAGGAATTATCTACAACACCAGAGCCTATGGAATGAATAGAGTAAGATTACCCATTAAACTTCTTTATTCGTAGGAGGAAACACTATTCTGGGGCATTGCCCACGGTGATACAAACACATGTTATGCTCCCTATTCGGAGCAAATATCTTCTTCCTCGGGATTCCAAGATCAGACTTCCGCCTCAAAAGGGGCGTATAACAGTTCTAATTTAGAGTCTGGTATTAGTCAAAGTTCTCAGTTCCTCCTCTCAGTGACAGGTGACAATAGACAACAAAATTAAAAAAAAAGTACTCACGTATTGTTGACTGTGGGTTTTGTAATCCGGGTTACGGAAAAATCACTTATTCGAACTATTAGGAGGATCTGTCGACACTTCAAACACTGTTGCGCTATATTTTTACTAAGTAGTTCCTTCTCCTGTATGGTTTAAGCGCCGGAGGATTATCGCTCCCTCCGTCTCTCTTTTCTCTGATGAGTCAAGATTTTTGTTATGGATGCGGTCGCCTGCAGACAGTACGGGGATTGTTGCTGTCAGTCCTCGTCGTAAAACTTCATCGTCGATTTGGAGCGGGCTCTCTCCTGTGAGTTCACGCAGGTCAGCAACCCTTCGCTTCGGAGGAGGAGGAGTAGGATGTAGTCAGTGGAGAACTTCGTAAGAGAAGCAGATTATCTTTACTTGGCGTCTAGCGCCTGCTTGCCAGCGGGGGTCCGTCGTGGTTTCTTAGTTGGATGCAGGTGGAGTTTCCCTCATACTTTTTAGTGGCCACTCTCAATGTAGCATATTTGGGGCCTTATCCAGCCGTCTAATTATTTTTGAGCCCGCTCTTTACCATCGTACTAAGCGGCTTACCCCGCGCTTAAAGTACCGAGCTATCTTACGTAAGCGTCGGACGTCAGGTTTCGCACCTAGCGGGATCCTACGGTTTACAGCTACGTCGACCCTTCTTGCGAGCTTTCTCCCTGTCTGTCCTACACCAGCGTACCGAGACAACTCACTGTTTTTCTTTTGCTACTTTTTGGCTATTCTCCGTCACGTGACTTCATCTGCTTCTCTTCACTGAACACTTGAGATTTTTCTCATACCTTTCACTCGGATCGTCATTGCTCCTGTAAGAATGGTGCCGTCTGACCCTCGCCCCCTCATAATCGCAATTTCCAGTGTTTCCTACCGATTTTCGGCACTAATGGCACACTTGAAATCGTATTTATGAGAGTCTGAGTGCCTTTCAATTGCAGTCTGGGTGGCCCGCTGTTGCTAACAGACCCCCAGAGATTATCCACTCATTTCTTTGTTCCCACTCAGACAAAGAGAATTACGCGACTTCCCCAATTAAAACGAGTTAGTTTTCCAATTAATTTGCAATAGGCCAAATATTTAATTTAATTATCAACATAATTTAACCACGCCTATTAAGTCCGTCTCCCATTTTAATAGTAATTAGTTTAGACCCAATTTTTGCATCAATATCAATAAGCAAAACTACGATATAACAACAACTGTGAGTAAATAATTTGCATTTAATTTCTTAGAATACTAAAAAATTCGCTGCATGTAATAAAGAATAAACAAGAATCAGCTTATTTAATCAGTGCAGCGGGAGAGGAAAAAATACAAGCATATGAAACAGAGTAACTGGGATAAAACTAAAAAATAAAACTCTACAATTAATTTTTTACAATAGGATAATAGGTAAAAGTTCGCTTCACACCTTTCACCTTGTGGGGGCACACCGGTTGCGGAACACTGGCTTAGACCACTGCGCTACCGGGGCGGCCTCGGGAGGTTCAGAGGACATTAACGAACCGACAACAACAGACAAATGCTACGTGTCATGTGGCTTTAAACCATATAGACGATGAAAAGACTGTAGAAGACACTCATGTGGCACTCTTGAGCAAATTTGTGAATTTTGTAAAGCCAAAAACGTTGCCGGAGAAAGACCTTCAGATTGTAAATTTTCTAAATGTTGCTCAAAAGGAGCAGCAGTAAAATTAGATCCTATTCGCACTTCCCCATTAACTGAACAACTTATGCAATCAGCATGAGCATTCAAAAAACTTTATGGTTAACATACGGTAGTAGTATAGGAAATGGATGTTCTGAAACAGTGGAGGAGCCAATGTTATCCTATGGCTCCTCCACCTGGGAAGGAGGCGAACGCTTAAATGGTGGAGGAGGAGGAGGATGTGATGGCTACAATTTGGAAAACGCGGCTGGTTGGGTGTATGTGAAGAACGTTTTTTTTTTTTTTTTTTTTTTTCCCCCACACTTTTGATTTGTTGTCTTAATACAACATAGCTTGCCGAGAGCTCTGGCTTCATAAGTAATGTGTTATTCCCCTCTATATATCTTTAAAATTTGGGTTTATAATTATGGTTATTATGACGTAACTATTGTAGCGTTTAAAGAACATATATATTGTACATTTCCCACATTTGAATGGTATTCGCAGGTCTGGAAAGATGAACATTTCATTCAGTGTGAAAAGTATTGAAATGAAAAGTTAATGTAAAGAACTACAGCTGATATTTTTATTCCTAACTTGTGTATTTACAACACTGCTTTCGGAGATGAAAGCAGTGATTTGTCAGGCGGAAAACTACATCGGGTAATCAGCAGGAAACTGTATTATTTACAGCCGAGACCCACTCAGTTAAGAGCGCCCTGTGTAGCCGCCCATTTTTCCTTTTCGGCCTCTACTCCTGAAAGGATGTTAAGTTTCAATATTTTCAATGTTTAGTTTGATTATTAATTTTAGGAATGTAATGGGAAAAAAATCAAGATTTTTACCTATATGCAATGAAACCGTAACTCACCAAATTCCAAGTGAAATTTTATCTGGGTTTAGTCTCACATCTGAACCCATCATTTGCATTCTTTTCGGGTTTAAGAGCAATTATGTCTCATTAACAGCAAGTGTGCCAACCTCATCCCTCACACAAACATCAGGGTTACAGATAATTATACCATTCTAGAATCTCCCGCACTAACACAGATTTAAGCAAATTTTTAAGGTTACAATTCTACTTTCATCCAACATAAAGGTAAAAATGTTCTCATAGCTCTTGTTATCGAGCGATTTTTTCTTCATTCTTTAATTATAGAATAATGGAAAATTATACTTAACACCTTTTTTTTTTTTTTTTTTTACCTTAAATATTTTTAGGAATTTTCTAATGCCCATAAGCTAGAGTATCCATTCCATTTGAAAGAATATATCTTTTATCGTCCGCAGGACATAAACTCCGCTTTCTTATTTTCATGGTATAGAGTTTATGCTTTTTACTTTGAACTTGCTGCATGGTGGTATAGAATATTTTTTTCTGAAAGAGGGACGTTTTATATAACTCATGTCGTAGGGTTTTTTTAATTGCGGCTTTAACAACACCTTTTGCAGTTAATTTTCCCCTTACATTCACTGTCTATACTGTACATTTTCGATCGTAGTCCTATAAATTCTTTTATCACTCTTCCATTCAGCTCATCTTTTCATTTTTCCAATCACTTTTCTATTTACCTGACTATGTAGAAAGTGATTGGTTGGATACTCAGAAGTATCAAATTTTTCAATGTCTTGTAGCATATCTGTATAGACATCATCAGTACAGATCTCGTAAGTGAGTGAGTCTGTGTCCGTAAACAAAAGTTTAACACAGTTATCATCATATTTCTGTTTTACATAAGTGTAATGAAAATTATACATTAATGTTTTACTAATATCCAAAATCGCAAATCCAGCATAGATAGGTCTATTTAAATACAAATTCACACGTTTCATATTAACAGCAACTAAACCATCACTAAATCTGTTAAACGAATCAAAAGCTGGTGATGCTATTAACTTTCGCATTTGTTTCTCGGTCTGCACTAACTTTAAGTTTACACGTTTTCTGATATTTTCAATTGTTTTACCGAAAACGGCATTACTTAAAAGTTTAAAAAATCCTTTTCAAAAGCAGGTTTCGCCTGTGCTCGTTTTGCTGTATTAAAATGTATGTATTGTCTTAACCAGGGACTTTGTGTGAATGATAGAACTTTGTGAACTTTGTGAACTTTTCCCAGCTTCATCCCCAATTCTAAATAAAGTTTCAGATTCCTGTAGTGCAAAATATAATTATTCTTGTTGTGTAAAGTAGTCAGCAGTTTTTCATTTTTACTATAGGAAATGAGGTTAAGATCCTCCATTAGCTGCTTCAAATAACTGGAGAGCATATCGGGTGAAATATTCATTTTTTCTGGTGCTAATGGATAATCACTGTGAGTGTCATAAAGCTCTGCAGGATAAGAGAGATCTACCTCCAAAATGTACCTTACATCGCTTTCATCAGATACCTGGGAAATATTGAGATTTTGCACTTCTTCATCTGTTAACCACCGGAAGTCCCTTCATTGGTAAAAATTGACTAAGTCCATAACCATACAAATTATTGATAGCGAAGTACATTATGTATTTAGGGTTCAGACGGGTTATATTCTTCAAGATATTTATTATTGGATCTAGCATATCTATTGCTGATCATTGATACACCACCCCTGATACCTTTTTCAATGAAAAGATGCATGTCAATGTCTGTTAAAAGCTCAAGCACAACACCTGTCATTTTCAAACAAGCTTGAAACGCCATCCCAGGTGCCGTGTACGTATGCAAACAATCAATTCCGTAATAAGAAAGGGTTAGCACCCTAAAATTCTCGAAGACGTCTGCTAACAGTAAAATATCTGTTAGCATATATAAATCATGGTACTCTCCAAGATTTTCAATTTGAAAGTGATCCCACACCTTTTCTGCGTGTGCATAATCTTCTTCACATATGTTTTGCTCTGTCAGGGTGTTATAGAAATAACACTTATCGGGTAGACGAATATCTTCAAAAAATGTTTCCCATCCATGTAATCATAGGGATAAACTCCCTTTCGCAATAGAAGTTCTACCTGAGTACTAGAAATTTTTTTTTTTAAATCTTAAAAACTATCTTTTCCCTCTTGAGCTGAATTTTTGACTAGTTTCTCCAAAGAGGTGTTAAAATTTTTTAAAGAATCCATAAAGTGTAGATTACCCAGTGAGAAAGAAATATATTGCTCCGTGTTGGATGGAATACACCCAATGGTTTTATCCTTTATTTCTCCTATTTCTTGCATGATTAAGTGTTAATCATAACCTTGAAGATTATGAAAAATTACTGGGATTTTGGATGAGTAACGAAAATTTAAATTACAGCTGTTATGTGCAGCCCCTCGATATTTGGAAGTTAAATGACAGTGATCTCGCACTTTATCACCATTCAGTGGTTTCTCACAAATATGACATAAAACTGCTTCTTGGAAAGAAATTTCGTCCTCTTCAGTCATATCTATAGGTTTATTTGTTTTTAGAAGAGCACCGATCTTTTCCTCTTCAACCAAAAAAGATTTTAGAAAATGCTCCACAACGTTTTTTCCACGGTATACAACAGGTTTAGTAATGCATTCCCCATCATTACCAACAACAGCACAGCAGTATCCTGACGGGGTATGTTTTGCAGTCTTTTCCGTGAGTTTGTTACCCACTGGTAGTTTCTGAACAAAACATTCGAAGTCTGCATAAATGATAAAAGGAATTCTCAATTGAAAAAAATAGTTTTTGAATTTTAACAATTTTTCATTCTCTTTTGGAAGTCTAACTTTTTCTGCACCGTGAATGCTACATAAAGTCTTATGTTCTTCACACAGAGACTCTCGAGTAAACCCATGGAGACAATACGGGCAGAAATGTTTTCGTTCTTTGTGTTTTGTTATGGAATATGAAAGTCTGTTTAAATCTCTTATGAGACAGTAATGGGTTTTATCACCATCTGTGATATACAGGAGATCTACATGTCGTGTAAACTTCTCTTTGGTAATACGTAATGCGAAAATTTCATTTTCATAACCAAAAACATTTATTGAAATAGAATTTAACTTTTCAAATTTTCCTATTTGTTCAATTTGCATAGGAAAATTTATACCCTCAACCTCTAACTCATTTTCGTAGGGTGTATATTTAGTAACCCGATTTGGATTCTGCTCTTCGGGGTGAATTGATGCTAACACAGACCAAAGAAAACATTTCTTATCATCATTTTTTTATGTTTACTATTGCATGTTTTAATTCTAACTTCACAGGCAGCGGAATATAACTTGATCCTCTGAGTGGGAGATATTTACCTATTTTAATTTCTAGAAACTGTATACAATCAAGAACCCATCCGCTTCCATCTCTTTGAAAATTTTCTGAGGAATCAATTATTTTTGCAAAAGAACTTGAGATAGCATCATCAATATCTTGATTCGAAAGAGAAATGTCACATTTACTCCGAAAACAAGGTATAGTTTCCTGTTCTTCATCATCGCTATTAATACGAGTATATCTCACAAGAATGGAGATATACCATTTAATTCCCTTAACTTCATTAAGTTTCTTTCTTAAAATTCGTTCTAACTGAGGCCGATGAGTATTTAAAAATATATTAATATCTCGGTTTTCAGGACTATTTCCATTCAGCGTGTGTGTCTCAACAGCTCCGTTTAAGGCAGTGTTAAAACCACAAGGTTCATCATCAGCAGCAGCAGCAGCAGTAGCAGTTTCATTATCATTATGATTACTATGTGATTCGTTAGCGTTCTCTGAACAACATGTAGTACTTCGGTTCGTTGTGTTATGATATCCCGAACCTCCAGATGCAGTAACCGTAGAATTAGCAGATGGTAACCGCTCTGTCTGTTTCTTTTTAATGTGCTGATATTTTGAACATCCAGCGACAGCAGCAATAGAATCCGCAGAAGGTTGATGCTCTGTCTTTTGTTTTTTAACACACTGATATCCAGAACTACCAGGGTGTGTGACGACTGAATCAGCATCGGGATGAGGATGCTTTTTATGCAGATTCAAGTGCTTTTGCAGAACATCCTTACGGGAGAAACTCCGATCACATACTTGACACTGATACAACGACGTATTATGGGAAGACTTGTGCCGTTCTAAATTATCATGGCGGTTGAAAGTTCCCCTACACTCTTCACAGGTAAACTTTTCATTATTAACTGAATGATTGATCTTACGATCACGTAAAAGATTTTTCGTGTGGGTGAAAGTATTTCCACAGTTTTCACATGTAAAATTCCGCAGAGGTTGTAGGTCTTCTACAGAAGTTGAGGGTCCGTCCGGGATGAAACTATCTGAAATACCATCTGAACCGGACAGTCCACCGGTGGCTTCAAAAAATTCCAATTGACCCAATATAATTTGCTTGGTAATTTCGTCACCAAACCAACTGAACATCTAGAAAGAAAAGAAAGGTGACCCCTGTTAAGTATTTGTAAAATGAATATTGCTGAAAATTCACTGCAAAAGAAAACTACTATTCAGTTATTTCATTTTACTATGGAAAAAAATTGTGAGATTCTCCCATTCTGCATATTTCAAAACTATTGTCTTTACGAAAACGAAATTAAGCATTACAGAAGGTGATTCCTGTCACTGAAGGAAAGTTTAGAGAAATATTTTACCTCATCATCCATATCAACGGTGGTGATGGCGCTGTCGCTTTTCTGTTTGCAAGATCCTGGAGATGAAATTTGCAGTTTTCGCAGCAATAAGGATGAGGAAAATGAGAAGTTTTGCAATAATATAACACGTATTTCTCAAATTAACTCCTCCTATTTGAATCATCTACGAATGAAAACTTCGACACGGGAGGATCTACCCTCACCCCACCACCCACCCCATCCCAACCTGAATATCTGGTGTCGAGGGGAGAACATAAAAGAAATAATCACCATCGTAGTGGTGGGATTGGAATTTACGGGGAATGCTTGTTATTCTCAGTAGCTATAAATGCTTATAACTATGTATCCTACACGAAGCAGCACACACACACACACACACACACACACACACACACACACACACAGAGAAAACTTTCATTGCTTAGACAAGTGTGCATCTGCTTCTCTACCGTAAATTTTTATTAGTTTCATCCGTTGTGAATTCTTATATTGAGTTGATTCGTAACAATGGTTACATCACACAAAGGGCTCTTTCGAAATACAGCCCACAGGTGGTGAGAAACGTCTTCTCGTTTAAAGTTACATTTCTCAGTATGTAGAAGGATTTATAAAACTTCAGCAAACTAGAACAGTAATAGGTTTCACCCTTACGATCATAAAATATTTCACAAAGGTATGGCTTCTCCCCAATCGTCGTAAAATTTCACTGGGTTATACAGGTAAAGGAGTCACGATAACAGTCTCGTCACAACAACTACAATGTCAATGACCTGAACCGACGTGGTTGTACTCACCCGGTAAGATTTTACCAACAGAAGAAGGAGGAGGGTATCCATTGTGTCACACAACCGCTAGCCAATCCTTCTTAGAGTGTGAATAATGAAATTCACACATGTTCCCCCGCTTTCACTCAACTATAAAAGTAAAAGACGTCTGCTGTAGTCCGACCGCCGCGGGTGGCCTAGTGGGCAACGTTCGTGAATGCCACGGAAAGGACCTCAGGTTCGATCCCAGGCAGGTACGAACGCTCGATCCACTAAATATCCGCCGTGCGTCGGATGGGCACGTTAAGCCGTCGGACCCCGGGTACTGGCCCCCGGTAATAAATAAGGGCGTCTTCCTCCCCCTTTCTACTTCGCTTCCTTGTCACTTTCCTATCGGGCACTCTAGCCCAAATCTCCTAGCTTCCTATTTATAAGGGTTGTTTAAGACCTGGGGTCAGACACTCCCTTCCTAAAATCCTCTACATATTCATGTAGTCCGACCAGCTCCTGTTAAGATATTTATAAAACTCCCACAGAATCAATAGCATTTGCAAAATATTTTCACATTATAGTTGAAGACATTTAAAAGTTTTCCCAGGATCATAACAAAATAAAACATATATTTCCAGTCTTTAAATAGGGAAATATGACGTTTCTTAACGTTCCTGGAGCAGATATTATTGCTCTCAAACATTTGGTGAAGGTGTTGGATCGTAAAGCTAAGTGCTTAAGAAATTCGAGGTTGTAAATTTTCTCACAAATAAAGCTATTTATGTCGGTGGAAAAGAACTAGATGCAGGGACATTATGTGAATAATCCAGTCAGCAGACTCTGACGTAATAGGGGAGGAGCGTTTCTTCTCCGGCTTCTCAGTACGAGGGAGCACCTCTGATTTCGAAAGCATTCTATCGCTGCTTTGCCTAGTGGAAGGATCTTAGAATTCACCTCATCGCATTGCTCTTTAGAACTTAGATTGGGAAGATGAAGCGTATGGCTACTACATCTTTTAACACTGTTAGCAAGAAGATGTTTTCAACTACATCGATTAGTGATGTTGATGATGATGATCTACCTCCAACACAGCCTACTATCAACCCGACTAATAGCGATCTGAAGATAATTAAAACTTCTGCATCGTCTGATGAAATTTTTGAAGATTGTTTACCGGATCATCATTTTTCGCTGGGTGGTGGAAAATTCATCGTTGTCAGCGAATATACAGGCAAACTACGAATTCACCTAAGAAATTATCGCTTCAACGGATTAGGCTATCTACCGACAAAGAATGGCATTACTTTCACCGCATCTTCATTCCATTCGCTCCGGCGAGGTATTTTTTTAATTAATGGATGTGAGCACACGCAAACCTTTGGAAGAGACTTATTCATTGCATGTAAGCCAGATTCAAGAGGAGGAAGGGGTGGAGGATATGTTATTAACTTCCAAAAGCTGTACTCGGTTAGTGATGGATTCTTCTACTTTGCCCCTGGTGGTGGCGTAACACTCACCAAAAATGAGTTCGAAGAACTTCAACTAATATGTGACATCTGGAACACGATAAAAGATCTGATTTTCAGGGATGTGTTTAAAGCTCTGGTTAAAGAAAGTAGACTCTCTGAGTCTAATTGCGTGAATTTAAAAGAATTTGATACATGCCGCATCTTGCGAGATGTAGTTACCGAGGTGTTGGAATCACACATCGGGAAAATCTTCCCATGTAGTGAATGTAGAAAGCCTCTAGAACAACAACTACCTAATCAAGAAGCACACGAGTGCATCACCACAACTGAAGAAGACAAGTGGGTGTTCTATAATACGGAGGCTATTTCACTTTTAGAATCACGACTGCTCGCCAGAGCATTTACTAAAAAGGCGAATCAGCTAAAACACTTTATACCGGACGCATTTCTGGAGTCCCTTAAAGGAAAGGATGTATTAGATTATGTCTGTGCACACCATGTAAATAGATAGTTATAAAAAAAAAAAAAAAAATCAAAATTGGGGTTGGGTGGGGTGGGGTGTTTGGTCTGAAGCTTATGACTGAAACCGTAAAGAATCACATTTTCAAGGTCTTCTAAATTCTCAATGTTTAGAAGTCGGTCAGCCGGATATCTCTCTTTGGAGTATCCGGTGCTTCATTGAAAACTTGATGTGATTCAAAGTTAGTATAGAAGAACACACACACACACGAACACACACACACACACACACACACACACACACACACACACACGCGCGCGATGCTTAAAAACTAACCTCGACGAAAACCAACTCCAAAATATCGACCCTACACTTGTTAGAATCAATTTTTCCGTTTTCACAAAACGTTTAGACAAAATATCATACTTTCATCATATGTATCTTCCAATGTTATTCTATGAAATTTTCAGTAAACCACAGTCATCACAAACACGAGTTTCAACCGTAGAATAAATTTGCTTTCCAAAACCCACCTTAACAAAATATTCTACTCCAATATTGATTATATGAATTTTTTAAGCTTCAAAACCTTACCTTTAATACTACTTATAAGTTATTGATTTAAGTAAAATTTTCATGACAAAAATTTCAGTTCTAGTCTAGTATTAAAATGATTATGCCAGGAGTTAGTGTGAAAATTATCGTTTGTATTTTCATGACAGTCAAATTACATACATTTAGCAAAACACATGCAAATAAAACAAGCAAATAATGAGACCGAATTCATATTATATACAGAGAGAAAATATGTAATTCTTTAATAAGGAACCCACCACGGTGAAGTGCTTTTACCGAATTGCGATGGTTTTTCTGTTACATTTTCTTATTTTTCCGATATCTTAAAGGTAAATTAACTTCGTTTACAGCATTTGCAAATACATTCATTGCAGGGATATCAGAAAAATTTTGAGGATTTAACATGTGATCTACCAAATCAACAATGTTTGAATTTTTAAACATTTTGCCGCGGTATATGAATTCAGCTTGTGGTGTCCAAGATATAATGTTCGAATTTTCTTTAAAAACTTTCAAAACATTCTGGGCAGAGCGCTTCGAATTTTTTGAAACCGTTAACACTAGTAAATCTTCTACAAAATCACGCTTCACAGTTTTCTGTGTCTCATCAACTTCTGGTTCTTCAACTTCATTTTTAGACTGTTTTTCCTTTCCGCTCGTTCGGCTTTCGTGTTCAAACTCGGGGTCTTTCGCCATTGAGTTCAGGAGAGGCATCTGAAGTCGTTTGTTTAACACTTGATTATACAGCATTACTTTTACATAATCAGGTTGTGTACTGAACAGAATTTGTTTTCATTTCCTCATCAAGTTTGGATAAAAAATTCTCAGTTGGAATGTGACGCAGCATTCGTTCTTCAGGAACTAAAACAACCTTGTGTGTATATTCCATGGTTATGTTGAAAGGATTGACGTCAGTAAAGTTAGTGCAGCCGGTACTAATATATTTAGAAACCCTCCACGTTGTACAATGAGTTTTCTCTTTAAATATAATGGCGTCTTTTTTCGTACCAAAACCCGTAACGTGTGTCTATGACGGTGTAGTTTGTCTTTTTGATTTGGAGAGAGTGGTATATTTCCTTTTAATACATTCAAACAACACTCGCAAATGCAGCGTAGATTTCGATTCGAACATTTCATTAGCAGTTCCCTTAACACTTTCTTAGGACAAACTTGAATTACGTGAAGAAACTGGAGTTCTTCTTTCGTCATCGTCATTGTGGTTACTAATCAACTAGTTAGGTTTGGGTGCACTTTTAACTGCTCTCACCGTGGTAAATAAGCATATTGGGTTTCTCCTGTAAGGATATTGGTTCGTAAACGAATTTCCTCAGGTGTATCCCTTCGAAGATCAACTAGTAGATAGGAAAATGCGGGTTTGGTAGCATCTAAAAATGCTTCTTGAAAACATTTTACTTTAGAAGGATACAATTGCCTTCCTAAATGAGTAATCTGGGCAATATCTCTTCGAGATTTAAACAAAAGCAAATAGTGTGCATTCAGTGAAATTTCTCTCATTTCTTACCTTTATGAAATATATTTTGCGTGATAAAAACAACTGAAGTATTATAATGACGACTCCCCCTAGTGAATAAATGGGCTAATTTGTTATCACGAGCGCATTCAAACATAAGATCATCGAAAATAAACAAAGTCTTGTCTTCGATATGTTCTTGAAAACTACTGGGGATTCCTTCAACAAATGTAACATTAGAAATTTCATCATATAGAGGCTGATAAACACCGTAGAGCCATACCACGTGTGTTGGAGTAGGTTTAATGATTTCGTGAATATGAGTCAAGAGTTTGAAAACAAACTGCGTTTTCCCGCATCCGGTCGGACCGCTGATGACTGCCATAAATGGATGATGTAATACTGGTATTTCCATAATTCCAACTAAGCAAGTGAAGGAAGTATAACACAATTTAAGGACAGACACAGAAAAGATAATTTAAAGAAATAATTTTTATATAAATTTTACTGCTACTCCAAATCTTTTTTGACAAAATTGTAGACACGTTTGTCATTTGACATGCTTTTGAAATTGAATGATCTTAAAATAGATTTAAGACTTATTTCACGACATCTAGAATACAAATAAAAAACACAGAATTGTCCACATACAGTAGTAAAAGGGTTCTGAAGAGATATATCGTTATAGTTTACATAACCGAATTTGGAAGTGAACCTCGCAATATGTCCACCAAAATACGCCGGTGAATGTCCATAGGAATCAAAAATTCTAATCTTACAGGACTTTGTATATACATGGCTATCCAATGTTTTCCAGGTTTGTTGTGAGGATCTGTATTCACCACAATACAGGCAGGGTATTTTGAAATTGTTTTAGGAAGTCTATCGCACGGAAACACGTCGATAAAAATATGACGAGTTACTGGATCTTTTCTAAGTATGTTGCGAATTTGAATGTTATCCATGTCTCCCCCCACCCCATCTAGTTGGAAAAGTCACAGAGAACACTTTTAGACCGTAATTTCTATAATATTCTGAAATTCAGCATAGATTAGTACACTCACCGATGCAGATAAAGCAGTATTGAATTTTATTTCCACTCTTAAATTCCCTTGACGAATTAAATTCGTATGACCTCCATCGCACAAGTCAGGAGACAGATCAAAAGCATACATCGTATAACCTTTTCCATACTCTTCTCTTGAAATATCAATTCCTCTGTCTTGGTTCAGTTTTTCGGTTCCCTGGAATAAACTGTGATAGGATCGAATAGTGTTTTCAGAAGAAAAATCCGGTTCAAAAGGTTTATGAGGTACTGGCTGGCCGTCAACATACACGCCCATAAAGTTGACATCATAATGTTTAAATTCGAATGGGTTGGTCTTATATGTACCGTTGAAAGCTTCATTATCGACGCATGTGATAATTACTCTTTTAGGCATTTGACCTAGGAATACATTATCCTGTACAAAGGACATGCTCCCTTGAGAAATGGAATACACTTTGCACAAAATACGATCAACTGGGTATTTCGCAGAAGCCTTTTCCAGAGCCTTAGAATGACCGATTAAAATTCCGGGGTTGACTTGAACTTTTCTCACAAAGATTGAAGCATGTTCTATACGCACTTTATAATCAGGAGTGGTAGATGAAGAGATAAGACAAAATTCGGGTTTACTTCGAATAAGTTTGATTTTCAAATCCATCAATTTCAACATTTTTTTTTTTTTTTTTGGTAAAAAACATTACAGTGTAGATTTCCAATAAGATCTAAAGTTTTACCATGTTTCACTAGTTCGTAACGTTGATTCAAATCTCTGTTAGTTGTGACAACTGTTGGATTTGTTTCATGTAAATTACCTGCCGTATCTTTGTAAAAACATTGGGAAGATAAGATAGGTTTATTTGCCTCTGCTCCATAATTCAGTACAGTTTCAATCTAAGCTCTGTAAGGATACGTATTACTGGAAGATGATACTGCACGTTCATTCAAACTCACATCGACCTGTGAAAACAGAGAATGAAGAAATAAATTGACTGAAGCAACAGGCTCCTTGTCAGGCAGTACTGCTCCGCTACCTTTTAGGATTTTTACTTTCACATATAGTTGTGTCAAGACAAATCCATATATTATTCACCACTTCCAGAAATGTTAAATTCCAAAGCCCCCCTCCCATCTCGAATGTTGGCAAGCGGGTGAAATTCAATCCATTGTCCTCTGTCTATACTTGTCTGAGTTGGTGGTAAAGCGAACAGATCTTATTCTGATTTCAAGCATACAGTGGAGTTTTGATGAATGAGTGCCATAATTTCTTTATATTTAGGAATCGAAAATATCGTGTGCTACTCTCTTGGCTTTCTTAGAATGAATGACCCGTTTCTTTGGCAATTTCTTTCTTTTAATACAACCTCCTAACATTTGCTTCACCTTGCTAGCAGCTTTTGTAGCTAACACCTGTCCAACTTCCCGAGCTCTTTCTTTAGCGGCCATTTTTATGTCCTTTCCATGAATAATATCCTTGGTGAAATCAGTTCCAGCCCGCAAAGCTTGCTTTCTTATAGTTTTTGCACCCTGCTTCAATAAAGGCATCGCAGCTCTAAATAATGACCGAAATAACCTTCCTAAGCCATAACCCTTGTGTAAGGGAATTCCTTGGTAGTTTCCTAATCCATTTCCTGTCTGATTGACATAATATTCTTCAAATGATTTCACAGAACACTGATATGGTTGATACATGTTTTTCAAAGATGTTTGAGACGAAAATGAAGTTTAGCAATTGCTCTCCCACGTTCAAATGGCACTATCTGACCCGAGTGACTTCTTATAAGGATTTCGATATTTTGAAAAAAATTTCGAGCGAGAGGTAAATAATGAGGTCTATCGTATAATGCACTAACCATCTCTCAATCATCCCCAGTCACTTTCACAATACGTAACAATGGAGCGTGAACATCTCCAACTAATTGTGGCTCGATGATATCAGAATAAACATACAGTAATGAGAATGGAGAATTTATGTCAGCTATGAAGTTTCTGCTGATGGTTAAATCTCAGTCTTCTGCTGTAAACAGCAATGACTCTACACCTAAAATTTCAGCAAGTCCAGAATGAATTTTGAGACGAGTTCCAGCTAAGAGTGTACATTTAATTTTTCTTGTAGCTTTATTATAATACATGTAAATTTTTGTATTAAAATGCTGAGACATGGCTTTGACAACATCTGAAACCGACTCGTAGTAACCCGCATGGATTTTTCCTGGCTTTATCTGTCCTCTACCTAAATCATACTCAAAATGATTAGATCCACCATTAATATTAAACCAGGAGTGGGGATAGATCAGTTCTACAAGCCCAACTTCCCACTCTCCGTTTAAATCAACTGAAGATGGTAAGCGCACGAAAAAGTGTGATATTTTGTTATTCGAGAAATAATCCATTGAACTGTCGCTTGGTAGTGTCAGGTAGAAACTCATCTTGAAAGTGAATGAAAATCATAATTTCCATGTTCTTTTATAGAGAGATTAAATTCTGAGCGGAAATCCAAGCATTGAATTTACTGGGATAGCCTTTGAATTTTACGTAATACTCGGATTTTCCTTTTCTGTGACCCTTTTTCACTACTTTTTCAACAGCATAAAACTCGTTCTGTTTAACTTTTTGCAATTCCTCCGCATAAAACGTTCCTTCAATTTCTTCGTCGAGTAAATCCTTCACTTTATAAACATGTAGGTATCTTGGAAAACGCTGAGAAATAATGAATATTTCATCTGTCCAGTTTGATTTATATCCCTTTTCGAATGTAATTTTACTTACAGCTATGCGTACAGAATCACCAATCTGGAATTTGTATGATGTAATCTTCTTCGCATCATTTACGTATAAATTTTTCCAAGCTTCTTTTTGATTATGCTCGTTTACATCCACAGGCTTCATTCTAGTACTGCTATGTAGGGTGTTGTTATACCCCTGAATTAAATCATCTAGTACATCTATATACTTAGCGTATTGCGACTTGTGAAATATCTCCACATACGAGTTTTCAACGTGCGGTTGAATCTTTCCAGACCTGCGAATACCATTCAAATGTGGGAAATGTACAATATATATGTTCTTTAAACGCTACAATAGTTACGTCATAATAACCATAATTATAAACCCAAAATTTAAAGATATATAGAGAGGAATAACACATTACTTATGAAACCAGAGCTCTCGGCAAGCTATGTTGTATTAAGACAACAAATCAAAGTGTGGGAAAAAAAAAAAAAAAAAAAACGTTCTTCACATACACCCAACCAGCCGCGTTTTCTAAATTGTAGCCATCACATCCTCCTCCTCCTCCTCCACCACCGATCGACCGCCTCCTCCACCACCCAAGCGTCCGCCTCCTCCACCGCTCCTCCACCTGGGAAGGTGGAGGAGCCATAGGATAACATTGGCTCCTCCACTGTTTCAGAACCCCCATTTCCTATACTACTTACAGTCGATTAATAGTTCTCTTGCATTTGCATCGATCGGAGCACAAATGGCTCCTCCACCAGGTTATGGGCCTTATTGTTTTAGAATAAATGAATCAATCTATCATCGTGCAGGAGCATTGCATCCTGATAATAGTGAGCGCTGATTCAATTGATGCCGACGGCGAAGAAACTACTGAACGGTATTATCTTATAGAGTTTTTAAATGAGCAAACTCCATCAGGAATGTCACTTCACAGACTGAAGTTGAAAATTGGAGTTATTATCATGCTCCTGAGAAACCTCAATACACAACGAGGTTTATGCAATGGAACAAGACTGAAAATTAAAGAACTAAAACCCAATTTGGTCATTGCAGGAGTACTCACAGGCTCAGCATGTGGTAAAACTGCTTTTATTCCGCGAATTGACCTCGCACCTACTGTTATAGACCTCCCATTCACATTAAGACGACGTCAATTTCCTGTAAAACTCGCCTTTGCTATGACCATTAATTAGTCTCAAGGTCAAACACTGGAGAAAGTAGCTATCTACCTTCCTGAACCAGTGCTTAGCTATGGACAACTTTATGTTGCATTATCAAGAGTTCGACGGTTTGATGATGTCACAATTAAAGTAGTCCTTGGGCCAGAACAAGGAAAAGTAATCCCAAATTCCGAAAAAATGTTTACAAAAAATATCGTGTGCTAAGATATTTTCCAACGTCGTTAATAAACGCTTGAATAGCAATAAGGGATTTCTAGAACCCGTTGTATTCTTATCTTAACGGGCTTTACAGCTAGTCTGAAATAAAGCACGTAATTGAAATAAGGCACATTGAATAAGTGTCTTTTTGTCGCCACCGATAATCCAGCAGATATAAAACGTGCTGCAAAAAAATGAATTCGGCTGAAAACATTTTCAGTGTTTTGCACACACGCTGAATCTAACTGTTTAAACATGATTCGTTGCAGATTGTTAAACTCACTCTAGGAAAAATAAAAGAATTCATTTCAAACGAAGTATCATGCTACGCAAAAAATTACTGGCTTACCAAAATTCGTATGATCGTCCTCAAATGACGACATGTCTTTAATTATTTAACTGGCTTTGTATGTTTGAAAGCTTTGCTTTCGAACAGGTGTGTCAAATTTCAAAATTTATTTTAGGCATACAGATCTTTCGAATATTTTTATCTTTTTGTAGAAAATATGTAGTTTGTTCTAAGCTGGTAGGTAATTTAAAACCAAGCACCTGTTTTTTGTTCCTAACTTTCTTAGAGCTGTTTGTCCAGAAATAAGACATGCGCCATAAAAAAACGTAATAGTCAATCTATCCCGTATCGGCGTTAAAGACGAGTTACTGTTCTTAGCTCATGAGGGCAATTAAATCAACAAAACCTCAAGCAAGTCTGTGAGAAAAGTTTACTTTTATCGAAAAAAGAAACACATTTTCTTTCAAATTTGTTTTGTTGTTTCCGAGAAACAAACGGAAAAGATATCCCCATTCAGCAGCAGGACGTACAACAAAACAGGAGCAGTAAGTTCGGCAATTAATCACAATAAGCACAATGTGCGCAACACAGAAGAGAGTAGTGTGTCCCCGGTGATTCTCCGCTGCGTTCCTGCTTCGTACCGTATCCATCACCAACTAGGATTTTATCACAATTGCAAGTCAGTCAAAATCCCGAGTTATCCTGAGTTTTTAATAGCATCATTCTGAGTTCTTAACAGCATCCAGACTTCTAAACAGCATCGTCACTTCTGTCGCAAAGTTGTATTTTATTATGGTTAAGAGTCACCATTACTTCCGAAGTGACAACGGTTGTCATTGTTACATAAAAATCATCTCCACTTCAAACTTTCATCGACATGAGATCTGAAAACTTATTAGTAGGGTGGAAAATTTCACTGATTGTGATGTTGCATGCATTGTCAATTAAGCATCATTTGTGCAGATATATGATTTAGGTCCTGTGATTCTTACGGTTCGAAAACATCAAGAATTTGAAATGATCGATACTTTAATTCTTAACTTCAGCTCATCGCTATTGAAAGAGTTAGTTAGAGTCATTTGGACTGTATATGGTCATTATTTCCGAGTTTCAAAGCGTTTTCTGTTTTTATCTTAGAGTTATCTGTGTCATGGATAAATGAAGGGAAAAGGAGACTGATGTGCCTCTTGGAAGAATAATTCTTCCTAACCATCTTTTTCATCTAACTGCTCGCCGGTAAAGCAGTATCAACGTCCTGAAATGCCAGACTTTCTAGTGGAAAGAATACAGGTCGAATCAAGGTAACAACTGCCTCGCCTTGGAGATGCATGTGAGATTTGCGAGTAGCATGAACTTGATGCTGCTGTAAAAAAAATGTTCCCCAAGAAAAGTTCGCTTATCCTGATCAGGTTAAAAATGGTCTCTGAAGTGCAGGCGATAAAGTATAACTGCCAAAACAACATACTGAATCTAAATAAAAATTATTGGTACCTCCCTAGATATGGCTCCCATGTAGAGTCTCTTAAAACTAATGTCTTACATGATTCTCCATTATTGAGAAATAAAGCTACGAAATCTCTCAAAAACACTAAGAACTTATTGATCTCACTATTAATGACAAAAAGCATAATCATTTTACGTTCGTATTTTCGTATGAAAATATAAGAATGTACATATGATACAGTAAAAGTCATTTTATTAATGCATGATATTTTGGTTTCAACAGATATCCAAGTTACACTGTTTCAATACATTGACTGTGCATTTTTTATTCTACGGTTTCTTTGCTTGTAGTAAGTAGGTTGTTGCCTTAAGCACACAGAAATGGAATAAATTGTATTTTGTTAGTTTCTGCTGAGAGATACGGAATAGCTTTGTTTGGTAAATAACAAAAACGTTTCGAAAACGAAGGAGTTACTTGACCTAACAAAGTACAAAAATAAAAGGAGGAAAAGTAAAGAAAAGGCGTTTTTGGAGGCTCGCGAAATAAAGATTGAACGTTCACATACAAGGAAGAAGAAATAACAAATCGGAATGTGGGCTTGCTTCCCAGCCCCATTAAAGGTAGAAGCTGTGGATTTGTGGTTTTCTTATCTACGATTGCTGAAGGAAACAAACGGGAGGATGGGATCAGCAAAATCAAACACTTGGAGTGATCTCCAGAACGACCTGCACTTGCTATTCCTTCCTAATGCTCCAGAACATTCGTCTTCTCTTATCGGACTTGTTGTTTCGCTAATGGCAACAGCTGCGGGGAGCCATTGCTCATGGTTGTCGAAACGAGAACGATGGGCAAGTAAATGCTCTGCCCCTTTCCACCGAGTTGCACAAAACACTTCAATTTCAAACAGATACACATGTACATAACTTGGTGTGAAAATTTGAGCACTGTAACTAATTCCGGAAACATTTCGGTGCAAAAATTAAAAACATAATGGAATGTGTTTGGAGCCTAAAAACGTAATGAGCAATTGAGGCTGACAGGCTGCCAATCCAAACTTAGAACTGTCGCTGTCACGGGGTTGAAACTAAATCCTGTATGCTAGTAAAATATAATTCCTGCCGTTTTTCCTGATGGAAAAATAAAGATCCCGGCCCCAGTTTAAGGTTTTAATCTCAAAAGGACAGAAAAGGAAAATTAGCAATTCATCTGACTATCGTCGTATTAATATCCTGAAAAACTCGAAAGAAAGAGAAGGAGCCAACTATTTTAGTTCTCATTGTTGCTTATAAATTGATTTTTTCGATGTCATCATTTGCTCAAAGGATAAAGAACAGTCGAAATCAGTCAGTTGTTACAACCTTGTTTAGACTACACCATGATCGAAAGTATCAGATCAAGACTAAATACGCTTATGATCAAAACTTGGTTTATCGTGACTCTTTCTAAGCCGACAACCTGGGAACATAACCACAATTTACATCCGACCGACCGATTTATGAAATGCGCTTTGTTTCCCAACTGAGTCAAGCAATTGCAGCTCAGGCATTTTCCTTGACTTTTCAATTTCGGTTCTCTGGAGGAATATTATCTACGAAAGCAGATCCTACAAAGGAAAGTTCCTCTGATTCACTGTTATTCCAATCGGCCCAGAGGGAGAAGGTGCGTTAGTTTTGCTGAGTGGTAGATCTTATTGTCCATAGGGCCTACAAGGGTAGTTTTCCGAAAATATAGAGAAATCAGGTTTATGAAATCTTCAGTTTTATTCACGGTTCATGCCAAGTGCAGTAGTCATTATTTGTCTGTTGAAGATGATCGATAACAAATGAATCCAACGCAGTGGCTGGTGTGAAACGAAGCAGAAACTTTTGACCGTAGAGAATAAACAAACCTTATCCGAGAGGTTGAAAGTGGTAAAAAAAACATAATGTTTGTGAGATTGTTTTCAGCTTTGAATCTGCCTGAAAAACAAACCACCGAGAAGGATTAAAAAAGTGAATAACGCGATGCATTATTACCGTAATTTAAACAGCAAGGAAATGCTAATGACCAACTTTTCTTTGTGAAATCAGGATGTTAGCGCCATTGCTTTGTTATGGATAGTTTCTGTGTTCCAGTGGTTGAATATATCGTTTCGTATGAGCCATTGCATTATGTTATCAAAAATAAGTACTCACGATCCAGGAATGCACAGTCATTTTTTAATGATTCCAGACAAAATTTTGTAGTAAGAAATAAAAAGTCTGCGGGACGAAAACTTCCAAGGGACCGTATTACTGTTTTCGTTTATAAAAACATTAAACAAGGAAGGAAAAAGAAAAGTGATGGCTTTAAGTAAATCAAAATATCCCAGATATTTCAAAAATGCAAAAACTTTACCAGTTAATAACAAAAACAAGGGGTTTCTTCGTAACTGAACTATGAGCAGGGGGAAAGTGAAACTTATTTTATTCCTTCAGTTAGCACCAGTGTACACGGGGTGATTTGGAGTTTGAAGTACAATTACCGCGAGTTGGTGTCGCTCAAGTGATAAGGTGTGTTGAAAGGAAGCAAGAGTCACAACCGTCCTTTTGAATTCAGTTAAATCGAGAAAACTTAGAAACGTGTTGCACGAAAAATGCAATCTTATATTGGTTTCGCTCCGTGAGATGTATGGTAACAGTTTTAAAATTTTCTTTTGTCAGAATATATAAAAACAATGAATGCAAAATTTTCGGCCGTGCGATAATTTAGATGAAAATACTGGCGTGGATAAAAACATCATACTTCTAAGGTTTTACAAACACTTGAGGTGAATATGACATTGCAGGTGGATCCGACGTAAACACTTACGAAGGGAATGATATAGGTGGTGAATGCAGCATGTTGTCTGAAATTTAGGACGCTACCGAAGAAGCGCATTCACTAGATTACAGGAAAGAAACATTCTGATTCTCTTAAAAACGGCGTTGCTAAAACATTTTTCTATAAACTAAAGTTTTGAATAATTTTGTTAATATTTTTTAAAAATCTGTGCTATTCAGACATATATTCAGTGCTTGCGGCAAGAAGTGTGATGTGTGTGATAATTTTTTCTCTCAGTAAATGGTTGTGATTCATTAATGGTTAGTATTCTTCCTCTGCAGCATGATTAGCCTCCATCTCGATGGGTTCTGTCTGCCTTGGTCTTTCTTTACTCTTTTCTATCTTGTGTCCCTTCGCTCTTCATTTGCTTCACGTTGCTGTATACACAGTCTCTCCATGCCACCTTAGACCTTCCTCTTGTTCCAAGAAGCCTCATATCTACAAATCTGCGCACTCTCTTTGTCCCTTCTCAAAACATTACTACACCAGCGCAGTCTTGCTTCTTTGAAACCTCTGTTACTTGGCCTGTTCCCTTATCCTGTCCTTTCTAATTCTGTCCTATTCGGTGACATCCCATCCACCACAGCAACTTCATTTCAACAACATTTAGCCTATTCTCCAAATACCTTGCCATTGGCCAAGTCTCAAAACTGTGCAGCATTGCTTACCGCAGAACTGAAAATCTGACTTTTCAGCCTCATTGGCAGCCTTCTACCACATGCCGCACAGTGTATCTCATGTTTTTCTGTAGTTATCGCCTCCTGCCTAGCATTATTCTGTTCAATAATTGTTCATATTACTAGTTATTATTACGATTGCTTATTTACTACGATGCATCATAATCTGTTCACAAAATCCCGTTTCAATTATAGCTACCCACCTTTATTGAGACAAATTTTGCGGCTCCTTCGATCTTTATAATCGAATTCAGTTGTCATGTAATCTTGGGATTTCAGTATTTCTCGTTATCGTTCAATAGATGGCATTCTTTATGATGTCAGTATTTCGGAAAATGTTCGTGAAATACGTTTTATCGATGATAATCCTTGTTTGGAGTGCATATGTTCCGACAGCAGTCTGTTTTTCTTCTTGTTTTGGAGATATCGTACATACTTTGCAAGGAAGTTTTCGTGCAGTATGCTTTAACGCTTCAATGACTGCTTACTCTCACACATTATATGACGAACCTACCTCAGGGGTGACGCACGTTTCAGCTTGCAGCGATAAGCTTTGTCGTTGAAGTTTAGTTGGGAGAACAACTAACTCCGGAGGGAGAAGGCGTGGTTTGGAATCGCATGATCGCCAAAATGGGCATGTTTCGCTTTATCAGCACCCGAACGTAAAAATAAATCTCCTGGCCGTTGGGTTCTTCGAAAAAAGTGTGATGTTCATTCCACCACACATCACCTGGAATTAATGAGAATTCCTTCTTCAGCGCTTCGAAAACTGTGTGATGCTTCTTCCACACATTGTCTGGAATTAATGAGAATTCCTTCTTCTACAGTGAGCTACTTCAAGCATGGTCTGCAGGCTGACCCGGAAACCTACGATTACTCACAGCCCTTTCTTAAGAGGGAGATATACGTATGTGACATACCTAGCTCAGGGATGACGCATATGTCAACACGGAAAAATTGCAACGATAGGCTTCGTCGGTATGATTTAGTTGGGAGAGCAACTGGCTTCGGAGCAAGGAGTTGTGGATTTGAATCCTACCACCGGCGAAATGGGCTTGTTTCGCTATAATTACAGGAATACCCATAGTCAGTACAGAATTTGAAAGAACAGTTTCACCAGAATTATTACCTGACGACAATTTAAACTTGACATAACCTCAAAAGCATCGAAGTATGGCAACAGTTGTTTATTAAATATCAAAAAAAGATAAAGGCGCACAGAGTTTTGAATTAGATTTTTCCAGGAAATAGATTCGCTTCATCGCTCTCCTCTTCCTCCAGTTTCAGGTAAAACTTCAAAGAAGTATTTTCACCCGTGCTTTTACAAGCATTGGATTCAAACAGATAATGACTTCTCCAATCTTTTATTTTTTTAATCCAATTTACACTGCTGGTCACCCAAAATGCAACACCAAGAAGGACACGAGATAGCAAAGCCAGATTTACTGGACACATAACAACAGATACAAAGATGAAACGATTGAGCTTACAGGCCCGTGCGACTTGCGGAACACGCAGTCATCAATAGTTCGTGTGGCCCCCATGGCTGGCAATAACGGCCGCTACACGCCGCGGCATCAAACGAAAGAGGCTTTGGATGTGGGTTTGGGGTATGTCGGTCCAGGCTGCTTCCACACGTTGCCACAGTTCATCAGGCATAGCCGCGGGTGGTGCTTGCCGGGCCACTCGGTTGCCGATCAACGACCAGACGTGTTCGATGGGCGACATGTCGGGAGAACAGGCTGGCCACGGCAGCAGTGACACCTGGTGAGTCGTGAGGAACTGTTGCACGATGCGTGCCACGTGCGGGCGCGCATTGTCCTGTTGAAACGTGGCAGCTGGCAAGTCCTGCAGGTAAGTGAGGACTACCGGCTCCAAAACGTCGGAGACGTAGCGGTGGCTGTTGAGTGTACCGGCGATGCGTACCAGAGGGGTGCGGGTGTCATACCCAATTTCGCCCCAAGCCCTAACGCCAGGCGACGGACCGGAATGGAGATGCATAATGCAGGTGTCATACAGTCTGTCGCCGCGGTGCCGCCACACGCGGATCCAACCATCGTGGTGTTGCAGGCAGAAGCGGGATTCGTCGGAGAAGACAATGTCGTGCCATTCCGTAGTCCAGGTGCGCCGTTCAACGGCCCACTGCCGCCGCACTTGCCGTTGGTGTAACGTCAATGGTAATCGGAGCAACGGGCGCCGTGCGACAAATCCCCACTCCTGCAGACTACGTCAAACGGTACGTGCTGAAAAAGGTTGTTGCGCAACACACCCTAATTCCTGCGCTAACGGTCGTGATGTGGCTGTGCGAGCCGTCAATGCCCGCCGCACAACATGCCGGTCCTCTCGTTCGGTGGTGTGCTGCGGCTACGGCAATCGCTCACGTCGGTCCGTCCGTCCCTCCTGCACCCACCGAATCCATACTTGCCTCACTGTGGCTGGATGTCGTTCCACACGTGCGCCGATGTCTCGGTACGATAAACAGCTGTCGCGATAAGCCACTATTCGTCTTCTGTTGAACTCCGAAACGTGCTGGAATGATTGCCGTATTCTGCGACGAGGCATCAGGAAGCTTCCCACGCACAGATCCGGCAGCACAACACACTTCCACTACTTGCACCCTGCCTTCTGCGCTCCCTTCTAATAGTGCTTCTCGGTGTCATGCCGGGCACACATGATTTGCATATGCCCTGCAATGCTAATCGTTTGCATGTCCTCTCGCGGGCGACGCATGCTGCCAATTTCAGGCCAATCGGATGTTTCCTTCTTGGTGTTGCATTTTGGGTGGCCAGCAGTGGAGATAGAGAATTTTCTAAGAACTCTTTGAGTACACTTTGATGGCATGCACACAGCAAACTTGTCAAACATCTACCACAAGCAAGTTCTTTTGGAACACAGTATAGGTCTTGATTTGAGTGCAGGTAACTGATACTTTCAGAAAAAGGCCTATACAGTATAAAAACTAAATTACGGACTTCTAATACTGGATTCTACCAAGTCCGAACGGCAAGGCGTGGGCTCGAATGCGCGTTAACATGTGTAGGTTGAATTCGTTTTTACGGCACTAGTCCTCAATCAACCATCAGCATCGTCACCTACACACCAACAATGTGTTCAGGTACGTTATTTCCACAGACCAATTGCATTACTAAATCATGATTTGCAGGGAATTCATCCATTTCGTTTTCTATCCGTTGTAAAACTTTCAGCCTTTATAAGCTCGCTTCCTCGTCACCAATCGATGATTTTACACATTCAGTCCAACTTGTTCTAGGTCTATCTCTTTGTCTGATGCTTGACACCACAGAATGTAGCATCTGTAGAAGAAATGTCTCATGCGATACACGTGTTCAAACTACCTCAATGTGTTTTCATTAACGTTTTCTTATGACGTAGAAATATCAAGCTAAGCTCTATCTAATGTCTTCATTACTAATCCTCTTCTACCATTTAATCCACCTATCGTACTTAATATCCCTCCTTTCATTCTCGTCCAGAATCTACTAACACCCTAAAGAGCCTATTTGCATTTAGCACTTGCTGAAATGAAAGGCAAAGGTCTAAATTATACATTGTATATACGCAGTAGATAGCTTTGTATTTTGGACCAAAATTTCGAAGGGAAAACAGTTTGATAAGAGACTTCCTGTGTATTGCAGTTTCTGCTGTGTAATTCCTTAGCAGGCTTTCTTTTCTCTTCAGCTGCCGCGACAAAATAACTGTAACCTATTTAATGTTCTAGGGTTCTTCTTCTGTGCTACAAGTTTAATAAGGTTTGTGGTTTGACCTAGAATCATTATTCAAAAAGTGGTTCTCTTACGTTTTAAGATCGTAGAGCTCCGCTTCATAGGCGTTTTCAGTGAATTAATTGTCGTCGAATCTAGAGACATAAAGAGTGAGACATCAGCCTCTGGTGTGGATAGGAAAAAAACGGTGCTCAATAAAATGTCAATCATCAGAAAAATTTGGCAGTCGAAGCTTTGTACTATTGAATACTATTTCGAATATATTTTCTAAAAATTCCTGGAAAAGTTCACAAAATAGCTTTAAAAAACATTGTATGTCCCTTAATGCTTGATGATCACAACACTAAAGAGCAAAACTCACACACGCGAAAAACAATGTCGATGATGCACAGCCGAATTGACTGTACATAGAACAGAGTTCCAAATGTAAGATCATTTTGTTTTATGGTTTTTACAAGAAGAAGTATTTTCCTTTTCACCTCTCTACTCTTACATGCCCGGAAACGTCTTCTCCGAGGTCACAACCTTAGCTGGAACAGAGTTGCACCAATAAGTCGCCAGGTAAAAATATAGCTATCCAATTGTTGTAGGATTGCTGCTTTGATCACACTGTATGTCCAAGTGATGAAAAAAGAGCGTCGAACTCTCGATTTTTCAAGCCCAAGCTTGCCGGTCCGGTGTTCATCTATTTTGGCCTCTTATTTCCGGAGAACTGAGCTGGATTGGGGAATGAAGAATCCGCTTTCAAAAACACTTTGCTTGAACGGAAACAAGAAAATATTATAAAAAAAATCATCATTTAGAAGTAAGCTCGAAATAATAAGCACAGAACCCCAATTATTGTTGTAGCCCTCAAAAGCATTAAAGGGAGAGTCCTACAAGAAATTTTCAATATGAATTCGGAGCAGGCAAGAAGAATGACATCGAATTCTCCGGTGTAATTAGTATTTTTTTAATTCTCCGACGCAAAAAGAATTTTCAGAACAGATTTTCAGAAAAGGAAGAAATCAGCACAAAATAATTAGCAGTTATGCCCCTAGAGGAAAAACTGCTCATTATTTAAAAACACACGCTGTACGTAGTGGTCTTCATAGTGAATGGTACAGTTACAAAAGGAATTTTCTCAACTGGATTTCTAAAACCGAGAAAAGATTTGCAAATAGAAACAGGTGCTTACACCTCCTGGGCATAGAAATGTGTATTATGAGAAACCACAAATTATTGGAAAATTGTTCTCATAGCAAAAAGCATCCAAACCAAAAAGAATGTTTACGGTGGAACATTTAG
The DNA here is from genome assembly GCA_039090855.1 of Macrothele yani. Taxonomy (NCBI): domain Eukaryota; kingdom Metazoa; phylum Arthropoda; class Arachnida; order Araneae; family Macrothelidae; genus Macrothele; species Macrothele yani. Next base: position 1,262,017 of record CM077023.1, on the reverse strand, counting down.
AAAAAGAGATATGCAGAAAAACCTAATATTTTACTACCCCAGCAGGAAAACTATCTTTATTTGAAAAAACAATTGCAGCACAATATTCTTCATAGTCAAGTGTATCTAGCCAAGAAGGGATTTTTTCATTCGGGTTTTCAGAAACCGAGATAGTGTTGTAAACAAGAATGTGCACTGACACCAAGTGACGGCGAAACTGTGCATCATGAAAAAGTAGAAAATACAGGTGAAATATTCTCCATAGTGTGAAATATGTGATGGAAAATATTTTTGAAATAAGACATTTTGAGGCAGGGATAGTAAGAAAACTCTTTATACATATACGCCCCCCAGCGGGAAAACTGCGCATTTTTCAAAGTGGGTAGTATTTGCAAACTTTACCACAGCGAATGAAATACTGTGCAAAAATTTTCTGTCAAATTTTTAGAATGGAGACAAAGTTGCAAACAGAAATACACACTTACGCCACCTAACGCCAGAACAATGCATCAAGAAAAATTCAAAAACGTATGTAAAATGTTCTTCGCAGTGAATAGTGTCCGACGTAAAAGAAATTCAAATCGGACTTTTTAAAGAAATAATATCGACAAAAATATAACGCATATTTACGCCGCATAGCAGGAAAATGATGCATCACTTTGACCAGGAAATATGCTTAAAAAAGGTTTCCGTAATGATTGATATCTGACCCATAATATTTTGTCACACTTGAAGTTTTGGATGCGAGGATAAGCGCGCAAATTTATTACAAACAGTGAAAGCTGTGAGTTACGAAAACCAGCGAGTATATGAAAAACATAACGCTGCATGTCACAATAAATACAAATTTAATCCGGCTTTTGGAAGCAGAGCCATCGAGAAAACTGAATTATACATTAATGGCCCATAGCGGGAAAATGTGTATGTTTTTTTTTCTTTTCTTTTTTTTTAGCAGGAGATATGCACAAAATGATTTTTTCAGCGAAAGGTATCAGAGAAAAAAACATTTCAGTTGGGTTTTTAGAAGCGTAGATACAGTTGCAAATACACTGCCGGACAATTGCTAAGGACGGATGACAATAGCAACGATAGCAACCATAAAATGGAAGGCAGGAAAATGTGGAAATTAGCATAAGTGCGGGATACAGTAAGACGTGTTGTGCGTATGCAAATTTTGGATTGCCGAACTTGTTCGTGACGTCATAGCGCTGATAAAAGATATAAAGGATTTGACGCGTATTGACCGTTGTTGTTCAAACGCAAAGTTGAAAGGGAAAGAATCAATTGACGAACTTGCAAGTTTCAGTATGTCTTCCCGACATCACCTAGATGATTTTACGCGTGACCGTATTATTGGCAAGACTGAAGAAGGGCGAAAAATAACAGATGTTGCCAGGGAGTTCGACGTCAGCCACAGTGTTGTTTCAAGGCTTTGGAAATCATTTCAAACAAATGGAGAGTGTAGCAAACGTCACGCGGGATGTCGTTTTCGCAGTACGACACCTTCAGAAGATCGGTACATAGTGCTATCAACAAAAAGACACCGGCGCAGCACAGCTAGTGAGGTAGCAAATCAGTTTATGGCTGCTACTGGCAAGCGGATCTCCCGAAAAACTGTCGTCAGACGTTTGCATGAAGGAGGACTATACGCCCGCCGTCCTGTTGTGTGCATCCCATTGTCCAGACGTCACCGTACCACCCATTTGCAATGGTGCCATCAACATCGCAATTGGACTGATAACGACTGGTCTGCTGTCCTCCTCTCAGATTTGAGTAGATACAGTCTATCGTCTGATTGTCGACGACAACTGATCTGGCGTGATAGTGGTACTGCATATTGTCCAGCAAACATACAGGAAAGGGACCGATATCCGACATGTAGGGTCATGGTATGGGCTGGCATCATGATCAATGGCCGTACGTCCTTCTATGTGCTTCCAACTGGGACTATGACTGGCCAACGATTCATTAATGATGTTCTGCTACCTCATGTTTGCATGTTCCGTGGTGCTGTCGGTGATAGATTCATTTTCATGGACGACAACGCAACATGTCATCGAACAGTCGCTGTCCAGGAGTGTCTTGAGAGCGAGGATATTCAACGCCTCGTATGGCCAGCACGTTCTCCAGATCTGAATCCCATTGAAAATGTGTGGTATGCTTTGGGGAGGAGTCTTGCTGATCGCCAATGCCCTCCAATAAACAAGGACACCCTCATCCGTGCACTGACAGAGGAATGGGATAAATTACCCCAACAGCTGCTTGATAATGTTGTGCAAAGCATGACACGACGTGTGGAATCTTGCATCGCCCTCCATGGTGGCCATATCCCGTATTGACATCATACGCCGGAACGCCTGCGGACGGTAATTGCATTTTTTTCACGTTTACGTATTCTGCACAAAATGGCCTGTTTGTCCCTTGAACACGTTCCAAAGCCTTCTGGATTTCAGAGCACAATAAATTGTCTTTCTTGTAATGTCCTGGCATTCTGACATTATTTTATTTCACTTGGCATCCAACCACACTTACTTTTTTATGCGTTATATAGCCGTTTATGATCCGTCCTTAGCAATTGTCCAGCAGTGTACATTACAAACAGATAAATGCGCTTACGATCTCTAGTGGCAAAATTGTGCACTATGAAAGAAGATTATGCAAAATATTTCTCACTTTCGGGTGCAAAAAGAAATTTTTCAAATGGACTTTCACAGAAGCAGAGATATCGGAAAAAATTCAATAGGAATTTACGCTCTCTTGCATGAATCTGTGAATCACTTGAAGAAAAACTGTATGCAAAATGGTCTTCGTAGTAGAATGTATCGTAGTAAAAAATTTCAGAGTTTTAGGAAACAATGATACAGAATAAACTAGCTAAATAATAAATAGTGAAAAGAAATAATCATTCACCTCAACTTTTATGCACTCCATTTCTTTTAATAGTCAAAAAGAGTTTTAATCGGTTAAAACGAAAGATAAAATTTCACACTCACATAAGACTGGTACGAGGGATTAACTTGGATGAAGTTTTTCCATGTTTTTTTTTTCCAGAAGCCGAAACCTGATATCAGGCTCTGTGTTGATCCCGCCGCGATAAACCACTTCAGTTGAAAAATACTTTGTGAATCTTACTTCACAGAAGTATGTTGAAACAAAAGGAAGTTAATTTTTGTACTTACGGCGGATAACACTAGGGTGTCTTCTCTCAAATGTGCCCAAAACTAGATAAGAATAAATTGCTTCGAAATTTCACTAGGAGAGTTAAATTTGCTGATGAAACCGTGGTTGTCTTCCAAGTCATTGTAATTAGTTTCTACATGTCTTTGCAATTTCCTGGAGTTAAGGAAATATCTTTCAGTGTTTTGTAATAAAGAACACAGTGTGCATTCGGAGCAGGAGCAATATCATTCATACATGCAAAGCCTAAATCTGAGTTATTTAGATTTATAGCGTTTGTGTGTAGCTGACTTACTAAAACACTACATAGATCAAAACCTTCACCTACAGTGAAATACATGTCACTCAAATAAAGTTCAAGAAGTTGGTACTTACAGATAATCCTATATTGCTGTCAATAGTCACTTAATCATTTGCACTACAACAAGGTGAGATCAACGAAACGTGGGTTAATATCTATAATAACAATTAACTATGAAACACAACACTAGGATTTCAGTTAATATCCACGATAACACTTGACTACGAAAACACAACACTGTCATTAAAGTAGAACACGTAGCCTTCAAAAATACCTAAATGGCAATTAAGCAGTCTTGTATCCAAAAGAAGTATTAACGTTCGCCATCAAAATCCCCTCTCACAGATCAGGTCAGAACATATGTAGAGGATTTTAGGAAGGGAGTGTCTGACCGCAGGTCTTAAACAACCCTTTGAAAGAGGAAACTAGGAGATTTGGGCTAGATTGCCCGATAGGAAAGTGACACGGAAGCGAGGTAGAAAGGGGTAGGAAGACGCCCTTATTTTTTACCGGGGTGGGGGTAAGTACCCGGGGTCCGATGGCTTAACCTGCCCATCCGCCGCACGGCGGATATATAGTGGTTCGAGCGTTCGTACCTGCTGGGATCGAACCTGAGGTTTCTCGGTGGCAGTGACGAATGTTGACCACTAGGCCATTCCTTCTCATAGCTACTGCTTAGCCTTTATATCTCTCGTCTTGATCTTATCACATGCATACGTCACTTACATACTGACCTAAGGGTGTCACCAAACCTCCATTCATGTGAGAGAGAAGATATCAAGTGCAAAAGAGAACAAACTCAAATTTACATAGGAAAAAGAACTGAAAATGAAAGTTAAAATAGAATATACGTCACAGATTACACTTCCTTATTTCAGAAGTTTCTATTGCACTGCACCTAGGTTCATTATCCTTAGTCCCCTTTTTCTTCACTTTCTTATCGTTTCGTTTTCTCACGTCGGCATTTTAACCGGTTATCCATAACCACACGAATAAAAAAATTATATTAACACTTGAATAAAAATTACCTTCAGAATCACCAAATCACACAGTCACAGATAACAAACTCGAAAACAGATGCGATTAGAGTTTACTCAAGTTAAACATAACTATTTTCCTATCAACAGGATGAAAAGGAAGGTGAGAGCTAGGCAACCTTTTTGCCCAATTCTGGATATCGTTGTGACAAACTTGTTCATCATGTAATTCCAATAATTCAGCGTCACTCTTTTACTTTCACAATTCCCTTATTTCTTTTATTAACCGAGTGTTGCCTTGTGGCACTTCCACACATAAATATTTGTATTTTTTTCAAGAATTAAAATTTTATGAACTATATCTCACTTAGTAAAAATATTTTAATATGGGATAGAGTTTTGGCCGTTACATAATTTTTTCTCAGAACCCCTAAGTCAGATCAGCGGACCCATGTTCCGCAAAAAACAATTTGAGAACCACTGATTTGAGACCTCTCAACAATGGTCTTTATCCCAAATATATGCCAGTTTGGCGCCGCTGATTGAAGTTATATTAATATTAATTGATTTGAGTTACAAAATGTTGAAGTTATGTTGCAATTAATTTTATTTCTACTCTTAGAAGTTATTACTAAGGCATCTGCATGCACCTCACTATTTATACCAGAACTACTTATCTCAGCATCTGATACTAAGCTATTTTTATAACCAATAAATCTAGATGGATCAAAAACAAACAACCTACATTTCTTTTTATCCTGTACTTTCTACCATTCTAACTGATGTAAGACTCACTTTAACGATATTTGGCCTTTCTCTCTAAAACTCTTAAAGACACTGAACATCTTGTTCTTAGGTATTTAATCAAAAACTTTTTGAAGGTAACCAAATACATACAAATCTTGTCTCACGTCATGAGCCATTTCATAAAACTATCTGAACTTTACATTTACTGGCACCAGCTAACCTCCTGAAGGCACATTGTCCTTCACCCACTAAGTTTTTACCGCGATTCTGCTTTTCTCACTTAACAAGCGTGAATAAATTGCAAAAGAAAAAAAAAAAAAAAAAACACGAATTAAGGAAATGCCACACGGTGGTTAATACAAAACTTTCCTCTTTCTTTCCTTTTTAATCGGCGCAATATATGGCTTCTGAAAGTATTCCAAAAGCAAGCCAGTTTTCCATACCCCCTTAACGATTCTATGTAACTGATGCTTGCCGTTTTACTACACGTATTCAATTCTAAATTTAATTGTAACCTGTGTCTTGACTAAATTTCAAGGACAAAGCAGTACATCCTTCTTCTGGAACACAGTCACTCAGTCACTTTGGTCGTCACCAACTACAGCTCATTATTAAAGACCTATCTGTCCTCATGAATCTCTGAATTTATCCCATCTATTCAATAAATACATATATCGTGCTCTGGTATCAATAGTTGCTTGTCCTTGTAAAGTAAACCATACATCATTACGGCACTACATTGTTTTTTCACGTGTTTAATAAGATTCGAAACACATTTGGGCCGTTTCGGAAGTTAGTTTTCAAGTAGATAATATCGGAAATCTGATAGATATCTTTTTTTTTTTCGCGTAACTAATAGACTGGTCAGCGTATAGACAAGTTATTTCATATCATTCTCGCTTTGTTGTGCATTACATAAATAGCTTCTGTATTTTTGTGTTTTACTCATTTCTGCGATCAGCCAAGGTGTTCTGATTTTCACATTGTTGCAGTATGAAACAATATGAAAATCTCGCTTGCGATCAGCCAAGGTGTTCTGATTTTCATATTGTTGCAGTATGAAATTCCTAGCTGTCCCACCGCTTGTAGCTGTCCATTCCGTATAGCCCCGATAATATTTTTTTATACCTGATAACATGTTTTATACCTGCTCATTCGACCTAAAAGCTTATAACGAAGTGAATTTCTCCGTCATTTTTGGTCTACGCCGGGATTCGAACCCGAGGCCGCTTATTCCGGAACAAGTCTCTCTACCAACTGAGCTACGCAGACATTTGTTCTGATTGCTATGTGCCTTTATGTCGTGTGCGTCCTGCTGGCAGGTACGTCACATCTCCCCCCGAAAGAGGGCCGGGGGCATGGCCCACGGGTCAGCCGTGACCATGAATCGTTGCAGGCAGCCATCCACTGTAGAACGTGCACTTGAGAACTCCCAGTCAATCTGCTGTGTGGAATGCAACATCACACATTTTTATTTTTCGAAGCGCTGGAGAAGGGATTCTCTGATTTTTCCTGTCTCGCGGTGTGGAAATAACATCACACCAATGCGAGATTTTGAACGGCCGGGTCATCCGGATAGTTCGGGCGCCATTATAACGAAGTAGCTTTATTTTCTTTCCGCTAAGCTAATTAATATGAATGATTCTCTTCCTACCAGCTAGCTAATGATATACTTGTACTAAGCTTCAAAATAGTGAATTCAAAAGGGTGTTGTTACTAGTTAATTACGAACGTAAACAAAGTCTTAACGCTGGTTATTTATAGTTATAAATAAATGTTATAAACCTAACAGCCAGACAGAGGTCTGACAAAAACTATGAATTGAGAAAGACTAACTTACAGTAACTTCTTTATTCTAAGACTCTTGGTCAACTAAAGCACACACACAACTTGTTTTACCATAATGAAGAATCTCTCCTCGTAAACAACAACGCTCTCTCATAACAACAACAAAAGCTCTCCCTAAGTCTCGATGAACGCGCCTATATACTAGCTACCACCACGTCATGACTTACACTCATTGCCAGATCTCATTCATCGGGTGAAATAATATTTCGTTTAGTAAGAAGATAATTTACATAGTAAAATAAAATAACCAGAGATAGTAAAATCAAAAGGAAAGTGAATATAGAGTATACGTTACAAGCTATCGTTGGATAAAATTTCAGTTTTGGTATCGCGCTAATGAGTTTGCCTTTGGAAACTCCGCTTATAGCCCATTGAGTTGCTCACGGTGGTCGTTAAACCTCCTCCTCCTTTGGAAACTACCTTATTTTAATGTTATTAAACCTATAAGTCCTGATGCATCTTAATATCTTTTCTGGCCCTCTAATTACTTGTCCATTCACTCTAAGGCTAAATACTACTAAAACGTTATCACAGCTTATTTCAAAACCTCTAAACATTCTAATGTTCTAACTTGTGTTTCTTAGAGACCTTCTTCCTGTAACATGGTCAGTTATACTCATCTTATTTTTAACACCTTTCAAACAAGAAAACGTATAGATGTTATATTGCCTAACGGAAGAGTTATTAATTATGAGTTCATTGCCTAACTACATGTCAGTGAGTCTTTTCCCATTCGCATTTCCTGAGCAGTCTTCCCTTTACAGTTCAATCTGGGAATGTTGAATTTAGACACGGCAGATTCCTCCTGTTATCGTTTCTAAATCTGCTGTTTAGATCCCCCAGAACAAAAGCTTTTCCCTCCTGCCTGACTTTAGCCCGGTATCTTAATCATGTTACAAATGATCTACTACTTCTGAACTAAAGCCTTATGTTTGCTCCACAGTCTACCATATCGTTTAAATCCGTGATATTCAGATGTCCTAAATTAAAGATAGAAAACGCCTTCTAGATTTATTAGATTACCCAGGGATCGTTTAACTAAAAAATGGCAAACCCGAATCCGAGATGTTTACTGAATCTTCTGCGATTCAAACGTCAATGGAAAGATTACGAAAAGGTACAATTTCAACTTTGAACGAAATGAGAGGCTTTTGACATTAGAGAAATACACTCATTGTCATAAAAATCCACGCACCAAGAAGGAGGCTTCGGATTGAAATGAGATTTTAGTACTGAGATGGTAAATACCAAGGACACAAGTGATTACAATATCACAACAGCAGAACGATTTCCAGAGGTCATACGGTACACATTCCGGTCAGCGTTAGTACCGCGTCGGACCGCCTCGTGCTCGGATACATGCTGTGATACGGTCCGGCATTGAGACAAAGCGACACCGTATGTTATCCTGGGACAGATTGGCCCACACTTCTTGCAACTGACGTTCTAAATCACGACCACTGGGACATGGAGAAAGCTGGCGTCCCATCTGGTATCACACGTGCTCGATGGGCGAGAGATTAGGCGATCTGGCAGACCACGGAAGCGTTGAAGCATGACGTAGACAATCCTGGAAAGAAATCCTCAGAGTGCAAACCAACCTCGGCCAGTTTGTGATTCACTGTCCGTGTCGGACATTGCCCGTACACTTCGTTGAATGTCGTCGACTGTGCATTTCGGGGCTTCTACGACTTGCCGTTGAATGCAGCGATCTAGGTGTTTGGACATCCGCATACGTGCGGCAGTCCCACTACGGCGACGAACGTTATCTTCCTTCAACCAATGTCGCTACATACGGCTGACAGCTGTTTCCGCCGCGAAGCGGTGCAGGGACTACTTAGCCGAACGTAGCCCTATGATGAAGCCTGTGATAAAAGTGTCGGTGTGATAATAAGATTCCCGATAACGTCGCCCAAGCAATCTCACTCCTTACACGTGCTTTCGCCACCCAGGTTACTCCGATGCAGTGGTCCATAAGTCTGAGTGCGAAAGACAAAACTTAGCTACGCCGGGCCGTTTTGCCCCTTTTTTTCTCCCTCCCCGCTCTCGTGAATGGTTCGCAACTGCAATGATTTACATAACCACTTATCGACACTTGCCCACTAATTTGCATGGTGCTCCAACAAATGCATACTTCTCGGTGGGGCATTTTCTATGTCGAGCAGTGTGTTTCAGAACTCTAAGATGATCATAACGCTTATAATTTCCTGTCCATGGAAATTTTAAATTAATCATTTGTAGAAGTTACTGGAAGTTACAAAAGACAGCCGGTTTCTGCATTCTAAAAGCCCTAGAGTTGATGTTTCCATACTGAACTATTCAAGCTAGCAAGAGTAAATCTGTGTATTCAATTATTCTATTAAAAAAAACATTTACAAAAGAAGAAGTCAGTTATTTAATCAATTAACTGCCAAACCTTTTGGTTTGGCAGATAGTCGTATGTGAGTCTGGAAAATTCGAGGCCGATGTGGTGTGGTGGTAGCATGTTCGGCGCGTAACTGGAAGACCCTGGGTTTGATTCCCGATGGCAGCCGATTAGAATTTTCCCGTGACTCTCTTATAAACGTGGAAAGAGCGGTGACTTCTGTTTGATGTTTTTAGTCCACGTCAATTGTGTGTATTAATCATGAACATAATGCCACTTACATTCTTCTACTTATTGTCGAAAGAGGAACAGAGAAGAATGTAAGATCAGTATAAAGAGAAAAACCCATGTGGCCTCTGCAAATGAGAATTTGAGATACAAACAGAAGACTGCTGTTCATAGCAGATGGAATGATGAATCAAAGTTGAAAGTTGTTAGTTTACTTCAATGATTATGAAAGAACCTTTGATCAAACAACACACGAGAGTTCCCGTTTTCGGATAGTTTTCACTCTTCCATTTTTATTTTTTCATTTTTTAATTCCTTTCTTTTAAGGGAGATTAATTGTAATTTTTTTCGCAGCATAACTACTGAAATATTGTTCTGGACAAATTTATATTTCATGAGAGTCACACGATGTTAGCCGTGGGGCTTACGAGTCGCGGAACAGGCTGATTGCACCGGCGAGCCATAACACCGTTAAAAAGGTCATTGATCTTTCTCTTGTGTTTCAAAGTGAGAGCGTTTGTTTATACTGACGCTAATCATCTCAATAAATGACAGTTTTCTAACACACTCGAGTAAATTGAAAAGATTTCCAATTTAAAACACCATCGTGTGTTTTGGAATCTCAGTTTACGCCGAGCTTTTCTGTGGAGAATGAGCAACCAGGAGCCATCTCTCGTCTTTTGAATAATGAAAAAACCGATACATTAATTTCATACTCATTTTCCTTCTAATATTATTTGTACCATATTCGTGCTGTAAACGTCCCTGTGTGTGTCATAGGCGCTTTTGTATTGTGCAATCAAAGTAATCTTTCTTTTTTCCTTTTCCTTTTGCATGATGTGAAGTCATTATGATAGATTCGTGCTACACCGTTCCGTTACGCTGTATATTCACAACCTTCAGTGTTGGAATCGCTATCGTCCGACACACAACCCTAGGTCCCACGCATCGAACGTAGCCTTTGGGATGATGGAAAATATAAAGCAAATAAATTTAGTGTGGGTACAATGTTTACCTAAATATTTTTAGGAGTTAGTTCATTGTTTGAATCATTGGCTGAACGTTATACCGTTAACCGTATTAATTTAACATTTTCATGGTTTGAGACTTATTTTCTGGAACAGTTACAAGATTTCAGGAAAACATACATATTTAATAAAGGAAATATGTCATTTTAAGTGCTTGTCATGTGGATGCCTTCAAGTAACGAGTTGAGTGAATTTCTTGTGTTATTTGAGAAGACGTGAAGGAAACATTTATAAATTCTTTGACTTTTTATCGTATTTACTTTTAACATTCGTCATCACACGTTATCGATTTTGAAAAAGAGTACCCGAAAGGATACCAGAGAACACAATGTCAAATACGTAGCAACAAATTCTCTGCAGCACGTCTCTGCACGAAAAAAATATGTTATATTACCAAACATCTTTGCTTTCGCCAGGGCAGCTACGTAGGAAATAATACACCGCTTACATATTTATGTATAGAAAGAAGTTTATAAAATAGTTTTAGTTTTGTCTCATTTGATTTGCACTCAATAAAAACATATTCTAGAAAACGAACAGATTTCAAGGCAGTGTTTCACTAAGGGTAAAGTTTCATGTCACTGTGTACAGAGGGGTCGGAGAGACAGTGTTAGCTTTTTCACTACAAGCCACCCGCACCTCTCTGCTTTTACTTGAAAAACCGTTAATGGGCGAAATCCACTATATATGGCTTCACATTGCATAAGAAAACCGATGCACCAAGAAAAGTGCACAATGCTAAAGTATTAAAAATTCCAAGACAAAATCTAAGAATCTTAAGCTTTGTAACGTATACTCTAGATTCACTTTCCTTTTGATTTTTACTATCTCTGGTTATTTTATTTTACTATGTAAATTATCTTCTTACTGAACGAGATGTTATTTCTCCCGCTGAATGAGATCTGGCAATGGGTGTAAGTCATGACGTGGTGGTAGCCAGTATAAATAGGCGCGTTCAACGATACGTAGGAGAGCGTTTGTTGTTGTATAGAGACAGCGTTTGTTTATGTGAGAGAGCTTTTTGTTGATGTGCGTAGAGTGAGCTGTGGTTTATGTGTCAGAAAGCTGTTGTTGTATAGAGAGAGCGTTTGTTTATGTGAGAGAGCTTTTTGTTGATGTGCGTAGAGTGAGCTGTGGTTTATGTGTCAGAAAGCTGTTGTTGTATAAAGAGATCTTCGTTTATGTGAGAGCCAGAAGTTTCACTAATAAAGAATTTGTTGTAAGTACGTTTTTCTCAGTTCATAGTTTTGTCAGATCTCTGTCTGGCTGTTAGGTTTATTTCATTAGGTGATTATTATTAACAAATAGCATAAGACTTTATTTATCTTAATTACTACTACAACATTACTAGCAGTTAAAAGCTTGTTCATTATTATTACTACACTACTAGCAGGAAAGTTTATTCATGATATAATTAACAAACAACAAGAAGAGGCATTAGCTTAGAAGAAGCATATATTCATTATAAAGCATTAGAAGAAGCTGAATTCATTATAATTAGCTTAGTAGTTAAAAGCTATATTCATTATAGCTTCTAACTCATGTTCTTTTGAGAACAGTGAAAAATACAATGATTTTTATGAAAACTCCGCATGTAATTTATTAGTTTGAAGAATGCACTATGTATTAATTCTCACAAACATATAGCTGCAGTTTCGTGTTCTAACGGACTTCATTTTATTTCGCCTTCATAAAATCTTTGGGTGCCCACTCAGATTTCTTAGCCTATGGGCCCACTAACGCCTTAATTATGCCCTTGGTTTCGCTTATATGTTCATAACATTTAAAAAGTTTGTTAAATAAATGCTAAAAACTGAAAAAATGTTGACCTTTTACAAGTTGAAAAGTCTCGATATTTACTGTACCTATGATGAAGTACTTCAATTCAACTGAAAAAAAAGCTGCAAATGCTCTACAGTAGGGGTCGGCAACCTTTTAGTAGAGCTGTGCCAAAGTAATGTAGCAAAGTCACTCAGCGTGCCAACCTAAGTCCACCCTATTTTTATACATATACAACAACCACTGAAACAAATTAATTTGATCTTGTATTAACATGTTTCCGATACATTAAATAACTATTCTATCTATTCTTTGTTGATTATTTAATACTTTAATATAAATAGGAAAAAATACAAATATGTTTTGCAAAGCTTAAGTTATGAACAAATTATTTTGAAAGTTTATTAGAAAATTGCCGTATGTATATTTTGTTAAGAAAGTCCAATAGTTTGGATAACAAAACAATTAAATAATTCAAACATAAAACACGTTATTAAAATTTCAATACAAGTAATCATTGATTATTATTGATCAGAGTCATTAATCAACTCTTGTCCTTGATTCTCCTTGGTTAATTGTTCAAAATCAGGTGTGTATTTGGTCACTTTCAGCTTCACGCAGGCTTCTGAATTCACAGGTGTTAGACGACTTCTCTGTGGACTTCAAACAGCTTTCGTGTGTGAGAAAATTTCTTCACATGTATAATTTGACCCAAGAGCCGAAAGCAGAGCAAATGCAACTTTCTTCAAACAGGTGAACGCTTCAGGCAGGGATGTCCAGCAGTTGAGGACGGCAGCTTATTTTTCCAAGCAGTTTCTTTCAAGAGTTGTCTGCAATTCTACAAATTGTATCGTCCATAACTCTGATGCCTTGAATTCGATGTGTTGCATTTCAAAATTGTCAACATCCACCCACTCGAAAAGAGATAGGCCAAATGTAATGGTAGTCAAATCAATTAAGTCGGGCTTGATGATGTAAAAAAATACGGGCCCGTGAATTTGGAAATCTTGACCTCGTTCAGCAAACTCTCCTTTGAGCTCTTTAACGTACTTTTGAATCTCATCTGCGTTGACAGTAAATCGATTTGAATGAGCCTTTACGTTTAGAAAGTACTGGCATGTGTTAGTGGTAATATCACTGCAGAATATGTCTAAGTTTGACGCAAATTCTTTTCAGTGCTTAAAAAGGGCAAGTACTCTTTGACTTGCCCTTGTAAACGCAAGTTTAATTCATTCAGATGTGTAATTATGTCAGCCAGAAAAATCAGCTTGCACAACCAATCCTCGTCACTCAATTCCGGGAAATGTTGTTCTTTTTCATCAAGAAACTCCTTGATTCATGGGCACCGACAGGGGGGTCACAGGGGTAATTTGACCCCCCTCCCCCCGTAGAATTATTTTTCCCTTTATTTTATTTTATTTTGTTACTTTTTTTTCGCTCACAGAACTGGACCACAAGGAAAGATGGAGTTTGGAGCGTTTAATTTAATATCCCAATTTTATTGGAAATTTGGAATTGGAAAACGATAATGCGAAAGCGGAAAACCTAGCAAACCGTAAGGTAGTACTCCCAAACAAGTTCCGCTCAGGGTGGTGTTTGCTGAACTTAAAAGGTTTGGCGTGGTGGCCTTGCTCGACACTGTTCATTATTTTGAAAACAGTTACCATTGTACATGATAATACATGACTATTACTAACATACACTTTCTTCAAGAGCAGCATGAATTAATAATAATAATAGTAGTTGTAGTAGTAGAAGTGTTCTAGTGTAGTAAGTAAGTAGTAGTAATAGTATTAATCTTTCATTTTCACGAATTACTGTTTTCTACATATTAAGCAAACCGTAATTAATTACACTTGACCCCCCCCTTGAAAAATTTCCTGCAGGCGCCCATGCCTTGATTGCTTCCAGACATGATACAAATTTGTTCAAAACATTACCTCGACTAAGCCAACGAGCATTGCTGTACAGCAGGAGATCCGCATATGCGCTCTCCATTTCTTGTAAAAGAGACTTGAATTGCCTGTGGGTCAATGAAGAGCAAGAAACTATGAAGTTAACTATCTTGATAACAGTTTCCATTACATAGTTCAAGCACAGTGACGAAATCTTTGCACACAAACTTTCCTGGTGTATAATGCTATGGAAGCTCAATACTTGACGTCCAATATGATCCCCAAGAAGTTTAACAAATCCTTTGTTCTTTCCAAACATTGCAGGGGCTGCAGCAGTAATAACACAGAATATTTTATTCATGTTAATGTTCTGATTTCCAAAATAGCTTGCAAATGCAGTTACACTGAGTGGCCACTTTATTATGACCACCCCCTCAGTACTTCGTTGGGCCACCATTTGCCTTTAATACTGCGTCGATTCTTCGTGGCATGGACTCCACGAGATGCTGATAGGTGGTTTGTGGAATCTGAGACCATGCTTGACGAATAGAACTTTCCAGGAGTGTGAGATTGCAGGGTTGTGGATCCAGCTGTCTGATGGTTCGTTCAACTTCATCCCACAAATTCTCAATGGGGTTGAGATCTGGAGATTGTGGGTAAAATTTTCAATGATGTTGAGATCTGGAGATCAGCAAAGTAAACTCACCGGCATGTTCCTGAAACCAATCCTGTACAATACGAGCACTATGGCAGGACGCATTATCTTGTTGAAAGTAGCCATCGCCATTGGGATAAACCATCCACATGACAGGATGCACTTGGTCCGCAACGATGTTTAAATATAATGTGCCAGTCAGACGTTGATCAACACGAATTATAGGGCACAAAGCATGCCAGGAAAACATTCCCCAAACCATACCGTTGCCTCCATCCCCTTGAAGGGTTGTAGCAATGCATTTGGGGTGCATGTTTTCGTGCTGTTTCCGCCAAATTCTCTCTCGGCCATCGGGATGGTTCAACTGAAAACGTGATTCATAGGACCACATAGTTAGTTTCCAATTATCGACTGTCCAATCCTTGTGCTCCTGTGCAAACTGGAGACGTTTTCTCTTGTTAACTGCAGTCAGCAAAGGTGTTCGAACAGGCCTTCGGCTGCCATATTCCATCCGATGCAGTGTACGGCGAACAGTGAGTGCAGAGTTCATTTGAGGGGATCCTTGATTAAGATGGTCTGTAATTTGCTGCACTGTTGCCCTTCTGTTGTCTGTTACCAGTCTGGACAGTCTCCGTTCCGCCCGAGCAGTCACTAGTCGATGACAACCACACGTTACACGTAGAGACCCAGTTTTTTGGCTGACAGTCCAGTCTTTAAACACTTAAACAACAGCTGCTCTGGAACATTTCACGAATGCGGCGGTGTCGGTGATACTCGCTCCATGGCTCCGAGCTCCTACAATCATCCCATGTTGAAAGTCCGTCAAATCACATTTTTTACCCATCTCGTCACCCAAAAATCACTTCTACTGCTGTCGCAAGCACTAAGCCTTCCCTTTTTATACTAGCCTCGCTTTTTGGCGACAACATCGTGCAGCCATAGCTCATTTTCTTAAAACTGTCAGGTGGTCATAATAAAGTGGTCACTCAGTGTATAATGTCCTTTCCCTTGGCTGTACCACCAAGAGGTATCAAGCAGCACAGTTCTTCATAAATACGGTCGTTGTCACAATATCGCGCAAATATAGAAAGGCGCGCCACGTGATTCACATCAACACTTTCGTCAAGAACGACACTAAATGCAACAGCTTGTTGTAACCCGGTTGTTTGTTTAACGGTTACATTTTAAACATATCAGTTAGGCGCCTCTCGATTGATTTCGCAGAAGGCGGTGTTTCTCGAATCCGAGACAGCATTGTTTCTTTATTTGGTAAATCACTAAACAAAATTTCAGTACTGCTCAAAAAGTTTCCTTAATGTATTCTACATCTGTGAAATGTTTGCCCTTCGAAGCCACACACTGAGCACTTTTTTAAGGACTGTACTGGCATGAGTATGAGACAGCCGAGAGAAATATAGAGGTAGTGGTGGGGATGGTCGGGAGAGAGGGGAAGGATAGGACGGAAATAGAACTTCGTCGAGGTCAGTCATTGTTGCTCCACACTTACTCAGTTAGTTTGCATCAGATCACTCATTCTCACCTCCAAGAAGAATTCTGAAAGGATGTAAAAACAGGAATAGCATTAAAAGAATTATATGCTTCTATTTAACTGAAAATTGAATGTTTTTATCAGATCATATATAATATTTCAATTCACTCAGCGTGCTTGAAAATCGTTCCTCGTGCCACACTTGACACGCGTGCCGTAGATTGCCGACGCTTGTTCTACAATGTATTATCAAAGTATTAAAAACAGAAAATTAGATGATTTACAGATATGTGAATTTTAAGGAATTTAGCGACTTCAAAATACCTACAAGTCGAAACCCAATTTCTTTTCATGAAATTCTACCAAGAAAAAAAGTGTGATGTCATTTTCTATCGCATGGATGCTGAAATAGATTTTTACAGTATGATAACGCTGAAAAAGTAGATATTGCTGTTACAACAAAACTCACCAACCGAAAATTGTGATGATCCTTGACTACTACCTCTTTGCTCTCCAAGGAGGGAAAACCACCAAACTTTCCTGACATGTGGCCTATAATTTCAGCGACGAATTTACACTCATGAGCCATAACATTAAAACCACCTACCTAATAGCATATTCGCCGGACTTTAGCGGTGATATCCGTTTTACCCGGAGTGGCTCCCCTAGACCTTGAAATGTATCTTCAGGTGTTCTTTACGAGCGGGACAGAATGACGCCCAGGAGATAGAAGACGGAGCGGGGCACTGATGTGAATCGGCGAATGCTGCGTTTCACTGCATCCTACAAATGCTCGATGGGATTTACATCACGGGAATTTCGAGGCCAGGGTGTCATATAAATGCTTAGACAAATAGACATGCTTCTGGAAAGATTCCGGTACAATGCTGGTCTTATGACCCTGGTGTTGTCTTCCTGAATAAGTCCAGTGCCATACTGATACACACTCACTCTGTAGGGCAACACTTGGTTCGGAACAATGCTTTTGTAGAAAATGGTGATGAAGGTTTGACCAACGATGATTATGGGATCCAGTACTGTCTATGACAACAATCGCCGTACCATCATACCGCCGCTACCTTCTTGATTCCCTCCAGCTGTGCAGTCTGATTGCAGCTGTTCACCTGTGCGGTGTCAAATACGGAGCTCTCCATTGGCATATTTGAACTGAAATCCCAACTCATCAGTGTAATCGACTCTTTTCCAGTAGTCCTATGTCCAGTCCGTGCCCACTGCAAACGAAGCTGTCGATGACCATCGATCAACAAGGAAACATGATGGACCGCCGAGTCCTTATGCCCATTCGCAAGTGCGTCCACTAGACGGTGTGCTCAGAAGTGTTCCCGTTTGAACCTTGGTTGTACTCTGCCGTACTGAGAGATCCTAAGCTGTCTGTTGTGCAGAAAACACTTTCGAACCGACTTTCACCTCGAATGTCGACCAGTGGTGGCCTTTCTGCTCCTGCACGTTAAATAAATGTGGTTCAATCTTTAGAAGATTCCAGCAAACCTTCACTACGGCGGTCTTCGAACATTCAACAATGCCTGTAGTTGCTGAGTTGATGGCTGACGCCTTCCTCGCGCTGATAATTATCAGCGCGAGGAAGGCGTCAGCCATCATTTACGGAGAATAATTATAATTATTCTCCGTTCAAGCAAGTCCTCCCTTTTTGTATTGCACTGGCTTCTTACTGGCTACTGATATTCCCTGCCCGTGCCATCCCTATACGTTTTGCGCCGATCTGTGACGTCACTTCTGTGTGCTGTGGGACGCGTCTACTCATAGAGACAAAGGTGGTCATAATGATCTGGCCCATGAATGTAATTTTGCTTTAGCTCGTCCATCCAGCGCTTTAATATGTAATTTCTGTTATCAAAACACAAGCTTTCAGAACGGAATCATGACTTCCGAGGAGAGCAGCTGCTGCGCTTTCGCAAATAAGCGATATTTCGATGTGGCGTCATGCTTTTGATTTTCTTTTACGTTTGCTCTGAAAAAAATATGTTTAGACATTGCCTTCAAAGGCTGAAAGAAAGGGAAATATTTCACTATTGTGCATGTCCCTGAAAACCTAATGGCTGAAAGAAAGAGAAATATTTATCATTGTGCATGTCCCTGGAAACCTAATGTTTCAATATTCGTATATCGTGGCCAGGGGCGTATTTAGAGGTGGGCCAGGTGAGTCTTGGCGCCCCGGAAATCGTTTCTTTTTTTTTTAAGTTTTTGATTAAAATGCGACTTACATTAGAAAAAATGCCTTAATTTAATAAAAATGTATCAACTTACATTAGAAAAAGTGCTTTAATATTTTCTTCTATTTTTCATTAACTTTTATTAATATTTTGTTCTGGTGGATTTCAAAAACTTCCATTATGCGTCTGCCCCCCCCCCCCCCCGAAAAAAATTCTGTATTCTCCCCTGACCTTAGCAATGCATTATTTAAAGTGTAAAATTCAAGCATTATTCAAGCAAGTGTTTTACTCCAGAACTCATGTTTTTCGTCTTTTTTTTAGAAAGGAGACAAATGTCAAAAGCACCTTTTGGATACAGATGAAACACATTTGTTTTATAGCAAAGCACAATGCAATTGTTTCCTACTGATTTCGGCTGTCTAGTCCAGAGTCGGCTCTCTAAAAGGCTGAGCCATCAATCAGTGTTGTTGATCATATCTGTCATCTTTCCCGGCGTTTTACTCCTATGAATCGGGGAAAGCTGACAATTACTTATCGACGAAAAAGGTGTATTATACACCAATATCTTACAATGGAAAGCAAAGTCTCTGCATTATTTGCATTTTCAATGTTGAGTACCAGAAACTCATGAGAAGAAGAATGGTAATTTTCCTATAAAAGTTTTCCTCGTTCTTTAACCAGGAGAATAACAAAATTAATAAATCAAAATTAGAGAAAGACTGTACATTTTGGAATCAGTTCAATTATATTGTTTTTCGAAAAAGTGTCACCAATGTTCGCGACATTCATAATCACACATTGATTATAATAAAGAAAGAAATCTTCAACCTGTTGATTTTTCTTGAATCGTAAAGTTCTGGCTTCATTCCACCTCTTCTCTTTCTTTCATGCCTTTGAAATATCTTTTTAAAATCATTAAGGTGTTACTTTTAATTAAATCTTAATATTTTATATACTATTACATCTTCTATTTCAAACCCCGCATATAATCCAAAAGTTCTCTTAAACAAGTACATGTAAACATTCACATGCCTTTTTTTCCACATAAAAGGCAGTTGAACACACACATAAGTTCTTACAAATCTTTCAAACTTGTTAAACAGAATATACAAGGCAATGAAACGAAGTTGTTTGGTGGGGCGAAAAGGCACATTTCTCTCGGTTTGAGGAAATTTCTCAACACTTTGAAACGAGTTATTCTCGTTAACTTGAAAAAACAACTAAAAACAATGAAGTACGTAATTTAGCAGCACTGAACACAAAGGGCATCTTTGTTTTTTTTTCTGCCCCGGGTGGTTTTAGTGAGCACATGTGTGAAAAAAGATCCCTAGCTAAATAATCAATGGCTAATTCGTACTACAGAAAACTTTCTTTTGTTGTGTGAAAACACAAGCTTTTCCTCGACGGGTATTAAATCCGTGTCCCCCTCACTCTGGAGTAAGTCGCTCTCCCAACTGAGTTACGCGGACAGAATGTCTCGCTGCAGATTTGTCGTCTTGACACATGTTTGAAGTACATCACAGTTATCAAACTAAGGTTCTGGGCGTCAAATTGATAGTTTAAAGGCTCAAGTGAAAAACTGTTATGCTGAATTCAATTTCTTTTCGTCATCCTTGTTTCAGATAGGTTGGAACTACATTCCACTTCCCCATTGAAACGACGCATAGACATCTTCAAAGGGAAACAATTGCATAAATAAGATCAGATCCAGGTCTTAAAACCTATTTAAGGCTCAAAACAGAATTTTTTTTTTTTTTTTTTTGGTGTGGGGCGGCATTTAAATGCTCTGCCTTTGTACAAAAAGTTCAAAACGGTTTTCATACCTGTGAGAGCGGGCACATTATTTATGTCCAGGAAAATAATGAACCGAATATTATGCCTATTATATTAGGAAAACATACATTAATAGACTAATGTGAAGAATATTACGTTTATTTAATTTCATGCTAATGTGTGTTCAGACGGACTTAAGATGAAGCATCCATATACATATATATAATTGTTTAATGAACTCAAAATGATTCAAATGTATAACAGAGCAATGGATTGTTCCAGAACATTTATACAAAGTATGGGTGTATGACAAAGAGATTCTGAGATTCTCACGCTCTGGGAAGTGGATGCCGTTCCCAAGCAGATAGGCATCAGCAATTAAGCAGGCGACATCCACGGTTATTGTCAAACAGAGAGCAGACGCCTGAATGTCTGGGAACCTAGACGTTATTCATTGTATCCATGTACCCAGTATACATTATATTCGATGGCTGTTGTACTTTACGGAAAGTTAAGTCTGTCAAAGGGAATACAGCTAATGGAAACATCAGAAGTACCGGTCATCTACTGCAGAAAGCGAGGAATTCGTAAGACAGGAAGGGCGATACCGGTTAACGGCGGAAGGAACGTGCTGGCATCGTGACATAGGACACCAGCAGAGAGAGAGAGAAAAAAAGAGGGAGTGGGACGTCTCAGGGCAGGATCGCGCACGGGAGATGCACAGCGCCAACCAAAGTCGGGAGAGGTAGGCGCATGAGAAGACTGAGTGCATTAGTCTGTTTTCGGGAATTGCAGGAGCAACTTCACCGAGAGACAGAGCTCGAAGGTTTTCGGGTTGTCCGACACCTAGCGTTATGGGTCCGAGGGTTCAGTCGATGTACTGAACGAGGTCGGAGTATCTTTGCAAAGATAAGTTTCCCAGCCGTGATACAGGTCCCTGACTTAGGGAATCTCACGTGCTTTATTTAATTATCCAGGATGGGATAATTCTACTGAAACCACGAGGACTAAGTGCAGAGCGGAGTTAGATAGGAATCGGAGATAGGAATAATTATCGGCAGACACAGGTCGCTTCTCGGACGAGAGGGACTCTCTCCCAAGCGTAGGAACATATTATCGTGCTGGAGACGTCAAGTTTACTTTAACTATTTACTAGGTCTGCATTAGTTGAGGGACGTCTGATCGACATCCAGAAAGCGGTATTCCTACGGACAGACTGACTTTCCAACTTCAGTTCTTATCCATAATAGACCTGTTTTAAGTTTGAAACAAATCTTCCTGTGTCATTTTATAACATGAGTAATTTATGCTTGGAGTTTCAGCCATCTCATTCCACCTCCCTGATTCGCATATAATCAATTATAGAAAAGCGGGGCAGGTTTCGTCTGTTCACCAAATCAGAGTTTGGGTAAGTTTATGAGGAACGAACCTTTGAAATACAGTATTTCCATTGACTGTGAGATGAGCCTATAGTGTGGACGCCACTGAAGTATAATTATTTTGGGCGGGTCCACATAGGAGATAAGCACGTTCGCTCTCACAATACCTTTACTCCAAATTTTGAAGCAATGTGCATTGCATTTATTACTTTACATCTGCAAAAAGAAAAATATCCTCATCGTGAAACAGCAATTTTCAGCACATTTGTTTAGTGGCCTCTCCTAATAGTCAAAGGCACTTTTATGACTTGAGTTCACAACGGTGATGCACAATAGTTTTGCTGTAAATGAAATTTTATGTTTACAAGTATCAAAGTGCTTTTGCATTCTTGCTTGTTTTCTTTCGATGGTTCACGAAGAACATACTCCACCAGTTCAGTTCAAGGGCGACAGTCGTTGGTGACATATAAACTGAAGTCATAGTCACAATGAAAAATCATTGCTGGAAACACTGAGATGTGATTAAGGTTATAGTTTTTAATGCGAGTTTTCAGTTTTTAAATGTTTTATAAGGAAGATGTGTCGATCTCAATAAAACCAGTATGAGCCATGATTCGAAGATGAAGATGTTTCATTCTTAATTTGTCATCCTATTTCCCGATATAAATGAAATATACTTTCGAATTCTGTCTGACGAGCCTTGTATTTTTATATCTATTTTATTTTAAGAAAGAGAAAAGCGAGGATTTCACGAAGTGCTGCAAACTATGGCACAACCGGAGGCTCACTTCAGTTTCCAAGTCCTAGGAAATACACACATTTTTATTCATTTTTTTCATCAGCCAAATTGCCCCAGATCTCATCTACGTAAGCGCCCAGTGTGGGAGTATAATGCTACCGGCTCAAGAGAAGGATAGGAAGAAACCTTCTACCGATACAGATACATTAAGATCCAATCAGCAGGCAGAGCTGGGTTCTCCAGTTAGACTGCTCTTAAGTTGAGCTTTAAGTTAAAAATAGAAAGAAAAGTGGAATAAGAGGAGCCGAGATGGGATGTAACGCTCGAGAGAAGATGGGAAACTAATGATACATGCGGTACTCCCATTTCGTGATTTTCAAGATTTTTTCTTTTTTTTTTTTTCTTTTCTAAGATTCAAAACATATTTTTGTTACCTTGCGTGCATGAAAAATCCAAAAGCAGTTATGTCGGCCACTCTGCTTCTCGGATTTTGTCTTAAAGGATAATGACATTTCTTTGGAGAACATCTACGTTGAAGTAATAAATATAAATGTCATGAGATTCGGAAAATTGCCTTCGTATACGTCGGGATCGAACTTTTATTCTAGGTATTTTGAACAATCATTTTGTCCTTTTAAAGTCAGAAATTTATTTCCGTTACCTTCACTACCGTATTTCATAAGAACAGCTGGTTTTTATCAATAAAACAAGTTAATACCCAAACAGGACGCTTATTTTGCAAAACATACATCCTCAAGAAGATAAAGTTCTTTTAATGAACAAATGGTAAAAAAAACACGAAAAGAATTATTCTACTTAGAACACGCGTGTCATAACCATGTTTTTGAGAAAATTAAAGAAAATATGCAAATGTAGGATCCTGTACAATATTTTGGTGTCACGTAAAATCTTGGCATAGAAGATTCAAATATCCTGCTGCATTCCTGAGACTGATGATTTTAATATAGGAAACTACGCACTCGTGTTTACAAATTCTGATACGAAATCAAAACCCTTCTGCGACAGAAAAGTCTTTCTAATTTAATTTACTTGACGATTACGAGGAGTGGCTAACTAAGTTGGCATGCTTTACTGGCATATCTGGATTATTAAATGACCTGAATTAGCCGCAGCACAGTCGAATGGCTTCCTTATTCAAGTGAGTATCTAAAGTTCAGAGCTTTGGAAAACTACAAGTATGGTATAAAAGGGTCAGTACGAAGAATTTCTACATACGTATGTTTCTGTGATTTTTCGAGGAACATAAGATTCAAGAACTTGTCATTAGCATTATTTCCGAGCACAGGAAAATCTTTAGGAATGTTAATATTACTTTTTACAAGATCTGTTAGCAGGCTGCATGTGAATATTCGACCCGTTTGCCAATTGTCAGAATCCTGAGAACAAGATCCCTGCACTGGAGAACGGCAGTCTAATTGAACTCTCCAGAAATCCAACTCTGAAAAAACAAGAGTTTTCGAACGAGCTCTATCAGTGCCTTGAATAAAGATCCGAAAAGATATTTAAAAGTGAGTGAGAAAGCAATAAAGAAGGAGATCTTCCTTTTTCCGGTTAGTACCAAAGCTGTGTATCAGCCGTTCCTATCAAGACAACTATGAAAAATAAGACCAAATATAAACTTGCTTAGTTGGATGTTGGTGTCGTTAACATCAGCTATTTGTGTGTCTATGTCAAACATCAATTTAATACCGATATGTTAGCGGGAGACATTCAGGCTCAATGTTTCCACTAAAAGGAACTCATTGAAAATTTATAGCTTTTAATTATGGAGACGTATACAGTCCTTTAGACGTATATAATCTAATTTAATTTTTTTTTTATCTCTACCGTAAATTTTGCTTAGTTCTCCTTTACACTTCTGAATTTAACGACACATCTGAACTCAGGATAATTTATCTTTATAAGGCTACACTGGTCGATGGTCAAAAGATAAACAAGAGATATAAATTGAGGCATTGTGTAAAGGATGAGAGGTGAGGAGAAATTCTCAGACACACGTTTCTGTACAACATTATTTCCTCCCGTTAATTAGTCAAAGCTAATAGTTGTAAACGCTAGTGTTGTAAAGTTTTCATCTAAGTGTTGTTTATTGTGAGTGCAAGTCGGCACTTCTGTCATAAGTGTGTGTGATAAGTACAGCAACTGGAAGAAACGAAGATTATCTACGATAAAATTATAAGTTCTTTCATATTGTTATATCTTTGAATTCTTGGACCGTTATAACAAACTATTGAAGAGATAAGTTTGGTTTAAGATTACTGACGTTTCATGTAAGTTATTTAAAACCACAAAATTCTATTGAATCGTTTTGCAGTTACAAAGGCCGCCTATGCTACCAGAAATTTTGAGAACCATTGGAATATACTGTATTTTTCTCACGAAGTCTTGCATGTGATTACATTGAGGCCAGAAAACGTAGGGTTGCCAACCGAAGAAAAAATTGGTTTCAAGATGCCGACTACACGAAAGAAAATACCGTCTTCCCTGAAGAAAAAAACAGCTCTTGGACTTAAAGGTTGAAGAAAGTATCGGCTGGAGGCTTTTATCCCATCCACATATAGTGAGGCAACCCAGTTATCATCATCAAACAAAGATCTTCGCTCTTTCCACGTTTATAAGTGAGTCACGGAAAAATTCTCATTGGCCTCCCGGTGGCGGCCAATCATAAAGTTGATAGTTATCATCGATAAATATCAACTCTATGATTTTCGTAAGTGTTGTTGACTACTACATTCAGTATTTTTTCTATTTTGTTGTTCTTAAATGCATTATGGAAAATATTTCACGTTAGCAAATTCATTCTTGGAAGTAGAAAATTATGAAAAGATACCGGATAATTTGCAGGAAAAGTATTTTTTTTGTTAATTTACAGGAAAATTGTAGTTAGAGACTATCTTTGCAGAAAGCTAACCCTGACAAAGTGCTTCTAAAATTTGGACTAAGGTTTGAAGTAAAATAATGAAAAATGCTTTTCACGAGTCATCCTCTTTATGTATTTAGTCAAACTTTTGTAGAAGATGTAAAGCCGTGCTCAGCTTACGTAAAATGTATTGTTATCTTTAAAACACTTTTCACGTCAGATTCATCACTAACCCGAAAGCGAGACACATTTCTTGCCTCCCACATGTTACAAATCATTCATCAAATGGTGTTCGTTTTACGGCATGGCATTTCAGAATTTTTTCTAACATCAGAGTGCTTTTGATTAATATTTATGGGGTGATAGGTTTCACTTCTTGTGGAGTAAGCGACAAACACATCAAAAAGTGTATGTTTTGGGGAAACGTACGATACCTCGGGTGCCAGTGGTTAGGGCTCATCAATGCTCTTGAATCATAGAACTGGCTTCGAATTCCTGGTAAGACAGGGATGTTGTGTCCGTTTCTTTGGTATCGATTCACTCTCATTCAGCATTTCATTTTTTTTTTTTGCCTGAATTTAGGATGACGACTACGTCTAATTTCCGATCATCATACGCGGTCGAGTCACATTAATGTGACCACCACCAAATATCCAGAGTAATCGCCATGCGCAGAGCGGACATTAGACGGGCTGAGAGTGACTCAATAAGGTGCTGGAAGGTGTTCACAGGTATGTGGAGCCATGCTGACTGCGGTGCATCTGACAGCTGTTGGAGGGTGTGTGGTAGAGGATCCATAGTGCGAACAACACGATCGATGTGATCCCGCAGATGCTCAATTGGGTTTATGTCTGGGGAATTATGGGGCCAGGGATGTACTTTGAAGTCTTCATCGTGCTCTTCCAACCACTCTCGGACATTTCTAGCTGTGTGACACGTCGCATTGTCGTTCTGGAAGATCCCATCCGCCCCAGGGAAGACAATCAGCATATATGCGTGTACGTGGTCTGCAAGGATAATTCATAACAAATTCGGTCTGTAGTGCCTTCTACAGGTACGAGTGGACAAAGAGAATGCCACGGAAACATTCCACAGGCCATAACGCTGCCCCCACCAGCTTGTGTTCTTCCAGCAATGGTTGAAGATTGTTTGTTCTCCGATGTTTCTCGCCTCATACGCCAACGTCCATCCGTTCGATGAAGCAGAAAACGTGACTCATCGGAGAAGGCAATCCTTTGGCAATCAGCGGAGGTCGAATTCCGATACTGCCGTTCAAATGTAAGCCTTTTATGCCGATGTATCTTCGTTAGCATATGTGC
The DNA here is from genome assembly GCA_039090855.1 of Macrothele yani. NCBI lineage: Eukaryota > Metazoa > Arthropoda > Arachnida > Araneae > Macrothelidae > Macrothele > Macrothele yani. The sequence continues at coordinate 1,235,266 of CM077023.1, read as the reverse complement.
AGTGACGATCCGCCTGCATCGGAGCCCCATACGCAGCCGGGATCGCTGAACTATCGTTTTAGACACACTTCCGGTAGCCTCCTGGTTCATTCGGCTAATGAGTTGCTCCACTATAGCGTATCGATCAGTCCTCACGCACCTTCGAAGCCGACGTTCACCTTTCACAGAAATTGCACGTGGTGCTCCGCAGTTTCTACATCCCTTATTCGTAATGGTGCCATTTCTCCAATCACGATACACTTTAACCACAGCAGCAAGCGAACAGTTCACAGATTGCGCTGTTTCAGAAATACTGCCACCCTTGGCCCGAAAGCGATAATCATCCCTTTTTTGCAAATCTGATAAATCCTTTTATCCATGACAGCAACGAGTGATATGTTTTCAGAATGCCTACAGCACACCTTGTATACCCGCTAAGCCAGCTCACGACATGTGCCTTCTTTCATTGGCTACGCACTGTTGACGTCAAAAGTTGGAGGTGGTCACAATAATGTGACTCGACTGTGTATTTACTGTTGAGTTCCCTTCTCCGAAAATGAAGCATAAATAAGCAAAATGAAACGTTCTACCAACAAGATATCAGCGACAAAAGAACGAGTGGAGAAGAGATAAGGAGCACTGTCCAACATATCTTCACAAGATTTTGAACCTTCTTGTTTCTTGTCCTGTGCCAAAGGCGCATGAGGATAAATTACGAGTCTCGTAGAGTATGGTCAGTGTGATGGATAACCTACACCTTGAGGACTGGCAATAAAACTTAGGAATCTTAAAATCTCACAGGAAATGCTGTACATCGGTTTGCTGTTTGTTTTAGTCACTCCTAGAAATCACGGATAGAAGATTTTATCTTTTGCAGTTGAGAACTGTGGTATACGCACTAAGATGCTTGTACACACAACAAACATAATTGCCTGATTTCCCATAGGCACATTTTTCTGTTTTCACATTTTTTACCAACTTTTCAGGAAATTGTCTCGGAGAATTATGCCTCTCTTCGCATAGGTGTATTTTTCTTATTAAAAAGGTGCTATTCAGGTCTAAAGTCGCAGCGATCTTCTGATTGTAGTTCGATTTACAATGAATTACTGGAGCTTCAGGAAAGCTACTTCCATGCAGGATGTCAAAAAGTAAACAGCATCCCTGTCGCTTATGTTGCACATGCCGAACCCTGCCAAATCGAGGTGTTTGGATTTCCTTCCTAGCTCTTTTGATTCATAATGGGCCAGGAATCTTGGGACTGAACCCCCTCAAGGCTTTTGTGAGCAGTGCTGCGATTTTCTTTTGAGTTTCCTTTTTTTTTTTTTTCTTAATGGCTTTTTTTTAAGCAACAGGTAGCTTCATATCTTTACCACGCATGCATCTGTGATGACCTTTATCTTTGTTAAATAACATTTAAAGCATTTGAATGCGCAATACCGAACAAATTTTCTAAGCTTTTTTCAAATTCACGTTCTCGTTTTCTGCTTAGTTCAGTCTTACCTTTTTCAAGATTTTGCAACTCTTCATACAATTTGTTCAGCTGTTTCAAACATTTACAACACTTACAACCTTTTCGAAAGAATGATGTATTCATCAGCAATAAGGTCCACACTAGTAAAGAAAGTGTTACGCATAAGTGCTGAAAGAGATATATTCGCTATTTACAAAAAGCGATACGTTTTTCATTTTCGAGAATTCCCAAATTTTATTTTTTTACATCACTCTTGAAAAACAAAGTTAGGTGTATTGCCATATAAATAAATTATCCATGGGATCTAGAAGGTGGGTGCAATATTTTAAGAGAGATCAAGAGGTTTTCTAATTTAAGAAAATTTTAAGTTGTTATATACTGTATTTATATATATTGCGAAAACAGTGTTCATTTGGTTTTGAACTGCCATTACAAAAGTGGCGTGTTAAAAAAAACGTCATAGTTGGTTTGGAATTGGTTGAAAATTTGGTGAAAAAAATCTGTATTCAGAGTAAAAGCTCTTGTAGAATTTTTTCTTGGTATCGAATTGAATTTTCATTGTGTTATATATATTTTCATTACATTACCTTGAGATTGCATTCAGAATTTGGTTTATTATGTTTTATTATATAAAAATGGCTTTTGCAAATGTTTCTCACAATCCTATACTCAGACAGGAATTCTTAGTCAATACAGTTGTTGTGCGTTTCAAAAATATAAACCACTCCACTGAAATTGTAAAAAAAAAATGCACAATCTATTAACTATGACAAGCCCTTTACAGCAATTGAAGAAATATCTTCCACAAAACAAGCGTTGGTCTCATTAAGAAGACAAGCTGATTTTCATGATTTAATTAACAAGGCGCATTTGACCCTAGATGATGGTTCGACTGTGAGATTGGAAGCGATTGCTGACTCCAGATCCACTGTTCTCCTAAAAGATATCACTCTTTGTGTTCCGGAAAAGGAAATCAAAAGCCTTTTTGCCAAATTTGGGAAAAACATTTCCATAAACTACTGCTAACATAAACGCAGGGATATACCAGAGTTTCTGGGGTTGCCTAATGATAATCGTGTGCTTGTAATGAATGTAGAAAAAAACACCCCAACATATGTGAATATTTTATGGATTGATGGTTTCGTTCAGTATGAGGGCCAGAAAAAGGCCTGCAAAAAGTGTTCATCAGTTGATCATCATGTAACAAAATGCCCGTCATCTTATTGTCGGAACTGTGAGATGTTTGGGCATCTCAGCTTCATTTGCCCACTGGATTGCCAAAAGTATGGCTCAGGTCTACACAAAACATTTAATTGTAACTCTACTACATATGAACTATGCTACAGCAGCTAACAAGGAGGTCCCCTTTAGACCACATGAACTAGATTTGGTGTCCTCCCCAACTAAAGCTCTGCAAACAGAAATTGTAAACTTTGCTGTTCGTTTGAAATTTCCTCAGTTAGAAAAACAAAATTCAGTTTTGGAAAATAAGACAGAATTAGAAGATTGGGGTGAACATAGTGATCGATCCAATTGCCAAAAAATGGAGGAACACACAATCTCCCTAACAGTTTCCTCTCTAGACCCTAAAGACATCACAAAAGGAAAAATGGATACATCTATTAGAAAGGTAAACAATAAAACTAACCTTCAACCATGTGAAGCTGTTTTTGAAACAGTGTTGTTGAACGCACAATTATGTGAAAGATCAATAGAAAACTCTGATTTATTTACAAGCCCTTCCATGGTATCATCTGACAAAGTTCCTGATTCAAAATGTTGTGCATGCTATCCCAGATCCCCTGATTTGGAAAATAATGCAGAAACAACACAGATATCATCCTTTACTCATCAAAATAAAGAAACTATAGAATTCACAAATACTTTTTCGAACCCTAATTTGCCTACTGATAAAAGTAACTTAGTACTTAAAGACCCGAGAATTTCGGAATCTGGAGCACAAAAACTAAAGAAAAGGAAAGATACGAAGCATAACTTTACTAATCTCAGTATAAAGAAAAGAAATGGAAAAAAGAATGATAATACTCCAAGAAAAACGTAAATTTCATAGGTGCTTTTGTCTCAGAGAAATTGTTTGTAAGACATTAAGTATTCTTTGATCTCGCTTAAACGATTTTTTTTATTGTGATAACAATATTGACATACAAAAAATGGTTAAATTTGCCAAGAGTGTATTCAAAATTAAAAATAAATAATTTTTATTTGGAAGGGATAGGATATCTAAATAAATATGAATAATTATAGCATTACAAATAAAAAAATTGAAAATAGCAACGTGGAATGTGCAAGGTTTCAAAAAACAATCAAAACGATTGAACATCGACAGTAAATTTTAAATTTAGATCTAAATATTTTATGTATACAAGAAACATATTTTTCAGAATTTAATGAAATCCTTGCTTTTAGACAAAAATTCCAAATCCCTAGTTGGCATTCTCTTGGCAGTAACAGATCATGTGGTGTCAATATTGTTATTAATCCTAAATTTAAATGTAAAATAACAAACTTTGAAGGTGATCAACAAGGGCGTCACCTGAGATTAGAGTTCGAAATTCAGAAAAAAACTTTGCACTTCACTCAGTATATGCCCCTTCCACAACACCTTATAGACATACCTTTTTTCGGAATTTTTAAAGATCTATGTTTAAAAAAATACTATTCACATACACTTGAGGACAATGAAATTTGCGCACCTAGACCAAAACATGCTACAGCCGCGAAACTTTGCAAACAGTTAGAGTGCGGGCTGGCATGCAAATGATCCACGTTTGGTGCGCTTGCGCATAACCGCACACCCTGTGGGGGCGCTGCAAGCACGAACCAGCAGCCTTATGAACAGGCGTGTAGTCGATGCTCCATGAAAGCGAAAAGAACCGGCCGACGCAAGAGGGAATACAGAGTTAACAAGAATGCCGGGCAGATGCCAGAGACGTCGATTTACGCAACTTACGGACTTTGAGAGAGGACTGATCATCGGACTGAAAATCGCAGGGTGGTCGGCGTGCCGTATAGACCGCCGCTTGGATCGTTCTGACCATACCGTCCAACCGTGTTGGGAACAGTGGACACGTGACGGCACTGCCACACGGCTTAGCGGCTCCGGACCAGAAGGACCACCGGTAGAGAGGATTGACGGATCTTGCGCCAGGCACGAACAGATCCCACGGAGACCCTGCCCATTATACAGGCAGATGTAACGGCTCCTGTGTGCCCACGAACCATTTCACGACGCCTCGCGGAAGCGAATCTGCGATCCCAGCGCCCCTTACGTGTGCTTCCATTAACACCACAATATCGCCGGCTCCGTGTGCAGTGGAGCCAGGCCAGAGCGACGTGGAACGCCACAAACAGACGACGTGTGGTGTTCAGCGATGAGAGCCGCTTTGTTTTGGGGACTGATGATCATCGTGTCCGGGTGTGGAGGTTCCCGGGTCAACGGCACAATCCCAACATCGCTATCGAGCGCCACACCTCCCCTACTGCTGGCATTATGGTCTGGGGAGCCATTGCTTACGATAGCCAATCAGCTCTAGTAGTGGTACGTGGATCTTTGACGGCCCAGTGGTATGTGGATGAGATCCTACGGCCCCCTGTGCTCTCATTCCTGGCCGGAATTCCAGGTGCGCTATACCAGCAGGATAATTCCCGTCCGCCCAAGGCTCGGGTTGCCCAGGACTACCTACGTCATGTTCAGACACTTCCATGACCTGCCTGCTCCCCGGACATGCCCCTATCGAGCATGTGCGGGACCAGTTGAAAAGCCGGCTGCCCCCGATCCGCCCCATCCGTGATTTGGAGCACACCGTCCAACACGTGTGAGCCAGTCTGCCGCAAGACAACATCAGGCGTCTGTTTGCCTCCATGCCGGGCCGTATTGCAGCATGTATTGCCGCACAAGGCGCTGCGACGCGCTTTTGAAGATGACCGTAGTGCATGCGACAGATATCTCTGTAATTGTCTTGCAGCTTTGTTTTTGCCATCATGTGTATCATTCATCTGTATCCTTACGTCCATAAAATTTCAGTTCAATCCAATGCTTCTTTTTTGGTGCGCAAATTGCATTGTCCGTGAGTGTATTTGTCGGTGATATGAAGACAATTTTACCTGACCCAATACTACCAACTCGAGCTGTCAAAGAAATGGCACATAAAACATTAAAAAAAATTTTTACTCACTTATGACCTTTTTGACACTTGGGGTTTGAGTCCCCCCTGAAACTGGAATTACTCGCACAGGACCTCAAGGCTGCGATTCGAGATTGGATTATTTTTTCTGTCTTTCAGAGCTGAAACCACATATTAAACTGAAAAACGAATTTCTAAATTTTCCAAATCATGTTTCAGATCACGCCCTTGTACAAATAGAATTAGATCTGCATCGTGATGGTTATATTCAAATTGATCGGAAACTTGAAACTCGGTCGTTCTGGGTGGTGTAGTGGTTAGTATACCCGGGCGTTTTGTGGGAGTCGCGGGTTCGAGTCACGCTCCAGGAGGATGAAAATTTTCTAGTTTTAGGATATTATCTGACTTACCATCCGTGTCACATTTACGCCAAAAATCGGATTGTCATCTTCAAAATTAGATTTAGACTTTAAAATTTTGAAACCCTTATTTTGAAAGATTTCAAATGCCGTTTTAGAAGACGAAAATTCTTGTGAAGAACTTGGAAACGTTTTAGATAACTTTCAAAATATCCAAACCACTTGTGATAATTGGGATGAGGTTAAATTGAAAATTAAAAATAAAGCTACAAGTGTTAGAGGAAAACTCAGAAAAATTCGAAAAACTAATATAAATAAATATCAAAATTTAATTACTTATTTTAAAAATCAAAATCAAAATAACCCCTTTGTCCAGAACCTTATTCTATCCTTTACAAATGAATTAGACTTTGCTCTACAGGCTAGTGCACAAGATGTGATGATAGATGTTTATGATGCCGAATTACTAGGTGAAATAAACATTAATAATTTGTTTAAAAAAGAAAAAAATAGAAACTTAATTAACACAGATCCCACATTAGATAAATCAGAGACAGAAAAAAAAACAAATAAGTAAAACTTTTTTTGACTACTATAATAATTTATTTAATCCATCTAGACCACAAGATTCAGGGGAAATTCAAACTAATAAACAAATTGAAGTGGAAGAGGTGGATGATTTTTTGAAACCAATAACATACACAGAAGTAAGAAATGCTTTGTTCTCCTTGCCAAATGGTGCTTCCTTTGGTCTTGATTTAATCCATCAACTGAATTACTTTTTATTTATAATGAAATTTTAATGGAAAAAGGACACCTCATTCAGTGCAAAAAGGTTTTACAAAATTACTCTTTAAGGGTGGCATTTCTGAAGACCCAAAAAATTGGCACCCGATTGCGATCCTTAATATTGATTACAAAATGTTCTCTAAAATTATCACAAATCGGATCCGTCCAGTCTTAAAACATTTAATAGATGATGGTCAAATGTGCTCAGTTCCTAAACGTGATATCCAATTTAACATATTAGCGCTGAAGGAAATTTTTCAGTACATTAATAGTAGTAAAGTTCAGATGACTTTGATTTTGTTATACCAAAAAAGGCTTTTGACCTAATAAATAGAGAACAAATGTTTAAATTATTATTACAGATAACAAATTTTCGAAAGAGATTACAGTCTCTCGAGGAGTTCGACAGGGTTGCCCACTGTCTCCAATATTATATATATTAGTTATATAAATAATGAAAAAAATATAACTGGAATTTCGGTTCCTGGACAAGTTAATTCTGTAAAGTCACTTTCTTTTGCGGATGATGTGGTTTTGTTTGCTAAAGATGAAAATTCAATTTCAAAAATTGAAGAGATATACAAAACATTTAGTTCTATTTTCGGCTCCAGTTTGAATGCAGAAAAAAGTAAGAGGTTTTTATTTGGAAATTGGAAGAATCTAAAACAAAATCTTCTTAAAATTACCAATACACAAATTCAAATTTTGGGAGCAACATTTGAGACTTCAGGTCCATGCCTTTCTAAGAAATGGCAAGATTGTTTAACTAACATGGAAAAATATAATGAAAAACTTGAAAATAAAAATGTTTCCTTATTTTCAAAAGCTAAAATCATAAATTCTCTGCATTTCTCAAAATTCTATTACTATTTGAGAACCACACCATTACCAGCTGCTATTTCAAAAACTGCCGAAATATTAGCCTTCAGATTTATTTGAGATGAGAGGGGGGACAAAATAGAACGTTTTTATATAATGACGTTGAGTTTGGGGTGTTGAGAATTTAACGTCTAACACTCGCAGGTAAAATACGAAGATTTTTGACACTTAGGAAATTTTTCCGAAACGAAAAACATCCGGCTTTTAAGATTTTAAAGTTTCAGGTTGGTCGTGATCTAGAATGTTTCTGTTCCTTGAGACCAGAACCTGCCTTCTCTTTTTGTTGGGAAGGGAGGTATATTGACCTTCGTAAGCTATGGGAAAAATAAATGAAATATCTATTCTAGAAAATATTACTCATGACGATAAATTAAGAGATATCTACAAGGCTTTAAATTTAAAAAATTAGACAAAATTAGAAATCATAATGAATACTCCATTTATAAATTCCATTTGGAAACAACAACTTCAGATTAAATTAAGTACTCACATCCACGATCTAAATTTTAAAATTTCACACAACATTATTCTTAATCGTAAATGGTTACATAAAATACATTTGTCAAATGTTCCGTATTGTAAACATTGTGGTCTCTTGGAGAACAGTGAACACATTTTTGTTGAGTGTGATTTTGTGAAAAACATTTGGATTGGTTAAAGAATTACTTAAATTTAAAGGAGGGTTTTGACAGTAAATAAATTTTATGTCATGCATCTTTAAAATATAGTGCTTTAGTGATTTAAAAAGTAATGCAATTTATTATCTAATAGCAATTACAAAATATAATCTGTGGAAGAATAGAAATTTAATGTCCTGTAATCAGAAATACCGAAATTCGGAGCAGATAAAATTAGCAATAAAATGCGATTTTCGAAGAGTTCTAAAATTTGAAAATAGGAAATATGGTGTAAATAAAACTTTTAAAAAGTGGATAGCATTAAAACCAATAGTTTATAGAAAAGGTAATGATATTCTTAATAAAATATTGGAATAAAATAATATTTAATAAGTCACAAATTCATAGCAGGATACAGAGTCAAATTTTCATTTTTCATGAGTTGGAAACTTTTTCTCTTCCTGTGGCTATATTTTTTTCGTACTTTCACTATCTTTCATGGTTTTTGTTTGTTTGTTTATTTGTTATTTTTTTTCCTTTTCTCTCATTTTTAAAGAATCACTTCAGTATGGGATCTCTTCATAGTGCTCCCTGATTGGGTGATTCTAAACAAATATGTATTAAACCTGCTTCGGGTGTTTTTCCCGGCAGGCTCCTCTCACCCACCCTCCAGAAAAGATGTTTTGAAAGATCTGTATGAAAGATTTGAAAGAATATTGCTAAAACTTATAAGTATTTATTCTGAAATTTTGTCTCTTGGATCCTCATGAAATTAAGTCTGAATAGTATATCTGTGAGAAATAATTTCACGTGGTGTTCTTTGTTTTTTTAAGCCTTGAACTCGTTTATAGTGCCCCTTATCTATCTGTTCTGCAAAATAGTAGCTTAAATAAATTCCGCGTTTTTAGATAAATCTTTAGATTAAGTAACTGCTATGAAAGTGAGTAAACGTTGTGTTTAAATGTGAATCATGAAAAAATAAATAAAACCTTAACGATTCTTTATGAATCCTTCATGGTCGACTTTCATTAAAGTCGGGCATGAGACATAAAATAAAGAAACAGGAAAATGCTGTCTTGAAAATTTTATTTACCCATTGGTATATTATGGAACAGTATGCTAAAAACATCTTTTTTAAAGACAATTTAGTTATTGTAATTTGAATCCTCAGTGGACCGACAGGAAACGTTTTCTTTCACGTCAATTATTTTTTCACACATAATAAATATATTATTATAAAATACAAAAGTTTAGCAGAAAATTCACGACGAACTCAAACTAAGGACCGATAAAAGCAGATCCGATATTGGCAGGTAAGCTGACTCTTTTTGTTTTCTTTTAATGAGGGTGTAACGACCACCGTGCGCTACTCGATGGACTATAAGCTGTCGCCCATCCCTAATTTAGGGCCCCTGGTTTCAGGGAAGAGACTGAGCCAGTGCCTTAACACAATTGTAACATCCAGGCCACACCATGATTCGAATCCGGACGAATGGTCGGAAGCCAGCGCTTAGACCACTGCGCCACCGGGGCGGCAACCAAGCTAGCTTAAGAAGCTCTTCACGTCACAGTAAGTCATACGTACATATGACTAAGTTGTTCTCTGAGATTCAGAGGTTAGCTCCACAAAGAAATGCAAACTACCAGATAATTTTTACTTACTGTTGCTGTATCAAACTTCTCCATTTACAGCGATCTTGACATACAACTCGGGATTCACTGACATCCATTACACGCCGTACACAAGATCTTCTATACTTCATACTCATAATCTTTTTCTCATGCAGACACTCCTGAATCTGATCCTTCCATGACTTCCTTGGCCTTCCTCTACCTTTCCTTCCTGACACTTGGGCTAAAAGATTTTCTTTGTAAGCATCTCATCACTCATTCTTTCAACATGGTCAAACCACCGAAGAATATTAGTCTGTACCTTGCTAATGTTGGAGGCTAAGATAAAATCAACAGGGACGGTGCGACGAGAAGATTATTTTTTATTTGAAACAAGAGTTGTTCATGCCCAGCCCAGAAGGTAAATTCCTTCCCGATTTGTTTTTGTATTATGTTGTGACCGCTGCGGAATTGTTGAACGAGTGGTCAGCAGTGTGAAATCAAAATTATAGTTCTGCAAGAAAAAAAAGAATGTTTTTTTTTGAGGTTAGCTGGATGTGGGACAGATGTCCCCATTTTGTTGTCATGTCTGGTATTTTAGCAACTCCCCAGGCCAGTAAATTTTAATGTATCGGAAAAATTTGGTTTAATGTTTGAGCACAGTGAATTTTGGTGCATCGATAATAGTTTAGTTGGGCATGTGATAATTGAAAAGCAGTGTTATTGTGATGCCGTGGGTGATGAAATAAGTGTAAACATTTTTCTCTAGCCTTTTACAGCGTTGAGTTATTTTTTTTTTCTGAGTAAAGATAAATTATGGGATGATTTATATTGGGATTTTGGGAACATATGTATAGTGTGATGAAATTGGAAACCTAAAGTGCTGTTTACATTCTTGGAGTGTTAAGTGTCGAAATTAAGAGTGTTGGTGTGTTATTTGAGGACCAGTATTTTACATGCTCCAGATGAGTGTTAATATCCCATTGGAAAGGGGTGATCTTAGGGCAAGCCGAGAACTTGTCCTAGGGCAGAGGGCTCTGAGTAGGGAATTTTCACCAAGATGCGATATGTGCAAGATAGAAGTTAAGGTATTTGGGTTCTCAAGTTTAGTATATTTCACAAAAAGAATGAACATCATGGGTTGAGAAGACACACTTTTGCTCACCAGTTCCAGTATTAATTGTTCTTTTCTTTGGCCTAAATTTTCTTGTTTTTACTAAGAAGTCTAAATGTAATTTTAATTTTCAATAAGGTGAAAATATTTAGTAGGTTATGTAAATGGTCAGTGTTATTGTCTGCAGTGTGACCCGCGCATTGCCATGGTACAGAGGAATTTCCTTGCTAGTGATTTTTCCTGGGATATATGTGGATAGAGATAAGTGATTTTTCCTGGAATATATGTAGATAAAGATAAGTGATTTTTCCTGGGATATATGTGGATATGGTGATTTTGGATTTCTTGGGATATAGAGAGATAAGTGAATTTTTCCTGGGATATAGTTGCGTTGGTTCTGGGCCATATGTGCCTGGAGTATTTAGGGTAGAAGTACGACAGGCTCTTGCAGGCGTGGTTGATCAAGGTGGGATCATGCATTGGTTCGAAAAGGGGGAGCCTTGGGGACGTGGTTTTTGGGGGAAAATTTGTCTTCAAACCCCCAGTAGTTTCGCTGCTCACGGAGATATGTACTGCCAGCGAGGGTCGGTCGGGCGTGCTTCAATAAATGTGGCGAGATCATGTTAGAGGAAATTCTGTACCTGATGATGATGTGTCGCACTTGAGGATTTTTTTGCTTTCCCTTTGCATAGGCTGAAATTGGATTCACGACCCAATTTCACGCCTTCAGCCGGACTGGTTTTTTTCGTCCTGTGTTGGTTCTCAAAACCCAGGGTAGTGTCTGAACTGAGAGTATTTGCCTCACCGCTACCTCAGTAAGTCACTGCAGTTGTTAAATTTAAGTTTTGTTTTGGTGATTTTATAATGAATATAGCTTTTACTACTAAGCTAATTATAATGAATTCAGCTTCTTCTAAGCTAATGCTTCTTCTAATGCTTGTTGTTTGTTAATTATATCATGAATAAACTTTCCTGCTAGTAGTGTAGTAATAATAATGAACAAGCTTATAACTGGTAGTAATGTTGTAGTAGTAATTAAGATGAATAAAGTCTTATGCTGGTTGTTACTAATAACACTAAATGAAATAAACCTAACAGCCAGACAGAGGTCTGACAGTAACTATGAACTGAGAAAGACGTACTTACTTAAAACTCTTTTATTAGATAAACTCTTGAATCATCCAACACACACACACTAATCGTATCACAATAATGAAGAAAAAACCTAATCACATAGAACAAAGCTCTCCCTACGCACATCAACAAAAAGCTCTCCTCCACATAAACAAACGCTCTCCCCACGTATCGTTGAACGCGCCTATTTATACTGGCTACCACCACGTCATGACTTACACTCATTGCCAGATCTCATTCAGCATGTGAAATAACATCTCGTTCAGTAAGAAGATAATTTACATAGTAAAATAAAATAACCAGAGATAGTAAAAATCAAAAGGAAAGTGAATCTAGAGTATACGTTACATCATCTCCCCCTTAATTTTTTTTTTTTCGAAAAACCTATCAATTTTGGAGTGTAAGTCTTACACTTCGTTGATTGACGTTTCTCAACCTCTTTTTTGTTTTGTTGTTTGGTGGCAGCAGTATGTACAATCTCAAACTTGGCATGACAAAATCAAGAAATCTGTATTCGTCTGTGAAACACTTTATATACTTGAACAAAACAAACCTGCATTGCCATACCTTCCTTTTATTCTGCCTAGCAGGAATCACTTTTTTAATTTCAAATTACGTTCTCATTATTCGTTGAATACACACCAACTGTATCAGCAGCGAAGATTGCCTGGAGCTGCCTAACAGTAACAATTTTATTATTTTACCCCTAAGCACATAGATATATAAAAAAACTTTGGATTAGTAGATGGACATAGAAGAAATATAAAAAAAACATATATACACAAAAAAGAATACATAGGCCCACACGAAAAAAAGAAATTCTGACACGCCAACTGGTCGTGCAGGAAAAACAACAAACGGAGAAAAGAACCTGTCCACGAGAACTTACTTATCTCGAGGACGCATAAAAAACTCTAGTACGATAACGTTTTCCAGGCCTAATCGGACTGGTAAATTCAGGTGGCGTTGAGCGTTTCAAGGATTTGAATGGATCTGGAACATCTGTATTCTGTCGGTCAAGAAATCCCGGCGGCTGACAGGAACGGTCAGGAACGGCTGAAATCCGTCGGTCAGGAACGGCTGAAGTCTGTCGGTCCGGAAATCCCTGCGGCTGATAGGAACGGTCAGGAACGGCTGACGTCCGTCGGTCAGGAACGGCTGAAGTCTGGCGGTCCGGAAATCCCTGCGGCTGACAGGAACGGTCAGGAACGGCTGAAGTACGTCGGTCCGGAAATCCCTGCGGCTGACAGGAACGGTCAGGAACGGCTGAAGTCCGTCGATCAGGAACGGCCGAAGTCTGGCGGTCCGGAAATCCCTGCGGCTGACAGGAACGGTCAGGAACGGCTGACGTCTGTCGGTCCGGAAATCCCTGCGGCTGACAGGAACGGGCTCCCCAGGCTTTTGATATGTAGTCCCTTTGTGCTGGGGCCCGTGGTGTCCTTTCAGCATTCTTTTGGACGGACGTGGCTCCGGCCACATCGTTTGTTTTCGTTTTCTCCCTCGTGGCATGAGAGTAGCAGCAGGCATCGGCCCTGTTTGCCCTGAGCGTAGGTTCCAGGGGCGAAACCCGGGCGGATGCAAGGATCTCTGCCTTCGTCGCTGTTGCGGTGAAGCAGATTGGGGAGACAAGCTACGTTTTCGACCAGCTTTTGGTGGTGCTGGACGGTTTGTAATTGGTGTCTGACGTTTAGGAATAGTCAAATTATTGTTCATAACTGATAAATCCGAAATATCTGAAGCCTCTGAGTCGCTGCTGTAATTTAGTGGTCGTGCAGGGCGATGTTTATGTTTGCCTATAGGAATACTCTCTGACGAGGTATTCAAGGAAGTAGGAGCTTGTGGTGTTGCAGAGTTATCAGGAAATGGTGCAGCAATAATCTTGGCAATGGTTGGAGGGAAAGGAACGATACTAGTATTTCAAGAGCTTGATTCGAGCCTTCGTCTCATGGGAGAATCAGGTTGCGTGTTTGGAAACCCGTCTTGAGGAGGGGAGTGTGAAGAAAAAATCACTGGAGATTCTTCAAAAATGTTTGTTGGTTCGTCCATAATTTCCGGAGGTTGATCGTGAGATATAGACTCTTGAGTCTGTGGAACAGAAGGTTGAGTAGGGTTGATTATAAAATCGATATTTCGTTCATGATACTTGCGACACTGAGCAACGTGTACGTATTGAAATTGATTGTCAGGTTTTTCAAGAACAATGTTATTTTCAAACACATTTGCCACTCGATATGGTCCTTCGTAGCTGGGTGCAAATTTCTTCACTAAAGTATGAGAAACAGAAAACTGGAAGTGCGTTTCCACGAGAGTGAGATCTCCAACGACAAGATCTGGTTCCCTACGCCTAGTATTATAGTATCTTGCTTGAGCCGCTTGTGCTCCTAGCATTGCAACACGAGCTTTTTCAGCCATGATTCGTACTGATTGCGGAGTTGGTCGCTGGTTTAGTTCGTCGATAATCCCCGTTATATTTTCAAAAGGGGTTTTAATTTTGCGACCCAGAAAAAGTTCTGCAGGAGTAATTTTAGTAGATTCGTGAAAAGACGAGCGGAGGGCGAACGAAAAAAGCTCAAGATGGTCATCCCATCGTTCGTGATGATCCATGACAAATGTAGCAATCATTTTCACTAGCGTGCGGTTTACTCGTTCCGCAGGATTACTCTGGGGATGATATGGGGAAATGAATTTATGCTGAATGTGTAGTCTCGCACACATTCTTTCAAAAATGTCAGAAATAAATTGGGGACCATTATCCGAAACTACTTTATTAGGTGCACCATATCTAGAGAATACTTCATTAATTAATACATTACAAATAACTTCTGCCGTAGCGGCTTTAATGGGAAAAACTTCAACCCATTTAGAAAAATTATCAGTTAATACTAAAACGTAACGAGCTTTGTTTTTAACAGATAAAGGATAAGGTCCCAATAAATCTATTGAAATAATGTTAAACACATGAGAACTTGAACTAGATTTCAAGTGACCGGCCGGTCTTACATTACGGTAATTATTAATCTGACACAAGTGACATGATTGAACGTATGCGAGCACACTTTGGTACATGCCAGGCCAATAGGCAACATCCCGCAATTTACAACGGGTCTTGCGAATACCTAAATGGCCTGCAAGAGGTTTGTCATGAAATTCGGTTAAAAGGGCCATTCTAAGGGTTCGCGGAATACATGGGCGAAACTCTGCCCTAGTAGTCCTAGATTTCGTATAGTAAAGAAGATCCTCTATGACTTCAAAATGCTGTGACCTTCCAGCCAGAGAAGGATCACTTTGTAGGGGCGAACCCGCAAGCAAAAAATTATAGATATCCCCGAAATCTGGATCATTTATTAATTCTGCCATTATCTGCTCTCTGGATGTTATATCAGCTATTAGAAGTAAAGGCTGACATCCAGGAGTAGTTTCTGTGGGGACCCCACTAATCGGAACGCGAGACAATGCGTCCGGTAATTGATTCTTATGACCTGGCTGATACGAAATTTTGATATTGCTCTCTTGTAACTTCAGAGCCCACTTCATAAGTCTTTGAGATAGGTGCTTAGCAGAATTCAAATACTGAAAGGCAGAATGATCCGTAATTATGTTAACTGTCAATTCGTTAAGATAACATTGAAATTTGTCAAGAGCATACACAACAGCAAGACATTCACGTTCCGTAGCTGAATAATTGCGTTCAGCTTTGGCTAAAGTACGAGACGCAAAAGCTATTGGATGCCCAGCTTGTGACAAAACGCAACCAAGACCAACTCCGGGTGCGTCAGTATAAATATCAAATTCCTTAGTATGATCCGGGAAAGCCAACACAGGAGGCTGAGTCAACTCAGACCAGTGTTTCAAATGCAGCGTTAGCCTCAGGTGCCCAAACAAACTTCTTGTATTTACGTTTCAAAGCATACAATGGCTCACAGATTGTAGCATAAGCGGGGACGAACTGCTGATACCATCCGGTCATTCCCAGAAAGCGTGATAGTTCTTTTGCTGTTTTAGGCCGAGGAAAGTCAACAATAGGCCTAATTTTTTCATTATCCGTAAATAAGCCGTGGGGAGTGATTTTCAAACCCAGATATACAATCTCGTCCCTCGCTATCTGGCATTTACTAGGTTTTAACGTCAAGCCAGCATTGTATATGAGTTGGAACACCTGTTTGAGCAGAGAAAGGTGCTCGTCAAAAGTCTCGGATGTAATAATAATGTCATCCAAATATACATGCACATGGGGACCCAGAACAGGTCTGAGAACCGTATCCATAAGCTTTTGGAAAGTAGCAGGTGCAGAAGCTAGTCCAAAGGGCATACGCAGGAATTCATAAGCCCCAAAAGGATTTACAAAGCCTGTTTTATCGACATAGTCCGGATGTACCGCCACCTGCCAATATCCACTCGCCAAATCCAAGGTTGACATCCATTTGGTTGACGACAGGTCATGCAAAATATGTGACATGACAGGTAGTGGATAATTGATCAATTTTGTGACTTGGTTGAGCTTGCGGAAATCTGTCACGAAACGAAATTCATTGGGTTGTTTCTTTGGAACCAAAAAGGCAGGAGCAGACCAGGCGCTTGTTGATTCCCTTATTCATCATCATCATCATTGTCAACCATTATCAATCCACTGCTGGACGAAGGTCTCCCCAAGTTTCCTCCACAACGGTCTGTCTTGTGTCAGTCTCCTCCATGTCACTCCCGCATATTTACGAATTTCATCCACCCATCTCCCATGTGGTCTTTTTCTGGGTCTTTTCCTGTCCCTTGGAATCCAATCTAAAATTTCGGCTGTCCATCTATGGTCTGTCCTTCTGGCAGTATGTCCAGCCCATTGCCATTTCAGGGATTTAACTCTGATCATGATGTCTTCCACTCTCGTCATTTTTCGGATCCACGAGTTCCTCTTCTTATCTCTCCTGGTTATACCAAGCATGCACCTCTCCATGCTGCTTTGAGTTGTCTGCAGCCTTTGTATGTCTCTTTTAGTTAAGGTCCACGTCTCTGCACCATACGTAAGCACTGGAAGGATGCATTGATCAAACACTTTTCTTTTAAGACATAATGGCATATTGCTCTTGAAAATTATGCTGTTTCTTCCAAAAGCTCTCCAGGCAAGTTTCGTACGCCGATTAATTTCTTCATCAATGTGACCCTCACTTGATATCTGCTGTCCAAGATAAACATACGTATCTGTTATCTCCAGTTTTTCTCCATCAATCGATAAATCTTCATTTCTTCCTGTTACTTATGGGGAGCACAAGGGTAAGGTTTCGTCGCTATCGGTTTCGAACCCTCAGTTTCAGAGACATGATAAACCACCTGTGTGAAACCAGGTTGATCAGAAAATAAACCAGGGCTTTCCTGCAAAAGTAGAGAAAGCTGGTTTCGTTGCCTCTCATTCAATTGGTTACTCAATAACAAACTCGTTATATCTATAGGAACCGTAGGAATCACTTCGATAGGTTCCGGAAAGGAAATCACATGTTGTACGAAATTCAGAGTAACTTGAAACGTATTACTAAAGTCCATTCCCATTAGACATTTAACAGGTAGTTCGTCTATAAGCAGGAAAGAATGCGTAAAACGAGCCTTTCCCAGCCCTAGAGATAATGTGACAGTTCCTGTGATACTGAAGATTTCGTTATTTGCACCTCGCAAATACTGCGTCGCAGGCTGAACGAGTATTGCAGGAAAATTGTCAGTGCAAAACTTCGTATTTAGGGCTGATATTTCAGAACCAGTGTCGAACTTTGTCTCGACAATAATATCTTCAATTGCCAAGAATACATCAGGCAACTGAGGAGTTTGGACAGTCACTAATACTGTTTTAGGGTCAGAATGCTTGGTATCAGGAAGCAGGACCGACCCTTGGTCTACTTCCTTTGGAAGTTTAAAGGATTCCTGGTTTGATTATCATGCGGTCTCAAACATCGACCCTGCCGGGTATCGGGAAAATTTTCACGATGAGGAAAACTGCGTGAAACCTGCGTCGGGAACTCCGCGTGTCTGTTGACATTGTCATATCTATTACTTCTTCCCTCAGCACGGGCAGAAAAATCATCATTGTCCTGAGCATGAAAACGTTCCGAATGCTGCTGATTGGAACGGGGTCGAGCATACTGTGCATTTGTACGATATCTCGAAGATTGTTCAGAAACTCGCGGTTGGTTTGCCACTCTTCTGTGTGGTGGAACGTATGAAGCTTGGGCGTGCACTTGTGTATGCTCGCGCTGAAAGTTATTAGGCCTATTATGCCGCTGAGGGTTTTCGTAATAAGCCTCGCGGGGTGCCCGAGCATGGTGAGTTGAACCATGTTTGCCATGTCGCTCTTCATACGTTCGTATGAGGCGAAGGCATTCATGAATTGTAGCAGGGTGTCGAACCTCAAGAAAATCTTGTAAAAATGGGTCGAGCTGCTGCAATAGGGTATCCAACATGTCGACATGACTGGCATGTGGATCCCATAAGTTATATAAGCTTGTTGTTACTAATGCGTGAGGAAAATGATTTTTTTTTAATTAGTGCAAAATAGAACTTCAGTTGAAGCAAACGGTCAATACTGTCTGGAATAGCCGTTGCCAAGAAAGTAGGATCTGGAAAAGCAGCAGTAATGAGTGAAAGGTAGTCTTCAGAATCGAGGAGATGAGCATCAAAGTTTATGAACCATTGGGCTAAAACTGGAGCACGTAGATTTAACAGCGAGATATATCACATCGTGGTCTGTGGACCCACGCGGATTATTAGAAACTTTGGAAATACACAGGTTTCCATAAATTAAGCAACAAATGGAAAAATCGTGATAACTCAAAAAGTATGCAATCGATTCTGATGAAATTTGATGGTAAGCTTTATCAGACCAAATGCAACAAAACACGTAAGAACGTGTGAGACTAAGCATTTGCATTTTGTATGAGTGATGCAAATATGAAAATACAGAAATATAGGTATCAAGATGAAATAGGAAAAGGTACTTCAATACGGAGTGTGGTTGCAGCGAACAGAAATATAGGCCCGACATCGATGTTCCATGCTGTTAATTATGGTGTCGAGCAGTTCCGTGGGCAGCTGTGTCCATTTCTCGAGCAAAGCAGTGAGGAGGCTCAGCAGTGTTCGGCGAGGGGCTGGAGGCCAGCAACACGCCTCCCGAGAGCATCCCAGGCACGCTCAATGTGATTCAGATCTGGTAAGCATGCTGGCCTACCCATACGGACTATAGTCACCTGTTCCAGGTACTGGTGCACGAGGCGAGCTGTATGAGGGCGGGCGTTATCCGCGTGCAGTATAAATCTATCGTCAATTGCCGCCGCATACGGATGAACAATAGAGTCCAGGATGTCATCTCTGTGCCTCTGAGCATTGAGGTTTCCATGTGGCAACACACAGAGGTCGGTACAGCCACCTAACCATATGCCGGCCCACACCAGAATAGTACCACCACCATAGGTGACCCTTTCCTGGATATTAGAGGGAAGATATCGAGTACCGGCCTCTCTCCAAAAGTACATTCGGCGAGAATCACTCTGTAAACAGTATCGCGACTCATCAGTGAACAGAACGGACTTCCATTGCTTTTGAGTCCAGTTCACATGCATTCGTGCCTAATTGAAACGTTCCCTCAGGTGGCGGGGGTAAGGGCTGGCATAATACCGATCACCGTGCATACAGTCCTCCAGCATGTAACCTTCTGCGTACCGTCAAAACTGATGCCGTCCGTCCAGTGGCTGCCGCAAGCACAGATCTTAGATGAGTCGGTGTAGCCGTCCGTTTCCGCCGTGCCGAAAGCCACAAATGCCTGTCATCCGTGGAGATCGTCGCCGTTGGCCTACCTTCGGGAAGTTACACCCGTGGCTTGGAACTGTTTCCACATCCTGCTGATCACAGAACGAGAACGATCGACGTCGAGTCATCTTGCGACGTCCGCCTGCCGTTGCCCTGCTTCGAGTCGGCCTATCGCTCTGTAGCGTAACTCTGCTAGTAAATGACGTCTCGAAGCCATGTTAACAAAATCGCTATCTCGAAATCTTATCATTCACTGCCGCACATGAATTGGCGGCTCCCTCCGAAACAGCTGGTTTTAAGCCCTTGCTCATTTGCCTTCCCTACATCGATGCTGTATGTCTTCGCCCGTAACATATGCAAATTTCGTGCAATTTGAACTATATTTCGCCCAATTACAGTATCGCGATTTTTTGGTATGTTGCTTAATTTATTGGAACCAGTGTAGATGGAAGGAGAGCGTTGGAAATGTAGAAACGATCAAGACAAGCATTGGTGTTCCCAGAAGAACGAAGAGAATGAAAAATGTAGGACTTTAACGTTCAGTTGAAATCCCCGCTGAAGATAACCAAATCAGGATTCGCTTAAGTTTCGAGACGTTCTTGTATTCTAGCTAACAATATGGATACATCTTGATCACAATGTGGTATACGGATATTGAAAACGTGTAATACTTTACCTGGAGGAGAAATATGTACATAACATAAAATAGCCGCATAGGTGTCAATAATGGAATGAGAAACTATTGTAGAAATAAAAAAGTTCGTGCAGTGCAATAGCAACGCCCACCAAATCCATCTTGACAGCATAGACATGTTAAAAAACATATGGCTAGGCACTCCATCGGCGATATAAAGTAGAGCTGTTAAAATTGATCTCTTGTAAAAACAGTATATCTGGATAGTATGGTGTCCCGTCAGCAAAGATTGAAGCATTTGCCAAAGGGTTCGAAAACTCACGGTAGTTCAGAGTTGCAATAGATAACATTCGACAAGATTCGGCGAGTGGCGCAAGGAAACCTCACTTATCGACTGAATACCGGGAGAAATGCACCTGATACGTTCCGACACAGAATTGGAAGCAAGTTCATCTGGTAAAGCATAAAATTTGGTACTGTCTCTTAATGCAGTGAGGATAAGTGAGATTTGTTCGGCAAGTGCTGTTGAATCAACGGCTGGATCAAGATAAGAGGAGTATTCAGTCACTGGTTTCCGTTTGACGATCAAAAGAAAGTCAGTAAGTTACTTTCTAAAGAGGACACAGCCGGAGGAATATAATGCAGAATGAAGAGTTGGATACGCCGTCAGATTTTCAGGGGAGGAGGTGTCAGCGATAGTCATGGTTTCAACCATTTCGATCGAAGAACTGACTACGGCAGTTAGACCTGCAGGGGAAGGTGAGGAGGCCTATCCATTTGCTCCGCGTTTCCTCGACACTGTGGAAGGATCAAGTTCCATCACCGGGGCTAATTGATGAGGCAGAAAATTACCCAGCACTGAAGAGCGCATGCGATAAGTTTCGGGTAATTTTCACCTCCGACCATTTTTCCATACGTTCTGAGGAGATAAACAAGAAACGTATCTGAAACATTGGGAGAAATATTTGAAATGATAATTATAACAGCAGTCTAATCAAAGAAGTTTGGTATTCAATGTTGAGGTCCAACGTCAACGTCTCTAGCAGGAAACAGTTCTTTTGCTCAGAAAGTTGCAAGGTAAGAAATTATGCCTGCCACAGTTCTGGCGATATAATCTGTCTTTTTTTCTTAATGGATTTGCGTAATGTGTCAAAGTCCTGTGCAACGGGAGTAGTGCGTGACCTATAAAATTGGACGCCTCAGCGACGGTCATCACGAGTCCCCTTTTATAGGTCCGGATATTCAATACAGAGGGCTTAATAAATAAATACATCGCTCTTTCCACGTTCCAGAAACACACAGCAACCGAAAAATTGTTTTACAGCCGCCGCTGTGGAATCGAACCAACAGAACTCTCGGTATCGCGCCGAGTGCGTTACCTTTACGCCACGGGAGCCAACAATCCACGGTGCTATGTGTATTTTTTTTAAGTCAGCTTCTGACATCATAAATCCGTAAGATGGGCTCAGCTACTGAGGCGTCTCCATCTGGTGGTCATTAACGGCACTAGCTATATATATTATAGCAGTTACTTCAAAATATACTTTATTGGCAAAAACATAGGGAATACAGGCGTACCACATATGGCAAAATAAACAACAAAACAATGGGCGATACTGATGAAATATTACAGGTGAATGTGATACGGCAGTCAACTAAGGATGACAAAATGTTAAAATCATTAATAAGGAGCAATACATGCTTGAGGAAGATGATGCACAAGCAAAAGTAATGATTAATTAATAAAGCATGTGATGTCGTGCACAGTGAGAGCAGAGCACAAAACAACAGGTAAATATATTTACAAGAATATAGTTGTACAACGCAGTGCACAAAAAGAAGGGAAGATGTAAAACACAACAAAAGCATATACTACGATAAAGGTACAGAAGTTCCCACAATCGAGGAAACCCCACGATATGTGACAAAAACAGGATAAGTATTACAGAACATAGTGGAAACTTGGGCAAACTCCACAAGTGAAACACAAGGATACACAAAATACAAACAGCAAGCCGTGCAGTATTGCATCGGTCCAAAAAAACAATGACATGGGACGAGCAAGAAATACATGACGTCAAAGAATGTGAAAATGCAAGACAGAAATAAGGTATAAATTAAAAGATACAACACAATGCAGCAAGAAAAAACCAGAAAGAACAAAGTCTCGCAGGGCAATACCTCTCGTATTGCTCCTAGAGAACAAATACACGGTACGCAACTCAATGAAGGTACAGGCAGCGAAAGCAGACACATGAGTGAAGAACAAGTAGTAAGGACAGGTGCAACGAAGAAACAAATACAGCACGGTACATGCACACGAATTACACAAAAATTGCAGAAAACCCCTACAATACAATTCATAAGCAGTTACATGACAAACACTTAGTAGACGCTGTGACGAAGCACCAGGAAGAGAGAACACAAAATCTCAACTGATGCATTCAGATCTTCGAAGCTGGAAAAAAACAAAAAATCAGAAAGTAAAATGAATGGAAGATCCCGTGATTTCGAACCAACCGGTCCCCTGCGCCCAGGTAGACCGGAAAGAGGCTTGAGATTGAGGGGTGGAAGCAGCGAAGTTCTCCAGGCGTAGTCGAGACACGATGCGATTCCTGAAAATCGACCGTAAGGCCGCGCCAGCAGAGAGAATACTAGGTGTGGTAGCAGGAGAGCGGAGAGATTGATGATAAAGAAAAACGACATGTTTGACAAGTACGAAGAGATAGGCACAGGCATCCGGCAAAATAGCCGGGGGATGTTTGGTAAGCAATAGCCACTCGTACGCTTGAAAAAGGATGTCTCTGGAGCAAATGGTGCCTACAAGACGAAAGGCAGTATTGAGAAGTGGAAGGAGAACGGGACAGTGACAGTAGACATGAGGAACATCACCTTCAACACCACAAAAGCAGCAGAGAGAAGTAAAAGAAATAGACATGTGAAAGAGAGAAGAAGGAACAGGAAGGCGGCGGTGAAGAAACCGCCAGTGGATGTTTCGCTCTAACGGGGTAGAAAGGGGAGAGAAAGAGGCAGACCAGATAGGCAGCAGAAGAGAAGGAGAAGCATCAGGAAGACCATGCGGAAAAATGAGGGGCGCACGGAGGAGCACATAGATAGAGGCAGCGGAAAAAGAAGAAATGGGAGCAACAGAGTCCCGAAAGGGAAGGAAGAAAGGAAGAGAGAGGCTCGGCCCAGAGACAGAAACAAGACCAGTGTCAGAAACCAGAAGTGGGAAGAGGGTACGGAGAGCGGAGCGAAGAAGGTCATACTCCTCTTCCAAGGTGGAAGAAGGGTCAGGGAAAAGAGAAGAGAGGGGTTTCCAGGTCAAATCGGAAGTTAATAAAGCTTCGACAGTGAGAATTCCTGAGCGGAACCAAGGGGGAAAAGAAAGTATGGGTGATCGGGTGGATGAATCTGAGTGGAAAAGAAAAGAGGTTCTGCAAGCAGGTCCAGGGTGGTAGAGGGAGGAGCGCGGAGTAGCGGGAGAGAATGAAATACCGCTAGAGCGTCGATAAGAAGTGGTGGGAGTCGTTTAGAAGTAGAAGGAGATAAATCCATCCGAAGAAAAAGGAGGAAAGTGAAGGATGGATCATGAAGAGAAATAAGAGTATTCAGGGTAGAAGAAAGTGCAGGGGAGGGCGAAAGGAGAAGACGAATGAAGGAGACGATTCGGTGAGCTCGATAATATGTTCTGACATCCGGGAAATGAAGACCACCAAATGATGTTGGTAGAGAAAGCGTAGCAGCAGAAATCCAATGTCTACATGACCATATCACTGAAGTGAAAATACTATTGATGGCAGAGAAATGATGCGATTTAAACACACAGGAATCCCAGGAATAGAAGCATTGTGAGAGAAGATATCGATGAACAATTTGAGCACGTTGAAAGTAAGAGGAAAAGGAAAACGTAAATCGCCAAAAACCAGCCGTGCGATGTAGTCGTGCGCGGAGATCGTGCCAAGTGACGTTGCTTGCCGTAAAGGAGTGTCCAAAATGAGCTCCAAGAAATTTTTGGGTCGAGGAGGACCACACTGCTCCTCACGGTAAGTCAGTGCGGCCTCTCCAAGAACCACACCACAGGCCAGCACTTTTCTGAATATTCAGGGCAGCACCAGAGAGAGCAGCATACTGTTCATAAGTGGCAAGAAGAGTACCAAATTGGTCATCGCGGCGAAAACAAAATGTAACATCATATGCGTAAGCAGATACAAGAAAACGGTGGTGCCGAGTACTAGAGACAATCGGTCCTACCGCAGGTAAGAGAGACGCTCGACTTGCAATCAAAAAGGGCTCAAAGGCGAGAGCAAAAAGTTGTCCTGATAATGGACAACCTTGTCTGATGCCAGATCGAAAAGGAATCGGGGCCGTCAAAAATGTGGCCGTCCGAACGTGCAAATGGGCGCCCCGTTAGAGGCTAAGGATGAGAGAAACAAAAGCGGGAGGAAAACCAAAGTGAGTTAATACGGCAGAAAGGTAAGTGTGAGAGACGTTATCAAAAGCGGATTTCTGGTCAAGATTAAACAAAGCTAGGGGTTCGGAATGTTTTAGTGCAAGAAAGGAAAGGTTATGAAGAAAGGAGATGTTGTTAGAAATAGAACGACCAGGCACGGTATATGTCTGGTCGGGGGATATGAGAAACGGAAGAACAGAATTTAGGCGGCGAGAAAGGAGTTTAGTGAAGAATTTGTAATCCAGGTTGAGAATGGAGATGGGGCGCCAATTCGATAAGTCCAGAAGGTCACCCTTCTTCGGCAGGAGGATGACATGTGCAACTGTAAATTCCGGCGGAAGCGCAGGAGAAGAAAGAGCACACGAAAAAGCGGCAGAGAGAAAAGGTAGGAGTGACGGAAGAAAGGCCCGATAGAACGAGAGCGGGAGGCCATCAGGTCCCGGGGAAGAGTGAAGATTGAGGGAGGCAAAAGCCTCTCTCAATTCAGGCAAAGAAAAATCAGCAATGAGAGGGGCGCAGAGAGAAGACGGGACCTGAGGGAGAGAAGAAAGAAAAGAGGAGGAAGAAAAAGAAGAACCCTGCGCAACCGCTCGGAACTTCTCCTGAAAGAAGTGACGGACATGAGAGCAGATGAGAGTTGTATTGCCAGTAACAGTGCCATCAGGCAATCGAAGGTGCCTGATGGAAGATGACGTGCGTCGCATGGATTCCATCTTCGAAAGGACTTCGAAAGAATGCGTCGATATTGAAATACGTAGGAGCCGAAGACGACGAACTGCTTGCTGAGCAAACGGTTCGAGGCAGGCATGAAGTTCATCACGGACGGAGGCATAGTGCGGGTCAGACATTGGCGTCACGGAGAGGAGTCCTCGTAGGTTACTCACCTCCATCGAGCGAGTGGTGGAAATAGTAATGGAGAGTTGACGAACGAGAAAGAGAAGATCCCGTTTGACATCAAGCCACAAACACAAGCCGCTTGGGGTCGTTGTGAGCAGCAGCTTTCGATCAGAAAGGAACTTCTCAACTTCCTCACAAAAGGAACGGTCTTGCAAGAGAGTGTCATCAAACGTCCAATGACGACGCGTAGATGAAGGTGCAGGAGAGACGCAAATGATAGTGAAACGGCAGAATGGTCGGAAGAAACAGTAGGTGAATGTCGAGCAGCAGTGATAGCAGGGAGTAAGGAAGCAGAAGCATATATTCGGTCCAACCGCGCAGCAGTAGAACCGAACGTCGGCGGATTACACCACGTAAAGGAAATGGAATCAGGATTTATTAGCCGTCTGAAGGAATCGACAAGATGAAAATCATCAAGGAGCTGAGTCAGCTGTGAAACTAAATTCATGCGATATTCGCCAAAAGACGAATTTCTGTCAAGAGAAGGCTGCAGCGTGCAGTTAAAATCCCCCTACCCCCAAGAACGAAATAATCCCCGGGAGGAATCGCTGCAATCGCTGCACGAATATTACTGAAAAGATGAGCAACATATATTTCATCAGTGGGAATATATACAATAAAGATATGAAAAGTAACATTATGCACACAAAAGGTAAAACACTGAAGAAAATCAAGGTGTAAATTTGTCACAGAAATAGAAGTCAGCTGAGTCAAAAACCACTGGCGCACACCTACAGCTATACCACCATACCGCGAGAGGCGATACGAGTGGTAAAAGGTGTACGGCCAGCGTCTCCATAGGTGAGTGGGAGTGTCAGCAGAGCAGTGAGTTTCCTGGAGAAGGAGAACATCTCCACCAGCGGCAGAAATGTCCTCATAAACGAGGGAGTTCAACACTGGTGTCGCGAACCCGCGACAATTCAAGGAAGTCACAGTGAAACTGCCATGTCTCTAGTGGCAGTGACAATCTTTTCCAAATGGGAACGGAAGTTGTTGTACCGCCGTTGGATGCACTTCTGAGTGGCAGCATCCTCGGCAGATGGACTCTTGATAGTATTGTAAAGAGTTAACAGTTGTGCCAGTTGATTCTCAACTGCTGGGTAGCGACCTTCAAATCGGTTGACATAGGTGGGTAAATTAGGAAGAAGAGTCTTGTCACAAGCAAAGTCGTGCAATTCGTTATAAGGGAGAGGCGTGTCCGGAAACACATTTATGTGCAGACGTGCGGAAAATTCCTCAAGAGGCAGGAGGTAAATAACTGGCTTCGATGACTTGACAGGGCGACCCGGAGCAGGTGATCCAGCAGCCTTAGTCGGAGAGGTTTGAGTAGAGTGGCCAGATTGTCGCCGTCGTTTCGTAGAGCCGCGAGGTGGTTTGGCATCCCTTTTGTCAGGACGGGTCCGGAGATAGCCCTCCGTCCCATCACTCATCGCTTGGTCGCTGACGCTTTGATAGGCTGTGTCATCAGCGGTCGAGGTCTCGGTATCAGACTGGTCAGTCGCAACGGACTCAGCAACTGCTGTAGGACCCTTTACAATCTTCAACATCTTTTCGATCTTCAACATCTTTAGTTTTAGAATCTTCAACATCTTTTCGTGTTCCTGCTGTAGGAAACAGCAGGAACACGAAAAGATGTTGAAGATTGTAAAACTGGGTAGTGTTCCTCGGAGAGAGAAGGTGGGACAACAATTGGCGTAGAGGTTGCCACCGAAGGTAGGTTGTTCGCAGGAACCACCGTAGGTAACGGAGCGCTACTAGGATCTTGATGAGAAGGCGTCGGATCTTGATAGACGGGCGAAACAGACTTTGGTGGAGCAGCTGGACACTGCTTGTAGTAGTGACCAACCTGGTGACATTGACTACAATGGAATTCCGTCAGGAAGTTTATTTGCCTGATCTGATCCTCGCACCGAACAGTGAAGTGTGTTGGAAGCCGTTCGATTGCTTCTTGTGATGGAAAAATGACCCTCGCAACACGGCGAGCATCTTGGATCGACGCATGTCGTGGATCACGTAATGGGTCGTTTCGGGCAGCAAGATGCGTTTGTATGCCTCCAACTACCCGACCAACCGAAGATAAGACAGCATACAGCACGAGATCTGTCACTTCCAACGGGACCGGGTAGAAAGAAACGTTAATGGGTTTTTGGCCCACCGGTTCTGCAGAAAGATGTCTATCACCAATGTGAGGCCAGATGTTAGGAGAGATTTCGCCATTTCAGCCGTGGCCAGATAAACGACCAGAAGTCGTCCTCTACGATACATTTGCGGAATAGATTCAGATGGGAACCGCTGTGCAAATGGCATCTGCATATACTCGCAAAGGAGTGTCTGGAAGGGCTTCGAAATGGACGCCTTTTGCAAGATTCTCAGTAAAAGCCGTGCCAGCTGGAGAGCTGGCTGGGATATTAAGCACGATATTATTGCCAGCTTGGGAAATGAAAGATTTCAGCTTTTCAGCGCCAACATAATTATTCTTGGATGCTAGACGAGAGACTTTGGAGGCTGCAACAGAAGAAAACGAAGGTAATGACACGTTGGGCTCGGCAGTGCTAGAAGAGGCTGCATTTCCAGTGATGTCCATTGCGTCATCATCGATAGCGGAAGCCGGGAGATGTGACGTAGCTGGAGAAGGCAAATTGGCAACGACACGAGCGGACGCTTGCGTGGCAACACCCCCATCTGGGGCATCAGAAAAGGAAGAGAGATTAGGGCTATCACTATCCCTACAGGAAGTCGCCATCTGTATTGGCGGCGCCCAGTAGCGAGCTTGGCCAGCTCTGCCAAACGTAAATAAGATGAAATACAACAAAATAGGCACTCACCGCGCTCGAAACGAAGCAAAATGAAAGAAGATACCTTTATTCTTAAGGTGAACGCGAAATTAAGGAGCGAAGAGTCCAATAACACACGCAAATTACAAGAAAATCGCGGAGCAACAACACGCTGCTCAGTTAAATCCAAAGGGCGAGATCCAAGGTGAAAATATTCCAAATACGTGGCGACAGTTAATAAATAAATACATCGCTCTTTCCACGTTCCAGAAACACACAGCAACCGAAAAATTGTTTTCAGCCGCCGCTGTGGAATCGAACCAACAGAACTCTTGCTATCGCGCCGAGTGCGTTACCTTTACGCCACGAGGGCCAACAATCCACGGTGCTATGTGTATTTTTTTTAAGTCAGCTTCTGACATCATAAATCCGTAAGATGGGCTCAGCTACTGAGACGTCTCCATCTGGTGGGCATTAACGGCACTAGCTATATATATTATAGCAGTTATTTTATTTCAAAATATACTTTATTGGCAAAAACATAAGGGAATACAGGCGTACCACATATGGCAAAATAAACAACAAAACAATGAGCGATACTGATGAAATTATACAGGTGAATGTGATACGGCAGTCAACTAAGGATGACAAAATGTTAAAATCACTAATAAGGAACAATACATGCTTGAGGAAGATGTTGCACAAATAATAGTAATGATTAGGATATTACAGCATGCGATGACTTGCACAGTGAGAGCAGAGCACAAAACAACAGGTAAATATATTTACAAGAATATGGCTGTACAACGCAGTGCACGAAAAGAAGGGAAAATGTAAAACACAACAAAAGCATATACTACGGTAAAGGTACAGAAGTTCCCACAATCGAGGAAACCACACGATATGTGACAACAATATGATGAGTATTAGAGAACATAGCGGAAACTTGGGCAACCTTCCCAAGTGAAACACAAGGATACACAAAATACAAACAGAAAGCCGTGCAGTATTGCATCGGTCCAAAAAAAAAAAAAAAACAACGACTTGGGTCGAGCAAGAAATACAGGAACTTGTATACAAAATCATAGGTACGAACAGAAAACAATCTGCCGTGCAAGATAAAACACAATTGAAACAACACAAAACAAAAAGAGACATAGATACCCGGGGCAGTACAAGTAGAACACCCAGAGATATCAAACACCACACGCTCCGGTGCAAAAGGCAACAAGAAAAAAACATCAAGGGTCCAAGAGTCTACTAGCCTTGAACACAAACAAAATCTTAAAGCCCACAAGGCACAATGCGATGAGGGAAGTACAATAAACAAGACATCAAAGAATGTAAAAAGAAATGCACAAGATCTCAGCCGATGCATTCAGTAATTCGAAGCTGGGAAAAAACAAACCAATCAGAAGGAAAGATCAATGGAAGATCCAGTGATTTTAAACCATCCGGTCCCTTGTGCCCAGGTAGACCGGAAAGAGGCTTGAGATTGAGGGGTGGAAGCAGCGAAGTTCTCCAGGCGTAGTCAAGACACGAGGCGATTCCTAAAAATCGACTGTAAGGCCGCGCCAGCAGAGAGAATACTAGGTGTGGTAGCAGGAGAGCGGAGAGATTGATGATAAAGAAAAACGACATGTTTGACAAGTACGAAGAGATAGGCACAGGCATCCGGTAAAATAGCCGGGGGTGTTTGGTAAGCAATAGCCACTCGTACGCTTGAGAAGGGATGTCTCTGGAGCAAATGGTGCCAACAAGACGAAAGACAGTATTGAGAAGTGGAAGGAGAACGGGGCAGTGACATTCTACTGACTGAAAGCCTATATATTCAACACTTTAATGAAAAATGTTGCAACGAGGAAAGTCAACACTGTATCCCCCACCTTTGGTGACTATTTCTAAAAGAAAATACTCATTCGCATTATTGAATTAACACTATTATTTTCTTTTCCCCACGTGGTGTCGCCCTTGTAGCTGTTCAAGAAGTTCATGTCTCACCCAATGAACTACCCTTTGGTGTTTATATGTTTGATACTTCCCCTTCGGGCTGTTTACTTATATTTCTGATGATGGGACTATAGTAGCCCCGGAAAATCTTAAATGTGTCTATTTTACTGTACTGTAAGGAGCTTTTAATATGTGAATATTTTATTTAAATCGTGCAAGGACGGTGTGTATTTTTAACTATTGTGTACATTTTAGCCCGAATGAAAAAACTATACTCGGGGCAAACTTAAACTGTCATTGGAAGGAAGGCTACAGAGTGTATACTTCCTCCTCATAAAATAGTTCCGGTCTAAAAGCTCGTACTCCAGCTTCAACTGGCACCTTAAAAGGACACAGATGTTCAATACGTTGTGTGTGTGTGCATTTAAAAAATTCAGATCTCAGTTTCAGCAGCATTTCTAAAAAAAGATATTCGTGGTTTTGTGACGTCACTGATGGTTCATTGTCACAGCATTCTTGTTTGGGTCAGAGTTAAGCTGTCAACCCAGGGGATATTTATTGCTGTGGGGGTGGGGGTCATTAGCGGAAGGATGAGGGCGAGAAAAGTGTTTCCGAGGGCTTTTTGCGTTTCTCCCCCTGGTTTCTCCTTCTTGATTGTTGTTTTAAAACACTCTTCGGTCTTTTCGTTTTTTTCCAATGGCATCTGCCGGTCACTCGAGTGTATTTCAGCCGCATAAAGCTGGGAAACCATTACGAAGCTCTGCTAAAGTGATTGTTATGAATGTTTTCACTGAACTGATGGAAAAACATTCGCCGAATAAATCGGAAAATGAAATAACAGTTCTTACGGCAGAACTCACTGGTGTTTCAAGTCGCACCATTGCGAGAATGAAGGTTGAATTTAGACGCAACGGTGCGTTTTCTACTCCCGGGAAAAAACGTCCGTTAAGGGCTAAACCCCAAACACGTGGAACGGTACGACGAATTTACTTTAACCGCAGTTCGTCAGAAAGTACACAGTTTCTTCTTCCGGAATGAAATTCCAACAGCAATCTAAGTTATCTCGGCTGTTAATGAAGATGGTGAGCTGCCTACAGTTTGTGTTAGAACAGTGAGGAACATTATGAAAGACTTGGGATTCAAGTACAGCAAGCGGGAACGGATATCAATGTTGATCGAGCGTGACGTTATCCAAGAATGGCGTCGGAGATATACAGTATGAGAGAAATTCGATATCATCGTTCTCAGGGTAGGTCCATATATTACACCGATGAAACATGGGTAAATTTTGGGCACACGAAAAACACAGTTTGGCAAGACACAACTGTTAAATCCAGCGAAGAGGCATTTTTCCGCGGCCTTTCACCTGGCTTAAAAGCTCCTTCTGGAAAAGGCCAGAGGCTAATAATGATTCATGCTGATAATGAAAAAGGATTTGTGGTCAATGCATGGGAAATTTTCCTTGCTAAAAAAACCACAGGAGACTACCACTGTGAAATGAATGGCGAACATTATGAAAACTGGTTCATCGACAAATTTTTACCAAATATCAAACCAAACAGCATTATTGTTTTGGATAATGCCCCTTATCACAGCGTCCACGTTTAAAGCATACCGACAAAATCAACGAACAAATCCGACATCCAGGAGTGGTTGAGTGCAAAACAGATTCCGTGGGATTCGGACATGTTAAAAGCTGAGCTCATGAAGCTTGTTTCGAATGTCCGTAGTCGCTACGAAGGATATCACATCGACAGCATTGCTCAAATACATGGACATAAAATTCTTCGCTTGCCTCCATATCACTGCGAGTTGAATCCAATCGAGCATGTATGGAGTCACGTCAAAGGATTTGTGGCAACTGAAAATCGCACATTCAAAGCTGCAGAAGTTATAAAACTGACTTATAAAGGCTTTAATCGAGTGACGGCTTTAAATTGGAGTAATTATGTCAATCACGTAATCAAAGAGGATGTGCCGCCCCGGTGGCGCAGTGGTCTAAGCGATGGCCTCTGATCATTCGTCCGAACGGGGTCCGGGGTCGAATCCCGGTGAGGCATGGATGTTGTGTTTGTCTTACGGCACTGGTTCTCTCCCTTCCCTGGAACCAGGGACCCTAAATTAGGGACGGGCGACTGCTTATAGCCCATTGAGTTTCTCACGGTGGTCGTTAAACCTCCAATAAAAAAAAAAAGAAAAAAAAAAGATGATGTTAAGATGTGGACTTTAGACGAGATGGTAGACAGCCGTGTTGAACGCCTTGAATTTACTGTTGGCGAATTCGACACTACAGTTTCTTCAGATAATTACGTCGATGGGATTGAACCTTTGCCTTCTTCCGAGGAACCGGAGGGGAATGTGTGAGTACGGTTAGCGTGAGTGAATTATGCAACAAGAATTCAATACCAAGAAGAGGAAACATGAAAATGTAAGTCTTTTTAATATTTTGCTCATTTTTCAAACTTTAATTACCAGCAATACAACGAATAGTTTAAAAAAATTACTCAGACTATACTTTATATGTACTTAAATAATATTCGTACAGTGGATTTCATTTATTCACAAATATGATTTAAACCTAAACAATAGCTAAAATATGGTTGCCGGTAAATTGCCACACAGGAACACTGCCACACAAAATTCAGCAACTCGGAAAATTGCCATATGTTTTTCATTAAGGGGCCGGGCACAAATTTCTGTTCCTCCAAGGAACACATTGAATGCGTGGCAGTTTTCCAATGTGCCTAACGACGGGAAGGAGCTCTTTTTTGTTTGTCGGAAATTACATGCCGGTTCATACAAGTTTAGGGCAACTGGCCTCAAAAGTTCAAGGGTGAGCGGGTACTATAAAGATTGCCGTTTCTTGGCCTATATTGAGAACTGAATTGGGAACTCCAAACAGATTTCGAGAAAACGTTCTATGTAAGCCAAGCAAGAATTGGCCGAGGGATCCGATGTGCTTTGGTTGGGGGGACTCTACAGCCCAACTTCCGTAATTTTATATTCTGGACCGCTAGAGTCGGTCAGTGTATCCAGTATGTTCACCTTGAAGCGTCCGCGAGCTTCGGGCGGGCTTCCCCTCAAAATGTAAAAATGAACGTAGAGCTGTAAACATTGGTACCATGCTTTATATAATGATTTTGTACACGACCATGTTTCTAAGAGCGCTTCAGGGTGAACATCTCGGATACACTGACCGACTCTAGCGGTCCAGAAAATAAAATTACGGAAGTTGGGGATAGAGCCTCCCAACCCAAACACCTCGTATCTCTTTTACAGACTTCACCAAATTTCTGGGGAAAGAGCGTACCCACAAGTAGAGTAGAATATAAAGAATGGAAACTGCGAGAAAATAACTTATATTGAACACCTTGTCTCCGCTCTTAGAAAGGAGGGGGTGAATTCACCGAACCCTTCTGAAAATTTGTGGTCGTGTACAGAATCATTATACAGGGTGTTCGGAAAGTAACTGTGCACCTAGGCTACCGTTTTGTTTTCGCAGTTATCAAGTGCAGTATGTGCCACCGGAACGTAATAAAGTGGATTCTCCCAGTCGCAGCCGATCGCGGGAACCCATGGGGCTCACTGCGCATGCGCAGCAAACTGCTCGAAGCGTCGGTTGCCGCATTGCAGCAGTTGAGTTCCAGAGGTCAACAGAGACGAGTCGTAGTTACTGTAAGTATCGAAGTTATCGTGTGTGCTGTTGTTGTTCAGTTTTTCGCACTATGGTTCTTTCAATTGCGGAACGTGTGTTTCTGGTTGAATACGTCCTTCGAGAAGGCAATGAATACACCGATGGGAAGTTGATGGACATCTCTGACTCCCTGCTGCGGAGTCCATCAAAATCATTGCGCAAGTTGGCGCAAGAGGAAAATATCGGGCTTGCGACAGCGCATAAAGCGGTGAGAGAATCATTGCACCTCTACCCATACAAAGTAACAGCGGTGCAACAATTGCAACAGGCGGATCACGTAGAACGACTCCGGTACTGTGAATGGTTTAACAATTTTATTCAAACGAAAACTGTTGCTGTTCTTGATGTCACCTTCTTTACAGATGAGGCGTGGTTTCACCTCTCTGGGTATGTTAACGCACAAAACACACGATTGTGGTCCACAGAGACTCCTCATGCTGTGTCGGAACGACCCTTGCATGACCAGAAAATCGGAGTGTGGGTTGCGCTATCCCGACGGCGCATTGTCGGGCCGTTATTCTTTCAGGACACCGTGAATAGTACACGTTACTGTTCCGTACTCCACGACTTCATCGGCCGCCTTGAAGAAGACGAAATCACCTACAGCTGGTTTCAACAAGATGGCGCTACTGCGCACACAACTCACACCTCTATGAAACTTCTGAATGAGGTTTTCGGCGAACGTGTCATCTCAAAAAACCTATGGCACCCTCGCTACCCGGACCTTACTCCACCAGACTTTTT
Organism: Macrothele yani; assembly: GCA_039090855.1. Taxonomy (NCBI): domain Eukaryota; kingdom Metazoa; phylum Arthropoda; class Arachnida; order Araneae; family Macrothelidae; genus Macrothele; species Macrothele yani. The sequence continues at coordinate 1,200,243 of CM077023.1, read as the reverse complement.
TTCTGTGAGGCGCAGCAAAATCTGCTGTGTATCGTGATCGCCCACGCACGCTTGATCAATTACAAACTGCAATAACTACGTTCATCAGAAACATCTCACAAGCAGAGCTGCAGCAAGTGTTTGCAAATAAACTGAAACGGGGTCAGCGCTGTATCGACGCTCGTGGAGATCACTTCGAACATTTTTTCTAAGTGCATAGCTTAGGTGCACAGTGACTTTCCGAACACCCTGTATAAAGCATGGTACAAATGTTTACAGCTCTACGTCCATTATTTTTACATTTTGTGGGTAAGCCCTCCCTCAAAGCTTACGGACATCGTGGAAGCTTCAAGGGGAACATCCTGGATACAGTGACAGACTCCATCGGTCCAGAATATAAAATTACGTAAGTCGGGGGTAGAGCCCTCCCCCTTCCCCTAACCCAAGTACCTTAGATCCCTCGGCAATTTATTTCTTCAAATTAAAATACAATTCTTTCTCGAAATTAGTTTGGAGTTTGTGACGTACCTGCCAGCAGGACGCACACGACATAAAGGCAGATAGCAGTCAGAACGAACGTCCGCGTAGCTCAATTGGGAGAGTGACTTATCCCGGAATGAGGGGACCCGGGTTCGAGCCCGGCGTGAACAAAAAGGACGGCGAAATTTACTTCGTTATAAGTTCCCAATTCAATTATCAATATAGGCCAAGAAACGGTTATCTTTTCCTTTTGAACTTTTGTGCGCAGTTGCCTTAAACGCGTATGAACCGGCATGAAAATTTCAGACAAATGAAAGAGTTCCTTACCGTCGTTAGGCACTTTGGAAAACTGCCACACATAATTCGGAAACTTGGAAAACTGCCACACATTCAAAGTGTTCCTCGGAGGAACAGCAATTTGTGCCCGGCTCATCAATGAAAAACATGTGGCAATTTTCCAATGTGTGGCAATTTTCCAAGTTGCTGAAAGATGTGTGGCAGTTTACAGTGAACCCTAAAATATCATTAATCACAGAGACCGGCTCTTGTCCAGTACTTATGGCAACACAGGGTAGTTAAAAATGCATACACATTTAACGGGTATCTGTTATAAAAAAAATCTAATCAACGCAAAATTTTGGGAAGAACGAAATTTTACGCATAACTCATGACATGGTAAAAATACTTTTAATTAAATCCCACAGTTGGTAATCTTCAAGCAGTAGGTATAAATAAATGAAATATATAAAAATATGTGAAAACAAAATTAGGCCACTTAAGACTTCTTCCCTTGTTTAGCAAAGATAATTTCATTTTAAAAGAAAGAAAAGTTGCACGTTCTGTAACATTTCAGAAAAAAAAAAAAAAAAATAGAGAGAGAAATAAACTGCTTGTCTACCGGTCTGCAACGCGCGCGGGAGATGGGGCGGGGGACTACTGGGGACATGGCGTTAAATTAGAGGGGTTCGGTATCCGATCATGGTGACAGACAACCAGCCCTGAGGGCTTGTGGGAGAAGTTTTCTGAGTAAAGGTTAAATACAGACCATTAATGCGGAGTAATACTGGGAGTGAAAAGGGCACCGTAGCTTCGGCCTCATAGCCAGGATAGCTTTGCCCCGACTATAGTGGAAAACTGGTGAATGGTCAGAAGCCAGCTCCTCAAACCACTAGGCCGCCGGGGCGGCCTGTATATTGTAAATGCTTCGAAATTGTGAATCACTGTTTTAAATAAGAGTACAAAATTTCAGCATGAGTAAAGAGGAGTAATGGACGATATACATATAAGAGAAGTCAACTGGTTTTCTTTTGATAAAACTGGTGAAACCCGTCTTCTGCCCCTAGACCGTAGAGCGCCATCCGTTTCTATTAGTACATATAAGAATGTGATTAAACACCAGTAAATGGATCACCGTTCTACAGATGTCCTGAGCCTTGACTCAAAGGTAAAACCACTAAAAATAATTTCTTTTGCTGCCCTGGTGACAGAACGGTTAGAGCTGGAGGGCTTTTCATTAATCGTCCGAGTTCGGCTCTGGCTCGAGTAGGATGACCCAGGGGTGTACTACTGCGCCAGTTTTGTCCTTTTTATGTGATAAGTGGACCTAAATTAGGGAAGGGTGAGTTTTTATAGCTTTAAATGCTCGCTGGAGTTGGTAAACTTTTCGAAACAATTGATTGTCTATTTCATTAGTGTCGTCGACGAGATTCACGATACATATTAAGAAACCGAACACAGTATCGGTCATTTCGTGCACCGCTAAAGTAATACACACAAAGTGACAAACATTGTGGTGTTGTTGTGTGTCGTCATTCTAGCAAAAATGGTACAAGATACAGAAAAACGGAATAACGACAGTATTGTTACTTAAAATGCTACATTATTTGGTGCATTCCTTGTAATTATTCTGTATTATTCTGATACGCTTCGCGGCGCAAAAACTCTTATCGCTAACACAATGCTATTTCAATTACTTCGCTACTTGCAAAAGGCCGTCCCGGTGGAGCAGTGGTCTAAGCGATGGGTCCGGGTTCGAATCTCGGTGAGGCATGGATGTTGTGTTTGTCTTTCGGCGCTGGCTCTCGCCCTTCCCTGGAACTAGTGGCCCTAAATTAGGGACGGGTGACTGCTTATAGCCCACTGAGTTGCTCACGGTGGTCGTTAAACATACAATAAAAAAAATAGCACTGCATGACGGTAGAAACTTCTGTCGATTATTTTTCGAATATCACTGTTAGTGGAAAGATATCTCTGTTGTCGCTATAATTTGATCTTGAAAGATCAATTTCCTTTACTCATCCATCCGAGTGTGATGAATTATTGCTTTTTAAAGCTATGATTAGCTTAATAATGCATTTCACAGTTTCTCCGAAGGAAGTCGGCTAAAGCAGCCTAATACGGAAATACGGTACTGACGTATTTTTGTAATTTTTTATTACGAGGTTATTCAGGTCCTAATCATTTTGAAAAGTACATGTTATTTGTTTATTTATTTTATTTTTTCGTAAGAGAAATTCTTTACTTGCAACGATATCACTGGACACAAATGCTAGCAAATGTCGATGGCTCTTAATCTTTGGCCTCCTCTACATTTCCTTCGTTTGAAGAATTTCACCATAGCAGGGATGCGTATCTGTATCTGACAACGGAGTCACTATGATTGACTTTGAGTGTGAAGATCAATAAACAGCATCAACGAGTACGTTGGGTCAGCCACCTCTGAATTTTTTTTCTCCGATAACTTCAATGTCCGGTTACGTTTCACCTCTACAAATTTTCATCGCACTGCAAAGATTCTGTCATTTAACACCCATGTATAGATTCATCGCGAAAACTGTGACATTAATCTTTTTGGTAACTCTCCACATACTTCATTTATTCAAATCAGGAAAAAAATTAATTACTTTAACGCTGTTGTGCTACAGCATTTTACAACTGCATTTTTAAATATTTTCATTTGTTCTTGGGCAGCATCATCTGAACAATTAATATATTTATATTAATCTTTGCCTATCCTTTGCGTCCATAAAGAATTATCTCTAAACAATCGCCTCGTTCATAACATCTTTAAGATATGAATACTGACTAATACATTGCGTAGAGCGATCGTTTCTTAGGAGGGAATCTCATTGCTCTGTTACATTTTTATAGCATTTCATTGTCCGTAGTACGTATTTACTGGCAACTTCAAAATTTTACATTGTGGCTTTTTCGCCTTTCTACACGTCTCTGCTCCGTAACACTCAGCATAACGCAAGATTGAACAAAGCCGAGGCATTTCATGTGCTCCGTAACACTCAGCATATCGCAAGATTGAACAAAGCCGAGGCATTTCCTCTGCTCCGTAACACTCAGCATATCGCCAGTTTCATTAAATTCTCTAAAATATCACATTCAACTTTTTCCTGTTTGTGGAATGCTTCTTGTATTAAATTCAGAATGCTGAAAATGCCGCTTAGAACAAATAACAAAGAAATTCGAAGAGAATCCGAAGATGCTCTTACATTGCTGTGAAATGAGTATCAGTGAAATCACCGCTAACAGTGGAATTTATGAATTCATTTGACTTGAGCATCTCCGGCCGGCATGTCTCGCATATATTTCCTTTCCGAAATGGTAGACAACACTGGTTACAGATCGATCTGCCTCAGCTACTAGTAGAACAGGGTGGATTAATGATAGAGAACTTTTATTCTGCCAATAGATGTGCTTGCAACAGGGAGTAGATAGGAAGATATTATTGGGAATAGAAAACCAGGGATAGATTGTTTATGTACCTGAAGACTCGAACAACAATTATCCGAAACCAATTTCAGATCATAAGTTCTCTCGTATCCCCGCCGGTAAACAGAGAAACGGGTTTGTATAAAAGAAGGGAAGCCCAGCAATACGGGAAGTATGTTCGTATTGTTCCGGGGTTCTTCGCGTTTCCAGAAAATCTGATGCCATTATCTAAGGTATCGATTTATTTGCGATATATAGATGTTTATATTCTCCAGATCTCGAGAGTTTATGGCCTTTTATACTGAAAACTCATTCCACTACGTTTGAAGCAACAGAGAAATCTAACCACCAAAGCGATTATTTAGCCCCGAAATTGGATAGCGTGTTCTAGCCCCTTGCGCTGAATGGAAAACATAAAATAATACAACTGCTGAATTATTTTTTGTTTTAGTTTTCATCTCAGTAGGTATTAAACGAAACTGTTCAAATGAGGGCCAGGTTAAATGTTTTACTTCATGCACTTGCACAGTATTTGCGAAAAATAAACTCGTAAGTATACGTAAAGCCCTGGGGCAATATAAATCAAAATATCAAAATGTGTGAGTTCCAAAATAATCTACCATTCACCAGTCGATTTTAACATAATGGGGTTTTTATAATTGGTCTTTGATTCCGATATTCGATTTTCAGTTATTTTATCTTTCCTTTTTTTAAATTTTACTGCTTATATTTTTAAATCTTTGCTTATTTGCTCCTCAGTTCGTTATCTTTTATTGTCTTGCGCTTTAAATGTACCCACGCAAAAAGTCTCATTTGTGCACATACGAATGTTCTACCTGCCACTGGGCACTTTGGTACAAAAAAAGCATCTCCAGGTTTTTCAAACAAATAAACCAAAAATCTGAAATTCTAGTTTGAAAAGGTTTTAAATAGAATTTTTGTAAAGACAGTGGGTCAGATAGTTTCTTGCGTGATGAGAATCTCTGAAACATTTTCTCAAATTTTGTTAGGTACAATGATATATCGCATGTACAAAAATTGAGTAAGATTTGCTATCTGTAATATAAAGGTCGCCTAAATGAAAGTGAGACTCGTGTAATAACGTCGTTTCATAATTACACAGAGCCGTGCATTTGCGCCAGTAGATGGCGTGTCATGTCAGGAAGCACGCTTTTATCGGTGGCACGTGTCAGTGTGCTGTTTGCACGTGCGGCGGCAAGTTGACTACGTAGGGTCGTGACATGGATTCGTCCAAACACGCCCAGAAGCAGTTATGCAATTTTTGACGGTAGAAGGTGTTAGTGTGAGTGTTTATCGTCGTATGAAGGATGTGCATGGAAATTAGTGTCAGTCATGGTGTACAGTGTTACGCTGGTGTAGTGAATTTCGTAAAGGACGTGTGGCACGGAGGACATGCCGAGACCTACGCAAGCACACGTGGCCATCACAATGGAATCGATTGCTGCCGTGGACAACCTTGTGAAAACGAATCGTCTAATCACCACCCGCGAGCTAGCGGCAACTTTGTCCGTGAGTAAGGGAACTGTTAACACCATTCTCCATCGCCGATCGGGATGCAGCAAGGTTTGCGCACAATGGGTCCCCATGCATCTCCAGGAAGAACAGAAGACTCGGCGAATGGATGCTTGCCTGGAGCATCTGCGTCGTTATCACGCAGAGGGGAGACAGTTTCTTTCTAAGATTGTGGCCGCAGATGAAGCTTGGTCCCACCACTTCGATGCGGCCACAAAATGGATGAGTATGGGATGGCAGCATCCCAACTCTCCACGCCCCAAAGAAGCTCAGTCCTTCTTAAGAGCTGCAAAAGTGATGCTCACAGTTTTCTTCGATGAGAGTGACCCATTGCTGTTGGATTGGCTAGACGCAGGCAGTACGGTCAAAGCAACCACATAGCGCAATACATTACACAACCTCAAAACGGCCATCAAGCGTAAGCGACCCGGTAGTCAAATGGGGTTATTCTGCTGCACGACATGTGCCGACAGTGTGCCAAGATTTGCTGCGGAGCTTCCGCTGGGAGGTCTTCGACCATCCCCTCTATAGCCCCGATCTGTCACTCTGCGACTACAACATCTTCGGGCCACTGAAAAGCTCTCAAGTGCCGCCCGTTTACTAACGACGCTGAGGTCTGGGACGCCGTTGAAAACTGGTTCCACCGCCAGCCACGGACGTTCTTCGCTCAGGGTATCCACAATCTCGTGCGGCGCTGGAACACTTGTTTGAACCGACAAGGTGGCTATGTGTGGCCGGTATGTAGCCCATGTATCGCTCTTACTTTCGGTATGTTCGTACTGTATATTCCAACCTATAAACCCTTACGGCAAAAAACCGGCAGTCTCAGTTTCATTTGGGCGACCCTTATACAACAGCAGTTTTTTATTTTACACACTTTGTTAGGAAACAAGAAGGTATTTAAGGGATAAACTGGGCCACAACAATCACATTCTTTTAGTGAAGAAGAAATCAACCGAATGCAATGCATAAAAGCTATGAAAATTATATTCCTGTGCTCAGATCGAAAAAGCCTATTATAAAATCTTTATAAGAAGTCTGACATACTGCTGCCTCAGAATCATTAAAATCATAACAAATGTTTTCTAAAACATTTCTTCAGAACACATCATGCATTGCTGTCCAAAAATTAAGAACATGAAATCTGGCGATCACAGAGGACTAAAAAGCTTGCTAACATATGCACACGAGTACGGTGTGACGTATGAAAACATTCCATGATGGGTAGCCCTTATGCAAATTTGCTGTGAGCACGTGACAGCTGCAGTGGGGGTATATAGTCAGGAAACCGAGTTGTATTTCACATGAGTTCATTCTGTTTTATATGTATTTCAGCGATGGAGCAAATAACCGCATGTCTGAGTTAACAAACAAAAATTACGTCTTGCAGACCTCATATGGATGATTTTCCCCGAGGTCGAATTATCGGAAAGCTCGAAGAAGGCTGGACTGTAATCGATGCTGCCACAGAGTTTGGAGTAACACACATCGTAATGTTGCGGCTTTGGTCAGCATTCAGGAGACACGGAGCGAGCCTCTGCCAGATGTTTTTCTGGAGATCGTTCCCTCTGTACGAGCCAGAGGGATGATCGTTTCCTGACCATAATGACAAAACGGAGACGGAAAGGTACTGCAGGCCTGTTGGCTAATGGTCTTCCTGCAAGCACAAGGGTGTCCAACCGTGTCAAAACGTCTAAATGTGGCAGCATTACATGCCCAGAAACCCGGGCGTTGTATACCATTATCCAGGGTGAACGGTACAGCCCGCCGTCACTTGTGTATGTCTCATATTGACTGATCTTCTGATCAGTGTGCCAAGGTAATGTTCACAGATGAAAGTCGGTTCAGTCTTTTGTCGGATCTCAAGCTGCAGTTGATCTGGAGGGAACGTGGGACTCCGTATGATTTCAGGAACATCGTTGAACAGGACAGATATGGAGGTTGAAGCACCATGGTGTGGGACAGTAATATGATCAATAAACTTACCGAACTGCTGGTAATGGATCAAGGGACAATCATCGGACAGCAGTACTGAAATGATGTGATTCTTCGCTACGTCCGTCTGTTCCGTGGTGCGGTGGTTACATATTTTGTTTTTATGGAAGGTGTCCTCACAGCACAGCAGCGCTGTGTATGAATTATTGGCTAGTGCGGATGACTGTAGGTTGAATTGGCCAGCGTGATCTTAACCCAGTTTAGCTAGCATGGGACGTTCTAAAGAGACGTGTCGCGCAATGGAATCCCCGTCCAAAAACCATTCCAGCACTTACAAGGAGTATCAACAGGAGTGGGATAATTTACCCCAAGAGCTCCAAAAACACTTGGTGCAAAGCGGGACACATTGGTGCCAAACATGCGTTGCTGTGCTGGGTGGACATATCACGTACTGAGGACTTCGCCCTGTAATGTGTTTTTGCAGTAGTGAGGGAAAAGTGTCATTGGATGACAAATGAGCTTCTTTCGTAACATTTCATTTGTTTCGATTTCTATTACATGTTACTCATGAATTTTGATGTCGTGTGTTTCATTTCACTCTTGCTATTGCCATCGAAACCACTGTAAAACCGCTTTTTTCGGCTTTGGACTTGTCAATATGTACCTCGTCCTTAAGTCTTAGATAGCAGTGTATAACCGTATCATACTGAATGGCATTGTATCAAATTCGGAGTAAGACATGGAGAGAGTGTTAAGTGTTGGAATTCTCCCGATGAAGCATTCTTCATTCAGTCGAAACCTTGTTGTATGTTTCCACGCCAATAAATCTGATTACTAGTATAGTTTTACTATTTATTACATAATTGGTGCACAATTATTAATACGATTATTATTCTCGCTTAATGATAAACTTTATTGTGTTTTGAAGATTCGAGCACAATCTTTCCTTTGAAGTTTAGTTGTATGTACTTTGACTTGTTATTTTGAAGGTTACATTCGTTTTCCCATTTTGTCTTTAGTCATTAATTTTAAGCTCTTTCAGTAGGTCTTTGATTGAGTTAGGGGATAAAAAAAAATCAATATCTTGCGATATCTCGATCTTCCCATCATGTACTCTACCAGTCAAAGTAAGCACGAAACAAGAAAATGGGAGGTGTTAAAAAATTAATTAACTAATTTGCGTCGGGTTTTATAGCATGATACAAGTGCGTATGTACGCCTTGTTTTTGGAAAGGGAAGGTTGTTAGCGATCACTGTCGGGACCCGCTGGTTTCGTCTGCTACTGGGCCCGACAATTCTGTAATTCCCAACGGTCCCGATGCAGATTCTTCACTAGGACTGTCGTAATTTCTGAGCTTCTTGGGTCCTATGGCTAGTTATTTCGTGATATCCGACTCAAAAGAAGAACGCCAATAATCAGTCTTTGTTTAAACACAACAAAAAGTTTAATGAGTTATGGGAAAAAAGCCTCTGGTAGATTGACTGATCCACGAAGAAAACCGACTTTCACACACGGCTACTCTTCCTCGCCCCCAGGATATTCCCTGAGGACCACTCACTATGTAAGCCTGAACCTCTCCCTCCTTACCAGTGTCTTCTTCTGACCGGCAGCAGAAAAAAAAGCCTCACCGACCACCAAAATATCAAAAGAAAAGTCAGTCCCGAGCAGATCAGATCAGATCATATGTAAATGTTTTTAGGAAGGAGTGTCTGACCCAAGGTCTTAAACAACCCTTAGAAATAGGAAGCTAGGAGATTTGGGCTAGAGTGCCCGATAGGAAAGTGACACGGAAGCGAGGTAGAAGACGCCCTTATTTACTACCGGGGGGCCAGTACCGGGGGCCGACGGCTTAATGTGCCCATCAGATCAGATCAGATCATATGTAGAGGATTTTAGGAAGGGAGTGTCTGACCCCAGGTCTTAAACAACCCTTAGAAATAGGAAGCTAGGAGATTTGGGCTAGAGTGCCCGATAGGAAAGTCACACGGAAGCGAGGTAGAAGACGCCCTTATTTACTACCGGGGGCCAGCACCCGGGGGCCGACGGCTTAATGTGCCCATCAGATCAGATCAGATCATATGTAGAGGATTTTAGGAAGGGAGTGTCTGACCCCAGGTCTTAAACAACCCTTAGAAATAGGAAGCTAGGAGATTTGGGCTAGAGTGCCCGATAGGAAAGTCACACGGAAGCGAGGTAGAAGACGCCCTTATTTACTACCGGGGGGACCAGTACCCGGGGGCCGACGGCTTAATGTGCCCATCAGATCAGATCAGATCATATGTAGAGGATTTTAGGAAGGGAGTGTCTGACCCCAGGTCTTAAACAACCCTTAGAAATAGGAAGCTAAGAGATTTGGGCTAGAGTGCCCGATAGGAAAGTCACACGGAAGCGAGGCAGAAGACGCCCTTATTTACTACCGGGGGCCAGTACCCGGGGGCCGACGGCTTAATGTGCCCATCAGATCAGATCAGATCATATGTAGAGGATTTTAGGAAGGGAGTGTCTGACCCCAGGTCTTAAACAACCCTTAGAAATAGGAAGCTAGGAGATTTGGGCTAGAGTGCCCGATAGGAAAGTCACACGGAAGCGAGGTAGAAGACGCCCTTATTTACTACCGGGGGCCAGTACCCGGGGGCCGACGGCTTAATGTGCCCATCAGATCAGATCAGATCATATGTAGAGGATTTTAGGAAGGGAGTGTCTGACCCCAGGTCTTAAACAACCCTTAGAAATAGGAAGCTAGGAGATTTGGGCTAGAGTGCCCGATAGGAAAGTGACAAGGAAGCGAGGTAGAAGACGCCCTTATTTACTACCGGGGGGCCAGTACCCGGAGGCCGACGGCTTAATGTGCCCATCAGATCAGATCAGATCATATGTAGAGGATTTTAGGAAGGGAGTGTCTGACCCCAGGTCTTAAACAACCCTTAGAAATAGGAAGCTAGGAGATTTGGGCTAGAGTGCCCGATAGGAAAGTCACACGGAAGCGAGGTAGAAGACGCCCTTATTTACTACCGGCGGGAGAGTACCCGGGGGCCGACGGCTTAATGTGCCCATCAGATCAGATCAGATCAGATGTAGAGGATTTTAGGAAGGGAGTGTCTGACCCCAGGTCTTAAACAACCCTTAGAAATAGGAAGCTAGGAGATTTGGGCTAGAGTGCCCGATAGGAAAGTCACACGGAAGCGAGGTAGAAGACGCCCTTATTTACTACCGGGGGGCCAGTACCCGGGGGCCGACGGCTTAATGTGCCCATCAGATCAGATCAGATCATATGTAGAGGATTTTAGGAAGGGAGTGTCTGACCCCAGGTCTTAAACAACCCTTAGAAATAGGAAGCTAGGAGATTTGGGCTAGAGTGCCCGATAGGAAAGTGACAAGGAAGCGAGGTAGAAGACGCCCTTATTTACTACCGGGGGCCAGTACCCGGGGGCCGACGGCTTAATGTGCCCATCAGATCAGATCAGGTCATATGTAGAGGATTTTAGGAAGGGAGTGTCTGACCCCAGGTCTTAAACAACCCTTAGAAATAGGAAGCTAGGAGATTTGGGCTAGAGTGCCCGATAGGAAAGTCACACGGAAGCGAGGTAGAAGACGCCCTTATTTACTACCGGGGGCCAGTACGCGGGGGCCGACGGCTTAATGTGCCCATCAGATCAGATCAGATCATATGCAGAGGATTTTAGGAAGGGAGTGTATGACCCCAGGTCTTAAACAACCCTTAGAAATAGGAAGCTAGGAGATTTGGGCTAGAGTGCCCGATAGGAAAGTGACAAGGAAGCTAGGTAGAAGACGCCCTTATTTACTACCGGGGGCCAGTACCCGGGGGCCGACGGCTTAATGTGCCCATCAGATCAGATCAGATCATATGTAGAGGATTTTAGGAAGGGAGTGTCTGACCCCAGGTCTTAAACAACCCTTAGAAATAGGAAGCTAGGAGATTTGGGCTAGAGTGCCCGATAGGAAAGTCACACGGAAGCGAGGTAGAAGACGCCCTTATTTACTACCGGGGGCCAGTACCCGGAGGCCGACGGCTTAATGTGCCCATCAGATCAGATCAGATCATATGTAGAGGATTTTAGGAAGGGAGTGTCTGACCCCAGGTCTTAAACAACCCTTAGAAATAGGAAGCTAAGAGATTTGGGCTAGAGTGCCCGATAGGAAAGTCACACGGAAGCGAGGTAGAAGACGCCCTTATTTACTACCGGCGGGCCAGTACCCGGGGGCCGACGGCTTAATGTGCCCATCAGATCAGATCAGATCATATGTAGAGGATTTTAGGAAGAGAGTGTCTGACCCCAGGTCTTAAACAACCCTTAGAAATAGGAAGCTAGGAGATTTGGGCTAGAGTGCCCGATAGGAAAGTCACACGGAAGCGAGGTAGAAGACGTCCTTATTTACTACCGGGGGCCAGTACCCGGGGGCCGACGGCTTAATGTGCCCATCAGATCAGATCAGATCATATGTAGAGGATTTTAGGAAGGGAGTGTCTGACCCCAGGTCTTAAACAACCCTTAGAAATAGGAAGCTAGGAGATTTGGGCTAGAGTGCCCGATAGGAAAGTCACACGGAAGCGAGGTAGAAGACGCCCTTATTTACTACCGGGGGCCAGTACCCGGGGGCCGACGGCTTAATGTGCCCATCAGATCAGATCAGATCATATGTAGAGGATTTTAGGAAGGGAGTGTCTGACCCCAGGTCTTAAACAACCCTTAGAAATAGGAAGCTAGGAGATTTGGGCTAGAGTGCCCGATAGGAAAGTCACACGGAAGCGAGGTAGAAGACGCCCTTATTTACTACCGGGGGCCAGTACCCGGGGGCCGACGGCTTAATGTGCCCATCAGATCAGATCATATGTAGAGGATTTTAGGAAGGGAGTGTCTGACCCCAGGTCTTACACAACCCTTAGAAATAGGAAGCTAGGAGATTTGGGCTAGAGTGCCCGATAGGAAAGTCACACGGAAGCGAGGTAGAAGACGCCCTTATTTACTACCGGGGGCCAGTACCCGGAGGCCGACGGCTTAATGTGCCCATCAGATCAGATCAGGTCATATGTAGAGGATTTTAGGAAGGGAGTGTCTGACCCCAGGTCTTAAACAACCCTTAGAAATAGGAAGCTAGGAGATTTGGGCTAGAGTGCCCGATAGGAAAGTCACACGGAAGCGAGGTAGAAGACGCCCTTATTTACTACCGGGGGGCCAGTACCCGGGGGCCGACGGCTTAATGTGCCCATCAGATCAGATCAGATCATATGTAGAGGATTTTAGGAAGGGAGTGTCTGACCCCAGGTCTTAAACAACCCTTAGAAATAGGAAGCTAGGAGATTTGGGCTAGAGTGCCCGATAGGAAAGTCACACGGAAGCGAGGTAGAAGACGCCCTTATTTACTACCGGGGGCCAGTACCCGGGGCTCGACGGCTTAACGTGCCCGTCCGACGCACGGCGGATATTTAGTAATTCAAGCGTTTTTACCTGCTGGGATCGAACCCGATGTCTTCTTCGTGGCCGTCACGAAAGTTGGCCACTAGGCCACCCGCGGCCCCGTCAATCCCGAGCCAATCGCCCTGATACTTTTATATCCGTGCATTCATCTTCTCCCCTTCATCCCCTGTCTCTGGAAGCAATCTCCTCACGGAGGTCACCCGATCTAGTCTGAGTTGTTGACCTTGTCGCTTTACATTGTCGACCTGGAAGACCAAGGTCACTAGGTAGGACCCGTCCAGTCGTATCACCGCAGGGCCACATGCCTGCTCGACCTTGATTAACACGCGGCATTAGCCTTAGCACAAAGGAAAGTCGACACGTGGCAACCACGTGCGACTTGCAACTGCTTTACGTAGCATGGGTAACAATAATATGAAAGAAAAACATTATTATGTGCAAATAACTTTTCGGGGCTCTAACTTCGTAACCTTATAAACACCATGAGTAACTCTAAGGCCTATAAACAGTCACCCGTCACTAATTTGAGGACACTGGTTCCAAGAAGAGAAAAACAGACCACCCATTCTTCCTCCGGGATTCAAGCACAGGCGCCGATGAGCAGCTAGCCAGAAATCTACGCATCTTACTATTAGGCAACCGTGGCGGCACAGACGTTTTACAAGTGTAAGGCAGTTCAGACAGCTATTAACGGACAAGCACATTCTTCAATTCCAAAATCAGGTTTGCGTTTGATATACAAAACTTCTAGCCAATATTGAATGTAATCTCCCTCCCGAATAAATGCATGCTTGGCGCTCACGAGTCATACCTTCAGTAAATTAATCCAGAGAACTGAAAGGCAATAATTGCCACAGGCGATTTAGAGCCATTTTGGGAAGTCAGTGAGTTCGGGGAAGAGGCTGGAAGGCAGGAGTACTTGCTCCTAGGGTATCCCCAGATGCTCAATGGGACTGACGTCTGGCGAAGAAAAGTACAATCTACTAATTCGTGATACCTTCTTCAAGGTATGAGTCTACAACGTGGGGACGTGTCTTATCATCCATTACGATATAATGTACCCAAATTGCACCGGCATGCTACATCACATAGGAATTATAAATTTCAGTTCGGTACTTATCGGCAGTCTCGAGATATTTAGAAAGAACATGGAACTCAGTTCGATCACTGATAAAGAACAAAAAACCCATCACAAATGGCATTTCGTCTGATGATGCCATAAGACGTGGAGCTTTTGCTGTAGCTGTCTTCAGCCTGATACACGTCTGTTGTCCGTTTCCGGAGAAAAACGCGACTCATTGGTGAACAAGATATTATTCCAGTGCTCAGTTACGTGCCAAGTACAAGCCTTCCTGTATTTAGCACGTAACAGCACATACGAGTGTCATAACAAAAATTCTGCAGCTCCTCAGGTCAAGCCATAGCGTAAGACCTGCACTCGTACGTGAAAATAGAAAATCCTGCGGGAAAACTCAGGTACAGATCCACACTGTCTTGCAAGAAGTTTGTGGGGAAGGAACTCTTGAAACAACATCGAAGATGATCACCACTCAGGCCGACCTCAAACGGCCACAGACAAAACATCTGACACCATTGTTGTAAAGCTTCTCGAAGAGAATTGCCGTTTGGTAGTCGAGGAGATTGTTCATCAGGCAAATTTGTCCACCATGCCTGTTCACCGGATTTTGACCGACTCACTGGAAAAAAGAAAAACCGCCGCGCGCTGCGTGCCCCATCAACTCACCATTGAGAAGAAGGCAGCCAGAGGGAGCATCACACATAATCACCTCCACAGGTTCGAAAGGGAGGGCGACACCTTCCTGAACAGAATCGTTGCAATTGATGAGGCTTAGACCCGTGATTATGAGTCATCACAATCAGCGAAATGGAGGTATCCAAGTTACCCACGTCCCTCAAAGTGTCGTCCGAAACAATCCAAAGTGAAGCAAATTATGTTTTTGCGTACGATGCCCAGGATGTTGTGGTCTCTAATCGAGTGCCGGTATTGCAAAATGTCAACGTACAATATTATCGTGACTTTCTGAGGACAAAGTTGAAACTGAAAATTCGTCAAAATCGCCCCAACTTGCTGGAAGCGGGAGCGATCTTGCTGCATGACAACACATCGTGTCATGGTGCATCGTCGGTACGGAGACTTTTGTCGAAATATGGCGGAGAGACTTTATTCCACCCATCATACAGCCCTGCTCTCAGTCTACCCGACTTTGATCTTTTCTCAAAGTTAAAAATTCTCTCTGTGGTATCCGCTAATCCGTTCCTAATCGCTGGACGTACCATTGGACATGACCCAAGTAATACGACAGCTGAACAAAGATGGCGTACTACGGGGAATCCGGGACCTACCTCACCGCTGGCAAGCTGTCAATACCAGATGAGGGGAGTACATTGAATGGCAGTAAGGTAAGTTTTCTCCGTTTCTCAAAAATGGACACTTTTCTCAAAAATGGACAGTGTGCAGAACTTTTGTTAGGACCCCCGTATACAGTGTGTCTACGGGCGTAACATCTGTAGTTACGGGGGTCTTCTAATCAAAATTGAAGCGAATGCCTGGTTTCCTGTGGCTGAGACGAGTTATTAACGATGACTGTATTCTGTTGCTCTCCAGTCCTGTCGGGTCTATAATGCGATGTAGCTGTCATCTTCAGGGGTTGACAGTGTTAGATGACCCGGAACAAGTATCCGAACAAAAGGTAGAGAGAAGATGGGGGTCTTGATTGCCGTGTATATTGCGTTCAAACACGCGGGGAATAAAACAACTATGCTTCATGTGGTAATATCGATGTGAAATTCATAATTATTACTCGTAATTTGAATAACAATTCATTTCACAAGGAAACAGTTAAAATACATATGAAACTTCACCCACATTCGTTCAAAAATAACGTAATTTGTCTTTCCGCTGTAACTTAGTCCTTACGTCAGTAATTACGT
Organism: Macrothele yani; assembly: GCA_039090855.1. NCBI lineage: Eukaryota > Metazoa > Arthropoda > Arachnida > Araneae > Macrothelidae > Macrothele > Macrothele yani. The sequence goes on along the minus strand of CM077023.1, from coordinate 1,184,202 downwards.
TATGTGTGCTAAAGTCAATGTAATATTAGAAGGTGCCCATACGCATTACAAGAAAGAGGTCAATTATAGTACTTACAAATACGTTTATTTTGCTTGCATGGTTCGTACTGCACACTCACATCCGGTTTATTGGCGTACTCAATACAGTATCAGTGATTTAACATCCAGGCACAGTATAACAGCACGTCTATCATCAATAACATCAATCACCCAAAACAACCGCTGCATTGCCTTTCAATCTATCGTTCTTCTCCGGCCACACATACGTCACTCTTGTTCCGACCTCAGTGTGTTGCCAACATCATTCTCGTTTAAGGGAAAAGCCATGACATAGCGTTAAGGCTTGAAAATTTCTAAGAGAACGAACTCAAATTTACATAGAAAAAGAAACTCAAAAGGAAAGTTAAAATAGAATATACGTTACACAAAATAAACATTATTGTAGTCTGCAACATATTGCCATCGATGAGAACGCCTAAAAATATTGTAGCTTTAGGACCGTTACTCTAGTAGAAGACCTACTAACCTTCTCTATGCAATGACAATGCCTTCAACGGGCTAGAAACTGTGCCCCCTGAGCAGTTTCTTGTCATTAACAAATACTCTCTAGTCGCACAGAGTCGTCTAGAGGGAGAGAGAGAACACAGAGGGCATCAATGGCGCCAATCAGAAGGTTTTCAGATGCACTTCTGTGCCCCCTCCCCTTCCTCAAACGGCTTGTCAGATGCACTTCTGTGCCCCCCTCCCCCTTCCTCAAACGGCTTGTCAGATGCACTCAGATTTTCGTAGGTAGCAGTACGTCCAATCAAAGAGCTTTTCGATGCAACCTTATGCTGTTGCGATGCCTCAGTCTTTTCACACTTTATAACGAAGTAATTTCTCCGTCATTTTTGTCCACGCCGGGGCTCGAACCCGAGTCCGCTTATTCCGGAATAAGTCGCTCTACCAACTGAGCTACGCAGACGTTCATTCTGATTGCTATCTGCCTTTATGTCGTGTGCGTCCTGCTGGTAGGTACGTCACAACTTCCCTATGCACATTTTCGTTTCATAGTTTGAATCCCCATTAATATTTAAGGATAGACATAGGTGTGAATTATGCCGGATAGTGACTATCTCCAGGGAAAACAGAAAGCAAGAACTCTAAAACAAATTCTGATATCTCACAGATGTCCTAGTCCATGTGCTTCTAATAGATCAGGCACTTGGTGATTCCAAATGTATAAGCGAGAGAATGTAAGAAACAGAAAGTAATCAATTCAAAAACTTTTTATTAAAAGAAATATAATTTCAGTGAGGGCTTTTTGCGACATGTATCTTTATTGCTAGTTTCAGTTCTTTTCAAGATTTAGCTTTAAAACATCTTACCTGTTTATGGTAAGACTTTTGATACACACTATATACACCGCTGGCCACCCAAAATGCAACACCAAGAAGGAAGCATCCGATTGGCCTGAAATTCGCAGCAAGCGTCACCCGCGAGAGGACATGCAAACGATTGGCACTGCAGGCCATATGCAAATCATGTGCGCCCGGCACGCCACCAAGAAGCATTATAAGAAGAGTGCACAGAAGGCGGGGTGTAATTAATGGAAGTGTGTTGGGCTGCCGGACCTGTGCGTAAGAAGCTTCCTGATGCCTCGTCGCAGAATACGGCAGTCATTCCAGCACGTTTCGGAGTTCGACAGAGGACGAATAGTGGCTTATTGCGACAGCGGTTTATCGTACCGAGACATCAGCGCCCGTGTGGGACGACATCCAGCCACAGTGAGGCGAGTATAGATTCGGTGGGTGCAGGAGGGATGGACGGAACGACGTGAGCGATTGCCGCAGCCGCGGCACTCCCCCGAACGAGAGGACCGGCATGTTGTGCGACGGGCATTGACGGCTTGCACCGCCACATCACGATCGTTAGCGCAGGAATTAGGATGTGTTGCGCAACAACCTGTGTCAGCACGTACCGTTCGACGTCGTCTGCAAGAGCGGGGACTTGTCGCATGGCGCCCTTGCTCCGATTACCATTGACGTTACACCACCGGCGAGTGCGGCGACAGTGGGCCGTTGAACGCCGCACCTGGACTACGGAATGGCACGACTTTGTCTTCTCCGACGAATCGCGCTTCTGCCTGCAACACCACGATGGTCGGATCCGCGTGTGGCGGCACCGCGGCGAGAGACTGTATGACGTTTGCATTATGCATCACCATACCGGTCCGTCGCCTGGCGTTATGGTTTGGGGCGCAATTGGATATAACACTCGCACCCCTCTGGTACGCATCGCTGGTTCACTCAACAGCCACCGCTACATCTCCGACGTTTTGGAGCCAGTAGTCCTCCCTTACCTGCAGGACCTGCCAGCGGCCACGTTTCAACAGCACAATGCGCGCCTGCACGTGGCACGTATCGTGCAACAATTCTTCACGGTCTACCAGGTGTCACTGCTGCCGTGGCCCGCCTGTTCTCCCGATATGTCGCCCATAGAACACGTCTGGTCGCTGATCGGCAACCGAGTGGCCTGGCAAGCACCACCCGTGGCTACGCCTGATGAACTACATACCCCAAGAGGCTTCAGATGTGGGGTTGGGGTAAGCCTGGACCGACATACCCCAAGCCCACATCCAAAGCCTCTTTCGTTCGATGCCGCAGCGTGTAGCGGCCGTTATTGCCAGCCATGGGGGCCACACGAACTATTGATGTCTGCGTGTTCCGCAAGTCGCACGGGCCTGTAAGCTCAATCGTTTCATCTTTGTATCTGTTGTTATATGTCCAGTAAATCTGGCTTTGCTATCTCGTGTCCTTCTTGGTGTTGCATTTTCGGTGGCCAGCAGTGTAGTTACATATTAATACACTGTAGGAGCCAAACGTTATGACAACCTAGTATTATGTAGGTCCTCTGTGAGCCGCCAACTCTCCGGCCATGTGACGAGTCATGGACTTCACAAGAACCCGAAAGGTGTCCGCTGATAAGCTATGCCATATCTGTAGAAGTTGTGTCCGGAGCTCCTCCAGTATCTGTGGTGGAGGGTACACACGGTGCAGCTGTCGATCCATATAGTTCCAAATATGTTCATGTCGAGCGACATGGGCGGTCATGGAAGAATATGGAACTCATCCTCGTATTTCTCGAACCAGTCCTGGACGATACGAGCCTTATGACCTATCGCGTTGTCCTGTTGGAACACGCCACCTCTATTTCGAAACACTCTCAACATAAACGGATGATCCTGGTCAGCAATTATGGACAAGTACGTGGTGGCATCCAAGAGGCCATCCACCGCTATCAGAGGACCGAAAGTGTTCAAGGAAAACATCACCCAAGGCATTGCATCATCGCCATCTGCCTTTACTCATGGGTAACAGTACCCTGCACCATCTTCTCTTCACCTGTTCGCCTTACCCGTCACCGTTCATTCACATGCTATAGCAGGATGCGTTAGGCTGCTCCTGGAAATTTGGTTATTTTCTACGAATTTTTTTTATGTTTGTTCGTCTTTCTGCATAGTTTAATTAGTTGCGAAGATTCGTAGCGTTGTTCTTCCTGAAAGATTACAGGTACTGTATTGTTTTTCATGATTTAATTCGTCCATTTACTTTCTTTCATGCCTTTGGACATGGTGGAGGACATTATGGCTGCTACAGGACAGTCCCCACCACCAACCAGCGTTCACAAATGCGTTTTTACACTTGATGACACTGCTGAATCTAAAGGCGCCGCCCCGGTGGCGCAGTGGTCTGCGCGATGGCCTCTGATCATTCGTCCGAAAGGGGTCCGGGTTCGAATCCCGGTGAGGCATGGATGTTGTGTTTTCCTTACGACACTGGCTCTCTCTCTTCCCTGGAACCAGTGACCCTAAATTAGGGACGGGTGACAGCATACGGCCCATTCAGTTGCTCACGGTGGTCGTTAAACCTCCAATCAAAAAAAATCTAAAGGCCTCTCGCTTTCTATGATTGAACACCTGGTTCAGCCAGTCACAGTGCCAGAGTGCACGTCTGGAATCACGGAGGTTACAAAAGTTCCCCCTACGAAGAGTGGTTCTTCTCCTTCTGTTCGACCCTTGACGTCCCTTCGAGGTCGTGTGCAACCACCACCTCATATATTTTTGCCTAACCGCCCTCAAGATCGACCTGACGCTTCTGCTGACGAACAGACTGCATCTACGCCCTCTTATGTGCAAGCTGTAGCTTCGACTAGACCTGTCCAGGGCTCTATGTAATCGTCTGCTTCTGCTCGCAAAGTAGTTCGTCTTTCAATAGCTGACTCTGCTGGGTCTTTCCAGCTGGTGCGTGAACGATCAGTGTTTTTTCAGGAACGGACGGAAACTCCTCTCACGAAATATTTGAATGCATTCGGTTAGACTCTTCGACCTGAAAATGTTGGTAATATTGCTTATACCCCCGATGGTATCGTAGTGTGTCTGAAGACCAACATGCGAAAGATGAACTGCTGATGAGAGGGATGAATTTACAAGGTACGCACATAATCCTTAAACCCCTGAATCTTCCAGTGACCGTGTTCTTACTTTTCGCATTTCAGTTCAATTTAGGTAATTAGAGGTATTAAAATTTGACTTCTTACCTCTTCCGGGATTCCGTGCAAGGGCTCACCAGCATCTTCTTTTGCTCCTGTTCACAGGATCGGATACACAATAAAATTCACATATTCCAAAGAGGGTCGCACACATCCAAGGTACTGGATGAGCATAATTTATTGGAAATAATTTTATGTGGAATTAGATAATACACACACACATACACAAACGGAAATTTCATCATAAGTCTTCACATCAGTTCTCACGTTAGTTCTCATCTCAGCTCAGCCATCAGTTCTCACGCGTCTTCACATGTCCACACTTTTCTCACGCCTCCGTTGGTCTCCTCCGCTGCGCCCCCTGTCGGCGTAGTCCCAACAGACCGTTTTATTTTCCAACGTTCCACCGGAAGTCCCTGAGTAGATCTTGATTAATATCATTAATAAGAACGGAAAAATCCTTCGGCCTATACGGCAAATCTGTGCTACCATGGCCGACGATAGATTTCATCATGTGCTTAGTTTCCTACGTGCTGTTCGTGTCGCTTTTCCGGATTCCAATGCGGTAAGTGGCCTTCTGTCACCTGTTATTTATCTTTCCCTTCCAGACTGGAACTATGAGATTTATATTCACGCTGGGGAACAATGTTTCCATTGCAAAAATTTTGACACAACGCGTGAAATGTCTGGAGCTGAATTCCCTGGAGCTCAGTACTTATGCTCCAATTGAACCTATGTTTTTTGCTATGGTTCGCACTCTTCCTCCTGCACCTCCTCCAAAATCTGGAAAACACTTCGTATATTCATCTTCCTCTTCTGAAGACGGTAGCCCTCAAATGTCTTTAGTTCCTCCTGCTGAGTCGCAGGAGCGACCGCAATCGAGTGTTGCTGTAATTGCCTCCATACCGATTGCGCATCCATTGCGTCTTGATGCTTCATCACGAGGCACTATACTCACATCTCAACTGATGACTTTGGTGCGTGGTCTCAAGTTGGATTCTCAACACCACAGCGTAGTGTTACTCACTGCCCTAGAGTTTTTCGTATGGTCCTCCACTCCTGTACTACTCCTGATCCGTCATTTGAGGCAATACAAATTGACAGCATGATGTTTCACGGAAACGTCTTGCTCCGGCCATGGATTTGGATGTAACAATGCATTTACTTTCAGAAAGTGACTCTGATGCTGATAAAAAAATTCAATGATCAGCGTCTGGATGACGACCATGCTGTTCTTCACCAACTAGAGCTCTCATGTATTGTTTTCAACTCTGATGACCTGACTGAATATATCTGTTCCGTCAAGAAGAATATTAAGATTAGGTCCAGCTGACATGTAAGCATTACACATCGGACTTATTACACAATTACAGAAGGTCCAGTCCCTTTGTGATATTAATTCGCCATCGAGGAAGGCTCTACAAACATTTCTTAGGTCTCTTACAAGGAGTAGACCAAATACCTGAAAGATCCTTTCTCAGTCAACCCTTGACAATCCATGAATTGTAAATGTTGTTACTTTTGTTACTTATAATTGTTATCTCAGAAAATCAATGTGTTTTATTTTGACAATTAGTATTTGCCTTTCCTTACGCTAAATACAAGTAAGTCTTTGTTAAATAGTGACAAATATTCCTGCATGACTAATATTCCATGCATACATACTGCCAGAAGGGCGGACCACCGATTGACAACCGACATTTTAGACTGGATTCCAAGGGACAGGAACAGACCCAGAAGAAAACCGCATGGGAGGTGGGTGGATGTGGGTAGAGTGGCGCCGCGTCTTGGGGTCAGATGAATCCCATTTTTAGCCGTACTAAGCACACAGGAGGGTGCAGATGTGGCGTCGACAGCATGAGGCCATGGTCCCGTTGTGCCGGGTTGGATCTGTTCAAGGCGGTGGTGGCTCTTTGATGGTTTGCGGAGCCTTTTCATGTAACATATTAGGTCACTTAGTGTGTCGAAAGAGGTCTTTAACCGCTGAGCACTATCGGCATGTGTTGGCTGATCGCCAATGCGCTTTCATAGCCTTCGCGCATCCTGCAGCCGATGGTCTGTTTCAGAAGGACAATACGCCACCCCACCGGCAGCCACCCAAGCATGGCAGAAGGAAGACTAATCTGAGTTTGAACTGTCCAGTGGCCCCCAACGTCCCGGATTTGAACCCTGTGGAAGCTCTCCAGGGTGACATGAAGCGGAACATCAGATCCATGGATACTGGACCGACGTATCGAGCGGAGCTGGGGACAATGCTGCAACAGACATGGCTGGTATTACCGCCGGTATCTGGTGGAGTCGATGCTTCTGCGTGTTTACGCTGTTATTCGCGCTACAGGAGGGTCAACTGCTATTAGGAATATATCTCAAATGTTTTTGTCTATTGAGTGTATATATGCAGTATATACACAGTGAAACCTGTCTACAAGGTCACCCAGGGTTCTGTGAAAAAATTACCATCTTAACAACAGCCTGTTGTAAAGTGCTTGTTCTTTCTTTCCTGCCGTTTCATTTTTTAAGAACGTTATACTCATTAAATCTCTTTCAAAAGGGCAGAAGTAAGATTCCGAAATGAGGTAAAGTGTTCGGAATACACTAAGTTGTTGTAAATCGGGCGCTCTTACCATATATTCCAACCTAGGACATAAAAGGTAAGTAAATGTACACTATCTACCAACAAGTACTTGGACACCTGTGATAGCAAAGGAAAACGAAGTTTATTCCCCTTCGATAGTTGGTGGAGCCTCCACGAGCGGCGATTACAGCTGCGACCCTCCGGGGCATACTCTCAACCAGGCGTTGTACGACGGCTAGCTGTATTTTCTTCCACTGGGCTTGGAGAAGACAGGTCAGTTCCTTCACCGATTTCGGACGGTGGGGGCACCCCTTAAGTCGACGCTCCAACTCGTCCCAGAGGTGCTCGATAAGGTTAAGGTCCGGGCTCTGCGCAGGCCAGTCCATTCGATTAACCCCAATGGGACCATACCAAGCCAAGGTGGAATTCGCAACATGACAGGTGGCATTGTCATCCTGAAAGTAACATGGGTCCACCCCGTAAAACTGCCACAACGTAGGAAGCGCATGGTCATCCAAAATGGTGCAGTAGGTCTCGGCGTTGAGTCTACCAGGAATTGCGACCAAGGGTCCCATGCCATACCAGGAGAAACACCCCAATAGCATAATTCCACCGCCGCCGAACTTCACAGTTGGCACAATGCATTCCGGCAGGAAGAGTTCTCCACGCAGACGCCAAACCCAGACCCTGCCATCCGAACGGTAGAGGGTGAACCTTGATTCGTCGCTCCAGAGAACCTGTTTTCACTGTTCAACGGTCCACTGTCGACGTTCTTTGCACCACCACGTTAGCCAAGCAGCGCTATTAGACTTGCTGATCAAAGGCTTGTGGGCGGCAGCACGTCCATGATAACCGAGCAGATGGGCTTCCTTACGGATGGTATTCATCGACAGAACACTCCCGGATGCCTGTTGAAACTCCTCGCGGATGTGGCCCATCGATTTGGTGTGGTTCTTCCGAATTTCTCTGGCCAGCACCCGTCGGTCTCCAACTCCGTTTTGTTGGTCTGCCGGGTCGGGGCACATTCCGACAGTCACCTCTCATCGTCCACTTGCCAATCACGTAGGCCACTGTCGATTTTGGGTACTTCAACTCGCTGGATATGTCACGTACGGATCGGCCATTTCTGTGATACCCGAAAATTAAACCTTGCGCGAAATCAGAGAGCTCTGAACTGCGCGGCATTTTGCATGCGACTGGTTGCGTTGTTGTTTCCCACACGATATTTAACGGCACCGGCCGTTACGTGTATCAGGACCGCAGATATCGTCGATTGCAGGGGTGTCCAGTTACTTGTGATAGATAGTGTATTGCGCAATAGCAGCTCTACTTCAGTTTTAAACTTTAAAGCCACTTCCACCCGGCTCCTACTTTCTCTTCGTTAAAGTCCGCGATGTGTTCTTTTGCCATCTGGGGGGGGGGGTTGGACGGTTTAGCCTGTTCAAACAATGTGGCAGCTATTTGAGAAGGTAAGACTCGTTGGGATGATGAGGTAAAATTCCTCTGAGGACTTCAGGCTCTCCTTTAGGACAATTAATATCGAACATGCGTAACCTAGTTAACAGGAAGTCGTACTGTCTGCAAACAAAATTGTAAGAACTTGAGAGATCCCCAAGGGCCACCCACCATTTGCAATCTGATGAATGGCTGTGACAGAAAGTGAAAATAAACTGGTGTTTCATATTATATTTTTAAACTCACAGCTTTTTCGTTATCTTTGTAGAACTCCCTGAACAAGATTTTTCTATAAGTTGCATATGCTGGTGGACGAGAAATGAAGGTACATTCTGTTATGCGTTTCACGAATGGCTCCCCGTGGCCGCGTCCTGTATGTGGCCATCAATTAGTGATTTCTTATACATTGTTTCTATTGGTTGTAGTATCCGTGCCGCAAGAAACTATTCGCTTTGCTGGAGACCGCGGAATGACAGCGTCCTCGAACACAGGTTTTACTGTATATATGTATATAAGAAGTTCATTTTTTCATGAAAAAGACTGGAATAATTCCACATTACATAGATGAAACTGCAGTCGTCAGACCTAGGGTACTGGCTCCCCGGTAATAAATAAGAGCCTCTTCCTCCTCCTTCCTACCTCGCTTCCGTGTCACTTTTCTATCAGGCACTCTAGCCCAAATCTCCTGGCTTCCTATTTCTGAATGTTGTTTAAGACCTGGGATCAGGCACTCCCTTCCTAAAATTCTCTCCATATGATCTGATTTGATTTGAAAATGCAGTGTTTAGATTTGATGTCTATGGTTGTCTTTATCGCCAGGATACTGAGAAATGTGACGCTGGACGTATGTTCATGAGTTGTTCAGTATATGAAATAATAATGTTCGTGACACGTCTCACAGGATTTGAAAATGTCATTGCTACATCTTTGACCAATGACACAGTCTGCAAGGTATCACATACGGTCCAGTTGGCCACTTATTCGAAAATAACTCCATCCTTCAATATATTCTGAAATGCACTGCACACGCCTCATCTATCTTTAAATATTTTTTCTAGGGGTTTAACGACATCCATGAGTTTAAGGCTACATAAGGAGTCTCTCATTTCTACTTTTTAAGGCCACTAATGACAGAGAAGGGACAGAATTAGCAAAACACATACTTCATCTAGGACTCGAACCCGGGCTCGAACAATTAGCTAGAAACCCACGCCTGTGATCACACAAACACCTATCTCACAATCAATAAATACCTGTGACGTATTTTAGATACAGTATTTTACCTTCCGGTTTTGTTAATTGTCTCTTATGTAAATTTTGGTTATCTCTAGTTATGCTTTCCGTACTTAACTTCATATCTGAACTCCCAAGAATATGTGGTAGCACTGGCACTCAGTCAGGTGAGGACTGAGTAAAAGTAATACGTTAAGTACGAAATGAGAATGGAAAGACGTTAGGAATCTTCTATGCTAGGTGTTTGCTGTTTCAATATTTGAGATCTGCGGCGCTGCTTTCTTAAAACATTGTTAGTTGAAAGTATATGTACTGTAATTTGTTTTTCGTTCAAAGTTATAAATCGTTCCTGTTAAATTACTATTATATTCGTCGTTAAAAATAATCTGCGTGTCTTACCTCATCTGGTGTATAGACTCGAGTGTCCAATAAAAGGTTGTGGATTTTGACTTCTTGGTCACCTTCTTTATTCTCCAGTACATTTAGAATATCATATATCCTTTTGATAATCTCCAAGGCGAAACAGAGCTACTGTGAGCAGATCAACTCATCCATTATCCGTCACATTTTCAAAAGAATGATTGAATACGGGTCGTCCCCTGTTTAAGAGTCGTACCCACGGAAACCCATTACACGCAGGCCCTTGCCACGAAGATTTCTGAAATCTGGGGCAGTGTTCTACGGTGAGGAAAAATTAACTAATATGATTACACTCTTTTTGAATCAATCAAATTTGCAAGATAGCCGTCATTCCCAAACGCAATATATTTGCTATTTGATAAACATCTCTGCGGCGTAGTATAAAATAACTGTACTGGAAATTATATGCAGGGCTAGTTAACTAAAAAAGAGATAATAACAGACTGATTTTTATGGGAGATGGATATTCATATTCTTTTACATGGTGGCTACCGATCAATTCCCTGGAAAATTAAAAATTAAAACGTGGGAATTAAACTTTGTTATCAAGCCTTGTTGAAAAAGTCTTGAAAATTAAAACCTCATTACATGTACAATAAAATAATATGTTTTACATATATCGTATTTCTTCAGTTCGTTTTATCAAAACCAGAGTAAGTAACGAACGCGATGAGAGAGTGTCAAAACCGACAGCGGCAAAAAATGCTCACGGCCGTCGGACACGCACAAGTGTACTTATGCTTTCTATTTACTACACCAGTGAATGTCTGGAGGCCATTACGCTGTTGGACGAAAGGAAAACAGCCAGAATAACACCTATGCATTACCTGATTACCTGTAAATCGTGTCTTGTTCCTCGACAAGGTAAATTCAACGTCGTAACGCATTGTCCACAAGAAAAACAAATAAGTCTATCTGCAATAGAGTGAAAGTTATAACACCCAGAAAGGCTCACAAAATTCAATGATTTACGTATCTCTGAAGATATTTATTAAAAATGTACATTATTGAGCATCCTGATCCTTAATAAGTAGAATATCTTTGGGGAAAGTAGTCGGCTGTGGTGCTATATCATGTGGCTAAAACATTTTCCGGGACCACTGACGTGCTGATTCATAAGGTCTTCTAAAACCTTGCAGAAGAAGGCTTTCAATTTTGCAATCAAATGTCAAAGAAAGAAACTTCATCTGACAGTTTTCATAATTACTTACAGAAACGTAACGTAATCTGAATCACGAAAGACTGCTGGAAATTTGAGAACTTTGGACGTTTCCGTATGTAAGTTCCACGTGGAAAGACAGGCATCTGGATCGCGTGGCACAGCAAGATCCATTTGAACTTCACAACAGTTAATAGACACGTTGAAGCGTTTAGTGGTAGCGTATAAGAACGCATTCAGCCGGTGACACATTGGCAAACAATAGCCTGTAAACTCGTTTTACGCTTCTGTATCCCATTTGTAACACGTTTTTTGTAAAAAAAGATCGTGTTTTTGTTATCGGTTTGTCCGTCCGTCTGTAGACACGATATCTCTGCAACTAATAGTCCGATTTGAGAAATTCTTTTTGCATTAGGAAACTAGAAATGTGTGAATGATGATTCCATATTTCGTTTATTTTTTTACGATGCAAAATTTCGCCGCCAGAGGGCGTAAATGCAGATGATATCGAATTCAAAATAAATTTCATTCCATATATATTTGTTTCTAAACATCCAATTCAAAAAATTCTTTTATCTTTCGATTCCATTCATGACGCAGATTATTTTAGGTATAGTCGCTTTTCCAAGTTAAGCATAGATTCTCCGCTAGAGGGCGTAAAAGTAAATTGCTTGTTCCCCGATATCTCTGCTTTTAAAACTACGATTTGAAATTTTTTTCTTCAGCGGATACAGATCGTGATGGAAAATATTTTGCATATAATTTCTAACTTGTGGTATAAAATGGCTTAGCCACCAGGGGGCGTAAGTGTTGATTTCTGCTTCTGTTGTATTTGCAGCAAAATCTCAGCTTCTAAAATCTCCATTAAAAAAATCCTTAGTGGGCCAGCACCACTCACGTCGATAAACTTTTTCGGAATATTTTATTCTTAAAATAATGCATGGTTTCTCCGCCAAGGGGTGTATTTATATATCTTGTTTTTGTCAATATCTCTGCTTCTAATGGTCCGATTTGAAGAATTTCTTCTTTGTTGGACAGTTTCCGGTGCGACATGTTTTCCATATAATTTCAAAATTTTCAAGTAATTCATTGACTTTCCGCTATGGGGAGTAACGGTAAATTGCTCTTTCCCCGATAGCACTGCTTCTAGCACTCCGATTTGAAATATTCTTCCTGCACCGGATACAGCTCCTGATAGGAAATGTTTTGATTGTAATTTCTAGTTTTTTTATAAAAAATGGTTTGGCTACCAGGAGGCGTAAGTGTTTATTTCTGCTTCGTAGGTATTTGCAGCAAAATCTGAGCTTCTAAAAGCTCGATTAAAAAAATTATTTCGTGTACCGATCCCGCTCATGTCGATAAACATTTGAGAATATTTTCTTCTTAAAATAATGCGTGGCTTCTTTGCCAGAGGGCGTAGAAGTATATCTTGTTTCTGTCAATATCTCTGCCTCTAAAAGTCGGATTTGAAAAATTCCTTCTTTCTTAGATAGCGTTTCTGGTGTAAAATGTTTCTCATATAATTCCAAAATTTTCAAGCAATGCATTGACTTTCCGCTAGGGGACGTAAAGGTAAATTACATTTTCCTCAATATCTCTGCTTCTAAAACTCCGTTTTGAAAAATTCTTTCTGTACCGGATACAGCTTCTGATAAGAAATGCTTTGCACATATTTCTAATATTTGATAAAGAATGGTTTGGTCACCAGAGGCGTAAGAGTTCTTTCCTGCGTCTGATGTGTTTACCACAAAATCTGAGCTTCTAAAAGCTCAATAAAGAAACTTCGTTCGTGGACCAATGCCACTCATGTCGATAAGCCTTTTCGGAATATTTTCTTCTTAAAATATTGCATGGTTTCACCTCCAGGGGCGTAGATGTACATCTTATTTTTGTCAATATATCTGCTTCTAATGCTCCGATTTGAAAAATCCCTTCTTTATTGGATAGTCTCTGCGCTGTTCCATTAACAACTGCTCCATACTTCGCCCTGGGTTGTTGATGAGTTCTTGTGGTAACAGCGGCCATTCTTCCGTTTGCGCTGTCTTCAGCTGTTGGACAGTTTGCGGTGTGTGTGTTGACGTACAGCAACGTGTCTCTTCAGAGCGTCTGAAGTATGTTCTATGGGATTTAGGTTGACGGAACGTACTGGCTAATTCATCCGCTGAATGTCTTTATTTCCCAACAGCTCATCAACAGCCACCGTACGATGGGGTGTGGCGTTATCGTCCATTAACACGAATTATGGGTCAATGGCACCTCGGAACAGAAGAACATAAGAGAGATTGCCTCATTACAGTAGGGTGTGCCGATTACAGTAGCCCCTTCCAATATCTGGAGCTCCGTACGTTCATCGATCAGAATGCCTTCCCATACGAGAACACCGTGGCCGCCATATCTATTCCTTTCGTTAATGTTTTCGGGGTGATACCGAGTGTTTACCTCACGCCAGATTAGCTGACGCCCAAAATCGCTATAGAGACTAAATGTACTCCCATCAGTAAAGAGAACCGTGCCCCACTGTTTTACTGTCTAGTACGTATGTTCTCTAGACCACTGTAAACGATATCTCATGTGAGCAGTTGTTAATGGAACAAAGCGTAGTGGTCGTCGGGAAACAGTCCACTTTCGTGTAGCCGCCTGACCTCTGTAAGTCGCGATATTGTGCTTCCCGTGCTCATGTTCAATTGTTTTGCAAGGTTACTTGCTGTCTGATGTCGATTCCTTTTGGCCTGTCGGAGCAGATAGAGGACCTTACTGGAGGAGGGGGGTACGGCCACCACCGATCTTCGCACAACTGTACCTGTAATCCTGAATGCCGACCACACGCGCGATACGATGCTATGGGCGAGTCGAGCCATTTCGTCGTCTCTAGCACAAAACGAACACAAGCGAACCTCTGTAACACTTATGCACACCGTCCAGTGACTTCCGTTCAACTGATGCTATTTGACTGAGTGAGCGTATTTTGCTCTTACGTCACGCTCCATTATTACGCATGTGCTGTTGCTGCTTGTAAGGACACTGATTAGAACACGGTGATTATTTTCTTCTTTTGATATGTGTTAATGCCAGCGGTGCGGGGAGACTTGTTGACGTCACTCCGGATCACCCTTCCAGTGGACGCTATACCCGAGGGGCTTAAGCGGCACTCCCTATGCAGGACCGGTTTGCTGGGAGACGCCATCTTATAAGAGGAGTGAAACGCGAGACACGGGACGGAGAGGACGCATGTAGGGGAGTGGGAGTGAGACCCCGGAGAATGGAGATGCACATGTGCTGAAGTGCGGTCGGCAAATCAACTATAAGATGTATCGTGATATCGTTTTCGGTCGAAAGTGAATTCCATATTAAAGCCATTTTTATCGTAAGATTGTTTCGCTTTTTTTTTACGAGTTGTAACTTATGGAAATACACGAGTTACAAAGAATGAAGGACACGTGTTCAGAAGTGTGTCCGTATCGAACCAAGTAAGAGACCGAAAGTCGGACAGGTCTCTTACAGTCCTTAGTTAATTTGGGCTTGGGTGCTGCTGCTATTTACGGCGTCATTTGCTTTTTCCACTTCGTCCTTAAGTTTTGCACACCAATGTGTTGTAGGTCTGCTCTCTAGATTTTTTTCAATGTCCTGTAGTGTGAATTTCGTTCATTGTCCTTCGTTTGTAAGGTATTTTAGCAGTTCAAAAATTTTAGTTATATTTTCCGCCTGATGAAATGAATTAATTACTAGCTAAATGAGAACTGGCTGTTCTGCAGAAGTGTTCTTTATTCGATGAAATATATTGGGGAGGTCATGAATTTGATTGTCCTGATTTCCATATTACTGTTTTTGTTGTTCACACATTGGTCTGTTCCTGTTTACTCAATCAGGCATTTTTCTCCGTTACCACGGTTCCAACGTCTCTCGTTCCCGTTTTCCAACTTAATTTCTTCCTCGACGTCCCTTCC
This sequence comes from Macrothele yani, assembly GCA_039090855.1. NCBI lineage: Eukaryota > Metazoa > Arthropoda > Arachnida > Araneae > Macrothelidae > Macrothele > Macrothele yani. Next base: position 1,168,886 of record CM077023.1, on the reverse strand, counting down.
CGATATTAAAGATTCCTTCTGTCAGACGGGATCTTTAATGTAGGAAAGGGACGAGAGGTTTTAGCTCTCAAACAGAGGGGATTCCAAAACCCTCTCCCTCGCACGGAGAATCCCCAAATCTACTTGCTACCTCGTTCAAACGCCAGATCAAAATTTCTTTCGTTTTCCTCCCTTATCTACGAAATAGCGCGGATTTCTCCCTATCTCATTTTGTGTGACACTTTCTGAGACCATCAGATTAGCTCCAGGTCACGGTCACCCCTCTCACCCACTTTTTATCTTACTCACGCCTTCAACTTACGTATGAGTCATGACTCACCTATGTCTGGGAATCCGTTCATTAAACCGACGACTCTAAAGGAAAGCCATGCATTCGAATCTCTTCCTACGCAGACACTCATTCCATATAACAGTCAAACCATTTTCTACCACTAAGTTGATAAACAGTCTGTTGTCAGAAAACAGAGTAAATCATCTCCCTACCTCATTAATGAACAGCTGAAAACTAGTAAAGGGACCATCTCAGTGCCACCCCAAAAATACTAGCGGAAACAGAAATGATTTTAACTTACGAGATAAAATTAAAGAAGGTTATTAATGCTAACTTTCGCTGAAATTAATGGGCTCACTATAATGCTTCATACATGTACCAAGACTAGGGAAATTACCCACGCTAGTCAGGAAATGTAAGCTAAACAAATGAGTTCCTCGTGCTCTTACTGAACAGAACAAAGTGCAATGGCTGAGAATCTATAATTCCCTCCTCTCAAGCCTCAAATGTGATCCTCTGCTTCGCACGTCCTGACGTCAGATGAAAAATGAATCCTGTGCGACAATATTTGCTGGTCGTCCAGATATCAGTGGTTACCGCCTGAGGAATCGCCAAAATAAAAAAAGCCGAGCGCAGCCTGCGTCGATGTTGACTGTGTTTTGGGAAAATGCCGGTGTATCGCATTATGGACTTTTTTCTTCTGGGTTTAACGCTCACCATGAGCAACTCAGGGAGCTATAAGCAGTTAGTTTCCTGTCTTTGATTTGGCCTCAATGGTTCCAGGAAAGATTCAGTGCCTTAAGGCAAACACACCACCCTAGCCTCATTCGGAACTCGAACCCGAGCACGACTAAACGAACGGTCAGTGCTTAGACAACTATAACACAGAAGTGGCTATGAGCTATTGCAGCAAGGAAAACCATCACTTTGTCATATACTCGGAGATGCTAAGACGAGAAAATGTTAAACTCAAGGAATTACCACCTGCTCTTGCGAACCGTCATGGGCTTCTTCTGTTACAGGATAACTCAAAGCCGCACTCATCTGTCATGGCCCATAACACAACTGCTGAACTCAGACGGAAAGCAAACATCCTCCATATTCCCGCGATATTCCACGAACGGACAATCACCGATTACGCCCGCTGGACAATGATAGCGACAGAGACCATTCTACACTGCTGGCCACCCAAAATGCAACACCAAGAAGGAAGCACCGATTGGCCTGAAATTCGCAGCATGCGTCGCCCGCGAGAGGACATGCAAACGAGTAGCATTGCAGGGCATATGGAAATCATGTGCGCCCGGCACGCCACCGAGAAGCACTATAAGAAGTGTGCACAGAAGGCTGGGTGTAAGTAGTGGAAGTGTGTTGTGCTGCCGGACCTGTGAGTGGGAAGCTTCCTGATGCCTCGTCGCAGAATACGGCAGTCATTCCAACACGTTTCGGAGTTCGACAGAGGACAAATAGTGGCTTATCGCGACAGCGGTTTATCGTACCGAGACATCGGAGCCCGTGTGGGACGACATCCAGCCACAGTGAAGCGAGTGGGGATTCGGTGGGTGCAGGAGGGACGGACGGACCGACGTAAGCGATTGCCGCAGCCGCGGCACACCACCGAACGAGAAGACCGGCATGTTGTGCGGCGGGCATTGACGGCTCACACCGCCACATCACGAACGTTAGCGCAGGAATTAGGGTGTGTTGCGCAACAACCTGCGTCAGCACGTACCGTTCGACGTCGTCTGCAAGAGCGGGGACTTGTCGCACGGCACCCATTGCTCCGATTACCATTGACGTTACACCACCGGAGAGTGCTGCGGCAGTGGGCCATTGAACGCCGCACCTAGACTACGGATTGGCACGACATTGTCTTCTCCGACGAATCCCGCTTCTGCCTGCAACACCACAATGGTCGGATCCGCGTGTATCGGCACCACGGCGAGAGTCCGTATGACGCCTGCATTATGCATCGCCCTACCGGTCCACCGCCTGGCGTTATGGTTTGGGGCGCAATTGGATATGACACCCGCACCCCTCTGGTACGCATCGCCGGTACACTCAACAGCTACCGCTACATCTCCGACGTTTTGGAGCATGTAGTCCTCCCTTACCTGCAGGACCTGCCAGCTGCCACGTTTCAACAAGACAATGCGCGCCCGCACGTGCCACGCATCGTGCAACATTTCTTCACGGCCCACCAGGTGTCACTGCTGCCGTGGCTCGCCTGTTCTCCCGATATGTTGCCCATCCAACACGTCTGGTCGCTGATCGGCAACCGAGTAGCCCGGCAAGCACCACCCGCGTCTACGCCTGATGAACTGTGGCAACGTGTGGAAGCAGCCTGGACCGACATACCCCAAGCCCACATCCAACGCCTCTTTCGTTCGATGCCGCGGCGTGTAGCGGCCGTTATCGCCAGCCATGGGGGCCACACGAACTATTGATGTCTGCGTGTTCCGCAAGTCGCACGGGCCTGTAAGCTCAATCGTTTCATCTTTGTATCTGTTGTTATGTGTCCAGTAAATCTGGCTTTGCTATCTCGTGTCCTTCTTGGTGTTGCGTTTTGGGTGGCCAGCAGTGTATAACCGGAAAGCCTTTAAAAGGGATCTGCAGGACCTTTTCACCATTAAGAATACTTAATTCAATTAAAAGGATGCTTCTATAACCTTGAGTAACATTAGGATTACATCATTCCATGTGCTGGTAACTATCTTGGCGAATGAAAGCGCTTATTTGAGAGAACTAAGTGTGCTATTACGATACGAAAGGGCTGGAGCTTCTTGTAAAAGTTTGAATATTGAAGGGCTGGAACTTCTTGTAAAAGTTTGAATATTGAAGGGCTGGAACTTCTTGAAATATTTTTGTGTGGTAATGATGAATTCACCATGAGTTGAAACACACAGACATACAGTGGTACTGCGTTCAGTAAAGAACTTAATGTCATTCTAGACAGACATTATAGATTCCAATCCATTGTTTTAGAGAGAGTGATGTATTTGTTCTTCAGTATGATGTGCGTTTTGAAGGAGAACGTATCCCCTGCAGTCTATCAACAACTTTAATCTCAGCATCATGTTAATGCGTTTATTTGTTTTTTGTACTGTATTCAGATTGCTGTAGTTTCTTTTATATTAGAGAATTTGCATTTAACCAGCTTCGACTACTCTGATGCTAAAAGAAAGAGAAAACGTTTAACGATCATGCGCGGAGATAATAGTGTTGTTTCGGCATCACAATGAAATAAAAGTCTCGCCGTTTCCCGAAATGCATTACAGTGACCGAGACAAACACTTCATCATATGGTTTTTAGTCTGCTGAGTAACGGTATCAATACGCATTTCGATCGTAAAGGCTGTGTGTTATTTAACATAATTCCTTTTTTTTTCTTTTATCTCTTTCCTTGGGGCTTGAGTTCAAAGTTTGAATATTGAAGCATTGTAATTTGTGGAACGGAAAAAAATGTTAGCTCGCAGCATTCGAAGGAAAATACAGAGTGCCTTTTGGTTAATTTTCTCCCTGGATAACGAAATAAAAAAAGGTTAAAAGCAACTGATTTAAAACATAATTCTCATGTATTAGTTTTGAGGAACTGTGTGGACAATCATCAGTTTTTCTTTTATCATAAGTTTCACTCAAAACTAATGGAAGGAAAGTTTTTGACCGCTATTTTGGTATTTTTACCTAGAACCATTATCTGTGTTCCCTATTTATTTCTCTAGCATGAAACATATATTGCGGTTAGAAGGTTACGAAAAAATAGATTTTCAGTTCTGACGAACTGAACGAAAGCCAAAAATCATTTTAGGTAACAAGAATAAGTTATGGCTGTAATTAAACCACAGCATCCTTCCCGTGGGGTTCGCAGGGATTGTACCAGCGCAAATGTCTGGTCTGGAATTAGTGGCTACACAGAGCAGGATTCCTACATTACTTTGTTTGATATATTCTACAGGCAGTTAATCTAAACGGAAATTTGCTCAGCTCATGTATACTGAAAGCTAGCGGGATAAAACGTCGGGTCAAAACGAAGATTTTGTATAATCGGAAAACGAAAATTTCACTGTATATGTTGAAAAACAAAACTTTAGTATGCCTTTTCGTAAACCTTTAGCAATGGCGATCAGTTTAAACAAAAAAATCTCTGAAGATGCTGCAGCAGGTGATTTTTGCACCTCTTTTTAATCTAGATAATTTGTCTACTCAGTTTAACGCTTATGTTTCTTTCCGCATGCATCTCATTTAATAATCTTGGTTTTCAAATACAGGTATATACTTCATCTCATTCTTTTTCATGTCGAGATACAAATTTCATTCAGTTTTTGATGTGACTGAAAAGTTATGATCATCAAGCTGTGAGTAATTTTTACTGCATTAAAAATAGATGTCACAAAATCGAGTGCTGCTTTTTGAAATCTTCCACAAATGAGCAGTGATATCTTTACCGGTCATCTTTCCTGAATGTTCTTCATCTAACAAACAAGAAATGTTGAACTAATTTAGGATTGGAAATTATCTCAGATACATATTTCGGTTTTTCACAGGTGTACCATCCCACATGTAAGACGTACTTGAGATTGATATGGTTGACATCAACTACTTTAATCATTGAGATATTGCTAATTTGCTACGGCAAGATTGTAATTTCTTCAACAAGAGTGTTCTAGAACTTCTTTCTCTGAAAAACGATCAGGAAAAAAGAAGAATGCAAATACTCAGCACATCAGATGATGAACAGTACATTTGCCTATAAATATTTTTAGAAAATATTTCTCCAAGTAATTTGTCGGTATTTATTCACTATTAGAGAGGACCCGTAAACAATCTTAACTCCATGTCGTATCATCAGATCATCTCGATCTATTTCCAGTAATCATTATGCACCTCTTCATGGACTGTATGGCGTTTAAATCGAGAAAGATGTTCGTCATTCTACGAGGTCTTATGTTTGATTCACGAAGGCTAAAATATCCCTTTGACATCAATATCTCTCGTATGTTTCAGCTTTGAAATACAGTGGTGTTCTCATCATCAAATGATTTAATATGCAAAATAATTTGTGTATGAAATTCAAACTGTAGAGTAGTCTTTGTTTCAATTCGAATGGCTTAAATAGCAAGTTATAATTTAGATACACTCACAAAGTATTATTGAGATACAGTAAGTATAAGGTACACTCACTGTCATAAAAATCCCTGCACCAAGAAAAAACCTTGCAATTAACGCTTAACTCGGCGAATAGCTACAGGGAGGGTAGACATGCAAATGATTAAAGTTTCGTGCGATTCCTTACGCCCGCGCGTACAAGACCGGCGCTACAATCGCAATCCTTGGGGCTTATATAGCGCCGCGCAGGGGACCATATTCGTGCCGGAGTGCACGGTAAGAGTCAAGGGAGATCCCTGAGCGATAAACACGCCGAGGAGCCGCCGTAGATGTGCGTACGTGCAACTGACGGAGTTTGAACTAGGTCTTATCGTCTGCATGAGAGAGGCAGAGTGGCCGGCGGCCCGAATCGGCCGCCATTTGGACCGGTCGGAGAGTACGGTGCAATCGTGTTGGGAGCAATGGACACGGGAAGACACCCAGACACGGCGGACTGGCTCTGGACGACCCAGACACACCACCAGCAGAGAAGATCGTGGGATCGTGAGAGCGGCACGCACAGATGCAACGACGTCCTTGTCCAATATTCAAACACATGTGGCGGCTGTACAAGGAACTCCTGTGTCCGCCAGAACCATTTCCAGACGCCTGGCAGAGGCGTATCAGCACTCTCAACGGTCCTTACGTTTTCTGCCAATAACACCTGACCATCGTCGGCGTCGATTGCAGTGGTGTCAGCAGCGAGCAACGTAGAATGCTACGGACTGGCGACGTTTAGTGTTCAGCGACGAATCCCGCTTCTGTATGGGAACGGAGACCACCGTGTCAGAGTGTGGAGGACCGCAGGTGAGCGCTATAAACCCAACCTCACTGTACAGCGGCACACGTCCCGAACTGCAGGCGTGATGGTATGGGGAGTCATCGTGTATGACAGCCGCTCTTCCCTTCCCTCGCAGTGTTCCGAGGGACGTTGACAGCCCAGCGCTACGTGCAGGAGCTTCTGCGGCCTCATGTGCTTCCTTACCTGGCGGGGCGGCCCGGATCCATTTTCCAACAAGATAATGCCCGTCCGCACACGGTTCGGGTTTCTTAGGACTGCCTACGTCATGCTTCGACGCTTTCGTGGCCTTCCAGAGCTCCTGATCTCTCGCCCATCGAGCACGTGTGGGACCAGATGGGACGCCAGCTTTCTCCATGTCCCAGTGTTCGTCAGTTGCAAAAAGTGTGGGCCAATCTGTCCCAGGACAACATACGGCGTCTCTTTGACTCCATGCCGGACCGTATCACCGCATATATCCGAGCACGAGGCGGTCCGACGCGGTACTAACGCTTACCGGAATATGTACCGTATATCAGCGGGAAATCGTCTTGCTGCTGTGATATTGTAATCACTTCTGTACTTGGTATGTACCATCTCACTACTAAAATCTCATTTCAATCCAACGTCTCCTTCTTGGTGCGCGGATTTTTATGACAATGAGTGTATGTCTCCCGTTTTGTACTATGCGGTCAAGCCGTCTAGGATGTAGGCTTCTGGCTCGTGGGTCTGCTTTGGGGTCCCTGTTAAGACATGGACATTGTTCTCTTTCTTACAGGCGCTAGTTACTTCGCCTGAAATTAATTTAAATTAGGGACGAGTGATTCTTTCTAGCATTAGATGCTCCTATTGATTATACACAAAAGAAAGGAAGAAAAAGAAAAGAGATCATATGTAATCACAATGATGGATTTTCTCTGCGTTTTACATTTCTGAAACGCATTTTACATATCATATGTCTGTTTTTAAGGAACAATAATAAGTTCTAAAGGTTGATGCTACCAGATTGTGTATTTCTTTGTCATAAATGAGAATTTACACATTTCATCTATTGTGTTTTTACCATCTTGAATGAACTAATATTAGTTGGCCTTTCGTGACATTAGTACCACCGTGACAACGTTTCTCAAACGCAAAAACAGTCAATAACAGAGGAGGTATGCGACTACATCCCTAGTTCATTACTTCGGTGTTACACAGAGCTGTGCAACTGGTGAAGAAAGGAATTTTCTTCGCTCCTAAAACTAAATCTAGGCAGAGTGGAACCTCTGGTAAAACACATTAAAGTACCGGGTGATCACAATTAAAGAGGAGGTGTTCAGAGCCCAGAAGCGAAACATCTGTGGGAAGAAAGGCGACTAAATTAGGTAGGAATACTCTCACGAACGTGTGCTTGCGATTCATGAAAAAAAAATTAAGTACACTCTTTGCAAAAGAGAGAAAAAAAAAAAAAACGAAGTACCCCGAGAAAGTCGTTCGGCCCTGATGAAACTCCGCATGCAAGTACCTCAGGGCCGAATATGCAAATGATTAAAAAATAACGACCAGTGGTTGAATACTGGACCGCCACAGCGCATAGGAACCGCGCATCGAGGAGGGTATATCAAGAGCAAGGTTCACATGCAGGGACAATTGTAACAGCGGATTGCGGTTGCATTAATCTCCGCGGACAAGATGCCTGGACGTCGGATCTGTGCAAAATACGAGCAGTTAAGCGAGTTTGATAGAGAACGTGTAATTGGGCTGAGAGAGGCCGGATGGTCAAGTCGCCGAACTGCCAGACATTTGAGTCGCAGCGAAGCGACAACCAGACGATGTTGGCGCTAATTGGTCTAGAAGGGCACAACCCAGCTGCACGTGGGCAATTCACGGCCAAAAACAGAGACAGAATGTGAAGATCGAGCGATTTTGAAAGCAGCACGAACAAACCCGAATTCGTCGCTCTCAACCATCCTTGGTCATGTTGCGTCTTCTACAGGTACGGAAGTGAATATCCGGACAGTTGCCAGACGACTTGCAGCACGAGGACTACATTCGAGTAGGCCACTCCGCCGCTTACCACTGACCAGCGATCAATACCGGCACTGTTAGAAGTGGTGTCGGGGCCGATCTACGTGGGATAGTGCCCAGTGGCGTCGTGTTGTCTTCCGTGATGAGTCACGGTTTGCACTTGGCGCAGATGACTATCGCATACGTGTCCGTAGACAAGCCGGGAAGTGCACTGATCCTGCCTTTACCGTGAAACGGCGCACGGCTCTCACGCCGGGAGTGACTGTCTGGGAAGCCATTTCCTACGATAGCCGGACATCTCTGGTGGTCCTCCTTACCACCCTTATGGCTCAACGGTATATCGACGACATTCAATGACCTGTTGTGTTGCCATTCTTGTCGCAGCATCACCGACCAATTTGTCGACAAGATAATGCATGGCCACACACGGCACGGCTCTCCCAGGCCTACCTCTGTAATGTGGACACCCTTCCACTGCCAGCCCTATCGCCTGACCTCTCACCGATCGTACATGTTAGAGACATGATGGGACGCCACCTACGCCCATCCCGGAATTTCGGCGAACTAGCCTGCAATTTGGACACAATTAGAACATTGTCTGGCATGCTATACCTAAGGACAGTATCCGTGAACTGTATACGTGTATGCCACGCCGGGTTAACACTCATATCCGAGCCAGAGGTGGCGCTACAGCATACTGACTTGTTCCACTCCTGTGACTTTTGTACCCGAGTAATTGGCTCAACTGCTCTGGAATTGCAATCATTTTTTTCCTATACGTGTACATTGCACATATCCCTTTTCATTTCGATTGGATTATTTCTTCTGAGTGCCTCGTCCTTTTTTTTTTTTTTTTTTTTTGTTGTTGCAAAGAGTGTAGTTCCATTTTGTCCAACAGTGAATATGTAATGTTGAAAGCGCCAGAAAAACGTACAAGGGAGATCACAATACAAGAGGAAGTGTTCATATCCCTGTACCTACATCGCACTTGGACGAAAAGCAACCCCACGCAGCATGGCTACTCCCGCTGCAGGAAAACACAAAATGACTACACTCGTAGTAAGGTCTAATTGTTACAGAAAACACTAAAAAGCTTACTGGAAAATATAATTACTTTTTTATTTGGTACAGCTACCAGAGTACCGGTCTTCCATTCAGATGCTCTAAACACTACATGCCATAAACGGTACGACAGGCCCACGGACCTGTCATACCGATGTGGTCGTGGAACCGCCACACGTAGGCAGGATGACATCACGTTCCGCCACATGAAACCGCAACGTTTCTTGGTCATTTTATTTTTCTCTCCACATGATTTATGTCACAACTCGGTCCGTGCCATTTTCCCCTCAGGAAATTTTACTGAGTGATGTCAGCAGTGAAATGCAACTGTTCCGCATGAATTTGTTTCACATGTTGTGTGATTCTGTCTTTCAAGACTTCCAACAGGGGTTGAGATCAGTCGAATGAGGTAACCAGGCTGTGAGAAATGCACGACTAATTACTCCGGTGTTGGTAAAATGTAGTCGTAATAGCTGCTGTACCAACCATGAAATATGAGGAGGTGTTCTATCCTGCATAAATATGGTTGAGTCAAGACATCGTCGCTGCTGAAATTGTGGAGCATCTCTCAGTACCTTCGGACATCTTCCAAAGTTGTGAAGCATCTCTCAGTACCTTCGGACATCTTCCAAAGTTGTGAAGCATCTCTCATTACCTGTAAGCATTGATGCCAAAAGTCACTGGTTGGGTTGAACGATTTTCTTCCAAAAAATACGGCCCCATAATAAATGAAGCCCTAGAACCACACCATACTCTAACTTTCGGCGAATGCAATGGTATCTCTTAGCACACACGAGGGATTTCCTCAGCCCAAATGTGGAAATTCTGAGTGGTAACACTGCCGTGCAGATGGAAATAAGCCTCATCACTCCTCAAGATCTTCCAGGGTAATGCATCGTCCACCTCTATGCAAGCCAAAACGTCTTTCGGGTTTGCGTATCACCATGAAACGATTGGTGAGTGTGAATGATCTTGTAGGGATAAAACTGCAACATTACGCGCAAGACCTCCCACACTGATTTATACGGCATATCCAGTTGCCGTGCTTTTGCTTGTGCACTGCTAGTGCCTGATTTGTTACCCATTGTATATTCCACGATGGCAGTAGCAACTTCTTCTTCCGGTTGAGGCATAATTGGTTTGTGTTCTCGTCCGGAACTCACTGCTTAAGTTTCGAATTTTGTCAAACCTTACAATCATTTTTCGCAGGTTTGTAATGATCATTGGGCCTCACCTCATATGCTTCAGTCATCGAAATCTCGAAGCGCAACAGTTGGATTACCACTGTTTTGATAAAGCTTGACCAACAATGCATGGTCAAGTAAGGTAAGAGCAATAACAAGTACCACTTGTAAGAATGGTATGCTTCATTTCCCCGTGGTCTTTACATCCACCCAATCGCCAGTGGACATCTTGCGGTACGCATATTGTACGTTTTCCTGGCGCATGCAGCGCCACATATCTCCTTGGGGGACACAAAATGGGGCTTTTTTTTCATAAATCGCGAGCACATGATTGTGAGAATATTCTTACCAAGTTTGGCTCTGTTCCGTCTCATAGGTGTTTCGCTACAGTGCTCTGAACACCTCCTCTTAAATTGTGATCACCCTGTATACATGAGCTACCATTTTCGAAAGTTAAGAAGAATAACAAATGTAAAGAAGCATTACCAAATGAACGTGATATGCTTTAAATGTCTCGTAACAGGATTCCGTTCAAAGGATATCAGAAATCTGAGAATTTCGCATGGAAAGATACGTCAGCCATATTGCTTTAGCAGGACAGGTCCAGTGTTTCACGTACGAGTGTAAGTCAAAAATCTTTGCCAACGTGTTTCAGTTTCACGTGTATTTTTATGAATAATTCAAAAAACGCAAATAAAAAAATATTTGTTGCTTTCTCAGTAATCTTTCAGGCAGGTAGCAAAACTTCAATTTTCCTGTTCTGTGAAAAAGTACAGAAGAAGCACCATGTTTGAAAATGCCGCGAACAGCAAGTGTAGAATTACTGCCTGCTACAAAAATTGTTAAAAAAATCTTAAATGTCTATTTTCTATTTGTATATATTTTAATGTTCATAAAAATGCAACATGTCAAATAAAGGGAAGTTATCAAAAACGGTTGACTTGTCATTACCATGCCGCCCTAATCATTTATCAATAAATACGTATTTCCATCACCTCCCATTGTATAAACTTCTTGGTCTCAGGAATGTGACTCATTTTTGGTACCAGGGGTGTTAGTAGTGGGAAATGGAGAGCTCTGCCGCAACGGTGTCTATGGGAGAGCTCTGCCGCAACGGTGTCTATGGGAAAGCTCCACACGGCTGTCCCTCACGGGTACCTCTGCAGCCCACGGTCCTATCATACCGATGCGGTCGTGGAACCGCCCCACGTAGGCAGCGTGACATCACGTTCCGCAACATGGAACCTCAACGTTTCTCGGTCATTTTATTTTTCTCTCCACGTGATTGATGTCACAATTCGGTAAGCGCCATTTTTCCCCTCAGGAAATTTTACGGAGTCATGCGTTTCTCGGTCATTTTTTCCCATGTGATCGATGTCACGACTCAGTCGGCGATATCTTTCCTACGTTACAATTTTATCGCAGGGCGCAACGGCTCCCCCGGTGGCCGAGTGATCTATGCTACTGGCTTTGGACCAGTTCGAGAGGACGCAGGTTCGAGTCTCGGACGAATCATAGGAGGTGTGTTCATCTGATGGCGTTACTTCTGTCCCTTTACTGAAACCAGGGGCCCAGAAACACAGACGACCGACTGTTCATACACTGGTGTGCAAAAATTAAGGACGAAGAGGAGAAATAAGCATAACAGCGGAACGAGCAGGCAGAACGGACCAAAAGACCACTCAGGAGATAGACTAGGGTCCGATACGGTAGGGCATGCGCATATATGCAGCATGACGAGGGGGGGGAGTGTCGGAAGGGTATAAAGCACACGGGCGGTGTACGCTCAGCAATTCGGTGAAAGCTATTGCACGGTGTACATCAGTTTGAACGACGTCGAGTTGCTGCCATCGTGTAATATGTCCAACAGGTAATCCAGTAGACTACATCTGGATGACTTTACCCGAGGTCTCGTCATTGGGAAGTTGGAAGAAGGTTGGAGTGTGACTAGTGTGTCCGAGGAATTCGGGATCGTTCACAGCATGGTTTCACGACCTTGGAGAGCATTTCAAACGACAGGAACAGCTGTCCGAGAGTTTAGCAGTGGTCGTCTACAAGCAACCACGGCGGCGGACGACCGGTATATTGTCCTACAGGCGAGAAGAGTCAGACGGAAGACAGCGGGAGAAATCGCAAGGCACATGCAACAGACAACTGGGCGTCCGTTATCGCGTTTTACCGTGGCCAGGAGGCTGCACAAAAGTGGTCTATTTGCACGACGACCAGTACGGTGTGTGCCACTAACGCTTGCTCATCGGAGACGGCGGTTTCTGTGGTGGCAGGAACACAAGAACTGGACACATCAGCAATGGGGTCGAGTTCTCTTTACGGAAGAGAGCCGATTTAGTCTGACGAGCTAATCTGGACGTATACACATCTGGAGAGAGCAGGGAACACGCAATCACACCTCCAACATCATCGAAATGGGACCGGTTTGGAGGTGGCGGAGTTCTCGTTTGGGGTGGTATCATGCTTGGTAGCCGTACTGACCTCCACACCTGCCAAGGGGGTTCAGTCACTGGTGTCCGCTATTGTACCAAGGTTCTCCTGCCTCACGTGCGTCTGTTTAGATGTGCTGTGGGTCCTCAGTTCCTTTCCGTAGACGACAAGGCTACACCTCATCGTTCAGTGGCTGTAGCAGAGCTGTTGAAGAGTGAAGGTATTCAACGCAGGGATTGGCCCGCAAGGTCCGCGGACCTAAATCCAATCGAACACGTGTGGGACCTTCTCGGGAGACGCTTGGAAGCACGTCACCAGCCGCCAGCAACGATTCCGGAGCTACGATAGGCGCTACAAGAGGAATGGGCCGCGATGCCTCAACAGCTACTTGACAACGTAGTCCTCAGCTTGGACAGACGTTGTAAATCCTGCAACGCAGTCAGGGGTGATCATATCCTCTACTAAAGACTGTATTTTTCTTGGCAGCCGCCTGTCACACGGACGTTTCTGTCTTCTGTCCAGTTGTGTTCGAAGCTACCTTTTCAATAAAGTGCCTTTGTATCCTTTGGATTCCTTGTTTGGACGGTTTTGCTCACTTGTCCCATATTCTTACATCTTGGAGATCTTATGGTATGTTTTGTGTCGATGTGGAGCACTTCTGCATGACGTTACATTCGAAAAACCGTCTCGTCCTGAATTTTTGCACGCCAGTGTAGTTCTAAAAGTTGCTCATGGTGGTCGTTAAACCCAAAAAAAAAAAAAAAAAAAAAGAGGCGCTACGGACGTGTGATTGCTGGGGGAAACTCACCACTGCTGTTGCAGCCTTTAGTATAATATAGCAGTCCATCAATAATTTCAAATTCGGAGACTTTTCTATCATTGAGGGGGTCTTGGTTGTTGTTAGCGTTGTGTGGCGATAAGGCTCCATAATTTGCTCTCTTGTCGTTATTTCAAATACAGTGAAATCCTCTTAATACGATTTTCAAGGGACCGACACAAATTAGCGTCTTAGCCGGAAATGGAAAATAAATAAAACCTACGCTAAGTACTTCTGTATATATCGGCTGAATATTCACGAAACTGTTGGAGAACACCAAAAATAATGGTATTAAAAAAAACAGAATAAGAAACAATTTACTGTCTTCACAAACTGCATTACGGCACAATATTAATTAAAAAATTTATAAAAACATCACGTAGATTATAAAAATTATTTTGCTCTTGTACAGTATTTGTAAACTTTAATTCACTTTTTTTATAGTTTCTTAAAATAATTCTCAATCTTATTTTGTTTCATGTTTTTTAAAAGCGGAATTCAGAATTATCATTTCTAGCTGATTAATTTTACTGATGGTGTCGTCATAAACTCCAATCATGCTGGACACAAAGCGCCTTACTTCAGCGTGTGAATTTAATGCTGCGGCTGGCGTCGGCGGTGGCACAGACTCATCTTCTTCTCCTCACTCTCCTCGTTTGTAGTAGTACTCGCAGCATTCATTATCTTCTACAATTTCTTGTACTGTTCGAATCTCACAAGTTGCGATATCATCATCCACAGATTCACGAAAACGGAATCCTCTTCGACAAGCTGAAACCACGACATACCTGTTTGGCTAACGGCAAGGAATAGGGGAGTTTTCTGTCTAATCAAAGTAAACATTTTTTGCCTATGCAAAAAATAGGCAAAAATTCACCGGAATTTTAAATTCAACTATTCACCAAATGCACCTGATGCTACAAAACAAAGCGCTTATTAAGCGGGATTCGAAACGTATTAAATAGGGTATATTTGTACGTCTGTCCTCTCAATTCTAGGGACAGCGTGAAAAATGTGTATTAAGCGGGAAATCGTATTAACCGTGAGCGTATTAAGCGGATTTCACTGTATTCGAAATTAAGACTGGAGTTGATCATCGAGATTTTCAGATTCTCGCTTTCACATGCCTGCCTAAATAATACATCCGGGAGTTTATTGTGCTTCCCATTTTGATAAGAAAGAACATTCCTGTAGTTTTAAGACCCATTGCAAAAGTCCGGTTCACAGTCAGTTTTCTGACAGTATTGAAATACTGCAGCGCAGCACGGTCAGTAACAAATTTAATTTGCAACTAACTGAGATAAGAAAAAAACTTGTGCAATACAAAAATGATGGCTAGACATTCGCGTTCTGCGGCTGAATACTTTCGTTTAGTCTTGAACCGGATGATCATTTGGCACTATATAGTACAAAACCGAGACCAACACCCGGGGCATCTTCTGTATATTGATTCCAAATGGTTGCATCTGATCAAGGTATACTAAAGCAAGAGGGGAAATTTATTACTTTTTGCGTGTGAGCTGTTGAAACCTCATTCACACCAATCGTTTGTACTTTCGCCTTAAATCATATGCGGGTTCACACAAAGTTGCATAGTTCAGGACAAATTGCTGGTACCATCCAATCATTCCTAGAAAGCGAGACAATTTCTTTGAATTATTTTGTGCATGGAAATTCAACGATGGCTTGCACCATACTGTCATTGGTAATTAACCCTTGCTCAGTGGTTTTTAAGCATAGAAAAATAAGTTTATCACGTCCAAAACTGTATTTGTTGGGCTTGAGTTTAAGGCCAACAGCATGTAATAAATCAAAAACTTGACCGAAGACTTTAAGTTGCACTCTAATGTCGCAGTTTTAACAATACCATCATCTAAATAAACCTGAACATTCGGCCCCAATACTAGTCGTAAGGCAATGTCCATTAAGAAGAGCAGCAACATCGAATGGCATTCTTCAGAGCGAATATGCAACAAAAGATGTAACAAAGGCCATCTTATTTACGGAATCCTGGTGCACCACTATTTGCCAACATCCTGAAGCCAAATTAATACTAGACAGCGAGTAGGTAGACGATAAATCTTGTAAAATGAAAGGCAGGGGCTAGTTGAAGGGTTTAGTACTGGACTTAAATTTTCGATAATTGATAGCAAATCCAAAGCTCCCAGCCTTTTTCGGTACAAGGAATACTTGCACTGTCCATGAGCTGCGGTTTTCCTGAATTATTCCCTGATGTAGAATTTCTTCAGTTTGTCCATTTCAGATTTTTTATGAGGTGAACTAAGATAAGGCTTAGAAATTACGGGTGGGGCATTTCCTGTATCAATAATGTGATGAACCACTTGGGTGAAAACAAACTTACTGGAGAAAAACCTAGGACGTCAATGCAACAAAATAACTCTTATCTTTCTATTCCACTGACATTCTTGGACTATCAGCAGTGAAGTTAGTATGCACTGATAGTAGCCGCGGGACTGGATCGCTAATGTTAAGTAGATTTTCTTCAACTTTGAAGGTTATAGAATGTTTTTTTTTCATAAGTCCAAGCCCAACAGACATTTGACAGAAATACCTATTATCATTAATTCGAACTTAGAAACCTGATGGGCAGTGTTTCTTGACCAGGAACTTTTCTTTTATTGGTGGTTTAACGACAACCGAGAGCAACTCAATGAGCTATAAGCAGTTGCCTCTTCCTAATTTAGATTCACTGGCTCCAGGGAATGGAGAGAGTCAGTGCTGTAAGACAAACACAACATCCATGCCTCACCGTGATTCGAACCCGGACCCAACTCGTACGAATGATCAGAATCCAGCCCTTAAGCCACTGCGCCACCGGGGCGGCCGACCAGGAACTTTGAACGTAGTATTTGTAGCACTAAGAAAGCTGTGCGACGTGCTTCTTATTCGAGCATGGGAAAATGAGTCTCTACACAAAAAAATCAAAAAAATATTCCAAAATGCCCTCTGTAGCTTCTAGAATGATCCCGTTGGTTAGAAGAAGCTCGACTTCGTACATGGTTTTGGAACAACAGTGAAACTCCAACTATCTTAAGCGGAGAAAAGCTCCTAGATTATATTGGAGGACTTTAACACAGTGAAGTGCAGAGCTGTTTCCCAAGAACTCGGGGTATGTAATTAAAACATTTTATTGACATTAGAGAGCAAAAGAGTTTTTAGCGGATTTTCTGCTGAGAGTTTGGGGTCACTAGCTTGAGAAAATCACCCTATGTGCAAGAAATGCACGAAACATTACACTAATATGCAAGGTTTCGTTGTTTTGAAATGAATAGCTGTATCTGAATGGATTTCTTGCGCAGATTCCGAAAATGACCTTCAAAATTCCGTATTACGTCAAGTTTTTTCACAAATGACGGAAATGTGAAAATTAAAAAAAACGTTATTTTTTAATGACATTGTTATATGGCAACGTTTGTAACGTGTGAAAATGTCTCTGGAGGGGCGGAATGATTGCTTAAGGAATAGATAAACATAAACATATAGCTGATAATGGAAATGCAACTGTTTGATCTGTATGACGTCACGATTTGCGCCACTCACAATGGCGGAACATGAGAGAATGTTATCTTGACACGGCAGTATGACTCATACCTCACGCCACTGCTCCCTTCTTTCTATTGGTCACATGCGGCGCCATTCGGGGCAGGTCGTGTTACACTAGTCAGTGCAAAGAAGGGACTGGTCCCGTTCGGTTGTTTCTTTGTGGCGTGTGCAATATCTTCACAGGGTTGTGTAAATCATCCAGACATATTTTGCTACATATGTGGCTGTTGTACGACAGGAAAAAAACAGAGGCAAAATATTACGCCTTTCGTGAAAAATGCTTATTTTCAATACTTCGGCATTAAACTAGCAGATCAGGACAAAGTTTGGTCTCCTCACAATGTGTGCCGTGCATGTGTGGAGGGGTTGAGGAACTGGAAAGTGGAAAAAGGGCGCCAATGCCTTTCGGTGTATCCATGATGTGGCGTGAGCCAAAAATCACAGTGACGACTGCTACTTCTGCACAGTGAATATCGTGGGCCATACCAGAACCAGTAAGCGTAGCATTGTGTATCCCAATATCTCATCTGCCATAAGACCAGTGCCTCATAGTGAATCCATCCCTGTGCCATCCCCGTCCAATATCAAGCCCCCAACAGACACCGATTGAGACGGCGATACAAGTGATGAGATGTACCAACCGGACAGCATGGAGGATGAAACCCCAGTGCCATTTACCCAGCATGAACTGAATGATTTGGTTCGTGATCTGAATTTACCTAAATACGCAGCAGAGCTTTTAGGATCACGACTTCAGGAAAAGAATTTACTATGTCCTAATACGAGATTCTCCTGGTACAGACACCAAGAAGCAGAATTGGTTCCGTTTTTTGCTGATAAAAGGCGGTTTGGTATATGGTCGATACATTCCGGCAGTCATGAAATACTTCAACATTAATTACAATTCAGGGCAGTGGAGGTTGTTCATAGATGCCAGCAAATCCAGTTTAAAAGGTGTTTTATTACACAATACTAACATCCATCCATCAATTCCAGTAGCACATTCTGTGACTTTGAAAGAGACATACGACAACCTTAAATTACTGCTGGAAATTGTGCAGTACAAGTTTCATGAATGGTCTTTGTGCGGGGATTTCAAGGTGATTGGAATATTGCTCGGCCAACAAGCAGGCTACACCTGCCTTCGTCGCTGTTGCGGCGAAGCAGATTGGGGAGACAAGTCACGTTTGCGCCCAGCCTTTGGTGGTGCTGGACGGTTTGTAACCTGAAACTTAGTGTTCATAACTGATAAGTCAGAAATGTCCAAAGCCTCTGAGTCGCTGCTGTAATTCAGTGGTCGTGCAGGGCGATGTTTAGATTTGCCTATAGGAATACTCTCTGACGAGGTATTCAAAGAAGAAGTAGCCCGCGTTGGTGCAGAGTTATCCGGAAACGGCGCAGCAATAGTCTTGGCAATGGTTGGAGGGAAAGGAACGATACTAGTATTCGAAGAACTCGATTCGAGCCTTGGTCTCATGGGAGAATCAGGTTGCGTGTTTGGAAACCCGTCTTGAGGAGAGGAGGGTGAAGGAAAAATCACTGGAGATTCTTCAAAAATGTTTGTTGGTTCGTCCAAAATTTCTGGCGGTTGATCATGAGATATAGACTCTTGAGTCTGTGGAACAGAAGGTTGAGTAGGGTTGATTATGAAATCGATATTTCGTTCATGATACTTGCGATACTGATCAACGTGTACGTATTGAAATTGGGTGTCAGGTTTTTCCAGAACAATATTATTTTCAAACATATTTGCCACCCGATATGGACCTGCGTAGCTGGGTGCAAATTTCTTCACTAAAGTATGCGAAACAGAAGACTGGAAGTGCGTTTCCACGAGAGTGAGATCTCCAACGACAAGATCTGGTTCCCTACGCCTAGTATTATAATATCTTGCTTGAGCCGCTTGTGCTCCTAGCATTGCAACACGAGCTTTTTCTGCCATGATTCGTACTGATTGCGGAGTTGGTCGCTGGTTTAGTTCGTCGATAATCCCCGTTAAATTTTCAAAAGGGGTTTTAATTTTGCGACCCAGAAAAAGTTCTGCAGGAGTAATTTTAGTAGACTCGTGGACAGACGAGCGGAGGGCGAACGCAAAAGCTCCAAATGGTCATCCCATCTTTCATGATGATCCATTACAAAAGTCGCAATCATTTTCACTAGCGTGCGGTTAACGCGTTCAGCAGGATTACTCTGGGGATGATATGGGGAAATGAATTTATGTTTAATGTGTAGTCTCGCACACATTCTTTCAAAAATGTCAGAAATAAATTGAGGACCATTATCCGAAACTATTTTATTAGGTGCACCATATCTAGAGAACACTTCATTAACTAATACATTACAAATAACTTCTGCCGTAGCGGCTTTAATGGGAAAAACTTCAACCCATTTAGAAAAATTATCAGTTAGTACTAAAACGTAACGAGCTTTATTTTTAACAGATAAAGGATAAGGTCCCAATAAATCTATTGAAATAATATCAAACACATGAGAACTTGAACTAGATTTCAAGTGACCGGCCGGTCTTACATTACGGTAATTATTAATCTGACACAAGTGACATGATTGAACGTATGCGAGCACACTTTGGTACATGCCAGGCCAATAGGCAACATCCCGCAATTTACAACGGGTCTTGCGAATACCTAAATGGCCTGCAAGAGGTTTGTCATGAAATTCGTTTAAAAGGGCCATTCTAAGGGTTCGCGGAATACATGGGCGAAACTCTGCCCTAGTAGTCCTAGATTTTGTATAATAAAGAAGACCCTCTATTACTTCAAAATGTTGTGACCTTCCAGCCAGAGAAGGATCACTTTGTAGGGGCGAACCCGCAAGCAAAAAATTATAGAGATCCCCAAAATCTGGATCATTTATTAATTCTGCCATTATCTGCTCTCTGGATGTTATATCAGCTATTAGAAGTAAAGGCTGACATCCAGGAGTAGTTTCTGTGGGGACCCCACTAATCGGAACGCGAGATAATGCGTCCGGTAATTGATTCTTATGACCTGGCTGATACGAAATTTTGATATTGCTCTCTTGTAACTTCAGAGCCCACTTCATAAGTCTTTGAGATAGGTGCTTAGCAGAATTCAAATACTGAAGGGCAGAATGATCCGTAATTATGTTAACTGTCAATTCATTAAGATAACATTGAAATTTATTCAGCGCATACACAACAGCAAGACATTCACGTTCCGTAGCTGAATAATTGCGTTCAGCTTTGGCTAAAGTACGAGACGCAAAAGCTATTGGATGCCCAGCTTGTGACAAAACGCAACCAAGACCAACTCCGGATGCATCAGTATAAATATCAAATTCCTTAGTATGATCCGGGAAAGCCAACACCGGAGGCTGAGTCAATGCAGACTTCAGTGTTTCAAAAGCAGCGTTAGCCTCAGGTGTCCAAATAAAGTTCTTGTATTTACGTTTCAAAGCATACAATGGCTCACAGATTGTAGCATAAGCGGGGACGAACTGCTGATACCATCCGGTCATTCCCAGAAAGCGTGATAGTTCTTTTGCTGTTTTAGGCCGAGGAAAGTCAACAATAGGCCTAATTTTTTCATTATCCGTAAATAAGCCGTGGGGAGTAATTTTCAACCCCAGATATACAATCTCGTCCCTCGCTATCTGGCATTTACTAGGTTTTAACGTCAAGCCAGCATTGTATATGAGTTGGAACACCTGTTTGAGCAGAGAAAGGTGCTCGTCAAAAGTCTCGGATGTAATAATAATATCATCCAAATATACATGCACGTGGGGACCCAGGACAGGTCTGAGAACCGTATCCATAAGCTTTTGGAAAGTAGCAGGTGCAGAAGCTAGTCCAAAAGGCATACGTAAATATTCATAGGCCCCAAAAGGAGTCACAAAGCCTGTTTTATCGACAGAGTCCGGATGTACTGCTACCTGCCAATATCCACTCGCCAAATCCAAGGTTGACATCCATTTGGTTGACGACAGGTCATTTAAAATATGCGACATGACAGGTAGTGGATAATTGATCGTTTTTGTGACTTGGTTGAGCTTGCGGAAATCTGTCACGAAACGAAATTCATTGGATTGTTTCTTTGGAACCAAAAAGGCAGGAGCAGCCCAGGCGCTTGTGGATTCCCTTATTATGCCCTGCTTAATCATTTCAGCAATTTGACGTTGCATTTCCTGTTTTTTATGTGGAGCACAAGGGTAAGGTTTCGTCGCAATGGGTTTCGAACCATCAGTGTCAATGACATGATAAACCACCTGTGTGAAACCAGGTTGATCCGAAAATAAACCAGGGCTTTCCTGTAAAAGGAGAGAAAGCTGGTTTCTTTGCCTCTCATTCAATTGGTTACTCAATAACAAACTTGTTATATCTACAGGAACCGTAGGAATCATTTCGACAGGTTCCGGAAAGGAAATCACATGTTGTACGAAATTCAAAGTTATTTGAAACTGATGTATAAAGTCCATGCCCATTAAACATTTCACAGGTAGTTCGTCTATAAGCAGGAAAGAATGCGTAAAACGAGCTTTTCCCAGCCCTAAAGATAATGTGACAGTTCCTGTGATACTGAAGATTTCATTATTTGCACCTCGCAAATACTGCGTTGCAGGCTGAACGTGTATTGCAGGAAAATTGTCAGTGCAAAACTTTGTATTTAGGGCTGATATTTCAGAACCAGTGTCGAACTTTGTCTCGACAATAATATCTTCAATTGTCAAGAATACATCAGGCAACTGAGAAGTTTGAACAGTCACTAATACTGTTTTAGGGTCAGAATGCTTGGTATCAGGAAGCAGGACCGACCCTTGGTCTACTTCCTTTGGAAGTTGAAAGGAATCCTGGTTTGATTATCATGCGATCTGAAACCTCGACCCTGCCGGGTATCGGGAAAATTTTCACGATGAGGAAAACTGCGTGAAACCTGCGTCGGGAACTCCGCGTGTCTGTTGACATTTTCATATCCATTACGTCTGCCCTCAGCACGGGCAGAAAAATTATCATTGCCCTGAGCATGAAAACGTTCCGAATGCTGCTGATTGAAACGGGGTCGAGCATACTGTGTATTTGTACGATATCCCGAAGCTTGTTCAGAAACTCGCTGTTGGTTTGCCACTCTTCTGTGTGGTGGAACGTATGAAGCTTGGGTGTGCACTTGAGTATGCTCGCGCTGAAAGTTATTATGCCTATTATGCCGCTGAGGGTTTTCGTAATAAGCCTCGCGGGGTGCCCGAGCATGGTGAGTTGAACCATGTTTGCCATGTCGCTCTTCATACATGCGTATGAGGCGAAGGCATTCATGAATTGTAGCAGGGTGTCGAACCTCAAGAAAATCTTGTAAGAAAGGGTCGAGCTGCTGCACGAGGGTATCCAACATGTCAACATGACTGGCATGTGGATCCCATAAGTTATATAAGCGTGTAGTCTCCAACGCAAATGCAACAGGGCTATCATTGGGACCTTGAGGACGCGAAAAAGCTGTTGAGCAAGGCTAGCTCGACTGAGGCCGAAAGGAAAGACCTCCAAAAATTCTGCACGGAAATTCTCATAATGAGAATCCGGGTTCGACACTCTCCACTGCCGATGCCAGGTCTTAGCGGTATCCCTCAAGCAAGTGCCGGCGATTTGGACCTTGCAGTCTTCAGGAATATTATATAGATCAAAATGATCTTCCAGATCTTCGAGGAACTTTAAGGACCCCTCCAAACCATTGAAATGAATTGTTCCTGCATGCGGCACGAAATGGGCAAGCATTCTGCTTCGCTGAGAGGATTGAACTCCCTCAGGAACGACCCGCGACTCAGAGTAATAGGAAGCTGGTATATTACGAAATTGTGAAGAATGCCTGGGTACGTGTAGATCATTCATATCAAAGTTAGAGCCACAGGCTTCTTGCAAATTTTCATAAAAAACACCATTACCCTCGGAACTTGCCTTGGGGTAGAAAATTGAAGTTGTCTCAGGTAAGGAAGACATGGGTAATAATCGTCAAGATCTCGTGTTCGAGAAAAGTTCGGGAGCCAATTATAATGAATTAGCTTTATTTTGCTTTCCGCTAAGCTAATTAATATGAATGATGCTCTTCCTACCAGCTAGCTAATGATATACTTGTACTAAGCTTCAAAATAGTGAATTCAAAAGGTTGTTGTTACTAGTTAATTACGGAAATGAATAAAGTCTTAACGCTGGTTATTTATGGTAATACACTAATGTTATAAACCTAACAGCCAGACAGAGGTCTGACAAAAACTATGAATTGAGAAAGACTAACTTACGGCAACTTTTTTTATTATAAGACTCTTGGTCATCTAAAGCACACACACAACTTGTTTTACAATAATGAAGAATCTCTCCTCATAACAACAACGCTCTCCGTAAACAACAACGCTCTCTCATAACAACAACAAAAGCTCACCCTAAGTCTCGATGAACGCGCCTATATACTAGCTACCACCACGTCATGACTTACACTCATTGCCAGATCTCATTCATCGGGTGAAATAATATTTCGTTCAGTAAGAAGATAATTTACATAGTAAAATAAAATAACCAGAGATAGTAAAATCAAAAGGAAAGTGAATATAGAGTATACGTTACACATCTTAATACCTACAGATGATAAAAACACGGTGAGGGCCTCCCCTCGCCTCTGTGATTACGCCCTGCCCAGTATGTCATGGAAATATTGGGTGTGTACATTAGTTCTACCCGTTTCTGTAGGCTACAAAGAAAGGAGGAGAACACAACAAATAACGTACGTAGGATTTCACATAATTGCCATCATTCTGTATGACCTCTTGCTATCTGTCTATGAGTAGGTGAATCCCACACCGGAAAAACTCCTGTGTTTTGGAGTCAAAAAAGGCATGCAATGCCGTTTTCACATCGTCCATATCATCGAAGGTTTGGAGAGCGAAGGTGTTCTGTAATGATCGAAAAAGGTGGTAGTCCGTTGGTGCCAGGTCAGGGGAATACGCAGGGTGAGGTAACACTTCCCAACCAAAGGCCAGTAATTTTTGCTGAGCGGTTAAAGCAGCATGATGTCTGGAGTTATCATGATGCAGGATCACGCCTTTGCAATTGACGAGTTCTGGCAGGTCAGCATTTATCGTTCGGTTAGGTGCCAACAACTCCCAGTGGATTATTCCCTAAACATCCCACCAAACACTCAACAAAACCTTTTTGGGGTGCAGACCTCCTCAGAGGTCGATGGAGCAGGATTCGCACTTTGACACACAGTCCGTCCACGCTTTACATTACGGTACAGTACCCATTTCTCATCGCCCGTTACAATTCGTCCCAATAACGGTTCATTTCTGTGACCAGAAAGCAAAGAAACACAGGTACGGATTCTCTCCTCTCGTTGCTTTGCAGAGAACTGGTGCGGAACCCAGTTATCGAAATTGGTGATGAACCCAAGCGCATGCATCCGTCTTTCGACTGTTGTTCTGAGTACCGACAACGTTTCCGCTAATTCCTGAACGATTGGATGTGAGTCATTTCTTTTGATCCACATCCTCTTTAGAAACCACGGATGGACGTCCAGGACGTGGTTGATCTTTACAGCTTCTGTCTCCTTCCCGGAATTTCCGAAACCAACGGCAACATGTGATCATCAACTGCATTCTCCCCATACACCTGACAGATGTTGCGGCAGGCCGCGGCTGCAGTACTGCCTTTATCGGGCAGTAAACAATGTCTAATATACTCCCTATCGCATGGTATGTTACACCGTCTGGGATTTTCGTTACGAATGACTTACTCGGACAAACCTAGTGCCTCTATATGCTCTGCTGCTCCACGCTTTATTGGCCGAAAATTCGGCATCGCAGCGTCATCTGTGACATAACTACTCTGATCGCAAATTGCATCTATTACAAAAACGGGTAGAACTTTTCCACACACCCAATAAGTAAAGCCAGCAAAACAGTTAAACAGACCAGGAAATCGGGAAGCACGATTTTTTCTTTCTTTACCATTGCTATAAAAAAAATGGGTCGACTTGGACACGGCCCGGCCGTCGGTGTCTGGGAAAAGGCTCGGCCTTGACCATTACTTTGTTCTCTAAACTAAAAAAGCCCAACCCGATTCGTGCAGACCTTTATCTGAGCAGCGTTCCACTGCTTCCCCCCACCCCACCCCCACCCCATTGTGACTGCTGCCTTGAATATAAAACAAAGAGATTAAGAAAAAAATACAGGTACTTTGTCTAATTCTTCCTCAGAACTGTGAGTTTACGAAAATCAGTGATAGTGTGACAGCGCTTCGACTCGAGCGCTGCACATTTAGTCGAGAACCCATTCCCTAGTTTATTTATTTATTTAATTATTATTTTATTTATTCATTTATTTATTTATTTATTCATTTTTATTAATTCATGCATTTTGTTGAAGAAGGAGTACGTTTTATTTTGCCATTTACTTTCGGGTGAATCTTTTCTTTTTTTTTTTTTTTCCTCTCCGTCCCCCCTCTCCCAGCAAGGCGCAAGACTAGCTAGACAGCACAAGAGAACGCTGTCTGTAAGAGAACGCTGGCGACAGCCATCGGCGAGCTGGCTTTGTAGTATGTTTTATTGGGGGCAATAGAAATGTCCACCGTCTATAGCATCAACAATGCGTGTTGGACCGACCGGAGACTTGTTGGAACCGGGGCTAACAGATTAATTGGGGTAAGGATTTATGGCCGGTGGTTGTATCACGCGGCAAACGTAACTTCAGGGGTTCTCAGAATTTCACTGGAATGGGTAGGAATCTTGACCCCCTAACGAATGGAAGATCAAAATGTTAATTTTCCGACCAGTAAGATCTACACTGGGGAATTTAATTCAGGGAGGCTTGCGTTTACCAGCTAGTGATTGGATGATGGGATATTTTGAGGTAGTGTGGGTCTTCTTGGGGGTCGTCGAAAGATTTTTACAAGAAAAGAGAAGAACTTCGGCACTTCACTTTTACTCTGTCGTTCAATATGGAACGGAGTATTTGACTTCGTCACTTCACGTTTAGTTTTTACACGAGTCACTTCACGTTTACAGTTTTTGCACGAAACTTTACCTTGGCTGGTTTCGCGGCATGCATCGCGTGCACTGTCCTCCATGACTGTCACCTAGGAAGCGGCAGGACGTAAGCTGCAGATGGGAGATCCCAAACCGAGGTTTCCGGATGAACGTACTCCCACTAAGGACCATTAGAGCCCATACGACGGTCGCAACTGCGGATGGAAACCACCGGACGAGAATTCTCCCGGATCCGGAGTGGTCAGCAGCGCGATATCTAGGCCAGACTCGGATGTTGAGGTAGGAAATCTATCCTATCCTTTCTTTGGTGTCCCCTCACAAAATCTTTATCGGAGTAGTCCACACATAGAATTAATATTTTTTATAAGCAAATAGCTAATTGAGTACAGGTTCCTGTCCGAGAGTCATAAATCCTTTTTGCTAATATCATGAGCGTATATTTATTATTATGCCAAATCATAACCAATAAATTGTTTTTGTTACTTAATTTTGTCTAAGTTCTATGATGAGTGTGTCGTTAACTACAATATGTGAGCTCAACCCTAGATTATTTGGAGAATGTATATAACTTTTGGAACCGGAACTTAGAAAATCACTTCACTTATGCTTTTTCATTTCAAATCTAGACGTTCACAAAAATATTGCGGCACACAGCGGACCCTTTGACTCCCAAAGGAAAATCTGCTGTGTGAAACACAGCAGATTTTCCTCAGTGGATCCTGAAGCTGCGTCAGTGGATCCTGAAGCTGCGTCAGCCCTAAATCAGGGAATCGCAGAATCACAATCCACTCGACACCCCCTTGGCTCCCAATATTACGCCGGGTGAACCTAATTAGGAACCCGAGCGATAATAATAGAACATAGTTTCATTTTCGTTTACAACACAAGTTAATTTCATTTGCAATTCTCTGTTACTGAAGAAATAAGATGTGCCTCCACAAAATTCGTGTTAATTTGAGAAATATGTGTAAATTAAGTAATCTAAGTGAAACATGTGAAGCTAATACACTAATTGAAATAGCAGGAGAAAATGCAATAATATGTTTCTGATAATGTTAACAAGAATTGAAAGACTTTAACTAAGTTTTCGCGGAAATTTTGCTTCAGTGCTAAAGAGACATAACTTTATATATAAAGAAATAGAACTGCAATTAACATTTTTACGTCAAACATTTGAAATTTTTTATGAAAATTTATTAATTTGCACATTAATGTCAAGAAAAAATAAATACAAATTGCTCCTTATATTCAATTTGTTTTTTTCTGAAGAACACAAATAGTTGAATTATGGATTATGAGGGAAAGGAAGTGGGGGAGAATCGGGTTAACATGGGGATAAACAAGCCGACAAGCAGAAGGTGAAGAGAGCAAAGAAAAACGAAAGTGGTTAATAAAATAAAACGAAAGTGCAGGAAACCGAAAGTGTTTAATAACGAATGTCAACTGCATATTGTAACAACCTGAAATACGAAAGCGTTTAATAATTATTATGTCAACTGTATATTGTAACAACCGAAATACGAAATAAATGAAATGAAAGTGCAGGCCAGATTCACGAAACATAAATCTTTTTGGATTTTTATAATCGTGTAGTCAGTAAGTTTGTAAGAATACTCGTGACTACACACATCGGAGCCGAACCACGTAGCATTGGCTGCTCTCACATAGATCCATTTAATACCTACAAATGGATATGCTATGTATGAAAACAAAGTTGCCCTAATACTATATGTCTTGCACGGATTTACTGAATAACCATTAAAGAAGTTTATAAGTAGTCAGAGTCTCTCCCACTCTCCGTCTGTCTGCCCACTCGGAGTCTTTTCCGCCTAAATAACTAAGTAATATAGCACTTAATGCTTTTCTCACCTACCGATTCAGTTTTTCCAAAGGTATGATCAGTGGAAACAAAAACTCTTCTCTTGTGCATGTCGGGGAAGTAATTCCAAATATCCTTTCACTTTTACACAAGTGAAAAAGAAAATACTCTATTAAAGGTGAATAACTTCAAGCGAACAGATGTGCTTGCTAAATGTTCACTGTCCTTTCAGCTACATTTACATCGATATTTAATTAATGTACTTGCAAGTCTCTTGGGTAGAGGAAGCACCGCGAAAAATGGGTTATAATAGCTCATAGGGTTATCATGATGGTTGCTATGGCTACTTGAAAACATTCTGCAGATTCAATCAATTCTTGTCTGAAGAAAAGTAACTCCTTGTATCATACAACAAAAACTTCTACGATAATCATCCCACCGATATTTATTCCTGACTGATGTACTTGCATTCCTTGTTTTTGTAATTTTTTTTATCTTCCTTTATCTTGCGCAGATCATGTTTTTAAGAAATATCCCGCTGTGCGGGGTTACAACAGCATTTAGTTATCATTAAAAAAAGTTTTGCTTGTAAGCAGTGGGAAAATTAAAAACGCAAATTAGATCAAATCCTCATATTGTAGCTAAGTGGCCAAGAGGTAGATTATTTTGACCCATCATAACGTATATCCGGAACGGTAGGACACAATTTAGAGGTAAATGTTTCTAATGTTAGTCACTGCTTAGGCATTTGCTTTTCTCATTCCTACTTCAAGTTCCACTTTCATTCACAGATGTCATTACACAAGATCCAGATTTTAAACGCACACCCTTCCGCTACTGACGAGAAAATATGCCTCAAAGATAGATCAATTAGAAAATATAAAAATATTTCTCGACGGAATCAAATAAAGTAATAACTTAAATTACCTGGAAAGGCAATCAAACGCATTACTTTTTGAAATAAAATGTTCTTCGTTGCATTTCCATGTGATTTAAAGAGTACTAGTCCGTAGCCCTTGCCCTTCACTGTTCAATAAGCTGTGACTGAAATGTTTTCCTCTCATATAACACGAATCCGAATAAAATGCATGACTATAATAAACGGTTGAATTATTAATGGACAATCTATAAGAGGGTCACCAATAACAAAATTTACGCAATATTCCCATTAATTTTTACAACTACTCGTATACGAATTTAACGATGACGTTCCTCATTATATAAAGAAGTAAATTTCTCCGTCATTTCTGTCCACGCCAGGATTCGAACCCGGATCCCCTCATTCCGGAATAAGTCACTCTACCAATTGAGCTACGCGGACGTTTCATTCTGATTCCTATCTGCCTTTATGTCGTGTGCGTCTTTCTGGCAGGTACGTCACATCTCCTGGTACGTTACATCATCTCCCCCTTATTATTATTATTTTTTTTTCGAAGTGCTGGAGAAGGGATTCTCTGAATTTTCCTATCTCGCGGTGTGGAAATAACATCACACCCTTGCGAGATTTTGAACGGTCGGGTCATCCGGAAAGTTCGGGCGCCATTATAACGAAGTAAATTTCTCCGTCATTTTTGATCTACGCCGGGATTCGAACCCGGATCCCCTCATTCCGGAATAAGTCACTCTACCAATTGAGCTACGCGGACGTTTTATTCTGATTCCTATCTGCCTTTATGTCGTGTGCGTCCTTCTGGCAGGTACGTCACATCTCCTGGTACGTTACAATTATTGTATAAACATGTGCTTACCCGTCGTTGACGGGCTAGCATTGGAGTATTGAAGCATTCTTTCAGTGACCCGAAATGATATCGTGTCTAGATAACTACACAATGGGGTTAAAAATGTGTTTTATTTTGCCAGTTTGATTTTAACATTTTCTTTTTTGGTGTATAATCTATACTAATATGTAAAGACAGAAACTTTGTTTGTGTATTTGAAGTAATCTCGAAAACTACTGAACCAATATGGATCATTCTTTCACCGTTGGGAAGCCTGTTTCTTTCCAATGGACATAGGCTATTTCGTTTATTTTTTATCATATTTTTATTATTTTTTATTATTTTTTGCTGTACTACCGAATCAGATCGCTTTCAAGTAGTTCCCGACTTCCCGTGTATCGTTCCGCTTTGTTTACATACAACCTGATCACACCCAACGTGAAAGAAAGTAGTTCACGATAATATACGGATTTTTTTTTACAAATCTCGAAAACTATTGAACCGATTTGGATAATTCTTTCACCGTTGGGAAGCTTACTTCTTTCCGGTGGACATAGCCTATTTCGTTTATTTTTTATGATTTTTGGCTGTACTGCCGAATCAGAACGCTTTCAAGTAGTTCCCGATTTTTTGTGTATCGTTCCGTTTACGGCGGATTGTACAAAGAAAATACCATGGTAGCGTAAGAAAAATTACGTATAACAATAAAAAATAACGATGACAAATCTGTGGATCGGTAGCTTTCATTTAAAAAAAAATCATGAAAATCGCTGCAGTGGGTGGCGCTGGCGGATTGTAGAAAGAAACGGCCTTGTGTTTTAAATATATAAATTTCCCATTTCTTCGATGTTTATAGTGCTGGGAATTGTTAACATCAACTTAACACTAGTATAATAGGACTCAATTCCTCAAATATGCTGGGTCCTGGGTAGTGTAGTGGTAGAATTCTCGAACTGAGATCAGGTGATAAAGATTGCCTTCCCTATCAGGGCTGACCCATTTTTTAAGTTTTCTGAGGAGTGGCACCAGGGATTGCAGTTAATTCTGCAATCTTTGCGGTGTAAAATATTTATTATTTCAGCCTGTCAAAACAGAGGTCTCTAATTTTTCATTATACATACCTAAGTACACTGGAGTAGCAAATTATGAGAAACACCCAACAGCATTCAGACAAGTGCCATCTTCTCTTACATGCTCAACTATGACGTTGAAATGGCTTTATAAGCAGCTCACTAAAAAGGACGGAAACGTGTGCAAAGCGTGGATAGCGGCAATGTGGGAAACACTCATGATTTAAACTATTATGAAAAAGACGCAATAGTGAGAGCTAGGCAGGCAGCTGCAAGCATCTCAGAAATGCCAAAACCTTTTGGCTATTCTGGAACAACTGTATCGAGGTTGTACAATGAGTGGTGCACAAACAACAAAACGGGCAGTCAACGGTCTTCTTGTGGGAGGAAACCGCTGGAAGACCTTTCGAGGACAACGGCGGCTGGAGAGGAATTGCGTGAAGTAACCGCGCAGTACAGCAGGGGCATCGAGAGGAAAGTTTCACCATACACAGAGCCAATGAGCTATAACAGCAGTGTACCACTAGTCTCAGCTAAAAACCGACTAATTAGTCTGCGGAGGACACGGAAGAATTAAAAACTGGACCCTTGAGGATTCTACGAGGTAACAAACTAATTCCATTACGTCAAGTAACCATGTAGTTCAACTACAGTATCGAGAGGAGAATTTCACCATACACAGAGCCAATGAGCTGTAACAGCAGTGTACCACTAGTATAGGCTAAAAAACTAATTAGTCTTGAGGAGGACACGGAAGCATCAAAACTGGACCCTTGAGGATTCTACGAGGTTACAAACTAATACCATTACGTCAAGTAACCATGTAGTTCAACTACAGTATCGAGAGGAGAATTTCACCATACACAGAGCCAATGAGCTGTAACAGCAGTGTACCACTAAGTATCGGCTAAAAACCGACTAATTAGTCTGAGGAGGACACGGAAGCATCAGAACTGGACCCTTGAGGATTAGAAAAAGGTCTCCTGGTCCGATGAATCGCATTTTCAATTAATGCCCGATGGAAGGGCCACAATATGGCGTCAACAGCACGAACTGATGGATCCTAGTTGCATAGCGTTAACTGTACAAGCTGGCAGAGGCGATTTAATGGTCTGGGGTCTGTTTTCATGTCAGGCATTGGGTTCCTTTATATCTCTGGAACAGCATTTGGATGCCACGATGGAACTTAACATTACTGCGGACCAGGCACACCCGTACATGTGCGTGGAGTTTGTGTTGATGGAGAGGGCTACTTCTAACATGATAATGCTGCAAAGCTCGTATTGTCACACAATGACTAGGAGCACGACTGTGATTCCAAAATGCTAAAATGGCCCGAACAGTCCACAGAACTTAATCCTATTCAACACCTGTCGGATGAGATTGAGAGAGCCATTCGTAACAGAGATCCAGAGAACTTTCGAGAATTGACGGAGTCCATCATCACATTTAGTTGGCCAAACACACTAGTAGAACAATATCACCACTTCGCTGACTCCATGCCACATCGAATCCAATTTGCTTTGAAGGCCAAGGGCATCTGCTTTATTTTTCCCATCGTCAAGAGTCAGAAGCTTTGCTGCTTTATTTCTCTGAAAATGTTTTTGGTATCAGCGTCCACGAAGGACCAGGTGCATACGCTTGGTCCGTTTGGAGTTTTCAGGATTCATCCTTTTTTTACGAGAAAGTGGAAGGAACAAGGGATCACATGTAAGAGGAAGGTTCAATTATGGTAATGGACACGTGTAAAGTCAGTTGTTAATCAAAAATTATACGGGACACCTAGTTGATTTCTGGACTCAGCAATTGCCCAGATAGTAACAGGAGGAGTCACGCAGAATGAACAGAGAAAGGAAAGCTAGCGCTTTTTTGGGAGAGAAAGAGAAAAATTACGTTTTTGATAGGGTGCTGGAGAGAGGTAGAAAATAGATTTGGTGATTCTCCATGCAACGGAGAGAGTTTTCAGCTTTTCAAGTAAAGAGAAGAAGATTTTTTAGATGTTCGAGATGAGACGTTGAAGTAAAAATTAAGTTGGAAAACGGAGCGAGGAAACGTTGCAGCGTGGAACCGCGGAAAATGCCTGGTAAAACAAGTAGGAACAGATTAATGTGTAGACAATAAAAGAGGTAATATAGAAATCAGGGCAAGCAAATCCTTGAACTCCCCCTTAAGCTGTATTTAATAAAGAGCACCACTGCAAAAGAGCGAGTTCTTATTTAGCTGGTAATTCACTCCTTTCATCATCGAGGTAAAAATATCTAAATTCCCGGGACGGCTTAATTTCTTTACAAGGGAAGACCTGATGAAACCACGCGACAGGGCCTGCAAAATCCAGTAAACAGCTCTGTAACACATCTTCTCCTGTTTAGTTGGCAACCTCCTTCATGCAGTGCAACTTAATGTTTTCACAAAAGAAGCTCTGAGGTCAGAGTGAAAGCAGTATAACGTCCGGGTATAAGGAAGTCTTGTTCAACACTCACCATTCTACCAGAGGGTAAATAAATACAAGCCATTTCTGAGAATCTCGAGACCGGAGAGAAAAACACGTTAACAGTAAGGGTACCTATCCATCATAAGAACTTTCTAAAACAGTTATGAATTGCAGATCCAAAGAAGAAGAAGAATTGTTAAAATATATTCATTATAACCCCTGTCTCTGAGACAAATGCGCCAGAGTTATCTCATTTAGGGAGAGTAATGAAGGTAAATAAGCTACGTCAAAAAGACTTTTATGAGCTCCCACTGAAAGTATGAAAAGTGACTGGACGAAGAAGATATAAATTTTGTGTATTCAGTAAAAAAAATAGAAAGGTCCTGCAATTTGGTGCTGGTTGCAAGCTTTTTTGCGATGCAGACAGACTTCCAGAAGGAAATAGAGTTGGGATTATTCTCTTAAGGAATTTCCCACATAATGTCTGAGAACTGAAAACAGGAGGTAATAAACTAATGCGCACATAAATTGAAACGAATGGAGTACAGATTAGTGACTTTCTTCTCATTTACAATGAGGCGGTTGCGACCAGGTGGAAAAGGATTACATCTGGAAGCCGATGCAAGAAACATGTCAATTGTTCGCAAAAAGCTAATGAGTGTTCATTCGCGGAGGATCTTAATGGGCATGAAGGACAACGAAATGAGGACATACAGCAAGCGCGCAGAAGAGATTTCAAAGATGGGGAATCAGCATGTGACTTAGCCGTGGCATTGCTTACGGCTCTTGCTATTATGCTCTAGAAAAGGGGTGAGGAAATATTATCACTTATATATTATATTTATGCTAGAGATCACAAAGAAAAGAAATCGAAAATAATTCAAAACAAGAAAGATGATACCGAATTTTCGGGTGTATTAAGCACGTCTTTTGAATCCGTTCTGACGCAAATTAAATTTATCAAAGCTATTCAAAGTCAATGGAACCGGTATGGAAAACAATAGATCTGACGAAAGAAAGAAGATTTTCAATTGGGTTTTTAATCCCTCAGATATTGGTGCAAACGGAATCGTGAGCTTACGAAGTCTTAGAAACAGAGATGTCGACAAAATAAGATGTGACTTTACGTCCCCTGGTGGGAAAATCATGCATTATTTTGGGAAGAAAGTATTCTCAAAAGGTTTATTCATATAAGCGGTATCGGTCCAAGAAAAAAATTAGTCGAGTTTTCAGGAGCCCAGATTTTGCAACAAATACTTCAGAAGCAGAAATTAACACTTATGACCCCTGGTGGCTAAACCATTCTTTACAAAACATTAGAAATTATGTGAAAAATATTTTCCATCAGGTCTTGTATGCGATACAGGAAGAATTTTTCAAATCAGAGCTTTAGGAGCAGAAATAACGCAGAAAACGAAATTTACCTTTGTGCCCCATAGCGGAAAGTCTATGATTTACTTGAAAATTTTGAATTTATAGGAAAAACATTTCGCATCGGAAACACTATCCAACAAAGAAGGAATTTTTCAGATCGGACTCTTAGAAGTAGAGATATTGACAAAAATAAGATATACATCTACGCCCCCTGGCGTAGAAACCATGCATTATTTCAAGAAGAAAATTTTCCTAAAAGGTTTGTCGACATGAGTTGTATCGGTCAACAAACGACTTTTTTCAATCGAGATTTTAGAAGCTCATATTTTGCTGCAAATACATCAGAAGCGGAAATTAAGACTTACGCCGCCTAGTGGCCAAACCATTTCTTACAAAAATTATAAATTATGTGCAAACGATTTCCCATCAGGAGCTGTATGCGGTGCAAAAAGATTTTTTCAAATCAGAGATTTAGAAGCAGAAATATAGGGGGAAACGCAATTTACATTTACGCTCCCTAGCGGAAAGTCTATGAATTACTTGAAAATTTTGAAAATATATGAACCACATGTGACACTAGAAACAGTATCCAACAAAGAAGGAATTTTTCAAATTGGACTCCTAGAAGTAGAGATATTCACAAAAATAAGATATACATCTACGGCCCCTTGTCGACATGGCTAGTATCGGTCAACAAACGACGTTATTTTTTCAATCGAGAATTTAGAAGCTCATATTTTGCTGCAAATGCAACAGAAGCGGAAATTAAGATTTACGCCCCCTGGTGGCCAAACCATTTTTTTACAAAAATTAGAAATTGTGTGCAAACGATTTCCCATCAGGAGCTTTATGCGGTGCAAAAAGAATTTTTCAAATCAGAGATTTAGAAGCAGAGATATAGGGGGCTACGCAATTTACCTCTACGCCTCCTAGCGGAAAGTTCATGAATTAATTGAAAATTTTGAAATTATATGAAAAACATGTCACACGGAAAACATTATCTAACAAAGAAGGAATTTTTCAAATCGGACTCCTAGAAGTAGAGATATTGACAAAAATATGATGTACATCTACGTCCCCTGGCGGAGAAACTGTGCAATATTTTAAGAAGAAAATATTCCGAAAAGTTTTATCGATGTGAGTGGCATCAGTCCACGAAAGAATTTTTCAATCGATATTTTAGAAGCTCCGTTTTTATGGCAAATACATCAGAAGCAAAAATTAACACTTACGCCCCCTGGTGGCCAAAGCATTCTTTACCAATCGTTTGAAATTATATGCAAAAGATTTTCCATCAGGAGATGTATCCGCTGAAGAAAAAAATTTCCAAATCGGAGTTTTAGAAGAAGAGTTATCGGAAAAAACATAATTTACTTTTACGCCCCCTAGCGGAAAATCTATGCGTAATTTGAAAAAGTAACTGTATCTAAAATACCCTTCGACGTAAATGGAATCGAAAGATAAAAAAAAATTCAATCGGATGTTTAGAAGCAAATATGTGGAATAAAACGTATTTTTGAATTCGACATCATCTGCATTTACGCCCTCTACCGGCAAAATTGTACATCGTAAAAAAAAAACGAAATAAAGGATCATCATTTGCATATTTCAAGTTTCCGGATGCAAAAAGAATTTTTCAAATCGGACTAATAGTTGCAGAGATACCGTGGGTACAGACGGACGGACGGACAAACCGATAACAGAAGCACGATCTTTTTTTACAAAAAGACGTGCTAATAAAGCTATAAATTATTCCCAGGAGAAGAGTTTTCATCACAACAACCAGTTCTTTTTATATAGGTCTGGAAATCAAGAAGAAAAGTAAGAGAAAGAGGAGAAATTATAAGAAACAAGCTACGATCAGATGGTAGTTACTGAGGGAAGAGGACTTCGCAAGTTTTGAGGAGAGACGTTTACAAAAGGTAAGATGTTGTTGAAGATTGTTGGGGTGGAGGAGATGACAGAGCTATGAAACTGGTGACTATAGAAGCTACTTTGAGGAAGACTAGATTATACAAATAAACACTTTGGTGTAATGAAAATAACGGCAGGAAGTAAGTGATAAGAATCAGCGCTAAGTAAATACAGAGTGAAACTCGGGATGAAATGGACTACGAAATATATGAAAGGGCCAGAAAAGCTACTACAAAAGTGATAAACAATTGCAAAGGCGCAGTATCTGAATCGAATCTATGAAGAACCTGTTGGAAGACAGCTATTCTGGATAACGGAGCTTAGAAGTTAGATTGTTAGATCCTGTTTACCTCCTTCACATTTGCGACTCAAGAGGAGAAACCCAAAGCTTTCTGTTTTCGTTGCGATCTTCTATCTCAGACTGGCCCCAATGTCTGGAACATCTTGAGAACTTTTGTTTGTTATTCTTTAAACTACGAAGCAAAATTAATGATGAGATATACTATGAAACCAACAGCTGTTAATCCTTTCTCAAGATAAGTGATAAATTGTTGTGGTGTCATGCTTTCAATTCTTTTCTTTTTAATATATGAGCAAATAAAACTAATATCACATGCGTGAAAGGTAAGAGGAAAGGTCCTCCCCAGTGGAGCAGTGGTCTAAGCTCTGGCTTCTGATAATTCGTCCAAGTGGTCCCTGATTCGAGTCACAGATGAGGTATGGTGAGTACATTTGACTTACGGAACTGGCTCTCTCCCTTTGCTAAAACCAATGGACCTAAATTAGGTACGGGAGACTGCTTATAGCTCCTAGAGTTGATCATGGTGTTCGTTAAATCCCGAAACGAAAAAACAATAAGGGGAAAGGTCTTTGGATTATGGGAAAACAGGCAAAATCAATATGGCAGTTTCGATTAATGCAGGGAAGAAATGCAACAGATGCCATATTTGCCTTGATTCAATTCATTAAGGAATACAGGAAAGGAAAATCATCGTTACGCAGGATGTTTTTTGCCATGGAGAAGTCATAAGACAGAATTCCTGGCGGGAAATATGTAAAGCCCTGAGATAGAAAATGGTTTCCTAATATGTATGGGAAGCTGGTAACGAACTTGTTCAGAAATTCCTGTACATGTTTCAGGAAACTCAAGGCAAAGATATTTGATGTGAAAGTTGGAATGCGGATAAGCATGAAGCCAGTTCCTGTCTAACGTTCTTATGAATGTGGTAGCAGTAACATGAACAAATGCTGTTTGCAGATGAGGAAGTGCTTTACGCCAATACAAAAAAAGAAAGTGGAAGAAAATCAAAAACGTTGAAAAAGAGCGTCAGAGACTGGCGATACGTAGAACCGAAACAGAGTACATGTGCAGCAGTAAAGAACGGGAGGAGAGAATTAATGGTATTACTCTAAGGAAGAAGTAAA
This sequence comes from Macrothele yani, assembly GCA_039090855.1. Classification (NCBI taxonomy): domain Eukaryota; kingdom Metazoa; phylum Arthropoda; class Arachnida; order Araneae; family Macrothelidae; genus Macrothele; species Macrothele yani. The sequence continues at coordinate 1,130,866 of CM077023.1, read as the reverse complement.
GGAGCACAAAAACTTTATTACGTGGGATCATTGTTGATGAAAGAAGAGATATGAAAGGATAAGTGAAAATCAGATTGCAGGCGGGATGAAATTACTGGTGGAAATCACCAAATGCGTTTTTGGTAGAAAGATGGCAATGAGGCAGGAAACCAAAGCGTGCAAGACAGTAATGAGACCAGCTATGTCACCGGAAATAATATAGGCTAATTAGGAATGGCAGGATAACAAACGTTTGAGTGATGTAAGTTTAAAAGAAGCAGGAATGAACTAGAACGAACCTGTTTCGAGGAAGAACGAAGAGTACGTGGTACACACAATTATAACTGTGTAGCCACTACGAAATTGATGCATAAGAAGACCAAGATGACAGGAAGGAAAATATGAGCAACATTGTTACAGGACTTATAACGAAGTGAATTTCTCCGTCATTTTTATCCGCGCCGGGGTTCGAACCCGGGTCCACTCATTCCGGAATAAGTTGCTCTACCAATTAAGCTACGCGGACATTTGTTCTGATTGCTATGTGCCTTTATGTCGTGTGCGTCCTTCTGGCAGGTACGTCACATCTCCTGGTACGTTACATCATCTCCCCCTTATTTTTATTTTTTATTCGAAGTGCTCCTCTTATTTTTCCTATCTCGCGGTGTGAAAATAACATCACACCAATGCGAGATTTTGAACGGTCGGGTCATCCGGATAGTTCGGGCGCCATTATAACGAAGTGAATTTCTCCGTCATTTTTGGTCTACGCCGGGATTCGAACCCGAGTACGCTTATTCCGGAACAAGTTGCTCTACCAATTAAGCTACGCGGACGCTTTATTCTGATTCCTATCTGCCTTTATGTCGTGTGCGTCCTGCTGGCAGGTACGTCACATCTCCTGGTACGTTACATCATCTCCCCCTTATTTTTCTTTCGAAGTGCTGCTCATATTTTTCCTATCTCGCGGTGTGGAAATAACATCACACCAATGCGAGATTTTGAACGGTCGGGTCATCAGGATAGTTCGGGCGCCATTATAACGAAGTAAATTTCTCCGTCATTTTTATCCGCGCCGGGGTTCGAACCCGGGTCCACTCATTCCGGAATAAGTTGCTCTACCAATTAAGCTACGCGGACATTTGTTCTGATTGCTATGTGCCTTTATGTCGTGTGCGTCCTTCTGGCAGGTACGTCACATCTCCTGGTACGTTACATCATCTCCCCCTTATTTTTATTTTTTATTCGAAGTGCTCCTCTTATTTTTCCTATCTCGCGGTGTGGAAATAACATCACACCAATGCGAGATTTTGAACGGTCGGGTCATCCGGATAGTTCGGGCGCCATTATAACGAAGTAAATTTCTCCGTCATTTTTCGTCTACGCCGGGATTCGAACCCGAGTACGCTTATTCCGGAACAAGTTGCTCTACCAATTAAGCTACGCGGACGCTTTATTCTGATTCCTATCTGCCTTTATGTCGTGTGCGTCCTGCTGGCAGGTACGTCACATCTCCTGGTACGTTACAGACTGTTTACTAGATTTTTCTCAGCGCCCTGTTGCATGGGCTCATCATGCCTTCGCTTATAAAGTAATTCAAATGTTCCGAGGTTTCAGTTACACTGCTGGCCACCCAAAATGCAACACTAAGAAGGACACGAGATAGCAAAGCCAAATTTACTGGACACATAACAACAGATACAAAGATGAAACGATTGAACTTACAGGCACGTAAGACTTGCGGAACACGCAGACGTCAATAGTTCGTGGGGCCTCCATGGCTGGCAATAACGGCCACTACACGCCGCGGCATCGAACGAAAGAGGCTTTGGATATGGGCTTGTGGTATGTCGGTCAAGGCTGCTTCCACACGTTGCCACAATTCAGCAGGCGTAGCCGAGGGTGGTGCTTGCCGGACCACTCGGTTGCCGATCAGAAAACAGACGTCTTCGATGGGCGACATATCGGGATAACAGGTGGGCCACGGCAGCAGTGACATCTGGTGAGGCGGGCCACGGCAGCAGTGGCATCTGGTGAGGCGGGCCACGGCAGCAGTGACATCTGGTGAGGCGGGCCACGGCAGCAGTGACATCTGGTGAGGCGGGCCACGGCAGCAGTGACATCTGGTGAGCCGTGAAGAATTGTTGCACGATGCGTGGCATGTGCGGGCGCGCATTGTCCTGTTGAAACGTGGCCGCTGGAAGGTCCTGCAGGTAAGGGAGGACTACAGACTCCAAAACGTCGGAGATGTAGCAGTGGTTGTTCAATGTACCGGCGATGCGTACCAAAGGGGTTTGGGTATCATATCCAATTGCGCCCCAAACCATAACGCCAGGCGGTGGACCGGTATGGCGATGCATAATGCAGGCGTCATACAGTATCTCGCCGCGGTGCCGCCACGCGCGGATCCGACCATCATGTGTTGCAAACAGAAGCGGGATTCGTCGGAGAAGTCAATGTCGTGCCATTCCGTAGTCCAGGTGCGGCGTTCAACGGCCCACTGCCGCCGCATTCGCCGGTGGTGTAACGTCAATAGTAATCGGAGCAATGGGCGCCGTGCGACAAATCCCCGCTCCTGCAGACGACGTCGAACGGTACGTGCTGACACAAGTTGTTGCGCAACACACCCTAATTCCTGCGCTAACGTTCGTGATGTGGCGGTGCGAGTCGTCAATGACCGCCGCACAACATGCCGTGTTCTCTCGTTCGGTGGTGTACCGCGGCTACGGCAATCGCTCACGTCGGTCCGTCCGTCTCTCCTGCACCCACCGAATCCATACTCGCCTCACTGTGGCTGGATATCGTCCCACACAGGTGCCGATGTCTCTGTACGATAAACCGCTGTCGCGATAAGCCACTATTCGTCCTCTGTCTAACTCTGAAACGTGCTGAAATGACTGCCGTATTCTGCTACGAGGCATCAGGAAGCTACCCACGCACAGGTCCGGCAGCACAACACACTTCCACTACTTACACCCAGCCTTCTGTGCACCCTTCTTATAGTGCTTCTCGGTGGCGTACCGGGCGCACATGATTTGCATATACCCTGCAATGCTAATCGTTTGCATTTCCTCTCGCGGGCTACGCAGGCTGCGAATTTCAGGCCAATCGGATGCTTCCTTCTTGGTGTTGCATTTTGGGTGGCCAGCAGTGTACATTTTCCCCCGATGATGAAATGAATGAATTACTAGCTAAACAAGAACTGGTTGTTTTGCGGTGATGCTCTTTTTCAGTGCAGTATATGGGGGAAGTGACGAATTTGTTTATCCTGATGTCTATATTACCCTTTTAATGTTTACTCATTGGCCTGTTCTTGCTTATTCTATCACGCGGTTTTTTTTTCTGTTACCTCCATGCCAAATTTCCGTCTCCAACTTCATTTCTCCCCCTCAATCTCGCAGCTCTGCATCGGCCATTCAAAGTCTTTATTTTTCCCTCCGATTTTCGAGTGAGAGATACCTCTTCCTAATGCTTTCCTCAAACGCCAACGCACTTGTGTTGTCCTTTCCTCATCCCTGAGCCGAAACACTCAAGGTATTATTTTACCTCCAACCATCTGGGCAGTTGCTGAATCCTTCACGTGAGAAATATTTCGTTAAAACGTAAAGTTGTAAGAAACAGCAGTGTGCTCAAATCTTTTATGACGCGGACGCTATACCATAAAACCAAATCATTTCCTGAGCAATAAAGTCATTTCATTTCCAAACTGAACTTCATGAACAGCCAATGCAGGGAACAGTAAGTAATGTCGCAGGAAGTGTCCACCTTCCCTCCCTCATTACTGACTGGCTGAAAACTACTGAAGCGGCCATCTTAATGCCTCTCCAAAAACACTAACGAAAAGAGAAATTATTTAACTTATGAAATGATATTAAAAAAGGTTATTAATGCTATCTTTATCTGAAATTAATGAGACAAGGGTAACAACGTTAAGGAAACAAAAATAAATTCGACGAATTGACGTGACACCTCTAAAGACACGCATTGTAACGAAAGATGTCAGAAAAGTTGCTGCTTTGCAGAAACGTCCAGATATATGGTAACAACGGCAGCCAGATATTTTTGTATTAAGAACAACTCTAAGTTATTATTAAACGAACAGTCGGATTTGCTGTCTAGCTGTTACAATGTGCAAGATTTGTGAGCACGTCCCTATCGAAGTTCAAGAAAGCGTATGACATACAGTCGTAAATGCTTAATCAGCAGTGTTTTGAAAAGTTGCATTACCAATGCTCTCCGAAACTCAGCTTTTGAAACTAGTATTTGTTCGATTGACAAATCTAGTAACTGGATATCTTAACTACTTGATCACAGCTTCCGTTTTGTCCCGAACGCTAAATAAACCGTTAAATCGTGGCTTATCTCTGTATTCTAAGGTAAATGATATTCAAGGGGCTAGATATTTCCATCAAGCAAGCGAGTTTATCTGATAGATGGAAATCACTCAATTTTAGAGAAATCTAGGTTGAAAAAACAGATGCAAGGAAAGATCGGAGCATTATTTTCATTAATTCTTTGTGACGGATGATATATTAGACCGGAAAATGAAACATTCAGGATTGCCATCCACACCGTAAAAATTTTCACGTAATGCTGCTATCCCCTAAATACTATGATATTTTTCTCACCAGCTTGTACATGCCATTTTCGTAGAACTGGGCTCTGACCCAAGAATTATGTCATTCTTGCTTTCAAAACTCTAGCATCTGGCTGGAGCCGACAACGAGCAAGATCCAAAAAACACATCAGTCACTTAGGGACATATAGAGAGTGTAAAGAAGGTGCAGCACACCTCCCGGCCAAAGTTTGTCAGCACGTTCAGTGTTTTTACAGATAGATATCACAGCTTATTGGCATGAAGCATAACAACGCCATAAGGGATGCAAAATAAAAACCCGTGTTGCCAGTAGTTAATAAATGGAAGTCGTTCATGTTCCCGAAAGCCTGCTGAACATGACCTTGCCTGCATGCAGTGATGGGAGTCATACCTTTCTACTCCAGAGTAGAGTTCTTCGATTTGGACATATAATAATAAGCTCAGATCCACCATCTCATTAACATATTTAATTATTTCGTATGTATTTTACAACACGCATCGAAATACGCACATTGGATGTACTGAATTTCAAAGTGAAAATGGTGTATGTGTATTTATGTATGTAGGTACACGTATTGTGTTGTTTCTCACCGTTAAAAAATAGCAACAAAATAAAACATTTAAGCAAAACACATCATTCTTACCGTTCGCGTATTTAGCATGTAGTTTTTTGTATCGTGAGCCTACACGGACTCAGAAGACAACTTCCCGAATAGCAGACACCTCCCAATAGTGGACAAATGTTGGGTCCTAGGATGTGCGCTATTCAAAGGTTACTATGTAACATTTTGCCAGCATTAAACCAATGTTCAACACAAAATTATGCCTTCAATCCTTTAATATTGAGCCATCATTGGAATGCATTAAGCCAACGCAACATCATCGTTAGAAAAACATTGGGCCAACATCTCATACAATAATAGGCAATCACTCACGCATTGTGCCCCTCTTACGATGATGAGCTATCACTTGTGAAACAATGAGACAACGTTTCACACAACATTAAGCCATCGTTAGAACAACATTGTGCTAGCATATTTTACAACACTAAGCCATCGTTAGAACAACATTGTGCCAGCATATTTTACAACATTAAGCCATCGTTATAACAATATTGAGCCAGTATATTTTATCAATCACACAACATTAAGCCATCGTTAGAACAACATTGTGCTAGCATATTTTACAACACTAAGCCATCGTTAGAACAACATTGTGCCAGCATATTTTACAACATTAAGCCATCGTTATAACAATATTGAGCCAGTATATTTTATCAATCACACAACATGGAGCCACTGCTATAAAGTTGAGCCATCATTTTCATAACATTATGCCAGCGTATCACTCAACATTCAGCTATTCGTCCTATACCAGAGAGACAACCTTAGATTGGATCATGTACGGTGTTCTCAATAGTTTTGTATATTACATCTTTCAAAATTAAAGCTTTACTTTGTTATTTGAAAGAGTCTCGGTGTAGTTTCTTCCATACTATTCGAAAGTATGCGGGAGTGACATGAAGGAGACTGACACAAGACAGACCGTTGTGGAGGAAACTTCGGGAGACCTTCGTCCAGCAATGGATTGATAATGGTTGACAATGATAGATGGTTGACAATGATAGATGGATTGATAATGGTTGACATTCAAGTGTATGAATGAAAAGTCATAACTGTACAGAAAACAGATGATTCAGAAATTAGCTATGCACAGCTTGCATAAATCTTTAGTTATATGTACAGTAAGAAATGCTACACATTCTTGTGGATACAGATGCAGTAAAGTTTTTAAATGATGCATGTAAATGTGATATTTTGCTACATAGCACAATACGATGACTGCAAATAATGCAAAAACACTCTATAGCAACCCATGTTCGTAACAGTTCCCTGCTTACTTAATATCCATCTTCTTTTTTTTTTTTTTTTTTTTTTTTTTTTTTTTTTTTTTTTGATCGGGGTTTTACGACCACCGTGAGCAACTCAATGAGCTATAAGCTGTCGTCCGTCCCTAATTTAGGGCCATTGACTCCAGGGGAGGGAGAGAGCTAGTGAGGTAAGACAAACAAAACATCCACGCCTCACCGGGATTCGAACCCAAACCCATCTCCGACGAACGGTCAGAAGCCATCGCTTAGACCACTGCGCCACCGGGGCGGCGTCCATCTTTGTCCAAAACAAAAAAACTTCTGGAAATAATTAATATTGGTAAGTTATCAGGAAACCTGGGCATAACAAGGCATGATTCACGCATACACTAAATTGATGAAGTACACGTTTGAATGTATTTCCAAGCATTTTAAGGTACTGAAAAAAGGAAGGAAAAAATTAATGATTTTTTTCATGCAGTGTGAAAGTTTGCTCCCACGCCACCTTCTTCTGTTTCCAAGACTGAAAATACAGAGACGTGGGAAGTCCAATGTGCAATAACATTAGATAAACGTAACTAAATATGGCATACTTCAATGTTACAACAAAGATAGCTTTAACGCTACAGGTGCTTGCATTGCAATGCAAAGCTTCAAATGTAAGCTTCTCAGTCAAACATTTTACTGACATTATTTTCAGTCTGCTGCTACATACATGCAGCCCATTCATGAAAACTAAGTTTATCACTACTATCTTAACCCAATAGTGTCATTAAAAATTTTGTAAATAAGACTTTTATATCAATGATCAAGAAAATGTACGCGGATTGTTAATAAAATAGTATTTTCAAATTACACTCGCTCATTTCTTAAAATTCAAATATAATAAGCGTTGCTAGTTTTAGAACCTGCACTATGTTAGGTAGATGAAATGGTATAATAGATAGTTTTAGAACCTGCACTATGTTAGGTAAATGAAAATGGTATAATAATACAGAGATGGGGAGTCGTATTCAATAGTCCCATGGGACATAGGTAGTTGCATTTAAACCTTCCCTGCAACCCTATGAGAAATTGCTGGGTGTAATGAAAAGAAAAATGAATTATATCCAAATTACACAACATTTTGCAGAATTATGAGGGTTTACTTTTTAACATTACTGAAAGGCAAAACTGAATTTATCCATGCAGTGAAATATTCTTTTACCCAAGTTTTACCCATATGTTAAAACACTTTATTGAAATTACACTAATAAATACAACGCAAAAATCACAACTGATAAAAATCGAAGAAAAAGGGGATTTTTGAAATTGCAATTTACATTTATTACGTTAATATAATTAGCAATGATGTATTTCATACTAAAACACACATCATAAGTAGAAACAGCATTGAAAATAATTATCTGCTCTCTAAAGCACAGTATTTTACTGAGTTTTCTGGTGAGATAGTCGTCAATTACTGCTGACACTTTAACAACTGCCAGGGTAACATCAGAATATAAAACTAGAGTCCCACAACTTCCCCTAAAGGAAACAAAAGAATGAATGGGAATCTTTATATGTAATTCTCAATACAAAAAACGAAAATACACATACATCTGTACTTAAATACTGTGTATTTAATTTAGCAGCAGGACTATTTTAACATAAATCAATCACATTAACTATCAATGTAGTCTGTGGACAAAAGCCTCATAAACACACACTTTGAAAAAAAACAAAAAACAAACGAAGCACCCAGAAGGAATCATCCAATCCAAATGAAAATTGGTATGTGCAATGAATATGCATAGGATAGGAAATAATTGAAACTCCACAGTAGGGTGGAGCGAAAAAAACTAAAATTGCATAAGCGGAAACGGGTACCCATCAATAGTTGTGTATTAGGCCCACTAACATTTCTGTGAATTTTTTTTTCTGGAAGTCGTCTTCAGTCTGCGCATCAGGCCAAAAGTTTGAAATTTTTGCTTAAATTTGTGATTTTCCAATTTTTTTTCCCTACGAGTTAAATTTGATAAACAGTTTTTGGGTAGTGATAAAATGCTATAGAAAGACATTGAAAACAACATAAATGTTTCCCTACCGTTAGTTTTTACATCTTCAGTTTGCGCATTTGGGTCAAAATATCAAATCTTTTGCATATTTTCGTAATTTTTTGAAATTTTTGCTTTTGTTAACATTTTCCTCTGTGACCTAAAATGACTAAACTGCTTTCGGGGTGTGATAATATATTACAAATATACCACAAATACAACTTCTATAGTTATCATTGGTATGCAACTCTTCGCTAGTTCATATTGAACTACCCAGGACTAACCACGTGGATGTGGTTGCATGTCTAATCCCACCCGTTCCCTACCCAACCTCCCAACCACGAGGGCATGTAGTTTTTAAGCTTTAAACTGACTTTTTGTATCAAAACCTGGACGTACACTCCGGTCTAACATTCTTGTCTTTATTAAAGTTTCTCTTTTGGCATGGTCACAAACAATTTGTGAAGATGGGGTCACTTCTTTCACCGCCCTTTCAACGGCTTGAGTATGAGTTGGTAATCCAATAAGTACCGACTCAGAGGCAATATAAAAACTTTCCGCTCTTCATAACCTTTGTAAGTCGTTATTTGATAAGTGTCTAGTCAGTGGTGGTTCAGTTACATTCAGATCTTGCCAAGAAATCAGATCTATGTAATCAGATGCAGTAAAGTTTATGACGGGAATTTCAAATCTTCTTATTCTTCCCTCACTTACATGCTGGCTTTTCCTGGCTGAAATGATCCGTCTTACAGCGAGTTGTCTGATGTGTTTTCAGTCATCTGAAAGCATTGCAATGAGTACATTTTCAGGGTGAGCAAAGTATCCATTATCCTGGAGGCATTTGTGTACAATTTTTTTTATTATCATTGCTCAAGTACGAAGAACATTCAATCGCTTTCAACAGGTTTGCAGCACCATTTTGTTATTTCGGGGTTGCATTTGATGGTGAAACAACAAATAGCGTTAACTCTAACAACAAAATTTGCTAACTCTCTTAATGTGTCGGGTGGTTTTTTAGTAGCTATGTACAATCGCACGATCTTGTTTGCTGTTGTCACCCATCTAGGGTGAGAGAGCTTTCCAGGGCTTTTATTTTCTAAATCACTTGGGCATTCGTCATTTGAAACTGCCTTACAAATGTCATAAAGATATTGTTGGTTTGAACTTTTTTTCAGGGATGATATCATCTATACTGAACTCAATACGCTCAAATTGTACAGACTTCAGAGTATGAAACGTCGTTAAACTTTTGCCAATAGGCCCGACAAATTCACTTGGTCCAATTGTTGCTCCATCAAGTTTTTCAAATAAATGCCTTAATTGTAGCTCATTTGTATGCAGCTAGCAAAAAATCCATTGCAATAGTCTCCCAAGTTTTTCTTCCAAAGCGCGTATAATGCCATTACATCTTCCAGTGTTTATGGGGCATCTGTCGCAACCGATACAAACTAATTCTGACAATGTAATATTTTTTTCAGACGTATATTGTACAACCGCATTGGCAATTGTGTAGCCAATAAATCTTGATTTGGGCTCTTGTATGAGTGAAATGTGATGTTCTTTAATTGCCTTTCTGTGCATTTTACCATCTTCGGTCTTTTCAATATACAGTGTTTCATCAATTCTGCCGTCAAAATAGAGAGCCTGCACATTGAAACCATCAATATAACTTTGTTCCTTCTTTTCAATTTCGTGTCGAACTTTGGACCTTTCACGCCTTACCTTACTTCTGTCTATTACTATGTCATTATTTTTTGGAATAATACTCTTAGAGGAATTATCGGAATTAACATCGTGTAAAAGAGCTGAGACCATAGCAGCTGCAGTACGATCTGGGATCCCATATCTATCACATACTCTAGAAAATGTGGGGATATTAAGTCTAGTCTGTGTGGCAGAAATAATTACAGATGAAGGCCCTGGTCCTGGGTCCTCTGAAATGATTGCAACTTCATCTGAACCTTTTTCGTTACAATTTTTGTCTTTTGAATCCTCAACGTCATAGACAAAGCTACTTTCTAATCCATCACAATGTTTCTTACTTAATCTCTCTGTTTCCTTCATTTTTCTTTTTTCTTGTTTTCCAATGTTTGACGTAACTAAGTTACGGTAGTATTATAAGTTTGAAAAGTACACAATCCTGCCAAAAATTACGAAAATATGCAAAAAATCTGATATTTTGACCCAAATGCGCAAACTGAAGATGTAAAAACTAACGGTAGGGAAACATTTATGTTGTTTTCAAGGTCTTTCTCTAGCATTTTATCACTACCCAAAAACGGTTTATCAAATTTAACTTGTAGGGAAAAAATGTTGAAAAATCACAAATTTAAGCAAAATTTTCAAACTTTAGGCCCGATGCGCAGACTGAAGACGACTTCCAAAAACAAAAAAAAAATTTCACAGAAATGTTACTGGGCCTAATGCAAAACTACTGATGGGTACCCGTTTCCGCTTATGTAATTTTAGTTTTTTTTTTAGCTTCACCCTATTTCACAGCAGTTGGGCCATTTATTCGGATAAAACAGGTACACGAGTGGAACAAGTGAGTGCGTTGTAGCCCCACATCTTGCTCGGATACAAGTGATTACCCAGGGCGTGGCATAAACACATACAGTTCGCGGATACTGTCCTGAGGTACAGCATGCCAGATGGTGTCCAAATTGTGAACCAGTTGGCCGAAATTCCGGGATAGGCGTTGGTGGCATCTCATTATGTCCCAAACATGTGCGATCGGTGAGAGGTTGGACGATCGGGCTGGCTTGGAAGGGTGTCGACATTACGAAGGCAGACCCGGGAAAGCCGTGCCGTATGTGGCCGGGCATTATCCTGTTGAAAACATTACTCAGTGATGCTGCGACAGGAATGGAAGCACAACAGGTCGTAGAATGTCGTCGACGTTCCATTGAGCCGTAAAGATAGTACGGAAGACTTCCAAGGGTGTCCTGCTATGGTAGGAAATGGCTCCCAGATAATCATTCCCAGTGTGCGGGCCGTGTGCCTTTCCATGGTAAAAACAGGATCCGTGCCCTGGCCGACTCGTCTCCAGACACATATGAGCTGGTCATCGGCTCCAAGTACAAACCGTAACTCATCACTGAGGACAGCACGAAGCAACTGGATGTAGTCTCCGTGCCGCAAGTCGTCTGGCACGGTCCGGATGACCACTTCTGTACATGTTCGTTCCAAGGATGTCCGGCTATCGTAGGAAATGGTTCCCCTGACAAAATGGCCTGGATGGTTGAGAACGGCGAACTCGGTTCTGTTTGTGCGGCTCTCACAGTCTCTCGATCCTCTCTTTCTGACGTTGCCTTCGGCTTTCCACTCCCCGCGTGCTTATGGGTTGTGCACTCCTGAACCCATTGGCGCCAACATCGTCCAATTGCAGCGTCGCTCCGACCCAAATGCCTGGCGATTCGGTGACTTGACCAACCGGCCTCTCTCAGCCCAATTTTACGTCCTGTCTCAAACTCACTCAGCTACTCGAATCGTGGACGGATCTGATGTCGAGGCAGGCTCACAGTCCGTGGAGGTTAATGCAACCGCAACCCGCTGTCACAATAGTCCCGGCGCGCGAGTTTTGCTTTTGATATACCCTCATCGATGCGAGGTTCCTATGCGCTATGGCGGGCCACTATTTAGTAATTGGTCGTTATATTTTAACCATTTGCATATTCAGCTCTGAGGCACTTGAATGCAGAGTTTAATCAGGATCGAACGACTTTCTCGGCGTACTTCGGGGTTTTTTGTTTGTTTTTTTGCAAAGAGTGTATTAAAACCTGAAAAAGAAATATGAATAAGAAATTGCAATGTCCAAATTTTATTATTTTTACTGTGCGTATAATTAATGCGCCTTTATGGATTGAATGAAAGTTAAAAAAATTACAAATTGTGCTATGAGTAAATGCAAAACATAATTTGGAAAATACCTCTATGAGCCAATCAGTACAAACTTAGCAAATGGAATTTCAGTAATACAGAAAATATGGCAGAATGTTGGACATGTAATTTCCTGAGATCAGTTATGATCAGAAAAAATGTGAAAAGCTTTGAAGACAGCAAAGAGTGCACAAACCGTTTTCTTCAAGTGGTCTGAACTAGATGAACATTTGAATTTTTGCTACAACATTTCTTGAGACTTAAGTTTTTGATGATATGTTAACTTTTTCGCAAAAAATACAATCATGAAATTTTCCAATCAAAAATTTAAAAAATTCAGAGAACCTAACATTCGACTTGCAAACCACCTATTGAAATTTGTAAAACATGCGTAACAGTATGTAATGTCAGTAATATCTATAAAGTAAAATGAAAAGTCATTCAATGTACATTAGTTATCAAAATATGTAATTTTTATATAAACTTATAATTTTGAATACACAAAGGAATAAAGTATAAACTGTGTAATCAAATAGCAAATTCTTGCTTTACAATCACAAAATGAATACACATGATCCACATTGAAAGATATCATACTTAGAGGTTAAATTAAAATTAACTAATAAAGAAAGTGAAAACAAATCACCTTTTAACTAATCTTCCAAAGAAGCTGGAGCACTTAAAAAACTCAAAATGAGTTCAATGCATTTAATTATGAAAATCAAAAGCGTTAATATAAGAAACAGACATCTTAACAACACCAAATTCCGAAAACACCTGCCAAATATCCTAATATAAGTGTCAAAAGGACAGAAAATTATTTTTAGTATGATAATGAAATAAATTGCTTCACTCATCCCAGCAGATAAAGATACTATCTGCATCACAAAATTGAAAGCAAGCTTACATATCGAAAAAAAGGAATAAGTTTCAGCCATTTGAAGTGCACATATTTTTAAATACACAATGTAATTGTTCAATTATTAAAATTAGATTTTCTAAGTTTTATGAATTAAGGCCAAAAGCCTGTTCTCATGCAAGTGGTATTCACACCATCTATGTGCGTGCTGTTCATTAAACTGTTTCATTAATGTTAACTAGATGAAAAATGGAAGTTACCCCCAAAAATTGCGCAAATCTACAAATTAAAACATATGTAGGCTACATAGTGAATTTTACTTATGAATTACCTTTACGAGCTAATTAGTTAGGTGAATGTGCAAAAAATGTCCAAGGAACTGAAGAAACAGAGAATTATTTTAATGATTTGTTTGATTAGAAAAAACAACAACTCAGAATTAATATCTTAACATACCAGCGGTAGATGAAAGACAAAGGAAACCTACACTGATTGCAACATTTATACCATACTATTGGGTTGGAAATAAAGTAATGTCTGCAAATTCAAGGCAACAGAAAAATTCTAATTACCGGATATACAAGCACAAATCAGTCCAAAACATAGTCGCCATCGTTTGCCACGGCCTGCTCTCATCGTTTGGGCAGCTGTTGGATACCATCCCTTTAGAATTGTGGCTCCTTGGTCGCAAAGAAGTTAATAAGTACGCGTTCGACATCTTCCCGTTTGGTGAACCGCTATCCGTCCAGGAAATCCTGCAATGACCAATAAAGGTGGTAGTCTCTTGGGGTCCGGGGAACAGTCCGGGGAATAGGCTGGGTGCTACCGCACCTCCCAATCCAGGTCCTTGATTTTGTGACAGGTCACCCGTGCTGTGTGAGGTCTCACTCCATCTTGCTGTAGGACGACGCCCTTGCTGTTCAGCAGTGCTGGTCGTTTCGACGTGAGAGATGCGTGCAGATCGCCGTGCTGACGGCAGGACACATCGGCAGTGATAGCGGTGTTGCCCGGCAGCAGCTCAAAAAACACGACACCCTGCATATCCCACCAAACATACAGCAGGACCTTATGTAGGTGTAAGCCACCTTTGGGGGTCAGCATGGGCTTCTGTTTTGGGTCCAGCCCCTGTTTCTGGGTGCTGACATTCTCATACAGGACCCATTTCTTGTCACCTGTCATAGTGCGGTCCAGGAACAGTTCAACTTAATCACGTACAAGCAGGGAAACGCATGCACTCATACGATTTGCTTTCTGCTAAACGGCGATTTTATGAGGTACCCAAACTCCTTTCTTGTGCCCCTACCCAAGTTAACGCAGGTGCGTGATAAAGCTCGTGTGGATAGTCCCCAGCTGTTCGGCCAACTCCCGCGTGGTCACACGTGGGTCGGTCTCGACTAAGGTCTTCAGCATATCCATATCTACTATTGCGGGTCTTCCCGCTTTGGGACAGTCTGACAAGTCAAACTGTCCCTCTCGAAACCTTTCGAACCAACGACAGCACTGACGATGTGATATGGCATTATGGTACACACTGGTAATGTTCCTTACAGCATTTGAGGGGGTGCTACCGTGACGAACCTCATACAGCATGCAATGACGGATGTGCTCCTTGTCCACTTCCATGCCAGCTGGCGCTTACACTCTTCGCCATCTGATGGCTAACAGCCACTGACTTAAGCCACCTACCTGCTGATGTCATGCCGGCGTACTCAGTGGCCAATGTTCGCCGTGTCCGGTGCTTCGACTTCGGGTACCTCGTCATCGGACATTACTTTCTTTTCAACCCAATGCAATTGCTTCCAATTATGAAGTGAGAAATTTTGATGCAAATTAATATCAAGCATCACACAAATGAAAGATTTCATGTAGTATGCTTGAAGAGAAGCATACTTTTGGATTTTATATTGCATAAAACAAATTTTATTCTTAGTTAACAATATAACATTACCAAATATGTAGAAAAATTTTTGTAAGATGTTTTAAATAATCCTCTGATATCTACCAGTGCAAAGTTTAAATGCCTTTATTATGTCAACACTTTACCACTTAAGATATACACTATCTACCAACACGTAATTGGACACCCCTGCCATCGACGATATCAGCGGTCCTGATACACGTCACGGTCGCCGCCGTTAAATATCATGTGGGAAACAACAACGCAACCAGTCGCATGCAAGATACCACGCAGTTCGGAGCTCTCTGATTTCGAGAAAGGTGTAATCGCCGGGTATCACAGAAATGGCCGATCCATACGTGACATATCCAGCGAGTTGAAGTACCCAAAATCGACAGTGGTCTACGTGATTGGCAAGTGGAAGATGAGAGGTGACTGTCGGAATGTGCCCCGACCCGGCAGACCCACAAAACTGGGAGTTAGAGACCGACGGGTGCTGGCCAGAGAAATTCGGAAGAACCACACCAAATCGATGGGCCACATCCGCGAGGAGTTTCAACAGGCATCCGGGAGTGTTCTGTCGATGAATACCATCCGTAAAGAAGCCCATCTGCTCGGCTATCATGGACGTGCTGCTGCCCACAAGCTTTTGATCACCAAGTCCAATAGCGCTGCTCGGCTAACGTGGTGGTGCAAAGAACGTCGACAGTGGACCGTTGAACAGTGGAAACAGATTCTCTGGAGCGACGAGTCAAGGTTCACCCTCTACCGTTCGGATGGCAGGGCCTGGGTTTGGCGTTTGCCTGAAGAACGCCTCCTGCCGGAATGTATTGTGCCAACTGTGAAGTTCGGCGGCGGTGGAATTATGCTATGGGGGTGTTTCTCCTGGTATGGCACGGGACCCTTGGTCGCAATTCCTGGTAGACTCAACGCCGAGACCTACTGCACCATTTTGGATGACCATGCGCTTCCTACGTTGTGGCCGTTTTACGGGGTGGACCCATGTTACTTTCATGATGACAATGCCACCTGTCATGTTGCGAGGTCCACCATGGCTTGGTATGGTGACAATGGGGTTAATCGAATAGACTGGCCTGCGCAGAGCCCGGACCTTAACCCTATCGAGCACCTCTGGGACGAGTTGGAGCTTCGACTTAAGGGGTGCCCCCACTGTCCGAAATCGGTAAAGGAACTGACCTGTCTTCTCCAAGCCGAGTGGAAGAAAATACCGCTAGCCGTCGTACAACGCCTGGTTGAGAGTATGTCCCGGAGGGTCGCAGCTGTAAACGCCGCTCGTGGAGGCTCCACCAACTATTGTAGGTGAATAAACTTCGTTTTCATTTGCTATCACAGGTGTCCAATTACTTGTTGGTAGATAGTGTATATACCGTGATTTAAAGCGAAACTGCTAAAATATTTTTTATGACTGCTGATTAACTAGATTTCATATTTTCCATTTAGGCGTATTTGGAAAGAATTTCCGGCTGGTTTATCTGGTGCTACTCATGAGGTTTTCATAATCCACCTCTGTGGAAACGATGCCAGCACGAAGCCAGTTATAAAATTCTTTCTCTAACATTTCCTATGGACAATGTGGTCGACAGCAATTCTACTCGCAGTGGTATATTGATTGCGGGTGTCACACAAATAAGATGGCACAGCATGAATGAATCAATAGTTTCCATCGCCTATTATTTTACTTTTAACAGCAGGAATAGCCTTTGAAAAGAGCTACATCAAACATTTAGTAGTTCCTGCAATAGGACCAGCAACTTCAGACTGTCTGTTGACTCCGAAGACTCACTTTAAACACAAGAATTTAGTGAATCCTTTTATTTTTTTTAAATATCAATTTGGAATGTGACATTATATTTTTGAAAACGCAGGAAAGCACTTATAAGGTTTTGCAAATGTTCTTGTTTTGTGGATCCAGTTACCAAAAAAGGTAATCTTGTAAACAGACTACAGCCTTTAATATTTGTATTTAGTATCTGATCCATTACTGCTTGGAAAATAGCATATGCACTAGTTATACCATATTGCAGTCTGTTAGGTTGCACCAAACCTAAATCTATGATAAGTGTTAAATATTTTTGTGCACTGCCATCCAGCTAAATTTTTTGGTATGCATGCGTTAAGTGAAGTTTTGAAAAATACGTTTCACCAGAGAGAGTGGCAAAGAGATCTTGTTGGGTTGGCCACGGGTATCAGGTACTAGCTTGGGTCCAGACATTTATTTACAGTTATTTTAAATTACCACATGACCTTAGTTAATTGAGGCTTTGAAATCCTTTATAGGTTCACTGCTATCATTGCCTCCCCGTTAGGCGCAGTGGTCTAAGCGCTGGCTGCTGAACATTCGTCCGAGATAGGTACAGGTTCTAATCCCTGTGAGGCATGGATGTTGTGTTTGTCTTACGGCACTGGCTGTCTCCCTTCCCTGAAACCAGTGGCTCTAAGTTAGGGACGGGCAACCGCTTATAACCCATCGAGTTGCTCCTGGTGGTCGTTGAACCTCCAAACAAAAAAAATACTATCATTCAAAAGATTACCATACTGACTTACTGTGCCACTGATTGCTTTGAACTTACCTAAGATTTTGTTGCCAGAAGTTTCATGTACTGAAATTTTTTTACGACAGCTTAAGTGAAATTCATTTATTCAGTTTCTGCCAAATAATGATTGTTTATTTCCTATTACAACAATAGATTTAAGCACACGAGACTCAACTTTATATTGCATTGGGAGAGTCATTTGACCTTTGACTTGTATAAGTTTCTGACTATAATCTTTCAGTATGACTGAAGTGGGAGATAACTTTATTTGTGGCATGATTTGTTTACCAATGACTTTGATAAACAACTTAAATCTGTTGCTATGTCTACATTTCAAAATTCTTGTTTCAAACCTTTACAGAAATCACATACACTGCTGGCCACCCAAAATGCAACACCAAGAAGGAAGCATCCGATTGGCCTGAAATTCTAAGCATGCGTCGCCCGAGAGAGGACCTGCAAACGATTAGCATTGCAGGACATATGCAAATCATGTGCACCCGGCAAGCCACTGAGAAGCACTATGAGAAGGGTGCACAGAAGGCGGGGTGTAAGTAGTGGAAGTGTGTTGTGCTGCCGGACCTGTGCGTGGGAAGCTTCCTGATGCCGCGTCGCAGAATACGGCAGTCATTCCAGCATGTTTCGGAGTTCGAAAGAAGACGAATAGTGGCTCATCGCTACAGCGGTTTATCGTACCGAGACATCGGCACCCGTGTGGGACGACATCCAGCCACAGTCAGGCGAGTATGGATTCGGTGGGTGCAGGAAGAACGGACGGACCGACGTGAGCGATTGCCGCAGCCGCGGCACACCACCGAACGAGAGGACTGGCATGTTGTGCGGCGGGCATTGACGGCTCGCACCGCCACATCACGAACGTTAACGCAGGAATTAGGGTGTGTTGTGCAACAACCTGTGTCAGCACGTACCGTTCGACGTCGTCTGCAGGAGCAGGGACTTGTCGCACGGCGTCCATTGCTCCGATTACCATTGACGTTACACCACCGGCGAATGCGGCGGCAGTGGGCCGTTGAACGCCACACCTGGACTACGGAATGGCACGACATTATCTTCTCTGACGAATCCCGCTTCTGCCTGAAACACCACGATGGTCGGATCCGCGTGTGGCGGCACCGCAGCGAGAGACTGCATGACGCCTGCATTATGCATAGCCATACCGATCTGTCGCCTGGCGTTATGGTTTGGGGCGCAATTGGATATGACAACCGCACCCCTCTGGCACGCATCGCTGGTACACTCAATAGCCACCGCTACATCTCCGACGTTTTGGAGCCTGTAGTCCTCCCTTACCTGCAGGACCTGCCAGCGGCCACGTTTCAACAATACAATGCGCGCCCGCACGTGGCACGTATCGTGCAGCAATTCTTCACGCCCCCCAGGTGTCACTGCTCCCGTGGTCCGCCTGTTCTCTCGATATGTCACCCATCGAACACATCTGGACGCTAATCGGCAACCAAGTGGCCCGGCAAGCACCACCCGCGGCTACGCCTGATGAACTGTGGCAACGTGTGGAAGCAGCCTGGACCGACATACCCCAAGCCCACATCCAAAGCCTCTTTCGTTCGATGCCGCGGCGTGTAGCGGCCGTTATTGCCAGCCATGGGGGCCACACGAACTACTGATGTCTGCGTGTTTCGCAAGTCGCAAGGGCCTGTAAGCTCAATCGTTTCATCTTTGTATCTGTTGTTATGTGTCCAGTAAATCTGGCTTTGCTATCTCGTGTCCTTCTTGGTGTTGCATTTTGGGTGGCCAGCAGTATATTTTGTACATGTATTTACAATTTTCCTTATATCATGAACTGAAAATATTTTAATATCATTTTCACTTTGGAAATTACCTTCATTTATCTCAGCATTTACTAAATTAGTTTTAGCTTTTGTGATTCTCGATCTGCATACAGGCGAAATGTGTCCAATTTTTGAGAAAGAATGACATTTAGCATTTTTATTTTTGCAATTATTGGCATTGTGTGAAGCACCACATCTGTAGCATTTAAATTTCTTGATTCCATTACTTTTTTCATATGCATTTTACTGCTAATATTTATCATATAAGAATTTCTAAAATAGTTAAGCATGGAGTTTTACTATTTTTGTCGCAATTTTTATTCACATTACTCTTAACTTTATACAGACTGCCATTAGGAATATTAATATCAATTGTGTTCCTTTTTGCTAACTCCACAGCTGTCGCTATTTCGTAAGCTTCGTGAAGTTTTAAATCTCTCTTAGGAAGTAACTGCTGTTGAATAGCTTCGTTACTTAATCCACAAACAAAACAATTCCGAATGGCCTCTTCCATGAATGATCCAAAATTACAAGTAGACGCCAATCGTTTGAGTTCTACCATATACTGTACGTGGATATACCTTCATTACTTTCTTGATTTCTTTTATGAAATTTATAAAGTTCTGCAGTAACAACTACTGTAAGCTTAAAGTGTTCTGCTGAATGTTTTAATAAGTAAATCATACTTACAATCCTTTGGAAGAACTGGTTACAACAGAGTACGTAATAATTTGAACTTGTTCTCTCTTACTATTGATTAAAATTTAGCTACTTTCTTGTTCTCCTCAACATTATTTGAAACAAAATCCGTTTCGAGACGTTCTGAATATAAATCAAATTTCGTTGTTTACATCAAAAGGATCGATGCGTCCGATAGCCGCCATATTATTGAATATACTTCAAAAATGGAGCTAACTTACTTTGTATTTCCAGTTGGGTGACAGAGATAAAGGTGAAAATAATAACTCATTATCGGCAGTAATTATCCTCGTCGCCAGTTTTATGTGTTAGACCCAATGGGTTCAGGCATCGGAGGAATGGAAAATAGAAGATATTAATGCTGCTGAAGAAGCGCAAAAAAATTCAATAGTCACTATTAACAGCTGCACCTTACGCCATAATTACGTACTTCTACACCGTACAAGCTCTTTCTATCTAGAGACGTCACTTACGCACATGACTTGTGGTTAATGATTTCATATCACCAGGATACCACACTGAACATGTGATATTTCTGCAAGTTTTATGCATCATTTAAAAAATATTCCAGTTTTTCTAGCTTTTGCTTCTCATGAGTGATGAGCAATTTGTACCAAACTTAGGATCATAATTTGCCTAGAAGTATGCGGCAGTTTGTGTTGCACAGTGAGGTTATAATGGTTTTCAATGGGCTTCAAAAGTGAAAAACTCAAAAACTTTGATTTTGACAAATTTCTTTTCTTTTAAAATGTTGAATATTCGTTGATGAAAACTTTCAGCTTTCTGTCTCGTATCAAAGTAGACAGTAATTTGTGTTACATTATCGCGCTAATAATTTAAGAGAAACAGTGTAAATGCATACGTACTTCAGAAGTGGAGGGACGAAGACTGTTCAACTACTCATAAATACAGTTTATTTTCATTTGTCGCATTAACCCTATCAATTACTGTTATAAATGAGGCATTTTAAATGAAAATGTTAAGGGTGTAAAACAGTGGCTTTCCCTAGATTCAATTCAATTCACTTATTGATTTTGCTGTTATGTAAAAAAGTAATAATTCTAAACAGTTGCATATAAGCCTAAATATAACAGCAGAGAAGATCAAGGGAAAAGCCTCGCAGAGACCTGACTTAGCCTCGATCTCCCTGGGTATAAGTCAAGCCAAAGGAATTCACATTATTACCACTCCCTTTGACCAGAGTGTGGTCAAAGTGAGCCAAAGAGTTGTGTTTCACTCCGAGGATTGCGACACAAATTTTCGGCCGGACAACGCGTTGTGTTTTCATATGAGAGTGCACGCGGAACGTACGCCCTCATACGCCGCAGTATTTTTTGAAGATTAAATTTGGAAAGAGAAGATCGAATGGTTTAAAATAAAAGACAAAATCCAACTCTGACTAGGTAGGTTACCCCACGATCCCTATTTTCTAGACTGCCCACGGAAAACCTTAACTTTAGGATTAAGCACTGAAAGTCAATTGCACTAAAGAAAACAGAGATATGGAATAACGATAACAAACTGTTTATTGAAATGAGGAAAAAACGTATCCTAGTACAATGTGGGTGAAAAACCATTCAATTAAAAATTACATAACGTTAGTTTTGCACCAATAAATGTAATAACCTCTAGAGATTGCTTTAATCGGTTGAAAATTCTAATAAAACTCCAATCAAGTATTGTCGCTGAACTTCTATAACACTCTCGATAAATCAGTAAAGCACTACTATGGAACTCTCAAATAATTATGATCTCGATATTATACACATCAACAATGAGCATTCCTGCTAATATAACTTCAATAATTTACTCTTAACACTTTACTCAACTAGTTTGTTTATTGATTCAAATTAATCCTTCCTATCACACTATATCTTCGTTATTTTAAACAACTGAAATTTAACTCTACTCTCTTACCCTTCTCACATTATTGACATATATAGAAAGTACTTAATCCAACAGACAATATACTGCACAACAATAAAATGTCATGGTAAATACACTTTGCATCGGTTACTGATATTCTAAATTTCAATCAACTGGTAATTCCCTTCCAAAAACTCAACTATATACAGTATATAAATCATCAAATCAACACTTAAGGTTGCAATTCAATTCTATTAAGCTTCTTGCTACCTGGCCGTTAATTCGTTCTGCTAATCCAAATAAAACACAATAAAATATCTAATTTACAATTATGCCTCTGCCCCTTCCCGGCAGATATATACAGTACTCCTTAACACAAAATTTTCATCAAGATACTAACTCTGGCACTTAATTTCACTGTACTTATTGCATGGAAAATTAGTTTCGTTTAACACTTCTAAAACCCTGCCTCTTATCTGGCAGTCGTTCATCCACAATTTATTAAGAAAACACTCTTTGTAAAAATTTATGCTTAAGTGGTCTGGAGAAAGTGTGCCAATTTCACCTAACACTAAATCACAGAATTTTATATGCTGCTTCGCTACTAAAATATGTGAATTTTCAGGGAAATTAAGATTTACTCTACCTTGTACTTCGGCTGTCGACATCAGCGGCAAGCGTCGTAGAAGTAACGTTGCCCTCGGATTGTCTCAGAGAAATTTTGGCCTTTTTGCATCGTCGTCGGAATAAAAAGTCTCTGGCCTCGCTCTTTTCTGGGAAACTGGAGGATCCGTAGGGCACTTCTCTTGTCGATGCCTCGATCGGGAAACTTCGCTCTATGTCCGGATGGGCGTAATTCGGGGGTATAATCTCTTTCGTGACGTGGACCTTGCACTGCCGGGGCATCTGGTCATAGACCGAGGAAGTTCCCCACAATTCGTACTCGATGAATGTATAAAGTTCTAAAAATCACCGTTCTTGCCCTTCTTTTTAGAGGTGGGTCCGTTAGTAACTCGTGGGTTCGCAAGATGGGGCCGGTCCCGCCGTCCTTCTGGCGTCTGCACGGCCTCGCTATCTCCCTCACTTAGGAACTGCGATAATGATATGCGTTCTCAACTATACGTGAAGATTCCATAAAAATGCTTTTTCCTGTTGCCTCCCATCCGTGGAGGGCGCTTTCGGGCGGGGCATTCTAGTTACGAGGGCCGTAGATTAAAGACTTAGCATCTCGGCCACTTACGTGAACCCTCCTCGGTACACACGGTGAGATATAGAGCTTTCTCTTTAAGATTTTCTGAGCAAATGCCTGTCCAAATCTGGTGGTCAGTTCCGACCAAGACTCGGATGTTTCCAAATCCCGCCTACTGCTCCTATCACAAAACCAAAATTCCTCCGCTGACTGGCTAGGGCCACATAAAGAAATTTAAGCTTATTCGTTATTTATACAACCCTCTGCTTCTGCTATGCTAAAAGCGCTCAGCGAATCGGTAATTATAACGAAGTAAGTTTCTCCGTCATTTCTGTCCACGCCAGGATTCGTACCCGGATCCCCTCATTCCGGAATAAGTTGCTCTACCAATTGAGCTACGCGGACGTTTTATTCTGATTCCTATCTGCCTTTATGTCGTGTGTGTCCTTCGGGCAGGTACGTCACATCATCTCCCCTTAATTTTTTTTTTTTTTCGAAGTGCTGGAGAAGGGATTCTCTTATTTTTCCTATCTCGCGGT
The DNA here is from genome assembly GCA_039090855.1 of Macrothele yani. Taxonomy (NCBI): domain Eukaryota; kingdom Metazoa; phylum Arthropoda; class Arachnida; order Araneae; family Macrothelidae; genus Macrothele; species Macrothele yani. The sequence goes on along the minus strand of CM077023.1, from coordinate 1,107,093 downwards.
GTGGAAAGAACATCACACCAATGCGAGATTTTGAACGGTCGGGTCATCCGGATAGTTCGGGCGCCATTATAACGAAGTAAATTTCTCCGTCATTTCTGTCCACGCCAGGATTCGAACCCGGATCACCTCATTCCGGAACAAGTTGCTCTACCAATTGAACTACGCGGACGTTTTATTCTGATTCCTGTCTGCCTTTATGTCGTGTGCGTCCTTCGGCCAGGTACGTCACATCTCCTGGTACGTTACATAATGACATCTACCGTGAGATTCCCTGAAATTTCCTACCGGCGTAATAAATCCACTTGTTTGTATCATGTCAACTACACTGTTCCAATGTTCTAAATTTGGTACCGCACATTGTATTTGAGATTGTTACTGCAGGTTGTGTCAGACCATCGGCCTCTGTTGATTGCATCTTCAAAGTAGCGTACAATGCTGCTGACATAATTGTTCCTTTTTCGGTACGCTTTGAGCTTACCTATGGGCTCAGCACCGTTGCATTCTTAAGATCTCCGCTGGGTGGGGTTTGAAGGGGGGGGGTTCACTTAACCTTTCCTCTCTGACCATCTCTGCTGCGTGGCTGCTCTCTGTTGTTGACGGAAGGGGGAAAGTTGAACGAAGGGTCTCCACTCGGTGACCTGCACCTGTCTTCGGGAAAGGATAAAAAAAAGAATTATCTCTCGTTCCCTTCCTTCCAAGGAAAAAGTATGTAATCAGTAATAAATCTTTATGCTTGTCCTTTCTCCGTTGAACTTTAAGTTTTCAAAATTACGCTACACAAATTAATTTGTTCTTCTTTATTTTAAAATCCGCCACTTAAAATGCAAATCAAAATTACGTTGCTGCTGGTAAACGTGAATGTACACTGCTGGCCACCCAAAATGCAACACCACGAAGGACACGAGATAGCAAAGCCAGATTTACTGGACACATAACAACACATACAAAGATGTAACGATTGAGCTTACAGGCCCGTGCGACTTGCGGCACACACAGAGATCAATAGTTCATGCGGCCCCCATGGCTAGCACTAAGGGCCGCTACACGCCGCGGCATCGAACGAAAGAGACTTTGGATGTGGGCATGGGGTATGTCGGTCCAGGCTGCTTCCACACGTTGCCACAGTTCATCAGGCGTAGCCGCGGGTGGTGCTTGCGAGGCCACTCGGTTGCCGATCAGCGAACAGACGTGTTCGATGGGCGACATATCGAGAGAACAGGAGGGCCACGGCAGCAGTGACCCCTGGTGGACCGTGAAGAATTGTTGCACGATGCGTGGCACGTGCGGGCGCGCATTGTCCTATTGAAAAGTGGCCGCTGGCAGGTCCTGCAGGTAAGTGAGGACTACAGGCTCCAAAACGTCGGAGATGTAGCGGTGGCTGTTGAGTGTATCGGCGATGCGTACCAGAGGGGTGCGGGTGTCATATCCAATTGCGCCCCAAACCATGACGCCAGGCGACGGACCGGTATAGCGATGCATAATGCAGGCGTCATACAGTCTCTCGCCGCGGTGCCGCCACAGGCGAATCCGACCATCGTGGTGTTTCAGGCAGAAGCGGGATTCGTCAGAGAAGACAATGTCGTGCCATTCCGTAGTCCAGGTGCGGCGTTTAACGGCGCACTGCCGCCGCACTCGCTGGTGGTGTAACGTCAATGGTAATCGGAGCAATGGGCGCCGTGCGACAAGTCCCCGCTCCTGCAGACGACGTCGAACGGTACGTGCTGACACAGGTTGTTGCGCAACACACCCTAATTCCTGCGTTAACGTTCGTGATGTGGCGGTGCGAGCCGTCAATGCCCGCCGCACAACATGCCGGTCCTCTGGTTTGGTGGTGTGCCGCGGCTGCGGCAATCGCTCACGTCGGTCCGTCCGTCCCTCCTGCACCCACCGAATCCATACTCGCCTCACTGTGGCTGGATGTCGTCCCACACGGGCGCCGATGTCTCGGTACGATAAACCGCTGTCGCGATAAGCCACTATTCGTTCTCTGTCGAACTCCGAAACGTGCTGGAATGACTGCCGTATTCTGCGACGAGGCATCAGGAAGCTTCCCACGCACAGGTCCGGCAGCACAACACACTTCCACTACTTACACCCCGCGTTCTGTGCACACTTCTTATAGTGCTTCTCGGTGGCGTACCGGGTGCGCATGATTTGCATATGCCCTGCAATATTAATCGTTTGCATGTCCTCTCGCGGGCGACGCATGCTGCGAATTTCAGGCCAATCGGATGCTTCCCTCTAGGTGATGCATTTTGGGTGGCCAGCAGTGTATTTTAAAAAGAAATGTGGCTGCCAAGAGCAATTGGCTTGCCAACAACATAATAGCAGCAGCAAGATCAGGAAAGAAAAACAAATAAAGAAAAAAAGGAACAAAAGAAGAAGAAAAGAGTAGCAGATCTAAATTACAACGTGTAAACTAAATTACACATCAAGTGTTATATTCAATAGACAGTATATTAGGGCAAATAAAACATTAAGGTAATAAATAGCTGAGTTGCGCCCCAATACCCAATCCACATTGTAAAAGATTACCCTTCCTCTGGTCATTCACCAAATCCCCGTCTGATCTCTAGTTCCCGGCCTCCTTCCCTCTGTCGGTAGTCCTCTTACAACCATTCCGTATCCTGCATTATTGAATGAATGTTTGTTACTAAATAAGTAGTGTTTTAATTTTTTTAAAACAAATTGCAGTTATTACTAGATGTTAATTCTGCAGGTAATGAATTCCAAAACGCCGGACCAGAATAATTGAGACTTTGTTTAGTAGTTTGTGTTCTAGGTGTGGTAAGTCTCAGAAGAGCTTGATTTCAAATATTATATCGGTACATAGCGGTATTAATTGTTATGAGCTCCTGTCCAAGGTTCATTTTTATTCGTTTATACATAATTTTGCCTTTAACAATTGCTTAATTGTTAAAATATTATATTTGTTCGGGTTGACTCTAGAATATCTAAATGTATTTTGTCCAAGGAAATTGTTACCATTGAACTTATGTTTAAGATTTATTAATCGAATGTATTTATTTTGGAAAGTTTGTAATTGATTAACACTTTCGCTGCCAGCGGGCGCACACACCTTCTGTAGAAATTGCCCTGGGGGACAAATAAACAGAAGTAAATATCTGAAGTTCCAGTAATGGGATTCCCAAAATATTTATACCACCTACTAGTTGGCTGTCCACAAGTCCATTTATAGCAAAACATGTAGAAGTTGCGTGCGACTGACGTGGCCAAAAGTTAAACGTGATGTTATATAGGCCATGCAGGCGCGGACAACTTCATACAAGCTTATGTAAACAAGTTAGTAAAATCCAGTAAAATCATGATATGCTTTCCAACATACCAGAAATCATTACTCAAGTTATGAGGAACATGGCTATATAATAAATCTCGCTCCTATGCCCTGAACTTTGACCCCATTTCGATGATATTTAAACAGAACCGGTTACGTATACTTCCTGAACAACATGATAAAGTTTAGTCTCAATCGAAACATTTTTATGTAAGTTATGACGCATAAGAGCGATGGAATGGATTCCGCACCTATTTCCTGACCTTTGACCCCATTTCGCCCATTTTCAATAGAGTTCGTCCCCAGTGGTCCCCTACCACATACTAAAATTTCATCGAAATCGAACCATATTTACGCAAGTTATGACGCATAAGGGCAATGGAATGCATCCCCGCTCTTATGTCCTGACCTTTGCCCCCATTTCGCCCATTTTCAATAGGGTTCGTCCCCAGGTGGTCCGCTATCACATACTAAAATTTCATCTAAGTAGAACCATTTTTCGCGAGTTATCGTGCGGACGGAGAGAAGGACAGACAGACGGACAAAGCTGGAGCATATACACTTCTTCAACCTACGGTTGGAAAGCGTAAAAAAGGAATTGTAGAAAGTCTATAAATAATGAGTGCTCCTCCCTCTTTCCATTCTTTGTGCAGTGTGTTGTGTCTAGCGGAGGTTGAGCTTGGACACCGCGTCGGTCGGAGACAATGGAAATATAATACCCTACTGGGGGAAGGCAATTCCCACTTAGGTGGTTCCACACACTGATTCCTTAGCACAGGGTGGCTGGTGGAAGCAAAATAAGAGAAAACTGGGTGAACACCTTTCTCTTACTAACAATATTTCTCTGCTCGGATGCAGTTTATATAAACAAATGCTGCAGGAAAAGTAGACTCCTTCCTTCCCTTTTGGGCTATAAATTTCTTTTTTCCATTAAACAGCATTACTTCACTTGAGCATAATAGATTTCAAAATGTTAACAGACATGAACCTTTTCTTTTTTCTTTTTCTTTTTTTTTCCCCTCCCCAATTGCACTAATTTGTAGTTCGACGAAAATTCCATAACTGCTCTTGTAATCAAAGCGTGAGGATGGCCGACCCCATAAAGAGCAAAATGTTTTACTCCAAAAGGCGAAATTAGAATCCGTTGTCAGGCTTCCTTCTCCATGGATACCTGATCCCACTGCTAGTCCATCTGGAATTATTAACCCCGCTGCAGATCTTTCTGCTATAGATGATCCAACTGTTGACCCAACAACAACTGATTCTGTTGAATCGGACACAAGTGACCACAAATAAAATCTTTCCGGTTTTGAAATTTCTTCTGCATCTGATTCTGATCCAGATTATGAAATCAGTACTGAAGAATATGATGATGATTGTGATTTCTTGCAAACAATGGAAGAGCATCGGTGTTTAGACGTGAATCCACGTACATCACGAACAGCAGCAGATAATTTGGGGGCCAGTTGATTCGATAAAGCAAAAGGAAATTTTATTGACAGCACCCTCGGGTATATGTCTCGATGTAATGAATTTAGACCCCCTTACAGCTATTGACATTTTCCACTATCTAGTGACTGATGATATTTATCTTCTAATGGTTACTGAAACAAATAAAAATGCACAGCAAGTCATTCAAGGCGGTATCCTATCACCACATTCGAGGATGAAGCAATGGCTGCCAACATCTGTAAGTGAAATAAAAAATATTCTAGGTCTGCTTATTTAAATGGGCCTGGTTAGATTTCCGAAGATTACAGATTATTGGTCCACTCATGTGTTGTTCCAAACCCAATTGCACCTAACACTTTCAGCAGAAAGAGGTTTGAACTCCTATTGAAGTTATGGCACTTCGCTGACAATTCTCAAGATCCAGGGAACGATCGCACTTATAAGGTCTAAAGGCTTATAGAGATACTGCGGTGCAACATGAATAAATTGAAACAGCTAGGAAAATAAATTTCTGTGGATGAAAATCTTGTGCTATTTAGACGAAGACTTGGTTTTAGGCAATACATTCCCGGAAAGGCCCACAAATATGGTATAAAAATTTATAAGTTATGAGTAGCCCCACATCAAATTTTTACTATATTTTACTTTAACAAAAAATGCTATTTGTAATATATCATGAAAATTTCGAAAATATTCACAAAAATCTACGGAATCTATGAAAAAAACTAATAGTATACCCATGGGCCATAGTAGTCGAGAGCGACTTCTATGGCCATCTGATTTACGCTGTATTTCTTCAGTACGTTGCGTAGTAATCTAATGCTTCGAAACATGGGTAAATCTAGTGAAAGGAATACAAAATAAAAACCAAATTAATTGAAATGTTCAAGGCGCCTACACCCAGTGTAGCTTTCATTTTATTAATTTTACTTATTTTTTCCAAACGGGATAACATTTATGCCTCATATTTTTTTTACATGCTACTTGCCGTAAAAACAAAATACATTGCATATTGCAAACATACATATATATATCTTTATTTATGTATAGCTGAATATTTAAAACATCAAACATTTCGGAAATAAACCTGATGTTTTACGAAATGTGTAAAAAAATAATAATAACAGCACATTCCCAGGCCACGGAAGTCGCTTTCGACTTCTTATCCCCAGGCCATCTGCCTTACACCTGCCCTGTGTTGCCTAGCAACATAATACTTCAAAACACGAAGAAGTTGCGTCACCTAGCGGAAGTAATACAAAACAAAAACCGAAACCCATTAACAACTTGAAGTCACTGGCGCCAGCATGGCCCCTTACAACATTTTTTGCTGGCGCCTGCGCCGATTGTATGAAAGAATGCCCACGGAAAAAACGCCCACTTTTCGAAAATAGGAAAAATCGCCCACAGAAAAAATGCTCACGGGAAAAATATGTGGTTGACTGATAAGTTTTTATGTCTGTTATAAACGGTGTTCGGACAACTGGTCACAGACTGCTGGCCAAAAAAGCGTTAGGGGTCATATAAAAATTGCGGTTTTTAGGCCATCTCACCTACATAACGCGAATATGGGAATGACGGAATGAAAACTTTTAGAAGGGCCTAAACGTTAGTACTAATATTATTTTCTGCCTGAGTAATACCGCAATATTAATAATTTGATGTGTAAAATATTTTCTGCAAACCTTACAAATACGAGAGGAAAGTTCGGATTGAACTGATGGACTGTACAGGTTGTATGGTGTTGGCCTGAAAGCAGTGGTAGTCTTATGCAACATTTATTTAAAAACATACTAATGATTCACAGTTATCTTCAAGCCAACTGCTATACATCAATATCTCTGTAGTTCTGACACCTGTTTGTTATATTTGCGAACAACATGCACTTTGGATCAACAACTCCTTACGACTTAAACACCCAAAATGAACTGCGATTCTCACAGCAGAAGTTGTGTATGTATTTTGTAGGGACCAAAAACTTTAAAGTGTGGTGCCATTTTGTGTTGTCATGTAGCGGGTACGTAGAACTGGACACATTGCAATTTCAGTGCCATAAAATTGTTCTGCATAAACAAATTTCCTGTGGCTATATTCCCCACTACTTCAGCAACTATTGTTCATAATAATTTTTTTTAATATTTCATTTTCAGTAAGAAATTTAGACATTTCCATGATTTTCGGAGCTAAGACTAAGCGGAGAACTGGCCACAAAAATTTTAAGGGGCCGTATAAAAATTGCGTTCTGGGCTGCTCCGTGGCTACGTCTCCCCGAGATTGGTTATCTGACGCACATAAAATGTCCGTAATTTCGTATTTTCTTATTTACGGTATTTTTCTAGAAACTACAACTAAACAAATTCTCTGAGAGTATGTGCAAACCCAGGAAACTTGTCGGGGGGGGGGGGGGTGCTTAAAACCTAAAATATAAAGAATTTCTGGTCCGATCGGTAGATTTCCAGCGTTTACAAGCTACAACTCGTCGAATTATCTGAGGGTATCTGCTGCCTCAGGAAACTAGTCGGGGGGGGGGGGGGGGGGGGTAATACCAAAATCGTAAAATATCAAGAATTCGACAAATTTTCTTAGCGCATGTCCACTCTCTGGAAACCTGTCGGTGAGGCGGGGGGTGGGGGTGGGGGTGTAATACCAAAAGTGTAAAATATGAACGATTTCTCGTCCGATCGGGAGATTCTCAGCAATTAGCAGCTACAACTCAACACATTATCTGAAGGCATGTGAATGATGAAAATCTCCGGATCGAAAGAGAAATTCTTCCTATTCTACCCTTTTGGTATTAACCCCCCCCCTCACCCCGACAGGTTTGCTCAGTATGTTCATGCCGGGAGATAATGTCTCCAGTTGTAGTTTGTAAATGCTGAAAAACTCCCGATCGGACAAGAAATTCTATATATTTCACAATTATCACATACCCCCCCCCCCCCAGGGTTTGCTGAGTAGGCACGTGCGCTCAGATAATTTGCAGACTTGTAGTTTGAAAACCCTTAAATCTTTTGCTGAGTTGTAGATCATAAACATTTGTTATAAAGAATTACATTAATTATCGCAATTAAGAAAAGACGAAATCACGGAAACTTTATATGACTCAGATTACCAACCTCGGGGGGGGGGGGTTAAATTCTGGTTCTGGGCGCAAGAAGTAACTTGATGCTGCCGCAAGTTTCGAAGCAACCGATAAATTTAGATGACATATATGGGTTGTTTCTTGGGGTGGGTGGGGTCTCGTCGCTTTGTGAGCTCCGTTGAATTATCTATCTCGCACCTGCGGAGCTGGACAGCAAACGACTTTGACGAAAAGCAAATGGCTCTCCCCGCTGTAGAAAAGAGAGAGAGAGAGAGAGAAGGAGCGGCCTTGTTCGGTGACTGATTTCATACAATCAGTTCGGTGGTCAGCAAGAAGGATCTGTACACCCATACATATAGAATGCATATTTTTCAATAGTTGCTACATTTTTAATTTGACTGATAAACAGTCACTCGTGGATAATGCGGAGTTGCGGTCAGTATATGCTTGTTCACCAGCTGCTGTATTCTGATTTTTTCCAATTAATATAATTCTTTATAACAAATGTTTATGATCTACATCTCAGCAAAAGATTTAAGGGTTTTCAGACTACAAGTCTGCAAATTATCTCAGCGCATGTGCTGCCTCAGGAAACCTGTCGGGGGAGGGGGGGGGGTTAATACTAAAAGTGAAAAATATGAAGAATTTCTAATCCGATCGGGAGATTATCAGCATTTACAAGCTACAACTCGACAGTTTATTTGAGGACACGTACCTACTCAGCAAACCTGTCGGGGAGGGGGGAGGGGGGTAATACCAAAAGTGTAAAATATGAAGTATTTCTCTTCCGACCCGGAGAGTTTCATCATTCACATGCCTTCAGATAATGTGTCGAGTTGTAGCTGCTAATTGCTGAGAATCTCCCGATCGGACGAATTTGTTCATATTCTACACTTTTGGTATTACACCCCTCCCCCTCGCCGACAGGTTTCCAGAGAGTGGACATGCGCTAAGAAAATTTGTGGAGTTGCAGTTTGTAAATGCTGAAGATCTCCCGATCGGAAGAGAAATTCTTGATATTTTACGATTTTGGTATTACCCCCCCCCCCTCCCCTCCCCGACTAGTTTCTTGAGGCAGCAGATACCCTCAGATAATTCGACGAGTTGTAGCTTGTAAACGCTGGAAATCTACCGATCGGACCATAAATTCTTTATATTTTAGGTTTTAAGCACCCCCTCCCCCGACAAGTTTCCTGGGTTTGCACATACTCGCAGAGAATTTGTTTAGTTGTAGTTTCTAGAAAAATATCGTAAATAAGAAAATACGAAATTACGGACATTTTATGTGTGTCAGATAACCAATCTCGGGGAGACGTAGCCACGGAGCAGCCCAGAACGCAATTTTTATACGGCCCCTTAACACAGTTCATCAGTGCAATCCGAACTTTCCTCTCGTATTTGTAAGGTTTGCAGAAAATATTTTACACATCAAATTATTAATATTGCGGTATTACTCAGGTAGAAAATAATATTAGGACTAACGTTTAGGCCCTTCTAAAAGTTTTCATTCCGTCATTCTTATATTCGCGTTATGTAGGTGAGTTGGCGAAGAAACCGCAATTTTTATATGACCCCTAACGCTTTTTTGGCCAGCAGTCTGTGACCAGTTGTCCGAACACCGTTTATAACAGACATAAAAACTTATCAGTCGACCACATATTTTTCCCGTGAGCATTTTGTCTGTGGGCATATTTTCCGTGGGCGTTTTTTCCTATTTTCGAAAAGTGGGCGCTTTTTTCCGTGGGCGTTTTTTCCCGTGGGCGATTTTTCCTTGGGCAATTTTTCCGTGGGCAATTTTTCCGTGGGCGTTTTTTCCGTGGGCATTCTTTCCTCATACTCCTGCGCCCGCTGGCAGCGAAAGTGTTAATGTTAGTAAGTGTTGTTTGACCCCAGGATAGTAAACAATAATCAAGATGTGGATGTATTAAAGTGTAATATAATAATTTTAGTGTGTTAATAGATACGTTTGTTAGCATATGACTAATTATTCCTATACTTCTAGATTTTTTTTTTGATAAAATTTCTGTGTGCAGATTTCATTTTAAGTCATTGTGTAAGACAATACCCAGATAACAGTTAGCACGATAGGTTATTTGTTGCAATGTATTAAGGTTTGTTTACTAAATCTTACACCAAAGCACAACCTGTATAACATTGAAAAAATAGCTCATGAAGCTGGAGAGGTACACAGCCCTGGAATCAAGTGGAATGTATCTACACGCACACTTGGCTTCCATAACGCATGTTTAACTATGATATTAAGATGAGCAGTCTTTTTTGTTTTTATTTTTTATATTTTTTTTTATTTGGAGGTTCAGCGAACACCGTGAGTAACTCAATGGGCTATAAGCAGTTGCCCTTCCCTAATTTAGGGTAACTGGTTCCAGAAAAGGGAGACAGCCAGCGCCGTAAGACAATCACGACATCCATGCCTCACCGGGATTCGAACCCAGACCCATCTGAGAAGAATGATCATAAGCCAGCGCTTAGACCATTGCGCCACCTGGGCGGCTTATTTTTTATATACTGTATTTGATTTATTTGAATATTTTGGAATATGAAAATGAATGCTGAAATGGAAAAGTGTTTTATACGCTTTTTTCGGCAGGTGGAAATATTGTACTTTCTGCTGCAGAATTAACATGGAAATGGTTTAATTGTATAAATGAAAAATCAGTTCGATGTTGATGTCGCTGCGGAAACGCACAATCTGAAGTACAAGCACATAATCCAATGGCTAGCTAGTATGAATTCTATGCTTTGACTTCTAGAGTGACCATTTCTTACACAAGATTTCACACATAATTGCCAAAGCCGTATTCGTGAATTTATATTGTTCGAACAGTGCGGGTGTTTTTCCTCTACTTGAGTTTGGAATTTTAATTTAGCCATGCCTCAGGCGCTCTCTCCGTTGAACAGATTCGATTTGCTCTCGTCTCCTCAGCCGATTTACGAGCAAATTACAAGGATCGAAAAGACCGCATGAGCTATAGGTGGCAGGGGCAATCTATTTCACACAGAATTTATTTCCTTTTTCCCTTATCTCCCTTTCCTTCCTCCCTTGATGTATGAAATGCACGAGCAGCCGACTGAGACAGTATCACATAGCAGCGTCGAGGTTTTGATTTCACCTGAAGCAAGCAGGCGAGCGAGCGAGAGAGAGAGTGAGTGAGGTTGGTGGTGAGCCTCCACTGCTGTGCATTATTTCACCCCATCCACCTCCTTCCTCCGTGAATTCCTGGCCAAGTAAATCATCTCCCCACACAGAAAAGCACTTCTCTCCATTCCCCGCTCATTCTTCAAAATAGTCCTTCGCAATGACCTCATAAATTTCTTCCCACTGCCAACTACACCCGCAGGAAGAAAATTTCCGTCTTGTTTTAAAACAAGTATCGTTGTAAACACACATTAAAAGTCTTTCATGAACCGACTGAAGTGGATTTTGCATTTCCGCACGTGAGCTAAGCAGATAAAGCCCCTTTTAATTATACGGCAGAGCACCGGAAAGTCCTTTTAACATGGCAACGAAAAGACGGAGCTTTACTAAGCTAGCATATTTGCCAGAGAGCAAAACTAAGTTTTTACGACCTCAGAAGGCAGGCCACTTACTTCAGTTTCAAAATGTGCTAGAAAGACACGAAAAGGACATTAAACCTCTAGCATCCGAAGTTGAATGCCGAATAAAATTTACGCTGCTGACCGCTAATATCTTTCAAGTACTTTTTCTTGCGTAAGAACTGCGTGAAAGTTAAAGGAAAAGAATGCTCTACGTTGACACACTGAACCGTAGGTTTGAAACAAGCAACAGAAGATACTGCATCATTTCAAACAACAAATGCTTTGGTTCAGAACAAAACAGTAAAACGAACTGTTGCAGAGCCGCTATTAATCTACAGGGTATACTTGGGCATTCTTGCATACAATCTACAGGGTATGAGGAAATAATGCCCACGGAAAAAACGCCCACGGAAAAATTGCCCACGGAAGGCATTCTTTCATACAATCTTCTACAGCCGCTATTTACAGCTGTTTTGAATGATTTTTTAAATAATAGCTTTCAAGTTTGTTAGAAGTTACTTTCTCTCACTTCCAGCTAATATGCTAAAAAATTTGGAAGGTTTCAGTCGGCAGAGAGGTGACTCGCGTAACATGCCCAATTGAACAAGCATCGGGTCTAAACACCACGTGAAAACGAAAAAGTATTGTCCTTTCGAGGATGTGAATACAAAATGAAACAGATTTTTCATTCAATTTTCATCCGCAAGAGGCGACCACTCAACTGCAGGAAAGAATATGTTGCGACAGAGTGCTGACAGCTAAAGTTTCATGACACGTATCTTATCTGTTACCTTTTTTTTAAAAAGGCAAAAGGGCAAAACATAGTAATTCAGTGGCATTTTTTGCTTTGCATCAGAAGACATGCGCAGACGTATCATAACAGGTCGTAGCTACAAAAATTAGCTAAATAGACAAAGTCATCGCTCTTTCCACGTTTTTCTTTAATTAACACACAGCAACCGAAAAATTATATTTCGACATCGCTGGGATCGAATCCCAGATCTCTCGATAACTAGCCGAGTGCGTTCGAAGTACGATTTTTCGGTTGCTGTGTGTTAATTAAAGAAAAACGTGGAAAGAGCCAGACGTTGTCTATTTACATTGACTCCGCGTTGTGACAGCGCCCAAACTGAGCGCTGCACATTTAGGTCGAAAACCCATTCCCTAGTTTATTTATTTATTTAATTATTCTTTTTTTTATTCATTTATTTATTTATTTATTCATTTTTATTAATTCATGTATTTTTTTGAAGAAGGAGTACGTGTTATTTTGCCATATACTTTAGGGTGAATCTTTTCTTTTTTTTCCTCTCCGTCCCCCCCCTCTCCCAGCACAAGGCGTCGCAGGACAGACCGACACTGTAAGGAGTAAACGCTGGCGACAGCCATCGGCGAGCTGGCTTTGAAGTATGTTTTATTGGGGCAATAGAAGTGTACACCGTCTATAGCATCAACAATGCGTGTTGGGCCGACTCCAGACTTGTTGGAACCGGGCCTAACAGTTTAATTGGGGTAAGGATTTATGGCCGGTGGTTGTATCACGCGGCAAACGTAACTTCAGGGGTTCTCAGAATTTCACTGGAGCGGGTAGGAATCTTGACCCCCTAGCGAATGGAAGATCAAAATGTTAATTTTCTGACCAGTAAGATCTACACTGGGGAATTTAATTCAGGGAGGCTTGCGTTTGCCAGCTAGTGATTGGATGATGGGATATTTTGAGGTAGTGTGGGTCTTCTTAGGGGTCGTCGAAATTTTTACAAGGGGAGAAGAACTTCGTCACTTTCATCTTTTCACTTGTTCTTCTAAGTCGAGGTGCTTGACTTGCACTTTTTTTTTACTGGTGGCTTGTCACTTGGGTTTTTTTTTGGTGGTCCAAAACGTGGACACGCCATGAGGTATCAGGAAACCGGCAAAGGATGACGAGGGCCCGCACCAAGCTTGACGGACCGGGGCAGACATCGCAGACCAGTATACCCTATGTAGAGGAACCACGATAAGTGTTTGGCGGACGAGAATTCTCCCGGCTCAGGAGTGGTCAGCAGCGCGATATCTAGGCCAGATTCGGAGGTTAAGGTAGGAAATCCATCCTATTCTTTTTTTTTGGTGTCCCCTCATAAAATTTTTATCGGAGCAGTCCACACATAGAGTTTATATTTTAATAAGCCAATACTCAATTTAGTACAGGTTCCTGTCAGAGAGTCTCAAATCATTTTTTTGCTAGTATCATGAGCGTATATTTATTATTATGCCAAATCATAACCAATAAATTGCTTTTGTTGTTAATTTTGTCTCAGTTCCATGATGAGTGTATCGTTAACTACAATATGTGTGCTCAACTCTAGATTATTTGGAGAATACATATATCTTTTGGAACCGGAACTTAGAAAATCACTTCACTTATGGTTTTTATTTTAAATCTAGACGTTCACAAAAATATTGCGGCACACAGCGGACCCTTTGACTCCCAAAGGAAAATCTGCTGTGTGAAACACAACGCCCCGTCAGTGGATTCTGAAGCTGCGTCAGCCCTAAATCAGGAAATCGCAGAATCACAATCCACTCGACACCCCCTTGGCTCCCAATATTACGCCGGGTGAACCCAATTAGGAACCCGAGCGATAATAGCGTATTTGGAAGATTTTCACCAAAAATTAGCTAGCTTTTCCTTCCTTTTCTTTTTGTTAAAAATTAGCTAGCTTTTCCTTCCTTTTCTTTTGTTTTCGATTCAGTGGAAAATGCTCTGCATCAGAATTGTGATTCACTCTCGAGAATGGAATTAAAGAAACAGGAAGAGAGCATTATTTCCGTAGAACCTAATCAACGGATGGCAATAAAATTTCATTCTAAGATAATATTTAGTCGCACTGTGTTTAATTTAGGCACTTAATATGTATTGTAAGTTCGAAAACCGCTCACGATTTCATGTTAGACTACTGCCCTTTCTTTGTTCTTTTTTTTTTTTTTTTTTTTCATACGAGGTATTTCGAGATTTAACGATCACCATGAGCAAGTCTACATACAGGCTGTAAGCAGTTGTCTGTCCCCACTTTAGGACCACTGGTTCAGGGAGAGAAGAGAGCCAGCGCCATCGGACAAACACACCGCTCTTGTTTCATGCGCTACTCGAGGGCGGGTCCATATCGAGCGAATGTTCCGAAACCAAAGCCTTAGACCACTCAGCCACCGGGACAGCAGCCCTACTTCAGATAGTCATCACACTTGTATGCCAAGTCGTCAGACATAGTTTAACCCAAACTTCGTTAACACAAAAGTGAATAATTGTTTTTTTTTGTTTTTTTTTTTGGAAAATTACTTTCTCGCGCATTAAACAACATATGACTTAGGGGGCGGCTGTTATGCCCAGCAAATTCACTTTTCACACTGACTTTAAACTCATATTTAGGTAGAAACTACGAGGCCCGTTCAAGAGAGACGTAAACGGAAATTTATAAACGTGTGTGTACAAATCTGAACTACATATGGCTGTGGTTCTTTCAAAGCAATCTCCTCCGGAGGAAATGCACCTGTCCAAACGTCGTTGCCACTTCTCAAAGATGTGCTGGAAGCAATCTTTCTGCATCCCTTTCGGGGCCGCCTCTGAAGCTTTGATTACTTCTTCTGTTGACGTAAACCTACGTCCTCGCAAGTTCTTTTTGAGAGTTGAAAAATGAAAAACATCACAGGGTGCTAAATCCGGACTGTATGCTGAGTGTGGAACCGCTCCAATATCTTTTTTCAGCCAAGAAGGTAGTGACATTTTGCGCCACGTGAAGACGAGCTTATCATGGAGGAGATCCCAACCGTTTTGGTGAATGTGCGGAAGCTTCTTACGGATATGTGCGATCAGCTTTTTCAAAACAGACACGTAATAATCCGTACTAACTGTGGTATTCGGCCGCCCGACTATCTGGTACACCATTCCTTGGTAATAAAAGAAAGTGATTACCATTACCATCCCGACAGAATTTTCACATCTTGCCTCTTTTGCCTTTGGAGATGACGGAGTTTTCCATACACAGCTCTATTGTTTGCCCTCTGGATCGCAGTGATAAAGAAAAGTTGCATTACCTGTAATCACTGACTTCAGGTAGTCCTCGTTTGAAGTAATTTCTTGCTTCAAAGATTCATACACCTCAACACGCACTTGTTTTTGTTCAGGCGTCAGTAACCGAGGAATCCATCTTACACTGACTCGCGTCATGTGTCGTTTCTCACTGAGTATAGTGTGGGCACTTCCAACTGAAAACTGTAGATGTTCTGTCATTTGTCTCACTGTGAGCCGACGTTCTTCACGAATAATCGCGGCTGCATAGTGTCAACCATCTCATCAGTAATGGCTGTTGAGGACATCCCAGGTCCACCGTGTTTCCGAAACTATTCGCGGCCTGCACGAAATTCTTTTAACCACCACTGTGCAGTACGAAGTGGCATCACACTCTCGCCGTATGCCTGCACCAACATTTCGTGCGCTTCCGAATTCGTTTTCCCTTAACGAACACAGAACTTCAAAGCTAAACGCTGTTCCACTGTGATATCCATGACTCGACTGAGAGGCAGGCGCAAACAAACGCTTCTTCACGGCGTTCTGCTCAAGATTACGTGCAACGCAACAGCTCGGAAAGGTTCATTCACACGGAGGGGAGTTGGGTGTATGCTGTGATGATGTGTTGGTTCCAATATGTAGCTACATTATTTAGAAAAACGCGCAAATCTTCCTTTGCCAGACCTCGTAATTGGTAAGTGATTATACAAAAAAGAAGAAATGTTTTGCCACCTTTACCGAGTTTACAAAACCAAATGAATTTCATTGTAAAGATTCTAAAATTCAGCATTTTAAAACACACTCAGGCACAGAGGAGAAAGTAAAACCTTTTTTAAAGAAATTCTAAAGCGGAGTGTGAGCCTAAAAATATGGGTTTATCAGACAGTGGTGTGCCACAGAGTATGCAATTCAAATTTTTTACAAATTTTTACTTTTCTTTATTCACAGAAAATCTTATGTCAAAATGGCTTTTATTGCTATTCGAATTTTTTTTACAAGTTTTTACATTTATATTTATTCATTCATTGAAATTCTTATGCAGAAACATGTTTATAACAGAAATCTATAAATTTTGACATCTGTTTATTCATTGAAGCTCTAATGCTTAAACGGTGTTTTTAACAAATGTTCTGTCACAAAACTTGATTTGGTCATTATACAAGAATTAAATCAAAATGTGCTTTCGTAGATTTGAAAAATACTGGGTGAAACATCACAATGAGAGGCATTTTTGAGACACAATAATCAAGATTCATAGAGTATCAATTGCAAAAATGTTGGGAACAAAAGTTGCTTTCTGTTTAACTTAATTGAAAACATATCAAAACGTAAAACAGCATTATCATAATGCACTGGCTCAACCCAGAACGAAGATGTTCCTTTGAACTGTAAAGATATTTTTGTATTCCCGTACATCAAATTACACGTTCGAGTCACATTATTGTGACCACTAGCTGATATCCAGAGTAACTGCCGTATGCAGCGCGGACAGCAGCTAGACAATCGGGGAGTGACTCAATAAGGCGCTGGAAGGTGTTCACAGGTATGTGGAGCCATACTGACTGCAGTACATCTGACAGCTGCTGGAGGGTGCGTGGAGGAGGATCCATAGAGCGAACAACACGACCGAGGTGGTCCCACAGATTCTCAATTGGGTTTCAGTCTAGGGAATTAGTGGGCCAGGGAAGTACTTTGAAGTCTTCATCATGCTCTTCCAACCACTCTCAGACATTTCTAGCTGTGTGACACATCGCATTGTCGTGCTGGAAGATCCCATCCGCCCCAAGGAAGACAATCAGGATGTATGGGTGTACGTGGTCTGCAAGGATGGATTCATAACGAATTCGGTCCATAGTGCCTTCCACAGGTATGAGTCGACCCAGATAATGCCACGAAAACATTCCTCAGAATATAACGCTGCCCCCACCAGCTTGTGTTCTTCCAGCAATGGCTGAAGAGTGTTTGTCCTACGATGTTTCTCGCCTTATACGCCAGCGTCCATCCGTTTGATGAAGCAGAAAATGTGACTCATCGGAGAAGGCAATCCTTTGCCAATCAGCGGAAATCCAATTCCGATACTGCCGTGTAAGCCTTTTCTGCCGATGCGCCTCCGTTATCATAGGTGCAGTGACCGTCCGTCTGCATTGGAGCCCCATACGCGACAAGGTTAGCTGAACTGTCGTTTTAGACACACTTTCGGTAGCCCCTTGGTTCATTCGGCCAGCGAGTTGTTCCACTGTGGCGTGTCAATCGGCCCTCACGCACCGCCGAAGCCGACGTTCACCCCTCACATCAATGGCACGTGGTGCTCCGCAGTTTTCACGTTGCTTATTCGAAATGGTGCCATTTCTCGAATCACGATAAAATTTAACCACAGCAGCACGCAAACAGTTCACAAACTGCGCTTTTTCAGAAATACTGCCACCCTTGGCCCGAAAGCCGATAATCATCTTTTTTTGCAAATCTGATAAATCGCTCTTTTTATCCATGACAGCAACGAGTGATATGTTTTCAGAATGCTTACAGCACACCTTAGAAACACTCCAAGCCAGCTCACGACACGTGCCTTCATTCATTGGCTATGCGCTGTTGCCATCAAAAGTAGGAAGTGGTCCAAATAATGTGACTCGGCTATGTATTTCCTTGAATACAATAACATAAGCAACAACAATTTGTAAGCTTTCACACTTCCAACTTGAAAATTACACTAGTCAACAAATTTTTACTTTTTTCTGCCACGTGGGTTACTTTGGGTGAGTTTTACCAAATCAACCCTGCTGATTACGAAAATGTCAGGGAAAAGTGCGTAACACGCAACACTTTTGTACGGCAGGAACCATTGATGAATGAGTGACATCTGCTACTTTTCGAAACAAGTCACGGATGATATGAAGTACGAAGGTATTGAATTGTGCGATTTGGGCACCAAATGCAGTATTGTCAGAAAAGAAAATCATAACAGATATCAACAAATGTCATGATGTTAAAGAAATTATCCTTAGTTCGCATTTCATTATGAGAAAACCCTTTTTTCTTACGAAATTTATTTTCACGTATTTTAAGAAGAAATAAAACATTTGTGGATTAAATTGGAAATCCAGACAAATAAAATGACCAACAAGCCATATACCAGCAACAAATAAGCATATGGAAGTATGATGTTAAGACTTTTGTACCAACTAGATCAGCATTTACCTTTACTTCCTCATCTTATGCTGTGTTTCATCCTCTTTTACCAACTATATTTGCCCATCATGTTTGGATCCCATCTCATACTTGGTATCGTTGTTCCATTCTGTGAATGTCTTAATAGAATCTTTCCCCTTGTTTGTCACTTACAGCTCCCAAAGCTTCTGGGGAAAAGTCCAAATGAAAATCCAGGAAGTGTATTTTGAGTGACATCCGACATCCTAGCCTCTGGTAACTGTGTAGAAGTCCTTTCACTAACTCTTGATAGTTGTCAGCTTTTTTTATTGCTCAGAAAATCTTTAACCACTGACGCGAAGGCCTTCCTGGCAGTGAGTTCCAGAGAATTTAACCTTTTCACGAAATTATCATCTTTCAAAACTTTCCTGATTTGGGGTACAACGAATATTCCCTCTTTCACTTTTGCATCACATACACTTGGGATTGGCTTCTGACATATGTGTAACCTCCCCTCTTGTCCAAAGCCTTCACGAAGTTTTTCATCAAACCCAACTTTATGTGTAAAGGGGGAAGCAATATCTTGTTTCGGTCTACCAAAGAGGTGTACTGAACGTTATGTTGCCCCAGGACGTAATTCTGTCTGTGCTGCCAGTCTTTCACAGTATAGTGCTTGTCGGTTGCTGTCTGCCCCATAGACAAAGAAAGCAACAGTATTTCGTAAATCCATCCTGAAGTCAGAATAGCAAGGTCATGATTTTCAAATCTCCACACACTTGCCAGCAGCACTTGTTGTATTGGATTGCACAGACTTGGTTTTGAGGACTCTATGAAAAGCCTCCATTCCTGATATGATCGAAACTAAGTTCAGCCATTAATCTGTCCATATTTGTACACACACACACGTGGAATTTTGCATTATAAAGTACCTTAAAATTGCTCTTGCCTCTTTCTGTACAATGAAATTCTAGTGTTTCTGGCCAGAAAGTTCCACTGCTGTATCCTGGACCCTAAAAGTTCAGCTTGATGTTTGCTAAGACTAAGTTCCCTTTGCTGAATCAGATGCGGTGTTGTGTTATGTCCAGGACTGTAGGATGGATCGAAGGACGTTGATGGTTCAGTCTCTCCTCCTGTTTTGTTTTCTGGAAGGGCGATTTTTTCGAATTGCGAAAGTGGCTTTGGAACGGGCGGTTCAGGTCTATGTGGTATATGACATCTTGTAGACGGAATAGTAATGTTTTCTACTACACATTTTGTTTTCTTTGAAAATCCTTCGATTTTAATGAGCCAAAAATAACAGTCCCCTGCATGGCTAGTCGGCTCGCGCCAGACCATCGGAACTGCAAAAGGCATACACCCTGGTTTGTCTCCATTCATTCACTTAATCAAATTTGAGTAACATGTAGCGCATGTTACTCAATTTTTTTGTCTTTTTATTTTAAATCATTTTTTGTCTTGATCACTAATGTGACCCCCAAAATAATAATAATAAACTTTTTTAACCTTGTTTGTTAAAGACCAACGCTGTGTTTTCACTCTGAGCTGTCCACGGGTGAAACAAAAACTGTCCTTCGGATTTACACATTTGCGGTGGGTTCTATCCATTATGAGAAAACTAAATGCACATACACACTGTACAGCGGTCGCTGCAACCTGTCACAAGCACAAAATCTCTTCAATTGAACCGGATACAACACATTTCTCCACAAAACAAAACCCTCTCAGCCACCTCGCGCCTGCAAACGATAAGTCAATGGAACGGGAAATCCTGAACATAAACAAAGAAACGTGTGATCACAGCACGGGGAAGAATGATTCATAATTCTTTCAAGTTCTCCAGCACAGATATAGCACTTCACATAACAAATCAGTACCAGCACTCCACATTAAACACACCACACACCACGCTCTACAAACAACTGTTGTATCGTAGTTTCTATCTCTCGTTCTTATCTCATAACAGGCATACGTCACATTCATTCTACCTCAATTGTTGCCAACAGTATTCGTTTGAGAGAAAAGATATCGCGTTAAGTATGAAGTATAACTGAGAACAAACTCAAGATTAACATAGAGAAAGAACTAAAAAGGAAAGTTAATTTAGAATATGCGTCACAACTACCTTGTTTATGTTTTAGTGAGGAAGAGAGAATGAGTTTGCATTTGCAACAGAAGTAGGTAGTCAGGTCTAAACCTCATCTGTGGGTGGAATTTTTAAGAGAAATGGCACGTCTCTCTGCATTACAATCCGTTTACTACTGAGATAGTTCGTTTCAGTAAAGCAGATTGCCGCCCCGGTGGCGCAGTGGTCTAAGGCGCTGGCCTCTGATCATTCGTCCGCAAGGGGTCCGGGTTCGAATCCCGGTCAGGCATGGATGTTGTGTTTGTCTTACGGCACTGGCTCTTTCCCTTCCCTGGAACCAGTGACCCTAAATTAGGGACGGGCGACTGCTTATAGCCCATTGAGTTGCTCACGGTGGTCGTTAAACCACCACTCAAAAAAAAAAAAAAGCAGATTTGTTTCTCCAGAGGAGGGGCCTTGCATTACTTTCAATGAGTGACGAAGAGCGCGGGATGAAAGTCTGAAACTGACCGGGCTTTACAATTTAAGGCCTGTGTTGACCTCTCGTATTTGCAGGGAATGCACCAGGAGGAATCATTGTGCTTCCTGCTTTAACAAAACTATATATTAGAGGTATGCAAAAGTTTCCGCCTTTTTAAGGAGAAAAGTGACAGGAACAATCAGGAAATAAGTACACATTTATTCAACGAATATTGGCCGTTAGCATCAATGACCTTTTGCCGTTTTTCAGGCAACAAATGAATGCCACTGTGATAGAAGGACTCGGGTTTTGAGCAGAAGAACGCAGTGACGACATTTTCCCCCTCTGGAACTGTGGTGAACCGCTGTTCGGCTGGGGCATGTTGCATAAAGCAAAACAGATGAAAGTCTGAGGGTTCAATGTCCGGGAAGTTAGCCGGGTGCGGTAAAACGTCATAGTGTAACTGTTCAAGGGTTGATTTCGTGGTGTCACGGAGGAGATTAATATTAGTATGAATGCTTCGGCCAGGGATGGTGTACGTTTGATCGGGATGTATGACGGTGGGAAGGACAGGGTTCAATATAAGAGAGAGCATTTTAGTATAAATCTTGTAGTCAACATTAAGGATGGATATAGGACACCAGTTATCCAACTCCAGCAGACACCCTTTCTTTGGAAGAAGAATGATGTGAGCTAGAGTAAAAGCGGGGGGAAGAACAGATAAGGAAAAAGCAGCTGTGAAGCAAGGCAATAGGAGAGGGTGTAGGAAAGAGGAAAACGTGCGAAAGAAATTAACTGTCAACCCGTCAGGACCAGGTGACGCGTGGCAGTTAATTAAGGCAAGTGACTGTACTACTTCTGCTGGGGTGATAGGCATTGAAAGAGATGCTACAAGATGCGATGGAATATGTGGTAAGGCACAAAGAATCGTATCAGCATGCGGAGAACTTGACTGGAACTGAGCAAAACGTGACTGGAAATATGTTCTAACACCGGGGCAAATGAGAGTGGGGTCATTAGTAACAGTTCCATCGGGTAACTTCAGATTACGGAGGTGATGAGCAGAACGTTTGTGGAATTCCAGTTGTTGAACCTGTTCACATAGATAGTCATTTGGCTGGAGATAAAGGAGCTTGAGGCGGTGAAGAGCTTGTTGGGAGACAGGAAGAAGCAAGGCACGAAGTTCAGCTTGGTAATGAGAAAACAGCGGAGAATCAAGATCTAGGGTGGAAAAAATCGAGCGTGCAGCATCAATCTTCATAGAGACGGTAGTACGTTTTTCGTGGGAATATTGTTTGGTATAAAAAAGAATTTGGGATTTGACATTTAACCAGTGTGGCAAGGGACAAGAAGCAAAAGGGAGCATATATAAGGCTTGTTGGAGCTGCGATTGGATGGAATTTACGTAGGTTGAATCAATTAAAAGATCATCATCAAGGGTCCAAGTTCGGTAGTATTGCCGAGGAGATGGACCGGTGTGAAGACACATTACGACACAGCTGTGGTCGGAAGAAACTGTTGGTGTGTGAGAAAGATAGGTAACTGAAATAAGAAGAATTGAAGAAACATAAAACCCGTCAAGTCGGGCAGTTGTAGGGGAGGAAGTGGAGTAGGAGCGCCAGGTGTACGAACGAAGAAATGGGTGCAGGTGTCGAAAAGAATCTTGGAGTTGTAGCTGGTTGATGGCTGTAGAAAGTGCTCGGGTAAGAAAATACCTGGTATCCGTGGAACCGTCCGATCTGTCGAGGGATGGGTCAAGGGTGCAGTTAAAATCACCACCTAAGATGACAATATCAGTGGCCGGAAGACCTTGAAACAGAAAACAAAATGCCCAAAAAGGCAGTCTGCATACTGTTCATTGCCGGAAACATAGATGTTGAAGATATAGTATCGGAAATTGTGAAGTCGGAAGGACAGAAGCTGCAGGCTATCACGATAAATGGGTTTGACCGTGATATCAGTAATGAAGGTTCGAAGACGAAAATAAATGGTCACCGCAAGTCCTGCGTGAAGACTAAGTCTGTGGACATGGTAGAATTGAAAAGGCCAGGTTCGCCACCGGTGGTATGGGGTGTTGGGATAATAGTTAGTCTCCTGTAGCAATAATATATCCGCATCATCATCATCATTGTCAACCATTATCAATCCACTGCTGGACGAAGGTCTCCCCAAGTTTCCTCCACAACGGTCTGTCTTGTGCCAGTCTCCTCCATGTCACTCCCGCATACTTTCGAATTTCATCCACCCATCTTCCATGTGGTCTTCTTCTGGGTCTTTTCCTGTCCCTTGGAATCCAATCTAAAATTTCGGCTGTCCATCGATGGTCTGTTCTTCTGGCAGTATGTCCAGCCCATTGCCATTTCAGGGATTTAACTCTGATCATGATGTCTTCCACTCGTCATTTTTTGGATCCACGAGTTCCTCTTCTCTCCTGGTTACACCAAGAATGCACCTCTCCATGCTTCTTTGAGTTGTCTGCAACCTTTGTATGTCTCTTTTAGCTAAGGTCCACGTCTCTGCACCATACATAAGCACTGGAAGGATGCATTGATCAAACACTTTTCTTTTAAGACATAATGGCATATTGCTCTTGAAAATTATGCTGTTTCTTCCAAAAGCTCTCCAGGCAAGTTTTGTACGCCGATTAATTTCTTCACCAATGTGACCCTCACTTGATATCTGCTGTCCAAGATAAACGTACGTGTCTGTTATCTCCAGCTTTTCTCCATCAATCGATAAATCTTCATTTCTTGTAAAAGCATTGTACATCACTTTTGTCTTCTGAAAGTTCATTTTTAATCCCACTTCTTTACTCTTGTCAGCAAGTTCCTGGATCATACTCTGTAGCTCTGATGGGGTAGTTGCAAAAATGACTATGTCATCAGCAAAACGAAGGTGGGTTAGATAATCTCCATTAATCTTTATCCCTTTGTTTTCCCAGTTCAGTGATTGAAAGACATTTTCCAATGTGGCATTAAAGAGCTTCGGAGATATGGTGTCACCTTGTCTCACTCCTTTTCCAATTTTTATGTGTGTTGTATTTTCAAACAGCCTAATCTTTGCACATGCATTTTCATAGATGTTATTAATAATATTAATGTATGCATCTTCAATACCGCAGGTTTTCAGAGCCATTGTAACTGCTGATGGTTTCACCGAATCAAAGGCTTTTTCATAATCGATAAAAGCCATGCACAATTGAAGTTCATATTCCCTCGCTCTTTCAATTAGTTCTCTCAGTACGTGGATATGATCTATTGTGCTGTAGCCACTCCTGAATCCAGCTTGTTCTCTCGGTTGAGCCATGTTCAGTGTCACCTTCAAGCGGTGTGAAAGAACTTTAGTGAAGATTTTATAAACCACTGAGAGGAGACTGATAGGTCTGTAGTTCCTGAGATCCTCAATGTCACCTTTTTTATGTAGCAAGATCATTGTAGCGTTGTTCCAATCCTCAGGAATCTTCCCTTCATTAAGGCATCGAGTGAAAATTTGGGCGAGTACTGTTTCGATTTCTCCACTTGCTTCTTGTATGATGTCTACGGTAATTCCATCTTCTCCTGGAGCTTTCCCCCGTTTCATGTTTTTGATTGCATGTGCAACTTTGCTGGGAGGACTGGAAGAATTCTGGTACTGGTACCTTTCGTAATGTCTGGAGTGCATGTACCATCCCTTTCATATACACTGACGGAAAAAAAAACCCAACACCACGAAAAAACAGTTGTAGAGGAATGAAATGGCGGCAATACATTTGTATAGGTAACATATTTAATCGATTAAGGTTTCAAGATCACAGCTTATTGTAAGCGCGAGAAGAGCCATTTTAAATGTGAAATGCTGGTGCATTAATAACCGGTGTAACCGCCAGAATGTTGAATGCAAGTACGCAAACGTTCATGCATTATGTCGTACAGGTGCTGGATGTCAGTTTGTGGGATGGAGTTCCATGCCTGTTGCACTTGGTTGGTCAATACAGGGACGGTTAATGCTGGTTGGGGTGACGCTGGAGTTGTCGTCCAATGATTTCCCATACGTGCTCGATTGGTGAAAGATCTGGTGATCTAGCAGGCCACGAAAACATGTCGACACTCTGTAGAGCATGTTGGGTTACAACAGCGGTATGCGAGCGAGCGTTATCCTGTGGGAAAACACCCCTGGAATGCTGTTCATTAATGGCAGCACAACAGGTTGAATCACCAGACCGAAGTACAACTTTGCCGTCAGGGTGCGTGGGATAACCACGAGAGTGCTCCTGCTGTCATAGGAAATTGCTCCCCAGATCATAACTCCAGGTGTAGGTCCAGTGTGTCTCGGCCGCAGACAGGTTGGTTGCAGGCGCTCACCTGGCCTCCTTCTAACCAACACACGGCTATCACTGGCACCCAGGCAAAACCGGCTTTCATCAGAAAACACAACAGATCTCCACTCCGTCCTCCAATGAGCTCTAGCTTGACACCACTGACGTCGCAAACGGCAGTGGTTTAGAGTAAGTGGAATGCACCCTACAGGGCATCTGGCTCGGAGCTGTCCTTCAAGTAACCGATTTGTAACAGTTCGTTGTGTCACTGTGGTGGCAACTGCAGCTCGAATTGCAGCCGCAGACGCGGTACGATGAGCCACGGCCATACGCCGTACACGGCGGTATTCCCTCTCAGTAGTGCCACGTGGCCGGCCGGAACCCGGTCTTCTTGAGGCAGTACCTTCCCTTGACCACCGCTGCCAACAATCATGCACAGTGGCTACATTCCTGCCAAGTCATTCTGCAATATTGCGGAAAGAAAATCCACCTTCTCGTATCCCTATTACACGACCTCGTTCAAACTCCGTGAGCTGTTGATAATGGCTTCTTCGTCTTCTTAAAGGCATTCTTGACTAACATCAACACACTACGTCGAATCTCAACGATAACTAACGCTCACGAACGTTACAGCGCGTATTTACAGCAAACCTGCTTTGCATGTTCCGAGGGGCGCTACTAGCGCCACACGTATGCGCCGAGCGCGAAATTTGCATAGACGTCATCTTACAGATGTACTCTCACCGCCTACCAACTGTCGTTTATCTAACACAACCCCTTCTTGGTGTTGGGATTTTTTTTTCCGTCAGTGTAGTTTTGAGTAGAAATCTTTCACTCTTGTCGAAATTTCACCTCTATTTCTTGTTACAGAACCATCTTCTTTTCTCCGAGCCATAATCTGTTTTCTTCCCTTACTCAGATGTCCATTTGCTCTCTTCAGTTTTTGATTGTTTTCAATTGCTTTCTTCATTAGTTCACAGTTGAATTTCCTTACATCTTCAGTGATATTTTTTCATACCGTCTTGCATAGCTCTATATATTCCACTTTAGAAGTCACATCTCCTTTAGTTGTCCTCATCTTTCTTCTTTGTTGCATCAGAAATTTAGTTTTTTCTGATAATTTGTTCGTATGCAACTTGTTGTTAGTACCAGCTATTTTTGTTGCTCTTTCCATAAAAGCCATGGTCAGTTTCCTGTTAACTTCAGAGATGTCCACTTCTTCCGACGTTAGACTTTTAGAGCAGAGAATCTGTTCCTCAGTTCCAATTTGAAAGTATTAGGATGTTTTTTATGGTTGGTCATGTCAATACATTTTGCTTGTTTTATGAGCTTGCCACGCTCGAGTTTAGCGTTCAGGTTCATCTTACATCGTACCATCCTATGGTCACTACCCGTGTTGAACTTGTTTAGCACACTGCAGTCTTCCATGACAAATTTCTTGTTACACATAATAAAATTAATTTCACTTGTCAATCCATTGGGATGCCATCCATTGGGATGCCTCCTTTGCGCCTTCTTTTCGAAAAAGGAGTTCATGGGGGAAAACCCTTCTGCTTCTGCAAACTCTATGAGTGTATTTCCCCGCTGGTTTGTGTCGCCGTGACCGAATATATATATATATATATATACATATATATATATTCTATTAAGAAGAGACCTAAGCAAAAAAAATATATAGATTGTGAATTCTGAATTTCCATAACTGCTGCGTTGCGCGTTTTGATCTTCAGGTTATTTTGCAACTTTCGTTTTAAATTCAAAAGTTTTTCCTTAGTTTTCAGCTTTGCTCTTCAGTATATATATATATATATATATATATATATATACTGGCGGAAAGTGAAAAAAGAACACCAAGAAGGAAACGTCTGATACCAACGAAATTTATACAGCATAATAACGGAATACAGAGGATAACGTGATCAAAACATTATGTCAGAATACAGCTGTATTTGCTGGTAAACTGAAAAATAACATTTCCATGTAACATGGTTAGTACGAGGTTGAACCGCCATGAACTGCGTCACACTGTGCAATTCTGGCATAGAGTCTGTCGTACAGATGTTGGATGTAAGTTTGGGGTATTGAGTTCCAAGCATCCTCAACCTGGACGTGTAAATCGGGGATGGTCGTGGCTGGCCGTGGAGACCGGATAAGTCGTTGTCCTATAAAATCCCACACGTGCTCAATGGGGGGACAAATACGGTGAACGTGCAGGCTATGGAAGTTGTCTCACACCCTAAAGTGCATGTTGCGTTGCACGTTCCGTGTTTGGGCGTGCGTTATCTTTCTGGAAAACACCACGATGGACCGACCTCACAAATGGCACAACAACGGGCTGAATGATGTTGTTGATATAGGAGGTGCTGTTTAACGTACCCGGTACAAACACTAGTTGTGTACGGGAGTGATAGATGATCGCTCCCCACACCAGGAGACCAGGTGTAGGCCCTGTATGTCGCTGGCGGGTGCAAGAAGGGTGGAGACGCTCCCCTGTGCGTCTGCGAACACGCATACGGCCATCGGATGCTCCCAAGCAGAATCTGCTTTCATCGCTGAACACGACAGATCGCCATTGCATTCT
Source organism: Macrothele yani (assembly GCA_039090855.1). NCBI lineage: Eukaryota > Metazoa > Arthropoda > Arachnida > Araneae > Macrothelidae > Macrothele > Macrothele yani. The sequence goes on along the minus strand of CM077023.1, from coordinate 1,079,102 downwards.
CCAGTGCAGACGTTGGCGACACCACTGCAGCCGTTCCTGACGGTGGGCTGGAGTCAGAGGTACACACGCCAGAGGCACACGTGGACGTAATCTTGCATCAAGTAGACGGTTGCGGATTGTTCGCACAGTCACCTCCGGTGCAACGGCAGGTCGGATTTGCGTCGTAGTGGATGTTCTGCTTGACAACGCCTCTCTTCTTATGCGTCGATCAGTCCGTTCATCAGTCCATCTGTGACTCCCGGTTCCACGTCTTCTCGTGTGGGAATGTTCCTCAGACCATCTACGCCACCATCGTACCACCACCGATACTTCCCTTCCAATTCGCTCCGCAATACGACAATACGACCACCCGGCCTCGCGGAGTCCGACTAGACGACCTCTTTCAAAGTTCGATAGCTGCTGAAATCGTGCACGTCTTCCATGTCCAGGCATTGTAGCTTCTTCAGGATCTTCGCACGTGTCCGTACGCCGACGACTGATTACATTCACTTCGCCGTACTCCTTAAGTACCACCGACGATAATTTGCATACTATGCCGTGCTGTGGCGTAAGCGCTCACCGGTTGGTCCCGAAATTAACATCACACCTACGTAAACTCGACCCCATTAACATATGTAAATTTCATGATCGTCCGCCAAATCCTTCTTGGTGTTCTTTTTTCACTTTCCGCCAATGTATAATACTTAAGGAATAGGAACTGCTAACTTCGAAAATAAGAACATGACAGTTTCCTGTTTCACCACACCAGAAAGGAAAGAGGGAAAAACATGTAAACCAGGCACATGGTTCCCAACACAGATAGTTAAATAAAAATAGTACGACTTTCCTGTTGCAAATTTTCTCCAAGCCTGGAAGCACAAATCATCAAAATAATGAAAAGTATCAGATGCTTATTTGAATTTATACCACTAACATACTCTAAAAGACACATTACTGCATTCGTAGTAAACAAACAGATTTCAGGGAGGATTTCAATGCTTTTTCTTGGACTTCCTACAAATGATATGTATTAAAACACTTTTGCTTAAGGGTGTAGAAAAATGAGAATTAAGGAGGGGTGGAACACACAAATATTAGTAATGGTGGGAAAAAAAGGACCTCTTGCATTCTCTTTAGAGAATGCGTTGGAACTATCGCCAGTTCTGAATAAAATCCACATAAACTAGCCAGGCTCATGCACTCAAAGCTCAACAACAGGTTACATTTGAGGATTGCGAACTAACTGGAATGTTCCTTCAACCAGTCCTTCTCCAGATGATGAGACAGGGCGTTGTTGAAACAAGGCATCCTGATGTAGGAAATGGATAAACACGAACGGGTGTCAGCGAGTAGTTCCTTATAGCCTTGTGCGGTGCTAGTGGTCTTAATAGGTAGGAGGGGCCCCTACGTTGTCAAGTTAAATACGTCCCAGAACATTAGGCCGCCTCTACCTGTCAGTGACACACCTGCTTGGCTGTTTTAGTCAAGGAGTATAGAATAAGGGGAGAGAGCATGTGCTCTCACTATTGAAGCCAGCTAAGTTGGGTGGCCGCCATGTTACATTACCCTCAGTTGCTCATTTTTGCTTTTTAAGTTAAGGAAGATTTCAGTTTTTTATTTCGTGTGATAAGGACGTTTGCTGATGACAGTTTTATGGAATTGTTCATTTGAAATTCAAGCTGAAGAGAGATCTATTTGCGGATCAAAAACTTGTGATGGAATAGTTACACATTTCCAGTACGAATTAGAAATTTGTCCAGTTTTCAATAACTCCTGGTCAAAGATAACATTCCCGAAAACGTTTTATTAAAACTTTGTAAAAGAATTCGTTTCTCGCGCACAATAAAATCCGTGTTTTTTTTTTTTTTTTTTTTTTTTTTTTTTTTTTATTTTAAATTCGTAAATTATCGCATTTCTTATTAGTTCATAGTTATCTATAATCGCTAACGGATTTTAGCCGCCCCGGTGGCGCAGTGGTCTAAGGCGCTGGCCTCTGATCATTCGTCGTAAGGGGTCCGGGTTCGAATCCCGGTCAGGCATGGATGTTGTGTTTGTCTTACGGCACTGGCTCTCTCCCTTCCCTGGAACCAGTACCCTAAATTAGGGACGGGCGACTGCTTATAGCCCATTGAGTTGCTCACGGTGGTCGTTAAACCTCCAATCAAAAAAAAAAAAAAAACGGATTTTATTGTGCGCTACAAACGTTTTTCAATTTGCATATTCCGTGTACTCTTCGTTAAAATTTTGTAAATTATCAAAGTTTAGCACGAACTATTGTTTCAAAGGTAACATTTCGTTGCGTTTCTGCCTTCAGAAACATTCACTCGATCACATGAAATAAATCAGGGTTTTCTTCCTCACTTTAGAGTTTGTGAACGGCTCCATGCATTACTTTAAACAGCATATACTTTTCGTGGGACGAGTTAAAGGGATTTTCGTCGTACGCAGCAGTAAAGCGTGACTTAGCAGTGCTTTGAAAGTAAAGAAAACAGTGGTGATATTATAGACTACATCCATAAATGTAAATGTACATGGCCGCCCCGGTGGCGCAGTGGTCTAAGGCGTTGGCCTCTGATCATTCGTCTGAAGGGGTCCGGGTTCGAATCCCGGTGAGGCATGGATGTTGTGTTTGTCTTACGGCACTGGCTCTCTCCCTTCCCTGGAACCAGTGACCCTAAATTAGGGACGGGCGACTGCTTATAGCCCATTGAGTTGCTCACGGTGGTCGTTAAACCTCCAATCAAAAAAAAAAAAAATAAATGTACATGATATTTTTCTTTTTTTTGACTGGAGGTTTAACGACCACCGTGAGCAACTCAATGGGCTATAAGCAGTCGCCCGTCCCTAATTTAGGGTCACTGGTTCCAGGGAAGGGAGAGAGCCAGTGCCGTAAGACAAACACAACATCCATGCCTGACCGGGATTCGAACCCGGACTCCTTACGGTCGAATGATCAGAGGTCAGCGCCTTAGACCACTGCGCTACCGGGGCGGCTTTTTCTTTTCGCAAGAAGGCTTTAAAAGTGTTAGCCTGCCGATATTGTTAGGTACGTAATTCGATGGGAAAGCAGTCAGAAGGGTAACATAAGATGGCTACCGCTCAGAACGTCGGCTTCAGAGCTTTACGTAGGCCGCCCCGGTGGCGCAGTGGTCTAAGGCGCTGGCCTCTGATCATTCGTTCGTAAGGGGTCCGGGTTCGAATCCCGGTCAGGCATGGATGTTGTGTTTGTGTTACGGCACTGGCTCCCTCCCTTCCCTGGAACCAGTGACCCTGAATTAGGGACGGGCGACTGCTTATAGCCCATTGAGTTGCTCACGGTGGTCGTTAAACCTCCAAAAAAAAAAAAAAAAAAGAGCTTTACGTAGGGCTTGTTTGTTATGCTCCCTCCCCTTATTCTATCCTCCTTTGTTGGAGTCCATGGACTCCAGTATTTTACGCCACACGCGCACCCTGCAGTCTGCATGCGTGTTCTCGTTGGATTCATCGGAAGAAACTACTCGCTTCCACTATTCCACGGCCCAGAGCATCCGGGATACCGGAAGAATTCCCGGTGGGCCGTAATATTCTGGGCCGGTAGGCCTTATGCTAACTCAAGAAAAAAAATTTTAATATATACGTACTTGCACTTCAATATTCTTGTAGACAAGAAAAGCAAATAATACTAAAACAACAAAGATTGTCTACCACTTTGACGGCTTCGAAAAAAAAAAAAGAAAACGTATCTAGCAATTATTCCTTTTAAGCCAAATTCTGTTTTGGTACATCCCCTTCTTCGAATTCCTAATTTATCCCCGTCCTTTTGGACTGATATCTCTACCTCAGTCCGCTTTTGCTAATTGCAGTTGAATAATAACGAATACAATCTAATCAAATATGCTATCAATGGTGTGGGATAGAAACTCGAAATTCATTGTGTTCGTTAATGCAGTGAGGTTCACCTACGGTAAAATTTTTGGATTGCTGCTTTTTATATGTACATTCTTTTTCTTTTTTGTGCGAGATATGCATCTGAATTTCTAATATTTGGGCCTTCCATTTACACGAATTCTTGAGCTGCAGTTCTGGGAAGCCTGTTTCAGCTAGAGCAAAAAGAGTTTTCTCATTTGAAAGTAATTAAATAAAAATTTATTTTAGCATCCTTTAAATTCTCTCACTTCTTAAATGTGCCCTGAATGTTTTTTAAATTTTGGACATTTTAAATTTTTTGTAATTATTTTATTAGTGATAAGTCAGTCTTGAAAAAGAAATAAAATTTTGGCACATTTGAATTTCCGTTCTCACTAAAACAAAAACTATTACAAATTCTGAAATCAGTTATCGAATAAAATTCGTAAGAATGAAATAAAGTCTAGTCACTCTCAGAGAACGTCTGTTGCTTCTGAGCAACGGAAGTTTTTTTCTGCATTCAATAAAATGCAGAAAAAAACTGCATTTTTTCTGCATTTTATTGGGGGAGGGTGACCCTCATTGATTCGTAGACTTGTGTTGAAAAGATGTTTAAACAGTAAAATGAAATACGTCATATACAATTGGGAAACGAATTTCCCCGAAGAAATAATTCTTCATAAATACATGGTAGACATTTGTAAAGCTATTATTGGCATATTTTCACTGTGTTTCATGTAACCACTTCCTTCAGAAAACTTGAAAACTTACATCGTCCTGAAGCGGGAATAGAACCCGCACCTCCCGATATCTAGTCGAGCATGCTAGTCATTACACTACCCAGGACAAGGAAATTCCAAGCAAGTGAAAGTAGATATCTGAGAACCTTCAGATTTGCGCTAGTCGAAGCTATTCCTGTCCCACCGTAGCTTCTCACGACCCTTTCTCATATCCAGGGTCGGATGTAGGTCACAAATTCCAGGGATGAAAGTACGTCATATACAATGGGGAAACGAATTTCCCCGAAGAGAGGGTAAGTTTTCTGAAGGAAGACTTGAAAATGCTTGAGGTGCGGGTTCGATTCCAGCTCCAGGACGATGAAAATGTTCAAGTTTTCTGAAGGAAGTGGTTACATGGAATACAGTGAAAATATGCCAATAATAGCATTAAAGGGAAATGCTGACATAACGTTTTCTTTTCTTTTGGGGAGTGTACTTTGATAATTTTTCCCTAAGGGGGTCCACTCAAAATCAACTTCCAGGGCTGTTTTGGACTGCAAGTCAGTCACTGGTCCAGTGACAACGTTCCTTCGCCCACTTCAGACGTTCTGTTATTGCGGAGATGCAGCACCACATCTTCCTCGCAACGGCTATCTTGCCCACAATGGAATTCGCTTCGGTCCCCGTGTTTACTCCTTATCACAGTCTCTCGTACTCTGTGCTGCAGGTACGTATCTGACCTATTTATCAGGTGAGATACGTAGCATAAGGTTTCGGCTGGCTACATTATTGTGGTGGAGCAGGGCAAGTTTCTAGATGGGTGTGGTGTGTACAATAAGCTGCATTCTCGGTGTATATCTCTTGTAAGAAGGTATTGATTTGTGCACTCTGTGTTCAGATCCATGTTCCGTTTCTTCCTATTAACCACTGTAGTAATAAAAAACGCAAATACTTCTATCAGGAGAAAGAATATATCTGTTAACATTCAAAGCAATTACTAAACATGCTTTTGAGAACTAAGGCCAGGTGAAGTCGGCGTGGGTGCAGTGAGGTGTGGTGCGGCGTGATGATACACTATCACGTGATCACATGTTGTTGAAGACGAAGTAGTGACGGGAATCTTAACTGAAGGGCATATCTATGTCCAAGTTAGCCTTCTCTCCTGACACAGAAATACTAAATACACTAACAAAAATCTCCTTTCTATAAAAGGTGTGCTCAAGTAACACTATTCGACGTAGAAAATGCCACACCATGAAAGAATACACAAAAAAAGACTAAACTTACCACTCATGTAGACCAGTAGGTGGGAAAAAAGTGTTTTTATTTCTGAGTGTTTACGTGAATACAATAGGCGAGGAAATAGTGTGTGGCCCGAGTTAGCACGTTCGTATGACCGCCATGCGAGGCTATACATTTGTCAACACTGTGTGGCATTGAGTAGAAAAGTACCCGAATGGTGTCCTGAGATATTGTTGTCCGTGCGTCGTTGACTCAGAGAATATAAACGTTCAATTGTGTCCACAATTGATTGGCATCGCGAAGGAGTCGTGCAGTGACGTTAAGTCGACTGCCAATGATTTTCATTATTTTTGGCACCCTAGTTGCACTTACGTAGGTAGCATTGACAAATCTGAATTTTCGATAAATTGTTTTATACAGTTCCTTTTAGAAATGCACGAAGTTACACAAGTCAGAAACTTTACCTTGTAATAGAGTTACGAAGTAGGTCTCATTTTACAGATCTTTGAGATTTAAAACGCTTTATTAAAAAATGACCATTTTTATAAGAAAAAACATTCGAGTTCACTTCAAGGACATTCTCATTAGAACAGTCTCTTTCATTAGTTATTAGTAAGCTATGCAGTTGGTTTTTATGCAAAAAATCTGACGCACTTGAACCTCTCGAATGGGGAAATCACGGACGATCCTGCTCTCATGTGCTCCTTGGTCCGTAGATACTTCATTCACCGTTTCATTGCTTATGCTTTGCCACCAAATACAGCCAGTACCCTACCTCAAAATCTTCAAGTTCTGCTGCATCTTTATCAGTTACTTCTAACACCAATTAGTCGTTCTGAAGTCTCAAGTTCGACGCCCCGGTGGCGCAGTGGTCGTTGAACAGACAAGGCGCATTTTTTCGGCTCCTGCGTAGAATTCAACGTTCGTTAGTTTACTTGTTCTTTTTGTGGTATTTCGTCGTTTTGTGTTTTGGTTGCAGTGTTTCGTACCCTCGCTTCACGAGCAGTGAGGCTGAGTGCCGAGTGGGTGCTCATTTTTTTTTTTTCATTTTCGTGTGTCGTCAGTTACGACGCATGAGTTTTGGTGGGCCAGTGGTCGAGAATGTCCACTACCACTGTGAATAAGTCACCGTCGTCTACAGCTGCTTCGTCGATTGCTGATATGTCTTCGCTTATTAGTTCTGTGCCTTCTTCGGGGAATGTTGCGTCCACTAGTGCTGCTGGACTTCCAGAAACTGTGCTTCTGGCCACCCGTGTGTCGGCTGTGTCTAATATTCCTGGTTCCGCTAGTTCTACTTCAACGTCGTTCGCACAAGCTGTGGGAAGTACCTCATATATTTCTAGTGATTCTGCACCACATTTCAAACGTGTAGCTTCGGCGTTGAAAATTATTCTTCCAAGTGATTCGCCGCAAGGTAAGCAGTTGTCGTCTGCCTTATTATTAAGTGTTTTCATTCCTGCTTTGCGTGACACCCCCTCCCCCAGTATCTGCATGCTGTGTCGAAGGTCGTTCCAGCCGAAAGCATTGTGTCCATTATTCGCTTGGGTGGAGGGGTGGTTGTTCACTTCACCCACCAGAAAGCAGTAGATTTAATTATATTTCATGGGGTTGATATTGGGTCCTTTCATCTACAACCTGTCGCTGCAGCCCAAAGACCAGTTACGGTGACCCTCTCTCCTGTACCAACGGCTGTTCCTGATTCTCTGTTGATTGATGCCCTCAACACGATGGGTCGTGTTGTGGGAGTGGCCAAGATTCTTCCAGCTACAGCCTGTGATTCCCCCCTGAAACATGTGCAGGGTGGGCGCCGCCAGTACCGGGTTATTTTTCCAACTTCTCAGTCAATTGCGGAACGCCCTGCAACTCTGGAATTAGTCACTGATACCCGGACGTACATTTTTAATCTTTTTGCAGGGGTTCAGTGCTTCCGCTGTAAAGGGGAAGGTCATTTCGCTTCTGCTTGTCCTCATCCTACTCCTGGTGCTAGATCTGATTCTTCATTAGCTACTACAGTTCCGGTGGCCGCTGCCCCTGCGGATGTTGTGCAGGCCGCTGAGACACCTGCTCACATTCTATCTTCATCAATTTTGCCTGCTGTTTCTCCAGTCGATTCTTCCCTCCCGGTTCCTGTCGTCGTACTGGATGGTTTGGAGCCCTCCAATGAGGATTTTCCATCGCTGGAAGTGTCTGCACCTAAATCACAACGTAAACGCCCCAGCTCACCTGGTGTTTCTACTCGCTCTTCTCGTTTGTCTCAACGTCTTCGGTCCAAGAAACCAGCTCATTCTACCTCGGGTTCACCTAGCCATCATGAGCCAAATTCTGAATTACTAGTTTCGAACCGATTCGCATGTCTCCAGGATGATGATGTTATGGACACGGTTGCCCCTGATCCTGATGACACTGCAATGGTTGACTCTGACGATGATTCTCCTTCTCCTACACTTCTTGACATTTCTACTATGTTTGAAGAACTTGCGGTGCCTTTGCACCCTCTTACCTTAACTGATCTGTATGCATTGGCCACTCGCCCGCGTAAGGCGAAGTTGATCACACTACCTTGCATTAAGAGTAAGCTTCACTTGCTGCCTGAAATGATTGCACAGCTAAACCAGTTCCATGAATTTATAACTAATGTTACTTTGCCTGGTGGGACTGAGCAATATGCTCGCCGTCTGGGATACTTACTCAAGATTTTGAGGGCTGAACTGGAAGGCTCGATGCAACCTACCAGTGATGTCCTTGTTAACACTACTTAGCTTTAATTGTAGAGGGCTTGCGTCTTCTGCGGCGAATGCTTTGGTTTACGAGGACGTTCGTTACCTGGGGGCCAATATCCTCCTTCTCCAGGAGACGAACTGTTCCTTGGATGCCGGGTGTTCCCGCTGGAGACGCTGGCCATACATTTTTTATCATAATTACCGGACCCATCTTAGGTCTGGTACCGCTATAGCGTTTCATGTGCGTTTTCATTCTTCCCTTTCTGATCTTGTTGAGTCACAGAGTCTGCTGGGTTCTTTTCAACATATTTCTTTTTGTTTTTGTTCTAAACGTATTCATGTTTTCAATATCCATATTCCGCAATCTGCTACGGATGCAGAAACTCTCCTCCAACATCTTTCTTCTATCCTTTCGACCCTCCATCCAAATGATACAGTCATTGTTGCAGGCGATTTCAATTGCACTTTGCAACCCGGTTTTGACCGAGATGGTTCAACCGAAAGCCGTTCCGACCTTGTTTCCAATATCACTCAACTCGTTGTTAATTTTGATTTGATTGATGCATTCAGTTCCCTCCATCCCCGGTCCAAGGAATTTTCCTGGTTCCCCCGGCTGCTTCACGCTGTGTCGCAGCACGCCTAGATAGATTCTATGTTTCCAGTTTCCTCCATTCCTCTCTAGTTGAAATTACTCATCATGATTCCGTTTCGTCAGATCATCGCCCCGTTCTTTTAAAACTTTTTTACATTCTTCCTCTGTTCCCCCTTCCCCAGTATGGTCGCTCGACGATTCAGTTTTAACTGATCCTGTTTTCTGTGCTGAAATTCGCTCTATGATCTCGTCTTCTGTGCAACAACTTTCTTCGTCTGACGACCCAGTGGCTCTGTGGCTATCCACGAAAATTTCGATTATTTCTTTCGCACGTCAGTTTTCTTTCTCTTCCCGTACTTCTCGCTTTCAAGATATTGATGTTCTCCGTCGTAAATTGCAGACTATTTCTCCTTCTGATCCTTCTTTTCCCGTGTTTCAAGCTCAACTTCGTCGTATTCTGTTTACTTTTGCTTCAACGGCCATTACTCGTTTGAAATTCACTCACTTACGGTTTCACGACAACCCCTTTTCTAGTTTGAAGTCCCTTGAGGAGTATCATGTTAAAAGCAACACAATTTCCTTTCTTTCACTACCTGACGGATCTACAGTTACCGACCCTTATCGTATCTGTGAACTTACTTTTTCCCATTATTCGGATCGTTTTCAACACAGACTCCTTTCTCCTGCAGATACCTCCCCTCTTCTTCATGTCCGCCCTCAGGTTCCACATTGTTTTTTTTATTCTCTTGTTTCTCCTATCTCTCCTTCTGAAGTCCGCTCTGCAATTTCCAGTCTGAATGACCGTTCTTCCCCTGGCGCGGACGGTCTTCCGCTCTCATTTTATAAGAAGTTTCTTCCTTCTCTCCTCCCGCTTCTGGTTGCTTGTTTTAATGCCGTTTTTACTTCTTCAAATTTTCAGTCTTCTGATTTCACTTTTGCTCTTCTCCGTCTCATCCCCAAAACCGGAAACCTCGGTTTTTTTCTAACTGGCGTCCTATCTCTATTCTTAATACTGACTATAAAACCTTTGCTAAAATTCTCGCTTTTCGCCTCAATCCCGTCTTGCAGCATTTAATCCACACCGATCAAACTTACACTATTCCCTCCCGTTCGATTACTACCAACATTTCCACCATTCGCAACTTATATTTTCTTGCTTCCCAACTTTCCGAACCTCTCGCAATTTTTAATATTGATCAGAAACAAGCTTTTGACTCCATTAATCACTCTTATCTCTTTGCTGTTCTTCGTCATTTTGGCTTTCCTACTCTTTTCTGTCAAGCTCTTATTGATCTTTACTCTCACTCTTCTTTCCGTATTCGCACTTCCACATTCATGACAGCTACCATCCCCTTTGACAACGGGATGCGGCAGGGTTGTCCCCTTTCGGGTCAACTTTTTACGCTTGCATTTGAACCTCTCTTAATTTGTCTGCGTTCTCGTTTGTTTTCTGTGATTCCTCGCAGTATTGCTCCTACTCGTCACCACCGCATAGTGTTGTCTGCATATGCTGATGACCTCACTCTCTTTCTTCGCACTGAACGTTCTTTCGGTGTTGTCCTTTCTGCTTATCGTGAGTATGCTTCAATTTCCGGTTCCGAACTTAATATGTCTAAATCTGTCGGGCTGTGGGCCGGATCGTGGGTGGCACACTGTGATCGCCCTTGGGGTGCCCGTTGGTCATCCTCGGTCATTAAACTTCTTGGTGTGTACGTTGGAAATCCCGTGGCTGTTGCTGATGCCACATGGATTCCTTTGGTTCAGCAGCTCAATCGCCGTCTTGCTCCTTTTTGCCGGTTCAAACCTTTTTTGTCCTTTTTTAGCAGAGCACATCTGGTTTCTTCCTTTCTTCTTCCCATTTTGACACATTCGTGGTTCGCTTATTTTCCCTCGCCCATTTTTCTCCAATCTGCTCAACGTTTGATTACTGATTTCATCTGGAATAAAGTTCACTGGGTTCATCGTTCTACTCTCGTCCTTCCTCTGTCCTTTGGAGGTCTTGCCCTCCCAGATCTTTTTCAAAAATCTAATGCTATTCATCTTCAGACTTTTCTCCGTTCTTTTTCTCATCCTCAGATTTCATCGCTTACTATTGTTGATACTTTACTTTTCCCTCGCAGTCCGTTTCTCACTCTTGCTACTTTCCTCCGTACGGATCTGTTCCCCCTCATTCCAGATCACTTTCCCGATACTTATCGCACCGTTTTTTCCCTCTGGCATTCCTTATGTCCCGTCCGTCTCCCACCTACCTCAACTAATGATCTGCTTGCGGAACCTCTCTTTTACTCTTCTGCACTCCGTTCTCCCTCTTCACCGTACTTGTGCTTCTCCACCTGGTTCGCCAGTGGCGTGGTACAGGTATCCCAACTTGTAGATGCTTCTCTCCGCTGGAAGTCTCTTTCCCAAATCGACCCCCTCTTGCTGACACTCCCTTACATCGCGCCCAACTCCGGTTGCTTCATTTTCAGCTTCAACGCCTTTACCCGTCCCTCGTGAATTCTTTTGGGTTAATTGTTTTTTCTTCGGCGTCCCCTTGCCTTCCTTTTCTCGTTTATTTGAATGATGTTCCCTTTCTGGTGCATCAAGTTACTGCAAAACTCTTGTACCGCCACTTTCTCACTTATTTTCGAGCACCTCTCGCTATTCCTTTTGTGCCTCCTGATGAAACCTCTCAGACATGGGTCGATTCACACATTTCTCTGGCTTCCCTAAAAGCAACTGATATTCATTGGCTACATCTTCATCGCCGCTTGCTCACACCACGAACTCTTCATCGTTTTGGTCGCCTGTCTTCTCCCTTGTGTTTTTTCTGTTCAACGCTCGGTGATGTTCATCACGCATATGACTCCTGTTTAGTTTTACAGCCTCTTTTTTCATTGATGTTTGCTCTTCTCTCCAAGGTCTGTCCTTCCTTTCACTCTGCTCACATTACTATTTTCTTCGCCGTCATCATCCTTCCGCTGCTGTTCACAGTCCAGTTTGCGCGTTTTTAATTTTTCAGGCCAAACTGACTATTTATTTATACTATCATACCAGTGTTGATCGGCCTGCTCTTCGTCGATATCATCCTGCGAGAGTTTTTCTGTGCCGTAGGTTTCGTTCCTCGATCAAGTCCGTCATCCAACTTGAGTACGAGGTAGCTCTGGCCCGGCGGGCAATTCCTGTTTTCTTCTCGATCTGGTCCCCCCACCTCCCCTGGTTTCGGGTTGAGCATGGGTTGATTCAATTCGTTTGATCAGTTGCTTTTTCTTGTTTTTGTTATGGTGTACTGGTTTCTTCACTTTGTTTGTTTTGTGCTTTTCCGGGTTGTTGTCTTGTTCTGTTTTTGATTGAGCTGCAGGTTTTTTTTTGCCTTGTATTCATTCTTTTCTTCTAATCCTGTTGTTTTTCCTTTTTTTACCGTTTTCCTTTTCTTGTTTTTATGATGGCCCTTTGGTAATGTTGTACTGTTTTGCTTCCTTGAGATACCGGTCTTTTTGTTGTTTTTTTCCCTGTGCTTTGTTAGCTCATTCTACTGGTCGGTATATTCTTTCTTGGATAGTGCTTTTCTATACTTTTCCTCTTACTAGCGGCCTCTGACTCTTTGTCTGAATTTTCTTGTCGTTTTGCGCTGTGATTGGATGTTTTACAGCTAGTTGCTTTGACTTTTTTTTCTGTCCGGAGTCCGTGGGCATTTGTGTTCCTGTGTTCTGTGTGTATTTTTTTCTGGTTCTTGGTGGTGCTGTGCAATCGGTTATTTTTTTTTGTGTCGGTATTTTTGGTGAGTTGTTTGTCTATGTATTATTGTGTGCGTGCTTTCTATGTTTTCGTCGGCCACAGTTGTTGGTCGCCGCATTTCTCGTTGTGGTGTTTTGTTGTACTGGTTGGCCACCAATTGTTTGTGATCACTGTTATTGTTTGGTATTAGTGTGATGCTTGTTGGGTGTTGTTGTTTTCCGTTGGGCTAGTCTGTGTTGTCTAGTTTTGCAAAATTTTTTTGGCGTGTTGTGTTTCTTTTGTGCTTGTTTGTTTGTTGTTGTTCCTGATCTTCTTTTTTGTACTGTGTTTCCTTAATATGGTATTACCGTGTTTTTGTAATTGCTCTTGCTTTTTGCACGTGTTGTGTTTAGTTGTTCGGATGGCGGCTGTCCTACTCGCTCTGCTCCTGTGTGAGTTTTTTTTAATACTGTGATTGTATTTTACCTATACTGCTAATGTGGTAATCTTGTTTTTTACTTGTTTGTGTATGTTCTACTTTCGTGTTTCAGTTGGCTCCGCAGTTTAGAGAGCCTTTTTTTTTCTCATACCCTGTGTTTCATGTTCACTTGTTTTGCTTTTTTTTATGAACTTTGAATTACTTAGTGTGGCCCTGCTGGTCTCGTTGTGTTTTTTCATTGAGTACTCAGCCTTTTCTCTCGTTTTCTATACAGTGTGCTTCTCGTGCGTATCTTGTCTATTGGGTTTCGTTGACCCAAGGAGTTGGTCAACGCACTATTTGCCTTGTGCTTTTTTTTACTGTGCCTCTTGTGTTTTTTTCTTGACTGTATGTGACTACATGTGTAGTGAAGTAGTCAGTTAAGGCAGTTTTGTCTTTGATTATGTTTTAAGTGCACTTTTTGTGTTTTCGTTTTTGTGTTTCTTTGCACTCAAGCTCGGGTTCTACGTCTTGCTTCGTGCTTCTCCTGTCCGGGGTTTTCCTGTAATATTGTATTTTTTTCTCGGCACAGCCTTCTGTTGCCGTGCACGACTGGACGTACTTTGTGTTGTTTTCAATGTGTTATGATGCTATGCGATCTTGTTTCCGCGTGATTCTCTCTATAGCGCCACGTCGGCTTGTGGGGTTTGTCAACGCGCGTCTTCTTGTTTTGAGTATGAAATTTGAATTGAGTGCGATCTTTTTTGTGAACCTCGTGTGCCTGTTTGGCTACATTTATTTTGTGTGATGCAGCGGTTTTTCCCCTTATTATCATGTATTCTTCTGTACAGTGTTCCTCCTGACTTACATGCGTCACTTCGTATTTCGTTTTTAGTTATAGCGGTTGGTTAAATCCCCTCTTTATGTGCACGTTTTTTTTGTTTTTTTATGTTCTTCTTGTACTAATGTTTTGGCCGCTGCTGCATGTTTTCAGAAGTACAGTTTTGTTTCTCCTGTCGCTGTCTTGCAGTGTCAGTCAATTTGTGTTGTGCTGTATTGTTGTTGTGTTTTTTACCTGTCACCTTTGTGTTCGCGCTGCTATGTACTAGTTTTTGGAATGTGTTTTCTTCCCTCACTCTGGGGTTTGGGTTTTGTAATGTGTGTGTTTTTCGTTTTTGTTTTCTGTGTTCCTTTTTAATCTGTATATATTTTAATCTTGTTCTGATGTTACCAGTTTTCTTTCCTCCTTTCTTTTGTGTTGAGACTTCTTGGCCTCGTCTCTTTTAATGCAGTCTCATGTGACTGAAGCGTATCACATGTACCTTGCTTTTAGACTAATAAAGGTTTATTTTGAAGGCAGTGGTCTAAGCGATGGCCTCTGATCATTCGTCCGAACGGGGTCCGGGTTCGAATCCCGGTGAGGCATGGATGTTGTGTTTGTCTTACGGCACTGGCTCTCCCCCTTCCCTGGAACCAGTGACCCTAAATTAGGGACGGGCGACTGCTTATAGCCCATTGAGTTGCTCACGGTGGTCGTTAAACCTCCAATTAAAAAAAATAAAAATAAAAAAAAGTCTCAAGTTCACTAAACCAACAAGCTTTTTCCGGTGTTGATGACCTAACAGTTGCGTTTTACGGAGCTTTCATCGTTCTGTTGCTTCCCTTGCTTATTGCATTCTTGAATTCCTTATTACTGTCTCCTTCCATACATATTTTTAGTCTACCACAGCACTTACTCGTTTATTTCACAAGAAAGGCAGTCTACCAGAACTTGACAACTGGCTACCGATCAGTTTATTAGATACGGACTATAAATTATTTGCAAAACTTCTTCTTTCCCAACGTTTTAATCTCGTATTGCCCAGTATTATTCATCCTGATCAGACGTACTTGGTCCAGGGCGTATTTACCAGAATATTGGAATCATCCGAGACTTGATGCAACTTGCAAAAACCCTAGCCGCCCCGGTGGCGCAATGATCTAAGGCGCTGGCCTCTGATCATTCGTCCGCAAGGGGTCCGGGTTCGGATCCCGGTTAGGTATGGATGTTGTGTTTGTCTTACGGCACTGGCTCTCTCCCTTCCCTGGAACCAGTGACCCTAAATTAGGGACGGGCGACTGTTTATAGCCCAATGAGTTGCTCACGGTGGTCGTTAAACCTCCAATCGAAAAAAAAAAAACCTAACGTGAACCGTTAGCAGTTTTTTATATGGACCACTGGATCCAGATAAACCTCAGCCACACTTATATCTCTACAGTTCTCACTAGTTTGGGATTTCCTGCACCTATTTTAGAACTGAATTTTTTAACCTTTACGGAGCTACAATTGATCATGTTCGTAGTACTAATTTTATGACAGTGGCGATGTCTTTTGGCAAAGGCATCAAGCAAGGATGGTCCCTCGCATGGCCATCATTGTTCACTATTGTCTTCGAGCCCCTTCTGGTACGTATCCGTCAGTTTCTCTCTCTCTCTAGCTCTTAGCATTTATTCTTCACTGTTCAGTACCCGTCATCATCGGACCATACTTTCCGCCCGGCTATGGATTAAATTTAGTTCGACGACAATCATTTGATCATACTAAACAATGCAAATTATTTTCCAAACTTCATCGGGTCTTGCTGCTTTTATTTCGAAGTCCTCTTAAAAGCTGCTACCCTAAAAGAATTAAAGGCGTTTGCCAACAGCTGCGTCTACGAGACGGGTTTATTCTGACAGATTGGTTAAAATTGTTTTGTGTGCTCGTGTGTGGAGAAAAATCACCCCAGTTTATTTCGTTATGGGGTTACATTTGACCATATTGCATTTCAATACTAATTTTGTAACATATAATATTAAGAAGAAAACATATGTATATGTACTTATGTACAGGCTAACTACAGAACAGGAAATTGAGTAAAATTCTATATATATGTATCCTGAGTGAAGCCAAATTCCCCTAAAGTGCGCAGTCAAGCCAAACGTCGTGCAAATATGAAATTTACGCACCTCTGGTCTAATTAATAATTTTCTACTATTGAATTTTATATTTTAGTTTGTTAGCAGATATTTTTAGTTGTTTTCGAAAATAATTATAATCATTGATATGTGTTAGTTGACAGGGTAGATAATTCCATAATATCAATCCCTGGTAATCAATAAATCTTCGTTGGGTTAAAGTGTTAGGCATTGATAACAAAAATGTATTTCTGTTTCTAGTTCGATAGTCATGACCCACAGTTTTCAACTGAATTAAGTGTTGATACCTACTCGTATTCTCCTTTATTCTTTTATAATTTTCATTACCTATTCTCCTTTATTCTTTTCGGTAATTTTCTGGTGATAAAAACTCGTGGCCTGGGTTCGGTAATTTTCTAAGGAAAAAGTTTTTTGTCGATAAAAATGGGATTTGTGCTTAAAAATGCGAAAAAAAAAGCCTGTGAGAGAAGCACTATGAAAAAAATCCTAGGGACAAGATCTCAGCTGAGCTGAATTAAAATAAATTAAAAAAAGACGTAGAATGTTAAGAGGATAACATTTTAACGGCACTTTACTATGCTTTACCATATATATTTACCACAGTAGGATTCTGGTAACATTGTCAGAAAGATCCTCGCCACTGTCATTGTATTTTTTATGCTGTTAGGGGGAAGGGGGTTAACGACTACCGTGAGCAATTCGATGGGCTATAAGCAGTCGCCAGTCCCTTACTTAGGATCGCTGGTTCCAGCGAAGGCGAAGGAGAGAACCGCTGCAGTAAGACAAACACAACATCCATGCCTCACCGAGATTCGAAATAGAGCCCACTTGGACGAATGGTCAGAAACCAGCGTTAGAACATTGCACCACCGGGGGATGCTTGTACTTTTATCAATATTCGCCGTATAAGTCGACTCGGAAAACATGAAGTGGCGTCCGCAAGGAAAAGAGATGTATTTCAAAAAATGTGTATGACAATTCAGATTACTTTTATTCCTCTTGAACCTTCCTACTTACTGTTTACACTGAAGCAAACTGTTTTGACTGCCCCCTTCCCTAGGTCGGCTAACATCACACTTTAACTCCACAGGTGTCTCTGAACAAACGCTTAAAAGATCGTATTTCAACAGAGTGGAATAACTTGTTGGTAAGCGGTGAAAATCCTTTACAGCGAAAGAGAGATAATATGTGTGCTGCTCCGCTGGGTGTTTGATGTGATTTCATTGGAACGAAGTTGAAATCCAAACTGTGGTAAAATCATTCAAGCAATGTGGAATTTTGAAGCTCGATGGAGGGAGCTGTTTATTTTGTGGTGGAAATCGAATGACAAAAGTGCCGCGTGTAATTCTAAAACTGAATGAGGCCCATATGATGATGTGAAATCGGAAATAGCGCAGGATGAGATAAATGAGCTGTTTGAGTCCGACACTGAAATTTAGTAACAGCAGTTAACTTGGAGATCATAATGTTCAAATGTATGCTTATAATTCCTATATCTTGAATATTGTTTTGCAGCATTTTATTACAGAGCATTTTGCACATTGTTTTAGTATGGTTCTTGATAAAATCTGCCAAATAATACAGTTTACTTTTAGATTCGGCGTATAAATAATAGACCTTATTTTTATATGATTTTTCTGAGCTCAAAAGGTCAACTCATACCCTGCGATATACGGTAGTTTCTTTCACTCAACGGCAACACAGTGCAGTGAAAGTCGTTAATTCAAAACGCTTTTGCAAACATCCAAAATCTAGTTTTTTTGTGCACCTAACCATCGCTGAGCATGAACTCGTGTTCTGAGGTCATTCTAAATTACTCTGCTCGCGGAATTTCTCTGCATGCAACGCACTGTGCACTGTTCGCGTAACGAACATCACTTGTGCATGCTTTTGAACGTCCTGGGGTATTTCACTGCTTGCGCGACTGCTTGACAAGATGTATTTATAATCCTGAAACCACTTTCTGTGAAAATACTAGGTCTCTCGAACCAAAGTTGCGCTTTCTTTGGTGTCAACTTCCGTAAAATTTTCCATAGTGCTATACTGGGGATGTTTAATATTTTGGAAATCCGTATGTATGCTCAGCGGGTTTGGTTCATTTCACCGAAAATCACTTGATCGAAGGGTCACTTCACCGAAAATCACTTTATCGATAAGGTCGTTTCACCGAAAGGTTCATTTCACCGAAAGGTTCATTTCACCGAAAAGTTTATTTCGCCGAAACGTCCATTTCACCGAAAAGTTTATTTCACCGAAAAGTTTATTTCACCGAAACGTTTATTTCACCGAAAAGTTCATTTTGCCAAATATTTCACTTTACCGAAAGATCACTTTATCGAATGATTTTTTAACCCTGCGGCTAATTTCAATCGAAAGGCAATCTTCTTTGTATTTGAAACTCAAATTTATTTATTTATTTTCGTGAGATGCAACCTAATGTCGATTTCATCTACAGATTTGTCTTCTTATACCTCACATATTAGTTCTACTCTGAAAAAGTGTATTTCATTGAAATCTCATATGAGGAACATTTGCCGATATTTAATCTTGTGAAGACTAAATTACATAGGTACTTGTATTTATATATATTGCAGTAATTTAGCGGACTAAGTCTAAAGTCGTCTATCTAGACAAGCCGAAGTTTCTTTGAATCTTCAGATAACATGGACCTTTATTGAACTTCGTTTACACTAAGGTGTAATATTTGTTTTAATTATTCCTACGTCCTTGCATCAATTAAAACTGAGATTTTCTTTTGTTCTCTGCTTTGCCGGAATCAGACTGATAACAATTAATGATTCTGTAAGTGATAAATTCTGGATATTGTGGACTTTCCGCTTAAATATCTAAAAAATTCCGGGCATCGCATAGAGAACAGACTATAATCGTGACGTGATGTTTCGGTGAAGTGATTTTTCGGTGAAACGACCTTCCGGTGAAATGAACCTTTAGGTGAAACGACCTTTCGGTGAAATGAACTTTTCGATGAAGTGAACCCTTCGGTGAAGTGAACCATTCGGTGAAGTGAACCATTCGGTGAAGTGAACCATTCGGTGAAGTGAACCTTTCGATGAAATGACCTTTCGGCGAAATGAACTTTTCGGTGAAGTGATTTTCGGTGAAATGATCTTTCTGCGAAATAAGCGATACCCATGTTCAGCTCCGCAACATGATATAAAACAGCTTTCCTATGTCCGAAGACATTAAGCTGTGCTGTATGTCACATTTTAGTCGAAACTGAACATAGTACTCATTTAGGCACTTCCCTTTGTACATATTCGTGAAATACCCTCTGCATCATTAGCATTGCCTTTGTTTACATATTCTTTGCATCATTTGCACTTCTGTTAATGTAAGAGAACGTATTTGTGGACATAACGCACATTCAGTATAAAAAATAATATAATGTTTCTACATTCAGTGCAACAAATAATGATATCTCCAAAATTATTTTTTGCTGAATGGGCTTGGGCCCTGGTCTCCCCACTGTGTGTTTAATTTACAAAAGTTCTTCATGGTGCCGGTACGGAATTAAAGTCCTGCCGTTCCGGCGGCGCAATGGTCTAAGCTCTGGCTTCTGATCATTTGTCCTAGATGGGTCAGGGTTCGAATCCCGTGAGGCATGGATGTTGTGTTTGTCTTCTGCATTGCCTTTCTCCCTTTCCTGGAACCTTTGGCCTTAAAAAAGGGATGGGAGACTGCTTAAAGCCCAGTGAGTTGCCCATGCTGGTCGTTAAACCCCCAATCAAAAAAAGGATTCAAGTTCCTCCCAGCATAGACTTTAATGATGGTATTTGCTAACAGAACACAGAATCTGTGTGTAATTTTTTTATCAGTTGAACATAGTTGATTAATTGATTATTCAGTGTCCTTAGCAAGCACGTTGGGTATATAAAACAGTAGGTAAGAAATTCAAAATAAACAGCCAGGATGAAACGAATCAGCATTTACGTAAACGGGAAACTCGTCTTTATTTTTCTCGAAGTAGTAACGCACTGTGTAATCTCAGTCACTATATACACTGCTGGCCACCCAAAATGCAACACCAAGAAGGACACGAGATAGCAAAGCCAGATTTACTGGACGCATAACAACAGATACAAAGATGAAACGATTGAGCTTACAGGCCCGTGCGACTTGCAGAACACGCAGACACCAATAGTTCGTGTGGCCCCCATGGCTGGCATTAACGGCCGCTACACGCCGCGGCATCGAACGAAAGAGGCTTTGGATGTGGGCTTGGGGTATATCGGTCCAGGCTGCTTCCACACGTTGCCACAGTTCATCAGGCGTAGCCGCGGGTGGTGCTTGCCGGGCCACTCCGTTGCCGATCAGCGACCAGGCGTGTTCGATGGACGACATGTCGGGAGAACAGGCGAGCCACGGCAGCAGTGACACTTGGTAGGGCGTGAAGAATTGTTGCACTATGTGTGCCACGTGCGGGCGCGCATTGTATTGTTGAAACGTGGCCGCTGGCAGGTCCTGCAGGTAAGGGAGGACTACAGGCTCCAAAACGTCGGAGATGTAGCGGTGGCTGTTGAGTGTACCGGCGATGCGTTCCAGAGGGGTGCGGGTGTCATATCCAATTGCGCCCCAAACCCTAACGCCAGGCGACGGACCGGTATGGCGATGCATAATGCAGGCGTCATACAGTCTCTCGCCGCGGTGCCACCACACGTTGATCCGACCATCGTGGTGTTGCAGGAAGAAGCGAGATTCGTCGGAGAAGACAATGTCGTGCCATTCCGTAGTCCAGGGGCGGCGTTCAACGGCCCACTGCGGCCGCACTCGCCGGTGGTGTAACGTCAATGGTAACCGGAGCAATGGGCGCCGTGCGACAAGTCCCCGCTCCTGCAGACGACGTCGAACGGTACGTGCTGACACAGGTTGTTGCGCAACACACCCTAATTCCTGCGCTAACGTTCGTGATGTGGCGGTGCGAGCCGTCAATGCCCGTCGCACAACATGCCGGTCTTCTCGTTCGGTGGTGTGCTGCGGCTGCGGCAATCGCTCACGTCGGTCCGTCCGGCTCTCCTGCACCCACCGAATCCATACTCGCCTCACTGTGGCTGGATGTCGTTCCACACGGGCGCCGATGTCTCGGTACGATAAACCGCTGTCGCGATAAGCCACTATTCGTCCTCTGTCGAACTCCGAAACGTGCTGGAATGACTGTCGTATTCTGCGAGGAGGCATCAGGAAGCTTCCCACGCACAGGTCCGGCAGCACAACACACTTCCACTACTTACACCCCGCCTTCTGTGCACCCTTCTTACAGTGCTTCTCGGTGGCGTGCCGGGCGCACATGATTTGCATATGCCCTGCAATGCTAATCGTTTGAATGTTCTCTCGCGGGCGACGCATGCTGCGAATTTCAGGCCAATCGGATGCTTCCTTCTTGGTGTTACATTTTCGGTGGCCAGCAGTGTATAATACACTTTAGTAGACAATCAAGTCGTAATTCATCAGCTTACACTTAACAGGAAGCTTTTATATAAACATGGTAATCTCAACCACACAGTTACAACCCGTTATTGACCTATTCACATACAATGAAATCTCGGTTACATGTTTTTCTAAGGGATGGCCTTTGAAAACGTATAAACGAAATTTCAAAATGTTAAATGCTGTTGTAAAATTTTTGCTTTAAAGGAACATAAGATATTCTTTAATGGTGATTCATTTTAAGTCGAATTGGCTGAGAAAAAAACAGCGTTACACATGTTATTACATTTTATCGCATTGCACAAATCATGGAAATCAAACTCCTCTTTTGACGACTCTGTCTATGAAATTCCTGATTCAGATTAAGAGAAATCTCACAATTAAGAATCTGAGATCAGTGCTTCAGTATGGAACTCATGAATTAAGAGCTTTTTTTATATATATCTGCGGATCCTGAGGGTATCCATTTGAAACGAGAATGCTGAATATTGATGATGCGTCCAGGATTCTATTTATTACGTCTCGAAGTGGTGGTACCAGGAAGTTATATCCCAGAGATTTATCAACTTTTAAATAACGCATATGTGCGTGAGTCATGAAATGCGAAACCAATTTTCTTTTTTATCCAACCCGAAAGTAAACAACATACGCTTCTCTTATGGGATCAACGTTTAACTTTGGCTGCACCAAGAAGGAACACAACAACGCTGACTCGATTCTCTGAGTTGTAACATAACGGGTTACGTATAAAAGAATCAAAAGAAACGTGTATTTTTGATTATCTGAAATTCAAATTTGAACGTTGTATCGCAAAAAGCGTTTAAATTAATTACGTATAGCTGAGTTAAAAAAGCGATCGAAACTACAGTAAAATATCAGGACTAACGCAGAATTACGTATAAAATTAAAAACACCTAACCGAAGTTCCACTGTATATCGACAAGCTTTTTTCTTCTGTCCACAACTCCACCTATTTCACTTTATTCCACCACTCTTTTGCATTCGACGTAGACTTTTATTTACTTCTGACTCACTGTCAGTGTTGCAAAAACATAAAAGCTCTTCGGTGAAATAATGTTCCATTCAGTGCAAAAACTTTAACGGGGAAGTAACAAAAGTTACATCAAAGGAAGCTACCCAAAAGGAAAGTTTAATTAGAGGTATACCTTACACGTGTTAGGAATGCACGTATCGAGGAATATTATTCCTTTTATTTTCGTGGTTGTTACTCTGAAAGAAAAACAAATGGGGGTAGGCAGTTGTCCGGGCACAACCCGTAGGTTTTATTTACGTGGATACCTGTTTGACAGTAAGAGTCCAAAAAAGAAATTTCGCCCTAGAAGTATTAAGGAAATAAATTTTACCGTCTTATGCACGATAGGTAAAAAACTTTAATTAAAATATTTACCGGTTAAAAAAAGTCATTAAATTATTAATTAAAAGCACTCTCCAACAGTTAAAAACACATCGTTAGACGTTTCGGACCTACTTTAGGCCCTTCCTCAGACGTAGTTCAATATAATGTTGATTGACCTAGGTGTTACAATACTTATATGCACGGGTATTACAATGATTTAAGTTTACGCATTTGCACATGTGTCAAAAATTGTGAAGACCAATAGGTTAATCAGATGGCCCTTCATTGTCCATCAACCGTTTCCATGGTTCCGCAATAACAATCGGGTAGTCCTCATTACAAGTTTGATGTCGTAACTTGTATATATACATACTTTCAGTTAATAATAAGTTTGATATCCTTCTTGGTGTACTAAGGATGGTCACTTCATTTCACTGTGGTGTGTGATGGTCACATCACACACCACAGTGAAATGATATGAGAGAAAACCTCATAATAACTGATGGTCACATCACACACCACAGTGAAATGATGTGACCATCCTTAGTACACCAAGAAGGATATCAAACTTATTATTAACTGAAAGTATGTATATATACAAGTTACGACATCAAACTTGTAATGAGGACTACCCGATTGTTATTGCGGAACCATGGAAACGGTTGATGGACAATGAAGGGCCATCTGATTAACCTATTGGTCTTCACAATTTTTGACACATGTGCAAATGCGTAAACTTAAAGTCATTGTAATACCCGTGCATATAAGTATTGTAACACCTAGGTCAATCAACATTATATTGAACTACGTCTGAGGAAGGGCCTAAAGTAGGTCCGAAACGTCTAACGATGTGTTTTTAACTGTTGGAGAGTGCTTTTAATTAATAATTTAATGACTTTTTTAACCGGTAAATATTTTAATTAAAGTTTTTTACCTATCGTGCATAAGACGGTAAAATTTATTTCCTTAGTGACAGTAAGGGTTTTGAGGTAGAAATCGGTTGATAAATGGAAGAGGAATGCAGTTAGACTATAATTTTATTTATTAAAGGGCGATGATATGAGAAGTAACAAACATGGCATACAATTCACATCTATGTTTCATACAAAGGTTAAGTCGATACAAGTATTGCCTAAGGTAGTTGGTGGAGAATTTATATAAGTCAAGCTGAAATTGTCTTTCATGAACTTGAGTAAGTTGGTGTTTTGTTGCACATCAATGTTAGTCACCAGTGAGAATGATATGCACTTGGGTACCCGGTATCATAATTGGTATGATTTTCTAGATGTTTTTAGAGTAATCGCTTAGCATCCGGAACATGAAGACCTTTAGTGATGTTTGTGAAACGTTGGGATGAATGTAAACCGAACCAAGTATGAAGCGAGTTTGAGCAGACACTGTCACATCAACTAGACACATGTCCCCCACATAGTCAGCTTCAATTCTCAATCTTTTGTTGGCTTAGACATTTATGGGTTGGCAATCTGTTAGACTATGAATGTTTCTGCAAATGGCAACTCCCGCCGCAGTTCGTTTTGTGGGCGAAGTAGTACGTTTGGAAGTGAATGGTTTATGTTGGGCTATTGCCCTATTTCTTTTCGCCTTCAATTAAAAACCCGGCAAATGTACGCGACTAGAATCATCCATCCAAGTTTCACTCACGGCCAAGTATTCCATTGGTTCACATGTACTAGCTGTAGAAGTGCTTGGTTGTGGCTCCACGCGTTGCGCCGTTTCGGCTCTCTTTTTTCTGTCTATAAGCCCTACATCGTTCTGCATTAGTCATTTTGGGCTTATTCGATTCCTTTTGAGTTTTCTTCTGATATACGTTTGTAGTATTTTGAGTCGGACTTTTGCTTCAAATATTTAAACATTTTGATTTTCTCACAAATATGTTTTTGTTTATCACTTATAACTTATGAGGTACTTATTAAGTATTTATGAATTATTAGTTTTTAGATAGATCTCATCTAGACGAATCGTTTGAGACCAATATCACGATCCTACCTCTACGCGATCTCGAGTTATACGGATTTCAAGGCGTTTGACTCAGCGTATTCGACCACAAAATGGCGGACGCTCTCCCCGCGCATGACCTTGAAGTTGATATTTTTAGAATCATTGGTTATTACTCTTTTTATGTGAGTTATTATATTTTAGCTATTTGTTATATTCTAAGCATTTGATGAATCGTAAGAAATTATGTCGGTCAAATTTTCCTATAGAGGGTACCCCCATGGTACCGATTTTAAAGACGTACTGTATTCGCATCAAAAGGGAAGGTCGCATGATATCTTTTTCTCTGTTTTAGGGAGTCTTGCTGCCCAAAAGAAGGCTGTTTAGGTACTGCTGATTTGAAGTACGATCCAACCTGGCCAGCATTTTTTCATTATTCTGAAATCGAGATTTTAATTATTATCTCTAGTAATCCTTTTGCATGATAAAATAATTTTCTGTCTTTCATTCTCACGTTATATTTGATAATTGTAAACATTTTGCAATAAATTACTGTTTCGTAAATCTAAGAGTCCCCTTCAAAGACAGGCTTGGCGCGATGCCCACACAGGTACTACAGAATCCAATCATAGGCATTACTCACCGTCCGGAGGCATTAATATAATTTTCGTTTTCTATTCAGAACTTATGAATTATTTAGGATAGTGCAGTTTCAAACCAGCGCATTCTATCAGCAGACGTGTAAGAAAAATGCTTCTATTCGGAAATGATTTCGACGAGTCTTTGGAGAAGAGATGATTTTGTTTACAGAGGAGAGAAGACAGGACATATGCGCGGTCGCCCATTCTGTAGCTTTACGGAATCATTCCTATTTCGTTGTGCTCCGTATCCGCTCTTGCAGCACCCGTAAATATCAGAAGAAGCCGTTTTCTCCTCAAAGCTATCTCTTCTTGGCAGATATCGCTTCTTCCTAAAAAAAGTGAAAGAATA
This sequence comes from Macrothele yani, assembly GCA_039090855.1. Classification (NCBI taxonomy): domain Eukaryota; kingdom Metazoa; phylum Arthropoda; class Arachnida; order Araneae; family Macrothelidae; genus Macrothele; species Macrothele yani. Next base: position 1,053,145 of record CM077023.1, on the reverse strand, counting down.
AAAGAAGGAAGAAACGTAGAGGCAGTTAGGATGGTGAAAATCGATTGAACAGTGCAAATATTACTCACTCCTAAAGCTTTATGAAAAAAACGATAGAGAGAAAACCTCATAATAACTGAAAATATGCGATTCACAGCAGTTAAAGGCCGCTCGAAAAAACACTTGACTTTTTTTATAAAACAAACTTAGATGCAAACCTCTGCGTTTTTTCAGTCACTCGAATTACTCTAGAAAACGTTTTTATACATTTTAGTGAGCTACGAAAGTTCCTACAACGCACAAAAGATAAAACTATTTTCCCATCGCTTTGATCACACTATTTCTTAAGGAAAAAGGACCCACAAAATCCGTTGCGGTAGAACCGGGGAGAGCACGTATGAAATTTGAAGAGGTATTGACGTTTAAAGTAAAACGCACCTATGCACTGAAGCAAACGCAAAATATGCTGACGAAATTAAAATAATTTAATAACATACGCTGAAGCAAATACAAAACATGCATGCATAACTGAATGCGTACACATACATACACTTTATACACAGAAGCAAACGCAAAATATGCTGACGAAATTAAAATAATTTAATGAAACAATGATACACTAATTGTTTGCGAAACTGTGCTAATTTACGAAAGCTCTGCACAGAAGAACAGTAACATGGGTGGTACAGTACACTCCCGTTATAAGAAACTCTGATATAAGAAATTTACGGTTATAAGAAAGAAATTTATAACTTTGGTTGTCGCAATGTTAAAGTATAGGAACGTTTAATGTTTATAAGAAAGCAAAGAAAGTCAAATTTCGGTTATGAGAAAGTTCCAAACAATTTATTTCCAAAATAAACATTTTCCCACCTGTATTGCAATGTTTCTTCTCTTTATCTCCCGTGGAATTTCAAGGCCATTTTTGGAGCGACTTTCACCAGATTATGACGTCGTTTTTTACCCCTTCGCCCCTCCCCACAATGCATGATAAACGTTTTCTTGGAAATGGTAAATCCCGTTCTTTCTTACTTCCAAGAATTCTTGGTCATCACATGCGCATTCGTAGATGAAGATCGGTATATTGTTACATACAGTACTATGTATTCTTTGTGCTCAGCTTTTCATTTTGCACTGTTTTTGAGTTCTATTTCTTCCTGTTTGCATTAGCGAGGGAACTAACGATCTGACTGTTTGATACGAAAGGACACGCCTAAAATTGCGCGCCAAAGATTGGAACGACCTTGGAAGCCCTGTTTGAATGGTGTAGCTAGCAGTGCTAAGATGGGCGGAGCCCGAGCCCGAACCGAACTTGGGCTGCATAATACCTGCTGGAGATCGCGCTCGGGCTCTGAGAGAGGGAAATAATTTTCTTCCCCCTTTTTTTTATTAATGTGATTCTGTATGATTTAGCCTACGAGACTTTTTACACCGTCTAGTTGTTAAATAGAATTCTTCGACAACTGGGTCTAAATGAAGACTGGGAATTCGGCAAGGCTCTTCATTTTGGACTGGGTAACAAATATCATAGGCCATGAATTACTGAATTTCTGCAAAGTAAAAGTTTTTTTAAAAACTACAGATAGTAGATAGCAAGCTGACGAAATTTTGCCCTCTACCTCAACGGGGCAGCTCCCTGCTAATTCTATTGAGCAACGTATAACGTAGATTGCTGTGTCTCCCAATTTTTTCTGTCGCCCAGCCCCTCCGCCCCCCTCCCCGAAATATTTCAGGAAGAAATGAATGGTCAAAGAAACTATAGAAATAGATGGACATCCGTTCCCACTCCGCAGTTGAGAAAGACGTCGGTTAATTGCACGGGGAGGAAAGAGTGGGAGTCTGGAAAAGGAGATTTTTTAATGCTTGAACAAGTTAATCATAGTTTTCGGGCTCATTCGGGCCCGGGCTCTACCTCGCAATATAAAACTCGGGCTGACATACTTCGGGCTCGGACGGGCTCGGGTTCTTAAAATTGAGTCCGAACTAAGATCTGGTAGGCAGTGCGAGTGTAAGCGGAGAGCCCGTTGGGGACAGTTACCGGTGTGCAGTAGCAGGGTAGGTGGGCAGAGAGAAATCGGTGTGCAGTTAACGGGGCCCCGGTGTCATGTTGTCCAGCCCGATCAGACATCACATGAAGCGTTAGAATTGTTACAATTCTGAGTTGTTAGATTTTTTCAGTTGCTCGTGTACAATTGCACCTAGGGGAAGGACTATGTGAGTAGGATTCCAAGTGCTCAAGGAGCAGAGAAAGAGCAATGTTTGATTGGACTCCAAAAATATGAGACGACTGTAATGGTAAATGCAAAAAAACAGACTTCTATAACAATTTTTTAAATATTAATAAAAGGTATGTATTGATGTACACTTGTCTATTCATAAAATGCATGTACTGTACGTTATGTATCTCCTTTAATTTCGAAGTTTTAACCATTTTAATCCAAATTCGGTTATAAGAAACTGATTTCAATCCCCTTGAACTTTCTTATAACTAGAGTTGCTGTATTTTTCATTTCATAAACTTTAGAGCGTAAAAGATAAAGTCGGATTAACTTATGAGTTCAGATGTGTGCAGATTTAAGCCCTTCTTATTCTGCCCCCTAGTCAAAAGCGCGAAACAAGAATCAGTGAGTAAACGAAAGTTACACATACCGCGCCCCCAGAAAATTCGATTTTCCCATGTTTCTTTTTGCTTTGTTTTCCCCATTTTCAAACGACGCGTGACAGTACAATTTCAAAATTATGATGACCAACATCGAAAGCTGATGTTAGCGCGGATAGAACTTCCTGTCATTTTATTTGACGCCTTTTATGAAGTTTTCTTTTCCAACAGTATCAGCAGTGTTTTTGTTTGTTTGTTTTGTTTTGTTTTGTATGCCTAGAACGGATCAAAATGTCAACAGTTATGAAAAGAGCATTTTGATTTGTCAAAGATAAGGATATATACATATGAATGCAAGCTTATGACATGACGGCATCTTCTAAGCACAAGAATTCACTCGCACGCAGTTTAATAAAACGCGTAATTGTAGTTTAGATACAAAGAGGAATTTTGCAACCAAAGGTAAATGTAATGGCAGGGGTTGTTTATATGAAACGAGTTTTACTTCTGTACTTGAAGACCAGTTCGTAAAAGTTTGCGTCTTGTCTGACATACATTGGGAACATCGAAATACACTTTGTGACACTAAAGTTTCAACAAGAAGAATGGTTAGACCATTCGATGAAAATCAGCAGGTGTGAGTATGTCGGAAAGTACATATGATTCTGGTATTGAATAAATCAAGCAGCAGTGGTGTTCACTTTTGGCGCGGAAGCGTCGACCACTCAGTTAAATGTAGCATAAGTTTAGGATATGTAACAGTCCCCCAGCTTCCAGTGACCGATTTCCGAAGTAACAACAGCCTGTACTTGGAATGCCCTGATAACTTCTCCAGCAATATGAACATATATGCTATTTCGATAAGGAATGAATTACTGACCTCCGAGAACGCGGATATTCGACTCGCAATGTAGCGGAACATGTATCCGAGAGAATGCCACAGTCCATCGATGCTGGTAAATGTGGTTGCGAGAAGATGGGCATACACGACAAGTAGCAACTACTGAACTCCAGACTACTATATCCCGAATGGAGCGTCAATAACAGAATGTGTGGGACATGGCTGCCCACATCTGCTAGCTCCATCAGCAGCGTATTCAATAGTCTCACTTAAGTACAAAAAACATAATGGACAATGCTGCAGAAGGCTGTGCGACTCTATTCCACAATGCGTGGCTGAGTGTATCGCCAACAAAAGAGGTTATACGTAGTACTGATGTGCCCCATGTCACCATCAGTTTATAGCTTCAAAATTATTCACTTGCCCTGCTAGGGAGTTTCTACCGAATTTCATCACTACTTCTGAATGTTGCAATGTATGTATCGTATAGTGTGTAATTCGCAGAAAGAATGTCGTATACGCAATAGTATAGTGAAAAATGATAGATCACCTGGACGGTGGTCGTTAAACCTCCAACAACAACAACAACAAAAAGATCACCTGGTTCAACTCCAAACGCTACTTTCGACATCCTGTTTTACCGCACACTTAACTAACCTTTTTGTCGTCGATTTGTCATTTTACCAGATCCCAAAATAATAGAAAGGTACAAAGAGCACGAAATTTCCTACATCCTGCATTGGCAGAGAGCAGGATTTTTTGTTTACTTACCTCTTGAGGATGGAGAAAAAGGTTTTTTCTTGGCCAGGTCATAACCTTCTTTCGGTAAAAAATCTCCCTTGTGTTGTATAGTATGCAGCACTACTCCCTTTGATTTCTATTCATCTGGGAAACACAGATTTTGCACCAAAAAAGACATGGAAATGCGATTATTATATTTGTTTACGTTTTAGTCAGTTAACAATTTCTGAGTACTGAAAGCTGTGGAGACTCCCCATCCTTTATTTAAAGATTTGGAAGCCGAAGTGCAAAAATATCATCGCCATGTTCCAGCTGGAATTACATTCCTTTCGAGAGAAAGTTTAACATCCAACGTAAGATTCAGGAAATAGAAAAATTCATGCGATTTTAAAACACAATCCGGAACAGGTATGGTAATTTAGTTATATTGAAGTATTGTTTACTTTTACTTTGCAGCCTAAAGGGAGATTCTTTAACGAGTAGAAGTTATTCAAAATACCTCGCTGAGAATTACTCTTTCGGTATCTCCTTGCAAAGAATATTTGTTGTTATTGTCAGATCGATACTTCTGAAAAAAAAATGAAAAATAAAATAAAAACGATTGTGAAATTCGGAAACACATTTCCGAAGGAGATGAAGAAAATGGGAATCTTCAGCCCCATATACCGATATGAAAAAAAGAAGTATATAAAAAGAAGAAAAGAAAAGGAAGAATAATATCAGTGATTCGTTTTGATGCCGACGGATATGAGGCTTGTTCCATTTCGTGAGTATCGTTGATTAAGATGGATGGGGCTGTTCCCGTTTACGTCCTCACTCCCCTCCCCGAACATCTTTTTTTCTGAAAGACTAAGGCCGTATCTTGCAAATTTCATTCCTGTCATTTCTTTCGTTTCTTCATTCTTCTGGAAGCTTCTATGAATTTCAAATGCAGTATTTCTCCTCCTCTCCCAGCTGCTTTTACCAATAACTTTGTTTCACGCCAGTTACCGGGAGTTCTTTCGTTTTCCGCTTTGAAACATAGTAACTCCCACCTTGTTTATTTGTTCGAAAACTGCTCAAACAATGAACATAAAAACTTTAAAGAAACGGAAGTCTGGTTGCTGCTTGTTCTTCGTCACTACATCCCCATTCAATTCATCGATTCTCGGCTTCCAAGTATAGAAAACCGCGTGAAAAAGCCTTTCATCTCCTAAAGTATCAATAAAAATCAGAATGACGAAAAATTTACTGAAGAAAGTTTTTATGAGGTAGTTTTCAATAATAAAATGAAAGAATTTCTTTTTCACTCCTTCCTTGCAAATTACCTGTGAAAATAACATAGTTCTTCAAAGTTCAGCATTTTCAAAAGTCAGTATTTAGGAGGAGGAACAGTTAGTTATATTTTTCGCCAGTTTTCCTGTTTTCTATGTCTTTCTGTTATTCATAGTATATGGAAGCCCGAGATCTCTCGTAAAAAAAGCAATCAATTGACAAAAAGTATATCACAGCGAGCCCCCACACCATGAAAATATTCATTGTAACCGCGGCGACGCCGTCTTTCCCATAAAATACAAATTTACCACCACAACAATGATTGCATCTCCATATAGGTAGGTCTGCATCAAAACAGTGCCTCCACTCTTACAAAGAATTCGCTAGTACCACAAAGCAGTGTCACAGATATGCGAAAAAAAACAGGAACTAGCGGTGCAAAATAGGTACACCGCTATCCCCATACGAAAAAAAAAAAAAGAAATTGTTCCACATTCAACAAAACGGAATTGTATGAGAACAGATGGATCTGTCCCACACATAACAAAAACACAGTTATTTGGGAAATAAACAATTACATCAGAGGTGAACGTCGGTATTTCTTTCTGTTAACATTAAGGTGATATTGAGATGTTGGAAATTAATTACAACATTTCTGTAAAAGTTTTTACAAGACCTAATTTGCGATGAGTTACAATCGTATGAAGGTGTGACTGCTGTGTAAACAATGCTCAGGGTGACCGTCATTATTAGAAGGTGGAAAAGGTTCCACTGTTCATACTGTTCCCAGAACAAAACTGAACTGGAAATTTTATTACGTCCAACAACTGTTTTCCGAATACCATAACGAAGGAATGAAATTCTTCAAAATTTTGCGACTGGGGAAAGAGGATGAATCCCTTTTTTAGAACTTAAATTATCAAATATTCATTACTCCAGCACGCTTTTTCTCATCATACATACATATAACTAAGCTGTTCTCTGATATTCAGAGGTTAGCTTCACAAGGAAATACAAACTACCAGATAATTTTTACTTAATGTTGCCGTATCCGACTTCTCCATTTACAGCGATCTTGACATACAACTCGGACTTCACTGACAGCCATCACACGCCGTACACAAGATCTTCTATACTTTATACTCATAACCTTTTTCTCATGCAGACACTCCTGAATCTGATCCTCCCATGACTTCCTTGGCCTTACTCTACCTTTCCTTCTTGCCACTTGGGCTAAAAAGATTTTCTTAGTAAGCATCTCATCACTCATTCTTTCAACATGGGCACCCCACGGAAGCATATTAGTCTCCACCTTGCTAACAACATTTTGCTTCACATTACACAACTGCAACACGTCTTCATTCCTCACACAATCAGAACGCGTCTTGCCACAAAAATCCCGTAAGTAACGCATTTCTCCAGCACACAAACGATTTCACCATCCAATTTGTTCTCTCTGTCAAACATGCTTCCTAAATACACAGCCTCATTAACCTGGTCAATCACTGTGCCATTTAAACATATATTACATTCAGTACTACCAGTTCCTCTCTGAAAAAACCATAACTTTGGTTTTTCCCTTATTTATACTCAGTTTGAATTTCATGCAAACTTCGTACATCCGAGACAACATACTCTGCAACTCACTTTTGCTCTCTGCCAACAGGACAGTGTCATCAGCATACAGCAATATGCACACATGGATATTACCAAGACATAAACTAGTACTATCTATTTGGCATCACGCATGCACGTATCCATAAATATATTAAACAGCCATGGTGACATTACACAACCTTGTCTGACTCCTGCACCAATAGAAAAACATTTTGATAAAACACCATTTACTCGTACCCAAGCTTTACTGCCAGCATACATAGCTTTTACACTGTTAAGTAGATTCCCAGTAACACCATATTTATTCAATACTTTCCACAAAAGTGTCCTATTTACTCGGTCATAAGCTTTCTCTAAATCTATGAAGGCAGCAAAGACTTTCTTACCAACAGCTAGATACTTTTCAATCATTACGCGTAATGCAAAAATTTAGTTAGTGCAGCCTTCACCAGGCATAAAACCACTGTGAACATCCCACACTTTCTCTGATGTAAGACTCCGTACTTTTTCAATTACGACCTTACCAAACACTTTCCTTGGCACACTCAGTAGGCTAATACCACGATAGTTCTTGCAGTCAGACTGATAAATAATCTTTTCACTTATACAAGGGAACAATGATAGCAAATGATGGCATCCATCCAATCCCGAGGGACCATTTGTAACTCCCATCACAACTGGCAAATTTTAGTTAACCAGCCAATTACAGGGTCACCACCATATTTCTACATCTCGGCAGTTATGCCATCAACTCCTGGAGCCTTACCATTCTGAAGAGATTTTAGAGCTTTACACACTTCTTCTCTTGAGATCCCTCGTGTGCTTCCATCCTTCACTGTGCATCATCTGCTTCTGCCTCTGAATCACCTTTCCTTTCCTGTTCTAATAACTCACAGAAGTATTCACCCCATCTTTCACTGGGCTCCCACATCATTTCCCCGATCCTATTCTTTACACAGCTTACAACTTTGTTTCCCCTATTTTTCTTGATTCCCCATGTACTTCCAGAAAGTCTTAATATCTTTCCAAGAAGCCAATTAATGCCTTTCCACCTTCTCCTTCCTATCTTTTGCCTTAATCTGGCGAACCAGCTTAGCGGCTTCTTGCAGCGATATTCATCCACAGAAACTCTACCTTGCAGCATCCCCAAATAGGCTTCCTTCTTTTCCTTTACTGCCTCTTCAATCTCACTGTTCCACCAAGCATCACCTCTATTGTAACCCACTTTTGTGGTGCCACAGACCTCTTCACCAACAGTGACAACACAGTTCTTAAAATATTCCCACTTCTTTTCTGCATCCCTCTCACGAGACTTCAGCTCCTTCAGTCGTTTTCTGACTGAGTCAGAATAACGCTGATGATATTCAGGGAGCTTTTCAACCTTTATTCTTTCTATCCTTTTTCATACTAGGCTTAAATCCAATAATTTTCACATCTTATCAATACAGCAATTATATGACTATAACATAGGAAAATTAATGTTCAAGAGAACTAAAAATAATTTATATTAGGACTTATTCATACTTAGCATACAGTCATTTTCATTATACAAGAAATAAAAACTTTTTAATTCCTGTGTTTCCAGTAACAGTTTCAGATCTCATATTAATTACACTGGACCTACATTGTAGAATTCGCTGCCTAGTGATCTTACATCCCTTAACAATATTATGTTATTCAAGAAAAAGTGAGTCTTATTTATTAGCTAATGCCACATAGTTTAATAATATTGTGGAAAATTGTTGTTACTTTCATCCGCCCTTCAGTAGCATGCCAGCTTGCCTTTTTGTTCTCTTAAGAGTACTCTTGTTAATTTGGGAGAAGAGGGCTACTTCAGGCCAATCTGGCCTTTTCCTTCCTCATTCCGTGTTGTTAGCACATTATATCACTTTGTATTTGTACCATGCTATTGTGTATTATTCCTGTAACAACTAAAATGTAATAAATGAAATGAAATGTCGATATTGATCTCCTAAAGCGTTATTCTCTTTCAGAAATACATACAGATATATCAACTTGATAAAAGCAGCCAAGCACTGTGATCTGGTGTGGAATGACATCAAAATAGTATGTTAGCCTTTACGTTCTATGAGAAGCCATGGAATTGAAGGATACTTGGAAGAGAAAAAGAATTGTGTTGCCTATTGCTACCATTATTAGGAGCATAATTTCAGAAGGCTACTTTTTTGTTCTTGTTAGGTATTTTATTACTCCAGTTAGCATCTAAGACTGTGCTCAGTGAACCCTTTAACCTTTGGTCCCTCTGGTTCCCGGGCAAGTGAAGAACCAGACCCTGAAGAACAAACAGAGCAGCTGTGCCTTGCTTTGGAATTCAAACCACAACTCAGCAGCACGATGACTGCGGCTCATTCGAAGCATGAGTTTCTACAACTAACTATTCTGACTTAACATGAGAGCTATAACGAAGTAAATTTCTCCGTCATTTTTATCCGCGCCAGGATTCGAACCCGGGTCCCCTCATTCCGGAATAAGTTGCTCTACCAATTGAGCTACGCGAACGTTTTATTCTGATTCCTATCTGCCTTTATGTCGTGTGCGTCCTTCTGGCAGGTACGTCACATCTCCTGGTACGTTACATCATCTCCCCCTTATTTTTTTTTTTTGTCGAAGTGCTGGAGAAGGGATTCTCTTATTTTTCCTATTTAGCGGTGTGGAAATAACATCACACCAATGCGAGATTTTGAACGGTCGGGTCATCCGGATAGTTCGGGCGCCATTATAACGAAGTAAATTTCTCCGTCATTTCTATCCGCGCCAGGATTCGAACCCGGGTCCCCTCATTCCGGAATAAGTTGCTCTACCAATTGAGCTACGCGGACGTTTTATTCTGATTCCTATCTGCCTTTATGTCGTGTGCGTCCTTCTGGCAGGTACGTCACATCTCCTGGTACGTTACAGAGCTACTTCTTCGCTTCGTGAATAAGTCGTCTATAGACAATGAAATTGCCTGTTTAAACGTATAAAAACATAGACCTAAGTCATTGAACGATCCATTCCCATGTAAAAATATCCTCAAGTATTGCACTCTACTATATTTATTACATCAGGTTAAAAAGCTATAAACAAAATTTTAAAAACACAAGATGTTTCTCAGTAGCAGCTACCGCATGATCAGGAAACACATAGCACATGTGACTAGAGTTCTTAAATAGTCTTAATATGATGGTAAAGAAACTACATAGCGCCGCCTGACGGTACAATAATGACATACACAACCGAAATACATTCGTGACGCTCTCTGTAATAATAAGCACAGAAATATTAATTATAAAAGGTAATGATAGTCCACTTAACAAGTTCTTCCGGGCCCGAGAAATAAGATACGGCATATATTCATTCCAACATTTATTACCATACTGGTAAATAAACATGCTTTCCATGTACAATAAAGAAACTTTGTCCTTCGGGCCGTGAGACAACAGAAGTGAGACATTCTAGTCAAGGACGTGAGTACCACCACTGACCAGGCGAGAGAAAGAAATGTCAGTAGACCTACGCCTGACACTCGGCCAACATACCAAAATTTCTAAAAGTAAAACCTACATACAGTATGTACAATCAAGCACATAAGGAATAACCGACCGAAGTGGAATACAATAAACCCCATGTCTGGAACACCTATGAATTATGATATTTATGACCCTATTTATACTTAATCCCTATGAATTGTGATATTTATGACCCTGTTCATAGGGATTCCAAACATGGGGTTTATTGTAAAATTGGTATAATTAAATTTAAAAAATTAGTATAAGTATCATATACTGGCGTGCAAAAATTAAGGACGAGGCGGTTTTTTGAATGTAATGTCGTGCAGAGGTGCTCCACATCTACTCAAATCATATCATAAGATCTCGAAGATGTAAGAACATGGGACAAGTGAGCAAAACCGTCCAAACAAGGAATCCAAAGGATACAAAGGCACTTTATTGAAAAGGTAGCTTCGAGCACAACTGGACAGAAGACAGAAACGTCCATGTGACAGGCGACTGCCAAGAAAAATCCAATCTTTAGTAGGGGATATGATCACCCCTCACTGCGTTGCAGGATTTACAACGTCTGTCCATGCTGAGGACGAGGTTGTCAAGGAGCTGTTGAGGCATCGTGGCCCATTCCTCTTGTAGCGCCAATCGCAGCTGCGGAATCGTTGCTGGCGGCTGGTGACGTGCTACCAAGCGTCTCCCGAGAAAGTTCCACACGTGTTCGATTGGATTTAGGTCCGATGACCTTGCGGGCCAATCCATGCGTTGAATATCTTCACTCTCCAACAGCTCTGCGACAGTCACTGTGCAATGAGGTGTAGTGTTTGCGTCCATGAAGAGGAACTCAAGACCCACAGCATCTCTAAACAGACGCACGTGAGGCAGGAGAACCTCGGTACAATAGCGGACTCCAGTGACTAAACCTCCTTGGAAGATGTGGAGGTCAGTACGGCTACCAAACATGATACCGCCCCAAACGAGAACTCCGCCACTTCCAAACCGGTCCCTTTCGATGATGTTGGAGGTGTGATTGCGTGTTCCCTGCTCTCTCCAGATGTGTATACGTCCAGAATCGCTCGTCAGACTAAATCGGCTCTCATCCGTAAAGAGAACTCGACCCCATTGCTGACGTGTCCAGTTCTTGTGTTCCTGTCACCACAGAAACAGCCATCTCCGATCAATAGGCGCTAAAAGCACACACCGTACTGGTCGTCGTCCAAATAGACTACCTTTGTGCAGCCTCCTGGCCACGGTAAAACGCGATAACGGACGTCCAGTTGTCTGTTGCATGTGCCTTGCGATTTCTCCCGCTGTCTTCCGTCTGACTCTTCTCGCCTGTAGGACAATATACCGATCGTTCGCCGCCGTGGTTGCTCGTGGACGACCACTGCTAAACTCTCGGACAGCTGTTCCTGTCGTTTGAAATGCTCTTCAAGCTCGTGAAACGATGCTGTGAGCGATCCCGAACTCCTCGACCACACTAGTCACACTTCGACCTTCTTCCAACTTCCCATTGACGCGATCTCGGGTAAAGTCATCCAGATGTCGTCTACGGGATTGCCTGTTGGCCATATCACACGGTGGCAGCAACTCGACGTCGTTCAAACCGATGTACACCGTGAAAGAGCTTTCACCGAATTACTGAGCGTACACCGCCCGTGTGCCTTATACCCTTCCGACACCCCCCCCGTCATGCTGCATATATGCGCATGCCCTACCATACCGGACCCTAGTCTATCTCCTAAGTGGTCTTTCGGTCCGTTCTGCTTGCTCGTTCCGCTGTTATGCTTATTTCTCCTCTTCGTCCTTAATTTTTGCACACCACTGTATATATGATACATTAATACTGGGTGTAAGTGCATCATATGAACGAATTAGAGAAGTGTCAGCAACAATAAAAAACGGTGCCAGCAGAACAGAAATGTAGTGTTTGGTTTGAGTACCCATCAGGATTTCAACAAACTACTTTCACTTGCGCAGCAACAGACTGGTATTGATCAAAATCCCTCATCTTCATCCACACAATCATTCCATAGAACAGCCATATCCTTGGTCCATGAAAAATCAGATGAAGAATGTGTATCATCAACATCACATGTGGAGAAAAATGAACGAATAAGGAAATGTACTGACTCCCTAACTGATTGGTATTTACAATTACCAAGTACGTCAAAGAAAATGCTAAATGTTCCTGTGAGTACTGTCAATGTCTTCCAGCATCCTTCAATTAATATTGATCCATTATCACATGAATGGCTTAAGATGATTGAAACTCTTGATCTTCATAATCAAAGGAACATGAGCCGCATTACACTTGAGTCGCGTTTCACTCCCAGCGAAATGGTTCTGTGACAGAAAGTGTTTTACTGCCTCTGTTGAATGAGTCTTTTAACACTTCCTCAGTGGTTTGCCATTTCTTTGATATTCTCAAATGTGCACTGGACTCGCTTAAATCCAATAAGGCACTAATGGTGACATATGATCAACCAGTGTATTCTATAGCAAAACAACTACAGTGGTCAATTCCTAATCTTACAGAGAAGATAAAATAATATTTGTTTTAAGAGCACTGCACATTGAAATGGTACTCATTGCAGTGTTAGGTGACTTGTTTGCTGGAAGTGGCTGGACAGATATTGTTGAGGCGAATGTTACTACTGAGGTAAAAGTTGGACAGTGTTAACAGGATCTCATGTAAAACGAGGCCGCTACCTACATGAAATTCTTATTGCAACCCTGTACATTATTTTGAGGAAATCCTACAGTGCCTTTTCTGACCCGCACCTATCCACGATAGAATAGATAACACAGAGGCTCACACAGTCTGGGCAGTTCAAATTTTGCCAAGTAACATTGCAGCTCTAATTGTTACTTTTCCAGTTCCTTCACAGCATTCCATCATCAAACTTGGAGATGTTTATTGCATCTCTGAAACTTCTCTGTGCTTAGACATTTGCTATGGGCCAGATGGATGCCAGTGTATACGTGTATTTTAAAAAAAATAATATATAGTTTCCTCCCCATTCATAAGTATGCTCAAAAATTTGGTAAAACAGTTTGTGGTGGCATTTCTTTTGGACACGCATTTACCGTTTACAACACTGTCTCTGCATTTGTAGGACGTGGCAAAAAGACATGCTGAGAGACTTGGCAGAACTAACAACCTGCCTCTGAAATGCCTTATTTAATGAGCTCTCAAATTGCCTCACTAAATGCTTCAAACAACAGTTTCAAGCAGCCCCAGAAACTTACTATTCGATTATACAGTAAAACCTGTTTGAGACGGAACCTGCATAAAAGGAAACCGGCCCAAAACGGAACTTTCTTTGGTCTCGAAACGAAAGACAGAAAACTACGTACAATTTTACCTGTCTAAAACGGAACCTGCCTAACGCGAAAACGGAAATGGCAAGAGAGTAAATGAATCTTGCAACAACGGAACGATGTCCCGTGCCGTCAAGTATTTTAATTGAATACAAAACATTATACGATAAAGTGTAATGATGAATTCACACAGAACAAATTTACTTCAGGTTGAAGATAACGTAATTAAACACAGAGAGAAATTGCTTTGGGGCTGTTTACAAAAGCACACACTGCAGTATATGTTGTTGTTTTTCTCCTTAAACACGTAGAGCAACTCAGGTTTAGGACATGTGAACAGAGGTTCTCTTGTTTGCTGGATGCAACGTCCAAAGTCTTCGCAGCTGTCTGTTTCGTATGGATTACAACGAGGCGCTCCGATTTAATTCTCTAACATTTATTCTTTGAGATGATCATTCACGGAATTTGCTTGTTGTGAGTTACGTGCGTTCGTTTGTCTCTTGCCATGGCGCCGAAGAAGAACGTTCTCGATTTGGATACAAAAGTTAAAGTTATTGAAATGTGCTAAAAAGAAAATGTGAGTGTCCAGCATTTTGGAGAGACCGTAAAAACACAAATTTATGACATTTTAAAGCGAAAAGACGAGATAACAAAGAGGTTGTGTAAAGGTAACAGCTCAACAGCAACGTTGTGATCGAGTTTTGTGATGAAGATCTTGACGAAGTCATTGAATGACAACAAATCGAAGAAAAAAACAATAGCAGTGAGGATGATAAAATTTAGGCGGTAAATTTACACATATTGGATAAAAGCATATCGCCAATCATTGCAAAATATCCAGGATATTTGAGATCTTGCACTTGTCCGAGGTGACAATGAATTATTTCAGTTAACGAGCAGCGCGGATGCTCTCACTGAGCGTCATATAAGAATTACTGCACAGAAATCAATGTTGGAATATTCAAAATAATAGAAGTTTGTCATTTTTAGTTGATTAGGGTACGTACGAACAATACATTATCTTAAGTAATCACTAATTCTGTAGAATTTGCTAATAGCATGAAAAATATATAAATGTTAACATTTCAATGCATTTCATGGATGCACCTGTCTGAAACGGAAAATTGCCTAAAGCGGAAAATATTTCCAATCCCTTGGATTCCATCTCAGACGGATTTCATTCTATTATGAAAGCAGTACAATTAACTCTATGAACGAGTGCCGGAGAATGATGGTGACCAAAAAAAACGTTCTGCGGAAAGTGTTCCTTTTCGGTACAGCAAGCGAACTGTTTTACGAGCAGATCATGTTTGGTCACATCGATGGAAAATGTCTTCTAGTCTGCCCAATCTTACTCATTGTCAGTGAGTATGGCAACGAAAGACTAAGGCTATGAACCTCTAAGGTCACTTGTGCCTGATGCTTCAACACACTGCAAGGAAATTTTAAGTGTGGATGCAAAACACTATATACTCGTACATACAAATGTGAACGGATTTTTCTGCCATGTTCCAGTTTCTATGCGTGTTGTCGACAAACGCATAGAAAAACGCATATCGTGAAGAAATGTTTTCAGATGACCGATACCTGAACTTTTGATTATATCTCTACTGGTGTTTATTTGATGAAGGAACTTAAATCATTACTATTTCCATCCCTTTTTATTACTCAGTAGCAAAAGTGTTACGAAATAAAAGTACTGTATGTTATAAACATTTACTTGTGTATATATTTCACTGATGAAAATTTACGATATGAACTCCCAAAAAAATGATTTTAGCGTATTTTGGGTAGATTAAAATGAAAAACGGATACCATTTTTGAAATCCTTCACCTGAAAAATGTGAAAAATGACATGCTGGAAGAAGCCTTATGGAATCCTGGAAGCCTAGAAATGGAATCCTGTATGGAATACCTGTAGTGATTCTACAGGTATTGACGGAGGCCATTTTGTTTTATGGCGTAATACCAGCTAACTAGCGGTCATATTTTTTAGATCTACCTCAAAAATCAATTTACACCTTACTATCTACAACTGTATGAAGTGGCATGTTGGCATCACATTCTGCACGATTAGGCTGGATTTTGTCGTTAAGCTAGCTCACTATTAGTACATCGCTAAAATTGAACGCTTTCAGCGGCGGATGTGTGTCTCAAAAGTCACAAAGGATTTCCTATCCCTGTAAAACTCGTTCTGGATTTCCCAGACTAAGTTGTAGAAACTCTCAGGTCAAAACCTCCTGCTTCCACCTACAGACATTTACTATGGGTTCTCTTTCAGAGAACAATTTACTCCTAGAGGCAAGGTAAATAAAATAATGAAACAGAAGAAGAAAAATAATGAAGATCTAAACATGGCTGCAAATATCTTGAATATTCAACGATGCAAAAAATTCCGTTCCCAGAGTAATAAGAAAAGAAAGGGAGAATATGCGATGAAGTAAGAAAGACAGAAAGCAAAAGGAAATAGAGAGCATTGAGCGGTGAGTGAAGACATGAAGGAGAACAAATAAAAGAGAAAGTGAGCCGCAGATGCACGGAGGGAGGGACTCTACCCATCGAATGCAAATTGACATGAAACAAACATCAGCTGGTGCTGCTGGGTTACTTTGCATTCCCACAAGTTAAACACACCAAGCTTTTCAGCCATAATGGTATTTTGAGCAATGGAAATAGGTTTGAATATCGTTTAAAACGGCACGTTTCAAAAAATCGCTGCCTTTTTTTATTTCTGAGCTTTATTTTTTAGAAATCGTTTTGTAATGATGTGGAAGCTGTAGACCTCAAATAAAAAAATGGCTCTGAAGACATTTCCAAAATAATAAAAGCGTTTTTTTTCACCACATCCGACCTTTTTTATTTTATATTTTTTTTTATCTCGCCACCATTAAAGCGAGTGTTCGTAATTGCTTCAACTCTTCTGTTGAGATTATTCTTGTTAAAGTTGAAAAAAGGAAAGAAACACGTTTAGTGATATGCTCTGTACACGAGGATATTTTCTACCAATTACTATCAAACTCGCTTCAGCAGAAAAAAAGCCTTATTTTTTATGACTTCGCGTCTGTGATTCCTCTCCCAAAACACCTCATTAACGCTTCATCATCACCAATTTTCCCTCATTTATTTTTTCCTCCGTTCTTCAAGCTTTCCCTGTTATCTAGGATATTTTTCTTAGCGACTGTTACGAGAATTGATCTGGATTCTTTACAAGACAGTACTCACAGTATCACTTGGTAACTGCATTCGCTTTTGCCAGATGCCTTATTCGGAATTATTATTATTGTGCTTCTAAAGCAAAAACACTGCATTTTTACTGTTCTTTTTTCTGTAGTTCTTGTTGTTTCAAGTCCTATACTTGTGTATTTGCAAAAAGAAAAGACATGATGGCGTTTCTAAGCCCGTACCACTGAAAGTAAAAAGACTGGTTGTACGTTGCTGTTGATCTAAAACAGAAAGATTTATTATTACAGTAATGAAAGCGACAAAGAAACCAATAAAATGAAACACCTCTGAAAATTATACTTTTTATATTTACGGAAATCAATGCTGGTCATTGTAAATAAAACAGTAAGCAATAGAAACTAATGCAGAAAATATAAAAATCTGATGCGAATATTTAATTTTAAAAGAATAGAAAAGTTCAATTTCCTACACAGTTATAAATTCACAGATGCAAAGATATAGAAACTATGTTTTTAGTCACTTAATAGTAGCTGTCAACAAACGTGAAAATATACCAAAATTGAAAACTTGCCCCTTTATTCCATATGTTTCTATGCCACTTTCCTGTCATATTTAGTGTTAACCTCGCTCCTGAGCCCCAGCAATACCTTCTTTTTATACCAGACATATTTATTACACCTGTTTTAGCGCAGTAGATTTTGGTAGCAAACGTACCAAGAAACACTTCAGAAGCGGATTCTACTTACGCTGCTGTGTTACCAAGTGGAGTGCTGTAAAGACTGGCTACACACAGACTAAAAAACGCTCCTCACAGGGACGCTATTTCAGCCTCTGTGTGGCCAAGAGAAAAACGCAACCTTGTATAGCGACAGAGTAAATGTCACTTCTAAATGAATAATGCAGGAGAGGATTTTAGTACGGGAGTACCTGACCCTGGTTTTGAATAGCCCTTAGAAGTACGAAATTAGAAAATTTGGGCTAGGTTCCCGATAATAAAGACATGGAAGTCGAGTAGGGAAAGTTAAATGCGAGCCAATCAGTTCTGTCTTCTACCCAGCTGCCAGGAAGGAAAGCAGAGCAGGGTACAGCAACAGTACGTCACCATCATAAGGAACATTCTGTCTAACCACGTCATAAAATCAGTTTACAGCCTCTGTGGTATATCTAACACTATTTAGGGACATGCTTCCTAAGCATGTGTTCATACACACATCTACTCATCCAATTGATAATACTCACCTTAAGAACTTGACAGAGAAGCAAAGGCTGCGCAGGGGAGTGGCAGCACCTGCAATTCATCCCAAGGAGATCCACCTTAGGCCTGAGGCGCGTAAGACAGCATTCGAGTAGTAGTAGTCCACTGCATCCCTGAACAATCCTTCAAGTGGTTTTCTGCGCTACTGAAGAACTTCTTAAAGAGTTTGAGGGCAAATTTGCGGAGAAGTTCTTCAGTACGCGCTGGTTCCTCATGTCTTTAGTGGGGAAAGAGCTGTAACGTAACAGGAGATGTGACGTACCTGCCAGAAGGACGCACACGACATAAAGGCAGATAGGAATCAGAATATAACGTCCACGTAGCTCAATTGGTAGAGCAACTTATTCCGGAATGAGGGGACCCGGGTTCGAATCCTGGCGCGGATAGAAATGACGGAGAAATTTACTTCGTTATAATGGCGCCCGAACTATCCGGATGACCTGACCGTTCAAAATCTCGCAATGGTGTGATGTTATTTCCACACCGCGAGATAGGAAAAATAAGAGAATCCCTTCTGCAGCACTTCGAAAAAAAAAAAAAAAAAAAAAAATAAGGGGGAGATGATGTAACGAACCGGGAGATGTGACGTACCTGCCAGAAGGACGCACACGACATAAAGGCAGATAGGAATCAGAATAAAACGTCCGCGTAGCTCAATTGGTAGAGTGACTTATTCCGGAATGAGGGGATCCGGGCTCGAATCCTGGCGCGGATAGAAATGACGGAGAAATTTACTTCGTTATAGAGCGAAACGCTATGTTCTGAACCGGTCCCGGACAATTAGTCCAATGCCTATTCGTCCGGTGTACGATTGTTCCAATGCCTATTCGTCCGGTGTACGATTGGTCCAATGCCTATTCGTTCGGTGTACGATTGGTCCAATGCCTATTCGTCCGATGTACGATTGGTCCAAATGCCGATTCGTCCAATGGTACCATTGATCCAACGCCGATTCGTCGAATGATATCATCCTACCAACGGTAAACTTTTAGTTTTAAGAAAAGAATAATAATTTGTTATTCTCCTCTTTATATCCTTTTGAAAAATGGTTTCCGTATATTTGGCATTTGTAAAAGGCACTCAATGGAACATTGAGTGCCTTTACAAAACCAAATACACGGAAACCATTTTTCAGGCACTCAATGGAACATTTCTCAGCTGTTTACAAAGCACCTAGCCCGCAGGCCTTTTTAGAAGAAATTAAGTTACAACCTAGATATTTGGTATTTGTAAACATTTTAAAAAGCCTAAAAAAAGGCACTCAATGGATTATTTTTCAGCTCTTTATAAAGCACCAAGGCCACGGGACTTTTTAGAAGATTTTAAATTACAACCTACATAATTGGTATTTGTAAACATGTTATAAAATCTACTAAAATGCACTCAACGGATCATTTCTCAGCTCTTTACCAGGCTCCTAGGCCGCAGGCCTTTTTAGAAGATTTTAAGTTACAACTTAGATATTTGGTATTTGTAAACATGTTATAAAACCTAATAAAAGGCATTTATCGGATCATTTCTAAGCTTTTTACAAGGCACCTAGGCCGTAGGCCTTTTTAGGAAGATTTTTAGTTAGAACTTAGGTATTTAGTATGAAACTATTAAAAAGGCCTAGGCCTTGAGCCTGTGAATTAATATTTCGTGCTTAAGTAAAAGCGCAATATTATTAACTTGATTTGATATGCAAACGTTACGAATATGACATCGGTAAAACTGTTAAAAAGATCCCGGTCTGAACCCTACTGCATGCTACAAGAAGAAACGGAAAACTAGTATTTTTACTATTTAATGCGAAAGAGAAGCGTCGAAGTTGGTTGAATGGCTCGTGCATCAGTAACTTCATACGGGAGCGAGGACAGTATAACAACAAAATGCGATTTCGAAAGAAAAAAATCTGTAACCACAATATTACGCATGAAATGTAACATTATTTTACATTCTTTGGACTACTGGTAGTTACATATGATATCGAAGATAGAATCAGAACAGATGAGATTTGTATAGCACGAGTAGCACTTCGGACGGAATTGGACTAATCGTACCATTGGGCCAATCGTACCGTTGGACGAATCGTACTTTTGGACCAATTGTTCCTTTGGACGAATTGGCATTGGACCAATCGTTGTTAGACGAATCGTACCAGACCCGTTCTGAACCACCTTGACTTATTTTCTGCTTTAGGTATTTACATGTTCCACACCAAACCGGGGCAGCGTTTCTGATAATTAGTCGAACTATCATCTTATGCAGCATCGCCTTTTAATGAATTGTCAGGCAGCTGCTTCAGGAAAGAAGAGCCAGATGCCCGAGACTTACCCGCGCTATTTTCGTTAGGAGTTGTTGTTGGTTATCCACGAATGCTGAATAACTACACTGCTGTTTGTTAAATTGCACCACTAAGAAAGAATCTCCCTATTCAAATGAAATTTATATCCCAGATTCCTTATGTTACATGAGATAATTGATTACATATGTAGAGCTATACAAGATTTTTTCACTTCAAAACTCAGTATCGTGTGAAGCCACCTCGAGCAACAATAACAGCCTCAACATGGCTTGCGATTGAATGGAAAAGGTTTTTGATATCATCCTGGGGAATTGCCTACCAGGCTGCTTCTATGCGAGACCAGAGTTCATTTGTGGTGACTGTCAGAGGCGCTTAACAGGCCAGTTGCTTAGCTACCATGTCCCAGACATGTTCGATCACGGACATCCGGCAAATGTGCAGGCCAGGGAAGAAGTGGTACTGCCATGCATGGAAGAAGTCTTGGACATTCTGGGCCACATGTAGCAGAGCATTTTCCTGCTGGAATATAGCACCAGAACAACTCTGAAGTAAGGGCATCCCCTCTGCATGTAAAACATCCGTGATGTATCGCTGGCTGTTGAGGGTTCGTTCAATTTGTATCAGCCAAGATCACGAATTGAACCCAAGGGAGCCTCAAACCAATACGCTTGGCGTTAGGCAGGTATGACGCTGCAAGGTGCAGTTCACCGACGATGTCTTCGAACACGTATGAAACCATCATGGAGCATCAAGCTGAATCGTCAGAAAACACGACTTGTTGCTAATCAGTACGCCAATGTCTATGCTCGAGATCCCATTGCAGCCTGAGGCGTCTGTGGTTGAGAGTAAAAGGAATGCGCAGCAATTGGCTGCTAGCACCCAGTCCTCTGTTAAGCAGACGACTTCTAATTGTACTGGAGGACAAAGCCTTACCTCTGACAGTGCTTTACAGCTGTGCTAACACCGCGGAAGTCGCTGTGCGATCGGTCACTGCCATGAGATAGAAGTGGGTGTCTGTCATCACGTGCAGTCGTGCGATTTTGCGGTCCATTTCCCGAATTTCTGTGCGTCCGAGCCACCCACGTCACGTTCGCATCACTGTACTGACGTTTCGTCCCGTAAGAGTCGAAATTTCGCGGAAGGAAAATCCAGCTTCTATCATCCCAACAATCCTTTCTAACTCAAAGTTCGTCAGGTGTTCAGAATGCGACCTTCTTCGGCGATGGGGCATAGAAAAGCACAAGAAACGCTCTTTCTTAGACTTAATGTCGACTCTTCACTGATTGCAATATCTTGTTTGAGCCAGCTCTTTATACCCATGATCGGAAAGTTCAGAGGGCGCTGCTCCGAATCCGCATGTGCATTTTACTGACATTTTAATCATTTTCATGTCGCAACTTGTTGTAATACCCTGTAAGTTTCAAGCTAATACCAGCAGTCCTTCATGGTTTTGCAATTTTCACAAACAATAGTGCATTTTCAGTTCCAAATGCCTTGTGTAACTGACCCATGGGATATCCTGATGAAACATATCAGTTCCTTAACTCCTCGCAGACCTCCAAGTAGCAGCATGCCACTGTTCTTAGATGTGTTGTAAGTTTTCATCTTAAAGAAAAAATCTTGGGGGAGCTTCACCGTTCTGATTTTTTTTTTCATATATCTGGTGAATTTCGCTGTGTCATCTGTGTAACAAGTCAACGTGGACACTGAAGAGGCTGGATCTTGTGTACCAAACTATCGTTCCACACGCGTTTGAACGCTTTGCTGATGTCTAGGAAGCCTCTTCCATGTACTCACTTGTTCCTTGCCCTTCAGATGTGAAATCGAAGAATTTTTAACTGATAACTAGTGGCGTTCTTGGTTCTGAAGCTACTTTGTTTGAGAGGAATGACCCCTTATTAACACAAAAGCGGAGCAACCGACTCAGGATCCCCTTCTCAAATAGCTTTTCCGAAATGGACAAGTGCAAGATTGATTGGTAGTTCTGTGGTAATGTGTGATTGGTTCCTGGCTTGGGCAGCAGCACCACTACCACTTCCTTCCATTCCACTGGGAATACTTTTGTTGGAAAGTTCCATTGAATATTTAGACCAGTTAATGGACAAAACACTCAGACAACAATTTTAATATTCTTTCCATTTCTTCGTGGGTATTTCTCAAACTTAGCCGTTTGGTGTGAGCTACCACTTCAGCAGCCCTAAAAGACTGGATTTCGTCCAAAAATCAAGGTCTAACTCATCCAAGGCCACGCGTACCCTGGCTGTGTGCTTAGGGTTCTCAACTTCAGGGTTTGGAGTAAACTGATCTTCCAAAGTCTCAAACAGGACGCTTTCTTTATCATCATCCCTGTGGAACTTATGCTCATAAGTGCGCGACCATTGCCAGAGTCTCAGGAACTTGTTCTCCTTAATCAACTGAACGATGCTAGTCGGTAGTGCATACGGATCAGAAGGAGTAGCTCTGAGTTTCCTACACTCGCTAATTACCTGTTTTATGCAGCTAGTTAACCGTTCTACAGTCGACGTTCGAGGAGGTAATAATATCTATATCTAGGGAACAGGCCTGAATAGTTCTCTTCTGAAACATCTTCAAGTTCATAGTATACCTAGGTTGTATTTCGACCGAGGCATCTTGTTTAAATCTCAGAAGTACTGGGTCATGATCGGTGTCCAGTGAAAATTCTATAGAGACTTGATAAAAGTGCCTCATATCTTTAAAAATAGAAAAATCAAGCTCATCGGGGGCTCCCCCTGCGAACGATTGCTGTGTAGGCTCAACATGACTGACCACACTTGTGCCGTTATCCTCAATGTATTACGCCAGTATCCCAACAACACTGTTTTCTGCTCTGCTGTCCCACTCTTGAGGTTTGGCACGCTAGTCACCTGCTGCAACTGGAGAAATGCTAACTCCAAGAGGATGTCAAGGTCGCTAAGAGGAGGAACTCCTGAAGCAGTTGCGAACAAAAACAAGTTTGATCAAGCTAGCGCTTGTTCTCAGTTTCATAGTCAGAGCCTTGATGTCGGCAAGTCCACTGAGTAAAGAAAAGTTGACAATCCTTCCCTGCCTCACTAGGATGACTATCTCACCTGATCCGATACCATTTTCTGGCAGATTTCTTTCCTGTCGCAACAAACCTAGTAGTTCGTAATAAACCAACAAACCTTACCTCAGATCTTCGACTTACAAACGCTACATCAACACCATGATTTCTGGAGGGGGGGGGTCCATTATCACCGTTAGCAACTAGTAGGGCTATAAACAGTCGCCCGTTCCTAATTTGGGTCCACTGGTTCCAGGGAGCCGCGAGAGTCAAGGCCGTAAAACAAACACACCATCCATTTCTTACACAGGATTGAAAACCGGACGTATTTCCAACGAATGATTAGACGCCAATGCTTCGTATCACTCGGCCACCGGGGAGGCACTGTGATTTTGAAGGAAACTGTCGAGTTCTACATATTTCAATCTGATATATTCGCATTCCAAATTGTTGATGTTCTTCATAGTACAGACCGAAAGAGTCCGCCCAGGCTTAAACCACCAGACTTTGGTTGAAGTGGCAACTTGTTCGGGAGTTTCATCTTTGTTCTCTGCTGATACCGCCTGTCTCCCAGCTGTGTTGTTCTTCCTGCTCCTTTTCCTCTTTCTATAGTCTGTATTACAGATTAGGACCTCATTTATGCTCTCTTTTTGGTCCACCTGCTCACCAGAATGTAATAAGGAGCTGGGCTTGGGCCTAGCCTGCTGCCTTGAAGTTTCAAGTAGGTAGGGCAAAGCTTCCATTTTTCCTGGTGCTCACTTCTGCAGTTGGCACGGTAGTGCTGTCCGTTCTCGTCACTGTAGTGCGTGTGCTTTTTTGTGCATACCGCCGGCAGTTTCACTCACCACATTTAATGCATGATAGGAGGGAAGTTCTTCGTACTGAATAATGACTAACAATATTCATAAAGCTGTCTAAGTACGATACTCTAAAACACGTTTCCAAGTTGCAAATTAAAAAATACTTTTTTTACAAGTTAAAAGACGCAAGATCTTTCAAGGCCTCATGGCCCCATCCTCAGGCCAAGTGCCACGAGTTACAAAGATGCAATCAGTATATATTGAATGACAAAAACCCACAATGCGTCCCACCACAAGCACAAGGGATGCCATTTAAAGTTAATTAAAGTTCAACAGGTAAAATATTATGCTAATTCTTCAAATTGCTGGGAATTGTGAGTAATAAACCGTTTCCACTGTCGAAGGACAAAAGCTGGAAGCTCAGAATTACAGCATATTGCTCCATATTTAATAATGAAAAGGCTTTCCGAAAGAAAAATTGTACGCTTGTTAAAATTATAAGCAAGAACTTTGGAATTCGTCCAATCCGAGGAAAAATCACCCTGGTTGACTGTAGTAGTTAAAGTTGTAGTTGTGGATCCCTTTCTAATAGTGTATTTATGTTCCGACATTCGGATATTTAAAGTCCTAAGCGGGGTTCCTATGTAATATTTGACAGCACCATTCGGGTCCCTAGGAACAAGTGGAATAAAGTATACTCCCGTCTTGTTAAATGTTGAGACAGTGTCTCTGTCATTTCGTACCAAAGAAAATACATTTCTGGTGCTTTTTCCAAAGGCTAGGTTATGTTTGTAACAAGCTTTTTTCAAAATGGACACAGGAGGGGGGGTTCAATCTTACCAACGTACCTAGTTGAAGAAGTCGCAGTTACCAAAGTCGTAAATCTCAACCGCTGGAACTGTTGTAATAATCCATGGAAGAAGTGAGCTGGATAACCAAAAGAACTTGCTATGTTCAAGACCCTAGACAATTCCTCATGTCGAGCCCTACAAGACGAAGAATGCGTAAAGTCACATTTAATTAAAAAACGAAGGGCAGAGGCTTTATGTTCTGGTGGATTATATGAAGCAAAAGGGATAATACAAGGTGCAAATGTCGGTTTTCGATAAACTGAAAACTTAATTTGGTTGGAATTCAGGTCCCGGGAAAGCAGAAAATCCAGAAAGGGCAACCTCCCCTCCCTCTCCAATTTTCTCGTAAACTTAATAGAAGGGAACTGGGAGGATAGACATTCAGTAAATTCATCAAGTAGAGACAAGGAATGGGGCCAAAATACTAACAAGTCATCTACGTACCTTATCATAAGGGACGGTTGATAAGGGAAGTCCAGTAGAACCCTTTATTCTAGGAACTGAAGGAGAACCTCAGCCAAAATGGGGGAGAGGGGGAAACCCATTAGTGCTCCCTCCCTTTGCTGTAAAATCTTATCGTCAAACTTAAAATAAGAACGTCTTGCCACAAGTTTTAGTGCAGAAACAATAGCATCAGCTTCAAGGGGGAGTGGAATTGTCTTCATGCAATTTATTAGCCGTAATAGAATGAACCAGATCAAGGGGGACACTCGGGAACAGATACACGACATCCAGTGATGCCATGATGAACCCAGTAGCATGTGAATTATTACTGTATTACCAGAAGAACGAGAGGCGGTTCGCTACACTAAAAACTTTTGACTCGAAGCAAGATATTACCAAGGTTGAAATATGAAAAAGATCAGTTATTACAACTAGCCAAAAACCCTAATTTGTTTATTATTTGTGCAGATAAAACTCAACAGATCATTATTCTGAACCGCATTGATTACCATGCCAGGATGACCCAAGCCATAGATTTAGTTCCACATCGAGTTCTCAGGTTCGACCCTACTTCTGCAACTATCACATAATTGGGGAAATTGAGAAACCGAGGTTTCCTCCCCACCTCCATTTCTACTAAAATGAAACCCCCGGTTGGACCAAGGATCTCCAAAGTCTTCGGTAAAATGAAGACACATAAACCTGGTAATCCACATACGTTATTAGTCTCTGGGTATGCTAGCCAACTCGCCCTCTTGAGACTGCGCTGGCTTCTTATCTGAAACCTTTTACGTTAAATTCTTCCGTCTCCATTAAGAGTTCTACCCGAGTATTGGCCCGTATCAAAGCCTTTAATTCTCATGCAACTGGGTTCATCATGGCATCGTTGGATGTCGTGTCTCTGTTTCCGAGTGTCCCCCTTGATCTGGTGCATTCTATTACGGCTAATAAGTTGCATGAAAACAATTCCACCCCCACCCCTCTTGAAGCTGATGCTATTGTTTCTGCACTAAAACTTGTGGCAAGACGTTCTTATTTTAAGTTTGAAGATAGGATTTTACAGCAAAGGGAGGGAGCACCAATGGGCTTCCCCCTCTCCCTCATTTTGGCTGAGGTTCTCTTTCAGTTCCCAGAATAAAGGGTTCTACTGGACTTCCCTTATCAACCGTCCCTTATGATAAGGTACGTAGATGACTTGTTAGTATTTTGGCCCCATTTCCTCTCTCTACTTGATGAATTTACTGAATGTCTATCCTCCCAGTTCCCTTCTATTAAGTTTACGAGAAATTTGGAGAGGGAGTGGAGGTTGCCCTTTCTGGATTTTCTGCTTTCCCGGGACCTGAATTCCAACCAAATTAAGTTTTCAGTTTATCGAAAACCGACATTTGCACCTTGTATTATCCCTTTTGCTTCATATAATCCACCAGAACATAAAGCCTCTGCCCTTCGTTTTTTAATTAAATGTGACTTTACGCATTCTTCGTCTTGTTGGGTTCGATATGAGGAATTGTCCAGGGTTTTGAACATATCCCGTTCTTTTGGTTATCCAGCTCACTTCTTCCATTTACTATTACAACAGTTCCAGCGGTTGAGATTTACGACTTTGGTAACTGCGACTTCTTCAACTAGGTACGTTGGTAAGATTGAATCCCCCAACCCCACTTGTGTCCGTTTTGAAAAAAGCTTGTTACAAACATAACATAGCCTTTGGGAAAAGCACCAGAAATGTATTTTCTTTGGTACGAAATGACAGAGACACTGTCTCAACATTCAACAAACCGGGAGTATACTGTATTCCACTTGTTCCTAGGGACCCGAATGGTGCTGTTAAATATTACATAGTATCCACGCTTAGGACTTTAAATATCCGAATGTCGGAACATAAATACGCTATTAGAAAGGGATCCACAACTATAACTTTAACTACTACAGTCAACCAGGGTGATTTTTCCTCGGATTGGACCAATTCCAAAGTTCTTGATTATAATTTTAACAAGCGTACAATTTTTCTTTCGGAAAGCCTTTTCATTTTTAAGTATGGAGCAATACGCTCTAATCCTGAGCTTCCAGCTTTTGTCTCTCGACAGTGGAAACGGTTTATTACTCACAATTCCCAGCAATGTGAAAAAGAATTAGCATAATATTTTACCTATTGAACTTTAATTAACTTTAAATGGCATCACTTGTGCTTGTGGCGGGGTGCATTGTGGGTTTTTGTCATTCAATATATACTGGTTGCATCTTTGTAACTCGTGGCACTTGGCCTGAGGATAGGGCCATGAGGCCTTGAAAGATCTTGCGTCTTTTAACTTGTAAATAAAGTATTTTTTAATTGCAATTTGAAAACGTGTTTTAGTATATCGTACTTTAGACAGCTTTATGAATATTTACATCCTCAAATAACTGTCTTTGCACGATTTAAAGAACTCTCATCTAATACACCACCATTTGCAAGATTAAAAGATATTTATT
The DNA here is from genome assembly GCA_039090855.1 of Macrothele yani. Taxonomy (NCBI): domain Eukaryota; kingdom Metazoa; phylum Arthropoda; class Arachnida; order Araneae; family Macrothelidae; genus Macrothele; species Macrothele yani. The sequence goes on along the minus strand of CM077023.1, from coordinate 1,024,952 downwards.
ATTTACACTTAAAAACAGTATGTACAGATAAAAGCTTCGAAAACTAAGTTGGCGAGATCTTTCGGCTCCCCGGGAACCATTGTCAAGCCTAAGAGTGTCACCCGAGTGGAGCGCGCAATGCATCTTATACAAGCAGAAGAGACACGTCATACATTCGTTACCATAGATACAATTATAAACAGCACACCTCTGTACAACAGCAGTTAAGTAAAGCATGTGAGCAACTAATTAATAATTTTAAAGACAGTACAGCATGGGGAACAAACTAGTAATTCACAGACTAGGATGTTTTAAAGTCTTAATATATTGCCGCCAAGTTAGTGGCATATTGGTGGGTAATTCCTCATTGCAGCATAAGTCATTAAACCACATGATAAACATTGCTTCAGTGAACAAAGTGTTTCTTTTATTTTTAGTGGAAGCTAAATGTTGAACATCAGTCCAACATGGTGTATATTATATATATATATATATTCTATTAAGAAGAGACCTAAGCAAAAAAAATATATATATTTTTGACTCATACCAAGTACAACATAGAAAAGGTTATGTATCTACCAGTGTGAGTAAAAGGAGAAAAGATAAAAAATAAAATAAAACAACTGAATGTAGAAAGTGTCGAGAATACTGAGCCTTGGCTTTATCAAGGACCAGCAAAAACTCTGCATTTTCTCACTTCCACAAAGACCTAGTTGGAAATAGGTTTCTGCAAAGCCATAGATGCAAGTAATAAGCCCACCAAAAATTGTTTTAAGAAATATATATATGTCATGACCTCCGCAGAGTTGTATGACCTAACTTTAGTTAACAATTTAGCTTGCATCCATAACTTTCATGGCCCGACCCATGCTCTTCATCTGTTACTATTAAACAGAAAGAAGAAGATTAAAGAGAACTCAAGTTGTGAGAGTGACATAATAATTATAAATAATGTTCAGCTATAACGAAATGCCAAGTTCGCATGAGAGAGATTTTTAAGCCTGAATAGCAATGCAAAAGTATTCCAAATTTTACATTGCAATTAAAAAAGGAAATATTAATTATTTAAAACTCAGATTTTTGAAAGAAAACTTGATTCTAAAACCCCCTACTCCACAACTTCTGACAACACAAAAACGAGAATAAATTAAAGACAATAATTAACTAAAGAAATGCTTTGTGAAAGTTATATGACATAAACAATTAGTTGCAATATGTATAAAGTATTTCAGCAGTGCTTTAAGTGCATAATTAAGTAGTTATTAAGAACTTAACTACTTTGAAAATACAGCGCAATGTAAAGGAACTATGCTTAGCCAGCTGCTGGGCCTAAGTTTCCTAAAAAACGCGCAAAGTTACCAAGAAAAGAAAGAGTTAAAACCCGCAAAAAAGTTAACAGACTAGCCAGTGCCAAAATGCTAAAAAGCAAAAAACAACAGAGAAAATAAGTACAAGAAGTACAAACATTGAACTTATAAAACCTAAAACCCAAAGACAATGAAGAGAGCTTACCTCTTATGCAACTAAACTTTCTCCACACAAGAGGAAACATGGCTGACCTTTTCCCCAAACGTCCAAACAACTCTGCCACTCCCTAGTCGCTGGGGGGCAGTGTGGGTGGGGCTGATGGCCTCCTCACACTGAAAGAAACCAACTCGTGGAGATTTTAACCAGAGAAAAAAATATATACTTAAGACTGTGGACCTGTATGATCAGAAAGAGCAGAATTAACTCTCCAGAATACATGAGAAATATTATAAAATACACAAGTGGTGTATTTAATAATCTTTGCATGTATTAAATCACCTTAGTGAGCTTCTACAGATTATTCAGAATCTTATTAATTTTAATGTTAGTTTTACTATTTTTAGTATAGCTATTCTAGTGAGTGAATAACTAGTTTTCTTTTTTATTTGTTTTTATTTTCTTTTATAAACCGATTTTTAAGCTTTTTTTGTGATTTTGTCTATATTATTTAATTTCTTATTTTTAATAGGACCTTCTTATCCATAGCACTAAGGTTCCTTTTTATAGTTAATATGCATCCTGTAGACCAACTTCCAAAAAAGGCTTTCATTGGTCAGAATCATATTATTAACTGTGTAGAAAATTAAAGCAGATCTGCCAACCTTACTCTATTATTCAGAATAATTTTTCTTAAAGTTCTTTTGATGAAAGAAGAAGGAATTTCGTTCTCTAGAAAACTGTCTAATAGTATATTAATGTGGTAATTGAAGTCCAAATTGTTGCTGCAAATTCTTGAAATTCTTAGGACCTGAGAAATTAGTACATTCTCAATTACTTTGGTTGATATGTTATAATCACCCCACCTGCTCAGATAACTACCTTTACACATTTAGATATATTGATGATCTGCTGTGTATCAATAATTCAGAAGTTATAGAGAGTGATTTTGATAATATCTATCCTAGCTCTCTTAACTTATGTAAAACCAACCACAGTAATCAGGAACTTGAGTTCCTAGACTTAAGCATTAAGCTCAACAGAGGTAACCCATCTATTAGCCTCTTTGAAAAAAGAGTTAATTTTCCTTTCAAAGTAATTAAATATCTACACTGGAATAATAACATATCAACCAAAGTAATTGAGAATGTACTAATTTCTCAGGTCCTAAGAATTTCAAGAATTTGCAGCAACAATTTGGACTTCAATTACCACATTAATATACTATTAGACAGTTTTCTAGAGAACGAAATTCCTTCTTCTTTCATCAAAAGAACTTTAAGAAAAATTATTCTGAATAATAGAGTAAGGTTGGCAGATCTGCTTTAATTTTCTACACAGTTAATAATATGATTCTGACCAATCAAAGCCGTTTGGAAGTTGGCTAGAGGATGCCTATTAACTACTAAAAGGAACCTTAGTGCTATGGATATGAAGGTCCTATTAAAATAAAAAATTAAATAATATAGACAAAATCACAAAAAAAGCTTAAAAAATCGGTTTATAAAAGAAAATAAAAACAAATAAAAAAGAAAACTAGTTATTCACTCACTAGAATAGCTATACTAAAAATAGTAAAACTAACATTAAAATTAATAAGATTCTGAATAATCTGTAGAAGCTCACTAAGGTGATTTAATACATGCAAAGATTATTAAATACACCACTTGTGTATTTTATAATATTTCTCGTGTATTCTGGAGAGTTAATGCTGCTCTTTCTGATCATACACGTCCACAGTCTTAAGTATATATTTTTTTTCTCTGGTTAAAATCTCCGCGAGTTAGTTTCTTTCAGTGTGAGGAGGCCGTCAGCCCCACCCACACTGCACCCCAGCGACTAGGGAGTGGCAGAGGTGTTTGGACGTTTGGGGAAAAGGTCAGCCATGTTTCCTCTTGTGTGGAGAAAGTTTAGTTGCATAAGAGGTAAGCTCTCTTCATTGTCTTTGGGTTTTAGGTTTTATAAGTTCAATGTTTGTACTTCTTGTACTTATTTTCTCTGTTGTTTTTTGCTTTTTAGCATTTTGGCACTGGCTAGTCTGTTAACTTTTTTGCGGGTTTTAACTCTTTCTTTTCTTGGTAACTTTGCGCGTTTTTTAGGAAACTTAGGCCCAGCAGCTGGCTAAGCATAGTTCCTTTACATTGCGCTGTATTTTCAAAGTAGTTAAGTTCTTAATAACTACTTAAATATGCACTTAAAGCACTGCTGAAATACTTTGTACATATTGCAACTAATTGTTTATGTCATATAACTTTCACAAAGCATTTCTTTAGTTAATTATTGTCTTTAATTTATTCTCGTTTTTGTGTTGTCAGAAGTTGTGGAGTAGGGGGTTTTAGAATCAAGTTTTCTTTCAAAAATCTGAGTTTTAAATAATTAATATTTCCTTTTTTAATTGCAATGTAAAATTTGGAATACTTTTGCATTGCTATTCAGGCTTAAAATCTCTCTCATGCAAACTTGGCATTTCGTTATAGCTGAACATTATTTATAATTATTATGTCACTCTCACAACTTGAGTTCTCTTTAATCTTCTTCTTTCTGTTTAATAGTAACAGATGAAGAGCATGGGTCGGGCCATGAAAGTTATGGATGCAAGCTAAATTGTTAACTAAAGCTAGGTCATACAACTCTGCGGAGGTCATGACATATATATATTTTTTAAAACAATTTTTGGTGGGCTTATTACTTGCATCTATGGCTTTGCAGAAACCCATTTCCAACTAGGTCTTTGTGGAAGTGAGAAAATGCAGAGTTTTTGCTGGTCCTTGATAAAGCCAAGGCTCAGTATTCTCGACACTTTCTACATTCAGTTGTTTTATTTTATTTTTTATCTTTTCTCCTTTTACTCACACTAATAGATACATAACCTTTTCTATGTTGTACTTGGTATGAGTCAAAAATATATATATTTTTTTTTTGCTTAGGTCTCTTCTTAATAGAATGTGAATTCTGAATTTTCATAACTGCTGCGTTGCGCGTTTTGATCTTCAGGTTATTTTGCAACTTTCGTTTTAAATTCAAAAGTTTTTCCTTAGTTTTCAGCTTTGCTCTTCAGAATATATATATATATATATATATATATATATATATATATATATATATATATATATATATATATATATATCATCATCATCATCATCATTGTCAACCATTATCAATCCACTGCTGGACGAAGGTCTCCCCAAGTTTCCTCCACAACGGTCTGTCTTGTGCCAGTCTCCTCCATGTCACCCCTGCATACTTTCGAATTTCATCCACCCATCTCCCATGTGGTCTTCTTCTGGGTCTTTTCCTGTCCCTTGGAATCCAATCTAAAATTTCGGCTGTCCATCGATGATCTGTCCTTCTGGCAGTATGTCCAGCCCATTGCCATTTCAGGGATTTAACTCTGATCATGATGTCTTCCACTCCTGTCATTTTTCGGATCCACGAGTTCCTCTTCTTATCTCTCCTGGTTACACCAAGTATGCACCTCTCCATGCTTCTTTGAGTTGTCTGCAGCCTTTGTATGTCCCTTTTAGTTAAGGTCCACGTCTCTGCACCATACGTCAGCACTGGAAGGATGCATTGATCAAACACTTTTCTTTTAAGACATACTGGCATATTGCTCTTGAAAATTATGCTGTTTCTTCCAAAAGCTCTCCAGGCAAGTTTTGTACGCCGATTAATTTCTTCATCAATGTGACCCTCACTTGATATCTGCTGTCCAAGATAAACGTACGTGTCTGTTATCTCCAGCTTTTCTCCATCAATCGATAAATCTTCATTTCTTGTAAAAGCATTGAACATCACTTTTGTCTTCTGAAAGTTCATTTTTAATCCCACTTCTTTACTGTTGTCAGCAAGTTCCTGGATCATACTCTGCAGCTCTGATGGGGTAGTTGCAAAAATGACTACATCATCAGCAAAACGAAGGTGGGTTAGATAATCTCCATTAATCTTATATATATATATATATATATATATATATATATATATATATATATATATGAACGTGGCAAGCTCATAAGACAAACAAAATCTATTGACATAACCAACCTTAAAAAACACCATAATACCTTCAAGTTGGAACTGAAGAACAGGTTCTCTGCTTTAGAAGGCCTAACATCGGAAGAAGTGGACATCTCTGAAGTTAACAGAAAAGTAACCAAAGCTCTTATGGAAACAGCAACAAAATTAGCTGGGTCTAAGAACAAGTTGCATGTAAACAAATTATCAGGAAAAACCAAAATGTTGATGCAAAAAAGAAGAGAGATGAGGACAACTAAAGAAGATGTGACTTCCAAAGTGGAATATATAGAGCTATGCAAGACAGCACGAAAAAGTATCTCTGAAGACGTAAGGAAATTCAACTGTGAGCTAGTGAGGAAAGCAATTGAAAACAACCAAAGCCTAAAGATAGCAAAGGGACATCTCAGTAAGGGAAGAAAACAGATTATGGCTCTGAGAAAAGAAGATGGTTCTATAACAAGAAATAGAGGTGAAATTTTGACAAGAGTGAAAGATTTCTACTCCAAATTATATGAAAGGGATGATATATGCACTCCAGACATCATGAAAGATACCAGTACCAGAGTTCCTCCAGTCCTTCCAGCAGAAGTTGCACATGCAATCAAGAACATGAAGCGAGGAAAAGCTCCAGGAGAAGATGGAATTACTGTAGACATCATACAAGAAGCAAGTGGAGAAATCGAAACAGTACTCGCCCAAATTTTCACTCGATGCCTTAATGAAGGAAAGATTCCTGAGGATTGGAACACCGCTACAATGATCCTGCTACATAAGAAAGGTGACATTGAGGATCTCGGAAACTACAGACCTATCAGCCTCCTATCAGTAGTTTATAAAATCTTCACTAAAGTTCTTTCACACCGCTTGAAGGTAACACTGGACATGGCTCAACCGAGAGAACAAGCTGGATTCAGGAGTGGCTACAGCACAATAGATCATATCCACGTGTTGAGAGAACTAATTGAAAGAGCGAGGGAATATGAACTTCCATTGTGCATGGCTTTTATCGATTATGAAAAAGCCTTTGATTCGGTGAAACCATCAGCAGTTACCACGGCTCTGAAATCCTGCGGTATTGAAGATGCATACATTAATATTATTAATAACATCTATGAAAATGCAAGTGCAAAGATTCGGTTGTTTGAAAATACAACACACATAAAAATTGGAAAGGGAGTGAGACAAGGTGACACCATATCTCCGAAGCTCTTTAATGCCACATTGGAAAATGTCTTTCAATCACTGAACTGGGAAAACAAAGGGATAAAGATTAATGGAGATTATCTAACCCACCTTCGTTTTGCTGATGACGTAGTCATTTTTGCAACTACCCCATCAGAGCTGCATAGTATGATCCAGGAACTTGCTGACAAGAGTAAAGAAGTGGGATTAAAAATGAACTTTCAGAAGACAAAAGTGATGTTCAATGCTTTTACAAGAAATGAAGATTTATCGATTGATGGAGAAAAACTGGAGATAACAGATACGTATGTTTATCTTGGACAGCAGATATCAAGTGAGGGTCACATTGATGAAGAAATTAATCGGCGTACAAAACTTGCCTTGAGAGCTTTTGGAAGAAACAGCATAATTTTCAAGAGCAATATGCCATTATGTCTTAAAAGAAAAGTGTTTGATCAATGCATCCTTCCAGTGCTTACGTATGGTGCAGAGACGTGGACCTTAACTAAAAGAGACATACAAAGGCTGCAGACAACTCAAAGAGCATGGAGAGGTGCATGCTTGGTATAACCAGGAGAGATAAGAAGAGGAACTCGTGGATCCGAAAAATGACGAGAGTGGAAGACATCATGATCAGAGTTAAATTCCTGAAATGGCAATGGGCTGGACATACTGCCAGAAGGACAGACCATAGATGGACAGCCGAAATTTTAGATTGGATTCCAAGGGACAGGAACAGACCCAGAAAAAGACCACATGGGAGATGGGTGGATGAAATTCGTAAATATGCGGGAGTGACATGGAGGAGACTGGCACAAGACAGACCGTTGTGGAGGAAACTTGGGGAGACCTTCGTACAGCAGTGGATTGATAATGGTTGACAATGATGATGATGATATATATATATATCATCATCATCATCATTGTCAACCATTATCAATCCACTGCTGGACGAAGGTCTCCAAGTTTCCTCCACAACGGTCTGTCTTGTGCCAGTCTCCTCCATGTCACCCCTGCATACTTTCGAATTTCATCCACCCATCTCCTATGTGGTCTTCTTCTGGGTCTTTTCCTGTCCCTTGGAATCCAATCTAAAATTTCGGCTGTCCATCGATGATCTGTCCTTCTGGCAGTATGTCCAGCCCATTGCCATTTCAGGGATTTAACTCTGATCATGATGTCTTCCACTCTTGTCATTTTTCGGATCCACGAGTTCCTCTTCTTATCTCTCCTGGTTACACCAAGTATGCACCTGTCCATGTTTCTTTGAGTTGTCTGCAGCCTTTGTATGTCTCTTTTAGTTAAGGTCCACGTCTCTGCACCATACGTAAGCACTGGAAGGATGCATTGATCAAACACTTTTCTTTTAAGACATAATGGCATATTGCTCTTGAAAATTATGCTGTTTCTTCCAAAAGCTCTCCAGGCAAGTTTTGTACGCCGATTAATTTCTTCATCAATGTGACCCTCACTTGATATCTGCTGTCCAAGATAAACGTATGTGTCTGTTATCTCCAGCTTTTCTCCATCAATCGATAAATCTTCATTTCTTGCAAAAGCATTGAACATCACTTTTGTCTTCTGAAAGTTCATTTTAATCCCACTTCTTTACTCTTGTCAGCAAGTTCCTGGATCATACTCTGCAGCTCTGATGGGCTAGTTGCAAAAATGACTACGTCATCAGCAAAACGAAGGTGGGTTAGATAATCTCCATTAATCTTTATCCCCTTGTTTTCTCAGCTCAGTGACTGAAAAACACCCTCCAATGTGGCATTAAAGAGCTTCGGAGATATGGTGTCACCTTGTCTCACTCCCTTTCCAATTTTTATGTGTGTTGTATTTTCAAACAGCCTAATCTTTGCACTTGCATTTTCATAGATGTTATTAATAATATTAATGTATGCATCTTCAATACCGCAGGTTTTCAGAGCCATTGTAACTGCTGATGGTTTCACCGAATCAAAGGCTTTTTCATAATCGATAAAGCCATGCACAATGGAAGTTCATATTCCCTCGCTCTTTCAATTAGTTCTCTCAGCACATGGATATGATCTATTGTGCTGTAGCCACTCCTGAATCCAGCTTGTTCTCTCGGTTGAACCATGTCCAGTGTTACCTTCAAGCAGTGTGAAAGAACTTTAGTGAAGATTTTATAAACTACTGATAGGAGGCTGATAGGTCTGTAGTTTCCGAGATCCTCAATGTCACCTTTCTTATGTATCAGGATCATTGTAGCGGTGTTCCAATCCTCAGGAATCTTTCCTTCATTAAGGCATCGAGTGAAAATTTGGGCGAGTACTGTTTCATTTCTCCACTTGCTTCTTGTATGATGTCTTCAGTAATTCCATCTTCTCCTGGAGCTTTCCCCGCTTCATGTTCTTGATTGCATGTGCAACTTCTGCTGGAAGGACTGGAGGAACTCTGGTACTGGTATCTTTCATGATGTCTGGAGTGCATGTATCATCCCTTTCATATAATTTGGAGTAGAAATCTTTCACTCTTGTCAAAATTTCGCCTCTATTTCTTGTTACAGAACCATCTTCTTTCTCAGTGCCATAATCTGTTTTCTTCCGTTACTGAGATGTCCCTTTGCTATCTTTAGGCTTTGGTTGTTTTCAATTGCTTTCCTCACTAGTTCACAGTTGAATTTTCTTACGTCTTCAGTGATACTTTTTCGTACTGTCTTGCATAGCTCTATATATTCCACTTTGTAAGTCACATCTTCTTTAGTTGTCCTCATCTCTCTTCTTTGCATCAACATTTTCGTTTTTCCTGATAATTTATTTACATGCAACTTGTTCTTAGACCCAGCTAATTTTGTTGCTGTTTCCATAAGAGCTTTGGTTACTTTTCTGTTAACTTCAGAGATGTCCACTTCTTCCGATATTAGGCCTTCTAAAGCAGAGAAAATGTTCTTCAGTTCCAACTTGAAGGTGTTATGGTGTTTTTAAGGTTGGTTATGTCAATAGATTTTGTTTGTCTTATGAGCTTGCCACGTTCAAGTTTAGTGTTGAGGTGCATCTTACATCTCACCAATCTATGGTCACTACCTGTGTTGAACTTGTTTAGCACACTGCAGTCTTCTATGACGAATTTTTTGTTACACATAATAAAATCAATTTCACTTGTCGTCCCATTTGGATGTCTCCATGTCCATTTCCTGTGTGGCTTTTTCTTGAAGAAGGAGTTCAAGATGAAAAACCCTTCTGCCTCTGCAAACTCAACGAGAGTATTTCTACGCTGGTTTCTGTTGCCGTGACCGAATTTACCTACTGAAGTTTCATTCTGTTGCCGTTGCCCTATTTTTGCATTGAAATCTCCCATAATTATTTTCAAGTGCTGCTTACCTTTATTATTTAGATGACAAATTTCCTCATAAAATTCTTCAATTTCTTCTTCAGGATGACTTGTGGTGGATGCATAAGTTTGAATAATCTGAGCCTGGTATCTTCTCGATAGTTGGATAACGAGTCGTGCAGCTCTGTCAGAGGAACTTTCAACTTCTACCACTTTATCCTTCAGTTTCTTGTTTATTATAAATCCAACACCACTAGTTCTGCCAGTATCTGTCCCACGATAGTAGAAGAGATGTCGACTTTTCAGTTCGATGAGATCTTCTCCTTTTCTCCTTACCTCACTTAGCCCCACGATGTCCCACTTGATCCTTTGTAGTTCCTCTTCCAATTCAAGAAGCCTTGAATCAGAAGATAGGGAGCGTCCATTGTACGTTGCCAAGGTCAGCATCAGATGGCAGCCTAGTCCGGTCCTCCGGGGATTCTTAGCACCCTCTGCCTTCATGTCGCACTGGCCGCTGCCTTGGCCAGGTACATTCCAGCTGCCGGAGACTGAGGGCCAAGATTTAAGTTGTGGAGTCCTTTTGGAGGGGTTTGGCCATAACTCACCACGCTGGCCAAGCGGGTTGGTGAGTGTGGGATAGAATTTCCTCTAATCCCGATGGTATAGTTATACCGCTATTGGCGGTCGTCAGAGCCCCTTTAGTGGGAACAGGATGCACCACGAGAAGGCGGGGTTGACATTTGTCAAGGAGAGGCTGTGATGTTACGCATCACCTGAATTTACATCCCATATATATATATATATATATATATATATATATATATGGATTGTCAAGGAGAGGCTGTGATGTTACGCATCACCTGAATTTACATCCCATATATATATATATATATATATATATATATGGGATGTAAGGTCAGGTGATGCGTAACATCACAGCCTCTCCTTGACAAATGTCAACCCCGCCTTCTCGTGGTGCATCCTGTTCCCACTAAAGGGGCTCTGACGACCGCAAATAGCGGTATAACTATACCATCGGGATCAGAGGAAATGCTATCCCACACTCACCAACCCGCTTGGCCAGCGTGGTGAGTTATGGCCAAACACCTCCAAAATGACTCTACAACTTAAATCTTGGCCCTCAGTCTCCGGCAGCTGGAATGTACCTGGCCAAGGCAGCGGCCAGTGCGACATGAAGGCAGAGGGTGCTAAGAATCCCCGGAGGACCGGACTAGGCTGCCATTTGATGCTGACCTTGGCTACCTACAACGGACGCTCCCTATCTTCTGATTCAAGGCTTCTTGAATTGGAAGAGGAACTACAAAGGATCAAGTGGGACATCGTCGGGCTAAGTGAGGTAAGGAGAAAAGGAGAAGATCTCATTGAACTGAAAAGTGGACATCTCTTCTATTATCGTGGGACAGATACTGGCAGAACTAGTGGTGTTGGATTTATAATAAACAAGAAACTGAAGGATAAAGTGGTAGAAGTTGAAAGTTCCTCTGACAGAGCTGCACGACTCGTTATCCAACTATCGAGAAGATACCAGGCTCAGATTATTCAAACTTATGCACCCACCACAAGTCATCCTGAAGAAGAAATTGAAGAATTTTATGAGGAAATTCGTCATCTAAATAATAAAGGTAAGCAGCACTTGAAGATAATTATGGGAGATTTCAATGCAAAAATAGGGCACCGGCAACAGAATGAAACTTCAGTAGGTAAATTCGGTCACGGCAACAGAAACCAGCGTGGAAATACTCTCGTTGAGTTTGCAGAGGCAGAAGGATTTTTCATCTTGAATTCCTTTTTCAAGAAAAAGCCACACAGGAAATGGACATGGAGACATCCAATTGGGACGACAAGTGAAATTGATTTTATTATGTGTAACAAAAAATTCGTCATCGAAGACTGCAGTGTGCTAAACAAGTTCAACACAGGTAGTGACCATAGATTGGTGAGATGTAAGATGCACCTCAACACTAAACTGGAACGTGGCAAGCTCATAAGACAAACAAAATGTATTGACATAACCAACCTTAAAAAACACCATAATACTTTCAAGTTGGAACTGAAGAACAGATTCTCTGCTTTAGAAGGCCTAACATCGGAAGAAGTGGATATTTCGGAAGTTAACAGAAAAGTAACCAAAGCTCTTATGGAAACAGCAACAAAATTAGCTGGGTCTAAGAACAAGTTGCATGTAAACAAATTATCAGGAAAAACCAAAATGTTGATGCAAAAAAGAAGAGAGATGAGGACAACTAAAGAAGATGTGACTTCCAAAGTGGAATATATAGAGCTATGCAAGACAGCACGAAAAAGTATCTCTGAAGACGTAAGGAAATTCAACTGTGAGCTAGTGAGGAAAGCAATTGAAAACAACCAAAGCCTAAAGATAGCAAAGGGACATCTCAGTAAGGGAAGAAAACAGATTATGGCTCTGAGAAAAGAAGATGGTTCTATAACAAGAAATAGAGGCGAAATTTTGACAAGAGTGAAAGATTTCTACTCCAAATTATATGAAAGGGATGATACATGTACTCCAGACATCATGAAAGGTACCAGAGTTCTTCCAGTCCTCCCAGCAGAAGTTGCTCATGCAATCAAGAACATGAAGCGGGGGAAAGCTCCAGGAGAAGATGGAATTACTATAGACATCATACAAGAAGCAAGTGGAGAAATTGAAACAGTACTCGCCCAAATTTTCACTCGATGCCTTAATGAAGGGAAGATTCCTGAGGATTGGAACAATGCTACAATGATCCTGCTACATAAAAAAGGTGACATTGAGGATCTCAGGAACTACAGACCTATCAGCCTCCTATTAGTGGTTTATAAAATCTTCACTAAAGTTCTTTCACACCGCTTGAAGGTAACACTGGACATGGCTCAACCGAGAGAACAAGCTGGATTCAGGAGTGGCTACAGCACAATAGATCATATCCATGTACTGAGAGAACTAATTGAAAGAGCGAGGGAATATGAACTTCCATTGTGCATGGCTTTTATCGATTATGAAAAAGCCTTTGATTCGGTGAAACCATCGGCAGTTACCACGGCTCTGAAATCCTGCGGTATTGAAGATGCATACATTAATATTATTAATAACATCTATGAAAATGCAAGTGCAAAGATTCGGCTGTTTGAAAATACAACACACATAAAAATTGGAAAGGGAGTGAGACAAGGTGACCCCATATCTCCGAAGCTCTTTAATGCCACATTGGAAAATGTCTTTCAATCACTGAACTGGGAAAACAAAGGGATAAAGATTAATGGAGATTATCTAACCCACCTTCGTTTTGCTGATGACGTAGTCATTTTTGCAACTACCCCATCAGAGCTGCAGAGTATGATCCAGGAACTTGCTGACAAGAGTAAAGAAGTGGGATTAAAAATGAACTTTCAGAAGACAAAAGTGATGTTCAATGCTTTTACAAGAAATGAAGATTTATCGATTGATGGAGAAAAACTGGAGATAACAGATACGTATGTTTATCTTGGACAGCAGATATCAAGTGAGGGTCACATTGATGAAGAAATTAATCGGCGTACAAAACTTGCCTGGAGAGCTTTTGGAAGAAACAGCATAATTTTCAAGAGCAATATGCCATTATGTCTTAAAAGAAAAGTGTTTGATCAATGCATCCTTCCAGTGCTTACGTATGGTGCAGAGACGTGGACCTTAACTAAAAGAGACATACAAAGGCTGCAGACAACTCAAAGAATCATGGAGAGGTGCATGCTTGGTATAACCAGGAGAGATAAGAAGAGGAACTTGTGGATCCGAAAAATGACGAGAGTGGAAGACATCATGATCAGAGTTAAATCCCTGAAATGGCAATGGGCTGGACATACTGCCAGAAGGACAGACCATAGATGGACAGCCGAAATTTTAGATTGGATTCCAAGGGACAGGAAAAGACCCAGAAAAAGACCACATGGGAGATGGGTGGATGAAATTCGTAAATATGCGGGAGTGACATGGAGGAGACTGGCACAAGACAGACCGTTGTGGAGGAAACTTGGGGAGACCTTTGTCCAGCAGTGGATTGATAATGGTTGACAATGATGATGATGATGAGTATATATATATATATATATATATGTTGGACGGATGTTCAACATATATACACCATGTTGGACTGATGTTCAACATTTAGCTTCCACTAAAATACCATGAGAGACACAGCAAGTGTTGCTTCTGCGCATGCGCAGTCCCGTTGCTTTCACCTGCTGTTGGGGGTTGCATTGGTTGCCAGCAAACGGGCCACTAGTGGCACTTGCTTGGAGGCCCACAATTCACGGCGATGCTGCAGGGCCATCAATGGCTCGCCGACTGATAGCGCTGCCACCAACGGACCACTACCGGGCCGTGAGCGGCAGATTTCAGCCAGCAGTGACCCATCACTGCCAGCTGGTGGCCAGCAGTTTCCCAGCACTTGTGTTTTTTCTGGGTGTATAATAAACGTTTGATTGTGGCAAACGTTGGTATTTTTATTCTATCTCATACCCATGAAGGGAATTTTCCAAAACAGTGAAAAGAGGCATAGAAAGCAATATGCTGATATGCATAATCTCCATGAGCTTTCTGAGCATGTCGTTGAGATGAAGAGATTATTATTCATTTGTGCTATGTCGCAGAAAGTTCTCTGAGTGTTTAACCTTGAACGGAATTTTTCTAAGCCCTACCTCTAAAGCGTCTTCATATTGTTACGTTCACTGTTCTGTACCCATTCATTGTGCGCTGGTTTGTTTTTCGTTCTGCATTTCTGTGGAGTGTTGTGTTGTCTGCGTTCACATAACGTTTACGCTTTACTTAATATTTACAACCTGCAGTTCTTAGGTATTTACCTAGCATTTCCAGTTTTAATAAAATTATGTCAAAAACCTGGAGTGCGGTTTTTGAACGATCATAATACTTTCCTACAGCTGCGGTGTGTGAGAAAGTAAAAACCCTCATGTATTATTTGAGTTGAACTCGAAGGAGCGTAATGTTGAACTTGAAGGGCCGCAATTTTAAACTCAAAGGGGCGTAATTTCAAGTCGCGCCCTCCCAGATAAGAAAAGCTTACTGCCGTCCTGGGTGTATCAAATGTGGGGATAGGGGAAGGAATTTCCTATGTCACAATAACCAAAATTTCATGCTTTATACTATCCACTATATCCGATCTCGCTACAGAACTTCAAAATCAGATCCTCCGGCGGAAGGCTGAAATTTAATACTTAATCATACCTCAAGTATTCCCGTGAATCGCTCCTATTACCAGGAGTGTTCTTGGTAATAGGAGCTAAATTTTTCCATTAGATCTTCGTGACATAGACCGCAATTCTGTCACACATTCTAACACAGAAAAAGAAATGACAAAGTGACAAGGCACAGACAGAAAAAGCAATTAGTTTGGCTGAAAAAGTTGAAGTTATAACACAGTACACACACAAACACAAACTAGAGGACAAAGTAAAATCGACATAATTATACAGTAAACGTAATTTCGTGACTTGAACTGGCTACGTAAAAACAATCTGAAACTGCAGATGAAAGAAAATTTCGGGAGATGGTGGTCTGAATTTCTTGGATCTTCCCTTTACGTATGTCCCTGCCATCGAAAACACTTTAACTTCTTGTTTTTCTAAACGGAAAGATTCGGAATCCGTGTATCCTGTAAATGTGCCTATACTCAACGAAACCTGGTAACTATTTTCGGCCAACCCGATCGCCGAGTGGTCTGAGGCGCTGATCATTCCTTCGAGATGGTCCCGGATTTCGAGTTCCTCATCAAGCATGGCTACTGTGTTTGTCCAATGTCCTTTCAGTGGCCCCTAATTAATGAAGGACGACTGCGTATAGCCCTCTGTGTTGCTCACGCTCTAGGTAATAGGTACCCCCCCTCTCCTTTCTTCCCCCGAAAAAAAAATTTCGTAGAAACGTTAACGACTTTGCCCAAATTTTAACTGATAAATTCTATCCATTACTGAAATTCTCTGTCTTGTATAGATTTCAAGGTGAATTGACCTAGACGTTTTTATCAAAGCAGTGGGGCACCCAGGATTGCTTTATGGAGGTGGTCCAAACTGTAGTGAAAGTGCAAATAAAAATGCCCCTGAGAAGACATCTCCAAAATATTGGGAAGCGACAAAAATATCTCCTCCATATTAAGGTGCTTTATGGATTATTAATAAAATATATATTTAAAACTGTACAAATATATTTTAAAATAGGCAGTCAGTAACAAAGAACGAAGGACCTAGTGATAATTTCGAGTAGTGCTCGAGCTCCTAAGCACCCCCGCTAAGTGAGCCACTCAGGGGCGTATTTAGAGGAGAGGCCAAGGGGGATTGGTGCCCCCGCCGCGGATGGCTTAGTGGTTAGTGTTTCAGACTATCGATGCTGGGTCCCCAGGTTCAAGCCTGGGCTGATCTTTCAGAGATGGTGTGATTTACTAACAATCGCTGAATATCCGCCGTGCATCGGACGAGCACGTTAAGTGACGGCCCCCAGGCTGGACCCACTGGTTAAATGGGTATCCTTTCCTGTACCCCACCTGAAATTCTCTCACCCCTCTATGTGCAATATCGTACTTGTACGGTGGCGCCATGTACTGTACTCTAATCTCACTACAAAACTGTTCTGTCAAAGTCGCTAGACTTGCTCTCATTCCTTCCGTTTCTGTGTCCTGCCCAAAAGGCGATCTCGCTGTAGGTGGCTGGGACCTAAACTCTACTCCCTGTGGGCGGAAGTCCTACAAGAAAATGACGCTGATCCTGGATTGGTGCCCCCCGAAAGCGTTTCATTTCTTTGTTAAAATGCGACTTACATTAGAAAAAAGGCTTTAATTAAATAAAAATACATCAACTTACAATGGAAAATAATGCTCTAATTTTTTCTTCTACTTTTCATTAAATTTTAATTTGTCCTGATGGATTTCAAAAACTTCCATTTCCGGTCGACCCTCTCAGAAAAAAAATCTATATACGGCCCTAGTGCCACTGTATCAAATGAAAGTGTTGATCCAGTTTCGTTTAGACAAGATGTCGAGTCTCCTGTTTATGAACAATTCCTTAGGTGAAATTTTGAATATAATAGAAAAATCTTCAATTCGAAGACAAGAAATTGTATAGAAAAGTAGCTTTTACTGCCCCGAGATTTTGTAATCAAAGAGCAGACGGTGGAACGCTTACCGACACTAATAAGGTATTCTTGTAAAAAACTAAGTTTAAGAACAATTCTCTCTCTCTCTCTCTTATGACAATATAATGGTTGCTATTAGCTCACGCCTCATGGGATAGCTTACTTAACGTCTCGGTCAAGTAATTTTGGGAGAGAAGAAGGGGTGAAAAAATGCTAAGGAAAGCCCCTGGAAATACCTTACGTCTCCTTACTACTAATTATATCATTTATCCAAAATAAGATTTTCTGACATTTTAACATAGTGAAGAGCGAGTGCGTACAAGTGTGTAGAATAAATCTTAGAATTTGCGCTTGTCTTTATTTTATTTAGAGGTAAGTATTTGTTTCAGTGAACAAAAATTAAGCGCTTTACATATTCTAGATGAGCCTCCCCGCAAATTAAGATTTTGGTACCAAACGGTGCACTTGTAGCACCTTGTAGCACCTTTCTCAACTATAATCTAAATAAAGTGCACTGTAGATGGCAGCACATGATTATTTACTAGAATGTTATTTATTTGCTTTTCATTCATAAAACTAGGACTTCAAAATTTCATTCCCTTACCATCCACTGACGGAAGATTCGGTGAGACTTACCAACATTTATAAGGCGCCATTTGAAATGTAAAGCAAAACGTAATATTGCACAATGTTGTTACGAACATTAATATATTCGTGCAAAAACTGAACTAACTTTGAATGCATAGAACTAGAATGCATAAATCGAAAAATTGAAAGAATATAATAATGATTATGACCAAGTTGTATTTTTGCTTCATTTACTGTTATTGCTTTAGTAACATAATAATTACGCTATGCTACTTTTCCACATGAAAAAGCGGAGGCACAAAAATTCTGTAGTACATAATATATCCTTATTTATCTAAATTGCTCTTTTGTTGAATGACAATCTGTGATATCAGTGGGACTGAGACAATGGATAAGCAATCAGCAAAAATAATTCTTATGAAATAATTGGGGTCCTAATCTATTACTTCAATAAATAAATGGTTTCTTTCTGCAGCGATTATATTTTATTTTTGATTAAAATTTAAAGTGAAAGCAATTACATGGGACAAAACAGAAAGAAATTTTAAAATAAACTAACTAAATCACCTATCACAACCAGCGAGAAATATGAAAACACTTTGATTAGTGAGCACTTCCCCAAACCATCTTTATGACAAATACACATAACCTGGAAGCAGGGGCGGATTGGCGGTCGCTGAAGGGCCCGGGAATTTTTTTACAAATGGGCCCGTTCCGTTGTAGTTCTGTGGTACTATTGTATCACAACTGAAAATCACTTTTTTTATTTAAGAAACAAAACAAAAAGTACAGTTGCTCTAGAAACAGTGGCAAGCATAGTACTGGGGGAGGGGAGTTAAAAAAAGTACACCCGTCATCTTTAAATTGAAGTGGGTGCTGCGGGAAAATGTTCATTGGCCCATGCCAAGATTTTACTGCAGAAAACTTGTACTGCAATTTTTCTGTTCTGGACAATCACAGTTAGAAATTTCAAGATATTTAAATATCGTGGCAAACTCACTTAATCGACGTGGGAAAAGCGAATAACCAGGTTTAAATCACTAGTTTAGTTTGCTATGTATGTAATTGCGCTGGAGAAGCTTCTAATTTTGGACGCACTCAATATTTATATCTGTTTAAAATTTTAACTTAAGAACGCTGAAGTAAGAACATTGAAATTTAAAAAAAAATTGCTTATATAGCCTTTTCATGCTTGACATATCGTAAAATAATCTTGATTTTCATACCTTTGAGCTTCCAGTTCTTAAATTTTCAACGAAGTGAGCTGAAATTCCAGTAAATATTTGAGAGAAAGAGATAGAACTGCTACTACCAAAATTATGTTGGAGTTGTAAAAATCCTTTCGTATAAGACATCATTTTTAAATTTAAATAAATGAAAAAAAATACAGAACTTTAACACTGTAAAATGTTCTATATGTACTGCAATTTTTGTAATTTTTCTATAGTAGACAATCACAGTAAGAAATTTAAAGATTTCTAAATTTCGTGTCGAACAGATTCTTCATTTAGTGATCATATAGTCGTATGGGTTTCAATAACAAAACGTGTTTTTATGCTGCGGTTATGTATTGTAAAGACGCCTTACTAAATAACGTAAACAAAATATTTTGCAACTTCATGTTGAAATGATATCTCCGTAAATTCCTTCATCTGCAGCATTTGTCAGTTATCACAAGGAGCGTAGGCTGCGTAGGTAGAACATTTCGGGGGAAAGGGATCGTATATGAACACCCCCGCAAATAATCTTACAGTTATTTCAAAATAAGTTCTTGATATTATTAGCTTTCACTCTGAATTCTGTGTTGTCATATAGTGGATAGTAAATCCCATAATGATCATTATCTAGCATTGTTCTGCAACTTTATCAAACATTTGTGAGTATTTTCACTACTTTAACTGAAGTTGTGGAAAACATTTAGCCCTGTTCAGCCCCACCCCAATGCTGTTAACGTACGTAGATTGTTAACAGCATTGTGCCTCCCGATTTTTTCTGATGCCGGGCCTCTTGAAACATTTCAGGATGAAATGAATGGTCAAAGAAGCTATAAAAATAGATAGACATCCTTTCCTCACTCCGCAGTTGAGAAAGACATCGGTTAATTACACGAGGAGGAAGGAGTGGAAATTTGGAAGAGAATAATTTTTTCAATGCCTAACAGATTAATCATAGTTTTGGGGCTCGTTTGGGCCCGGGCTCTATTTTGCAATATAAAATTCGGGCTCGGACGGGCTAGGGCTGACATACTTCGGGCTCGGGCTTTTAAAATTGAGCCCGAACTCAGCTTTTATGAGCACAGCACTAATGCCTCCTACAACCAAAGGGAGTAAAATCAACTACCCCACCCCCTTCCTTGGGGAATATATAGAACATCTTGTACGCAAGCCCGCCCTCCCGCAACATACGGTACATACATTCTCATTCCTCAGCAACTAAGTGAATCCAGAAGTTCGCAAACACACACGGCCCACCTATTGTAATTGAGATTCTAGCAGTTGCCTGGTGAGGGGATTTTTTTCACTAATTCAAAACAGAAGTTTTTTTCTCCGCTTCTTATAATTACATAATGTGTATTTCGTTTATAAAAAAAAAATGTTGTGGTTCAATTGTGTGTTTAAAACAACTGAACTGAAAACATTTTTAAGAAAGAAAGAAAGAAAGAGACAAAATATACGGACGGGGCCCACCAGGAAATGTCCCGGTGGGCCAATCCGCCCCTGCCTGGAAAGGAATGCGGCCACCTGAAAGACACTGCAGCAGGCGCGCGAATGGTCTTTAGTCTTTCCCAACTTTTCTTTGAGCTCCTCGCCAGGGGTTTATCCACACACCACAACACACGCCCAAATTTCCTCAACACCCCTCACCATAAAAAATCTCAACACTCCTCCATTTGAACACACGCATACAGAGAAGTATATATATATACTGCTGGCCCCCAAAATGCAACACCAAGAAGGAAGCATCCGATTAGCCTGAAATTCACAGCACGCGTCGCCCACGTGAGGACATGCAAACGATTAGCATTGCAGGGCATATGCAAATCATGTGCGCCCGGCACGCCACCGAGAAGCACTATAAGAAGGCTGCACAGAAGGCGGGGTGTAAGTAGTGGAAGTGTGTTGTGCTGCCGGACCTGTGCGTGGGAAGATTCCTGATGCCTCGTCGCAGAATACCGTAGTCATTCCAGCACGTTTCGGAGTTCGACAGAGGACGAATAGTGGCTTATCGCGACAGCGGTTTATCGTACCGAGACATCGGCGCCCGTGTGGGACGACATCCAGGCACAGTGAGGCGAGTATGGATTCGGTGGGTGCAGGAGAGACGGACGGACCGACTTGAGCGATTGTCGCAGCCGCGGCGCACCACCAAACGAGAGGACAGGCATGTTGTGCGGCGGGCATTGACGGCTTGCACCGCCACATCACGAACGTTAGCGCAGGAATTAGGGTGTGTTGTGCAACAACCTGTGTCAGCACGTACCGTTCGACGTCGTCTGCAGGAGCGGGGACTTGTCGCACAGCGCCCATTGCTCCTATTACCATTGACGTTACACCACCGGCGAGTGCGGCGGCAGTGGGCCGTTGAACGCCGCACCTAGACTACGGAATGGCACGACTTTGTCTTCTCCGACGAATTCCGCTTCTGCCTGCAACACCACGGTGGTCAGATCCGCGTGTGGCGGCACCGCGGCGACAGACTGTATGACGCCTGCATTATGCATCGACATACCGGTCCGTCGCCTGGCGTTATGGTTTGGGGCGCAATTGGATATGACACCAGCACCCCTCTGGTACGCATCGCCGGTACACTCAACAGCCACCGCTACATCTCCGACGTTTTGGAGCCTGTAGTCCTCCCTTATCTGCAGGACCTGCCAGCGGCCACGTTTCAACAGAACAATGCGCACCCGCACGTGGCACGCATAGTGCAACAATTCTTCACGGACCACCAGGTGTAACTTCTGCCGTGGCCCGCCTGTTCTCCCGATATGCTGCCCATCGAACACGTCTGGTCGCTGATCGGCAACCGAGTGGCCCGGCAAGCACCACCCGCGGCTACGCCTGATGAACTGGGGCAACGTGTGGAAGTAGCCCGGACCGACATACCCTGGGGGCCACACGAACTATTGATGTCTGCGTGTTCCGCAAGTCGCAATGGCCTGTAAGCTCAATCGTTTCATCTTTGTATCTGTTGTTATGCGTCCAGTAAATCTGGCTTTGCTATCTTGTGTCCTTCGTGGTGTTGCATTTTGGGTGGCCAGCAGTGTACATAGTTCGTCCCAAAACAACTGAGGATGTTTTCTATAAAACATGTGCAATAATGCGTTCGACCTTGGCACAAGTCTCGAAAAAACAGTAGTCGTTGGCCGCCCCGGTGGCGCAGTGGTCTAAGTGATGGCTTCTGATCATTCGTCCGAAATGGGTCCAGGTTCGAATCCTGGTGAGGCATGGATGTTGTGTTTATCTTACGGCACTGGCTCTATCCCTTCCCTGGAACCAGTGGCCCTGAATTAGGGACGGGCGACTGCTTATAGCCCACTGTGTTGCTCACGGTGGAAAAAAAACCGGTGGTCGTAGTAACCATAGTAACTGGCCACGCCTGTTTATCACCATCCGTCGTATGTAGTGCACAGTTCAATATGCGTTGTTTCGTGAACCCCTAACAAGTGTTTTCGCCCTGTGATTTTTCGAAGAAATGGATGTGAAAGAGGAATAAAGATGCGCCATTAATTTTTTCTGTCGACTTAAGGAGTCTGTTAGAGACTTTTCGTTTTATGCAAGAAGCTTGTAAAGATGAATGTCTAGGAAATTCAACAATTTACAGATGGCATAAAGCAGATATATAGGAGGGACTTTGTGCGCCTTAGCTCTGCTAAGGCGCAGTTTTTGGAAAAAAGTTTTTCGGTTAAATATAACCGTTCTTAACTAGAAAAAACTCAGCCGTTCAGTTTTTTGAAGTTTTCTACATTTTTAAACGTAGGTTTGAAGCCCAATTATTTCACTATGAGAATTTTCAGCGTTCGAAAATTTTCCTTTTATCCCCCCCCTTAATCTTTTCATACCCCCAAAAAAATTTAGTACCCCCAAAATGCAATAAACTTCCGTGATTTTTTTTTTTTTTGTTATTTCTTTTAATAAAGATTGGCTAAATTTCTGTATCACTGTGTCTAAAAGTATCGTTAAAGCGCTGATGTCATGCACTATAGATTGCATGCAAGTTATACCCCAGTTCCCAATATTCTTACAGCATCGATCCTACTTTCGCATCTTTCTTTTTTTTTTTTTTTTTTTGATTGGAGGTTTAACGACCACCGTGAGCAACTCAATGGGCTATAAGCAGTTGTCCGTCCCTAATTTAGGGTCACTGGTTCCAGGGAAGGGAGAGAGCCAGTGCCGCAAGACAAACACAACATCCATGCCTGACCAGGATTTGAACCCGGACCCCTTACGGACGAACGATCAGAGGCCAACGCCTTAGACCACTGCGCCACCGGGGCGGCCATCTTTCTTCAGAGCGTTTTACAGTCAATGTTGGCAGCTCTTTCTTTAAAATTTATCAATGGTAATTTGATACAGAAAAGAAAGCATATATTTTTTTAACAATGCTGAATGAGAAGCATGTTCGACGCCATTTACTACCAGATTTAAAGTATGAGCAGCTCAAAGTACGTAAAATGCCCTACGGTTAAGGTTGGATTTTTTTTTTTTTTTTTTTTTAGTTCATCGTGTTCTTCATATTGGGCCTATTGTCATTGTCCTGGCCACGCATATCACAAATGCCAAAATCTTCAAGATTTTAAAAATATGCTTCACCGGGATCCGGACCTGGATCCATCTCGGATGAACGGTCAAGGGAGAGATCAAGTACTGTAAGGCATATGATTATTATATGATCATATGTAGAGGATTTTAGGAAGGGAATGTCTGACCCCAGGTCTTAAACAACCCTTAGAAATAGGAAACTAGGAGATTTGGGCTAGAGCGCCCGATAGGAAAGTGACACGTAAGCGAAGTAGAAAGGAAGACGCCCTTATTAATGTATTACCGGGGGGCCAGTACCCGGGACTCATGTTGATGTGCTGTAAGGCAAACACACCACCCATGTCTCATCCGACACTCAAACTTTGTCCCAGCTCGGACGAACATGCAGAAACCAGCTCTTATACCACCTCACCACCGACAGGAGCAGATCCAGCTGTGGATTGCCCCCATAAAACAGGCTTTTGCTTTCAAAATTGACAAGATCGTAAATAATTAGCGTGTTTATATTTGGAAAATTATATTAATGAATGCACATATTTTTGTAAAAGTTTTTATAACAATTAAAATTTGTTGTGAATTTGGAGATTAAGTGTTCTGTTGCAGCTTCAGCGAGAGAGGGAACAGAAAGGAAAAACATTATAGTTTCAGAAACAGAGAAGGTTGAGGAAGGAAGGGAAAAGCGATTTTGGCTCATCATGAAAAGCAATGGGTGTGCTTTGTTTAATGCCACAACTTTTCGAGAGAAAATGGCCAGTAAGACAATGAATGGCGCAGGAATCACTTGATGAACTGAAGTAAATGGAAGTTCCTTTCAAAAGAATGGGAATCATGCATTGAGAAAGAATAAACGAATATTTTAAAGCGGAATTACCAGCCATATTACTTAAAAATGATTCAAAGTGCAATTTTTTAATTAAATTAAGCAGCTCGAATAGAAGGGCCGAAATTTATTTTGAAAGACTAGCAACCATGCCCGTTCTCCGAACGGTGTATCTAGAAAATCATTTTTTGAACATAAAATTAAAGAAAGGGAAGCGTAATTAAGGGAAAGAAAAGTAATTTAAAATCCGTTACTGTTTTACGATTTTGAAAAGCGTCGTGTCGTCAATGCATACGGTTTGACGTAAAACGGAGCTTTCTTTGGTGCCCCTTAATTTTAAATCAAAATTTGAAATTTTCAAAGCACTTCAGTGATTCTGACAAAATTATCTTTAAACCTATCAGCATTTTGAAACAGTAAAGCTCCTTTTTGAATTTTTTGGTTTTCAGACTTTTCTCTAGGTGTAGAAGTGGTAGAAAAATTCAAGCAGACAATATTCCAAAGCCGCCATTTTGTTTTTTTTAGTTTTCGGACTTTTCTAGGTATACGGATCTTAAAACCTAACATCATGCCAATTTTAAGATCTCTAGGTCATTTAGAAGTGGTCAAACAATTCGCGAAAAATTCAACCAGACAATGTCCCAAAGCCGCCATTTTTTGTTGTTGTTGTTTTCGTACTTTTCTAGGTATACAGACCTTAAGACCTCTCAGCATGCCAATTTTTAGATCTCTAGGTCATTTAGAAGTGGTCAAACAATTCGCGAAAAATTCAACCAGACAATGTCCCAAAGCCGCCATTTTTTGTTGTTGTTGTTTTCGTACTTTTCTAGGTATACAGACCTTAAGACCTCTCAGCATGCCAATTTTTAGATCTCTAGGTCATTTAGAAGCGGTCGAACAATTTGCGGACGAACACGCTCGCATTTTCCCTCTTTGCTTTTTATATACGAGGCAAAAGCCTATATTTACATCGGTATTTACGTATGCCGGCGGAAAACGCCGAACTTTAAAAGCGTCGCTACGTCATTAAGCATTGCGACATTACCAGTTTGATTGTAGCCTATCCTTTCACCCAATGAGAAGAGAGTGCTAAAAATAGCTCCGTCACCATGGCAGCCGGTCACGGGACCAGAACTTTCCTGTGTGGTTAACGCAGAAGACAGAGTAAGCAGCTCGTTACTTTCTTTTGAGTCTTTAAAAAATGCTTAAAAATCTAAAAATGACTTTTTCTCAAAAAAAAAATGTTCGTAAAACAGGGACGATAGTTGTGAGTTTATGCTGTAAAAATTGCAATGTGTTATGATGTACAGTTTGCCATACATCCGTTGCTTAAAATTGACCCATCGCGAAATAGATAATTTTGTGAAATTTAAGAATTTAATTTCCCGTAAATTTAATCGAAATTCAAAAAAAGGGCGACGAGGTGCAAAAATTTGGCCATGGCTCTACATGTCTACAAAGTTTCGTGGTTCTGTTGCTGTTAGTGTGTCCGGAAAGCGAACTGATAGCACTTTTTCGCTTACCTTAATTTTCAAATACAATAGCTCTTGAAGTATCGCCACAATCGAAAAACGGTTTATTTCAGCGTGTTCTCCGAACAATTCTCTACAAACGACGTAAATTTTATATTTTTGTGTTCAATACTCTTTGCGCTGTGAACTAGAAAAGCGCTAGTGTCGCGAAATTTCTAAAACAGCGGCGGCGGCGGCGGCTGCAGTAGCAGTTACTTTTCTTTAGAATAGAGATATTATATCCAGACTTGATATTTAAAAAAAGCACGGAGCTCGTTTCCTCGCAGAGCAGGTAACACTGGTAAACAAAATGTAACTTTTTTCTTGGCGCACGAGGGAAAATACCTGATCCTAATAGAATTTTGCACGCTGAATTCAAAAATGTAAGTACTTTTTCTCCATCACCCACGGTTCTGTTGTGACACCCCTGTTAAGTGTGAAAGAAATGTGTATATTTACATACATTCAGGACACTATTGAACTTACCTAAAATGTGACAGTTGTTGATTTCCTTCTGTGTTTGGAATCTGGAACATCCCTCTTCAGCGTCCAACAGTAATCGTCAAGCATTATTACACTCCATTGTCCTTGGTACCTCTTTTCCATGGCAGAGATGTCTTGGTGGAATCGCTCCCCATGTTCACGTACCATGATTTGGTTAGGCAATTTAAACCTTACATGTGCCTAACAACAAATCCTCTGCTATCACGCGGGCGCAGATTATACTTAGGTGGATCACTCCTTTGAATCCTCTCGCTTTCAGTTTGCTGAGAGTTCTGAACTTCTATGTTGCTTCTAGGCATTACTTGAGGTGCCCGATTCCTGTAACCCTCGTGATCATTAGACGGTCGCATCAAGCTCTGTTCCAGTGGTATCCACGTAGACCAATATACACCTTCAGTTAAAGTCGCTGGCTGGTCCTCAGCCTCCTGGAGTTCCTCGTGCCTCTCAGGACTGTGGGAAATTTCTCTGTCTTCTCCTGAGAAATTCACACGGTCTCTTATCTTGGTTAATCGATCGACATGCACTATCTCTTTACGCCTTGGGTTGGCCATAAAAGTGATCTCGTAGTTGACAGGTGACAACACTTTAGTCACTCTGTAAGGTCCTGAATTGAGCTTGGTCAATTTCTTGGAACGCCCGGGTTTCACTGCCGGGGTGTAAAGGTATACCTTATCTCCTACAGATATTTGTTTATTTACGGCTGTCTTTGCTCGTTGCTTCTCCTGCATCTCGGCAACCTTTTCCAGATTGGCCTTCACAGCTTCGTAGGCATAGTTCAATCTGTTGGTCATCTCATCACAGTACTCTTGCTGAGACGCATAGGTACGAATAGTTGGGCTCCCTATGAGATGGTAGGGTAGCACCAAGTCCCTTCCAAATGACAGGTAGGCAGGCGTCTCACCGGTGCTCGAGTGTACCGTAGTGCGTAGGACTAGCAAGGCCAATGGTAAACATCTGTCCCAGTCATCTTGATTGTCGGCCACCAGGTGACTAAGTGCTTGAATTAAGGTGTGGTTTAATTTTTCACAGACTCCATTGGTAGAAGGCTTGTAGGCAGGGGTGTTTAATTTCTTTATTCCTAACTTCTCGTACACTTTCATCATGGTATTTGAGAGGAAGTTGGTCCCCCTGTCGCTCAAAAGCTTATCTGGGATTCCATGTACCGAGATAAAATTTTCAATAAGAGTTTGGGCAATTGTGTCGCTCTTAACATCAGGTAGTGCAAATGCTTCTGGCCAGCGCGTGAAATAGTCGGTTATGACCAAAATAAATTTATTTCCAGAGCTGGATGTATGCAGTGGAACAACCACATCCATCGCTACCTTTTCAAAGGGTCAGCTAGCCATTTCTGACCTGATGAGAGCTGCCTTCTTGTTGGGTTGAAATCCTCGCTTGCTGAGGCAAGAATGGCAAGTATCTGGGTAATTTTTTATAATTTTATACATGTTGTGGAAATACAATTTTGCTCTAATTCTCTCTGAAGTTTTGTGAAAGCCAGGATGAGCTACTTGGTCATGACAGGATTTCAATACCTCTGGAATCATACTGCTAGGGATGACCAACTGTTCCAAAGGTTGATTCCTGGCAGTTCCTGATTTTTGCATAGCATAATGCCATAAGAACCCATCTTCTAAGTAAAATTCATCTGAAATGTTACTTCTTCCCATGTCTGCTAAACCTTCTAAAATTCCAATCAATTTGTTCAGTTTTTCATCCTTCCTCTGCAAATCCAGGACTCTTGATTTTTCGATGACTTCACCATTGACACCTTCTTGTACCACCTCGTTGGCTTGCACAAGCCTGGACAGATAATCCGCCACCACATTAGATCTCCCTGGCCTGTAAATGATGTTGTAATTGAATTGCTGCAGTGACATGCACCAACGAGCTATCCTAGAGGTGGGATCCTTTAGCTTGAACACATAAGCTAGGCTGGCTTGATCCGTAATTACTGTGAATGACCTAGCATACAAGTACTGTTTAAAATAGTTCACCACGAACACTACACTCAACATTTCCTTTTCTACCACGGAGTAATTGATCTCCGCACCTTTCAATTTTCTACTAACGAAAGCCACAGGATGTAATTTTCCCTCAGTTTCTTGTTGTAGAACAGCTCCAATAGAGTATTTAGAGGCATCGCATGCCAAAGTAAATTATTTTTCAAAATCAGGAAGTTTTAAACAAGGCTCTCTCAGCAACGCTTGTTGTAGGTTTTCAAAAGCTGATTGTGCCTCTGGTGTCCACTTGAAATTTTGGGTTTTTCGGATAAGTCCAGTAAGCGGAAGTGCTAACTGAGCATATCCTTCAATAAACCTACGGTAAAATCCTGTTAATCCCAGGAAAGCCCTAACGTGCTTAATTGTTTGTGGCATTTTGAAATTTTTGACTGTTTCTATGTTTCTGGGGTCTGGTTTCACTCCTTCCTGTCCTACTACAAATCCAAAATAGCGAATAGAAGGTTGAAGAAAGTGACACTTGCTAGGTTTAAGTTTTATATTGTGTTTCTGTAATCTTTGAAAAACTATTTCAAGCTTATCCAAGTGTTCTTCAAAGGTCTTGCTTGCTACGACAATGTCGTAAATGTATATTCCAATTTGGAGGGATTTTAATCCTGATAAGACTATCTCCATAAGTCTTTGAAAACTATTAGGGCTGTTACGCATACCAAACGGGACACGAAGCCACTCATACAAACCTTGGTCTGTTACAAAAGCAGTTTTATAAGTGTCCTCTGGGCGAACCCCCATTTGAAAGAACCCTGAGATTAAGTCTAATGAACTGAATAGGTTGGCACCAGAAAGTGAGTCTATAACGAAGTAAATTTCTCCGTCATTTCTGTCCACGCCAGGATTCGAACCCGGATCCCCTCATTCCGGAATAAGTCACTCTACCAATTGAGCTACGCGGACGTTTTATTCCGATTCCTATCTGCCTTTATGTCGTGTGCGTCCTTCTGGCAGGTACGTCACATCTCCTGGTACGTTACAAGTCTACCATCTCGACTAAGTTAGGTAAGGGAAAAGAATCTGGGACCGTGTTTGAATTTAGGCGGCGGAAGTCAGTACATAAACGGTAGCTGTTGTCCGATTTTTTTACCAGCAGTACCGGAGCAGAATAACGACTGTCACTTGGACGAATGATTCCAGCTTCCAATGAACCTGCCTATCCAGTTCCGGCCTCAAGGCATAAGGAACCCTATATGGCTTTTGTCTCACTGGGATGTCATCGGTTAAGTGTACCTCGTGAAGTAGTGTGTCACACTTACTCAATTCAAGCACACTTTTTGCAAAGGTACCACGATGCTTATGAAGGAATGCCAATAATTTCTGCTGTTGAAGTGGGGGTAAATGAGAAACGTCAAACTCGTTTTCCCATATCGAACAATCATTAAGTTGGCTTTCAACCGATGTAACACTTCCCATCTTGATAGGTTCTGCAGTGACAATTTTTGTGTTTTTATTTATGTGTATTACCTCGTCTGAAGTGTTAATAACCTTGATGTGGGTAAAGTCATTTGTCTCATTGACTGAGCGACCTACCGAGAGAGAATTTATCCTGAGAGTGGGGATGGGTTGCAAAAGTATAAGGTCTCCCAGCGATGAACAGTGTGAAATTTTGACTGGAATTATTTTTTCCGACCTAGGAGGTATTTTTTCTTTGTGAGAGACTCGTCCATACACAACTGGGATTTGTGTGGGCTCCTGAATTTGGAATTGTGTGGGGTCCTGAATTTATGCAATTTTTTTCTGAATCCCAGATGTGAAATTTACAAACGTTCCTTTTAAAAAGGGACTAATGAAAGTGAAAAGCCATAGGAACTGACTCAAGAAACTATGGTAGTTTTTCCTAAACTTGTATATTACCTGGTCTAAAAATGGAATTTCCCGAGAAGGTTTTCTGTGCTTTTGCTTTTTCTTCCATTTCTTTTTTCTGGGACTGGGCTCACTCTCGGAAATAGCAAGCCCTTCTGAGTCGGAGGTTGCATCTCCAGAGGTGGCCATCCTACAGTATCAACCGGTGATTTGAAATACCCTAATGCAGAATTTTCAGAATCTTCACTCTTTTCAGGTAATTTTTCTGCTTGAACTTCTTTTGGGCACATTATCTTTTTTACTAACAGAATAGCTTGCTGTTTTTCGATTTCTTTCCCTTTAGTTTCCCTTTCACTTTTATTGGTCCATAGACAACTAGTGGTGGCATCAAAAAGGAACCCTTGTGTTTTCAGCAAATCAAATCCCACAATCATATCATAAGTAGTGGATAAGGGTGCCTCGGTGACATATACTTTATGAAAAAAATGCTCGCCTGCCAAATGAAATTCAAGGTTAAGGCAGGATCTGATTGGCAGTAGTTTTCCGGATACCCCTTTCACTATCATTTTTGGTTGATTCTGCACTACCTTCTTTTTTCCAGACAATTTTTCTAGACATTTCTCTGTGATCAAGCAAATACTTGCACCTGTGTCTACTAGTAAATTTTTCTAGACATTTCTCTGTGATCAAGCAAATACTTGCACCTGTGTCTACTAGTAAATTTTTCTAGACATTTCTCTGTGATCAAGCAAATACTTGCACCTGTGTCTACTAGTAAATTTTTCTAGACATTTCTCTGTGATCAAGCAAATACTTGCACCTGTGTCTACTAGTCAATTTTTCTAGACATTTCTCTGTGATCAAGCAAATACTTGCACCTGTGTCTACTAGTAAATTTTTCTAGACATTTCTCTGTGATCAAGCAAATACTTGCACCTGTGTCTACTAGTAAATTTTTCTAGACATTTCTCTGTGATCAAGCAAATACTTGCACCTGTGTCTACTAGTAAATTTTTCTAGACATTTCTCTGTGATCAAGCAAATACTTGCACCTGTGTCTACTAGTAAATTTTTCTAGACATTTCTCTGTGATCAAGCAAATACTTGCACCTGTGTCTACTAGTAAATTTTTCTAGACATTTCTCTGTGATCAAGCAAATACTTGCACCTGTGTCTACTAGTAAATTTTTCTAGACATTTCTCTGTGATCAAGCAAATACTTGCACCTGTGTCTACTAGTCAATTTTTCTAGACATTTCTCTGTGATCAAGCAAATACTTGCACCTGTGTCTACTAGTAAATTTTTCTAGACATTTCTCTGTGATCAAGCAAATACTTGCACCTGTGTCTACTAGTAAATTTTTCTAGACATTTCTCTGTGATCAAGCAAATACTTGCACCTGTGTCTACTAGTAAATTTTTCTAGACATTTCTCTGTGATCAAGCAAATACTTGCACCTGTGTCTACTAGTAAATTTTTCTAGACATTTCTCTGTGATCAAGCAAATACTTGCACCTGTGTCTACTAGTAAATTTTTCTAGACATTTCTCTGTGATCAAGCAAATACTTGCACCTGTGTCTACTAGTAAATTTTTCTAGACATTTCTCTGTGATCAAGCAAATACTTGCACCTGTGTCTACTAGTAAATTTTTCTAGACATTTCTCTGTGATCAAGCAAATACTTGCACCTGTGTCTACTAGTAAATTTTTCTAGACATTTCTCTGTGATCAAGCAAATACTTGCACCTGTGTCTACTAGTAAATTTTTCTAGACATTTGTCTGTGATCAAGCAAATACTTGCACCTGTGTCTACTAGTAATTTCAAAGTTCTGCCACCAACCGTCCCTGTTACTATGGGCATCGAAAAGTGTTGATCCGCTTGACGTGACTCAATAGGAGCCTCCACAAGAAGACGGGGGTTTTTCTGAGAAGTCGACTCCTGATTACTTCTCCCCCTTTTTAGTTTAAAGACCCGGTATTGTAATGTGCTCTACCTGTATATTTTCTATTTTGTCTGGTTTGCCTCCTACCTGGGTTCTGAAAATCTCTACCCTGTGACCTTCCGTCTGATCTCCCGAAACTT
Organism: Macrothele yani; assembly: GCA_039090855.1. Classification (NCBI taxonomy): domain Eukaryota; kingdom Metazoa; phylum Arthropoda; class Arachnida; order Araneae; family Macrothelidae; genus Macrothele; species Macrothele yani. The sequence goes on along the minus strand of CM077023.1, from coordinate 992,795 downwards.
TGCCCTCGTCTATCTTGGTTCTCGGGTTAATTGTAATTGCTGCTCCTACATTCATTGGCGTAGTGGCCCACCTTCATGCACCGAAAACAAGTAACTGTTGTCCTGTCGCTTCTTCGAAATCTATCCTGAGGAAACCTTGGGGTTGTTTCTTCCCTGAACCTACCATTTCTACCTGGTGAATTGCTCCTGTCTGAAATTTCAGTGTCTCGGAGGGATACTTTCTTGTACACCCTCGACAGCCTTTACCAGCGCTAAAATTGTTTCTTGATTATTTTCTACCCTCTGGGCTAAATTACCTATTTCTGATTCTGTCACAATGTCAACGCTTGCCTCTGCCCCTACAAAACTGACACTTCGGTGGCTGTTCATACATGTCTCATTATAATCTTCTAGCTGAGCTTTGGCCTTTGCTTGCTCAAATGTCTGGGGGTTGTGTGCCAACACTAGTCTTTTTATTCTAGGATTTAATCCTACCACAAATTGGGAGAGTAGAGTCTTCCTGGTTATAGACCTACCAGATTCTGTGCCTACCTCTTCCCCAAAGCACCTGTATGCCAAACCCTCTAGTCTTGAAACAAACTGTTTTACAGTTTCTCCTACACCTTGCTTACATGAGGTAAATCTTCCCATTAATAAGGACAAAGGAACTGATGAAGAAAATCTATCTACCAGGGCCTGTTTTAGAATCTGACATGTCAATTGTCTTTCCCTGAGTGATAAATCTCCTAGGAACTGTTCTGCTTCCCCTTGACGTTTCCTTTTGGTAATTAGCAATTTCTGTCCTTCTGAATAGTTTCCCAGGCCACTAACTTCTTCAACTGCATCCAAGAATTCTTTTAATGTTACCCCATCATTACCTCCTGTAAATGTAGGAATTAAATTCATTAGAGCTGGGATACTGAGGTTAAAGTTTATTTCCCCTCTATCCATGGCTTCCCCTCCTGAAGGAGATGCTCTATTATCACCATTCTCTGATTCAGCCATGGTATATATTAAAAAAAACAATTATCACTATTATTCGTACAATAACTCCTACCCTTATAATAGATATATTCACACTGATATTATTTCTCTACTGCAACACTATGAATATACACAATACTTACCACATCACATACACAATAGGAACAAAAGAATTTGATTTGGGAACAAAAGAATTGTGAATGAAAGATTTCTCCCACACTGTGCCAAAATTCAGTATCACACTTGTGTAGTACGCGTGAAGATAAAATTTATACAGGAGTATCCCTTTCCCAGTGCCTTAATATCCAACTGTCGTACACCAATCAAGTACCTTATACATTCATTTAAGAAAAAGAACAACTATCTGCTGCCTGATTATAAACAACCTACTATACGCAATTTTCACTAATCACGCACAAGTGTTGGTAATTTTTATGCACTTGCAACTAAATTTACTTTGTATTAATATCAACCTTGTACATACGCTAAAACTATACTTTAAGATAATGCTACTGCAAAATATCACTAGAGGAATATACAATACACTCCAGCCGCCCCGGTGTCGCGATGTGGTCTAAGCGATGGCCTCTGATTCTTCGTCCGAACAGAGTCCGGGTTCGAATCCCGGTGAGACATGGATGTTGTGTTTGTCTTACGGCACTGGCTCTCTCCCTTCCCTCGAACCAGTGACCCTAAATTAGGGATGGGCGACTGCTTATAGCCCATTGAGTTGCTCACGGTGGTCGTTAAACTTCCAATAAAAAAAACAATACACTCGATACTCATGTAGATGTTTGTGTGTTAGCAAGACTTGAAATTTTCTCATAAAATGCAATTTTACGAGTTGGGTGAAGAAAAGGAAAAAAATATGCATCAAGAACTTTTCACCTATTTTCTATTCAAAGCTCCCGAACTGAAATTTCTTTTACAAATAATATTTTACACCTTATTACAAATTATTTTTGAGTCACTTTGTGTTCAGTGATCCGTCAAGCCATAAATCCTGGGCACGGAAACCATTTGATATATCGTGTTTTTCAGAATTATACATTTCTCTCTGTCATTAATCTCAGGTCACTAAGACATGGTGTTCTAGTGGAAATATACTCTTGTATCAAAACACTGTGGAACAATATGGCACGTGATGTATAAAAAAAACTAGTGGAAGAACAAAAGAAAATGTGTGTGAAAACAGTACAATTTGCGTTGTCAAAGTATATGTGGATTAACTTACCCAGGTTCAGATCCATGAACTCTGCCAAGTGCAGAGGTGATTTATGAGATTGACCAAAATAAAATTCACAAGATTTTTCTATCACCTTGGATTCACTGAACACACATAAACAAGTAATAAAAAGTGACTCAAAATTTTTTTAGTTGTAAAAAACTGACTTGCAGTTACATTTAATGATGATCAGGCTTCTCGCCTGATCAGAATTTTTTTTTACAGACTTTTGTTTCTTTTGTTTTATTTTTTTCACAAAGCACCCATGAATGCCTAAAGGAGTTTTAGAGTCCAATTTCAATTTTTGTTGGGTGGAAATTAGTTATACAATTTTCTTAGTCTAATATTGCAAATTTTTTTACATTTCAAATTTTATAATTCTTCATATAATATGCTTCAAAATTTCAGTGTGATTATCGTTTACTTGAAGGAAAAAATTATGTGATCAACACTTGATATTACTCTTTTTGGTACCTTTTCAAAACATCATGCATAATACAATAGAATGATACACTTTGTCAAAAAAAAAAAAAAAAAAAAAAAATACCATGTGGTTTTCTCAGCGTGTAATGCATTACGACTGATTCTGAATTTCTTCACTTTTATATCATTTGTATTATAAAAAGACTTAACTCTCCCTCATTTTTATAATATCCGATAAATTTCATTTTTCACTACCATACACCTTTTAGGGACCGTATCATTTCCCAACACAATAAGATATTTTCACACAATAATAGTTTCAAAAGTTGTATCCTGTTTTGTTTTGTATTTTTTTTTCTTTCAGTTAATTTAGGCAGCAACATTTTTTTGGAATTTCAAAAACGATTGAGTCGGTTGGACACGACGACAAAATGAATTACAAAATTACCTTTACCTTCCCTGAAGGGTTTCTTCAGCGTCGTCGAGTTGGTGACCAATGCGACGTTGTTGTATTTCCCAGAAGGATCATAAGTCGACGGTTCGGGAGAATAAGTCACACTTTTAATTTACTGTTCCAGGCTTTATGACATAGAGCTGGCTGGGGGAGACACATGAGGACTCAGTCGTCTAAGAGGAGGGCTGCCGCGTTCTCTTTTCTATTTTTCTCATTCCAAAATGTCTGCAACAATGGGTTTCCCAAGTCATCGTCAATCGTGGGGTGTTCGCCTTCCGGACGGGGAACAAGATTGCGGGTAGCTGCGTGCACTAGTCCACTCTCTGGTCAAGGCATTTTTGAGAAGCTACAGCGCTTGGCCATGAAATTTGCTACGATTTTTCGCCGGTAATCGTTTGCTGAATTCAGTCCAACCCAAGCAAGTGAGGTGTTACTCTCTGAAAACTTTTTGAGCAAGTGTGTGGGTGAAGGGTGAAGAGAGAAAAATTCTCCTTGGCTCCCAACTTTTACAAAGCACCATCGCGCAGGCGCCAAAAGGGACGCTATGGCTTTCAGCTACGCTATTGGCTGAAAGCCAATCTGTCATACTTTCTGTAACTTGAGGGTAAAAGTGTTCACGAAGGAGCGGGGGGGGGGGTGAAGAACCTGCTAGCCCTCTCTGGCTCTTGACCACGGCTTAGCAAAAATTCTTGGAATTCCACCTGCTATGTCCTGGGTGTTCAATTGTACTCAAGTGTGCAAGGTGACCTCTTCCAAAGGAATTTCTGGGCTTACCGGAGGGGAAATTCTTATCTCTGACTTTGGCGACTCCCTGTCTAGTGAAAAAACGAAATGGTGCAAATTCCGGGAATCCCCTCATATTCACAAGAAATTTTACATCATGAACACTCAATATTTCTCAAAACACAATACAAAAATGTTCACATATTTCATTTACAAATTGCTAAATAAGAAATTTCAGAATTCGGGAAAAAATTAATTTTCTAAAAAAAAATCATTCTACTGACCGTACACGATTCCGTACTAAATTTTGTTGTGTTTTGCTAACACACCTGAACTTTTGCACCAATAAATGCTTCTCACCACACACTATTTTATCTCAGTCATAATGTATGCTTAATTTAATTTAATAATTATGCTCGATTCACTTTACGATTCCAATGTTCATAATGTACTACATATATATATAAATTTAAGTTTTAAAATGATGTGAATAATTTAATTCACACATGTTTTAGTTTCACTCATAGATTAAAAGTAATTTTAAGCCATTTACATATGTTCAAATTCTTTATAGCTCTCGTTCCAAAGACACATACACATACAGTACACGTACTAAACTATAACTACACAATTTCCACTAAAAACCGTGAACGAATGTTTAAGAAAGTGAGAAAAAATGTTTTTCTTGTCGCTCAGTTCGCCTCAAAGAATGAAATTCAGAAAAAGATTAATGAGAGGAAATATTTAAATAATCATTCTTGGAGACAAGAATGCGTGGATATGTAATTTTTTTCGCATAGTGGAACCAAGAACTGGGCCCTAATTCCCGATACCACTAATAGAAAAACATCAACACATGAAACGGAATGAAACTTCAGTAGGTAAATTCGGTCACGGCAACAGAAACCAGCATGGAAATACTCTCGTTGAGTTTGCAGAGGCAGATGGGTTTTTAATCTTGAACTCCTTTTTCAAGAAAAAGCCACACAGGAAATGGACATGGAGACATCCAAATGGGACGACAAGTGAAATTGATTTTATTATGTGTAACAAAAAATTCGTCATAGAAGACTGCAGTGTGCTAAACAAGTTCAACACAGGTAGTGACCATAGATTGGTGACCTGTAAGATGCACCTCAACACTAAAATCGAACGTGGCAAGAACATAAGACAAACGAAATGTATTGACATAAACAACCTTAAAAAACACCATAATACCTTCAAGTTGGAACTGAAGAACAGATTCTCGGCTTTAGAAGGCCTAACATCGGAAGAAGTGGATATTTCGGAAGTTAACAGAAAAGTAACCAAAGCTCTTATGGAAACAGCAACAAAATTAGCCGGGTCTAAGAACAAGTTGCATGTGTACAAATTATCAGGAAAAACCAAAATGTTGATGCAAAAAAGAAGAGAGATGAGGACAACTAAAGAAGATGTGACTTCCAAAGTGGAATATATAGAGCTATGCAAGACAGTACGAAAAAGTATCACTGAAGACGTAAGGAAATTCAACTGTGAACTAGTGAGGAAAGCAATTGAAAACAACCAAAGCCTAAAGATAGCAAAGGTACATCTCAGTAAGGAAAGAAAACAGATTATGGCTCTGAGAAAAGAAGATGGTTCTGTAACAAGAAATAGAGGCGAAATCTTGACAAGATTAAAAGATTTCTACTCCACATTATATGAAAGGGATGATGCATGTTCTCCAGACATCATGAAAGGTACCAATACCAGAGTTCTTCCAGTCCTCCCAGCAGAAGTTGCACATGAAATCAAGAGCATGAAACGGGGAAAAGCTCCAGGAGAAGATGGAATTACTGTAGACATCATACAAGAAGCAAGTGGAGAAATCGAAACAGTACTCGCCCAAATTTTCACTCGATGCCTTAATGAAGGGAAGATTCCTGAGGATTGGAACACCGCTACAATGATCTTGCTACATAAAAAAGGTAACATTGAGGATCTCGGGAACTACAGACCTATCAGCCTCCTATCAGTGGTTTATAAAATCTTCACTAAAGTTCTTCCACACCGTTTGAAGGTAACACTGGACATGGCTCAACCGAGAAAACAAGCTGGATTCAGGAGTGGCTACAGCACAATAGATCATATACACGTACTGAGAGAACTAATTGAAAGAGCGGGGGAATATGAACTTCCATTGTGCATGGCTTTTATCGATTAGGATAACCCTTTGATTCGGTGAAACCATCAGCAGTTAAAATGGCTCTGAAATTCTGCGGTATTGAAGATGCATACATTAATATTATTAATAACATCTATGAAAATGCAAGTGCAAAGATTCGGCTGTTTGAAAATACAACACACATAAAAATTGGAAAGGGAGTGAGACAAGGTGACACCATATCTCCCAAGCTCTTTAATGCCAGATTGGAAAATGTCTTTCAATCACTGAACTGGGAAAACAAAGGGATAAAAATTAATGGAAATCATCGAACTCACCTTCGTTTTGCTGAAGACGTAGTCATTTTTGCAACTACCCCATCAGAGCTGCAGAGTATGATCCAGGAACTTGCTGACAAGAGTAAAGAAGTGGGATTAAAAATGAACTTTCAGAAGACAAGTGAATGTTCAATGCTTTTACAAGAAATGAAGATTTATCGATTGATGACCCTCACTTGATATCTGCTGTCCAAGACACGTACGTTTATCTTGGACAGCAGATATCAAGTGAGGGTCACATTGATGAAGAAATTAATCGGCATACAAAACTTGCCTGGAGAGCTTTTGGAAGAAACAGCATAATTTTCAAGGGCAATATGCCATTATGTCTTAAAAGAAAAGTGTTTGATCAATGCATCCTTCCAGTGCTTACGTATGGTGCAGAGACGTGGACCTTAACTAAAAGAGACATACAAAGGCTGCAGACAACTCAAAGAAACATGGACAGGTGCATGCTTGGTGTAACCAGGAGAGATAAGAAGAGGAACTCGTGGATCCGAAAAATGACAAGAGTGGAAGACATCATGATCAGAGTTAAATCACTGAAATGGCAATGGGCTGGACATACTGTCAGAAGGACAGATCATCGATGGACAGCCGAAATTTTAGATTGGATTCCAAGGGACAGGAAAAGACCCAGAAAAAGACCACATATGAGATGGGTGGATGAAATTCGAAAGTATGCAGGAGTGACATGGAGGAGACTGCACAAGCCAGAACGTCGTGGAGGAAACTTGGGGAGACCTTCATCCAGCAGTGGATTGATAATGGTTGACAATGATGATGATGATGATGATATATATATATATATATATATATATATATATATATATATATATATATATATATATATATGGGATGCAAGGTCAGGTGATGCTTAACATCACAGCACCTCCTTGACAAATGTCAACCCCGCCTTCTCGTGGTGCATCCTGTTCCCACTAAAGGGGCTCTGACGACCGCCCATAGCGGTATAACTATACCATCGGGATTAGAGGAAATGCTATCCCACACTCACCAACCCGCTTGGCCAGCGTGGTGAGTTATGGCCAAACCCTCCAAAATGATTCCACAACTTAAATCTTGGCCCTCAGTCTCCGGCAGCTGGAATGTACCTGGCCAAGGCAGCGGCCAGTGCGACATGAAGGCAGAGGGTGCTAAGAATCCCCGGAGGACCGGACTAGGCTGCCATCTGATGCTGACCTTGGCTACTTACAATGGACGCTCCCTATCTTCTGATTCAAGGCTTCTTGAATTGGAAGAGGAACTACAAAGGATCAAGTGGGACATCGTGGGGCTAAGTGAGGTAAGGAGAAAAGGAGAAGATCTCATCGAACTGAAAAGTGGACACCTCTTCTACTATCGTGGGACAGATACTGGCAGAACTAGTGGTGTTGGATTTATAATAAACAAGAAACTGAAGGATAAAGTTGTAGAAGTTGAAAGTTCCTCTGACAGAGCTGCACGACTTGTTATCCAACTCTCGAAAAGATACCAGGCTCAGATTATTCAAACTTATGCACCCACCACAAGTCATCCTGAAGAAGAAATTGAAGAATTTTATGAGGAAATTTGTCATCTAAATAATAAAGGTAAGCAGCACTTGAAAATAATTATGGGAGATTTCAATGCAAAAATAGGGCAACGGCAACAGAATGAAACTTCAGTAGGTAAATTCGGTCATGGCAACAGAAACCAGCGTGGAAATACTCTCGTTGAGTTTGCAGAGGCAGAAGGGTTTTTCATCTTGAACTCCTTCTTCAAGAAAAAGCCACACAGGAAATGGACATGGAGACATCCAAATGGGACCACAAGTGAAATTGATTTTATTATGTGTAACAAAAAATTCGTCATAGAAGACTGCAGTGTGCTAAACAAGTTCAACACAGGTAGTGACCATAGATTGGTGAGATGTAAGATGCACCTCAACACTAAACTTGAACGTGGCAAGCTCATAAGACAAACAAAATCTATTGACATAACCAACCTTAAAAAACACCATAATACCTTCAAGTTAGAACTGAAGAACAGGTTCTCTGCTTTAGAAGGCCTAACATCGGAAGAAGTGGACATCTCTGAAGTTAACAGAAAAGTAACCAAAGCTCTTATGGAAACAGCAACAAAATTAGCTGGGTCTAAGAACAAGTTGCATGTGAACAAATTATCAGGAATAACCAAAATGTTGATGCAAAAAAGAAGAGAGATGAGGACAACTAAAGAAGATGTGACTTCCAAAGTGGAATATATAGAGCTATGCAAGACAGTAAGAAAAAGTATCACTGAAGACGTAAGGAAATTCAACTGTGAACTAGTGAGGAAAGCAATTGAAAACAACCAAAGCCTAAAGATAGCAAAGGGACATCTCAGTAAGGGAAGAAAACAGATTATGGCACTGAGAAAAGAAGATGGTTCTGTAACAAGAAATAGAGGCGAAATTTTGACAAGAGTGAAAGATTTCTACTCCAAATTATATGAAAGGGATGATATATGCACTCCAGACATCATGAAAGATACCAGTACCAGAGTTCCTCCAGTCCTTCCAGCAGAAGTTGCACATGCAATCAAGAACATGAAGCGAGGAAAAGCTCCAGGAGAAGATGGAATTACTGTAGACATCATACAAGAAGCAAGTGGAGAAATCGAAACAGTACTCGCCCAAATTTTCACTCGATGCCTTAATGAAGGAAAGATTCCTGAGGATTGGAACACCGCTACAATGATCCTGCTACATAAGAAAGGTGACATTGAGGATCTCGGAAACTACAGACCTATCAGCCTCCTATCAGTAGTTTATAAAATCTTCACTAAAGTTCTTTCACACCGCTTGAAGGTAGCACTAGACATGGCTCAACCGAGAGAACAAGCTGGATTCAGGAGTGGCTACAGCACAATAGATCATATCCACGTGCTGAGAGAACTAATTGAAAGAGCGAGGGAATATGATCTTCCATTGTGCATGGCTTTTATCGATTATGAAAAAGCCTTTGATTCGGTGAAACCATCAGCAGTTACAATGGCCCTGAAAACCTGCGGTATTGAAGATGCATACATTAATATTATTAATAACATCTATGAAAATGCAAGTGCAAAGATTAGGCTGTTTGAAAATACAACACACGTAAAAATTGGAAAGGGAGTGAGACAAGGTGACACCATATCTCCGAAGCTCTTTAATGCCACATTGGAGGGTGTTTTTCAGTCGCTGAGCTGGGAAAACAAGGGGATAAAGATTAATGGAGATTATCTAACCCACCTTCGTTTTGCTGATGACGTAGTCATTTTTGCAACTACCCCATCAGAGCTGCAGAGTATGATCCAGGAACTTGCTGACAAGAGTAAAGAAGTGGGATTAAAAATGAACTTTCAGAAGACAAAAGTGATGTTCAATGCTTTTACAAGAAATGAAGATTTATCGATTGATGGAGAAAAGCTGGAGATAACAGACACGTACGTTTATCTTGGACAGCAGATATCAAGTGAGGGTCACATTGATGAAGAAATTAATCGGCGTACAAAACTTGCCTGGAGAGCTTTTGGAAGAAACAGCATAATTTTCAAGAGCAATATGCCATTATGTCTTAAAAGAAAAGTGTTTGATCAATGCATCCTTCCAGTGCTTACGTATGGTGCAGAGACGTGGACCTTAACTAAAAGAGACATACAAAGGCTGCAGACAACTCAAAGCAGCATGGAGAGGTGCATGCTTGGTGTAACCAGGAGAGATAAGAAGAGGAACTCGTGGATCCGAAAAATGACAAGAGTGGAAGACATCATGATCAGAGTTAAATCCCTGAAATGGCAATGGGCTGGACATACTGCCAGAAGGACAGATCATCGATGGACAGCCGAAATTTTAGATTGGATTCCAAGGGACAGGAAAAGACCCAGAAGAAGACCACATAGGAGATGGGTGGATGAAATTCGAAAGTATGCAGGGGTGACATGGAGGAGACTGGCACAAGACAGACCGTTGTGGAGGAAACTTGGGGAGACCTTCGTCCAGCAGTGGATTGATAATGGTTGACAATGATGATATATATATATATATATATATATATATATATATATATATATATATATATATATATACACGTACATGCATGTATATAAAATTTGCATCCACTATCAATCCACTGCTGGATGAGAGTCTCCAAGTTTCTTCTTCCACAACAGTCTGCCTTGAGCCAGTTTCTTTCATGCTTTCGAATTTCATGCACCCATCTCCCTCTTGTCATCTTCTGGGTATTGTTTTTCCCTTGCTATCCTGTTCAATATTTCAACTCTCCGTCAGTGTCTCTTTCTTCTAGCAATATGTCCATCTCATTACTATTTCAGGATTTCTGATCATAATGTCTTCCACTCTTGTCATTTTCCCGATCCACGAGTTTCTACACTGCTGGCCACCCAAAATGCAACACCAAGAAGGACACGAGATAGTAAAGCCAGATTTACTGGACACATAACAACAGATACAAAGATGAAACGATTGAGCTTACAGGCCCGTGCGACTTGCGGAACACGCAGACATCAATAGTTCGTGTGCCCCCCCTTCCCCCCATGGCTGGCAATAACAGCCCCTACACGCCGCGGCATCGAACGAAAGAGGCTTTGGGCTTTGGATGTGGGCTTGGGGTATGTCGGTCCAGGCTGCTTCCACACGTTGCTACAGTTCATCAGGCGTAGTCGCGGGTGGTGCTTGCCATGCCACTCGGCTGCCGATCAGCAACCAGACGTGTTCGATGGGCGACATATCGGGAGAACAGGCGGGCCACGGCAGCAGTGACACCTGGTGGGCCGTGAAGAATTATTGCACGATGCGTGCCACGTGCGGGCACCCATTGTCCTGTTGAAACGTGGCCGCTGGCAGGTCCTGCAGGTAAGGGCTCCAAAACGTCGGAGATGAAGAGGTGGCTGTTGAGTGTACCGGCGATGCGTACCAGAGGGGTTCGGGTGTCATAACCAATTGCGCCCTAAACCATAACGCCAAGCGACTGACCGATATGGCGATGCATAATGCAGACGTCATGCCGTCATACGCGGATCCGACCATCGTGGCGTTGCAGGCAGAAGCGGGATTAGTCGGAGAAGACAATGTCGTACCATTCCGTAGTCCAAGTGCGGCGTTCAACAGCCCACTGCCGCCGCACTCGCAGGTGGTGTAACGTCAATGGTAATCGGAGCAATAGGCGCCGTGCGATAAGTCCCCATTCCTGCAGACGACGTCGAACTGTACGTGCTGACACAGGTTGTTGCGCAACACACCCTAATTCCTGCGCTAACGTTCGTGATGTGGCGGTACAACCCGTCAATGCCCGCCGCACAACATGCCGGTTCTCTCGTTCGGTGGTGTGCCGCGGCTGCGGCAATCGCTCACGTCGGTCCGTCCGTCCCTCCTGCACCCACCGAATCCATACTCGACTCACTGTGGCTGGATGTCGTCCCACACGGGCGCCGATGTCTCGGTACGATAAACCGCTGTCGCGATAAGCCATCATTCGTCCTCAGTCGAACTCCGAAACGTGCTGGAATGACCGCCGTATTCTGCGACGAGGTATCAGGAAGCTTCCCACGCGCAGGTCCGGCAGCACAACACACTTCCACTACTTTCACCCCGCGTTCTGTGCAGCTTTCTTATAGTGCTTCTCGGTGGCGTGCCGGGCGCACATGATTTGCATATGCCCTGCAATGCTGATCGTTTGCATGTCGTTTCGCGGGCGACACATGCTGCGAATTTCAGGCCAATCGAATGCTTCCTTCTTGGTGTTGCATTTTGGGTGGCCAGCAGTGTATTTGTATTTTTTCTGGTAACATCAAACATGCATCTCTACATGCTTTTTCAGTTCACGGCAACATCTGTATGTCTATTTTAGTTCAGGTCCATGTCTGTGCTCCATGCGTAAAAACTGGAAGGATGCACTGATTAATCAGTTTCTTTTTAAGAAATAATGCATCTGACCAAGTTTTACAGTTCGATTATTTTCTTCATAAATGTGGCAATGTGGCCATCGCTTAATATCTGTTGCCTAATTTAGGTATCGGCACCTCTACATTTTCCCTATCAATCGCTAAATATAAAATCTAAATATTCATTTCTTGTAAAAAAAACCACTTTCGATCAATATATATATATGTATATTATTATTATTATTATTAAACGGACAGCATCAGCAGAGGCTCAGTAACTTAGCTTATTCTAAGCGATATCTACAAAATTGAGAAGCAGCCCCCCCCCCCCCCCCCATCTCAGCTAATCACGAGCCGCCACTGCATACGTTAAAAGCAAGTAAGGAAAAAAACAGTTTCAGAGGGGAAAAATTAAAAATATGAAGTTTCGTCACATCTTGTAGAACAGATATCAAGTCGTTATGAAACGTATGTTGGTTTAAATCTGAGAAAAAAAGATACTGTTACGAACGAATTTTATGTATATCTGCTGTAGATCTGTATATTTCTTGCACAAACATGAAACAGATATATAGAAAACCAGATTAAGTCATACATTAAAAGCAAGTAAGAAAAGTTGTTTTCGTAGGGAAAAGAAATAATAATGAAGAAACGTTTGAAGCATTTAGAAAAAAAAAGTAGATTTCACTGATTAATCATAAAAGAAAATACGAAAAAATAAAAAAGTATTTTAACTATGTATGAAACATTGCGGCTTTGTATGGTGGAAAAAGGTACAACAGAAAATGCCATGAACACGTAAATACATTAATAAACAATCGTGTTATAAGATTACGTCTGCAACACAAAACTTTGGAAAACGTCTTTATGTTGGTACGTCCGTAGAAAATGCGTGAAGCCCAAAGAAAATCAAAAAAAAAATCGATACTTTGAAAAATTATGGAAAAAAATAAGGAATAAATTCGTTGTAAAATGATCAAGTAATTGAAAAAATCAGCCTTGGAGCTTAATGTGTCTAACAGAATCTGAAATGACGTCAACTTCTCCTCTTACCCCATTCTTAATTCCACTGGAATGATGTCATAAGACACGTCCACATAAACCCTCCACGTGGAGGACTGCTGACGTCATGGTTACTCATTGGGGAGGAAAGACACCCTCTTTCGAGCATGGAGCAGTAATTGATTTCGTAGTCGAGTGGCTTAAGGCGTGAGTCTAGTGATCCGATGAGGGTTTCGATCCTGGGCTGATCAGCGGAAGATTTTTATTCACTTTGAGTAAAAAAATTTCCCAGCGTCATGACGTAACGTCGTAAAATTTCCTATGGGGAAAATAAAATTTTCTAGTCGGGAAATATAAAATGGCAATGATGACTCATCCCAAAACACATGGGGGATAAAATGACCACGTGGAGGGAATAAAAATTTCCCGGTCAAGAAAAAATAATGCCGCTGGGCAAGCAATCTCCTCGAATCAGTCACTGGCGGTGGTGTCCTTCCCTCCTCCTCCTCCTGACCACACGCAACCGTAACCGTAGGTGAGCACGTGGTGATCCAAGATGGCGTCCGAGAGGACACGTGGTCATCTATGGTTACGGTTGCAGTGGGCGCGGTCGTGGTGGAGGTCCGTGGGCAGCAGTGGGGCACTTCCTTTGTCCTAGAACCGGCCATTTCTCTCTACTAGCGAGGTAGAAAGGGAGAGGAAGACGCCCTTATTTATTACCGAGGGCCAGTACCCGGGGCCCGACGGCTTAACGTGCCCATCCGACGCACGGCGGATATTTAGTGGTTCGAGCGTTCGTCATGCCTGGGATCCAGTGCGAGGCCTTCTCCGTGGCAGTCACGAACGTTGACCACTAGACCACGCGAGGCCCATTACCATTTCATGTGCAACATCGAGCTTATATTAGATGGATACACCACTCCTATCCACGCAGCATTGGCCGCCATAAGTCACAGCGGCCGCCCCGGTGGCGCAGTGGTCTAAGCGATGGCCTCTGATCATTCGTCTGAACGGGGTCCGGGTTCGAATCCCGGTGAGGCATGGATGTTGTGTTTGTCTCACGGCACTGGCTCTCTCCCTTTCCTGGAACCAGTGACTCTAAATTAGGGACGGGCGACTGCTTATAGCCCATTGAGTTGCTCACGGTGGTCGTTAAACCTCTAATAAAAAAAAAGTCACCGCCCCGCGCTGCGTGTGACGTCACAAGCAGGCAAAAAGCTCCTTTAAAACTACGGAAACCACTGAAGCTTTGGACAGATAAAATGAGGGATTTAATAATTATAAATTATACAACCTTACTGTTTAAGCACCTGTGTAAATAAGAATGTTTTTTTCTTTTTAATTTCACAAGAGAAAAAAAAAGAGAAAGAAAAAAACCAACATTTCGGGAATCTAAACTCGGAGACGTTACGAAACAAAAATTGGAATGCGATTTTTTCACAGAAGGTTAGGTGCTGAAAGAATAGAATTACTTGCCTGCTATGTGCAGATAATTTAATATTTTTAGTAATCTCACTAATCTAAGTTTCTGAAGTCGAATATATTTCCTTACTTCAAATTTTACAGTAAGTGAAGGGTCGCTATTAAGAGGTCATATTTTTGAAATCTCGCTGCTGCATTAAATCATTCAAACTGCATTCAACCAGAATAAGGGGAAAATAAAGAAATACCAAACAAATAATAAACATGCATGCGGATATATTCTCCATACAAAGGTCGTTCTTATGCTCACATTACATCAGCTTTCAAAGATATTACCTTATAACACAAAATATGCATAGGTGTCATAGCAGGTCACTTACTTTTCATTACATTTAAAATTTCATTCAGTATCTAGGAACATAGAATCAAATCTTTTTATATCCACATCTGTTTATGTCCACTGCTATACTTAACAATAAATAATAAATATAAATAAGGAAAACAGCTTAAAAAAAAGATTCAACACTTTTGTGTATACATATGTGACATAAATATAAACTTCACGTTCTCACAAAAAAAAAAAAAAAAATCATCCAAAACACAGCTCCTATCATGAAAAAAAAATTATACATATCACTCCAGAGTGGAACCACAATGCGTAATGAGCATATGTACCCATACAGGATATAGTTATTATATATCCAAAAAACATTATATTAAATTCCACCACAGTTCAACTACAATGAAAAAAATAACATAGCCAGAATTATCCTTTACACGGAAACCAAATAATAATAATTATTTTACAAAAGTATATTCAATAGTTGGGTCAAACTATTGAACCTGTAAGGGTTGGATCCAATACAATTGTCCCCAAGGTAAATCTTTACAAATCTCATTCAAGATAGCATTAAGGACATTCTTTGCCCAACTAACTCCTATTATAATTACATACAGTTGTAACAGCACTTTCTGTTAATTCAACAATTAAAATACAATGACAGAAGATTAATACTGTTAAACCATAAAACCTCGCCAACCATATTATTTTCATATGAACAGCAATATATCCTCCTGCATATTTCACAACCACTAAATAAAATAATCAATAAAATGTACAATAATAAAGTAATGATAGGTCATTTAACATTCAGTTCACTGTTAGTTCACTTAGCATTTGGATGTTTTTGATCAGGGGCGCGCCAAGGGCATTTGCCGCCCTGGTGCAAGCCCAGATTTGCCGCCCCCTGTATGAGAATATTTTTCAATTTTTATTCATTTTTACATGAAATAAATACCTTTAGCAACATTATTTTCTATTTCCGATAAATTGCGATTTTCCATAAAACACTACTGTCTCATATAAAACTGAAGAAAAAAATCTGTAAAACTCTAGTTCAGATGACACAACGAATAATTCAAGAAGTCAGCTTCCTCTCTCTCTCTCTCTGTCAATTTACACAAAAGTCTGCATTACCGGTAAAAAAAAAGTTTCGTCATGTACAGTGATAAACATATTACAGCTTCTCGATGAATACACACACACACATATATACAGTATATATAACTAAGCAAGATAAGATGAGGAACCCGTGGGTAAGGAAAATGATAAAGAGTGAAAGACATTATGATCAAAATAAAATCCCTCAAATGGTAATGGGCTGGACATGTTGCCAAGAGAACGGACCATCGATAGACAAACGAAATTTTAGACTGGATTCCAACAGACAGGAAAAGACCCAAAAGAAGACCACGTGGGAGATGGGTGGATGAAATTCGAAAGCATGCGGGAGACTGGTCCAAGACAGACCGTTGTGAAAGAAACTTGGGGAGACCTTCATGCAGCAGAAAATTGAAAATGGTTGAGGAGGAGGAGGATATATATACATGTAATATTAAACATGACGGGCGTCTCTTTAACTATTCTAACCAAAATATCTAATATCGTGGAATACATCGAAACTGTACCCCAGTGCTCGTTACCCGTATTGCATCGATTCTATAATATTTTCCCACCCTGTTTTACGGTCAACGCTGGAAGCTCTTTCTTGAAAATTTGCCAACGATAAGGTAATTCAGAAAAGTAAGCATGAAATATATGCATATATTTCTTGAACAATGCTGAAAATGTTTAGAATCTGTAGGGAAATTTTTTCGTCGTCATTTACGACCAGATTTAAAGTATGAGGCGCTCAAAGTACATAAAATGCGTAAGGGTCTTAAGTCGAGAAATTATGCTTTTTGAAGTCCATTGTGTTTTTCCTACATATTTGCCCCACTTGTCATAGTGCTGGACACGCATTCATGAATTCTGAAACCTTCAAGATTTAAAAAATTAGAAAAAGAATTTTCAATCCTTTGCCCGCGGTATCTGTTATTGAACAAAACAGTAAAAACCATTCTCTGATTTCAAGACGTTATCTGTTGAATTATAAACGAGTTATTTTCACTAAAAAAAGTAAACGCTCCACTTAGCATTGCAATTTCTCACAGTATAACGTTTTCATAACTTCTCCCACGTCACTGATATTAATTTTTCAACCGAAAAAATTGATTGTGGGTCCTTCAGCCCTCGGAATCTGGCGCCCGGGTGATTGGCACCCGTTGAACCCCCGCTTGGCGCGTCCCTGTTTTTGATGACCAACAGTGATTTTCTAAAATTTAATACAGCTTGCTATCGTGGTATTTACAGCATTAGCAAAGAAGTCATTGCAGTAAGTGAGCATTACTGGTGACTATTTTGTTAAACAATTTCTCCCGCCACCTGTGGATAAGTCGATTTCTACGAAGACTGTTGCTCATTGATAACACCCCGAGTATACAAAGAACCAGTATTCCCATGGTCTTCCTACAAATGTGGCAGCTTAGAATCAACGGAAAGACCCATTGGTTTTAGCATAGTGTGTAAGGAAAAGTTGTTCTAATTTTTAAAAAATTGCATGCAAAAGAACTCACTAGCCCCACTAGGAAATTGTAGGTTTTAGTGACAATGTAAAAGCCCTAGATTACAATGATGCACTTCTCAAAGAACATATTTTTGAAATTTTAGCTCTCTATTAGTCAAAGATTTGTCACATTAATGCAGAGTCCATAGATTTATATGTTTCTAAAAAAACACACAACACATTAAATAAAAAGAGCAAGTTTTTTTCTTACTATCATGAATTTTCATTATTATGGACAAAATTATACCAGAATGGACAGATAATATATAATCCTTAAAACAATGACAGTTTTTTTTAATAATTTTACATTGGTTCTACCATTAATAATGGTGCAGCTCATGTGTTTGGAGTGTAATTTTTTCTGTATATTCTCGCATTCTAGTATTGCATTAAAAATATATATACATATTATACCAATGTGTACCTCGTCTACATTTACCAGTTCCAACAAACAAAATGTTACCACACAAACAAATAATAGTAATAATACAAACGATACACGGTTTAAATGTGTTCCACGTTAATTTAAAGCAGGTGAACCTTGGTAGGGGGGGGGAAGAACTGATCCTAAGATCTAATGAAATATTGTTGTTTTCTCAAGTTTGTCTAAAACTATAACTAAAACACTATTGAATATAAATATACAACAGGTAATGTATCCTGAAAATCATAACAAACTATGATTTTTAACAGTATGTGCACTCCATACAAAACCAACCTATATATATCAGTTATTAAAGAAGGTAAGTATGAATGTATTAATTTACTATAAATTTTCACTTTCATACCATACAATATTTCAAATACAGAATTTGCATTTATCTGTTCCATATCAATATGCACTGAATCAATATGTACCAAAACTATACATGTTATTCCATGAAGAGGCTCCTGATAATTAGTAAAAAAATAAATCCCAAATTTGTCAAACTGACTTTTCCCTGAAGTTATTTTTCACATTAAAAAAGAAAAGATTAAGTACAGCATGCAGCAATTTTCCAATATGTCTTAAAAGAATGTTTAATAAATGCATCGTTCCAGTTCTTACTTGTGGACCAGTGACATGGACCTTAACTGAAAAGGACATACAGATGCTGTGAACAACTCAAAGTAGCATGGAGAGCTGCATGCTTGGCATAACCAGGAACTCATGAATCCAAAACATGAAGATCAAAGTAAAGTCTATAAAGAGACAATGGATGGGACACATTTCTAGAACTGACCACCATTGGACAACTGAAATATTAGACTGGATACCAAGGGACAGAAAAAGACTAAGAACAAGGCCGTGTGGGAGTTGGGTGGATGAAATTTGAAAACTTGCTTAAGTAACATGGAGGAGATTAGCTTACGACTGAAAATTGTGGTAGAAACTTGGGGAGAGCTTCATCCAGCAGTGGATTGGTAATGGTGGATGGTGATATACATACTCGTATAGGGGAGGAAGCATTTACAAAACAAAAAAGCGTATATAAATCAACATGTCCATCATGCCAACATTTACTGATTTTTGTGTCATTCATTTCATTTTCTGTGTAGCTTGTTTAGCTGCATGGTGCAATCTAATAGTTGCATATTCTCTTATAATTGTTTTTTTAATGTCGTGACGTGATTTAAAAACTTAAATGTTGTGACATTAATAAACCTCTCGCACTTACCCACTTGTAAATTTATTGTTTTTGTGATATCAGAAATGGGAAAAAAGTTCTCCCCCACCCACCTCACAGTTTCATTACCAGCTGGAGAACGGGTTGGCGAGACAACTCAATACATAAGATGCTCATAAGATATGTACTATGCAGAGGTGTAGAGGTGTGTTCTCGTCTCCCCGACCTAGTTACTGAATAAATGTCTCATCTATTTACTTCACTAAAGCAGTAGTAGTAATTATGGGTACCCTAGCAAATTTGATATCAATGTGGACTACAGTGACTTTATTTATATATAGCCCCAAGTACAGCAAAAAATATGCAGTTTTGGGATTAAATGCCAACACCCATGTTATGCAACCTGTGTCATCTAGTGCTTTAAAGATAAACTGATGTATGGCTGTAACTAAAAATTGAAAGAGTAAGTTTCAGAAATGACTAGCATATTAGGTAACGTGAACAATTCGGTTAAGAGTGTAGTGAATATTGAGAAATATATATTTCAATGGGCTGCACACAACTTAAAAGAAGTCAGAAAAGCAGATGGACATCAAAATTATTCAGAAAAAAAATGCAAGTTTATAAGTTTTCTATATTAAGCCTTGCTCAAAAACATGTAAAACCAAGTGCAATTTTAAATGTTTTCCCTCCTGGTAGCACAGTTTAGAAGGCCGCCCTGGTGGCGCAGGCCTCTGATCCTTCTTCCGTAATGGGTCCGGGTTCGAATCCCGCCCGGTCAGACATGGATGTTGTGTTTGTCTTGCGGCACTGGCTCTCTCCCTTCCCTGGAACCAGTGACCCTAAATTAGGGGCGGGCGACTGCTTATAGCCCATTGAGTTGCTCACGGTGGTCGTTAAACCTCGAATAAAAAAAAAACAGCCTAGAATTAAAATAAATGAAGTGTTGTAACTTTCAATATGCAACTGGTGTATACATTTGATTTCAATTTAATGTGTTTTTTAACGTCTGGTTTGATTTCAGACAACTAAATTAAGAAATGAAACTATTAACAGTTTACACAAGTTCTGAAAGTGTACGATTTCAGAGACTTTAAAATCACCCATTTATATGTTGAAGGACCTTAGCTAAAAGAGACATACAAAGGCTGCAGACAACTCAAAGCAGCATGGAGAGGTGCATGCTTGGTGTAACCAGGAGAGATAAGAAGAGGAACACGTGGATCCGAAAAATGACAAGAGTGGAAGACATCATGATCAGAGTTAAATCCCTGAAATGGCAATGGGCTGGACATACTGCCAGAAGAACAGACCATCGATGGACAGCCGAAATTTTAGATTGGATTCCAAGGGACAGGAAAAGACCCAGAAGAAGACCACATGGAAGATGGGTGGATGAAATTCGAAAGTATGCGGGAGTGACATGGAGGAGACTGGCACAAGACAGACCGTTGTGGAGGAAACTTGGGGAGACCTTCGTCCAGCAGTGGATTGATAATGGTTGACAATGATGATGATGATATGTTGAAGTGCTTTTGAAGAGAAGCCGCAATGAGCGATTTTCGTGTTAAATGTTTATATATATATATATTACACAATATCGGATTTTTATTTCAATGACAGCAGTTTCGTGTCTTTTACATACCTATTAAATTCAGTGTAATCCTTTTATTTTATATTGCGATTGCACAACACGAATGTAGCACCTAAAGCACAACACGAATGTAGCACACTCACATGTATCTTTTCAACCAGAGAGTGCCGCCCCGTTGGCGCAGTGGTCTAAGCGATGGCCTCTGATCATTCGTCCGAACGGGGTCCGGGTTCGAATCCCGGTGACGCATGGATGTTGTGTTTGTCTTACGGCACTGGCTCTCCCCCTTCCCTGGAACCAGTGACCCTAAATTAGGGACGGGCGACTGCTTATAGCCCATTGAGTTGCTCACGGTGGTCGTTAAACCTCCAATCAAAACAAAAGAAAAATAAATAAATAAATAAATAAAAATAAACCTCCAATAAAAAAAAAACAAAAAAACCAGAGAGTTTGTTTTTGCCTGCTTGTGATGTTACGCCACAGATTAGCGGTGACTTATATTGGCAGAGCCAGTGGTGTCTCCACCTAATACAAGCTCCATACTCATACCTATAAATTTCTCACCAACTCCTCGCGGTAACAGATGGCGCTGCTATCTCAATTGCTGTTCGTTGCCTCCGAAGCGCAGCATTAGGTTTGCCAGTATATTCTCTCCAAGGTCTTTGGCTCGACCTCATTTCAATTTCATATATTTTACTGACTTAAAATTACGTTTACTTTAAACCTCGTATGAATTTAATAGAAAATTTCACTATCATACACCTATATTATAGCATTTGGGGTCAAAGTGACCACACGTCGCTATAGCGCATTTTCCAAACGATGCTGGACATCAGTACAGATAACAAACAATGGTGATTTAATATACTCTATGAAAGTTTTTCTGAATGAAAAAGCTTACCGCATAACATTTTATAAAACGACTTGATGAAAATTTGATGAAAATCAAAATTAGAACGGCGACTGTGTGGACTGCGGAGCAGAAAAGTAGTGCCACTTTTATTTAAATTGCATAGTATCTTGGCAGGCATGTAAAATATAAATAAAGACATATTTCTGCAACATTTCAGGTTATACATTTTTATCGATAAATATTATTTTGTGTTTTTTTTACTGTTTCAATGTAAAATATGGATTTTTAAATATCACGAATAACTGAAATTATTCTAGAATTATTTTTTTTTAATTTCTGCTGTTATTGATTTCATTGATTGTAGTGTATGTAAAATTCCCATAAGAAAATTTTCAATCCAATAATTAGCCGCCTCGGTGGCGCAGTGGTCTAAGCGATGGCCTCTGATCATTCGTCTGTAAGGGGTCCGGGTTCGAATCCCGGTGAGGCATGGATGTTGTGTTTGTCTTATGGCACTGGCTCTCTCCCTTCCCTGGAACCAGTGACCCTAAATTAGGGACGGGCGACTGCTTATAGCCCATTGAGTTCCTCACGGTGGTCGTTAAACCCAAGGTTAGTAGACGTTAAACACTGAACATGCCTGGTTCGTGCGCAATAGCAACATGTCAAAATTATTATTCGAAAACCAGAAGGCCGCCCCGGTGGCGCAGTGGTCTAAGCGATGGCCTCTGATCATTCGTCCGAACGGGGTCTGGGTTCGAATCCCGGTGAGGCATGGATGTTGTGTTTGTCTTACGGCACTGGCTCTCTCCCTTCCCTAGAACCAGTGACCCTAAATTAGGGACGGGCGACTGCCTATAGCCCATTGAGTTGCTCACGGTGGTCGTTAAACCTCCAATCAAAGAAAAGAAAGAAAGAAAGAAAACCAGAAGGAATGGCATTCATTACCATAGGTTTCCGAAAAATGAAGTTTTGCGTAAAACATGGAAATTGAGATGCAAACGAGCTGACAGTTTCAACGAAATGAATTCAGCTATTTGCTCGGAACATTTTCCTGAGGAAGACTACGAACGAGATTTAAGGAATGAACTTCGAGGTTTGCTTATCCGCAAAATGCTAAAGGACACAGCTGTACCAAGTTTAAACCTCCCGGGAAAGTTTAAGCCGCCTCGGTGGCGCAGTGGTCTAAGCGATGGCCTCTGATCATTCGTCCGTAAGAGGTCCGGGTTCGAATCCCGGTGAGGCATGGATTTTGTGTTTGTCTTACGGCACTGGCTATCTCCCTTCCCTGGAACCAGTGACCCTAAATTAGGAACGGGCGACTGCTTATAACCCATTGAGTTGCTCACGGTGGTCGTTAAACCTCCAATCAAAAAAAAAACTTTAATGTAAATTCTAATTCAGAGAGAAAGAACAGACAGGAGAAAAGGAAACGAACTGATCTTGTTGGCGATTTGATAAACTCTGATAATGCAGAAGAAATTTTGGAAGACATGTGGAGTGCCGATGATGAAAATACTGAAATTGAATGTATGAAAGACCTGAAAACACAAAATGAAATTCTATTGAAGGAAAATTATATTTTGATGAAGGAAAATGAA
The DNA here is from genome assembly GCA_039090855.1 of Macrothele yani. NCBI lineage: Eukaryota > Metazoa > Arthropoda > Arachnida > Araneae > Macrothelidae > Macrothele > Macrothele yani. Next base: position 969,616 of record CM077023.1, on the reverse strand, counting down.
AAGCTGAAAAAACAAATATTATCTTTGAGCTCTTCAAACCATCGTCTAACTTTACGTGTAAACGTTCTCAAAGTAAAACAGAATCAAATGCAGAAAGAATTATTAGAATTGCGAAGGTTACGGATAGATGAGAAAAAAGACAGAGAAATGTGCATAAAAAATTTGCCTTCTACAATGTTTACTCCAGGACAGATAAGGGTTTTGTTAGGCCAAAAACGGATTGTTTGGAATTCTACTGATATTGCAGCTGCAATAGCATTAAGAACTGTTTCCAGGAGAGCATATCACTACTTGAGGAATAAAGTTAATATTCCGCTTCCTGCTTTGTCAACGTTGCGCCGATGGGTAGCTACAATTAAATGTTCACCTGGAATTCAAGCCACAACTTTAAAACTGATGCAGAGCCAAGGAATGCAAATGACTGAAGCCGAAAGAACATGTGTATTTTCTATAGATGAAATGAAAGTTTCCAGCAAAATGTGCTATAATATTGAAACAGATGAAGTTATGGGACCGTGTAGGTACGTACTGGTATTCATGGCAAGAGGACTTGTTAATCCATGGAAACAACCAGTATTTTACGATTTTGACGTTAGTGGTTCCAGTCTCAGAGAAATATTAATGAAAGTAATTTGTGCCGTAGAATATGTCATGTTTCCTGTATTTGCTCTTACTTCAGATCTGGGAGCTTTAAACCAGAAATTATGGAAAGAATTGGCTATATCGCCTGAGAGTCCGTTCTTTAAAAATCCTTTCGACAAAAACAGACATATAAGTGTATTTGCTGACATTCCGCATATGGTAAAGTTTTTTTGTTTTTTTTTATTGGAGGTTTAACGACCCCCGTGAGCAACTCAATGGGCTATAAGCAGTCGCCCGTCCCTAATTTAGGGTCACTGGTTCCAGGGAAGGGAGACAGCCAGTGCCGTAAGACAAACACAACATCCATGCCTCACCGGGATTCGAACCCGGACCCCGTTCGGACGAATGATCAGAGGCCATCGCTTAGACCACTGCGCCACCGGGGCGGCATAAAGTTATTGCGAAACCATGTTTTGGACTGTGGCATAAAAATAAGAAATATAGTGATAAATTGCTCCCTGTTTGAAAAGCTATTAGAGAAGGACAGTAAGGAATTGAAAACAGCGTATAATATGAGTGAAACACACATACGTGTTAAAGGAGCAAATAGGCAGATTGTATGTTTTTTTTTTGTTTTTTTATTGGAGGTTTAACGACCACCGTGAGCAACTCAATGGGCTATAAGCAGTCGCCCGTCCCTAATTTAGAGATTGTACGTTATGCTCTACAGTTGCTTTCGGAGCGTGTTGGAAATGCCATCAAATATTTATTTCCCGAAGATGATGAAGCAGCAAATTTTATTCTTCTTGTTGACAGATTTTTCGATACAATGAATTCGAGGCAACCATTCTCAGACAAACCATTCCGATGTGCTTTAGGTAACAATCAACAGCAATTTCAACTTCTGAATGAGGCTTACAACACTTTTTCGCAGATGCGCGTTGTTGGAAGAAAAAACACCCTACCATTTCAGCAAGGTCTTCTGGTCAAGCGAAAAATATAAGCTAAAATATTTTTTAACTCACAGAGTTAATTAAGATGTCCTAGAAAAATTTTTCTCACCGGTACGTGCAGCAGGGAATACCTATGATCACCCTTCACCACTGGAATTTCAAAATCGTCTCAGACTGCTGGTACTTGGGAAAGTAGTCTGGAACTGTCAGAAATCTAACGTTTTGCCTGAGTCAGAACAACATAATTTAACTGTCTCCATGCTCTCGTCTTCCTGTGTCTTACGCAAAAATGCATCCTGCAATGATGAAACATCACACACAAGTGAAAATGAAATTACGGCTGCACTTCGCGAAGAACCCACAACTGCAATTAAGTCTTCTAGTGACAGCATATCGTACCAAGCTTTACGATACCTTGCTGGATATGTTGCATTTAAATGCCAAACAACGTGTCCTGGGCTGGGGGACAAAAATGCACCTCTGAACCTAGTGCAAGAAAAAGGAATTCTTTGCGACTGGATTAGCGGCATAAGCAGAGGCTGCTTGCAGCATCCAACAAATGAGTGGATGAGCATGGTTATCCAACTAGAATAATTTTTTTAACTACATGGGAAAAATAATTTAAGGAAAGTCAAAAGAATTGTTCACACCGCAGTGGAAGCTTCTGCCCATCAGTTCCCTCCAAATGTGCACCCTGCCATCAAACTACTCATGAAAACCCGAATTATGATCCGTATGCGCCATATTAACGCTCAGCAAAAAATATATTGCCAACCCAAGAAGAGAAAACTGGTTGAAACAGTTACCTAAAGAACATGACAAAGGTAAGTGAAGAAATAATTTTTTTACGTTAAATAATGTCCAGATTCTTAAAGTTCTCAAAATTTAGCGAATAAAATATGACTAAAGAAACAAACAAACAAAAATTGCAAAGATTCATGATTTTAACATTTCTGTTCAGCGATTAGTTACAAATAATAACAGAGCATTTAGTGAAATTAATTTCCAACTTTTTAATTAAGCAAGTTAGTGGAATGCTACTCAAGTTTTTATTTGTTCCGCATAAAAGGATTTATTAATGAGGTTCTGACAGCATAATCTTATAAGTTTTTTTTTCTTCTTTTGAATTTATTTAAAGACAGTATTACAGTTGCATATAAATAAATTAGAAGGTATAATCACTGTCCCTGCACTTTTCCTTAGTGTCATGTCAATATCCTATTTAGATATTTAGATTAAACAGATTTGAAAAAAAAATGAAAGAAATGCATAATAAGTTTCTTCACATTCTCGGTTTACTCTAAATAAAATATTCACATGGATGTCCGTTTTTCCTGATGGACAATTGCTAAGGACGGATCATAAACGGCTATATAGCGCATAAAAAAGTAAGTGTGGTTGGATGCCAAGTGAAATAAAATAATGTCAGAATGCCAGGACATTACAAGAAAGACAATTTATTGTGCTCTGAAATCCACAAGGCTTTGGAATGTGTTCAAGGGCCAAGCAGGCCATTTTGTGCAGGATACGTAAACGTGAAAAATGCAATTACCGTCTGCAGGCGTTCCGGCGTAAGATGTCAATACGGGATATGGCCACCATGGAGGGCGATGCAAGATTCCACACGTCGTGTCATGTTTTGCACAGCATTATCAAGCAGCTGTTGGGGTAATTTATCCCATTCCTCTGACAGTGCACGGATGAGGGTGTCCTTGTTTATTGGAGGGCATTGGCGACCATCAAGACTCCTCCCCAAAGCATCCCACACATTTCAATGGGATTCATATCTGGAGAACGTGCTGGCCATACGAGGCGTTGAATATCCTCGCTCTCAAGACACTCCTGGACAGCGACTGTTCGATGACATGTTGCGTTGTCGTCCATGAAAATGAATCTATCACTGACAGCACCACGGAACATGCGAACATGAGGTAGCAGAACATCATTAATGTATCGTTGGCCAGTCATAGTCCCAGTTAGAAGCACATAGAGGGACGTACGGCCATTGATCATGATGCCAGCCCATACCATGACACTACATGTCGGATATCGGTCCCTTTCCTGTATGTTTGCTGGACAATATGCAGTACCAGTATCACGCCAGATCAGTTGTCGTCGACAGTCAGATGATAGACTGTATCTACTCTCATCTGAGAAGAGGACAACAGACCAGTCGTTATCAGTCGAATTGCGATGTTGATGGCACCATTGCAAACGGGCGGTACGGTGACGTCTGGACAATGGGATGCACACAACAGGACGGCGGGCGTATAGTCCTCCTTCATGCAAACGTCTGGCGACAATTTTTTGGGAGATCCGCTTGCCAGTAGCAGCCATAAACTGATTTGCTACCTCACTAGCTGTGCTGCGCCGGTGTCTTTTTGTTGATAGCACTATGTACCGATCTTCTGCAGGTGTCGTACTGCGAACACGACCTCCCCCGTGACGTTTGCTACACTCTCCATTTGTTTGAAATGATTTCCAAAGCCTTGAAACAACACTGTGGCTGACGTCGAACTCCCTGGCAACATCTGTTATTTTTCGCCTTTCTTCAATCTTGCCAATAATACGGCGACGCGTAAAATCATCTAGGTGATGTCGGGAAGACATACTGAAAATTGCAAGTTCGTCAATTGATTCTTTCCCGTTCAACTTTGCGTTTGAACAACACCGGTCAATACGCGTCAAATCCTTTATATCTTTTATCAGCGCTATGACGTCACGAACAAGTTCGGCAATCCAAAATTTGCATACGCACAACACGTCTTACTGTATCCCGCACTTATGCTAATTTCCACATTTTCCTGCCTTCCATTTTATGGTTGCTATCATTACTATTGTCATCCGTCCTTAGCAATTGTCCGGCAGTGTATTATATTACACATGTGCTTTTGCATTACATCTTGGTTGCAAGCTTTCAGATTCAGAGCGTATTTGAGTAAAAAGTTGTTGACATTTCTTCCGCGAGTGCTTTAATTGTATTAACAGTTTATTCGTCCTGCTGACTGCGTCGTGTGGTACACTGACGTCACTACATAAGGGCGATAAGGGGCAAGTGAGGGACCAACACTTCCGCTGTGAGGGAGGCAGGATGAGCAAACCTTACTGTCTATTAAACTTGGTTAAACCTCCAATAAAAAGAAATCCAATTGCATTTACACAACATAACTTATTTTTTCCTAAAATGTTGGGGGCATTTTGACTGCACGTTGCTTATAACGTTAGTATTTTTCACGTCAGCTAAAGGTTAACACACATTGATTGCCAAATTCGATTTAATTCGTAGCTGGCGATCTGGCCCATCACGCCACAGTCGAGATAATTCGCAAAGCTTTATTTACGAGTTTCGATGATGAATATATAAAATGATTTGGGTTTTGAATAATTTAACATGCCTAACTCAAATTGGCTTTGGAGACCCATTTACTCAAATAAGCCTTGACAGATAATATGTTAGGAATTGTACACTACGAATCCGACATCAAAGATGCATTATAAATACACCAACGCTTTTATGCTTACCATGGAATAGAATATTTTACAAACATGACAGTTTTTACCATGGCATTAAAGTGGTTAGGGCGGTAAATGTACTTACTACAAGGCTTCTAGTTGTGAATAATTATGAAATTATTACTTTCTGAAAGATGGCATTCAGTATTTGTTCCTTTCGCCGGGGGGCGCCTAATCGATTTACAAATGTGATGAGCAATCAGGTAAGAAAATGTGGTTTGGGCTGCGTCTGGTGAGTTTTTCCATTTTAAGAGTCTTGTATTTCGTATAGCATCTCGTAAAATTTTTGTATATAGTAAAGCCTTCTTGGAGTAGTCTTGTCGGTCTTTAAAACTATTTAATTCTCACTGCCCACGTAGTAAGGGGCCACGCCTAGCTAACGGACCATATTAGTTTTGTATTTTAAATGTAAACGTTTCATTCATTCCTATTGCTAATTGAAGCAGATGATTTTTGTTGTCGTAATTTAAGTGCATTTGGTCCAGCTGAACAGAAAAACTGTGTGTTTACATTTAGTGCGAATTCGTGAACTTAATGTGTTCGTAATTTCTGCCTTTTATAGGTAAGTTTTGCTTACACATTCCGTCTTTAAATCTCCAAAAGTTCGTACCGCTAGATATCGTACAGGTTAGGCCTTTTAAATGCGATATAATCACTCCTGCCCGACTAACATTGGAGCTTTGTAAGAGATTAAATATGTATTTCAGTGTAATTAGTTTTTTCCTGTTTTCTTAACTATGAATTTTGTTCTGGATGGTTTAGGCAAGATTTGTGTGTTGTGAAATACTGATAAAGTATTGCACTGGTCTTAACATCGTTCTAGGTGTAAAGGTACAGAATTTCAGTTTTTAATTAGATCAATTTCTGCACTGTGTTTACTTGGTGGCTAAATGATGTGGATTTTAGGTAACAGTGAAAGAGCTTACTTCCAGTTGTTCTGTTTGTACTTCCATGGAGTTTGATCTTAAAATTGGGGATAGGTTACTAGTGCTCATAGAGATGACTAAAGACTAAATTTGTGAATATGAAATGCTGTTGCTATGAGAAAATTTTTTATTTTTGATCATCACACTATAAGTGACTTCATTATTTCTTCCTGTAGAAGGATATGTTATAATCGTACTTTTGATTATTACTGGAAACACAGGGTTTTAGTAATGGGGGTATACAGGCAGAATTTTTTTTTTTTTTTTTTATTTTTAAATTTCAATGCTAAAGGATCTTTACAATTGTAAGTTATCTTTCAGTGAAGCAAACTGAATTTTAGATAGTCATGAAAAGTTTCTGAAATAAGTAGTGGATTTTTCAAATATTACAAGCCAAAATTGACTCTTTTAATACTAACAAAAATTTCAAAATCAGTTTATCTCAAATTACTGTTAATTGTATTTTAAGCAAAATATTTGTGTAAGTTAAGATGGTTAGTGATTTACAGTTGTGTTATTTATGAATGATTAAATATGCAACAGATTAAATATCTGATGAACAAGAATGAAGTAATAAAATTGTTTTAACTGTACACAGTGACTCAAATGCAACTTTGTCGTGACTATTAATATTAGGCGCAGTGGTCTAAGCGATGGCCTCCGATCATTCGTCCAAAGAGGGTCCGGGTTCAAATCCCGGTGAGGCATGGATGTTGTGTTTGTCTTACGGCATTGGCTCTCTCCCTTCCCTGGAACCAGTGGCCCTAAATTAGGGACGGGTGACTGCTTATAGCTCATTGAGTTGCTCACGGGTTTCGTTAAACCTCCAGTCAAAAAAAAAAAAAAAAAAAAACTTAATATAATACAGCATTGTGTATTTACCTTCCATATCACTATACTGTCAAATGCTCAGTGTTTATTTTGAATGACACAACATGAGCAAAGTTGCCTTACAGGTCTTGAGTAAGATCATAAACAAAATGCAATGGTTTCATTTTGTAGTGGGTATTAATATGATTCAGATTTCAATGGAAATTTAGGAATTGTTCTTTGATGGTAAACCTTTCTATTCTTCTTTTGAAGTCCTGTACTTTTGCAGTGACTAAATAAAGTCAAATATGGATTCCATGGGGGTAAAAGAATCAAATTATTTATTGTAATTTAGGTCCATTTTTTATCGAGCACAAGAATTTTTTAAACCAGTGCCTGAGTTCTAGAACTTAGTCACATTTTCTTCCCATTATGTTTATGATGAACCTTTCAGAAAAGAACCGTACCTTTTTGTGGTATATACTGAACCTGATATCCATGTCCGAGTTGCCGAGGGTCCTGAGGCTTTGGCTTCTTTCTGACTATTTGACTAAGTTTGGTTCAGATTCAAATCCTGGGTGAGGCATGAGTGTGGTTGTCTGATGAAAAAAATCTGTGTGGGGAAAAATACTTAAACTTTGTGATATTGAATGCAATTTCTTTTGGATATTTCAATATACTGAAGCTTTTAACATTTCAGTTAAAAAAAAGAAATCTGGTATGTAGCTTTTGTATGATTGTACCTGCATCTGAATTCCAGATAAAATGTGGGTTATGTAAAGTAATAAGAATCGGGTAGATTACACCAAAATGATCATAACTTGAATTCTAAATCCATTTTAATGGTGTAGAATAATAAAGTAAACAGACAACAAGCTTTCACCACTCACAGGTGACTTCATCAGGCATAACCGAGATAAACATCGTAAACAACAGAAAATAAAGAAATTCTTAGCAATTCAAACTTAAACATATAATCAAGGTTGATTGACGCTTATATCGTGACACGTGAAATCATCAAACATGGTAGATATGTCTCTTGCAGAACTCGTAAACTAGTATGGGTGATGACGTGGATCTTTTAATAGCATTTGCCAGATATAGGGGAGCTCAGTTGATGTTTCTTCATTGCAGGCATCCATGCTGGTTATTATTTAGCTACTGATTCTTGTATTGCTGTGGCCCTGGGAGTTGTGTAAGGAGCTATTTTTCGAATTTCTTTCTAGTCAGGTTTAGTTGCATTGTTCTTGACTTCTCTTGCTAGAACTGTGGTAAGCTTCACTTGTTTGACAGCACGTTTATGTTCTGACAGTTTCAATTTAAGGAAGTGCTTAGTCATTCCTATGTAACTTTTCCTTGAGCCATCTGGGTATTGGAAGGGGATAGCATAAATTCCCGCATCTGTTAGGTTTGTGCCAGATTGCTTATTTGTTGTTAATCAGGTGGAAATCAATTTAGGTGCTTTTATTCCTATGCCTAATCCTAGTTTTTTTAAAGGTATTTTTAGGAAAAAGGTGAAGCTTGGGACGCAAGAGCATGCACCTATGTATTTGAGTTTAGGGGTAATTGTTAATTTGCCGCTCCGGTGGTGCAGTGGTCTAAGCGATGGCTTCTGATCATTCTTTTGAAAGGGGTCCAGGTTCAAATCCCAGTGAGGCATGGAAGTTGTGTTTGTCTTACGACACAGGCTCTCTCCCTTCCATGGAACCAGTGGCCCTAAATTAGGGGCGGGTGACTGCTGCTTATAGCTCATTGAGTTGCTCACAGTAGTCGTTAAACCTCCAATAAAAAAAAAAACAACTATCTTTTCTTATTGTCTATATGGCTTATGCATTCATTCATAGTATGCTGGCTGTCTCCCTTGTACAATGTGAGGTGTTTTAAACTAAGTGCAAGCAACTACAGCGTCTCTTATAGATATCTGTGGGTGTTGTTAAACCTGGAAGAAAGGAGAAATGGAAAAATATCAATTTTCTAGTGCATGCATTGTAGATGAAATTTTTATCAGTGTTGTCTTAAACTCTAATGTGTTTGTTATGTTAATAAGATACACAATATTAACAGTGTACAAATGAAATTTCGTGCTATATACAATACATTAATACATACATCCTCTTTGCACAATAATTTAATGTTTAAAAGACATTAAATTATTTATGTCTGGGTACTGTTCCATTGACCAACAGTACAATGGAACCGTGCCGCCCCGGTGGCGCAGTGGTCTAAGCGATGGCCTCTGATCATTCGTCCGAACGGGGTCCGGGTTCGAATCCCGGTGAGGCATGGATGTTGTGTTTGTCTTACGGCACTGGCTCTCTCCCTTCCCTGGAACCAGTGGCCCTAAATTAGGGACGGGCGACTGCTTATAGCCCATTGAGTTGCTCACGGTGGTCGTTAAACCTCCAATAAAAAACAAAACAAAACAATGGAACCGTACCCAGGTACTGTTTATGGTACAAGGAACAGTACCCAAGTACTGTTTATGGTACAATGGAACAGTACCCAAGCACTGTTTGTGGTACAGTGGAACAGTATCGGTACAATGTTTATGGTACAAGGAACAGTACCCAGGTACTGTTTATGGTACAAGGAACAGTACCCAGGTACTGTTTATGGTACAAGAAACAGTACCCAGGTACTGTTTGTGGTACAATGGAACAATACCCAGGTACTGTTTGTGGTACAGTGGAATCCAGTCATAACTAGTGTATTTGACATGCATTTGTCTGAAGTATGATATTCATTTTGGCATTAGATCCAGGAACTTATTTTCATTTGTCAAAAAAGATTGAGAACAACCTGATATTTTGCATAAATGGGGCATGTATAATATCCCTTTGATAGACCTTTCGAATCATAAATATGATATCCGTGTTAACCACAGCAATACAGCACTTGCCAGAAATGTAGCATGTAGAACTGTTCAACCATACTGGAACAACATTTAGTTGTTACATACCCCTGCATCAATATACTCATTACATATCTCTGAAAGCTTATATATCGAAGCCTTTGGGGACCGCTGCTGCAACGAAAACTCCCCAGTTGACTTACCCAGGATTTGGAAATGACACATTACAGCTATGAACTTAAATAATAATATTTATTGTTAACATGTGAACTTTGACAAATGCACATATTCTGTATAATATGCACTCTGTTTAACATACTCTCACTTGAATTTAGTTTGATCTGTAATTCAGCTGTGATGCAATGGCAACAGTACGATACCCTTGCGACGCTGCTCTACACTTAATATGTCATCACACTCTGAAGCATATATTAGAGGTTGGCGCAGTGGTCTAAGGCGCTGGCCTTTGATCATTCGTCCGTAAGGGGTCCGGGTTCGAATCCCGGTCTGGCATGGATGTTGTGTTTGTCTTACGGCACTGGCTCTCTCCCTTCCCTGGAACCAGTGACCCTAAATTAGGGACGGGCGACTGCTTATAGCCCATTGAGTTGCTCACGGTGGTCGTTAAACCTCCAATCAAAAAAAAAAAAAAAAAAAAAAAATATATTAGAGTTCACTAGCAGCAATTATTCTGTTCCATCTGAAGTCTAGTGCGACTGTCGACCTGAAAGTGCTTATGGGTTTTAACTTTGTAAATATCTGTCATCTTTTAAACATTAAATTATCGTGCAAAGACGGTGTAATGTATTAATGTATTAACAGTGTAGTCATAATTGTTTTGATATAAATCCTTAAGGGGCATTAAAGTTGTAAACAGGTCCTAATTAAGGCCTTAGTGGGCCCCTAGGCCTACACATTTGAGTGGGCCCAAGGCTAAAACATCTGAGTGGGCCCTCGAGGAATTATGACTGGGAAATCATTATGAAGTCCGTTAAAACACGAAAGTGTAGCAACATGCTTGTGATAATTAATACGTAGCACATTCTTCAAACTAATAAATTATCTGCAGAATTTTCATAAGTCACAGTATTTTCCATTGTTCTCATTAGAACATGAGTTAAAAGCTAAAGATTCCTAGATTTTGTCTTGGATTTTCTAATGATTTAGCATTGTATATTTTTTTTAGAGCATCTATTTTTTGTCATGCAATGTGAAGCCACTGGAAATTTTGGCTGTTGAAGGTTCCAAGTGTACATTGGGAAGTGTGGGTGGATTACGTGAAAAAGCTGAAACTCGCTCGCCGACCCCGCTGTACACAGTGGCATGAAACCTTTATTTTTGGTGAAGTAACTGCCTTGAAATCTGTTTGTCTTCCAACCTCTGTTTCTGACCAAGTGGAAAGCATATGAGACAAAACTAAAACTTTATAAATCTATCTCTCTCTCTCTCTCTCTATTATTTGGCCAGACATGCCTTCAGGGCCCTTGGTCATGGTGGGCCCCAAGGCTATAGCCCTTATAGGCTCCCCTTAATTCGACCCTGGTTGGAAATGCAGTTTTCAAACTAGAGCTCTTAAATGTTATGAAATATTTAATGATGTTCACACTATCATAAATGTCATGCTAAGAGAAAAAAACAAAAAAGTAACTGCATGTAGTGGCTTTGGTTGTAGCTTAAACAGAAGCTGAGATTATATAACTTTTGGTTACCTTCTGGAATGAAGTAAAAATCTAGGCAGTACTGAAGAAAAAAGTTTTGCATATGTTCTTTTGAATTTTCTAAATGTATCTTTTCTTATAGTCTATTTGGTATATGAATAATGACCAAACTCCCCGTTTTCGATTTCTGTAACAGACTTTATCGCTCAACATCTTTTTGTGATCATATTATTTGCGTCCTTAAAGGTATTAAACACCAGCAAAATGCGTATATTTACATGCAAATCATTAATGACATATCATTAAAGAGCCAATCACTTACCCGAAAGTTCTTGGTCACTTTTTTTCTTTACACTTCATGCACGTCGATTATAACATCATGCAATGTAGTTGGCCTTCAAAGGTTGAAAAACGCCTTGCTTTATAATATTCGTTCTTCCGGTCATGAAACATATTTTTTTTATTTTTTATTCACAGGACAAAAAACGCTGGTTTCATTCTGCCGTCTGAGAAGTAACAGAGCTCGTCATTTTCATAAAAACCATTCAAAGGTACACAACATACAACACATTCATACTAAATTAAAACCACTATGTACATAATTACACTATTTACATTCCCTGGCAGTCAGACGCCCCGGTGGCGCAGTGGTCTAAGCGATGGCTTCTGATCGTTCGAATCCCGGTGAGGCATGGATGTTGTGTTTGTCTTACGACCTTGGCTCTCTCCCTTCCCTGGAACCAGTGACTCTAAATTAGGGACGGACAACTGCTTATAGCCCATTGAGTAGCTCACGGTGGTCGTTGTTAAACCTCCAACCAACCTGGCAGTCAACTGTGACTAAAGTAGTGCTCCATCTGCCTCAAACACCGTACAAAACCTACGGCAAACGCCAACCTTATTCAGCCCTGTCATACACAATCCTCTAGCGCTTTCAACAGACTCGCTGTCGTCATCAGGAGGCCAATGCCTCTGCCTACCACAGCTCAAGTGAGCAAAGTCCTTGAGGTTCCTGCTTCAGTCGCAATCTCTACATCTTTGTGTCTCTGGCGCCATCTGTTGTCATTGCTGCTCTCTTCATTTTTTCCCTCTTAATTGTTCAATTTTTATTAACGCCTTCCACTGTTCATTTAAGTTGCTTGGCTCATTAATGTTACATACTCTTGATCTGTTTTTTTTTTCAATTAATACTGATTCCGCAATTCTCATCTGCCTTTCGTTTTTACAGCTCTTGATAATTTTAATATCTTCGAACTTCAGACATTGGTGATTTTCTAGACAATATTGGGCTAATGCAGTCTTAGCTTCTTTTTATTCCAATTACTCATATGCTGGTGCAATCTATACTTTTAACTTGTTCTAAGTGCTGCCTATATATGACAAAGGTGGTTTCTGGTTTATAGGAATCTCATATACACCTGCTCTATCTAGTTGGCCAATTTTTTTGTTTTTTATTACTATATTTTTTATAGTATGTACCTGATTTCCTACTTGTATGTCATATTTGCCACAAACCTAATTAATTTTAGCAGAAATACCTTCAACATATGGAATTGCTCCTTCATATTTTAATAGTTTTTTTACCATTATTGCCCTTATTTTATTTGCTTGAGTTACTTCATAAATCCATTTCTTTAATACCTGTTTAGGGTAACCAAAATCATGTGCAATTTTTTTAATATATTCAATTTCTTCTTTTTTATATTGTTCTTCTGATGAGTGTGTTAAACTTCCTTTAATTAGTGTTTTAACACTATTTTTTTTATGTGTTAATGGGTGCGATGACTGAAATGGTATTAATACAGGAATATATGATTATTTTCTATGCACTCTGTATTGCATAGTATCATTTGTTTTGATTACCATAATATCCAAAAATGCCAATGTATTATTATGTTCCTGTTCCACTTCATACACGTCGATGTTATAATCGACATGCATGAAGTGTAAAGAAAAAAGTGACCAAGAACTTTTGGACAAGTGATTGGCTCTTTAATGATATGTCATCTTTTTGTGACTTGTAATATTGTTTTCACAGCAGAGTTTTCAAAGGCAATAGTGAACTTAAACTACTAACCTTTCGCTGAAAAAGAAAGGAAATTGAAGTAATTGATTCTGCGAGGCACCCCGCTGACCAGGCCCTGATTTACGGGAGGGCACACGGGGCACGTGCCCAGGGCCCCCGATTTTGGGGGGCCCCCAAATTTGAATTAAATGTGTACTTAGTTAATGGGAATTTTGTGTGTGTATATGCAAAATTTATTTTTTTACTTTTGCATGCTCATGAGTCATGTGTTTATAAATGTGGTACTTACATGCAGTGAGTTTGAGTTTCGAGTTTCACGTAAACACGTGGCCATTAATGAGTTTCAGTGGTTTAATAACTTTCAGGTGGCCATTGAGAAGGAGGACTGCTTTCATTGATTCACGTGACCTTTTCTTGCTCCTCCGAACGCACCTAAACTTAACTGATCCTTCAACTTCCTGCACACGGATTGTCGTTGTCTTAACTCGTAACTGTAACCGTTGTATTTTGCGTTGCGTTTCTTGTAGTCTGATGGAATGTTGGATATATGTTAATTTTATATATAATCAAATTTAGTTAGTTGTAACAATATATTTAAGTTGAATTATTTAACAGTTAAATTATTTCAAAACAAACATATTTATCCAGCAGTGCTAAACGGAAAGCCAAACAATTGAAACTGAAGGATAATGACCTGCAGCATGGTAGCATTGAACGTTTTGCCATTAAAAAATTGGATATTTCACTTGGTCCCAAAATTCCTACACATTCCTCTAATTTTACTACTGGTGAGTATCTTGAGTGTAATTTGTCTTAGGAAGCCAGTAATCTGACTTCAGAATCATCTAACATCACAGGTGCTCCTAATTTGGGAAATATTTTGAATTCATCTAATGAAGAGAGCACAAGTTCCACAATGAATGCAGTGAATCTTGCCTTATGGGGAGAAATTACAGAAGAAATGCGCAAATGCTTTTTGAGCAATCCACCAGTCCAAAATTTGAAGTTGCTGGCATTCACAGGGAAGGATATCTGTGGTAAAAAATCGTTTCCTAACAGAAGGTAATTTTTTCAGAATAAAAAAAATAATGAGAAGGTAAAACGCGACTGTCTTCTTTTATCCCCATCAGCTTGTTTACTATTCTGCCGGATATGCAAATTGTATGCTAGGAGCACTACAGCATTAGGATCCACAGGTTTTTCTGACTGGAAGCATGCAAATTTACACATACACAGGCAAGCAGTATGTGACTATTCATCACGCATGAATGCTTCTGCACGCATTGACTGTCAGATAGTTATGCAGTATCGGAAGGAATCCAAGTACTGGCAAGATGTTTTTTTTTTTTTTATTGGAGTTTTTTTTTTTTTTTGAGGTTTAACGACCACCGTGAGCAACTCAATGGGCTATAAGCAGTCGCCCGTCCCTAATTCAGGGTCACTGGTTCCAGGGAAGGGGAGAGCCAGTGCCGTAAGACAAACACAACATCCATGCCTCACCGGGATTCGAACCCGGACCCCTTTGGACGAATGATCAGAGGCCATTGCCTTAGACCACTGCGCCACCGGGGCGGCAAGATGTTTTGCATAGAGTTGTTGCAACAGTTAAGTATCTCTCAGTTAGTGGGTTGGCAATGTATGGTGATCATGAAACAATTGGATCAGTTCAGAATGGAAATTTCCTGGGCTGCTTAGAATTAATTGCAGAATTTGATCCATTCTTAGCTCAACACTTGGAAAAATGTGGGAATCCAGGAAGTGGTAACACCAGTTACTTATCTTCAACATGTGTGGATGAATTTGTTAAATTAATGGCTGTACGTGTTTTTAATGCCATCACTGATGAAATAAAAATGTCAAAATATTTTTCTGTCATAGTTGACTCTACTCCAGATATTACACACATAGATCAACTGGCTTTTATCATAAGGTATGTCAACAAAGATTGTGAAGCAAAAGAACGGTTTTTGACATTTATTCCATTCCATGGACATACTGCAGAAAACATTACAAATACCATGATATCTTTTCTACAGGAGGCTGGCCTGGATATTATGAATGTCAGAGGCCAAAGCTACGACAATGCCAGCAACATGTCTGGGAAGTATTCTGGTGTTCAAACACGCATTATGGAAATCAATCCACTAGGGGAATATGTGCCATGTTCTGCTCACACTTTAAATTTAGTTGGTGTGAATAGCATAAATAGTTGTGGTAAAGTTCTTTCTTTTTTCACATTTTTGCAAAAACTATACTTTTTTTCTGCATCAACTCACCGTTGGAAGATACTTCAGGAGAAAGTCCAGAAAGCACATGGAAATTCATCACTCACACTGAAGAGTCGGTCAGTTACCAGATGGTGTACAGATGCTGCAGCTACACGATCAGTGAGGAAAAATTATCGTGAAATAGAGAAAGTTTTAGTATTTCTGTCAGAAAATGCAGATGATTCTCGACAGACAAGAGATGAAGCAAAATCACTGCTGAAGAAAATGCGAACAATGGAAATATCGATCAGCACAGTAGTTTGGGACACAATACTTCAGAGATTAAACTGCGCAAATCAAACTTTCCAGAATCCAAAAGGAAATATTTCTGAAGTACCTAAAATTTTCGAGTCGTTAATTGAATTCATTCAGTTCGTGAGGGAAAATTTTGAAGTCTATGAAGAGGAAGCTAAAAGATTAGTGTCTGAAAATGTGCAATACCATGGTCATGAATTCCGAAGAAAGAAAGTGCCCAAGAATAAACTCCTAGATGAATGTTACAGTGAACATATAGAACTCAGTGCAAAGGATATATTTAGAACTCAGGTTCATTATGTGCTTTGTGATGCTTTAATCACTCAGCTTTCAAGCAGAAAAAGTGCTTATGAAAATATAATGAGAAAATTTGAATTTTTTACAAAAAAATCAAGATCTGAAATTTTTGAAGGGGCAAAAGCATTGCAGGAATACTATAACAATGACCTTGACGACCAGTTTGCTGATGAGTTTTTGCAATTCTCCTCAATGATGGGGAGCATGCAACCGTTCCCCAGATGCTGCAAACTTTGAAGGTAAGCAATTTAGAAGCCACATTTCCGAACACTGAGACTGCACTTGGAATGTTCATGACATTACCGATTTCAAATTGTACAAGTGAGAGATCATTTTCTTTGCTGAAAAGACTGAAAAATCCCTTACGATCAACCATGCGACAAACAAAACTGGCATCATTAGCTCTACTGTCTTTGGAGAGTGATGTGACATAGTCTTTGGAATTATGATTCTCTAATACATGACTTTGCATCTAGAAAATGTAGAAGAAAATATTCAACCCAACTGTTTCGTCCAGATATAGGAGGTAAATTTTCAATTCTTTTTATTCATTCCTAAAAATAAAGAATAGTAAATGAGTTATTACAAATAAAAAGATCTGGTGCCCAAACACAGAACTTTGTCATCGTATTGTCATTTTTGTTTGACACTGGACAACTTATACATTCATGTCATTATGTGCTCATTAGATTTTGGTAAAAATTAGGTAAATGTGTAGTTTAGCGTCCTAAATTATTTGGTCGGAAAAGATGTAAAATTTCGAAAAAGTGTGACGTACAGATTCTAAAATATGCAATTTAAGGGGAAATGGTGAACAAATTTCATCGTCAGAATGAATATTAAAGATGTTTACCGTAAAACTTTAACTCCAAGTATGACGAGTCAGAAGACGCTGCGGGAGGCCGTAAACAACGCTGCGGCGTTGACATGAAGCTGTGCTCCGTTGATAGGAAGGATCGCTGCAGCCAGGATATTCACGGGCGGGAATAGTACAACAGGAACCGGGTACGCTGTTGTCAGGAAAGAGTGTAGTGCTACGCTACAGAAAATAGTTAATTTCGGTGTCAGTTATTGACATCGCAGTCGGAGAGTTTGTTGTTTTTTCCCATGGGATTCTTTGATGCTGAATGTATGAACTCATTTCTCCATGGAAGCTTTTTTTTTATTTAGTAATCAAACTTTCACATTGAGGCTTGCCATCTAACTTCCGTTGGAGAGAATGCGACACCTACTCTAATGCTTTTCTAGAAACAAGAAAGGAATGTGCATACTTACTCTTTCGTATCACGGAATTACATGCCAAAGAACGAAGACAATCGCTGCATGTTTCTTTAAAAAGTGAGACAGAAATTTCAAACTACATTCTTTAGCATAGAAGTATATTCTGTTACTCTTTCCTGACAAGAGCGTACCTGATTCGTGTTGTACTCTTCTGTCCATGAATTCCCCGCCACAGCAAACCTTCCTTTCAATGGAGCAAAGCTTCAGGTCGTCGTCGCGGCGTGTGTTTACTCATCGTACTTGGAGGTAAGTTTTTCGGTAAACATCTGTAATATGACTTTTTTTTGTTTTTGTTTTTTTGAAATTTTGCAAATTTTCTGACGAAATAATTTAGGACGCTGAAGTACACATTTACCAAAAATTTAACCGGTACTAGATGTTCCCCTCAGCTTTTCAGATTATAATGTTTAACTCAGACTTTCCCCATCAACACAAAATTTTATGTTTTGCAGTTTTCTGATATATTGATCATGATGTGCTGATTTGATCTTGGTAGAAACCGGGAAGCTGGAAGTAGGAGTTCCCATAGCACTTTTTCAATTGTTTATGCAGTTTCATATCTCTATTTATGAGAAGGTCCAGTGGAGGTCACCATGGATTATTTTTTCTTGTTTTAATTCACATTTTTTGTAGGTGCATTGTTCTCATGTTCTAGACGCAAGAATCAGTACATTGCAAGACCACAATATTCACTAAAATTAAGATGTCCATCCATTTCGTCATAGATATATTGTTATAGTTAGAATCTATGGGGTCATTAACACTACAAACAACTGATCAACCAGTTGTCCCCGCACAGCCACAACCAGTTGTCCCCGCACAGCCAGAGTTGTATAAAAATAAAATGTATCTGCGTACACAGCTATTGAAACAAAAACTCGCTGCAAACCCGCAAACCATGATAACAATAGAATAAGATAATTTAAGGGAAAATTAATAAAACAAATAAATATTAGAACATTACAGATTCCAATGAGGACAAAATAAGTACATTCCATTGAATGTGCAGCAATGTGTGTAAAATGGACTTTTATGGCAAAATATTGGACTACGAACCTCATAAAAACAAGAGATTAGTTAAAGAAAGTTTTTATATCCAGAAAAACAGTTATATCGATGAACCTTCAAAAATTATAAATATGATTTTCAACAAGTTAATTCAAAAATACTGGACTTTACAAAATGCATAAGGAGATTATTTTTATTTAATTGGCAACTGAAAGTGGAACCTGGCAATAAAATTTAAATTCTGTGTAAACAAAACCTTTAATACAGTTCGTATACATTGAGAACAAGGTCTTGATAAAATCTAGAGGCCAGAAATGTCTGTAAAAACAAAAGAACTCAGAAGATGTGAAAAAAATTAAGTTCTTCAGTTGAAATAGAATTAAGTACATTAATCTGCGTAAAGCGTTGAGTAAGTGTTTTAATTGCTGTATATAGGCCTAACATTTTAATTTTTTAAATCTACATGCAAAAACTATCTGCAAACCTGTTAATGTATTGGAAACTATCAGCGTACGCACGTACGCCTACATTTTGCTACTCTGCACACAGTGACTATTATTTGGTCGATAGAGAATAAGAAGGGGGGCCCCGGAAATGTTTTGTGCCCTGGGCCTCGCATGTAGTAAATCGGGCCCTGCCGCTGACGCTCTATAGCTCGCATGTTGATGCTCGTGAGACATTTCTTTTTCATCTAATAGGCCGGGTGTCACTTGCCATGCCGCTGACGCTCCTATAGCTCATGAGACATTTTTTTCACCAAATAGAGAAAAAGATACGTCATTGGCGTATCGGGTGTTACCAGCCATGCTGATTACTCCTCTATAGCTCGCATGTCGGCGCTCGCAAGGAATTTCGTTTTTGCCGAATAGTTAGTGTGTGGGGTGTCATCCGCCACGCCTATGATGCCAGTATAGCTCGTATGTCGGGACTTGCAAGATATTTCTTTTTTGCCAGATGTCATGCTCCACCGATGACGCCTCTATAGCTCGCGTGTCTGGTGCCATCCCCATAGCTCGCGTGTCTGGTGCCATCCCCATAGCTCGCGTGTCTGGTGCCATCCCCATAGCTCGTGTGTCGGGGCTTGGGAGACATTTTTTTTTTGCGGAATATTGCACGTGTCGGGTGTCACCCTCCATGCCGATGATGCCTCTATGGCTCGCAGGCCGACGCTTGCGAGACATTTCTATTTCGCTAAATATGTCGGGTGTTACCCCTCCATGCTGATGATGCCTCTATAGCTCGCAGGTCGACACTCGCAAGACATTTCTATTTCGCCGGATAGGTCGGGTGTCGCCTGTCACTCCGATGATGCCTCTATACCTCGTATGTCGGGGCTGGCGAGCCAAAGCTGAGCTTTCACTGCTAAGTTGTGGCCTCTACTGCAGGAGAAAAAAACAAAAAACGAGTGTTTGGTGAGTATGGATGAAAAGTTATTCGAGTGGAAAGAGTTAATTTAAATTAAAACGAAATAAAACGTAGCAGTGAATCAGCTATGACAACAGAAAGAACGAAGTCAGATGAAACTTATTGTCAAGTGTATCGCAATATATATAGTAAAGAATGGCCGTTTTGTGAAGCATCTATAGTTTTGATAAATCACGTTTTGTAAGCCATGTGGCTGGCCGAGCGCATGGCGGCCGCGATGATCGTAGGCATCATGCGGATAGTAAGAAACACAAAGATCATGTCAGGAGATTAAATGGAGATGTGAGCAAAATTAATGTAAACAAAAAACTTCTGACAGCTTATAAAGAATCCTGGAAAAAATATCAAGAGTGGATTAGTGCTGAAAAAATGCAGCAAAATAAGCGAAAAAGAGAAGAAGAAATTGAATTTGCAGAATGTGATTTGAAACAGGAAGAAACTGAACTTTTGCTACAGTTGGATTCCTCTAATAAAATGTTGAACAATGCTGGGACAAATATTGAAAGTGGCAAAAAAAAAAAAAAAAAAAGAGACATGAGTGTAATAGAATGTGGACAGATACTATTAAAAGAAACAAAACAGTGCTAACTATCTTAATAAATTGGGAAAAAAATAGAAGTAAGCAATTAAATATTGAGAAAAGCTTGCAGCAAAAAATTAAACATTTTTTTTTAAATAAATGATTAATAATAAAATCCTGCTATGGTTAAAAATGTTTGATCTATTTGAAAACTGAAATCTTTGCATATGTGTATGTGTATTTCAATGCAAGATGTTTTAAATTTGAGTAGGGTGCATCTAGTTCCAAAAAACTTTTTTGCTTAAGAGTTTGTCCTATCTACTACTATTTTACCTGCTCCAAAAAATGTTTTCTTACACCAAAAATGTATTTTATCTGCTCCAAAATTGCATTTTACTGCTCCAAAAATGTATTTCACCTGCTCCAAAAACTCATTTTGCTGCTCCAAAAATGATTTTGCAACTTTCCATCACTGAATAATATGACACCCCTGGAATCACAGTGTACCCACCCAGGTGCATGCATCACAGAGTGCACGTGACAAGGTTGACCACACAGATATAAGTGGCTGGCCAGAACACATGAGCCATAGTGCATAATGTGAGCACAATGAGCATAGGTAGTGATTTAACATGTTCAAAAGGATTGATCATCGGCTACCGTGCCTAGGGTGGAAGCATCTCAGAAACAGCAGACTTCGTGGGCTGTTTAAACAGCAAGGTGCTGTAGTAAGGGTGTACCAAGAATGGACCGTTGGCACAGAGTACCTCCCTACGTCATAATTGGGGAACCCCAAGGGCCATCGACCCCAGAGGAGAACGTTGACTGGTAAAGGGTAATTGGTGTGCTACAGTGCAGCAATTGACCACGCAGGTGAACGTTGGGGCACCCATGTACGTGTTCCAGATAACAGTAGAGTGAACTCATATTACGCATGAGTTGACGCTGCGTCAAGGTGCCAGTGTTAACCCAGGTCCATCGGCAACGCCGCCTGCAGTTCGCATGGGACTACCATTATTCGACAGTAGAAGAATGGAAAAGGGTTACCTTCTCCGACAAATCAAGGTTTCTACTCCACTGAAGTGACTGACAGTGGTGGATACGACATTAGACACATGAGAATCAACACCAGGACACACTTGTCAGTCAAGTACAGGCTAGCAGGGTTGCATGTTTGGGGAATGTTTTCCTGGTATGACCTGGGACTGCTGGTACCACTGGATGGGTTCCTGAATGCCAATGGCTACCTGTCCATCTTCACTGACCACATGCATCCCTTCAGGACATTTACCCTGGTGGCAATGGTCTCTACCAACAGGACAATGCACTGTACCACGTCGCCAAGGGGGTGTGTGACTGGTTCCAAGAATACGACAGTGATGTCTTCGTTCTCCCATAGCTGGTGAAATTGCCCGACATCAATCCCATAGAGCACTTGTGGGACTATTTAGATCGACAGGTTCGACGTGCTGACCCACAACCACATCATCTCCAGAACATCCATGCTCTGCTGCAGTCTGAATAGGCACATGTGCCTCAGGCAAACCTTCCAGGACCTCATTTCCTCTGTGCCATGCCATTTTGTTGCTGTCATCCGGTTCAAGGGTGGTCATTAGTCTGATACAACTGTATATGTAAATACTGCATGCACATTAGTTATCCTGGTTGTTTCACTGTTATTTCTCACAGAAGAGTTATGTGTGTGATCATTAGGGCAGATGCCACATGCCATGAACTTATTAATCAGGAAGAAAAGACCTTTTTTGATCTAAGGCTGTTTTAAACAACCCAGATCTCAATTTACCTATTAATCTGTATTGTAAACTTTCCTTCAAATAATACCAGTTATGTTTGAATCACTTACTCTCAAAATTTGGGTTCTATAAGTAGGGCTTGAAAAGTTTAAAAATATGAACTTTTATTTACATGGTTTGCATTTCCATTTTAAGGGTCTGTATTCAAAATGTTCAATGCACAAAAGCGTGTATTTCAAGTCGTAAGATGATGCTGAAATTGGTATTTGAGAAATGTAGTGATTCTGCCATGTTCCTTTCATTGAAGTCTTCACTCTTTGTCACTGCCCTTTGGTATTGTCCCTCTGACTAATCTTATTAATTGAATGTTACCTGCAATATGTTTTCATGGTGCATAGTTTACATCATTTTTTTTACTGTGTTTTTCGGGTTGATTTGTGATGTGTAATATACTTCATTCTTATTCGTTTTGTCATTTTTCTGAAGGCAATATCATTTTGTTTGAATTTTTCTTAGACTTATTTTTATTATTTCTGTGCTTACATTGTTTATGTTAATAAGTTGGGTGTGTGTTGTTACACCTGCAATTTTCTCTCTAAGCACTGGAGGCTAGTTCCATCAGAGGGATGCATCCCACTGCTGACTATAAACAACATTGTAGCACATACACACACTGCCTTCTGGTTGATATTCATATATTCATATTCATATTCAGTTCATTTTCCATCTATTTGTGAGTCATGATAGTCTAGTTGACAGAACTTCTGTGGCTATTTCTGGGTTTTGAGCAGTTAACAGCATCTCATTCTTGATACCATCTTAAACAAAAGTTCTTGCATCATTTAAATAATTCTGTGGCTCATGTATGAACAAGGTCAGGGTTACCACGCTACCTGGAGAACCGGGAAATCGGGGGGGGGGGGATATTGGCTCAAAAAATCAAAGAAAACATGAATTTTCATAAAAAATCGGGGAATTTCGAAATTTTATTTCGTAAGTCAGGGAATTTGGGAAGTTTCTAAAATAAAATATTTTTTCCACTGTGTTTGATCTTTCTCCGTATTTAACATTGGACTGAACTGTAGGTTAAAGTGGAAGGGGGTGAAACTAACTTATTTGGCAACGAGTTATCCTTCATTGAGCACTAGAAAAGGAATTCATTGCAGCCATGTGGGGAGGACGTTACGGGGAGGAAACCCGTACGGTATCTACTAAGAAATGAAAAGGGTGCGTGGTGTTGGAGGGAGAGCGGAGGGGTTATGATGGAGTGACCAAAGCACTTCCTGCCCCTCCATGCCTTTGTTTAGCTGTCAGACTGGGGATAAAAATGGTGAAAACTAACTTTTTCTATTCTTCATGAAACTGCCTGAATTTTTTACATACACCATAATTGGCTAACAGAAGCTGAGCTCTAAAATTTCGAGTGAATCAGTAAAGAACTCTTGAAATTTTTAATGGGATAAATCTTTAATATAACGCTCCTACTGAGGGTTTCTGGTGAGCTTTCCTTTGCCGTGCTTCTGCATTTTAGGCGGGCAGAGCTTTCCGGTGAAAGGTCACTAAACGGCCTTTGAGCGGCCACACTGCACTCCACGTGAAACGTGCTGCAGGATGATGAGCTTAAAAGTTTTTTTTTTAATTTTTTTTTTTAAAGTTTTTATCCGATTCACGTGAAATTTAAGGGGCCCGTTCCTGTTAGTGATTTATGTAGTTGATTAGTGAGAGATGGGTCTGCCTCCTCGGGACGCTCCGTGGGCAATGGCGCTTAGAACAGCAACAAGGGCCTCTGTGAATCTTGGAGAGGTGACAGCTAGTTCTGTGTGACATTGGCGAAAAGACCCCAACTCACTGGGTTTTGTTCCAGAATCCTTAGGTTGAATGACCAACTGGAACCGTCAGCTGTGGGCTAATCCCCCACACTGATGTACTTACCTGATTAAAAAGACAAAAAGAAATCAATACCTGGAACCTGGACTCACGTGTAGGATATGGTGGACCTACCACACTTGAGAAGCACGGTCCACCACGGAATAGACCTGTAAATTCTGAAAGGCGCATGAGAAAGAGATCACGGTTGAATGAGTGTAAGATTGGTGTATGGAATACTAGAGGTATAAATGGCAAGATGAATGAGATCATTGAAGAAATGGATCAGTTTTAATGGGATGTGCTTGTGTGTAAGCGAAACCAAAAAGAAGGAAGTCTGGGTAGAAGAAATGAATGGCACGGTGAGCATAGGCGCAGACTTCGTGGGTTCGAGACAGTCCTTTTTGAACCCCCAATGATTTTGTTGTGGGTTCCTCGAACCCCTAATATTTTTGCTCGTATTTCGTGGGGAAAATACACGTACGCATATGTGCATAAATGTTGTTTTTCGTTATCAATTAAAGTTTTTTATTATTCATTCCCCATTTACTATATATAGAAAGTGTGTATGGAAATTTACCCCTCAGACTGTTTATTGTGCCTCAATAAAGGATTAGTGTTTGTTCGTGTTCATCAAATTTAACCCGACAGACTTGAACACCTCAAGTATCGTTGTTTAGGAGCATTTAAAACTGCCTCCTTTATAAAAGAAAATTCTTCGGTTTGTCTCGGTTCCCACAAAATACAAAAGTCTAGCTTTATATTCGGAGACGAGAACCTATTCGAGGTGATAGTGATAAAGGTGGGAATATGATGTACAGTCAGATGACCCACCCTATTTTCGGGCAGTTGGGGACCAAGGAGGTAAAAGAGAGAGAAGATGGCATCAGCAGCTGCTGGTGAAGCCAAATCTGATCATCTAGTTTCTTGTGCATTCCGGGTTAGGAGGGTTCAGTGATGTGACGTCACTTACTGAAGACCTGTGCTGGAGCACAGGTTGATAGCGGCCTTCTCTTACTCTCTGCAGCAGGCTCTGAAGGTCAACAAGGCTCCCACAGCTTTAGCAAGGCCCTGATTGGTTAATACGCAATATGCACTTCCGGTCCATGAAGCATAATTTTGTTTGATTTTTTTAGAAAATACTAAACAGTATTTCTGTAACTTTTTGCAAATTTTTAATTATGTGCATGTATTTTCCGGTCAAATTTTTTCCTGACTGTACATGCTGCACAAGTGCCTCTAAAACCTCTTCAAAGTCAACGATTTCCCCTTAGAAAAGTACAGAGCTGCCCAAGTTGGGCATACTGGGCATACACAGCTGATACGAAGTAGGGCCCATGGAAAATGCAGGGTGTGCGGCTGATGCCATATCCTCTCCCTTCTAACCTCCTATTTTAACTCTGAAATCATTTGAAGAAAAAAATATTGTTGGCATTTTTAAAATTGGTAAAACAAACCTTACAATAAATTTTACATGTTTTTATTACTTTTATAAGACAATTGAGTTTGAAATTCACACACACATTATTATATATGAAAATGTCGCGCCTACAAAAGCAAAAAATAAATGAAATAAATAATTATCTAGAAAAAAAAAATTCTGTAATTAACTATAATTTGCTTTTTTAGCATTTCAGGCATCTTATTGTACCAGATAATCTGACTGAATGAAATTAAAATTTGACTTAAATACTTTAAAAAAATGCATGGGTAATTTAATTAAAAATTTCCAGAACCCTCAATAATTTTTCAAGTCGGCACCTATGACGGTGAGTGTGTGGTCTGGAGTATTGGATAATGTTAGGGGACAGGCTGGTGTAGGTGTGATTTTAAGTGAAAAGATAGAGAACAACTTGATTCATTACAGCTGCATTAGTGAGAGAATTCTTTGGATATGTCTGAAAGTGGAACTTCAGGGAATAGTAATTGTTGTAGTGTATGCTCCTTGGGACTCAGAACCTTCTGACAGGAAGGAGGATTTCTGGAATGAGTTAAAAGCTGTTTTGAGCCTGTTTGGTGCTAATGAGAAAGTTATAATAGCAGGGGATTTCAATGCTCGAGTAGGTGTGAAGAATGCAATTTCTGACAATATTCTGTGTAAGTTTAATGATCCTTGTGTGAATGATAATGGTGAAAAGTTAATTGAACTTTGCATTAAGAATAGTTTGTGTGTATCTATTGGATTGTCGGAAAAGTCATGACGTATTTTAGCCATGTTTTGCAAAGGTCATTTATTGATAGAAAGAACAAAGATCAATCAATGATATAATGCCCGTTTTGTTCTATAACCTTTTGCCATCTTTCAGTGAGCTGCAGAATGCCTCGTTCATATAAGGACCTGTCTTTCGTGGCGAAAAACTGTACAAGGTGCTGATTTACAGCCTCATCTGAATTGAACGTCATACCACGCAAGGACTGTTGAAGAGAGCGAAACAAGTGGAAGTCTGACGGCACAAGGTCAGGGTCAGGCGAGTATGCTGGGTGTGGCAACACATCCCACCCAAGCTCCAATAATTTTTGGCGGGTGATCAAACTTGTGTGTGGTCTCGCGTTGTCGTGATGGAACACAACACCTTTACGATGAACAAGCTCTGGATGATGGATTCGTTCAAACTGTCCAATTGCCGACAGTACACATTCGAATTGATTGTTTGGTTCCGTGGTAGGAGCTCGAAAAACATACCTTTAAAGTCCCACCACACTGAGACCAGAACCTTCCGTTGATGAATGTCGGCTTTGGATGTCATTTGAGGTGAAGCAGCACGTCGGGACCAAGACCGTTTGTGCAGCACATTGTTGTACACAATCCACTTTTCGTCGCCAGTTATCGGTCACATAAAAAAATGATCGTTTTCCTCACGTTTAATGAGCGTATCGCAGATGTTTATACGCGCCGTCAATTGAGCTTCTTTGAGTTCATGAGGAATCCCCACATCGAGCTTGCTTACGTATCCCAGCTTCTTCAGGTGGTCGTGAACGATTGAATGATGGATGTGCAATGTGTCTGCAATCTCTTGTGTTGTGTAACGTGGGTTTGACTTAATGCCTTGATTTGGTCGTCGTCAACCTCGGTTGTCCTCCCGAATCGAGGAGCATCATTGAGGTCAAAATCAACAGCAAAGAATTTTGCGAACCACCGCTGGCACTGACGTTCTTGTAGAGCTTTATCACCGTACACTTTACGCAACTTTTCACATGCTTGACGTGCGTTCTTCTCTTTGCAGAAGTAAAAGAGTAAAAATGCACAGTTCGGTCTTCCATCTTCAACTTGATGTCAAATCTCCGCAAATCAACCAAATCTCTCGCTATATTTTTTAGACTGCAGCTAGAACTGGCACCTGTCGAATGCCATAGTGATAACTGAGCTGCGCATGCCTCTAGTACTTCCAAAACCGCCCAACCGCCATCGGGTGCCAAAATACGTCATGACATTTCTGACAACCCAATAATATGTTTTTCAATCACAATTACATGTATATCCACACATATACTTCGAAAAATCATACTCTTAATCAAAAGAGTGTTATAGATATTGTTGTTTACGATCAGTGTCTGAAACACTTAGTTGTTGACACTCATGTGATGAGAGGTGCAGATGTTGGCTTTGATCATTACTTGGTAGTGTCGCAGGCGAAACTGAATGTTGGTTGGAGGAAAAGGAATAGGAAGAGGTCTATGGGAGGAAAAAATGAAGATTGAAAGGCTTCCTGAGGATCGTCAGCATTATGCTAACTTACTCAGAGAATGACTGAAGGAGCTGTAGCCATGTGAGAGGTATGTAGAAAAGAAGTGGGAATGTATTAAGAACTGTGTTGTTACTGCTGCTGAGGATGTCTGTATTACCACAATAGAGGTGATGGTTGGTGGAATAGTGAGATTAAAGAGGCAGTAAAGAGAAAGAAGGATGCCTATTTGGGGATGTTGCACGGTAGAGTTTCTGTGGATGAATACCGCTGTAAGAAGCATGAAGCCGATAGGCTGGTTTGCCAGAATAAAGCAAAAGATAGGAAGGAGAAGGTGGAAAGGCATGAATTGGGTTTTTGGAAAGACAGGAAGACTTTCTGGAAGTACATGAGAATCAGGAAAATTAGGGGAAACAAAGTTGTAAGTTGTGTGAAGAATCGGATCGGGGAAATGATATGGGAGCCCAATGAGTTAAGTGAAAGATGGGGTGAATACTTCAGTGAGTTATTAGATCAGGAAAGCAAAGATGATTCAAAGGCAGAAGCAAATGATGTCACAGGGAAGGATGGAAGCACAGGAGGAATCCCAAGAGAAGAGGTGTGTAAAGCTCTAAAATCTCTTCAGAATGGTAAGGCTCTGGGAGTTGATGGCGTAACTGCTGAAGAATAATGGTGACTCTGTAATTGACTGGTTAAATGAAATTTGCCAGTTGTGATGGGAGCTTGAAATGGTCAATCGGGATTGGAAGGATGCTATCATTGTTCCCTTGTATAAGGGAAAAGGTGATCAGACTGACTGCAAGAACTATTGTGGTATTAGCCTACTGAGTGTGCCAGGGAAAGTGTTTGGCAAGGTCATTATTGAAAAAGTACGAAGCCTTACATCAGAGAAAGTCTGGGATGTTCAGAGTGGTTTTATGCCTGGTAAAGGCTGCACTAACCAAATTTTTGCATTATGCATGATGATTGAAAAGTATCTGGCTGTTGGTAAGAAAGTTTTTGCTGCCTTCATAGATTTAGAGAAAGCTTACGACCGAGTAAATAGGACACTTTTGTGGAAGGTATTGAATGAATATGGTGTTACTGGGAATCTACTTAATAGTGTAAAAGCCACATGTGCTGGCAGTAGAGCCTGTGTACAAGTGAATGGTGTTTTTTCAAAATGGCTTTCTATTGGTGCAGGAGTCACGCAAGGTTGTGTAATGTCACCACAGCCGTTTAATATATTTATGGATGCGTGCACATGCGTGATGCCAAAATAGATAATAGTGGTTTATGTCTTGTTGATATCTGTGTGTGCAGATTGCTGTATGCTGATGATACTGTCCTGTTGGCAGAGAGCAAAAGTAAGCTGCAGAGTATGTAGTCCCGGATGTACGAAGTTTGCATGAAATTCAAACTGAGTATAAATAAGGGAAAAACAAAAGTTATGGTTTTTGAGCAAGGAACTGTTAGCACTGAATGTAATGTAAGTCTAAATGGTACAGTGATTGACCAGGTGAGTGAGTTTGTGTATTTAGGAAGCATTTTTGACAGAGAGAACAAATTGGATGGTGAAATTAGTAGGCATGTGAATTCTTCATTGATAGTCATGGCTGTTTTGTGAGGTTTTCGCAGGAATGATGGGTTCTCAAGAGAGTCCTGCATGGCTGTGTATGAAAGTGTAATTGTTCCTATTCTGATGTATGGCAGTAAAACCTGTTTACTACAGAAGAAACATAGGAGTCGTTTATGTGCTGGAGAAATGCATTACTTACGGGGGTGTTGTGGAAAGACACGTGCTGATCGTGTGAGGAATGAAGATGTGTTGGTGTAATGTGAAGCAAAATGTTGTTAGCAAGGTGGAGACTAATAGGCTTCGTTGGTTTGGGCATGTTGAAAGAATGAGTGATAAAATGCTTACTAAGAAAAAAATTTCAGCCCAAATGGCAAGAAGGAAAAGCAGAGGAAGGCCAAGGAAGTCGGGGGGGGGGGGGATCAGATTCAGGAGTGTCTGCATGAGAAAAAGATCATGAGTATGAAGTATAGACGATCTTGTGTGTGTCGTGTGATGGATGTCAGTGAAGCTCGAATTGTGTGCCAAGATCACTGTAAGTGGTGGAGTTTGATATGGTAACAGTAAGTAAATAATCAGATAAAGATTATCTGGTAGTTTGTCTTTTCTTTGTGGAGCTAACCTCTGAATCTCAGAGAACAGCTTAGTGATATGTACATACTTGCCAACTTTTACGGCTTATCCCTCAAATTTATGGATTTCTGCTTAATTTTACTGATTTACGGATAGAAGTCTTTTTTTACGGATTTTTTAATGTTTCAATTGCTCAATTGAAATATTTTAATCTTCTGCAACCATCCACTTAGAGTTTCTGCCTGACCTTACGAGCGCCGTGTTATGCGATGTCATCTTTGACTTACCTACCAGCTTCGTGACGTCATGCGGTAGCTCTCTCTCCACGGGAGTGCTCAAGTGACGTGCCGTAATTACGCGTCTGGTATGCATCGAAGAGTGTGTTTTTGCGTCGAAATTTTACCAATGCGTAAAAATATGCATCGGGAATTTTTCTCGGCACGTAGAACTATGCATTTTACCAATTCATAAAAATGCGCATTAGGACGGTATTTCGTCTTTCAGAGACTGAAGTAAACGAAATAAAGATTTTTTCCGTAATTGTAATTTCTTTTTCCTGTGATGTTGCCTCTGTCCAGTATTGTTATATATCATTTTATTCCATGAATATTTGTATTTCAGTTTAAAAATGGAGGGAAAATTTCCGAAAACGGAAATTCGACCGCGAAAAAATTTTTCTGTGATCTTTTAGGCATGAGAGTGCGACGGCTTCGAAGAATTTCTCCTTTTCCGTCATAATTTGGGTTATCTGCTAGATTGATGCATAGCTGAACAGAAATTTTGGGGCAATTAGTAGTAGTGGAGGATTTTTTCCGCCTGAAACTTCCTAAACTTTTGAAAACGGAAGTTAGACGCAGTGAAGATTTCTCCTGTAATCATAATTTTATTTTTCACGTGATGTTTCCTCTTCCCAGTAGTGTTGTTAAATATCATTTTATTTCATAAATATTTGTATTTCAACTTGAAAATGGAGGGAAAATGTCCGAAAACGGAAATCGGGCGTAGCAAAGGTTTCCACCCATAACTGTAATTTTTTTCCCCAACGATGATTGGAACATGTATCATCATTAAATATTCCCCGCAAAAAAGTTTTACATTTCAGTTTGATAAACGGTGGGGGGTACGAAAATGAAAGAAGCTGAAAAATTTGTAAAAATTGATGCATGATGTTCCAAAAGTATTTATATTTTCTATTCATCTTTTATCTAAAATAGTGAAAGCTGTCATGCGAATTCATGATTGATAAAATTGTCATCCAAGGGCATTAAAAAAAAAAAAAAAAGACAATAAAGAAATGGAAAGGGAAACAAAGATATCAGCAAATGAAATTAGTATTGAAACACCAGGTTTGCGAGGCTAACATTGAACAAAATTAAGGTTTTACTTTATGGTTTTTTTTAATTATTATTTTAAACACAGATAATACTGGTTTAGTTCTTGTGGCATATGCAGAGATTTTTACTGTATATTTATTATAATTATGATTTGTGGTAAATGGCGTCTACACGAAAGTTTTACTGATGCACATTTTCCAGAGTTGGCAAGTAAATAAGTATGTATGTATGTTAAAGTTTCAGTCAGTTTTGCGAAAAATCCGTAAGAACACATTTTCAACATTTTTTATCGCTGTCTCAGAACCCATGTCGGATGCTTCGTTATCAAACCAAAGCAGCTGGCCAGTGCGAAAAGAGGAAGGATTCCTGCTGGCGCGCATGCTTTTACTGTCATCAGAGAGTTTCTGCCAGTCACCCCCAAACAGCTGGCCACGTTATCTTGCCGCCTGGTGCCTACCAGTCTTTGCTCTCATGCTTGCATAGTTTTCAATGGCGTTTGTGTCAAATTAAAGTAATCGGCGAATTGAGAGGTCTGCAAGGTTTCTGACATGGTGCAATTATGACTTCGAAGAAAACTATAATTAATGTGGATTGGCTTGACAAAAAACTTAACCCACAGTGGTCAAGAATGGCTGTTACCTGTTCAAGATGTAAAGTTTGTTTAAGAAGTTTCAACTTTAGCAATATGGGCCGCCAAGCGATTTTGAGCCATGAACGAAGTGCTAAACACATCAAAGCTTTAAGTCAGGTTTCTGCTTCTCATGCTGTGACAATTTTTTTTACATTGGATACTGCACCACTTCAAAGGGATAGTTCAGAAAAACAAAGTGGAACTTTAGGCAGTATGGCTGCTGCTCCTTCTGAATTGATACCGTCCATGCCATATTCAACAGATGGTGTAGCAAAGCAGAGTGGATCTTCATCTACCATATATCCTACTAATATTTCAATGTTGAACATCACTAGTTTTATGACAAAAGAGTGTATTTTAAGAGCAGAAGTAATTTGGGCCATGAAGCTTGTAATGTCAAATTCTTCATACAACTCTTTTAAAGATGCTAGCGATGTATTCCAGCATACGTTTATGGGCAGTGGTATAGCAAAAGAGGTCAGTCTTGGTGCAACAAAAATGTCATACTTTGTTTTGGGCTTGCAACATATTTTTCTAAATATTTATTATCAGAGATATCAGGTACTGAATTTGTTATATGCTTTGATGAAGCTCTTAATAAAGTAGCTCAGAAAGGGCAGATGGATTTGATTTTTAGATTTTGGTCTAAATCATTGAATCAGGTTTGTACACGCTATTTGGATTCAGTATTTTTTGGCCATGCAAGAGCATCTGATCTCATTGAAAAGTTCCGTGAATGAGTTTCAGAACTAGATTTAAATAAATTATAAGGAAAGATTTGTTGGCAGAAAATGGATGTGATCTTGGTTCATGTGGACTGCATGTGGTTCATGAAGCCTTTTGGAGAGGCCATAATGCTACTGACTGTAATTTGAATTATATCTTCACAGCTTTCTATCAGTTGTTCAAAAATAGCCTTCCACAGCAAGCTGATTATGTATCAATAACAGGATATGAAATTTTCCCTCATAAGTTCTGCCAAGTCAGGTGGGTCAAAAATGTTGCTGTGGCAGAGCGGGCCATTCAGATTTTTCTCAACGTAAAGTACGCTGAAGAGACAAATACCTTTCCAAAAACTTAAACATGTGCACGTGTTGCAGTAGCATGTAAAGATAGTCTGATCCTTTCAAACTTTGCATTTTTTTCATCAGTAGCTAATGTTTTGGAACCATTTTTGAAAAATTTCAAACAGCTGATCCTGTGATTCCATTTCTGTATGACAGTTTATGCGATCTTGTCCGGCAGCTGATGTTTAGATTTGTAAGGAAAGAGGTGATGGAGGAATGTGCAATTCTAGAAAAATTATTTAAGCTTGACGAAAGTGATAAGGTTAACCACTGTAAACTGCAAAATGTAGACATTGGCATTGCTGCTCACGGATATTTGATGAAAAGTAAAACTTCAGAAAAAGGAATTCAGAGCAGAATGCAGGAAATTTTTAGTGGCAACCACACAGAAAATAGTAGAACAGGTCCCACAAACTTTTCTGCTATCAAAGCAGTTTCAGGTCTGAATCCTAAGCTCCTAAAGTCAAATTCAATAATTAGTGAAAAAGAATGCATTTGCTAAATTACAAATGTTGCATGAAAAAAACAGAATATTTTCTGTTTCAGCAGATCGAGCAAAACAGCAATTCAACAGTTGGGTAGCAGAGCAAAAACTGAACTGAAGGATGTGTTTTCTGCATTCTCAGAAAATAACCACCTGGATGCATTCTATTCATCTTTATTTCAGGATAAAGAACATTTCAAGAAACTGGGTGGTTAAGTTGTTTCTTACTTTATCACATGGGAATGTGCCCGTTGAAAGTGGTTTTTCAATTAATAAAGACATGCTGGTTGAGAATCTTCATGAAAAGTCACTTATTTCATTGCATACAGTATATGATGCCATAAAGTTGCATAATGGAGTAGTTTCAGTGCCTATAACTGCAGAATTACTGCAGTATGTGAGGCTGTCTTGATCAAGATATCAACAGGCATTAGCAGATCCAAAAGAAAAGAAAAATAAAGAGACACAACTCGTGAAAAAAAAAATCGCAAGGTGTCTGATCAGGTAAGTATTTTAGTGCAAAAGAAAAGAAAGTTGTGTCATGAGGTTCTTTTGGAGACAGGAAAAATTGACCAGCAAATTCGGGAATTGTCAAAATTGATGTAACTGTGCATAAAACTAACTAGATTTCAGTGATTTCTTAGACTAGTATTCAGTGTAAAATTTATTGCAAGGAAGCAGTGACTTATTTTTGTTTCACTTTACATGTGTTTACAAAAAAAAAAAAATAATAATAATCTGCCCAATTTTTTTGTTAGCCAGTTAGATTTCAATGATTTTAGAGTTACCTTTGAACCTCAGTCAGTTTTCTTCATATGAGAAAAAAAAACAACACTCTGGGTACAGATAACTTTAAAAACAGCAGTATTTCATCATTAGGTATGTTAATTATTCAGCAGGATAAGCCAAAGACCATGCTGGTACGTGCAGAAAATTTCTTTTTCTTTGCTGTTCACCAATTTGTATTCCATATTTTTTTAATAAGAATGTAAACTTCTAAAACAAATTATATGGCTCAGTAGCTTGGGATAGGTATAATTGTAAGTATGTGCATCATGTAATATGTTTTAGAATCTGTTATGAGTATCACTGTCTTGCATGTCAAAACACTACATTACAAGAGTTAAAGACTAGTTCAATATCCTGTTATGGAATTGCTTATTCACGAGTTTCTGCTCAGCTAACTGAAACAATATTTTAATATCTTGCATGCAAATATGGGGAAGTATCTAATTAACAGAGTAGGAGAATATAGACATATGCCGTACACGGATAGTTTCCAAATTATCAGCAGATTTTGCAGATAGTTTTTGCTTGTAGATTAAAAAAAATAAAAATTTTATTTACTGCAATTAAAACACTTTAGGATTTGCTCAGGTTAATATATTTAGTTCTATTTTAACTTGAGAATGTTCAACTATTTTTCACATCTTCTGGGTTTTGTTTTTACAGGCATTCCTGGCCTCTAGAATTTATCAAGGCCTGTCGTCAATGTACAGGAATTATATCAAAACTTCTGTTTTTACAGAAAATTTTAAATTTTATTGCCAGGTTTCTCTTGCAGTTGCCAGTTCTTAAATTAAAATCTTTTCCTTACATATTTTGTAAGTCTACTGTTTATGAATTACATTGTTGAAAATATTATTTATAATTTTTGAAGGTTCATTAATGGAACTTTCTGGATATAAAAGTTTTATTTAATTAGTCTGGTTTTTATGAGGTTCATAATCCAATATTTTATCCTAAAGGTCCATTTCACACACATTGCTGCACATTCAGTTGCATACATACAAACATATCACTAAGCTGTTCTCTGATATTTAGAGGTTAGCTCCACAAAGAAATACAAACTACCAGATAATTTTTACTTACTGTTGCTGTATCAAACTTCTCCATTTACAGCGATCTTGACATATAACTCGGGCTTCACTCACATCCATCACACGCCATACACAAGATCTTCTGTACTTCATATTCTTCTTTTTCTGTTGCAGACACTCCTGAATCTGATCCTCCCATGACTTCCTAGGCCTTCCTCTCTACCTTTCCTTCCTGCCACTTGGGCTAAAATGATTTTCTTAGTAAGCATCTCATCATTCATTCTTTCAACATGACCAAACCACTGAAGAATATTAGTCTCCACCTTGCTAGCAACATGTTGCTTCACATTATACAACTGCAACACATCTTCATTCCTCACAGAATCAGAACATGTCTTGCACACCACAACCCCCCCCCCCCAAATCTCCACATAAGTAGCACATTTCTCCAGCACACAAACAACTACTATGTTTCTTCTGTAGTACCAAGGTCCAGGTTTCACTGCCATACATCAGAGTAGGAACAATTACACTTTCATACACAGCCATATGGGACTCTCTTGAGAACCCATCATTCCTGGGAAAACCTCCCAAAGCAGCCATGACTTTCAATGAAGAATTCACTCGCCTACTAATTTCACCATCCAATTTGTTCTCTGTCAAACATGCTTCCTAATTACACAAACTCATTCACCTGGTCAATCACTGTGCCATTTAGACTTACATTACATTCAGTGCTAACAGTTCCTTTCTCAAAAACCATAACTTTTGTTTTTCCCTTATTTATACTCAGTTTGAATTTCATGCAAACTTCGTACATCCGGGACTACATACTCTGCAGCTTACTTTTGCTCTCTGCCAACAGGACAGTATCATCAGCATACAGCAATCTGCACACACAGATATCAACAAGACATAAACCACTATTATCTATTTTGGCATCACGCATGTGCACGCATCCATAAATATATTAAACGGCTATGGTGACATTACACAACCTTGCGTGACTCCTGCACCAATAGAAAGCCATTTTGAAAAAACACCATTCACTTGTACACAGGCTCTACTGCCAGCACATGTGGCTTTTACACTATTAAGTAGATTCCCAGTAACACCATATTCATTCAATACCTTCCACAAAAGTATCCTATTTACTCGGTCGTAAGCTTTCTCTAAATCTATGAAGGCAGCAAAAACTTTCTTACCAACAGCCAGATACTTTTCAATCATCATGCATAATGCAAAAATTTGGTTAGTGCAGCCTTTACAGGCATAAAACCACTCTGAACATCCCAGACTTTCTCTGATGTAAGGCTTCGTACTTTTTCAATAATGACCTTGCCAAACACTTTCCCTGGCACACTCAGTAGGCTAATACCACGATAGTTCTTGCAGTCAGTCTGATCACCTTTTTCCTTATACAAGGGAACAATGATAGCATCCTTCCAATCCCGATTGACCATTTCGAGCTCCCATCACAACTGGCAAATTTCATTTAACCAGTCAATTACAGGGTCACCATTATACTTGAGCAGTTATGCCATCAACTCCCGGAGCCTTACCATTCTGAAGAGATTTTAGAGCTTTACACACCTCTTCTCTTGAGATCCCTCCTGTACTTCCATCCTTCCCTGTGACATCATTTGCTTCTGCCTTTGAATCATCTTTGCTTTCCTGATCTAATAACTCACTGAAGTTTTCACCCCATCTTTCACTTAACTCATTGGGCTCCCATATCATTTTCCCGATCTGATTCTTCACACAACTTACAACTTTGTTTCCCCTAATTTTCCTGATTCTCATGTACTTCCAGAAAGTCTTCCTGTCTTTCCAAAAACCCAATTCATGCCTTTCACCTTCTCTTTCCTATCTTTTGCTTTACTCTGGCAAACCAGCCTATCGGCTTCATGCTTCTTACCGCGGTATTCATCCACAGATACTCTACCTTGCAACATCCCCAAATAGGCTTCCTTCTTTCTCTTTACTGCGTCTTCAATCTCACTATTTCACCTGGCATCATTTCTATTGTTACCCACAATTGTGGTGCCACAGAACTCTTCAGAAGCAGTGACAACACAGTACTTAAAACATTCCCACTTCTTTTCTACATCCCTCTCACAAGACTTCAGTCGTTCTCTGAATGATCTTCAGCGTTATTCACTTACTATATTCTTTCCATCCTGGGCCTCTTCCTATTCCTTTTCCTCCAACCAACATTCAGTTTCACTCGCGACACTACCAAGTAATGATCAGAACCAACATACCTCTCTTCCCACGAGTGTCAACAATGAAGTGTTTCAGACTTTGATCGTAGACAACAAAATCTATCGCACTCTTTTGACCAAGAGTACAATTTTCCCAAGTATATGTATGGATATACTTGTGGTTGAAAAACATATTAGATACACACAAACCATTCTCAATGCAGAGTTCATTACTCTTTCACCATTATCATTCACACAAGGATCATTAAACTTATCTAGAACATTGTCAGAAATTGTATTCTGCATACCTAATCTAGCATTGAAATCCCCAGCTATTATAACTTTCTCTTTTGCACCAAACTGGCTTAAAACAGCTTTTAGCTCATTCCAGAAATCTTCCTTCCTATCAGAAGGTTCTGAGTCATTCAGTTGTAATGGACTTGTTTAATCCTCACTGGAATCTGTAATGTTCTAATAATTGTTTTTTATTTTTCTAAAAAACTATCTTATTCTATTATAGTGATTCGCGGGTTTGCAGCAGGTTTTCTGTTTCAATGGTTGTGTATGCTGCTACATTTTATTTTTATGTAACTCTGCTAATTAGCCAGTTTGTTTTCTCATATGTTGTTAAGCATATTTTCAAAATCCCATTGCAAACACCTGGAATTTTACTCAAAACCACCTGGAAAAGTCAGGGAATTTTTTTCACTAATTGAGTGGGAACCCTGAAGGTTGATACATGACTGGGAAAATGAAGTGGTCAAAAGGTTCCACTGTTGCAGGATTGTAGAGCATTTTTTTAAACTAGACTACATATACAGGTTGACTCAAAATTCTGCTGACAAAATGGAAGGGAAAGTTGGGCGTACAGAAACAAACAAAAATCACGTAAGAACATATCGATGCAAACGCCACCTGGAGTCCCTAGAGGGCATTTTAAATGAGACCATGAGGTGGGCAGAGCGAGCCTGCATCATTTGAACTGTGGATTATGCACGAGTAACATGCAACGTTACACGTACCAAGAACTCGCCAATATGCATCTAACGTATGGCTCTGCTAACTGCAGCAGACGAGCAGCAGTTTGCCTTTATCAGGAGAGATTTCCCAACAGATGAGTACCTAGTCGTGCAATGTTTGCCACGTTGCAGCAAAGGTGAGATTGTGGTCTTGGCTGATCAACGCGAACACCTGCCATTGAAGAAAGTGTCCTCCACGAAATGGAACAGAATCCAGGGACAAGTACTCGAGTGCGGTCGCATAACATCTATGTCCCTCAATCTACCGTCCGGCGCATTTTACATCGTGAAGGCCTACATGCCTTTCATCTGCAACGTGTCCAGGCATTGGAGCCCGGTGATTACAAGCAGCGTGTTGATTTTGCACAGTGGTTTTTACAGCAAAGTGCGGCAGACCCAAACTTCCCAGCAACTGTTCTCTTCAGTGATGAGGCTGCTTTCTCAATAGAGGGTGTCATGAATGTTCACAATGTGCACGTGTGGGCGCATGATAACCTACATGCTACACAGACGCATGCCTCTCAATGACTATTTACCATCAATGTTTGGGCAGGCATTGTTGGAGACTGTTTGCTTGGGCCGTACATTCTACCCCGCAAGACTTAATGGACGCACGTATCCAACGTTCTAGCAGGAGGTTCTTCCAGAAATGCTGGATACTGTTTCTTTGTCTCTGCGTCGCCACGTGTGGTTTCAGCACGACAGAGCTCCCCACATTTCAGCAGAGCTGTCAAATAACATCTGCAGGCCACCTTTCCCTGGCGCTGGATTGGTCGTGGTGGACCGATCGCATGGCCACCTCAATCACCCGATTTGTCACCATAGACTTGTATGGGGTTATCTTAATGGGCTCGTATACGAAACTCCTGTTTCCCCTGATGAAGACTTAGTAGGAAGAGTCATTGCGGCAACTGGATGTCTCCAGGATACGGAAGGCATTTTTTAAAATGCGCGCCAATTGATGCAGCGTCGTTGTCATGCGTGTGTTAGTGTGCCTGGATGAAACTTCGAACACCCGTAAAACTGTCCGTACCGCCGTTGTCCTGCCATGTGTAAGTACAGTGTAAATAAAATGTTGACTGTTTATTGCTTGTCGTCCCTGTAGTATTGTGTTCTATCTATCTTAGCGGACGTGTAGCGCCTCCGGTTGGTGTTTGCGTCAATATGTTCCTATGTGCTTTTTGTTTGTTTTCGTATGCGTGGCTCTCCCTTCTATTTTGTCAGCAGAATTTTGAATCACCGTGTGTGTGTGTGTGTGTGTGTGTGTGTGTATATATATATATACCGGGTGATCATAATTAAAGTATCCCTATTTAACGATCTCTGGAGAGATATCTAGCAGTCCAAAAGCAACTAAATTAGGTATGCTGACAATTCAAGACGTGCGGAAAAGATTTCCGCAAAAAAAAAAAAAGTTCCAAAAGTCACCACCAGGGGACTTCTGGCGCTGCAAGCTGCAATAATATAGATAATTTTCGGCTCTATGAGGGAAATGACTTGTGGCTCTACGAGCGACAAAAAAGCTTGTCATTTACACAATGCACTCGCGCTACAGGCGACTTCTGGGTATAAAACTGTCCTAGGCATGGTGAATGCCATTCATATTCCATCAACCGCAATGGGTATCAACCTTGTCGGAACGCCCTCTTATGAAGCTGTTTTAAGCAGAAACCAACGCAACACGTGTGTTGGTTTCTGCTTCGATTTTTGTGTTGTTTTTCTTGTAGAGCCGAAAATTGTCTATATTATCTCAGCTTGCAGCGCCAGAAGTCCCCTAGTGGTGACTTTTGGAATGTTTTTTTTTTTCGGAAATCTCTTCCGCATATCCTGAATTGTTAGCATACCAAATTTGGTTGCTTTTGGACTGCTAGATATCTCTCCACAGAGTGTTGACTAGGGATACTTTAATTACGATCACCCTGTGTATATCATCATTGTGAACCACTATCAATCCACTGCTGGATAAAGGTCTGCACAAGATTTTCCGCAGCTGTCTCCATGTTACTCTGGCATGCTTTTGAATTTCGTCCATCCATCACCCATGGGGTCTTCTGGGCCTTTATCTGTCCCTTGGGATCCAGTCTTATTGCCGCCCCGGTGGCGCACTGGTCTAAGCGATGGCTTCTGATCGTTCGCCCGAGATGGGTCCGGGTTCGAATCCCGGTAAGGCATAGATGTTGTGTTTGTCTTACGGCCCTGGCTCTCTCCCTTCCCTGGAGCCAGTGGTCCTAAATTAGAGACTGGCCACTGCTTATAGCCCACTGAGTTGCTCACAGTGGTTGTTAAACCTCCAATTTAAAAAAAAAAAAAAATTCAGTCTAAAATTTTGGTTGTCCATCGGTGGTCCTTTCTTCTGGCAACATGTCCAGCCCATTGCCATTTCAGGGATTTTACTCTGATCACGATGTCTTCCCCTCTTGTCATTTTCCTGATCCCCGAGTTCCTCTTCTTATCTTTCCTGGTTACACCAAGCATGCGTCTCTCCATGCCTCTTTCATTTGTCTACAGTCTTTGTAGCTTCCCCCAGTGGCGCAGTGGTCTAAGCGAAGGCCTCTGATCATTCTTCCAAAAGGGGTCCGGGTTCGAATCCCAGTGAAGCATGAATGTTGTGTTTGTCTTATGGCACTGGCTCTCTACCTTACCTGGAACCAGTGACCCTAAATTAAGGACGGGCGACTACTTATAGCCCATTGAGTTACACACGGTGGTCGTTAAACCTCCAATTAAAAAAAAAGTCTTTGTATGTCTTTTTTAGTTAAGGTCCATATCTCTGCTCCACGTGTAAGAACTGTAAGGATTCGTTGATTAAACACTTTTCTTTGAAGGCATAACGGCATATTGCTCTTGAAAATTGCACTGTTTCTTCCAAAAGCTCTCTAGCCAAGTTTT
Organism: Macrothele yani; assembly: GCA_039090855.1. Taxonomy (NCBI): domain Eukaryota; kingdom Metazoa; phylum Arthropoda; class Arachnida; order Araneae; family Macrothelidae; genus Macrothele; species Macrothele yani. The sequence goes on along the minus strand of CM077023.1, from coordinate 928,365 downwards.
ATATGCCAATTAATTTCCTCATCAATGTGACTCTTGCTTGATATCTGTTGTCCAAGGTAAATATAAGTATTGGTTACGTCAAGCTTTCCCCCATCAATCAATAAGTCTTCATTTCTTATAAAAGCATTGCACATCACTTTTGTCTTCTGAAAGTTCATTTTCATGGTTTCATGGAATCAAATGCCTTTTCGTAATCAATAAAAGCCATGTATAATGGGAGTTAATATTCCTTCATTCTTTCAGTTAGTTCTCTCAGTACATGGATATGATCTATGGTACTGTAGCCACTCCTGAATCCAGCTTGTTCTCTTAGTTGAGCCATGTTCAGCGTTATCTTCAAGCATTGTGAAAGAATCTTAGTGAAGATTTTATAAATCCTTAAAAGGAGGCTCATGGGCCTGTAGTTTTTGAGATCCTCAATGTCACCTTTTTTATGTAGCAGGTTCATGTAGTGTTGTTCCAATCCTCAAGAATCTTGCCTTCATTGAGACATCTAGTGAAAACTTGGCTGAGTGTAGTTTCTATTTCTCCTCTTGCTTCTTGTATGTGATTCCGTCTTCTACTGGAGCTCTTCCCCATTTCATGTTTTTAATTGCATACACAACTTCTGCCTGGAGGAACTTTGTTACTGGTATCTTTCTTAATGACTGCAATAGGTGTATCGTCTCTTTCATATACACCAATGAGCCATTACATTATGACCACCTATGTGTCATTCCATGTCAAGTGATCCAATAATGAATTTTACCTTACCATTTTATATTGCTTTCATTTTCAGTTTTCTAACAGTAGTATAAGAGAAGGTCCCAGATATAATTTTTTTGTTTTTTATCTCATCCGGTTTTTGAGTTATGAGGGTTTGAAATTTAAAAAAAATTGACAATTTCGACCTTTCTGGACTACACAAAAACTTTAAAAGCTCAGCCCAGAATTGAAATATTTCAAAACTAAAAATGCCACTCTCCAGAAATTCGTGGGCTTTAATATGATATGCCACATGGACTTATTTTAAATTTTATAATTAAGTTACACAATTTAAAATTTAAAAAAGTGATTAAAAAATCAAAAAAATTGTATTTATTATTTCATATTTGTAAAAGCTTTCTGCAAAATTTGATCTTGGGATCTCAATGGGATCATACTTTAAAAAATAGCACATTGTTCTTAGTGAGTCTAATTGGAATTGTATTGATAAAGGGCACTTCTCCCTGCAGTGTCTTGATATTAATTTTTATCGCAACAGAATAGGGCATTGGAGAAATTATTCAGAATTCTTACTACCTCATCAGGTTTATTTTGTGAGGAAAATCAAAAAAATTGTCACACCTTTAAGTATTAAAAAAAAAATCTTGTTTGTACTTCATATCATGAACATTATAACAAAATAGATATCAAACAAAATTAGAAAAAACATAACACACATCAAATGGGTCTGAAAACTTGTATTCTTCCATTATTTATACTTATCCAGATGCTTTTCAAGAGCATCTGTTGTACACGACGTTTCATTTTTTGTCAAAGTGTAAGTGCAACCAGTTGCAGTCCTTGGTTTGACCCTTGTTAGAACTTGTGCTCACTCTACTTTAAGTACATCCTGACTAGATGGTTAAACAAATGACGGTGCTGGGCCTGGCGGGTCTAAGAAGCTCACAGCTGCTTCTTCACTTTCATAGTCCACCGACAGCACATAGATCAACCACCATTTTTTATTGTATTCACATGTTACATATCCAGAGATTTTGTACCTCCTTCAATGCCAAACCTCTGACTCTCATTGCTAAAGGAGTACACCTTGGTCACAATTTCTGTTGGACTGGTTGTAGATGGAATAAATTAGTGAAATCCTTGAGTTCCCTTGATCACTTTCACTCTTTCAAAGCATCGTTTTAGAGACATTTATTCTTTTCTGTAATCCTCATTTGTTGAAAATAAGAACTGGATGGAAGGGATGTTATCTTGGCACCAGTGAAAGAGTTCCAGCGGTGTTATAATTTGGTCTATGTAGGGTCTCTGTAAACTTGCCTTGGCTGCAAGGCGCTTGACTGTCCCTCCCAAACCATCGCATACTCCTTTTCCATGGGCTGTTGCATAGAAGTGCCACTCTGCATAAATACCAAAATCTTCTTTATGGTAACACAGGTTTGAGAAATTTTTCTTATTTTTGTATTGTGATGGGTTCCATTTCAACTCAGGCAGGGTCATACCATCAATAGTCTCAGATTTCTCTAAAAAAATTAAGGGGTGTTCCTTGACTAAAATAAGGAGACCTATATTTTTTCTTTCGGCAAGAAGAAATTTTCCCTTCGAGATAGAGGGTTTCAAATCTTGCACCGTCAAGCAAGCTCTCTGGAAAACGGTTATTTTTCCTAACTTCAGAGAGACATTGCAGCAGAGTTAAAAAAGATATTGTGTTCTTGTATTTTTTTTTACATTGTGTGTACAACATATAATAATATATGGTGCTAATATTTGCTACACATTGTATGATTAAAATTTAAAAAAATCGTAAACTTTATGATTTAAAAAAAAAATTGAATTTTTAAAAAAATTTTTTAAACAGGTTTGGCTGGAGTTTTTTTCTATATTCGTTTTTTTCGTTAAAGACATACAAATGTGCACTTTATTTGTAATTTTTTGTGTGTCTGTGAAACTGCTAGTTTCTGCGTTTCGGCAGCGTTAAAAACAGCCGATTTTGAAAAATTTCTAACTTTGCCAACGATTTTCTCAAAAAGGCCATTTTTTAAAATTCTGAAAATTAAATCCCTGTTTTATTATCAACGGGAGAATATCTGTGTACATTTTCACGGACCTAAAAACGCCCGTTTCAGAGTTAGACACGTTTGAATTCGGTTTGAAAGCCTACAATTTCCAGTGTTCTAAAGGCGCCATTTTGGGAAAATCTCAGGCGCAAAGTACGTATTCTCTTACCCGAATCAAAGTGTTAGACATTCTTTGCCCGAATGATGGAATGACAGCATATTGGGTCAGCTGGCCCTGGTTGGATACATCCACCTCACCCTTCCCAGAGTGATGACATGCCTATAAAACTGTCGAGGGGGGGGGGGTGGTTAACAAATACATAAAGAAAATTCTTGCTGCTCCACTAACAAAGTTGAGTTGCAAAAGACAGCAGCAGTTGTTTGTTTACGTATATACTTAAATCGCAAAAGAAAAGACTGAAAGAGTAGAAAACTTGTGAAATAATTTTAAGAAAAAGAGTGCAGGCACGTGTACTGTAAGTTAATTTTCGATGGCTAAACACCCTCGAGTTTTTCTGGAAGTTGCTAATTGTAGGCTACTGTCAGAAGAGCAGTTGCTATTTTGTTATAGTTGCTAAAATTAACTTCTCAGTTTTTCGTAATAGTAAAATATTTGCTCAGGAGAGTTTTGTCCTCTGCGAGCGGGGGAGAAAGGTGCAATGCTCTTGACCTCCCTGCTGGGTTGATAGCGCTGGTTGCTACCCAAACTCTGCATACCTCCTCTCCGAAACGTAATGGCAATTGCCTAATCTACTAAATAAATAACAATTAACACATACGCGTGCATGCTTATTCATAAAATGTAAGTTGAGTATATTTCCTGTTCAATCAGCTGATTTTACAAGTAGAATACATATACAACTTATGCGCTTATAATGGTGTAAAGATTTTTATCTATTTAAAACATATTCAAAGATTTCAATGTTTTTTAAGAGGAGGGGGGGGGGTATTCGTAGTGATTTCCACCTGGGCCACGATAAACCATGCACTGCCCATGTCTTCTGTTTCCTTAAAAGATAATCCTGGATCGATGGGAGACCAACCAGTGGAGTTTTGACACCCCTCATGTGGTGGTGAGGTGTCTCAAAGCTAGGTAGCTTTCAAAAATGTTTCAACTTAGTTGGCTGGTAACAAGAGAGAGATTCCATTTCAACTCTGGCAGGGTCGTATCATCACGGTCTCAGATTTCTCTAAAAGAAATTAATTAAGGGGGTGTTCCTTGATTAAAATAAGGAGACCTATATTTTTTCTTTCGGCAAGAAAAAATTTTCCCTTTGAGACAGAGGGTTTCAAATCTTCCACCGTCAAACAAGCTCTCTAAAAACGGTTATTTTTCCTAACTTCAGCGAGTCATTGCAGCAGAATTAAAAAAGATATTTTGTTCTGGTATTTTTTATTACATTGTGTGTATAACGTATAATCATATTTGATGTTAATATTTTTTACACATCGTATGATTAAAATTTTAAAAAATCGTAAACTTTGATTTTTTTTTAAATTGAAATTTTTAAGATTTTTTTTAACTGGTTCAAATGGAGTTTTTTTCTATACTGTTTCTTTTTTGTTAAAGACATACAAATGTGCACTTTATTTGCAATTTTTTATGTGTCTGTGAAACTGCTAGTTTCCGCAGCATTAAAAACAGCTGATTTTGAAAAATCTTCAACTTTGCCAACGATTTTCTCAAAGAAGCCCTTTTTAAAATTCTGAAAATTAAATCCCTGTTTTATTATCAACAGGAGAATATCTGTGTAAATTTTCACGGACCTAAAACCGCCCGTTTCCGAGTTAGACGCGTTTGAAAACCTACGATTTCTCCGTGTTCTAAAGGCGCCATTTTGGAAAAATCTCAGGCGCAAAGTACGTATTCTCTTACCCGAATGAGAGTGTTGGATCCGTCCACCTCACCCTACCCTGAGCGATAACATGCCTAAAAAACTGTCTTGGAAAAAAATAACAAATCTATATATAGAGAGAATTGAATGTATGTTAATTTAGAACGATCAAACTTGGTATACAACTAGTGTACATTTTCAATAATGATTAAAACTGTGGAATTGTCCACAGCTGACAGAGTAAAAATAGTTGTTCTGCATGAAGAGGGATATTCAATATCAAGGCAAATCACTGAAAGAGTGGACTGTCATCAATCTACAATTGTTAGGCTACTGAAGAAAGTAAAAGACACTGGTGATATTTTATGCGTCACAGTAGAAACCCCCGATCCACTACAACCAGGCAGAACTGAGTGCTCTGAAAACTAAGCTTGGCAGACAGGAGGCTCAATTCACCTGAATTGCTTTGAAGACGGTCTACAGTGACTGATGCTACTGTTAGTACATCTACTGGTAGGGGAGGCTGCTTCACTATGACTTATGTGTCTGCAAGGCAGGTGTAAACCACTGTTAACTGCAAATCAAAGACAGCATAGACTTCAGTGGGCAAAACAGCATGTCTCTTGGACAACCAAGCAATGGAAAAATGTTCTTTTCAATGATGAATCAGAATTTTGCTATAATGGGAATCATAGTAGTGCCTGTGTAAGGAGATTCAAGCATGAAGAATCCCATCCAAGTTTCTTAGTGACTGCTGTTCAGCATCCACTGAAAGTCGTGGTTTGGAGCAAAATGTGTGCACATGGCATTGAGAACCTCCATATTGCTGATGGTATGGTAAATGCCCAGAGATGCATCTGGATATTAGAAAACAAGATGCTACTATCATCTAAAAGACTTTATGACAGCAATTTTATTTTACAAGATGACAATGTTCTCTGTCATTGTGCTAAAGTAGTGAAAATGTGGTTTCAGGAAAAAGATGTTTAGCATCTTGATTGGCCGCCACCACGTCACCTGACTTAAACCCGATCGAAAATTTGTGGTTCAAAGTGTTGTATGAACCATCAGAAAAGAAGCCAGCAACCGAAATCCAACTCATTGAAGATGTAATTCAAATTTGGAATCATATTGTTCAACCCAATCTTTTACAAAACCTTATTCACTGTATGCCAGCACGATGTAAAGCTGTAATTTAAGCTATAGGCTGGGCAACAAAATATTGGGTACATTTTATAATTTGCTTCATTATATTTCGGTATTTAAATGTTATTTCATTCCTTACGAATTACAAAAACGATTAATTGCGAACCTAAGTATTGGATAAATGATCCTTTTCATAATAACTTTGACTTCGTCATGATTTGTGTGATGTTTAAGAACAGAAGTAGCTACAGGAAAAACTAAGACATTTTTTAAATTTCCATTAAATTTGCTTCTAATGACATACAAATGATGAAATTACTGAAAATTAAATAGTTAAACTTAAAAATTCATGGTTTTTGCAGGTGATGCAATACTTTTGCATACCACTGTGTGGTTGGAATAATTTCAGATCTGGAAGATATTAAAAAAAATGGTAAGTCTCTTTTCCTCTTGAAATCCGTGCTAATTTGGGCTCGTATCCCAACAGACTGCAATATTGGGTTGGTGCGAATGAAATGTCCGGCGCAAACGAGCAATGGAGACTGGCCCCACCACAGTGGAATGGAACCACCCACAGGTGTGGCGGGTATTATGTCACAGAGTTGCTATAAATAGCTAGCACATGTGTGAAGAACAAGGTTCAAGCGTGGTTTGTTTGGACGTAACGTGGCTTGCAAAAGAAATGTGCGGATGTCGGATTTGAGAGTCATCTTCCTGTATGAATTTAGACTGGGCCATTTTGCAGGAATTGCCGCTTGAAACGTTAACAAAAGTGTTTGGGCAGAATACAGCCAACAAATGAACCATTCAGCGATGGTTTGTGAAGTTTCAAAGCGGAGATACGCACCTGCAAAACGAAGCACGTGGTCACCAACCTGTTGCTGTTTCTGATGATGTTCTATTACGTGTGGTTGAAGTGGACCCTCTAAAACGTGTCATGAGATAGTGGCAGAGGTAGGTGTCCACCACACGACAGTTGTTCGGCGTGTGGCTTCGCTGGGTAAGGTCGAAAAGCTGGACATGTGGCTGCCGCATGAGTTGACAACTGCTAACAAGACTAGGCATTTGGAAGTCTTCGTGTCGCTGATTACCAGGAATAAACAGAAACCTCTACTGCATTGAATCGAAATGAATGTCACCTGTGACGAGAAGTGGGTCCTTTATGATAATCAAAAATGATCTGCACAATGGTTAAGCAAGGCACAGCCTGCTGGACTGCATCCTAAGCTACCCTACACACCAAGAAGAGGATACTCCTTGTCTGGTGGTCCACAGCCGGGATAATTCATCGGAGTTTCTTGGCAAAAGGCCAAACTATCACTGCAGAATGTTACTGTGCTGAATTACACCAGATGCACGAGAAATCGGTGCAGAAACAACCGGTTTGGGTCCATAGACATGGTGTTCTGCTCCAGGACAACGCTCGCCTTCATGTCGCACAAACGAACGATGGTGACACTAAGTGCCTTGGGCTATGAAGCACTGCCTCATCCTGCCTATTCCTCCGACTTGTCTCCAACAGACTATCATCTGTTTTGTTGCCTGGACAACTAAGTGCCTTGGGCTATGAAGCACTGCCTCATCCTGCCTATTCCTCCGACTTGTCTCCAACAGACTATCATCTGTTTTGTTGCCTGGACAACTAAGTGCCTTGGGCTACGAAGCACTGCCTCATCCTGCCTATTCCTCCGACTTGTCTCCAACAGACTATCATCTGTTTTGTTGCCTGGACAACTAAGTGCCTTGGGCTATGAAGCACTGCCTCATCCTGCCTATTCCTCCGACTTGTCTCCAACAGACTATCATCTGTTTTGTTGCCTGGACAACTAAGTGCCTTGGGCTATGAAGCACTGCCTCATCCTGCCTATTCCTCCGACTTGTCTCCAACAGACTATCATCTGTTTTGTTGCCTGGACAACTAAGTGCCTTGGGCTACGAAGCACTGCCTCATCCTGCCTATTCCTCCGACTTGTCTCCAACAGACTATCATCTGTTTTGTTGCCTGGACAACTAAGTGCCTTGGGCTATGAAGCACTGCCTCATCCTGCCTATTCCTCCGACTTGTCTCCAACAGACTATCATCTGTTTTGTTGCCTGGACAACTAAGTGCCTTGGGCTATGAAGCACTGCCTCATCCTGCCTATTCCTCCGACTTGTCTCCAACAGACTATCATCTGTTTTGTTGCCTGGACAACTAAGTGCCTTGGGCTATGAAGCACTGCCTCATCCTGCCTATTCTCCGGACTTGTCTCTGACAGACTGTCAACTATTTCTTCGCTTGGATCACTTCCGGTCCGGGAAACAGTTCACGACAGACAACGAGGTTCAATGTGCAGTCGATGACTTTTTCGGGTCCCAGCGGCAAGACTTTTTCGTTCCGGGACCATGGCGTTGCTGGACAGATGGCAACTATGTGTCGATGCCTAGGTAAGTTGTCCTACTTTTGCGTTCTGGTCATCTACTTGTGCTGGTCCTTTGCCGGACATTTCGTTCCCACCAACCCAATACCGTCTTGGTAAGACAATTTGCCCCATCCAAAAAGTTGTATCGCACTACATCCAGGACTTCAGCATGCTATTGGAATTGATGGCAAGCAAGATGTTTTTAAGGCAGTGGTTCCCAAACTTTTTGAGTCGCGGAGCACTTTTTAGGAGAGAAATTCATCTCGAAGCACTATCATCACCCTTATGCCAAAGGCACGTATGTTCATTTTAGGCTGTTTTTACCTAACTGCATTTTCAACTTGTTAGTCGATATTTTACCGTATAGCAAAAGCACGAATTATTTTTTGAATTTGAAATATTTTCTCAAAACATTAATTTTGCACCAACATGTCTTTGGTATAAGAGTCAAGATATTTTCACCTAGCATCTACATAGGTGCTAAACTGAATAACAGCAGTATTGATGACTGAAGGTATTTTTAAGCATTTGGGCATGTTAAACATGAAGTTTTATTTCATTCAAAATGTTATTTTCTCCATAAATTCCAGAGAAATAAAGAACTTAACTACATAAACGAAAAACAACAAAAAACAAACAAAGGCAACACATTTGAGAAGGAATGCAAAGCAGGTATTGTAAATCCACAATATGTTACCCACATAGATATGGTATTTAAAACCATTTTTACAGTTACAAAACCAAAAATGTCACTTGGCATCAAAAAAGAACGATACAGCATAGCCTGGGATCTTAGATTCTAATGAGAGGGATGGGACTGTTTTGATTTGCACAATGTGGCTATATCTGGTTGAATTTGGGATAGTACCACTGAATATCTAGTTCTGTATTTTGTTTTAGTAGCCACATAGGCAGAGAATCTTGATGATTCACATAAATTGTTGCAAAGAGCAGAAGGATGATTTCACTTTATTTGACAAAACATTAAATTCATCTTTTAGCTGACACCAAAATTCTGATAGTGACTTCTTGGTTGTAAAATTCTTTTATCGCAGAACCTGATGTCAAATCAATCGAGGACTTGTACTGCTGCGATGTCAGACAGGCTAGTTTTTCCAACACAGAAGAGTATAGGTTTACAACCCAAAAGTTTTCTTTAAATTTTTCATAGCGCTCTGGAAAATAACAGTTGAAACTATCAAGCAAACTTTGCATGTGAACATGACACTCGTTTAAGATATCTCCAGTTATGTGGGAATCTAGTTCTTCTCTAAGTTTTTTTACCATTGGGAAGCAGTTTTGATTTCGATTTGTCATTGATTTTCATTTTAGACACTTGCATTTTATCGCTCGCGTCAAGAACAGTTACTGCTTTTCCTTGAAGTGATAGACTTAAGTCATTTACTTTTTTAAAAGTTTTTGCTAAATATGCCAATTTCATGAGCCAATGCTCATCACACAATCTGTCTCCCAAAGCAGAGTCGTCGGTCAGGAAGGTTCTGACTTCATCCCTCATTTCAAAAAGCAGAGTCAAAGTTTTGCCGTGAGAAAGCCGCTTCTACATATGTAGACTCCCCATGTCATCACACAACATTTTGAATAGCCTTGTATTCTTAGGTCGTGATTGGATAAAATTTATTATTTTCATGCTTTCGTCCAAGACTTCTTGTAGGGAGTGCAGCATTTCTTTTCACAGAAAGAGCATGGTGGTGGAGGACACAGTGGCAACTGCTGCACTGCTTGACTTTTTGTTTTACTCTTGAAATAACACCGGATGTCTTAACAGTCGCAACCTTTGCGCCATCTGTGCATACACCAACGCAGTTATACCATGAGATGCCACTCACTGTGAAAAATTCGTCTATTAATTTGAAAATTTCAGTGCCACTCGTGTTAGTCGATAATGGCTTGCAGGGAAGCAGATCCTCTTGAAAAGACTCCAAGTACTGGTAGCGCACAACTACTATTGAAATTGCCAACCCTGCCACATCCGTTGATTCATCCATTTGGAGCGAAAATTTAGTCTTAGTGCATTTTATTCATGAAATTAAAGTAGCTTTTGCGTCTTCTACAAGTCTGATTCATCGCGAGATTGTGTTATTTGACAAAGGAACTGTACCTACTAGTTTCGTGGCTTTTCCATCTAGCATAGATTCAATTATGTCCTTTACTCAAGGTTTGATAAGGTTTTCAGCAATCGTATGGGCTTTGCCAGCTTGAGCAACTCGGTAACTATGTAGGACACCATCAAAGTCTTTTTGTTAACCGTTTTTAAGTGATAGGATATAATTTTCCGGGCTTGTGTAAGTTCACTGTACTTTCTTCTGAAAAAACCAGTCGGTTTGCCCTTGCATTCTGGGTGGACTCCTCAAAATGACGGCACATTTTTGCTGGGAACATCACACTGTTTGGCAATACGTTGCCGCAAATTACGCACTGTGGTTTGTTGTCGCTGGTCTCAACGAACCCAATATCCAAGCAGGAATAGTACTTCCTTTTTACTATTCTTTTCCCTGTGGCACTGGTCTCCAAAGAACTAGACAGTTGGTTCAGCACTTCAGGAGGTTCTGGCCACCCGCTGTCGCTGATTTGTCCAAAAACCTTTCATCCTCTCCAGCAATTCTATCCCTAGCAACTGCTCCATCATCTTCCATGCTGTAATTAAAAAATAATATTCATATCAGCCAGGTAAATAATAAGAATAAGCAGGGTCTGGTAAAAAACAAAAAAAATAACGCATTTTAGATATGCCTATTAGCTGTTGACGCTTCCACAGCTACTGTTGACGGAGTTTTTGAGAGTTGTTTTTTTTAAGGGCCCAGACTTCAGTCAGTGATTCGTTGAAGGAAAATTGATGATGTTTTCTGAATAACTATGTTGATGCTCCAAAAAAACCTGCAACAGACAGGTGTTTTATCCTCAAGACTGAAGATCTGAAAAATTATATTAGCATAATTGTTTACAATTAAGAAACCTATATTGAAAAGCAAGAACTAAAATCACTGATAAATAAGTAACACTGCACTGCGACTTGATTCGTTTAGATTCTCGACTGGATGCTGACTTAACTGCAACTGACTGAAGGTGCAAAGAAACACGTGGTTTTAATGTTCAATAGAAACTCCCCAAATAATTCTGGAAATGCGTCGAAGCTGACAATCGGATCTGAAAGAGCGGCGAAGTTCTCACAGAGGAGATGAGGTTAGCGTGGCGTTGAGTCTCTCTGTCTGGCTTCGCCGACATTCTTTATGGTTTTCATGGTTCCAAGAAGGTGCGGGCAGGGCTGACCGAGGTGATGCACGAGATGCAATTTGGTCTATAATACTTGCTATCTACACTGCTGCACAGCACGCTGGAGAAGCTAAATAATTTTTACCCAATATTTACCTATACACAATTCATGGCTGTACAAATTCAAAATTTTGAGATTTTGTCACATTTATTTCATCTATTTTTCTTTCCAATCTCTTCGCAGTGCACAGTTTGGGAACCTCTGTTTTAAGGGATCAAAAATTAGAACTACCTTTGGACAGGTTCGAACTGTAAGTAATGTCGATATTAAACCTCACAATTAAATTTTGTTCACTGTTTATTGAGACACATGAGCACTTGGTGTCCTAAGCCAAAGGCATATCTTTTTGGTCTTGATCATTTATCACAACTTTGCAAGGTTTACACAACATAAATTTAAGCTGATAGTATCTCCAAATGCTGAACAAAATGAATAAGGAGGGAACTCTTGTCATTTCACAATGTAATGAGGTGGACTCAAGATTTAGTTTTTAAAGGGAGAGAATAATTTGCTTCTGCATGAATAATCGATTTTTTTTTTTTTTTAGTTTATAGTGAATAACTGAAGATTTTCATTGTCACAATGTTTGTGAAGGTATGCTGTACCTTTTTCATCATGGCCAGTTCCTTCACAAGACTGCTGGAACCATTAAAGTTCCTGTGTGCCCATCAAACCATTCAGTAATGATCATGTAAAGTTAAATTATCAGTTCTGCTGTCTGTATTTGCAGGTCAAAAATACAACATTAAAAATGTATCTTTAGAAAAAGCATTTTTCAGTACGTAGCTGTTTTAATTGTACCCTTGTAATGAAGTGGCTGTTCTGACTTTCTGTGTGTCCATGTATCATCACATGGATACCAATGAATGTGAACAGGTTTTTAGATCTAATAAATTTGGGATATACTCTCACATTTACTGTTACGCACGTACCAATATAATAAGTATACACCGATCCGCCAAAGTAGGTGTAGAACTGTCCTGAATCTTATTTATTACTGCCATACGTTATATACACAAATTGCAAACAGAAGATGAAAGTAAATATTAATTAAAAACAATAGGCAATGTTTTCAATACTACAATAGTGTAGACTAAATTGGAATTTTCTATGGTAAAACATTACCTCAGAGGTGTTCGGAAGTCCTGATGCATGGATAGGCATAATGAATGTGTAAACATTTCCACACAAAATCTTTAGCAGCAATACATATAAGAGCTTGTATATCTTAAAACTGAAGTCAGTCCCATCTTTACAGTCATAAATTGTTCAATTATACAAGTTGCAAATTTCAACTTCAACTAGCATTTAGGACATGAAACATTAAAAACCATGTAATTAAAAAACAAACTGTCGATATTGCAATATTTCCAAATACTTTAAAAAGTAGATATCGGACAGATATAGATTCAGCAGTGGACCACTTCTTACCAGATATGTTTCTGGCAAAAATATGTTGCCCATCAGCAGTGGTGAATTGTATTAAACATCTGTGTGTTCTTATACACTGCTATCACAGTCCGGACTGTTTGTCATTTCGTCATTAATTGGTTCAGGATCATCACATGTGTAAGCTTGGCAATCGTCATTTAAGGTCGTAGAAGTGCCATCTAGCGGCTGTATAGCATACTTGTAAATATTATCATTTTCCGCCAACCGTCTTGTAGTTATATATATATATATATATATTTTTTTTTTTTTCTTATTTTCCCTCTCCTTATTTATAGCAAATCGCCATGCGAGTGGCAATTCGAGTGGTGATTATATATTACAATTGTAGGTGCGAGTTTTCTCAATCATTATAGACTCGGAGTACAGAATTTTCCTTTGTATTATGTGTAGAAAAAAATCGTATCATTCCAGCAGGGGGTTGAGTTATTATCTTGACAATAAGTTACAAGTTATAGGTTCTTTTCTCACCTAATCTCCAATTCTTTTTATGCTCCTCGAGTCTAGTATGTAAACGCCGTTTAGTACTGCCGATATAAATGCGTTCTAAGTCACCAGTATCGATATTTCGAATAGGAATACCATATACTCCTGCTCTGTGTATATTCATATATTTTATCATGGTCGATAGTAAGTAAACCAGTAATGTCCAACACAATATCAGCAAATTTCAGATTAATCTGATCACATTCCTTCTTCAAAATGCTATTCAGAGGAGGCAAATATGGCATGTACATCCACAGAAGCTCATATTGTTTTCAGACTGTTCAACACAGAGTCCGTCAGTATTTGCTCTATAGTTCACATACATTTTCCATATATGATGAGTATTGTAACCATATTCCTTAGCTATATTCATGACCCATCTCATCTCGTATTCAAGACGACTGCTCAAGGTATGCGAGATAGCTAGTCTTACAAAAGACTGAAATGCAGCTAATTTATATCGACGGGGATGGGAAGAATCATTTGGTATAATAACGGAAACATGCGACTCTTTTCGGTGTACTGTATAATTAATACCACGCTGTCCTCTCTGAAGCAAAATGTCTAGAAAAGGTAGCTGTCTATCTTCTTTCTCAATAGTCACTTGAATAGTTGGATAAAATGAGTTGTATTGATCAACAAATCGTAGCAGGCTTTCTTCAGAATGTGGCCAAATCAGAAGTGTATCGTCTACATACCGTAGAAATGTTTTTTAATTATGTGGTTTTAAATGTTTCATGTCCTAGATGCTACGATGAACTTAAAATTCGCAACTTGTATAATTGAATAATTTATGACTGTAAGACGAGACTGACTTCACTTTTAGAATATACATGCTCTCATATGTATTGTTGCTAAAGATTTTGTGCAGAAATGTTTACACTTCTATTATGCCTATCCATACATCAGGACTTCCGAACGCCTCTGAGGTAATGTTTTACCATAGAAAATTCCGAATTAGTCCACAGTATTGTAGTATTGCAAACATTGCCTATTGTTTTAAATTAATATTTACTTTCATCTTCTGTTTGCGATTTGTGTATATAATGTATGGCAATAATAGATAAGATTCAGGACAGTTCTATACCTACTTTGGCATATTGGTGTGTACTTATTATGTTGATACGTGTGTAACAGTATATGTGAGGGTATATCCTCAATTTATTAGATTCACATCCCACGTAGTATATGGTTCAAATTGTTATCTATGCCGACCCTTATCTTATGTAGGTTTTTAGATGTCACACTGTAGGGTTGAGTGTTAGATTTCTGAGTAATTCAATTTTCTAGTTACATAATGGTATGAAATGTGAAAAAAAGGAAATTGAATGAAAATGCTAGGGAATGCAGCAATGAGTGGCCAGGGTATGAACTTGCATATACAGCGAAACCTCTTTAAGGTGTCCCACCACTGCTGGTTTTTCTAAAAACAGTTGTTCAGAGGGGTGGTCACTAAATAGGGGAAGGTGTTAATGGCATATACAAAGAACAATTTTGAGATAAAACCTTTGTAAACTAAGTGGGTCATTCCATGTGAAGTCACCTAGGCCTCCTGCCACACCAGGTCCGATTTGCTTGAAAATTATTTTGAAACAGGTCGCAGACTAAAAACTCTTATAGCTGAGCATAAAGCAGCTATAAAAAATTGCTCCAACAAGACTGGATTAGATAGGCATGTTAGAGAAACTGGGCACAGCATGGATTGGAATTCCCTTAAAGTAATCAGTTTCCAAAGCAATTTCCAAAAAAGAAAACTGAAAGAAGGAATAGAGATTGAGAAAAATCAAAATTCCATCATCAATGACTGCAAAGGATTTTCCCTGCCTAACATCTGGCAGGATTTGTTGAAAAATAACCTAAACCGTCAAGGTTAACCGTGATAGTGAAAAGTAAAAAGTGACAACAACAAGACAGCCTGAAGAAGGAGAAGGGTTTTCTCCGAAAATTTGCTATTAATGAAAAAATTTCCTAGTAAAATTCCCGTAAAAGTTGCTTTAGATTATTAATTCAATTAAGCTAGGAAGCCATTTCTCTACATGAGCTTTATTCAAATTATTTTAGTGTTAGGCATTCAGGAGAATAGCATATCATATTTTTTTCAGATTTTTTGCATAAGTATTGTCGCCTGTGGTGCCATCTGAAATATGTGCATTTGCACTTTGTTTATGTCTCAAGGTCACTGCTTGTTACCAGTTTTCCTCTAATAACTTCAAAAATTTCTAACCGATTCTCATGATCTTGGTGTCTAATTAAAGATAACATTTTAGGCTACATGTTTAATTATTTGTTCTTTTTATTAATTTAATTATTGAGATATACCACAACAAAGAAATATTTACATTATTTATTTTAAACAGCTATAACTTCTCTGTACTTAAATTTACAGGATTCAAACTTGCAAGTTTGTTAAGTAGTTAGCTGAGCAACACATGGTAAAAATTTGGTAAAGGTGTTTTCTTGTACAGTGAAAAAAAAAATTAATGTATCTGCAGCCCAAACACACAAACATAGTGTAACTTACCATTGTTTGAATGTATTTTTTCTTAAAAAGTATGTATTGTTATTTAACATGCATTCTGATGTGTGTGTGTGTGTGTGTGTGTGTGTGTGTGTGTGTGTGTGTGTGTGTGTGTGTGTTGAGAAGAGGAACTTGTGGATAAGAAAAATGACAAGAGCAGGAGACATTGTAATCAGAGTAAATTCCCTGAAATGGCAATGGACATGTTGCCAGAAGAATGAACCACCGATGGACAACCAAAATTCGAGACTGGATTCCAAGAGACAGGAAAAGACCCAGAAGAAGACCACATGGGAGATGGGTGGGTGAAATTCGAAAGCATTTGGGATTGACATGGAAGAGACTGGTGCAAGATAGACCGTTGTGGAAGAAACTTGGTGAGACCTTCATCCAGCAGTAGATTGATAATGGTTGATGATGATATATAGGCTAAATATTTGTTCTTAAAATTTATCTTCCTAAAAAAATTACCTTTGATGCCATTAAAACTTTCTTTTTTTGTTTCTTTCAACAGAGACAGTTCTATATTATTAATAATCTATAATGTTTTGCACAATTGTTTAGTTATTTTTCATGCTCCTGATTAATTTTTCTTTATCTACCGACTTGCAAGATTTTCAAAGACCCTGTGTGTGCATGTGTCAGAAGAAAATTCACCCAGTCAGGATACATTGCTGATGTTTATACATATGGCATGGAAGTCAGTATGTTTTGTCAATATAGCTGCTTTTAATTGCCACCATGTGTGCTGCCACTGTGGGTGCATAATGACATGTCTGAAAACAGGAAGTCTGACTCAACTTTTTTCTTGCTTATCTGCCTCTACAGATGAGTCAGTAACTTGTTGCTTTCCCCATGGCTCTATGGGTCATCTTCCTGGGACTGCTGCCCAGCCAGTCAGTGCTGACTTAGATAACAAAGCAGAGGCAGTGAATTAGTATTTCTCTCATATACTGACAATTTAGTTTGGCTGAAGTATTTAAGAAAGAATGGCAAAGTGCAGTGTTGGTTTGTTAATGGAGAGCCATGTCAGCTGTGATTCAAGTGACTTTGAGAGCATTGAATCTTTGAGTAATGAAGAACAACAGCTTTTGTTTTTAAGGTCTAAAGTCACTGCTGGAAACATATGTTATCATCACAAGAAGAAATACCTGAGCTCTTCATATGAAAACCATCAAAACCATTGTTGTGATCCATTTCAAATTCACAAGAGGCTTATTGATAAATCCCTAAAAGCAATAACATTTAATTTTTGTAAAGAAGCTGCAGTAAGTGGAATTCACCTAGTGCCTGGAAAGAAGCTGTGTATCTCCTGTAATAAGAAGATTTATGAAACAATTTGCAACCCACCCACTACCTCTGTGGAAAGTGATTATGTACACCCACTGGAATCGAAAATACTAGACAACCTGAACAAAAGTTTGGAAGCAAGTGGTTGCTCACCACTAAAAGTAAAGAAATGAAAGGCCTGTGAATGTTTCTCTTACTTACAGAAAAAGGGTAAACAAATCTGTGAAAGAATTATTACATCAGCAGCAGAAGCCCTCTATATTGATCAACCTGCAGAAGATAAAAGTTCAGTGCCGAAACAGGGATGTTTAAACTGTGAAGAACTGATGCAGCAGTTACGAATGAAATTTTGCAGTGCATCAATCAGTAGTAAAGTGCAAATCCTGACATTAGTTCCCACAACCTGGAGCATCAGCAAGACAATTGATTTCTTTCATACCACGGAATATATGGTTAAAAGGGCAAGACATAAAGACTGAACAGGGGATTCTGGGAGTACCAGGATTGAAAAAAGGTGCAAAACTAAGGGAAGAAATTACTTCCCTTGTGAAAGAATTTTATCGAGATGATAGTAACAGTCGCATCTGCCCAGGCAAGAAAGACTGTGTGTCAGTGCCAACAGAAAGTGGAAAGAGAGAACTCATACAGAAGAGGCTAATTCTACTAAATTTAAAAGAACTGTATGAGCTGTTTAAAGAGAAGTTTCCACATGTCTCCATTGGCTTTTCAAAATTCTGTGAGTTAAGACCAAAGGAGTGTGTCACAGCCAGCAGTCGTGGTCTTCATTCTACATGTGTTCGCATTTACCACCAGAATGTCAAATTAATGCTTCATTCTGCACATATAAATGTAGACTACAAGCAGTTAATGGCTATGCTTGTGTGCAGTTTGGAATCTGAGGTATGTATGCTTCACAGATGTCCTGCATGTCCACCAGAAGATACACTTCGAACATTTCTGCTCAATAATGATACACTATCATGCTTGGACACCATCACTTACTGGACATGGGAGCAAGTAGATCGCACAACTATGTCAATGAAAACAGTAAGTGTTGATGAATTCATCAACACTTTAGTAGAAAAATTAGTAGAACTAAGCTGCCATCATTTCATTTCAAAATCACAAAGTCACTTCTTTCAAAAATCAAAAGAAGAACTAGCTGAAGATACATGCATTATTCTTGTTGACTTTGCTGAAAACTACACTTGCATAGTACAAGATTCTGCCCAGGGTTTCCACTGGGAAAATATTCAAGCCACAGTGCATCCCATTGTTGTGTATTTCAGATATGCATCAAAAAGCACTTTGGACACAATGAAGATGTGTTTCGTCAGTGACTGTTTGGCACATACAACTGCAACTTTTTTTGCATTTCAAACTCTTGCCCTACAGATGATTAGAGAAAAGCTTACTCATATCACACATGCAATGTACTTCAGTGATGGATCGAGTTCTCAGTACAAAAATTTCAAAAACTTTATGAACATATGCAGGCACAAAGAAGATCATGGAATTACAGCAGAGTGGCATTTCTTTGCTACCAGCCATGGCAAGAATGCGTGTGATGGTTTAGGTGGCACACTGAAGCGTCTTGCAGCAAGAGCTAGTTTGCAAAGACCATATGAGCACATGATCTTATCACCACAGGATTGATATAACTTCTGTGTAAAAAATATTCAAGGCATTGATGTTTATTATGTAAGAGAAGAGGAAATTAAAGAAGGTGCTATGAAGCAAGAATTAAGATACAGCATTTGAAAGACAGTACCAGGTACAAGAAGCAGTCATTGTTTCAAACCTGTGGATGAATTTACACTAAAAGGATCACGAATTTCAACCAGTTCTGATACTTTCATTGCCAATGTTATAAAACAAGATGTCAGCATTACAGAATCCTTATCAACCTATTCAAAGGAAGAGTATGTTGCCTGTGTGTACAACAAAAAATGGTGGCTTGGAAAAATCATTGATGTGTCACAAAATCATGAAGATTGATTGCTATGTGCATTTCCTTCATCCTCATGGCCTTACTGCAACTTATGTTTGGCCTGAGCAGCTAGATTTGTGCTGGGTACCATTTGGCAATATTTTGCAGAAAGTATCTTCTCCTGTAACCACAACTGGAAGAACATATTCCATATCACAAACAATTACTGACAAAATAACTAATTTGTTTCACACTTAGAAATAATTTCCACTTGGGGGTGGGGGGTGGGGGTGGAGGTGGCTCATACTTTATAATTAAGGTATATGTATATAATGTTGCAATGCAGATGTTTTGATTCTTTCTCATTGTCACCACAGCCAGTTAGTGCCAGTATTGCAATTTGAGTGAATATATGTTTAAACAATTGTAAGTTACATTGTGTTTGGGCTACAGATGTGTTAATTTTTTTTTCACTGTACAAGAAAACACCTTTACCAAATTTTTACCATGTATTGCTAAGCTAACCACTTAACAACCCTGCAAGTTTGAACCCTGTAAATTTAAGTATAGAGAAGTTATAGCTGTTTAAAATAATGTAAATATTTCTTTGTCATGGTATATCTCAATAATGAAATAAAAAAAAAAAGACTAATAATAATTGTCTAATCATGTAGCCTAAAATGTTATCTTTAATTAAACACCGAGATCGTGAGAATCGGTTAGAAATTTTTGAAGTTATTAGAGGAAAAGTGGTAGCAAGCAGTGACCTTGAGACATAAACAAAGTGCAAATGCACATATTTCAGGTGGCGCCACAGGCGACAATACTTATGCAAAAATCTGATATGCTATTCTCCTGAATGTCTAACAGTAAAATAATTTTCAAATAAATCTGAGACTGAGTGGCAGGAATTTTTTTTTAGGTGATTTCATATGGAATGACCCAAGTACATGAGAAAAATCGCATAACTTTTATAAATTATGTATTTTGAATTGCTAGATTCCAAACATGATTTATCCAGTTAATTTACAGTACAGTATGTATTGTGTAAATAATAAAAACAAGTAAGTGACACTGAATTTTCGGGTGTAATGAGCAAGTCTTTTGAATCCATTCTGATGCTGTGATGCTGATTAAATTTATCGAAGCTATTCAAAGTCAATGGAACTGGTATGGAAAACAGTAGTATGTAACCGAAGAAAGAAGTTTTTCAATCAGGTTTTTAATCCCGCAGATATTACTGTAAATGGAAATGTGAACTTACTCTCTGGTTGCAGACTTGTGCGTTAAGAAACACTTGAAATTATATGTAAAACATTTCACGGTCGAAACGCTCTCCAACAAAGGTTTTTTTAAATTGGACTCTTAGAAGGTTAGATATCAACAAATATAAGATATGCTTCTGGAGGGGGAAACATGCATTATTTTAAGAAGAAAATATTCTCAAAAGGTGTTTTTCGATGGGAGCGGCATTGGTCCAGGAAATAATTTTTTCAGTCGAGTTTTCAGGATCTCAGATTTTGCTGCAAATACACTATATCAGAAGCAGAAATGAATACTTATGCCCCCTGGTGGCCAAACTATTCTTTACCAATATTAGAAATTATATGCAAAGCATTTCCCATCAAGAGCTGTATGCAATACAGGAAAAAAATTTCAAATCGGAGTTTCAGAAGTAGAAATATCAGGAGAAATGCAATTTACCTAACTCTCCCTAGTTAAGCCTACGATTTGCTTGAAAATTTTGAAATTATGTGAAAAACATTTCGCACTAGAAACTATCCAATAAAGAACAAATTTTTCAAATTAGGCCATTAGAAGCTGAAATATTGACAAAAATAAGATATACATCTACACTCCCTGGTGGAGAAACCATGCAATATTAAAAATATATATATATATATATATATATTCTGAAAAGGTTTACAACGTAATTGGCATTATTTTTTCAATCGAGATTTTAGAAGCTCAGATTTTGTGGAAAATACATTAGAAGCAGAAATTAACCCATACGCCCCCTGGTGGCCAAACCATTCTTTACCAAAAATCAGAAATTATATGCAAAAGATTTCCCCATCAGGAGCTGTAGTACCCTCTGAATTATTTTTTTTTTTTTAATTATTTTTTTTTCAAATCGACGTTTTAGAAGTAGAGATGTTAGGGAAAACACAATTTACTTTTACTACCCCTAGCGGAAAATCTATTGGTAAATTGAAAAAGTGGCTATACCTAAAATACTCTTCGATATAAATGCAATCGAAAGGTAAATTTTTTTCAATTGGATGTTTAGAAGCAAATATATGGAATAAAATGTATTTTGAATTCGATATCGTGTGCATTTATGCTCTCTAGTGGCAAAATTCTACATCGTAAAAAAAGAGAAAAAGGAAGGATGATTCGCATATTTTAAGCTTCACAATGCAAAAAGTTTTTCAAATCAGACTAATAGTTGCAGAGATATGGTGTCCACAGATGGGTGGACAAACTGATAATATAAGCACAATATTTTTTTGCAAATTACGTGCTAAAAATGTTATAGTATATGTAGTACAGTTACACGTTTAAAAGATACCTATAGCAGTGGTGGAAGTGCAGACTACCCATTTTTGAGCAGCTCTGGAGCAGGAAAATCTACATTTCGGAGCAGTTTGGAGCAGCTAATAAAATGATACCCTGAGCGTCGTCTGGAGGGGGAAATCTATATTTTTCAGCACCAATCAATACTTGGAAAGACAGCAAAATTTCCAAGCATGATTACTCACAATCACACAATAATGGTAGTTCTAATTTCACATTATGCAAAATCTCTTAGCTTTCAAAAGTGAAAAATCTGAACTATCATCAGTCTTTTCATGAGCACATTGGTAAATTAATTTCGGAAATAATTAGCATATAACGAAAATGTTAAGATAAAAAATTAATTATACATACTAAACCTTTTTCACAAATTAAAACTATTTAATAACTAAATGCTTACCAGTTAATTACAGCTTTGCTGTTTCATTTTCCATTGAATGAGATTCATATTAATAATCCTACATCACTGTGCTACTAAATGTGATGTGAAATTGTCAATTTTATGCTAGTAAATCTTCATGTCAAAGTCATATGATGAAGGTTGGTGTATGGAGAACTGAACTCAATATTTAAACAGTGATATGTATATTATCCCTGAAGCAGAATCTTTTTCAGGAGTCTGCAATGCAGAAAGGAAAAGCTAAAAACTGTCTGCAAGATTAAAGAGAAGCCTAAATATTTTTTCTAGAAAATTTATCATTTTACACCAGAACAAAGCAACATTTTAGAAAACTGGCAAATCTGTGATTTTGATAACTGTACAAATTAGTATTTAGTTGCAATAATCAAAACTAGCTTTTCCCTGATAAGAAAAAAAGAAAGATTTTATTTTATTCAGAATTTAAACATCATTCCTTAAATGCTTTTGATTTTTTTTTAAATAATCAGGAAGTATAAACAATAGTAAATAATTTGAAATTTGTAAAATGATTTTTTTTAATTTTGCATTTAGTTAATTGATTGAACTTTCAACTCCATCCTTTAAAGGATGTTCCACCTGATACAATTGTGCTCTTATTATTTCCTGCAGCAATTCTGTTGTATTGGAGGCCTCATCAGCTGATGATTCGGACAGCTGTGTAAGTGTAATGACCACATCAAGTGTGGAAATGATAGCTAGCAATCATATATGTTGGTTAATCTCTTTTGTGAATTGACTGCATTTTTTGAGAAAAATTTAGTGAATTTGTTAAAATGTGGTGGGAGCATTTTCACTGATATAATTAAACCCCAAAAATAATGAAATTAAAGTGAGAAATAAGGCAAGAGTTCTTGTAAAGAAAAAAAAAATAAAACTTCCCTCATCAATCTGAAATGAAATTATCTGAAAGTAAATAATAAAAAAAAAAATTGTGATCGTCAGCTATTGGAATGCTGCGTAATACGACCGTGGGAATTTAACAAGAAACATTAAATATACGATTTTAAAAGGTAGAAATACGATTTTAGTAAAGCACACACACACAACACACAGACTTTTACCTCAATCTACCCAAGATAAAGGCTATCTCGAAGAATAAAAAAAAAGTAAAGAAAAACAACCTGCGACTGTCGACTTCCGGAAAGCCATGGAAATGGAGAACGAAATGTTGCAAACGCTAAAAAAATATGGCTCTTCAAAAAAAACGCACACACACTTCTTTAATCTAACTGAAACAACGCTATCTGGAAGCTAAAAACGGAAAATTTGTGATCATCAGCTCCCGGAATGCTGCATAATATGCCCGTGAAAACGAGGGAGTGACGATAAAAAATGCGTAAAAATATGATTTTTGAAAAAAAAAAAAAAGCTTCATAAATCTAACTGAGATGAAGCCATCTGGAAGAAGCAAAAAAAAAAATTAAAAAAAAAAAAATTTGGACGTCGAAGTTCCGTAACACTGACGGCCGCGAAAACGGAGAAGAGAACATTGAAAACGCTTTAAAAATATTGGTCTTGTAAAAAAAATAACATAAATCTAACAAATGAGATTATACAGAAGCAAAAAAAAAAAAAAAAAAAAAATGAAGAATTGTGGCCATCAGCTCTCGGAATGCAGTGTAAGACGGACGTTTGAAACAGAAAAGCCATTTAAAAGTGCGCAAAAGCATCGCTTCCTAGCTTTATTATTGAATGAAAGCAACATGTCTCGTCAACTTATAGTTATCTGTTTGTAAAATAAGGAAGAAAGAAAATTAAAATAAAATGAAATACAATAATTGCCTATGTGCTCTGTCTTATATAACTTAACGTCTGGAAGGGGGATACAACGTTATAATTGCACCAAAATTTCCCTTCCTTTGCTTTAAAATCGAAAGGAAGGCTAGAAACAATAAATGTCGAAGAAATAGGTTTTTTTTTTTTTTTTTTATCATCTGCGTACCTTTCCGAAAGTCTGAGATGGGTGTCTCAGTGTTGTGCTGTGTTCTGCTGCAGTGGTGAGTTCAGCAAATAGTAAAGAATTTTTTTTCTTCTAATATATGCAGGGATGGAAAATGATCAGTAAAAGTCAGTATTTTTCAGATTGGTCAGTTTTAGTCTGTATTTTTCAATTTTGGTCTGTAAAGTCAGTTATATACCATGGCTTTTTTAAAAAGATTTACGTGATATGAAAAAAGTTTGTGGTCGGTAAAGTAATGTTTTATGTGGCAGATGGATTGAAAAATTAGAAAATGCTGTTGAGAAGGCTCTGAGTTATAACTTTGTTAACAACCTTGTGCACTAGAGAGTGATTTTTGATCTCTATATTGGGAATGTTATCTAAGTGCAAAAAAGTAAATTTCGGTTAACTTTCCTCGCCAGATGTATTATTTTGGTTTGGGGAAGAGTTGTGTGTGCGCATATACGCAAACAATGCTCCTACCCATCTTATATTTCCTATATTTTGAGCCTTTGTACTGTATTTCCTATAATTTTTCTTATTACTTTCTCATACATTAGTATGAGGAAGTATTGTAATCGTGCAAAAATTCGAATTCGAGATTTCAACGGAAATACATGTTTTGGGGTCCCCGAATACGATTTCACTATTTTCGAAGTGGTTTCTGTGTGTAGTTTGTGTCCACCATAACTACATAATTATCTGGTTAATTGTGAAGTTTTTTTTAACTAATCAGTGCTGATTTTTTTTTTTTTTTTTTTTTTTTTTTGTAATTTCTCTGAAAATAATAATACAGAGGTGAAATTTGGACATTGTAGTGTCCTGGTAGTTCACCACTGTGTAGGGCGGGGTGGGGCCCTATACCGGCACGAAAATCTTAACCTGGGAATACTCAGTAAATTTTACTGTAGGAATTTAATAGACACTCTGCTTAAAAATTTCTCTGGATCTCTCTCTCTCTCTGGGGGAATAGTTGTGTGTGCATACGTGTTTTTTCTTCACTTCATACTGTAATGAATAGTAATCCTAATTTTTTTTTTATTTGTTGTTTCAGGTAATGCAGCTGTCTTTATAAAATCATATGTTTTTTGATTAACTGAATTACTTAGACAAAAGTATGGGAAAATGTACTGTAAAATCAGAATGGTTCCAAAAAAGGACAGCAATGGTTTCATGGTTTCTGAATGGGGACAGAAAAAAAGTGACAGTGAAGTTTTTTGTATGTTGTGCGCACAAGCATTTTCAGTTTCTTGGGCTTTAGTGCTATAGAGCAGCATGCTTCTACTCGGAAGCACGGAGAACAATGTAAAGTGAAACTGAGTTCTTCACAACTACATTTGTCTTCAGCCCGTCCTGGATGTAGCAGTGATGGTGTAATTTCATCTCTTGGAGCTACACCATCAATTCAGCTTTATTCTGCTAGACAAGCTGCTTCAAGGGCAGAGTTAATCTGGTGTTTGAAAATGATTGGAGGGAACTTTGCTGTTCAGCCAGCTTGTGAACATGTCACAGAAACCTTTGAGGCAGTGTTTCCTGGAAGTGTTCCTTCTGAGTTCACCCTTTCAAGAACAAAGGCAAGATATTTAGTATGTGATGCTTTAGCTCCATATTTTAAAAAGCAGTTGGTGGATGATATTGGAAGAGCACATTTCTCTCTTTGTTTTGATGAAACTGTGAATGCAGCTTCAAAGAAAGAGCTTCAAACTGTAGTTAAATACTGGTCTGATTCCAAAGAAATGATTATGACACGACATCTACAGACTTTTTGCATTGGTAAAGCCACTGCTAGTGATATTTACTCCCAAGTTAAATGAAGCCTTGGATAATGCCCAGCTTTCTCGTTCAAAGCTATTGATGCTAGGTTGTGATGGACCCAATGTTAACAAAACTGTGAATCGTCTTATGAATGATTCACTGATCCTGTTTGGAAGAAAACAGTTGATTGATGTTGGCACATGTAACATACACATCATCCATAATGCATTCCAAAAAGGACTACAAGACTTAGGTGAAAATGCTTCGGACATGATCTTGTTTCTCTATAATTTTTTTCATGGCCAAACATCTCGTTGGGAAGATTTTGAAAAAATACAATCAGATATGAAACTTCCGGGTCATCGGTTTATGAAACATGTTTCCTCTAGATGGCTGACATTAGAACCAGCTAGAGAGAGACTTTTAGAACAATGGTCAGCTGTTGAAAAATAATTTCTTCAGTTCATACCCCAGCACAAAAGCAAGTTGATAAGTTCTTTGAAATACAAGAATATTGTTAAACTATTAAAAGACAAAATTACCAAAGCAGAAATTATGTTTGCTTGTGCAAGTGCTCATACATGTTCAAGATTCACTGGTTTCCTTCTGAAGAGAGATCCTTTAATGCATCTAACCTATAATGAGCTCACAAACTTCGTCAGAACACTCATGAATCGATTTTGTGTTAGTACTGCTCCATTGAGTCTGGAAGCATTTTGTGATAAGTATTACTTGTCATTGAAAAACATAGTGCTCAACACTAGAGAAAGTGAATATCTCAAGAAGCTAAGTGCACATGAAATATGCTATATTTCCATGAAAGCTAGAAAGCACTATGTGTCTGCTTGTGCACATATTTTGAAAAAGTCTTCTTTGGATAAACCTGTGTTGTGGTATCTTCGATGTTTGCATCCTGCAAAGAGAGTGAAAGAAGGATCATACAAAAACATAGTGAAATTAGCTGCAGTTCTTCCAATTGAGTACAGTGAACATGCACTAGTTGATGAATGGAAAATATTGATGTTAGAAGAAGAAAAATCAGGTAGTGACAAGAACCCAGTGGACGTTGACTGAAGTCAGTTTTTTGAGAAGACATATACCTCTGGAGAAAAGAAATACCCTACTGTTACGAAAATTGTGAAGGCTGCACTTGCACTTTCGCATGGCAATGCGGATGTAGAAAGAGGATTCTCGTTGTCGGGGAACATCTTGAATGAAGACACCACAAATATGTGTGAAAGAACATTCGATGCTTATTTGACTGTAAGAGATGCTGTGGTGAATGTGTTTGAGGGGAAGGCTCACTTTGTAATTATCACTTAGGAACTTCTTCAATTGGCACGCACAGCTCATGTCAGATACAAGCAGTACTGTGAAGATGAGAAGAGAGTGGCTAAGGAAACAAGAAGAACAGGAAAAAGAAAAATTGTTGCAAGCAAGTATGAAGAGTAAGTTTAAAAAAGAAAAAGTAAATATTGAACACGGTGAACAGGCACTGAAGAAAATGAAAGAGGGAGAAAAGATTGACTGTTGACAGATTACTGGATGATGCAACCAAGTGCTTAAAAGAAGCAATAAATAAAAAGGACTTGGTGGAAATTAGTGTGGCCCAAGCAATGTTGGAGAGTGCTATGAAAGTTAGGGAACAAGAAGTGAAGAAAATTAAAGACACAGAAAAGTTACAGAAAGCAGCTGATAAGCGAAAAAGCAGTGTTATAACAACTTTTTTCAAAGAAGCAAAAACAAAGTGAGACTTAATGACCTAATTTTGTAAAGAAAGCTAGATGATTTTCCACATTACATTTAAAAATTCAAAGTTGTAAACATTTTGTTTGTATTATTCTGAAAATGGTACTGTACAGCTGAAGATTTTTCTAGTTTTAGGTGTATTTGTGCTGAATAGGAGCGTGTCAGTATTATTATAATAAAGTGCAATGATTTTCTTTGTTATTTATTATTATTATATAATTTTGTAATAGTTTTATATGTTGATTACAATTAAAACAATAAATAGGTGTGAGTTGGCTGGCTATGGGGATGGTAGAGGCCAGATTAAAAATAAAAAAAAATGCTTTTGACCCTTCTTTCCTAATGAGAAATTTGAGTCAGTATTTAGTCTTTTTTTTTTTTTTTCTTTTATATGTCCAAATCAGTAAAGTCAGTTTTTGTAATCAAAATGGTCAGTAATTTTAGTCTTAGGTTTGGTTTCCATTGCTGAATATATGAAAAAAATAATATAAACTTTTGAAACTTTCTAAAAGCAATCAAAGTAATCTGCGGTGCACGCTGTTTCTGCTACTGGGCAGAAGCATAAGGCAATTGAATGCATTCTGGGGCCCCACCGGAGAGGCTAAAAATAGATGGTGAGAATGTAAGTAGGTGACAGTTTTATACATAACAGAGCAGATGCAATGGGATTCTGCTGGGGGAAAAAATCACCAAATGTATAATCATTTAATCACAGCCATTTTAAAATTGATTTGAGAGCTTTTTAAGATTTCAGGATGTTAGGAAATTTATTTCTATATCAAAACAGAATTTTTTAAAACATACTATATTTTGCCGCAAGCTTGGTGCAATTCGATGAAAATTATGCATTTCGGAGCAGCACAGCGCAGAAAATTTGCGCACTTCAGCTCAACTCTTCCACCACTGCTATAGTGGTAATCTAAAAAAACTCATTTGAAAAATGAATGTAGTGTCATCTGCTTAAGTTTATCAGACTTTTCTTTCAGCACATTTTTTTCTAAGTTTTTTTTCAGCTCACAATAGTTTATTAATCCCCCCCCCCCGCAGGACAGTTTTATCACATTAAACGATCAACTTCTTTCAATGTTCTCTTGAGTTGATAATTTTGTAATGGTATCAATTTCCTCATCTGAAATTTCATCCCGAGATTCTGTAGGAGTGCCTGGGGAGAGAGTCAGTGCTATGATGATTATATTTTGGGGAATACAATTTTTACCTTAGTAAAAAAAAAAAAAAAAAAACCATTTATGCGGTCTTTTAGCAAGCATTCCTCTTAGTTTATCACTCATGTCTTGGTAACAATACAAATTGTTTTCTTCCTGTACAGCCTCCGAGTCATATTCTATCCTTGCAATATGAGAGGTCGGGGGTATCCTCCAAAATGTCAGTTGATGGCAGCTCTTATGGGCATGTCAATATGTAACCACAGGAATTAAAACATTTAACAATCGTATAGAAATTCACTTGTTTGAATGAAGATTTGATCTACGAAATTGCATCAGCTATCGTAATTGTTTTTGCCGGTTGAGAAGCGCTGTCAGAATCGTCCATTTTAGCGATTAGAGAATGAAGTACGCATTGACGATATTGCAGTTTGAAAGACTGAATAATCCCTTGATCTAATGGCTGCAGTTTTGCAGTTGTGTTTGGAGGAAGAAAATAGAGTTTAACATTTGTTGAAGCAGTCTGATGGCTGTGACATGTTGCATTGTCCAGAAAAAGCATAACATTTCAATTTTCTCCAGCCATTTTTTGATCATATTGTTTCAGCCACTTTCAAGGTCATCCAAGCCTTTTTATTGGCCTGCCATGTTACACCTAATAATTATATATCAACATTTTTTAAGCATCTTGGTCGTTGAGACTTCCAGATTATCGAAGGAATTAATTTTTTTCCTACAATGCTGATGCAAAAAACTATTGTCAAACATTCTTTCAATAATTTTCTTTCTTTACATTCATCATCATCGTCAACCATTATCAATCCACTGCTGGACGAAGGTCTCTCCAAGCCTCTTCTACAATGGCCTGTCTTGTGCCAGCCTTTTAATTGTCATAGTTTTTGTTGGTAGAGTGCAGAAAAAAAGATTAGTTTCATCCATAATGTAAACGTCTTCACCAGCGTAATCTTTAATAATTGACGATAGTCGTGATTTCCAGTCATATTATTACATGTTCCATGTCAAATCAGCAAGGCTCAAAACCTGACATTTTTTATTTTTATGAAACTTAGTATAATTGTAGTATTCATCAATATAAACAAACATGATTTTTTTCAGAATTTTTAATGCCTCCGTTTTTGAGTTATTGATTTTTGAAATTTCAAAAAACCCCTGAAATTTCATCATCTGAGAAAACTTTAACTGCCAATTACTCGGGTTCTAGTAGAGCTAGGGTCATGAATTATGGCTCATTTTAAAGATCTTGAATTGGGCTTTCATTTGATATGCCACATGACACTATTAAAAAAAATTAATGTCAATTTTGAAATTTTCATATTAAAAAACATGTTTTTTAAAAAATCTGAAAAAAATATATGTTTACCAAATATTATTTTTCTACATATCCTGAAAGTTTCATAATGGGATTGCTATGGGATCGCTGTAAAAAAAATAATAACGAAGAACAATGCAACTGAAATGTGCCAGATGTACTTACCGGTTCCACCCATGAGTGGAAGGGTATTCTTTATGCGGTTTGTGTAAAATGTCATACTTGTTCTTTTAAACATTGTGAATGTTAAAGAATGAAAATAAACATCTTAAGTAATTTGAAACTGTGTCCCAAAGTAATTCATTTCATAATTCAGTACAAGGTTCTGTGTGCATATTTACTTACAAAATTATTTTATCTTCTAATGTATCCTGCTTTTTTTCTTTCTTTTTAAATTTTGCTGCACTTGTATGCTGCACAAGTGCAGCAAAATTTTTTTTTCTTTCTTTTAAATTTTGCTGCACAGTGCTTGATTTGCCTTCTTTGTCTCAGTCATTGTTAAATTATATACTCTTCCAGTAGCTGCTGTCGGGTCAACTTTTAACAAAACATCAGATTTATGAACCAACAGTATATCCTGTGATTGAGGATACTTGTATGATGGAGATGGACCATGTGGCTCCAGGAAGCTCACTTTTACCTCTTCTGTGTCCTCATTCACACCTAGTACACATCCCAACCACCAGTGCTCTGAGTACTTACTAATCACAAAACCTACAATACTTTCAAAACTAATGTTCTCTTCCCCTTCATCTGTTGCACATATCTCTTCTTTAAAATGCTCAGAAAGTGAGTAAGTTTTGATTAGTAATTTGTATTTTCCTGCAGGAATGAAACAATGGAGTTTCTGAGTACCACTTATTGTCTTAGCAGAAGCTATTCTACTTTTAAGGATAATTTCCTCCTCTTTGTAATTTTCTGTTGTTGCAAACCGAAAGTGAATGGAGGCAATATTAGCAGTGGCCCATTCAAAGAGTTGGCGTGGGATCATAATTTAATTATTATAAACAAGTTGTAAACTTGCCTTTGCAGCTAATCGCTTGACAGTACCCCCTATCCCATCGCACGCACTTTTGCCATGTGCTGTTGCAAAAAAATTTCATTCTGCTTTTATATTAAAGTCAGTCTCGTGGTAGCACAAGCTGAGGAAGTTTGACTTGTTTTTGTATTGTGACGCTGCTCCATCCAAAAAATAAAGTATCTTTTCAGGTTTTTGAGAAAAATGTGACTGCATGAAATTAATTAGGTAACGCTGAAACAAATGGACAGCTATACTGTTGTGAATTACGCAGTCGGATATAATCACAAAACTTACATGTCCTAGGTTCTGAGTTTTCTCATCTCAATAGTACACTGGCGGAAAGTGAAAAAAGAACACCAAGAAGGCGACATCTGATACCAACGAAATTTATACAGCATAATAACGGAATACAGAGGATAACATGATCAAAACATTATGGCAAAATACAGCTGTATTTGCTGGTAAACTGAAAAATAACATTTCCATGTAACATAGTTAGTACGAGGTTGAACCGCCATGAACTGCGTCACACTGTGCAATTCTGGCATGGAGTCTGTCATACAGATGTTGGATGTAAGTTTGGGGTATTGAGTTCCAAGCATCCTCAACCTGGACGCGTAAATCGGGGATGGTCGTGGCTGGCCGTGGAGACCAGATAAGTCGTCCCATAAATCCCACATGTGCTCAATGGGGGACAAATCCGATGAACTTGCAGGCCATGGAAGTTGTCTCACACCCTAAAGTGCATGTTGCGTTGCACGTGCCGTGTGTGGGCGTGCGTTATCTTGCTGGAAAACACCACGATGGACCTACCTTACAAATGGCACAACAATGGGCTGAATGATGTTGATGTAGGAGGTGCTGTTTAACGTACCCGGTACAAACACTAGTTGTGTGCGGGAGTGATAGCTGATCGTTCCCCACACCAGGAGACCAGGTGTAGGCCCTGTGTGTCGCTGGCGGATGCAAGAAGGGTGGAGACGCTCCCGTGTGTCTGCGAACACGCATACGGCTATCGGAGGCTCCAAGCAGAATCTGCTTTCATCGCTAAACACGACAGATCGCCATTGCGTTCTCCAGTGCTGACGTTGGCGACACCACTGCTGACGGTGGGCTGGAGTCAGAGGTACACATGCCAGAGGCACACGTGCACGTAGTCCTGCATCTGGTAGACGGTTGCAGATTGTTCGCAGTCACCTCAGGTGCAACGGCAGCTCGGATTTGCGTCGCAGTGGATGTTCTGCTTCGCAACGCCGCTCTTCTTATGCGTCGATCAGTCTGCTCATCAGTCCATCTGTGACTCCCGGTTCCACGTCTTCTTGTGTGGGAATGTTCCTCGGACCATCTATGCCATCATCGTACCACCACCGATACTTCCGGTCCAATTCACTCTGCAATACGACGATACGACCACCTGGCCTTGCGGAGTCCGACTAGACGACCTCGCTCAAAGTCCGATAACTGCTGAAATCGTACCCGTCTTCCATGTCCAGGCATTGCAGCTTCTTCAGGGTCTTCGCACGTGTCCGTACGCCGACGACTGATTACATTCACTTTGCCGTACTCCTTAAATACCACCGACGATAATTTGCATATTATGCCGTGCTGTGGCATAAGCGCTCACCGGTTGGTCCCGAAATTAACCTCACACCTACGTAAACTCGACCCCATTAACATATGTAAATTTCATGATTGTCCGCCAATTCCTTCTTGGTGTTATTTTTTCACTTTCCGCCAGTGTATGTAACTATAGGATGCAGGGTTGCTTGGGCATTGTTCCAGTGAAAACCCTGAGCTTCATCTTGCAATACAAAAGAATAATTTTCAGCAAAGTCACAAATTACTATGTATTGATTTTCTGTTATTGTGTCTATAAGATGTAGGGCTGGAAGTTTTCCAAACAACAGGTCCAAAAACTCCTGTGTGGATTTTGATAATGTTTCAAGTACTGTCTTTTTCTCTAATTGCATCAATTGCTTGAATGTCACATTTTCTATACTATTTAGATCAAAACAATCTTCAAATCGTTGCTTGAGCTGTTCTAATCCTGGACAGTTGTTGCACTGATTGAAGTAACATGCAGGTGTAGGGTTTCCACAAATTATGTTTGCAAGGACATCTTTATAGGAGTTTATTGGCTGAACAGAGTCTCCTATTAATTCAGGTAACTTGCATTGTGTCATCATCAGTGTAACATTCTGATGCATTGTACAAACACAAACAGAATG
Organism: Macrothele yani; assembly: GCA_039090855.1. Lineage (NCBI taxonomy): Eukaryota > Metazoa > Arthropoda > Arachnida > Araneae > Macrothelidae > Macrothele > Macrothele yani. The sequence continues at coordinate 895,075 of CM077023.1, read as the reverse complement.
TGTGCCACTTGCTCCTGCAAGAACGCAGTGCTTAGGGCGAAGTTCACAGAACTTGGAGAACCCCACCTTTTTCTCTTGAAATCTCTCTTTAAAAAGAGTATACAATTCATGCAAATTACTCGGAAGCAATATTTTTTTACCTGTTGACGCTTATTATCTATTTTAATGGAAATAGTCTTTTTTTTTTTTCCTGGCATTTGGCGGCTTACATCGTCACTCTCATAAAATTCTTGTATACAATTTGCTGTGTCTTTGTCTAAAGTCTTTCCTGGCTTTGGATTAGAAGAAGACATGATGCCTTTTTCTGTTACTATCTTTTTAGCCTTTCTGGCCATAAAATTTGAAACTCTAAATTCTGTTTCAATTCGTTTCAGTGACCAAGATTTAGGCAGTGTACTCAATATCTGGATTCTTATGCTTTTATTTTCTGTGGAATGAAATTTTTCTTTCAACTGTCTTATAATTTCTGGTTCAGGAGATGAAATATCCTTTGGTTCCGACGCAGGACTTAACTTTAATAGTTTTGCTCGAAATGCTTCTTGGGCTTTTTTATATTTCTCTTCAGGGTATTTTTTTCTTGCAGGCATTTTTTCTTGCTTGGTGTTTCATCCAGACATTGTAAACTTCTGTTAAATGCTTCTATGGCATGCTCTTTTTCAGGAGTTGATACTTCAATGTTTTCAGATGGAACAGCATGGCCTTCGGCTTCTTGTTCATTATAGCTGTCAGAAGGTGAAGAGGAATGTTCAGCAGCTTCAGAGTGAAATTTCTGGATTGCTTTACGACAACTGTCACAGATCTTGTCTCCAGTTTTGAGCAACTTGTTCTGTAGCAATAGATTCTTGGAAACTGGTTGCAGATTTTTTTTGTTATATTTATGGTTTGGTTTCCCAAGGGGGTTGCAACAGTAAACCACACTTGAAACTTTTGATGTGGATGGTCTGCTGGCATCCATCTTTTACTTTGCTTTTACTTGAAAACCTAGGAAAGAAACACAATTTGTTACCCTTATGGATATATATTAACTTTTTAACTAATTATAAGTAATTCATTAACATTTGCAGTGTTTGTAAGACCAGAGATAACATTTTAGACAGACAAAATAAACAATTCCTCAGTCACTGATGGTGCGTTTAGTAACGTCCTATGTTATTTATTTTTTTATAGTGATCCCATAGCGATCCCATTATGAAACTTTTAGGATATGTAGAAAAATAATGTTTGTTAAACATATATTTTTTTCAGATTTTTTAAAAAACATGTTTTTTAATATTTCAATTTCAAAATTTTAAAATTGACATTAATTTTTCTTAATAGTGTCATGCGGCATATCAAATGAAAGCCCAATTCAAGATCTTTAAAATGAGCCATAATTCATGACCCTAGCTCTACTAGAACCCGAGTAATTGGCAGTTAAAGTTTGCTCAGATGATGAAATTTCAAAAATCAGTAACTCAAAAACGGAGGCATTAAAAATTCTGAAAAAATTCATATATGTTTATATTGATGAATTCTACAAATATATCAAGTTTCATAAAAATCAAAAATGGTCAGGTTGAAAATGCTATTTTTGCTAGTTGATTTCACTTGGAATGACCCCATAGTTCTTCGACACCAGCTGATTCACCAGCTATAGAAAGATAATGTTATGGCGGACACGAAATCAGTCGAGCCAGCTGTTATTAGCTGAAAAATCTTCAACCCCAAATTCCTTTGCAATTTGAATTGCCTTTTCTTTCATTATTAGACACTAATGGCAATTCTTTTTTTGGCCCTTGGCACACTTACTTGAACCATTCCAGAAGGGAATTGTTCACATTTTTTATTTTCCCTCTTGCTTTCTCTTTTGACCATGGCTTTTATTTTGCTCCCATTCTTTTAAAGCCACTTCCTTATTTTTCAAAATGCTGTTTATTTGTGTCTTTCCACACTTAAACGTATCAACCAGTTTCTCTTAGAAATCCATTTTGATTCTGGTTGATCACTTTTATTATCCTCTAAGGTCTAATCTTTCTAAGGGGAATTTCAGTTGTAGCATAAACATGCAGCAAAATGATTGCCACCTGCTTGACTGAAAAGTTCAACACAACACCCTCAAGGGATACAATGTTTTACTAGAAACGTCAATGAGAAAAGCTTAATCTTATCCCACTGATTATAAGTATTTTTAACGTGTAGCAGTAACGCTAAATATAAAAATGAAAAAGAACTTAGAATTGTCGAGTCTGGTTCATTGAAAAAAAAAAAGTTTGTAATAATCATGATCCTACAGCTTTTCCTGACCCATGGAAAATTCTTATTAAGCATTATCAAAAAAGAAATAAGTATTCTCATTTGGATTTGATTTTAATCCTGCTAGATGGCAGCACAGATGCAAATTACGCATAAGCCCAATGCTGTGGTGTTGATATGCTATTGGTTTAAAAAAAGTGTCCCCCAGCATGACAGATAATGTGAAGGCTTCCTTTGTTAGCTTGGTGTCAGTGGTGGACATTGTTGTGCTTTTTGAAGATGCTCCTTGAGGTAGTGAAAGTTCTTAAGAGAGCAGGAATGTTTCCGACAACGAGTGAGAAGTGCAAAGCTTTTTAAGTTTGTTATGAACTTTTAAATTAAGTTATTTTAATAGTAATTGATAAATAGTAATGTTTTTGTCCGAGTTTGAATGTTGTGTTCTTGATGTTGTGTTGGTAATGAGGATATTTTGAAACATGAATTGTAAATTTTAGCTTAAACCTTTTTTTACTCTTATTTGCATTTTGTTTGTAAGTTAGTATTAGTGTTTAATATAAATAGAGAATGGCTGAGGTGGAAATTAATTTTTAAATGAGTTAATGTTAGTGTTTTTCATGCTTCCCACCCCACCCCACTGGTTGCCCCAAAGCAAAAATGTCGAAGGTCATACGTGTGTTAATATGTTCATTTCCATGGAGTTAAGAGCAAGGAGGTGAATTTTTAGTATAAATAATTTCGTTGTCTTTTGGTCTTCAAAGATATTTAGCGTAACCCTCAAGGGAGGTAACGACTGCAAAAGGTGGAGGAACCCATCCTCCAATCCCATCCCTCTTAGGTGACCTCTGTTTGGCAAAAAAGGGGAGTGAAGTAAGGATGAGTTTTAACTATCACTCCCTTTTCCAGACTTTGTAGGATGTGTAGGGACAGGGTTTCTGTCCTTCTTTACGTTACTACGTAAGCCTGTCGTCACCAAGAACTCTTCACCCCCAACTCCTGTGCAGGAGGAAACTTCCTAGCCATTTAAAGTTAACCCTCCATACTAAATTTGTTTAATTTATTGTTTCCTGGTTCTACGGTATAAAGGAAATTTTCAGCTGGAATGGCAATCCGGACAATGCAGTTCTTGTGCAGTAGTCCTTATGCAAAGATGATCATTTAGAGGGGGTGAGTGGTCTTTTAATAGGGGGAAAGTTAGCATTAGCACTTTGGATTTTGAAAACGGTTCCACAGAAAAACAGTTATAATGAGGGGCGGTCGCTAAGAAAGGTTTCAATGTATTAAATTTCTGTGTGCAAGTTGCTGCCTCCAAAACTCTGATAAAAGTTCTTGATTAGCAATTGTTAAATTTATGCATGCATGGCAAAAAATGTGCTACATAGTAGTGGTGCCAGTACTTAGAGAATAACTAAAATTGCAACAATCGATTCACATTGGAAGAACCTGAACTGGGATGCTTTTTATGGTTTGGAAGTAATCTAGTCAGTGGTTCTTGTTAATACCATCATGAACAGAGAAGTGTACCTCGAGGTCTAGGTGATGTTTAATATAAAGGATTTTATAGTAAAGGGCCATACCTCTTCCAGTGTGACCATGCCTTCTGTTATACAACAGTCTATTAAAATCTGGTTTTGAGGGAAATGTGCCTCAAATTAGACCGCCAACAGAGTCCTTATCTAAACAAGTGTGGTATGAATTTTTTGGAATAATATGTAAGGAATTGTTTGTGGATGCTGTCTTCTTTCTCCCTAGCAGAATTCAGGACAGTTCTGTGTGGAAAATGAAAGCTGTTTTGTCATGAAACTTATCAGTACATGGAAAGTTAACCACGTGGGTACCTTATAATAAAAGATCACATTTATCAGTTGTCATTCCAATAGAAGTATGAGGGTTGTACCGAAAATAATGCAGAAGTGGGCATAACGTTTTTATTAACTGACAGAGGTCATTCACATTGCACATGTTGGTGGAGTAACTCTTCCTCTATAGTAACCCTTCTGCTTCATTGCAGGTAAATAATGGATTCCAAGCAGAAGCAATGTGCCGTCATTGAGTTTTTGACATAGGAAAAATGCAGGCTGTCTGACATCCACAAAAGGCTACAGAATGTTTATGGAGATGACACCATTGACAAGAGCAATGTGCGCAGATGGATGAAGAAGTTTGAGGAAGGGGAAACCCGCATGGAAGACAAACCACGCAGCGGGAGACCATCATCTGCGACCACTGACACGAAGTGTCAGCGAGTGGATAAACTGATTCACATGGAGAGATGAGTCACAATCCGGGAGCTTGTTGCACAACTGGACTGTGGTCACAATGCCATACAGAAAATGGTGGAAGACTTTGGTTATCGGAAAGTGTGTGCAAAGTGGGTACCTCGGCAGTTGGTGCTCGATTTGAAAGAGAGAAGGGTGGTAATCTGTTCTGATCTGCTGGAAGCGTTTGAAGCCAAAGAAGACATGTTTTTTCCAATCTGGTGACGGGATGAAACGTGGGCATATCTTTACGATCTGGAAATGAATCAATCCGTGGAATGGCTTCACACTTCTTCACCAAGACATAAGTTCAAGAGCCATCGATTATGCACAGAAAGTCATGGTGACTATTTTTTGCAGTGACAGAGGTGCCATTCTCCTTGATTTTCTGGAACATGGCCGTACCGTGATCAGCGAGCGGTACATTGAGACTGTCGAGAAACTTAGGGAAGCCATAAGGAGGAAGAGACTGAACAAGAATCTGAAAAAGGATCCACATTCACCATGACAGTGCAAGACCACACGTCTTTTGCAACAAATCGGGCGATCAAAAAATTAGGCTGGTCGGTGGTCCCCATCTACCATACAGCCCAGCCTGAATTTTTTCAAATAAGATTTGAGAGTTGGTTTCAATGATAGCGCAAATGCATCGCTTGTAATGGAGACTATGTTGTGTAGTACCTTTGTATAGAGAAAAAGTTACTCTACCAACATTTGCAATTTGAATGATCTCTGTAAATTAATAAAGTTATGCCCACTTTTGCATTACTTTCGGTACAACCCTCGTAATTCTGCAACAATATGGCATCATATTACGGCACTAGTTACTTTTATTACTGCAGAATTCATGTTATCTTTGAGAGCTGAACATTCCAAAATATATGATGAAACTACTTTTTTAAAGTGTAAAATGAAATTTTATATATTATCCTTCTTTTTAATTTCAGGGCTATAAACTTAAGAACAGAAACTGCTGCTGCAGAGTTTGAGGATGCACGTGTTGCGCATTAAAGTTCTGTGACCTTAAAGTGATAATGTTCAAGAACAACAACATGAAGGATCAGAAGAGTTTTGAAGTTATTGTGCAAGACTGTGCGGCAGAGAAAAAGATGTTGTTGACAAGCTTGTTCAGCGATCTGAGGCTAGACTTGCTGAAATGGAAAAGAAGAAAAAGGTTTTTAATAGGCAGAGCTCTCTTTATGAACAGGCAGATTATCTCAACACCGCTTTTAATGTTAGTAAACAACAGATAGAAGTTAAGCTTGCTAATGTTCCAAATATTGATAAAAGTAGGTTAGTAGATTACTTCGATGAAATAGTTAAAGACTGCCAAAAGTTACAGAAATTTCTTTCAGATTCTACTATGTTTCTTCCAACTTACGACATAAAAGTTTCCCAAGAAAATCTAAATTTGTTACAAGAGAATATCCAGACAGCTCAAAATATGTACATTCCAAAAAAGAAATTTGCCTTCAAAAGTAAGAAAAAAATTCCAAATGGCATCAAAGAATGCATTGAGGACCATGAACAAGTGAAGAGGGATGAGCCTGATGCTACAGCTGAGAAGGCCATGGACTTGTATGATTGTGGCTTTCGTGACATATCAGACCAAAGATTGGAGAAAAGCAGGAAAGAAATTGACCGCAAAGATGTTGGACTTCATCAGCTAAGGAATTGTGAAGTGTACTTGTATGGTGCTCCCAGCACTGTTTTCATCAATGGCCTCACAAACTGCCGTGTGTTTATGGGGCCAGTGACCACTTCTGTGTTTATTGAGAATTGTGTGGGCTGTATATTTGTGATGGCCTGTCAGCAGCTAAGGGTCCATAGCACTGTGTCTAGTTCCTTTTATTTGCATGTAACAAGCAGAATAATTATGGAAGATAGCAGTTCTTTACAATTTGCACCCTATAACTGGACTTACGAGGGATTGGATTTGGATTTTGAAACTGCTGGCCTTGACAAAGATCAGAACAACTGGGATTCTGTTGACGATTTCAATTGGCTTGTATCTGGTATTCCGTCTCCAAACTGGTCTTTGCTACCAGAATCAAAATACATGTTATGGGGGTAAATGACTTTACATATTGAAATTTAGTTGCCATTCTCAAGTGATACCTGTTTTTTACATCTTTGAGCTCAACCTATTTGCACCAAAAGGAATTTTTTTGTGCTTTGTGATTTTTTTAAATTTACTTGCCTTCAGGTAATAAGTCATAGGAACATTTTTCTAACCTCTGAGATGTTTAATTTTCAGTAATTTTGTATATAAAAGGCATTTTCATGCAAAAATTAAAAATCTATTTATTAACATGCTTAAAAATTGCTGGTTCAAATAAAAATTATTATTTTGTTCTGTTTGTGTTGTCTAGTTATTCACTCAATTGTACACCAAGGTGAATGAAAAACATATGAGGTAGATGTTTCCTAGATATTATACTGCAGTGGAATCTTGGATAATTGTGTTTGTCAACTTGTCAGTTAGAATATGCCAAGCAAAATCTTATATAGTGAGAAGAATTGGCAGGAATACACGTAACACACAAAACATTAAAATAATTCTTGAAATTGTCATCATACGCGCAAGTTACGTTGAAAATTATAAGCGGGACGTTTCGGTAGCGACTTCTACCTTCATCAGCCATGGAATGAGACACGTAAAAGCGTCAGTTGTTGCCAGATTTCAAAATCGCTTTCCAAATAAAAGCGGCGATTGATGGAGCATATCGCTGATGTTAAGAAAGGCAGCCCTTCTACCTCCCTTTCAATTTTAACCATCAGCGATACGTCCGCGGTTCCCGATTGGCGCAATGTTAAGCGAATCGCCCCGTTCAGCAATCGGCATGCCCTCAGGTACTGCAAAAGCATTGAAATCTACCTTACCCCTAATACCTGCAGTACTGACGCACCTTTTAACATCCCTATTATTTGGAAAGCGATTTTGAAATCTGGCAACAACTGATGCTTTTACCACGTGTCTCATTCCATGGCTGATGAAGGTAGAAGTCGCTACCGAAACGTCCCGCTTATAATTTTCAACGTAACTTACGCATGTGATGACAATTTCAAGAATACTTTTAACAAAATATTTTAACTGTGTTTTTACTTTCGGTACAACCTTGTTTGAAACTAAACAAGGGTTGTACCGAAAGTAGTGCAAAAGTGGGCATAATTTTTTTAGGTGACAGAGGTTGTTCAAATTGCACTTGTTAGTAGAGTAACTCTTCCTCTATGGTAAACCTTCTTTATTGCAGGTAAATAATAGATTTCAAGCAGAAGCAAGGTGCCGTCATTGAGTTCTTGATAAAGGAAGGGTGCAGGCTCTCCGACATCCACAGAAGGTTACAAAATGTTTATGGAGATGGCACCATTGACAAGAGCAATGTGCACAGATGGAGGAGGTTTAAAGAAAGGGAAACTAGCACTGAAGACAAACCATGCTGTTGGAGACCATCATCTGCAACCACTGACACCAATCGTCAGCGAGTGGATGAATTTATTCACATGGAGAGAAGAGTCAAAATCCATGAGCTTGTTGCACAACTGGATTGTGGTCACAATGCTATACAGAAAATGGGAAAAGACTTAGGGTATTGGAAAGTGTGTGCAAAGTGGGTACCTCGGCAGTTGATGCTCGATTTGAAAGAGGAAAGGGTGGAAATCTGTTCTGATCTGCTGAAAATGTTTGAAACCAATGAAGACATGGGGTTTTTTTTTTTTTCCGATCTGGTGACGGGATGAAATGTGGGCGCATCTTTATGATCCAGAAATGAATCAATCCATGGAATGGCATCACACCTCTTCACCAAGGCCTAAGGCATTCAAGAGCCAGTTATCAGCACAGAAAGTCATAGTCTGTGTTTTAGGATGACAAGGGTGTCATTCTCCTTGATTTTCTGGAACGTGGCCAGCAAGCGGTACGTTGAGGCTCTCGAAGCTTAGGGAAACCACAAAAAGGAAGAGACTGAACAAGAATATAAAAAGGATTCACATTCACCATGACAATGCAAGACCACACACATCTTTGGCAACAAATTGACTGATTAGGCAGGTCGGTGCTGGTCCTCCATCTACCGTACAGCCTAGATCTGGTGCCCTCCGACTTCCACTTGTTCAGTCCAATGAAGGACAGTCTCCGGGGACGATTTGATGACACAAATGAGGGGAAAGTGGGTACAACAGTCCACACTTGAATTTTTTCAAAGATTCAAGAGTTTGGTTCAACAATGGCGCAGATGCATCGCTTGTGATGGAAACTATGTTGTAGTACCTTTGTATAGAGAAAGAGTTACTCTACCAACATGCGCAATTTGAATGACCTCTGTCAGTTAATAAGAAAGTTATGCCCACTTTTGCATTATTTTTGGTACAACCCTCGTAGTAATAATTTTAAAACCATAGTGCGTTTGTTTGCTCATGTGCCTTTTATAGTTAAAAACTATATTAAAACTGAACATACAATGGATTCTGTAGGTTGGAGACATTTTATCAAGTTTGCCCATTTTATTGTGTTTAATGTATGGAGCTGTTGTTTGCATTAGGTTAGTGAATTGCCTCTGTGTATCTGTTTTATTCCACAGGGTTCCCACAATCCCTATACATCCTTGAAAAGTGCAAACTTTTTAGGGTGCTTTCTAAAAGTTCTTTTTTGTGAAAAAAAAAATGTTGTGAAGCTTGTCTGGTACATATGACAAGTCATTCAGATTCTTCAGAAACAGCAGCAAACTGACCTTGATCAAAACAACTACAGGTGAAGGAGCACATTCTAAAATAGGTTTTGAGAGTCTGTACCATTTTTGTAGGGGAAAACAACAACTTGCATGCCATCCATGTTCTATGAAAAACATTTTCCTTTTTTGTCTCTTGGGAATTAAACATGGTGCCCACGCGTCCTTGAAAACCTGGAAAGTCCTTGAATTAAAAAAATTCAAGGCCTGGAATGTCCTTGAATTTTTTTAATTAACCTGGAAAGTCCTTGAATTTTAAAATCCCACAGCTGAAAAATTTCGATCGAAATTTCCGACCTTTTTCTTTTTTGTCATAATAAGTTGTTTACCTTTTGTACACATTTCCTTGCACGTTTTATTCCTTTGGTTGTCTTGCATGGTTCAAGCCTCTGGTGCGGTGGTCCTTTTTTGGTTCATTCATTGCCTGGTGAATGCATAAGTCCATGAAGTGTACTGCTTTAATTACACAAAGTCCCAACAGCGTCTTCTTCCCCTTCAACGCTTCTTACCAGTGTGGGTTTTCCACACTGGTAAGAAGCGTTGGAGGGGAAAAAGACGTCCATGAAGTGTACTGCTTTAATTACACTAAGTCCCAACAGTGTCTTCTTCCCCTCCAACACTTCTTACCAGTGTGGGTTTTCCACGCTGGTAAGAAGCGTTGGAAATGTATTTATTTTTTTGCATTTTTATCGTTAGTTAGGGAAGGAGGCAGTTCAACAGGTGGTCCACGGGACTGCGAATGAAATGGTAGACGTGATAGACAAATTGTGCATGCTAACAGGTCCTGCTTGCTGCTGTTCCACGAGAACAAAAAGTTTAAATTATTTGTTTGTGTTGGTTCATTTTCCGTATTTTGGTTGCACTTTTTTTCTGGCCACAGAGTATTATATTACTCTTATGTATCTGGCAATAGCATAAGATTGCACACAATGCTCATGGCATTACTGAGTAGGAATTCCTTACATTGCTTTTCTGGAAAATTCTTTGCAATGTGCGTGTAGCAACTGAAAAAAAAAAAATCTTTGATTTTTGTTGGCTTAGTGTTTTGCTTTGAGATGTCTCTAGTTGTCATCTAATTGTTAGATATTGGAAATTTCTTGTTTTTGTGTTTAATAAATATGAGTCATAAGTGCAATTTCAGTGATCTTAGGTTGCACAATCCCAAGTATTCCACGTGGGTTGGTAAGGATTTCGGCAATAATCATGTTGCAAGATGTTTGTTATGCTTAAAGACTTCAACGTCAATATTTCGTCCATGGGAGAGTCTGCATTGCGAAGCCACATGAAAAGTAAAAAGCACGTGACCCGTTCTGAAAACAAAAGTCGAAATTCCACCTTAGATGGACTGTTTGAAAAAGTACCGGCACCAGCCTCCCCAGAGCCATCTTCATCATCATCCGCAGGTTGTTTACCCAGAAAAGATCCTACAAAAGCCGAAATATTATGGGCTTTAAAAGTGGTAGAAAGCCATTATTTATACAGATCATGTGCTGGAATTGATAAGTTGTTTTGATTGATGTTTCCAGACAGTGAAACGGCTCTCAACTTTTTCTTGTGGGCAAACAAAATGTTCATTTATTTGCTGCTTTGGCTTGGCACCCCATTTTAAATCACTTCTGTTGCAACAGATTAATGAAAGCAAAGATTTTGTTGTTTTGTTTGATGAGAGTTTACTCTCAACAAAAACAAATGAACATCCATATAAGATTTTGGGACAAGAACAGAGTAACATCACAGTATCTGATTTATGTGTTTTTAGGGCAAATGCAGAAATTTTGTTAGACAAACTTAAGCAATCTTTGAAGGATTTGCCTTAAAAAAAAATACAGTTCAGTTTTCTATGAATGGGCCGAATGTGAATTTAAAGCTTTTTCTTTATTTCAAGATGATTTATCGGCCAATTCAAATTCATCTCTCTTAAACACCGGTACCTGTGCATTGCACATAGAGACTTGCTACTACTGTGAGTGATTGGGAAATAGAAAAATTTCTCAAACCTATACAGGTTATTTAAAGATTCACCGGCATGGCGTGAGGATTATTTAAATGTGGATAATGCTATAAAAATGCCACTAAAATTCTGTTCACACAGGTGGGTTGAAAATTCTCTTGTGTGTGAATGTGCTATAGAAATTTAACCCTTTATTTTGAAGTATGAAACCTTGGTAGCCCAGGAAATTGTAAATAATCCTTGCACAGTTTCCTTTAATATTGTCCAGAAATGGGTGAAGGATCCATTGGCACTTGCCAAATTATATATATTTTTAATTCTATTGAGCCGCCCCAGTGGCGCAGTGGTCTAAGGCGCTGGCCTCTGATCATTCGTCCATAAGGGGTCCGGGTTCGAATCCCGGTCAGGCATGGATGTTGTGTTTGTCTTACGGCACTGGCTCTCTCCCTTCCCTGGAACCAGTGACCCTAAATTAGGGACGGGCGACTGCTTATAGCCCATTGAGTTGCTCAGGGTGGTCGTTAAACCTCCAATCAAAAAATAAAATAAAATAATAATTCTATTGCAAAGAAACTGAGTCCCTTTTTAAAAAGTATTGGGCAGATAAGCCAATGCTGCCATTCATGGCTAAAGATTTAGAGAAACTGGTAAGGAATCTGATGAGTCGCTTTGTTAAAAAATGGATGTATTAGAACAAAGAAAGACCATTACGGCACTTCTAAAAATTAATATAACTGATAATAAAAATTGTTCCACTTATAGGATGATTGATATTGAATTCCAGACCAAAAAGGAGGTTAAGACTTTGCCATCAAATGTAGTGAAAAGCAGATAATGGAATTTCATATGAAATGCAGATCAATTTTGCAAAACCTTGTCAAAAAAATTGCTCACTAAATGCCCACTGCAGTATGCTCTTTTGTGGCACATGAAATGTTTAGATCCTAAATTAATGAGTGCTGCGAAGGAATCTTGCTTAAAAAGTATCAAGATTATTCTAGAAATTCTCGTGGGCGCAAATCATCTGAAACTTGGTGGTGTTGACACTATTATGCTGCAGTTAAAGGATTTTATAAGTAATGTTGCAGCAGTAACTTCAGATTTTAAACTTTTTGATAACAATTATGAGGAATTGAGAATAGATGTGTTATTTTATGAACATTTATCCTCAAGTAAAAACTATGATCTGTTGTGGGAAGTAACTAAAAAGCTGCTGTTGCTCTCGCATGGACAGGCATCAGTGGAGAGATGATTACACCATGTAAAGGAACTCCATTAATAAGGAACTAATAATTGACAATATGAAAGAAAACTATTGTTTCACAAAGAATAATATATGACCATCTAAGTAACATTGGTGGCATGGAAAAGGTAGTTTTCAAAATTGCTTCTGAGTAATGTCAGATATGCTAGGCAAAGATATGTAATAAATTTAGAAGAAAAAGCTCGGGACAAGAAAGAAAACTGTAGCCCAAAAAAGAAAACAAATACTGGATGAAATAGAAAGTGAAAAAAAGAAAAATATGTGTAGAAAAGGAAGTATTAGATTTATTAAAATCAGCTGATGACTTGGCAACAAAAGCAAAAAGATACTCATAATTTTAACTGCATTGTTAAATCAAATAGCTTTAGAAAAACAGCTCAAGACAAACAATCATTGATAAAAGAAATAGATTTTGAACTCAAGAAAAAAATGGATTTAGTGAATAATTGTAAATAAATTATTCACCAATTTGCTTAATATTTTTAATATACTTGTTAATTATATTTTAACAATGATAAATTTAATGTTGTGTTAAAAGTACTAACATTTGAGTAGAAAAAATTCTGATTATTTAAAAATTGATTACAGTATTTTCCTTTGTTAAATATTTTCACCTGAAGAAAGTTTGTCACTTAGTAAGGAACTTTTTGCAAAATTTGGAGTTGTATTGTTGCTAAGATTTTTTTTTATATTTGGCTAACAGTTACGAATACTGTTAATGAGTATCATAATGCAACATACATAATTCTTGATATGTAATATATTCATTGCGGTTTAGGACATTGAAAAATTAATCCTTGAATTTTTTCCTGAAGGTCCTTGAAACTCTGTGAATGTCCTTGATTTTTTTCCCTGAAAAAGAGTGGGCACCCTAACCCTAATTAAATGTGTTTTAATCAGGAATTCCTTTTTTTTGTTGTCTCACAATCATGTGCCACAGACAGAAATAATATTTAATTATGTGAATACTATCTCCATTTTTTTCTGTCTCTGAAACCTTCTGCCACTTTCACATCAGTTATCCAACTTCTTGGTCTGTGGCCTGAAACCACAGCATCTGTTTAGATATCCATTAATCTCATGTGTTACAATTCCAAAATACCTCAGTATACTGAACTCAGTTCTAAAGTTTGATTCTGTTTTGCCATTGGATCCTCCTATTTTTTCACAATATCCCTCTTACCACTCTTAAGTCAGAAGCTCTTATGGCCTAGATTTTACTGCCATAAAAAGAAAAAAAAAGTACTGCATTGTGTACAACCAGTTTAGTTTTCTGACTTACCTCTCTCGTAGTGAAAATATTTGTGTAAATCTGATCAGACCTTCCCAAGTTTTCCTGCCTCTTTAATAAGCACACCCAAATAAAGTCAGCTACCTGTTCTAATCTCTTCTGTAAAATTAATAATTTTGAGTTATTATTTGGCTTAGAGTCAATTGTTTAGTTATTCAATTAAATCAAAATTTCTGTGGAATGAGAAATATTCATGGGGCTCAAATTGTAAATATATATGGCTGGGTGATTCTCTTTTACAAGAATTGATGCAGGGTTACATATACACACACAATCTCAAAAATTCAACACATTGTACTGTCTAAAACTGAAATCTACTTAACAAAACAACAGGTTTTTACAGGCCTTTGAAATAATCTCCATTATGTTTTATCACTGTAGCGCAACATTTGGAGAAGTGCATTTCTGTCAGCAAGCTTTCACTGTTGTATCTTATTACTTGTATCACCTCATCTGACACTTCAATGCTATTAGGGCATTTTTCTCATAATGTTTCCTTTAGTATTTGAACAAATCAGTCTGGAAGACTACAGCAGCTGCCATCTATACTTCCACAAAATATCACATACGGCATCTGCAATATGTGGCCTTGTGTTGGCATGCAAAATGTCTTGCAGGAAGCTTTTGTAGTATGCTGCTGTCACAGTAGGCACTTGTCACTATTATTTCATTCTTGTCATAAGCCATTATGCTGAGTTTATTTTTTTACTACTGACGGCTACTTTGGGGGAGGGGGGAGGGGTGTTTCCACTATAAGACTGCCTTTTTAATTTTTGCATTTTTGAACTTACCGTTATGTTGGTGAAGTTCGATTAACACTTACCGTACGTGGATCTTGGCTTTTATTCGTATTTCCGTTATGTAGATGCAACATGGGGGTTTTTCATTCAGTTTCGGATCCTCTTCAGTTTTTTTCATTGGTTTTAATTGGCCTCGTTACTAAATGAGTTTTTTCTATTGCTACTTCCACATATACTTCAATACGTTTTCTATCCGAGTACTTTCGGTAACATCCCGTTACCATCATCTAGGAGACGTTTGCTCCGACCAGCACAGACCGTGTCAGTAGGGCATTTCGGTAGTTCTCACGGGCTGCATCTGTTATCAGCTATCGCTTCCTCTTGGGCATTGTGGCGCCATCTCTTGTTGGTCACCGATCTCATTTTTCAAAATTTTCCATTTTTTTTTTTTGCTCAATTTTAATTAAATTCCTCCAACTGTTTCTTAAAATATTAGGGTCATTATGGTTGCAAACTTTTGCTCTATTTTTTTCTATCATTACCGACTCTGCTACTCTCAGGTGTTTTTCGGATTTACAGCTTTTTATTTTTATATTTTCAAATTTAGGATATTTTTGGTTAGCCAAACAATATTGAATAAGTGCTGTTTTTTTCTTCTTTTTTCTGCCAATTTTTTACATGTTGTTTTAACCTGTGTTTAAGCTTATTTTTGGTACTTCCTTATATATGCCATTGGAGGATTTTCTGTAATAGGAATTGAGTAAATACCTGCTTTTTCTAACATTTTTATTTTTTCATTATTTTTGATTTCCATATTTTTGATGGTTTTACTTTTCCTCCAATTTGAATGTTATGCTTTTTACAAATATTATTAATTTCATTAGTAGTACCTTTAATTTAAGGAAAACCATTCAGATATTTGATTTCTTTTGTATTTACTACAGCATTATTTTTTATTTTCTTTATTACTTCTGTGTTCCATTTTTTTATTAAATAGTTTGGATAACCAAAGCTATCTGCAATTTTTTTTATGAATTTGATTTCTTCATTAGTGAACTGACTATTTTCAGAGTGTGTATATGCTCTTTTAATTAAGGTTTTCAGGCTATTGCATTTTTGAGGATAAGGATGTGCCGAATTGTACGGGATTAGAACAGGAACAAATGAACTTTTTCGATAAACCCTGTATTGCAACTTATTTGTGGATTTTATAACTTGTACGTCCAAAAAGGCTATTGCATTATTTTTTTCTATTTCAACCGTGAGTTCTATTGTTAGGTATAAAGAGCTGTAACATTTGGTTAATTTTCTTAATTCTTCTTCATTCAGTGTTGATAGAATGAATACTACATCCTGCATTAGTGTCAGCAAAAAAAGCTTAGTAACAAAATAATAGCTAAAAGAAAACAAATTTTCAGACTTAATGCTCAAGTTTATGAATTATGGAAGCTGATAAGCAACTCAAAATATGCACAATTTGATGGCACATGGAAAGATCGCATTTTGGATACTACGTTCATCGAAATTAACGAAATTGCTAACAAAGAAGCTAACTCCAATAGTTTTACCGTTGATAAAAAATTAAATGCATTATTTGATGAACAAAAATTAAGTAAGGAACCTGTAAATGAATATCATGTGTATGGAAATCGTTCTGATAAGAACTTAAGCTTTTCACAGAAAGCAGTATTACAAAAAGGGAAAAAATTTGGGTTTCCACAGGGCCTCCCTAAAACTGAAGAAATCATCCCTTGCCTAGAAGATATTCTCAAAAATACACCTGGCGCAGAGAATAAAACTGAAGTTGAGAACAAATTATATAGAGTAATTCTAAAAGAATATAATGCCAAAAACTTTTATATAGAGAAAAATTAAAATATGAAAAAACAACAACTATTGGAATTGAAAAATGACCCAAATATCAAATTCTGTGAAGCAGATAAAACCGGCCAAATCATTATTCTCAACACAGATGAATTTGAACAAAAAATGACAGTAGCAATAGAAGAATTAAATTGTACTGAAATAAAGAAAGACCCAACTGATAACCAAATTAAATTCTTACCGGGTATAAGAAATCATAGTATATTACCTGATGAAATCAAGCGCTCTTTTCCACCAATGGGAGCAGGCATACCACGTATAGTTGCAAAGATGGTGCTCCAATGAGACTGATAGTCTCAAAAAAAAAAAACTCACCATTGATAACATTAGAGAAAAACATTTACAAGTTCCTTGCACCCTTTTTCATGAACAAGTTCACCATCAAATAGTTTCCTCCTTGGATTGTGTGTAATGCTTGCCTGATCTTCATAGATGCGAGGTGCCTACTATGACACTGTGCGATCCTGTTCACCCCACAATCCTGATATGTAAATCATTGAGCCCCCCCCCCACATAAAGTGGTTTAGATTTTAATGTTTGAATTCTGGTTATTACACAGTATCAGACCAAAGTCATTTCCATCTACTACACAGTGTGGCAATTAAGTAATAAGACTTGTTTTTTAAATCCCAATAAAACATAAGAGTCAGAAAGGCATGGTTTTTTGATAAATCATGTATCAGCTATGCAGTGGCAACAGCATTTGTTTGATAATTCCACAGGTAATTATTTACACTGCGCATGACATCATTCGGTGGAAGAACATTGCCACTGCTGTGTCGTGGAGTAGAGAGCAAATGTCCGGTTCTGTTTGAAGATCAGTAAAATTGAATTTGAGACAGCTGAATTGTTGTGTGATGTGTATGGGGCTAATTGCCTATCTCGTGCACAAATATTCTGATGGTATGCATGTTACAAGGATGGGCAAAAAGATTTGAAAAATGATGATAGGCCCAATTTCAGTGTGCATATCTGAACTCGTTTAGAAAGTTCGTGAAAGGATAAAAAGCACTTGTGTGACCTTGAGGATGCTGGAATGTGAGCTCAGTGTTATTATAAGGAGATGATTCGTCAAATTTTAGTGTAAGATTTGGAGGAGGGGGTGTGTGTGTGTTCGTCTTGTTCCGTATGCTTTGTCAGAGTGCTCAGTGGAAGTTGCCACAATCACCCAAAGGAAAGATCAGGTCACAATCCCAAAATCAAAACGGTGCTTTTACGACAGCAAGGGAATTCTGCATCACGAGTTCATTCCTGAAGGTGTCGCTGGCAATGCTTACACATCCATTTTGGAGCAATTGTGGGAGAGGATTGTTCATGTCAGGCCGGAGTACAAAAACAGGCAATAGTTTCTTCACAATAATGCACCCACACACAATCTGCGTGCAGCAATTTCTGACATGAAACAAGTGCGTGTACTCAACCATCCCTGCTATTTTCCTGATTTGTCACCATGTGATTACTTTCTATTCACTAAATTAAAGCTGCCTTTAAAAAGAAAAGTTTTTCAAAACATTATAGACATATGACATCAGCTCTTCATACCAAATGATGACCTCTGCAAGTCCTTCCTTTCATTGGCTGATTGTGCCACTTCTTGTATTAATTGAATGTGCTTCGAATAAAATATATTCATGTAAATTTTCCTGCTTTTCCATTTTAAAAAAAAAATTAGTCTCACTACTTAATTGCAGCACTGTGTATTTTAACCTTTTACCTGCCAGTGTTCCTACTTGGGAACATGAACCTTTCAGCTAAAAAAATTCAGAAGAAGGTATTCAGTAATGAATTTTTTCTTTAAATTGCTAAATATCCTTTATATTGATTTTGGCCTCCACTCAAAAAATAAAAACCTGAAAATTTTCCCAAATTCCTGTTTTTCTTATTTTTATGCATGTTATGAACACTTAATAAGTTTAATCCATAAAAAGCATTAAATTTCTTTTATATTCACTGGAGATATGCAAAAGATCTGAGTTTATGTTGTGATTGCATAATTTTTTTTATTCATTAGTGAGAATCTTTTTTTTTTTTTAACAATGTTCCCAGATGTGAACATTGGCAGGTAGTGGATGCATTTTCATCAAGAAGGTCAAATTATTTTCTAAATCTTTCAGCAGCTACACACAGTGAGTGACATGTTCATGTTTGAGAGTGTGTGTGTTTGATGCAGTTTCTTTTAGTTCCTTCCCCAAAGCCCTTGTAACTGAACTTTAACACTTTGTATTAAATAACTGTGATTACTGATAGGATGATTATGTAAGCACTAGTTACTGACAATGCTCTTGTTATAGTTACATCAAATTACTGTTCACATGAACCTATCAGAATCGTCAAACGCCGCCCCGGTGATCTAAGTTATGGGTCTGGGTTCAAATCTCGGTGAGGTATAGATGTTGTGTTTGTCTTAAGACACTGGTTCTCTTCCTTCCCTGGAGGCAGTGGCCCTAAATTAGGGACAGGCAACTGCTTATAGCCTATTGAGTTGCTCATGGTGGTTGTTAAACCCCCAATAAAAAAATAATCTTCAAACTATGTTCAAGGGCCAAGAAAAATAAAATTAATAATATTATCTTATTCAGAGATGTATTGAAGATATGGGGAGTGTTGATTTCTGTAATTGTCTTATTGGCAGCTATTGTCATAAACTATGCAGCAAAAATTGATTGAATTGGTTCACAAATGCCCTGAACATGTCCTTGGTGGGAACAGGATCTTATATTGTGAACTCCATGATGTGCTTTCACATTTGAACTTCAAGAAGCACTATGAATCTTTAATATGAACTTGTGTCAACTCGTCCTGGACCCAGAAGCCACACCCCACACGCTTCTCAAGCATCTGACACCCACTATCTTATACCCTCTTTACAAGGATGCTTTGTAATTTGACAGAAAAATACCAGAGGTGTGTTGGCCCACCTGTTGAACTGCACTGGAGAACTATGCTGCTTGGAGCTAAACTGATGGACTTGGCAAGGGAGGTTTGTTGCCTTCTGAGTAATAAATATTTGCATTATATTGTTGCTCTCCTGGGTTTCCCAAATCCACTGTCGCTGATGTTCTTCATTGATGGAAAGCAGATGGTGGCACTACAGCGAAGCTGTGCTCTTAAAGGCAGCACAAACTGAGTGATCACCCCATATGAAGCTTGTTGAAAAATGTGAAGGCATGCACATCCTCTGCCACAGGCCTATCCAGCAATGTTGAACAAGCCAATGGAACTTCTGTTTGTACCAGAACAGACCATGGAGACTGCATAAAGGTTATCATAATAGGTCAGCTACACACAAGACCTATACATCACTTCAGACTGTGACTACAGTGGGGCCTCGCTCACCATTCATGGACAACAGAAGAGTGAAAAAGGGTCATGTAGATGGATGACACTCACTACTTTCTCTTTTGTTTGGATAGTACTTGGGTGTGACATTTGCCCAAGAAATGCTGTCAGGTGGACTGCATTGGCTCTATATTCAAGATTGGAAGGGGCTTCTGCTGGCAAGGACTGAATCCTTTGGTTGTGGTGCTTTGATCATTCGTCCGAGATGGGGTCTGGGTTCGAATCCCGGTGAGGCATGGATGTTTTGTTTGTCTTATGACACTGGCTCTCTCCCTTCCCTGGAACCAGTGGTCCAAAATTAGGGACAGGTGACTTCTTATAACCTGTCGAGTTGCTCACGGTGGTTGTTAAATCCTCAATAAAAAAAAAAAGAATGGAGTTGTATGTACCAGTAGCCAAGCTGCTTTTAAAAAAGTTGTTTTCATAACATTAGGTTTTGATGGGTAGTAAGATATTCCCTGAACCCTCCCCACCTTGCTAGCAGTTACACAAGCTATCACAATAATAAAACCAGAAATGTATCACCAAATGGAATATTTAGAGAACTATCTTTAACAACAAAGTGTGAGATGCCGTTGTCACTGTAGGAATAGTTTGTGTTCAATTTTGGGACAACATGGAATTTCTGTGCAAGACATATCTTTCACTTAGTTCATTACTGCAGTGATGGAAAGTTTGCGCCAAACTGCTACAAATCACAAAAAAAAAAAATATTTGCACTCAACTGCGCCGAAACGGCAATCCATAGCAAAAACTTCCGCGCGAAAAAAATGTTTTCACGGCAA
The DNA here is from genome assembly GCA_039090855.1 of Macrothele yani. Taxonomy (NCBI): domain Eukaryota; kingdom Metazoa; phylum Arthropoda; class Arachnida; order Araneae; family Macrothelidae; genus Macrothele; species Macrothele yani. The sequence goes on along the minus strand of CM077023.1, from coordinate 874,607 downwards.
AAAATGCTGTTTTAAACAGCGATTCAAATGACGTTTTTTAAGATCTACGTGTAATTTGATTAAACTTATAACGACGCTTAATCAACACACACCGCCAATCCCAACATTTCGGAATGTTTTTCACCTACCTTTTAATTCGTTGTTTTTTCGGCATAGGTTGACTAATGTGATTCGCGATGTGGGTGGAACTTATGGAGGAGGATTTTGTTGTAATCATGTGGTATGTAGGAGAAACGATGCTGTACGTTATGAAACCCTGATGAAGATTGTTTACAGATGGTTTGGTGGTCTTTCGGACTGTTGTGCAATTTAGATTGTTTAGATGTCGTTCCCTGCTCTTTGGGATGGAGCAGTTAATTTGTTCCGGGCGAGGTGCGCGATTACGTAAATACAGAGTAAGGTGAGTCGTTAGCGATTTTGTTGGTGCGGAGGAAGACTGAAAATGGCTCTCCCGTGGCAGGAAACGATGGTTTTGTTTCTAAAGGATTCATAGGTATTCAGAGATGCCAACTTATACGGATTTTTACTCTATATTACGGTTTTACGGAAGTCATCCAAAAAAACTACGGAAAAACCCACGCAAGATCCCTGCACACAATTTTCTTTTTTTTAGCGGCTTTTCGTCGAAAAAATGCACTTTACAGTTAGTCCCTATACGCCTTCGATGTTCTGACTTCCCCTGCCAACGGAGGCGGAGTTTTGTCACTTGATTCGCCGTACAACCATTTCAAAGTGCCGTGCGCAAAAGCCAAGAGGGAGCTCAGTTCAGCGCCTTTTGCGAACTTTTTACATTGATTACACGTGGCTTTGTGCTTGTGAAAATTTAGATGCAAAGGTTTTAACCCTTTCCACTCGACTGTTGGGTGACACCCAAAATTACGAAATCGCCGAATAGCTCGCGAGACATTTCTGTTTTGTCGAATCGGTCGGGTGTCACTCGCCACACCGATGAGCCCCGATTGCTCGCGAGACATTTCTTTGTCACCAAATAGAGAAAAAGAAATTTCATCGGCGTATCGGGTGTCATCGCCATGCCGATGACGCCTCTATAGCTCGCATGTCGGCGCTCATGAGGAATTTCGTTTTTGCCGAATAGCTTGGATGTTATCCGCCACGCCGCCTCTATAGCTCGCATGGCAGCGCTCGCGAGACATTTCTTTTCGTCGAATAGGTCGGGTGTCACTTCACCACGCCGATGACGACCCGATAGCTCGCATTTCGGGGCTCGCGAGACTTTCTTTTTCACCCAATAGAGAAAAAGAAACTTCATCAGCGTGTCGGGTGTCACCCGCCTTGCCGATGACGCCTCTATAACTCGCATGTCGGCGCTCACAAGACATTTCTTTTCGCCGAATAGGTCGGGTGTCATCCGTCACGCCTCTATAGCTCGTGTGTTGGGGCTTATGAGACATATCTTTTTTGCTGAACATCGTGTGTCACGTGTTTATCCTCCATGCCGATGAAGCCTCTATAACTCGTATGGCCGCCCCGGTGGCGCTGTGGTCTAAGCGATGGCCTCTGATTATTCGTCCGAAAGGGGTTCAGGTTCGAATCCCGGTGATGCATGGATGTTGTGTTTGTCTTGCAGCACTGGCTCTCCCTTCCCTGGAACCAGTGACCCTAAATTAGGGACGGGCGACTGCTTTTAGCCCATTGAGTTGCTCACGGTGGTCGTTAAACCTCCAAAAAAAAAAAAAAAAAAAAGAACTTTCTTTTTCGTCGAATAGCTCGGGTGCCACCTGCCATGCAGATGTCTCTACAGCTCGTATGTCGGGGCTGGCGAGCCAAAGCTGAGCTTTCACTGCTAAGCTGTGGCCTCTACCAAGGAGGTTAGAATAAATGGAGCCGCCCCGGTGGTGCAGTGGTCTAAGCGATGGCCTCTGATCATTCGTCCGAACGGGGTCCGGGTTTGAATCCCGGTGAGGCATGGATGTTGTGTTTGTCTTATGGCACTGGCGCTCTCCCTTCCCTGGAACCAGTGACCCTAAATTAGGGACGGGCGACTGCTTATAGCCCATTGACAGGGATCATAGCATACTTCTGGAAAATTTTAGGTAAGAATTTTAGGAATTTTAGGAATTTTTAGAAAAATTTTAGGAAAATTTTAGGAGTGTATTTCAATAAAAACTAGATGTATATATTTGTATACATCTAGTAAAACAACTTTGTATACATTGTAAAGAGTTTGCTTCACACCCTTCAACCATATATACTGATAGACTGCGCATGACATCAAAATTTCTGGCTCCAACATAAAATCACATGACAACAGTCAAAAAGATGGGTTACACCTGCTGTGCTTATGGTTGCTCCGACCGATATAGTAAAGAAAGTTCTATGATTTTTCATAGGTAAGAAACGAATTAAATACCTAAGTCAATAAAGTTCAATTACTTAACCAGAAACTTGCAGCTATTGATATAAAAATATAGTAACTTAAGAAAAAAAAATGGAATGCATGTTCCAAATTCTTCGCAAATGTTCATCACATTATAAATCACAAAATGTAAACAACACGATCATGCATGTATATAGCTCATAAGTAAACTTACCTGAAGAGTTTTCATTATATATGAGGTGCATTCACATAATACACCGAAAACACTGAAGTTCTGCAGCGTAAATTAGTAATCATAACAGCATTTGTACACGAAATTTGGAGTCTGATGATGACGTGCCCAATGTTTGAGCCATGGCGGCTTTGATGCAGCTATTGCCAATGCGCAGTCCATTAGTATATATGGTCGAAGTTCACACCCAAATTTTTTGCATAACGTCTAATGTCTAAAGTTTAAGTATGATTTACTTCTAATGTTCAGTTCTTATCTTTTCACGTGTTATTATCATATTCAAGTATATTTACCACATTCAAGTTTCACTTTGAACATTAATATGCTGTTGAACCAGAAGCAATTCACGATTTTCACAGTAAAGTTTTCAGGTTTCACATTAAACTATAATATCCTAAAAAGGTAATTGAAAACCAAGAACTATGTACAATTGTTCACTGAATTACTTTTTTCATATTATTGTTTTAACCTTTTCCTGATTAGCCTATCTTTTTCTGCTTCCACCACAACTAATTTACTTTCAGTTTTCTTTATTTCAGCTGAACCTTGTATGATCAAGTTAGAGGCAACTGCTATTTCAACAGTATTTTGTTTTTCTACAGCTTTTCTCATTCTTCCTGTTCCCTCTTGAATTACTGCTAGGGAGGCTTCTTTATCTTTTTTAAGCCTATTTATTTCTGCATCATTTTCTTTTATTTTGTCATCAAACTCAGCTTTTCTTTTTTTCTCTAGCTGCTTTTCCTTATTTTCCCTCTCTTTCTTCGAAAATAAAAGCATAACAAACAGCGCGAAAACTAGCTCATAAATAGAATATTTGAAACACTCTCAATGTATGCACTCTCAATTATTAGGGATGGTAGAGGGGAAGGGAATAGAACTGTCCAAAATTAGCATGTTTTCGTTGCGCTAGGGCGCTTAAGCACGGCTGAATTCCTTCAGATACCCCCAATGTTCAAATGATTGAAATGTGCTGATGTTCATGGAATGAAATGGTTGATCAGCTATGATGACCGCATAAAAGTTCGGGGTGGGGGGAGGGCTTTATTTTTTTTATTTTTTAGTTTATGCAACATTTTACATCACTCCAGTATTTATCTTGTCATCATCAACAATCGCAATGCAACTACCGCTTACGATCGCGGATATCAGCAACCGAAAATCTGCCATATCTCTAAGTTATATAACACACAGTATCCTGTTACAGTGTATTGTAATTGAAAAAAAAGGATGTGGAAAAAAGAAACTTTCAGAAATTAAGATCATCAAGTCATGCGTTTCAAAAATCCGTTTTTCTTTATAACGTTTAAAAACATGTTTTTGCTTTTTTACCTGTAGTGTAAATAAAAAAACTATGTTTTTTTTTTTATGGAATCAGACGTCCGTATGTCTGATTGTCTTCATCTGAGTTCACACTTTAGCTACTGTGTACAAATAGACCTATTTTTTCAGCTAAAAAATATGTAGTTTTGTATATATTCACAGTATAAGTCATTCCTTATTCCCACAGAACTGAATTCAGCATATGCAAAATGAAGATCATCAAGACCCGCCCAACACTATGTTTCTGATTGTCTGCTGTTTATATTCAAGAAATGCAAACATGGATCAATGGTGAATGCAGCAACTATGATTTTTATTTATTACCAAGAAAAAAAAAAAAAAAGCCGTGAAAGCTGTAAAGCTGAACGGATATTTCTCTCGAACCCCCCCCCCATGCACAAAAACATTCCAATTAAGATCAAACAGCAGGAGGACGCGTCCACACAACACAACCTTTGGAATTACCTGATGGAATGGCTTCTTTTCATTTGGCACATCGCCATAAATCACCACCTGCAGCTCACTGAACTGTCAAGTTGCACCCTTCCTCCTTACTTTAACTATAATAGAAACTGTAAAAAAAAAATGCTCCCCAATTTTCGACAAAATTAAATTACCAAATTTACGTCATGATGTTGCAATTTACTAAAATACGTTTGTTTATCTGCTGAATATTGCTTAAATCCATTGAAAACTTTTTAATTATAGATGATTTTTTTATTAAAATAGTAACTCAGACGTCTGAATAAAAACGTGTTTGTAATTCAAATAGAGTCCATATCATCACAGAAAAAAAATTTAAGGATCACTCTGTTTAAATAAACCATGGCATCTAAAAAAAAAAAAATTCACTTGCTTTTCCCGTAATTTATAATTACTGTTTCTTTTTCTTCAATCCGATTATGCAACGTTTTTTTTTTTTTTTTTTTCATCTGCTAAAGTTCCTAACGGAATTTGGCGAAATTTGCACTAGAACTTTATTGTGATGTATCTTAACTACTGTAAAAATTTTACTGTGTTATTTTCAAAATTCAGAAAAATGGATTTCTGAAAATATTCTCCTAGTCCTTTTGTGCTGTGGAAGTGATAAACAGGTGTTTGCTTTCTTCCCAACCAAGGGCTTCAGATCAGCGCTCCCAGCTGTCAATCAACCATTGCTATGGTAACACCCTTTCTGCTGGAGGCTCACTCTGTCCAAAGAGGCACACATACTTGTCTATAATAAAAATTACCAATGCTAACTTTTAAAGTTTTAAACCGATTCAACTGGAATTTTGAAAGTGAGCTTCTGTAATCCAATTACAGTGAATGTAAAAATTTCAGCCACTTTCGTGAAAAATTCGCAGAGATAGTTTTCTTATTTTTTATCATAAGTAGTGGAAGTCTCTTGAGGGGAGGGAGGGTGGCATGCACATAAACAAGAAGCAGATGAATGTGTTGTTCAGGCATACTCCTCACTGGTGGATGCCAGCTGACTTGGTACATACGCGACCCCCTGCAAATGCTAAATGCCTCTTCTTTCCCCTTCTGTTCTCAATTGTTGGACGGACATCAAGCTCCCCTTCGACCTACTAGTAATCATCCAATTTTATTGCACTGGAAGTAGTGCCTTTTTTTTTTTTTCTTTTTTTCCCCCCAGCCAAATTAGGATTTGGTGCACATCGGAAACCGCTGCCGGTGGTTTCTTTGAGAACAGAGAAAAGGAACTTTAAAAAATGAAGGAATAACAGTAACACGATTTCCTAAAAGGGCATTTTTAAGCACTAATTTCAAATTTCAAGGCTTTTCAAGACGGCATTAAAAAAACACTGTTTTTCCAGGATATTCCAGGCCTTGAAAACGTAATCATGATTTTCCAGGACTTTCCAGGTTTTCAAGCACGCGTGCGCACCCTGCGTAATGGTAAATTTATTGGCGTTAATAACGGTTGTGTTTTTAATAAATAAGCTTACGAAAATTTTAGGATGAATAGCAAATTTTAGGTATAATTTTAGGAATTTAAGGAGGGTCACAAAATATTAGGAATTTTAGGAGGAATGCGATCCCTGCATTGAGTTGCTCACGGTGGTCGTTAAACCTCCAATCAAAAAAAAAAAAAAAAAGAATAAATGGAGTAAAGATGAAGTCACAAACTTGAAACACTGAGCAGACGAATTTAATGCTCAAACGTCTCACCAACATGGCAGCAGAGACTGTGATTGGCCGCGACTCGTCTGAAACGTCTCACCAACATGGCGGCAGAGGCTGTGATTGGCCGCGACTCGTCTGAAACGTCTCACCAACATGGCGGCAGAGGCTGTGATTGGCTGTGACGTCATGATCATGACGTTTCGGTGGCTTCACTTTGATTACACGAGGGGAATGGCTGGCCCTTACTCCATCTATTCTAACCTCCTTGGCCTCTACTACAAAAAAAAAAAATGAATGCTGGGTGAAAAGTGGTTCGAGTGGAAAGGGTTAATTTAGATTTAAACAAAATGAACGTATTTGAAGAATATATGTTCATGTAAAGCCATGAAACATTGTATTACGTGGCCTATATATTAAGAATTTGTTGTACTTGCATATACTGTTTCACGCGTTGTATTTATTTATATATCATCTGGCCAAAACTTACTAACTTTCATGATAAAAAAAAAAAAAACAGAAATTGTTAACATAAATCTAATAATAATAATTGAATGTTCACAAGGTGATTTGAAACGGGAAGAAGCTGAACTTTTGCAGCAGTTGGATTCCTCTCATAAAATGTTAAACAATGCCGAGATGAACATTGAATGTGGCATGAAAAAAAAATGAGTGCAATAGAAAGTAGACAGGTACTATTAAAAGAAGCAAAACAAAACATTACTAACTATCTTAAAAAAATAGAAGTGAGAAATTAAATATTGAGAAAAGCAGTAAAAAATTAAACATTTTTTGTTAAATAAATGATTAATAATAGAATCCTGCTATGGTTAAAAAAATTTTGATCTATTTGAAAATTAAAATCTTTGCATATGTGTGTGTGTATTTCAATGCAAGATGTTTTAAATTTGAGTAGGATGCATCTAGTTCCAAAACATTTTTTGCTTAAGAGTTTGTTCTATCTACTAATTTTTTACCTGCTCCGAAAAAATGTTTTCTTACACCAAAAATGTATTTCATCTGCTCCAAAAATGCATTTTGCTGCTCCAAAAATGATTTTGCAACTTTCCATCACTGATTATTGTTTTCTAAATGTCTGTTGCTTGTGTGCAGTAAACACAAAAATTTGTCGAAATGGGAGGTTTTCTTACAAATTCAAATACAGTTGTTGTGTGGTCATATTTGTTTGTTAAATACATGTTATGAACTTGTGTTTGCTTAAAGTCTCCACACCTAATCCATCAGTCACCTTTGTCATATTATAACTGAATGGCATTTCCTTCGCTCACAAGAAGGAAATGACATTCAGTTTGCAAGTCAAATTCATCATTTTTTAGTAGACATAAATTCAAGAAGTTCATTGTGGCTTTTATAATGTACTTCACTCCCACACCAAGAAGTATTTTTTAGATTCAGACTGTGTTTCAAAAATTCAGTTTCTCTTTTGGAAGAGAATAATAGTGTTGTTATTTAAGCATTCAGAAATTAAAAGCAAATTTTTTAACACAAGTGTTTGTCATGGAAAACAAATGGATGTAAATTTGTTGGATCCAGTGATAGGACTGAACTTTGTCAAATGAAATTTAATAAAAAGTTGTAGTTGCATCCTTCTCAGCTATGTTTTTTTCCCTACATAACAAATTTTGTAGTGAAGCTAAAAAGAAAAACGAGTGAATCTTCAGTTGACCAGACTTAGAAAAGTTACCACCAATTTTGTCAACACTTTCAACAATTGCTTCTATTTATTGTACAAGGATCAACAGAAATCTATTGGTTTTAAATTGTACCTAATATTTGCTACTACATCTTGAAACGGTGGTTCCAGTGTATAGAGTCCTCTAAAAATACTTCTGTTAAGGTAGATTACATAATTTTAACTACCCTAGTGTGTTGATACATCATTAAAGGTATGACATCACTAAGGTAATTTTTTTAATGTAGCATCCAGCATCATTGAATGTACCTGGCCAAGGCAGCGGCCAGTGCGACATGAAGGCAGAGGATGCTAAAAATCCCTGGAGGACCGGACTAGGCTGCCATCTGATGCTGACCTTGGCTATGTATAATGGACGCTCTTTATCTTCTGATTCAAGGCTTCTTGAATTGGAAGAGGAACTACAAAGGATCAAGTGGGACATCGTGGGGCTAAGTGAGGTAAGGAGAAAAGGAGATCTCATTGAACTGAAAAGTGGACATCTCTTCTACTATCGTGAGACTGATACTGGCAGAACTAGTGGTGTTGGATTTATAATAAACAAGAAACTGAAGGATAAAGTTGTAGAAGTTGAAAGTTCCTCTGACAGAGCTGCACGACTCGTTATCCAACTCTCGAGAAGATACCAGGCTCAGATTATTCAAACTTATGCACCCACCACAAGTCATCCAGAAGAAGAAATGGAAGAATTTTATGAGGAAATTCGTCATCTAAATAATAAAGGTAAGCAGCATTTGAAGATAATTATGGGAGATTTCAATGCAAAAATAGGGCAACGGCAACAGAATGAAACTTCAGTAGGTATATTTGGTCACGGCAACAGAAACCAGCGTGGAAATACTCTCGTAGAGTTTGCAGAGGCAGAAGGGTTTTTCATCTTGAACTCCTTTTTCAAGAAAAAGCCACACAGGAAATGGACATGGAGACATCCAAATGGGACGACAAGTGAAATTGATTTTATTATGTGTAACAAAAAATTCGTCATAGAAGACTGCAGTGTGCTAAACAAGTTCAACACAGGTAGTGACCATAGATTGGTGAGATGTAAGATGCACCTCAACACTAAACTCGAACGTAGCAAGCTCATAAGACAAACAAAATGTATTGACATAACCAACCTTACAAAACACCATAATACCTTCAAGTTGGTACTGAAGAAAAGATTCTCTGCTTTAGAAGGCCTAACATCGGAAGAAGTGGATATTTCTGAAGTTAACAGAAAAGTAACCAAAGCTCTTATGGAAACAGCAACAAAATTAACTGGGTCTAAGAACAAGTTGCATGTGAACAAATTATCAGGAAAAACCAAAATGTTGATGTAAAAAAGAAGAGAGATGAGGACAACTAAAGAACATGTGACTTCCAAAGTGGAATACATAGAGCTATGCAAGACAGTACGAAAAAGTATCACTGAAGACGTAAGGAAATTCAATTGTGAACTAGTAAGGAAAGCAATTGAAAACAACCAAAGCCTAAAGATAGCAAAGGGACATCTCAGTAAGGGAAGAAAACAGATTATGGCACTGAGAAAAAAAAATGGTACTGTAACAAGAAATACAGGCAAATTTTTGACAAGAGTGAAAGATTTCTACTCCAAATTATATGAAAGGGATCATACATGTACTCCAGACATCATGAAAGGTACCAGAGTTCTTCCAGTCCTCCCAGCAGAAGTTGCACATGCAATTAAGAACATGAAGCGGGGAAAAGCTCCAGAAGATGGAATTACTGTAGACATCATACAAGAAGCAAGTGGAGAAATCCAAACAGTACTCGCCCAAATTTTCACTCGATGCCTTAATGAAGCGAAGGTTCCTGAGGATTGGAACAACGCTACAATGATCCTGCTACATAAAAAAGGTGATATTGAGGATCTCAGGAACTACAGACCTATCAGCCTCCTATCAGTGGTTTATAAAATCTTCACTAAAGTTCTTTCACACCGCTTAAAGGTGACACTGGACATGGCTCAACCGAGAGAACAAGCTGGATTCAGGAGTGGCTACAGCACAATAGATCATATCCACGTACTGAGAGAACTAATTGAAAGAGCGAGGGAATATGAACTTCCATTGTGCATGGCTTTTATCGATTATGAAAAAGCCTTTGATTCGGTGAAACCATCAGCAGTTGCAATGGCCCTGAAATCCTGTGGTATTGAAGATGCGTACATTAATATTATTAATAACATCTATGAAAATGCAAGTGCACAGATTCGGTTGTTTGAAAATACAACACACATAAAAATTGGAAAAGGAGTGAGACAAGGTGACACCATATCTCCCAAGCTCTTTAATGCCACATTGGAAAATGTCTTTCAATCACTGAACTGGGAAAACAAAGGGATAAAGATTAATGGAGATTACCTAACCCACCTTCATTTTGCTGATGACATAGTCATTTTTGCAACTACCCCATCAGAGCTGCAGAGTATGATCCAGGAACTTGCTGACTAGAGTAAAGAAGTGGGATTAAAACTGAACTTTCAGAAGACAAAAGGGATGTTCAATGCTTTTACAAGAAATGAAGATTTATCAATTGATGGAGAAAAGCTGGAGATAACAGACATACATACGTTTATCTTGGACAGCAGATATCAAGTGAGGATCACATTGATGAAGAAATTAATCGTCGTGTAAAACTAGCCTGGAGAGCTTTTGGAAGAAACAGCATAATTTTCAAGAGCAATATGCCATTATGTCTTAAAAGAAAAGTGTTTGATCAATGCATCCTTCCAGTGCTTACGTATGATGCAGAGATGTGGACCTTAACTAAAAGAGACATACAAAGGCTGCAGACAACTCAAAGAAGCATGTAGAGGTGCATTCTTGGTGTAACCAGGAGAGAAGAGGAACTCGTGGATCCGAAAAATGACGAGTGGAAGACATCATGATCAGAGTTAAATCCCTGAAATGGCAATGGGCTGGACATACTGCCAGAAGGACAGATCATCAATGGACAGCCGAAATTTTAGATTGGATTCCAAGGGACAGGAAAAGACCCAGAAGAAGACCACGTGGAAGATGGGTGGATGAAATTCGAAAGTATGCGGGAGTGACATGGAGGAGACTGGCACAAGAGAGACCGTTGTGGAGGAAACTTGGGGAGACCTTCGTCCAGCAGTGGATTGATAATGGTTGGCAATGATGATGAATTATATATATTTTGTTTGCGTGGGAATCCAGAATGTCTACCTGTGGTTGGGCAATGATAGAACCTTCTTTGTTGGAACAGGTTTCTTGCATGTTGTATAAGTAATTGCTCTAACAAGTCTTTAATGTAATTGCTACTACAACCGGCAAAACAGAATTCTCTTTTGCTCCCTTTTAGATTTGGTTGATTGAAATTTTTATTTTAGCTAACCTACAATGTGATTAATATGGCAGAGGATGATTTTTCATTTGTTATGGAGATTTACCAGTGGTCAACGATTGATAAAGGTATTTCAGCGAAATATTTTTATCAGAAAGATACAATCCAATTAGATTCTTGTGAACCACTTGGAAGTGTACTGCCAAGATGCATTAGTAAGCTAAAGACTAAAACTGGCACATTTTTATCTCTTCTTACATTTTGCATAAATTACACATTCCGTCTTTTATGTTGTTTAATCCCTTTACTTATGATTTTTATCTTAATCAATCAACTTATGATTTTTATCTTTATAAATACAGTCAACTCTGGATATAGTGAACCCAAATCATTGGTCCCGACCCGGAACATCAGAAATGTACATTAAATTTTTCGTTTATAGTGAACCTGAAACTTTAAAGAAAATGTCAAAACAAACCTTGTAAGAACTTGAAAGAATGTGTTGAGAACAATATTGTAGGTCTACTACTCCTTAAGTGCATTGAAGGACAAAGTTAGGATTAAAACCCTCAGTAACAATGAGCTTGTGTTCCTACCTGCCAACACCATGTCAGTCCTTCCAACCCATGGAACAAGGTGTGATTCGTAGCTTTAAAACCTATGATAGAAGGGAAGTAAGGCTTCATTTAATTCAAGCCTTGGAATAAAAGCAGAACACATCAATAAATGTTCTGAATGCTGTATGTATTGGAAACAAAGCTTGAAGGAGTGTGTCAACTGTCACTATACAGAACTGTTTCCAGAGGTCTGGCGTGGCTACTGGACGTGTGGCATTTGAAGAAGAGGATGATGTGCCTTTTAAGGACTTGCTTCAGCATATCAGTGCGAATTGTACTGAAGCTGAAGTTTTTATCGATGCTGACTGTGAAGTTATAACGAATGAAATCCTGTCGGATGAAACTATTGTCGAGGCTGTGAAAGGTGGTTCCAGCACGGAAGAAAATGAGGCAGAACATGAGAAGGATGATAATGAAGAATATGTTTCAACAGTGAAAGAGTTGTTGGAGTGACTATGCTAAAGTTCCTAGAATGTATGGGAAATGTAGAATCGAGTGTAGCAAAAGCACAGACTCTAGTAAAGGACATAGAGAAAATATTTATTAAAACTGCAGCAAGCAGTGGCCCATAAGGCTATTTTCATGTTAAAAAAGGTAAAGTAAAATTAAATTTGGTTACTTAATTTAATGAATATACACTACATATAAAAAACAAAATTTTTTTTTAGATACATATGTAGATATTTTCTTTGCTCACCATTCCACTCAATTCAGGTTAAGGGAAGATACTTCGGTTTTAGTGAACTTCGGAGATAGTGAACGAAATATGAGAGTCCACAGAGGTTCACTATAAGCGGAGTTGACTGTACTTCGATTCACCTTAAGTGACAATGAAGGGGAAGGTACATGAAACCTATCGCAGCGACTAAATGTAGTTCCCAAGATTTTCCGTGAAAACCAAGGTATTTATTGCGCAGAATCATACTTTATATTGCCGTAGCTGTTTACTTATAAGTACATATAGTTATTTTAGACAAATCTATTTTCAGAAATTAAGATTTAAAATTTGACCAACACATGCATGCGTAGATGTGCAGTGTTTGGGAGACAAGGATACCAATGAGTTGATGGGGTAAGTGGTTGACAGCTGCTAACAGCAGGACACTGGGTGTGTCGCGGATCAACATAATTCGCGGCCATCCCTGAAAGCTCAGTGAGTGCGTAGGCTCTTGTACTTTAAACTGCAGTGCCATCTTATGGTTAATCGAAGTATAGATTGCAACACTTGTAGGAATCAATTTTCCCATTCTTTCTTTTACTCTAGTGTGCTATGGCTTATTATAATAACTGCATTGGGTATTAGAGTACACTGTGTTTAACAACCTGATCCCAGTGTGAACTTTTTAAAAGTAAACAGAACACTAATTTTCACATGGCAAAGTCACATTCAGGTAAGCTTACTGTAAAAGGAGCTCTTAAACGAACAGTGTAGAAAAAAATCAAGGAAGTAGTGGTAAGGAATGCCAATTAATGTACAACTTTCTGCGTGTTGACAGCTCTTTTATCTCCATTGTTATTAGACGTAAGTTACGCAGGTGATGTGTTAAATAGTTTTATAACATCTCCCCTCATGTTAGTTCCCCCGTGCCCAACTAACATGACGCCTTGTTTCTGCGAATGAATAATTACATTCGTATCTATTCATTTATTGTCTAGTCAAGTTACTACGTTCAAACTGTTGAAGTGTTCTATTATCCAGTTTGCTGTCTACCTTCCTTGAGAAAGCCATTTGATTGATGTGCGAAAGCTTGGAAACTTTGATTTTCTATTTTACGCCAAGAAATTCAGATCACTACTATAGTTATACTATTTTGAGAGTAGAACTGGTTGAACACTGTTTCACCTTTGGTGTAAAACAGTTAACCAAGAGATAACAAAAGTTTATGGAAGAAGGCAAAACAAACTTTGGTGAACACTGTTGCACCTGATGTTTAGTACCATGTTTTCTGAGAATAACACCATTCCAAGTTTAAAGCTGCAAGCAAACATATTACAGAGGAATTTTTATTTGCGTACTATTACAATCCCACCTTCCGCCAATACTTAGATACAATCAGCTCTTATAAAGAATTTCAGGAGACCCTGGTTCATTGAGATTCCTGACAGTGGTAACAGAATTTCCATTGAAGATGAATGACACAATGAGGGGAGATGTTATAAAAACTATTTAACAGATCACCTGCGTAACTCGCGTCTAATAACATTGAAGATGAAAACGCTGTTGACATGCAGAAAGCTGTATGTGCGTTTGGAAAAAGGAGGAAACTTGTCTAATTTCACATGGAAGCAAGTACAACTTTATGGTTTTCCCTGTTGCAGACTTTCCGAATGTCCTATGTGCAAGGTTGAAAAGAAGTCCATGTTTACTCTCCTTAGCTCGAAACTAAAAAAAAAAAAAAAAAATACAAAGTGTAAAAAAAAAAGGTGCTGAAGCATAAATTTATTAATCTTAGATAAATGTTTTCAAACAGTAAGTTGCCCACTTGTGTGAGAAAATACACTGCTGCCCATTAAAAGTGCAACACTACGAAAGACGAGATATCAAAGCCATATTTATTGTACAGAAAGCAGATGATACAAGGGTGAATCGATTACAAATACAGCACTGTGAGACGAAGGGAACACATAACAATTGGTATCTGGTGTAGCCACCATGAGCACAATTACAGGTGCTACATGGCCCGACATCGAGAGGAAGACTTTGGATGTGTGTTCGAACAATATCCGTTCATGCAGCTTCAATACGATGCCACAGTTCCTCCGTTGTAGCTGGGGGTGGTCGCTGGTGTGCTGCCAGTTGCCCAGCAATCTTGGACCACACATGTTCAATAGACAACATATGCGGGGACTGTGCAGGCCAAGGAAGACATGGCGATCCAGGAAATCTTGGACATTGCGTGCCACGTGCGGTCGCGCATTATCCTGTTGGTAAATGGTACAACAGGCTCCAACACCTCGGTGATCTGTAACAATGACTGTTCAATGTACTGGGAGTGGAATCTAATGGCACCTCATACCATAACGCTGAGTGCCAGGCTGGTATGGCACAGCATAATACAGCACCCACTCATCCAGTCGCTGCGGTACTGTCATACATGGATTCGTCCATCATGGTTCTGCAAACTGAAGTGGGATTCATTGGAAAACACGATGCCTTGTCATACACACCATTGCAGTCGCAGACACCGGTGTTGTACAGTCAAAGGTAGCCAAAGTAATGGGTGCCGTACAAAAATGCCTTGCTGCTGCAGATGATGTTGAACAGTCCGTGCGGAGACTGGGTGTTGTGCCACACCCGAACTGTTGAGCTACAGTGGTCGATGTGGCTGTGCAAGCCATGTGCACCAGATGTCAGTCCTCTCATTCGGTGGTGTAACGGTGCTGTTGGGATCCTGCATGCCGTCCCACACGAGCACCGATTTCTCAGAATGATAATCCGCAATCCCGATATGCCACAATGCTCCCATGATCGAAGTCTGAAACCTGCTGGTAGGGCTGCCGTTTTCTGTAGCCAGGAACGGTGAGCAAACACACGTCCGAGTGCTTAACACTGGTTCCTTGTTCACCCCTCTTAAAAAACGTCCAGGGGGTGTTACTGTTCCACATGATTTCCATATGTACTGCCGGTTAATCATTTACATGTGCGCCCGTGTTCTGCAAACTTTCGAGCCCCTGGGATGCGATCTTCCTGGTGTTGCACTTTTAATGGCCAGCAGTGTATAAGGCCAGATTAAATCTTGCTGTTCTCCAAATTTTCTATTCATATACACTGAGTTAGCTTTACATTAGGAACACCTACCTAATAATGCATAGGCCCACTTTGCAACCACGACTCACAGATGCCTAGAAACAGATTCTACAAGGTATCAATCATTTTCCATGCGTAACTTGACCGATGTCTGCTGCACAGCTTTGTGAGTTCAAGCTCATTCTGTGGAGGAGGATCAGCAGTTCTCACACTCCATTCTACCATATCCCACAAATGTTCAATTGGGTTACAGTCATGGGAGTTTGGGGGCTAAGCAATGTAGGAATTTCATTGTCTTGTTCCACCAACCACTCAGTAGTCCAGGTAAACCTCCTGCAGATATGGATGGAGATGGTTAGCAAACAGGTCCCTGTAGCTTACACCATTTAGTGTTTGTAGGATGATAACCAACAGACCAGTGGCGGCTTTTGGGAGGAGGCAAGGGAGGCAGTGCCTCCTCAGAATTTTAAGACTCTTAGTTACAATTATTAGTTTTGTTCATTCAGTACTTTTGGGTATAGGAGAGCAAACGTTTATGCTAGTTAACTCTTTTGAACTAAATGTCGTCTATGCGTTCATTCAGTTTTTTAAATTGACGCTTTTCGAAAACAATCGATAGCGCGTAGTTGCGAATTGTCCTCAGCTTGCGATCTCCGTCCTTGAGGCAGGAAGCAAACTGCCTCTCGTACATTTTGCCCCAAACCTGTTTACTCCCACTGAATCAGTAGATACAAAGGTAGGCGGTGGAACTGCCAACACAAAGAGCGCACCGTGGACTTCCTGTGAGGCAGATGTTATCTTGCCTCATGGGAACAGCTGTTTCCCTGTAGGCAGCAGCTCTGTTGTGTTAACTCCTCATTCTGACAGCTTCGAGCGTCATTACATAGCGTCTTCTTCCTAGTTGCTTTTCTTTCACACTAATGTTTGTGTAACTAATTTTATGAAGAGTTGTTTATCAGACCATGGCCTCTGCTTCAAACATATCTAATATGGTGGATAGCTTACTGGAAAAGCCTTTCAGTAGAAGAGATTTTGAAGAAAAGAATCAAATTAAAAATGATGGTAAGCCTACACCTGAAATGAAAAAGATGACTTCAAAGGGCAAAACTTCAAACAGAGGTTTTAATATTGACTGGTACAGAAAAGAACAATGGCTAACTGGTAGTGAATCAACGAACAAACTATATTGTTGGCCATGTTTGCTGTTTCCTGTGAGTGGCAATGAAGTCTGGCAAGAGAAAGGCTTCAATGATTTGAAAAAATTACCACGTGCTTTGGATAGGCACAAAAAGTGTAAAGATCACATTCTGGCAGTTGTTAAATTAGAATTGCTAGGCAAAACAAGGATAGACTACTCTCTCAACGAAACGAAGAGAACAAGTGGCTTACGTCATAATGAAAAAGTAAAAAAGAATCGTGATGTAATGAAGAAGTTGATTGATATTAAAACACTACTGGCGCGGCAAGAACTCCCATTTCGTGGACACGATGAGAGCGAAGTCTCTGAAAATAAGGGAAATTACCTCGAGATGATTTACTCCAAGAGTGACGAAACATTGAGAGTGTTTATGGAGAATAGTACAACATTTTCAGGAATTTCAAAAACAATACAGAATGATTTGATCGAATCAGTTGCTCATATAATTAGGAATGAAATCAATGCAGATATTGAAAATGCCCAGTTTTTTTCTTGGCAGATTGATGAAGCGACAGACATTAGCTCCCATGCACAAGTATCAATTGTAGTTCGATTCGTGAAAGATGGAGTACCAGTAGAAAGATTTTTGGGATTTTTTTTTATGTAAGTTCTGATCGGTGTGCTACTTCGCTTAAAGAATTACTGGATCGTGAGCTGGAAAGATGTAGCTACAAAGAAAAACTAGTTGCACAGACATATGATGGCATCAGAGCTGAATGGATTGCAAGCAAAAGTGAAGTGCGATGCCCCTCAAGCATTATTCTTTCACTGCTACGTACACAGGCTTAACTTGGTTTTGAGCAAAGCAGCGTCAGTGTTGAAAGAATCACGTTTTTTTTTTTTTTTTTTTGCAAATTTAAATGCAATTTGTGCATTCTTTTCCAAATCGACAAAGCGTGTTCATTTACTAGAATCTGTTGGTGGACCCAGACCAGGTGGAACTTCAAATCTCGTTCAGTGTCTACCATAGCTGACCACAGGGGCTAACTGAAGTATTTGAAAAAATTGAGGATGATTCCAACTATGATGACGAGACAATTCACGAAGCAGCGGGACTAAAACGGTGGCTCCAAGATTTTAATTTCGTTTTTCTTCTCTTCTCAAATAAAAAAAATATTTGATTAAACTGAGGTTACTTTCTCTGTATTGCAATCAAATAGTTCCGATGTTACATTTTGTTAGAAACGAATTACTGGCTTATGTGAAAAATTGTTGTACTTTCGAGATCAGAGACAGTTTGATGATCTCTATCATAACGTGTGCAGTGAGGTTGGTTCTCCAAATAAAATATTTAAAGGAAGCAATGATATTCCAGCCACCGTGCAATACAGAAGACTGTATTATGAGGTAATAGACAATGTTACAACTCAGTTAAAATGCCGGTTTTCTGACATTGAGAAATTAAAATTTCTTCAGCTGGTCGATGTACACTGCTTTGAAGCTCATTCTAGAATTTTTCCTGAACACTGTTTTAAAGCTCTGCTTCAAACTTGTGAAAAATACTTTGACAGCACCAAACTGCATAGTGAGCTGCAGGTTCTGTATTCAGACAGAGATCTGTGGAACAATGCCAAAAGTAAAACAGAACTTCTATCTGCCATATACAATAATAATCTAGCACAGGCACTGCCAGAGCTATTTAGACTTCTTTCCCTCGTAGTAACAATTCCTACAACATCGGCTTCTGTGGAACGCAGTTTCTCGTGCCTGAAGAGGATAAAAACTCCATTGGGCAAGAAAGGTTGTCAAGTTTATCAGTTCTGTCCATCGAGAAGGCTCTTGTGAAGAGGATGGAAGCAGAACAGACATGGTATGACCATATAATAAATCACTTCGCCAAACAGAAAGAACAAAAGATAGATCTCATATACAAGACAATATAAGCGTAAGGTAAGCTTTCTCTCTTGCTGTATAGGTAAACGCTGTGTTCAGAAGTCTTCAAGACTTTTTTCTTTTGGCGTCAGTGAAGGCAGAGGCGTACATACAATAGAATTTCATTTGAGATGAAAAAGATGTATAGTTCAGTCTTGCTTTTTATCTTCTGTTGATCTCCTCAATAAAAATCTATTTCGATGCAATAAATTTCATATTCAAACTGGCTTAACAGTTCCCAAATAGTCCAAGAGGGCAATTCAGACTTGTGTTGGTAAGTCCTGTAAAACGTGCATTTCCGGTAAAATTTTATAAATCTTTTCACGGGTCACGTTACTTATTTAATACTTCGCACATGAGAAAGTAAGTAAAAAAAAAATATATTGTAAAAAAAAAAAGGCATTAAATTGAATAAATTTATCATGAAAGAAATACGAGATTACACCATATAATACAAATTTTGAAGATGACAATCCGATTTTTGGCGTAAATGTGACAAGGATGGTAAGTCTGATAATATCCGAAATCTTGAAAATTTTCATCGTCCTGGATCGGGACTCGAACCCGCATCTCCCAGATAGCGCCCGGGTATGCTAACCACTACACCACCCAGAACGACCAAGTTTCCGATTAATTTGAATATCACCACCACAGGATTCGCTAGTCGAAGCAACCGGCATTCATGTTTAGCGAATCTGAAGGTTAAGAATCCTATTCCGTGATTGCCCGGAATAGCAGATAAATCAAGAAAGAAATACGGGATTACACCATATAATACAAATTTTGAAGATGACAATCCGATTTTTGGCATAAATGTGACAAGGATGGTAAGTCAAATAATATCCGAAAACTTTCATCGTCCTGGAGCGGGACTCGAACCCGCGTCTCCCAGATAGCGCCCGGGTATGCTAACCACTACACCACCCAGGACGATGAAAATTTTCAAGTTTTCGGATATTATCTGACTTACCATCTTTGTCACATTTACGCCAAAAATCGGATTGTCATCTTCAAAATTTGAATAAATTTATTTGAATCCAGGCTGAAAAGTAGTTTGCATCCCCAGCAATTTTGGTCACGGGCCGCCACTGCAACAGACCTAGGATTTACCATAAAACTACCTTCATTGGCCTGTTGAACCCCAACTGTGCAACCAGGTAATATAGTTTTTATATATGGAACTCAACAAAGACTTTCTATATCATCATTCTAATAATATTTTCCAATTGAATCACCTTGTTTTGTTGTTGTCAAAAACCATAACGTCTGTTTCCAAGATATGAAATTGAATATTTAATATACTAGAACTTATACAGTGTTTGCATTATAAAATACAAAAAAAGTCAACCTACAGCAGATGGTCGCAGATATTTTGATTAATAAGTATTGAAAGTCAACCTACAGCAGACATTTCTTGAACTGCGGTTTAGGTGAAGTTTTTCGAGTCTAAGAAGTTTTGCCGCATTATAAGGAACTGATAATTTAAATTATGACATTTGCAGTTTGGATTTTGCCACAGAATTTCTTATTTGAATATGTATATATAATTGTGTTTGAACATAATAGTGTAAGTACATGTGTATCTAAATCATTCGCATGGATAATTTTTGTCAGATTAGTCTGCATGTTGAAGCGTGTGGCATTTTACTACCTCTGTTCCAAGATATGAAGATGAATATACTGGAACTTATACAGTGTTTACAATAATTACATTACAAAGTATAAAAAAAAGTCGGCTTACAGTGAATGGTTGCAGGTATTCAGTTTAACAAGTACAGAAAGTCAACCTACAGCAGATGTTCCTAAACTGCAGTTCAGGTGGAGTTTTCCGAGATTAAGTACTTTGTCGCATCATAGAGAACTGTTTGGTGTATTTGTGAGATATTTGCACATTGGACTTGCCACGAAATTTCTCATTTGAACATATGTCTCTAAATTATTCGTATGGATAATTTTTGCAACGACAATAGTAACGGATAACTCATACATTTTAATTCTGTAAATTTTTTATAAAATAAATGCCAGTAACATATATAGATGTTCCATTTCAACTCAGGCAGGGTCGTACCATCATGGTCTCAAAAAAAATTAAGGGGCGTTCCTTGACTAAAATAAGGAAACCCATATTTTTTTCCCCCTTCGAGATAATAGGGTTTTAAATCTTGCACCGTTTAACAAGCTCTCTAGAAAACGGTTATTTTTCCTAACTTCAGCGAGTCATTGCAGCGGAATTAATTTTCACGGACCTAAAAACGCCCGTTTCCGAGTTAGACGCGTTTGAAAGCCTACGATTTCCCATGTTCTAAGAGCGCCATTTTGAAAAATCTCAGGCGCAAAGTACGTATTATCTTCCCTGAATGAGATCGTTGATCAGCTGGCCCTGGTTGGATACGACCACCTCACCCTGCCCCAAGCGATGATATGCCTAAAAAACGGTTGGGGGGGGGAGAGAAATAAATAAAATTCTTGCTGTTCCACTAACAAAGTTGAGTTGCGAAAGACAGTTGTTTGTTTACGTATATACTTAAACATCACACAAGAAACTATAAAAGAGTAGAAAACTATTGTTGTGAAATAATTTTAAGAAAATAAGAATGCGGGCACACATACTGTAAGTAATTTTCAAGGGCTAAATACCCTTGAGTTTTTCTGGGAGCTGCTAATTGTAGGCTACTGTCAGAAGAGCAGCTGCTGTTTTGTTATAGTTGCTAAAATTAACTTCTCAGTTTTTCGTAATAGTAAAATATTCGCTCAGGAGAGTTTTGTCCTCTGCGAACGGGGGAGAGGGTGCAATGCTCTTGACCTTGCTGCTCGGTTGATAGCGCTAGTCGCTACACAAACGCTGCATAACTCCACTCCAAAATGTAATGGCAGTTGTCTAATCTACTAAATAAATAACAGTTAACACATACGCGTGCACACTTATTCATAAAATGTAAGTTGAGTATATTTCCTGTTCAATCAGCTGATTTTATAAGAATACATAAACACTGAAGAGCAATTGAATTAGAGACAGCTGGTGTTATGCAAATGTGGCGGAAACGACACGACGTATGCAGCGATCCGACAATATAAGGAGTGATGCGACGGGAATCAGTAAGAATCATACGCAGTATGGGTAAGACGAAGGATCTAAGCCCATTTGATCGTGGGCAAATTGTCGGGGCCCGACGAATGGGTCACTCCATCTCTGAAGTTGTGCAGGCACTGGGATTTTCACGAGCCACTGTGTCATGGGTGCACCGTGAGTACATCGAATCCGGTAAAACCATCCCTGCAAGGACCAACGCGTGGACAACAGCCTGTGGATGAGCGGGGTCATCGTAGGCTAGCTCGCATTGTAACAGCGGATAGACGGGCCACAGTGCAAGAAGTCACCCGGCAATTTAACGCTGGTGCACAAAAACGTGTAAGCAGCCACACCATCCAGAACCATCTCCTCGCTATGGGATACAGAAGCCATCATCCCACAAGGGTACCGCTGCTGACCCCACAACACAGGGTGCAAAGATTAGCATGGGCGCGGGAACATCGCCACTGGACTCTAGACTTGTGGAAAAATGTTGCCTGGACTGATGAGTCGAGATTCACGTTGGTACATGCGGATGGCAGAATACGAGTACGGCGCAAACCACATGAAGTGATGGATCCTTCTTGCTAGCAGGATACTTTTCAAGCTGGTGGGGGTGGCATTCTTGTCTGGGGACTATTTACGTGGACTGAAATGGGACCCCTGGTACGTGTGACATCGTCCCTCACAGGTCAACGTTACTGGGATATCCTGGACGACCATTTGCTCCCGTTTGTGCGTCTTCAACATCCCACTGGGGACCTCATCCTGCAACAAGCCAATGCACCGTGCCATCGCTCCCGAACTGTACCTGAATGGTTGGATGAACACTCCACCGACGTGATTTCGCTTCCTTGGCCAGCTAGGTCACCTGACCTCAATCCCTTCGAGCACATCTGGGATGCCATCGAGGGAGATGTTTCAGGCACCCCCCCCCCACTCCATCAAATCTTCGTGAACTGTGGGAGCTTGTTCAGGGGTCGTGGATCCGTATGGCTTCCCAACGCTTCCGGTGTCTTGTCGAGTCCACGCTGAGACGAATCGCCGCCGTCATCAGGGTGAAAGGTGGTGCTACACGTTACTAGACAGGTATCTCTAATTCAATTGCTCTTCAGTGTACAACTTACGCACTTATAGGTGTAAAGATTTTTATCTATTTAAAACATATTCAAATATTTCAAATTTTTTAGGGGGTGCGGAGGAATTGTGTTCTTAGTGGTTTTCACCTGGGCCACGATAAATCATGTACTGCCCACGTCCTCTGTTCCCTTAGAAGATAATGCTGAATCGATGGGTGACCAGCGGAGTTTTGACCCCCACCTCACCCCACCCCTCTCCATCATGTGGTGGCGAGGAGTCTCTCAAAGCTAGGTAGCTTTCAAAAATGTTTCAACTTAGTTGGCTGGTAACAAGAGTCGAACCTGTCGCCACCCACTCCCTGGTCCGTAAGATGCCTGCGGCCACAGCATACACGCTAACCATGGAATAAATTCTACCGTACATGTATCTGGCAAATCTTTATATATATATATATATATATATTTTGTATTATCAACCCCAACTGAAAATTGTGAATGAAAAGCTTTGAAGTTTCCGACTATCCTGCTCATATAAATACGGTGACAATTCCTTTCGAGAGAAGTCAGGGGCCGCGGGTGGCCAACGTTCGTGCTGCCGCGGAAAGGACTTCAGGTACGAACGCTCGATCCACTAAATATCCGCCGTGCGTTGGATGGGCACGTTAAGCTGTCGGACCCAAGCACTGACCCCCGGTAATAAATAAGGGCGTCTTCCTCCCCCTTTCTACTTCGCTTCCGTGGCACTCTAGCCCAAATCTCCTAACTTCCTATTTCTAAGGGTTGTTTAAGACCTGGGGTCAGACACTCCCTTCCTAAAATCCTCTACATATGATCATTTGAGAGAAGTCAGGTCAGATGTAAACCCCCTCTCCCACTGTGGGTTTCGGCCCTGCTTCCAACAGAAACAAAGTTGAAGTGTTTCCGGTTTGCTAAAGTATGTAAAACAAATGCAAGTAGAAATGAACGAAGTCACACATGCATGAAAGAAAGAAAAAAAAAGCGATCTCCTTACCAAATCTCTCCAATGCAGTTACTTTACGCCTGATATTTTTCCAAAATGGCGCCTTTAGAACACGGGAAATCGTAGGCTTTCAAATCAAATTCAAACGAGTCTAACTAACGAGCGTTTTTAGGTCCGTGAAAATTTACACAAATATTCTTCTGTTGATAATAGTGATTTAATTTTCAGAATTAAAAAAAATGGCTTTTTTGAGAAAATTGTTGGGAAAGTTAAGAGATTTATCAAAATCGGCTGTTTTTAATGCTGCCGAAACGCGGAAACCAGCAGTTTCACAGATACATAAAAAATTGCAAATAAAGTACACATTTGTATGTCCTTAATAAAAAAAAACTCCATCCGCACCTGTTAAAAAAATCACGAAGTTTACGATTTTTTTAAATTTTAATCATACGATGTGTAAAAAATATTAGCACCATATACACTGCTGGACAATTGCTAAGGATGGATCATAAACGGCTATATAGCGCATAAAAAAAGTAAGTGTGGTTGGATGCCAAGTGAAATAAAATAATGTCAGAATGCCAGGACATTACAAGAAAGACAATTTATTGTGCTCTGAAATCCACAAGGCTTTGGAACGTGTGCAAGGGACAAACAGGCCATTTTGTGCAGAATACGTAAACGTGAAAAAAATGCAAGTACCGTCCGCAGGCGTTCCGGCGTAAGATGTCAATACGGGATATGGCCACCATGGAGGGCGATGCAAGATTCCACACGTCGTGTCATGCTTTGCACAACATTATCAAGCAGCTGTTGGGGTAATTTATCCCATTCCTCTGTCAGTGCACGGATGAGGGTGTCCTTGTTTATTGGAGGGCATTGGCGACCAGCAAGACTCCTCCCCAAAGCATCCCACACATTTTCAATGGGATTCAGATCTGGAGAACGTGCTGGCCATACGAGGCGTTGAATATCCTCGCTCTCAAGACACTCCTGGACAGCGACTGTTCGATGACATGTTGCGTTGTCGTCCATGAAAATGAATATCACCGACAGCACCACGGAACATGCGAACATGAGGTAGCAGAACATCATTAATGTATCGTTGGCCAGTCATAGTCCCAGTTGGAAGCACATAGAGGGACGTACAGCCATTGATCATGATGCCAGCCCATACCGTGACACTACATGTCGGATATCGGTCCCTTTCCTGTATGTTTACTGAACAATATGCAGTACCACTATCACGCGAGATTAGTTGTCGTCGACAATCAGACGATAGACTATCTACTCTCATCTGAGAAGAGGACAGCAGACCAGTCGTTATCAGTCCAATTGCGATGTTGATGGCACCATTGCAAACGGGCGGTACGGTGACGTCTGGACAATGGGATGCACACAACAGGACGGCGCGCGTATAGTCCTCCTTCATGCAAACGTCTGGCGACAGTTTTTCGGGAGATCCGCTTGCCAGTAGCAGCCATAAACTGATTTGCTACCTCACTAGCTGTGCTGCGCCGGTGTCTTTTTGTTGATAGCACTATGTACCGATCTTCTGCAGGTGTCGTACTGCGAAAACAACCTCCCCTGTGACGTTTGCTACACTCTCCATTTGTTTGAAATGATTTTCAAAGCCTTGAAACAACACTGTGGCTGACGTCGAACTACCTGGCAACATCTGTTATTTTTTGCCCTTCTTCAATCTTGCCAATAATACGGCCACGCGTAAAATCATTTAGGTGATGTCGGGAAGACATACTGAAAATTGCAAGTTCGTTAATTGATTCTTTCTCTTTCAACTTTGAGTTTGAACAACAACGGTCAATACGCGTCAAATCCTTTATATCTCTTATCAGCGCTATGACATCACAAACAAGTTCGGCAATCCAAAATTTGCATACGCACAACACGTCTTACTGTATCTCGCACTTATGCTAATTTCCACATTTTCCTGCCTTCTATTTTATGGTTGCTATTGTCATCCGTCCTTAGCAATTGTCCGGCAGTGTATTACTATATATTATACACATAAATGTAAAAAAAAAATACCAGAACAAGATATATTTTTTAATTATTTTGCAATGACTCGCTGAAGTTAGGAAAAATAACCGTTTTCTAGAGAGCTTGTTTGACGGTGCAAGATTTGAAACCCTCTATCTCGAAGGGAAATTTTTTTTGGTGAAAGAAAAAATATGGGTCGCCTTATTTTAGTCAAGGAACACCCCTTTGTTTTTTAAGTGAAATCTGAGACCATGATGGTACGACCCTGCCTGAGTTGAAATGGAACCCATCTATATTAGTTGTCATCCATTAGACGTAATATACTTCTATGTTCAGAAGTGTCCTTAGCTACTCAAGAGCTACGTGTAAAGAGTTTTAATACAAGCATACACACTTTTTATTAAGGTGTATGATATTATTATACAGGTAATGCTGTTTACACCATCAGCACGGTACAACAGGAAATGGGACTCGTCACTCCAGACAACCTTCCATCTGTCGACGGTTCATTGCCGACGTTCCTTGGTCCATGCAACGCGTTCGCAATGACTGGGCATCATTGTAGGTACCCTCATTGGTCTCCAGCTGTGGAACCCCAGGCGAAGCAAGGTATGGTGCATGTGGAAATAAATCGAACTGCAATGCTGTTGTACTGGTGGGTGAGCTAAGTGACTTGCACGTCGTTGCTGAGATACCAGTCATGACACCTGACACTCGCCTTTAGGCTCAACCACGCATGGCTGACCAACGTGAGCCCCTCTGCTGGATGTCTGTCTATGGTTAATCCAGTCCTGGTATGCCCTTGATACAGTAGTAAGAGAGCAGCAACAAGTGTGACCATTTCCGTAATACTAGCAGCTGCCTTCTGGACCCCAACTATCTTGGCTGCGGTCAAATTGGCTTAAGTTGTTACATTTCCTTATTACTGTCAAACATTTACTGATTATGTACAGAGAATAGGTGTTCACAATTTACACTAGCTGCACCTGACGTTGATATATCATATGTGGTACTTTGTTATCACTCGCAATATGTAAAACATGTTCCTAATGCAAAGCTAACTCAGTGTATAGCCTTTCTTATAAAATTGATTAACAATTGCTGCTACAGTTCTAAGACTACTTTCTATGAAAACCTGTGGTCTCCTAGGCTCCACTGTGATATTTTCAATCAACATCTATGTTTATACAGGCTCTTTTAAACAAGATTTACTTTAAGGCATTCCCAAGAGCCAGTATTTTGCTAGCTACAAAAAGGATTCCAAAATATTATAAAGAGTAATTTAATACTGCCGGATTAATATTTGCTTACTTTGAATATTGTATAAATTCAATATAATGTTGACAGAAATAAGATATAACAACATCCACACATTTACTCTACTTATGTTGTTAAATTGAGCAAGTTCGTAAGCTGTAAGCTTCTTTTCATACACTTCTGTGGCTTGATAGAACTGTATGCTACCTCCAGGAAATTTTGCTTTTTGGAAGCAAAATCTTTTTGTCTCTTACTTAATTTTGTGACATGCCTTTAAGAGCAGCATTAAGAACAGTTATAGATTTTGTTAGTTTGGTATCATTTCAAGCACTTTAGGTTTGCAGGAATGACTGCTTAACCTGTTTTAAACATTTATTTTCACACTGCAAATTCCCTCATCCATTGGCTGAGTACATGTCTTTCATTTTAATCCCTGGGTCTAATGTTTTGTTTGTAATGCCATCACATAGTAACTACAAAATGAGCTCAGTAGATTTTAAAGCTGCATCTTTCAACCACGAGTCTACATAAACTTATCTAGGGATCTGCCGGTTTGTCTAGATGTCCTGCAAGTATAGCACAGTTCCAGATCCTGGCCACACATAATAAATGTTATGTTTGAACAGCCTCAAGAAGTGAGAAACAAAACTGTTTCTGATGCACATGTTGCATAGAAACATTGTAGAGGCAAAGGGAGGTAGACTTCGTTATGATTGTGTAATGCATGCGGCTAGATGATGAAAAGGTTAGCTCCGTTCTGGTGCATTGGTATCGTGGCCTTGCTGAAACTGCTCTCATTTCACAAGATTCAATAGTTATGCGTGTGTAGTTTGAGTCATTGTATTTTTCTAAGCTTGGAGATAATTACAACAAAGCTCAGAAGGCAAATTTTCTGCACTTGTCTTATGTGTGATGCTGTCTTTGATAACACTTCTGCATCATTTGTATATAATCTTGAGATGCAGAAAAGTCATCTGCTAGGCATTGTAAATAGTCATTTTTTTTATGCTGTGCCTGATTAGTGTGAACAATGCTTTCTAGGAAATAGCTGATAAGCTTTAAAAAAAAGCTACGAATTTTTCATTACAAGTTTCTGTCCTCAAAATATGTGAATGAATGGAACAATGAGTGTGTGGTCTGGAGTGTTGGATAATGTGAGAGAACAGGCTGGTGTAGGTGTGATTTTAAGTGAAAAGATTAACAACTTGATTCATTACAGCTGCATAAGTAAGAGAATTATTTGGATTCGTTTAAAAGGGAAACTTGAGAGAATACTGATTGCTGTAGTATATTCTCCTTGTGATTGAGAACATAAATAAGCATGAATTTGTGCTTATTAATAGAGAAAATCGATAAAAACAAAACATACCATTTTTTGCCATTGGCTCACAATAAATAAAATTGACAGAAAAATTTCTTCTCATGGATTACTTTAGTAGGGTATACGTCCACTAGACTGCAATTCATGATTGGCATTGGTGGGCCATGCTTTTCATGAGATTGTCCTGAAGATCATGAGAGAGGTTTCTCTGTTCTTCTTTCAGTGCCATCACAGGTCTTTTTTTTAGTGCCAGGTGGGGGATTGTGTTCAGCAACATGCCTCTCCAGAGTGTCCCAAGCATTATCGATTGGATTCAGGTCGGGGAGTACTCGGGCCACTCCATTCAGTCGATCCCCTTGCTCTCCAACAGTTCACCAACACATGATCGATGAGGACAGGCGTTATCGTCCATAAAAATGAATGAATTTCCAACAGCACCACAAAACAGTCTTGCAGTTCTAAAATGACCACAATAATGCTGGGTATTTATTGACCCTTTCTTCAACACTAGGAGCTCCATACTCCCATTGATCATAATTCCAGACCAGACCATTACTCCACCACCCCTGGAATGGTTAATTTCAACCAAGTTTCTGGCTGAATAGGCAGTGTGGGGTTCTTGCCACCTAGAGTCAGACAATAAAAAAATCGGCTTTCATCTGTAAACAGAACACTGGCCCATTGCTCTTCACTCCATGTGCAGTGTTCACAACACCATCGATAGCAACTTGTTTTGCATGCTAGGGTCATGTAACACACTGTACCAGTTGGGCAAGCAATCTCAAATGCCTTGACCCAGTTCGACACGATATTTTGGTTCCTGTGCTTGATTCCAGCTGTTTTGCTAACTTGCCAGCAGTTATTTCGCGAGATCTTTAGCTGTTACAAGATAACGATCTTGTTTTGAAGTAGTGTTGCGTAGTCGACCACTACTGAACCTTCTGATAGCTATTCCATGTTTAGAAAATTGTTACCAAATCCGTAATGATACGCTCTGGGCAATTCTGAACTCCTTCACTACGTCTCTCATTGCCCGCCCTTCTTCCAGTATAGCAACAATTCACCCGTGGGTGAAATCGTCCAAATGCGTTCTTTTAGATGTACTACAAGTCAGCGGTGGCTTGTGGATTATTCAAATGGGGGTTCACAATACATAAATCATAAAAATTAAATTTTCAGTTATGACATAACATACAGGTTAAACTACATTTCTGTTTCTACAAGTAAAAAAAAAAGCACTCATACGTAGAAAAACTGCAACATTCGATTTTGTACAAAGGAAGATTCTATTACAATAGTGCTTACAATTTACTTCAAAGGTAAACATTCAAAGGTAATGTTGATTACTCAAGTGCAATTTTTGTAAATTAAGTCAATCTGCCTGTCTCTTTTTGAGGCAAACAAATCAATAACATTTTTGTTGAATTTAGGTATGTCATTTATCATGTTTTTTTTTTCAGTTGAGAGCATGGCTAGAGCACTCAGTCTATCCTCACTCATGATGCTTCTTAAAAATGTCTTAACTCATTTTAAAGTTGAGAAGCAGTTGTCATTGGAATAGTAGAAATAATTAGCAACAGTTTGTAGGCCTCCAAGAACATAGTGTGCAAGTTATTTTCTGTAACGAGCTATAGCAGACTAATGGCACCATTCATATTTCTGAAATCTGGTCTTCTGTAAATTACTCCTAGTTCAGTTTTCAGGTGATCCTTTTGTAACATGGGATAAACATCTGTTGTTTGCTCAACAAGCTGATTTGGAAATTTTTCAGCTTGGAGGAGAGAAACATCAGAGTAGCGAGTGATAAAAGAAAATCTATCTTTTACTTGATTCGTGATAACATCACAAATCTCTTTAGCTGCTACAGCTTTATTTATATGAATATTTTCTCTCTTCCTTTTCTTTGATGTTTCCTCTGTTTCTGATATCTTCATGGTCACTGTGTCCATTCTTTTCCTTTCTTTTTCCATTGACTGCTGGAAAGTGTTTACATGCTTTTGAATGAGTTCTGAAGCTGGTTGTATAACATATCGACATGTGGCATAATATTGTGAAAAACTGTAAGCCAAAACACAAATACTGAGTCTTCCAACATACGCCGAATAGCCCCTGCTTGATTTATTGCTACAGCTTGTTTCGATGACGACTCTATTTTTTCCCTGCATTCATACACTGTATTGATGGTTCGACTCTTGAAATTCCACCTGGTGGCTGAACCATGAGGTATCCTTTTTCTAACAGTTTCATCTAGAATAGCAATCCTCTGTGGAGAGTTACTGGAAAAGTTAGTAATGTCACTTAGGTTGGAAAAAAATACCCAAACTTGTTGATTCTGACAGGTTGCTTGGCCGACAATCAAATTGAGCTGATGTGCGTAGGAATGCACAAATGTGTATTCTACATTTTGTATTGCTACATTCTTACAAAATGTAGCAATACAAAATGTGCATTTACATATTTGTATTCTGGGGCTCATCCCTGTTACTATATAAGTCATGAGCCGCTTCATAGTGATTTCACTCTTTAGCCTGATGATGCGCCCATAGTGGTTCGCGAAAGTGCTCGCTGGAGCTTTTAAACTAACCCATTTAATTGTAAATAAAGACATTTTTTAACCTACGTTTTTAGATAGTGATTGGAAGGTGTGGTGTTTGTGCTCTATATTTAGATGAATCTGATCGTGCTTTGACAGCCTTAATTACTCTTTGACTAGTAGCATGAAAGTAAAACCTCCGGTCTTTTAGTGCATTCTTATAGGTACGTTAGCCTGAACACCTGTGTGGTGACCACTCATCATGTTTGTACAGTCATAGCTCTGGGATATCAATTTCTCGGCTTTGTCTACAACTTTTTTCAAACTAGCTTGAGTACATCCAACGATAGATTCTGCATCATGTCCAGGGGGATTAGTGAATTCCAAGAATCTCTTAACTGGTTCTCCATTACTTAAAATGTATCAAAAAACGACAACCAATTGGGAAGCAGATGAAACATCAGTAGTTTCATCTGCTATCACTGCTACAAAACTTGCTTTTGAGATTTAATTTTTTATGTGGTTCTGGCAAACAGTGAGCATACAGTCTAATAAATCTTTTTGAATTTCTTTTTATGTTCTTTTAAAAACAGTGGCATTAGTGAGATGTTCTGCTGAGAAGTTTATAAGACCTCTGAAAATGCCTGGATTTAATGAATCATCGCGTCCTCAAATGTGCCGCAAAATAGAATACAGTCAACGATTTTTGGTTACTTGCTCATTGGGGTTTTTAACATTCGAACGACATGCACTGTCAAGCTGTTGGCAAATATCAACCTTTCCCAGCAAACTAAACTCTAATGTGGAGTTTAAATGTGATTGGGAGCAGTGGTGTTCATTTATTTTTTGAATTAAGATGTGATAAATCAGAAATATCGTAACTCGCCCAACTTGAATCACCACTTTGTTTTGCAAACAGGAGACAGTGAAAACAAAAGAGCCTGTTAGTTAATTCACATCCACAGATCCATGGATATTTCTCATATAAGTCGGGTTTGAATTCCCTTTTGAAATCTCTAGTTTTACAGGGCTGCCAGCCTATCACACCCAAGAAAATAGTTGCTTTAGTAGCCACTGACGGTTAAAATAGTAGCAACTATTGGTAAAAATAGTAGCCTTAACAACTTATTTTAATGACAAAAAAAGTGAGAGTTTCAGAATGTAAGTGCTCCACAACAATTTTTTTTTTTAATTCAAACCATGGTGACAAAATTAGCACATGTTCACATTTTGGTGGGGGAAAAAATTATATATATATACACTCACATCCATACACTGCAAAAAGAGCATCTTAAGTTACAATATAATGCTACTCAAGACACTCAGAACTATAAAGGTTATGGAAATTACACCCCCCCCCCAAAAAAAAAAAAGATTCAATTATATATCGAAAACTACTTACATAAATTAACCTGATACAAACTTTGGAATTACAAAACACTTCCTTCTTTGTCATTGTTCTGGAGGTCAGATGTTCTCATCTGTATCAAGCCAGTACGGAGAGCTTTCTTCTGCATTTGTGGTTGGTAAACAGATATAAGATTTTCCAAGTGGGCTTCATACACTGTGTTGAAAAAATTGTTGTGTATTTCTTCATTCAAAGGTCATAGTTGTGGTCATTCAGTGTTATGATGGTCACTTGTTTTGTTCTGTACACATAATAATCATAGTTATCTGATATGAGGTATATCAAGAATCTCATTCAAATAGATGAAAAACATTTGGAAATATTTCAAACTTGTCTTTTGTACAGCTATGACAATAAATATCAAACACTGTGAATGTGTTTAGTATGGAACAAAAACACGAAGCCTAGAACTAAAAAAATGAAAACTTGCAGTTTATTATCATCAGGAATGGAATGGGTATAGTGTAATCTCCCTCTTCAATAATGGAAACTCTTTAACTCATAAGTAATAATAATAATGGTGCTTAACATGATTTTGATTCCCATATTTGAAAGGTAAACGTGAAAAACCTGTCTAAAACGTCTTCATTTCATTAGGGCATGGAAAACTGTCTTACGATTCAAGCTCAAGTCTGTTTAGGCCAGGTATAATTGATATGAAGCATTACACTGATATACGCCTGCCTTGATAATGTTAGTCATTCTTCACAGTGTCCTTGATGCTTTTGAGACAAATATAAAGAAATTACTTTATCCCAACTCATAATTACAGAAATGAGAGAAAAAAAAAAAACTCTACTTTCATAACAGCAGACAGTTAAAATCTCTAGATGTTCACCATGATCGATTTTCAAAGCTCCAACAACAGTAAAACTAAGATTATCCTTACACCCACTGATGACAATAATAAAACCAAAGCTCAAAGATTTTGAAATGATTGTTTTATAACTCTTCTGAAAACTACTGTCATGGGACATAAAAAACTTTTATATGATGCCTCCCCCCAATATGTAAAAACGTTTTTATCATTTAGCAATTTGGGGGGGGGATCCTCTTTAAAGTTTACATTATTCTTATACCATGGTAGCAATTTGGAGGAGTTATATGCAGTAAATTATTTCAAAAAATTGAGTGTGACTTTATACCATTGCCATCAGTGCATATTTTCCGTGTCAAACAAAAAAAAAATCTTCCTCATTAACCTTAGATTTACTCCTTTTTTGAGCATAAATGCATCAATTAGGGAGGATTTTCTTTTATGAACTATCCTATTCATTTTTAATGCTTCAAGTTCGTGTTGTCTTTCTTTTTGTCGAAGTTTCCTGCTCCTTCTAGAATACCATGTGCAACTTGTATTGCAGGTATGTTTTTTTTTTTTTAATGCTTGCTTTTAGTCTCTTACTGGCTTCTTTAAGCACAGAGTCCAATGATTCTTGTACTTCTCTTTTTCTTGAACAAGCATTTTTATCTTGTTTTCCATGTTCTCTATAGTTTGCTTTCTGCTCTTCAAATCCTTTATTTAGCAATTCTTGTTTCAATTTCTGCTTTCAGTTGCTGTTCCTTGAATCTCTGCACCTCTTCTAAATGGTTGCTTTATATGACTTATGTGCATTAAGTGCTAATTTTATTAGTTCTTTGGTTATTAACACCTTTGCAACTTGGTTGTTATACATTTTTAATGCATTTCGAATTGTTAGTCTCTCATGCAACATCTTCTCAGACATAGATGCCTTCTCATCTGAAAGAACTCTTCGTGATACAGAAGAGCCTCTCTCTACATCAAAGTTGCCATGTGATCAAGCAAGACATGCTTTCACAACTTTAGCCAAAGATGGATATTTCCAGTCTCCAAATGTCTTTTGATACAATATGTCTCTCCAAAAATGATCAATCCTAATTTCGCTGTTTGGAATAAATTCTCATACACACAAGTACATCTATACCTAGACCCACGTGATTAGAGGAACGACCTACTCAAATGACAAAAAGTACTGTCTCGTTATTTTTAACAGATACGCAGAAATGTCTCACCAGGTGTTTTTTAGATTACCACTTAATTTTTTTGTTATGAACAATTCCTAATTTATATTGAACAGTTTGTAGATGATGTAAAGTGAGTTTAAATGTCTGTTGGCGAAAACGTGCATTTTCCGTGTCATTCGGAAAACAAAGCTGTAAAAACAATCGCACAAATTTATTTCAATGAACATATCATTCATGAAATTCTAGGTACAAAATTTTTGACTTGAAATTGATACATTTAACTGCAAATAAACTTCAGTAAATATACATAATATCTAAGGTATTATTACCTGATATTGGCAAAGTATTTCACACACAAAAATCAGCTATTTACTTCCACCAGTGTCTAAAAAATATGTTATGAAAATTAACAAATGGTGCAAAAAAAAAAAAAACATTTCCCATAGCAGAAGGAAGGTATTAGAGACAAAAATATTTTCAAATCGGTCAGTTAAAAGGAGAGATATAGAAGGAAACATGATATAACTATGCATTTCAGAGGAAGAATTTTGCATAATGGAAAAGTTGAAAACAGAAGAAAAGCATTCTTCATAACAAAAGCTATGCTAAGGAAAAAAAAAAACTTTTCAAATACGTGTCCCGGAAGCAGAGATAGTAAGAAAAATGTTTTGACCATTACAACCCCTAGGGGGAAAGTTTTACATTATTGAAGAGGATCTTCTTATTGTAGCAAAGATATTATTCACTCTCCATCTTTATTATAGCGAACGGCATATAGTAAAAAATGAAATTTCTCAATAGGGTTTTTACAGGCAGAGATAGCACACAAACACCACCTAGCGTCAGAATTGTGAACCATAAACCTCCTCAAACACAAATCTAAAGTGTTCCATAAGGTAAATGGTATCTGGTGTTAAAAGAATTTTTTAAATTGAACATTTAGAAGTACAGATATTAAGAAAAATAGATTCAATATTTGTGACCCCTAGCGGCAGAATTGTGCGAAGAAAATATAAATAAGTTTTCATAGTTAGGTATCTGATCGAAAGAGAATATTTTTCAGTCGGGTTTTTAGTCTGCAGATATTACTGTAAACGGAAATGTGAGCTTACACCCTCTAGTGACACACTTGTGCGTTAAGAAATATTTGAAATTTTATGAGAAACATTTCGCACTGAAAAAGTTCTCCAACAAATAAAGAATTTTTCAAATCGGACTCCTAGAAACAGAGATATGGATCAAAAATAAGATATACGCGTACGCCCTTGGTGGAAAAATTGTGCCCTATTTTAAGCAGGAAGTATTCTCGAAAAGTTTTCCGAGTTGAGCGGTATTGGTTCACAAAGAATTTTTTAAATAGTTTCCAGCTCAGATTTTGTTGCAAATACATCAGAAGCCAAAATAAACATTTATGCCCCCTGGTGGCCAAACCATTCTTTACCAGAAATGAGAATTTGTACGCAAAACATTTCAACCTCAAGAGCTGTATCCGACTCAGGAAAAAATTTTCAAATTGGACTTTTAGAAGCGGAGATATTGGGAAAATCGTGAAATACCTTTAAGCCCCATAGCGGAAAATTTATGCATTATTTAAAAAAAGGACTGTATCTAAAATAGTCTTTGATATAAATGTCATTGAAAGGAAAAATAATTTTTTCAATTGGATATTTAGAAGCAAATATATGAAATGCATTTTAAATTCGATATGATCTCTATTTGCGCCCTCTAGCGGTGAAGTTTGTGCATCTAAAAAAAAACTGGAACAAATGGATCATCATTCTCACATTTTAAGATTCCCAATACAAAAAGAATTTTACAAATCGAACTAATAACTGTAATAACTGCAAAGTTATGGTCTCCCCGACGGGACAGACAAAGTGATAACATAAGCATGACACAAAAGATGCTAATAATGCAGCTTCAGTCCTCCTAAAGAAGAAAACCGATAGCCCCCCACACACATTTTGCAGGGGGTGGGGAAGGAAATTTGTCAACATAAGTTATGTCAGTAGAAAAATCCTCATCTACAAAACAGCGTGCAGGGACAAAAAGGCGGAAATGGATAAAATTCCAGGACATGTAACAGAATTTTAGGACAAATCCACGACAAAATGGAATTCCAGGATGCATATGAACCATGGATTTGACATATACATATCGATATCAAAGTTGATATTCACATGTATCAATATAAAAAGTAATGTTATACAAGCACATTGATATACGCAACACAAATTACGTTTTTTTTTTAATAGTAGCCTTACAATTAAAATAGTTCGAGGTTTTTTTGAAAATAGTTGCTTTTGGCTGTTTTTTGTAAGAAATAGTTAGCCATAGTCACCACTGGCAGCCCTGATTTTGTCACCTGGATCAGCTTAAGCATTTTAATTTCCAGCGACAACATTGAAAAATGTAATTGCTTTAGCTCAGAAACACTGATTTTACTAAATCCCATCTTAACTGTTTACACATGTTCTTACACACAACAATAAAACTAACCAACCGATTAATAACTGATAAACAACTACACTAACCACTTGTTGCCGCAAACCAAGGGAGAATCCGGACGAATAACAAACTCAATCAATTCTTCAAATACATTTATGTATTGAACTTTATTACATGGTTATAATCATTATTGTATATATTTGTCAACAATACAGTTATATTGTGTACTGTTTCTCACGTTATATGAACAATTTAGTGCTCGCAGGAAACATTCCATCGTTGTCTAACATAGAGCCAATATTGTTGAACGTAACCTAATATAAAATTGAGGTAAAATATACTATATGAATGAAAACTATTACTCACGTTCTGTTTTCATGAATATTCAGGAACATTGAGCATTATTCTGTGATATTCCAAAATTTTTCTTGAATTTGTCAAAATCACTTCAAGCAGTTACTTCGTGACGATTTTAGGCTTGTCTAGTCTTAATAGTTGGGCAACCTTTCTTATTGCCTTGTGATTCAATGTTGCAATTTCTAAAACAATGAACTATTGAAAGGTTTATTTTATTCTTAGACTTCGTTTTTACATGATACTTTAAACGTATCGTGTGAAAACGAAGTCTAAGAATGCTTTAAGACTGAATATTTTACCAAATTGAAGGTTAAACCTTTCAATTGTTCATTGTTTTAGAAATTGCAACGTTGAATCACAAGGCAATAAGAAGAAGGGTTGCCCAACTATTAAGACTAGACAAGCCTAAAATTGTCATAAAGTGACTGCTTGAAGTGATTTCGACGAGTTCAAGAAAAATTTTGGAATGTTCCTGAATACTCCATGAAAACAGAACGTGAGTAATAGTTTTCATTCATATAGTATTTTTTACCTCAATTTCATAATATTAGGTTACATTCAACAATATTGGCTCTATGTTAGACAAAGATGGAATGTTTCCCGCAGGCACTAAAACGTTCATATAACGTGAGAAACAGTACAAAATATAACAACTGTATTGTTGACAAATATGCACAAGAATAACAAACTGCCAATCCATCTGCATGAGTTCCTGCACACTGAAGACTGTGAAAATTGAAAGCTTATGAGCGGCGCTTATTCCTCGCACACGTGCCTCTTCTTCCCACCGGACAAACTGGTTTTAAAGTAGTAGTTTCTTCTATCATATGTGAGATCGACGTAAGGCCGGCCGATCTGTGCTGCTAACTTTCGAATTTTATACCATTCAGAGGGTATTTAGAGGGGGGGGAGCTCGTCCCGAAATTGGCAAAACCTGGAAATGTGTTTACGGTTTTATTTTATTTAATTTCTTTCTTTCATCTTCTCTTTTTCTGTTTTGAGGGTTCCGTGCTCATGTGCACCAATAGAGGAGCAGCCACTGCTACAAGTCATCATAACAACAAAGAAGGGAGGTCCACACTTCAACACCTACAAAACAAACTATTTCTTCACACTCACACTTCAGCTTTTATAGCTGATTGAAAGTACACAACTGTCACAGGATTCCTGACAATTATAATATAACCACTCTCACACAGCTTGCTCTTGCGTGTTTCGATTATACCAGAGTGTTTTCACCTCTAACCAAGGACTTGCAAGTCCGAAATTTAGCCTTTTGTCATTGATCCTCAATTTTGGGACTACTATATATAAGATGTACAGGGAAATAACTTTTGAACGTAAAATGCTAGAGTTGTGGAAGTAGTGTGTGACTATGTTCTATCAGATGAGACCGATTGCAGCACCCCTAGAGGCAAATTTTGGAAGTTAGCAATCCTATCGCGAGAACCAAGAGAGATGGTGAAAAAAGCCAATAGCAAACATGTAGAGCGTCACCGATTTAGTATGAAATGACGCCCTACAATCACCAAAAACTCCAATAGAAGTCCGGAAATGCAGATCTCTCAGTATCCGATCACCAGCATAAATACGTCACGAATGATATCGCAAAGCGTAAAATCTGTAAACAAATTTTGCCTGCAAAACAGCAAAGCATGAATGAAAGTATGTAAATGGAAACGCTACATCATACCTCATCTGGAAGCATAAATTGGCAGTCAGGGAAGGTTTGTCAAACAGTGGGGCGTGGACTGGATCTTCGAGTCTACACATGGCTAGTTATTCCAACCAGGAGTACTGTGAGATGGTTATCTCGTACAGGGAATGTGGTCGTCGGGCAAGAGAGGCAGCACGCCAATATACATTACGTTTCCCTAATCGTTCTCATCCTACTGCGGCTACTATAATCAATGTCGTTCGCCGGCAGAGAGAAACCGGGAGCTTTACAAGTCATTCCCGTTCAGGTAGGCCGACACTTGCAGATATGCACGTGCAGCCAGTGGACGTCCTGGCCTATGCGCTGGCCCACCCACACTGCAGTAAGAGAGACATCAGTGCGACGTGTGGCCTTACATTTGGTCGTGTATGGCAAATTTTGCGTGAATTTCGAGCTCACCCATACAGTGCAACACTAATGCAAGGGTTGCTGCAGGAGATTATCAGAGACGTTACGACTGGTGCAACTTTGTGATGAACAGCCAGATTTTTTTACTAACATTTTGTGGGCTGACGAGGCGAAATTCGATTGCAGTGGGGTCTTAAACTGACACAGCGCGCACTATTGGGCACTTGAAAACCCATCATGGCAACAAGAAGTTTGTCATCAGGTGCAGTGGTCCCTCAATGTCTGGTGCGGGATTTGGAACACTCGCCTCATAGGACCTGTGTTCTACGATGGAACCTTAACGGGACTAAGATACCTGGAGCTATTGCGAACAACAGTACCTGATTTCCTAAATGACTTGCCGTTAATCCATCTGCGTTCTGTGTGATTTCAGCATGACGGCGCCCCACCACATCAGCTGGCGTCAGTGCGAAGCTTTTGTCGGGCACTTTCGAGCACAGGATCATCACTTATGGAGGTAACGTGGAGTGGTTACCGGACCTAACCCATTGGACTTCTTCTTGTGGAGTTACATAAAGGACCAGGTGTTCAGCTTGCCATCCCATGATGTTAACGATCTACAAACCCATATTATCCAAGCATGCGGTAACGTAACACCCGAAATGCTGCAGAACGTCCAAAAAGAAGTTCTAGCTCGAATACAGATGTGTATTGCTGCCGATGGTGGACACATCGCAAATGCTTAAGTATTAGTACTGACATTTTGTATTTCTAGAACATTATTTTGTGTTTTTCTTCATAATGTCCTACTGCTGTATGAATTTCCTACTACTTTACTGTACAGTACATAATAAATTGTACCTTGCTGACACGTACATGTATTAGTTTTATTAGTAAATTTGCATCACCGTATAATGTCACACTTCTGCATGCGATGAGTGACGTATTTATGCCGGTGATCGGACACCAAGAGATCTGCATTTCTGGACTTCTATTGGAGTTTTTGGTGAATGTAGGGCATCATTTCATACTAAATCGGTGATGCTCTACATGTTTGCTATTGACTTTTTTGCTATCTCTCTTGGTTCTCGCGATAGGATTGCTAACTTCCAAAATTCGCCTCTAGGGTGCTGCAATTGGTCTCATCTGATAGAACATAGTCACTTTACTACACTGAGTGGCCACTTTATTATGACCACCCCCTCAGTACTTCGTTGGTCCACCTTTTGCCTTTAATACTACATCGATTCTTCATGACATGAACTCCACGAGATGTTGATAGGTGGTTTGTGGAATCTGAGACCATGCTTGATGAATAGCACTTTCCAGGAGTGTGAGATTGCAGGGTTGTGGATCCAGCTGTCTGATGGCTCGTTCAACTTCATCCCACAAATTCTCAATGGGGTTGAGATCTGGAGATTGTGGGGGCCACCTAAGCAAAGTCTCCCCGGCATGTTCCTGAAACCAATGTATAATACGAGCACTATGGCAGGACGCATTATCTTGTTGAAAGTAGCCATCGCCATTGGGATAATCCATCCACATGGTCTGCAACGATGTTTAGATATGATGTGCCAGTCAGACGTTGATCAACACAAATTAAAGGGCCCAAAGCATGCCAGGAAAACATTCCCCAAACCATAACGTTGCCTACATCAGCTTGAAGGGTTGTAGTAATGCATTTAGGGTCCATGCTTTTGTGCTGTTTCCGCCAAATTCTCACTTGGCCATCGGCATGGTGCAACTGAAAACGTGATTCATCGGACCACATAATTTGTTTCCAATTATCGACTGTCCAATCCTTGTGTTCCTGTGCGAACTGGAGATGTTTTCTCTTGTTAACTGTAGACAGCAAAGGTGTTCGAACAGGACTTCAGCTGCTATATCCCATCCGATGTAGTGTACGGCGAACAGTGCGTGCAGAGATCATTTGAGGGGATCCTTGATTAAGATGGTTTGTAATTTGTTGCACTGTTGCCCTTCTGTTGTCTGTTACCAGTCTGGACACTCTCCGTTCCGCCCAAGCAGTCACTGGTTGATGACGACCACACGTTGCACGTAGAGACCTAGTTTTTTGGCTGACAGTCCAGTCTTTAAACTCTGGAACATTTCACGAATGCGTCGGTTTCGGTGATACTCGCTCCATGGCTCCGAGCTCCTACAATCATCCCACATTGAAAGTCCGTCAAATCGCATTTTTTACCCATCTCGTCACCCAAAAATCACTTCTACTACTGTCGCAAGCACTAAGCTTTCCCTTTTTATACTAGCCTCGCCTTCTGGCGGCAACAGCGTGCAGCCATAGCCCATTTGCTTAAAACCGTCAGGTGGTTATAATAAAGTGGCAACTCAGTCTATATGTACACACTACTTCCACAACTCTAGCATTTTGCGTTCAAAAGTTATTTCCCTGTTTAAGGACTTCCCTATACACTCTGTATATATATATATACATACACTGAAGAGCAATTGAATTAGAGACAGCAGGTATTACGCAAATGTGGCGCTGTGGGCGGCCCTGTAAACGGAAACGACATGACGTATGCAGCGATCCGACAATATAAGGAGTGATGCGACGGGTGTCAGTAAGAGTCGGATGCAGTATGGGTAAGACAAAGGATCTAAGCGCATTTGATCGCGGGCAAATTGTCAGGGCCCAACGAATGGATCACTCCATCTCAGAAGTCGTGCAGGCACTGGGATTTTCACGAGCCACTGTGTCACGGGTGCACCGTGAGTACATCGAATCCGATAAAACCATCCCTGCGAGGGCCAACTGCTGTGGACAACAGCGTGTGGATGAGCGGGGTCATTGTCGGCTAGCTCGCATTGTAACAGCGGATAGGCGGGCCACAGTGCAAGGAATCGCTCTGCAATTTAACGCTAGTGCACAAAAATGTGTAAGCAGCCACACCATCCAGAACCATCTCCTCGCTATGGTGTACAGAAGCCGTCGTCCCACGAGGGTACCACTGCTGACCACACATCACAGGGTGCAAAGATAAGCATGGGCGCGGGAACATCGCCACTGGACCCTAGACATGTGGGAAAATGTTGCCTGGACTGATAAGTCGATATTCACATTGGTACATGCGGATGGCAGGATACGAGTACGACACAAACCACATGAAGCGATGGATCCTTCTTGCCAGCAGGGTACTCTTCAAGCTGGTGGGGGTGGCATTCTCGTCTGGGGACTGTTTACGTGGACTGAAATGGGACCTCTGTTACATGTGACATCGTCCCTCACATGTCAATGTTACCGGGATATCCTGGACGACCATTTGTTCCCGTTTGTGTGTCTTCAACATCCCACTGAAGACCTCATCCTGCAACAAGACAATGCACCGTGCCATCACTCCCGAATTGTATCTGAATGGTTGGATGAACACTCCATCGACGTGACCTCGCTTCCTTAGCCCAGCTAGGTCACCTGACCCCAATCCCATCGAGCACATCTGGGATGCCATTGAGAGAGATGTTCAAAGCTCTGACCCCTCCATCAAATCTTCGCGAACTGTGGGAGCTTGTTCAGGGGTCGTGGATCCGTATGGCTTCAAAACGCTTCCGGTGTCTTGTCGAGTCCATGCCGAGACGAATCGCCGCCGTCATCAGAGCGAAAGGTGGAGCTACACGTTACTAGACAGGTATCTCTAATTCAATTGCTCTTCAGTGTACATGTTAAAAAACCAACTAGAAGCACCAAACAAAAATCTACTTTGAAACTCTAAAGAGACAAAAGCTGCATAAAAGAAAGATCGAAACATGTATTCGTAACCAATGCTAACAACGAAATAAGAGAAAAACATAAAACAAAATTAAAACTGAGAACAAAACAGAGAAAAATATATATATGAAACAGAAAAACCCTCTGAAGCAAACGAGCACCGGAGCAAGCTAAAAACTAAAAAACATTTTTAAAAAACCAGAAGAACATAGGGATTGCAGACCTATGACAGAGTCTCTTATGGCTTCGTCAGAGGCAAGCATGAAAAAAATCTCTCACACATCTACAAAGAACAGAAAAGTGTTGGTTTCTGCTAATTTAATTTGCTATAAGGACAAATTAATTTTAAGGTTAAATTCAACAAATGTTAAAAGGGATAAATAACCCATTATCAGTAAGCTAAATCACATAGTCCAATGCACACTCAAAATGACCAGTCCAAGAGAATTCTAGCTAACTACATTTTCAAGGAGGACAAACACCCACTACAACACAAATCAAGAGAAGAAATTAATTTACTGATGAAAAGTGAAGAGCTTCGCCTAACTAGAAGGTATACATGCATATTCAGTAACATTTATTCTGATAGCTTTGAAATATTGAAAATATATATTTGTAAAAATACACTAGCTAAAGGTGTATGAGAATTAAAGCACTGTGGCAATATGAGAGATGGAATCTATAGAACCAAGGTGCAAAACTCAGAGAAGTAAGAGAGAAGCCCAAGACACAAAAATTACATAAGAAGTTAAGCATAATAGTCCAGCGGCATAGCAAAAGAATTGTGCACTTTTGTGTAAAAGCATGAACTATGGCATGATGAATAGGCATACCCTAAGGGTCATTTTAAGATATTGGGCCACTTCAAAATTTACCAAGAAGCCCCTAAATTCCAAGATGGCAGCCAAAAATTCAATTTTCTGTAATTATCGTCTGATTTGATTGATTTTTAGTTTATACATGTATTTTCTGGTGCTGAATATGAATTTGAAGTTACACTTAACATTTTTCAATCTAAAGAACATAAAATTCCAAGATGGTGTCCAAAAATCGCAAGGTTTTATACTTTTTAAAACTTTGTTTTAAAGGGTTTTATAAAAAAAAAAGCATTGCTTTTTCTATAGTTTATTTAATTGTCAATGGCAGCCATGCCTAATACAAATGAAACTACACTTCATTAACACACTAGTTTTTAAATAATGGACTTCAAAATTTTACAAGTAATGTTTAACAATCCCTGCCACACACACACACAGTCCAGTGCATGGAAGTTTGGCTTTTTTGCATTTGCATCTATGTTTCTCACAGTTTTTGGTACATTTGCATGATACGAGCTCAAAACATGATGAAAGTGCATCTGGTAGATCTGTCCAATGGGGTTCATACATCCCATCATCCGTTTTTTTCCATCCCCAGCTGGTTGGTTAAGGTAGCTCAGGATCTGCAATGATACTTTGGCCCCACACATGGCCTCCCTGGTACACTGCTCTTTTTACGTGCTGTGTAAGAGCTGTTTTTCAAGGAGGGATGTTTTGTACATTACAGTTTCTTGCGAACAGCTTCTTCCTTACTTTGTTGATGTCATCGTTGGTACTGGTTCTGTCGTACAACAAAATTATGAATCTTTCAATGATTTTCAATAAATCTTTGGGGATATCTTTAGGAGTATGAGAAACTGCTAGAAGAGCATCAGTCAATTCAGGCAGAACCTTCCATGTGGCCCAGGCCTTCTTCTTACCATGGTTAGCAAAGCTAGACACTGTATCACATCCAGTTAGCGCATGAAACATAGGAAGGGCAGATGCCTTTGATGGTGCAAGACTCTGAGCTATTTTGCGAGCTGCCAAATATCCAAGGTTTTTGCCTGTACCAAACTCAACCTAAAGTTCGTCTGATTGGGGGAGTTTCTGGGATTCAAATACAGCCAGCACCACTACGTCAGTATCCACAGTACATACTAGTATCTGGTGGTGGCCATCATTGGATGCATGAGCAGTATGCAATATGATACGTGTATCAGCCCCCTCACGAGAACATGGAGCGATTTTATCGAGATCCTTCAGAGGTGGGTTGCTGAGCACCAACTTCCCATCTGTAATAACAAGCTGTTTATTTCCATCACATAATTGATGATGCATGAGTTCTTGGGACAGGAATGAGAAAAGCTCCTTTTTGTTGTCATTGACATGCAGGAAGTTTTTCCAGTTGCCAGGA
Organism: Macrothele yani; assembly: GCA_039090855.1. Classification (NCBI taxonomy): domain Eukaryota; kingdom Metazoa; phylum Arthropoda; class Arachnida; order Araneae; family Macrothelidae; genus Macrothele; species Macrothele yani. Next base: position 829,705 of record CM077023.1, on the reverse strand, counting down.
ATGTTGCTTCCGCTACCACATGCCTTCTTACACCTTTTCCACGTTTCAGTCTTGCTGTTCCTTTCAAAGAGTTTTGAAAGTATGTGTCCCAAACCAGATCCAAGCGTGTTACATTTCGAAGCTACATACGCAATGAATACTTCTTTAGCATAGTGACTAAAGGTCTTTTGTTGACATGGCAACATCTGAACAACAGCTGCTCCGTCAAGAATTAAACAGGTTACTTCAGGAGCTTTAGACTGTTTGGAGTGATGTTCTTCCAAACGTGTACGAATATCCCTCTTGATACCAAAACAAAGTTTTACCCCATCAGAAAGTGATGGGGGAAAGACTTGATTCTCCTGCTGAAAGAATGAATCCAAGTCACCACCTCTTGTTTGGCAACCAATGTAGAGATGGGAAAACAGTTTCCCATTGATATAATCTGTTGCTTGCCTTTTGTTGGCAGCTTTGTTTTTGGTGTGCTGAACAGTCGCAATTTGTTGTGTTTAATAGGGTCATCAATTGGCTTACTTCTTTCTAGAAGACGTTCCTTAAGAAATGTATCATATTGTTCTTCACCTATCATTTCTACATTAGCAAGTGACTTCAGAATCCACAACATATTGTGTATCTAAAACAAGTAGATCGTTGCTTTCCTCCAATAAAGGGACTGCCGAACTCTTCAATGGTTTGAACTAGTGAGTTCAAATCCTTAAAGAATGATGTCTGAGCCCTTGTGGTTTGTTCATGATGCGGTGCAAAACTATGACATACTATTTCATCCTGGAATTCGTGAATGATCCTGGCCACTTCAGGTCCTGCCACCATCCAAAGCCTAAGAGCACTTGGGTTGTCTGTAAGTCCAACAACTCCTCCATCCCCTTTAATGTAAGCATTGTTCTGCTAATGAGCTTGATCAAGGGGTATCGCAGAGAAGACCCTATTTGTCTTTTTCACTGTGAACTTATTGAACACTGTGTGAATGTTGTGATGTTTCAATACCAATTCAGCCAACAAGCGTAGTTGGTGTGGTCCAATGCAAAGAACCAGGGTGTCAGCTCTGTCAAGGCTGCTAGATACTAGGTAAAGTGTGCTTGTCGCAAAGAACGGACATAGGCTAACAAGCGGATTCCTAGTTTCACCACGATGTCCCAGTATCGAAATTGAGGGAAGGATTCAATCTGTTGATCATGCCATTCTGAAAATTCCAGAGAATCGTTACCTTTACCCTGCTGCAGCTGTTGGTATGCACGATTCTGAAGAATATACAGTGCACAAGCTGTTATTTCATGTGCTCTCCTCGTACGTTTAATGTGTGCCGCCCTGAAAAATGAATCACATACTCCAGCTGTTGCAATACCAGCTTGTACCAGGGCCTCAACCCAGCCACTACCTCGAAGCCAGTCACCAATTGTTTTCAAGAAAGCCATTTCACAGTGTAAACCACTCCTCATTACCACAAACTTGTGCACTTCATACATTTCGGTCCACTTCCACTGAATTTGTTTCGCCAATGTAAATAATGGCTGATCAAAAGTGATCACTGGTGTTTGGCCCGCATTTAGACATTCAACAGCATTCTTCACTATGTCCATTGAGTGTTTGACCATTGCTGCACTTGAATTCTGCTATTTCGTGTTATGAAAAGTTTTCCTTGCTAAGAGTTGTGACATTAGTTGCTGAGACAGCAGACCCTTTAATACTGCATGTGACTGGTGGCACTTCTGTGTAGTAGTTTGGTTGAAAGTCCATGGTCTTTGAGATATTAGAACCTGTAATAGAAGGAATGTTTCGGTCAAGCCCATCACCATTGAAATTGGGGTGTTGGAAGATAGAGATTGAAAAGCCATGAAAAGAGTCTTTCGAAGTCAGGGTTATGATCTATGTTATCTACCGCTACTGTTGTAAACACACAGCTTCTCATTTTAGGAGGGCAGACGACTTCTTCCGTGAGGTATTGTTGGCAGACAGCATTTCCCACTTCTGCAGAAATACCAATAACTCTATCATAAGATATGCTCAATCCTAGATTAGAAAGACGGTCAACAATCTCCTTTTTACGTGTTTGGGCATGTACCATTAGTCCTATGTAAATAGGTACAGGAGTCTCCTTGACTCTGCAATGTTTAACATGTGTCGTATCATTTTATCTTGAATGGTTGATGCTGTTAAACTTTAGAAGTTGGTTTAAAACTCAGGCATCACGTGACAATAACATGTAAACATATAAAACGAATCAAACACACAGAGTCACGTACGGTAAAAGGTTCGTTTAGCGGTAGCTTTCGGTCATCCTACAACCTTCTACCACTAAACAAACCTTTTACCATACGTGACTCTGTGTGTTTTGCTCGTTTTATATGTTTAGAAGTTGAGCTATGGTTAGAGCTACTGGTGACATTGAAACTTCCTTCTTGTTTTGAATATCGAGACCTTCTAGAATCATGCTGACAAGTTGGAGCAATAATGGGTGTATAGATTGTATTTGTGATTCTTGTGAAAAACTTTTTGTGAAGCTATTGTGTTCTTCAAACATGTGGTAGCGAACAATCTGTGCTGAATATGCTAATTAAAGGGCGTCATTTTCTATGACCAACTCGCATGCTTTGGTCAAAGCAGCACCAATATCTTGATCAAATTCCTGGTAGAGATCTCTTCCTTTATTATGTGGACGCATGTCTGGAAACTGGACCAAAAGACGTTTTTTTAGTCGTGTCGTATGAACTTTTGTATCGCTTTATCCTCCAAGTTGTTCCATCCTTGATCTGTAAAGGCTTGGAAGATCGGCCAGTTTGAAAACAGCTGCTGTGTTTTGGTCCATTCGCGCTTCTTTAATGAACATGACAAGCTCTGCAAAAACTCTTCCTGACAACAATTTGTCTTCTTTGGAGGTAGGTATTTCCTCCATCGCAGCCTTCCTGGCACAATAGTACAATGAATTTATACAACTTGTATAACACATTGCATCCTGTGCCACCATATCTTCTGAGCTAAGATGACCCAGTAGTTCTGTATCCTCCAGCAGAACTGCACGAGATTGTACCTGACTATCAATTTGGAGTGTACTCCCTGCATGTAGTCCTTCTTTGTCAGCTTGTTCTTCACAGAAAAAAACAGAGTGCTTGTATCTGTTGACATGATTCTTGACTCGACCTCTTTCGCTTCAGTGATGAATCTATGCTTTGAGTGGTATCATTTTTAAGCGTTCTCTTTTGTGCTTTTTCTAACTTTGTTTTATTATATTTTAACTTGTATGATTGATGGTATTTAGCAGTGTTGGCCACCAAGGACACTTCAATACCCTGTCCTTCATCTAGTCTTACCAGTGTTTTATCTGAAAGTTCTCCGAGCTCGCGAAACTTGAGAAAGTTTTCAGCCAATACAGCGTAAGTATTTTGTTCTATATCTCTTCTTTCGGAATTTTTTGGACATGTTAACTTTTCATTGGTGATATTTTGGCATATCATACATAAATTCCAATTTGTCCAGTTCTCATCCTGGGCTGATGTTGATGGCTCCCTTGGGTTAACCAGTTTGAAACTTTTTGACATCATTGCGGAAATGGGTGGCAGTCTTTTTCTATTCATGAGCAACTATTTCTGCACCTCCAACAATCTGAAACAAAATGCAATAATTAGTTGAAATATGAAACCTACATATATAAATCAAAAATCAATCGAATCAGACCAAAAATTAAAAAAATTGATTTTTTGGTCGCCATCTTGGAATTTTATGGGCTTTCTGAAAAATGTCAAGTGTGACTTTGAATTCGTATTCAGCACCAGAAAATATATGTATAAACTGAAAATCAATCAAATCAGACGATAATTATAGAAAATGGAAATTTTGGCTGCCATCTTGGAATTTAGGGGCTTCTGGGTAAATTTCGAAGTGGCCCAATATCTTGAAATGACCCTTAGGATATGCCTATTTATTCATCATGCAAAACTTCATGCTTTTATACGAAAGTGCACAATTGGTCGGATATTCCGAGGTACGCCGCTGCACTAATAAGGCATACTAGAATTAACGAATGTGCACGCCACTTCTAAAAAAATATAGAACAACCATAATAATAAAAGATAATAAGTAAAACAGAATGTTGCTAGTACGAGGTAAACTATTTGCAAAATATTGTTCTAATCAGTCAAATACCAGCAGGAAGGCACTAAGCCTACAGTGCATTGTACTTGTAACAAAAACGTGGTTACATGCAACAAAGGAACCCGAAACGCATGCCCGCGGAAAAAACTAAAAGTACTCTCTAAACGAAAAACAAACTTCAAAAGAGGCTGACGAAGAACTCAAATAAAGAAAAATATAAAATAAAAATAAAAAAGTTGCAAAATAAAACTACAACTTACCAAACTATTGCAGCAAAATGAGCCACCTCTTCCAGCCAGAAGAATACTAGTGCAAATGAAAGGGTATTCCCATCGCAGTCGGTGTTTCTTTCAGGCATACATCGGGAGGAAGAGCCCCCCCCCCCGAGACATTTTATGTTACCTAGCTAAATGTTAATAAATTCAGGCTATAATGTAAAAGAAAGTTTCATTTCTTTGGATGCTACCAATATTCCTCCAATTATATATATTTTTAATTTGTTCAAGTATTATAGTTTATTTTGCTAAAAAGTGTTTTAAGATGCATGCCATTCTTCAAAATACTGTAAGTAGACTAATCATACCTCATAGTCAGGGAATCGCGATTCAGGGTCAGGAGTGTGTTGAATGCATTTTAATCGATAAAAATTTCAAGCCCACAGAAACCAAGACCCCCCCCTTCCCACCTCCATTTAGCTGAAAAAGTTTGTTTTCGAAATGTTTGAAGAAATAACTACATCAGGGACATATACAGAATTTCTTTTAGGAGGGGGTGACGAAAAATACAAGTTTTTGAAATCCACCAGAACAAAATTAAAGTTAATGAAAAATAGAAGAAAAATTAAAGCAGTTTTTCCTAATGTATGTTGATGCATTTTTATTAAATTAAAACTTAATTTTTAATGTAAGTCACAACCAAAAACAACAACAACAACAACAAAAGAAACACTTTCTAGGGGGCAAGGCCACCCCTGGCCCATCACTAAATATGCCCCTGTACTTGTATATAATAATTACTTCTATATATGTAGATATAGTAGTTAAAAAATATATTTATAGCATTATAGCAAATGGAAAACTTGCCCCCTCAAAGGTTCCATTTGCCTCCCCCCTCCCTGGTCAACAAGTCCTGAAAGAAACACTGGTCGCAGCACTACCTAGCAGCCAACTATAGAACCATCCTGGGAAGTTAAAAGTAAGTTGGTCCCTGTAGGGAGAAATACCAACCACTCCAGAAGTATATTGCTGAAAAAACTGCTACAAATTTTCAGAGCAACCCAGAATACTAGTAAAGCACTTCCTGGGAATAGAGTAATTTATATTGTTGTTCCCAGAAGTTTTAAAAGTATTTCAATAACCCAAATAGCAGTATCCTACCCAAACCTTCAATAATTAATTATTACTATTTTTTTCTGCTTTTATTTTTATATATATTTTTTTACATCTTTATATAAGAGTTTATGTATTTTTTTGCATATTTTTATTATAATTTTTTTTTTTTAATCAAAGGAGAGGGAATAGTGTATCATAGGTTCCTAAAATTGTAGTTGACCACATCATCATCTAAACCACTAAAAATAGCTTTAATTTAGACAATTCATTCAGTCACCAAGATTTAAATTAAGTGGGCAACACAGTTACTTAGGTCTTTTCACACATGAACTTGAGCACTTCCATCTCCATGGTTTTGATAATGTGCAAATTGAGGTGCTACACATTATCCCACATCTGAAAGACAGGCTGGCAACAGAATCAGTTGAAATTCTTAAACAGTAGGCCTTGTACCTTTATGGTTTGAATTTTACCCTTGCAGATAATAAACACACTCGGTTTAAGGTGGCCGTTAGAGAACTTTTCTCCTTGTTTCCACAACAGGCTTGTAGCAGAGGCAATAGAGGGAAGAGGCTGGTTAGGTCATCCAATATAGTTAATTTCACTGAATTAATTCAGTCTATTCTTAAGTACAAAAATAACCACAAATTTGCTAAAAATACTGTCTCCCTTCTTAAAACTTAATAAACACACAGTGCTAAAAGCTTTTTTTAAAACCTGGAATTCTCAAGCTTGTAATATAGATTTGCATGTGTTCACTCTTGTTTCAGATATCCTGAAATTTATTCTCAAAGATAAAATCTCACCAAAGTCATTTTCCAAAAACTATATTACTATTAGATTCCTCAATAAATGCTATGATTCACTCAAAATCAGAAAATTGTTCTATAATTGTACAGGCAGCTTCCCTATTCCTTATCACCAAACAGTAGTAAGTTACAAATATGTTAAAATCCTGGGTTCTTATGTTAAGAATTACAAATCACCTTCTGCTCTTACTAATTTAGCTAATCTTAGCTATAATTGTAATAACTATCACAGTACTGTTTTTTATGATGACTTTCACATGCACATAATTAATGGTAACTTAGATTTCATTGATAATCCTCATCTAAGAAGGATCTTGGGTTTTGGTGCTAAGTTCAGGCCATCTTTTTTACCTCTCTAAAGAGAAAATTAAGTTTTTTTTTTTGTTTTTTTTTTTATCAGGACTTAGATAAGTTATAAGTGTATAGTCAAAACTAGCTTAGCCTACAACCTGCCAATCGAGGCCTTTGCTGAATGGAAATGCAATATTATTCAAGAATTTAAGGCAAATTTAGCTGATCAAAATATTTTTTATAATAACAACTTAACTTTTCCCCCTGAGTTGAAAAAATCCCTTTCCAAATTGCAAGAAGAGTTTATTTTTTCCACTATAGATAAAGCCAATAATAATTTTGCAATTATTTGTAAAAAAATTATATTATGAATTAATTTCTCAAGAGCTGCACAATAAAGTCACATATAGGCCAACTTCAGTTTCTGGTAAAGAACTTGCTAATAAATTTAAAGCATTTCACAGACAGCTGGGGCTTAGAATGGCACATAGTTATGACCCTGAATTTCCTTATATTTTTGCTACTGCAAAATTTCATAAAGAACCGGTGAAATTCAGATTTATAGCTAGTGGGACAAAAAGTCATAAAAAAGTAATAGACCAGTATTTTGAATCTGTTTTGAAGAAGGTTTTAAACCTAATTAAATCCAATGTAAACTAAACAATAAGTTTTACAAACAGGTTAATGGAATCCCTAAGGGCTGTTCACATTCCACTAGTGTATGCAACTTATTCTTGTTTTTCAAAGAATATCAGTTCATGAAGTCAAATTCTCCCAATCAGGATAGATACTTACATACTTACAGGTACATTGATGACCTTCTTTGCTTAAATAATTCAGTAATACTCCAAAAAGATTTTGCAGCTATTTATCCTAAATACCTTAAACTAAATAAAACCAATGACAATAACTAAGTACTTGATTTTTTAGATTTAGCTATTAATCTTAATTCAGGCAACCCTGTTATCAACCTTTATGATAAGAGAAATCAATTTAATTTTAAAATAGTCAAATATGGTATGTGGTGGAGTAATATTTCCAATAAGGTAATAAAAAACATATTTATTTCACAAGTCCTAAGGCTAACTAGAATATGTAGCTTAAATTCTGAACTAGAGAAACATGTTAAAGTTTTAATCCCTCAGTTTATCGATAACCAAGTGCCTAAAACTTCTTAAAAGTTGCATTAATGCCAGGTACACGCCATCGGCAGGTTTATTGCCATTTGGATGCGTTTCAGAGAGAAAGAATTGTAGGCCTGCGTGAAGAAGGCTGGTCGATATGTCATATTGCTGCACATGTGCAATGGGATTCATGAACTGTTGGCACCAGTGGCTACATGAAGGTTCCTATGTGCATCGGAGTGGCAGTGGTGCAGTCCAACAGATATCGGCACTCCTGCACCAGCGGATTGTTCGACATGCTCGTTCGTCAACAGAAATCACTGCAGCTGATATTCGATATCCTGTGACATTGCCATGATGACCCAAACTGTAAACCGAAGGTTACATGTGGCAAACCTGTGCAGTAGGAAACCATTACGTCGACTGCTATTGGTGGCCAGCCATTGCAGCGCTCGTCTGGCCTGGTGCTGAAGTCATGTGAACTGGGGTCACAAATGGACCACTGTGGTCTTCAGCAATGAATCCTGTTTTTGTCTGGGTGCTGACAATCGAAGGATCCATGTCTGGTGATACCCTGGTGAGTGGACAGATCCGGTTTCGTTTGTGACTGCCCGTCAGGCAGGCATCATGGTACGGGGTGCTATTGCGCATGACAGCAGGTCACCTCTTGTTTGCATCACGAGCACACTGACAGCTGCACAATATGTGAGCGAGGTTTTGCAGCCCATTTTGATACCATTCCTGAATGGCCAAGATAACACCTGTGTACACACTGCTCGGGTCTCCAGATAGTGTTTGCAACACGTTCAAACACTGCCATGGTCAGCAAGATTGCTCGATTTATTCCCAATCGAAAACTTGTGGGGCCACGTCGTCTGCAATTGAATCTGCCTGGGCATGATCTTGATGAATTATGGGAGCAAGTCAACCATGCTTGGTGTTCCATTCCTCAAGGACGATAACAGTCAACTGTACGACACATTGCCGCACCGTATTGCTGCCTGTGTTGTCGTTCGCGGCGGTGCAACCACTTAATGCAGCACAATGAGTACACCTCAGTATCTCATGCGATAAACACTGTACTTGGCTGTAAATAACATCAAGGTAAACCCTTATGCATTCCTATTTGCATGCTCAATTTCATCCCCCTATCCTTACTCCTTCTGGGTGGCACAATTTCTGTCAAGTAGTGTGTCACAATTCAAACAATACACAGAAAAGATATAAATCAGCAGCAGGTGCTATTAACCATATTTTCATTTTTATTTATGTCAAGTCAAATCATACTTGAAATTTCTTGTTTGAATTACGATATAATGGCACTCTGCATTACCTATTATGTTGTCCCTCAAGAAAGCCATCCACTAGTGAGTGAAAGCTTGGCATCTGTATATTTTTATTAACATACACCAGCAAAGGGATTTATTATACCATGTTAGTATTTAGAATTTTATTTCATAAGTAGGATTTTATAATACAGTCAAACACTTTTGGGGGCAAGGATGACAATAGATATTTGCAGTCTTTTTTATTAGTTTATATTTTTACCATTCCATTGCAACATTTTTGGGATGGCATGAAAATTTTAAAATGTTTTCAATATTCATAAAATGGTCTTGAATAATAAAAAAATATGTTGCCACAGAAAATTACTATATTTGACTATACAATCTTGACCATGTCAAGTGATAATAGGAGTGCAAAAATCAAATTAGTTTTGTAAGTCTGAATCTATTAGCCATCTCCACATGAAAGAGAACTGGGATTGCAGCTGGAGAATGGGCAAGATGAAGATGAATAATGACACAATGCTACAAAGGTTGAGTGCCTCAGGCTTTTGGGCTTTTGAGAGATTGACTGTGGTGGAAATACAAATCAATTTACGGGCACCCAATGCTGCTCTGGAATAACCCATTCCATAAATGTTATAAAATTTTCAAAGGTAAACTTCATAACAGGACCTTCCCTCAAATTAATATATATCAGGTAGCATTAAAGCTGCCCCAAACCTGTTAAAAGTTTGGAGGGTTTTTTTTTTTTTTTTGTTTTTAACTCTTTGTCTGACAATTTACAAACAGCATGGTAAGCTTTTGACATGTTCAAAGTGGAATCCGTGATTTCTTGGAAATTGAGAAATAAATCTAAACCATATGGCAGGCAAACAGGCTAGTTACTTTTTGGGATAGAAATGTATTACTTCACTGATTATATGTGCAACAAAACTTGAGAATTATATCATTCCTGCTGCAGGATGATATATAATTTTCAAGTGTTCTCAAGAGTCTAACAGTATTTCTACTTCCCCAAAAGTAGCCATAATTTATTCACTGAATGGCTTTATCTTCCTCTAACCAATCATCCACCCTCACATAAGCATCCAAATCACTGCCCTCAAGGTCATCTCCATGAATCATTTACAACCATTTTGTAGTGTGGTGGAACATCTGTACCAGAATGTGAATTTTTGATCAAATAAATTTTAGTTTACAAATGTTCTCTGCTGCCATAATTACTTTTTTTTAAGATTAGTGGGCTACATATTGTGTGTGTGTTTAATATTGTTCTACAATTAGCTGTTTGAAAAACTGTAACAGCAGTAACCAAGTAAACAACAAATAATTTTAAAGCAATATTACAATGAAATTGCACCACAAAATTTACTATAAATCACATAATGATTACATATTAACTAATCAAAAGACATTTGCTTGAAGAAAAAAATCATAAAGCAAACTTCTGTTCAACTTTATCAGCTATAACTTTGGCTATAGCTAAAGACGATGTCGCAGCTGGTGAAGGTGCATTGCGTACATGCAAGATTCTCTCACCTAAGAGACCCTTTGAACCATTATCAAAAATAAAGTCATCCACTAACTTCCCAGTGTTGTCTAGTGCTTGAGCTCTAACACCTGCTGGGCCCCTAAAAAAAACAAAATAAAATATATACTTGTTTTCACAAAAATGCTGAATAACAACATCAAATCTATCGCATGTTGCGCTTGAAAGTACTGAACAATTCAGCACTACTGATGTAAATGAAATTTTAATGGGAAACACATTTTCTGTTCTGTTTTTTCATGTGACATATATTAATTGATCTGAATACAAGTATAAAAATATCCTTCCATATCTAATATTTTCAAACAGGTAAAAAAAGGTGACACACTGCAGCAGTCTTCCAATTCATGAGAAAATCACTTAAGAATCAAAACATTTACTGGTGAACACATGACGGAAGTTAATGAACCACATAGTAGCAGAAAAGCATAAGGATAAAAGCTAGCTGCACAACATACCAGAATTATACATGCAGAAAACATATTTCATAGAAGAAAATATAATTTACCACAGTGGCCCATTTTTCTGAAAAATGTCTCCAAGTACAATTGCTAAATTTAACCTTGGGATGTGACAAGCTGGGCTCAGGCGGGCTACGAATGTCATTACTAGTTACCTCTCTGGTGGGCTTTTTTTTTTTTTGTTGTTAAAGGAACAGTAAACTTAAAAAAAAAGGTCCTTGAAAATACGAATTTTTGCTGTCATGTTGTGCAGGTGACAGGGTGATGCTCATAGAGCCAAAATTTGTTCCCCTATGGCCATTGGGAGCTGAGTAAACGGCCGACAAAGTTTCTGGTGATGACGTCACACTAGACAAGTGATCAGTCAGACCACTTCTTGCACCAGTGCCATGGTGTCAGGAATTTCTCTCCTTGTGTTGCACGTGTCCTGTTCATTAGTCATCAAACTTTCTGCTGCAATTTACACAACTGGAATGAATTTTAAGCAGTTTACGGATTTCGCTGAAACCCTTGGTTTACAAGCACTCGGTAGCACTACTTTTTACAAAGTGGTGAAATTTTTAGTTGGGCCAATAATCAAATTTATGTGGCACAGTATGAAAAAACAAATTACTGACGATTTAAAATTATGCGATTCCAAAATTTGGGTGAGCGGAGATGGACAGTTTGATTCGCCAGGTTTTTGAGCCAAATACTGTACATATTCCATTATGAATATTTGCAAAAGAAATATTGTAGATTTTATTGTCATCCAAAAAGGTGTTTTTGATGGGGACTTAGAAAATAATGCGTGCGATTTATTACTCTCAGGCCTCTATGAAGAAATAAAGATATCAGCTTTTTTTTGTCAGACAGACATAGAAGCATTCGTGCCTTCATGAAGAAAAAATATCCCCAAATTGATCATCAGTTTGATGTTATGACGATTTCAAGAATTATTTTAATGTTTTGTGTGTTACGTGTTTTCCTGCAAATTCTTCTCACTATCAGTTTGATGTGCGGCACATGGCCAAAAGTTTGACTAAAAATCTAAAAGCTGCTGAAAAGAAAGCTCCTTTACTAGAAGCATGGCGGTCCAGTATAACCAACCATTTATGGTGGGCAGCTCAAACATGTAATAGAGATGCTGAACTGCTGGTAGAAAAATTTCTATCTGTGACTAACCTGCCATACAGTAATAACAGTAGAAATAACAGTTAGACAAACTGCCTTTTTATCTAAATGTTATTTCTATTTCATATTTTTCTTCTTGTTTTCCATATCATGTTCAACTATTGTGGTATTTTTATTTTCGTGGGGGAGGGGGGGTCGTTAATGACTTTGCACTTGGGCTACGAGAAATACTCATAAAGTTGTTTCTCCCATGACAATACAATAGGAGGAACTTAAATAAAGAAAAGGAATATCCACTTAGTTTAATGAAAAATACTTTTATATACTTGTATATAGACAGTAGCTGACAAATCTTTAGTGACAGTGGGAGTTAATCGAAGTAGTCTGTGTCATTTCCAGGGCAACAAACAAACCCGAATACTGTTGTTCATTAGATTCAGGAAAACATTCTCACAACACAGGAAGGGATTACTTTTCTGATTTTTCGCACTACAGGTATCCAGGCATTCACCCAATATACGAATTGTTTGTATGCAACGTGTCTCCATAGTTTGTTACTTACATACATACATACATATCACTAAGCTGTTCTCTGAGATTCAGAGGTTAGCTCCAAAAAGAAATACAAACTTCCAGATATTTTTACCTATTGTTATTGTATCAAACCTTCTCCATTTACATCGATCTCGACACACAACTCGTGCTTCACTGATATCCATTACATGCCGCACACAAGATCTTTTATACTCATAATCCTTTTCTCATGCAGACACTCCTGAATCTGATCCACCCATGTTTTCCTTGGCCTTCCTCTGCCTTTCCTTCCTGCCACTTGGGCTGAAAAGATTTTCTTAGTAAGCATTTCATCACTCATTCTTTCAACATGGCCAAACCACCGAAGAATATTGGTCTCCACCTTGCTAACAACATTTTGCTTCACATCACACAACTGCAATACATCTTCATTCCTCACACAATCATATTGTGTCTTGCCACAAACCCCACGTAAGTAACGCATTTCTCCAGCACAGAAACGACTCCGATGTTTCTTCTGCAGTACCCAGGTTTCACTGCCATACATCAGAGTAGGAACAATTACAGTTTCATACACAGCCATGCGGGAATCTCTAGAGAACCCATCATTCCTGTGAAAACCTCCCAGAGCAGCTATGACTTTCAAAGAAGAATTCACTTGCCTACTGATTTCACCATCCAACTTGTTCTCTCTGTCAAACATGCTTCCTGAATACACAAACTCACTCACCTGGTCAATCACAGTGCCATTTATACTTACATTACATTCAGTGCTACCCGTTCCTCTCTCAAACACCACAACTTTGGTTTTTCCCTTATTTATACTCAGTTTGAATTTCATGCAAACTTCTTGCATCCGAGTCAATATACTCTGCAATTCACTTTTGCTCTCTGCCAACAGGACAGTGTCATCAGCATACAGCAATTTGCACACACAGATATCACCAAGACATAAACCACTATTATCTATTTTGGCATCACGCATGCATGCATCCATAAATATATTAAACAGCCATGGTGACCTTACACAACCTTGTCTAACTCCTGTACCAATGGAAAACCATTTTGATAAAACACCATTCACTCGTACACAAGCTCTACTACTAGCATACATGGCTTTTACACTATTAAGTAGATTCCCAGTAACACCATATTCATTCAATACCTTCCACAAAAGTGTCCTATTCACTCGGTCGTAAGCTTTCTCTAAATCTATGAAGGCAGTAAAAACTTTCTTCCCAACAACCAGATACTTTTCAATCATTGTGCGTAATGCAAAAATCTGGTTAGTGCAGCCTTTACCAGGCATAAAACCACTCTGAACATCCCACACTTTCAATGATGTAAGACCCCGTACTTTTTCAATAACAACCTTACAAAACACTTTCCCTGGCACACTCAGTAGGCTAATACCACGATAGGTCTTGCATTCAGTCTGATCACCTTTTCCCTTATACAAGGGAACAATGATAGCATCCTTCCAATCCCGAGGGACCATTCCTAACTCCCAGCACAACTGGCAAATTTCAGTTAACCACTCAATTATAGAGTCACCACCATATTTCAACATCTCTGCAGTTATGCCTTCAACTCCCGGAGCCTTACCATTCTGAAGAGATTTTAGAGCTTTACGCACTTCTTCTCTTGAGATCCCTCCTGTGCTTTCATCCCTCATTGTGACATCATCTGCATCTGTCTCAGAATCATCTTTGCTTTCCTGACCTAATAACTCACAGAAGTATTCACCCCATCTGTCACTTAACTCCTTGGGCTCCCATATCATTTCCCCAATCTCATTCTTCACACAACTTACAACTTTGCTTCCCCTATTTTTCCTGAGTCTCGTGTACTTCCAGAAGGACTTCCTATCTTTCCAAAAAGCCAGTTCACGCCTTTCCACTATCTCCTTCCTATCTTTTGCCTTACTGTGGCGAACCAGCTTAACAGCTTTACGCTTCTTACAGCGATATTCATCCACAGAGACTCTACCTTGCGACATCCCCAAATAGGCTTCCTTCTTTCTCTTTACTGCCTCTTCAATCACACTATTCCACCAAGCATCACCTCTATTGTTACCCACTATTGTGGTGCCACAGACCTCTTTAGCAGCAGTGACAACACAGTTCTTAAAACATTCCCACTTCTTTTCTACATCCCTCTCACCAGACTTCAGATCCTTCAGCCATTCTCTGAGTAAGTCAGAATACCACTGATGATCTTCAAGGAGCCTATCAACCTTTATTCTTTCTATCCTCGGTCTCGTCCTATTCCTTTTCCTCCAACCAACATTAAGTTTCACTCGTGACACTACCAAGTAATGATCAGAACCAACATCCGCACCTCTCATCACACGGGTGTCAACAACTAAGTGTTTCAAGCTCTGATCGTAAACAACGAAATCTATCACACTCTTTTGACCAAGAGTACGATTTTCCCAAGTATATGTGTGGATATACTTGTGGTTGAAAAATGTATTAGATACACACAAACCATTCTCAATGCAGAGTTCAATTAATCTTTCACCATTATCATTCACACAAGGATCATTAAACTTACCCAGAACATTATCAGAAATTGCATTCTGCACACCTACTCTAGCATTGAAATCCCCTGCTATTATAACTTTTTCTTTAGCACCAAACTGGCTCAAAACAGCTTTTAGCTCATTCCAGTAATCTTCCTTCTTATCAGAAGGTTCCGAGTCACAAGGAGCACACACTACAACAATTACAATTCTCTGAAGTTTCACTTTCAAACGAATCCAGAGAATTCTCTCACTTATGCAACTATAGTGAATCAAGTTGTTCTTCATCTTTTCACTTAAAAACACACCTACACCAGCCTGTCCTCTCATATTATCCAATACTCCGGACCACGCACTCACCATGCCATTCACTTCTTCTACCCCAATTTCCTTCTTTTTGGTTTCACTTACACACAGCACATCCAGTCTATACTCATTCATCCCCTCAATCACCTCACTCATCTTGCCATTTACACCTCTAGTATTCCATACACCAATCTTACATTCACTCAGCCGAGATCTCCTCATACGCCGTTTAGAAAGTCCAGGTCGATTCCGTGGTGGACTGTCCTTCTCAAGTGTGGTAGGTCCACCGTATCCCACACTTGAGTCATTCTTAATATTTCTTTTTGTCTTTTTAATCAGATAAGTGCATCAGTGTGAGGGATTAGCCCACAGCTGAGGGTTCCAGTTGGTCATTCAACCTAAGGATTCTGGAACAAAACCCAGTGAGTTGGGGTATTTTCGCCAATGTCACACAGAACTAGCTTGCACCTCTCGAAGATTCACAGAGGCCCTAGTTGCGAATAATTTTGCAACAATTCTAGATTTTTTCTGTTTTTTTTTCATCTTCTGTTAGATTTTTTCTCGTAATTTCTTCCAAAGCTCCTGGAATTTTAACTTTTTCTTTCTTTACATATTTTGTTTATGACATCCATGTATATTGGTTTTTCATTAGGCTGCAAAAGGGCATCATAGATATGTAAACTGTTTAATGCCACATGATAGAATGACAACCACCTGTGTTGCACCATGTTATCAATTTCAGTGAATTTTAGCCTTATAATTTCACAAATTTCAGCAAGGGATTCACATTGATCTGCCGACCATTTAAAGTCATTGAAGAAGTCAATGTAACCTTAAAATGGCTTGATTTTTTTTTTTTTTTTTTTTTGCTTGCATTGTGAATATGGTGACATGAATCTCCATCAATGTCAAACAAGTGGGGAGATTTTCTCTGCCGAATTCTAGTTTTTAACCATGTTTTTGAGCCTCTCATGACACATTCTTTCCACTTAGCTTTCAAACAAGCAAAACAAATTCCTGCTCAGAAAGAAAGAAAAAAAAAAAAAAAACGGAAAGCTGCGTCACGAACTTTGTTTAGAGGCTACGGGCCAACGTAATACTGGCCCGAAGCCATGCTTTTTCCCCACTTAGCTTTCAAACATGCAAAACACATTCTTCCTTAGAAAAAAAAAAGGAAAGAAACAGAGTTGTGTCATGAACTTTGTTCAGAGGCTTCGGGCCGACGTTCTCCTAGCCGGGCGCCGTTGCTTTCTTTCCACTAAGTTTTCAAACAAGCAAAACACATTCCTCCTCCTTAGAAAAAAGAAAAAACAAACAAACAAAGAGGTGAGTCACGAACTTGGTTCAAAGGCATCGGACCGACGCAATTCCAGGCCACAGCGAAAGAAGCACGTCCGAGCCAACGTAATTCCGGATCATGGCAAAAGAAGCACTCCAGGCCTTCGTGATCCCAGTGCGGCGTCGTGCTTCCTTTCCACTTAGCTTTCAAACAAGCAAAACAAATTCCTTCTCGGGGGGTTGAAAGATTTTAAGAAAAGAAAGCTGCGTCACGAACTTTATTCAGATGCTTCAGGCCAACGCAGACGTGCCAACCTTCAAAATCTAAAAATCAGGAGATTTTTTGCAGCTCATAAAATCACATGAGTGCTATTTTTATCAACATTTTTCAGATGCAGGTGCAATTTTCCTGAAGTAGAATTATTGGTGTTTGGTACATAGCATTTTTTATGTTTAAAAAGTTATTCTAAATGCAGATTGTATGTTTATATGCAAAGTAAAAAGCATAGTAAAAATAGTTGTGAACCAGATACAATTAATAGCATTTTTTCCTTTTTTTTTTTTTTTTTTTTTTTTCCGCCCTCGAATTTCCGTTTTCGGAAATTTTCCCTCAATTTTCAGACTGAAATACAAATATTTATGGAATAAATTGATATATAACAACAATACTGGAGAGAGGCAACATCACAGGAAAACGAAATTACGATTACGGAAAAAATCTTTATTTCGTTTACTTCCGTCTTTGAAAGACGAAATACCGTCCCGATGCGTATTTTTACGTATTGGTAAAATTCTTCGATGAGTAGTATTACTCACCAAGAAAAATTCACGATGCATATTTTTTACGTCCTGAGAAAAATTCCCAACGCGTACTTTCACGCGGGGAGAAAAATTCCAAATGCATATTTTTACGCGTTGATAAAATTTCGATGCGTACTAGACGCGTAATTAGATTACGCATTTTGGAGAACTCTGGTCGGCACGTCACTTGAGCACTCCCGTGGAGAGAGAGCTACAGCACGACGTGGAGCCATCGTTACACTTGACGGCTCCGAACGAAGCCGGCGAGTCAAAGATGACATCATCGCGTAACACAGCTCTCGTAAGGTCCGGTAGAAAATCTAAATGGATGGTTGCAGCCTGCAGGGGATTGAAATATTTCGATTGAGCAATCAAAATATTAACGAATTCGTAAAAAAAAAAAAAGACTTCTAACCATAAATCAGTAAAATTAAGCAGAAATCCGTAAATTTTACGGATAACCCGTAAAAGTTAGCAAGTATGCAACATCCATGCCCCACTGCGATTCGAACCCGGACCCCATCTCAGACAATTTGTTGAAAGCCGGCGCTCAGTTTCACAACTTTATTATGCAGCAAAGACAATAACAGCTAATATGTAAAGCAGAAACAAATTGCCAAAGATATGACATAAAATAAAACATTAAAAACCGCAAAAGTGGCGTAATGCAAAAGGAAAAATCTCCCGCAAAAAGTAAGCAAAAGGAATGAGAAGAAAAAAAAAACAAATTCACAAACTAAGTGTACACAAAATGCTACAATAGAAGATAAAACAAAGCTGACAATAACAGATTCGCAATTAGAGATGAACAAAGGAGCACATTAATCTTCTACAAAATGCGACGAAGAAGGGAAAAGAGACAAACATGATGCAAAACAAGAAATAAAAATCTCCACAGTAAAGCAAAACCAAAAAGCAGTCCTCAAAACTCTGAAGAAAACATAAACAGGCTCACAGCTAAGAGCGGGAGACGTGAAACGATAAGTAGGTCACAGCTGGGGCGCAAATGTGTTTGTAACCACCATAAAATAGACCACTGCGCCACCGGGAGTGGCTTTCTTTTTGCAGATATGAGAAGAGGAAAAGTACGATACTGATGACTGTAAATGCCGTCTTGCATCGACGCAGAAAGAAAAAGATTTCACAAGTGGTTCGAAATAGTTTTCTTCTGGGTCGATCCAAGGCGGTGGTTGATGTTATTTCGACCATCGTAATGGCTAATTATCGGCGAAAATCGGGAGAATTTGACATTTATCTGGAGGGCAGGAGGAATGGCTGAAAATCTGGAGTCTCCCGCTTAAATCCGGAGAGTTGGCACGTCTGCCAACATAATCCCGGGCCACGGCGAAAGAAGCACGCCGAGCCGAGGTAATAACGGGTCACGGCAAAAGAAGCACACAGGGCTTACGCAATCCTGGCGCCATGCTTTTTTTTTTTTTCCCCACTTTCAAACAAGCAGAACAAATTCTGCCAATTCAGGAAAAAAAAAAAAAAAAAAAAAGAGCCAATGGGCTGTGTTACGAACTTTGTTCAGAGGCTTTTACATTGATTATTTGCAAAACCAGTAAAACTTTCTTAATAACAGCGAAAATCTGAATATCCATAATTTTTTGTTAGTCACCCGTAATCCCGGGGGAAATCCGTAATAATTACGGGAGATTCCATAATTTTTGGCAATTGGCATCTCTGTGTGTCCTGCATAGGAAGAGGTTTCACGAGAGCTTCGATTCTCAAGCGATCTCAGAAAAGTGGGAACGCATTCGGGTACATCGCAAATTACGAGAGAGAGAGAGAGAGAGAGTTCCTGGCGATGACGTCACTGATAGAAAGAATGGAGCAGATAGAATGCACAGTGGCAATTTCCCACAAGACAGGGAAAGGCTGTTCTCCTCATGGGCTGCAGCAGTTTCCCTAAAGCATGAAGTAGGCGGAGCTTCCACCCTTTGCGCTGCGATGCTCAAGTGACTGACATCCCATCCATTGTTGACAGCAGTAAACGAATTGAGCTCCTGACTCCACCCTCCAACATTTCTTCTTGCCGCCTAGCGCCTGCTCCGAAAACAACGCTTTCAGCTAGAAAGCGCTTAGTTCTTTTACTCCACAAAAAGCGGAATCCCGCTTTTTCAATAGAACTTCTTCTAAAAAAAAATACCGCTTTTCAAGGATTTTTCTGTACTTTTCTTCTAAATATCCTGAAAAATTTCTCTTCATTTTTGCAATGACCTCGAGGATGACCAAAATAATGCCGAAAAAGCGGAATCCTGCGAATTCGCGGAAGAATCTCATGTATGTATAACGAGTCGGTATTTAGCAAGATCCTGGATTTAACAAGGAAAACAAGAGCTTTTGTTTGGTATAATGCTAATTCAAAGCTAATTATCATTTTTAAAGAACAAAATTTAATGAATTTCCTGGATTTAATGATGGAGAGTAAAGCTAAGATGAACAAGGGATCACATTTAACAAGTTAACTGAAATGAGTTACTATGGGTATTTAGAGGGGGAAACAAATGAGATAATTTTATTACCTCGCATTTTCGAATGAGACCCTCATTCATCGTCAGGAGAGATTCCAAAGAGCTGGTGACCACGTGGAATGGATTTGCTATCCTGAAGATGAATGAGGTTCTTATTCGAAAATGTCAGGTAATAAAATACCCTCCTTGTTTGTTTTTCCCTCTAAATACCCATAATAACTTAATTATTAAACATACACATCATTAAGCTATTCTCTGAGATTCAGAGGTTAGCTCCTCAAAGAAAATCCATCTGCCAGATTAACATTTAACTGATAGAACCAGATTTAACTTATTGTTGATGTATCAAATGTCTCCACTTACACTGATCTCGGCACACAGCTGAAAATCCACTGACATTCATCACACATCTCACATGAGACCTTTTGTACTTCATACTAATTATCTTTTTCTCAAGCAGACATTCATGAATCTGGTCATCCCATGATTTCCTTGACCTACTTTTACCTTCCTTTCTGGTCACTTGGGCTGAAAAAAATTCTCTTAGTCAGCACCTCATCTTTCATTCTTTTGACATGGCCAAACCACCTAAGAATATCTGTCTCCACCTTACTAACAACATTTTGCCACACATTACACATCTGCAACACATCATTCCTCACATGATCAGAGCGTGTCTTGCCACAAATCCTATGTAAGTAATGCATCTCTCCAGAACACAGACAACTCCTATGTCTCTTCTGCAGTATCTAACTGACGTACATCAGAGTAAAACCAATTACACTATCATATACAGCCATTCAGAACTTTCTTGAGAACCTACCATTCCTGCATAATCCTCTTAAAGCAACTATGACTTTGAAGGAAGAATTCACTCACTATTAATTTGATCATCTACTTTGTTCTCTTGGTCAAACATACTTCCTAAATATACAAACTCATACACCTGGTTAATCTGTGCCATTACGACTAATCTTGCATTCAGTACTAATAGTTCCTTGAACAAAAACCATAACTTCAGTTTTTCCCTTATTCATACTCAATTTGAAATTTACTTAAACTTCGTACGTCTGGGATAACATACTCTGCAACTCACTTTTGTTCTCTGCCAACAGGACTGTGTCATCAGCATACAGCAATCTTCACACTTAGATATTACTACAACATAAACCAGTGTTGTCCATTTTGGCATTATGCATGCACACATAGATCAATATATTAAGCAGCCATGGTGACATTACACAACCTTGTCTGACTCCTGCACCAATAGAAAGTGATTTCAATAAAACACCATTCACTTATACACATGCCCTACTGTCAGCATACATAGCTTTCACACTATTCAGCAGATTTCCAGTTATGACATATTTATTCAAGACTTTCCATGAATTATCCTGTTTACTTGGTCATGAGCTTTCTCTAAATCTATGAAGGCAGCAAAAACTTTTTTCCCCAACAGACAGATACTTTTCAATCTTCATACAAAATGCAAAAATTTGGTTAGTACAGCCCTTACCAAGAATAAAACCTTGTTTGCATAAATTAAAATATGTTTTCAAAAAAAAAAAAGACTATTTTTTGAATAAAGCTCATGTTGAGAAATGGCTTCCTAGTTTCTTAATTCAATTACTAATCTAAAACAACTATTATGGGAATTTTACTAGGAAATTTTTTCATTTAAATTGCAAATTTTCGGAGAAAACTCTTCTCTTTCTTCAGGCTGTCTTTTTGTTGTCACTTATTCCTGTCACTATCGCGGTTACGGTTAACCTTGAAGGTTTAGGTTATTTTTCATCAAATCCTGCCAGATGTTAGGCAGGGAAAATCCTTTGCAGTCATTGATGATGGAATTTTGATTTTTCTCAATCTCTATTCCTCCTTTCAGCTTTCTTTTTGAAAATTGCTTTGGAAACTGATGACTTTAAGGGAATTCCAATCCACCCTGTGACTAGTTTCTCTAACATGCCTATCTAAACCAGTCTTGTTGGGGCAATTCTTTATAGCTGCTTTATGCTCTGCTATACGAGTTTCTAGTCTGCGACCTGTTTCACCTATGTAAGATAGTCCACAACTAAATTTTACTTCAAAGACTACTCCTTGCATTTTTAAAATATCTTCTTCTCTTTGAACTATTTTAGGGAAATTTTTTTTAACTTTGTTCTCTAAACTTGGACCTAGCATGATACTGTACTTCTTACTAATTCTCTTTAAAGACTCAAATACACCTTTGTGATAAGAAATTTTTCTAGTGAATTTTACTTGTTGCTTTTGCGGTTTCTTCGTACCATTAAAATTCAGAAGCTTCTCAATTTCTTCTTTAGGATAGTTATTTTCTGCAAGTATGACTTTAAGTTCTTCTTTATGGGCTTCTTTTTTATCTGCTGTAGAAACCATTTTATTAATTTTTTCTAAAAACTGACTTGCTACATTTTTCTTAATAGAGACTGGATGATAGGAATTGAAATCCAATAGTCTATTAGTATTCATTGGTTTTTTATACCAACTAGTGAGGAATTTTTCACTTTCATAATAGATAGTAATATCTAAGAAGTTAATTCTTCTTTCTTTTTGAAGTTCAACAGTGAACTTAAGGGAATCATCTAATTCATTGAATGAGTCTAGAATTCTTTCTGGAACAATTTCTGAGCTATCTATTATAAATAAGATGTCATCCATGTATCTGCTATATAAGCAGAAGTATGTGGGTTGTACTAGTATCTTTTCTTCTAGTTTTCCCACATAATAGTTAGCTGAGAGTGGGGAGCCCATAGCTAGCCCCAATTTTTGAATGAAAAATGTTTTCCCAAATTGAAAGTAGTTGTTCTGCAAAGAGAAGGTAAGCATTTCAAAAATTCCAACTATTATGTTTTTATCTTTGTTGTGAAAAACTATTAGGTCTGCCAAGTCTTCCGCTATAAAGTCTATAAGTTGATCTATATTAATGTGAGTATACATAGACACTATGTCTAAACTACCCATAATAGGAGAATCTAATTTAGGAAGAAGTTCTAATTTTTCTTTTAGCTGCATTGAGTTTTTTATCAAGTTAGGTGGCTCTTTTAAAAGATTCTGAAGGTGGGACTTTAAAAAGTAGTTTAGATTTGAAAGAATAGAGTTTTTTGAGTCAATTATTGGTCTAATTGGTTAGTGTTCTTTATGCAGTTTGACTATTCCATATATTTAAGGTAATCTGAACTGTAATTTTGAGAATTGTTTATAGTTTTCTGGAAGCTGGTTTTTCTTTTTTTTTGAAGTTAAATAAGCTTAGAGACTTTTTTTAATCAAATCTGGTAGTGGGTTTTCTTTTACTTCTTCATACATAGGCTTTTTTAGTTCTTCTTCCATCTTTTCTTGATAATCTTTTTTATCCATAATAGTAATCAACTTATTTTTGTCTGCTTTCACAGCAACTACACTTTCATTTTTTCTGAAATATTTAAGAGCTTTTAATTGAGTATTATAAAAAATTTTTTTAGGTTTCTTTACTTGCTTCTGGAATTTTGTAAGGCTATTGTAGTAATCTTTTCTGAGGAGGTCTGCTTTAATTTGGTCCTGCCTAACATCTGGCAGGATTTGATGAAAAATAACCTAAACCTTCAAGGTTAACCGTAACCGCGATAGTGACAGGAATAAGTGACAACAAAAAGACAGCCTGAAGAAGGAGAAGAGTTTTCTCCGAAAATTTGCAATTTAAATGAAAAAAATTCCTAGTAAAATTCCCATAATAGTTGTTTTAGATTAGTAATTGAATTAAGAAACTAGGAAGCCATTTCTCAACATACAGCTTTATTCAAAGAATTAGAACAGAGTATGGGTCAAATACTTAGCAAGCAATCAAGAAAGTGCAGAATGCTACAATGAAGATAGAAAGATCGATAGCTCAAATCAAGTTCCTGAAAAATTGCAAGGTAAATAACTTTATTCCAAATTCATTTAGACTTAGAAAACCATTTAACGATTTACTTTCAGCCAACTTCGTAAGAACAATAGAGAAAAAAACGTTAAAAAGAAGTATTGAAGCAAAATATAAAAATGTTGCTTATTATCAAAAAGTAAAAGTAGAAAATGAAAAGAAATTTTCTGGAATCTTAAGGGATGCAGTAAATGCAGAATTGGATGACTGCCTAAAAATTGGAATAAAAAACCAAAATAAGAAATTTGTTAAAAAGCTGAACCTTAAAGAAAATAAATTTTTGAAGAAAAACTACAAAAGAACCTGCAGTTCTTAATCATGTAAAGGACAACACTGCTACTGGAGTTAGCCAAGAATTATTACAAGTGATAAATAAAGGAAGTAATTTCAATCTTTCCAAAGAAAAAATAAATACGGAAAAATCGGTAATTGAATTGGAAAGCATCTGCAGCACTTTAGAAAAAGAGGACCAAATTAAAGCAGACCTCCTCAGAAAAGATTACTACAATAGCCTTACAAAATTCCAGAAGCAAGTAAAGAAACCTCAAAAAGATTTTGATAATAGTCAATTAAAAGCTCTTAAAGATTTCAGAAAAAATGAAAGTGTAGTTGCTGTGAAAGCAGACAAAAGTAAGTTGATTACTATTATGGATAAAAAAGATTATCAAGAAAAGATGGAAGAACTAAAAAAGCCTATGTATGAAGAAGTAAAAGAAAACCCACTACCAAATTTTATTAAAAAAGTCTCTAAGCTTATTTCACTTCAAAAAAAGAAAAACCAGCTTCCAGAAAACTATAAACAATTCTCAAAATTACAGTTCAGATTACCTCAAATATATGGAATAGTCAAACTGCATAAAGAACACCAACCAATTAGACCAATAATTGACTCAAAAAACTCTATTCTTTCAAATCTAAACTACTTTTTAAAGTCACACCTTCAGAATTTTTAAAAGAGCCACCTAACTTGATAAAAAACTCAATGCAGCTAAAAGAAAAATTAGAACTTCTTCCTAAATTAGATTCTCCTATTATGGGTAGTTTAGACATAGTGTCTATGTATACTCACATTAATATAGATCAACTTATAGACTTTATAGCGGAAGACTTGGCAGACCTAATAGTTTTTTACAACAAAGATAAAAACATATTAGTTGGAATTTTTGAAATGCTTACCTTCTCTTTGCAGAACAACTACTTTCAATTTGGGAAAACATTTTTCATTCAAAAATTGGGGCTAGCTATGGGCTCCCCACTCTCAGCTAACTATTATGTGGGAAAACTAGAAGAAAAGATACTAGTACAACCCACATACTTCTGCTTATATAGCAGATACATGGATGACATCTTATTTATAATAGATAGCTCAGAAATTGTTCCAGAAAGAATTCTAGACTCATTCAATGAATTAGATGATTCCCTTAAGTTCACTATTGAACTTCAAAAAGAAAGAAGAATTAACTTCTTAGATATTACTATCTATTATGAAGGTGAAAAATTCCTCACTAGTTGGTATAAAAAACCAATGAATACTAATAGACTATTGGATTTCAATTCCTATCATCCAGTCTATATTAAGAAAAATGTAGCAAGTCAGTTTTTAGAAAAAATTAATAAAATGGTTTCTACAGCAGATAAAAAAGAAGCCCATAAAGAAGAACTTAAAGTCATACTTGCAGAAAATAACTATCCTAAAGAAGAAATTGAGAAGCTTCTGAATTTTAATGGTACGCAGAAACCGCAAAAGCAACAAGTAAAATTCACTAGAAAAATGTCTTATCACAAAGGTTTATTTGAGTCTTTAAAGAGAATTAGTAAGAAGTACAATATTAGGCTAGCTCCAAATTTAGAGAACAAAGTTAAAAAAATTTTCCCTAAAATAGTTCAAAGAGAAGAAGATATTTTAAAAATGCAAGGAGTAGTCTATGAAGTAAAACGTAGTTGCGGACTATCTTACATAGGTGAAACAGGTCGCAGACTAGAAACTCGTATAGCAGAGCATAAAGCAGCTATAAAGAATTGCTCCAACAAGACTGGTTTAGATAGGCATGTTAGAGAAGCTAGTCACAGCATGGATTGGAATTCCCTTAAAGTCATCAGTTTCCAAAGCAATTTTCAAAAAGAAAGCTGAAAGAAGGAATAGAGATTGAGAAAAATAAAAATTCCATCATCAATGACTGCAAAGGATTTTCCCTGCCTAACATCTGGCAGGATTTGATGAAAAATAACTTAAACCTTCAAGGTTAACCGTAACCGCGATAGTGACAGGAATAAGTGACAACAAAAAGACAGCCTGAAGAAGGAGAAGAGTTTTCTCTGAAAATTTGCAATTTAAATGAAAAAAATTCCTAGTAAAATTCCCATAATAGTTGCTTTAGATTAGTTATTGAAAAAAAAAACTATGTTAGTATAAGTTCAAACATAAGTCCCAGATGTTACAAGTAGCATACGTTGTGAAAGTACATACATATATATATATATATATATATCGGGATGTAAGGTCAGGTGATGCGTAACATCACAGCCTCTCCTTGACAAATGTCAACCCCGCCTTCTCGTGGTGCATCCTGTTCCCACTAAAAGGGCTCTGACGACCGCCCATAGCGGTATAACTATACCATCGGGATTAGAGGAAATGCTATCCCACACTCACCAACCCGCTTGGCCAGCGTGGTGAGTTATGGCCAAACCCCTCCAAAATGACTCCACAACTTAAATCTTGGCCCTCAGTCTCCGGCAGCTGGAATGTACCTGGCCAAGGCAGCGGCCAGTGCGACATGAAGGCAGAGGGTGCTAAGAATCCCTGGAGGACCGGACTAGGCTGCCATCTGATGCTGACCTGGGCAACGTACAATGGACGCTCCCTATCTTCTGATTCAAGGCTTCTTGAATTGGAAGAGGAACTACAAAGGATCAAGTGGGACATCGTGGGGCTAAGTGAGGTAAGGAGAAAAGGAGAAGATCTCATCGAACTGAAAAGTGGACATCTCTTCTACTATCTTGGGACAGATACTGGCAGAACTAGTGGTGTTGGATTTATAATAAACAAGAAACTGAAGGATAAAGTGGTAGAAGTTGAAAGTTCCTCTGACAGAGCTGCACGACTCGTTATCCAACTATCGAGAAGATACCAGGCTCAGATTATTCAAACTTATGCACCCACCACAAGTCATCCTGAAGAAGAAATTGAAGAATTTTATGAGGAAATTTGTCATCTAAATAATAAAGGTAAGCAGCACTTGAAAATAATTATGGGAGATTTCAATGCAAAAATAGGGCAACGGCAACAGAATGAAACTTCAGTAGGTAAATTCGGTCACGGCAACAGAAACCAGCGTGGAAATACTCTCGTTGAGTTTGCAGAGGCAGAAGGGTTTTTCATCTTGAACTCCTTCTTCAAGAAAAAGCCACACAGGAAATGGACATGGAGACATCCAAATGGGACGACAAGTGAAATTGATTTTATTATGTGTAACAAAAAATTCGTCATAGAAGACTGCAGTGTGCTAAACAAGTTCAACACAGGTAGTGACCATAGATTGGTGAGATGTAAGATGCACCTCAACACTAAACTTGAACGTGGCAAGCTCATAAGACAAACAAAATCTATTGACATAACCAACCTTAAAAAACACCATAATACCTTCAAGTTGGAACTGAAGAACAGGTTCTCTGCTTTAGAAGGCCTAACATCGGAAGAAGTCGACATCTCTGAAGTTAACAGAAAAGTAACCAAAGCTCTTATGGAAACAGCAACAAAATTAGCTCGGTCTAAGAACAAGTTGCATGTAAATAAATTATCAGGAAAAACGAAAATGTTGATGCAAAAAAGAAGAGATGAGGACAACTAAAGAAGATGTGACTTCCAAAGTGGAATATATAGAGCTATGCAAGACAGTACGAAAAAGTATCACTGAAGACGTAAGGAAATTCAACTGTGAACTAGTGAGGAAAGCAATTGAAAACAACCAAAGCCTAAAGATAGCAAAGGGACATCTCAGTAAGGGAAGAAAACAGATTATGGCACTGAGAAAAGAAGATGGTTCTGTAACAAGAAATAGAGGCGAAATTTTGACAAGAGTGAAAGATTTCTACTCCAAATTATATGAAAGGGATGATACATGCACTCCAGACATCATGAAAGATACCAGTACCAGAGTTCCTCCAGTCCTTCCAGCAGAAGTTGCACATGCAATCAAGAACATGAAGCGGGGAAAAGCTCCAGGAGAAGATGGAATTACTGTAGACATCATACAAGAAGCAAGTGGAGAAATTGAAACAGTACTCGCCCAAGTTTTCACTCGATGCCTTAATGGAAGAAAGATTCCTGAGGATTGGAACAACGCTACAATGATCCTGCTACATAAAAAAGGTGACATTGAGGATCTCAGGAACTACAGACCTATCAGCCTCATATCAGTGGTTTATAAAATCTTCACTAAAGTTCTTTCACACCGCTTGAAGGTAACACTGGACATGGCTCAACCGAGAGAACAAGCTGGATTCAGGAGTGGCTACAGCACAATAGATCATATCCATGTGCTGAGAGAACTAATTGAAAGAGCGAGGGAATATGAACTTCCATTGTGCATGGCTTTTATCGATTATGAAAAAGCCTTTGATTCGGTGAAACCATCAGCAGTTACAATGGCTCTGAAAACCTGCGGTATTGAAGATGCATACATTAATATTATTAATAACATCTATGAAAATGCAAGTGCAAAGATTAGGCTGTTTGAAAATACAACACACACAAAAATTGGAAAGGGAGTGAGACAAGGTGACACCATATCTCCGAAGCTCTTTAATGCCACATTGGAGGGTGTTTTTCAGTCACTGAGCTGGGAAAACAAGGGGATAAAGATTAATGGAGATTATCTAACCCACCTTCGTTTTGCTGATGACGTAGTCACTTTTGCAACTAGCCCATCAGAGCTGCAGAGTATGATCCAGGAACTTGCTGACAAGAGTAAAGAAGTGGGATTAAAAATGAACTTTCAGAAGACAAAAGTGATGTTCAATGCTTTTACAAGAAATGAAGATTTATCGATTGATGGAGAAAAGCTGGAGATAACAGACACGTACGTTTATCTTGGACAGCAGATATCAAGTGAGGGTCACATTGATGAAGAAATTAATCGGCGTACAAAACTTGCCTGGAGAGCTTTTGGAAGAAACAGCATAATTTTCAAGAGCAATATGCCATTATGTCTTAAAAGAAAAGTGTTTGATCAATGCATCCTTCCAGTGCTTACGTATGGTGCAGAGACGTGGACCTTAACTAAAAGAGACATACAAAGGCTGCAGACAACTCAAAGCAGCATGGAGAGGTGCATACTTGGTGTAACCAGGAGAGATAAGAAGAGGAACTCGTGGATCCGAAAAATGACAAGAGTGGAAGACATCATGATCAGAGTCAAATCCCTGAAATGGCAATGGGCTGGACATACTGCCAGAAGGACAGATCATCGATGGACAGCCGAAATTTTAGATTGGATTCCAAGGGACAGGAAAAGACCCAGAAGAAGACCACATGGGAGATGGGTGGATGAAATTCGAAAGTATGCAGGGGTGACATTGAGGAGACTGGCACAAGACAGACCGTTGTGGAGGAAACTTGGGGAGACCTTCGTCCAGCAGTGGATTGATAATGGTTGACAATGATGATGATGATGATATATATATCACTAAGCTGTTCTCTGAGATTCAGAGGTTAGTTCCACAAAGAAATACAAACTACCATATAATTCTTACTTACCATTTCCATATCAAACTTCTCCATTTACAGCGATCTTGACATACAACTTGGGCTTCACTCACATCCATCACACACCGTACACAAGATCTTCTATACTTCATACTCGATCTTTTTCTCATGCAGACACTCCTGAATCTGATCCTCCCATGACTTCCTTGGCCTTCCTCTGCCTTTCCTTCCTGCCACTTGGGCTGAAAAGATTTTCTTAGTAAGCATCTCATCACTCATTCTTTCAACATGTCCAAACCACCGAAGCATATTAGTCTCCACCTTGCTAACATTTTGCTTCAACATTACACAACTGAAACACATCTTTATTCCTCACACAATCAGAACATATCTTGCCACCCCCCACCCCCTCACCCCCGTAAGTAACACATTTCTCCAGCACACAAATGACTCCTATGTTTCTTCTGTAGTACCCAAGTTTCACTGCCATACATCAGAGTAGGAACAATTACTCTTTCATGCTCCAGAAATCATATGCAATGCATCTTTGACATGGAATCGTTTTTCGCAATTCCAAAAAGAATCAATTTCATCAACATGCACTTGTAATGGTCTTTTACAGACTTTATTATACCTTGGTCCAAGGGTTGGAGAACTGCTGTGCAGTTTGGTGGAAAGTATTCCACACGAATGTTTTCAAGCTGTGGAGGTTCGTTATGAGCCGTACAATTATCAACCAGAATAATTTTTCTTTTTTTCCTCTTCATCTGCGAGTCGAACTTCAATAGCCATTCATTGAAGATAGTTTGTGTCATCCACACCTTTCTGTTGGATTTGTAGTCACAAGGTAGCGATTACACACCTTTCAAACACCGCTTTTGGGATCATCCAATCACTAGCACTTTCCACTTCTCAGTTCCTGATTGATTACAGCAGAAGAGAGCGGTCAGTTGCTGCTCCGATCTTTTACCGCTAACACACTTGTCATTCTTCATTGCCAAAGTTTTGTCGGACTCTAACAGGAAGAAAATTCCAGACTCGTCTGCATTGAAGACATCATCTGGGCTATAAGTTTGGATGAGTTTGGCCACTTCGCCTGCTCTCCACTAATTCACATTTTCCATTGGAGCAACACTAGCTTCTCTGCAAATTGTTTTTGTGACAATTACGTACCGGTCTTTGAACCAATTCAAACATCCCCGCTTGCCTCAAAATCAATAACTCCTAAAGTTTTGGTGAACTGCACAGCCTTTTCTGGAATCAATGGTACACTAATGGGAACATTTCTTGATCATACACCTTGGAACTAGGTGAAAGTGGCTGAGTCCACATCTTGGAATTGAGCTTACCATAATCTAATTTTCTTTGAGGTCCGATCGCTGGTTTTTGAAGCTGCTCTGTGATTTTTTGTTATTCTTCAAAAACGTTGATTCTCTCTTTTCAAGGTCGGAAAAACTGCTTCCAGCTGCAGAAGAAAAGGGGGAGGAGGGGCTTACCGCACGTGGCAAGTAGGTTGTTATGGAAACACCAGCATCTGGTCATAGGTCAGTCACCACGGGTGCGCGAAAATGAGTGAGTCAACCAAGTGAAAAAAGTCAGATAAAGAAGTTGCCTTTCTATAAAAAATGTGGGGAAAAGCTCTTCCAAAGGAATGTGCTGCTTGCTTTCAGGGCTGCAAATTTCGTTATAATGGAAATTTTTTCTTTTAAAATTCAAAATATTTCTTCGTTGTAACAAAATTTTTGTTTTAATAAATTTCGTTCAAACGAAATTAAAAATACATTTTGTTAATGGGAATTTTACCAGGGAATGCTAAAAATTTCGTTATAATGGGTTTTTCATTCATCGGATTTCGCTGTAACGGGACTCCACTGTATATCTTAATTTATTTCTTGAACTACCAATATAGAATTTTTCTCGGTTGTCTGTATTATTATTTTGGTATTTCAGCACACAATCACGTACAAAGATATCATTCTGAATAATAAAGAACCAAATAAACTTCTTGATTAATCTGGAGTATATAAAAATCCTGTTCAGTTCAAAAATAATACAGACAACCAAAAGAAATCCTATATTGGTAGTACAAGAACTAAATTAAGATATAGATTGTGCCAACATATTAATAATTGGTTTAAAGGTGAAAATAAGACATCCTTAACAGACTTTTGCAATAAAAATCAAGCTGAACCCAATTTTGAAAATATCAGCATAATTTGTACACAGCAGACAGAAGAAAATTTATGTTACGCTGAGGCTGTGCTCATTGAGAACAATAGAAACTCAAATTGCAATAAAAATAACAGTACAGACCTCCCTCTACCATGGAAATTATTGATAAATGAGGGAAAATATAAATTTTATAAAAACCAAAAGATTAAAAAAGAAAAAAACACCAATCAAGTACGTAAATCAGATATTGTGACGGAAAGCGACACATGACAAGAGATGCGGAGAATGGATCCACCTTATTGGCACACCACTCCGACACTATTTATATAGAGGAGCAGAGTTTGTTGTGCTTCAGCTTGAAGATTGTGCAAGACAGCACCGAAATTCATTGCTTAGTTACTGCGAGACCAGAGCAGATTTCTATCGACTTTTGTTTGGAGTTATTTTCGACAAGTTCACAGTGTCCCTTCGTTGAACGCACTTATGATTCCTAAACCTCATATACAGCTTTAAGAATGCATACCTTCTTACGTATTTGTAGATATTTTTAACCTTCAATGACGTTTTAGCTCAACTTCAATGTTTTTACTCTACTGCAAGAAATCTGGCTTAAATGAAGTTTGCCCTAGTGAGAAATTTTGCCCATCCGGAGTTTTGATATTTTGAACATAAGATAGTGCTCCGAAGTTTTGGACGAGAGGCACTGCCTATAAAGGACCCCACACCCTAATGCCTTGAGTTTTACAACAAACCTCATCACATGTCTGTACGATGGTTAATCGTGTACATACAGGGAAAATACATGCCATTTTCAACAATTCAACAATTTGATTTTAACCCTCAGTGAATGTTTTTAGTTCAACTTCAGTATTATTCATAGTGCAACACAGTTTACCATAAACTACGAGCAACTTGACTTAATTGAAATTTGACCTCACTGAAAGTGCAGATCATCCTGGAATTTTTGACATTACAACACTGTGATTTATGTAACTACTTTTATTGAATCAAGTGCATGGATCTTTCAATGTTCAAGAAATTATGGCCACAAGGACATTCACATCTCAAGTCCTAAGTGAGTAAGTTTTTTTTTTTAGCAGATACTTTCAGTATATATATATATATATATATACTATAAAGATACCTATGCAAAAAAATACATATATAATTTTGACTCACACCTAGTACAACATAGAAAAGGTTATGTATCTACCTGTGTGAGTAAAAGGAGAAAAGAAAAAAATAAAATAAAACAACTGAATGTAGAAGGTGTCGAGAATACTGAGCCTTGGCTTTATCAAGGACCAGCAAAAACTCTGCATTTTCTCACTTCCACAAAGACCTAGTTGGAAATGGGTTTCTGCAAGGCCATAGATGCAAGTAACATTCCCACCTAAAATAGTTTAAAAAATATATATATAAGTCATGTCCTCCGTAGAGTAGCATGACCTAGCACTAGTTAACAATTTCGCTTGCATCCATTAACCTTCATGGCCCGACCCATGCTCTTCATCTGTTACTATTAAACAGAGAGAAGAAGATTAAAGAAAACTCAAGCTGTGAGAGTGACATAATAAATAGAAATGATTTTCAGCTATAACGAAATTCCAAGTTCGTTTGAGAGAGAATTTAAACCTGAAAAACAAATTTTACATTGCAATTAAAAAAGGAAATGTTAATTTATAACGAACAGATTTTTGAA
This sequence comes from Macrothele yani, assembly GCA_039090855.1. Lineage (NCBI taxonomy): Eukaryota > Metazoa > Arthropoda > Arachnida > Araneae > Macrothelidae > Macrothele > Macrothele yani. The sequence continues at coordinate 796,238 of CM077023.1, read as the reverse complement.
AGAAAACTTGAGTCTAAAACCCCCTACTCTACAACTTATGACAGCACGAAAACGAGAATAAGTTAAAGATAATAATTAACTAAAGAAAACTTTGTGAAAGTTATATACCTTAAACAGTTAGTTGCAATATGTACAAAGTATTTCAGCAGTGCTTTAAGTGCATAATTAATTAGTTATTAAGAACTTAACTACTTTGAAAAAACAGCGCATAGACAGCGCATAGAAAAGGAACAAGCTTAGCCATCTTCTGTTCCTAGGTACCACAAAAGACGCTCAAAGTTACAAAGAAAAGTAAGAGTTAAAACCCGCATAAATGTTAACAGACAAACCAATGCTTAAAAGCTGAAAAGCTAAAAAACGACAGAGAAAAGGTACATGAAGTACAAACATTGAACTTATAAAACCTAGAACCCAAAAACAAGGAAGAGAGCTTACCTCTTGTGTTACAAAAACTTTTCTCCTCACAAGAGGAGAACATGGCTGACCTCTTCCGCCACTCCCTAGACGCTGGGGGGCAGTGAGGGTGGGGCTGATGGCCTCCTCATACAGCAAGAAACCAACGTGCGGAGATTTTAACCAGAGAAAAAAATATATAAACTTAAGACTGTGGATCTGTATGATCAGAATGAGCAGAATTAACTCTCCAGAATACATGAGAAATGTTATAAAATACACGAGCAGTTTATTTAATAATCTTTGCATGTATTAAATCACCTTAGTGAGCTTCTATAGATTAATCAGAATCTTATTAATTTTAATGTTGGTTTTACTATTTTTAGTATAGCTATCCTAGTGATGAATAACTAGTTTTCTTTTTTATTTGTTTTTATTTTCTTTTATAAACAGATTTTTAAGCTTTTTTTGTGATTTTGTTTATATTATTTAATTTTTTTGTTTTAATAGGACCGTCATATCCATAGCACTAAGGTTCCTTTAGGTAGTTAATAGGCATCCTCTAGCCAACTTCCTTACGGCTTTGATTGGTCAGAATCATATTATTAACTGTGTAGAAAATTAAAGCAGATCTGCCAACCTTACTCTATTATTCAGAATAATTTTTCTTAAAGTTCTTTTGATGAAAGAAGAAGGAATTTCGTTCTCTAGAAAACTTTCTAATAGTATATTAATGTGGTAATTGAAGTCCAAATTGTTGCTGCAAATTCTTGAAATTCTTAGGACCTGAGAAATTAGTACATTCTCAATTACTTTTGTTGAAATGTTATTATTCCAGTGTAGATATTTAATTGTTTTATTATTTTTTATTATTATTATTTTTTTATTACTATTTTTTTACTTGAGGTTTTTTTCATTTTCTAATTTTTCTTTTTAGTATGTTTTGGATGCAGCTTTTTGGAGTGTAGTTTATACTCGAGTTTGGTCTTTTCTTGGACTGCTTATTTCTAAAAAGTTTTTCCTAGTTGGTTTGCTCAGAATTTGTATGTTTTGGCCCAAGTGGAGTTCTAAGGACGATGAAAGGATTGGAGGTCAGCTCAGATATTTTAAGTCCTCCCGCTCGGTTAGGCTAGCACCCTTTCCCATAGTGTATGAACTCGCTGGCAAAGGTAATCTAAAGTTATGAAATGACAAACGTTGTTTGACATGTAAATCTGCAGATCCTAACCTGTATTCTTCTGTTGAGGATAATTGCTCCAACAAGTTTTGCAAAGCCTACAATACCATCTATAAGCTCACCTGTACTGTCTGCAACCTTAGCTATATTGGCCAAAGTAAAAATCCTCTTCATCTTAGGATTAATGGTCACAGGTCTCTAGTAAACAAGTTCTCTAATTCAGGAGTGAACCCCTCCACAAACGCCAACCAGTACTCTACCTTTGAATTAGAGCATTTCCATACTCATGGTTTTGACAAAGTGAAAATAGAGGTACTACATATTATCCCTGACCTCTATGCTCGGCTAGAAACTGAATCCCTTGAAATTTTGCAGCATCAGTCTCTTTATCCCTATGGCCTTAATTCCACTCTATCTGACAATAAGCATAATCAGCATAAATTTTCAATTCGTGAACTCTTCTTTCTTGTTAATAATAAGAGCTGCTCTAGAGGTAATAGAGGACAGAGGTTATTTCGCACATCAAGCAAAGTTGATTTTGCTAACTTGCTAAAAACTCTGGAAAGCTTTAAAACTGGCACTAATTTTGTTAAAAATACTTACAAAATTCTCAAGTCCTTCAAGCACTCTGTCCTTAAATGTTTTTTCAAATTCTGGAATGAAACTGCTGACCATGTTGATAAGCATGTTTTTGCTTTGGTTCTGGACATTCTTAAACATATTCTTAAAGATAAAATTTCTCTTAAAGAATTTTCCAGTAATTTTGTTACCATCAGGTTCCTAAATAAAGCCTACGATAATCTCAATGTAAGGAAGCTGTTCTACAATAATGCAATTTTTTTTCCCATCCACAGGCACCAGTCTATTGTAAGTTTTAAATATGTTAAGACCTTAGGGTCAATAGTTAAAAACTACAAACTTAACTCTTCGAGCTACATTCCTGTAATTACTACTTGTTCTTGTGATGAACATAAAGAAACAGTTCACTATGATAAGAATTACAACCATATTATCACCGGAAACTTGAGTTTTGTTGAAAATGAAAAGCTTAGGAATTTATTAGAGTATGGCTCTAATTTCAGACCTTCCTTCACAATTTCCAAAGAAAGGATTCTTGAGAGCTTCACTCAAGATGTAAATAAGTACATCGTAAAAACCAGTTTAACGTACAATCAGCCTATTGAGGCCTTCGCAGAATGGAAATATAATATAATCAATAGCTTCACCGGTGAGTTGGCAGGTCTGGACTTTTGTTTCGACAGAAATCTCTTTTTCTCTGGAGAAGCTAAAAGGTCACTCTCCAAACTACAAGACCAATTTATTTTTACCACTACGGATAAAGCTAGCAATAATTTTGCAATTATCTGTAAGAAGTTCTATTTTGAATTGTTAACTATGGAACTCAATAATAGAGTAACATACGAGCCCGTAAGTTATTCTACCAAGCAGTTAGAAAATCGGTTTAAGGCATTCTTCAAGAAACTTAAAATTCCGCAAACTAGAAGATATGGGCCTGAATTTCCATTTCTTTTTGCAACGGTTAAGTTTCATAAGGATCCTGTGAAGTTCAGGTTCATAGCTAGTGGAGTAAGGAGTCATAAAAAGAAAATAGATCTTGCTTTTGAAGATGTCTTAAAGAAGGTTTTGAAACACATTAGAAACTGTTCTAACTTGATGTACAGAGATTTTTGGATAATTAATAATAATGCAGAAGTAATTTCTACTATACTCAAAGTGTGTCCCCTAGATATTAATAGTTATGATTTTGAAAACCTATATACTAATCTGCCTCTATCAGATATAATCACTACCTTTAAAGAGCTGTATGCAGAATTTAAACTTAACCAATTTGTTGATGTAGGAACTTGGAACTCTTATCTCAATTGCTGCATAAAAAATAACCATATCTTATATAATAATACTCTCTATAAGCAAGTGAACGGTATTCCAATGGGAACATCAACGTCCACGAATATCGCTAATCTATTCCTGTTCTTTAAGGAATATAAATTCATTAAAAATCACCCCACCTGCTCAGATAACTACCTTTACACTTTTAGATATATTGATGATCTGCTGTGTATCAATAATTCCAAAGTTATAGAGAGTGATTTTGATAATATCTATCCTAGCTCTCTTAACTTATGTAAAACCAACCACAGTAATCAGGAACTTGAGTTCCTAGACTTAAGCATTAAGCTCAACAGAGGTAACCCATCTATTAGCCTCTTTGATAAAAGAGTTAATTTTCCTTTCAAAGTAATTAAATATCTACACTGGAATAATAACATTTCAACCAAAGTAATTGAGAATGTACTAATTTCTCAGGTCCTAAGAATTTCAAGAATTTGCAGCAACAATTTGGACTTCAATTACCACATTAATATACTATTAGAAAGTTTTCTAGAGAACGAAATTCCTTCTTCTTTCATCAAAAGAACTTTAAGAAAAATTATTCTGAATAATAGAGTAAGGTTGGCAGATCTGCTTTAATTTTCTACACAGTTAATAATATGATTCTGACCAATCAAAGCCGTAAGGAAGTTGGCTAGAGGATGCCTATTAACTACCTAAAGGAACCTTAGTGCTATGGATATGACGGTCCTATTAAAACAAAAAAATTAAATAATATAAACAAAATCACAAAAAAGCTTAAAAATCTGTTTATAAAAGAAAATAAAAACAAATAAAAAAGAAAACTAGTTATTCATCACTAGGATAGCTATACTAAAAATAGTAAAACCAACATTAAAATTAATAAGATTCTGATTAATCTATAGAAGCTCACTAAGGTGATTTAATACATGCAAAGATTATTAAATAAACTGCTCGTGTATTTTATAATATTTCTCATGTATTCTGGAGAGTTAATTCTGCTCATTCTGATCATACAGATCCACAGTCTTAAGTTTATATATTTTTTCTCTGGTTAAAATCTCCGCGCGTTGGTTTCTTGCTGTATGAGGAGGCCATCAGCCCCACCCTCACTGCCCCCCAGCGTCTAGGGAGTGGCGGAAGAGGTCAGCCATGTTCTCCTCTTGTGAGGAGAAAAGTTTTTGTAACACAAGAGGTAAGCTCTCTTCCTTGTTTTTGGGTTCTAGGTTTTATAAGTTCAATGTTTGTACTTCATGTACCTTTTCTCTGTCGTTTTTTAGCTTTTCAGCTTTTAAGCATTGGTTTGTCTGTTAACATTTATGCGGGTTTTAACTCTTACTTTTCTTTGTAACTTTGAGCGTCTTTTGTGGTACCTAGGAACAGAAGATGGCTAAGCTTGTTCCTTTTCTATGCGCTGTCTATGCGCTGTTTTTTCAAAGTAGTTAAGTTCTTAATAACTAATTAATTATGCACTTAAAGCACTGCTGAAATACTTTGTACATATTGCAACTAACTGTTTAAGGTATATAACTTTCACAAAGTTTTCTTTAGTTAATTATTATCTTTAACTTATTCTCGTTTTCGTGCTGTCATAAGTTGTAGAGTAGGGGGTTTTAGACTCAAGTTTTCTTTCAAAAATCTGTTCGTTATAAATTAACATTTCCTTTTTTAATTGCAATGTAAAATTTGTTTTTCAGGTTTAAATTCTCTCTCAAACGAACTTGGAATTTCGTTATAGCTGAAAATCATTTCTATTTATTATGTCGCTCTCACAGCTTGAGTTCTCTTTAATCTTCTTCTCTCTGTTTAATAGTAACAGATGAAGAGCATGGGTCGGGCCATGAAGGTTAATGGATGCAAGCGAAATTGTTAACTAGTGCTAGGTCATGCTACTCTACGGAGGACATGACTTATATATATATTTTTTAAACTATTTTAGGTGGGAATGTTACTTGCATCTATGGCCTTGCAGAAACCCATTTCCAACTAGGTCTTTGTGGAAGTGAGAAAATGCAGAGTTTTTGCTGGTCCTTGATAAAGCCAAGGCTCAGTATTCTCGACACCTTCTACATTCAGTTGTTTTATTTTATTTTTTTTCTTTTCTCCTTTTACTCACACAGGTAGATACATAACCTTTTCTATGTTGTACTAGGTGTGAGTCAAAATTATATATGTATTTTTTTGCATAGGTATCTTTATAGTATGTGAATTCTGAATTTTCAAAACTGCTGCGTTGCGCGTTTTGATTTTCAGGTTATTTTGCACCCTTCGTTTTAAATTCTAAAATTTTTTCCTTAGTCTTCAGTTTTGCTCTTAAGTAACTAATTTCAATTTATTATTTAGCAGCTCATGCGCAAATTCTAGTTGAAATGTTTTATTATTTTTTATTATTATTATTTTTTTATTACTATTTTTTTACTTGAGGTTTTTTTCATTTTCTAATTTTTCTTTTTAGTATGTTTTGGATGCAGCTTTTTGGAGTGTAGTTTATACTCGAGTTTGGTCTTTTCTTGGACTGCTTATTTCTAAAAAGTTTTTCCTAGTTGGTTTGCTCAGAATTTGTATGTTTTGGCCCAAGTGGAGTTCTAAGGACGATGAAAGGATTGGAGGTCAGCTCAGATATTTTAAGTCCTCCCGCTCGGTTAGGCTAGCACCCTTTCCCATAGTGTATGAACTCGCTGGCAAAGGTAATCTAAAGTTATGAAATGACAAACGTTGTTTGACATGTAAATCTGCAGATCCTAACCTGTATTCTTCTGTTGAGGATAATTGCTCCAACAAGTTTTGCAAAGCCTACAATACCATCTATAAGCTCACCTGTACTGTCTGCAACCTTAGCTATATTGGCCAAAGTAAAAATCCTCTTCATCTTAGGATTAATGGTCACAGGTCTCTAGTAAACAAGTTCTCTAATTCAGGAGTGAACCCCTCCACAAACGCCAACCAGTACTCTACCTTTGAATTAGAGCATTTCCATACTCATGGTTTTGACAAAGTGAAAATAGAGGTACTACATATTATCCCTGACCTCTATGCTCGGCTAGAAACTGAATCCCTTGAAATTTTGCAGCATCAGTCTCTTTATCCCTATGGCCTTAATTCCACTCTATCTGACAATAAGCATAATCAGCATAAATTTTCAATTCGTGAACTCTTCTTTCTTGTTAATAATAAGAGCTGCTCTAGAGGTAATAGAGGACAGAGGTTATTTCGCACATCAAGCAAAGTTGATTTTGCTAACTTGCTAAAAACTCTGGAAAGCTTTAAAACTGGCACTAATTTTGTTAAAAATACTTACAAAATTCTCAAGTCCTTCAAGCACTCTGTCCTTAAATGTTTTTTCAAATTCTGGAATGAAACTGCTGACCATGTTGATAAGCATGTTTTTGCTTTGGTTCTGGACATTCTTAAACATATTCTTAAAGATAAAATTTCTCTTAAAGAATTTTCCAGTAATTTTGTTACCATCAGGTTCCTAAATAAAGCCTACGATAATCTCAATGTAAGGAAGCTGTTCTACAATAATGCAATTTTTTTTCCCATCCACAGGCACCAGTCTATTGTAAGTTTTAAATATGTTAAGACCTTAGGGTCAATAGTTAAAAACTACAAACTTAACTCTTCGAGCTACATTCCTGTAATTACTACTTGTTCTTGTGATGAACATAAAGAAACAGTTCACTATGATAAGAATTACAACCATATTATCACCGGAAACTTGAGTTTTGTTGAAAATGAAAAGCTTAGGAATTTATTAGAGTATGGCTCTAATTTCAGACCTTCCTTCACAATTTCCAAAGAAAGGATTCTTGAGAGCTTCACTCAAGATGTAAATAAGTACATCGTAAAAACCAGTTTAACGTACAATCAGCCTATTGAGGCCTTCGCAGAATGGAAATATAATATAATCAATAGCTTCACCGGTGAGTTGGCAGGTCTGGACTTTTGTTTCGACAGAAATCTCTTTTTCTCTGGAGAAGCTAAAAGGTCACTCTCCAAACTACAAGACCAATTTATTTTTACCACTACGGATAAAGCTAGCAATAATTTTGCAATTATCTGTAAGAAGTTCTATTTTGAATTGTTAACTATGGAACTCAATAATAGAGTAACATACGAGCCCGTAAGTTATTCTACCAAGCAGTTAGAAAATCGGTTTAAGGCATTCTTCAAGAAACTTAAAATTCCGCAAACTAGAAGATATGGGCCTGAATTTCCATTTCTTTTTGCAACGGTTAAGTTTCATAAGGATCCTGTGAAGTTCAGGTTCATAGCTAGTGGAGTAAGGAGTCATAAAAAGAAAATAGATCTTGCTTTTGAAGATGTCTTAAAGAAGGTTTTGAAACACATTAGAAACTGTTCTAACTTGATGTACAGAGATTTTTGGATAATTAATAATAATGCAGAAGTAATTTCTACTATACTCAAAGTGTGTCCCCTAGATATTAATAGTTATGATTTTGAAAACCTATATACTAATCTGCCTCTATCAGATATAATCACTACCTTTAAAGAGCTGTATGCAGAATTTAAACTTAACCAATTTGTTGATGTAGGAACTTGGAACTCTTATCTCAATTGCTGCATAAAAAATAACCATATCTTATATAATAATACTCTCTATAAGCAAGTGAACGGTATTCCAATGGGAACATCAACGTCCACGAATATCGCTAATCTATTCCTGTTCTTTAAGGAATATAAATTCATTAAAAATCACCCCACCTGCTCAGATAACTACCTTTACACTTTTAGATATATTGATGATCTGCTGTGTATCAATAATTCCAAAGTTATAGAGAGTGATTTTGATAATATCTATCCTAGCTCTCTTAACTTATGTAAAACCAACCACAGTAATCAGGAACTTGAGTTCCTAGACTTAAGCATTAAGCTCAACAGAGGTAACCCATCTATTAGCCTCTTTGATAAAAGAGTTAATTTTCCTTTCAAAGTAATTAAATATCTACACTGGAATAATAACATTTCAACCAAAGTAATTGAGAATGTACTAATTTCTCAGGTCCTAAGAATTTCAAGAATTTGCAGCAACAATTTGGACTTCAATTACCACATTAATATACTATTAGAAAGTTTTCTAGAGAACGAAATTCCTTCTTCTTTCATCAAAAGAACTTTAAGAAAAATTATTCTGAATAATAGAGTAAGGTTGGCAGATCTGCTTTAATTTTCTACACAGTTAATAATATGATTCTGACCAATCAAAGCCGTAAGGAAGTTGGCTAGAGGATGCCTATTAACTACCTAAAGGAACCTTAGTGCTATGGATATGACGGTCCTATTAAAACAAAAAAATTAAATAATATAAACAAAATCACAAAAAAGCTTAAAAATCTGTTTATAAAAGAAAATAAAAACAAATAAAAAAGAAAACTAGTTATTCATCACTAGGATAGCTATACTAAAAATAGTAAAACCAACATTAAAATTAATAAGATTCTGATTAATCTATAGAAGCTCACTAAGGTGATTTAATACATGCAAAGATTATTAAATAAACTGCTCGTGTATTTTATAATATTTCTCATGTATTCTGGAGAGTTAATTCTGCTCATTCTGATCATACAGATCCACAGTCTTAAGTTTATATATTTTTTTCTCTGGTTAAAATCTCCGCGCGTTGGTTTCTTGCTGTATGAGGAGGCCATCAGCCCCACCCTCACTGCCCCCCAGCGTCTAGGGAGTGGCGGAAGAGGTCAGCCATGTTCTCCTCTTGTGAGGAGAAAAGTTTTTGTAACACAAGAGGTAAGCTCTCTTCCTTGTTTTTGGGTTCTAGGTTTTATAAGTTCAATGTTTGTACTTCATGTACCTTTTCTCTGTCGTTTTTTAGCTTTTCAGCTTTTAAGCATTGGTTTGTCTGTTAACATTTATGCGGGTTTTAACTCTTACTTTTCTTTGTAACTTTGAGCGTCTTTTGTGGTACCTAGGAACAGAAGATGGCTAAGCTTGTTCCTTTTCTATGCGCTGTCTATGCGCTGTTTTTTCAAAGTAGTTAAGTTCTTAATAACTAATTAATTATGCACTTAAAGCACTGCTGAAATACTTTGTACATATTGCAACTAACTGTTTAAGGTATATAACTTTCACAAAGTTTTCTTTAGTTAATTATTATCTTTAACTTATTCTCGTTTTCGTGCTGTCATAAGTTGTAGAGTAGGGGGTTTTAGACTCAAGTTTTCTTTCAAAAATCTGTTCGTTATAAATTAACATTTCCTTTTTTAATTGCAATGTAAAATTTGTTTTTCAGGTTTAAATTCTCTCTCAAACGAACTTGGAATTTCGTTATAGCTGAAAATCATTTCTATTTATTATGTCGCTCTCACAGCTTGAGTTCTCTTTAATCTTCTTCTCTCTGTTTAATAGTAACAGATGAAGAGCATGGGTCGGGCCATGAAGGTTAATGGATGCAAGCGAAATTGTTAACTAGTGCTAGGTCATGCTACTCTACGGAGGACATGACTTATATATATATTTTTTAAACTATTTTAGGTGGGAATGTTACTTGCATCTATGGCCTTGCAGAAACCCATTTCCAACTAGGTCTTTGTGGAAGTGAGAAAATGCAGAGTTTTTGCTGGTCCTTGATAAAGCCAAGGCTCAGTATTCTCGACACCTTCTACATTCAGTTGTTTTATTTTATTTTTTTCTTTTCTCCTTTTACTCACACAGGTAGATACATAACCTTTTCTATGTTGTACTAGGTGTGAGTCAAAATTATATATGTATTTTTTTGCATAGGTATCTTTATAGTATGTGAATTCTGAATTTTCAAAACTGCTGCGTTGCGCGTTTTGATTTTCAGGTTATTTTGCACCCTTCGTTTTAAATTCTAAAATTTTTTCCTTAGTCTTCAGTTTTGCTCTTAAGTAACTAATTTCAATTTATTATTTAGCAGCTCATGCGCAAATTCTAGTTGAAATGTTTTATTATTTTTTATTATTATTATTTTTTTATTACTATTTTTTTACTTGAGGTTTTTTTCATTTTCTAATTTTTCTTTTTAGTATGTTTTGGATGCAGCTTTTTGGAGTGTAGTTTATACTCGAGTTTGGTCTTTTCTTGGACTGCTTATTTCTAAAAGTTTTTCCTAGTTGGTTTGCTCAGAATTTGTATGTTTTGGCCCAAGTGGAGTTCTAAGGACGATGAAAGGATTGGAGGTCAGCTCAGATATTTTAAGTCCTCCCGCTCGGTTAGGCTAGCACCCTTTCCCATAGTGTATGAACTCGCTGGCAAAGGTAATCTAAAGTTATGAAATGACAAACGTTGTTTGACATGTAAATCTGCAGATCCTAACCTGTATTCTTCTGTTGAGGATAATTGCTCCAACGAGTTTTGCAAAGCCTACAATACCATCTATAAGCTCACCTGTACTGTCTGCAACCTTAGCTATATTGGCCAAAGTAAAAATCCTCTTCATCTTAGGATTAATGGTCACAGGTCTCTAGTAAACAAGTTCTCTAATTCAGGAGTGAACCCCTCCACAAACGCCAACCAGTACTCTACCTTTGAATTAGAGCATTTCCATACTCATGGTTTTGACAAAGTGAAAATAGAGGTACTACATATTATCCCTGACCTCTATGCTCGGCTAGAAACTGAATCCCTTGAAATTTTGCAGCATCAGTCTCTTTATCCCTATGGCCTTAATTCCACTCTATCTGACAATAAGCATAATCAGCATAAATTTTCAATTCGTGAACTCTTCTTTCTTGTTAATAATAAGAGCTGCTCTAGAGGTAATAGAGGACAGAGGTTATTTCGCACATCAAGCAAAGTTGATTTTGCTAACTTGCTAAAAACTCTGGAAAGCTTTAAAACTGGCACTAATTTTGTTAAAAATACTTACAAAATTCTCAAGTCCTTCAAGCACTCTGTCCTTAAATGTTTTTTCAAATTCTGGAATGAAACTGCTGACCATGTTGATAAGCATGTTTTTGCTTTGGTTCTGGACATTCTTAAACATATTCTTAAAGATAAAATTTCTCTTAAAGAATTTTCCAGTAATTTTGTTACCATCAGGTTCCTAAATAAAGCCTACGATAATCTCAATGTAAGGAAGCTGTTCTACAATAATGCAATTTTTTTTCCCATCCACAGGCACCAGTCTATTGTAAGTTTTAAATATGTTAAGACCTTAGGGTCAATAGTTAAAAACTACAAACTTAACTCTTCGAGCTACATTCTTGTAATTACTACTTGTTCTTGTGATGAACATAAAGAAACAGTTCACTATGATAAGAATTACAACCATATTATCACCGGAAACTTGAGTTTTGTTGAAAATGAAAAGCTTAGGAATTTATTAGAGTATGGCTCTAATTTCAGACCTTCCTTCACAATTTCCAAAGAAAGGATTCTTGAGAGCTTCACTCAAGATGTAAATAAGTACATCGTAAAAACCAGTTTAACGTACAATCAGCCTATTGAGGCCTTCGCAGAATGGAAATATAATATAATCAATAGCTTCACCGGTGAGTTGGCAGGTCTGGACTTTTGTTTCGACAGAAATCTCTTTTCTCTGGAGAAGCTAAAAGGTCACTCTCCAAACTACAAGACCAATTTATTTTTACCACTACGGATAAAGCTAGCAATAATTTTGCAATTATCTGTAAGAAGTTCTATTTTGAATTGTTAACTATGGAACTCAATAATAGAGTAACATACGAGCCCGTAAGTTATTCTACCAAGCAGTTAGAAAATCGGTTTAAGGCATTCTTCAAGAAACTTAAAATTCCGCAAACTAGAAGATATGGGCCTGAATTTCCATTTCTTTTTGCAACGGTTAAGTTTCATAAGGATCCTGTGAAGTTCAGGTTCATAGCTAGTGGAGTAAGGAGTCATAAAAAGAAAATAGATCTTGCTTTTGAAGATGTCTTAAAGAAGGTTTTGAAACACATTAGAAACTGTTCTAACTTGATGTACAGAGATTTTTGGATAATTAATAATAATGCAGAAGTAATTTCTACTATACTCAAAGTGTGTCCCCTAGATATTAATAGTTATGATTTTGAAAACCTATATACTAATCTGCCTCTATCAGATATAATCACTACCTTTAAAGAGCTGTATGCAGAATTTAAACTTAACCAATTTGTTGATGTAGGAACTTGGAACTCTTATCTCAATTGCTGCATAAAAAATAACCATATCTTATATAATAATACTCTCTATAAGCAAGTGAACGGTATTCCAATGGGAACATCAACGTCCACGAATATCGCTAATCTATTCCTGTTCTTTAAGGAATATAAATTCATTAAAAATCACCCCACCTGCTCAGATAACTACCTTTACACTTTTAGATATATTGATGATCTGCTGTGTATCAATAATTCCAAAGTTATAGAGAGTGATTTTGATAATATCTATCCTAGCTCTCTTAACTTATGTAAAACCAACCACAGTAATCAGGAACTTGAGTTCCTAGACTTAAGCATTAAGCTCAACAGAGGTAACCCATCTATTAGCCTCTTTGATAAAAGAGTTAATTTTCCTTTCAAAGTAATTAAATATCTACACTGGAATAATAACATTTCAACCAAAGTAATTGAGAATGTACTAATTTCTCAGGTCCTAAGAATTTCAAGAATTTGCAGCAACAATTTGGACTTCAATTACCACATTAATATACTATTAGAAAGTTTTCTAGAGAACGAAATTCCTTCTTCTTTCATCAAAAGAACTTTAAGAAAAATTATTCTGAATAATAGAGTAAGGTTGGCAGATCTGCTTTAATTTTCTACACAGTTAATAATATGATTCTGACCAATCAAAGCCGTAAGGAAGTTGGCTAGAGGATGCCTATTAACTACCTAAAGGAACCTTAGTGCTATGGATATGACGGTCCTATTAAAACAAAAAAATTAAATAATATAAACAAAATCACAAAAAAAGCTTAAAAATCTGTTTATAAAAGAAAATAAAAACAAATAAAAAAAGAAAACTAGTTATTCATCACTAGGATAGCTATACTAAAAATAGTAAAACCAACATTAAAATTAATAAGATTCTGATTAATCTATAGAAGCTCACTAAGGTGATTTAATACATGCAAAGATTATTAAATAAACTGCTCGTGTATTTTATAATATTTCTCATGTATTCTGGAGAGTTAATTCTGCTCATTCTGATCATACAGATCCACAGTCTTAAGTTTATATATTTTTTTCTCTGGTTAAAATCTCCGCGCGTTGGTTTCTTGCTGTATGAGGAGGCCATCAGCCCCACCCTCACTGCCCCCCAGCGTCTAGGGAGTGGCGGAAGAGGTCAGCCATGTTCTCCTCTTGTGAGGAGAAAAGTTTTTGTAACACAAGAGGTAAGCTCTCTTCCTTGTTTTTGGGTTCTAGGTTTTATAAGTTCAATGTTTGTACTTCATGTACCTTTTCTCTGTCGTTTTTTAGCTTTTCAGCTTTTAAGCATTGGTTTGTCTGTTAACATTTATGCGGGTTTTAACTCTTACTTTTCTTTGTAACTTTGAGCGTCTTTTGTGGTACCTAGGAACAGAAGATGGCTAAGCTTGTTCCTTTTCTATGCGCTGTTTTTTCAAAGTAGTTAAGTTCTTAATAACTAATTAATTATGCACTTAAAGCACTGCTGAAATACTTTGTACATATTGCAACTAACTGTTTAAGGTATATAACTTTCACAAAGTTTTCTTTAGTTAATTATTATCTTTAACTTATTCTCGTTTTCGTGCTGTCATAAGTTGTAGAGTAGGGGGTTTTAGACTCAAGTTTTCTTTCAAAAATCTGTTCGTTATAAATTAACATTTCCTTTTTTAATTGCAATGTAAAATTTGTTTTTCAGGTTTAAATTCTCTCTCAAACGAACTTGGAATTTCGTTATAGCTGAAAATCATTTCTATTTATTATGTCGCTCTCACAGCTTGAGTTCTCTTTAATCTTCTTCTCTCTGTTTAATAGTAACAGATGAAGAGCATGGGTCGGGCCATGAAGGTTAATGGATGCAAGCGAAATTGTTAACTAGTGCTAGGTCATGCTACTCTACGGAGGACATGACTTATATATATATTTTTTAAACTATTTTAGGTGGGAATGTTACTTGCATCTATGGCCTTGCAGAAACCCATTTCCAACTAGGTCTTTGTGGAAGTGAGAAAATGCAGAGTTTTTGCTGGTCCTTGATAAAGCCAAGGCTCAGTATTCTCGACACCTTCTACATTCAGTTGTTTTATTTTATTTTTTTTCTTTTCTCCTTTTACTCACACAGGTAGATACATAACCTTTTCTATGTTGTACTAGGTGTGAGTCAAAATTATATATGTATTTTTTTGCATAGGTATCTTTATAGTATGTGAATTCTGAATTTTCAAAACTGCTGCGTTGCGCGTTTTGATTTTCAGGTTATTTTGCACCCTTCGTTTTAAATTCGAAAATTTTTTCCTTAGTCTTCAGTTTTGCTCTTAAGTATATATATATATATATATATATCACTAAGCTGTTCTCTGATATTCAGAGGTTAGCTCCAAAAAGAAATACAAACTTCCAGGTATTTTTTACTTATTGTTGTCGTATCAAACTTCTCCATTTACAGCGATCTTGACATACAAACTCGTGCTTCACTAATATCCATTACACGCCGTACACAAGATCTTTTATACATCATACTCATAATCTTTTTCTTATGCAGACACTCCTGAATCTGATCCACCCATGTCTTCCTTGGCCTTCCTCTGCCCTTCCTTCCTGCCACTTGGGCTGAAAAGATCTTCTTAGTAAGCATTTCATCACTCATTCTTTCAACATGGCCAAACCACCGAAGCATATTGGTCTCCACCTTGCTAACAACATTTTGCTTCACATCACACAACTGCAATACATCTTCATTTCTCACACAATCATATTGTGTCTTGCCACAAACCCCACGTAAGTAACGCATTTCTCCAGCACACAAACGACTCCGATGTTTCTTCTGCAGTACCCAGGTTTCACTGCCATACATCAGAGTAGGAACAATTACAGTTTCATGCACAGCCATGCGGGACTCTCTAGAGAACCCATCATTCCTGTGAAAACCTCCCAGAGCAGCTATGACTTTCAAAGAAGAATTCCCTCGCCTACTGATTTCACCATCCAACTTGTTCTCTCTGTCAAACATGCTTCCTAAATACACAAACTCACTCACCTGGTCAATCACAGTGCCATTTATACTTACATTACATTCAGTGCTACCCGTTCCTCTCTCAAACACCATAACTTTGGTTTTTCCCTTATTTATACTCAGTTTGAATTTCATGCAAACTTCGTGCATCTGAGTCAACATACTCTGCAACTCGCTTTTGATCTCTGCCAACAGGACAGTGTCATCAGCATACAGCAATCTGCACACACGGATATCACCAAGACATAAACCACTATTATCTATTTTGGCATCACGCATGCATGCATCCATAAATATATTAAACAGCCATGGTGACATTACACAACCTTGTCTAACTCCTGCACCAATGGAAAACCATTTTGATAAAACACCATTCACTCGTACACAAGCTCTACTACCAGCATACATGGCTTTTAAACTATTAAGTAGATTCTCAGTAACACCATATTCATTCAATACCTTCCACAAAAGTGTCCTAATCACTCGGTCGTAAGCTTTCTCTAAATCTATGAAGGCAGTAAAAACTTTCTTCCCAACAGCCAGATACTTTTCAATCATCGTGCGTAATGCAAAAATCTGGTTTGTGCAGCCTTTACCAGGCATAAAACCACTCTGAACATCCCACACTTTCAATGATGTAAGACCCCGTACTTTTTCAATAACAACCTTACCAAACACTTTCCCTGGCACACTCAGTAGGCTAATACCACGATAGTTCTTGCATTCAGTCTGATCACCTTTTCCCTTATACAAGGGAACAATGATAGCATCCTTCCAATCCCGAGGGACCATTCCTAACTCCCAGCACAACTGGCAAATTTCAGTTAACCAGTCATTTACAGTCACCACCATATTTCAACATCTCTGCAGTTATGCCATCAACTCCTGGAGCCTTGCCATTCTGAAGAGATTTTAGAGCTTTACACACTTCTTCTCTTGAGATCCTTCCTGTGCTTCCATCCTTCCCTGTGACATCATCTGGTTCTGCCTCTGAATCACCTTTGCTTTCCTGATCTAATAACTCACAGAAGTATTCATCCTGTCTTTCACTTAATTCATTGGGCTCCCATATCATTTCCCCGATCCTGTTCTTTCCAAAAAGCCAATTCACGCCTTTCCACTTTCTCCTTCCTATCTTTTGCCTTACTGTGGCGAACCAGCTTAGCAGCTTCACGCTTCTTACAGCGATATTCATCCACAGATACTCTACTTTGCAACATCCCTAAATAGGCTTCCTTCTTTCTCTTTACTGCCTCTTCAATCTCACTATTCCACCAAGCATCACCTCTATTGTTACCCACTATTGTGGTGCCAGACTTCTTTAGCAGCAGTGACAACACAGTTCTTAAAACATTCCCACTTCTTTTCTACATCCCTCTGACCAGACTTCAGATCCTTCAGTCGTTTTCTGAGCAAGTCAGAATACCGCTGATGATCTTCAAGGAGCCTATCAACCTTTATTCTTTCTATCCTGGATCTCTTCCTATTTCTTTTCCTCCAACCAACATTAAGTTTCACTCGTGACACTACCAAGTAATGATCAGAACCAACATCCACACCACTCATTCACACGGGTGTCAACAACTAAGTGTTTCAAACGCTGATCGTAGACAACAAAATCTATCACACTCTTTTGACCAAGAGTATGATATTCCCAAGTATATGTGTGGATATAATTGTGGTTGAAAAATGTATTAGATACACACAAACCATTCTCAATGCAGAGTTCAATTAATCTTTCACCATTATCATTCACATAGGGAACGTTAAACTTACCCAGAACATCGTCAGAAATTGCATTCTGCACACCTACTCTAGCATTGAAATCCCCTGCTATTATAACTTTTTCTTTAGCACCAAACTGGCTCAAAACAGCTCTTAGCTCATTCCAGTAATCTTCCTTCTTATCAGAAGGTTCAGAGTCACAAGGAGCACACACTACAACAATTACAATTCTCTGAAGTTTCACTTTCAAACGAATCCAGAGAATTCTCTCACTTATGCAACTATAGTGAATCAAGTTGTTCTTCATCTTTTCACTTAAAATCACATCTACACCAGCCTGTCCTCTCATATTATCCAATACTCCAGACCACATACTCACCGTGCCATTCACTTCTTCTACCCCAATTTCCTTCTTTTTGGTTTCACTTGCACACAGCACATCCAGTCTATACTTATTCATCTCCTCAATCACCTGACTCATCTTGCCATTTATACCTCTAGTATTCCATACACCAATCTTACATTCACTCAGCCGAGATCGCTTTCTCATACGCCGTTTAGAAAGTCCAGGTTGATTCCGTGGTGGACCGTCCTTCTCAAGTGTGGTAGGTCCACCATATCCCACACTTGAGTCATTCTTAATATTTCTTTTTGTCTTTTTAATCAGGTAAGTACATCAGTGTGGGGGATTAGCCCACAGCTAAGGGTTCCAGTTGGTCATTCAACCTAAGGATTCTGGAACAAAACCCAGTGAGTTGGGGTCTTTTCGCCAATGTCACACAGAACTAGCTTGCACCTCTCCAAGATTCACAGAGGCCCTAGTTGCTGTTGTGTGTGCCATTGTTACCACGGAGCGCCCCGAGGAGGCAAACCCATCGCTCACTATGACCGCCCGCAGAGTTCAATTAATCTTTCACCATTATCATTCACACAAGGATCATTAAACTTACCCAGAACATTGTCAGAAATTGCATTCTGCACACCTACTCTAGCATTGAAATCCTCTGCTATTATAACTTCTTCTTTAGCACCAAACTGGCTCAAAACAGCTTTTAGCTCATTCCAGAAATCTTCCTTCTTATCAGAAGGTTCCGAGTCACAAGGAGCACACACTACAACAATTACAATTATCTGAAGTTTCACTTTCAAACGAATCCAGAGAATTCTCTCACTTATGCAACTATAGTGAATCAAGTTGTTCTTCATCTTTTCACTTAAAATCACACCTACACCAGCCTGTCCTCGCATATTATCCAATACTCCAGACCACACACTCACCGTGCCATTCACT
This sequence comes from Macrothele yani, assembly GCA_039090855.1. Taxonomy (NCBI): domain Eukaryota; kingdom Metazoa; phylum Arthropoda; class Arachnida; order Araneae; family Macrothelidae; genus Macrothele; species Macrothele yani. Next base: position 777,636 of record CM077023.1, on the reverse strand, counting down.
TCTTCTACCCCAATTTCCTTCTTTTTGGTTTCACTTACACACAGCACATCCAGTCTATACTTATTCATCTCCTCAATCACCTGGCTCATCTTGCCATTTATACCTCTAGTATTCCATACACCAATCTTACATTCACTCAGCCGAGATCGCTTTCTCATACGCCGTTTAGAAAGTCCAGGTCGATTCCGTGGTGGACCATCCTTCTCAAGTGTGGTAGGTCCAGCGTATCCCACACTTGAGTCATTCTCAATATTTCTTTTTGTCTTTTTAATCAGGTAAGTACATCAGTGTGGGGGATTAGCCCACAGCTGAGGATTCCAGTTGGTCATTCAACCTAAGGATTCTGGAACAAAACCCAGTGAGTTGGGGTCTTTTCGCCAATGTCACACAGAACTAGCTTGCAACTCTCCAAGATTCACAGAGGCCCTAGTTGCTGTTGTGTGTGCCATTGTTACCACGGAGCGCCCGAGGAGGCAAACCCATCGCTCACTACGACCGCCCGCCAGATACTTTCACAACTTATGTTATTTGTAACACGGGACTGATCTTGAACTTTTACCAAGTTGATTAGAATACTCCTGATTTTAACGTACAGAGGCTTTTTTTAAAGCATATTTTAATTTATGCAAACAAAGTTTACATTGCTGTGCATTCTATACCAGGGATATATATTATGAATATTTCACAATAACGTTTAAGGCATAAAACAGCTCTGTGTATCCCACACTTTCTCTGATGTAAGACCTCATAGCTTATCGATAATGACTTTTCTGGACAATTTCCCTGGCACACTCAACAGGCTGATACGGCAATAGTTCTTAAGTTCAGTCTGATTACTATTTCCTGTGTACAAAGGAACAATAATAGCATCGCTCCAGTCCTGAAGGACCATTCCTAATTCCCAGCACAACTGGCAAATTTCAGTTAACCAATCAATCACACAGCAACCACCATAATTTAACATTTCAGCAGTTATGCCATCTACTCACAAAGCCTACCATTCTGCAGATATTTTAGAGCTTTACACACCTCTTCTGAGATTCCACCTGCACTTCCATCTCTCACTGTGACATCATCTGCTTCTGCTCAGAATCACCTTTGCTTTCCCGATATGATAACTCACAGAAGTATTCTCTCACGCCATCTTCCACTTAACTCATTAGGCCCCCATATCATTTCACTGATCCTATTCTTCACACAAGTTAAAACTTTATTTCCCTTATTTTTCCTATGTATTGTGTACTTCTAGAATGTTTTTCTATTTTTCCAAAAAGTCAATTCATGCCTTTCCACCTTATCCTTCCCATTTTTTTGCCCTACTCTGATAAACTAGCTTTGCTGCCTCACACTTCTTACAGCAATATTCATCTTCAGAAACTCTACCTTGCAACATCCCCAAATATGCTTTCTTCTTTCTCTTTACTGCTTCTTTAATCTCAGAGTTCCACTAAGCATCACCTTTAATGCTACTCTCTGTTACAGAACCACAGACCTCTTCAGCAACAGTGACAACACAGCTCTTAAAACATGTCCACTTCTTTTCCACATCCCTCTCATATGACCTCAACTCATTCACTGAGTATTTCAGAGTAACACTGATGTTCTTTAGGAATCCTTTCAACCTTTTTTTTTTTTTTTTTTTTTTTATCGCAGGAATCTTCCTACTCTTCTTTCTCCAACCAACATTCAGCTTAATTTGTGACACTAACACAGGCAGTGATCAGGGCCAACATCTGCACTTCTGATCACATAAGTGTCAACAACTAAGTGTTTCAAATGTTGATCATAAACAACAGAATCTATTACACTCTAAAAATACATAATATCTAAAGTATTGTTTACCTGATATTGTCAAAGTATTTTGCACGTTGTTGCTCTGTGAGGCATGTGCGCCCGGCCCGAGAGATATTATGTATTTTTTATCAAAAGCACGTTTATAGCATAAGACAACCCTTAAGGTTGCCTCATGAATTGAATATTTCGTAACTATTACACTCTTTTGTCCCAGAGTAAGATTCTCGCAAGTACATGTGTGGTATACTTGTGGTTGAGAAATGTATCAGATACACACAATCCATTCTCAATGCAGAGATCAATTAATCTTTTGCCATTATCATTCACACCGGGATCATTAAATTTACCCAGAATGCTATCAGAAAAATATCATTCTGAACACCTACTCTAGCACTGCAATTCCCTGCTGTAACAGCTTTTTCTTTAGCCCAAAACTGGCTCAAAATAGCACTCTGCTCATTCCAGAAACCACCTTTCATAGTGGAAGGTTTCAAGTTACATGGAGCATACACTACAACAATAAATAATCTCTGTAGTTTCACTTTCAAGTGAATCCAGAGAATTAATTTCACATATGCAGCTATAGTGAATTAAGTTGTTCATGTTGTTACTTAAAATCACACCTACACCAGCTTGCCTTCTTACATTATCCAACATTCTAGACCACACACTCAAGGTTCCATTCACTTCTTCTATCCCAATTTCCTTCTTTTTAGTTTCATTTACACACAGCACATCCAATCTATACTTATTAATTTCTTCAATCATTACTTGGTAGTGTCACGAGTGAAACTGAATGTTGGTTGGAGGAAAAGGCCCACGATGGAAAGAATAAAGGTTGAAAGGCTCTCTGAAGATCATCAGCGTTATTCTGACTTACTCAGAGAACGACTGAAGGAGCTGAAGTCTTGTGAGAGGGATGTAGAAAAGAAGTGGGAATGTTTTAAGTACTGTTTTATCACTGCTGCTGAAGAGGTCTGTGGAACCACAATAGTGGGTAACAATAGAGGTGATGCTCGGTGGAATAGTGAGACTGAAGAGGCAGTAAAGAGAAAGAAGGAAGCCTATTTGGGGATGTTGCAAGGTAGAGTTCCTGTGGATGAATATCGCTGTAAGAAGCGTGAAGCTGCTAGGCTGGCTCGCCAGAATAAGGCAAAAAATAGGGAGGAGAAGGTGGAGAGACATGAATTGGCTTTTTGGAAAGATAGGAAGACTTTCTGGAAGTACATGACAATCAGGAAAAATAGGGGAAACAAAGTTGTAAGTTGTGTGAAGAACAGGATCGGGGAAATGATATGGGAGCCCAATGAATTAAGTGAAAGACAGGGTGAATACTTCTGTGAGTTATTAGATCAGGAAAGCAAAGGTGATTCAGAGGCAGAACCAGATGATGTCACAGGGAAGGATGGAAGCACAGGAAGGATCTCAAGAGAAGAGGTGTGTAAAGCTCTAAAATATCTTCAGAATGGTAAGGCTCCGGGAGTTGATGGCATAACTGCTGAGATGTTGAAATATGGTGGTGACTCTGTAATTGACTGGTTAACTGAAATTTGCCAGTTGTACTGTGAGTTAGGAATGGTCCCCCAGGATTGGAAGGATGCTATCATTGTTCCCTTATATAAGGGAAAAGGTGATCAGACTGACTGCAAAAACTATCGTGGTATTAGCCTACTGAGTTATTGAAAAAGTATGGGGTCTTACATCATAGAAAGTGTGGGATGTTCAGAGTGGTTTTATGCCTGGTAAAGGCTGCACTAACCAAATTTTTGCATTATGCATGATGATTGAAAAGTATCAGGCTGTTGCTATGAAAGTTTTTGCTGCCTTCATAGATTTAGAGAAAGCTTACGACCTAGTAAATAGGACACTTTTGTGGAAGGTATTGAATGAATATGGTGTTACTGGGAATCTACTTAACAGTGCAAAAACCATGTATGCTGACAGTAGAGCTTGTGTACGAGTGAATGGTGTTTTATCCAAATGGTTTTCTATTGTTGCAGGAGTCAGACAAAGTTGTGTAATGTCACCATGGCTGTTTAATATATTTATGGATGCATGCATGTGTGATGCCAAAATAGATGATACTGGTTTATATCTTGGTGACATCCGTGTGTGCAGATTGCTTTATGCTGATGACACTGTCCTGTTGGCAGAGAGCAAAAGTGATTTGCAGAGTATGTTGTCTCGGATGTACGAAGTTTGCATGAAATTCAAACTGAATATAAATAAGGGAAAACCCAAAGTTATGGTTTTTGAGAGAGGAACTGGCAGTACTGAATGTAATATATGTCTAAATGCACAGTGATTAACCAGGTGAATGAGTTTGTGTATTTAGCAAACATGTTTGAGAGAGAGAACAAATTGGATGGTGAAATTAGTAGGCGTGTGAATTCTTCATTGAAAGTCATGGCTCCTTTGAGAGGTTTTCACAGGAATGATGGGTTCTCAAGAGAGTCCCGCATGACTGTGTCTGAAAGTGTAATTGTTCCTACTCTGATGTATGGCAGTGAAACCTGGGTACTACAGAAGAAACATAGAAGTTGTTTGTGTGCTTGAGAAATGTGTTACTTACAGGGGGGGGGGGGGTTGTGGCAAGACACATTCTGATTGTGTGAGGAATGAAGATGTGTTGCAGTTGTGTAATGCGAGGCAAAATGTTGTTAGCAAGGTGGAGACTAATGTACTTCGCTGGTTTGGCAATGTTGAAAGAATGAATAATGAGATGCTTACTAAGAAAATCTTCTTAGCCCAAGTGGCAGGAAGGAAAGGTAGAGGAAGGCCAAGGAAGTCATGAGAGGATCAGATTCAGGAGTGTCTGCATGAGAAAAAGATTATGAGTATGAAGTATAGAAGATCTTGTGTACGGCGTGTGATGGATGTGAGTGAAGCCCGAGTTGTATGTCAAGATCGCTGTAAATGGAGAAGTTTGATACGGCAACAGTAAGTAAAATTTATCTGGTAGTTTGTATTTCTTTGTGGAGCTAACCTCTGAATATCAGAGAACAGCTTAGTGATATGATGATGTATTCCATACACCAATCTTACCCTCACTCAGCTGAGATCTCTTTCTCATATGCTGTTTGCTATTCCCAAGACGTTTCTGTGGTGAGCCATCCTCCTCAAGTGTGGTAGGTCCACCATATCCTACATTTGAGTTCTTCAAATTCTTTCTTTGAGCTTTGGAAATCATAAAAGTACATCAGTATGGGGAATCAACCCACAGCTGGCAGTTACATTTGGTCATTCCAACTAAGGGTTCTGGAACAAAACCCAGTAGGTTAGAGTTTTTTGGCCAATGCCATACAAAACAAGCTGGTACCTCAACAATATTTATACTGAAGCTTAATTTTGTGGTCATTGCTACGATTCATAGAGGTCCTGGTTGCTGTCATGCATGCCATTGTAGCCCAATGGAGCACCCCTTGAAGGCAAACCCATCTTTCACTATGATCAGCAGACACTGAATTTAATGATATTCTATATTTAACAAGACAGAGAAAATCTGTTCACTGCCCTGAAATGAAGGAATAGAAGTGGTGACATACATGACAAAAGTGCAACAGCACATGAGAAACTTAGTGTACTAGTGGAAGAATGTTAATAGAAGGGGAGGCAGTGCATCAAATGCTCAATAAAAAGCTGTGCAAGAGACTCTCTTTACCAACCCCTCTAAGGGAATGCTTTGGGAGTCTTGTGTAAGCAGAGTTGAAAACAGATGTACTATGCCATGGCAGAAAAAGAATAGATTGGGTCTGCACAAATATATCAAGTTGATTTCAGGGTGACAATTGCAGAAAGGGATAGAGGAGTAATGCGATGGGAATGTAGCATGAGGAAAAACAGGAGATAATTCCTAGAACTGTGCCCATTTCCCCTTTCACCCTCCAAGTGAGCACTGCATTGGGAGGATTGATAATAAAAAAATGAAGAAATGTGAGAAAGAGTTGATTTGGATGAGGTGTTACTGAAATGGTTCACTGTTCAATGGAACTCAGGCTTATCCATAAGTGGGCTGATAATGAAACTTCAAGCCAAAAAATTCACAGTTCAACTTAGTGATGAAGATTTTACATGTTCCAATGGGTGACTTTCACCATTCTGAAATACGACACAATATCCGCTCAGGAAAATTTGATGGAGAAGCATCATCAACAGGTATGAAAAAAATGTCAACATGGTTGAATACAGTGTGACTAGATAAAAAGGGATAGCACTAGTGTCAGTTTTTTGTTTTACATGAAACAAAAAAATTACAAACAATGAAATCCATACCTCATCACATCACTGGCTTTAAGCTTTGGCACATAACGCTTTAAATGACAGATTTGGGCAGATAGATTTATTCCTTTGTAAATTTCCTGGAGACCATATCCAACATGCTTTATGGCTAATTTTCGTAGCCCACTATGGAAAACATAAAATATTTTGCTGTACTATCAGGTCAGGTGTACATTATAAAAGCATAAATGGAAAATACTAAAAATAAGTACTACAGCAATTCATTAAAAAGGGAGTATTTCATTACCAAGACAAGTGACTCAAAGTAGTGCACATTATAAACAAACAAAAGAGACAAAGCTATAAATTTCTGTTCCATATCTGCAACAGAAATTTTGAGAAGGAACCCATAAAGAAATAATTGTATGTGAAGAACTAGTATTTTCCAAGATGGATAACTATTTTTAGATGTGCTGCTATGAGAAGGCCTACGAGAAACCTTGAATAGCATATTCTGAAAGTTACTTCAAATTTATGAATTTCATCTCCTTGGAAATGGTTTGCTGTTAATCCCCAACTGGGCACAGGTTATGCTACATGTTGGTTTAAATGGCTGGATCCAAATGTTATGGGAAGGTGGCAGACTTGTTCACAACAAGGAATCTCTATCCTACGGCAAACAGCTTAATAAGACTTTCAATCAAACTACCGCAAGTGTTTGGAAGCAATGTGAACCCTCCGACACCAAGCTTTGAGCACTAACCTATGACCACTGCTTCGAGTTTCATTGTTCTGGGTGCTATAACAGTAACAAACTTGGACAGAAACCAGAAAGATAAAGGGTTGATTCTTGGTTTAGGACAACAAACTTTTTAAGTTTCCTGAAAAGCTAGCCATATGTATAATAGTTAAAGACATGTCTATGCCAGAAATAACAGTGAAGAAACGATATTTCCATTTCAAAATGAAAAGAGATTGATTTTGATCAATACCTTTTATTCCCTTTCAAATTCAATACATACGTGCACACACAAGAATATTATTTTGAGAACACTGACTAAATTCAAATACCAAAAGACACTTAACAGGAGAAAAGTCTTACCACACCTAGAGGCAGCAAGTCAAGAACTTCCCATAAAACAAGAAAAACCCAAATCACTCACTCACTCACTCACACACACACACACACACACACACACACACACACACACACACACACACACACACACACACACACACACACACACTCACTCACTCACTCACTCACTCACTCACTCACTCACTCACTCACTCACTCACTCACTCACTCACTCACTCACTCACTCACTCACTCACTCACTCACTCACTCACTCACTCACTCACTCACTCACTCACTCACTCACTCACTCACTCACTCACTCACTCACTCACTCACTCACTCACTCACTCACTCACTCACTCACTCACTCACTCACTCACTCACTCACTCACTCACTCACTCACTCACTCACTCACTCACTCACTCACTCACTCACTCACTCACTCACTCACTCACTCTCTCTCTCTCTCTCTCTCTCTCTCTCTCACGCACGCACGCACGCACGCACAGTGAAACCCCAATTGTATGATTTTCAGGGGACCAGCATAAAAAGTCATATGTTACAGGAAAACATAAAACCGAGGTCGATGTAAAACAAACTTTACAGGCATACATAATATGTGTAAAAAATAGAAACCAATGTACACTAGTAGTACAGTACCATACTAGTACATATTATATATTGTAGACACATTTATGTAAGAACCAAAAATGCAGTGTAACTACATACGTACTTACATTATGGGATGTTGGTTTGGAAAAAATCGGTAATTTCTTTTTACTTTCTATTTTTAGTGTTTAGCTCAAGCAAAGCTTTCTGAATTATTGAAAGGCTTTGCAAGTGGTTTTCTTGAGAATCGGGACCAAGGAAAAAGTTTTTCATGAGTTTTAATCCATTTAATGCCACTTTGAAAGAAGGCATAGGTTCGGAAATTTCGGCTACATTGTCATCATCATCTTCCGACAGACAATACATTATAGCGGAAGGTCTTTTTTACGTTTGCGGATTGAGCTTGGCATTTAGAGGTAAGTTTGCGGCTCAAGCTTGCCTGAACCACATTGTTATAATTGTTTCCAATTCACTGTAAGGGGAACTTTTCAAAGTCCTTCTCTTATTAGCACATTGACCTAACCTTTCGGAAGTAATTTTGATTTTCTCTTTCTGTTTTAAAATTGTTTTCAGTGTTGAAACTGGTAATCCAAGAGACTTGGCTAATTCAGCTTTAGTTCCATGAAATGTTCTATCTTTTTTAATAATGGATGCTTTTTCAGCTAAGGAAAGACATTTGGCCTTCTTATTCGCCATCTTCACTTTCACGTCTAAAAAGCGAGATTTAAACAGACAGCAAACTGACTGAATTGCTCTTGGAACCTCACACCGTTCTTGCCAAGCTAAGATGCAGGCATGTTCAACACGGGGATTTAAGACACTACACAAGGCACTTCAGCAAAGTTACTAAGATAAGACATGCACAGTCTGAGGAATGCGGCACTGCCCCAACTGGTCGTCACATGTTTCGACAAATTCTGGGGAGAAACAACCAGTTTAAGGCAACCTGGTCGTCAGATTCTGCTGAGGAATGCGGCAGGAGGGGAAGAACCGACTTAAAGCAATCATACATGTACGGAAACCAAGAAAGATACAAAATTAGAGGAAAATCAGGTTTAGCACCAGAACTTTTTAAGGTATTCGATATGGGAAATCGTGTGATTGGAAAAACATATAACACAGGGAAAATGTAGGAAAATTATTGGGACTTCAGAAAAATGTCACTCAAGATTTAAAAACGGAAAATGTGGGGACATAAGATCAGGGTTTCACTGTATATATACTTTTTTGAGAATGATTATGAAACAAGCCATGCAACAAAAGAGTCCAAAGCAAAACTAAACGTTAATTCAAGTAATCTAATATTCTTTATAAAATAGGTTTATATATGCTCATTGCTTTTCATACTTTTTTTATGTCAAATGCCAACATGTACACTTATTATCATAAAAATCCGCGCACCAAGAAAAAACCATGCGATTAACACAAAACTCGGCGAATAGCTACAGGGAAGGCAGACATGCAAATGATTAAAGTTTCCTGCGATTCCGCATGCCCACGCGTCCAAGACCGGTGCTGCAATCGCATGTCCACGTGTCCAAGACTGGCGCACACAGGAACGAGAGGACTGTGGATCATGAGAGGGGCAATGAGAGGACCGTAGGATCGTAAGAGCGGCAATGAGAGGACCGTAGGATCGTAAGAGCAGCATGCACAGATGCAACAACATCCTTGTCCAATACCCAGAGACATGTGGCAGCTGTACAAGGGACTCCTGTGTCCATCAAAATCATTTCCAGATGCCTGGCGGAGGTGAAACTGCACTAACAACAGCCCTGACATTTTCTGCCATTAACACCTGACCATCGTTAGCGTCTATTGCAGTGGTGTCAGCAGCGAGCAACATGGAATGCTATGGACTGGCGACGTATAGTGTTCCGCAACGAATCCCGCTTTTGTACGGGAATGGATGACCACCGTGTCAGAGTGTGGAGGACCGCAGGTGAGTGCTACAATTCCAACCTCACTGTACAGCGGCACATGTCCCAAACTGCAGGCGTGATGGTCTGGGGAGCCATTGTGTATGACAGCCCATACAAGAGATCCTGCAGACCCATGTGTTGACAAAAGACAGTTTTTTAACAACAACTGGAAACACAAATACAACCTGTTTGCAAACAATGGGAAAATCAGGTAAACTGACTACAAGTTTTTTAAAGTTTATATACCAACTAAATTTACCTGCACATATTGATACTTGATGCAGAAAAAAAAAAAAACATAGGAAGAACAATAACATATGTGAAGAACAGGTACATATGAGCAAATATGTTATTACAGTAAAACCTCAAAAATTCGGCATCAATAAAACCGGCAACTTCAGAAATCCGGCACTTTTCTGATTTTGTTTTCGTGAGAACATCTGATGTTTCCCCAATAACCATGGAAATATCCCGATGTACCATCTCAATAACACATCACGGGATCATCCGATCTCAGCATGCAAATTGCTCATAGCCGCCAACGTGCAACATCGGGAGGCTTCTCAAATTTGTCATTTCATTAGGCGGCGCTCAAATGAGGCGCGGAGTGTATGTTTGAAATGTGTGTCGAACGTGTGATGACGATATCTGCTTGGTGGTAGCAGTATGTGGATTCAATTGTGTAATGACGTCTACATCGGCCTTCGTGGTGCATCGCGGTAATCACCTTCACAATGTATCGTAGTTTCGTCAGTTGGAAAATCGTAACATCAATGTAAAATTCACATTGGGTTTTCGCAGTGTATCGATACATCACCCAGCCTTAGCAGTTGCTCTGGCTTTTTTGAAGTTTTTGCCTAACCATTCGCCAAAGTTTTATAATAAATAGTACAAAAAGGTAATTGCCAATATTTTCACCAAAACTTTTTTTCCATTGCCAAAACGATTTTCTTTTTTTTTTTTTTTTTTTTGCAAATTGCAAAGAATGTGATCAGCAGCACAACTCCTGCATATTTATAAGGTGCAGAACTGCAAATTTTCATTAAAGTGGCCTGTTATGTGTAAGTACGTGCTTTACATAACGTCTGTTACATAATTTCTGGATAGCTTCAGAAATCTGGCACTTGTCCAATCCCATCGATGCCGGATTTTCGAGGTTTTACTGTATATGCCAAATTTTAAAACTTGAATGGATATACAACTGAATAAATCTTGAAGATAGGCACAAGCTGTAAAGCACATTGAGTAAATACATAACTGCAGTTATTATTTCAAAAGCTTTCTGGGACCACACAGAGGTATTCAATTTAAACAAACATAGTTTTAATTACAGAGAAAGTTAGTGCAGCATTTTTTTTTTTTTTTTTTTTTTTGTAGTTCATGAGGATACCAGATCTGTATTTTAATATCAGCTTCATGTTAATTGTAATGGAATACTATGCTGCACTTTGTAGTAAAAAGCTGCACTGCTTTTTGTGGTACAGTGTTAATGGTAAGAAGAAAAGATAAGACATCACGATTTTAATCAGGCCAGCATGTCAGATACAAGTATCAGTTTTAGTAGTGCACATTTTAGAAAATTGCATTATTCCTTCTATTTTCATACTTGAATAGCCACAATTCATCAGACAGACTTGTTTTTAGAAACAGTTAGAATAAAAAAGTAACATCAAAATCATGAATAGTGGTTCTAATGTTTTAAGAAGTTTGATAGCTGACATACTTTCTTTCTTGAAAATTCCAAAAACTCCAAATAATATTCATCTTTCAGAGTTGAAGATATATTCTTTACATAATACGTGGTAAATACGTCATGATAATTAACACAACACTCAGATATCTCCGAATTGACTGTAATTGCTGTTTCACAAGTGAATTAAATCACATCAGAAAACTTGAAAATTTCATCGCCATGGAGCGGGAATCGAACCTGCATCTCCCGATTTCCGTTCGAGCGCGCTATCCGTTACACCACCCACGATGACGAATTCTCAAGTATCTGTGTGCTATTTTTTAATAAGAGCGCGGTCAGAGAATATTCCGATGCTCTTAACACACAGATACTTGCGAATTTGCCGTCATGGGTGGTGCAACGGTTAGCGCGCTTGAATGATAATCGGGAGATGAGGGTTCGATTCCTACTCCACGGCGATGACATTTTCAAGTTTTCTGATGCGATTTACTTCACGTGTGAAACAGTAATTACAGTCAATTCAGTGATGTCTGATTGCTGTGTTAATTATCATGAATATTCATCTTTGATTTTCAATTTGCTTTGCTTGGATCCCAACATAGGCCTGATGAAATTGCCATAGATTTTGGTAAAATGCATTTTCAAAGACTCAATGCCAAATTTTAAGTCACTGAGCAGAAAGTGTTCCATGAATAATGCTTTCAGAAATTTTGTGAATGGTGGTGGTCATAAGGAAAAGGCAGCTTTATTTCCAACAATACCATGTAGCAGCGCTGAATATAAAAGAGGGTTCAGTGCTATGAACTTAATCTATACAAAACTTCATAATAGTCTACTGACTAAAAACATTGCAAATTTATTGTTTGTTAAGTTAAATTGACCGCCCTTAAAACAACCCTGCCCAATGTAAAGAGTTGGCTTTTGCACCACAGATCTGCTCTTGATACATAGTCTCTTCAAGAGAATCATCCAGCTGTTGTAGAAGAAAAGGTATTGTGGGACTTATTTTGAAAGAAAAATCAGTGTACATGCTATGATTTTCTTTCTGCTTAAAGAAATACAGTCAACTCTGGATATATAGTGAACTCTGTTATAGTGAACATTCAGCTATAGTGAACCTAAATCATTGGTCCCAAACTGCAACATCGGAAATGTACATTAAATTTTTTCCTTTATAGTGAACCCTCGACTTCGGTTATGGTGAACCTAAAAAATAAAACTTCAAAGAAAAGAATGCACTTGTAACATGAAATTGTAACTTATTTCAAAACAAACCTTGTAAAAACTTGAAAGAATGTGTTGAGAACAATATTGTAGACCTACTACTCCTTAAGTGAATTGAAGGACAAAGGCAGGATTAAAAACCTCAGCGACATCAAGCTGGTGTTTCTGCCTGCCAACACCACGTCAGTTTTCCAACCCATGGATCAAGGTGTGATTTGCAGCTTTAAAACCTATTACAGAAGGGACGTATCGCTTCATTTAATCGAAGCCTTGGAATCAAAGCAGAACACATCAATAAATTTTTTGAATGATGTATGTTTTGGAAACAAAGTGCGGAAGAGTGTGTCAACTGTCACTATACAGAACTGTTTCTGGAGATCTGGTTTGGCTACTGGACGTGTGGCATTCGAAGAGAAGGATGATGTGCCTCTCAAGGACCTGTTTCAGCATATCAGTGCGAATTCCACTGAAGCTGAAGATTTTATTGATGCTGACTGTGAAGTTATAACGAATGAAACCCCGTCGGATGAAGCTATTGTCAAGGCTGTAAAAGGCGGCTCCAACACAAAAGAAAACGAGGCTGAAGATGACGATAATGAAGAACATGTTCCAACAGTGAAAGAGGCGTTGGAGGGTGTCAGGACTGTGCTAAAGTTCCTAGAATGTATGGAAAATGTAGAATCGAGTGTAGCAAGAGCACAAACTCTAGAAAAGGACATAGAAAAAATATTTATTAAAACTGCTTGCAGCAAGCAGCGGTACACATAACAGACTATTTTCATGGTGAAAATACTCCAAATACGTGGCGACAGTTAATAAATAAATACATCGCTCTTTCCACGTTCCAGAAACACACAGCTGTGTGTTTCTGGAACGTGGAAAGAGCGATGTATTTATTTATTAGACTATTTTCATGTTAATTAACCCTTTCAGTGGCACTCCTGGAAAATTTCCTTGCTGCACCCTATCAGCGGTAATCTCAGAAAATTTCCTTGCTGACCCTTTCAGTGGCACTCCCGAAAAATGTTTTTGCTGCACACTATCAGTTGTAATCCCGGAAAATTTCCTTGCTGCACCCTTTCAATGGCACTCCTGGAAAATTTTCATGCTGCACGATCTGGTTTAAAACGTGATTGCCCGGAACAGTTCCGTTTGATGAAAATTGTTCAAACGAACATCGCCCGGAAGTTTTCCGTTTAACTCGAAAAGCCTTGAAATTTAAGAAAAGTTTTGTTAAAAAAACTTGCCACTGAAGGGGTTAAAGTAATGTAAAACTTTTTTTTTACTTCATTTAATGAACATACACTACATACATTAAAATATTATTTTTAGATACATATGTACATATTTTCTTGCTCACCATTCCAATTAATTCAGGTTAAAGGAAGACACTTCGGTTTAAGTGAACCTCGGACATAATGAACGAAATATGCGAGTCCACAGAGGTTCACTATAAGCGGAGTTGACTGTATTTTACAATCAACACTTGGAAGCCTTCAACAATTTTAAACAGTGTTCCATGTATTATAAAAATTATTAATTCATAATACAACACATATTTTTTATAATAAAATAAGTGCATTTTCAGACATGTGTATTCAAGTTTGTCAATTAACATTTTTCTTTACACTCAACTGCATATATATCGAAAATAATGGTTTGGAATTTTACATAAATCATAAGGAATAATGATGGTAATACACAAAAACTCCATAAGGTTGTCCTACAGATTTAATGAAGAAAATGTGACATTTTGGGACCAGACATTTAGCACAGAATTTTGTGTGTTCTGGATTTTATTTGTGAATTTCTATGTTGTATGGTATTTTAACCAAAGTAAGGTCTTTTTCGTTTTTCTTTTTTCATTTTTACTGTTTATACATATTGACTTTTGCGATTTTTTAATACTTACAATTTTTACTGTCTTGAGTCTGGGTCTCAGGGATATAGTGATCCATGTTGCTTCATGTGGCCCAGCGATGCTGACAGCTTCGACTTTCATACATTTTGCTTGTGTTTTTTAAAAAACTTTTAAATATATAGGGACTTAGTCATGATTTGCTGCGCTATAGCACAATCGAGCAAGGACCCGGAACTCACACTACACATTAATTTTTTTCATTCTTCACAGTTCTTCAATACATTAACTTCTTGTACAGGGTGTCTACCATTTTCAGAAGACTCAATTTCTTGACCTTTCCTTGACTTTTACGGGACATTTCTTGACCCTAAAGCTAAGTTTCCTCGACTATTCTTTCTGTCAACAGTATAGATGTCTGGCCATTTTAATTAATTAAATATAAAATCTGATTATGTAATTAAGAAATTAAAAGGGTAAATTGAGTATATAAAATGATTTTTAAAAAGTTAAAATAAATAGCAATTTTTTTACCAATAAGCTTGCATTTAGTGAAAAACTCAAAATATTGCACTATAAAGAATTACTTGTAACCGGGAAACCTACACGTTACACAAAAGTACGTTAAGTGAGTATAGGAAGTATGTTATAAATGTTTAGGCTGTTATCAACAATTAAAATTAATAGCAATTTATTTCAATTTTTTTATAACATTATTTACTCAGCAAATAAATGCTATTCAAAACAAACTTCACACTCTTGCACAAAGTATCCGAACATATGCACAACTGAAGAACTGCACTCAATATCAGGGCTACACTTATCAATTTTATTTACAAGCTGTTCGATGATTTTGAAAGTTTTAATGAGAATGTTTGTTAGTGTACATTTTCTTTAGTAATTTATTCAACCGAGTCTTCTTATGAGCCACTTTCCCTGACCATGTCTCCAGTTCAATCAAGCCCGCAGTGCTAAGTCTTTTACTGTGTGAGGCTAAAAAATTTTCACATCATCAGTTTCCAAATCAAGCTTTTCAGGTAGCTAGAGAATTTCTTGAACAACATTATTAATCTAACAGTTGGTTCAAATCCTTCCAAATCAGTCACAAATTGTGTACAAAAAGTTTATGTCAAAGTCCAACTATGCACTATCAAAGTTCCTGTGATACTGCATATAAAATATTATAATCACGACTAAACTGTTGAACAGTTGCCTTGTCCTTACTAATGGTTACTAAATAAGCTGTCTTCAAAGCATGGTGCGATAAATAATACGATTCAAAAGTGGCAATAGCTGCTTGTTCCATAGGTTGAACTTAAGGTTTGTTTGTTATGTAGCAAAAGAAAAAAAAAAAGTTACATAAGAGTATGATCTGTTGAATATGTGGTGTGGCTAGGACCATTTTCATAGTTTGAAAGTTTAGTTATCAACTCACCAGCCTCATATATTTATTATGTCCACTTTTTCTTGTAATTTTATGGATTTCTGTGGCATTTTACCAATATTTCACTTTCAGCATCACTTTTTCTTTTATTGAAAAACATTTTTTCAAGAATGTCCTCAGTAAATCAATAAAAAAAGCAATACCATTGCGAATTCCTTCTCCTCCGATCAGAGAAGCCAGAAACACGTGTACCATAAACAAAGATTTCTAGACTTCAAAGTATGCAGCTTCCAATTGGTGGAAATTTTCAGCGTGTTGTTAATGAGTATAAGTTATGTCAGGAACAGGTAAAAATGTCGTTCATACGTTATAGTGAACATGCATTAAGTAGACATGTAAGGCTCAGTATTACTGTGCATACATAAAACTAAAAAAGTTATCTAAATCAAACACTTCCTCCTTGGATAACATTTAGCCCCCAGGGCACTAATGAAGAGCTTTAACAATCCAAATGCAATGTATGACATAGCTTTAACTCTGCAGTTTGTTTGTATGTGTATGTGTATGCTGCTTTAATTTCTGTTTCTATTGCATTAGCTTTTTCAGCCTGTTCCAAAAACATTTTCTTTCAGTTTTTTAATTCTTCCCACAGCACAGCTGATTTTCTTTTCTTTCTCTGCTTGCTGACTTTTCTGTTTTCTTAGTGCTTCTTTACATTTTGATGCAGCATTTATTTTTATTATTTTGAATATATGTTGAATATGTGGCCTGATTATTATTTTTTTAATGTAATGTTATTCTGTCTATCTACTTTATGCTTAGCATAATTGTACAGATTTTTGGGTGAAGTTCCATCAGGAAGTACCCAAACCTATAGTGAGGCCTTTATTTTTATTTATTTATTTATTTTTTATTTTTTATTTTTGTGCCTAGCCTAGGCCTATTAAAATTTTTGAAAGTGTGATATTTTTGTGTCTGTCTACTCAACATGCAGTGCATTTATAACTATTTTCATGGTGAAATTCTGTTGGAAAGTATCCAAATCTGCAGTCAGGCCTTTTATTTTTTTGTGCCTAGCCTAGGCCTGACTAAAAATTTTGAAAGTGTAATATTTTTGTGTCTGTCTACTCAATGTGCAGTGCATTAATACCAATCTTTATGGAGCAATTCCATCGGGAAGTACCGAAATCTGCAGTTAGGCTTTTTTTTTTTTTTTTTTTCCTACCTAGCATAGCCTAGGCCTGATAAAATGTTTGAAAAAATGAAATAACTCTCCGAAGGAGTGGAAGTGTACTGACTGATATTCGGAAAATTATACAGATGTAATTTTAAATGCCTACACATCTCTTCATACTGTTTTGCTAAAACGTGCAAAAAAGAAAACAAGAAAGATGACACCAAATTTTGGGTTGTAATGAGCACGTCTTGAATCTTTTCTGATGCGAATTAAATTTATTATCAAAGTTATTCAAAGCCAATGCAACTGGTTAGAAAAATATCAACCAGATTTCTACAACTGATAAAACACCCAGAAATAGAAACAACTACTTACTTCCACCAGCAGCTAAAAAGTACACGTAATGAAAATTAACAAACTGTGCATAAAAAGTTTCTCACAGCAGAAGGAAGACAGATTTTCAAATCGAACAGTTAAAAGAGAGAAATAAAGAAAGAAACCTGATATAACTCTACGCCTAATAGGAAAGTAAAAAAATATTCATGGAAAAAAATATGCTAATGATAAAGAACTTTCAAATATGGCTCCCGGAAGAAGAGACAGTGAGAAAAAGGTACTGACCTTTATGCACCCTAACAGGAATTCTGTGCATTGTTTAAAGAGGATAATGCACCACATCTCTATCGTGGATAATTGCATACAGTAAAAATAAGAAATTTCTCAATAGGATTTTTAGAAGCAGAGATACAGCTGCAAGCAGAAGTACACAAACACCACCTAGTGGTATAACTGTCAACTACAAAACTCCTCAAATACTAACCTAAAGTGTTCCACAAGGCAAATGGCATCCGGTGCTGATAGAATTTCTTAAATCGTACATTTAGAAGCAGAGATATTAAGAAAAACAGATTGAACATTGACACCCCCTAGCAGCGAAATTGGGCATTATTTTTGGAAGAAAATACACACAGAGTTTTCATAGTTAGTAGTATCTGGTCGAGAAAGAATATTTAATATCAGGGTTTTAGTCCTGAAGATATTGCTGTAAATGGAAATGTGAGCTAACGCCCTCTAGTGGCAGACTTCTGTAAGAAAAATTTGAAATTATACGAGAAACATTTCACAGTAGAAACATTCCCCCAAAAAGAAAGAACTTTTCAAATCAGATGCTTAGAAGCAGGGATATTGACAAAAATAAGATATACGCCCCGTGGCGAGAAAACTATGAGCTATTTTAAGCAGCAGGTGTTCTCAAAACGTTTTCCGAGGTGAGCGGTATCAGTCTACGAAAGAATTTTTTCAGTCGACTTTTTCAGAAGCTTGGATTTAGCTGCAAGTACATCAGAAGCAGAAATAAACGCTTACACCCCCTGGTAGCCAAACCATACTTTATCAAAATTTAAAAATTATATGCAAAACATTTCTCAAATCGAGCTTTAGAAGCGGAGATAACAGGGAAACTCCAGTTACCTTTGCGCCCTGTAGTGGAAAATCTATGCATTACTTGAAAAACTTGAAACTATATGAGAAACATTTTGCACTAGAAATGCTCTCCAACAAAGAAAGAATTTTTCAAATCATACTCTTGGAAGCAGAGATATCAACAAAAATAAAATATACATCTACGCCCCCTGGCGGGAAAAGTATGCACTATTTTAAGCAGGAGGTGTTCTTAAAATGTCTTCTGAGGTGAGCTGTATTGGTGGTCTACGGAATTTTTCAGTCTACTTTTTCAGACGCTCAGATTTTACTGCAAATAATACATCAGGAACAGAAATAAACACTTACGCCCCCCTGGTTGCCAAACCATACTTTATCAAAATTTTGAAATTACATGAAAAACATTTCTTATTAGGAGCAGTATTCGATGCAGAAAGAACTTTTTTAAATTGGAGTTTTAGAAGCAGAGACAGCAGGGTAAACACAAGTTACCTTTACGCCCCCTAGTGGAAAATCTATGCATTACTTGAAAAAGAAACTGCGTCTAAAACAGTCTTCGTTATAAATGGCATCCAAAGAAAGAATTTTTTCAATTGTATATTTAGAAGCAAATACATGCAATAAAATGCATTTTAAATTCGATATTATGTGCATTTACGCCCTCTAGCGGCGAAGTTGTGCATCCAAAAAACTCGGAATGCCAGGACCATCTTTCTCACATTTTATGCTTCCCAATGCAAAAAGAACTTTTCAAATCGGACTAATAGTTGCAGAGATATGGTGTCCACGGACGGACGGACAAACCGATTTGTATGCACGATCTTTTTTACAAAAGACGTGCTAATTACTCGCCAAGTACTTCCCAGACTGCGGTAAATTCCAGAGATCCCGGAGATTGCAGTCACAGCGTACAAACATGCAGCAGCGTTTATTATGACTTGGAACGATTCGCCGTTTTGGAATCGTACTGATCAAAACCTGTTCGAACATCATTCCTGCTGGTAGATAGCAGTACATGCGAATTCGCCGATTTATGGCATCACCGACACGCGGCGGCCCAATAAGAACCGGTTTAAACATTGTGTTTGCTTCATGTTGAATTGCCATCGTTCCTGAAGAATGTCCGATGTCCGCGACGCCATCATGTGATTTCATCAACATCGTACTTCACGATACATCGCATTGCAATATCGCGAAGGACGACACATCGTAGTACCGTTAGCTAAAAAAATCAGAGCCTTGATGTAAAACTTAAACCTGTTTTTCGCATTAAACCGGTACATCGCCCAGACTGAATGACCCACGACGAATTTTCTGCGAAGCAAACAAGCAGGTTATTGGTTACTTTCGACAAAAAAACCTTTACTGTCGGCTCACAGTTGAGTGAACCGCGGTTGGCAAAGTGCCAAATGGAGTTGAGGAACGCTGAAGGGGAGAATGGTATCACAGTGTATCCCTTCAGAACTTGCCTGAAGGAAGGAAATTACGTCATCGTCATTGGCAAAGACTTCCCCTTTTTAGCTCAAAGCTGAAATTTGATTTTTTCAGAGTAAAGCACAAAGGGGGAAAAAAAAAACGAAAAAATTGACCGTGACCTTTCCTTGACATCAAGACCATTTTCTCATTTCATGACCTTTCGTGACCAGGTAGACACCCTGTTGTATATATATAATGAAAATGTAATTATTAATCTACAGTGAAAAAATTTTAATTACCAGTTTTACAGAGATAATTTTTAATAAATTTGGCGGTCAAATTTTCGAACTAGAACCTAGTTCATCATCAGGACTATGTCACTGGAGTAGTTGTTACCATTTGGTCAGTGCCCAACTGCAATTATCATTAAGAATGGTACTTCTTCTTCTAGCTATTTCTATCCCATCTTTAAGTTTCCCTCTTTATTCAGTGGGAGTCTCATTTTATGGAGTGTCCATTTGCTTGTACACGACTGTCTAATCCTGTCTTGGATTCCTTTTTTCTTTTTTTTTTGATTGGAGGTTTAACGACCACCGTGAGCAACTCAATGGGCTATAAGCAGTCGCCCGTCCCTAATTTAGGGTCACTGGTTCCAGGGAAGGGAGAGAGCCAGTGCCGTAAGACAAACACAACATCCATGCCTGACCGGGATTCGAACCCGGACCCCTTACGGACGAATGATAAGAGGCCAGCGCCTTAGACCACTGCGCCACCGGGGCGGCCCTGTCTTGGATTAAAGAGGCATCTACAAGCAAGTGGACACTCCATAAAATGGGACTCAATAAAAATAATCAACCACCAATCACACTTAATAAACAGGAAACTTGAGAAAGGATAGAAATAGCTAGAAGAAAAAGCACCACACTTCACAGTTGGGCACTCCCGACCGAATGGCAGCAACTACTCCACTGATGTAGTCCTGACAATGAACTATTGGGTTGGTGCGAATGAAATGTCTGGCACGAACGAGCAGTGGATACAGGCCCCCACCACAGCAGAATGGAAAACGAGCCACAGGTGTTGCGGGTATTATGTCACAGAGTTACTATAAATAGCTAGCACGTGTGTGAAGAACAAGGTTCAAGTGTGGTTTGTTTGAACATAACGTGGCTTGCAAAGGAAACATGCATACGCTGGATTTGAGAGTCATCTTCCTGTATGAATTTAAACTGGGCCATTCTGCAGGAATTGTCACTCGAAACGTTAACAAAGCATTTGGGAGAATACAGCCAATGAAGGAACCATTCAGTGATGGTTTGTGAAGTTTCAAAGCGGAGATACAGTCCTGCAATCAAAGCATATGGTCACCGACCTGTTGCTGTTTCTGATGATGTTCTGTTACATGTGGTTGAAGCGGATTCTCGAAAAATGTGTAGTGACATAGTGGCAGAGGTAGGTGTCCACCAAACGACGGTTGTTTGGTGTCTGACTGTGCTGGGTAAGGTCAAAAAGCTGGACATGTGGCAGCCGCATGAGTTGACAACTGCGATCAAGACTAGGCGTTCAGAAGTCTGCATGTTGCTGCTTACCAGGAACAAAGAGGAACCTCTACTGCATCGAATTGTCACCTGCAACGAGAAGTGGGTCCTTTATGATAATCAGAAACGATCTGCACAATAGTTAAGCAAGACACAGCCTGCTGGATGGCATCCTAAGCCACCCCTACACACCAAGAAGATGATGCTCCTTGTCCAGTGGTAAACAGCTGGGATAATTCACCGGAGTTTCTTGGCAAGAGGCTAAACCATCATAATGCAGCGGCACAGCTCGGAAAATCCGACCAATTGTGTACTTTTGTATAAAAACATGAAGCTTTGCATGATGAATAGGCATATCCTAAGGGTCATTTTAAGATATTGGGCCACTTCGAAATTTACCCAGAAGCCCCTAAATTCCAAGATGGCGGCTAAAATTTCAATTTTCTATAATTATCGTCTGATTTGATTGATTTTCAGTTTAGATATATATGTTCTGATGCTGAATACAAATTTGAAGTCACACTTGACATTTTTCAATCAAAAGCCCATAAAATTTCAAAATGGCGGCCAAAAAATCACATTTTTTAATTTTTGGTCTGATTCGCTTGATTTCTGATTTATATATGTAGGATTAATATTTCAACTAATTATTGTATTTTGTTTCAGATTGTTGGAGGTGCAAAAATAGTTGCTGATGAAAAGAAAAAGGCTGCCTCCCATTTCCACAGTGATGTCAAAAAGTTGCAAACTAATTGACCCAAGGGAGCCATCAACATCAGCCCAGGATGAGATAAGGACAAATTGAAATTTATGTATGATATGCCAAAATATCACCAATGAAAAGTTAACATGTCCAAAAAATTTCAAAAGAAGAGATATCGAACAAAATACCTATGCTGTATTGGCTGAAAACTTTTTCCAGTTTCACGAGCTTGGAAAACTTTCAGATGAAACACTGGTAAGACTAGATTAAGGACAGGGTATTGAAGTGTCCATGGTGGCCAATACTGCTAAATACCATCAATCATGCAAGTTAAAATATAATAAAACAAAGTTAGAAAGAGCACAAAAGGGAACGCTTAAAAATTATACCACTCAAGGCATAGATTCATCACTGAAGCGAAAGAGGTCGAGTCAAGAATCACGTCAACAAATACAAGCACTCTGTTTTTTCTGTGAAGAACAAGATGGCAAAGAAGGACTACAAAGAAGTTAATGATCCTAATAGCTTAAACATGATGACGCAGACGATGGAGATGGCAGCAGCGTTGACTTATGTTATAGTTAACACGCAAGGAACAGTACAACACATGATCTCCTTGAAAATGGCCACAAATGAGTGTGCTGAAACGCGCGTCGGAAATTTCGGGATCTGGATTCCTTCGATGATGACTGTTTTATAAATCGTTATCAGTCGAATTTGAGGTTTGAATTAAGGTTTTTTCCTTGGATTTTATTTATTCTTTGGATTAATTTTCTTTCAAGTTCTATTAAGAACAGGGTTTTTATGTGTTCGATAGAAGATTTTTAGAGGTTTTAGCTATCATAAATGTTTCATTGTTGCCTACGGAGAACGTACATTTTATGGAACCTCAGCTACGTAGTTTGTTGTTGCTTGAGTGTATACCGGGGTGCAACTAGTCAAAAGGAGACTGCAAACCAATGAGGTAACAATGGTATTATTTTAACCCTATCATTCATCTTCTATTAAGAAATAAGTTGTTATGTGTTGTTTATTTCATATTTTAAACAAATGAGCCATTCACCCTCAATACGATACCACCTGAATGAATAAAAGATTAGGGAGTCCGGATATCATGGTTTTCAATGAACTTGAAAGAAAAAAAAATGTGAAAAACAGAAGAAAAAATTACAGGACTTCTACGAATTTCTGCTAATGAACTTAATGTAATATGCCACGTAATAACGTTCATTAATTAACGTGGAATTTAACATTTTTGAACTGATATTAATATTATTAAATCTGGAGATTAAAATAAGCAAAGAACTAAAATAATTTGAGTTGACGAATTAATGCTGCGAGTTGAAAAATGTTATCGCGTGGAACTCGTGATATACTGACCCATTTCAAGAAGTTAAGACTAAAGCTGGTACGTGAAGTGGAACATCTCAATTTTCTCACTACATGCAAAAATAATGATGTTATCCCAAATTATATATGTATATATAATCGAGCTATTAATTACCGAGACAATGAAATTATGCGCACGGCTGAAACAAAGAGATTGCGAGCCCAGATACGATCAAAACGATCATGGATTGATAAAATCAGTATTGATACATATCATGCGTATAACAATATTATTAAACTTGAAAATGACTACGATATAACAGATGAAATTATCAAAATTTATGCTATTACAGATAGAGAGCAAATTAAATATCAACGAAGACAATGGAAAAAAATTGAAAATTTAATTGACGGAAAACTAAGGTCTCAAGAAACCAACAGCAATATTAAGATTAACAAATATTGCAGCTATATTAATCAATCTGATATGGAATTGAATTGTCTTCAAAGAATTGCATTGGAAAGAGGTTTGAAATATGCATATAAATATAAAATTCCAGCTACTGAAGTTATGATACCACAACTGGAAAATATAATACAACAACTGCCAAATGAAAGACAAGAACCTACAAGGATAAAAATGGCAAATGCTATTAATAATATCAATAAGATAGAGAAATAATTAACCCAAAAAAGGATTAAATATGAACGACAAGCATTAATTGACTTACGTAATAACCCTAAGATTGCAAGTATAATGGCTGATAAATCAAAACAAATTATTTTGATTAATCAAGATAGTTTATGAGAAAAAATGACAACAGCAATTGAAACACTTGATACAATTATCATTCAAAAAGATCCCACTGAAAATATTATTAGAAAAATTGCTAAATTAAAGAACCACAGCAATTTACCTGATGAAATTAAAAATAAAGCATACCCACCAGTAGGTGCCACTATTCCAGGTATTTTGGGAAAACTAAAGGTACATAAGGACGGACACCCAATGCGACCTATTGTTTCAAAGAAAGTTGCTCCAACCATTAACTCAGAATGAGCATTATTTCATTTTATTAAAAGATATTATGAAGACCACGCATACACAATTAAAAATTCAAATGATGTCGTTAGAGCTATTGATGCCTATCGGGGACCTAGAGAAATAATGATGGTGAGCCTTGACATTGTCTCACTTTACCCAAATACCCCTACCGTTCAAGCTATTAAGTTAATAGAAGAAAAGTTGATGGCAAATAATACACCAACTACCCAAATAGCTAGCATTGTATCTGCATTAAACCTAATTAATGACAACAACTTTTTTACATACAACAATATAATTTATAAACAGATATCAGGAGCACCTATGGGATCACCTTTGTCTGGACTTTTTGCTGAAGTTATACTCCAGGACATCGAGAAAAAGATACTTATTGACAACAAATTTACTAATAAAAATCCAGATCTATTTGTTCGATATGTTGATGATATCTTAATATTTTGGAAGCATACTGAAGAGGATCTGGAAGAATTTGTTAATATATACAACTATCAATCTTACCACTGAAAAAGAAAAAAATAAACAAATACCATTTTTAGACATTAATATCATCAATAATTATTCAAGAATTGACTACGAGGTATATAGAAAAACAACATTTGTACCAAATATAATACCTTATAACTCAAATCATCCATGGAAATTTAAAACTGCAGCATTCCGATATTACTTAAAAAGAGCAATTATACTTTCATCTAATAATACTGCAAGACAAAAAAAAATTGAAATGGATTAAAACTCTGGCTAATGACTTCGGCTATAAGGAGAGATTGATCAACGATCTTTACAAACAAATTCAGAATAACCAAAATAAACCGAGGTTGAAGGTTGAATACGACTGATGCATACAGATTTTGTGGAAAGCTACCATATTGTCCCCCTATATCCGCTCCTTTAAAAAAGGAATGCCATAAAGCAGGGTTACTTATTGCAGATACTGTACTTGACAATAGCAGATTATTACAAGCAAATAACGAAAAATATTCTATCTTACGTAAAGCTGGTGTATACAGCATACCAATTATTAATATAAATAGGAACCTAGAAAACAAAACGGTTTACATTGGTAGCACAAAACGAAATATCGATATCAGATTACGTGAACATTTAAATAACTGGAATAAAGGTGAAATTCGAACTTCACTTATACAATATTGTTATAGTAATGAAGCCATACCCGACTGGGAGAATATAAATCTAGTTACTTCTCACAACACACATAAAAAGATTCTGACAGCTGAAGCCATCATAATTGAGAAAACCAAGGCATATAATTGCAATTTAAATGTCCCGATCGAATTATCACCAACATGGTTGAATATGATAAAACAGGAAAAACAACGAATAATCCAAATAAGATCTAGTCGACAAAGGAAACGAAGTTTAAAAAACAGGTTGACACTAGATGGTGCCAGCGATGTTCTACGTGATAAGCATGATGATGACGCAGACGATGGAGATGGCAGCGCCGTCGACTTATGTTATAGTTAACACGCAAGGAACAGTACAACACATGATCTCCTTGAAAATGGCCACGAATGAGTGTGCAGAAACGCGCGTCGGAAATTTCAGGATCTGGATTCCTTCGATGATGACTGTTTTATAAATCGTTATCAGTCGAACTTGAGGTTTGAATTAAGGTTTTTTACTTGGAATTTATTTATTCTTTGGATTAATTTTCTTTCAAGTTCTATTAAGAACAGGGTTTTTATGTGTTCGATAGAAGATTTTTAGAGGTTTTAGCTATCATAAATATTTCATTGTTGCCTACGGAGAACGTACATTTTATGGAACCTCGGCTATGTAGTTTGTTGTTGCTTGAGTGTATACCGGGGTGCAACTAGTCAAAAGGAGACTGCAAACCAATGAGGTAACAATGGTATTATTTTAACCCTATCATTCATCTTCTATTAAGAAATAAGTTGTTATGTGTTGTTTATTTCATATTTTAAACAAATGAGCCATTCACCCTCAATACGATACCACCTGACAGAATAAAAGATTAGGGAGTCCGGATATCGTGGTTTTCAGCGAACTTGAAAGAAAAAAAAAAATGTGAAGAACAGAAGAAAAAATTACAGGACTTCTACGAATTTCTGCTAATGAACTTAATGTAATATGCCACGTAATAACGTTCATTAATTAACATGGAATTTAACATTTTTTGAACTGATATTAATATAACATATTGGAAGGATTTGATCAGAAAGTAAAACCGCAGAGAAGAACAGAGGGGGAAAGGCAAGAGGAATAAAAAAAAAATGATGTAATATAAATAAAAAATGTGTTAGAATATAAGATGATTAGTTTCAAGAATCAAATAAATCGAACAGATATTTATAGGTACGAAAGAAAAAGAAGGCTATTGGGTCATCTGATAGATGGCGCCACTGCGCCTGAATGACGGAGAATGTAAAATGAGAAGATGCTGCTTGGGCACTGGAACATTTGCTACGTTTTGTGGATGGTGACGGGTGGTACATGTGTTGCGTCCGCTCCTTGAAAATGGCCAGGTCAGTGGCTGAAAGTGCTTGGTTGTTATGCTTGTTTCTGAGAGGAGAGAGGTCCGTAAGTGTTGAATATAGTGGTTGTGTCAGGTATTTGGATTTATTTTAATTGGGCACTGATGTGCAATTGTAAATAATTTTGGGTTACAGCTTTTTAACTTTGACGTTTTAGGAAATGTGTAAATAGGTTTTTATTGATTGATGTTTTAATTAGATTAAAGTGTTTTAGGGAATTCAATTGCGTATATTTGTGGTGGATTATTTTGAATCTGAATTTGGTCAACGGGAAAAGAAGGGAAGGGAGTGAAGTTTGCGTGAGTTGAAAAAAAAAAAAAATATATATATATATATTTGGAAAGGGAGTGAGACAAGGTGACACCATATCTCCGAAGCTCTTTAATGCCACATTGGAGGGTGTTTTTCAGTCGCTGAGCTGGGAAAACAAAGGGATAAAGATTAATGGAGATTATCTAACCCACCTTCATTTTGCTGATGACGTAGTCATTTTTGCAACTACCCCATCAGAGCTGCAGAGTATGATCCAGGAACTTGCTGACAAGAGTAAAGAAGTGGGATTAAAAATGAACTTTCAGAAGACAAAAGTGATGTTCAATGCTTTTACAAGAAATGAAGATTTATTGATTGATGGAGAAAAGCTGGAGATAACAGACACGTACGTTTATCTTGGACAGCAGATATCAAGTGAGGGTCACATTGATGAAGAAATTAATCGGCGTACAAAACTTGCCTGGAGAGCTTTTGGAAGAAACAGCATAATTTTCAAGAGCAATATGCCATTATGTCTTAAAAGAAAAGTGTTTGATCAATGCATCCTTCCAGTGCTTACGTATGGTGCAGAGACGTGGACCTTAACTAAAAGAGATATACAAAGACTGCAGACAACTCAAAGAAGCATGGAGAGGTGCATGCTTCGTGTAACCAGGAGAGATAAGAAGAGAAACTCGTGGATCCGAAAAATGACAAGAGTGGAAGACATCATGATCAGAGTTAAATCCCTGAAATGGCAATGGGCTGGACATACTGCCAGAAGGACAGATCATCGATGGACAGCGGAAATTTTAGATTGGATTCCAAGGGACAGGAAAAGACCCAGAAGAAGACCACATGGGAGATGGGTGGATGAAATTCGAAAGTATGCAGGGGTGACATGGAGGAGACTGGCACAAGACAGACCGTTGTGGAGGAAACTTGGGGATACCTTCGTCCAGCAGTGGATTGATAATGGTTGACGATGATGATGATATATATATTTTGTTGTTGTTGTTGTGGCCTTGAACCACGATGTAAATAAGAAAAATGCGTGTTGGAAATGTGTAGAGACGAAAACCTCCTAAAAGATTTAGGGAATAAAGGTGAGTAACCTCAAAATATAGATTGTCTAAATAGCACGTGAATAATTAAGCAGCTAGATGACATTTGACATTTGCAATGCTGTACGAATATATGATACTACACAGAAGTGCCACCAGTCACGTGCAGTATTAAAGGGTCTACTGTCCCAACAACTAATGTCACAACTCTTAACAAAGAAAACTTTTTACAACACGAAATAGCAGAATACAAGTGGCTAGCACATACAAAGGAGTCTATTGCCAGCGGGACAATGGAAAATGTGTCCTGGGCTACATACCCTGCAGGCCAGCTACCTCCTCTAGAGGAATGTGTTACATGTTCCACTGCAGTGTTGCCTCTTTTCCTTGAAAGTGCTCATACTGCATCAATGGTCAAACACTCAATGGACATAGTGAAGAATGCTGTTGAATGTCTGAATGTGGGCCAAACAACAGTGATCACTTTTGATCAGCCATTATTTACATTGGCGAAACAAATTCAGTGGAAGTGGTCAGAAATGTATGGAGAGGACAAGTTTGTGGTAATGATGGGTGGTTTACAGTGTAAAATGGCTTTCTTTAAAACAATTGGTGACTGGCTTAGAGGTAGTGTCTGGGTTGAGGCCCTGGTACAAGCTGGTATTGCAACAGCTGGAGTATGTGACTCATTTTTGAGGGCGGCACACATTAAACGTACGAAGAGAACACATGAAATAACAGCTTGTGCACTGTGTATTCTTCAGAATCGTGCATACCAACATTACCAACAGCTGCAGCAGGGTAAAGGTATCGATTTTCTGGAATTTTCAGAATGGCATGATCAACAGATTGAATCCTTCCCTCAATTTCAATACTGAGACATCCTGATGAAACTAGAAATTCGCTTGTTAGCCTACATCCGTTCTTTGCGACAAGCAGACTTTACCTTGTATCTAGCAGCCTTGACAGAGCTGACACCCTGGTTCTTTGCATTGGACCACACCAACTATGCTCATTGGACACCAGTGCATCTCAGAGACCTGGCTGAATTGGTATCAAAACATCCCAAAATTCACAGAGCTTTCATTGCTCGCAAGTTCACAGTGAAAAAGACAAATAGGGTCTTCTCTGTGATACCTCTTGATCAAGCTCATGAGCAAAATAATACTTACATTAAAGGATATGGAGGAGCTGTTGGACTTACAGACAACCCAAGTGCCCTGAGGCGCTGAATGGTGGCAGGACCTAAAGTGGCCAGGATCAATCATGAATTCCAAGATGAAATAGAACGTCATAGTTCTGCACCCCATCATGAACAAACCACAAGTGTTCAAACGTCATTTTTTAAAAATTTGAACTCACTAGTTCAAACCATTGAAGAGTTTGGCAGTCCCTTGTTAGGAAAGCAACGATCTACTTGTTTTAGATACACAAGATGTTGTGGATTCTGAAGTCACTTGCCAATGTAGAAACGATAGGTGAAGAACAATTTGATACATTTCTTAAGGAATGTCTTCTAGAAAGAAGTAAGCCACTTAATGACCCTATCAAATGCAACAAATTGCGACTGTTCAGCACACCAAAAACAAAACTGCCAACAAAAGGCAAGCAACAGATTATATCAATGAAACACAATGTGAAACTGTTTTCCCGTCTCTACATTGGTACCTAAACAAGAGGTGGTGACTTGGATTCATTCTTTCAGCATGAGAATCAAGCATTTCCTCCATCACTTTCTGATGGGGTAAAACTTCGCTTTGGTATCAAGAGTGATATTCTTACATGTTTGGAAGAACATCACTCCAAACAGTCTACTGTTCCTGAAGTAACCTGTTTAATTCTTGAGGAAACAGCTGTTGTGTACAGATGTTGCCATGTCAACAAAATACCCTTAGTCACTATGCTAAAGAAGTATTCATTTCTTACATAGCTTCAAAGCTTCGAGATGTAACAAGCTTTGATTTGGTTTGGGACACATACTTTCAAAGCTCTTTGAAAGGAACAGCAAGACTGAAACGTGGAAAAGGCGTAAGACGTGTGGTAGCAGAAGCAACAATTCTTGGCAACTGGAAAAACGTCATCCTCCATGTCAATGACAACAAAAAGGAGCTTTTCTTATTCCTGTCCCAGGAACTCATGCGTCATCCATTATGTGATGGAAATAAACAGCTTGTTATTACCGATGGGAAGTTGGTGCTCAGCAACCTGCCTCTGAAGGATCTCGATAAAATCGTTCCACATTCTCATGAGGAGACTGATACACGTATCATATTGCAAACTCCTCATGCATACAATGATGGCCACCACCAGATACTAATACGTACTGTGGATACTGACGTAGTGGTACTGGCTGTATTTGTATCACAGAAACTCCCCCAATCAGACGAACTTTGGGTTGA
Organism: Macrothele yani; assembly: GCA_039090855.1. Taxonomy (NCBI): domain Eukaryota; kingdom Metazoa; phylum Arthropoda; class Arachnida; order Araneae; family Macrothelidae; genus Macrothele; species Macrothele yani. The sequence goes on along the minus strand of CM077023.1, from coordinate 746,951 downwards.
GTTTGGTACGGGCAACAAGCTGCGATATTTGGCAGCTCACAAAATAGCTCAGAGTCTTGGACTATCAAAGGCATGTGTCCTTCCTATGTTTGATGTGCTAACTGGATGTGATATGGTGTCTAGCTTTGCTGCCTCTGGTAAGAAGAAGGCCTGAGCCACATGGAAGGTTCTGCCTGAACTGAGTGATGCTCTTCTAGTAATTTCTCATGCTCCTAAAGATATCCCAGAAAATTTATTTAAAACCATTGAGAGATTCGTAATTTTGTTGTACGACAGAACCAGTACCAACAATGACATCAACAAAGTAAGGAAGAAGCTGTTTGCAAGAAACTGCAATGTACAAAACATCCCTCCTTCTAAAGCAGCTCTTACACAGCACGCAAAAAGAGCAGTGTACCGGGAGGCCATGTGTGGGGACAGAGTGTCATTGCAGATTCTGAGCTATCTTTACCAGCCAGCTGGGGGATGAAAGAAAAGGGATGATGGGATGTATGAACCCCATTGGACAGATCTACCAGATGCACTTTCATCATGCTTTGAGCTCATATCTTGCAAACGTACAAAGAACTGTGAGATATATAGACGCAAATGCAAAAAATCTAAACTTTTAGGCACTGCACTGTGTGGATGTAGTGGGGACGATTAAACATTACTTGTAAAATTTTGAAGTCAATTATTTTAAAACTAGAGTGTTAAAGAAGCATAGGTTTCAAGATATCAGGTTCTCGTGCGGAATGAGTCAATCATAAAAGCTTAAGGTAGCAATCTTAAAAGCACGATAATTAAAACACTACGCAGGCTTCCGATGAAGTGAAGAACTTATTTAATGTGTTAAAAGAATAAAAATAAAGCCATAAGAACTTTCGGTCTTCCTAAAGACCATCATCAGATGGAAGTACTGAAGGAGCATTTTGGGTGGGGAGACATATATGTAACCTACAGGTGTGACGTACAGGTGATCATGTCGTCAATCCAAATATGATGATTTTAAATCGATATATGAATACATACAATAAAAAGGTCAAATTATCAAATAATTAACATACAAGACAAGTAAGACATAGAAAAAGAATAAATGAAAGAAGTAAGGCAAATACATACAATAAGGAGGCAATCTTATGCAACTTGCATACAATAACCGGATAATATGCATACTTAAGTCTAATAACAATGATTTTATATACAGATGCCATAACGCAGCAAATCATGATTAAGTCCCTATATATTTAAAAGTTTTTTAAAAAACAACTTGTTGGGAAGTTATGGCATCCGATATGTACGATGTCTGTGTGGCCAGAGATTCAACCCCAGTTCATTCAGCTCACTGTCAAGCACGGAGAAGGATCGCTCATGGTTTACGGTGCCTTCTCTCGCAATGGAATGGGCCCCATCATCAAGATTGACGGAATAATGACTGGCCAGAGCTACACGAACATGCTCATCAACGATGCCTTCCCATGGCAAACCAGAACATGCCACCTGGATGGATCATGCAGCAAGACAAGGACCTGAAGCACACCTCCAGAGTAGCGAAGGCAGCCTTCCAGCAGCAACAGGTCACACTTCTAGACTGGCCAAGCCAATCTCCAGACCTCAACCCCATCAAGCACATGTGGGAGGAGCTGGAAAGACAATGTGCGAAGAAAACCTGCCGGAATAGGGCCCAGAAGTTTGATCAGCTGTCTGCAGAATGAGCACGAATTCAGCAGGTCACCGTCGAGAAGCTAGTGGACTCGATGCCGGCCCGTTGTCAGCTGTCTTGTGGTTATCCCACTAAGTATCAGTTATTGTTTTGTCGTTTTCTCGTACTTGTTTTTTGTTATCATTGCATTAAATGAATGTCATACACACCTACTTTGTTGGTCAATTTGTATGATTTTTGCGATTAAGCTCGGTACCTGATCTGTGTTAAGGTTTCCGATCCATCTGCATATGGGCCATGTTTACAACTGAATAACACATATCATATCCCAAAATGACACGATTTGGTCCAACAGAAAAAAATTATGGTAGAAAAAGTGTTTTGCCAAATACTTTTGTTCGCTACTGTATCTATTTTGGCGGCTAACAAGACTTCACAAATCGTCCTTCTGAATAAATCTGATTATAATGACAAAATGCTTGACGCTATTCAGGACATTCAACATGTCACCATACATTCTGACCCAACGAATGCTACTCTGACTGCGATAAGCAAACTTAAACAACAGTTCAATCTTCCCGACTCCATTCTTCAAGGTTTGAAACAGGTTCCTGGAGCTCGTGTACCAAAACTCTTCGGTAAACTTAAGGTTCACAAAGTTGGACACCCTATGCGTCCTTTAGTTTCAGGTGTTGTATCTCCCACTAGACCACTCGAGAAAGCACTTGCTACTTTTTCTTAAGCCACTTACGAATTCCTCTACCTACTCTATTAATGGGACCACTCAAGCTCTCACTAACATCAAGAACTTTTATACAACAGGCCCACCGTTTATTCTAGCATCATTAGACGTGGTAGCATTATTCCCAAATGTACCTATTTCTGAAGTACACGACATTATTAAGTCTTCCCTTGTTGAACTTGGCCATTCCCAAGAAACTGTTGTGTCCATTCTTGCTGCTTTAAAGCTAGTGCAACAATGTTCATTCTTCCAGTTCAACATCTTCTATCGCCAAACAGGTGGTGCCCCTATGGGGTCACCCCTGTCTCCAATTCTAGCAGAGATCTTACTCCAAGGTCTTGAAAATAAAGTACTACAGGAATCTTGTCACCGTCCACGCCTCTACCTACGTTATCTTGACGATGTGTTATTATTCTGGGACCATGGTCTAGATGAGCTACAGGTTTTCTCGGAACGTTTGTCTTCTATATATCCTTAAATAAAATTTACCATCAAACTTGAAAATAATGGTACTTTACCATTCCTAGATTTTCTCTTAGAATGTGACTCAGACTCCTGCTCTTTACACTATTCGGTGTATAGGAAACCTACCTCCGCACCAACTATGGTACCTGCATCTTCTGCGCACCCGAATAATTATAAACTTTCATCAATTAACTTCATGCTAAGAAGAGCGTTCACTTATTCCTATGATGGCTTCAGGCGGCGTTACAAAATTAATAAGGTTTTCGACATTGCTTGTGCCCATGGTTTAAAAAAATCTACTGTTAAAGCTGTGCTCGGGAAAATCTGTCGTCAACGTCTAACTACCCTTCAGGCTTAACACCCCTGTCGCAATTATGTGGGCTCAATGGATTATTTCCCAACTGTCTCCTCAATCCTTAAAAGTATTTGTAAACCATTCAATCTTGACTTTAGGATACGTACCGCCAACATTTTTACTTTGATCAAGAAAGGTTGTGACCTGCTTCCAGAGGTTAAAAAATTGGTCTATAAACTATCCCACTTGATAGTTTGAATCAAATTCCCCCTGCAGCCAATACATCGGATCAACCAAAAGGTCATTGGGAATTAGGCTCAATGAACATAAATATGCTGTTAAGAATGGCCCGTCAAATGCTGCCCTTGCAAGACTAGTGAACGAAGGACAAAATTATCCTAATTGGAAAGAGGCAAAAATCATTACAACACCACGTACTATCTCCTCCTTATTATTCATCGAAAGTTTGATAATTGCTGAACATGGAACTTCATGTTGTAATGACAATACTCCAGTCTACATACCAAAACCTTGGACACAACTATTAAAACTTTCAAACATGATGATGATGGGCAAAACACGTAACAATAATAACAAATAAAGGTAACTTGGTCACGCTAGTTATGTTACATGAAAAACACTTTTACAAGAAAGTTCATAAGTTGGGAGCTTTCGACCTTATCTTAGGTCTTCAATCACGCCAATGGAGGACTAAGATTGTTGCCAGATTCTACATTTGAATTTTTCTATTGTTGTTGCCAAAACTTAGAATTGATCTCCAGATCATCGGAATGTAGAGAGGAGATTCGGAATTGCAAGTCATTGAGTTGAAAATTATTTTCAACTCAATGACTTGCAACTCAATGACTTGCAATCAATTCTTTTCAACTCAATGACGTGAAAGCCCGGAAATTATTTTCAACGTGAAAGCTTGGAAATTATTTTCAACTCAATGACTTGCAATTCCGAATCTCCTCTCTACATTCCGATGATCTGGAGATCAATTTTAGTTTTGGCAACAAAAATAGAAAAATTCAAATGTAGAATCTGGCAACAATCTTAGTCCTCCGTTGGCGTGATGAAGACCTAAGATAAGGTCGAAAGCTCCCAACTTATGAACTTTCTTGTAAAAGTTTTTTCGTGTAACGTAACTAGTGTGATCAAGTTACCTTTATTTATTAAAACTTTCTCCTCCAGTTGTGGAGAATGAAAATATTTAATATACATATTTTTACAAAATCATTGTTATTAGACTTAAGTATGCATATTATCCGGTTATTGTAGGTAAGTTGCGTAAGATTGCCTCCTTATTGTATGTACCACCCAAAATGCTCCTTCAGTACTTCCATCTGATGATGGTCTTTAGGAAGACCGAAAGTTCTTATGGCTTTATTTTTATTCTTTTAACACATTAAATAAGTTCTTCACTTCATCGGAAGCCTGCGTAGTGTTTTAATTATCATGCTTTTAAGATTGCTACCTTAAGCTTTTATGATTGAAGCGTAGGTTTATTTGTATTATGGATGGCTGCCATTGACAATTAAATAAACTAATTGAAAAAGCAATGATTTTTTTGTAAAACCCTTTAAACAAAGTTATAAAAAGTGTAAAACACTTAATGGAAGTGTATAAAAAATTCAATCGAATCAGACCAAAAATTTAAAAATGTGATTTTTTGGCCGCCATCTTGGAATTTTATGGGCTTTCGATTGAAAAATGTCAAGTGTAACTTCAAATTCGTATTCAGCACCAGAAAATGCATGTCTAAGTTAAAAAACAATGCCGTCTTATGCAAGATTTAAAATTTAATGTTAAAAACATATACAAGTTAAAATATATACACATTAGACCTTTCGAGTTTACAATAAACTCATGCTCAGATGTAACAATGTCAAACACAAGTGACAAGGTATTAGTTATATATACACATGGTAGTCGTGTCACAAGTGACGTATGTCTAATGAAGTTTTAACGCATGTGCGGAAATAATTGGCCAAACTCAATTTCTGGAGACTCAGGGGGTTTTTCCCGGTCCATTAACTGTTTCCAAGGCAGGGGTATAGTACAAGGAGAGTCATCATTGCAGCATAAATGACTGTATTTACAAATCAGTAAACTTTCTGTGAAAAGGATAGAAGAACAAAGTCCAGGGGTATTCAGTATAATTGCTGCCTCCCAGATAGGAGTATGCATACCCGTTAAATAGGACCTGGAGAGAGCTGTAGAAGTTGAAGAGGTTTTAATGTTATATTTGTGTTCCGAAACTCTACATTTCAAGGAACGAGAGGTCGAATCCACATACATCATGTTCTGCCCTTTTTCCAGCGAAGCCTTCAGTGGCATGGCATAAACGTCATATTGATTGTCCAGTTCAACCCTGTCTCTGTCACTTTTTATAATTACTGAGATGTTATTAGTCTTGATCCCAAATCCGATGTTATATTTTTTACAAATACCTTTCAAGGGGTTGGTAACTTCAGGTATAAAAGGAACGGATCCGACATATTTGCATCTTTAAAGGTATTAAACACTAGCAAAATGCGCATATTTACATGCAAGTCATTAATGACATATAATTAAAAGAGCCAATCACTTACCCGATAGTTCTTGGTCACTTTTTTCTTTACACTTCATGCACCTCAATTATAACATCATGTAATGTTGTTGGCCTTCAAAGGTTGAAAAACGCCTTGTTTATAATATTCGTTCTTCCGGACATGAAACATCGTATATATATATATATATATATATATTTTATTCACAGGACAAAAAACGCTGATTTCATTCTGCGGTCTGAGATGTAACAGAGCTCGTCATCTCCATAAAAACCACTCAAAGGTACACAACATACAACACATTCATACACCCAATTAAAACCACTATGTACATAATTACACTATTTACATTCCCTGGCAGTCAAACCTTTGTCAACTGTGACTAAAGTAGTGCTCCACCTGCCTCAAACACCGTACAAAACATACCGCAAACGCCAACCTCATTCAGCCCGTCATACACAATCCTCTAGCGCTTTCAACAGAATCACTGCCGTCATCAGGAGGCCAATGTGTCTCTCTGCCTAACACAGCTCAAGTGAGCAAAGTCATTGAGGTTCCTGCTTCAGTCACAATCTCTGCATCTTTGTGTCTCTGGCGCCATCTATTGTCAGTGCTGCTCTCTTTTCTTTTTTTCCCTCTTAATTGTTGTTCACTTTTTATTAAGGCCTTCCACTGTTCGTTTAAGTTGCTTGACTCATTAATGTTACACACTCTTGATCTGTTTTTTTCAATTAATACTGATTCCGCAATTCTCAACTGCCTTTCGTTTTCACAGCTCTTAATAATTTTAATATCTTCGAACTTCGGACATTGGTGATTTTCTAGACAATATTGGGTTAATGCAGTCTTAGCTTCTTTTTATTCCAATTACTCATATGCTGGTACAATCTATACTTTAACTTGTTCTTAGTGCTGCCTATATATGACAAAGGTGGTTTCTGGTTTATAGGAATCTCATATACACCTGCTCTATCTAGTTGGCTGATTTTTTCATTTTTTATTACTATATTTTTTATAGTATGTACCTGATTTCCTACTTGTATGTCATATTTGCCACAAACCTTATTAATTTCAGCAGAAATACCTTCAACATATGGAATTGCTCCTACATATTTTAATAGTTTTTTACCATTATTGCCCTTATTTTATTTGCTTGAGTTACTTCATAAATCCATTTCTTTAATACCTGTTTAGGGTAACCAAAATCATGTGCAATTTTTTCAATATATTCAATTTCTTCTTTTTTATATTGTTCTTTTGGTGAGTGTGTTAAACTTCTTTTAATTAGTGTTTTAACACTATTTTTTTATGTGTTAATGGGTGTAATGACTGAAAAGGTATTAATACAGGAATATATGATGATTTTCTATGCACTCTGTATTGCATATTATCATTTGCTTTGATTACCATAATATCCAAAAATGCCAATGTATTATTATGTTCCTGTTCCACTGTCAATTCAATAGATGGATAAATATCATTATACTTTTTTGTCAAGTCTTCAAGTTCCTCATTTTTTAGCCTGGACAACAGAAAAATGTCATCAACATACCTGCAGTATATCAGTGGTGGATCTTCTAGTTTACTTATTATTTTTGTTTCTATGTCACACATTATTGTTTCAGCAAATAAGGTTGACAATGGTGACCCCGTAGGTCCACCATAATTTTGTTTGTAAATCTTGTTATTGAACATAAAAATGTTATTTTCATATATGTACAATAAAATTTCTTTAATTCTTCAATTTGTACTTCATTCATTGTACGTAATTTATATAATTTTTCAACAATTATGTCAATTGCCTGTGGTATTTTTGGAGTGTGCTAGGAAATAGAGCACGGACATCCATACTAGCCATATGATATTCACTTAAATCTTGTTTAATTAGTTTAATTTTTTCAATGAATTCGTAAGTATTCCTCACAGTGAACCCTGTCTTCGTGAACATTGATGCCAAATACTTGTAGATATTTTTTTTTCAACTTTATTAATGGGGAATTCCTTTTTATACTATCACTCTCATAGGTGTATCAGGCTTATGAGTTTTCATTTTTGCAAACATTTTTGGTATTCCTGTACCCATAGGTGGGTATGCTTTCTTTATTTCTTCAGGCAAGGTGCTGTGATTTCTTATTCTAGCCAAGTACCTTACTTGAGATTCGGCTGGGTCTCTTGTCAGAATGCTGCAATTCAAATCTTCTATTGCTCTATTCATTTTTTGATTATATTCAGCTATGTTTAAAATCACTATTTGTCCTGTTTTATCAGCTTCACAAAATTTAATCGTTGGGCCATCTCTTAGTTTTATCATTTATTCTTTCTCATACTGAATTTTATTTAAATGATATTTTTTATTACTTTTTTCATTAAATTCTTTTAAAACAATTTTATACAATTTACTTCTAAATTTTTCATGATCTTCTGCAGGTACATAACATGTCATTTCCTTAAGTTTAGGTATTAATTCTTCAGTCTTCGTCAAGCCATGCGAAAACAAAAATTTCTTTCCCCTATGCATAACAGCCCTCTGCGAGAAGCTCAAGGCCAAGTTGGATTTATTCTGATAAACTTCATACATATTCTCCTGTTGTTCATGTTCTTTTCGGCAATCCATCATCGCATGCAACTTTTTTGCAATGACTGTTTCGTATTCCGCGATGTCAAATATTTCTCAAGGTTACATCTAAAATCTCATCTTTCCAGGAACCATAAAAATTTCTATATTATATTCAATAAATGTAAGCATGTCTTATTCAAATTAAAAATTAATTTCCTTTTATTGACAATTTCAGCTCTTAATCTCTTTTTTTGACTCTTGGATGATTTTCTTATCTCTTATAGTGACTGGGTAATTCTTTATTTTCAAATATTTCGGTGTTAGTTCAAGGTCTCGGCATGTCACCAAAAGTTCTTCTTGATTTTCTGACTTTAATAATTTAATTTTAGCTTTCTTATATGCTGTAATGTCTCGCATCTCGAAGTTGCGAAATTGACTTCTATAGCGCATATTATCAGAGTACTATCATGTGTGTAAGATTGGTGTATGGAATACTAGAGGTATAAATGGCAAGATGAGTGAGGTGATTGAGGGGATGAATAAATATAGACTGGATGTGCTGTGTATAAGTGAAACCAAAAAGGAGGAAATTGGGGTAGAAGAAGTGAATGGCACGGTGAGTGTGTGGTCTGGAGAATTGGATAATATGAGAGGACAGGCTGGTGTAGGAGTGATTTTAAGAGAAAAGATGAAGAACAACTTGATTCATTATAGTTGTGTAAGTGAGAGAATTCTCTGGATTCATTTGAAAGTGAAACTTCACAGAATTGTAATTGTTGTAGTGTATGCTCCTTGTGACTCGGAACCTTCTGATAAGAAGGAAGATTTCTGAAATGAGCTAAAAGCTGTTTTGTGCCAGTTTGGTGCTAAAGAAAAAGTTATAATAGCAGGGGATTTCAATGCTAGAGTAGGTGTGCAGAATGCAATTTCTGACAATGTTCTGGGTAAGTTTAATGATCCTTGTGTGAATGATAATGGTGAAAGATTAATTGAACTCTGCGGGCGGTCGTAGTGAGCTATGGGTTTGCCTCCTCGGGGCGCTCCGTGGTAACAATGGCTCACACAACAGCAACTAGGGCCTCTGTGAATCTTGGAGAGGTGCAAGCTAGTTCTGTGTGACATTGGCGAAAAGACCCCAACTCACTGGGTTTTGTTCCAGAATCTTTAGGTTGAATGACCAACTGGAACCCTCAGCTGTGGGCTAATCCCCCACACTGATGTACTTACCTGATTAAAAAGACAAAAAGAAATATTAAGAATGACTCAAGTGTGGGATATGGTGGACCTACCACACTTGAGAAGGACGGTCCACCATGGAATCAACCTGGACTTTTTAAACGGCGTATGAAAAAGAGATCTCCGCTGAGTGAATGTAAGATTGGTGTATGGAATACTAGAGGTATAAATGGCAAGATGAGTGAGGTGATTGAGGAGATGAATAAGTATAGATTGGATGTGCTGTGTGTAAGTGAAACCAAAAAGAAGGAAATTGGGGTAGAAGAAGTGAATGGCACGGTGAGTGTGTGGTCTGGAGTATTGGATAATATGATAGGACAGGCTGGTGTAGGTGTGATTTTAAGTGAAAAGATGAAGAACAATTTGATTCACTATAGTTGTGTAAGTGAGAGAATTCTCTGGATTCGTTTGAAAGTGAAACTTCAGAGAATTGTAATTGTTGTAATGTATGCTCCTTGTGACTCGGAACCTTCTGATAAGAAAGAAGATTTCTGGAATGAGCTAAAAGCTGTTTTGAGCCAGTTTGGTGCTAAAGAAAAAGTTATAATAGCATGGGATTTCAATGCTGGAGTAGGTGTGCAGAATGCAATTTCTGACAATGTTCTGGGTAAGTTTAATGACCCTTGTGTGAATGATAATGGTGAAAGATTAATTGAACTCTGCACTGAGAATGGTTTGTGTGTATCAATACATGTTTCAACCACAAGTATATCCACACATATACTTGGGAAAATCGTACTCTTGGTCAAAAGAGTGTGATAGATTTTGTTGTCTACAATCAGCATTTGAAACACTTAGTTGTTGACACCCGTGTGATGAGAGGTGCGGATGTTGGTTCTGATCATTACTTGGTAGTGTCACGAGTGAAACTTAATGTTGGTTGGAGGAAAAGGAATAGGAAGAGACCCAGGATAGAAAGAACAAAGGTTGATAGGCTCCTTGAAGATCATCAGCGGTATTCTGACTTACTCAGAGAACGACTGAAGGATCTGAAGTCTGGCGAGAGGGATGTAGAAAAGAAGTGGGAATGTTTTAAGAACTGTGTTGTCACTCCTGCTAAAGAGGTCTGTGTCACCACAATAGTGAGTAACAATAGAGGTGATGCTTGGTGGAATAGTCAGATTGAAGATGCAGTAAAGAAAAAGAAGGAAGCCTATTTGGGAATGTTGCAAGGTAGAGTCTCTGTGGATGAATATCGCTGTAAGAAGCGTGAAGCTGCTAAGCTGGTTCGCCACAGTAAGGCAAAAAATAGGAATGAGAAAGTGGAAAGGCATAAACTGGCTTTTTGGAAAGATAGAAAGTCCTTCTGGAAGTACATGAGACTCAGGAAAAATAGGGGAAACAAAGTTGTAAGTTGTGTGAAGAATGAGATTGGGGAAATGATATGGGAGCCCAATGAGTTAAGTGACAGATGGGCTGAATACTTTTGTGAGTTATTAGATCAGGAAAGCAAACATGATCTGAGACAGATGCATATGATGTCACAATGAGGGATGAAAGCACAGGAGGGATCTCAAGAGAAGAAGTGTGAAAAGATCTAAAATCTCTTCAGAATGGTAAGGCTCCGGGAGTTGATGGCATAACTGCTTAAGTATAATGGTGACCCTGTAATTGACTGGTTAACTGAAATTTGCCAGTTGTGCTGGGAGTTAGGAATGGTCCCTCGGGATTGGAAGGATGCTATTATTGTTCCCTTGTATAAGAAAAAAGGTGATCAGACTGAATGCAACAACTATCGTGGTATTAGCCTACTGAGTGTGCCAGGGAAAGTGTTTGGTAAGGTTGTTATTGAAAAATTACGGGGTCTTACATCATTGAAAGTGTGGGATGTTCAGAGTGGTTTTATGCCTGGGAAAGGCTGCACTAACCAGATTTTTGCATTATGCATGATGATTGAAAAGTATCTGGCTGTTGGGAAGAAAGTTTTTACTGCCTTCATAGATTTAGAGAAAGCTTACGACCGAGTGAATAGGACACTTTTGTGGAAGGTATTGAATGTACATGGTGTTACTGGGAATCTACTTAATAGTGTAAAAGTCATGTATGCTGGTAGTAGAGCTTGTGTACGAGTGAATGGTGTTTTATCAAAATGGTTTTCCATTGGTGCAGGAGTTAGACAAGGTTGTGTAATGTCACCATGGCTGTTTAATATATTTATGGACGCATGCATGTGTGATGCCAAAATAGATAATAGTAGTTTATGTCTTGGTGATATCCGTGTGTGCAGATTGCTGTATGCTGATGACACTGTCCTGTTGGCAGAGAGCAAAAGTGAGTTGCAGAGTATGTTGACTCGGATGCACGAAGTTTGCATGAAATTCAAACTGAGTATAAATAAGGGAAAAACCAAAGTTATGGTGTTTGAGAGAGGAATGGGTAGTACTGAATGTAATGTAAGTATAAATGGCACTGTGATTGACCAGGTGAGTGAGTTTGTGTATTTAGGAAGCATGTTTGACAGAGAGAACAAGTTGGATGGTGAAATCAGTAGGCGAGTGAATTCTTCTTTGAAAGTCATAGCTGCTCTGGGAGGTTTTCACAGGAATGATGGGTTCTCTAGAGAGTCCCGCATGGCTGTGTATGAAAAAGTAATTGTTCCTACTCTGATGTATGGCAGTGAAACCTGGGTACTGCAGAAGAAACATAGGAGTTGTTTGTGTGCTGGAGAAATGCGTTACTTACGTGGGGTTTGTGGCAAGACACGATCTGATTGTGTGAGGAATGAAGATGTATTGCAGTTGTGTGATGTGAAGCAAAATGTTGTTAGCAAGGTGGAGACCAATATGCTTCGGTGGTTTGGCCATGTTGAAAGAATGAGTGATGAAATGCTTACTAAGAAAATATTTTCAGCCCAAGTGGCAGGAAGGAAAGGCAGAGGAAGGCCAAGGAAGACATGGGTGGATCAGATTCAGGAGTGTCTGCATAAGAAAAAGATTATGAGTATGAAGTATAAAAGATCTTGTGTACGGCGTGTAATGGATATCAGTGAAGCACGAGTTTTATGTCAAGATCGCTGTAAATGGAGAAGTTTGATGCGACAACAATAAATAAAAATATCTGGAAGTTTGTATTTCTTTTTGGAGCTAAACTCTGAATCTCAGAGAACAGCTTAGTGATATGTATGTATGTATGTACTATCATGACTGAAAACTTCTCACCTCAAATTCTTCTGCTCAGAATTATGTGTGTAATTCTCTATCATATTATTTGCATCTTTAAAAGTATTAAACGCCAGCAAAATGCGCATATTTACGTGCAAGTCATTAATGACATAGCATTAAAAGAGCCAATCACTTACCCGAAAGTTCTTGGTCACTTTTTTCTTTACACTTCATGCACGTCGATTATAACATCATGTAATGTTGTTGGCCTTCAAAGGTTGAAAAACGCCTTGTTTATAATATTCGTTCTTCCGGACATGAAACATCGTATATATATATATTTTTTTTTTTATTCACAGGACAAAAAACGCTGATTTCATTCTGCGGTCTGAGATGTAACAGAGCTCGTCATCTCCATAAAACCACTCAAAGGTACACAACATACAACACATTCATACACAATTAAAACCACTATGTACATAATTACACTATTTACATTCCCTGGCAGTCAAACCCTTGTCAACTGTGACTAAAGTAGTGTTCCATCTGCCTCAAAAACCGTACAAACAGGACATATAGTGATTTTAAACATAGCTGAATATAATCAAAAAATGAATAGAGCAATAGAAGATTTGAATTGCAGCATTCTGACAAGAGACCCAACCGAATCTCAAGTAAGGTATTTGGCTAGAATAAGAAATCACAGCACCTTGCCTGAAGAAATAAAGAAAGCATACCTACCTATGGGTACTGGAATACCAAAAATGTTTGCAAAAATAAAAACTCATAAGCCTGATACACCTATGAGAGTGATAGTATCAAAAAGGAATTCCCCATTAATAAAGTTGGAAAAAAAAAATATCTACAAGTATTTGGCACCAATGTTCACGAAGACAGGGTTCACTGTGAGGAATACTTACGAATTCATTGAAAAAATTAAACTAATTAAACAAGATTTAAGTGAATGTCATATGGCTAGTATGGATGTCCGTGCTCTATTTCCTAGCACACCTGTACCACAGGCAATTGACATAATTGTTGAAAAATTATATAAATTACGTACAATGAATGAAGTACAAATTGAAGAATTAAAGAAATTTTATTGTACATATATGAAAATAACATTTTTATGTTCAATAACAAGATTTACAAACAAAATTATGGTGGACCTACGGGGTCACCATTGTCAACCTTATTTGCTGAAACAATAATGTGTGACATAGAAACAAAAATAATAAGTAAACTAGAAGATCCACCACTGATATACTGCAGGTATGTTGATGACATTTTTCTGTTGTCCAGGCTAAAAAATGAGGAACTTGAAGACTTGACAAAAAAGTATAATGATATTTATCCATCTATTGAATTGACAGTGGAACAGGAACATAATAATACATTGGCATTTTTGGATATTATGGTAATCAAAGCAAATGATAATATGCAATACAGAGTGCATAGAAAATCATCATATATTCCTGTATTAATACCTTTTCAGTCATTACACCCATTAACACATAAAAAAATAGTGTTAAAACACTAATTAAAAGAAGTTTAACACACTCACCAAAAGAACAATATAAAAAAGAAGAAATTGAATATATTGAAAAAATTGCACATGATTTTGGTTACCCTAAACAGGTATTAAAGAAATGGATTTATGAAGTAACTCAAGCAAATAAAATAAGGGCAATAATGGTAAAAAACTATTAAAATATGTAGGAGCAATTCCATATGTTGAAGGTATTTCTGCTGAAATTAATAAGGTTTGTGGCAAATATGACATACAAGTAGGAAATCAGGTACATACTATAAAAAATATAGTAATAAAAATCGAAAAAATCAGCCAACTAGATAGAGCAGGTGTGTATGACATTCCTATAAACCAGAAAACCACCTTTGTCATATATAGGCAGCACTAAGAACAAGTTAAAGTATAGATTACACCAACATATGAGTAATTGGAATAAAAAGAAGCTAAGACTGCATTAACCCAATATTGTCTAGAAAATCACCAATGTCCGAAGTTCGAAGATATTAAAATTATTAAGAGCTGTGAAAACGAAAGGCAGTTGAGAATTGCGGAATCAGTATTAATTGAAAAAAACAGATCAAGAGTGTGTAACATTAATGAGCCAAGCAACTTAAACGAACAGTGGAAGGCCTTAATAAAAAGTGAACAACAATTAAGAGGGAAAAAAAGAAAAGAGAGCAGCACTGACAATACATGGCGCCAGAGACACAAAGATGCAGAGATTGCGACGGAAGCAGGAACCTCAATGACTTTGCTCACTTGAGCTGTGTTAGGCAGAGAGACACATTGGCCTCCTGATGACGGCAGTGATTCTGTTGAAAGCGCTAGAGGATTGTGTATGACGGGCTGAATGAGGTTGGCGTTTGCGGTATGTTTTGTACGGTGTTTGAGGCAGATGGAGCACTACTTTAGTCACAGTTGACAAAGGTTTGACTGCCAGGGAATGTAAATAGTGTAATTATGTACATAATGGTTTTAATTGAGTTTATGAATGTGTTGTATGTTGTGTACTTTTGAGTGGTTTTTATGGAGATGACGAGCTGTGTTACATCTCCGACCGCAGAATGAAATCAGCGTTTTTTGTCCTGTGAATAAAAAAAATAAAAAATAAATAAATATACGATGTTTCATGACCGGAAGAATGAATATTATAGGCAAGGCGTTTTTCAACCTTTGAAGGCCAACAACATTACATGATGTTATAATCGACGTGCATGAAGTGTAAAAAAAAAAAAGTGACCAAGAACTTTCAGGTAAGTGATTGGCTCTTTTAATGATATGTCATATTTGATGGATTGGTAATATCTAGTTAAGGATGAAACAGAGTTTAAATAAATTTGTCGTAGTAGTTTATTCACAGTGAAAGCTGGATATCCATAGTCACTGGCAAACCTCTTAATATTTGTCAACTCCACATTGCGTAGGGCAATGTCCGATGAATGCGATATTGCTTGTCGCAGCAAAAAATGTAAGGAAGATAACTTTTGACAAAGCAGATGAAAAGAGTTATAAGGGGTCAAAGTTGTATAAAAACCTGGTTTTCTGTAGACGGAATGAGAAATAGAGTTAGCAACAGAGTCTCGACGCAACAAGACGTCCAAATATGGGAGAGAGAAATTTTCTTCCAACTCAATTGTAAACTTAATAGAGGAGAATTTAGAGGACATTAACGTGGAAAAGGTACTGAGATCATCCAAAGTTGAGGGCCAAAATACTAAAACATCATCTATGTATCGTAAATACAGTAACGGTTCAATTGGTGCCAAAGGAATCAACTTCTGCTAAATGTTGAAGTAAAATCTCCGCAAGAATGGGGGACAATGGTGACTCCACTGGCGCTCCCTCTATTTGGCGGAAGTAGGTACCGTTGAAATGGAAATAAGTCCAATTAGAAACTAAACGAAGGGCAGAAAGAATGGCTTGGATATTATCGGGGGAATAAGTCCCCAAAGTACAAAGTTTGGAAGAAATAAGATCATGAACGACTGGAACAGGAATATTGGGAAATAAGGAAATCACGTCGAGGGAGGCCATGAAAAATGGGGAATTGGGAGGGTGTAAAGTTTTTATATGAGATAAAGCCACAACAGAACTGGAAATGGAATAAGGTGGCGTGAGCAGTTTTGCTAAAGAGCTTTCTAATGGACAGGTTGGGCTGCAATACGCAGAAACGAGAGGACAGATAAGGTTACCAATGTGTATATATTTAACTGGGTCTAATGTGTATATATTTTAACTTGTATATACGAAAATATCATATCTGATACATGTCTAAACTGAAAATCATTCAAATCAGATGATAATTATAGAAAATTGAAAATTTAGCCGCCATCTTGGAATTTTGGGGCTTCTAGGTAAATTTTGTGGCCCAATATCTTAATATGACCCTTAGGATATGCCTATTCATCATGCCAAAGTTCATGCTTTTATACAAAAATGCACAAATATTTTACTATGCCATTGGACTATCACTGCAGAACGTTATTGTGCTGAATTACACCAGATGCACTGGAAATTGCTGCAGAAACAACCAGCTTTGGTCAACAGACATGGTGTTTGTTCTTCTGCTCCAGGACAATGCCCGCCCTCATGTCGCACAACAAACGATGCTGACACTAAGTGCCTTGGGCTATGAAGCACTGCCTCATCCTGCCTATTCCTCCGACTTGTCTCCAACAGACTATCATCTGTTTTGTTGCCTGGACAACTAAGTGCCTTGGGCTATGAAGCACTGCCTCATCCTGCCTATTCCTCTGACTTGTCTCCAACAGACTATCATCTGTTTTGTTGCCTGGACAACTAAGTGCCTTGGGCTATGAAGCACTGCCTCATCCTGCCTATTCCTCTGACTTGTCTCCAACAGACTATCATCTGTTTTGTTGCCTGGACAACTAAGTGCCTTGGGCTATGAAGCACTGCCTCATCCTGCCTATTCCTCCGACTTGTCTCCAACAGACTATCATCTGTTTTGTTGCCTGGACAACTAAGTGCCTTGGGCTATGAAGCACTGCCTCATCCTGCCTATTCCTCTGACTTGTCTCCAACAGACTATCATCTGTTTTGTTGCCTGGACAACTAAGTGCCTTGGGCTATGAAGCACTGCCTCATCCTGCCTATTCCTCCGACTTGTCTCCAACAGACTATCATCTGTTTTGTTGCCTGGACAACTAAGTGCCTTGGTCTATGAAGCACTGCCTCATCCTGCCTATTCCTCTGACTTGTCTCCAACAGACTATCATCTGTTTTGTTGCCTGGACAACTAAGTGCCTTGGGCTATGAAGCACTGCCTCATCCTGCCTATTCCTCTGACTTGTCTCCAACAGACTATCCTCTCTTTCATTGCCTGGATCACTTCCTGTCTGGGAAATAGTTTACGACAGACAACAAGGTTTAACGTGCAGTTGATGACTTCTTCGGGTCCCAACAACAAGACTTCTTTCGTTGCAGGATCATGGCCTTGCCGAACAGATGTCAACTATGTGTCGATGTCGAGGAGGATTATTTTGTCTAGGTAAGTTGTTCTACTTTTCCGTTCTCGCCATCCACGTGTGCTGGTCCTTTGCTGGTCATTTCATTTGCACCAACCCAAAAGGTTCTAGTTTGATCTGACCACCAAATACACTATATTGACAAAAGTCACCAGATACACCTTCAAAAAGCAAATTAATGGATCCCCTGCATTGTGAAAAAAAAAATGTGCGGTACATATGCAAACGATATAAAAACAAGCCTGCAGCTGGTCGCGATCATATCGCACTGTGAGGTTGAGTGAAAATGTCGTGGTGGGAGAGAACTGACTTTGAGAAAGGAAAGATTGTTGGGTGTTATATTAGTGCAGACCTGCCAACTTTCAATGAACCCAATGTGTAGTCACACCATGTAGTCGCGCGCGGCACTGTCAAATTATTGCATGTTCAACACCCCCCCCCCCATAATAAATTTTTTATAGATTATTGTTTTGTATTTTAAGTAACTTAACATCACATGGCTTACACATGACCACACTTCTTTCAGATTTGTAACAATTAACCTACAGTATTGTAAATATTTAACGGGAATTATCAAGGATAAATTTATTAAAGTACATTACATCTTAAATTTTCGATCTATATACTACGCTAAAAACATAGTGCTTAGCAGGTCTGTTAGTGAGTTGTCCATAAGATAAACCTAGAGGTGTTTAAACATACCCAAGTCAACTGTTTTGGATGTACTGAATAAGAGGAAGACACATGACGTGCCTGAAGCAGCAAAACATACCCGTACCGGCAGACCAAAGAAAATCAGTGATAGAGGACGTCGAAGCCTCAGGAGAGTCATTACAACTAATCGACAGAGTACTGCACAAGACCTCAGTGTACAGGTGAGTAAAAATGATGGAACCTCAGTATGTACACGTATCATTCGCAGAGAACTTCATTCCATGGGTTACTGTGGTTGTGCGGCTGCTCATAAACTTTTCATCTTCACTCGGAATGCTACTCATCGTTTAGCATGGTGTAAAGAACATTTATCATGGACCATAGATCAATGGAAACAGGTCCTATGGACTGATGAATCCACATACACGATCCATCAGTCTGATGACCATGTGTGGGTATGGTAGCAGCTGGGGGAACACTATTTACCACAGTGTACTGTTCCTACGGTCAAGTTGGGAGCTGGCAGTGTACTCGTGCGGGGGTGTTTTTCGTGGTATGGTCCCCGCCCATTGGTTATCGTGGACAAACCTGTTAACCAGCACGTCTACTTCTATATTCTGGACAATTATGCCCTACCAACTCTGTGGCAATACTATGGAAACGAGCCTTGTTGGTACCAGCAGGATAATGCACCGAGCCATAAAGCAAGGACTGTTACAGCGTGGTTTGCCGATAATATCGTATCGTGTGTGGACTGGCCAGCACAGAACCCTGATCTTAATCCCATAGAGCACCTATGAAATGAATTATAGCTCTGCATAAGAAATTTGGAACCAAGGCCTACTACTAAGCAACAGTTAGGGCGGCATTATGTACTGAATGGAAGCGCATGCGTATCACTGTGTTTCAAAACATTGTCGAAAGCATATCTCAAAGGGTCAGTGCATGCATTAAGGCCAAAGGTGGACCGACACCGTATTAATGTATGTTGATAAATGCTATGTTGTTTCTCTTCTAGGTGTTCGGTGACTTTTGTCAATATAGTGTACATTAAAAATTACCTCTATAACACCTGAAACTAAAAATTTTTCACTGTATATACACTCAGTAGGCAAAACATTAAAGATAGGGGAGATGGGCAGTTGCCATGGGCATCCCCCACACAGAATGGAACAGACCCAAACCGAGCGTAAGCGATAAATAGGCAGACAGAAGGGCTTCCCAACAGTGTATTGCAATTGACAAACATGAGTAAACATGGTGATCAGAGCGACTTTGGTCATGAACGCATTGTCAGCACAAGACACATGGGTCATTCTGTTGCCCAAGTAGTAAGAACCCTAGGGTTCCCGAGGGCAACCGTATCAAGGGTGTACTGCGAGTATACCATCAATGGACATACCAGCTCCTAGAAAGCAAGCTGTGGCCAACCACACGCCACTGATGATTGGGATTGGCATAGACTACCCAGGCTTGTACAGACTGACAGCTTCGCAACAGAGCCACAAATCACATCCACGTTAAATGTCGAAAGCCCAAGCAACATCAGCGAGTGAACAGTATGGAGCATACCCTGGGCTATGGGAGCCGATGCCCAACTCATGTGCCACTGTTTACTGTTCATCATCGAACATTACGCCTCACCTGGTGCCAGAAATATCAAAACTGGACCTCAGCAGAGTGGTACCACATCGTGTGGTCAGATAAATCCCATTTTCAGCTGTACCGAGCTTGCAGGAAAGTGCAAGTGTGGTGTTGACAGCATGAGGCCATGGCCCCGTCATGCCAGGTCGGCTCTGTTCAAGGTGGTGGTGGTGGCTCTGTGATGGTTTGGGGAGCCTTCTCATGGGACAAATTAGGTCTGCTAAGGTGCCTGGAGCAGTCTTTAATCTCCGTGTGCCATCAGCATGTGCTGGGTGATCACCTATATGCATTCATGGCCTTTGAGCATACTACCACTGATGGTCTGTTCCAGCGGGACAATGCACCACCCCTCAGGGATGCAACTACCCAGGCATAGCTCAAGGAGAACTTATCTGAGTTTGGAACCATTTGGTGACCCCAAGGTCCCCAGATCTAAATCCTCTGGAAACTTTCTGGGATGCCATGGAGTGGAACATCAAATCCATCGTTCCTCGGGCAGAGTTGTGGACAGTGCTATAACAGGAATGTCTGGCATTACCTCCGGAAACTCTCCAGCATCTGGTGGAGTCAATGCCCCAGCATGTACAGGCTGGTATTCATGCTATGGGAGGATCAACACATTATTAAGTAGGTATCTCTAATGTTTTGTCCATTGAGTGTACACATCTTGTTTTATCTGTGACTGAAAAGACCCGATGATTAACAAGAGATGTGCCACCATTTTCCTTCATGAGAGAACAATCCTGCATTTCCATTATAGCCAGTCACTTAATGGGATTTTACATTTTGAAAAAATGCTGTTGCAATTTTGTGCTTACTTTTTATTAGTCCTCCCAGACTGATCATACAAAAAGATTATGTAAGGGCAAAATACATTATTAATGTAATGTCGGACATTCGACATCATTTTCATATTTTATGTGATTACGATACAAGGACTGGAATTGGAAATCAAGCGACAAAAGAAAGAAGCAGCACGTGTTTTTCCATTTCTAGGGAAAGGAACTCTTCTATTTTTTTATTTCCAGAAAAGGAACATTTCTGCAAGTTAAATTTGTCGGATTACTAAAAGCCATTGAGGCTAATGGGTTTCCAATGTATTGTAAGACTCAAACATGGCGCCCGACCGTCTGAGAAAATGTACATATTTATTGTAGCCAAGTCTGTTAGGAATGTATGAACCCAATACTGTGTACAATGCTGGAGCCTTTGCTGTCCGTTGGAGATTAGTTCTTGGAAAAGGTCAAGGTCGCGATAGGGGTAGTTAGGTGACCTTCAGATTCCGCAGCGGAGGCCGGGGTCGGAAAAGAATGGGGGGGGGGCAACAGCGGAGGCTTGTTGTCTGCCTCTCGCTGAATAGTTCAGCGCGCCTGAGGCGATAGGGGAAGGTTAGAATGTGGGCGCGAGGCTTGATATTCAGTTAGTTCAGGGTCAGAGCTTGGAGAAGGAGTATGCGTATGCTGCTCGGTAGGGGGCAAAAACTTGGTATGTCCTCATGGATGGACAGAAATTTAGCGTTCTTGTGACACAGGCCGTTACAGGCTCTTACAAGCGTGTGAAGATTCTGTGCTGTAGAGCGGACAGACTCTGGCAGGTGTTATTAGGAAGAACAATAAAGTGTTAGCAAGGAGAGCTACATGACAACAAAAACGCATGTGTGAAACAATGTGCAAGTGATGTCTTGCCACGAACGAAGTCTCCGATATACAGCCTAGGCTCGGACAGCATTTCTTTGAATAATAATTAAATTTGATTTAAGTTTAGAAATCTGTGATGGATTCCTTTCGAGACCTGTCTCTTCATTATTTATTCACCTCCCCTCCCTTGATCAGCAGATCTTAATATAACAAAGCTGAGGGAGCAGAGTGCCTGTTTCACCAATTATTATAAATTATTGGGTATCTAAATAACAGGAACCTTGACCTATTGTCTGTGGGGTGCGTGCTCCGGTGAACAAGCTTTGATTACAGAGCGTTGCAGGCCCTTTGGATTACGTAAGGCAGGTGGAGCATTTACGTTCACCCCTACAGCAAGAAGGTTAATTTGGCGCCGTCGGTAGGATAATTTGTAGGCGAGCTCGGAGGAGGTGAAGTTATGGAAGGCATAAAATAAAAGAAGTTGGTATGCTTACAGCTTTCTGAGGACTTTGAACAATCACACACGTGGATGGACAGAGGAGCCCGTAGCCAGGGTTCGGACGGACGGAGGAGCCTTAAACAGGGTTTGGACGGACAGAGGAGCCCGTAACCAGGGTTCGGACGTACGGAGAAGCCCGTAACCAGGGTCTGGACAGAGCTGAGTACAAAGGATACGCCACGTGGCACGAGGATTTCCGGAACCGATTCAAGACCGGGTGGTCCTGCTTAGAACGCTACTTCGCGGGCCGCGGTACAAGCAGCAACAGAAGAAGCAGAGGGGAGCTCGAGTAGCTCCGGTAAGTACCACTTTTGAGACAAAATTTTCTTACCTGTGTCGCTACCTGTGTAACAGTTAGGGTTAGGTAGGAAAGCCTCATCAGGGTACTAGGAAACTAAGGCATAGAGAAGACAAAAAATTTTGTAGCAAACAGGAGTGTATCAAATCATTTATTAAAATTTGAATTAGAATACAGTAGGAATTGCGCCAATAATATATATATGTGTGTATTCAGAGAAATAAATAATGTAGGCAGAAGTAGCAAGGAGCGATATGCTTATAAGTTCAAAGATTAAGAGAGCAAAGGCTACCGTCGATCGAATTGTACTGTATTATGTGTATATGTATTGTATATATTATTAGTGCATAACCATGACGCAGCTTTTGGATGGGAAAGAATTAGATGATTATCAGAGTCAGTTATCAGAGGGAAAAGAGGAGGAAGATAGTAATAACGGGGAAAATGAACTAAATTCTAGCAAAGAGGTAACTATTAACTTAGATAAAGAAAAGTTTAATACTGATAGAATGGAATGGGAATACAGATTAAAAATGCTACAGCTGGAAGAAAGAAAACTAGAATTAGAGAATAAAAATTAGAAGTGCATCTCTTAGATAAAAGAGAGGAAAGGGATTTTGAGCTTAGAAAATTAGAATTAGCCCAAGAAAAGACAGATGCGTTGGCGCAAGGAAAAAATCAAGTTAAATTGGCCGACTACATGAGAGTTCTTGAAAAAACCTTGCCAAAAAGTCCCAGTAAGCCAGAAGAGATTCTGGATTTTTTTGATACGCTGGAAAGAGCTTTTCTTCTACATGCAGTTCCTGAGAACATGAAGGGGCGACTAGTTATAGCTTTGTTTAACGCAGAATGCGTAAACCATATATTTCGACGCCTTACGGTGGAGCAGTACGATTGTTACAACACCGTTAAGGTAGCAATCTTGAGTGAATGTTACCTGACTCCCGACATTTACTTAAGGCAGTTTGAGGCCATTCGTCGGAATAAAGGGGAGAGTTTTCAACAGCTAGCAGGACGCATTGGGAGGACGCTCCAATATTACGTGGGAAACAGTGGGATAAATGATTTTGATCAATTAATGAATCTACTGGTATGTGATAAGTTTAAGGGTCTGTTAACACCCAGTTAGAAGACTTACCTTTTACAAAGGGGGTCCCCGTTGGTAAGTTGGTTCTCACCAAAGAGCTCGGAGAACTCTGTGACTTGTATGAAAGTCATGTGGAAGCTTTTGAGTTGGGGAAACCAAGCCTAAGAAAAGCTATCCAGGGGCTACTAATTGCAAAGGAAACCAGGTGGCCACAGCAGAAAGTGGGTCGAATAAAAGAGATTACGGAGGAAATAATGCTTCATTCCAAAAGGGAATTTTCACCCGGGAAATCAAGGTTTTGAAAATAAAGGGGGAAATGTTCGACCACAGAATAATCAGGGAAGCTCAAACTTAGATCGAGCGAGTGTGTTTTCGTTGCGAAGTAGCGGCCATCGTCGCAGTCAGTGTACCCAGAAGATACCCCAGGGTCAGGACAGTAGAAATCATTTTTACTATTGGAGAAACGACCCACCGAAAAAAGTCAGTCGAGTTTCTGTCGAGCAAAGGAAAGACGTAGGTGGAGCAGGGGAAAAGGTCGAATTAGGGGAAGAAAAGAGTAAGAAGAGTGAGTGCAAAGATTGGTATGGTGTTAGGCCCTGCAGGAAGTGAAGTAGAAGTAATTGAGATCCCGGTAGGGGAAAGGATGATAGTGGGCACCGAACCAAGGCACCAAGCAAAGATTTTGGTAGACAGCGGGGCGGAGTTTAATTGTATTCGCCAAGGTATGCTAAGTGAAGAGCTACGAGAAGAGATAGGGAAGGTGACTTTGACAGGATCCGATGGGCGAAAAGGAGTTTTTCCCATCAAGCATCTCCAAGTAAAATTAGTGGAGGCAGGACTCGTAAAGGCGGGCAATGGATCAATTGGGCGGAGTGAGATTCTGTGTGCAATTGTGCCAAATCTTATTGACGAAGCAATTATTACCCCTGAAGATTATGGAAAGATGGAGAGGTTGGAGAATTCCAGTCCCGAGTGGACAACCAGTGCTAAAAAGGCACTAAAAATAGTTGAGGCAGGCCCAAGGTGGGAAAAAGGAACTCAAAATGCGCTGCTACCGAGTTCTGAATTGGGAGAAGCCCAGGAAGTTAAATTTGAAGTATGGGCTAGCCGGGTTACAGGAGAGCATGCAGCAGAAGAGAGCGTGCCGGGAGGCAGGCAGTCAGTTGAAGGGGGTGTGGCACGAGGAGCGGAGGATCTGGTCAGCCAATCAGAAGAGGGCTTTCCGAGCGAGGTAGGGCAGGAGCAGACGATGGAGATAGATCTGGGGCTAAACCGAGAGGAAGAAGAGATTGGCGGGGAAGCTGATATATCTGACCATAGCATGTTTCGGGAACAGCAGCAGAAGGATGCAACGTTGGAGGAGGCGCATAAGAATGCCGGGGAAGGAAAGAATGGGTACTCATACATCGATGGAAGGTTACACCTTAAGGAACAGGTATTGGGTCAAATCACCGGGCATTTAGGAGTACCAGAGCGTTGGAGGACGCCAGTGTTAGAACTGGCCCAGGCAAGGGAGTTTGTCGATATTAAGGAGATGCCAGGGAGAGAGAGATAGAGGAAGAATGGAGAGAATCTAATGACCTTACGGCGGAGGTCGACAATATAACTCAGGGACAGCTTAGAGAGCTGCAGGAGCTAGTAGGTAGCTCAGGGAAGTTTTTTTCAGATAAGGTGTGGGAGTATTGTGAGGCGTGCCAGATGCGACGTTACATCACAAGGAGGGACCGGCTGCCAATAACGACCGTTAGAAGACCCACCCTGCCCTTTCAAGTAGTTAATGTAGAACAGTTAGTGACAGAAAAGTCAGGACAGTTAGTAAGAGAAAGGGTGGAACAATCAGAAAGAGAAAGGCTTGACAAATTAAGAGAGAGAAGGATTAGATCACTTAGAACAAGAAAGGCTTCAGGTGATGAGTAAAACGAAGTTAGAGGAAGAAACTAGGAAAAGAGAGAAAGTTAGAGAAAGCCAGAGAATTCCGCACATTGCAGCAGAAACGGGACAAGTGTGTGTGGGAAAGATAAGTTTAGACGTAACAAATCTAAGGTTTCAGCAATTTTTGCTGTGGAACATAAAAAGGGTGCGACATAAAGCCTATTGTTGATAAGGAAAATTTGATGACTGATAGATTTTTTTATTCAGAGTGGAACGTTTTTCGTTTTGATAGGGCTGAAGTAGTTATGAGTTTAAGATTATGAGCCTGGTCTAAGTAAGCAGAATGGTGTAAATATTTGTTTACCTTTTTTTTTTTTTGGTAGGTGTACATCGCCCAGTTTAATCTCTTAATAACTCGTGTCACCGGCAAACTTATTCCACATGCCGACGCATTTTCAAAATTATCTTTTAAGGAGTAGGCTCAGCGCCCTGATGATGTGAGAATTAACACAAACACAAGTAGAAGACTCAGTGAGTCTCGGGAGTGGTACTACGATATACATACATAAAAAGAAGTGCCAAGTGAGTGTTTGTGACGAAAAAAAAAAGCAACGTAGATGACACTGACTCACCATGCGAGATAAGAACCCCGCATGTTTCGTCTCGCGTGCAGGGGCTGTAAGGGCGAAATACATTATTAATGTAATGTCGGACATTCGACATCATTTTCATATTTTATGTGATTACGATACAAGGACTGGAATTGGAAATCAAGCGACAAAAGAAAGAAGCAGCACGTGTTTTCCCGTTTCTAGGGAAAGGAACTCTTCTATTTTTTTATTTCCAGAAAAGGAACATTTCTGCAAGTTAAATTTGTCGGATTACTAAAAGCCATTGAGGCTAATGGGTTTCCGATGTATTGTAAGACTCAAACATGGCGCCCGACCGTCTGAGAAAATGTACATATTTATTGTAGCCAAGTCGGTTAGGAATATATGAACCCAATACTGTATACAATGCTGGAGCTTTTGCTGTCCGTTGGAGATTAGTTCTTGGGAAAGGTCAAGGTCGCGATAGGGAGCACTTAGGTGACCTTCAGACTCCGCAGCGGAGGCTGAGGTCAGAAAAGAATGGGGGTGCAACAGCGGAGGCTCGTTGTCTGCCTCTCACTGGATAGTTTAGCATGCCTGAGGCAATAGGGGGAGGTTAGCACGTGGGCGCGAGGCTCGATATTCAGTTAGTTGAGGGTCAGAGCTTGGGGAAGAAGCACACGTATGCTGCTCGGTAGGAGGCGAAAAACTTAGTATGTCCTCGTGGATGGATGGAAATTTAGCGTTCTTGTGACACAGGCCATTACAGGCTCTCACAAGCGTGTGGAGATTCTGTGCTGTAGAGCAGACAGACTCTGGCAGGTGTTATTAGGAAGAACAATAAAGTGTTAGCAAGGAGAGCTGCACGACAATGAAAACGCACGTGTGAAACAATGTGCGAACGAAGTCTCCGATATACAGCCTAGGCTCGGACAGCATTTCTTTGAATAATAATTAAATTTGATTTAAGTTTAGAAATCTGTGATGGATTTCTTTCAAGACCTGTTTCTTCGTTATTTATTCACCTCCCCTCCCTTGATCAGCAGACCTTAATATAACAAAGCTGAGGGAGCAGAGCGCCTGTTTCACCAATTATTATAAATTATTGGGTATCTAAATAACAGGAACCTTGACCTATTGTCTGTGGGGTGTGTGCTCCGGTGAACGAGCTTTTATTACAGAGTCTTGCAGGCCTTTGGATTCGTAGGTACGTGGAGCATTTACGTTCGCCCCTACAGATTATTTCCAACACCCTTAGAAATATGAATTTGCCACCCCTGTTTGGGGGGGGGGAAGAAGATATCATACATTTTATAGCTAGATGCCAAGTAGTGAAAAAGCCTCCACCACACAGATACCACTGTGTTCTTGAAAAAGAAAGAGAAAAGAATACACATAAAAAGTGTAATGATCAGAGAAAAAATGTTGAATGAGTGACAGTGTATATTCACATTCTGCTGTAAAAATTACACCTCACCTCATTAATCATACCAACTTGAAAAGAAAAACAATGCACAAACTGTGTTAAATGCAGTAAAAAGTATGTATTTTGAATTGACTATACAAGGTGCATAGGAAAGTCCCTTTAGCCTGAAATAACTTGCGAATGGAGAAAGGTACAGTTATGCAAGTGAGATAACAGTATAGTAAAGCGACTACGCCCGATCGAATGCAACCGATAGCAGCGCTCCTAGTGACAAAATGCGGAAGTTAGCCATTGCAAATCGAAAACGAAAAGAGATAGAGCAAAATTTCCAATTACAAAGTTGTAGAGCATCATTCAATTAATTAGTACAAAACAATATTTGTTTCACACCGATAAGATGAATTGCCGCCTGAGTACCCTAAAATGTCCGAAATTGATGTGTGAACGTTTGAAGGGAACAGGCATAGATATGAGCAAATACACACAATTTATTGCATAAATACGTACTTATGTCAATACAGTTTGATGACGTCAGACAAAACAAAAAAGGCAAACTGCCGCACAGTGATCAAAAGTTGATGTCGAGTATGTTCGAAGAGTTCGCCATTGCCCATGATACACATTTGTAATCGTGAAAGTAACTCTGCATGCACATTCCTCAGCATGGAAGGTGTCAACACTATTGCAAGCACCTGTAACACGACGACATAGATCCATCAGACTTGTAGGCGCTGTTGCATACACCTGATTTTCTATGTTACCCCAGAGGAAGAAATGCAACCGAGTGAGATCCGGCAGTCGTGGAGGCCATTCAACAGCACCACTATACCCGATGATTCGTTGCCTAAAACAATCTGTGAGAAAGCGTCGCATTGCTGCTGGCTGGTATGCAGGGGCACCGTTATGTTGGGACCACAAGGAACGTAATGCGGACAGGGGAATGTCATCTAAAAAGTCAGGTATGATATCCTGTAATAGTTGGAGGTATCTCTGTTCGTTGGCATTCGCCATAAATAAGCACCATCTCGCAATATTGGGAGTGAGTGAAGCTTGCCATTCTCACACAGCGTACGTAGACCTAAACTTCTGATCAGGGTACATCCTGCTACTGGTTTTTATATCATAGGTATGGTACAACATCACAATCTGCATTTGCATACGGCTACATTTGCGAAATGTGAATATGCAGATTCAAATCGTTGCACATCGATTTCGGACATTTTAGAGTATTCAGGCGACAATTTGTCTTATCCATGTGAAACAAATGACGTTTTGTACTAATTAATTGATGCTCTACAACTTTGTAATTGGAAATTTTGCTCTATCTCTTTTCGTTTTCGATTTGCAATGGCTAACCCGCATTTTACCACTAGGGGTGCTGCTATCAGTTGCATTCGATCGGGCATAGTCGCTTTACTATACCATTATCTCACTTGCATAACTGTACCTCTCTCCGTTCACAAGTTATTTCAGGCTAAAGGGACTTTCCTACGCATCCTGTATATGAAAACAATAAAAAATATTCTTCTTCTTGGTTACTCAGTCCAACGACTGGTTGTTAAGTAGATGTGATCTGTCTCTCCATCTCTCTCTATTCTCCGCCGCTCTCTTCAAGTCACAGTATGTCCTGGTATTAGTGTCTTGGAGTAGCTGCGCCACAGAACTATTCCTTGGCTGCCCTCTTCCTCTCTTGCCTTGAATTTTTCCTTCCAAAACTTTCAGAATCGGGCCTCCATGGTGCAATATGTGTCCCATCCATATCATTCTTCTGTTTAACATGTTGGTCAGATTCCTGGTTCTCCCACTCTGTCCAGGACCTCCTCATTAGTCTTTCCATTGAGCCTACTTATTCTCTCCATTCTTCTATAACTGCACATCTCAAATGCACCTACAGCCCTTTCACTTCCTTCTTGGTCAATGTCCATGTCTCAGAGCCATAGAGAGCTACTGGCCAAACATATGCCTTTAAAATTATCTTCCTCAATTTTAGATCTATATTTTTGGCAGTCAGTAGTCTTTGATTTTCTCTAAAGGCTGTTTTTGCCATCCCCAGTCTCATTCTAATTTCCTTTTCACATTTCGCATCTTCAGTAATATTCTGAGACGGACCGGATTAGTGTAAGTAGCTATTTTTAGTTGTGGATGTTTTTCCGACTCTGGAAATCCAGTTGAACAATTTGTTTTGTAACTGGTTCCTTTTTTTTTTTTTTTTTTGGATTGGGGGTTGTTTAACGACCACTGTGAGCAACTCCATGGGCTATAAGCAGTCGCCTGTCCCTAATTCAGGGCTACTGGTTATAATACAGGGAAGAGAGAGAGCCAGTGCTGTAAGACAAACACAACGCCATGCCTCACCAGGACCCGAACCTGGACCTATCTCGGACAAATGGTCATAAGCCAGCGCTTAGACCACTGCGCTACCTGGGCAGCCTGTAACTGGTTTCTTTCACTATGAAGAACACTGCACTAATTGTGTGTTTTAAATAATGGGCAGTTTTTCCACAAGGGGTGTAGCATTCTCTCTCTCTCTTTTTTTTTTTTTTTCTAAAAATCTGCTTTGAAAATTTTATGTTTTTGTTTTGGAGAGGATTCAAATGATGTGTTCGTTAAACTTAAGAATTTGGTGTCATTTCTTTTGTTTCAAAGTTACGGTGTTAAAAGGAGTCGACTTGAAGGTATGGATACAACACATCATGCTTTTCATAAAGCCTAAAACAGTTTCTTTGTGGACACAGAAATTGCTTATAAGAGTATGCTAAAGATCTCTGTAGCTTTTACTTCAATGAAATGAAGTTTTGTGAAACAAAATCATAAAGAATCACTAGCGGACAACCATGGCTCAAGAGAGGCTACACAGACTTGCCCTCTAGCCCATCAAGGAAGAAGGACCATTCAGGATTGGCTGCAGTGAGTGATCTCAAGTTAGAGTTTGCAACAAAGAAAATCAACGAAGATGAAAGTTGCATACAGCAACACTACTGCGATAAGTTAGTTAATACTTTAAGGAATATAAACAGAATACAAATTGCAACAAATATATATGGCTTGGCACTGTTAATAAGCAGTAACTACAAATGCACTGGCTTGAATTACTCTTTGCTTGAACACATTTTGGTAATACTGTACACACAGTGCCTCACCAAACACATCGCACCCTTCCAGGAACAATCCTGAAATTGGGCTTCTAGCAAAAAATGTAGGTCAAAATGTATTTGCCTATGATCTATACAACTTTCTCATTTGAAGTTGTATGATATTTGTTGCATTCAATATCAAAACAGCCTCTACTGAAACCTCTGGTTTTTTACTTATTTTTTAAATACTTTATTACATAATTTTTGCAGGAAATAGCCCCTTTTTCAGTTGCCACAGTATCATATACACAACAAATAATAGGATACAAGCAAATTTCAGGCTTCTGTTCATTACTCTATCATGACTGATCTCAGGTTAAATCTTATAGTAAATGCATCTGTATCACACACAAAAAAAATCAATTTCATAAAAATGTTAACTCACCTAGATGTTGTTACTTCCCAAAAATCATTGAAATCAAAATCATAAAATTTGTATCCTTCTCTTTTAAAAGCAAGAACTGCATTTGGTCCTAACCAAACACTTCCATCTATACGAGGAGTAAAATGAACACCCAGAAATGGAAGTTCTGGATCAGGTACCTGAAGAAAAATAAATTTTAGTGATCCCTATTACTTATTGACACAATGATTTCATAGTATAAATAACTACTTTAAAAATTAGCAGGTGCATAAGAAAGACATGGATCATCATTAAACAAAACAATTTTGTAATTGAAAAATGACAAAGAAACTTGACATACCTGCCAACTTTCTGAAATAAAAATTACTAAAAAAACAAATTGTTCAAAAACAGTGCAATGACATTGATTTTAGTAAAAATAATCATAGTGTCAGTCACTTTTGAAGTGCCTCTTAGGTACAAATATAAAATTTAATAGAATGCATATTTATATACAAATGGGACAAAACAATCAGAAAGTAACAAACATAAGACTAAATCAAGCTTAGGATTACTTACAAATCTCTAGATTACTACATAAACACTTGTTCGCACTCAGTACTGCTATGTAGTATCATAAGAAGGGCTTGACAAATCCCGGGCACCAGGTGGCCCAGGTGCCTAAAATTCGGGCAGTGGCGCCTAATTTTCTTCTAACTTGAGATTTCGTAATTTACAGTAAATACCATAATTTCTGTTGTATAATCCATAGATTATCTATTAAAAAGTTATAAATTTAGGTACTGGGGACACCAGTAAAGAAAAAAAAATGGTGCAGCATTTTAAAAAGTTTGCAAGGTAATTGTCAGGAGAGGTGGTGTTATTGGCAAAGAAAAGTATATACAGGTGTTGAGTGAAAAGCAGTGGCAACACAGCAATGATAAGTGCAGACAACTGTGGCACACTCCGGTGATAACACAATTGAGTGTAAGAAAGCATTTCGAGTGTTGGACGTTACTTGAGTGTTTGTGTGGAATGAAGGAGGTAGCTTACAGAGCATGTAAAGTACAGCTGTTGTGTAAAGGCGGTCTAAAGCACATTTTTACGAAGTTAGAACAATGCACAATTAAGGTGGATAAAAATAGAGGTTTCACATGGTTGCAATGCAAAGGAATGTTAGTTAGGTCTGAAGGATGCGTGTAAAGATGAAGCGCTACCCTATCGCACAGTTGCGTGTTGGGTAAAGGCTTTTCGTAGTGGTTGGGAACAATCAGCAGATAATGAACGATCGAGATGCTCGCACATCCAACAGAAGAAGGTGCAGCTCATGCAATCTTTACTTGATTGTGGTAGGCACTGGACTACGTGCCAATTGGCAAATTGATGGTGTAAGTTAAAAAAACTAAGAAATGATTTGCAACAGCAACTATGTTCATAATCGACAGACTCCTCAAATGAAAATTTATCGTTATTTATTCTTGACTAAACACACAACTAAAATGCTATTGAAAGTTCATGGATACATAATAAACATATAATGAATGAGTTCTTATTAACAACGAACTTTGTTTTCTATTTAGTCTGTTTTAAACAGTCTTACCATGATATTTATATATATATATATCCCTCTGGGAGTTCACACAAATCAGTTTATTCCAGCGATAGTCCCTTTATCATCACTCTTTTAGAGCACTTTTGCAAGAACAACAAATATTGTGTTCACACACAGCGAAGGGATACCATCATCTCTTCTTTAATTATCCAGGGTCGTGATCCCATAATTCTTTGAAATGCACCGCTGGCTGGCTGCATCCATGCAACTGAAACTCTCAAATGTAAACAAACTTGCAGCAGGTGTTCGATGAAAATAAAAGAAACGAACAAAGGATGCTAACATCCAACAAACCCCTCCTGCGTCTGCGCTAGTTAATTCCAAGTTCTTCTCTGAATCTTGTAAATGCTGGATGTGGAAGTGGTTTTGTCATGAGGTCTGCAATGTTGTTTTGTGACGCACAGTATTTCAGGTCCAAAAACCCTTTGTTACACAAATCTTTGATGTAATGGCGCTTTATATCTATGTGTTTAATTCTTGAGTGACCTTTATCGGATTGAACAAGTTTAATTACGGACTGATTGTCTTGCAACACTTTAATTGGTAACTGTTGCTTTAAACCTTAATCTTTCAGCAACTCCAACATCCATGTCAGTTCTTGAGTTGATTTTGCTAATGATACATATTCTGCTTCTGTGGACGATAATGTTATGCAATTCTGCTTCAGCGACTTCCAATTTAAACAACTGCTTCCCAAGAAAAGCAAGTGTCCTGAAGTTGACTTTATGTCTTGCTTGTCTGTACCCCAATCAGCATCAGTATATACTTTCATTACTGTCGGATGTTCTGCAGAAATTTTCATTTTCTTGTCTTGTGATCCTTTTAGATATCGTATTACCTTTTTAACAGCTGCCCAGTCTCTTTGCCTTGGGTTTTGACACCTTCTACTCAAAATATGTACAGCAGTAAAGATATCAGGTCATGCGATAGTACTAAGTAGAGATGTAGAACAGAGATCCTATAGCTTGTCTATATTTGTGGTTGTTTGGTAATGCATCTTCTTCTCCTTCAAGCTTATAGTATCCAGTTTCCATGGTAGTGTTACTTGGTTTTGCTTCCTTTACTCCAAAATTTTCAATCATTTCTTGAATTTTGTTCCTTTGGCTTAAATGAAAACTTCCATCTTTGTTTTTCTGCATTTCAATTCCTAAGTAGTACTGCACTTCACCTAAATTTGTCACTTCATACCTTTTCTGTAATTCTTCTATTACACTTCTTATTTCTGCAACATTTTTAGCGCTGATAAAAATGTCGTCTACATACAGAATTAAATACACAAGATTTTTTTTTCTGTCTTGAAAAATTGATAAGAATCGGCCTTGCTTTTAGTAAATCCAAGACTTTCCAACGTTTGTTCTATTGAGTTATTCCACTCTTTTGCTGCTTGCTTTAAACCATATATAGATTTGTCCAATTAGCAAACTTTGTGTTCTTCGCCTTTCACTTCAAAACCTTCTGGTTGCTTCACATATATTTCCTCACTTAATTTTGCATTCAAAAACGCAGATTTAATATCAATATGGTGTATGTGCATTTGTTTATATGCCGCTGTAGTAAGAAAAGATCTTATTGTGGTGTGCTTGACCACTGGTGCAAAAGTTTCATCGTAGTCTGACCCATATTTTTGGTCATACCCTTTTGCTACTAATCTGGCCTTATACTTTGTTACTTGACATTTATCATTAAATTTTGTCTTGAAGATCCATTTACTTCCTATAGCTTTCTTTCCATTTGGTAACTCTGTTAGTGACCACGCATTATTTGCTTTTAGACTTTATTTTTTCTTTCATTGCATTTCGCCATTTTGTTCTCTCCCTTTCTGGAAGATCTTGTATATCACTTAAGAGATTTTGGATCTGAGTTAGAAGTTTGGTTTGTTTTTGCTTTAAATCCAAGTCGTTCCGATGGATCTCCTTTATTTAAACGCTCAGAAACTCTAGGTAAATTAATGTTCATGCCTGATTCAGTTTCTTGCTCTTCTGAAATTTCTTCAGTGCTTTCCTCTTGTTGAGTCTTCTGTATTTCATTTTCAATATCTGCACTTTCTGAATAATTCAGACTTCCTAATTATACGAGATTAAAATCTCCTTGTTCTTCAGTTTCTTCTTTTTCTTTGCTAAATTGATTTCCAAAGAATTTGACCAATCTTGATACGACTACGTTTCTTCCTCCAACGTAAACTCGATATCATTTTGATCTAAAATCATAACCGATGAATGTACCTTCAACTGCTTTGTCATCTAATTTCCTTCTTTTCTGTTTATGAATGTATAGTAGTAGACTTTGCATCCAAACACTTTTAAATGATTGATATTTGGTCTGACTCCATTCCACAACTCATACAGAGTTGTTTTACTTGCTTTAGTGACAAATCTATTTTGCAAATACGTTGCTGTTAGCACTGCTTCTCCCCAATATGCTTTTGATAAATTTGCATTAATTAGCATTGCTTTGCACATTTCAACTAACGATCGATTTTTTCTTTCGGCTACTCCATTTTGAGCTGGTGAATACACTATAGAAGTTTGATGAAAAATACCTTCTTTTGTTAAATACTCTTCAACTTCTTTGCTGCAGTATTCTAGGCCATTATCTGTTCTCAAAATGTTTACTTTTCTATTAAATTTATTTGTATTAGAACTAACAAATTCTTTCAACTTTGCCAATACTTCATCTTTTCTACTTATTACATATACTGTTGCTGGTTGGTTGGTTGGTTAATATATTTTAATGGCGCAAGGGCCATGGTTGGCCAAAGAGCGCCAAAACAAAAGACATCAAAACAAAACCAAAGCAATAAAAACGTACACAAGGTTAAAAACAGGCTGATGTAGTAAAAATGAAATATGATAGTGAACAAGTTAAAATCTAGATAAGTTTAAAAAAGTCAATATCCTGTAAAAACGAAAACACTGCTTTCATGTCGCAGGCTTCGCCAATAATTGTCTGCAGCGTAGCTGCTCCTTCGTCCAACAGATGAGAGTGAAAATGACGAAAACGATGATCACAAAACCGAACACAAGTACACAAAACATGAAGGACAGTGAGACGACAGTCGCACGCCTCACACACCGGGACACTCTCGCCACACAGCAAAAAGCGGTGAGTAAAACGACAGTGCCCAATGCGGAGACATGCAAGAACAACTTCCTCACGACGGTTCTTCCGCAAACTAGACATCCAAAGTCCGATCTGTGGTTTGATGGCATAGAGTTTATTGCTGCCCTGCTGAGACCACAGGGACTGCCACTCATCCAGAACAAATTTCCGGATCAACGGCCGATAATCTCGGAAAGACAGTGGCAGCCGAGCTGGCGACATGGAGGAAACAGACCTGGCAGAGAGATCTGCCAGCTCGTTACCCCGGATCCCAACATGGCCAGGAACCCAACAGAATCGGACCAGGAAGCCATCACCCTCCAAAGTTCCAAGAAGACGACGGACATCACGAATGACAGGTGAGTCCGTGTCCTCTGGAGAAGATAAAACATGGATAACGGACTGGGAATCAGAGCAAACCATAGCGCGACGAAGTGATCGAGACTGTATGTGGCACAAAGCGAGGTGCACCGCACGCATCTCCGCCGAAAAGACAGTGGATTCAGGCGGAAGCCTCTCAGCATGTGAGGCTTCGCCACACACAAAAGCGGATCCAACGACATCCCCGGACTTCGAGCCATCGGTGAATACAGGCACGAAATCCGGGTAGACTGACAGTTTTTCAGCAAAGAGCTGCTGGTACACCAGAGCAGGAGTGGAAGACTTTGGCCACACACAAAGAGAAAGGTCAGCCGTTGCTTGAACCGGCTGCCAAGGCGGTTCATTGTAGAACCGGGTCAAACCAATCCTTGACAAGTCTAGACCAGCATCGCGCACTATGGCAGACATCCGAATCCCGAACGTCGGAACACAGGAGGGGCGGTTGGAAAACAAACGGACACAGTCCGGTTGGAAGATGGAACCATACAGTGGATGATCAGGAAAAGACTTCAGTTTTGTATAAAACTGAAGAGACAGCTGCTTACGACGGATGCATAACGGCGGCTCATGAGCCTCCGCATACAGGCTATGCACGGGAGAGGTGCGGAAAGCACCAGTGCATAGCCGCAGAGCCTGGTGATGGACGGGGTCCAAAGGCTGTAAAACCGATGGACGCGCTGAATCGTACGTAATGCATCCGAAGTCTAACTTTGACCGAATCAGAGAATGGTAAATGCGAAGCATTGAGCACCTGTCGGCCCCCCAAGATGTTCGAGAGAGGACCTTCAGGATACCCAATGACTTCGTGCACTTCACCTTCAAAGACTGGATGTGAGGCCGGAAGGTGAGCGCTCGGTCAAAAGTTAACCCAAGGAACTTGACTTCTGACACCACGGGGATGGTAGAGCACCCCAGACGGAGGCTGGGGTCTGGGTGAAGACCCCGTTTGCGGCAAAAATGCACGCAAACGGTCTTCTGCGTCGAGAAGCCAAATCCATTTTGGGAAGCCCAGCGAGAGATCTTGGTAATGGCAGACTGGAGCTGTCTCTTAATGGTACGCATGTTTACAGAGGCGCAAGAGATCTGCAGATCATCCACGTACATGGTTCCACGAACCGTGGGAGGAAGCAGTTGGAAAATATGGTTAACACGAAGGATGAACAACGTAACGGAAAGAATGGAGCCCTGAGGTACACCCTGTTCTTGCGGGTACACCGCAGAGAGGGTCGACCCGACGCGCACACGGAAACTCCGGTCCTGGAGAAATCCGGCGATGAAAGATGGTAAGTTTCCCCGCAATCCGCACTCGTGCAGATCACGGAGAATGCCGTATCTCCAGGTACGATCATAGGCTTTCTCCATGTCGAAGAAGACGGAGACCATGTGCTGACGCCGGACAAACGCCTCCCTGACAGAAGTCTCAAGGCGAAGATGATGATCGGTGGTGGATCGAGATTTACGAAATCCACTCTGATGAGGCGAAAAAATGTGATGAAATTCTAAATAAAAAATGAGACGAAGGTTAATGATGCGCTCGAGTACTTTGCAAAGGCAGCTCGTCATAGCAATTGGCCGGTAGTTCAACGGGTTGGTGGGATCTTTACCAGGTTTGGGAACAGGAGCGACAATGGCCGTACGCCAAGACTCGGGAAAGGCATTCTCGAGCCAAATCCTGTTAAACAGGATTAGCAGACATTCAAGAGAGGACGGAGAAAGGTGCTTCAGCATGTCGTAATGGATGTTATCCGGTCCGACAGATGTCCGGCCGGACCGATTCAGAGCGGTCTTCAGCTCCACGGCAGTCAGCGGGCTGTTGTAATCTGCGGAAGAAAACGGTCCAAAAGAAATCTTGGACCGTTCAAGCCGCGGCTGTAACTGCCGGAACGAAGCAGGGTAATTGCTGCTGCTGGACACCGAAGAAAAGCGGCGCCCAGACAGTCAGTAATACCCTGAGCGTCAGCAACCGGTCCTCCATCACTCTCAAGAATGGAGATTTCCCCAGATGGGTACTGTCCTCGAATCTTACGGATCCTGTCCCAAACAATCTTAGGGCTGGTAGCGGAGTTAATCCCGGATACGTAACGTATCCCGGACTCCCGTTGACTACGCCTACGAACCAATCGCGCGTAGGACTTGGCCTTCTTGAAAGCAAGTAGGTTCGCGTCGGTGGGGTACCGACGAAACCTACCCCAAGCCCGATGTTGGGCCTGACGAGCTGCCATGCAAGTGGAATTCCACCAAGGTCTTGGGCAACGTGGAAGTTTAGTCGACGTCCTGGGGATGGTAAGTTCTGCCGCATGCACAACACAATCCGTTACCGCCGCAACAGCGTCATTGACCGTTCCTGAGGTCACCATAGCTGGAGTAATAATCGCTGAAGCCGTGAATGCGTCCCACTTGGCACGATCAGTATTCCATCTAGCAGGGCGAGTAGGGTAACGGTACCCGCCACCCGCTCATATACTGTTGCATATCTCCTGAAGTCATCTATAAAAGACAGGAAATATATTTTTCTTCCCAAGCTTTCAACTTCAAAAGGCCCACATACATCTGAATGTATTAGTTCCAACGGTTCTTTTGCTCTGTAAAATGCCTTGGGTATGGTTTCTCTGTAAGTTTCGCTCTAATGCATGAATCGCAATAAAAACTATGCTTACAATTATTTATTTTCATACCTTTAGCTAAATTTTGATTTGCCATTTCTTTAATTGCTTCAATACTTCTGTGTCCTAGGCTGAGATGCTATTTATAAATGCAGTTTTCATTTTTACACATATTATTCCCCAATTGTGTTATGCAGTTTGTAACTTGTTTATCTTTATCTTTAACAATGATGAGTTCAAATAAACTATCTGTGGCAATGGCATTTGAAACTATGGTTTGACCTTTATTTATAGTGCAAGTATTTTCTTCAAATAGAACTGTAAAGCTTTTACTAACAAGCACTTTAACTGATAAGAGATTTCCAACTAGGTCTGGGACATACAAACATTTGATAGACTACGGGTGTGAGCATTTCCCTCTAGAGTTTTCACTAGTACCTTACCTTCTCCAAAACCTTTTGACTTCACATATGACCATTTGCAATGGTTACATTTTCATTTGATTTTTCTGTAATTCTATAAATGAAATTTATGTCACCACACATATGGCTAGTTGCTCCTGAATCTACAATCCAAGACATTGAATTGTTTTGTGATACTAATGCTCTTTGTGTAACATTCTTTGTTATATCAAGTTTTGCATCTTTGCTTGTAATGCTAGCAGAAAAATCGTTCTCCACATTTTCATTTTTGCTACATATGCTCAACTTGTGTGACAGGTTGTTATTACTTTGTATTTTACTGTTATAAAACAGCTGCTTAAGAGTAAACTTTGTTTTATCTTTGTAAATATTACTATGCTTATTATTAGCATTCAGATGCCAACACTAATTTCTAACATGATTTGACTTGTGACAATAAGTACAATATCTTTTGGCTTTAAAATTAGGGACAGCAAAAGTGTTCTTTGTTTTATAAACTGAAAATTGTGTTTCAGAGTGTGTAACTGACTCCCTCCTTAATATGCATTCTTCTCTCATACTCATCAATTAATTTAGATTTCACATAATTCAGTGATAGTTCCTCTTCATTTTTACTTTCCAGAGCTGTTATCAATGCACTATAACTTTGTGGCATACTACACAACAAAATAGCTACCATATGGGTTTCTTTTATTTGTTCCCCAATATTGTTTAACTTCTCTCCCAGTTTGCTTACTTCTTTACTGTGTGATTGCATTGGAATCGATTCAGTGTATTTTATACTGTACAATTTTCTTAACAAATACAGTTTACTGGATAAATTGGTTCCTTCATGTACTCGTCTGAGTTTGTTCCAGGTATCCTTTGCACTGGTCTCGTGTAACACGTGATACAATTGTGAATCACTGATATACAAACAAATTAATGCTCTGCATTGCCTATCCTTTTTAACCCATGTTTCATCTACAGCTTGTGGTTTGGGTTCAAACACTACATCACTTTGGTTTACTCTGATTAGTAACATTTCCATCCTAAATTTCCACGTTGCATAGTTAGTTTCTGTCAGTTTTTCTATGTGAATATATTCTTTCGACATCGCCATTTTGTTGACTGTTTTGCTTTGTACTTAGTACTTGTGCCTTTGATTTTCACTTATTTCTGAAGCTGTGATATGAAACTAGTTTTCAGTCTCATAATCAAAAATAATGATGGTGTAAGTTAAAAAAAACTAAGAAATGATTTGCAACATTAACTATGTTCATAATCAACAGACTCCTCAAACGAAAATTTATCGTTATTTATTCTTGACTAAACACACAACTACAACGCTATTGAAAGTTCACGGATATATAATAAACATAGAATGAATGAGTTACTATTATCAACGAACTCTGCTTTCTATTTAGTCTGTTTTAAACAGTCTTACCATGATATATATATATATATATATATATATCCCTCTGGGAGTTCACACAAATCAGTTTATTCCAGCGATAGTACCTTTATCATCACTCTTTTAGAGCACTTTTGCAAGAACAACAAATATCATGTTCACACATAGCGAAGGGACGCCATCATCTTTTCTTGAATTGTCCAGAGTCGTGTTCCCATAATTCTTTGCAACACACCGCTGGCTGGCTGCATCCACGCAACTGAAACTCGCAAATGTAAACAAACTTGCAGCAGGTGTTCAATGAAAATAAAAGAAACCAGCAACGGACGCTAACATCCAACAAAAATGAAGTTGGAATCAGTGATTTCATTGTGCGCCACGTTCTGCATGATGTCCTTGGCATAAAAAATAAGTGGCACCAATACACCGTAGCAAAACTCCATCTGGACCAATATTATAATGAGGGTGATGCATCTCTTCATCAAATCATTGCCATCGATGAAACTTGGGTATAGGCGTATGAGCCACCATTCAAACAGCAATCAAATGAATTGTGGCATCAGAGATTCCCACGCCCTAAAAAATTATGGCAGGAACCCAGTAAAGTCAAAGTATTGCCTATTGTTGCATATGACATAGATGGTGTAATCCTTCATAATGCTGTTTTTAAGAAACAAACTGTGAATGCTGAGTACAATTGATGGTTTCTGGAGAAACATCTGTGTCCAGCACTACGAAAGAATTGGCCACATTTTATTAAAGACAATGCGCCAGTACTCATTCATGACAATGCTTGTTGTTATGTTGTCCAAACTGTGCAGGAACTTTTGACAAGATGGCATTGGGAAACCTTGGAGCACCAACCGCATTCCCCAGACATGAGTCCCTGCGACTTTGATCTGTTTCCCAAATTGAAGGCACTAATACGAGGACAATGTTCATATGGTGTTCCTCAGATACTCTGTGCCATAGACTGAACTATAGTGCAACTATCAATAGAAACAAATAATATATGGACAAAAGTTATTCATATGGCCAGTGATTACATTGAGGGCCAGTGATGTTTCATTCATGTCTAAATAAAGTGCAATGTGTGTTAGATACCTGTTGCCACTACTTTTCACTCAACCCTTGTACCTATATGCTTCAATATCTTCAAGCATCTTCATTGTGCAACTCATGAAATATTTGTAATTTTTCTTTTCCCTTTGCACTTTTTCCAAAATAATAAGATATGTCAGCATAAATATCATCATATCCGTTTGATCATCTTAAATCAGCTTTTTCTGCTGTTAAATTATAAGGTGACATAAACTGCCAGTCACAATAATACACTGGCGTGCAAAAATTAAGGACAAGACAGTTTTTTTAATGTAACGTCGTGCAGAAGTGCTCCACATTGACTCAAATCATACCATAAGACCTCCCCAAGATGTAAGAATATGGGACAAGTGAGCAAAACTGTCCAAACAAAGAATCCAAAGGATACAAAGGCACTTTATTGAAAAGGTAGCTTCGAGCACAACTGGACAGAAGACAGAAACGTCCATGTGACAGGCGGCTGCCAAGAAAAATCCAGGCTTTAGTAGGGGATATGATCACCCCTGACTGCATTGCAGGATTTACAACATCTGTCCATGCTGAGGACTACGTTGTCAAGGAGCTGTTGAGGCATCGTGGCCCATTCCTCTTATGGAGCCAATCGCAGCTGCGGAATCACTGCTGGCGGCTGGTGACGTGCTGCCAAGCATCTCCCGAGAAGGTCCCACACGTGTTCGATTGGATTTAGGTCCGGGGACCTTGCAGGCCAATCCATGCGTTGAATATCTTCACTCTCCAACAGCTCTGCGACAGCCACTGTACGATGAGGTGTAGCGTTGTCGTCCATGAAGAGGAACTCAGGACCCACAGCACCTCTAAACAGACGCACATGAGGCAGGAGAACCTCGGTACAATAGCGGACACCAGTGACTGAACCTCCTTGGAAGATGTGGAGGTCAGTATGGCTACCAAGCATGATACCGCCCCAAACAAGAACTCCACCACCTCCAAACCGGTCCCTTTCAATGATGCTGGAGGTTTGATTGCATGTTCCCTGCTTTCTGCAGATGTGTATACATCCAGAATCGCTCGTCAGACTAAATCGGCTCTCATCCATAAAGAGAACTCGACCCTATTGCTGATGTGTCCAGTTCTTGTGTTCCTGGCACTACAGAAATCGCCATCTCCGATGAGCAGGCGTTGATGACACACACTGTACTGGTCGTCATGCAAATAGACCACCTTTGTACAGCCTCCTGGCCACGGTAAAACGCGATAACGGACGTCCAGTTGTCTGTAGCATGTGCCTTGCGATTTCTCCCACTGTCTGCCGTCTGTCTCTTCTCGCCTGTAGGACAATATACCAGTCGTCCGCCGCCGTGGTTGCTTGTGGACGAACATTGCTAAACTCTTGGACAGCTGTTCCTGTCATTTGAAATGCTCTCCAAGCTCGTGAAACGATGCTGTGAGCGATCCCGAACTCCTCGGCCACACTAGTCACACTTCGACCTTCTTCCAACTCCCCAATGACGCAACATCGGGTAAAGTCATCCAGATGTCGTCTACTGGATTGCCTGTTGGCTATATCACACGGTGGCAGCAACCCGACGTCGTTCAAACCGATGTACACCATGCAATAGCTTTCACCGAATTGCTGAGCGTACAATGCCCGTATGCTTCATACCCTTCCGACACACCCACACACCCCCGTACGTCATGCCGCATATATGCGCATGCCCTACTGTACCGGACCCTAGTCTATATCCTGAGTGGTCTTTCAGTCCGTTCTCCTGAGTGGTCTTTCAGTCCGTTCTGCCTGCTCGTTCTGCTGTTATGCTAATTTCTCCTTTTCGTCCTTAATTTTTGCACACCAGTGTATTATCTTGTTTTCCTGAACTTTTTTGCTATCCCATTATTTTTTCATACCATTACAGGTGCACTATCTGCACCAAAAGTTATAAAGTGTTCCACTGGTACTTTAAGAAGTTCCAATTCAGGAAAGTTACCATGTTTTCCAATAATAACATTGTAGTTCTGTTTATTTCCTTGTTTTGTTGCTGCAAATAACACCACACTAAATTTAAAACTGTAAATAAATATATGAAAAAGGATTTTATTTATTTGAGGACCATTCCACCCATCCCCCACTCCTCACCAATACTTAGATATGGTCAGCTATTATTACAAAGAACGTCAAGAGGCCTGTTGGTAAAAAATATACATACAGTGGAACCTCGGTTTTTGTGATTATTCCGTTCGAAAAAGTCTGACAAAAACCGAATGTACGAAAACTGAAGCAATATTTCCCATAAGAAATAATGTAAATCCAATTAATCAGTTCCAGACACCCAAAAATATTAACAAAAAAAAAAACATTTTAGAGAGAATAACTATATTTTTACATACAGAAAACAATGAGAAATAAATATAAATGACTAATGAAATAGATAAATGAACATTTAACATAACTTTTACCGTTATTGAAGACTCGTGTTGGCGTATGGAAGACGGCGAGGAGGGGAGAGGTTATTGTTTGGAAGGGTAATCCCCCTCAATAAGGACTTCTGGTATCAAGGCCCTATCTTCCCTTCTTTGTGTTTTACTGGCACTAGAACCAGCTTGAGAGTCACTGGACCCCTGTCGCACAAAAATCTGTCCACAGAGGTCTGTTTCTGGCGTCTCTAAGATTTTCCTAAAATGGAACAAGGCACTGTCATTGAACATGTTACAAACACGGCTTGCAACAGCTTTGTTAGGGTGATATTTCTCCACAAAACTTTGCAACTCAC
The DNA here is from genome assembly GCA_039090855.1 of Macrothele yani. Lineage (NCBI taxonomy): Eukaryota > Metazoa > Arthropoda > Arachnida > Araneae > Macrothelidae > Macrothele > Macrothele yani. Next base: position 702,815 of record CM077023.1, on the reverse strand, counting down.
TCCACTTTGCACACATGTCCTTAATGACTAAAGAAGGCACATTTTCCCCTCTCTCTTCCTCCTCCTCCTCCTCTGAAGCAATTTCCTCAGCTGCCATCTGTTGTTGTTCCAGTTCAAGGTCTTGCAGCTCTTCAGTGGTTAGTTCTTCCCTGTGGTCGTCCACTAAGTCTTCCACATCCTGGCCACTCACATCTAACCCCATGGACTTCCCCAAAGACACAATACATTCCACAACATGCGTATGGTCGTCAGGGTCAGCCTCAAACCCTTCAAAATTCTTCTGGAGGACACATTCTGGCCACAATTTTCTCCAAGCAGAGTTCATTGTCCTGGAAGTCACTTCCTGCCAAGCCTTATCTATAAGGCGTATGCAATTGAGGATACTGAAGTGATTCCTCCAGTAGCAAAATGGCACCAGCCATTTAAATATCAATGCATCAGCAGATTCTGCTACAGCTTTTCTATTTATGTGAAAACAAACATTTCTGAAATTCTGGCAGCGATTCGCGCTCCGCTAACATTATTTTTTTATTCCTACAGTATCTGTTTGCTTAATCACTCTCTCCCCTCCTCCACACACTCTAGAGCACCCCCATAAAGGATGGGTGGGGTAAGATTAGAGGCCACAGGGATTATAGACTCCTTCACCCTATTCAAAGTTTAAACCAGATCTCTATTGATGAATCATGTTTGTCTGCCTAAGGCTGAGATGTTGGTGACAAGTTCAGTCATTTTCTAACAGAGGAATGCAGAGAAGTCACCTGAATGATCATTGTCATTGTGACTGTGGTGAGTTACACAAGGCATTAAACCATAGTAGCAAATAAAGAAGTTAACAGTTCTGTGTTACATTTGTCCAGTGCACACAAAAATGGAAAAAAAGCACTACTTTGCGACTTTTCTAAGTCCTCTAAAAGTTCCACTGAAAGAAAACATCCCTCAGCCAGTGAACAGTTGAATGATTCTTCTGTTTCAGGAAGTGCTGCAAAAACTGAACAACTTCCAACTCAAGGTCAGCAGGTGAGTACTGTTAATTCTAAGCACCGTTCTAGTGGCATTATCAACGAATGGTTTCAGAAGTACAAATGGTTAAGTGTGACTGAAGATGGAATGTTATGCACCATATGACTGAAATTACATACATACATACATACATATCACTAAGCTGTTCTCTGAGATTCAGAGGTTAGCTCCAAAAAGAAATACAAACTTCCAGATATTTTTACTTATTGTTGTCGTATCAAACTTCGCCATTTACAGCGATCTTGACATACAACTCGTGCTTCACTGATATCCATTACACGCCGTACACAAGATCTTTTATACTTCATACTCATAATCTTTTTCTCATGCAGACACTCCTGAATCTGATCCACCCATGTCTTCCTTGGCCTTCCTCTGCCTTTCCTTCCTGCCACTTGGGCTGAAAAGATTTTCTTAGTAAGCATTTCATCACTCATTCTTTCAACATGGCCCAACCACCGAAGCATATTGGTCTCCACCTTGCTAACAACATTTTGCTTTACATCACACAACTGCAATACATCTTCATTTCTCACACAATCAGATCGTGTCTTGCCACAAACCCCACGTAAGTAACGCATTTCTCCAGCACACAAGCAAACGACTCCTATGTTTCTTCTGCAGTACCCAGGTTTCACTGCCATACATCAGAGTAGGAACAATTACAGTTTCATACACAGCCATGCGGGACTCCCTAGAGAACCCATCATTCCTGTGAAAACCTCCCAGAGCAGCTATGACTTTCAAAGAAGAATTCACTCGCCTACTGATTTCACCATCCAACTTGTTCTCTCTGTCAAACATGCTTCCTAAATAGGTTGGTTGGTTGGTTTGTTAGTTTTTATGGCGCAAGGGCCATGTCTGGCCAAAGAGCGCCAAACACAAGACAAGACAAGACACAGGACAGCCAAACAGTATTAAAAATATGGTAAAAAACTTAAAACCTGGCTGATTAAGTAAAAGTGAAAAATGAGAGTGATGGAAGGGCTAAAAGACAATGAAACAAACAGCATTAAAATCATGATACAATGTTTAAAATTCAGTTGAGTCATTAAAACTGAAAAATGAGGATGATGGAAGAGCTAAAATCTAAATGCGTTTAAAATAGTCAGTCTCTTGTAAAAACGAAAACACAGCGACAGTATCGCAGTGGTCATCCAGGACCCGCTGCAGAGTAGCGGCGTCCTCGGTCAACAAATGAGAATGAAAATAATGGAAACGTACACCACGAAAACGAACACAGCCACACAAAAGATGAATGACAGTGAGTCGGCAATTGCACGTCTCACACATCGGCGCAGTGTCGCCACACAGCAAAAAGCGGTGAGTGAAACGACAATGCCCAACGCGGAGACGCGCAAGCACCACTTCCTCCCTGCGGTTCCGACGAGATAAGGAGTTCCAGACTTCGAGAATAGGTTTTATACGATGCAGTTTATTTTCCACCTGTTGGTCCCACAGACCCTGCCACGTTCGTTTGATATGATCACGAACAAGAAATCGAAAATCGCGATGAAAGAGTGGCAAGGGTGTGACGACCAAAGAGGAAGCAGATCTAGCGGCCGCATCAGCACACTCGTTACCCCGAGATTCCAACATGCCCAGGAATCCAGAAGAATTGAATCTCGACACCGGCCTCGAGCAAGGAACGAAGAAGCCTTCGTACGTTCAAAAGAAAAGTATGATTACAATAGTCCAGCGATGACAAAGACTGCAGGACACTTAAGGAATCCGTATAGACCATAGCCCTATGATGAGAACTCGACTCAACATGAAGAAGTGCAAGATACACAGCATGCATCTCCGCCGAAAACACTGTGGCCTCAGCTGGGATCCGTGCTACTGACACGTCATCAACACAGACAGCTGCGGATCCAACGACTCCATGTATCTTGGAGCCATCAGTGAAAATGGGAGTGTATTCAGTTTTGAGGGCACGGTGCTCAGCGAAGAGCTGCTGGTACACTGACGCAGGGGTTGAGGATTTGTCGAAAGACGTAAAGGTGGTATCAACCATGACACCAAGTGGGTGCCATGGAGGATCCCCAAAGCCCCTGGTCGCTGCAACAAGCGACAAGTCGAGCCCTGCATCACGAGCTACGGCCGCCATACGAAGACCGAAGGTTGGAACGCACGAGGGCCGGTTCTCAAATAAACGAGCATGCTGAGGATGGAAAACTGCACCGTACAAAGGATGGTCTGGAAGAGACCGAAGTTTTAAGTAAAAGTGGACAGACAGCTGCAGACGACGTAATTCAAGCGATGGTTCGTTCGCATCAGCAAAAAGGCTGGGAATCGGAGATGTTCGAAATGCTCCCGTACAAAGACGCAGCGCCTGATGATGAACAGCGTCCAAAGGCCGGAGAACGGAAGGACGAGCCGAGCCATACACGATACAGCCATAATCCAGTTTCGACCGAATTAAGGAGTGGTAAATGCGAAACAAAGAGATCCTGTCTGCGCCCCACGAAACTCTCGAAAGGATTTTTAGAATAGAAAGAGCACGCAGACAGGAAATCTTGAGCCGCCGAACGTGCACACGAAACGTAAGCGCATGGTCGACGGTCAGTCCAAGGAACTTGGTCTCCGGCAAAACTGGAATGGCTGCACGGTCCAAATACAGCTCGGGGTCAGGATGGAGGCCACGCCTCCGGCAGAAATGAACACACGCTGTCTTGTCGGGAGAAAGAACGAAACCATTGCTATTTGCCGCTTTAAAAATCTGATTAATAGTAGACTGCAACTGCCTTTCAATGAAACGCATGCTCGATGACGAGCAGAAGATGTGCAAGTCATCGACATACACAGTAGCCGAAACCGCAGGAGGAAGATTTGTGAGGAGACAATTAATGCGAAGGATGAACAATGTGACAGATAAAATGCAACCTTGAGGAACACCTTGTTCTTGATGGAATGTTGCAGATAGCGTCGTACCCAGGCGCACCTGGAACACCCGATTGCGAAGAAAATTTACAATAAAGGTCGGAAGATTTCCTCGCAATCCGCATGCGTGGAGGTCACGGATAATACCGTGCCGCCACGCACGATCATAGGCTTTCTCGATGTCAAATAATACAGAAACCAGGTGCTGCCTACGCACGAACGCCTCGCGCACAGATGTCTCAAGGTGCAGAAGATGATCGTGAGGTGAACGATGACGCCGAAAACCGCTTTGTGATGGTGAAAGTAATTGATGATGTTCTAAAAAATGAATTAATCGTGAGTTAACCATGCGTTCGAGAACTTTACACAGACAGCTAGTGAGAGCAATTGGGCGATAACTAGAGGGAGACTTAGGATCCTTGCCAGGCTTCGGAAAAGGTAGAACAAAAGCCTTTCGCCAAGACTCCGTGAAACTGTGTTCTAGCCAGATGCGGTTGTATAAGATTAAAAGGTTCTCGAGAGACGACTGGGAGAGATGACGGAGCATGTCGTAGTGGATGTCATCGGGACCGACAGAAGTAGCCCCGGACCGATGCAGAGCCACCCGAAGTTCACACATGCTGAAGGGGGAGTTATAACCAGTGTCGGTATACGGCGCAAAAAGATTCTCTGGCGTTCCGCGGAGGATTGAATCCTATGAAAGGAGGCCGGATACGCCAGATCACTCGAAACGGAGGCAAACGCCTCCCCAAACAATCTGCAATCTCTCCGACTTCAGCATATGTGCAGCCGTTACTCTCGAGAATGGCAATCTGGTGTGAACTGTAGGTACCCCGGATCTTATGAATCCTTTCCCACACAGTTTTCGAATTGGCACGTGAGGTAAGAGATGATACATACTGGATCCAAGACTCCCTCTTGCTACGTCGACGCACCAACCGAGCATAGGATTTAGCACGTTTAAACGCAACGAGATTAGCCTCAGTTGGATAACGCCGAAAAGTAGACCAGGCCTTGTGTTGAGCTCTCCTAGCCGCTGCGCATTTAGGGTTCCACCAAGGTTTCGGAATTCTGGGGAGCTTCGTAGATGTTTTACGAATTGAAAGATCAGCTGCCTGAAGAATACAAGTCATGACTTTAAGTACAGCTGCGTCGATTGACTCTTGGGTCACCATTTCAGAAGATATCACCGCGGACGATGCGAAGACCTCCCATCTGGCACAATCCATCCTCCATTGAGGTGGGCGGGAGGCAGAATATGTCACGTTTGCATGGTGCCAGAGGACGATCGGGAAGTGGTCGCTCCCGTGGAGATCCTTACACACCGTCCACGACCAGTCAGCAATGATCGATGGTGAACCCAAGGTCAAATCGATCGCACTGAAGGATCTTGGCGGCTCATGGAAGTAAGTGTCAGCACCGGTGTTTAAAAGGCACACAGAGGCCGAGCACAGAAGAGACTGTATGCGACGACCTCTAGTGTTGGCGCTGACACTACCCCACAAAGGATGATGAGCATTAAAGTCACCCAAAAGAAGGAAGGGTGAAGGCAGCTGATCAATCAAGCTCTCCAGAACAGAGATGCTAACATCCTCATCCGGTGGTAAACACTGCAAACAGTAAGAGGCACAGGCATAGAAATACAAACCGCCACGGCCTGCACAGTTGCGGAAACCGCGACGGAAGATACCGGAACCCTGTGAGGGACGAGAATAGCGACACCCCCACAGGCTATATTTCCAGACGAGTGGTCTGTCCGAAATGCACTGTAGCCTCGAACTGAAAGCAGGTCCGATGGTTTAAGCTTTGTCTCCTGAAGACAAAGGCACACCGGAGAGTACAAATAAAGCAGATGTTTCACGTCATCAAAACTGGTGCGAAAACCTCGGCAGTTCCACTGAATTATTGAACCCATGGGTAAAAATGAAATGAAAAAGGAAATGGTTAAACTTGGTCAGCCTCCATTTCCTCTGGTGAGCGTTCCCCCAGATTTGGGGGTGTGTGACCAGGGGCCAAGATTGGTGAATGCTTTGTCCCAAGTGTCTTAGCGGGATTTGCTCGCCGTTGATTGTTTGGCTGAGACTTTGAAGGAGAAGAAATGCTCTTCTTATCCTTGACCTTGGTGTTGGTGTTAGTGTTGGCATTTTTGCCAGAAGAAGTGGCCTGAGTTCCCTTGCTGGTGTTGGAGTGAGTCTGCTTCGGTGAAGTGGCGGGTGCCGCTTTCAGACCCCTAGCTCGCGACTGGAGTGCCTCCAGTCCGGCTGCGATGATTTCCTCCATATTGAATGGACATTTAGGGGGATCTGAACGTCGGTCTGAATGGCTACCGTAGATTTGGCAACCACCACTGAAGCGTATGATCGCCGATCAGATGTAACAGGAACCACTCTTCTTCTGGCCTCAGGATAGGAAATATTTTCCACCGTTTTGAGCCTTTGGATTTCCTTCTCCTCCTTCCACTTGGGACAATCTTTGGCTGATGCTGAGTGTGAACCCTTGCAGTTCACACAAAACTCAGCCTCGGCCACACATTCTGAGAGGAGATGCTCTGTGGCACCACAGCGTCCACACCTAGGAGTACTCCTACATGACTGCTGAGAGTGGCCGTACGACTGGCACCTAAAACATCTCAACGGGTTGGGAATGTACGGGCGTACTTCGAGGTGGAGATACCCTGCCTTGATGGATGTAGGCAGGGAAGGGCAGTTGAAAGTCAAGATAATGTTCCAGGATGGGACAAACTGCCCATTCCTCCAAAAGAAATGTGTCGCACACCCGTAACATGTTGGCTCCTCAGTTCTTCGAGAAGTTCATCCTCAGAGCAATCAATAAGATCCCGAGAGGAGACAACACCTCGAGATGAATTTAGGTAACCGTGTGGTGTTATTTTGACAGGCGTCTCGAGCAGCATGCTGGTGTTGATAAGTGTGGAACTGTAGGCCACTGTAGACATCTCAACAAGAAGATCTCCAGACTGGAGCTTCTTGACGCTCTTAGGAGAGCTTGCAATTGATTGCAGTGCTTTGTGGATCCAAAATGGACTTTTGGCACTCAAAGGCTTTGAAGGGTCCAATGAGTGCACAAAAAAGAATCTAGCATTGGAAACATCTGCGACAAATTTTTTGGCGGAAGGACCTGAACCTTCCTCCATACCTCTTTTAGTTTTGGGTTCATGGGAAATTTCATTGAGAGCCATGAAAAAATTTAAAGGATTCATCCGCCAACTTCCCCACCCACAATCGAGCCCAACAAGGGAGAACCGGAGGTCTGCAAGCCCAAGTGGACGCAGGACACGGCTCTAGGGATAGCAAGCGGATATAGCAAGTTGATAGGGCAGACATGCGCTCGGCGAGCACCCAGACTTTCCCATGCCTTGGGAACACCCCTTTGGCATGCCCACCCTATCCCCAGACTCACCCTGTCGTACGAGACGACAAGCCGTTAGAGGTCTGGGCTCCACTCGGCCACAGACCTCATTGACTAGGAGTGGGTTAGTTCCCAGCCGCCCGTTTAGGGTGAAGCAGGGGGCAAAGAGGAGTGTTGGCAACTGGCGACAACAACACCCAGGCCTCCAGAAACCTCAGCCTCCAGCATCCCCTTTTCCACCTTACGGGTCACCACACACGGCAAACGTGCAGGTAGGTCTAGCTAAACCAGCTCGGAAAAACAAAGAAAGGAACATGAAATGGAGAAGACAGGAAAAAAACGAGAAACTAAAATCCTGAGCTGGCGCATAATCACAACCTCAGCAACCTACAACTGAGGCGGGTTCATGTAAAGTGAAAAAACATAAAAAATGTGAAAATCATCACATATAGTACATGTTGGCTCGGGCCGTGGGGACGCCATCCCCCATCAACTGGATGAACAGCTGTCCCTTCGGTGATGTAATCGTTCAAGACGAAATGACAAAATGATCCGTCACAAGGTCAGCTCGGGCCGTGGGGGCGCCGCTCCCCAAATAACTGGAAAACCAGTTATCCCCGTGCGGGGTCCTAAATACACAAACTCACTGACCTGGTCAATCACAGTGCCATTTATACTTACATTACATTCAGTGCTACCCATTCCTCTCTCAAACACCATAACTTTGGTTTTTCCCTTATTTATACTCAGTTTGAATTTCATGCAAACTTCATGTATCCGAGTCAACATACTCTGCAACTCACTTTTGCTCTCTGCCAACAGGACAGTGTCATCAGCATACAGCAATCTGCACACACGGATATCACCAAGACATAAGCCGCTATTATCTATTTTGGCCTCACACATGCATGCGTCCATAAATATATTAAACAGCCATGGTGACCTTACACAACCTTGTCTAACTCCTGCACCAATGGAAAACCATTTTGATAAAACACCATTCACTCGTACAAAAGCTCTACTACCAGCATACATGGCTTTTACACTATTCAGTAGATTCCCAGTAACACCATATTCATTCAATACCTTCCACAAAAGTGTCCTATTGACTCGGTCGTAAGCTTTCTCTAAATCTATGAAGGCAGTAAAAACTTTCTTCCCAACAGCCAGATACTTTTCAATCATGCTGCGTAATGCAAAAATCTGGTTAGTGCAGCCTTTACCAGGCATAAAACCACTCTGAACATCCCACATTTTCTCTGATGTAAGACCCCGTACTTTTTCAGTAACAACCTTACCAAACACTTTCCCCCTGGCACACTCAGTAGGCTAATACCACGATAGTTCTTGCATTTAGTCTGATCACCTTTTTCCTTATACAAGGGAACAATGATAGCATCCTTCCAATTCCGAGGGACCATTCCTAATTCCCAGCACAACTGGCAAATTTCAGTTAACCAGTCAATTATAGAGTCACCACCATACGTCAACATCTCTGCAGTTATGCCATCAACTCCCGGAGCCTTGCCATTCTGAAGAGATTTTAGAGCTTTACACACTTCTTCTCTTGAGATCCTTCCTGTGCTTCCATCCTTCCCTGTGACATCATCTGGTTCTGCCTCTGAATCACCTTTGCTTTCCTGATCTAATAACTCACAGAAATATTCACCCCATCTGTCACTTAACTCATTGGGCTCCCATATCATTTCCCCAATCTCATTCTTCACACAACTTAAAACTTTGTTTCCCCTATTTTTCCTGAGTCTCATGTACTTCCAGAAGGACTTTCTATCTTTCCAAAAAGCCAGTTCATGCCTTTCCACTTTCTCTTTCCTATCTTTTGCCTTACTGTGGCGAACCAGCTTAGCAGCTTCACGCTTCTTACAGCGATATTCATCCACAGAGACTCTACCTTGCAACATCCCCAAATAGGCTTCCTTCTTTCTCTTTACTGCCTCATCAATCTCACTATTCCACCAAGCATCACCTCTATTGTTACACACTATTGTGGTGCCACAGACCTCTTTAGCAGCAGTAACAACACAGTTCTTAAAACATTCCCACTTCTTTTCTACATCCCTCTCACAAGATTTCAGATCCTTCAGTCGTTCTCTGAGTAAGTCAGAATACCGCTGATGATCTTCAAGAAGCCAATCAACCTTTATTCTTTCTATCCTGGGTCTCTTCCTATTCCTTTTCCTCCAACCAACATTAAGTTTCACTCGTGACACTACCAAGTAATGATCAGAACCAACACCCGCACCTCTCATCACACGGGTGTCAACAACTAATTGTTTCAAACGCTGATCGCAAACAACAAAATCTATCACACTCTTTTGACCAAGAGTACGATTTTCCCAAGTACGCTGACAGAAAAAAATCCCAACACCAAGAAGGGGTTGTTTTAGATAAACGACAGTTGGTAGGCGGTGAGAGTACATCTGTAAGATGACGTCTGTGCAAATTTTGCACTCGGCGCATACGTGTGGTGCTAGTAGCGCCCCTCGGAACATGCAAAGCAGGTTTGCTGTAAATACGCGCTGTAACGTTCGTGAGCGTTAGTTATCGTTGAGATCCGACGTAGGGTGTTGATGTTAGTCAAGAATGCCTTTAAGAAGACTAAGAAGCCATTATCAACAGCTCACGGAGTTTGAACGAGGTCGTGTAATAGGGCTACGAGAAGGTGGATTTTCTTTCCGCAATATTGCAGAATGACTTGGCAGGAATGTAGCCACTGTGCATGATTGTTGGCAGCGGTGGTCAAGGGAAGATACTGCCCCAAGAAGACCGGGTTCCGGCCGGCCACGTGGCACTACTGAGAGGGAAGACCGCCGTGTACGGCGTATGGCCGTGGCGCATCGTACTGCATCTGCGGCAACAATTCGAGCTGCAGTTGCCACCACAGTGACACAACGAACTGTTACAAATTGGTTACTTGAAGGACAGCTCCGAGCCAGACGCCCTGTAGCGCGCATTCCACTTACTCTAAACCACTGCCGTTTGCGACGTCAGTGGTGTCAAGATAGAGCTCATTGGAGGACGGAGTGGAGATCTGTTTCATTTTCTGATGAAAGCCGGTTCTGCCTGCGTGCCAGTGATTGCCGTGTGTTGGTTAGAAGAAGGCCAGGCGAGCGCCTGCAACCAACCTGTCTGCGGCCGAGACACACTGGACCTACACCTGGAGTTATGGTCTGGGGAGCAATTTCCTTTGACAGCAGGAGCACTCTCGTGGTTATCCCAGGCACCCTGACGACACAGTTGTACCTCGGTCTGGTGATTCAACCTGTTGTGCTGCCATTCATAAACAGCATTCCAGGGGGTGTTTTCCAACAGGATAACGCTCGCCCGCATACCGCTGTTGTAAGCCAACATGCTCTACAGAGTGTCGCCATGTTGCCGTGGCCTGCTAGATCACCAGATCTTTCACCAATCGAGCACGTATGGGACATCATTGGACGACAACTCCAGCGTCACCCCCAACCAGCATTAACCGTCCCTGTATTGACCAACCAAGTGCAACAGGCATGGAACTCCATCCCACAAACTGACATCCAGCACCTGTACGACGCAATGCATGAACGTTTGGGTGCTTGCATTCAACATTCTGGCGGTTACGCCGGTTATTAATGTACCAGCATTTCACATTTAAAATGGCTCTTCTCGCGCTTACAATAAGCTGTGATCTTGAAACCTTAATCGATTAAATATGTTACCTATACAAATGTATTGCCGCCATTTCATTCCTCTACAACTATTTTTTCGTGGTGTTGGGATTTTTTTCCGTCAGTGTATATGTGTGTATATACTTGTGGTTGAAAAATGTATTAGATACACACAAACCATTCTCAATGCAGTGTTCAATTAATCTTTCACCATTATCATTCACACAAGGATCATTAAACTTACCCAGAACATTGTCAGAAATTGCATTCTGCACACCTACTCTAGCATTGAAATCCCCTGCTATTATAACTTTTTCTTTAGCACCAAACTGACTCAAAACAGCTTTTAGCTCATTCCAGAAATCTTCTTTCTTATCAGAAGGTTCTGAGTCACAAGGAGCATACACTACAACAATTACAATTCTTTGAAGTTTCACTTTCAAACGAATCCAGAGAATTCTCTAACTTATGCAACTATAGTGAATCAAGTTGTTCTTCATCTTTTCACTTAAAATCACACCTACACCTGCCTGTCCTCTCATATTATCCAATACTCCAGACCACACACTCACCATGCCATTCACTTCTTCTACCCCAATTTCCTTCTTTTTGGTTTCACTTACACACAGCACATCCAGTTTATACTTATTCATCTCCTCAATCACCTGACTCATCTTGCCATTTATACCTCTAGTATTCCATACACCAATCTTACATTCACTCAGCCGAGATCGCTTTCTCATACGCCGTTTAGAAAGTCCAGGTTGATTCTGTGGTGGACCGTCCTTCTCAAGTGTGGTAGGTCCACCATATCCCACACTTGAGTCATTCTTAATATTTCTTTTTAATCAGGTAAGTACATCAGTGTGGGGGTTAGCCCACAGCTGAGGGTTCCAGTTGGTCATTCAACCTAAGGATTCTGGAACAAAACCCAGTGAGTTGGGGTCTTTTTGCCAATGTCACACAGAACTAGCTTGCACCTCTCCAAGATTCACAGAGGCCCTAGTTGCTGTTGTGTGTGCCATTGTTTACCACGGAGCACCCCGAGGAGGCGAACCCATCGCTCACTACGACTGCCCGCATATGACTGAAATATGCTACAAAAACTGCTAATCGAGAATTAACATGGGTGGATACCCCTTGTGCTCGACTGAGGAAAGAAAGGCTTTCAAATCATGAAAAAAGTAAGATGCACTCTGATGCCTGCTCACGTTCTTCATCTGCTGCTTTACTGGAAAATACTGGAGTTGGAGAGATCGAAAGATCTGTTTCAGCTTTAAATAATTTGCAACGTGATGCTTTTTTAGGTGCACTGAAAAGTGTATATTGGCTTGCCAAATTTGAATTGCCTCATACAACTTTATATGAAAAATTATTGGAGCACTGCAAATTGATGGGATGCACTTACTTAAGTAATTTGAAAGTGGCAGAAAATGCTAATTACACTTCTGAGAGAATTGTTCAAGAGCTCTTAGAGGTGCTAGCTTCAGAAATTTGCTGTAATATAGTAAGCAAGTTAGCCAAAAGTCATTATTTTAGTGTGCTGTGTGATGAGACAACTGATATTTCAGTTGTAAAGCAGTTAATAATTTATACAAAATTTGTGTCCACAAAAACAAAAGAAGTTAAAGTTGCTTTCCTGACCACTAAAAGCATAAATGATGGAAAAGCTACAACAATTGCAAAGAATTTAACTGAAACATTAGGTGAATTAAATTTACAGCTTGAAAAACTGGTAGGTTTGGGATCTGATGGTGCCGCAGTGATGATTGGCAAGAATAACGGTGTTGCAAATTTGCTGAAGGATGCAACTCAAAATCTTTTAATTAATTGTCATTGTGTAAATCCCCGTCTAGCTTTAGCTAGCGCCCAGGCTGCACAAGAAGTTAATTATTTAGTAAAATTCAATGACATTCTGCTGCAGTTATGTTTTTTCTTTCAAAATTCTGGTGTTCGAATGGCTAGATTGCACCAAATACAAGACATTTTCAACATACCTCAGATGAAAGTGAAAATGGCCAGTGATAGTAGATGGCTTTCTCATGAAGTTGCTGTTCAGTCCGTTCGTAAAACACTAATGAGTGTTGTGGCTGCACTGGAGAAAGAAGCCATTGAACGAAATGATGTCACTGCAGAAGGTTTAATTAAATTTATAAAAACATACTCATTTCTTGCTACATTAATGATGATGTGTGATATACTGCCAATTTTGAGCAACCTATCTAGATCATGGTTACGGCAAGATACAGTCTTAACCACTGTTAAATCAATATTAGAGGCAACCAAATCTAAAATAATTTTACTGAAATCCAGGGATAATAGCATACTTCTGGAATATTTTAGGTAGGAATTTTAGGACTTTTTAGAAAAATTTTAGGAGTGTATTTCAATAAAAACTAGATGTATATTTGTATACATCTAGTAAAACAACTTTGTATACATTGTAAAGAGTTTGCTTCACACCCTTCAACCATATATACTGATAGACTGCACATGCCATCAAAATTTCTGGCTCCAACATAAAATCACATGACATCAGTCAAAAAGATGGGTTACACCTGCTGTGCTTATGGTTGCTCTGAGCGATATAGTAAAGAAAGTTCTATGATTTTTCATGGGTAAGAAACGAATTAAATACCTAAGTCAATAAAGTTCAATTACTTAACCAGAAACGTGCAGCTATTGATATAAAAATATAGTAACTTAAGAAAAAAAATGGAATGCATGTTCCAAATTCTTCGCAAATGTTCATCACATTATAAATCACAAAATGTAAACAACCCGATCATGCATGTATATAGCTCATAAGTAAACTTACCTGAAGAGTTTTCATTATATATGAGGCGCATTCACATAATACACTGAAAACACTGAAGTTCTGCAGCGTAAATTAGTAATCATAACAACATTTTTACACGAAATTTGGAGTCTGATGATGACGTGCCCAATGTTTGAGCCATGGCGGCTTTGATGCAGCAATTGCCAATGCGCAGTCCATTAGTATATATGGTCGAAGTTCACACCCAAATTTTTTGCATAACGTCTAATGTCTAAAGTTTAAGTATGATTTACTTCTAATGTTCAGTTCTTATCTTTTCACGTGTTATTATCATATTCAAGTATATTTACCACATTCAAGTTTCACTTTGAACATTAATATGCTGTTGAACCAGAAGCAATTCACGATTTTCACAGTAAAGTTTTCAGGTTTCACATTAAATTATAATATCCTAAAAAGGTAATTGAAAACCAAGAACTATGTACAATTGTTCACTGAATTACTTTTTTCATATTATTGTTTTAACCTTTTCCTGATTAGCCTATCTTTTTCTGCTTCTACCACAACTAATTTACTTTCAGTTTTCTTTATTTCAGCTGAACCTTGTATGATCAAGTTAGAGGCAACTGCTATTTCAACAGTATTTTGTTTTTCTACAGCTTTTCTCATTCTTTCTGTTCCCTCTTGAATTACTGCTAGGGAGGCTTCTTTATCTTTTTTAAGCCTATTTATTTCTGCATCATTTTCTTTTATTTTGTCATCAAACTCAGCTTTTCTTTTTTTCTCTAGCTGCTTTTCCTTATTTTCTCTCTCTTTCTGCTTCCTTTCTTTTACCTTTTTTGATTCCTCTTCCTTCAGCTTATCAACATACTCTTTATAAAATTTATGTGAATCACGAACACTATTTAACAAATTTCTCGTTATGGGAACTTTACTTACACATCCATAGTGTTTAATGGCCCCTTTAACTATTCTTAATGATGTCATAGTTGAGTCTTTTAAGTTAGCCTTGTCCTTTCTTAACAGAGCAGTGTTAACCGAAAATCCCCTTTCTGCATCAGCATTACCATGAGGTAAAACTAAAATTGACTTGATGAGTTTAGCAAGATTTGAGTATTTTTCTTTTCCGCTACAGTCTTTAATACTAAATATATTACGCCAGTAATGATCAATCCGCACTGGAATATGCCCTTCCTCTGAAAATTTCACTAGTTCATCTAGAGTTGGCTTATCGCAATTTAAAAGTTTCCACTCTTCTCTTACTCTATCAATTTGTTCCTCAGAAAGATGCAAAACACTTGAAATTCTGGTTATTTCCGAAAGTCCTTCAGTGACTGAAAGTTGAGTTGACTCTTTCTTTGGTTCTTTTACCTTTAAAACTGCTATGTCTCTTAGCTTTTGATTGCAGAATGGCAAATTTGACTTTAAATATTTTGTGGTTGCAATTAGTGATGATCTTACATCTAAGAGAAATAATTTCTGCCTGGTCTCCTGAACATTCCTGAGGAGATTTTTTGTCTTCATACCAACTTTTAACTCCCCTAGTTTTTTCCATGAATTTTTGTTTTCAAAATCTACATTCTTTAGGTCTTCTCCAAATTTCCCTGCAATAACATCATCTTGGATAAACTGAGCAACATAACATTTCTCATTAAAGTATTTAAATCAGAATATAACTTGTGTATTTTTGGTTCTTCACTCTGATAACATAACGAAAACTTTTTCAAAATTTTGGTGTGAAAATGAAATTAATGCTAAATAGCAAGGAGTTAGCTCATTTTTCAGGAAACAGTGAATTCTTTTATACCTTGCCGAATTGTGTAGTTGTTTTTCAAATATTTTTTGAGATGGCAAGAAGTTTAAAAAATATTCTGTAATATTTAGCCATTGATCCAAGAGCCTCAGGGCTACAGAACCAACGGTTAACCATCTGTTGCTGACATGACGCAAAAGAAATTTGGCTGTGACCAATGTTATATCCTCAACAGATTTATAATCCTCTCGTCTTGCAGCACTACTCTTTAAAAAGTAATGGATATCAGTAGCAAATTCGTCAAAATCTATATTTAAGCTTGTCAAAAAAATTTTAAATGCATTACTAACAACATGCAGGTTGCAAAAACCTAGTTCCAAAGATTTCTGGCCTGTTTCTTGTTTTACAACTTCATTGAATTTGCGTAAAAGCACTTATTTACATTTGGGCTGTCCATGGATACACAAATAATTCTGTTCAACAAAATATTGAAGGATGATAACACATCAAGAATTTCTTTTAGCACAATAGCTGCTGTTGCATGACCCAGAAAAACGCTTGTTAGGTATCGGCAAGAAACTGAATTTATTTCTGAAGACCAGTACCTGAGATACACATCCAACTGCCGTTTCACTTGTGTATTTGTAGTTTCATCAAATGCTATAGTAACCTTTCCTGGGCTACTAGATGCAATGTCTTTTTTCAAATCCTCTTCAAAATATTTTGACAATCCATGTGATATCACATAAGCAACTTTTTTTTCTTTAAGTTGCATTTTGGCTGCAATAGCAGAATCAGGAAACATTTCTTTGAAAAGTTCAACTATTTCAGTGCATGAAACAAAAGACATATTGTCCTTAGCAACTTTCATGGCCCATAATGCTTCGGCTTTAGCCAACTGTAAATCATGACTCAGTACTTCACTAATATTTGTTTTGGGCTGAAGATCCCATCCTCCAAAGGCTTTCAGGATGGACTTATTTTGAAATTTACTTTGAAATTTCTGCAAATGTTTTTTTCCTTTATGATGCACTTTTACTTGTGAAAAGCCACTATTAGAAATATTGAAAATTTCTGAACATAATATACACTTAGCAGAAAATATTGTTTCAGTTGCAGAACACCATTCTTTCAACTTCACTCCGTCCAATTCTTTGGCGAGAAACGCATCTTGAAATTTCGTTTTGGATTTAGGCATCTTAAACACTTGTATTACTAACCAGAAAATGAAAGGGAAGTACAAAAACACGTTCCAATATTGCAAAACCAGACAACTTCCCGAAGTTTGGCTGTGAGGATGTCAGAAGATAGAAAAAAAAAAAAAAAAAAAAAAAAAAGCAGGTCACCACTAGAGAACTGAACCTGCACACAGCACAGAGAACACCATAAAAGACGCAAAACCAGAAACTATCTTACGCATCTCACGCAAGTTCAGTCAAAGCGAGTCGGAGCCGAGATATATTGCGCATCAAAGGTCGCTGTCGCCGACGCACGATCGAAGGTCAATGATCACGTGCTCTACTGCCTGCCACGATAACACTCAGCTACCATCCCATCGTCATTACCGGAGGTTACGGAAGGAGACCACGTTTCCTCTTTGCTTCCACCCACCTGCGGTTTACAATAACAAAACATCAGCAGAAAGAGGAGGTTCCACAAGGCATGTACAAAAATAAAGTACGATCTTCTGTGTGCCACGGAGTTCGTCTGCAAAGCGCAAACCAGGGGTGAAAATGACCCCTCCCCTTTTCCCTTAGATCTCGTTACTCTCGAAAACTGTCCGAAGGCACAAAAGTGGAGCGCCCGCCCCGAAGCAAGTGCATCTCGATGGCGCCATTTTCCCTCCCTTCAGCAGCACAGCATATAGGCTGTGTTTCTACAATAACAGGTCTTTTTACCTTACCGTAATGGTAAATTTACTGGCGTTAATAACAGTTGTATTTTTAATAAATAAGCTTACGAAAATTTTAGGAAGAATAGCAAATTTTAGGTATAATTTTAGGAATTTAAGGAGGGTCACAAAATATTAGGAATTTTAGGAGGAATGCGATCCCTGGAAATCTGACACAGGAGAAATTTTCAGAAATCTACCCTTGCTATTGAAAAATCAGTGGATGGACCTGGCTGTTAAAGTAGATGAGGAAAGTGTAGAGCTGTACAAGAAAAATGTTTATGATAAATATCTGGATGTGATACAAATTCATTTAGAAGACAGATTCCCAGATATGCCAATAATGTCAGCATTTTCTATCATATTTAATCCTGTTGCTGTAAAAGAAACATCACCAGAGAGGGTTAGTGAGCTATGCGAAGAGTTATTCATTCACTACTCAAAAAATGGAAATTCCCCGCCTCTTGATTATACTGCCACAAAAGCAGAATGGAGTGTGACCTCAGTGATGACCAGAAGTGACTCATATAAAGATATGTCAACAAGAAGCTGTCTCAAAAAACTATCTACGAATCATGAACTTAGAGAATCATTCCCTAATTTATCCAAATTAGCAACAATTTTTCTCTCTTTACCAGTGTCAACTGCAGAATGTGAAAGGAGATTCTCTGCTTAGAAAAGAATTAAAACTTGCCTACAAAACAGTATGAACCAGAAAACTCTAAATAATTTATTGATGATTGCATTAGAAGGTCCTGATCCTTCAACTTTCGATTATGATCGGGCTGCTGATAACTGGGCAGGGAAGAAAAAAGAAAAATACATATCTGAAGAACCTGGTTACACATGTACATCACACATGAAATTAAGAATAATGTAAACTCTGGCTGGCACCTGAAATAACAATTTCCATTTTTAACCCTGCAGGCAAGAAAAAAATTGTTTTATTGCTAATTCAGTAAAATTTCAAAAATTGAATAAGTTGTGATTTCCTTTATGATTACTTTCTTTATTGTGCTCCATATTAAGTGCACATAATTGTAAGAGTGGAAAACTTATTCCCACATACACCATAAATACTGATGAAGACTGGCTGAAATCTGCATCAAAATTTCATTTATTAGTAAGTACCCATTTTTTTCTTATCATTTATGTACAATTTTCTAATATTTATCATGTTAGTTACCTTAATGCCTACCACACTGCTATAAAGATGTTTAATAAGTATAATAATATTAAACAAAAAATCTTTTTTTTTATCTTCATCTCGGGGGGTCGTTAAAAGTACCATCCAGCTAAAATTTCTTGCCACCCAGCTGTAAAAAAAAATCTAGGGTTAAATCGGTTCTGGCTGTGTTGACTTCATATTGAGAGGGCAAAGGTTTTCAGATAACAATTAAAAATTCTTGAATTGAGAGTTACTATTTACATTCCACTTGAAGCTCCACAACGTATTTGGCCATTAGGGCTATTTCGTCAATGTTGTGTTCTCGTAGAATTGCTGAAGAAATCTTCAAGTTAGGTCAGATTCGTACACGATAAAAAGTCTTAAAAAAAAAAAAAAAAACTCCAGTTAAAAACACTATATACATCATATACACCACCTCATACTGTCCACTGTCCCAATCGCCGGGCGCGCTTTTTGCCTAGGCTCGTCCCTGGCGTTTTCAACGGAGACTTCACACTCTCTGTCGAAGTCTGCTATCTGAAAGTCTCGTGTCCACAGTGAACATGTTCTTCTCGTAACCCATCGTCAATGCCATCTAGTGTCAAGTCGTATCAACCTTATCTTCATCTATGCTATTCTCACTTCTCCTTTTTCTCTTCCTCTCCCTATTCAA
The DNA here is from genome assembly GCA_039090855.1 of Macrothele yani. NCBI lineage: Eukaryota > Metazoa > Arthropoda > Arachnida > Araneae > Macrothelidae > Macrothele > Macrothele yani. The sequence continues at coordinate 683,617 of CM077023.1, read as the reverse complement.
TTCCTTCTCAGCTTCAATCAGGTTCCTCCAAGCGTACAAAATGTCGTAAGGACTGTTGTTATTACAGTTAAATGGTTTGGTCTTATTTATTAATACTGCTACTTGTATTGTTCTCATATTACTTTGCTGGTTTAATATTGCAATTTCTTCCCAAATAGGGTACACATTGATTATCCAAACAAAAATCAATAAATGCTGTTTTATTTTATTTTTTGCTCTAGTTCTTCATGTGTTCAGTCAATCTAGTTTTAATATTTCTTTTTGTACTGCCTATGTATTGGTTGACAATTTTAGTTTGATTATTTATTATTGGTATAAAGTAGACACCCACTTTTTGCAAGATTGGAGTCTTTCTGTGATAGTTACTAAGAGATTTCGTTATATCTCTCGTTCGTACACCAAAATCTAGATAAAATTTTTTACATGTTTTCTTCATAATACACTGCTGGCCACCCAAAATGCAACACCAAGAAGGACGTGAGATAGAAAAGCCAGATTTACTGGACACATAACAACAGATACAAAGATGAAACGATTGAGCTTTTAGGGTCGTGCGACTTGCGGAACATGCAGACTTCAATAGTTCATGTGGCCCCCATGGCTGGCAATAACGGCCGCTACACGCTGCAGCACCAAACAAAAGAGGCTTTGGATGTGGGCTTGGGGTACGTCGGTCCAGGCTGCTTCTACACGTTGCCACAGCAGTTCATTAGGCGTAGCCGTGGGTGGTGCTTGCCGGGCCACTTGGTTGTCGATCAGCGACCAGACGTGTTCGATGGGCGATATATTGGGAGAACAGGCGGGCCACAGCAGCAGTGATACCTGGTGGGCCGTGAAGAATTGTTGCACGATGCGTGCCACGTGAGGGCGCACACTGTCCTGTTGAAACATGGCCGCTGGCAGGTCCTGCAGGTAAGGGAGGACTACAGACTCCAAAACGTTGGAGATGTAGCGGTGGCTGTTGAGTGTAACGTCGATGCGTACCAGAGGGGTGCCGGTGTCATATCCAATTGCGCCCCAAACCATAATGCCAGGCGACGGACCGGTACGGCGATGCATAATGCAGCCGTTGTACAGTCTCTCACCGTGGTGCCGCCACATGCAGATCCGACCATCGTGGTGTTGCAGGCAGAAGCGGGATTCGTCGGAGAAGACAATGTCGTGCCATTTCGTAGTCCAGGTGCGCCGTTCAACGGCCCACTGCTGCCGCACTCGCCGGTGGTGCAATCGGAGCAATGGGCGCCGTGCGACAAGTCCTCGCTCCTGCAGACGACGTCGAACGGTACGTGCTGACACAGGTTGTTGTGCAACACACCCGAATTCCTGCGCTAATGTTTGTGATGTGGCGGTGCGAGCGTTCGATGGGCGATATATTGGGAGAACAGGCGGGCCACAGCAGCAGTGACACCTGGTGGGCCGTGAAGAATTGTTGCACGATGCGTGCCACGTGAGGGCGCACACTGTCCTGTTGAAACATGGCCGCTGGCAGGTCCTGCAGGTAAGGGAGGACTACAGGCTCCAAAACGTTGGAGATGTAGCGGTGGCTGTTGAGTGTACCGTCGATGCGTACCAGAGGGGTGCGGGTGTCATTTCCAATTGCGCCCCAAACCATAACGCCAGGCGACGGACCGGTATGGCGATGCATAATGCAGGCGTCGTACAGTCTCTCACCGCGGTGCAGCCACACGCGGATCTGACCATCGTGGTGTTGCAGGCAGAAGCGGGATTTGTCAGAGAAGACAATGTCGTGCCATTTCGTAGTCCAGGTGCGCCGTTTAACGGCCCACTGCTGCCGCACTCGCCGGTGGTGTAATCGGAGCAATGGGCGCCGTGCGACAAGTCCTCGCTCCTGCAGACGACGTCGAACGGTACGTGCTGACACAGGTTGTTGTGCAACACACCCGAATTCCTGCGCTAATGTTTGTGATGTGGCGGTGCGAGCGGTCAATGCCCGCCGCACAACATGCCGGTCCTCTCGTTTGGTGGGGTGCGGCGGCTGTGGCAATCGCTCATGTCGGTCCATCTGTCCCTCTTGCACCCACCGAATCCATACTCGCCTCACTATGGCTGGATGTCGTCCCACACAAGCGCCGATGTCTCGGTACAATAAACCACTGTCGTGATAAGCCACTATTCGTCCTCTGTCAAACGTGCTGGAATGGCTGCCGTATTATGCGACGAGGCATCAGGAAGTTTCCCACGCACAGGTCTGGCAGCACAACACACTTCCACTACTTACACCCCGCTTTCTGTGCACCCTTCTTATAGTGCTTCTCGGTGGCGTGCCAGGCTCACATGATTTGCATATGCCTTGCAATGCTAATAATCTTTTTCATGTCCTCTCGCAGGCGACGCATGCTGCAAATTTCAGGCCAATCGGATGCTTCCTTCTTGGTGTTGCATTTTGGGTGGCCAGCAGTGTAGTAGTGATCTCCTGTATATATGGTAATGATCCACAAAATGTTATTTCCTGTTGAATCTGTGTACTTCTTTGTTGTTTATTCCTAGGGTTGCATCTATTAATAAGGTTATTTATTTTCTTCACGTCATGTCCGAAGATTATTGTCGTGTTCCTTATCCAATTTAATTCATTTTTTAGTAGTTGGGCATTAGATGTACGAGTAAACGCTCTATTAATATATGATCAGAAAGCTGCATATTTGTAAGATGCTGGATGTTAAGAGTTCTCAGGTATGATATTAATGATGTTGTCAGGTTTTCTATATACTTGGAATTCGATGTTATTTTGTTTATGAGATAGTAGTATGGTAAGACTCCATCCTTTTCACACTCCACGGTAACATTAATTGTTTCGTAATAGTTTTTATATTCGTCAATGTACATCTGTAGCTGGTTATCGTCATGCTGCCATACCATAAGGATGTCATCTACATAATTGCAAAACATCAATGGTTGTGGTATATCAGTTTTCAGTCTCATGGAATTTTTGATGTTCTGTAAAATCACCTCTGCCAGCTACAGATGCACATTGACGAATATAATAACTATTATGAAACAATGTTAAACGAATCGCCCCGTTCAGCAATCTGCATGCCCTCAGATACAGCGAAAGTATTGAAATCTACCTTACCCCTAACACCTGCAATACTGACGCACCTTTTAACATCCCTATTATTTGGAAAGCGATTTTGAAATCTGGCAGCAACTGACGCTTTTAACACGTGTCTCATTCCATGCCTGATGTAGGTAGAAGTTGCTACCGAAACGTCCCGCTCTTAATTTTTCAACGTCACTTACGCGTGTGATTACGATTTCAAGAATTATTTTAATGTTTTGTGTGTTACGTGTTTTCCTGCCAATTCTTCTGACTATGATTCCTATAGTTAATGCAACTTCTAGGCAGATTTTCGACTGGAATGAAGAATGGGTCGTTTTCCGTAAAGACCATATCAAAGTCGTTTCTTTGTTATGCCAACTTCGCTTCCTCATTAAGTGCAAAGGGTCCAGGGTTATTCCAATTGCTTTTCAGGTGCATAAACCCTCTTTTCATGGAAGATGCAAGAAAGTTCTGGACCGTACCACCACCAGCCTCCTCTCCGCAGCTATCCGCAATCTCCGTGCTTCCACGCGACTTTGGAATTCAAGTGTTACACCAGGTACCAATTTCTTTCTTTCGCCACCCATCCAGCATTACTGGACAATTTTTTTATCTGAATTCATGAAACTACATCCAGGACTCACATTTGTGAAACCAAGAGACTTGAAAACAAGTTTCAGCACCTAGATTCCACTCAAAAGAACACTCGAAGTTCGGCTCCCACGAAGGTTGCCGATACCAACTTTCCAAGGTATGTGAACCTGTCTTCTGTGCCTATTCCTGCTGAAATTGATAAACTACTTGTCAATGGACCCAAATTTTCTCCCATTGCTAATCCTAGCATACCACATACTATTTCATTACTGGAAGCAGCGATCCAAAACACGGATCCCGCACATCAACCGATCATTCGTGCAAAATCGATTATTGCAATTTCCGAGGTTCAAACCCCAAGGCTCAAATACTCCTCCTCCTTTTTGAAAAAAATTTAGAAATTTCACCCAGTGTAATAATCTTGCAGTTTGCAAAGCAGACAAAGCAGGATGTCCTGTCTTCATCCATAAGAATTCTTTGGACAACAAAGCGGCTGATTTCCTGGATAAAAACAATTGCATAAGACTCAAGGCTGACAACACTGGGAAACTATGTAAAGCTGTTAGTAAGCTTTCTAAAAAAAAAATTCTTTGAAATCTTTCTTAGGAGACATCCCCCCCCCCCAGCTCATTTTCGTACTCCCAGGTTGTTCTTACAGATCAAGCTACATAAAGTTGGACATCCCATTAGGCCATTAATTGAAAACACCTTTTCTCCTGCAGTCAATCTTGAAAGGCAATTGATCAAATGTTGCAAAGTTCTGACAAGAAATCATCCTTATTCTGTTGTATCAACCAAGGACTTTATCCAGAAACTCCCTTCTTCCATTAATCATCAAGATTTCCTGTACACCTTTGATGTGGACTAATGGAGCACCAAGAACTTCCTGGAGATCTGATCAAAGATCTTTATGACTGTTTTGATTCATTGGAAAAGTATTCCTGTTTTGTATACAATGGTATCTATTACCAACAAAAACAAGGTGTACCTATGGGCTCCCCTCTTTTCCCCTTACTTGCTGAAATTTATTTGCAGAATATTGAAACATTAATTGTTGCCCCATCCCTCTTAAAACCCACAATTTGGTTAAGGTATGTGGACGACATCTTCCTTATTTGGCCACACCAAAAACACTCTCTGTTTGAACTCATGTTCTCTATAACTTCAAAATTCCTGCATATAAAATTTTCCTCTCAAGAACAGATCAACAATAATATTAGTTTTCTGGATGTTAGCATCAACATCAACCCAGACTTCTCACTTGGCCTCTCTGTTTATAGGAAACCTTCTGCCACCCATAATATCATCCCTTACCATTCTCGCACTTTTGGAAAATATGAACTGCCTGCTCTTAAGTCATACATTCACCGGGCCAACCTTATTTGCAACAGCCATTCTGCTCTTTAACTAGAATATCAGAACATCATCAACATTGGCAAATTGCATGGCTTTCCACCCCTCTTATTACATAGACTAATCAAGAGTTTTGAATCACAGAATAGATCTACTTTACTGCCTGAACCTTCCACCACCCATCAGTTTGTTGGCACTTTGCCCTTTAGCCGGTCCTTCACTCATAAAGTTTGCTCTATTTTCAAGTCTTTTGGCTACAGGATTGCAGTCAAACCACCTACACATCTTCTCAAACTCATCCTTAAGGACAGAGATCTCAATAAACCCCTAGATTTACAGGTGTCTACTTTATCCCTATCAACACTTCCACAGGCGTTACCCACTATATTGGTAGTACTTACCGCAGCATAAACCGGCGTTTGATGGAGCATATCGCTGATGTTAAGAAAGGTAGCCCTTCCACCTCCCTTTCAATTTTAACCATCAGCGATACATCCGCGGCTCCCAATTGGCACAATGTTAAGCGAATCGCCCTGTTCAGCAATCGGCATGCCCTCAGATACCACGAAAGCATTGAAATCTACCTTACCCCTAACACCTGCAATACTGACGCACCTTTTAACATCCCTATTATTTGGAAAGTGATTTTGAAATCTGGCAACAACTGACACGTGTCTCATTCCATGGCTGATGAAGGTAAAAGTCGCTACCGAAACGTCCCGCTCTTAGTTTTTCAACGTAACTTACGCGTGTGATTACGATTTCAAGAATTCTTTTAATGTTTTGTGTGTTACGTGTTTTCCTGCCAATTCTTCTCACTACAATTAATGTTACCGTGGAGTGTGAAAAGGATGGAGTCTTACCATACTACTATCTCATAAACAAAATAACATCGAATTCCCAGTATATAGAAAACCTGACAACATCATTAATATTATACACTATCTACCAACAAGTAATTAGACACCTGTGATAGCAAAGGAAAACAAAGTTTATTCACCTTCAATAGTTGGTGGAGCCACCACAAGCGGCGATTACAGCTGCGACCCTCCGGGGCATACTCTCAACCAGGCGTTGTATGATGGCTAGCGGTATTTTCTCCCACTCGGCTTGGAGAAGACAGGTCAGTTCCTTCACCGATTTTGGACGGTGGGGGCACCCCTTAAGTTGACGCTCCAACTTGTCCCAGAGGTGCTCGACAGTGTTAAGGTCCGGGCTCTGCTCAGGCTAGTCCATTCGATTTACCCCATTGTCACCATACCAAGCCATGGTGGACCTCGCAAAATGACAGGTAGCATTGTCATCCTGAAAGTAACATGGGTCCACCCCGTAAAACTGCCACAACGCAGGAAGCGCATGGTAATCCAAAATGGTGCAGTAGGTCTCGGCGTTGAGTCTACCAGGAATTGCAACCAAGGGATCTGTGCCATACCAGGAGAAACACCCCCATAGCATAATTCCACCACCGCCGAACTTCACAGTTGGCCCAATACATTTCGGCAGGAGGCTTTGTTCTCCACACAGACGCCAAACCCAGACCCTGCCATCCGAACAGGTGAACCATGATTCGTCGCTCCAGAGAACCTGTTTCCACTGTTCAACAGTCCACTGTCGACGTTCTTTGCACCACGTTAGCCGAGCAGCGCTATTGGACTTGGTGATTAAAGGCTTGTGGGCGGCAGCACGTCCATGATAACCGAGCAGATGGGCTTCCTTACGGATGGTATTCATCGAAAGAACACTCCCGGTTGCCTGTTGAAACTCCTCACAGATGTGGCCCATCGATTTGGTGCGGTTCTTCCGAATTTCTCAGGCCAGCACCTGTCGGTTTCTAACTCCCAGTTTTGTGGGTCTGCCGGGTCGGGGCACATTCCGACAGTCACCTCTCATCTTCCACTTGCCAAGGCCACTGTCGGTTTTGGTACTTCAACTTGCTGGATATGTCACGTATGGATCGGCCATTTCTGTGATACCCGGCGATTACACCTTTCTCGAAATCAGAGAGCTCCGAACTGCGTGGCATCTTGCATGCGACTGGTTGCGTTGTTGTTTCCCACACGATATTTAACGGCAGCGGCCGTGACGTGTATCAGGACTGCAGATATCGTCGATTGCAGGGGTGTCCAATTACTTGTTGGTAGATAGTGTACCTGAGAACTCTTACCATCCAGCATCTTACAAATATGCAGCTTTCTGGTCATATATTAATAGAGCATTTACTCATACATCTAATGCCCAACTACTAAAAAATGAATTAAACTAGATAAGGAACACGGCAATAAACTTCGGATATGACGTGAAGAAAATAAATAACCTTATTAATAGATGCAACCTTAGAAATAAACAACAAAGGAGTACACAGATTCAACAGAAAATACAATTTTGTGGATCATTACCATAATTTGGTGTACGAACGAGAGATATAACGAAATCTCTTAGTAACTATCACAGAAAGAACCCAATCTTGCAAAAAGTGGGTGTCTACTCTATACCAATAATAATCAAAATAAAATTGTCAACCAATACATAGGCAGTACAAAAAGAAATATTAAAACTAGATTGAATGAACACATGAAGAACTGGAGCAAAAAATAAAATAAAACAGCACTTATTGATTTTTGTTTGGATAATCAATGTGTACCATATTTGGGAAGGAATTGCAATATTAAACCAGCAAAGTAATATGAGAACAATACAAGTAGCAGTATTAATAAATAAGACCAAACCATTTAACTGTAATAACAACAGTCCTTACGACATTTTGTACGCTTGGAGGAACCTGATTGAAGCTGAGAAGGAATTGAATAGGGAGAGGAAGAGAAAAAGGAGAAGTGAGAATAGCATAGATGAAGATAAGGTTGATACGACTTGACACTAGATGGCATTGACGATGGGTTACGAGAAGAACATGTTCACTGTGGACACGAGACTTTCAGATAGCAGACTTCGACAGAGAGTGTGAAGTCTCCGTTGAAAACGCCAGGGACGAGCCTAGGCAAAAAGCGCGCCCGGCGATTGGGACAGTGGACAGTATGAGGTGGTGTATATGATGTATATAGTGTTTTTAACTGGAGTTTTTTTTTTTAAAGGCTTTTTATTGTGTACGAATCTGACCTAACTTGAAGATTTCTTCAGCAATTCTACGAGAATACAACATTGATGAAATAGCCCTAATGGCCAAGTACGTTGTGGAGCTTCAAGTGGAATGTAAATAGTAACTCTTAATTCAAGAATTTTTAATTGTTATCTGAAAACTTTTGCCCACTCGTCAACACAGGCAGAACCGAATTAGCCCTAACAACTGGACATAATCGAAGTAGGATACAACTTTTGACGAAAAGGCTCTCGAGCTAACCTTAACAACTGACCATTATTGAAGCAGAATACAACTTTTGACCAAGAAGCTCTCAATAAACTACCGAAGTCGGACTGAACACGCACTTCCGTGAGTAACATTTTTAAGACTTTTAACTGAATTTTATCTTAATTGAATAATTTTATGCACCACCACAGACTTTTTTTTCATTGTTTTTGAGTGGAGGTTTAACGACCACCGTGAGCAACTCAATGGGCTATAAGCAGTCGCCCGTCCCTAATTTAGGGTCACTGGTTCCAGGAAGGGAGAGAGCCAGTGCCGTAAGACAAACACAACATCCATGCCTAACCGGGATCCGAACCTGGACCCCTTACGGACGAATGATCAGAGGCCAGCGCCTTAGACCACTGCGGCACCGGGGCGGCCACCACCACAGACTGTACCCACTTTATATAACGTGTAAAACAGAAAACTTACAGATGTCAAAGCGTCTTCATGAAGAACCTTGCAGTCACTTAATGGTATGTGAACTTTTTGATAGAATCACATGAGATATATTGCAGCCAAGAATCTTGAAGGATTGTTGTGCTAAAGGAGAAAAAAAAATGTTTAGTTAAAAACTATAGTTACAGTCTCTCTGAAAATATTTACCGGATAGATATTCGTCTTGACAAGACTTGAACAATGTGATTTCAAAACAAGATATTCACCACGGAAGGGGATTATTTGAGGTTCTGCACTGCAGCCAGTCATAACTGCAAGTCTGTCTGAAAACAATCCACCGCATGTCACGACATATCTGCACTGAATGACCTAAGAAAAAGTACAAAAGGAAGAAAAAAAATCTTTACTTCTTTTTATGCACATCTACAGTTTTTAGTCTTGAAACAACCACATTCCTTTCATTCTCCATAAAACATGCAAATAGACATATAAAACTTATGTGAGTCTTTAGGTTTCCCTCCATGATATGTGATCTGTTGCTGTTTTTCCAATTTCCAAATTAAAGGGCCCTAAAATATTTTCAGGTTGGAAAACCTATCAACAGATCCATGTACTCTAAACTCTAAATAAGAGTGGGATATAAATACACTTTTCGCCAAAAAAAATGAAGCACCCTGAGGAAGTTGTTTGATCTTGACAAAACTCTGCATGCAAGTACATCAGGGCTGAATATACAAATGATTAAAAAATAGCGACCAATGACAAAATAGTGCCTTGCCACAGTGCATGGGAACAGCGCATTGAGAAGGGTATATCAAGAGCAAAACTTGCAAGCAGTGACAATTGTGACAGCAGATCGCGGTTGCACTAACCTCCACGGAATGTGAGGATGCCTCGACGTCGGATCCATGCACAATAAGAGCACAGAGATGGAAAATTGCAAAATCATATTTGGAGCAGCAAAATGCGCTTTTGGAGCAGGTAAAATACATTTTTGGAGCAGCAAAATGCATTTTTAGCAGGTGAAATACATTTTTGGAGCAACAAAATGCATTTTTGGAGCAGGTAAAATACATTTTTGGAGCACCAAAATGTGTTTTTGGCGCAGGTGAAATACATTTTTGGCGTAAGAAAACATTTTTTTGGAGCAGGTAAAATATTAGTAGATAGAATAAACTCTTAAGTAAAAAATGTTACAGAACCAGATGCACCCTATTCAAATTTAAAACATCTCCCATTGAAATACGCACACACATATGCAAAGATTTTAGTTTTCAAATAGATCAAAAAAATTTAACAATAGCAGGATTCTATTATTAATTATTTATTTTACAACAAATTTTTTATTTTTTAATTTTTTACTGCTTTTCTCAATATTTAATTGCTCACTTCTATTTTTTTCTAATTTTTAAGATAGTTAGCAATGTAAATAATAACACAAGGAACTGTACACCAACTATACATAAGACAGTATAACTATACTAGGTATCCAAATTTATTGGCGTAGATAAAATCAAAGTTTCCAAGCTTTCGCACATCACCCAGATGGCTACTTAGACAGTTTGCTTACCTTCCTTGAAAAAGCCATCTGGTTGATGTGCGAAAGCTTAGAAACTTTTATTTTTTCGCGCCAATAAATTCAGAAAACCAGTATAGTTATACTATCTTATGTATAGTTAGCAATGTTTTGTTTTGCTCCTTTTAATTGTACCTGTCCACTTTCTATAGCACTCATGTCTTTTGTTTTTATGCCACATTCAATGTTCATCTCAGCATTATTTAACATTTTCTGAGTGGAATCCAACTGCTGCAAAAGTTCAGCTTCTTCCCGTTTCAAATCACCTCATGAACATTCAATTTCTTCTTCTCTTTTTTGCTTATTTTGCTGCGTTTTTCCAGCACTAATCTGCTCTTGATATTTTTTCCAGGATTCTTTATACAGGGTTCCCACTCAAAAGTAATAAAAAAATTCCCTGAATTTTCCAGGTTCTCCAGGTGGTTTTTAAAGTTTTCCAGAGTGGCATGTTGCAAAGAATTGTTACATTTCATTCCATTTCATTCATTTTTCTCACCAAAGCACACACTTGTAAATTCTTTACGTAATTTGTCTTTATAAAATTACTTGCTTTTCATTTATAACAACTAACTGTGCACATTATTTTCTGTATCAAAGTTCCGTGAACTTTTGTGAATACTACCCACACGGAATTTGTACATACATTCCCATGGAAACAAGTCATATGTAAGAAAAAATATGTCAGTTGAATAACACAATGCTGCTAAGCTTAATGATGGAATGGCTCTGTTCAAAGAAACATGTTTTAAGAGAACCAACAGACAAAGGACTTTGATCCATCATTTGGTTGGTTTTCTTGTGAAGTGTTTCTTCAAGCATGAACCATTGTGCCAAATTGGGAAATGTTATAACAACTGCCTGCAGAAATTGAACAAAAGCTTAATAACTGGCAATTTTAAAAATTCAATTTTGCATCTTTTTTTAGAGAATAAAGGAAATACTTAATATAACTGAAAGTAAGATCTACCAAATTCTAAGCAGGCAGTAATTGCAAGCAAAAGTTTGAAATCTTGAAAAAATAAGTTTTTTTGGCAAAATAAAGTATCCATTGATTTTTACAAAAAAAGGGTAATTTTCCCTGAGTTTTCCCTGATTTTTACAAAAAAGGATAACTTTCCCTGAGTTTTCCCTGATTTTTGAAACCATTTTCAAATTCCCTGAGAATTCCAGGTTTTTCCTGTTTTCCAGGTTGAGTGGGAACCCTGTTATAAGCTGTCAGAAGTTTTTTGGTTACATTCATTTTACTCACATCTCCATTTAGTCTCTTGACATGATCTTTGTACTTTTTGCTCTCTACATGACGCCTACAATCATCGCGGCTGCCATGCACTACGTTAAAATCACAGCCACACGGCTTACAAAACATGATTTGGCAAAACTTTAGATGCCTCATAAAATGGCCATTCTTTACTATACGTATATCGCGATACACTTGACGAAAAGTTTTATCTGACTTCGTTCTTTTTGTTGCCACATCTGTTTCACTGCTATGTTTCATTTCGTTTTAATCTAAATTAACCCTTTCCACTCAAAATAACTTTTCACCCATACTCAACCAGCACTAGAATTTTTTTCTTTTTTTCTGCAGTAAAGGCCAGAACTTAGCAGTGAAAGCTCAGCTTTGGCTTGCCAGCCCCTACATACGAGCTATAGAGGCATCATCGGCATTCTGGCGGATGACACCCAAGCTATTTCGCGAAAATGGAATTCCTCGCAAGCGCCGCTATGCGAGCTATAGAGGCCTCATTCGGCATGGCGGGTGACACCCGACATGCCGATGACGTTTCTTTTTCTGTATTCGGTGAAAAAGAAATGTCTCGCGAGCCACGACATGTGAGCTAAGCTATAGAGGCGTCATCAGCGTGGCAAGTGATATCCGACCTATTTGACAAAAACAAAATATCTCGTGAGCGCCGACATGTGAGCTATACAGAAGTCATCGGCGTGGAGGGTGACATCCGACATATTCGGCGAAAAAGAAATGTCTCGCAAGCCACGACATACGAGCTATAGAGGCGTCATAGGCGTGGCGGATGACACCCGAGCTATAGAGGCGTCATAGGCGTGGCGGATGACACCCGAGCTATAGAGGCGTCATAGGCGTGGTGGATGACTCCCAAGCTATTCGGTGAAAAAGAAATTGCTTGTGAGCGCCGACATGCGAGCTATAGAGGCATCATCGGCGTGTCAGGTGTCACCCACCATGGCGATGACGGTTTTTTTTTCTCTATTCGGTAAAAAAATGTCTTGCGAGCCCCGACATGGGAGCTATAGAGGCGTCATCAGCGTGGCAAGTGACACCCAACCTATTTGACGAAAAAGAAATGTCTCTCGAGCGCCGACATGCGAGCTAGAGAGGCGTCATAGGCATGGTGGATGACACTCGACAAACGAACTATTCGGCAAAAAAGAAATTCCTCACAAGGGCCGACATGCCAGCTATAGAGGCGTTGCGTTGTTGGCATGTCGAGTGTCACACGCCATGCCGATGACGTTTCTTTTTCTCTATTTGGTGAAAAAAAAATGTATCGCGAGCCCCAACATGAACATGCGAGCTATACAGGCATCATCAGCGTGGCAAGTGACACCCAACCTATTCGTCGAAAAAGAAATGTCTCGCAAGAGCCAACATGCGAGCTATATAGAGGCATCATCGGCGTGGCAGGTGAAACCCGCCACATGAGCTATTTGGTGATTTCGTAATGTCAGGTGTCACCTGACAGTCGAGTGGAAAGGGTTAAAAGGTTTGCACCAAAATTTTCACAAGCACAAAGCCACATGTAATCAATGTAAAGAGTTCACAAAACTTGCTGAGCTAAGCTCCCTCTCAGCTGTTGCGCACAGCACTCTCAAATGGCTGTACGGCGAATCACGTGACAAACAGTGTACGAGAAGAAGCTCCAAACAGCGTACAAGAAAAAGTTGGCGGGGGAAGTCGGAACATCGAAGGCGTACAGTATAGGGACTATCTGTAAAGTGCGTTCTTTTTACCAAAAGATGGTAAAAAATAGAAAATTCCGTGCAGGGATCTTGTGTGGGCCTTTCAGTAGTTTTTTGGATGACTTCCATAAAACCGTAAGATGGAGTGAAAATCCGTACAAACTATGGAAAACCCTTAAAAGTTGGCATGTCTGAATACCTATGAATCCTTTAGAAACAGGGCCATCGCATCCTGCCACGGGAGAGCCATTTTCAGTCATCCTCCGCATCAACAAAATACCTAACGACTGACCTTACGCTGTATTTACGTAATTACGCACCTCACCCGGAACGAAATAACTGCGTCATCCCAAAGAGCAGGTAACAAAATATAATCAATCTGAATTGCACAACACTCTGAAAGATCACCAAACCATCTGTAAACAATCATCAGGATTTGATAACGTACAGCATCGTTTCTCTTACATACCACGTGATTACAACAAAACTCCTCCTCCATAAAGCTCCATCTACATTGCAAAACTTATTCGTCAATTATGCCGAAAAAACAACGAATTAGAAGGTAGGTGAAAAACATTCCAAAATGTTGGGATTGGTGGTACGTGTTGATTAAGCACCGATATACGTTTAACCAAATTACGCGTAGACCTTAAAAAAGTGGCATTCGATTCGCCATTCAAAACGGCATTTCTTGCAGTGAAAAAAATTTTTTGGCTCGGCAGTTTTTGCTGTGGATAGCCATTTCGCCGCAGTTGGGCACAAATATTAAATTTTTTCATAATTTGTAGCAGTTTGGCGAAAGATAATGAAATTGGCGCAAACTTTCCATCACTGAGAGCAGTTGAGTGGGTTTGAGAGAGGGCATATATTACGTTGTCGGAAAATTCATGACGTATTTTGGCACTCGATGGCGGTTGGGCGGTTTTGGAAGTACTAGAGGCATGTGCAGCTCTGTTATCGCTATGGCATTTGACAGGTGCCAGTTCTAGCTGCAGTCTAAAAGGAATAGTGAGCAATTTGGTTGATTTGCGGAGATTTGACATCAAGTTGAAGATGGAAGACCAAACTGTGCATTTTCGCCATATTTTACTGTTTTACTTCTGGAATGGGAAGAATGCGCGTCAAGCTTGTGAAAAGTTGTGTAAAGTGTACGGTGATAATGCTCTACAAGAACGTCAGTGCCAGCGGTGGTTCGCAAAATTCTGTGCTGGTGATTTTGACCTCAATGATGCTCCTCGGTCGGGGAGGCCAACCCGAGGTTGATCACGACCAAATCAAGGCATTGATCGAGTCGAACCCATGTTACATGACACGAGAGATTGCAGACACATTGCACATCCATCATTCAAGCGTTCACGACCACCTGAAGAAGCTGGGATACGTAAGCAAGCTCGATGTGTGGGTTCCTCATGAACTCAAAGAAGCTCAATTGACGGCGTATATAAACATCTGCGATATGCTCCTGAAACGTGAGGAAAACGATCCTTTTTTGAAGCGACTGATAACTGGTGACGAAAAGTGGATTGTGTACAACAATGTGTTGTGCAAACGGTCTTGGTCCCCACGTGCTGCTTCGCCTTAAATGACATCCAAAGTAGACATTCATCAGCAGAAGGTTCTGGTCTCAGTGTGGTGGGATTTTAAAGGTGTCGTGTTTTTCGAGCTCCTACCATGGAACCAAACAATCAATTTGAATGTGTATTGTCGGCAATTGGACAGTTTGAACGAATCCCATCCAGAAATGTCCAGAGCTCGTTCATCGTAAAGGTGTTGTGTTCCATCACGTCAACGCGAGACCACACACAAGTTTGATCACCCGCCAAAAATTATTGGAGCTTAGGTGGGATGTGTTGCCACACCCAGCATACTCACCTGACCTTGCACCGTCAGACTTCCACTTGTTTCGCTCTCTTCAACAGCCCTTGTGTGGTATAACGTTAAATTCAGATGAGGCTGTAAATCAGCACTTTGTGCAGTTTTTCAGCACGAAAGACAGGTCCTTCTATGAATGAGGCATTCTGCAGCTCACTGAAAGATGGCAAAAGGTTATCGAACAAAACGGGCATTATATCATTGATTGATCTTTGTTCTTTCAATCAATAAATGACCTTTGCAAAACATGGCTAAAATACGTCATGACTTTTCCGACAACCCTATAATTGGACTGAGAGAGGCCGGTTGGTCAAGTCACCATATAGCCAGGAATTTGGGTCAGAGCGACATGGCAATCGCACAATGTTGGCACCAATGGGTCAAGAAGGGCACAACCCAGTGACATGCAGCAGTGGATGGCCAAGGACAACAACGGAACACAAGGATCGAGCGATTATCCACACAAACAGAACCAAATTCATTGCTCTCAACCATCCATGGCCATGTTGCATCATCTACAGGTACAGAAGTAGCCTCCAAACCATTGCCAGAAGACTTGCGGCACGGGGACTACATTTGAGGAGGTTGGTTGGTTGGTTGGTCGGTATTTAATGGCACAAGGGCCTCAACAGGACAAACAGTGACCAGTCCAATGATTTAAAATAAAAAACAATAACAATATTAAAAGATATACATTGATTGATATAACAGAACAACAACAGTGTAAAAACTAATAAAACAACAACGTGCTATACCGTAAGAATGCTGGTATAATGAATCCATGTATTTAACATAATAAACAAATGTCTTAAAACAGAAAAATATAACAATGATATAATTACAGAGAATATAACAATGATGTCATAAAATGAAAACAAGCATTGTAAATAAATAAAAACCAACGAAAACGCATACTACATGGAGCTAAAAACACCAGTACAATGAGCAAATGATAAAACAGATGACATGTCACAATGATCATTTAAAAGATGAGTCAGGGTCACTGAGTCGTCTGGTAAAGTAGGTAAAAAGAAATGACAAACATGATCATGAACAAAACGATGACACAAACATAAAAGATGAACTACAGTCAGAGGTAAATCACACGTCCCACACATAGGGGTAGTGTGGCCACACAGCAAATAATGGTGAGTGAAATGACAATGCCCAATGCGGAGATGTGCTAGTACAACTTGTACCTCCCTATGGTTGCAGCAAAATGATGATTTTGAGACTCCAAGAATTAGTTTAATACGATGCAGTTTATTGTCCACCTGTTGGTCCATAGCCCCTGCCACATTCACTTGATATGATCACGGATCAGAAAACACAAATCCCAGTGAAACAGTGGCATGGGTGTGGTGACCAAAGAGGAAACAGATTCAGTGACCGCATTCAAGGAGGCCACTCCGCCACCTACCACTGACCAGTGAACAAAACTTACCTCCAACACCTTAACATATGTAGCACATTATGAACTTGGCAGACGCATGCTCCCACTCCGAGTGAGGCCTAACACTACTTAGTTATTTGTTATTAAAATAATATATTTACAAGTTAAAATACCATTAAAACTATTATTTATAATACTTAATTAATTCTAACTACATACCTTAAACATTTGAACTCTTAAAACTTTCTAAAGTGAAACATACGAACATCGCCATCTCACCGGGCTGGGAGACACCGTCTGCACAACACTCGACCACCGTTTGCAAGCACTTTCGTTAATCAGTGACAAACATCCTCAGATAATCACTAATTCCCACGAAATGAATGCACCATACTCCTTCCTCTTCCCGGCGTGCAACTTCAAGGTGGGCACAGAGCGAGGTGATGCTCGTGGGAATTAGTGATTGCCTGAGGATGTTTGTCACAGACTAACGAAAGCATTCACAAACAATGGTTGAGTGTTTGCATTAATGGTGTCTCCCAGCCCGGAGAGATGGCGATGTTCATATGTTTAACTTTAGGAAGTTTTAAGAGTTCAAATGTTTAAGGTATGTAATTAGAATTAATTAAATATTGTAAATAATAGTTTTAATGGTATTTTAACTTGTAAATATATTATTTTAATAATAAAGAACTAAGTAGTGTCAGGCCTCTTTTGGAGTGAGAGCACGTGTCTGCCAAGTTCTTAACGTGCTACATATGTTAAGGTGTCGGAGGTAAGTTTTGTTACCTCAAATGCTAATAATTGTTCAAGTAATTTTGTTACATAAACACACAGTTTTAAATAAAAAATCACTGGATAAATTTTGCAATTGATCCCCCCATATATGATTTAAGTTTTTCTCACCCCCCCCCCCCATGAAGAATTACTGGGTACACACTATTGGCTAACCAGATTGACTTACCACCATTGAGATTTATCTCTACGGGCATTCATGGCAACTATAAGCCCAACGGTCATACAGGTGAGACAGGCTCCAATAAAAATAGCACAACTTGAATGAACAGTTCATCAGAGAAATAACACCTACAAGTGTTGTAACTGGCAAAATGAATACCATGCTGGAAGATGGAGAGTGATACTACTTTAGCCATATTTTGAACTTAAATATGGATGTACAATATTTCTACAGCAGTGTTTATGAAATACGGCTTCAATTCTTTCACAGAACTTTGATGTGGTGTTATTGGCTAATAAGTCTTGTGAATTTTATCTCTGTTGAAAAAAATCTATGATTACAGAACTTCAAACAGTAAGAATTAATTTCAGTTCCTTGTTACAAAGACTGCAAAGTTTTATAAGTTGTAGTGATCTGCAGACCCATGGAGGGCAGTTCTAGTTCTAAAATGGTAGATTTCTTATTTGAGGTTTTACATGCAATGATAACATCTAACCAAACAAAAAACTTCTTATTCTAGCAGATTTTAACCGTAAAGTCAGAAACAATAAGAAAACCAAGATATGATGCATACCTTTGGAGAAATATGCTCCACAAATTTGGATGGTGAAAGACTAATTGACACATGTCAGGGTAACAAGCCTGAATTTACTAATACTGTTTTCAGGAGCTTGAAAAGTGTAATTGACTCGTGTTACAACAGAACATGCTGAGCAGCTGGAATGAATATTTTTAAGTCCCTCCTGAATGAAAATGTAGTGGCAACTGGACATGTAGCTAAGAACAATACTCTGTTCAAAACAATTACAAGATAAAGCCATGTTGACATTATTTCACAGGTAAATAGGACTACTATTAATGTGAACATCCTGGCCAGTATCTAAGACAGATGTGTATATTGCCAAAACATAGCACAGAATATGCAAGTCATCATTAACGAAGATTCTATAAACGTGACTTACAGTGATGTGCAAAAGTATTGCATCACCTGCACAAACCATGAATTTTTAAGTTTAACTCTTTTTTTAACTAACTAATTTTCATAGTTATTTCATCACATATATGTCCAGACGTGCCAACCTTCAAAATCTAAAAATCAGGAGATTTTTTACAGCTCATAAAATCACATGAGCGCTATTTTTTATCGACATTTTTCTGATGCAGGAGCAATTTTCCAGTAGTAGTAGTATTATTGGTACATGGCATTTTCAATGTTTAAAAAAGTTATTCTAAATGCAGACTGTATGTTTATTTACAAAATAAAAAGCATAGTGAAAATAGTTGTCAACCAGATACAATTAATAACATTTTTATTTATTTATTTTTTTCCCTCGAATTTCTGTTTTCGGAAATTTTTCCTCCGTTTTCAGACTGAAACACAAATATTTACGGAATAAAATGATATATAACAACAATACTGGATAAAGGCAACATCACAGAAAAAAGAAATTACGATTACGGAAAAAATCTTTATTTCGTTTACTTCTGTCTTTGAAAGACGAAATACCGTCCCGATGCGTATTTTTACGAATTGGTAAAATTCTTCAATGAGTAGTTTTACGCGGCGAGAAAAATTCACGAAGCGTATTTTTTACACCCCGAGAAATATTCCCAACGCGTACTTTTACATGGGGAGAAAAATTCCAGATACGTATTTTTACGCCCCGAGAAAAACTCCTGACGCGTACTTTTACGCAGGGAGAAAAATTCCAGATGCGTATTTTTACGCATTGACAAAATTTTGATGCGTACTAGACACGTAATTACATAGATTACTCATTTTGGAGAACTCTGGTCGGCACGTCACTTGAGCACTCCCATGGAGAGAGAGAGAGCTACCGCAGGACGCGGAGACATCGTTATACTTGATTGGCTCCGCCTGAAGCCGGCGAGTCAAAGATGACATCATCGCGTAACACGGCGCTCGTAAGGTCCGGCAGAAAATCTAAATGGATGGTTGCAGACTTGCAGGGGATTGAAATATTTCGATTGAGCAATCGAAATATTAAAAAATCTGTAAAAAAAAAGACTTCTAACCGTAAATCAGTAAAATTAAGCAGAAATACGTAAATTTTACGGATAATCCGTAAAAGTTAGCAAGTATGCAACATCCATGCCCCACTGCGATTTGAACCCGGACCCATCTCGGACAATTTGTCGAAAGCCAGCGCTCAGTTTCACAACTTTATTATGCAGCAAAGACAATAACAGCTAATATGTAAAGAAGAAACAAATTGCCAAAGATATGACATAAAATAAAACATTAAAAACCCCCAAAGTGGCGTAATGCAAAAGGAAAAATCTCCCGCAAAAAGTAAGCGAAAGGAATGAGAAAAAAAAAAATTCAAACTAAGTGTACACAAAATGCTACAATAGAAGATAAAACAAAGCTGACAATAACAGATTTGCAATTAGAGATGAACAAAGGAGCACATTAATCTTCTACAAAATGCGACGAAGAAGGGAAAAGAGACAAACATAGTGCAAAACAAGAATTAAAAATCTCCACAGTAAAACAAAACCGAAAAGCACTCCGCAAAACTCTGAAGAAAACAAACAGAGCTCACAGCTAAGAGCGGGGAGATGTGAAACGATAAGTAGGTCACAGCAGGTGCACGAGTGTGTTTGTAACCAACATAAAATAGACCACTGCGCTACCGGGGGTGGCTTTCTTTTTGCAGATATGAGGAAAGGAAAAGTACGATACTGATGACTGTAAATGTCATCTTGCATCGACGCAGAAAGATTTCACAAGCGGTTCGAAATCTTTTTCTTCTGCGTTGATCCAAGGCAGTGGTTGATGGAATTTCGTTATTTCGACCACTGCAACAGCTAATTATCGGTGAAAATTGGGAGAATTTGACATTTATCCGGAGGGCAGGAGGAATGGCTGAAAATCCGGAGAGTTGGCATGTCTGTATGTCATTAGATGCAAAATTTAATGGAGATTTAAAAAAATGTCTAAGTTTTTCCTGTAGCTACTTCTGTTATTAAGATATGACAAAATATGAGGTTTGACAAACACATTGAAGTTCAAGTTAGCTGTGTATCACTTGTTACAGCCAATCATAGACATTCTATTACCGATTGGCTGCTTCCTAAAGCCACCCTAATCCTACTCCAGCCTTTATAAGGTTTGACGCAGAGCTACTAGAGGCATTGTAGTGGTTGCTTCTTGTTATTAGGGCTAATGTGTATACATTCTCAATAATGGTTAAAATTGTGGAATTGTCCACAGGAACAGAGTAAAAATAGTTGTTTTGCATGAAAACTTCCAAGGCAAATGGCTGAAAGAGTAGGCTGTAATCAATATACAGTTATTAGGCTACTGAAGAAAGTAAAAGACACTGGTGATATTAAAAATATGCGTTGCAGTGGAAGACCCAGATCCACTACAACCAGGCAGAACAGAGTGCTGAGAAACCTAAGTAAGCTTGGTAGACAGGGGGCTCAATTCACCTGAATTGCTTCAAACATGGTCTGAAGTGACTGATGTTACTGTTAGTACATCTACTGTTAGGAGGAGGCTACTTCACTATGACTTGCGTGGTTGCAAAGGCAGGTGTAAACCAGTGTTAACTGTAAATCAAAAACAGCATAGACTACAGTGGGCAAAACAGCATGTCTCATGAACAACCAAGCAATGGGAAAATGTTCTTTTCAATGATGAATCAGAATTTTGCTATAATAGGAATCATAGTAGTGCCTGTGTAAGGAGATTCAAGCATGAAGAATCCCATCCAAGTTGCTTAGTGACTACTGTTCAGTATCCACTGAAAGTCATGGTTTGGAGCTACATGTGTGCACATGGCGTTGAGAACCTCCATATTGTCGATGGTATGGTAAATGCCCAGAAATGCATCTGGATATTAGAAAACAAGATGTTACCATAATCTAAGAGACTTTATGACAGCAATTTTATTTTACAAGATGACAATGCTCCCTGTGATCGTGCTAAAGTAGTGAAAAAGTGGTTTCAGGAAAAAGATGTTTAGCATCTTGATTGGCCACCACAATCACCGAACTTAAACCCGATCAAAAATTTGTGGTTCAAAGTGTCGTACAAACCATCAAAAAAGAAGCCAGGAACCGAAATTCAACTCATTGAAGATGTAATTCAAATTTGGAATCATATTGTTCAACGCAATCTTTTACAAAACCTTATTCACAGTATGCCAGCATGATGTAAAGCTGTGATTAAAGCTATAGGCTGGGCAACAAAATATTAGGTACATTTATAATTTTGCTTCATTATATTTCTGTATTTAAATGTTATTTCATTCCTTATGAATTACAAAAACGATTAATTGCGAACCTAAGTATTGGATAAATGATCCTTTTCATAATAATTTTGGCTTCGTCATGATTTTTGTGATATTTAAGAACAGAAGTAGCTACAAGAAAAACTAAGACATTTTTGAAATCTCCATTCAATTTTGCATCTAATGGCATATAAACAATGAAATAACTATAAAAATCAGTTATTTAATAAAAACAGTTAAACTTATAAATTCACAGTTTTTGCAGGCAATGCAATACTTTTGCACACCACTGTATGTTTGGAGATAACTAGATGTAAGTACAGCACTAGACCATTCTACCACATTTTGTTTTAGGAGGACATACTGAATGGAGGAAAATATTTTTTGTATTTGTATTTTTCCTAAATGTATTTTAGGAAAATTTACTGTATGAAGGGCAATAGGAAGACAACAGGACATGTTAGAATGCCACAGCATGTTATAATCATTATTGTACATATTTTTCAACTATATAGTTGATATATTGTGTACTGTTTCTCACGTTATATGAATGTTATAGTACTCGTGGGGAAACATTCCCTCTTTGTCTACATAGGGCCAATATTGTTGATTGCAACCTGATATTATAAAATTAAAGTAAAAATATAATATGAATGAAAACAATTAATCACGTTCTGTTTTCATGGAGCATTCAGGAACATTGAGCTTTTTCTGCGATATTCCAAGATTTCTTGAATTCGTCGAAATCACTTCAAGTAGTCACTTCATGGCGATTTTAGTCTTGTCTAGCTTCAATAGCTGGGCAACCCTTCTTCTTATTGTCTTGTGATTTCAACGTTTAAATGTCTAAAATAATGAACTATTGAATGGTTTCACCTTCAATTTGAAGGGAAATCAATTTGGTAAAAATATTCCGTCGTAAAGCATTCCTAGACTTTGTTTTCACTTGATACGTTAAAAAATTAGATAAGCCAATCTTGATAAGAAACTGGAAAATACCAGAACTTCATCATTAATGACTGTAAGGGATTTTTACTGCCTAACATCTGGCAAGATATCTTGCAGAATCACCGTAACCATCAAGGTTAACCGTAACCGAAGAAAGTGATGGAGATTGAATGAATGACTTCCTGATGAAGGAGAGGAGTTGACTATGAAAATTTGCAGAAATTTGAGACTTTACCTAGATAAATCCCATAAAAAAAGGTAACTAGTTTGAATGATTATTTAGTTTTAATTCCTAAAAATACTACAGGATTGAAATATGGTCATCTCAAATCTCCCAAAATATTAATTACATAGTTCAGAGAGAAAGCTACTACAGGTGTCAGATTTTAATTACTTGGGTACAGTTACTTATAAGGCAAGTAGGCTTCATAAAGAGTCAGGTAACAGAATCAAACAGAAAGCACTAAGTCTTATGACGTGCGAAGAACTACTTTCACTAGGAGAGATATCAAATATGCTTATATCATAGTAAAAATCCATTTATTTATTGGCGTAAAAAACTATATAGAATCACCAAGCTTTTGCTCTCCACCAGGAGGCTTTTTCAAGGCAGCAGATAGACATATATACAAGGGTGCAGTCGAGGCCTGGCGAAGCCAGATTACTTTTTTTTACCTAACTGAATTGGTCTTTTTAAATTTATTTATTCATTCCCTCGCCCATCGGAATCAACATTTTTTTAACATAAATAATCTTAACCGAGATTTTTTTTGTCCCTTCCTTCTTCTTCTTCTCTCTCTCTCTCTTTATTATTATTTTTTTTTTTCATGGTGGCTATGCATAATTCAGTAGATCTTTTGTTGACCGAAAGCACCTCAGAAACAGTCAGTGAAGTGGGTACCAGACAGTCCGCACAAAGAAAGGAATCAGTCACAGAAACAAGGGATTAGGCCACCCACCACCCCACATCTTGCAGTCACGGAGAACATCACACGCAGAACAGGGGATGTCAGATGGAGTTAAATCCCTAAAGAGATCACCTTGTCATTTTGAGTGAAGGCTATAGGGAACGAAAGAAAGAAAGCATTTGCCTTGAAATGGTGTTACTACCGCTCTTGCAGTTTATGGCAGTGCGTTAAATGGCCTTTTACTTTGCATGTGGTGTGATCTCATCTGCTGCCACTGTATATAATCAGATGTTATCCCATCCGGGATTTCTTAAGTGGTAGTTAATGCTGTACAAACTTCTCTCACACCATCACCTAAGATGAAGCAGTCGTGGGAGAGGAGCCACTTTTCCTATGCCAAATGCCATGGGCAAAAACTGTCTCGACTGAGACGAACTGCAAATTCATCCAGCTGGGTACCATTCCATTTGTGGTAACATTTGAAGTTTCAAATGTCTCCTCCCAATGGGTGGAAAAGGGGGAGAAGAACTTGTATTTTCTGAATTCTGTCCTCCTTGAATTGGGGGTGGGGGTGGGAGTGGGATGAGTACTAAAAGTCTGTTGACAGGCAGCTTGTAATTTGCACAGAGTTCGTACACTTTTGGGGGGAAAAAAATTCAAGGACTTTCCAGGCTTTTTCCAGGACATATACAAAAAAATTCCAGGATAATTATTACGCTTTACAGTATCATGTTCAATTTATTTTTTTAAAGTAATTTCAGTTTAAGTAATAAAAATGATGAAAGATGCAAATAGATCAAGTTTATCAAGCACAGATCGTAAAGAACGGATTCTGTTCTTATGCCCTGACCTTTGAATTCAAGTTGAACCATTTTCTACAAGGGTAGGTTTCTCCTCCCTGATAACATACCAAAACTTTGTTGCAATCAAACAGATTTTATGTGAGTTAACATTCCTAAGCTTGGAGAACGAATACTGCTCTTATGTCTTGGCCTTTGAATTTAAATTCGGCCATTTTCAACAGGGTAGGTTTCCAGGTTGTACCCAACAGCATACTAAAATTTCGCCGAAATCCAACCACTTTCATGCGAATTATCATACAGACAAACCCAAAGCATAAACGTTTGTGCAACCATAGTTCGAAAGGGTTAGTAATTTCGAAAATAAGAACATAAAGAACAGCGCGAAGACTAGCTCATAAATAGAATATTTGAAACTACAGTATGCATTCTCAATTATTAGGGATGGTAGAGGGGAAGGGAATAGAACTGTCCAAAATTAGCATGTTTTCGTTGCGCTAGGCGCTTAAGCACGGCTGAATTCTTCAGACCCCACCTCTACCCCCAATGTTCAAATGATTGAAATGTGCTAATGTTCATCGAATGAAATGGTTGATCAGCTATGATGAATGCATAAAAGTTCGGGGGGGTTAGTTTATGCAACATTTTACATCACTCCAGTATATTTATCTTGTCATCATCAACAATCGCAATGCAACTACTGCTTACGATCGCGGATATCGACAACCAAAAATCTGTCATATCACTAAGTGATACAACACACAGGTATCCTGTTACAATGTATTGTAATTGAAAAAAAAAGGATGCGGAAAAAAGAAACATTCAGAAATTAAGATCATCATCAAGTCATGGCGTTTCAAAAATCCGTTTTCCTTTATAATGTTTAAAAACATGTTTTTGCTTTTTTACCTGCAGTGTCTCAGAGAACAGCTTAGTGATATATGTATATGATGATGATGATGATGTATAATAAAAAACTATGTTATTTTTTTTTTTGGAATCAGATGTCCGTATGTCTGATTGTCTTCATCTGAGTTCACGCGTTAGCTACTGTGTACAAGTAGACCTATTTTTTCAGCTCGAAAATATGTAGTTTTGTATATATTCACAGTATAAGTCATTCCTTATCCCCACAGAACTAAATTCAGCAGATGCAAAATGAAGAACATCAAGACCCGCCCAACACCATGTTTCTGATTGTCTGCTTTTTATATTCAAGAAATGCAGATATGGATCAATGGTGAATGCGGCAACTGTGATTTTTATTTATTCACAAGAGAAAAAAAAGAGCCGTGAAAGCTGTAAAGCTGAAACGGATACCCCCTCCCCCCATCATGCACAAAAACATTCCGATTAAGCTCAAACAGCAGAAGCACGCATCCACGCACTACCTTTGGAATGTCCTGGTGGAAGGAACAGCTTCTTTTCATTTGGCACATCGCCATAAATCACCATCTGCAGCTCACTGAACTGTCAAGTAGCACCCTTCCACCTTCACTCTAACTAAAGGAGAAAATGTAAAAAAAAAAAAAATGCTCCCCAATTTTCGACAAAAAATATACGTCATGATGTTTCAATTTACTGAAATACGTTTATCTGCTGAATTTCGCCTAAATCCATTGAAAACTTTTTTTATCATAGATGATTTTTTTTATTAAAACAGTAACTCGGACATCTAAATTTAAAATGTATGTTTGTAATTCAAATAGAGTCCATATCATCACAGAAAAAAATTTAAGGATCACTCTGTTTAAATAAAGCATGGCATCTAAAAAAAATAAATCACTTGCTTTTCCCGTAATTTATATTACTGTTCCTTTTTTTCAATCCGATTATGCAACAGAAGTTTTTTTTTTTTACATGAGACTCAGGAAAAATAGGGGAAACAAAGTTGTAAGTTGTGTGAAGAATGAGGTACCGGACGGTCGCAGTGAGCGATGGGTTTGCCTCCTCGGGGCGCTCCGTGGTAACAATGGCACACACAACAGCAACTAGGGCCTCTGTGAATTTTGGAGAGGCATAAGCTAGTTCTGTGTGACATTGGTGAAAAGACCCCAACTCACTGGGTTTTGTTCCAGAATCCTTAGGTTGAATGACCAACTGAACCCTCAGCTGTGGGCTAATCCCCCACACTGATGTACTTACCTGATTAAAAAGAAATATTAAGAATGACTCAAGTGTGGGATATGGTGGACCTACCACACTTGAGAAGGACGGTCCACCACGGAATCGACCTGGACTTTCTAAACGGCGTATGAGAAAGCGATCTCGGCTGAGTGAATGTAAGATTGGTGTATGGAATACTAGAGGTATAAATGGCAAGATAAGTGAGGTGATTGAGGAGATGAATAAGTATAGACTGGATGTGCTGTGTGTAAGTGAAACCAAAAAGAAGGAAATTGGGGTAGAAGAAGTGAATGGCACGGTGAGTGTGTGGTCTGGAGTATTGGATAATATGAGAGGACAGGCGGGTGTAGGTGTGATTTTAAGTGAAAAGATGAAGAACAACTTGATTCACTATAGTTGCGTAAGTGAGAGAATTCTCTGGATTCGTTTGAAAGTGAAACTTCAGAGAATTGTAATTGTTGTAGTGTATGCTCCTTGTGACTCGGAACCTTCTGATAAGAAGGAAGATTTCTGGAATGAGCTAAAAGCTGTTTTGTGCCAGTTTGGTGCTAAAGAAAAAGTTATAATAGCAGGGGATTTCAATGCTAGAGTAGGTGTGCAGAATGCAATTTCTGACAATGTTCTGGGTAAGTTTAATGATCCTTGTGTGAATGATAATGGTGAAAGATTAATTGAACTCTGCATTGAGAATGGTTTGTGTGTATCTAATACATTTTTCAACCACAAGTATATCCACACATATACTTGGGAAAATCGTACTCTTGGTCAAAAGAGTGTGATAGATTTTGTTGTCTACGATCAGCGTTTGAAACACTTAGTTGTTGACACCCGTGTGATGAGAGGTGCGGATGTTGGTTCTGATCAATACTTGGTTGTGATGAGAGGTGCGGATGTTGGTTCTGATCATTACCAGCGGTTTCTTTGAGAACAGAGGAGAGGAACTTTAAAAAATGAAGGGTAACGGTAACACGATTTCCTAAAAAGGTATTTTTTTTAAGCACTAATTTAAAATTTCAAGGCTTTTCAAGACAACATTAAAAAAACACCGCTTTTCCAGGATATTCCAGGCCTTGAAAACGTAATCATGATTTTCCAGGACTTTCCAGGTTTTCAAGAACGCGTGCGCACCCTGTTCGCAGTACCTGTTTTTATTTTGCTCGCAGCGGAGTTCTTTTTCCCTTCATTCTTTCATTTATTTTTGTACTTCAGAATATATGCAACCTAAAAAGTTGATCTGGGTATTTTTGTTCTTCAACTTGTGATAACCAGCAATGAAGAGAACGGGCAATTTATCCTCCAAATAGTTTAAAACACAAGCAAAGTAAAATAGAAGGTTTTTTTATTGCAAAAAGTGAAGCCTCATCAAAATCGAATGCAGTTTTGGAGAGTACGCCAAGGAGAGTAGCCAATGATACCCAAGCTATCAGTAATTCAGCAACTATCCATAATGATTTTGATGATGTTGATGATAAAGCTGAGCATATGGAAACCTTTCCTGATGTATGGTCTCATCAGCAGTGGGTTGAAAGAAAGCTGAAACATCCTTGGCTAGATAGTAAGGACGGATACTTGGGATGCATTTTCTGTTCTAAGGTTAAGACCCTAGGGCCAAATAAATCTCAGGGCCTATATATTAATTCCGAGTGGAGTAACTTCAAAATATCATATAGTGGAGACACGAAGGAGAAAAATTGAAATCGCTAAGAAACAAAATTAGCCTCCATGGTGGGTCAGATTCGCACAGAAAAGCTGAAGAAATTATAAAATCAGCTAATAAAACTCAATTGGAAAACATTACACAGCATCAGCTTAGTAAGTATCATGAAACAACTTTGAAAATATTTAATACTGCCTACTAGATAGCAAAAAGTTCTCGGCCTTTGACCGATCACACAGAGCTGATTCAGCTTCAGAAAAAATATGGTGTGAACGTTGGTGTGACCTTGCATTCTCGAATCACCTGTTCAGAAATTGTTGAGCACATCGCCAGTGAATTTAAGAAGAAACTAGGAAATAAACTTGTCAGGGAAAATGCCAACATTTCTTTACTAATTGATGAATCAACTTCTCTCAGTAAGAAATTCACCTTAATAGTTTATATCAGAACACATCTCAACGATGAAGATACAACATTTTTTCTTGATCTGGTTAAACTTGAAGATCAAAAAGCCTCCACAATAGCAGCATCACTGCTCCAGTGTGTAAAATCTTATGGACTGAATGAACACTATCTCTAAAACAACTTATTATGCTTTGCAAGTGATGGCGATAGTGTTATGCTGGGTGTGAAATCTGGAGTTGCTAAGTTATTAAAGGAAAAATTCTCAAACATCCTGATTTGGCCCTGTTTGAACCATCGGTTAGAACTTGCTGTCAGTGACACATTGCGTGGCCAAAATTCTTCCTATCACTTCCAAGTCTTCATTGAGGAGATATACAGTCTTTACCACCAATCACCAAAGAACTGCAGGGAATTGGAAGCTCTCAGTTATGAGCTATGCATTCAGCTAAAGAAGATTGGTCGCATTTTCGATGCTAGGTGGATTTCAAGTAGCTTCAGAACTGTGCAAGCTGTATGGAAATCATACCCTGCTCTAGCTGCACACTTTAAGCTGGCATCAACTGATTCATCTAGAACAGGAAGTGAAAAGTCAAAGTACTGTGGCCTACTAAACAGACTACAATCAGTGGAGTTTTTTATTTAGAGATTTAGCCCTTTTTCATGATGTTTTAGAAGAAATTGGATGCTTGTCAGAACAGTTACAGGAAAGAAACTGCAACATATCATGAGCTGATAAGCTTATTCGAAGATCAGTCTTTGTGCTGAAGTCAATGAAGGACAACCTAGGCGATGCTTCAGAAGAATGCGAGGAAGCTCTTCAAAAATGCAGCTTCAAGGGAGTCCACCTTTACCCCAACAGAAAGTTAAAAGAAACTGAAAAAGGGCAATTTTTAACCAGCATAATCAACAGCTTAGAGAACCAATGCCATAATACTCAATGTTCCAATGTAAAGCAAACAGGAAAAGATACCAACAAAGAAAATTACAATCAATTAGTGAGCGACATAAATGTACTTGATTCAAACTTGTGGCCAACGGAGCTCACTGTGCTCTACAGACGGGACTCTATAAAATGATTGTGTGAAATGTTCCGATTGGATAAAACCAAAATTCTAATCTGCTTCAGGGATTATCTTGAAAATGGGGGTAAGAGGATCCCACAAGGTTTCCACCCTCTCTTAAATTGTGTAAGTTCTTTGCCAGGCAGTTCTTCCGAGTGTGAACTAGGATTCAGTGCAATGAATAACATAATCAGCCCTACGCGCAGCAGACTTCTGATTAAACATGTTTTGTCATTAATGTTTATTAAACTAAATGGCCCACCAGTGTCTCTCTGGGATCCTTTACCTTACGTGAAAACTTGGTTTTTAAAAAAAACATTCCTCAGCTGAGGAAACAAAGTACAGACATGTGGATCATGAAGAAATCAAATCAGTGGGAAAAAAGGAGCTGTGGAAGCTTTTTGAAGGAAGAGAAAGGTATGAACTTTTAGTTTTTATTTTTATTTGTAAAAAAATCACTGAATAATTTTGTTACTGCTTCATACTTTTCAAACATTTTTTTATGTCCACATTTTCTTTTAATTTCCAATTCAATCCATGCTTTTTTTTCATTATTAAGGGGATGGCTACTGAAATGTCAAATAAATGTTGACTATCTAAACTGCCATCAAACAACTAAAAGTAATGCTAACTGCTAATCCACAATGTCCACTAGCAAATTTATTAAACCTAAAATTCTAGAGCACAAAGACTTTCGTGTTGCGGTGCAGGTATATTTTGTAATCTATCAAAAGAGAAAAGTTAATACTTATTTTATTTTTATTGTACGTAGTGCCCCCTTTTTAACTCAATTTTATTAATACGTTGGTGTTGCCAAAAGCACAACCAGAGAAAAGCTTCGCTGGGGAGAGGAAGTTGAGGGAAAGTTAACTGTTTCATTATGAGCAATGTCTTTTTTTTTAACTTTGCTGAGCAGAAAGTTGCGTACTATGCGTCGACCACGAAATTGACAAATTGGCATTCATAATAGACCTTGTAAATACAAAAGAGGAAACATATTTCACATTATTCTATTCTTGACATAATTATAAGCATTTTAATTTGTATGTTTACAGTGAATGGAAATCGTTAACTTCAAATAAAAAATTTAAGAAATAAAATGTAATGAAATAAATATTAAACCATAAAGATGCACCCTCCTTTACATAAGCATCCATAACAGTGGCTGCTCCCGACCAAAATTACTGGGGAGGCAAACTATTTTTCAGCCTGGATTCAAATAAGTTTATTTATTTTACGTCATTTTTTCACATTATATATTTTCTTTCGCTTTCTCATGTGCGAAGTATAAAATAATTAAGTAACGTGACCCGTGAAAAGATTTCATCAAATCAGACAAAGGGTTCCAATTTCCTTCTGCATCAGGAAGAACACCCCCCCCCAACCTTAAACAGTTCAGAAAGGTGCCATACACTTGCCTTGTTTGTGTATGAATCAATTTTATAAATTCCATTTACTGTCCATAGCTGACAGAGGAAAGGGAATTTGAGGGAATAAACACATCTGAACATTTTTTTTAATAGTCAATGTACTTCAAAAATTAAAGAAACTCCAATATAGAAAATGAACAAAATATTAATTTCATTTCAACAAAAAATTATGCTTTGCAACGTTCTGGCTCGCTGCTCGTGAAGCTTCCTACGGCGGGTTACAGTTTAGAATATTTCAATTTTTCATTTTAGAGTTTAGAATGTTTCAATTATGCAGTTTGTGAATTTTCCGCTAAGGGTGCCGAAAGAATGAAAGTCGTGAGTCATGCGTGTTGAACTTTTTATTTTAGAGATTATTAATAAAATGTTTTGGAACTGATAGAACATAAAAACATTATTTCTGGAACATTTAAATTTCTCAAACAGTTCACATATTTCAAACTTGAGGGCTAACAAATTCTGATTTTTAACATTTCTGAAGTACCAGTCATGGACAGAGTATTCCAGTTAGAACAAAAATATTTTTTGTCTGTCTCATGGATAAGGAGGCAAAATTGTTCACTTTGGCATCTTTTCAGTTTCCACTTTGCATGTTTCTCATTAGGGGTGTGAGAAATTTCCCATGACTATAGGTCCAGTGGAAGAATTGCTCGACTTTCTACTTGTGTTGCACGAACATTGCAGTAAAATTTTTCGTCATATTTCTAATTGTAACATAAAACCCTAAGATATTTGGCTTTAGTACTTTTAATAATACTCCAAAGTAAGTTTAATGTTCACTTCACATTATTTACATTTTGGTTTCCATTGCGCATGGCTTTTATCGATTATGAAAAAGCCTTTGATTCGGTGAAATCATCAGCAGTTACAATGGCTCTGAAATCCTGCGGTATTGAAGATGCATACATTAATATTATTAATAACATCTATGAAAATGCAAGTGCAAAGATTCGGCTGTTTGAAAATACAACACACATAAAAATTGGAAAGGGAGTGAGACAAGGTGACACCATATCTCCGAAGCTCTTTAATGCCACATTGGAAAATGTCTTTTAATCACTGAACTGGGAAAACAAAGGGATAAAGATTAATGGAGATTATCTAACCCACCTTCGTTTTGCTGATGACATAGTCATTTTTGCAACACCCCATCAGAGCTGCAGAGTATGATCCAGGAACTTGATGACAAGAGTAAAGAAGTGGGACTAAAAATGAACCTTCAGAAGACAAAAGTGAATGTTCAATGCTTTTACAAGAAATGAAGATTTATCGATTGATGGAGAAAAGCTGCAGATAACAGACATGTATGTTTATCTTGGACAGCAGATATCAAGTGAGGGTCACATTGATGAAGAAATTAATCGGCGTACAAAACTTGCCTGGAGAGCTTTTGGAAGAAACAGTATAACTTTCAAGAGCAATATGCCATTAAGTCTTAAAAGAAAAGTGTTTGATCAATGCATCCTTCCAGTGCTTACGTATGGCGCAGAGATGTGGACCTTAACTAAAAGAGACATACAAAGGCTGCAGACAACTCAAAGAAGCATGGAGAGGTAGGTGCATGCTTGGTGTAACCAGGAGAGATAAGAAGAGGAACTCGTGGATCTGAAAAATGGCAAAAGTGGAAGACATCATGATCAGAGTTAAATCTCTGAAATGGCAATGGGCTGGACATACTGCCAGAAGGACAGACCATCGATGGACAGCTGAAATTTTAGATTGGATTCCAAAGGGACAGGAAAAGACCCAGAAGAAGACCACATGGGAGATGGGTGGATGAAATTCGAAAGTATGCAGGAGTGACATGGAGGCGACTGGCACAAGACAGAACATTGTGGAGGAAACTTGGGGAGACCTTCATCCAGCAGTGGATTGATAATGGTTGACAATGATGATGATGATATATAACTACTTCAAACTACACATTTGCCTCCACTTTTCGAACAAATTTGGCTAATATATGGCGGTCTCTTTGCTACTAAACAACAAAATTTGCTAGTGCAAATTTTTATTACTAAAAATGCTTCTAAGTAAGGGGAAACAAATAAGTAAAATCATGCAATGCATTGATTATAAGACGCTTTTCAACGTGCCAAAGACCATAGCAAGATGCCTATTTTTGAGGGTGGCATACTATGTTTCACATTACACCTGAGGTTCACATTATAGATCACCATCATATCTATTTCTGTTCCTGTTATTTCTATCATAAAGAGCTACCACCCATGTGCCTTTTATAATTAAAAATTCCATTCAAGTCGGATAGTTTTCAAGAAAATCATTGAGCAAAAGTACATTTTTCACAAATGGCACGCATGTGCACGTCCTGCAAGTGGACATGCTTCCCACAACCATTTTCTACAGACTGACCTCAATGTTGGTTTGCAACAACATGCTAAACTTTGGATGCAATCGAGGCATTTTTCCGCAAGCAATCACACAGAAGGTCGGGAAATAAATCTCGGACCTGTATCCTGACGATTAACCCCATTTCGACCATTTTCAATAGGTTTCGTGCCCAGGTTATTCCGAATAACATACTAAAATATTATCGAAATCATACGATATTTACAGGAGTTATCGTGCAGACGGATAGACAAAAGGAGAGACAGCCGGGCATATACATTTCCTCAACCTACGGTTTAAAAGCGTAAAAAAACTGCATGGGCATTGTATGATCGTTTAAAAATTATACATTTAAAATTGGCAAACTGCAAAAAATATGATCGTTTATATTTCGACAGAAATTTAATTCTGGTCAGTTATATTTCGGCTGATAACCAGAAATTACAGCTGTGGTTCACTAAACCGCCACACAGGAAAATTGCCATACATCTTTTAGCATATTGGAAACCTGCCACACAGGAAAACTGCTACATGTTTTCATTAAGGAGCCAGGCACAAACTGCTGTTCCTTCGAGGAACACTTTGAATGTGTGACAGTTTTCCAGTGGGGCAGCTTTCCAAGTTTCCGAATTATGTGTGGCTGTTTTCCAAGGTTCTTAACGACGGTTTAGCGCAACTGGCCTCAAAAGTTCAAGGAAGGAGGGGCTATAGAGATTACCGTTTCTTGGGCTATAATGAGAACTGAATTGGGAACTCCAAACAAATTTCGAGTAAACGTTCTATGTAAGCCAAACAAGAATTGTACTTTAATTTGAAGAAATAAATTGCAGTGACTTAGTACATTTCTTAAAACTATAGTGTTCGACGAAACCACGGAATTATAGCATGACTCATGCTGTGTTCAGAAAAGGACGATAAGGTGGAATTTTTTAATAATGCTGCATACACTTTTACTTACGCACTAAATATTTCCATAACATGTCAAGTTTGTAATATTTGTTTTTTACTTAATTCATAGGCAGGCCCCTACACCATGGCCTTTTTAACAGCTTTTAATCCGCCGACATCATATTCATAATGTTTACGTATCAAATCAAGTTAATAGCATTGCGCTTTTACTTAGGCACTAAGCATTAATTCATAGGCCCTAGGCCTATGCCTTTTTAACAGTTTTTATTCTACCAATATCATATTCACAGCATTTATAAATCAAATCAAGTTAATAATATTAGTTTTAACTTAGGCACAAAATATTAATTCAGAGTCCCTAAGCCTGGTCTTTTTAGAACATTTTAATAAGCACAACATATTAACTTGAGTTGATAGGTAAACGCTGTGAATATGACATTGGTACAGTAAAAGCTATTGAAAAGGCCTAGGCCAATGGCCTGTGACTTAATAATTCTTGTCTAAGTAAAAGTGCAACATTATTAACTTTATTTTCTGTGTAAATGCTGTGCATATGAAATTGGTAGAATAAATACTGTTAAAAAGGCCTAAGTCTGGGGCCGATGAAATAATGTTTAGTGCGTAACTAAAAGCGCAATGCTATTAATTTGAGGTAATACGTAAACGTTGTGAATATGACATTGGTAGAGTAAAAACTATTAAAAAAGCCTAGGACCTATGAATTAATTACGTAAAAGAAAAGTATTTCAAACTTGACATGTTATGCAAATATTTAGTGCGTAAGTAAAAGTATATATAGTGTTTTTAAAAAATCCCACCTTATCATCCTTTTCTGAATACAGCATGAGTCATGCTGTAATTCTGTTGTTTCGTCAAACACTGAAGTTGTCAAAATTAAAATACAATTCTGGCTTGGCTTATATAGAACGTTTTCTCGAAATTTGTTTGGAGTTCCCAATTCAATTCTCAATATAGGCCAAGAAACGGTAATCTCTATAGCCCCCCCCCTTGAACTTTTGTGGCTAGTTAATCTAAACTCAAATGACCTGCATGGAAATTCAGACAAACAAAACCTCCTTCCCCATCATTAGTTAGGAACCTTGGAAAACTGCCACACATAATTCGGGAACTTGGAAAACTGCCCCACATTCAATGTGTTCTTCGAAGAAACAGCAATTTGTGCCCAGCCCCTTAGTGAAAAACATGTAGCAGTTTTCCAAGTTTCTGAAAGACATATGGCAGTTTTCCTGTGTGGTGGGTTACTGCCACATTCCAGACTCTATGGAGTACGGCAAAAAATAGCACATAATTATTATGTAGGTATATTGCGTGACTTTTGAGAGTGCATTGTGCTAATTTTTTTAGTCAAAGAATTTGGGGGAGGGGTGCTTGCCCCTCGACGGACAGTGTTGATGAAAGTCGCTTCCTGTGTTTCTAACAATACGGAGTATTGCAAAGTTTTTTAAATTTCGAATTGCGGTTGACCCACTGCTACAACTAACTCACCCTCCCCACTGCCAAATTAGGCAGTGGTTGGCAGTGCCAGACAGGATGTAGGAGACTGCCAGGGTACTTTTTCTTAGGACTGCACCAAATATAAATCTTGGTTGAAGAGCTTTTATAAGAAACAATACAATTTTCAAGAGCAATTTACCATTATGTCTTAAAAGAAAAGTGTTAAATCAATGCATCCGTTTAGCTCTTATGTACGGAGCAGAGACTTGGTCTTTAACTAAAATAGACATACAAAGGCTGCAGACAACTGAAAATAGTGTGGAGAGATGCATGTTTGGTATAACCAGGGACGCGCCAAGCGGGGGTTCAATGGGTGCGAAGCACTCAGGCGCCAGCTTTCGGGGGCAGCAGGACACCTCAAACAAATTTTACAGTTGACAAATTAATGTTAGTGACGTGGAAGAAGTTAAGAAAACGTTTTACTGTGAGAAATCGAAATGCTACGTGGCACGTTTATTTTTCTAGTTAAAATATTCATTATTTAATTTAACAGAAAACGACTTGAAATTAGAGAATATATTCATTATTTAATTTAATAGAAAACGACTTGAAATTAGAGAATATATTCATTATTTAATTTAATAGAAAACGACTTGAAATTAGAGAATAACTTTTATTGCTTTGTTCAGTAACGGATACCGCGGGCAAAGGACTAGCAATTTTTTTTCTAAATTTTTTTTTAAATCTTGAAGATTTCAGTATCATGATATGCATGGCCAGCGCTATGACAATGGGGCCAATATGAAGGAAAAACACAGCGGACTTCAAGAAACAGAATTTTTTTATTTAAAACCCTGATGCATTGCGACTGTTACTTTAAACTGGTCGTACATAACACTGAAAAAATTTCTTTAGAAATTTTCAGCGTTATTCAAGAAATATATGCTTTTCTTTCTGAATCACCTTACCTTTGGCAAATTTTAAAGAAAGAGCATCCAGCTTTGACCGCAAAACTGTGCTCTGAAACAAGGTGGGAAATCGATGCAATAAGGGTATTGAGGTTTATAGGGGGAAAAAATTAATATGAAAACCAATTACGAGAAATTCTGTTTTTAGTTTTATACAACTTATTTTATATGTAAAAAATATTTTTATTTAAATATGAAAACCAGTTATTTCGAATTCTGTTTTTAGTTTTATACAACTTATTTGTATATGTACCCATATGAGAGATTTTTTGGTTAGCTGGTTAGAATAGTTAAACAGACGCCCGTCATATTCAATGTTATGTGCTTGTATACACACTGCTGGCCACTCAAAATGCAACACCAAGAAGGAAGCATCCGATCGGCCTGAAATTCGCAGCATGCGTCGCCTGCGAGAGGACATGCATACGATTAGCATTGCAGGGCATATGCAAATCATGTGCACCCGGCACGCCACCAAGAAGCACTATAAGAAGGGTGCACAGAAGGCGGGGTAAAGTAGTGGAAATGTGTTGTGCTGCCGGACTTGTGCGTGGGAAGCTTCCTGATGCCTCCTCGCAGAATACGGCAGTCATTCCAGCACGTTTCGGAGTTTGACAGAGAACGAATAGTGGCTTATCGCAACAGCGGTTTATCGTACCGAAACATCGGCGCTCGTGTGGGACGACATCCAGCCACAGTGAGGCGAGTATGGATTTGGTGGGTGCAGGAGGGACGGACAGACTGACGTGAGCGATTGCCGCAGCCATGGCACACCACCGAACGAGAGGACCGGCATGTTGTGCGACGGGCATTGACGGCTCACACCGCCACATCATGAATGTTAGCGCAGGAATTAGGGTGTGTTGCGTAACAACCTGTGTCAGAACGTACCGTTCGACGTCGTCTGCAGGAGCGGGGACTTGTTGCACTGCGGCCATTGCTCCGATTGCCATTGACGTTACACCACCGCCGAGTGTGGCGGCAGTGGGCCGTTGAACGCCGCACCTGGACTACGGAATGGCACGACATTGTTTTCTCCCATAATTCTCGCTTCTGCCTGCAACACCATGATGGTCGGATCCGCGTGTGGCGGCACCGCAGCAAGAGACTGTATGACGCCTGCATTATGCATCGCCATACCGGTTCGTTGCCTGGAGTTATGGTTTGGGGCGCAATTGGATATGACACCCGCACCCCTCTGGTACGCATCGCCGGTACATCTCCGACGTTTTGGAGCCTGTAGTCCTCCCTTACCTGCAGGACCTGCCAGCGGCCACGTTTGAACAGGACAACGCACCCGCACGTGGCACGCATCGTGCAACAATTCTTCACGGCCCATCAGGTGTCACTGCTGCCGTGGCCCGTCTGTTCTCCCGATATGTAGCCCATCGAACACGTCTGGTCGCTGATCGGCAACCGAGTGGCCCGGCAAGCACCACCTGCGGCTACGCCTGATGAACTGTGGCAACGTGTGGAAGCAGCCTGTACTGACATACCCCAAGCCCACATCCAAAGCCTCTTTCATTCAATGCTGCGGCGTGTAGCGGCCGTTATTGTCAGCCATGGGGGCCACACGAACTATTGATGTCTGCGTGTTCCGCAAGTCGCACGGGCATGTAAGCTTAATTGTTTCATCTTTGTATCTGTTGTTATGTGTCCAGTAAATCTGGCTTTGCTATCTCGTGTCCTTCTTGGTGTTGCATTTTGGGTGGCCAGCAGTGTATATATATTATGAAAACTCTTACTTTACGAGAAATAGAAAATGATGTTGCTAAAGATATTTATTTCATGTAAAAATAAATAAAAATTGAAAAATATTCTCGTACAAGGGGAGACAAATCTGGGCTTGCACCCAGGCGACAAATGCCCTTGGCGCGCCCCTGGGTATAACCAGGAAAAATAAGGAAAGGAGCTCATTTATCAGGAAAATGACAAGAGTGGAAGACATCATGATCAGAGTAAAATCCCTGAAATGGCAGTGGGCTGGTCATATTGCTAGAAGAACGGACTACCGATGGACAACCGAAATTTTAGACTGAATACCAAGGGACAGGAAAAGGCCCAGAAAAAGCCCACCTGGAAGATGGATGGATGAAATTTGAAAGCATGCCTGAGTGACATGGAGGAGAGTGGCTCAACACAGACTGTTCTGGAAGAAATAGGGGGAGACTTTCATCTAGCATTGGATTGACAATGACATATAAATATATATGTATATATATATATATGCCAGGCCACTTCTTTTTTTAGGACTGCACCACTGCATATATACTGCTTTGAAAAAGCCTCCCAGTGGAGAGCAAAAGCTTGGTCATTCTATATCCTTTTTCACACTAGAAAATAAACAGAATTTTACTATGCAATATGCGTTTTTGATTGTGCATAGTCTTAGAGTGTTTGTCACTAGCATTAGGAGAATTTTTTTTTATTTTTTTATTTGGGGGTTTAATGACCACTGTGAGCAATTCAATGGGCTATAAGTAGTCACTGTCCGTAATTTGGAGTTCCTATTTCCAGGGAGGGGATAGAGCCAGTGCTGTAAGACCAACACACCACCCATATCTCATCTGGGACTCAAGTGTGGGCCCCCTTGGACAAACGGTAAGAAGCCAGTACTTAGACCACTGCATTACCAGGGTGGCAGAGAGAGATTGGACAAAGAAAAAATGCTTGCTGTAAA
The DNA here is from genome assembly GCA_039090855.1 of Macrothele yani. Lineage (NCBI taxonomy): Eukaryota > Metazoa > Arthropoda > Arachnida > Araneae > Macrothelidae > Macrothele > Macrothele yani. Next base: position 644,157 of record CM077023.1, on the reverse strand, counting down.
TACAATCTAATATTATTGAAACCTACCCTTTTTCATGGTAATGAGAGTTTGGTTTCAAATAAGGGTGCAATTATGAAATTAGGAGGAACCAACATAGAAATGGAAGAGAAAAGTTAGAGAGAAATTCACAGATTTAGTGAACAGATAGGTCTAGTAATGAAGACAGATCTCAGTTGGGTACTTTTTCTGCAGAAAATTAAGTTACTGAAAACATGCTGAAATGGGATGCACATGCATGTCATATGAGAGAGATTAATTCCTTCGACAGATACTGCATTCCTAGCAGAAGGCTGTAGATAAGGATTAGACCTAAAACACGATGGGCTGATGGTTTTAAACTGGTCCTTGCAAAGTGTTTCCATTATATGCAGTTTAAAACTAGTCATTACTAACAAAGGTAGCAATATGACAGAAGAAGAAACTCTTGCAAAAAACCACAAGAGATGGTGAAAGTTTGTCACACACCAGTATTAATTTTAACTTGCCTTGTGTGTGAAAGATACAGAACATGAGTGGGAATGCATGTTTCTGTACTCAAAACCTACCTATGTTTATACTTTGTGCCACTTCAATACCACTGATCATACATGTATGGAAAGATTATATGTCATGAAAAAAAAAAGATTTTGATTCATGGCTATGTTTTCAGTGCATCATTTAAAAAGAAACCGGCATCAATATATTGCTCTCTATGTACAACGGCCGTTCCATAAAAACTGAGAATAAAATCACACAAAATGAAGAAATATAGTACAGCAAAATATATGTTATTCTTTCTCAAAGTATCTTCCCTCGGATGATGTGCAACAGTCCCATCGTTCAGTCTACTTTTCAAAGTATGTGGCGAAGGCATTTTGTGGAAGCTGCTTTAGCGATTTCTGAACAGCTTGAATAACGTCAGCATCTGTGTTGAATGTTGTGCCATGGAACTTCTCCTTCATTGTTGGAAACAACCAGAAATCGCACGGGGCAAGGTCAGAACTGTAGGCAGGCTGTGGTATGATTTCAATACTGCATTTCATAAGTAACTGTTGAACACAAGCAGCCACATGTGGGCAGGTATTATCATGGTGTAGGATTCACTTGCTCACCAGTTTCAGTTGATTAATCGATATGTGCAATCACAGATGCTTCAAGATTGAAATGTAATACTCAGCATTGACAGTAATTTGTGGAGGAACAGCATGTTGGTAGACTACATCTTTATGATCAAAGAAAATTATCATCATCACCTTCCCAGCTGATTTGGTTTAGCGGACTTTTTTGGAGGAGGCAAGCCTGCGTGCTTTCAGACACTTGTTGCACGCTTCGTGAGGGGGTCAAAATAGTGGACCCATGTTTCATCGGCAGTTATTACTGTGTTTAGAAAGTTTGGATCCTTTGCAATAATTTGTTTCCACTCATGACAGGCCTGAACTCTGGTTAACAATTGTTATCTTGTCAGGTGATGAGGTACTCATCTGGAACACACATGATGCAGCAGTAATTTCTTTGTCACATAGAATGTGGAATGCCGACATTTTTGAAATATTAGTTGATGTCGCTATGTCCTTCACATGTCATTCGTCGATCTTCTTGCAGGATTGCCCAAGCAGTGTTAACAATACGCTCCATAACAACACTTTTAGGTCGACCAAGCCTAGGAGCGAGTTCTGCCGACTAACGCCCTTTTTTGAAATCATAGTGCCATCTAAAATTTGTTGACTCACCCAAACATTTATCTTTGGAAGCTTTTTTCATTAAATCAACTGTTTTTGGGGCCGTTTTACCCAAACTATAGCAAACTTTTATTGTGCAACACATTTCACTTCTTGACTCTAAATCACTAGCCTCCATAGCTGTATGGTAAAATGCAGACGTACCTTAAACAACTGCGCAATAACAAAACCAGAATCGTCTGCCACGGCTAATAACTGTTGCCATAGATACTTCCTTAATTCAGTTAGTCACCTGCATGGTTATTTTTCCCCTTCACACTGTTGCCAACTCAAAAAAATTACTGTCAGTTTTTAGGGAATGGCCTCTGTAACATAGCAAATCTTAAATAACATATAAGTGTGACTATTTTATCCATAAATTTTTCATAAATAATCCACATAACATCATGACTGCTAACTCGTACACTGAAAAAACTCATCAAAATGATGGCTGTACCGTTTCCTTCACATTTAACTAAATTTAATAACTTCAGGATTAGGACAATCTAACATGCTTCATAATCCACACTGATATAATTCAGAAAAACATTATATTAAATCTGAGTATTTATCAAATTATGAAAGAGGAAAAAGTCTGATTATAAAACTACATAAGCAATGAATTGCAGTCGCAATGCCACCAAAACAATCATTAGGGGCTTACGCTATCAGAAAGAGTGTACCAAACAAGTTCCTTAGCTAACATCTGATTTGAAAACCAAGAGGGTAAAAATGGTCATTGAGCTGTTGGCAATGTTCAAAGACTCTTCAAAAAAACTCTTCCTGGGACATCCTACTATCTTTCATAATGAAAGTCCCTTAACTTGGTGGGCAAAAAAATGAAGTTATATATCCTCAGCTGCCAAAGTTGGAGAAAGGTTATTTGTCATCACCACCAAGAAGCATACCCAGTGAAAGGTTGTTTAGTGAGGCAGAAATCCTATACGAAGTGTGACAGCATAAATTCCTTCCACAAAATGCAGAAAAGCTATTGTTTCTTCACCATAATCTCTCAATGCTGAAATTTAAGAATTAAAATTTTGATAACTGAGTTTTAAATTTTATACTTAAGAAAACATTATAAATACAGTATGATGATTTGGCAGTTAAGAAAAAATTACTTCAAGAAAACTATCGTGCATTTTTTTCCCCTTTAAATTTGGGGACATATTATGAAATTGGGTCAAAAATACTAACTCATTGTTGTGTTTCTAATTCAAGTTGAAGAAAAAACAATCCAAATTTACCTTTTAGTTATTACTAAATAATTTTCTTATTCAAGTATTACTTCATTCAGGCATTAGGAAATAATTTTGCTATATATTTCAGGAGAGTACTGTTTTAATAGCTTTTTATATTTTAGAACTGTTTTTGTTGAAAAGTGCACAGTAACCTCATACAAAATCCCTTACTGGCCATTGGCAATTATTAAGCTCAATCCACCAGCATAGAAAACAGTACAAACAAAATCATGAAATATCCTTGCATTTTGGACTTACCGTTAATTTGGTGAAGATTCCAAGTAGAACACTTCCACAACACGTGGATCCTGGTTTTTTCCCGTATTTCCGTTATGTAGAGGCGGCATGGGGGTTTTTTCATTCAGTTGCTGGTCCACTTCAGTTTTTACACCCGTTGGTTTTTAATTGGCCTCTTTACTAAATGAATTTTTTCCTTTGCTGCTTCCACATATACTTCTATACGTTTTTTTACCCGAGTACTTTCGGTAACACTCCTTTACCGTCATCTAGGGGACATTTGCTCCGACCAGCACGGACCGTGTCAGTAGAGCTTTTGGGTGGTTCTCGCGGGCTGCATCTGTTAGCGGCTATCGCTTCCTCTTGGGCATTGTGGCGCCATCTCTTGTTGGTCACCGATCTCATTTTTCGAAATTTTCCACTTTTTTGCTCAATTTTAATTAAATTCCTCCAACTGTTTCTTAAAATATTAGGGTCATTATGGTTGCAAACTTTTGCTCTATTTTTTTCTATCATTACCGACTCTGCTATTCTGAGGCTTTTTTCGGATTTACAGCTGTTTATGATTTTTATATTTTCAAATTTAGGATATTTTTGGTTAGCCAGACAATATTAAATAAGTGCAGTTTTTTCTTCTTTTTTCTGCCAATTTTTTACATGTTGCTTTAACCTGTGTTTAAGCTTATTTTTTGGTACTTCCTATATATGCCATTGGAGGATTTTCTGTAATAGGAATTGAGTAAATACCTGCTTTTTCTAACATTTTTATTTTTTCATTATTTTTGATTACTATATTTTTGATAGTATTTACTTTTCCTCCAATTTAAATGTTATGCTTTTTACAAATATTATTAACTTCATTAGTACCTTTAATGTAAGGAAAACCATTCAGATATTTGATTTCATTTTTATTTACTACAGCATTATTTTTAATTTTCTTTAGTACTTCTGTGTTCCATTTTTTTATTAAAAAAAAAATACCTGCAATTTTTTTTATGAATTTAATTTCTTCATTAGTGAACTGAATATTTTCTGAGTGCGTATATGCTCTTTTAATTAAGGTTTTCAGACTATTGCATTTTTGTGGATAAGGATGTGCCGAATTGTACGGGATTAGAACGGGAACAAATGAGCTTTTTCGATACACTCTGTATTGCAACTTATTTGTGGATTTTATAATTTGTACGTCCAAAAAGGCTATTGCATTATTTTTTTCCATTTCTACCGTGAGTTCTATTGTTGGGTATAAAGAGCTATAACATTTGGTTAATTTCCTTAACTCTTCTTCGTTCAGTTTTGATAGAATGAAAATATCATCCACGTATCGACAGTACATTTCTGGTTTTTCTTCCATACGATGCATTTTTTTCTTCCATATGATGTACTGATATTTGATGTACTGATATGATGTACTGATGACCCTAATATTTTATGATGTACTGATGACCCTAATATTTTAAGAAACAGTTGGAGGAATTTAATTAAAATTGAGCAAAAAAATGGAAAATTTCGAAAAATGAGATCGGTGACCAACAAGAGATGGCACCACAATGCCCAAGAGGAAGCGATAGCCGCTAACAGATGCAGCCCGCGAGAACCACCCAAAAGCTCTACTGACACGGTCCGTGCTAGTCGGAGCAAACGTCCCCTAGATGACGGTAACGGAGTGTTACCGAAAGTACTCTGGTAAAAAACCGTATAGAAGTAAATATATGTGGAAGTAGCAAAGGAAAAAATTCATTTAGTAACGAGGCCAATTAAAAACCAACGGGTGAAAAAACTGAAGTGGACCAGCAACTGAATGAAAAAACCCCCATGTCGCATCTACATAACGGAAATACGGGAAAAAACTAGGATCCACGTGCTGGAAGTGTTCAACTTGGAATCTTCACCAAATTAACGGTAAGTCCAAAATGCAATTGCATTAATGCACGTCAAAAAATTAACCTTCAATAGCTGACTTTTACTAAAGAAATCCAATATTAGAAGTACTTGAAATGAAATATCCTTATACTTATGTTTTCTCTTTCTCTGTTGATGTCAACGTAATGTTGGCAAACTATATAACTCAAACAAATCATCAGTATTATAATAAATCTTTCATTTTCACAAGAAAAGGTAACAAACTCTTATGCAACATATATTTTGTCTTCAGAGTTTTTTTGCATTGAATTTTGAAATGTGTTGTTCAAGGGGTAGAAATCAGGAAAAATTATAAAAAGTCATACTATGAAAATGTTTATAAAGCTGACACTGCGAATTGGTCATTACAGTGTACTTAAGCGTATTACGCAAAATATTATTTCATAGCTCAATTTTACATTTTTATCAGTAAATTATTTTATAAATGTTTATTATAATTAAAATATCATTTCTCTGAATGTTTATTGGAATTTAAAAAGCCAATGTAAACCATTTGGTTGGATTTCATTTGTTGCCCAGTTTTTCACATGGAGGACCCAGTACCTGGCACAGGTCGTGGTAATTACCAGGAACTGAAAATATGGTTGGGTATGCCATGTACCTGGTACAACACTAATTTAAATCTAAAAAATAGAAAAAAGGCAATCTTACTTAAATTTTGGAATTCTGAACATGAATGCATATGTAAATGTCAGTCACTTGAAACAGTGTGTAACAAACACAAAATCAATTCATCTAAGTGTATTTCTCATATACATGAACATATCCCACTGGAATCAACATAATGTGTCAGAGAGGTCACAGGAACCGAGAACATGCCTTGAAGTCATCAACAGAGCAGAAACATTTGAAAACAACTAAATTACCCAGAGAATAAGCAGCACACTAATTTCTTCAACTTTAAGCTGCACATGCCAAACAGTCACATCTGAATAAAACCAAATGTTTGTTTAAATACCTTTCTCCTACTTTGCACGGCAATGGGATACTGGTCACTAGTTATGGTTTGTTCTGAGAATTTAGTAACCCGAAATCTAAGATGTATAGATGCTCCTCTTCCCTCACAGTCCTTGCCAAATGACCTGTTTATTTCAGCCCAATTCACTATACCAGTATTTGGAGACCATATTGCTTTCAAGCCCTAAAAATAAGAAGGTATGAAAGAAATATTACATAATAGTAATATTAATGAATCATAAATGGTACAACATACTGGTACCACAGTAAGAAGAGTAACATTTTTTAAGTGTCTGCTTACAAGGATTTATGACAATAATTATGTAATATGACATCAGACCTCAAATTTCATATGAACTTCCTCAAATGCTGTTAATGTGCATCCATTACTGTGTAACCTAGAAGATTGCTTGCTGCATAACCTTAATCAAAAAGAAAAAACAACTAAACTGCAACATTTTGGCTTTAGTTTTATGCTGAACATTATCATAAAAAAAAAGTTGTCTATTGTCTGAGTTTGTCACTTAGCTACAAAACTGCAGAAGACCCAAATTTTAACTTAGCTATTTGTAATCTGGATGGTTTGAAGCTGACCCCCTTGAAAATTAATCATGACTGAAATGAATATGTATTAATAAATTTACATGAGTTCTCATGAACCAGATCTGAACCACTGAAAAAACTAAAAAGGTTTACTAGAGAGCAGACGAGTAATTCAGGTACCTATTTCAAGTAATTTAATTATCTTTCATTTTCATTTGCTGCAAGTGCACGACTCTTTTGCCTCAACAGTTTTTTTAATCCACTCTGAAGTAGAAAGTGTAATTTGATTTCAGGAAACAGAATCAAATACAATTAAGAAACACATCAATTACTCTAGTTCAAAATTTAATAATTTGCATAAAGAAAAGCACAGTTTTATGGAGAAAAGACAAAGCAAAACGAAAATTTAAGAAATATTCCTGATTACTGAAATGTTGCAAAAGTACATGAACTTGCTCTTGCGAATTTCGCTGTTATAGTAGTGCACTGTGTTTTGCAATCTACTATAATGCCAGCCATTGCTTTTCTTAAATGAACCTAAATTACTTTTTTTTCTCATGGTTTAACAAACAGTGACCAACTCGATGGGCTATAAGAAGTTGCTTGTCCCTAATTTAAAGACACTGGTACTAGGGAAGGGAGAGAGCCAGGGTTGGAAAACAAACACACACCATCCATGCCCCACCCAGGATTAAAACCCAGACCAATTTCTGATGTGAATGGTCAGAAGCCAGTGCTGAATTACTTTCAAAGTATTTCATAAAATCACATGATTTACAAAACATAGCTAAGATTTTTTATTTTTTTTTGTCCTCCTATGATTGAAATCTGTTTATTTTTCACTTAACCCAAGTCAAATTTTAATTCAATATACAGTGACACCTCCATTAATGAACATCTCTGAACAGCAAGTTTTGGCTGGTACAGAACAGCTGCCGAAAGAATAACATTAATGATAACCTCTGAACAACAAAACCTCTTAATAATGGCCAACAGATACCCCAATCAGACCTAAAGGAGATCTAGTGGACACTTTGTCTCTTAAGGTTTTACATAGGGGGATAAGATAGGGGTAAATAATGTTGCTAAAGGAACTGTGCTTCAGGTAGAATGGGCTGGATTACCCCAGGTACAATGGTTAGCTTAAGTGAAAAGAAAAGAGTTAAAGTTAAGTTTTATGTGGAGCTAGACAGCTCCCATATATGTTTCAGTTGCCCTCCAGGGGCTGCGATAGTGGTAGCTGCTGCCTGGATGTTGCTCATTGGGTGTGGTATCTCTTGGTTTGATGCACCTGGGTTCTGTTCCTGATTTCCAGAGCACAGCCAGCAAACTATGCAGTTATACTACACTGCCTAACTTGTTTTACTCTTTCTTAAATGTATCCTAGCCCTAATATTCTAGTTTGCTAGTTCTAAGGGCTATTTAGGAACAGACACCCAACACTGCTTTTCTAAAATTCTCTACACCATAATTTATTTAATGATTATACTGAGTTTTATTCAACATTTGGGCACTGCAACCATTTTCTTGTGCATAAGCTTTATACACTTATTCTGCTTTTGTACTAATGTAACAAACTAGCAATGCTAACTTAGGCCTAACCTCCAAACAATGGTCACATTTTTCTGGGCCGAGCAGTGACCGCTATATGGAGGTTTTATTGTATATACACAAACACAGGGATGTAAGGTCAGGTGATGCGTAACATCACAGCCTCTCCTTGACAAATGTCAACCCCGCCTTCTCGTGGTGCATCCTGTTCCCACTAAAGGGGCTCTGACGACCGCCAATAGCGGTATAACTATACCATCGGGATCAGAGGAAATGCTATCCCACACTCACCAACCCGCTTGGCCAGCGTGGTGAGTTATGGCCAAACACCTCCAAAATGACTCTACAACTTAAATCTTGGCCCTCAGTCTCCGGCAGCTGGAATGTACCTGGCCAAGGCAGCGGCCAGTGCGACATGAAGGCAGAGGGTGCTAAGAATCCCCGGAGGACCGGACTAGGCTGCCATTTGATGCTGACCTTGGCTACCTATAACGGACGCTCCCTATCTTCTGATTCAAGGCTTCTTGAATTGGAAGAGGAACTACAAAGGATCAAGTGGGACATCGTCGGGCTAAGTGAGGTAAGGAGAAAAGGAGAAGATCTCATTGAACTGAAAAGTGGACATCTCCTCTATTATCGTGGGACAGATACTGGCAGAACTAGTGGTGTTGGATTTATAATAAACAAGAAACTGAAGGATAAAGTGGTAGAAGTTGAAAGTTCCTCTGACAGAGCTGCACGACTCGTTATCCAACTATCGAGAAGATACCAGGCTCAGATTATTCAAACTTATGCACCCACCACAAGTCATCCTGAAGAAGAAATTGAAGAATTTTATGAGGAAATTCGTCATCTAAATAATAAAGGTAAGCAGCACTTGAAGATAATTATGGGAGATTTCAATGCAAAAATAGGGCAACGGCAGCAACAGAATGAAACTTCAGTAGGTAAATTCGGTCACGGCAACAGAAACCAGCGTGGAAATACTCTCGTTGAGTTTGCAGAGGCAGAAGGATTTTTCATCTTGAACTCCTTTTTCAAGAAAAAGCCACACAGGAAATGGACATGGAGACATCCAATTGGGACGACAAGTGAAATTGATTTTATTATGTGTAACAAAAAATTCGTCATCGAAGACTGCAGTGTGCTGAACAAGTTCAACACAGGTAGTGACCATAGATTGGTGAGATGTAAGATGCACCTCAACACTAAACTGGAACGTGGCAAGCTCATAAGACAAACAAAATGTATTGACATAACCAACCTTAAAAAACACCATAATACTTTCAAGTTGGAACTGAAGAACAGATTCTCTGCTTTAGAAGGCCTAACATCGGAAGAAGTGGATATTTCGGAAGTTAACAGAAAAGTAACCAAAGCTCTAATGGAAACAGCAACAAAATTAGCTGGGTCTAAGAACAAGTTGCATGTGAACAAATTATCAGGAAAAACCAAAATGTTGATGCAAAAAAGAAGAGAGATGAGGACAACTAAAGTAGATGTGACTTCCAAAGTGGAATATATAGAGCTATGCAAGACAACACGAAAAAGTATCACTGAAGACGTAAGGAAATTCAACTGTGAGCTAGTGAGGAAAGCAATTGAAAACAACCAAAGCCTTAAGATAGCAAAGGGACATCTCAGTAAGGGAAGAAAACAGATTATGGCTCTGAGAAAAGAAGATGGTTCTATAACAAGAAATAGAGGCGAAATTTTGACAAGAGTGAATGATTTCTACTCCAAATTATATGAAAGGGATGATACATGTACTCCAGACATCATGAAAGGTACCAGAGTTCTTCCAGTCCTCCCAGCAGAAGTTGCTCATGCAATCAAGAACATGAAGCGAGGGAAAGCTCCAGGAAAAGATGGAATTACTATAGACATCATACAAGAAGCAAGTGGAGAAATTGAAACAGTACTCGCCCAAATTTTCACTCGATGCCTTAATGAAGGGAAGATTCCTGAGGATTGGAACAATGCTACAATGATCCTGCTACATAAAAAGGTGACATTGAGGATCTCAGGAACTACAGACCTATCAGCCTCCTATCAGTGGTTTATAAAATCTTCACTAAAGTTCTTTCACACCGCTTGAAGGTAACACTGGACATGGCTCAACCGAGAGAACAAGCTGGATTCAGGAGTGGCTACAGCACAATAGATCATATCCACGTACTGAGAGAACTGATTGAAAGAGCGAGGGAATATGAACTTCCATTGTGCATGGCTTTTTATCGATTATGAAAAAGCCTTTGATTCGGTGAAACCATCAGCAGTTACCACGGCTCTGAAATCCTGCGGTATTGAAGATGCATACATTAATATTATTAATAACATCTATGAAAATGCAAGTGCAAAGATTCGGCTGTTTGAAAATACAACACACATAAAAATTGGAAAGGGAGTGAGACAAGGTGACACCATATCTCCGAAGCTCTTTAATGCCACATTGGAAAATGTCTTTCAATCACTGAACTGGGAAAACAAAGGGATAAAGATTAATGGAGATTATCTAACCCACCTTCGTTTTGCTGATGACGTAGTCATTTTTGCAACTACCCCATCAGAGCTGCAGAGTATGATCCAGGAACTTGCTGACAAGAGTAAAGAAGTGGGATTAAAAATGAACTTTCAGAAGACAAAAGTGATGTTCAATGCTTTTACAAGAAATGAAGATTTATCGATTGATGGAGAAAAACTGGAGATAACAGATACGTATGTTTATCTTGGACAGCAGATATCAAGTGAGGGTCACATTGATGAAGAAATTAATCGGCGTACAAAACTTGCCTGGAGAGCTTTTGGAAGAAACAGCATAATTTTCAAGAGCAATATGCCATTATGTCTTAAAAGAAAAGTGTTTGATCAATGCATCCTTCCAGTGCTTGCGTATGGTGCAGAGACGTGGACCTTAACTAAAAGAGACATACAAAGGCTGCAGACAACTCAAAGAAGCATGGAGAGAGGTGCATGCTTGGTATAACCAGGAGAGATAAGAAGAGGAACTCGTGGATCCGAAAAATGACGAGAGTGGAAGACATCGTGATCAGAGTTAAATCCCTGAAATGGCAATGGGCTGGACATACTGCCAGAAGGACAGACCATAGATGGACAGCCGAAATTTTAGATTGGATTCCAAGGGACAGGAAAAGACCCAGAAAAAGACCACATGGGAGATGGGTGGATGAAATTCGTAAATATGCGGGAGTGACATGGAGGAGACTGGCACAAGACAGACCGTTGTGGAGGAAACTTGGGGAGACCTTCGTCCAGCAGTGGATTGATAATGGTTGACAATGATGATGATGACACAAACACACATTTCATTTTTAAGCTTTGAGATTCTGACAAAGCTTACTAACAAAAAAAAAAAAAAAAAAAAAAGAAAGAAAAGAAAACTGGTCTCAGAGCAAATGTTTAAAAATGTATGATATCATTAACCATCATTCTCAAATTCCTACTGGATAAAGATCCCCCCAAGCCTCTTCCACCAATCTCGCTCTTGAACAATTCTCATCCATGCCGCTTCAGCATGCTTTCGAATTTCATCCACCCATCTTCCATATGGTCTTCCTCTGAGTCCTTTCCTGTCCCCTGGCATCCAGTCTAGTATTTCAGTTGTCTAACACTGGGATGTAATTCTAGCAAAATGTTCAGTCCATTGTCACTTGGATCCTTACTTTGATGATGATGTCATCAACTCATGTCATTTTCCTGATCTATGATTTCCTTTCCCTATCTTTCTTGGTTACACCAAGCATGCATCAGTCCATGCTTCTCAGAGCTGTCCACAGCCTCTATGTGTGTGGTTTTTTTTTTTTTTTTTTTTGGGGGGGGGGGGTAAGGTCCATGTCTTATCTGTATGTAAGGACTGGAAGGGTGCACTGAATAAACACTTTTCTATCAAGACAAAATAGTAAATTGCTCTTGAAAATTGTACTGTTTGTTCCAAATGCTCTCCAATCAAGTTTCATACACCTATTAATTTCTTCTTCAACTTTGCCATTGCTTGGAAAGGCTGGTTCTCCTGCTCAACACAACATCACAAAAAATTCCAGAACCACTGAAGTACACAAAAGAGAAGCTTTGAGGTTAGCTTGAGTCCTACAACTTTGCAGTTAACATAATACAACTTATTGGAGAAAATAGAAAACTAATTATGGAAGGAGAAATCACTGATCACTTGAACTCTTGTGATTTTCTATTAGATACTGCAGATGAAACATCTGTAGTTCAACTAAGATGTCTTTGATGCAAATGAGGATTCACCTTGCCATCCTAAGATTCTTTGCTATGCTATATGGCAAACTGCTACATAAGACATTTTATGTCCACAGTAAAAAATATCTAACACCACTAATTGGAATAGTAAAGCAAGCAGTAATTGGTGCCAGTATTTCTGATAACTTTGATTTAGGGCTTGATCGCCTTAGTAAGCAGTAATACGTTCAGAACTTGAATTATGGTATTTGGTGTGCCAAAAAGGAAGAAATACTTCTAAATAAATCCCACAGCACACGAAGTTCATCATAATGTGGGCCCTGTTAAAGAATTAAGAATGAGTAAACCTATCTCACCAGTCTATATAGGACTGAGATGGCATTGGTAATTTGTGAGCAGTCAACAAAGCCTCTGTTGTCAAATAACTTCTTTACTGCACCAACCCCAATTTATCCATCTAAATTGTGCAAATTAGAATCCAGAACTACAATGATGCAATGATTTGTGTGGAGTACAGAAAATATGAAGTTATATTCAACTGAGCAGGTCTTGGCAATAATAATTCTTGGCCAAAGTAAGAGAGAATAGACTTCCACTACAGATGAAAGAACTATTCTCATAAGACCTCAATTTCAAAAGCGTGTGGACCTAACAACATCTAGGAATATATTCAAGGCATAAAAAATGTGGTTGTCAGCTCATCTGTGATGAGTGAAAAGTTTTAGTTGCTGAGTAAAAAACTCAGTAGAGCAGTTTAAATTCAATTGGCAATTATTTATGTTATTATGCCTATTGTTGGATACATAAAACTATCAGTTCCTTAATAAAGTTTGTTTTATGTCACAAAAGAAAGCTTATTTTAAGTCACAGAAGTGATGTGTGATTGTGCGTCAGCATGGGAAACCAGTTTCTCTGCAAAAGAAATTAGACAGCAAATGCTGTGAGTCAAAACATCCAGGCACAGTACGCTTAACAAAGAACACGAGGCAAGAAGCTGCAAGCCTGATAGAAGGATTTCCCCAAACACTTTGTGAAAAGATAGGTAGCATAAGAGTCACACGTGCCTTGCAAGTTGCCACTTAGCTAATTGCTGTCGTAGGTCAAAGGGCAAACATGGGAATCCATATTTCTGTGGAGCTGTTAGGAAAGTTCAAACATTGAAGGATTCTTGCATCTGGGAGAAAATTGAGTTCTGTTATTATACAGTGGTGAGTTATTTAAATTAGGTTAGCGATAAAATGTTATTCGAGAGATGTGTATTTAAATTTTTAACAAATCAAACTTTAAAACATGAAACAAAATCAACAGCCCTTCAGTGCTGTTGATTTTCAGCTGGCAAGTGAGATATTTGCCTAACTGGTGAACCAGCATAAAATTGTTCAAGCCCTCAATATATTTTTGTCTGAAGATAATAATTATGGTTGAATAGATGATAATCTGTTTTACCAAATAAGCACACATAAAAATGTCCATGTTTAATATCTAGCTAATCAGATACCTCCAGTCAAATGCCCAGAGAATGATCATGTGGAAAATAACAGGGAGGCTGCATCATGTTCTGGCCCATCTGTGAAAGCTAGGAGGCAAGTCATGGATACAAATTTTTGCCATTCTAGAACACCCTCCTCCCACTTTAACACTTTCACTGCAGCGTGACGCCGAACGGCGTCATACAATACTTAGCCCAGGTGCCGCCATCGAACGACGTCATAATCATGGCTTCATATTTCCCTTCCTAAAACCTTCGGCACTTGAAGAGAGTTATCTATTTTGTTACTGGCACTGAAAATGGGTCTTCAACTGTCTAAAAGTGACCACGGTTTTGGGATAGTGGATTTTTTTCCATATGGTTAAGGAAAGGGAAAGTACCGTATATACTCGCGTATAAGTCGACTTCGCATATAAGTCGACCCCCCCCCCCACTTTCAGAGGAAAAATCGTAAGAAATCAGAAACTCACGTATAAGTCGATCCCAGAATGAGAAAAAAAAATTTCAATGAATTTATTCAAAAACATTTGAAAACGAAAAAAATTATATATATAATACTAAATTTAATTTGCATACCCAAAAACTTCATCGGAACCCTTCAAAATCCGATTCCGAGTCAGACTAGCCAAACAGTTCAAAAAAGTCTTTCTCCGTCATCGGCGCGTCATCATAAACATTAGTATTCCCATCTATGCCTGTGTCATCAGAATCACTGTCATCATCACTCATAAAAATCTCATCATCCTCTGTGCCATCAAGTTTCTTACTAATGCAACATTTCTTGAATGATTTCACGACCATTTCCGCAGGTATGATCGCATCCCAAGCATCCTTGACCCATCGCGCAATCAAAACGATATCCGGCTTCTTTAGATTTCCGCCCTTGGTTTCAGTCGGCAAATCGGAACTTATCCAATCTGCCCAATACCTCCGCACATTGTCCTTGAAGGGCTTATTAAGGCAGACATCTAGTGGTTGAAGAACAGATGTCAATCCACCTGGGATGAGCGCAAGAGTTGTTTTTGAATTTTCTGCAGTTTTTTTCACTTCTGCACAATGGTGTGCAACAAACATATCCCACACCAAAACAGAAGGTTTCCTCAAAAGTGCACCTGGCCTTTTTTGTTCCACACATTCTTTAACCAGTCAATTGTTCCGGATTCATTCATCCATCCTTTTTCATGGGCACGAACGAGCACACCAGACGGAAAGACAATGCTTTTCGGCAGAGTTTTGCGTTTGAAAATAATTACCGGAGGTAGCTTACTGCCGTCGGCCAAACAGGAAAGAACAACCGTGAAACTGGATTTTTCGTGGCCAGTCGTTTTGATCAAGATATTTTTTCGCCCTTTTGGTACACCGTCTTATTTCCAGGAAGGTCGAAACACATGGCGGTTTCATCCATGTTCCCTATTTGGGAAAGTTCAAAAGCAGTCTCTTTTCTCTTTTGAATTACATACTTTTGAAATTCCATTATCTTTGCTTCGAGGTCACGAGGTAACTTTCGTGCAATTTTGGTGCGCTGACGTAGACACAACCCATAGCGGTTCATGAACCTTGTGCACCAACCTGGTGAGGCACGAAAAGTGTTATTTGCGGCTGCAAACTTTTAATCTTTTGCGAGCTTCATTGCTCGCAAACGTATACCAGTTCGCGTTACAATGTAACCATTTTGTCTGCAGCCCACAATCCAATCATTCAAGACACTTTCCAGCTCTGGGAAAGATGTCGTTCCATGGCGCAGCGCCTTTTGCGATTTTCACCAAGTCCAGTTTTTTTACGCCAATCTCTAATCAGTTTTTCGTTAATGCCAAATTGACGTGAAGCAGCACAGTTGTTAGTATTTTCTGCAAAAGAAACCACTTTCAACTTGAATCCTGCGTTATAAGACATCCGTTTCTTTACACAATCCGTGTCACCCATAATAGGAGAAGCGAGACACGTGCGATTAAGAACAAGAAAAACATGTGCGATTAAGAACAAGCAACACCTAACACTGGCTGTCGCATGGCTCCATTACATCGAATGTCAGCGCAATCAACTGGTAGTCGGAAGGGCGGAGCTTTTTATGCGCGGCTGTGACTGCGCTGTGGATACGCAAAGCCAGGAGAGAGGAGACTTTTCAAAGCGCGCAGAAATTCGGATTGTCGCGATTTCGTAATTCTACCACATCGGTGTTTTTTCTTTCTTTCTTTCTTTCTTGCTTTCTTTCTTTTTTTTCTTTCGGAGGGTTGCGATTTCGTAATTAATACTGCATCGGCATTTTTATTTCTTTTGGGATGGACTGCCTTTTGCCTCACGGGAAGAACTTTTGGACTTACGATTTTTTTAGACCCTACGTATAAGTCGACCCCATTACTTTGAAGCTCTCATTTTGTCCCAAATTTCTCTACTTATACACGAGTATATACGGTGCCTTTGATTCGGTGAAACCATCAGCGGTTACAATGGCTCTGAAATCCTGTGGTATTGAAGATGCATACATTAATATTATTAATAACATCTATGAAAATACAAGTGCAAAGATTCGGCTGTTTGAAAATACAACACACATAAAAATTGGAAAGGGAGTGAGACAAGGTGACACCATATCTCCTAAGCTCTTTAATGCCACATTGGAGAATGTCTTTCAATCACTGAACTGGGAAAACAAAGGGATAAAGATTAATGGAGATTACCTAACCCACCTTCGTTTTGCCGATGACATAGTCATTTTTGCAACTACTCCATCAGAGCTGCAGAGTATGATCCAGGAACTTGCTGACAAGAGTAAAGAAGTGGGATTAAAAATGAACTTTCAGAAGACAAAAGTGATGTTCAATGCTTTTACAAGAAATGAAGATTTGTCGATTGATGGAGAAAAGCTGGAGATAACAGACACGTACGTTTATCTTGGACAGCAGATATCAAGTGAGGGTCACATTGGTGAAGAAATTAATCAGCATACAAAACTTGCCTGGAGAGCTTTTGGAAGAAACAGCATAATTTTCAAGAGCAATATGCTATTATGTCTTAAAAGAAAAGTGTTTGATCAATGCATCCTTCCAGTGCTTACGTATGGTGCAGAGACGTGGACCTTAACTAAAAGAGACATAGAAAGGCTGCAGACAACTCAAAGAAACACGGACAGGTGCATGCTTGGTGTAACCAGGAGAGATAAGAAGAGGAACTCGTGGATCCGAAAAATGACAAGAGTGGAAGACATCGTGATCAGAGTTAAATCCCTGAAATGGCACTTGGCTGGACATACTGCCAGAAGGACAGACCATCAATGGACAGCCGAAATTTTAGATTGAATTCCAAGGGACAGGAAAAGACCCAGAAGACCACGTGGGAGATGGGTAGATGAAATTTGAAAGTATGCAGGAGTGACATGGAGGCGACTGGCACAAGACAGAACGTTGTGGAGGAAACTTGGGGAGACCTTCATCCAGCAGTGGATTGATAATGGTTGACAATGATGATGATATGGTAAGTTGATTTCCCATAGACTTAACACAGCGCGCGCTTTTCACAGCAATGTTTAGTTTCCTTTGAACGTCACTGGTTTTGCGGTGAAGGGAACTATCAATAAATAAATGCTTGAGTGGCAATAGAAAGCATTTGCTACTGTTAATACATCACAGGGAGGCTTATTGAGGAGGCTAAAGGGATTTCAAAGAAACCCATATTGACTTCAATACTCAGTTTTCCAGAAACGGATATATTTGGACGAGCTATCGCTGGTCCCTCTCAACCAAAAGTTCCTCAGCGGGCACATTCTTCCGTGAAAATAGGACATGATGCCAATAATTTGTCATCAAGTACAGAAACTTATTCTTTTACTAGCTATAGTACAACCAGCAATGAAAGTGAGAATGAAGAATGCTGCATTCTTTCTCATACTCCACCTCAACGAATTTTGGCTACAAGTTGGTGTGATGGTCCCGACATAATGAGAAGAATTCCGTTCACTGGTGTACCAGGACTGAAAATTAATATGATGGGTACTGAGCCAATCAATTTTTTTAATCTTTTTGCAAATGAGGAATTTTACAATCTATTAGTTAGGGAAAGTAATGCATATGCTGTGGAAGTGTTTATCTCGGGAGTTACTGAAGGTTCACGGATAAATGAATAGAAGGATGAGTCGGTAGATGAGATGAAAGTTTTTCTGGGCCTTCTGTTTCATATGGGCATTGTACAAATGCCCCATCTCCAAGATAACTGGAAAACAGATCCATTATTCAAAATGGACTGCTTTTCTTCAAATATGAGCAGGAATCATTTCCTTCTGGTCATGCGGTGCCTTCATTTTGCAAGAAATCCTCATGTGGAGGGGTCGCTTGATTTTCAAACAGTACATGAAAGGAAAACATCATAAATATGGGATGAAACTTTATATGCTAACGGAACCAACCACATGGTATGATTCAAAAAGCT
Organism: Macrothele yani; assembly: GCA_039090855.1. Classification (NCBI taxonomy): domain Eukaryota; kingdom Metazoa; phylum Arthropoda; class Arachnida; order Araneae; family Macrothelidae; genus Macrothele; species Macrothele yani. The sequence continues at coordinate 625,873 of CM077023.1, read as the reverse complement.
GTGGTTTACACAGGGCAACTGGACTCCCGGGGGGGGGTCATGCTGCTAATGTAGTTTTTAAATTGATGGCATGGAAGCTGAATGTTGCTCAATTTATTTATGTGGATTTTTTTTTTAATAGTCACAATCTTGCATTGCAGTTGTTAAACAATGACACTTATTGCACTGGAACTCTCCGTGCAGACCAACGAGATCTTCCTAAGGATGTCACGAAAGCTAAACTTTTGAAGGGGGAACGGAAATGCCAATGTTCCAATGCTATTGCAGTGTGCAAATGGAAAGACAAAAGGGGTGTTCTCTTCATTACCATGGAGTTTGAGGATGATTTAGTTCAAACTGTAAATAAAAGGGGACAGATAAAAGAAAAATCAAAGGCTGTTATCAACTATAATAAATTTATGTCAGAGGTAGATCATCAAGATCAAATGCTAATGTACTATCCTTGTGAAAGGAAAACCATAAGATGGTACAAGAAGCTAGAAATACATATATTTCATATGATGATAATCACTTCTCACAACTTGTGTAATAAATTCTCAGGGGGAAAGATAAGCCTCTACGATTTCAGGCTATCCATTGTACATCAACTTTTGAATCAAGAGCCATCAACTTCCCGAGCGAATATATCTAAGTCATTAAAGTATGTGGCCATCTTCCAGTCAAAAAAACAAAACAAAACAAAACAAAAAGGGATGTTTTTTGAGGAGACGATGTAAAATGTGCTCTGCTAAAGAGAATCACAGGGACACTCTCTATTACTGTGCCCAGTGCCCAGAAAATCCTGCACTATGCTTTCAGCTATGCTTTGAATTATATCATCGTAGATAAGGGATAAATATTTTGTCTTCCTATTTTGCTAAAAAAAGTATGTTCCAAGTCGAACTGCATGTTTGTGTTTTCTAAAACTGTGCAGCGTAAAAATTCGTCAAAATGTGTCTGGAATTTTTTCCCCTGCCCAAATCAAAATGTATGGATTTTGTATTTATCCAGTTATGCATCATGGCACTATTTATGGAAATCCTTGGCATTTGTAAGTATTATTTCTCTTGTTTTATATGCAACAATGTTTGAAATATGTATCCAGTAAATGTCTACTTCAGTATCAGAATAAAATTTTATTGCTGGCGGAATTATAATTATGGATAATTTTTTTCGTATTTTAGAATTACTAAGTCATGCAAAAGCTATGAGATGCAGACACATGGCTAGGTTGGTCCAAAAGCATAAAATCTCATCCGTGGTGCCGCGTGACGCCTTGTGGCATCATGGGAGATTTGCATGGGTTTCATACCGGCACTGCGTGCTTGCCGGTAAAATAGCACAGCGGCAGCGAACATGTTAAATCACAACAAATTAGGCACTATTATCATATATTGGCCTCCTTTGTCTTCATTTTTTAATGTAATTCCACCTGTTTAAAGGCTATTTCATAAGCAAATTTACAAACAATTCTCCAGATGTGTAGTAGCCGAAGCAATTCCCATATCATCATAGCATCAATAACTCTTTCTCACAGATAGGGTCATCAACATTACAATAAAGCAAAAATTGCTTCAAGAAGCACATATCCAGAGAGTTCTTCAGATCATTCTGCTGGTTGATGAAATGGTAGCATGTTCATTTTTAATAATTTTTACATTTTTAACAATTCTTTCATTCATTTTTTACACTTCTCAATCATTCAATTTGAAAGTTCTGCTGACCCACCATATAATTCAGTTACCAAAATGTGTACCTATTTATTTTACTTATGTTGAATGAAGAGATGAACATTTTTCCCGAACTACAAAGAACTGCATGCAATCAACATCAATAAATGAATTGTACAGTTCTTTTCTCATACTTTCTTCACAAGAAAAGAGAGGTCTAGCAATTTGGTTGGACACCAAACTTAGCCTATGCTGAACAAAGCAGAGAGGGATGTTAAATGGCATTAAACAACAACAAAAATGTTGAACAATAGCCATTTTATTTTTCCAATTAGCATTATGATATTTAAAAACACTGGTTTTTCTTTTTTAATTGCACTTGAAAAAATCAATGTGTTTTGATTTACTTGAAACACATACAATTGGCAAGATTAATTGGTTGTATACCCGGGGTTGATTCAGGTTTTTAAAGGTGATTCCCAGTTTTGTGATATTTCGCCTACTTTTGTAAAATTGGCCTGTTTTTCAGTTTAGCGCATTTCCCCCAAAAAATGTTTAAAAAAACCCCAAAAGTACACAAAAACCCAAAATTCAAAAATACAGAATCATTATCAGATCAGGATTTGCAAAATGCCATAGCGCATTGCCAAGATGCAAGAGTCATCCAAATCATTGGTCTGGTTGTCTGGCCAGGTATATAATAAAAAAAGAAAAAAAAAAGTTTCAACAGCAATCGAAGAAAGAGGAGTCTTGCATTCACACATAATAAAGGCTGAATGAAAAAAAAAATCATTAATTAAACATGCCAATATTCAAGATGTCCCTTACACTAAGATATTTTTGTTAAAATAAAATTTGACTGAAAACTTTTTGTGAAGATACCATTTAAGCTAGCAAATGTTTTTGTGAAGCTACTACCCAATGGTATCAAATGCTGCCTGTCGACTCCTGATACCATTCAACTTTCTTATGTTTTTTTCAGCCACTGTTTAGAACTCTGTGCAAAAATGGTGAATTTTTCAATACTCATCCTTTTTAATATGAACCACTCCTCCTCCAAACATATGTTGCTTAATATTTCAGAGTTTCCTTCCACTATGTATCATTCCAAATCTATCATTTAACTATCTATCATTCAGTAACTCTTTTTTCCAAGTAAGAATATTTTATTCTTGATTTTAGAACCAATAATGTTGCATATACAGTTAATTTTTCTTAAACATATATTTTTCAAATTTTCGAAAGCCATAAAACACCTATTGCTCTTCTTACTTCTGAACATAAAACTTTGTCTATACATTTCTAAAATAAAATTCGTTACGATATTTTCAATTTTAATTTTAGCTCATTACACAATTTTGGCAACTGAACAGATGTTCCATTTTTTTCTTTTCCTAATGCACACACTTTGACAAACAAAGTATGATTGCCACTGGGTATTATAATAAATTTCACCTTGGAAAGTGTTTATTCCATACTGGAGTATACTTACTTGGCAGTTAGGCTCTATTTGCCTAATTTTTTCAGGGCCAATCAGTTCCAGATCCTTGACATTATTTTGGAGTCCCCTTTCATAAAGTGAATCCAGCCTTGGCAATTCTTCCCTACTCACAGCAACAATCAACTACACAGACAAAAACACTTCATTGTTTAAATTTCTACAGCACTTATAATTTGCAGTACACTTATATAGTACAGAAAATATGGAGCTAAATCTATTTTATTGATGTGAAAATGTAAAAGGTACCAGCAACAGACATACCTTGAAATACCATACTCATCTAATAAATAACAAATTTACATTATGCTAAGATTTTGTGTGACAATGAATCTACTTAACATTGCTCTGTATTCATTCACCTGTCTTGCATTTTAGGATCATAGCTTTAATTTCTACCAAATCAAACATTTTCACTGCATTTACCTTTAATTTAGAGATTTTTAGCTGATCTTTAGAATGTTTTAAGGTCTGGGAAACAGTACATAAAATTTAGAACAGAAATACAGTACTTATTAGGTTTATAGCTAATTTGATCCTCAATCAGATTCCATCTTTTAATCATTAATGAGAGCCATCTTAAGAACAAAGATTATATGAGGTTAACATCACTAAGAAAGGATTAATATAATGCTTTAGTTCAATAAATATATCAAACCATGAATGATCAGTTTAGTGTTAACCAAAATAACAGAATATGCTATCCATCTTAGTCCCAGGGAGGTTAGTAATATCACAGTTATTGGCAGCGAAAGTATACTTGGTGGATACATCAGAAAATACTATACAGTAACCATGATGGCCATTTCTAAACATGTTTTGCTTTGCTATGAACTCTTCCACGCCATGTTTAAACTTCAGTTTAATGGCATTTGAATTTTCAGGGCTTTTAATAATGGTCCCTTAGTCTCTGAAAGTCATTTTCCTTTTAATTCAGTCCTTGAAAGTTCCTTTTTTGTAACTTGGTCTCTAACCCTAAAGTTTTTACCTTTAATTACAAGTAGTATTGACCTTTTGAAGCAAATTTCAGAACCCTTGATTGCTTTCTGTGATACAAGTTGCTCATAAAATCCCACACCACTGATTCTCATTCTTTATGTTTTTGTTGTAAGTACATCCCTAGGAGCAGAAACAGTGTGACACTGCTATGCTCATCACAGACTGTACAAAATTTTGGTTTGCATACCATTTTTCCAACTATTTCTTTAAAAACAATGGATGTTATTCTGCAAAAAAAAAAAAGAAAAAAAAATCACTTCATTCACAAAATTTAGCTTATAAAGGCTTGTCATTTAAAAACAGCACAGACAATAGGGGGAAAGCAATATGATTGTGTAAAGTCTTGTTATATTGCAAAATAATATTGCTGTCAATATACTGCTATATTGAGGTCAACATCAATCACATCAAAACCCTATGTGATGCACTATTTCTGTGAAGGATCTGCAGTAGAATCTGGCATTATTCTTTAACACCTTCATAGAGCCATGCCATTGAAAAAAGGTGCAGCACAGAATTACTATAAAAAATAGCTCTTGGGGAGTTCACAGATAAATGTTTTTTTATTATTCTGACTGCAAATAGCTTCACCTTAGCTAGATTACTGTTTTCTTTCTTTCAATTTTGAAGAGTTAGGCAGTAAATTTTTGCATTTTAACTTAACCCTCCCCCCACCCCCACTGTCCCCACATCATGCTTTCCTCATTTAAAGGGCCATTACATGGCACAACAGGAGCTCAAGAATGGGATTCTTTTTTTTCTATTTTTACAATCAAATCTGCCTAAGGCAGAATATATTTAAGGTGGAAATCTGTCTACTGTGAAAAATTTTGTCAATCTCTTCAGTATTAATACACTGGCATGCAAAAATTAAGGAAGAGACGGTTTTTCGAATGTAACGTCGTGCAGAAGTGCTCCACATCGACTCAAATCATACCATAAGATCCCCAAGATGTAAGAATATGAGACAAGTGAGCATAACCGTCCAAACAAGGAATTCAAAGGATACAAAGACACTTTATTGAAAAGGTAGCTTCGAGCACAACTGGACAGAAGACAGAAACGTCCATGTGACAGGCGGCTACCAAGAAAAATTCAGTCTTTAGTAGGGGATATGATCACCCCTGACTGCGTTGCTGGATTTACAACATCTGTCCATGCTGAGGACGAGGTTGTCAAGGAGCTGTTGAGGCATCGCGGCCCATTGCTCTTCTAGCGCCAATCGCAGCTGTGGAATCGTTGCTGGCGACTGGTGATGTGCTGCCAAGCATCTCCCGAGAAGGTCCCACACATGTTCGATTGGATTTAGGTCCGATGACCTTGCGGGCCAATCCACACGTTGAATATCTTCACTCTCTAACAGCTCTGTGACAGCCACTGTAACAGCTCTGTGACAGCCACTGTATGATGAGGTGTAGCGTTGTCGTCCATGAAGAGGAACTCAGGACCCACAGCACCTCTAAACAGACGCACGTGAGGCAGGAGAACCTCGGTACAGTAGCAGACACCAGTAACTGAACCTCCTTGGAAATTGTGGAGGTCAGTACGGCTACCAAGCATGATACCGCCCTAAACGAGAACTCCGCCATCTCCAAATCGGTCCCTTTCGATGATGTTGGAGGTGTGATTGCGTGTTCCCTGCTCTCTGCAGATGGGTATACGTCCAGAATCGCTCGTCAGACTAAATCGGCTCTCATCCATAAAGAGAACTCGACCCCATTGCTGATGTGTCCAGTTCTTGTGTTCCTAGCACCACAGAAACCGCAGTCTTCGATGAGCAGGCGTTAATGGCACACACCGTACTGGTCGTCGTGCAAATAGACCACCTTTGTGCAGCCTCCTGGCCACGGTAAAATGCAATAATGGACGTCCAGTTGTCTGTTGCATGTGCCTTGCGATTTCTCCCACTATCTGCCGTCTGTCTCTTCTCGCCTGTAGGACAATATACCGGTCGTCCGCTGCCGTGGTTGCTCGTGGACGACCACTGCTAAACTCTCAGACAGCTGTTCCTGTCGTTTGAAATGCTCTCCAAGCTCGTGAAATGATGCTGTGAGCGATCCTGAACTCCTTGGCCACACTAGTCACACTTCGACCTTCTTCCAACTTCCCAATGATGCGACCTCGGGTAAAGTCATCCAGATGTCGTCTACTGGATTGCCTGTTGGCCATATCACACGGTGGCAGCAACTCGACGTCGTTCAAACCGATGTACACCGTGCAATAGCTTTCACGGAATTGATGAGCGTACACTGCCTGTGTGCTTTATACCCTTCGAAACCCCCCCCCCCCCCGTCATGCTGCATATATGCGCATGCCCTACTGTACCGGACCCAAGTCTATCTCCTGAGTGGTCTTTCGGTCCGTTCTGCCTGCTTGTTCCGCTGTTATGCTGATTTCTCCTCTTCATCCTTAATTTTTGCACACCACTGTATGTTCTATGTTCAATACACAAATAAAGTGGAAATCTGTATAACGCGTAAATGGAAAAAAAAAAAATTGGGATGCTTAAAAAGACGAATCTGCATAATATCAAAAGTTTGAGCTACATCGTTCTATGATCACACAAGTAGAAGACATTTTCGTATTGAAATTTGTAGTCTATCACTCTATTTAATGAAGAAGTCGGGAAACACAGTAAAGTGGCCCAGTCATAGGGGTTTATAATACACAAATGAGGAGGATCTCTGAAGATGGACATGTAGATAAACAAATGTATCCTTCTCCTTCCATGTTAAACTGGTTCTAATCCCACTCTCCTTTATTCACTCAAGGTGACTAAAAGAGAGTGATCAGCCACTGGGTGACTATAAGAAGAGTGCAGAAGTAAGTACACATTTACTGGTGCTGGTGCCAGAACAACAAAAAATGCTTAAATTCATTCTGTGGAAAGTAGAAACTCCACAATTTTGATAGGAGGGCTTGTAACTTGACATTGAATTTTTTTAGAGTTGGTCTTTTCCCTGCACTTATCTTTTCCTGGGTCATAGGAAGCAAATCTGAGACACAATAACTAGCAAAAGTCAAGAAGTGTATAATTCACTGTCTCTTGAGCAAAAAAATAATAAAATTATTTGGTTAAAAAAGTAAGAGAACTGTGTGGGACGTTGCAAAACAAAGGTGTACAGAACTGAAATGGAAGAAAGAGTTGCAAGAGAAATGGATACAAGGTGCAACTTATCAGATGAAATGGTAAATATAAAACAAGGATGTGGATGATTTAACGTGGAAGTGGCTTGCTGATGCACGAAAGTCACCAGTGTCTGATCCCATTTTGCAATCTAAGGCAAAGAAAATGTCAGAAAAAACTTGGGAAAAATTCATTCGAAGAGCACCTAATGTGAGGTTAGTAAGTTTTAAAAACAGGCATAATATTTCTTCCAAAGTGTTTTGCGGTGAAGTAAAAGATGTTGACATTTGGACTGTGACCTTGTGGAAAAAAAGCCTTCAAAGCTTGACCTTAAGTTATGAACTAAAAGATATTTTTAATGGAGATGACTCTTGATTATTTTTTAGAGCACTTCCAAGTAAAACATTGTCATGTGCAGGAGAAAAATGCATAGGAGATTAACATTCTGAAGAACACACCTCACCATAATAAAATAATAAAAGAAGGAACACAGCTCGGAAATACCTAAATATTCCCAAAAAATGTTCCCATTTAACACGCAATTTGTATTTAAATTCATTAATGGAAACTCACCTAAAACGTTGTTGTTCCTTTTTCAACATTTACTGCACGTATATTTTGGTTGACTCGTCATACTGCGTGATGGACTTTTCATGGTCATCGTATCTGTTCCCTGTGTCTTCATATATACTCTTGCCAGTTGTTTTTGAGCCTACACTTCACTATTACATTCACATTTCCTCACATACACACAACTTTCATTATCTTCAACATACATTTAAAAATCTAAAACACTATACAAAACTTCCATTCTATGCATCAGAAACTTTAACCCTAACTCTCTTGATTGTTGGTTACCGGCCACATCCTAATATTCACAACATTTATACATACATTCACATTAAAAACGCTATCTATATACACTACTTACAGAAGCTCTATTCTCTCAACTCAATTCATTTACACAATGGCTCAACCTTCCTTCTTCAATCCTACCTAGTTTTTCGATGGGAAACACGATACGCTTAACCGCCGATATTGTAAGCCTCACCTCCATGTCTTCGTCTGCCTCTAGTACTTTCTGCCAGTCCCTGGCTGTCATCAGGAGGCCTGTCGAAAAACAACCGTTTCTCTCTGCAGCCACAGAGCAAGTAATGCAATCGTCTCCGGTCCTCTGCTCCATCACTGTATCTCACGATGTTTGCCTGTGGCGCCATCTGTTCTTTATATATCGTTGTTCAAATTTCGCCAATTTGTGATGAACATATTTTTACATGACCAAGATAATGTACTTTATTAACATTTAATGTCAGTCATTACTGTTTCACATGTTATGTAAGTTCTGCAATCAGGAGATTATTAAATGATATTAGATACATATGGGGCACAGTATCAGCAATTAAAATCAAGAAATAATGAACATTATATCTACTTACAATACCGGTAGTGGCTGTCGGGGCTTCATATGTATGCTTGTAATGAATCCACTCACAAGACGTTTCCGTAAGTATTCAACTCACTCTATGAATGTGAGCTTTTTGTAATTGTGAAGTTCAAAGATAAAATTCATGATACTGTAAAATCTGCACCTGATAAAATTGAGCAAGATGAATTTTTACAATGAAGGCAAATAAATCCTTGACAGCAACGAAACATGAAAACGAATTAAAAACGTGCAGAATTTTAAAAAAAAAACAACTAAAATATTGTAGAGGAAATAATCATCTTGACTGCGAAGCACAAAGAAATAAATCTCCCGATTGTGAAGCGCGGCAACAACAAAACATGAAAACAAATTAAAACTTTGCCGAAATTAAAAAAAAAAACGAACTAAAATCTTGAAGAAATAACCATCTTGACTGCGAAGCACAAAGAAATAAATCTCCCGATTGCGAAGCACCAAACTAGTTTCTGCTAATATTCATAGCTATCATCAGTGGTAGGTGCACGGTCATTGTAATTACCACACTCACACGCTCAGGTATACTGCTCAACCCGAATGCATGTTCAGCCCCGTCATGTAAATATTTGCGCATCATGGTTTGGGTTTTACTGGGCATGTATACGGTGTCGCCATCTGCAGTTAAACAAAATAATCAAGTAGCATTTACGGAGTACAAATATGCACTTGTATTTTAAGTATTATTTGACGTAAGCTGTTTTATGTTATTGTTTTTCTTCTTAAAATGTTTTTTCTCCTGTTGAATGAAGTACCTCCATGCAAACTGAAGCTCTACTAGACTATTAATGTTACAGTTGTATCTTTTGGTTTTCTCAATTACCACGGCCTCGGAGGTCAGAATCTAGGCATGTGATCTATGCAATATCATAATTTTCATGTTGGTCCAATCTGAAGTTACATAGTTTCTGATACAATGTTGTATTAATGAAGTTTTTTCATCTCTTCTTGTCCAATTCATAATATGTTCATTTAATCTAGTCAAAAATCTTCTACGTGTACTTCCGATATATACTGTCTTTCTGGTTATTATCTTTAACTGTTGGAATGGCATAAATGCCAGATTTATTTAGAATTGATCTATTATTATTAGTAGTAAGTATACCTCCATTATCAATGACTGTTTCTGCAATGTTAATATTGTGGTTGTAACATTCTTTTTTAAATAGTACTGATAGGAGGCAAGTATGGAAATTTTCCATAATATTGCTTTTTTTCCTTTTCAATATTATTTTTGGAACGATGCATACTGGCTGTAACGTAAGAGCCATGGCTCTTATCCCAAAAATTATGGTATAATTTTGAATACCCATAAATCTCTGTACTGTTTGCGGGGCGAGGGGGCTGCCACTTACTTTCTAAACTGCAGTAAATTCCTGAGATCCAAGAAATTACAGTCATGACGTGGAACACGGTGGACAGATAAGAAACCTGTTTGAACATCGTGTCTGCTTTGTGATGGATTCCCTTGTCCATGAGGTTCTGATGTCAGCAATTTCCTCGCGCATGAAGCTTGATGTCAGCAATGCCATCATACTTCACGATACTTAGCAAAAGACTGATGCATCACCCAGCCCTATCGTCATGAATGACACATTGGAAGGTCAGCCGATGTCTCATGGAAATCCCCCAATGTAGCATCCTGAACAGCACATCACAAGATCACCCAATGTTCACGGATCTCTACGTACCAACTGCTGATGGCGGCGAGTGTAACATCAGCAGCATGATAATATCACGTGCGGTACTTCACGATGGCGATGAATGATAATTTCATCAGTTGAAACACTGTAACATCGATGTTAAATTCACACCAGTTTTTCATGATGTACAGATACATCACATTGCCCAGTCCTAGTCTTATGTAGGGAACTTTTTTTTTTTTACATTAACAACTTGCTCATCCAACAGATGACTTATAAATAGAGTTCCTCCATAAATTTTCCACATTTTTATTTTTTGGTTTCAATGTTTCCTTAATTCTTTCAACTGAATGATGAGGTCACAAAGTAATTTGCATATACAATAAATACTATGGAGTATAACTGTTCCAAAAATATTCTTTTAGCTTATATAATTAAGGGGGCGGGTGGAATAACTTGAAATGTGAGAAATTTATTAATATAGATTTAATCATAAGATGAATATATCATAGGCCATAAAGGTAAACAAGATTTAAAAAATTTCATTGTATTTAATCAGACATCCATGGTCACATACATCAGGAGATACCATAGGAATTCAATTAATTTATTTACAAAAAGAGATTTGTCTTTTGCAACAAATATCAATTCCAAAGTTTTAAATGGCTACATGGTGTTACCATTAAACAAAAACTATAGTTTCTAACCTATCTTTTTTGCTTTACTAAATTTTTAAGAAATAAATTTGGAACTAAAAACAATCACAACACTTATATAGTACAAAAAAATATTACTTTTCCACATTTCTTGTATGGAATATTTTGTTCATCACAGTACTTGTATGTCAGCTCAAGTCCTTGGGTACACAGCTTAGACTTCAAGGAGCCCGGTGTGTAATAAATTCCAGAATGGATCACACCACTATTATGGCCACTTTGGTGGGCAGCTGTACAATGGAATAAAGACAGCCTACAAATAAATACCAATGAAAACCAAATCGGTTTCATTAATTATAATAATATGCTCTGGTATCTAATTTAAGTGGTTATTTCATCAAAAACAAAGCTTTATTATAGCAAATGTTATAAAAACATCCCAAAGACAAAAGTATATATCATATCATATATGAATCAGCAGTTTACTAAGATTCAGCATTCAGACCCTCAAAGAAAGATAATCTGCCAAATCAAAATTATTACTGATGCTAACCTTACTGTTGATGATCTTGTCACACAACTCCAGCTTTGTATAACATCCATGACACCCTTCAGACATGACTTTCTAAGCTTCACATTCAGTATCTTTTTCTTTTTCAGATGTTCCTGAACCTGATCCTCTCACATTTTCCTTAGCTTCCATTAACTTTCCTTTTAATCCCTTGAGCTGTTACACCTCCTCATTTATTCCTTCAATATGTCTATACCACCTCAGAATATTTGTCTCCATCCTACTAACGATCTTTTGTTTCACACATTACACATATGCAAAGCATAATCTCTCATTCTGTAATGATCAAAAATAAGTCCTGTGCCACAAGTTCTACAACAACAACCACCACCCTTTCCCATGAATAATGCATCACTCTTGCATACCTATTTGTCTTTTCAATAGTACCCAAGTTTCATTGCCACACTGGCTGTTTTGAAAGTATCAGGATCTACTAGAAGAGAAAAAGATTGTTATCTTAATACAAAACATAAGTGATAGGCCTACATATTCCGTCAACATATTTTTGGAAGAATTAACACCAGTACAAATTAAGGCTCTCAAAAGAGGCACCAAATTTGCACCTCCTGCTTCCGCTGAATGTACCGAGAAATACATCCCTCAACTTGAGAACATTGCGTCAAAATTTGAACCATTTCTTCAGAATCCTTTAAGATTTCAGCTTTACCGGTCTATCAAAGTAATTGAGTAGGCTGAAACTAAGGCCCGATTCAATTACTTCAAATATAAAAGCAGGCAAACTTTTGGAAGATGAGGAATAATCCCAGGATTAACATCATAGAAGCTAACAAAACAAAGCAGGTTGACATCATGGACCATACTATGTACAACGAAAAAATGATTTCTGGTATACCACAACCTGAAACAGAAAGTTCTACGCGACTCCACTGACAGATTAATTCAGAAACTTGCCCAAATTAGAAAACACGGCCATTTGCTACAGGAGTTAAGGAGATCCTTTTCACCAATCAAGGCAAGTATTCCTAAAATATTTGGCAAGCTTAAGACCCTCAAAGATGATAAACCTTGACAGCTTATAGTTTCAAATGAGTAATTCACCATTAATTAACCTAGAGAGACACTTTCTTAGATTCTTGACTCTAGCTTTCATGAATAACAACTATACCATTACCAACTCAATAGAACTTATAGAAAAAGTAAAGAATAATCACAGTGATTTTAATTCAACATCCTTACGAGCTTTGATGTATCATTATTTCCAAGTACCCTAGTCCCAGAGGTCATTGACATTACTGAGGAGAAGTTGAATTGCATACCTTGCCTTCAAAAATTAGAAATCACTGAGATCACTGAAATATTAAAATACAGGCATTACCCGAGTTAGGAACGTCCAACTTACATACAATCCGCAGTTAGGAACGTCCAACTTACATACAATCCGCAGTTAGGAACGTCCAACTTACATACAATCTGCAGTTAGGAACGTCCAACTTACATACCATCCGTAGTTAGGAACCAACCTCCGTAAAACCTATTATATTAAAAATTCAAGTTGCACACAATGATTCATAATAACAAGCGGGTGCTACTTTGTGACGCACATCAAAACATGCACGTCTACAGTGGTTCGTCAGCCCGAGGTAGGATGAAGACTTCATTCTTTTCTGTTGGACCATGTTGCTGTTGACAGTGTCTCATGTGTGTTACTGTATTTGGCATTTTCTTTTTTTTTTTTTACCCTCGTAACTATGGCACCAAAGGCGTAAATGTGATGCAAGTGATGGTGACACATTAAAGAAAAGGAAATCAATCACGACTGAAACTAACGTGGAAATAATAAAGTGATTGGAAAAAGGCGAAACGCCAACAAACATTGGAAAAGTGTTACACTACAGCAGGTCAATGATCAAGACAATTTTTAAAGGATTATTACTGTATTATTGTTAAAGATGTAATGTACCTAAAAGTGTTTCTTTAATGTTTTTATGCATAAAAAGATATGCTATATTACACTATATTCTATAATCTAAGACAAACATTTGACTAACTGACGTTAGATGTGAACCATACCTAACTGTTCCGACTTACGTACAAATACTACTTAAAGACAGAATTAGGAAAGGAACTCATTCCTAATCCGGGAACTGCCTGTACGTTTATAACCACTATTACTTTACATTCAATAACACTATCTGTATACAAAAATGAAGAGCACCTATGGGTTTCCCTCTGGTATCTCTATTCGCACAAGTTATTTTACAACATACTGAAGAAAACATCATCAGCAAATATAAAGAAAAAATTCAATTTTATTATAGGTATGTAGATGAAACTTTAATTATTTAGAGGTCAAGTCTTGAAGAGCTGCAAGTTCTCAGTGATGAACTATCAAATTTACTTCCAACAATTCAATTCATGACGGAACTTGAAAACAACGGAGAATCGCCATTCTGAGACGTAAAACTCATTAAAAAAATATCTCAACTTGTTTACCAAGTATACAGAACTGTGCACTACTTACTGGTACTAATTCCATGGGCACATCAGGTTTCAACACTCCAGTTCTTTATTCAGCATGTGTTCACACATTCAAGTTGTAATCCACTTTTAGAGAAACTGAGATCACTTGGATAATTAACACTGCTAAATTATATGATTACAACCATTCAGTTATTAAAAAAATGATCTATGATCTTAAATGTCTAAGGCAAAAAAGTCAAACAACTATTAGGTGTACAAATAAGTTTTAAAGCGTTTTTTGTGTGATGTATAACGCTAATTTACATATCCAACATTCCCCCATGTTGTTGTCATGTGACCATAACTGATCCAGGGGATAAAATGTGACACAGAAGTTTGCCCAACAGTCAAACGCACTTGCACATCGGTAGGTGAAAGATGACAAGCAATACTGCATTTATTAGACACTGCATTCGTTACAAATTTCATCAAGGAAAAAGTGCTGCAAAAGCATGTGCATCAATCTGTTGGGTTCTGGGGAAGAATATTGTATCGAAAAGCATGTATGAGTTTTGGTTTAGACGGTTTAAAGCAGGTGATTTTGATGTACGCGATCAAGAACGTAGCGGCGTCCCGCAGAAGGTTACACATGAGGAACTGCAAGCGTTGCTGGATGAAGATTCGTCTCAAATGCAGAAAAAACTAACTGAACTAGGGGTAACTCAGCGAACCATTTCCAATCATTAACGTTGCAATGGGAAAGATTCAGAAGGAAGAAAAATGGATGCCACATGACCTGAGCAAGAGGAACAAGGATGAGTGTGTCATGAAGTGCTTGAATCTGTTGAATAAACAACACAGAAAGTGATGAAAAGTGGATATGGTACGGCAATCCCAAACGCAAAAAGCACTGGGTAGACCCCGGTGAAGCAAAGACTTCGACACCAAAATGCAATATTCACTCCAAGAAAGTTCCCCTTGAAGACGGTAAAGGAGTATTACCGAAAGTACTAGGGTTATGAATAAATATTGAAGTAAATGAGGATGCAGCAAAGGAAAAAAAACTCATTTGGTGATGAGGCAAAATAAATTCCAACAGAAAAAAAAAAAGAAGTGGACCCGTGGCCAAATGAAAAACCCCCGTGCCGCATCCACATAACGGAAATATGAATTGAAAGCCAAGCCCCACGTGCGGTAAGTGTTCATCGAACTTTACCAACTAAAAGTGAAGTTCAAAAATGCAAATGCATTAATGCACGTTAAAAAAAAAAAAATATATATATATATATAACCTCCCATATCGGAAGTAAATTAAAAGTCAAACTGTTACTGCTGATCGCTACAAACAACAATTGTTGCAATTGAACCAGGAAATCTGTCGAAAATGTCCATTCACAGGCAAAGGATTGCGTCCCGTGAAATTACTGCATGTCGTGAAATCAGTCAAGGAAACGTTATTGACACTTGGCTGGGATGTTTTGGAGCACCCAGCGTATAGTCCCGACATGGCCCCTTCAAACTATCATTTGTTCCGATTGATGCAAGCATGGTTTGTCTGCTGTATGATTCCGGACATGTGATGAAGTGCAAGAATGGGTTGACAACTTCGTCGCATCCCACGACGAAATATTCTTCATGGCTGGAATCCGTCAGCTGCCCGACCGAAGGTGGAAGCTGATAGATAATGACTGCGCATATTTTGATTCGTAAAGGTATTGTTTTCTCTCAAATTGCATGTTGCATTGTCTTAAAACGCTTTAAAACTTATTTGTACATTTAATACAATGTGTTGCCTGAGTAAATTTCCAATATTCAAGAAACGCATACAGCGTATTAAATCTGTTTATTTCTTATGGTGTAGTAATCACAGAGATTCGCCAAGCTTTCGCACTCCACTGGGAGGCTTTTTCAAGGCAACGGTAAACATAAAAATGCAGGGAATTGCAACAGATAAGGAACAAGGGTGATTTTTGAAAGTAACGTGGGTGATATCACCAGCGTATTTCGTGAAACGTTTTTAGCACGTAATTACACAGTGAGCAGCGACGTGTTCCCGTCTTTTAATAACGCATGCCAAACCATTGGTAGTTCAGTAGAGATCATGTCATTGCACACTACTTTGTTGGAGAGGATTTCGACAGTTTCCCTGATGACAGTCTCTTTAAATTTAGTGTAAGGGGCAATTCTTCTTATATTATTCCATACTGGAGTGGCCGATGAATGCATGACTTCTCTAGCGAGGGCTGCATTCTGCATGTCCTGGTTGACACTTTGCACGTGTTCTTTACATCTAGTGTCCAAGGATCGCTTTGTCATTCCGATATATATCTTTTCCGTGTGGTCAGGATATACCAACGGTATAGCGTACACACCCGCCTTTTCTTTTTCACACTGTCTCTCCTTGCAGCTTGATACTATATGTGATAATGGGGTCGGGGAGGGAATTCATTGCTATTAATATTTTGTATTTACGTAACACATTCTTTAACCAATATGCAAAGCCTGGGATATACGAGATGGATCCTGCGTACTTCATTGTCTTACTAGGGGATTTTGTTGCTGCTGACATTATACGATTTCTTACAGTTCTATGTATTCTGTCTATTTCATCCCTCTTGTATCCAGCCTTTAGACCTTTGCTATAAATATTATGAATTTCCTTGTTATTTAGGTAGTCCGGGTGGCATATGTTATACACTCTATAGAACCATGCTCTAAAAGCAGAAAGTTTGTACTCTTTTGGGCAGTGCAAATCAGGAGGGACAAGGTTCGATACTGCGGTCGGTTTATAATAAACGTCAAAATCGAAGCTGAATGTTCTATTTCTTCTGAGCGCGACGTCAAGATAATTCAACGTTCCATCCACTTCAAGCTCCATGGTGAACTTTATCGTATTATGTAGACTGTTTATCTTATGCATGAAATCTTTTAATTTGTCTATTCCATGTTCCCATATGAAGAATATATCGTCAACATAGCGGATCCACACTCGGGGTTTCTTGATACACTTTAGAAAGATGAGATCTTCTAGCGGTCTAAGTACTGCTTCAGCAAGTACTGCTGATAGAGGGGAACCCATCGGTGCCCCTTTTGTTTGTTTGTAGATGTCACCATCCAATTTGAAATAGTTGTGGTTAGTAACTAGATTTAAAGCACCGATAATTTTCTTTGTTTGGGTTGGTGTGAATTCACGGGAAGTGACGATTATTTCTTCAAGGTTTCCAACAGCTTCTGGTATAGGTATAGACGGATATAAAGACACTATGTCAAAACTTCCCATTATATCACTGTCAAATATATTCAACCTTTTTGCGCGCTCCACAAATTCCTTTGTTGACTTGATTACGTAATCAGAGTTTTTTAAACGTTGAGATAAGAATACAGCTAGGGATTTTTCTAACATGTATGTAGGAGATTTGTTTTTCGCTACTATAGGTCTAAGGGCAGATCCCGGTTTATGATTCTTTAGGCGTCCGAAGAGTGGTGGAATTGTAGGGCTCGGAGGAAGTTTCGCTGAATTTCTAATAGTTTCCAGTAAATCTTTGTCCCTGGCTAGAGCTTGAACTTTCCGTACTGTACTATTGAAAAGATTCTTCGACTGTAGAATTGAGTCCGATCGGTCAGCAAATTCTTTAAGTTTTCAAATGTAATCATACCTGTTCATAATGGCAATCTGATTCAACTTGTCTGTTAGGGTAATTGATATTCTAGAATCATTACAAAGGTTCTCTAAAACTTTTTAATCTGATTGTCACTTTTCTTGTTCTTGCTTTTTCCGTTATTCCTCCTTTTAAAATTCACTAGAGTGCTTCTTAATTTCGATACCACTAAACATCTGGTCATATCACGATCTTCTGCTGGAACTTGGGAAATAATACTTTCTACCTCAGATATTAGCTGCTTAATTTTAGGCTTCGATTGTCATCACTTCCCGTGAATTCACACCAACCCAAACAAAGAAAATTATCGGTGCTTTAAATCTAGTTACTAACCACAACTATTTCAAATTGGATGGTGACATCTACAAACAAACAAAAGGGGCACCGATGGGTTCCCCTCTATCAGCAGTACTTGCTGAAGCAGTACTTAGACCGCTAGAAGATCTCATCTTTCTAAAGTGTATCAAGAAACCCCGAGTGTGGATCCGCTATGTTGACGATATATTCTTCATATGGGAACATGGAATAGACAAATTAAAAGATTTCATGCATAAGATAAACAGTCTACATAATACGATAAAGTTCACCATGGAGCTTGAAGTGGATGGAACGTTGAATTATCTTGACGTCGCGCTCAGAAGAAATAGAACATTCAGCTTCGATTTTGACGTTTATTATAAACCGACCGCAGTATCGAACCTTGTCCCTCCTGATTTGCACTGCCCAAAAGAGTACAAACTTTCTGCTTTTAGAGCATGGTTCTATAGAGTGTATAACATATGCCACCCGGACTACCTAAATAACAAGGAAATTCATAATATTTATAGCAAAGGTCTAAAGGCTGGATACAAGAGGGATGAAATAGACAGAATACATAGAACTGTAAGAAATCGTATAATGTCAGCAGCAACAAAATCCCCTAGTAAGACAATGAAGTACGCAGGATCCATCTCGTATATCCCAGGCTTTGCATATTGGTTAAAGAATGTGTTACGTAAATACAAAATATTAATAGCAATGAATTCCCTCCCCGACCCCATTATCACATATAGTATCAAGCTGCAAGGAGAGACAGTGTGAAAAAGAAAAGGCGGGTGTGTACGCTATACCGTTGGTATATCCTGACCACACGGAAAAGATATATATCGGAATGACAAAGCGATCCTTGGACACTAGATGTAAAGAACACGTGCAAAGTGTCAACCAGGACATGCAGAATGCAGCCCTCGCTAGAGAAGTCATGCATTCATCGGCCACTCCAGTATGGAATAATATAAGAAGAATTGCCCCTTACACTAACTTTAAAGAGACTGTCATCAGGGAAACTGTCGAAATCCTCTCCAACAAAGTAGTGTGCAATGACATGATCTCTACTGAACTACCAATGGTTTGGCATGCGTTATTAAAAGACGGGAACACGTCGCTGCTCACTGTGTAATTACGTGCTAAAAACGTTTCACGAAATACGCTGGTGATATCACCCACGTTACTTTCAAAAATCACCCTTGTTCCTTATCTGTTGCAATTCCCTGCATTTTTATGTTTACCGTTGCCTTGAAAAAGCCTCCCAGTGGAGTGCGAAAGCTTGGCGAATCTCTGTGATTACTACACCATAAGAAATAAACAGATTTAATACGCTGTATGCGTTTCTTGAATATTCATATTGTGGTGTATTAAAAATAACGTACATTTCCAATTTCCATTTGTTAAAGATCTAACTGGAATAACTAAAAAAGAATGCCACAAATATGACAAAGACACTGGAGTCTCCATTAATGATTATAAAAAACTACTTGTTAAAAAATAAAAACTAACCTCTTTGATAAAATAGAAGTAATTCCGATAACAACAGCTGATAACCCTCAGTAAAAAAAAGTGGTATATAGGAAGTACAAAAAAAATAGGTTGCACTGTTGACTCAAGCAACATATTAACGTATCAGGCTCGTTTAATGAGTGGTAGGAGGAAAACGACAATGAATTCGCCACATTGCCTTTGTCCCCAAATTCCCCTGACTGTAACCCAACTGAACATTTGTGGGATATGCCAGAAGGGGACGTGAGAACTGCTGATCCTTTTCCGTGGAATGAGAGTGAACTGATGCCAGCTGTGCAGTGGACATTGGACCAGTTATGCACGGAGGATGTTCAACACCTTGTAGGATCTGTTCCTAGGTGTCTATGAACCATGACTGCACAGAAAGGCAGACCAATATGTTATTAGGTACATGTTCCTAATGCAGAGCTAACTCAGTGTATATGGTTCAAATCCACTCTTAGGATTAGACAACTGTTAAGAAAAAAAAGGGGAATTGTACTTGAAATAAGGAAAATGTCTTACATTTCCAACTATTTTTTTAACAACTTTTGATATAATTATGAGTAAAAACTAGAGGGCATTGCCAAGAATGAAAAATTTTTCACCTTACAACACCCTCCCATTTTAAGCTAAGAAATTAGTCACTATGCTCACAATAGTCTTCTTTATCTTGAATTTTTAATAAAAAAACCACCTATTTATACATGTGTTTACATATATAAATACCCTGTATGTTACAATGCCCCTCTATTAACGGGCCGCGGGTGGCCAAGTGGGCAACGTTCGTGACTGCCGCGAAAAGGACCTCAGGTTCTATCCCAGGCAGGTACGAACGCTCGATCCACTAAATATCCGCCGTGCGTCGGATGGGCACGTTAAGCCGTCGGACCCCGGGTACTGGGCCCCCCGGTAAATAAGGGCATCTTCCTCCCCTTTCTACTTTGCTTCCGTGTCACTTTCCTATCGGGCACTCTAGCCCAAATCTTCTAGCTTCCTATTTCTAAGGGTTGTTTAAGACCTGTGGTCAGACACTCCCTTCCTAAAAATCCTCTACATATGATATGATATGCTACTCTATTATAAGTAGAATATTAATTTTTTTAATTTTCAGGTCTTACCCCCTAAATTTGTTGCTTACCTAATGCATGCAAGCGTTAAAAATCTCAGCCCATTCAAAAAATGTTTTGAGGTTTTACAGCATCAACCAATTTTAATAATGTATTGTATTCATTATCACTGTGAATATTACAACACTACACACTAGTCAAGCTCAGTTGATTTCAGTCATGCTAAACAGTGACTGACAGCAGCATGCAAGCATATAACATCAGTGTGTTTCTTGTACAGTTTTTTTAAAGCTCTATGTGTGAAGATCTTACAACACACTATCAAGCTGAAATATCAACATTTATGGAATAAAATAATATTTAACAATACATGACAGAGGAGACATCATACGGAAAAAAATTTATCCAACTTCCATTGTCAGAAATTTCCGCCTCTATTTTCAAGCTGAAACACATAGATTTATGGAATAAAATGATATTTAACAATACAGGACAGATGGAACACTGCAAGAAAAAAGAAATATGATTACAGAAGAAATCTTTGCTTTATCCAACTTCTGTTTTCGAAAAATGTTCATCCATTTTCTATCTTAAATATAAACACTTATGTAATTAAATGGTGTTTAACAACAGTTTAGGACAAGGGAAACAAACACCACACGTACACAAAACAACATTACGATCACGAGAGAAATGTTTACTCCCCTTGTCGGAAATTTTTGCCTCCATTTTTGAGCTGAAACACAAACATTTCTGTAACAAAATGATATTTAACACAACAGTGGACAAAGGAAATATCAGGGAAAAACAAGTTCTGATTACTGGAAAAATCTTGACTTTGCCCAACTTCTATTTTTGGAATTTCCCTTCCATTTTCAAGCTAAAATACAAACACTTATGAAAAAAAAAATATTTAACAGCAATACTGGGCAGAGGGGGCATAAAATAATTTAAGATTGCAGTGCTCCATCTAACTTGGAACCCTTTTTGGAAATTGTTGCTTCCATTTTCAAACTGAAACACAAATATTTATGAAATAAGATATTTAACAATATAGACAGAGGGGACATCACAAGAAAAAAAAATTATGATTCTGAGAGAAATATTTGCTCCAAAAGAGGGAATTCCATCCTCAGATGGAAAATCTACACTCATGATTAGGAGTCTGCAAAAGAAGATTAAAAAATGTTCTGAGAATATCACGTGCAACATTCATTGCACATCACCACAGTTCTTATTCTTTCACTTCTGTATGACCGCCTTTATGGGGTCATAATAGAAGCAGTGTAGCAAGGAATTTTCATGTGGGCTTTTGAAAATAAAAATAAGTTTTGAATAAAAATAAATTTTACTGCCAACATAATGGCATTTCATTGACCAAGTAGGGATCATGAAACATTTCACTTCTAGATTTTCTAATTATGTTTGTTAACTTTTGAGCAAAAAAGTATTCAGTGATAAACTACTTATTTAATTGTTTGGTAATCATGTCAAAGTTAGATGCACCTGATTTTGAAGAAATTTACAGATGACTTTTTGCCATTTTTGTTGATGTCAGGTATTTCCTGCATTGCTTACTGGCAAATGAATTTTGTAGACATTAGAAAGGGGATTTATGTTGTACTAATACTCATTCCAAAAATTGTGGTGATGCACAGCTTTGACAAAGTCAAACAACTTTCCTGTAAAGTCACATAATGCTGCTGTCTAGTACAGGAATTGACTGGTGGTTCCTTTGATCATTGTCACTCCCACGCAAAAATATTCAGAATTGCTACTGATCAGTGCCATAGCATTTGATAACAATAGTCATGAGATGATAAGCTCAGAGAGAGGAATGCAGACAAGATACGACAACACTGTGTGGTACTGCAGAAGTGTCACATGGTTTTGCATCACACCATCCTGATCAGGAAGCATAGGCACAGACCTTCCAGAAATGCAATGACAGATTCAAGCTTTTGGCATGAAGTACAAGGGGTGCTTTAGCTCTGGACATGGAATCTAATGAGTAGTTGAGCTCGGGGCATGAAATCCAATGGGTGATCGAGCTCTCTACATATGCACACATACATACATAAATTTACAGTGATAAAATCAATTATATGCCAATTATGCATATGATTTCATCAGTGATAGATTTTAAAACTGTTATGGATATATAATTAAGCATGCTCTTAATTTTTCTCAAGGACTTTTAGTTATACATGTTTTACTTTGATTCCCTGAAAGATGTATAATTGAAATTTTACTGCATTATATTTTCATGTGCATCTATGTGTATCTTAATGACAGTGATGATCCTAAAAAGTTTATTCCAGTAACATCAAAGGCATGCTGAGCCTTTTGAGAGGAGGGGGGAGCAGTGTACCCTGATAGGAAAGATCAAACAGAGAAGTGAAGAAAAGTTTTAGAAGTACACTGGCGGAAAGTGAAAAAAGAACACCAAGAAGGAGACGTCTGATACCAACGAAATTTATACAGTATAATAACAGAATACAGAGGATAATGTGATCAAAACATTATGGCAAAATACAGCTGTATTTGCTGGTAAACTGAAAAAATAACATTTCCATGTAACATGGTTAGTACGAGGTTGAACCGCCATGAACTGTGTCACACTGTGCAATTCTGGCATGGAGTCTGTCGTACAGATGTTGGATGTAAGTTTGGGGTATTGAGTTCCAAGCATCCTCAACCTGGACGCGTAAATCGGGGATGGTCGTGGCTGGCCGTGGAGACCAGATAAGTCGCTGTCCCATAAAATCCCACACGTGCTCAATGGGGGACAAATCCGGTGGTGAACGTGCAGGCCATGGAAGTTGTCTCACACCCTGAAGTGCATGTTGCGTGGCACGTGCCGTGTGTGGGCGTGCGTTATCTTGCTGGAAAACACCACGATGGACCGACCTTACAAATGGCACAACAACGAGCTGAATGATGTTGTTGATGTAGGAGGTGCTGTTTAACGTACCCGGTACAAACACTAGTTGTGTGCGGGAGTGATAGCTGATCGTTCCCCACACCAGGAGACCAGGTGTAGGCCCTGTGTGTCGCTGGCGGATGCAAGAAGGGTGGAGACGCTCCCGTGTGTCTGCGAACACGCATACGGCCATCGGAGGCTCCAAGCAGAATCTGCTTTCATCGCTGAACACGACAGATCGCCATTGCGTTCCCCAGTGCAGACATTGGTGACACCACTGCAGCCATTCCTTACGGTGGGCTGGAGTCAGAAGTACACATGCCAGAGGCACACATGCACGTAGTCCTGCATCCAGTAGACGGTTGCGGATTGTTCGCACAGTCACCTCAGGTGCAACGGCAGCTCAGATTTGCGTCGAAGTGGATGTTCTGCTTGACAACGCCGTTCTTCTTATGCGTCGATCGGTCCGCTCATCAGTCCGTCTGTGACTCCCGGTACCACGTCTTCTCATGTGGGAATGTTCCTCGTACCATCTATGCCACCATTGTACCACGACTGATACTTCCCGTCCAATTCGCTCCGCAATACGACGATACGACCACCCGGCCTCACGGAGTCCGACTAGACGACCTCGCTCAAAGTCCAATAACTGCTAAAATCGTACACGTCTTCCATGTCCAGGCATTGCAGCTTCTTCAGGGTCTTCGCATGTGTCCGTACGCCGACGACTGATTACATTCACTTCGCCATACTCCTTAAATACCACCGACGATCATTTGCATATTATGCCGTGCTGTGGCATAAGCGCTCACCGGTTGGTCCCGAAATTAACATCGCACCTACGTAAACTCGACCCCAATAACATATGTAAATTTCATGATCATCCGCCAATTCCTTCTTGGTGTTCTTTTTCACTTTCCGCCAGTGTATATGAGTATATTGAAAAGAGTTTTAGGAGTATAAGGTTTCCTGTTAAGTGTGTGATGTTGTAAGCTGCCCTACTTATTTATTTGTGTGTGTGTGTGTGTGTGTACACTGAAAAGCAATTGAATTAGAGATACCTGTCTAGTAACCACCTTTCGCCCTGATGACGGCGGCGATTCGTCTCGGCATGGACTCGACAAGACACCGGAAGCATTGGGAAGCCATACGGATCCACGACCCCTGAACAAGCTCCCACAGTTCACGAAGATTTGATGGAGGGGGTCAGAGCCTCGAACATCTCTCTTGATGGCATCTCAGATGTGCTCAATGGGATCGAGGTCACGTCGGTGGAGTGTTCATCCAACCATTCGGATACAATTCGGGAGCAATGGCATGGTGCATTGTCTTGTTGCAGGATGAGGTCCCCAGTGAGATGTTGAAGACGCACAAACGGGAGCAAATGGTCGTCCAGGATATCCCGGTAACGTTGACCTGTGAGGAATGATGTCACACATACTAGGGGTCCCATTTCAGTCCATGCAAACAGTCCCCAGACGAGAATGCCATCCCCACCCAGTGTTGCCAGATCGTGGGAAAATCTGGCTGTTCTGATTTAACGTGGGAAAAAGGAAAAATTTTGAAAAAAAAAGGCCTTTTCGTGGGAAAAACTGGCTCCTAAAATTTTGGATGTTCTTCTTTTTAACTTTCAGTCTTTCATGGGAAGTTGGCAACAGGTTTACATGTTTAACATGTGATTTAGATTTTAAAACCGTACCCTAATCGATTTCAGTTAGTTAAACTCGTCTTACCGTAACCGTGAGGGATGACCACGCCACCACGTTTCCATTATCTCATTATGTTTCTTTTTGCAAGTTCTGTTATCTGATCATCTAAGAACATACGTAGTTTTTATCAGCAAGTGCAAGTTTTCTCTGTTCTAAGACGTAAATAAAATTTAATTGATCTGAAATGTCATTAAAGAGAAAAGCGCGAGATCAGTTACCTGGCGAAGAAAGACTGCATTGCTCCAAAGTTTTTCAAAGTTCCTGGATGGAAATGGATATATTCAAGGGTTGGCTAATGCCTGTTGACGGATGCAATACTAAAGCCTATTGTAGAGCATGTTGTGCCACTCTAATTTGTGGGAAAAGTGATTTGGAAAAGCATGCTAATTGTTCCAAACACAAAAGAAATGCAAGAGTCATAGCAAATATTCCACTAATAACAATTTTTTCAGCCAAGCCTACATCATTGTCTCATCTGGATATAGTAAAAGGGGCAGAGATTAAATTGGCCGCTTTTTTCGCAGAGCACAATGTAGCCCTACAAGCAGCGGATCATTTAGTTCCTTTATTGAAAGACGTCTTTTCCGACTCGAAGATCGCAAATGATTTTTCTTTAAGACATACGAAGTGCACTAATATTGTAAAAAATGTCCTGGCAAAAATTTAAACTGAAGAGACTGTAGAGGTACTAAGAACTGTTAATTTTTCGCTTTTACTTGATTAAAGTACTGATTTAGCAGACGGAAAGAACATGTGCATATTAGTGAGATACGTTTCGCCTCATAATGGTAGAGTTATGACAGTGTTACTTGAACTTCTTTCACTGGATGCGAAAGACTGTTCTTCAGAAAAACTCTTTGAAGCGTTTGAAAAATGTCTGAATGATAAACTTATTCCTTTTGAGTAATATTGTTGGTGTAGCATGTGACAATGCCTCAGTGATGATTGGAGCTCACAATTCTTTCGTTAGCAGATTAAAAACTCGAATTCCAGCCATTGTCATTCTAAGGTGCTTATGCCATTCTGCAGCACTTGTTGCTAGTAAATCCTGTGAGAAACTTCCAAGATCTTGTGAAGAATTAAATAGAGGTGTAGCATCATATATATCTGGCAGTTCAAAGCGCTGTGCAGTATTACAAGAATTTCAAGTTTTTTTTCATGTTGAGCAGCATAAAATATTGAAACTATCGGGAACGAGATGGCTTGTACATCATGCATGCGTGGTAAGACTGTTGGAAAACTGGGATGTTCTTCAACATTATTTTCAACTTGCTGTTTTTGAAGACAAACTTAAATGTGCTGAGCAGATTCTTTCTGAGTTAAAGAATGAGTACACAAAAGCATATTTACTTTTCCTAAAGTATGTGTTGAATTTATTTAATAGGTTCAATGCATTATTTCAGTCAAAAAAAATTTTTATTCATGAACTTTCTACTAATTCTGTAATTCTTATAAAAAATGTTGCCCCAAATTTTTTGAAGCATAAGACACTCTGCCAGGTTGATAACGTTAGTATATAGGCCCGGAATGTGAAAGTCATTTGCTAAATTTACCTAAAGACTGCGAAAATGGTGTGCGTCAAGTCAGGATGAAATGTTTGGAATTTTACATTACGGCTGTAAGTGAAATGCAAAAGCGCCTTCCCTTGAATAGCGACGTATTCAAAGGAATGCAGTTCTTGGAATCAATGTGAATTTATAGTCAAATGTTCTGTTTTTTGGTATGTTATTTTATCGTTTGTAAAATCGTAACAATTTGGGATAAATGGTGAAAGACTGGAATTCAGTGAACTTAAAGAATTGGCCGAGCATTTTGGAAAATTCGATTTAAATGCTTTGGCAATTGAATGGAGAACTCTTCCTAATTATTTTAGTGACTCTCAGAAAAATGATCTAGCAAATTTAGATCTGGATGTGATGTGGCACGAAATTTCAAAACACAAGAACTTCGAGGATGCAACGGCTTTCCCAAATCTCAGCACACTTGCAAAGACGGTATTGTCATTATCACATTCTAATGCAGAGGCAGAATGGATATTTTCAATCGTTACTTATGTAAAGACAAAAAAGAGGAATAAAATAAGTGAGGAATGCTTAAACGCTGTCTGTGTTGTACGATCAGGCTTCCAAAGTAATGACATGACATGTACTTCTTTTAAGGTGGGAGAAAAACATTTAAAATTGCATAACAGCAAGAATCTGTACTAAATTTATTATCACCAGTACGAAATAAAAGGAATCAATGTGAATTTAAAGTCAAATGTTCTGTTTTTTGGTATGTTATTTTATCGTTTGTAAAATCGTAACAATATCCTAAGTATTATATATGTGTACGTTTTTGTATAGCGTGGAAGAAAAATATGGGAAATTGTGAAGTTTCGTGTGGGAAATATGGAATTTTTTAGCATTTCTGTGGGAAATTCAGCATCCGGAGTCTGGTAACACTGCCCCCACCAGCTTGAAGAGTACCCTGCTGGCAAGAAGGATACATCGCTTCATGTGGTTTGCGCAGTACTTGTATCCTGCCACCCGCATGTACCAACGTTAATCTCGACTCATCAGTCCAGGCAACATTTTCCCACATGTCTAGGGTCCAGTGGCGATGTTCCTGCGCCCATGCTAATCTTTGCACCCTGTGATGTGCGGTCAGCAGTGGTACCCTCGTGGGACAATGGCTTCTGTATCCCATTTCGAAGAGATGGTTCTGGATGGTGTGGCTGCTTACACGTTTTTGTGCACCAGCGTTAAATTGCTCAGTGATTTCTTGCACTGTGGCCCGTCTATCAGCTGTTACAATGCGAGCTAGCCAACAATGACCCCGTTCATCCACACGCTGTTGTTCACTGCAGTTGGCCCTTGCAGGGACGGTTTTACCAGATTCGATGTACTCACGGTGCACCCATGACACAGTGGCTCCTGAAAATTCCAGGGCCTGCACGACTTCCGAGATGGAGTGACCCATTCGCCGGGCCCCGACAATTTGCCCACGATCAAATGCGCTTAGATCCTTCATCTTACCCATAATGTGTCTGACTCTTACTGATTCCCGTCGCATCACTCCTTATATTGTCAGATCGCTGCATACGTTATGTCGTTTCTGTTTACAGGGACGCCCACAGTGCCACATTTGCAAAACGCCAGCTGTCTGTAATTCAATTGCTCTTCAGTGTATGTATATGTGTGTATATATATATACAGAGAGAGAGAGAGAGAGAGAGAGAGAGAGAGAGAGAGAGAGAGAGAGTCTCTAAAATGCAGTTGTTTTTTATTTATTTGCACCTGTTTCTTCTTCATACTTACTGAATGTTGTATTTTGGAAGTGTTTTATGCGCAAACAGGAGCAGTTTATGTTCTCATAACTGCATGAACCAATCTTTCACCTCTCTTGAATCGACATCATGAGACTAAAATTTTGTTCACAACATACACTAGTGTTGTCATAAATCATTCTATATATAGAAGCACTGAAAAGAAGGAAATTATAGTGCTGTCCTTCTAAAAGTTAAAAAACAGCTAATTGGATTTTTTTGGAGTGTAGGCTTTTATTTGTATCAATGACTTACTCTGCACCAACTGATGAATTTCAATGGGTGCCTGGGCCCTCAATTACCAACATAGTTCCCAACGGCTACAAGATTTTCCAATTGCCAATTCAAGAAATACCTAAAATCAACAAAGAACAAAACTCATCAATACATTTCTTCAAAACTGTATGTGTCCCACTTTTGAAAGATTACTGATTTATTTCTACAAGTAAAGCATTTTTACAGTGCATCCTGCAAGATCAAAAAACAGTCCCACATGAAATTCTGGTGAATTTAAAATGAAGCACACACACTGCTTGTCTATGTTATACACCATGGCATTATTATTCAAAGAGTTCCTTTAATATCAATTTAATTTTCTAACGTGCACCATTTTGTGGATGCTTCAACAAAAATGAATCAACTCTTATAAGACTTCTTCCAATAAATCTCTAAGGAATACTTTCAGCAATTTAACTAATCTCAATTTACTAATTTATTTACACAATTATAAAAGTAAACAAAGTAAAATTACTTACCCAGGAACTTCTCCTTTTCTACAATAGCTAGTTTAATACCAGGATGTCTAATAAGCAATTCTCTAGCAGTAGCTGTACCAACAATGCCTCCGCCAACAACCACAATATCATACTTTAATTGGTTTCTTCTGACACTGGTAGGAAGAAAGAAAATTATCATAAAACTGTAATAATACTGCACAAAATCTTTTTTTTTTTTTTTATTTTAAAGGTGAAATTCCTTATCACTAACAGTGAGGAATGCTGGACTTCTGAACCTCAGTGCCTTGCATAGTTCTATGTATCAACCTAGCCTGTTTACCTAAGTTTATGCACAACCACCATCACAGAACAAAAAATTAGTTTTAATAATCTAAAGCAGCTTATGGGATTTTACTAGGAAATTTTTTCTTTAATAGCAAATTTTCGGAGAAAACTCTTCTCCTTCTTCAGGCTGTCTTGTTGTTGTCACTTTTTCCTTGTCACTATCACGGTTACGGTTTACCTTGACGGTTACGGTTAACCTTGATGGTTTAGGTTATTTTTCAACAAATCCTGCCAGATGTTAGGCAGGGAAAATCCTTTGCAGTCATTGATGATGGAATTTTGATTTTTCTCAATCTCTATTCCTTCTTTCAGTTTTCTTTTTGGAAATTGCTTTGGAAACTGATTACTTTAAGGAATTCCAATCCATGCTGTGCCCAGTTTCTCTAACATGCCTATCTAATCCAGTCTTGTTTGAGCAATTTTTTATAGCTGCTTTATGCTCAGCTATATGAGTTTCTAGTCTGTGACCTGTTTCACCTATGTAAGATAGTCCATTTTAAAAAGTAAATTGTAGTTGTGGACCATCTTACATAGGTGAAACAGGTCGCAGACTAGAAACTCGTATAGCTGAGCATAAAGCAGCTATAAAAAATTGCTCAAACAAGACTGGATTAGATAGGCATGTTAGAGAAACTGGGCACAGCATGGATTGGAATTCCCTTAAAGTAATCAGTTTCCAAAGCAATTTCCAAAAAGAAAACTGAAAGAAGGAATGGAGATTAAGAAAAATCAAAATTCCATCATCAATGACTGCAAAGGATTTTCCCTGCCTAACATCTGGCAGGATTTGTTGAAAAATAACCTAAACCGTCAAGGTTAACCGTAACCGTCAAGGTAAACCGTAACCGTGATAGTGACAAGGAAAAAGTGACAACAACAAGACAGCCTGAAGAAGGAGAAGAGTTTTCTCCGAAAATTTGCTATTAAAGAAAAAATTTCCTAGTAAAATCCCATAAGTTGCTTTAGATTATTAATTCAATTAAACTAGGAAGCCATTTCTCAACATGAGCTTTATTCAAAGAAAAAAAAATTAGGTCTGCATAAATATCATGCTGAATATTTTTATAGAAAAAATAATAATTTCAACACTGCAATAACACAGATTTTTCTATACATAAAAATGTGATTCTTTTATATATGCAGGAAATACAAAATAGTAACAAGGCAGATATTTTTTTCTAGTTAAACTTTAGCCATCAGCCTGTTCATTCATATCTCCAAAGTGATAAAACTGACCCATTAAAAAAAAAAAAATTTAACTATCCAGTTACCCATAATCTTATTTTTAATCAAAATCACACATGGCAGTTATTATCCACAGCTGTGCCTCTCCTAACTGGGAAGGAGGTCAACAGCTGGTGATATAACTGAGATAGAAGGTCAAACTGCTATATTAGTCACTACACAAGACAAACTGCCTCTGACACGAAATACAATAAAAGCATAAAAAGATTTCAAGCTTTTTTTCTTTCGAATAGAATATATTTAAAACATTAAATGCATGAAATGGAGACAAAATCGAGACGAGAAAGAATCAGACTGTCAGCCACATGTTCCAATGCACAAATGTGGCTGTGCAGCTCTCAAATTCAGCTCAATGTCTTGGGTGTGAGCTAACACACTGAAGTGCCAAAAGTCATGGGATACGTACCTAGTATCATGCAGGACCTCCTCTAGCCCGGCGAAGTGCAGCAACTCGACATGGTATCGACTCCACAAGTTGCCGGAAGACTTCTGGAGAGATGTTGAGCCATGCTGTCTGAACAGCCGCCCACAGTTCCCTGGTATTTGTAGGTGAAGAATCTTGGGTGCAAATGGACCTTTCCACCACGTCCCATAAGTGCTCTATTGAGTTCATGTTGGGCGAACATGGTGGCCACACCATCCATCAAAACTGTTCAAAATGCTCCTCGAACCAATTTTGAACAACTTGGGCCCGATGACATGATGCATAGTCCGCCTGAAAAATCCCATCATTGTTGGGGTGCATGAAGTCCATGAAGGGCTGCAAATGGTCACCCAGCAGAGCAACAAAGCAATTACCAGTTAATGATGTGTTTACAAGGACCAGAGGACCCAAACTGTGCCATGTAAAGACACCCCACACATGTATGGAACCACCACCAGCTTGCACAGTGCCTTGTTGACAGCTTGGATCTATGGCCTCATGGGGTCTGCACCACACCCGAACCCTACCATCAACTCGTAACTGTAGCGTGACTCATCGGGTCATGCCATATGTTGCCAGTCTTCCACGGTCCAATTACTGTGTTCATGAGCCCAGGTGCGGTGCTGTGTCCGATGCCATGGTGTTAACAAAGGCACTCTAGTAGGTCTTCCGCTCCCATATCCTACGGATGCTAAATTACACTGCACTGACCTGATGGATATGTCTCTGGTACCTCCTGCATTGAATATGGATGTTATTTGAGCCAGTGTCACTCGTCTGTTAGCACAGACAATCCTGGTCAGACACCGCTGGTCACAGTCACTCAGCACCCGTGGTTGGCCACTGCGGTGTCCACAGTGGGTGGTAATGCCTTCCATGAGGTATTCTCAGTACACACATGACACTGTGGATCAAAGGATGTTGAATGTTCACATAATCCATCTGTCTGGCTCCCACTACAATGCCTCGTTCAAACTCCGATAATTCACGTCAGCTTGCCGTAATCCTACTGGAGGTTGTTCAACCTGATTCATGAGATTACACCTCGCAACTGATAAAAATTGTGGCATGTGTCGAAGCCTTTATACGACAGCAGTGCCAGTTAAAAATTTGTGGATTGCTATCCCATGACTTTTGGCACTTTAGTGTATTTCTACAATACTTTCATACAAAAGAAGCTTTTTTTCCAACTGTAAGGACTCTTGTTATAATATTATGATTTTTTTATTTGATTTTTTTTTTTTTGTATACATTAATGCCAGCTGTACTTTGCATAAGTTTTAACCGACATCAGCACAGAAGCAGCGCTGAGTCATACAGTCACATACGTCTGGGGTCATAGTGACACTCATAAAGTGTGAGAGGAACCAGTTTGTCCTTGAGAACGATTAGTGTGTTAGACACCGACTTGAGTACACAGTTCGGGGCAGAAGAGAGCTGGTCGAGATAGAGTAATGGCGACACATAACAAAAGAGCTGCTGTTATATAGCAGGCTATGTAGTTTGGTCAGGATGTTGGTCCTATAATAAAGTTGTTGACTTATCTGTGTGTATTTATATGTGGAGAATGATGGTTGCTAACAATTTTGGGCTGATTAATGACAAGTGGTAACGAAATACTTAATGAATGCAGTGGGGACATGATAGCAAGAACAAAACCAGTGGACTCAGTTATACAGGTCTCATACACCCACTGAAAACAAAAATTATTATAACATCTAAATTATTAAAATTCTAACAAATACTTTGTATGAAATATAGTGGTAAAGCTAGTTTCTTTGCCCATATGTGTGCACAGGCCTTATTGCAAATAAACCAAATTAATGTATGAAACTACTTGAGGCACTGAGACTCAGAAGCCCACCCAGT
Source organism: Macrothele yani (assembly GCA_039090855.1). Lineage (NCBI taxonomy): Eukaryota > Metazoa > Arthropoda > Arachnida > Araneae > Macrothelidae > Macrothele > Macrothele yani. The sequence continues at coordinate 592,768 of CM077023.1, read as the reverse complement.
GAGGGTTTTATACAAGGGTTGTCCCAAAACAACTAAGAATATTTTTATAAAAAAATATGTGAGCCTTAATTGTCAATGAAGTGGTCATCTTTTTCAAAATACTGTCCATTATATCCAATACAAGTATCCCAAAGTTCCTTCCACTTTTTGAATGTCTTCTGGAATTCTTCTGAAATGCTATTGAAGCATACCTGCACAGCTGTAATAAGTTACTGATCAGTAACAAATTGTCGTCCTCATAATGTCTTTTTTAAAATGGGGAACAACCAGAAGTCATATGGTGACAAGTATGAACTACATGCAGGTTGAGGCATCAACTTAATATTCATTTTCTCCAAATAAGAAATGACAGAACTGGCCATGTGCGGCCTTGCATTGAGCCACACATGAAAAGAAATGGGGAACCCAAATTGAACAAACTCATTTCATGCCCAAATGCTCGGTTAAAATTCTGTGAATTGATGATTAAAAAAAAAGATGTGAACCATATCTTCTTCTATATCTTTAATTAATAGGTGTATGCTTTCCGGTATCATAACACCTATTATATTGATGTTTACATCTGTAACACTCGTTGAAGGTCTTCTTCCATGTGCAATTAAAGCTGCCGACTCATGACCATCCATAAATTCTATATGCCATCTGTAAATTGTTGATTTTCCTAGACATTCATCTGTATAAGCCTGTTGCATTAGATGGAAAATCTCTCCAACAGACATTTTAAGTCGACAACAAAATTTAATGGCGCATCTCTGTTCCTCTTTCACATAAATTTTTTCGAAAAATCACAGTGCGAAAACACTTGTTAGGGATTCACAAAACAACACTTATTAAACTACGCACTACCAACAACACATGTGTGATAAACAGGTGTGGCCTGTTGCTATGGTTAATACAATGACTACCATTTTTTTGAGACTCGTGTCAAGGTTGAATGCAGTATTGCACATATTTTATAAAAACATTCTCAGTTGTTTTGGGACAAGCTATGTATAATGATTTTTCTGTTCCCAACTTTTGCATGTACAAGCAAATCACACAAGGCTGCAAAAAATATATTACATAAATTATTAACTATAAGAATTAGGTACTTGGAGCTTTGCTCAAAGCATTCCTCAATCAGTGTTTGGGAGGAGCCAAAAGAAAAAGTCCATTTTGAATTTTAAAATGTATAAAGTGCCCCTCAGTAATAAACCATGTTTCTGGTTTGGAACATTGCAACAACAGATTATTAAAAGAGTTCAATTTTTAGGTTTTTTCCTTTTCCAAATACACAGTAAAAGCTTGATAATTTTTTATATTTTTTTATGCATATGCCTATTTCAGTACATCGTATTCTTTCATGAGAAATGCAAACTATAGGTATAGTGTGTAACCTAAAAGATTTTAAAAGAAAATATTTGTTTAGAAAGTGGGTTTCGCACATGTAAGTCGGTTAAAAAATAAAGTGTGGAAATGAAAAGTGAAGAAGCAAAATGGAGAACATATTAAAACTTCAGAAAACACTCTTAAGTTAGGTAAAAAGTTTAAGGTAAGGAAGCTTTCGACTGGCAACTTCAGTCTTATACAGGGTGATTCATAAAGAAGTATACAGTTTCAACGCACTATAAAACAAGAACAATGTAAGACATTTTATGTTACCTGTAACAGAATTGTAGGGGGATGTTTCAAGTTTTTTAGAGACAGTCACAGATGTTCTATGTGTGCACCCTTAGTCACATGAAACACATCGAACCGGTAATCCATTTCCACCCAAACACGAGGTAAGATATCTACACTTTCTTTTTGGACACAGCACAGAAAACATTTACCTTAGAGGAATCTCGCACGTGTTGCACTGTAAATCTGGGATTCTCCTCCGTTCCCCAATAGCTAACATTGTGCTTGTTTACCTGACCACTCACATGAAATGTAGCTTCATCGGTGAAAACTAAGTGATCAGCAAAATCGTCATTTTCAAAACGGTGCTGCATTTCGGCACAAAATTCAAAGTGCTTTGTCTTGTCAAGGTCAGTGAGATTTTGCAACATCTGCATTTTGTATGGAATCATTTTCAGCTTCTTTCTCAAAATTCTCCAGACAGTAGGCTGTGAAATCTGCACTTCACGACTCACCCTCCTCATTGATTTTCCCGGGCTTTGTTGAATGGCGGTGCAAACACTATCGACGACTTCTTCCGATACAGGCGGTTGTCCAGGACTTTTAAATTTGCACAAACAGACCGGAGTTTCATATTTTTTATGCCAATCGTAGATAGATTTTCTGGTTGAAAGTTCTTTTCCGAATCGTAATCGAAAATGCCGTTGCACAACAGTTACAGATTCCGTTTTGCTCAATTCAAGAACACAAAACGCCTTCTCCACTGCAAACGCTGCCATTTTGACTGACTAGTCACGTGACACGCACGCTATCGCCTACGTCATTTCCCTCAGTAGCGGGGCATAAACTTTATGAGTACATCTACCTAACGGTTCGCAGTTGTGGTCCGTGTCTTCAACTGTTACTGTTTTACAGCATCTGGAAACTGTATACTTCTTTATGAATCACCCTGTATAATGGACTATATGATTGGAATGAAAAAAGGGAAATCAAAGTTGCAGTTTTGGGGGCTGAGAAAAATGTCTAAACTTTCCTGATAATGCAACAAAAAATAATTAACAAACGGGTCAATTCATTTGGTATCAGTCCAAAAGGGTTCAGTAGAAGTGTCCTTCAAAGTTGGAACTTCTTTGGACAGACACTAAACTAACTGTCCTGTATGTTTATCATTTTTTGTTACATTATTAGGGAAGTTTTGAAATTTTTCTCAGCCCAAAAACTAATTCCGATTCCCACTTTTACCATTCCATTAATACGGAAATTGTTTTGAAAAAAGAAAAATAAATAATACGACTTTATGGATCTGGCAACCACTAACCATCATCTTCCATCTGTTGCCAGGCTGATAAAGGCTGAAGTTACCAGCTAAAAGATTCCTTATCCTTACCTTATTTTTATTTTCATGTAACTGCAGAGTGTTTTTGAACTTTTAATACTTATTATTTATGGTCACATGCTTATGACCAAATTTATCATGGAGAACAGAATTTCTGCTGTAGTGTTTCATGTCACAGTGCAAGGTGAAAGCTTCAGCACAAGGTCAATGTGGCATGGAACACAGTGAATCAGTTTGTCACCTTGCATATCACTTCACTGTCAGGAAGGCCAGTGAATTAGTCACCTCGTGTCTTCAGAGAATAACTCTTGTGAGTGAAGATGTGCATTGTGTTATGCACTGTTAGTATACAATGGCTTTGATTTAGCTTCATTTTTTTAAATATATGAAGTATTAGAAGTTATCCTTAAATGAGTGATGAAGGACAAAAAAGGAAGAAGTTGGCTTATGATACAAGATTTAAGCTAAAAATTGTGACATATGAAGAAGAAAAAAGTGTTCCTGCTCATTATTTCTGCATCTGTGAGAAGAGCACTTCAGAGAAAGAGAGAGAACAAAGAAAAAATACAGTGTTATTGTAACATATGCCAAAAGTAATGAAGGCTGCTAAAAGAGGATCATCAGCTTGACCGTAAACACTTTTCTAGCGACAGCATGTAGTTGGATAAGACTCTTTTGATTGAGTTCCAGAAAGCCAAAAATTAGACCCAGAGCGACACAAATGAGTCTTTTAAACTCTGTACCTGCTGAGGTGACAGGTTCAAGTTTGTACACCCAACACCATTTGCAGCATCGGCTGACTGATACACAAGGTTTATGAACAGATTTAGACTTTGCCTGTGGCAAAAAACAAAAAATTGCTTAGAAACTGCCATAAGAGTTGCAGTGTAAAATTTAATTTTTTCAAAAGCACATTAATGGCAAGCAATCATATGACAGATGTGTTTGCCTCCATGAGAAACTCTACTTACATACGTACATACATATCACTAAGCTGTTCTCTGAGGATTCAAAGGTTAGCTCCAAAAAGAAATACAAACTTCCAGATATTTTTACCTATTGATGTTGTATCGAACTTCTCCATTTACATCGATCTCGACACACAACTCGTGCTTCACTGATATCCATTACATGTCGCACACAAGATCTTTTATACTTCATACTCATAATCCTTTTCTCATGCAGACACTCCTGAATCTGATCCACCCATGTCTTCCTTGGCCTTCTTCTGCCTTTCCTTCCTGCCACTTGGGCTGAAAAGATTTTCTTAGTAAGCATTTCATCACTCATTCTTTCAACATGACCAAACCACCGAAGCATATTGGTCTCCACCTTGCTAACAACATTTTGCTTCACATCACACAACTGCAATACATCTTCATTCCTCACACAATCAGATCGTGTCTTGCCACAAACCCCACGTAAGTAACGCATTTCTCCAGCACACAAACAACTGCTATGTTTCTTCTGCAGTACCCAGGTTTCACTGCCATACATCAGAGTAGGAACAATTACAGTTTCATACACAGCCATGCGGGACTCTCTAGAGAACCCATCATTCCTGTGAAAACCTCCCAGAGCAACTATGACTTTCAAAGAAGAATTCACTCGCCTACTGATTTCACCATCCAACTTGTTCTCTCTGTCAAACATACTTCCTAAATACAAACTCACTCACCTGGTCAATCACAGTGCCATTTATACTTACATTACATTCAGTGCTACCAGTTCCTCTCTCAAACACCATAACTTTGGTTTTTCCCTTACTTATACTCAGTTTGAATTTCATGCAAACTTTGTGCATCCGAGTCAACATACTCTGCAACTCACTTTTGCTCTCTGCCAACAGGACAGTGTCATCAGCATACAGCAATCTGCACACACGGATATCACCAAGACATAAACCACTATTATCTATTTTGGCATCACGCATGCATGCATCCATAAATATGTTAAACAGCCATGGTGACATTACACAACCTTGTCTAACTCCTTCACCAATGGAAAACCATTTTGATAAAACACCATTTACTCGTACACAAGCTCTACTACCAGCATACATGGCTTTTACACTATTAAGTAGATTCCCAGTAACACCATATTCATTCAATACCTTCCACAAAAGTGTCCAATTCACTCGGTCATAAGCTTTCTCTAAATCTATGAAAGCAGTAAAAACTTTCTTCCCAACAGCCAGATACTTTTCAATCATCGTGCGTAATGCAAAAATCTGGTTAGTGCAGCCTTTACCAGGCATGAAACCACTCTGAACATCCCACATTTTCTCTGATGTAAGACCCCGTACTTTTTCAGTAACAACCTTACCAAACACTTTCCCTGGCACACTCAGTAGGCTAATACCACGATAGTTTTCGCATTCAGTCCGATCACCTTTTCCCTTATACAAGGGAACAATAATAGCATCCTTCCAATCCCGAGGGACCATTCCTAACTCCCAGCACAACTGGCAAATTTCAGTTAACCCGTCAATTATAGTCACCACCATATTTCAACATCTCTGCAGTTATACCATCAACTCCTGGAGCCTTACCATTCTGAAGAGATTTTACAGCTTTACACACTTCTTCTCTTGAGATCCCTCCTGTGCTTTCATCCCTCATTGTGACATCATCTGCACCTGTCTCAGAATCATCTTTGCTTTTCTGATCTAATAACTCACAGAAGTATTCACCCCATCTGTCACTTAACTCATTGGGCTCCCAAATCATTTACCCAATCTCATTCTTCACACAACTTAAAACTTTGTTTCCCCTATTTTTCCTGAGTCTCATGTACTTCCAGAAGGACTTTCTATCTTTCCAAAAAGCCAGTTCATGCCTTTCCACTTTCTCTTTCCTATCTTTTGCCTTACTGTGGCGAACCAGCTTAGCAGCTTCACGCTTCTTACAGCGATATTCATCCACAGAGACTCTACCTTGCAACATCCCCAAATAGGCTTCCTTCTTTCTCTTTACTGCCTCTTCAATCTCACTATTCCACCAAGCATCACCTCTATTGTTACCCACTATTGTGGTGCCACAGACCTCTTTAGCAGCAGTGACAACACAGTTCTTAAAACATTCCCACTTCTTTTCTACATCCCTCTCACCAGACTTCAGATCCTTCAGTCGTTCTCTGAGTAAGTCAGAATACCGCTGATGATCTTCAAGGAGCCTATCAACCTTTATTCTTTCTATCCTGTGTCTCTTCCTATTCCTTTTCCTCCAACCAACATTAAGTTTCACTCGTGACACTACTAAGTAATGATCAGAACCAACATCTGCACCTCTCATCACACGGGTGTCAACAACTAAGTGTTTCAAACGCTGATCGTACACAACAAAATCTATCACACTCTTTTGACCAAGAGTACGATTTTCCCAAGTATATGTGTGGATATACTTGTGGTTGAAAAATGTATTAGATACACACAAACCATTCTCAATGCAGAGTTCAATTAATCTTTCACCATTATCATTCACACAAGGATCATTAAACTTACCCAGAACATTGTCAGAAATTGCATTCTGCACACCTACTCTAGCATTGAAATCCCCTGCTATTGTAACTTTTTCTTTAGCACCAAACTGGCTCAAAACAGCTTTTAGCTCATTCCAGAAATCTTCTTTCTTATCAGAAGGTTCCGAGTCACAAGGAGCATACACTACAACAATTACAATTCTCTGAAGTTTCACTTTCAAACGAATCCAGAGAATTCTCTCACTTATGCAACTATAGTGAATCAAGTTGTTCTTCATCTTTTCACTTAAAATCACACCTACACCAGCCTGTCCTCTCATATTATCCAATACTCCAGATTACACACTCACCGTGCCATTCACTTCTTCTACCCCAATTTCCTTCTTTTTGGTTTCACTTTTACACAGCACATCCAGTCTATACTTATTCATCTCCTCAATGACCTCATTCATCTTGCCATTTATACCTCTAGTATTCCATACACCAATCTTACATTCACTCAGCCGAGATCTCTTTCTCATACGCCGTTTAGAAAGTCCAGGTCGATTCCGTGGTGGACCGTCCTTCTCAAGTGTGGTAGGTCTACCATATCCCACACTTGAGTCATTCTTAGGTGCTAACACAAAACAAAGCTTCAACCATAAATATTTTTGAGATACCAGCTAGTTCTGTGTGGCACTGATGAAAAGAGTCCAACTCACTGAGGTTTGTTCCAGAACCCTTAGCTGGAATGACCAGCTAGAACCGCCAGCTGATCCTCAGTACTGATGTACTTTTATGATTTTCGGGACTCAAAGATTTTAAAGGACTTAAGTGTGGGATATGGTACACCTACAACACTTAAGAAGGATGGTCCACCACAGAATCGACCAGGAACTAATAAACGGTATATGAGAAAGAGATCTCGGCTGCGTGAGTGTAAGATTGGTGTATGGAATACTAGAGGAATAAATGGAAAGATGAATGAGGTGATTGAAAAAATATATATTGGATGTGCTGGGTGTAAGTGAAACTAAAATGAAAGAAATTGAAATAGAAATTAATGGAACAGCGAGTGTGTGGTATGGAGTATTGGATAATGTAAGAGGACAGGCTGGTGTAGGTGTGATTAAGTGAAAAGGTGAAGAACAACTTGATTTGCAATATAGCTGCCTATGCGAAAGAATTCTTTGGATCCGTTTGAAACTGAAACTTCAGAGAATAGTAAGGGTCATTCCATGTCAAATCAACCAATGAATTTACCTCAAAATTTGGTGAATTTGTTAGGTCTGCTGTGAAAATGAGCTGATGTGAAATTTAGATTTCTGGAACAAAAATTTTCTGAGATATAGGAATCTAAAATTTCCAAAAAAAAATGTAAATTTGCACTTGTCGGTCAATAATAAAATTGACATAATTCCTGTTCTATAGAAGTTAGAAAGTTAAATTTAGTGTCATTTGAAAGCTCTTCTAGTGCCCTTTCATTTGGCATGTGGCACGAGTGTTTTTCGATAGACATTATATTTTCAAGGTCAAATACAAAATTTTGACCTTGAATTCCAAAAAAATAACCCTTTTTTTCGAGATTTTTTTAGAATATCCTCAGTCATTGCTTAGTTCATATACTGAATTTCAAAATGGGGTTATTAATATCATAGGAGGCAAACCTTTTGGTATGTGTGTATGTTTGTCCTAGTTCTAGTTCATATTTGAATGGCATCTATCTCACTGTACATATTAGAAGGAAACGTGCATTTTAACTTAATTTCTTGCATGAAACTTGTGCATTTACAAAACTATGTTGATCTAATTGTAAAGTTTGATATTAGGTAAAAAAAAATTGTAATACGAGTAGCACAACTTTGTACAAAAAGATTCCGTCTAGCTGCTCGAGGTCTGTTCCTATATTAAATTGACCTGTTTCTAGTCAATAAAATGTTCAGAAGGATGTTATGTTTTTATTGACATTTAATATCTGACTTAACACTTTATTAACTAGCAAAAGGTTATTTCATAAGCAAATTCCTTAAGCTATGGTGAATCTCTGTTCTGCATGTTATTTAAAACTTTTAAAATTTACTTACCCGACACCTTTAGACTATTAAGTGTTGCAGTTCAACTTTATTAACACACGTGACACCATTGATGTTGTTTAAAAGCTCTTGGATATTACTCTTCATTATATATAGGTTATGGAGAAAAAAATGTTCCCTTTGTTTCTTAACAAAATTTTGTTTTTGATTTGTCCCTGGACAGTTGTAACAGTTTCCCCAAAAAACATTGAGACTGAGCAGGATTACATACCATTGCTGCAAGGCAATCTTTGTACGTTTTCAAAGGAGTTTCATTAAATTTAGTCAGTTCACTCACATTTCCTCCTATCAGCATCAACTTCACATTCTGATGAATGGCGCACACCCATACAGAGTGAGTACCATTTCCGCCAGCCAAAACACAGTTTCTTGGGCGGAGATCAGCAAATTTAGAAAAACCAACATTTTCCGTTGGATACTTCTGCTTGAATAACTGAAACACTTCTTTCAGATTGCTGAGTGCCAGTCTTTTCTGCATATGAATTCTGGTGTTTCCTTGTTTGACTGAAATAAAATATTTAATTTTTTCTTGTGAATTAATGAAGACATGGTAAATCCTGGTGTACAATTATTATAGTTAAATTGTGTATTACGGGGATTACTAGGACATAAGTTTTCACTTTGTCAAATTTTCGGGTTGTAACCCAACCCTTCGTCAGAACTGACTAAGATAGAAGGTGCTGCCACTCAAGTGGTAATGTCACACCGCTATGTTCGTTAATCGTGGAACCTCTTCTTCTCTCAATGTGTAGACTTTCTTCAAGTTTCAATTTTAGGTAGTGTTGTTGGTGAGCAAGAATTTTTAAAGATCCCCAGTCCACTGAATATCCAGTACTTTGTACATGTTTATCAACGCCTGTTTTGCTTATAATGTTCCTAATTGCGGCTTTGTGTTCTGCTACACTGGTGCAGAGTTGTCTTCCAGTTTCTCCTACATATATGTTACCACAATTGCAGTGTACACTGTAGATAACTCCTTCTTGTAGTAGCATATTATTTGAATTAACCTTAACTTCCATACTCGTCTTCCTATTCACTTACACAATAAAATAAAAAAATATTTTCCACAGTTTAAACAAAAAGAAAATAATATGCTACTACAAGAAGGAGTTATCTACAGTGTACACTGCAATTGTGGTAACATATATGTAGGAGAAACTGGAAGACAACTCCACACCCATGTAGCAGAACACAAAGCTGCAATTAGGAACATTACAAGCAAAACAGGCCTTCATAAACATGTACAAAGTACTGGACATTCAATGGACTGGGAATCTTTAAAAATTCTTGCACACCAACAACACTACCTAAAACGGAAACTTGAAGAAAGTCTACACATTGAGAGAAGAAGAGGTTCCATGATTAACAAACATACCGGTATGGCATTACCACTTGAGTGGCAGCACCTTCTATCTTAGTCAGTCCTGACGAAGGGTTGGGGTACAACCCGAAAATTTGACAAAGTGAAAACTTGTATCCTAGTAATCCCCGTAATACACAATTTAACTACAATTAATTTTTTTCTTTAAGCTGATTAATAGTTTCTCTTTTATCATTGCAAGCCAAACATTTATTTGTTTCAACTTCCGGTTCCTCGTGGTGCAATATTTTTCTCTTTACAGCAGTAGTAATTTTCCTAAGCTTCACATGTAGATATATTTTTTTTTTTTGAGTATTTTTTTTTCTTTTTGATGTATGGGGGACTCACCAAGTGCAATCAAACTTTTATTCAAAGTCTCTATAGCAACTTCTGTTTCAATCATTTGTTGTTCAGTATCCACATTTCCTTGAGAACTAGTGCTAGGATGAAATAATAAATCGCTGCTGCTAGGTGAAGCTTCTTCAGATTTCGGATATGGGATTTTATTCATTCTTATCCTGCAACTTTCACATATTCTTCTTCCAAGCACTAATGATGGCATCTTGTCAACCATGGTCTGTGAAATAATCTTCTTGCATGTTTTTTTAGAGTGCTTCTTTATATGAAATGGATTACAGCACCACAAATGAACACAAGGTAGTTCACTCATTGTGATTAAAAATTACAACTTAGAGAACAGACATTACAGCCTGAGTAAGTTGTATTCTGAGTTAATTTCTTCTAACTCTCCTTAACACAGCTATCTAACAGTGGCTAGACTTAAGCTTAAAGCTTGTTTCACTTAGGTATCTTTAGTTGGCAGAGGGCAGACTAAGAATGAAGAGATTGCAACAATACTCAGCAGCCTCCATTTGGGAGGAGACAGTGCAGTGTGAGGGTTGGGTATAGGGAGAACAATAAAACTCAGCAATAAAAGTCATAAAAATCAACTAAGTTCTCCTTCTCTTTGAAGTGGATTTTATGACTCTTGCTACTCTCACCAATCAAATAAAAGTGGGGTTGGAATCTCTTGTCAGCTTCGTATGATCTTTGCTGTAGTTTCTCTGACTGTCAGCTGCTTGATGTAAAGGTTGAATACAGCTGGACATGAGACATAACATACACTACCGGTCAAAATTGCGGAAACCTTTTGGAAAATTCGTATTTCTGAGGTTTGATGGCTCATAACATCAATCTGTTTTAGAATATTATCATAAAATTATATATCATTAGAAAGAAAATTTAATGCAGAATGTAATGCAACAAACAACTATGTTGAAATATCTTTATTCTTATCAAAAGTTATGACAAAATAATAACAGAAATGGTGAGAAGTTATGAATTTTGGCCACTAGTGTATATGTTGGGCAGGTACATTAAAATACACATCTCCTGAACTGTTAGAAACCCCATTATGTAAATTGGTGAGCATACTAAGGGATATTTAAGGTTATTTAGAAAAAAAAATGACCAAATAAAAAAGGTTAGTGTTTTTAGAATTCAAGGTCAAATAAAATAAACTCTGACCTTGAATTTTTTTTTTTTTTGCACAAAATGTTTTGTGTAATATATCAAATAAAAGAGCATTTCAAGAGCTGTAGTATGACACAAAAATGTTCTTCCTACGGCAATTTTGAAAGGAGTTATGCTAATTTTTGTGTACTCCAAATTGATAAAAAATTGCTGTTTTCAGCACTTTTTGACCACACTGTACTTTTGAACTGTGAGATGGAGTAAGCTAAGATTAGGTGAAATTTCCTTTCTCATTCAGGTCTACAAGTTTGCTAACTTTTAAGAAAATCCGATAGGGTCAGGTAAATTTTTCATTTTTTTTGGTTGATATTGTTGTAGTCTACAGTAGCGAACAAAAGTATTTGGCGAAACACTTTTTCGACCATGATATTTTTTCTGCTGGACCAAATCGGGTCATTTTGGGATATGATATGTGTTATTCAGTTGTAAACATGACCCATATGCAGATGGATCGGAAACCTTAACACAGATCAGGTACCGAGCTTAATCGCAAAGATCATACAAATTGACCAACAACGTAGGTGTGTATCACATTCATTTAATGCAACCATAACAGAAAACAAATACGAGAAAACGACAAGACAATAACTAATACTTAGTGGGATAACCACGAGACTTAATAACAGCTGCACAACAGGCTGGCATCGAGTCTACTAGCTTCTCGACGGTGACCTGCGGAATTCGTGCCCATTCTGAAGACAGCTGGTCGAACTTCTGAGCCCTATTCCGGCAGGTTTTTTTCGCACATCATCTCTCCAGCTCCTCCCACATGTGCTCGATGGGGTTGAGGTCTGGAGATTGGCTTGGCCAGTCTAGAAGTGTGACCTGTTGCTGCTGGAAGGCTGCTTTTGCAACTCTGGAGGTGTGCTTCGGGTCGCTGTCTTGCTGCATGATCTATTCGGGTGGCATGTTCTGGTTTGCCCATGGGAAGACATCGTTGATGAGCATGTTCGTGTAGCTCTGGCCGGTCATTATTCCATCAATCTTGATGATGGGGCCCATTCCATTGCGAGAGAAGGCACCGTAAACCATGAGTGATCCTCCTCCATGCTTAACAGTCGGCTGAATGAACTGGGGGTTGAATCTCTGGTCACACGGACGTCGTACGTATTGGATGCCATCACTTCTGAACAAGTTGAACTTGCTCTCATTGGTGAAAAGCACCTACTCCAGTCCGCCGCGGTCCAGTGTCAATGACGGCGCGTGAACGAGACTCTGGCTCGACGAGTCGTTTCTTGGCTAGGCGTCTTCCAATCAATCCACCAGCAATGAGATGACGGGAGATGGTTATTCGGCTGACGTTCAGGTCATAGCTGTCGCGGAATTAGGTGGCGATGTCCACAGCAGTCAAGGTGGGATCAGCATGAGATTGACGGAGGATGCGTCTATCCTGAGGCAACGTAGTGGAACGAGGCCTACCACATCGCGGACTGTTCTCGACAGTCCCAGTCTTCTTATAACGTTGCAGGATAGCTGAAATGGACTGGTGTCGGATCATCAGGGACTTTGCAATGTCGGTGCCGCGCATTCCGGATTCCATCATGTTCACGGCCGCCTGGCAAGCTCCAACAGGGATCTCCGCCTTTTTACCTATTTCTGAAAACCTAAGATTAACTTATTTGATCACACTACACATCACAAAACCCACAAAAATCACAAGAAAAACATTAATACATGCAGCAAACAAATGGGTAATAATTGGCGACTCTTGAATATGGCCCATTTCGAACGACAAATTCGCTCTGAGCGAAATACAAACTATGCGGCATTGTAACCCACGAATCAACACACATCATATCCCGAAATGACTCGATTTGGTCCAGCAGAAAAAAATTATAGTTGAAAAAGTGTTTCGCCAAATACTTTTGTTTGCTACTGTAGGCTCCTTGTAACTAGGAACCTTCTGATAAGAAGGATGTTTTCTGGAATGAGCTAAATGCTGTTTTGAGCCAGTTTGATGCTAAAGAAAAAGTTATTACAGCAGGGAATTTCAATACTAGACTTGGTATTCAGAATGAGATTTCTGATAATGTTCTGGGTAAGTTTAATGACCCTGGTGTGAATAATAATGGTGAAAGATTAATTGAACTCTTTGAAAATGGATTGTGTGTATCTAATACATTTCTCAACCACGAGTATATCCACACATATACTTGAGAGAGGGGTGTAAGGTCAGGCGATGCGTAACATCACAGCCTCTCCTTGACAAATGTCAACCCCGCCTTCTCGTGGTACATCCTGTTCCCACTAAAGCTGCTCTGACGACCACCAATAGCGGTATAACTATACCATCGGGATTAGAGGAAATGCTATCCCAGACTCACCAACCCGCTTGGCCAGCGTGGTGAGTTATGGCCAAACCCCTCCAAAATGACTCCACAACTTAAATCTTGGCCCTCAGTCTCCGGCAGCTGGAATGTACCTGGCCAAGGCAGCGGCCAGTGCAACATGAAGGCACAGGGTGCTAAGAATCCCCGGAGGACCGGACTAGGCTGCCATCTGATGCTGACCTTGGCTACGTATAATGGACACTCCTTGTCTTCTGATTCAAGGCTTCTTGAATTGGAAGAGAAACTACAAAGGATCAAGTGGGACATCATCGGGCTAAGTGAGGTAAGGAGAAAAGGAGATCTCATTGAACTGAAAAGTGGACATCTCTTCTACTATCGTGGGACTGATACTGGCAGAACTAGTGGTGTTGGATTTATAATAAACAAGAAACTGAAGGATAAAGTTGTAGAAGTTGAAAGTTCCTCTGACAGAGCTGCACGACTCGTTATCCAACTCTCGAGAAGATACCAGGCTCAGATTATTCAAACTTATGCACCCACCACAAGTCATCCTGAAGAAGAAATTGAAGAATTTTATGAGGAAATTTGTCATCTAAATAATAATGGTAAGCAGCACTTGAAGATAATTATGGGAGATTTCAATGCAAAAATAGGGGAACGGCAACAGCATGAAACTTCAGTAGGTAAATTCGGTCACGGCAACAGAAACCAGCGTGGAAATACTCTCGTAGAGTTCGCAGAGGCAGAAGGGTTTTTCATCTTGAACTCCTTTTTCAAGAAAAAGCCACACAGGAAATGGACATGGAGACATCCAAATGGGAAGACAAGTGAAATTGATTTTATTATGTGTAACAAAAAATTCGTCATAGAAGACTGCAGTGTGCTAAACAAGTTCAACACAGGTAGTGACCATAGATTGGTGAGATGTAAGATGCACCTCAACACTAAACTCGAACGTGGCAAGCTCATAAGACAAACAAAATGTATTGACATAACCAATTTTAAAAAACTCCATAATACCTTCAAGTTGGAACTGAAGAACAGATTCTCTGCTTTAGAAGGCCTAACATTGGAAGAAGTGGATATTTCTGTAGTTAACAGAAAAGTAACCAAAGCTCTTATAGAAACAGCAACAAAATTAGCTAGGTCTAAGAACAAGTTGCATGTGAACAAACTATCAGGAAAAACCAAAATGTTGATGCAGAAAAGAAGAGAGATGAGGACAACTAAAGAAGATGTGACTTCCAAAGTGGAATATTATATAGAGCTATGCAAGACAGTACGAAAAAGTATCACTGAAGACGTAAGGAAATTCAACTGTGAACTAGTAAGGAAAGCAATTGAAAACAACCAAAGCCTAAATAAAGATAGCAAAGGGACATCTCAGTAAGGGAAGAAAACAGATTATGGCACTGAGAAAAGAAGATAGTTCTGTAACAAGAAATAGAGGTGAAATTTTGACAAGAGTGAAAGATTTCTACTCCAAATTATATGAAAGGGATGATACATGTACCCCAGACATCACGAAAGGTACCAGAGTTCTTCCAGTCCTCCCAGCAGAAGTTGCACATGCAATCATGAACATGAAGCAGGGAAAAGCTCCAGGAGAAGATGGAATTACTGTAGACATCATACAAGAAGCAAGTGGAGAAATCGAAACAGTACTCGCCCAAATTTTCACTCGATGCCTTAATGAAGGGAAGATTCCTGAGGATTGGAACAACGCTACAATGATCCTGCTACATAAAAAAGGCGACATTGAGGATCTCAGGAACTACAGACCTATCAGCCTCCTATCAGTGGTTTATAAAGTCTTCACTAAAATTCTTTCACACCGCTTGAAGGTGACACTGGACATGGCTCAACCAAGAGAACAAGCTGGATTCAGGAGTGGCTACAGCACAATAGATCATATCCACGTACTGAGAGAACTAATTGAAAGAGCGAGGGAATATGAACTTCCATTGTGCATGGCTTTTATCGATTATGAAAAAGCCTTTGATTCGGTGAAACCATCAGCAGTTACAATGGCTCTGAAATCCTGCGGTATTGAAGTTGCGTACATTAATATTATTAATAACATCTATGAAAATGCAAGTGCAAAGATTCGGCTGTTTGAAAATACAACACACATAAAAATTGGAAAAGGAGTGAGACAAGGCGACACCATATCTCCAAAGCTCTTTAATGCCACATTGGAAAATGTCTTTCAATCACTAGAGATAAAGATTAATGGAGATTATCTAACCTACCTTCGTTTTGCTGATGACGTAGTCATTTTTGCAACTACCCCATCAGAGCTGCAGAGTATGATCCAGGAACTTGCTGACAAGAGTAAAGAAGTGGGATTAAAAATGAACTTTCAGAAGACAAAAGTGATGTTCAATGCTTTTACAAGAAATGAAGATTTATCGATTGATGGAGAAAAGCTAGAGATAACAGACACGTACATTTATCTTGGACAGCAGATATCAAGTGAGGGTCACATTGATGAAGAAATTAATCGGCGTACAAAACTTGCCTGGAGAGCTTTTGGAAGAAACAGCATAATTTTCAAGAGCAATATGCCATTATGTCTTAAAAGAAAAGTGTTTGATCAATGCATCCTTCCAGTGCTTACGTATGGTGCAGAGACGTGGACCTTAACTAAAAGAGACATACAAAGGCTGCAGACAACTCAAAGAAACATGGACAGGTGCATGCTTGGTGTAACCAGTAGAGATAAGAAGAGGAACTCGTGGATCCAAAAAATGACAAGAGTGGAAGACATCATGATCAGAGTTAAATCCCTGAAATGGCAATGGGCTGGACATACTGCCAGAAGGACAGACCATCGATGGACAGCCGAAATTTTAGATTGGATTCCAAGGTACAGGAAAAGACCCAGAAGACCACCACATGGAAGATGGGTGGATGAAATTCGAAAGTATGCGGGAGTGACATGGAGGAGACTGGCACAAGACAGACCGTTGTGGAGGAAACTTGGGGAGACCTTCGTCCAGCAGTGGATTGATAATGGTTGACGATGATGATGATGATACTTGAGAGAATCATACTCTGGAGCAAAAGAGTGTAATAGATTTTATTGTTCATGATCAGTGATTGAAACTTTTGATTGATGACACTTGTGGGATGAGAGGTGCAGATGTTGGCTCTGGTCATTCCCTGCTACTGTCATGAGAGAAACTGAAAGTTGACAGAAGAAAGACGAATTGGAAGATGCCTGCAATGAAACAACATTAATACATGCAGCAAACAAATGGGTTTGCTGCATGTTTTAATGAAAGGCTTCCTGAAGAACATCAAAGTTACTCTGAAGTGAATGACTGAATGTATTGAAGCTATGTGAGAGTGATATGGAAAAGAAGTGGATGTGATTTAAAGAACTGTGTTGTCACACTGTCGTTAAAAAGGTTTGTGGTACTACAACAGTGGGTAGCATTAAATGTGATGCTTGGTGGAACAGTAAGATTAAAGAAGCAGTAAAGAGAAGGAAAGAATCATATTTGAGGAGGTTGCATAATGTTTCTGAGGACAAATACTGCTGTAAAAACAGAAAAGCAGCAAAGATGGTTCAACAGAGTAAGGGAAAAAGATAGGAAGGATAAGGTAAAAAGGCACTTTTGCATGAATCATCATTTTGGAAAGATAGGAAAAGCATTTCGGAAGTACACAAGACAGAAAAAACAAGACTGTGTAAACAATAGGATTGGTGAAATAATATGAGACCTAATGAGTTAAGTGGAACATGGGGTGAATACTTCTGTGAGTTATTAGAACATGAAAGCAAAGGTGATTTTGAGGCAGAAGCAGGATTTTCGCAAAGCATTAAGCAAAAAATTCCCCAAGTTTTCTAAGTCACAAAATCCCTAAGGCATATTGCATTCGGGAGAGGGAAATTTAATAACGAAAAGTGTTTGCAGTTATCATACTTTTTTTAAGAATATCAGGTTAGTGATTGGATTTACTGTTCTAACATAAACCACAGATGCTCGGGAATTTGGAGAGGCCAGGGCAATGCCTGGAAGTCTTTCTCACGTTCCATGAACCATTCTTGACCAATCCGGGCAGTGGGACATGGCACATTATCCTACTAAAAGAAGGCACTACTAGAGAGGAATATCATTGCCATGAAAGGATGTACCTGGTCTTCAATGATGCTTAGGTGGGTGGTAATGTCATAGTTTTCTACACATGAATGAATGGGTTCAGGGTTTCCCAGCAAAACATTGTTCACTTCGTCCACCAGCTATTTTTTTTTTTTTTTTGTCCCCCTCATGGTGCATCCCGGTGCCATTTTCCCAGGTAAATGACATACGTATAGTCCAGAATAGCTGTGTATGAAAGTGTAATTATTCCGACTCTGATGTATGGCAGTGAAACCTGGGTACTGCAGAAGAGAAAAATCGGTTGTGTGCTGGAGAGATACATTACTTATAAGGGGTTTGTGGCAAGACATGTTCTGATCATGTGAGGAACAAAGATGTGTAATTTGAAGCAAACTGTTGTTAGTAAGATGGAGACAAATATTCTTAAGTGGTTTGGTGATGTTGAAAGAATGAGTCATGAGATACTTAAGATAATTTATTCAGCCTAAGTGGCTAGACAGAAAAGTGTAGAGGAAGGCCAAGGAAATCATGGAATGACTAGATTCAAGAATGTCTACATGAGAAAACAGAGGATGAGTATGAAGTACAAAAGATCTTGTTGAGAGACATGTAATAGATGTCCGTAAAGGTCAAATTGTTGCTTTTTTTTTTTTTATTGGAAGTTTAACGACCACCATGAGCAACTTAGCAGGCCATTATATGCAGTCACCCATCCATAATTTAAGGCAACTGGTTCCAGGGAAAGCTCAAATTGTGTGCAGAGATCCCTGTAAATGGAGACATTTGATACCTCAACAATAACTAAAATTTAGTTTCATCAGTTTTAAACTTTAATCTGGCAGATGAGCTTTCTTTGAGAACAAAACCTCTGAGAATTGCTTAGCAATGGTTGCTCTGGCTTTTTTAGAGTTTTTGCCAACCCATTTGCCAAAGTCAACTTTTTCAGTATTATAAATATTTAACGGGAATTACCGAGGATAATTTTTTTTAAAAAATTTGGGAGGTAATTTACCTTAAAAAAATTTATCCTCAATAATTCCCGTTAAATATTTATAATACTGAAAGTAATAAGAGGAAGCCATGAAGTCATTAATTACTAGAATTAAAGAAGATTATGGGTCGGAAACGTGGCAGAGGATCAAGTTAGTTACTTAAAGGAGTGCAAGAAAGTGGAATTTACGCCCCAGTCATTAAAAATCAAGCCTAATGTTTCAAAATTACTAACTATTAACTTCAACAGGACAGTAGAACGGAAGACCGTAGCCAAAGCCATTCGGGAAAAGTACAAAAGCATTAGCGTAAACAAGAGATTGGAAAATACAATCTGGAATTCGGAACTTTCTTTTTAAGTGAAAATATAAAAAATGAATTGAATACTTGGCTAATGCGCGCAATAAGAGATAAAAATAAGAAATTCTACGATTCTCTAAGGAAAAAACGGGAAAAAATCCGCCCCACGGCTCCTATAGTACCACGTGAAAGAGCGGAACTAAAACACGTGGTAGATCTCACAAATAGCGCTGAAAGAGCTTTGTTAAGTGCTTTGGATAAAAGATGCAACTTTAATGTTCACAGGAATAAGATGGATAAGAAGAAAATAATGATGGAACTTGAATGCATAAGTTATTCTCTGGAAAGGCAAAATCCTGAAGCAGCATTAGCGCTAAGGAAAGAATATAATTCTTGCCTCTCGAATTTCAAGGTCATTCAGCGGAATGCCGATAAAAATCTTTCGAAGGAAGAATTAATAGCCCTGGAAAATTTCAAAAAGAACTCAGAAACAGCTGCAGTAAGAGCAGATAAAAGCAAGAAAATAACCCTAATTAAAAAAGTAGATTATTTGTTAAAAATGGAAGAAGAACTAAGCAAACCAATATATGAAAAATTGGATAGCGATCCGCTAGAAACGACGATCGCAAATAATAGAAAATTGCTCTTTTCTCTTAAGAAGAAAAATATGACTTGTGACAACTTCAAAAATTATTCAAAGATTACCCATCGTACTCCGCAGATGTATGGGTCGCTAAAACTGCATAAAGAAGGAAAACTTATCAGGCCTATTATTGACTCAAAATATCCTCCTCTGTCCAATTTGCATTATTATTTACGGATACATCTATCAAAGTTGCTTCCTAAACCTAAGGCACTGATAAAGAACACTGAAGAGCTATTGAAGAAAATAGAAGAACTTTCCGAATTAGAAAACCCTTCCATGGCAAGTTTAGATGTTGTGTCCATGTATACGAATATAAACCTGGACAAACTCATAGATTACATAGCAGATGACCTATCTGACCTAGTAGTGTTTCATGAATACAATAAAGAAGAAGCAATAGGCCTTCATGAACTTACAGTGTTTGCTCTAAACAACAATTTTTTTCAATTCCAAGGCTGCTTCTATAAACAAAGATGTGGGCTAGCAATGGGTTCTTCATTAGCACCTCTCCCAGCAAATTATTACGTAAGTAAAATAGAAGAGGCCTTCCTATTGAAACCTTCAATTTTCTGCATGTATATTAGATACATGGATGATATCCTTTTCATCATAGATCAAGTTTCGAGTGGATACCCATCAGAAATCCTAGAAGGTTTTAATGCCCAAGATGAATCCCTAAAATTCACTTTAGAAGAGCAAAACGAAAATAAGCTAAATTACCTAGATATTACTTTGAAGTGGGAAGGAAAATATATTACCACAGAATTATACAAGAAGCCTACAAATACAGAAAAATTTTAAATTATAAATCAGATCACCCTAATTATATAAAGAAAAATGTAGCTTTACAATTTAAAGAAAAAGTTGAAAAGCTGAATTCAACTTCAGAAGCTAAGAAAAAACATAAAAATAAGTTAAAATCATCTTATTAGAAAATGATTACCCTTCAAAAGAAATTTGTGAACTACTGGAAGAAAATCCTACTAGGAACAGAACTGGCACTACAGACAAAAATAAAGAGAAAATTGAATATTTATTCACAAGAAAAGTCACTTACCACAAGGGACTGTTTAAAAAACTGAAGAAAATCAGCACTAAATATAAAATTAGGTTAGCTCCAGGTTTGAATAACAAAATTAAAAAAGACTTATCATCCCTAAAACAAAAAGAAGAAAATACTTTACTCCAGGAAGGAGTCATTTATAAAATAGAGTGTTCTTGTGGATTACCATATATAGGAGAAACAGGAAGAAGGTTAACCACCAGAATTAAAGAACACAAAGTAGCAATAAGGAACAGCTCAAATAAAACAGGATTAGACAGGCACATACAACAAACTGGCCACAAAACGGACTGCGACTCCTTAAAAGTGATCAAACATCAATCCCATGCAATTATCCAGAAATTAGAGGAATCCCTGGAAATTTACAAGACACAAGGTGGCAACATCAATGACCATGCTGGATGGAAAATCCATCAGGCTTGGTCGCCAGACCTGTGGAAGTAGAAGGAAGCAAGAACTCCTGACGAAGATCTAGTGTTTAGATCGAAAATTTGAGAGGTAATGTACCTTAAAAAAATTTATCTTCGATAATTCCCGTTAAATATTTATAATACTGAAAGTAATAAGAAGAAGCCATGAAGTCATTAATTACTAGAATTAAAGAAGTCAACTTTTTTTGCCAAAGTGTTAAAATAGCACAAAAAGGTAATTGCCAATGTTTTCACCAAAACTTTTTTCCATCGCCAAAACAATTTCTTTTTTTTCACAAATTGCGAAGAATGCGATTGGCAGTGCAATCCTTACTTAGTGATATATACAGGGTATCCCACTTGCTACCGAACCTGGCATTTCTTTAATAATAATAACACCAATGAAGATATTGCAACGAAATTTGAAGTGGACTTACCTCATTTCGTGCAAAATGTGATGACATCACAACATGTGCTGGAAGTGGCCACCATTTGCATCCAGATAGCATTGAACCCGGTACACCATATTGTGAAAAGTCCTTGCCTGAATTTCTTTGGTGATGTTTGCTTTCAAGCCATGTATGGTTCGCAGTTTCTTTTGGTAAACTCCCCCTTTTAGATATCCCCATAAAAAGTAATCAAGAGGCGTCAGATCGGGCGAGCGCAGTGGCCATAGACCCTTTGAAATGACACGGTTGCCGAAAAATGACTGAATTTCGGCCATACTGGGGTGTGATGTCGCTCCATCTTGCTGGCAATATCCAATGGAGAGTTCTTCATCGTCCAATTGATTTACAAAGGTGTTAAAGATTTCTATATATGCAGCTGCTGTGGTGGTTGTATCGAAGAAGATGGGACCAAATATGTGGCGCTGGGTCATCCCACACCAATTTTCTGCGAATATCACGTTGGGATTTTCACTGGCCCAAATACGGGAATTTTGAGAATTGAGATGCATCCAGACAGGTGAAACCATGCCTTGTCCGAGAACCACGTGTAGTCCAGAACGCACGGATTTTCTTGAAGAAATGTCTGAAACCATCGACAATATGTCACTCATTTCACATGGTCAGGCTCTTTTAGTTCATGGACCACGGAGATACGGTATGCATAAAGCTTTGCTTTTTTCACAGCACGCTGACAAGTGCTTTTGGACAACCCTGTTTCCTGTGACAGTCCGCGAAGTGACTTTCTGGGAGACGCAAGTAGTCGGCCCTTTACATTCTTGATTGCTTCCTCGGACATTTGTGGACGACCTCCTGCATGGTAGTCTAATAAAGTTCCCTTGGTTTCCAATTTCTTCAACAAAGCCCAAAAGGTGGACTTGCTCGGCAGATGTCTGCTTGCAAACCTCTCCAGGAATTGCTGTTGACAAGACTTTATGGATTCTGTTTTCCAATAAGTGCGAACAATAAACACTCGCTCCTCCAGAGCATACCGATACATTTGTACACGAACAGCCACGAGCACTTACTATCAACAACCGTATTGTGCAGACACACTCAGCAAAATGGCATAAAGCAACAGAAAGGCGCGTCCAGCTGACTGGTGGACTGCTCCTCAGTGGCATTACACTTAGGAATGTGTCTGCCACTAAGGAGTACTCCAGTTGGCTGGCAGACAGCACCGGGTGCAATGCTGTCTGGATGCAAATGGTGGCCACTTCCAATACGTGTTGTGATGTTATAACATTTCGCACGAAATGAGGTAAGTCCACTTCAAATTTCGTTGCAATATCTTCATTGGTGTTATTATTAAAGAAATGCCGGGTTCAATATTCACAAAAAGCACATTAACACTTTTTGAAAAAAGAAAAATTTCAACTGTCTCAAATTGGAAATATTGATGAAACTTCATCAACTTTTAATCTTCCACATAAATAACGATGATGGGCAAAACACGCAACAAGAATAACCTGACCTGCCAACCTCTCAGAACCAAAAAACCTAACACTCAGATAGAAAAAGAAAAATCATAACACGACGCATGCTGATCATTTTTGAAGCCTATTTCAGCTATATAAATTCTTGATGATGAGAATGTAGGGATTTTTTCCCTACATCAAAATTCTATTGAGAAACTAATTAAATCTAATCAGCAAACACTTTTATGTTCTTAATTATTAAATTAAATAATTAGCATTTCAAACATTCATTAAATTTAAACAAAAAACTTAATTGTTCAGGGAAAAAATGTATTAATATGAAACCTTTAGAATAGTAGAATGTAGCTCATAGATTTTTGCTTTCCATTAAAAGCCAGGAAACATTAAATTTCACAATTTCACACATGACAACCATTAAGAAATCTAACTTTTATTTAAACCAACATGTTATTCCGTGTTAGAACAGCTATAGCTTATGCCATAACTATTCGTAATTTACGTGCATACAATTATAATCATAATATGTTGCTTACCTTTTGTACACATTTCTCTGCATGTTTTATTCTTTTGGTTGTCTAGCTTGGTTCAAGCCTCTGGTGTGGTGGTCCTTTTCGTCTTCAGGTTCATTCAATGCCTGGTGAATGTATAAGTACTTGAAGTGTACTGCATTAATGACTTTAGGCCCCAACAGAGTGGTTGGAGGGGAAGTAGACGTTGTTGGGGCCTAAAGTCATTAATGCAGTACACTTCAAGTACTTATACATTCACCAGGCATTGAATGAACCTGAAGACGAAAAGGACCACCACACCAGAGGCTTGAACCAAGCTAGGCAACCAAAAGAATAAAACATGCAGAGAAATGTGTACAAAAGGTAAGCAACCTATTATGATTAAACCTACATGTGTGGCTGACTTTGCTTTTTTTTTTTTAATTCAACAGAATATTTTTGCTGGAAAGGTCCAGACATACTGGTTTTTGCAATAAAAAGTGATTCAAGTGTTGAAGTACTCAAAGCGTCTCATACATCAATCTTGTTTCTCCTTACTAAACTAAAAACTCTTTCACATGAGGCATTACTATGAGGCAATATTAAAATCCCTAACATGCCTTTACAAAGTCTGCTATAAAGAAATTTTCCACAAGAGTTCTTTTCTTTTGAAAATAAATACCATTGTTCACTTATACTTTTGCAATTTAAAATGTTATCTGGTAATGATGCTATTTGAAATGTCAAAAATTCACTTTCTATGACATCAAAAGCTTCAGGAATTGCTTCATTCTCACACCTTTTTTTTTTTTTTTGATTGGAGGTTTAACGACCACCGTGAGCAACTCAATGGGCTATAAGCAGTCGCCCGTCCCTAATTTAGGGTCACTGGTTCCAGGGAAGGGAGAGAGCCAGTGCCGTAAGACAAACACAACACCCATGCCTGACCGGGATTCGAACCCAGACCCCTTACGGACGAAAGATCAGAGGCCAACGCCTTAGACCACTGCGCCACCGGGGCGGCATTCTCACACCTTAAAAGGAGACATGGGAACATACCTATTGCATACTGAATTGATGAAAACTTAAGACTGTTCTCTTCTACAAATATCAGCAACTTGGACATGATTTAACACTTCCAAATTCCATGGAAATTTAGAAATTATATAGTTGCAGCCCTTTTTTTTTTTTTTTTTTTTTTTTATTGGAGGTTTAACGACCACCGTGAGCAACTCAATGGGCTATAAGCAGTCGCCCGTCCCTAATTTAGGATCACTGGTTCCAGGGAAGGGAGAGAGCCAGTGCCGTAAGACAAACACAACATCCATGCCTCAGCGGGATTCGAACCCGGACCCCTTTCGGACGAATGATCAGAGGCCAACGCCTTAGACCACTGCGCCACCGGGGCGGCAGTTGCAGCCCTTAAAAAATAATTTCTAACTTTAGGAAACAATTCTTTCTGCTCCTCAGTGCTAACTGTTTTAATCAATTCTTTGCTTTCAAACCCGACTGATAACTCTGCATTGTCTTTTTAGTTCTCTATTTCCTTATATTTAATACTAAGTGTTGATTTTGCTTGCTTGATAACGGTTACTTTTACAAATCTAATTGGTTCATTAAAAAGACTTTCAATATCGTATTTAAGAGTATGCACACGAGGTTCCTCCTGCTGAAACATTATATCATATTTTTCAAAAACTTTTGTAACATGGCAAAGAAACAGTGCATAAACTTGATTCACAGTTGAACTCAAGGTAAAAAAAAATCCTCTCTTACTTATTTAATGCATTTTTTACAAGATTTTTTTCATGCAGTTCTTGTCACTTTTTAATTACACGTGTTTGAGATTTTTTATCATGTTCAGTGTTAACTGCAGTCATTTTAAATTCTTATTAACAGAAGTCAAATTCACATTTTTCCTCTTTCATGTTTTATTGGGTTTACAACTTTCTGATTTTGAATTATCCAATTTTGGAATGGTATACAAACAATTCTTAGAGAGAAACCAATTTTTTTTTTCATGAGAACACTCTTCTTTAAAAAATAAAGTTAAGCATCAAGAAATAGGAAATCTCTCTGAGAAAAAAGCTCTTTTGAAGGGGAAAAAACAGATTACACGTAATTTCCTCCCTTACTTTTGTCCCCCATAGCAGAAAGTTCCTGGTCAGTCTGCGACAGATATCATGGTGCCACAAAACAATCTGCGGGTGGCCACTAGGCAAAATAACTACTAGATGCAAAAAACAATAAAACTTGAAGAGACATATTTTTCTACCTAAAAACATGTCTAACCTAGGTACTACAGCAATTGCAATGTTAATTAGGATCAAGAACATTCTGGCCCTCTGTATCTCTAATTTTGCCAACATTTTCAAGCTGAAACACAAAGATTTAAAATGGAATAAAATAATATTTAACAACAATAAAGCGCAGAGGCATCACAAAGAAAAAATTTTCAAAAGAGGAGAAATCTTCGCTTTGTTTGTTCTACTTCCGCTTTCGGAACATTTTTCTCCATTTCCCATCTCAAATGCAAACATTTATGTAAATAAATGATGATTAAATAATAATACAGAAGCACAGCGGGTGGAAGGTTATTAAAGAAAGAAATTTTCGCTCCATACAACTTTCGTTTTCAGAAAATTTTCCTCCATTTTCAAACTTTTTTTTTTTTTTTTTGATTGGAGGTTTAACGACCACCGTGAGCAACTCAATGGGCTATAAGCAGTCGCCCGTCCCTAATTTAGGGTCACTGGTTCCAGGGAAGGGAGAGAGCCAGTGCCGTAAGACAAACACAACATCCATGCCTGACCGGGATTCGAACCCGGACCCCTTACGGACGAATGATCAGAGGCCAGCGCCTTAGACCACTGCGCCACCGGGGCGGCATTTTCAAACTTAAATACAAACATTTATCAAATAAAATGATATTTAATGACCATATAGAGCTGAGGGAATATTGCAAGAAAAAGAATTCAAGAATACTGGGTTCCATCAAACTTTCGTTTTCGAAAACTGCTGCCTCCATTTTTAAACCAAAACACAAATATTTATGCAATAAAATGATATTTAACGACAATATCAGATAATCCTCCCTTCAAGCATCGAAGGAACGTCGTTACATATACGTTGTATTCACGTGAATACACGTATATGTAACGATGACAGAAGGTGTCGACGTAGAACAACTATAGCAGAGGTGATGCCGAGGTGACCTAGATATATAACAACTTTGAACATTGATCCAGGATGCATACCGTTGATAATGGCCGAAAGTCAGTCGAGCCGAAACATGTCCGGTGATTTACATGGAGTTGTGTGCGTGTTACAGAGATTATCTGGCATTGTTCAATAATGGACGAGAGTTTTATTTGAGGACTGTTTGTAATGTCATTGATTTTATCCATTCATCCTTTTAAAGATTGACAATACCTGTTGATGGTATAGGTTTTTTAATTACATTGTATATAATTCTTTCACACTCTCTTTGTATGATATCCATAGTCGTGTTTTATTTGAATTTAAACCCAGGTAGCAAATTTCAATTGGACCTAATGGCAATATGGTGTTTCTGCGTGGCTAATGACACGCTGGACACACTTGTTTCTTAATTGCATTGTATATAGTCCTTTCACAATCTCTTTGTATGATACCCATAGTCGTGTTTTATTTGAATTTAGACCCTGGTCGCGAATTTCAATTAGGCCTATTTTTAATACGATGATTCTACGTGGCTAATGACACGCTAGATAAACATATTGTTCATGATACAAGAGGAAGCTTACTAAGCTTGAATACCGATACAAGGTGAGTCCTTGATAATATAATAATTAAAACTTATATTATTCCTATTCATATGATATATAAATGCCAGGATGATTTTGCTGCAAATGTGCACACAACGCACAGAACGTATATAACGTGTGAAACAGTAGTGAATATAGTATATAGCTATTATTCTATTATTACCTGTTACAAATTTTACTTTTTGGTGCTTCGAGGAGGGTTTGAACACCTACAATCCCCCTCCCCTGGCTACGCCCATGCTGTAACTACATTGCCAATTATTTAATTAAGCGAATGATCGCTTTTTCGTTATACAACTGACAAAATAAAATCATGGCTCACCAAACTTTCTTTCTTTATCAGATATAGGCACTCTAAAAATTACTTTGTTTCAGATAGGGTTGGTAACCGAACGGTAGCACCTGGTCAGAATTTTTGGCGATTTTCTGCCTAAGACCGGTGGCAAATGCTTACCGGCCGTTTGGGGATGGCATTATTTTTGAGTAAAAAAAAAAGCTGCAAATTTGCTGAAAAGCTTACAATTTACCAAAAAAAGCTCTAAAAATCACATTTCTGGGGAAGGAGGTTAATCGACCCGGAGCTCATATCTATAAGCCTGACTATAAATCACATAAATCGGGAGATACTTTGATTGGATCCTTCCTTGGAGAAGGGAGTCATAACTCACCGGCCGATGAGTGCGTCCGGTAGGTCCTAATGTTATTAACCATGGTTGACAACCTTAGTTTCAGACAATATATTTTTCCCAGGGAAGTTACCCCGACTACCCCTCCTTCACGCGCTTGGTGGTTCGCGAAAGTAAAGAAATGCTTAAAGTGATCCATGAGGGACCAAATTTTGAGAAACACTGTTCTAGATGGTAATCATGTGCAGCTTAACATGAGCTTTCAACACTGCTCTACAAGGGAGTATCAGACCAATGCTACCTAACTGAATTTTTTTTTTTTTTTTTTTTTTGATTGGAGGTTTTACGACCACCGTGAGCAACTCAATGAGCTATAAGCAGTCGCCCGTCCCTAATTTAGGGTCACTGGTTCCAGGGAAGGGAGAGAGACAGTGCCGTAAGACAAACACAACATCCATGCCTCACCGGGATTCGAACCCGGGCCCCTTACGGACAAATGATCAGAGGCCATCGCTTAGACCACTGCGCCACCAGGGCCGCCTCGGAATTCGAACCCAGGCCCTTCTCGAATGGCCATTAGTCAGCGCTTAGACCACTGCGCCACCGAGGCGCTCCCAATATATCGTTGTATTTCCAGATTACTTAAAAACTACAAATTATCATATACTATATAGTTACTTAAGAGTAAACACACCAATTGGTACTTAAATATCTTGACAAACAACCAAGTGAGACACCAGTAAACGTTCCAAGCTTCATATTTCGTATGCTTGAAATAACACCAAATAAAAGGCAGGACGAATATTTCGTTTCTCACAACCTTAAATATTGCACCCAAAAAAATACAACTACAATGACAAAACTGTTATCGCAAACACAAGACATGTTTACTTCCATATACATACAGTCACGGTTCCAAAAGCTTCCAAGTCCCAATCAGTGTAGCCAGTTACGGGCAGTAACCATGGAGCTTCTATTAGGTGGAGCCATTACTGGCTCTGCCACCATAAAGCACGACTAATCTGTGGCGCGACGTCACAAACAGGCTACAACAAACTCTCTGTTTTCTTTTTGTTTTGTTTTTTTGTAGGTTTAACGACCACCGTGAGCAACTCAATGGGCTATAAGCAGTCGCCCGTCCCTAATTTAGGGTCACTGGTTCCAGGGAAGGGAGAGAGCCAGTGCCTTAAGACAAACCCAACATCCATGCCTCACCGGGATTCGAACCCTGACCCCTTACGGACGAATGATCAGAGGCCATTGCTTTGACCACTGCGCCACCGCGGCGGCACTCTCTGGTTGAAAAGATACATGTGAGTGTGCTACATTTGTTTTGTGCAATCGCAAAATAGAATAAAAGGATTAGACTGAATTTAATAGGAATGGAAAAGACACGAAACGGCTGTCATTGAAATAAAAATCCGATATTGTTTAAATGTTTATATATATAAACATTTGGGATGTAAGGTCAGGTGATGCGTAACATCACAGCCTCTCCTTGACAAATGTCAACCCCGCCTTCTCGTGGTGCATCCTGTTCCCACTAAAGGGGCTCTGACGACCGCAAATAGCGGTATAACTATACCATCGGGATCAGAGGAAATGCTATCCCATACTCACCAACCCGCTTGGCCAGCGTGGTGAGTTATGGCCAAACACCTCCAAAATGACTCTACAACTTAAATCTTGGCCCTCAGTCTCCGGCAGCTGGAATGTACCTGGCCAAGGCAGCGGCCAATGCGACATGAAGGCAGAGGGTGCTAAGAATCCCCGGAGGACCGGACTAGGCTGCCATTTGATGCTGACCTTGGCTACCTATAACGGACGCTCTCTATCTTCTGATTCAAGGCTTCTTGAATTGGAAGAGGAACTACAAAGGATCAAGTGGGACATTGTCGGGCTAAGTGAGGTAAGGAGAAAAGGAGAAGATCTCATTGAACTGAAAAGTGGACATCTCTTCTATTATCGTGGGACAGATACTGGCAGAACTAGTGGTGTTGGATTTATAATAAACAAGAAACTGAAGGATAAAGTGGTAGAAGTTGAAAGTTCCTCTGACAGAGCTGCACGACTCGTTATCCAACTATCGAGAAGATACCAGGCTCAGATTATTCAAACTTATGCACCCACCACAAGTCATCCTGAAGAAGAAATTGAAGAATTTTATGAGGAAATTCGTCATCTAAATAATAAAGGTAAGCAGCACTTGAAGATAATTATGGGAGATTTCAATGCAAAAATAGGGCAACGGCAACAGAATGAAACTTCAGTAGGTAAATTCGGTCACGGCAACAGAAACCAGCGTGGAAATACTCTCGTTGAGTTTGCAGAGGCAGAAGGATTTTTCATCTTGAACTCCTTTTTTCAAGAAAAAGCCACACAGGAAATGGACATGGAGACATCCAATTGGGACGACAAGTGAAATTGATTTTATTATGTGTAACAAAAAATTCGTCATCGAAGACTGCAGTGTGCTGAACAAGTTCAACACAGGTAGTGACCATGGGATTGGTGAGATGTAAGATGCACCTCAACACTAAACTGGAACGTGGCAAGCTCATAAGACAAACAAAATGTATTGACATAACCAACCTTAAAAAACACCATAATACTTTCAAGTTGGAACTGAAGAACAGATTCTCTGCTTTAGAAGGCCTAACATCGGAAGAAGTGGATATTTCGGAAGTTAACAGAAAAGTAACCAAAGCTCTAATGGAAACAGCAACAAAATTAGCTGGGTCTAAGAACAAGTTGCATGTGAACAAATTATCAGGAAAAACCAAAATGTTGATGCAAAAAAGAAGAGAGATGAGGACAACTAAAGAAGATGTGACTTCCAAAGTGGAATATATAGAGCTATGCAAGACAACACGAAAAAGTATCACTGAAGACGTAAGGAAATTCAACTGTGAGCTAGTGAGGAAAGCAATTGAAAACAACCAAAGCCTTAAGATAGCAAAGGGACATCTCAGTAAGGGAAGAAAACAGATTATGGCTCTGAGAAAAGAAGATGGTTCTATAACAAGAAATAGAGGCGAAATTTTGACAAGAGTGAAAGATTTCTACTCCAAATTATATGAAAGGGATGATACATGTACTCCAGACATCATGAAAGGTACCAGAGTTCTTCCAGTCCTCCCAGCAGAAGTTGCTCATGCAATCAAGAACATGAAGCGGGGGAAAGCTCCAGGAGAAGATGGAATTACTATAGACATCATACAAGAAGCAAGTGGAGAAATTGAAACAGTACTCGCCCAAATTTTCACTCGATGCCTTAATGAAGGAAGATTCCTGAGGATTGGAACAACGCTACAATGATCCTGCTACATAAAAAAGGTGACATTGAGGATCTCAGGAACTACAGACCTATCAGCCTCCTATCAGTGGTTTATAAAATCTTCACTAAAGTTCTTTCACACCGCTTGAAGGTAACACTGGACATGGCTCAACCGAGAGAACAAGCTGGATTCAGGAGTGGCTACAGCACAATAGATCATATCCACGTACTGAGAGAACTAATTGAAAGAGCGAGGGAATATGAACTTCCATTGTGCATGGCTTTTATCGATTATGAAAAAGCCTTTGATTCGGTGAAACCATCAGCAGTTACCACGGCTCTGAAATCCTGCGGTATTGAAGATGCATACATTAATATTATTAATAACATCTATGAAAATGCAAGTGCAAAGATTCGACTGTTTGAAAATACAACACACATAAAAATTGGAAAGGGAGTGAGACAAGGTGACACCATATCTCCGAAGCTCTTTAATGCCACATTGGAAAATGTCTTTCAATCACTGAACTGGGAAAACAAAGGGATAAAGATTAATGGAGATTATCTAACCCACCTTCGTTTTGCTGATGACGTAGTCATTTTTGCAACTACCCCATCAGAGCTGCAGAGTATGATCCAGGAACTTGCTGACAAGAGTAAAGAAGTGGGATTAAAAATGAACTTTCAGAAGACAAAGGTGATGTTCAATGCTTTTACAAGAAATGAAGATTTATCGATTGATGGAGAAAAACTGGAGATAACAGATACATATGTTTATCTTGGACAGCAGATATCAAGTGAGGGTCACATTGATGAAGAAATTAATCGGCGTACAAAACTTGCCTGGAGAGCTTTTGGAAGAAACAGCATAATTTTCAAGAGCAATATGCCATTATGTCTTAAAAGAAAAGTGTTTGATCAATGCATCCTTCCAGTGCTTACGTATGGTGCAGAGACGTGGACCTTAACTAAAAGAGACATACAAAGGCTGCAGACAACTCAAAGAAGCATGGAGAGGTGCATGCTTGGTATAACCAGGAGAGATAAGAAGAGGAACTCGTGGATCCGAAAAATGACGAGAGTGGAAGACATCATGATCAGAGTTAAATCCCTGAAATGGCAATGGGCTGGACATACTGCCAGAAGGACAGACCATAGATGGACAGCCGAAATTTTAGATTGGATTCCAAGGACAGGAAAAGACCCAGAAAAAGACCACATGGGAGATGGGTGGATGAAATTCGTAAATATGCGGGAGTGACATGGAGGAGACTGGCACAAGACAGACCGTTGTGGAGGAAACTTGGGGAGACCTTCGTCCAGCAGTGGATTGATAATGGTTGACAATGATGATGATGATGATAAACATTTAGCACGAAAATCGCTCATTGCGGCTTCTCTTCAAAAGCAATTCAACATATAAATGGGTGATTTTAAAGTCTCTGAAATCGTACACTTTCATTTATTTTACTTCTAGGCTGTGCTACCAGGAGGGAAAGCATTTAAAATTGCACATGTTTTTGAGCAATACTTAATATATAAAACTTATAAACTAGCAATTTTTTTCTGAATAATTTTGATGTACATCTGCTTTTCTGACTTCTTTCAAGTTGTGTGCAGCCCATTGAAATATACACTGAAGAGCAATTGAATTAGAGATACTTGTCTAGTAACGTGTAGCACCACCTTTCGCAGTGGTGACGGCGGCGATTCGTCTCGGCATGGACTCGACAGGACACCGGAAGCGTGAAGAAGCCATACGGATCCACGACCCCTGAACAAGCTCCCACAGTTCACGAAGATTTGATGGAGGAGGGTCAGAGCCTCGAAAATTTCTCTCTCGATGACATCCCAGATGTGCTCGATGGGATTGAGGTCAGGTGACCTAGCTGGCCAAGGAAGCGAGGTCACGTCGGTGGAGTGTTCATCCAACCATTCGGATACAATTCGGGAGCGATGGCACGGTGCATTGTCTTGTTGCAGGATGAGGTCCCCAGTGGGATGTTGAAGACGCACAAACGGGAGCAAATGGTCGTCCAGGATATCCCGGTAACGTTGACTTGTGAGGAACGATGTCACACATACCAGGGGTCCCATTTCAGTTCACGTAAACAGTCCCCAGACGAGAATGCCACCCCACCAGTTTGAAGAGTACCCTGCTGGCAAGAAGGATCCATTTCTTCATGTGGTTTGCGCCGTACTCGTATCCTGCCATCCGCATGTACCAACGTGAATCTCGACTCATCAGTCCAGGCAACATTTTTTCCACATGTCTAGGGTCCACTGGCGATGTTCCCGCGCCCATGCTAATCTTTGCATCCTTTGATGTGCGGTCAGCAGCGATACTCTCGTGGGACGATGGCTTCTGTACCCCAAAGCGAGGGAGGGTGTGGCTGCTTATACGTTTTTGTGCACCAGCGTTAAATTGCCGAGTGATTTCTTGCACTGTGGCCCGTCTATCCGCTGTTACAATGTGAGCTAGCCGACAATTATCCCGCTCATCCACACGCTGTTGTCCACGGTAGTTGGCCCTTGCAGGGATGGTTTTACCGGATTCGATGTACTCACGTGCACCCGTGAACAGTGGCTCGTGAAATTTCCAGTGCCTGCACGACTTCCGAGATGGAGTGACCAATTCGTCGGGCCCCGACAATTTGCCCACGATCAAATGCGCTTAAATCCTTCGTCTTACCCATACTGCGTCCGACTCTTACTCAGGGCCGTAACCAGCCAAGAAGGCCAGACGGGGCTTCGAAACATGCAGTGAGAGCTCAAGAAAAAATAGTGCAATGCGCAGCTCATGTGCTGACGTTTAGAGCACGCCATGTCTTTCTCGTAAAGCAAAGATTAAAATCTTCATCGTGCAATTTATTGCCTTCAAAACAGCAAACGAACCCCCCCTGCACTGCGGAACTCATACTGGTCTCTAGAATGTTTGCATATCCCACTACGGGTTGAAGCCCAGGAGGTTATATTACTGGAGACACCACTGGCTCTGCCGCCTTAGGTCACAGCTAATCTGTAGTGTGACGTCACAAGCAGGCAAAAACGAACTAGATTATACCGTTGATGAAACAGTAAGCTTGTGTATTATTGATAAAAATTATTGAAGTACTCATTTTACCTGTTACACGCTTAGCAGCTTTTGTTCCATTGGTTTCAAAGCAGCTTCTTTTCTGCGGCTCCTACGTGCCTGCTCATGACGTCATTTGCAGCACGGATGGTGACTTATGGCGGCCAATGCTGCGTGGATAGGAGTGGTGTCTCCAGTAATATAACCTCCTTGGTTGAAGCGCCGTAAGGCGCTAGGTCCCCAGTAAAATTGCTATCTAGTCGAGTCGAGTCGAAACGAATTTTTAATTTGTTTATTTAATGATGTTAAAAAAATTTTATGGTGTTAAAATTTTGAGACTTTAACAAAACTTTTGGGATTTCATAAAGCTTTATCACGCAATTAGTCGTATCTAAAACAGCAAATGATTTTTTATTTGAATTGTTTATTTCCCCTTAATTTAATTTTTTTAATGCGTTACTTCCAAGGCTACGTCAAACACGCTATAGAACTATGCGTTGTAGCTCAATGAAACTAGTTTCATTCTATTCAAAATGCAAAATTACATACAAAATCCTACATTGTTGGCCTCCCCCCCCCCAACGTTTTTTTTTTTCGGTGAATTTTCAAAACTTTTGGGGCCTCTTTTGGGTGCCTTATTATAGACCGATTTTACTGGTTAACCACATACAAGGGATCACGAAATCTGATTTTTGTACCAAAAATCAACTCAATCGGTACATAATTCTGGAAGCTACCGTGTTGACAGGCTAAAAGATATACATATTAAGTATACATAAACTTTTGAGATATTGTTCAGATTCATATTATCCACCCTCTGATTAATTGATTGATTGATTGGAGGTTTAATGACCACCGTGAGCAACTCAATGGGCTATAAGCAGTCGCCCGTCCCTAATTTAGGGCCACTGGCTCCAGGGAAGGGAGAGAGCCAGTGCCGTAAAACAGAACAACATTACATTATTTTACTAACAAAGCTACCCGGAAAACTGAATCATTAAATAAAAATGCTAATTTAAAACATAAGTAAACAGAAATCCATATCTATTAAAGTCCAAAAACATTTCAAAAACACTGCAAGAAAAAAGGAAACCAACGTCAAGGAATACATCTGAAACATCTCTACACATCAAAGACACTATCGTCAGCCACATTATGTCTCTTTATGTAAGCCTTAACATCCTCTATACGTTTATAGTATGTTTCGTAATAAGTGTCTGAAAGTTCAGGAACAGGATTTTTCGTAATTATCCAATTCAACACGGCATCCAAACGATGTACAATAGCATTTAACTTATAAATATTTAACTCGTAAAACTCCGGAGTGAGTGGACATATCTTTTTATTAGGCACAAAAAAAATTTCAATTCGAAAAGATCCAAAGTTTCGTCATAATCAGGGCAAGATGCAATAAGTTCCATGACAAGACGATACCGTGATGGCTTACCTTTATCTTCGTCAAAATCAGGATCAAGAAGAAAAGAAAGATCTACACGAGGGATAAATTCCGGTTGAAGATAGTCTTTAGCTTTGCTCCGTTTTAACGAATCACCACTTGAATCAGTGCTGGGTCGTTTAAATGTCAAAGCGGGACTTGAGTTTTCTGCGAGATTCTGCAATTTTTTTTTTTTTGATTGGAGGTTTAACGACCACCGTGAGCAACTCAAATGGGCTATAAGCAGTCGCCCGTCCCTAATTTAGGGTCACTGGCTCCAGGGAAGGGAGGAAGCCAGTGCCGTAAGACAAACACAACAGCCATGCCTCACCGGGATTCGAACCCGGACACCTTCGGACGAATGATCAGAGGCCAACGCCTTAGACCACTGCGCCACCGGGGCGGCAAGAGATTCTGCAATGCTACTGAACATTTCTGTAAGTTAGCAATGCCCAAAGTACCAATATTTGCTGTTGTCTGAATCCCAGGATACAAAGAAGTCCGCATTTCAATCAATGTCTTCTCTATCGGCTCGACTGGATCCACCACTCGGGTTTCACAAGTCTCAGCCATGGTAGGAACCAAGTCAACGACATGTGTAATACCATGTTCTAAATCCGATTTGCCGCCCCGGTGGCGCCGTGGTCTAAGGCGTTGGCCTTTGATCATTCGTCGGAAGGGTCCGGGTTCGAATCCCGGTGAGGCATGGATGTTGTGTTTTGTCTTACGGCACTGGCTCTCTCCCTTCCCTGGAACCAGTGACTCTAAATTAGGGACGGGCGACTGCTTATAGCCCATTGAGTTGCTCACGGTGGTCGTTAAATCTCAAAAAAAAAAAAAATCCGATTTATCTTCAGGTACAGCAATTATTTCGTCATGGGAATCAGAGAGACTCTTCCTCAAGGGAGGTCTATGTACATTTTTTTTGTTTTTTGATATGAGGTTTAACGACCACCGTGAGCAACTCAATGGGCTATAAGCAGTCGCCCGTCCCTAATTTAGGGTCACTGGTTCCAGGGAAGGGAGAGAGCCAGTGCCGTAAGACAAACACAACATCCACGCCTCACCGGGATTCGAACCCGGACCCCGTTCGGACGAATGATCACAGAGGCCATCGCTTAGACCACTGCGCCACCGGGGCGGCGGAGGTCTATGTACATACGTGCATTTAGTGCGAATGTGCCCTCTTTCATTGCAAGCAGGGCCGTAGCTAGAGGTATTGGCGCCCGGGGCAAGCAGTAAAATTGGCGCCCCCCTGTCCCAGTCCAACTGGAACAGGCGATGGTGTGAGATTTTATTGTATACCTGTTTGCAGATATAGTACAATACCTGTATTAAAAAAATATTGCGATTTTTATTGTTATTTGCAATTATTGTCCCGTATATAATTTGCTAATTGTATGAAATAGTAATAAAATGTAAATTTTTTTGTAAAAGATATTGCTCATAATATAATATTTAAAAAAAACTTATATTGGTAATTCTATTCAATAGCCTGTGGTGACTATGTGAGCTTCAATAGGGATTGTTAAAGAAAGAAAAAACATTGAACATAGTTTGAATGAAGGATACTTTTTATTTATAATTAATTGCTACCTCAAGTGCTTATGAACAACTGAAAGAATAAGTACAAGTAGCATTTGTTTAAAATTATGCTTAAGCCTTAACAGAATGATTTTGTATTTACAAATGTACCTTTCGAGCTTTAACAGCAGCAAAATCATTTATTATTTGATCATAATTAATAGTTTTAGCAATATATTTTTCTATTGACAGAATTGCCAGGTGCGTTAACCTCTCTTGTCCCATTGATGACCTTAAGTATTTTTTTATTATTTTCAGCTTACTAAAACCTCGTTCACTAGACGTATTAGTAATTGGTAATGTTTAAAATAATCTGAAACCGCAATTACTAAGTTTAGATAAGATGTAGCAAGAGACATTTGGTGGATTAAATTTAATAGGTCAAGAGAGGTTGCTTTTGAAAAATCCTGATTTTTTTAAAATAAAGAAATGGCCTGAAACTTAAAACTAGCTATTTCCCCCTCTATTTCAGTAGCATCCAGATCCTTATCATATTTATTTACTAAGCGCATTGCACTAGCCTTTAACTCTTCTACGGTCATAGATTGCAAAGACTTGCCCGTTAACAAATTAAAGTCATCTAACACTTCAATCAAACATTTATAACGCCATTCCATTTGTTCTAAGACTTTGTCCAAAACATCATAAAAGTCCATACTGAACCTTTGTTTTCCTGTCAAAACAGTGTCTTCACTTTCTTCCAATGTCAGTCGTTTTCTCTTCCTTGCCATTTTCTCCTCGAAGAAGCCGTCAAGAGATGTTGCGGCACAGATGTCCGTCGCTTCGCCCAGTATAACATCAATCCCTGTATCCCGGATGTCTTGTAAAGCAGCTTTCAATCCTGTCAAGTGACTAACTGCACAGTCCAGGGTCACATCTTTGCGCTGTAGTTGTTCATTCACGTGGGAGATCTGATTTAGTATTTTGTTCTACATAACAAAGTAACAAACAAACTTATAATTAATTTGTTTCAGAAGATTTTTAACCACTGATAAACAGTCATCATGGAATTGAGGGTTGTCAGAAATTTCTTCTAAGGCTTCGAGGACTTTATCAAGCTGTGAATAAAGTGCATGAACAGCAGAGTATTTGGATGCCCATCTTGTATCGCTTGAGAGTGGTAGAAAGTTTGTCGGATAATATTTCCCACATTTTGACATTGTAAGCAAATATTTTGTACAGTTCTTGCACTGTGCCAAAATATGTGATAATATCTGAAGAGACTCCAGCAGCGTGAACACCAACCAAGTTCAATGAATGAGCAGCTTGTATACGGGCCTGGACTCCTGAATACTTCCCCGACATGTTTGAACCATTATCGTATGCTTGCCCTCGGCAATTACGAATGTCAAGCCCATCGGCTTCTATTTTTTGTAGAATTTCTTCTGTTAAACCAGCCTCAGTCGTTTCAGTAGTTTTTATGAAATCGATGAAACTTTCAATAGAGCAAACATCCTCTGAAACTTTCACGTACCTAATAATCTGGCACATTTGTTCCTGATGGGCTACATCTGGTGTACAATCAAATGAAATTGAGAAATATTTTGCCTCTCTTATGTCTTTTAGTATTTCTTGGCGTACAGTGTCACCTATTCAATTGATGAACTCGTTTTGAATTGTTGGGGAAAGGTAATTTGGAATTCCTGGTTTTTCTTTGGCTATGGTAATATACTCTTTTAGCTGTTTATCATAATAAGAAACAAACTCTAGCAAATGTAAAAAAATTCCACATTTGTCTTCACCTATCTTTGTACTTGAACCTCGAAAGGCCAAGTTGTTGACTGAACAAAACAAAATGCAATCAACAATGATTCTGAGAATGTGCCACCATTTCTCTTTTTCTTTTGTAATCATTTTCTGTAGTTCAGTATCAATTGCACAGCCCTCTTTAATCCTTTTTTCAAAGCTTTTCCAGGAAACGTAGCACTCACGGTGCTCTACAGAATTTTCATGCTCTGGAATTCGAGGGTGTAATTTTTTCCACTCAGAAAATCCCACTTTTGGATTTGCCAAACGTGATTTCAAATGCTTTCCAAATAGCATGCAAGGAAACAATAAATAACTTTTGTTGCTTCACTGCAAATTAACCAATCTCGCTCTACATTTTCTCCATTCAAAAGTTTTTTGTGGAACCAATTTCCCGTAAAATGCCTTTTTTCTGCATTAATTGATAAAAGAAAATTACCATTTTTATTTTGTTCTGGACCGTGTTCAACTAACCAGCTTCTCACCTGGTTAATTCAAATCAGGCCATGTTGTGGGATCATTAAAATTAAGTTGAATTTTGGTTTGTTCATCTTCCAAATCCTGTTCCTGTAAGCCTTCATAATGTTGGAAAGGACGGGTTAAAATAAGGTGTAGAATCATCTGAATGCACACTAGTACTACCAGTTATATTCTCAGTTACTTCAGTAACGTTTTCATTTTCTAAAAGTGTTGATGTAGATGGCTTACTTTCAAGCACTTGCTGTAGTGGGAGCGCAGCGGTTGAGTGATTCACCTTCTTTACCCATCCCAGTATTTGCCACTACTTGGATTGGACTGCGTTATTCGGCTCTTGTTGTTTTTTTCGTTTTCTGCCTTGTGCTCCAGACAACTTTGTAGGTCCCATTTCGACACACACACGCACGTCACGTGGCACAGTGCACTAATTCAGCGCGCTACTCAATCAATCAAGCTATACAGACAACGTTAAGCAAACAAATGTCGTCACAGTGTCACGGCAAATATTGCATTTAAACTGCGCAACCTTAACTGAGTAATGTTTGTTCCGCGCATGCGCACTGTAGGCTTCCCTGTCGACGAATCGTCGCCATCCGTCATTCGTTCTCAATACACGTAAGGAGTGATGGATCATGGACAGAGGAGGCCGTGAAGGTCACAGCACCCGTCGCCTACATTTCACCCCCTGAGACATACAGCCGTGGTCGATGACGTACCTGCACTGGCCAAAAGCCTAGGAGCTTTCTGTCAGAGCACCACATGAAAGGCACTTTCAGTCAAAGTTACTACCGTATTTACCCGATTACAGTGTGTCATCTACTGCAAGGCGCACTCAAATATCAAAAATTATTTTTTTGGAAAACAAAAGTTCATGATTTTTGGGGGCTTAAAAAATCGGAAAACATTGATGTTATAGTATAAATTGGATAATTTCAAATGAACATTTTCTGTTATGAATGCTCTTTCTTTAGAAAGTATTTTGCTTAATATAGCAAATATACTTTTCTGATCTCAAAATCAAAAATCATATGATTTGAGGTAAAGTGTTGGAATTACAATGCATCTTGATATGTTTTCTGGTGTCCATTTTAAAATCTGTTTCTTCTCGCTAAGAGCATCACTTTGGGTTTTCAGTGTACAACTAAAATAAAATACAACGTGAAACAAATATGATACACCAAGAAAAAGTGCTGGCGTAAAACACCGTCATAACAGAAGGAAGTTCTGTCCTGGAGGGAACTGAGCTGAGCCAGAAGGCCAGCGTGAGGACGTAGAAACAAGTACACTACCCATTTTTTACCCAACCTTTCAGACACGGGTCGGTGTTCAGCACTTCAAAGGTGCGCACTAGCCCTTCCCCTCTAAAGTCCTAGCCTACACTAGCCGCTGCGCGCGTCTCAAATGTTTCATAAACATAGCAACTAAAATGTACTGTCACACCCAAGCCAAATCGATCCGAATATTTAGTGTTCGGACGATTGGAGTTCTCCTTTAATTTAGGTTTCATCTGGTCGCCATTTTATTCTTAAAGCATAAAGAAGTTTAAATTTTATACATTTTTTAATTACGCGTATAAATTAATTTCACGTTTTTTACATTTATATAACAAAAATCTACGTCTCGATGGCGCCCCCTCCAGCTCGGCGCCCAGGGCGACCGCCTCTGCTGCCCCCCCCCCCCTCGCTACTGCTCTGTTGCAAGCATAACAAAAAATGTCAGTGTAAATATCAAACATGAAACTATGAGAATCCAATACAATTTCAACTTCCTTGGGACAAGTCTGAAGAGATGATTCACTCGGGAAGATGACCCAAAGAGTCCGCTTCAAACCACCAACATGACAATAATTTGAAGATTTTGGGGCTTTTATAACTCTATGAACTGCTCCC
The DNA here is from genome assembly GCA_039090855.1 of Macrothele yani. Classification (NCBI taxonomy): domain Eukaryota; kingdom Metazoa; phylum Arthropoda; class Arachnida; order Araneae; family Macrothelidae; genus Macrothele; species Macrothele yani. The sequence continues at coordinate 551,293 of CM077023.1, read as the reverse complement.
ACCACCCGGCTAAACTGAGAAAGAAGAACTATCAACGCTGAATCCGGTACCTCAAGTGGCACCGGGAACAAAGTAACAGTGATCGGTCGTTCGCGTGCATAAGCAGGATACAAAATTTGACTATTTATAGAAATCCCTTGCTTTAAAACAAGTTTACAATCGGCACTATTGTTAAACAACCCTGATATACCGCGTTTACTACGACCGATTCCTTTAATTGCCTCTCTCGGCACTCGTTCTTCCAAAGCTTTCAAATATACAGGTAACGAAGTCTGTGGTAACACATGGAAAATAATAGTTTTCTCAGAAAGATCATGAAAATCTTGACATACCTTGGAATCCTTTTCGAAAGTAAGACGAAATAGATTTCCCTGGCACTCAATCTCTGAAGCGCAGCGCTGATTACTCGTGTTATCAGAATTCGCCATGGCAACCACCGATGCCCAACTGCTATTTCCCGTCTCCATAGCAACACCCTCCTGCATCCTTATCGCCGAAGAATCACCTTCAGCGGGGACACGCGAAGACAAGCTCTGTTGATTTCCAGGACCGGTTTGACTAGTCGGATTCTTATCTCTTGAAAAGCTCGAGTTAATCACCATGGCAGCCCTCTCAGAGGTCAAGGGAGAAACACTCGGCGAACTCAACGATGACTTCTTAACAGTAGATCTCGCTCCACGTCGATCAACCTCCTCTCGGTGGTCACGTGCACTGGCAGATAACGCCATTTGCAGAACTCGTCAACGGCAAGCACAACCAAAAAATAAAACTCTTCGTATGAATAAACTATAGCACTTAACGCTCTCAAACTTCATCAAAAGAAGCATGGAACATTCATACATACGTCACGCCACTGCAAATAATCCTATGAACGATATTTCCACATAAACACACGAAAAACTTGGGAGCTCGAAAACACGACACACGACGAAACCAACAGCAATAGGAAAAGTCCTTCACCCTCTGAAACGTGTAGAAAACACCATTTGAGTTCAAACTCAGTTGCCGGACCAATTGTAACAGCTTGTCCTATTCTTTTTTAATAGAAGGAGAAGCTGAAAAATTTAATCATTACACAAAGGTAGTCTAGCTTTAACAATTTTGCTAACGCATTTTATGCAAATTTTAATGTAGAATAATTAAAAACGCAGTAAAATTTCTGATCATGGACATTTGAGTTTTCAAACTTCTACGAATTTTTTTATTCAATTTGAAAATTCATACATTAGGCAGTGGATTAAGAGATTTTTATCCCTGATAAATTTTAGCACAGTTGCATTACACTCAAGGCTTAAGCTGTATTAACTTATTCAGCAAAATGCTACAATTGGGAACCTCAACGAACTATAGGGGCGCTGCGCAAACGTAAACAAACTCTCTAGTACGGGTAACGTCGCACGTGTTTCCATAAAGTCGAATGTTAGAATGGCTGGTTTGTCGCTTTCAATCCTTGAAATAATGAAATTTGTGGACGCTTCCAAAAATTCAAGATGCATTAAAGAAGGGGAAGTGATTGTTAGGAGGCCATATAATTTCTTGTGGAATTAAGAAGGAAGATGGAAGAGAAATTCTCATAGTTTCGCACTGCATTCAATCCACGGCAATAACGTCGTCGCCTCACTCCATCAACGGTGTTTTAGATACAAGTAACAGTGAAATTTCTATAAAGTCATTTGAGTGCTCTTGTAAAGCGGGCAGAAGTGGAACATGTAAGCACTGTGTAGCAGTAATGCTTTACTGTAACAGGTAATTTTTATTTTTACATTTTCAGGCAAGTGATATAGTAATACCGACAGTGGTGTTCTAATCCGGATTACTATTAAAAGCTGACATTTCGTTTCACTTGACGTTTCCCAGGACCCATTTTCAATACTGTCAACAATAACATTTGTAATTTTTGAACATTCTGTTCCTAAAAGTGTTTGTGAATTGGTAATTGTTGATCATCATTGGGTTCTGCGTTTTTGAACCGATGACTGTTGACAGAACATTGCAAATCTTGTTCCATAATAAAGTTTAAATTTATACGGATAACAGCAATTATTTGTTTTCAAGATTATGTAGAAATGCGGATTTTTTAATTACTACTATGCAATAAAAACATGCTGCCTTGTTCATTATTCATTCAAAGACGTTACTAGGTTAGTAGCATTTCACTGGAAGGATTTCAAATGCAAGGCATAAACGTTTATACTAACTTAACATAGCTGAAACCTTGGGAACGACATTGCGGGACACAACAATATGATTTGTTCTTCTTCACGGAATTCTCCATTATACAACTCTCTAATTCCAGAATGAATGCAAAAATACACCAAACTACGACAACTGAACGTAATGAGCGATCTACCAACAGCCTAGCATTGAGCCGAAAACGTTACCCGTACTACAGTAATTCTTCCTTTTGCCGCTAGAGGGAGAGCGGACCGCTGAGATTGCCAATAATCTGATTTGGCTGAAATGCACAATTTTTCAGATCAAATGTTTAAATATCTTTTTCGATTGCTTAAACCTAAATTAGACTGCTGCCCCGGTGGCGCAGTGGTCTAAGCGATGGCCTCTGATCATTCGTCTGAAAAAGGTCCGGGTTCGAATCCCGGTCAGGCATGGATGTTGTGTTTGTCTTACGGCACTGGCTCTCTCCCTTCCCTGGAACCAGTGACCCTAAATTAGGGACTGGCGACTGCTTATAGCCCATTGAGTTGCTCACGGTGGTCGTTAAACCTCCAATAAAAAAAAAGAGACATGTTTTGCCACTGGGGCCTACCGATATTTGTGAGGGCTGAAAAAGTGCTTTCACAGATTGCAGGGATGCATGCAAAAACACTACAAGTTGCCACCAGGTCTTACACATCAGGAAAAGCTTTTTCACATTTCATGGAGTTTTTCTATCAAATCCTCCGTTCTTGTTTCAGATTTAATATAATTTTTTGCAACTACTATTTCTTCTCTTTGGGGAATATTAATTCCAAGTTCTTTCAGGGCATCACACTTTTCTAAATCATCATTCAGTTCTTCAACAACAGTTATTGCAGCAATCAAATCTTGGTTGTTGTAAAATCTCTTATCAAATTCTTGTAGAACATAATTAATAGTCTCATTGCAGATGCACTGCAGTTTATTACGATGACTGACTTCTGAAGGCTCATTTATGAATTCATAAACTATAAAGTTTTCCATCATTGAATTTCTTTTACGAATTCTATGCTTTTTCATTTCATCCTCCAAATTCTTAAATAACGAATTACTCTCCTCCAATATTACATCAAAATTACAAATGTTTCGAAGGTCAGCAAGTGTTTGGTGCGCAGAATTTATAATTTTATTTGATGTTTCCAGGCTTACAGTACGACTCTGTAAAATTTTATCTGCTGGATGTAAAATTCAAGTATATTTTTCATCAGTACCAAACAAAAGCAGAATGTGTCATTGGTCATTGTATGTAATAATTCAGTGCTGATTGCAACATCTTCTCCATCGAACTTTTTCTTTTCATTTAACTGAATTTCTCTAAAGGGTTGGCAATATCATCGAATTTTTTTGATTGGAGGTTTAACGACCACCGTGAGCAACTCAATGGGCTATAAGCGGTCGGCCGTCCCTAATTTAGAGTCACTGGTTCTAGGGAAGGGAGAGAGCCAATGCCGTAAGACAAACACAACATCCATGCCTCACCGGGATTCGAACCCGGACCCCGTTCGGACGAATGATCAGAGGCCATCGCTTAGACCACTGCGCCACTGGGGCGGCGTATCGAAATTTTCAAACATTAATTTAACGATTTCAAAATGGCCCGACCACCTTTGTTCTAAACGTCCGACAAGTTATTTGCCTTCATGTATGTTACGGATATTTCCTTCCTTGAGAAAATTGTATAAGGCTGTACTCTAGCTGAAAAAGTACTGAATTTCATCTAACATTACTACTTTCATTACAACTAAATGTAATCTATGGTTGTAGCAATGAACATAGGAGATTTTCCGATTTAATTTATTTTGCAAGATAGCCTGGACGCCTTCTATTCCTCCAGACATGACACTGGCTCCCTCATAGCATTGACTAAGTTAATCAACGAGACAGAAATACGTAGAGCGCTTACGTCGGGGAACGGGTGAAGCCACCGGAAACAAGTGGCAGCCATGTTTGATGAGGTACAGAACGATTTCCGTTCCGTGTTAAGAAAGGGAGTTTTCGTAATATATGGTTTGATGTTAAATAAGGATATAACTCAGAAATGTTGTTATAAACACCTAGGGGTGAGACTAAAACTTTAACGTATCAAATAACGCTTTTCATTATTAGTTGGAGACAATAGTGTTTTAAAAAGAAAATGATATTTTAATGGATGCAGCTTGCTCTCGTTGAATAAAATCTCATGCCGTAATTTTTTGACATTTCACAAATTTTTTTGGAACAAATTTTCAGTGAAATATAGGTCAGCGATAATAGAGTAAATGAAAAAGAAAAGAAAGAAAAAAGGAAAACTACAGTTGCAGTCAATCCGCAATTTCGGTAAAAATCTTAGATATCCGTCGGTCATCACCATGAGAATGCTGAATCATCCCACAGCTTATCACTCCAAATACATAGACGCCAAATATTTTATGAGAGTTTTAAATGGAAAAAAAAAGTTCGAAGAAAAACGGAAAACAAACAATGAGTTTACACAGCCAAGAGGTACCAATATTAAAATACTTTTACCAACTGCCCCTATCTTATATAATCAGAAGAAAACTACTACTTAACTGGTTTTTATTTAATAAAAGTTAAAAGTCCTTAGCACTGGGCATGTTTCTAATCTGTTTGTTAGCCTTAACATTCGACAACACAGATCTGTAAGCCTTATTCGGGGCAATGCAATTGTGGTAACTTGACCATAATAAAGGTATCTCCCAGCACATACACTAAATACTTCACACAATATAATTCACTCTCTCTCTCTCTCTCCGTGTATATATATATATATAAGACCCAGAAGAAGACCCCCATGGGAGATGAATGAATGAAATTCGAAATCATGCAGGAGTGACACGGAGGAGACTGGCTCAAGACAGACAACTGTGGAAGAAGCTTGGGGAGGCCTTCATCCAGCAGTGGATTGATAATGGCTCATGTTATACATATGTCAGTAAAAAGAAGTAAAGCACGCTCATGTAGTAATTAGACCACATCAACACTGCACCTTGCTGCAGGAATTAGACGTAGTAGAAATAAACATAGAATTAACCAGAAGTAACCCCTTTCATGATTCTAAACAAAAATTACATAGAATAAAACAACTCTGGAACCCCAAACCATTCTTCAGGGAGAGACATCTGGAGCCTAGGAGTTAAATCATAGCTTAGGCGTTACAGAAAAAACCCCAGAAGACCCCATGGGAGATGGGTGGATGAAATTCGAAAGCATGTCGGAGTAACATAAAAGAGATAGGCTCAAGACAGACAATTGTGGAAGAAAGTTGGGGAGACCTTATATATATAATGATTATATACAGTATATATATATATATCGTAATGACAATGGTTGTCAATTATGATGATATATATACCATTATCAATCCACTGCTGAATGAAGGTCTTCCCAAATTTCTTACACTATTGTCTGTCTCTATCCAGTCTCCTCCATGTTACTCCGGCATGCTTTCGAATTTCGTCCACCCATCTCCTATGGGGTCTTCTGGGTTGTTTTCTGTCCTTCGGAATCCAATCCAAAATTTCGGTTGTCCATCGATGGTCTGCTCTTTTGGCAACATGTCCAGCCCATTGCCATTTCAGTGATTTCACTCTCTCTATATATATTCTTTGAGTTGTCTGCATTCTTTGGAAGTCTTTTTTAGTTAAGGTCATACATACAGTATATATATACATAAATGGTCATGATGTCGCCCACCCTCTCTCAATATATACTGTATATATATAAAACATTACGTATAAATATTAATTACCTTTTCCTGTATTTTTTATTCTGTCGGTTTACTTTTTGATGTATTTTAACAGCAGGAATAGGTTAATTCTTTTTTGATGAAAATTATTTTATTTATGTATCTCATCATCATTATCATCATTGTCAACCATTATCAATCCACTGCTGGACGAAGGTCTCCCCAAGTTTCCTCCACAACGGTCTGTCTTGTGCCAGTCTCCTCCATGTCACTCCCGCATACTTTCGAATTTCATCCACCCATCTTCCATGTGGTCTTCTTCTGGGTCTTTTCCTGTCCCTTGGAATCAAATCTAAAATTTCGGCTGTCCATCGATGGTCTGTTCTTCTGGCATTCTTGGATGTCCAGCCCATTGCCATTTCAGGGATTTAACTCTGATCATGATGTCTTCCACTCTTGTCATTTTTCGGATCCACGTGTTCCTCTTCTTATCTCTCCTGGTTACACCAATCATGCACCTCTCCATGCTGCTTTGAGTTGTCTGCAGCCTTTGTATGTCTCTTTTAGCTAAGGTCCACGTCTCTGCACCATACGTAAGCACTGGAAGGATGCATTCATCAAACACTTTTCTTTTAAGACATAATGGCATATTGCTCTTGAAAATTATGCTGTTTCTTCCAAAAGCTCTCCAGGCAAGTTTTGTACGCCGATTAATTTCTTCACCAATGTGACCCTCACTTGATATCTGCTGTCCAAGATAAACGTACGTGTCTGTTATCTCCAGCTTTTCTCCATCAATCGATAAATCTTCATTTCTTGTAAAAGCATTGTACATCACTTTTGTCTTCTGAAAGTTCATTTTTAATCCCACTTCTTTACTCTTGTCAGCAAGTTCCTGGATCATACTCTGTAGCTCTGATGGGGTAGTTACAAAAATGACTATGTCATCAGCAAAACGAAGGTGGGTTAGATAATCTCCATTAATCTTTATCCCTTTGTTTTCCCAGTTCAGTGATTGAAAGACATTTTCCAATGTGGCATTAAAGAGCTTCGGAGATATGGTGTCACCTTGTCTCACTCCTTTTCCAATTTTTATGTGTGTTGTATTTTCAAACAGCCGAATCTTTGCACTTGCATTTTCATAGATGTTATTAATAATATTAATGTATGCATCTTCAATACCGCAGGATTTCAGAGCCATTGCAACTGCTGATTGTTTCACCGAATCAAAGGCTTTTTCATAATCGATAAAAGCCATGCACAATGGAAGTTCATATTCCCTCGCTCTTTCAATTAGTTCTCTCAGTACGTGGATATGATCTATTGTGCTGTAGCCACTCCTGAATCCAGCTTGTTTTCTCGGTTGAGCCATGTCCAGTGTCACCTTCAAGCGGTGTGAAAGAACTTTAGTGAAGATTTTATAAACCACTGATAGGAGGCTGATAGGTCTGTAGTTCCTGAGATCCTCAATGTCACCTTTTTTATGTAGCAAGATCATTGTAGCGTTGTTCCAATCCTCAAGAATTTTCCCTTCATTAAGGCAAATCTATATGTGTTTATTTGCTGTGTTTTATTTAAATATCTTCCAAAGTCTATCCGTAAGAAAAAGAATTGAAAATAATTATTCTCAGGTGCAGTTTACATAAACATGGTGGCCTAATTTCTTATTTTATCTATTGAAAATTATTTATGAAAATTATTTTATTTATGTATCTATATATGTTTATTTGCTGTGTTTTATTTAACTATGTTCCAAGGTTTATCCATAAGAAGAAGAAGTCAAAATAATTATTCTCAAGTGCAGTTTGAATAAACTTGGTGGCCTAATTTCTGTTGTGGTCAAAGATATATATATGTATATCTCACTTCTGTTAACTTCCCTGTGATCTAGGTATAGACAGACATTGAGACAATATGATACTCCAAACGATATTTGGCTCCAAATGCTATTTACAGTTAGCAATACCAATACTGAGTAGCTAAAAATAGTTTTATGTACTTTTTGAACCTAAAAAGACTTCTAATTTTTGGCATCAAAAGAAAAATCTTTCTACACATCCTGCTTTTAATACCTGGGCAGGTAAATTTTCTCTGGGCATGTATTATTTTAGATATTTTTCAAGTCTTGGGCTCAATGACTATAAAATTCAGATTATGGACTTTAATTTTTTATGAAACAAAAAATTGTCTTTTTTTTATTTCAGTAAATTAAGTATTTAATGTTTTTTATTTGCACTTTCATATTTTACTTTTTTAAGAAGCCTAGTTTTTTGTATTCCCACAGGTGAAATTTGGTGGTTTTCACCTGATATTTGTACACATTTTGGCAATTGTTAAGATGTGCTGCACATAGGTTTTTTGTTTTTTTCAATTTTAAGGGCACAGCCTCTTTTTATTATGAAGTGAAAGATTAACAACCACTGATTTGCATTCATGGTGTGCAAAAAGTTTGGTGAGCAAATGTTTATGTTTTGTGTTGTTATTTTGTGGGTTCCTTCAGCAGTCTTGCTGGAAACACTGCAAGTGTGACTGATTTGTATTTTAGAGAAATACAGGCACAAGTTGTTCAATTCAAAGAAAGATTGAATTATATGAGTGATATTTGTTTAATAGTAACCTATCATATGGTTGCTGCAAAAGCAATAACTGGCCATTTGTTGCATGGACATACTGACTGTTTATCCATCACGAAGCAGAGGTCACATTCTTCCAAAAAAAAAAAAAAAAAAAAAATAAAAAAACACCTATCACACAAAAATTAAATGCAAGTAGTTTAATAAGTAGGAATTGTACACCAAATTATACTCAAAATAGTATAATTATACTAAAATCCGAAATGGCAGAGAGGATTCCCCCTCTGCCATCCTGTCAGTTTACATGTGTGTTTTCATTCTAGCTTTGGCCGCCCCGGTGGCGCAGTGGTCTCAGCGATTGCCTGAGATCATTCGTCCAAAAGGGGTCCGGGTTTGAATCCCGGTGAGGCATGGGTGTTGTGTTTGTCTTACGGCGCTGGCTCTCTCCCTTCCCTAGAACCAGTGACCCTAAATTAGGGACGGGCGACTGCTTATAGCTCATTGAGTTGCTCACGGTGGTCGTTAAACCTCCAATAAAAAAAACAATTCCTGCTTTGTTCTTTTGGGGGAGATCATTACTATTAGTCATCACCGTCAGCGAAAATGTCGACTACGAAGTTTTCCGGATGTGAAAATAGAAAAAAAGATTGAAAAAGAAGGGCATCTGTTAAAAAAAATACCGAAACTTAAAAAACTTTTTTAAATCGGCAGAAGATGACACAGTAAGTAAAAAGAAAATGCAGTGTTTGGTTGCAAGATCTACCGATGAAGAAGTGAAGGACTCAACTGAACAAGAACTAAGGGCTCAGGGTGAAGATCAAATTTGTGAGTCTTCCGATGGTGAGGATGAGGAAGTTTAGTCTAACACAAATCTTGGAGGAAATTTTCAAGCTGTTGAAGGAAATGAACTTTTGTTACATCATATGATATTAGATCCTGCTAAATGGAAAGTAGACGATTCATTTGTTGATTATATTACAAAAAATCCTCCGAATCAAAATTTAAACAAAATAGATTTTACAGTTTCAAAAAGATCTTATAGTGATTGATTTAGATCTGCTTCAAAAGGATTATCTTATAAACGTCTTCAAAATGGTAAAATTGCCGCCCCGGTGGCGCAGTGGTCTAAGCGATGGCCTCTGATCATTCGTCCGAACGGGGTCCGGGTTCGAATCCCGGTGAGGCATGGATGTTGTGTTTGTCTTACGGCACTGGCTCTCTCCCTTCCCTGGAACCAGTGACCCTAAATTAGGGACGGGCGACTGCTTATAGCCCGTTGAGTTGCTCACGGTGGTCGTTAAACCTCCAATAAAAAAAATGGTAAAATTAAAAGAAGAGAATGGCTATTGTATTCTGAGTCAACTGGACGCGTTTTTTGTTTAACATGTAAACTGTTTGCAAAGCGAGAAAGTTCTTTCTCAAGTATAAGTTTCTATGATTGGAAACACGAAAACATTATACGAACACATAGTGCTTCATTTGAGCATGTAGGGTCTAACACGCGCAAAGAATAGTGGAAAAATTGATTCTGCTGTAATTAAGCAACTGATGAATGAGAAAAATTATTGGAAAGAAGTACTTTTGCGGATTATCGAAGTCATTAAATTTCTGTCTTCCCGTGGATTAGCATTTCGTGGAAATGGAGCGAACGACAAGTTAGGGAATAATAATAATGGCAATTATCTAGGTATCCTTGAACTAATAGGAGAACCTTTTTCTGGAGCAACATTTGAAAAATTTTGGAAATAAGGGAAGTGGAAATGTTTCATACCTTTCGAAAAATGTATGTGAAGGATTCATTTCATTAATGGCCTTATGAGTCACTGACACAATAAAAAGTTGAAGTCTAGCAAATATTACCCTATTATTATAGACTCCACTTCAGATTTGTCAAAAGTTGACCAGTTGACTATTATTTTTCGTTGCGTTCTGAAAAATGGACAACCAGTGGAACGATTTATTTGTTTCTTGCCCAACTCTGGTCATAAAGCAGAAGACATGGGAAAGGCTTTATTGAAGCTGTAACAAGATTTAAAAATTGATGTTAAAGACTGCAGAGGCCAAAGTTATGACAATGCGAGAAATATGTCTGGTGAATATTCAGGTCTCCAAGCTCGATTAAAAAGTCATAACAGTTTAGCCTACTATATTCCATGGGCAGCAAATTTGGTTGGGAAATCTGCAGCGGGATGCTGCTTTGAAGCTACATCTTTTTTTATGTTCGTTCAGGAAATATACACCTTTTGGTCATCTTCATCACATATGTGGCAAATCTGCAAATCTTGAAGACAAGTCTTCAAGATAGTTATAAGCTCCACAGCGAATCTGGATCGCAATCGCCACTTCTTGTACCCAAAACGTTATGTGAAAGCTGATGGTCAGCAAGGGTTGAAGCATGCAAGGCCTCACGCTCTAGTTATTCCTACATTAAAGATGCACTCCAAGACTTCGCAGGAAACACCGGTGAAAAATTAGAAGCAAGAGTAGAAGCAGGGTGATTATTAAGTAATATGAATTTGATAGAAATGGGCATTCTCTTAGAGCTTTGGAGTGATATTTTACAAAGAATTGATAGTTGCAATAAAACACTGCAGAAAGTGAATATTGACCTTTCAGTTGCTATAGAACTGCACGATTCACTTATAAAACATTTAAGTGATCTCCGGAATAAATTTGATAAGTATGAAGAAGATGGAAAACTTTTGCCTCAGTGCGACGAATATTAGAAAAATGTTACTAGAACACGTTGGAGAAGACTACAATTTCAAGAAATGAATGGCAATTAAGAAACTGTTTTCACTGGAAAGGAACATATGCTAATATGTATTTTCCATACGATCATTGATAACTTGATGCAGCAGTTGAAATGTCGACGAGATGCGTATTCCCATGTGGAGAGCCTGTTTGAGTTTCTAACGCAATTATCAGATGTTGATGAGACAACAATATCTCAAAAGGCAAATTATCTATTGACAGTTTACTCTCAAGATTTAGGCCCAGAATTTGAACAAGAATGTCTTCATTTCCAGAAATTTTGGAATAATTTAGATAGACAAGCAGTGACAGATTCAAGTGTTAGTGTTCCTGTTGAGGATATGTCGAAACTGATTAGGGAAAAAGAATTGATTCAACTTTTCCGAACATTGATGTTATCCTAAGTATTTACCTATGCATACCCATCACTAATGTCTCTGGAGAAAGAAGTTTTTCTCTTTTGAAAATCGTCCACAACTATTTGAGGACACCTAGTTCTCAAGAAAGAACAAGTGCATTGGCAACTTTGTCACTTAATTCGAACATTGTAGAAACATTAACATTTTTTGATATAGTAGAGGATTTGGACACAAAGAAATCGAGAAAAAATCTTTTAGCGGTGAGTAATTTTACTGTATATAAGATATGTTTATTCATTTATTCTATATCTCAGTCACTTAATCGACACACAATGAACATTGGTAACAGCACTGTCATTATATATTTAAAAAAATCTAAAATTAATATTGCATACATTGTAAATTTAAATCCAAAATTTTGCAGGCAAATGTTTCAGAAGTGTGTTAAAAAAACAATTTCATTTGTAAATATAAAATTTTACTGTGAAATAATGTTTTAAAATTATGCAAATTAAACTTGTGAGAAAACTACATTTATAAATTTTTATTTCAATGCCCAGTTTTAAATAATACATGTGCTAAACATTTTACAGGGTTGGGTTGTTCTTGAGAACATGCTAGTTCTTTGTGTGATAAAAAATCTATATGTACAGTAATATGTAATTTAAATATGAAATTCTAATCGTCCTCCAATTTCTTACAATAAGTTTGCTTAGGGGCGTCTGATTTTTCCTGGCCCAGGGCGCTGTAATGCTTAAACCCGCCCCTGTACATGATAATACATGACTATTACTAACATGCACTTTTTTCAAGAGCAGCATCAAATAATAATAATAATAATGGTAGTAGTAGTGTTCTAGTGTAGTAAGTAAGTAGTAGTAATACATAGTAATAGTATTAATCTTTCATTTTAGGAACTACTGGTTTCTACATATTAGCCAAACCTTAATTAATTACACTCGACCCCCCCCCCCTGAAAAATTTTCTGCAGGCGCTCATGTTTCATGGGTCCAGAGTAGTGAGAAAATTTTCCAGTGGGAGTGGTAATTCGGACAAAACATTTTTTCTACAGTGCTCCTTAAGCAAAGATGATCGTTAAGTGGGGGAGGACTGTCTTTTAATAGGGGAAAGCCAGTTTCTCAACAATTTTTGCTATGCGGAACCGGAAACATTGGTGGTACGAAAAATACTTTAACTTTAAAATTTATAAAAGTCTGGGAATCGCTAGGGGGAGGGGCTCTGAGATCCGCTAGAGGGGGCCCCTCTTGCCCCCCTTTATTTACGGGCCTGCTCTTACTGATTCCCGTCGCATCACTCCTTATATTGTCGGATCGCTGCATACGTCATGTCGTTTCCGTTTACAGGGCCGCCCACAGCGCCATATTTGCATAACGCCTACTGTCTCTAATTCAATTGCTCTTCAGTGTATATTTCTTAATATTCACTACACTCTTAACCGAACTGTTCATGTTACCTAACATGCTAGTCATTTCTGAAACTTACTCTTTCAATTTTTAGTTACAGCCATGCATCAGTTTATTTTTAAAGCACTAGATGACACATGTTGCAGGACATGGGTGTTGCATTTAATCCCAAAACTGCATATTTTTTGCTGTACGTGGGGCTATATACACTGACGGAAAAAAAATCCCAACACCAAGAAGGGGTTGTGTTAGATAAACGACAGTTGGTGGGCGGTGAGAGTACATCTGTAACATGACGTCTATGCAACTTTCGCGCTCGGCGCATACGTGTGGCGCTAGTAGCGCCCCTCGGAACATGCAAAGCAGGTTTGCTGTAAATACGCGCTGTAACGTTCGTGAGCGTTAGTTATCGTTGAGATTCGACGTAGGGTGTTGATGTTAGTCAAGAATGCCTTTAAGAAGACGAAGAAGCCATTATCAACAGCTCACGGAGTTTTTTTGTTTTGTTTTTTTGTTTTGTTTTTTTGATTGAAGGTTTTTTTTTTTTTGAGGTTTAACGACCACCGTGAGCAACTCAATGGGCTATAAGCAGTCGCCCGTCCCTAATTTAGGGTCACTGGTTAAAGGGAAGGGAGAGAGCCAGTGCCGTAAGACAAACACAACATCCATGCCTCACCGGGATTCGAACCCGGACCCCTTTCGGACGAGTGATCAGAGGCCATCGCCTTAGACCACTGGGCCACCGGGGCGGCGATTGAAGGTTTAACGACCACCGTGAGCAACTCAATGGGCTATAAGCAGTCGCCCGTCCCTAATTTAGGGTCACTGGTTCCAGGGAAGGGAGAGAGCCAGTGCCGTAAGAAAAACATAACACCCATGCCTGATCGGGATTCGAACCCGGACCCCTTTCGGACGAATGATCAGAGGCCATCGCTTAGACCACTGCGCCACCGGGGCGGCCTCACGGAGTTTGAACGAGGTCGTGTAATAGGGCTACGAGAAGGTGGATTTTCTTTCCGCAATATTGCAGAACGATTTGGCAAGAATGTAGCCACTGTGCATGATTGTCGGCAGCAGTGGTCAAGGGAAGGTACTGCCTCAAGAAGACCGGGTTCCGTCCGGCCACGTGGCACTACTGAGAGGGAATACCGCCGTGTACGGCGTATGGCCGTGGCGCATCGTACGGCGTCTGCGGCAGCAATTCGAGCTGCAGTTGCCACCACAGTGACATAACGAATTGTTACAAATCGGTTACTTGAAGGACAGCTCCGAGCCAGACGCCCTGTAGCGTGCATTCCACTTACTCCAAACCACTGCCGTTTGCGACGTCAGTGGTGTCAAGCTAGAGCTCATTGGAGGACGGAGTGGAAATCTGTTGTGTTTTCTGATGAAAGCTGGTTCTGCCTGGGTGCCAGTGATGGCCGTGTGTTGGTTAGAAGGAGACCAGGTGAGCGCCTGCAACCAACCTGTCTGCGGCCGAGACACACTGGACCTACACCTGGAGTTATGGTCTGGGGAGCAATTTCCTATGACAGCAGGAGCACTCTCGTGGTTATCCCACGCACCCTGACGGCACAGTTGTACGTCGGTCTGGTGATTCAACCTGTTGTGCTGCCATTCATGAACTGCATTCCGGGAAGTGGTTTCCAACAGGATAACGCTCGCCCGCATACCGCTGTTGTAACCTAACATGCTCTACAGAGTGTCGACATGTTGCCGTGGCCTGCTAGATCACCAGATATTTCACCAATCGAGCACGTATGGGACATCATTGGACGACATCTCCAGCGTCACCCCCAACCATCACTAACCGTCCCTGTATTGACCGACCAAGTGCAACAGGCATGGAACTCCATCCCACAAACTGACATCCAGCACCTGTACGACACAATGCATGAACGTTTGCGTGCTTGCATTCAGCCTTCTGGCTGTTACACCGGTTATTAATGTACCAGCATTTCACATTTAAAATGGCTCTTCTCGCGTTTACAATAAGCTGTGATCTTGAAACCTTAATCGATTACATATGTTACCTATACAAATGTATTGCCGCCATTTCATTCCTCTACAACTATTTTTTCGTGGTGTTGGGATTTTTTTCCCGTCAGTGTATAAATAAAGTAACAGTAGTCCACATTGGTATCAAATTTACTAGGGTACCCATAATCACTGCCATTGCTTTAGTGAAGTAAATAGGTAAGACATTTATTCAGTAACTAGGTTGGGGAGACGAGAACACACCGCTACACCTCTGCATAGTGCATATCTTATGAGCATCTTATATAGTGAGTTGTCTCGCCAACCCGTTCTCCAGCTGGTAATGAAACTGTGAGGTGGCTGGGGGAGAACTTTTTTCCTGTTTCTGGTACCACAAAAACAATAAAAGTTCAAGTGGGGAAGTTCGAGAGGTTTATTAATGTCACAACAACAAAAACGTTTTTTAATCACGTCACGACATTAAAAAAATTAATTATAATTAAGAGAATATGCAACTGCTAAATTGCACCATGCAGCTAAACAAGCTACACAGAAAATAATATGCATGAATGTACGCTCAAACCTAACAAAACTTATATTGCACAAAAATCAGTAAATGTAGGCATGATGGACATGTTGATTTATATGCGATTTTTTGTTTTGTAAATGCTTCCTCCCCTATACGTGTATGTATATCACCATCAACCATTACCAATCCACTGCTGGATGAAGCTCTCCCCAAGTTTCTACCACCATTTTCAGTCGTAAGCTAGTCTCCACCATGTTACTTAAGCATGTTTTCAAATTTCATCCACTCAACTCCCACGCGGTCTTCTTCTGTCCCTTGTATAACGAAGTAAATTTCTCCGTCATTTTTGGTCTACGCCGGGAATCGAACCCGAGTCAGCTTATTCTGGAACAAGTCGCTCTACCAACGGAGCTACGCAGACGTTCATTCTGATTGCTATCTGCCTTTATGTCGTGTGCGTCCTGCTGGCAGGTACGTCACATCTCCCCCCGAAAGAGTGCTGGGGCATGGCCCACGGGTCAGCCGTGACCATGAATCGTTGAGGCAGCCATCCACTATAGAACGTGCACTTGAGAACTCCCAGTAAATCTGGTGTGTGGAATACAACGTCACACACATTTATTTTTCGAAGCGCTGGAGAAGGGATTCTCTTATTCTTCCTATCTCGCGGTGTGGAAATAGCATCACACCATTGCGAGATTTTGAACGGTCGGGTCATCCGGATAGTTCGGGCGCCATTATAACGAAGTAAATTTCTCCGTCATTTTTGGTCTACGCCGGGAATCGAACCCGAGTCCTCTTATTCCGGAACAAGTCGCTCTACCAACTGAGCTACGCAGACGTTCATTCTGATTGCTATCTGCCTTTATGTCGTGTGCGTCCTGCTGGCAGGTACGTCACACTTGGTATCCAGTCTAATATTTCAGTTGTAAAATGGTGGTCAGTTCTAGAAATATGTCCCATCCATTATCACTTTATAGACTTTACTTTGATCTTCATGTTTTGGATTCATGAGTTCCTGGTTATGCCATGCATGCAGCTAGCTCTCCATGCTTCTTTGCGTTCTTCACAGCATCTGTATGTTCTTTTTAGTTAAGGTACATAACTGGTCCACAAGTAAGAACTGAAAGGATGCATTTATTAAACACTCTTTTAAGACATAATGGAAAATTGCTGTATGCTGTACTTAATCTTTTCTTTTTTAATGCGAAGAATAACTTCAGGGAAAAGTCAGTTTGACAAATTTGGGATTTATTTTTTTTACTAATTATCAGGAGCCTCTTCATGGAATAACATGTATAGTTTTGGTACATATTGATTCAGTGCATATTGATATGGAACAGATAAATGCAAATTCTGTAGCTGAAATATTGTATGGTATGAAAGTGAAAAGTTGTAGTAAATTGACACATTTATACATACCTTCTTCAATAACGGATATATAGTTTGGTTTTGTATGGAGTGCACATACTGTTAAAAATCATAGTTTGTTATGATTTTCAGGATACATTACCTGTTGTATATTTATGTTTAATAGTGTTTCAGTTATAGTTTTAGACAAACTTGAGAAAACAACAATATTTCATTAGATCTTAGGAACAGTTCTTTTTTCCCCTCCCAAGGTTCACCTGCTTTAAATTCACGTGGAACACATTAAAACCGTGTATCGTGGGTATTATTACTTATATTTGTTTGTGTGATAACATTTTGTTTGTTGACACTGGTAAATGTATACAAGGTACACATTGGTATAATATATATATATATATATTTAATGCAATACTACAATGGGAGAATATACAGAATAAATTACACTCCAAACACATGAGCTGCACCATTATTAATGGCAAAACCAAGGTAAAATTATTAAAAAAGAACTAGTCATTGTTTTAAGCAAGGCTTGAAAAATATCTGAAACGTTACATGCTCAGCTAGGCATGTGCAGAAAATATTTCCTTGCCCAGAAGTAAAATCTACATGCCCAGAAAAATTTATCTTATAAGATAACAAAACAGAAGCCTCATTTTTTTAAAGTTAAAAATTATGCTAAACTTTTTATACATCTTTTGCATCGCCATTTTAAAGTGTCTGTGTTCAAAGTGCACGAAAGTTTATATCTCAAGAAAGATAATCGATGACATTTGAGAAATTTATTGATTATGCCATGTTCAAGAATTTTTAATATACGTCCTGTGTTTTGCAAAAAAATAGTCATAGTTAACTGTACAGCAGTTTAATTAGTTTTCAACAATTTTGAATGTAAAAATGATTTACCTTTTTCTCCTGTGCAAACAGAAGTGATTTTGATTCATAAAATATCCCAAGAATTGTTCAGAAACAAAGGCAATCCTTACACTTTCGACTACTGTTGTGTGGACTTATAGTTATCAAACTGTATTATCACCCTTCCTCCTCTTCCCACACACAACACGCATTCCTTGAAAAAATTGCTTATGGTATTGGCAATTTTAGGATGGTTTTGGCAAGCAGTGCACCACATAAGTTTTGTCGTCATTTGACTTTAGCCAATTAAATGTTTTTATCCAAGATTTCTGAAATGTCCGATGGCGTTTTTTTTTTGCGTACACTTTATCATAGTCCGCTTGCGTAAGTTTCAATTTTGCCAGCGACGCAGATTCCGATTCGGAAGTTACGTCACTCAAAAATGAAGAAGACGAATTTGTAACAACCGCTGACAGATCGGGAATTTCATATAATTGCTTACTATGAGATACACTCTCATTGCTGGATTTTTTTTCAGAAAAAATCATATCCATTACTAAATACAACTTACATCCGCAGCTAACACAAACTACTGTTCTCTCAGACAAACTAGGTAAGTTATCGGTGTCGATAAATTGCGCTCTTCTCCCTGCTAAGTGTACAAGCTCGTTCTTAAATCTTAAACGAAACTTAGGCTTTGTTTCAGTAGTACCGCTGTTGCTCGTGTGTGTGTGTGGGGGGGGGCTTTCATTTCTCCTTCCTCACTCGCGCAAGTTGTATCAGAGGCCCAACCCTACCCGGGGCTGTGCAATAAATATTCCGTTGTCACTCCCTCCTCATGAAGCACGGCTTTTTTGCCCATCAGTCTGCGTCCTCCTGTTTCATTGCAGTTTACGCATTTTGTCACTAAACACCGGAGGCAAGTTTCATCCGAGGCATGCATCCTGTCGTTAACTGTAAACGACATCTGGAGCAAAACTACGTATGGCCTTAATTTCTGGATGTAGAGCATAATATAATTGAAGAAGTGTTATCCTCCTGGCCTTGGCATTCATTCCGTAACAATAATACAACTTCTGGTGATTTGCAGTAAAATGAAAAACACGCGACAACAATCCTTTTTTTTTTTTTTTTTTTTTTTTTTCTAGAGTAGAAAATTTTCCATTCTAAACTTTTTTTTTTTTTTACTTTAAAGCTAGTTGCCCGACCGGGCAACTAGATTTGATTTTTACTTGCCCAGGCCAATAATTTACATGCCCCGGGCATCTCGGGCAAAGTATTTTTTAAGCCCTGTTAAGGATTATATATTATCTGTCCATTCTGGTATAATTTTGTCCATAATAATGAAAATTCGTGATAGTAAAAAAAAACTTGCTCTTTTTAATTAATTAATGTGTTGTGTGTTTTTTAGAAACACATAAATCTAGGGACTCTGCATTAATGTGATAAATCTTTGACTAATAGAGAAGTAACATTTCAAAAATATATTCTTTGAGAAATGCATCATTGTAATCTAAACCTTTACATTGTCACTAAAAACTGCAATTTCCTAGTGGGGCTAGTGAGTTCTTTTGCATGCGATTTTTTTATTTTGGAACAACTTTTCCCTACACACTATGCTAAAACCAATGGGTCTTTCCGTGGATTCTAAGCTGGCACATTTGTGGGAAGACCATGGCAACATGACCTGAGAATACTGGTTCTTTGTATACTAGGGGTGTTAACAATGAGCAATAGTCTTTGTAGAAAGCGACTTATCCACAGGTGGCGGAGAAATTCCTTGACAAAATAGTCACCAGTTATGCTCACTTACTGCAATGACTTCTTTGCTAATGCTGTAAATACCACGATAGCAAGCTGTATTAAATTTTAGAAAATCACTGTTGGTCATCAAGAGCAGGGACTCGCCAAGCGGGGGTTCAATGGGTGCTAAGCACCCGGGCGGCAGATTCCGGGGGCGAAGGACCCACAATAAATTTTTTCAATTGATAAATTAATATCAGTGACGTGGGAGAAGTTATGAAAACGTTATACTGTGAGAAATCGTAATGCTAAGTGGAACGTTTACTTTTTTAGTAAAAATAGCTAGTTTATAATTCAACAGAAAACGTCTTGAAATCAGAGAATAATTTTTACTGTTTTGTTCAGTAACAGATACCGCGGGCAAAGGATTGAAAATTCTTTTTCTATTTTTTTTAAATCTTGAAGATTTCAGCATTCATGAATGCGTGGCCAGCGCTATGACAAACGGGGCCAATATGTAGGAAAACGCAATGGACTTCAAAAAGCATAATTTGTCGACTTAAGACCCTTACGCATCTTATGTGCTTTGAGCGGCTCATACTTTAAATCTGGTTGTAAATGACGACGAAAAATTTCCCTACAGATTGTAAACATTTTCAGCATTGTTCAAGAAATATATGTTTACTTTTCTGAATTACCTTATCGTTGGCAAATTTTTAAAAAAGAGCTTCCAGTGCTGACCGTAAAACAGGGTGGGAAAATATTATAAGATCGATGCAATACGGGTAACGAGCACTGGGGTACAATTTTGTTGTATTCCACGATATCAGATATTTTGTTTAGAATAGTTAAAGAGACGCCCGTCATTTTAATATTACATGTATATATATATATATATATATATATATATATATATATATATTCTATTAAGAAGATACCTAAGCAAAAAAATACATATATAATTTTGACTCACACCTAGTACAACATAGAAAAGGTTATGTATCTACCTGTGTGAGTAAAAGGAGAAAAGATAAAAAAATAAAATAAAACAATTGAATGTAGAAGGTGTCGAGAATACTGAGCCTTGGCTTTATCAAGGACCAGCAAAAACTCTGCATTTTCTCACTTCCACAAAGACCTAGTTGGAAATGGGTTTCTGCAAGGCCATAGATGCAAGTAACATTCCCACCTAAAATAGTTTAAAAAATATATATATGTCATGTCCTCCGTAGAGTTGCATGACCTAGCACTAGTTAACAATTTCGCTTGCATCCATTAACCTTCCTGGCCCGACCCATGCTCTTCATCTGTTACTATTAAACAGAGAGAAGAAGATTAAAGAGAACTCAAGCTGTGAGAGTGACATAATAATTAGAAATGATTTTCAGCCATAACGAATTGCCAAGTTCGTTTGAGAGAGAATTTAAACCTGAAAATCAATGCAAAAGAAATCCAAATTTTTACATTGCAATTAAAAAAGGAAATATTAATTTTTAACAAACAGATTTTTGAAAGAAAACTTGAGTCTAAAACCCCCTACTCTACAACTTATGACAGCACGAAAACGAGAATAAGTTAAAGACAATAATTAACTAAAGAAAACTTTGTGAAAGTTATATACCTTAAACAGTTAATTGTTAACTAGTGCTAGGTCATGCAACTCTACGGAGGACATGACATATATATATATTTTAAACTATTTTAGGTGGGAATGTTACTTGCATCTATGGCCTTGCAGAAACCCATTTCCAACTAGGTCTTTGTGGAAGTGAGAAAATGCAGAGTTTTTGCTGGTCCTTGATAAAGCCAAGGCTCAGTATTCTCGACACCTTCTATATTCAATTGTTTTATTTTATTTTTTTATCTTTTCTCCTTTTACTCACACAGGTAGATACATAACCTTTTCTATGTTGTACTAGGTGTGAGTCAAAATTATATATGTATTTTTTTGCTTAGGTATCTTCTTAATAGAATGTGAATTCTGAATTTTCAAAACTGCTGCGTTGCGCGTTTTGATCCTCAGGTTATTTTGCAACTTTCGTTTTAAATTCTAAAGTTTTTCCTTAGTCTTCAGTTTTGCTCTTAAGTATATATATATATATCATCATCCTCCTCAACCAATATCAATTTTCTGCTGGATGAAGGTCTCTCCAAGATTCTTTCACAACACTCTGTCTTGGACCAGTTTCCTCCATCTTACTCCCGCATACTTTCGAATTTCATCCACCCATCTCCCACGTGGTCTTCTTTTGGGTCCTTTCCTGTCTCTTGGAATCCCGTCTAAAATTTAGGTTGTCCATCGATGGTCCGTTCTCTTGGCAATATGTCCAGCCCATTACCATTTGAGGGATTTTACTCTGATCATAATGTCTTCCACTCTTTATCATTTTCCTTACCCACGGGTTCCTCATCTTATCTTGCTTAGTTATATATACTGTATATGTATGTGTGTGTATCCATCGAGAAGCTGTAATATGTTTATCATCGTACATGACGAAACTTTTTTTTACCGGTAATGCAGACTTTTGTGTAAATTGACAGAGAGGGAGAGAGGAAGCTGACTTCTTGAATTATTCGTTGTGTCATCTGAACTAGAGTTTTACAGATTTTTTTTCTTCAGTTTTATATGAGACAGTAGTGTTTTATGGAAAATCGCAATTTATCAGAAATAGAAAATAATGTTGCTAAAGGTATTTATTTCATGTAAAAATGAATAAAAATTGAAAAATATTCTCATACAGGGGGGCGGCAAATCTGGGCTTGCACCAGGGCGGCAAATGCCCTTGGCGCGCCCCTGATCAAAAGCATCCAAATGCTAAGTTAACTAACAGTAAACTTAATGTCAAATGACCTATCATTAATTTATTATTGTACATTTTATTGATTATTTTATTTAGTGGTTGTGAAATATGCAGGAGGATAATTGCTGTTCATATGAAAATAATATGGTTGGCAAGGTTTTATGGTTTAACAGTATTAATCTTCTGTCATTGTATTTTAATTGTTGAATTAACAGAAAGTGCTGTTACAACTGTATGTAATTATAATAGGAGTTAGTTGGGCAAAGAATTTCCTTAATGCTATCTTGAATGAGATTTGTAAAGATTTACCTTGGGGACAATTATATTGAATCCGACACTTACAGGTCAATAGTTTGACCCAACTATTGAACAAACTTTTGTAAAATAATTATTATTATTTGGTTTTCTTGTAAAGGGTAATTCTGGCTATGTTATTTTTTTTATTGTAGTTGAACTGTGGTGGAATTTAATGTTATTTTTTATATATATAATGACTATATCCTGTATGGGTACATATGCTCATTACGCATTGTGGATCCACTCTGGAATGATATGTATAATTTTTTTTAATATTAGGAGCTGTGTTTTGGATTTTTTTTTTTTGTGTGAAAACGTGGAGTTTATATTTATGTCACATATGTATACACAAAAGTGCTGAATCTTTTTTTTAAAAGCTGTTTTCCTTATTTATATTTATTATTTATTGTAAGTATAGCTGTGGACATAAACAGATTTGATTCTATGTTCGTATAGACTGAATGGAATTTTAAAGGTAATGAAAAATACGTGACCTGCTATGCAGGGCCGGATAGAGGTCTTGCGGGGCCCAGAGCAAAATTTCTTTGTGGGCACTAAAAAATAAATCTCATATTTGAATAAAGTCGTTTCTGAAAATTATCGTTCGTGAGGAAGACACACGAACACTACCGCAAAGACAAAACGATTATCTCAAAGAAGTATTTGCTTTCAGCTTAAGAAAAAGACCGTAATACGGACTGAAAGTTCAGAGAGAGAGAGAGAGAGAGAGAGAGAGACAGAGAGAGAGACAGAGAGAGAGAGAGAGAGAGAGAGAGAGAGAAGAGAGAGAGAGAGGAGATACAGAAAGAGAGGGAAAGAGATAGAGAAATATTGAAGAAAGAGAGAGAGAGAGGAGATACAGAAAGAGAGAAAAAGAGAGAGGGAAAGAGATAGAGAAATATTGAAGAAAGAGAGATGGAAAGAGATAGAGAAATATTGAAGAAAGATAGAGAGAGGAAGAGAGAGAGAGAGAGAGAGAGGGAGAGAGAGAGGGAAAGAGATAGAGAAATATTTAAGAAAGATAGAGAGAGGAAGACAGAAAGAGAGAAAATGAGAGAGAGAGAGAGAGAGAGAGAGAGAGAGAGAGAGAGAGAGAGAGAGAGAGAGAGAGAGAGAGAGAGTAAAAAGTGTTAAAATCTACGATTTTCTTTCCCGGGAGAAGAGGTTTAGGTTACATTGTGACTCTTATAACAGCTTATTCACAAAATGATAAAAAGATACCTGCTTAGCGAATATTTTTGTATAGGAAATATAATAAGGATTCCTCTAAAATAAATTGGTATAAACAGTTTTTCCCCTGATACATGTTTAGTGATTGATTTTTAATGCACAGTGGAGTAACTGACAAATGAGTGACATTCTAAACTTTTATACGCGTTCATATATGAAAGTTGCCTTTTCTTTTCTTTTTTTTTTCAATTTCTTGTAATTTTGGAAAAGTGGCCTTCATATGTAGTCCGAAAGTAACTTGGATATTGTTCTTTTTATTTCCTAAAATTTAAGTATCAGGTTTTCACACAAATTGTTGGATATATAAAAGTAGAGTACCACAAAATGGTGAAATTTAATTTGCTATTTCATGAATGCGGAAAAGATTAAGGTGGTTACAAAAATCATTTCGAATCTGCAAATCTCAGTGTCCGTACGACGAACAGGGGGGGGGGTAACGTATTCAAAAATGGGGGGATTGGAAACAAACAAAAAACTTCAAAAATGTATTTTTAAGGGCCTTGCGCCCCAAAAGTTAAAAAAATGTAGTTAATTTTTTTTACCGAAAATTATTTTGTTTTCTAAACTGCGGGGCCCCCTAAAGGCGCGGGGCCCGGGGCGGCCGCCCCGGTTGCCCCTATGGTCCAGCCGGCCCTGCTGCTATGACACCTATCAAGCTAATGTGATGTGAGCATAAGAATGACCTTTGTATGGAGAACATATTTGCATGCATGTTTATCATTTGTTTTGTATTTCTTTATTTTGCCCTTATTCTGGTTGAATAAAGTTTGAATGATTTAATACAGCAGCGCGATTTCAAAAATATGACCTCTTAATAGCGACACTTCACTTCCTGTAAAATTTGAAGTAAGGAAATATATTCGACTTCAAAAACTTAAATTAGTGAGATTACTGAAAATATTAAATTATCTGCACATATCAGGCAAGTAAATCTATTGTTTCAGCACTTAACCTTCTGTGAAAAAATTGCATTCCGATTTTTGTTTCGTTACGTCTCCGAGTTTAGATTCCCGAAATGCTGTTTTTTTCTTTCTTTCTTTTTTTTTCTCCTTTTAGAAATCTTGTGAAATTAAGAAGAAAAAAACATTCTTATTTACGCAGTTGATTAAACATTAAGGTTGCATAATTGATAATTATTAAATTCCTCACTTTATCTGTCTAAACGCCTGTAGCTTCAGAGGATTCCAAAGTTTCAAAGTAGCTTTTGCCTGCTTGTGACGTCACACGCAGCGCAGGCGGTCACTTATGGCGGCCAATGCTACGTGGATAGGAGTGGTGTCTCCATCTAATATAAGCTCGGGCGCTGATTGGCAACGGTTGGCTGGTGTGAAGTTGGCTCTCCTGTTTCTATTCGGTGAACCCCGTAGGATACCGTGTGTTTTTGGTGTGTCGTCGTTGGAGAAAGTGTTCTTGTTTCGTTGCATTTTTTGAGACAGCGGCTTGCTGTTTCCTCTTTTATTTCGTTTCTTTGCCTGCTAAAGTTTTACGGGCGGTTGGTTCTTCCCATATCCAAGGTAGGGTATTTTTCTTTGCATGCTCTTGTCTGTTGTGGTCAGTTGATTCGAGGTGGGCCCTAGCTACCGCCGGTGGGTCCGACGGGGATGGGGGACTCTGATTCCTCGACTCCGGCTAAAAAGATGCGTTCTTCACCGGGTGATGAGCTTCCTCAGCTGGGTGGTTTGCTAGTACGAGTTAATGATTTTGTTTGTTTGATTCAATGGTCTCCTCAGGAATTGCTGAGTAGGGCATTTGCGAGCGGAGTGACTCGTGGTGAAATACTTCTTTCCGCGACTTCTGGGAAGCTACCCAGAGTCCGTCCCATGTTGTTGAAGAGATTCTTCGTGGACAATATTTCAATGCATGACTCGATTTCAGACGTTCAGTTTTTACGTTCGGGTGACTTATTGGTGCGTTCCTCGAATCTCATTTGCTTGCTGGAAATTTGTCAACTTTCTAATTTTCTTCAGGTACCTGTCAAAACTCAGGTCCTCACTAAGCTTATGACAACGAAGTTTTTAGTTCGAGATGTGGACACTGAAGCCCCTGTCGATGAGACTGCTACGGAATTGTTGGACCGTGGTGTGAACTGTCTTCGTGCTGTTCGGTTCCGACGTTCCGTAAATTCCTCGAGGGTCCCAATTTCTTCGGTCCTAATGGAGGAACTGGGCTTTACTAACCGTGACACTATCTATCTGTGGTATTCCAGATGTACGGTCAGACTCTTCTTGGATTCGCCTAGGCAGTGTAAAAATTGTCAGCGTTATGGACATCTGCTGTCAACCTCTCGTAGTGCCGCTCGCTGTTCTCGTTGTGGTGAAGGACATGACTCTTCGGTATGCTCGGCGACGAGCTTCCAGTGCGTATTGTGCAAGGGCTCTCATCCTGCTTCTGACACGAACTGCCCAATTTACCTCCAAGAAAAGCGGATCCTAGATATTATGACTTCGAAGCATCTCAGCTATCCAGAAGCTCGGGACTCTGTGCGTCAAGTCCACCAGGCCTGATATGCGGCTGCGGCGGCGACAAGGCTCAACCTCCGTGTGCTTGCTCCTCTGCCTTCCCTCAGCTTCTGGACACCATCCGCAAACTCACCAATAGATTGGACTCATTGACGAATCTTCTTTCACTTCCTTCCCTACATACCGGTCCCACCCCAACCGATGCACAGGTGCCACAGGCTGAAGTTGTGCAGAATCCTCCCACTACAGTTGCAGCGAGCTCAGCTTCTTCAGTGCCTGCTGAACAGCCTCCTGACACTGGCCAAAGCACCGATGAATTCCTGTCATGCGAAGAATATGTGGTTCCGTATGTGGAGTCTGCTGCGGAATCCGTCAAACTTTCTCACTCCAGAACCTCCTCGTGTCTTCCATGCACCATGCCCTTCTCTTCTCGTCCAGCCTTGCTGTCTCACCTGAAAGCTCATCGTGACGACGGTAAGTTTCTTTGTAGCCTCTGTTCCATGCGGTTCAAGACAGCATCAGGCCTAGCGGATCACTTTCCTCTTCATGAATAGTTAGTCGCTGGTCCAATGGAATGCGCAGTTCCTTCGCTCGAAAAGACCTGATTTCTCCGACAGTTCTATTTTTGCTACAGCCACGATCTTGACTATCCAAGGATCCTGGCTATCTCCTGGTATCTCTTTTCCCCTCCCAGCCTGTACGGTGTATAGAAGTGATGGGGGGGGGGGGGGTCGGGGTGGCCTCCTTACTGCAATCAGGTCGGATATCTCTTCCAGATTGGTGGACATCTTCAGCTCGGATTCGAACGAACAGCTTCTTGCTACGGATATCTTCTCTGGCGACACCACGATCAGGATTATTAATTTATACATTCCCTCTCCTCCCATCTCGGCGCTCTTACTTGGACGGATCGAACAACTGGTCACTGATTGTTGTATGGTGGTTGGGGATTTCAATATTCATCACCCTAGCTGGGGTTCTGCTTCTCCGAGCCGGGGAGATACCGAGTTCGTGGGCTGGCTTTGCTCACAGGATCTTTGTATCCTAAACTCGGGGGCCTCTACCTTTTGCAAGGGGTCAAGTTGCTCTGTCTTGGACCTCACCATGTGCTCTCCTCAGCTGGTTTCGTACTGCTCCTGGTCAGTGGATAGTGGCCTCTACGGTAGCACCCATCATCCTGTCATTACAACATTGGCGGCAGGGATGTTTGGCTCCCCTCCCCCTCCTTCACTGGGTCTGCAGCCAGTTACTTGGTCAGTGGCTTGGCCTTCCATCCAGAAGATTATCCGAGGTGAACTTCTTTCCACTCCTGACGGTGCCGCTCTGATCCTGGACCGGATTTCCCAGATTCTCCATGCTTCTCGTCGTCCCAGTGGTCAGCGTCGACGTTGGTCTCCCTGGTGGGACTTTGATTGTGCTCAGCGGCTTCGCTTGGACGTTATATCGTCAGGAAGAACGGAATCTTCGCCACCTCGTCACACTTAAGAGACGTGCCTACTGGAAGGCACAATGCAACGATACCTCGAGGCCAGGCTTCGTTTTCTCCCTCTTTTGCCGTCTGAAATCTCATGTTGGATCGAGCCCGGATCACCTGCTTCTTCGGATTGACGATTCCCTTGTTGCTGATCCGGTGGAGCAGGCTTCGGCGTTTGGGGATCTCTTTTCCACAGCCTCAGGCTGTTCGGTGCACTCCTTTTCTATGGACCATGATGACTCTTCCCTAGTGACGGATGCGTTACTTACAGCTGGTGAGGGTGCCAGGGCTGTTAATGGATCGTCCCGGCGCTGTGCTTCCGGTCCTGATGGATGTACTTACGAACTGGTGAGACGTATATGGAGGTGGAATTCTTCATGGCTGGTTGACCTTCTTAACCTCTTTTGGTCTGCCGGCGTTCACCCTTCATGCTGGAAGGAGTCCTTGGTGATCCCAATAAAGAAGCCTAACAAATCTGCTCTCGACATATTATCGTACCGAATAATCACTCTCACATCGGTTTTTTCGAAGATATTGGAGAAAGTCCTGGTCTCTCGCCTCACAGACTTCATTCTCTTTCATCAACGGATAAGCAAGCTGCAGTTCACATTTTCCCCAGGACGTTCCACATCGGCGTGCCTTCTGTCGTTCCAACGTAATCTTCTGGTGGTTTGAGCTAGACATAATTATGTTTTTCTGGTGTCTTTGGACCTTCAGGCGGCATATGATTCGGTCTGTCATCCTGCTCTCCTGGGTAAATTGGCGTCTCTGGGTGTTCGTGGACGCCTTCTCCGTTGGCTGGCTGACTACCTTGCTCGGCGCAGATTTTGTGTTCGATGGCGGGGAACGGTGTCATCCTCCTTTCCGCAGTGTTGAGGTGTTCCTCAGGGTAGCTCCATTTCGCATATCCTTTTTAACTTATACATTGATGATGTGGTTGATTGCTGCTATCCGAATGCGCATATGTTCTTATTTGCAGACGACATTTTTATTATTTCCTATAGTCCCAACCGGGCGGCGGCACTTAGCTATATGCAATCTACTTTGGATTCCATTATTCAGAAGGAATCTTCCTGGGATTTACGTCTCTCTCCTTCTAAAAGCTTCGCGGTTGACTTCTCTCGTAAGCGCCGATCGCCGGCCCCTCCTTTCCGGCTGGGCTCCGACTCAGTGACTTGGAAGTCCTCCATCAAGATTTTAGGGGTCTGGTTTAACTCCTCCCTGACTTGGTCTTCCCACCTCACGCACATCAAGAAGTCAGTCTTCCGAGCCTTGTCTGCTGTTAAAGTTGTTTGTCATCTCCGGTGGGGTCTTGGCTTCCCCAACGCTCTTGCATTTGTCGTTGCTGTGATTCGGCTAATTCTGGAATATAAGGCTCCGGTCCTATTCGCATCCCCCACCTATCTCTACGACGCTCTAGAAGTTCTGCTCTACCATGCACTCTGTGCAGCCATTCACCTCCCTCGTTCGACGCCTGTTGCGGTCTTGCGTGCTGAATGTGGAATCGCTAGCATTCGTTCTCGAATCACCCTCCTGACAGTCCGATTTTTGTACCGCCACCTTTCGATGGGTCAGCGTTCACCTATCTCTAATCTTCTTCTGGAAGAGGACGCATTGTCATTCTACGCTTGGAGATCCCATGGCTTTCCCCTAGGAATCGTGCTCAGTCGCTTCCGACAGGAGCCGCTTTTCGTCAACAGCGATCTTCTTCAGGCTCTGTCGGCCCCTCCTGTTTCGTCTGCACCCTGCTACTCGATTAACTGCTCGGGTCTCCCTCTTCAGCTCCGCTATCTGCATTCGATGCTTCTCAGACATCGCTTTGGGGTGCTCTTGGCCCAGTACTCAGCGTCGCACCACATCATTGCAACTGACGCTTCGAAGATTAACTCCTCGGTGGCGATTGGGCATTTTTTCCACGGAACAATTCCAGCCGTTCGTTCTCCTTCTCGACTATTTTCTCAGTGTTCTCGGCTGAAGCGTGGGCCCTAATAACAGCGTTTGAATTTGCTCCCGGCCAGTGCGGTGGCCTCTTGCTGCTTACTGATAGTCGTTCTGTTCTACAGGTTTTGTTGGAATTAAATTGCAAATCTCAAGACATTATCGTTCTTCTGCATGATTCTCTTCAACGCCTCCGCTCTTTCTACCAGGACATTGTGCTCGTTTGGTGTCCGGCTCATGTTGGTCTTCCAGCGAATGAGGCCGCTGACGCTGCCACCCGACGGGGCCATGCAGAAGGCCTGGCCCTGCGCCCCCAGTTACAACCCCCGACGCTGCTCGGCACAGTGGTAACATAATCATCTCCGCTTCTGATTCAGCCTGGCTTTCGTCCGGGTGGGCAGAGCGATATCCGTTCATCAGCTTCCGTCACAGACGGCCTAGCCGCCCCGGTGGCGCAGTGGTCTAAGGCGCTGGCCTCTGATCATTCGTCCATAAGGGGTCCGGGTTCGAATCCCGATCAGGCATGGGTGTTATGTTTTTCTTACGGCACTGGCTCTCTCCCTTCCCTGGAACCAGTGACCTTAAATTAGGGACGGGCGACTGCTTATAGCCCATTGAGTTGCTCATGGAGGTCGTTAAACCTCCAATAAAAAAAACAGATGGCCTAGCGAACATTGTTATAGAAGTTCTTCAGCGATCATAATTCAGAAATTACGCACGAACATGGCCCCTTTAAACAGCTACCTCTTTCTGATTCAGAAACGTTCTTCCCCGATGTGCTTCTGTGGCTCCGGGCCTGAGACTGTTTCTCACTTCCTCCTCTCCTGCCCTGTGTACAGCGCATATCGGAGGGTTTTTTTATTGGAGGTTTAACGACCACCGTGAGCAACTCAATGGGCTATAAGCAGTCGCCCGTCCCTAATTTAGGGTCACTGGTTCCAGGGAAGGGAGAGAGCCAGTGCCGTAAGACAAACACATCATCCATGCCTGACCGGGATTTGAACCCGGACCCCTTACGGACGAATGATCAGAGGCCAGCGCATTAGACCACTGCGCCACCGGGGCGGCTCGGAGGGTTTGTTTCGGAGTGACAACCCCTCCTTCCACAACTTCCGTCTCTGCTCAAACGTATTCCTTCTTGGACTTTCGGGACGCTTCCGTGGCAAAACGTAGAGTTCGGGTCTTGGAGAAATTTATAACTCTCTCAAGACGCCTCTCCTTGGGAACGCTCCATTTCTAACCTTCCTTCTCATGAGCGTGTCCTATGATGGACTTTTGTGATGCTGCCGTGGCTTAATGTGCTGGTCGTGCATCTTCGAGGGTCTCAGTGATCAGGAGACATTTTTCGCTATTACCGCATGGCCAACTAGTTGCTGTGAGGCACGAACGCAGTCTATAGGCCTCATCGTCTTCTATATAAAAAAAAAGCTCGATGGGTAATATTACAGTGCCTAGAAGAATTAGTGTGACGTGCTCCCTAAGATGTCCCTCACGGTTTTGTGACCAATCGTCATGAAATGACAGAGGGCGCTGGCAGCGGAAGTTACGTTAGGATGCTTCATCGGCTTCATGCTATTCAATGGTGGGAAGTTTGTTTGCCAAGGATTTACTGCCTTACGAAACTTCAAATTTTCACAAAACAAAGGTTAGTGGAGGGAAACCTTTTCGGCAGTATCTTTGCTAATTCGTTGTAGCTCGATCATAACAGTAATACACTAGGTAATTCACCAGTTGATCACTAAAACGCAATAGGCTTATTCGTGTGTTAGTGTGCTAGTTTTATTCAACTGTGGATTGTTTATAACGAAATTTATTTCCGAAATTAGTAACTTTTTTTTCGTGAAGATGTAGAAGTTGATCAAGTATTGGCTGTCACGCGCAGTGTTTCTTTCAGGCATACATCCAGGAGGGCGAAGCCCTCCCGAAAACAACCATTAGCCCCCCCGCCCCGGAGACATTTTAAGTTACCGAACCAAATTTTAATAAATTCAGGCTATGATGAAAAAGGAAGTTTCGTTTCTTTTTATGCTACAAATATTTCTCCAATTATACTTTTTTTAAATATTTATTAAAATGGTACTAGTTGTAGTTTATTTTATTAAAAAGTGTATTACGACGCATGACATTCTTCAAAATATAATAAGTAGACTAATCATATCTAATTGTCTGGAAATCGTGATTCAGGATCAAGAGTGCGTTGAATGCATTTTAATTGATAAAAATTTCAAGCCTGCGGACCCCCTCCACCCCTCCTTTAGCTGAAAAAAGTTTGTTATTCCTGAAATGTTTGAAGAAGTAATTACTATATCAGGGATGTATATAGAATTTTTCTTCGGGGGAAGGGGGGAAGGAAGTTTTGAAATCCACCATCTGGAAAAATTAAAGTTAATGAAAAATTGAAGCATTTTTTTAAGTTGATACATATTTATAAAATTAAGGCATTTTTTTCTAATGTAAGTCGCATTTTAACCAAAAAAAAAAAAAAAAAAAATAAACATTTTCCGGAGGGGGCAACGCCCCATCTAAATGTGCCCCTGTGCTAGATATATAGTAATTACTTCTATATATGTAAATATAGTAGTTAAAATTATATATATATATATAGCAAATGGAAAACTTGCCCCTCTAAGGTTCCATTTACCCCCGGCCAAAAAGTCCTGAAAGAAACACTGGTCACGCTTTAAACCTACTGTGTGGTTAAACTTAAGTGCAGTACTGAAATCGACTGCAACAGTTATAAGATCATAGGGAAATAATGTCAGCTATGAAAGGACTAAGAAATTCTACATTAGCAAATAATAAAAAACATAGAAAACGGAAAAGGCAAAGCAGCTGTTTTGTGCCAGGAAGTAATACTGGCTATAAATCCTGCAAAAATAAAATATCACTCTTTGCTGTCCCCAAAATTCCTGATATGTTGAACAAATGGGATAAGGCAATTCCCAGAGCTGATAAGAAACTTGATGACAGTTGTGTTGGATGTGCCTTGTACTTTGAATCTAAATTCATGGAGATGCATTACCGTTCCACTATTCAAGGTAAGGAAGTTCTAACATGCCGAGACAAACCATTACTCAAGCCTGACGCCATACCTACTATTTTCCCAAATTTAAAAGACATTTAAAAGGCGAACGACTAATTAGTTTTTCCAATTTTTAAGGGGGAGGGCACATGCCCTACTGTGCCTTCCCCACGTTACGCCTGTGTGTATGCTACATTAATAATTCCCCTTTTTTTAAGGGTAAAAATAGTTTACAGGAACTGCATAGAATTATCCCATTTAGACAGACTCCACGAACACCCACTTCTTAATGTTTATCTTATTGAACTTTTTACTTAAGGTGCAAAAGAATTTTCCTCTCTTCACTGCAAACCCATTTGAATAGCAAATTTAATCACAAAATTATTATAAGGTGAAGAAAAGTAAAGAGAAATAATATAATTTTTCTTTAAAAGAATATCATCATATACATTCAGTTTTTGTTTATCGTATCACAGGCAAAGTTTTTTAGGAATGATTTTTATAAATGGATTACAGTTGGTATATTATTAGAAAATAGATCAATTTTTAAAAATAGTAATCGCATTTGTTGTATTCTATTTTCAACTCATTAAAAAGCTTCTTTTCAAAGCCAACTAAGCCGCCCCGGTGGCACAGTGGTCTAAGCGATGGCCTCTGATCATTTGTCCGAACGGGGTCCGGGTTCGAATCCCGGTGAGGCATGGATGTTGTGTTTGTCTTACGGCACTGGCTCTCTCCCTTCCCTGGAACCAGTGTTGTGTTTGTCTAATGGCACTAGCTCTTTCCCTTCCCTGATACCAGTGACCCTAAATTAGGGACGGGCGACTGCTTATAGCCCATTGAGTTGCTCACGGTGGTCGTTAAACCTCCAATCAAAAAAAAAGCCAACTAAATGGAAATCATTAAGTTTAAATATTTATTTTGATCCCATGTTCTTACCAAGAAATTTAGTCACTCATTGCTGAAAAATGAAGTACATTATTAAATAACTTATAAAGTTTTTAGGTTACTGAATTACAAGACCTAATTGGATTATTGGAATGCAAATTATAAAGCCAATGTCTCATTGAGAAAATATTTCCCCCTTTTTTTTCCGGTAAGGTTTTGAGGAGCAAAACATTTTTTATTTTTACTTTATACTGTAAGTTGATGTTTCAGTGATTGTAAACTGCATATTGGTCTCCAGTGTTTTTGCATAATGTAACCCATGTATGAGTCTAAAACTTCAGAAATATCTAACATTAATGTTGACGTTAGCACAATGCAAAGCTTAACTTAAACTACGATACCCTTATTAATGAATCTTGAGCACCCCGTTCGTTCTTTTTTTTTTGGGGGGGGGAGTGGTGTGTCGATTATTTCGTATATACTTAAGTTATCTGCTTATAAAATATCGTTCCAGGAGTACACACAATACTGACGAGCTGTGTGTGTGTGTCATAGAAAGATGTGCGTTTTCGTCGTCCTTCCTCCCTGAAAAGCGACGTGACATCCGATGGCAGCGCCATCTACCGCTTTCATGATTGCGGGCAGCAAGTTTTTCTGCGAGCACGAAACACTAATTATTGTAGGCACTGTAGTAATATAAAACTGTTGGGAAATTTCTATCAAAGCGATTATGATATGATAGGTAGTAGGTTTCGGACGTAAAAAAATTGTTTTACGTCATCAATGGGAGGTTGCTGTTGTTGCACCAGATGTCGAAGCCTAGCTTGTGAGTCAACACGGCGATTTGTTTGTGTGATAACCGTAGTGCTTCTTCACCTGTCTGTTACCAGTTCAAGTTCATTAGTAGTATTTTGCAAATTCATGTATTAAGATGTTCAGTTGGCTGACCCGAGATGAAAGCCGGAGAAGGGAACCAGAATTGTATGATACCGTTGTTGAGGGACTGAAGAAAATCTACAGAGCCAAAATATTTCCGCTTGAAGAGCATTATTTATTTCACGATTTCCATTCGCCGCCCCTCGATGATGCAGATTTTGATGCCAAGCCAATGATCCTGTTAGTCGGTCAATATTCTACTGGCAAAACAACATTTATTCGGTATTTAATCGAGAGGGATTTTCCAGGCATTCGGATTGGGCCTGAACCTACTACAGACCGATTTATAGCTGTTATGTATGGTGATCAAGAGGGTGTCATACCAGGAAACGCACTTGTTGTGGATCCCAAAAAGCAATTTCGGCCGTTGTCAAAATTTGGAAATGCATTTCTCAACAGGCTTCAGTGTTCTATGGTGAATTCAGATGTTCTGCGCAGCATAACCATTGTGGATACTCCAGGAATCTTATCAGGTGAAAAGCAAAGGACAGACAGGGGATATGATTTCACTGGAGTACTTGAATGGTTCGCAGAAAGAGTGGATCGAATTATTCTGCTGTTTGATGCCCACAAGCTTGATATCTCAGATGAATTCCGGAGAAGTATTGAAGCTCTGAGAGGTCATGACGATAAAATCCGTATTGTTTTGAATAAAGCAGACATGGTTGATCAGCAGCAATTGATGAGAGTGTATGGTGCATTGATGTGGTCTCTAGGAAAAGTGCTTAATACACCAGAAGTAGCCCGTGTGTATCTAGGTTCATTTTGGGACCAACCACTGCGCTATGATTATAATCGAAAGTTGTTCGAAGCAGAGGAACAAGACTTATTTAGTGATCTCCAAAGTTTGCCAAGGAATGCAGCTCTTCGTAAACTCAATGACCTTATTAAGAGGGCTAGGCTAGCAAAGGTAACTTTATGTAACCTAATATCTATGTGCTTATGTATATATATATGTGTGTGTGTTGAAATTCAGTTCTATATTATTTTAACTGATTAGTAACAGTTTTTTTGGTGTTCTTTCTCAGTGCAACCACAGTAATGCTGTTAATAGCCAATATAAAAAGGCAGCTGTTTAAATGGTTATGGAGCAAAATATGAGGCTCAAATCTTGTGTTCATTTTTTTTTGTTTTCCCTGTAGACTGAGACTAGTTGCTATAGATTAGGAAAGAGTGATTCATAATAGTTATGTGGAAGTTTATGGAGCTGAAAGCATTAAAAAGACTAAGCTTGTTGCCTTCTGTCAAAGTGTTTACTGTAATTTCTGCTGAAGGTTTCGATTTAAGAGCCAAGTGAGACGTGTT
The DNA here is from genome assembly GCA_039090855.1 of Macrothele yani. Classification (NCBI taxonomy): domain Eukaryota; kingdom Metazoa; phylum Arthropoda; class Arachnida; order Araneae; family Macrothelidae; genus Macrothele; species Macrothele yani. Next base: position 515,480 of record CM077023.1, on the reverse strand, counting down.
TGCATTTGCTTTGCCACTTAGCATACATATCCCTGGAATTCTAAATTAAGGATGGATTATTTGTTTTAGTCTGCAGACATCTGAAACAAGATCATTGCCTTACTGAAATCTAATGCAAACAAGATTTATTTTGACGTAAATGGTGATTAATGGTATGGTGCATTGATGTTGGAGCAAAAGTAGACTTCACTAGAAAAAAATGGGGAAGAATTATTTTGTCTAAATAATGGTTAGTTTAAGTCTAACCAAGGTATTTGGCAGAAATTTTTCACGTCCATGACTTCTGCTGCACACCCAGGGTTTTTTTATACTAATTACCTTGAGGAAGAAACTGATCTGCTTGACTTTGTTGATGTGAATTGAGTAATGCATTTACCAAACTTCCAACACTTCCACAAATTTTTGTCATCATGACTACTGTTGTACTCCCCATCATTAGGTACACAGAATAAGTACTTCAGATTCTTGAAACTAATGAAGCTTCTAGGCCCAATGACATACCCCTTTGTAGTTCCACCGTTATGTGCACTGATATGGGTACCTCTCAATGCTGTCCATTCTAGCCTGTCATTTTGAATTTAACTGATTAGGAACTGCCATAAGTTCAGCTTGCTCCTGTTCAAAGACAGATCCAAAAAACTTACAAAAGGCAGTGGCGTGCCCGAACCCCCTGCCCCCCCCCCTCCTGTGCAAAAAATATCTTCAAGGCCCTTTTGAACAAATCTATTTGCTTTCGATCATAGAAATTTTTAAATTCCATATTATTAACTAGATTTTACGAGTGTTTTAATAATTCAAATTCTGCGGAACCTATAGGTATTTTTCGTAAAACCAAAATTGTTGCACTTTATTGTGTGTGACAAATGTACACGTAAGTAAAATGATTGTCCTAGTTTTACACCAGTGTAAAGTATTACAAAACTCTTATGCCAAAGTTAATCATATATCATGCAAATTTTATTATTTTAGAGAACTAAAACCAGCCTTTTTAAAATACCTCATGATCGCACACACAACATTTAACCGTCGTGCGAGTGTCTTAATGTCACAACATTGTGCACATAATGAAAATCTTTTCTTTTGACTCTTGTAAAGAAATGACATAGGTCTGGGTTTTTTTTTTTTTTTTTTGTGCGAAGGACGCCTTTTAGCTCATTATATTCTGAAGCATGCATAGTTATGTGCGAACAAGTGTAATACAAAGTGCCTTATCCTCATTGGTATAAAATTTCCATTTATTCAACTGAAATTTCAATCACATTCTCTTGTTAATATACATGTATAGGGACTATTGCTATGCTGTGAAAAGGGGCCTCGGTCGGTCCTCTGGAATAGCTGCTTTCCTGTCACCCAGTTTTTATAAACTAAGGTGAAAATGATTTCTCCAAGATTTTACGTATTTACTGGAAAATAAAAAAAACATTGCTGTCCTTTGTAATACTTCATTCAAAGCTGTTGTCAAAAATTCCTGGCTATTTCTTTAATCAGTTTCATATGAAGTTCCTGCAATTTTTTTTTGTAAAATCCATCTATTGAGGCTAGACTAGCCCCTCTACATTATTTGAACAAATGTAAATTACACAGACAAGTGTCTATTGCATGCTACAACTGTAGAAAGCTATCAAAATTAAAATCATTACAGGATCATTCCATGTTAGATCACCCAGGGCATGTCACCCACCCATCTCAGATTTTGTGAAAATTAGCACAAAGTATTGTACTGGTGAGACATGAAACCTGTTAAAATTTTAGGTCAGTCGGTTCAGTAGATCTTGAGTAATGCCACTTTAAAAATGGGCTAAACTTCCACGTTCGGCCCGGAGCTAGTTTTCGAAAGCTATGATAGATGGTGCCATGGTGTCACTTAAGTTTTCCTCCACTCTTACGATGCATCTCATCGTTCAGGTGTCGGAAGGAGCACGTTTCAGGGAATGATGAGTACTCTTCCCGTACACTTAATACGTGTTTTTTTTATGCTCAGATTCCTATTGATAGAGTGATGATTCTGACGTATTGTTTCTCTAAAGGATTGTCTTAGGATGAGGCGAAGGAAGAAACCACCCATGGCAATGTTACCACATCCACAGTTTGTGACTGGTGTTTGTATTGCAAAAAAAATGTTTTGTTTAATAAAAATGTGGCTTCATTTTTCCATGTCTTTTGTCATTAAGTAAAAAAAAAGTTTTGTTTTTTTAATTCTAAAAATATGCAAAAACAAGTTGTTCCAAAATGTATGGATCATGTGGATCATTTAAAAAAAAAAGAAAATCATGTGGCTACAACAGTTAGTTGTGAAGTTATGAATTTTTTTGTCCTACAGTGTAGTTGGGAAAACTCATAGCTTAAAAACTTTAAAGGCAGAGCTACCCAATTTGTAAAGTGGTATTACTCAAGATCTACTGGACTGACTGACCTAAAAAAATTTAAAAGGTTTCATATCTCACCAGTGCAATGCTTTGTACCATTTTTTACAAAAATCTGAGATGGGTGGGTGACATCTCGTGAAAATGCTGGGTGATTTGACATGGAATGAATGACCTGGAGATTATGATGCGATGTTGCTTCTTTAAACTGTGGTTACGAGCAGGGGTGGAGAAATCCAAGGCACTCAGTCATTACATGGTGCCTGCATTTTCAAATTCTATTCTAAACAAATTTTTCTTTCAAAATTTGGATTTCTGTCATGAAGCTTCCTATGTTTAGCAAAGCAATGAGTACAGTATATGGATTTCTTTTTCTATTTGCATCTTTTTTATTGATTGCATACCGTAAACTCAGCATAATGAAGATTCCAATATCAACTTTGGCACATGATCTCTTTGAATGGACCTTCAGTCAAAGACTTAAATAAAATCTCGTTATCGTTAGTATTTTATTGCAAACTCAAATAACCACATATAGTGGTGCTAAAGCGTTAAGGGAGGCTGAATAATGTGCATTTGCATAAATGTATCTTTACAAAAATGGATCACTCTTAGGATTCCATACTTTGCAAATACCATATCATTTTAAGTGACACAGTGTTTGTGAGTGTAAATATTCATTAGCATTTTTATTGAATTTGATAAACCATAAGACAAAGCTGAACTTTCTCAAATGAAAACCTATTTTGAAACGCAGCTATTACTACAAGTGTATATGTTCCCTAGTTTTAGTTGTGGATTTTTCACTAAATTGTCAAACAATATGAAAAGTAATGGACTAATTTTGACTGTTAAAGATCACAATTCTGCATGTGTAGTTTTTGTTTTGATCAGTCGTGGTTTTTCCCTCTTATCTCTTGAAAAAATATGCTGGCCCCTGAAATAAAGAAGCTGGCACCTCAAAATTTGGGGTGTTTATCTACCCCTGGTCATATGAGGTCTTTTGTATAGAGCAGAGCTGCAGAATGTAGATGTGCTGTCACAGATAGTTTCCAAATTATTAGCAGATTTTGCAGATAGTTTTTGCTTGTAAATTAAAAAACTAAAAATGTTATTTACAGCAATTAAAACACTTACCTAAGGCAGATTAATATACTTAATTATATTTTAACTTGAACTTTAACATCTTCTGAGTTCTTTTGTTTTTACACACGTTTCATGCTCTTAGATTTTTATCAAGTCCTGTTCTTAATGTATAGAAATTGTATCAAAAAATTTTGTTTGCACATAAACAATTTAAATTTCATTGCCAGGTTTCTCTTGCAGTTGCCAGTTATTAAATTAAAATCTTTTCCTTATGTATTACTAAAATCTACTATTTTTGAATTAAGTTGTTGAAAATGTTATTTATAATTTTTGAAGATTCATTAATGCAACTGCTTTTCTGGATTAAAAACTTTCTTTAATTAGTCTCTTGTTTTTGTGAGACTCATAGTCAATATTTTAATATTTTGCCATAAAAGTCTATTTCACACACATTGCTGCAGATTCAGTTGTAACTTGTAATGTATTTATTTTGTTCTCATTGGAATCTGTAATGTTCTAATAATTATTTATTGTTTTACTGATTTTGCTTTAAATTATCATATTTTATTGTTATCATGGTTCATGAGTTTACAGCAAGTTTTCTGTTTCAATGGTTGTGTATGTAGGTACATTTTATTTTTATACAACTCTGGTATAGAGTACAGTCTTTTGGAGTTCAACTTGTGCAAAACCTTGTGCTTTGTTTTAAGTCTCAATCAGTTGAAATTTTCATGTTCTCATGTTACCAACCGTTTGGCAAAGAGTTTTTAATTTTTATTATTATTGTTCTTTGAATTTCCTGAGGCTCAATTTTGTTTGCCCATGCCCCCCCCTCTCCCCCATAATTAAATCTGCTTTTAAAAGCAGGATTTCGTATTTGAGCTACTCAGCAGTGGCGTATATTTGAGGCTAGCTGCGAAGCCCAGAGAATGCACAAATAAAAGTCAATTATGAATGGTATTAAGATATGTCGATGCTTTCGATGCGAAAAAAAAACCACAAGCGGATTTGCTTCTTTCGATTATGAAAATCAGTCTAGCAAGCAATGACCAACTGAATTACGCAAGCAGGTCTTCAAGAGTCTTCACTGTTCTGATGCGAAAAACTTCGATACGATCGCTTGCTAGCGTTTCCATGACAACACGAATGAGCCTATGGAGGTGAATGGACTATTGCTTTACGCAATGGTTCGCTCAGAAAAGAGAAGACTTCGGACTACCTCAGATCCTACATGCTTCCACCTTATAACATTGAAAAAAAAAAAAACTGAACAAGGTGTGTGTTTCGCGAGAGTGGTTTCAGTTTGTGTGAAATGTCATTTAATTAAAATAAGTGATATTATATCTTAAATTTGTGGCTTTGTTGGATTCAAACTGTTTTGATAAATTTTGTGAAAGCTTCCCTGAACATCTACTATCAGAGCTTAAAGAACTCTATGCTTCAAATTTTGATACAGCTCGATTAAAAAAAATGAACTGAAGGTGTTTAATTCCCTTTATGAATACAAAACAAATCAGTAAGAAACATTACTTGTTACATAAAGTTGAATAATTGGACATAGTGTTTATTGAGGTGTACAAATTAGTAGATCTAATAATAAACTTTCCATCAACAACTGCAACTGCCAAAGAAGTTTTTACGCATTAAAAAGAATCAAGATATATCTTAGAGCCACACAAGGATATGCACATTCGAAAAACTTTGCTGTTTCATCAATAGAGAAAAACATTATTTTTAAATATGAAAAAGTGGTCGGAAGAAACATTTTTGTGAAAACGTAACACTCAAGTTCACACAAAAGGAAAGAAGAATGGAGTTCATGTGCAAATAAGTGTTCAAATCCTAATCCTCATCATTATTTGGTATCATGTTAGCAATAGCGTGTACTAAAATTTAGAAAAAAATGTTACTTCTATTACGTAACAATTAAAAAATAAACTTTGCAATTAAAAAAACCAACAGTACTGTAGGGGGTAGGGTGAGATAGCCTAGGTCTCGGACCCAAGGTACGCCACTGCTACACAGAATATTTGTTTATGAACATTGTTTACTCTTTGAAAGTTTCTCCAATTATAGAGTATTGTCCCCACCACATTTGTGTGTGGGATGGAATACCCAAATCAACCCAAAAAATGAATGTTGTGCAGAAACAAATGGTTTGCATAGCTGTTAACTTGATACTCTGATTTTTGATCCTTTTATCACATGAGAATTGTGGTGGCTCTATATATCTTTTATTGGTATGATTATGAATGAACATTGCTCTCAAGAGTTGTCAACCTTTGTGTCTCCCCTCATGTAGTTTTATGTCACTCTACAAGAAGCACGGTCACACAAAAGTGATTTTGTTTTCAACTGATTGTCACACAAACTGCTATGCAAATTTATTGCTTTTCTTGAAAATTACTAATAAACAAATTTATTTTTATCAGTTCCACATTTAAAAATACGGAAACAAAAATTGGGTATAGTACTTTGCCTTTGTAAACCGTTCTTCGTAAAGAAAAATTGGCATCAAATTTAGTAAATTGCAGAAAATAAAGAAAAAAATGGGCTTGCCTTCTGATTATGTTTGAGGCATCAAGTACAGGGTGTCCCACTTGCTACTGAACCCGGCATTTCTTTAATAATATTTACACCAATGAAGATATTGCAACCAAATTTGAAATGGAATTACCTCATTTCGTGCGAAATCTGATGACATCACAACATGTGCTGGAAGTGGCCACCATTTGCATCCAGGCAGCATTGAACCCGGTGCACCATATTGTGGAAAGTCCTTGCCAGTACGTCCGCCGTCACTGCCTGAATTTCTTCGGGGATGTTTGCTTTCAAGGCATCTATGGTTCGCAGTTTTTTTTGGTAAACTCCCCCTTTTAGATATCCCCATAAAAAGTAATTGGGAGGTGTCCGATTGGGCGAGCGCAGTGGCCATAGTAGACCCTTCAAAATTATGTGGTCACCAAAAAGGGGAATTTCGGCCATACTGGTGTGTGATGTCGCTCCACCATGTTGGTAATATCCAATGGCTAGTTCTTCGTCGTCCAATTGATTTACAAAGGTGTTGAAGATTTCTATATATGCAGTTGTTGTGATGGTTGTATCGAAGAAGATGGGACCAACTATGCGGCGCCGTGTCATCCCACACCAAACACCAATTTTCTGTGAATGAAGGGGTTCTTCGTGCATTGCGTTGGGATTTTCACTGGCCCAAATATGGGAATTTTGAGAATTGATGTATCTGGACAGGTGAAACCACGCCTCATCCGAGAATCATATGTAGTCTAGAATGCCTGAATTTTCCTGAAGAAATGTCTGAAACCATTGATAGTATGTCACTCATTTCACGTGGGCAGGCTCTTTCAGTTTTTAGACCATGGAGATATGGTACGCATGAAGCTTCGCTTTTTTCACAGCATGTTGACAAGTGTTTTTGGACAACCCTGTTTCCTGTGACAGTCGGCGAAGTGACTTCCTGAGAGACGCAAGTTGTCATTCCTTTACATTCTGGATCATTTCCTCGGACATTTGTGGACGACCTCCTTCATGGTCATTTAATAAAGTCCCCTTGGTTTCCAATTTCTTTGACAATGCCCAAATGGTGGACTTGCTCGGTGGATGTCTGCCTGCAAACCTCTCCAGGAATTGCTGTTGACAAGAATTTATCGATTCTGTTTTCCAATAAAAGTGCAAACAATAAACACTCGCCCCTCCAGAGTATACCGGTACATTTTCACACGTACGTAAACAGCCACGAGCACACACTATCAACTACCGTATTGTGTAGATACGCTCAGCGAAATGCCATAACAAAGCAGCCGAGACACGTGTCCAGCTGGCTGGCGAACTGCTCCTCAGTGGTGCCGCACTTAGGAATGTGTCTGCCACTAAGGAGCACTCCTGTTGGCTGGCAGACAGCGCCGGGTTCAATGCTGTCTGGACGCAAATGGTGGCCACTTCCAGCACATGTTGTGATGTCATCACATTTCACATGAAATGAGGTAAGTCCACTTCAAATTTTGTTGCAATATCTTAATTGGTGTTATTATATTATGAAAGAAATGCCGGGTTCAGTAGCGAGTGGGACACCCTGTAGTTCTTTACTGGGTAAAGAAATTAGAACTGAATACCATATTTATTATTCAATATTTCATTTCTACAAAACAAATCTTATTATTCTTTGCAAAATTCTACTTAAAGCATTCTAATTCAAACAAAAATTTGCCAAATATTTATGGAAATTATCAGCATATCAAGTAGTTTCATTACTGGGGTAAAAAACCTAGAAATGAATAATTAGTAAGTATTAGTATTTTAAATTTATTTATTAGTATTTTTATTTTATTTGTTAGGTGAGTTTTAGGTGCCAAAGACACTTCTTCCGACACTTCTCACAGAGAGAGTTGCTATTTGCTGATAGCAGAGCTGAAATATGAACTGTCGGCAACGATGTCTACGTAACGAGTATAAAAAATGTTTTCTATAGCTTAAAAAGTTTTTTTTTTTTTTTATATATATGTTAGTTTACATCACAGGAATTGGCGCACAGCAAATTCAAGTTTTGCTTTTGGAAATTACGTACTTGAATTTTTTTCTCTCGAATATTTTCGATCCGTATTGGTTGAATCTGCGGATGTGGAGGGCCGACTGTACTATGCCAGTAGTGACTTGAAAAATCTTGATAGATGTCAAGCATCAGATTTTTGTTATTTGTAAGTATGAAAATTTCTGGCAGTTGGCATATGTTTTGTCCCTGGATGAAGACAATACTGAAGTTAAACTTAACTTCTATTATCTATCAGGCCATCACCTCATAAATGCCCAGTTTGCTCAAACATTTTGATTGTGCCTTGATCAGCAGTGTTTGCCACAGTAGATACTTATACTATAACCAGACATGTGCATACACCATTACAGCAACAGTGAGCAAAAATGCTTCTGACAAACTGTGAAAGAGAAGAAACAGAGACAGTGAAAAACTACTAACTGAAATACAAAAACCAGTTTTTTCAGTGACCTTGGAAAGCACATCAGCAAACAGCAGTCGAGTGATTCTATCTTAGCTCTGGCAGGGCATGTCAGGTGACCATTTTAGATTTTTTCCAAAAAGTTACAACTACTGGAGACAAAACATCCTGAAAGGATTTTCCTCAAAAAAAAAAAAAAAAAAACTTTTTTTTTCTCTTGCTACAGTGTTTTGAAGTTTGGCTAAAAACTAGCTCATCTTCGAAAAATAGGGAAAATGCCGTATTTTAAACAGAGTGCTGTTTCCAAACTATTTAATCTATTCAATTGATTTTTTTATTTTGTAGCTATTGAATTGAATTTTAACTTGCCATAGTCTGAATAAGCCTGATGACATTTATTAATGAGGAAAACAAATTTCCATCCTAAAAAAAATAAAAAAATTTTTGCATGTTCGAAGTTTTTCTCACACTAAATAATTTTTTTTCAGGTAAGTAAGGATGGCAATCTGAAGTCCCTCTATCGTAGTTTTACAGCAAATTTTATTTTAAACCTGGGATGCATGCAGTCCATAAAATTCAGTAATTTAAGTTATGCAGAAATTCAAAAATGCTCAATTTTTGAATGGCAGTTAGGTGTACTTTGTTGAGAAAATTCCATTGGTGTGTGATCAAAGAGATTCATCCAACAACAAGTAAAAAAGTTACACTGTCATGTGTATTGTAAAGTTTCTTCAGCCGGAAAAAGCGTTTGAACGTTTTTTTGTTTTCGAAGAACTCGGTTGCAGCGTTGAGTGTCTTTTTAAGGCTAATTTTTATCCTGCCTTTTGGCACATGAACGTGTGGCAAAAATCACTTGCGTATACAGTACGGTATGTATTATCACTTCCCTTGCGTGTATCTTCCACCAGACGCACATGTAGCCGGTAGGTCGGATCCGAAAATTCTTTTTGGACTTGATAGTTGTGACTATAAGAATGATAATCCTGACTCCGCTTCCCATGCGGAGTTGCTTTTGGGCTTTCATATCTTTACTTCGTAAAGTCAGGCTGGAAAAATTCTTTTTGCGTTGGTACATGTAACTGTAACAGAAATTCAATGCTTTTCCTGCCCTCTTAGGGTGCACAGTTTTGTTTTTTAACTGGATAGCATCAACATGTATTTTTGCATGGTGTCACAAATGTTTATATGCATTTCACGTGGCATTCTTCTTTCAGAAGTTTCCATGTCGAAATTAGAATGCCCTGACTGAATACATCATGTTGTCCGTAGGTTTCTGCCCTCTGTCTTAGGTGATTCATCGCAATGCAGATATAATTCGCCGTTCTGGAAAGCATTCAATATACGTTTTGTGCCCAATTATGATGGAATAATACATGGACATTGACCGTGCTTGTTTCTGATATCCAGTATGTACGTGAGACTGGCATGCGTTTATCTTCGTGCAGAAAACAGGTCTGTAGTACGTCTTCTTAAAACGAAGTTTTGAAATATAAGGATTAGGTAGTTACTGAATAATAAAAAAAAAAAAAGTAGGTTTTTTTTGTGAAAAACAGGAAATGTTTTCCACCGTTTTGGTAAATGAAATTTAGGGTGACAGTATCTCTTTCCTTTTGTATTGTTTCACCCCAGATCCTGATAATTGCTGTAGATCTTTGGTATGAATCTTTTTATTTCATTCGACATCCGTTAGTATTTTTAAAGTCATTAGTAGCCATCTATCTTTATAATTTTAGGCTAATTGTCCAAGAGACTGTCTAGATTTACTTAAAGCCAGTGAAAATAGGAGTGCTCAAGAAGTTCGTCGTAGACATTTCTGAACAACTGACCCAACATTTTCGTTGAGTTGTCCGCGATAAACCCAAGAAAAAAAGTAGAGAGCGTTGCTGATAAACTTTCTAATTGTTACTTTTTACCTTTCGAACCTCCAGCGATACTGAGCAACAGAAGACGCCCGCCTACAATTTATTATTGTTTCTGCCACAAAAAAAAAAAAAAAAAAAAAAATGATAAAGAATAAATGAGAGTCATTGTACCATGTCTCCTTTGAGGCAAGAACCCCTCAACTCGAAAAGGTTACCATCCAATTTTCTCGACCCATTGATTAGAGTCTGGCAACGTACAGCCTCGTAAAACATTCGACATATTTGTTCTTACAGCTATTTTCAGCAGTGGCCAAATCAAACTTTCGTCCCTATCATTTGACTGTCGCACTTTTAAATGTAACCTTATACATCAGTGTTTCTTGATGCAAATTAGAATGAGGACCAATAATATATGTACAATGGCCATTTCATAAAAATAGAGTAAAATCACACAAAATGAAGAAATATAGGTACAGCAAAATATATGTTATTCTTTCGGAAAGTATCTTCCCTTGGATGATATGCAACGGTCCCATCGTTCAGTCCACTTTTCAAAGCATGTGGCGAAGGCATTTTGTGGAAACTGCTTTAGCGACCCCTGTACAGCTTGAATAACATCAGCATCTGTGTTGAATGTTAAGCCACAGAACTTCTCCTTCATTGTTGGAAACAACCAGAAATTGCACGGGGTGTGGTCAGGATTGTAGGCAGGCTGTGGCATGATTTCAATACTGCATTTTGTAAGAAACTGTTGAACACAAGTAGCCACATGTGGGCGGGCGTTATCACGTTGTAGAGTCCACTTGCCCACTAGTTCCGGTCGCTTAATCGATATGTGTTGTCGCAGACACTTTAAGATCGAAATGTACACTAGTGTGCAAAACTTAAGCAACTTTACTGATTTTGGCGTAATTCCGCGAAAACTCACCTGTGAGACATGAAATTCACACTACAGAGGCACAATGCAGTACCTAAAGGATGACGAAAGCAGCGTAGCAAACAAATGAATAGAACACATACACGAAGGCAGGCAGCAGAAAATGGTTTATTGACAGCACGGCATTCGTACACCTAACCGACAGTCCACGAGGGAGAACAACAATCCAAAGTCCCTTAGTACGGGATATGACCTCCCCAAAGTGCAATGGTTGCGTGGCACCGTCTGGCCATACTCAACACCAGATGATCCAACAGTTCTTGAGGTAACAGTTCCCACTCCTCGATGAGCATCTGTGTCAGTTGTCTGGTGTTCTCCGGGGGAAACGATCGTGCCACCAGGCGTCTCCCCAAAACATCCCACACATGTTTGATGGGATTTAAATCAGGGGAGCACGCTGGCCACTCCATTCTGAGAATATCTTCAGAATCTAACAGGTCCTCAACTGCTTGGGACCTGTGTGGGTGAGCGTTGTCGTCCATAAAAACAAAGTCTGGACCAATGGCACCTCGGAACAGACGCACGTGGGGGCGGATGATCTCATCACAGTAACGCGCTCCGGTTACAGAACCTGTGTCGAAAATGTGGAGCTCCGTCCGACCGTTCAGCATAATGCCACCCCACACAAGTACGCCAGGACCACCCCAACGGTCTCGTTCCCTGATGTTCGTGGGATGAAAGCGTGTCCCTACCTCTCGCCAGATCAACTGGCGCTGAGAATCGTTTGTCCGACTGAAACGACTCATCGGTAAAGAGGACGTGACTCCATTGATCAGGTGTCCAGTGTGCATGTTCGCGACACCACTGTAAACGGTGCCGCCGATGGGCTGCTGTCATTGGTATGCAGCGTTCCGGCCGGCGGGCATATAGCCCACCCTTATGAAGGCCACAGTAAACCGGGATACCTGTCGTCCGGTTGCTGTACGCAACCGCTGCGCTATGCTGCCAGCTGTCTGGTTCCGGTCTCTTTTAGCTTGCACGACGAGATATCGGTCGTCACTCGCCGTTGTTTTCCTGGGGCGACCACCACCTACCTTTCATACAGCTGTACCTGTCGTTCGGTAGGCTTTCCAAGCTTGTGACACTACACTTTTATCGATTCCAAACTCTTGGGCAACACTCATCACGGTACGCCCCTCCTCCAGCTTGCCGATCATTCTACCACGTGTAAAGGCGTCCTGATGGTTTCTCCTAGCCATATTGCACGATCGATCTCACTTTCACTTGCAGCGAATGTCTGGAAATGCCTCTGTCCGCCGTCTTTTGTAGTCGGCTGGCACTGCGCTCGCTGCCTCCACGCAGTTTACGTGCCCTCACGTCACCTCTGACGTCGAACTCCTATTTGCATATGCATCACCTTTGTCATGAGTTGTTGTTCCCTTGTACAACCCGCAAATTGCCCTTGTCTCCCCCTGTCACGACTGTATGCTGTCAAACAACGTTGTTGCTTAAGTTTTGCACACTAGTGTATTAGGAGTGCAAATAAGTTTTAAAGCGTTTTTTGTGTGACATATACCGCTAATTTACATATCCGACATTCCCCCACATTGTCATGTGACCGTAACTGGTCCAGAGTATAACATGTGACACAGAAGTTTGTCGAACAGTCCAAACGCACTTGCGCATCGGTAGGTGAAAGATGGCAAGCGATACTGCATTTATTCGACACTACATTCGTTACGAATTTCATCAAGGAAAAAGTGCTGCAAAAGCATGTGCATCAATTTGTTCTGTTCTAGGGGATAATATTGTATCGAAAAGCACGTGTGAGTTTTGGTTTAGACGGTTTAAAGCAGGTGATTTTGATGTCAGCAATCGAGAACCTCCGCAGGAGGAATTGCACTTGAGGAACTGCAAGCATTGCTGGATGAAGATTTGTCTCAAACGCAAAAAAACTAGCTGAATAACTGGGGGTAACTCAACAAACCATTTCCAATCGTTTACGCGTAATGGGAAATATTCAGAAGGACAGAAAATGGGTACCACATGACCTGAGCCGGAAGAACAAGGATGAGCGTGCCATGAAGTGTTTGAATTTGTTGAATAAACAACACAGAAAGTCTTTCGTGTGGAAAATTGTTATGGGTGATGAAAACAATCCCAAACACGAAAAACACTTGTAGACCCCGGTGAAACATCGACTTCGTCACCAAAACGCAATATTCACTCCAAGAAAGTTCTGTGCATATGGTAAGATGAAGGGTGTGCTCTATTATGAACTATTGGAACAGGGTCAAACTGTTACTGCTGATCGCTACAAGCAACAATTGCTGCGAATGAACCGGGAAATCTGTCAGAAACGTCCATTCACAAGCAAAGTATTACGTCCCATGAAATTACTGCAGGACAACGCTAGGCCGCATGTCGCAAAATCAGTCAAGGAAACGTTATTGACACTTGATTGGGAAGTTTTGGAGCACCTGGCATATTTGTTCCTATCGACGCAACATGGTTTGTCTGCTGTACGGTTCCGGACATGTGACGAAAAGCAAAAATCAGTTGATGACTTCATCGCGTCCCTGGAGTCTTCATGGCTGGAATCCATCAGCTGCCCGACCGATGGCGGAAGGTGAGAGATAATGACAGCACATATTTTGATTCGTAAAGGTATTGTTGTTTTCTCTCAAATTACATGTTGCGTTGTCTTAAAACGCTTTAAAACTTATTTGTACATCTAATAATACTCAGCATTGACAGTAATTTGTGGAGGAACCGCATGTTGGTAGACTACATCTTTATGATCAAAGAAAATTATCATCATCATCACCTCAGCTGATTTGGTTTGGCAGGCTTTTTTCAGGGGAGGCGAGCCTGTGTGTTTCCAGACACTCGTTGCGCGCTTCGTGAGGAGGTCGAAATAGGGGACCCATGTTTCATTGGCAGATATTACTGTGTTTAGAAGTTTGGATCTTATGCAATAATTTGTTTCTACTCATGACACACCTGAACTCTGGATAGCAATTGTTCTCTCGTCAGGTGATGAGGTACCCATCTGGAACATACACGATGTAGCAGTAATTTGTTTGTCACGTAGAATGCTGAATGCCGACGTTTTTGAAATATTAGTTGACACTGCTATGTGTTCACACGTCATTCGTCGATCTTCTTGCAGAATTGCCCAAACGTTGTTAACAATACGCTCCGTAACAACACTTTCAGGTCGACCAGGCCTAGGAGCGAGTTCTGCCGACAAAAGCCCTTTTTTAGCACGTCTTTTGTAAAAAAAGATCGTGCTTCTGTTATCGGTTTGTCCGTCCGTCTGTACCCACGATATCTCTGCAACTATTAGTCCGATTTGATTTTTTTTTTTTGCATTGGGAAGCTTGAAATATGCAAATGAGGATCCTTCATTTCGTTTTTTTTTACGATCTAAAATTTCGCCGGTAGAGGGCGTAAATGCAGATGATGTCGAATTCAAAAATACATTTTATTCCACATATTTGCTTCTAAACATCCGATTGAAAAACAATTTTTATCTTTCGATTCCATTTATATCAAAGAGTATTTTAGATATAGTTACTTTTTCAAATTACGCATAGATTTTCCGCTAGGGGCGTAAAAGTAAATTACCTTTTCTTCAATAACTCTTCTTCTAAAACTCCGATTTGAAATTTTTTTCTTCAGCAGGTACATCTCCTGATGGAAAATCTTTTGCATATAATTTCAAATTTTTGGTAAAGAATATTTTGGCCACCAGGGCGTAAGTGTTAATTTTTGCTTCTGATGTATTAGCCATGAAATCTGAGCTTCTATGATATCGATTGAAAAATTCTTTCGTGGACTGATTCCACTCACATCGATAAATTTTTTTGGAATATTTTTTTCCTAAAATATTCTACAGTTTCTCCGCCAGGGGGCGTAAATGTACATCTTATTTTTGTGAATATCTCTACTTCCAGGAGTCCGATTTGAAAAATTCCTTCTTTGTTGGATAGTGTTTTCCGTGTGACATGTTTTTCATATAATTTCAAATTTTTCAAGTAATTCATAGTTTCCGCTAGGGGGCATAGCGGTAAATTGTGTTTCCCCCTATATCTCTGCTTCTAAATCTCCGATTTGAAAAATTCTTTCTGCACTGGATACAGCTCCTGATGGGAAATCGTGTGCACATAATTTTTAATTTTGGTAAAAAAATGGTTTGTCCACCAGGGGGCGTAAATCTTAATTTCCGCTTCTGATGTATTTGCAGCAAAATATGAGCTTCTAAATTCTCGATAAAAAAAAAAAACGTCGTTTGTTGACCGATACTACTCATGTCGACAAACCTTTTAGGAACATTTTCTTCTTGAAATAATGCATGGTTTTCTACACCAGGGGGCGTAGATAGATGTACATCTTATTTTTGTCAATATCTCTACTTCTAAGAGTACGATTTGAAAAATTCCTTCTTTGTTGGATAGTGTTTCCGATGCGAAATGCTTTTCCTATAAATTCAAAATTTACAAGTAAATCATAGACTTTCCGCTAGGAGGCACAAAGGTAAATTGCGTTTTCTGCGTTATTTCTGCTTCTGAAGCTCCGATTTGAAAAATTCTTCCCGTATCGCATACATGACCTGATGGAAAATATTTTTCACATAATTTCTAATGTTTGGTGAAGAACGGTTTGGCCACCAGGGGTCATAAGTGTTAATTTCTGCTTCTGATGTCATCATCATCATCATTGTCAACCATTATCAATCCACTGCTGGACGAAGGTCTCCCCAAGTTTCCTCCACAACGGTCTGTCTTGTGCCAGTCTCCTCCATGTCACTCCCGCATATTTACGAATTTCATCCACCCATCTCCCATGTGGTCTTTTTCTGGGTCTTTTCCTGTCCCTTGGAATCCAATCTAAAATTTCGGCTGTCCATCTATGGTCTGTCCTTCTGGCAGTATGTCCAGCCCATTGCCATTTCAGGGATTTAACTCTGATCATGATGTCTTCCACTCTCGTCATTTTTCGGATCCACGAGTTCCTCTTCTTATCTCTCCTGGTTATACCAAGCATGCACCTCTCCATGCTTCTTTGAGTTGTCTGCAGCCTTTGTATGTCTCTTTTAGTTAAGGTCCACGTCTCTGCACCATACGTAAGCACTGGAAGGATGCATTGATCAAACACTTTTCTTTTAAGACATAACGGCATATTGCTCTTGAAAATTATGCTGTTTCTTCCAAAAGTTCTCCAGGCAAGTTTTGTACGCCGATTAATTTCTTCATCAATGTGACCCTCACTTGATATCTGCTGTCCAAGATAAACATACGTATCTGTTATCTCCAGTTTTTCTCCATCAATCGATAAATCTTCATTTCTTGTAAAAGCATTGAACATCACTTTTGTCTTCTGAAAGTTCATTTTTAATCCCACTTCTTTACTCTTGTCAGCAAGTTCCTGGATCATACTCTGCAGCTCTGATGGGGTAGTTGCAAAAATGACTACGTCATCAGCAAAACGAAGGTAGGTTAGATAATCTCCATTAATCTTTTATCCTTCTGATGTATTCATAGCAAAATCTGGGATCCTGAAAACTCGACTAATTTTTTTTTTCTTGGACCGATACCGCTTATATGGATACACCTTTTGAGAATACTTTCTTCCTAAAATAATGCATGGTTTTCCCACCAGGGGACATAAAGTCACATCTTATTTTTGTCAATATCTCTGTTTCTAAGAGTTCGTAAGCTCACGATTACGTTTACAGCAATATCTGAGGGATGAAAAACCCGATTGAAAATCTTACTTTCGTCAGATCTATTGTTTTCCATACCGGTTCCATTGACTTTGAATAGCTTTGATAAATTTAATTTGTGTCAGTACGGATTCAAAAGACATGCGTATTACACCTGAAAATTCGGTGTCAACTTTCTTGTTAAGATCATGGTGCCGTCTAAAACTTGTTGACTCATCCAAACAGTTATCTTTGTAAGCTTTTTTCATTAAAGCAACTGTTGCTGGAGCCGTTTTAGCCAAACGATATTAAAATTTTAGCGCACAACATATTTCACTTCTTAACTCTGAATCACTCACCTTCCTAGCTGTACGGCGAAATGCAGACGTACCTTAAATAGCTGCGCAATAACAAAACCAGAATAGTGTGTCATGGCTAATAACTGTTGCCATA
Source organism: Macrothele yani (assembly GCA_039090855.1). Taxonomy (NCBI): domain Eukaryota; kingdom Metazoa; phylum Arthropoda; class Arachnida; order Araneae; family Macrothelidae; genus Macrothele; species Macrothele yani. Next base: position 498,165 of record CM077023.1, on the reverse strand, counting down.
ACCTTCTTTAATTCGGTTAGTCGTTTGCGTGGTTATTTTTTCCCTTCGCACTGTTGTCAACTCAAAAAAAAAAAAATACTGAGTTTTTATGGAACGACCTTTGCATTTACAAGGTTTTTCCCAAAACAACAGAATGTTTTTATAAAAAAAATATGCGTACCTTAATTATTAAAGAAGTGGTCATCATTTTCGAAATACTGTTCCCTTGCATTGAATACAGGTATCCCAAGTTGTTGATCAGTCTCAAATTGTCGTCCCCGTAATGTTTTTCTTGAAATGGGGAAAAACCAGAAGTCACATGGGGACCAGGCTGGACTATATACAGGTTGGGGAATAAACTTAATATTCATTTTCCCCAAATAAGAAACAACAGAACTGGCCATGTGCGTCATTTCATTGGGCCGCACATGAAAAGAAATGGGGAACCCAAGTTGAACAAACTCGTTTCGTGCCCAAATGCTCGGTTAAAATTCTGTGAATTGTTGGCTTTTGAAATATGAACTATATTTTCGATATCTCTAATTGATAGGTGTCTGTCTTCCCGTATAATAACACCAATTGTATTGATGTTTATCTCTGTAACACTCGTTGAAGGTCTTCCTCCATGAGGCGATTAAAGCCGCCGACTCACGACCATCAAATTCTTTATGTCATCTGTAAATTGTTGAATTTCCTAGACATTCATCTTTATAAGCCTCTTGCATAAGACGGAAAGTCTCTCCGACAGACTTCTTCAGCAGACAGCAAAATTTAATGGCACATCTTTGTTCCTCTTTCACATCCATTTTTTCGAAAAACCACAGCACGAAAACACTTGTTAGGGGCTCACGAAACAATGCTTGTTAAACTGCCCACTGCCGATGACACATGCATTATAAACAGGTGTGTCAGGTGTTATGTTTACTATGACTACCGTTTTTTCGAGACTTGTGCCAAGCTCGAACACACTTTTGCACATGTTTTATAAAACCATTCTCAGTTGTTTTGGCACAAGCTATGTATATTTCGTCTGTCGCTGACACACCGTTAAAATTATATGCATATTTATTTATATATATATGTACATTAAATTCTTAATTAAATATGCTCATATTTCGTTTCTGTACATTTCTCTTATAGCTGAAATGAGCCCAATGTTACATCATACATATCACTAAGCTGTTCTCTGAGATTCAGAGGTTAGCTCCAAAAAGAAATACAAACTACCAGATATTTTTACTTACTGTTGTCGTATCAAACTTCTCCATTTACAGCGATCTTGACATACAACTCGGGCTTCTAGCGGCAGAAGTGTAAGTTACGAAAAATCACAGGTTGTGTGCAAAATGTTCCTCATACCTAAAAAATATCCAAAACGAAAATAAATTTTCAAATAAATCAATTAGCAACAGAGATATGGGGAGACATGTAATGTAAGGCCACTAGCTGGTAAACTGTAAGTTATTGGAAGAAGGAAATATTCACGCAAAATGTTCTTCGTAGGCAAAGGTATATGACCATAAACAAATTTTTTTAATTGGCTTTTCAGAATCGGACATACTGTTGCAAATAAAAATGTACAAATGTAAAAGTAGAAAATATACACAAAATATTGTTCATATCCAGTGCTATGCAATTAAAGAATTTTTCAAATGCGATCTTTAGAATCGGAGATAGCAAGAAAATAGTTCATACATGCACTGCCCTAGTGGGGAAACTATGCATTATTTAAGTTCACAACTTTACCATAGCAAATGACACAGTACAAGAAACAATGTCAATCAAAATTTTAGAAGTAGACTTACAGTTGCAAAAAGAAATACAAACGTATGGCACCCAATGGCAAAACTGCACTGTGAAAAATTCGAAAATGTATGAAAAATGTTCCCCGGGTAAATGATATCAGTCGTAAAAAGAATTTTTCAAATGGAACTGTCACAGGAAAGGACATCGGAAAAATTCCCTTGCATAAAAACTTCCGCTTCCTATCGGGGAAACTATGTATTATTTTGTGCACGAAATATGCATAAAATGTCTTCCATTGCAAGTGGTATTTGACCAAAGAGGAATTTAAATAGAAGTTTTAAAGCATAGGTACTGCTGCAAATATATTGCAAACAAAAATGCACACCACCCTGTAGTGGCAGAATTTGGCTTTGGAAAAACAGAGAAGGTTAATATGCAAACTATTCTTCACCATCAGTGCTATCTGACATAAATGAAATTTTTGAAGTCAGACGTTTAGAAGCAGATATCGGATCGAGAAAAATCGAAAATCCTTTTACGTTCCGCCCCAACGGGAAAATTTTTAATTATTTGATGTAGAATCTGTGCACAAAATGGTCATCTTGGCTAAAGGTGTTTAGTTTCAGCAGCAGTGATCTTGAATATGATTTGAATTCAATAGCGTCTGTATTTATTTACTCCATTCTGGCTGCAAGGTTATGCGTCGGAAACAGACCAGAGGGTATGGATGTTCACTCTCACAGTTTTAAGTTTCCCGGTGCAAAAAATTGTTTTTAATAGGTGGCCCATTCCATTTCAAATCAGGCAATTTTGCAAAAAGTGTGTCGGACAACCCTCAGGAATTTTCCTGAAAAAATTATATTTGGAAGGCCTAGTCGTACAATAACAGAAAAAAGCACATATATTTCTGAATTTTTTTATATGCAAATTATGACGTTTATAAAATGGTGTGCTGCAGTGAAGTCTTCACGACAGGCAGAAATTTCTGATATTTAGGAATTAATAACTCTTGAAATTTTAAAGCTGCAGCTAAGATTTTTTTCTTGGGAAACATAATGTGGGGGCTTTAATATGCATCATTACTTTTAATGTGGCTGTACCTCATGTCTATACAAAAAAAAATATAACAAAATGTGAAAATATTAAAAAAAATGCAATTTTTAAGGGTTTTTTTTAAATTATATAATTGTTTCACACCTTAAAAATTCATGTGCAGGTGGTTCCTCCCTTTGCTCATGTTAGTTTTAAAAAATGCTTTGTCTGCATGTCAATTTTAGTTTTTCAATGATAAACATCCAAATATTCAGAAAATGAAAGATTTAACAAAAAGTGGTTAATTTCAAAAATTTATATAAAAAAAAAGCCATTCTTTATAAATCTAAAACTTTGGTAGATGATAGTCATTATTATATGCTACTATAAGATAAAGCAATAAAAAAAGGTAGTATTTCAGTTGCAATTTTTTTATAGTCAGCCTAACATGGTACATATAAAGAAATTTTCCATAGTGAAAAGGGCAGTAGCTTAGGAAAACTGTAAAAATATATGTATATATTTTAAGCATCAAAGAAACTAATTAAATGCATTAAATATGCAAAATTAAAGACTTACACATCATATCAATGCTTCCACGATTCCTCAAAAAAGGAGTTGACACAAGACTGTTCTGAAGCATCAATAGCATGTAATCTTCCACAGTTAACTGGAAATGGTGGAGTTATAGTTGCCAAAATTTTGTCAGTTGGTACATCACAGATGTCATCCTGTAAAGGCTACCTAAAGTTATTTGATGGGCCATAAGGATGCATAAATTTAACTGTTACATCTTTGTTTTCAAATGAAACTTTTACTATTTGCCCAATCCACCAGTTTTCTTCATAAATGCAGGCAACAAAATCATCTCTTGTTAAGCTACCAATTGCTACTTCTTTCTTAGTTTTAGGGCAATATTCGGTAAATACCTCTACCAGTTCATGGTTAACAGTTCTACTTATTTTTGTTCTTTTATCAGCAATCCACACATGTGAAGATCTGATTACCAGACATGGTTTTATGTGCTCCCAATATTCCCACATTTTCTTTTTAAATTGAGTTATATCTGTAAGAGAGAATGTAAGGAAAACTATGTTGGGCAACTTCTTACTGACAATGTTCACAAAAGAATTGCTGTTTTGTATATTGTCCAAGACATCTAGATTTAAGAGATTATGTTGTTACATAGTGCTTCACAAGACCTCCTACACCATCACAAGGTCCTTTTCCATGGCCAATTGCACTGAATAACCACTTCCTTTTATTGCCAATTTTTTTTAAATGACTGAGCTGATATCTATTTTTAAAATTGGCATCAGCTCCATCAGAAATATGAGTTGTTTGCTTAAATTCAATTTCATCATTGGATTTAATCCACTCTTCAATTATACTGACAGAAAGCAAAGCATGAGCAGAATCATGTACCATGTCATCAGAAACTACAACAAAACTTTGATTACTAATCAAAAACAACTATTATGGGAATTTTACTAGGAATTTTTTTTTATTTAAATTGCAAATTTTCGGAGAAAATTCTTCTCCTTCTTCAGGCTGTCTAATTCCCATAATAGTTGTTTTTGATTAGTAATTGAATTAAGAAACTAGGAAGCCAATTCTCAACATGAGCTTTATTCAAAGAATTAAAACTTTGATATTTTCCTCTGTAGTATGCTATACATGTAAAATATTGATACCTGGGTATTTTTCCAGTGATATGCCAGGATTTCAATTTGCAGGATAATATTCCAGTTCTCAGCAAAATCAAAGTGTAAATCCAGGAGAAAATCATCATTTTTTGTTTTATTTTTTTCTTCTTAAATGCCACATCTCTGAAGTTTGCAAATGTATCATGGGTAATTTCCTTTCAGTGTCCACTTCTGTACTTCAGAAAGGAAATTTTCCAATGGGACAGCTTTTCTTATTACATCTCCATTTTCCCATATTGCAAATGTAATTTCATCCAATTCACATTCATTTAGCTTTAAGGTTTTCAAAGTGATGCCTTCACCACCTGGGCACTCTACACATTCTTGTAGCCAACAATTATCTGATGGTTTATGGCACATACATAAAGCAAATAAATCTGATGCTTGGACAGGTACATTGCACAGATTTTGCAAACTCACACAAAGAAGATTGACATTTGAACAGTAAATGCAACCACAAACTTGTTGTTTTGGCTGACTTTTAACCCACTTTGGCCTCAGTGTGTAAAATTTTGAAATACCCATTTTGATCTCTGAGTGTTCTTCTTTCATCAAGGAAAAAGTTTCCTTGATTGTTCGGGTAATATACCTTTTCACTTTTTTAACAGTTTTACCATTTTCTGATACTGTCACAACATCTCTCTTATTTGGACTTAGACGTGAGCACTCCATGTCATCATTGAGATAATATTTCATTGCTAACTGAATATTATCATAGTTTACTGAATGACCTGCATAAACATCAAGTTGTGGCCAGATGCCTCTTTCTTTCCTCATGGATCTTGATTTGTCTACCATGTATTTTGTGACATGTGGGAAATTTTGTAGCATTTCTTCTTTAGTTAGGCTTTTTGGAACCAAGGTTAGCAACTGTAAGCATTCTTCTGTTGGATTTCAGCTGTTTTAGCTAATGCTGATGAAAGATTTTGTATCCATTGATCACAAATGTTACACCAGTTTTCTTTCTCTTGGCTTGAATTAGGCTGCTGCTGGATGGCAACATCATATAAAGTTTCCAGTTTCTTAGTCATAGAAACAGAAATTTCTTGAAGCTTTCTTTTTCCATAGTTTTGTCTTCTAGCATAGTGTACTTTAGTAGGTAATTTTAGGGGTGATATGTTTTGTGTGACATCAATGTTGCTTAAACTTTGGTTAACTAACTCAACTTCTGCATCTGGTGGTAGATATTAAATCCAATGATGAAATTGAATTTAAGCAAACAACTCAGCTGTGTCCGTAAAGCAAGCTTCAGAATTTTCATTTGGAACATCTGTTTCAGCTATCTTTTTCATGTAGTGCTTGTAGCAATTTAGGCATAGTTCATCATTACTGGATACTTTTGCATTTCCATTGAATAGCTTATGCAGTAATTCTGCCAAATTATCATCAACCTTTTTAAATGTCTTATTTTCCTTTTTATAGATTAAAGATTTATGTCATTTTTCATAATCAGCACAAGAAACATGATTAGTACTGAAATCTTGGGACACAGTGAAGTTTACTTACTTCCTTAATCCAATATACTTGTACATCCACAATGAGTAATGTTTCTCTTTTTTTTTTTACAGTTTAATATTTATGTTACTATATAGCACTGGATAAAGCCACTATTTATATTATATACAGGTAACTGCTGGATTTCAGTATAATAAATTCAAGATGAAACATAGCTGTATAAAACTATCCTCCTGTGCCTGAAACTGTTAATGAAAATGCTGCAACAGATTGCACTTTTCAAATGCCTTCCTTGCCAATGACACATGCCCCTTCCTCAACCTCATAAATTAGCTCCGTCCCAAACACAGGAGAAACTACAGATGTGTAAACAGAATTTCCCCTTCCACATGAGGTTATTTTTCTACCCAGCTCAAAGTTCATGACAGTTGTCTTTTAACCAGTCCATAAATAGGTCTACAAGCTCCACAACTCTTCAAATTTTAAAGCTACAGCTAAGAATTTTTGTTCTTAGGAAGCATAGTGTGTGGGCTTTTAATATGCACCATTACGTTTAATATGGCGGCAGCACTTCATGTCTATGTAAAAAAAAAAAAAAACGTAGCAGAATGCGAAAAATTATAAAAAATTCAATTTATGCGGTATTGGTTATTTCACTACTGTTAGGTTGAGTATAAAAAAATTGCACCTGAAATACTACCTTTTTTTATTGATTTATCTTATAGCAGCATATAATGACTATCATCTACCAAAGTTTCAGATTTTTAAAGAATGGCTTTTTTTTTAATAATTTTTTGAAATTTCCCACTTTCTGTTAAACCTTTGATTTTCTGAATATTTGGATGTTTATCACTGCAAAACTAAAATAGACATGTAGACAAAGCATTTTTTAAAGCTAGCATTAGCAAAGAGAGGAACCACCTGCACATGAATTTTTAAGGTGAAACAATTTATATAATTTTTTAAAAATACTTAAAAATTGCATTTCCCCACTTTCTGTTAAACCTTTCATTTTCTGAATATTTGGATGTTTATCACTGCAAAACTAAAATTGACATGTAGACAAAGCATTTTTTAAAGCTAGCATTAGCAAAGAGAGGAACCACCTGCACATGCATTTTTAAGGTGAAACAATTAATATAATTTAAAAAGAAATACTTAAAAATTGCATTTTTAAAAATATTTTCACATTTTGTTATTTTTTTGCATAGACATGAGGTACAGCCACATTAAAATTAAAGATGCCCATTAAAGCCCGTTATGCTTCTCAAGAAAAAAAAAAAATCTTAGCTGTAGCTTTAAAATCTCAAGAGTTATTAATTTCAATTTCTGCCTGTCGCAAAGGCTTCACTGCAGCGCACCACTTTAAAAACGTCATAATTTGCATAAATTTTTTTTCAGAAATAAATGTTATGTTTTCAGTTACTGTATGACTAGGGCTTCCAAATATATTTTTTTCAGGAAATTTTCTGAGGGTCACTGGACAGGCTTCTGTCTGATTTGAAATGGAATGGGCCAGGTGCAGATATGTCTACAGACGAACGGACGAACATGGTGATACTTTGAAAGTACGTCCTTTTTTGCTATAGAAGTGCTAAAAAACGTGCTCATTGCGTCACTATCCGTTCGCATCTGTGATTCCGATAGCAAAAATTCATTAGCTGCATCAGGTAGTGCAAACCGTGAAAATGATGATTGATGCATTTTCGAATTTCTGTGGTGCACAGTTTTTCTGGTTGATAGCCTAAAAATGATTTCTGTTTACCACACTACTAAAAGTTGAATGGGAAAAAATTACTATGCATTTGATAGCTGAAACTATATACAAAACATTACATGTATTTACATTTTTGAACTTCCCTTTTTGTGGTAAAGTTCAATTAACACTTACCGCACGTGGGGCTTGGCTTTCAATTCTTATTTCCGTTATGTGGATGTGGCATGGGGGTTTTTCATTCAGTTGCGGGTCCACTTCATTTTTTTCCCCCCGTTGGTATTTATCTGGCTCGTCACTAAATGAGTTTTTTTTCCTTTGCTGCCTCCTCATTTACTTCAGTAATTTTTCATAACCCGAGTACTTTCGGTAATAATCCATTACTGTCATCTAGGGGACATTTTGCTCCGACTAGCACGGACCGTGTCAGCTGGGCATTTCGGTGGTTCTCGCGGGCTGCTTCTGTTATCGGCTATCGCTTCTTCTTGGGCGTTGTGGCGCCATCTCTTGTTGGTCACTGATCTCATTTTTCAAACTTTTTCATTTTTTTGCTCAATTTTAATTAAATTTCTCCAGCTGTTTCTCAAAATATTAGGGTCATTATGGTTGCAAACTTTTGCCCTATTTTTTTCAATCATTACCGACTCTGCTATTCTGAGGTGTTTTTCGGATTTACAGCTTTTAATGATTTTTATATTTTCGAATTTAGGGCATTTTTGGTTAGCCAGACAGTATTGAATAAGTGCTGTTTTTTCTTCTTTTTTCTGCCAATTTTTTACGTGTTGTTTTAATCTGTGTTTAAGCTTATTTTTGGTACTTCCTATATAAGCCATTGGAGGATTTTCAGTAATAGGAATTGAGTAAATACCTGCTTTTTCTAACATTTTTATTTTTTCATTATTTTTTATTACCATATTTTTGATGGTATTTACTTTTCCTCCAATTTGAATGTCATGCTTTTTACAAATATTATTAATTTCATTGGTAGTAAATGAATATAATGTGTATGAAAATCGGTCTGATAAGAACTTAAGCTTTTCACAGAAAGCAATTTTACAAAAAGGGAAAAAATTTGCCTTTCCACAAGCTATCAAATCCACAGATAAGTTACTATACAGGGTTTATCGGAAAAGTTCATTTGTTCCTGTTCTAATCCCGTACAATTCGGCACATCCTTATCCTCAAAAATGCAATAGTCTAAAAACCTTAATTAAAAGAGCATATACGCACTCTGAAAATAGTCAGTTCATCAATGAAGAAATCAAATTCATAAAAAAATTGCAGGTAGCTTTGGTTATCCTAACCATTTAATAAAAAAATGGAGCACAGAAGTAATAAAGAAAATAAAAAATAATGCTGTAGTAAATAAAAAAGAAGTCAAATATTTAAATGGTTTTCCTTACATTAAAGGTACTACCAATGAAATTAATAATATTTGTAAAAAGCATAACATTCAAATTGGAGGAAAAGTAAATACCATCAAAAATATGGTAATAAAAAATAATGAAAAAATAAAAATGTTAGAAAAAGCAGGTATTTACTCAATTCCTATTACTGAAAATCCTCCAATGGCTTATATAGGAAGTACCAAAAATAAGCTTAAACACAGATTAAAACAACACGTAAAAAATTGGCAGAAAAAAGAAGAAAAAACAGCACTTATTCAATACTGTCTGGCTAACCAAAAATGCCCTAAATTCGAAAATATAAAAAACATTAAAAGCTGTAAATCCGAAAAACACCTCAGAATAGCAGAGTCGGTAATGATTGAAAAAAATAGGGCAAAAGTTTGCAACCTTAATGACCCTAATATTTTGAGAAACAGCTGGAGAAATTTAATTAAAATTGAGCAAAAAAATGAAAAAGTTTGAAAAATGAGATCAGTGACCAACAAGAGATGGCACCACAACGCCCAAGAAGAAGCGATAGCCGATAACAGAAGCAGCCCGCGAGAACCACCGAAATGCCCAGCTGACACGGTCCGTGCTAGTCGGAGCAAAACGTCCCCTAGATGACAGTAATGGATTATTACCGAAAGTACTCGGGTTATGAAAAATTATTGAAGTAAATGAGGAGGCAGCAAAGGAAAAAAAACTCATTTAGTGACGAGCCAGATAAATACCAACGTGGGAAAAAAATAATGAAGTGGACCCGCAACTAAATGAAAAACCCCCATGCCGCATCCACATAACGGAAATAAGAATTGAAAGGCAAGCCCCACGTGCGGTAAGTGTTAATCAAACTTTACCAACAAAAGGGAAGTTCAAAAATGCAAATGCATTAATGCACGTTAAAAAATAACCTCCCTCCAATATCGGAAGTAAATTGAAATTACATGTATTGTTCGACACATAGTTTTAAAAATAAGTAACATAAGTATTTATTTTTGAGAGGTTACGAAAATACATGTGTGTACATTTGGCAGTATATCTATTCTGCTGGTCATTTTTGAAAGTACGTTTGCATCCGGTTGCTGTAGTTACGAGGAGCATGCTTTTTTATGCAGTTTAGAACTTTTTTTCCCAATGTATTTTCCTAGCACGGGTATCTCCATTTTCCATGTGAGGAAACATCCACTCAAAAACTTAATGTACTTATATACACATGTGTATGTATGCAATTTTTTTGATGATCTGAAATTAAAATTTTGACGTATAATCGCAAAAATCGCGTGGATGAATTACGTAAAACCGAATTGGAAAAACATTAGAAACTACAGTAAAATATTGGAACTAGCGCAGAATTCCGTATAAAAGTAAAAAACATATAGCTGTATACGTAAGACACTTCCGCAGATTCACGGAATTCCGCTTTTTTTTTTAATCGTCATTTGGTTTTGGAGATTAATGCAAAACTGAAGAGGATTAGTGGGGGTATATTATTATATATTATTATAATATATATATATTTATTATTATATTATTTTTAAGGGATTAGTGGGGGTAGTTTTCTGCGTGAGGGCGGTTTTTCGTCTTTTAAAACTTCCGAAAACAGAAGTTAAACGAAGTGAAGATTGTTCTTGTAATTGTATTTTTTTTTTTTTTTGTCTCGCGATGTTGCCTCTGACCGGTATTGTTTTTAAATATATCTTTTTGATTATCTGTTTCTAATAGTCCGTTATGAACAATTCTTTCATTGTTTCACTGCGTGTCTATTGCAAAATGTTTTGCGTATGATTTCAAATTTTTCTTAATGCGCAAGTGTGTAACTAGAGGGCATAAGTTCAGGTTTCCGTTTACAGCAATATCTGCGTGCCCAAAAACCAGATTGAAAAAATCCTTTTTGGTCAGATACTAGTAACTACAAAAACATATTGTGTATATTTCCTGCCCCAAATAATGGACAGTTTTCCCGCTTGGAGGGGGGGGGGATGTTTAATCTGTTTTTTGTCGGTATCTCTGCTTCTTAAAGTCTGATTTAAAAAATCCTTTTACTACCTGATACCATTTACCTTGTGGAGCATTTTGCCTGTACTCGTGGTGGGTTTTATACCCAGTCTTAGCCTAAATACTGTTACAAACGTTCGACAGATGGCATGCAACAGGTGTGCAACGTCACCGACCAGCCAGGAAGCATGAAGCAGCTAATGAATCATTGTGCGTTCAGTCACAGAGGAGATAACGTGTTTCGTGAAGTACTGGCCTTAAGTGGGGCGATTATGAGAATCGTGTTGCTGAGATAGCACGTCACAAAGTTGGAAAATCGGCTTCCGAGATTTTCAACATGCTGAAGAAGCTGAAAATCAGCCAAATTTTTGTCTACCCTACCGTAAAAAGGTTCCTTGAGTCTCGGACCGGCGCTGACCATCCCAGAAAGGGTCAACCGCGTACCGTGAAGACTGCTTGCCTGGTGAAAGCAGTGGCAGCCTGTATTCGATGAAATCATGTCAGAAAACAATCAGTGATGGTTCATGAGCTGAACATTTCAAGAATGTTGATGTCACGCGTGCTGTGGAGTGACCTAAGGGGGACAGCTTACTGGCGGCGTACAGGGCACTTCCTCAGCCCACAACTGAAGCAGCAGAGGGTGCTAAAAGCAAAACGTTTGCTGCAGCATTACACAGACAATCGCCACAGACAGATCCTTTTCTCTGATGAAAAAATTTTCACTGTTGAAAAAGCTTTCAACCGCCAAAATGACAGGGTGTATGCGTCAACCTCATGAGAAAGTTCCAAGGATCATGAGGGGCCATCATCCTGCTTCTTTCATGGTTTGGTGGGGAGTCTCCTACGAGGGTACCACAGATCTCCATTTCTGTGAGAAAGGAGTGAAAACATCTGCCAAAGTCTACCAAGACAGGGTTTTGGAGTCAGTGGTAAAAAATGTGAGTTACATCCTCTTCCAAAACTGACAGTGGAGCTTTCAGTAGGATTCCGCACCTGCCCACAAGGCCAAGTCAAACCACGAGTGGCTTCAGGCGAATTTGCCAGACTTCATTTCTCCAGCTGATTGGCCTTCAAGCAGCCCAGACCTCAACCCATTGGACTACGGGTCATTCCACATCAATTCATCCAATTTTTGGGGGAAATGTAACCCACCATCTCAGATTTTGATGAAATTTGGCATGGAGGTATATTTCACCAAGATATAGAAAATGACCAGATTTTAACTTCCTACACCACATAGTTTCTGAGATACAGTGCTCCAAAGTTTCACTGAACACTAATCGCACACGTAGAGTGACGGAATACCACTTTTTAGAAAATTCTGCATAACTGTAGTGCTATTTAGTTTAGAAGAAAGAAATTTTGTACTCTTATGCAAAAGAGCTTCCAGAATAAGAAATCATTTGAAATTTCATTGAAAACACTGAATAAATAAATTAAATACAGTGGTAAAGTGAAAATTTAAGGAAAAAACTTGCTATTCTATGTTAGGCTCTACCGCAAATAGCAGAGGTATGAGGGAGCTCTCTTTATTGGTCTTTGACATATCCTGTCACATAACAAGAAAAAAAAAATAGTGGCTTTCAGCTTGCTTTTGAAGATATATGCAAATATCTGAAATGTGTGTGGAGTTCCACTTCTTCAATTCAACCATTTTTTTTATTAATTATAATGCATCTCTGAAATTCAAGAAATTTCACAAGGAGATAAAACTAATAAGGACACAAAAATATAAAAAATTATGTTTTCTTATACCAAATAGTTTCAGATACCATATTAACAAGTTTGACGATATGGCTAGTTCAGCTGCACCCCACAACAAGTATGGTGAGGTTTTAAAGTTTTTCAGTCATTTCAAAATATGTTATTCTCTTATTGCAGATCGCAGAAATTCCTGAAAAAAAATTTACTCTGACAAATCTCCCTGAAACAGAATTTTGGAAAATTTATCCCCCCCCAAATGTAAACATTTCCACAAAAGATATAAGCAGGTTTTATATGTGAATGGCTAGTTAATACACTAAAGTAAGCTTGCAATGGATGGGCACTAGGAAACAATTGCAACTTATCAGAGAGCACTTTTTAAAAGAAAATGTGACATGGGGCAAAAGGATACATCAAAATTCCTAAGGTCATGAGAATTTGTTTTGACTTCATCCCAGATCCTGTGCTCAACTGACCACAAGTTCAAATGGGGTAAGTTTTATGACATTGTAAAACTCTCCTAGTGCTGAGATGAGGGTGGTGGTCAAAAAAATTTCTCTTTTCTCACCTCACCTTCCTAGGGATGTCCTCCAGCTAAAGAGAAGTAAGGTTTCAGTCCCTCATTCCCAGTTAAGGAAGCAATGGTTCAGGTGCTCATGCTGATTTCACTGAGGACAGGCTATCCAGAAGTCTCTTAAACTTTGCTGTGAAATATATTGCTTCCAATATTTTCTTTTTTGTGCATTGGCTGCTCTGTGTTAATCTGACTTTGGGACAAGTTTGTCAACCTCAATCATAAAAAAAAATAATGGACCAGTGTAGTGTTGGATCACTTGCTAATACAGAATGCAATAAATCAAGTTATGTGAAGACAAAAGGGTTTCTCAGTAGTGAAGAACTTTCTGTTGCTGACAAGGAACTTATTTCTTTAAGACCTAATATTCCACATAATGATATAATCTCAGTATGTTTACATCACAAATGTTATTATCTGAAGAAATATGAAAGCTACCAAGTAACTTGTTGCAACCCTTTTGGTGACCATGATGTGAAAAAACCTATTAAGAGGTCCCTGCGTCAAGTCAGTATACAAATAGCCCAACAGCTGCGATCTAAAAATATCAGTTTATGCCCAGGTCAAAAATTATGTCCTCAGTGTTGTGGAAAAGCATCTAATTTAGGACAACCTATAGAAAATGAAGTTTTAAGTGAGACTGATGATAGTGAAATGGCCCCTGATGATTTTATTATTAAAGAATGTGCTGCTAAAAAGTTTTGAAAGTTTATCTGATTTAGGATTGTCCCTGGTAAAATTACATTCCTTGCCATCCCATAGTAAACCAGCATATGGGAAAAGTAAACTTCTTCAAGCAAAGTTAGCTATGCAGAGTAAATTATCTTGTGTTCTAGAGTATGGCTTTACAGCTCAGTCTTCTACTAGGGACAGTGATGATGAACACTCCATAGATGAATTAAAACTTTTAAAAGCTCATGATTTGGAAAAACTTGTTGCTTTAATGAAAAAAAGATACCTACTGTTATTTTAACTCAGTTGACATTAAATGTCCGTAAATACTGTTTCACACGTTATGCAAGTTCAGCTATCGGGAGATTGCAAAAGGACGTTAACATAGTAATGGCAATTGAAGTCAAGTATAATAATAATAAGTATCTGTACTTACAATATTCATAGTGGCTGTCGGGGCTTCATATGTGCGTCATCTAAGAATGTGAATTCCTTCAATTGTGAAGTTAAAATTCATGATATTGTAAAATCTGCACCAGATAAAATTAAACAAGATGAATTTTTTACAATGCAAAAAAATCCACTAACATCGATGAAATAAGAAACTGAATTAAAACCTTGTTGAATTTTTTTAAAAACGAGCTACAATCCTGAAGAGGAGACAATCTTTCATCTTGTTTAATTTTATCTGGTGCAGATTTTACAATATCATGAATTTTAACTTCACAATTGAAGGAATTCACATTCTTAGATGACGCACATATGAAGCCCCGACAGCCACTATGAATATTGTAAGTACAGATACTTATTATTATTATACTTGACTTCAATTGCCATTACTATGTTAACGTCCTTTTGCAATCTCCCGATAGCTGAACTTGCATAACGTGTGAAACAGTATTTACGGACATTTAATGTCAACTGAGTTAAAATAACGTAGCCACATAAAAAGTATGTTCATAGCAACTTAGCGTAAATTGAACAACAATATATACCTACTGTTAGTTGTCAAAAAAAAAAAAAAAAAAAAAAAAAATCAGATATTAACAATGGGCCCCCCCCCCCAATCATGGTCCAGAAAAAAAGTAGCACAACAGTTTGCAGTTTCAGAATACACACTACATCAGGCAAGAAAATTAGCAAAAATTAAAGGCATTATATCAGTTCCCGAACCCAACCGTGGTAAGAAACTTTCACAAGATACCATAAAACAGATTATGGGATTTTATGAAAATGATAACTATTCTAGGCAAATGCCAGGAATGATAGACAAAGTGTCTCTAGAAACGTTCATGCTCAGAAAAGATATATCAACAATTTAAGCAAAAATATACTAATGAAAAAGTAGGATTTTCTAAATTTTGTGCTCTTCGTCCGAAATGGTGCATTCTTGCGGGCTTCTCTGGAACCCATTCTGTATGTGTGTGCACTATACATCAAAATGTCTAACTTTTGATTAGTGTAGCACACTTTGAAGAATCACATCAGGACTTTATCAATAGTCTTGTCTGCAGCAGTAAGAATTCGAAGTGCATGCTTTGGTGGTGTTCAGTGTCCAAAAAGTATAAATCTGAATCAGTTATAATTGCATAAATTGAAAGATTGTGATCCCCTGATGAAATCGAATATCACCATGGGTGTCTACAGACAGAATGGAGCTTCAAAAGTTATCTTCTTCAGTTGAGAAATTCATTGAATTATTTTTGTCAAAAATTGAGAAGCCCATTCCGCATTCATACATTACCAAAGCACAGTCTTTATTTTTCAGTAAGTTGAAAGGAACAATTGGTCCAGAGTCTGCCATTATACTGATGAACTTCAGTGAAAATTATGGATTTGTAGCTCAGGAAGGAGCACAAGGGTATCATTGGATCCACCATGCATGCACAGTTCACCCTGTTGTTATTTACTGTAAAAGAAATTTTGAATCTTTGAACTCTGCATCAAGTCACTGTTTCATTTCTGATGATTTTGATCATGATGTTGCAATGGTGTACAAGATTCAAAGTGAAATAATAACTTTCTTAAAAAAGAACTACCAACAAGTAAAAGAAGTACATTATTTTACTGATAGTTGTGCTGCTCAGTACAAAAACTAAATATTTCATAAATCTATGTCATCACATTAATGATTTTGCAGTGACAGCTTCATGGTCTTTCTTTGCCACCAGCAATGGGAAGTCTCCTTGTGATGGCATAGGTGGGAATGTCAAACTAATCACTGCAAAAACAGGTCTCCAACGTCTACTGAAAGAGCAAATAACCACTCCAAAGATGTTTGGCTTCTGTCATAAGAATATCATGAAAAGAAGAGTTCCATTTCATTTCGAAAAGTGATATGAATGCTGTGCGCAATGAGTGTCAAGTAAGATTTTTTCTCGTGCTCAAACAATACCTGGTACACAGAATTTCCACAGCTTGGATGAAAATTACTCTTTGATTTTGGCTGTACAAATCTAGGAATACAAAGGCAGTTATATACACATTGTTATGTAGCATATGTATATGTTTCTAACTGGTTTCTGAGAATAATAGCAAAAATCAATTATGAAGAAGGTGATGCATCTGTAAAATTTATGCACCCAAATGGCACTGCAGTTTCATTTTACTGGCCTTCATTTAAAGATGAGTGCAATATTCCATTTGGACACATTTTATGTTTAATTTATGCTCCCATGACAACAAGTTCTGGAAGAACATATGTGTTTTCCAAGTTGGATGAATTATAAGGACTCCATCCTCAGGAGTTGATCATGGCATATTAAGAACATCAATGTAAGTATTTGTAAAACAGTGCAAAAGAAATTACTTGCTTGTGTTTCTTTTATTCAAGTCAAAACTAATTATGAAAAAATAGATCTATGTACCGTAGGTGAGTATGACTAAGCAGTTTGTTGCATATGCTCACCTAACTTGTTGTCTGGTACAGCTGAACTAGCCATTTTGTCAGACTTGTTAATATGGTATTTCTGAAACTATATGGTGTAAGAAAACATTTTTTTTATATTTTTGTGTCCTTGTTAATTTCATCTCCTTGTGAAATTTCTTGAATGTCAGAGTTGAGTTATAATTAATAAAAAAAAAAAAAAAGTGGCTGAATTGACGAAGAGGAACTCCACACGCATGTCAGATATTTGCACATATCTTCAAAAGCAAGCTGAAAGCCACTATTTTTTTTTCTTGTTATGTGACAGTATATGTCAAAGACCAATATACATTAAAAAGAGAGCTCCCTCATACCTCTGCTATTTGCTGTAGAGCCTAATATAGAATAGCAAGTTTTTTTCTTAAATTTTCACTTTACCACTGTATTTATTTATTTGGTGTTTTCAATGAAATTTCAAATGATTTCTTATTCTGGAAGCCCTTTTGCATAATAAGGGTACAAAATTTCTTTCTTCTAAACTAAATAGCACTACAGTTATGCAGCGTTTTCTAAAAAGTGGTATTCCGTCACTCTACGTGTGTGATTGGTGTTCAGTGAAACTTTGGAGCACTGTATCTAAGAAACTATGTGGTGTAGGAAGTTAAAATTTGGTCATTTTCTATTTCTTGGTGAAGTATGCCTCCATGCCAAATTTCATCAAAATCTGAGATGGTGGGTTACATGGCCTGGATGAAGTGACGTGGAATGACCCCTACAAGCTGTGGGCCACACTGGAGAACATGGCCTGCAAAAAGAGATACCCCAGTATTGACAGTCTTAAACGCTCTTTGATGCATGCAGTAGCAGCTTTCCCTGTGGAGACCCTGCATAAAGCTATTGATGAGTGGCCACGGAGACTGAAGGAATGTGTGAAGGCAAAAGGATGCCATTTTGAAAAGTGATTGGTGCCATGTATTCAAAAGCGTACTACTTACGTCATATCACAGGTATATTAAAATGGAACAGCACACCAATTAAGTAGTAAATAGTAACACTATACTAGTGATCTGATTTATTGATGTAGGAAATAGACACATAAGCCTTTCCAAGTTTTCGCACATCAACCAGATGGCTTTTTCAAGGAAGTTAGACAGAAACTGAAAAATTGAATGCATTAACAATTTGAATGCAGGAACTTGACTTGACAATAAATAGATACGACATTATATTCATTTAAAGATACGAGGTCAGTATCCTGGTAGGGAGAAGGTGTTACTTGAAGAATTGGTTCCAAATTTGTGGCAACTCGAGTGAGACGCAATTATTGCAAGTATCGCTGTTGGTAATGATCTCCAAGGTTTCCCGAATGGCTGTACATTTAGGGGTAGAATAGCTAGCTAATGTCTGTATATCATCCCACATAGGAGTAGCGGACTTGAATTTGACTTCTCTGGATAGTGCAGTGGCTACTTTACTGTATTTTGTGTCCCTTTTATGTCCGTTGACTGATTCCAAACGAACGCTTGGTCATTTCAATGTAGTATCGTTTAGAGCCGTCTGGATACTGTAGGGGGATTGCATAAACACCTGCTTCGCAGGAGAAAGAGGTGGTTTTTCACTATTTCTCTTTATCATAGTATATAAAAATGCAGGAGACCTTATGCCGACACCATAGTTCATCTTCTTGAGGGTGTTTTTGAGTTTGTAAGACACACTTAGTATGTAGGGAATTGAGCTTAAATAACGTAGTTGCGACATAGGCAGATTAGAATGTTTGACCCTGGCTTTTTGGATAAAGCTACCTATCTGATTCAGTGAATATCCTGCATCAGTGGCCAACTTGATGACGCTTTCAATTTCGTGTTGTCTACAATGGGTAACGGCGAAGGCTCTTCGAATTCGAGAACGGAAGATAGCTGTTTTGTATTCTGTGGGACAGAAAGTGCTGCGGAGCATCAGGTTGGGGACGGACGTGGGTTTGTACTTAGACTTGTGTACCGAGGCGGTTGTCAGGCGATTTCCTCAATAAAACATCCAGATATGGTAAACTGTGTTGTGTTCAAGCTCCATCTAGAAATTGATAGTAGGATGCATATAACTGATTTTATCAAGTCTCTGCCTCTAAAATTCCTATTAAAAATTTTCTTTTCCTACTGTATGCCATTCGCTGTGGTAAAGATGGGAGCATTATCCTAATTATATAATATAATGCACAGTTTTCGCGCTAGTGGTCATAAGTGTTGAAACCTTTTTCTCGCTATCTCTGCTTCCAGAAGACTTATTCGAAAAATTCTTTTTCCTTAGCATACCTTTGCTATGGAAAATAGTTTTCGCATATATCTACTTTTCCATGATTCAAAATTCTTCCGTAAAGTTATATCATGTTTTCCGTTTTCTTCCGTATCTCTTCTTCTAACTGTTCGATTTGAAAACCTTGTGTCTCTGATGGCGTCCTTCAGCCATGGAAAACTTTTTGTGCACAATTTGTTAATTCTCGTAACATACTTTTCAGCCATTAGTGGGAGAAAGTTGAATTTTTATATCTCGATGTTTTATCAATTGCAGAAAATTGTTTATTTTCTTTTTTTTTTTTTTAACGGGTTCCATTGACTATGAATAACTTAAATATTTTATTCGTGTCGCAAACGATTAGAAAGATGTGCTTAATGCAACCAGAATATTCAGTGTCATCTTTCCTGTTTATCGTTGGTGTACTGGAAAAAAAAAAAAAAAAAGGCTAAGCTGTGTAACATCTAAAAATACATATGCAATTTAACTTTCAGTTCGGGTAAATTATGTTGTGCTCTTCGTATTTTGTTGAAGCGCAGAAGCATTGTGTTCTTCCCTTTCAAAAAGACCAGTAGTTTTGCCCCCTAGAATATCATCCACCATATGCTCTTTCAGATACTTTTTGCACACCGTTTGTAAAAAAAAAAAGGACCTGCTTTTATAGTATCACATTGTCCGTCCGTTTGTGGACACCATACCTCTGCAACTATTAGTCCGATTTGAAAAATCCTTTTTGTGTTGGGAAACCCGAAATGTAAGTACGATGATCCTTGCTCTCTGGTCATTTTTCGATGCATAACTTTGCCACTAAAGGCAGATCTACGGAGTTCAAAATACATTTTTTGCTTCTAAATATCCGACTGAAAAAAATCTTTCTTTCGATATAATTTATTACGAAGACTATTTTGGATAACATTCTGCAAGGGGTCGCAAAGATAAATTGCAATTTATCCGATATCTTTGCTTCTAAAAGTACAATTTTTTAAATCTTTTTTCGCACTGGATAGTGTTTTCAGGTGAGGTGGGAAATGTTCTGCATATAATTTCAAATTTTTATTAAAAACTGTCCTGCCACTTGGGGGCATAAGGGTATCACAGTCAAGTACAAAGCTTTTGCATTCTCATGGGCAGTATTTACGATGCAAACAGCAAAAGTAATTAAGGAACGCAGAATGAGCTTTCTATTTTTAAAATTTATAGCATAAAATGTGTTTTAAAAACGTGGTTTAAACATAAAGTGTGTTTAGAAGTAAGAACGTAGGTGGCACATTCTTTTGTTGTTAATTAATTAGTTTTAATGTTTTACTAATGAAAAGCCTTCCACAGACGTGCGAAAGCTGGATGTGTTTATTATAAGGATGGCAGCTCCAAAAGATTATTGTAATTATTACAGTAAAGAAAATAAACTTGCATTTATAGTGAGTGCAGTGATGTGTTGATGTGCGTTTGAATAAAAGTTTCAAGTTTGAATTGTGGTGAAATAAATAAGTTGGCTAGCTGGAATAAGCCATGTAAGTATAAGGGTCGTCCAAATGAAACTGAGACTGGATCATTTTTTTGCCGTAAGGGTTTATTGGTTGGAATATGTGAGCATATGGGAAGTAATAGTGATACATGGGGCATGGGCTACATACCCACTACACATAATCGCCTTGTCGGTTCAAGCAAGTGTCCTTGCGCGGCACGAGATTGTGGATACCCTGAGCGAAGAACGTCCGTGGTTGGCTGTGGAACCAGTCTGCAAGCCTTCAGCGTCGTTAGTGAACCGGCGGCTCTTGATAGCTTTGTCCAGTGGCCCGAAGATGTGGTAGTCACAAGGCGATAGATCAGGGCTTTAGGGGGGATGGTCGAGGACCTCCCAGCGGAAGCTCCGCAGCAAATGTTGGCACACTCTCGCCACATGCAGGTGTGCATTGTCGTGCAGTAGAATAACCCCATTTGACAACATACTGGGTCGCTTACGCTTGATGGCCGTTTTGAGGTTGCGTAACGTATTGCAGTATGTGGTTGCTTTGACCGTACTTCTTGCGTCCAGCCAATCCAACAGCAATGGGCCATTCTCGTCGAAGAAAACCGTGAGCATCACTTTTCCAGCTGTTAAGGAGGACAGAGCTTTTTTGGGCATGGAAAGTTGGGATGCCGCTATTCCATACACATCCGTTTTGTGGCTGGATCGAAGTGGTGGCACCAAGTTTCATCTGCGGCCTCATTCTTGGAAAGAAACTGCCCCCCTCTGCGTGGTAATGATGCAGATTCTCCAGGCAAGCACCCATTCGCCGAGTCTTCTGCTTCTTCTGGAGATGCTTGGGGACCCATTGTGCGCAAACCTTGCTGTATCCCAATCGGCGATGGTGTTAACAGTTCCCTTACTCACGGAAAAAGTTGCCGCAAGCTCGCTGGTGGTGATTCGGCGATTCTCTTTCACAAGCTTGTCCATGGCAGCAATCAATTCCATGGTGATGGCCACGTTCACTTGCCCAGGTCTCGGCATGTCCTCCGTGCTCACTCGTCATTTACAAAGTTCACTGCACCAGCGGAACACTCTACACCGTGACTGTCACTCATTCCCATACACATCCTTCATACGCGACGATAAATTTCAGCTCCACTAACACCTGCCATCAAAAATTGCATAGCTGCCCGCTGGGCGTGTTTGAAAACGAATCCATGTCATGACCCTACATAGTCAACTTGCCTCTGCATGTGTGAACAGCACACTGATACGTGCCGCTAATAACAGCGTGCTTCCTGACATGACATGCCATCTACCGGCGCAAATGCATGGATCTGTGTAATTATACAATGACGCTATTACACGAGTCTCACTTTCATTTGGGTGACCCTTATAAAACATAGTTCGTACGAGTCCTGGAAATACTTGGAAATGTCCTGCGATTGTCCTATATTTCTGTTGCATGTCCTGGAATTTTTTTATTCCTGCCTTTTTGTTCCTGCGCGATGTTTTGTACTAGAGGAATTTTCTACTGATGTAACTTGTCTGACAAATTTCCCTCCCTATGCCCGGAAAAGCCGCCCCGGTGGCGCAGTGGTCTAAGCGATGGCTTCTGATCATTCGTCCGAAAGGGGTCCGGGTTCGAATCCCGGTGAGGCATGGATGTTGTGTTTGTCTAATGGCACTAGCTCTTTCCCTTCCCTGATACCAGTGACCCTAAATTAGGGACGGGCGACTGCTTATAGCCCATTGAGTTGCTCACGGTAGTCGTTAAACCTCCAATCAAAAAAAAAAACGCCCAGAAAAATGCGGGGGCTGTTGGTTTTCTTGTCCGTTAGCAGTTCTGAAACTGCGTTATTAGCGCATCTTTTGTAAAAAAAAAAAAAATTTGCTTATGTTATCACTTTGAACGTCTGTCTGTGTACACCATGTCCCTACAACTATTAGTCCAATTTGATAAAATCTTTTTGTATTGGGAAGCTCGAAATGTGAGAATGATGATCCTTGCATTCCGCTTTTTTCTGATGCACAACTTCGCCGCTAGAGGGCGTAAATGCAGATCCTATCGAATTCAAGAAACTATTTTAGGTCGTCTCTTTTTCAAGTAATACGTAGATTTTCCTCCAGGGAGCATAAAGGTGAATTGCGTTTTTCCCGATATCTCGGCTTCTGAAAGTCCGACTTTAAAAATTCTTTCTGCGTCAGATACAGCTCCTGAT
The DNA here is from genome assembly GCA_039090855.1 of Macrothele yani. NCBI lineage: Eukaryota > Metazoa > Arthropoda > Arachnida > Araneae > Macrothelidae > Macrothele > Macrothele yani. Next base: position 475,370 of record CM077023.1, on the reverse strand, counting down.
GGGAAATGTTTTGCATACAATTTGTAATTTTTGGTAAAGAATGGTTTTGGCCACTAGGGAGCTTAAGTGTTTATTTCTGCTTCTGATGTATTTACAGCAAAATCTGAGCTTCTTAAAACTTGAGTGAAAACATTTTTGCGGATCGATACCGCTCACCTCAGAATACCTTTGAGAATACCTCCTGCTTAAAATAGTGCTCAATTTTTCCGCCAGGTGTGCAGATGTGCATCTTATTTTTGTCGATATCTCTGCTTCTAACAGATCGATTTGAAAAATTCTTTTTGTTGGACAGCATTTCTGTTGTGCCTCTAGAGGGCGTAAGTTCACGTTTCCATTTTCCGCAACATCTGCACGACTAAAAACCCGATTGGAAAAATTCTGTTTCTGTCAGGTACTACTAACTACGAAAACTCCTAGTGTATATTTTCTTCCCAAAATAATTCAAAATTTCGCCGCTAGAGGACGCAAATGTGTAATCTTTTTTCTCAATATCTACTTTTTAACGTGCGATTTAAAAAATTCTCTCAACACCGGATAGCATTTACCTTGTGAAACACTTCAGGTTCGTATTTGAGTTTTGTAGTTCACAGTTCTGTCGCTAGGCGGTGTTTGTGTACTTCCGTTTTCATCTGTATCTCTGCTTCTGAAAACCCTATTGAGAAATTTCCTTTTTACTGTATTCCATTTGCTACAATGAAGACGGAACATTATCCTGTGTAAATGATGCACAACCTTCCCATTTGGGGGCGTAAAGGTCAAAACCCAGGGTTGGCCACGTAAATTACATGATACATGTTTTTCATCAAATACTGCGTAATTTATACGTATTTTACGTCATGTAAAAAATTTATTTATTACACAATTTTCTGCGTGGCGTAGTAATTTATTTACATGAAAAGAAATTAATAAATATCCATGTTTAACGCAACTAGAAGTAAGCATTTATTTGAAATTGTTTAGTTTATAACTACTGGAATAAAAATAATTACAGGCATGAAATATCAAAAACGCACATAGGTAATGCGAATGATATAACATTTTTTTTTCAAAAAGATTGAAGTTTCTTTTAATTTGGCAGTTTTTAATTTTCATGATTACCCACCTAAACTAATATCACTCTTAAAAACTTCAGTGTCATTCATTTTATCCAAAGTAACCAGAAAAATTAAATATCTCTTACAGTTAAACTAGAATTACACCTCTTTAACACTAAATAATATGTTATACAGTGACATTAATTTTATTTGAAGGAAAACAAACAAAGAATAAAATGTTACGACGAAAACGTTTCACACTTTTCACTGTTATTTTTTAAAATTGAAAGATTACTAACCTGTGAATTGTGCATACACTTTTTGATGATTCATAGCATTTAATAATAAATTCTTCCATACATTCAGGCATCACTGTTGCTTTAATTTGTGTTTTACTTTCACAATGTCACATGGTTAAAATTTTAATCAAAACAAAATTCAAACTAAAATGACATTTGGCGTCAGTTCATCACATTATCACATGTTGTCTACGTACCATTTGTGTAACACTTGTCTAACAGTTTCATTCATTCTAATTTTTCTTGGCACTTTTTAATAAGCATCACATTTTTTATCTTTCATTTTTAGAGTGTAATTTAAGCACACCGGACAAAAAAATACTCACCCCTGACAGAACTTTTCCTGATAGCGGGTGACGGCGCCTCTTGCCTTGATAACAGCATGAATCCGGTGTGATAGAGACTCCACGATGTTGTGGATGTATTAAACATCGATTTGCAGCCACTCGCGTGTCAATTGGTCCTGAACTTCCGCCAGAGTATGTGGGTGTCTATTCCGGCGTTTCACCTTCTGTTCCAAATGATCCCGCAGATTTTCAATAGATATGTAGGGCAAAGGGCAACACTTCGTCATTTGGAATACGGAAGTACGCATGCTGGTTCAAATTCATCGTCACTGCAACGAGAGGCCCATTTCGTGGTGTGAAAAACATCCCCAAAATATCACAGAGCCCCCTCCAGCTTGAACAACACCTTCAACATAATCAAGATTAAAGACATTATTGGGCCTGCGATGCACTCGTCGCCCTCCATCATTAGAGTACAAACAAAAACGAGACTCATCAGACCAAATTACTCGTTTTCAGTCCTCCACAGTAAAGTTCTGGTTTCTTTGAGTCCATTGATAACATGCAACTTTTTGACTTGCTGTTAAAAGAGGCCTCTTCCATGGTACTCTGCTCCAGATGCCCATCGCATGCAGTTCGCGTCACAATGTCCTTTCGGAAATTGGTTGGAGTGGACTTTCATTGACTGTTTGGAGCAATTGTTGCCTGGTTTGAAACCGATTTGCAGTCACTAGCTGTGAAACATGGCGGCGGTCCCTGTTGGTGGGAATCTTTTTCCGGCCACAGTTACGTCACCGATTTTCAGTTGACTGCGAACTACACCACTGTTTGTAGACCCGCTGGACGGTACGCTTCAACACACTAACAAATTGGGGCACTTCATTCACTTTGTGTCCGTGGGCATGGCCAAACACAATGGCTCGTTTTTACCACTCAGTCACGTCTGTCTTATGACCCATATTGCAGACTAAATTCAACACACACGTTGCTCTTCACCACTACATGAGACAGAAATGATCCTGTAGACCACGTCAGTGCTATTCATCTCCAAACAATGCTATCGCTGCGCCTTCTGCGCAACCGGTAACTTCCTACTGTCATTTCTGTTAGGGGTGACTAATTTTTTGTCCTGTGTACCAGTTTCTTTGAATTTTCAAAGCTTTAGTTGGTTTCTTGTTACGTTATTAATGTATGGCCAGTTGGAGAATAACCTTTCAAGCTGTGCTCATGATGCTAGTATCTTGAGTAGTCTAATGGCTAATCTCGCGAGCTCTTTGTAATGTCTTTTAGCAAAATGCCAAAACGTTGCTGGAGTTTGAACTTCATTTTCAAGTAGTTTACGAAATATTCCCACATGATCTCTATATTGTTGGTAACCTGTGATTCTGGCTGCATCCAAATTGTGCAGTATAAAATTTCTACCACTTCAAGACGTTCTTCATTAAGTTTCTTTCTGTGATATTTAGAATGCAACACGTTGGCAGTGAGGCTATATTTATTTAAGGAATGTTCTCTTTTTTTATTGGCAAAGTAGCAAATGGTCATGGCCTTCAGGAAGTTTCATATCCAACTACAACTCCACTGCATCGGAAATGTTGCAATCTTCTTTTTGGAAGTAGTCTATCAGTTTGCTCACAGGATTTAGTAGTCGAACAGTATCATTAACCTGGCCAAGGAAATCGATTGTCATACAGTAGAGACTTTACAATGGATGGTATCTTTTCTTTTTCATCATTGGCTGACACCATTCTCATTGCAGTGATATTATTTCTTAAGGATAAACATACATGTGTATGTCTCTTTAAGAGCACCAACGTGTATCTGCAGCTAGCTGAACTTTACTACCGCCACATTCCAACAACTCATGTTGGCCGCCAGGATGCTTGAACACTTTTAGCACACTGTTTACACAAGATGAAATGCCATTGGGCATTAGGTCTTTTGCAAGAAGATTGCCCGTAATGTGAGTTGAAAGCAGAACGCCATAATCCCTGAACATTGCTCATTTTGATCATATTTGCTTGCGTTATCCGACACTGTGCAATATACACTGAAGTGCCAGAAAAACTGGTACACCAGTCTAATACTTGGTAGGTCCCCCATGGGAGAGCAGGACTGCAGAAATATGACGGGGCATGGACTCCACTAGCTTCTGGAAATATGCTGTAGGCAATGCACACCAAACTTCCTGCAGAGCGTTCCACAATTCGGGTGTATTCCGAGGTCTCGAATTCCTGTGTTCGATAGCGCGTTGCATGGCATCCTATATGTGTTCTATCACATTCAGATCTAAGGACTTGGGTGGGAATGGCAACACCCCAAACTCAGATGAATGCTCCTCTAACCATAATGTGGTGTCCCGACACTTGCGTGGAGATGCATTGTCCTGTTGAAACAGGCCCAACCCATCAGCATGAAAGCAGGACATGAACGGGTGTACCTCGTCCGAAAGGATGTGCACATAGCGTTGGCCGGTCACAGACGTTTGTAGACGTACTAGGGGTCCCAGTGAAGTCCAGCTAAACGTACTCCATACCATTACAGACCCCTCACCAGCCGGTACAGTACCCTGTTGACAGGCGGGATCCATGGCTTCATGGGGTTTGCGCCACACACGAATCCTTCCATCTGCCTGGTACAGTTGGAAACGCGACTCATCAGACCAGGCTACTTGTTTCCAGTCATCAAATATCCAGTGGCGGTGTAGCCGTGCCCAAGCGAGGCGCGTAGCTCTATGTAGTGCACCGATCAAGGGAACTCGAGTTGGACGTTGGCTCCCAAAGCCCATATTGTGCAGGGTACATTGCACAGTCCAGACGCTGATGCTTGTTGAGGCTCCAGCAATGAATTCCGATGATACCTGCAAGGGTGTTGCACGCCTATAGTGTGAAACGATTCTTGACAGCCGACGATGGTCACGTTCACCCAATGTCTTTTTACAGCCACACTGGTGTTGGAGGTTTTGCTGGAATTCTTGTAGTCACGGTACAACCCTTGCAATGGTCGTCCGTTAAAATCTGAACTTCATTTCTACCTCCGAAATACTATGGCCCATCTCACGAGCGCCAACTATGAGACCGCGTTGAAAATCGCTTAAATCATTATTACTTGTCATTCTCATGCCGAAAACAGCTCTGACAGCTGTCAAGGATGTCTATCGCTTTATATATGCACTGGCGGAAGCAACAGAGTATGTGCATAGGTGACGTTGGTATGTATTTTGCATAAGCTCGTCTGTACCAGTTTTTCTGGCACTTCAGTGTACATCAATGTTATACTTCTCTTTTGCTAGCTTCTTTGCTTCTTGTACGATTTCGCACAACTTTTCTCCCGTTTCCACGATCCCAGATATATCAAAGGCTTCTAGAAAGATGCTTTCAAACTTACCGCTGTCATTTGCACTATGTAGTAAAGTCACGACTTTTTTTGGTGTTACTGGCGTCATTTTTCCACTCATCAAGGAGAAGGACCGACTCCAATGCGATCTGGCATGGTTCTCTTACGGGGGCCATAACAAAAGTTCTGCACACTGTCCATTTTTGAGAAAAGTGTGAAGTAACGGAAAAACTTACCTTATTGCTGTTCAATGTACTCCCCTTCGCTGCTAATGACTGCTTGTCAGCGGTGAGGTAGGTCCCGGATTCCCCATAGTACGCCATTTTTGTTCAGCTGTCCTATTGCTCGGGTCACATCCATGACAGTTTGTCTAGCCACAGAGCCGTTTTTTAAAATATACTTATAGGAAAAGATCAAGGTTGGGTGGGCTAAAGTTTCCCAGCCATATTTCCACAAAAGTCCTGTACCGACTCTGACCATGACACAATATGTTGTCATGCTGCAAGATTGCTCCTGCTTCCAAAAAGTTAGCGCGATTTTGACGAATTTTCGGTCTCAATTTTGTCCTCAGAAAGTCGCAATAATATTGTGTGTTGGCAGTTTGCCTTCCCGGCACTCGATCGGTGACCACAACACCCTGAGCATCGTACACAAAAATCATCATTTGCTTCACTTTGGATTGTTGCGACGACACTTTGAGGGGTGTGGGGATCTTGGATGCCTCCATTCCGCTGATTGTGACTTCAATTCCGGCTCAAAATCACGGGTTCAAGTCTCATCAATCGCGACATTTCTGTTCAGGAAGGTGTCTCCCTCCCTTTCGAACCTGTGGAGGTGATCCTGTGCGATGCTCACTCTGGCTGTCTTCTGCTCAGGGGTGAGTTGATGGGGCACCCAGCGTGCGGCGATTTTTCTTTTTCTCAGTGAGTTGGTCAAAATCTGGTGAACAGACATGGTGGACAAATTTGCCTGATGAGCAGTCTCCTCGACTGTCAAACGACGATTCTCTTCGAGAAACGTTGCAACAATGGTGTCAGATGTTTTGTCTTTCACCGTTTGAGGTCGGCTTGAGCGGTGATCATCTGCATTGTTAAAAATTTCAGCTCAACGTCTCACCCAGAAATAGTTCAAGTATGTATGGAAGATGAATGTTTCACCCAATCTCTCTGGGTGAAACCGACAGGACCCATAATGTGATTGTGTCTGATGGTTCAAACAGGCACCACAATGTGGTTCAACAGAATCAAGGCTCCGATCAAGGGCAGCCAGCATCACACTGCGTGCGATCGCGCTTTCCTTAGTGTGTGCCTGTGTGGCGGTGGCGCTGCTCTCGCACATGCTGATAGCTTGCTGGAATGGCGGCGTATAATCGACAGGGATTTTATGAGTTATTAAAAGGTAAGTTCTTTTCCTGTTTCAGTTCATAGGCTTCGAATTCGAACACAATTCATGTTTTCGTTTTGTAACACATGGAGAAACACTGGAACACATTCATGAATTTGTTTCATAACATGTGGAGGTAGTCTTAACAAGTGGACGCGTTCATGTATTTGTTTTTGTTAGATTTTCGCATCTGAACATAGCTGTTTCGTTTTTAATTTATGCTGTATTTTTGTGAAAGGCTACTAAAAATGTATTTCAAGGAAAAGATGGGGGTGGGGGTGGGGGTGCACGTCAAAATGAAATTTTAATTAAACCTTTTCATTTTTATGAGCTAATGAATATTTGTTCAGAGAACAGTATTGAATTTGTACTTAATTACTCAAATATGCTTCCATGTGCCTCTGTGTAGTACACATAGTTACAAACGCAGCTTATTGATATGTTATAAAGAATACTCTATATTGCTCTTATCATACACTAGATCCGCATTTCTTAGGGCTAATTCAGCCAGTTGTATGCAAGCAATATATTGGGCGCAGAGTAACAGTACAGGGAATCGGTGCTTCCACATCACAAAAATTCAGTACCCTAGATTTCGTCCCAGATTACCCTAGATGTAGTCAAATTACCCTAAATTCGAAAAACAAAATACTCTGTTTTAAACCTGTTTTCAAATTAAAAATATAACTAAGTTTTCTACCATTTTTTTAGCCACAGGTACATAGTTCACAGACTTTACAATAAGCCAGATTTTTTTTGTAAATTCTCAGAGTGGCTTTACTAGATTTCTGTAACCACAGTTTCAATTCAGGTTCTTGCAACTAGCTGCTCCTATAATAAATTGTTGCGATTACTAGTTATTAGCAATACCTAGACATTTCTTTTTGGATAGAGTTGCATGGATGTTCACACCTCTTCCACATTCATATTCAGAAATAGCCACTGTTTCTCTTTCAACATTTACTCAACATGATGGAGGAGTGCACTTCACTCATACTAAAAATAGTCAGCTTTAATCAACTTTAGTTAAAACAAACGCAGAGCTTACTAATGGTATAATACTGAATAATAACTGCCTGAAACTCGTCTTTGGAAACAAAGAAACAGTTGACACTTTTTACTACGCTCAACGCAGTCCAAGCCTTAATCAGGTCAGGTACCAAACCGTATGTCACAGTCATGGAGATGTACTACTGGTTGACGAAGTAGTTGTCACATACCATGTCCGATACAAACACAAATTTTCACTTTGTCCAAATGTTCGGTTAAGGGTACTTGCAAAAAACCGCATTCTGAAAAAGACTCACATTACCATAAAATACCCTAAAACCCTAAAAAAAAAAAAATAATTTTTACCCTAAGAGGACTACAAATTACCCTAAAAGTGGAAGCATTGCAGGGAATAAGCTATTGGGGAGATAGTTATTAAATCCAGAAAGCTTCAAGGTTAAAAAATTCAAAACGCGCTGTACAGAGAGAGTCCTGTAGCGAAGAAGTAAATTGCCAGTCACAACTCAAAATCTACATAAGGCATGCAAAAATTTTAACATTTTTTTTTTTTTTTGAAAATGCACGTTTAGTACCAGATGTAAATTAAACATACTGAAATCATAATGTATCTGTATTCAAATGGAATATATGCAAATATCCAATGCAACATTTTTTTTAAATGTTGGAGTACACACATCCAAATGTGGCCATCTTCCTCATCAGAGCTGTGCCTATCAAATAATGAAACGGAGAAATGCTATTGAGCCCGTCGCGGGCAGCATGGCCAGTTCCTTTGCTTTTCCAGGAATGTTTTTATTACTAAACTTTTGTTCAAATTTCAAGAATGGAAGGGGAGAGGAGAGGTTGGAAGTATAGTTTTTTAAGGATTTTTTTTAAATTGAACTAATTTTCTCTCAACAATATTATTTCTGAACACATATCATTGCCCCTTGGTTTCCATAATTAATGTTTCAAAACCATCTTGATAGCTGTTTACTTTTCGCATTACTGTTTTTGAATTTAATGTTCCAACTCACTTTGAATTTTGTAGCTGTTCGTTTCCAAATGGCAAGTGCCGCCCCGGTGGCGCAGTGGTCTGAGCGATGGCTTCTGATCATTCGTCCGTAAGGGGTCCGGGTTCGAATCCCGGTGAGGCATGGATGTTGTGTTTGTCTTACGGCATTGGCTCTCTCCCTTCCCTGGAACCAGTGACTCTAAATTAGGGACAGGTGACTGCTTATAGCCCATTGAGTAGCTCACAGTAGTCGTTAAACCTCCAATCAAAAAAAAAAAAAAAAATGGCAAGAGTAATAGACCAATTTTTTTATTTGCTAGTTGATTCTGTATCTTCAGATTTCTCTGAATGAATCATGTTTTCATTTCTAAGCAATTAAATTAGAGAGCCACAAACCAATATTTCTATTCACTGTCGGATTAATACTTTTCCGATTCAGCCAGTGCTTCCTAATTAGCCTTTCTCTGAATTGTGGATCTCTTCTATTATCAAATATTAGTCCAACAGATTAAAGGCTGGTTCACATATCTACTATGCTATGTGGAAAAGCCATACAAACTGTCACAGTTTGTTTGATTGTACCTCCCAGTATAGGTAACATTAGGATGTGACATTTACTTTCCCACAATGTATGTGTGCATATATATACACAATGGTCACAAAAAGTTTAGGATATTGTATGAAGTAAAGGATGTATCTGGCTCATAACGCACATTACACTCAAAACACTCAAATAACACGCATTGAAATAACATAAGTGAATCTGCAGAACACAAATGACAGTGTGTGTTTACAAAACCAATTTAATGTGCAATTTCTGCACATAACAAGTAGTACTGCAATATAGACAAAAGTCTATATTCTGCAAATGTCTATACCTCTGGATTTCAGCATCCATTAACACATCACTTATGTGTTGAAAAACTGCTTGACATGTACGAGGTATACTTGCAGTGACATTATTGAAGAGTGTCGGTGCAGCTCGTCTCATATTATAGGCAACACATTACAGAGGTCTGCCAGTGTACTGGGGTATGGAATGCGGTTATCCAAACATTGCTGTACATCCCAAATGTTCAGAATAGAATTAAGGTCAAGAGACCTCAAAGGTAGCTGTAACTAACTATTCAATCTTGTCATTTTGCAGCCAGGGCTGGTCCGAGGGTTTGGCAAGGTAGGCAGCTACCTAGGGCAGCACCAAAGGTAAGGGATGCCAAATTAGCCTATGGATTTGTAAATTTTCTTACATAGTAAAATTATCCGCCAACTTTTTTTTTTTTTCTAATGAGCTGGTCTGTGCTTGCCACAAAAATGAAAGCTGGATACTCCTTTGTTGTTTCGCTGGCATGTGCAGAGTTCTTCCTCTATTTATATGTAACATTAAAGCTTGAAAAAAAAAAAAAAGACGTTTTGACTATGAAAACTGTGAAACCGTATATAAACCAACGGTCTTCTATCCACTCATTGATAGCACATTGTTTGCTATTCAGGAACGATTTACTCAGTTGCAAAAACATTCAAACACTTGGGGTTTCTTTTATAAATTGAAGAAATTACCTGACAGGGATTCTTTAAAAGAAAAATGTATACATTTAGAAAAATTCCTTAAGGATGCTGACAGTGAAGAAAAAGATATCGATGGGGAGCAACTGTTTGACAAGCTGTAGTATTTGCAAGCACTTATGAACAACTGCAGCTCAGCTGCTCCGATTGAAGCTCTAAACTTCATATTCCAGCATGATACAGTGGTTTTGCTTGCCAATATTACTTACAATTCTGGTCTCAGTAGCAAGCGGGGAAAGAAGTTTTAGTAGATTAAAGCTCATAAAGACTTATTTCAGATCTACAATGATGCAGGAACAGCTATCGGCTTTATCCATCATTTCTATTGAAAATTATATTGTACAAAAAATGTATCTTTCTGAAGCAATGAAGAGGTGGTTTTGCAAAATAAAGTCAGACGTGAACATTTCGTGTAAGTAACACAGACAACTATGTATGATTTCGTCATTTTGTGAGTAAAATTATTATTATTATTATATATTATTATTATATTAGACTATTTTTTTGTAGCGTAGCATATAATAGTGAGTTAGTGACATATCTACTGAGCATACTAAGTTGAGATTAGAGCTATTTGTTACTGTGTTTGGGTGCTTCTTACTGAAAAAATAAAAAACAAAGAAGGGGGGGGGGCAAAATTTATCACTTGCCTATATACGTACTTGCACTCAGACCAGGCCTGTCTCCCGCTCCTGAAAAGCATGTTTCAGGCATAGTGATGATTGCGTTGTCATCAAAAAGCCCAGGTGGTTTTTATTGAGGCTTATTTTTTTCCCCTTAAGTTTAATATGGTTCATTAATAATTTAACATTGATAGAAAAGCTACATGTGTTACTTATATGAAATCCTGAAATAACCATGAATATATACAAACTAGATGAAAGCCCGCCAATAATGACAAAAATAAAATTTATGATGCAGAAATTATTGATATTTATTTATTGAGTTTTTGAGTTCCACGTCAATAGATGGCGACGTTGGCTTATAGCTTTCTGAAAATTTCCCTAGCAGTCGGTTATGGAATATGATATGGCGAGGTGTTTGTTCTGTGTTTTTGTAAAACCTTTAGTCCCTATCGCCGGACGCGCGATAGGGACTAAAGGTTTACCAAACATTTTTTAAACAAAGCGGGGACAATGGGGTTATTCCCAATTACTTAAGAATTAACACCAAGGCCTTAAACACTAGAGATCAAAGAATACTTGAAATGAGTGAAACTAAAAGACTGAGAGCAGAAATAAGAACAAAGAGACAGAGGATCTACCAATTGTCTCGACAGTCATATAACCTGTATACTAATATTAGGAAAAAATATACAGATGACATAATTGATAATATAATGAATAGGATACATATATGCTTAAAAAAAACAACAGGAAAGCTAACCAATATAGACATCTAAAGAAACTGGCAATATTGATATCAAGGAAACGAGGACCAACAACATCAGGATAATATTAACCATACCTATGTAAACCTATCACAATTGGAACTTAATCAGCTGCAAATAAATGCACTTAATAAAGGCAGTAAATTTGCATTTAGTGAAAACCTAGGAAAAAGAGAGCAATTTATTCCGAAGATCGAAGAGATTATCAACTTACTTCCAAAAAAGCTCAAGAACCCCTGAGATTTAAAGTAAATAGAGCTGCAACCAAGATCATGAAAGAAAAAACCATAGAGGAGCCTAATTTGATAAAATATGAAAGACAAGCACTTATGGAATTACAAAATAACCCATCGATCGTAATAACAACATCTGACAAAACTAATCAATTAATTATCATGGATAAGATAGAATATGATGAAAAAAATGCAAAAAACTATACAGGATTTAGGCGTTGAAATCATAGACAAAGACCCAACAGAAAAAATAAAACGTACATTAATGACTTTCAAAAATCACAGTTTCCTTCCTGATCTGATTAAATAGAAAGCATATCCTCCCACAACTTTCAAAAATCACAGTTTCCTTCCTGATCTGATTAAATAGAAAGCATATCCTCCCACGGGAGGTACAACCCTGAATATCTATGGTAAAATAAAGACTCATAAACCTGGAAATTCACTTAGACCAATTGTTGCGAAAAATAAGTCACCTACGATAAATCTTGAGCGAGCACTATATAATTTTTTAACTCCTATCTACAAACAATATGAATATACTGTGAACAGTCCCACAGAGGTAATTACATTAATACAGGATAATGAAATCAATTGGAATAAGAAAATAAGACTTATCAGCCTTGATGTGATATCCCTCTTCCCGAATACCCCTACTCTGGATGCAATAGACCTCATTGTTGAAAGGTTGTGTGAAAATAAAATACCAACACAGCAAATTGAAGACATAAGAAGAGCACTTTTTTTATTGATCAAAACAATTATTTTAGTTTTGAAGGCAAAATATATCGACAATTATTAGGAGCACCGACGGGATCGCTGATTTCGGGTTTGTTGGCAGAGGTGATTTTGCAGAACATCGAAAAATCTATGAGACTGAAAACAGATATACCATAACCATCGATGTTTTTCAGGTATGTGGATGACATCCTTATGGTATGGCAGCATGATGATAACCAGCTACAGATGTACATAGATGAATATAATAACTATTACGAAACAATTAATGTTACCGTGGAGCGTGAAAAGGATGGAGTCTTACCATACTTAGACATATTACTATCTCATAAACAAAATAACATCGAATTCCAAGTATATAGAAAACCTGACAACATCATTAATATCATTCCTGAGAACTCTCACCACCCAGCATCTTACAAATTTGCAGCTTTCCGATCATATATTAATAGAGCGTTTAGTCATACATCTAACGCCCAACTACTAAAAAATGAATTGAATTGGATAAAGAACATGGCAATAAACTTCGGATATGATGTGAAGAAAATAAATAACCTTATTAATAGATGCAACCCTAGAAATAAACAACAAAGTAGTACACAGACTCAACAGGTAACAAAATGTTGTGGATCATTACCATATATACCGGAGATCACAACTATTATGAAGAAAACATAAAAAATTTGACCTAGATTTTGGTGTACGAACGAGAGATATAACAAAATCTCTTAGTAACTATCACAGAAAGACCCCAATCTTACAAAAAGCAGGTGTCTACTCTATACAAATAATAAATAATCAAAATAAAATTGTAAACCAATATATAGGCAGTACAAAAAGAAATATTGAAATCAGATTGACTGAACACATGAAGAACTGGAGCAGAAGAGAGAATAAAACAGCACTTATTGATTTCTGTTTGGATAATCAATGTGTACCCTATTGGGAAGGAATTGCAATATTAAACCAGCAGAATAATATGAGAACAATACAAGTAGCAGAAGCGGTATTAATAAATAAAACCAAACCATTTAACTGCAATAATAACAGTTCATACGACCTTTCGTACGCTTGGAAGAACTTGATCGAAACTGAGAAGAAATTGAATAGGGAGAGGAGAGAGAGGAAGAGAAAAAGGAAGGGTGAGAATGGCATAGATGAAGATAAAGTTGATGTGACCTGACACTAGATGGCATTGGCAATGGGTTACATGAAGAACATGCGCACTGTGGACATGAGACTTTCAGATAGCAGACTTTGACAGAGGGTGTGAAGTCTCCGTTGAAAACGCCAGTGTAGAGCCTAGGTGAAACGCGCGTCCGGCGTTTGTCCGGCGTTTGAGACTGTGGACGGGATGAGGTGGTGTATATAACAATTTTAACTGGAATCTTTTAGATTTTTTATGAACCTGACCTAACTTGAAGACTTCCTCAACAATTCTACGAGAGTGCAGCATTGACGAGATAGCCCTAATGGCCAAGTACGACGTGGAACTTCAAGTGGTATGTAAATAGTAACTCTTAGCTCAAGAAACTTTAATTATTATCTGGAAACCTTTACCCATTCAATATGATGTCGACACAGTCAGAACGGAGTTAACCCTAACATCTGGACATAATCGAACTAGGGTACAACTTATAACGAAATGGCTCTCTAGCTAACCCTAACAACTGACCATATTGAAGCAAGATACAACTTTGGACAAAGAAATTCTCAATAACTACTGACGTCGGACTGAACACGCACTTCCGTGAGTAACATTTTTAAGACTTTTAACCGATTTATATTTTAATTGAATAAGTTAATGCACCACCACAGACTGTATGCACTTTACAGAACGTGTAAAACAGAACTTACAGATGTCAAAGCGTCTTCCTGAAGAACCTTGTGGTCACGTAATGGTATGTAAACTTTATGATAGAATCACACGAGATATAATGATATTACGATCTGGAGAAATAATTAACGCAAGAACACCTGTGGGAAACATGGTTGCCCACGGTGCTGCATGGACTCAAAAGAAAATGCTGAATCATGATATTCGAAACTATAAGAAAACAAGAGTAAAACTCAATGACCAAGTTGACCATCTTGATTTTTTGAAACAAAGCCGGGACAATGGGGTTGTTCCCAAGTACTTAAGAATTAAGACCAGGGCCTTAAACACTAGAGATAAAAGAATACTCAAAATGAGTGAAACTAAAAGACTGAGAGCAGAAATAAGAACAAGGAGACAGAGCATCTACCAGTTGCCTCGACAGTCATATAACCTGTATACTAATATTAGGAAAAAATATACAGATGACATAATTGATAATATAATGAATAGAATACATATATGCTTGAAAAAAAAACAACAGGAGAGCTAACCAATATAGACATCTAAAGAAACTGGCAATATTGATATCAAGGAAACAGGACAAGTAACATCAGGATAATATCAACCATACCTATGTAAACCTATCATAATTGGAACTTAATCAGCTGCAAATAAAAGCACTTAATAAAGGTAGTAAATTTGCATTTAGTGAAAACCTAGGAAAAAGAGAGCAATTTATTCCGAAGATCGAAGAGATTATCAACTTACTTCCAAAAAAGCTCAAGAACCCCTGAGATTTAAAGTAAATAGAGCTGCAACCAAGATCATGAAAGAAAAAACCATAGAGAAGCCTAATTTGATAAAATATGAAAGACAAGCACTTATGGAATTACGAAATAACCCATCGATCGTAATAACAACATCTGACAAAACTAATCAATTAATTATCATGGATAAGATAGAATATGATGAAAAAAATGCAAAAAACTATACAGGATTTAGGCGTTGAAATCATAGACAAAGACCCAACAGAAAAAATAAAACTTACATTTATGACTTTCAAAAATCACAGTTTCCTTCCTGATATGATTAAAAAGAAAGCATATCCTCCCACGAGAGGTACAACCCTGAATATCTATGGTAAAATAAAGACTCATAAACCTGGAAATCCACTTAGACCAATTGTTGCGAAAAATAAGTCGCCTGCGATAAATCTTAAGCAAGCACTATATAATTTTTTAACTCCTATCTACAAACAATGTGAATATACTGTGAACAGTCCCACAGAGGTAATTACATTAACACAGGACAATGAAATCTATTGGAATAAGAAAATAAGACTTACCAACCTTGATGTGATATCCCTCTTCCCAAATACCCCTACTCTGGATGTAATAGACCTCATTGTTGAAAGGTTGTGTGAAAATAAAATACCAACACAGCAAATTGAAGACGTAAGAAGAGCACTTTTTTTCATTGATCAAAACAACTATTTTAGTTTTGAAGGCAAAATATATCAACAATTATCGGGAGCACCGACGGGATCGCTGATTTCGGGTTTGTTGGCAGAGGTGATTTTGCAGAACATCGAAAAATCTATGAGACTGAAAACAGATATTCCATAACCATCGATGTTTTTCAGGTATGTGGATGACATCCTTATGGTATGGCAGCATGATGATAACCAGCTACAGATGTACATAGATGAATATAATAACTATTACGAAACAATTAATGTTACCGTGGAGCGTGAAAAGGATGGAGTCTTACCATACTTAGACATATTACTATCTCATAAACAAAATAACATCGAATTCCAAGTATATAGAAAACCTGACAACATCATTAATATCATTCCTGAGAACTCTCACCACCCAGCATCTTACAAATTTGCAGCTTTCCGATCATATATTAATAGAGCGTTTACTCATACATCTAACGCCCAACTACTAAAAAATGAATTGAATTGGATAAAGGAACATGGCAATAAACTTCGGATATGATGTGAAGAAAATAAATAACCTTTATTAGTAGATGCAACCCTAGAAATAAACAACAAAGGAGTACACAGACTCAACAGGTAAAAAAATGTTGTGGATCATTACCATATATACCGGAGATCACAACTATTATGAAGAAAACATGTAAAAAATTTGACCTAGATTTTGGTGTACGAACGAGAGATATAACGAAAACTCTTAGTAACTATCACAGAAAGACCCCAATCTTACAAA
Source organism: Macrothele yani (assembly GCA_039090855.1). NCBI lineage: Eukaryota > Metazoa > Arthropoda > Arachnida > Araneae > Macrothelidae > Macrothele > Macrothele yani. The sequence continues at coordinate 459,049 of CM077023.1, read as the reverse complement.
AAGCAGGTGTCTACTCTATACCAATAATAAATAATCAAAATAAAATTGTAAACCAATATATAGGCAGTACAAAAAGAAATATTAAAATCAGATTGACTGAACACATGAAGAACTGGAGCAGAAGAGAGAATAAAACAGCACTTATTGACTTCTGTTTGGATAATCAATGTATACCCTTTTGGGAAGGAATTGCAATATTAAACCAGCAGAATAATATGAGAACAATACAAGTAGCAGAAGCGGTATTAATAAATAAAACCAAACCATTTAACTGCAATAATAACAGTCCATACGACCTTTCGAACGCTTGGAAGAACTTGATCGAAACGGAGAAGAAATTGAATACGGAGAGGAGAGAGAGGAAGAGAAAAAGGAAGGGTGAGAATGGCATAGATGAAGATAAAGTTGATGTGACCTGACACTAGATGGCATTGGAAATGGGTTACATGAGGAACATGCGTACTGTGAACACGAGACTTTCAGATAGCAGACTTCAACAGAGAGGTGTGAAGTCTCCATTGAAAACGCCAGGGTAGAGCCTAGGTGAAACGCGCGTCCGACGTTTGAGACTGTGGACGGTATGAGGTGGTGTATATAACGATTTCAACTGGAATCTTTTAAAGCTTTTAAATTTTTTATGAACCTGACCTAACTTGAAGACTTCCCCAGCAGTTCGAGTGCAGCATTGACTAGATAGCCCTAACGGCCAAGTACGACGTGGAACTTGAAGTGGTATGTAAATAGTAACTCTTAACTCAAGAATCTTTAATTATTATCTGGAAACCTTTACCCATTCAATATGATGTTGACACAGCCAGAACGGAGTTAACCCTAACATCTGAACATAACCGAAGTAGGGTACAACTTATGACGAAATGGCTCTCGAGCTAACCCTAACAACTGTCCATATTGAAGCAAGATACAACTTTGGACAAAGAAACTCTCAATAAATACTGACATCGGACTGAACACGCACTTCCGTGAGTAACATTTTTAGGACTTTTAACTGATTTATATTTTAATTGAATAAGTTAATGCACCACCACAGACTTTATCCACTTTACAGAACGTGTAAAACAGAACTTACAGATGTCAAAGCGTCTTCTTGAAGAACCTTGTGGTCACATAATGGTGTGTGAACTTTATGATAGAATCACATGAGATATAACTTTAGTCCCTATTTCGTCAGCACTTTCTTGTACACAACATTTTTCGTTTACACTGACTGTGAACCCTGTATAAATTTAGCCCGTTCTTTTCCGTGAACAATTTTTGTCTTGACGTCATATCGTCGTACTCTTGACATTGCCACATACAGATGTCTAAACACCGGTTCAGGTAGTGAACCAAAATTCCTGATGTAAAGTTTTTCGTAGCCGCTCTGGTGGCACAGTGTTCTAAGCGATGGCCTCTGATTATTCGTCCGAAAGGGGTACGGGTTTGAATTCCGGTGAGGCATGGATGTTGTGTTTGTCTTACAGAACTGGCTCTCTTCCTTCCCTGGAACTAGTGACCCTAAATTAGGGATGGGCGACTGCTTATAGCCTACTGAGTTACTCACGGTGGTAGTTAAACCTCCAACCAAAAAAAAAAAAAGTTATCTCTAGAGTTGACCGTGTGACGTAACGCATCTCTGACGTCAATTGATAAATATTTGGATTAGATGTCACACCAGCAGCTGCATTCTTTATTGCTATGACAACAAAACAAAGTGATATATTCATGGACTGTGCACGTGTAGGTGATAACGTCACCAACATTTGTTCCTTGGTTGTTGCTATGACGACTTTAAAAGTGGCACGGAGGGGAGGAGGAAGGCTCTAGCAGATTATCATTAGAGATTTGAGTTGTGTTTTGGACAACATAACATAGGCACCAGTATAAGTTGCTCTATGTCAAGAAGAAATCCCCCTCCCTACTCAATGCCGCTGTTACGTGCGTTAGTACACATGGTATGTATGTGCACACTTATGTGTCTTTCTGACTGTCAAAAAAAAAAAAAAAAAAGTACAAAAAAAGTTGAATGCCATGAAGACATAGCTCCTTCAATAGGTTTCATCAGTGGTTTAGCTCCTTTTTTTTTTGTAAATTTTCATTCCAGTTAATTGTTTGTAACTGCAGCTTGTACACATTTCGGCCTTTCACTTGTACTATTAACTTGGTTTTCAGCGTTTAATTCCCTTTTTGTTTCTTCTTGCTTGATTCTTAATATGTATAAAGATAAATGAAAATTGGTGGTATATCTTAATATAATTTTATGGGCATAATTTAGAAAGTTTCCAGCACTAATTAGGACAAACTTTTGCATGTGAATTTACATTAACAAATAATTGGGCATTGAAAACTGTTGAATTATCTCAAAAATTTGCATACTTTTTTGGGGGGTTTTTATTTTTAAATTTGACTCATATTTGGTTATTCATGGCTCTAGTTAGGAAAGTTAGGGGTGTTATGCAGAACACAGGTGAGTAGGAATTAAGTACAACCTCCTGTAGCTTTAAAACTTGAACTTATATCCCTCAGTTCAGTATCTCCCCTCCCAGTAGATCTCTCTGTTGGGTACAACTGGATCACCTTGTGAAAGTCAACCCTCTTGGTGACTTCACCAAATTGGTAAATATAATATTTATGGAATTAAAGGATTAAACCATGTGTAAAATTATAGAATAAATAAGCAACATTTATTCACAATTAAATATTTTATTTTAAGATCTACTATAGTTTTGCTGAGCATTGAGCTCGGCTTCATCAGGACAAAAGGAGCGTAAACATTCAAATCATTGTGACATGATCAGCTACGTATCTGATGATCATAGATTTTGGTGAGTTGTTTCCATGCAATTGAAAGAAATGGAGTAAATGTCATGTCCTTGACAAGTCATAAAGAAAAGTCCTGGAAACAAGAAATTGGGGCTTTCTACACATATGTATATTGTGCAGTACTGAGTACATATATGCTGAACAAAGGATTCCTTTGCCAAAAGGCTTGATTTTCACCATCCTGGTGGTGCAGTGATCTAAGCGTTGGCTTATGACTGTTCATCCAAGTGGGTCTGGGTTTGAATCCCGGTGAGGCATGGATGCTGTGTTTGTCTTACAGCATTAGCTCTCTCCTTTCCCTGGAACCAGTGGCCTTAAATTAGGGACAGGCAACAGCTTATAGACCATTGAGTTGCTCACCATGGTCGGTATACCCCTCAACAAATTAAAAAAAAAAAAAAAAAAGAGCTAGATTTTTTTTAAAGAAATTGCAGAACACAGAGGATATAGGCATTTCATTGTAGACAAAGCTCTCCCAAAACTTAGGAACTCTCAAAAGTTTAAATTTCAAAGTTATTTTCGAATCTATGAACAAGGCAAATTTTTATGGATCAAAAGACTGTGTTGAAGACATAAATTTCTGGGGAATTTATCAGATCACTTGTGAATGTGGACTTTCAATAATATAGGTCAAACCCATAGGGTGTTTAAGTTTTCATGTGAAGGAACACAAGACTTACGTATGGAACTAAAGAAGTCGTCTATAGCCCAACATTGTCATGAAAATAACCAGAATTTTTTTTTAAAATGCTATGCTTATTGATGAACCTGATTTAACTATCTAGCTTAGTATATTAGAAGCTTTCCACATATAGGGCAACTGCTCATGGCTTGTCAACGACATGACATCTACTCCATTTCTTTCAAGCGTATGGAAACAACTCGTCAAAAGCAGTGATTGTCAGAATGCTGATGATGTCGCAACGATTTGAACATTTGCACTCCATTTGTCCTAATGAAGCCAAGCCAAATGCTCAGCGAAACTACAGGAGATCTTAAAATAAAACATCTAATACAGACATTTGACATAGACCAGGAACATCAAACAGAGGTCATCGCTTTTTCCACGTTTATAAGTGAGTCACGGAAAAATTCTCATTGGCCGCCACCGGGAATGGAACCCATGAGTTCCGATTATTTTAATGAAATTAATACACGAATTCCGGCGCGTAACTGGAAGACTGGGTTCGATTCCCGGTGGCGGCCAATGAGAATTGTTCCGTGACTCACTTATAAACGTGGAAAGAGCGATGACCTTTGTTTGATGCATATAAAATATCTAATTGTGAATAAATATTGCTTATTCTATCTCAACATCACAAGTATTGTAGCCATAAAACATATTTGGGAATTACTTGAAGCAGAAACATACCATACTAAAGCATTAACCAGAAAAGAAATTGTGTATTGCTTTAAAATTAAAAAACAAAAAAACAAAAAAACATTGGTGTGGGTGGGGGGTAAAGTGAAACCCCCACCTGTTTATGGAGGAGGGGTTTAAAAACCCTACTCGATCTGTGCAGCATTATGATTCGGTAGAAATTTTGTGTGTAGCTGCTTTGCTATACCCTGCAAAACTCCTAAAGCAGCAACTGCATCAATCTGCCGTACACCTGCTTGTAACACGTCAACAACCCTATTTCTGTTGTCAATGCTTAAACGTCATTTGGACATCTTTTCAAGTTAATCCTGCTTTGAAGAAAATGCATTCAGCAACTTGTAGTTCTAGCAGTGAGACGACCTGTTTTCCACTTCTTGGAGGCTGCTTTTATTGGAGCTTGCACACACATCACATGCTGTGTCATCCTGATGCTATGTTATGCTGATAATCTACCTCCAGTAGTCACTAAATATGCATATCACAATGTTTTCCCTTTGAAACCATAATATTCCTAACTTTTTGTGAGTGCTGTATATCATCATCATCATCATTGTCAACCATTATCAATCCACTGCTGGACGAAGGTCTCCCCAAGTTTCCTCCACAACGGTCTGTCTTGTGCCAGTCTCCTCCATGTCACCCCTGCATACTTTCGAATTTCATCCACCCATCTCCCATGTGGTCTTCTTCTGGGTCTTTTCCTGTCCCTTGGAATCCAATCTAAAATTTCGGCTGTCCATCGATGATCTGTCCTTCTGGCAATATGTCCAGCCCATTGCCATTTCAGGGATTTAACTCTGATCATGATGTCTTCCACTCTTGTCATTTTTCGGATCCACGAGTTTCTCTTCTTATCTCTCCTGGTTACACGAAGCATGCACCTCTCCATGCTGCTTTGAGTTGTCTGCAGTCTTTGTATGTCTCTTTTAGTTAAGGTCCACGTCTCTGCACCATACGTAAGCACTGGAAGGATGCATTCATCAAACACTTTTCTTTTAAGACATAATGGCATATTGCTCTTGAAAATTATGCTGTTTCTTCCAAAAGCTCTCCAGGCAAGTTTTGTACGCCGATTAATTTCTTCATCAATGTGACCCTCACTTGATATCTGCTGTCCAAGATAAACGTACGTGTCTGTTATCTCCAGCTTTTCTCCATCAATCAATAAATCTTCATTTCTTGTAAAAGCATTGAACATCACTTTTGTCTTCTGAAAGTTCATTTTTAATCCCACTTCTTTACTCTTGTCAGCAAGTTCCTGGATCATACTCTGCAGCTCTGATGGGGTAGTTGCAAAAATGACTACGTCATCAGCAAAACGAAGGTGGGTTAGATAATCTCCATTAATCTTTATCCCTTTGTTTTCCCAGCTCAGCGACTGAAAAACACCCTGCAATGTGGCATTAAAGAGCTTCGGAGATATGGTGTCACCTTGTCTCACTCCTTTCCAATTTTTATGTGTGTTGTATTTTCAAACAGCCGAATCTTTGCACTTGCATTTTCATAGATGTTATTAATAATATTAATGTATGCATCTTCAATACCGCAGGTTTTCAGAGCCATTGTAACTGCTGATGGTTTCACCGAATCAAAGGCTTTTCATAATCGATAAAAGCCATGCACAATGGAAGTTCATATTCCCTCGCTCTTTCAATTAGTTCTCTCAGTACGTGGATATGATCTATTGTGCTGTAGCCACTCCTGAATCCAGCTTGTTCTCTCGGTTGAGCCATGTCCAGTGTTACCTTCAAGCGGTGTGAAAGAACTTTAGTGAAGATTTTATAAACTACTGATAGAAGGCTGATAGGTCTGTAGTTTCCGAGATCCTCAATGTCACCTTTCTTATGTAGCAGGATCATTGTAGCGGTGTTCCAATCCTCAGGAATCTTTCCTTCATTAAGGCATCGAGTGAAAATTTGGGCGAGTACTGTTTCAATTTCTCCACTTGCTTCCTGTATGATGTCTACAGTAATTCCATCTTCTCCTGGAGCTTTTCCCCGCTTCATGTTCTTGATTGCATGTGCAACTTCTGCTGGAAGGACTGGAGGAACTCTGGTACTGGTATCTTTCATGATGTCTGGAGTGCATGTATCATCCCTTTCATATAATTTGGAGTAGAAATCTTTCACTCTTGTCAAAATTTCGCCTCTATTTCTTGTTGCAGAACCATCTTCTTTTCTCAGTGCCATAATCTGTTTTCTTCCCTTACTGAGATGTCCCTTTGCTATCTTTAGGCTTTGGTTGTTTTCAATTGCTTTCCTCACTAGTTCACAGTTGAATTTTCTTACGTCTTCAGTGATACTTTTTCTTACTGTCTTGCATAGCTCTATATATTCCACTTTGGAAGTCACATCTTCTTTAGTTGTCCTCATCTCTCTTCTTTTTTGCATCAACATTTTCGTTTTTCCTGATAATTTGTTTACATGCAACTTGTTCTTAGACCCAGCTAATTTTGTTGCTGTTTCCATAAGAGCTTTGGTTACTTTTCTGTTAACTTCAGAGATGTCCACTTTTTCCGATGTTAGGCCTTCTAAAGCAGAGAACCTGTTCTTCAGTTCCAACTTGAAGGTATTATGGTGTTTTTTAAGGTTGGTTATGTCAATAGATTTTGTTTGTCTTATGAGCTTGCCACGTTCAAGTTTGGTGTTGAGGTGCATCTTACATCTCACCAATCTATGGTCACTACCTGTGTTGAACTTGTTTAGCACACTGCAGTCTTCTATGACGAATTTTTTGTTGCACATAATAAAATCAATTTCACTTGTCGTCCCATTTGGATGTCTCCATGTCCATTCCCTGTGTGGCTTTTCTTGAAGAAGGAGTTCAAGATGAAAAACCCTTCTGCCTCTGCAAACTCAACGAGAGTATTTCCACGCTGGTTTCTGTTGCCGTGACCGAATTTACCTACTGAAGTTTCATTCTGTTGCCGTTGCCCTATTTTTGCATTGAAATCTCCCATAATTATTTTCAAGTGCTGCTTACCTTTATTATTTAGATGACAAATTTCCTCATAAAATTCTTCAATTTCTTCTTCAGGATGACTTGTGGTGGGTGCATAAGTTTGAATAATCTGAGCCTGGTATCTTTTCGAGAGTTGGATAACAAGTCGTGCAGATCTGTCAGAGGAACTTTCAACTTCTACAACTTTATCCTTCAGTTTCTTGTTTATTATAAATCCAACACCACTAGTTCTGCCAGTATCTGTCCCACGATAGTAGAAGAGATGTCCACTTTTCAGTTCGATGAGACCTTCTCCTTTTCTCCTTACCTCACTTAGCCCCACGATGTCCCACTTGATCCTTTGTAGTTCCTCTTCCAATTCAAGAAGCCTTGAATCAGAAAATAGGAGCGTCCGTTGTACGTAGCCAAGGTCAGCATCAGATGGCAGCCTAGTCCGGTCCTCCGGGATTCTTAGCACCCTCTGCCTTCATGTCGCACTGGCCGCTGCCTTGGCCAGGTACATTCCAGCTGCCGGAGACTGAGGGCCAAGATTTAAGTTGTGGAATCATTTTGGAGGGGTTTGGCCATAACTCACCACGCTGGCTAAGCGGGTTGGTGAGTGTGGGATAGAATTTCCTCTAATCCCGATGGTATAGTTATACCGCTATTGGCGGTCGTCAGAGCCCCTTTAGTGGGAACAGGATGTACCACGAGAAGGCGGGGTTGACATTTGTCAAGGAGAGGCTGTGATGTTACGCATCACCTGACCTTACATCCCGTGCTGTATATATAAATATATATATATATAGAATGGGATGTAAGGTCAGGTGATGCGTAACATCACAGCCTCTCCTTGACAAATGTCAACCCCGCCTTCTCGTGGTACATCCTGTTCTCACTAAAGGGGCTCTGACGACCGCCAATAGCGGTATAACTATACCATCGGGATTAGAGGAAATGCTATCCCACACTCACCAACCCGCTTGGCCAGCGTGGTGAGTTATGGCCAAACCCTCCAAAATGACTCCACAACTTAAATCTTGGCCCTCAGTCTCCAGCAGCTGAATGTACCTGGCCAAGGCAGCGGCCAGTGCGACATGAAGGCAGAGGGTGCTAAGAATCCCCGGAGGACCAGACTAGGCTGCCATCTGATGCTGACCATGGCTACGTACAACGGACGCTTCCTATCTTCTGATTCAAGGCTTCTTGAATTGGAAGAGGAACTACAAAGGATCAAGTGGGACATCGTCGGGCTAAGTGAGGTAAGGAGAAAAGGAGAAGATCTCATTGAACTGAAAAGTGGACATCTCTTCTACTATCGTGGGACAGATACTGGCAGAACTAGTGATGTTGGATTTATAATAAACAAGAAACTGAAGGATAAAGTTGTAGAAGTTGAAAGTTCCTCTGACAGAGCTGCACGACTCGTTATCCAACTCTCGAGAAGATACCAGGCTCAGATTATTCAAACTTATGCACCCACCACAAGTCATGCTGAAGAAGAAATTGAAGAATTTTATGAGGAAATTCGTGATCTAAATAATAAAGGTAAGCAGCACTTGAAGATAATTATGGGAGATTTCAATGCAAAAATAGGGCAACGGCAACAGAATGAAACTTCAGTAGGTAAATTCGGTCACGGCAACAGAAACCAGCGTGGAAATACTCTCGTAGAGTTTGCAGAGGCAGAAGGGTTTTTCTTCTTGAACTCCTTTTCAAGAAAAAGCCACACAGGAAATGGACATGGAGACATCCAAATGGGACGACAAGTGAAATTGATTTTATTATGTGTAACAAAAAATTCGTCATAGAAGACTGCCGTGTGCTAAACAAGTTCAACACAGGCAGTGACCATAGATTGGTGAGATGTAAGATGCACCTCAACACTAAACTCGAACGTAGCAAGCTCATAAGACAAACAAAATGTATTGACATAACCAACCATAAAAAACACCATAATACCTTCAAATTGGAACTGAAGAACAGATTCTCTGCTTTAGAAGGCCTAACGTCGGAAGAAGTGGATATTTCTGAATTTAACAGAAAAGTAACCAAAGCTCTTATGGAAACAGCAACAAAATTAGCTGGGTCTAAGAACAAATTGCATGTGAACAAATTATCAGGAAAACCAAAATGTTGATGCAAAAAAGAAGAGTGATGAGGACAACTAAAGAAGATGTGACTTCCAAAGTGGAATATATAGAGCTATGCAAAACAGTACGAAAAAGTATCACTGAAGACGTAAGGAAATTCAACTGTGAACTAGTAAGGAAAGCAATTGAAAACAACCAAAGCCTAAAGATAGCAAAGGGACATCTCAGTAAGGGGAGAAAACAGATTATGGCACTGAGAAAAGAAGATGGTTCTGTAACAAGAAATAGAGGCGAAATTTTGACAAGAGTGAAAGATTTCTACTCCAAATTATATGAAAGGGATGATACATGTACTCCAGACATCATGAAAGGTACCAGTACCAGAGTTCTTCCAGTCATCCCAGCAGAAGTTGCACATGCAATCAAGAACATGAAGCGGGGAAAAGCTCCAGGAGAAGATGGAATTACTGTAGACATCATACAAGAAGCAAGTGGAGAAATCGAAACAGTACTCGCCCAAATTTTCACTCGATGCCTTAATGAAGGGAAAATTCCTGAGGATTGGAACAACGCTACAATGATCTTGCTACATAAAAAAGGTGACATTGAGGATCTCAGTAACTACAGACCTATCAGCCTCCTATCAGTGGTTTATAAAATCTTCACTAAAGTTCTTTCACACCGCTTGAAGGTGACACTGGACATGGCTCAACCGAGAGAACAAGCTGGATTCAGGAGTGGCTACAGCACAATAGATCATATCCACGTACTGAGAGAACTAATTGAAAGAGCGAGGGAATATGAACTTCCATTGTGCATGGCTTTTATCGATTATGAAAAAGCCTTTGATTCGGTGAAACAATCAGCAGTTGCAATGGCTCTGAAATCCTGCGGTATTGAAGATGCATACATTAATATTATTAATAACATGTATGAAAATGCAAGTGCAAAGATTCGGCTGTTTGAAAATACAACACACATAAAAATTGGAAAAGGAGTGAGACAAGGTGACACCATATCTCCGAAGCTCTTTAATGCCACATTGGAAAATGTCTTTCAATCACTGAACTGGAAAAACAAAGGGATAAAGATTAATGGAGATTATCTAACCCACCTTCGTTTTGCTGATGACATAGTCATTTTTGCAACTACCCCATCAGAGCTGCAGAGTATGATCCAGGAACTTGCTGACAAGAGTAAAGAGGTGGGATTAAAAATGAACTTTCAGAAGACAAAAGTGATGTACAATGCTTTTACAAGAAATGAGGATTTATCGATTGATGGAGAAAACTGGAGATAACAGACACGTACGTTTATCTTGGACAGCAGATATCAAGTGAGGGTCACATTGGTGAAGAAATTAATCGGCGTACAAAACTTGCCTGGAGAGCTTTGATAAGAAACAGCATAATTTTCAAGAGCAATATGCCATTATGTCTTAAAAGAAAAGTGTTTGATCAATGCATCCTTCCAGTGCTTACGTATGGTGCAGAGACGTGGACCTTAACTAAAAGAGACATACAAAGTCTGCAGACATCTCAAAGAAGCATGGAGAGGTGCATGCTTGGTGTAACCAGGAGAGATAAGAAGAGGAACACGTGGATCCGAAAAATGACAAGAGTGGAAGACATCATGATCAGAGTTAAATCCCTGAAATGGCAATGGGCTGGACATACTGCCAGAAGAACAGACCATCGATGGACAGCCAAAATTTTAGATTGGATTCCAAGGGACAGGAAAAGACCCAGAAGAAGACCACATGGAAGATGGGTGGATGAAATTCGAAAGTATGCGGGAGTGACATGGAGGAGACTGGCACAAGACAGACCGTTGTGGAGGAAACTTGGGGAGACCTTCGTCCAGCAGTGGATTGATAATGGTTGACAATGATGATGATGATGATGATATATAGAATGAAAATATTACAGAACAAAAATACAAAAATTTCAAAACAAGTGAAAACTGGAACAGGTTGCCGTCATCAGGAGAGCATCAAAATGTGGGAGTGGCCTTTCTAGTACCAACAAAACGACAAGGTAAGCCAAAATTGTCAGTTGGTCATGCTTCCTAGGCCACAAAACCAAATTCTAATAAGCACAAAAATTCCAAGAATCAAATTTATAAAACTAAAAAAAGAATTAAAAGCTTACTGGCAGAACAAAACCCACCATGGCAAAAAGTCAAACAAGACTGAACAGAGCACCCACAAGAAACCAAATATATACACTGATAAAAAAAGTGGTCACGGTTAATCAACTACCTGGTCAGCCAAAAAATGTGTGAATTGACAAGATGCAAAACTGTGTATGTAGATAAGATCTTCAGCTATTAGGGACCCACCAAATAGCACTTTATGTTACCTATATACTTAAAATTGTTAGGTCCTAGGTTAATAAAGCATGTCAATGTGTAATTTGAAACTCTTGGACACCGAATTATAGTTCAAAATTAAATGGTTAAAATGATGTCTTAAGAAATTTTTATGAAAATTGTTAGATTGCAATTTAGAAAGAAGAGCTTTCAGGTTTTTTACAAGTCCGAGCTGTGTAGAGCAAATTTTTGCTATTCTATGAAACTGAGAGATGAGTAGATTGTGATGTATAACTTTTGAAATGTTAGATGACCAGTGAGTGTAGTGAATGATATCAAACTCAAAAGAGTTTCTTTTATCAAATAAATTCACCACACCTCTTCCCTCCTCGTCCACCTGAACCTCTAAATCGAGGTAACAAACATAAGTAGACGATCTGTTGGTTTTTTGTAGGGTAAGGTCGTCAGGATACAAGTCAGTGGCGCAATGCAAAAATTCCAGAATGTTAATGACAATGATGTCATCAACATATCTTAGAGCAATCCCAGGTAAAGCACAATTGGCAACATATTTATTCTAAAAAATGTAGATAAAGATTAGTCAAACTGCTAGAAAAGCGACTGCCCATCGGGATACCACGAGTTTGGAGGTGTAGCCCATCGCCCACGGTAACGAAATTGTTATTGATACAGAAATCCAGTAGGAAATGCCAATACTGTTCTGTAGTCCCGGACTCGAACTTCGTATGTATGTTTAGGGCTACCTGCCACAAACCCTTCAATGAAATTGAAGTGAAGAGGTTTTTAAAATTGTAAGTATCCATAGATGTGACAGTCACCAAGCCAAGTGTCTCCAAGACTCTGTTATTGCTCCCAATAATCCAAGTCGAACCCAACCTGCGAAGAGCCACGGACAAGTATCTCTGAAGCAACCCACCCGCTTTACTATTATAACAGTTGCGTTCACTAGTAATGAAACGGAAGGAAACAGAGGTTCCTTATGGAACTTTGGGATAGCATAAATAAAAGGAAAGTTTAAGTTGGACACATTAAGCCTTATCCTTTTATGCAGAGCGATTATTTTTTTAACAATGTCTTTATGGTTTTGAGAAACCGGAGTGTAAGTATCCGTGGTATTCATCTCCTGTATTAGGAGATCCTGATAGAACTGTTTACAAAAGAAGGCAAAGTTATTACCAGCCTTATCCACTGGAGAAATGATGAATAAGTTTTGAAGTTCATGAATTTGTGAATTAATCAAAGCAAAATTATGTGGCTGCCGGGTACAAACACCAGAGCTCTTTAACTTGTCGAGCTCATGACGAATGTCACATAATACAGAATCCAGCCATTCGTTAAAGGCTTTGAGGGGCAAGCCAGACTCATAACAAAGCTTTAGTGCGCATTGTAAAAAAATACTGCGTAAAATAGAGACACATTTCTTAGTTTTGAATCGAGGTCTCAACCTGTATTTAGTGCCCAGAGACATAAGTGTGCGTAGTTCTCGAGAAGGCACTAACCACGGTCATATCGTTACTGGTGACCTGGACATAGTGCCTTCTCGAGAACTACGCACACTTATGTATCTGGGCACTAAATACAGGTTGACACCTCGATTCAAAACTAAGAAATGTGTCTCTATTCTACGCAGTAATTTTTTACAATGCGCACTAAAGCTTTTTTATGAGTCTGGCTTGCCCCTCAAAGCCTTTAACGAATGGCTGGATTCTGTATTATGTGACATTCGTCATGAGCTCGACAAGTTAAAGAGCTCTGGTGTTTGTACCCGGCAGCCACATAATTTTGCTTTGATTAATTCACAAATTCATGAACTTCAAAATTTATTCACTATTTCTCCAGTTTATAAAGCTGATAATAACTTTGCCTTCTTTTGTAAACAGTTCTATCAGGATCTCCTAATACAGGAGATGAATACCACGGATACTTACACTCCGGTTTCTCAAAACCATAAAGACATTGTTAAAAAAACAATCGCTCTGCATAAAAGGATAAGGCTTAATGTGTCCAACTTAAACTTTCCTTTTATTTATGCTATCCCAAAGTTTCATAAGGAACCTGTTTCCTTCCATTTCATTACTAGTGGACGCAACTGTTATAATAGTAAAGCGGGTGGGTTGCTTCAGAGATACTTGTCCGTGGCTCTTCGCAGGTTGGGTTCGACTTGGATTATTGGGAGCAATAACAGAGTCTTGGAGACACTTGGCTTGGTGACTGTCACATCTATGGATACTTACGATTTTAAAAACCTCTTCACCTAATTTTCATTGAAGGGTTTGTGGCAGGTAGCCCTAAACATACATACTAAGTTCGAGCCCGGGACTACAGAACAGTATTGGCATTTCCTACTGGATTTCTGTATTAATAACAATTTTGTTACCGTGGGCGATAGGCTTTACCTCCAAACTCGTGGTATCCCGATGGGCAGTCGCTTTTCTAGCAGTTTGGCTAATCTCTATCTACATTTCTTTGAGGATATATTTGTTGCCAATCATCCTTTACCTAGAATTGCTCTAAGATATGTCGATGACATCATTGTCATTAACATTCCGGACGTTTTGCTTTGCGCCACTGACTTGTATCCTGACGACCTTGCCCTACAAAAAACCAACAGATCGTCTACTTATGTTTGTTACCTCGATTTAGAGGTTCAGGTGGACGAGGAGGGAAGAGGTGTGGTGAATTTATTTGATAAAAGAAACTCTTTTGAGTTTGATATCATTCACTACACTCACTGGTCATCTAACATTTCAGAAGTTATACATCACAATCTACTCATCTCTCAGTTTCATAGAATAGCAAAAATTTGCTCTACACAGCTCTGACTTGTAAAAAATCTGAAAGCTCTTCTTTCTAAATTGCAATCTAACGATTTTCATAAAAATTTCTTAAGACATCATTTTAACCATTTAATTTTGAACTATAATTCAGTGTCCAAGAGTTTCAAATTACACATTGACATGCTTTATTAACCTAGGACCTAACAATTTTAAGTATATAGGTAACATAAAGTGCTATTTGGTGGGTCCCTAATAGCTGAAGATCTTATCTACATACACAGTTTTGCATCTTGTCAATTCACACATTTTTTGGCTTACCAGGTAGTTGATTAACGGTGACCACCTTTTTCATCAGTGTATATATTTGGTTTCTTGTGGGTGCTCTGTTCAGTCTTGTTTGACTTTTTGCCATGGTGGGTTTTGTTCTGCCGGTAAGCTTTTAATTATTTTTTTAGTTTTATAAATTTGATTCTTGGAATTTTTGTGCTTATTAGAATTTGGTTTTGTGGCCTAGGGAGCATGACCAACCGACAATTTTGGCTTGCCTTGTCATTTTGTTGGTACTAGAAAGGCCACTCCCACATTTTGATGCTCTCCTGATGACATCAACTTGCTCCAGTTTTCACTTGTTTTGAAATTTTTGTATTTTTGTTCTGTAATATTTTCATTCTATATAAGCTACTACATGAGGTTTAGCTGCCTTCAGCGCTTCTCATGGTATTAGCCTTTTTTGCCTTTTTTTTTTGTGTGTGTGTGTGTGTGTTAAAGTAATTTATTTATAAAGTAATTTTTTTTATTTATGTACTATATATATATATCATCATCATTGTCAACCATTATCAATCCACTGCTGGACGAAGGTCTCCCCAAGTTTCCTCCACAACGGTCTGTCTTGTGCCAGTCTCCTCCATGTTGATATCATTCACTACACTCACTGGTCATCTAACATTTATATAAGTAACATATGATTCAGAATACATGAATTGTGCATTTGTTTCATTATAACTTTTTTGTGACCACCTATGAATTGAAACAGGGAAAGAACTTAATACCTTTTAAGAACTTAAAGTTAATGTTATGCACAGAAATAGAGAGAAGAGCACATCATAGTGTCGGAGTGCAACAACAAACATCATTAATCAACAATCAATAGAAGACAAGTTTTTTTTCTGGTTGACCAAACAATGCAAAAGGTTACTTTTGAAATTAATATATATATATGTATGAGTAGCAACAGAATTTAACACAAGCCACAACAAACCAGATTGGGAGGCTGTTTTCGTATCTGATTTGCATACAAATTCTTTAAAAAAGTGTTTCAACATACATAATCAATTCATACCTACAATAAAATAAAGTTCTTACAATTATTTATATGCTACGTACTGCAATGCAAAAGGACTCTCAAGTGGAAACTAAAAATTGCAATTCCTAAGCACAAGATTTAAACTAGGGACATCATGCTAAACAAACTTCCTCAAATACTAAGACAATTATAACCAAAAATTTAGTCTAAATTCACAAACTAGTGATAAATATGATATACTGTGCCTTTAATGTTTAAGAACTAAATACACAAGGGTTAGAAAAATATAAAGCAACCAACATGCCAAAATAAAATAAGGCTCCTCTTGATAAAAATACAGAAAAAAATATAGAAAAGCATAAGCTGAGATATAAATACACAAACTGCAGCAAGAACACAGATTGCCTTTAGCTACACCTAAAAAAAAAAAAAAAAAAAAAAAAAATTAAAAACAAGGCTGTGAAAGTACTACTTGACTTATCTCCCAGCATTTCATCTCACTTTTCTAATAATCTATCGGCAAAATTTCAGATGTTTCTGAAAAACTGTCATTAATGACAACACAACTGACCCAGTTTTATGTTGCGATACTTTAGATGTTAGTGGTATTAAAATGTCTACTTTATGTTACAAGCGGTTTTCGTCGTAAGACTTAAATATGAGCGACTGTATTCCCAAGAAAAAAATAACAGCCCGTGATGAAGCCACTGAAATGGACTTGTGGAGTCAAAACATATTTTATGAAGTCGTATACCTTGTGAACAATAAATATATAATGGTGAGAGATTGTGTTGTAGTAGTAACTGTGATAGAAATGCTTTCTTTTTTATAACATTACTCCCCTAACAAAGTCATCCCTTATAATGCTTCATCAAAAATAAGTGATAGTAATAAATAACTTTTAGAAACAGGAAAAGTTTTGTGAAAGGGCCCTCATATGATGAAACTGATATTTTATGGCATGCTAAATAAGATAACCCTTTAATACTTCATTAAAAATGAGTGGAAGTGAAATAAAATGTTGCTTAATCAAAATTTCTATTATGGGAATTTCTACTAGAATTTTTTTTTATTTTAATTGCAAATTTTTTGAGAAAACTCTTCTCCATCAGGCTGTCTTTTGTTGTCACATTTTGCCGTTACTAGGTTTTCCGAAAATTTGCAATTAAACTAAATTTTCTAGTAGAAATTCTCATAATGGAAGTTTTGATTAAGTAATTGAATTAAGAAACTAGGAAGCCAATTTTCAACAAGAGCTTTATTCAACAAAAAAAAAAAAAAAAAAAAAAAATTGCCAAACAGAATTCTGTTGTGAAACTCAATGAGATCTACCTATTTTTCACCAAATATTAACATTAGTATTTTGGCAAACTGCAACAAAATGTTCTCTTCAGAAATAATTTTTTTCTGGAAAGGCTCCTAAATTCATCTACCCCAGCCTCATGCGGCGTAATCTCACCTTGAGTACAGTAACTTACAATATTCTTAGGAACTATAGCAGTGAATTTTGTCATGCTGCTTACAAGCCTTAGTAATAAAATTGCATATAATATTCTCAAAAAAAAAAAAAGAAAAAAAGAAGAGTAGCGCTCCATCTGTTAACTTGCACTGCAAAGAAAGAAATCTCATCGATGAAATTTTTGGCCAACAAATTTTTCATATAAGGTCATTTTTTGTTGAATTAACTACTGACGAGTGTGAAGAAATGTTGACATTATGAAACAGAATTTTTTTACATAAGATTGCTTTTTTATGCCCTGTGCTGACACAGTTAGGCTTAGTTTTTTATTATTAAGAAGGAATATTCAAAATGAAATGACTTTTAAAATAACATTTGATGGAAAAAAAAAGATGTGCCAAACAGAAGTTGTGAAACTTAATGAGGTCTACTTATTTTTTACCAAATATTAGCATTGGTATTTTGGCAAACTACAACAAAATGTTTTCTTAAAAGTAAACTACAAAGAGTGAACAGAAATTGTGAGATATCTACATAGTAACATGTAAGCCCATCTTTTGCCCGAATAAGGGTAGTTACATGACACAGTATTAAGTCTACTAGTTCATAAAGCATTAAGTCCACTAGTTCATAAAAGCATGAAAAGTTGACGGAGATGCATAAATGTTTCTGGGCTGACAAGTACCTATTTTTGGAATTGTTTCATTTCTTAGATAAGAAAGATACACAAGATTTTTTCTCAAAAGAGGGAAAAAAAAAATCATGTTTTTGTTTTTTGAAAAAAAAAATTTCAAGGAGGAAAAAGTTTGGGTGTATTAACCAAAACTACAACTGACAAACATAAAAAAAATGTGTACTGGTATGTATTTTTTGAAAGTGAATGTCGTCGGTATATGGACTTTTTTACATTCATTTAAATTTTTTATGTATCACTGATCTACCTACACACTACATTTCAAAACTTGTTAAAACAAGAGGAACTTCCATTGCCATCCCAGTGGCACAGTAGTACCGGGTTCTGACCATTCATCAGAGTCCAAAATCCAGTGAGGCATGGTTGTTGTGTTTATCTAACTGCACCGACCCTTTTCTTCCCTGTAGTCAGTGGCCCTAAAGTGCTTATAGCCTGTCGAGTTGCTCACTGTGGCCATTAAACTAAAAAACCCAAAAAACTTGCCTTAATATATCCATTATTAACTATGTAATGTATGTAGAAAATGTTGAAAACTGTGGTAGATATGTATCAAACCTTAGGATGTCCAACCTGTAAAAGTTGCTCACTGTGGCCATTAAACTAAAAAAACCCAAAAAACTTGCCTTAATATATCCATTATTAACTATGTAATATATGTAGAAAATGTTGAAAACTGTGGTAGATATGTATCAAACCTTGGGATGTCCAACCTGTAAAAATGTGCAGAAAACAAGGTTTTTGCATATAAGCACCTGAATTTTTTTTTTTTTTTTTTTTTTTTTTTTCCCATCTGCAGAACAGGGGGTTTGGATACTCTTATGTATGTCTCCTTGTGCAAATATTTATAGCATTTTGAAAGTGGACTTCAAGTTGGCGCAGCTGACATGAAAAACTAAATAACATTTTCAGATTAACGATGGGAACTGGTGTGGAAATTTATACATTGTTTAAAAAAGCTAGAAATAGAGAGAGAGAGTCAAGAATTATTTTCAATAGCTCACACAGAATTTTAATTGCAGTTTCACTGCCACCTGAATGTCCTTTAGTATTTCCAGGAATTTTGAGCAATGATATATTGTAATTCATCTCATCCATTACTGTAGCTTTGGCAGAATTTTTCACACGCTAGCAGTGTCATGGCGAAAATTTTAACCTCTGTTGAATTTCAGAAAGACCTAATCAATCTTTCTGTTGGTTTATCAGGGATTAATTAATGCAAAATTTTCTCCCATGACATACGTTAGAAGAAAATTCCTGGTTGAAAGGCAGGGGAATTCATGCGCAAAATTCGCTTGTCTTAATCACAACCAGGAAAACAAAATTTCATGTTAAAGAAAAAGAGAATAATATTTGATTTAACTGACTTTGGGCTTTTGGAAATAATTATTTTATCTGTTCTTTTATCGCGATAGGAAAAGGCGAGTAGGTGTGCAGCTCAGAGAATCAAAATTAATTTTACTTTTACATCACGGAATGAGGAAAAAAACATTTCTGAAAAGAAAAAGAAAAAAAAAGAAAGTTGTGAGAAAAGGAAATCTTCTTTCAGATCGGCCATTTTAAGTGTCCTGTAGTTGTCGATCAGAAAATGTTGCAGAAAATGCTCTTAGGGGGTTGGCGCTGTTCTATTTTTAGAAACTAGGTCGCAGCTGCACATGGGAAGTTGCTTGGCTTGCGCGTGAAGGTCAGAGGTCACTTGAGACGTGGGAGAGAATTTCCGTTGTGGGAGGAACTGCTGTTGCCAGAAGGTCAGCCAATCAGGGGTCAGCATTTTTTCAACACCCCAGCTTTTTTTTACACTTTGAGACGCTTGTCTCAGTCACTTTTGCTCTTGTCTTGCTGGCGGGCAGAAAGAGGGGACAGCCGAGTTCTCTCCTCGCCTTTTGGTGGGGAGAGCATTTGCTGACCACCATGATTTAACATCTAGGTAAAAAGCTTAAAGGAGCCTAGTAGCGACGGTCTTCTAGCGTGGGGACTTGTCAGGTTCATGGTTGGTTACAAAAAAAAAGAATTAAAAGGAGCTCAGGGCTTGCGATGAATTGTTCACTGATTCCTCCAAATACAAAGAGGTGGAAGAAATTATGAAGAAAGGACAGGACGACCGTAGGACGAGACCTCCTCGGGGCGCAGCGAAAGATGATCACCGATGCACTCCTAAGCATTCTCGTGAGAGCTAATGGATAAAGAAAGGGGAACCTCCAAGGATGATGCCGTCCACCTTCCAATGCAGCCGACCAAATTCCTACCAGGGGAGAGCCATATGCATCGAAAAAAAACAAGGGAGAATTACTCCCTCGGAGAGGGTCCACCAACACCAGCTTCAGGATGCCTTTGTTTTCCCTGTGTTCGGGTGAGTTGCTCGGGCACATTGTGTCCAAAAAGAGAAAAAAAGAAAGAGAAAGACATTGTTGGAGGCGAAGAGAAAATCAACAGGGACACTGTGACGAGAAGATTTTTTTTTTATTTGAAACAAGAGTTGTTCATGCCTAGCCCAGAAGGTAAATTCTTTCTTTTTTTTTTTTTTTTTGTATTATGTTGTGACCGCTGCGGAATTGTTGAACGAGTGGTCAGCAGTGTGAAATCAAAATTATAGTTCTGCAAGAAAAAAAGAAAATTTTTTTTTTGAGGTTAGCTGGATGTGGGACAGATGTCCCCATATTGTTGTCATGTCTGGTATTTTAGCAACTCCCCAGGCCAGTAAATTTTGATGTATCGGAAAAATTTGGTTTAATGTTTGAGCACAGTGAATTTTGGTGCATCGATAATAGTTTAGTTGGGCATGTGATAATTGAAAAGCAGTGTTATTGTGATGCCGTGGGTGATGAAAAAATTGTAAACCTTTCTCTCTAGCCTTTTACAGCGTTGAGTTTTTTTGAGTGAAGATAAATTATGGGATGATTTATATTGGGATTTTGGGAACATATTATAGTGTGATGAAATTGGAAACCTAAAGTGCTGTTTACATTCTCGGAGTGTTAAGTGTCGAAATTAAGAGTGTTGGTGTGTTATTTGAGGACCAGTATTTTACATGCTCCAGATGAGTGTTAATCTCCCATTGGAAAGGGGTGATCTTATGGCAAGCCGGGGAACTTGTCCTAGGGCAGAGGGCTCTGAGTAGGGAATTTTCACCAGGATGCGATATGTGCAAAATAGAAGTTAAGGTATTTGGGTTCTCAAGTTTAGTATTTCACAAAAAGAATGAACATCATGGGTTGAGAAGACACACTTTTGCTCACCAGTTCCAGTATTAATTGTTCTTTTCTTTTCTTTGGCCTAAATTTTCTTGTTTTTACTAAAAGGTCTAAAGTGTAATTTTAATTTTCAATAAGGTGAAAATATTTAGTAGGTTATGTAAATGGTCAGTGTGATTGTCTGCAGTGTGAACCTGCGCATTGCCATGGTGCAGAAGAATTTCCTTGCTAGTGATTTTTCCTGGGAGATAAGTGATTTTTCCTAGGATATATGGGGATAGAGATAAGTGGATTTTCCTGGGATATATGTGGATATGGTGATTTTGGATTTCTTGGGATATAGTGAGATAAGTGATTTTTCCTGGGATATAGTTGTGTTAGTTCTGGGCCGGATGTGCCTGGAGTATTTAGGGTTGAAGTACGACAGGCTCTTGCAGGCGTGGTTGATCAAGGTGGGATCATGCATTGGTTCGAAAAGGGGGAGCCCTGAGGACATGGTTTTTGGAGGAAAACTTGTCTTCAAACCCTACCAGTAGTTTCGCTGCTCACGGAGATATGTACTGCCAGCGAGGGTCGGTCGGGCGTGCTTCAATAAATGTGGCGAGATCATGTTAGAGGAAATTCTGTGCCTGATGATGATGTGTCGCACTTGAGGATTTTTTTTCCTTTCCCTTTGCCTAGGCTGAAATTGGATTCACGACCCAATTTCACGCCTTAAGCCTGACTGGTATTTTCTTCCTGTGTTGGTTCTCAAAACCCAGGGTAGTGTCTGAACTGAGAATATTTGCCTCACCGCTACCTCAGTAATTCACTGCAGGTGTTAAATTTAAGTTTTGTTTTGGTGATTTAAGGTATCTAAATTAATTTGTTTATGATATGCTGTAGTGCTAGGGATGTAAATTGTGAATTCTGGTTGTTAGTGTTCGTGAGCATGATATTTGGTTTGGAAATTTAGTTAATTGGTATTTTGAGCTTTTGTTTACAGTATAGAGTTATTAAGTATCTTGAGCTATTATGTAAAGTGCAGAGTGAGGTGATTTTTATGAGCAAGCTAGTGCAAGAAGATTGTTTGAATTTCTGAATTATGTTGATGATGTTATGAATAGTGATAATTTTTAAGTTAGTTAGTGAGGTTTCTTTATAAGTGAAGTAGGTTCATCCAGGATAGTTCTATAGGTTATGTAATGTTAATTAATGCTTGTGCTCAGTGTAAATTCTGTGTTGAGGATAATTTACTTGGTTTATTTGTTTACTTTCAGATAGTAGATTTGGTTAATGTATAATTTGTGGCTCTTAAAATAACTGTAAATTTAATTGAAGTCTTTGAAGCTGGTCTGGGAGATTGCGGAGTTTGCTAAGATTGTTTAGGTGCTGTAAATTTAAATCAGTAAGTGTAAAGTTGTAAATTTGTCATTGAGCTAACTAGGTGAGAGAGAAGAGAGTACGTTTCAAAAGAACAGAACTTGTCCACCTTGTGGAATTAGAATAAAAAAAAAAGAATTCAGTATTTTTTCTTGTGTAAGCTATGTGAATCGTAGTATAATTTTGGATGCATAAAGTCAATGCCTAGTGTTCAAACCAACTGTGTTGAAATATGTCAAGTTGTGCTGTTCATAAGGCCAGTGGCCAAATAGAAATAGAAAAGAAATTGAGATTCTGTTTTTATACTGTTGTGTTTAAGCAAACAACAAAAAAGGAAATGCCATCTGATTGTCCACTAAATTACCTTGTTAAGTTTTTAAAGAAAAATAATAAATACAGGCAGTAGCCTTTCAAAAAAAGTCCAAAATTAGTGCAGTGTGAAAATTTTTGTGTGCTGTTGTCTTCCATGACTTGGACCCATGTATTCACCCTTAGCTTGACTAAGGCTATCGATCCGAATCCTGGTATTATAAGGTATTTCATAACTACAATTTTTGTCCTATCCTTTTCAATTGACTTTCACCGCCTCCACAAGTTGTTGTTGAACGAGTACATTTTATCCTATGACTTATAGTGACACATTTTCATACACATGCAACAATATCCACTTATTTTTGCACTTTCAGGTGACTCAACTCTGCGTGAACACAAACAACGCAAACTTTTCAATAACTGTTTGTAGAATGTAAATGTTTAGATGCATTTTTGTTTAGGATGTTCATGGCCTTCTAATACTTAGAAAATATTTTTGTTTCGAAATGCATCCACCCATCTCCCAAATTTAAATTTTCTATAATTTCCATATAAATTTCAATATCAGCATAAGTATAGTTTCTTTTGATAAATAACATCAATCCAATAATTTTTTTTTCCACCATAATAAATGGTGCCGTGACCTGATAATATTTTTTCAACATAACAGCAGCATGAGGTGAATGGCTTAACCAAAATTATGTTCGGTACTGCATAATTTTTTGGTTCAATCAAGCCCAGTTAAGATTGTCAAACCATTCCAGCTTCCAAAGAAAAAAAAAAAAAGAAGAGAGCTATGGAAAATGTTTAATCTTTCAAACCTTTAAAAAGTTTTGCCATTGGGCCTCTGGGAATTGGTGATTTGACGACTACCTTAAATGAACCAAACATTGATGTGGAAATGTATCTTGGTTTGGTTCAAGGTTGTACCAAAGCTGGAAATGAAAGCACGGAAATGTGGTTCAACCTTGTATCAAATAATGCAAATGGAAGCATTAAACTGTGGTTCAACATTTCATCATTAGTTGGTTCAGGTGGAAGCACCAAATTATGGTTCAAACCGTTCACAATTAGTGGGTTCAATGAAAGCACCAAAATATGGTTAAACATTTCGCCATGTTTTGGTGCATGCAGTAGCTCCAAATTATGGTGTGCTGTTTAACCGTATTTGGGTTGCAGCTAATTTTAACCCTCTTTTGGTTCAACCAAGCACCAAATTTTTAACAGTGTGTGATGCTGCTTCGGCCCTCTCGAAAGCGCGATGCCCAGCGAGAAATTGTGGTGCTTCGATCAAGAGTTCTTTCCCCACAAACTTCTTGCAAGGCAGTGTGGACAGGGGCAAATTGGGAAGACCGAACCAGGCCGGGATTTTAGTTTTGCGGTCCACTATAAGACACATGTACCTGTAGAAAAACACTTCATGAATTCCCTCATGAACAAAATCTGTTAGATTCGGGATGAAGGAGAACTTTGTTGCATTGCAAAGCGTGTTCAGTCATGAATATTTTTTAATATGAATTTAACGGTGAAATAATTTTAAAAATCTGCTCATGATTGAATATAACTTCAAAAGCACGCTCTGAATGGGGTGTGGATCCAGCAAATTATTTTCTTTTGACTTTGACAGGAAAACAAAATCCTGAGTTTATTGTAAACCCCATTTGCCAATGAATATCATTCTGAATGTTGAAATGTGCACACACAAGCCAAACTGCAATTTTCCTATGCAATTAATTTGTGTATTTATTTGGTCATTGAGCGCCTACTGCGCAAAGATATTGGTATCTTTCCTTGATATTGGTATCTTTTCCTTGAGTTGACACCTTCTTTAAGTCAACCCATTACACTGACCAATGCAACATCATTTTGATACATAAACCAGTACTGCCAAATCGTTGTTTCTTTTAAGATAACTATGGGCTTGACACGGATTTTCGAATATCTCTGCCGGAGAACAGCTACACTGATGAGCCATTATACATGGTGATCCATTTAAACTAGTACCATGTGATTTACTTAACTCTTTTATAAATAACAACAAAATCATACAGTAAGTGGTGAGAATTATACATGTGTTATTGGAGAATCATTTTATCAAAGCAAATGTTGGAATTGTCCTCCATTTTCTTGTAAACACAGTTGAACACGCTGCACCATATTCAGTGATGTCTCATGTAGAGTATGAGCTGTAACATTGCCAATTTCAGTCGTGATTGTTTCACGCAATGCATCCAATGTTTTTGGATGGGTTTTGTAAACTCTATCCTTTAAGTAGCCCCATAAAAAAAAGTCAGGGGAAGTTGAGATCGGAGAGGCCATATGTTTTTTTAAATTAATCTGCCATCAAAGAAGCTGGTTATGAGTTCCATTGAGACTTTCGATGTGTGACACGTAGCACCATCCTGCTGAAAGTAGCCCTCTATCAATTCAATGTCATCAAGTTGTTCCACAAATTCATTGAATATGTGGCAATAAACGTTAGTTTTGACAGTCTCAGAGAAAAAATGGGGCCAATAATTTTCGTAGATGAAACTGCACACCATACACCAACCTTTTGTGAATGCACCGATGTTTCACACATAACATGTGGGTTTTCGGCAGCCCAGTATCTGCTGTTTTGCGAATTGATCGTAGCCTGACAGATGAAACCAGGCTTCATCCGTAAACCATGTGATGGAGAGAATATCAGATCGCAAATGAAGAAAATTTTGAAACCATTTGCAGTAACTTACGCGCTCTGAAACAGAGTACTGCATGTTTCCGAATGCACGCAAGTGAATGATAATGCAACAACAAACAAATCACTAGCTGAATTACAGTTACAGTTAGCAATCTTCTTCATGGTGGCGGTTTTCATTCTCCAGGAGTTGCTGCTTCTATTGAAAAAAAAGAAGTTCCTTGCGCGATCCCTTGCAAAAATGTAAGGTTTTTTCAGGGTACTGGTTTAAATGGATCACCCTGTATTATGACCACCCACAGCCTAGAGAAATAAGCGCGCCTGAAGACCGAATGGTAGCTCAGGTGATGTTCACAGAGCAGTATATATTAATATACAACCCAAGGACCTGCTTTCGGTTAGTAGAGTGTTCGGAGTCAGAATGGGAAAAGTTGCCGATTTATCGAAGTTTGATAAAAGACAAATTGTAATGGCACGGCGGCTCAGAACTATGATTTCGGAAAAGGCGCGGCTTGTGGGTTGTTCACGTATCGCTGTAGTGAGTCTGTATGAGAAGCAGTGCACAGATGGCCAAACGACGAACCGTCGTCTAGCCGTGTGTTGTCCACAGCTCATTGATGCCAGAGGGGTGCAGAGACTGTCGCATATTATTCACAGTGACCGCAAGGCCACAGTGCAACAAATCATCTCGCAGCTACAACACTGGTGATCAGGGCAATGTGTCACAGCACACAGTTCATCGCAGCCTTCTGCGCATGAGCCTGCGTAGCCGAAGACCCAGCCGGGTCCTCATGCTCACTGCACGTCATCGCCAACAACGCATGAGATGGGCCCAAGATCATTGAGATTGGATCATGGACGATTGGAAGAAAGGGGCATGGTCCGATGAATAAAGATTCCTGGTGCATCACGTAGATGCCCAAGTGCGGATATGCCGATTACCAACGGAGGCTATGGCACGTAGATGCACTGTTGGGCAGAAACAGGCCGGCGGTGGCAGTGAGTGTTATGCTGTGGGTGTTGTTCTCTTGGGACACTTTAGGCCCCATTATCCCAATAGTACAATCCCTGACATCTGTCAGGTATCTGAACATCGTTGCGGACCAAGTTCACCCATTCATGGCAACTGTGTTCCCTGCTGGTGATGGCCATTACCAACAGGGTAATGCGCCATGCCACACTGCCAGAATCGCCAAGGAGTGGTTCGAGGAACATGTTGGTGACTTTCTGTTAATGCCCTGGCCTCCAAATTCACCTGACATGAGCCCAATCGAACATTTGCAGTTTGACTTGGAAAAGCGGGTTTACGCTAGATTGCCACCACTCCAAAATATACGGGAACTGGAGGACCAGCTATTGACATTATGGTACCAGATACTGCAGGATACCTATCCCCACCTGATCGAATCGATGCCTCGCCGAGTGGCGGCTGTTTTGCGGGCTAAAGGGAGTCGTACAGCTTATTGGGTAGGTGGTCATAATGTAATAGCTCATCGGTGTATGTGCTCTGTGTCTTCCAGCGGGTAAAGGAATGGGATGATGGGCCATCAGAATGGGTACCAGTGTATCTTTCAAGATTGCAAAAGGTGATAGGAGGGTAGGCATGCCAATGACCCTGGGCTACAAGTTCAAACATCTACGTCTAGCTTTAATTTCATTTATAACAGCACGTTTGACCCACAGCATTTTCCCCAAATAAATACAGACAATTCTGCTATGCAGTTTCAAAGCAAACAATCAACATATGCAGAGAAGGAAACTTCTTTTTGCAGGGGTGAAGGGGTTCCGCCTTTTTGGAAGTCATCTGGGGAGTTTCTGAGATTGATGCAGAAATGCAATAATTGCAATAAAACAAATTAGATCAGTATAAATATGGGATTGGCATTATTGTTTTGATGTAAGCACATTGACTAAAATAAAATTCTTATTCGTTCCTAAAGAAATGTTAGACAATTTTATGGCTTTTATATATGCATATATGGTGCTTAGGGTTGTTAATAAATGCTGAAAGGTTATTGTTTTTGCATATTCCTATGTGGGAAAAGTTCAGCCTTTTTCTGCCATGACCACTTTCACGCTTGTTTTTGGAACGAAATAACTTTTCAGACAAAAAGAAAAAAAGAAGCAGTGATTGGAGATTTCATGCAACTGTGTCTTACCTCTTGTGTACATAATAACTGGGTGAACTGTGCTTGCCTCTGATGTCCAATGATAGCCTTGTACCTCATCTTGTATGACAAATGAGTAGTTCTCACTGAAGTCCATAAGAACAATTACCATATCTGGCGTAAGCATTTCTTTGAGTTCCTTTAGAAACCTGGATTGTTCTTTTGCAATGTATGCATGTGGGATAAGTTTTTCCATCTTCAACAATAGCATTTGCATAAAATCTTCCATTGTTAAAGTTTGTATAATTAATTCTGTTCTTCCACTTGATACCTAGCTACTGAATTCTATGGTATCATTTTCATCATAGTCTTCAAATTTTGTTTTCAAAACATTTGCTAAGTTATCTGTAGATGGGCAGTTTTTGCAGTGTTTGAGCATGCAGTTACGATCTTTCAAGTCACAAACCATGCAACCCATTAGTGTTTCATACGATTCCTTGAACTGAGCAGCATTCAGAAGTAATATAACATTTTAATGTATAGTGCACACACATACAGAATGAATACCAGCAGCACCAGCTAAAACACACCATTTTGGTCTTACACTGCAAAATTTTGAAAATCCAACCTTTCTGTCAGGATATTGCTGTTTAAAAGAGCTATACAGTTCTTTAAGATTGCACAAAATTAGCCTCTTCTGCACATGCTGATTTCTTCTGATGCTTACAAAATCCTTCTTTCCTGACATCTGCCGAGAAGAAGTGTCACGTCATAAAATCCTTGAATTAATTACAATGTTTCATTGCTTAGTTTTTTCCCTATCCTTGGTTCTGGTAGTGACATAATTCCTGTTTTCTTAATCAGTTTTTTAGATTTTCGCACTAGATATTCTGACACCTGAAATGTTTCAATAATCATCTTTTGGGACCAGGATGGAGGTGCCATTGTTAGCCTTTGGATTTATTTTTGCCTGTTCAATGTGGAAAGTTTCTATTTTATCAGAACCACAAGGTTATCTAAATCTTTGGCCTTTTGCTTTGTTGCACTGGTCTCAGGGGTATCTTCATTTTCAGAGCTTGAAAAATCATGTTGCAGTACACAGGCAACTTTATGTTTAACACTTGATTGTATTTGTTTTATTTTCCTTTTCCCGTATGACAATCTTCTGTGCTGTGGTACAGAATGCAGCTACAAAGGAGAACAGTCAATATTACTCATGCCCATATTGATTTCGTCCAGTGTTTCTTTTTTACTGATTCTTGTAGTAGCGTTAATTTGTTGTCACTTGTGCTTTCACTTTCATACTGTGCAGCTGTGATGTCTAAACCAGATTCAGAGCTTGCTTCCTCTAGTCTCATAGCCCCATTTCTACAGTTATAACAGATCTTCTGCCCAGGTTTGACATTAACATGTTTTTGCATAAATTCCTTTGCTAATCATAGACTGACCATCCTTAGAGAGCTTCTAATAGATTTTTTATGAACTTGAAATTGATTGCAGCATGATTTTTGTTGTTCCTCAAATTTTGTTATATAGTAGTATTCATGATGAAAACATAATGTCACAATACTTCAGCAGTCTGCTATTTCAGCTCTTAAACACAGCATTTCCTTATCAACTTCACTTATCTCCTCAACTCTTTTCAGTCCCATTTGTGACATATAGCATGTTTTGTGAAATTGGGTCAACTGCCCAACACTGCATAGGTTTTGTTGATCCATTACTTAGGAAGTAAGCAGTAAGAGAATATGTACAAACTAAGAAAACTTTCCCTCTCAGCAAAAGAACAGTAACAGTTAACTTAAATCTTACTCTCTCAGCAAGCTAAAACTCTTAACTGAAAGGCAAACCAAAGGGGTTTGTCATGACCAGGGTACTAGTGAAACAAACCAAAACAAAAGATCAAACTAAAACCTCATTGGCTTGTTAGCTGAAACCAAAACTAAACTTTGATTGGCAGTTGGAAAAACCTAACCAAAACTAAACATTTATTAGCAGATTGGAAACCAAATCAAAACTAAACATTGATTGGCAGTTTAAAACCCTACTGTCACTGACTGGAAGTTTAAAACCCAAAATAAAACTCCATTCCCTGAAACATATTTCAGAAAGTTCTTATCCTTTCAACCTCTACCCATATCCCCTTGTGATGATTAAATCAGCTGATAAAGCAAACTTGTGATATGTTGAAATGTGTTCTATGCAATGCTAAAAATGGTTACTCCTGTTGATGCTTTGTGCACTGATACTCTGAAAAATTTATTTCACATAATGTTTCAAAGTAGTTAAAAATTAGTCAGTGCTTAAAAATTTCTATTTGATTTTGTTTCACTTTGTCTATTGTAAAAAATGGAGCAAAAAAACTCCAGATTAAGTCCAAATTATTAGTCATTAAGAATATAGGAATTTATTTTTTCAACTATAAGGAATACATTTAAAAATAGTTAGCCTCTAAATTTGATTTGGAAATTTACTAAAACTGGAAAAACATTCTTGTAATCATGGTATACAAGAAATTACTTTTTTTTTTTTTTTGATCTTGTTGCTACCTAGCTAGCAATTTATTAACAAAATTACATGTTTGATTAATCTCAAAGTATGCTGCAGGGTAGCAAATTGGAAAGTTGAAATTTTATGTAAAACATGAACCAACTATTTCTTTTCACTTTTGCAGAGGTTCTTACCCCTCAGCATGTGAGAGTAACTATATCTTGTGAACACACACACACACTCTCTCTCTCTCTCTCTCTCTCTCTCTCTCTCTCTCTCTCTCTCTCTCTCTCTCTCTCTCTCTCTCTCTTTCTCTCTCAAAACAAAGATTTAAGTTGAAAAGCTGCCACATGATATGCTTCATCATTTGCAACAGGATCAGTTTGCTGTTGAACGAGTGGTTAGGCCTAACTTTCGAGTGCTGTATCTCGGAAACTATGGAATGTGGAAGATAAAAAATTTGCTGTGTTTTGCAGCTTTGTTAGGTAAACATACATGCTAATTTTCAGCAAAATCCAAAATGGTGGGTCAGGTTTGTAGAACAAAATGGCTGAGCTCTCAAAGGAGAGCCCTCTATGAAATTCAGATAATTTTAATCATCTGAGAAAATATGCTGATAACCACCATTTTTTTTTCATATATGTTATAGGACGTGTTAAACATCAATATGAAAAAAAATCTCCCTCATGCCAGAGCAATATTCTACAGAGCCTCCCATAAAATGTCTAAATTTTGCTGTAATTTTTCACTTCACTACTAGGTGGCACTCCCTTAACTGTATTTCAGGTAAAATGAAAAGTGTTTTCAATATGTAGGGACACTTTTCCATGTGATTTCAAAGTTTCATTCTCCTAAATTCAGTAGCACACAAACTACAGCATGTTTTGTAAAAAGTGGCATGATACTGCACAGCTGCAAAAGTGGGTGTTTGGCTAAATTTTGAGGCACTGTATTTTAAAAACTATGAGGTTTAAAAAACTGAAACTTAGGATTTTCTCATATCTTTATTGAGTACATCTACCTGCCAAGTTTCATTAAAATCTGAGTCGGGCGACATGGCTTCGGTGATCTGACATGGAATGACCCTACTAGCAAACTGAAAATGGTAAGATTTTAAAATAACTGTTTCATTTGAGCAAAAATATATCATAAAAATGGTGGAAGAATTACAAAACTTTCAACTTTTGTTGTGAAAAGTGTTTCAGCTAACTGGAAATTTCAAAGAATATTTATACCACAGGAATGCCCATAACTTAAAAAGGTGCCTTTTTCATTCCTTTAGTTATGTAAAGTCAGTCTTGTTTTAGTATCTGCATTCACACTTATGCCTTGGGTGTAGAGGGAATAAATGAAATTTCTGTTTTATATGTCTTCTCATGTTAATTTGCTTTATTAAAATTTGAATGGTTAATTTTTTGCTATTTTTCACTGTTTTCATAGGTTCATGCATACATAATTAGTTCTCTGAGGAAAGACATGCCCAGTATGTTTGGCAAGGAGAGTAAAAAGAAGGAACTAATAAAAAACCTGGCTAACATCTATACAGAGATACAGAGGGAATATCACATTCCACCTGGTGATTTTCCTGACCTCAGAGAAATGCAAGAAAAACTTGTGAACTTAGATTTTACAAAATTCCATCCATTGAGGCCCAAGCTTTTAGAAACTGTAGACAAGATGTTGGCTGAAGATATCGCTAGACTGATGGCACAGATCCCGCAAGAACAGCAGCAACATCATGTTCGGGAAGAAGAACAAATCAAAGGAGGGGCATTTGATGGACTTCAGCAGAGTCCTTTTACTTTTGGTCGTGGAGAAGGGGTTGATGAAGGATCGCTTGATGCAGACTGGATTGTTGACAAAGAACGCTATAAATATGATGAGATATTTCAATCTCTCAATCCAGTTGATGGCAAAATTAATGGTGCAAAGGCTAAATTAGAAATGGTGAAATCTAAGCTACCTAACACTGTTCTTGGTAAAGTATGGAAACTGTCTGATTTAGACAAAGATGGCATGCTTGATTCAGATGAATTTGCACTTGCCATGCATTTAATAAATATCAAGCTGCAAGGTCACGATTTACCACTTGAGTTGCCTGATCATCTTGTTCCGCCTTCCAGGCGAAATAATTATGTGTAAATTTTTTGTAGTCATATTCCACTGAGATATGTAAGCAATGTAAGGCGTATGTATCTTCTATACTATCATGAGCGCGCATAATAGTTTTCACAAAGGACATTAAAACCAGCAAAAATACATAAACAATGCAGTCATTATATGAAGCTTATGTGTAAACTGTTGAATTGTTAAGAAAATACTTCCCCAAGTGAGATGTCTAAAAATGTGTCCATTAAAATGATAAATGAAAAAAAAAATGTAGATTTAGATTATCAAACAAAATGGCCTTATTGACTCCTAAAGAAAAACACTCTGGTAAACATTTCCATGTACACAGTTGTGAATCTGAATATGTTCTCTTACATCATAAAGTTTGAAAATTCATTTTTATTTTGCACCCTGTTTGTACTTAGATACAAAAGTTTGATTCTAATGCTTTTATGGTCATGGTCACATGTAGAAGCATTGAAGATCGAACTGTGTAAATGTTTTCTGTTTTTTTTTTCTTTCAGTGATAAGTACAAGATCCATTGTGTAATGTACTGTATTCTAATTTAGAATTTGATGGCTACTTTGTGTGTACCCGTAAATTCATATTCTTATGGAACTTTTTATGTGTACTTGTGAATTCACGTTCTTATGGAACTTTGCTTATAACTCCACAGTGTAAAGTTTTTCTTTTCAGGACAATCATAGGGACATAAGCATTTGCAGTTTCTGATTATGTATGTATGCTAGCTTTTACAGATTTCTAGTAAAAGGAAATTCGTGTGATCCCTATCCATTATGAAATTTAAAGCTGTTTCATTTAAAATCATTTCTTTAATGCTTTGTCATAGGTTTCATGCTTGGATTTTTTTTCTGTTGTGTGTAATATATGTATGAATGTGCGTTTAAATCATTTGTTAGTTTAAACTGAATAGAACTCAAAATAAACCAAATCTATAGAAAGACATTTTCTCAATGATATTTTTTACCAGGTAGATATTTTCTGGTAAAACTGCAAAATATCAATATTATCTTGTCAGGAGATAATTTTATCATATATTGTGTAACTGAGGTTTTACCAATAATATATTGCTGTAGCAGACGTTACATTTCAAAATTCCATTGTTTATTGTTATGTAAACTATCGCCTGAAAGAAAAAAGTTTGAATCCATTTTTTGGTAACATCTGTAGTTATAGTTCTTACTTGGTTGATATTTGAATTTATCAGGTTCAGTTTTATTGAATGACCTTTTAACCAGTTATTCATTTTTGTTGCTGGGTAGCATTTGATTTGGACACTGGCTGCTGTGTAATACAGTATAGCTACTTGATATATTCATGTCCCTTTCTGTTTGAAAGCTTATGATTTTTGAATAAGATTTTTCAGTTAAAACTTTATTACATCCTAGCAGGCTTCCTTTATTTTGTAATTAGTATTAGCATTTGGAAATAATTTATTTGGTTACACTAGATATGCTTTCTCAGTTAATGAGTTTTTAATATGTATATACACATTCTTCATAGTAGCATTATTGTAAAATGTACTACCTCACTTGATTTCAGCTAGTCGTGCTACCTTTGTAATAAATTTGTGGAAAATATTGGTAATTTTGGGAGAATGCGGAAAGTAGTGGGCAGTCAATTTCAAGTAATGTAATTTGAAATCTTCACAATTATTGTGCATTTATTTTATTCTCAAAATAGTTTATTAATATTCTGCAAATGAGCCTGTTTTTCCTAGACAAAAATTCACTGAATTCATTGTTCTTTTGGACCAAAGAATTAGCAAAGCTGTCATTTTTATTAGTTGTTTCATCTTTTATTTGAATTAATTTGTAGCACATTTTTGTTAATATCTGATAGTACTAGAATAAAAATAATCTAATTTCATAATATAATGTCATTTGAAGAATCAACATGGATATTGATTTTCCTTTACTTTTATTATGTGGAAAATTTTCAGCTGTCTTACAGTCATGTGTCACCAGATGTACATAATTTCACAGTTTGGTCACAGGAATAATGTAGTTAATGGTTAATAAAGTTACATGATTTATTTTCCAATTTGCACTGGATGACACAGCAGCATTGTTTTCCTAGTAAAAATATGTGCTTTTGTGCATTTGTTTCTAGGAAGCCACAGACAGTACTTGCATAATTAATTTTAACTTTGCAATCATCAGTGTACTTCTGAAAGGAAAGTTTGCAAGTTTCTTTTTTGGAGGGCATCTTTTGTGTAAGAGGTAACTGCCTTTACATGATGTGGGATCAAATTTTTGTGCTAGGGAATTATTGCTTCTACTGAAATACTAGATGTTTTTGTATAATTGGTTTGTTTTGTGGTCTTGGTGTAACTATAAGAAAATTAAACAGCCTCTGTTCCTTCATTTTCTTCACATAATGCCAAACAATTTGTGATTACCATGTATTTGCATGATGGAAATTTGCTGTTCTGATTGTTAAAACATTCTGTATTACTGGTGATATAGTTTTCACTTTGCTGCATATTTATTTGGCAATTTTGACCAGTGAAATGTTGCATTGTACTGAGTTTGTGGTCAACAGTTTTTCTCATGAAATACCAGTGTGTAGTTCTCGTGAGGCATTCAAGACTTCTTTTGTGTCTCCTTTAAATTAATGTTAATTATGAAGCATTTGCAGCCTTGAGATGTTTTGTTATTATAAAATCTCATGTCAAAAACCTGATAATTATGGCATCAAGCCTTGTTGAATACATGGGTTTTTGTGTACTTGCCTTTGAATCAAATTATAAAGATACTATGCATCACTCTTGTTTCTGTCTCACTCTTTTGAATCTGATTGTAAATTACTCCTGTCATCACAAACTGTGATGTCATAATTTCTTTTATGGCTGTGATTTTCTTTTCATCCTTGTAATTACTACAGTTGTGGCTGGCATGTTGACATCTGTCATTTCACTGAAAATGTAGATGATGCCGGTTTTTTTTTTTTTTTTTCCCCTTAGGCTTCTTTGATGATACTAATCAGTGCTGACATCCACTTCATTCCATGAATTACTTGCATTCATTTATTGCAGTTCAGTTTGAATAAAAGATATTGTATTTCAAAAAACAGTTATTCATTTATTGCCCACATTTTTCAGTGAACTGTGCAATTTGGAAAATTTTTGACTCCAAATTCCTCATTTTAAGAATGCTTTGTTATGTGAAAAAGATATTTAAGTAAGGGAAAAGTGATGAACTTACCAGTTCTGTATTAGAATTTACTGGGTTTTTTTTTTCTTTTTCTCATCCTAGTATAAAAACTTTGTTTTATTTAAAAAAAAAAGAAGAAAAAAAAAGGAAACAAGTAAAAGAAGGAATAACAATAAAAACAATTGAATAATACCAGGCAAAGTGTGCAGGTAAATTTATAAATTCAAATTATCATTATGGAAATGTGAACATTAAAAACTGAATAGAATGTCTCAGTGCATTTGTTTAAGTTTGAGAAAAATATTAGTGAAATTTCCAGATTTTTTTTTTTTTTCATGACGATTGCTGTAACCAAAGCATATTTGATATATGTTTAAACAAACTGGGAACAATATTGAATAATAAAATATTTTCTCATTTGACAGAATTCGGAGAAACAAAAAATATGTACGAAAATCCACAAATAAGAAAATATATGCAATTAAAATATAAATAAGTAAAAGACTACATGTTCATTTTCATTTGTAAAATTTTGGGAATCTGGTAATGTTTGCCAAGGAAAAACAGATGTTCTCACAAAGTTTTCTTTCTTTTACCTGTGTTTCGATTTCAATTTGTATGACGAATCTGTTTGGCTTTTATATTATAAGCTTTAATAACAGCCAGCCACTATTTCATTTTTAGAAGCACTCATCTGGCCATTTCTAGTTCTTTATCGTAGGTCAAGTACTACATTTTTTTTTATTGTTTTCTTGCTTTACAAGTTTTTCTGTACTTATTTGGCATTTTTGCATAAACTACAAGAAGCTTTTCGTTTTTGTCTTCTGTGTTTAATATGCTTCCTTTCAAATGGTAGGTCTTGTTAAAAAATGAAAATTCAGAAAATCCACTGTCCTTAGTGAAAAAGTTCGTTTTCCGCGTTCTTTTTTTTTTTTTTTCTTTTAAATAAAATTATTAGTTAAATTATGTAATATGTTGTTACTGGTTTTTGAAATATCTTTCTACACGGATTATATCGTAATTTATTTTTATTTTTTAGATTGCTTTGTTTGAAACTTTGCAAAGATCATGTAATATATTGTTGTCTGTCATATAAAATGATGAAATATCTATTATGAGAGAATATTTGTACTAAAGTAGTTTGATACTACATTGTTGGAGATTTATTTCTTCGTATGTAGAAACATAGTTTCAGAAAAAAAAAAAAGATTAAACATTTTAAGTTTATTGTCTGTTAAATGCATTGCTTTGATTTCCATGTCATTTGTCACATTCACACATGAAACAATAAGCACTTTCAGACAAACAAGTGACGAGGTTTGTTTTTAAATGTTTTAAAAATGTATAAAAGTCCCATTTTAAATAAGTGTTTCTCTTGGAACTTCACTGATTTTATTTGAATTTTATTTGAAATGTAACCAAAACTGAGCATGCATCGAAGACCACAGTGGTCTAACCGGTGGCTTATGACCATTCGTCCGAGATGGGTCCAGGTTCGAATCCCGGTGATGCATGGATGTTGTGTTCGTCTTACGGCACTGACTGTCTCCCTTCCTTGGAACCACTGGCCCATAATTAAGGAAGCTGTTGTTACCAGTCGAGTTGCTCACGTCCCTTCTTATAAGATCAGATCATATGTAGAGGATTTTAGGAAGGGAGTGTCTGACCCCAGGTCTTAAACAACCCTTAGAGATAGGAAGCTAGGAGATTTGGGCTGGAGTGCCCGATAGGAAAGTGTCACGGAAGCGAGTTAGAAAAGGGGAGGAAGACGCCCTTATTTATAACGAAGGGGGCAGTGCCCGAGGTCCAACGGCTTAATAACGTGCCCATCCGACGCACGGCAGATATTTTGTGGTTCGAGCGTTCGTACCTACCCGGGATCGAACCTGAGGTTTTTCCGTGGCAGTCACGAACGTTGGCCACGAGGCCATCCGCGGCCCCACGTCCCTTATAACCCATCGAGTTGCTCACGATGGTTTTTAAACCCCAAACAAAAAAACCTGGGGGGGGGTTCTGGTTGATAGGCTTTCGCATATCAACCAGATGTCTTTTTCAAGGATGGTAGACAGCAAACTGGATAATAGAACGCTTCAACAGTTTGAACGCGGTGATTTGATAATAAACGAAGAGATGTGAATGTAATTATTCAGTAAAAACACGAGGCATCATGTTCGTTTTGCACGCGGAATCCTTGGAGGAAAATAAAAGGCATCATTCACTATTTGAAGAATTGATTCCAAATTCGTGGTAACTAGCGAGACGCTATCATTGCAGGATTCATTGTTGGTAATGATCTCCAATGTTTCCCGAACGGCAGTGGATTTAGGAGTAGGGTAGGAAGCTAGTAGACTAGAACGGCAAATTAACCACGGCCCTATACAGAGAAGTCCAGTTCAAGTCCACCGATCCTGTGTGGGATGACATAAAGAAATTAGCTTCCTACCCTACTCTTAAATCCACTGCCATTCAGGAAACGGAGATCATTACCAACAATGAGGCCTGCAATGATAGCGTCTCGTTAGAGTTACCACGAATTTGAAACCAATTCTTCAAATAGTGAATGCCTTTTGTTTTCCTCCAAGGATTCCGCGTGCAAAACGAACATGATGCCTCGTGTTTTTGTTGAATAATTACATGCACATCTCTTCGTTTATTGTGAAGTCAAGTCACCGCGTTCAAATTGTTGAAGCGTTCTATTATCCAGTTTGCTGTCTACCTTCCTTGAAAAAGCCATCTGCTTGATGTGCCAAATCTTGGAACCTTTTATTTTATTTACGCCAGTAAATTCGGATAACTAGTATAGTTAGTATAGTTATACTATCTTATGTTGAAGTACAGTTTCAAATGCTCAATAAAACTCAGTCGAAATAATGATCATATTGTATTGCAAGTTACTGCAATACGTACACATTACTACAAAAAAATTCAAGAGGTGCTGCCGGTTTATGAAAGAACTTATTTGTTGCATATGTAATCCTTGGA
The DNA here is from genome assembly GCA_039090855.1 of Macrothele yani. Lineage (NCBI taxonomy): Eukaryota > Metazoa > Arthropoda > Arachnida > Araneae > Macrothelidae > Macrothele > Macrothele yani. The sequence continues at coordinate 420,843 of CM077023.1, read as the reverse complement.
GTGTTTGCTTCTTGTACAAGCTCCAGCCTTCCAGGACAATGTTCTATCGGGTACGGCACGAAAAACAATTCATTTCGCAGAAATTAGTTGGACTGGCATGTTTCATACGCTTCCTGGAAAAGTCTTGGAATTCTATGTTGTCCTGGAATTGTCTTAAAATTCTGTTACATGTCCTACAGTTTTGATTCCTGCCTTTTTGTCCCTGCGCGATGTTTTGTAGTTGAGGATTTTTGTACTGATGTAACTTATGTTTGACAAATTTTTCTCCCCATCCCCGGAAGCATGCGGTGGGGGGGGGGCTGTTTGTTTTCTTGTCAGCAGTTCTGAAGCTGCGTTATTAGCACGTCTTTTGTAACAAGAAAAATGACGCCGAATTTTCGGTTGTAATGAGCACGTGTTTTGAATCCTTTCTGATGCGAATTAAATTCGTCAAAGTTATTCGAAGTCAATGCAACTAGTTAGGAAAAAAATCACAACCGGTTTTTTACAATCGATAAAACATCCAGGAATAGAACCAGGTGCTTACTTCCATCAGCGGCTAAATAGATTGTTACGAAGGATAACAAATGGCGCACAAAAAAGTTCCTCATATAAACAGGAAGGTATCGGAGGCAAACAGATTTTCAAATCGAACAGTTAAAAGAAGTAATATAGAAGGAAACATGATGTAACTCTACGTCTTCTAGTGGAAGAATTTTGCATACTGGGGAAGTTGAAAAATATGTGAAAAATATTCATAACGGAAAAAGCTATGCTAAGGAAAAATACCTTTTCAGATAAGTCTTCCGGAAGTGGAGACAGCGCGAAAAATGTATTGACGTTTATGCCTCCTAGCGGGGAACCTGTGCATTATTTAAAGAAGATAATCCTCCAAATCTTTATTGTAGCGAATGACATACTGTGAAAAAAAAATCTATATAGCGTTTTTAGAAGCGGAGATACAGCTTTAAACAGAAGTACAGAAACACCACCTAGTGACAACTGTGAACCACAAAACTCAAATACTGACAACAAAGTGTTTCACAAGATTATGGCATCCAGTGTTGAAAGAATTTTTTAAATCGCACATTTAAAAACAGAGATATTAAAAAAAGAGATTAAAAGTTTGCACCCCTAGCTAACAATTTATGCATTATTTTGGGAAGAAAATATACAGAGAAAATGAATTTTTTTAATCGGGTTTTTTTTTTTGATTGGAGGTTTAACGACTACCGTGCGCAACTCAATGGGCTATAAGCAGTCGCCCGTCCCTAATTTAAGGCCACTGGTTCCAGGGAAGGGAGAGAGCCAGTGCCGTAAGACAAACACAACATCCATGCCTCACCGGGATTTGAACCCGGAACCCGTCCGTACGAATGATCAGAAGCCATCGCTTAGACCACTGCGCTAATCGGGTTTTTAGACCCGTATATATTGCTGTAAACCAGAACATGAACTTACGCCCTCTAATGGCAAACTTGTGCGTTAAGAAAATTGAAATTATTTCAGAAAGATTTCACAGCAGAAACACTCTCCAACAAAGAAAGAATTTTTCAAATCGGTCACTTACAAGCATAGATATCGACAAAATAAGATATACATCTACGCCCCCTAGCGGAAAATCTATTCATGTTATTTTAAGAAGAAAGTATTCTGAAAAGATTTTTCGATGTGAGCGGTATCGGCCCACGAAAGAATTTTTTCAATCGCGTTTTCGGAAGCTCAGACTTTACTGCAAATACATCAGAAGCAGAAATGAACATGCCCCCTGGTGGCCAAACCATTCTTTACCATTATTTCAAAATAATTGATATAAATATTATTTATTTTATATATTGATTGTGTGGTATATGAATGCATTTCAAGAGCAATGACGACACACTTATGTTCTAACTATAGATTTTATACCTATATATACTTGAGTTTTATGGGGTTTTTTTTTATCCTATAATTTGCTTCAATTATTGAACTAAAGCCAAAATATTAGGTGTACAAATAAGTTTTAAAGCATTTTAAGAAAACGCAACATGTAATTTGAGAGAAAACAACAATACCTTTACGAATCAAAATATGCGCCGACATTATCTCTATCACCTTCCGCCATCGGTCGGGCAGCTGACGGATTCCGGCCATGAAGAATACTTCGTCGTGTGACGCGATGAAGTGGTCAACCCATTTTTGCAATTCGTCACATTTCCGGAACCACACAGCAGACAAACCATGTTGCATCGGTCGGAAAAAATGATAGTCTGAAAGGACTATGTCGGAACTATACGTCGGGTGCTCCAAAACTTCCCAGCCAAGCATCAATAACGTTTCCTTGACCGATTTCGCGACGTGCGGCTTAGCGTTGTCATACAGTAATTTCACGGGACGCAATCCTTTGCCCGTGAATGGACGTTTCCGACAGATTTCCTGGTTCAATCGCAGCAATTGTTGCTTGTAGCGATCAGCAGTAACAGTTGGACCCTGTTCCAATTCATAATAGAGCACACCCTTCATATCCCACCAGATGCACTGCAGAACTCTCTTGGAGTGAATATTGCGTTTCGGTGTCGAAGTCGTTGCTTCACCGGGGTCTACCCAGTATTTTTTGCTTTTGGAATTGTCGTACCATATCCACTTTTCATCACCCGTAACGATTTTCCGCAGAAAAGACTTTCTGTGTTCTTTATTCAACAGATTAAAACACTTCACGACACGCTCATCCTTGTTCCTCTGGCTCAGGTCACGTGACACCCATTTTCCTTCCTTCTGAATCTTTCCCACTACGCGTAAACGATTGGAAATGGTTTGTTGAGTTACCCCCAGTTATTTAGCTAGTTCTTTTTGAGTTTGAGACGAATCTTCATCCTCACGTGCAATTCCTTCTGCGGGGGTTCTCGATCGCTAACATCAAAATCATCTGCTTTAAACCGTCTAAACCAAAACTCACACGTGCTTTTCGATACAATATTCTTCCCCAGAACAGAACAGATCGATGCTCATGCTTTTGCTGCACTTTTTCCTTGATGAAATTCGTAACGAATGCAGTGTCGAATAAATGCAGTATCGCTTGTCATCTTTCACCTACCGATGTGCAAGTGCGTTTGACTGTTGAACAAACTTCTGTGTCACATTTTATACTCTGGACCAGTTACGGTCACGTGACAACAACGCGGGTGAATGTCGGATATGTAAATTAGCGGTATACGTCACAAAAAAAAAACCCGCTGTAAAACTTATTTGTACACCTAAGAGAAATAATTTTTTCTCAAAATCATAGCATAATGTACGTAAAAGATTTGTAGAAATTAAACCTGGTTACAGTTTCAGTGACAATTTTGGCATTTCAGTATTTATCTGTGATTCTGAGTCTCTTATTAGCTGCAGCAGACATCATTTTTCAACGCCGCCCCGGTGACGCAGTGGTCTAAGGCGCTGGCCTCTGATCATTCGTCCGTAAGGGGTCCGGGTTCGAATCCCGGTGAGGCATGGATGTTGTGTTTGTCTTACGGCACTGGCTCTCTCCCTTCCATGGAACCAGTGACCCTAAATTAGGGACGGGCGACTGCTTATAGCCCATTGAGTTGCTCACGGTGGTCGTTAAACCTCCAAAAAAAAAAAAAATCATTTTCAACATTCTGTATTAAGTTTGCTCGAGCATGTAGGGAGTTGTTTGTTAAGGCTACAGGTTGAACAGACCTATGGCTTTACTATATTTTAAACAGGAGCGTTTTTTTTTTTTGAGTGAAGGTTTAACGACCACCCCGTGAGCAACTCAATGGGCTATAAGCAGTCGCCCATCCCGAAATTAGGGTCACTGGTTCCAGGAAAGGGAGAGAGCCAGTGCCTTAAGACAAACACAACATCCATGCCTCACCGGGATTCAAACCCTTTCGGACGAATGATCAGAGGCCATCGCTTAGACCACTGCGCTACCGGGGCGGCTAGGAGCGTTTGGATCGTATGTCCTGGAAAAAAGTCCTGAAGTCCTGGATTCTGTGATTGAAAACGTGTATGAACCATGGGCTGGGCAAATCCTGGAAGTCCATGCAGAATTGTAGACAGATCTGGTTAGCGCCTACTAGCTGTGTGGAGATCAGAATGCTGGCCGCATAATGTTTACCTACTAAAAATCGCACTAATTCCGAGATTTATAAGAGTAAATAATGAGGATTGAGATGAATTTTCGAAGTAATACAATGAATAGATACATAAGTAAGCTCTCTAACGCATATTTTGTCAGCCAAGCATACCATTATATTATTTTTGCTTTTTTTTTTTTTTTTTTTTTTTGATTGCAGGTTTAACGGCCACCGTGAGCAACTTAATGGGCTATAAGCAGTCGCCCGTCCCTAATTTAAGGTCACTGGTTCCAGGGAAGGGAAAAAGCCAGTGCCGTAAGACAAACACAACATACATGCCTCACCGCGATTCGAACCCGAACCCCTTTCGGACAGATGATCGGAGGCCATCGCGCTTAGACCACTGCGCCACCGGGCGGCTTTTTGTCTTTTAACCCGATTAATCTACGGTAGCTTACCTTTAGCAACGCTGTTTGTCTCTGACTTGCCTTCCCGCCGAAGTAACCCGTACGAATATGCGATTTCGTTCCCTAAGGAGAAACTATGTAAAATCCAAAATTTGTGTACAGGAAGGATGACTGTTGGACCTACAGTCGGATTTTTTTTTTCTTGGCACTTGACGATAAGGGAATCACCTGATTTTGGGGGTGCAGCAAGCACTTCCTGGGTCTAAACAGATGTGATTTAGCGAAGGGTTCCCTGGTAGTCCCGCCCTAGGGCGGAATTCTTGTGGAAAGCGTGGCAGTAAACATTGCTTGATCTGAAAGGGGGAAAAGGGATTCTTTGTCTCTTAAGTGATCCTTCTTAAGGGAACAGTGGGTTCTCTCCCCGCGATTATGTCCCCAGCAAGCAATGGGGGGAGACAACAATGGACACAGCGGCTGGGGGATGAACCAAAAAGGTGGGACCGCCATGGTAATGGGTCTTAAAATCGTAGCCCCGCAGGGAACAAGTGACCCCTGTTGTCTCTGAGCATCGGAAATCACCTCCTAAGACACGTCGCACCCAAAATACTTGCACCCCCAAAAATAGGCGATTCCATTATCATCAAATGCCAAATAAAAAATCTGACGTATACTTTGGGACCATTTGGGGTGTCAGTTGTTCCAGGGTTTTATAATTAATGTGAATCGTACCTCAGTGGATCTGTTCTGTACCGATCAAACTTGCCGTTTTGGAGGATGTTGTGACTTTGGGTTCAGTTCCGTATGATAAATATTCAATGAATTCACTCGTGTTTCGTACAATTTATTAGTAAAAAGGCTATTAGAACACAAATTAATAAACTAGCAAAATGGCTCGTCAGCCTAACTGTACAAAACGTAATTAACCGTAACTTAACGATGCGTCTGACTCGACCGCTTCCCTGAAGCTCTTTGGCCGCCCCGGTGGCACACTGGTCTAAGCGTTGGCTTCTGGCCGTTCGTCCGAGATGGTTCCGGGTTCGAATCCCGGTGAGGCATGGATGTTGTATTTGTCTTACGACACTGGCTGTCTCCCTTCCCTGGAATCAGTGGCCCTAAATTAGGGACGGGCGACTGCTTATAGCCCATTGAGTAGCTCACGGTGGTTGTAAAACCCCAATAAAAAAAAATCTCTGCCCCACTATCGTTGTTGTTTTCAAACAGTCCTTGCATTCAAAAGCACCCAATCAATTTCGTGCGCTAGGTATCACATTATAACACGCGACATCGTCAGAGACAATTACGTTATTAACTAAAGCAGGTGATTACCGCTATTGTGAAGCGTCCATTAATGGAGGATTCACTGTATTAAGACGCAAATTATTAAATTGCCCTCTCACGAAACGCACATAGAAAAATTCGGTCCGATGCGAAAAAAAGAGAAAAGACAAACAAACAGACACGTATAAGCGTTTTTCAACAGTAAGAGGCTTACTGCAAAATCGTGGACAGTGTAGTCTCTCTGGTGACCGAGTAATCTGAGATGCTGACTTCTCACTATTTGTCCGAGGTGAGTCCTGGTTCGGATACCAGTGAGGCATGAATGTTGTGTTTGTCTTACGACAATGGCTCTCTCCCTTCCCTGGAACCAGTAGCCCTAAATTAGAGACGGACGGCTGCTTATAGTCCTTCGAGTTGCTCACGAAGGTCGTTTAACTCCGAAACAAAACAAAACAAAACAAGAAAGATTACACCGAATTTTCGGGTGTAATAAGCACGTCTTTTGAATCCGTTCTGACGCAAATTAAATTTATCAAAGCTATTCAAAGTCAATGGAACCGGCATGGAAAACATTAGTATCTGACGGAAGAAAGAAGTTTTTCAATCCCTCAGATATTGCTGTAAACGAAATCGTGAGTTTACGCCCTCTGGTTGCAGACTTGTGCGTTAAGAAAAATATGAATTTTTAAGAGAAACATTTCGCACCGGAAACGCTCTCCAACCCAGAAAGAATTTTTCAAATCGGACTCTTAGAAACAGAGATATCGTCAAAAATAAGATGTGACTTTATGTCCCCTGGTGGGAAAACCAAGCATTATTTTAGGAAGAAAGTATTCTCAAAAGGTTTTTCCATATGAGCGGTATCGGTCAAAAAAAAAAAAAAAAAAAATTAGTCGAGTTTTCAGGAGCCCAGATTTTGCTACAAATACATCAGAAGCAGAAATTAACGCTTATGCCCCCTGGTGGCCAAACCATTCTTTACCAAACATTAAAATTTATGTGAAAAATATTTCGCATCAGGTCTTGTATGCAATATAGGAATAAATTTTGAAATCGGAATTTTAGCAACAGAAAACGCAATTAAGCTTTGTGCCCCCTAGCGGAAAGTCTATGATTTACTTGAAAATTCTGAATTTATAGGAAAAACATTTCGCATCGGATACACTATCCAACAAAGAAGGGATTTTTCAAATTGGACTCCTAGAAGTAGAGATATTGACGAAAATAAGATATACATCTACGCCCCCTGGCGTACAAACTATGCATTATTTCAAGAAGAAAATGTCCCTAAAAGGTTTGTCGACATGAGTAGTATCGGTCAACAAACGACTTTTTTCAGTCGAGATTTTAGAAGCTCATATTTTGCTGCAAATACATCAGAAGCGGAAATTGAGGTTTACGCCCTGGTGGCCAAACCATTTTTTTACAGAAATTAGAAATTATGTGCAAAGAATTTTCCATCAGGACCTGTATCCGGTGCAGAAATAATTTTTCAAATCGGAGATTTAGAAGCAGAGATATAGGGGAAAACGCAATTTACCTCTACGCCTCCTAGCGGAAAGTCTATGCATTACTTGAAAATTTTGAAATTATATGAAAAACATGTCACACTGAAAACACTATCCAACAAAGAAGGAATTTTATAAATCGGACTCCTAGAAGTAGAGATATTGACAAAAATAAGATATACATCTACGCCCCTGGCGGAGAAACTGTGGAATATTTTAAAAAGAAAATATTCCGAAAAGGTTTATCGATGTGAGTGGCATCAGTCCACGAAAGAATTTTTTCAGTCGATATTTTAGAAGCTCAGATTTTATGTCCAATACATCAGAAGCAAAAATGAACCCTTACGCCCCCTGATGGCCAAAGTATTCTTTACCAAAAATTTGAAATTATGTGCAAAAGATTTTCCAACAGGAGGTGTATCCGCTGAAGAAATTGTTTTTCAAATCGGAGTTTTAGAAGAAGAGTTATCGGGAAAAATGTAATTTACTTTTACGCCCCTAACGAGAAATCTATGCGTGATTTGAAAAAGTAACTATATCTAAAATACTCTTCGACAGAAATGGAATCGAAAGATAAAATAATTTTTTCCATCGGATGTTTAGAAGCAAATATGTGGAATAAAACGTATTTTTGAATTCGACATCATCTGCATTTACGCCCTCTAGCGTCGAAATTGTACATCGTAAAAAAAAAAACGAAATGAAAGATAATCATTCGCATATTTCAAGCTTCCCAATGCAAAAAGAATTTTTCAAATCTGACTAATAGTTGCAGAGATATCGTGGGTACAGACGAACGGATGGACAAACTGGTAACATAAGCACGATCTTTTTTTTACAAAAGACGAGCTAAAAATCTAGAAAATATGTTTCAGCCTTTAATTACTTTTTCACTCTCGGTAATAATATACAGTGGGAGCCCCTTAAATTATCGGGGCGCAGGTATGTTGATAACACTAACTGATCAAGTGAAAAATCTCAGTAAATAGTATTTACTAATGTATTTATTAGTATTACTAATAGGTAATATGTTGTCAGTTACTGACAACATATTACCGACAATTTTAGATCTAGTATTTAGTGAAAGTAGCAAGCATATACCTACATTTTCAGATCTGCATCCGTATATACACTGGCGTGCAAAAATTAAGGACAAGACGATTTTTCGAATGTAACGTCGTGCAGAAGTGCTCCACATCGACTCAAATCATACCATAAGATCCCCAAGATGTAAGAATATGGGACAAGTGAGTAAAACTGTCCAAACAAGGAATCCAAAGGATACAAAGGCACTTTATTGAAAAGGTAGCTTCGAGCACAACTGGTAAGAAGACAGAAACGTCCATGTGACAGGCGGCTGCCAAGAAAAATCCAGTCCTTAGTAGGGGATATGATCACCCCTGACTGCGTTGTAGGATTTACAACGTCTGTCCATGCTGAGGACGAGGTTGTCAAGGAGCTGTTGAGGCATCGCGGCCCATTCCTCTTGTAGCGCCAATCGCAGCTGCGGAATCGTTGCTGGCGGCAGGTGACGTGCTGCCAAGCGTCTCCCGAGAAGGTCCCACACGTGTTCGATTGGATTTAGGTCCGGGGACCTTGCGGGCCAATCCCTGTGTTGAATATCTTCACTCTCCAACAGCTCTGCGACAGCCACTGTACGATGAGGTGTAGCGTTGTCGTCCATGAAGAGGAACTCAGGACCCACAGCACCTCTAAACAGACGCACGTGAGGCAGGAGAACCTCGGTACAATAGCTGACACCAGTGACTGAACCTCCTTGGAAGATGTGGAGGTCAGTACGGCTACCAAGCATGATACCGCCCCAAACGAGAACTCCGCCACCTCCAAACCGGTCTCTTTCGATGATGTTGGAGGTGTGATTGCGTGTTCCCTGTTCTCTCCAGATGTGTATACGTCCAGAATCGCTCGTCAGACTAAATCGGCTCTCATCCGTAAAGAGAACTCGACCCCATTGCTGATGCGTACAGTTCTTGTGTTCCTGGCACCACAGAAACCGCAGTCTCCGATGAGCAGGCGTTAATGGCACACACCGTACTGGTCGTCGTGCAAATAGACCACCTTTGTGCAGCCTCCTGGCCACGGTAAAACGCGATAACGGACGTCCAGTTGTCTGTTGCATGTGCCTTGCAATTTCTCCCACTGTCTGCCGTCTGTCTCTTCTCGCCTGTAGGACAATATACCGGTCGCCCGCCGCCGTGGTTGCTCATGGACGACCACTGCTAAACTCTCGCACAGCTGTTCCTGTCGTTTGAAATGCTCTCCAAGCTCGTGAAACGATGCTGTGAGCGATCCCGAACTCCTCGGCCACACTAGTCACACTTCGACCTTCTTCCAACTTCCCAATGACGCGACCTCGGGTAAAGTCATCCAGATGTCGTCTACTGGATTGCCTGTTGGCCATATCACACGGTGGCAGCAACTCGACGTCGTTCAAACCGATGTACACCGTGCAATAGGTTTCACCGAATTGCTCAGCGTACACCGCCCGTGTGTTTTATACCCTTCCGACACTCCCCCCCCACATACGTCATGCTGAATATATGCGCATGCCCTACCGTACCGGACCCTAGTCTATCTCCTGAGTGGTCTTTCGGTCCGTTCTGCCTGCTCGTTCAGCTGTTATGCTAATTTCTCCTCGTCGGCCTTAATTTTTGTACACCAGTGTATGTTCCGCAAACTACATGAAATGAACTTGTATTTTTCGCACATTTTTTGATTGCGAAATTTTCTAGCTGAAGTTATAAAACAAGATTTTCGTACGCGGAAACAATTTTTCTGCCTTAAGTAACAAGTTCTAGGCGAATTTGCCTTGCTGTGGTAGCATACTAATGGCTGGAGCATCCAAGATAATCATGTTGTTTGAAGCTGCCATGGTGGTCAGTGGCGGTGGTTTCTGGCTAGTTCACAGAGCCGGACTCGAGACTCGGACAAAGCATGGGTGTTGCACTGGCTGTCTCCCTTTCTTGGAATCAATGGCCCCAAATTAGGGACATGCGACTGCTTATAGCCCTAAGAAGTTACTCATGTTGGTGGTCAAAAACAAAACAAAATATGGGAAAAAGAAAATTTGTAAAGAAATAAAAAGGCTGCACACGCAGATCCTTCTGATAGCAGTTCAGTTCCTAGACTTAACGGACCATTTTTTTAGGTTGGAGGTTTAACAACCACCATGAGCAACTCAGTGGGCTCATCCCTAATTAACAGTCACGCGTCGCTAATTTAAGGCAACTGGTTCCAGGGAAATCAGAGAGCCCCGTAAGACGAACACAACATCCATGTCTCAATAGATTCGAACCCATACCCATCTCGGACGAATGATCAGAAGCCATACTTAGCATATTTAAGAGGAATATTACAAAATCAGGGAATACGTGAAGTAGAACACAGTTCGATGAGTGACTATAGGAACAATAGAAAAACAAAAAAAAATGGGGAAGAGAGCTGTGACCGGTGACCCCAAATTCATGACACCCCCCTCCACGTCATGGCCAAAAGCCTTTCTTATTTCTAGGCGTCCTCCCAAAGCCCTGCACAGTAGTTTACAGCCTTACGGTACTCGTATTTTTAAACAAGTGATTATTTTTGGTTAAAGCTCTGTAGTTAAGTCACATTTCATTGACATTATGGACATCATCGGACTACACGTAGCGAAAATTATGAGTCATTTTTCTTCAGTTATTTCTACAGTTGGAAATCAACATTTTTTAGCTCTCCTCTGCGCAGTTTTTCAACTAGGTAAATGAAGTATCATTTTCTCTGATTAACTCTTTTTTCAAAAATTCTCTTTGAAAAATATTTTTTTTTTGACGAAAATGATTCAAAAGATATGCTCATTGTCCTTGAGAATTCGGTGTCATCTTTTCTGTATTTTCGTGACTTTCTTTTCTTATATATTTTATCCCAAAAAGAAAATGTTTCGTGATTTTGAGACTGACCACGAAAGAAAGAGAGCCGAACAGAAATGAAAATTGTTCAAAACAAGGGCTTTCCTGTTTGCGTTACACAGTTAGTTTAATGTGCTCGTGTTAGTGTGTTTCTGCTGCAGCTGCGATTGAACTGCATTCTGTCTACGGAATGTACTGCTGAGCGTTGAAGAAGGTTTTCTGAACTGTCAATGAATTCTTCAAAGGTTTCCTTTCTTTATTATAACTCATTCCATCTACTTCCGTATCTTACAGGCTTATCATTTTTTCCTTTCCTGATAAGCCCACTTTTCGTTTGTTTGTTGTTTTTCGTGAGTCATCTGTTGAGTAGTCCCAGCTTTGTGCTGCTGTCATAAAGAAAAAATAAAAGGAAGGAAAGAAAGAAGAGTGTAAAGATATAACACAGTGGATGTGAAATTGCGTGTCCCAATTTCCTGTCACTTCTACGCTGTTCAGTTTAGGAGAATTATCACATTTCCATTCCTTAATTAAAATGCCATGTTCAGCGGTGAGCCACCAGAATGGCAAATACGTCTTTTAAAAGCTATTAAAATAATGAGAAGGAAGAAAAGCACATGAGAGTCTTTATTACTCCAATTCATTTCACATAATATCACTTCAGGACTACTTTATATGGCAAACGCCTACTCTCCGAATTTCCATGTGGGGCATTCAAACAGTCCTACGGTATATGGGTTACATAAAATGCCGACGAAGAATAGTTTTTGGAGAACTGAAAAAGGTTTTATTTGCTATTTTATGATGAATTATTTTGATTTCATGGTGTTTCAAATTTTCTGTCACTAGTTTCTTCATCGTTTGGCATTAAGGTATGTAAACATCTTGAAAAAGTCATTTTTATTTTAAAAATGGATTTTTGTTTTATGTTTTTTCAATATCTCCCACTTATCCGCTTTCCAGAAATACTAAATGTAAGCAAAAAAGACCGAATAAATCAAGGGTCGGCTACCCTTCGATCGCGGCTCCATTTTTGGTCGCTTGTGGAGAAATTTGAGTCACAAGGCATTATTATGTTCTACGTATCTCCGTGAGTCAACATTTTCTAACACGAAGTTTATAAAAAATAACTACAGGGACACACTGACAGATGAACATTTGGATTCGTGTATTTGACTTGGTGTAACTAACTATGAACCAAACGTCAAGAAAATGACCGTGTAAATGGACTGTCAAATATTTATTAGCTTACATTAAAAAGATTTTGTTATTAAAGGGTTATGACAATATAACGTCACAAAATTATTTTTATTTTAAATATTTGATTACTTTTATTTCATTATATGTTATCTTCTGATGTTTGTCTTTGATATTTTCATGTAGTTAAAAGTTTGAAGCCGATTGATGACCTTTATTTAACTCCTAAGCACAGTAAAATAATCAATTTGAACACAAACATAAAATCTGAGTTCAAACTTTTTCTTTAATCTGCTTAAAAAATATGCTAAAAACGAAGAATCCGATTTTTAGTGTTCACGATTTTTTTATATTGCATATATTAATGCAAGTAAGCCAATTACAATAGTGTTTGTAAAGAGTTTGCATATTATTTATATATGACGTGTTCTATAGAATAGGCCTATGTAAATAATATAAAAATAGTGTAAATACTTTTATATATAGGTCTACTGTTAATATATAAAGTATAGGCATACCCTATTTCATACATCGCAGTAGATCTTCGGCAGTTGGCCATTTTGTTAAGTATGGCTCACGTATATCCATTGGTTGCCGACCGCTGAAATAGATCTCAAGATATGATTGTTTGAAAGTTGTGTTGTTTCAATATTTTCACCGGAAGGGGTATTCCATTTTTACCGGAAGTTGTGCAATTTTTTCAAATTTAATTGGGATTTTGCTCAACTGCTCGTGTGTGCACGGATCCGACGTCGAGGCATCCTCACAGTCCGTGGAGATTAATGCAACCGCAACCCACTGTCACAATTGTCCCTGCGTGCGAGCTTTGTTCTTGATATACTCTCCTCGACATGCGGTTTCCATGCGCTGTTGAGGCCACTATTTAGTCATTGGTCGTTATTTTGTAATCATTTGCATATTCAGCCCTGAGGTACTTGCACGCGGAGTTTCATTAGGATCCAACGACTTTTTTCGTGTGCTTCGTTTTTTTTTGTTTTTTGTTTTCCAAAGAGTGCATATGTATATATATATATACGAAGTATGATCCAAATGTTCCCGGACTGGGTCCGTAAGTCCATAGATAGTAAGAGTTACAAAGCTAAGTCCATCTTAGTTCAAAATACGACTCTCTTGCACAACACACTTCTACCGAGTACGCGCATAGGTGACGTTACTATGTATTTTGCATAAGCTCGTCTGTACCCAAGGAGGTTAGAAGAAGAGGAGGTGAAAGGACCCGTTTTGAGTGAAGCCGAAACAGATCAGCTGTTTTGATACTCTCTCTGAGGTAGTGTAAGCTTGCGGGAGTTCGGCAACGTGACGTCACTTCCTGTGCCTGAATCCGTTACGCTTAGCGCATGCAAACCATGCAAAACAAGGATACAAACAAGGAATATTTCGGACTTCGTATTTCTCAACATTAGAGTTTTGGTAATATTTTAAACATGCTACTTGCACAAGCGCAGTATGCACTTCTGCTCAAAAAATCATTATTTTGTTCATTTTTTTAAAAAAATACCAATACATATTTGTTTATTTTTTCTGGATTTTTTTAATTATGGGAATGAATATTTCAGCCTCATTTTTTTTCATGACTGTATGGGTAAATTAAGGGCCCGAAAAACCCGTTCAAAATTGCGATTTCCCCATAGAGATCTACAGGAGATTCTAAGGTTGGGCGCATTGGCGTAGTCAGCTGACAAAAAGTGGCGTCACGTCAGCAGCCCACGGAGAGGTGCTGTTGCCACCTCCCCTTCTTCGAACCTCCTTGGATGTACCAGTTTTTCTAGCACTTCAGTGTGTATATATATCATTTCATCATCATCATCATCATCATCATTGACAACCATTATCAATCCACTCCTGGACGAAGGTCTCTCCACGCCTCTACCACAACGGTCTGTCTTGTGCCAGTCTCATCCATGTTACTTCCGCATACTTTCGAATTTCATCCACCCATCTCCCATGTAGTCTTCTTTTGCGTCTTTTCCTGTCCCTTGGAATCCAATCTAAAATTTCGGCTGCCAGTCGATGGTCTGTCCTTCTGGCAGTATGTCCAGCCTATTGAAATTTCAGGGATTCTACTCTGATCATGATGTCTTTCACTCTTGTCATTTTTCTGATCCACGAGTTCCTCTTCTTATCTTTCCTATTTACACCAAGCATGCACCTTTCCATGCTTCCTTGAGTTGTCTACAGCCTTTGTATGTCTCTTTTAGTTAAAGTCCATGTCTCTCCACCATACGTAAGCACTGGAAGGATGCATTGATCAAACACTTTTCTTTTAAGACATAATGGCATATTGCTCTTGAAAATTATGCTGTTTCTTCCTAAAGCTCTCCAGGCAAGTTTTATACGCCCATTAATTTCTTCATCAATGTGACCCTCACTTGATATCTGCTGTCCAAGATAAACGTAGGCATCTGTTATCTCCAGCTTTTCTCCATCAATCGATAAATCTTCATTTCTTGTAAAAGCATTGTACATCACTTTTGTCTTCTAAAAGTTCATTTCTAATCCCACTTCTTTACTCTTGTCAGCAAGTTCTTGGATCATACTCTGCAGCTCTGATGGGGTGGTTGCAAAAATTTCTACATCCTCAGCAAAACGTAGGTAAGTTTAATAATCTCCATTAATCTTTATCCCTTTGTTTTCCCAGTTCAGTGATTGAAAGACATTTTCCAATGTGGCATTAAAGAGCTTCGGAGATATGGTGTCACCTTGTCTCACTCAATTTCCAATTTTTATGTGTGTATGTGTGCTGTATTTTCAAAGAGCCGAATCTTTGCACTTGCCTTTTCATAGATGTTATTAATAATATTAATGTACGCATCTTCAATACCGCAGGATTTCAAAGCCGCTGTAACTGCTGATGGTTTCACCGAATCAAAGGCCTTTTCGTAACCGACAAAAGCCATGCATAATGGGAGTTCATATTCCCTTGCTCTTTTAATTAGTTCTCTCAGTACGTGGATATGATCTATTGTGCTGTAGCCACTCCTGAAACCAGCTTGTTCTCTCGGTTGAGCCATGTACAGTGTTACCTTCAAGCGGTGTGAAAGAACCTTAGTGAAGATTTTATAAACCACTGATAGGAGGCTGACAGGTCTGTAGTTCCTGAGATCCTCAATGTCACCTTTTTTATGTAGCAGGATCATTGTAGCGTTGTTCCAATCCTCAGGAATCTTCCCTTCATTAAGGCATCGAGTGAAAACTTGGGCGAGTACTGTTTCAATTTCTCCACTTGCTTCTTGTATGATGTCTACAGTAATTCCATCTTCTCCTGGAGCTTTCCCCGTTTCATGTTCTTGATTGCATGTGCAACTTCTGCTAGGAGGACTGGAAGAACTTTGGTACTGGTACCTTTCATGATGTCTGGAGTACATGTATCATCCCTTTCATATAATTTGGAGTAGAAATCCTTCACTCTTGTCAAAATTTCACCTCTATTTCTTGTTACAGAACCATCTTCTTTTCTCAGTGCCATAATCTGTTTTTTCCCCTTACTGAGATGTCCCTTTGCTATCTTTAGGCTTTGGTTGTTTTCAATTGCTTTCCTCACTAGTTCACAGTTGAACTTCTTTACGTCTTCAGTGATACTTTTTCGTACTGTCTTGCATAGCTCTATATATTCCACTTTGGAAGTCACATCTTCTCTAGTTGTCCTCATCTCTCTTCTTTTTTGTATCAACATATATATATCATATTATTGGTTGACAATGATGATGATATTAGACGAAATGCTATCCCACCCTCACCAACCCGCTTGGCCAGCGTGGTGAATTATGGCCAACCCCTCCAAAATGACTCCACAACTTAAATCTTGGCCCTCAGTCTCCGGCAGCTGGAATGTACCTGGCCAAGGCAGCGGCCAGTGTGACATGAAGGCAGAGGGTGCTAAGAATCCCCGGAGGAACAGACTACGCTGCCATCTGATGCTGACCTTGGCTACGTATAATGGACGCTCCCTATCTTCTGATTCAAGGCTTCTTGAACTGGAAGAGGAACTACAAAGGATCAAGTGGGACATCGTCGGGCTAAGTGAGGTAAGGAGAAAAGGAGAAGATCTCATTGAACTGAAACGTGGACATCTCTTCTACTATCGTGGGACAGATACTGGCAGAACTAGTGGTGTTGGATTTATAATAAACAAGAAACTGAAGGATAAAGTTGTAGAAGTTGAAAGTTCCTCTGACAGAGCTGCACGACACGTTATCCAACTCTCGAGAAGATACAAGGCTCAGATTTTTCAAACTTATGCACCCACCACAAGTCATCCTGAAGAAAAAATTGAAGAATTTTATGGGGAAATTCGTCATCTAAATAATAAATTTAAGCAGCACTTGAAGATAATTATGGGAGATTTCAATGCAAAAATAGGGCAACGGCAACAGAATGAAACTTCAGTAGGTAAATTCGGTCGCGGCAACAGAAACCAGCGTGGAAATACTCTCGTAGAGTTTGCAGAGGCAGAAGGGTTTTTCATCTTGTACTCCTTTTTCAAGAAAAAGCTACACAGGAAATGGACATAGAGACATCCAAATGGGACAAGTGAAATTGATTTTATTATGTGTAACAAAAAATTCGTCATAGAAGACTGCAGTGTGCTAAACAAGTTCAACACAGGTAGTGACCATAGATTGGTGAGATGTGAGATGCACCTCAACACTAAACTCGAACGTGGCAAGCTCATAAGACAAACAAAATGTATTGACATAACCAACCTTAAAAAACACCATAATACCTTCAAGTTGGAACTGAAGAACAGATTCTCTGCGTTAGAAGGCCTAACATCGGAAGAAGTGGGTATTTCTGAAGTTAACAGAAAAGTAACCAAAGCTCTTATGGAAACAGCAACAAAATGAGCTCAGTCTAAGAACAAGTTGCATGTAAACAAATTATCAGGAAAAAACAAAATGTTGATGCAAAAACGAAGAGAGATGAGGACAACTAAAGAAGATGTGGCTTCCAAAGTGGAATATATAGAGCTATGCAAGACAGTACGAAAAAGTATCACTGAAGACGTAAGGAAATTCAACTGTGAACTAGTGAGGAAAGCAATTGAAAACAACCAAAGCCTAAAGATAGCAAGGGGACATCTCAGTAAGGGAAGAAAACAGATTATGGCACTAAGAAAAGAAGATGGTTCTGTAACAAGAAATAGAGGCGAAATTTTGACAAGAGTGAAAGATTTCTACTCCAAATTATATGAAAGGGATGATACATGTACTCCAGACGTCATGAAAGGCACCAGTACCAGAGTTCTTCCAGTCCTCCCAGCAGAAGTTGCACATGCAATCAAGAACATGAAACGTGGAAAAGCTCCAGGAGAAGATGGAATTACTGTAGACATCATACAAGAAGCAAGTGGAGAAATTGAAGCACTACTCGCCCAAGTACTCACTCGATGCCTTATTGAAGGGAAGATTCCTGAGGATTGGAACAACGCTACAATGATCCTGCTACATAAAAAAGGTGACATTGAGGATCTCGGGAACTACAGACCTATCAGCCTCCTATCAGTGGTTTATAAAATCTTCACTAAAGTTCTTTCACACCGTTTGAAGTTAACACTGTACATGGCTCAACCGAGAGAACAAGCTGGATTCAGGAGTGGCTACAGCACAATAGATCATATCCACGTATTGAAAGAACTAATTGAAAGAGCGAAGGAATATGAACTTCCATTGTGCATGGCTTTTATCGATTATGAAAAACCCTTTGATTCGGTGAAACCATCAGCAGTTACAATGGCTCTGAAATCCTGCGGTATTGAAGATGCATACATTAATATTATTAATAACATCTATGAAAATGCAAGTGCAAAGATTCGGCTGTTTGAAAATACAACACACGTAAAAATTGGAAATGGAGTGAGACAAGGTGACACCATGTCTCCGAAGCTCTTTAATGCCACATTGGAAAATGTCTTTCAATCACTGAACTGGGAAAACAAAGGGATAGAGATTAATGGAGATAATCTAACCCACTTTCGTTTTGCTGTTGACGTAGTCATTTTTGCAACTACCCCATCAGAGCTGCAGAGTATGATCCAGGAACTTGCTGACAAGAGTAAAGAAGTGGGATTAAAAATGAACTTTCAGAAGACAAAAGTGATGTTCAATGCTTTTACAAGAAATGAAGATTTATCGATTGATGGAGAAAAGCTGGAGATAACAGATACGTACTTTTATCTTGGACAGCAGATATCAAGTGAGGGTCACATTGATGAAGAAATTAATGGGCGTATAAAACTTGCCTGGAGAGCTTTAGGAAGAAACAGCATAATTTTCAAGAGCAATATGCCATTATGTCTTAAAAGAAAAGTGTTTGATCAATGCATCCTTCCAGTGCTTACGTATGGTGCTGAGACGTGGACCTTAACTAAAAGAGACATACAAAGGCTGCAGACAACTCAAAGAAGCATGGGGAGGTGCATGCGTGGTGTAACCAGGAGAGATAAGAGGAACTCGTGGATCAGAAAAATGACAAGAGTGGAAGTTATCATGATCAGAGTTAAATCCCTGAAATTTGGCAATGGGCCGGACATACTGCCAGAAGGACAGACCATCGATGGACAGCCGAAATTTTAGATTGGATTCGAAGGGACAGGAAAAGACACAGAAAAAGACCACATGGGAGATGGGTGGATGAAATTCATAAGTATGCGGGAGTGACATGGATGAGACTGGCACAAGACAGACCGTTGTGGAGGAAACTTGGAGAGACCTTCGTCCAGCAGTGGATTGATAATGGTTGACAATGATGATGAAAATATATATATTTAGATATATATAAATAGTATACAAATAACACAAAAGGAATTAGGCAAAAAGGCTAATACCTTGAGAAGCGCCGAAGGCAGCTAAACCTCATGTAGTAGCATATATGGAATGGAAACATTACAGAACAAGAATACAAAAATTAAAAAAAAAAAGGAACTTCAAAACAAGTGCAAACAAAAAACAGGTTGCCGTCATCAGGAGAGCATTAACCTGTGGGAGTGGCCTTTCTAGTACCAACAAACGACAAGGCGAGCCAAAATTGTCGGTTGGTCATGCTCTCTAGCCCACCAAACCAAATTGCAGAACAAGCACAAAAATTCTAAAAATCAAATTTATACAGAAAAAAAAAAAAAAATTAAAAGCTTACCGGCAGAACAAGACCTCCATGACAAGAAGCAAAACGAAACTGAACAGAACCCTCACAAGAACCCAAATATATACACTGGTATAAAAAGTGGTCACGGTTAATCAACTACTTGGTAAGCCAAAAAATGTGTGAACTGGCAAGATGCAAAACTGTGTATGTAGATAAGATCTTCAGCTATTAGGGACCCACCAAATAGCACTTTATGTTACCTATATACTTAAAATTGTTAGGTCCTAGGTTAATAAAGCATGTCAATGTGCAATTTGAAACTCTTGGAAACCGAATTAAAGTTCAAAATTAAATGTTTAAAATGGTAAGTAAATTGTTAGATTGCAGATTAGAAAGAAGAGCTTTCAGATTTTTTACAAGTAAGAACTGTGTAGAGCAAATTTTAGCTATTCTATGAAACTGAGAGATGAGTAGATTGCGATGTATAACTTTTGAAGTGTTAGATGACCAGTGAGTGTAGTGAATGATATCAAACTGAAAAGAGTTTCTTTTATCAAATAAATTCACTACACATCTTCCCTCCTCGTCCACCTGTACCTCTAAATCGAGTTAACAAACACAAGTAGACGATCTGTTAGTTTTCTCTAGGGTAAGGTCGTCAGGATACAAGTCAGCGGCGCAACGCAAAAAGTCCGGAATGGTAATGACAATGATGTCATCAACATATCTTAGAGCAATTCTAGCTAAAGGATGATTGGCAACAAATATATCCTCAAAGAAATGTAGATAGAGGTTAACCAAACTGCTAGAAAAGCGACTGCCCATCGGGATACCACGAGTTTAAATTTGAGATCGACACAAGAATCAAGATACTTGTGTCTATCTCAAATTTAAATTTAAACCTTTCGCCGTTTCTCAAAGAAAAACAAGGGGTAGTAGAGGTAGCAAAAGGAACTCATCGGTTCGGGTGAGCTTCGGTGATTTGGTTCAAGAACTTGACTGCTATGAGGGCTATTTCGTTAAGCATTGTCGTTTTAAAATTTTTGCCTTGAGTAACAGAAAAAAGATCTAGAGTTTTGACCAACTGCTTCAAAATTATGCCTTCAGCTCTGAACACATTGGAATTTTGATCGGTGACCTTCTTGGGTACCGACTTTCCACTTTCTGTTGCAAATTCACAGGGGCTCACCTTGTCAAGAAGTACTGCGTTATTGATTACTGTCATGAGGTCATTGATTTTATTCGTTTAAAATCAATTTTGCATAAATGTTTGGATCTTTTCCCTCTCGGAAATGAGGTGAAATTGGTGACCTGTTTTCGAGATGAAAAACCACTTAATCGCCGTATTTTTAATTATAGGCAAACTGTTGCTGATTTAAAGTCTTTAAGCGGCAATGAGGATGACAGCTGTTACTGTCATCTTGACAAATTCAGTAAATTTTTCAATCCTTACCACGGTCATATCATTACTGGTGACCTGGACATCGTGCCTTTTCGAGAACTACGCACACTTATGTCTCTGGGCACTAAATACAGGTTGACACCTCGATTCAAAACAAAGAAATGTGTCTCTATTCTACGTAGTAATTTTTTACAATGCGCTCTAAAGCTTTCTTATGAGTTTGGTTTGCCCCTCGAAGCCTTTAACGAATGGCTGGATTCTGTGTTGTGTGACATTCGTTATGAGCTCGACAAGTTAAAGAGCTCTGGGGTTTGTACCCGGCAGCCACATAATCTTGCTCTGATTAATTCACAAATTCACGAACTTCAAAACTTATTCACTATTTCTCCAGTGGATAAAGCTGGTAATAACTTTGCCTTCTTTTGTAAACAGTTCTATGAGGATCTCCTAATACAGGAGATGAATACCACGGATACTTACACTCCGGTTTCTCAAAACCATAAAGACATTGTTAAAAAAATAATCGCTCTGCATAAAAGGACTAAGCTTAATGTGTCCAACTTAAACTTAACTTTTATTTATGCTATCCCAAAGTTTCATAAGGAACCTGTTTCCTTCCGTTTCATTACTAGTGGACGCAACTGTTATAATAGTAAAGCGGGTGGGTTGCTTCAGAGATACTTGTCCGTGGCACTTCGCAGGTTGGGTTCGACTTGGATTATTGGGAGCAATAACAGAGTCTTGGAGACACTTGGCTCGGTGACTGTCACATCTGTGGATACTTACGATTTTAAAAACCTCTTCATCTCAATTTCATTGAAGGGTCTGTGGCAGGTAGCCTTAAACATACATACGAAGTTCGAGCCCGTGACTACTGAACAGTATTGGCACTTCCTACTGGATTTCTGTATCAATAACAATTTTTTTACCGTGGGCGATGGGCTGTACCTAGAAGCTCGTGGTATCTCGATGGGCAGTCGCTTTTCTAGCAGTTTGGCTAATCTCTATCTACATTTCTTTGAGGATATATTTGTTGCCAATCATCCTTTACCTAGAATTGCTCTAAGATATGTCGATGACATCATTGTCATTAACATTCCGGACGTTTTGCTTTGCGCCGCTGACTTGTATCCTGACGACCTTACCTAGAAAAAACTAACAGATCGTCTACTTGTGTTTGTTACCTCGATTTAGAGGTTCAGGTGGACGAGGAAGGAAGAGGTGTAGTGAACTTATTTGATAAAAGAAACTCTTTTGAGTTTGATATCATTCACTACACTCACTGGTCCTCCAACATTTCTAAAGTTATACATCGCAATCTACTCATCTCTCAGTTTCATAGAATAGCTAAAATTTGCTCTACACAGTTCTTACTTGTAAAAAATCTGAAAGCTCTTCTTTCTAAACTGCAATCTAACAATTTTCCTAAAAATTTCTTAAGACACCATTTTAAACATTTAATTTTGAACTTTAATTCGGTTTCCAAGAGTTTCAAATTGCACATTGACATGCTTTATTAACCTAGGACCTAACAATTTTAAGTATATAGGCAGTATAAAGTGCTATTTGGTGGGTCCCTAATAGCTGAAGATCTTATCTACATACGCAGTTTTGCATCTTGTGAATTCACACATTTTTTGGCTTACCAGGTAGTTGATTAACCGTGACCATTTTTTATATCAATGTATATATTTGGGTTCTTGTGGGGGTTCTGTTCAGTTTCGTTTGCTTCTTGTCGTGGTGGTTTTGTTCTGCCGGTAAGCTTTTAGTTTTTTTTTTCTGTATACATTTGATTTTTAGAATTCTTGTGCTTGTTCTGGAATTTGGTTTAGTGGCCTAGGGAACATGACCAACCGACAATTTTGGCTCGCTTTGTCGTTTGTTGGTACTAGAAAGGGCACTCCCACAAGTTGATGCTCTCCTGATGACGGCAACCTGTTTTTTTGTTTGGACTTGTTTTGAAGTTCCTTTTTTCAAAATGTTTGTATTTTTGTTCTGTAATGTTTCCATTCTCTCTCTCTCTCTCTCTCTCTCTCTCTCTCTCTCTTTCCCTCTCTCTATGTATATATATATATATATATATATATATATATATATACATAGAGAGAGGGAAAGAGAGAGAGAGAGTGAGAGACTAAAATAACACTCATGAGACGCAAGGAAGTATGTATGAAGATATAGCCAGAGCCGCGCAAGGCCTCTAGGACATCTAACCTATATAAATACTACATTAATTTAACACCAAAACACAAACAAATTACTCAAGATTTCCAAAAGGACAGTGTTATTAAAAGTATACAACAAACACCAAAATACCTACCCAAAAATAGCAGCAACACCTGAATAAAAACCATTGCATCCACCCTTCACAAAATTAATGATAGTAAATTCCAGTCCAGTTATTAGAAGGTTGTTTGAAAAATAGAATAACGAATAGATACAGGCCGATCTCATCAGGGGAGCACCGCGTCTAGAAGATGGTTTTTCGATTTCCCAGGATACCAATGAATTCTTGTAATTTTGGATAAATTACAAGAATTCATTGGTGTTTTGCTGAAAAATGGATATCTACGTAACTTTGTCTTCAGTCTGTTTCGTCAATTGCTTAATGGCTCAAGACTCGGCGTCCAATTCTATTCGATAACCTTTGATTACTTGATACGACGTATCAATATATAGTTATTTTTATATTTGAGATTGGTGACGTCTAGATTTTTTTCTGTTTATTTTAGCTGGTCTTACCACTTGTTGTCTTTGGTTGGTCTTGATGGCTTCGGGAGCACTCCCCACATGCGTAGGATTTCCCGCATTTGTATTGGAGAATCGAAAAGCCATCTTCCATACGTCGGTGCTCCCCTGATAAGATCGGCCTATATCTATTCGTTATTTTATTTTTCAAACAGTCTTCTAACAATTCGACTGGAATTTACTATTCTTACTTTTGTGAAGGATGGATGCAATGGTTTTTATTGGGGTGTTGCTGGTATTTTCGGGGAGGTTTTTTGGTGTTTGTTGTACAATTTTAATATGCACTGTCCTTTTTGAAATCTTGAGCAATTCGTTTGTGTTGTGGTGTTAAATGATGTGGTATATATATATATATATACGATATAAAATATATTAAAATCACAAATCTAAAAACACTCAACTCACTTACCTCATCAAATGGAACACAACGGCCAAAGTAAATAACCAGCCCAAGAAAAAGTATCAAAAGTATCAAAAATAATAAATCATCTCGAAGATTCAGCTGTCATCATCAGGAAGACCCCAGCTAAATATATGGCCTTTCAGAACGACAGCAAAGGCAGACAAGGTAATAACGATAAACCCAGGTAAGACAAAAAACAAAAAGTACAAAACAAATAAGTAAATAAAGGTAGCAATCCAGAGACACACTAAGAAACAGCAGATAGACCTCCTGACAACTCAACAGCCTGTGACAGAAATCCAAATGACCAACCATGTGACAAATATGCAGCGGAAGAATGACGCATAACGCCGCGGTTGCAGTGAGGTATATATCTATAGTGAGTGACGAGAAAGGTTATAGATAGATAGATGTTAACTTAGTCTTCAGCCACAACAGGCCCATCAAGTGGCACTTAAAGAACTAACCATTTAGTATTTTAGGGCCATGGTTAGTACAATTAAATATGTATGGGGATATGTTGTATGTCTTATAAAAATGTTGAGCTTTAGAGTCATACAATAGCTGTGAAAATAATGTTTTTACATATTGCAGTGGATATTCGTTTTCCTTCAAGATGTTCCACAACTGTATGAGTTCTTTAATTAGTACATCTACTGTATTGCAAATCTCAAACAGCCTATGAATCCTCGATATGACAAGATTTCTGCAAATTGACTTAGATACACTGGAATGCCAATTTACGTAATAATTGATATGAAACATATAATTTCTTCTCTTATCATATAAAGTAGTGATATAGCCGTCTATAGAGTTGCATATCTTCAAATCCAAAAAGTTAATTTGACCAGAGGTGACATTAGTTTGCTCCAGTGATAACCAAGGAGGATATATGCTTTTAGCAGATACTGGAAAGGTTTCCCAATTAAAGGCAATGACGTCGTCAATGTAGCGCAGCACGACACCTGTAATGTCTTTATTTTCTGTGACATATTTCTGTTCATAATAGTGCAAATACAGGTTTGCAAGCACACTGGAATACTTAGCTCCCATGGGTATTCCATTAATTTGTTGGTATATGTGACCTCCAACTCTCAGATAACTATTGTCGAGACATAGGCTTACCATGTATCTCCAATTGACATGTGACATATCTGATTTATCTTCGAATTTCTCATATAACCAGTCATATAGGATCAAGTGGGACATCGTGGGGCTAAGTGAGGTAAGGAGAAAAGGAGAAGATCTCATCGAACTGAAAAGTGGACATCTCTTCTACTATCGTGGGACAGATACTGGCAGAACTAGTGGTGTTGGATTTATAATAAACAAGAAACTGAAGGATAAAGTTGTAGAAGTTGAAAGTTCCTCTGACAGAGCTGCACGACTTGTTATCCAACTCTCGAAAAGATACCAGGCTCAGATTATTCAAACTTATGCACCCACCACAAGTCATCCTGAAGAAGAAATTGAAGAATTTTATGAGGAAATTTGTCATCTAAATAATAAAGGTAAGCAGCACTTGAAAATAATTATGGGAGATTTCAATGCAAAAATAGGGCAACGACAACAGAATGAAACTTCAGTAGGTAAATTCGGTCACGGCAACAGAAACCAGCGTGGAAATACTCTCGTTGAGTTTGCAGAGGCAGAAGGGTTTTTCATCTTGAACTCCTTCTTCAAGAAAAAGCCACACAGGAAATGGACATGGAGACATCCAAATGGGACGACAAGTGAAATTGATTTTATTATGTGTAACAAAAAATTCGTCATAGAAGACTGCAGTGTGCTAAACAAGTTCAACACAGGTAGTGACCATAGATTGGTGAGATGTAAGATGCACCTCAACACTAAACTTGAACGTGGCAAGCTCATAAGACAAACAAAATCTATTGACATACCAACCTTAAAAAACACCATAATACCTTCAAGTTAGAACTGAAGAACAGGTTCTCTGCTTTAGAAGGCCTAACATCGGAAGAAGTGGACATCTCTGAAGTTAACAGAAAAGTAACCAAAGCTCTTATGGAAACAGCAACAAAATTAGCTGGGTCTAAGAACCAGTTGCATGTGAACAAATTATCAGGAAAAACCAAAATGTTGATGCAAAAAAGAAGAGAGATGAGGACAACTAAAGAAGATGTGACTTCCAAAGTGGAATATATAGAGCTATGCAAAACAGTAAGAAAAAGTATCACTGAAGACGTAAGGAAATTCAACTGTGAACTAGTGAGGAAAGCAATTGAAAACAACCAAAGCCTAAAGATAGCAAAGGGACATCTCAGTAAGGGAAGAAAACAGATTATGGCACTGAGAAAAGAAGATGGTTCTGTAACAAGAAATAGAGGCGAAATTTTGACAAGAGTGAAAGATTTCTACTCCAAATTATATGAAAGGGATGATATATGCACTCCAGACATCATGAAAGATACCAGTACCAGAGTTCCTCCAGTCCTTCCAGCAGAGGTTGCACATGCAATCAAGAACATGAAGCGAGGAAAAGCTCCAGGAGAAGATGGAATTACTGTAGACATCATACAAGAAGCAAGTGGAGAAATCGAAACAGTACTCGCCCAAATTTTCACTCGATGCCTTAATGAAGGAAAGATTCCTGAGGATTGGAACACCGCTACAATGATCCTGCTACATAAGAAAGGTGACATTGAGGATCTCGGAAACTACAGACCTATCAGCCTCCTATCAGTAGTTTATAAAATCTTCACTAAAGTTCTTTCACACCGCTTGAAGGTAACACTGGACATGGCTCAACCGAGAGAACAAGCTGGATTCAGGAGTGGCTACAGCACAATAGATCATATCCACGTGCTGAGAGAACTAATTGAAAGAGCGAGGGAATATGAACTTCCATTGTGCATGGCTTTTATCGATTATGAAAAAGCCTTTGATTCGGTGAAACCATCAGCAGTTACAATGGCTCTGAAAACCTGCGGTATTGAAGATGCATACATTAATATTATTAATAACATCTATGAAAATGCAAGTGCAAAGATTCGGCTGTTTGAAAATACAACACACGTAAAAATTGGAAAGGGAGTGAGACAAGGTGACACCATATCTCCGAAGCTCTTTAATGCCACATTGGAGGGTGTTTTTCAGTCGCTGAGCTGGGAAAACAAGGGGATAAAGATTAATGGAGATTATCTAACCCACCTTCGTTTTGCTGATGACGTAGTCATTTTTGCAACTACCCCATCAGAGCTGCAGAGTATGATCCAGGAACTTGCTGACAAGAGTAAAGAAGTGGGATTAAAAATGAACTTTCAGAAGACAAAAGTGATGTTCAATGCTTTTACAAGAAATGAAGATTTATCGATTGATGGAGAAAAGCTGGAGATAACAGACACGTACGTTTATCCTGGACAGCAGATATCAAGTGAGGGTCACATTGATGAAGAAATTAATCGGCGTACAAAACTTGCCTGGAGAGCTTTTGGAAGAAACAGCATAATTTTCAAGAGCAATATGCCATTATGTCTTAAAAGAAAAGTGTTTGATCAATGTATCCTTCCAGTGCTTACGTATGGTGCAGAGACGTGGACCTTAACTAAAAGAGACATACAAAGGCTGCAGACAACTCAAAGCAGCATGGAGAGGTGCATGCTTGGTGTAACCAGGAGAGATAAGAAGAGGAACTCGTGGATCCGAAAAATGACAAGAGTGGAAGACATAATGATCAGAGTAAAATCCCTGAAATGGCAATGGGCTGGACATCCAAGAATGCCAGAAGAACAGACCATCGATGGACAGCCGAAATTTTAGATTGGATTCCAAGGGACAGGAAAAGACCCAGAAGAAGACCACATGGGAGATGGGTGGATGAAATTCGAAAGTATGCAGGGGTGACATGGAGGAGACTGGCACAAGACAGACCGTTGTGGAGGAAACTTGGGGAGACCTTCGTCCAGCAGTGGATTGATAATGGTTGACAATGATGATGATGATGATGATACCCTGTGCAAATCTTGCAAGTCTATATTAGTAAATAAATTTTTGAAATCGTAGGTTGCAATGTGTGTGTACTGTTCTTTTTTTCTGGATTTCACCATTTCCATGACCTGTTCGCCATTCCCTATAAACCAAGCATTTTGTATCTGTCTAAAGATGGTTTTTAGTTTGCACTAAAAACCATCTTTAGAAGTAAGTGAGTTGAGTGTTTTTAGATTTGTGATTTTAATATATTTTATATCGTATATTTGAGCACAGTTCGGTCTGCTGCATCGCGCGTCTGGGTGTGTGCTTGTGTTTTTTTATAATATATATTTTTTTGCAATTTTTTGCAGTTTTTGATGTCATTTTTTTGTGAGTTTGGTATGTGCAGTCTCGTCATTTAGAGTTTTAGTGTATATATATATATATATATATATATATATATATATATATATATATATATATATATATACTTAAGAGCAAAACTGAAGACTAAGGAAAAACTTTAGAATTTAAAACGAAGGTTGCAAAATAACCTGAAAATCAAAACGCGCAACGCAGCAGTTTTGAAAATTCAGAATTCACATTCTATAAAGAAGATACCTAAGCAAAAAAATACATATATAATTTTGACTCACACCTAGTACAACATAGAAAAGGTTATGTATCTACCTGTGTGAGTAAAAGGAGAAAAGATAAAAAAATAAAATAAAACAACTGAATGTAGAAGGTGTCGAGAATACTGAGCCTTGGCTTTATCAAGGACCAGCAAAAACTCTGCATTTTCTCACTTCCACAAAGACCTAGTTGGAAATGGGTTTCTGCAAGGCCATAGATGCAAGTAACATTCCCACCTAAAATAGTTTAAAAAATATATATAAGTCATGTCCTCCGTAGAGTTGCATGACCTAGCACTAGTTAACAATTTCGCTTGCATCCATTAACCTTCCTGGCCCGACCCATGCTCTTCATCTGTTACTATTAAACAGAGAGAAGAAGATTAAAGAGAACTCAAGCTGTGAGAGTGACATAATAATTAGAAATGATTTTCAGCCATAACGAAATTCCAAGTTCGTTTGAGAGAGAATTTAAACCTGAAAATCAATGCAAAAGAAATCCAAATTTTACATTGCAATTAAAAAAGGAAATGTTAATTTTTAACGAACAGATTTTTGAAAGAAAACTTGAGTCTAAAACCCCCTACTCTACAACTTATGACAGCACGAAAACGAGAATAAGTTAAAGATAATAATTAACTAAAGAAAACTTTGTGAAAGTTATATACCTTAAACAGTTAGTTGCAATATGTACAAAGTATTTCAGCAGTGCTTTAAGTGCATAATTAATTAGTTATTAAGAACTTAACTACTTTGAAAAAACAGCGCATAGACAGCGCATAGAAAAGGAACAAGCTTAGCCATCTTCTGAGAGAAGAAGATTAAAGAGAACTCAAGCTGTGAGAGTGACAACTCTTTCTTTCTTTCTTTTCTTTCTTTCTTTCTTTTCTTTGTAACTTTGAGCGTCTTTTGGGGTACCTAGGAACAGAAGATGGCTAAGCTTGTTCCTTTTCTATGCGCTGTCTATGCGCTGTTTTTTCAAAGTAGTTAAGTTCTTAATAACTAATTAATTATGCACTTAAAGCACTGCTGAAATACTTTGTACATATTGCAACTAACTGTTTAAGGTATATAACTTTCACAAAGTTTTCTTTAGTTAATTATTATCTTTAACTTATTCTCGTTTTCGTGCTGTCATAAGTTGTAGAGTAGGGGGTTTTAGACTCAAGTTTTCTTTCAAAAATCTGTTCGTTAAAAATTAACATTTCCTTTTTTAATTGCAATGTAAAATTTGGATTTCTTTTGCATTGATTTTCAGGTTTAAATTCTCTCTCAAACGAACTTGGAATTTCGTTATGGCTGAAAATCATTTCTAATTATTATGTCACTCTCACAGCTTGAGTTCTCTTTAATCTTCTTCTCTCTGTTTAATAGTAACAGATGAAGAGCATGGGTCGGGCCAGGAAGGTTAATGGATGCAAGCGAAATTGTTAACTAGTGCTAGGTCATGCAACTCTACGGAGGACATGACTTATATATATTTTTTAAACTATTTTAGGTGGGAATGTTACTTGCATCTATGGCCTTGCAGAAACCCATTTCCAACTAGGTCTTTGTGGAAGTGAGAAAATGCAGAGTTTTTGCTGGTCCTTGATAAAGCCAAGGCTCAGTATTCTCGACACCTTCTACATTCAGTTGTTTTATTTTATTTTTTTATCTTTTCTCCTTTTACTCACACAGGTAGATACATAACCTTTTCTATGTTGTACTCGGTGTGAGTCAAAATTATATATGTATTTTTTTGCTTAGGTATCTTCTTTATAGAATATATATATATATATATATACACTGACGGAAAAAAAAATCCTAACACCACGAAAAAAAAGTTGTAGAGGAATGAAATGGCGGAAATACATTTGCATAGGTAACATATTTAATCGATTAAGGTTTCAAAATCACAGCTTAATGTAAGCGCGAGAAGAGCCATTTTAAATGTGAAATGCTGGTACATTAATAACCGGTGTAACCGCCAGAATGTTGAATGCCAGCACGCAAAGTTCATGCATTGTGTCGTACAGGTGCTGGATGTCAGTTTGTGGGATGGAGTTCCATGCCTGTTGCACTTGGTCGGTCAATACAGGGACGGTTAATGCTGGTTGGGGGTGACGCTGGAGTTGTCGTCCAATGATGTCCCATACGTGCTCGATTGGTGAAAGATATGGTGATCTAGCAAGCCACGGCAACATGTCGACACTCTGTAGAGCCTGTTGGGTTACAACAGCGGTATGCGGGCGAGCGTTATCCTGTTGGAAAACACCCCCTGGAATGCTGTTCATGAATGGCAGCACAACAGGTTGAATCACCAGACCAAAGTACAACTGTGCCGTCAGGGTGCGTGGGATAACCACGAGAGTGCTCCTGCTGTCATAGGAAATTGCTCCCCAGACCATAACTCCAGGTGTAGGTCCAGTGTGTCTCGGCCGCAGACAGGTTGGTTGCAGGCGCTCACCTGGCCTCATTCTAACCAACACACGGCCATCACTGGCACCCAAGCAGAACCGGCTTTCATCAGAAAACACAACAGATCTCCACTTCGTCCTCCAATGAGCTCTAGGACACCACTGACGTCGCAAACGGCAGTGGTTTGGAGTAAGTGGAATGCACGCTACAGGGCGTCTGGCTTGGAGCTGTCCTTCAAGTAACCGATTTGTAACAGTTCGTTGTGTCACTGTGGTGGTAACTGCAGCTCGAATTGCTGCCGCAGACGCGGTACGATGCGCCACGGCCATACACCGTACACGGCGGTCTTCCCTCTCAGTAGTGCCACGTGGCCGGCCGGAACTGGGTGTTCTTGAGGCAGTACCTTCCCTTGACCACCGCTGCCAACAATCATGCACAGTGGCTACATTCCTGCCAAGTCGTTCTGCAATATTGCGGAAAGAAAATCCACCTTCTCGTAGCCCTTTTACACGACCTCGTTCAAACTCCGTGAACTGTTGATAATGGCTTCTTCGTCTTCTTAAAGGCATTCTTCACTAACATCAACACCCTACGTCGAATCTCAACGATAACTAACGCTCACGAACGTTACAGCGCGTATTTACAGCAAACCTGCTTTGCATGTTCCGAGGGGCGCTTCTAGCGTCACACGTATGCGCCGAGCGCGAAATTTGCATAGATGTCATCTTACAAATGTACTCTCACCGCTTACCAACTGTCGTTTATCTAACATAACCTCTTCTTGGTGTTGGGATTTTTTTCCGTCAGTGTATATATATATTCCAGTCGAATTGTTAGAAGACTGTTTGAAAAGTAAAATAACGAATAGATATAGGCCGATCTTATCAGGGGAGCATATGTATAAGATCCTGCTAAATAAAGGGTATATACACTCACGGACAATGAAATTTGCGCACCTAGAAGAAAACAAGCTACAACCGCGAAATTTTGCAAATAGCTACAGTGCGTGTTGGTATGCAAATGATCCACATTTGGTGCGATTGCGCATGACCGCACACCCTGTGGTGGCACAGCAATCACGAACCGGCAGCCTTATAAACCGGCGTGTAGTCGATGCACCATGAAAGAGAAAAGCACCGGCCGACGCAACCAAGAGTACCGAGTGACAAAAATGCCGGGTAGACGCAGAGACATCGATTTACGCAACTTACGGAATTTGAGAGAGGCCTGATCATCACGTTGAAAACCGCAGGGTGATCGTTGCGCCGTATAGCCAGCTACGTGGATCGTTCTGACCACACTGTCTAACTGTGTAGGGAGCAGTGCACGCGTGACGGCACTGCCACACGGCGGAGCGGATCCGGACGGACCAAGAGGACCAACGGTAGAGAGGATCGACGGATCGTGCGCCAGGCACCAACGGATCCCACGGGGACCCGGTACTCTATACAGGTAGATGTAGCGGCTCCTTTATGCCCATGAACCATTTCTCCACGCCTCGCGGAAGCGAATCTGCGATCCCAGCGCCTCTTACGTCTGCTGCCATGAACACCGGAACATCGCCGGCTCCGTTTGCAGTGGTGCCAGGCAAGAGCGACGTGGAACGCCACAGACTGGCGACGTTGTGGTGTTTAGCTGCAAATGCCGCTTCGTTTTGGGAACAGATGATCATCGTGTCGGGATGTGGAGGTTCCCGGGTCAACGGCACAATCCCAACCTCGCTATCGAGCGCCACACCTCTCCCACTGCAGTCATTATAGTCTAGAGAGCCATAGCCTACGATAGCCGATCAGCTGTATTAATGGTACGTGGATCATTGACGGGCCAGCGGTATGTGGATGAGATCCTACGGCCCATGTGCTCCCATTGCTGGCCGGGATTCCAGGTGAGCTATACCAGCAGGATAATGCCCGCCCGCACACGGCTCGGGTTGCCCAGGACTGCCTACGTCATGTCCAGGCACTTCCATGGCCTGCCCGCTCCCCTGACATATCCCCTATCGAGCATGTGTGGGACCAGTTGAAACGCCAGCTGCCGCCGTGCCGCACTATCTGGGATTTGGAGCACACCGTCCAACACGTACGGACCAGTCTGCCGCAGGACAACATCAGGCGTCTGTTCGCCTCCATGCCGGATCGTATTGCAGTATGTATTGCCGCACGATGAGGTGCGACCCGCTATTGAAGATGACCGGATTGCGTGCCACAGATCCCTCTGTAATTGTCCTGCTGCTCTGTTTTTGCCCTCATGTGTATTCTTCATTTGTATCATTACGTCCATGAAATTTTAGTTCTGTCCGATGCTTCCTATGAATGGCAGTGCAACGATTACTATGGCAGTTAGAACTCTGTCTAAAGCAGATGCCACGTAATTGTCATGGAAATGTGATCATTTGCATAATAAATTATGCTGCACTTTTAGGCTGTACTACATTGAAGCCCATTCGTTGCTTTTAGTAAAGTAATTTCGGTATCACAAAACGTACATATAGAGAGTAAGCATTCGACGATTGCTGTTTTTAAAATAATGCATACTGTCTTCTGTTGTCAAGTGATATTTCTGTATTCTCATTTTAAAGGTTGTGCGAATTGTATCGGATACATAATTAAACTATGGTCGCAGTCTAGATTTATTACAAGCTGATATATATAGTGTGTCCGAATAATGACTGTGCACTGAATGTTCGAATTGCAGTAATGTAATAATAAAGAAACTTTGAATGGAATTACAGTAGAAATGACCCACCACGTGGAAGTGCTCTATGTCTGGTAACTTTCATGTCCCCTCACTCCGAAGCTCGCGCTGCTGTTATTCCGAGCGAAGGTCACCCCCGTGCGCTTGATCGACTGAGGCAGACGTATCGATTGATCACTCGTCTCGGCACAAGGACAATGGTGTTGACGGTTGAACAGAGAGTGTTTTTGGTGGAACATGTCTTTTGTCATTACGACAAGTAAACCGACGAAGTGCAAAAACAGTTCGCTAGGGAATTTCATGATGCAGACGTCTCCCACCGTAATGCGGTATGTCAGCTCATAGCGATGTTTCGGGAAAGTAGCAGTGTTCTGGATACCGTCCGTCCCGGTAGGCCATCCACGGCAGACGAGACCGCACAGGATATCCAGGACAGGATACAGAGGAGTCCACACAAGTCCGTGAGGCTGCTGCCACAAAAAGCTAATGTGCGAAAGCGTACAGCCCATGATATTCTGAAAAGGAAGTTGCGTTTCCACCCGTACAAAGTGTCTGTCGCGCATCAGCTGAAAGAAACAGACCATGAAACTCATGTTCGATTTTGCAGATGGTTCCAAGAGTTCTTATCTGAAGAAGGTGAGGACATTCTGGACGTAACTTTCTTTACAGATGAGGCATGGTTCCACATGTCCGTGTACATTAAAAGCCAAAAAAAAAAAAAAAGTCTGTGGGCTACTGAAAATCCCCACGAATTT
This sequence comes from Macrothele yani, assembly GCA_039090855.1. Classification (NCBI taxonomy): domain Eukaryota; kingdom Metazoa; phylum Arthropoda; class Arachnida; order Araneae; family Macrothelidae; genus Macrothele; species Macrothele yani. The sequence continues at coordinate 386,437 of CM077023.1, read as the reverse complement.
AAGGAAATACCTCTGCGAAACGAGAAGGTCGGTGTTTGGCGTGCCATGACTCGTTCGCGCATTATTGGGCCCGTTTTCTTCAGTGAAACTATTATTTTCTTCAGTGAAACTATTAACTCAAAAGGTACCGTGCCCAGATTATCCAACCATTCATGCCCGAATTCACGGAAAGAGAAATCAACGGAGTATAGTTCCAACAAGACAGTACAACTGCTTGCACCGCTGGCGCATCAATACAGCTTTTGGAGGAATTCTTCGGAAATCGCATCATCTCCCGGGAACTATGGCCTTCCCGGTCACAGGATCTTACACCTCCTGACTTTTTTCTGTGGGGAATACTGAAGGGGAAGGTGTACGCAGGTAATACGCATACACTTCAAGAGCTACAGGCTGCAATAACGACCCACATCCAACAAATGACACCACATATACCCTGAGAAAGGTCTTCACCAACATCCAGAAGCGTGCAGATTTTGCTGGACGTCGGTGGGACCCATTTCCAACACCTCCTGTAGGAACCTTCGACATGGTAAGTGTTACTTTCAGTGCACAAATATTTTTCGGACACCCTGTGCATAACATGTGCTGCACAGACACTTCATTAGAACTGAAGACCTTTTTCAAATCAATTTTTTGTTTTGTTTTGTCTCGAGTTTAACTAACATCAGGAACAACTGTAGTCTCCTTAATTTTGGGCCACAGTTTCCAGGAAAGGAGCAGAACCAGCGCCAGCACCCATGGCCTCATCTGGGACTCAAACTGGGGCCCAACTAGACGAAAGGTCCGAAGTCAGCATCAAATATCACTCTGTCAGCTGCGTGGCAAATTAGTTTTCTTATCCGTTGTTGTAATATTTGTCTAGACATATAATCTGAACATTATATGCGAAAAATTGCTGGTAGAGTTCCTCCCGCAGGCAAAGTTACAGAGGGTGAATCGAAAGTTTTGCAATATTTGCATAAACGCATGTGCTGCGTCGGGTATGTCACGTGTTTTAACTAGTTCAAGTCGCACACTGCAGTCAGTCGAAAGGGGTATAAAGTGGTAGTCGTTGCTGTGAACAGCATTGCATGTCGTCGTTCTGTCTGTGGTTGGGACGCCTAAAAGATGAACAGCCACAACCGGCTAATTAGAGAACTTTTGCTTTACGAGTTTGAACTCGGCCATAATGCTGCTCAAGCAACACGAAACATTTGTCATGCAGAAGGGGAAGGCTCCGTAGACCACAGAACCGCAACCAGATGGTTCAAGAAATTCCGCTCAGGCGACAGAAACCTCGACGATCAGCCAAGTTCAGGTAGGCCGCGAACCGTGGATTCGGAGGCCGTGCGTCAGGCCGTAAAAGCAAATCCGACAACCAGCACCCTGAGATTATCAGGCGAGCTGGGCATATCTCAGACCACCGTGGTTCCTCACCGTCAGGACGTCGGCAAGGTCAACAGGAGCTCCCGCATTGTCCCTCACGAACTGACACCAGCTGAAGCAAACCGCCGAGTGAAAGCGCGCACGAAACTCCTAGAAAACCTGCGCGATGTACGTTTCATCAAAAGAATTGCTACGTGCGATGAAAAGTGGGTCCATTTTCGTAATCCTAACAAACAACGACAGTGGTTGAGTCCGCGCCAGCTTCCAGAACCTGTAGCCAAACGTGGGCGCTTCGAACACAAGGTGATGCTCTGCGTCAGGTGGAATTTCAAGGGGATAATTCATAACGAATTTTTTCCAGACGGTCGGATTATCAACGCTATTCTCTATTCTGAACGGCTGGAGTGAATGTATATCGTTTTGGAGGAGAAGTACCCGGCACGGGTGAACAGAAGGCGCGCTTTTCTACAGAAGGACAATGCTCCAGGAACTTGTGGGCATCGAACTGATGCCCCAACGGATTATTACTTGTTCTGGTCCATGGCCTACTTCCTTCGCGGGTGGCACTTCAACAACCAGAAGGAGGTGGCAGCTGGGGTGAAGGAGTTCTTCGCCTCGAAGGACAAGAACTGGTACCGCCGTGGAATCGAAGAACTGGCAGACAGATGACTCAAGACGGTGCAACATGATGGTCTATACTTTGAATGCTAGTCAGCTTTAGTCGTAAATGAAGCCATAAAGGGATCCAAATATTGCAAAACTTTCGACTCACCCTCTGTAAAATATTATGGTATTATCAAAATTTTGAGTTGAAATAAAGAGGATAATGTAGATACGTGTAAGAAACTTATCAGTTAAATGCTACAACCAAATAAAAACAGTAGAGTTAAGTATGAATTTTACGGAAAACGAGAATCACGCATGTCAACAGTTTCCTGAAAAATAAAGAACTGAGTGTTTGTGGCTTGTTTGTTTGTACGCAAGAATTTTTGACGCTAAAACCAGAATCTAGGGAGTTTAATTAAAAGTAGTTGATATTCGTGTCCATTACCGTCCTAAGATACTGATTGGGAATAATGATATCAAGAAATGTTATTTTTCACAAAATCCCATTATGTTTGTAAGAAGAAGTGAAGTTGCTTATGGGAGAAAGAGAAAGGGAGTGATTTAAAATGACCTCTCTGGTGTTCGTGTCCGCCTTAACTTAACTATCAATCACATGGGTATACTCAGAAAATGATCTGGGGCAGGGATGAAGCTATAAAAGAAAAATGCATGTAGTTATTAAAGCAATGTTTGAAATGACTTCTTTTCATCAGAAATTTTCGAAGGTTGAGATAGCAACTGTCGAAGAGCAACACGAAAGCTCGCAAAATAAAAAAAAAAGAGAAAAGAGAGGGGAAAAAGTACAGACAGCTCAAAGAAGATAGAAAGATGCATAAAGCCAGAAAAGATGCATGGTTCAAGAAAAATACAAGCATCTCAGACATCGTCAGTAGCACAGAGTAAATACGATCATTTAGACACACTCCTAGAACTTGTATTAAACCACGTACTTATTTGGTTGGATACTGAAAGACTGGAAAACAGCCATCAAACCATAACACGGGAAATGAGTAAATCTAATTGATTAGCATGACAGATCAATACAGGAAAGAACTGCTGATGATAGACATTTGGGAAGGAAGTTGAAGGCTTAGTCTCGACAGTCGTAGTATCATTCTTTTGCTGTAGTCCCAACTTGCTGGTCTGTGCGCTCCTCTGTCTAATCTTCTGGAAATAACAAACAAACATTGGACAGCCTACCTGCTGTATTCAGAATGGTTTACCACCGCACTCGTGCATCTGTGTGAAATTAGCTCATCTGTCAACAGCAGATGATCCTAACGTAGGTTTAGGTCCGATCAACCTGCAGCTAATAGAACCTTTTGTTTGTTTGTTTCAGGGTTGAAGGACCACAGTGAACAACCCTGTGGCGTTGGGATAAAGCAGTCGCCCGTCCCTAATTTGAGGCCACTGGCTCCAGAGAAAGGAGAGATCCAGTGCCGTAAGACAAACACACCACCAATGCCTCACGGGACTCGAACTCGGGCCCACTCGGACAAACGATCAGAAGCAAGTGCTTAGACCACTGCACCACTTGGGCAGCAGAGTTTTTGCGCGGGGGGGGATGAAATATTGAGATGTGGGAACAGTGTGCCTTGATTGCGAAGTAAAATGGAAAGGTAATGAAAAATTAGAGTTTTAGGAATGTACGATTTCCAATTAAGTAAAGAAGTTATGAGCTATACCTAACAACTTGCCTGATCTGTGCACTGGAGTCCTCACCAGCCACGAAGCCAGAACGAGCGAAAGGCTAAGGATCCCGGCAAGGGCAGAGGCATGAAAAAGAACATCCTAAAACTGGATAAAAACTCCCAAATAAACAACCAGTAAAGTCATGAAAGCCGCTCCAGTGGCCGAGTGGTTTGAGGCAATGACTTCTGACCATTTCGTCAGAAATCAGCTCGGAACTGATGAGGCATGGTTGGAGCGCCTATTTAACGGCGCTGGCTCTTTCCCTCATGGAACCAATGGCCCCAAATTAGGGACGCGCGATGCTTATAGCCCTACGAGTTGTTCATGTTAGTCGTTAGAAAAAAAAACGTCGTGAAAAGAGATACCCTTTTATTCTTCATTTCTCATTTATAGATCTACCCTGTCACGATGGGGACAATACTCTGGCTACAAATCGCACTGGGATCACCATCAGCCCTGACTCTGCAATTCTCTTGTAGGTTTTCCACCCACAGAGAAGGTTTAGGCTCAACTAATTAGGACTGAAACAGTCCTTCGAGCCAAGTACGAGAAACTAAGAGACATTAGGTGGATTCTAGAGACTCACTGTTGAAAAGTTGGTAGAGAAACAGGGGTATCAGTCTACTAGTGAACCGCGCCAATGGGACTACCGTCCCACGACGTCAAAGTACTCACCTGGAGTGAGGAAGAGAAAAACGGGTGGGGGATGAACAGGAACGCCCTTATTTTTAACTTGGGGTCAGTACACCGGGTTTGATGGCACTATCTGAAGTATAATACATTTTGCAGTTCAACTCATCTGATGATCGATCCTGAGGCCTTTCCTTTAGCAAACCGACATACTAACCACAAAGTCACCAGCGCCCAATTTTTCGACCCCAATCCATCATATCTGTCGTTACGGGGTCCATTTCATGTTCAACACTTTGAGTCAAACGAATAGAATTTTCAAGGAAATTTAATAGAATTCTTAAAGGAATTTAAGGTGCGATCGTATTTTATCTGCTACTGTCTTAATATAACAGCTAAATTATTAGCTATTAAAAATACGTATAAGATTCCCCCTTCTTCAAAATTTTGCTTTATTATACGGTAAAATAGCCTCTGTGTTGTTGGTTTTTTTTATGACTGCAACACTACAGGAAGCATGTAGGGGAGACTGGAGCACATAGGACCGTTGGGCACAACGGTCCACGGCAATACACTGCTGGAAATTGCTAAGGACGGATCATAAACGGCTATATAGCGCATAAAAAAGTAAGTGTGGTTGGATGTTAAGTGAAATAAAATAATGTCAGAATGCCAGGACATTACAAGAAAGACAATTTATTGTGCTCTGAAATCCAAAAGGCTTTGGAACGTGTTCAAGGGACAAACAGGCCATTTTGTGCAGAATACGTAAACGTGAAAAAAATGCAATTACCGTCCGCAGGCGTTCAGGCGTAAGATGTCAATACGGGATATGGCCACCATGGAGGGCGATGAAAGATTCCACACGTCGTGTCATGCTTTGCACAACATTATCAAGCAGCTGTTGGGGTAATTTATCCCATTCCTCTGTCAGTTCACGGATGAGGGTGTCCTTGTTTATTGGAGGGTATTAGCGACCAGCAAGACTCCTCCCCAAAGCATCCCACACATTTTCAATGGGATTCAGATCTGGAGAACGTGCTGGCCATACGAGGTGTTGAATATCCTCGCTCTCAAGACACTCCTGGACAGCGACTGTTCGATGGCATGTTGCGTTGTCGTCCATGAAAATGAATCTATCACCGACAGCACCACGGAACATGCGAACATGAGGTAGCAGAACATCATTAATGTATCGTTGGCCAGTCATAGTCCCAGTTGGAAGCACATAGAGAGACGTACGGCCATTGATCATGATGCGAGCCCATACCATGACACTACATGTCGGATATCGGTCCCTTTCCTGTATGTTTGCTTGACAATATGCAGTACCACTATCACGCCAGATCAGTTGTCGTCGACAATCAGACGATAGACTGTATCTACTCTCATCTGAGAAGAGGACAGCAGACCAGTCGTTATCAGTCCAATTGCGATGTTGATGGCACCATTGCAAACGGGCGGTACGGTGACGTCTGGACAATGGAATGCACACAATAGGACGGCGGGCGTATAGTCCTCCTTCATGCAAACGTCTGGCGACAGTTTTTCGGGAGATCCGCTTGCCAAGAGCAGCCATAAACTGATTTGCAACCTCACTAGCTGTGCTGCGCCGGTGTCTTTTTGTTGATAGCACTATGTACCGATTTTCTGCAGGTGTCGTACTGCGAACTCGACCTCCCGCGTGACGTTTGCTACACTCTCCATTTCTTTGAAATGATTTCCAAAGCCTTGAAACAACACTGTGGCTGACGTCGAACTCCCTGGCAACATCTGTTATTTTTCGCCCTTCTTCAATCTTGCCAATAATACGGCCAAGCGTAAAATCATCTAGGTGATGTCGGGAAGACATACTGAAAATTGCAAGTTCGTCAATTGATTCTTTCCCTTTCAACTTTGCGTTTGAACAACAACGGTTAATACGCGTCAAATTCTTTATATCTCTTATCAGCGCTATGACGTTACGAACAAGTTCGGCAATCCAAAATTTGCATACGCACAACACGTCTTACTGTATCCCGCACTTATGCTAATTTCCACATTTTCCTTCCTTCCATTTTATGGTTGCTATCGTTGCTATTGTCATCCGTCCTTAGCAATTGTCCGGCAGTGTATTAGCGCGGAAGGTGCTGCCACGTACAAGTAAATGCATGAAATACGAACATTTAAACATTTATGTTCAGTGTGCTGTCGGCCATTGCTGAAATCAGTCGCAAACCTGTGCTGTCGTGAGAAATTGTGATTTTAGAGTTAATCGCTACATCACTTTTAATTAAAATTACAATACTAATGTGTTTTACTACCAGCGTTTAAGAAATATTGAGCGCTTGGATATTTTGCGTTAACTATTAGCGTCTGTTTTCAAGTAAAGTCGAAATAAACCGTTTGGTTGTAAGGTTGTAGCATGCTGTGTAAAAGAAAATGGCGTTACTGGGCAGAAAGGACCAAATCATTTGGGGCACAGAGGACCAGTGGTCCTCTGTGCCCCATGGATAAGAATATTTTTCTTGTGATTACAAAATACTTCCTACGTTCGTTTTGATAGTACTTATCCGTAACTTCTGTAAAGTCATGTTATTATTATTTTTTTTATTTGCAGATGGTACAAACGAAAGACGAATGGGCCCAAATGGACGTCAGAAACAGTTTCAAAAGCTGTTAAAGCTATAGATGATGGACTGAATATTAGGAAAGCATCAGCTTTATTTGACATTCCTAAGACCTGTCTGTTAAGAAGACTGAAAAGTAAGCAAGCCACAGGACCTAGAAACGATAATAAACCTGTATTTTCGGCAAAGCAGGAAAAACTGCTAGTTGACCATCTTTTGCAAATGGATACGGTTTGAATTCTCAAGATGTAAGAAAAATAGCCTATGAATTAGAGGTAAAACTAAACCTACCACACAGTTTCAATAACAATACGAGACTCGCAGGCTATGACTGACTTGCATCATTCAGAAAACAGAACCCATCAATAACGGTAAGAGCTCCGGAGCCTACAAGTGTTGCAAGAGCATGTGGATTCAACAAAACCCAAGTTGATCGTTTTTTCGATATTTTAAAGGGCGTAATGGGAAAATACTCTTTGGGGGCTGGTCAAATATATAATACTGACGAGACGGGACTAAATACAGTTTCCACTCCCAGGCTAATAATTGCAATGAAAGGTCGAAAACAAGTTGGAAGAATTGTAAGCGCAGAAAGAGGAGTGAATGTAACTGCTGTTTGCACGTTTTCTGCCAGTGGTCAATATATTTTATCATTTCTCTTATTTCCTAGACGACGCATGTCACCACACTTCTTAAAGGGTTGTCCTTCTGGATCTAGTGGATATGCGAATGGTTCAGGATGGATGGATAGCTTACATTTTGTGAAGTTACTTGAGCATTTTTTGAAGTGGATAAAACCAACGTTGGAAAAGAGAGCGTTACTAATTATTGATAATCATGCAAGCCATAAAACTCTTGAAGCTATAGAAATGGCGAAGGAAAACAACATTATGTTAATATCTCTTCCACCTCACACTAGCCATAAGATGCAACTACTTGATGCTACCTTTTATAGTCCTCTAAAAGCCCAATTTGCACGGAAATGTGACAAATGGATGACAAATCCTTCTGGTCAACGTATAACAATTTACGATACAACAGAGATTTTCGGAAAAGCTTATCTTCATGTGGCAACACTAGAAAAGGCGATAAAGGGCTATAATGAATTAGCTTTGTTTATCTTTTTGCTAAGCTAATTATTATGAATGAATAGTGCTCTAAGCTTCAAAATAATGAATTCCCAAAAGGGTGTTGTTACTCGTTAATTATGAACTTAAACAAAGTCTCAACGCTGGTTATTTATATTAAGTAATCAAAGTCATAAACCTAACAGCCAGACAGAGGTCTGACAAAACTAAGAATTGAGAAAGACTGAACTTACAGAACAACTTGTTTATTATGATGACTCCTGGTCAACTAAGGCACTCATATATCACTACTACATAACAACGCAACGCAACGCAACACACCACCAACAACACCAACCACCCTCAACTCCAACGCAACAACACAACTACAACGCAACAACACACAACGCACACTTCTCGATGAACGCGCCTATATACGAGCTACCACCACGTCATGACTTACACTCATTGCCAGATCTCATTCAGCGGGGTGAAATAATATTCCGTTCAGTAGGAAGATAATTTACATAGTAAAATAAAATAACCAGAGATAGTAAAATCAAAAGGAAAGTGAATATAGAGTATACGTTACATCATCTCCCCCTTAATTTTTCTTCTTTTTTTTCTTTTTTTTTTTTTTTGGTTTCCGAAAAATCTATCAATTTTGGAGTGTAAGTCTTACATTTCGATGATTGACGTTTCTCGATCTTTTTTTTTGATTTGTTGTTTGGTGGTAGCCGTATTTACATCATCAATCTTGGCATGACAATGTACGAATCTGTATTCGACTGTGAAATTTGTAGTGTAGAACAAACCAAACCTGCATCGGCATACTTTCCTTTTATTCTGCCTAGCAGGAATCACTTTTTTAATTTCAAATAACGTGCGCCTCATTCATTGAAATACATAACAACTGTATCAGCAGCGAAGATTGCCTGAAGCTGCCTAACAGTAACAATTTTATTATTTTCATTTCAAATTACGTTTGCTTCATTCGTTGAAATACAGAACAACTGTATCAGCAGCAAAATTTACCTGGAGCTGCCTAACAGTAACAATTTTATTATTTTCATTTCAAATTACGTTTGCCTCATGCGTTGAAATACAGAACAACTGTATCAGCAGCGAAATTTACCTGGAGCTGCCTAACAGTAACAATTTTATTATTTTACCCCTAAGCACATAGATATATACAAAAAAAAAGTGGATTAGTAGATGGACATAGAAGAAATATAAAAAAAAAACACATATATACACAAAAAGAATGCATAGGCCCACACGAAAAAAAGAAATTCTGACACGCCAACTGGTCGAGCAGGAAAAACAATAAACTGAGAAAAGAACCTGTCCACGAGAACTTACTTATCTCGAGGACGCATAAAAAATTCTAGTGCGAAAACGTTTTCCAGGCCTAATGGGACTGGGGAAATCAGGTGGCTTGGATCTCTTCCGGGACGGTAATGGAACATCGGTCTGTTGTCGGTCAGGAATCTGGCGGTCTGGAAATCCCTGCGGCTGAGAAGAACGGTCAGGAACGTCAGAAGTCTGGCGGTCCGGAATCCCTTGCGGCTGAGAAGAACGGTCAGGAGTCTGGCGGTCCGGAAATCCCTGCTGCGGCTGATAGGAACGGTCAGGAGTCTGGCGGTCTGGAAATCCCTGCGGCTGAGAAGAACGGTCAGGAACGTCAGAAGTCTGGCGGTCCGGAAATCCCTGCTGCGGCTGATAGGAACGGGCTCCTCCAGGCTTTGGATATGAAGTCCCTTGGTGCTGGGGCCCGTTGTGTCCTTCCAGTATCTTTTTGGAGGGACGTGTCTCCGGGCCACATCGCTTGTTTTCGTTTACGCCCACGGGGCATGATAGTAGTAGCAGGCATCGGCCCTGTTTGCCCTGAACGGAGGTTCCAGGGGCGAAACCCGGGCGGATGCAAAGATTTCTGCCTTCGTCGCTGTTGCGGCGAAGCAGATTGGGGAGACAAGTGACGTTTGCGCCCAGCTTTTGGTGGTGCTGGACGGTGTGGAATATGAAATGTTGGATTCATAACTGACAAATCCGAAATGTCCGACGCCTCTGAGTCGCTGCTGTAATTCAGCGGTCGTGCCGGGCGATGGTTGGATTTGCCTATAGGAATACTTTCCGATGAGGTATTCACAGAAGAAGTATCCCGCGTTGATGCAGGGTGAGCTGGAAACGGCGCAGCAATAGTCTTGGCAATGGTTGGAGGGAAAGGAACGATACTAGCATTCGACGAACTCGAATCGAGCCTTTGTCTCATGGAAGAATCAGGTTGCGTGTGTAGAAACTCGTCTGGAGGAGGGGAGGGTGAAGGAAAAATCACTGGTGATTCGTCAAAAATGTTCGGTGGTTCGTCCACAATTTCTGGTGGTTGAACATGAGATATAGATTCTTGAGTCTGTGGAACAGAAGGTTGAGTAGGATTGATAATGAAATCGATATTCCGTTCGTGATATTTGCGACATTGATCAACATGTACATATTGAAAATTGTTGTTCGGTTTTTCCAGAACAATATTATTGTCAAAGACATTTGCCACCCGATATGGACCTTCGTAGCTGGGTGCAAATTTCTTCACTAAAGTATGCGAAACAGAAGACTGGAAGTGCGTTTCCACGTGAGTGATATCTCCAACGACAAGATCTGGTTCCCTACGCCTAGAATTATAATATCGTGCTTGAGCCGCTTGTGCTCCTAGCATTGCAACACGAGCTTTTTCTGCCATAATGGTACTGATTGCGGAGTTGGTCGCTGGTTTAGTTCGTCGATAATCCCCGTTAAATTTTCAAAAGGGGTTTTAATTTTGCGACCCAGAAAAAGTTCTGCAGGAGTAATTTTAGTAGACTCGTGGACAGACGAGCGGAGGGCGAACGCAAAAAGTTCTAAATGGTCATCCCATCTTTCATGGTGGTCCATTACGAAAGTCGCAATCATTTTCACTAGCGTTCGGTTAACGCGTTCTGCAGGATTACTCTGGGGATGATATGGGGAAATGAATTTATGTTGAATGTGTAATCTCGCACACATTCTTTCAAAAATGTCAGAAATAAATTGAGGACCATTATCCGAAACTACTTTATTAGGTGCACCATATCTAGAAAATACTTCATTAACTAAGACATTACAAATAATCTCAGCCGTAGCGGCTTTAATGGGAAAAACTTCAACCCATTTAGAAAAATTATCAGTTAGTACTAAAACATAACGAGCTTTATTTTTAACAGATAATGGATAAGGTCCCAATAAATCTATGGAAATAATATCAAATACATGAGAACTTGAACTAGATTTCAAGTGACCGGCCGGTCTTACATTACGATAATTATTAATCTGACACAAGTGACATGATTGAACGTATGCGAGCACACTTTGGTACATGCCAGGCCAATAGGCAACATCCCGCAATTTACAACGGGTCTTGCGAATACCTAAATGGCCTGCAAGAGGTTTGTCATGAAATTCATTTAAAAGAGCCATTCTAAGGGTTCGCGGAATACATGGGCGAAACTCTGCCCTAGTAGTCCGAGACTTTGTATAATAAAGAAGACCCTCTATTACTTCAAAATGTTGTGACCTTCCAGCCAGAGAAGGATCACTTGGTAGGGGCGAACCCGCAAGCAAAAAATTGTAAATATCCCCAAAATCTGGATCATTTATTAATTCTGCCATTATCTGCTCTCTGGATGTGATATCAGCTATCAGAAATAAAGGCTGACATCCAGGAGTAGTTTCGGTGGGGACCCCACTAATCGGAACGCGAGATAATGCGTCCGGTAATTGATTCTTATTACCTGGCTGATACGAAATTTTGATATTGCTCTCTTGTAACTTCAGAGCCCACTTCATAAGTCTTTGAGATAGGTGTTTAGCAGAATTCAAATACTGAAGGGCACAATGATCCGTAATTATGTTAACTGTCAATTCGTTAAGATAACATTGAAATTTATTCAGTGCATACACAACAGCAAGACATTCACGTTCCGTAGCTGAATAATTGCGTTCAGCTTTGGCTAAAGTACGAGACGCAAAAGCTATTGGATGCCCAGCTTGTGACAAAACGCAACCAAGACCAACTCCGGATGCATCAGTATAAATATCAAATTCTTTAGAATGATCCGGGAAAGCCAACACCGGAGGCTGAGTCAATGCAGACTTCAGTGTTTCGAATGCAGCGTTAGCTTCAGGTGTCCAAATAAACTTCTTGTATTTACGCTTTAAAGCATACAATGGCTCACATATTGTAGCATAAGCGGGGACGAACTGCTGATACCATCCGGTCATTCCCAGAAAGCGGGATAGTTCTTTTGCTGTTTTAGGCCGAGGAAAGTCAGCAATAGGCCTAATTTTTTCATTATCAGTGAATAAGCCGTGGGGAGTAATTTTCAACCCCAGATATACAATCTCGTCCCTCGCTATCTGGCATTTACTAGGTTTTAACGTCAAGCCAGCATTGTATATAAGTTGGAACACCTGTTTGAGCAGAGAAAGGTGCTCGTCAAAAGTCTCTGATGTGATAATAATATCATCCAAATAGACATGCACATGGGGACCCAGGACAGGTCTGAGAACCGTGTCCATAAGCTTTTGGAAAGTAGCAGGTGCAGAAGCTAAACCAAAAGGCATACGTAAATATTCATAGGCCCCAAAAGGAGTCACAAAGCCTGTTTTATCGACCGAGTCCGGATGTACTGCCACCTGCCAATATCCACTCGCCAAATCCAAAGTTGACATCCATTTGGTTGACGACAAGTCATTTAGAATATGTGACATGACAGGTAGGGGATAATTGATTGTTTTTGTGACTTGGTTGAGTTTGCGAAAATCTGTCACGAAACGAAATTCATTTATTTGTTTCTTTGGAACCAAGAAGGCAGGAGCCGCCCAGGCGCTTGTTGATTCCCTGATTATGCCCTGCTTAATCATTTCCGCAATTTGACGTTGCATTTCCTGTTTTTTATGTGGAGCACAAGGGTAAGGTTTCGTCGCAATGGGTTTCGAACCATCAGTGTCAATAACATGATAAACCACCTGTGTGAAACCAGGTTGATCCGAAAATAAACCAGGGCTTTCCTGTAAAAGGAGAGAAAGCTGGTCTCGTTGCCCCTCATTCAATTGGTCACTCAACAATAAACTCGTAATATCTACAGGAACCGTCGGAATCATTTCGACAGGTTCCGGAAAGGAAATCACATGTTGTACAAAATTCAAAGTTATTTGAAACTTGTTAATAAAGTCCATACCCATGAGACATTTCACGGGTAGCTCGTCTATAAGCAGGAAAGAATGTGTAAAACGAGCTTTTCCCAGCCCTAAAGATAATGTGACAGTTCCTGCGATACTGAAGATTTCGTTATTTGCACCTCGCAAATACTGCGTTGCAGGCTGAACATGTATTGCAGAAAAAACATCATTGCAAAACTTTGTATTTAGGGCTGATATCTCAGACCCAGTGTCGAACTTTGTCTCGACAATAATGTCTTCAAGTGTCAAGAATACATCAGGCAACTGAGGAGTTTGAACAGTCACTAATACTGTTTTAGGGTCAGGATGTTTGGTATCAGGAAGCAGGACCGACCCTTCGTCTACTTCCTGTGGAAGTTTAAAGGAATTCTGGTGGTGTTATCATGTGGTCGGAAACCTCGACCCTGCCGGGTATCGGGAAAATTTTCACGATAAGGAAAATTGCGTGCACCCTGCGTCGGGAACTCCGCGTGTCTGTTGAGATTTTCATTTTCGTTACGTCTGCCCTCAGCACGGGCAGAAAAATTATTATTGCCCTGAGCATGATAACGTTCCGAATGCTGTTGAGTGGAACGGGGTCGAGCATACTGTGCATTATGACGATACCCCGTAGCTTGCTCCGAAACTCGTTGCTGGTTCGCCACTCTTCTGTGTGGTTGAACGTATGAAGCTTGGGTGGGCACGTGTGTATGCTCGCGCTGAAAGTTTTGTCTATTATGCCGCTGAGGGTTTTCGGAATAAGCCTCGCGGGGTGCCCGAGCATGGTGAGTTGAAGCATGTTTGCCATGTCGCTCTTCATACGTGCGTATGAGGCGAAGGCATTCATGAATAGTGGTAGGGTGTCGAACCTCAAGAAAATCTTGCAAGAATGGGTCGAGCTGCTGTACGAGGGTATCCAACATGTCAACATGACTGGCATGTGGATCCCATAGATTATATAGGCGTGTAGTTTCCAACGCAAATGCAACAGGGCTATCATTGGGACCCTGCTGACGAGAAAACAGCTGTTGAGCAAGGCTAGCTCGACTGAGGCCGAAAGGAAAGACCTCCAAGAATTCTGCACGGAAATTCTCATAATGAGAATCCGGGTTCGACCCTCGCCACTGCCGATACCAGGTCTTGGCGGTATCTCTCAAGCAAGTTCCGGCAATTTGGACCTTGCAGTCTTCCGGAATATTATATAAATCAAAATGGTCTTCCAGATCTTCGAGGAACTTTAAAGACCCCTCCAAACCATTGAAATAAATTGTTCCTGCATGCGGCACGAAATGAGCAAGCATTCTGCTTCGCTGAGAGGATTGAATTCCCTCAGCTACGACCCGCGACTCAGAGTGATAAGAAGCTGGTGCATTACGAGATGGTGAAGAATGCTTGGGTATGTGTAGATTATTCATATCCAAGTCAGAGCCACAGGCTTCGTACAAATTGTCCAAACAAACACCATTACCCTCGAGACTTGCCGGAAGGTGGAAATTTGCAGTTGTCTCAGGTAAGGAAGCCATGGGTAATAATAGTCAGGATCTCGTGTTCGAGAAAAGTTCGGGCGCCAATTATAATGAATTAGCTTTGTTTATCTTTTTGCTAAGCTAATTATTATGAATGAATAGTGCTCTAAGCTTCAAAATAATGAATTCCCAAAAGGGTGTTGTTACTCGTTAATTATGAACTTAAACAAAGTCTCAACGCTGGTTATTTATATTAAGTAATCAAAGTCATAAACCTAACAGCCAGACAGAGGTCTGACAAAACTAAGAATTGAGAAAGACTGAACTTACAGAACAACTTGTTTATTATGATGACTCCTGGTCAACTAAGGCACTCATATATCACTACTACATAACAACGCAACGCAACGCAACACACCACCAACAACACCAACCACCCTCAACTCCAACGCAACAACACAACTACAACGCAACAACACACAACGCACACTTCTCGATGAACGCGCCTATATACGAGCTACCACCACGTCATGACTTACACTCATTGCCAGATCTCATTCAGCGGGGTGAAATAATATTCCGTTCAGTAGGAAGATAATTTACATAGTAAAATAAAATAACCAGAGATAGTAAAATCAAAAGGAAAGTGAATATAGAGTATACGTTACAGGGCTTCTTAGTAACAGGTATCATGCCCTTCAACCCAGACATTTTTTCTGATGATGAATTTTTACCATCTCTGCTTAATGAAACGCCTAACTTAGAAACATCATCTAATCCTACCGAGCAGCCGGATTCATTAAGTGGTGATAGCCCAAGACAAACACTTCATACAAGTCCAGGATGTTCTACCAGTAAAGGAGAGACAACAACAGTCTCAACCCCTGAATTCTAAAAGGCCCTCGATGAAATTTCACCACAGCCTGTCATTAAAACTGTTAAAAATCGAAAAGCTACGTTCTAAAAGAAAAACACAGCGAGCAGAAGAATTGACAAGCTCCCTATTTAAACGTGCAAGAGGTGAACAGGATGAAACGCGCAAGGTGAACAAAAAAGCTTCACACAAGGGAAAGAAGACTGTAAACAAGCTCGCCAGTAACGCAACGAAAAAAATGCCAGAAACAAGAATGTGGCAAAGATCCTGAACATGGTTTGACTGATTCAAAACTGTCTCCAATTCAATCACCTAGCACTTACACGAAATCTGTGGCATCAGGTAGCAAAGAAATGAACACAATACCAGGAAAGAAAATAAACCTTCGCAACGGACAACTTTGGAGATCAAGTGCTGACAGCAGCGAAAATGATGATGATGAAGATATTGTTCTATGCATCTATTGCAAAGAGGAATTTTCTTCATCCAAAGACGGAGAAGGGTGGATACAGTGTTCTGAGTGCAACAACTGGGCACACGATGCCTGCTCGGGTGTTGATGAACACGACGACAATCTAGTATGCATGTTTTGCCAATAGCTTTAAATAATTTGCCTGTATTTTGTAGTTCGAAAGTTATCGACCATCTCGAATGTTTATTTTGCCAATAGCTTCGTTAATTTGGCAATATTTCGTTATTCCAATGTTATGATATTTAATCAAAATATATATTCTTTACAATTGTAACATTGTACCTTGTATTGAATACATTGTTAATAAATCATAATACTATCCGTAAATAGAAGATATAAACTGAATGCGATTTATTGTCTTCATAACGGAGCACAGGGCACCTTATGGTCCCTTGTGTCCCATGTTATGGGGCAGATAAGATCATTTAAGTTACTTCGAATTTTGTGTTTTTTCTCCGGAAATAAAACGAACATATAAATAAAAACAATGCCATATCCACGACAATATTACGAATCTCATCGTGTCATTTTCTTTTCTCTTTAGTGCTGTTTTAACTTGCGATTTATATTCGATTTTCTTTATTAGGTCCTATGTGCCCCAGTCTCCCCTACCTATTTTCTTCCTAGCGATATGCGAAAAGTTTTTTCATGACATTGTCAGTTCGCCTGGCATGTAGATAAACATACAACGTTGAGCAGCCACGTAAACTTGGAGGACCACTTCGTTTCCGTGACGCCGACTCTCAGGACTCAAGTACTTTCCTGCGCATGAGAAATACAAAATGCCTTTTCATCAGTGACAGACAAGTGAACAAACTGTCGATTCCTCTTATAATAAATAAATAAATAAATAAAATGCATGGAGGAACTGCAGCATAAATCACTTCCGCTTTTTTTTATTTTCTTATTTTGCTGGTAGCTTTCATTTTTATTCATAGTCTTTTCAGGTTTTCTTTTTTATTCTTTTCATGACCTATTTCGGATTTCTTTTCACTCTCGTCAGGGCGAATAAAAAACGGCTGAGTGCGTCATATTCAGAGCGTTTCAAAGAATTCTATTTCTCCCAAAACGTCGCGTTCCTAAAAAGAAACCACTATAGTGAAGTAGTGACCTCTCAGAGAAAAAAACAAAAACTCTGAAGTATTTACATCTTACGACATTCACGACCATGTATAACTCGCATGAATGAATGAATGCCAGACCGTAGAATCCGAACAAAATTTAATGTATTTCAACTCGAAATCCTTTTGCTTTGTTAATACTCCGTGAAATGTATTGACAGCAGCAAACTCTGTAACAGTGCCCACTCCCTTCTCATTTCCCCATTTGTGTGCATGCATAGAAATATGTTACAGTCGTAAGAAAATTAAAATTGAGAAGAAAAACAAAAAAACCCTCTGATTTTAAGGTATTGAATTTTATGAATATCAAAACAAAATGAAATCTTGGCTATTACACCGTGATTTTTACGTAGCCAGTAGTTTTTTTCTAGGAACCAAACCAGTCACGGAAGTTGACACTTCTTTCATAATCGTTATGTTAAATGAGTAATGTAAAAATATCCAGGCTGACGCAGCTGTGGAAACGACGTGGTACTTACCGGATGAGACACGTCATGTCCTAAATACGCACCTTATGAAGCTGATAGCCCCATGGTTAACAGTTTTCAGTGTACTTTTACATAAACAGTTGTCGAAGCCTGCATGTTTGCCAGCATGTTATTTTTTAATTTTTACAGGTTCCTTTATTATTTTTTTTTCTTTCGAGATTAAGCTATTTATGAATTCCTTAATTTTTTTCCCGGGTACTCTGATACTGTATTATCAGTAAGGACTTCTGTTCAACTCATTTACCTGCATCATGTACGCCCTTTTTTCCTTTCCGTGATAAGATAACTGACACTTACGAACCGAAAGCAAGGGAATGGGATCATCTCATTGTTTTCCGTGTAGCTGTTCCAAGAAAATGCAGCAGAGCATTCTTCACGTTATCGGATTAACAACGTTGCCTGATTTCAACACACGCGAAGTCTGCTCCACCCCCAGTTCTCAGATATTTTCATTGCGAAACTAAAGAACAGAAGTTCTTACTAAATACGCTTTTGAAATTGTCAAAACAGTAACTGATGCACATAAGGTACGATTAGTCGTATTACTCTGGAAAATTTCATTCTAAATTAGCTTTCTCCATTTAATTATCTAATCAATTTAATAAAATGCAAATTAAATTAAAAGAAGATAGAGATTTCAAACTGATCGCCGTAATTAGTTAGCTATTAGGGGTGTGCAAAAGATTCCGCCCCCTCCAGCGGGCGCTGTAGGGGTCTAACCGGCCGGCGACCCATGCTGTCAGTTCGCACATGAAACCAAGCATGGCGGTCGATAAAGTTCATTTGCGGCACTGTTTGTTATTCATGTTTAATTTAGGGAAAAGTGCGAGTGAAGCATACAGTTCAATATGTCAGGCGTATGGCAAAACGGTTATGGGTGAGCGGACGTGTCGAGAATGGTTTGCCAGGTTTAAGAAAGGTGATCTAATCTTGGAAGACAAGCCACGTGGCCGCCCTGGTGGCGCAGGCTTATGACCATTCGCCCTAGTTGGGTCCGGGTTCT
This sequence comes from Macrothele yani, assembly GCA_039090855.1. Taxonomy (NCBI): domain Eukaryota; kingdom Metazoa; phylum Arthropoda; class Arachnida; order Araneae; family Macrothelidae; genus Macrothele; species Macrothele yani. The sequence continues at coordinate 367,812 of CM077023.1, read as the reverse complement.
AATCTCGGCGAGGCATGGATGTTTGTGTTTGTCTTTCGGCACTGGCTCTCAATGTGTTACTTGTCCAACACTGGTTATCTGTGTACATTGGTCATTTAGCATACTGTCAAAATCCATGTTTCATGTATACTTGTTCACACTGTGTTACATGATCAACACTGGCTACATCTGTGTGTATTGATCATTTGGCATGCTATTAACCATGTATAATTTGTACTTGTTGCTGTGAAATATTTATAACCTGTTTCTGTCTGCCTATTTGTCATGTCTGTACCACTAGGTCCAATAAATCATTTAAAAAAAACTCTCCAATAAAGAGAAAAAAAAAACACACATGCAGGTAGACCGCAGGAACTCGCACACGAGGAGCTGGGATCGCTGTTGCAAGAGGATGCAACATATTCGACCACGCAACTGGCGAAACGTTTGAAAGTGGCTCAAACGACAGTGGTACGGCATCTGCAGGCCTTGGGGAAGATCCAGAAGATTTGTAAGTGGTTTCCGCATATTTTAACGGAACATAATATTGGTCAACGATTGGGTATCGCATGTCGTTGGTGAAGAGGTTTCAAGGGAAGAATTTCTTGTGGAAGGTTGTCACCGGGGATGAAAAATGGGTCTATTGCGACAACCCTGTTCGCAAGCTATCCTGGGTCGACCCAGGCCAGCCATCAGCATCCACTGCAAGACAGGATATCCACGGGAAAAAGGTGCTGTTGGGCGTGTGGGGGATATGCATGGAGTGTTGTACTTCGAACTGTTGAAATCGGGCGAAACAATCACTGCACAACGATATAGCAATAAGTTGATGAAACTGAACTCCGCAATCGCGCAAAAACGTGCATGGACAGGTAAAGGACGCCGTCTAGTCATACTATGTATTACACGATAATGCCAGACCAAATGTCGGTGCTACCAGGAAATCAACCCTTGAACAGTTACACTGGGTGGTTTTATCGCACCCGGCTTACTTCCCGGACATTGCACCCTCAGACTTTCATCTGTTTCGCTCTATGCAACATGCCCTAGCCCAACAGCGGTTCACCACAGTTCCAGATGTGGAAAATTTCGTCACTGTGTTCTTCAGCTCAAAAAACCGAATCCTATCACAGGGGCATTCACTTTTTGCCTGAGAAATGGCAAAAGGCCATTGATGCTAACGGCCAATATTTCGTTCAATAAATGTGTACTGGTTTCCTGATTGTTCCTGTCTCCTTCCTCTTTAAACGGTGGAAACTTTTGCATACCATATCTAATACACTGCTGGCCACCCAAAATGCAACACCAAGAAGGACACGAGATAGCAAAGCCAGATTTACTGGACACATACCAACAGATACAAAGATGAAACGATTGAGCTTACAGGCCCGTGCGACTTGCGGAACACGCAGACATCAATAGTTCGTGTGGCCCCCATGGCTGGCAATAACGGCCGCTACACACCGCAGCATCGAACGAAAGAAGCTTTGGATGTGGGCTTGGGGTATGTCGGTCCAGGCTGCTTCCAAACGTTGCCACAGTTCATCAGGCGTAGCCGCGGGTGGTGCTTGCCGGGCCACTCGGTTGCCGATCAGCGACCAGACGTGTTCGAAGGGCGATATATCGGGAGAACAGGCTGGCCACGGCGGCAGTGACACCTGGTGGGCCGTAAAGAATTGTTGCATGATGCGTGCCACGTGCGGGCGCGCATTGTCCTGTTGAAACGTGGCCGTTGACAGGTCCTGCAGGTAAGGGAGGACTACAGGCTCCAAAACGTCGGAGATGTAGCGGTCGTTGTTGAGTTTACCGGCATTGCGTACCAGAGGGGTGCGGGTGTCATATCCAACTGCTCCCGAAACCATAACGCCAGGCGAGGGACCGGTATGGCGATGCATAATGCAGGCGTCATACAGTCTCTGGCCGCGGTGCCGCCACACGCGGATCCGACCATCGTGGTGTTGCAGGAAGAAGCGGGATTCGTCGGAGAAGACAATGTCGTGCCATTCCGTAGTCCACTTGCGGCGTTCAACGGCGCACTGCTGCCGCACTCGCCGGTGGTGTAACGTCAATGGTAATCGGAGCAATGGGCGCCGTGCGACAAGTCCCCGCTCCTGCAGACGACGTCGAACGGTATGTGCTGACACAGGTTGTTGCGCAACACACCCTAATTCCTGCACTAACGTTCGTGATGTGGTGGTGCGAGTCGTCAATGCCCAGCGCACAACATGCTGGTCCACACGTTCGGTGGTGTGCCGCGGCTGCGGCAATCGCTCACGTCAGTCCGTCCGTCCCTCCCGCACCCACCGAATTCATACTCGCCTCAATGTGGCTGTATGTCGTCCCACACGGACGCCGATGTATCGGTACGATAAACCGCTGTCGCGATAAGCCACTATTCGTCCTCTGTTGAACTCCGAAACGTGCTGGAATGACTGCCGTATTCTGCGACGAGGCATCAGGAAGCTTCCCACGCACAAGTCCGGCAGCACAGCACACTTCCACTACTTACACCCGCCTTCTGTGCACCCTTCTTATAGTGCTTCTCGATGGCGTGCCGGGCGCACATGATTTGTATATGCCCTGCAATGCTAATCGTTTGCATGTCGTCTCGCGGGCGACGCATGCTGCGAATTTCAGGCCAATCGGATGCTTCCTTCTTGGTACTGCATTTTGGATGGCCAGCAGTGTAGATTAGATTCGGGAACTGCAAACATTTTGATAGCCTTTTACATGAAATATGCATTTGTAACTGATTTTGTGAAAAATGTGTATTGAATTTATGAAATAAGCTCTGCGCTGTATTAAAATCGCTCTTTTTTTTTTTTTAATCGATAACAGCTTAAACAGAAATTCATGTTTCGTATAATTTCAGAACTTCTTAGATTTCAGGTAAAAAGCTATATAATATTAAAATGAAATTATAAAATTCTGCACACTCGCTGAATTCACTGAGTGCTTTCATATCCATTTGGTCAATATTCAGCTGTACGGCAGTGTGTGTCACAAAAAATATATCTTTGCAATTCAATATCCTGTGAAAAAAAGGCCAACCGAGATGGAATTACACAAAACATTATTCAAAAAATGATCGATATCTTGAGGGGATCCGAATACCTGAGGATAATGATAAAGCAATTTTTTTAGCACCTAATAAAATCCACTAAGCAAAATGCTAGATGTAACCAGAGGCACACACAGAAAATAATTTAAAATATGTAATCGAGACACACACAGCAAATTAATTTAAATTAGATCAGCATCATGAAGTGCCGCAATCACCCTAAAGTTTTGTAAAAGCTACCGTTTCTTGTTTCATTCGTAATATAGCATATTTAGGCATACAGTAAAATGCGCTTCGCTTTCCTTATTTCAACCCTCGCTTAGTATTTGGAGAGTGTGCAGTTAGTGTCCTTAAATTTGGGGGACACCTACTTAATCAGACTAAATATGCAAAACCTTTTGTCATAAAACTGTATTTTTCCAGTCTGAGATTTTAAATATTTGGGGCCTTAGGCCAGCCTTGCTTGGAGATCGCCAGCCCCACCCAAAATATTTTAACAAACTTAAGTGCATCACCGATCACTTAAGTTATTTTACAAATTTTCTTTGCGTACCCTTCTTTAAAATTACATATGAATATGTTTCATCATAACAAAGCACAGAGAGGAAAAGAAAAATATTTAATCATTTTTCCTATATTAATAAAATATTAATGAATCAGCTACAAACTACCACAATTCCAACTGTAAAAAAATAAATAAAAAAAGGAAAAGATCGATGTCAAAAGTCTGTCTGCATTAAAGTTTTAAAATTCACCTTGAATTATTGTTATCAATATCACAAAATGTTTTTGATGCTACCTATTCTTAGAAGTCCAGTTGACGTGCTTTCACGGCAGCAAAGTCTTTAATGACATCTTCAAAATCAAGTCCATTTACAAGTTCAACATTTGCAACAAGACTAGCCAAACTGGAGATACTTCTGAAGACAGTTCTGTACTCTTTTAAGAACATTACAAAACCTTTCACCTGAGAAGTCATCATGCTCAGGAAAATTCTTAACGCAATGTCCACGTTAGGAATGAGTGAACTTAAATGCTTCCCACGAGGGATTTTCAGGAATTCGCACGGGCGCCACCCACAGCCCAGCTGCCTAAGTTGGCCTAGTCATAAATCGAACCCTGATTGTTTCACTAAGTGTGCTGTTGCATCTAAAAATTTTTATGTTTAACAAATACACTGCTGGCCACCCAAAATGCAACACCGAGAAGGAAGCATCCGATTAGCCTGAAATTCGCAGCATGCGTCGCCCGCGAGAGGACATGCAAACGATTAGCATTGTAGGGAATATGCAAATCATGTGCGCCCAGCACGCCACCGAGAAGCACTATAAGAAGGGTGCACAGAAGGCGGGGTGTAAGTAGTGGAAATGTGTTGTACTGCCGGACCTGTGCGTGGGAAGCTTCCTGATGACTCGTCGCAGAATACGGCAGTCATTGCAGCACGTTTCGCAGTTCGACAGAGGACGAATACTGGCTTATCGCGACAGCGGTTTATCGTACCGAGATATCGGCGCCCGTGTGGGACGACATCCAGCCACAGTGAGGCGAGTATGGATTCGATGGGTGCAGGAGGGACGGACGGACCGACGTGGGCGATTGCCGCAGCCGCGGCACACCACTGTACGAGAGGACCGGCATGTTGTGCGCCGGGCATTGACGGCTCACACCGCCACATCACGAACGTTAGCGCAGGAATTAGGGAGTGTTGCGCAACAACCTGTGTCACCACGTACCGTTCGACGTCGTCTGCAGGAGCGGGGACTTGTCGCACGGCGCCCATTGCTCTGATTACCATTGACGTTACACCACCGGCGAGTGCGGCGGCAGTGGGCCGTATAACGCCGCACCTGGACTACGGAATGGCACGACATTGTCTTCTCCGGCGAATCCCGCTTCTTCCTGCAACACCATAATGGTCGGATCCGCGTGTGGCGGCACCGCGTGTGGCGGCACCGCGGCGAGAGATTGTATGACGCATGCATTATGCATCGCCATACCGGTCCGTCGCCTGGCGTTAGGGTTTGGGGCGCAATTGGATATGACACCCGCACCCCTCTGTACGCATCGCCGGTACACTCAACAGCCACCGCTACATCTCCGACGTTTTGGAGCCTGTAGTCCTCCCTTACCTGCAGGACCTGCCAACGGCCACGTTTCAACAGGACAATGCGCGGTCGCACGTGGCACGCATCGTGCAACAATTCTTCACGGCCCACCAGGTGTCACTGCTGCCGTGGCCAGCCTGTTCTCCCGATATGTCGCCCATCGAACACGTCTGGTCGCTGATCGGCAACCGAGTGGCCTGGCAAGCACCACCTGCGGCTTCGCCTGATGAACTGGGGCAACGTGTGGAAGCAACCTGGACCGACATACCCCAAGCCCACATCCAAAGCCTCTTTCGTTCGATGCCGCGGCGTGTCGCGGCCGTTATTGCCAGCCATGGGGGCCACACGAACTATTGATGTCTGCGTGTTCCGCAAGTCGCACGGGCCTGTAAGCTCAATCGTTTCATCTTTGTATCTGTTGTTATGTGTCCAATAAATCTGGCTTTGCTATCTTGTGTCTTTCTTGGTGCTGCATTTTGGGTGGCCAGCAGTGTATATCTTTTAGAATGTTAGCGATTTTTACCGACAAAGTAGAGCTGTGATTGAGAGAACATAATCAACAAAATTGGAAAATTTTACCTTAGGTGCACGCGCTGAAATAAGAACGAGCTGCCCAATCTCTGTTTCTCTGAAGAACGTGCTGTCCAATTTCTGTTTCTCTGAAGAACGAACTGCATGTAGAATTTTGTCATTCTGTGAAATTTTTTTGTAGAAATTAGAACAGGTACAATTTTGTGTTTTTACGATAAGCATGTTGGTAGGTGGGTAAAACGGAAATTATTTTTAAGGGTCATTTTCGTTAGAAACGTAAGGGCCTTTTGATAAAGTCTAAATTTGGGGACATTTGAGAACAAAAATCAAACTTCGAGGGCAATTTGCCTACCCAAAGATATTACATGTCTTTAGGGGACAGTGAACTAAATTTGAGGACTGTCCTCAAGAGTTCGGGACCTCTGGTCAGTATACTCTTACCAGAAGTCAACAGGTTGGTACTACGAACATTTTTTTTGATGATATTTTTCATTAGAACCCTAAAACCCTAGTGAATAATTCTAAATTTGAGGACATTTAAGGACAAAAATCAAAATTCGAGGACAATTTGCGTCCCCAAAGGCATGAGACGTTTTTGGGGACAGTAAACTAAATTTGAGGTTTGTCCTCAAGAATTCGGGAATTCAGGTCAGCTTACCAAGTGAACAGCGAATTCAGTCTACAAATGAACATTGATGGCGAAATTTTCGAATTTATGGTAGTAAAAGACGCCGTATCAGAAATTATAGAAATATGACTGCAATGTGGCATCAAATATTATAGTTCCGAAAGATTTGAAATACGCTTGTCGTTTGAGGCAGAGATGTAGCAAGGATTTTGGGTGCCTATGGCCATACATTAAATGAAAGAAAATATTAATTTAGAACGCGAGTTTGATAAAATACTGAAAGTGCATCTATGAAAAATAATACATATTTAGAAAATTACAAACAGTTTTTTTTCTTATAAACAATACAGGTATAGTCTTTGGTAATGAAAATACTTGATCACTAGGGCCGCGGGTGGCCGAGTGGGCAACGTTCGTGAACTGCCACGGGAAGGGCCTCAGGTTCGATCCCAGGCAGGTAGGAACGCTCGATCCACTAAATACCCGCCGTGCGTCGGATGGGCACGTTAAGCCGTCGGAACCCGGGTACTGGCCCCCCGGTAATAAATAAGGGCGTCTTCCTCCCCCTTTCTACTTCGCTTCCGTGTCACTTTCCTATCGGGCACTCTAGCCCAAATCTCCTAGTTTCCTATTTCTAAGGGTTGTTTAAGACCTGGGGTCAGACACTGCCTTCCTAAAATCCTCTACTCATGATCATACTTGATCACTATTTTCAGTGAACATTACAAAATAAATAACTATTTAACCTATCTACAAATTAAATTCACGTGAATTTCCATGTGTCTTCCAGATTCATCAATAACATCGCCGAAATTTGTTTCATACGCAGATTATTTTAAGGACCGTTCAAAAATCTTGCTATCCCTGTCACGTGCATAATTCACGTCCTGTTCAGCAGTCATTTAGGCTGACAAGCCAGCCACTCATGTCGAGGAATACATGCTCTCTCGCGGTTGTAATCCGGGGCTACATTAGCTGGATTCTACAGTCAAAAAAAAAAAAAGGATATTATTTCCGTGGCCTTGTGACCGAAAGACTTGCTGTCAACTTTAGGAAAAATTCCGTCAGTTCGTGTCGCTGCCAAAATGCAAAATTAAAACATATGTAAAATAAAAAACAAAACAAAAATTCAGTATAGAAAGTTCGTTCTCCCGCTGATGTTTGAAACCTTACAGTTATTGTATGTATTTATTTATTTAGCTATCTTATACCCCATACTGAGCCTTTGTTTAATTGGCGCCTATCGCAGGGGCGACACTGGCCATACCAGTTACGGCCCTGGTTTGAGATACTATGAAAGATCTTAAAATAAATGCTCAAAAGAACTAGTGTTGCTTAGGCATCAAAACGTGCCTGTGATATGTCAAAGGAGATTGCTTAGTAGATACGATATATTAAGCATTTGAAGATTAATGTGTGGCTGAAGTAACTTCAATAATATATGTCAGTTAAAATAATAACAATCAAAAGTTTTGAAAATCGTTTAATCTATCCGTAAGTCCACTAAAGTTTTTTTTTATTTTTGATTGGAAGTTTAACGACCACCGTGAGCAACTCAATGGGCTATAAGCAGTCGCCCGTCTCTAATTTAGGGCCACTGGTTCCAGGGAAGGGAGAGAGCCAGTGCCGTATGACAAACACTACATCCATGCCTCACCGGGATTCGAACCCGGATCTATCTCGGACGAATGATCAGAAGCCATCACTTAGACCACTGCGCCTCCGGGGCGGCCCACTAAAGTTATTAAAATACTGGTATAGACGTTTTCTCTTCAGTGTTAACAGCTAGTTGACCTGCTTTCTGTTATATGTCAAATATTTACCAAACATACTTGTGCTAAATTACATTCTAATGTAAAATTATCTTAACGCCGGAAGGCATGCGTTTTCACTGCTGACACTCAGGCTAGAAAACTGAAAATAGCGATTGGCATCAATTCCGCTTTCTCTTCCTTTTCCAGACAGAGCATCCCAATAGCTGAAAAATTGCGAACAAATGCTTGACTTAACTTTAATTTTAGCTCAGAGTTAAGAGTTACTCCTAACCTTATTTAAAGTGGTCATACGCTGGCCGTTTTTCCAAAGGCACCTGGGTTCAAATCCCGATGAGGCATGGATGTGGTACTTCTCTTACGACAGTGGTTCTCTCCCTTCCCTGGAAATAATGATCCTAAATTAGGGACGGGCGACTGCATATAGCCCACTGAGTTTCACTTCTGCGTCGTTAACGTCCTTAGCCGACCCGGTGGCGCAGTGGTCTAAGCGATGGCTACTGATCCTTCGTACGAGATAGATCCGAGTTTGAATCCCGGTGAAGCATGGATGTTGTGTTTGTTTTAACGCACTGGCTCTCTCCCTTTCCTGGAACCAGTGGCCCTAAATTAGGGACGGGGAACTGCTTATAGTTAACTGAGTTGCTTGTTCACGGTTGTCGTTGGACCTCCCATCAAAAAAAAAAAAAAAAAAGATCAGCGCCCCCCCTCCCCCAAAAACTTTTCTTCTTCCCAGTGGCCGTGTGGTTTGTGGCGCCGGCTTCTGACCATTCGTCCGAGATTGGCACCCGTTTGAGTGCCAGATGAAGCATGGGTGGTGTGTTTCTCTGATGGTGCTGTCCCTTCCCTGGAACCAGTGGCCCAAAATGAGAGAAGAACGGTTGCTTAAAGCCCGCAGGTTGCTCATGGTCCTCGCTAAACCCTGATTTTTTTCTTTTCTTTTTGGTCCATAAAATGTTATTTAACGATAAACATGATGGTGAAACAATATTGTGGTCAGTAACAAAAATTGTTCGCACTATACTGGCAACAGTGTTGGGTAAATAAATTTATGATATTTTTCGGAAACGAATTCATTTTGTGCATGTACACAGTGTAAAACTAAAACCCGGAAACGGTGTGTGCAGTAACAACAGGCGAACAATGAGTGGAGACAAAAATTGTTCCACAGCGAGAGATATCGCAAAAAATGTTTATGCAATTATTTCCCGTTGAATAGCTTAAATTTCATTCAGGATTTTATTCGCATGTGGAGAGCAAGTGAAGAGATTACCATTACAGCATGTCTTCAATTTGACAGTTATGAAGTCCCTAGGGCGGTATGGAATCCACTTCCTACTACCTAAAAAATATTTTTGTGTAGTGAAAATCTAAGCCAGAAGCAGGATAATTTGCCCTAAGAGCATAAAAAGTAAAAAAATATATATATAAAATAGTTTTAAGAGCATGCGGTTTCCCGTTAAAAAACGAAACCATAAGCTATCTGCGTACTTACTCACTGAACTGCCATGTACGATGGATTCCGTCGCCTACACCAAGCGCCAGCCGCAAAAAGAGGTGAAAAGTTCTCACACCGAGCAGAGCGAGATGCTACCAAACTCATGCATGTAAACGTGAAATACGAGAACACCAATGTAAATATTTCTTTTATTTTTCCTTATATATTTATATATGTTGTAACGTATACTCTATATTCACTTTCCTTTTGATTTTACTATCTCTGGTTATTTTATTTTCCTATGTAAATTATCTTCCTACTGAACGGAATATTATTTCACCCGCTGAATGAGATCTGGCAATGAGTGTAAGTCATGACGTGGTGGTAGCTCGTATATAGGCGCGTTCATCGAGAAGTAGTGGTGTTGTTGCGTTGTAGGTGTGTTGTTGCGTTGTAGTTGTGTTGTTGTGTTGGAGTTGAGGGTGGTTGGTGTTGTGTTGCGTTGCGTTGCAGTGTGTTGTTATGTAGTAGTGATATATGAGTGCCTTAGTTGACCAGGAGTCATCATAATAAACAAGTTGTTCTGTAAGTTCAGTCTTTTTCAATTCTTAGTTTTGTCAGACCTCTGTCTGGCTGTTAGGTTTATGACTTTGATTACTTAATATAAATAACCAGCGTTGAGACTTTGTTTAAGTTCATAATTAACGAGTAACAACACCCTTTTGGGAATTCATCATTTTGAAGCTTAGAGCATTATTCATTCATAATAATTAGCTTAGCAAAAAGATAAACAAAGTTAATTCATTATAATGTGTATATACACTGCTCAAAACAATTACGGGATATCGTAGTTTTGTATGAAAACTGTGAGTGACGGAAAACTTTGGAGGTTGGAATAGGAACTACAGACATAATACGCTATGTGAGAAGAAAACTATGGCCGAAACAATTAGTAATTTAAATTTAATAATTTTTGAGGAGACGAACGTAAAAATGCATATTTATGAACATATAAAAATGAAAATAAAGGTAATTTTTGTGCCAGAAACTTGGATTTGATAGGGGGTATGGTTTCCCCTGACAGTTACAATGTTGCAAACCTGTGAGGCATGGAGTCAATCAGAGTATTAATGAGGGATTGGGGAATTCCACCCCACTCCTGCATAAGAGCAGTTTCCAATTGCTGGACTGTTTGTGGAGGGGTTAATCGAGCAGCAACCCTTCTCCCCAGAACGTCTCAGACATGCTCGATGGGTTCATGTCTGGGGAACATGTTGGCCAGTCCATTCGGATGATTCCCTCTCCAAACAGGAAGCCGTCCACACATCGAGCGCGATGTGGCCTGCAATTATCGTCCACGAAAATAAATTCATCTCTGATTGCTGCAGCATAAGGGACGACTATAAGGGTCTGAGGATCTCATCCCTATACCGCTGAGCAGTAAGTGTTCCATTTCTGACGATGTGCAGGTCGGTTCGACCATTGATAGAGATACCGGCCCACACCATCACTCCGCCTCCTCCAAATCGAACACTTTCTTGCACAAATTACCGGTTGTCTCGAGTACCTCGTTCCCTCCAAATGATGAGTTGCCTATTGTCAGGATGTACAGCAACGCGCGACTCGTCTGAGAAGATAACATTGCTCCATTCATTTCTTCTCCAATTGGCATGGTCCTGTGCCAAAAGTCTGCAGGAAACCACGCCGTAACAGTCCTTACTTTATGGCTCGCTGCATTATCCTGCTGGTACCAACAAGGCTCGGTTCCATAGTATTGCCACAGAGTTGGTAGGGCATGATTGTCCAGAATATCGAGGTAGACGTGCTGGTTAACAGGTTTGTCCACGATAACCAATGGGCGGGGACCATATCACGAAAAACACCCCCACACGAGTACACTGCCAGTTCCAAACTTGACCGTTGGAACAATACACTGTGGTAAATAGCGTTCCCCTGGCTGCCGCTATACCCACACACGGCTATCAGACTGATGAATCGTGTATCTGGATTCATCAGTCCATAGGACCCGTTTCCATTGATCTACGGTCCATGATAAATGTTCTTTACACCGTGCTAAACGACGATTTGTATTCCGAGTGGAGATAAAAGGCTTAAGAGCAGCCGCACGACCACGGTAACGCATGGAATGAAGTTCTCTGCGAACGGTACGTGTACATACCGAGGTTCCAGCATTGTTACTCACCTGTTCTCTGAGGTCTTGTGCAGTACTCTGTCGATTAGCTGTAACGACTCTCCTGACGCTTCGACGTCCTCTATCACTGATTTTCTTTGGTCTGCCGGTACGTTTTGCTGCTTCAGGCACGCCATGTGTCTTCCACTTATTCAGTACATCCAAAACAGTTGACTTGGGTATGTTTAACGCCTCTCGGTTTCTCTTATGGACAACCCACTAATATAATACCCAACAATCTTTCCTTTCTCAAAGTCAATTCTCTCCCGCCGCGACATTTTCACTAAACCTCACAGTGCAATATGATCGTGGTCAGCTGCACGCTTGTTTTTATACCTTTTGCAGCTGTACCGCTCATCTTAACAACGCAGCGGATCCGTTCATTTGCTTTTGAAAGGGTGTCTGTGACTTTTGTCAATATTGTGTATATATTTTTCTTCTTAAAGAAATTACGACACGGAAACAACAATAGAATAAAATAGAGTGAAATAAAATAATGTAAGACGCAAGTAAGGACTCGCTAAGCAGCAAACCAATAACCGCATCATATACACATTCAACAAAACCCAAACAAACCACAAGAACTCCATATATATATATCATCATCATCATCAACCATTATCAATCCATTGCTGGATGAAGGTCTCCCCAAGTTTCTTCCACAATTGTCTGTCTTGAGACTGTCTCCTCCATGTCACTCCAGCATACTTTCGAATTTCATCCATCCATCTCCCATGGGGTCTAGAAAAAAATAAATGCAACACTCAAAAGAAAAAAAAATTAAAATGGGAGAGCAATACAAAATAACCTTATTTTGTGTATATATATGTATATATTTTCACAAACAAATAAAAGAAAAGCGGAAGAAAGCCCACGAAAAGCTCACAAGTTAAACGACTTTTTCAGAGCTGCGTGGTAACACCTTTTTCAAAAACTATCTCAGGAAATTAACTGAACAACAAAAAATAAAATACCGAAACAAATATTTCGGACTGCACTAAAATAACTACAGAACAGCTTCAGGCATATTTAGATAAAATACATAAAGAGTAAGGAAAAACAGAGAAAAATATAAAAAGACCGGTTACAGGGGAAAATACAGAAAATTTAAATACAAATGAAAACCAAAAACCGCAGTGAAATAAAAATAATACAAAAGATTCACTGAAGATCCTGTTCTGGGATGCCAAGGGACCAGCCAGGCATCATAGAGAAGTTGTAACTCTGCTAGAAAACACTCATAATGGCATGGCAATGATAAGCGAAACTTGGCTAAATGAAAAGAATGTATTTAAACTCTCTGAGTATATAATTTACAGGCAAGACAACGAAGTTAAAAATAGTGATGGAATCCTAACAGCAGTCAAGGAGGAACTACAGCAGCAACAAAGGCCACCAATACAATGTGAAACACATGAACATCTCACAATTATGATAAATATTAGCCGACCCCGAAAAAGTGACCGAAATAAACATTTAACGAATTATGTGAAGGAAACTCACCCACCATAATTGCAGGAAACTTTAATGCACATTGCCCGCAGGTAAGTTCAAACAACATAAATAAAACACGGAAAAACACAAGTCATATTAATGCGGGTATTGAATTATGCCTGCCAAGTTAATCAACTTACTATCATTACATTGGCTCTTCAAGTTTCCTGGATTCAGCGCTGTACAAAAATTTACTATATACAGCAAAGAAACCAAGGCAATACACAGAGCTGACTCCGATCATTGCCTAATTCTACTACAAATTTTCACCAAAATAAGAGCAACAAATGGAAAAAGACAAACTTCAAAAAATTTACCGAAAATGTATAGAACCAACTTGTCAAAACTGACTAAATCTGTAGATCGAGGAAGGACCTGGATGCATAAATAAAATACCTTACTAAGCAAACAACCTACATAATGAAGAAATGCAAGCGGGATATCGAAATCAAGACTAACCATTACTGCCTCCCGCAAAATGTCAGAGCAAAAATAAACAAAAATAGAGCAAAAAAGAAACGACAAAAATCCAGATATATACGTGATAACAATGAAAATATTAACTAAACGGGCATTAAACAAAAAGAAAAAAACTCAACATAAATCAACACAGAAATGAATCTTGGGACAAAAAGATCGAAAATATTTATATTAGAGAAAAAAATACATTATGAGGCATGGAAAAACACTGAACGTAAAAGGTAACGACAACGGAAAATCGTCATTAATTAATCAACAAAAGGTACTAGTCTACCCAGACATGGAAAAAGCGCAACTCTTTGCCAATTCATTAAGACAACAATTCACCACAAATGACCCGAGTAAACTAGAAAACTACAAATAACTACCAAATTAAACTTTTTCTTATAGATGACTACCGCAATTACCAACCAATTATAGAACCAAATACGATTGTGGCAATTTTGTGTCGCAATGCGGCAGGAACGAACGAAATTCCTAAAACCTTCAAACCGGCACAAATTAAAAATGAAAACAGGCCCAGGAAACGACGGAATTAATAACAAAGTTCTACAACTTCTACCGTAAAGCTATATCCAGGCAATTACACATATCTGAAACCAAGCATTAAACCTAAGATACTTTCTGGACACCTGGAAGTTAGCAAACATAACATGCTACCAAAACCCAATACAGACTCCAAACAGCCAGGCAATTACAGACCTATATTACTACAGTACTTCCGGCAATTGGTAAAATATTTGAAAAGCTGCTAAAAATTCATATCATTCAGCAGCACTGCAAGGAAATTAAAATAATACAAGAAGCACAATGTGAATTTGTGGAGGCGCCCTCCACTATGTGTCACGTATCATTGAGATGACACAAGAGTCTAAACGGCAAGTTGCAGCGATAAGCAGGCAGGTCTTGTTCAGACAAGAGAATGGCCGGTTTCGGACTGGGAAGACGTGAGATCGAATCCCACCACAGGCGAAAAAGGATTAGGCTATATTGGCGCCCGAACGTACAAATGAATCTTCTGGCCGTGAGGTTCGAGAAAAATGTGTGATGTGTCTTCCACATCGTCTGGAATTAATGAGAATTCCTCCTTCAACGCTTCGAAAAATGTGTGAAGTTTCCTCCACACATCTCAGCCGGCTACTTCAAGTATGGCTTGAGGCAGACCCGGAAAACTACCGTTTCGTCCCAGCCCTTTCACAAGGGGGAGGAGGGATATATGTGAGGTATGAATGAGGTGATGCAAGAGTCGAAACGACAAGATGCAGCGATAAGCCAAGGTCGGGTTCCAGTCAGGAGAATAACCGGCTCGGAACGAAAAGACGTTGGTTCGGATCCTCCACCGGCTAAAAGGTTTTGCGCTATACATGCACCAAGCAAGCAGAATCATGGAAAAGATACATACTGGAAACAACCTAGAGCGATCCACTGCAGCACTTTTTCTAGACGTCTCGAAGATAGGTTCTGCCATAAATATCGTATTTATAAATTAATAGAATGTAAATTCCCCACCTGGTCACGCAATTAATCTACCAATATCTAACATACAGGGAGTTTCGGGTAAAAGTAGGAGAAACATTCCCAGAAGTATAAGAAATAAAAGCAGGGGGTACCACAAGGGTTAGTAATCGGCTCTAATTTATATAATATTTTTATAGCAGACCTCCAAACTGATGAAAAGAACGAAGTTTTAACAGCACTGTACGCAGATGACACAGCATTACTTAGCACCTCTCTAAAACCAAGACTGGCAATGAGGTAACTAAAAGATTTCCTTTCCATGGTAGAGAAATACTTCAATAAACGGAATATAAAAGTCAACACCTACAAACAGAAGCAATTTTGTTCACCAGGTGCTACGAACAAACCTAGCCAATCACCCGAATTAAACTGTATGGTGCAAATTTACCCTGAAAAAACGAAATAAAATACTTAGGACTCAATATGGACAAACAAATTAGAAGGTACCAACACATCAGAAAATTCATGTCAAAATCTACGAAAGTTAAGCGTATGCTCATTCCTCTTTTAAATAAATCCAGCAAACTCAAACTAAAAATTACTGCACTATGGAACCAGGGGCGGATTGGGACGACCAAACCAGGCAGGGAATTTTAGTCTTTCGGTCCATTACAAAAACACGTGTACATAGAGTGGAACACCTCATAGATCCCCCAATGGAAAAGATTCTGTTACATCCTGGATGAACGAGAACTGTTGGAATATGCATTGTAGAATGAATTCAGTCGTGAACAAATTTTAACAGTTTAACGATGAAAGAATTTGAAAAATTAGCACATGATTAAACGTAACATCAAAACCACGTTACATTTAACAATAAACGGATTAAAATTCCAGATAATTATTTTTCTTTAAAACATTATTTTTACTACTGCTACTACTTACAATAATAATAATAATAATAATAATAATAATAATAATAATAATAATAATAATAATATCGAGTATGTTAAAGACCCCATTTCCAAATAAATCACCATGAAGATAATTCTGAAAGTTTAAATGTGCACATGGCACATGACAATTTTCCTACAGAATTATTTTTTTTAATTTTTGATCAACGATCGTGTACTGCAGAATGGTATTGTCATCCCTTCCTTGAGTAGATGCCTTTTTAGTTTCCCTATTATCTTGACCCATGAACCAGTGCTGGTAAAATCATTGTTTTCTTTAAGATAAATGTGAGTGGGACATGGATTCCAGAAAATCTCCTCTGGAGAATTGCTTTATACTCTGTGTCAGTCTGTGGATGAGAATGTGGAGATGATGGGCCATCACAATGGGTACCAGTATCTCCTTCAATACTTCAAAAGAAAGGTAGGGCATACCGATGATCCTGTTCTCCAAGTCCAATGACCTACGTCTAAGTTCTAACTACAGTTAACTTTAGCTTAATTAACTTATAACAGCGCGTGCTTGGTCCGGCAGCACTTTTCTCACATAGCAAAATTCTTTCTATTTCATTTCAGAGAAAATGCCCAAGATATAAATACAAGGAAACGTTTTATTTATTTTTTTAAAGGAAATAATGTTTCAGACAGAAATAAAGCACAAATTAGGTTAACTATTATTATTCATAAATACTAAAATAATTATTCATTCGATCCAAAAGCATACGAGAAAATGGGCCATTCCTCGAGTGATCCACTGAGAAATGTCCTGGTGGGCCAATCCGCCCCAGGGTGGAACCTATTCGAACTAACAGCAGTGTTATTTGGGGAAACTGTGCAGAACCACATCTCGATACCGTACAAACTTTTCAAAATAAGATTTAAAAACTAATGCTGTCCCCTCCACGGAAAAAAATAATTTTACTCTGTATGACAAATATAAAATTCAAAGCATAGATGAAGTAATGTACTCGTACCATCTTGCTACAATTTTCTATGGCAAAATTAAAGAACAACCAGACAACCTAATCATGCAAGCAGCTAACTATGATATTTGGCCTACAGCTCAACAAAAACACAGCAGACCAAGACACATGATAGAATTACTGGGAAAAAGAATAAAAGAAAAAACGAAAGACTTGGCCTCGCATTAGTAACGGAGTTGCTACAGCAGAAATTAACTCAAAATCCGGGCAGCCAATAAAATAATAGATTTTTTCCTATTGGTCGTAAGAAAATCAACACAGACCTCATATCAGTACCGCAGTTAGCTATTGAAAAAACAATGCAAAACTCAGACAGCCAATCACAAAATAGATTTTAGCTCATTGGTCAACTAAATCAAAGTGACCTCTGCCAATCAATACTAACAGCAAGACAGCACCCATAAACTGAAACAACACCAGCTATATATAGTATATAGAAAAAGTCTCCTTCCTATTAACGGGCTGCGGATGGCCTAGTGGTCAACGTTCATAACTTCCACGGGGAAGCCTCAGGTTCGATCCCCGGCCGGTATGAACACTCGAATCACTAAATATCCAACGTGAGTCGGATGGGCACGTTAAGCCGTCGGACCCTGGGTACTGGCCCCCGGTAATAAATAAGGGCATATTTCTCCCTCTTTCTACTTCGCTTCCGTGTGACTTTCCTATCGGGCACTCTAACCCAAATCTCCTAGCTTCCTATTTCTAAGGGTTGTTTAAGACCTAGGGTCAGACACTCCTTCCTAAAATCCTCTACATATGATCTGATCTGATCTTCCTGTTAACGGTAGCCTATAGTAAACTCTCGTTAACTTACAAAAATAAAACTATAGAAATAACTGAAACAATAATAAAAATTATGCGTGTCATTGACTTAGTAAAAATTAAGGCAGAAGCAATCAATTACTCCCAATAAATACATCACCCAATCGAACCTATCTCCAAATTACACTCAATTATAACATTAATAAAAAAAAAATAAAAAAAAATACGTAATAATAAACACACCATGGCAAGCACACGCACTCATGAACTAAAATTAGCCTGGAAATTTATAATTTTATACTTTTATAAAACAGTGCCCGACATGTCCGCCGCAATAAAATAAATTAATCAACTACCAAGCGGAACCCCCTCCCCAACCAGGCATGTCAACAGCGACCTTCTTAGCCTCAGGCCACTCATCACCGGAGGCGTACGTCGTCATGGTGATTTCCTAGGCTGTTACGCCTCGGAATGAATAATCCTTTTTTTTTTTTTTTTGTTGATTGGAGGTTTAATGACCACCGTGAGCAACTCAATGGTCCATAAGCCAGGGGCGGCGACTTTGGTTTTTACGGAGTGGTGCACATGCTTTCGTAGAATAATTATTATCGATTATGTAAAATATGATATATCATCATCATCATCATCGTCAAGCATTATCAATCCACTGCTGAACGATGGACTCCCCAAGTCTCTTACAAAACTCTGCCCTGAGGCACTCTTCAATGTTATACCTACGAATTTCATTCACCCATCTCTCCTGTGGCCTCCTGGGTATTTTCCTGTATATATACAATATATAGGGTCTTTCATATATATATATATATATGAAAAGACGCGAAATATTTTTAACCATTGGATTATTTTTACAATAAACTCACCCACACACATGTTTCTGTTTCTACTCATCGGAAGAAATATATACAAGGGTTGCACCGAAAGTAATGCAAAAGTAGGCAAAACTTTTTTATTAACTGACAGAGGTCTTTCAAATCCCCCTCCCCCTCTACAGGTTTCCTGTGTTTGCACATGCTCGCGGAGAATTTTTGAGCTGTAGTTTAGAAACCTTAAAAATCTTTTGTTGAGTTGTAGATTGTAAACATTTTCTATAAGGAATTACATTAAATATCGTAATTAAGGAAATACGAAATTACGGAAGCTTTATGTGAGTCAGATAACCAATCTCTATAGACATGGCCACGTAGCAGCCAATAATGAAATCTTTATACGGCCCCTTAAAAGTTTTGTGGCCAGTTCTTCGCTTTGTCTTTGGCTGACCCGAAAATCATGGAACTGTCTACGCTTCTTACTGAAAATGAAATATTAAAAAAATCTTTTGTGAAAAATAGTTGTTCAAGTAATGGGAAATGTATCCACACGATATTTGTTTATTCAGAACAATTTTATGCCACTGAAATTGCAATGTGGCCAGTTCTTCGTATCCGAATATTTTTTTTATGTCCATAAAAATGAATATTTTTTTTTTCATCGATAAGTTCTGTAAATTTCAAATGAGCATATTTTCCGCTAATTGTTTTTATTTTCTAGAAAATAAAATGTATATAAATACGAAATGGTAATAGAAATTGCTGCATACGATTAATTTAATTTTGCTTCATATGTAATGTATTTCCTGTTTATTCAATTATAACTGGAACTCGAAAGTATAAAATACTCTGCTCAACAAATAAGAAAATAAAATTGCTTCCCGTGAAGCACAATGCACAAGTTAAAATAATTATGAATGATCTCTAGCTTTCTCCTGTGAAAAAGCAAACGTGTGTCCGCGAACTGGAGCCTTCGTTATAAATTTTTCCTTCGAATAATCTAAATCCAGATCATCAGTGGCTTCGGAGTGTGCGTGAAGCAAAGTTAGAGAATTCAATATCTGCTGTGATATAATTTAGCGCAAATATGTTTTCAATCTCCTCAGAACTGAAAATGAGACGGGAGTAGTCAACATTATTTGCATTAATTTCGAAAATTCCGGCACCATGGTTTTTAGAGAACTATTGCTCTTCAAAAAATCCACAACGTTTTTCAGATTGGTTACAGCTGCGTTTTTAATTTGTGCAATCTCGAGAAACATGTTTCTGTGTAAAAGTAGCCTTTCGCCATCCTTCAAAATCGTCTCCGTACAAGCTGACTACATCCTGTATGCTAGCACTTTCTTTTCCGACTACGAAATCTTCAATCTTATTGAGAACACTCATGATGCTAGAGTCGAATCTTATTCTTAAGGAAGTAAGCACCCTCCTCGAACACTAAATAATATTGAGATCGATAATACTCACATGGGTAACAGGCTTTTGAGCATGGATCCCACTTCTAGTGAATTTTCCTCTAGCGTGGAAGCGATAAATTTAATTTGTGAGCTTCTTCCACCGAAGAATACCACATTTTTTTAGTTTCTTCCACCGAAGAATACCACATTTTTTAGTTTCTTCCACCGAAGAATACCACATTTTTTTTAGTTTCTTCCACCGAAGAATACCACATTTTTTTTAGTTTCTTCCACCGAAGAATACCACATTTTTTAGTTTCTTCCACCGAAGAATACCACATTTTTTAGTTTCTTCCACCGAAGAATACCACATTTTTTTTAGTTTCTTCCACCGAAGAATACCACATTTTTTTAGCTTCTTCCACCGAAGAATTCATGGGAAAATCGATGGGCTTTTCAGCATGAATCTTGCTTCTGGTGAATTTTTCTCTAGCGTGGAAGCGATGAATTTAATTTGTGAGCTTCTTCCATCAAAGAATTCCACATTTTTTCAAATCCTGAGTTTCCCAAAGAAGCCGAGCCGTCTACTGTTAAATTAACCTTTTCGTAGGACTCGTTTATACACAAATTCGATATCTGCTTTCAAAATTTCCACTCTTTCAAAAATATTGATCGTCACCTTAAGAAAAAAAATCAAAACTCTGAAGCTTTTTTTAAGAAGCTTGATGCTTTTGCTGCTACTGCAGCATCGATGAACCGGTTTTCAATTCATTTCATTTATTGATCTTGCTGTTACATATTAAAATTAGTAATTTTGAATAGTTAAACATAAACATAAAAATAACAGCAGGGAAAATCAAGGAAAAGGCCTCGATGAGACCTGACCAGCCTTGATCTCCCTAGGTTTAAGTCAAGACAAGAACATTCATATAACAGCAACAGAGTCAAAAGAGGAGACAAATATCAAATTAATCATCTAATCATAATATTGAATTAACAGTGTAAGAACGGACATATTAACCATGTTAATTTATATCAATGATGAACATTATGCTACTTTTTCATGAAGAAAAAGTCATTAGAAGCCCAAAATGGCGACAGAAAGTTCGTGAACATCTCTTATTTTTCAGAGGTCGAGAGCTTCAAACAAAAGACTTAAGTTCCTCACGCCTTAGAAGGGAGAGGCTTTTTCGACGAACTGATAGCATCTTCAATGCCACCGCGACTTTTGCTGTACATTGTTAGTGTCGTCCAGACGCCTGCAAGTCTGGAAAACAACCATCCACCTTTGTATAAAAATAACCATGTGTATTGTGTTATTATAAGAATGTACTTCGGCGGTAGGATTACTTTCTCAAAGGGGGTACTCATTAATGGAAGATCTGACAAGGACCGAGGAGACGCGGAAGGTAGGATTAAAACTCATCAGCAAGACGCCGGGCCAACGCCCCGGGGTGTGGCCGGCGAAGGGCGCGAAAGGTGACCCACGTGACCGGAGAGGCGAGCCACATGAACAGGTCAGCGTGAGGGCAAGGTCAGCGCCCTTCGCCGGCCACACCCCGGGGCGTTGGCCCGGCGTCTTGCTGATGACTTCTAACAGCTCCCTTGAACAGGAGCTGTTAGTTAGTCTGCTTTCGTCCAACGGAGAGAGCAGTTCTCCGATAGAAGGAGACGCGAAGCGTTTGCCTTTTATTGTGTTAGCCAAGGGACGCTCCAAGCCAGAGAGTGTCCGACGCTCAGGTCGAGTTTAGCGAGCATCTATCCTGGAAGAGATAGAGTGCTCAGCTGCAGCGGTATAGGCCCTAGTCAGGGATCCCACTGGTGTAGTAGATATTTCGCTACAAGGATACGAGCTTAGCACAGGCTAAGATTGAAACATATTGCAGATAAGAATAGTTAGACTACTATTTCTTAAGATGCGCAGAGATATAGATCTACTTAGTATCAGGTAGTCTCTAGCTAGAACTTCAACGCCGAGAGAGATTTTCTCGGGAAGTATTTATCCTAGCTTTCGTGTTGCACGAAAGCTAGGATACGAACCCCTTTCGGAAGAATGACCAGAAGCCATCGCTTATACCACTGCGCCACCGGAGCGACGAAGAATCTTCAGTCTGCAAAACTCGTTAGGGAACTTGATTATCGATTGCCGAAGCCAGAGCTCGTCACCAAGACCAACAGTTCATCATTTTTAAATATTTTTAAATTTGTTTGTTTGCTCGAGTATTCATACTACCAGGGGCGGATCCCGCATGGGGCAACTGGGGTGATCGCCCCCCCCCCCCCAGTTCCTTAAATATAAACAGACCTGAAATTTGTTTTAGAAAAATATGCAGGTAAAATATTTGATTTCCCTAAGAAAAATCAACTGAAACAAAAGTTTGTTAACAAAATATTATGTTCTATAAATACAAAACTATATGCTATATTATATACTGTACGTGTATAATGTATATTATGCACGTACATAATATAGCACATAGTTTTGTATTTATAGAGCACAATAATACAGGCTAATATATATATATATATATATAGTCCAGGCTAATATATATATATATATATAGTCCCCTATGAGAGGGATCACGCGAGCAGACCTTCAAGTCAATTGAGACCGCAAACGGGAGTTCTAGGTGCAGTCGTTGCTTACATAAACCGCATAGGAAATGGCAGTGTCAGAAGACCACATTAGGCACATTACGCTGTATGCGTTCCACCATCGACATTCATTGACGGTAGCAACACGAAACATCAATGCCGTATATGAGCCGGGTACCCTGGAGGTCTGGAAATGTCAACGCTGGTTCCAGAAATTTCGAAGAGGGGACTACAGCCTCAAGGATATGCGGCGACCCGGACGGCCTGTTGAGCTGGATAACGACGTGTTGAAAGCTTCTGTTGAGGGAAATCCGCATGCAACAGTCGAGGAATTGGCCACACTTGTTCATTCAACCCATTCCACTGCAAGACCTCGGTTATGTGTCGAAACTGAATAAGTGGGTACCCCATGATCTCACTCCACAACAGCTGCAACAGCGTGTGAACATTTGCACTTCTTTGCTCTCCCGTGAAAAAACGGAGCCGTTTTTGCACAGAATTGTCACGGGCGATGAAAAATGGATTGTTTATCACAACATTAAGCGTAAACGGCAGTGGCTTTCCAAAGGGAATGTGGCTGCAGCAGTGGTGGAACCAGGACGTTTCCCAAAAAAGGTTTTGATGTCTGTGTGGTGGGATATGCAAGACATAATCCATTACGAGCTGCTGCCACCCAACAAAACTATTACAAGGGAAGTCTACTGTCAGCAGCTGCAGCGTCTACGCACTGCTTTGCAGGATAAACGTCCAGCACTCGTGAATCGTAAAGGCGTGCTGCTGCAGAAGGACAACGCAAAACCACACACAGCGAAAATGACCAGTGCCACGTTGCAGGACTTCGGATGGAAAAAACTTCCGCATCCAGCAAATTCCCCTGACATCGCCCCATCCTACTACCACCTCTTTCGCAGCCTGCAAAACCATCTTGCTGGGACTGCACTTCGAAATGTGCTTAAACTGTATTTTAAATTATTAATTCACGAACGCACGGGTATGCTCACGGGCACAAATTCACACGTCTAGCAAGATACCAGCAAGTCCCGCTCATGAAACACGCACACGCGTAGTTAAAAATGAATAAATGTACAAATACTTTATACAAATATTCACGATACATGGACATTGTAAAAAAGTGCGGAAGAATATCAAGTACCGTACCTATTGTAAAGCGAAAACATTTTAAACTCATTTAGCAATCGAAGTATTCACGGCGATAACAATGACCTTCGGCATAGAAGACGAAGGGAGATTTTGACACCAAAAAAGTGCCTCTTATGTTCAGAAAAATACGGTATTTCCACGAATACTTTACTAACAAACAATTTCTCCATACCGAAGAGTAAACGAAAAATTGAATTCATCATATGAAAAGGAGGGGGGGGGTAGAAGAAAGAAAATTGAACTCTCTTGAAACATAAAACTAAATTGCATTGTCATAATTTGTGTGACGGTGATTTAGTTGCAGGGTCATTTATTTACTACTACAATGTATTTATTACGTTATTTTTATTTTCAAACTATTTATTTATGTTTAGTTTATTTACTCTTTTGGTTCCTTTCCGTGGATCCACGGAATGGCGTCGAGGAGCTATTGATGCCGAATTTTGGCTTTTTTTTCTCCGTATTTAATGCTCAGAAGTAGCCTCTTCTTACTATGGTCAACAGCTAAAACTCTCTTTCCCACTCATAAAACCAAAATCTCTCAGATTCCAGCCAATAAACACTTCTCTCACACATACATCACCGAACCACTCCGGCTGACCACACAACAACGAACACGAAGAAGTTGAATGCTCTCTCCCTCTCTCTCTCCTTCTTTTGCACAAAAATTTCTTTTTAGCACTGTTTTACACCACTTAGAGGGATACACTTAGCTAATACGCTCACACTACAACACTTCTTTGTAGGCAGTTAACCACCTGGAAGTTTTTAAACAGAAGCTTAACATCTCGTAGTCACTTTCCAAGTGACGAACAGTGTTTTATCCGTATGCGCAACTACGCTCCCACCTCCGCCTCTCTTTCCTCTGTTATTTTTTTATTGTTAACGTTCTTTTATATTTTATGCTTCTCTAAACAATAACAACAAAAAATCTCTCTTCCCTGATCCTTAGCAGCAAAAAGTCCGGTGCACATGTTGCACAGAATGATTGACGCAGCTGTCCCTACTCATTCACTTCCAGAAGTCATTTCTTTTTAGTTATCCATCGTTCGTGCTGTATCTTTTAAATTTTGTTTTTTTCTAAAACATGCAATACACGAATATACACTGATGAACCATTACATTATGACCACCTAAATAATAAGCTGTAGGACCCCCTTTAGCCCGCAAAACAACGGCCACTCGACGAGGCATTGATTCGATGAGGTGGCGATAGGTATCCTGTGGTATCTGGTACCATAACAGCAGGTCCTCCAGTTCCATACATTTGGGAGGGGGTGATTTAGAGCGAACCCGCTTTTCCAAGTCGAACCACAAATGTTCGATTGGGTTCCTGTCAGGTGAATTTGGAATTAACAGAAAGTCACCAGCATGTTCCTCGAACCACTCCTTGACGATTCTGGCAGTGTGGCATGGTGCATTATCATGTTGGTAATGGCCTTCACCAGCAGGGAACACAGTTGCCATGAATGGGTGAACTTGGTCTGCAACGATGTTCAGGTACATGACAGCTGTCAGGGATTGTGCTATTGGGATAATGGGGCCTAAAGTGTCCCAAGAAAACATCACCCACAGCATAGCACCGCCGCAGCCGGCCTGATTCCACCCAACAGTGCATCCAGGTGCCATAGCCTCCGTTGATAATCGGCGTATCCTCGCTCGGCCGTCTACGTGATGCACCAGGAATCTTGATTCGTCAGACCAGGCCGCTTTCTTCCAATCATCCATGGTCCAATCTCAATGATCTTGGGCCCATTTCATGCGTTGTTGGCGATGACGTGCAGTGATCATGGGAATCCGGCTGGGTCTTCGGCTACGCACGGCCATGCGCAGAAGGCTGCGATGAAGTGTGTTCTGTGACACATCGCCCTGATCACCACTGTTGTAGCTGCGGGTGATTGGTCGAACTGTGAACAATGCGCAACAGTCTCCTCGCCCCTCTGGCATCAATGAGCAGCGGACGACACACGGCTGGACGACGGTTCGTCGTTTGGCCATGTGTGCACCACTTTTGATACGTATTCACTAGAGCGGCACGTGAATAACCCACAAGCTGCGCTGTTTACGAGATCGTGGTTCCGAGGCGCCGTGCTATTACAAAGTTTCCTTTATCAAACTCAGATAAATCGGCAGCTTTTTCCCATTCTGACTACTGTTATATGGAAATATTCAAACTTTATTTAAATTGTAACTTTTGTTATTTTGTGTGCCAACGACAGTGAGAATTTTTCTCTCCAGCCAAAAAGGCGCTCAGCACAGATTCATTTCTGAGAAAGGTCATTCTCTTGTCGACCGTGAGACCTCCCACGAACAAAACGATACCCCCTTTTCCCCAGTCGTCATCAGACTCTCTCAGAGCCGGGCGGGGACAATAGGAGCAAGCAATTAAGAGTAGAACTTTTTCTTACGTCAAGGGGACATAGAGCGTGAAAGGGATTTCGGACGTAGCAGCCATAAACGAAAAGTCGAGTCGGATATCTTCGGTGGGAGAAGGGATTTTCACGCAGGCATGTAGCCACGTAAGATAGGGACAGATTTGGCGGGAAAAGCCTAGAGAAGGCCGTCCATAACATCCAACTCCCGCTGGAAGTATTTACTATTCAATCAGACCAACTAATATTCCAATATTTCCCCTTTTCCCCAATCTGACGAATAAAGATATGTGCAAAATAAAACATCTGTCATAACGTTCAGTTTTTAACTACTTGTTTATTTGCTTCCCTGATCCAATGACAGGAAATTGCAACCGATTCTTCTGATAAGTTGGCGTCCACCACAATACATGAAAATTAACCAAGCCAACATAAATAATGCTGTATGGCGACCGCGACAGTTATGGAGCAATTGCGGTAAGGCAAAAGTAGTTGAAAGAAAAAAATATATATCGTCATTACCCCACCCACCCCTACCCGTGGATATCTTACAGCGCAAATTTCATTCATGAAATCCAACGAACCAAAGTGTGTTCTTCAAGAACTCTAGTGCAGCTTCCGATCGGATTACTTGCAGCGAAGAAGACCTCATCAACTATTCTGTAAGTACCCATTTTATGACTCATTTTTGTGTAACAGAACAACACGTGCCAATTTATACTGAAACAGAAAAACTATAAAGTCTGAACTTTGATCTAAAATAATCTGTCAATTCTATTTACATGCTGAACACCTTTATTGCTCAATTATTTTCATGTGCTAATCAAAATGTCAGATCACGAAGACAACACTGAACAACACCAACAAGCAATACCTGATTCATATCGCATTCCTGCATTATTAGCAAGTTGCTCACCGCTAATAGCGAACTATGATCCCGCAGATAAAAATTTCACAGCTGCACAATTCTTTTAAAGTTTGGAAGACATCGCAAACTTGGCACAGTGGCGCGATATCGACAAAATTATTATTACTCGTACAAAGTTGCGTGGAGCAGCAGCTCAATTTCTCAGCCAAAACCCCGTGCTGCGGAGCACTACAGACTACTTAACCTTTAAAACAACATTGTTACACAGATTTGAAGATGAACAACCGGCTGTAAGATTGTCAGCTCTTTCAAACTGCCACCAGAGAGAAAAGGAATCTGTGAAAGAATATGCAACTAGATTAAATGTAGTTGCCAGCGACTATTTAAGAGAAAGTCCGAATGACCCCCGCAACTCAGAAATTTGCATGACCAAACAAAATTAGGCCAATTTTTGCAGGGCCTGAAACGTTCATTACGTAGATGAGTGCTTTCAAGTAATCCCCAAAATTTTTACGATGCAGTTACTCGTTATACACAGGAGGAAACATATAACTCGATGTCTCTTCAGCCAGCCTCTGTAGCAGCACTATCTCTTCCAACAGAAGACATCCCAAGAAATACAAGCCACAGAAAATCTCCTACAATAGAAATGCCTTCAAACGAATTACAGGAATCCATGTACAACAGCCTACTAAAAAGATTGGATACAACTGATGACATAATCAGAATTTTCACCCACGAAATTAAAGATCTGAGAATAAAAAATGCTACCCAACAAGAAGAATCACCCAGAGATAGAAATAGATCTCGTGACAGAATACCGATACCTCAACATCATACAGTTAGAGACAGATCGAGAGAGAGATACCACAGATACAGCCCAGAACATTCAGCTACCAGATTATGTTGGAACTGTAATTCACCAAACCACTTAAGTTATAATTGCAGCCAACCTCGACATCAATTTCACGAGTCTACACATGTTCACAATAGTCCACAGAATAATTCTCAAAGAAATTGGAGACATCCAAGTACTCCACCCCCAGCCCAACAAAGAAGAAAACACGGAGATACTCTTCCTAAAGAAAATCCAAAAGTGCACTTCTGTAATACTAGTCCAAAATATTTAAACCAGTAGCGACAGATTTTACGGGTCAGAATTCTGTCGTTTACACATCGGCTACTAATTCGTACGCTACAATAGATATGGGAAAAGACCCACTACCCTTAGTTTCAGCAACAATTAGGGATAAAGCATTTTCTGCCCTAATATATACTAGCTCCATGCTTTCACTTTTATAACCATATCTGGCTAAAAAGCTGGAAGGAAATCCAAGTTTTCAGGAAATAAATTCAACAGTTATGATTCGAGGAATCACAGGAGCACAATGCCCCACAGCAGGATGTTTCTTAATAAATATCAAAATTAATGATGTACAGATTCAACATCCTATGTTCGTCACTCAACTCGATTTTACAGATTATGATGCAGTAATCGGTTACGACTTCCTCAGTCAGCATTCAGTCACCATAAAACTTCCTGAAAATGAAATCACCATAATTCCTAAAACCACAGTTGAATCACAGAAATCCTCAAATGTAAACAAAACAAACAAGCCTGATTCCATAGGAAAAAATGCCAAAAAAATCTGTATACCTCCTAGACCAATGCAATGGTTACTTATTAGAGATATGGAAAAAAGAAACGGCAACACTGAAGTATTAATTCAACCATTAACACACATGTTGGAAGAACACATACACATAGCTCATTCAGCAAATGTGAGTATTGTAAAAGGTCTCTGCAATGTTTTAGTAGTCAACACGTCACATAACCCAACTTGGATAAATAAAGGAAAGAAAATTGTTCACATTGAAGAAATTGTCGAAACTCCTGTAAATGCAGCATTAAAGGAAGATAATTTAAGCAACCAACCCAGAGAATTGGATTTGAGTGCATTTGATTTATCACATATCCCATCAAACCAGAGAAATACTATAGAGAACTTGCTGATAAATTATGCAGATATTTTTGCAACCTCTTACAAAGAACTGGGAACAACAGACATTATACAGCACCAAATCAAACTCACTTCTGATATTCCTACCTATTCGAGACCCTACCGCACTCCACTAGCACTCAAAAATGAGATGCGCTGACAAATTAATGATTTAAAAGATGCAGGTATTATAGAGCCAACTACTAACCCATTTTCGAGCCCTGCTCTATTAATTAAGAAGAAAGACCAAACCACCTACAGACTTGTATTGGATTATCGAAAACTCAATCTCATTACTCAAATAGATAGATATTCATTAACACTCATGCATGACATCATCGATAACTTAGGCGAAACCCGTTTCTTCAGCACCATTGATTTAAACTCCGGATTCCTACAAATCCCAATGGCACCTGAAGATATACATAAAACTACATTCTGCACAGAATTTGGCTCCTTCGCCTTAAAAAAATGCCCCAAGGTCTCTGCAATGCAAGTAGTACATTTCAAAGAGCCACGGACTTACTGTTGGCCGGACTCAAAGAGCATTACATTTATGCATTTGTAGATGACATCTTGATTGCCAGTACTACATTTGATGAGCATATCGAAAGATTAAAAATGACCTTCGACAGATTAAGGGAACATAATCTTAAAATCAACTCATCTAAGTGTCATTTTCTGAGAGAAAAAAATCATATACTTGGGTCACCAAATAATCCCAAGAGGAATTCAACCAGGTCCTAATAACATAGTAGCCATACAGAAATTGCCAACCCCAACTTCTGTGAAAAAGGCACGGCAAATTGTAGGAGCTATAAACTACTACAGGAACCACATTCCACATTTCTCAGATATTATAGCCTCTCTCACTGATCTTACAAAAAATAAAGGAAAATTTCAAAAATTTCAATGGTCAGAAGAAGCTGAAACAGCATTTTAGAAAATAAAAGAAATATTATCAACAGAGCCACTTCTCCACTATCCCTCATCACACAAAATATTCCATTTATTTGCAGATGCAAGTTCTAAAGCTTTAGGAGCAATTCTACAAAAGCCAGATGATGAAGGCAATCTAAAACCAGTTAGCTATGCCAGCCGAGAATTAAACAAATCAGAACAAAATTACTCAACAACAGAAAGGGAATGCCTTGCATTAATTTGGGCTGTTAACCATTTCAGACTGTATCTTTACGGAAAGCATTTTGTTCTGAATACAGATCATAAGCCAATCACTTATCTACTCACAAAAAAGAGTTTCAATTTCAGACTTAACAAATGGCAAATACAACTACAGGAATATGATTTCGAGATAAGACAGATCAGTGGAAAACAAAACGTCTTAGCAGACTGCCTCTTCAGAAATGTAAGTGCAGCGACAGCTGAAGCAGTCGATTTAATCCCAGAAAAATTGTCTGAAGAAGAAATCAG
Organism: Macrothele yani; assembly: GCA_039090855.1. Classification (NCBI taxonomy): domain Eukaryota; kingdom Metazoa; phylum Arthropoda; class Arachnida; order Araneae; family Macrothelidae; genus Macrothele; species Macrothele yani. Next base: position 337,323 of record CM077023.1, on the reverse strand, counting down.
AACACTGCAGCGACAAGACCCATGCTGGAAACCCATAATAGAACAAATAGAAGGAAACTCACTGTAAGGGCAAAAATTAGTAATTCAACATATGTCAGATAACGTATACATTTATTTTAATTTATGTATATTCAGGAAGAAACTATGCCACGTGTTCGACTATGAGAAACGGAATTTCACCTCCGGGAAGGACTTCTCTCTCCCACGGAGGAGATAACTTTCTTTATCTTAACGCCATTGTTAAATACTGCAAATGTCTGGCGTGGTTCTAATGGCGCCAACGGATTACCAGGTGAACAATCACTAACGGAAATATAGGTTCCGGACAGCCATTAGTGGCTACTGGAAATATTTCATTTAGAGGTTTCCTAAGTAGAGGTGGACAAAGCCAAGGCCATCTTTATACCTTACCAGGCCTGCAACAAGGTCACGCGACTTGGCAGTGACGTCACAATCGTAGGGCTACTCTCTTCCAGTAGACCTACAGATTTGACTCGTTTCGTAGTTGTGGTTGTGTTATCAACTTATATTCGTTCTTGTTGGCGAGTTGTGCTATTCCAGTTACTGTTGTGTGGATATCTACAGCGTGTTTTAAGTTTATTGTGAAAATCATGTTCGATTAAAAAGATATTTTCAGCGGTAAGGTATGTTTCTTTTCTTTTATTAGCATTCAGTAGTAAAATTTTATAAATACGTATTGTTGATTGAGCGTTATTTAATCCTTCATGAAGTGCGGGTTTTACGTTTTATAAATGTTCTTATTACTGCGGAATAAAGTGGGATGTAATGTTATACGTTTTGTTATATGCATTATGTGCATGCTTCAAATGGTACAAGATGAAATTGTGATCTAAGAAATGGATACATGATTCTGAAGTTGTCATATGAAAAATCATTTCTTTATTCTGTAAAAGTTAAGAATAATGTTCGAATTACAGGAAATTACCAAATTTTCGTTTTGAATAACATGTTTAATGGTTGTTCAATGAATTTAAAACTGATAGCTTGGAATTTCAAAACATATCTTCTATTGTATGCCACCAGTAATTCTGTATATAACCCTACACACGTAGCTTTAATTTTTGCGTCCTGGGGCTTATTGTGGATACATTTTCGTCTTTTGAAAAATTTGGAGACTTGTTATGATGAAAACTCATTTCTTCCTCTTTTATATTTCTTTTCCCTCTGAAAACTGCGAAAGCGTATTTATGTGACTAGGACAAGCCACCAACGGTACCCAATAACTGGGGTACAGTTGGCAAATTTTGAGCGAAGCTATTGCAAAATCTAAGCTCATCAAGGCGTCTATCATAACCAGTTCTAAAAAATGAACGCATAAAATTTATGACTTCCAGAACAAAAGTACGAAACATTATAAAAAAGAAATGCCTAAAATTTATCATGAACTACTTTCCTTCACGCCTTTACGTTGATTGTGATCAGGTTGCATGCAAACAAAGCGGAAAGACACACTCAGATCGGGAACCACGTTTTTCATTTTGTATCGTGAAAGACAGACATACATACACAAACTTCCTTTTTTACGCTTTTACGCTTTCCAAATGTAGGTTGCAGAAGCGTAGCATCCGGCTTTGTCCGTCCGTTCGCACGATAACTCGCGTTAAAATAACTCGCGATAACTCGCGTAAAATGAATGACTGGATACTGGGATACGAGGATGTGTTGGACATTTTTTAATATTATGAAAATAGATTGCTTTTACCTGAAAAAATTACTCATATTGACTCAGGGATCACGTTTTTCACTTTTATTGATACCCACAGCATAGCTGTGAAATGAGTGTATTCACGAGTACACGAGTTTTTACTACACATACAAGCACAAAAACATTATTGCTAAACATTCATGAATTGAGTGAAGCTGCTGCAAAATCTACTGAAGAATCTCCACGGCGTGCGTATCCATCAAAAAATTAGGCACACAAGTGATAGTCAACGTCTCTATTTCTGCTGTATTAACCACGTACATCACGATCAGGTATAATTAAACAGCGCGCTTTCCGTTTTCTGTAAAATTAATACTTTTAATATGCACGTATAGTAATAAATACAGTAATATTGGGTCTGATTGCGACTTCTATTTTTGAAACATGAATGATGACAAGTTAGCAACCCGTTTCATTTACATGCTGTCTCCCAATCGCGATGCAAATTTAACTTTTCAGGTGATACTTGAACAAATACTATACACACAAAAGTATTAAGAGTACTACTTACCTTGCTTACGTAGTTCCCAGAAGTACCCGCGGCCGAGATCCATAACGCATCCCTAAAAATACGAAATCAACACTCACTTTTTCTATTGCCACCGAGAGCAAAGCAATAGCACCACGATTGTGACGTCATAAATCCTTGTGGCAGGCCTGGTGAGGTATTAAGATGGCCTTGAAAAAGCTCGATGTGCCGCCCCGGTGGCGCAGTGGTCTAAGCGATGGCCTCTGATCATTCGTCCGAAAGGGGTCCGGGTTCAAATCCCGGTGAGGCATGGATGTTGTGTTTGTCTTACGGCACTGGCTCTCTCCCTTCCCTGGAACCAGTGACCCTAAATTAGGGACGGGCGACTGCTTATAGCCCATTGAGTTGCTCACAGTGGTCGTTAAACCTCCAATCAAAAAAAAAAAAAAAAAAGCTCAATGTCTAAGGTCGCCAGTAGGTCTGGCAGATTGTAATCTTCCTTTATGATGATAGTATGCTGCTAATGTTTGCATTGCATTAATGTATCTATACAGAGTCTGGTTTCAAACGGAGGCGGTGGAGAAGAATGCCACGGGGAGATCTCGGTTTGCGATAAGAATGGCAGGTGCGCGTGAAGGGAGGACCAGCAAGGGGGCTCTTCCGAACTAGATGCCATGTTAGCCTGAGGGCTTAAGTTTGGAGAGATCCGGAATTCGCAAAGTCAGAGGTCAGTGCCTAGGGCCAACTTACCGAGTGGAATGCTGGGATTCTCCGAAGAGGAGGAAGAAAGTCACGTGGGCAAAAAGAAAGGAGTGAGGAGTTCAAGGTGCGTTTCTGAAGCGTTAAGACGTGGGAGCCTGAGCTCCCTGGAAAATATGTTGAGGGGAAGCCTAGTACTTCCTGAGGGAAGACCCTGAGTTCCGGTAACTCGCGTACCATAGGTGCGTGGATGCACCGAAGTTTCCGACAGGAACAGCGGAAAAGTACGTAGAACTTATCAGGAGAATCGGATAGATTACGAAAGGAGATAGTTGGAAGGGATAGGCCGGCTATCCGAGAACAAATTCGGGTTATAACGTGTCGAATCAGATAAACCGTAGGTAATCTTTCATCGAAGCCGGCATCGTGAGAAATCAGACTCTCAGACTTTGGATTGACTTTAATAAATTTATTTATTCTCTACCACGGAGTGATTACTGCAGCTAAGATCTTATGCCTTAGTTAAAACTTTCCCTCCCTTCCTCGTTTAGCAGATCACCCCAAGTAAAGCTGAGGGAGAGAGCGCCTGGGTCTTAGATTTACGTACATACGAACGTTATATGTATGGACGAACCTCAGTAGATTTGCTGGTGTGTGGGTAGGTGCTAATAAATTAAGCTGACGACCTTCGGAGTGGAGCCGGGAATTAGCACAAGGGCAATAGGCTCACCCCTACAATCACAGAAAATTCCCAACAGGGGGAATGACTTCTACTTCCTAGAAAAGGGAATATTGTATCATTATTCGACTCCACATCCATCACAAGTCCGACAAAGGGTGATAGAACAACTTTGTGTTCCGAACACTTTGATAACTGCTGTTATGAAAGAAATGCATGGTTCCGTGTTAACGAACTGCCACCTTGCATTCGATAAAACATTACAGAGAATCAGAGAAAGCTATTTCTGGAACAACATGTGTGTGGATATACAGAATTTCGTATCTTGCTGTCAACAATGTCTCATTAGAAGAGGTTATAAACCGAAGCAGAAAGCCCCCCTACAAAGAATGCCACCTACTGACAGGCCATGGCAAAGGCTGCATATTGATATTTTTGGACCGTTGCCAAGGAGCAACGAAGGCAATGTTTACGTTTTAACTATACAGGATGCATTCACAAAATTTCCTTTGGCATATCCCATCCCAGATCAAAAGGCACAGACAATTGCCAAAATTTTATTAGAACAAGTCATTTGTCTCTTTGGCGTCCCTGATACTTTGGTCCGCGACAGGGAATCCAACCATGGGCGACGGAACGTAATAATTTCAGGGGGGGGGGTCCAGGGTCCAACTTCCCCGAGAGCTAAAATAAAATAAAAAATGAAAATAAAAAAGGAGCGAGAGAACCGTAGTATATAGCATACTTGCTCATGTCATCATCATCACTATACATTATCAATCCACTGCTGGATGAAGGTCTCCTTAAGTCTCTTCAACAACTTTCTGTCTTTAGCCTATTTTTTCCAAAATCACTCCAGCTTGTTTTTGCATTTCATCCACTCATCACCCACACTGTCTTCTTTTGGGTCTTTGCCTACCACTTGGCATCCAATCAAATACCTCAGTAGTTGTTTTTTTTTTATTGGAGGTTTAACGACCACCGTGAGCAACTCAATGGGCTATAAGCAGTCGCCCGTCCCTAATTTAGGGTCACTGGTTCCAGGGAAGGGAGAGAGCCAGTGCCGTAAGACAAACACAACATCCATGCCTCACCGAGATTCGAACCCGGACCTCGTTCGGACGAATGATCAGAGGCCATCGCTTAGACCACTGCGCCACTGGGGCGGCCTCCTCAGTAGTTCAACGGTGATCAGTCAGTTCATATAGCAATACGGTCAGCCCATTGCCACTTGAGTGTCTTCACTTTGATCATGATGTCATCAACTCTTGTCATTTCTCTTATCCATGTGCTCCTCTTCCTACCTTTCCTGATTACACTAAGCATGCTTTTTTGAGTTATCTGGATCCTCTGTGTGTCGTTTTTCGTTACTGTCCATGTCGCTATCCATAAGTAAGAACTGAAAGTATGCACTCATTAAACACTTTTCTTTTGAGACATAATAATAAATTGCCCTTGAAAGTTGTACTGGTTGTTCCAAATGCCTTCCAACCTAGTTTTGTACTCCCATTTTTTTCTTCTTCTACGTAGCCCTCGCTTGGTATCTGTTGTTCAAGGTGAATATAGGCCAAATATACATGAAATATGCATGCATATTTGCCCCATCAACTTCCAAATCTTCAGTTTTTGTAAATGCATTTTACCTTAATTTTGTCTTCTGTAAGTTCATATTTAAACCCACTTCTTTGCCCTTGTCAGCAAGTTCCTAGATCATGAACTCTAGCTCTGAGTTGGTACTAAACCTGAGGAGGAGAAGGTGAGTCTAAGAAATAAGTGAATAAGTAATATTTGTTGTGTGGAACTACGGAAGTCAACCTCTGCTACTAGGACTCTCTGTATAAAGAAAAGTGGTGATTTCATCGACGGCAGTGACAGGGCGATCCGTAACCAGGATCAACGGACGAGACCGACCGACGGAAGTGACAGGGAGATCCGTAACCAGGATCCACGGACGCGACCGACAGACGACAACTATAAAGATCGCAACCGGATTCAGGACGAGAGGAGCCGGGAAGGCGCGTTACCACTACACGACGGAGAGAGAGCCGACGATGCTCGGACCCAGTGTGCACGACAGAATTTCGGGAGACCACGTCTCACGTCACCAGTGAGGCCGGACTTTCCCTGTTTAGGGAGTCCCATCGCGGGCCGCAGTTTAGCTGCAACAGAGAAGCTGAGGGGGCCCGAGTAGTCCGGTAAGTACCACTTTTGAAGCCGCAATTTGTTTACCTGTGTCGATACCTGTGTATAGGTTAGAAATAGCTGAATAAGTTTCACCAGGACACTAGGAGTGTTAGAGGTAACCTTTCTAAAAGAAATGTAACTTAAGATTAGTGAGGATATAGTAAGAATAATTTGAGATAATAAATTGTGAAAAGTGTATTTTATATGTGGAAGAAAGAAAATAACGGACAGAGAATGATAGGTACTAGCCTATATAAAAAGAAAAAGTAAAAGGTAAAGATCAAAATGCTATTCAACTAAGTATCTTACCGAAGTAGATAGAAAATAGTAGTGTGAGAGCAAAGGCTAACCATCGGGGAATTGTATTATTATTTCAGTGTATATATATATTTTGCATTAAGTGTATATTATTGTTGCATGATAATGGCTGAACAGTTTTTGGAAGGAAAAACTAATGAAGAACTCGAAGACCGGAATTCCGAGGGAAGCAAAAGAGAAAATGAGGGAGAAACAGATAATGAATTGAATTCTAGCAATGAAGTAATAATTATTGACAAAGGAATAGAAGGGAATTCGATAAGTCTGGAATGGGAATATAAATTTAGGGTATTGGAAATGGAACAGAAAAAGCTAGAATTACATTTAGGGAAACAGCGAATTGAGATGGAGCTAGCCGATGGAAAAGAGGCTAGGGCTTATGAGCTAAAAAGATTAGAGATAGGACAAGAACGGGGCGAGGCATCAGCGTCAGGGAGACAATCAACGAAGCTGGCCGACTATATCAGAATTCTAGAGAGGACTTTACCCAAAAGCCCTACAAAACCCGAAGAGTAATTGGATTTTTTTACACCTTAGAGAGGGCGTTTATTCTGCATGCCATACCAGAAAGCATGCAAGGGCGATTAGTGATTGCGTTATTCAATGCGGATTGCGTAAACCATTTGTTCCGACGTCTGACCGTAGAGCAATATGATAATTATGATACCGTCAATGTCATTTGACTACAGATGTATATCTGAAGCAGTTCGAGACGATACGCCGGAACAAGGGGGAGAGCTTCCAGCAGCTAGCGGGACGGATTGGTAGGTCACTCAGGTATTATGTAGCCAACTGCGGAGTAATCGAGTTCGACCAATTAGTTAATCTGCTAGTGTGTGATAAGTTTAAAGGATTATTATCCCCACCCTTAAAAACCTATTTACTGCAGAGAGGTGCGGTGGGTAAACTAGTCTTGGCTAAAGAATTGGGGGAGTTATGTGATTCATATGAGAGTCACGTAGAAGCACTAGAGATAGGAAAGGTGAAGCATAATTTTTCGTCGAATTACAATGCCAAAGGGAGTCAGTATATTTCTACGGGAAGCGGATTCGTGAAGAGGGAGAACGGGAATAGTAGTGGGCAGTTTCAGAAGGAAAGATTCCAAGCGCCGGATAGGAAGTTCGGGAGTAAGGTAGAAGGAGAACGACCTATGGGAAGTCAGGATAACCCTAGTTTAGATCGAGGCATAATCTGATTTTATTGTAGGAAGCCGGGCCATCGGCAATCATTATGTCCCCAGAAGGGTAGCGTAAAACAGGAGGGTAGGAGTAATTCCTATTATTGGCGGAACGACGGGGTGAAAAAAGTAGGAAGGGTAGCCGTGGAGAATAAGCATGAAGTAGAGAAACCTAGAGAGGAGACCGGAGTAAAAGTAGAACAGGATGTTAGAAAGATTAGTGCAAAGGTGGGAAGAGCTTTCGAGTTTAACCAAGCAGAGATTAAAAGGATAGAAATACCTGTAGGAGAACAAATGATGGTAACTACAGAGGCAGGTCTCCAAGCCAATATACTAGTAGATAGTGGGGCAGAATTCAATTGTTTAAAGAGAGGATTATTGGGAGAAGAAAAATTGGAGGAAATTGGGAAGGTAAAATTAACAGGATTTGATGGAAGGACAGCCGTTTTTCCCATAAAAATGATTGGAATTAGGATTATGGAAGCAGGTCTAGAAAAGGCGGGGAGTAAAACGATAGGAATCAATGAAATTGTTTGTGCCATAGTACCTAATTGGAGTAATAAGTTTATTATTACTCCAGAAGATCATATAAAAATGTCAACGATTAGAGACTCTAGTCCCGAGTGGGCGGTTAATTTACAGAAAGCGCTAGAACCTAAAGAGGAGAATGAAGAGCGAAAGTACGAGGAAAGGGAGTATCCAATAGCGGAGAATGAGGGGGCAAAAGGCCGTACCCACCGAGCTAATAACGCGGTGAATCAGGTAGGGGTCGAGGAGAAACCGGAAGAGTCTAAGGCGAGGAGTGAGCCGCCGCCGTTAGAGGAGGGCGTGGTCGAAGAGGAGGCGAAATCTGACAGCCAATCAGGAGAAGAAGAGGCAAGCGCACGGGGAGAAAATAAGCAGAAGGAGATAGCTCGTTTGGGCTCCGGCGAGGATATTGGAGATTCTCAGGAAGTAAGCAGATCCGATCACGCGGTTTTCGCAGACCAACAGGAGGAAGATAGGACTTTATCGGAAGCTCGTAGATGTGCTAGAGAGGAAAAAGGAGGTTATGTTTACATGGAAGGGATGCTCTACCATAGAGAAAGGGTATTAGGGCAATTGACAAATCAACTTGTAGTCCCGGAGATTAGGAGAAAACAAGTGCTAAGCCTGGCCCACGATTCGGTATTTTCGGCGCACTTGGGGCACAAAAAGACGCTAGAGAGGATTCGATATTCGCTCTATTGGCCAACCGTGAAGAGAGACGTGCGTCAGTACTGTGACGTATGCAAGGGATATCAATTACGACGTCCTGTCACAAGAGGAGATAGAGTACCTATAACTGCAGTTAGAAGGCCCGCTCTACCTTTTCAGGTCGTCAACGTGGATCTGATCAGCCCAATAGAACCGCTTTCTAGCAAGGGGCACAGATGGATTTTGGTGATGATGGATTAACATACACGTTGGCCGGAGGCCGTATGTCTGACCTCCTTAAACGCCAAGAACACTTGTGATGCGCTTTTGGAGATCTTCCAGCGCACGGGCATTCCGGAGGTGGTGGCGATGGACAGGGGCACTAATTTTGTGTCGGAGCTGACACAAGAGATATTGAAGAGGTTGGGTTCGACTCCCAGATTCTCGGTGCTAGGAAATCCCACCTCCAATGGGTTGATCGAGTGTTTCAACAGGACCCCCAAGGGGATGTTACACCACATAATAAGGGAGGAGCCAAGGCAGTGGCATAAGGCACTACCTTATCTTTTCTGGGCGTATCGGGAGGTGCCCAACGTGACCACGGGCACAGCGCCGTTCCAATTATTGTACGGACGGGAACCAACGGGACCGCTAGCAATCTTGAAAAAGAACTGGGCCGGAGAGTGCAGGCTACCCATTGGTATTTCAGTGTCGGCGGGGCAGTACCTCCAAGAAATGAAAGAAAGGATGGAAAAGGTGGCGCTCCAAGTATAGGAGGTGGCGGAGGAGCAGCAGCGTCGGTACACTTCCTGCTACAACCGACGACTGCGGCAGAAGTCCTTCGAGGTTGGGGATCAGGTTATAGCTCTCATCCTAGATTCCCGGAACAAGCTTTATGCCAGATGGACGGGCCCCGTGCATATTGTAGAAAAGAGGGGGACAAACAGCTACGCGATTGAGGTAGGCAACGGGCAGAGGCGCCACGTTCACGTAGGCAAATTGAGGGAGTTTAAACCCCAGATGAATGTGGTGGGGGTAATTTTTGATTCAGATGGAGATTTCGGGGCGATTCGGGAGGTGCCCATGGAGCCGAAAGATGAAGAGAGCAAGGATCCCAAGCCGCTGAACGTAGAAAGTCCAGAGATCACGCAGCAACAACTTTGGGAGCTACAGGAGTTAGTAGATCGCTCGAAAGTATTTTTCTCGGGGGAAGTAGGAAGAACCGCGTTAGGTAACCACGAGATAACGGTTAAACCGGAGAGTGTGCTACGTACTCAGCACAGATACAAAGTGCCCCAATCTATGCAGCGGGCGGTGGATGATCAGATTCAAGAGTTATGTGACAGAGGGATGATAGAAGAGTCAGGGGAAGAGTATAGTCATCCAGATTGTGTTGTGATTTTAGAATGCTCAACGCACACACCGTCGCAGACGCATTTCCCATGTCGCACATCCCGGATCTTTTAGCCAAGGTGGGGGCAGCAAAATACATAACAACTTTAGATATGCCGAAGGGGTATTATCAAATACCGATGGACCCCGGAAGCAAGAAATACACTACTTTTACTACCCACCGAGGATTGTTCCAGTGGAACGTAATGCCTTTTGGTTTGTCGGGGGCCGCTGCAACATTCCAGAGGATAATGAACAGTGTTAAACCCTCATTTGGATTATGCAGTAGCTTACCTCGATGACGTTGCAGAGTTCTCCAAGAATTGGGAGGAGCACTTGCAACATTTAGAGAAGTTAATAGTAGCTTGGTGGAAGCGGGGTTTACGGGGAACCTAGAGAAGTGCTGCTTCGCTAAGGAAAAGGTGCATTACTTAGGGCACGTGGTCGGTTCAGGGAGTCACCAGCCGGACCAGGAGAAGTTACAGGCGGTCAGGGAACTGTTACCGCCGAAGACGAAGAAGGAAATATGTAGTTTCCTGGGACTCTGCGGTTATTATCGGGAATACGCATCTGGGTTCGCCGAGATCGCGAAACCACTAACCGATTTAACGGGAAAGAAAGCCGCGGAGAAAGTGAGTTGGACGACAGAAATGGACATCGCATTCAAAAAGCTAAAGGATGTTTATGTACCGCACCAGTACTAGCGACGCCAAGCTTTGACCGTCCGTTCTTATTGTACACGGATGCGAGTTCATTTGCTGTAGTCTGCTGTTTAGCGCAGAGAAGCAACGGGGGAGAAATCCTACCGGTAGCTTACACCAGCCGGAAGTTAAACGGCACGCAGGCTAGGTGGGCCGCCAGTCACAAGGAGGCCTACGCCATAGTATGGGCCCTCCAGAAGTTCGAGGGATGGATTTTCGGGCATCTAGTGGAAGTAATGTCCGATCACAATCCGCTTGTTTACTTGACTAGCGCAGCATCCCAAAGCTCTAAACTACACAGATGGAGTTTGGCCATCTCACAATTCAACCTTAAAATAACGCACATAGCAGGCAAGCTAATCCCTCACGCTGATGCTTTATCTCGGCTATCTTTTGAGGTAGGTGATCAGCGTCCTGATGAACACAAGAGTATCACTACACTGGTAAAGACCCAGTGAGGCTCGAAGGTGGTACTGTTGTGCAACAAAAAAAAAGGAACGGGGGAAGTGATATTATTATTTTCGCCTGTTTGTGTCAGTATGTGTGGTGATAAACTGAAAACAAAAACAAAAAAAAACTCAAGTGAGCAGGACTCACCATGCGAAGTAAGGACCCCGCATGTTTCGTCTCAGGGGCCGAGGCGTGTAAGGGCGAAAAATAATAATGAGATGCATATCAATTAAGATATGATCAAGTGCTAATCTATGTACATAAAAACAAGGAAACAGAAAAGGGACTTTGTCAAGTGCAGAGTGACGGCGAAATGTCGCCCGAGAAAAATGTTTCTTTTACTCAGGAAATAACTTTATTTCATTAACTGTGTGCATATACAATGCCCAAGGTTAGAAGGGCGCCAGCCTGTCTGAGAGGACTGAATACGTCCTTTATGTGAAAGAATGTCAGTATTGTTGTATGTTTTGTTCTGTTTGTATAGAGTCTGGTTTCCACGTGCAGAAGTCCGTTAGAAGGAATGTGAAACATGCGGTCGTCGGACATGAAGTGAATGAGTGAGGACCAGTTTGAAGCTGAGTTCCAAGAAGCAGGAACGGATGAGGTACTGATACGAAGCAAGTTGGCCTGCGGGGAAAGGTCAGGTTCGCTCCGGAATCTGACAAGGTCAGAGGTCAGCGCCTCGTAGTAGGGGGCGGAAAGAAAGGAGGGGTCCTCTTCTGGCGCGAGGGGAGAAGAGATAGCTTCGGAGAGAGGAGCGAGGATTGCGAGGTGCGCTTGTAAGGCGGGTAGACGTGTGGAGTCTATGCTCCGAGGAACGCAGTTTCCTGTTATTAACGTGAAGCTGGAGGTTTCAGGAGAAAGCGTAAAAGATTTGCGAAGTGCGCTTGAAAGGCGGATAGACGTGGAGAGTTTATGCTCTGATGAACGCAGTTCCTGGTTTTTAGCGTGAAACCGAGAGTTTCGAGAGATAGCGTGGAGTCGGAACGACTCTGATATTAGAGTGGCTATAAGGGCACTGATTTGTGATTGAACAATTCGTGACGGACGACGCATGCGACACAAATTCGTCGACGTGGACATTGGCACCGGAACCAGACTCTCAACCGTACTTTTGCTTCATTAAATTTATTTGTCTTTCTTATTCACGAATTATTTATTGAAGTTGATGCAGTGCTTTACAGTAGCCATTCTCTCCCTTCCTTGATTCGCTGATAATTACACAAGAAGGCGGAGGAAGAGGGGCCTGGATAATAAATTTATAATTAATAAATTACGAGAGTGAGAACCTCAGATTATTTGCTGTAAGGGGAGTTGTTAAAATAACTCACGGACGCCTATCGGAAAGAAGGCGGGACTTAGCACGAAAGTCTATGTCTCACCCCTACAGGCTATATAAGCAATTCAAAAAAAATATTTAATGTTCTTACTTCAGCGTTCTTAAGAGAAATTTTTAAACAAATATAAATATTTATAGTGTACAAAATAAGAAGCTTTTCCAGCGCAATTACATACATAACTAACTAAACTAGTGATTTAAACCTGGTTATTCGCTTTTTCCACGTCGATTAAGTGAGTTTGCCACGATATTTAAATATCCTGAAATTTCTAACTATGATTGTCCACAACAGAAATTGCAGCACAATTTTTCTTGCAGTAAAATCTTGGCATGGGCCGATGAAATTTTTTTCGCAACACCCACTTTAATTTAAGGATGACGGGGGTACTTTTTAACCCCCCCTCCCCTTCCGAAATACTATGCTTGCTACTGTTTCCAGAGCAACTGAACTTTTTGTTTTGTTTCTTGAATAAAAAAAGTGATTTTCAGTTGTGATACAATAGTACCGCAGAACTGAACGGGCCCATTTGCAAAAAAATTCCCGGGCCCTTTTGCGACCGCAAATCATCCCCTGCCTCGAAGGACAAGAAGTGGTACTCCCGAGGAATCAAAGAACTGCCAAACAGATGGCTAAAGACTGTGCAACACGATGGCCTATACTTTGAATGGTAGTCAGCTTTCGTCGTAAAGATTGTGACGTATATTCTGAATTAACTTTCCTTTTTAGTTTCTTTTCCTATGTAAATCTTGAGTTTGTTCTCAGTTATACTTCACACTTAACGGGATATCTTTTCTTTCAAAAGAATACTGTTGGCAACATAATTGAGGTAGAATGAATGTGACGTATGCCTGTTATGAGATAAGAACGAGAGATATAAACTACGATACAACAGTTGCTTGTGGAGCGTGGTGGAATGTGAAGTGGTGGAGCGTGGGATGTTGATTTGTGTTATGTGATTTCTATACTATCCTGAAGTGCTATAAACTGCGCTGGAGAAAGAAAGCCAATTTCCGTAAGTTTGACTTCTGTTTACATGTTTCGTCTGGCCGTTAAGGTTTAATTTAGGAACTATTTCATCGTATGGTTATGTTTTTAAAATAAAGTATCAGTACGAAAAGACGTTTACGTTATAAGGTACGTATGAAGACATAAAGTGGTCCAAACATTGCAAAACTTTCGACTCACCCTCTGTATGAAACAGTTTTCCTAAAAGCTGATGCAAAATCAAAATTTTTTGTTAAAATCGTATGACATGATTTTTTTAAAATCAAACATGGAAACGTGTATATTGTAATCCACCAACAGACTCTTACAGTAATAAAAAAATGTTAAGAAACAGTTTTGAACAGTTGCTCATGAAAGACACATTAGCCGGGAAAGGAAGCAAAACATAAGCAGATGAAAAATAATAAGACAAATATTAGCTTTTGAAATAAGATGATACTGAAAAATTTTGATTAGCATTTAAAACACTGATTTAAAGATGTGAACTTTTGTTAATACTGTTGTTGATGTTTCGTATTTGGTATAATTTCTAAAATTGACTTATGAATTTTTCCTAACTATGTGACAATCAGGGCGGTAGCCAGGAGGAGGGGGTCGTTGTGTCCGACCCCCCCCCCTTCCCCTTGAGGGGAGATTGAGCACGAATATAAAGAGATATACACTGAGTGGCCATTTTATTATGACCACCTGATGATGGCTGATGACCACCTCATGATGACTTAAGCGAATGATGGCTGCACGCTGTTGCCGCCAGAGGGCAAGGCTACTATAAAAAGGGAAAGCTTAGTGCTTGCAACAGTAGCAGAAGTGATTTTTGGGTGACGAGATAGGTAAAAAATGCGATTTGACGGACTTTCAACGTGGGATGATTGTAGGAGCTCGGAACCGTGGAGCGAGTATCACCGAAACCACCGCATTCGTGAAATGTTCCAGAGCAGCTGTTGTTAAAGTGTTTAAAGACTGGACTGTCAGCCAAAAAACTGGGTCTCTACGTGCAACGTGTGGTCGTCATCGACTAGTGACTGCTCGGGCGGAACGGAGAGTGTCCAGACTGGTAACAGACAACAGAAGGGCAACAGTGCAGCAAATTACAGACCAACTTAATGCAGGATCCCCTCAATGATCTCTGCACGCACTGTTCGCCGTACACTGCATCGGATGGGATATGGCAGCCGAAGGCCTGTTCGAACACCTTTGCTGTCTGCAGCTAACAAGAGAAAACGTCTCCAGTTCTCACAGGAGCACAAGGATTGGACAGTCGATAATTGGAAACAAATTATGTGGTCCGATGAATCACGTTTTCAGTTGCGCCATGCCGATGGCCGAGTGAGAATTTAGCGGAAACAGCACGAAAGCATGGACCCCAAATGCATTGCTACAACCCTTCAAGCTGGTGGAAACAACGTTATGGTTTGGGGAATGTTTTCCTGGCATGCTTTGGGCCCTTTAATTCGTGTTGATCAACGTCTGACTGGCACATCATATCTAAACATCGTTGCGGACCAAGTGCATCCTGTCATGTGGATGGTTTATCTCAATGGCGATGGCTACGTTCAACAAGACAATGCGTCCTGTCATAGTGCTCGTATTGAGGATTGGTTTCAGGAACATGCCGGTGAGTTTACTTTGCTTAGGTGGCCCCCACAATTTACAGATCTCAACCCCATTGAGAATTTGTGGGATGAAGTTGAACGAGCCATCAGACAGCTGGATGCACAACCCTGCTATATCACACTCCTGGAAATTTCTATTCATCAAGCATGGTCTCAGATTCCACAAATCACCTATCAAAATCTCGTGGAGTCCATGCCACGAAGAATCGACGCAGTATTAAAGGCAAAAGGTGGCCCAACGAAGTACTGAGGGGTTGGTCATAATAAAGTGGCCACTCAGTGTATACATGAGGCTTTCACCAATGAACCAAATCCATGACCCTTCCTTAAGAAATTTCTGACTACGCCACTGGTAGCCAGGGAGGGATTTGGAGGAACTAAACCCTCCCCAAAATATGTAAAATGTTTCAAAAATAAAATATTTGTTTTATAAATTTTTATATGAGTCAATATTTCGAAAAATGGAGAGTAATAAATAGAAGAATTTTGTGAGCCAAAAATATGTGACAGGGAAAAACCTTGACATCAATTTTCAAAATCAACCCCTCCCCCCTCGAAATTTCTTTCTGTCTACGGCCCTGGTGGTGACTGGAAATCAAGCAAATTCTTCAAGTAAGTGTATGTGTTTTACTGTGTATGTGTACAGTGAGTACAAAATAGATACGAGGTGATGATTTCTGAACTTCAGTATATTCCTTTTCTTAACATGTACCCAATACGTGTGTTTCATGAAACAAAGGTAGCTTCATTATTGTAGTGTAACATTTCTTGACTTATAACGAAGTAAATTTCTCCGTCATTTTTATCCGCGCCAGGATTCGAACCCGGGTCCACTCATTGCGGAATAAGTTGCTCTACCAATTAAGCTACGCGGACGTTTTATTCTGATTCCTATCTGCCTTTATGTCGTGTGCGTCCTTCTGGCAGGTACGTTACATCTACTGGTACGTTACATCATCTTCCCCTTATTTTTTTTTTTTTTTTTCCGAAGTGCTGGAGAAAGGATTCTCTTATTTTTCCTATCTCGCGGTGTGGAAATAACATCACACCAATGCGAGATTTTGAACGGTCGGGTCATCCGGATAGTTCGGGCGCCATTATAACGAAGTAAATTTCTCCGTCATTTTTATCCGCGCCAGGATTCGAACCCGGGTCCACTCATTCCGGAATAAGTTGCTCTACCAATTAAGCTACGCGGACGTTTTATTCTGATTCCTATCTGCCTTTATGTCGTGTGCGTCCTTCTGGCAGGTACGTTACATCTCCTGGTACGTTACAGACTCTGTGTAGAAATAAAAAAATCCAACGGATTAATTATTTTTTAACATAACAGCAGGGCCGGATAAAACTTTTGCAGGGCCCTGGGCGAAATTCCATAGAGGGACCCGGAGCAAAATTTCATTCGGTCCCTAGAAAATAAATCTAATATTTTAATAAAGTCGTTACATGAAAAATGCCCCCCCCCCCTTAAAGAACCCACTCGAAAACTAAGAAAAAATATTTCAAAGAACTACAGTGGATCCCACTTAAGAAGTTCCCGCTTAAGATGTTTTCCCGTTTAAGAAGTTTTATTTTGAGAGTCCCGATTTTTTCTCCATAGTGCTAATGTTAATTTTTCCCACTTAAGAGGTAACGATGTTTTAAGTTTTCCCGCTTAAGAAGTTGTATGTGTCACAAGTTTCTAAGTAAAAACTTACGATTTTGGAATTCGTCCAGCAGAAAAGTACTTGTCAAAGAAGTTAGGAGCAAAACGTTTCTTTGTTTTCTCCGTACATGTAAGCGAAGCCCCTGCCGGCTTCCCACGGTCAACGCAGGGGTCATGTTTACTCCCCCCACTTCTTCTGCTTCTGCCCTTTGTGACCACAATCGCCTTATCTTTGGGGCTGGGGAAAGGCTGGGAAAGGAAACTCCTGCTGAAAGTTAGTCATTATGTCACAGTTAGGCTCAGATGTTGCATCTCGCATACGTGGAGGTAAACGTTTAGTTTTATTGTTGAAATGCGTAGCTAGAAATATGGCGTCTAAAGGTATCAAAAGAAAAGCCTCATCTGTGGTTCAGAAACGAAACATTATTACGCAAGTTGATGAAAACCCGCATTTAACTAGGGTGCAGATACCAAAAAGAACTAAATTTACCTGTTACAACCGTCAACGATATAGTGCCAAAACGTTGACAAAGATGTTCCCAATTTTGAAATGCGAAATATCGACGATATTTGCGACATCGAAACGCAAGAGGACGATGAACCAGAAACCCAAGAAAATGAGTGCAGGCCAATTCCAACTTCAGCTGAAGCTGGTAAAGCACTAGAAACTTTTCGCCGCTTTATAGAAAGCCACGAACGTGTTCCAACGGACATAATGAAAAATTTGAGGGAAATGGACACGTACTTTGTGAATCTAGCGGAAAAAAGGAAGAAACAAACGCTTTTAGATCAGTATTTTTGTAATCCTGTAGCATAATAAATGTAGCTTTTAATATTCAAGTTTAAATGGGTAAGTTGTGAAATTTTTTGTTACTTTAAAATGAACTAAAATGTAATTTCTGGATTTAATCTGTGCAACATTTTTTATCGCTAAAGTCTTACAAAACCCAATCACACACTTCCCGTTTAAAGAAGTTTTCCCGCTTAAGAAGTTTTCATCGTTTCGTCCCAACGAAGACTTCTTAAGCGGGATCCACTGTATATGATTTAAGCTTAAGGAAAACACCAAAATATGGATTGAAAGTTCATAGGGCGAGAGAGTAAAAAAGTGTTAAAATATACTATTTTCTTTCCGAGGAAAGGGGTTTGAGATTGTATTGTGACTCTTACAAAAATTTCATCACAAAATGATAAAAGATAACTTCATCTAATCTTAATAGAGAATATAAGGGTCCCTTTGAAATAAATTCATTTGAATAGTCTTCCCCCATACATGTTTCAGCGATTGATTTTAACTTTTATACGCGCACATATATGAAAATTGCTTTTTTATTTCCTAAATTTCCAGTGCTGATTTTAATTAAAGTCCCTGAACAATTGGCCTCCATATTATAGCAACAAAACAGCTCTGATATTGCTCTTTTTATTATTATTTTATTATTGTTTTTTTATTTTAATATCTGGTTTACACACAAATTGTTGAATATATAAAAGTAGAGAGCCACAAATTTAGAAATTTTATTTGTTATTTCATGCATGCGGAAAAGCTAAAGGTTTTACGTGAAATCTGCAAATCTGTGTCTGTACGACGAAGGGCGGTAACCTCTTCGAAAGTGCGGAGGATTAGAAACTGAAAAAATAAAAAAAGAGCATTTTACAAATATTGTTTAAGAGGCTCGTGCCCCAAAACTTTAAAAATGTTATTAAAATTATACCAGTCCCCCCCTGCTAAACTGTGGGGTCTCTCACAGTTTGGTTTCCCACTAAACTGTGGGGACCACCCAGTTACCTTGATGTTCCAGAGGGCCCTGCATAATAAAGAAGGTATGGTTTAAAAATCCGTTGCATTTCAAATGTATATTAACTTGACGAAGTTTTGTGAATGTAAACTTATGCAATTTGTAAATTATTTCGTGGAAGTAATTGCTTGTCTTCCATGTAGGACGACATTGACCGATTGAATTTGGTTATCAGCCACATTGGTTTTAGTTACACAAAATGTTGGTAGATGGCGACACTTATCTATGACTCTTAAGGAGCTTGAAAGGATTTTAATTACCAGCTGCTGATAAAAGACAGCCGCCATTTGGACCGCGGGCGACGGAAGGCAGGGGAAACGGGGGTCCGAACCTCCTTTGGAATCTCATGGTCCCCCTCACTAGGGCTCTTTCTACGAAAGATTTCTGGTTCACGTATTATGCGCAGGGGCGGATTGGCCCACCGGGACATTTCCCGGTGGACCACTCGAGAAATGGCTCACTTTCTCGTAATCTTTTACAGTCTGAAGTTTTTTAACGAACGAATAATTGTTTTACTATTTATGAATAATAATAGGAAACTCCATTTGTGCTTTAGATTTTTCTAAAAAGTTATTTTCTTAAGAAAACAAGCATTTCGTTATATATATAATTTGGGTGTTTGCTCTGAAAAGACGGCAAAATTTTTTCAGCTCACATTGTACGAGAAAGGTGCAGCCGGGCCAAGTACATTGTTTTAAATTAGTTAAGGAAATCGTAACTGCAGTTAGACGTAGGTCGTTGGACTTGGTGCTCAGAGTAATGGGCAGGCCCTATCATCCTTTTTAAATTTTGACGGAGACACTACACCCACTGTGATGGCCCATCATCCCTACACCCTTCTCTAAATACAAACAAAGCGTTCCACCGGCAGAGATATTCCAAAATCTGTGTCACTCCCGCATTTATTTTAAAAGCAACAACGATTTACCACAGAACAGGTTCATATGTGTCAAACTAACGGGTCTACTGAAGGAGGAGGTACCAATACCAATAATAGAGGTACCAATAAGTATTTATTTGGTAGCTAATCACGTGGATTCCGTTATCAGTGACCAAATAAATCCAAAAATTAATTGCGTAGGGAAACTGCTGCGTGAGATGTGCACATTTCAACTCTCAGGACAACTTTTTCTTTTCGATTGGAAGTTTAACGAGCACCGCGCGTGACCAACTCAATGGATTATAAGCAGTCGCCCGTCCTTAATTTAGGGCCACTTGCATGGTTTCAGGAAAGATAGAGAGAGCCATTGCCGTAAAACAAACACAACATCCATGCCTCAAAGGATTCGTACCCGGACTCATCTTGGACGAATGGTAATAAGCCAGCGCTTAGACCACTGCGCCACCAGGGCCGGCTCAGAATAACCACCATGGTGATTAAGTTGGAACTGGGGTCTTCAAGAGACTCCTGATTTTGACAAAATCAATTTTTTCAAAGAAAAAAATTGTCTGGTACAACCCCCCGTTTTCGTTTTGAGCGTGGTTTGATGCTACATTCAATCATGAGTGTATTTAGAAAAAAATTTGCAGTTAAATTGCTATTAACATTTGTTCGCGACTGAGTTCGTTTTAAAATGTATGTTTCAACAGTTCCCTTTCATCCAGGATCTAACAGAATGTTTTTTGGGTTTTTTCTTTCACGAGGGACTTTATGAGGTGTTCCCCTGTGGGTACGTGTGTTTTTTGTAATGGACCACAGAACTAAAATTCCGTGCCATGTTTGGTCGTCCCAATCCGTCCCTGATTATGAGTTACGGTTTTTCAGTATGATTTCCTGGAGACCGTCACCACGCTATGCAGATTTTCTGGAAAAGGCATCCAGTACAATTAAAAAAATTAAATTTTGTACAAATAAGATGAATAGTTAAACTAGGGTTGTGTTTTTTTTTTAAAAAGATCATTCAAGAATTCTTTAAATTCTTGAAAAGCAATAATCAGGTCGAGTTTTTTTTTCTCTCTCCACCCCTCCCCCTTCCCAAGTCCGAATGTGTGTAACTTGAGAATTGAGATCAGAAAACCCAATACATCTGCCAAATAAATAACTGAACAAAAAATAATTCGAACTTAAACTATGCGGTAAGTGTACTGCTGCTTGTTGTACACAGGTCTTTCTTGGAGTTTTGTCACATAGAAAATAACAAGCCTGGACGAATGTATGTGTGCTTTTGCTTCGAGATTCTCAAATGGCAATGGGCTGGACATATTGCTAAGATAATTGATCACTGTTGAACAACTGAAATTTTAGATTCGATACCAAGAGGCAGGAAAACATCCAGAAGAAGACCACGTGGGCGATGGGTGGATGAAATTCGGAATGGTGGAGTGACATGCTCAAGACAGAAAGTTGTGGAAGGCACTTGAGGAGACCATCCAGCAGTGGATTGATGATAATTTATGGGCCTATATAGAAATTTTCTTCGGGTGGGGGGTAGGGGGCGACAAAAATGGTAGTTTTTGAAATCCATAAGGATAAAACAAAAGTTAATGAAAAATAGAAGAAAAACTTTAAGCATTATTTTCTAATGTAAGTTGATGCATTTTTATTAAATTAAAGCATGTATTTTTTTCTAATGTAAGTCACATTTTAACAATAAAAAAAAAGTTAAAAAAAAAGAACCCCTCCGCCGAATACCCTGGAGGATATGTACGAGTATATATATACCTACAGAATATGTTCCAGGAACTTGCTGACAAGAGTAAAGAAGTAGAATTAAAAATAAACTCGCAGAAGACAATACTGATGTATTGTACAACGGTTTTACAAGAAATGAAGATTTATCGATTGATGGGGAAAAGCTGGAGATAACCGATACCTACATTTACCTTGGACAGCAGATATCAAGCAAAGGTCACATTGATGAAGAAATTAATCGACGTATAAAACTTCGTTGGAGAGCTTTTGGAAGAAACAGTACAAATTTTAAAAGCAATATGCCATTATGTCTTAAAAGAAAAGTGTTTAGTCAATGCATCCATCCTTCCAGTGCTTACGTGTGGAGCAGAGACATGGACCTTAACTACAGAAGACATACGGAGACTGCAGACAACTCAAAGAAGCATGGATCGAGAGATGCATGCTTGGTGTAACCAGGAAAGATAAGAAGAGGAACTTGTGGATAAGGAAAATTACAGGAGTGGAAGACATTATGACCAAAGTGAAACCACTGAAATGGCAATGGGCTGGACATGTTGCCAGAATTTAGACTGGAGATCGAGGGACAGAAAAAGACCCAGAAGAAGGCCACCTGGGAGATGGATGGATGAAATTCGAAAGCAAGTGGAAGTGACATGGAGGAGACTGGCACAAGATAGACCGTTGTGGAAGAAACTTGAGTAGGCATTCATCCAGCAGTAGATTGATAATAATGGTCCCCTGAAAAGTTTGGAGCCTCCCCTATGAAAGAATGAAAAAAAAACATAATGATAATTCGCCCATGCCCTATTTTAAAAGAAATAATTGGCAAAAAAAAAAAAATCAAAATCACACTTAAAGCGCCATGTATCGATCTGACTGAGAGAAAAAGCTCGTAAATCATCTAACAAAAATCATGTCCTTCGGGTGATCAATATAGAAATTGGAAGTTTTAAAACAGTGAATTGTTTTTACAGAAGCTTGTTTAAAACACACGAATGCAGCTCACAGATCAATTTGTCGCTTTGACTTGCATGATAAACTGCTGCAACCATACACCGTACTATTTCCCAATACACATTATGATTACCATTTTCGAAATGCTTTGCATTTAGTGAGGTCCGTCGCAAAAGTTTAGGCGCAAATAAATATCGACTCAAAAACATAAAAATTCGAAGCATAGGAACACAAACATTGGAAAGATTAAAAAATTCAAGCATAGGAACGATTATGCTTGAATTTTCAACAACATTTGAAATTTTCCTAAAAACTCGAAGCATACGAACACTTCTTTTTTTTTTGGAAAGCAAGCGAAACATTTCAAGCCGTGTCGCACTACGCGATAGGAAACCAATACATGTAATGGATATGATTATACATAGTTATGGTGTGAAATGAGTAGGTTTTACATATCTCAAAAGTTTAGACGCAACAGAAACGTGATGCCAAACAGATCATTATTAATGAAAATCTTCCAAAAACGTGGAGACAATGTAATAGACAAAGTCATCGCTCTTTCCATGTTTTTCTTTAATTAACACACTGCAACCGAAAAATTGTATTTCGACACCGCTGTGATCGAATCCCAGATCTCTCGATAACTAGGCGAGTGCGTTCGCCTTACGCTACGGTGACAACAATCCACGGCGCTATGTGTGTTTATCTGTCAGCATCTGACTACACAAATCCGTAGGGATGGGCTCAGCAACTGAGACGTCTCCATCTGGTGGGTCTTAACGGCACAAGTATTTGGAAGATTTTCACCATTTCTCCCGGCCTTTGGATTTATTAGCTATAATTAAATAACTTGTGCCGTCAAGCCCCATCAGATGGAGACGTCTCAGTTGCTGAGCCCATCCCCTACGGATTTGTGAAGTCAGATGCTGACAGATAAACACACATAGCGCTGTGGATTGTTGACACCGTAGCATAAGGCGAACGCACTCGGCTAGTTATCGAGTGATCTGGGATTCGATCCCAGCGGTGTCGAAATAAAGTTTTTTGTTTGCTGTGTGTTAATTAAAGAAAAAACATGGAAAGAGCGATGACTTTGTCTATTTACAGATCATTAGTAGACATGTATTATATTTCCAGACACCTGTATTAGTTCAAGAACACGTTTTTCTGGAATAAATTAAATTCTGTAGTTTCCGGTTAATACAATGTTAATTTAATGATTAATTAACTATTCACCGAATAAAAATTAATCAGTGTTTCTTCGGTCTTCATTGATTGATTTTTCTTTGGAGTTCTCAAAAAAAAAAAAAAAATAATAATAATAATAAAAATTTTGTCCACTTAATCCTAGAACTGCCTACTGTAACGTTTACTCTACGTAAATAAACATCGCTCGGGAACGACAGTCAGGTGTTGCATGCCATTCAAAGACTTCGACTGATGTCAAATCCCCAGTAATTATAGCATTTTTCATGAAATCTTTATGGCAGTCAAGCTGACCGCTGCTGCAGTTCCAAGTTTGAGTGGTCACAAGTGAGTATCGTTCGCAAATTATAGCAGGGTCGAACTGAAATCGGGAGATGAGGGTTTGATTCTCGTTCCAGGGCGATGTAATTTTCAAGTTTCCTGATGTGCTAATGGCACGTATTAAACAATAAAACTGGCGATTCAGGCATATCTCATTGCTAAAATCGATTTCGTCCAAAGTTTTCTTTTTTAAATCGCCTAGCTTACGATACACGAAACTATGTCACATTTATATAAATGATATTTTTGTGGGATTTCAACCAAACCGTCTGTTAATTTATTTTAAACAAAGTTTGTAAATAGCAAATTTAAAAATTTTGTCTTCATTGGTTAAACAGTTTTACGGTTTTGAGTCATTTCATACTAAAAAAAAAAAAAAAAAAAATTCCCGAGGGTACCTCCTGATTTGGAGCCATTAACAGCACAATATATCTATATACAGTATATGTATATATATATATATATATATGCTCGCTTGGTCGTTCCATGGTTCCACCGGACTTCTTTGTAGGAGGTGAGTTGATATTTTACAAGTTCATTTTATCTCTTCTATTCGTTTGGTGACCTAGGGGATACTCGCGCGGCTTTTGTCATTTACAAGTCTTTGATCGATTTGAAAGGTCACCTATGAGCACTAGTGTCCCCATGATGAGAATAGTGCACTTTTACTTCATGTGGATGATTGGTCGCGCTTCCTTGGTTACTTGGTCTCGGATTCGGAGTTTGTATTACTTGATTTTATTCCTTTAACTTTACTCTTTGCTCGGTGTTTTTTTTTTTTTTTTTTTTTTTTTTTGGGGCTTTCATGTTCATATCCATTTTATTTTTTTATTTTCTATTTGTATAGCTCACTACGCAGTTTGGATAGTTTTGCAAGTGTTTCTATTTAGCACTTTATTTGTATACTATGTATAATTAAATCGCTATTTTGACAAGCTGCATTGCGCGGACATATGCAGATTTTTGATTTTTTGATTCAAAGTTGATCTCTAAAGCTTTTGATAGTATATCATCATCATCATTGTCAACCATTATCAATCCACTGCTGTACGAAGGTCTCTCCAAGCCTCTTCCACAACGGTCTGTCTTGTGCCAGTCTCCTCCATGTTATTCCCGCATACTTTCGAATTTCATCCACCATCTCCCATGCGGTCTTCTTCTGGGTCTTTTCCTGTCCCTTGGAATCCAATCTAAAATTTCGGCTGTCCATCGATGGTCTGTCCTTCTGGCAGTATGTCCAGCCCATTGCAATTTCAGGGATTCTACTCTGATCATGATGTCTTCCACTCTTGTCATTTTTCTGATCCACGAGTTCCTCTTCTTATCTCTCCTGGTTACACCAAGCATGCACCTCTCCATGCTGCTTTGAGTTATCTGCAGCCTTTCTATGTCTTTTTTAGTTAAGGTCCACGTCTCTGCACCATACGTAAGCATTGGAAGGATGCATTGATCAAACACTTTTCTTTTAAGACATAATGGCATATTGCTCTTGAAAATTATGCTGTTTCTTCCTAAAGCTCTCCAGGCAAGTTTTATACGCCGATTAATTTCTTCATCAATGTGACCCTCACTTGATATCTGCTGTCCAAGATAAAAGTACGTATCTGTTATCTCCAGCTTTTCTCCATCAATCGATAAATCTTCATTTCTTGTAAAAGCATTGAACATCACTTTTGTCTTCTGAAAGTTCATTTTTAATCCCACTTCTTTACTCTTGTCAGCAAGTTCCTGGATCATACTCTGCAGCTCTGATGGGGTAGTTGCAAAAATGACTACGTCATCAGCAAAACGAAGGTGAGTTAGATAATCTCCATTAATCTTTATCCCTTTGTTTACCCAGTTCAGTGATTGAAAGACATTTTCCAATGTGGCATTAAAGAGCTTCGGAGATATGGTGTCACCTTGTCTCACTGCCTTTCCAATTTTTATGTGTGTTGTATTTTCAAATAGCCAAATCTTTGCACTTGCATTTTCATAGATGTTATTAATAATGTTAATGTATGCATCTTTAATACCGCAGGATTTCAAAGCCATTGTAACTGCTGATGGTTTCACGGAATCAAAGGCCTTTTCACAATCGATAAAAGCCATGCATAATGGAAGTTGATATTCCCTCGCTCTTTCAATTAGTTCTCTCAGTACGTGGATATGATCTATAGTGCTGTAGCCACTCCTGAATCCAGCTTGTTCTCTCGGTTGAGCCATGTCCAGTGTTGCCTTCAAGCGGTGTGAAAGAACTTTAGTGAAGATTTTATAAACCACTGATAGGAGGCTGATAGGTCTGTAGTTCCTGAGATCCTCAATGTCACCTTTTTTATGTAGCAGGATCATTGTAGCGTTGTTCCAATCCTCAGGAATCTTTCTTTCATTAAGGCATCGAGTGAAAACTTGGGCGAGTACTGTTTCAATTTCTCCACTTGCTTCTTGTATGATGTCTACAGTAATTCTATCTTCTCCTGGAGCTTTTCCCCGCTTCATGTTCTTGATTGCATATGCAACTTCTGCTGGGAGGACTGGAAGAACTCTGGTACTGGTACCTTTCATGATGTCTGGAGTACATGTATCATCCCTTTCATATAATTTGGAGTAGAAATCTTTTATTCTTGTCAAAATTTCGCCTCTATTTCTTGTTACAGAACCATCTTCTTTTCTCAGTGCCATAATCTGTTTTCTTCCCTTACTGAGATGTCCCGTTGCTATCTTTAGGCTTTGATTGTTTTCAATTGCTTTCCTCACTAGTTCACAGTTGAATTTCCTTAAGTCTTGAGTGATACTTTTTCGTACTGTCTTGCATAGCTCTATATATTCCACTTTGGAAGTCACATCTTCTTTAGTTGTCCTCATCTCTCTTCTTTTTTGCATCAACATTTTGGTTTTTCCTGATAATTTGTTCACATGCAACTTGTTCTTATACCCAGCTAATTATATATATATATATATATATATATATATAACCTTTTCTATGTTGTACTAGGTGTGAGTCAAAATTTTATTTGTATATTTTTTTTTTTGCTTGGGTATCTTTATAGAATATATATATATATATATATATATATATATATATATATATATATATATATATATATATATATATATATATATATATATATAACCATCTTCTTTTCTCAGTGCCATAATCTGTTTTCTTCCGTTACTGAGATGTCCCTTTGCTTGGAGATGGGTGGATGAAATTCGAAAGTATGCAGGGGTGACATGGAGGAGACTGGCACAAGACAGACCGTTGTGGAGGAAATTTGGGGAGACCTTCGTCCAGCAGTGGATTGATAATGGTTGACAATGATGATGATGATGATGATGATATATATATATATATATATATATATATATATATATATATATATATATATATATATATATATATATATATATATATATATAACAAATAACAAATTTAGGAATTTTCTAAAGACAAAGCAACTTTGAAATTCTAAAGTACCAAAGGCTGCTTAAAAGAAAACTCAGAACCAATAAGACAAACAAAATTAAAGCAAGAAATAAAAGAGAAAAAAATTACAAATTAAAAAAATAATCAAAATAAAAATTAAAACATAAAAAAGAAAACATAAAAAATGCAAATAATGCAATCACGAATTCGAACTAACTTAGAAAACCAGACATCCGACCAGGAGAAAAGACAAGGATTGCAGAACATATGGAAAATATCATCCGTGGCGTCGTTAGGGGCAATCACAGTTAACATCTCTCACATTTCTACAAAAACCTGAAAGTGTGGGTTTTTGCATTATTCAGTTTGCAAGTAAATAAAAAAATAAGAAATTAAAAATTAAAGTTAAACACCTTACTACTGCACCCATCACCATCCCCGTAGCCAGACGCTCGATTAGAGAAAGACCCCCCCCCCTCTTCCCCAAAACGAAATGACTTGCAGCAGTAGCTTGTTGAGTGTGAGTTGGGCAATGGTTATTCAGTTTGTCGCTTGGGGGTTGGGGGTGTACCTTTTTTCTTTTTGCGTTTAACTTGCTTTTTAACTTTTTAAGTGTTAGTTATTTCGTTTCTTTTTTTGGGGGTGGGGGGTGGGGGGGTCTTTAAAGGAGGAGATAGCTCCAGGGGTGGTGATGAGTGTAGTAATAAGGTGTTTAACTCTATTTTTTTTATTTCTTAGTTCTTTATTTACTTGCAAACAGAATAATGCAGAAATCCACACTCAGGTTTATGTCGAAATGTAAGAGATGTTATCGGTGATTGCCCCTGACGACGCCACGGATGATATTTGCCATATGTTCTGCAATCTTTGCTTTTCCTCCTGGTCGAATGTCCGGATTTTTTAGCTAGTTCGAATTCGTGATTGCATTATTTGTATTTTTTATGTTTTACTTTTTATTTTTATTATTTTTTTAATTTGTATTTTTTCTCTCTTTTTTTCTTGCTTTAATCTTGTGAGTCCTTATACATATATATTATATAATTTAACCAATTACAAGAAAGGAAACACCAATGCATAAACACCGCATCCCATCCAGAAACATAGAAGTATCATATTATCCACTGACCCGCGCAAAGGCTGCCTGGACAAATGGAAATATATATATAGTAGACTCTCGCTAATCCGGCCTATCCATAATCCTGACTCCTTCTTCTTGCGTGGGTTTTGGTTACAGAAATCCTGTTAATATCAGACCGGAATGATATGAACACGATTTCTTTTTCTTCATACACGAGTGAAGTTTTCAATTTTAACGTTATGCTTTTTTTATTGGCATTAACGTTCATGTAATTCATATTAAAATAAAAGCAGGAAGGATCCTAAAAATAATTAAGAATATTACAAAAGTCATCTTCATTAAAGCAGACACAAATCTGTGACATGTTTCCAAGTGATCACACTGAGTAGAAAATGCAAGATTTCAGCTGTGCTGTATTGCAACTGTACGTTTCTTTTACTGTGTATAGTACGTACACATACACGTCGTGCTTTACTGTACAGATAATTAATATGAAAATATTATTTCATTATTGTAAACGAGACAGTATAGAACGTACTGATCGTGTTCTTTTACTATTATCATATGCTTGTCTCTTATTTATGTTTTTGTTTTTTTAAATACATATGTACTACACATAGTAAACTTGTAATTGTAACATTAAATTTAATGAAGAATTAAACTGAATTTTTATGCACTCTCAGTAATCCGGCCCGGCACTCTCGCTTATCCGGCACCCATCTGTGCAAGGAATGGCCGGATTAGCGAGAGTCTACTGTATAAGGTGAAAATTTATAACGCCGCCCCAGTTGCGTAGTGGTCTAAGCGATGGCTTCTGATCATTCGCCCGAGATGGGTTAGGGTTCGAATCTCGTGAGGCATGGATGTTGTGTTTGTCTTACGGCGCTGGCTCTCTCTCCTTTCCCTGGAACCAGTGGCCCTGAATTAGGACGGGCGACTGCTTATAGCCCACTGAGTTGCTCACGTTGGTCGTTAAACATCCAATCCAAAAAAATATATATAACATTGCAAATTACTATAATATAAATCACTCAGAACCATTAAATGCAATTAAAAGCCTAAAAAAGACAAGTACATATCAAAAAAAGTCCTTGAATGATTAAGAAGCATCTTGAAAGAACCACTGACAAAGTCATAACTCAATCCATAAGTATAGTAGCAGAATGCCTAACTCAAAATTAAGAATAAAAAAGAAAAAAATGGAAGGCCAATCTCATCAGGGGAAAATTAGCCTTGGTGAACTTTCGGTATGGGTATAGGCAAAGTATAGAAAGCCACCTGTGTGTTCCCGGGGTCACCAAAATATAGAACCAAACACAATCAACAAGAAAGTGTAGAAGTGCAAGTAACAAAATTCACTAAGACCAGAACACACCAAGATAAGTACACGCTTACCCCAGATATTTAGACACAAGACATCCAATCATGGCAGTATCAGTTCCTGTAGTGCATTAGACCCATGCGTAGTAAGTACTAAGGTGTAACAGCAGAAAGCAAGAAATAGGTAAGTGGGCATTGCTGCCATTAGAATTAACTAAATCTTCGACCACAAGAGACCTACCATATGGTACGTTTAGAAAGATGAAAGTTTTAACTTTGTAAGGTCATTGGTTAATCAGTTGCTGTAAGGTGATTGATTTATGCCGAACAAAAAATTTATAATATATAAAACTAAAAAAGAAACATCTCTCTCTCTCTCTCTCTCTCTCTCTCTCTCTCTATATATATATATATATATATATATATAATTGACATAACCAACCTTAAAAAACACCATAATACCTTCAAGTTGGAACTGAAGAACAGGTTCTCTGCTTTAGAAGGCCTAACATCGGAAGAAGTGGACATCTCTGAAGTTAACAGAAAAGTAACCAAAGCTCTTATGGAAACAGCAACAAAATTAGCTGGGTCTAAGAACAAGTTGCATGTAAACAAATTATCAGGAAAAACGAAAATGTTGATGCAAAAAAGAAGAGAGATGAGGACAACTAAAGAAGATGTGACTTCCAAAGTGGAATATATAGAGCTATGCAAGACAGTAAGAAAAAGTATCACTGAAGACGTAAGAAAATTCAACTGTGAACTAGTGAGGAAAGCAATTGAAAACAACCAAAGCCTAAAGATAGCAAAGGGACATCTCAGTAAGGGAAAACAGATTATGGCACTGAGAAAAGAAGATGGTTCTGTAACAAGAAATAGAGGCGAAATTTTGACAAGAGTGAAAGATTTCTACTCCAAATTATATGAAAGGGATGATACATGCACTCCAGACATCATGAAAGATACCAGTACCAGAGTTCCTCCAGTCCTTCCAGCAGAAGTTGCACATGCAATCAAGAACATGAAGCGGGGAAAAGCTCCAGGAGAAGATGGAATTACTGTAGACATCATACAGGAAGCAAGTGGAGAAATTGAAACAGTACTCGCCCAAATTTTCACTCGATGCCTTAATGAAGGAAAGATTCCTGAGGATTGGAACACCGCTACAAAGATCCTGCTACATAAAAAAGGTGACATTGAGGATCTCGGAAACTACAGACCTATCAGCCTCCTATCAGTAGTTTATAAAATATTTTCTAAAGTTCTTTCACACCGCTTGAAGGTAACACTGGACATGGCTCAACCGAGAGAACAAGCTGGATTCAGGAGTGGCTACAGCACAATAGATCATATCCACGTACTGAGAGAACTAATTGAAAGAGCGAGGGAATATGAACTTCCATTGTGCATGGCTTTTATCGATTATGAAAAAGCCTTTGATTCGGTGAAACCATCAGCAGTTACAATGGCTCTGAAAACCCGCGGTATTGAAGATGCATACATTAATATTATTAATAACATCTATGAAAATGCAAGTGCAAAGATTCGGCTGTTTGAAAATACAACACACATAAAAATTGGAAAAGGAGTGAGACAAGGTGACACCATATCTCCGAAGCTCTTTAATGCCACATTGGAGGGTGTTTTTCAGTCGCTGAGCTGGGAAAACAAAGGGATAAAGATTAATGGAGATTATCTAACCCACCTTCGTTTTGCTGATGACGTAGTCATTTTTGCAACTACCCCATCAGAGCTGCAGAGTATGATCCAGGAACTTGCTGACAAGAGTAAAGAAGTGGGATTAAAAATGAACTTTCAGAAGACAAAAGTGATGTTCAATGCTTTTACAAGAAATGAAGATTTATTGATTGATGGAGAAAAGCTGGAGATAACAGACACGTACGTTTATCTTGGACAGCAGATATCAAGTGAGGGTCACATTGATGAAGAAATTAATCGGCGTACAAAACTTGCCTGGAGAGCTTTTGGAAGAAACAGCATAATTTTCAAGAACAATATGCCATTATGTCTTAAAAGAAAAGTGTTTGATCAATGCATCCTTCCAGTGCTTACGTATGGTGCAGAGACGTGGACCTTAACTAAAAGAGATATACAAAGACTGCAGACAACTCAAAGCAGCATGGAGAGGTGCATGCTTCGTGTAACCAGGAGAAGAGATAAGAAGAGGAACTCGTGGATCCGAAAAATGACAAGAGTGGAAGACATCATGATCAGAGTTAAATCCCTGAAATGGCAATGGGCTGGACATACTGCCAGAAGGACAGATCATCGATGGACAGCCGAAATTTTAGATTGGATTCCAAGGGACAGGAAAAGACCCAGAAGAAGACCACATGGGAGATGGGTGGATGAAATTAGAAAGTATGCAGGGGTGACATGGAGGAGACTGGCACAAGACAGACCGTTGTGGAGGAAACTTGAGGAGACCTTCGTCCAGCAGTGGATTGATAATGGTTGACAATGATGATGATGATGATATATATAAATTTACCGAAGTGAAAAACAAACAAACTTTTCTAGCTTTCTCTAGAATTTTTCACTAGCTGTGTGTTTTTATTTCTCCCGAAAAGTAACCACTTAACGCTTAATTTTTTTCTCCATTGGGCAGTACCTACAAAAGTGTCTCCATTCTACTCTATAAAATGCAAAATAATTGTCTCCGCCCCGGTGGCGCAGTGGTCTAAGCGATGGCCTCTGATCATTCGTCCGAAAAGGGACCGGGTTCGAATCCCGGTGAGGCATGGATGTTGTGTTTGTCTTACGGCACTGGCTATCTCCCTTCCCTGGAACCAGTGGCCCTAAATTAAATACAAAAAGAATGGGGGCCGGGGACCAATCTTCAGGGAAAAACATCTCTTTGCCTTTATATGCTCTGCCCGTGGTTCCCGCAGCTTCGTGCGGTTCCCGGAACATATATGTAGTACACCAATGCAAATTTATTTACTTTCTCATTATATATACAGGGTGTCCCGGAACTTCGTGTACAAACTTGGAGGGAGGTAGAGAACAGCGTTAGGAACCAGAATTAAATAGGAAAGCATGGGCGGAAACGTCACCCTCACGTGAGAAAGAGACACAAAAACACAGTAATGCCACAATACAGAAAGCAGTGTAAAACGCTTTATTACACAACAAAAGAGTACAATGTAGGACTTACAAGCATCACAGGAAGTGTTCGAAATTGCGCCCATTGGCCTGGATGCACGCATGACCCCTACGCGACATGGATTGGCGAACATTGTTGAAGATACCTGGCGTTTCGCGGATCGTAGCAGCAGCGATGGAGATTCGTGCCACCAGGTCTATTTCAGAATTTACTAGCGTGTCGTACACAATGCTCTTCATGGCACCCCAGAGATAATAATCAAGAGGAGATAAATCAGGTGATCTGGGGGCCATTCGACGGGACCGCCACGCCCAATCCACTTGGTTCCAAATGTCGGGTCCAAATGGTCACGTACGCACCTTGTGTATTGAGATGGCGCCTCATCATGTTGCAACCATATTCCGCGTCGAACATGTGCGGGGACATCGTGCAGCATTTCCGGAAGAACCTCCTGAAGAAAGACGAGATACTTGCGAGCGTCCAGTCGAGGTGGTAAGATGTATGGCCCGACTGAACTGTCCGCCACGATACCCGCCCACACATTAACAGTGAAGCGTTGTTGTGCTGCTTGTGGTCGGCCCACATGTGCGCGTTGTGCGTATTGAACACCCCGTCACGTGAAAAGGTTGCTTCATCACTGCTTTCTGTATTGTGGCCTTACTGTGTCTTTGTGTCTCTTTCTCACGTGAGGGTGACGTGTCCGCCCATGCTTTCCTATTTAATTCTGGTTCCTAACGCTGTTCTCTACCTCCTCCAAGTTCGTACACGAAGTTCCGGGACACCCTGTATATATATATAAAAGAAAAAATTCGGTATATAAATAACAAAGGCAAACAGCACTCTTGAAGAAAGGTGAGGACAAATAAAGGAGATGTGACTTCTAAAGTGGAATATGCAGAGCTATGCAAGACACTACGGAAAAAGCATCACTGAAGACATAAGGAAATTCAGTTGTGAACTCGTGAGAAAAGCAATTGAAAACAACCAAAGCCTGAAGAGAGCAAAGGGACATCTGAGTAAGGGAAGAAAATAGATTATGGCTCTGAGAAAAGAAGATGGTACTGTAACAAGAAATAGAAGCGAAATTTTGACAAGGGAGAAAGATTTCTATTCAAAATATATGAAAGGGATGATACATCTATTCCAGACATTACGGCAGGTACCAGTACCAAAGTCCCTCCAATCCGTCCTGCAGAAGTTACATATGCAATTAAGAACATGAAATTGGGAAGAGCTCCAGGAGAAGATGAAATTACTGTGGACATTATACAAGAAGTTAGTGGAGAAATTGAAACTAGACTCGCCCAAGTTTTCATTAGATGTCTCAATGAAGGGAAGATTCCTGAGGATTGGAACAATGCTACAATGATCTGCTACATAAAAAAAGTGATGTCGGGGATCTCAGGAACTACAGACCTATCAGCCTCCTATCAGTGGTTTATAAAATCCTCACTAAGATTCTTTCACATCGCTTGAAGGTAACTCTAGAGATGACTCAACCAAGAGAACAAGCTGGATTCAGGAGTGGCTACAGCACTGAAGATCATATCCATGTACTGAGAGAACTAATTGAAAGAACAACAGAATATGAACTCCCATTGTGTATGGCTTTTATTGATTGTGAAAAGGCCTTCGATTCCGTGAAACCATCAGCAGTAACAATGGCGTTGAAATCTTGCAGTATTGAAGCTGCATACATTAGCATTATTAATAACATCTTTGAAAATGCAAGTGCAAAAGTTCGGACATTTGAGGATACATTACAAATAAGAATTGGAAAAGGAGTGAGACAAGGTGACACCATATCTCCCAAGCTCTTTAATGCCACATTGCAAAACGCCTTTCAATCATTGAACTCGGGAAACAAAGGGATACAGATTAATGGAGATTACTTAACTCACCTTCGTTTTGCTGGTGACTTAGTCATCTTTGCAACTACCCCTTCAGAGCTGCAGAGTATGATCCAAGAACTTGCTGACAAGAGTAAAGAAGTGGGATTAAAAATGAACTTTCAGAAGACAAAAGTGATGTACAATGCTTTTACAAGAAACGAAGATTTATCGATTGCTTGAGACAACCGATACCTACATTTATCTAGGGCAGCAGATATCAAGTGAGGGTCACATTGATGAAGAAATTAATCGGCGTATAAAACTTGGATGAAGAGCTTTTGGAAGAAACAGTACAATTTTTAAGAGCAGTATGCCATTATGCCTTAAAAGGAAAGTGTTTAATCAATGCAGAGACATAGACCTTTACTTTAAAAAACATACAAAGGCTGCAGACAACTCAAAGAAGCATGGATCGAGAGATGCATGCTTGGTGTAAATAGGAAAGATAAGAAGAGGAACTTGTGGATAAGGAAAATGACAGGAGTGGACGACATCATGAACAGAGTGAAATCCCTGAAATGGCAATGGGCTGCACATGTTGCCAGAAGAACGGACCACCGATGGACAGCCGAAATTTTAGACTGGATTCCGAAGGACATTAAAAGACCCAAAAGAAGATTCCATGGGATATGGATGGATGAAATTCGGTAGTATGCTGGAGTGACATGGAAGAGACAGGCTCAAGACAGACAATTGTGGAAGAAACTTGGGGAGACCTTCATCCAGCAGGGGATTGATAACGGTTGCTGATGATGATGATATATCTGTATATATACACACAAAAATCATCACAAACCTGAAAGCTGGAGCAACTGGTTCGGAAAAACCGAAAGTAGAGATCTAATAACCAACCGGGAGAGAGGGAGAGAAAAAAAGATTATAGAACTATGGCAAGGTGCTATATATATGTACACTGGTGTGCAAAAATTAAGGACGAAGAGGAGAAATTAGCGTAACAGCGGAACGAGCAGGCAGAACGGACCGAAAGACCACTCAGGGGATAGACTAGGGCATGTGCATATACAGCATGACGAATGGGGGGGGACAGCCAGTGCAACACACATGCTTTGTCCGAGTCTCGAGTCCGGCTCTGTGAACTAGCCAGAAACCACCGCCACTGACCACCATGGCAGCTTCAAACAACATGATTAACTTGGATGCTCCAGCCATTAGTATGCTACCACAGCATGGCAAATTCGCTTAGAACTTGTTACTTAAGGCAGAAAAATTGTTTCCGCGTACGAAAATCTTGTTTTATAACTTCAGCTAGAAAATTTCGCAATCAAATAATGTGCGAAAAATACAAGTTCATTTCATGTAGTTTGCGGAACATACACTGGTGTGCAAAAATTAAGGCCGACGAGGAGAAATTAGCATAACAGCTGAACGAGCAGGCAGAACGGACCGAAAGACCACTCAGGAGATAGACTAGGATCCGGTACGGTAGGGCATGCGCATATATGCAGCATGACGTGGGGGGGGGTCGGGGTCGGAAGGGTATAAAACAAACGGGCGGTGTACGCTCAGCAATTCGATGAAAGCTATTGCACGGTGTACATCGGTTTAAACGACGTCGAGTTGCTGCCACCGTGTGATATGGCCAAAAGGCAATCCAGTAGACGACATCTAGATGACTTTACCCGAGGTCGCGTCATTGGGAAGTTGGAAGAAGGTTGAAGTGTGACTAGTGTGGCCGAGGAGTTCGGGATCGTTCACAGCATCGTTTCATGAGCTTGGAGAGCATTTCAAACGACAGAAACAGCTGTCCGAGAGTTTAGCAGTGGTCGTCCACGAGCAACCACGGCGGCGGACGACCGGCATATTGTCCTACAGGCGAGAAGAGACAGGTGGCAGACAGCGGGAGAAATCGCAAGGCTCATGCAACAGACAACTGGACGTCCATTATCGCGTTTTACCGTGGCCAAGAGGCTGCACAAAGGTGGTCTATTTGCACGACGACCAGTACGGTGTGTGCCATTAACGCCTGCTCATCAGAGACGGCGGTTTCTGTGGTGCCAGGAACACAAGAACTGGACACATCAGCAATGGGGTCGAGTTCTCTTTACGGATTAGAGCCGATTTAGTTTGAAGAGGAATTCTGGACGTATACACATCTGGAGAGAGCAGGGAACACGCAATCACACCTCCAACATCATCGAAAGGGACCGGTTTGGAGGTGGCGGAGTTCTCGTTTGGGGCGGTATCATGCTTGGTAGCCGTACTGACCTGCACATCTTCCAAGGAGGTTCAGTCACTGGTCCGCTATTGTACCGAGGTTCTCCTGCCTCACGTGCGTCTGTTTAGAGGTGCTGTGGGTCCTGAGTTCCTCTTCATGGACGATAACGCTACACCTCATCATACAGTGGCTGTCGCAGAGCTGTTGGAGAGTGAAGATATTCAACCCATGGATTGGACCTCCAGGTTCCTGGACTTAAATCCAATCGAACACGTGTGGGACCTTCTCGGAAGACGCTCGGCAGCACGTCATCAGTCGCCAGCAACGATTCCGCAGCTGCGATTGGCGCTACAAGAGGAATGGGCCGCGATGCCTCAACAGCTCCTTGACAGCCTTGTCCTCAGCATGGACAGACGTTGTAAATCCTGCAACGCAGTCAGGGGTGATCATATCCCCTACTAAAGACTGAATTTTTCTTGGCAGCCGCCTGTCACATGGACGTTTCTGTCTTCTGTCCGGTTGTGCTCGAAGCTACCTTTTCAATAAAGTGCCTTTGTATCCTTTGGATTCCTTGTTTGGACGGTTTTGCTCACTTGTCCCATATTCTTACATCTTGGGGATCTTATGGTATGATTTGAGTCGAGGAAAGTCCGTGATCAAGACAATATCTCACGAACTATGGCAGTTAGCGATTTACTTCTTGTGAAGTTGTATAGGAAACCCCCTATGGCGCACATAAGAACACCACGAGGGATCCCCTCGCCCTATTTTTTGCGGGATGAGAGAGCTATTGCGCCCCCGTTGCAGATAGGGCAAAAAAGTCAATTAGAAACTTGTTCAGCTAGGCAAAAATTGTACATAAATGTTTTTGTCCCATAACAAAAGATGGAAGGGGACCGGGGATGTGGCCCCAAGGAAATCACAACATCCGGAAGCAACAACCGAGTATTTAGACAAATCTACAAGATGTGAATGCATAATACTGTAGAGATTTTATTAGTTTAGAAAATACAATTTACATGTTTGCATAGTCAAAATTTGCCCTTCATCAACGATGCACGCCTGCAAGCGTTCTACGAGCTCACCGTGCATGCGTTGCAGTATATCCCCATCAACAGAGGCACAAGGGGATGTTATACGATGTTGCAGATCTGCTACATTTAGCGGTGGTGTTGCATATACCTGTTATTTAAGATGGCCCCAAAGGAAAAATTCCAGAGGGCTAAGATCTGGTGAGCGTGGAGGCCATACTACGGGACCTCTTGGTCCTACCCATCATCAGTCAAACACACCGTTTAGCCATCTTGATACGTGTGCACTCCTATGTGGTGGTGCCCAGTCGTGCTGGTAGCACATATTCAATAAATATTGTAATGGTACATTGTTCAAGAAATCCGTTACATCCTTTTGAAGATGATGTAAATACGTTCACCATTCAGAGTTGCGTTGTAATAAAAAGGTCCTACAAGCTGGTTTCCCCAAATGCCACACCAAACGTTGATGAACCACCTCACTTGATGGTGTGTGTCTCTCGTCCAATAGGGATTTTTCTGTGCCCAATAGTGTACATTATGCGTATTCACAACGCCATCTCGTGTGAAGCATGCCTCATCTGTCCATAAAATGTTTGGCAGAAACTCTGGGTCCTGTTCTAAAGCGCGTAGCCTCACTTCCCCTAATCCATTTCCCCTAATTCCCGTTTGCCCTAATCACGTTTACCCCAATGGCGTTTCCCCGAAATCACTTTTACCCGAATTCCCATTTCCCCTAATTTCGTTTGCCCTAATCTCATTTTCCCTAATTCACGTTTGCCCTAAACACGTTTACCCCAATGGCGTTTCCCCGAGATCGCTTTTACCCGAATTCCCATTTCCCCTAATTTCGGTTGCCCTAATCTCGTTTCCCCTATTTCACGTTTGCCCGTATCAAGTTTTTCCTAATTCGCGTTTGCCTTATTTCGCGTTTGCCCTAATTCATGTTTGTCCTAATTTTTATGAACCGAAATAAAACGGCGGTTCTTGATATCTCAAGAGAATTATTCTTTCCTTTCTTGTTGATGATGTCGATAACCATGCCAACAAAAGTGTAAAGATGTGCACATGGTGAGGACCATTATACGGTTAGTCCTTAATGCAGCCATTGTATCAGTAACGCCCCCTCCCCCTTCCCCGCTGCTCTCCCTCACAGATAAAGTACTACATCGCATTAAACCTTTATTAAAGCAAGAAATAGTATTGAAAAGCATTCGCTAGAGTTGTGAACGCAGAAGGCGCACTTTTTAAGAGTTCTTAGCGTACTAGACCCCTCCCCTCTCCATACGCTACGAGACTCTAAGCATGAGTCGTGGAAATGCCTTTTGCTAATTGAGTTTCCCCTAAACAGCAGACGTCAGTTTGTCCAGTTTGAATGTTTTCCCAGTTAGTACCATCTCTGATTGGGTGTAGGGGAACTGTCCATCGGTAAACTGGCAACAAAATTTTTAACAGGCCGTATAAAAATTGCGTTTTCAACCGCTTCGTGGCCACGTTCCCGGAAGTTGGTTATCTGAATCACATCAAGTTTCCGCAATTTTGTCTTTTTCTTGTATATAATATATTGCTGCAGAATATATAATATATCTTGAAGCAATATATTTTCCTTAAAACATTACGAAATTTTCATTAAAAAGTTAGTATGTACTACAGAAATTTTCGTTACGCATACGATTGCAACGCTGTAATTGCGAAATAGTGCCCATAGAGACAAGCAAAGTAATTTTTTTGTAATGAGAAGTTTTTGCTAAAGTAGTAATAAAGAAATATATGTTTTAATTAATTTATACGTATGAAATTATGTACTGTACATGTTTTTACTTATATGTATCAGGGTATCATGCCCGAGATACCCGGTGCATGTGAATCATTGGCCTAGGCTGGTAAACAAAAAATCTAGTTGCCCAGACTGGGCAATTAAATTTTAAAATGAAGTTCAGAATAGAATTTTCTACTACAAGAAAAAAAGACAGTCATCTCATGTCATGCTGATTTTCACTGCCAATCACTGGAAGTTTTATTATTGTTACGAAGTGCCAAGAACAGAAGAATATCCCTTCTTTCATTATATTATGCTCTAGGTCCAGAAATTGGAAGCATATATAATTTTGCTCCAAATGTTGTTTAAAGCCAGTGACTGAATGCATGTCTCTGATGGAACTAGCAGCCAGTGTTTATTGACAAAGGGTGAAAACTTCCACAAAAGGAACATGGCAGATTACCACATTTCTCAAATACTAATCTCAGCACAATCATCACGCATTTATGCACTGAACATTTTGAGTATAGACCCTTAAAACGAAAATGCAAAATATGTAAAAAAAGTGAGGGTTCTGATTTGTTATCTTAAAAGATAAATTTTCCTGGGCACACACATACAACCAGCTTTACTTAATAATTTATATGCCCCGGGCATCTTAGGCATGGTATTTTTCAAGCCCTGATTATTAACAATTCCTAAGCGATTTCTGCAGTGCCTAGCCTCAGTCCCATAGATATAAATAGCTACAGTTTTGAGAATCTACATACTAATCTTCCCCTTTTGGTTATATAGTTATTTTAAGAAGAGTGATATATAGTTATTTTAAAGCTACCAGTGTGTGTATACATATTGAGGAAACACGATGCTGTCACCCCTCTTGCTAGTAAACGAACCACCGCTTGGTAGGGCATCAGTGCACTCATATTGATAGTAATATGATATCACTAAGGATAAACATCATGAAAAAGAGGGTTCATAGTGGAGTGCCCAATGCATGGGTCATCATCACCGAGATGGTTGAGTTCATGCAAATGGCGAAATAGAAAACAAAGAGGAACGGATTCATATCTCGCTGAATTCATGTGGAGATTTCGGTGCTGTTTTTTTTTGCAGCCTTTCAACATGGTATTTATTACCTAAATCACCATTATTTCCTATACTTCAATAACATTTCTATTTTAAATAAAGCAATTATATTATTTATCGTTCTTACACAGTTTTGTAGTTTTTCACTTAGTATTTGCTCTTTAGCGTCTAGTTATATTTCAGAGCTGTTTTTTTTTTATTTTTGCAACTTTTTCTACATGGTATTTATCACCCAAATCTCTGTTTCTTGTATTTCAGGATCATTTCTATTTTTAAGTAGAGCGATCGTGTTATTTACCGCTTGCATTATTTATTTTAAGTTTTTTCTTGCTCCGTGCTACCTCCAGGGTTGTTTTTTTGGGGGAGGACTTTTTTTTGGACCAAAAATGTAGTGTATGATATCACCTTCACCTTTTAGCAGCATTTAGGTAACCTTAGCTCCATTCGTTTTCCCCAGGAGATTGAGAACCACACCAGCACCTTGGATCACTTGTTCTCATTTTCAAGGCTTTTCACCTCCAAGGGCCCCCTCAAGGAGTTTGTTTGGGGGGTGTTGAGGCTTTTTTTGCACAAAAAATGTAGTGTATGATTTCTTTCACCTTTTGGTAGTATTTAGGTCTCCTTAGTCCTTTTGTTTTACTTTCAGGAGTTAGAGCATACAAGGACCTCGAATCACTTGATCTCAATCTGAAGGCTTTTCCCTCCAGAAGTTTATTGGGGGGCGGGGGCATTTTTTTTTTTTTTTGGACCTAAAGAGCAGAGTATGATCTCCTTCACATATTTTGTTAACCAAGCAAAATAGCATTTCAAGTCTGTCTCCACAACAATCCGCAAAATAGCTTGCCACTGTAACTGCAGCACACTAGTGTGGAAACCACAGAAAAGAGAGGTACAGAGGAACTCTAGAAGATCGTAAAGGAAATTCTCCACTTTGTCCGATGGCAACAGCATAATGTTAAACTCACATAGACGTTGGCGGCCCCACGGCCTGTTAATGAGAACTAAAAGTGACGTCACAACTACGTTCCTCCCACTTGTTTACAAATGTCTCTCTCGACTTTCCTTCCCTGCGAGAGCCGCCATTTTCCTTACTTCCCGAGTTGGTTAGGTTCACTGTAGCGTGATTGACCGAGGAATTTTGCGGTAGGTGTAACGGAATTAGGCGTATATTCTTAATCGTAAGAACAGCACTTTGCAGTCGGGAATTATACTGAGAAATAAAGTACTAACTCTGACTTAAAAGAAACTAATAAATCTGTAGCAGCTTTCGTTCTCAAAATGCAGACCTTCGTCAACGCAACATACTACTGCCGGAATTTGAAAATAAACAACGGAAAAATATCAAAGCAATGGCAAATAAAAAGTAACAAACTGACATAATTGTATCACGAATCAAACATCTGTAAACATCTGCCCGAAGGATCAAATGGAATTACGAAAAACAAAATACAGTAAGGGCTCTACTCTGATATAAATTTTACTTATATCGATTTTTAACAGTTAAAAAATAGACAAAGATTTCCTACATATAAAAGATGAAATAATTATCCGCCGAAAATAACGAAAAGCGTTGTTTTAATCACAGAATCACACAGTGGTAACGGTAGTAATAACAAGCAAAGTAACCAATTTCGAATTATGAGCGTTACAGTAGGGACGTTACGTCAGAGAGCACGTGGGGTTTAGTTCCATAAAACGCCGACGGTGCTCTGCTATCGTTCTTTTTCCCCGCCCACCAATTTCCATAATTCTGGCTTGTGCACGCTCTGTCTCTCCATTCTCTGTCGTGGAAACATTGTCAATCTGAAAATAAAATAGAAATTCTACCATCCCAAGAAGGGATACCGACTTTGGTTAACGTGTACTTTAGCGTCCTAAATTATTTCGTCGGAAAAATTTAACTGTGTGGGAAAAGTGCGGCGTACAATTTTTTAAGCATGCAAAATAATGGGGAAAGGTGCGAAAAAAAATAGAACTATTAGATAAAAGGAAATAATTTTTCCGAAGTATTTACCTGTCAGTACGATGGTTTGCAGCAGTTCGTGCGGGAGGGTGAAGCGATGCTAACGGACACGACGTCAAGGCTTCGTGCGTCGGAAGGGAGTAACAGTTGTTAGTGAATGCGCGGAAGAATACAAGAGTGGCGGATATTTTTCGGAGGAGTGTGATGCATCGTGTAATTGTGTGCAAGTAGAAAGAAGTAGTTCAGATGTTTTATTAATTTTTGAGAAAGAAATGTGCGAAATGTCATTATTAGTTTCACAATGTTTCCGAATGCAAAGAAATGAAGAAATGTAAATGTTTTCATGTACCACAGAAGTGTCCAGTATGAACTTTAGGTTCCGGTTGAATGGCAAGTTTTGATTATGGTTTCGAAGATGTACAGGGTAGTAGATTTGTTCAACCAATTCATTTGTATTTGTGCTTTTATTCCGTACATCGTAGCTCACATTTCCCCCTCCTGAAACGGATATTTTTGAAAATGAAGGAGATTCTTTAATTAAAAAATCGTAGTATGGCAGGGAGCACAAGAGCTTGTTGTCATATTGTGCCGGAAAATGAATTTTTAAGCCCTAACGAAATCCGAAATGAAGTATGGACACTCATGACTTTGGAAAGAGCCACTAACGCTGTTGAAAAAAGCTACTAACACCACTAACAATGCTGCGTAAAGTGGACATCTTTCCTTCAATGTATTCCTACAAGACGCTTGTATGACTACACACTGCTCAACCACTTCCTGTTGTATTCTTCCGCCCGCAACTTGCCCTTCTCAACGAAGCTTCCATTCACCGGCTTACACCTTGACGCTGTCGCCGCTCTGTTGTCCTAGGCCTACCGCACGTACTCTTCCAAACCATCGCACTCCCAGGTAAATACTTCAATGAAATTATATCCTGTTCTCTACAAATACTATATTTTTGCGCCTTTCTCCATTATTTTGCATGCTTAAAAAATTGTACGTCACACTTTTCCCACACAGTTAAATTTTTCCGATGAAATAATTTAGGACGCTAAAGTACACACTTACCCAGACTTTATTCATCCATACGAATCCCATGATTTGGTGGAAAGGAATTTCTAAATTTAATGGCTTTACAACTGAGCCTGCCTCTGAGCTAGCAATGCTTTTGCTGCCAAGTCCTGCCAGCTCAGCTTCAGTTGAAAGCTTTTTCTATGGATTTATACACTCTAAGCTCAGGAATCATTTAGGTGTCAACAAATGTGCTATCGGATGCTACGAGGGAAAAATGAACCAGACTACTGGTTCTGCAATTCACTGGAAGTTGCATAATTTTAGATCAATGAAATCAATTCTGTACAAAACAAAAATCTTAACGAATAAAAATTTTTTGACACTTTTCCACTCTTAATAATTGCAATAAAATAATTATAAAAACAAAGACGAATATTGCAGTTTTCTTGAAGGCAAGTTTCTTACTATTTAATATATCTATTAATGCTTACAAATTGTTTAAAAGCATGTTATATGTTTCTGGCAGTTTTTGATGGTTTAAACCAGTTTTAAATGCTCATGTTAAAATCACTAAAACCCAACCCTGGTTCGCCGTCTCAAAAGCGGGCCAAAGAATGCTGAAACGATTGGATTGGGCCTGCATATCAGAAAGAGTTTATCTTAAGCAATCATTTAGGGGGATGATTAGGAGGCATTTGTTATTAGCCTTGTTATTCAAAGTGCTCATTAGGAGGATAAAATAGACAACAGTTCTGTTTGACTGATTGCCTGCTGAAAGGGCTACGAACCTAATATTGAAAATGTTTTGAGTCGCATATTTCTATAGATAACTCCAAATATTGATGAACTTTGCAAAGCTCATATATCTCATTGATACTAAATGAGACTTGATCAAATTTATTTGATTTTTCTAGCCATTCATGCAATTTCTGTAACATCAATGTATGCAATTTTTGCAAATATACATGTGTGTATTTGTATTTTTTATACCCACATACATACACACATAAATGCAGTGGAATAAACTTTTCATTTAGCAATAAGGTATCTCCCTAATACACAAGCGGAAGCAGTTTTTTCAGCTAAAATATTCCCAAGGGGTACTTTAAGAAAAAAAGTTTGAGAGCCACTGTTATAGACACAATGTACTCAGATGCCAGTTCATAAGCTGTTTGACTATTTCCTCTTCATTAATATAACATAAATATGTCTGTACATATCTGTACTCCATAGCTAACCTTTGTATTCAACCGTGCAAATCATTGGCGCACCCACGGAGGGGGCTTAAGCCCACTCCAAAGAGCTTAAGAACGAATCACGTCACAAATTAAACATTCAAAATTCTTATTTTACATGTTCAAAAAATTACAGTGTCTGACATGGTGTCTTCTTCCC
The DNA here is from genome assembly GCA_039090855.1 of Macrothele yani. Taxonomy (NCBI): domain Eukaryota; kingdom Metazoa; phylum Arthropoda; class Arachnida; order Araneae; family Macrothelidae; genus Macrothele; species Macrothele yani. The sequence goes on along the minus strand of CM077023.1, from coordinate 292,584 downwards.
AAAGCCCCAAAGAGATTAAAAGCAACGTACATCACAAATTAAACATTAAAAAATATTACAGGGTGTTTCTGAAAATTTGATATCATTTGAAATACAAATATCTGAGCAACTAAATAGTCTACCCAAATAAAACTAAACAGGCTTGATATTGAGAAAAATAAGATTTATTCATCAAAATTTCAATCGTTCTCAAGTACATACATGAAAAACTACCGAAATGACACAATAACTATTTTAAATCCAATGTTAAAATATTTAATATATACATTTAAAAAGATGATATAATAAAATATGCACACACGAGATCTTTCGGTACCCAAAGAGAGGATTCATGTACCTGTTGTACTGGAACGCTTGGGAACAGAGATACAACATCTAAGGAAAGCATGGTAAAGGGTTGTGTAATTGGAGAAATTGATTTAATTCGATCTAGTACTTGAGTGGAATTGGTAACAGAAAAAGTTGAGTTATTAATGAGAGGTCGAAAATATTGAGCTAAGGCTTTTTCCAGTGGGCGGGTGGGATGCTATGTTGAGCAGCAACTAATAATCTAAGGGGGCTTCCAGTCTTATGTAACTTTAGTTTTCCAAATAATTCTGGGACTCTAGGTCCTGATGGGTTAAACAATTTTGAAGTAATGGAAATAGTGAATGCTTTTTAATCTGTTAACAGCTGTAATTGTAGCAGGGACTGGATCTTTAAGGATAACACATTGTGGTATGGATTCAATAGAAAGTTTCATTTTGTCAACATATTAACCTTTGATTTCTAACTGGAGTTGAATTCACTGGTAACTGAGATAAAACCATTAAATTAATATTTTCTTTTGTACCATCCAGTATTTTGCTGCTTCACAAAAACAAACTTCATCATTCAATTTAAGCATGGATGATAATGCTTCGTGATTTTCAGAATTTTGACATTTACTTACCAAGCTACATATTCTTTGTTGTTGTTGTTGTTTATTCTCCCCCCCCTCATTTCACTTTGATTATATTCTTATTTTTTGTTCTTAATATCTTGTGATTAGTGAAAAAGAGAGACTCGATATTTTCTAAGAATTTTTCCTAACGAAATGCATGTTTATAACAGTCTCTTCAAAACCAACCAATCTTTATAGTAAGCATTTAATTTGATGGCCAACAAATTAACCTCTATTCATAATAACTATTTGTGGGGACTGGTCCGCAGAAAATATTGAAAGTTCTACCTGGTTGTGTAATATTCGTAACTGTTTGATTTTTTCTCTATTGTTTAAAGTTTCTTCATTATGAATACCATAGTTCTTAGAGTTCAAAGTTTTTAAAAGTTCATACCTGGTCTGTTGTTGAATTGCAGGTGGAAAGGTTCCAACAATTTTCTCTAGTTGAAGCACAATTTAGGTACGCTATCCTGCTACAATTACAGCTGTTAACAGATTAAAAAATCATTCACTACTTCCCACTTCCATTACTTCAAAATTGTTTAACCCATCAGGACCTAGAGTCCTGGAATTATTTGGAAAACTAAAGTTACATAACTGGACACCCCCTTAGATTATTAGTTTCTGCTCAAGCAGTAAATATCCCTACCCGCCCACTGGAAAAAGCCTTAGCTCAATATTTGTGAACTCTCATTAATAACTCAACTTTTTCTGTTACCAATTCCACTCAAGCACTGGATCGTATTAAATCAATTTCTCCAATTACACAACCCTTTACCATGCTTTCCTTAGATGTTGTATCTCTGTTCCCGAGTGTTCCAGTACAACAGGTACATGCCATCATAAAATCCTCTCTTTTGACATTGGGCATCCCATCTCCTGGGGTGGAAGCTGTATTACAAGCACTATCTCTAGTTTACAAGAGATCTTACTTTAAGTTCGATGAGATAATATATCAGCAATGTGAAGGGCACCAATGGGATCTCCCCTTTTCCCAACCATTGCAGAAATCTGCTTGCAGAATCGGAAAACAAAGTTCTTCATTCAACTAGTTACAGACCTATATTATATCTCAGATATGTAGATGATATTTTGGTACTCTGGAACCATCCTTTGGAATACCTATCAACATTTGTATCTGAGTTATCAAATGTATTTAACACTAAAATTTACTGCAGAATATGAAAGTAATTATAATTTACCATTTCTAGATATCATGCTCACTAGAAACCCATCTAAATCAACTATTAATCATTCAGTATATAGAAAACCAGAATCAGATACGATACTAATACCTTGGGCATCAGCACACCCATGGAGCTACAAAGAATCATCGACATCTTTTCTTATAAGAAGAGCTTTCACTCATTCGTCCACCACAGCTCTTCAAAAGCAAGAAATGGATACCATTTATAATATCACCCGTAATCATGGATATCCAGATGAAACCATACATAGGATAGTAGCCAAGATTAAAAGGAATAGGACTACAACATTAACATCTATATATGAACCAAAACAAAGAAAATACATTGGTTCTCTTCCCTATGTACCGAAATTGTGCTATTCCATGAAAATGATATGTCATAAATATGATTTTGATATTGCAATAAACACAAACAACATTAGGTCCTTACTTCTGAAAGACAGAGGAGACCCTGTGCCTTTTGATATGAAACATGGGGTATATATTATCCCTCTTAACAGCATAGAAGAAAATGAACAACGAAAAATGTACATAGGCTCCGCTTTTCGTTCAATATCAGCTAGTTTAAAAGGACATAAATATGACGTTAAAAATAGATACAACCAAACTTTAGCACGACTTGAAAACCAAGGTTAATAATTTTGGTACATAATTTTTTTTCAACGCTTTAATAAAACAGAATTTGTTTACATAACCCTGAAAATATTAGCTTGCTTCCATTGGCTGAGAATTTGAAAAATGCCGCAATCCTCAGACTGTACTTGCCTTTTCTCAGCAACTTTACTGGACCCTCCTGTAGTGCCATAAATCCTGGTGTAGAATTACCTTCCTGCCTGGGATGAGATTAAAATTCTCAACACACCAAAATCTAGATCAACTTTAAGATTTGTTGAGAGTTTGTATATTATGAAATATGGGAATACAGCATGTAATGATAATTTACCAGAATTTATACCTATACCGTGGAAAACATACTAGGGTTTGTCGGGTTAGGTATTAATAAATCAATAGACTTAACCTATTACTATTATGTTTGACAAGTAACAAATGTTGTCCCACTCTCATTGGTTAAGCCCATTTCATACTAGTTACGTCATTACGACTGTGTGTCTTATATAAATATCACAGTGCTTGTCACGTTCGTTTGGTGAATTTTAACAGCATCTGAAGATGGTACCCACTTAGGGTACCAAACGATCTCATGTGTATACATATTTTATTATATCATCTTTTTAAGTGCACACTGCCGGAAAGTGAAAAAAGAACACCAAGAAGGAATTGGCGGACGATCATGAAATTTACATCTGTTAATGGGGTCGAGTTTACGTAGGTGTGATGTTAACTTCGGGACCAACCGGTGAGCGCTTACGCCACAGCACGGCATAATATGCAAATTATCGTCGGTGGTATTTAAGGAGTACGGCGAAGTGAATGGAATCAGTCGTCGGCGTACGGACACGTGCGAAGCCCCAGAAGAAGCTGCAATGCCTGGACATGGAAGACGTGTACGATTTCAGCAGTTATCGGACTAGGAGCGAGGTCGTCTAGTCGGACTCCGCGAGGCCGGGTGGTCGTATCGTCGTATTGCGGAGCGAATTGGACGGGAAGTATCGGTGGTGGTACGATGGTGGCGTAGATGGTCCGAGGAACATTCCCACACGAGAAGACGTGGAACCGGGAGTCACAGACAGACTGATGAGCGGACCGATCGACGCATAAGAAGAGCGGCGTTGTCAAGCAGAACATCCACTGCGACGCAAATCCGAGCTATACCGTTGCACCTGAGGTGACTGTGCGAAAAATCCGCAACCGTCTACTGGATGCAGGACTACGTGCACGTGTGCCTCTGGCATGTGTACCTCTGACTCCAGCCCACCGTCAGGAACGGCTGCACTGGTGTCGCCAACGTCTGCACTTGAGAACTCAATGGCGATCTGTCGTGTTCAGCGATGAAAGCAGATTCTGCTTGGGAGCCTCCGATGGCCGTGTGCGTGTTCGCAGACGCACAGGGGAGCGTCTCCACTCTTCTTGCATCCGCCAGCGGCACACAGGGCCTACACTTGGTCTCCTGGTGTGAGGAGCGATCAGCTATCACTCTCGTACACAACTAGTGTTTGTACCGGGTACGTTAAACAGCACCTCCTACATCAACAACATCTTTCAGCCCTTTGTTGCCCCATTTGTAAGGTCGGTCCGTCGTGGTGTTTTCCAGCAATATAACGCACGCCCACACACGGTACGTGCAACGCAACATGCACTTCAGGGTGTGAGACAACTTCCATGGCCTGCACGTTTACCGGATTTGTCCCCCAATGAGCACGTGTGGGATTTTATGGGACAACGACTTATCCGGTCTCCACGGCCAGCCACGACCATCCCCGATTTACGCGTCCAGGTTGAGGATGCTTGGATCTCAATACCCCAAACTTACATCCAACATCTGTACGACAGACTCCATGCCAGAATTGCACAGTGTGACGCAGTTCATGGCGGTTCAACCTCGTACTAACCATGTTACATGGAAATGTTATTTTTCAGTTTACCAGCAAATACAGCTGTACTTTGCCATAATGTTTTGGTCACTTTATCCTCTGTATTCCGTTATTGTGCTGTATAAATTTCGTTGGTATCAGACGTCTCCTTCTTGGTGTTCTTTTTTCACTTTCCCCCAGTGTATATATTAAATATTTTAATATTGGAGTTAAAATAGTTATCGTGTCATTTTGGTAGTTTTTCATGTATGTAGTTATCGGCAAGAGTTAAATTCACAGTGTTTTCACAAGTTTTCAATATGGGCTGTGACACTGCTACACTCCTGCAAGCACGATGCAGCATGTCCCTGTCACACTCCTGCCAAGCACAATGCAGCATGTCCCTCATGTGCTCAAATGTGGCATGGGGATTTTCATCACCCCAAATGAAAACAATATGCTTGTTGATTTTGCGATCCATATAAAATGTGGTTTCCTCACTGAAAACGACGATTTTCAAACTCGTCTTTTTCAAGTTTCTCTGACACAGAATTGCTTACGCTTTTGCTTGTAGGGTGTCATTCGAAAGTGTTCCCTTGCGACACGCCAAACTGTCGTTGGAGGAATCTGGGTTTCCAGACTTGCTCTTCTTATGGATTTCCTGGGGCTTCGCAGAAATGTTTCCCGAACCTGCACAACCATCTCTTCCGCTACTGAGCACATCAGGGACATGCTGCATTATGTTTGGCAGAAGCTGGACTTCCGACTTGACATGTGCCGTGTCACAGGTGGTGTGCATATTGAAAACTTGTGAAATCGTTCATTAAACCACATACCTTTGAATTTTTCATTCAAATTTTGACGAATAAATTTTATTTTATTCAACACTAAGCCTGTTTAGTTTCATTTGCCTAGACGATTTAGTTACTCAGATATTTACATCTCAAATGATATAATATTTTCTGAAACACCCTGTATATTACATGTTAAAAAAATTACAGTGTCTTTTTCCCAAAGAGATTAAGAGCGACGTACATCACAAATTGTGGTGCCTTCGCGCAGTTGTTTTACTTAGACAAATTCAGAATGCGAAAATAACAAAAAGAAAAGAAAAAGAAAGCTGTCTAATCTAGCTGCTGTTCTATAAATCAGAAGTGAATGCCTCCTCAATCTCAGGATAACAAGTTGATAAGTGCCTGTAGGATTCAGTCAGGGCTGAATACAGGGGCGTATATTGATTTTTTTTTCGGGGAAGGGGAGGTTCTTTGACGAAAAATGGAAGTTTTTGTAATCCACCAGAACAAAATAAAAGTTGATGAAAAAATTTAAAGCATTTTTTCTAATGTAAGAAAAGATTCAAAAATATTATTTTACATGTTCAAAATATTACATAGTGTCTTCTTCCCAAGGCCCCAAAGAGATTAAGAGCGACGTACTCCACAACCGTATATAATCTATAGGCGTACACTACATATACACTGGCGGAAAGTGAAAAAAGAACACCAAGAAAGAGACCTCCGATATCAACGAAATTTATACAGCATAATAACGGAATACAGAGAATAACGTGATCAAAACATTATGGCAAAATACAGCTGTATTTGCTGGTAAACTGAAAAATAACATTTCCATGTAACATGGTTAGTACGAGGTTGAACCGTCATGAAATGCGCCACACTGTGCAATTCTGGCATGGAGTCTGTCGTACAGATGTTGGATGTAAGTTTGGGGTATTGAGTTCCAAGCATCCTCAACCTGGACAAGTAAATCGCGGATGGTCGTGGCTGGCCGTGGAGACCGGATAAGTCGTTGTCCCATAAAATCCCACACGTGCTCATTGGGGGGCAAATCCAGTGGACGTGCAGGCCATGGAAGTTGTCTCACACCCTGAAGTGCATGTTGCGTTGCACGTACCGTGTGTGGGCGTGCGTTATCTTGCTGGAAAACACCACGATGGACCGACTTTACAAATGGCACAACAACGGGCTGAATGATGTTGTTGATGTAGGAGGTGATGTTTAACGTACCCGGTACAAACACTAGTTGTGTACGGGAGTGATAGCTGATCTCTCCCCACACCAGGAGACCAGGTGTAGGCCCTGTGTGTCGCTGGCGGATGCAAGGAGGGTGGAGATGCTCCCCTGTGCGTCTGCGAACACGCATACGGCCATCGGAGGCTCCCAAGCAGAATCTGCTTTCATCGCTGAACACGACAGATCGCCATTGCGTTCTCCAGTGCAGACGTTGGCGACACCACTGCAGCCGTTCCTGACGGTGGGCTGGAGTCAGAGGTACACATGCCAGAGGTACACGTGCACATAGTCCTGCATCCAGTAGACGGTTGCGGATTGTTTGCACAGTCACCTCAGGTGCAACGGTAGCTCGGATTTGCGTCGCAGTGGATGTTCTGCTTGACAACGCCGCTCTTCTTATGCGTCGATCGGTCCGCTCATCAGTCCGTCTGTGACTCCCGGTTCCACGTCTTCTCGTGTGGGAATGTTCCTCGGATCATCTACGCCACCATCTTACCACCACCGATACTTCCCGTCCAATTCGCTCGGCAATACGACGGTACGACCACCCGGCCTCGCGGAGTCCGACTAGACGACCTCGCTCAACGTCCGATAACTGCTGAAATCGTACACGTCTTCCATGTCCAGGCATTGCAGCTTCTTCAGGGTCTTCGCACGCGTCCGTACGCCGACGACTGATTACATTCACTTCGCCGTACTCCTTAAATACCACCGACGATAATTTGCATATTATGTCGTGCTGTGGCGTAAGCGCTCACCGGTTGGTCCCGAAATTAACATCACACCTACGTAAACTCGACCCCATTAACAGATGTAAATTTCATGATCGTCCGCCAATTCCTTCTTGGTGTTCTTTTTTCACTTTCCGCCAGTGTATATGTACACACATTGTGTACGTATGCTATATATTTATATATACAGCTCCCTCCAACAAGAATTCCTGGGTGCACTATGCAGTGATTTTAAACTACATGGGAGAATTACTACTAAGAGAAAAAATTATATGTGAATTTCCCACTCAACATATCTAGATTCATTTTGCCGAATTTACTCAAAATCATGATCAGGCCCCATCTTAGACCACACGAAAACAACCCCACAAAAATGTAAATCAATACATGCGTGTTATTATATGGCAAAATGGAAAGTTCCACTACGAAGAAAAGTAAAGCAGGTATATACCTGGCTTGCACAGAAAATTAAAGTACTGTATCACATTCGTTAGTAAAACATATGCATATTTTAGAATATTATACCCACCCCAAAGTCAAAGGAATCTTTAAGAATGCAACCCACTAAATTGATTTTCAGTGGAAAAGGCTATTCGACTAGCATTAAGTGGTTTGTCATGAGATAAACCTATCAAAACGAACACAAACGTGATAAAGACTAGGCTTTATTTCAAATCGCGTGATTTTGCTTACGCTATTTTGGTTGGCTCTAATACTATTATACATGTACACAGTTCGTCAGCCTAATAACAAACATGAGTAACCGTGGTCGTTATTTTTATTATTATCATAAACGTAATTTTAAAAAGTAACTACTCACGTTTTCTTTACACACATCGTGCATCCAGTAGTGTGTGCAGGATCAAACATCAAACGACCGTTGGAAATGAGCGAACCAAGGTCGCGGTTGCCAGTGGCGTACAGCCAGAAATTCCTTAAGGGGGATTCCATGGGTTTGGTTCATTGGTGAAAGCCACGTATATATCGCTTTAAATTCGTGCTCAGTCTCCCCTCAAGAGAGGAATTCAAATCCCCCCCCCCCCATGTGGCTACGCCACTGTTCGTTGCTAATTGCTATTCTCCGGCTATCTCCGCCATTGCATATGATTTCCAGCCGTGCTATTAGTTGAGAGGTTGAACCAAATCGTTAAAAAAACACTGTTTCTGCGGGTTGCACCAAATATTGGTTTAAGTGTCTGCTTCCTTAATTTTGAAATAACCAATTTTTGGTGAAACTCATGCAATTAAACCATATTATGGGGAAACGTTGAACTGAAAATTTTTAACAGTGCAGTGGAAGAAACTTTGTGAGATTTTCATTCATCCAGCAGTATATTGATAATGGTTGATGATGATGATTAAATACACATATATTTTCCTGAATTTGACGATAAAAAATTACATACAACGATTTTTTTCCTGAATTTGACGATAAATTCGATATTTTCCCTGAATTTTGGCGATAAAAGAAATGTTTTATTTCGCTCAACGAAAATCAGGACAAACATGAATTACGGAAAACATGAATTGGGGAAAACGCAAATCAAGTCAAAGGAGAATTAGAACAAACTTGATACAGTAAACGTTTTTAGGGGAAACTTTGATACGGACAAACGTGTTTAGGGCAAACGTGAATTAGGGGAAACGAGATTTAGGGAAACGAAATTTAGGTTGGTTGGTTGGTTGGTTGGTTGATTTTATTGGCGCAAGGGCCAGGTTTGGCCAAAGAGCGCCAGACAAAGAACTATTAGCTACAGATTTGTTAAAAGCGTGGAAAATCATGAAGAGCAGACAGGCTTGGTAAAAGGTGGAAAAGAGGATGATGAAAGCTGTGAAGACAAGTTAGTTAATTGGGTTTATATAAAAATTTATGAATTTACTATTAGAAATATTATAATTTTTTACGAGTCACCAGGAGGGGCACGAACCGTCACTCTCCTCCCCCCACGCTCCTCTGCAATGCTGGCCGAGGGCGGGGACGAACTGTCACTCTCTTCCCCCCCATGTTCCTCTGCAATGTTGGATGAGGCTGGGGACGAACTGTCACTCTCCTCCCCCCTATGTTCCTCTATAATGTTGGTTGAGGGTGGGGGCCTCGCTCAGTCCGAGACAGTTGCAATGTTGGTCAGGCGGACCGCGACAGTCGGATGGACACTGCACACCTTTGCGGATTGAGGGCCGGGTCTTCCGCACGTGCAGGCTGTCGGCTGGAAACTGGAAGAGACGGTAGGCTGCAAAAGAGAAGGCCCAGAATCAGCTATCCGAAAAATCTGGAGCTCGGGGAAAAACACCTGTGTCGCTTGTTCAGCTGTAGATCGCTTGGCAAGGGCGGCGAGAGCTGCAGGGCGCGGAACAAAGGGCTGCACGGGTTGTGGCAGAGACTGAACTACTGCGGCAAAAGTACGCTGTCGGATGGTGGGTATACCCAACTTGGCCTTGGCAGCAGGGTACGAGAGGCCTTCCAGGGTCTTGAGGCGCTGGATCGCCATCTCGTCCTTCCATTTCATACAGTTGCGGGAGTAAGCTGCATGGGCCTCACCGCAGTTAACACAGCAGGCCACAGAGGTGCAACCATCCCCGTCATGTTCACCGGAGCCACAATTTGCGCAACGAGCGGAACTCTTACAGAAACGTTGGGAATGCCCGTACCTCTGGCACCGGAAACAGCGCAGAGGACTGGGAATGTACGGGCGAACTCCACAGACCAAGTAGCCAGCCTTGATTTCGGTCGGAACTTTCGGGGAGTTAAAAGTCAAGATTACATTTTTAGACTTAATCAAGGAACCATCGCGCCGCCGGAACATCATACGACGAGCAGCAATAACACCTTGATCTGCAAGTTCAGTCACCAATTCGTCTTCACTGCATGGCAAGAGATCAAACTCCGAAATAACACCCCGAGAGGTGTTAAGAAACGGGTGAGGTGACACTTTGACAGGAACGCCTTGAAGACTAGAAAGGTGCAGAAAAGTGTTACTCTGAGAAACACTGCAAGTTTGAACAAGCAGGTCCCCAGAGCGAAGCTTCCTCACAGACTTCAAGGGGCCAACCGCAGCGTCCAAAGCTTTAGAAATGAAAAATGGAGATCTGGTGGACAGTCTCTCATTCGGATCGATGGATTCTACAAGTAAGTGTGTAGCATGCGTAGTCACAGCAATCGAGGGGAGACGACGCTTCGGAGCGACTGGTACAGCTGCCGAAGAAGAGGTTCCACATTCTTGGTCCAGGTCATGGTCTAAAGATCGTTTAAGGTTATGAGACTTGGTAGGTTGAGAAGATGAAGGAGTGTCGTTGGCAACAATCATTTTCTCAGGTGACTTAAATTTGGAGTTTTTGTTTTTGGTTTTACCCATCGAAAAAAGAAGGAAGATTCGTCTGCAGACTACTCCACCCACCACCGAGCCCTACAAGGGAGAACTGGAGGTCCGCAAGCCAAGAAAATGACGCTGGACACAGTTCTGGAGCTTATACGTTGCAGATATAGTCCGTTGGCTGTGATCACACGCACTCGGCGGACACTTCGGCCTCCTGGTACCGTCATGCCAACGCCTTTGGCATGATCCCACAGCCCCCGGGCTTACCCTGCCGTGCTATACGACAAAAAAGCCGCTAAAGCCCTGTACACAACTTGGTACAAGACTTCTGACTAGAGGTGGGTTAGTCTCTAGCCTCCCGTTTACAGCGAAGCCGGGGTCGAAGAGGAGTGTTGGTACACAGGAGGCACTTAACCGGTCTCCTGCGACCTCAGCCACCAGACATCCCATTTCCGCCTCACGGGTCTCCGCACGCGGCAAACATGCAGGTAGGTCTAGCACCCAAACCAGCTAAAAGGAAAAAAGAAATCCAAAGAAGACAAATCCTGGAAGGGAACCTAAACGGAATCTCAGCAACCTACGAACTGAGTGGTTAATATAAAACAGTTAGTGGTGGAGGGCAACAAAACCACAAGACCGGGGTGTTAGAACATAACGTGGTAGCGATTAGGTAGAGAATACAACACGGGCAACTAGCCAGTGGAGAAAATAAATAAAAACGAAAAAGCGAGACACAAGACCAGCTAGGGATCGTGGGGCCGCAACTCCCCAACAGCTGGATGAACAGCCGTCCCTGCAAACACCAAAATAAAGAACAAGCGGTGGCATGACATCAGATGTTGACCAGTCACAAGGTCAGCTCGGGCCGTGGGGGCGCCGGTCCCCAAATAACTGGAAAACCAGTTATCCCCGTGCGGGGACGAAATTTACGGGAACCGAGATTAGGGGAAATGAAATTAGGGGAAATGGGAATTCGGGTAAAAGCGATTTTGGGGAAACGCCATTGGGGTAAACGTGTTTAAGGCAAATGTGAATTAGGGGAAACGAGATTAGGGCAAACGAAATTAGGGGAAATGGGAATTCGGGTAAAAGCGTTTTCGGGGAATCGCCATTGGGGGAAACTAGATTTAGGGGGAAACGAAATTAGGGGAAATGGGAATTCGGGTAAAAGCGATTTCGGGGAAACGCCATTGGGGTAAACGCGTTTAGGGCAAACGGGAATTAGGGGAAACGGATAATGGGGAATCAAGTCTTTTCTCCACATCTCCAAGCAGTGCCTGCTGCGAATGAAACGGATATCGATGCATATGGTTCCTGTGCAAAATTTGTAGGTGGCGCAGTGGTCTAAGCGATGACTTCTGGTCATTCGTTCAAGATGGGTCAGGGTTCGAATCCCGGTGAGGCATGGAAGTGGTGTTTGTCTTACGGCACTGGCTCTCTCCCTTCCCTTGAGTCAGTGGCTCTAAATTAGGGACGGGCGACTGCTTATAGTCCTTTGAGTTGCTCACGGTGGTCGTTAAACTCCCATCAGAAAACAAAAATCGTAGTACACGCTGTTGGCTTAATCCACTTTCCCGGGCAACTTCATTTGTGCTGCTGTGGGGGATGTGCAAATACGTATGCCAGAATATCCGTATTGTCCGGCTTTGGCCTGCCTGTACGTAAGCGGTGGCTGACACTACCCGTGTCACGCAGGCGTTGGACTACATGTCTGATGGTCCTATAATCCGGGTGTCTGGCATTGGGAAACCGCTATGCATAGAGTCATGCAGCTGCACGAGCAATCCGGTTGCACTCGCCATAAATCAGGACCATTTCGCACAAATCCTTATTTGTAAACGCCGACATTAGTGTTTGTACTTTACGTATAAAATTTACAGATTGACGGCAGCTTCTTGCTAACTTCTCAACTGGTAAGTTCTAAGTAAATGAAAGCACAAAGGAAAACTTTTCCTACAAACCTTATCAACAGTTCTTGTTCTAAAATAAAACGCAGTTCCTTGACACATTCAATCTCAGACTTTGATGTCCAATACAGTAAAAAATACACTGAAACAAGTAGAAAAAGCATAAAGTGGCGAAACACTCATCCAATAGGAAAACTGTATGCACATCTGTTTGACTTGCGTACGTGTCAAAGCGTTCGACTTTCCGTCACTGGTTCACAAAATGTTGGCATACCGACTACGAATGCCTTTTTTTGTATTCTGACGACGGAGCAGAAAAAACGACATTGGAAATCTATTCAAATATGCTTCGGACACAGCGACTCAGATAACTTTCCGCTTTCTTCGCATTTGGAGAGTCCCCTTCCATCTTTTGTTATGGGACAAAAACATTTATGTACTATTTTTGCCTCGCTGAACAAGTTTCGAATTGACTTTTTTGTGCTATCTGCAAAGGAGGGTGCGATAGCCCCCTCACCTCCCCAAAAGGGACGAGGGGATCCCTCGTGGTGTTATAGTGTACGCCATAGGGGGTTTAACTGCACAAGAAGTAAATCGCTAACTGCTATAGTTCGTGAGATATTGGCCTGATCACGGACTTTCTTTGTAACGTGTATGTATGTAACTGAGTGCCAAGATTTAAGTTGTGGAGTCATTTTCGAGGGGTTTGGCCATAACTCACCACGCTGGCCAAGCGGGTTGGTGAGTGTGGGATAGCATTTCCTCTAATCCCGATGGTATAGTTATACCGCTACTGGCGGTCGTCAGAGCCCCTTTAGTGGGAACATGAGAAGGCGGGGTTGACATTTGTTTTGTCTAGGTGAGGCTGTGGTATGTTGTGCATCACCTGACCTTACATCCCATATATATATATATACACTGAAGAGCAATTGAATTAGAGACAGCTGGCGTTATGCAAATGTGGCGTTGTGGGCGGCCCTGTAAACGAAAACGAAATTACCTATGCAGCGATCCGACAATATAAGGAGTGGTGCGACGGGAATCAGTAACGCAGTATGGGTAAGACGAAGGATCTAAGCGCATTTGATCGTGGGCAAATTGTCGGGGCCTGACGAATGGGTCACTCCATTTCGGAAGTCGTGCAGGCACTGGGATTTTCACGAGCCACTGTGTCACGGGTGCACCGTGATTACATCGAATCCGGTAAAACCATCCTTGCAAGGGCCAACTGCCGTGGACAACAGCGTGTGGATGAGCGGGGTCATCGTCGGCTAGCTTGCATTGTAACAGAGGATAGACGGGCCACGGTGCAAGAAATCACTCGGCAATTTAACGCTGGTGCACAAAAACGTGTAAGCAGCCACACCATCCAGAACCATCTCCTCGCTATGGGGCACAGAAGTCATCGTCCCACGAGGGTACCGCTGCTGACCGCACATCACAGAGTGCAAAGATTACCATGGGCGCGGGAACATCGCCACTGGACCCTAGACATGTGGAAAAATGTTGCCTGGACTGATGAGTCGAGATTCACGTTGGTACATGCGGATGGCAGGATGCGAGTACGGCCCAAACCGCATGAAGCGATGGACCCTTCTTGCCAGCAGGGTACTCTTCAAGCTGGTGGGAGTGGCATTCTCGTCTGGGGACTGTTTACGTGGACTGAAATGGGACCCCTGGTACGTGTGACATCATCCCTCACAGGTCAACGTTACCGGGATATCCTGGACGACCATTTGCTTCCGTTAGTGCGTTTTGAACATCCCACTGGAGACCTCATCCTGCAACAAGACAATGCACCGTGCCATCGCTCCCGAATTGTGTCCGAATGGTTGGATGAACACTCCACCGACGTGACCTTGTTTCCTTGGCCAGCTAGGTCACCTGACCTTAATCCCATCGAGCACATCTGGGATGCCATCGAGAGAGATGTTCGAGGCTCTGGCCCCCTCCATCAAATCTTCGTGAACAGTGGCAGCTTGTTCAGGGGTCGTGGATCCGTATGGCTTCCCAACGCGTCCGGTGTTTTGTCGAGTCCATGACGAGACGAATCGCCGCCGTCATCAGGGCGAAAGGTGGTGCTACACGTTACTAGACAGGTATCTCTAATCCAATTGCTCTTCAGTGTATATATATATATATATATAACATAAACCAAACTTTAGCAATGAACAGAAAATTGTTTTTTAGAAAAAATTGAAAATAACAGACAATCTGAAAACCTAAACGCGCAAAAGCAGCAGAAAAGAATTCTCAGAAATAATACCTACAATAAGCAGAAATAACTACAGCAGGAGCCAAAAAAAAATTAAAAATTAAAAAACAACGAAGCAACAAAGCAAAGCAACAGTTTGGCTCCTACTGGAGTTATTTCTGCTTATTGTAAGTACAATTATCTTATCCGTGTGAAACAAATGTCGTTTTGTACTAATTAATTGATGCCCTACAACTTTGCAACTGGAAATTTTGCTCTATCTCTTTTCGTTTTTGATTTGCAATGGCTAACTTCCGCATTTCGCCACTAGGGGCGCTGCTATTGGTTGCATTCGATCGGGCGTAGTCGCTTCACTATACCGTTATCTCACTTGCATAAATGTACCTCGCTCCGTTCGCAAGTCATTTCAGGCTAAAGGGACTTTCCTATTCACCCTGCATACACTGAGTGGCCACTTTATTATGACCACCTGACAGTTTTAAGCAAATGAGCTATGGCTGCACACTGTTGCCGCCAGAGGGCGAGGCTAGTATGAAAAGGGAAAGCTTAGTACTTGAGACAGTAGTAGAAGGGATTTTTTGGTGACGAGATGGGTAAAAAATGTGATTTGACGGACTTTCAACGTGGGATGATTGCAGGAGCTCGGAGCCATGGAGCGAGTATCACCGAAACTGCCGCATTCGTGAAATGTTCCAGAGCAGCTGTTGTTAAAGTTTTTAAAGACTACTGGACTGTCAGCCAAAAAACTGGGTCTCTACGTGCAACGTGTGGTCGTCATCGACTAGTGACTGCTCGGGCGGAACAGAGAGTGTCCAGACTGGTAACAGACAACAGAAGGGCAACAGTGCAGCAAATTACAGACCATCTTAATCAAAGATCCTCTCAAATGATCTCTGCAGGCACTGTTCACCGTACACTGCATCGGATGGGATATGGCAGCCGAAGGCCTGTTCGAACACCTTTGCTGTCTGCAGTTAACAAGAGAAAACGTCTCCAGTTTGCACAGGAGCACAAGGATTGGACAGTCGATAATTGGAAACAAATTATGTGGTCCGATGAATCACGTTTTCATTCGCACCATGCCGATGGCCGAGTGAGATTTTGGCGGTCCGATGAATCACGTTTTCATTCGCACCATGCCGATGGCCGAGTGAGATTTTGGCGGAAACAGCACGAAAGCATGTACCCCAAATGCATTGCTACAACCCTTCAAGCTGGTGGAGGCAACGTTATGGTTTGGGGAACGTTTTCCTGGCATGCTTTGGGCCCTTTACTTCATGTTGATTAACTTCTGACTGGCACATCATATCTAAACATCGGTGGACCAAGTGCATCCTGTCACGTGAATGGTTTATCCCAATGTCGATGGCTACTTTCAACAAGATAATGCGTCCTGCCATAGTGCTCGTACTGTACAGGATTGGTTTCAGGAACATGCCGGTGAGTTTACTTTGCTTAGGTGGCCCCCACAATCTCCAGATCTCAACCCTATTGAGAATTTGTGGGATGAAGTTGAACGAGACATCAGGCAGCTGGATTCACAGCCCTGCAATCTCACACGCCTAGAAAGTGCTATTCATCAAGCATGGTCTCAGATTCCACAAACCACCTATCAACATCTCGTGGAGTCCATGCCACGAAGAATCGACACAGTATTAAAGGCAAAAGGTGGCCCAACGAAGTACTGAGGGGGTGGTCATAATAAAGTGGCCACTCAGTGTATATAGACATCTCTTCTACTATCGTGGGACAGATACTGGCAGAACTAGTGGTGCTGGATTTATAATAAACAAGAAACTGAAGGATAAATTTGTGGAAATTGAAAGTTCCTCTGACAGAGCTGCACGACTCGTTATCCAACTCTCGAGAAGATACCAGGCCTAGATTATTCAAGCTTATGCACCCACCAAAAGTCACCCTGAAGAAGAAATTGAAGAATTTTATGAGGAAATTCGGAATCTAAGTAACAAAGGCAAGCAGCACTTGAATATCATTATGGGTGATTTCAATGCAAAAGTAGGGCAACAGCAACAGAATGAAACTTCAGTAGGTAAATTCGGTTACGGGAACAGAAATCACCGTGGAAATACTCTCGTAGAATTTGCAGAAGAAGAAAGGTTTTTCATCATGAACTCCTTTTTCAAGAAAAAGCCACACAGGAAATGGACATGGAGACATCCGAATGGGACAAGTGAAATTGATTTTATTATGTGTAACAAAAAATTCGTCATCGAACACTGCAGTGTGTTAAACAAGTTCAACACAGGTAGTGACGATAGATTGGTGAGATGTAAGATGCACCTCAACACTAAACTCGAACGTGGCAAGCTCATAAAACAAACAAAATGTATTGACATAACCAACCTTAAAAAACATCATAATACCTTCAAGTTGGAACTGAAGAACAGATTCTCTACTTTAGAAAGCCTAACATCGGAAGAAGTTGATATTTCTGAAGTTAACAGAGAACTCACCAAAGCTCTTATGGAAAGAGCAACAAAAATAGGTGATACTAAGAACAAGTTACACATGAAGAAAATTTCAAAAATGTTGATGTAAAAGAGAAGGGAGATGAGGACAAATAAAGACGTAACTTCCGACGTGGAATATACAGTATAGAGCTATGTAAGACAGTGCAAAAAAAATATCACTGAAGACATAAGGAAATTCAATTGTGAACTAGTGACGAAAGGAATTGAAAACAAACAGAGCCCCTAATATGAGTATATGTAAAATCAACCTCAGTTTTAGTGAGCTTTCACAAACTCAGTTTTAGTGCTTATACAACGAGTTACAGTCGTGGTCAAAAGTCCTGCACCAGTAGACCGACAGTCAATTTTTGATGTTTGAAGTCAACTATTACAGCGTAATGGTAAAGTCATTAATACATATTATACATCATTTTAAAGGATATGTTATGCTGAATTCACATTTTTCTACAGAACATTATTACCAGTACTAGAAGTGAAGTTACAAGCAAACATGTGTAAGTGGGGATATACAAATCCAGTTCTGAACAAGAAAGATGACACCGAATTTTCGGGTGTAATAAGCACGTCTTTTGAATCCGTTCTGACGCAAATTAAATTTTTCAAAGCTATTCAAAGTCAATGGAACCGGTATGGAAAACAATAGATCTGACGAAAGAAAGAAGATTTTCAATCGGGTTTTTAATCCCTCAGATATTGCTGTAAACGGAATCGTGAGCTTACGAACTCTTAGAAACAGAGATATCGACAAAAATAAGATGTGAATTTACGTCCCCTGGTGGGAAAACCATGCATTATTTTAGGAAGAAAGTATTCTCAAAAGGTGCATCCATATAAGCGGTATCGGTCGAAGAAAAAAAATTTGTCGAGTTTTCAGGAGCCCAGATTTTGCAACAAATACTTCAGAAGCAGAAATTAACACTTATGATCCCTGGTGGCTAAACCATTTTTTACCAAACATTAGAAATTATGTGAAAAATATTTTCCATCAGGTCTTGTATGCGATACAGGAAGAATTTTTCAAACCAGATCTTTAGGAGCATAAATAACGCAGAAAACGCAATTTACCTTTGTGCCCCCTAGCGGAAAGTATATGATTTACTTGAAAATTTTGAATTTATAGGGAAAACATTTCGCATCGGAAACACTATCCAACAAAGAATGCATTTTTTAAATCATACTCTTAGAAGTAGAGATATTGACAAAAATAAGATATACATCTACGCCCCTGGCGTAGAAACCATGCATTTTTTCAAGAAGAAAACTTTCCTAAGAGGTTTGTCCTCATGAGGAGTAGTATGGGTCAACAAACGACTTTTAGAAGCTCAATCGAGATTTTAGAAGCTCATATTTTGCTGCAAATACAACAGAAGCGGAAATTAAGACTTACGCCACCTGGTGGCCAAACCATTTCTTACAAAAATTAGAAAATATATGCAAACGATTTCCCATCAGCAGCTGTATGCGCGGCAGAAAGATTTTTTCAAATCGGAGATTTAGAAGCAGAGATATAGGGCAAAACGCAATTTACCTTTACGCCCCCTAGCGGAAAGTCTATGAATTACTTGAAAATTTTGAAATTATATGAAAAACATGTCACACGGAAAACACTATCCAACAAAGAAGGAATTTTTCAAATCGGCCTCCTAGAAGTAGAGATATTGACAAAAATAAGATGTACATCTACGCCCCTGGCGGAGAAACTGTGCAATATTTTAAGAATAAAATATTCCAAAAAGGTTCATCTATGTGAGTGGCATCAGTCCACGAAATAATTTTTTCAATCGATGTTTTAGAAGCTCAGATTTCATGGTAAATACATCAGAAGCAAAAATTAACACTTACACCCCCTGGTGGCCAAAGTATTCTTTACCAAAAACTTGAAATTATATGCAAAAGGATTTCCATCAGGAGATGTATCCGCTGAAGAAAAAAAATTTCAAATCGGAGTTTTAGAAGAAGAGTTATCGGGAAAAATGTAATTTACTTTTACGCCCCCTAGCGGAAAATCTATGCGTAATTTGAAAAAGTAACTATATCTAAAATACTCTTCGATATAAATGGAATCGAAAGATAATTTTTTTTTCAATCGGATGTTTAGAAGCAAATATGTGGAATAAAACGTATTTTTGAATTCGACATCATCTGCATTTACGCCCTCTACCGGCGAAATTGTACAACGTAAAAAAACGAAATATAGGATCATCTTGCATATTTCAAGCTTTCCAATGCAAAAAATTTTTTCAAATCAGACTAATAGTTGCAGAGATATCGTGGGTACAAACGGACGGACGGACAAACCGATAACAGAAGCACGATTTTTTAATAACGCCGGAGGAGAATTTGTCATTTTCATGTAGGACTTCCGTCCACAGGTAGTAGAGTTTTAGGTCCCAGCCACCTACAGCGAGATCGCCTTTTGGGCAGGACACAGAAACGGAAGGAATGAGAGCAAGTCTAGCGACTTTTGACAGAACAGTTTGTAGTGAGATTAGAGTACAATAGATGGCGCTACCGTACAAGTACGATATTGCACATAGATGGCTGAGAGAATTTCAGGGAGGACATAGGAAAGGATACCCATTTAACCAGTGGGTCCAGCCTGGGGGCCGTCACTTAACGTGCTCGTCCGATGCACGGCGGATATTCAGCGATTGTTAGTAAATCACACCATCTCTGAAAGATCAGCCCCGGCTTGAACCTGGGGACCCAGCATCGATAGTCTGAAACACTAATCACTAAGCCATCCGCGGCTAGCACGATCTTTTTTTCAAAAGACGTGCTAAAAAGGGTTCGCGCCCCTCTAATCCACTATAGCTTTCTCCGATGTCCGCTAATGAGATATAAAAGGATGTAGCATCGTCTGCCGACTTAGAAAATACCAGTTCACACTGTGGGCCATATTTTTGCAATTCTCATTATTGGCAACGCTAATAAATAATTCCATCCTAAATAAATCAATCTGATGCAATAGCTTACTAAGCTTATATAAATACACTGACGGAAAAAAATCCCAACACCACGAAAAAATAGTTGTACAGGAATGAAATGGCGGCAATACATTTGTATAGGTAACATATTTAATCGATTAAGGTTTCAAGACACAGCTTAATGTAAGCGTGAGAAGAGCCATTTAAAATGTGAAATGCTGGTAATTTAATAACCGGTGTAACCGCCAGAATGTTGAATGCAAGCACGCAAACGTTCATGCATTGTGTCGTACAGGTACTGGATGTCAGTTTGTGGGATAGAGTTCCATGCCTGTTGCACGTGGTCGGTCAATACAGGGACGGTTAATGCTGGTTGGGGGTGACGCTGGAGTTGTCGTCCAATGATGTCCCATACGTGCTCGATTGGTGAAAGATATGGGGATCTGGCAGGCCACTGCAACATGTCTACACTCTGTAGAGCATGTTGGCTTACAACAGCGGTATGCGGGCGAGCGTTATCCTGTTGGAAAACACCCCCTGGAATGCTGTTCATGAATGGCAGCGCAACAGGTTGAATCACCAGACCGACGTACAACTGTGCCGTCAGGGTGCGTGGGATAACCACGAGAGTGCTCCTGCTGTCATAGGAAATTGCTCCCCAGACCATAACTCCAGGTGTAGGTCCAGTGTGTCTCGGCCGCAGACAGGTTGGTTGCAGGCGCTCACCTGGCCTATTTTTAACCAACACACGGCCATCACTGGCACCCAGGCAGAACCGGCTTTCATCAGAAAACACAACAGATCTCCACTCCGTCCTCCAATGAGCTCTAGCTTGACACCACTGACGTCGCAAACGGCAGTGGTTTGGAGTAAGTGGAATGCACGCTACAGGGCGTCTGGCTCGGAGCTGTCTTTCAAGTAACCGATTTGTAACAGTTCGTTGTGTCACTTATAACGAAGTAAATTTCTCCGTCATTTCTGTCCACGCCAGGATTCGAACCCGGATCCCCTCATTCCGGAATAAGTCACACTACCAATTGAGCTACGCGGACGTATATTCTGATTCCTATCTGCCTTTATGTCGCGTGCCTCCTTCTGGCAGGTAGGTCACATCTCCTGGTACTTTACATCATCTCCCCATTATTATTTTTTTTTCGAAGTGCTGGAGAAGGGATTATCTTATTTTTCCTATCTCGCGGTGTGGAAATAACATCACACCAATGCGAGATTTTGAACGGTCGGGTCATCCGGATAGTTCGGGCGCCATTATAACGAAGTAAATTTCTCCGTCATTTCTGTCTACGCCGGGATTCGAACCCGAGTCCGCTTATTCCGGAACAAGTCGCTCTACCAACTGAGCTACGCAGACGTATATTCTGATTCCTATCTGCCTTTATGTCGCGTGCGTCCTTCTGGCAGGTACGTCACATCTCCTGGTACGTTACATCATCCCCACTAATCGGAACGCGAGACAATGCGTCCGGTAATTGATTCTTATGACCTGGCTGATACGAAATTTTGATATTGCTCTCTTGTAACTTCAGAGCCCACTTCATAAGTCTTTGAGAGAGATGCTTAGCAGAATTCAAATACTGAAGGGCAGAATGATCCGTAATTATGTTAACTATCAATTCGTTAAGATAACATTGAAATTTGTCAAGAGCATACACAACAGCAAGACATTTACGTTCCGTAGCTGAATAATTGCGTTCAGCTTTGGCTAAAGTACGAGACGCAAAAGCTATTGGATGCCCAGCTTGTGACAAAACGCAACCAAGACCAACTCCGGATGCGTCAGTATAAATATCAAATTCCTTAGTATGATCCGGGAAAGCCAACACAGGAGGCTGAGTCAACGCAGACTTCAGTGTTTCAAAAGCAGCGTTAGCCTCAGGTGTCCAAACAAACTTCTTGTATTTACGTTTCAAAGCATACAATGGCTCACAGATTGTAGCATAAGCGGGGACGAACTGCTGATACCATCCGGTCATTCCCAGAAAGCGTGATAGTTCTTTTGCTGTTTTAGGCCGAGGAAAGTCAAGAATAGGCCTAATTTTTTCATTATCCGTAAATAAGTCGTGGGGAGTGATTTTCAACCCCAGATATACAATCTCGTCCCTCGCTACCTGGCATTTACTAGGTTTTAACGTCAAGCCAGCATTGTGTATGAGGTGGAACACCTGTTTGAGCAGAGAAAGGTGCTCGTCAAAAGTCTCGGATGTAATAATAATGTCATCCAAATATACATGCACATGGGGACCCAGAACAGGTCTGAGAACCGTATCCATAAGCTTTTGGAAAGTAGCAGGTGCAGAAGCTAGTCCAAAGGGCATACGCAGGTATTCATAAGCTCCAAAAGGAGTCACAAAGCCTGTTTTATCGACAGAGTCCGGATGTACCGCCACCTGCATATATCCACTCGCCAAATCCAAGGTTGACATCCATTTAGTTGATGACAGGTCATGCAAAATATGCGACATGACAGGTAGTGGATAATTGATCGTTTTCGTGACTTGGTTGAGCTTGCGGAAATCTGTCACGAAACGAAATTCATTGGGTTGTTTCTTTGGAACCAAAAAGGCAGGTGCAGACCAGGCGCTTGTTGATTCCCTTATTATGCCTTGTTTAATCATCTCAGAAATTTGACGTTGCATTTCCTGTTTCTTATGGGGAGCACAAGGGTAAGGTTTCGTCGCTATCGGTTTCGAACATTCAGTGTCAATGACATGATAAACCACCTGTGTGAAACCAGGTTGATCAGAAAATAAACCAGGGCTTTCCTGCAAAAGTAGAGAAAGCTGGTTTCGTTGCCTCTCATTCAATTGGTTACTCAATAACAAACTCGTTATATCTATAGGAACCGTAGGAATCACTTCGATAGGTTCCGGAAAGGAAATCACATGTTGTACGAAATTCAGAGTAACTTGAAACGTATTACTAAAGTCCATTCCCATTAGACATTTAACAGGTAGTTCGTCTATAAGCAGGAAAGAATGCGTAAAACGAGCCTTTCCCAGCCCTAGAGATAATGTGACAGTTCCTGTGATACTGAAGATTTCGTTATTTGCACCTCGCAAATACTGCGTCGCAGGCTGAACGAGTATTGCAGGAAAATTGTCAGTGCAAAACTTCGTATTTAGGGCTGATATTTCAGAACCAGTGTCGAACTTTGTCTCGACAATAATATCTTCAATTGCCAAGAATACATCAGGCAACTGAGGAGTTTGGACAGTCACTAATACTGTTTTAGGGTCAGAATGCTTGGTATCAGGAAGCAGGACCGACCCTTGGTCTACTTCCTTTGGAAGTTTAAAGGATTCCTGGTTGGATTATCATGCGGTCTGAAATCTCGGCCCTGCCGGGTATCGAAAAATTTTCACGATGAGGAAAACTGCGTGAAAACTGCTGCGGGAACTCCGCATATCTGTTGAAATTTTCATTTCTATTACTTCCCTCAGCACGGGCAGAAAAATCATCATTGCCCTGAGCATGAAAACGTTCCGAATTCTGCGGATTGGAACGGGGTCGAGCATACGTGCATTTGTACGGCATCCAGAAAATTGTTCAGAAACAAGCGGTTTATGTACCACTCTTCCATGTGGTGGAACGTATGAAGCTTGGGCGTGCACTTGTGTACGCTCGCGTTGAAAGTTATTAGGCCTATTATGCCGCTGAGGATATTCGTAATAAGCCTCGCGGGGTGCCCGAGCATAGTGAGTTGAACCATGTTTGCCGTGTCGCTCTTCATACGTTCGTATGAGGCGAAGGCATTCATGAATTGTAGCAGGGTGTCGAACCTCAAGAAAATCCTGGAGAAATGGATCGAGCTGCTGCAATAGGGTGTCCAACATGTCGACATGACTGGCATGTGGATCCCATAAGTTATACAAGCGTGTTGTTTCCAACGCAAATGCAACAGGGCTATCGTTGGGTCCTTGCTGACGAGAAAAAGTTGTTGTGCAAGGCTAGCTCGACTGAGGCCGAAAGGAAAGACCTCCAAAAATTCTGCTCGGAAATTCTCATAATGAGAATCCGGGTTCGACACTTTCCACTGCCGATACCAGGTCTTAGCGGTATCCTTCAAGCAAGTGCCTGCTATTTGTACTTTGCAGTCTTGAGGAATATTGTAGAGATCAAAATGATCTTCCAAATCCTCGAGGAACTTTAAGGATCCCTCCAAACCATTGAAATTAATTGTTCCTGCATGCGGCACGAAATGGGCAAGCATTCTGCTTCGCTGAGAGGATTGAACTCCCTCAGGTACGACCAGCGACTCAGAGTAATAGGAAGCTGGTGAATTACGAAATTGTGAAGAATGCCTGGGCACTTGGAAATCATTATCAGTAAAGTGAGCCCCACAGGCTTCTTGCAAATTGTCAAAAAAAAACCTTCACCATCGAAATTTGATTTAGGGTGAAAAATTGAAGTTGTCTCAGGTAAGGAAGACATGGGTAATAATTGTCAAGATCTCGTGTTCGAGAAAAGTTCGGGCGCCAATTATAACGAAGTAAATTTCTCCGTCATTTCTGTCCACGCCAGGATTCGAACCCGGATCCCCTCATTCCGGAATAAGTCACTCTACCAATTGAGCTACGCGGACGTATATTCTGATTCCTATCTGCCTTTATGTCGCGTGCGTCCTTCTGGCAGGTACGTCACATCTCCTGGTACGTTACACACTGTGGTGGCAACTGCAGCTCGAATTGCTGCCGCAGACGCGGTACGATGCGCCACGGCCATACGCCGTACACGGCGGTCTTCCCTCTCAGTAGTGCCACGTGGCCGGTCGGAACCCGGTCTTCTTGGGCAGTACCTTTCCTTGACCACCGCTGCCAACAATCATGCACAGTGGCTACATTCCTGCCAAGTCGTTCTGCAATATTGCTGAACGAAAATCCACCTTCACGTAGCGCTATTACACGACCTCGTTCAAACTCCGTGGGCTGTTAATACTGGCTTCTTCGTCTTCTTAAAAGCATTCTGGACTAACATCAACACACTACGTCGAATCTCAACGATAACTAACGCTCACGAACGTTACAGCGCGTATTTACAGCAAACCTGCTTTGCATGTTCCGAGGGGCGCTACTAGCGCCACACGTATGCGCCGAGCGCGAAATTTGCATAGACGTCATCTTACAGATGCACTCTCATCGCCTACCAACTGTCGTTTATCTAACACAACCCCTTCTTGGTGTTGGGATTTTTTCCGTCAGTGTATAATAAGCAAAAATCGCATTTATAATTAAATACACACAACAAAATATTGTCTTCATGTGTGAATAAAATAATGTAAAAAGACTCACACTGTGGGTCACACAAATACCAGCTCACACTATGGGCCATACTTATATAATTGTCATTATCAGCATTATTGACAACTGTAATAAATTATCATTATTGGCGACTCTAATAAATAATTCCATTCTAAACAAGTCAATAATATAGTATCTTACGAAACATATATAAATAAAATGGAGTAAAAATAGCATGTATAATCAGATACACATACAATAAAACAATTATGATATGTCTTTCACGTGTAAATAAAATAAAATAATCTAAAACGACTCACACTGTGGGTTACACAAATACCAGCTCACACTGTGGGCCATACTTATACAATTACAATTATCATTATTGGCAACTCTAATAAATAATTCAATCCTAAATAAATCAACCTGATATAATATCTTACTAAGCTCATATAAATGTAAACAAAAACAAAATATAACATACACTGTGTGGCATCTGATTAATTTTTATTATTCACCAAAGCTAAGGTGATGCTATCTTAGTTTTTCACTAGAGCTAAGGTGGTGCCATAGCAAAATTAATGCAATACAAATAAACTGCAGTTACCACAACTAAGGTGGCACAACAAAAATATTACTATTGCAGTAAAGATAACATTACGCTTTCTCATTTTGAGCATTGCAGTAATAGATAACATTGCATTTTTTCATTTTGAGCATTACAGTCAAAGATAACATTACACTTCTTCCTTTTAAGCATTACAGTAATAGATAACATTACACTTTTTCATTTTGAGCATAACAGTAATAGATGTAAATGCCAAAGATGACAACTCAACTCAAAATGAAAAAATGAAAATGTTAATGCCAATAATGATAACTCAACTAAGAATGAAAGTGTAAATACCAATGACATAACTTAACTAAAAAGTGAAAATATTAATGCCAATGATGATAACTTTAACTAAAAATACAAATACAAATAGTAAATATTGTGTTCTTCACACATGTAAATGGCAATAAGCAAAATTAATACACCAATAACAGCAACTACATTATTGTATTGATTGGCCCTTAAGAGAAGTATTAAGGCAATCTAATTCCCTCATATTACTACAACCTCCGCTTATAAGGCAATGTAATCCAATAATTAAATAAAATGATTCCCCCACATAAACTTGATTACGATGAGACTCATTACTCATGCAACTTATGCAAGACGGCTTCAATATATGACAATTATTAATTTATGATGAGTGGAAGTTTTTGTCGTGCTAATTAATATTTACCGGTAGACGATATTGCTGTCTTAAGCACGAAAAAATAAGACATAACCCATTTCAACACGAAATAAACCAGGTCGAATCATCGCAAGCAGTGAAAACATCTTTACTTACGAAAATTAAAACTTGTTTAAAAGGTTAAAATGATTAAAACAAAATCGGCACTAGTGAGACAGAGTTTGCAGCTACCACTTGTGAAGAACATTTTCGAATAACATATTATGAAGCTTTGGATATCGTGACCAATTCAATCAGTGACCGTTTCGACCAGCCTAGTTATAAAATCTATACCGCAGTGGAAACCCTTCTGCTTAAAACTGTGAAAGGGTTAGAACTTCAAGAGCAACTTAAATTTGTATTAGATGTGTATGGTTCAGATTTCAATTCTATGTTATTCAAAGGACAACTTGACTCTCTTTCTACTCGAAGCATTGAAGTGGAATTTAGCGAAACTAGAGAATTGCCGATACACGATATAATCAAATGGTTCAAGGATTTTACAAATGATGAACGTGTGTTCTTTAGTGAGATTGCTAAGTTGTTGAAATTAATTTGGTCTTGCCAGCAACCAATGCAACAAGCGAAAGATCTTTCACTGCTATACGAGGCGCATTAAAACTTAATTTGGCGCAACCATGAAGCAGGATAGATTAAATCATACAATGCTGCTTCATGTGCACAAAGAGAAAACAATCACTCTTAACCTGGTACGTGTGGCAAACGAATTTGTCCGTGTATCTGAGCACAGAATGACCACTTTTGGGACATTCAAAGCATCAAACGAATAGTTGCTGGAGTTTTATGCAAGCCGTAAGTTTAAAATAAATCTTTTTGTTTTGTTATAAATCTATGTCTCTTCTAATCATTACAGTTTAAATTTGAATATAAATCGCATTCCATTTTAAATCGGCCATTTTTGCCGGGTTGGTTGTCACGCTTAGTAACTAATTTTTAAAATTCATAAAATTGTGCTTCGCAAGGAGTAACAAATTATGAAAGCCTCACTATACGTTAATTATTTCGTAAAAGTTTTTTTTTTTTAGTTTTTTTTTTGTGACAAGTAAAAAGTATTGTAACTAAGTAACCCCGGTCTCTCGATACAAGAAATACACTATCTACCAGCAAGTAATTGGACACCCCTGCAAGCGACGATATCTACGGTCCTGATACACGTGACGGCCGCCGCCGTTAAATATCGTGTGGGAAACAACAACGTATCCAGTCGCATGCAAGATGCCACGCAGTTCGGAGCTCTCTGATTTCGAGAAAGGTGTAATCGTCGGGTATCACAGAAATGGCGGATCCATTCGTGACATATCCAGCGAGTTGAAGTACCCAAAATCGACAGTAGCCTACGTGATTGGCAAGTGGAAGATGAGAGGTGACTGTCGGAATGTGCCCGACACGGCAGACCCACAAAACTGGTAGTTAGAGACCGACAGGTGCTGGCCAGAGAAATTCGGAAGAACCGCACCAAATCGATGGGCCCCATCCGCGAGGAGTTTCAACAGGCATCCGGAAGTATTCTTTCGATGAATATCATCCGTAAGGAATCCCATCTGCTCGGTTATCATGGACGTGCTGCCGCCCACAAGCCTTTGATCATCAAGTCCAATAGCGCTGCTCGGCTAACGTGGTGCAAAGAACGTCGACAGTGGACCGTTGAACAGTGTAAACAGGTTCTCTGGGGCCACGAATCAAGGTTCACCCTCTACTGTTCGGATGGCAGGGTCTGGGTTTGGTGTCTACCTGGAGAACGCCTCCTGCCGGAATGTATTGTGCCAACTGTGAAGTTCGGCGGCGGTGGAATTATGCTACGGGGGTGTTTCTCCTGGTATGGCACGGGACTCTTGGTCGCAATTCCTGGTAGACTCAACGCCGAGACCTACTGCACCATTTTGGATGACCATGCCCTTCCTACGTTGTGGCAGTTTTACGGGGTGGACCCATGTTACTTTCAGGATGGCAATGCGAGGTCCACCATGGCTTGGTATGGTGACAATGGGGTTAATCGAATGGACTAGCCTGCGCAGAGCCCGGACCGTAACCCTATCGAGCACCTCTGGGACGAGTTGGAGCGTCGACTTAAGGGGTGCCCCCACCGTCCGAAATCGGTGAAGGAACTGACCTGTCTTCTCCAAGCCGAGTGGAAGAAAATACCGCTAGCCGTCGTACAACGCCTGGTTGAGAGTATGCCCCGGAGGGTCGCAGCTGTAATCGCCGCTCGTGGAGGCTCCACCAACTATTGAAGGTGAATAAACTTCGTTTTCCTTTGCTATCACAGGTGTCCAATTACTTGTTGGTAGATAGTGTACTTGAGACTTATCCCCTCCTCCCGTGAACCTTGATCCAGCTCACCCACTCGCGGTCCTTGTATCAGATGATCTTCTGCACTGTATACTGCGAATAGATGCCACATCTTTGGAACTACAGTCTACAAAAACTCCCTAGGACGTACAACGCTAAACACCGCCGCATTGGTAAGTCCAATTTCTTGTAATACACTAATAGTACATACCATACTTAAATTTTAATATATTTTAGTAAAAGTTTTCTATGAACCTAGTACCTTCTCTATCCTTTCTTTTTTCTTTTCATGAAATAGGGAGAGTGGAGGCGGGGAGCCGTCCTTTCGTCCTTCCCTCCTTACTTCCGGGAAAAGCCAATCGTCGAGAAAAGAAATGTAGAGAGACTGAGGTGGAGAAGGTGAGAGAGGGAGACACACTGGCAGGAGAAAAACAGAAATAGAAAGGAAGAGATGTCTTCTTTTTTTAACTCAGATTTCTTAAAAATTCATATTTAATAATATCTAAGTTTTACTCTGGTAACCGTGTCGAAGAAAGGCGGTGATAAAATAGCTTGTCTTTTCATTCATACACCATTCTGCATCTGGAGTATACAGCTCCGATTATTTATCGCCAGCTCTCATGCCCGAAAAAGTTGGCCACCGCTCTGTCTAAGTTTAGCAGTCAAAATGACCACATAACCTTATATAAGCATGGTGCAGTGAGTCAGACATTCAGAGTGAGAGCGAAAGTCAACAAATAGTGGGTATGGATGGGCACGTGCAGTTCAGATGTCAGTAGGCAGCAGCCGGCAACACAGCAGGATGTTTTTAAAATGGCAAAAGCTTTTGCGCTCAAGGCCAAACCATGAATCACAGTGAACGGAATACATCACCATGTCATTTTTTCTCGCGTTTTATTCTGTGTGCCGTCATTGGATAAAGAACTTCGCAGCGTCCGAGAGATTTTTACTATCTGACGACGCCCAGCACACCCACTCAGAGGAAGAAAAAAAATCCTGAATTGTATCAACGGAGGTTTTGAGTTGTTTATCTGTTTTATTCGCACTCGAGGAGAAAGTCGTGAACGCAGCAGAAGCAAAAGATTAAGTTGATGAGTGGAACACCTGCTCGAAATGGAGTCTATTTTGTCTACAATACTAGACGGTATAAGTTGTTTAACAGCTGTCTTAGCCTTAAGTGTGTGTCTAATTTTCTATGCGTATATCCGGTGGTCTCACATGCCGCCAGGACCTACGGGTCTCCCGTATTTGGGATATTACCCATTCCTACACGATAAAGGCTACTATATGCAGCTTGAAAGCATGGCGAAGGAGTATGGTGATGCGTTTTGCTTCAAATGTATGGGACAGCTGTACGTCTGCTTAGGTAGTTTAAGCGCAGTGAAGGAAGCTCATGTTACCAAATCTGATTGTTTCGCAGGAAGATCTATGAATTTTTCGATATTTGGCGAAACCTTCGGCGGTGGTGAGTTTTCATTATTATTTAATGTAACTGTTGGCATCTTTGTTAGCGCATATATTTATTTGCAGATGAAAATCTCTCTCGTGAAGTAGAGGTAAGTGGGTGATCGGTCAGTAGTAAAAAGGTTCAGTGTGGGAAAAAAACAAAATTCCTGACAAGGGAGTGGGGCGCCATCCCCAACCTATTAGCGTCTTAACTGATTCCATGTGGGGTGGCAGGAAGAATTAAATTATAATAAAACTCTGAAGCAAACGAAATCAAGAGCTGTGACTAATGTTAAACCAATTTAAACAGAAAGGCTGAAATTTCTATATTGCATGAAAAATAATTGATGGACAATAAATTATTTCGGTATATTTCGACTAAGTGAAAGCTTAATTATCTTATCGCGCCATATAAATGTTATAATCATGAAATCAGACAGCCGATTAACTGGTTTTTCATGAAAGTAAGTGTTGTTTATCTCTCATGTTACGCAGGAAAAGAGGCCCTGGTTTTCGAAATGGCAGTAACTGCTCTTGTTGCAGCAGCACTCGTGAGCGAGCGCGCACCTTTTCCCTGTATTGGGAATTGAGAAGTAATCGGAGAAGCGAAAAAGAAATGGGATTTAAAAAAATTAATCAAATGAATGGGAGAGATTTTGGGGAGCTGGTGTAAGAATTAATAAAATTAGGATTTTATAAACTTCACGCTCTTCAGACGCTCTGCAATTCGCAATTTAATTTTTTCCTTAGATTTTCTTCCGTGGATCCGCGCCTAGGAAGGTCGGGAAAGTACCGCTCTTTCCCCCATCCCCCTCTCTCTCTCTCTCTCCGAGTCGAAGGGCTTCCAGTCGGCCGCTTGCTGTGGCATGGGACCGCGGGGTATCCTTTCCCTAACTGCTGCGAGCCAGCAATATTTGGTAAGGTGAAGTAACTCTACAAGAGATGGCGGGTAGACATTTTATTGGAGCTCGGCGCCGGTCGTCTTGAGAATTGATGCACCAAGTCTGGTAGAAAAGAATAGCTTGACGCCAGGCAAAGGAAAACCCATAGCAGTTATATGATAGGAAAATTTACGACCCCGGAGATCCACGGGCATACAATTTCCTAGAATTCAGGGGCAGACACAGATTTTGGACGGGGCGAAGGATGGCAAGTCAGAGAAATGGCGGGAAATCCAGAGCAAATCAGATCGGGAAATGATAATTGTTTGACCAATCTGTAAATTGGTGGGAGGATCCGGGAAGAACAAAATTTTCGTAGGACAGGAAGAGGAGCGGAGAAAGAAAAATAAGAGAGAGAGATAGCATGGTGAAGAAAGTTGAGAAAGAACTACCGATACGAGGAACGAACATGTGCCCAACAGGGAGAGATGTTCTACATTAACGAACAAAGTGGACTCTGAAATCATGACGGTGATATAAAAGATCCAGGACGGCAGGCTATGTACAAATAAGGAATCTGCATGAAAACTTCGGGAAGAGGAGAATGAAACGCCAGCCCTTATCGTGGGAGAGAAGGTAGGACATTTCCGACCTTAACGGTTTCCTCTTGTTTATATAATTAGTATGTTGAACCGAAAGTTAAATAAGAGCATAGTAGACTAAGTCAAGGTTGAAAATAAAACCAGCTCTAAATTAATGCTGAGAAAAGTAGGGCAGAAATAGAAGAAATGAAATGGTTGAGTAAAGTAAATACATTGATCAGAGCAGGAAATTGTGTAGGATAGGAATCATTTTAAGTAAATTATGTTTCGAAATATTTCAGATTTATATTAAATTAAAATAAGAAATTAAAGTTAACCTTTAAATATATAGTTTTGATAAAAGGGTCTTCAAGCATATACATATGACTGAGTGTAATTTTCTAAATTTCAAGCCTTCATCAGGCAAAATAAACATATTTTATTTGCACGTTATTATGAGTCGGCTAAATTTCATTTGAGTGTACAATTTTGTAAAGTAAAAATGTTAATCACGATTGAGAGTTGGATGTGTGAGTAAATGATTTGGAATGAATGTTCAGAAAAGTCCTCCAGTGCAATACTGAGTAACTTACACATCAGTGCTAGTAAACAAATCAAAAATTGTAAGTTAACGAATTATTCAAAAAGAAATGAAAAGCTAGACGATTACTTTTAATCATTGCGGCACTCAGCGGACCCCGATACACGGAACGTCGGCTGGGTGAAACACAACGCCCATCCTCGAATAGCGAGCCTGTGTTTTCTCTAATAATGGGAAAACATAGTTTTTGAAATTCGAGTGATTACCCTTAATGCTAATAGTTATCCCCAGTGCACACACCAGCAGGCATTGGAGCGATTTATCACTCTTGTAGTATATTTTCATGAGATTTTAACAAGTTACACTGTGTGCCACAAAAAAACAAACAAAAAAACTTTCAGTTCTATGGTCTAAACAAGTGCTGTATAAGAATTAGATGAAGAGCCACATATTTTAAAATACATACGATTTTGTAAATATAAAGATGTCCTGAATTTGTAAAATATTTATGTTCTTTCAATTAATATTGGAACAGTTCAAATTTGAAAAAACAACAACTTACATTTAATAAAAGCACGGTAGACGATTGAACTCCGCTAGAAGTTGTTGCATGTCCACTTCGATGCATTTCGTTGAAAATCGAAGTAATTGCCCAAGAGTAGTCATTCACACTATTCCTGTGTTTTGACTTTATGTATTCCTGCCAAAAAACTCCCTCTCACATATATTTCCAAATATTGAAATAACTTTTAATCCCAAATGTCTTATGTTTGGGTATTTCTCAGCTGAAAGAAATTTGAGCAATTGTGTTTGAAGTCTCTGATCGAGCTCAAATAAATTCATAGGCGCTAATAAAGTTCACGTAATTTCATTTGATAAATGGGGTTTGGACTTTGAATGCCTATATTCAATATGTGACTCACTACAGAGGTGAGGCCCATTTAAAGACGGCAAAGTTGCAGCGATAAATTTTGTCGGTGTAGCATAATTGGGAAAGCTTTCGGCTCCGCAACAGAAAGATATTTGTCACCGGCAAATCGTTTGGAATTAACGACAGTTCCTTCTTCGCTTGGGAAAAATGTGTGATTCTCCTTTCATACATCGTCTGGAATTAGAATTCTTTCTTCTACATAGAGTTAACGTCAAGCATAATTTGCGGCTGACCCGAAACGTGCGATTTCATGCCCTCGCCTTTCTCGGAGGGGGGATAAATGTGACGTACTACAGAGATGAAGCACATGTCGAAACGGCGAAATTTCAGTGATAAATTCCGTCGGTGTAGCTTAATTGTGGCTCCGGAGCAGAAGGATGCGGTTTCGTGCATCGTCACGGGCAAATTTGTGTTTTCACAAACGGATTGCTTGAACAGATGTATGTTTGGTTCCAGTTAATCAAATTGTTTTTACCTGTCATCAGAATTCTTAATGTGAGTGTCTAACTGAGGAACAAATAGCTTTTTTTATTCCTTGTTTCGTCAAATTTTGTCATTTAATGAGAAAGGCAGAAAGCTCTTTGCAGGATTCGAAGTAAGTCAAACTGTTTCTTCCTAGATTTCATTTTTTTTTTACGAAAACCAGCTATATGACTAAAGATTACAGATATTTTGGTCTTTCTCTTGCAGAGCAATATTTATTGCATTCAGATGCTGCGTGATATCAGTTAGGAAAGCTAGTGACCTAAAAAATGCATCATCACTGCGACGTTTAGTTAGATCTACATCAAATTTTATTTCTTCCGAAGTTGAGAAATCATTTCCCAGCACTCAACCAACGGATTCGATTGTGCTGAAGCAAGTCATCATTTCAGCACCAAGTTCATCTAAAAATGTTTTGAATTTTCTATGCATGAGAGAGCACGCTGGTTTCCGCCACTAATTAAATTCGTTCTTTCCCCTACCTTGTCCCTTGTATTTGATAGTCTCAGCGAAGACCCATATAAATTCTTGTTGGTGTACAACGCATTGCAACATTTCACAGCTGATTTTGTCTCTTTTCTGTAAGAAATGAAATTTAGTTTATTCTTCATTTGCGGGACGCAAAATTCCGTTCCACGTGCAGCCAGTTGAACAGCACTGGTGTAAACTTAAGTCTTGAAGGTGATGTCCCATAGCGGGTTTATTTGCATTGTTAGACAGTACGCTAATTGTAGTGGCAAATTTTCCAATATTTATAGACGGGTGAACTTAGAATGAGCCTACAATTTGAAATGTAAGCAATCTGAATGATCAATGCATCCTTATATACAGTATATCGTTGCTACTTCCACCAGAAAACTTACTCTTGTTAACGGTGCTAATGAACTTCAAGAAATGCATAAATATGCCATTTTTTGCATGAAACGGTTAGTGTTTCATAGCATACAGGGTATTCTAGAGATCATTGCTAAGTGAGTGGTTCCAGTAACATCCGGTGCAGGGTTCACCCCTTATGGAATTTAAGAACTCCTTAAATGAGCCTTTTTCTCCTTATTTCCCAGCAGGCTCTTGAAAAATTCCTTAAATTTAATTTAGACTCCTGGGAATTTTTGTACTTTGGGCTTTTTCGATGCTTATTTAGCGGGAGGGAATGAACCTTTGTTTTTTGTTTTTTTTTTCGAAATTCACGATTTTGCTTCGTCTGCCGGAAGCTGGTTTGAGTTCACCTTTCTGAGCTGGCACGCACTCGGTCCTCTCCTGATGACATGAGCAACAGGCGTGATTGGATAAAGTTCGTCACGTGCCTCGGCATTGCTCCGGAGAAGTCCCAGACACTACAAGTGCTACAGATTTTTTTATACAAAAAAATATTTAAAAAAATACACTTCAAGTACTACTGGTTGCAGGGAAGGGAGACAGCCAGTGCCATAAGATAAACACACTGTAACCGGGGCTTCCATATTTATCAGAAGTGAAGTTCAGCAGCCATTTTGAGGGATAAATAATTCGAATCATTATCCTTCAATTTCCGCCATTTTGATGGGCTGGGCAGCGAACAGGCAAAGTACTTCTTTTCCCACGCATCGCAGCAGAGGGGGTGTTAGATTTATAGTTTCGTCGATGTGAGAAGAATGAAACTGGACATTATTGCTTCTCCGCCGTCCCAAGCAGCAAGACGAAGAGGGGCCCAGCGAGCCAATTAAAGAATCTTGCGTTTTCGGAGAGAAGGCATCTTAGGGTGTGGCTTGACTTTCGAAGAATATGTGGGTGTTCACCCTTCGGACGAGGGGACAGTTTGGGGGCTTGCTCTCCGAGCAAGAGAAGAGGGGTCTCTCGGCTGGCAGGAAAGGAGGAAGGAGGAGGATTTTTAGCGAGGTGAAAAAGCCTCGCGGGTTCGTCCAAACGAAGAAAGTAGAAGGAATGAGACCGGCCGGGAAAAGATAAACGTAATTCGGCGTGCTGACGATGAGAGCGAGTAGGACACCGAGGTGTTAATATAATAAGGAAAGAGTGAAAATGACGGAGAGAGGGAATAAGCAATGAGGTTGATGATAATAGACAAAAGGAATCGGGACAAGGCTTAAAGACATTCCCCGTAACTTCTGATTAAAAGTCTTCCTAACTGTAAAATTTAGCTTCAGTCGATTCACTTTTATATACTTTGTATTGTATTTACCTGCTCCAGTTGGGAGAATTACGGGTTAAACCACATATACAGATCAAACATCAAACGAACCCTCCACACAGGGCGCTGTAATAGAACTCAGCACCAAGCCCTGACTTTCGAGGAATAGGTGGGTCTTCACCCTTCGGACGAGGGGACAGTTTGGGGGTTTCTCTCCGAGCAAAAGAAGAGGGGACTCTCGGCTGGTAGGAAAGGAGGAAGAAGGGGAATTTTCAACGAGGTGAAAAGACCTCGCTTGTTCGTCCAAAGGAAGGAAGTAGGACGAATGAGACCGGCCGGGAAAAGAAGTACTTTGCCTGTTCGCTGCCCAGCCCATCAAAATGGAGGAGTTGAAGAAAAATGATTCCAATTATTTATCCCGCAAAGTGGCTGCTGAACTTCACTTCTGATAAATATGGAAGCCCCGATTACAACACCACTCATGCCTCATCTGGATTCGAACCCGGCCCCACTCGGACGGAAGGTCACAGCACTTAGACCACTGTGCCATCGGGGAGGCATTTTTCAACATCTTCAAGAAACGAAAATTATCAGAAAAAAATTTTACAATTATAAAAAAAAATATCGACAATAATTGGGTGTGTGCAAAGGTTCTACCCGTTTTTGTAATACATGCAAATTGCGAACGGAGTAGTTACGTCACAGATGACGCTGCGATGACGAATTTTCGGCCAATAAAGCGTGGAGCAGTAGAGCATATAGCCATATAAGGGGCCGCGGGTGGCCTAGTGGGCAACGTTCGTGACTGCCACGGAAAAGACCTCAGGTTCGATCCACTAAATACCCGCCGTGCGTCGGATGGGCACGTTAAGCCGTCGGACCCGGGTACTGGCCCCCGGTAACAAATAAGGGCGTCTTCCTCCCCCTTTCTACTTCGCTTCCGTGTCACTTTCCTATCGGGCACTCTAGCCCAAATCTCCTAGCTTCCTATTTCTAAGGGTTGTTTAAGACCTGGGGTCAGACACTCCCTTCCTAAAATTCTCTGCAATCAATCAATCATATAGCCATATAGAGGCACTTGATTTGTCCGAGTAAGTCATTCGTAACGGAAATCACGAACGGTGTAACACGGCATGCGATAAGGAGCCCATTAGACATTGTTTACTGTACGAGTTCGATAAAGGCAGTACTGCAGCCCAGGGCCGTAGAAGAGGAGGGCTGGGTCATTCCTTTGTTTGAGGATGAGAATTTAGGAGTAGTTACGTCACAAATGACGCTGTGATGACGAATTTTCGGCCAATAAAGCGTGGAGCAGTAGAGCATATTGTCTTATAGAGGCACTTGGGTTGTCCGAGTAAGTCATTCCTAACGAAAATCACGGACGGTGTAAAACGGCATGCGATAAGGAACCCATTAGACATTGTTTACTGTACGAGTTCGATAAAGGCAGTACTGCAGCCCAGGACCGTAGAAGAGAAGGGCTGGGCATTCCTTTGCTTGAGGACGAGAATTAAAGCTCCGGCGAGGGAGCGGTTTATCGCAGCTGTGACGTCATGGCGAGGACAGGCGCTTTTCCCCACAAGTCTTTCCTTTTATTCTGTTGGTTGTAAACCTGCGAACGGGGTGATTTTTATTTTATTTTATTTTATTTTTTTTGTTGCTCGCATTTGTTTGTGAATAAACGTGTCTTGTTTATATTTATTTTAATACATGAAATGCCCTCATCTTGTGCTGTGGCTAGTTGTAAAAATACGCATAAGAAAACCAAGGACCGTGGTGTGTGTGGTTTATCACGTTTTCTCTGTGAATAACAAGGCCATGGTAAAGGAATGGATTATTAAATGCAAGCGGGCAGATAATTTTAAAACTGAAGCAGCAAGAATTTGTAGTGACTATTTTCACAGTTCAGACTATGAAGATATGAAATATCGCTTGCTTGGACTTCCAGAACGTAAATTTCTGAAACCTACAGCTGTGCCAAGTTTGAATTTGGAATGTACAAGGTCAACCAGCGTACTCGATAATGCACGAGAACACAGGCAAATGAAAATTTATGTCCGTCGAAAGCTCTGAATCGAATCACAGGACTTAGTCCCAAAAAGAACAAAAACAATGTGTGTTGAGGAAGACGTTATTTTCAATGAAAAAGAACGTTCAGAAGAAGAAATGACATTAACAATAGTATGCATGTCTTACTCAGAAATGGAAACTAAA
This sequence comes from Macrothele yani, assembly GCA_039090855.1. Taxonomy (NCBI): domain Eukaryota; kingdom Metazoa; phylum Arthropoda; class Arachnida; order Araneae; family Macrothelidae; genus Macrothele; species Macrothele yani. The sequence continues at coordinate 254,318 of CM077023.1, read as the reverse complement.
AATAAAATTCTCACTGAAAGAATTATCATGATGGAAAAACAGATAGGCAGCTTAAAGAAGAAAATCAAACATTTCCACAGACTTTTAAGAGCTAAAAACAACGTTTAAAGAACAACCGTTCATAGATTCTGCTTATGAAAAAAAGACTATTACAAGAATACATAAAAAGCAAAAAACTGCAACAGATGGAAATACGTAAACCTTCAGAAAATTTTTACGCCTTCACAGCTAGAATGCATCACAACGCAAAAGAAAAGAAACAAGTGACCAGAAGAAGATAATATTTCTCGCGGCATAGTGAGCAGAGCTATTTCTAGGAAAGCTTATGATTTCTGGAAGGATAAAATTGGATCCCTTTACCAAGTGGAAGCACGTTAAACCGATAGTGTGCCAAATTTATTTGTCGTCCTGGAACTCTCCACAACGTTCTGCTTCTTATGAAGAAACGTAATGAAAACCTATCAGAAAATGAGAAGTTTTGCGTTCTTAGCTTTGATGAAATACACATTGACAGCAAAATATGCTACGACACAGGAATGAATCAGATTCTGGGTCCATATTCTAAAGTCTTAATTGTCCTGGTCAGTGGAATTTTGTCTCCACGGAAGCAACCAGTTTATCTTGATTTTCAACGCTTAATGAATAAAAAACTTCTCTTTGAGATCATTACAACTCTAGAAAAAACTGGCATAATTGCTAAAGCAGTGGTTTCAGATTTGGGAGGCTGTATGACGTTATGGAAGGAATTGTTCATTTCGCCTGAAAAGTCGTTTTACATACATCCTTTAAACAGCGTCTCAAAGATTTGGATTTTTGCAGACACGCCTCATTTCTTGAAATTTTGCGGAACCACTTCATTGACCAGCTTCATTGTTTATATATTAGATTAAGCATTCATTTATTATCATTGAACTTTTAAACAGACACAATAACGTGGAAAAAAACTGATAAACTGTTTATATATACGTAGTTTCAAATGCAAATATGCACGCACTCCTATGTCTCTTTAATTGTTGAGCTGCTGCTACTCTACTTTGTGTTCTTGCGGTGACGTCACGCTCCCGAGTGAGAGGGGATCGCGTTCGGAAGCTCGATGGGCCAGCCCTTACTCTTTCAGAAGCCCTGACTGCAGCCGCGGCTTGCCGCAACATCTGCCAAGTGTATGGGGAGGATGCAGTTGAAGATAGCACATGTTGCCGTTGGTTTCGGAAATTCCGGGAGGAGACAGAGGCTGTAAAGATCAACCACATCCTGGACGTCCATCCGTAGTTTCTGACGAGGATGTGGATCAAGCCATAACAAATGACCCACATCCAACTGTTCAGGAATTAGCGGAAACGTTGTCGGTACACAGAACAAAAGTCGAAAGATGGACGTATGCGCTTGGGTTGATCACCAAGTTCGATAACTGGGTTCCGCAACAACTTTCTACAAAGCAACGAGAGGAGAGAATCCGTACCTGTGTTTCTTTGCTTTCTCGTCACAGAAATGAACCGTTTTTGGAAGAATTGTAATGGTTGATGAGAAATGGGTACTGTACCGTAATGCAAACGTCGACGGCCTGTGTGCCAAGGTGCGGATCCTGCTCCATCGGCCTCAAAAGGAGGACTGATCCCAAAAACATTTTGTTGAGTGTTTGGTGGAATGTCCAGGAAAAAAAACCACTGGGAGGTGTTGGCATCTAACCGAATAATAAATGCTGACCTCTACTGCCAACAGTTTGACAGATTGCGAGAACAACTGACATAGAAGCGGCCAGCACTCGTCAATCGCAAAGGCGTGATCCTTCATCATGATAACGCCAGACCTCATGCTGCTTTAATCACTGAGCAAAAATTACTGGACTTTGTTTGGGAAGTGTTACTTTACCCTGCGTATTCCCCTGACCTGGCACCTACGAACTACCAACTTTTTAGATCATTACAGAACGCCTTCGCTCTCCAAACCATCGATGATGGAGACGATGTGAAAACGGCATTACATGACTTTTTTGACTCTAAAACGCAGGAGTTTCTCCGGCGTGGGATTCACATACTCATAGACAGATGGTAAAGGGTCATACAGAATGATGGCAATCATGTGAAATTCTAGGTACGTTATTTGTTGTGTTCTCCTCCTTTCTTTGTAGCCTACAAAAACGGGTAGAACTTATGTACACGCTCTATATAAGAAAATTAGCAACATTTGTTGAAGGCTATGAACGAAATATTGCTGATGGTGATTAAACTAGATGATTTTTCGGGCACTGCCGAATAAAGCTTTGTGTTTGAAAGGCGAAACCCGTACTCGAGGGAAAAGTTTTAAGGAACGCCTAACAGTTGTTCTTTGTGTGTTTGTATCTGCGAAGATGGAGAAGCCATTAGTGATTGTGGCGAAGCCACCAAACCACAATGCTTCAAAAACTTCGATTTAAAAAGCTTCCCGCTGAATGGAAATCGAACAAGAAAGTCTGGATGACAGCTACAACTATTAGCCACTATGGCCGAGTAGCTAGTAAGATTTTACTCAAATATATAAAAATGCAAAACAGGATGTTCTATTTCTTCTGGATCATGCAATATGCCATATTCATCTTGGCCTAACAAATGTAAAACTTGCCTTGCGTGGTTTCCTACAAACACAACTAGCATTTGTCAGCCAAAGGATCGTTCAATAAGTCAGAATTCATTATCGGAAAGTTGACATGTATTCGTTTCCTGCGAATATGGAATCCACATCCTCGTCTAGCGAACTAACGAAATCCGTAACTATTCTTGATGCTGTTAGATGGCTTGGGAAAGCATCACGTGAGTTGTCACCCGAAACGATCGAGAAAGCAAATTTTCTTTTGGAGGACATTCCAGAGGGGTGTGGTAAAAACATCGATGATAGAAAAAAAGCAGTAATGATGATGAAATAGAAGAGGCGAATATAGAAACCACATCTGCAAAAAAATATATCATTAAGCATTGCAAAATATTCGAGATTTTGCACTTCTCCGAGGTGACTGAATTAGTTCAGTTAATGAGCAGCGCACGTGCTCCCACTGAGCGTCATATTGGAAGTGTTTCTGTACAGAAATCAGTGTTGGATTATTTAAAAAAACAGAAGTTTGTAATTTTCACTTGATTAAGATACATGCGAACAATACATATTCTTAAGTAATCACTAATTATGTAGAATCTATACTGCTGGCCACTAAAAATGCAACACCAAGAAGGACACGAGATAGCAAAGCCAGATTTACTGGACACATAACAACAGATACAAAGATGAAACGATTGTGCTTACAGGCCCGTGCGACTTGCGGAACCCACACGCATCAATAGTTTGTGTGGCCCCCATGGCTGGCAATAACGGCCGCTACACGCCGCGGCATCGAACGAAAGAGGCTTTGGATGTGGCCTTGGGGTATGTCGGTCCAGGCTGCTTCCACACGTTGCCACAGTTCATCAGGCGTAGCCGCGGGTGGTGCTTGCCGGGCCACTCGGTTGCCAATCAGCGACGAGACGTGTTTGATGGGCGACATATCGGGAGAACAGGTGGGCCACGGCAGCAGTGACACCTGGTAGGCCGTGAAGAATTGTTGCACGATGCGTGCCACGTGCGGGCGCGCATTGTCCTGTTGAAACGTGGCCGCTGGCAAGTCCTGCAAGTAAGGGAAGCCTACAGGCTCCAAAACGTCGGAGATGGAGCGGTGGCTGTTGAGTGTACCGGCGATGCGTACCAGAGGGGTGCTGGTGTCATATCCAATTGCGCCCCAAACCATAACGCCAGGCGACGGACCGGTATGGTGATGCATAATGCAGGCGTCATACAGTCTGTCGCCGCGGTGCCTCCACACGCGGATCCGACCATCGTGGTGTTGCAGGCAGAAGCGGGATTCGCCGGAGAAGACAATGTCGTGCCATTCCGTAGTCCAGGTGCGGCGTTCAACGGCCCACTGCCACCGCACTCGCCGGTGGTGTAACGTCAATGGTAATAGGAGCAATGGGCGCCGTGCGACAAGTCCCCGCTCCTGCAGATGACGTCGAACGGTACTTGGTGACACAGGTTGTTGCGCAACACACCCTAATTCCTGCGCTAACGTTCGTGATGTGGCGGTGCTAGCCGTCAATGCCCGGCGCACAACATGCCGGTCCTCTCGTACGGCAATGTGCCGCGGCTGCGGCAATCGCTCACGTCGGTCCGTCCGTCCCTCCTGCACCCACCGAATCCATACTCGCCTCACTGTGGCTGGATGTCGTCCCACACGGGCGCCGATGTCTCGGTACGATAAACCGCTGTCGCGATAAGCCACTATTCGTCCTCTGTCGAACTCCGAAACATGCTGGAATGACTTCCGTATTCTGCGACGAGGCATCAGGAAGCTTCTCACGCATAGGTCCGGCAGCACAACACACTTTCACTACTTACACCCCGCCTTCTGTGCACCCTTCTTATAGTGCTTCTCGGTGGCTTTCAGGGCGCACATAATTTGCATATGCCCTGCAATGCTAATCGTTTGCATGCCCTCTCGCGGTCGACGCATGCTGCGAACTTCTGGCCAATCGGATGCTTCCTTCTTGGTGTTGGATTTTGGATGGCCAGCAGTTTTTTATTAGAATGACAAAAATTCAAATGTTTTCTTTTCAATGGCTTCTATGAATGCATCTGTATAAAATGGAAACCTGTCTAAAACGGGAAATAGTTCCAGTCCCTTGGATTCCGGCTTGGACAGGTTCCACTGGTGTGAGATAGAGACCCGGACCCCCTCCCCTGAAATGAAATTCTTGCTACGTCACTAATAGGGGGTTTGAAATTGTTGTTTTGCTCATTACATCCGAAAATACGGTGTCGTCCTTATTTGACTCATTTCTGAGGCATGGGATAAAAAAATGGTTGCCGTTTTATGCACGAATAAAATAACTATAAAAGCTAAAAGTAGAACCGATGAACCTATACACACCAAACCTAATGAAATGATTTAACTGACAATTAAGAGCAACATAAGATATTTTGATCCCTTTTGGGATCATCCTCAGATGTCCTCGTGAACTGGAGGTTCCGACCCTTTAGTAACAGAAGGGCAGAGTGCCAGAATTCAATCTGTGTGTTCATTGCGCATGCCTGGGTGTTCACGGGCAGACCCTGGTTGCCGAGTGGCTGCCTATGTTATCTGGCATTAAGGTGTTAACAATAAGACTGCATTGTCACGCCTTACCAACAAAGGTTCTTATTATCCAGCTTGGCAGCAAGCTTCCACTGTTACCACGCCACGGAACGAAACCTCGTTGCTTCTTGCAGAGAGTTTGATGATTTTCATCAAGGGGAGTCATTGTTGTAACGATTATCTACCAATGAGTATCCCCAATCCTTGAAAAAAATATCCTACCAAGGGAATCAAATAATACTCAGTATAATACCTTCATGCCTGATGACATAACCAGCCACTCCGCAACCATGGTCTCTCCGTGAACACCCAGGCATGCGCAATAAACACACTGATTGAATCCTGGCACTCTGGCCATCTGTTACTTAAGGGTCGGGACCTCCACTTCACGACCCGACTCTGAGGATGATCCCAACAGGGATCGAAGGATCTTATGTTGTTTTTAATTGTCAGTTAGATCATTTATCTAGGTTTGGTGTGTATAGGTTCATCGATTCCACTTTTAACTTTTATAGTTATTTTAATCGCGCATAAGACAGCAACCTTTTATCCCATGACTTATTAAGCACGAAATTTCATCTATTTGACTCATTTCTGGGTTTTGTGCCAATACCTATTTTTTGTTTTCATTTGTCTTTGACGTTTGTCCTCGTAATTTTTTGGTTTCTTTTCCATATATTAACACACACACACACACACACACACACACACACACACACACACACACTTGGACTAATGATTAGCAACAACCTTTGTCTAAACCTCTTCCTCATTTCCTCTTTCCGAGCTGCCTAGCTTGCGATTGTAATTTTTGAGTCAGTAATTGTTGTAAATTTTGCTATTTGACAAAACCAAATTTGTCTGCTGATTCCACTAGCTCTTCTCTTAAAAGACACACAAACGCGTAACATGAAAATCATCGAGACAAAATTGGCTGAATGTCAGCATGTTTAAATGAATAAATACATTTTCAGAAACAATCGGTCGCAGAATTTCGTACTGTCCAAAACAGTTTGTACCTGTAACAGTTACTTTTAATTCTGAAGTGATTTCTCCTTTGACAAAAATGCCATTTGTATCATTTCTACAGACGATAACGGTTTTCTTAGACCATCATATTTTACTTCCACAACAAGGCAAATTAGCCCGATCCCCACTCCGCCTGGGTTTTTTTCAATCGGTTAAATAAAAAATTATGGTCTTGGGCAGGGTCTGTACTGGAAGGTTTAGCATTTTGCTTCTGAATTAAAGGAAAATGAATGAGTTCGGAACGAATTCCCAAAAAGAAAAGTAATGTCGAAAATTAATGGGCAGAGCCTGTACTGGAAGGTTTAACATTTTGCTTCTGGATTAAAGGAAAACGAATGAGTTTGGAACGAAATCGTAATAAGAAAAGTAATGTCGAAAAATAATAAGTGTCAACCGTTATGTGAGTGAACAATCAGCTAGGAAAAAATGGTGAAACTTAAGAATGGGAATGATACGTGAATGCAATTCATTTGAACGGTGTTCCTGAATCGCTTACTCGTGACAAATCATTTATCGTGAATAGTTGAAGAGCTCGCGCTTTTTTGGGGCAATTTGTCAAACATAGCTATGATCTTGAAAGCGTTTTGGCCATAAGCACGAGATCCCTGCAAAGAATAATTTACTCAGTGAGCGTAGTGACAACCTGTAAATCGAATGGCCATTCGTTTGAATGACCATTCGTGAATAAATTTTACGTGAAGAACTCCCGAGAAGGAATGATTTATGCCATCACTAGTTTGTTAATATCGACAAAGCTGAGGAGAGGTATTTTTCTCTGCCGTAGTTTGATCTAGAAAATTACGTCCAGAAATTTGCTAGTCATAGTCAGAAAAGAGTACCTCTAAACACCCAACTCGGTGTATCCGTTACGTAGACTCGGGCAGCCGGTAATAGCTGCATGAAAGATGAAATGTGACAAAATCCCTAGAAAACATAAAACAGAACATACAATGACGTACTTTGATCAAAGGAATTTGTAACCTACATCCGACCCTGGATTCAGTGCGAGAAGGTCGTCAGACGCTACGATGGGGCAGGAATAGCTTCGACTAGCACTAATCTCAAGGTTCTCAGATATCTACGATCAGTTGCTTGGAATTTCCTTGTCCTAGGTAGTGTAATGGTTAGCATGCTCGACTGGAAACCGGGAGGTGCTGGTTCGTTTTCCGCTCCAGGACGACGAAAATTTTCAAGTTTTCTGAAGGAAGTGGTTACATGGAATACAGTGAAAATATGCCAATAATAGAATTATAAAACAGAACGGCAGATTTGAGGTGTCAGTGATGTAATAAATTCTAAATATTCAGACAACTCCCAGATTTTAAGACTAACTTATCAGTACGAAAGTAAAGAACAGTTATTTCACTCTTAATTTATTTACAGTGTCTTTCAACTGGAATCGCTACAGACCCTTACTTCAAAGGATAATATTTTCATTAATTTGTTTTTATTGAAGTTACTTTTTTGTTTTCTAATACTGTGTATGAAATTTATTAAAAATATTAAGTATTTCTGATTGAGCTGCAGTGTTCTGGAGTCTGTAGTCGTACCTTTAAAGAATACTTTGATAAAAACGTCAGTTACTTGGATCACTTAGACAGCCAAAATACACTCTTTTTGCACAAAAAATAAAAAGAACGAAGCACCCCGAGAAAGTCGTTCGATCCTGATGAAACTCTTCATGCAAGTACCTCAAGGCCGAATATGCAAATGTTTAAAAAAGAAAGACCAATGACGAAATAGTGGCCCGCAACAACTCATGGGAACTGCGCATCAAGGAGGGTACATCAAAAGCAAAGCTCGCACGCGCGGACCATTGTGATTGCGGTTTCATTAACCTCCACGGACTGCGAGGATGCCTCGACGTCGGAACCGTACACACTACTAGCAGTTGAGCGAGTTTGAGAGAGGACGTATAATTGAGCTAAGAGAGGCCGGTTGGTCAAGTCACCGTATCGCCTGGCATTTTGATCGGAGCAACGCTGCAATCGGATGGTGTTGGCGCCAATGGGCCGAGGAAGGCACAACCCAGCGGCACGCGGGCAGTGGACGGCCCAGGTAACGACAGAATGCGAAGAATCGAGCGACTGTGAAAGCCGCACGAACAGAACCGAATTCGTCGCTCTCAACCATCCGTGGCCATGTTGCCTCGTCTACAGGCACGGAAGTGGACATCCGGACCGTTGCCAGACGCATTGCGGCACTGGAACCATATTCGAGGAGGCCACTCCGCCGTCTACCACTGAGCAGCGAGAATCACCGGTACTGGTGTCGCGCCCGACCAACGTGGGATAGTGTCTAGTGGCGTCGTGGTTTGCACTTGGCACCGATGACCAGCGAATACGTGTATGGAGACGAGCCGGCTAGCGCAAGGATCCTGCCTTTACCGTAGAACGGCTCACGGCTCGCACACCGGGAGTGACTGTCTGAGGAGCCATTTTCTACGATAGCCGGGCACCCTTGGTAGTCGTCCGTACCATCCTCACGGCTCAACGGTACGTCGACGACATTCTACGACCTGTTGTGTTGCCATTCCTGTCGCAACATCACCGAGCAATTTTTCAACAGGATAATGCCCGTTCACACACGGCACGGCTGAAGCAGGTCTGTCCCCATATTATCGACACCTTTACATGGCCACCTCGATCGCCCGACCTCTCACCGATCAAATATGTTTGGGACATGATATAACGCCACCTAGGCCCATCGCGAGATTTTAAAGAACTGGCCCGCAATTTGGATACCATCGGGCATGCTATACCTCAGGACAGTATCCATGAACTGTATGCGTCTATGCCACGCCGGGTAACCGGTTGTATCCGAGCCAGAGTTTGATCTACAACGTACTGACTTGTCCCACTCGTACAGCTCTTTTATCGGAATAAATGACCGAACTGCTCTGGAACTGCAATCGATTCCTGTCCTATACATGTACATTGCACATACTAATTTTCATCCCGATTGAATGTTTCCTCCTTACGGGTACTTCCTCTTTTTTTTTTCTTTTTCTTTTTTTTTTTTTTTTTTTTTGCAAAGAGTGTATATTGTATGATAGATCCTGCTTTTAGACAGACCAAGCAATCGAAAATGTGCTGGTAAGCAGAAAGGAATTCATAAAACAATTCGGATTTACGATGAATTCGAACGTTTTACCAGGAATTTCATTCTTGAAACCTAGGCTTTTTGGTGCTGTTTAAATTAACACTTACGTTACGAAAAAAATAAAGATTTTCTGAGTACAGACGGACGACTAGAAGAACTAGTGTTACGACCTTCTGACATTAGGGTTTTAGCGAACGATCAATTTTTGTTACATACTTGTCACTTGTTAGTAACTGCATCATTCTTCTTGGGTCGATACAGGTGTTTCCAAAAGATCTAGTCAAACTTTGGAAACTTGTTTTACTGCGCATAGTAATGAAAACAGTTTCCAAACAACATTGGACAGAAAGCGCTTTCTTTCGGAGCTATATCATCTTTTTACAGTGTAAGCGTATGCTGCTAGGCAAATTGGCATTATTTGCGTGTCTAATGGCATAACAAATATGTGCAAATGTCAGGCAAAATTCCATCTCCCCTGGGTGAAACATGTTAATCGGCAGTTGTTCGGAAGTTACGTGTAAGCGAAACAGTAGTCTTGTTGTTATTGCCATTGTGACAATTACCGTGAATAATCAGTTCTCCAATGATGAGAAATTAATTTCATACACGGTTGAGCAAACGGGAAACAGTGGTGAAGCTCATTGTCTCTAGAGGATAGCTTTTTCAGAATTAACGACTATGTCCAACCAAGTATACTTTTGCAGTCATTCATCAACGCCTTCGAGAAAGCTCCTTTCCGCTTATACTGCAGACTGAGGGCAAGCCACACGTGTCCAAACACATGCTTTATATCAGTGGTCTTCAATTGCGGTGAACTTGATATAACCACTATCGTATTTCCTTTTCGGTGCCCTTTTCTTACACAACCCAAAATAAGTTATAGTGCCAATGCACTATGTCACAAAATGTACAACCTCACCGTGCGGCTGACTACTGGGTACAGACTCCGCTGCAGCGTCCAGCACTACAGCGCACGCGCACGGCTTATGCTGAGGCGTGGCCATGGTTAGGGCTGAAGTCGGTCGGCCTTCAGCTCAACCACGTACGCAAATCCGTCGCTTTCATTCTCGTGTGAATATTCAGTCGCGTAATCTAGGATGAATGTGGTTTGTTTTATACTTATATCTCGGCAGCCCCACGGACCACTTTTGTGCTTCTCGCGGACCACCGGTTGGGAACCATTGCTTAAGACGAATAGGAGCAGAACATGGTCACAGAGAATCCCGGAACCAGCACGAGAACAGTAGCAGGAGACGTACAGATTACACATTCAACTGCACGGAGAATTTGTGTTCAGGAGAAACTCTACCCAAGAAGCTATTACAGTCCCTCTTGCGAGCGGATTTTCATCCACGATTTGTGTTTTTGCGATGGTTTTTGCTGCAGTATATTCTGTTGTACCAGATTTTCTCGATTGTGTGCTTTTCACCGATGCATAACAATTGAAGGCCTTACGGCAATAGTTGGCTAACCCACATTTTGTAAAAACACTGCTGCAGTCAGTGGCATACCGGAAACACTCGCCCCCACAAAAAAAAAAAAAAAAAAAAAAAAATTGAGGCCCTTTTGCAAAAATTTATTAGCTTCCGATTACCGAAAATTTTTAACTTCCATATTATTTGTTAGGCTTAACGGTCGTTTTAATAAATCCTATTCTTTGGAACCTACAAGTATTTTGCGTAAAACCAAAATTTATTTATTGTGTGAAACACAAATGTGCACTTCTTAAAATCTTTGCATTACTTTCATAGCTGTACAAAGTACTCAAAAATACTTACGCCAAAGCTAATAATATCATGCGAATTTTATTGTTTTAGAGAACTATGTAAAAGGTCAGTCTCTTTTAAATGCCTCAAAATCACACACACAAAGAATGCAACTGCCGTGTGACGGTATCTAATGGCTTTTTCGCTTTATATACACTCACGGACAATGAAATATGCGCAACAAGAAGGAAACATCGGATTCAACTGAAATTTTATGGACGTAATGATACAGATGAAGGATACACATGATGGCAAAAACAGAGCTGCAGGACAATAACAGAGGGATCTGTGACACGCAAACCGGTCATCAACAATAGCGCGTCGCACCGCCTCGTGCGGCAATACATGCTGCAATACGGTCCGGCATGGAGGCGAACAGACGCCTCATGTTGTCCTGCGGCAGCCTGGCCCACACGTGTTGGACGGTGTGCTCCAAATTCCGGATAATGCGGCACGGCGGCAGCCGGCGTTTCAACTGGTTCCGCACATGCTGGATAGGTGATATGTCCGGGGAGCGAGCAGGCCATGGAAGTGCCTGGACATGACGTAGGCAGTGCTGGACAACCCAAGCCGCATGCGGGGGCATTATTCTGCTGATATAACGCACCTGGAATCCCGGCCAGGAATGGGAGCACATGGGGCCGTAGGATCTCATCCACATACCGGTGGCCCGTCAATGATCCATGTACCACTACTAGAGCTGATCGGCTACCGTAGACAATGCCACCCCGGACCATAATGCCTGCAGTGGGAGAGTTGTGGCGCTCGATAGCGATGTTGGGATTGTGCCGTTGACACGGGGACCTCCACACCCGGACACGATGATCATCTGTCCCCAAAACGAAGCGGCACTCATCGCTAAACACCACACTTCGCCAGCCTGTGGCGTTCCATGTCGCTCTGCCCTGGCACCACTGCACACGGAGCCGACGATGTTCCGGTGTTAATGGCAGCACACGTAAGGGGCGCCACAATCGTAGATTCGCTTCCGTGAGGCGTCGGGAAATGGTTCGTGGTGACATAGGAGCCGCTACATCTGCCTGTATTGTGGACCGGGTCTCCGTGGGATCCGTTCGTGCCTGGCGCACGATCCGCCGATCTTCTCTACCAGTGGTCCTCCTGGTCCACCCGGAGCCGCTCCGCCGTGTATAGCAGTGCCGTCACGTGTCTACTGCTCCCAACACAATCGGACGGTATAGTCAGAACAATCCACATGGCGGGCGAAACGGCGCGCCGACCACCCTGCGGTTTTCAGCCCGATGATCAGCCCTCTTTCAAAGTTAGTACGTTGCGTAAATCGACGTCTCTGGAGTCTACCCGGTATTCTTGTCATTCTGTACTCTTGCTTGCGTCGGCCGGTTCTTTTCGTTTTCATGAGGCATCGACGACACGCCGGTTTATAAGGCTGTCGGTTCGTGCTTGCAGCGCCTCCACAGGGTGTGCGGTCGTGCGCACTCGCACCAAACGTGGACCATTTGCATACCAACACACACTTGCAAAGTTTCGCGTTGTAGCATGTTTTCTTCTAGGTGCACAAATTTCATTGTCCGTGAGTGTATAAGTGAACAAATAAATAAGTAACAATTAAGAATTGTGGCACAAAACACGTAAAACTAATTAAATTATTTACTCTTGAATATAAAAAAACACACACATTTAACTTAATATCACAATGTTTTGCACAGAGTATAATTTTTTTCACTTGACTCTCTCATAAAAAGGTGACTGCTTCTTCGTTCCAGCGAAGAACACCTTTTAGTTTATTATATTCTGAAGAATGCGTAGTTATGTGCATATATCTATAACACATAAACAACTTATCCTCATTGGTATAAAAAGTCCACTCATTGAACTGATACTTTTTGCACACATTCTGTTGTTCATATAGTATATGCATAGGAACTTTTGCTATGGCCTAGAAAAGGGACCTCAAGTCCAGGGACCGACTTAGACAGTTTACGGTCCGTAGGCAAGAGGCCTTCAGGGGTCCCCCTCCGCAAAACGGGTTAGGCCACTACTCCTCCTCCTATTACAAAGCGACAGTGATTGGTTGCACCCTATACGTTTTTATGCAGGGACAGGTTGCATAGTTATTATTGGCAGATTAAGACAGTTATATCATCATCATCATCATCATCATTGTCAACCATTATCAATCCACTGCTGGACGAAGGTCTCCCCAAGTTTCCTCCACAACGGTCTGTCTTGCGCCAGTCTCCTCCATGTCACTCCCGCATACTTTCGAATTTCATCCACCCATCTCCCATGTGGTCTTCTTCTGGGTCTTTTCCTGTCCCTTGGAATTCAATCTAAAATTTCGCCTGTCCATCGATGGTCTGTCCTTCTGGCAGTATGCCCAACCCATTGCCATTTCAGGGATTTAACTCTGATCATGATGTCTTCCACTTTTGCCATTTTTCAGATCCACGAGTTCCTCTTCTTATCTCTCCTGGTTACACCAAGCATGCACCTGTCCATGTTTCTTTGAGTTGTCTGCAGCCTTTGTATGTCTCTTTTAGTTAAGGTCCACGTCTCTGCACCATACGTAAGCACTGGAAGGATGCATTGATCAAACACTTTTCTTTTAAGACATAATGGCATATTGCTCTTGAAAATTATGCTGTTTCTTCCAAAAGCTCTCCAGGCAAGTTTTGTACCCCGATTAATTTCTTCATCAACGTGACCCTCACTTGATATCTGCTGTCCAAGATAAACGTACGTGCCTGTTATTTTCAGCTTTTCTCCATCAATCGATAAATCTTCATTTCGTGTAAAAGCATTGAACATAACTTTTGTCTTCTGAAAGTTCATTTTTAATCCCACTTCTTTACTCTTGTCAGCAAGTTCTTGGATCATACTCTGCAGCTCTGATGGGGTAGTTGCAAAAATGACTACGTCATCAGCAAAACGAAGGTGGGTTAGATAATCTCCATTAATCTTTATCCCTTTGTTTTCCCAGTTCAGTGATTGAAACACATTTTGCAATGTGGCGTTAAAGAGCTTCGGAGATATGGTGTCACCTTGTCTCACTCCCTTTCCAATTTTTATGTGTGTTGTATTTTCAAACAGCCGAATCTTTGCACTTCCATTTTCATAGATGTTATTAATAATATTAATGTATGCATCTTCAATACCGCAGGATTTCAGAGCCATTGTAACTGCTGATGGTTTTACCGAATCAAAGGCTTTTTCATAATCGATAAAAGCCATGCACAATGGAAGTTCATATTCCCTCGCTCTTTCACTTAGCTCTTTGGCCAACCATGGCCCTTGTGCCATTAAAATCAATCAATCTTTCAATTAGTTCTCTCAGTACGTGGATATGATATATTGTACTGTAGCCACTCCTGAATCCAGCTTGTTCTCTCGGTTGAGCCATGTCCAGTGTTACCTTCAAACGGTGTGAAAGAACTTTAGTGAAGATTTTATAAACCACTGATAGGAGGCTGATAGGTCTGTAGTTCCTGAGATCCACAATGTCACCTTTTTTATGTAGCAGGATCATTATAGCATTGTTCCAATCCTGAGGAATCTTCCCTTCATTAAGGCATCGAGTGAAAATTTGGGCGAGTACTGTTTCGATTTCTCCCTTTGCTTCTTGTATGATGTCTACAGTAATTCCATCTTCTCCTGGAGCTTTTCCCCGCTTCATGTTCTTGATTGCATGTGCAACTTCTGCTGGGAGGACTGGAAGAACTCTTGTACTGGTACCTTCCATGATGTCTGGAGTACATGCATCATCCCTTTCATATAACTTGGAGTAGAAATCTTTCACTCTTGTCAAAATTTCGCCTCTATTTCTTGTTACAGAACCATCTTCTTTTCTCAGTGCCATAATCTGTTTTCTTCCCTTACTGAGATGTCCCTTTGCTATCTTTAGGCTTTGGTTGTTTTCAATTGCTTTCCTCACTAGTTCACAGTTGAATTTCCTTACGTCTTCAGTGATACTTTTTCGTACTGTCTTGCATAGCTCTATGTATTCCACTTTGGAAGTCACATGTTCTTTAGTTGTCCTCATCTCTCTTCTTTTTTGCATCAACATTTTGGTTTTTCCTGATAATTTGTTCACATGCAACTTGTTCTTAGACCCAGCTAATTCTGTTGCTGTTTCCATAAGAGCTTTGGTTACTTTTCTGTTAACTTCAGAAATATCCACTTCTTCCGATGTTAGGCCTTCTAACGCAGAGAATCTGTCCTTCAGTTCCAACTTGAAGGTATTATGGTGTTTTTAAGGTTGGTTATGTCAATACATTTTGTTTGTCTTATGAGCTTGCCACGTTCGAGTTTAGTGTTTTGAGGTGCATCTTACATCTCACTAATCTATGGTCACTACCTGTGTTGAACTTGTTTAGCACACTGCAGTCTTCTATGACGAATTTTTTGTTACACATAATAAAATCAATTTCACTTGTCGTCCCATTTGGATGTCTCCATGTCCATTTCCTGTGCGGCTTTTTCTTTAAAAAGGAGTTCAAGATGAAAAACCCTTCTGCCTCTGCAAACTCAACGAGAGTATTTCCACGCTGGTTTCTGTTGCCGTGACCGAATTTACCTACTGAAGTTTCATTCTCTTGCCGTTGCCCTACTTTTGCATTGAAATCTCCCATAATTATCTTCAAATGCTGCTTACCTTTATTATTTAGATGACGAATTTCCTCATAAAATTCTTCAATTTCTTCTTCAGGATGACTTGTGGTGGGTGCATAAGTTTGAATAATCTGAGCCTGGTATCTTCTCGAGAGTTGGATAACGAGTCGTGCAGCTCTGTCAGAGGAACTTTCAACTTCCACAACTTTATCTTTCAGTTTCTTGTTTATTATAAAACCAACACCAGTAGTTCTGCCAGTATCTGTCCCACGATAGTAGAAGAGATGTCCACTTTTCAGTTCAATGAGATCTTCTCCTTTTCTCCTTACCTCACTTAGCCCGACGATGTCCCACTTGATCCTTTGTAGTTCCTCTTCCAATTCAAGAAGCCTTGAGTCAGAAGATAGGGAGCGTCCATTATACGTAGCCAAGGTCAGCATCAAATGGCAGCCTAGTCCGGTCCTCCGGGGATTCTTAGCACCCTCTGCCTTCATGTCGCACTGGCCGCTGCCTTGGCCAGGTACATTCCAGCTGCCGGAGACTGAGGGCTAAGATTTAAGTTGTGGAGTCATTTTGGAGGGGTTTGGCCATAATCCACCACGCTGGCCAAGCGGGTTGGTGAGTGTGGGATAGCATTTCCTCTAATCCCTATGGTATAGTTATACCGCTATTGGCGGTCGTCAGAGCCCCTTTAGTGGGAACAGGATGCACCACGAGAAGGCGGGGTTGACATTTGTCAAGGAGAGGCTGTGATGTTACGCATCACCTGACCTTACATCCCAAGACAGTTATATAGGCAGCTATATAGGCACACAGTTATTATAGGCAGATTTATTTGCCAATAATATGGTGTTTTATTTATTTGTGGAAATTATAATAGCCATTTCCATGTGTTTCAACGTACAGCTATGAAATTATCATTTTAACTTTTTACAGTGGATGAACATCGTGGATCAGTTGGATGCAATAATATATAACTATTATATATTCTGGGGGCCCCTCAGAGGTCGGTGCTCTGGGCACGTGCCCCGATTGCCCTTCCGTAAATCAGGCCCTGCTGAAGTCCTCTGGAACAGATCCAGTTTTTTAACTAAAGCAACGAAAATGTTTTCTAAAGATTCCACTTATTTATTGAAAAAAGAAGCAACACTTGGTTTCCTTTTTAACGCTTCATTCAAAGCTGGCTGAATTCTTGGCTATTTCTTTAACCAGTTTCGTAGAAAGTTTCCGCAAAAATGTTTTGTAAAATCTTTCTGCTAAGGTTAGAGGCCCTCCCACAATGCGGGGGTTGCGGGGGCTATCAGTACGCCCCTGGTTGCAGTAACCGGGGACACACATTCAGAGATAGACCGGATGGTAGCATATTCCAATAGATACCTAGGGATAACAGTGGGTTAGCCCAAGCTCTCTCTCTCTCTCTCTCTCTCTTTCTTTCTCTCTGGGGCAAACACACGATGCTGTCACTCATCCATTCTCACCATTGTCACATGTTCCGCTACGTTCTTGGTTAGCCCATTGTTGCGGTAAGGTCTTCAATTCACAAAAGATGACTTCGTGAATTTTCATAACATTCGTCAATGGTCAGAGAAAAAATCCTCATGCAAGAAATAACCAGGAGCGGCTCGTGGTTTAGCAAACAGGTAGAGCACAAGTAACGACAACTGATGTATTAATATTTTTATATGCTTCACAATCACATTAAAAGTACCTAAAGAAATAAGTTGCCGAAAAATAAATATTCTGCGATTGCATGCAGAGTCCGATTCATAATATCCTCGCAGAACAAGTTCACATGCGCGACAAAAATGAATCCAGTTTATAAGATGTGACAACTCCCGGACAATGACATTTGCGCACCTAGAAGAAAACATGCTACAACCGCGAAACTTAGCAAATATGGAGAGTGCGTGCTGGTATGTGAATGATCCACGTTTGGCGTGAGTGCGCACGACCGCACACCCTGTAGAAGCCCTGCAAGCACGAACCGGCAGCCTTATAAACCGGCGTGTAGTCGATGCCCCATGAAAGCGAAAAACACCGGCCGACGAAAGCAAGAGTACAGAGTGAAAAGAATGCCTAGTACATACCAGAGACGTCGATTTACGCAACGTAATAACTTTGAAACAGGGCTGATCATCGGGCTGATCAACGGGCTGAAAACCTTCGGGTGATCAGTGCGCCGTATAGCCCGCCACGTGGATCGTTCTGACCATACCGTCTGACTGTGTTGGGAGCAGTGGACACGTGACGGCACCGCCACACGGCGGAGCGGCTCCGGACGGACCAGGAGGACCAACAGTAGGGAGGATCGGCGGATCGCGCGCCAGGCACAAACGTATCCCACGGCAACCCGGTCCACTATACCGGCAGATGTAGCAGCTCCTGCGTGTCCACGACCCATTTCCCGACGCCTCGCGGAAGCGAATCTACGATTCCAGCTCACCTTCCGTGTTCTGCCATTAACACCGTAACGTCGCCGGCTCCGTGTGCAGTAGTGCCAGGCCAGAGCGACGTGGTACACCACAGACTGGCGAAGTGTGGTGTTTAGCGATGAGTGCCGCTTCGTTTCGGGGACAGATGATCATCGAGTCCGGGTGTGGAGGTCCCCGTGTCAACGGCACAATCCCAACCTCCCTATCGAGCGCCACAACTCTTCCACTGCAGGCATTATGGTCTGGGAAGCCATTGCCTACGATAGCCGATCAGCTCTAGTAGTGGTACGTGGATCATTGGCCGGCCAGTGGTATGTGGATGTGATCCTACGGCCCCATGTGCTCCACTTGCTGGCCGGGATTCCAGGTGCGCTATACTAGCAGGATAATGCCCGCCCACACACGGCTCGGGTAGCCCAGAACTGCCTACGTCATGTCCAGACACTTCCATGACCTGCCCGCTACCGGGACATGTCCCTTATCGAGCATGTGTGGGACCAGTTGAAACGCCGGCTGCCGCCGTGCCGCACTATCCGGAATTTGGAGCACACCGTCCAACACGTGTCGGCCAATCTGCCGCAGGACAACATAAGGCGTCTGTTTGCCTCCATGTCGGACCGTATTGCAGCATGTATCGCCGCATGAGGCGGTGCGACGCGCTATTGAAGATGACCGACTGCGTGCCACAGATCCCTCTGTAATTGTCCTGCAGCTCTGTTTTTGTCATCATGTGTATCATTCATCTGCATCATTACGTCCATAAAATTTGAGTTCAATCCGATGCTTCCTTTTTGTTGGGCAAATTTCATTGTCCGTGAGTGTATGTCGATTGATTTTTACTTTTTTGTTTTACTCTTGTATTTTCGACCTGTAACTAGAATCTAGTTACTATCTTATATTTGCCTTACCAAGTACAGCCAAGGTCAGTACATTATTGTTGTGTACAGAGGCACGTCATGTGTTTGAATTTTATCGGCGAAATGTCGAAAATCTTTCGCACTAATTTTAGAACATGAAATTTCGCTTGTAAATAATAAACATGGGAAGCAAAGTACAGCACATTTTATGCCACAACAGCATGCCCATTCATCCTTATTATGTGTTTCGGAACTGAACTTTCTGGTTCGCTCAGAAATTTTATCTTTAAACTTTTGCCTTAATTTAAGATCTGGCGTAGGTCTACCCATCATTTAATTTCCAGTTTCTGTTCCAACGTATGCGAGAAGAACAGATGCTTCAGCAAGTAATCGACAATATTCAAGATTAAAAAGACAAATATTTAGTTTCTCACATTTCATTTTTATTTAAGGATGTTAAGCTGTCACTGACATTGTTCCACCGATGAAACAGAAGAATGTCACTAAAATAATCCAGGAGCTAACTCGGGACACAGCAGGGAGCGATTGCGTTTTCCCTGGGTCACAAAACGAGAATGAGCAACGTGGAAATGTGCCTCGATGCTTATCTGCGAAGCGCCGGTTAGCTTCCAGAAGAGTTCTTAACTGCGCATGCTGAAATAATACTGAGCTGGAACCGCAGGGTACTGTGCTCATGGGAGGAAGATTTCAATGTTGTACTTGAGATGTGGATGGAAAACCTTGAATGTTTAACTGCAAGGTAACGCAAGATGTTTTCACTACCGTAATGGTGCTTTTCGGAACACATAATATAATAATTCACATAAAGTAATATATAAAATTTTCAATGTAATCTTCACCCTCACAGAACGTTTTTAACCGTAAGTTTTTTTTCGTTTATCTAATAAAATTTTCGGAAAAATTGTGCGTAGATCCCATGCTCGTGTGCCCCTTTGAACGATCCGCCACAGACAGTAACCAATTTTTGGCAACAGGAGAGGTTTCATGTGAGTATTTGACATGTCATCGTTGATCTGTTCATTTTTTCCGCCACCGACGCTCAATGATCAGCAATACACGCATTCGTTGGAGACAGAACGACTTTCTAAAATATTTAAATCGCACACTGAATTAGTTCACTAGAGGAAATGAAATATAAAAACACTTGCAAGTTCTCCTGTCCAAATCTTTTATTGGCCTTAGCAGACTCGTACACCGTCATGATAAACACAGCGACTATAACTTGACACTTCAATTAGTCTATCACAATTGAATCATGATTTTTCTGTAATTGCACTTAGCGAAACTCATTTAATTGATGAGAAACAAAAGGAGTTTTTAATCTCAGTAACTATAATTTTGAATGCAAAGTTAGAAATCGGAATAATCCATTACTGAATATAAGGGGTTCTGGTGGAGTAGGCCTATACCTGAAGTCTCAAATCACCTACTTTATTCGTGATGACTTGAATAATATGTCCCTTGTACTTGATTCCTGTGAAATGCTTTGGATTGAAATCAAAAATCCCAAGTCCAAAAACCTAATTATTGGCGTTATCTACAGATCGCCAAGTAGTGATCGAAAAACCTTTTCTGAATGCTTTGACAATATCTTTAACAAAATAAATAACGAAAATAAAAATTGCATTTTTCTGGGAGATATAAATATTAACATTAACAACCTATCTCTAAGTGAAATCTATCTTAATATGCTATCAGGCAATTTTTTTCAGATGTGCATTTCTTTACCAACTCGTGGTGCCAATATTCTAGACCATATTGGTACTAACTTACTTAATACTGCTTTAAAGTCCGGAGTGATTGACTTTAGTATTAGTGATCACAACCCTGTCTTCATTCATGTTCCAGTTTTTACAAATTATCATTACTCAACTAACCACAAAACAATCTCCTATTGTGAATACACCACGTTAGCTGACCTAGTCTCAAATTTTGACTGGGACAAGTCGGTTATCTTCAATACAACTTGTCCAACTATAGCTACCGAAATTTTGCAAGGCATTTTGAATGATTTCCTTGAGATCACAAACGTTCACAAGGTAGTTAACACTAAATATGACATTAAGATCCAACCTTGGATGACCAATGGAATCATTAGATCAATAAAAAAAAGGATAAGCTTCGTAAAAAAAGTAGAAAGAATCCTTATAACAGTCACTTACGTGATAAGTATAAAAGGTATAATTATGCCCTAAGAAATGTTATTCAGCATGCGAAAGTTGCTTATTACAACCTCGCTATTTCAGATGCAGGAAATAACTCATATCAAAATGGAAAATAATCAAATCAGCAATTAACAAACAATCCTGTGCTACTGAAACTCCGCTGACGTTAAAAGGAAATTCTAGTAATTTTAATGTTGATTCAAAATCAGTCGCTGATGAATTCAACAATTACTTCATTAATATAGGTCATGATTTAGCATCTCAGCAAAACTTGCCCACAAATACTAAAGGTTATGCTTCTTTATCCAAAATTAAGGAAGTTCCTTTTTCAATGTTTCTACGCCCTTTGGATGATACTGAAACCTATAATAATATCACTTCATTGTCCCTAAAAAGAAGTGCTGGTTCAGACAATATTAATAGCTTAGTCATAAAAGACTCGATCTCTATTTTAGTACCACTTATAACACATATTATTAATCTGAGTTTTTATTCAGGTCAGTTTCCTGACAGTCTGAAAATCGCTAAGGTTATTCCTATTTTTAAAAAAGGAGATAGGGAATCTACCTGTAATTACAGACCGATATCTTTGTTACCCGTTTTGAGTAAGATTTTTGAAAGGTCTATTCACAGCAGAATGGTTGATTTTTTACACACCCATGGTATGCTCTCTTTGGAACAGTTCGGTTTCCAAAGAAACAGATCTACTGAAATGGCTGTTGCTAAGTTGTCAAACTTCATTTCCGAAGCACTAGATGACAGTTATTATACTATTTGTGTTTTTATTGATTTCCAAAAAGCTTTCGACACGGTAAATCACGACATTCTGTTACATAAATTACCCAAATACGGTTTTCGTGGCAAAATTCTTTCCCTCTTAATGAGCTACCTCTCTCATCGCAAACAGTATGTCACTGCAAATAAAATAAACTCCGATCTACTTAATATTTCATGTGGAGTGCCTCAAGGTTCGGTATTGAGACCGTTACTGTTCCTGTTATATATTAATGACCTTCCTCTGTGCCTGCAATCAACTCATGCTTTGCTATACGCTGATGACACTGTCATTTTTCAAAAATGTCATGATTTGCATAAGTTACAGATAATGATCAATAATGATCTATCAAATTTATCTCATTAGTTATGCTCTAACAAATTATCACTTAATATTCTAAAAACCAACGCCGTATATTTCCGAAACGTTCATAAAAGAGAGGACATAAATAAATTTCCAGTCAGGATTAATGATCTCCCACTTAAAATTGTGGACAAAGTTCAGTATCTTGGTGTTTGGTTTGATGAATTCTTTAACTGGAATATGCATGTTCAGTTTGTTTTAAAAAAAGTTTCCTTACAGGTTGGCCTGCTTGGTAAAATTAAGCATCTCTTCCCTATCAATGTCCTAAAAACATTTTACTATGCTTTTATGTATACCCATCTCTCCTATTGTCTGGAATCTAGGTATTCAAATATAAGTGCAAACAATAAGTTATGCTTGCTCAAATTACAGAAGAAATCTGTTCGCTGTATGCTGAACACATATTACATGTCTCATTCAAAACCATTATTTCTAAAACTAAATATTCTAAAAATTCATGAAAGTTTTACCTTGAAACTAGGTATTATGTTTTTTAAAATAATGCATCTTAAACTAGCTATTTTTCAATCTGACATCAAATATCTGGATTATTCTATCTTCACCAGATCTGTTGCTAACAACAAATTATGTCAGCCGTGTGTTAGACTTAATTATGGTTTAAATAGCATACTGTATAAAGACATTATCCTATGGAATAACCTCCCAGAGAGCATCAGATCCCTGGAAAATATCAAAAAGTTTTCCTTGACTCTGCGAAATTACATTGTAATTCACCCTGATCTCCATAACGAATCTCAACCCTATAATTAAATTGTAGTTCCAAGCATGCTGCTAACAGTGGTGCTTCTGTTATAACCATCTTACTTGCTTTCATATATGCCATATGTTTTATTCGTTTTCTTACATCTGATAGGGGAATCGCCTTACAACCAATGTGTTCAGATTCCTCCTGGTGTATTGCATTTTCATATAACTGTAAGTTTTAAATGTGTGCAATAAATAATTGTATTGTATATTGTATAACACAGATGATACTAAAACGGGTTATTAAACTTTTTATTTATTAACTGAGAGTAACCACCGAAGAAAATAAGTATTAATAACAATGAAATAACGTCGAACTCGTTATCTAACGATGAGTTAGGTAACGCCGTATACGTATTGTTGTAACCTTAGTCCCACCGAGGACCACCAATGTTGTAACAGTGGCCGAGCAATCATTAAATTGTATTATTTAATAATTGCTCGGCCACTGTTACAAGATTGGTGGTTTATTATGGGCACACACTTAAACAATCAAAACTAATCACACTCGTACACATGAGTAATGTGTCCTGCAAATGCCCTGACTGCACTAAACATAAACGTTTAATAGGCTATAAAATAAAAATGGCACAAATATGTATAACAATGAGTTGACTGCTGATCTTAAGTGCTGGGTCATCTTTGACCGAAAATTGCTCCCGTTATAAAGTTTTTGTGTACTTAAGTCCACAGTTCAGTTCTTAACAATTTACCAGTTCAGTTCACTATAGAATGTAATTTGGTTGGCTTATACATTCCTAACAGTTCCTTGACTATCAGCGTACCAGGTGTAACAACAATAAAAAAAAATGATTTTGCTTAAATGGGGCTGACAAGTGTAAATCCAATAAGTTTCATCTGTAAATTGATTAGATAACACCACCACACTTCTTTTACGCTGAAGATTTCCTTGCTCGAGCTGCGTTCCGCTGCAATCACGCGAGTGCGAGTTGCACTGCTTCCGTTTACAAACACACGCAGATCTTTTTTACGCTTTCCAACCGTAGGTTGAAGAAGCGTATATGCTCCAGCTTTGTCCGTCCGTCTGTCCGTCTGCACGATAACTCGCGTAAAAACGGTTCGATGTCGATGAAATTTTAGTATATTGTAGGAGACCACCTGGGGACGAACCCTATTGAAATTGGACGAAATGGGGTCAAAGGTCAGGATATAGGAGCGGGATGCATTCCATTGCCCTTATGCGTCATAACGTGCGTAAAAATGGTTCGATTTCGATGAAAATTTAGTATGTGGTAGGGGATCACCAGTAAACGAACCCTATTGAAAATGGGACAAATGGAGTCAAAGGTCAGGACATAGGATCGGGATCCATTCCATCGCCCTTATCCCATACTATTAAGGTGGACGTCAAGTAATTTTGCTTCCTATACTTCCAATGGAAAAACGTTTGTACACATTTCCTTCACAATTAGTGTGTTCCCAAGGATGGAAATTTGAACATCGATTAAAATAACTTCATATTATAACTTGGAATATTTAACATTTTCTAAAACATAACCTTAATTATATTAAAAAACAATAACGTTTCCTTTGGTGGTGTTGAAATCAGAAAAAAGATGGCGCGACCTGTACTTTTATGACGTCAGTAGACAAATAAATGTTGGATTGCATAATTATGGTTATGTTTTAGAAAATATTAAGTATTCCAAGTTATAAAATGAAGCTATTTTAATCGATGTTCAAATTTGCATCCTTGGGAACGCATTAATTGTGAAGAAAATATGTACAGAAGTTTTTCCATTGGAAGTATAGGAAGCAAAATTACTTGACGTCCACCTTAAAGGAGCAATTCTTGTATCTATGTAAATTTTATTTTGAAAACGGCTCTAAAGATTTTGATGAAAGTCGTTAACCTATCGTTTTCTGGTACTAGAAATCGATTTAGCTTGATCTCGACTTTAGGAAAATTGGTTTAGTGCATTAAATAACCACCCCGAATTACCACGTTTTTAGTGTCATGGCGTCGTTTCATTAATGTTACCCATGCTTAGAAATCTTATGACGTCATAATCTCGCGACTGAGATGTTGGCGCGCTGGCACGCCATCTGTCTCATTACGTCACGCGTTGTGTGTGGATCCTATTAAAGTTTTATGACGTCACACTCTTGCAAGCAGATGGTCGCGATTCCCATCTGCCTTATTACGTCACGCGTTGTGTGCGTATGTCCGTCCGCACGATAACTCACGTAAAAATCGTTCGATTTCGATGAAATTTTAGTATGTGGTAAGGGAACACTTGGGAAGGAACCCTATTGAAAGTGAACGAAATGGGGTCAAAGGTTAGGACATAGGAGCGGGATCCATTGCACTGCTATTATGCGTCATAACTAACGTAAAAAAGGTTCGATTTCGATGAAATTTTAGTATGTGGTAGGGGACCACCTGGGGACAAATCCTATTGAAAATGGGCGAAATGAGGTCAAAGGTCAGGACATAGGAGCCGAATCACTTCCATCGCCATTATGTGTCATAACTTTCGTAAAAATGCTTCGATTTGGATGAAATGTTAGTATGTTGTAGGGGCCAGTCTGGGAAGAATTCTACTGAAAATGGGCGAAATGGGGTCAAAGGTTTGAACACAGGAGCGGGATCTATTTCATAGCCCTTATGCATCATAACTTGCGTAAAAATGCTGCGATTGATTGCGACAAAACTTTATCATGTTATTTCGCAGGTATACTGAACCGGTTCTGTTGAATATCATTGAAATGGGATCAAAGGTCAGGGCACAGGACCGAGATTTATTCCACAGCCCCTCATAACTTGAGTAATGATTTTTGGTATGTTGGAAAGCGTATTATAATCAATGCATTACATGATTCTACTAACTTGTTGTTGATAAAGCTTCGCTTCGTAATATCGGCTAGTCTCTTTTGCTGCATACGGGGAGGTGATGATTATGACGATGGTTCCGAACCGCTGTCGATGATTATGACGATGGTTCCGAACCGATATGGTGTCACCTTGTCTCACTTCCTTTCTAATTCTTATTTGTGCTGTATCCTTAAATATCCGAACCTTTGCACTTACATTTTCATAGATGTTATTACTAATGCTAATGTACAGTAGTGGCCAAAATTGTAGAAACCTTTTGGAAATAGTGTATTTTTGAGGTTTGATGGCTCACAACACCAGTTTTATTTTTAGTAATACCATAAAATAATACATCAATGGAAAGATAATTTCATCCAGAATGTAGTGCAATAACTTTTATGAAGGGTTTTGTATTAGAAGAAATTATAGAAAAAATGAGATATACAAAAATTCTCACCATGTCAATTAATACTTAGTTGGGTAATCTTTAGCGTTAATTACGGCCTTACAACCCCTTCCCATGGAGTTAACCAAGTTTCTTAGTTCTGCAGCTGATATAATGTGAAACCAATATCGAATTATTGCTTCTATTAATTGCGTTTTATTGCTGGGTTGCTTCTGACTAACAAGTTTCTTTAATCGGCTCCATAGATTTTTGATGGGGTTAAGGTCTGGGCTATTCCCATGCCATTCCAGCAGTGGAATATGATTATCTTGAAACCACTTTTTGCACACAGCAGCAACATGACATGGAGCTGAATCCTGTTGAAATATAAATGCTTCATTATCTTGGAAAAGATCACGTGCGGAAGGCTTCAGTTTGGGCTCAAATATTTTATTATTGTATTTTTGGCCATTTATATTCCCATTAATCACGGAAATTCTGCCCACACCTTTTGATGTCATACAAATCCAGATCATAACACTTACTGGGTGTTTCACGATACATATAATGCAATCAGGATGCAATTCTTCTCCGATTCTTCTCCTTACGTATTTTATGCCATCACTACCAAACAGGGAGGTTTGGCCTCATCACTCCAAATAACACTGTCCCATTGTTCCGCTGTCCAGTTAACATGGGTTTTAGCCCAGTTTAATCGTTTCAGCCTTTGTTTGAGAGATAAAAATGTTTTTTTCGTGGAATTCTAGCTTTTAGACCAAATTCCTGCAGTTTGCGCCGAACAGTCCTTGCACTCAACTTTACATTGCATTGCGCCATTTCATTTTGTCTACACCCAGATGATTTTCTTCTGTCACCTAGGCACAGTCTCTTAATTCTTCTATCATCACTTGTTGTTGTGCACCTTTTTCTGCCTTTACCAGTCTGATTTTGTAGTGACTGAGTCTCCTTATACCTCTATCTTTGGTTCAGTTTCCACCAATTTTTCTTCTAAGTTCTACATAACTGAAGCCTGGTTCACTTAATAGTACTATTTTACATTGCTTTCTGGGTGACCAGTCAACTCTTTGCGCCATTTCTTTAATTTTATTACGTTTTACAAGCTCACTAAATGAAAGAACACACACACACACACACACACACACACACACACACACACACACACACACACACACACACACACACACAAACTTGATAGCAATCACATAACACACTGACAAATGTCATCCTCTCAGCTCCAATACTTGACATCAATAGCTGAATCCTACTGTAACCTGATTGGCTCATTGCCAAAACTAGATGACACCTGATTGGCTCTCTAAACACTCATGCTCGTTGGCTACATTCAAATGAAGGAAAGCTACTTCATATTTTCTGGTTATTTGGATATAACCTTTCATAGAATTCAAATAATTAAACATTGTTGCATGACATTCTTGATAAAATTATATTTTCATTGATGTATAATTTTATGGTGTTACTCCAAAAAAGTGGTGTTATGAGCCATCAAACCTCAAAAATACACTTTTCCTAAAAGGTTTCCACAATTATGGCCACTACTTTATACATCTTCAATACTACAGGATTTCAAAACCATTGTTACTTCTGATGGTTTCACGGAATCGAAGGCCTTTTCATAGTCTATAAAAGCCATGCATAAAGGGAGTTCATATTCTTTTTGTTCTTTCAATTAGTTGTCTCACTACATGGATATGATCTACAGTGCTGTAGCCACTCCTGAATCCAGCTTGTTCTCTTGGTTGGGCCATGTATAGTGTTACCTTCAAGCGATGTGAAAGAACCTTAGTGAAGATTTTATAAACCACTGATAGGAGGCTGATGGGCTTGTAGTTCCTGAGATCCTCAATATCACCTTTTTTTATGTAGCAGGATCATTGTAGCATTGTTCGAATCCTCAGGAATCTTCCCTTCATTAAGACATCGAGTGAAAACTTGGGCGAGTACTGTTTCGATTTCTCCACTTGCTTCTTGTATGATGTCTGCAGTAATTCCATCTTCTCCTGGAGCTCTTCCCAGTTTCATGTTCTTGATTGCATGTGTAACTTTTGCTGGGAGGACTGGGAGAACTCTGGTACTGGTACCTTTCATGATGTCTGGAGTACATGTATCATCCCTTTCATATAATTTGGAGAATAAATCTTTCACTCTTGTCAAAATTTCGCCTTTATTTCTTGTTACAGAACCATCTTCTTTTCTCAGTGCCATAATCTGTTTTCTTCCCTTACTGAGATGTCCCTTTGCTATCTTTAGGCTTTGGTTGTTTTCAATTGCTTTCCTCACTAGCTCACAGTTGAATTTCCTTACGTCTTCAGTGATACTTTTTCGTACTGTCTTGCATAGCTATATATATTCCACTTTGGAAGTCACATCTTCTTTAGTTGTCCTCATCTCTCTTCTTTTTTGCATCAACATTTTGGTTTTTCCTGATAATTTGTTTACATGCAACTTGTTCTTAGACCCAGCTAATTTTGTTGCTGTTTCCATAAGAGCTTTGGTTACTTTTCTGTTAACTTCCGAAATATCCACTTCTTCCGATGTTAGGCCTTCTAAAGCAGAGAATCTGTTCTTCAGTTCCAACTTGAAAGTATTATGGTGTTTTTTAAGGTTGGTTATGTCAATACATTTTGTTTATCTTATGAGCTTGCTACGTTCGAATTTAGTGTTGAGGTGCATCTTACATCTCACCAATCTATGGTCACTACCTGTCTTGAACTTGTTCAGCACACTGCAGTCTTCGATGACGAATTTTTTGTTACACATAATAAAATCAATTTCACTTGTCGTTCCATTTGGATGTCTCCATGTCCATTTCCTGCCTGACTTTTTCTTGAAAAAGGAGTTCATGATGAAAAACCTTTCTGCTTCTGCAAATTCTACGAGAGTATTTCCTCGTTGATTTCTGTTCCCGTAACCGAATTTATCAACCGAAGTTTCATTCTGTTGCTGTTGCCCTACTTTTGCATTGAAATCACCCATAATGATCTTCAAGTGCTGTTTGCATTTGTTATTTTGCTTCTAAATTTCCTCGTAAAAAAAAAGTATATATATATGTATAATTAATTTAGTGGGTTTTAGGGATTTCTACTGGAAGTTCTTGGTTGAAGGTGTAGAGAGTTTGATATATATATATATAGAATGAAAATATTACAGAACAAAAATACAAAAATTTCAAAACAAGTGAAAACTGGAACAGGTTGCCGTCATCAGGAGAGCATCAACCTGTGAGAGTGGCCTTTCTAGTACCAACAAAACGACAAGGCAAGCCAAAATTGTCGGTTGGTCATGCTCCCTAGGCCACAAAACCAAATTCTAATAAGCACAAAAATTCCAAGAATAAAAATTATAAAACTAAAAAAAGAACTAAAAGCTTACCGGCAGAACAAAACCCGCCATGACAAAAAGTCAAACAAGACTGAACAGAGCACCCACAAGAACCCAAATATATACACTGATAAAAAAGGTGGTCACGGTTAATCAACTACCTGGTAAGCCAAAAAATGTGTGAGTTGACAAGATGCAAAACTGTGTATGTAGATAAGATCTTCAGCGATTAGGGACCCACCTAATAGCACTTTATGTTACCTATATATTTAAAATTGTTAAGTCCTAGGTTAATAAATATATGTATTTGAAATTGTTAGGTCCTAGGTTAATAAACTAATAAATGTGTCTCTATTCTACCCAGTAAATTTTTACAATGCGCACTAAAGCTTTCTTATGAGTTTGGTTTGCCCCTCGAAGCCTTTAACGAATGGCAGGATTCTGTATTATGTGACATTTGTCATGAGCTCGACAAGTTAAAGAGCTCTGGTGTTTGTACCCGGCAGCTACATAATTTTGCTTTGATTAATTCACAAATTCATGAACTTCAAAACGTATTCACTATTTGTCCAGTGGATAAGGCTGGTAATAACTTTGTCTTCTTTTGTAAACAGTTCTATCAGGATCTCCCTAATACAGGAGATGAATACCACGGATACTTACACTCCGGTTTCTCAAAACCATAAAGACATTATTTAAAAAATAATCGCTTTGCATAAAAGGATTAAGCTTAATGTGTCCAACTTAAACTTTCCTTTTATTTATGCTATCCCAAAGTTTCATAAGGAACCTGTTTCCTTCCGTTTCATTACTAGTGGACGCAACTGTTATAACAGTAAAGCGGGTGGGTTGCTTCAGAGATACTTGTCCGTGGCGCTTCGCAAGCTGGTTTCGACTTGGATTATTGGGAGCAATAACAGATTCTTGGAGACACTTGGCTCGGTGACTGTCACATCTGTGGATACTTACGATTTTAAAAACCTCTTCACTTCAATTTCATTGAAGGGTTTGTGGCAGGTAGCCCTAAACATACATACGAAGTTCGAGCCCGGGACTACAGAACAGTATTGGCATTTCATACTGGATTTCTGTATTAATAACAATTTCGTTACCGTGGGCGATGGGCTTTACCTCCAAACTCGTCGTATCCCGATGGGCAGTCGCTTTTCTAGCAGGTTGGCTAATCTCTATCTACATTTTGTTTGAGGATAAATATGTTGCCAACCATTCTTTACCTGAGATTGCTCTAAGATATGTTGATGACATCATTGTCATTAACATTCCGGACTTTTGCGTTGCGCCACTGACTTGTATCCTGACGACCTTACCTAGAAAAAGCCAACAGATCGTCTAATTATGTTTGTTACCTCGATTTAGAGGTTCAGGTGGACGAGGAGGGAAGAGGTGTGGTGAATTTATTTGATCAAAGAAACTCTTTTGAGTTTGATATCATTCACTACACTCACTGGTAATCCAACATTTCAAAAGTTATACATCGCAATCTACTCATCTCTCAGTTTCATAGAATAGCTAAAATTTGCTCTACACAGTTCTTACTTGTAAAAAATCTGAAAGCTCTTCTTTCTAAATTGCAATCTAACAATTTTCCTAATTATTTCTTCAGACATCATTTTAAACATTTAATTTTAAACTATAATTCGGTGTCCAAGAGTTTCAAATTACACATTGACATGCTTTAGTAACCTAGGACTTAACAATTTTAAATATATAGGTAACATAAAATGCTATTTGCAGGGTCCCTAATAGCTGAAGATCTTATCTACATACACAGTTTTGTATCATGTCAATTCACACATTTTTTGGCTTACCAGGTAGTTGATTAACCCTGACAACCTTTTTTATCAGTGTATATATTTGGGTTCTTGTGGGTGCTCTGTTCAGTCTTGTTTGACTTTTTGTCATGGCGGGTTTTGTTCTGCCGGTAAGCTTTTATTTCTTTTTTTTAGTTTTATAATTTTTATTCTTGGAATTTTTGTGCTTATTAGAATTTGGTTTTGTGGCCCAGGGAGCATGACCAACCGACAATTTTGGCTTGCCTTGTCGTTTTGTTGGTACTAGAAAGGCCACTCCCACAGGTTGATGCTCTCCTGATGACGGCAACCTGTTTCAGTTTTCACTTGTTTTGAAATTTTTGTATTTTTGTTCTGTAATATTTTCATTCTATATAAGCTACTACATGAGGTTTAGCTGCCTTCAGCGCTTCTCATGGTATTAGCCTTTTTTCTAATTTTGTTTGTCTTATTTTTTTGTGTTAAAATTTATTTATAAAGTATTTATTTTTTGTTTTATTTATGTACTATATATATATATATATATCATCATCATCATCATTGTCAACCATTATCAATTCACTGCTAGACGAAAGTCTCCCAAGTTTCCTCCACAACGGTCTGTCTTGTGCCAGTCTCCTCCACGTCACTCCCGCATACTTTCGAATTTCATCCACCCATCTTCCATGTGGTCGTTAAAGCAATAAACTGGGTACCACTTTGGTACCCACAGTTACCAATACCAATACCATTGCCATTTCAGGGATTTTACTCTGATCATGATGTCTTCCACTCTTGTCATTTTTCGGATCCACGAGTTCCTCTTCTTATCTCTCCTGGTTACACCAAGCATGCACCTCTCCATGCTCTTTGAGTTGTCTGCAGCCTTTGTATGTCTCTTTTAGTTAAGGTCCACGTCTCTGCACCATACGTAAGCACTGGAAGGATGCATTGATCAAACACTTTTCTTTTAAGACATAATGGCATATTGCTCTTGAAAATTATGCTGTTTCTTCCAAAAGCTCTCCAGGCAAGTTTTGTACGCCGATTAATTTCTTCATCAATGTGACCCTCACTTGATATCTGCTGTCCAAGATAAACGTACGTGTCTGTTATCTCCAGCTTTTCTCCATCAATCGATAAATCTTCATTTCTTGTAAAAGCATTGAACATAACTTTTGTCTTCTGAAAGTTCATTTTTAATCCCACGTCTTTACTCTTGTCAGCAAGTTCCTGGATCATACTCTGCAGCTCTGATGGGGTAGTTGCAAAAATGACTACGTCAGCAGCAAAACGAAGGTGGGTTAGATAATCTCCATTAAACTTTATCCCTTTGTTTTCCCAGTTCAGTGATTGAAAGACATTTTCCAATGTAGCATTAAAGAGCTTCGGAGATATGGTATCACCTTGTCTCACTCCTTTTCCAATTTTTATCTGTGTTGTATTTTCAAACAGCCGAATCTTTGCACTTGCATTTTCATAGATGTTATTAATAATATTAATGTACGCATCTTCAATACCGCAGGATTTCAGAGCCATTGTAACTGCTGATGGTTTTACCGAATCAAAGGCTTTTTAATATTCGATAAAAGCCATGCACAATAGAAGTTCATATTCCCTCGCTCTTTCACTTAGGTCTTTGTCCAACCATGGCCCTTGCGCCATTAAAATCATCAGTCTTTCAATTAGTTCTCTCAGTACGTGTATATGATCTACTGTGCTGTAGCCACTCCTGAATCCAGCTTGTTTTCTCGGTTGAGCCATGTCCAGTGTTACCTTCAAACGGTGTGAAAGAACTTTAGTGAAGATTTTATAAACCACTGGAGGCTGATAGGTCTGTAGTTCCTGTGATCCTCAACGTCATCTTTTTTATGTAGCAGGATCATTGTAGCGTTGTTCCAATCTTTAGGAATCTTCCCTTCATTAAGGCATCGAGTGAAAATTTGGGCGAATACTGTTTTGATTTCTCCAATTGCTTCTTGTATGATGTCTACAGTAATTCCATCTTCTCCTAGAGCTTTTCCCCGCTTCATGTTCTTGATTGCATGCGCAACTTCTGCTGGGAGGACTGGAAGAACTGTGGTACTGGTACCTTTCATGATATCTGGAGTACACGTATCATCCCTTTCATATAATTTGGAGTAGAAATCTTTCACTCTTGTCAAAATTTCGCCTCTCTTTCTTGTTACAGAACCATCTTCTTTTCTCAGTGCCATAATCTGTTTTCTTCCCTTACTAAGAT
Organism: Macrothele yani; assembly: GCA_039090855.1. Classification (NCBI taxonomy): domain Eukaryota; kingdom Metazoa; phylum Arthropoda; class Arachnida; order Araneae; family Macrothelidae; genus Macrothele; species Macrothele yani. The sequence continues at coordinate 220,712 of CM077023.1, read as the reverse complement.
GTCCCTTTGCTATGTTTAGGCTCTGGTTGTTTTCAATTGCTTTCCTTACTAGTTCACAGTTGAATTTCCTTAGGTCTTCAGTGATACTTTTTCGTACTGTCTTGCATAGCTCTATATATTCCACTTTGGAAGTCACATCTTCTTTAGTTGTCCTCATCTCTCTTCTTTTTTGCATCAACATTTTCGTTTTTCCTGATAATTTGTTTACTTGCAACTTGTTCTTAGACCCAGCTAATTCTGTTGCTGTTTCCATAAGAGCTTTGGCTACTTTTCTGTTAACTTCAGAAATATCCACTTCTTCCGATGTTAGGCCTTCTAAAGCAGAGAATCTGTTCTTCAGTTCTAACTTGAAGGTATTATGGTGTTTTTAAGGTTGGTTATGTCAATACATTTTGTTTGTCTTATGAGCTTGCCACGTTCGAGTTTAGTGTTGAGGTGCATCTTACATCTCACCAATCTATGGTCACTACCTGTGTTGAACTTGTTTAGCACACTGCAGTCTTCTATGACGAATTTTTTGTTACACATAATAAAATCAATTCCACTTGTCGTCCCATTTGGATGTCTCCATGTCCATTTTCCTGTGTGGCTTTTTCTTGAAAAAGGAGTTCAAGATGAAAAGCCCTTTTGCCTCTGCAAACTCTACGAGAGTATTTCCACGCTGGTTTCTGTTGCCGTGACCGAATTTACCTACTGAAGTTTCATTCTGTTGCCGTTGCTCTATTTTTGCATTGAAATCTCCCATATTTATCAATTTCTTCTTCAGGATGACTTGTGGTGGGTGCATAAGTTTGAATAATCTGAGCCTGGTATCTTCTCGAGAGTTGGATAACGAGTCGTGCAGCTCTGTCAGAGGAACTTTCAACTTCCACAACTTTACCCTTGAGTTTCTTGTTTATTATAAATCCAACACCACTAGTTCTGCCAGTATCAGTCCCACGATAGTAGAAGAGATGTCCACTTTTCAGTTCAATGAGATCTCCTTTTCTCCTTACCTCACTTAGCCCGACGATGTTCCACTTGATCCTTTGTAGTTCCTCTTCCAGTTCAAGAAGCCTTGAATCAGAAGATAGGGAGCGTCCATTATACGTAGCTAAGGTCAGCATCAGATGGCAGCCTAGTCCGGTCCTCCGGGGATTCTTAGCACCCTCTGCCTTCATGTCGCACTGGCCGCTGCCTTGGCCAGGTACATTCCAGCTGCCGGAGACTCAGGGCCAAGATTTAAGTTGTGGAGTCATTTTGGAGAGGTTTGGCCATAACTCACCACGCTGGCCAAGCGGGTTGGTAAGTGTGGGATAGCATTTCCTCTAATCCCGATGGTATAGTTATACCGCTATTGGCGGTCGTCAGAGCCCCTTTAGTGGGAACAGTGTATACCACGAGAAGGCGGGGTTGACATTTGTCAAGGAGAGGCTGTGATGTTACGCATCACTTGACCTTACATCTCATATATATATATATATATATATATATATATATATATATATATATATAAAAGTTAAACACGGAGCAGTAAGATGTGAAAAAATGGAGAAGTACTGCTTGGATTGACACGAAATGCGGCAGGAACGTAGGAAATATGTTTATTAATGAATCGAAACAAATAAATGCAGACAGAGATGAAAATGATATTGAATTTTCAGAAATTATAAGATGACGTCAAATTGGAGTCATTTACAAAGAGAGTAATAAAGTCACAACAAACAACCAAACCCGACATTAATAGGGTATGTGAGCACCCCTCATCTGCATACAAAGTTTACAACGTCTATGCTTTTTATGAGATGATCAACCACCGCACAGTCCAGTAATCGCCATTCCTCCTGTAGAGCAGTTTCCAAAGCTGTGAGAGTGGTTGGGGGCAGGAGACGTGAACACTCTGCACGGCCGAGGGCATCCCAAAGATTTTCAATGGGATTAAAGTCGGGTGAGTACGCCGGCCACTCCATACTCGCAATCCCCTCACTCTCCAGGTAGTCGTCGACGATGCTGCTCTATGGGGACGCGCATTATCGTCCATTAAAACGTAGGCAGGACCAACTTCTGCAGCGTACAATTGCTCAGTGGGGTCTAGGACTTCATCCCTATAACGTACAGCCGTCACAGAACCCAGTCTGTAGATGTGGAGGTCGGTGCAATATCCAAACGAAATTCCTGCCCAGATCATGATGCTTCCACCTCGGAATGCATGATGTTCGGTTATGTTCTGGCGTCGATTGCGTGTGCCTTCTTCCCTCCACACTCGAACACGCTTGTCATCGGCTTGCAGGGCAAATCTGGACTCATCCGTGAACATAACGTTGCCCCAATCAGACACAGTCCAATTGACATGTTGGCGACACCACTTTAATCGTGCCCCTCTGGATTGGACGGATAGAGGAACACAAACCCGTGGTACCCGGGCGTACAGTCCCTTCATGTGTAGCCTTCGACGCACAGTAGTGGCAGATATCGTCTTACCAATGGCCACCGTAACCATAGATGTCACACGTGTGGACGTCGCTCTTCGATTCCGCTTGGCTACAACAGCAATATATCGGTCTTCCGCGGGGTCGTAACCCTTGGGCAACCTGCCACAGGTCTGCGGACAACTGTTTGGCTGGTTAGAAATTGTTTCCATAAACGTGTAATGACGGAATGATTCACACCGAAGAAACCAGCAACATCTGTGATTGACTGTCCTGCTTCAATGCGTTCGATGGCACGGCAGCGCTCAGAATCTTTCAATCGTCTTCTGGAAGCCATAAAATCAAGTCTGTCTCCTAAACAAATCCTCCGACAGTTCTCAACACCTTGTAGCAGCACTTGCAGGGAACTCCTGTACCCCTTCAGAGTGCTGGCTTCTTATACGACTGCCTGTTTTGCATAATACTCGGAAAGACACCGTGATTCGCTGTTACCTACCCCATTTGCATACTTCCATCTACCGCTGCGGCGAATTGCAGCCTCTCCAATTCCGATTGGCTTCTGGAAATTAACTTCTCCCTCTGCGTGCTTAACTTTTGGAAGTGAGTGTATATATGATTCGGTGAAACCATCAACAGTTACAATGGCTTTGAAATCCTGCGCTATTGAAGATGCATACATTAATATTATAAATAACAGCTATAAAAATGCAAGTGCAAAGATTCGCTGTTTGAGAATACAGCACACATAAAAATTGGAAAGGGAGTGAGACAAGGTGACACGATATCTCCCAAGCTCTTTAATGCTACATTGGAAAATGTCTTTCAATCACTGAACTGGGAAAACAAAAGGATAAAGTTTAATGGTGATCATCTAACTCACCTTCGTTTTGCTGATGACGTAGTCATTTTTGCAACTACCCCATCAGAGCTGGAGAGTATGATCCAGGAACTTGCTGACAAGAGTAAAGAAGTGGGATTAAAAATGAACTTTCAGAAGACAAAACTGATGTACAATGCTTTTACAAGTAATGAAGATTTATCGATTGATGGAGAAAAGCTGGAGATAACAGATATGCACGTTTATCTTGGACAGCAGATATCAAGTCAGAGTCACATTGATGAAGAAATTAATTGGCGTATAAAACTTGCCTGGAGAGCTTTTGGAAGAAACAGTATAATTTTCAAGAGCAATATGCCATTATGTCTTAAAAGAAAAGTGTTTGATCAATGCATCCTTCCAGTGCTTACGTATGGTGCAAAGACGTGTATCTCAACTGAAAGAGACATACAAAGACTGCAGACAACTCAAAGAGGCATGGAGAGGTGCATGCTTGGTGTAACCAGGAGAGAAAAAAAGAGGAACTCGTGGATCAGAAAAACGACAAGAGTGGAAAACATCATGATCAGAGTAAAATCCCTGAAATGGCAATGGTATTGGTATTGGTAACAGTGGGTACCAAAGTGGTACCCAGTTTATTGCTATAACGAAATACAAACATAGGAGATTCATTGAATGTTGCAGTACAGAAAACAAAAGTGCGGCATTTTATGTATATCCACGATGCAGCACAAAATTACACAGAAAGAAAATGAATATGCACACGAACAAAGGGGGGCATAACGGCATGTCAAACGATTTGAAATAACACATGTGCGCAAGCATATGAAATGCACTATGCCATCATAAATCATCCGAACGGAACTTAAATGTGGTTACAGCGCAAAACATTACTGAGTAACTCATCAACTTTATTAAAATAACAAAGGTAACAAATGTACCACTATTGTAATCCGCGATCGAGGAAAGCACTAACACAGCTAAAACTCACAAGTATAAGAAATAAAAAAAAGGCACAAATTTAGGAAACAACAGATAAAATAATGATAAAAAGATACTGGGGAGCTCACACAAGTAACGAGACCGATTATTCGTGAAAACACAGCAAAAACGCACAATTATAGCAAATTGAAAATACATTACTTGTGAAACACAGTAAAAACACACAACTATAGCAAATTTAAAATACATGGAAAACATCAGAATCAACAGGCACTATGTCTACAAAATCCAGAGAATCTGCGAGCGGGTTCGCAAATCCCCTAGCATTAAGAGAACAAAAAAATGATCGGTTTGGGGAAGTGAGCTAAAGGTCATCGGGCAAAAGGAAATGAGGTATCACATATATGCTTCTCAGCAAGATCCTTCAAGAAGGCGAGACGGCGCGTGTAACGTCTCAAAAATGCCTGATACCGAGGATCGGTGGCACACAGAGATTTAAAAAATGACACATAAGCTTCGAATTGCGTTACCGCTGCAAACAGGTCCAGATCAGGTGAATGGAGGAATTCTTCAGAACAAACAATCGTACGTGCAGGTTGAAAAAAACGTAAAAGTTGCTGTCTGGACAGTGGTCCAGGAACTGGAGGAAACGTATCAACGGCCTGTAGAACCTCAGCATCAGAGAGAGGATTGACAGGACCTGAGCGGAGAAGCATACTGTTTGAAGAATCTTCAGGGGGAGAAACACCGAAACCAGAAACACCGGGGAACTAGATGAATCCTCAAAAAGAGGCACAGAAAGTTGTTTTAACTTTTTCTGTTTTACAGCGCCCTTGGCAGTTCCAATACGCTTCGAAGAAGAAGCTGAGGCGGGTGTATCCATTAGTGGCTCAGGCTCACCTCCCGAGTCAGGAGACGAGGAAAACAACGTCGCCGAAGAAGCAATACGTAGAAGATCAGCCTTAGTGAAGGCTGGTACAACAGCCGAGGCTGCAGGAAGACGTGGCAACAAGGGTATTGTAGACAAGGTTGTAATTCGAGTTCCGATAGCCGAGAGGCTAGGAGAAGAGCCAGACGGCTGATCTGCCAAACCACCACTCAACACATCCGGATCGGAACACTCCGCTGTAGACACATCTGTAGTAGAAGACATCTCTGCCAATCTTGAAGGTGGATGCACAATCGTACGGGTCGGGAGAGGAGGAAAGGCAGCATTGTTCGTGACTGAAATGTTCGTCTGACGGAGAAACGAAGAGGTCGCGTCAGGCAAACTACCGGTAGTGGGGATAGTAGAAAGATCAATGTGGTTAGCAGTGGGATGCGAATTTGATGAACGTCCACGTCGAAAGCGTTCACAGGAGGCAGTGGTATGATCCTGTGTTAAACAGTGTGTACAATAGTGGCTGGTGAAAACCTTGAAACTGTACGTTCGTGAGCCAATTTCAACAGTAGCTTCTGTAGGGCAATCCGCCAAGGCTTTCTCAGTGGGAAAGACGACCAATAACTGACGGCGAGGTTTTGTAATATGTGCAAATCGAGTTCCGCGGGGAGCGTCAGAGAAGCTACGAACCTTGCCAACAATTTTACATACATGACTGACAAGGAGAGGAAGTGCAGTATCAGGCACTTCCTGTGGAACAGGTTAGAACGTGATGTTCACCGGTCGCTTGGAAAGAGGCGAAGGGATGAGATGTTTTGTCCCAATCGAAAGTCCGTGTACAAGAAAAAAGTCACAATCCTCCTTGTGATTGAACTGAACCGAGATACCCCGAGGAGTACGGGAAATTCCCGCAATGGACGCAGACGACACATGTGCAGAGAGGGCTTCCATATAGCGTGTCTATGGAGTATTTGGTAAGGCATGAAACAGCACACCTCTATCCAGGAGGTTATGGAACTCCCGGGCAATCTGCGAATTGTCATCTATCGTTACCGTCACCTTGTGGTTGGATACCTGAATAATAGGTGTTGATTGCAAAAGACCATCAGGTTGAGAGGAATCGGACGTAGTAGTAGCGCCTCGTTGCACTGTAGAGGCAAATGACATCCTCGGAAGAGAAGTCTGTTCGGATCCGGCAGGCACAGAAAGCTGTGAGGGAAGAGAAGCACAGCCGAAGGCAAGGCAGTAGAATCAGTAGTACCCAGGGAGGGCACCGAGGCAGATGCAGGAGCTGAAGAAGAAACCGCAGCCAAGTCCAGTGAAGGCACCGGCGCAGGAGTACTAGAAAGCTGGGAAGGCATCTTAGCAGACACATCTGAGGACGAGAGTATGTTAACTTCCATGGACGTGGGAAGTATGACGTGACGTGCATTCGCCACGCCCAGAGATGATAAAGAAATGCCGGAAGCCGCCATGTTGGCAGCTTCCAAACGTAAACAACCGAGTAAACGATAAGAAAACGGATGAATATGAATTAATACGAGGACGAGAACGCTAGAAAAGTAGCTCGAAACGTACACAGTACCTTTAGACAGTCTGGCCACGCAACAGGTGAGTGAGGGACGAGGTATTCCACACTAAAATGTATAAAATATTGGAGCTACCAACACTACGTCTGTCACGAACGAGCAATGGGCTGGGCATACTGCCAGAAGGACAGACCATCGATGGACGGCCGAAATTTTAGATTGGATTCCAAAAGACAGGAAAAGACAGAGAAGACCACAGGGGTGGATGAAATTCGAAAGTATGCGGGAGTAACATGGAGGAGACTGGCACAAAACAGACCGTTGTGGAAGAGGCTTGGAGAGACCTTCGTCCAGCAGTGGATTGATAATGGTCGACAATGATGATGATATGTATATATTTATATATACATTCGAAAGTATGCTGGAGTGACATGGAGGAGACAGGCTCAAGACTGACAATTGTGGAAAAAACTTGGGGAGACCTTCATCGAGCAGTGGATTGATAATGGTTGTTGATGATGATATATATATATATATATAATTTCCGGTTCTGCTTTTGAACAAGTAGATGTTGGACCCCCCCCCCCCCTCGAAAACAAAAAATCCTGACTACGCCCCTGAGTTCCCAACCTGAGTTTCGTTCATATTGGTTTCGCTACTCCTTGGAGCCAGAGCAATTTCACCGTGGCTTCAACTTCTTTACTGAGCCAACAAGTCGTAAATTTCCATTCAACTCACAGCAGAGGAATTGCTGCTTTCTCACGCGAATACAAGCATTCCGCTGTCTTAATGGCAGTCTTGCCGATTCAGATACCTCGAGTTGCTAATCTCCGTTTCTTTCAAAATGCAAGAGATTTGCTGCTTCATTTTTCCAAATAACATAGCAACCCAAAGGCAGATATCTAGTCTTTCACATCGGAGAGCGTACCAGGCAACTAACTCTTTGTTTTCTTGTCGCAAGCGCCGAGAGAATCGCGGCATACAAACAAAGAGCATAGAGGCACAATGATGTTTTTAAGCATTCACCAACACAATGGACGAATTCCGGATTATTTACCGACCTTTTCATAAGTTATGCCTAACCCCTTTTTAGCATCGATCGGCTTCACAATGGAACTTCTAAAAATTGTTTAGTTTTCGCAAAGCATCCGCGTCCTTTTATGATCAAAAAGCACTTAACTAAATTGCCAACCAACCCATTAACTTCATGGAAAACATTCGCAGGTGAACATACATTCGCTTTCCACATGACAAATTATAGCCTGCTCATCGCTTCTATTCTTTCTTTCTACTCTGTTTTTTTAAGCTCCTAAGCAAGCCCCTGCAAAAATTCCAAAATTAATTAATTCGTAATTAATTTACTACCTCCACCACGCCGATTAATTATACAATTAATAGTGGCGGGTGGGTCGTAACAGTATTTTAGGTAGCAAATGTGCGACAATTCTAGTATTACCGCTCCCTGTCGGGTATCAGCGAACCACTACTACGTCTTATTCGCCGTAGTGGGTAAAAGTTAAAAAGGTCAAAATTCAATACTAATCAATTCACCCCCAAAATTTCGCCTAGTGGTGTCAACAATGAATTTGGATTCCCTAACTAAGGGTCTTCAAGCTCAGGGTCGACAAATGCATCGCGTTGTGTTTCATATGAATCAGCATGGGGTTTCCATGCTCATTCATATGCCGCAAAGAAGTTAAAATAAAAAGTTGCATGAATAACAATAATAAAATCACAAATTGAACTCTAATGATATTTGGAGAAATGATCTGAGTTATAATGAATACAAGCTTCCTTCTACTAATGCTTCGTTGTTGTTTTGTTAATTATATCATGAATAAACTTTCCTGCTAGTAGTGTAGTAATAATAATGAACAAGCTTTTTAACTGATAGTAATGTTGTAGTAGTAATTAAGATGAATAAAGTCTTATTCCGGTTGTTACTAATAACACTTAATGAAATAAACCTAACTGCCAGACAGAGGTCTGACAATAATTGAACAGAGAAAAGGGTACTCACTTTAAAACCTTTTATTTGAAAACTCCTGGTAGTATCCAACATGCACTTCATAGATCACACAGCTACTCAATAAAACGTAGCTCCTTGTACATGAACGAAGCTCTACTCACATAAACGAAGATCTCTTTACACCTAAAACAAAGCTCTCCCTACGCACATCAACAAAAAGCTCTCTCACGTAACACAAAAGCTCTCCTCGCACATCAACAACAGCTCTCCTGGTATCGTTGAACGCGCCTATTTATACTGGCTACCACCACGTCATGACTTACACTCATTGCCAGATCTCATTCAGCGGGAGAAATAACATCTCGTTCAGTAAGAAGATAATTTACATAGAAAAATAAAATAACCAGAGATAGTAAAAATCAAAAGGAAAGTGAATCTAGAGTATACGTTACAGAGTGACACGTGAATTAAAATTTAACTGTTTATTTCCTTTTTTTAGAATATGGTCTTAAAGCTAGGTACAATGTACCGGTGAGGTTGCTTGCTTTAGCTAAACAATTTAGTTTTAATTTCAAAGGGGTATAATGCACTTAACATTATATAACTGACTTTAAACTTTAATTACTGGTTTAAACTAGGCCCGGTGCGCCAGAGGAAAAAATTGTTAATGCACTATGTGAGAGACTTTCGGGTAACTGGTCCTGCATAGCACATGCAAAGCTATGAGGCACGAATCAGAAATGTGTAAGACAAATGTCATCATACCCTCTTTTCCTTGAGAAGCCCCGATCGCAAAATCTGGGTTGCCGGCTGGTCGTAGAGTCAACTCTCCATCTTAGTTGGTGGTATGTCTCGGCTATACTTTAAAATATTTACTACCTCATTTCTCTATCTTGGAAACATCTCTCCTCCGAAACCGCTGAGACCTCTCTTCTGCTCAGACTGCAATTCTCCAGTGTTCCCTCTTGGCGTTATCTTAGAAACTGTCTGTAGTCGTCTCTCCTCTTAGTCTTCATTCCGTTCATAATTCTCTTTTTCCCGTGTCCGGTGTCCATCTTGGGGCGTGACGGCCCGGCCGTCCGAATCGCGTCGGGTTATGTCATTGGCCCTCACAGATAGCCCTGCTATGCGATTCACTGGCTATCCGTTCAGTTCGGGTCACTTTCCAAAAAATTATGTCTTCTTTCAGCTGTCAACTTGGCCTCGCACCTTTTTGGTTAATTGACCTCGCCTAGCTACTTAGAAGCGAAGATTGTCACGTAGGTATTTCCGGCGACGTGACTTATCTCAAATTTGGTCGCTACCCTGGACAATGCAGAGACGCTCGCAACAGTTGCTTGAGAAAAGGAGTGACGCCTCCAAAAGGATTTATTGCGCTCCTGCTATTCTCTTCAGTTTATTTGAGTTTCGTGAGAAAAAACTGTGAATGTCTTCCTTTTTCTTCCTTCCCATCTGGGATTTTCATCAAGTTTCCGTGAAAAAAATATATAATTTTCCCCTTTTCTTTTGGCTTGAGTGCAATTAGGACTGATCTAATTATCAACCTAAACTTTCGGGTAGCCTGGCTCAGCTTCACCGGAAAGTAATTTTTAATCATTGATATTCTATTTTGGCAATTTAAATATTTATTTCCTACCGCCTTAGAGTAAAAATAAAAAAAAATATAAATGATCAAAATTATACGGATGAAATTTAAATGTTACGGGGATATAGAAAATTCCGCGGTAACACTAGAGTTGATTCTTAACATCTAATACCATCAAATTTCATACACATCGTATTTACCTCAGTTGAGTTATGACCTACTAACTGCTAATGGTGCTACATATAGAAGAAAAACTCTTGCGAGTTCACATTTAACGTTAAGGTCGGAAAGTGTAACGGGAGATAACCAAAATTTTCATAAGAGACAGTAAGCAAAGACGGAAAGTTAAATAGGTTATGTACGTCACATCGCATTGCTTAAAGACGTTCCATTAGCAACACGCCGTAGCCTGGGCTTCATGCATGATGGGGCTGTAGCATATTCTAGCGTCACTGCTCAAAAACATCTCAATCGTACGTAACCTGCCCGTTAGACTGCATGGCATGCACCCTCTCCAGATTTGAATTCATTGGATTTCTTCGTATGGGCACACCTTAAAGCCGATGTTCGCACTACTCCAATTACTAATGCACAAGCTCTCTTGGAACGGATCGAGGATCCTATCGAAGAATTCAGAATACTCCGAGACTTTTCGAACAGGTTCAACAATCCATTTGACGCTGCTGTTCAGAGAGGCCATTTAGAACACTTGCTCTGATGCAGACTTACATAACTGTTCTCATCGACCATCTACGGAGTATTGTAATAGGTGAAATAAAACCTATTTAACTTCTTAGGCTTACTTACACTCTCAAAATTTGCTATAACGTGGCAGGGAAGAGTTTTGTGCCCAATGATCAGAGTAGCTATTTTCTTTATTATGCGCAACAGAACACGTTCCCAAAGTTTGAGTAGACCTTTCTGTAAGCACCCTGTGCACGAGTTTTCTTTAGGAATGCATACGGAAATAAGTAATATACTCGTATTGCTGTTGATTCTGACTATTCCATGTTAGATTGTTATCATTCTGAACTGAAAACTAAGAGGCGAATGTCCTCATGATTGATCTTTCACCCTAGAACAGTGGTTCTCAACGGGGTTCGGACATTTGGGCACCCGCACATTTTGGCACATTCCCTTTTAAAGCAATGAAATTGCGCTGCGTTAAAAATTATAGTGTTCCTATATTTCTCCCTACTTGAGCAAGTGGTGTACACAAAATTTTTTTCACTTATATCTCATAATCATTAAGAAATTGAGACATATTTACGATTTTCTGTCTGAAAGACGGGGCGGACATTTGGGCACCGGACATTTTGGCACCCGGACTTTTGGGCACAAATGTTTAAGGGGCCGTATAACAATTGCCGTTTCTTGACCCAATAGTAAGAGTTTGACCGAGAAAATGTTCGCCGTAAGTTACTTAGGCACTAAATATTTACATAACATGTCAAGTTATTAACATTTGTCTTTTACTTAATTAGGCACTAAATTACTATGCCTCATTCGTAGGCCCTTTTGACAGTCTTTTTTCTACCGATGTCATATTCATAACGTTTACGTATCAAATCAAATTAATAGCATTGCGCTTTTACTTAAGCACTAAATATTAATTCATAGGCCGTAAGCCTTTTTAACAGTTTTTGTTCTAAAATTTATCGTCCAATCGGGAGATTTTCAGCATTTACAAGCTACAACTCGACACACTATCTGAGCGTATGTGCCTACTCTGGAAACTTGTCGGGGGGGGGGGGGGTACCAAAAGTGTAAAATTTCAAGGATTTCTCGTCCGATCGGGAGATTTTCAGCATTCATAAGCTACAAGTCGCAAATTTTCTGAGGGCATGTGCCTACTCAGCAAACCTGTCGGGGGGGGGGCTACGAAAAGTGTAAAATTTCAAGAATTTCTCGTCCGATAGGGAGATTTTCAGCATTTATAAGCTACAACTCGGTAAATTTTCTGAGGGCATGTGCCTACTCAGCAAACCCGTCGGCGGGGGGGGTTAATACCAAAAGTGTAAAATAGTTCTCGTCCGATCGGGTGGTTTTCAGCATTTACAAGCTAGAACTCGACACATTATCTGAGGGCATGCGCCTACTCGGCAAATCTATCGGGGGGGGGGGATTACTGCCAAAAGTGCAAAATATGAAGAACTTCTCTTCCGACCGGGAGATTTTCATCATTTACAAACTACAACTCAGGGCATGTGCTTACTCAGTAACTCAGTAGACCCGATCGGGGGGGGGGGGTTCAATACCAAAATATGAAAATTTTCTCGTTCAATCGGGAGATTTTCAGCACTACAACTCGACACATTATTTGAAGGCATGTGCTTACTCAGCAAACCTGTCCGGGGAGGGGATGGCCAAAAGTGTAAAATATGAAGGATTTCTCTTCCTACCCGGAGATTTTCATCATTCACATGCCTTCAGATAATGTGTCGAGTTGTAGCTGCTAAATGCTGAAAATCTCCCGATCGGACGAGAAATTCTTCATATGTTACTCTTGTGAAATTACCCCCCCCCCCCGGACGGGTTTGCTGAGTAGGCACATGCGCTCAGAAAATTTGTCGAGTTGCAGTCTGTAAATACTGAAAATCTCCCGATCGGACGAGAAATTGTTCATATTTTACACTTTTGGTATTAACCCCCTTCCCCCCTCGCCGACAGGTTTCCAGAGAGTGGACATGCGTTGAGAAAATTTTTCGAGTTGCAGTTTGTAAATGCTGAAGATCTCCCGATCGGAAGAGAAATTCTTGATATTTTGGTTCCCCCTCCCGACTAGTTTCCTCAGGCAGCAGATGCCCTCAGATAATCCGACGAGTTGTAGCTTGTAAATGCTGAAAATCTCCTGATCGGACCAGAAATTCTTTATATATCATATTTTAGGTTTTAAGCCCCCCACCCTTCCCCGACAAGTTTCTTGGGTTTGCTCATACTCGTAGAGAATTTGTTTAGTTATAGTTTATAGAAAAATATCGTAAATAAGAAAATACGAAATTACGGACATTTTATGTGTGTCAGATAACCAATATCGGGGAGACTAAGCCACGGAGCAGTCCAGAACGCAATTTTTATACGGCCCCTTAAAATTTTTGTGGCCAGTTCTCCGGTGGTCAGTTGTCAGTTCTACGGTGGCCAGTTCTCCGCTTAGTCTTAGCTCCGAAAATCATGGAAATGTCAAAATTTCTTACTGAAAATGAAACATAAAAAAAAAATTATGAACAATAGTTGCTCAAGTAGTGGGGAATATAGCCACACGAAATTTGTTTATGCAGAACAATTTTATGGCACTGAAATTGCAATGTGTCCAGTTTTCCGGTGGCCAGTTCTCCGTACCCGTCTGACAAGATCTCGGAATGAAACGCAATTCGTGTACATCCCCTTACATAAGAAGGTGTATAGGAGTTTTTCGGTGTGCGAGCTTTCCGCCCTTTGCTGAGCAGCACGAGAAAGTGTGGGAGTTTTCGTGGATCCAACTTGAGTTGATACGTAATTGTTATGAATGTAACATGAATAGAACAAAAACTGTTAAAAAGGCCTAGGCCCTGTGAGAAAATTTTTAGTGAAAAAGTAAAGGCAGGATATTAATAACTTGAGTTGATACGTAATTGTTATGAATGTGACATCGGTCGAACAGAAACTGTAATAAAGGCCCAGGCCTAGGGCCTGTGAAATGATATTTAGTGCTTAAGTAAAAGAGGAATATTATTAACTTGAATTGATACGCAATTGTTATGAATGTGACATCGATAGAACAAAAACTGTTAAAAAGGCCTAGGGCCTATGAATTAATATTTAGTGCTTAAGTGAAAGCGCAATATTATTACCTTGAGTTGATACGCAAACGTTATGAATATGGCATCGGTAGAAATAAAGGCTGTCAAAAGGGCCTACGAATGAGGCATAGTAATTTAGTGTCTAATTAAGTAAAAGAGAAATATTAATAACTTGATATGTTATGTAAATATTTAGTGCCTAAGTAAAAGTGAGGCGTTATAAAAAAATCCCTCCTTGTCATCCTTTTCCGAACATACTATGAGTTCTGGTGTAATTGTGTTGTTTCGTTGAAACCTAAGAAATGTGCTATGCAGTGGCGCCCGTATGAGTACTGGGGGGGGGGGACTAAGAAAAATCCATACCTCCTTCAAGGCTGTCAAACATTTAAAAAAGGTTTCGTCTATTTTAGTGTTCTAAATTTACCAAAAATTTGGCTATATTAACGGCGGGGGGGACTCCCCCCCCATGGGCGCCCTTGGTGCTATGTAATCATGAATATGATGTAATCCATATTCATGATTATGAGCTATGTAATCCCGATCCAGGACGACGAAATTGTCAAGTTTTCGGATATTATGCTTGTCATATTTACACCCGAAAAAACGTATTGTCATCTTCAAAATTTGTGCGCCGCCCCGGTGGCGCAGTGGTCTAAGCGATGGCCTCTGATCATTCGTCCGAACGGGGTCCGGGTTCGAATCCCGGTGAGGCATGGGTGTTGTGTTTGTCTTCCGGCACTGGCTCTCTCCCTTCCCTGGAACCAGTGACCCTAAATTAGGGACGGGCGACTGCTTATAGCCCATTGAGTTGCTCACGGTGGTCGTTAAACCTCCAATCAAAAAAAAAAAATTGTGCATTGTAATATTTTTTTTTAATTCAATTATAATTGTCGTTTGTCTTACTGGAAACGTTTTCTCCATTCAATTCCCCTCACAGCGCCAAGAAACGGCAATTTTTGTACGGCCCCTAAAGCTTTGTGCCCAAATGTTCTAAACTCGTTCTCAGCCTATGGGTCGCCATTCTATCTCCGCGAATATTAACATAATACAGTGTTTTTTTAACTGTAAGTAAATATTGTTAAGTAACTGAAACGTGAAAACAAAGTGAAGAAAAAAACCTTGTGTTTATATTATCATTTTACTATATGGTATTTCTAAATGGCAGTAGATTCTACCTTCTGTAAAGAACTGAATAGAGCAGCCTATTTTTGCCGTCTAGTGGTGCGTTCTTCCAGCTAATAAATCTAGAGTTCACTTCGTATTCTTAAACCCCGAGACAAACAAACAAACAAATACGTTTAAAATTATTCTCGAATCACATGGATCTTTGCCAAAGGAGATATCCTGCCTACCGACAAGCAGGAATTTCTTCCAACTGGACTGTGAGTTACTTCCAAGTAGAGGCGCAAACGTGTAGTACAGCTGAAAATAGAAAGTATAGAAATTGTCAACTGCCATAAGTCGACTTTTTTTATTGACCTGCTGCAAGAAGAGATCTCGTGTGTGCAGGAGATATAAAATAAATGATGACATGAGCAGGTTATTTTTTGACGTACATATGTATACCAAAATATGTCTGTGTAGGTAAACAAATGTAAAACATACCTTCTTTTTTCATCACTTTGGAGCAGGCTAAAAGAGCGTGTTCTGATGTGTCTGAACAATTAATCTCCCCGAATTAACTAAACGAGGTGCGTGGGGTTAGGATTCATCAAGTATAAATGGATTTGAAGAAAAAACTGTACTTATGAATAAATACACTGAGTGATCACTGAATTATGATCACCTACCTATTATTTCGTAGGTCCTCCTTTCGCCCTCAGTACAGAAGCTTTCCGACGTGCCATCTATTCAGTAAGATGCCGGAACAGTTGGGAGGCATGGCCAACCAAGCTGTGTGTAATGCAGCCTTCAATGCAAGTATGGCGGTGATTGGTGTATCCAGACGTCTGATATGCCGCTCCATCGTGTCCCACACAAGTGCTCTATGGGATTGATATCGGGGAGTTCGGATGTCAGTCGATATGCTGGAAGTCTGAACTATGTTCCTCAAACCATTCCTGCATAACGTTGGATCTGTGACTCAGCTCACTGGCATTTTGGAAGACACTGTCGCCATTCGGGAAAAAGTGCAATATTGCTTATTATACAGAGTCAGCAAGCAATTCACGATAGCGGGTACAAGTTCCTTCCAGGTAAACGTGTCCCACACCATACAAACGCCTCCAGTGGCTTGCACTGTGGAGACCATGCAGGATGGGTCGAGTGCCTCATGTTGTTTGCGCTAAATACGTACACGACCATTCACGGAGTGGAGTAAAAAACGCGATTCGTCAGATCAGCACACTTTCTCCAGTCATTCGATGACCAACTTGTATGATCTTTGCACCGAGGAATCGTGGTTAGGAGAGGATGTTGTCGGTGGTCGTCTGCTGTTATAGCCCATACTTGTGAGCGTGTGACTCATGGTCATGACATATACTGTTCCGGGTTGATCTCTGTTGTATTGGGTAGTCAACTGTTGAACAGTGCTGCGTCTCTTGGCCTGTACGATTCGTCGGACTCGGCGCTCGACTCTCCCATCAACCTTTCGCTGTCCCGGGCAGTTTTGCCTTCTGGTCGTTGTTTGACCATTGTCACGCCAGTCCTGATACACTTCGATACGGCGACTTGCAAACAACCCACCAATTCAGCCATTTGGGAAATCGAGGCACCCTTTCTCCGAGCTCCCACAGTCTGTGCTTTCTCAAAATCCGATAAATCCCTCCGTTTACACATCCTGCTCCGAATTTTACAACGTACTGCTACGCACACACCTTATACACGGTCGAGTCACATTATTGTGACCACCAGCTAATATCCAAAGTAACCGCCGTGTGTAGCGCGGACAGCAGCTAGACGGGCTGGGAGTGACCCAATAAGGTGCTGGAAGGTGTTCACAGGTATGTAGAGCCATGATGACTGCAGTGCATCTGACAGCTGCTGGAGAGTGTGTGGTGGAGGATCCATAGAGCGAACAACACGATCCAGGTGGTCCCATAGATGGAATTAGGGATCCAGAGAAGTACTTTGAAGTCTTCATTGTGCTCTTTCAACCACTCACGGACATTTCTAGCTGTATGACACGTCGTCGCATTGTCGTGCTGGAAGATCCCATCCGTCCCAGGGAAGACAATCAGCATGTATGGGTGTACGTGGTCTGCAAGGATGGATTCATGACGAATTCGGTCCATAGTGCCTTCCACAGGTATGAGTGGATCCAGAGAATGCCACGAAAACATTCCCCAAACCATAACGCTGCTCCCACCTGCTTGTGTTCTTCCAGAAATGGTTGAAGAGTGTTTGCTCTCCAATGTTTCTCTCTGGCCGCCCCGGTGGCGCAGTGGTCTAAGGCGCTGGCCTCTGATCATTCGTCAGTAAGGGGTCCGGGTTCGAATCCCGGCGAGGCATGGATGTTGTGTTTGTCTTACGGCACTGGCTCTCTCCCTTCCCTGGAACCAGTGACCCAAAAGTAGGGACGGGCGACTGCTTATAGCCCATTGAGTTGCTCACGGTGGTCGTTAAACTTCCAAAAAAAAAAAAAAAAAAAAAAATGTTTCTCGCCTTATACGCCAACGTCCATCCGTTCGATGAAGCAGAAAACGTTACTCATCGGAGAAGGCAATCCTTTGCCAATCAGCTAAGGTCCAATTCCGATACTGCCGTGCAAATGTAAGCATTTTCTGTCGATGCAACTTCGTTAGCATAGGTGCAGTGACCATCCGTTTGCATCGGAGCCCCATACGCAGCGGGGTTCGCCGAACTGTCGTTTTTGACACACTTCCGGCAGTGAGTTGCTCCACTCATTCGGCCAGTGAGTTGCTCCACTGTAGCGTGTCGATCGGCCCTCATGCACCTTGGAAGCCGACATTCACCTCTCACATCAATGGCACGTGGTGCTCCGCAGTTTCCACGTCGCTTAATCGCAATGGTGCCATTTCTCCAATCACGATGCACTTTAACCACAGCAGCATCTTATACAGCACAAAACGTTTCAGATATGTATCAGTAATGTTACAATCTCTCATTTTCGTTACACTTTCAGAGATATCTTACAATTACGTTTCAGCAACATCTATTTTGGAACATAACTTTTTGTACATTGCGGTTACGTTAAAAATACCATTCACCGATACTACTGCTTCATAGTTTCCATTGTGCATAATTGCTGCCTTGAAGTTACATTCCGGCGATATTTAAGATTTTTGATTTGATAACGGCGTGGATGCGCATGCGCATTTTTACGCCATTTCACCGAACCACTCTCGTAGTCGTTCCATGTGCTAATTTTCGCCATTTACAAGCTATAACTCGACACATTTTCTGAGGGCATATGCCTAATCAGTAAACCTGTCGGCGGGGGGGAGGGGCATACCAAAAGTGTAAAATATAAAGAATTTCTGGTCCGATCAGGAGATTTTCAGCATTTACAACTTACAAGTCAACAACAATTTATCTAAGGATATGTGCTGCCCCAGGAAACCTGTCGGGGGGGGGGGGGGGGGGTAACACTAAAAGTATAAAATATGAAGATTTTTGTACCGATCCGGAGATTTTCAGCATTTACAAATCACATCTCAGCAAACTCTCTGAGGGCATGTGCTGACTCAGGAAACCTCTCGCGGAGGGGGGGGGGGTAATACCTAAAATATAAAACATAAAGTATTTCTGGTTATAAATAATGAAAATCTCCCGATCGGACGAGAAATTCTTTATATTCTACACTTTTGGTATCCCCCCCGCACCCCCCGACAGGTTTCCTGGGTAGGCACATGCCTTGATATAATTTGTTGAGCTGTAGCTTGCAAACGCTGAAAATCTCCCGATCGGACCAGAAATTCTTTATATTTCATATTTTAGGTTTTAAGCACCCCCCCCCCCCCCCTCCCGATAAGTTTTCTGGGTTTGCACATACCCGCAGAGAATTTGTTTAGTTGTAGTTTATAAACCTTGAAAAATATCGTAAATAAGAAAATACGAAATTACGGAAATGTTATGTGTGTCAGATAACCTATCTCGGGAGACTTAGCCACGGAGCAGTCCAGAACGCAATTTTTATACGACCCCTTAAAATTTTTGTGGCTAGTTCTCGGCTTTGTCATTGGTCCGAAAATCATGGAAATGTCTAAATTTCTTACTGAAAATGAAATATTAAAAGAAAAATATTTTATGAACAATAGTTGCTCAAGTAGTGGGGAATCTAGCAACACGAACTGTTTTTATGCAGAACAATTTTATGGCACTGAAATTCCAATATGTCCAGTTCTCCGTGTGGCCAGTTCTCCGGTGGCCACTTCTCCGTACCCGGAGTTACCTAGTTAGTGTACACTAGTGTCCGTCCTTAAGTTTTGCACGCCAGTGTATGATATCTTAGTACGTTTGTTGATTTTGAATCAGAAAAAAATGTCTCAATAAAAGTAGTTGTTAGTTAGTAAAGGTAGAAAAAAAAATAATGTTGATATATTGAGACGTTTAACGACAACGCAAGTTTTGAAAAAAAAATAGAGTAAGATATGCATTTCGTTGATTAATCATGAAGAAATTTAAGTCATCCTACAGAAAAATAAAATTATCCGTGAAAAACATAATGCGTTTCTATTAAATAACGTATTCGCAAAGCACTGGCCTTCTCGTTAGTTCCTACAGAACGCTGTAAGCGCGAGGCGTCCCATGGTCGAGTGGGATAATTTATCTGCCTACGAACCTGCTAGACTGGGGTTCGAACCTGGCGTGATCTGCGAGGATTTGTATTTCTTGGAAAGAAAATTTCCCTAGCGTCGTGACGTCACACCGTAAAATTTCCTGATGGGGAAAAACAAAATGGCACAAAAGATATCGGTAAGACCATTGGGGAGGTAAAAAAAATTGGCGAACAAAAACGTGTTTGGTCGGACCACGTGGTACACAAAATGCTATGGTTGAACACGAAAAGAAAATGGCGGACAAAAGATGGTCGAGAAGATCATGTGGGAAAAAATGGCTGCGAGTGATGTCATGATCGACCATATGCGTCTTTGAGGCAGCACTTGGACTGCTTCCTTTTTTACAGAAACCCCCTGTTATCACGTAACAGTAATATGATGATGTCACAAATATCTTTCAAATACGTAACAGTAATGTAACGAAGTTACAAATATTTTTCAAATACGTACCAGTGACATGAAGTTGGTATGTTGAAGTTAGAAAGACCTTTCACTGTAACGTATCGGCTATGTTTCAAAGTTATGTAACGTTTGCGGACATTTTGACGTAACCGTAAGGTTTCTGAAACATTACTGTTACATCGCGCAACGTATCTGAAAAGCCTCAATGTTTCAGTGCTACGTACTTGTAACATATAGGAAATATTCTGTGCTATGTGGGACGCGAACAGTTTACAAACTACGCTGTTTCAGAAATACCGCTACCCTTGGCCCGAAAGCCAATAATCATCCCTTTTTGCAAATCTGATAAATTGCTCTTTTTATCCATGACAGCAACGAGTGATATGTTTCCAGATTGCCTACAGCACACTTTATACAGTATAACATCCAAGCCAGCTCACGACAGGTGCCTTCTTTCATTGGCTACGCGCTGTTGACGACTAAAGTAGGAGGTGGTCACAATAATGTGATTCGACTGTGTATATGATACGTCAGTAGACTAATCGCACACTCTCGGAGATCACGTGGTCAATGGACCGCATCCACTTTTGATAGGGGTGGTCATAATTCAGTGATCACTCAGTGAAAATTCTGCTACTGAGATTTTATTGCCTTTCTGAAAATAATGTATGTAGCTTTGAAAACGTTTGTTAAATCTGTTTTCTTTGCGATAGTCGAGAGAAGTAGAGCAGACATACGACGACGTTTCTGTCACCTGAGCGAAATTTCTTGAACCATCTAGTTGCGGCGCTGTGGTCCACGTAATCTTCCCCTTTCGCATGACAAATGTTTCGTGTTACTTGAGCAGCGTTATGACCGAGTTCAAACTCGTAAAACAAAAGTTCACTAATTAGCCGGTTGTGGCTGTTCATCTTTTAGGTGTCCCAACCACAGGCAGAACGACCGCATGCAATGCTGTTCACAGCAAGGACTGCCACTTTATATCGATCCCTTTCGATTGACTGCAGTGCGCGACTTGAACTGTTTTAAATGTGTGACATACCAGCCTCAGCACATGCGTTTATACAAATATTGCAAAACTTTCAACTCACCCTCTGTAGAACAGAAAGACTAATAAATGAAAATTCTTTTAAATCATTTGCTCGTCTATACAGGTTATATGACCCAATAACAGTGATGGTGTTATTGTAACCAAGTATAAATGTCGGAGACAAATGAAAGAAATCAAAATGCATTGACATTAAACTAAACCTGTAAACTGAAAAAACAACAACAAATCGAAATCCGTTATTCAATCATATTTTGCAACTTATTATTTATCATATTTTGCAGCTTAATCGGTTGAATAAGCTGCAAAATATGATAAAAAAATGAATACGCCAGTTTTGAATATTGGCATGTCTAAACGGTGTAAGTTCTAAAACCAACAGACAGTAGTCCAGTTCTCTGACACTGCTACTAGATGTTAAAGTCAGGTTTACTTGCTGAAAGGAAAAGGCCGCCCCGGTGGCGCAGTGGTCTAAGGCGCTGGCCTCTGATCATTCGTCCGTAAGGGGTCCGGGTTCGAATCCCGGTCAGGCATGGATGTTGTGTTTGTCTTACGGCACTGGCTCTCTCCCTTCCCTGGAACCAGTGACCCTAAATTAGGGACGGGCGACTGCTTATAGCCCATTGAGTTGCTCACGGTGGTCGTTAAACCTCCAATCCAAAAAAAAAAAAAAAAAAAGGAAAAGTGTTTTTTTCTCTTTCAGGCACTAAAAAAGGCTTGCAGTAACTGACATTTAGATATTTATAGCACGGCATGTTTGAAATTTTCAACGTAGCTCTAATACTGAACCTTCAAGACGAAATGGGGGGAGGGGAAGGGCTCATTACAACCGATAATTTGCTACGTCATCCCCGGCTAGCTAAAAGTGAGCTAAACTGTAACAGAAAGAGCAACGAACCTAGAATTGAGTGACAGAAATGCTGTAAACGCACTTAAACAAAACCTGCCAGTTTGTGAAATACGCTGTTGTCGATCAACAAATTGAAATAGATATCACAGCGGCAGGCTGTCTGACAACCCCAAAAAGAGACAAGTTAAATTGCACGTTCAGTTCCACGGAGAAAAGGCTAAAGATGCTTACCATGGGAAAATATTCTCACGAAGAAACTGGAGGAAAAGGCAAACGTGGAATCTTTCAAAACTTACGAAATCTAAATGTATTTAAACTGAACACCAGTTTTTTGTCGAATATTGCAGGATGCTACTTCTCAAATATAAACAAAATGAGAAAGTGTGGTTGCATTTATTTTAACAAATACTCGAAGCGTGTACTTTCAAGTGCGGATGCTAATGAGCATTATTTGAAAATAGAGAAAATGCGTTGAATAATATCATATCTATTTTTTTAAATATTTGGTAACCCTGTAAATTTCTGTTTCAGTGCTCCATATGCTTCTCCAGGGTCGATCACGTTTTGTATACAGTAGTAACAGAGTTCACGGATGACAAGAAATACTAAAAAGCAAAAAGAAGAACACATAGAAATAGCATGTTTTGTTAGTTTTCTTTGGGAGAGGAGAGGTTTAGCGACAATCGTGAGCAGATCTAAGGGCAGTCGCCTGTCCCTAATTTGAGGCCACTGGTTCTGGGAAAGGCCAGCGGCGTGGGATAGGCTTACCACTCGTGCATTATACGTGGCTGGAGCTCTGCTCCTATGCTAACCAGAAAACCTACTCCTCTGACCACTCGGCCACTGGCGTTGCATACCATGTTTGCATGAACAGTGTTTTAGCATGACATCCGTAACATGTATTTCGGATTAGGAGATTCATTCTTCATGGATTTCTGTAATGACACCTATAGAACATTCGATTAGCGATCATCATTTAGTGGGACATATGTAAGTTTTATGCTGTTTCTTTTGTATTTCATGTTAGTATTTAAATTAAAAGAAAAAGGAAGTTATGTTTTTAATAAGAATATTTTCTTTCTTTAATGTATTTTCAGGTGTAAGTTTTGAGAACGGAGAGAAATGGAAAACTTTGAGGAAGTTTTTCATTCAGAGCTTAAAAGATTTCAGTTTGAGCAAAGAAACTCAAGAAACCTTGATGGGAGATTTTCTGATGAAAACAGTCAACACTATTAAAAGGAAAAATGGAAAAAATTTTGATGCCCTGGCTTTCTTTTCAGATACTTGTGGTAAAGCTGTTTACCGCTTACTTCTTAGTGGAACAAAAGTAGATGACGAAGATGTCAAGACATTTAACGAAGCCTATTACTCTATGTCTGAAGTCATGCTCGGTAAAAACATGCTTTTGGCCGGTCCTTTGTTCAAGTAAGTACATCATACACATTTATTTTTCGAAGCGCTGGAGAAGAGATTCTCTGATTTTTCCTATCTCGCGGTGTGGAAATAACATCACATCATTGCGAGATTTTGAACGGTCGGGTCATCCGGATAGTTCGGGCGCCATTACAACGAAGCAAATTTCCCCGTCATTTCTGGTCTACGCCGGGATTCGAAGCCGAGTCCGCTTATTCCGGAACAAGTCTCTCTACCAACTGAGCTACGCGGACGTTCATTCTGACTCCTATCTGCCTTTATGTCGTGTGCGTCCTGCTGGCAGGTACGTCACAATTGTTTTAAGCACATGTACATATGAATACTACACGTACGTGTAGCAGTAAAAACTGAAAATAAATTGTACTGTTCCGTGCATGTTCGTATTCATTTATTAAAATGTGTGCACTCAAAGAATTGATGGACATGCACTATCTAGATAGTAAAAGAATATTTTCGAAATATGACCGTAATATTTAGACCTCACGTTACGGGTGATTGGAAAAATATTTTCTGCTGAAGTTGTGTCTCACTAGTAAAAAAAAAGTTGTGTTAGGTGATACTTAACGTGTAAAAAATGAAAAATAAAAAAAAGAGAGAGAGAGAGACTGGGTCATGTGGGTCAACATCCTGCAGCTTTCCCTAGGGCTTAAGTGAAACGACTTCCGGTATTACGCTTCGGAATGTGTGAGACCACTTGCCTAAAAAGGATAGTTCGACTCCTTGGGCGACTTTTCCACTATCTTAGCCTTATCTTGCTAAATGTACGGGATATTAGCTCAAACAGAGTCTGGAAAATGCTCACCATCACGTGCTGTAATGGTAGTCTCGGATGTCGACTTTCTGCAGCTCCCAGATCAGGGGCAAACGGAAGTGCGATGTGTTGGGGAGTTGTTAATATTTTTGCTCATGTAGAAGAGTGATAAGGAGCTACCCCTCCACTCTCCACGCCTCACAGCCATGCCGTGGCGATTTATCTCATTTAATACCGCTACCTATTGTTGTGTCCAGGGTCGCCAACTTCAAATTATTGGAGAGGGGTAGGCGTGAAGAGATCAGACTTGGGAGGGGCACGTCTCTTTCATTGTCAAGAGGAAAATAAAAGATGGAAAAAGATAAAAAAACCGGATTGGATGTATATTTTAAACTCAATTGTAATTGCTCATCTGCAAATGAACAAGGAAACGGAAATATACCTTTGCTGAATATTAATAATTTAAAAATAAAATTCAGCCTGTGATTTCGTAAAAATATCCAGATCCAGATAGATTTTATTTCTAAATGTATATAAAAAAAATGTGAGAAATTAGCGCATTTACTCAAACAAAGAACGAGAAGCGCAAACAATAAGTAGATAAATAAAGGCTAGAGATTATACGTTTATGAATTTTTATTTATGTATTTTTTTTATAATTCTTTTAAACATTTATCGTATATCAGGAGAACATGTCAGACACCATACGGGCTGGCCATCAAGTTTCTTATCAAATGAGCAATGATGAATATAGAGAAAAGTTTTTACTCATTTTGGTATTTATTAATTTTTTTGGAAATTAATCGCTTTTTCTTCATAAAGTGGAGCTTTGTTCATCTTATAAAGAATAATACGTTTCTATAAAGGAAAGAAATGCATTTTTTTGCAATCAGCACAGCACACTGTAGCCGGAATAGCACGGGAAAACATTTTTTCTCTATAGAAATATTTAAACTCACGCATTTCGAAAATCACATAGCCGCCCCGGTGGCGCAGTGGTCTAAGGCGTTGGCCTCTGATCATTCGTCCGTAAGGGGTCCGGGTTCGTATCCCGGTCAGGCATGGATGTTGTGTTTGTCTTACGGCACTGGCTCTCTCCCTTCCCTGGAACCAGTGACCCTAAATTAGGGACGGGCGACTGCTTATAGCCCATTGAGTTGCTCACGGTGGTCGTTAAACCTCCAATCAAAAAAAAAATCACATACACACACACAAAAACAAAAACTTATGTAATTAAACATAGCGAAAAAATATTGGGAGGGCACTGTCCCCCAGTAAAATTATTAGGGGGGAGGGGTTAAGATTCACCTTGTCCCCCATAGTCGGCGCCTATGGTTGTTTCGGCTTCCAGGGCAACCATCAGTCTCTACGTGAATGTTAACTGGCGTCAGGATCTGAAGTAGCATCTTGTTAAAGCGCGCAGTGTATTTGTCGTGATTACCAAGGGATTTTGAAGCGTTGGTGTATGAATATGTTCTCAAAGCTGAACAAGAAGGCAAAGATGCAGGGCCGGATTGAGGCCTTAGTGGGGCCTCTATGCTATAAGATATTTGAGTGAGACCCAAAACTAAGCCATCTGGGTGAAGAATTATTATGAAGTCCGTTAAAACCCAAAACTATAGCTATTAAATTATCTGCAGAGTTTTCATAATAAGTCACTGTATTTTTCATTGCTCTCACAAGAATATGAGTTAAAAGCTTAAGATTCCTAGATTTTGTCTTGGGTATTCTAATGATTTAGCATTGTGTACTTCTCTTAGTGCATCTTTTTGTTATGCAATGTGAAGGCACAGGGGACTTCGACTGTTAACGGTTCCAAGTGCAAATTGGGAGGTGTGAGTGGATGGTAGTGAGGAAGCTGAAATTGTCTTGCCGACTCCGCTGTGTCCTTTACCCATGGTAAGTAACTCACTGATTTGAAATCTGTTCCGTTCGTCTTCCAGCCACTGTTTGTGACTAAGTGGAAATCATACGAGACAAAAGTAAAAACTATTTTACATACACCTATCTATCTATTACTTCCCGAGGCATGCCACTTGGGTCCTTGGTCATTGTGGGCCCCAATGCTATATGTAGGAAAATATATAGCATTGGGGCCCACAATGACCAATATACTACGAAATAGTTCCTAAATGAAAGAAAACCTTAACGGCCAGACGAAACAACAGAAGTCAACTTACGGAAAAGCTTTATTCAGGCTGTAGAAAACACATCGTGATATGGCATACTGCAGTAAAAGCTCCACACAGCACACATTATCACAACACTCCTATCAATAATCAGTTTACAACCCAACGCTCGTAATAATCGCTCTCTTACAACGCTCTCTTACAATAGATCAGTCGTCGTTTTTATCTCTTGCTCTTATCAAGATCAGGCATACGTCACGTGCATTCAACCTCAATTGTGTTGCCAAACGTATTCGTTTGAGAGAAAAGATATTTCGTTAAGCGTGAAGAATACTGAGAATAAACTCAATATTTACATAGGGAAAGAAACCAAAAAAAGGAAAGTTAATCTAGAATATACGTCACAGTAGATTTACCCCTCAGTCCTGCACGGCAAGGACGTATGAGATGTGTCCGATGTTCGGCTGTTATGGTACCAAGCGTGAGCTTTTGAAACGGAACGTTCCTACTTACGCTGAAAGGATGATACATTATCTGTTTGTGCTGGAAGTTCTAAAATATAAGAACAGTATTATTGTCTTTGTTGTCAGAAGCGCCGCTTGTGTTGTAGCTGATAACGAAGAGAAACTGTGGCAATGTGCGTCATGACGGATATTAACACAATACCGCGATAGTCAGATAAAAACCTAGTGCACTCGAAGAGGGAATGCTGTCAGCCAAGCAGAATTATCCAGTTCTTCGTAAATTAAATAAAAACCTAGTGCACTCGAAGAGGGAATGCTGTCAGCCAAGCAGAATTATCCAGTTCTTCGTAAATTAAATAAAAACCTAGTGCACTCGAAGAGGGAATGCTGTCAGCCAAGCAGAATTATCCAGTTCTTCGTAAATTAACAGCTCGGATGAAGCGACGAACAATGATTTTAAAGCTGGACAGCGTGGGTGCTATGATCGCTACTGGTACCACGGAAGGATTGGGCATGCTGAATTGGTGCGGATACGTCTAAGGCAGTAAATAGGAATTTAATTAATTTAAAGATTAAAAAAAGGGGGGTAATGAGCTGACAGAGGAGGAACGTGAAAGGACAGACCCAATGCGTGTATTATGTTTTGATGTGGGTGAAGATGACATCTTGGTGTTTGACAGAAGAGCACATTAGTTTGGTGGAGGAACCCGGATCCAAATGTTTAAGATATGCTATACCTGAGAGCTCAACAGCGGAAAATATACCTCAAACTACTCCACAGTCTCTGCAAAAAAAAAAAAAAAAAAAAAGAGTAGAGGAACAGCGGAACTTGAATTGCAAATAAATGTGGTGAGAGACCTGAAAACATTGGCCGAAAAAAAGCGTTCACGGCGAATTGGAGTTTACCATTAAATTGGTTTGTGCGCATGACACACGGCAACGAACGACAACTCTGTCACTTGATTCAGCAAATTAACGGATCAACCAACTGCCAAAAGTTTCCTCTGCCCCAATTGGCACATCATTGGTAAGTTGTGAAAACCTCCCAGTGACGAAATTCAAGAAAATACAGGTGACTCTTCCAGATATTTACCAATGTTATAAATAATTTTTTTAATTATAGGGTATTTAGGGAAAAAATTGTAAACATTAAAGTTGGAAGATGGGTGGATGCATTTGGAAACACTGAAACTTTTTCAAACAAGGCCATGATAAATAAAATTTCACACTAAGCTTTAAATTTCAAAAGTTATTGCTTGTTGGTGTTTGTTTGCGTTTAGCCAAGTTGAAAAAAAACCCTGTAAGAGTGAAAAAGGTATTTATTGTTACAAGTGTACCAATGTGTGACACAGTGGCGTATATTCGAGGCTAGCTGCGAAGCCCAGAGAATGCACAAATAAAAGTCAATTTAATATACACAAGTAAAAGTCAATCATCAATGGCATTAAGATGTGTCGATGCTTTCGGTGCGAAAAAAAACACAAGCGAATTCGCTTCTTTCAATTAAGAGAATCAGTCTGTCGAGCGATGACCAACGGAATAACGCAAGCCACGCCGTTGGTCATCGCTCGCCAGATTCGAAGACCTTCGATACGATCGCGTTGCTAGCGTTTCCATGACAACATGAATGAGCGTATGGAGGGGAATGGACCATTGCTTTGCGCAGCGGTTCTCTCAGAAAAGAGAAGACTTCGACTTGCTCGTTCACTGGCATGCTTTAGCCTGCAACAGCGCGTGTTTCGCGAGAGTTGTTTCAGTTTGTGTGAAGTGCCAATGAATAAAAATCAGTGATATTATATCTTAAATTCGTGGTTTTGTTGGATTCGAACTGTTTTGACAAATTTTGTGAAAGCTTCCCTGAACATCTACAGTCAGAACATAAAGTACTCTATGCTTCAAATTTTGATACAGCTCGACTACAAAATGAACTGAAGGTGTTTGATTCCCTTGATGAATACAAAAAAAAATCAGGAAGAGATATACTTGTTACATAAAGTTGAATAAATTGGACATAGTGTTTAGTGAGGTGTACAAATTAGCACACCTAATATTTAACTTTCCATCAACAAATGCAACTGCCAGAAAAAGTTTTTCTGTATTAAAAAGAATCAAGAGCCATCTTAGAGCCATACAAGGACATGCAACTTGGCTGGTTTGTCAGTAGAGAAAAACATTCTTTTTAAATATGAAAAAGTACTCGGAAGAAACATTTTTGTGAAAACGTAACACTCAAGTTCACACAAAAGGAAAAAAGAATATAGTTTATGTACAAATAAAGTGATCAGAAGAAGAATGGCGTTCATGTACAAATAAGTGTTGAAATCCTAATCCTCATAATCTTTGATAACAAAATTCCGCTCTGAGGGAATATCATTTTAAGGCTGAAGGTGAGATTTGGTCGTGAATCAAATCAAGCCTATGCACCGAAATGAGACTATAAGTGTGACATATCACTCTCTACTGTTTTTTTTTTCACCTAACTATTTTGGAACAACACTCATTAACTCACCTTGCTCGAAGTAGCTTCCCACGGGTCTTCGGCTTACTGGGGTTGGAAGACAATCCCCCAGTTATTTCCATAAATACCCTTTCAGAAACGAAGTATTTTCACATATAAAAATCACCCTGCAAGAACACTTGTCCGAAAACTCTTTTTCCCGGAGCCACAGCTTCCGGAGTAACTCCACACCAGTAGGATTTCCAGAGGCGGAGAGGGGGAGGGATTAAGGATATAAAAGGAAGCGACACGTTCGCTAGAGAGGCGGGCCGATGGTGGCTTAGTGGGCAACGTTCGTGACTGCCACGAAAAGGACCTCAGGTTCGATCCCAGCAGGTAGGAATGCTCGATCCACTAAATATCCGCCGTGCGTCGGATGGGCACGTTAAGCCGTAGGACACCGGGTACTATCCCCCTGGTAATAAATAAGGGCGTCTTCCTCCCCCTTTCTACCTCGCTTCCGTGTGACTTTCCTATCAGGCACTGTAGCCCAAATCTCCTCGCTTCCTATTTCTAAGGGTTGTTTAAGACTTGGGGTCAGACACTCCCTTCCTAAAATCCTCTACATACGAGCTGATCTGATCGCTAGAGAGGCTTTTCGCGTTTCACCTTCCGCGGAGTAAGAAGTGTTTTACAGAGAGAGAGTGTCAGGTAGACCTCTCGGGGTTTTTCGTTTTCACTGATGGAATAGTCGGGGTTTTTTTCGGCGATAAGAGATCGACCGGGGTTTTTCGTTTTCACTGATGGAATAGTCGGGTTTTTTCGGCGATAAGAGATCGACCGGGGTTTTTGACGGAACGACTCAAGTCCACGTGGCGGAGGGTCTTCCGGGATATCGGTGAGATAGTGAAATGTTCGCTAGCTGGAAACCTGTTGGCACGTGGAGGTAGCCAATCGAACGGAACTTATTCTTTCATCTATTAAATTTTGTTTCGTCTAATCAGGAACTTGTTACTGGAGTTCCTCATTATCGTAGATCTTACGAATTGCTGACTACACGTACCAGTTTTTTCAACGATCGAGTTTAACTCGTAGGCACTAAAAGAACCTACGTCAGGCCCGTTTGAGAGATTCGGATTTCGTAAGGGCTAGTGGCAGATCGAACTCAGCGGGACCTGACATATTGTGGCGCAATCGGCAGTACGTCTAGTCGGCAGTGCGGGTATTCGGCAGTACGTGTAATCGACAGTACGTGTGGTATCGGCGGTACGTGTAGTATCGACAGCATGTTGTCAGAGATGACAGACAAAGGAACTTAGTGCGCGTGGTTGCCAGGAATCCATTGACAATGGACAGAGGAAAGAAGTGCACGTGGTTGCCAGGAATCCAGTGACCATGGACAGAGGAAAGATGTGCACGTGGTTGAAAGGACTTTAGTGACAACGGACAGAGAAACGAAGTGCACCCGGTTGAAAGGAATTCAGTGACAAAGGAACAGACGACACGTGGTGACGCTGATAGACTTGGTTTAACAGATGAAGCAGTACAGATGAAAAAGGAGGAGGCTCGAACGCCTCGGGTAATGTACCATTTTCTTGACCTTTTGTTTCTTCTGTTGTTTTAACCTGTGTCTAGGATAGGAAAATGTTAGGATGTTTCCCATCATGGCATTAGGGCTAAAGTAGAATAAAGATCGTACGAGTTAGATAGTCATTAGGCAAAGTGTTAATAAGAATTTGCGTTTTTTTATTATGTAGAATGCAATCAATCAGTCATTAGTGTTATATTGTGCTAAATTAGTTAGAAGATATTGTTATTGTAGATAACCGAATAATGTTCGGAGAAAGTAATTCAGTGTCAGAAACGAGCAATGAAGATAGGAACGTAGGAGATGACCTTAATTCCAGTAACGAAGTAGAAGTAAATCAGAATAAATCTATCTTAAGTCAGTATAGGATAGAATGAGAAGTAAGACTAAAAGTTTTGGGAACTAGAAGATAGAAAAGCAGAAAGAGAACAAAGAAAACTGGAGTTAGAATTAATAAATAAGAGAGAAGAAAGAGAGTTTGAATTAAAGAAAATTGAGGTAATGAAAGATAAAGAAAAAGATGTTGATAGAAGTAAAAGCCATGATAAATTGTCTGATTATATTAAGATTCTAGAAAAGACATTACCTAGCCGTACGAGTAAACCGGACGAAATTTTAGATTTTTGTTATTCTTTAGAAAGAGCTTTTATGTTACATGAAGTTCCAGATGAGTTAAAAGGTAAATTAGTAATTGCACTTTTTAACTCTGAGTGTGTGAACCATTTGTTCCGAAGGCTGAAGTTGGATGAGTGTAAGGATTATGAGGTAGTAAAAACTGCTATTTTAGCAGTGTCATCTAACGCCGGATATCTATAGGAAGCAATTTGATAAGGTCGCTAGAGAAAAAGGGGAAAGCTGCATGCAACTAGCAGGGAGTTTAGAAAGAACATTAACATACTATGTCAACAGCAGTGAGGTCAAAGAATTTGACCAATTAGTAAATCTTATTGTATGTGATAAGTTTAAGACCTTGATATCTCCTGATCTAAAGACCTACATCTTGCAGAGAGGAGCAACGGGGAAGCTAGAGAAAATTGATTATCTAGCGAAATTATGTGACCTATTTACGAGTCACGTGGGGTCAAGGGGAAGCGAGGAAGAACATCCCAGACAAGGATATAGCAGCGGGTTTGCAGGGAGCCAGCTTAAGGGTAGCGGACCGGAACGCAGCTATGGACCTAAATTTCCTAATAAAGGAACAAAGATAGTTAGTAAACCGGGTAATTCTGAGAAGATTGGAGTTTGGTTTCGTTGTGGGATGAAGGTGCATTTGAAGAATAATTTCCCCCAGAAATCATCGCCCAAGGAGAACGAGAATAACCCAGGGAATTGGAGGAAAGAAGACTCGAGAAGAATTACTCGTCCTAGAGCAACGAGGTGAGAGGGACGTAGTTCAGGACAGGCAGGCCATAATTCAAGAGAAAACGGCTGAAGAAAGGAGAATCACCGCAAGAGTAGACAGGGTGTACGCATGAGATAGTGTACGGGCGGAGATCGCAGAAATTTCGTTAGGAGACGCGGTGAGGCTGGTAGGTGAAGATAAATCGGAAGCAGTAGCATTAGTAGACACTGGGTCAGAAATTTCCTGTGTAAGGGCAGAGGTTTTAGGTGAACAGTTAGTTGAACCGCAAGGTTCGGTGATTTTGGCAAGTTTTGATGGAGGAAAGAAGAGATTTCCTATCAAACAATTGAGGGTCAGAATTAAAAATGAAGGTATGATCAAAGCAGACAAAGGGGTAAGTTCGTCTGCCGAGATTTAGTGTGCCATTGTTCCCAACCTCACTAATCAGGTAATTTTAGCACCAGATGATTTTCTGAGGTTAAGGGAGTTACAGGAAGCAACGCTTTAGTGGCAGACAGGAGAAAATTCCGAGTCGGAGATGTCAGGAATGCACGTGGTAGGAGAAAATTCCGAGTCGGAAAGGTAAGATGAACACGTGGCAGGAGAAAAGGCGTAGTCGGAGAGGTCGAGTAAGCACGTTATAGGAGAAAGCCGGGGGATGAGTCATGAGGACGAGCATTTCGCTGTCAGAGCCATGCTTAGAAGCGGTAAAGATAGCCGCGGGGTAGAGCAACATAGGGGCTAAAAAGTAGTTAGAACAAAAGGAGAGAGCACGTTGCGGCCACGTGGCGAGGCGACAGAGGATAGCCTCAGGGCCGATCAGAGCTTGACGCCAGGTGCTCTACAGGTTAGAGGGGAAACTCAACCGACGCAGCATAAACCATGGGACGAAGAACAGTCCCAGGCAGGAGGGAGAGATTATATATAGACGCAGGAAAAACCGTCGGAGACCTACATGTCCGACACCAAAGCATTCATCATGGAGCAGATTAATGACCCGTCTTTAAGAAAAGCGAGGGAGTGGGCAAAAAGGAAGTAAGGAGGTTATGTGATATGGGACAACATGATATACCACAAAGAGAAGGTACAGGATCAAGATACTTTACAACTTGTAGTACCAGAAACCAGAAGGGAGCAAATTTTAAAATTGGCCCACGATTCAGGTTTTGGAGCACATTTGGGAGCCAAGAAAACCCAAGAACGAATTGATTGTGTACTCTTTTTATTGGCACACGTTGAAGAAGGACGTTAGGAAGTATTGAAATTCGTGCACGGCATGCCAGTTAAGGTGTCCGGTCACAAAAAGGGATAAAGATTTAGGGAGAATCCTGGAAGTGCAGAAGCCTGGCGCAAAGGGGAAGGCAATAACCCCGGAAAATATTTGTGTGGAAAATGAGGCCATCACACCGGAACAGATGTTAAGGAGTTTACAAAATGCAGGGTTTACGGGGAATTTGTCTAAGTGTTGTTTGGCACGGAAGGAGGTGCATTATTTAGGATATGTTGTGGGATCGGGAGCCATCACCCGGATCCGGAAAAGCTCCAGGCGATTAAACAACTTACTCACCCTCGAACCAAAAAGGAAGTTAGAAGCTTCTTAGGTTTAGTTAGCTATTACAGAGACTATGTGCCGAAATGCGCAGAGATAGCGAAGCCTCTGACCGATCTCACGGCAAAGAAGACACAGGACAAAGTTTGTTGGACGACGGAGCTGGAGAGTGCATTCCAGCAGTTAAAGGATAAGCTATGCCAGGCACCAGTATTGTACTCTCCCAATTTTGACAAACCTTTTTTATTACATACCGACGCTAGCGCTTTCGCGGTAGCATGTTGTTTAAGTCAGCGTGACGAGGAAGGTCAGATTCGGCCGGTGGCGTATGCCAGCAAAACGTCAAGTGATACGCAGGCACAGTGGGCGGCGAGCCATAAAGAGGAGTATGCTATTGTCTGGGGGTTGCAGAAATTTGAAGAATGGATCTTCGGACACAAGATCGAGGTGATGTCGGATCATAATCCACTCACATTCCTTACTAACTCAGCCTCTCATAGTTCGAAACTGCAACAATGGATTTTAGCCATCTCACAATTTAATTGATGTTTAACGCATGTGCCAGGAAAAATTATTCCACATGCGGGCGTGTTGTCACATCTGAATTTTGTGGACTAGGGCAGCGCCATGATGGGGTAGGCCGAGATAGCCGCAGGTTGTACGGCAGAGGGTCATGAGAGTGGTACCCGTGGCTTATTCCCAACGACTACAAAATGCTACAAGTGAAGTGAGTACGAAATGCCGCAAGAAATATATGCACTGAACTTTATGGTGATAGCAAAACTACAAGAACTTTCCTTTGTAGGTTGTGTGATCAACAGTGTGATAACTGTTGAACTTTATCATCGGACTCGGTATTCACTCGCCGTACATTATAAATGTGCCCTCGAGTTCAAAAAGTGGGAGCTGTAAGGTGACGGGGTCGGGCCCCACTAATTATTTTCATGTAGTAATTAATATCTTCTGTAATTATTTCTCATTTCAAAGGCAATGTAAGGTAAATTCAAACGCACGTGTTGGCACGTGGTACGTTTCCTTAGTATGACGGATTGTGTAACACCGAGCGAAGCACGTGACTAGCAAGATCCGTTGACCGCGACGACGGGGTCTGATGTATAGGTCAAAGGTCACCACTTCCGGTGAACGGCTAACTCCACATCAGTAGGATTTCCAGAGGCGGAAAGGGGCGGGAGGAGAAGATTAAGGATATAAAAGGAAGCGACACGTTCGCTAGAGAGGCTTTTCGCGTTTCACTTTCCACGGAGTAAGAAGTGTTTTACAGAGAGAGTGTTGGGTAGACCTCTCTGGGTTTTTCGTTTTTACTGACGGAATAGTCAGGGTTTTTTTTTCGGCGATAAGAGATCGACCGGGGTTTTTGACGGAACGACTCAAGTCCACGTGGCGGAGGGTCTTCCGGGATATCTGTGAGATAGTGAAATGTTCGCTAGCTGGAAACCTGTTGGCACGTGGAGATAGCCAATCGAACGGAACTTATTCTTTCATCTATTAAATTTTGTTTCGTCTAATCAAGAACTAGTTATTGGAGTTTCTCATTATCGTAGATCTTAAGAATTGCTGACTACACGTACCAGTTTTTTCAACGATCGAGTTTAACTCGAAGGCACTCAAAAGAACCTACGTCAGGCCCGTTTGAGAGATTCGGATTCCGTAAAGGGCTAGTGGCAGATCGAACTCAGCGGGACCTGACATATCTATTTCCATAAAATCATCACCTCTCGCAGAATTCAAACAGCTATAAGGTTAATATCCAGGCCAACATTTAGAAAACAACCTTATCAGCATGCATGTCCATTTTAATGTCTCCCCCTCATGTAAATTTGTTATCCAAATATACTGGTTGATATTGGAAACTAGCCTACCCTACTACAAAATTTTAAAGAATAATTTTACCACCTAAATTACCAAAACACAAAACCACAATAAAACTACCTCTAAGAAAATTTGAACTGCATGAAAATCGCTGTACCCCGTTCTACACATAAATACAAATGCTAGCCTACTGAAGGAAAAATATCACTGCACCCATAGAAATTTAAATTACACTTAGGGAAATACTGGTTTGAAAGGTTTCTCATACTCAAGATGGTTTATACCAAAATTATGAAATCGTATACCGCTGCATTAACACATGTAAAATTAAACATTTTTTTTCTGCTTATAAAGATGGCAGGAAGTTTCTTTACCAAAATAGCACTTAAACATGAGGTTTCATTCCCAAAACACACTCAAACACAAAATTAAGAAGAAAAAAAACCTTGGCAAAAACATTTACATTTCTTCTGAACTTTAACTTCCGCGATGCTAATTACAACTGAAATCAGACCTGTCTTACTGTCATGCCCAACGTTAAATAATCACAATCAACAGAACTGTAACTTAAATTACGCATCTTTGCCCTGCCTTTTTGAACATAACACAGCTGATCCAATAGAGGAGGATTTCCAAAGCCGCCGAGTACACACATAAATTTAACTGCAGAAAAAAAAACAAAAAAACTAAGTCTTCCCTGATTAAAAAAAAAAAAAACCGAAATGAGAAAACTCGCCGTCTATGTACGATATTTAAATATCGTACATAGACGGTGAGTTTTCTCATTTCATTTGACGAGTTGTGCGAAGTCATCCTTTTATCGTTAAAAAAAAAAAAAACTTTCTCTTATTACACTGGCGGAAAGTGAAAAAAGAACGCCAAGAAGGAGACGTCTGATACCAACGAAATTTATAAAGCATAATAACGGAATGCAGAGGATAACGTGATCAAAATATTATGGCAAAATACAGCTGTATTTCCTGGTACACTGAAAAATAACATTTCCATGTAACATGGTTAGTACGAGGTTTAACCGCCATGAAATGCGCCACACTGTGCAATTCTGGCATGGAGTCTGTCGTACAGATGTTGGATGTAAGTTTGGGGTATTGAGTTCCAAGCATCCTCAACCTGGACGCGTAAATCGGGAATGGTCGTGGCTGGCCGTGGAGACCGGATAAGTTGTTGTCCCATAAAATCCCACACGTGCTCAATGGGGGACAAATCCGGTGAACGTGCAGGCCATGGAAGTTGTCTCACACCCTGAAATGCATGTTGCGTTGCACGGGCCGTGTGTGGGCGTGCGTTATATTGCTGGAAAACACCACGATGGACCGACCTTACAAATGGCACAACAACGGGCTGAATGGTGTTGTTGATGTAGGAGGTGCTGTTTAACGTACCCGGTACAAACACTAGTTGTGTACGGGATAGCTGATCGCTCCCCACACCAGGAGACCAGGTGTAGGCCCTGTGTGTCGCTGGCGGATGCAAGAATGGTGGAGGCGCTCCCCTGTGCTTCTGCGAACATGCATACGGCCATCGGAGGCTCCCAAGCAGAATCTGCTTTCATCTCTGAATACGACAGATTGCCATTGCGTTCTCCAGTGCAGACGTTGGCGACACCACTGCAGCCGTTCATGACGGTGGG
Organism: Macrothele yani; assembly: GCA_039090855.1. Taxonomy (NCBI): domain Eukaryota; kingdom Metazoa; phylum Arthropoda; class Arachnida; order Araneae; family Macrothelidae; genus Macrothele; species Macrothele yani. Next base: position 183,566 of record CM077023.1, on the reverse strand, counting down.
CTGGAGTCAGAGGTACACATGCCAGAGGCACACGTGTACGTTGTCCTGCATCCAGTAGACGGTGGCGGATTGTTCGCGCAGTCACCTCGGGTGCAACGGCAGCTCGGATTTGCGTCGCAGTGGATGTTCTGCTTGACAACGTCGCTCTTCTTATGCGTCGATCGGTCCGCTCATCAGTCCGTCTGTGACTCCCGGTTCCACGTCTTCTCGTGTAGGAATGTTCCTCGGACCATCTACGCCACCATCGTACCACCACCTATACTTCCCGTCCAATTCGCTCGGCAATACGACGGTACGACCACCCGGCCTCGCGGAGTCCGACTAGACGACCTCGCTCAAAGTCCGATAACTGCTGAAATCGTACACGTCTTCCATGTCCAGGCATTGCAGCTTCTTCAGAGTCTTTGCACGTGTCCGTACACCGACGACTGATTACATTCACTTCGCCGTACTCCTTAAATACCACCGACTATAATTTGCATATTATGCCGTGCTGTAACGTAAGCGCTCACCGGTTGGTCCCGAAATTAACATCACAGCTACGTAAACTCGACCCCATTAACATATGTAAATTTCATGATCGTCTTCCAATTCCTTCTTGGTGTTCTTTTTTCTCTTTCCTCCAGTGTATATGAACCTGAGATTTTCCCGTGGAATTCACGAACGCTGACCACCAGGCCATCCGCGGCCAGTACTGACCGACAATACCTGTTCTACATATGTATATGCTGCGGTCTCCTCGCGAGTTCTGCCCAGCCTGGCACAAAGAGCAGCAGGAACATTTTCTCACTCTAAGCAGACTGCCGCGACGATTGAGCAGTGGTCTAAGCGTTGGTTTTTGACCATTCGTCCGAGATGTTTTTGGTTTCGAATCCCGGTGAGGCATGGATGTTGTGTTTGGTTTACAGCACTGGCTCTTTCCCTTCCCTGGAAGTAGTGGCCCTAAATTAGGGACGGGCGACAGCATATAGGTCATCGTGTTGCTCACAGCGGTCGTTACACCCCCAAAAAAACTCGTAAGTGGATTATAACTGCAAGCGAAATCCTGCATGTCTGCTTAACTACGGAAAACCCATCTAAAGGCCTTAACATTTTTTTTTGTAGTGAAAATGTATGCTCTTGCGTGGTTCACAATTAAACCACACCCGGTCGCTGTGTATGATCTTCGCAACTTGTGGACTGGAACCAGTGTTTCGCGGTACTTTAAGAAGGATGTGAAAGCCATGGTTGATCCCGTCCTTTGGCACATAAAATCTGCTACTAGCGACAGGAAAGAGGGGCAGCAGCTGGCCCTAAGTCACATTTCGAAGTCAAGTCCGGAAATAATACAGGCATTTGAAGTACTTCACCTCATTTGATGCTCATGACTGCACCCAGCTCATTGACTGGGAAAAGGCTCATATCAAGCGCTCACTCCCAGAGGCTCAACTTCAAGACATCGTGGAGCGGGGACTGTGCCACACGAAGGTGGTGGAGCTCACTGTCAAGCTAGTCGTCGAGGTTGCTAAACGTGTGTGTGCGGTTATAAAAAGTAGCACGAAACATTCTCTTCTCTTAGAGTCAAGGACCATCCTGCTAAAATTTAGAAATACATTGCCTGACAGAGAAACTGCCACACCATGAAGGAATGCTCGAAAACAGACCAAACTGCACACCCAGATAGCCAAGTAGGTCCTAAACAAATGATTTAATCGTCACATACAGACTAGGCTCCAGTGTCCGATTATACAGGATGATCCAGAAGGGGTGTGGCCCCCAATTTTAAATGATACAGCGTTGAATCGGACGTGACATCAAGGCAATGAGAGTCCGAATAGAGTTCTAGGGTATCGTGGACCATGTGGTGCTGATCCGAGTCCACAGTTCATCTTCATTTTGTGAGGATGGCAGAGTACTCAACCGACGTCCAATCGTGTCCCAGAGATGCTCGATGGGCGAGAGGTAGGGGGATCGTGCTGGCCACGGAAGCATCCGCACACCGTGTTAAGCATTCCGGTTGATCCGAGCGGTATGCGGACGGGCATTATCCTGTTGATAAACGGCGTTTGGGATACCCTGCAGATATGGTAGTGCCACGGGCAGCAGAACCTCGTCAACATAGCGGCGTGCCGTCAATGTGCCCGTAATGCGTAGCAGCGGTGGGCGGCTGTTGGCGCTGATAGCTTCCCAAACCATGATTCCACGTTGCCGGGCCGTGTGTCATTCCACAATGGCGGAGGAATCCGCCCGTTGGCCACGTCGCCTCTAGGCTCTCACATGGCGATCATCCCTGGTGAGACAGAACCGCGATTCGTCGCTAAACACCACACTGTTCCATTCAGCACCCATGCAACTGTGCAGCGACACGACGCCAAGCGGTGGCGACAATGGCTTGCTATTAAGGATAGCCTTCGCAACGGACGGCTGGACAGCAAATCAGACGCAGCCAATCGGCGCGGTACTGTCCACATCGGTATCGAAGCACCCAAGCCTCCCCGTACACTCCGCAAAATGTCGCCCGTTGTGGCCTGTGGGTCTGCTACGGCACGACGTCGGATGCGACGGTCGGTACGCTCGGACGTCCGTCTCCGTGCTCCTGTCTCCTACGACGTTGCAGAGATCATTCCTCGGACCACTGTCTCCAAATGCAATTGATGGTTGTGGCATCACTTAGCGTTTCTTCCGCAATACGACGCAAGGACCATCCGGCGGTACGAAGGCCTACTACGATGACACGTCTCGTGAACTCGTCTGTTTGACGAAATCGCGTAAGACGGCGTCTTAACGGCATTGGCACCCCTTGTTCGTTCTCCATACACGGTTACAGCAGAACTACTCATTTCTTGCAGCTGTGACGACGTCTCGACTGATGGCCCCACGAACTGGTTGTCCACTTATATCTCGCGCGCCGTTCGTGCGATTGGCTTGAAAATGCAATTATTTGCATAACTTGTACGTCAGCACCCACCTTGCAATTTGCATGGCGCTGCGTTCACGTCTTCGTGGTGTGACATTTTCTCTGTCAGACAGTGTATAAAGCAGTGGCGGCTTTTCAGGTGAAGTAGGTGAAGTGCCTCTTCACCTATTTTACTCAAAATCAAGTTTTATTCAGTATTTTTTTATAATATATTCTTTTTTGCCTTTATTCAGTTCCAAGATACTCAAAATTTTGAATAGATATTGATTCACATGGCGCGCTCAATACGGAAAACAAATCCTTATACGCAAAACAGTGCAAGTTAAGAGCCGAAATGAGAATGCTTGGAAGTCTGCAGTTTTCCGCCGAGTTGCCATGGTAACCGTGACGTCACCTTCCCCAATCTGCTCGCTCAAGTGAAGTGGTTCAGCTTCACGCGCCTTACCTCTGCATCTTTCAGTTTTTGAACGTAAAGTCGTGAGAGATCACGGTGGAGTGGGCGGACTACCAGGCTACCATGCAATCTGCTAGGGCTTTTTCCTTGTAATGCTGTGGTATTTTCCGAAAGGAATTTGTTCTTTCATGCTTTGTGATTATTTGTTAAAAGCTTTAACTGATATTTTAGGCTTGTGTACAATTTAACTGATAGTGATAGTTTTTAGTATGCATCCTGTGGACGACATTGTTTGTAATTTATTGCAAACTCCATTTACTCTGTGGAAAGATGAAGATGAAAGAGACATTTTGCTTCAAGGACGACCAACGGATTCACTGACAATTGCTGCCAAGAACGAAATCAAGAAGAGCGGTAAATCTAACATATATTAATTTTAAAAATTGTTGGTTTACTGAATATAAATGGATTTGCAGCACTTCTGTGTTAATTTTTTTTGGGGCCCTGCTTACTTTTTAGTAATAAACATTCGGCGTGGAATAAAGACGGATTCTCAGATTTATTAAGCGTAACACGGTCACTTCATAAACATCGTGATTCTAGCGAACACCTGAAATGCGGATTAATGTTAAGGAATTTTGAAAAATCAAAGCACCGTTGCCGGTGCCCTGAGGAAGAATGCTAGGCTTTTGAAAACGCATTTTAACGAAAACGTTCGTTTAAATAGACTTTTCCTGCAGACAGTGTTTGATGCAGTATTAGTCTATACTATATTTGAGCAAACAAGAACTAGCATTCCATGGCCATGACGAAAGCATGGGCTCGATAAATCGTGGAAATTTCATTGAATTACTTTCATTGTTGATATGAAGAAGTTCTTTAGAAATTGAAAATCAATACGAAAGGATAAAAAACTATTCAAAATGAATTAATTGAATGTATTTCTGAATATATAAACAATCACGTCAAAAATTAAATAATTTTTGATTGTTGATTCAGAAGGTGTATTGGTTGAGGGATTTTTGGGTTTCCATGATGTGAATGAAGATAGAACGTTAGGAGCTTTATACAAAATGCTAGACAAAATTTTGGAACAGTTTGATTACCAACACAAATAAATAGGACATTGTTACGATGGAACAAGTATAATGTCTGGACACTTAAATGGGCTACAGAAAAAAAAGTCCAGGATAAAGCTTCTCAAGCTGTTTTTGTTCAATGCGTAGTTCATCGTTTGAATCTTGTATTACACCAGAGTTTTTCTAAAATTTCTAAGTGTCGAATACTTTTTGCAAGTATCAGTGAAATTGCTTCGTTTGTTCACCATTCTGCGAAGCGGTCTTATACACTTATATCAACAACCGCAAGATGCAGACCAACCATAACAGAAACTCGATGGTCCTCCACTTCGAAATTAGTAAGTGTAGTTGTTGAAGATTGGGATAAATTGAAGGAAGTGTTCGGATTTCTGTCGAATAGTGAATAATCAGCCAAAAAATAAATTCATCTTGCCAAGGGGTTTTTGAATGATATGAACACTTTCGAATTTACATTTTTGGCTCCACCGATCTATTATTCGAACTTTTGAAGAAAAAATAACTAAACATAAACTACTGTGTAACTCAAATTAAAAAAAAAAAAGCCTCGTGAAATTTTGAGCCATAAAAGGAACGATGAGTTATTTGAAACACAGTTTGGAAAAGCTAGCAAAATCACAGAAATAAGCACGGGAATATGCTGCTCTTACACAGGAAACAATTTTTCAAAATTATAAACAATTGTATTTTGAAATTTTGGACCACATTCTTATGGAAATGGATATAAGATTTCAAGACTGTAAGAAACTTCAATTTGTCTGACTTGCTGACACAACCAAATTCGAATAATTTAATGCATGCTTTCCCACTCGCGCTCTTGAAAATCTACATTTTTACGGAAACATATTTACTAAACACCAGCGCCTTAAAAATGAACTGAGTCTTGTATATGCCGATGAAAAATTAAGGAATATATTGACTCAAGAACTCCTTCGAGTGTTTCACGGAGACAAAGACATTTTTACAGAAGATTATAAATTGGTTTTCCTCAGTTTAACAATTCCATCTACAAGTGTGCCAGTGGAAAGAAGTTTTCTTAAAAGAATACAAACTTACTCAAGAAACACTAGTTCCCAAGATAGACTTGCTTCTCTGGCAAATATTTCCATTCAGGAAGACATTTTATTGATGCTCACGAAGAAACAACTGTCTAACCATCTTATGACGACATAATCGACAAATTTGCAGCTTTAAAAGGAAGAAAAATTGATTTAATGTACAAAAAATAAGTAAGTCCTCATTAAGGGATTTTCATTGTAGAAAGCATATATCTTTTCATACTGCTCTTGTACCTCTTCACCTATGTTTCCAACCACGAGCCTCCACTGGAATAAAGGATTACAAACCAATAAAGAAATGAACTTAATGTGTCCATATAGGGTGACTGAGCAGAGCCGGAACTGCAGCCGCTTCTCCTTGGCGGTTCCTGGTGACTGTTCTAGTTAAGACAAAAAATTTTAAAAAAAAAAAAAAAAGGGGGGGTAAAACAAGCTGAGAGCTTTCGAAAATAGGATTTTGAGATCACTTTTGAGACATACGTAGATGCACTGTACTAGTGAGCATATTTTGAACTATCTCAAAAAATGACCCAGTTTCTTCACATTTTATAAGGATTATCTCACACAACTTTTTATAATTAGCGCGACACAACTTTCGAAAAACAATTTTTTTTTCGATCACCCCCTACCCCACGTGCTCTGCATAAATTTACATATTAACAATCGGTCATATTTTGCTCAAAATGGCATTGCAATCTTCTTATTTTCAGAGCACCTAAAGTGAAATTGGGCAATCAAGTATAAATTGAACAAAAATCGTACAACATTTTCAAATCAACAAAATTGTAACCCCAAACAGAAGTCATCGCTCTTTCCACGTATGACTTCTGTTTGGTGTACCTGATCCAGGTCGAATGTATTAATTAAAATTGTTGCGGATAATTGGCTACAACCTTAACCGGGCAACGTGTCAGCTCACTCAGAGCTCTCATTAAAGCAGTTTTCAGCCAAGAAACTCATCACAGTGCTTTAACATCTTGTCTACTCGCCGGATTTTAATTCCAAGCGACTTTTATTCTTTACCCTAAAGTCAAAGGGATCAAAATCACCCGTTTGGAGTCAGTTACTGTGGTGAGAAGAAGTGAACGACCAGTTTCTCAAAGGGATCACATCAGATGAACTGAAACACTGTTTTCTTTACTCAGCTAAAGATCAAAATGCAGTGGTGTGTTGGGTAAATGTGTAGTTTAGCGTCCTAAATTATTTCGTCGGAAATGTTGAGGGATTTCGAAAAAGTGAGACTTACAGATTTTAAAGTATTCAATTTCATGGCAAATGGTAAAAAAATGTCATGTTTATAGTGGATTTTAAATATTTTTACCGTAATATTTCCATGAAAGTACGACGCTATGAACAGAAGCAGAGATTGGCCTAACACAACGCTTCGGCTACAGCACAATAGATCATATCCACGTACTGAGAGAACTAATTGAAAGAGCGAGGGAATATGAACTTCCATTGTGCATGGCTTTTATCGATTATGAAAAAGCCTTTGATTCGGTGAAACCATCAGCAGTTACAATGGCTATGAAATCCTGTGGTATTGAAGATGCATACATTAATATTATTAATAACATCTATGAAAATACAAGTGCAAAGATTCGACTATTTGAAAATACAACACACATAAAAATTGGAAAGGGAGTGCGACAAGGTGACACCATATCTCCCAAGCTATAACGAAGTGAATTTCTCCGTCATTTTTATCCGCGCCAGGATTCGAACCCGGGTCCACTCATTCCGGAATAAGTTGCTCTACCAATTAAGCTACGCGGACATGTATTCTGATTCCTATCTGCCTTTATGTCGTGTGCGTCCTTCTGGCAGGTACGTCACATCTCCTGGTACGTTACATCATCTCCCCCTTATTTTCCTTTCGAAGTGCTGCTCACATTTTTCCTATCTCGCGGTGTGGAAATAACATCACACCAATGCGAGATTTTGAACGGTCGGGTCATCCGGATAGTTCGGGCGCCATTATAACGAAGTAAATTTCTCCGTCATTTTTATCCGCGCCGGGGTTCGAACCCGGGTCCACTCATTCCGGAATAAGTTGCTCTACCAATTAAGCTACGCGGACATTGATTCTAATTGCTATCTTCCTTTATGTCGTGTGCGTCCTTCTGGAAGGTACGTCACATCTCCTGGTACGTTACAAAGCTCTTTAATGCCACATTGGAAAATGTCTTTCAATCACTGAACTGGGTAAACAAGGAGATAAAGATTAATGGAGATTATCTAACTCACCTTCGCTTTGCTGATGACGTAGTCATTTTTGCAACTACCCCATCAGAGCAGCAGAGTATGATCCAGGAACTTGCTGACAAGAGTAAAGAAGTGGGATTAAAAATGAACTTTCACAAAAGCGATGCTTATTGCTTTTACAAGGAATGAAGATTTATCGATTAATGGAGAAAAGCTGGAGATAACAGACACGTACGTTTATCTTGGACAGCAGATATCAAGTGAGGGTCACATTGACAAAGATATTAATCGGCGTACAAAACTTGCCTGGAGAGCTTTTGGAAGAAACAGCATAATTTTCAAGAGCAATATGCCATTATGTCTTAAATGAAAAGTGCTTGATCAATGCATCCTTCCAGTGTTTACGTATGGTGCAGAGACGTGGACCTTAACTAAAAGAGACATACAAAGGCTGCAGACAACTCAAAACAGCATGGAGAGGTGTATGCTTGGTGTAACCAGGAGAGATAAGAAGAGGAACTCGTGGATCCGAAAAATGACAAGAGTGGAAGACATCATGATCAGAGTTAAATTCCTGAAATGGCAATGGGCTGGACATACTGCCAGAAGGACAGATCATTGATGGGCAGCCGAAATTTTAGATTGGATTCCAAGGGACAGGAAAAGACCCAGAAGAAGACCACATGGGAGATGGGTGGATGAAATTCAAAAGTATGCCGAGTGACATGGAAGAGACTGGCGCAAGACAGACCGTTGTGGAGGAAACTTGGGGAGACCTTCGTCCAGCAGTGGATTGATCATGGTTGACAATGATGAATGATGATCATATATATATATATATATATATATAGGGTGATTCAGCTAAGCTTTATAATATATATTTATAATAAAGTGGGAAAATACGAGTGTTTCCGTCCGCGAATTGTTCGACCACTTCTAAATGACCAAGAGATCTGAAAATTAGTATGCTGATAGGTCTTAACGTCCGTATAACTATTGGGTTGTAGGAAAAGTCATGACTTAGTTTGGCACCCGATGGCGGTTGGGCGGTGTTGGAAGTACTAGAGACACGTGGAGCTCTGTTATCGCTATGGCATTCGACAGGTGCCAGTTCTAGCTGCAGTTTAAAAGGAATAGTGAGCGATTTGGTTGATTTGCGGAGATTTGACATCAAGTTGAAGATGGAAGACCAAACTGTGCATTTTCGCCATATTTTACTGTTTTACTTCCGTGAAGGGAAGAACGCTAGTCAAGCTTGTGAAAAGTTGCGTAAAGTGTACGGTGATAATGCTCTACAAGAACGTCAGTGCCAGCGGTTGTTCTCAAAATTCCGTGCTGGCGATTTTGACCTCAACGATGCTCCTCGGTCCGGGAGGCCAACCGAGGTTGATGACGACCAAATCAAGGCATTGATCGAGTCAAACCCACGTTACACGATACGAGAGATTGCAGACACATTGCACATTAATTATTCAAGCGTTCACGACCACCTAAAGAAGCTGGGATACGTAAGCAAGCTCGATGTGTGGGTTCCTCATGAACTCAAAGAAGCTCAATTGACGGCGCGTATAAACATCTGCGATATGCTCATTAAATGTGAGGAAAACGATCCTTTCTTGAAGCGACTGATAACTGGTGACGAAAAGTGGATTGTGTACAACAATGTGCTGCGAAAACGGTCTTGGACCCGACGTGCTGCGAAAACGGTCTTGGTCCCGACGCGCTGCTTTGCCTCAAACGGCATCCAAAGCAGACATTCATCAGCGGAAGGTTCTGGTCTCAGTGTGGTGGGATTTTAAAGATGTCGTGTTTTTCGAGCTCCTACCACGGAACCAAACAGTCAATTCGAATGTGTACTGTCGGCAGTTGGACAGTTTGAATGAATCCAGAAACGTCCAGAGCTCGTTCATCGTAAAGGTGTTGTGTTCTATCACGTCAACGCGAGACCACACACAAGTTTGATCACCCGCTAAAAATTATTGGAGCTTGGGTGGGATGTGTTGCCTCACCCAGCATACTCGCCTGACCTTGCGCCGTCAGACTTCCACTTGTTTCGCTCTCTTCAACAGTCCTTGCGTGGTATAACGTTCAATTCAGATGAGGCTGTAAATCAGCACCTTGTAGAGTTTTTTTTGCCACGAAAGACAGGTTCTTCTATGAACGAGGCATGCTGCAGCTAACTGAAAGATAGCAAAAGGTTATCGAACAAAACGGGCATTATATCATTGATTGATCTTTGTTCTTTCTATCAATAAATGACCTTTGCAAAACATGGCTAAAATACGTCATGACTTTTCCGACAACGCAATAGAAAAGTATGAAAGAAAAAATGGCGACTTTGGAACACTGCCTGCTAGAATTTTTTCGCGAATTGTTCGACCATTTCTAAATGACCTAGAGATCTAAAAATTGTATAACGAAGTGAATTTCTCCGTCATTTTTAGTCTACGCCGGGATTATTCTGATTCCTATCTGCCCTTATTGTCGTGTGCGTCCTGCTGGCAGGTACGTCACAACATCTCCCCCCCCGAAAGAGGGCCGGGGGCATGGCCCACGGGTCAGCCGTGACCATGAATCGTTGCAGGCAGCCATCCACTGTAGAACGTGCACTTGAGAACTCCCAGTCAATCTGCTGTGTGGAATGCAACATCACACATTTTTATTTTTCGAAGCGCTGGAGAAGGAATTCCCTGATTTTTCCTGTCTCGCGGTGTGGAAATAACATCACACCAATGCGAGATTTTGAACGGCCGGGTCATCCGGATAGTTCGGGCGCCATTATAACGAAGTAAATTTCTCCGTCATTTTTAGTCTACGCCGGGATTATTCTGATTCCTATCTGCCCTTATTGTCGTGTGCGTCCTGCTGGCAGGTACGTCACAATTGGTATAAGTCGTATACCTAGAAAAGTCGGGAAAAAATCAAAATGGCGGTGTTCGAACATTGTCTGCTTGAATTCTTTGTGGATTGTCCGACCACTTCTAAATGATCTAGATATCTGAAAATTGGCATGCTAATAGGCCTTAAGGTCCGGATACATAGAAAAGTCCGAAAACCAAAAACGTCAAAATGGTGGCTTTGGAATATTGTCTGCTTAAAAATGTTTTCCACTTCTACACATAGAAAATTCTGAAAACCAAAACATTCAAAAGGAAGGCTTAGCTTTACTGTTCAAAATGCTGCTAGGTTTAAATATAATTACGCCAGAAATGTTGAAATGCTGCAAAAATTCCATGAAAATTTGATTTAAATTTAAGGGGCGCCAAATCCTGCTCCGTTTTACGTCAAACCGCATGCATTGACGACACGACCTTGTTCTAAATCGTAAAAAGGATCTTAAATTACTTTTTCCCTTAATTACGTTTTCCTTTCTTTAATTTTCTGTTCAAAAAATTATAGATTCACTATTCGGAGAACGGGCGTAACTACTAGTTATTCATATAATGAAAAAATCGTTATATTTATTTACGTAAAAATTAGGTGCGGCATACATGTGATTTATTCGTGTTTTGCCTGGCTTGGAGATGACTGACTTCGGCAGTCCAAAATATTTTGAAAGTGTTGAGAATTTTAGGTTTTAATAAAATGCAAATTACAAGTAATTCTTGGCTTTTATATATCTGATGCTTTAAACAAATTACGAGAAATTAAAAGCCGCATGAAGTCAGATAGCCTACATAAATTACAGGCACCTGAAGTTAGACTTTAAAAAAATTGATTGAAGGTTTAACGACAACCGTGAGCAACGCGATGGGCTACAAGCAGTCGCCCGTCCCTAATTTTGGGCCACTGGTTCCAGGGAATGGAGAAAGCCAGCGCCATAAGACAAATGCAACATCCATGTCTAACGGGATTCGAACCCGGACCTTTCACGGACGACTAGTCAAAAGCCAAACCTTAGACCACTGTGCCACCGGGGCTGCTCAGATTTTCTTGGTAGTCTGTATGTTTCACCCAAAGACCTTGGAGGAGAATAGACTGGCAAATACCTAGCTACTTCCGTCAGTGTTTGAAAACCGGATGTTCCGCTATTAGCCAGGACAGAAAGCTGTTCGTGAGTATACGCCGGTTGCGTGCGTGTTGCAAATTGTGCTTTAAATAATTGTTATAAATAGTAATAATGGTCAGGTTTGGGTCAGGTACTGTGTTAGATATGGATGTAACACTAAGGCGAATGCGGCGGATATAAAGAGCGGATATTTTCACAAGTAAGTTAAATGTTTTGCTCATTGTTGTTCATATGTCTTTGACTGTAATTGCATAGATGATGCTTTTTACCAGTATGAAGGAATAAAGGCTTTAAGTATGAAGGAATATATGGACATTACATCTTGTTCAAAATACACTGCTGGACAATTGCTTAAGGACGGATCATAAACGGCTATATAGCGCATTAAAAAGTAAGTGTGGTTGGATGCCAAGTGAAATAAAATAATGTCAGAATGCCAAGACATTACAAGAAAGACAATTTATTGTGCTCTGAAATCCAGAAGGCTTCGGAACGTGTTCAAGGGACAAACAGGCCATTTTGTGCAGAGTACGTAAACGTGAAAAAAATGCAATTACCGTTCGCAGGCGTTCAGGCGTAAGATGTCAATACGGGATATGGCCACCATGGAGGGCGATGCAAGATTCCACACGTCGTGTCATGCTTTGCACAATATTATCAAGCAGCTGTTGGGGTAATTTATCCCATTCCTCTGTCAGTTCACGGATGAGGGTGTCCTTGTTTATTGGAGGGTATTAGCGACCAGCAAGACTCCTCCCCAAAGCATCTCACACATTTTCAATGGGATTCAGATCTGGAGAACGTGCTGGCCATACGAGGTGTTGAATATCCTCGCTCTCAAGACACTCCTGGACAGCGACTGTTAGCGACTGTTTGATGACATGTTGCGTTGTCGTCCATGAAAATGAATCTATCACCGACAGCACCACGGAACATGCGAACATGAGGTAGCAGAACATCATTAATGTATCGTTGGCCAGTCATAGTCCCAGTTGGAAGCACATAGAGGGACGTACGGCCATTGATCATGATGCCAGCCCATACCGTGACACTACATGTCGGATATCGGTCCCTTTCCTGTATGTTTGCTTGACAATATGCAGTACCACTATCACCCCAGATCAGTTGTCGTCTACAATCAGACGATAGACTGTATCTACTCTCATCTGAGAAGAGGACAGCAGACCAGTCGTTATCAGTCCAATTGCGATGTTGATGGCACCATTGCAAACGGGCGGTACGGTGACGTCTGGACAATAGGATGCACGCAACAGGACGGCTGGCGTATAGTCGTCCTTCATGCAAACGTCTGGCGACAGTTTTTCGGGAGATCCGCTTGCCAGTAGCAGCCATAAACTGATTTGCAACCTCACTAGCTGTGCTGCGCCGGTGTCTTTTTGTTGACAGCACTATGTACCTATCTTCTGCAGGTGTCGTACTGCGAGCACGACCTCCCCCGTGACGTTTGCTACACTCTCCATTTGTTTGAAATGATTTCCAAAGCCTTGAAACAACACTGTGGCTGACGTCGAACTCCCTGGCAACATCTGTTATTTTTCACCCTTCTTCAATCTTGCCAATAATACGGCCACGCGTAAAATCATCTAGGTGATGTCGGGAAGACATACTGAAAATTGCAAGTTCGTCAATTGATTCTTTCCCTTTTAACTTTGCGTTTCAACAACAACGGTCAATACGCGTCAAATCCGTTATACCTCTTATCAGCGCTATGACGTCACGAACAAGTTCGGCAATCCAAAATTTGCATACACACAACACTTCTTACTGTATCCCGCACTTATGCTAATTTCCACGTTTTCCTGCCTTCCATTTTTTGGTTGCTATCGTTGCTATTGTCATCCGTCCTTAGCAATTGTCCGGCAGTGTATAATAATTATCTATAGAACAATGTTTTTTGGTTTGAATATAGTACTGTTAAAAATTTTTGAGCATCCTCTTTTATTCATTTCAATTTTTTGTATTCTATGTTAAAAAATTCAAACCTCGAAACACATGTTTAACATCCAAATAGTCACATTTGGGGCCTAAGGATAGTTTGCAATTGAGGTTTTTAACATGGGATACTGAAAATATAAAAAACTGTGTGTTTAGAGACATCAGAATTTCTAAATTGTGCCTGGGATCACTAGAAATGCAAATGTAATTCCTCGACGATCACCCCTGTAAAAAGGGACATGCTGTTCCTCCCCTGTGGAAAGATGAAATATATTTTTTGCCTTACGTTGTTTTTAATTTGCTGAAAAACACCAGTTGGAAACTATTTTCTCCTATGAATTTAAACTTTTTATCATATTTTTTGAATAAGATTGCCCAAAACGTGATGAAAAGCCTCCGAGGCTCTCTACGTAAACATCTTTTGTACGCTCCAGCTCTTTTGGAAAGATTATACAAATTATTGCCTTATATATTTTTTAATTTGCTGAAACACACCTGTTGGAAACTAATATGAATTATGGAGTCAAAAATTTTAATTATATTTTGAATTAAATTGCCAGAAACGTGGCGAAAAACATGCAGAACCTTTCTCCGCTTCTCTGGACAGTGTATTAACAACGTTCATTGAACATTTCAAAGTTCGTCTCCCCTCGGAAGCTAGAAATACACTGCATTTGTGACCTCTGAAAGCTAATTCTTATGTGACGTGCAAAATTCATTGGTTTAATAACCAGTATGTCAGGTTTGTAAGCACATGTGACATGGTTATCAAGTAACGCTGAGCCACTGCACAATATTAGGGTGTCAATGTGTTAACAGAACAATTTCAAACTGAAGGTGTGCTCATGTAAAAGTGTCAGGTGGTCATGTAATTCTCATTTTATTCGATCACAGTTGGGTGAAGTGAATTTTGTGTTGTATAACAACCAGAACAATTTCAAATGCAAAATGTGTTCATGTCAAAGTGTTACACAATTCTTATTTTATTCGATCACAGCTGGGTGAAGTGAATTTTCTGCATTTTTACCCATTCAGTTTTTTGTTTTGTTTTTTTGTTAATGAAGATTTAACGACCACCGTGTGCAACACAATTGGCTATAAGCAGTCGCCCGTCCCTAATTTAGGACCACTGGTTCCAGGGAAGGGAGTTAACCAGAGCCGTAAGACAAACACAACATCCATGCCTCATCGGGATTCGAACACAGACCCATCTCGGACGAATGGACAGAAGCTGTCGCTTAGACCACTGCGCCACCGGGGCGGCCCATTCAATTTGCTGTGGTTATGATAAACAGAGCTATTCTGTGCTTTCTTTCTTACAGCATACAATCGTTGAATACAAGGTGCCAATTGGTAACAGCTTGGCGAAGTGAATTTTATCAAATGTTGCTACCCAATCGTTGCATACAAGGTGTACGATTGAAAAGATTTCAGGACATTCTGAGATTGGCTATCGAGAGAAACATACTACAATCGCATCGGTAAAAGCTACACTCATGGAGATCGGCGTATTCCGTGCTGAGTGGATCAAAACATCACTTGATTACAGAACAGTTTGTTGACATTCAGTTCATATTAAAGCTAGCATTTGAGTAAATCATAATTGCAGGAAGAAAAGCAAAGCTTGTTTACCACTATTTCAGTGCCTATCCTGGGCTATGTTCTCCTTTTTGATCTTTTACAAGGTAATTTGAAAAATGTTTATTATATAGTCATTTTTTCTTAGAAAAAAAAGTTCACACAGGTCTGCAGTCAAAGAAAAAATTGAGGTAAGAAAAGGATTTTTGTATGCATGTATCAGTTAGAGGGAGTGATGTATTAATTGTTCATTTGCTTCATAAGAACATAAAATGTTTACTGAAGCATAGAAGTGCTTGTTTAGAAAATTAGATGAGATAAAGTGCTTTGTTCTTCTTTCAAATTATATGTAGGAGTAGCCTTTAAAATTTGTTTATTGAGTGTGAATACGGCACTGCAATTAATAAGAGATATAAAGAGCTCTGCATATCTGAGGAATAGCCGTGATAGATTTGTAAACATGATATCTGTAGACCCCCTTTTTTATTTTATGTGATATTAATTTTTCATGAGCTCATGGGGTAAAAATATTTTTCAATAAAAGAATTTGAGGAACAAAATCGGGTGATTAAGGGTAATATGAAGGAACAATATTGCGGTATATTTAAATTCGCATTGCTGCAACTTCACGTATCAGGTGTGCGTTGTATGTAGCGGCGTATTTTCCATTTCATAGCTGATTTTCATCGAAATTGAGGACTTGCTAATTAAATTTTGATCTAGAAATTTGTTGGTTCGCATTCGCACCCGAATATTTCTTCTGCGCTATTTATATGATATATTATGCGTTGAATCAAACACTGTTTCCAATAGCTATGCATTGCTCACCAACTCCTCGCTGTTACAGATGGCGCTGCTATCTCAATTGCTGTTCGTTGCCTCCGAAGAGCTTGCATTGCGTTCGCCAGTCTATTTTCTTCCAAGGTCTTTGGTTTCACCTCATTTGGTGTTTGATAGTTGCATTCCAAGGATTTCACAGACAGTATTTCAAGTTAGAAATCAATTGTGTTTCGATTGACATCGATATTTGTGGGAAAAACATTATGCAGTGGTACTTCAAAATAGGAAAGCCCTTCTATGTGACCTGACGTCATTTTAAATTTTTGTTTCTATTTTATTAATTGCCTACATATTTCTCATCTTGATCGAATACAAAATCTTGCAATAACGTTTAGTTCTAACCATTTTTACGTTCATGCCTGGTCTTATTTGCACACCTACATTAAAAAAGTAGGCTAAAAAACAGACTGAACCCTGAATTTGTTCACCAAATTGAAGAATGGGTAGAACCCTAGTCACCGAAGCCGCACCAACCAGTTTCTGCTGGTGGAATCAAATCGGCTTTGAAAAGAAACTCGTGTAATTTGATGTATATACTGTTGGTGACCGTACTTTCGGATATGAATTTCACGAATCTGTCTGTGTTCGGAAGTCCTCTTAGTAGGACAGCATTTACCCACAGCGGTGATTTTCAAGAGAAAGGCTTTATACACTGCTGGCCATTAAAAGTGCAATACCAAGAAGATCGCATCCCAGGGGCTCGAAAATTAGTAGAAGGGTAGAACTCGGGCGCACATGTAAATGATTAACCGGACAGTACATATGGAACTCATGTGGAACAGTAACGCCCTCTGGAAATCGTATAAGAGGGGTGAACAAGGAACCGGTGTTAAGCCCCCAAAGTGTGTTTGCTCGCCGCTCCTGGCCACGGATAGCTGCAGCGTGATCCGTCGAAGTGAACGGCAGCCCAACCTACCTAAGAGCAGGTTTCCGACTTCGACCGCGGGATGGCATGCGACCACGGTGGGGAGAATATGGCATCAGTGCATAGCGGAAGAACGAACACACCGACGTGCGAGATCTCAACGGCCCCGTCACACCACCGAACGAAAGGATCGATATCTGGTGCACATGGCTTTGACGGATCGCACAGTCACATCGATCACCGTAGCTCAACAGTTCGGGTACGTGACACAAAACCCAGTCTCCGCACGGACGGTTCGTGGTCGTCTGTAGCAGCGGGGCATTTTTGCACGGCACCCATTGTTTCGGCTACCTTTGACTGTACAACACCGGCGTCTGCGGCTGCAATAGTGCCAAGAACGTTGCTCATGGAGGAGCGAATGGCAAGGCATCGTGTTTTCCGACGAATCCCGTCGTCACCATGATGGACGAATCCGTGTCTGGCGGTACCGCGGTGACAGGCTGAGTGAGTCCTGCATTATGCTGCACCATGCCGGCCTGGCACCCGGCGTTATTGTAAGGGATGGCATTGGATTCCACTCCCGCACGCGCCTCGTCCGCTTTACCGGTACGTTGAACAGCCATCGTTACATCACTGAAGTGTTGGAACCTGTTGTTGTACCATATCTTCAGGGACTGTCTGGTGTCATTTACCAACAGGATAATGCACGACTGCATATGGTACGCAACGTCCAAGACTTCCTGGATCGCCAACATGTGCCAGGCCTTCCTTGGCCCCCGCGGTCCCCAGATATGTCGCCTATTGAACACGTGTGGTTCATGATCACATGGCGGCTGGCACCCCGGCTACAACGCAGGAACTGTAGCATCGTGTCGAAGCTGTATGAACGAACATTCCCCAAACACACATCCAACGTTTCTTCCTCTCGATGCCGGGACATGTAGGAGCTGTAATTGCCTCCCATGGTGGCTACACCAGATACTGGTTGTTATCTGTTCCCCTCATCTCATCGTGCTGTATTTGATTCACCCTTGTATTATCTGCTTTCTGTACAGTAAATATGGCTTTGATATCTCTTGTCATTCGTGGTATTGCACTTTTAATGGCCAGCAGTGTATTTATCAGGGGCGAATATTCGGGGTGTGCTAGGTGTGCGGCGCACACCCCCACAGAGTCGCAATTTAATCTACATTGTCGATATTATTTTTTTGGATTTGTTTCTAATAAAATTCGTCAGAATTCGTCCTAAGGCTTCTAGCGGTGGTTAAAATTAATTTCTCCACATAATGTTTTCATTAATAAAAAAAGGTTTGTTCAGTAAACATATCACATTCGAGCTAGAATCCTGGGGTGTGCTGTTCTGCGTCCGCACATCGGACGACCATAAAGCAGCTGTGGTACAAGCGCTCCCCAGACGACACTGCAGGTCACGTACTTATTTCCCTGTGGTCTCAATCGTGCCAGCTGAACTCTCAAGGTGTGCTACCCAAAATCAGCACCGCTTGAGTCTCACGGAGCAGCCAATTGCTGTTATATTGTTTTTTTTAGGTATTTCTAGTAAGTCTCCCTGAAGTTTGTCCGCTAAACTTAATTCCCTTGTGCCGCATTTTCGTGAAGAGGAGAAGGCTCGTTGCTTCGTACAGTAAACAAAACGTAGTAAGTGATATTTGCAGCTGCAGGAGTGCTATTTTTACAAGGTAAGTCGTTAAAGCAATTGCAATTCAAACCTCTCCAGATGGCGCTACACGTCATGTTTTTATTTTCTCGTGGATCCAACGCAGATGTTTAAATTCCCAGGGTGTGCGCGCTTAAAAAAGCACCACTGGTCATACTCGTTTGCGTTTGGAATAGCGTGGAGTCATGAACACACTTCAACGTCTGCTACGCGTTTTCCATCTTGCCGTCGCTGTGTGAATCAGTGTGTTTATCAGCACAGATACAATTGAATTTTGACATCCATTTAGGTTGACGATGTACTAAGTATCCCATTTTTTGCTGCCAGAGATTTTGCAGGTGGTGTAAAGCGAGTTAAAGAAAGTAAGCTTCATGCTGTATTTAAAACTTATATATAAAGAAAAACACACCGAAAATTCGTTCATCGCTCTAGCACAGGAAATTCATATTTTTCTTACAATGGAATGTACGTAAATTTTTTTACCGTAAGTTATTTGACGACAGCTAAATAAAAGAAATGCTTTTCGTATGTTCAAAATCAATGCGCGAATTTTGTAGCTCGGGATACATAAAAATGTTTTGCGTGTTTTTTCCCATAACAGCGCACACCCAACCTAAATGGGCACGCAGCGCCACTGGTATTTATGTATATGAACAGTTTTGGAATATTTATTTTACTTTTTGAAATCTGCTACTATTTCAGTACTTTTATTCTTTTTACCAGTGAAAGGATGTTTCAGCCAGAATGCTATATAATGAAGTTGAATTTTTACTTTTAGATATGTGTTACCACATTTTCGATCGGACCTCCGACGCTGGCGAAAAAGCAAACTTCTGCTGGAAAGCGTTCTGACTAAGATCGTTCAAGAACATGAAAATGATTTTGATAAGGATAACATCCGAGATCTGATCGATTGCTTCCTAAATGAAAGAAAAGACATGGAAGAAAAAAAGGATCCTAGATCTTGTATATTTTCAGGTATAACTTTGATAATGCAGTTAATATAACGACATTTTTGTCGTGTCACCTGTACACAGAATTAATAACTACGTTTGTAAAAGTACGCAGTACACTCAGAAGACAAAACATTAGAGATAAGGGTGATGGGCAGTTGACATGGGCATCCCCCGCCGAGAGTGGAACAATAATAGTGGAACCTGCCTATTTATTGCCTGCGTTCGTTCCAAATCGAACGCAGGCGATAAATAGGCAGGCAGGTAGCAGGGCCTCCCAACAGTGTATCTCAACCGACGAACAGGGGAAAACGTGGTGATCTGAGCGACTTTGATCGTGGAAGCATTGTCGGTGCAGAAAAGATAGATGGGTCATTCTATCGCCCAAGAGGTAAGAATTCTAGGGTTTCCTAGGCCAACCCTATCAAGGATGTACCACGAGTACACCATCTACGGACGTACCAGCGCCCAGAGAGCAAGCGGTGTTCGACCACACGCCACTGATGACTGGGGTCGACGTAAACTATCCAGGCTCGTACAGAACTACCGCTTGGCAACAGCGGCACAAACCACATCCAGGTTAAATGTCAGAGGCCCAAGCATTGGAAAGTACTCCTCGCTTGGTGTCGGAAACATTCAAATTGGACCTTTGCAGAATGGCGCCGCGTCGGGTGGTCAGATGAATCCCGTTTTAAGCTGAACCGAGCTGCCGGGAGGGTGCGGGTGTGGCGTCAGCTGCATGAGGCTATGGCCACGTAATGCCAGTTCGGCTCTGTTCAAGGCGGTGGTGGCTCTGTGGTTGTCTAAGGGAGCCTTCTCGTGGGACACATTAGATCCTTTAGTGTGTCTGAGTGGTCCTTAACCACTGCGCGCTACCAGCATGAGCTGGTTGATCATCTACCCTCCTTTATGGCCTTTTCGCATCCTCCGGCCGATGGTCTGTTCCAGCAGAACAATGCGCTGGGCCAACAAACTGCAGCCACCCGAGCCTACCTCGAGGAACACTCATCTGAGTTTGGGATCATCCAGTGACCCCCAAAGTCCCCCGATTAGAACCCTGTGGAAACTCCGTGGAATGCCGTGAAGCGGAACATCAGATCCATGGACAGACGTCTCCGGCGAGTTGTGGACAATGCTGCAACAGGCATGGCTGGCATTACCTCCGAAAACCCACCTTCATGGCCTTTTCGCATCCTGCGGCCGATGGTCTGTTCGAGCAGATCAATGCACTGTGCCACCAAACTGCAAGTACCTAAGCTTGGCTCGAGGAACACTCCTCTGAGTTTGGGATCATCCAGTGGCCCCCAAAGTCCCCCGATTAGAACCATGTGGAAGTTCAGTAAAACGCCGTGGAGCGGAACATCAGATCCATGGAAAGACGTTTCCGGCGAGTTGCGGACAATGCTGCAACAGGCATGGCTAGCATTACCTCCGAAAACCCTCCTTCATGGCCTTTTCGCATCCTGCGGCCGATGGTCTGTTCGAGCAGAACAACGCACAGTGCCACCAAACTGCAAGCATCTAAGCTTCGCTCGAGGAACACTCCTCTGAGTTTGGGATCATCCAGTGGCCCCCAAAGTCCCCCGATTAGAACCCTGTGGAAGTTCCGTGGAATGCCGTGAAGCGGAACATCAGATCCATGGACAGACGTCTCCGGCGAGTTGTGGACAATGCTGCAACAGGAATGGCTGGCATTACCTCCGAAAACCCTCCTTCATGGTCTTTTCGCATCCTGCGGCCGATGGTCTGTTCGAGCAGAACAAAGCACTGTGCCACCAAACTGCAAGCACCTAAGCTTGGCTCGAGGAACACTCCTCTGAGTTTGGGATCATCCAGTGGCCCCCAAAGTCCGCCGATTAGAACCCTGTGGAAGCTCTGTGGAATGCCGTGGAGCGGAACATCAGATCCATGGACAGACGTCTCCGGCGAGTTGTGGACAATGCTGCAACAGGCATGGCTAGCATAACCTCCGAAAACCAGAGAACCATGTGGAAGTTCAGTAAAACGCCGTGGAGCGGAACATCAGATCCATGGAAAGACGTTTCCGGCGAGTTGTGGACAATGCTGCAACAGGCATGGCTAGCATTACCTCCGAAAACCCTCCTTCATGGCCTTTTCGCATCCTGCGGCCGATGGTCTGTTCGAGCAGAACAATGCACTGTGATGCACTGTGCCACCAAACTACAAGCACCTAAGCTTGGCTCGAGGAACACTCCTCTGTGTTTGGGATCATCCAGTGGACCCCAAAGTGCCCCGATTAGAACCCTGTGGAAGTTCCGTGGAATGCCGTGGAGCGGAACATCAGATCCGTGGACAGACGTCTCCGGCGAGTTGTGGACAATGCTGCAACAGGCATGGCTGGCATTGCCTCCGAAAACCCTCCTTCATGGCCTTTTCGCATCCTGCGGCCGATGGTCTGTTTGAGCAGAACAATGCACTGTGCCACGAAACTGCAAGCACCTAAGCTTGGCTCGAGGAACACTCCTCTGAGTTTGGGATCATCCAGTGGCCCCCAAAGTCCCCCGATTAGAACCCTGTGGAAGCTCCGTGGAATGCCGTGGAGCGGAACATCAGATCCATGGACAGACGTCTCCGGCGAGTTGTGGACAATGCTGCAACAGGCATGGCTGGCATTGCCTCCGAAAACCCTCCTTCATGGCCTTTTCGCATCGTGCGGCCGATGGTCTGTTTGAGCAGAACAATGCACTGTGCCACGAAACTGCAAGCACCTAAGCTTGGCTCGAGGAACACTCCTCTGAGTTTGGGATCATCCAGTGGTCCCCAAAGTCCCCCGATTAGAACCCTGTGGAAGCTCCGTAGAATACCGTGAAGCGGAACATCAGATCCATGGACAGACGTCCCCGGCGAGTTGTGGACAATGCTGCAACAGGCATGGCTGGCGTTACCTCTAGAAACCCTCCGGCATTTGGTGAAGTAGATGCTTCGTTATGTACAGACTGTTGTTCGCGCTAGGGGAGGACCAATACGCTATTTGGTATGTATCTGCAATGTTTTGTCCATTGAGTGTATATAGTTTATTTTCTGAATCGCAATAAAACCTGTGTAGTCGAACTCACTTGTTTTTTTGATTGGAGGTTTAACGACCACCGTGAGCAACTCAATGAGCTATAAGTAGTCGTCCGTCCCTAATTTAGGACCACTGGTTCCAGGGAAGGGAGAGAGCCAGGGCCGTAAGACAAACACAACATTCATGCCTCACTAGATTAGAACCAGGACCCCTTTCGGACGAATGATCAGAAGCCATCGCTTAGGCCACTGCGCCACCGGGGCGGCCTCACTTGTTCTGCTGAAGTGATAAGTACATGCTTATCGTTTGTTTAGTGTCACTGAGTAATGAGTAAGAAAGATGACATGAAGCCATCTCGGTGGTGAGTGGTTAGAGGCGTAAGTTTCTGACTAGTCGTCCGATCAGGACTCGGGTTCCGCATGAGGCATGGGTTTTGTGTTTGTTGAGACTTGCAAGAAGTCTACCCAACTTACCCTTTCTCCTTTTAAACTTAGGTTATAATCTACACTTTGTTAAAAACTAAACTCTTTATTTTCGCATTCATTCCCAATCAAGCGTTCTTAACAACTTTTTGCTACTACTAGTGCCACAAAAGAAAAACAAATAACCGATTTACAGTTACTGTTGCAGAAATAAAACCAGTTTGCCAAATCATCTAACATGCCTGGCGTTTTCAGTCTCACAAAGCAGTGAAATGACGTAACAGAACTAACTACGTAGAAAGAAGTCGGTCATACAGATGCTAGATTTAACAGTGTTTCTCTTACAGCGCTAGCTGTCCTCCTTCCCTGGAACAACTGGCCCAAATTAGGGACGAACGACAGCTATATAGCCCTCAGAGTTGCTCATGGTGGTGGTAAACCCGAAACAAATAAAATGACACTTGCAATATTGGTCAACAAATTCATTAATCGATAATATCAAAAATTGGAGAGATAAATGTTAGCCCAGTCATTCTGCTACACTTAGACCAAGTTACGTACAATTTTTTTCTTGGTGAGTACATGATGATCGTAATATGATAATGTTTTGACTCAAACGTAGACAGATAAATGGCCCCCTAGCTGCCATTCTAGTCTTAGGATACATTTTTATGTCACCTTGGTGACCGAATGCTCAGAAGCGCTGGCTTCTGACTAATCGTCCGAGTTTGCCCCAGGCCCGAACGCTGGAAAAAACACCGTTAATGTTCATGCCCTACGGCGCTGTCTGTCTCCTCTACTCGGAACTAGTGGTCCCAAATTAGAGACAGACGACTGCTGTATAGCGCTTAATGCTCACGGTGGTCGTTAAACCCGAAAAAAATGTTGACTTACAACAAAAAAAGAAAGGGGGGGGGGTTGCCCATATATTGTGTTAACACCATAAGCTCATGCATTTTTATTTTATTTTTTTTATAGGAGGTTTAACGACCACAGTGAGCAACAAGCAGTCGCCCGTCCCTAATTTAGGGCCACTGGTTCCAGGGAAGGGCTCCAGAGATCCAGCGCCGTAAGACAAACACAACATCCATGCCTCACACGGGATTCGAACAATAACCATCTCGGACGAATGATCAGAAGCCATCGCTTAGACCACTGCGCCGACGGGGCTGCCAGATTAGTTACACATGCTGATTAACACCACCGAATTCATGTAATTTCTACCGTCCTTGAAGTACTGTTCTGAAGCTATTTGTTGATGGGAGATAAGGTTAGTCTTTTAGAATTTAACTCTTCTAAAACCTAGTCCTCTGCCTTTATAAAGGTTTTTGATCAAAATTTTTCTCCCATTCCATTATCAGATAACAAGATACCATGGAAACCTTCTCTGTCTAATCTTGAGTCTAGATATTTTTTCCTACTTTTCCTGACTTTATTGCATCTACATCACTGTTAAATCTGCTTCAAAGAAAGCGCCGATTTACCTCTCTAACTTTCCAATACTTTTCATCTTTGAAATTTTTACACATTAAGTATGTTTCTCGCAAATTTGTGTCACCCTGAAGCATCGTTTTCACATTTTGGTATTATCCCTAAGTCAGCACTAAAACTTCGCAATTCTATGCCCAAACAAGTAGTTTTCTTGAATGTAATTTCTGTACTCTCTAATTGCCTTTAGTTCCTTGCAATCATAGGCATTTCTCTCAAGATTTGTCAGCTCTCTATAACCTCCAGCGGTTTTCCTTGGCTCTGAAAGAAGTATTCCCACCCCGAATCATTTTATATCTAAAGGTTTAAGTGCCTCCACTAACTTATTCTACAATCCATTAATTCTTGCTGCATAAAAACTATGGAATTCCTAACATAGTCGCATTTTCCTTTGGCATTAGAACTTTTGAGCTTTTTAAATCAAAGACAAACAAATAGCTGTCAAGTTCTAGCTTTCAGACACGAAAAAATTGATCACGATGCTGCTATCCGCTATAAATGTATCGCTCAAGATAGTTTCTCCGTTGAAACTTAAAGCGTGTTCTGAAAGTTATTTATATCATACTACGCAAATATTAACAGCTATATCAGGTGCTTAAAAATTCAAACGTTGTCAGAACAATGTAAACGCCATTTTTTCCCATTCCGTTCTGTTGATTCATGCGATCATGTCTCTTACTTTGGTTTTCCTCTAACCCAAACAACAAGTAACGTCTTTTGGAAATTTAAATGTGCAGACTTAAACAGAATGAGGGAAAAATAATAAATGTACTTATGTTAAAATAGTTATAGCTATAATAAATGTACTTAAGTTGAAATAGTTATAGAAAATGTATTAATACTTAAATGTTAAGAGTAAGTGTTAGAATTTGTTCCATGGACTTGTAGACAAACAAAATGTTAGTGATGAACACACTAATATTCGAAAATATTCTCATTGGGTTTTAATGGAGGTTTTTACAAATGTTAGGGTCGCACAGAGCTGAAACACCCTAATCACGCCCGTCGTTATGCCCTTCAAGTTGCACTGGCTGAGAGCCGTGCAGACCTCAGATATTTTACTGTTCTTTTTGATGGAAAAAGAACCTTAAAATTTCTGTGTTTACAAAAAAACGAAACGAAGGTATTTTGTGACTGTCTGGGATTCGTCTCACCCTCGAAAGCGGTTGA
The DNA here is from genome assembly GCA_039090855.1 of Macrothele yani. Lineage (NCBI taxonomy): Eukaryota > Metazoa > Arthropoda > Arachnida > Araneae > Macrothelidae > Macrothele > Macrothele yani. The sequence continues at coordinate 157,932 of CM077023.1, read as the reverse complement.
GGTCAAAAGGTCACCGCAGAAGAAAATTTTGATGGAATATACACAGTCGAGTCATACTATTGTGACCACCTCCTACTTTTGATGTCAACAGCGCATAGCCAATGAAAGAAGGCACGTGTCGTGAGTTGGCTTGCAGGGCATATAAGGTGTGCTGTAGGCAATCTTAAAACATATGGGCCGCGGGTGGCCTAGTGGGCAACGTACGTGACTGCCACGGAAAAGACCTCAGGTTCGTGAAGCTGCTAAGCTGGTTCGCCACAGTAAGGCAAAAGATAGGAAAGAGAAAGTGGAAAAGCATGAACTGGCTTTTTGGAAAGATAGAAAGTCCTTCTGGAAGTACACGAGACTCAGGAAAAATAGGGGACACAAAGTTGTAAGTTGTGTGAAGAATGAGATTGGGGAAATGATATGGGAGCCCAAGGAGTTAAGTGACAGATGGGCCGAATACTTCTGTGAGTTATTAGATCAGGAGAGCAAAAATGTTTCTGAGACAGATGCAGATGATGTCACAATGAGGGATGAAAGCACAGGAGGGGTCTCAAGAGAAGAAGTGTGTAAAGCTCTAAAATCTCTTCAGGATGGTAAGGCTCCGGGAGTTGATGGCATAACTGCAGAGATGTTGAAGTATGGTGGTGACTCTATAATTGACTGGTTAACTGAAATTTGCCAGTTGTGCTGGGAGTTAGGAATGGTCCCTCGGGATTGGAAGGATGCTATCATTGTTCCCTTGTATAAGGGTGATCAGACTGAATGCAAGAACTATCGTGGTATTAGCCTACTGAGTGTGCCAGGGAAAGTGTTTGGTAAGGTTGTTATTGAAAAAGTACGGGGTCTTACATCATTGAAAGTGTGGGATGTTCAGAGTGGTTTTATGCCTGGTAAAGGCTGCACTTACTGAGGGCAGCCTTTACCAGGCATAAAACCACTCTGAGAGCAAAAATGATTCTGAGACAGATGCAGATGATGTCACAATGAGGGATGAAAGCACAGGAGGGATCTCAAGAAAAGAAGTGTGTAAAGCTCTAAAATCTCTACAGAATGGTAAGGCTCCAGGAGTTGATGGCATAAGTGCAGAGGTGTTGAAGTATGGTGGTGATATAACGAAGTAAATTTCTCCGTCATTTCTGTCCACGCCAGGATTCGAACCCAGGTCCCCTCATTCCGGAATAAGTTGCCCTACCAATTGAGCTACGCGGACGTTTTATTCTGATTCCTATCTGCCTTTATGTCGTGTGCGTCCTTCTGGCAGGTACGTCACATCTCCTGGTACGTTACAGTGACTCTATAATTGACTGGTTAACTGAAATTTGCCAGTTGTGCTGGGAGTTAGGAATGGTCCCTCGGGATTGGAAGGATGCTATCATTGTTCTCATGTATAAGGGTGATCAGACTGAATGCAAGAACTATCGTGGTATTAGCCTACTGAGTGTGCCAGGGAAAGTGTTTGGTAAGGTTGTTATTGAAAAAGTACGGGGTCTTACATCATTGAAAGTGTGGGATGTTCAGAGTGGTTTTATGCCTGGTAAAGGCTGCACTTACTGAGGGCAGCCTTTACCAGGCATAAAACCACTCTGAGAGCAAAAATGATTCTGAGACAGATGCAGATGATGTCACAATGAGGGATGAAAGCACAGGAGGGATCTCAAGAGAAGAAGTGTGTAAAGCTCTAAAAATCTCTTCAGAATGGTAAGGCTCCAGGAGTTGATGGCATAAGTGCAGAGGTGTTGAAGTATGGTGGTGATATAACGAAGTAAATTTCTCCGTCATTTCTGTCCACGCCAGGATTCGAACCCGGGTCCCCTCGTTCCGGAATAAGTTGCCCTACCAATTGAGCTACGCGGACGTTTTATTCTGATTCCTATCTGCCTTTATGTCGTGTGCGTCCTTCTGGCAGGTACGTCACATCTCCTGGTACGTTACAGTGACTCTATAATTGACTGGTTAACTGAAATTTACCAGTTGTGCTGGGAGTTAGGAATGGTCCCTCGGGATTGGAAGGATGCTATCATTGTTCCCTTGTATAAGGGTGATCAGACTGAATGCAAGAACTATCGTGATATTAGCCTACTGAGTGTGCCAGGGAAAGTGTTTGGTAAGGTTGTTATTGAAAAAGTACCGGGTCTTACATCATTGAAAGTGTGGGGTGTTCAGAGTGGTTTTATGCCTGGTAAAGGCTGCACTAACCAGATTTTTGCATTACGCATGATGATTGAAAAGTATCTGGCTGTTGGGAAGAACGTTTTTATTGCCTTCATAGATTTAGAGAAAGCTTACGACCGAGTGAATAGGACACTTTTGTGGAAGGTATTGAATGAATATGGTGTTACTGGGAATCTACTTAATAGTGTAAAAGCCATGTATGCTGGTAGTAGAGCTTGTGTACGAGTGAATGGTGTTTTATCAAAATGGTTTTCCATTGGTGCAGGAGTTAGACAAGGTTGTGTAACGTCACCATGGCTGTTTAATATATTTATGGACGCATGCATGCGTGAGGCCAAAATAGATAATAGTGGTTTATGTCTTGGTGATATTCGTGTGTGCAGATTGCTGTATGCTGGTGACACTGTCCTGTTGGCAGAGAGCAAAAGTGAGTTGCAGAGTATGTTGACTCGGATGCACGAAGTTTGCATGAAATTCAAACTGAGTATAAATAAGGGAAAAACCAAAGTTATGGTGTTTGAGGGAGGAACTGGTAGCACTGAATGTAATGTAAGTATAAATGGCACTGTGATTGACCAGGTGAGTGAGTTTGTGTATTTAGGAAGCATGTTTGACAGAGAGAACAAGTTGGATGGTGAAATCAGTAGGCGAGTGAATTCTTCTTTGAAAGTCATAGCTGCTCTGAGAGGTTTTCACAGGAATGATGGGTTCTCTAGAGAGTCCCGCATGGCTGTGTATGAAACAGTAATTGGTCCTACTCTGATGTATGGCAGTGAAACCTGGGTACTGCAGAAGAAACATAGGAGTCGTTTGTGTTCTGGAGAAATGCGTTACTTACGTGGGGTTTGTGGCAAGACACGATCTGTTTGTGTGAGGAATGAAGATGTATTGCAGTTGTGTGATGTAAAGCAAAATGTTGTTAGCAAGGTGGAGACCAATATGCTTCGGTGGTTTGGCCATGTTGAAAGAATGAGTGATGAAATGCTTACTAAGAAAATATTTTCAGCCCAAGTGGCAGGAAGGAAAAGCAGAGGAAGGCCAAGGAAGACATGGGTGGATCAGATTCAGGAGTGTCTGCATGAGAAAAAGATTATGAGTATGAAGTATAAAAGATCTTGTGTACGGCGTGTAATGGATATTAGTGAAGCACGAGTTGTAAGTCAAGATCGCTGTAAATGGAGTAGTTTGATACGACAACAATAAGTAAAAATATCTGGAAGTTTGTATTTATTTTTGGAGCTAACCTCTGAATCTCAGAGAACAGCTTAGTGATATGTATGTATGTCTTCCTCCCCCTTTCTACTTCGCTTCGGTGTCACTTTCCTATCGGGCACTCTAGCCCGAATCTCCTAGTTTCCTATTTCTAAGGGTTGATTAAGACCTGGGGTCAGACACTCCCTAAAATCCTCTACATATGATCATGATCATCATCTTAAAACATATCACTCGATGCTGTCATGGATCAAAGGAGCGATTTATCAGATTTGCAAAAAGGGATGATTATCGGCTTTCGGACCAAGGGTGTCAGTATTTCTGAAACAGCCCAGTTTGTGAACTGTTGGCATGCTGCTGCGGTTAAAGTGTATCGTGATTGGAGAAATGGCACTGTGACAGCGCTCGTTTCTCGAGGCCTGCACATCTAGGTGGAAAATCCATTACCGAGTTTATTTAATTATTTTTTTCTTCATTTATTCATTTATTTATGTATTCATTTTTATTAATTCGTGTAAATTTTGAGGAAAGTGTACGTTTTATTTACTTTTTATTTATTTTGCCATTAGCCCCACTTTTGGGTTATTCTTCTTTTCTTTTTTTTCTTCTCCGTCCCCCTCTCCCCGCACAAGGCGTCGCATAGCGCAAGACTAGATAGACAGCGTTGGCGTCACCATGTACGGACCGACATTTTAGTGAGTGTTTTGTGTGGCAATAGAAGTGTCCTCCTTGTCTAGCATCCACAACGCGTGTTGTGTAGACCGTAGACTTTTTGAAACCGGAACTAACAGTTTTATTGGGTTAGGATTTATGGCCCGGTGGTTATATCACGCGGCTAACGTAACTTGAAGAGCTATTCTCAGAATCTGCACGGGAACGGGTAGCAATTTTTAGCCTCTAACGAATGGATGAACCAATTGTTAATTCTATGACCAGTAGGATTTAGACTGGGTAATTTAATTCAGGGAGACTTGCGTTTGTCAGCTAGTGATTGGATGATGGGATATTTTGAGGTAATGTGGGTCTTCTTGGGGGTTTTCAAAACTTTTCCAAAGGAAGAGAAGAACTTGGACACTTTACTTTTACTTTTTTCACGGCGTGCATCACTTTCACTTTTTTATTCCTTGTGACTTGTCACTTGGTTTTTTTTTTTTTTTTGCCGTGAATGTGGGTGACTCTTCTTCATGACTGTCACCTAGGCGTTGCCATGTAAAGCTTGGCCCTTTGCCTGCATTTCGTTTTATTTGTGCGTGGCCCAAAACTTGGTCACCGCCATGATTTATCAGAGACTGGCAACTTAATCGCTGCCAAATATTACGGCAGGACATCTGTAAATGCGTACCGTTTCCCGACATGGATGGAGGATCTCAACCGAGGTGCCAAGTAAAGGAACTCTGCTAAGGACGATGAGGGCCCACACCAATTATGACGGACCGGGACATCCATCGCAGACCACTACCCTTGGTGGAGGAACAGCGATAGTAGTGTTTTACGGACGATAAGTGATGACAGGAAAACTGGACTTTCAGGTGGTTCCATTTCTTCCGTGTGATATGAGAGTAGCAGCGCAACTTCTAGAAAGATTGGGAATTTAAGGTAGGAAATCCATCCTATTCTTTCTTTTGGCGTCCCCTCATAACATGTTTATCGGATCAGTGCATACGAAAGTTTTCCGTTAGAATTAATATTTTTATAAGATGTATTTTATGAGTACAGGTTCCTGTCAGAAAGTCGGAATCATTTTTGCTAGTATCGTGAGTGTATCTTTATTATTATGCCAAAACATAACTAATAAATTGTTTTCTTTGTTAATTTGTCTACTTGTATCATGAGTGTTTCGTTAGTTACAAATTGTGTGCTCAACCCTGGATTTTTGGAGAATGGGTATATTTTACGGCAGGGACTTAAAAAATCTGTTCACTTATGCTTTTTTTTTAATTCTAGACGTTCACGAAAACATTGCGGCACACTGCGGACCCTTTGACTCCCAAAGGAATATCTGCTGTGTGAATCACAACGCCCCGTCAGTGGATCCTGAAGCTGCGTCAGCCCTAAATCAGGGAATCGCAGAATCACAATCCACTCGACACCCCCTCGGTTCCCTATATTACGCCGGGTGAACCCAATTCGGAACCCGCCCGATAATAGTACCATTGCGACTAAGCGACGTGGAAACTGAAGAGCACCACGTGCTGTTGATGTGAGAGGTCAACGTCGGCTGCGAAGGTGCGTGAGGGCCGATCGACGCGCTACAGTGCAGCAACTCACTGGCCGAATGAACCAGGGGGCTACCGGAAGTGTGCCTAAACGGACAGTTCAGCGAACCCTGCTGCGTATGAGGCTCCGATGCAGACGGATGGTCACTATACCTATGCTAACGAAGGTGCATCGGCAGGAAAGTCTTACATTTGCACGGCAGTATCGGAATCGTGCCTTAGCTAATTGGCGAAGGATTGCCTTCTCCGATGAGTCACGTTTTTTGCTACATTGAACGAATGTACGTTGGCTTATAAGGTAAAAAACATCGGAGAACAAACACTCTTCAACCATTGCTGGAAGAACACAAGCTGGTGGGGGCAGAGTTATGGTCTGGGGAATGTTTTCGTGGCATTCTCTGGTTCCACTCATACCTGTGGGAGGCACTATCGACCGAATTCGTTATGAATCCATCCTTGCAGACTACGTACACCCATACATGATGATTGTCTTCCGTGGGGCGGATGGGATCTTCTAGCATGACAATGCGACGTCGCACAGCTAGAAACGTCCGAGAGTTGTTGGAAGAGCGCGATGAAGACTTCAAAGTACTTCACTAGCCTCTTAATTCCCCAGACTTAAGCCCAATTGAGCATCTGTGGGACCACCTTGATCATGTTGTTCTCTCTATAGATCTTCCATCACGCACGTTCCAGCAGCTGTCAGATGCACTGCAGTTAGCACGGCTCCACATACCTGCGAACACCTTCCAGCACCTTACTGAGTCACTCCCAGACCGTCTAGTTGCTGTCCGCGCTTCGCACGGCGGTTACTCTGGATATTAGCTAGTGGTCACAATAACGTCACTCGACCGTGTATAAGGCTGAAAGTACAGCTAAAGTCCACCGTGAAGAAAGTCTATCCAATTGCTGCCTGGAGCGATTAATTTGGGAGCTGTAAGTAGTAGGGAACAATCCCAGTGATTTCTTTACACCTGCCGGGATTGTGCTACTAATACTAAGGCCCTGAAGTTTTTGGGCAGACGAGAAGCCATTGTCTGAAAGAGAAGATGAAGCTTCAATTGCTCGACCTCAACAGCCACGACAGGCCGGGAGAAACTCCTTGCCTAACTACCGAAAGGAGTCCGAGAAGCTCTCTGAGAAGTAATTTTCAGCACCCCTCTCCCCGTTCTGCTGCCAGACTCTCGTACTGTCTCGGTATCTACAGCTGACCTTCCTTTAGGGCCTCAGCCGAATGTATGCTGACTGCCTTCGATTTACGTGCTCCCGTGAGAAAGAGGGACATGGTACAGGCGATGGACAAAGATGTGGAAGCACCTGGTAAAAAGTATGGGCAAAACGACCAACGTTTTACACGTGAAAATGTAGATGGCGCCGGAGGTCTTGATAGTGAAAGTGTCCTACGAAACGTGGCAAACCAGCAGGTAGCCACAGTTGCTGTCTAGACATTGATCTGTGCGTTGCAAGTGAATTATTTTGGAGTTTACATAGTTTTCCATCGCCAAAATTATTTCTTTTTCTCAAATTGTGAAGAATGCGATCGGCAGCGCGAACCCTAGCCATATAAACTCTATGTCAAAAAAATAGTTGCACCCAGAAGGACGTGTCGGATTGCAATGCTGTTTGGGAGGAAGGTAAAGGTTACCAGCAACAATAAATGATTAAACATTGAGACTGATATGGGAAATATTTATTGAGCTACACGCCAATAAGTAGTATCTTTTAGTATGGCATCGGGCCGCCATGTTTGCTCACACAGCATTCCAGACGTCTAAGCATGGAGTTGTACAGGTTCATAATGGTGCCCTGCGATAAACCATCCCATGCAGCTTCAATCTTCTCACGCAGTTCCTGCAGATTGTGTTGTAAGGATGGAGTGTGGATAGCCCTTCCAATAGCATCCCACATATTCTCAATCAGCCATAGGTCTGGAGATGCGACTGGCCATTGCAGAGTGTCAGTGCCTTGAAGGCAAGCTCTCGAGACAGCAGCAGTATGCGGACGAGCGTTGTCCTGTTGGAAAATCGCACCGGAGTGAGCGTTCAGAAAAGGTAGGGCCACTGGTTGCCGAACCTTATTAACGTAACGTTGGGCTGCCTAAGTGCCTGTAATGAACACCAAAGTGGATCTGGCATCGTAGGCAATTGCACCCCACACTATGACACCAAGCCTTCTGGACGTGTGACACTCGACAACAAACCGTTCATCTTGGCGCTGACCACGGTGCCTTCACACATGGATTCGGTGGTCGTCTCCTCCAAGACAAAAGTGGGACACGTCACTGAAGATCACCCGCTGCCATTCTGAGTGGCTCCTTGACAGTCTGGCACGACACCACTGAAGTCTTTGGCGACAATGCAATGGTGTTAAGGGCAGTCGTCGTTACGGCCTGCGTGCCTGTAGTCCTATGTTGTGCAGCCGTCTGCCAATGGTGCTGGCACTAATCGGACGATACATGGAGGGCATCACTGCTCGATGAGTATCCCTAATCGTTGCTGTTGGGTAACTCCGCGCATGTCGGACAACTCGTCGGTCCTCTCTCTCCGTGGTTCATCTAGGTCTCCCAGACCCTTCCTGTCGCTGCTGCATGCGTAGTTCTATCCACTGCCGCCAACAGCGTGGTATGGTGATATTCACACGACCGGTATGGCGCGCAATACTGCGATAAGACCATCCCGCTTCCTGGAGCCCGACGATGCGGCCCCTCTCGAACTCCTCCAACTGCTCGTATTACTTCCCAACGCTTCTCCGAGGCAGACGTCACTTGCAAAGGATGCAACCAATACAACAGCACGAGTCAGAATGTCAAGCACGAGTCAGAATGTCAAGCACGAGTCAGAATGTCAAGCACGTGTAACGGGATGACCTTATATATCCGATCAGGCGCAGCGCTACGACCCCTACTTGCTTGCGTCACATGCGCGGCCGAGTGTGTTACTTGAATCAGTTGCATGTCTCACGATGTCAAACCTACACACCTAGTTGCATTCCGGTCGGTTGCTTCCTTCTGGGTGCAACTAATTTTTGGACGTAGAGTGTATTAATTATCCATTGCCTACACTCTCGACAACACCTCAACAGAGAACAGCTTTGCCGCGTCCTAAGGGAACAGTCAAAGTTTTTCACTCACAGAGCGTGATGAGATTCTTCTGTGCCACTCTCTTACATTACTTTTAGGCACTTTTTAAAAATAAATAACATATCACTTTTATTTTTAAAAAGTGCTTAAAAGTCACAAAACGATTTCATCACCTATAAGCATCGTTTAATGTCTAACACACACCGTGAAGAAGAAAACGCCTCTTGTGTGGTGGCCCGAACATTTCTCGAGGAGGAAGGATTATAATACTCCTAGGATGACTTCACCCAACTGGTGGAGATTTTACGCAGAGCACTTTGCTTATTTATTATGGTTTCCTTGCTTCATGCCTCAAATCTCAGAACTCGTTGTACACTGCCAAGACCGAGCAGATGAAGTGAAACGGCATTATGTAGCTCGGATCATTGTGTCATGAACTGTTCCTAGGAAATGTGTGTCATGAAAATTTCAATATTCTGTTCGTAACATTCATTGGGTAAATGCTGCACATAATTTTTGTATTTTAAAATGATTTCTACCTTTCCCTTTACCATGGTAAAGTATTAATGTAAATCGCTTAAACAGCTGAAAAAGCATCTTCTCTCATCTGTAACATCATCTGTCATAAGTTTTCAAAATACAAATAATGTAAAATAAAAAGTACAATGAAAAACATTGTATAATTCAGAGAATATGCACTCAGTGTTCCCACTCGTCTGATGAATGATTAGCACGGTTCATTAAAACAGGATCAACAACACTACGCTGGTAAGTCTAGAACTTTTGGGCGCAGCCCAGAAAGCTAGAGTTTCCATATATGGAATTGTTCCCACGTGGTTCAGTGGTCAGAGGTTCGGGCTCCAGGCTAATTGTCTGTGGCCTGAGCACGGATCTCAATCTCGTCATTATCTTAGGCGCCAGCTCTCCCCTTTTCCTCCGAAACGATTAGCCGGAACTATGACCCTGAGAGCTACCCATGGTGGTCATTAAAACCCAAAACAAAAACAAATAAATAATAATAATAATTTGGTACTTGCGGTGTTTTAAAATCTGAACTTTAGTTTTGCTAGAACTGTAAAATGTAAGTATGGTGATACGTTTTCTCCAATTGAAATTCATCCTTAAGAAGCTGCTGTTCAAATTACTAAATAACATGCGCATGGGTACCAGGTAGACTTGGCTGTTCATATTTTGTGTTGGCTGAATAATGCCAAGAACCTTCTCTCGTTGACTCATTCAAAAATGAAAATTTCCACTGCCGCATTGATTTGCAGTAGACGATGGCGTTTGGCTCAACGCAGAACCAGATTATTTTTTTTAACTAAATAAAAAGGTTTATTCAGACTTTGTGAGGTGTAGTTACACTAAGCTCTTGCAGTTACACAGTCGAGTCACATTATTGTGACCACCTCGTACTTTTGACGTTAACTGCGCGTAGCCAATGAAAGAAGGCACGTGTCGAGAGCTGGCTGGGAGTGTATATAAGGTGTATTGTAGGCAATTTGAAAACATATCACCCGTTACTGTCATAGATAAAAGGAGCGTTTTATCAGATTTGCAAAATGGGATGATTATCGGCTTTCGGGCCAAATGTGGCAGTATTTCAAAAACAGCGCAGTTTGTGCACTGTTGGCGTGCTGCTGTGGTTAAAGTGTATCGTGATTAAAGAAATGGCACCATTGTGAATAAGCGAAGTGGAAACTGCGGAGCACCACGTGCCATTGACGTGAGAAGTGAACGTCGGATTCGAAGGTGCGTGAGGGCCTGTCGACAAGCTACAGTGGAGCAACTCACTGGTCAAATGAACCAGGGGGCTACCGGAAGTGTGTCTAAAACGACAGTTCAGCGAACACCGCTACGTATGGGGCTCCGATGCAGACGGATGGTCACTGCACCTATGTTAACAAAGATGCATTGGCAGAAAAGGCTTACATTTTCACGGTACTATCTGAATTGGTCCTCCGCTGATTGGCAAAGGATTGTCTTCTCCGATGAGTCATGTTTTCTGCTTCATGGAACGGATGGACGTTGGCGTGTATAAGGCGAGAAACATCGAAGAACATACACTCTTCAACCATTGCTGAAAGAACACAAGATGGTGAGAGCAACGTTATGATCTGGGCAATATTTTCGTGACATTCCCTGGGTCCACTTATACCTGTGGAAGGCATTATCGACCGAATTCGTTATGAATCCATCCTTGCAGACCACGTACACCCATACTTGATGATTGTCTTCCGTGGGGCGGATGGGATCTTCCAGCACGACAATGCGACGTATCGCACAGCTAGAAACGTCCGAGAGTTGTTGGAAGAGCACGATGAAGACTTCAAAGTACTTCTCTGGCCCCTAATTCCCCAGACTTCAACCCAATTGAGCATCTGTGGGACCACCTCGATCGTGTTGTTCGCTCTATGGATTCTCCACCACGCACCCTCCGGCAGCTGTTAGATGCACTGCAGTTAGCATGGCTCCACATACCTGTGAACACCTTCCAGCACCTTATTGAGTCACTCCCAGACCATCTAGCACCTGTCCGCGCTGCGCACGGCGGTTACTCTGGATATTAGCTTGTGGTCATAATAATGTAACTCGACGGTGTATAAAACTACGCTTTTCGTGTGTGTGTTTGGGAGGGGGGTAATCCTGGGAATTCTAACTAATATTCTTTTGAATCAGAGATATACTTTTGTTATGAATTATAGAATTATTATGTGAACACTATATTAAACCAAAAGTACATTCTGTATCAAAACATACGCATGTAAAAACCTTAAGTTTTCTTTGAATATGAAACATAAGTGTAGAGTTATGTCCTTTCAGTTATAAAAAACTTATATTTTCATTCTTGTATGAAGGATAAATTTCTTATCTTTTGTGTTCCTCAGAAAAAGCCCTTGTTCACACATTACTGCAGATAATAGGTGATGGAGGATTTTCCGTCGGCTACACGATTGCTTACATTCTCAAGGAAGTGGCTGTCCGTCCTGAGGTGCAAAAAGAAATGCAGCGCGAAGTGGATGACGTTGTGGGGCGCAATCGTTTTCCGTCTTGGGACGACAGAAGCCGAATGCCATACACCAATGCCGTGATGTACGAATGTTTTAGGAACTCTGATTTTTTCCCTGCATTTCCAAGTCTAGAATGCACAAGTACGTGAAGTTATAAATCGTTATAATTTTTTAATTCCTCATATAAATGCATTTATGGTGTCCTTCACATCACACGGAAGGCTGTCTTTTGTTCTTTCATCTATGATTTTAAGATTCTGCTTTTAAATCTTGTTACGAGTGTGCTACGATAATTTCAATTTGCTGAGATAAGGGAATACACTGTCTAATGCTATAAGCAATAAAAGGTTCGTTTGGCGTTAAAGACAAGAGAAGGAGGTTTTTTAATGCTTCGCTCAACAACGTGTGTACATGGCTGATTCTCTTCCCGTTTTGTCATACCAGCGAGAGGACCGGGTATAGAAACAAAATTCTCCATGCGTGCGTCCACGGAGTTGGGAACAGTTATCTAGCGTAAAAGTCCTGTGGCCACCAAGTCACGTACTAATGAAACTCTACAACAGTTAAAAGATATTTCGTTCGGGACTGGACAAAAACATATACAGTGGCTCCCGTTATTGAGTATACACCACTCACTCTCTTCGTTAAAGATCTAAAAAAATAATAATAATAAATCGTTATTCAAAATTAATATTTATAGGAACGATAAAATACACATTACAAGGTATTAGGCTAGAAAACAAATATGAAATCCCTATAATATGTTAATTACGTAATTTTAATGTCAAAGTTACAAAATTCGAAGTCACAAAATGGAGTATACACTTTATAAAAAAATGCGATTTGGCTACCTCTATATTTTTAAAATGAATCTGTAAAATAGCTTTATTGACCTACGATACTAAACTATGGGGGCCGCGGGTGGCCTAGTGGGCAACGTTCGTGACTGCCATGGAGAAGACCTCAGGTTCGATCCCAGGCAGGTACGAACGCTCGATCCACTAAATATCCGCCGTGCGTCGGATGGGCACGTTAAGCCGTCGGAACCCGGGTACTAGCCCCCGGTAATAAATAAGGGCGTCTTCCTTCCCCTTTCTACTTCGCTTCCGTGTCACTTTCCTATCGGGCACTCTAGCCCAAATCCCCAAGCTTCCTATTTCTAAGGGTTGTTTAAGACCTAGGGTCAGACACTCCCTTCCTAAAATCTTCTACATATGATCTGATCTGATACGAAACTATGATATCCCAGTGAAAATACAATTTTCATAGATAAAAAATTTGTGAGTTGTACGCCACTTACAATAATACGATATAACACACTAATGTGTTTTTTTTATTCCGTTAATAAGCGTAAAATTACATAAGTTTCGCAAGCTTTCACTGCCAACGGTCAGCTTCTTCAGGCTTCTGAATATAAACACTTAACAGAAACAGACAAAGAATAAATGCAAATGTAAAATTTAAAATCATTATCGCATAGCATGAGACTCCTATTACACCTCGTGCTCATCGATTGTCCAGCGAGCTCTTAATGTTTAATACCTTGTGACAGATAGGTGAAATTTCAGTAGTTGTGTCTGTGTTACATACGTCACTGCCTGATATAATCTCGATTGATTCTCTGACTGCTGTTGACCTAGGACCGCTGTAGGGCGCAAGTCTTCTTATATCCTTCCAGATCGGTTGAGCATCCTTAAAATTCACGTCTCGTGCTAACGCGGTAGTCAGTTTTCTATTTTATATATTCCGTTTGTGCTCTGCCTCTCTGATGTGGAAAGACCTCTTTGTCATTCCGATATACCACCTTGTGGATGCGTCCGGGTATATTAATGGGATGCCGTATACCCCGGCTTGGGTGGACAGTGGTTGCCGGTCCCGATCAGCGGTGAGAATGGTTCCGATCGTCCTCGAGTATCTTAGACCTACATCTAGCTTTAGCTTACGCAGAGTATTCTTGAGTTGGTAAGAAAATCCTGGGATATATGGTACGGAACCGATAAAGCTTGCTCTTTCCGTAGGTGACCTTTGAGCTCGGCCTGTTCCTTTCAAAGATGCTTTATGTATTATCCTTTCGATACGCTCAATGTTGTAACCAGCTGCAGTGGCAAACTCTCTTAGGTTGCGGATTTCTGCTAGCAGATCCTCTTTATCTGAAGAGAGATAACCATGATGTCTAAAAACGGGTGCCTCCCGTTTTTAGACATCCTGGTGCGAAGGAAGCCATCGGGAAATCTTAGAACGCTAGTGTATTACAAACCTTGTTACGTTCATAACCCGATTCTCCCTTCATCTGCTGCGACCAGCTCGCACAAGTACGCCATGTTTAGAGCCCGAGCGAAGAGAGCTTACGATCTCTCTTCAGATAAAGAGATTCTGCTAGCAGAAATCCGCAACCTAAGAGAGTTTGCCACTGCAGCTGGTTACAACATTGAGCGTATCGAAAGGATAATACATAAAGCATCTTTGAAAGGAACAGGGCGAGCTCAAAGGTCACCTACGGAAAGAGCAAGCTTTGTCGGTTCCGTACTATATATCCCTGGATTTTCTTACCAACTCAAGAATACTCTGCGTAAGCTGAAGCTGGATGTAGGTCTAAGATCCCCGAGGACGATCGGAACCATTCTCACCGCTGATCGGGACCGGCAACCACTGTCCACCCAAGCCGGGGTATACGGCATCCCATTAATATACCCGGACGCATCCACAAAGTGGTATATCGGAATGACAAAGAGGTCTTTCCACATCAGAGAGGCAGAGCACAAACGGAATATATAAAATAGAAAACTGACTACCGCGTTAGCACGAGACGTGAATTTTAAGGATGCTCAACCGATCTGGAAGGATATAAGAAGACGTGCGCCCTACAGCGGTCCTAGGTCAACAGCAGTCAGAAAATCAATCGAGATTATATCAGGCAGTGACGTATGTAACACAGACATAACTACTGAAATTTCACCTATCTGTCACAAGGTATTAAACATTAAGAGCTCGCTGGACAACCGATGAGCACGAGGCGTAATACGAGTATCATGCTATGCTATAATGATTTTAAATTTTACATTTGCATTTATTCTTTGTCTGTTTCTGTTAAGTGTTTATATTCAGAAGCCTGAAGAAGCTGACCGTTGGCAGTGAAAGCTTGCGAAACTTATGTAATTTTACGCCTATTAACGGAATAAAAAAACACATTAGTGTGTTATATCGTAATATTATACAATTTTCAATTAACAGAATGAGCTCCAGAACGGAAACGAGTGTTGAAACTCGGCAACTTGTGATTCGAATATCTGACGAAAGTAAATCACTGTATGATATTGCGAAAACAGTTCAACGCAGTCACGGATGTGTTAAAAAATTATCCAGAAGTATAAAAAATTTGGACATATTGCAAATAAGCCCGGAAGAGAACGAAAAGGAATCCTCAGTTCCACGTCCAAGAGTCGAATCATTCGAGAAGTAAAAGGAAATCCTAAGGTGAGTTCTCCAAAAATTGCTGCTTCCACTTCTACAACGATAGGACGACCTAGTTCTGCAGAAACAATTCTCAGAGTACTCAGAAAAGCAGGATTTAATGGTCGTATATAGCTAAAAGAAAACCTTCTGTTTCCAAAGTAAATCGAGAGAGAAGATTGCATTCGCTAGAAATCATGTTTCGAAGCCTGAAGACTTCTGGAATCAAGTAATATTCAGTGGCGAGAGTAAGTTCAATGTTTTCGTGAGTGATGGTCGATGTTATGTTTGGTGAAAGCCTAACAGTGAACTGCTTCCCCAAAACACCATCCCCACTGTAAAGCATGGAGGTAGTTCGGTGCTTGTACGGAGCTGTATATGGGCAAAAGGCGTAGGAAATTTAATTTTCATTGATAGAATCATTGATAAAATGAAATACTTGGTCATGTTAAAAAATAATTTAAAACAAAGTACTCAAAAGTTGGGTTGAGGGTCAAATTTTGTGTTTCAGCAAGATAACGACCCGAAGCACACCGCTAAAGTAGTTAAACTGTGGTTGTTGTATAATTGTAAAATGCAATTGCACACTGCACCGCAATCTCCGGATCTGAACGTTATTGAAAAATTGTGGTCCCAGTTGGAAATAGCGGTTCAAAAACACGCTATTATGAGCAAAGAACAGTTAAAGAGAGTTTTATGAAAAGAATGGGCAAAAATATCCAGCGAAACAACACAAACTCTTGTTAACTCAATGCCATGCTGTTTGGAAGCCGTTCTACATGCAAAAGGATGTGCAACAAAATATTAGTTCATGTTTTTTTTTCTTTTTGTTAACAGATTATACAAAGTGAATACTCCATTTTGTGACTTCGAATTTTGTAACTTCGACATAAAAATTATGTCATTAAAGTATTAGAAATATTTCATATTTGTTTTCTAGCCTAATACATTTCTTAATGTGTATTTTATTGTTATTATAGTTATAAATTTTCAATAATAATTTAATAATATTTTTAGACCTTTAAAGAAGAGAGTGAGTGGTGTATACTCAATTTCGGGAGCCACTATAGGTAATACCTAAGTCCCAGCTCCGTAGTGTTAATTTTGTGCCCAAACAGCCACGAGTGTTTTGCATAATGCTGGAATGCTTACAGAGAAGTCTACAAACTGTAAAGTTTTTGGTTATGAATGCAAATATCGGTACTGTTTATTGTAGAATTACTAAGCAAGCAATCCATGCGTGACTGAGACATATTTGTGCAGGATACACTGTTAATGCCACAGTTGTGCACTGAATAGACCGTCAGAGAATGTATGTCGATGCCTTATAGACGAATGAATACCGGTTACGTTTTTTTGTATGTCAGTATAATTCCATCTTTACCAATAAATATTCTGTACGCGTGTCCAAGTCTTGTGCGAGCGCTCCTTGGATTTGAGGATCGTAATTCATGCTGTTCCTAGCTCATAAGAATGCATCTGCCATTAAATAAACCAGAAAACTTTCTGAGGAAAAGATCGCACGCAATCAAGTATAATTAATCAACATGTCCGTGGTGTTCCCCGAATGATACAGCTACCAGTTAATTGGTGGATCATCCGCTCGAAATCTTGCCAGGAACATACCGAACGTACCAATACATTTTTAGTCTTCTTTTACATCACTCAAAAAACAGTATCTTCTATAACGAAGTGAATTTCTCCGTCATTTTTATCCGCGCCAGGATTCAAACCCGGGTCCACTCATTCCGGAATAAGTTGCTCTACCATTTGAGCTACGCGGACATTTTATTCTGATTCCTATCTGCCTTTATGTCGTGTGCGTCCTTCTGGCAGGTACGTCACATCTCCTGGTACGTTACATCATCTCCCCCTTATTTTTTTTTTTTTTTTCGAAGTGCTGCTCTTATTTTTCCTATCTCGCGGTGTGGAAATAACATCACACCATTGCGAGATTGTGAACGGTCGGGTCATCCGGATAGTTCGGGCGCCATTATAACGAAGTGAATTTCTCCGTCATTTCTGTCCGCGCCAGGATTCGAACCCGGGTCCACTCATTCCGGAATAAGTTGCTCTACCATTTGAGCTACGCGGACATTTTATTCTGATTCCTATCTGCCTTTATGTCGTGTGCGTCCTTCTGGCAGGTACGTCACATCTCCTGGTACGTTACACTTCTTCTTGTATGTATCAGCTCGTTCAGAAGCACGGTAGTTGCAATATTTCAGCTGTGACGTCCGAAATGTTTCAACAATTGGGGCTTTTGTAAAGTGATATGATCTCCCAGCGGACGAGTAGTCTAGACTATGGGTTTCCAGCTCTTCGCAGTGCTTGATCCGGATTTCTATCCTGGCAGAAACATTGATATTGTATTTATCCTTATGGTGTTAGCTCTCTTACTTCCTTGGAACTAATGACACACAGTTAGGGAGATGCGTCTTCCCATAGCGTAAGGTGCTCAAGGAATTCGATAAACACCAAAAAAGAGAAAAAGAGACAAAATGTCATGTGACCAATCTACGGGGAATGTCGGAGCAGCGTGTAGTTAGTGACTTCATGGATATATATTAATAAGATCGTATCGCAGACATGTATGTCATCAGCGCTGAATGTACACGCGGACAAAGTGAAAACTGATAGTCGGTCTACACTGGACGTGTTTGCTATCCGAAAGTCTGCCACAGCAGATGACACATCGCCTGTGATTGCTTGGTGGCGATGCATTTGGCTGCAGTTTTCTGTTCGTGTGAGTACAGGCATTCAGAAGGGAAACGAAAGCGATACCAAGGTTATCAGCACTGGGATAACCAGTTACATGCGGATGTAGTCTACATCGATTTATGCATAACAACAGGTATGCTAGAGTATCTAGAGTGTATGATATTGATACGACGCCTCTGGGGTGTTTTCATAAAAAATAAAATGGTAGCACAGACGGACTAGCCTATATACGCCCCAGGGTGCCACAAACAACGTAAATATATATTTTTAATCAACCAAAATACTGTATGTGGAGTTCGGAACCGCGAAAGCTGTAGATTGAGAGCGAGCACTTAAACTTAATTTCGCATTAATTATTCTGAATCAGCATCCATTAATGAGCTGCAAGAATTTCTGGCACAAAAATACACTTTTAATTTATTCACAACTATTTACATAATTTATGAAGTCGAATTACGGCTTCTGACATGTTACTACGACCAATATTATAATTCTTAACGGGTTGTACTGTCCAACTATCAATTTGATGAGAGTAAATCAAATGTCTTGTAACAGGTAAGTCTAATTTTAGTTTCTGTCCTAATAGGCTCACAATCATTCAGAAGTATACGAAATTTACTACTTACAGATACACAGTTGGTACAGAAAGTTACAGGAATAATTCAGTGAAAAAAGGCATATCTTAACTGTAGCAATTTTGCTGATTTAATTTTCAACATAGTTCGTGCCTCTTTCGATACACAGCTTGGATCGTTTCAGAAGTATCTCAAATGCCCTGAGAATGTCATTTTCTGGGATGTTCAGTTTTGCTGATTTAATATTCAGCATATTCCCCTTCTCTTTTGATACACAGCTTGGATCGTCCCAGAAAGTCTCTCAAACACCCTGGGCAAATCATTTTCTGGGATGTTCTTCAGTTACGTTGTCACTGTCCTTTGAATGTCTGGAATTGACCCATATCGTCTTCCTTTCATGGATGCTTTGCGTTTTGGGAACAGAAAAAGTCGACCGGACCTAGATCCGGAGAGTAGGGGGATGCATGATCATTGTCACTTGGTTTAAACTGGATAACAATGCAAATCCGGCCTAACTCGTCGCATTCTGTTAAGAAGGCGATCCATGACTTTCTTGTAGAGTAAGCCATTGATTGTTTGTCGTTCATGCATAAATCCACGGTGGATAGTCCCACGAGAATCGAAGAATGCAATGAGCGTCGTTTTGATTTTCGACTTCACAGCCCTCAGTTTCTTTGGTTTCGGCTCTCCCGGACTTTACTATTCTCTAGTTTGTCGTTTAGTGGATGGGTCACACTCAAAGCACCATGATTCATCCCCAATTATTATCTTATTGAGAAAATCTGGCTCGCCATTCACCATTTCCACCAAATTTTGCGAAGCAGTCACTCGCAGCTCTCTTTGTTCCGGCGTGAGAAAGTGTGAGACGAACTTAGCACACACCCCTTACGCTTGCCAAGAACATTACGAATAATGCCGTACACTCTGTCTCACTAATATTCAGTTCTTCTGCTACTATCCGACATGTTAATCGACGATCCATAGCCAGCAGTTCGCGAACAAACTGCACATTTTCATCGGTGTGTCTTGTTGAAGGTCGTCGGCTCCTTTCACCGTCCTTCAATGACTGTCTACCATTACGAAAAAGTGCATACCATTCATACACCCTGGACTAAGATAAACATTCCTCACCATATGCTTGTTTCATCAATTTGCATGTTTCTGAATGTTGGCCCTTTGTTCCATCCTCTAAAGTGTGAAAGGTCAAAATTTCAGCGTGAAAAACCCGTGCACTGCTCACCACGGCCGAAGCGGAACTGGGTGAAAAAATTACAGTCGTTTACTAAGGGTTCACGGAAAATAGTTCATGTGTTGCTCAAGAGATGGTGCGCATACTAAGAAAAAAATAATCCTGGAATTTTGCTGACTTACAGTGTATGTTCTGGTTATGCTCTGTAGTCCTTATTTTCCCAAACACATATTACGGGGAGGCATTTACCTACCCTTCCCGCCCTCTGTTTTTTTTTTTTTTTTTTTTTTTTTGCACAACCACTTTTGGATGCGCAGCAAATTCACCACACGTTTTTTACAACGAGAGGCGTTCCATAACACTCGCTTTCGGACGAACACACGTTGTTGCTGTACGAGGGTGGTCAGGGAGAAGCCGCTCGCGGGAGATAGCACTATAGATCCCCGTATGATGTTCTCCCCGAAGAAATGCGCTCTCGATCGGAAAGGAGCACGATTCGCTCTCCGCGGGTGGTTATGCCACCAGGCCATCGGCACTCCTACGATGGAAGTATTGGGTTGATGCAAAAGTTCATGCCGTTTTTTCACCGCACTACAGGAATGTGTTACATCAGCAGGGGAAATTGAATCAATCAACTATGTATTACTCCCCCCGTCCATTGTTTACGATGGTGTCCCAACGTCTGGGTAAGTCTGCAATGCCATTCTTGAAAAAACGTACTGGTTTTTCTGCAAAGAAATCATCAAGGAAATTCTGGAGATCAACATCATTGTTGAACGTTCTGCCACAGAGTGCATTCGACAGAGATCGGAACAGGTGATAGTCTGAAGGGGCGATATCTGGGGAATAGGCCGGATGTGGAAGGATCACCCATTTCATGTCCTGAATGGCTATTTTGGACATGTTTGCTCTATGAGGGCGTGTGTTACCATGTTGGAGGAGGACACCATGGCGCCGATGTGGCCGTTTCTTCTGAATTGCTCCCTCACACGGCGGAGTTGCTCACAATTGAGTGCAGCGTTGATGGTCCGATTCCTCGGTAGCATTTCCCAGTGAATAATGCCTTCCATGTCTCACCAGACACACAACATGATCTTCGCAGGATGAAGGTCATGTTTTGGATGTGGTCTGGGCGTCTCGTTTGGGCTTAACCATTCCCTCCGATGCCTGAAATTCACGTACAATCACCACTTTTCATCTCCAGTAACAATACGTGACAAAAAGGGTTGCTTTGCTGAGGACATTCGCGGTAACGGCCGAGCAAGGAACCACATATGGCAACACGCTGATTCTTGTTGTCCTCGGTGAGAGTGTGAGGTACCCAAGACCCCAATTTCTGGACCTTTCCCATACGTTCCAGGTGTCGCACCCCTGTGGCCTGATCACAGTCCATTTCAGTCACCAATTTGCGTGTGGTTTGACGCGGATCCAAGTGGATGAGATGATTCAAACGATCCCCATCAAAGTGAGATGGACGACCTTAGCGTGGAGAGTCGTTGAGGTAAAAATTGAAACCTCGGAACCGCTCAAACCATTTGCGGGCTGTCCTCGGAGCAATAGCATCCTCCCATACACAGCACAAATTTGTCGAGTAGCCTCGGCGGCTGTGCATCTTTTGTTAAACTCGTAGAGGAGCAGATATCGGAAATGTTCATTCCTCTCTACTTGACACTCCATATTCCGGAACTGAAAACCAAAAAACCGAAAAACTATTAGCCACAATCGCAAAACGCAGTATGATTTAGATACACGATATTGCTGGCTACATTTTGATATACAACTGGCCATCTGCATTGTCACTACTGACCAGGGAAACACTCGTGAAATAAAACGGCGTGAACTTATGCATCAACCCAATACAAACTCGGACATCACCAACTTTTCCTTCTTATTTCTCGCACTCACTTTGATGATCAAGTTGGGATTTCAGCAGTGGACTACAGATTCTTTTAGTCGTTTATCCACTATTTTACGCACGGATAATTTTGTGTCGGTGTATGAAGATGCGGTGACAGCCCCTTTTTCTCGTGTGCCCCGGGAGGCAAGTGATCCCTTCTGTTTTGCTCATTTCAGCTAACACACGAGGTCTTGAGATGCATTGTACCACACCGCGCACACAAGACAGAACACAACGTATTGAAGAATTCATTAGCCTCCACTCAGTGTCACCAACTTACGAGCATGTTTTGACCTTTGCTGTCTTTGTTTCATATACAGGGTTATTCAGAAAGAATCATCCGATTTTAAAAATTTATATTTCGAAAAATTAACGACACAGAATGATAAGTAATGCATCAATGTAAAGGGAAAATATCTAAGTTTTACATTATGCACAAAAGATGGCGCTAGTGTGTCGTTTATGAAGCTCTTTTGGCGAAGAAGTGAAAATGGCGTCTAGTCAGCAGAAAAGTTTTTGTGTGCTGTCGTTTGCACGATGTCAGTCGGTAATCACCGTTCAGCGTGAATTTCGTAGAAAGTACCAAGTTAATTCACCGACGGCTCAAAGTATTCGCAGGTGGTATCAGTTCGAAGACACTGGATGTCTTTGTAAAAGAAAAAGTCCAGAACAACCGGGCGTATCTGCAGAGAATGTTGAAAGAGTGAGAGAGACTTTTCTACATAGCCCGAAGAAATCAACCATTCGCGCTAATCGAGAACTCGGGCTTCCTCAGCCTATATTCCAGCTCCCCAACTTCATTTCTCAACGCGATGGGGCACCGCCCCACTAGCATACATAGGTTCGTCGTTTTCTTAACACGGAGCTACCCCGCAGTTGGATTGGTGAGAGTGGACCAGATGACTTGATATTACACAGCTGGCCTTCCCGGTCACCTGATATGACCCCATGCGACTTCTTCCTTTGGGGGTATGTATAGATCAGGTGTTTGTGCCTCCTTAGCCCACAACTCTATGCGAACTTAAACAACGCATTTCTGCTGCTTTAGAAGCAGTTACCAATGACACATTAGACCGTGTTTGGCAGGAATTTTCATATCGCGTTGACATTATACGTGTGGCTAAAGGAAGTCATATCGAACATTTGTAAAAGAAACTTAGACATTTTCCCTTTACATTCATGTATTACTTATTATTCTGTGTTGTTAATTTTTCGAAATATAAATTTTTGAAATCGGATGATTCTTTCTGAATAACCCTGTAAATTTGCCATGCAAACGGTGCCTCGATATTCCTGTTTATTCTATGGCCTGTCGTCATCCGCTGATTTACGATAATGCTGTCACTTTTGGCATACACACAGCGAAAAAAGCCTCTTCTGGGTGGTCACTTGTTTTATTTTAGGAACATTTTTTCCTTGTTGTAAAACCCAACCAAAGTCGGCGAATTAAAAAAAAATAATAATGAATTAATCGGTCTGATTGACCACGCCCATTATACTCAGTAATAATGAGGCAATATTCGCAACAATGTGAATAGTCAGTGTTAGGAAGTGTGACCTTGTAGATGAAAATACCAAATCTTGACGATTAACTTTCACAGACCAGAAAAAAGTAGTGACTAAGTAATTTTGCTTCATTTTCTATGAGGATCGAGAGAATTAAACAAATTTCGAGAATTAGGACACAACTTAGACAAATAGAGGAAAACATTTTTTTCAGTGAAATCTAGTGACAGAAAGGTTTAAATGAATGATGGAATTGTATGTATGTTCAGATGGTCCAATTTTTACCTTGCACCCTTCCTGGTGTATGAGGAAAGATTAATCTTTTGATTCTTTTATATTACATTGCAAAATCTAAAGTGAATTCATTTAAATAGGAGACTTCCAAGGAACTCAGTTCATAAAATTTTAAACTTCAAACAAAAATATACCCATTGGTTATAATACTGAACGTTCTTGAAAATGGAAAAGTATTTATACTGATACAACTGAGCATGATGATATAATTGAATAAGATACGGCTGTACAATAATTACTCATGATATGATAATACATTGCAGTTTGAATGCTCCAAATACTGACTGCAGGCTGGAGGACGAGTGGTCAGAGGCATATGCTTCTGATTTGTCGATCGAGTTGGGTCCGGGTTCGAGTCTCGGATGAGGCGTGAGTGGTATTGTAACGTATACTCTAGATTCACTTTCCTTTTGATTTTTACTATCTCTAGTTATTTTATTTTACTATGTAAATTATCTTCTTACTGAACGAGATGTTATTTCTCCCGCTGAATGAGATCTGGCAATGAGTGTAAGTCATGACGTGGTGGTAGCCAGTATAAATAGGCGCGTTCAACGATACGTAGGAGAGCGTTTGTTGTTGTATAGAGAGAGCGTTTGTTTATGTGAGAGAGCTTTTTGTTGATGTGCGTAGAGTGAGCTGTGGTTTATGTGTCAGAAAGCTGTTGTTGTATAAAGAGATCTTCGTTTATGTGAGAGCCAGAAGTTTCACTAATAAAGAATTTGTTGTAAGTACGTTTTTCTCAGTTCATAGTTTTGTCAGATCTCTGTCTGGCTGTTAGGTTAATTTCATTAGTTGATTATTATTAACAACCAGCATAAGACTTTATTCATCTTAATTACTACTACAACATTACTAGCAGTTAAAAGCTTGTTCATTATTATTACTACACTACTAGCAGGAAAGTTTATTCATGATATAATTAACAAACAACAAGCATTAGAAGAAGCATTAGCTTAGAAGAAGCTGAATTCATTATAATTAGCTTAGTAGTTAAAAGCTATATTCATTATAGTATGTTTGCCTTACGGCGCTGGATTTCTCCTCTTTCTGAATCCAGTGGCCCAATTTAGGGACGGGCGACTGTTTTAGCCCTTTAGAGTTGCTCATGGTTAAACCCTGAGACAAATTAAAAAAATTATAATCTCATTATGGAAACTTTCTTGCCCTTTCCTAATTAATTGTCGCCGTATAATACCTTGATCAAGGAGATTTGAATAAATGTAATTGAGACTGCCTAAATTAATGGTACAGATTAACATTCGCAACTTTCTTACAGTACTTCGTTGCTGTGAACTTTCAGTTTTTCGAATTATTTGTAGTATGTTGTAACATTCATTACTTCAAGTGCTTACAGATTCAGAATCACTGCGTTTTTGAAGAAAAACAAAATGGATCATAGAAATCATACCGAATTTTATTTTGGTAGACTTGAAATTTTGAAATTTATTTTCTTTCGCATTCCCCAGGTTGGATAAGTTTGGCATTAATACCTATGTAAACAAAAGTATTCTTGCCTTGCAAAACGTCTGTTTTTGAAAAGGAGAGATTGAAACACTTTAGTTATGCCTATGGTGCCTTGTATTTTCAGGCTCCGTACTTACCGCATCCCAAATGCTTGCTATCTTTTTCCTGTTGCAAGATTTCATATTGATGCAAATCCCCCCCCCTCGTTATTTTAAATATAATGAGCGTGGCTAATCATGCCCAATCATTATTTTTGGACAAAGGAAAGAGAAGTCTCAAAATGAATAGAGACCACTCATAAAGGCTTTGTAGTTGCGTGTGGGGTCAGAAGGGGACAAAAACAGTCGTAATTCAGCCGATGGTGTCAGGCTCCTAGACAAAACAAAGACCTGGGGACGCCGTTTGCATGACAGATTTATAGGAAGCGAACGCAGTTTGATCAAAATACTCTAGTAAACCATGAATATGTTATTGCTGCCAAACTTAGAATACTCGTCGGGGAAAGTAATGTGCCGTTAAGTTAGTTGACGTTTAAGGAAACTAATTTTACGTGAAAACACAGAAACTAAAAAGAAATGCTAAATTAGATGTATACGTCACAAGCCAAAAGAAACGTTCGGCTATCACTTTTATTAGGGAGATACCTCTACTAAAAGTGATATCCGAACAGAGCATGTGATATCCGAATGTAGCGGGCAGAGCTACTGTATAATATAAATTTCTCACTTTTTCTTTCGACCAGCAGGAGTGCTAAAGATGCCGCTAGAAATCTGTCTTGGAATACACTGAATGGACGAAAGCCACGAATCTTATACATCCTGATGTCTGTCTCTTTAACGCTGTGTTGCTCTGCTAAGAAATTGAATAGCGGTGCTGTACCCTCCTGATGTTAACAAAGAGCTCATGTTATCAGTTGTACATGTCACTGTTCCGCAATAGTGACATTTCAGGTACTAACTGAGGGCATATGAAAATTGCGACAGCTGATGACGTAGAAACGGAAATCACCCAGTCTAGATACGTATTACAAGTAACTTGTGCTATTATTGTTGCTGATGATAAAAAATGTCTCCCCTGCTGTTATAATTAAGAAATTCATATTTACACGCAGTTTACAGTTAATGACGTAATGCATTTTCCAGGGGAGACCACAGTGAGCGGCTGTCGTGTTCCAAAAGGAGCCATCACGCTGGTTAACTTTCACGCTATCTTTCATGATCCTACTGTCTACGAACAACCTGAGAAGTTCGACCCTACGAGGTTTTTGCCTAATGATGAACAAAAGTCTAGAACTGAGATTCCAGTTTTCTTTGGTGTTGGTAAGTGCACAGACAGATTAATTCATATGCTTGTTTTGAATTTGTCCGTATTAGTCTCTATTAGACAAATATTTACAAGATATATATGGAAAGTTCGTAACGTACACTGCTCGGCATAGAAAATGCCACACCATGAAAGAATGAATGAAATGAGGCGAAACTTAACACACATGTAGTTCAAATACTATTTATTCACGGAATGACGAAAAAAATCAAATATTTACAGATTAAAAACGAGCAATGAGTAATTTACATATGGAGATGGGTGTGAAATGCATATGAAAAATATTTACAAATGTTGATGAATGTGAATACGAAATGTATATACACAATTTTTACAAATGACATTGCGAGTGTCTTTGAAACAAATGCATATTTACAAAAAGTGAAGAGTGTGAACTTGAAGATATGCAAATTTACAGATTGTAGTAGTGTGATCGTGAACAAACCGCTTGAGTTTTGGATATGCAGATCACCAGTTCGTTGATAACAGTCGGAGGGCAGAAAAGAAGCAAAAATATAATGTAGTGCAAGTTCGTAAATAACTCAGGAAGTGAGATGGTCATGTGATTTCCGGGTTAATGTCCAAGGTCAGAGTTCTCGTGGTGTGAAGCCGGAAACGTAGAAAAACTGAAGAATTGATGTACAGTTAAAACACACATTATCGCAAAGGAATTTGGGTTTATATTGTGAGTCGAATTCTGTTTTGATGAACTGAGAGCCATCCTGTTTGCGTAGACCATTTAACATGAAATTGAGAAACAGCTGATATTTGAAGTGCTTGACTGTGTTCTAGTTGTAGTCGGTATTTTAAAAAACTACGGAAAGTGGTATATAGAAATCCGCTTGCTCTTCTTGCAGAAAGATGGGAGGTTGTATTAAGAAATTTCATTTGGACATGATAGATGATTGATTTGGTCAAAATGAAAATAAAGGGGCAGATGCCAGAACGGCATGTTGTGCTGGGGTCACGGGCGAAAATAAACAAGTAGTCGTGGATAGAATGAGTAGCATCGCATGTTGAATGGGTGATTCGGAACATATATTGGAGCAAAGGAGTAACGATAGGGCATTGTTATAAACATGGGTCAGATTGGCTGGAACTTGAAAATAAGTGCAGTCAGGGGAAGGAACGATGCCAAAGCGATGAAGGGTAATAGGGGTGGGGAGTCTTTGATATGGACAAATAGGTGGGAAAGAAGTGATTTAAATTCCGTGAGATTACATAAATGCGATGGGTGAGGAGACAGTAATATGACAACCATGCTGGGCTAATTATAATTAGTTCGTATGACTGCTAAGTTCCTGGATGGTGTCCTGAGGTATCGCTAGTGGCGTGTCATGAACGTTATGTATAGGCATGCAAAAATAAAAAGAAAAAAGAAAAGAAAAATATACGTCATTTATAGCGGAATTCCATCCTGCGACTTTTTTTATTCTTCCGTTACTTTGGCTTCGGCATCAAAATCTTCAGTTGAACTTTTTCAATTGTTATTAAATTTTTTAGAAAATATGTCTTGTTATATAATAAATCATAGCAAAAATTGCTAATGGCCTTTCATTATACTTAGATTTCAAATCAAAGATGATACTTACTAAAATGCCAGTGCAGAAACAAAACAGCGGTGGAATTTCTGTACTGGCATTTTAATAAGTATCATCTTTGATTTGAAATCTATCTAATATGTCTTGTCTTTGCGTATACTGCGTGAATAGGTTTTTATTCGCACAATTTAGACACACTTTCGGTAGCCCCCTGTTTCATTCGGTCAGTGAGTTGCTCCACTGCAACGTGTCGATCGCTCTCACGAACCTTCGCAGTCGACGCTCACGTCTCACATCAATGGCACGTGGTGCTCCGCAGTTTGCACTTCGCTTATTCGCAATGGTGCCATTTCTTCAATCACGATACACTTTAACCACAGCAGCACGCGAACAGTTCACAAACTGCGATGTTTCAGAAATACTGCCACTCTTGGCCCGAAAGCCGATAATATTCCCTTTTTGCAAATCTGATAAATCATTCCTTTTATCCATGACAGCAACGAGTGATATGTTTTCAGAATGCCTACAGCATACCTTATATACCCTCCAAGCCAGCTCACGACACGTGCCTTTTTTCATTGGCTCCTTGCTGTTGAGGTGGTCACAATGTGACTCAACTGTGTAGAAGCATCGAAATATATAATAAGTTTGTATGTTTAACCTATATGCTTAACGATGATGTTAAGCGACTCAGGTTTGAGCTTGGTCTCGTTGCTTGCACATTTGGATTTTTCTATAAAACTTAGGGAATCGAAAGACATTAAGTTTGTATCATCCATTCCTTTATTCCACTTTTTCAGTTTGCTTAAATGATCTTGAAGCTTTTAGTGCTTCAGAAAGGCAATAATTATATGAAAATATAAGTGTGCAATTTTCCAATTGAATAAGAAAGGACTCATTGGAATTACTCACGAGAAAGGAGATACTCACCAGCAAAAGAAAACGAGCTTCCCATTGGTTGATGCAACCCCCTCTGTTTCGCATTTCGACAAGTTTTCTCAATGGCAGATAACGAAGGTCCCAACCCGAGTGGGAATAAACAGTGGGGACAGAGGGAAGGACTCCAGTTCTCTGATTCGTTAACTGCCCAAGCCCTGAATGCAACAGAAATTTTGCATACAGTAGATTTCTTCGTTACGGTTCTTACTTACCTGGCAAGGATAGGCTCACTCCAACGGCACAGTCTCACATGACTACGGGCATACGAAGTTAGGTTCGCATTCATACTTTCAGTTCCGTCTAAAAGGCACACAAATATGTGAATTTGGTTTTAAATAAAATTGTTCTAAAACCAGGAACTTACTGTAGTTTATATTTTCCTGTCAAAAACTGCAGCTAAAAGCTTTTCTTCGTGTAATTCTTTTTTTTTTCAGAGAGTAAATTTTGAAACGCAGTTAGGTCATGCAATGCATGTGTTGCATACAACGACCGCATGCCACTAGGTATCGCTGACATGCATCGTTGACCCGAGTTCACAATTCATCGACATTACACGAGGGTCGCACAGAGACTTTAAGTCACCTGCCAATGACGCCCCACAAATTCTCTATCGGAGAGAAGTCTGGGGATCGCGCTGGCCAAGGCAGCACTTGGACACCATGTAGGTACTGCTTGATGATGCTCGCAATGTGAGGGATGGAGTTATGTTGTTTAAACTGGGCATCAGGAATACCACAGAGATACGGCACCAAACGTGAGAAGTCTGGGGATTGCGCTGGCCAAGGCAGCACTAGGACACCTTGTATGCACTGCTTGCTGATGTTCGCAGCGTGCGGGATGGAGTTATGTTGTTGAAACTGGGCATCGGGAATACCACAGAGACACGGCACCAAACGTGAGAATTCTGGGGATCGCGCTGGCCAAGGCAGCACTTAGTCACTATGTTGACACTATCTGCTGATCTTCGCAGTGTGCGGGATGAATGAAGTTATATTGTTGAAACTGGGCATCAGGAATACCACGGAAATACGGCACCGAATCGTGCTGTCCTACCGCACCTCATCGACGTATAGATGTGCTGTCATCGTACCCACCATGCGTACGAGCGATGAACAGCTGTTGAAACTGATAGCACTCCAAATCATGACGCCTGGCTGAGGAGCCTGGTATCATGATCCCGGTGACTACGTTGACTCCATATTCACAATGGGCAATCATCGGCTGTGACACAGACGCGAGACTCATCGCTGAATACAATGTGGTTCCGTTCGTCTTGCCACGCACGTTCTTGCTGCTGTGAGTGGCAGTCTCAATTTTTGACGAAAACACAAGCCTGTCTCAGCCAGTCTTCTATTCACACTTCGTGTCGATACGGGGATGTCCATAGCTGCCTGTACGGCTCGTCGAATGTCGTTCGCTGTGGATTGTAAAGCTTCTTCGGCTTGCTGTTGCATGTGGCGATGGATGCGTTCGGACGTCCGCCTACGTACATTAATCCCACTACGGCAACGCACATAACCTTCCTCCAACCACTGTCGCCACATTCGGACAACACTTGTTGCATCCCGATTCGTTTCCGCCGCAATGCGACACAGGGACCAACCAGCTTATGATAAAGCACCTGGTAAATTTGTCCGCTTTGTTGGATGATTCCCGGTGACGTCGCCCACGCATTATCACTCCTCACACGTGATTTAATCTCCAAGATCACTCCGATGCAGTGGTCCGCAGGACCAGGTGAGGACGACCAAATTTAGCTACGGCGAGCCGTTCTCGCCATTTTTTGTCTCTCCCTCACGTATCACGTGATTGGTTCGCAATTACGATCATTTACATAACCCAACTGTTGACACATACCATTTTGTATGGTTCCTGGTGTGGCATTTTCTTTGTCAAACAGTGTATCTTAAAATTCGTCTGTAAGTGCCACGAATATGGGTACTGCTGCATATTTTACTGAGTCATGAGTGCTAAAGTCTTTTAGACTTCAACAATTTCACCATTGGACACCTTACTTTATTTAATTGCATATGAATCAGGCTCTGTGTCATAGCTCATGGGGAACTAACAGCATTCGAAATAGTATCATATTTTGATGAAAGTGTTCGTGTCCATTTTAAAGAGTTATTTGATTACGTTCTAAACACTTGAACCATTTTTTAACGTATTGGTTTTTCCTGACTGAACTTTCATAATCTGGATGCATGAAGCACTATATTTAGTAGGTACAAATAATTGTAAGTAGAAATTGTGACACTAAGTACCCTGTTATGAACACAAACAAAGAAAGTCTAAATCTACAAGATTTCTGACTTCATTCGAGTGTTAGAACGTGAAACATTAGAACACGAATGCTACGAGAGAAGAGCCTCATTCGTTTTCCAAATTGAAAACTTCGAGCACCTGTCAAAAAAACCCCACGTGAAATAAGCAGGGGAGTTGTGATAGTCCCTGAAACCTCCATATCGCGGGATGGGCCTCACGGCTAAAGGGTTTCTAGCCTCAGCAAAAACATTTACTAAATCTTTTGCAAAACATTCATATGAAACTGATGAAAAAAATAGCCAGGAATTTTTGATGGCAGCTTTGAATAAAGTGTTGAAAAGAAAACCCAGTTTTTTTTCGTGGTTTTAGTTTGTAATAACTGGATGACGGGAAAGTAGCTATTCCAGAGGACTTCACATTCCTTTTCACAGTCATAAACACGACTGTGAATTGTATATTAACAAAGGAATGTGAAAGAAATATCAGTCACACGAATGAAATTCTTATACCAATGAAGTCAAAGTGTTATGTATTACCGTAGTTTTCACATAACTACGCATCCTTCAGAATATAATGAACTGAAAGTTGTTCTTCACGGCGACTAAAAATCAGAGACTAGTGTCATTTCTTTATACACTGAGTGGCCACTTTATTATAACCACCCCCTCAGTACTTCGTTGGGCCACCTTTTGCCTTTAATACTGCATCGATATTTCATGGCATGGACTCCACGAGATGCTGACAGGTGGTTTGTGGAATCTGAAACCATGCTTGATGAATAGCACTTTCCAGGAGTGTCAGATTACAGGGTTGTGGATCCAGCTGTCTGATGGCTCGTTCAACTTCATCCCACAAATTCTCAATGGGGTTGAGATCTGGAGATTGTGGGGGCCACCTAAGCAAAGTAAACTCACCGGCATGTTCCTGAAACCAATCCTGTACAGTACGAGCACTATGGCAGGACGCATTATCTTGTTGAAAGTAGCCATCGCCATTGGGATAAACCATCCACATGACAGGATGCACTTGGTCAGCAATGATGTTTAGATATGATGTGCCAGTCAGACGTTGATCAACACGAGTTAACGGGCCCAAAGCATGCCTGGAAAACATTCCCCAAACCATAACGTTGCCTCCACCAGCTTGAAGGGTTGTAGCAATGCATTTGGGGCCCATGCTTTCGTGCTGTTTCCGCCAAATTCTCACTCGGCCATCGGCATGGTGCAACTGAAAACGTGATTCATCGGACCACATAATTTGTTTCCAATTATCGACTGTCCAATCCTTGTGCGAACTGGAGACGTTTTCTCTTGTTAACTGCAGACAGCAAAGGTGTTCGAACAGGCCTTCGGCTGCCATATCCCATCCGATGCAGTGTACGGCGAACAGTGCGTGCAGAGATCATTTGAGGGGATCCTTGATTAAGATGGTCTGTAATTTGCTGCACTGTTGCCCTTCTGTTGTCTGTTACCAGTCTGGACACTCTCCGTTCCGCCCGAGCAGTCACTAGTTGATGACGACCACACGTTGCACGTAGAGACCCAGTTTTTTGGCTGACAGTCCAGTCTTTAACAACAGCTGCTCTGGAAAATTTCACGAATGCGGCGGTTTCGGTGATACACGCTCCATGGTTCCGAGCTCCTACAATCATTCCACGTTGAAAGTCCGTCAAATCGCATTTTTTACCCATCTTGTCACCCAAAAATCAGTTCTACTGCTGTCGCAAGCACTAATCTTTCCCTTTTTATACTAGCCTCGCCCTGTGGTGGCAACAGCGTGCAGCCATAGCTCATTTGCTTAAAACTGTCAGGTGGTCATAATAAAGTGGCCACTCAGTGTATAACAGAGTCAAGAGAAAAAAATTACTATGTACAAAGCATGGTGTCCTTATGCTAAGTATGTTTTTCATATGCAAGAGTAAATGATGTTAGTAGCTTGTTTTGTGCCACAATTCTTTATTCTTACTTATTTAGTTGCATGCTAGTGTTCTGTATTTTCGTACAAATCAGAAAAGATCATTAGACATTGTCACACGGCAGTTAGGTATTGTGTGTATGTGATCATGAGGCATTTCAAAGAGACTGGCCTTAGTTATCTAAAAAAATAAAATTTGCATGATATGATCAACTTTGGAGTAACCATTTTGTGGTACTTTGTTTTGGTATAAAAGTAGGACAATCATTTTAATTTAAACGTGCACATTTGTGTTACAAGCAATAAAGTGCAATAATTTTGGTTTTACGAAAAATACCTGTAGGTTCCTAAGAATTTGAATTATCAAAGTGTCCATAAAACCTAGTTAAAAATATGAAATTTAAAATTTTCAGTAATTGTAAGTTATTGGATTTTCGCAAAAGAGCCTCGAAGATATTTTTTCCGAGGGAGGGGGGTCGTTTTTCTGGTACGTCACTGGAAATGAGCCCCCCTCCCAAAAAATCGCTTTCGACGACTGGACTTATTTGCCGTTATCAAGATTTTTCTTACTTTACGAATAGTCATTCAGTCAGGCCACACAAGAAACTCAGGAAGAATTCTGCCAAATGAATTTAAAACAGTTATCACTATTAAGCTTTTTGACACCGAGTGATTCTGATATACTGAGTTACATAGGAATTTTTATTACGGTCTGTGTCTCTAATTACTTCTACCTGTGCACTAGGGTTGTTGAAATGAAAAAAAAAGTTGAACTGTTCTTAGAAATAAAATAGTATTGTCATCATACGTAGTGAAGTTCTCGATGTGTACAATCCTACCGTTTAAAATAGGAATATTTCACCCTACCCTGATAACGCGCCTAAATCTTGGAACCTTCGCTGAATCAAGGACATGCATTACTATTTTTTTTTCTGTACTACAAAACCTGGTAGTCCGGATGGAAAATGTAACGATTTTTTGTTAATCACTACCACTTTGCCTTAACATTTAAGCCGACTGGAAAGAATTAACTCGGGGTTAACAGAATGAGCAAACATCAGCTTGAACGAATATATTCGCTCAGAAGTGGGTCGAATAGGGCTGGAACGAATTAATTCGGGATTAGCAGAATGAGCTGCCATCAGCTCGAACGAATATATTCACTAAGAAGTGGGCCGAATAGGGCTGGAACGAATTAATTCGGGGTTAGCAGAATGAGCTGACATCAGCTCGAACGAATGTATTCGTTGCGACTGCTTATAGCCCATCGAGTTGCTCACGGTGGTCGTTAAACCTCCAATCAAAAAAAAAAAAAAAAAAAAAAAAAAAGAAGAATATATTCGTTAAGAAGTGGGCCGATAGGGCTGGAACGAGTGAACCTGCGCATCAGAAAGCGTTGCTTTCCCCTAAACTGCTTAGCTTTCTTATTCAAAGTGATCGTTTAGGAAGATGATTAGTACTGATCCTTTCTGACTGATTGCCTGTCAAAAGAGCGATAACAATGGGGACGAACCTAAAAAAGAGGAGAAAAGATGTTTGATTCATTTAATTCTATCCATTGAGTCTCTCGGGAACTGGCCCTTCAGCATCATGCCTTTGGTCGTGGAGCACAGAATAAAGAACTAGAAAGGATGGTATACCACTAGTTACAGGTTTATGATTGGTACTGTTGATGGTAAAGATGAGAAGGGGACAGGAATGTTTTCCCTTAGCTTTCGTAAAACACGGCAGCTATGTGAACATTTCTGTTTGGGGAGCACAGAACATTTTGAGGACCATTTGTGGTTCATATGCATTGGCCGCTTAAAAGGGAAGATAGTTGTTTTAATAACCTTAACTTTCTCCGAATGTACCTCCATTAATTTTTGTCACATTACCGCTTACTTCGTGGATATTTCTAGAAATATACAAGGGTTGAGTGAAAAGTTGTGGCAACAGGTATCTAACATACATTGTGCTTTATTTAGACATGAATGGAACATCACTGGACCTCAATGTAATCATCAGCCATATGAATAACTTTAGTTCATACCTATGGGAGACGGTGGATACCGTCAGCAGATCCGTTTCCATTGATAGCTGCAATACAGTAGTTCAGTCTATGGCACGGAGTACATCAGGAACACCACGAAAACGTTGTTTTCGTATGGGTGCCTTCAATTCGGGGAACATATCAAAGTCAAAGAGACTCATGTCTGGGGAATACGGTGGGTGCTCCAAGGTTTCCCAACGCCATCTTGTCAAAATTTCCTGCACTGTTTGGGCAACACGAAAACGAGCATTCTCGTGAATTAGTACTGGTGGACTGTCTTTAATGAAATGTGGCCGCTTCTTTCGTAGTGCCGGACTCAGATGTTTCTACTGAAACCGTCGATAGTACTCGACATTCACAGTTTGTTTCTCAGGAACAGCGTGATGAAGGATTACGCCATCCATGTCATACGCAGCAATCAGCGTTACTTTGACTTTACTGGGTTCTTGCCGTAAGTTTTTCGGGCGTGGGAATCCCTGATGCCGCCTTTTGTTTGATTGCCGTTTGACTGCCGGCTCGTACGCCGATGCCCAAGTTTCGTCGATGGCAATGATTCGACGAAGAAATGCATCACCTTCATTATGATATCGGTCCAGATGGAGTGTTGCTATGTACTGATCAAGTCCGGTGCATGCAGGTATATATATCAGAAAATGTATGCGCATAAATCTGCGCAGGGTACAATAAATAAACATGGAAAGAGGTATTTATGTAATTTCAAGCACTAAATTAAAACGAATTCCCTTGCCAATTGTTTCCACGAAGAAGGTATAATAACTGGGGTTTCATTATTGCACCATTGTTCACCATATGTGATAATAAACATACTTTCAGAAAATAAAGTAAGTCTTTTGGTATGAGTTCGTAAGATAATAAATGCGTCGTTCCATAATGGTATGAAAGAGTCTTCTTTCACTGGGCAAGCAAGGGCTGTAGCAGATGAACCAGTTCTTACAGAATACTTGTGCTCTGGATTCGAGTCGATAAGCTACGAAGGGTGGATCTGATGTAAGTTATAATAGTACGTGGGGAGTCATTACTCACCAAGAGAATACCGTATACACCACATTGTCTCAGGTTGTCGGGTTTATCTTTATCATTACGAAAAGCACCAAAAGACAACAAGTAGAGTCACCAAAATCAATTTTGTTTTTTAGACATAAATTACGAAGTAGTGGAGTAATAAGTGGGTGATAAGAGAATGAACCGACGAATCTTTTTGTTTTATTATCCACGGGTGTAAGAGTGGTAGAGCTTACACGACGATACCTTGAAATAAGGATTTCAACATGCGAGGCAGGGTAACCAAAATGTTCAGCAATGCTAATGACCCTAGAAAGTTCTAAGTCGCGGGAGACTGTAGATGAGTGGGTATGGGCTCGCGCCACCAAACTGCGAAGGGGAGTAAGCTTATGTTTTCTGGGGTGACAGGAATCATGAGGGATAAGGATAGGAGTAAAAGATGGTTTACGATATACGGTAAACGATAAAGAGTTGGTCAAAGGGTCCCGGGTAACTAAACAGTCAAGGAAAAGCAGGGAGGAATAACTTTCATGTTTAATGGTGAATTAAATGGAGGGAAACGGCAAAGATAAGTGAGCTTTAAACGAATTCAGAAGGTCTATGGAATGTGGCCACAGCATAAAAATATCATCGACATAACGCATATATAACAGAAGGGGTGGAGAAAATTAAGAAAGGGTGGAAGTTTCAAGGTACTGCATGGCGAGTTCCGCAAGTACGCTGGACAAAGGGGAGCCCATGGGCGCTCCACTCACCTGTCGGTAAACTGCGTCTTTAAATTGAAAGTAAGTACGTTTGGAGACAAGGGTTAATGCATCAATGACAGCTTGAATTTGAGTCAGGGTTGCTTGACCACTGTCGATTAGTTTTGTTTGAATAATATCGTGGATTTCATCAACAGAGATACTGGGGAAGAGTGACACAGCGTCAAGGGAAACCAGAACAAATGGAATAGATTGGGATGTAGTGAATGGGCGAATTCTGGAAATAGCATCAGATGAACTAGACAGGGAGTAAGGGGAACCAGTGGTGAGGGTTGATAAGTAAGAGGCAAGAGCTTTTTCCAAAGGTCTTGTGGGACTACTGTGGCTAGAAACAAGAGGACGAACAGGTAAACTAGGTTTATGGATTTTGATTTTACCAAATAAAGGGGCAATAGAAGGACCACTAGGTGGGTTCATGGAATGAGAAATACAAATTGGCAAATTACCACTATTGCGAAGTTTACTTAATGCAGTTATGTTAGCCCGGGTAGGATCAAAATTAATAACAGTATGAGGGATAAGTGAAATTTGCTTCAAACATTTTTTCGTCATAATCCGAGCGATCCAATAAAACAACTTGCTTCGTGGAAACAATTGGCAAGGATTCCGTTTTAATCAAGTGTTTGAAATTACATACATACCTCTTTCGATGTTTATTTATTGTACCCGGTGCAGATTTATGCACATATACTGTATTTTCTGATATATATATACCTGCTTGATCAGTGCATAGCCTGATGATGTATGTGTAGCACATGCGAAAGATCTAGCGTTTTTTAGTGTGTATATATTTTAGATTTTATTAAACGCTTTAAGACCTACATCGTTTAATCGTGCTTCGACAGCTATTAGATTGAGTTGCTATACTTACATACTCCCTCCATCGTTCCACACAAACACTCAAGTAACGTCCAACATTCGAAATGCTTTCTTATACTCGATTGTGTTATCACAAGAGTGCACCGCAATCGTCTGCACTGATCATTGCTGCATTGCCTGTACTTTTCACTTAAACCCCGTATTATGGCTATTTCTACCACTAATACACTCACGGACAATGAAATTTGCGCACCAAGATGGAAGCATAGGATTCAACTGAATTTTTTGGACGTAATGATACGATGAATGATACACGTGATGGCAAAACCAGAGCTGCATATCAATTACAGAGGGATCTGTGGCACGCAGTCTGGTCGCGTCGCACCAGCTCGTGCGGCGATACACCTGAAAACGGTCCGGCATGGAGGCGAACAGACGCCTGATGTTGTCCTGCGGCATACTTGCCCACACGTGTTAGACGGTGTGCTCCAAATCCCGGATAGTGCGGCACTGCGGCAGACGGCGTTTCAACTGGTCCCCCACACGCTCGATAGGGGACATCTCCGGGAAGCGGGCAGGCCATGGAAGTGTCTGGACATGACGTAGGCATTCCTGGACAACCCCGTGTGAGGGCGGACATTATCCTGCTGGTATGGCGCATCTGGAAACCCGGTCAGGAATAGGAGCACATGGGACCGTAGGATCTCATCCACATACCACTGGCCCGTCAATGATCCACGTACCACTTCTACAGCTGATCGTCTATAGTAGGAAATGGCTCCCCGGAACACAATGCCTGCATAGGGGGAAGTGCGGCGTTCGATGGGGAGGTTGGGATTGTGCCGTTGACCTCCCCGGAACAAAATGCCTGCAGTGGGGGAACTGTGGCGTTCGGTGGAGAGGTTGGGATTGTGCCGTTGACCCGGGGACCTCCTCACCCGGACACGATGATAATCTGTCCCCAAAACGAAGCGGCACTCATCGCTAAACATCACACGCTGCCAGTCTGTGGCGTTCCACGTCACTCTGGCCTGGCACCACTGCACACGGGGCCGGCGATGTTACGGTGTTAATGGCAGCAGACGGAAGGGGCGCTGAGATCGTAGATTCGCTTCCGCGAAGCGTCGGGAAATGGTTCGTGGGCACACAGAAGCCGCTACATCTGCTTGTATAGTGGACTGGGTCCCCGTGGGATCCGTTCGTGCCTGGCGTACGATCCGTCGATCCTCTCTACCGGTGATACTCCTGGTCCGTCCGGAGCCACTCCGCCGTGTGGCAGTGCCGTCACGTGTCCACTGCTCTCAACACAGTCGGACGGTATGGTCAGAACGTTCACGTGGCGGGATTTTCAGCCAGATGATCAGGCCTCTCTCAAAGTCCGTAAATTACGTAGATCAACGTCTCTGGTGTCTACCCGGCATTCTTGTCACTCTGTACTCTTGCTTGTGTCGGCCGGTGCTTTTCGCTTTCATGGGGCATCGACTACACGCCGGTTTATAAGGCTGCCGGTTCGTGCTTTCAGTGCCACCACAGCGTGTGCGGTTATGCGCACTCGCACCAAACGTGGATCATTTGCATATCAGCATGCACTCTAGCTATTTGCAAAGTTTCGCGGTTGTAGCATGTTTTCTTCTAGGTGCGCAAATTTCATTGCCCGTGAGTGTATATTTCCAGTAGTAGCTACCAATTTGCCTGAGAATATTTCTTTTAATTGCCACTGTGTGTAAATGTGCTCCATGAGTAGTTATAATTTTTCCTGAATGACTTCTATTACTTACTCTCACTTTGCACAAATATTTTCCCGTTAAATTTCGTAATTGGAACGATTGAAGAACCCTTCTGAGCAACACTGTTCTTGAGAAAAATAATTTTAAAATGTTTGGTGTAATTGGACCGACTTAGATGAGTATTTCGTCAGAACCGTTATATACCTTATGATTCAAAAGTTCGGTGCAAAAGTAAAATGCGATTGAAAAAGATCTATGGGTAGGAAAGACATGCGATTTCCAGATTAATATTCACTGAGGTAGGGGATTTTGTATGGCATCAAGAAAAAAAAGTTCAAAATCTCGATAGTAGAAGGCGCTGCTGCAGAGAAAACAACGAGAGGTGAGAATTGTGAAATGAGATCTACGTTAAATTCGTGAAACTTACTTTATTTTATCATGATCTACAAATGCAAGTGCTCAATGTGTCCACCACCATATTCCAATACTGTGTGCAGTCGTGGTATTACGCCTGACACAGCGTTGAACAATATGCCGACGGGAATGGCTGATACCTCCTGCCGTATGGCGTCTTTCAGCGATGGTAAGGTCTGGGGATTACCTCTATAGACTCGGGATTTCAAGTAGCCCCACAACCAGAAATCAGCGGGTGTGAGATCTGGAGATCTAGGAGGCCATTCGTGTGCACTATGCCTGCTCAAAAGACGATCGGCCCTAAACGTCTCACCCTAACGTTGCTTTGTGCGAGTAATGTGCAAATGTTGCTTATGTGGCACTCTCTGCAGCAGCGCCCTTTATTGTCGAGATTTTGAACTATTTTGTTTCTTGATGCCATACAAAATCCCGTACCTCGGTGAATATTAATCTTCAAATCGCATGTTTCTCCGACCCATAGATATTTTTTTAACCGCATTTTACTTTTTGCAACTAACTTTTGAATTACCCGGTAAAACTGAATTCAACTGTTGCTCAGTGCAACAGTTGAACAGGATAGTAACGTACTAGGTGTTTAAGGCTTTAGCTTCAGTTTTAGATGGCTACCCCAGTGGCCGAGCGGTCTGAAGCGCTGGCTTCTAGCATTCGTTCGAGGTCGCCCTGGTTTGAGTCCCGATGAGGCATGGATGTTGTATTTGTCTGATGGCGTTAGCTCTATTCTTTCACTGGAAGCAGTG
This sequence comes from Macrothele yani, assembly GCA_039090855.1. NCBI lineage: Eukaryota > Metazoa > Arthropoda > Arachnida > Araneae > Macrothelidae > Macrothele > Macrothele yani. Next base: position 117,636 of record CM077023.1, on the reverse strand, counting down.
GTCCTAAATTAGGGACAGGTACTGCTTATAGCTCTTAGAGTTGCTCATATCCGTTGTTAAACTCCGAAACAACAAGTTTGTAAAATCATGCAATGCATTGATTGTGATACTCTTTCCAACATACCAGAAATCATTACTCAAGTTATTACTCATGTTATGAAGATAATGGCTGTGGAATAAATCTCGCACCTGTGCCCTGACCTTTGACCCCATTTCGATGATATTCAACAGAATTGGCTCAGTATACCTCCGGAACAACATACTAAAGTTTTGTCGCAATAGAAACATTTTTAATCAAGTTATGAGGATAATGGCTGTGGAATAAATCTCGCTCCTGTGTCCTAACCTTTGACCCCATTTCGATGATATTCAACAGAACCGGTTCAGTATACCTCCGGAACAACATGATACCGTTTTGTTGCAATAGAAGCATTTTTACGTATGTTATGGCGTATAAGGACGATGGAATTGATCCCGCTCCTATGCCCTGACCTTTGACCTCGTTTCGCCCATTTTCAAGAGGGATCGTCCCCTGCTTATCCCCTACCACATACTAAAATGTCATCGAAATCGAGCCATTTTTACGCGAGTTATCGTGTGGATAGACAGACAGAGGGACGAAGCTAGAGCATATACGCTTCTTCAGTGTTATTGCAAATAGTATACCTCTCTTGCATTTTATGAAGAAGCATAAAGAAAAGAAAAAACTGTTAAAGCAATAAAGAATGGGAGTAACGTAAGACAGATTTTTCACAAAAATTCTAAGTATTACACTGATCAGGGGAACGACCACGTGATATCCCATCAACAAGTTAGTAAAATCATGCAATGAACTGATAATGATACGCTTTCCAACGTACCAGAAATCATTACTCGTTTTGAGGATAATGGCTGTGGAATAAATCTCGCTCATGTGCCCTGACCTTTGACCACATTTCTATGATATTCAACAGAACCGGTTCAGTATACCTCCGGAACAACATGATAAAGGTTTGTCGCAATCGAAGCATTTTTACGTAAGTTATGACGCATAAGAATGATGGAATGGATCTCGCTCTTATGTCCTGACCTTTGACCCCATTTCACCCATTTTCAATAGGGTTCTTCCCCAGGTTGTCCTCCACAACGTACAAAACTTTCATCGAAATCGAACCATTTTAACACGAGTTATCGTGTGGACAGACAGACAGATAGACGGACAAAGCTGGAGCATATACGCTTCTTGAACCTACGGTTGGAAAGCGTAAAAAACTTTTCAGTTTTGAAAAACGATTGGCCATTCTAATCTGCACTGATAGAATGATACAGTAGATACTTCAAGTGAAATGTTCGTACAGTCCAATATGAAGCATGAAACTAAAAAAATAATTGAAGTTGCTAAATTTTTTGATGTTCTCGTATTTGAAAAAAATATAAAAAAAATTATAATGAGCAACTTAAAGTAGGCATTATAAACAAGTGCGCATATGTTGTATAATTATTTTAAAGAAAGGAGGAAAGTTGAAAGAAAACATACCGAAAACAAAACAAATTTGTTCTCAAAAACATAAAAAAAGTACGAAAATGATAGATTCGAAAACAGTCAGGAGAAAAACTAACATAAATTTCGTATATAATTTGAAGTAAACGAATAAAATGTATCACTTTCAGGGAATCTAATGCAAACAGGGTGCTATAAAAAACACCGGAGAAAGAGGATTTTTATTTGGTCTGAGTACTTAATTTAATTCGCATCATGCTGATTTTGGAGAATAGGAATCACGACCGCAAAGTACACTGCTGTTAATAGAAATTGCAACACCATGAAGAAATGCTCGGATCTGCACGAAATTTGCATGGTGGATAGGACACCGTGGGAGATGCAAATGATTACAATTGCAGTGCACACGCAAATGTGAGGCGTGCGCAACGCCATCGGAAACGTCACACCAGGGGTTATAAAAGAAGGCGTACAGAGAGCAGATTTTTAAGCTTGCTATCGCTAAACTCGACCGTACGCAGTTGTTAACATGTGAACATGCCGCGTAGGAGGACGAGACAACCATACGAACACTTAACGGAGTTTGAAAGAGGTAAAATCTTGGACTCAGAGAAGATGGTTATCATACCGTCATATTGCTGCACGCGTAAAGCGTAACGCAACTACCGTTATGTGTACATGGCGTCAATTGACAGCAGAAGGTTCTACGCTTCAGCATGCAGGGTCTAGAGCTCGAAATCGCACGACTGAGCGGGAAGTCAGGCACTTGCACCGTATGGCAGTGACGTCGCGCACAACGCCATCTAAGACACTTGCGCAGCAATGGAGGATGGTAACATATCGTCCGATGTCTGCAAGCAATGTTCGTCACCGATTGCTGCAGAGAGGAATCGTTGCTCACCGTCCATTGCTGCGACTTCCCTTGACTCTGAACCATAGGCGCCAGCGATTGCAGTGGTGCCGCGAACGTTGAAATTGGAGTGCTGAATGGGAGCATATTGTGTTTTCGGACGAGTCCAGATTCAATATAATGCATCACGATGGGCGAATCCTTGTTCGTAAATACCGTTGTGAACGGCATCTGGAAGGCTGCATTGTGCAGCGCCATACCGGTCCCACGCCGAGCGTGATGGTCCGGGGCGCTATTGTGTTTCATTCACGCTCTCGCCTACTACGCATCACAGGCACATTGAACAGCCAACGCTACATCACGAAAGTGTAGAAAGCTGAACTTCTACCCTTCCTTCAGACGATTCCAGGAACCGTCTCCCAACAAGACAATGCCCGACCTCATGCTGCTCGGTACTGTCCAAGACGTAATCTATGCGCATCAAGTCGCTCGTCTTTCCTGGCCTGCACGCTCGCCAGATTTGTCGCCTATAGAGAACGTCTGGGATGTTATCGCGCAACGACTGGCTCGCATGGCCTCTCCGCCTGTCCCAACAACGAATTGTGGATGCGCGCAGAAGCAAAATGGAATGCATTACCGCAGACGACTAGCCAAACTGTTTCATTCGATATCACTGCGTGTGGGTCGGTTATCACCGGCCATGGTGGGTTTACTTATTACTAAATTTTGGCCTTCCTCATAAATTTCATTGTGATTGCTTGTTTCTTTCATGGTGATACAATTTCTTTTAGCAGCAATGTAATATTTTCTTCAGCGGACCAACAATATTACAAAGATTTCTTCCACAAAATTACAGTGCGAAAGGGGAGAGAGAAAACAGATATAAAAACTACTTACTAACGTTGGAATTTCTTAAGTAAATAGCTTGATTTTTTTTATTTCGGAGTTTAACGGCCGCCGTGAGCAGAACTCTATGATAGGTAGTCACCCATCCCTAATTTGGGATCACTAGTTCCAGGGTGGAGGGAGAGCCAATGCCGTAAGATAAACACATTACCCATTCCTCATCCGGGACTCGAACCCGGGCCCATTTCGGACGAACAGTCATAAGCCAGCGATTAGTACACTGCGCCACCTCGACCGCAGCTTGATTTTTCTGTCGGTTCATTTGGTTTCACACAGGACGTGACTGACAGTCATTTTCAAAAATTTAAAACCACCAATCACATTTTTCTGATATTTCATTAGATTGCAGTATTTAATTTTGTGATTACGTAAACCGTCATAAATCATAGCATACATCATTATAGTATACTTCACACATCGGTGGCGCAGTGGTTAAAGCGCTGACTTATGACCATTTGTCCGTGAAGGGTCTGGGTTCGAATCCCGTAAGGCATGGATATTGTGTTTGTCTTACGGCACTGGCTATCTCCCTTCCCTGGAATCAGTGACCCTTAATTAGGGACGGGCGACTGCTTATGGCCCACTTAGTTGTTCACAGTGGTCGTTAAACCGCCAATCAAAAAAAATCCAGAAGGCAAAACAAATATAGTAAATTTACACCAAGGATACTCTGAACGCGAAATAAGCACAAAGTTAAACCATCAAGATTTCTGTCCATAATGCACTCGTGAAATTTAATGATGGGGCATTTAGCTCTGAGAAAAGGAGTGGCCATCCAAGGAAACCCCCCCCCCCCAGATGACCCTGCCATATGACTTATCGTCATGCTCTCCCCGAAGAGTTCATCCAAGAAAATCAAAATGTCGCTGCATTCCAAGGGACCAGAAATGAATGCATTAATGCCAGCATTGTTTCAAGACATTTGAGCAGAGCATTAGGATTAAAGTCTTGCATACCTTCGCGCAAACCTCGACTGACTTCCATTACAAGAAAGAAGAGATTAGATTTCGTTAGGAGAAACCAATGTTAGACTGCTGAAAAGTAGAAGAGATTTGTTTTTCAGAAGAATCAACTTTGTAATAATATTTATCGCGTACAGGATACGTCCGACGTGTAACGCTACCATGAAAGGACGCATTACGGGATAAACTGACACTTCATGTGAACACTTACGGATGTACCACCTTCATGGATGACGGTGCTCCGTTCCACAGATCCAAGACAATGAAAGGCTTTCTTACTGAGATGAAAACTGCTGTATTCAAGTGGCCTGGTAATAGAATTTAAGTTTGGACTGGTAACAATCCAAACTTAAATACTGTAATCTTTAGGTTGTTTTGAAAGGCCATGTTTATAAAAAAATAGCTATCAAGTCATCAAGTTTGTTTAGTGTTAGGAAATATCAAATGAGTACTGTGAATCCCTTGTTTTCGGTATGTCATATTCATTTTCTGATATGATGATAAATCGTGTTCAACAGTACCAGTATTTCAGTGATGATTATATCACTGGTACAATACGGAATGTATGCTTCTTACTTCATTGACAGCAGATTAGGAGCAACGATAATTCAAAATGTCACTGCCAGTATTTTTTTTTTTGATATATTGTTTTGTGAGGAATACTTGAAAATGTACAAATGAAATATAAATCTCTAAGGTGTTTTGATATTTTCCTCCTGCTCATCTCAATACTGCACTTGCTGTTACGTACTGTAAAGACAGTGTTCTTTCTTTTTTTACCTGTATGTGTCAATGGTGCTTGATTAAGTCATAAAATATCGTATGAGCAATGGGCTTCCCTTTTAAGCACCTCTTGTCTCTTTCAGCTGCCCTGCCGTGGATGGTGAGCCTGAAAGTAACGGGCAAATATACGGGATATGATGTCACGGAACAATGAAAAAAACAGGAAACACAATTCCAAATGAGCTGGGGATCTTACAAATAGCTCATCGCAGCGAAAGGGTAAAACGAAATGGAAAAAAATCGGTGGAGTACAATATAAACAACTTGCTTTCATTTGCGAACACTCCATTTCCCTCCTGTAGTTCATATAAAGCATTAATACGATTTAACTGCAGGTTTTAGGTTTACGTTTGCTTAAATGCTTTTTTTGCATATTATGAACTTTGTCTCTGCAATAGTTCGTACCGCACTTTGTGAACACAAACATAGCGCTTGTAAACATGGAAATCAATAACGATCAAGGTAATGAATCAGAGAAACCACTTACGTTTCTCCACTATTTTATGGTCTTGTCACTTGCACATTCTGGCATGGAAAATAACTCTTGCCAGAATGTGAATTCTCTGGCTGCAGTTCATATAACAATCACAATATTCATATAATAATCACGCAAATTATTCGTGATAACTCAGCGGAACATACGTTCAATAAATCTGCATAAGCGTAACATGCATTTCTAACAAGTCACAGCTATCATACCTCTATAAAAAATGCACTCTTTCTAACAAGTCGTTATTACAAAAATGCACTCTCGCTACATTCAATGTTAGCGTTTTATCGATCTCTAACCTACTGCCAGTTATGCCAAACTAAAAAAGCTCTTCGGGGAAGTAATGTATCGTTCAGTCAGAAAACGTTTAACAAGAAGAAACAAAATTTACATAAGAATATAGAAACTAAAAAGGAAGTTTAAATTAGAGGTATGTGTCACACTTACACTTCTGGAAGACGCAAATGTTGGGATATTCAAGGCTTTGTTGCCCAGCCCTTCCTTTACTTCCCGTTGTTTGTAGTCACGGAAGGTGCTGATAGTGATGCTGATTGGCTTTGTTGGCCAACTCTCCCACTACGTCTTAATAAATATTCTTTATTTCTTTTTCTTCTCATTTTTTTAGTTTCGTGGTTTAAAGACTACCCTGAGCAGATTTTATGGGTATATAAGCAATGGTTCTGGAACGGGAGTGGCAGTGCGTCATGAAAACAAATGCAGCATCAGTGCCTCATCTTGGGCTCGGACTCGGTTCCATCTGAGACGACTAGCCAGAAATCAGCTATCCTGACCGCTCGGACGCCGGAGTGACAAGAACATTTACGAAAGATGTAAATACTGGTACTAAAGGCTTTCACTGGGCAACCCTTCCTCTGTTCCCTGATGCTTACCCTTGTGGGAGATGCAAATGTTGGCACTGAAAGCTTTTGTTAATCACCCTTTCGTTTGCTTCTTGACGCACATTTGTGAAAGGTGCAAAGTTGACTTCCGTTGGTCAATTTTCCCTCAACTTCCAGCAAAGACATTGAATGTTTTCACTAGAAATTTCAGTGGAATTTACATTTGATTGTTTATGAAGGTTTACACTGGAAATTTCCATAGAATTCATATTGAATTTAGCACTGATGTGTAATGCATTTCAAAAACTAACCGATCTAAGTCTAGCATTGCAAGTACTTGAGGCAGACTAACACAGAGCTAACAAAATAACACGACGTATTGTTCAAACACTTGAAAAGAGGAAGACAGGTTCCGGATCATACAGCGGAACTGCTACCCTGCTCTAAAAAATTTTGACTTCAAAAGAATTGCTCATCGCCAAAAAATTGTTGTACATCCCATCTGCCGAAATACATTTTGCGAAAACAACCTAGGTAGCGAGAGATACGAGGCGCTGGCCTCTACGAATTCGTCCGAGTTGGGTCCGGGTTCGAATCTCGAGTGAGGCATGGATGGTGTGTTTGCCTTACGACACTGGCTGTCTCCCTTCCCTGGAACCAGTGGCCCCAAATTAGGGACAGGAGACTGCTTATAGCCCATTGAGTTGCTCACGGTGGTCGTTAAGCACAAAAACAAAAACAAAAATTACGAAAACCTAAAAACTGTCGCAATAAAAATATAACTGGGTGATGAAGGATGTATTTACATAATGCGAAGGGATTCTGTACTCTGAACAGTACCAGAAGATATGTTAAGTCCTTTGATATTTGGTGCTGAAGAAATTACAAATGTTTTCGAAAGATGAGGATTAGTTACAGCTGATTAGTGGTTTTCGGAAGTATTAGAATGAAAAAAAAACCAACCCAGAATATCAATGATATAAAAAGTTCTCTCGAAGGTATTATTTCTTCTTTTCAGAATGCGAAAAGGGGTTTCCGCCAATGAATCATATAATGACCCCATCAAGTGCTGGATTCACAGATTCGACACTGCTGTTCGTCAGGGGATCATTAGACCACCTCTGATTCAGTTTGCTCTAACAAAGTGTGCCGAATCAGGTTTACTTCGTGAACAACATTTTGCAAGAGACACCCAAAATAAACAACGTAGGCGAATCAACGAAAGAAACAGAAAGACGTCGTGCATTTTGGATATCCACTATTACTAAATTTTATGTTTCCTGCACTCCAAAGTTATTGTCGTATTTTATATTTTACTGATATTTTAAGTTACTTTTACCTGCCTGTGTAGGATGTACAGTTTCACTAGAATATGTTCTACTTTGAGCCCACATTTTAGTCCCCCCTCCAAAAAAAAAACTATTTAAGCAGTTAGAATATATGGCGGGTGCAGCTATCTAAGATTTCAAGGAACTTTGATAAACGAATGGGAATTTCCTGAATTCCTGAAATTTTGATATATAAGTGAATGTTTTGTTAGATTTAGTGTTTGTACTTCCGGGAAATGGATGGAGTCCTCTGAACGAATTTCTAAGAGAGTAGTAGAAACACACTATTTTTATAATTGTAGGTTAAAAAGATGAGAGAGAGAGAGTGTGACTCTGTAAGGTGCTGGAAGGTGTTCACAGGTATGTGGAGCCATGCTGACTGCAGTGCATCAGACAGCTGCTGGAGGGTGCGTGATGGAGGATCCATAGAGCGAACAACACGATCGAGGTAGTCCCACAGATGCTCAATTGGGTTTACGTCTGGTGAATTAGGGGGCCAGAGAAATATTTTGAAGTCTTCATCGTGCTCTTCCAATCACTCTCGGACATTTCTAGCTGCGTGACACGTCGGATTGGCTTGCTGGAAGATCCCATCCGCCCCAGGAAAGACAATCAGCATGTATGGGTGTACGTGTTATGCAAGGATGTGTTTTGGTGAAAAAAAAAATATTTTTTTTATTTTGTGTATATTGAATTGATTGTTATTTATTAAAAGCGTTGCTATATTTATGCTGGTATTGAAATTTCTATGGAAATTATAGAAAAATTAAATTTGGGAGATGGGTGGATGCATTTCGAAACAAAAATATTTTCTAAGTATTAGAAGGCCATGAACATCCTAAACAAAAATGCATCTAAAATTTACATTCCACAAGAAGTTATTGGAAAGTTTGCGTTGTTTGTGTTCACGCAGAGTTGAGTCATCTGAAAGTGCAAAAATAAGTGAATATTGTTGCATGTATATGAAAATGTGTCACTATAAGTCATACGATAAAATGTACTCGTTCAATAACAACTTGTGGAGGCGGTGAAAGTCAATTTAAAAGGATAGGACAAAAATTGCAGTTATGAAATACCTTATAATACCAGGATTCGGATCGATAGCCTTAGTCAAGCTAAGGTGGGTACATGGGCTCAAGTCATGGAAGACAACAGCACACAAAATTTTTCACACTGCACTAATTTTGAACTTTTTTTGAAAGGCTACTGCCTGTATTTATTATTTTTCTTTAAAAACTTAACAAGTTAATTTTAGTGGACAAAGAGATGGTATTGGTATTTCCTTTTTTCTTGTTTGCTTAAACACAGCAGTATAAAACAGAATCTCAATTTACTTTCTATTTCTATTTGGCCACTGGCCTTATGAACAGTATAGCCTGACATATTTCAACACAGTTGGTTTGAACACTAGGCTTTTAATTTATGCCTTCAAAATCATACTATGATTCACATGGTTTACACACTGTATGCATCCAAAATTCCACTATGATTCACATAGCTTACACACAAGAAAAAATTACTGTATTCTTTTGAATTCCACTAATTGGACAAGTTCTGTTCTTTTGAAACGTACTCTCTTCTCTCTCACCTAGTTAGCTCAATGACAAATTTACAATTTTACACCTATTGATTTAAATTTACAGCACCTAAACAATCTTAGCAAACTCTGCAATCTCCCAGACCAGATTCAAAGACTTCAATTAAATTTACAGTTATTTTAAGAGCTACAAATTATACATTAACCAAATCTACTATCTGAAAGTAAACAAACCAAGTAAATTATCCTCACAACAGAATTTACACTGAGCACAAGCATTAATTAACATGACATAACCTATAGAACTACCCTGAATGAACCTACTTCACTTATAAAGAAACCTCACTAACTTAAGAATTATCACTACTCATAACATCACCATAATTCAGAAACTCAAACAATCTTCTTGCACTAGCTTGCTCATAAAAATCACCTCACTCTGCACTTCACATAATAGCTCAAGATACTTAATAACTCTATACTGTAAACAAAAGCTCAAAATACCAATTAACTAAATTTCCAAACTAAATATCAAGTTCACTAACACTAACAACCAGAATTTAGAATTTACATCCCTAGCACTACAGCAAATCATAAACAAATAAATTTAGATACTTTAAATCACCAAACAAACTTAAATTTAACACCTGCAGTGAATTACTGAGGTAGCGGTGAGGCAAATACTCTCAGTTCAGACACTACCCTGGGTTTTGAGAACCAACGCAAGAAGAAAATACCAGTCAGGCTGAAGGCGTGAAATTGGGTCGTGAATCCAATTTCAGCCTATGCAAAAGGAAAGGAAAAAATCCTCAAGTGCGACACATCATCATCAGGCACAGAATTTCCTCTAACATGATCTCGCCACATTTCTTGAAGCAACGCTCGACCGACCCTCGCTGGCAGTACATATCTCCGTGAGCAGCGAAACTACTGGGGGGTTTGAAGACAAGTTTTCCCCCAAAAACCACGTCCTCAAGGATCTCCCTTTTCGAACCAATGCATGATCCCACCTTGATCAACCACGCCTGCAAAAGCCTGTCGTACTTCAACCCTAAATACTCCAGGCACATCCGGCCCAGAACCAACACAACTATATCCCAGGAAAAATTCACTTATCTCTCTATATATCCCAAGAAATCCTAAATCACAATATCCACATATATCCCAGGAAAATTCACTTATCTCTATATCCACATATATCCCAGGAAAATTTACTTATCTCTATATCCACATATATCCCAGGAAAATTCACTTATCTCTCTCCACATATATCCCAGGAAAAATCACTAGCAAGGAAATTCTTCTGCACCATGGCAATGCGCAGGTCCACTTCAGACAATAACACTGACCATTTACATAACCCACTAAATATTTTCACCTTATTGAAAATTAAAATTACATTTAGACTTTTAACCTTATAGTAAAAACAAGAAAATTTAGGCCAAAGAAAAGAACAATTAATACTGGAACTGGTGAGCAAAAGTGTGTCTTCTCAACCCATGATGTTCATTCTTTTTGTGAAAATACTAAAATTGAGAACCTAAATACCTCAACTTTTATTTTGCACCTATCGCATCCTGGTGAAAATTCCCTACTCAGAGCTCCTCTGCCCTAGGACAAGTTCCCTGCTTGCCCTAAGATCACCCCTTTCCAATGGGAGATTAACACTCATCTGGAGCATGTAAAATACTGGTCCTCAAATAACACACCTACCATCTTAATTTCGACACTCAACACTCCAAGAATGTAAACAACACTTTAGGTTTCCAATTTCATCACATTATAATATGTTCCCAAAATCCCAATATAAATCATCCCATAATTTATCTTCACTCAAAAAGAAAATAACTCAACGCTGTAAAAGACTAGAGAGAAATGTTTACTATTATTTTATCACCCACGACATCACAATAACACTGCTTTTCAATTATCACATGCCCAACTAAACTATTATCGATGCACCAAAATTTACTGTGCCCAAACATTAAACTAAATTTTTCTGATACATCAAAATTTACTGGCCTGGGAAGTTGCTAAAATACCAGACATGACAACACAAAAAAAAACATAAATGAAAACATTTTCAACTCCCCTCTCTCTTTTTCTTTCTTCTTTTCTGAATTCATACCTGAGTAACTAATAAATTTTAATTTTGAAAGCTGAACGACAACACAGCCATAATCAGAGGCAAAAAAAAAAAAACTTGCACTTTTTCTTTTTGTTTCTTATGCTCAGCTCGAAGTTTAGGTACCCTGCGTGGGATGTTATATATCAATACAGAAAGATATGGACTAAAACATTACCTTCGAGCTGGCGTTCTGTTTTTTCCTTTTTGTTTTCACCACAGTTTACAGTCCTGGCACAACCACAGTCTCGTTAGTATTTCTTTCTTTTCTTCCTCCCAGTTCCCTTCCTTAAACGGTTAATAGCCGAGGTAACCATTTTCGAAACTTCGGGATGAGATGGAACCTTTATTTATTTATTTATTTTTTTCTTTCCTTCGGCCTTTGAAGCAGGCCTCCTTTTCGGAGTAGCAACCGAAGGGGAAGCTGTAGAGGCTGGGCCCACTCTTTCCGGGATTTCCATAAGGGAGAAGGCATGTCTCCCTTCAGCCAAGAACTTTCCACTAACGACATTGTCCCAGCCTGCCGCCATTTAGTTTTTCAGGGCGAGGTTCTCGGCTGGCGGAATGCCGCTTTAACTGCGTTCTACATCGTCAAAATTTTCAATAGGCAGCCCAGATCCAGAGTGTCCCCTTGTGGTGGACTGGTGGTCAGCAAAGGCAGTCAAGAAAAACTACTTTTTTCCTGTGGGTACTCTCCCACCAAAAGGCGAGGAGAAAAACTCCGCCGTCCCCTCTTTCTCTGCCGTCCAGCAAGAAGAACAGCACAAAAGTGACTGAGCCAAGCGTCTCAAAGTGTCAAAGAAACTCTGTGATGTTGGAAAAAATGCTGACCCCTGATTGGCTGAACTCTGCAAACAGCGGAATTTCTCTCCCACGCCTCGAGTGACCTCTGACCTTCACTCAGGCATCGCTGCAGCGTCCAACACTCTCCACGAAAAAAAAATGTTACTAGCACGTGCATCCTCTGGTCGGCTAGGGGAAGATGAACTTGACCTTCAACACGTATAGACCAAGCTCTTTTTGACCCTGAGGTCTAAAAATAGATTCTGTTGCTGAATTCCCTACCCCAAAGACGAAAAGTTGTTGCACTTTTGGGCGACTTTTCCCCGACGCTTGGAAACAGGAACGCAAAAATGGCGAATTCTTGCTTTGCAGAAAATCACTAATTTAAATTTTCTTTTTCTCTCGTTCCGTGAGGTTTGTTAAACTAAAATTAATTTTGATTCTCTGAGCTGCACACCTACTCGCCTTTTCCTATCGCGATAAAAGAACAGATAAAATAATTATTTTCAAAAGCCCAAAGTCAGTTAAATCAAATATTATTCTTTTTTTTTCTTTTTTTTTTTTTCACCAACATGAAATTTTGTTTTCCTGGTTGTGATTAAGACAAGCGAATTTTGCGCACGAATTCCCCTGCCTTTCAACCAGGAATTTTCTTCTAACGTATGTCATGGGAGAAAATTTTGCATTAATTAATCTCCGATAAACCGACAGAAAGATTGATCAGGTCTCTCTGAAATTCACCAGAGGTTAAAATTTTCGCCATGACAGATGGATTCATGATGAATTCGGTCCATAGTGTCTTCAACAGGTATGAGTGGACCCAGAGAATGGCACGAAAGCATTCCCTAGACCATAACACTGCCCCCACCAGCTTGTGTTCTTCCAGCAATGGTTGAAGAGTGTTTGTTCTCTGATGTTTTTCGACTTATACGCCAACGTCCATCCATTTGATGAAGAAAACGTGACACATCGGAGAAGGCAATTCTTTGCCAATCAGCAGAGGTCCAATTCCGATACTGCCGTGCAAATGTAAGCCTTTTCTGCCGATGCACTTTCGTTAGCATAGGTGCAGTGACCATCCGTTTGCATCGGAGCCCCATACGCAGCAGGGTTCGCTGAACTGTTGTTTCAGACACACTTCTGGTAGTCCCCTGGTTCATTCAGCCAATGAGTTGCTCCACTGTAGCGTGTCGATCGGCCCTTCGAAGCCAACGTTCACCTCTCTCATCAATGGCACGTGGTGCCCCTCAGTTTTTACGTCGCTTATTCGCAATGGGGCCATTTCTCCAATCACGATACACTTTAACCATAGCAGCACGCGAACAGTTCACAAACTGCGCTGTTTCAGAAATACTGCCACCCTTGGTCTGAAAGCCGATAATCAACCCTTTTTGTGAATCTGATAAATCGCTCCTTTTATCCGTGACAGCAAAGAGTGATACGTTTTCAGATTGCCTACAGCACACCTTTTATACCCTCCTAGCCAGCTCACGACACGTGCCTTCTTTCATTGGCTACGCGCTGTTGGCGTCAAAAGTAGGTGGTGGTCACAATAATGTGACTCGACTGTATAGATCTAGGGTGGCCATAGCGCGGCTCGCGAGCCTCGTGCGGCTCTCTCAGGCGAGTGGTGCGGCTCTTATGCAAATAAAATATATGTAAATAATATGGTAAACTAAAACTGATTAATGTCCAAAAGTAATTATTTGATTTCATTTCTTGTTACAAAGTTATTCAAAAACACAAAAGTTACAAAGTTATTCAGAAAGATAAAAATAAAAATGTTATTCAAAAAAATATTGTTCTGATTCTATGAAACAATTTTGTAAAGAAAATCTTTAAAAATCAGATTTGCTTGTGGATGCTTTACGAATGTTTTCCATCTTAGCAGTTAGCTGACGAAAGTTTGGTTGATGACTTGTTATGGCAGTTCGCACAAGCTCAGTTAAATGCTGATCAGTTAAAACAGACCGATGCTTATTTTTAATAAATTTAAGTGTTGAATACAAAGACCACAACAATATGAAGTACCGAAAATTGAGATTAGTCTCAGCTCACACTCTTTGGTTTTAGGATATTTTTGTTCTGGAACCTGCTTCCAAAACTCAATGGTTGAACAACCATTTTGTTTTACCTGTTTCAATCCTTCATCTTCTTGGAGCTCTAGTAGCTCCAACTCTACAGCCGCTATATCCCCAGCAATTGGCGGTGAGACGGGACAGCCGTTCTTCAAAATGTCAACAAGAAAAGGGTTTTCTAAAAATGTAAATGATGACTTCAGTCCTCTTAAATCACTAAATCTATCAGTAATATCTTCTGCCAATCTGTGCAGCTTGCATACATAATCTGTAGCTATAATTTCATACCCGGGTAAAGTTTCCAACATTTTAGTAAGACACGTGAGGTGAGTGAAGGTTTTAGAAACCAGGTCTTTCTCGAAGAGTTTAAGTTTGTTATGGAAGCTGAAGACACTCTGTGCTAAATCCTAAATAAGTTTACCATGTCCTTGCAGCGATAAATTTAATGATTGTAAGTGTTTCACTACATCTGTGAAAAACGCCATATCTATTAACCAGTTGGCATCTTCAAGTTCTGGGAAAGATTTCTCTTTTTCAATGACAAATTGTTTGATTGGTTCTAGCAAATTAAAGAATTTTGTTAGAACATTGCTTACTGAGAGCCATCTTACTAAACAAAACCACGATACATCATCTGGAAGCTCATCGTTTTCTATATCTTGTATGAAGGCTTTGAACTGTCGATGAGTTTTGGCGCTTGAGCGTATGTAGTTGACAATTTTTAAAACTACCACCATAATGTGGTCATATTTAAAATATTTAGCTACTAGGTGCTCCCTATGAATAATGCAATGGACAAGGATAAAATTGGGATACAATGCGTCGGCATTTAAAAGTCCCAAAAGCCCTTTAGTAGGACCTCTCATTGCTAAAGTGCCGTCAGTTGCGACGCTGACTATCTTTTTAATCGGTACAGAATGTTTTCCAAGTACAGCATCTAGGGCGTTTTTTATATCTGAACCTCGAGTCGTATCCTTTAGTGCAATAAGGTCAAAAAGTTCTTCTTTCACTTCTACATTATTTGTTTCATAACGAACAAATATAGCTAGTTGTGGTTTATCTTCAATGTCCGTGGATTCGTCTAAGGTCAGACTCAGTGCTGAGGAGTTCGTAAAATCCTGTTGCAAGTTACTTATAACGTCATCGGAAATAACAGAAACTCGCCTTTCCACAGTATGTCTAGATGCAGGTATTTGTTCAATCAATTTGAGAATTTTTTATTTTCTGGATCTAAAGCAGAAATTACTTCAGCAATATTTATTTTTATGAACTCTTCTTCTGTGTAGGGGCGTTTTTCCCGAGCAATATTGAAGGCCATAATAAATCCGGCCTCCGTTGTTACATCTGCCTCTTTAATAAACATTGACATAACCTTGGTTTGGTTATGTAGTTTTGCTTTTAAAGACAATATTTTAGCTCGTCTTAACTCGCAACCAGCAGGAAATTGTTGGCTGAAAAAACAATGATTTGATTCATAATTTCGCTTAAGATTACTGACCTTGAACTGTGACAGTGTTACTTCACATAAAAGACACATTGGTTTCCCGTTCCTCTCCACAAAAACAAATTCTTCTTCCCACTCCGCTTTAAATCTCCTGTTCTCGTCTTCATATTTGCGTTTTCCAGATAGCATGATTACTTACATTAGATGGGAATCTTTTTAAAAAAACTTATAATTTTCTTTTTCACACAAGTTAACTCACGGAATGTAAAAAAGTACTATAAAGCCACACGCCTAGTAATCTACGGCACGCACTGATATACTGCTGACTTTTACCGTTGCGGTCGTATGTCTACTCTTAGCCACGAAATGGCGTGCTGAATCACGTGTGCTGAACACTCCGTCTGATTGGCTCCAGGCGTCCGAGGGGGCATCTGCGATAGGCTGACAGCCGAAACACAAAACTGCCTTGCTTTCCCTTACGGCAATCGCTTTGAGAGTGCACCAACAGCAGTGTTTTTCGTTGGCTATTCTTTTTTGAGGAGGAAATGAAAAAACAAAACAACTTTCAAAATCAAAGTTGCCCTTCTCTTTTACACTCATATTGAATCAAGCAAAATATATTACAAAACAACAATTGCTTACGTTTGTGAGCTTTGTTACGTGCGAGACTTGTGCGACTTACGTTGTCAAACCAGCGCTCAGTCGGCAAAGCGATATTGTGATATTTTTCACACATTTCTTATGCTGAATCTTTTGCTTTGAGTCAAAGTTGTCTCAGCTAAGAAAGCAACACAGTTTTGTGTTTCAGCTATGAATCAGGCTGACCCGGGAGGGGGGGGGGGGTCTGTGGGTAAACTTTAAAAAATTGAACTAATTTTCAGTTTGTCATTGTTTGTTTTGTTATCAAAACTAAATAAATGGCTCTTTCAAATATTCCTTCCCGAAATGTGGCTTCCAAAGGTAGTGTAGCTGGCCACCCCTGGTATAGATATTCCTCGTGAGGTTACAAACTAAAACTCATAAACTGCTTTATGACAGAAAAAAAAACCCGACGCTAAGTAAACTAAATTTCCAAAGAAGTAATAACTTGTCATAGAGAGTCGCATCCATGGTTCCCATACTACATGAATCGAATAGACTCCTACGTACGGTATTCACTTGATTTTTTTTTTTTTTTTTTTTTGTTGCTAGGGATAAATTATCAGCATCGGATAAAATGTACATGAACGGAATTTGTTGCCAACATTTCTACCAAGCACTTCGAAATTTTCAGCTCCCCATCATGCTTAGCCCCCCTAATAGCTCACCCAATTCTGAGCGGCTGGCGTCGCCACTGTCTGCGACAAATATGTTTTAAAACTCTAGCATTATTTTTAACTACTCCGGTTTCCATAAATTAAGGAAACAACATAAAAAATCGCGATAACTCAAAAAATAGATGATGAAATGTTATGAAATTTAGTCAAAACCTGTATTATATCGCATGTTAGAGAAAAACCCAAAAACATTTTGTAAGAAACACTTCATTTCGACAAAAATGACCACATACAGAATTAGGTAAAAATAAAATGTCAAAATGAAGTAGCCAAAGTACCTCACTGGGTAGTGTGGTTACACCTCGCAGCAATGCAGGCCTCACGCCGATGGTTAATGCTGTTGGTGATGGTGTCTAGCAGCTCAGTAATTAGAAACGACTATTGTTCGTGCAAAACTGGTCTAATCCCCTCCAGGTCTTGCAGAGGGGATTGGGAGCAGCAACACATCTCCATCTCCCTAGAGCATCCTAAACATGTTCCATTGGATTAAGGTGGGGAGATCGGGCTGACCAGTCCATACGGACAATGATCTCCTCTTGAAAATATTGCTCTACCAGCCTCGCTCGGTGGGTACGTGCGTTATCTTTTTGTAGGAGAAATGTATCTCCTATGACACCTGCATAAGGGATACGGGCGAACATAGGAGTCCAGGACACCATCCCCATAGCGTCGAGCATTCATTGTTCCTCTTGGAAGCACGTGGAGGTCTATGTATCCACCTAACGAGATGCCACCCCAAATCAACATGCTACCACCATTTTAAGTGTCCCTTTCATTGGTTGTAAAGGGATAAATAGCGTGTCCCTCATTCTCTTCAGATCAGAGCACGCTAGGAATTGCTCTGCAAAGCAAATCTGGACTCATTTGTGAAGAGTACTGACCTCCATTGATTTTCAGTCCAACTGCTGCGAAGTCTAGCCCAATTCAAAAACTCCCCTCTGTCACGGGGATAAGGGGCAAATAGAGTGCTGATCGCTTGGCGTAAAGACCTACTTCGTGAAGTCTTCTGCGCACAGTGGAAGCAGATACCACCGTTCCTGTATCCGCTGTAAGGGCAGATCGCAGTTGTGTCAGGGTAGCCGTCTTGTTCCTACTCACAGTTAATCGGAGATGTCGGTCATCCACGGATATTCTAGCCTTAGGTCTTCCTTCGTTGTACATTCGAGAAGCTGATTGCATACTTTGAAATTAGTTCCGCAGTCTGTGGACTACAGAAGGACACACACGCAGTCATCTTGCAACTTTCACCTGACCTTGGCTTGCCGCTAGTCTTCTGATCGCTGTCCAACTCCGTTCATCTGTTAAATGACGTCTTGCAACCATTACAACAAATTTGTTATCGCAAAATATTTTCTTTACACTCCGCAAATGATGTGACACACCTCCACAACCGCCCCTTCTATGCTGTGGCTCATTTGCGTGAACCGATGCCATCCTCACTTATTTGCATACGATACCCTGATTCCGCATTACATTTCACGACATCATAGACCCCAGTTTCGTCTATTTAGAACTATTCTTTCACAAATAATCACGATTTTTCTGTTTTTTCCCATAATTTATGGAAACCAGGAAAATGGCTCTGGTTAAAATAATTTTGTGCATACATAGCCAATTTTAAATGAGTATAACAGAAAGTTTCCTTTTTTTGTATTTCTGCTGCAGGTAAAAGGGCTTGTATTGGAGAATCACTCGTAATCATGGAGACTTTTCTCTTTGTGACAACGGTTTTGCAGAATTTCGATCTTTGTCCAGCTGAGAAGAATGAAGAAAATTCTTCGGAAGAGAATACAAAAATGGAAGAACTCAGAGTCATGCTCCGAGCCACCCCAAGAGCATCTGATGACTCTGGTCAACATTAAAATAAATCGAAATGGAATTTGACGAACAGCTCTAAACTAAGGACACGTGAAATACTTTTTGAACAACTTTTGTTTTACCTTTCAAGGTTATGCTGTGCTGAATGTAATTCCTTTTCCATGTGCAGCCTCTTCGACTGAATATTTTGATAATCTTCACATGACAAATTGTTTTATCATTTGAAGCTTGGTATAAACCAGTACCATACGATTAAATGCATCATTCAACCAGATAGAAAGTAACAGAGTGCTCGCCCTATTGGCTGAGGTCCATCTAACTTGAAAGATTTTGAACGTTCGGGCGCCATTTTAGCTATGATGGTCGTCCTTCTGGATTTTTAGCATTGATATCAGTTGATAGCTCTGTACTTTCTCAAAAAAAAAAAAAAAAAAAAAAAAAAAGGAAGAAGGAAAAGAAAAAAGGAATAAAAAAAAAAGACATGGCATCTTCTTGTACGACGCACAACTGTATCAATCGATTGAGAAAGAACTGCGGAATAACCGTGCACAGGTTTATGTTTAAGTTTTTGAAATTCTGATGCCTTATTACAATGTAATTGCTACTAAATATGAAATTCTGATGCTTTATTACATGTAATTGCTACTACTTAAGCATAAACCGTGCACAGGTTTATGCTTATGTTTTTGAAATTCTGATGCTTTATTACAATGTAATTGCTGCTAAATATCTTATTGATGTTTTTTTCTTTCCGTCAAAGCCATTTACAATGAAGATTATCTTTGAACAGTTCCTTTTCAAACAATACTGAGATTTCCTATAATAATACTAAGATTTTCATATAATTTTAAATAAATGTAAATTGCGTTTCCTCCAATATCTCTACTTTTAAAAGTCCGATTTGAATGAAAAATTCTTTTTGTTTCAGATAGTATTCGTGGTGAAGAATGCTTTGCATATTATTTCTAATTTTTTGTAACGAGCGGTTTTTCAACTTGGGGGAGGGGGGTATATTTCTTTTTCCTATGTATTTGCAGCAATACTTGCGTTCCTGCAAACTTTATTGCAAAAAATTCCTTTTGCTGTCAGATACCACTCACAAAGAAAAACATTTTGCGGATACCTTATGCTCATAAGAAGGTACAGTTTTTCCGTCAGGCGGCGTCGATGTCAGTCATAGTTTTCTCTATATATCTGCTTGGAACTGTACGATTTGTAAAAATGTTGCCTTGTTGGACAGCGCTTCTGGGGAGGAATGTTTTGCATATAATTTTAAATTTTTGGTAGCGAACGATTTGCTGCTTACTAAAGGACATAAGTTCATATTTCTATTTAAAATACACTGACGGAAAAAAATCCCACCACCAAGAAGGGGCTGTGTTAGATAAACGACTTGTGTTAGATAGACGACAGTTGGTAGGCGGTGAGAGTACATCTGTAAGATGACGTCTATGCAAATTTCGCGCTCGGCGCATACGTGTGGCGCTAGTAGCGCCCCTCGGAACATGCAAAGCAGGTTTGCTGTAAATACGCACTGTAACGTTCGTGAGCGTTAGTTATCGTTGAGATCCGACGTAATGTGTTGATGTTAGTCAAGAATGCTTTTAAGAAGACGAAGAAGCCATTATCAACAGCTCACGGATTTTGAACGAGGTCGTGTAATAGGGCTGCGAGAAGGTGGATTTTCTTTCAGCAATATTGCAGAACGACTTGGCAGGAATGTAGCCACTGTGCATGATTGTTGGCAGCGGTGGTCAAGGGAAGGTACTGCCTCAAGAAGACCGGGTTCCGGCCGGCCACGTGGCACTACTGAGAGGAAAGACCGCCGTGTACGGTGTATGGCCGTGGCGCATCGTACTGCGTCTGCGGCAGCAATTCGAGCTGCAGTTGCCACCACAGTGACACAACGAACTGTTACAAATCGGTTACTTGAAGAACAGCTCCGAGCCAGACGCCCTGTAGCGTGCATTCCACTTACTTCAAACCACTGCCGTTTGCGACGTCAGTGGTGTCAAACTAGAGCTCATTGGAGGACGGAGTGGAGATCTGTTGTGTTTTCTGATGAAAGCCGGTTCTGCCTGGGTGCCAGTGATGGCCGTGTGTTGGTTAGAAGGAGGCCAAGTGAGCGCCTGCAACCAACCTGTCTGCGGCCGAGACACACTGGACCTACACCTGGAGTTATGGTCTGGGGAGCAATTTCCTATGACAGCAGGAGCACTCTCGTGGTTATCCCACGCACCCTGACGGACAATTTTGTACGTCGGATTGGTGATTCAACCTGTTGTGCTGCCATTCATGAACAGCATTCCAGGGGGTGTTTTCCAACAGGATAACGCTCGCCCGCATACCGCTGTTGTAACCCAACATGCTCTACAGAGCGTCGACATGTTGCCGTGGCCTGCTAGATCACCAGATCTTTCACCAATCGAGCACGTATGGGACATGATTGGACGACCACTCCAGCGTCACCCCCAACCAGCATTAACCGTCCCTGAATTGACCGACCAAGTGCAACAGGCATGGAACTCCATCCCACAAACTGGCATCCAGCACCTGTACGACGCAATGCATGAACGTTTGCGTGCTTGCATTCAACATTCTCGCGGTTACACCGGTTATTAATGTACCAGCATTTCACATTTAAAAAGGCTCTTTTCGCGCTTACAATAAGCTGTGATCTTGAAACCTTAATCGATTAAATATGTTACCTATACAAATGTATTGCCGCCATTTCATTCCTCTACAACTATTTTTTCGTGGTGTTGAGATTTTTTTTTCCGTTAGTGTATATGCAGCAATATCTGCGCTTCTAAGAACGGGATTCAAAAAAGTTTCCTTCTGTGTCAAATACCGCTGCTCCGGATCTCGAACTAGAGACCAACTTGGACGAATAATCCGAAGCCAACGTCTCTAACCACTCGGCCAGTGGCGCGACGATATGGTCTTTAGAAATAATGATGTGGAATGAAATATTTTTGTGAATTCGATACAGTGCCAGACTGGTGATCCATAAATGATCCATAAACGGGCCTGGAAGGAGATTTTTTGCAGTCCGCTGTTTGGGAAAAATCATGGAGTTACCCCAGCCCTAAAATTAACTGTATATCAGTGTCACCATTTCCTGCTCAAGCGTATTTTCAACGTAAGTCGAAGAATGACTGGTAGTATGTATTGAGGCAATAATTAATTAATACTTTACCCATTTTTCTGAAATGCATCATGAGATTTGATTGTGATAGATGAATTCAAAATTGCAAAAGTTAATTTCTTCACTTTTAATGAGAAGGGAAATCAAAATTTACCAAAATTAAATTTTTCTCAAGACTTACCTATTATTTCGAAAGCAATCTCTAAGAAATTGAAAATTTCTAGAATTGCAAGAATTTCAGCGCAAACTTAAAAAGGATAAAATTTAAAAGAGTGCAGAAATGATTGTTTATTTAATTGTATTCAAATAGGAAAAGGCATTGGCTGTAACTGAAACATAATCTTCAAAACTGGAGTTCAAGAATTCGTGCAAGGCCTAAAAAGTAGTAAATCAGAGATGCAGATCCCGTTAAAATGAACATTTATACACTGACGGAAAAAAATCCCAACACCACGAAAAAATAGTTGTAGAGGAATGAAATGGCGGCAATACATTTGTATAGGTAACATATTTAATCGATTAAGGTTTCAAGATCACAGCTTAATGTAAGCGCGAGAAGAGCTATTTTAAATGTGAAATGCTGGTACATTAATAACTGGTGTAACCGCCAGAATGTTGAATGCAAACACGCAAACGTTCATGCATTGTGTCGTACAGGTGCTGGATGTCAGTTTGTGGGATGCAGTTCCATGCCTGTTGCACTTGGTCGGTCAATACAGGGACGGTTAATGCTGGTTGGGGGTGACGCTGGAGTTGTCGTCCAATGATGTCCCATACGTGCTCGATTGGTGAAAGATCTGGTGATCTAGCAGGCCACGGCAGCATGTAGACACTCTGTAGAGCATGTTGGGTTACAACAGCGCTATGCGGGCGAGCGTTATCCTGTTGGAAAACAACCCTTGGAATGCTGTTCGTGAATGGCAGCACAACAGGTTGAATCACCAGACCGACGTACAAAATTGTCCGTCAGAGTGCGTGGGATAACCACGAGAGTGCTCCTGATGTCATAGGAAATTGCTCCCCAGACCATAACTCCAGGTGTAGGTCCAGTGTGTCTCGGCCGCAGACAGGTTGGTTGCAGGCGCTCACCTGGCCTCATTCTAACCAACACACGGCCATCACTGTCACCCAGGCAGAACCGGCTTTCATCAGAAAACACAACAGATCTCCACTCCGTCCTCCAATGAGCTCTAGTTTGACACCACTGACGTCGCAAACGGCAGTGGTTTGGAGTAAGTGGAATGCACGCTACAGGGCGTCTGGCTCGGAGCTGTCCTTCAAGTAACCGATTTGTAACAGTTCGTTGTGTTACTGTGGTGGCAACTGCAGCTCGAGTTGCTGCCGCAGACGCAGTACGATGCGCCACGGCCATACGCCATACACGGCGGTCTTCCCTCTCAGTAGTGCCACGTGGTCGGTCGGATCCCGGTCTTCTTGAGGCAGTACCTTTCCTTGACCACCGCTGCCAACAATCATGCACAGTGGCTACATTCCTGCCAAGTCGTTCTGCAATATTGCGGAAAGAAAATCCACCTTCTCGTGGCCCTATTACACGACCTCATTCAAACTCCGTGAGCTGTTGATAATGGCTTCTTAGTCTTCTTAAAGGCATTCTTGACTAACATCAACACCCTACGTCGGATCTCAACGATAACTAACGCTCACGAACGTTACAGCGCGTATTTACAGCAAACCTGCTTTGCATGTTCCGAGGTTCGCTACTAGCGCCACACGTATGCGCCGAGCGCAAAATTTGCATAAACGTCATCGTACAGATGTACTCTCACCGCCTACCAACTGTCGTTTATCTAACACAACCCCTTCTTGGTGTTGGGATTTTTTTCCGTCAGTGTATATACTTAAAGCAACCAACAGTAAGTGAACCTTATTTACAGTAAGTGAACCTTAATGCATGTATACAACGAATTTCGAGTTTCTCCCCAGATTTAAATAATGCATCTGTGGGAGTACAAAAGGAAAATTTAGTGCTTTTATTGATTTCATGCTGTTATATTGATTGTATATTTGATTATATTGATTATTCAACCGCAAACAGCGAAAGTGGGTGAGATACGGGAAATCCAACGAAAGGGACAAGAAAGAGTAGGGGAAGGGTCCACGAAAACAGTGCTTGACTCAACAGAACATTTACTACACAAGTTTCCTTTTTATTCGAGGCCATCAAAGTGGTAAATAGACTTTGCCTTTTCAACATAACTTGATTTTCTTCTGTAAGGATGATGACGTACAAATATGTATACATAGTTAGCACAAGGCTTACCGGAGCAGAATCAGTGGCCGACCGCGAATTATCCCGGTGTTCCGTTGGCCCAGGCCGCTCGTGATTTTCGTAGCATCTCCTATAGAGGCGAAATTATGCACCGAAAAAAAGACCAAAAGACAAGGATCATCATTCTCACATTTCAAGCTCCGTAGTGCAAAAATGATTTTTCAGGTCGGAATAATAAGTGCAGAGAAATGATGTCCACAGACGGACGGATATGGTGATAACATAAGCATGCCTGTGTTTTTATTTTCTTTTGTCTTTTTTTTCGAAAGACGTGCTGAAAGTTCTCGCTGCACGATCTTTTCAGAAGGAAATGATACTGATAACCGTACTTAGCACAGGTACAAATTGGCACAATTACTGTTTCACGTTGCATACGAACACAACTTCTTTCTCGGAAATACATGTACTTATCATTTTCGATTTTAAGCGCATTTTACTACTCATACTTATAGCACATGTCTTTACGGATTTATTTTTAGGTTAAACTTGTGTAAAAGATGTTTAATGTTTACATTAGTTATCTCTCTGGCACAGATCTTACTCAGACATCCGGTTTTTCTTACTCGCCCTTCATGGCGATGGCCGCCGCTCTTTCAGGCCGTCTCAAGCACTCTATTTCTATCTCGGTGGCATCATTATACTTAAGCAGATTTTTAAACTGAACTGAAGGTCATATGTTTGAGACACGAATTCCTCCGAAGAGATAATTCTTCATTATACATGGTAGGCATTAATGCTGGTTTTATGGGGTTTTTTTTATGTTGAATTAAAGGCATACAAGGTGTGATAAAAAAATATCCAGACTGGATTTATTTTTTAAAATAAGTACAAGACTTACAGATTTGAAACTTAATCGCCTTCGAATTAATCCCCTTCCGAAGCCACACACTTAGGCCAGCGCTGTTTCCACTGTTCAAAGAATCTGTTGAAGTCATCTGTAATAGCTAACAGCTGCTTCGTCGCATTTTGTTGTATCTCCTCAATATCTTAAAATATTTTCCTTTCAAATGGTATTTGATTTTGGGGAAGAAGAAAAAGCCGCAGGGAGCGAGGTCTGGTGAATAGGGTGGCTGTCGGACCCGTGCGATGCGGTGCTTAGCAAGAAACTGCTGCACACATTGCCATGCATGGGCAGGTGCGGTGTCATGGTGAAGTTGAGACTCTCCACTCTCATACAGTGCCGGCCTTTTGCGACGAACTGCGACCCTCAAACGCTGCAAAACTTAACATTAGTACTCCTTGTTGATTTTCAGGCCTGTTAGAGCGTATTCAGATGCACAATTCCCTCGTGTTTGAGACAGACAGACAGACAGACAGACAGATGGACGGACAAAGCTGAAGCATATACGCGTCTTCAACCTACGGTTGAAAAGCGTAAAAAGATCATCAGCGCTTATCAAGGAACTGCTGCACAAGTTGCGATGCATGGGCAGGCTCGTGTCCAGGTTTAGTTGCCACTCTTATGCAGTGCCGTCCTTTCGCGACGAACTGCGTCCCTCAAACGCCGCAAAATTTGACACTAGTACTCCTTGTTGACTGCCTGGCCTGATGGAGCGTATTCATGATGCACAATTCCCTCATAATTTAAAAAAACAGCATCATGTTGGCATTATTGCGCTTCTGTCGTGCTTTTTTAGGGTCTGGGAAAATTTCGGGCCTTCCATTGAGAAAGCTGGGTATTAGTTTCGGGGTCATACCCATAATGCCACGATTCATCATCAGTAATGACAGTTTTTAGTAAGTTTTCGTCATTTTCGACGCACTCAAGCGTCTCATACCCAAATCGTCAGTAAGAATCGACTGAACTGAACCGAAACTAATGTTGAAGTCTTCAGATAATTTCCGAATACTGATTCGCCGATTTTCGCGTATAGCTCGGCGGACAAGTTCAACATTGTTTTCATTTTTGTTGATTGCGGGCCTTCCTGACCGTTTATCACTTTCAACACTTTCACGACCATTTTTAAAACGTTTATACCACTCACAAATTTGTGCATGACTTATACAATCACCCCCATAGGCTTTCTGTAACTAAAGTACGTTATGACGAAGTAAATTTCTCCATAATTTTTATGCCAGGGGAGGGATTCTAACCCACAGCTCTCGGCTCCGGAGCTCCGACTGCTACCCACTATACTACACTGGCATATGCTCTCACTGCTATCTGCCTTTACCTCAGGTGCGTCCTGCGGGGCAGGCACGTCACACCTACTTATAGCGTATCGAGTTGCTCGCGGTGGTCGTTACCCCCCCCCCCAGGGAAGAGCGACAGCCAATGCCGTAAGACAACCACTACATCTATACCTCACTGGGATTCGAGTCCGGACCCATCTCGGACGAATGATCATAAGCCATCGCTTATACTACTGCGACACCACATCTTCGGTGTAGCCACTGGCTTTTTAAGTGTACGTGTTGCTGATCTAGCCGATTCTCAAGTCCCAAGAGGACTCCATTTTTTAATTCCTGATATTGTTTTTCGTTTTTAATTTGGATAGTAATTAATTACAAATCTATCTGAATTTTTAGGAATGGAGATAAGGTTCCACTATACATTTGTTCCGTAGCATTTTCAAATGATAGCGTTTTCACTTCAGAGAGTGAGAATATCCACTATAATTTGAAAGCTTCTCATGGATGATGAATGATCAGGATATAAAAAAGCAAAAGTCAGTTATTAAAGTTATGCAGAAATGCTCAAAGTTTAGTGTATGACGAATGCCGGAACTAAACAACTGAATCTAATGTATTTGTAATATTATATGTAGGATGGGGAGATGGAGGGCCACGTGCGCCCCCAACTTTAGAAATATTAAATTCGAGGGCAAGCCTGCGGTGGGGCAGCTGACATGAGTGGGAGTTTTAATGAAGTCGCTTCGAAGTTCAAAGAGGAAGAACCAAAAGCTTTATACATAAACAGTGTGGACACTGTTTGCTCATCTTTTAGATTTCGCTGCGATTCGTTTTTGTGAGGGAGATACAATCAATGTAGAGAACTCAGTTTTCATGTATCAGCGAAAAGATTTGTAATGTTTAAAATATGTTTTAAAAAAAGAGACGACTTTGTTTTCCAAAAACTTGGCATCTTGTCAAAAATACGCTGAACTGTTCGTGATCGTTTTTTTTTTTTCAGTTGTAGTTGAAGAGTAATGCATAACAAAAAGTGTTTGTTATGCGCTTAAAAGACACAAATTTTGTGATATTTACGGAAGAAAGACCCCCCCCAATGGAAGGCATAAGTTTACACTTCTTCATGCCCGCACCAAAGGAAAACATGTTTGCATTAATTCATGCCCCGCCCCCTATTTTTTGGTCACCCTACACCTATATCTATAAATCAATTAACAAATATCGAAACTGAAACTGTTACTAATGTTCTTTATTTTGCAGAAATGGTCACGTTTATTTGAAGACAAATGCAAAATTGAATGAAATAAACATGTCTACAGCAGTATAAAATTTAAATAATCCAATCCATGAGTATTATTGAAAAGGTAGAACACGGGAAGATAAATGTAGCAACTGAATTCGCAGATATGTTTGCAATTTCCTCAGAGTAAAATAATCAGGTCCTGCCACTCTTTTATGCTCTTAATTTTAACGAAAGTTTTTACCATTGTGGAAATGAATGCAACAATCAAACCTTATAATTACATACTATTAGGATGAACACATTTTCTTGTTTTAATTTAATGGAATACTACACATGTCTTGTGCTTTTACTGTGAACCAAAATAAGCATACGTTGTTGAAAGACAAGATCTTCTTGTGATTTATGAACTCTCATTCATCGACCCAAGTTCGTGTAGTTCTTGTTTCATTTACGTCACCTCAAGGTTTGTAGCGTTTGTATGTAGCTGACTTACTAAAACACTACATGAATCAAAACTTCACCGACAGTGTCACTCAAATAAAGTTCAAGAGGATTTACTTACAGCTAATCCTTTATTGCTGTTAATAAGCACTTGATCATTTGTACTTTAACAAGGTGAAACCACGAAACTTGTGTTAATCTACACAATAACAATTAGCTATGAAACACAACACTTTCATTAACGTATAACACGTAGCCTTCAAATTACTTAAACAGCAATTAAGCAATCTCTTATCCAAAAGGAGCATTAACGTTCACCATCAAAATCTCCCTGTGTAGCCATTATATATTTTGTCTTGTTCTTGTCACATACATACGTCACTTGCGAACGGACCTCATGCTGCTGCCAACCTCCATTCATGTGAGAGAGAAGATATCACATTAAGTTTGGAAAGTGCAAAAGAGAACAAACTCAAATTTACATTGGAAAAGGAACTAAAAATGAAAGTTAAAATAGAATATACGCCACAGGTTTTGCAAAATTGGATCGACTGACAGATAATAGATACGAAATTTTTGTGAGTTGTTTTAGCAGCATTGCCATTGCCTTTGGCACACGTAACATTTCGGTGTTGTAACAAAAAAAAACTGCATGTTGTGTCAGATGTTTCTCAGTTGTGCAGCTTCTACTATTAGACAACGATTCAATGGGATTTTTCATGTACATGAAACGTTTTACTCTCGATATGTATGCATACACATGTAAACTTTTCCTAATTCGAGATTTATGCCCTTGTGCCATATTTTGAAATGTGACAGTTCACATTCTATATATGTACTCTCTCTTTGTAATTTTCAGTTTGATACATTTTAGTACTTAGATAAGTGATGAAACAAAGGAATTTTGTGATACGAAAGAGTAACTTCTGCTGCTAAAGGCATATGTTCACTGTATTTTTATGAACATTTATAATAACAGCTGCCGTTGTAACTGTTAATTTTCTTCAGCTATAGTGCATTGTGTTGTTTAATGCTGGACATTCAAAGTGCTTAGTAATTTTGTTAAACTAAAATAATTGTGTACTTTTCATTAAAAATATTTGCAACAATATCTGAAATATTAATTTGTGAATTTCAAGTGCACCCTTATTAACATATCGCTAATTTAATGTACGTTAAGGATTTCGGAGTTTACTGCAAGATACATGTATCTATGCGAATACTAGCTGTAATTAGCTATTGTTTTGCATCATCGCATTTCTTCAGATTGCCACTCAACGAACATCCCTTCAGCCAAGAATTGAAAAAGAAAAACAGTGCGCACAAATATTTGTGGGCAATTTTAAAAAAGTATTTATAATTTTTATGGAACGTCATTACTGCATGTCCTGCCTTCGTGGCGAAGTGGTCTGATTCCTGAGCTTGCGGCTGATCGTCCGAGTTCATATCGGATGAGACATAGCTGGCGTGTTTGCTTGTCTGTCGAAGCTGGGGCTGTTTTTCCCTGGAACCAGTGGCCGCCACATGAGGACGAGGCCTTAGAAGCTCTCGAAGGTCGTTAAACCGAAAATCGAAAAAAATTATCTCTTGAACTTATTATGACCTTCCCTTAACCCCATAATACACTGCATTAGATCAGTAGTTCTGAATGTCCCAACTCTCAGCTTTTTCACAGAATCTTATTCTGTGTAAAGGTTATGGCATGCTTCTCAAGTCCGCTATTATCAAAAGGGTGCAACTTCAGCATGCCAGCGCTTAGAGCACTGCGCTACCGGGGCGACCGACTTTTATTTACACTGCTGGCCACCCAAAATGCAACACCAAGAAGGACGCGAGATAGCAAAGCCAGATTTACTGGACACATAACAACAGATACAAAGATGAAACGATTGAGCTTACAGGCCCGTGCGACTTGCGGAACACACAGACATCAATAGTTCGTGTGGCCCCCATGGCTGGCAATAACGGCCGCTACACGCCGCGGCATCGAACGAAAGAGGCTTTGGATGTGGCCTTGGGGTATGTCGGTCCAGGCTGCTTCCACACGTTGCCACAGTTCATCAGGCGTAGCCGCGGGGTGGTGCTTGCCGGGCCACTCGGTTGCCGATCAGCGACCAGACGTGTTCGATGGGCGACATATCGGGAGAACATGCGGGCCACGGCAGCAGTGACACCTGGTGGGCCGTGAAGAATTGTTGCACAATGCGTGCCACGTGCGGGTGCGCATTGTCCTGTTGAAACGTGGCCGCTTGCAGGTCCTGCAGGTAAGGGAGGACTACAGGCTCCAAAACGTCGGACATGGGGCGGTGGCTGTTGAGTGTACCGGCGATGCGTACCAGAGGGGTGCGGGTGTCATATCCAATTGCGCCCCAAACCATAACGCCAGGCGACGGACCGGTATGGCGATGCATAATGCAGGCGTCATACAGTCTCTCGCCGCGGTGCTGCCACACGCGGATCCGACCATCGTGGTGTTGAAGGCAGAAGCGGGATTCGTCGGAGAAGACAATGTCGTGCCATTCCGTAGTCCAGGTGCGGCGTTCAACGGCCCACTGCCGCCGCACTCGCCGGTGGTGTAACGTCAATGCTAATCGGAGCAATGGGCGCCATGCGACGAGTCCCCGCTCCTGCAGACGACGTCGAATGGTACGTGCTGACACAGGTTGTTGCGCGACACACCCTAATTCCTGCGCTAACGTTCGTGATGTGGCGGTGCAAGCCGTAAATGCCTGCCGCACAACATGCCGGTCCTCTCGTTCGGTGGTGGGCCGCGGCTGCGGCTATCGCTCACGTCGGTTGGTCCGTCCCTTCTGCACCACCCACCGAATCCATACTCGCCTCACTGTGGCTGGATGTCGTCGCTCACGGGCGCCGATGTCTCGGTACGATAAACCGCTGTCGCGATAAGCCACTACTCGTCCTCTGTCGAACTCCGAAACGTGCTGGAATGACTGCCGTATTCTGCGACGAGGCATCAGGAAGCTTCCCACGCATAGGTCCGGCAGCACAACACACTTCCTCTACTTACACCCCGCCTTCTGTGCACCCATCTTATAGTGCTTCCCGGTGGCGTGCCGGGCACATGATTTGCATATGCCCTGCAATGCTAATCGTTTGCATGTCCTCTCGCGGGCGACGCATGCTACGAATTTCAGGCCAATCGGATGCTTCCTTCTTGGTGTTGCATTTTGGGTGGCCAGCAGTGTATATACATCTGTGTGTGAAACATGGTTATATTATTGCTTTGTTCGTCTGTGTATGCAGAAATATTTCGTTTTTGTTGGTTGCTTCTCATCTGTTGTATGGCGCTGAAACTTTTGGAAGACAGAAAGCGCCATCTTCAAGTTTATTATTGAAAAATAAGATATGATAAGGCACCGTAAAATACATAACATAAAAACTGCTCGAAAGCATATAAGTGAAAGACGGTTCACGGGAAGATCATATAGCACTTTTAAAGGGCAACAGAAGACAAAAAAAAAAGCTAAGATACATATACCGGCCACTGAATTAGAAACTTTTATTTAATACCGCGTTGGACCTCTTTTAGCCCGAATTACAGCACGTATAGGGTTTGACATAGTTTCTATGAAGTGTTGGAATGCATCTACGTCTATAGCATACCAAGCGTTCACCCGACAGTACTTTAACTGATTCAGATTTGACGGAAGAAGACTTTGCTCCGGACCTGTTTTTCTAACATGTCCCATATCCTCAATGGAGTTCAGATCCGGGCTTTCTGAAGGCCAAGAAAGATGGTGGAAGTCACTGTCATGTTCGCTGAACCACTGCCGATCACATCGTGAGCGATGGACAGTAGCATTGCCGTCCATGAAACCACCGTCACCTGATGAATAAAAAGTTAACATTGAAGAATGGGCAATGTTCAGATAATCCTTGGAGTACACCTGACCTTCCGAAAGTACCAGGGGACCCGTTCCGTACCAACAGAACGTGCCCCACGCCATGACATTACCTCCAGAACCTTGAGTTGTGTTTACAAGACAAGGAAGAGTCCACTACTTCATGGGGATCCAGCCAAACTCTCTGCCTATCGTCAGTACGTAACACCAAACAGAAGTCATCGCTCTTTCCACGTTAGGTACGGAACAAGGTGTAACGCTACTCATCGAACCCCGTGACTTTTTCTCAGCCTTTCAGTGTCCATTCACGGTATTCCTGACACCACTGTCGACGAACTTTCAGGTTCTTAGAAATCAGTGATTTTCCCGTACAGGCATGCGACTGTCAGTACCGATTCTTTTCAATTTGCTGCGCATAGTTCACTTAGATATGGGTGAAATGTACGTGATGGAGTCATCAGACGGTTACGGCCACACCGGTCCCGCACTCTGGACTTTTTCATGTATACCCTTGAAATTGTTGACCGTGCAAATCCAAATCTCGTTCCAATTTCCGAAATTGAGTGACCATCTCCCTTGCGCCTACTATCATACCATGTTCGAAATAGTTTAAATAGTGACAAGCTGCCATCTGAACTGCGAATGCCACTACTTAGGCTTGCGGGGATACCTGCCTCTATATATACGTCGTTTCCGGAAGATACCATTTACCGCATGGGTGTGGAAGCATGTAATGGAAATGGTAGCGCTCTTCCTAGGGTTTTTTTTTTGGCACGTCAGTGCACGGTTGCCAGACGGTCAGAGCCAGAAAACAGTAAGCAAAATATTAAAATTGAATAGATAACTTTAGGGTATATGTAAAATAGTATAATTATACTAGTAATCCGAATTTCTTGGCGTAGAATAGAAATCAAAGTTTCCAAGATTTCGAACATCAACCAGATGGCTTTTTCAAGGAAGGTAGACAGCTAACTGCAAATTGAAGTATAGAACACTTCAACAATTTGAACGCGGTGACTTGACTAGACAATAAATGAATAGACGCAAATGTGATTATTCATTCGAAGAAATGTGGAGTCACGTTGGTTGAGCAAGCAGGACGGTTGGAGAAAATGCAGCATTATTTGAAGAATTTATTCCAAATGCGTGGCAACTCTAGAGAGACGCTATCATTGCAAGCCTCGCTGTTGGTTATGATCTCCCAAGGGTATTATACTATATATATGTATGCATACGTAAGTGCACATTGAAGGAATCTTTGAATTGGAAACAGATTCGTTATTGTTTCCTGTTATTACTGACTTTTTTTTTTTTTTTTTTTTTTTTTGATTGGAGGTTTAACGACCACCGTGAGCAACTCAATGGGCTATAAGCAGTTGCCCGTCCCTAATTTAGGGTCACTGGTTCCAGGGAAGGGAGAGAGCCAGTGCCGTAAGACAGATACAATATCCATGGCTCACCGGGATTCAAACCCGGACCCATCTCGGACGACTGGTCATAAGCCATCGCTTAGACCAATGCGCCACCGGTGCGGCAAGAAATGGTATTGCATTGCAATGAAATTACTTCACTGCTAAATAACCTGGAAATTCTTTCGCTAAAGTAATTCGAGGTCCAAAAGAGAAAAAAAAACATTGTCACTTTGTTTAACACTGATGATTTTAAATAGAAACTACAGTACAATGACATATAAAATAAAAAAAGAAAGGTTTTTAGTGTTGAACTTTTGACGGTGCGCGTTGCCAAAGGTGAAGAATAAGTCCTTTTTCTGAAATAAGATAACTTTGCCAGTCTATCACTGTCACCTATGAGAGCTCTGACACCAAAATAACAGCGTGTTTCATCTTAACACAATGCCGTTCTTTCTACAATCCGCCAGCGCCACCCACTGGAGCGATTTTCATGATTTTGTTTTTTAAGCGAAAGCTACTGACCCACATATTTGTCATCGCTAATTTTTATTGTCATAAGTAATTTTTTTTATGTTATCATGGCATTTTCTTTGCACAATCCGCCGTAAGGAAATCGGGAACTGCTTGAAAGCGTTCTGATTCCGTAGTACAGCCAAAAATAATAATAAATAAACGAAATAGCCTATGTCCACCGGAAGGAAGGAAGTTTCCCAACGGTGAAAGAATTATCCAAATCGGTTTAGTAGTTTTCGAGATTAGTAAAATAAAATCCGTATATTATCGTGAACTACTTTCTTTCAAGTTGAGTGCGATCAGGTTGTATGTAAACAAAGCGGAACGATACACGGGAAATCGGGAACTACTTGAAAGCGATCTGATTTGGTAGTACAGTCAAAAATAATAAAAAATAAACGAAATCGCCTATGTCCACTGGAAAGAAATAAGCTTTCCAACGGTAAAAGAATTATCCAAATCGGTTCAGTAGCTTTCGAGATTACCTCAAACACACAAACAAAGTTTCTCTCTTTATAGATTAGTATAAATTATACAGGGTGATTCATAAAGAAGTATACAGTTTCCAGATGCTGTAAAACAGTAACAGTTGAAGACACGGACCACAATTGCGATCTGTTAGGTAGATGAACTCATAAACTTTGTGTACCGCTACTGAGGGAAGTGACGTAGGTGATAATGCGCGTGTTACGTGACTAGTCAGTCGATGAACATCTTCCCCGATGGATTGGATGAGCCGCGGACTACAACATGCCACTGACCCAATGGCCACCCATAAGTCCTGACTTAACACCTTGTGACTTTTTCCTGTGGGGGACATAACGGACAAGCTATTCGCCCCTCCCCTTCCTGTTGATCTAGCTGAGATGAAACAGCATATCACAGCCACTATCACTGCACTTGATTCAGAATATCTTACCTCGCGTTTGGGCGGAAATGGATTACCAGCTCGATGTGTGTCGTGTGACTAAGGGTGCACACATAGAACATCTGTGACTGTCTCTAAAAAAACTGGAAACTTTCCCCTACAATTCTGTTACAGGTAACATAAAATATCTTGCATTGCTCTTCTTTTATAGTGCGTATAAACTGTATACTTCTTTATGAATCACCCTGTATAATGATACCAAAAATAAAAAAAAGTATTAAAACCAAACTAGCAAAATAAAACACATTTTTAACTTCATTGTGTAGTTATCTAGACACGATATCTTTGCGGGTCACTGAAAGAATGCCACAATACTCTAATGCAAGCCCGTCATCGACGGGTAAGCACATTTTTATACAATAATGAGGAACGTCATCGTTAAATTCGTATACGAATAGTTGGAAAAATTAATGGGAATATTACGAAAATTTTGTTGTTAGAGGCCCATATTATAGACTAGCCATTAATAATTCAACCGTTTATTATAGTTATGCATTTTATTACGATTCGTTTTATATGACAAGAAAAAATTTCAGTCACAGTTTTTTCAATCGTGCATGGCACGGGTTACATACTAGTTGTTTATTAAGAGGCTCACTATATTCAAAATCACTGTTATTTGACATTTCTTTTCCACACAGGATACACTCATTTGAATTTAATGTGTACGCATACAAAATTAGAATATTGCTGTCAACGTATTTGTTTGCTTGTAAAAGATATTGAGATTTCTACATACGCTGTTCTTTACTTGATTTTACACTACTTATAGATAAATCTATTTAAACCAAAGTTTTTATGCTCAATTCCTTAAAAATTCCATTTCGTTGCAGTCATGAATGAAGATTATCAGAACTACTTTACCATCTTTCCAATGATATTTCTCGCTGTTGTGAATTTTTCGTATTTATGAAACACTGTCGGAAAATTTCTGTCCAGAGTGTTCTATTGATTCTACCAAAGTGCGGAGGAAAATCTTTCACTAAAAACCGCGGTAACAATCGAAATACTAACCCGGAAATTATCCCCACCCTGTCAGACTGCTTATTGTACGACCGTTTTTCACAAAAAAGGGCGGTAAGAGTGGAAATACTAACCCTGAAATTTCCCCCACCTCATCCAGCTACTTGCTAGACGGGTTTTTACTACACTACTGGCCACCCAAAATGCAACACCAAGAAGGAAGCATCCGATTGGCCTGAAATTCACAGCATGCGTCGCCCGCGAAAGGACATGCAAACTATTAGCATTCCAGGGCATATGCAAATCATGTGCGCCCGGAACGCCACAGAGAAGCACTATAAGAAGGGCGCACAGAAGGCGGGGTGTAAGTAGTGGAAGTGTGTTGTGCTGCCGGACATGTGCGTGGGAAGGTTCCTGATGCCTCGTCGCAGAATACGGCAGTCATTCATTCAGAGTTTGACAGAGGACGAATAGTGGCTTATCGCGACAGCCGTTTATCGTACCGAGATATCAGCGCCCGTGTGGGACAACATCCAGGTACAGTAAAGCGAGTATGGATTCGGTGGGTGCAGGAAGGACGGACGGGCCGACCACCGAACGAGAGGACCGGCATGTTGTGCGGCGGGCATTGACAGCTCGCACCGCCACATCACGAACGTTAGTGCAGGAATTAGGGTGTGTTGCGCAACAACCGTGTCAGCACGTACCGTTCGACGTCGTCTGCAGGAGCGGGGACTTGTCACACGGCACCCATTACTCCGATTACCATTGACGTTACACCACCGGCGAGTGCGGCGGCAGTGGGCCGTTGAACGCCGCACCTGGACTGCGGAATGGCACGACATTGTCTTCTCCGACGAATCCCGCTTCCCCCTGCAACACCACGATGGTCGGATCCGCGTGTGGCGGCACCGCGGCGTGAGACTGTATGATGCCTGTATTATGCATCGGCATACCGGTCCGTCGCCTGGCGTTATGGTTTGGGGCGCAATTGGATATGACACCCGCGCCCCTCTGGTACGCATCGCCGGTACACTCAACAGCCACCGCTACATCTCCGACGTTTTGGAGCCTGTAGTCCTCCCTTACCTGCAGCACCTGCCAGTGGCCACGTTTCAACAGGACAATGTGCGCCCGCATGTGGCACGCATCGTGGAACAATTCTTCACGGCCCACTAGGTGTCACTGCTGCAGTGGCCCGCCTGTTCTCCCGATATGTCGCCCATCGAACACGTCTGGTCGCTGATCGGCAACCGAGTGGCCCGGCAAGCACCACCCGCTGCTACGCCTGATGAACTGTGGCAACGTGTGGAAGCAGCCTGGACCAACATACCCCAAAGCCTCTTTCGTTCGATGTCGCGGCGTGTACAGGCCGTTTTCGCCAGCCATGGGATCCACACGAACTATTGATGTCTGCGTGTTCCGCAAGTCGCACGGGCCTCTAAGCTCAATCGTTTCATCTTTGTATCTGTTGTTATGTGTCCAGTAAATCTGGCTTTGCTATCTCGTGTCCTTCTTGGTATTGCATTTTGGGTGGCCAGCAGGGTATAAACATCGATAAAAGTTTGAAATGCCGACCCCGGAATTTTCCCCCACCCTGTTAGCCTGGTAACTGTAAGACACGTTTTCCATTAAAAGGCGCGGTAAGAGTAAAAATACTAACCCGGAAATTTCCCCCACCCAATCTTGCTAATTGTAAACCGATTTTTAACCTAAACAACGGTAGAAGTTTGAAGAAACGACGACCCCGGAATCCCCCGCCCCCTTGTCAGCCTGCAGATTGCAAGGCTATTTTTCATTAAAAAGCGCGGTAAGAGTGGAAATACTGACCCGGAAAATTCCCCCACGTCATCCAGCTACTTGCAAGACGGTTTTTTACTATAAAGATCGAAAAAAAGTTTGAAATGCCGCTCCCGGAATTTTCCCCCACCCTGTCAGCCGGCAGACTGTAAGACACGTTTTCAATTAAAAAGCGCGGTAAGAGTGGAAATACTAACCCGGATATTTCTCCCATCCAACCCTACTAATTGTGAACTGATTTTTACCCTAAACAACGGTAGAAGTTTGAAATGCCGACCCCGGAATTTCCCCCAATCTGTCAACCTGCAGATTGCAAGTCTGTTTTTCACCAAAAAGCGCGGTAACAGTCGAAATACTAACCCGGAAATTTTCCCCACCTCATCCAGTTACTTGGAAGACAGTTTTTTACTATAAACTGCGCTAAATGTTTGAAGTGCCGAGCCCGGAATTTCCCCCCACATATTTGTGCACGTTGTTCGTCTGCATCTTGTTTTAAACAGCGTGGAAAAATGATGACAGTGAAAATCTCCTCCACGTTTGATATTATTTTTCAAATGCAATTTGTGCATGGTCCCTGACTGAAAAAAGGTGGGGGACTTATCCTGTGGGAGAGTTTTCCTATGGGGAACTTTTCCAATG
The DNA here is from genome assembly GCA_039090855.1 of Macrothele yani. NCBI lineage: Eukaryota > Metazoa > Arthropoda > Arachnida > Araneae > Macrothelidae > Macrothele > Macrothele yani. The sequence continues at coordinate 79,527 of CM077023.1, read as the reverse complement.
TGGGTGACTTTTCCGAATGTGGGGGACTTTTCCTGTGGGGGACTTTTCTGATTACCGTTGGAACACTGGTATCCAAAATTAGTCCAGAAGGCATGAGCAGGGATAAAAAGGGAAAAAGGTAGAGACGTTTGGCATATAAAGACAAATAATCATAAGGGTACTAAAAATTTTATAATGACCAATACATACGAAACATTTTGTGTATGCAGGGTCACATCCGCAAATGTTACCAAGGTGATGTCTAATGACGATTAAAAATGTCTTAATCACGAATGTGATCATTTCATACTCATAGTCGACTACCACAACGACGATACACACTCATCACCAGGTTGTTGAACTCAGGAGCCAAAGAATTCCATTCCCGATTATGGTTTCCTCGAGCTAGGGGTGGGTTCTGGAAAGGGACTGCCGAGCTGCTGCGTGACGCCCCAGAGCATTCCAGGCATGCACTATAGGATTCAGGTCCAGAGACCTGACTGGCCAATCCATACGTTAAATATCCTTGCATCTGCAGGCAATCATGGGCAAGCTGAGCCCTGTGTGAGCGAGCATTATCATACACAGTCGAGTAACATTATTGTGACCACCTCCTACTTTTGACGTCAACAGCGCGTAGCCAATGTAAGAAAGCACGTGTCATGAGCTGGTTTGGGTGGTATATAATGTATGCCGCAGGCAATCAGAAAATATATCACTCGTTGCTGTCATGGATAAAAGAAGCGATTTATCAGATTTGCAAAAAGGGATGATTATCGGCTTTCGTGCCAAGGGTGGCAGTATTTTTGAAACAGTACAGTTTGTGAACTGTTCGCGTGCTGCTGTGGTTAAAGTGTATTGTGATTGGAGAAACCGCACCATTGCGAATAAGCGACGTGCTAACTGCGGAGCACCACGTGCCAGTGATATGAGAGGTGAACGTCGGCTTCGAAGGGGCGTGAGGGCCGATCGACAAGCTACAGTGGAGCAACTCACTTGGCGAATGAACCAGGGCGCTACCGGAAGTATATTTAAAACGACAGTTCAGAAAACCCTACTGGTATAGGGCTTCGATGCAGACGGGTGGTCACTGCACCTATGCTAACGAACGTGCATCGGCAGAAAAGGCTTACATTTACACGGAAATATTGGGATTGGACCTCCGCTGATTAGCAAAGGATTGCCTTCTCCGATGAGTCACGTTTTCTGCTTCATCGAACGGATGGACGTTGGCGTATAAGGCGAAAGACATTGGAGAACAACACTCCCACCGCCTCGTGTTCTTCCATTGCTGGAAAAACACAAGCTGCTGGGGCAGCTTTATGGTCTGGGGAATGTTTTTGTGGCATTCTCTGGGTCTACTCACACCTGTGAAAGGCACTGTGGACCGAATTCGTTATGAATCCATCATTGCAGACCACGTGCACCCATACATGCTGATTGTCTTCCCTGGGGCGGATGGGATCCTCCAGAATGAAAATGCGGCGTGTCACACAGCTAAACATGTCCGAGAACGGTTGGAAGAGCGCGATGAAGATTTCAAAATTTTCCCTGGCCCCCTCATTCCCCAGACTTAAACCCAATTGGGCATCTGTAGGACCACCTCGATCGTGTTGTTTGCTCTATGGGTCCTCCACCACGCACCCTCCAGTATCTGTCAGATGCACTGCAGTCAGCATGGCTCCACATACCTGTGAACACCTTCTAGCACCTTCCTGAGTCACTCCAAGCCCGTTTAACTGCAGTCCGCGCTGCACACGGTGGTTACTCTGGATATTAGCTGGTGGTCACAATAATGTGACTCGACCGTGCATATCGGCATGGCATGACCTTGGAAAAGCTCTGCTGAATGGATGCCTATATGTTTCTGCTTTTCACTTCGTATGCTATACACTCATGGACAATGAAATTCGCGCACCTAGAAGAAAACATGCTACAACCGCGAAACGTTGCAAATAGCTAGAGTGCATACTGGTATGCAAATGATCCATGTTTGGTGCGATTGCGCATGGCCGCACACCCTCTGGTGGCGCTGCAAGCACGAACCGGCAGCCCTTAAAGCCGGCGTGTAGTGGATACCCCATGAAAGCATAAAGCACAGACCGACGCAAGCAAGAGTACAGAGTGACAAGAATGCCGGGTAGACGCCAAAGACGTCGATTTACGCAACTTACGGACTTTGAGAGAGGCCTGATCATCGGGCTGAAAACTGCAGGGTGGTTGGCGCGCCGTATAGCCCGTCACGTGGATCGTTCTGACTATACCGTCCGACTGTGTTGGGAGCAGTAGACCCGTGACGGTACTGCTGCACGGCGGAGCGGCTCCGGATGTACCAGAAGGACCACCGGTAGAGAGGATCGACGAATCGTGCGCCAGACCCCAACGCATCCCTCAGGGACCCGGTCCACTATACAGGCAGATGTAGTGGCTCCTGTGTGCCCAAGAACCATTTCCCGACGCCTCGCGGAAGCGAATCTGCGATCCCAGCGTCCCTTACGTGTGCTGCCATTAACACTGGAACATTGCCGGCTCCGTTTGCAGTGATGCATGCCAGAGAGACGTGGTACGCCACAGACTGGCGACTTATGGTGTTTAGCGATGAGTGCCGCTTCGTTTTGGGGACAGATGATTATCGTGTTCGGGTTTGGAGGTCCCCGGGTCAACGGTACAATCCCAACCTCGCGATCGAGCGCCACACTTCCCTCACTGCAGGCATTATGGTCTGGGGAGCCATAGCCTACGACAGTCGATAAGCTCTAGCTGTTGTACGTGGATCATTGATGGCTAGCGGTATGTGGATGAGATCCTACGGCCCCATGTGCTCCCATTCCTGGCCGGGATCCCAGGCGCGCGATAGAAGCAGGATAATCCCCCCCCCCGCACACGGCTCGGGTTGTCCAGGAATGCTTACGTCATGTCCAGACACTTCCATGGCCTGCCCACTGCCCGGACATGTCCCCTATCGAGCATGTGTGGGACCAGTTGGAACGCCGGCTGTTGCCACCGTGCCGCACTATCCGGGATTTAGAGCACACCTTCCAACACGTGTGGGTCAGTCTGCCGCAGGACAGCATCAGGCGTCTGTTTGCCTCCATGCCGGACCATATTGCAGCACGTGTCGCCGCACGAGGCGGTGTGACGCGCTATTGAAGATGACTGGACCGCGTGCCATCACAGCTCCCTGCGTAATTGTCCTGCAGCTCTGTTTTTGCCATCATGTGTATCTTTCATCTGCATCATTACGTCCTTAAAATTTCCGTTCAATCAGATGTTTCCTTTTTGGTGCACAAATTGTACTTTCCGTGAGTGTATGTTCTTTCGGTTTTGGACAATAGTGTTGCCTTCTTTTTTACAAAACATTTCTTGTTCTAATTTCCCGTCAAACAACAACATACTTTTTACAATTCGTTTACATTTCTTCTGTTATTTTCTCTGTAAATTGTCTTTTGTTTTTTATTTACATATTAATACAAATAATTTATTTTTCCATTTCACCAACGCGGCACAAGCATGATGAGGTGACCGCAATAAGCTGTAATATTTACAGGCGACCTACGGGGAAGTAGACACAGTAAAAGTGAAAGTGTGATTTTTGTGAGGACCCCTAAAGGTATTGTGGTCAGCCTACATAGAAGTAAATGTAATTTTTATAGGACCACCTAACACTTTTGTGGCCAGTAATCCGCCTTGTTGTTTAGTCAAAAAAAAAAAAACACATAAAAATGTGTTAATTTCATAATAATAATAATAATAACGAAAAAAAAGTTTTGCACACAACGATTACTCCATCAAGGGAAAATATAAAAACAGTTCATCTTTTTTATGAAGAGCAATTTTCATGGATCTCAAATTGGATGTGTCTACTTGTTTTCCGATGTTGTTTTTGCATAAGACCCCCGTTGAGGGGTTGGAAGGGAGGGACGCCATCCTGTGCTTCCATACGACGCCCTACCCCCAGTAAACGAACTTTTGTTGCCAAGCAACATCCTCACACTGTTCGCTAAGTCACATGTACACACATATGGATTTTGGTCTCCCCGATACTCTCACCACTGCTCCACAGGCAACACCAGCCGAACCCCCGAGACACTCTGTTCCGTCGAAGAACTCGAACGGACCACTCACATACCGTCGGCGGAGTCACCTAGAACGGCGGGTGCCCACCTAAAGATACACCGGTACGTGCATGTAGGCGGACAAAGTCCCGATGGACTACTGATGTATTAGACTGGGTACCAAGGAACATAAAAAGATCTGGAAGAAGACCACGTGGGAGATGAGTGGATGAAATTCGAAAGCATGCTGGAATGACAGGAAGGAGACTGGCGGATTAAAAGCTGTTAAAAAGGCCTATAGGCCTAAGGCCTATGAACTAATATTTAGTGCCTAAGTAAAAACGCAATGCTGTTAACTTGATTTGATATGTAAACCTTATGAATATGAAGTAGGCGGATTAAAAGCTGTTAAAAAGGCCTCGGTGTTGGGCCTATGAATTAATTAAGTGAAAGAGAAATACTGCAAATTTGACATGTTATGTAAATATTTAGTGCCTAAGTAAAAGTGCAGCGTTATTAAAAAATCCCACCTTATCGTCCTTTTCTAAACACAGCATGAGTCATGCTGTAATTCCGTCGTTTTGCCGAACACTGTAGTTTTAAGAAATGTTCTGAGTCACGGCAATTTATTTCTTCAAATTAAATTAAAATTCTCGCTTGGCTTACATAGAATGGTTTCTCGAATTTTGGTTGGAGTTTCAAATTCAGTTCTCAATATAAGTCAAGAAACGGCAATCTTTATACCCCCACCCTTCCCCTTGAAATTTTTTGGCCAGTTGTCCTAAACTCGTATGAACCGGCGTGAAAATTTATACAAACATATGAGCTCCTTCCCCGTCGTTGCACCTTGGAAAACTGCCACACATAATTCGGAAACTTGGAAAACTGTCACACTATTCGGAAACTTGGAAAACTGCCACACATAATTCGGAAACTTGGAAAACTGCCACACATAATCCGGAAACTTGGAAAATTGCCACACGTTTAAAGTGTTTCTCGGAGGAACAGCAATTTGTGTCCGGCCCCTTAAGGAAAAGCGTGTGGTAGTTTTCCTGTGTGGCGGTTTTCCGGCAACCTCCTTTTGCCCGTCAGAGCGACTCATGCTACAATCCAGCCCGACCTCTTTTATGTTTTTCGCCCGACCTCCTATATCCTTTGCCTGACCTCAATCATCAGCCTTCCCTGCCAACTTCTCTATCTGGGCAATCAGCCTTCCCTGCCAACTTCTCTATCTGACTACAAGTTTGGTGATATTAGGTCCCGGACGAATGGACGAACAGATAAACGGGCACGACTTGTACATTCGCCGTTATTTCTATTACTAAGTAAAGAACACCTAAAAAGCCGAAAAACGCTGAGTTACTATTAATCTGAATATATGTACGTGATATCTATCAAAATGGCATATGCAAACTAAATGGCAAGAAAAAAGTGTGGTGCCCAAACTTTTTGCGTTTGCCCCAGTGGTGGTTTTAGGCAGAGGTGCCCCCCCCAAATATAACCGTTTTTTGAGAAACATATATTAATTTTGATCAATTGCGGGCACAGGCAGGAATTGTGCCCCCCCTAATTTTTATGTCTAGAACCGCCACAGGTTAACCCCATGACGAAAATACAAAAAACAGTAATTCTTAAAAAAAAAAAAAAGAAATGAACAAGAGTTTATAACATCATGCCAAAGCCTAGCATCAAACATACCTCGAATTATATTGTACAAAACACAAAAATCCTCTTCAAAAATTTCTCAAATTTATGCATTGGAATAGTGGAACGAATAATGGTCAGAAGAAACGTAATTATTCATAGGCAAGTGCAATTTGGCCTGTGTGTCCTAATTGCAGCTAACCTGCAACAGGTGTATAACAAAAAAAAAAAAAAATGTAGATCACACGTTCCTTTCGAGAATTTTGTGATCCCTGGACTCTAGATGCCTTGTTGTGTACAGGATGCCTTGCACTTTTGTTATTTTGAGGCATAATGACAAAGTAGATATACCAGCAGGGAGTTCTAATAAGAACTTTTAAGTTAAAAATAACTGACTTAAAACTACACTTGCTCATGGATTTTTATAATTTTCCGAGCGCATTGAAGTCAGAAAACAGTGAGAATGAAAAGATAAAACACGCGCGGTGTTACGTATTTTACCAATGGCGTCAATTGGGGGTTGAGCTTAGTAGTAGGTGGAGTTTCTATAGCTCAGATTCAGGGGTTCTCTGCTAATGTACACATTTTCTCTTCAAAAAATGAACGTACAGTAAGATTTCAGATGATCTACAGAAGACAAGATTCCAATCTCACTTCAGAGCCCATTCTATGATTTCTATTTGTGAAAATCCTCCAAATATGTGGCGTCAGTAAATAAATAAATACATCGCTCTTTCCACGTTCCAAAACGTAGAAAGAGCGAACGTGAAAGAGGAACGTGAAAAGAGCGATGTATTTATTTATTTACTGACGCCACGTATTTGGAAGATTTTCACCTTGGATCTCGCCCTTTGGATATAACTGTTATAATATACAGTATATAGCCAGTGCCGTTAATGCCCACCAGATGGAGACGTCTCAGTAGCAGAGCCCATCTTACGGATTTATGATGTCAGAAGCTGACTTTAAAAAAAAATACACATAGCACCGTGGATTGTTGGCCACCGTGGTGTAAAGTTAACGCGCTCGGCTAGGTATCGAGAATTCCGTGGTTCAATTCCACAGCGGCGGAGAAAACAAGTTTTCGGTTGCTATGTGTTTCTGGAACGTGGAAAGAGCGATGTTTTTATTGATTTCTATTTGGCCTAGATAATTAAAAAAATCCGGCAGAAATGAGAGATTTCGTTTCTTCCAGACAGAAGCACTGCCAAGCTAACTTCTCGCGCCATCTAGCGCCAAATGGGAATACTTTCGAGTCAGATTAATTGAATTAAAAAAAAATTCTAACACATTTTTAGGAATAATAACTGTGTCACGTATTAGGTATGGATCGTTTTTATTTGTGCTCAAAATTTCAAACTCTACAAAGTAATAGTTTTCGAGAAAATGTGTACAAAAGAATTTGCATTACAGATATAGGACCGAATTTCTGTTACACTCATTCAAAGGCAGCCTTAATAATACTGCACAAACACATTCATTACAGAAATAACCCACCCAGTATATATATATAGGCCGACATGAAATACCCACGTATTTCATGTCGGCCTATATATACTGACACCGTGGGCCTTGTAGCAGACAACGGGAGACGCAGATGGAAGTGCATCCTGCGACAACTTCCACCTATTTATTTAGTCTCCGGATATACTTTCTTCTGACTTACCCGATTTTATGATCCTAGTTGACCTCCTTGCACCCAGTTTCAGTTTTCGGTTGTTGCAGTACATTTGGGGCAAGTATTAATGTGAACTGATCTCATACCTTTTTTTTGTTGTTGTTTTTTTAAACTTTCAATTCTGCTCTTATCAGCAGTTTCTACGAGTACATTACACTGTTGCTCAGGGCCCGATTTACTACATGCAAGGCCCAGGGCACAAAACATTTCCGGGGCCCCCACCTTATTCTCTATCGACCAAATAATAGTCACTGTGTGCAGAGTAGCAGAATGCAGACGTATGTGCGTACGCTGATAGTTTGCAAATCATTAGCAGGTTTGCAGATAGTTTTTGCATGTAGATTAAAAAAAATAAAAAGGTTAGGCCTATATAGAGCAATTAAAACATTTATTCAACGCTTTACTCAGATTAATATATTTAATTCTATTTCAACTGAAGAACTTAATTATTTTTCACATCTTCTGAGTTCTTTTGTTTTTACAGACATTTCTGGCCTCTAGATTTTATCAAGGCCTGTTCTCAATGTATACAAACTGTATTAAAAGTTTTGTTTACACAGAATTTAAATTTTATTGCCAGGTTCCTCTTTCAGTTGCCAATTAACTAAGAATAATTTCCTTATGCATTTTGTAAGTTTAGTATTTTTGAATTAACTTGTTGAAAATGATATTTATAATTTTTGAAGGTTCATTGATAGAACTGTTTTTTCTGGATATAAAAACTTTCTTTAATTAATCTCTTGTTTTTATAAGGTTCGTAGTCTAATATTTTGCCATAAAAGTCAATTTTTCACACATTGCTGCACATTCAATTGGAATGTACTTTTTTTGTCCTCATTGGAATCTGTAATGTTCTAATAATTATTTGTTTTATTAATTTTCCTTCAAATTATCTTATTCTATTGTTATCATGGTTTGCGGGTGTAAGAGCGAACTTGTCGTCACGTCGCTTAGCGCCGCCTCCTACTTAAGGATCCGAGGCGCACGCGCTACGTGGGCTCTCACAACAAGCAGAGAGTGGTTTACTCTTCCCGGAAACTCTCTCTCTCTCTCTCTCTCTCTCACTCTGTTCGAGCGAACAAACGAAACCTCCCCCACTTTACTATATATATATATATATCTGTGAATCGGGGAGGCAGAGCGACAACAGCTGGTTATACGGAAGTATATTCACCTTCAGACATAATAATTTGAAAAGCACGCTTGGTTAACACATATAAGAAACATTTATTCTTCATCAACTGGAATTTTGATGGCGGCGGATTATTCGCTCTTGAAAGTGGCCTCGTTATGACTGGGCCTGGCAAGGATTATGGAACGCGCAAGATAAGGTGATCGAATTCTGTAGAAATCTCACTCTGCGTTGGCGTCCTAACTTAGGGTCTCCTTGACACTAGATAGACCTCTATCTCATCGATGCTTCAGGAATAGTCTTCTAGCTATCCTTCACTAATCGATGCTTCAGTAGACTGTATTAAGTCCGTAATTCAGTAGTATATCATCAACTACTCTACCGGAATCCCTGACTCGGGTCGATTCCTTCTGTAGCGGCGACCTACCTCTTCCAGGGTCGATGCCCGCTCATTCACCGAGGACTCCGAGAGCCCATCGTACCATCAACGCAAACGCGTTCCTTTCTATCGGAGGACTATCACCTCCGCTTTCCGAAGATAGGCTGACGACTGACGAGCAGAACCTGTCGGAGTGACCTCTTCGCCTCCCCCCTTCATGCTGCTCCTCTTTCAAGGGCGACGGCGCTGACCTTCAACTCCGCTGGCCGGTCCATACTGCTCTCCTCTCTGGCCACGTGTCACCTCTCGCGCCCTTCACCTGCCCCGCCCCTAGTCGTTTTCCGGGAATCGGGTTCCTGGACTTTTAAATCTACCCTGCGCGTTCTCGTTTTTCTCCCCAGGCCATTCCTCCGTGAGTACCTCCTTCCAAGAAAGCAATCCTGCCACCGTAGTAAATCCGTAGCAATACAATGCACATTGTTATAATTATACAAAAGAGTATGTCTGCATTTCAGACTTCTAGGCGCCAAGTGAAAATGAACAAAGTATCTGTGAAAGTCACAGCGTCCTTGGCGATATTCTCAGTTCGTAGAACAAGTCCTGGCCCTTTCTAAGGCGTGAGAACCTGAAGTCTTTTGTCATACATCTCGACTTCACAAAAAAAGGATTAAACATATTTGCGAACTCTCTGTCGCCATTTTGGGAACTTGTGATGTTTTCTTTGGTCAAAAAAACCAACCACATAATGTTTATCATTGAAATGAATTAACATCGTTAATGTGTCCGTTCTTACAGGCCCCTACTTCTGAGACGAAACATGTGGGGTGTCATATTTCACATGTAGAGTCTTAAACCTCATGAGCAAAGTTCGCTCGGTGACCTCCTCGGCGTCTCTTTAATCAGAATCATTTCTGTCTCAGAATCATTTTTGCTCTCCTGATCTAATAATTCACAGAAGTATTCGCCCCATCTGTCACTCAACTCATTGGGCTCCCATATCATTTCCCCGATCTCATTCTTCACACAACTTACAACTTTGTTTCCCCTATTTTTCCTGAGTCTCATGTACTTCCAGAAGGACTTCCTGTCTTTCCAAAAAGCCAGTTCATGCCTTTCCACTTTCTCTTTCCTGTCTTTTGCCTTACTGTGGCGAACCAGCTTAGCAACTTCACGCTTCTTACAGCGATATTCATCCACAGAGACTCTACCTTGCAACATCCCCAAATAGGCTTCCTTCTATTTCTTTACTGCCTCATCAATCTCACTATTCCACCAAGCATCAGCTCTATTGTTACCCACTATTGTGGTGCCACAGACCTCTTTAGCAGCAGTAACAACACAGTTCTTAAAACATTCCCACTTCTTTTCTACATCCCTCTCACAAGATTTCAGATTCTTCAGTCGTTCTCTGAGTAAGTCAGAATACCGCTGATGATTTTCAAGGAGCCTATCAACCTTTATTCTTTCTATCCTGGGTCTCTTCCTATTCCTTTTCCTCCAACCAACATTAAGTTTCACTCGTGACACTACCAAGTAATAATCAGAACCAACATCCGCACCTCTCATGACACGGGTGTCAACAACTAAGTGTTTCAAACGCTGATCGTAAACAACAAAATCTATCACACTCTTTTGATCAGGAGTACGATTTTTCCCAAGTATATGTGTGTATATACTTGTGGTTGAAAAATTTATTAGATACACACAAATCATTCTCAATGCAATGTTCAATTAATCTTTCACCATTATCATTCACACAAGGATCATTAAACTTACATAGAACATTGTCAGAAATTGCTACTCTAGCATTGAAATCCCCTGCTATTATAACTTTTTCTTTAGCACCAAACTGGCTCAAAACAGCTTTTAGCTCATTCCAGAAATCTTCTTTCTTATCGGAAGGTTCCGAGTCACAAGGAGCATACACTACAACAATTACAATTCTCTGAAGTTTCACTTTCAAACGAATCCAGAGAATTCTCTCACTTATGCAGCTATAATGAATCAAGTTGTTCTTCATCTTTTCACTTAAAAGCACACCTACACCAGCCTGTCCTCTCATATTATCCAATACTCCAGACCACACACTCACCGTGCCATTCACTTCTTCTACCCCAATTTCCTTCTTTTTGGTTTCACTTTTACACAGCACATCCAGTCTATACTTATTCATCTCCTCAATGACCTCATTCATCTTGCCATTTATACCTCTAGTATTCCATACACCAATCTTACATTCACTCAGCCGAGATCTCTTTCTCATACGCCGTTTAGAAAGTCCAGGTCGATTCCGTGGTGGACCGTCCTTCTTAAGTGTGGTAGGTCCACCGTATCCCACACTTGAGTCATTCTTAATATTTCTTTTTGTCTTTTTAATCAGGTAAGTACATCAGTGTGGGGGATTAGCCCACAGCTGAGGGTTCCAGTTGGTCATTCAACCTAAGGATTCTGGAACAAAACCCAGTGAGTTGAGGTCTTTTCGCCAATGTCACACAGAACTAGCTTGCACCTCTCCAAGATTCACAGAGGCCCTAGTTGCTGTTGTGTGTGCCATTGTTACTACGGAGCGCCCCGAGGAGGCAAACCCATCGCTCACTACGACCGCCCGCTTAATTCTTGCAAGTTATTAAAGAAGGAAAAAATCGTTGTTCATAAGGAATTAACAGACGCATGAATAAATTTCCAATTTCATGCAAAAGAAATTTATAAATATGAATGCAGTACGAAAGAAATGCAATTATCTTGTGTCATTTAGTGAATTCGTTTCAATTACTCTGCACAAGCGTCAAGGATTGACAGAAATTAATGACTATGAATACAGGAAGAAAGCAAAGCGATTCTCTTGTGTCATTGTTTGAAAAACCGTTGTTCATAAGGAATTAACAGACGCATGAATAAATTTCCAATTTCATGCAAAAGAAGTTTATAAATATGAATGCAGTACGAAAGAAATGCCATTATCTTGTGTCATTTAGTGAATTCGTTTCAATTACTCTGCACAAGCGTCAAGGATTGACAGAAATTAATGAATATGAATACAGGAAGAAAGCAAAGCGATTCTCTTGTGTCAGTGTTTGATTTCACGGGAATTACTCTACAGAAGCGTCAATAATTGAATTTATAACTACTATTTACAGTAGCAAAATACTGTTCTTCACGTGTTTATACTAGCAATTTTAAGCAGAAGTCAACAGGTTCCTAGTAATATTAACTAAAAGCAAACTACAAGCAGCACAATCAAAAGGACTTACCCCAACTTTGAAAAGTAGGCCTACATCCATTGTTGTCTTGCTTCCTCTGCTAGTGAACGTATATCAGCAGTCGAAAAGACATATATCACAACGAACAGTAAAAACTTCCTCTGCTAGTGAACGTATATCAGCAGTCGAAAAGACATATCACAACGAACGGTAAAAACGACAAATTGAGTAAAACGTGAATGAAACGGCACTACACAAGTACGAAATGGTGATATTCAAATGAAATGAGAACATTAAAATCGATTGAAAAGTAAAACCAACAAAGTTAAAAGTTGGAAATGACAAAACCACGGAACCTATCTACATTCTACCCATGCTACCAGCATCCATACATGTTTCAACAAATATTATGCCTTCATCAGTGGAAGAGTTCACAAGTGCCCATTCCTCCGCAATCGACTCAGATGCAATATGACATGCCTGAATGGAAAAACAGTATGTTAACTTCGTCGCATAAGCTATGAACACCTATACCCTATCGCGCAGTTCTTATATAGCGCCATCTGTGGGGATTTCACCGATATATTCGTCCTGCTGATCGACCAAGCCAAGCAAGCAGAGTTTATCTGACTTCCGTATATGTCGGCGAAATCCCCACAGATGGCGCTATACAAGAGCTGCGCGATAGGGTATAGGTGTTCATAGCTTATGCGACGAAGTTAACATACTGTCTTTTCATTCAGGCATGTCATATTACATCTGAGTCGATTGCGGAGGAATGGGCACTTGTGAACTCTTCCACTGATGAAGGCATAATATTTGCCGAAACATGTATGGATGCTGGTAGCATGGGTAGAATGTAGACAGGTTCCGTGGTTTTGTCATTTTCAACTTTTAACTTTGTTGGTTTTACTTTTCAATCGATTTTAATGTTCTCATTTCATTCGAATTTCATCATTTTGTACTCGGTTTGGTGCCGTTTCATTCATATTTTACTTAATTGGTCGTTTTTACCGTTCGTTGTGATATATGTCTTTTCGACCGCTGATATTCGTTCACTAGCAGAGGAAGCCGGACAACAATGGATGTGGGCCTACTTTTCAAAGTAGGGGTAAGTCCTTTTGATAGTGCTGCTTGTAGTTTGCTTTTAGTTAATATTACCAGGAATCTGTTGACTTCTGCTTAAAATTGCTAGTATAGACACGTGAAGAACAGTATTTTGCTACTGTAAATAGTAGTTATAGATTAATTTTCTTCAGCCACGTATTATTCACTATGTGCATTTATGCACTTAGGATTTTCTAGATGAGTCAAGGATTGACAGAAATTAATAAATATGAATACAAGGGATTCTCTTTTGTCAGTTTTTGATTTCACAGGAATTACTTTGCAGAAGCGTCAAGGATTGACAGAAATTAATAAATATGAATACAAGAGGAAAGCAAGGCGATTCTCTTGTGTCAATTTTTGATTTCACAGGAATTACTCTGCAGAAGCGTCAAGGATTGACAGAAATTAATAAATATGAATGCAGGAGGAAAGCAATGCGATTCTCTGATGTCAGTTTTTTGCTTTCACAGGAATCACTCTGCAGAAACGTCAAGGATTCACAGAAATTTATGAAAAAGACCTGAAGGGATTGCCTACATTTTAAGGTCCAGAAGTTCAATCTACCTGATTTCGTTCAAATTTAATTTTTAGAATTCCAGGGATTTACATTAAAGAGGAAAAAGTAAAAATTTCAAAATACAGTTCATATGGTGACTAATGGCAGTAATTGTCTAACTGCCAAATTCCTAAAATGTTCACCCGTTCTGTTTGGCACAAGTTCCGGACAAAGTGGGGTTTTTTCCTCAGATGGGAGAAGCCAGTGTGTGTATCGATAAATTGTTGTGGTTTTCTGTCTGGTGAGGATTTTCAGGCCTCCCATTAATTTCCTTTTCGTGCAATGCTTTTAATGGGCAATTATTTTAGAAAAACCTTAAGTAATTGCATGCGCTGTAGATTGGCAATCACTAAATATCCCCCCACGCACACACACAAAACTACTTACCCCAAGAATAAAATTCGACCGTAGGTAAATTACTGCTACACAAATTAACATCTGAGGTGTTTTACATGTCGCAGCACAGTATCTAACGTACTGAAGTATTAACCACTGCACAGGAGGTGCCCTTTACTGCAGAGGCAGAAATCTAACTAATTAGAATGGAATAAGTTTGACCTTCTAAATACATGTCTAGGCACTGCAGTGCAGTTGTATATTGGGTTTACTAAATCTCAGTGCTTCATTCAGTACATCTGATGACCAATGTTAATTTTATCCGTAAAGGTTTAGAAGTGAGCAAGGAAGAAATGGAGGAAGACTCAACTCTTGGAAAAGAACAAATATAATGTCAAGTAAAAGGTTTCGTGGTTGCGGTATAAGCACTTTTTTCGATCAAAAAAGTCCTCAACACTGGCAGCCACCTTAAAAAAAGCAAAACAATTTGATATAATTGATTATTCTTACTAAGAACGAAACAGTTTGCAGCGTTATCTCCAAAGGTTCTGATCATAAATGCCATCTCTACCGTCCACTTGACAGAATTGATTATTCTTACGGATGAAAAAGTTTTGGGACGTTCGTCCAAGGAGTCAGGTTACAAATGCCATCTCTGCCGCATATGATTGTCCATCATATGGAATTGGTCCACTGCACAGTGACCCGGGAAGCCAATTAACCCGGCAAAAATCGAAATTTCGAATGTCGGTTTTGGAAGAAAAGAGTTTATAGGTTTCAATATAAATGAATGTAGGATTAAACTGCCACAAAAAAATTCTACAACATTTCTTTACTATTGTTTTAGGACTGTAAAGTGGCATTATCAACAATACGAATTTTTGTGTGAACATTTCGTCAGTTTTAAAACATTATTAATGAATGTATAATTTTACTAATCATAATATTAATGTGTTAAATAGACACACATTGCTTCATAAGTCCTCAAAAAATAATGCTACTTGCTTAATAATAAAAACGAGGCAACATTATATGGGGATGTGGAAATTTAATTTTTAACGTGAGCTACAAAATGCTCGCCGTCACTTGCCGCCGAATGGTTTGCTGTGACAAATACTTTAAATTATTCTTAAAGAGGTGCAAAAGGAAGTTTTTGCGGAAGCAGAAGTATAGCACATGTTTTTGAAAACATGTAGTGCGGCGAGTCGAGTGCACATGCACCGAACTAGCTCATGCGATGTGTAAACAAGGCAGTTTGTGGTTTCGCTTTGGCGCTTTGTAGCCGCCTCAGTGCCACGTTTTTGGCTGTAATTCATGACGTGCGCGTTCGTTTTTACTCCTGTTTAAGGTTTTGTAATGAGGAGTGCTAAACGTAATTTTACAGGCTACATGTCATAGGTTTTGTGCCACGGAATACCGGAAAAAAAGAAAAGAGAATTGTATGAAATTATTCGTGAAAAGTGTCGTGAAGGTAGGGATCAACAACAGGCTCATTTATTAACGTTCGTTTTAGATTCTTTTAAAAGTAAAAAAATATCAGAAGATTCCGGAAGGATTATCGGACTTGGCATGTCAGACATTTGCAGCAAAATATTTAAAACGCTAGAAACGTGTTATCGAAGACATGATGTATTTATTAAAAGAAATTCTAGTTGGCTTGATGAAAATGTAGTAGTTTCAATTTGTGATTCAGTTAGCTCTGACATTTGTGATTCAGTCAGCTGTCGGTCTTCCGCGGAAGACCTGCGCCTCTCTTTCAAGAGAACTTTAGATCTCTTGAAAGATCCACTACCCCATCCTGAGACACCACGAACCCTAATATCAGACACTGACAATAGCGAAGAATCAGATTCTGATAGCAGCGAATGAGAAAATAGATTACGAAGCAAGGCTTCAAGGTATTGCATTTATTGTATTTTTATTGCATTTTGCATTCTGTTCCTGTTTGCACTTCATTATAATTCCATATTATTTAATTTCTAAAATAATAGACACCTTGTGTGTGCTTAGTAATATGCTACCAAAGTATAAACTGCTTTTCAGCAATTATCTAATATCTGCAATAACTTAATGTTAAAATGTAATTATCTATAAAAATAATGTAGTTTACATTAAAATAGGTAGAAAAGATTAATTTGAGCAAATTCCATAACAAAATCACAACCCGCGGATTTTTGCCGAGTTTTTGGTGGTTTCGGATCGCTGTGCACTGGTGTAATTTCAGAGCAATATACACCCATCTCAGTTCAGACAGAAGGATGGGGCCCCTATTTGGATTCAGTAGTTATGTTACTGATCAGGACAGATGTGCTTAGCCTTATGTTTTCCTATGACAGCAGCAGTCCACGCGGATTCGTCAGAGCATTTTGTCACACACTCAGATTTTTAACATCTGCGCTTGCCGCCCCGGTGGCGCAGTGGCCTCTGATCATTCGTCCGTAAGGGGTCCGGGTTCGAATCCCGTGAGGCATGGGTGTTGTGTTTGTCTTACGGCACTGGCTCTCTCCCTTCCCTGGAACCAGTGACCCTAAATTAGGGACGGGCGACTGCTTATAGCCCGTTGAGTTGCTCACGGTGGTCGTTAAACCTCCAATCAAAAAAAAAAAAAAAAACCATCTGCGCATAATTACCAGTTGTGTAGTTCGAAGAATAAATTAATTTAGCAGTTTAAGTAAACACAACATAGAAGAAACACTTAAAATTTTGAAATCAATAAACACTTGATTTGCTTTTTAATCCGGAAGCAATTTTTTATTTGTTAAATTTTTATTACAAATTTTTTTATCAACTTGCATCAAAATTGCTTAACTTGTGAACTTTTCAAATAAGGAAAGAACATAACATGACTGAGAGTCAGATGACAAGAAATGTGTTTTTTTTAATACTACTCTTGCATTTCATATGACTCCAAATATAGAGTTCGAATAATACGAAATAGTTACATGGAATACATGTGGTCATTTGTAAGCCACTTTCGCTAAGATTATTGGGTGGGAATAAAATTTATCTTTTGGGCTGCTATTCTTTTGTCACGTGGGTTTCACCAACCAATGTGAGCACGATTTCGGGCTATTGGTTTCTGAGAGTGGCGAGGACCAACACCTTTTTAGTGTTCTCCCTAGATTTTTTACAGCTTTGTGGCAAGAAACTTCAGCTGGTTAGTACTTACAATGACCCCTTCCCCAAGTGTAAAAAAATGTTTTCCTTAATATTATTATACTTATGAAACATCTTTAGTGATGTGGTAGGCGTTTATGTAACATAACATGAGAAACATCAGAAAATTGTACATAAATGTTTCAAAAAATGAGTACTTACCAATAAATGATGTTCGACGCAAATTTGAGCCAATTTTCATGAATATTTCTGGTGTATGTGGGAATAGGTTTTGGCACTCTTACCATTATGGGCGAAAATGTTCATTAAAGGAAATTTAGCTCCGCGGCAGAGAAAAATATCTGGCCCAGGAAAGAAACACTACTTTTAAGCCTCAACAACAGGAGTTGCTTTTGCGTTACCAATAAGGAGTCACAGAAAGAGGTTGGAAGAGATCATTTCTATTAGAGGCGATGGCGAGTTTAGTGGAAAGTCCTTCCTAAGTATGCATTCACTTGTCTCTTTAGCATAATGTACTTGTTAAATTTTTCTAAGCTCAAATCCATTCTGCGTAGAGGGGCGGTAAGTTAGAGCCCACATCTACTTGAATTTTATTTTGTGGACTTCCCATCATGACAAGGATTTCGATTCCCTTTATCATAAAACTCCTACAATTTGTGAGATACCTTGGTGCATTATCCGACTGCTTATTTTCAACAGTGATTGCCGAAATTCAGTGAAGATACTAGCATACTCTTATATCAACCTAGCGTTTGTAATGATTGCACACACGATCATTAAAATAAAATCATTTGCCCTGCTTTCTTAACAGCAACTAAGGCGCGGTTTCACAGCTGATCGTGGCCTCTAACAACGATGATGGTTCCCTATGCTTCAACATATCAAAATGTGCAATACCTGTCTCTGTTTGAAACACAGTAAACAGCCCTTGTGAGGATTAAAGTTGAGCTTTGGGTCATTTTTTTGCTAGTTCCCCTAGCGACAGTTACTGATACGACCGTAGGCTGTGAACGAACAGGATACACTTTTCATCGAAAATCAGGATCCCCTGGAGTCGAAACTGACACTCGAAGTGTTAGAGGAGGACATTAAACATGCTCATCCGTTGCTCTTAATTATGTTCACTAATAACATGAGGCATCCATCTGTATAAAAATTTTATCATTCCCTCCTGGTGTAGGTGCTTTCGCTGTGTCTTGGTGCAGGTTTGGAGCATTGTGGACTCTCCTTCACACAAACTACGGAGGTCGGCCTGCAGGACCTTGTTTTCCAGAACAACAAGGCATCACGGTTTTGGGACATATTCCAACACCTCATTGCCTTCATGAAACCGTTTGAATTACGCCTGTGCCGTCCCAGCAAAAAACACAAGTGTTGGGAAACTGCTGGCCACCAGCTGGCAGTGATGGGTCACTGCTGGCTGAAATCTGCCGCTCATAGCCCGGTAGCGGTCCGTTGGTGGCAGCACCATCAGTTGGCAGCCATTGATGGCCCCGCAGCATTGCCTTGAATTGCGGGCCACCAAGCAAGTGCCACTAGTGGCCCGTAGCTGGCAACCGATGAAACCCCAACACCAGGTGGAAGCAATGGAACTGCACATGCGCAGAAACAACACGTGCTGTGTCTCTCGTGGTACCTTTTAGTTGAAGACGACGCTATTGCCATCGTGTTATCTTAGTGGATGTTAAGAAAAAAAGCATATGTAGAGAGAAATGCCACGTCGACGAAGATATCAGATTAAGCCATGAAGTACACCCATTCCATTCCCATGAATAAAAAGAAATAATTTCTGTGTAATCTTTCGTTTTAACATTCACTAAACTGCTTAAAACAAAAGTCCTGTAAAAACATTAAAAAACCGTTATGTTGAAAAAAAAAAAAGAATTATACGTGTACAAAATTTATAAATTATTTGAAGATCAAAAGCAACGCTTTGTGGATATAATGTACTCATCCGTGGGTTCAATACACAAGACTGGAGGAATTCACTTCTAAAAATAACGAGAAGTAAAATAAAATACACTGCTGGACAATTGCTAAGGACGGATCATAAACGGCTATATAGCGCATAAAAAAGTAAGTGTGGTTGGATGCCAAGTGAAATAAAATAATGTCAGAATGCCAGGACATTACAAGAAAGACAATTTATTGTGCTCTGAAATCCAGAAGGCTTTGGAACGTGTTCAAGGGACAAACAGGCCATTTTGTGCAGAATACGTAAACGTGAAAAATGCAATTACCGTCTGCAGGCGTTCCGGCGTAAGATGTCAATACGGGATATGGCCACCATGGAGGGCGATGCAAGATTTTACACGTCGTGTCATGCTTTGCACAACATTATCAAGCAGCTGTTGAGGTAATTTATCCCATTCCTCTGTCAGTGCACGGATGAGGGTGTCCTTGTTTATTGGAGGGCATTGGCGACCAGCAAGACTCCTCCCCAAAGCATCCTACACATTTTCAATGGGATTCAGATCTGGAGAACGTGCTGGTCATACGAGGCGTTGAATATCCTCGCTCTCAAGACACTCCTGAACAGCGCCTGTTCGATGACATGTTACGTTGTCGTCCATGAAAATGAATCTATCACCGACAGCACCACGGAACATGCGAACATGAGGTAGCAGAACATCATTAATGTATCGTTCGCCAGTCATAGTCCCAGTTGGAAGCACATAGAGGGACGTACGGCCATTGATCATGATGCCAGCCCATACCATGACACTACATGTCGGATGTCGGTCCCTTTCCTGTATGTTTGCTGGACAATATGCAGTACCACTATCACGCCAGATCAGTTGTCGTCGACAATCAGACGATAGATTGTATCTACTCTCATCTGAGAAGAGGACAGCAGACCAGTCGTTATCAGTCCAATTGCGATGTTGATGGCACCATTGCAAACGGGCGGTACGGTGACCTCTGGACAATGGGATGCACACAACAGGACGGCGGGCGTATAGTCCTATTTCATGCAAACGTCTGGCGACAGTTTTTCGGGAGATCCGCTTGCCGGTAGCAGCCATAAACTTATTTGCTACCTCACTAGCTGTGCTTCGCCGGTGTCTTTTTGTTGATAGCACTATGTACCGATCTTCTGCAGGTGTCGTACTGCGAACACGACCTCCCCCGTGATGTTTGCTACACTCTCCATTTGTTTGAAATGATTTCCAAAGCCTTGAAACAACACTGTGGCTGACGTCGAACTTTCTGGCAACATCTGTTATTTTTCGCCCTTCTTCAATCTTGCCAATAATACGGCCACGCGTAAAATTATGTAGGTGATGTCAGGAAGACATACTGAAAATTGCAAGTTCGTCAATTGATTCTTTCCCTTTCAACTTTGCGTTTGAACAACAACGGTCAATACGCGTCAAATTCTTTATATCTCTTATCAGCGCTATGACGTCACGAACAAGTTTGGCAATCCAAAATTTGATACGCACAACGCGTCTTACTGTATCCCGCACTTATGCTAATTTCCACATTTTCCTGCCTTCCATTTTATGGTTGCTATCGTTGCTATTGTCATCCGTCCTAAGCAATTGTCCGGCAGTGTATCTTTCCTCTTTAAAACAAATGTACCTTCGGACAGCGGAAAGGAAAGATAAAAAGTTTAAAATGTTACATGAACGGGTAAATATATTAATTCAACAATCGCCTTTCAAGACGACAAAGACAGCTCGAAACTTTGGAAAGCGCCTTTAAGCTGGTACACTCTTTGAAAAAATGAAGTTCCATTAAGGTAAAAAAAACGATCGTACGTTAAAAAATAAATTTATGAATTATATGAAACTGACATTGCCGCCCCGGTGGCGCAGTGGTCTAAGGCGTTGGCCACTGATCATTCGTCAGTAAGGGGTCCGGGTTCGAATCCCGGTCAGGCATGGATGTTGTGTTTGTCTTACGGCACTGGCTCTCTCCCTTCCCTGGAACCAGTGACCCTAAATTAGGGACGGGCGACTGCTTATAGCCCATTGAGTTGCTCACGGTGGTCGTAAAACCTCCAATCAAAAAAAAAAAAAAAAAAAAGAAACTGACATTTTTGAAAAATACCTCTCAATTTTGTAAAATTAAATAGAGAACCATTCGTTACACATTCTGCAGAAAAGAGGGTCAGCTTCAAGTCATGCTCGTGCGTACCAAATCAGCCCAGTTGATAGAGCGCGCGCTTCCCACACAGACAGTCCTTGGTTCGTCTCCAACACGATCCAAACGGGCGTTTTGCCGGACCTGTTGAGAAAATTTCCCCAGCGCGGTGCTGTAATTCAGAAGCATCGTAATGAGGAAAAAAGTAGTTGTAGCTTTGGGAAACTGCGGTTACCCTTTATTTTTATGGCTACTACTAGGGAATTGGCGGACAAGATTCGGCAAGCCATCAGTTACATCACGTGATTGCCGACTGCCACTGCTGGGAAACTAGCGGACAACATTAGGCTAGCGATCATTTATGACACGTGCTTGCAGGGCCGCTGAAGGGCCACTTGTGGCAACTACTGCCTGTAATGGATAACTGATGGCCCTGTTGTGGCATATGACAACTGATGGGGATGGCAACTATTGGCCAGCTGCTGGCCCTTCTGTTGGCTGCCCGGACATTTTATTGACGGTTCGGCAGCGGCAACATAGTGCTGGGCTACTGCTGACAGTGCTGGCTGCCAGCAATGGCCCAGTGCTGCCCCAGAAAGAATGTTTTTGCTGGGGTACGAACCGCGGGACCATCATATGCATCGTGGGCTTTCGACGGTTCTTTATTCAATAAAACAGAGGTGCCTTTCAGTAATCACCATACGAAGCCTCATCGTTAAGGTGCGGAAAGGGTATTTCATGAGAAATAAATGCCTGAAATGTGTAATAACCTTATACGTTTACACTATCCTGACCAAAAATTATGAAATTAAATGAGCAATATTGCACTTACCTCATGTCATTTTACATAATCCTTGTGTTTTTTATGTTTTTTTTTTCGTTGCTGTTTTTTTTTTGTTGTTCTTTTACTGGATATGCCTTCGGCAATCATCTCGTCCTGCATGTGCTACTGAAAAATCGCAGCCACACGCGGTACACATCCCATGGTTTTTTTTTTGGTTTTTTTTTTTTGGTTGGAGGTTTAACGACCACCGTGAGCAACTCAATGGGCTATAAGCAGTCGCCCGTCCCTAATTTAGGGTCACTGGTTCCAGGGAAGGGAGAGAGCCAGTGCCGTAAGACAAACACAACACCCATGCCTCACGAGATTCGAACCCGGACCCCTTTCGGACGAATGATCAGAGGCCATCGCCTAGACCACTTCGCCACCGGGCGGCCCATGGTTTTCAGAAACATTTGATTTCGTTACGCACGGCCATGTTTTAAAGTCATCCCGGTAACGTTCCTGGACTTCGACTCTCTTACTCCCTTTCGTATTTCCACTCATCGTCAAAAACAGATTGTGACGTAACTGCCAGCAGGACGCACACGACATAAAGGCACATAGCAGTCAGAACAAACGTCCGCGTAGCTCAATTGGTAGAGTGACTTATTCCGGAATGAGGGGATCCGGGTTCGAATCCTGGCGTGGACAGAAATGACGGAGAAATTTACTTCGTTATAAGATAATTAAGGAAAAACAATAAACCTTACCGGCATTTGAAGTGATGATTTGTTGTCAGAAGAAGTAAAAAACAAACAAACAATTTTTGCTTGTTTTTGTTTGAAAATTTTGAAATTAAATGAAAAACAATTTCGTACCGGAAACGCTGTCCAACAAAGAAGGAATGTTTCAAATCGGGCTCTTAGAAGCAGAGATATTGACAAGCATAAGATATGCATCTACGTCCCCTGGCGGAGAAATAATGCATTATTTTAAGAAAATATTCGGAAAGGTTTATCGACGAAAGTGGTATCGGTCCACGAAATAATTTTTTCAATCGAAATTTTAGAAGTTCAGATTTTGCTGCAAATGCGTCAGAAGCAGAAATTAACACGTACGCCCCCTGGTGCCTAAACCACTTTTACCAAAAAATCAGAAACGATGTGCAAACGATTTCCTATCAGGGGCTGTATCCTTTGCAGAAAGAATTTTTCAAATACGAGTTTTAGAAGCAGAGATATCGGGGGAAACGCAATTTACCTTTACTTCCTTAGCGGGAAAGCTGTGCATAACTTGGAAAAGTGACTATACCTAAAATAGCCTTCGAAATCAATGGAATCGAAAGGTAAAAGAATTTTTTCAATCGGTGTTTAAAAGCAAATATATGGAATAAAATGTATTTCGAATTCGACATCTGCATTTGCGCCCTCTAGCGGCAAAATTGTGCCTCGTATATTTAAAACGACATGAAGGATCATTATTCGCACATTTCAAGCTTTCCAATGCAAAAAGAACTTTTGAAATCGGACTAATAGTTTGTTTCAGAGATATGGTGTCCACAGACGGGCGGACGGATAGATAGACGGGCGAACAGACGGAAGGACGGATAGATAGACGGGCGAACAGACGGAAGGACGGATAGATAGACGGGCGAACAGACGGAAGGACGGACTGACTGCCGATAACATAAGCACGATGAAGGATCATCATTCGCACATTTTAAGCTTTCCAATGCAAAAAGAACTTTTGAAATCGGACTAATAGTTTGTTTCAGAGATATGGTGTCCACAGACGGACGGACGGATAGATGGACGGGCGAACAGACGGAGGGACGGACTGACTGCCGATAACATAAGCACGATCTTTTTCACAAAAGAAGTGCTAAAAAAATTTACTTTTGAGATTTTTTAGGAAACTTAAGTGCTTTTTCTTATTTTTCTTGAAAAAGCAAAAGAACTTACAAATATTCAAAAGAACGGCATAAGAAATCTGCCCATAGAAGACAAGTAAGGAAAATTAATTTTTGATATTGAAATTTAAGGTGAAAGATGGAAGGAATACCTTGAAGATCTCTATGCAAAAAATTTAAGGCCAGAGAAAATTGAATTAGAAGAGCAAAGCGAAATATCAATAGACGATAAAGGTCCTGAAATATTAAAGAGTGAAGTTGAAACAGCAATTAAGGAATTAAAAAGTGGAAAAATGGAAGGAGTGGATGGAACACCTAGTGAAATACTGAAACAACTAAATGACAAAGGTATAAAAGAAATATGGAAATTATGCAACCTTATTTATAAAACAGGAGAATGGCCTAAAGATTTCACAAATTGAAAAGAAAACTAACCCTACCAATTGAAAAGAAAAGCAATCCTACTAAGTGCAGTGACTATAGAACTATAAGCATACTCTCGCATGCTTCTAAAATACTGCTTAGAATATTGAATCGATGACTGTATAACAGAGCGGATAATTTTTTAGGAGATGATCAGTATCGATGGATGATCAGCAGATTTTTTGGGGGATGATCAGTATGGATGGATGATCAGCAGATTTTTGGGGGGATGATCAGCAGAATTTTTTTGGAGATGATCAGTACTGCTTAGAATATTGAATCGACGACTGTATAACAGAGCGGAGAATTTTTTGGGGGATGATCAGTATGGATTCAGGAAAGATAGAGGAACTAGGGATGCAATCGGAGTGATGAGGACTATATGCGAATGGAATATAGAGTAAACAAAGAATTTGTTGTATGTTTCATCGACCTAGAAAAAGCATTTGACATGGTGAATTGGGAAAAGCTGATACAAGTGCTAAATAAAATAGGGTGTGACTGGAAAGACAGGAGGTTAATAGCTGAATTCTAAATGAACCAGACCGTCATAATAAAGACAAAAGTAGGAAAAACTAAAAAATGTGTGATTGGCAGGTGTGTAAGACAAGGATGCTGTCTATCACCAATGCTCTTCAATATTTTTGCAGAAGAAATGATAAAAGAAGCATTTGATGAAGAGAAAAGAGGAATCACTATTGGAGGAAGAACAATACACTGTATTAGATTTACAGGTGACCAAGCAATATTACCTAATACTGAAGATGAACTACAGCATCTAATGCAAAAATGTGAAAGTGTATGCATAAAATTTGGTATGAAAATTGCCACAAAGAAAACAAAAACCATGAGAGTCTCTAGGAGACAAGGAAACGTTGAGGTGATGATGAATGAGAGAACCACAACGCAATTTTATTCTTTTAAAATAATTTTCACCATTATATACTGATAACCGTCGGAAGTTTTTTCAGAGTAAAGGTTCCTTTCTGATAAAAGTTATCCCATACAGCAATTGATTAAAAATACAACAAAGGTATATGTTAAGAAACTTTTTAAAATTTATATAATTAGATATAAATCTTGGAGTTACATAATAATTTTCTGTTCATGTAGCAAGGCGGAGAAAGTTGTGCACCCTGGGCCGCAGATAGCCTTGTGGTCAACGCTCGTCACTGTCACGGAAAGATCTCGAGGTCTGCACGGGCCTTCTTTTGGTGGGCCCGGGTCAAGCGCGTGCGTTTAAGACCCAGCCTATTCATACAGCTGTTACTTAGGCCCGGCCTGTGATGTGCCATTTTATATTAATTTGTCTTACTATTGTATGTTCTTAAAATGTGAAACTTAAATAATGAAATTAGATATTATTGAAAATTTTTAGTTCAGTGTAATCCTAAACATCCAAACTTTAGTAATTATTATCGAAGAATGTGACCTTCAGAGAGGAAAAAAAAGTCGAAACTTGTTCAAAATCTCCCTTTCTCTGAACCAACACGCTGTACCACTACAAGAAACAGTCTCTAAACGGATTAGGGACAGGAGAAAGAAACGATTCCCTCTCTCTCTCTCCACACACAAACACACACACACAGCTATAAGAATGGAACAAGTCGGGCACTACAACGCACTGACTTGTTCCACTCTTATAGCTGTTTTATCCAAATAAATGGATTAATTGCTCTGGAATTGCAATTATTTTGTTTCCAGTACATGCACATAGCATGTGTTACAGGGCTACACATGTACGAACTTTCATCTCGATTAGATGATTCGTTCTCGGGGTTTCTTCCTTTCTTTTTTTTTTTCTTTTTGCAAAGAGTGTATAAAATAACCCACTCTAGGTGCAAAATAACTGTACCAAAATCAGACATTATTTGGAAAACGTTTCCCATTGAAAACCTTATCCCTCGCCAGAAATCTAAGATACTGGGCAAATCAGAATTTATTTTTACTCCCCATAGCGAAAAAACTGTGTATTACTAGAAAACGAAATGATGCCGAAATCGGTTTTCGCAATGAATAGCATGAAAGGAATTAAAGAAGTTTTTCAATCTCATATTCAGAAGCAAAGATATAGAATAAAATGTATTTTGAATTTCATAGAATCTGTATTTACACCCCGTAGCGACAAATTCCTGCGTTGGAAAGTGACCGAAACCAAAGACTTTATTGGTTCCATGTGTTTTTTGCTTTTGAATGTAAAAGGAATTTTCTGAATCGGACCAATAGCTGTAGTGACGTAATGTCCATAGTTGGACGATCAGATAGAGGGGGAAAGTGATACCAAAGATTGGAAAGTTACGTGAACTTTCAGATTTTAATATCATTTTCTGAATTATGTACTGACAGTTGTCGAAACTGAACAGAGTAAAAAGATTCATTTCTGATAAAGTTGATCCCGACAGTAATCGTGAATCCATTACGGAAACTTTCTTTGGATTCTTGGAACCAAGTTTGTACGATTTTTCTGCTCCTTTGCGATAGTAAACCCACCATTTCTTCTATTACAGTCGTTTAGGTAGATCCATGCTTCATCAATAATCACAATAAATCTCCGTCTGTCTCCGGCTAAATGATTTTCATAAAGAAGTCTACGCCGCGTTCTACGCTCAGTCACGTGCCTAGAAAAAAGGCGGTGAACTTTGTGTGTGTGTTTTTTTTTGTTTTTTTTTTTTTCAGATTCAAATCTTTGTTTATTACCTAGTTTAAGTTGATACAGATATCTTGAACGACTTGGCGATTAATCTTTCGGTAGGAAGATTTTCTTTTAAGACCAGAGGTCTTACTTTTGAATTAGTCGTAAAAGTATATTCCTTCTTTGGATATTTGTTTGGAGTTCTTTTTCCTGCTAAAAACAATGCTTGATGATTTCCCGCTCTATTAATAATAACATATCTTATTTCACTGCTAATTCCATGATTTTCACAGCGTTTTTAAATTAAAGAATAGGAATATTTCTCTTCGTAAGGAGCAAAAATATAACCTATCCACAGCTGCACTGGTGTGCAAAAATTAAGGACGAAGAGGAGAAATTAGCATAACAGCGGAACGAGCAGGCAGAACGGACCGAAAGACCACTCAGGAGATAGACTAGGGTCTGGTACGGTAGGGCATGCGCATATATGCAGCATGACGAGGGAGGTGGGGTGTCAGAAGGGTATAAAGCACACGGGTGGTGTACGCTCAGCAATTCAGTGAAAGCTATTGCACGGTGTACATCGGTTTGAACGACGTCGAGTTGCTGCCACTGTGTGATATGGCCAACAGGCAATCCAGAGACGACATCTGGATGACTTTACCCGAGGTCGCGTCATTGGGAAGTTGGAAGAAGGTCGAAGTGTGACTAGTGTGGCCGAGGAGTTCGGGATCGCTCACAGCATCGTTTCACGAGCTTGGAGAGCATTTCAAACGGCAGGAACAGCTGTCCGAGAGTTTAGCAGTGGTCGTCCACGAGCAGCCACTGCGGCGGACGACCGGTATATTGTTCTACAGGCGAGAAGAGACAGACAGCGGGAGAAATCTCAAGGCACATGCAACAGACAACTGGACGTCCGTTATCGCGTTTTACCGTGGCCAGGAGGCTCCACAAAGGTGGTCTATTTACACGACGACCAGTACGGTGTGTGCCATTAACGCCTGCCCATCGGCGACGGCGGTTTCTGTGGTGCCAGGAACAAAAGAACTGGTCACATCAGCAATGGGGTCGAGTTCTCTTTACGGATGAGAGCCGATTTAGTCTGACGAGCGATTCTGAACGTATACACATCTGAAGAGAGCAGGGAACACGCAATCACACCTCCAACATCATCGAAAGGGACCGGTTTAGAGGTGACGGAGTTCTCGTTTGGGGAAGTATCATGCTTAGTAACCGTACTGACCTCCACATCTTCCAAGGAGGTTCAGTCACTGGTGTTCGCTATTGTACCGAGGTTCTCCTGCCTCACGTGCGTCTGTTTAGAGGTGCTGTGGGTCCTGAGTTCCTCTTAATGGACGATAACGCTACACCTCATCATACAGTGGCTGTCGCAGAGCTGTTGGAGAGTGAAGATATTCAACGCATGGATTGGCCCGCAAGGTCCCCGGACCTAAATCCTATCGAACACGTGTGGGACCTTCTCGGGAGACGCTTGGCAGCACGTCACTAGCCACCAGCAACGATTCCGCAGCTGCGATTGGCGCTACAAGAGGAATGGGCTGCGATGCCACAACAGCTCCTTGACAACCTTGTCCTCAGCATGGACAGACGTTATAAATCCTGCAACGCAGTCAGGGGTGATCATATCCCCTACTAAAGACTAAATTTTTCTTGGCAGCCGCCTGTCACATGGACGTTTCTGTCTTCTGTCCAGTTGTGCTCGAAGCTACCTTTTCAATAAAGTGCCTTTGGATTCCTTGTTTGGACGGTTTTGCTCACTTGTCCCATATTCTTACATCTTGGGAATCTTATGGTATGATTTGAGTCGATGAGGAGCACTTCTGCACGACGTTACATTCGAAAAACCGTCTCGTTCTTAATTTTTGCACCCCAGTGTAATTGGCGGTTAGGATGTGCTTGCATGAGGCTAAATATATTATGACCCGGACACTGTTTCCATGTATAATACCACCAAAATACCTAATTTTAAGTCATTTAAGAACATCACTACGTTCGTTCCTTATGAATCATCACTCTGCTGATCAAGCGTAGTAAGAAACGAGGACAAATTCCTGTTGGGTTTCTGTTGCTCTTACGAAGAAAAGCTTTGCATTCTTCTAATCTGAAAATATTTTGCAGTTTTTCGTGCTTCAGAACATTTCCTTATTATGATTATTACGTAGATTTGGTTTGTTTTCCGAATACGGCTAGTAAAATAATGGAAACTTCAGTAATTTGATAGATATTTCGTTGTCGCTCTTTCTGTTTTGACGGAGACCAACGTCTTTCTCCGCGCTTGATATGGGGTAACATCGGCAGCACGGATGCGGCGAAAACATGAAGCACTTTTAACGCTTATATCTGCGAAACTAATATCGTAGAGTAATAGATAATACATCATTAAATAGTTTATAGAGTCCCATTTATAACAAAACAAGTTTCAATCATTTGCCCCTTAACCCTTCGGTACAGTAACGTTAGAAAGTTAAGCTAAATTTCGCGTGATTTTGTTTCGCTGCACGCCGTTTTAAGGTTGATAATTAGTGAATAGATAACGATAGCTATTACCTCAGCCCCGCATTCCGTAGCTGTATGTAACAAACCAAAATGAAGTGGTAAAATTTATTTATTTTTAGATAAAAAGAGCGACAAAAATTTAGAAATGCCGCAAAAATCCAAGGAAATAGAGGAGAACGAGAAGAATCTCAAAAGCACTTCCCATTAAGTCATTAACCAAAAGGTCACGGGAATGTGGGGAGCGTCGAAAGTCCGCGGGCTGGAATGCATTTCACCCGAGTTCGACTCTTAAGCCACGAAATTTGCACTTCAACTGCACAAATTGAGACTGAACAGCAAGAACAGACAGATATTAATGTTACCGATCCAAATTTTCACACCAAACGTGCAATACGAATGTACATCGCCAGTCCTCACGACTTCGCTGGATAATGAATGCACACTGCTGGCCACCCAAAATGGAACACCAAGAAGGACACGAGATAGCAAAGCCAGATTTACTGGACACATAACAACAGATACAAAGATGAAACGATTGAGCTTACAGGCCCGTGCGACTTGAGGAACACGCAGACATCAATAGTTCGTGTGGATCCCATGGCTGGCGAAAACGGCCTGTACACGCCGCGACATCGAACGAAAGAGGCTTTGGATGTGGCCTTAAGGTATGTTGGTCCAGGCTGCTTCCACACGTTGCCACAGTTCATCAGGCGTAGCCGCGGGTGGTGCTTGCCGGGCCACTCGGTTGCCGATCAGCAACCAGGCGTGTTCGATGGGCAACATATCGGGAGAACAGGCCGGCCACAGCAGCAGTGACAGCTGGTGGGCCGTGAAGAATTGTTGCACGATGCGTGCCACGTGCGGGCGCTCATTGTCCTGTTGAAACGTGGCCGCTGGCAGGTACTGCAGGTAAGGGAGGACTACATGCTCCAAAACGTCGGAGATGTAGCGGTTGCTGTTGAGTGTACCGGAGATGCGTACCAGAGGGGTGTGGGTGTCATATCCAATTGCGCCCCAAACCATAACGCCAGGCGACGGACCGCTATGGCGATGCATAATGCAGGCGTCATAGTCTCTCTCCGCGGTGCCGCCACACGTGGATCCGACCATCGTGGTGTCGCAGGGGAAGCGGGATTCGTCGGAGAAGACAATGTCGTGCCATTCTGTAGTCCAGGTGCGGCGTTCAACGGCCCACTGCCGCCGCACTCGCCAGGGGTGTAACGTCAATGGTAATCGGAGCAATGGGCGACGTGCGACAAGTCCCCGCTCCTGCAGACAACGTCGAACGGTACGTGCTGACACAGGTTGTTGCGCAACACGCCCTAATTCCTGCGCTAACGTTCGTGATGTGGCTGTGCTAGCCGTCAATGCCCGCCGCACAACATGCCGGTCCTCGTTCGGTGATGTGCCGCGGCTGCGGCAATCGTTCACTTCGGTCCGTCCGTCCCTCCTGCACCCACCAAATCCATACTCTCCTAACTGTGGCTGGATGTCGTCTCACACGGGCGCCGATGTCTCGGTACGATAAACCGCTGTCGCGATAAACCACTATTCGTCCTCTGTCGAACTCTGAAACGTGCTGGAATGACTGCCGTATTCTGCGACGAGGCGTCAGGAAGCTTCCCACGCACAGATCTGGCAGCACAACACACTTCCATTACTTACACCCCGCCTTCTTGCACCCTTCTTATTGTGCTTCTCGGGGACGTGCCGTGCGCACATGATTTGCATATGCCCTGCATTGCTAATCGTTTGCATGTTATCTTGCGGGCGACGCATGCTGCGAATTTCAGGCCAATCGGATGCTTCCTTCTTGGTGTTGCATTTTGGGTGGCCAGCAGTGTATTACGTCTCAAACCTTGACACCGCCGATGCATTCTGAATCTGGACAAGAACAAGAGCAAAAACAAGAAGAGTACATGAGGCCCGAGACGTATGGGTAAATTTATGACAAGGCAACTGAGGAGTTTGAATTTTTTTCTGAAGAACGATTTCTCCGTTTCACTGATGACATAGCAATTTGTGCAAGTGCCCCTCTTACGCTGTAGAGAATTATCCAGGAACTTGCTGACAAGAGTAAAGAAATGGGCTTAAAAATGAACTTACGAAAAATAAAAGTGATGTTCAATATTTTTAGAAGAGCTGAAGATTTACACAGTGACGTAGCAGATCTAGAAGTAACCGGCACCTACATTTACCTTGAGCAACTGATAGCAAGCGAGGGCCGCATCTAAAATGAAATTAATCGGCGTATAAAACTTGGATGGAGTGGATTCGGACGAAACAGTAGAATTTTCAAGCGCAATATACCATTAAGTGTTTTAAGAAAAGCGTTTGACAGATGCATCCTTCCAATTCTTACTTATTTCCAAATTTGGCGGTCACATTTTTTCGGCTCCGAAGCCCCCATTAAAAATAACACCGACAAGGGATTATCACTGCCACTTGGTGTCTTGATGTGTGTGTCATCTTTGTAGTCCGTCATGCATGAACCTTAATGACAAAAAATGCAAAGGTCTTAAATGTGAACATCTTTCGTTGAGGCTAATGGCAACACCAGCGTCTCATAAGAGACTGGTGTACAGTCTAGTGCATTACTTCATGGATGGAATACATTCCAGACGGGCTTGGGATCCCTCAGATCGTCATCTCATTGGGTAATGCTGGAGAGGCGCTGACCAATTAGGTAACGGACAGACATATTCTTTCAAAATACGTGTTATGTGGAGGTGTGATAATGGGAGTGATTGAAGTTTAACAGATATTAATTCAAAGTTATACGAATCTATCGGCTTTTCAATAATTTTTTTTTTCTGTTAGAATAACAAAAACATGAATCTGTTCTAGATAGCTGATGGGATATACACTTATGATACAAAACTGTATTGAAGCACAATAAGTTTAGTACATGTTCACTTGTACTAAACTTATTGTGCTTCAATAAGTTTAGGAATACGAAGTCGTGGATCACGAAAATGAGAGGAGTGGATGATATCATGATCGAAGTAAAGATCCTCAAGTGGCAGCAATATTGCTAGAACTCACCACCGTTGCAGAGATTGAAAAGGGTCACGAGCCATCGGGTCAACAATTTCTTGCGGGTCAAACGGGTCGGGTCAAGATGTTCCTGACCCGGTTTTGTTTGCGTTATATTTTTGAAGAGCGAAAAAAATGCTTTTCCATGAAAAATGCGCACTCTGGAACATTGTGCTCGTTACTGCCCGCGGCCTGAAAAATGATTTGTCATGCAAATTAAGGGAAGAGTGTCCTTCCTCCTGAGGGGCAATGTCGAAAACAACATCCACATTTTAGAAACTTTCAACTCATCATAAGCTTGGGAATATTGGTGTTGATGTGAAACATATTCTGAAGCTTGATGTATTATCAAGAAAACAACAAAAACTGAAATGAAATGTACGACAAGTTATTTAATGCAAAAATTTTGACTGTAGCGCCATCAAAATTAGGTGGAACAGCCTTAATATTAGTGCGGAGGGTTTTTTATGTTGTTTGGAAACATGCGTAAAACAATTAGGTTATGTCTTTGAAATGAAGGACGGCAGTTTCAGCACTTCCTGTAAGTAACTGAGTAAACTATACGTTCTCATAATACATTTGTTTGATTTCCGTATAAATAAAGTACTTACTGCGGAGAGACTTTTTGCGCGCCCTGTATATAATAAGGAGGATCAAAGAGTAACGCACAGCAATTTTCTTTCTCTTTGCAGGCTGCTAGTTGAAGCTTGCAGTTTGGTAGACAACGAGTTTGAATATCACGCTATAGACCTGTTTGGCTAGATCAGGTGTCACGGAACAGTGTGAACGACGGCACAAAGATGACGCGTTTGTTAGCGTCGTCTACGAATGAAGATCAACGCGGTGTAGTCCGATTTTTGTGGGCTAAATGGAAAACTCCGAAGGAAATTCACAAAGAAATGGTCGAAGCGTATGGTGGTAATTTCCTGGACCGCAGCAACGTCCCGAGATTGTACTGTTTCTTTGCAGAGGTCTGCATCAACCTTACCGATTCGCTACTTTCCTGTCGACCTGTAACCGCGTCACTAACTGCCACTGTGAGAGGCATTGAACAGGCAATTCTGAGTGACCGGCTCATCCATCTGCGCACATTGGCAAAATTTCCTATACGGTATAGCGTACGATATTGTGCATGAGAATTTCACAAGTCAGTGCGCGATGAGTGCCCAAGAACTTGACAGACGACCAGAAGGGACATAGAAAAATGCGCAATTTGAGCCTTGTGATATAAAAATAATCCTCTCTATCTGTGCTCTAGTGTTTAAAAATACCACCCTATTTTTTTCCTCTGTGATTGACAAGATGTTCTGTCACTCCATTTCTTTGTTTGTCTTCTTTCATTTTTTATTTTTCTTTCACTGTTATGAAATGGTTGCCGAGCGTAAAGCAGAAACGCAATCTGTCTCCGGGACAACCGAGACTAACTGAGCTTATTGCTTAAATTACAGAGTAGGTTCACGCATCTTTAGAACGTTTTTGATGAGAAATTACAGAAAATTAATGACGCTCAAATAACTGAAACGGGCAATAGCGTGTTAGATAAACACGAAAGAATCTACTGCAGCTAATTATCGTCTATTAAGAAAATGGCGAACGTAAACTAGCGGTGGATAGAAGACTGTGTTTTTGCTCTTTACAAAGAGAACTCTTCGTATTTGTATAATTAACATTGTTGATAAGAGAGGGAAGAATCGTCAAGCTTTGCTGAACACCAAACATAATCCAAAGTAGGAACGTGCTTTTGCGATTATTTAAATAGTAAGGTCCCTGGTCTTAAAAGAAACTCCACCGACCCAAAGAGCAATCGTTAAGTCGTTAAAAATCTCTGCATCAACTGTAAACAAGGTAAACAAAGATTTGAATCTGAAAAAAAAAAAAATTATAATGTTCCCCGACTTTTACCTAGGCACTTGGCTGAGTGCAGAACGCGGTGTAGACTTCTTTATGGAAATCTCTCAGCCGGAGAGGGATGGAAATTTATTGTGACTATTGATGAAGCATGGATCTACCTAAACGACTGATAACAAAAGATAGTTGATTTACTGTCGCAAAAGAGCACGAAAAAACTTACAGTCTTGTTTTCAAGAATCCAAAGAAAGTTTCAGTAAAGATTTCATGATTATTCCTCGTTTCCCGTACAAAGGGAAGTTGCGAAAAGAATGTTAAAATCTATTCTACGTGTTACGAATAATGTTTTAACTCCTATCTTTAAAGAGGATATACCATTCCTTTATCCAATGAGCCTTCACAGAGTAGAACTCCGTCAGGATAAGGCTGCCAGTCATACATCGAAATCTAGCACTCTATTTCTTGATGAAATGAGAAAAAAAAATCAGGTCAACACATTTTGCCCGTATTTCTTCAAAGACCTCTGACGTGTCACCAATGGACTGGTGAGCTTTCGAACTGCTAAAAAGAGCATTTTCGGAATGATTGGGCTATGGAAAGCAGAGGCAGAGGAGTGGAATAAATAGCAATTTTTAGAAATACCGGAATATTCGCGAACTGGGCTGCAATGTAGACACCATCTGGCATGCCATGCCTGTCCGTGAACTACGTGCGTCTATTCCAACGCGTAGTAATCGCTTGTATCCGAAACGGAGGCGGCGCTACAACGTACTGACTTGTTTCACTGGTGCAGCTATTTTATCCGAATAAATGACACAACTGCTCTGGAATTGCAATCATTTTCTTTCCTGTTCATGTACATTACACATACCAAATTTCATTTGGATTTGTTTATTCCCTCTGGGCGCTTCGTTCTTTTTTGCGAAGAGTGTATTTATGCTTTATACCCAGAAGTGTTCTAATAATCACCTAGTTTCCTGTATGCGTTTTTAATTTGATTTTCTTTTTATTTGCAGATGTGGACTTTACTCGTCTGTTTCTTAAGAGAATTGGGCGCCCGCGCATATGTTGTGCCAAGGTTTCTTGAGGCTCTGGATGAAAGGATGGTTTTTGAAGAGAATGCAGGAATTGTGGTAGAAGATAGCCGTCATGATCCCGGCCCCTTAGCGCATTGCTGTCGCATCAACCGGAAGTTCAGGATTTACCATGGAATCTGCGCTTGCGCCAACGTACTCGCCATGGGATGCAGTGCAGTTCATCTGTACTTCCTGTTAACAAAACTGCGGAATACTTTCACTTGAAAAAAACAATGCTCCCCCAGAATGGTGAACACAAAGTAACTTGGAATTCCTGTTGGAAGCCGTGAGAATCTTAAGAATTGTCCGCACAATGAAATTGGTGATTTTGAATCGGGAAACGAATTAGGAAAAAAAGTACGCATTTTGTGGACACAGTAAAGAAGACGGGCCAGTGTATTGTACTAATTAACTCCAGCTAACTGTCCTCAGGTGACGCAGTTCAAAGGGACTATTCATCGTTGTTTTTATCCTTGTCAGAGTTAAATTGTAGCTATTTATTTCATCTTATTTTTTTTTGAACGTATCAGCAATATGTATGCCATTGTTCTGTGAATAGCAGTACTTTGTTGATATTAAATCGGACTTGTGTTGATACTTCTCTTTCAGTGTCCTTGATCCAGGACGCGGGTGGCCTAGTGGTCAACGTTCGTAACTTCCACAGAGAAGACCTCAGGTTCGATCCCAGGCCAGTACGAACGCTCAAACCACTAAATATCCGCCGTGCGTCGGATGGGCACGTTAAGCCGTCGGGCCCCGGTCCCCTGGTAATAAATAAGGGCGTCTTCCTACCCCTTTCTACCTGGCTTCCGTGTAACTTTCCATCGGGCACTCTAGCCCAAATCTCCTAGCTTCCTATTACTAAAGGTTGCTTAAGACCTGAGGTCAGACACTCCGTAAAATCATGTGTATATGATCTGATCAGTGTCTTCATCTATTGTAAGTTAGTGATGTTATTGAGTTTGATATTTAACAACGACTCCTTTTTAAGGGTCTCTTTTACTTTACGCAATTCAAAAGGACTGCCAAACCATATTTCTTATAGGAAGTGCGTTATTTACTTTTCTGTAGAAGAGTTATCAAAATAGCTTCCGCAGAGCCACGCAAATTCAGCTGCTCTTCGCTCTTCAAAACCTTAAATTTATTCCCTTTATTATGTCAGTATGATACTAAGGACGAGTGACGTGGGTGGACAGGAATACATTGAGGGATAGTATTACTTACTAGCAGATGAAGAAGGAGAAAGTAAAAGTTTTGAAATGAAAGATCTTATTTTAATTAAGACTATTTTTTCATCCTTTAATAATAGCATATTTGAAACAGTACTGTTACAGTTTAATGAGAAACATAAAATTTCCATTTGGTTCCTAAACTTGTTGAAAAATTTAGCAATTACAAAAAGTACGTAACACCCACTAGAAAAGTGCATATGTATAAAGGTAGAAAATCTTTGGGTTTTAACTCACGATTTTTAAATTAGATTTAGCTCGACAAAGCGGTCGTTTTTCTTTAAAGGAAATATTCAAGTACAGAACATTTCTTCTTAAAAAATGCAAAGTTTTCAGAAGGAACTAAGCAAAACGAAATAAATAAAGCAAATAGGAATCGACTGACATTCCCTCATTAAAAAGTTTTACCAGTTAAGTACTAATTAAATCCAGATATGTGCATGTGTGGACGGAGTAACTGGATGAATACCTGTGCAACCAGCAGGGCCCAACCATTGGGAAGGATTGATTCCCGGGGCCCATGCTGGCAGGAAAGTCTCAGGCACGAGCGGATCCAGAACTTTATCTCAGGAGAAGGGAAGGAGGCGGTTGCCTCAGTCAAAAAAATAAAAAGAGAGACTTTGCGTTAGAGTAGCACACAACACATACAGTATGCACTTCATATCTATGTAACTGACACAGTTTTTATACATACATGTCTTTTACTGATTATGAAACGGCCTTTGATTCCATAAAACCGTCAGCAGTTACAGTGGCTTTGAAATCCTGCGGTATCGACGATGGATACTTTAGCATTTTTAATGACATCTACATAAGTGCAAAGGTTCAGCCAGTTGAGGATACAGCGCCAATAAAAATGTAAGTGAGCCAAGCCGGCACCTTATCTCCCAAACTCTTTAATGCCACATTTTTTTAAATTGAAGATTTAAGGACCACCGTGAGCAACTCAATGGGCTATAAGCAGTCGCCCGTCCTTAATGTAGGGCCACTGGTTCCAGGGAAGGGAGAAAGCCAGTGCCGTAAGCCATCACTGGGATTCGAAACCGAACCCACCTCGGACGAATGGTCAGAAGTCAGCGATTAGACAACTGCGCCACCGGGGTGGCTAGAGGTATTGTTATAGAAAAGCCTGTAGATTCGATACTTTAAAATTTCCAGAATTATTTTCTTTACCTTTGTTGTCCTGGAAACGTGTTCCTCTAAACGACTTTCTTTTTTTATACATTGAGCCCTTCTTTCCTTAACCTGCAAGCCAGCTAACCTTAATTTGGGAAAACTCGGAATTGCGTGCATTGTCTAGTATTTGAGGAGTTACACGATAGTTTAATTTCCAAGCAATGTTCATATTTAAGACTCTCGTTTCATCTGTAAATCGCTGTGCAAAAATTCGAAATTTTGTTTCTTTTGTCATGACACAATGCCCAGGCGAGCAGCTCATGATATTGATTTTCACTGAAAGAGCATATGTACATATTTCCAACTTGCGTAGTACCCCGATCTCCCCTTTCTTCGTTCTCCTGAATTATTGACTGACATCAGTTCCGTCAGACAGTCAGATACATACGTAAAGCAACTGCCTGCAGCAGCTGTGGCACTGGAGCGGCCTTGTCTTGGTCATGCTGAGATGACGAAAATCTCGTGTCAGCTAAAACTGTCTCCAGATTCTCGCAGTGGCGGCTCGTGGTGTAAAATGCTGGTGAGGCGAACGGTCTTGATGTAAATGTAAAACAGTAAAACATATGTTATTGAAAAATATATAAATTCGTATAACGTTATACGAATATATATATATATATATATATATATATTCTATAAAGAAGATACCTAAGCAAAAAAATACAGATATAATTTTGACTCACACCTAGTACAACATAGAAAAGGTTATGTATCTACCTGTGTGAGTAAAAGGAGAAAAGATAAAAAAATAAAATAAAACTACTGAATGTAGAAGGTGTCGAGAATACTGAGCCTTGGCTTTATCAAGGACCAGCAAAAACTCTGCATTTTCTCACTTCCACAAAGACCTAGTTGGAAATGGGTTTCTGCAAGGCCATAGATGCAAGTAACATTCCCACCTAAAATAGTTTAAAATATATATATATGTCATGTCCTCCGTAGAGTTGCATGACCTAGCACTAGTTAACAATTTCGCTTGCATCCATTAACCTTACTGGCCCGACCCATGCTCTTCATCTGTTACTATTAAACAGAGAGAAGAAGATTAAAGAGAACTCAAGCTGTGAGAGTGACATAATAATTAGAAATGATTTTCAGCCATAACGAAACGCCAAGTTCGTTTGAGAGAGAATTTAAACCTGAAAATCAATGCAAAAGAAATCCAAATTTTTACAATGCAATTAAAAAAGGAAATATTAATTTTTAACGTAGGTCTAAAACGAAATATTCGTTTTAGACCTACGTGGTTAGTTCTATGCTCTTTAGAGCTTTCGTGCAATTTTGCACTACGAGAAAAGTTTTTTAGATCAAAATAACCCGTTGTATTCCACACATTTTTCTTATTGCTCAAAAGTAAACATGGCCAGCAAAAGAGAGTTTGCTTGTAATAGCTACCAGAAAGCCAGGGGAAAATCTCGTACCATGATTTATTGAAAGACCTAAAAAACCATTTACCGCACTTCTTATCTTTAGATATTGAACTTATTATAGGTGTCGGTCTTCCAGATATGAGAACATAATTGTTATCATAATCTTTCCAGTGTTTAAAAGGAATTTCTTCCAGAACACAAATCACGTCGTTTGTTGGGCCATTCATATTTTCCAACCAAAATCAAAATATGCTGTTTAGTAACAATAACAAAATAAAAAAAGAAAAACTCAACATTACTATGAACTAGCAAACACCCGCAGAAGAGAGGATTGAAAACACACTACAAAAAGTTAGATTCAAATACACTCTGACGAATAGTTAAAGCTACGTAGAAATCTTCGTATTCCAAAGCGTATAGAGGCGAACGGCGTCATCGCCTGTGAAACCACTTTT
Organism: Macrothele yani; assembly: GCA_039090855.1. NCBI lineage: Eukaryota > Metazoa > Arthropoda > Arachnida > Araneae > Macrothelidae > Macrothele > Macrothele yani. Next base: position 39,818 of record CM077023.1, on the reverse strand, counting down.
CACAAGGGTCATCTGCTCATTTTCCCGCGCCCATTGGATACACAATCCTTGGGTTCTCCAATAACAGCGGAGATGCGATTCCAGTTTAAGCGAAATGGAGGGTCGCCTCAGAAATTTCCTTTCTCTTACTGGAAGTCCGGCACCTCTTTAGGTAGACCTCGGACCGTGGGGTGGGGGGTGGGGGGGTTCAGTCTGTAGGGCTCTTCTCTGATCCCCAGTTCCCAAAACCGGCTTCTCATCGAGACGATTCAGCCGGTCGCCTCTGAGCGCTTAAAACATGCAGCTGCTTTGCAAAAATAATGATTCATTCCTCTTCTCGAAAGCCTTTCTTTAACCTAATTCATGAATCACAATGTGAATTTCAGTGTTTCATTTATCCTGCAAAGTTCTTATATCTTTGTTACTGACAGAAGGTTTTTTTTCTTTCACTTCTCATTCTGCGGAATTTCAGGTGAGGCGGCGCCTCACTTGCCTCATCAGACGGGCCGCCACTGGATTCTCGACAGGACTCTTTGTGGAACGCTCAATACCGTGGAAATTTCCGTTTTGGAGTGACCCACCTCCCTCCTACCAATGGCCTCCACCGCTGTAAATCGTCATTTCGATGTCTTTGTGTCATAGTCGGCTCGACGTATCACTGAATGAAAGCCAAGAGTTGCCTAGAAGAGTTACCAGATGTGAATAGACTCGCACGCATGTCTTTTTAAGGCAATCCTCGTTTGCATCAGGGGTGGCCATAACAGCGATGCGTGGCTCTAAAAAATTTCGGTGATTTTAGCATGTCGTCATCATTTTGCAGGTGTTCTTTTGCTGTACATTGGGGAATCGAACAAGTTTTTTGGAAAAGATTTGTAGGGACGAGGAAATTTTATTGTTTTTGAACTGCTAAGTCCTAGGTCGGAAAAAAAAAAAATCTGGTTTGTGTTTTAAAGCAACGATCATTACAACAGGTTTGATATATTTGAAGGAATACCGCTGATTCAATATCGCGTTTCTCATTTTTTATTTCAGCGTTGTAGAAAATCTGCACCCCATTCATGTCGGGGTAGTCTCATAAAGTTGTGAACTTAAAATTACTCGTTGTTAATCGCTCGCTGTGCTGCTATCTATGGACAATTTTAGCAAATGGCAACTGTGTATCGTAAATGTAGCACCCGTTCCTAAATTAGAGGAACAGGAAATCCGAGTAGGATTGGGAGAGGAATAAAACCGGAGGTAGGAATAAGGGGAGGCGCTGTCGTCAACTCTTCCCCTGCTAGCAAAGTGAAGCCGGGTTTGTACGCTTCCGTGGTGAAAGTAGTACCGCCAGCTTTGTCGTGGTAACCCTCAAGGTGCAAAAGCAGACGATTTTCCGTAGGAAAGCATTAGCGAGACCCTGTTCGTTTTCTTAAGATTTTACATTGTCTTAAATTATAAGCGAAATGGAAAAGCAGTGGAATAGGTTTAAGAAACTCTTAGGTTTACATGAAAGGAATTTCAGTACAGAAACTTAGATTTTCATGGAGAAAATGAGACAAAAAAAAGCGTCTTCGTAACGACTGAGACGTATATGAACTGACGATTTAAAATGTGTTTATACTAAACATAATTTTATAAAACGTTTAAAATCTTTCTCTGTCTTAGCGGATTATCGTAAAATATTGTTTATCTTAGAAATTGTAACGATTGAGCTTCAGAGATATTGTATTATGAGTGAATTTTTCAAAAGATCGCACTTTAAAGGGAGGGAACACTTCTGCCATGTTGTCAGGAGGAAAATTAAAGTAAACAACGACGTTCCACGTATGTTTTACTTGAAGAACAATAATGATTGTTCTTAAGCAAAGGAAGGGGGGGGTGATATTCTCATTGAACATTATTATATAAAAAACAAAATTCATGTAATATCTAGATTTTATTTCCAAGCCTTTATAGAAAAAATAGGGAATCTGCGAGCTTGTTCAAAGAAATTGAAAAAATCTGACTCAAAATATGATGTTACTGTGTCTACATTTTATTTTTTATAATTGCTTTAAGCACTTGACTGATTTTAGTTTCTTCTAATGAAGGTAGAAATACCAACTGGTTTGGCTAGAACTGTGGTGGGCTTCTTTAAAGGTAGGAATGCAAATAATTTTAAAACTACAGGCCTTAATAGGAAGGGAACTTTTTTTTTAGGGGGGGTAACTTTTTATCTTTTTAAAGGGTGCAGTTTCAAAATATAGCAAGAAAATATACAATTTATTAGTTTGTGGAAATAGGATTTACAAGTCCTGCTGATAGTAAAGGAAATCTGACTTGATAAAAACAGATTTACATAAGCAGCAGAAATAATTCCTACTGTAAGATCTCTTTTAGAAGAAATCCAACTGCATTCAAAATTTCAATTTACTTCCGATATTGGAGGTTAATTATTTAACGTGCATTAATGCATTTGCATTTTTGAACTTCACTTTTAGTTGGTAAAGTTCGATGAACACTTACCGCACGTGGGGCTTGGCTTTCAATCCATATTTCCGTTACGTGGATGCGGCACGGGATTTTTTCATTTGGCCACGGGTCTGCTTCTTCTTTTTTTTTTTTTTCTCCGTTGGAATTTATTTTGTCTCATCACCAAATGAGTTTTTCCTTTGCTGCATCCTCATTTACTTCAATATTTATTCATACCCGAGTACTTTCGGTACTACTACTATACCGTCTTCGAGGGGACATTTTGCTCCAACTAGCACGGACCGTGTCAGCTGGGCATTTCGGTGGTTCTCGCGGGCTGCTTCTGTCATCTGCTATCGCTTCTTCTTGGGCGTTGTGGCGCCATCTCTTGTTGGTCAGTGATCTCCTTTTTCGAACTTTTTCTTTTTTTTGCTCAATTTTAATTAAATTTCTCCAGCTGTTTCTCAAATTATTAGGGTCATTGTGGTTGCAAACGAAAGTACTCGGGTATGAATAAATATTGAAGTAAATGAGGATGCAGCAAAGGAAAAACTCATTTGGTGATGAGACAAAATAAATTCCAACGGAGAAAAAAAAAAAAAAAAGAAGAAGCAGACCCGTGGCCAAATGAAAAAATCCCGTGCCGCATCCACGTAACGGAAATATGGATTGAAAGCCAAGCCCCACGTGCGGTAAGTGTTCATCGAACTTTACCAACTAAAAGTGAAGTTCAAAAATGCAAATGCATTCAAAATATTATACTGCTAAGACACATCACTATTAAGAGAGGCACATTCATAATGTAATAAGTTAATAGCTTTTAAGTAGTAAATGAAACAGATGTGTGTGTATATAATAAGGATTTTTAATTTGGTTTTTGAAATATACGTATACCATTTATGAGCAAGGTTATATTTATTAATAAAGAATCCATTGAGGATAAATCCTGCATTTTGTTGCTAGCACAACATATGTTCAAGAATAGAAAAATCTGATCACATAAGGTGTGGTTAATCAACATAACAAGGTGATTAATTTTAGCTCTAATGACAGAGAGCATTGCTAACAGCAGCCTATATGCTAATGCCCATTTACCTTACATTTTCTGGACACAAAAATTAATGGATAACTAATCAGAAGTGCATGGGAAATATAGAAGTGCAAATTTTCTGCCATCAGATGCTAAATCATCTTTAGTTTACTGTTATCTATGTAACATCTCCAGTGCCAAAATCTGATTTCCAAAAATTATGCTGACCTTTTAAGCTAGAACTTCTTATGACTGCCTATTTCATCTGATTAGTTAAGTAATAAAGTTTTCACTCAAGTAATTTATTTGTTTGTCATAACTATACATTTTCATATATTGCAATTAATATCTTTATAATTTTATGCTGTTATATTTTTACTTCAGCTGAATTCAAGATTTCCCCATTTCTGTCATCAAAAAGCCTAACTGTGAGCTGCATTTCACACTCATTATGTACATTGTAAGCTGTAGAAAATATATCAGTACTATCATTTCCAAATGGGTATTCAATATACCTCTAGTTACACAAGACAAAAGAGAATGAGCTAGTTAGAATATGAAGAAATATTATGAGTTGATGCCCACATACACATTAAACTTCTTGAAGTTCTTTTTATATATGCAAGAAAAGAAAAGCTTACCCAACAGTATTTGTAGCTGGAACTTAGCTTACTGCTGCAATTCAAACCATTAAAGGCAAATGTTTGTATGGAAATTTATATGTACATCCAATACAAAACACTTATCTCAAATAGTTAAATCTCATCTTCAGTAACCTTCACTAGCAGCAGCAAAATGCTTTCCTTCACATACAATGGGTGCCACACCAGGTATGAGTGTCTTTTCTCTTAAAAGGCTTAGTCCTTCAGTCCTAATGGGAAAACAAAAAATTAAGGGTGGAGGATGCATGGATACACAACAAAAATACCAAAGAATATAAAAAAATATATATACAATACAGGAAATCTGTAACAACTATCAAAATATTGGGTACAAGAGATTTACATTGATGTGCGAAACAGTACAGGCTAATTACACTGAGCTCATCAGAACATGAACTGTGAGCAAATAAACCACAATAAATATTTGAATGTTTCAGCTACCACAAATACCTCGGCTTTGAAAAAATTACAATATGCTGATAAAACAGAGACAGATCATAAGCTCGATAGACAAAACACACATGCCACAACCACTGTGCAAGGAATGACCTTTTAGTTATATCTCACTGATTATACCAAAAAAAAAATCAAAGTAAGATATGATGTAAAGGAAGAAAAGGCAACAAGAAGGACTTTAAATATCAACAGAGAACCAAAAGAGGAAAGTTTATTTAGAGCATATATGCTGTAGAGCATTAATGCTATAATTAATATTAGACAGAAAAAGCAGATTATTCATGAGAGAGTTAAAATGCATGAAAACAATACAGAATAGCAACTAAATCAGGTAAAGAAAACATTTGGTACCAGAAGTGAATGAAATATATGACTGATAGCTTATTTATGGAATATCAAAGTAACTGATGATCCTAAAATGTTTACTGCTCTGTAAAATGAATAAGAGAACATGAAGTTTTAGAATACCAAAAATGTGCAGTGACTAGAAATGGGGTGGCCGAAGAGAATCAAATCTATTTTTGGAATGAACAGGAAATACAGGCAATTTAGAGATGTATGATTGCTGTGTTAATAATTTAATGTATTTCCATGTATTATGAGAATATTTCTTCAAAAATCAAAATGTGCATACATATGTTTACAGGGTCATAGCTTGAGAGGAGCCAGAACTGCAAATCTTCACTGTAAGGTACTCATGTTTAGTCACTTTCAAATGTTTCCTTGTTCATTCGTCTCTTACTTCTATTCTTTTTTTTTTTAATCTTTTAAATATCTGTGCACCCATTGTGTTTCAACTTTCACTTTTCTCATCTACTGTGTTTAGTATCACCATCATTTTATGTTTCACATACAAAGTGGTTTTGTTGTGAATCAGGAGATATTACCAGTGATGTTTTGCATTGTCATATAATTCCAAGAAATGGTTAGTGCAGTGTCTCACATGTAAAAGTTACTGTTTTAATGTCCTCTGCTAATCCAGAGAATCTGTATTTGTACTGTGAAGTTCAGTTTTAAATAAAGGAGCTCCAGTTCTATTAACTGATCTTGTAGCACACTATTAAAAACACCTTGTCTATTAGTTTAAAATAAGTATTTACTAGCAATGGTCAAATCTGCAATTTGGTATACTGGTCAAGCCCTAAAACAGGAAAAAAGAAATAGATAAACTTTTGGTAAATGTAGCTAATTCCTAATCTCTATCGTTGTTGTTTATAGTGCAAAGTTTTTGGATATGAACACTGTCATAATTATAGGTGAGTTATTAATAATTCAAAGACGAATATCTTAATAATGTAGTTATATTGAACATCCTTTTTAAATGCGGTTCAGTTATGAATACCCCTCCGATTACATAACCCTGCACTATTCCAGAAAAATTTGCTACAACTTTCGTAAACAGATCTGCATAACCTACGTAAACCTAGCAACTTTTAATTTTGCTACAAATTTAGAACATTACATAATATGCTAAAAGCAAGCAAATCACAGCAAAATATACAGTTGTCATACATACATACATACATACATATCACTAAGCTGTTCTCTGAGATTCAGAGGTTAGCTCCAAAAAGAAATACAAACTTCCAGATATTTTTACTTATTGTTGTATCAAACTTCGCCATTTACAGCGATCTTGACATACAACTCGTGCTTCACTGATATCCATTACACGCCTCACACAAGATTTTTTATACTTCATACTCAATCTTTTTCTCATGCAGACACTCCTGAAACTGATCCACCCATGTCTTCCTTGGCCTTCCTCTGCCTTTCCTTCCTGCCACTTGGGTTGAAAATATTTTCTTAGTAAGCATTTCACCACTCATTCTTTCAACATGGCCAAACCATCGAAGCATATTGGTCTCCACCTTGCTAACAACATTTTGCTTTACATCACACAACTGCAATACATCTTCATTCCTCACACAATCAGATCGTGTCTTGCCACAAACCCCACGTAAGTAACGCATTTCTCCAGCACAAAAACAACTCCTATGCTTCTTCTGCAGTACCCAGGTTTCACTGCCATACATCAGAGTAGGAACAATTACTGTTTCATACACAGCCATGCAGGACTCTCTAGAGAACCCATCATTCCTGTGAAAACCTCCCAGAGCAGCTATGACTTTCAAAGAAGAATTCATTCGCCTACTGATTTCACCATCCAACTTGTTCTCTCTGTCAAACATGCTTCCTAAATACACAAACTCACTCACCTGGTCAATCACAGTGCCATTTATACTTACATTACATTCAGTGCTACCCATTTCTCTCTCAAACACCATAACTTTGGTTTTTCCCTTATTTATACTCAGTTTGAATTTCATGCAAACTTCGTGCATCCGAGTCAACATACTCTGCAACTCACTTTTGCTCTCTGCCAACAGGACAGTGTCATCAGCATACAGCAATCTGCACACACGGATATCACCAAGACATAAACCACTATTATCTATTTTGGCCTCACGCATGCATGCGTCCATAAATATATTAAACAGCCATGGTGACATTACACAACCTTGTCTAACTCCTGCACCAATGGAAAACCATTTTGATAAAACACCATTCACTCGTACACAAGCTCTACTACCAGCATACATGATTTTAAACACTATTAAGTAGATTCCCAGTAACACCATATTCATTCAATACCTTCCACAAAAGTGTCCTATTCACTCGGTCGTAAGCTTTCTCTAAATCTATGAAGGCAGTAAAAACTTTCTTCCCAACAGCCAGATACTTTTCAATCATCATGCGTAATGCAAACATCTGGTTAGTGCAGCCTTTACCAGGCATAAAACCACTCTGAACATCCCACACTTTCAATGATGCAAGACCCCGTACTTTTTCAATAACAACCTTACCCAACACTTTCCCTGGCACACTCAGTAGGCTAATACCACGATAGTTCTTGCATTCAGTCTGATCACCTTTTCCCTTATGAACAATAATAGCATCCTTCCAATCCTGAGGGACCATTCCTAACTCCCAGCACAACTGGCAAATTTCAGTTAACCAGTCAATTATGGAGTCACCACCATACTTCAACATCTCTGCAGTTATGCCATCAACTCCCGGAGCCTTACCATTCTGAAGAGATTTTAGAGCTTTACACACTTCTTCTCTTGAGATCCCTCCTGGGCTTTCATTCTCCATTGTGACATCACTGCATCTGTCTCAAAATCATTTTTGCTCTCCTGATCTAATAACTCACAGAAGTATTCACCCCATCTTTCACTTAACTCATTGGGCTCCCATATCATTTCCCCGATCTCATTCTTCACACAACTTACAACTTTGTTTCCCTATTTTTTCTGAGTCTCGTGTACTTCCAGAAGGACTTTCTATCTTTCCAAAAAGCCAGTTCATGCCTTTCCACTTTCTCCTTCCTATCTTTTGCCTTACTGTGGCGAACCAGCTTAGCAGCTTCACGCTTCTTACAGCGATATTCATCCACAGAGACTCTACCTTGCAACATCCCCAAATAGGCTTCCTTCTTTTTCTTTACTGCCTCATCAATCTCACTATTCCACCAAGCATCACCTCTATTGTTACCCACTATTGTGGTGCCAAAGACCTCTTTAGCAGCAGTGACAACACAGTTCTTAAAACATTCCCACTTCTTTTCTACATCCCTCTCACAAGATTTCAGATCCTTCAGTCGTTCTCTGAGTAAGTCAGAATACTGCTGATGATCTTCAAGGAGCCTATCAACCTTTATTCTTTCTATCCTGGGTCTCTTCTTATTCCTTTTCCTCCAACCAACATTAAGTTTCACTTTTTAATTCGGTTGACATTAAATGTCCGTAAATATTGTTTCACACGTTATGCAAGTTCAGCTATCGGGAGATTGCAAAAGGACGTTAACATAGTATTGGCAATTGAAGTCAAGTATAATAATAATAAGTATCTGTACTTACAATATTCTTAGTGGCTGTCGGGGCTTCATATGTGCGACATCTAAGAATGTGAATTCTTTCAATTGTGAAGTTAAAATTCATGATATTGTAAAATCTGCACCAGATAAAATTAAACAAGATGAATTTTTTACAATGCAACAAAATAATCCTTTAACATCGATGAAATAAGAAACTGAATTAAAACCTTGTTGAATTTTTTTAAAACGAACTACAATCCTGAAGAGGAGCCAATCTTGACCGCGAAGCACCCTGATACATAATGAAAACTGAAGATGAATTACACTTTTGCCAAAACCTCAAAAATAAACAATCTTGAAAAAGAAAATACAAACATACAAATCTCCCGAATGCGAAGCACCAAACTAGTTTCTGCTAACATTTATAGCCTTCATCAGTGGTAGGTGCACGGACATTAGGATTACCGCACTCACTCGCTGAGGTATGCAGCTTAACCCCAATGTATGTTCAGCCCTGTCGTGTAGATATTTGCGCATCATGATTTGGGTTTCACTGCACATATCAATGGTGTCGCCATCTGTAGTCAAACAAAAATATACTAGTAGCATTTACGTAGAAATATTCAACTGTATCTTTAAGTAATATTTGATGTCACATGTTTTTTTGTTAATGTTTTTCCTCTTGAAATGTTTTCTCTCCTGTTCAATAAGGTACCTCCATGCAAACTGAAGCTCTACTGGACTATTAACGTTACAGTTGTATCTTTTGGTTTTCTCAATGACTACAGCCTCGGAGGTTAGAATCTGGGCATGTGATCTATGTGATGTTAGAATTTTTGTGTTAGTAAAATCAGGAGTTACATGATTTTTGATACAATGTTGTATTAATGAAGTTTTTTTTTTCATCTTTTCTTGTCCAGTTCGTAATATGTTCATTTAATCTAGTCAAAAAAAATAAGACTGGCGAACCTATTAGGCCTATTGTTAATAAGAATTTATCTCCAACTATTAACTTAGAGAGAGCACTATTTAACTACATCAAACCATTCTACAATAGCCACGAAGTCAGTATTACTAATGCTACTGAAGTTATCAACAAGTTAAAAACAATTAAAACCTCCAATTTCACAATGGCCAGTTTAGATGTCATCTCTTTATATCCCAATACTCCAACAGATGTCGCTATTGACTTAATTAATTCCAGATTGGATGAAGAAAATCTTACTGATAAAGTCAGAAACAGTATTGTATCTGCATTATTTTTTGTTGCAAATAATAATTATTTCACATTTAATGGGATAATTTATAAACAGCAATATGGCACCACTATGGGGTCCCCAATTTCAGGGCTGCTGGCCGAAGTCGTTCTGCAAGATATTGAAAACTGTATATTAGATCATTCTAATATATACTTACCATATGTATATCTCCGATATGTAGATGATATTTTACTGTTTTGGCAGCACTCCAATCTTGAAATGGATAATTTCATTGCTAAATTTAACAATTGTTATCAATCTATACAGGTTAGTAAAGAAATTGAGGTTAATGGCCAGCTAAACTTCTTGGATATATCTATACAAAAGGATAACGGAATTATAGAATATTCTGTATACCGGAAGCCATCATATGTACAGGCAATTATCCCAAGAGATTCTACACACCCTTGGAAATATAAGACTGCAGCATTCCGCTTTTATATTAAAAGAGCCATGACACACTCATCCAATAAAGAATTGGAGATCAAAGAGCTAAAATGGATTGAAAAAACTGCAGAAGAATTTGGATATAGTAAAGGATTAGTCAAATCTTTATATAACAACATTACGGCCAATATACATTGTTTCGATAATAACATTAAAAAAGAAATACAGCAATATTATGGAAAATTTCCATACTTAACTCCTATTAGTACTATTTTAAAAAGAATGTTACAACAATATTAACATTGCAGAAACAGTTATTGACAATGGAAGCATACTTACTACTACTAATAATAGATCAATTCTAAATAAATCTGGTGTTTATGTCATTCCAACAGTTACGGATAACCAAAAAGACAAAGTATATATCGGAAGTACGCGTAGAAGATTTTTGACTAGATTAAATGAACATATTACGAACTGGACAAGAAAAGATAAAAAAAAAAACTTCATTAATACAACATTGTATCAACAATCATGTAACTCCTGATTGGACTAACACAAAAATTCTAACATCACATAGATCACATGCCCAGATTCTAACCTCCGAGGCTGTAGTCATTGAGAAAACCAAAAGATACAACTGTAACGTTAATAGTCCAGTAGAGCTTCAGTTTGCATGGAGGTACCCTTATTGAACAGGAGAGAAAACATTTCAAGAGGAAAAACATTAACAAAAAACATGTGACATCAAATATTACTTAAAGATACAGTTGAATATTTCTACGTAAATGCTACTAGTATATTTTTGTTTGACTACAGATGGCGACACCATTGATATGTGCAGTGGAACCCAAATCATGATGCGCAAATATCTACACGACAGGGCTGATCATACATTGGGGTTAAGCTGCATACCTCAGCGAGTGAGTGCGGTAATCCTAATGTCCGTGCACCTACCACTGATGAAGGCTATAAATGTTAGCAGAAACTAGTTTGGTGCTTCGCATTCGGGAGATTTGTATGTTTGTATTTTCTTTTTCAAGATTGTTTATTTTTGAGGTTTTGGCAAAAGTATAATTCATCTTCAGTTTTCATTATGTATCAGGGTGCTTCGCGGTCAAGATTGTCTCCTCTTCAGGATTGTAGTTCGTTTTTAAAAAATTCAACAAGGTTTTAATTCAGTTTCTTATTTCATCGATGTTAAAGGATTATTTTGTTGCATTGTAAAAAATTCATCTTGTTTAATTTTATCTGGTGCAGATTTTACAATATCATGAATTTTAACTTCACAATTGAAAGAATTCACATTCTTAGATGACGCACATATGAAGCCCCGACAGCCACTAAGAATATTGTAAGTACAGATACTTATTATTATTATACTTGACTTCAATTGCCAATACTATGTTAACGTCCTTTTGCAATCTCCCGATAGCTGAACTTGCATAACGTGTGAAACAGTATTTACGGACATTTAATGTCAACCAAATTAAAATATCGTAGCCACGTAAAAAGTATGTTCATCGCAACTTAGCGAAAATTGAACAACGATATATTAAGTTTCACTCGTGACACTACCAAGTAATGATCAGAAGCAACATCCCCACCTCTCATCACACGGGTGTCAACAACCAAGTGTTTCAAACGCTGATCGTAAACAACAAAATCTATCACACTCTTTTGACCAAGAGTACGATTTTCCCAAGTATACGCGTGTATATACTTGTGGTTGAAAAATGTATTAGATACACACAAACCATTCTCAATGCAGTGTTCAATTAATCTTTCACCATTATCATTCACACAAGGATCATTAAACTTACCCAGAACATTGTCAGAAATTGCATTCTGCACACCTACTCTAACATTAAAATCCCCTGCTATTATAACTTTTTCTTTAGCACCAAACTGGCTCAAAACAGCTTTTAGCTCATTCCAGAAATCTGCTTTCTTATCAGAAGGTTCCGAGTCACAAGGAGCATACACTACAACAATTACAATTCTCTGAAGTTTCACTTTCAAACGAATCTAGAGAATTCTCTCACTTATGCAACTATAATGAATCAAGTTGTTCTTCATCTTTTCACTTAAAATCACACCTACACCAGCCTGTTCTCTCATATTATCCAATACTCCAGACCACACACTCACCGTGCCATTCACTTCTTCTACCCCAATTTCCTTCTTTTTGGTTTCACTTACACACAGCACATCCAGTCTATACCTATTCATCTCCTCAATCACCTCACTCATCTTGCCATTTATATCTCTAGTATTCCATACACCAATCTTACATTCACTCAGCCGAGATCTCTTTCTCATACGCCGTTTAGAAAGTCCAGGTCAATTCCGTGGTGGATCGTCCTTCTCAAGTGTGGTAGGTCTGCCATATCCCACACTTGTCATTCTTAATATTTCTTTTTGTCTTTTTAATCAGGTAAGTACATCAGTGTGGGGGATTAGCCCACAGCTGAGGGTTCCAGTTGGTCATTCAACCTAAGGATTCTGGAACAAAACCCAGTGAGTTGGGGTCTTTTCGCCAATGTCACACAGAACTAGCTTGCACCTCTCCAAGATTCACAGAGGCCTAGTTGCTGTTGTGTGTGCCATTGTTACAGTAAATTGCAATCGACGATTGAATCCCAAAGAACTTAATTAAACCTAGTAAACGGAAAATAAAGTGATACTAACCGGTGGAATGACATACCTGGTATTTTCTTTTTAAATTTATTTGCACAGCTGAATGCCACGCAGGATCCCATGGAAACTAAATATGAACAAGCTAAAGTATGTTGTCAAACACAGAAAAAAATCTACGCTGACAAACCAGTTTAACGAAAAATATGAGCTTCTAAAAATCACAAATTTTCAATGCTTTCCTATGGCAGACACGACCAAGAGGTAACCAAGCACGCGGAGGGATATCATAGCAGTTAACAGGTCGGCTTCAGAAATCTGCGGTTACAGCGTCTCCTATATTTCCTACCTCCATGGAATAAACATGTCTCACTTAGGGTCGCCTTTTCTTTTTGGAGAGAGACTGGGCATTCTTTTTTTTTTTTTTCTTGATCTGTCAGGGAAGGAATTTCTAGTCATGTACGAAATTTATTTTTATGTTACCTGACTTCAGATCAGTGGCGGCTCGTGATAAGCTGAGATGGGGGGGGGGGGGGGCTGCATCTCAATTTTGTAGATATCGCTTCGAATAAGCTAAGTTACTGAGCCTGTGCTGATGCTGTCCGTTTAATAATAATAATAATAATATATTGATCGAAAGTTGCTTTTTTACAAGAAATGAATATTTAGATTTTATATTTAGCGATTGATAGGGAAAATGTAGAGGTATCGATACTTAAATTAGGCAACAGATATTAAGCGATGGCCACATTGCCATATTTATGAAGAAAATAATCCAACTCTAAAACTTGGTCAGATGCATTATTTCTTAAAAAGAAACTGATTAATCAGTGCATCCTTCCAGTTTTTACGCATGGAGCACAGACATGGACCTGAACTAAAATAGACATACAGATGTTGCAGACAACTGAAAGAAGCATGTACAGATGCATGTTTGATGTTACCAGGAAAAATACAAATACACTGCTGGCCAACTAAAATGCAACACCAAGAAGGAAGCATCCGATTGGCCCGAAATTCGCAGCATGCGTCGCCCACGAGAGGACATGCAAACGATTAGATTGCAGGGCATATACAAATCATGTGCGCCCGGCACGCCACCGAGAAGCACTATAAAGAAGGCTGCACCAAAGGCGGGGTGTAAGTAGTGGAAGTGTGTTGTGCTGCCGGACCTGCGCGTTGGAAGCTTCCCCGATTTCCTGATGCCTCGTCGCAGAATACGGCAGTCATTCCAGCATGTTTCGGAGTTCAACTGAGGACGAATAGTGGCTTATCGCGACAGCGGTTTATCGTACCGAGACATCGGCGCCCGTGTGAAATGACATCCAGCCACAGTAAGGCGAGTATGGATTCGGTGGGGGCAGGAGGGAAGGACGGACCTACGTGAGCGATTGCCGCAGCCGCGGCACACCACAGAACGAGAGGACGGGCATGTTGTGTGGCGGGCATTGACAGCTTGCACCGCCACATCACGAACTTTAGCGCAGGAATTAGGGTGTGTTGCGCAACAACCTGTGTCAGCACTTACCGTTTGACGCCGTCTGCAGGAGTGGGGACTTATCACACGGCGCCCATTGCTCCGATTACCATTGACGTTACACTACCGGCGAGTGCGGCGGCAGTGGGCTGTTGAACGCCGCACCTGGACTATGGAATGGAACGACATTGTCTTCTCCGACTAATCCCGCTTCTGCCTGCAACACCACGATGGTCGGATCCGCGTGTGGCGGCACGCGGCGAGAGACTATGACGCTTGCATTATGCATCGCCATATCGGTCCGTCGCCTGGCGTTATGGTTTGGGGCGCAATTGATTATGGCACCCGCACCCCTCTGGTACGCATCGCCGGTACACTCAACAGCCACAGCTTCATCTCCAACGTTTTAGAGCCTGTAGTCCTCCCTTACCCGCAGGACCTGCCAGCGGCCACGTTTCAACAGTACAATGCGCGCCCGCAGTGGCATGCATCGTGCAATAATTCTTCACGGCCCACCAGGTGTCACTGCTGCCATTGCCCACCAATTCTCTCGATATGTCGCCCATCGAACACGTCTGGTCGCTGATTGGCAACCAAGTGGACCGGCAAGCACCACCCGTGGCGTACATGACCTTGATGAACTGTGGCAACGTGTGGAAGCAGCCCGGACCGACATACCCCAAGCCCACATCCAAAGCCTCTTTCGTTCGATGCCGCTGCGTGTAGCGGCCGTTATTGCCAGCCGTGGGGGCCACATGAACTATTGATGTCTGCGTGTTCCGCAAGTCGCACGGGCCTGTAAGCTCAATCGTTTCATCTTTGTATCTGTTGTTATGTGTCCAGTAAATCTGGCTTTCCTATCTCGTGTCCTTCTTGGTGTTGCATTTTGGGTGGCCAGCAGTGTAGAAACTCGTGGATCTGGAAAATGACAAGAGTGGAAGACATTATGATCAGAATTCCTGAAATTGCAATGAGATGGACATATTGCTAGAAGAAAGAGCCACTGACGGAGAGTTGAAATATTGAACTGGATAGCAAGGGAAAAAACAATACCCAGAAGATGACAAGAGGGAGATGGGTGCATGAAATTCGAAAGCATGAAAGAAACTGGCTCAAGGCTGACTGTTGTGGAAGAAGAAACTTGGAGACTCTCATCCAGCAGTGGATTGATAGTGGTTGCAAATTTTATATACATGCATATACGTATATATATACATGCATATACGTATATATATATATATATATATAAGTATATAAGGACAAAAATGTAAAAAAATTAATGCGTGTGGCAGCGGAGACACACACTACAGGTCATGTACGCATTCTCAAGTGTCTCATTGTGACCCCTAGAAATATGACAATAAATATTTTTCCTCCTGATACACTCTCTTTGAAACTTCGACTTGATACCAACTACTGTAACTTGGACAGCGATGAAAAACATTTTGTAGAATTTTGAAGAGTCTGCCAGAATTTCGTGATGAGTTGTTATTGCAATACTCACACACCGGCATTATCTTTAATAAAAATGGATTGGAAACATTCAGTCCAGTTTTAATTTTGAAGCCATGATAACAATTTAGTGTAGAAAAATTTGTTTTCCAAAATTTACCAACTACGTAAATTTTCTAAACAATGATATCTGATTAAATGATCTTTTCAAAGTAATTAAGTATAATGCACTACCCACAATTGAAATGCGCAGCTTATTTTGGGGAGGGAGGGGCGATGCAGCAGAAAAAAATTGTACCCAGTGGAATGACTTCAATGATTTTTGGTGAATAAAAATTTACGCGAGTTTAAAAGCGAAAATTTCGTTGCGCTTGGTAAGTGAAGAAATCAATTTTGTGCAAGTATTTCGCTGCAGAAATTAATCTCTCTTTCACCCTCCCTCCCCCCTTTTTTTTCAATTTATCCAATACTGAATTCTATTCTTAATCGTAATTTGTTCACATGCCCATTTTGACCAGAAGAGAAAATATAAGTTCAACTTTTTTGCAAAAGTCCCGGCAACTGAGTATTTGTCATTAGCAAAAACAAATATTTTACAGTTCGATGGTGTTAGAATTATTACGTTGAATAAAAACAGGAACAAACCAAAAATTGGAAAGAAAAAAACAAAAAAACAGGTTGAGTAATACATTCAAACATACCTTATTTAATACTTTATTTCAACATTATTTTAATTCATTCCCCTAATTTATTTCTTATTCGGAAGCACAAGAACCATGTTAATCAACAAAGCTCACAGGCCCTGCGATGCATTCCCACCCAACGAGAGACTGCATTCGCGAGCAACCCGTGCTAGCGAGACTGCCATCAATGCAGTCCCCAGGGAAGTTTTATTTAAAAGAAACGAACTGATGTGGGAATAGGCAGTTTCCCACATTAGTTGGTTTCAACACCCGTCAGGACAAGGATAGAAATAAGGGGAGGGAGCATATCGAGCAATCTCTACGTAACGATCTAAAGCCGATGCTCCTGAGTGGCAGCCATCTTACATTACCCGTCTGTGACTGCGTTCCCATCGAATTACACACTAACAACGTCAGGCAGGTTAGCACTTTTAAAGCCATCTTGCGATAAAAAAAAAAAAAGTAATTTACATTTATGGATATAATCTATAATATCACCACTATTTTATTTTCTTTCAAAGCAATGCGAGGTCACGTTTTACCGCTTCGCACGACAAAAATCCGACTTGTCACACGAAAGGTACATACTATTTAAAGTAATGCATGAAACAGTTATCTCTACTAAAAAATAAAATACGCTGATTTATTTCATGTGATCGAGTGAATATTTTTTAAAACACAAACGGAACGAAATGCACCTGAAAAACGATAATGATATACTATTAAAAATCACCAATCACTTACCCTAAAAGATCATGGTCATTTCCATCCACAAAACATTTCAAAAGCACGTCAATTATCGTAATGTTGTTGGCCTTCAAAGGTTTACAGACACCTTGCCTACGATTCCTTCTTCCGGGGTTGAAACGTCGTATTATTATTTTTTTATTTTTTTATTTGCTAGACAAACAACGCTGGGTTTTTTTAGCCATATGAGATGTAACCATAGATTGTCAATTCCATAAAAACCACACAAGCATACTACTCATTCATACATTCAATTAAAAAACTATGTACATATTTACACTACATTCCCAGGTGGTTAAACCTTTGTCAACTGTGAGTAACAAAATGCTCCATCCGTTTCATGGATTAGCACGGGTTTTGAAACGGATGGAGCATTTTGTTACTCACAGTTGACAAAGGTTTAACCACCTGGGAATGTAGTGTAAATATGTACATAGTTTTTTAATTGAATGTATGAATGAGTAGTATGCTTGTGTGGTTTTTATGGAATTGACAATCTATGGTTACATCTCATATGGCTAAAAAAAACCCAGCGTTGTTTGTCTAGCAAATAAAAAAATTAAAAAATAATAATACGACGTTTCAACCCCGGAAGAAGGAATCGTAGGCAAGGTGTCTGTAAACCTTTGAAGGCCAACAACATCACCATAATCGACGTGCTTGAAGTGTTTTGTGGATGGAAATTACCATGATCTTTAGGGTAAGTGATTGGTGATTTTTAATAGTATATCATTAATAAATTGCACGTAAACTATGTGCACTTTGCAGGGGGTTTAATACCTTAAAAGTGCAAATATAATAATTAAAAACAATAGTTCGTGCTAAACCTGATAATTTACTACAAAATTTTAACAAAGGGTACACGAAATATGCAAAATTGAAAAGAGTTTGTAGCGCACAATAAAATCGATTAGCATTGATAGATAACTATATACCCATTCTCCTTGCTATTATACCAATAATAAACGTGATAATTTACAAAATAATAATAAAAAAAAACATTTATTGTCCGCTAAAAACTACGGTAATATATGCTTTTGACCGGGACTTACTGAAAACTGGACAGCTTTCCAGTTCATACTGGAAATTTTTTGCTATTCCATCATATAAGTTTTTGATCAAGTTTGAAAAATAGATCTTTCCTCAGCTTTTAATGTTACTTGAACTTCAAATAAACAATTCAATAAATCAGTCGGAAGCAAACGTCTTTCTAAAGCTTAAATCTGTAAATTTTAGTAAGAAAAAATAACTACAATGAATGAACAGCAAACAAAAAAAAAAAAAAAAAAACATTCTGCCCTTGGGTGCTCCGATCTACATTGCTTTGATAGTTTGATAGTGCACGCTCATGCCCTTGATCGGACACTACTTGTGTAGTAGGTCACTGAGCAACACTGCAACAAAAAACGGGTTACAAATAAAATCCTCACCCACACAGAAAATGCAATTTAAAAGAATACTTTTTTTTTTTCGTGTCATGCGATGTCTGACTTAATACCCCATGTTAGCTACACTTTACAGGAATATCAGACTTAGTTTTATTGCAATTTGTTAACTCTTAATATTACGAAACCAAAATGTATTTTTTTTTCTAGCCAAAAGGCTCGAGTTGAGGCTCTACCGGAAGTGATTCTAAATGATATTTCTTTTATTTTTCAAGAAAGGGTTAAGTTTTTAAGTTTTTTTTGTTTCAGGAAAATTTAAAGTGGGATGCTCATGTTGAAGTTATTTCCCTCCTCGAGTTATTTCATGGAACTTAAATAAAGGCAATGATCTCCAATAGGAGTTTTATCTAGAGTTTCAAATCTATTGCCACTAAATATTAAATTAACACTATTATTCTTTTATTTATCTCTGTCTTATTGCCTGCTTGCTTAGGGTGGGGTAACTAGATGGAACATTAACACAATTCTTTCTTTACAAAAAAAAGTTTGTTCGTTTGTTGAATCCACTGGAAAATTTGGAAATTCTGTTGTCCTTATAAATTATTGATCTTTGAGAAATTATACAGCTATTGACTGGTGTTAATGCACGAGTGTGTTTATGCCAACAAACATCTTAATCTAATAAATATATGTTATCCTGCACACAGTTATCAAACTCGTGGGTATGGTAACTATTTAATTTCTAGGGCTTGCACTAATGTGCTGTACTTCAATATTAATGTTCATTTCCCTGGAATGGGTTGCTGATTCATAAAATCACTTGCCAGTTTTGTGTAGTTAACTATGTCTAACATGACAAATAAATAAAATAAAACAAAAAATAAAAGCAAACTTCCACCAGCCATAAGCCTTTTAAACATTTCTAATATAAACAGTAAATTCTAGTTAATTGGGCCATTGGTTAATCAGGGCAGCCATTTACTTCGGACAATTTTTGAAGAACATCCCAAATTAACTCTTTGGGATCAAGCTTCACATAATTGCAGCAGCTGCTTAATTGAACCAAAGTGTACCAGCCCTGATATGTGTCTCAATTAACCGGAATCTACTGTATACGTTTTAAGCCTGAACAGCTATTGAGTTCAATTAAATTGCCACCCCAGTGGTGCAGTGGTTTAAGCTATGGCTTCTCACCATTCATCCAAGATATTTTCACTGCCTGAATGGTGCTTTTCAGGAAGCATAAATTACACATTAATTCAATATGTCTTCAATGTAATCTTCACACACACAGAGAGCTTCTTTAAATGTAATAACTTTTTTTTTTTTTGTTAATCTAATAACATTTCCTGAAAATGGTGGGCAGAGCACATGCTCATGTGCTTCAATGGAAGAACCACCAACCACTGCATCTACTTACTTAGTTGTTTAGATCAACACCAACACCTGCATAATGTTATTTCATCTGAACAAGGCCGTGAATTTTAAAACAAGAGTAAGAAAACAAAACTACCTTTAGCTGACTTCGCCACCCGGGTAGGACAATCCACCCCGGCAGTGAAATAATTCATTAAATTTGGCAGTAATTTTTGAACAGTGCTACAAATACTGCACAATGCATATATTTAAAACTGGATTTTATTTCAAAAAAAAAAAAAAAAAAAGATAATCAGTGCTACTTGATCTTTTTAAAATATTACAGAAAATATTTCTTAAGCCAAATTATAAAAAAAGAATTTTCATTTCATTTAACATTAGACAACTAGCTCCTTATTGTCCCTTAAATAAAATAAGTTTTGTATAGAACTGACGCACTGAACTTGACTTATTCACCAAATTTTTCCCCCAATACATATATCTGATGAGCAGATATTTTTTCACTACTGCTCTTATTAGGTGTGCAACATGATTATTGAGGAGAGAGGCGTCATGCATGTGTGCACTTATGTCAGCAAAAAGTGGCAGACCAGTTACTGAATGCAGGATTTCTGTTTCAGTTTGCAGTATTTCAATGTTCTTTTTTCAGATGTTTATTGCTTGAGGAAATTCTGCGTCGAAGTACTGATTAACTTTTCTTGCATAAGATGAACACATCTTTTGAAGGGTGAATCAATTTCCCCCTGCTTTTGAATGAGGCCAAGGAATGTCGGAAGAATGGTTCAACAGAATGAAGTGCATTGATACACACTTCACACTTTAAATGGGATGATAGTTTTTTTAACCACGTACCCTGCGATATAATATACCACATACTCAGAGCAGACATTTAGTTGTCCGGCATCAAAAAGATAATCATGTCCAGATTCTTCCACACTTTCTGAAGTAGCCACATGATCATTCTCTATGCGGTAGCCATTTGTCAAGAAGTTAATCACATTCTCTGGAGAATGTACACTGGACACAGATAAAATACTCAGCTCATCCAAAGGCACACAACTGCCAGTGGGTGCATAACAGTTTTTTATCTCTGATCTTGTGAGCAGCTTTTTATAAGCTGCTCTAAATTGCCTTGCAGTGGGATTATTGTTAGCACCACAGTGAGACCTGATTGTTTGAAAAAACAGTTCAATATGGTCTTGGCTGAGATTATATGTGGCCAAGTATTGTAAGCCCCCAATAACATTTTCTATCAAAGATTTGTACAAATGTTTGATGCTTTGTATGCATACAAGGAAGCCAATAAATCCTGTTTTCCTGTTTGAAGCTGTGATTTTATCACCATTTCGGCTTACTTTCAATGAAGAAATGTATTCAAAAGTTTCAGTCAGAACTTGAAATACTTCTTGTGAATCATTTTTATTTAATGGTTTTTTTTGGCCATACTGCTTTAAACTTTTAGAATTTAATATATCAAATAGATCATTAAATTTGTTGATGAAGGTAACTGTTGCTTTAGACCCTTCAAACTGTGGAAGATGCAATGCTTCTGCACAAAACTCTATGGCATCAGCTACAGACTTGCTGAGAAGCTGTGATGCTAGTCTAACCATCTTTTGTTTACGGAACTTCACACGAGATTCTTTAAGTTTATTACCTAAATTCAGCCCTTCACCTTCTTGTAGCTCATGAAGTGATGAAATATACTTCCACTTAATGAAGTTATCTTCATTATCAACAATACTTTTTTTGTCCCCCAAAGTATTTCGCACCAATTTCAGCATATGGCATGGATCTAACATAATATAAATGTTTTCTCCAGTCTCTGGATGCTTGAAATCTATTTTCAAAGCTTTAGGGTCTAGTGAGCATCCTAAAATTTTTGCCATGGCCAAATTCAATGATAAACCATCAAATGTGAAGGAAACAACTTTCACTCTTGCAGCATGCAGTAAAGTAAGGCACTGATATACAAGATTGGCCTTCTGTGCTGAGTTTATGCTGTCCACCAGAAAATATCCTACTGGAGCTTTCCATTTGTCGTTTATGCATACTACCATGAAAACAAGTGCTTCTTTAGCCAAAGGAAGAGCATCATCATCTAACTCGGCCCCCATATTGACATAACCATGAAATTTTTTACCATCAAATTCAACATGCTGCCTAATGCACATTTCATCCATTACTAAAGAAAAAAAGGAGAGGATACTTACAGTAGGTCACTTTATCTGACAATACAATTAATGCCTCTGTAGTAAATCCTGGTGCAGCATCAACGTGCTGGTACCATTTACAAATAGTTTTGGAATGGGGTAAACAGGAACTAAATGTCTTCCGTACATATTCATATGCTCTTGGAGAATAAAAGTTCAATGTAAGTGCAAATGCTCGAAGCTCAGGTGAGTAACACTTTGGCTGCTTTTCATTTTGCACTGTGGCTAACTGCCGGGTTAGAAGTTCCTTATTTACGCCGCCTGCTTTGTTAAGGATTTCTAACAAGTCATCATCCATCAACTTCTTTTTCTTAATGTTATCAAGAAGGCCCTGCAAACTCTCAATTTTTTGTTGTTGTTTGCGCTTTGATTGTTGAAGCGTGCGTATTTTCTTCTTGTAATTTTTAATCACATATTCTTGTGCTTCATCTAACTTTCTCTTCAGAACCTGCTTCTCGGGAGACTGCTGCAACACAACAGTTTCTGTAGCCAATACTGTAGCATCCTGTGCAGGGCTTGGAGGCATTACAATTAGCTCTGCATTCTTTTCACATGGAGGCTTTCTTTGTTTCTTGACCTGGAAAAAACAGATTTTCCTAATTGAATATTTCACACACAAAAAAAAAAATAATATTTTGGAGCCTTTTAGACTCTACATGATCAATACACTATATATTTTGGCCACTGACAATTATGGAATTCATTTTAGTATAATTTATGTGGGGGCAAATCAAATTCACTACAATCCAACCCTCATGAATCAGAAATGAGGGGAGGGGGAGAAAGTTGTAATGTGAAAGTTTCATAACTTTCACAATATATATCTTTCTTAACTTATTTTCATCATAATTGATTTCTTGATGGCACATATGATGAAAATAAGTAAGCATCTTCACTTTATTTCTCAAATAACAAGCTGACACACTCATGATACAATATCATCAATTGCTACTAAAAAATCCTATCTAATGCCTAGAAACAAATAATTGCAAGACTTCTTAAGCCACACATTGGCAAGTGAAAGCTTGGTAGACCTTGTATGATCATATTTACACCTATGCAAACAGGATTATTCTAAGAAGTCTGGCACTCAGACCTGCCAACTTTCAGAAACAGAAATCCGTAAAAAAAAATTATCGATATATTCGATGAAAATTTTAATCGATATATTTGATTAAATTACTTGTCGCGTATATTAATTAAATGCACCGCACATATCGATTTAAAAATGATGTTATCCAAATGAACTATCAACTTTTAATTGAATGACTGCAGTTGTTTAAATTTATCGGCACATTTATATCAATTAAAATAAATTCTATACATAATTTCTCATTACTATGCTATCATTATGATCTATAAAGTGATAAAAATTTACTTTTACAGAAGTTTGCATCTAAAGGGAAGGATGTTCTACCCTTTCAATGGGATCGTGTCCCACGCCGTCGTGAAACATGCTAAAATATTTTCAAAAACGAACGATTTATGCATGTTAGGTTTTTATTTACAGAGACACGGACGAAGAGACAGTCAAATAAAAATAAGTAAGAGTTACTGAGAGACACTAACTGGTAAATTATGTTCAACTAAAAATGAAGTGAACAAACATTTTGTATGAATCGCATCCAGCTCATAACTTTTAACAAAAGAAGTTAATTTCGTTATTTTTTTCCCACGCAGTCAACGTTATATTTATGCTTGTCACTAGAAATATGATTTGTAATATCATTCCTTCCACCATGCGAAATGTTGAAATTGCATCGGCACAGCGCGCGAAACGTATATTTTCCTTTTTTGAAGATTTCGCAATACACGGGAATTCCACAGAACACGCATCGCAGAATGTTTGATGTACTGCCCCCCCTATATAGCTGCCCATAGCGAATCACTAATACTAAATTTATTAACACTTATAAAAGCATACAAGAAAAATTGCTATACTAATACAGTAACAGCTTGAAGAGTTGCCGTTTACGGGGGGGGGGGGGATATCAATTACAAAGTTATCCGATTGAACTAGTCAACTAGAAAAGCACATGGCTACAATGAGATTAACTGAAAGGCTCTTTCACCTAGAAATACAGGTTTAGGTTTTATTTACGAATGCCATCATCTGGGGTGTTGAAATAATTAAATAAAGTGTAATGATTAAGGGTAGGGTCATGAGAATATTTGTTTCGAAACAGACATTGGAGTCTCATGGTAACATGTTTATCTTAAGGACAGGCGGATGATGAACCAGTCAAAATAAAAAAATAATAATAAATGAAATAAGAGTGACTGAGGGTAGGGTAACGATTTTTTTTTTCTCTCAATCGGACACAGTCTCTCCATTATATATATGTGCTCTTAAGGGGGATAACGATGGCTCCCTCCGGTTATGGGAAGCACTTATCGCATGGGCTGGCTAAACATCATGCGTTTGCGTTTTGAGGGAGATCTCCGAGGATTTGGGCGTTTTACACCTGGAGTTAATTGGATTATCAGACCGCATCATAGAGAAATGCAGTGGACTAGTAACGATTTATAGAAGACATCCCACAATTAACACCCATCCACATAGAGGGGCTTGCTCCGGGAGCTAGAGCTGTAATTCACGGCTGCAAAGTCTCCGTCGAACTGAAAACGGTGCTAATAAATCAGATTCTGATAAAACAGAAATAATGACTGATGATAAAAAAATGGAAAAAAAGAAAGTAACTCAGTTTTTTTCTCCTATTTTGCTATTGCACAGTGTTTCTGGCGGTATCTAAGTAACTAACACTAAACTATCTCAGAAAAAAAAAGCTAACTAACCTAGGGAAGGAGAAAAAAAAAAAAAAAAGAAATGTGAGCTTCAAGATAGCTTGAAATGTTTGCAGAAATACAGTGGGGTCCCTGTCGTTTGACCTCCACTAAGAATAAAATGTAGGTCAAACGAAGCTCGTTCACAAGTGTTTTCAGCACGCATCAAAAGGGAAGCAATAAATAAGGGAATCATTACAACGGCACAGCAGAGAGGAAGCTATAGAGAAAATTTATTAGATGCTACACAAGAAAACATTCTGAGCTCTTTTCTCAATAAAAATTAAAGTAAATTATGTGAAAGAAACGCCTGGTTATTGCGACTTAAAACACAACCGATTCAGTTTTTTTTTTTGCAGCAGCAGCAGTTTCATAATTACAATATCAGTTTTAAAAACACTTCACACTGGTAAAATAATCTGTCAAACCAAAGTATTGCTAAAAGTAAACTGGGAGAAGGAAGTAATAATATAAATTTGAATAGTAAGTGAACCAAAAATGTCATTTTACATCACTTAAGATTTTTTTCCAGTTACATATTTTCCTCTACCCCAATCACTAAAACAGTTTTAACAGAACTTGCTTGTTATAACTAAATTTTATAGCTGTTCACAAATCACAATTCTTAAAGACAGTTTTTAAGATAAAAGCAACAAAATAATTTAAAAACCAGAAAGACGTTTTTGTTTTTCAGTTAAAAATTCAGATTCATAAAATTACAAGAATTACTTACCTGACATAACAGTCCCAATGCATTATTACGAAAAATCACAAATGTCAATTAAATCATGTGATATCGGCAGCAGCAGTATAATTGAATTTCTTCAAGTGTAAACATATTGTTCAATGCAAAATAACGCAATTCTTGATAAAATGTCAGTTACTAAGATTATCTGTAAAGGGAGATTTTTCTGTACACTGATTACATATTTACAATTCGGGGGAAACAGTATTTTTTCATTTCTGCATATTTTTTATTACACTTGTAGCAGACTTGGCTTTTTTCAAAAGATCTTCAGTAAAAGTTTGTTCATAACAAGGCCCAGACAATTTACTTTTTAAGATGGCTAAATTCGCTAATGTCTTATCTGACACGGAAGAACGGCATTCAGTTCTATTTTTTCGCACCAAACTAAAAATTCTTTCACATCCTGCATTCCCATGAGGAATGGTTAAAATTGCCAACATTACTTTCGGCAGTTTTTCAAATTTGATGCTGCCATCAGCCCTTCGAATCTGATGTACAGTACTCCACAGATGATCAACTCCCTCTTCTTGGTTATTTTCTCTCATAGCAGACATGTCCTCTACTTGTAATAAATGAAACTCTCTCTGAAGTTCATCTATTGCCTGATCCCTGGTTTCAATACCTTTGATTGGTAAAATGTGGGGGAACCTATCAACAAAATACTTTAAATCAGAGAAGCTGTTTTTTTCATTATTAGAAATATCAGCAATGTTGGCTTTAATTACAGCTTCATTTTTTAGACGAAATTTATGGCAAATATAGGTACATACCTCAACACTAAACTCGAACGTAGCAAGCTCATAAGACAAACAAAATGTATTGACATAACCAACCTTAAAAAACACCATAATACCTTCAAATTGGAACTGAAGAACAGATTCTCTGCTTTAGAAGGCCTAACATCGGAAGAAGTGGATATTTCTGAAGTTAACAGAAAAGTAACCAAAGCTCTTATGGAAACAGCAACAAAATTAGCTGGGTCTAAGAACAAATTGCATGTGAGCAACTTATCAGGAAAAACCAAAATGTTGATGCAAAAAAGAAGAGAGATGAGGACAACTAAAGAAGATGTGACTTCCATAGTGGAATATATAGAGCTATGCAAGACAGTACGAAAAAGTATCACTGAAGACGTAAGGAAATTCAACTGTGAACTAGTAAGGAAAGCAATTGAAAACAACCAAAGCCTAAAGATAGCAAAGGGACATCTCAGTAAGGGAAAAAAACAGATTATGGCACTGAGAAAAGAAGATGGTTCTGTAACAAGAAATAGAGGCGAAATTTTGACAAGAGTGAAAGATTTCTACTCCAAATTATATGAAAGGGATGATACATGTACTCCAGGCATCATGAAAGGTACCAGAGTTCTTCCAGTCCTTCCAGCAGAAGTTGCACATGCAATCAAGAACATGAAGCGGGGAAAAGCTCCAGGAGAAGATGGAATTACTGTAGACATCATACAAGAAGCAAGTGGAGAAATCGAAACAGTACTCGCCCATATTTTCACTCGATGCCTTAATGAAGGGAAAATTCCTGAGGACTGGAACAACGCTACAATGATCTTGCTACATAAAAAAGGTGACATTGAGGATCTCAGGAACTACAGAACTATCAGCCTCCTATCAGTGGTTTATAAAATCTTCACTAAAGTTCTTTCACACCGCTTGAAGGTAACACTGGACATGGCTCAACCGAGAGAACAAGCTGGATTCAGGAGTGGCTACAGCACAATAGATCATATCCACGTACTGAGAGAACTAATTGAAAGAGCGAAGGAATATGAACTTCCATTGTGCATGGCTTTTATCGATTATGAAAAAGCCTTTGATTCGGTGAAACCATCAGCAGTTGCAATGGCTCTGAAATCCTGCGGTATTGAAGATGCATACATTAATATTATTAATAACATTATCAAAATGCAAGTGCAAAGATTCTGCTATTTGAAAATATAACACACATAAAAATTGGAAAAGGAGTGAGACAAGGTGACACCATATCTCCGAAGCTCTTTAATGCCACATTGGAAAATGTCTTTCAATCACTGAACTGGGAAAACAAAGGCATAAAAGATTAATGGAGATTATCTAACCCACCTTCGTTTTGCTGATGACATAGTCATTTTTGCAACTACCCCATCAGAGCTACAGAGTATGATGCAGGAACTTGCTGACAAGAGTAAAGAAGTGGGATTAAAAATGAACTTTCAGAAGACAAAAGTGATGTTCAATGCTTTTACAAAAAATGAAGATTTATCGATTGATGGAGAAAAGCTGGAGATAACAGACACGTACGTTTATCTTGGACAGCAGATATCAAGTGAGGGTCACATTGGTGAAGAAATTAATCGGCGTACAAAACTTGCCTGGAGAGCTTTTGGAAGAAACAGCATAATTTTCAAGAGCAATATGCCATTATGTCTTAAAAGAAAAGTGTTTGATCAATGCATACTTCCAGTGCTTACGTATGGTGCAGAGACGTGGACCTTAGCTAAAAGAGACATACAAAGGCTGCAGACAACTCAAAGCAGCATGGAGAGGTGCATGCTTGGTGTAACCAGGAGAGATAAGAAGAGGAACACGTGGATCCGAAAAATGACAAGAGTGGAAGACATCATGATCAGAGTTAAATCCCTGAAATGGCAATGGGCTGGACATACTGCCAGAAGAACAGACCATCGATGGACAGCCGAAATTTTAGATTGGATTCCAAGGGACAGGAAAAGACCCAGAAGAAGACCACATGGAAGATGGGTGGATGAAATTCGAAAGTATGCGGGAGTGACATGGAGGAGACTGGCACAAGACAGACCGTTGTGGAGGAAACTTGGGGAGACCTTCGTCCAGCAGTGGATTGATAATGGTTGACAATGATGATGATGATGATGATGACACAAACAAAGTATTCCCTCACTGTGGAGAAAAATGCTTTCTTTTCTTCTCCCAACATTGCAACTATTTTTGAGGCTTCATTTCCAATTGTCAAATCACAATCATCCCTCTGGTTTTCCTTGCAGCAAAAATCAACTTCTAGCAGTGGAGAGGCTTTTATAACAGAGGGTTTCACAAACTTTAAGAGCAGATCTTTGAACATATCACACAACAAATTATGCAAAACATGTATTTTTGGACTTGAGGACTGCAGAATTGTGTTTACCCTCTCAAATGTTGGAATCACGTTCAATAAAAAAAGACTGCCTTATTTACCTCAGAAGAAAGGAACATGAACAACTTTTCCTCTCTTGACAGAGCAGAATTGCAAACTTTTTGCTTTTTTGGCAGGTAAGCCGAGGCATCATTTTCTCTGTACCTTTTTCTCGAGGATTTTTTGTGGTCGGCTTTTTGCTTCTCTGTTTCCTTTTCTTCAAATGCAATGCTTTGGGGTAATTTTGGAATTTTATATGATGCCAAATTGGTTGGTTGCAATTTATTTTTCACTTTAACTTCACTGTGGAAGATACTTTGCAAGGGATCCCATTGTTCTACAAATCTGGTTAAACAGCGGCCAAGTGACAACCACCTGGTGCATGCATGCCGCAAAATTTTATTGGTTTCTGTTCCGTGAAAATTTTGAAAACAGCGCAACTTATCTTTTCGCTTCGCACTTTTTTCTAGGTAATAGTACACATCGATCAAAATCTCATGAATTTTAATAGGTAGAGTAGCAGCACCTTTTTCTGCTGCTAAATTGATCAAGTGGCAAAGACATCCTATTGTGATGAGATCGCTCTGTTTTTGCTTGATATGTGCAACAACACCATTTGCTCTACCCAACATAACTGCAGCATTATCTGCACCAAAAGCTATGCAGTGTCCAATTGGAATCTCAAGTCTGTCAAATTCGCTTAGGACAAGATTAGCAATATTCTTACCAGTTGAATCACCCTCTAAAGTAGGGACAGAGATAAGACAATTATTGATTCTCTGTTCTTTTGCACCAAAAAATGTAACCACAATAGGATACAATTTTGAAGAGCTATCGTTGCTACCGTCAGTAGCAACTGAAAATGGACCAGACTGCAAAGATTTAACAATAGCACAAGTTTTGTCTGTAGCCATTTCATTAATAATAGCAGTTGTTTTTGTCCTGGCACATCCATATTTTTTTGCTACCTCAGATTTCGGAAACATTTTTCTAAAGAGAGCTCCAGCATGGTCAGCTACACTAATTGGTAAATTATGTTCCACTAAAAACGTAGTGAACAAACATTCTGCACGAATTACATCCAGTTCATTCGAACTTTTCACAAAGGAAGTTAATTTCATGTTTTTTTCCACGCAGTCAACATTAGATTTATGCTTGGCACTAGAAATATGATTAGTAATGTCATTCCTTCCACCATGTGAAATGCTGAAATCACATCGACACATAGTGCAAAATGCATATTTTTCATTTTTTGGAGATTTTGCAATACACGGGAATTCCGCAGAATACGAATCACGGAATATTTTATAGTACTTTTTTTCCCTTTAATATTGCTGCTCATAGTGAATCACTAATACTAAATTTATTATCACTCGGGGAAAAAAATGTAAGTAAAAACTGCTATAGTAGAGGAAAAAATACCGATTACAGAGTTATCCGATTCGAGCTGGTCAGCTAGGAAAGCAGAGAGCAACTGGACGGTTCTTTCATCTAGAAACAAAGGTTTGGTTTTAGTTACAAATGTCATCCTCTGGGGTCGTCCCCTCCCTCCCCATCACTCCTCACAGGCGGATCGATGCCTTGTCTTTTACTAAATCCGATCCCTTTAGCGGCATCCGTTATACTTCCATATGGCACTGATTTTATAGTCCTGTCTTCTCTTCCTGTCCTCCCCCTCCCTTCATCTTACCGAATAGAGCTTCTCTAGTCATTCCTTTTAAAAACAATCTGGGCCCATCAACGTCTGAACCAACCCCTCTCCTGCAGTAAAATAACACAATGTGTTTTGCCGGAACAAAACCAACTGTCTTTAACATCAGGCGTCACGGGAACGATACAGCCACTTCGTCGGTGACATCCTCCCCACCTCGTCCCCTGCTCCCTTTGTGGCGTAGCCACGTCATAAGGCGTTTAAACCGGGATTTTAACTCTGATCTTATGTCTCTGCAAAAAAAAAAGGCCTAACATGACAAAATGTAGAATACACGTATTCTGTTTTAGAAAATGAAAATCTCTAAATATCACTCAATTCGGTTTGATAGAAGTTACAAAGCCAATGGCGCTTTTTTTCAAACAGATAAAAAAAAAAAAAAAAAAAGTCTACTTCCTCCCTAGATTAAACTCGTGCTGTCAAAATCCGGATATTTTAAAATTCAGAGTTGTTTACTAAAAGCCCAAAATTTCATACCTACAAAAAAGTGTGGGTTTGCAAAAGCACCAGTGTTCTCCACAATACTTTACTGTTTTCTTTACGAATCCCTTAGTATGAATTAATTGATATTTTGCGTGTTTTTGCTTTATTATAGAACATTTTTTGTGCCTGTTAATTTCTAAATTAAAAAGCTGCCACACATGCGTCGTTTTATAATTAAAAATTCTATCCAAATCGGTCAATTTCCACGGAAGATATTGTGCTAAAATTCTGAAACGCGAGCGAACAAATCTCGTGCATGTACTAATGCATTGTCCCCGTGAATGCTGATAGCAACCATTTTCAATAGGATAGGTCCACTATGGGTGCTGAACAGCATACCCAAACTTCATCACAATCATACTTTGATTTTACGCAAGTCATCACGCAAAAGGGCGGAAGAATCAATCCCGCTCCTATATCTTGACCTTACCTTTGACCATTTTTAATAGGGATTAGATGAATTAGTATGTACCCCAACATATTAATTTCATTGAATCAAGCCAAGACATTTTTATGAATGTTACAGAGCAATGAGCAAAGCACGGTTGGAAAGTGAAAGCGTAGAAAACTTACTGACTAACGGACCAGCAAAATAAATCATTGCTGGAGCAGCACTGGCTCGAATGAACATTGGATTCTTTTTTTTTTTTTTTTTAACTTCCTCTTATAGTAGCATTCTTTCGGTAGGTCAAATTTATTGCCAGAGAAGAAGTTACGAAACCATGCACGCCCTAATGCATTTTTAATTTCACAAAACTGGCAGTTTTTGCTTAATTTCGTCATGTTGGGTATCGATCTGGGCTTAAAAATTCCACAGATTTAAAATCAGTTTGAATTTTTTTCTACGATGACTACGTTCTGAGATAGCATTTCGAACTGGGAGGAATAAAGATAAAAGAAACCTGCTCCAACACGGACACACCCCACGCTGGCCTTCTGAGAAGTTGCGACTCGGGAAATGAACAATGCGGTCTGAAAAAAAAAAAAAAAAAAAAGGCGGGGGGGGGGGGGGGGGGGGCTGTGTGCACAAGAGAGGGAGAGAACCAAACCGAAGGTTAAATAAGCCCAGCTGGTTGGTGTTCTAGTGTTTAAAAAAAGGCAAAACAATAACCTAAAACGTGGGAAAACTGCAGCAAAATGTTCACAAATAAACACATGTAACTAAAAACTTATTCGTAACTTACATCGGCACTTTACTTTAAATGGATTAAGTTAAAAAAAAAGTTTTAATAGTGGGTGCAAAATCATCAGAAAAAGAAACAAGAAAATCTTGGAGAATTGCCAAATCCGTAAAATTAACATTTTGCCCGTAAAACAAGTCACCTTTCCGTAAATTTTACGGGTAAACCGTAAAACCTGGCAGGTCTGGGCACTTATTTGTTTCTAGTTAACTCTGGCATACCCACTGTATATTATTCTATTTAATGCCATTTGACAGATTTTTTCTGCTTTCCTTTATTTGACAATTACTATCCCTTGAAATCAGTGTAAGATGAAATGAAGAGGAAAAAGCAGCCCACTTTTCTTAACAGTAATAATTCTGGATCAAAAGTTTATTTAATTATGAGTATAATTTAAAGTATTACCCTTTGGCTTAAGAAAGCCTCCTAATGGAGTGTAAAAGTTTGGATCACCTTACACTACTGGTGTAGATATCATCTACACAATTTGTTCATGGCATACACAAGCCACGAACAAAATGAATCTCTACACAAAAAAAGCACAAGCGTGCACACCATTAGGTAGGATTATCATTCTAAAAGTGATTTCACTTAATGACACAAAAAAGCACCATTTCAATCAGCAGGAAGGCTAAGTGTACACAAATTATTACTCATTTCTTTTCCTCAACAGAACTAGGTCATACATACTGGCACTTGATATTGCATACACCAGTAAATATCTTACAACCTGGTGATACTTGTATTTGCATGATTACATAATAGAAGTAACTCCTCTTTATTCCTGTTCCACATGTGAGATGGTGTTCTGAAAATTTGTTCTTATTTACAAAAGAGTGAATTCCATATTTATTATTATTATATGATGCAAAAAAAAAAAATACACGGTTCGTACTCTTCCAAGCAAAATAAATTCAAGCACTTTTTAAAACCGAATTATCATATGTGTGAGCAGTCG
This sequence comes from Macrothele yani, assembly GCA_039090855.1. Lineage (NCBI taxonomy): Eukaryota > Metazoa > Arthropoda > Arachnida > Araneae > Macrothelidae > Macrothele > Macrothele yani. Next base: position 6,758 of record CM077023.1, on the reverse strand, counting down.
GTTTTGTCAGTGGGTAGATATTTTAGCAAGTTCAAACCATTAAGATTTGATGCGACAGGCACACCTTCCGTGAGTGACCTGCGTTTGTTACCCCCCTGAACCCTCATTGGTTTATTTTATTAACCTTGAAATTGCCCTTCTGTTTTGGTGTTTCTTGAAATCATTTTTATTTTGTGGAATATTTTGAACAGGTACATTACATTATTTTCGTATTCATCTGCTGGTGTGATATTTATTGTTTGCTTAACTTTTTATTTTTGATACATGACTTGATTTTTGATGCAGACAGGAGATGAAGCACGCATGAAGCATAAGCAATTCCTAGAAGTTCCACCCTGCCGCAAGAACACTCATTAACTCCAGTAAACAGAAGCCCATCACAATTAAAAATACATCATTCCACTGCCCCGGTGGCGCAGCAGTGTTCTAAGCGATGGCTTCTGATCATTCGTCCAAGATGGGTCGGGGTTCAAATCCCGGTGAGGCATGGGTGTTGTGTTTGTCTTACGGCGCTGGCTCTCTCCTTTTCCTGGAACCAGTGGCCCTAAATTAGGGATAGGCGACTGCTTATAACCCATTCAGTACTTCACGGGGTCATTAAACCTCCAATAAAAAAAAATATATATATATATACACTATCTACCAACAAGTAATTGGACACCCCTGCAATCGACGATATCTGCGGTCCCGATACACGTCACGGCTGACGCCGTTAAATATCGTGTGGGAAACAACAACAACGCAACCAGTCGCATGCAAGATGCCACGCAGTTCGGAGCTCTCCGATTTCGAGAAAGGTAAAATAGTCGGGTATCACAGAAATGGCCGATCCATACGTGACATATCCAGCGAGTTGAAGTACCCAAAATCGACAGTGGCCTACGTGATTGGCAAGTGGAAGATGAGAGGTGACTGTCGGAATGTGCCCCGACCCGGCAGACCCACAAAACTGGGAGTTAGAGACCGACGGGTGCTAGCCAGAGAAATTTGGAAGAACCGCATGGGAGTAAATACATGGAATAATAATAAATATATATAGATATGTATTTTTTATTCTATGTATTTTACTCTAATGCCGATGTTTTACTCCATAGCGATGTCATAGCCAAGGTACTTGCGTTCAACGCACTCTTCTGGGTTGAATACATATTCAGCGTTATTTGAACAGCTTGGTGTTTTTATCAGAACTACACAGGAATATCCTATACAAATTTTTAGCACAAACAATTATTTTACATATACTCTTTTATACCAATACTTAAAAACCAAAACAATTTTTTTCAGGTACTATTTATGGAGTCAAACTTTTTCAAGTACTTTTAAGGACTTGAAAATGAACTTTTATTTTCCAAGGACTTTTCAAGGTTTTCAAGAAGTGTACGAACCATGAAAAAAACAAATGAAAAGAGAAAATCTTACAGGTTATTATTATATTATGACAACCAGCACAACTGAGGTTTCAATTTGGTCAGTCTATAGTGTAATGCAATGGTTATTAGCAGGGCTCCACAAATGCGGTCGCCAGGTTGCCTACGGCGACCAAGGTATTTTGGCTGGCGACTATGTTTTCAGAAGTTTTAATAAGTAGTTATTATTGTTTTTTTTTTTTTAATGTAATGAAGCAAATTTTGGAATGGTTGTGTTTTTATCTTTTACGTAAATCAGTAAACTGAGAGGCGTGCGTGCGGTCTCTCTCTCTATCTGCCTATCCCCACCACATCACGTGACCGGTGGGAAAGGCTTGCTCCTCGTTGTTCTCAGTCGCGATTTCGGAAGTGTAGGGGCCCCAGAATCCTTTGCGCGGAACGTATTTTAAACTGGGAACGCTTGCTTGCTGGCTGGCTGCTATGCTGCATAAAACAAAATTTTTGTGATAAAGGAACTTCTGTCCCAGTCACAACTTTCTTGACCTACTTAGCAGGTCAAAAACATAATTACGTTAAGAGAGTTCGATATGGAAATAAACCGTATAGATTCTCTTTTCTTCGTTTACTGTAAAGAAAAAGTGTTTTAGTGAATACGTAATTCTGCATAAAAATGTAATAGTTTTACTTTATCACTTTAATTTCTGAGTGCATGATATTTTGTAAACAACTCCAGACTTTTTTTTTTTTTGTGCACTGTTAAATAAACCAAAGCTCTCCGTCTTCCGAAGTGGGATATCATCAGAACTTGTGTCATTGCTTTGTTTCAAGTTAAGAATTTTAGCTGTAACGACATAGCCTCAGTCCGCTACGCATAGCACAGGTAGCCATCTCGGAACACATTGTTTGTTTTTTGTTTTGTTTTGTTTTTTACCTTGGTGGGGATGGGGGCATGGAATGGCAAAGTAAAAGGGCTGGTTTTTTTTTTAATCATAGAGAAGCGTGCAAACTCTATTTGCTTTATGCAACTATACATTTCTTGCATTACCCTTATTACTTCAAAGGGAGGACGAGGTACAAGGTTTTTTTTAAGGTAAATTTATGACGGTAAGATTACATAAACAACGTGCGTTGATTTCTGGAACTCCTTTTCAAACGTTCGCATCTCGGTATATATTTATACAGCTCTGTATATATCTGCGTGTGTGTTAATTATTTATTTGAAAAAGCTAAAAATGCTTTTTTCCGTAATTTTTAAGTATTTATAATGCACTCATAAATTGACTTTTGCACCATATGCTGTTCTTGATTTTTGAAATATCTACAGGATGTTTTTAAGCAGTTTTCTAGGTTTTCGCTAAAATTAGTTGGCAGGTATGCATAGGAAATTCACTTCCTTCATCAACTCTATTATTTCTAAGCACCCAGACTTATGCAGATCTTTGAAGTTTAATGCATTTTTTTTTTTTTTTTTTTTTTGGTAAAGCGTTGTCGTAACACAGCAGAAGGAACAAGAGATTGAGAGTGTCATCATTCTTTGGTGTCATCTCCCTCTCCGACACAGGTGTGCCATTTTTGTCCCACTGGACTTCGGGTGCCAACACTCATCCATGCATGCTTGTGACGGTCACAGGCATGGGTATTGGCTGTTCCGATACTTTGGAAGGATTCCGACTGTGATAATAAAAATTTATAACCAGCTTCATGCCACTTAAAAAATATTTGGTTTGCTTCAAATTAAAAGTGCTGGACTTCCTCAGCTCACTCCGAGGCACGGTTTTTTCATGCTCAAGTTGTTTTTATGATGGAACAAAAGAGTATTTTCATTTTTTCAGAAGTGACCGCCATTTGGAACTCTGCAAAATGATGACAAAGCCAAATTGAACAACTGCCTCAGAAAAACAAACTTGGATTGTCTCAAAAGACTACAAGTGAAAATAAGACAGATGGCAAGAGAAATTTTTAGAAAAAATGGTGTGAAGAATTTCCATGGTTAGTGTTTGAAAACGATAAAGCTTCATGCAAAATATACCAATATTTCAGATAAAAACTCAAAATTTGTTCGTGGTTTCCAGTGGCCTTTCAAAATTGAGACTTTCAAGATACACCAGCTATCAAAAATGCACAGAAACTGCATTGAACATGATCTTGCTGTAGAAAAACCAGAGTGTACAACATTAGCAGTGTGTCACAAAAAGATGGATGAAAAAAATGTTTAACCATCTTGAAAAGCTCTTCAACACTGCATATTATGTGGCAAAATATAATAAGCCATTTACAGATTTTTCAAATCTGATTGTGTTATTAACTAAATTTGATGTAAATGTGAGTCTTGAACAATATCAGAATGATATGAGGTGTAAAGAGTTCATATTGCAGATGAGGTTAAGCAAGCACTAACTGCAGAAGTTAAACAGTGTAACCATGCAACTATCCATCCTTCTTGATGCATCAACTGATAAGTCCACAGTAGAAGAGTTACTTATTTATATTCGCTATGTCAAAGACAAGAAAGTGAAAGAAGTGTTCCTGTCAGTAGTACCTCTTCAGTCATCTACTGCTGAAGGGTACACTACAAGGTCTTGGATGAAGAAATGAGAAATTTGGGAATTAGTTGGTTAGAAGGACAGTGGTTGGTCGGGCTTGGTACAGATGGTGCAGCAAACATGATTGGGAAAGGAAATGGGCTAACTACAAAAATAAAGAGAAGCATTCCAGATGTTGTTTCCCAACACTGTGTTGCTCACAAATCAAATTTGAGTGTTCTGAGCTCAATAAAAAATTTTAAATATCTAGATGAATTAGATACTGTTCTCAAAAGCTGTACAAGTTTTACCGGAACTTGCCTAAACGAATGGGATAGTTTAACAGTATTGCTAAAATTCTGGAGTCAAAGATTCTGAAATTTCAGTATCTACAGAGGTTCGGTGGGTTTCAAGCAAAGTAGGTGCTCTTACTAAATTAGTAAAGAATTATAATGTAGTTATAGCTCATTTAGAAGATGTATCAAATGAGAAAGGGGATGATGCTGCTGTAGCAAGAGGAACTCAAAAAAAAAAAAAAAAAAAAAAAGTTTCAGATTTGTTGCAATGCTGCACTTTTTACTGGATTTTTGCTAAAATTTGAAGAAGTTTCATTGATTTTTCAAAAACAGCAGTTACTTTTATGCCAAGTTGAGCTATACATTAAAAGATCACTAAATGAACTTAAGAACTTGGAATCTAGGCCTGCCTCATATGAAAACCAATTCACAAATGTGACAACCATTAGTGGAAACTACTTGGGCATTCAACTTACAAACATTGACAGTAAAAGCTTTGAGTCAGACAAGAACAAAATGATCGGCGATGGGATAAGGTACCTTCAGGGAACAATTTTTAGAGTCTGAGACTACTTTACAAAAAGCTTCTTCAGGGTTAGACACCTTTGTCTGGCCAGAAGAAAACCTGGAAGATTTTGGGAACAGTGAAATTGAAGTTCTTGCCAAGCACTTTCAAAGACATCTTTCCTTCCATAATGAAACCTCATGGGGAAACTAAAATGAAGTCTCTAATGAGTGAGTGGTAGTAATTTAAAGTTTTAGGACAATGTTTGCAGATTACAGATTTACTCCATAAAAAAAAACATTATCTAACCAAGAGAGATTTCCAGTTCTTGGCCACCAACTAGAAATTGTTGCAGTTCTACCAACATGTACTGCATCATGTGAATGTGGTTTCAGTCACATGAATTTGATAAAAACAAACAACTGAACATCCATGGAAGCATCACATTTTAAATGATCTCATGATGATTCACTTGAATTGCCCTCCACTTAAAGACTATAAACTACAGAAAGCTATTGATAGGTGGTTTTTTGAATCCAAAAAATCTAGACACACACACAAGTACATATGCCAGTAGTTAAGAAGCAAAAATTAGGAAACGCAGAATTTGAAGAACTACATCAGAAATAGAATGTTAAAACAGCGTTTCTTTTTTTCCCTAGTGGGATGTCCTTTATAAGGCATACTACTACGGCACAAACATTTGAGAATGTGTTAATGCAATTTCCGTTTACAATTTCTTGAACCTTGTGTATGTGACAAATTCTTATTGACATTTTTTTCAAAATCCCTATTAACTGTGAACATTTGAAGTTACCAAATGCAACATCTGAATTCACCGTCCATATTACTATATTTACTCTTTCTCAATCAATACAATAAAAACTTATGCTTTTTTGAAAATGCACAGTTAACAAAATGTGCCCCACAAAATTCAAGAGATGGACCAGACCACCACCCATTTTTCTTGCAGAATTGTATTCAGTCCTGATCAGTATAATTTTTTAGTTAATGTGAGAATATGAAAAGTGTAACTTTGGACACAAACATTTCAACTTTATGTATATTGTTGTACAATTTCTTATTAACATTTATTCAGCATGTTGGAAACATTCTATGATCACTTACTGAAACAGTACAGTCTACTTTATATAATTTGATTACCACATAAATAAACGTATGTAATTTCTGTAAAAGCATATACAGTAATTTATACTTGTAACTAGGGGTCCACAAATATGTTTGCCACTAGAAACTATGGTTTTAGCAGTTTTATTAGTATATCTTTCCTGCCATGCAATGAGCTACATCTAAAAAAAATCTGTGCTATTGATCTACAACGAATCCTCAGTCTGTGAAAAAATAACTTCATGTTTATGCAATTTTTCCTTCCATCAGATTTTTTTCAATAATGCTTTCGGGAATCTAAGGAAAATGATGCAGGTGTTTCATATCTGAACCCGAGACCTGTCCCCTTTTGCCTTTTGTATTTTACAAAAGGGACTGAAAATAAATAAATTCTGCTCACTGATTTTTGTAAAACTTTTTGGATACGTTTGTAACAGTAAAAAAAAAAACAAAAAACAGTCCAGTCAATGAAAAGTTACGCCTAGTCCCACACTATTTATGCTGGAATAATCGCATGAACAGCGATTCTCTTGGGGGGGGCTCATAAATATGTTCTGTACTTGAAAAAATGGGGCTGGCCACTGAAAACTTTTGCTGGCTACCAGGTTTTTTTCAATTTGTGGAGGCCTGGTTATTAGCTAAAATGCACAACTTTAGAGGGTGGCATAATAGACTTAAATGTATGGTTGCATTTACGTTTTTTTTTTTTTTTTGTCATACAAAAGGGATAAGGTTTTTTTTTTTTTTTTTTTTGATTGGAGGTTTAACGACCAAATGTATAAAGAACAAAAATCGTGAATGTTTTCTATCTTATAAACAAAACAGTGTAACTTGCTCACTACAAGAGCAATGTATTTTGCAGATGACAATTTTTAGTTGCCATACCTATCAAGAACTGCAATTAAAACAACTTACTTGTTGAAAGTAACTTGGGAATGCC